>OX246754.1:263945157-273945157 GCA_945910035.1 Brachypalpus laphriformis | reverse complement strand
CGGACACTATTTTTAACATTTCTAGTTTCAGTTCATCATTTTCCTTTTTAAGATTTTGGCACAGACGTTCTAATTCATTTATTTGTTTTTTTAGGTTAACTAATTCAGTTGAAGAATTCTGTTCTATTTGTTCTTTGACATTTCTGCTCTTGAAACTTTTATTTGGTGAGTTCTGTTTCTGGACATTTTTAGAATGATTGGGTTCGCTTGTTCCTCCTGGGGGAGGAGTGCGACCAATTCCCATTTTTTTTTTTTTTTTAGATTTAAAAATAAAAATAATAATGGTCCTTAAGGCCGGAAAACCGCCGAATTAAAAAACGTCTTATAGACCGATTTCGCTTCTTCCAATTATATCCAAAGTGTTCGAGAGAATATTGATTAGGCGAATACAGTCGGTAATAGAAGAAAATCACCTCATTCCGGATCATCAATTCGGATTTAGGAGCAAGCATTCTACAGTTGAACAAGTGAATAGAATAACACATGTAATCGAAAAATCGCTTGACGAAAAAAAGATTTGTTCAAGCGTATTCCTTGACGTCTCTCAAGCCGTTGACAATGTCTGACATGAAGGCTTAAAGTATAAATTACGACAAGTTCTGCCAGAGCACCTATATAATATTTTGAACAACTTCCTAACGAATAGATTATTCCGCATCAAATGTGGAAAAGAATATTCTGATTTTAACGAAATAATGACTGGGGTGCCACAACGAAGTGTAAATATAGAGAAATGTGTTGGTTACTTGGAAAATATTCCCAGCTCAATGTAGAGAACAAACTGCTTTTATATAAGCAAGTGCTAAAGCCAGTATGGTTATATGGTATAAAACTCTGGGGTTGTACCAAAATAGTAACATTAGAATTTTACAAAGTTTTGAAAACAACGTGCTAAGAGGTATTGTTAATGCGCCATGGTATATCAGAAATAGTGATATGCATAGAGATCTCGGCATTAAGACAATCGAAGACGAAATCAAAAACTACGCCACTAGAAAGTCACGTAAATAAAATATAACAGTCCTCCAAGTATTGGATGAAAGAAATTTACTGCGCATAAGTAACCGCGTCTAAACTGCTGAGCTAGCAGGAACTTCTAATGGGAAGGTACCTAGAAAACGACCTTTTCTCGTGAATCGAAAAATACTTGTTAAATAGAATTCTTAGTTGTAGTAAAAAAATAAAATATAAAATAAAAAACAAATTTGTTTTGAAGGGAGGTTTTCCAGCGGGTAAGAATTCCACACTACTATGGGCACGCCCTGGCGATTCTCATAGTGTATTGTTGAAGACTTTCACCTACCCTCGAAAAAAAAAAATATTAAAGCCACCATGAAACTGACTTGCATCGATACAACTGGTGCAATTAGGAACACCAACAGCAGATCTCGCAGTTGGTCTCAGCCTGTGTCACCGAGACTTATTTGAGCAGGTTATTGCAGTATAAGTACTTCGACATAGGTCACACTTGAATCTTCACCGAACTATGAAGTTACTTAGAAACCGTCAACTGTACAGCTGTTCTTCAACTTATTATTAATTAGAAATGGATGGTCGCTATGCACGGATAGATACAGGAACGGTATAGGAGTTATAATGAGAGTTTTCCTCGATGATGTTTTTCTATTATTTAGACTTCTATTGTTGTTTTTCTTATCCGATTTAAATGCAAATCCGTGTGGTGAAATCAGCTTTTTCATTTAAATTAATCCGTTTTCAGTAAGGTTCCTGGCGCTCAACGGAAGCCTCTGACCGATCTTAGAACAAACTACATTAAAGGGCTGTTGAGCTTGCGCCAGATACAAACTGACATGTCAATAGACACTCTGCCTCTGTAATTTCATTGCTCAGTCTAGCATTATGGGAATGTGTTAAAAGCTGAAAATAAAAGACTGAATGCTCCGGAATCATGTGTCATAATAAAGACGCTCTGTTCATTCTATAGCAAGCTCAGGATTGGCAAACTCTTACAGAAACTCAAAACTTTCTATTCAACTTGGTACGAGTTTTTATCGGTCATAGAATGGTACGATATTACATTATAGAGGCTGTGGAACCAAGTAAGCTCACAAGGATATAGCACATTTTGTATATCACAACCATTCCTTCCTGACTCAGTAGTCACTGTCTTTTAGGTAGAGTAGAAGCTTTTCGGGAAGTTTATTTATTAGACCTATGGATAGCTTTTTGAACCTTCTAAATGGTTATCAAAAAACTAATAGGCTTAGTGATTTTTGTATTGGGATGTGAAAATCTTCGTTAAACGTGGCTAAGCCTTAACTCAGTATTTCTACTAGTTACTTTGTCGTAACATCCGGTAACACTTTCCCACCTCTTGGTAAAATTTTGTGCTCTTATTCATTTATTTCGCAATGAAATATCATATCATTCTCTAGGTCTGGCACATAAGACTTGATCATAACGTCTATGACTACTTGCCTGTATTAGTGATAAAAGAGGGACGTATGAGAAATAAAAGAGGAACGTTTCGCTATTCAAAAAATGTTGGCACGTAAAAGACGAAGCTTGGTGAGTTTCAGCTCGTCGATTCTAAGACACGTTACCGTGACATGTGCATCAAGGCTGTAAAAGTCTGTAAGTATTTCCGAATGTATTCCTTGAGGCCACACTAAAAAAATGTTATGGCTATCCTTCAATTCAAAAACGTTCAGTCACAAGTAGTAGTAGTAGTATAATAGTAGTAGTAAAAGTCAATTTTATTAGTAAATTTCAGATTAATTTTTTTTACAATAATTTACAATAAGAGATTTTGGCCATTGCCTTCAGCCGAAGAAAAGAGATAATGAAACTTAAGTTTAAGGTAGGCATATAAGAAGTTTAATTAATTAGTTGCTGCCGGTATTTTAATGCAGCTTTAAGATAGCTAGCCAGCACGATTCAGTCCTTACCATCTAGAATTCTGATGAATTCTGCCATTGATAGTGCCTCTTTATCCCAGTAAGCTCAAGGGTAGACTCTTCAATATCGGATAACAGCTCGTTCAGAGAACACCGCCAAGATTCAGCATTATACTCGTAGTTTGTTAGCTGCATATTATGTTCGCTGCTTAGCCTTAGACTATTCGTTAAAGGATTACAGCTTCCGCTGTACCAACTATTTTGCGACGATGTGTGGAAGGGGGTAGTTTGAAAGTTCCATTACTTACTAGTATGTAGAGAAAATGCAATCTTAACGAAAAGATGTATAGAGCAGATAAACCAGTTTCAAGCTGCAATATGTACAGTGGGGGCCAACTACAAGTTTCTTTTTAAAAATACAATAAAATGAACAAAATGAAATTTGTTCCATGTATTATGGCTTTATTAGTAAGAGCAAACATTCCCATTAATTATGGAATACAACGTCGTTCAAGCCGCTGCCTCGGCTGGCTTCGCAGTGGAGCATTCTATCACTCCAATTTTCCAAGACCTTGTTGATGGTTTCGGGCTGTAGCTCACGGATTGCTTGGATGATATTGGCCTTAAGTGCTTGAATCGTTTCCGGATTGTTGGCATAATATCGGTCCTTTATGGTTCCTCGCAAAAAAAAAGTCCAAAGGGGTCAAATCGCAGCTCCGAGGCGGCCAATTGACATCACCAAGATGGCTGATAACACGATTTGAGAATTTGGTGCGCAAAAGACCGATTTTAGCATGGGCTGTGTGGCATGGAGCGCCATCCTGCATGAACCAGAGGTCGTCCAAATCCATGTCTATAATTTCAGTAAAAAAAAAAGTCGTTAATATGACTCTGTAACGCCCACCGTTGACCGAAACGTTGTTCTCAGCCTCGTTTTCGAAGAAAAATTTTCCAATGATGCCACCACTCCACAATCCGCACCAAACTGTCACTCTCTGTGGATGCATTGGCTTCTCGATAATAACGTGCGCCGAGATGAAAATGTGCCTCATCAGAAAAGATGATTTTTCGCCCAAAATCGTTGTCCAATTCAAGCTGCTCTAAGACCCAAACTGCGAAGCGATAACGAAGCGGATGGTCGTGCGCTTTCAATTGCTGAATCAATTGGACCTTGTAAGCGAATAATCCCAGATCTTAGTGCAGAATTCTCCTCAGGCTAGTGCGTGAAATGATCGATGACGAGTTGATGTTCGTGAATTGAGTCTCACACTCTCGGCTACAGCAGCCACATTCTCGTCTGTGCGCACCGTACGACGACGGGGACCATGAGTGTTGTCCACTAGCATACCAGTCTCTTGAACTTGTTGCACAAACTTGCTTCATTTCGGCCAAAACTTCTGTTCAAAAAACGCACTATTTGGGCTACACAGCACTCATTTTGGAAATAAATTTTCAATATTTCCAAATGTTGTTCAAGCGTAAAGCGACTCATTTCGTCCCGCGGAGGTACGATACTGACTTTCTGTCAAGATTTCGAGCGGGAAACAGCTGTCAGTGTCAAAATAACCTATGATTTAAAAAGAAATCACTAGATGGCCCACCCGTTATGTCGGTGTGTTTTCGGGCAATCTGAACGTTTTTATAAGGAATATCTTCAAAGTTGTTGAACTTTTTCGTACTCGAATATACCCTAAAATTGTGCAACATAGGACATGACTGACCTCATAGCAGCTTCGAAAACCTTTAATTGCTGCTTGATGGAACGTTTTTCCTACCAAGGAAGCACCGCCAACTGCAATTTATTGCTTTTTTCGCTTTTTTTTAATTTTCCCCCCAGATGGGCCTCAAAGGATACTTGAGATGTACGAGTAATTAAAACTCCGAGATATCTGTACTCCTTAACCACTTCAAGTTCCTGGTTTTCTCAAGTCCATATTTCTTGCCTTGAGTATCGTCCAAACCCGTTTCGGAATATCATAACTTTGGACTTAAAGGTGTTCACTTTCAGGTTCTGTTAACGCCAAACCAACAACTTGGACCTTAACAAGATAACGCGATTTGGCAGCACACGCTTTAGATTTTCTATTCTCCCATGACGTTTGTGACATTTGTGTTTTCCCGCTTTTTTGCCTGCCTTTTCCCATTTACTTGGTTTGATAGTTTTTCTCTTCAATAAAGACACATCGCTTTTTTTTGTATTCGAACCAGCACAGTTTCATTTCGCAACAGGTTGCATAAATTGCAGTCGTCGTTTTAGAGTTTATTAATCATCATCTGCAACATCATTGGAATTTCTGCTAGAATGAAGATATCATCTGCGTATAAAATCAGCTTTATTTGGTGTCCACCGAACACAATTCTACCTGTTAAAAAGGTTACGAAATCATCCAGAAATACTGAAAATAGAAGTGGATTCATGAGACATCCTTGCTTCACTCCCAATTGAGACTTAAACCAGTTGAACAGGTTTTTTAAGAGGTTCAAAGAGCTGCTTTATTATCTAGATAAAGACTTTGTATGACTCTTAACACATTTGAAGACACTCCTAAGTTACTCAGCTTCTACTCGTAGAACAGCCCGTTTCTGTAGAAAAAAAATCAACAATGAAAGCATACATTTTCAGTCACAATAGGATCAATGATTTTCAGTTGTCAAAATATTGAATTCAAAACCTTTTTATTATACTGCATTCATTGAAGTCATTAAATTCGTTGAAGATTGTCATATATGTAATCGAAATCATTAAAATCTTTGAAGTCTTCGAAGTTATCGATAACAAAAATATTAACTAGAGTTTATTTGAAAATCTGTATACACTCCATACGATAAAGTTTATTACGGCCAAATTGATTTCAAACACTTCAACTAATTGAATGACTTAATGACTTAAAAGTCTTCAAAAATTTCATTGACTTCAGTAACTTTGAATACTTCAAAAACATTCATGGTTTCTATGGCTTCAGTGACTTGAATGACTTTCAGAAATACTAATGAATGCATATCAATCAAGAAGATCCCATTCTTCAATTGTGACTTCACTTTTACAACTCTGCTGTACAGGATAGAACGAAGACTTGATAGATGCACCCGTAAGGTAACGGGTGACCAGAAAAAAAAAAGATTCTGGCTTTATTTTGAAGCTACATTCATGGCATTATGTGTGGAATAGCATATCATTTAAATGGCCGCCTCAGCTTCGCTGGCAGCGCATCAAGCGGTCGGTCCAATTTTCGATGACTCGGTCCAATACGTACGGCGTTATCCTGGCAACAGCGTCTCGAATGTTGGCCTTGAGCTCGTCCAAAGTGGTTGGCTTGTTAGCGTAGACTAAGGACTTGACGTAGCCCCAGAGAAAATAATCGAGTGGTTTCAAGTCGCATGATCACGGCGGCCAATTGATGAACGCTCGCCGTGAGATGACCCAGTCGCCAAATTTCTCCTTCACGACTTTGAGCGTTTCGTCGCTTGTATGACATGGAGCGCCGTCTTGTTGCGTCAGCACAATCTTATATGGAAGTAGGCCTAAATCCAACTGCAAGATAAGCCGGGTTGATTCTCTGGCGATGCCCAATTCAGCTGATCGGCGCCGAATCGACATTTCTGGGTCTTCTTCTACTGGCCGCTACGGCACCTATGTTTTCTTCATGTCGCACCAATCTCTGTCTGGTTGGTGGTGTACTCACGCTCAAACTTTTCCACGGTGCTATGAATTGCCTGCACACTGAAGCCATGATGACGATCGATCTCACGACGAAATTCACGTTGCGTATTTACAACTGAGCCGGAATTTCGATAATATTATAACTTATAAATACTATAAAAGCAAAGTCGATTTTTCTTGTGAACATCGTTTCCCCAATTTGCCTAGATGCGAGATAAGAAGGGATTTTCCGAAATTCAGGGTCTAAGTGACATAAACGGGGTTGGGATCGAATTTTCCATCTGTAAATATTGATTCGACAGCCATAGCTCAGTACTGGCTCTCCGGATTAAAGAAATAAAAAATAAATGAATTTAGTAAACTTGCCGCTGATTCATTTAAGGTATAAAACATCCTTCTGCGTTGTCCTGAAGTAGAGCAATGCTAAAAACAATTAATCAAATCATCGCCACAATTTTCTTTCAGTAGAGACCACGGCCAGCAGTCATGCAGCAGTGGTTATCGTTGCAATAGTATGTGTGTGTGAGTACATGGGCGCGCTATCCCATTATTATATTTTGATCTTAAGTGTGCGATCTCTTCTATAGTTAAAATTGAAAAAAGAAAACATTATCAGTGCCAAATCTAAGATATTGTAAATTTTATTAATTAAGATATCCATGTGCTGTCAAAACCTGATGCAATTAAGAGACTTGGGAATACATATACGCGTAGGTACATACATATGTACATGCATATGCATGTGTAGACATAGAACTATTGCAATATTTTTCCATTTTGTTAGATGATATGTTGTTGATCGTTGGATTTGTCCACATTTTAAAATATTTTAATGAATTTAAAATAAATTGTGTGTTGGAAGCGGTTCGCGTATGCTCTGGTGGATTTCCCACGGGGAAGTTGTAATTGAATTTACAGATTTTCGGTATTGTATTCAGTTGGCAATTATATTTCAACAAGTAAATAACCGTCAAGTAAAATACGGGCGAAGCCAGACGAGCACTGGTCAGCTAGTTTTTTTAATAATTTCCGCACGCTCGGCAAGCGTGATGATGAAATGGCAAACCTTACTGAATATTTTGACAGCTGGATGTCTTCTTCTTCTTCTTCTTCTTCCTTTTATCAGCGAGGTTATGATCCGAAAACAAGGGATCATAACCTTCTCACTTCACCTTTGGCAGCTGGATGCCATTGGTAACTTTGACAGCTTCTGAAACATAACAATTGGAAAAGGTATCATTGCTATCTGGTCACCCTTTACTATGTAGTACTACCCATACTTGTACTATGTGGGTCATTGTACTATTCTTAAGCATCGAACGTTCTTATGACGAGATCACCCAATCCACCCTATTTGACTGAATTTTATAATTAACAACTAATTTCCGTGACTTGCTTCGATTTCGTAGGGTGGTAGTATTATAGATACCTACTTCCAATTTCTACATAAATGACCTTAATCGTTCCTAATGTCCGCGCCATCAAAAGAATGATTAAAAATCCATTTAGTAGCCAACACCTTGGCTAATTTGTAATAAATGGTTTAAGCAATAGGGGATGATATACTGGTCAGCATCAAATATACATGTGTAATGCGTCCGTCCATATGGTTAGCTGTCGGTCTCACGCGCGCTGTGGAAAAATAAATTATGCCAATTAAATGTTTGAAAGTATACAAGCCACTGGAGAAAATTCCAATTTTTACGTAGATATGGAGAGAGTGCAGGCACGCACTTTATAAATACTTACTCATGATGTTCGTGATATACACGCTTTCGAAATTTCCTTTAATTTTTGTACTAATTTTGGGTTCAGTTTTTGCGCCATGTGCGGGTGGTGGTCAGCCAAATGACCACTTCACACCATATAATGGACGCAAGCATGTGGTTGGGTTCTCAGTGCATGTAGACCAAAGGTTTAGTTTTCTATTCGTGTTGAATTTAGGCGTGAAATTAATTTCATGTACGGTAGATACGGTTATCTGTCAAAGATTTGCAAAGATCTACTTTAAATGGCGATAGTTTGAGGTTCAATTATTTGAATAAATCCACTCTTATAGAAGTAGATTAAATAGTGACAAGGAATTACGTAAAAAGTCGTACAAAAAGCACAAACGAATGTGGGCTAAAATAAAAAAAAAGCGTACGGAAGTTATATGACATGTCTGTAAGCCACAAGCTTACATATATATATCAGAGCGCCCAAAACAATTTTTAACATGAAAAGAAGAACTTGCACCTCCGAGTTCAGAGGACTACAGGAATACTTCTTCGAAGCACTAACATGGACGAGAAATACCAAACAGGGTGGCTAACAACAGCTCTAAAGTGAAGTGAACACCAAGCCACCGCCGGCCGATTCAGAAAATGACTACAGCAGATCAAAACTTGATCTCTCACACATCACTAGGATCCGATTATACAGCAGGCAAAATACTCAGTGTCTGGTCGGAAGAAACCACAGATCTTCCCCACCCAGTATTTGAAGACATATAGGTGGAAAAGAAAGTATCTAATGACTAGCTACAAGTTGCTCTGATGAATGTACCTAAAAGGTGACCTCTCAGCACGTAAGAACTGTAGAAGTACCATACTCCTTTCGATTCTATCCAATGTATTCTCTAAAATTCTACTCAACCGTACAAATTCCAAATTGGACACCAAGTTCGCTTCCGAGCAATCAAAACCAGAAATATTAGTACCTTAAAAGTCAATATTGGGCCAAAAACTTAATGGCAGCTATCATTACAACTCGTATTTGTAGAAAACATTAATGTATGAGTCACGCTTAAAGACAGAAGCATCCCAATAGAACTGGTATCCATTATCAAAATCCAATATATTGGATTCAGTTGTATTTCCCACGAAGGATGTCTCTCAGAGCTTTTTGGTATTAATTCGGCCACCAGACAAGGGTACTTACTGTAACTAATCCAATTTCTGATCATCGTTAATGAAGTTCTGAGCGACAGCACCAGAGGTGAGAATAGAAACTTCTTCAGAAAAATTGGCAAAATCCGTAAAATATTAAATACGCCTACGTAAGTTTCCTACTTTCGAAATATTCACCCCAATTACCATTGGCGTTTTACGTTTTTCGACGATTGTCGTTTTATTCATAGCTACGACCTGTTGACTGTTAAATGTTAGTAAGCAATTTTTTTGTCGTGCCGATTGCCGTTACAATTCTTTCACATTGAAAACGATATGAAAATGGATTCGTGGTACATCCGAGGAATAAAACGACAATCGTCCAAAAGCGGGAAACGCCAACGGTAATCAGGGTGATTATACCTTAAAGCTGAGTCTGGAAAAGTTGCCCTTAAAATAAGTATTAACAAGACAGAGAGTGGACCAATAATGATTCAATCTAAACTTAAAAACTGCCTGTGAAGACGCAGACGAACTTAGGCGCATATGGTACTGCATAAGCTTGAGCTCAGCAACGTAACATATCGGTGCTCCTTTAAGGTAGCGAGAGAAAATTGCAGAATTTTGTCGACGGATTCCTTCGGCGCATTCTAAAAATCTGCAGTCAAGTGTGTGCGGCAGCAGTAGTGAATCTAAACTGGAGGTAATGGCATTCAGCTCCTTGATGCATATCTTATCCCACTCCTGCTGCAAGGACCGCTCAAATGCTTCCAATCTTGTGTGGCATTTAGCACAAGCACACCCCTCCGGTCGTCAATAGCACCTATTCCTGGATGTTGTGCAGACCAAATGCGATCGTTATGGGCATTAAAAGGCTGTTCCACGGTGAACAGATTCTCAACGGAGCACAGGACCGACTGCAAGCTACCCTCTGGGTGCCGGAGTAACAATTCATTTAATCTTCGCAGACGAATGCTATTATCAGTCGATGCGAGGCATCGAGCCATTTTTAGATTACAAGGCGAGGTTGGCGATCGTGTTTCGCTAAACGTATGTTCGACGGTGCCTTCCTGAACAGTCACCTAAATAACTGAGATCTTCGATTCGATTATTGGAATCGATCGGTTTGCTTGGTAGCTCCACAGGTCCGAACGATGTCACATTGCAAATACCTAACCGAATAAATGTTGTCCAGGATTCATTTTCACCCCTGCAACAGTGTAAACTAGAGTTTTCCTATTTGTAGTCCGCCAGTGCGTTTGGCTATTCCGGCCTCAAACAACAACATTAGCACCACCGACCGACCGATTTCTTCACCGATGTGCAAAGGCAGAGGGAGTTCAATGGTGGTGAAAATAAGAAAGTGTGTTTTTTTTTTAATAAAACAAATGTTTTCTTATAAATGAGGTACAGTGGCGGTGTAAAAAAATAAATAAATACTATTAAGATAGATAGATATACTTTGTTTCGCAATATAATTTACATTCCCCGCCGCACAATTTACAATTCAATATGATACATTTTTATCTTTCTACTGAATCATTATTTAAACAATTTTGAAAGTTTACTTTATGACCATGGGGTCCAGCGAGCACCGTCATACCCCTCGTACAGAACGTGTAATTTAAACCCTAAGAATAAATGACCCATATATAGCCTAGGAGCCAGTTTCTTACAACAATTCGTGTTGTTCGCGTAATAGTTGGAAGGGACCTACAACTTTATGCCATATTCCAAGGGTAATGCTTATTTTTCAAGCTTTCTCATAACAATAATACCCTCGGATGTTTGTCAGAAGCTCGCGAGAGGTGGGATCGTAAAAAAAAAATGGTTGGTGGTTTCTGGGATTTGAACATTGAACCTCAGATGCACTGGTTCGACACACTTATCACTACGCCGCAGCACCAACTTGAACCCTACCGCCAGTGATATTCAACTCCGCAAATGGAAGTGGATTGGGCACTAGCTCTGTAAAAATCCTAGCGAAACCTGCCGGCAAGCTGTAGAACGGCTGACTTGGTGAAATCGTTTTTCTGAAGCCCTATGCTAACGGAAATGATTATAGTGATGAGTTTCTTAATCGTACTTTCTTCCTTTCACTAGGTCTTATTTTAAACCTAAATTTATACCACCCCAGGCGAATAGAATTGAATTGGTGAACGAATTTCCACCAAGTTCTCATTTCATTAAAGTTCCTATTCAGAAAAGCATGTAATTAATTGTGACATAACTCTGGCAGTTCCTCTGACAAGTTTCGTGTTTTTGCATCCAACTTGCATGTTCGTTGTACGCGCATCATCACTGCAGCGCTTAACCAGAAAATCATTTAGAGCCAGTTAAAAGTCGACAGCGCAGCGCAACCAACTGAACAGCAGAAAAGTGCTAAATTAAGATCCTCTGCGACTAGAGAGTATACTGATGATCTTCTCGTCCATCACCGTGTTACACGACGATCCCCCCCTCCCTTATTCATGCATACAGTACACATGCCAGTTTCGGGCCGGGGTTGACTTGCAATTAATTGCGGATGAAACAGAATTATTAATTGCTCAACCTCGCCCTCTATACCTCGTCTTCTGCGCGAGCAATGTCTAAAACTCTCGTTTCACTGCGCCAAATTGTGGCAGCTTTATTAATAGATGAAAACGAAGACGCTGCAGTAGAAATTACTGTGAATGTGCCACATATCCCCATATAGAGAAAGCGAAGCTCCATCTACAGCGCGCACCACACGTGATTGGGTGCATTCATTCATTTATGGCCAGGAGTAGCTGTAAGCAACGCAGACAACAAAGTGTACGCTCTACTCGCTTTGGTGATTCTTAATATCGGTGCCATATAATGCGGAGCCTCGGGGTGGAAATTAATGAATGATTCTTTGCAACACATACTCGCAACAGCGGCGGGGGAATCTTAATTAAAATAAATTTCTGTTGCATGGGAATGCAAAGTATCACTTTCATTATATTTATTTTATTTATCGGCTTTTACACGCCAGACAGTAAAACAAATACATTTGTATATGTTTCGGCCCGATTATTAGAGAATTATCTGAAGCTTAAAAGTTACATTCAAGCATATTTTAAGTAAGTAGGTAAGTTGGATGGTAAACGACTAACAAAGGCCTCGTAGCAGCAGCATCTCCCGATAGGTGTTGGTCCGAGAAAGAGCCACTGCAGCCGAACAGCTGGAAGTGCACGGACGCCCAGAGTAGGACTGGTGCTAACTCAAGCAGCACGAAGAAGTCTCATATAATGGAAACCTCACAGTGATCGGATATTGACGACTAGGTTCCAGGGTAGAGTAAGAAAAGTTGCCATCCGTCGCCAATGATGATGAAAAGGACAATTTTTATAGCCAGTTAAATGCCGTCTACAACCTTTTGCAGACACCTGGTGATGGATGGGTGGACCGATGAGCGTACAATAATCAAGGCTCGGATTGCCGCGGCATTAGCAGTAGACGGAACTGAGCCAGAAGCCCAAAACTAGCTTCAAGGGCTGACAAAGTAGCGAGCAGCTGCGACAGTAGGACTGTTTACAGCATCACTAAGGAGCTCATTTGTGGTCGGAACTCCGAACAACACGCAGTAAAGAGACTAGATGGTAACTTTCTGATCTCAGATGAGGATCAGCTCATTAGATGGAGAGAACATTTTGCTACAGTGCTAAACCACTTAGAAGATGGCGGCTTATCTCGAATTCGAATGAGCAGTTCGAAGCAACAAATTCCGGAATAGACACCGTACCTACCAGTAAAACCGAAAAAATAACACCAATCAAGTCCCTCAGGAAGGACAAGGCGCTGGGTATTGATGGCACTCTGACGAACTATTTCAAGCGAGGTGCGGCGCCAAATACATTGTCAAATTTGCTGCATCAGTGACCGACTAATGACAGTAGAAGGTGTGCCTAGATTAACTAACAAAAAAACTAACTGGCGCGACTTTAGAACTGATTGCGAAGAAAATATTGTCTTAAATGTATCGCTCAAAACACCCTTCGAAATAGAAGATGAGCTCGGCAAATTTATTGAATCAATACAAAATGCCGCGTGGAAAAATACACCTTTAAGGAGGAAAGAATCCCATGCAATGAAGCTTATTATCCGCCGGAAATAAAAGAACTTATTCGAGAAAAGAGGAGAGCACGCAAAATATGGCAACAAACTCGCGCTCCCCAGCATAAAACCCACTCGAATTTCCTATGCAATAAGCTTAAAAAAGCGATCCAAGACCTAAAAAACCGAGAGACTTCAGCTTATCTTGAAGGTTTAACCGCCGAAAAAACCACTAATTACTCGCTCTGGAAAGCTGTCAAAAGAATTAAAAAACCCCAAATACATTGGCCACCGATAAGAAAAAACAACGACGAATGGGCAGAAGGAGACAAAGAAAAAGCGGATCTATTTGCCGAGCACTTAGAAGAGACTTTTAAGCCATTTGATGGAGAAACATTGGTAGACGATTTTACCGGTACGACTACGACATCTGACAACCTTAGAATAAAAAGTGTGTCACTTATAGAACTTTGCCAGGCAATAAAAAACCTGAAAAATAATAAAGCTCCTGGCTATGATTTAATAACCGGACAAATCCTCAAGGAATTACCAAAAAAGGCACTATTAAAATTGCTTTTTTTAATAAATGCTTCCATTAGATTATTATACGTTCCAAATCAATGGAAAGTCGCAGAAGTCATAATGGTTCCGAAACCGGGGAAATCTCCAAATGACAAAAAATCGTACAGACCGATATCGCTACTACCAATAATATCGAAGGTATTTGAAAAACTCCTTCTGAAACGGATTCTTCCGGTCATTGAAGAGAGACGCCTAATACCTGACCACCAATTCGGGTTCAGAACCAAGCATTCCACAATTGACCAGGTTTATAGAATAACCGACGAAATTGAAAAAGCCCTTGAGGAGAAAAAGATTTGTTCTAGCGCTTTTCTTGACGTATCTCAAGCCTTCGACAGGGTTTGGCACGATGGATTGAATTATAAGCTAAGACGAATCCTTCCGGAGTAACTTCATAAGATCTTAGAATCGTACCTTAAAAACAGACTTTTTCGTGTAAAGCACGGAACTGAATATTCTGATTTTAAAGAAATCGCCGCCGGAGTTCCGCAAGGAAGTGTCCTTGGGCCTATCTTATTCTTGCTGTACACTCGGGACATACCTCAAACTGAAGGCACTATTGTAGCTACGTTCGCGGACGATACGGCTATTCTGGCAACGGAAAGTTCAATCGAGTCAGCAACCATAAAACTCCAACGAGCCTTGGATAAAATCTGTGAGTGGACAAAAACTTGGCGCATTGTTCTTAACGAGACCAAATCGACGCATGTTAACTTCACCTACAAGAAAATAATCAACCTTCCCGTTTTCATTAACTCGGTACAAATACCGCATGCAAACGAAGCTAAATATCTGGGAATGACATTAGACGCGAAACTTAAATGGAAACCTCACGTTAAAAAGAAACGTGACGAAGTCGAAAATCGACTTAGAGAAATGTATTGGCTAATTGAAAGATATTCCAAACTAAGCGTATATAACAAACTGCTTCTGTATAAGCAAGTGCTTAAACCCGTGTGGACATACGGTATACAACTCTGGGGTTGTACCAAACCAAGCAATAGGAATCTCATACAATCATTGCAAAATAAAATTATAAGAATAATCATGAACGCTCCCTGGTATATCAGAAACAATGATATCCACAGAGACTTAGGGTTAGCTACCGTGGAGGACGAAATAAAAAACTTCGCTCGCAAGCTTCGCATTCGTCTTCATGGCCATTGCAACTGTGCCATACTCCAAACTTTGGATGTGACAAGTCTTACGCGCCGACTTCAAAGAACAAAACCTTTTGAATTAGCGCTATAAGACAAAAAGCCGCATGTCATGACGGTTTCAGCAGGTGCTTTTATTGAAAATCTACCTGCCTCACGCGAATATAAATCTGAAGCTTAAACTACTTGATAAGGTCAAACTTAGTCATAGTAAACAAAACGAAGGGAAGGGTGTTTTTAGTCAGTAGAAATCTGACACTACTATGAGTACACGGTCTCATAGTGTCTCATGAAGATTTTCACCTACCCACAAAAAAAAAAAAAAAAAAAATTGGTGCATCCTATAAAACGGAGAGCTTGCGAAAGTGAACAATTTGCACAGCAGTGGCAAAGGGGGATGATTATTAAACTTCCGAAAAAGGAAACTTGACGGAATGCGGAAACTGGAGAAGTATTTGCGTTCTTCCAGTCGTAGCCAAAATAACAGCTAGAATAATTCTGGAACGAATCAAAGAGCATTTAGATTCAACTCTCGACGTTGAATAGGCTTTCGTGCTGGATCCTCCTGCATCGACACCTTACGGATCATAATCGAACAATGCGTTGAGTACAGGCTTCCGCTGCATTTTCTGTTTATTGACTGTGAAAGGCTTTTGACAGCTTGAATCGAGATGCTATCTGGTCGGCCTTCCACAGGAAAGGCATCCCAGAAAAACTTATAGGTATTATCAAAGCTACGAGTACATACGAGGGCGGTAAGAGTCACGTCGTACATAATGGTAAGGTGTCGGAGGATTTTGAAGTCCAAGGTGGAGTACGTCAGCGGTGCATACTGTCACCACTAATGTTCTTGGTGATTATCAGCGATGTACTCAGTGCAGCATTGACGGATGGCAACTATAGAATCCGTCGTAAAAATAAACAAAAGCCGTGAGCACTTGCAATATCCGCGCTCAACTTGACATTGTCGGACGGGAAGTCGAGAAAGTTAACTTTCTTTATCTAGGAAGTCTGGCCTCGGCTAATCCTGATGGCACCGAACTGGATATGTGCAGCAGAATCGGGAAGGCTAAAGCTGCGTTCGGAATGCTATCCAAAATCTTAACTTAAGAACCAATCTGCGACTGTTCTGCTCCAACGTAGAATCGGTGCTGCTTTATGGGTGTAGTACTTGGAAGGAGGACACCATCAACACAGGCAAGCTGCAAGTCTTCGTAAACAAATGTTTAAGAATCATCTTGAGGATTCTTTAGTCGAACCGCATCTTCAACGATCAACTTTATACGAAAACGGGCGAAGAACCTATAAGCATTACTATATGGAGGAGAAAGTGGCAGTGGATTGGACACACCCTACAGCGCGAAGACAACTCCATTGCGAAATATACGTACGCCATGCAGTGAAATCCGCTCAACCAGGCGTGCAGAATAGCGGGACGTCTTAGGCAAACATGGCGGAGAACAGTTGAGGAGGAACCGAGCTTATTAGGAATGAGATGGATGCAGCTCGAAAGCGTTGCAGAACTCCGAAAAATATAGCGCGCAGGTGTGGTTGACGCACTATGACCCTCGAGGGAATAAGTAGTAGTAAGTATGTTTTAAGTAATGACATTCTTAAGACAGAATTCCTGTTACAAGGAATGATATAAAGTCATGTTCGACACGAAACAATCGTAACGATAGCCAGATGTGGTGTGTTAGATACTCCTATATGGGTCATAGAATAGGTGGATGTCGATGTAGAAGTACATATTTATATGTGGTGTAAGTGTATTGTGACCTAAATAGATTTATTATGCTCCCAATCTGAATCGACTCCAATTGCATCATGACCAGAGTATCTGAAGTGCATCCAATGACGGTAGATTTGTCTCTTTAGCTAGTTTTCTGAGATAGCCCTTAAGTTTACAGTAATCACTTAGCACGCCTATCAAATTGTGAAGTTTATTTTGCTAACGCTAACATTTTACTTCTTTCTGGCTGTTATTTTCTAGAAGTTCTTTGGGCAGTCTCAGTTGGGGGATATCATAGCAAGGCCTGGCACATTTGACCACGCTTTCTCTTACCAAGATCTCCTTGGTTGGTGTTCCCCAACCCGCAAAATTGGGTTTCGGTGCAATTTCTTATTGGTGCATCATTTGCTTCAATTCCCTCTACTACTACTTGTCCTGGTAGCCACTATAGAATGAGGTTAATTTAGGCTCGGCTGAAACTTACGAGAACATTCATAATGGAGTGTCCAGATTTCGAAACTCCATTTGACAGCAATTAATCGCACTTCTCCAGGAACAAGCTTACGACAGTACCATATTGAAAGACTGGTTGTTTCTTGGAACTTCCGCAAGGGGGAAATCTACTTCGAAAACATTGTCAAAGAACATTGGCTGCATGGCTTAATGAAATAGTCTTCATACTGGGTTTGATGACTGGCTTTGGATGTCATTTAGTAAGTACAACAATCCGATGGGATGTTGACGAAGATAATTAATCATCCTACTTACTCAGGTGGCGCTACAGTTCGGGGTGAACCTGGGCCTCACCCAACAAGCCTCTCCATTTAGCTCGGTCTTTAGCTAATTGCTTCCAGTTGCTCACTCCAAGTTGGTCGAGGTCCCCTTGAACTTGTGCGCGCCACCTACGGCGATGATGCCCTCTACTGCGTCGTCCCTCGGGATTAGATTCGGAGACTCTGCGGGCCAAAGCGTTGGTGTCCATTCGCTCTACATGTCCTAGCCATCTCAGACGTCCAATACGTAGTTTTTTGACTAGGTCGATGTCACTGTACAGCTCGTATAGTTCGTGCTTGAATCTTCTCCTCCAAAACCCGTCAACACAAACGGGACCGAAAATCTTACGAAGAATTTTTCTCTCGAAGCGACCAAGGATATCTTCATCCTCTTTTAAGAAAGTCCATGTTTCAGCACCGTAAAGCAGGACTGGGATGATCAGGGTCTTATACTCGTACAGAGTCTCCTTAGGTGTTCGAGATAGAGCTTTACTGTTGAATTGCCTTATAAGCCCAAAAAACAGCGATTGGCGAGAGGTATTTTTTGATTGATTTCTGCGCTGATCTTGTTTGTAGAATTTATAGCAGAGCCAAGGTAGACAAAGTTCTATCTCGAAGTTATAGCTGCCCACTGTGACGATCTATCCAATTCGTCAATGTTGGCTTTCCCTTCTTGTTGACAGCATATAATTGGTTTTGCCCTCGTTTATCGCTAAACCCATTTTGGCCGCATCCGCCTCAATGCTTGCAAAACGCACCGGTGACAGCCCGCTGAGTTCTTCCGATAATGTCTATATCGTCGGCGTATGCAAGCAGTTGTACAGACTTGTAATAAACTGTGCCTCCGGTGTTGGCTTGTGAGTTTCGCACAATCCGTTCAAGTACAATATTAAAAAAGTCACATGACAGCGCGTCACCTTGTCTCGGTGAGGTCATTACCAACCTTGATGGAGCAGCGAGCATTCTCCATCGTCAGCCTGCACAGACGGACAAGTTTGGCAGGGATGTCAAAACTAGACATGGCTCTATAAAGCTCTTCTCTATAGTTGCTGTCATGGCCTTGAAATCGGTAAAGAGGTGGTGAGTATCGATTTGGAATTCTTGGGTTTTCTCCAGGATCTGCCGAAGTGTGAAAATTTGATCGATGGTGGACTTTCCTGGCCTGAAACCGCACTGATAGGGTCCAATCAGGCTGTTGATAAAGGCTTTCAGACGTTCACACAATATCGCAGAAAAGATCTTGTTTGCGATGTTGAGGAGACTGATGCCTCTATAATTGGCGCAGTTGAGGGGGTCTCCTTTCTTGTGGATCGGGCAAACGATGCTGAAGTTCCATTCATCAGGCATACATTAATCATCTTAGCTGAGACTTTTAAGACATCCATTCAAAGTATGCAGCGAGGTGCGATCGGTGGACGCATCGCCGAAAAAAAGAAAATTTATATAATTGAAAGAAACTTGCCGTCTTGATAAACTCCTCTAGTTTCCCGCATTACCAGATCGAAAAACGAACACTGCATATACGAGTAAATATAAATAAATGAATGACCACTCCGCATACTTTGAACAAACTTATGATGTAAAGCAGATAGTTCGTGTCTATGAAATGGACAGTGGTTTGCTTGGATTTCATCATCATCATATTTGAATTTGTAACAGCACGAGGTGTAATATGGTATTCAGTTGGACTGGCAAACCAGAGTCGAAAGAGAAAGAATATTGGTTAGACATACGATACAAAGGATTGTAGTATTTTTGCACAATGTAGTCGAGAAAGTCTTTCTCCGCTCCACTAACAATTGATCGTTTCAGATACCGCGCTAGTATCCAACAGTTTGTGCAGAGATATGATATGTGTTTACCAAACAGGGAACTATATTTTACACCTCTCAGTAAACGCTAGCTAGTTTGCCATGGTATCCAACAGAACTAATACCAAAAAACATTTCCTTTTTATAATTTGCGCGCATTCAATGGGTTATGAATACCCTTGACATGTTAACACACAGTACGGGTGTTGGAAGTGATAGATAGAGAGAGAGAGAAAAATTTGGTATAGTGATTTAAAGCTCAGCTGTTTATGCTCCAGAGAAACTCCGGCGTGGCGTCCAGATACCTGGGGAGAATTTTTGTTAATTTTATCTTTGCTTCTTATTCACAATATTTTTTTCCCGATAACCGATGTCATAGGCAAATCATCATCAACAGAGCGAACAATTTTTCCAGCCATATGATCAAGCTACTGCCAGTGTTATGCCTTCACAGTAGTGTTCCCGCAAGCTTTCGAAATTAATAGGATTGACTTTACATATTTCATGAGAAATAAATAAATACTTGCTGACATCAGGATTCGATCCACGAACCCTTAGCGTGGCAATTGACGTCGTTACCACTACACTATTGCCACCCCGTAACATTCTCCAGCTTTTGACAATAGCAGAGTTTTTATACCCGAGACAGAAATAGATTTTAATGTTGTCTGGTTGGTAGTGCCTCCGACATTGTTCTCAGGAATTCAATCCTCAATCGTCAATCATCAATCTTAAAATTTAACGGATATAGTTGAAGAGGGAACTAACTGGCAGCGAAATAAGCTTGAGAAGCCGCATGAAATAGGCATAGGATATGGTGTGGTCCTCGGATAACCCATTAGCTCAGCATCTGTTTGATTTCTAATTCCAATTCAGGTTCTATCTATAAACTATACCTATTTTTATATGTAAAGAGTTTTTTTTTTCCTAGGTAGATAGAACTTGCAGTAATTGCCAAATCTCGAAAACTTTTCGACATTTATATCCAGTACAGTCAGGCGAAGGATTATGAATAGGCTCAAGCTTGACTAACATAGGATAAGACCAATCTAGAAAAGACCCTGCATACATCATTACATCCAGAAATATGCATCGTTTTGTACGGTTTTCATGCTTGTGGCATTATCGGTCAATGGATATCCTTACCAAACCATGGGCAATGAATATTTCTGAGAAAATATGGATGACATTGATTCTGATCAGATGTGGTTTCAACAGGGTGGCGCTACGTGCCATATGGTAACTTATTGAAATCACAATTTGGCTTTAATTTGATTTCGAAAAATGGATCTATCAATTAAACTCCAAGGTCTTGTGATTAAACGATTATTACCAGTGGGACTACGTGAAGTCACTGGTTTATGCTGTTAAACCAGCAACAATAGACGCATTAGTAGACGACATTGTTGATGTCATTTGAATAATTCAACAGTCAGAATCCGATTTGATGCCACGAATTGATTTTTCGAAAAAAAAGGAGATTTTTGTTCAAAATTTGCTTTTTTGTGTTATTTTATTTTTTTGAATTTAAAGTTCTACATATATCTTCTTTATATAAGCCCGGACGACACGTAGGTGCTATGATATAGGCCACTATATCTGCCTCTGCATTAAATAAAATAAATACATTAATATTTGGCGCAACAGCTCTTTAAGTGCCAGGGCCTAGCTTCTCGCAACCACTCATGTTCAGGGCTACCATTTTAAATTTATTAATTATAATTATAATGGTATTTTAGAAGTTCACATGGGAGTATTTTTGTCCGAGGGGAGTACAAAAAACAAACATTGCAAAAAAATATATCTTCATTGCATTTATTTTTATATCTGATTTAAATTACTTACTTACTTAGGTGGCGCTTCAGTCCGAGGTGGACCTGGGCCTCAACCAACAAACCTCTCCAGCCAGCCTGGTTATGAGCCTGGTTGAGGCCCCCCTCCACTTGTTTGCGCCACTTACTTCGAGGTCGTCCTATACTGCGCCGTCCATCTGGGGTGGATTCGGAGACTTTCTTGGATGGAACGCTGGGCTCCATCCGCTCTACATGACCCAGGCATCTTAGGCGCTGCATGTGCACTCTTTTGGTTAAGTCGATGTCCTTAGGTATGTAGGCCGAATAGTTCGGCATTGTAGCTTCTCCTCCACTCGCCGTCTATGCAGACGGGACCAAAGTCCGCTCGAAGAACTTTTCTCTCAAAATAACCGATGGCATTCTCATCTGATTTTGATAAAGCCCATGCATCTGCGCCATACAGCAGGACTGGGATGATTAGTATCTTCTGCAGAGTTACCTTAGTAGTTCGAGATAGGTCTTTGTTACTCAATTGCCTTCATTTCATTTCCCCACTGATATCATTTGCGGAGCTCACCATAGAACCTAGGTAGACAAAATCCTTTACTACCTCAAAATTATATTAGTTTTCTGTGGGATTCTGTTCAAGATGCCGATGTTGGGTGTCATTTTTGTAGACAGCATATATTTTGTTTTGCTTTCATTGACCCCTAAACCCATCTTCAATGCCTCGACCTTAATATTCGCAAATTCCCCACTGACGCCTCCTGAGTTCTTCCGACTATGTCAATGTCATCGGGGTAAGCGAGTAGTTGTACAGACTTGTAAAAGATTGTACATACCTCCGGTGTTGGCTTGTGAGTTTTGTACAATTCGTTCAAGTATTATATTAAAGAGAGCGTATGATAGCGCGTCACCTTGTCTTAGACCTTTCCTGACATCGAACGGTTAACAATGTGCGATTAAATAAACCAAATACTCAAATACTAAAATTAGTACGTATCTGTTTGAAAAAAATTTTAAATATTTTAAAGGGAGTAAAGTCATGATGAGAGGAGTACGGGAGTACGAATACTCCCTTAGTAGTCACTTCGGCAGCACTGCTCATGTTGTGTGCGTTATATTTTTCACACGAATGGAAGGGACCTACAGTTTAGTACCGTATCCAAAGGGCAATTTGTTTTGAGAAGCTTTCTCGAGACAACAATACTCTCGGATATTTGTCAGACGTTCGCGAGAGGTGGGACCGTGAAAAAACTTTTTGGTATTTTCTGGCATTCGAACTTGGAACCTCACGCGCAGTGATCCGACACACTAACCACTCACGCCACGCGCCCATTTCTGTCTCTGCATTTGTGCTGAGGTTTATACTACCAAATTACCTTGGATTCCAAAACTGCCAAACGTCGATTTAGGGTTTACGACTCGAGGTTCTACAAGATGGCACAAAAGTCCACAATCAATTTCCTAAGGCACTAACTTTGTTTGTAAATAAAAAGAATTGGTTGTGGCCGACGCCAAAGTTGATACTCATTGGGACTCGTTCAACGGCATTTTCCGTGACTTTTCTTAAAGCTTCTGGCGATAAATTCTCCACTTCTTGTCGGATATTCTCCTTTTGAACCACCAGGGTCTATGGCTTGTTCGTAAAGACTCGTGATTTTAAAAAAACCCCAAGAAAAAAGTGTGAAATGACCAAATCGGGCGATCTTGCGGGTCAGTGCAAAATGCCAAAACGAGAGATTACACGTCCGCACCGTCCTGCTGGAACGACATGTGTTTCAAAATCAATTTCTGCCAGCAAGAAGTCGTTGATCATGGTTATGTAGTCACAGTTATAGTGTTGCCGACTCCGCCCTCGAAAAAAATTTAACCAATCACCTTTATTCTGTAAACGCCGCAGCAAACAGTGACGTTGAGAGGATGTAATGTCTCTTTATGCATTACACGTGCCCCAGGATCCTCAAATCTTTCACCAAAATTCGCTGTAAGGACAGTTTTTGTTGCCCAATTGAGCGACCCGTCGTCCGATTGATGTTTCGGGGTCCTCTCGGACATCTGCAGCTACAGCAGTGATATTCGCGACCGAATGGCCGCTCCGTCTGCTATTGTTCCGTGTTGAGCCAGTCTCCTCGAGTCCAGCGGCTGCAAGCCGCAGTGCTTGCTCGGTTAGTGCCATACGATCAGGGAATCGACGACGAAATTCACATTGAGCCAAACATATTGACACAATTATTCCTCGTCCTTGAAGAGTATTAGCAATCCATGATTTATCTACGTGTATTCTACTTCTGTTTACTTTACAATTGTCAAGGATGACATAAGACGCCATTTGCGAAAATTAGAACACTACTGTCTAACTTTTCTAATCAGATGAAAAGTTTAGTATTTTCTGATTCTCCAGAGAGGAATCCCAAAGTGAGCGCCCATACCATCATTCCGCCTTTTGTCGGTAAGAAAAATCCAAGTACCAAAAATGTTGCGAAAGTTCATTCATGAAACCTGAACCACCAATCGACATATGTAAGAGTAATGTATTCCAAAACAATAACTCAATTGTTATGGAAAAAAACGTCTTCACGCGGAATTCTATAACAATCTGTCGACAGGATAATATAAAAAATAATAAATGATTCTTCCCATGTGGCGCTTGTGCATATGAAAAAAAAAAAAAACTGTCAGACTGCGAAAGAATTCCCAGGATATGAATTCTAGAATCAACTCAAATTTTCCTATTCATTAAATTTCAAAACTCTACCAAACGACACTCGATACTTGGAGAGATAAAAATTTGCCAAAAATGCATAAAACAAGGAAAAAGAGATTTATTCTGGGCCCCTCCTGTCTTATCCTAGGAAAGAAATCATATTCCACTGACGACCCCTTTTCCCATTAATTTTTTTTTTTTTTGCAGTTCCTTCACTAAGCCAAGCAATCTCAAGGAACAACTGAATTTCCATTCCACCAATACCAGTTTATTGCGAAAAAAGTGAAAATAATATTGGCGAGAAGACAAAGGGTGAGAAAGTAGTCCTTGCTGCTGGCTCTATTCAACCAGCGGATATGTGTTAGTGGTCGGGGAGTATGGAACGCAGCCTAACTACTCCCTGAAGTGACATTTTCAGCATTTTTCCATTTGGAAATCACCACAATATGCCATTAAGGTGCTCCCTCAATGCTCAGCACCGGAGAGGCTATAAAAGGATGCGATTCTCGGTGATTCCTTTATTATAATGGTTTCTTGGTGTGTCTTAAGATTCGCGCCAGTGCTACAGACACGAAAGGGGAATATGGCTGGGTTGCATACGATTAGAACTGGGAATGGTAGGACTTTGCAGATGACAAAGCAAATCCATTGAACGGAATAAGACAGCAAGGAAAGTTTGAAGATTGCGTTGATGTGTATGCTTTACCTGTCTGCAGATAGATTTGGTATTGGCTGTGAAGGATTGAAGAGAAAGGATATTTCTCGTTGCCTACGTTATTGGTTTATTTGAATAACAAGCTCGTTTATTGTTTTACAACAGGAAAACAGATTTCCTAAAAAAAAGAGAATCAATGGCAATCTGTCATTTTGGGTGGGCGGTTTTTTAAGACGTTGTAAGGGGTTTCTGAGGGTTGTTGTACGACGGCATTTAATTCAATTCTAATATAATATCGAAAAAAAAGAAGATATTTATTGGGAATAAACTGATCTCAGTATCTGGTAGGTTTAAGATGAGGCGGTGCTGAAACGGTAGACAAAGGTAAACCTATTTAGTGCTTGGTTTGTTATTTGAAGTTATAGATTGATTCTTTGCTTAATAACGTGTTGGAGCAAGAAATGATTCCGCAGCAACTTAAAGAAGCTCTAACATACCCATTATACAAAAAAGGCTGCCCAGCTGACAGGGGAAACTATCGAGGTATCTCCTTTTTGAATGGCTCCTATAAAGCATTCACTGCAGTCCTTCAAAGATGGCTGGCGGCATAGATCCAACAACCTCCTAAAGGAGTACCAAGCCAGATTCAGGCCTAGGCATTCTACCATCGACCATATATTTGTCATGAGAAGTATAGCAGAATCGCACATCCGGCAGGGCAAAAAACTCTATACGTTTTTCGTAGACTTCAAGGCAGCTTTTGACACCGTGGATGGAAATGCTTTGTTCTACAAGCTTTATAACATTGGAATGTCGCGAAAATTTGCAAGAGTTTTGGAAAATCTTTACGCAGATACTCGGGTAGCGGTATGGGATGGAGAAGCGAATTCCGACTGGTTCCAAGCAAAATCAGGAGTCAGACAAGGATGTGCGCTCAGCCCTTGCCTATTTGCGCTATTTATTGACGATCTTACCGATTGCTTGCCAGGAGGTATACACTTTTCTGCATCATGCATAAACGCCCTGATGTTTGCTGACGACATAGTTCTGCTTGCAAATTCACCAGAATCTCTCCAGCTTATGATCAATCGTTTATATGAATACTGTTGTTTATGGAGCCTTGTAGTCAACTTGGATAAATCGAAAATTATGATTTTCAAGAAGGGTGGAGGCAGAATTTGGTCGAACGAAAAATGGAAATTGAATGATGCAGAAGTAGAGGTGGTGACTCAGTTCAAATACCTGGGGGTGCTATTGACAAAAATCCTTTGTATGGATAACCATCTTAAATTAAAGTTAACTCAGGCGAAAACTGCCATAAATACAAAATGGTGCAGATGTCTTGGCGAACCCCACAGGAGGATCAGTAGAAATGCGGTGAAGTGGGAGGGTTGTGATCCCTTGTTTTCGGATCATAGCCTCGCTGATAAAAGGAAGAAGAAGAAGAAGAAGAAGGTGCAGATGTCTTGGTAATAAATTCGTAGCTCAGAGCAGTAAGTATAAAGTATTTGAGGCAGTCTCCGAATCTATTTTATTCTATGCGGCCCAAGCTTGGGGGTGCAAGTATTTCGATACTGTTGAAAAGCTACTAAGGTACTATATTAAACGTGCATTTCGTCTTCCACCTAACACGCATAATTACATCCTTATGCTGGAAACAGGACTGTCCTCGCTCTTCATAAAGACACTGAAACTGCAAATAGATTATATAATTAAAGTTATGAACATACCCAACTACCGCCTACCAAAAATAACGGTTCTAAGAGCAGTACATACCAAACGGAGCTGGTATGCAGAATGGTTGGATCTAGCAGATAGCTGTGGTATAGAAATAAGTCTAGATGTCGATAACTCTGCGAACTGGAAGCCGATACTTTATGATCTCATCGCGAATGTTGATAACAAATGCGTGGATTCTTATGAAGTAGAGAAGATATCGATGATGCTAAAGCTAAGAGCAGAACTCTTGAAATTGAACTGCAACCCTCATAGCGAGTATTTACCATTACTCTGCAGTATTTGCAATCTATCCGAAAGAGAAGACGTGCTCCATTTAGTTGGCAAATGTCCAATTCTCCGAGAGATTCGAAGAAACAACCTTGGAAGCGCTTTTCTGGCAGAAGAAGCAGTAATAGACTTACGTAAGGAATTAAGCGTTGAGAAACTATTCTAATATTGTAAATTAGCACTTATCGAGAGAGAATATTGAATGCACATTTTTAAAGGTCAACGCCTGGAGTTAAAAAATAAAAAAAAAAACTCTTTTATTTAATAAATAATTTGTAAATTTTAATTGTCAATCAGGCAGACGGCTATAAATAAATAAATAAATAAATATTTGGCGCAACAGCTCTTTAAGTGCCAGGGCCTAGCTTCTCGCAACCACTCATGTTGTGTGCGTTATATTTTTCACACGAATGGAAGGGACCTACAGTTTAGTGAAGTTTTTCGGGACAACAATACACTCGGATGTTTGTCAGACGCTCGCGAGAGGTGGGACCGTGAAGAAACTTTTTGGTATTTTCTGGGATTCGAACTTGGAACCTCACGCGCAGTGATCCGACACACTACCCACTTACGCCACGGCTGACGGCAATGCCAGGCATTTATTGATTGTATCTTAAATACACGATTGTAATTCTTATGAGCGACATAAATCAAATCAAATCTAAATCTATCTAATATTGATTCTTTGCTGTGTACCACATACTTTGAAAGCAAAGTGTGTTTTGGCTTCCACAACATACAATTATGAACTGCTTAAGATCTAAGTTTGAAGGAGTTACACATGTTTTGTGTCGGAAAGTTCAAACAAAAATAATAACTCTAAGTAAAATACCTACTAAATTTCATAGCGCCTCCAGCCGCAGCAGGCCGCCAATATACTTAATCAATTTTTGGACGAAATTCCAAACAAATTATTGAAATGCACAAAATACGACGAACATTTCAGACTTAAAATAATACAAAGAAATCAGATGATTTTCTGTGGAATGTTTAGTCCTGAATAATTTCTGAACAATGAGCTTTATAAACGACGATTTCCACTTGCACGGAAAGTGAATTTTCCTTAGCTAAGAAAGGACAAAACAAGGTTTTAATCGCAGAATACATACGGAGCTGATTAGTAAGAACACTAATCGTAGTTTTTAGCACAGTTCCTACGTATATCTGAACAATACGACGCAATCCTCCTTACTATTCTAAAACCTCTTCAAAGCCCTCCAGATGTGATATTCAGGAAAATAGACTGTACAATAGGGGGATAACTCAACCATTCCATCAGTGGAGTGAGGAGAACTGGGGTAAACTGATGTACTCCTTTCTGTGAAGAGTAGTAATATTGATTTTAGTATGAGACTTAGGAATTCTCTTTTGTGAAATGAAGTCGAGATTATATCGGAACGAAACGAGATCATCATCTGAATAACTGGTACTGTAGATGCGTAGAGAAGTTAAGACCGAACTACTCGTATCTTGTTTAGAAGCAAAAAGTAGCTCCATGCATGGGTCGTAAAGCGGCACCAATTCAATGTTTATATTGCAGCCACCTATTTATACCATACTTATCTAGAGGATAGAAGGCCATTTAACTCTCAGTACCGTAATATATTAAGGAAATTCTAGTGGCACTAGAAGAACAAACCGAGTTGCCATCAAGTAGGTAAGAAAAGAATGGTGTAGACATTCATCAAAGTGCTGATTTTAGCTGGTATCAACACCTATTGAAATCTTTGGATAGGTTTTTGCTAGTTTTAGATGATGATTAGCTAAGAAATTGATGGGGGACTATTTTGTAAAGCCAAAACAAACCAGTCTTATCGCCATTGCCGTGGAGCTCTACAAACCATCTGCAGAGATTGAGGTCGTACTTAGAGAAAATCTTTGGGATACGAAAACCTTACGAAGACCTAAAGGAGTGTGAAAACTCTCGACCGCTTTAGGGACAAGCTTTGTTTCATGTTTTCCTGCGTTGACCCCCCAAAAAACTGTGCAGATCATCAGCCAATGCGTCGAGTAACGAGTTAGATGTCAAGTTTACTTGGTTTCTACTGGTTTCGAGAAGGCGTTCGATAGTGGCAAAAATATTCATATTTCTCGTTACGCAAGAGAAGTATTTCGGATAAGCTAGTATCAATAAATCAAGGCAACTTCTGAAGGCTGGAGTATTTAGATATTGCATGTGAGTAGGCTGCCAAAAGAATTCGAGAAGCAATACGGCGCAGCGTCTGGAAATACTACATTCTACCGTCACTACTGCGGTGACTAGTGACGTGTAGATTTAGTCATTATGAGTGAGGAGTAACAGAATTCAAATCCAACATAAAAACTTACAACACACCTCACACTGATGTTTCTTGCCTCCTACAGCAGAATGTTTTAAACTTTCATCCAGTATCCACCATTTAGTGGCCGAAAAAACTTGGTGGGACTGAAGATAAACTTTGCTCAAATTTCTAATTTTACTTTTACAGTCTCATTGACTTTCGACTCTACAAAGTTTTAGGTACATTCGACTTATTATTTTCGTTGACCTTTGTACCGACTGAGAATTGAACGTAGGGCTGCGTAAATTTGCAAACTAAATTTAATTGGAGTCTGCGATGAAAGCGGATCGAAATTAGAAATTTCTATAGGAGCAAAATTCTATAAGTAATTAAAAAAATTTTGACGAAATCAAATTAAATAAAATTTTGTCAATACAGTCCGTTTTTACAAAAACGCGTTAAGCAATTTTGTCTACCGTAGTCTAGGTCGGTAATACTCGCATACCATATTACAAAAAGGGTCACCAAGCTTTTGGCAAAAGTAGTTAACCAGCACTATACGTATTAAAATTTTTTTTTACAGTTCATTGCATTTTGTTTCATATTTAAACAGTGTATACATGTGCTTTCTTCCATTATGAAAACAACTTCTCTTTATTATTTGCAGAATTGTTTAATAGCGTTACCCCGTCCGCTTCGTTAGACGTTTCCTTTATTTGTTTGCTAAATTAGAAAACATTTCTTTTTTTCTTTCAAATGAATTTATTGTAAGGCTCTGGATAAACAATATTTTTGATTTTTCCTTCATGTGCGAACACAAACAAATCAGCAGGTTTCCCTACACGTGAACAGGCTACATACAATTGTCCATGTAAGAAACAATTATTTTCCAAATTCAAACCACACGCTTGCAAAGATTGTCCCTGCGCTTTATTGATGGTCATTGCAAAAGCCAGTCGCACTGGAAACTGCAAACGTTTGAATTCGAATGGCATGTCTGTTGGTATCATCGGTATACGTGGAATTAAAACGTCTTTACCTTTGAATTTCCCATTTAAAATAGTGGCTTCAATAACGTTGGTCATTAGCTAGCTTCTTAACCGCAAGTCTTGTGCCATTGCACAATTTTGGTTGGTTGATATTACGAAGCATGATGATTGGTGCTCCAACTTTCAATTGCAACATGTGCGGTGGCAGGCCTGGTAAATCCAATGAATTTAAAAATTCTCTGGGATAATTGACCACCTCATCTTCGGTCATAATGGTATCGACTGACTTGAATGTGAACACTTCTCCTGGTATCTCTTTTAAAATGGCCTCATTAATTTCTCTAATGTCTTTGTTTTTTGCCGCCAATATAGCTCTTTCGCTCAGCCAAACATATGTCTTGTATTGTTGTACAATGTTTGGAAAAACTTTTCGAATCAATTCTACTTTTGATTGAACTACATTGCAAAAATTGGTTGGTGACGTTATTAAGCCAGTTTCATTGTCTATCGGCATTTTTCCATCTCCAATTTTCAACAACTGCTTTGAAAATTCATTGGCTGATGGATCATTGTGTAATTGAACAAGCACATTTGTGGTTAATGTGAGTGTTCTCACATACCTCCACAGAGTGGATGACTTTAAACACGTATTAAGCTCATCAGCAGCGGTGGATCGAGGAATTACTGGCAAAGTTTGCCGGAAATCACCAGCTAATAATATTAAGGCGCAACCAAAGAGCCGTTGATTTCCTCTCAAATCCTTCATTGTACGATTGAATGCCTCCAATGATCTCTTGTGGGCCATAGGACATTTCACTTTGGCCATTCCTGACGTTTTAGTAATATTACATGCTGGATTTTCGTTGAAGTTCATGTCCAAAGGCAACTTGAGCGCAGAATGTGCTGTTCTGCCGCCGTCCAACAACTTCAAATACCATGGTAGTTGCGGGGTTTCCATCTATTACGAGTATTATCACTAAGCCATGCCACGATTTGTTTAGAATACAAACTCTCTGGGAAATTCTTTAAATTAAATCCTTCAAAACTACTATGCATACAACTTATTCCTGTAACAATCACTTTAAGCATCTTTATGGCTCCTGTAATACGATGGCTTAAATAATTCTCCAAGTCAACTCCCTTCAGTGTCCTAAAGGGTTAATAAAAAAAAAACTATTACATCCAAAAAGAAAATCCAAATCTAAGGAAGCATTTCCCAATCTGATAACCCAACACACACTTTTATTTTGGAACCAACTCCCCAAGCGCGTGTAAGCAGGCAACACCATACACCACATGCCCTGCTGCTATCAGCAGCCTGAGACCTAACAAAAAAAGGATTTAACTAACTTTCAAATAGCACTTCACTGCCATTGCGGCACACACAAAACGTGAAAATAATTCTTTTTATGTGCCCATTCTAACAACCCCCAAATGGGCCATTTGCCCGAGTTCACCCCGCCGGAAGTCGCCTTCGAGGAGAGTGAGAGAGAGCAAATAAAAATCAGTGAACACTTTGGAGATTTACCGAAGCCGATGACTAACCGTCCGGAAAGGAAAATGAGCAAAATTCAAATTTGACACCAGTTTGCCTTGGTTCGCCCCCCTGCCAGGAAGAAGGAATAAGAAAAGAAAGGATGCACCACTGAGGGGTGAGGGATCTTTTACAAGTGATGCCTGCCATCTATAGTTTTCACACTACACTGACTTAACTTTTATGGGCCGATGAAGTGTCTGAGATATCCTGACGACATGCGTGCTGCGTATTTGTATGTCCTTTATGTAGCGCGTCGCTCTGTGTGTCAGAGACGAAATGTCCTTCGGTGATGTTATTACACCTATTTTCGGTAATCTCATTGCCAGACAGACGCACACAACACATCCAACTGATTTGAATAAGGACCTCTTTATTGTTTGTTTATACGCACATTAGATGGCTCTTGCTTATGGTTATTGCGTTTCGTTTTGTTCTCATTTTAGACTGCTGGCAGGTTTTCTTATCGGGATGCTTGATCTTCTTCTTCGACTTCTTTTACTTCTTCGCCGTTATCATCTGGATAAGGCATCAGGGGTATATCCTTGGCAAGAATACTTTGGGGTGCATGCGGTCGACTATTGGGATAATTGTAAATCGCCCCCGGTTGCAGGCAAAGGTGCAGAAGACATTTTATGGACCTCCTGCTTTCGTTTGTCCTTGCAAGTGAATTTGATGGTTTTTATGATGTCGATTATGTCGTTCATTGTGTGGTGCGAGCACACCGTGTCAAGGGAGAGTGTGTCAAATTGTTTGTAATTGGGTACTTGGTGTTTGGCGATTGTTGTTATTGTTAGAATGGATCGTAAAACCCGAGACCGGCAGTGATGAGCGAAAGGAGTTAGGATTGATTGCAGTTAAGATTCAATGTATTGTCGCATATGCATAAAAGAAAAAGGATATTCTACGCAGCCAAAGGAATGTTTGTTACAGATTGCGTTTTGTGCATGTTTTTGAAAAAAGTGTTAAGGTCCACATTTTCCATTTCAATTATTATGGGTTCAATAAAAGTACTTACACTTGGTCAAAACACTGTCGCTACTTATGGGTTGTCGAAATGGCTACTCTTTCTATTCCTGTGAATTTTGAAAACATCTTGAATGTGAGATACTTTCCAATGAAAAACCTGTTTATTCGAAGAAATCCAATACCAACATAGACTCATATAACATCGTTAACACGAAGCTGTAGTTACAAAGAATATGGCAATCAAGTTACAATATGGAAGCGTAGATATAGCTGCAATTTCGTCTTTCCTCAATTGGGATAGCCTTAATAGACCTAAGCTTATCTCCCTTCCAACTTGAAAGACTATTTGCAATTTCACGTTCGCTTTGTGGTAAAAATAAGGCTTTCGTCGTCCACGTTACTATTAAGGCGGCATTCCGACCAAGTACAGCTCCAAGGAACAATTTTCAAACTATCCTAGTTTCATTTCTCGTGTTGTATGATAGAAGCTGCAGCAACAAACATTCAAAACGTTCCCCAAACCGCCAAAGTAAAGAGTATTGAACTTCTATTAGGTTGTTGCACATGTAATGGCCGTTTTTGCAAGGTCAGTAACGTTGATGACGTTTTAATACCTAAAAACGAACAGAACGAGCCAGTTGTTTCCAAATGAAAGTTACAATCCTGCTCTTCAAATTCCATATTTACTTATTTTTTTTATTGATCACTGTCAACGTCACAGCCAAATACGGGTAATTTTGTTATGGGTTTAAACTTGGGCACAATGCAGCAGAGGAACTAAAATATCAACACGGCGTTTGAAGAAAGTACAACTAGTGATCGAGCAACTAGGTGTTGGTCTGACAATTTTCCTTTAAGAAATGAGCCTCGTGGTCACCATGAAGCGGCCATAGACAACGACGAGGTAAGAGTTGTAGTGGAATCCGATGGACGTCAAACTATTAGAGATACCTATCGCGGAACAACTAGGCGTCAACAGTTATTCGTCGTTTGAAAGCAATCGGTAAGGTGAAAAAGATAAAAAATGGGTTTCACGCGAATTGACAGAATGGAACCAGACGCGCCGATTGGAAGTTTGATCTTTTCTGTTTACTCGAAAAATGTGATGAAAATCGGTTCCCTTATGATAATCGTCGATGATCTGTGCAGTGGCTTGATACTGATGAAGCACCAAGACCCATACCAAAGCCAAGTCTTCACCTAACGAAGGTTATGGTGAATGGTTTGGTGGTCTGCAGCAGGTATTATTCACTATACCTTTCTAAAACCTGGCGAAACAGTAAATGCAGAGATGTACTGCTTGAAACTACAGCTTATATATGTACAATAATATACTTGGCGCAACAGTTCATCAAGTGCCTAGGCCTAGCTTCTCGCAACAAATTGGGATTGTAAGAGGATCAATGTGAGGTTTTCCGTGATGACGACTACAGATACGGATTGCTTTCTGTTTTTGAAATGCTCTGCTAGTTGCGTTTACCAACTAGAATCAAGGCAAGGCTCTATATGCCTGAAATGAGGGCTTGGGTTGAAAGTCGAGTACACTTGGGGTAAATCTTTATATACCCGACATGAGAGTCAAACAAATTAGTAAGGTGGTCATGGTCAAATACCCAAGAAAATAAAAGTAAAACGAAGAACGGTTGGACCAGAAAAGATACCCTCCGACGTCTGGAAAAAGGTGGGAGAAATCAGGTTCAGATGGCTATACGGGATAATACGCGAAACTGTGATAATTTCCGTTCTATCAAGCTGATGTCACACACCATGAAGATCATTGAGCGGGTATTAGGTGGCCGACCGGGGAAAAAAAAATCGGCTATCAGTGATGATTAGTGCGGGTTTCCCGCGGATAAATCAACCACAGATGCAATCCAAAGTATAAGGATTATCATGGAAAAACAACGTGTTTCCTTAAAGGATTTTTATATTGTATTGGTTGACTTTGAAATGGCATTCGACAGACAACCGCCACAACCGAAGAGTTCTCAATCAAAGTCGGGGTGCACCAGGGAAGCATCTTAAATCTTTTGCTACTCATATTTATTGCTGGGAGACAAAGTGACGGATCCCAAACTGCATCAGATATTCTTTGCTGACGATGGAGCCCTAATAAGTGAGGATTCTACGTCATTGCAGCGAGCACTTGTCGGGTGGACCTTCTAGAGGGGAATGGTCCAAAAAAAGACCGAGTATTTGTGCTGTTCGTTCTCTGATACACTCAGGCCATTTAAATCAACTTTCGACAGAAGAATGCTCAGCACTCACATACGGTTTACAATGTAGGGCAATGTACAATATAATGAGAATTAATTAAAGGCAGCTGAAATGAAGATGCTACGCATGACGGCAGGAGAGTGGTTTGCCTCAGTAACGAAGTGATCCAAAATTAGGAGGCCTGCCGATATTTCTTGAGGTCAAACAGGCAAACTCCATAGACCGATCAGTAGAAATGCGGTGAAGTTTATTCGTTATGACCATTCAAGTTCAGATCATTAACTCACAGAAATAATAATAAGAAAAAGAAATCTTCACATACAGGACTATGGTACGTACAATGTTTTAAATGATGGTTAAAATTAATTTCAAAGTTCAAAAAAGTTACTGGATCTTCATATTCGACAAAATACCTTAGCCTTGGCAATTTGTTACAAGTAGCTCCAAAATAAAGACTAGAACTGAAATCCTACGTATTCAGAGTGATTAATTCGACGCGAAACCTGTCAAATAAGTGGTACATTATAGTTCTGATTTATTAACAAAATTAATTATAATTGAACTTAATTAATTTTGCATGCTGCACTGACATCATAGTTTTGCAGCAAAATAGGCGAAACTCGCCCAACAACACCTCAGTGCATTTTGCAACGGCCACCATCGTCCCATCGCGGGATACCAATCCGAAAAACGGTCCGAGGAATACCGTGCAGCAAGTGTAAAGAGCTATATCGCTTTTTTTTGTATCCAATGTCATCTTTAATGAACGTCTGTTCGTCCTCGAATCGCTCAACTGAGCCTTGAGGGTAATTAATGACCTCCTCAAGATGACTTTGTACAACAATATGGCGTGGCAGGGATGTGACAGCTGAAAGTGCTGGTGATGGTGGCGGTGGGGTTTTGCAGGCAGGCGGCACTCACCACTCTCTCGCTTGTATACGTAAGTCCCGACAAAAAACGACGGACTGACGATGATGGAATAATTACTGCAAAGCAATTTGATTTGCACTCAGCGTGTGTTACACGAGACAGGATTAATAGGACATGAAAAATGTTATTTCCTATGTTGGCCAGAAACTTGGAATAATATTGAGAAGAGGGGTTGGTTCATATGTATTTGTTGCTGCTGCTACTGCTGCACTTTGGTAGTGGGGCCAACCCGAGATTTATGCGACAAATGAAAGGTCGGCGTGCGGGGGCAAAGGCGGGCACAGTAGAATGACAGGAGGCGTGGTGGTGCCCCATTTTAAAAATTTTAATGAGAAGTTTATTAATTGCATCCATTGTCATGTGCAACGTGGCAAGTGTGCTGTGTTTGTGTGAGAGGTGCGATTTATTTGCCCTGACATGGGGTGTCATGTGCGCGCTGACTTTGCTGTCTTCGGTTGGCATTATTCGAAATCTTCTCGTACCACTTGTAATTTGTTGCATTCTTGAATTATTATTTTTTTTTAGTGAGTATGGGCTACATAATTGATATGGTTGACCAAGTGTTACATACATGGGATGTTTGTGAATGTTAAAATATGATGTTTGGACACTTTCTTCGCTTCCGACAAGAAACAGGAATCGTTATTGAATGAGATATGTAAACTTCGTGTAGTTACTTCTGCAACTGCACAGCATGTGTTATACACTGCGAGGCTATTAATGTTTTTCGTTGGACGCAAGTAAGCAAAGTTAATAAGTATACTTTGTACTTTACTGATTTACACATAATTGCAAAAATCAGTATACCACTTAATTATTTCCGATATTTTCAAATTAAAAGCACAAAATTGAGCAAAACACACAATTTTCTTACTACAGTCGAAGTATGGTTCGGGTTGATATCACGGAGAAAGATGTATACGTATTTGCCAGATACATTACGTTTTTTTTGGAATCTGAGAACATAACTATCATTCAAAATGTCAATAAACATGTGCCTATGCATAGTTACTTGTAAAAGTATTAATTCTGACTCCATTTGCTTGCTTTGGTTTTCTCCACATTTCTGCCTCGGGGTTACATGCCTTTCTAGTTACACAATGCGCCGGCAACGTGGCAGAGATTTATCGACAGCATATTAGGTGCCGATCTAGAGCCACATGTCTTTGTGTATCTTGACGATATTGTTATCGCAACGAATTCGTTCTCCAAACACCTCGAGATTTTGGAAGAAGTTCTTAAACGATTGTGTGAGGCAGGGCTGAGGGTCAGTCGGGAAAGGTGCATATTTTGCCGAACTTCATTTAAGTTCCTGGGGTACATTATCGATAGGAAAGGTATGCATGTAGATCCGGAAAAATGGGAAAGCATGGTTATAATACCACCTCCGAAAAACGTTAAAAAGGTTAGAGGTTTCATATTGGCAATTTCGTGGTACAGGCGTTCGTACCAGATTTTGCAGGTTTAGTTAGGCCTTTAACAGATTTGTTAAAAAATGTGAGGATAGGGCTGTGAGACTCCAACAATTTGATTTTGAGATTGTCCATAGAAGGGGACGGTGCATGCAGTTTCCGACATGCTTTCGCGAGAAGTTCCAGTGGTGGCCGAGATATCAGATACGGATATATACCCTTGGGTGGCAAAAATGATCTCAACGGTAGAGTCAAACCCTTTGACTTACCCTAGTTGGTGGGTAGACAAGGGGAGGCTAAGTTAAGTTTGTAAAGTCTAAACGGACGGTCTTGAGGAAAATCAGGAGTGGAGAAAATCCAATCCATTGGCAGGACACATGGGGGTTAGGAAAACGTTCATTAGGGTAGGGGGGAAATATTATTGATCCAGAAAGAGAGCTGATATATTTAGGTACGTAAGGAGCTGTAGAGTTTTCCAATAAGTGAAGCCGGTGAATGAGAAGCCAACTGGACTGATGACGGAGCGGATTGGAGTTTCCAAGCCTTGGGTAATGGTTAGCGTGGACTTCGTTAGTCCACTTCCGCTAGTATGCGTTTTGTGTATATTTTAATTCTGGTTGATGATTACTTTACTAAATTGTCCTTGTTGTTTCCGCTGAGGTCTACGACTGCAGTTCGGTGTGTACGGAATTTGAAGACAATATTCTTCTTTTATTTGCGGTGTCGAAGATTGTCATGTGTGACAACGGACCTAAGTTTAAGAGTAGGGAACTGGCTGGTTTTTGTGCTGGGTAGGGTATACAAATAAGATTCACTGTACATTATTATGCACAGGTTAATCAGATCATTAAGACGACTTTGAGAGTATTCATTTCAGAGAATCACCACAGTTGGGATTCACAGTTAACTAGGGTTGCGCATGCCATAAGCATATCGCAAAATAAGAACTTACCATATTATGAGAACTCACCATATTATGCGAATTTGTGTAGAGACATGGTTACTTATAGCCGTGGAGTGCCGCTGGTAAGTCACCGTGATAGGAGTAGGGACCAGGACTAAGGGAAGATATAGGAAGAAAGTTAGTAGCGGCGACCAAGAAGTCTGCGACGGCATACAATCTCCGACGAGGGGATGTTAAATACCTTTCGAAGAAACTTGTATTGCGAACAAATTTCGTTTTATCGGATGCCGCTAATTACTATGCAGCCAAGATAGCTCCTAAATTTGTTGGTCCCTTCTTTATTAAAAAGCAGGTGTCGCCTTGGAAGTATATGCTTGAGAATGAAAGCGTCAAAGAGTGAGAAACATGACACGTCAAGTTCTTGTAGCCGTGTTGTGGCGTACCTCATGAAGTCTAAAGTCCCACTGTGTAGTTGTAGTGTAGTTCAATTTTTGTTTTCCTTTCCTGTTGGTTTTCGCTTCGAATCGTAAGCGCATTTGCTTGGAAGTAAGGGTGGTATTTGTTGCGATAAAATTGACCGGAACAAGGTCTACTCTATATATCTTTCCTTATCTTCTCATTTTTTTCGGTTGTTTCTGCAAAATTTTGGGAAAATGGGGGCAGCCACGGTTCCATCAGCTATCTTGCAGGGGCAACCAACGTTGAGCCAATTTCCCACCTATGGTTGGTCTTGTTGATAGCGTTCAGCTTTAGTAGATGCTTACATATGGCGAGGGGTATACCAAGGGCTTGCCTATCTGGCAAAATCCTTAAAGTAGTCCGCCCTGCTATTTCCGGGAATGTCCCTGTGGCCTGGCACCCAGCATAGGTGAATGTTGAACTGCTCTGTCATCTCCGTAAGAGACAAACGGCAGTTTAAGACGGTCTTTGAAGTGAAAGACCACCATTCCAGGGACTTGATTGCCGCTTGACTGTCAGTAAAAATGCTAATATCCCTGACAGATAATACATTACATTTTATTCAGGACAGGGCTTCCTTAATCGCACTGATTACCGCCTGCAAAACGCTACAGTGATCAGGGAGGCGGACGAGATGCTCAGGTTGAGCTTTTCGGAGAAAACACCACAGCCCACCCCACCTTCGGTCTTGAGCCATCTGTGTAGAAGTGCACCGAATTACCATCATCAGAGGGAGAGTTATCCCATTTATCCCATTCAGAGATACTCGTACGGAAGTTTCGGTCAAATCTCAGTTTCGGCGGGGTGTAGTCCGTGTTTTCATGTGTGAAGTTGAGAAGATCAAGGATCGAGGAGTGGCCAATGTGATAACTAGACCACTGAGAGGAGGCTTTTAGACGGATGGCAGCACTGGCAGCAATCTGTCTGCCAAAGATATCTAGAGGTAGCAGATTGAACAAAATGTACAATGCCGCGGAGCAGTTTTTCTTAACGCACCGCTGATGCACATGCATGTAGATCTTTGTACTTAAGATAACTGAGAGAGGTGGACAACCCTATCGAGAGCAGGCCTGATAACGGACACGTAAAGCCAGCCAGTGATTTCAGGTTTCATACGCTAGCTCCTACCTATAGCATTTTTACAGGAATAGAGAGCAACATTGGCTTTCCTAACGCGTTCTAATAGATTGGCTTCCAGTTCAGTTTTCTGTCCAGAATAAGGTCTAGATACAATATTTTGCATTAACAGTGAAGGTGAGACTGGTGACATTAATCATAGGAGGGTCTACGAGGGGAGCTTTATATTTGCTCGTGAAGAGAACCAGTTCTGTTTTATGAGGGTTAACCCCCAATCTACATTTGGAGGCCCATCTAGTGAGCCGAAAGGGAGCATATTGGAGGATTTCCTTGAGAGTGTCTGGGTGCTTGCCACACGCAGCAATCGCAATATCATCAGCATGGTCTATCACTCTACAGCCTGACCTATCCAGGTCCACTTGTAGCTCATTTACTACCAGATTCCACAGAAGAGCTGACAAGACTTCACCTTGGGATGTTCCGTAGCAGGCAAGTCTTCTGGCCGATGCTCCGCCCACCTGTGTGTTGATAATCCTGCATGTTAACAATTGATTGATCAACACTCCGAGCGAAGTATTGTAGTAGTAAATATCCACAGCAACGTGATTATACATGTTAACGCACACGTAGTACAGCCACCCTATTTATCTTAAGATCATTATATGTGTAAATGCCCACAGGAACGTGATTATACATGTTAGCGCATATGTAGTACAGCCACTCTATCTATCTTAAGATCATTATATATTCCCTCAGTGAAAGGGAATACACACACAAATGTAAATCTCTTAGCTTTAAGTCTCTTAACATTAAGCACATAAATAAATGTAAATCTCTTAGCTTTAAGTCTCTTAACATTAAGTATATATATATAAAGCCAAATGTGAAAATGTCCTAGTCTTAAGTATGTACAACAAAAAGATGAGATCACAAATAAACAAACGATCGAGTAGAACGGACGTGGTTGTTTTTTGCTCCAGAGTATTTTCACAACAGATTCCGTGTGCGAACGACTGTACCTTGTGTGTGCGCGTCTACAGTATCCACTTTCAGATTTGCAAGTGCGTCTGTGATTGCCTTTGGTTTGACATTGTTAAAAGTTCCCTCAATGTCAAAGAAAACCACCATAGTATATTCTTTGATGCTCAGAGATTTTTCAATGATGCGCACAAGCGAATGTAAGGCTGTCTCAAACGATATGCAGGATCATTCAGTGGAAAGTAACCTGCCAAACGTTTTTATTTCATGATAGAAAAATTGCTTGATAAGTTATTACTTAGTTGCGATATCTAACAAATCTATGAAAGATTTTTCACCTACCCTCGGAAAAAAAAAAAAAAAAAATTAAAAAAAAAAATCGAGGAGAGACCGTGAGGGAGAAGGAGGACCAGAAAAGTCCGTGTCCGTCGACGATGAGTCGACCCCCAAGAGAGGTGGAGCGGCGCAAGGGAGCGAGGGAATGGGCTCAGAAGGAGAGAAACTCGTAACTGGTTCAGAAGAGACGTCCAGCTTGGGAGGTACTCTCTCGTACTCTTTCTCGTCGCATTTATAGATTTTGAGTGTTATAGAGCTGAAGCCGTAATTTAACACCCCTTTTGAAGATGCCAAGGGGGCCAGAGAGTCTTCATTGATGACAATGATGACGCTTCTAATGTCTCCTCTTGGCTCGTCCACTTTAGCAATCTTCCAGTTGTGGGTTGGATGGTTGGATGGCAAACGACTAACAAAGGCCTCGTAGGGGCAGCATCTCCCGATAGGTGCTGGTCCGCTAAGTAACGAGAAGGAGCCACTGCAGCCGAAAACCTAGCAGATCTGTTAGTAAGCCCTACTCCCACCTCCTAGTGGTGTCATCTGGGAATTTCTTCGGAAATTGCTAACGAATGGCGAGCTTCCTGCGCCAAAAAACAGGATAAGTGTCGGTTGGTCTGTGGCCCAGCGAGCCGCAACCGTAAAACAAACTATTGCTCCGAAACGGAAACAATCGCCTCGGATAAGGACGGATAATTTGCTGACGACCTTTGGCTATCGGACACGGACAACGATCGGATTCTGGAACGTTAAGACCCTCCTGGACTCACTCAAGGAAGGGCCTTATAACGCCAGATTCCTCCAATTGGAGCGCGAATTCGCACGGTATAAAATCGACATCTTAGGGCTGAGCGAGATAAGATGGTACGATGCTGGGGTATACATCTCTCCAACAAAAAGCACTGTGATGCTCTACTCTGGTAAACCAGCTGGAAGTGCACGGAGTTCTGGCGTAGGACTCATGCTAACTCCAGCAGCACGTAGTAGCCTCATATCCTGGAAACCCCATAGTGACCGGATATTGACGGCTAGGTTCCAGAGTAGAGTTAGAAAAATGACCATCATACAGTGTTATGCTCCGACTCTAGACGCGACTGAGGATGAAAAGGACAATTTTTATAGTCACTTAGGTGCCGCCTACAACCAAACGCCTAATGGGGACATCGTAATGGTAATGGGAGATCTCAATGCCAAGGTGGGTAGCGACAACACCATGCTTAAGCACGTGATGGGAGTCCACGGCGTGTGAGACCGTAATGACAATGGTGAGCGGTTTGTGGACTTCTGCAATACCAACCGCCTAGTCATCGGAGGTACGCTGTTTAAGCATAACACCTGCCATATGATCAGTTGGGTCTCTACTGACAGGCAACGAACATCCAACCAGATCGACCACATTGCGATCAGTCGCCGCTTTAGAAATTGTCTCCTGGACGTCCGAAACAGACGTGGAGCTTACGTCGGACAAGAACGAGATCACCATCTTATGGTAGCTCATTTACGCCTTCGTACTGCATCCGTCAACAGCAACCGCACAAACCTACTTAACATCACCAGGTTTAATATCGACAGGCTCAAGGTTCCCCAAGTGCGCCAACAGTTCAGGGACCATCTTGCCTTAGAAGCAGAAGCAATCAGCAGCATTGAGAACATGGATGACCACTGGAGTGCTGTGAAAAATGCTTTTGCGACTGGGGCACGCACTTATGTCAGTAAAAAGCAGAAACACCACTGCTTTCTACAGACACCTGGAGACGGATCGATGAGCGTACAGCAATCAAGGCTCGGATTGCAGCGGCCTCAGCAGAGAGAATCGAGCTTAAAGCCCAATACCGTGCGAAGAAGAAAGAAGTGCAGCGTAGTGTGAGACGTGACAAACGTCAATATGTCAACTCACTGGCCTCAAAGGCTGAAGAAGCAGCGAGTAGGTGCGACCGTAGGACTGTTTACAACATCACTAAGGAGCTCATTGGTGGTCGAAACTCCAAACAACATCCAGTGAAGAGTCTAGACGGTAACCTTCTGATTTCAGATGAGGATCAGCTCACTAGATGGAGAGAACATTTTGCTGCAGTGCTAAATCACTTAGACGACGGCGGTATGATCTTGAATTCGAATGAGCAGTTCGAAGCAACAAATTCGCACCGTACCTCCCAGTAAAACTGAAATAATAACAGCAATCAAGTCCCTCAAGAGAAACAAAGCGGTGGGTATTGATGGCATCCCTGCCGAGCTATTTCAAGCGGTGCCAAATACATCGGCAGATTTGCTGCATCCGCTAATACGGAGAGCTTGGGATAGTGAACAATTTCCACAGGAGTGGAAAAGGGGGATGATCATTAAGCTTCCAAAGAAGGGTAACTTGATGGAGTGCGGTAACTGGAGAGGTATATGCGTTCTTCCAGCTGTAGCCAAAATAATAGCTAGAATAATTCTAGAACGAATTAAAGAACATTTAGATTCAACTCTCGATGTCGAATAGGCAGGCTTTCGCGCTGGATCCTCCTGCATCGACCACATAAACACCTTACGGATCATAATCGAACAATGCGTTGAGTATAGGTCTCCGCTACATTTACTGTTTATCGACTTCGAGAAGGCTTTCGACAGCTTGAATCGAGATGCTATCTGGTTGGCCTTGCGCAGGAGAGGCATTCCAGAAAAACTTATAGCTATTATCAAGGCTACATATGAGGGCGGCAAGTGTCACGTCGTGCACAATGGTAAGGTGTCGGACGACTTTGAAGTCCAAAGTGGAGTACGTCAAGGGTGCATACTGTCCCCGCTACGACTGTTCCGCTCCAACGTAGAATCAGTGCTGCTTTATGGGTGCAGTACCTGGAAGGTGCACACCATTAACACACGCAAGCTGCAAGTCTTCGTAAACAAATGCTTAAGAATCATCTTGAGGATTTTTTGGCCGAACCGCATCTCCAACGAACAACTTTATCTGAGAACGGGCTAAGAACCTATAAGCATTGCTATACGAAGAAAAAAGTGGCAATGGATTGGACACACCCTACGGCGCGAAGACAACTCTATTGCGAAATACGCCATGCAATGGAATCCGCTCACCCAGGCAGCCAGAATAGCGGGACGCCCTAGGCAAACGTGGTGCAGAACAGTTGAGGAGGAATCGAGCTCTTTAGGAATGAGTTGGAGGCAGCTCAAACGCGTTGCAGAACTCCGAACACGATGGCGCGCAGGCGTGGTTGACGCCCTATGCCCCCCGAGGGGTTAAGGGATATAAATAAAAAAATAATAATACAGTTGTGGGTAGGAAGGAAGCTGTTGTTGATCCTGAGGATTTCCAGGATCACCTTAGGATCGGAGGGTTCGACCGGAATGGTAACATGTGTCCTAGGTCGGTTTGGAATTTGATCTTTTTTCCACGACCTCCAGCTGTGCACCTGGCCAAACCTGCCCCAATCTGGATACAGAAATTTTATACAGATCCTTTGATCTTTGGTCAGCGCAGGTAATGAGTTTTACATGCCCTTGATATCAGCCAGCATCTCTGCAGGAAACATCAGGGCCAGAATGATCACGTAAGACTTGGGGACATTTGGCGGCGAGTTTAATCTCCATTTTTTTTTCCATTTGTCAGCTGTAATGCTGCCATCCGGGTCGTTGTGCTCAACGGCCGCGATCTCCAAGTGTGCCTTAAGCACTTGGTTGAAGGGCTTGCATTTCATGGTCTGGCTCTACGATAGGACTAGGTATTGAAACCACTGTCCTCTCCGCCAGCGTTCCAGACGCGCGTTCAGTAATCCTAGGAGTGACCACTTGCTTGCACCTGCTCGCATAGCTAGTGCTAGACTTCAAAGCCAATGCGCCAGCAGGAGTTGCAATAGCAGAGCTTGCAGGCGCGCTTTCCAAGAGGCTGGAAAACGGTTTTTCAAGAACACCGTCGTCTTTTTGTATTTATGGATTTTTATTTTTTATTTTTTAGGTTGTTTGGTTGTTTTTATTTGTTTTGCTTCATTATGAGGACGCACGAGTGGCGGAGAATGGGAAGTCGAACTGTACAGAGATCCGCATTGTACAGGCAAGTTAAGCTAATCTGGAGGTCGGCAGGTATCCGGATACTCTTGAAGCGACTGGGCTATTTTTAGAGTGGGCCCCCAGCCAGGCTAATCCTCGGCACGGGTAGTCTAACACCATGATCCGGCCCACCAGAGAGGAGAGGGGAATGGATAGGATATGATAGGGAGGAATTAGGATGACTACAACTTGGCTTCTTAGTACCCGAGAATCCTTAACCTTTTCTAGTAGGCCTCTACACCACGGCGAGGTGTGAAGTCAAGTAGGGGAACATCAACGTTACAAGCAACACAATGAGCGAGAGGGGACGAGGTGTTACTGCACAACCACGTCACGTTAACATATTAAACACCATGAACACAATCAAGCACGTGAAGTCATTGACGTCGAACACAAACAAAACAAAAGGCAGCCCATGAACGAAGAATGGTTCGGACGGAATCCATCAATGGCCGAGAGCTCACCCTATCATTGATTAAAAGTGCGAACAGAACTGATCCTACAACTAATTTTACTTCTCAGATATTGGGGTTCCAACGACCAAGACGAAGATGAGTAAAGTCGTACGTATCCGAATGAATCATAGTTACGGCTAAGCCAGAACGTTTTTTTTAAGTACGACTCAACAGCGACTCTGGATAGTGGCTGTGGAACTGCGTAACAGGTAATGCAACACACTATGTCAAATGGTTCCATCAGAGCTTAGCAGGGAAACTCTGTAAATGCATTGAACGCATCTCCTGCCGCTGTTGCTTGGTTAACACCACTTCACATTGTAATTATTACGGAAGAGAACTACTACAATTCATATCCACCGTAGGCCTTTAGAGGAACATTTTTTTCAAAAGGATCTGTTATCTACAAACATACATCACATTCGAAAATTAGATAGCCTGCCATGTTTGGGATGAGGTAGATTTAGCTAACTGATATACTGCCCAAAGCTTCGCAGCCTCCAATCTTTTGAAGTACATTTTTGCGTTTATGGTTAAATTGGTTTCCAAGTACAACGTACACACAAAGTAAATCAAAGTAAATGAAGCGATTTCTACTTTTGTAACGCCTGGTTCAACTTTTACCTCAGAATTTCTTCAGTCTTTGTAGTTAGGCGTACATTTACACATCAGTTTGATATATGCTCAGTGCAACTCATTTTCATTCCCATGTCCTTGCAATAGAATATCAGTTTCCAAACCTTCGCTTCATTCATCAAGTCATCAAGCCAGATCCCGAAAATTGCCATAAACTGACAGTTCTTATTAAAGGAAAATGTTAAAACCGTACAATCCCGCTTACCGTTAAAGACACGTGTTTAATTGAAATCCTTGCTTGAAATCACATTCGCCATCTTCTTTGAATCGAACAGTGAGGACTGGTGTTCAGTTACAAAACATCCCTTTCGACTTTTTGTTGAAGCGCGCGCGAATAATTAAACCCCTTTCAACTCAAAAGCGCAGGGAAAAACTCCCTGAATCCAGGTTCAGGGTTGCAAAGTATGAGAACAAAACAACCAAAAACCATTCTTTGTTGGCTTGCTCTGTTCTACTGTTGCTCAAATTGCATCACCTTTTGTTGTGGGTGCGTACTTAAATGCGGGCCTTTCAGCAAACACACACTACCCCCCTGGTCCAATGGTTCACCGAAAAAAACCGCAAAGGGTTGCACAGATATACGAGTATGTATACAATTTGAAACCAGCGAGAAACATACGCCAATTGCCGCCACTGCGTCCATATGCGTCGTATGCTGCCATAAAAGGCGCCGCATCAGGATCCACCCCCGCATACGGGTGATTGTGCTCACAAAGGCTTCCATACACAAAAAAAGGATAACAAACCTTCGGTATGTTATGGGGTTGCAACAACAAAGAGGAACTGGCAATGAGAGTTTTTTTTTTTTTTTAGCCGGCGTTGTTGGGTAGGTAGTCTGCTTTGGCAAAGTCATCTTATCCCTTCTGTTTCTGGTTCCAGAAAGGACACGTAATAGAGTAGAGAAAAGCTGAACGCCTTTGTCCTGCAAATGGGGGACTGTTGAAATGCACGCATTGTAAGAGCTATTGTTTGTTTTGACATCGACGCTCTAGATTGTATGGATGCGAGTTGAAGCGAGATGAATAGGATTTTTTTTCGTCCTTTAGTTTTTTTTCTGTGGAAAGAATTTTTTTCTCTATTGTTAGATGCCATGATTTATTCAAGCTGCATTTATGGCTAGTATAAATGCATTAGCTAATAACTTTAAGGTGCATCGACTTGTGATACAGCTTATAGATTAAGTCAGTGGGAATATCCACCTGAAAGTTCTAAAACAGTTGTTTTTCTGATGTTCATACAATATTTGCTAAATCACTACGTACTAACCGATAACCAGAGAGAACAAAAATGCAGGTTGTCATTCATTAATTTTGGGGCTCTATTGCAGATAATCTACAAAATTGCTTAGCTGCATCCTTGAAATGTACTGTGCGGAGCCAGAATTAAAAGTGGTGTTAAGATTACCGGATGCATGCAGTATGTTCTAAGCAGAGGTTCTACTTATGCTCAAAGCTACGGAACTACCGGAGTTAAAATATGTATTCGATAAAAATATCCCTACTTCTATCGATATCAAGCGCTCAAAGATTGCCGCACAATGCATAAAGAACTATCTGCGCAGAACCGCGTATGACTATGTTGGGTGCCTAGACATTGCGGCAAAAAGAAAATGAGATTGCTGACCAACTTGCAAAATACGGAGGGAATTACATTTTTACGAAGTCATAAGCGTCAAGCCATCGTCGTGCGCGGTAAAGACGATCGTCCTAGGCAATATAACCGAAATGGTTAACCACGGATGGTGGAACATAGGAGGACATAGGATATCTAAGGCCTTATGGTCGACTCTAAATCGGAGGAGAAATAAAGAAATTCGTAACACAGATAAGTCACAGTTAAAAATAGCTCTAGGAATCTTGCCGGGTCACTGCTTTCTTAAGTAGCACGCCAGGTGATTAGCACAAATTTGCTGTGTCTGAGCCACATTGCTATCTGTCGTAGTGCCTTACAAAAAGGCTCGAGACGTTCCCATATAAGATGTAATTTTATATATCTTACGGTCTTAAACAATTAACAGCTTAAAGTCCATGAGTAGTATTTGCGACAACTGTAATTTATTACACAGATCTGGGTCGTATCATTTAGATCGCAGTAATATCGGACTTATACTGCCGGTGTATACGAGCCCTGTACGCTCTTTATTCGTACTCTTGTACAATCCACAATTTGAAGGATCAGTTAAAGTCCTTGAACAGCTATGGCGAGGGTAACATACTTCCAAACCCAATCTCTCTCTGATGCTCTAGGCACCATGCCTTACCAGACTATATGCGAGAAGAGATGGCAGTAGAAAGCTAGTTGGCTAGTTGTGGTTTCATATATGTGAAAGTCTCTAACTTTGAAGGTGGTATTCCGTAATTTTTGTGATCAGTCGTATTGGAAGAAAGAAAGAAAGTATTTTGCCTCATTATCGCAGTGGCATTGCCTTCTCAGAAGCATTCCATGGCGGTATGTATGTATGTACCTACATACAGTTTTTTGCGGTTCCAATGTTAGAGCTAAGACGTGTCAAGATTTGCGAGCTGCTCCACTGAACTGAGTAAGATAATTAAGGTCTTGACCCACCAACCGCTCTTTAAGATATAATTCAGCAACAACCTATGGGCATCTTACCTCCTCTAAGCAAAGCTGGAAAGCCTAGCCGTTCGACAGTCAAATGTAATACCAAATATAAAATTCTTTATATATCAGTCATAGTCCCTGTGTCCTCGAATAATAAGTCACCTACCATCGCAGACGCCTACTTCCCCATGAGTCATTTGCTTAACTTACACCAAATCGCAAAATAAAACCGACATTCCAGCAAGCCGTCCTGCACTCTTTGCATTTTGCAACCGAAAGGAGACAGATGCCTAATTATATCCCATGCTCTGAGTAATCTGCAGATCCATTTTCAAATTAAGGAACAGCAAGAAAAAAAATATATTCACCACAAAAAAGCTGCCATTACACCCGTGCAAAGTGGAAAATGTGTAAATATTTTGACACACAGTCCAACAGTGCCGTACTACCAAGATGTATATGTGTTTATAGCAGAAGTGTGGTGCCACGGTGGCAATTAACGCGCCACAACTTGAAAGATTAATGGGATCACCTCGAACTCTGGGTATTTATCATATGCAATTCTCCATGGACTATGGGCCTACACTCACGCGAAACGCGCAAAAATCTTTCTGTCTCCCGTTCCCCCCGCTCAACACAACGGCGGATTGCGACTTCCAGAGGCATGGAATAGTTCATCCATCCAGACATAGGCCAAGCAGCAGCAGCCGCAACACACCATCCACCAGGATACATCTCGCGGCCGAATGACAGTCGCCAAATGCGGATTTGTCATTGTCAGCAGTGTAGTTCTTCATCTTGCACTCATTCAGGTGATTAACATCGCGTCACACTTTACATTATGCGGCGCGCGAGGCGACATGGAATTTCGCTTTTCACAATTCGCACCATGTGGGTGCGCGTTGGCACGCAAATTCCGACATCCACCCACCAACACCCAGCAGAAACGTCAACAAAGTTGCGAAAGGGAAAATTGAAAATGCAAACACTAGGAAAGATGAAGCAGCACACAAACAGAAACCACATAGCGGTGGAGAGGGGGTAGGAGAAAAAAATAAGGGACACACGCCCATAAATAAGATTCCTAATAAAAATTCAATCTCGAGACCCTTCGCGCGCGGCGCTTTCCATTCCACCAAGACCGAGGACAGCATACCCAACCAAACAACAACAGCAGAAGCGTAGGCAAATCAAAACGCATAAATCACCATCTCACCAGAGCCAACGACCAGGACCCCGTTTGCCATAATGTATTCCGGAACATATCCTTAACACAAATTGTCTCACAGCTTCGTGCACATATATAGCGCGCTTTGGTCGCCTCTAAGAAACACAACTTTACCCACCCACGACCCGGTGCGTTGCCAAAAAGCAGGACGATCAATATCCGATAACATGTCATTAGAAATTGTTTGCATATGAGGGTGGGAAGTGGGTGGCGTCGTTGTCGTCGTCCTCGAAGGGGGTATGCTGATATTCCTTCTTGAAAATGAAAATTTCCCGAAAAAAAAGAAGCGTACACAAAACCCAGGATACACGGGTGAGTGGGATTGTTGTTTGTTGCGGGTCCTTGGGAAACAGAAATGGAAATTTTGTTCCACTTTTTTCTTCCTCGTCCTTCCCTTGGCGAAGAATCCCGGAGGGAATAAAAATAATAATAATAATAGGATTCTGGATTCAGGATTTGGGCATGGTGGAGAGGTATCGACACTTGAGGGAGATTTATGGCCTTCTACCCTTTTTTTGTTCTGGTATGGCCCCGACTTTTTGAACTTTATAGTTGGTGACGTGTGAAGCGGGTTGAGGTGGAGGGTTTTACCACAATTCAGTAAAAGTTTTCCATATTTTTTTTTTTTTATATATTTGGAGATGATTGCAAATAGTTTTCTTCACCTTTGTTATGTGTGCAACGTCGAAGTATAGTAATATACATAGTTTCGGCTTTCAAGTAGGTCGGAAAACTTACGAGGTAGGTAGTGAGAATGCTGCGAACGATTGTCCTGCCAATTCCAAAATATTCGAACCTAATCGGGTGGATAAACTGTAGATTTGTTTTGCAGACCGCCCTGTACTAGTCTATGCTGTTATTGGGCTAAGACATCTCTTCCAGCTTCGCTTGCTTGGAAAATTAAGTATGTACCTAGTACCCACAGTTCATTTTGATGCGAGGCAATGTCACATATTTTTTTACTCTCTTCAAGCACTGTAGCAACAGGGGCATCATTTTAATCAAACAGAGATTTTTACTTGCAATTACGAGTATGAACCTACAAGGCAAGTATTGGTTTCGCGAAAATGGTCGATCTCGAGATTTTGGTTAATTTTGGTAGATATTAATATTTTAGAGAAACTCAAAAAATTTAACCTGGACATTATAAATATCTGTCTCTGTGTATGTGCGCTATACTGTAGTGTAAGCTACGTAAGTGTTATCTGAATTTGATTAATTTTTATTTTTCATTTTTTCATCATTAACTTATAAAAACAAATCAATCATTCTTGAATTATACTCGCACGATAGGCCAAGGCGATTTTGCAGTATTCGAATAATTGAGGAACATTCAACTCATTAAGCATATCGATAACTTGTTCGTCCGATACATAATCGGTACCGAAGTCACTACGCCGAGTTTCCCTTAGAGTTGGGCACTTTCCAACAAAATTGATCGTATCCTCCCGTTCACCTACATTACATATGCCACATATGGTAGGAAGGTCTTCCCTATGAGGTATAAAGTATAAATTTAGCAATTCTCCTCTCAATTTGATAATCATCGATATTTCCTCTAGTTTGTGCTCGTCCGGGAAATAAGTAAGATGCCCTAGATTGTGACTGAAGCGCCTGTAGACTGTTCGTAGCGAATTTGATGCCTCCTCTAAGAATTTCTCACGATACTTTAAATCCACATTCACAATTAGTTCGTACAGCATTGATTTCCAGGTCGTATAATTCGCTGCTTGCAAGTTTAATTCCATCCCACATTCCATGGGCTAGGTCAAGTCAATCGCCATACCAGATGCTCCCGTTTGATATAATCTTGCAAGCTGCCTTTCTATGCAGTCTTTCTTCTGACATTCGTAGAACTTTAAGAACATAGTCCACCTGCAGTTTTAGGGTTTTTATGAAGAGAGGAGCTACCCCTGTTTCGAGCATAATAAGTTAGTTCGGCGTACTAGGTGGCAGACGAAATATTATTTTTATGAAGTACCTTAAAAGCTTCTCCACCGTGTCATATTTTTTAGTTCCCTATACTTGAGCCGCATAAAACGAAATGGATTTGGAGGCTGCTTCAAATATCATGTATTTACAGTTATGGGCAATGTACTTATTACAAAAGCTTCTTTTCCAGGTCATATTAATAGCGGTTTTGGCTTTGGAGAGCTCTCTCTCTCCTTCAGATGCTTTTCCTTGCTTAAGTTTTTGGTAAAATAGACCCCGAGATATTTATACTCATTGACTTCTTCTACGGCTTCTCCATTATAACTCCGTTTTTGCCTCCCCACATTTTTGCCACAATTCCTGCCTCCCCTTATTTTAAAAATCATTACTTTTGATTTCTCCAGATTTACAATCAGGCTCCACAAGCTGCAGTATTCCAAGAGTCGATTTATCATTAACTGTAGCGTTTCCAGGGATTGTGCCAGCAACACTATGTAATCGGCGAATAGAAGGGCCTTAATACTCAATGCTTCCCGGTAAGAAGTCAACCACGTCTTCGATGAAAAGCGCAAAAAGACAGGGACTCAACGCGCAACCTTGTCTCACACCAGACTTTGTTTGTAACCAATCCGAAACCTCATTACCATTCCACACTGCTGCTTGGGTATCTCCATATAGCCCTTAAAGAATTTTTCCAAATTTAAGCGTTATTCCCATGTTGGAAAATTCATAAAATAATGCATTTCGGTTTACAGAGTCAAACGCCTCCTTGAAGTCCACAAAAAATGCATACAACTTCTTATTTTGGGCCAGAAAATGTTCAGCTGCACTCCTCAGTACAAAGACATGGTCAACAGAGGAATAGCCTGGCCTGAACCCCGCTTGATATTCCTTTAAAAGATCCTCTGTATTTACCCACCTAACAAGCCGTTTTTGTAAAACTGTCGTCAAAATTGTATATGATGCATTTAGAAATGAAATACCCCTGTAGTTGGACGGGTTAGATTTACATCCTTTCTTGTGTATCGGAAAAATCAGCGCCACCTTGAACTGTTGAGGAATAATTCCATGCTCAAAGGTTTTATTAAAAACAAGGGTGGTATTCCTTATCAATTCCGCAGTTCCATATTTATACAACTCCACCGGTATCCTATCCGAACCTGGTGCTCTTCCATTTTGGAATTCGTGTAAAGACTCCATGACTTCGACCTGGGTAATTGGGGTATCTAGAATGAGGTTGGAATATCCCGGTGCCGCATACTGGAAATAGCAGCCATTAATTTCTGCATTTAATAGTCCTTTAAATATCCATACAAAACTGCTGCGCTAAGGTCTTGACTAATGATGAACGGTCTTGCGTTAAGTTTCTTAATAGCCTTCCAAAAATCTGTCAAATTCGTAGAACTTGACAACCCTACCGCCACCCTGCACAGCGCTTTGTAGTCCTTGCCTGCCTGCAGATACTGCTTTTTGAAGTGTTCTTGACTGGAATCGCGAAAGAAGTTCAGCCAAGCAAAGGAAACTCGCCTCACTCGTCTACATTCATTGTCGAACCAGGGTTGACACTTCTGTTTCTTTTTGCTCGTGCTGCGCTCCGTCCCAGGACAAGCAGTATTGGTGATATTCACAATTTCGTCAATATTGATTCCTTGGAGAGATAAAAGTTCCCTGTCGAGATTTGTTCTATCTACGGGAGCATAAACCTCATTCCAAGACAATTTAGGAAGCAGCCCCATATTCGTAGTTCTTTCGCTTTCATTGCCCGATAGTTCAAACGTCACTATATGTATTTGGCAAATGTTCAGAATAGGGAAAATGTGCAATCCCGAGATCGGTTACATAAAGGTTCCAATTTCCACTCGGTAGACTTAAATCAATAACTGAAGTCCCTTGATGTCCCAAAAAAGTAAAGTTCTTCATCTGCTACACTTGTTCCGTTTAATATTCTCAGTCCGTAGGAGTTATACATTTCGAGCAATTGTGTGCCTCTCGTATTACAGACTGTATCCTTGCACTTCCGATTTACACCCGGTGATATGTTTTCGTTTCCCGCTTCTTTGCCGATTCATGCGTTGAAATCACCCACATATGTGTTATCTGCGGGGTCAAAATAAGACGAGACGTATACTCGTAATCTTTCGTTCTAATCCCAAAACCGAAAGTCGATTTTCTAGAAGACAAATCTTAACAATTTCGTTCAAATCTAATTTATGCATTAGTGGATATACTTACTGTAATCATACATGCGATTTATAGACAAAAATCGCGTAACTGAGTCTTAACTAAATGGAATAACCACACGCAACTTCTACAAAACATAAAATGAAATACAAAATCCGTATAATTTTTTACCTACTTTTCTAATCGCAATTGACAATTAGGGCGATTTTCCAACTATTCATAATTTTGCAATATATTTTTTTAATAATGTGTGGCTTTACGAAGGTTTTAAAGCATGCTCATTTATTAGACTACCCGTCAAAACCATAATTTCCTTACCGTTTTCCCTTAAAATCTCAATGATCTTCATTTTGACAATAAACGATGTCGACTGTATCATCAACGATTCCCACCTTTCTGTATACGCTGATGATATGAAAATCTTTAGGTCTATATCATCCGCTGCCGACTCTCTCTCTCTGCAAGATGATTTGAACCGATTTTCAGTCTGGTGCCGTAATAATTGTTTAGAGCTTAACGTCAGCAAGTGTCAAGCTATTATACATTCCCGTAAGCACATCCGACCAACCGCTAGAGTCTACTCTATTTGCGGTGAGCCTATTCCCTCTGCCTCTTCACTGCGCGATTTGGGTTTTATCTGTGATAGGGAACTCATCTTTCGTTCCCATATTGATAACATTATCAACAGAGCTAATTCTGCGCTCGGTTTCGTTAAACGATGGTCCAAAGAATTCTCAAACCCTTATGTTACAAAATCATTATACATCACATTCGTCAGACCCCTCCTTGAGTATGCTTGCCAGGTATGGTCACCTTACTATGAAATCCATATCTTGCGAATCGGAGCCGTCCAGCGTAGGTTCCTTCGCTTTGCCTTACGAGGTCTTCCTTAGGCTGATAGTTACAATGTACCCCCGTACGCGGAGTGTTTGAAACTAATCAATTTACAGTCTCTCGGTAAACGTCGGGAAATTGCTGACATCTTGTTTATTCAGCAGTTATTAGCTGGTAACATTGATTCCCCCGCGCTGCTACATCTGATCTCTTTTAACACCAACCCATGCAACCTCAGATCCTCACCTCTCTTTCGTCTTTCTCCTCACCGGACCAATTATAGATATCATGAACCAATGTCCAGAATGCTCCGTGGAGCTAATCGCGGTCAAACTACTTTTGACTTTCACACTAGCAGAGCCTCCTTAAGAAACGCCCTGCAATCCCATAATTCCTCCTGATAGTTTTTAAGCTTTAGTTTAAGTCTAGTTAAGTTAAATTTAAGTTAGGTTAAGCGCCAATTTTGTTAGTTTTAAGTTTAGCTTTAAGTTCGCTTGCATTAAGTTTGAATAAATAAATAGATAATATCTGCGTATTCTTGGTTTGTAGAAGATATCATTTCAAATACCGTTTCCTACTAGGTAGGTAGACCTACTGGAGTAGGTATACAAAGATAGTAAGGAAACATCTTAAGGGCCTATTCGCAACGGTGATCCTCAAGATATAGATATGGCAGTAGACAACTTAGGCAAAGTAATTAACATGGCATTCGAAAGGGGCTGTCCAATAAGGAAGAAGTCCAAGAGGTCCCAACCTCCATGGCGGAGCAAAGAAATTAACTCCAAGAAAAAGCAGGTTAGGTATTTTTACAACAGGGCCAAATAAATAGGGGACGGTACTACATGGGATGAATACATGGAGCGCCAGAGGGAGTTTAAGTACTTAATCAGGCAATCAAAAAGAAAGTCGTGGAAGGAATTCTGTGAGACCATTGCGGATACTAGTGAAGCTTCCAGACTTCGCAAGATGCTAGCTAAGTACACTTCCGTCCCAAGCTTCATCAAAAAATCTCACGGCTCGTGGGCAGAAAGTAGCGAAGAAGTTTTAGAAACGTTAATTGAAGCTAGATTACCAATGGATTCTACTACTAATGTCTACTCGTATACTGGTATGTCAATGGGGGACGACGTAGAAAAGCTCATTACATGGAAGAATCTGCGATGGGCTATTATGTCATTCGCACCACTCAAAGCAGCTATGCTGCAAAAAGCTCCAGCCATGGTTAGAAATAAGTTAAGGGAAATTTTTAAACACTGTTTAAGGTCATGTTACGTACCAGTGGCATGGAGGGAAGTGCAGTTTATATTCATACCTAAAGCAGGTAAACCAAGCCATACTTAAGCGAAAAACTACAGACCCATAAGTCTCTCGTCATTCCTCCTCAAGACACTTTAAAGACTTCTTGATATTCACATCAGAAGTAAGTGCTGCAACGGCATTCTATGCAAAACTCAACATGCATATTTGAAGGGGAAATCGATGGAAACAGCTTTACACGACGTACTCGTAATAGGGAAAATAGAAGCTAGCCTTCATCATAAGGAATTTGCACTAGCAGCCTTCCTAGACACAGAAACTGCTTTCAATAAAGTAGAAGGAAGGGCCATCAAATAGGCCTTAGAATCTATGAATGTGGAGCATAGCATTACCAATTAGCTCTGCAATATGCTCGGCACTAGAAACATTAACTCCACTATCGGAAATAGTTCAATAAGAAAATCCGTTACCATGGGGACCACCCAGGGAGGCGTTATCTCACCCCTCCTCTGGGTTCTAGTCATCAATGGGATACTTAAAGAACTAAGCAAAACAGGCATAAGCGCCACTGCTTACGCGGACGACGTGATTTTAGTTCTGGGCATATTCCTTGACATGTTAAGTGAAATGATGGAATCAGCTCTTAATAGTCTCGAAAAATGGGTTAGAGAATCTGGACTGCATGTCAACCCGGATAAAACTGAATTGGTACTCTTCAGCAGAAAATACAAGATACCATTCTTCAAACTGCCTAAGCCAGCAGGGGTGGAGCTTTCCCTTTCCGATCGCGCTAGATATCTTGATGTAATGCTGGATAGGAAACTAAATTGTAAACTTAACATGCAGGAAAGAGTCCATAAGGCTTATAATGCTCTCTTCATCTGTAAGGGGACCGCAGGGAAAAAATTGGGCCTGAAGCCCACAATGATGATAATATTCAGACCCATCCTTACGTATGGGACTCTTGTGTGGTGGAAGGCAACGAATACGAAAAATAGACTGGATATATTGGCCATGGTACAAAGAACAGCTTGCATTGCCATCACGGGTGCTCTATGCACAACTCCTACGGCTGTTCTTTCTGTATATTTTACCACTAGACCTACAAATAAAATTTCAAGTGGGCAACAGTGCGCTTCAGCTCACTAATGTTGGTCTCTTCAAGACTAATAACATAGGACATAGCTCCATTCCCAAGGAATAATTTTCTGAAATCCCTGACGAATCGGACGATATCCTTGGCACTTTAAACTTCGGCACACCATACGAAGTTATGTATCCTATTAGAGAGGACTGGCGAAAGAAGACAGTCTCTGTCCATAACGAGATTGCAATATACACAAACGGTTCTAAGACCAGAGAGGGCACGGTATTTACTCGAGAGATGCGAACCGACAGATGGCCCTGAGACTTCTGGACACATGCAGCAGAGGTTCTAGCTGTACTTAAAGTTGCGGAATTACTTGAGATGGGATCAATATCCGACAAGAATATCGCCATCTACATTGACAGTCAGGCTGCGCTAAAGGCGCTAGAGTCTTACGTCATCAAATCTGAGATAATCAGGGATTGCCGCACAATGCTTATGGCATTATGTACGCAAAACCGAGTCAGACTATGTTGGATACATGGACACTGCGATATCGAGACAACGAGCAAACCGACGCTCTGGCGAAAAGAGTAGTATTAAGCCGCCAGGGTGCGTGGCTAAGGGAATTATTTGTGATAGAATCATCGACGCTGCTAATCTAAGTTGGTCAAACTTAGATGATCACAGGGTGTCTAAGGCCTGTGCTAGACCACAGAAAATCTGGGGAGATCATAAAATTAAAAAAATCACGGCTAAGAACAGCGATAGGAATACCCTCAGGCCAATGCCTCCTAAGGAAACATGCTATGAGACTAGGATTATCTAACACGGATGTACTGCTATTACCTACATGCCTCAGTGGACATAACACATATAGTCTGTGAGATATTCTTCGATAACCTAGAAGAGGTGAGGTCCTTGAACCACAACAAGGATCTCTTCAAATTCTGTACGGAGATTAATTGTTTGGGAGAATTGGTTAAGGTCTTTTTTCCTGGGCCCACTTTGATGCCTAGTGCTTTATGATAACCTCATAAGCCTTCTTCTTCCTTTTATCAGCGAGGCTATGATCCGAAAACAAGGGATCACAACCCTCCCACTTCACAGCATTTCTACTGATCCGCATGTGGGGTTCGCCTATTTGACATCAGAAAATATCGGCAGGCCTGCCGATTTTGGATCACTCGGTTACTGAGGCCAATGAAATGCCGATGTCGTCGCATTTGTCTGATCCAGGCGTTTATAGGCCTGCCTTTCCTACATCGCGATGTCTTTGGAACGTGCATTGATATTGCCTTTTTAACAGGGTTCAAATGATCTCTTCTTTGAACGTGGCAATACCAACTGAGCCGGTCACGCTCTATTTTTTGTACGATGGTTTCCTTGATGTGAAAGCTTCCACGGATCTTTTTCGATCAAGCTTTGTCACTCCTGCTGTCATGCGAAGCATCTTCATCTCAGCTGCCGTTAATTTACGCTCATACTTTTTGTACATCGTCCAACATTGTGAACCGTATGTGAGCGCTGGACGTACAACTGCGGTGTAGAGCCTTCCTTTCAACTTAGGGGCCATTTTTTTGTCACAGAAGATAGCGGAATTTTCTCGCCACTTCATCCACCCTACGCTTACATGATGATTGATGTCGTCATCACAAGTTGCTTTGCTATTGATCATAGATCCCAGATATTTGAACTTTTCGCACTTGGGAAGCACTGTTCCATTCAAATAAATGTCTGGAATAGGCCTGAGTGGATCAGAGAACGGGCAGCACAAGTACTCTGTCTTTTTTGAACTAATGCGATACCCATTTCCCTCCAAAACGTCCACCCACACATCAAGTGCTCGTTGCAGGGATGTAGGATCCTCACTTATGATGGCTCCATCGTCAGCAAAGAATAACTGATGTACCTTGGGGTCCATCACTTTACCTTCAAGCAGATAATCAAGGACTGTAATAAAGAGCAAAGGACTTAAAACGCTTCCCTGGTGTACCCCGACTTTGATTGGGAACTCTTCGGTTACTCCAGCGGGGCATCTTACTTTTGTCTTTGCTCCTTCGTACATGTCCATAATCATCTGTACATAGGTTTCTGGAACCCCTCGATGTCTTAGCGCCACCCATATCAGATCTCGTGGTTGTCTGTCGAATGCCTTTTCAAAGTCAACCAATACAATATGCAAATCCCTTAAGGAATCACGATGTTTTTCCATTATGATCCTTATACTTTGGATTGCATCTGTGGTTGATTTACCCGAGACAAACCCGCACTGATCATCAGATAGCCGTATTATTTTTCGCAGTCGGCCACCTAATACCCGCTCAACGATCTTCATGGTGTGTGACATCAGCTTGATTGAACGGTAGTTATCACAGTTTCGCGTATCACCCTTCCCTTTATATACAGGGAGAAGGTAACTTTCCCTCCATTCATTCGGCATTGGATCACCTCTCACGAATTTGGAGATGAGAATTCTGAGCCATCTGAACCCGATATCTCCCATCTTTTTCCAGAACTCAGAGGGTATTTCATCTGGCCCAATCGCTTTTCGTTTTTTGGAGTATTTGACCGCCTCACTAACTTCTTCGACTGTAATGTCGGGTATTTCTTCACAGTTAGGGGTGGCTCTTGGAAAGTATAGCCGGGGAAACTGTTCATTCAAAAGCTCTTCACAATACTGCCGCCACCTCTGCAGAATTTTGTCGTCATCCACAAGAAGCTGGCCATGAGCATTGCTAATGAACTTTGGCGAACGAATCTCATGAGCATTCTTCCTTCTTTGGGCGGCTATTTTGAAGATAGTGGCACTCTCGTTCATATTGTGTCTTCGCAGCTCCTGGATAGCCTGGTTTGCATCAGCAACCGGGGAAAATATTTTCTCCAGCTCCCGATACAGGCCCTCCGTACTCTCTGCTTGAAGCTGAGCGCACTTCTTCTTCGCTTTTTTCTTGCAGCATCTGTATTCCATTTCGAGGCGAGCTTTATCGTCACTATTATTAGAGGGGCACTTTGACCAAGCTTTGAAAGCCGCTTTCTTCTCATTTATCACTTTCTCAGCTTCATCACTCCACCACCATGTTTCTTTGGCGTGTTGATGGTGGCCTTTTGAAGCTCCTAGCAGTGATTTGGCCTTCTTTAAGCAAGTTCGCTGTAGGGAATCCCACATATTTTGTGCTCTGCACTCTTCATCCTCAGCTCCGTTGATGGTGTGAGAGAGGTAATTCTTCATTACGAAAACAAAAGCCTCGCCTTTTTCTTTGTCCAGATTGTACCACTTGATTTTCTCAGAGACCCTTGTTTGTTTGCTTTTCTTTGGTGTTTTCATAAAAATTTCTGTTAGCAGGAGACGGTGTTGTCGAGCGATTGCCTCTCCCAGGATCACTTTGCAATCTTTTACCCGAGGCTTCATGAAACTGCCTACCAAATGGTAGTCAATCTGAGTTTCATCTCCATCACTGCTGTAAGTGATCAGGTGTCGGCTTTGTTTGATGAACATGGTATTTAACACGATAAGACCGTGTGATTTGCACATGCTTAGGATGTCTTCACCAGGAAGGTTCCTGGTGCCATATCCTAGTCCTCCATGGCAGTCTTCATAGTCTTCGTTTGATTTCCCGACATGTCCATTCAAATCTCCTCCAACAAACAGAAATTCTTCCTTTGGGATGTCCTTAAGGAGATTGTGGAAATCTAGCCAAAATGCATCTTTATCTATCTGATTGTACCCATCGTGGGGAGCATATGCACTGACAATATTCCACACCTCTCCTTGTATTACTAGTTTGAGAGACATCAAACGGTCGCTGGACTTCGAAATGCTCAAGACGTTTCCAAGTAGCTCTGCCGCAAGGATGATACCGATTCCGTTCCTAGCCTTTTCCGTTCCGTAGTAGAACATCTTGTAATCTTTTGTCCTAACGTCCAAGAAACGCGCCCGATTCCCGGTGTTTTTCCATTTCGTCTCTTGGACACACAAGATGTCCACCCGCCTTCTATTCATCATCTCTTCCAGCTCGTAACTTCGACCGGTCATGCTTCCAACTCGCGACCCTTAAATTGCGTCCAAACTGTTTCATTATGTTGCTAGCCCCCGGAGTCCGTATAGCTCTGACCCGAACATTTCTGCTCGGTCCAGGATCAGTACCATGCACAGCAGTGGTAGTGCCTGGCGGGGTAGTGCCTTTCCTTTTTGCAAGTATTATCATAATGATACAGTTTTGCAATACAATTTTTGAACCATATTGCGATGGTGTTTGTTGTTTGACACGTGCATGCTCCTGTTTTAGTATTGTTTGATCTTTCTTTTATGACACCGGTGATCTCCAGTCGTGTCAACCCACGGACTCGCATGCACACTTGTGGGAGGGTTTTTATGGTAGTATATGTGTCGCTAGGCTCACTTGGGTGTTATATTGCCTAGATCTGATTTGTCCCCTTAGTCGCCTTTTACGACAAGCGCTAGTTGTTGGGGGTGCGCTGCAGTGATATTCTTAACCCGTCCCTGCACGGGGCAGAACCTCATAAGCCTATCTAACCTAACCAACCCTAAATACTGTTTCTAAACAACTGTTGTCCATCTGCATTTACAGGCTTCTGTTTTGTATAGCTGGTTGCCGCCCCTCTTGAACAAGGAACGCCAGAGCCTAATAAATGATAAAATACCTGCTTATGTATGTGAAGTATCAGCTAACAAAACCGAAACAATATTAGATTTACTTAGACTTAATTTATCTTGATACCAGCTTAAAAATCTTAAAGCTAAATAATTTCAAAACAATAAGCTATAGATCCATTGGAACAAGTAACCTAGGAAATCCTTAATATTATTCGAGTATCATTCTTACCGCTTACTTATCATAACTTACCTTACATGAATACCTACAAGAAAATCTAAGACTTCTTTATCTTTTCCCCAAATGGTTAGGCTCACTTTAATAGCTTGACTAACATTCTTTTTTTGCACCGACCCACATTGGTGATGTCCTTTTAAGGTCTTAGGCCGAATGCTTTGATAACATGTGTGAAGAAATCTACACTAAAAACTGTTGTTCGTCCTCATATCGTAAGTAGCTTATGAGATTATCCAAGCAACAATCAATTACATGTTCAATGCCCTAATACTCATTCTACCAAATGATTCCGCTATAAAATACTCTCAATCATGCCAAACATGACGAAACATCGAAGTCTTCTAAATTCATCTCCCATATTCGGCATTCCGATCCTATTCCACACACCCGACTACTGATCGTAATGATATTATAACGAATTTGTCACACTTGTCATTCGTGGTAGTGTTTTTCTGTCTTCTGCTCCACCTTAATCTCAGTGCTCCCTGAACTTGAACCGCGCACACTCCCGAAATGGCATCCATTTCATCACGGTATGTGCGCGATGCCAGATAACATCCATCCCAAAACTATATGCACACACCGTACTATGCACCCAATCTACCCACCAATCTGTCGTCGATCGTCTAGTCGTCGATTTTTGCATTAAACGTCAGCCCGAATGCGATCGATGTGCCCTGATAACGACGTGGTCGCGTACCCAACGTGCCACATGACAATTCAACCGCAACTGTGCGATATTCACATGCGTAGCCGTACGGTCCGATCGGGCACACACCGTTCGCCGATAGGTTTACTACCACCAGCCAGCCCCCAGGCGATATTTAATTGTCCGCCCGGTAATCGCCGCGCTCAATCGGAATTTCAATTATTTATCTCGGATCCGACATCAATTTTGAGGAACGATTCAAGTAGATCGACTGTCTGTCTCGTCTAGTAGATGGGGAGCTATGGATGGATCTACTAGGAACACAGCGCTGTTCACGCGAAAATTTGCCGCGCAGCAGCGATCGCGTCTCCGTGTCGTTGTCGTTGTCGCAGTCGTCATCGTTGTAGATGTCTCCGTCGTGTTTTCGAATTGGCCATTAATTACTCTGTGGTACCCGCGCGTCACATGCGGACCCAATTGCAGAGAGGAATGGAGGAAACAACTCAGCTTTGGGGTTCGTTCGACTAACCGGCGTTCATCCGTCCACTAGTCCAGACGACGGTGCACGATAGTTGAACGATCAGTTGAGTATGGCGCGCGAATATTTGCAGGCGATCATTAAACGAGCGTTTTGTATAAATTATGCTAATGATCCTTCAATTGATTTGTAATAAAAATGCATTCGAAAAGATAAATATCCATGGAGCACGCACTTTGATACCACCATCACAGCCGAGCGTATGGGGATTAGGTGCTCTTAAGTGGGAGAAGCCTACACATGCACACACACACCTTGGGGAAAAGTGACACAGCGGCTATTGGAAATCAGTGAATGTCGATGTTGGAGATTTAGTTTACAGATGTAGTTTGAAACATGAATGAAATAAATGCTTTATAGAGGCTTCCAACGTAATGTAGGCATTCAAAATTGGTTCATAGTTAGATCATATAACCTTTTCCTTAAATAAACTTTAATAGTCTAATCTTTTTAAACATTTGAGAAAAAATTACATATACTAAAATGGTATGCATTAGAAAATGACGTTCCAAAGACATCGCGTGACAGGAGAGGCAGGCCTATGAACTCCTGGATCACACAAGTACAACGACACCAGCATTTGATTGGCCTCAGTAACCAAGTGATCAAAAATCAGGAGGCCTGTCGATATCTTTTGAGGTCAAATAGACGAACCCCACAGGCGGATCAGTAGAATGCAGTGAAGTGCGAGGGTTATGATCCCTTGTTTTCGGATCGTAGCCTCGTCGACATAGGAAGAAGAAGAAACTTACGGTCATACTTGTATTTTTAGACCCTGCTTGTTCACACGTTCTTGCGCTTAGATACTGCGCTCTTTTGAAAGTGGTGCGCATATGAAATCTACGCAAAATCGGTATAAAGAATTTTTTTTTTCAAAATCAACTGTTTTGTAAACTTTGTATTCATCTCTTGTTCTTGTATATGTTGGCTCAACAAACATTTTTCCAAAATCGGCCTTAAAAAGATTACATGTAGTTTTGAAATTAGAATGAAGTTTCGACCTTACAGATGTCAATGAAGCAAATCCGTTCAGTCTTTAAAGCAGTCGAGAGTACATATCTACGCACAGATAGATAGACAAATAGACATCGACCAACCAACACAATTGGGAGACCTACTTTTTGAATTCCGCTCAACGGTCAGGACTGATCATTATCTCAAGATCGAGCATTTAGATGAAAACTATATTTGCCCTATAACTATGGGTACAATCAAAACTTGTTTGGAGCCCTTTTTTGGAACCTTGCAAGAAAAAAAAAAAATATACACACGTTCTTTTCCCATCCAGTGACATATGTAAAGAAATGTGACGTTACAAAGACTCCAAATGCGTAAGAATATATTTCTTTTGATAAAGCTTGTTGAACAAAAACAAAGCTCGAAAATCATTTAAAAATTATGTTCCCCCTATCAACGAATGCATCAATGCGAAACATCTAAGAAGAAGAGAGAGAGAGAGAGTATATAAAGCTGCAGGCATATACTCGTTAAAGGGAACATATTATTATATATAAGAAACCTCCCGCTAGTTATCGTTTTAGCCAAAAATAAAGACCATGGAGTTAGTTCATTCCACCATATTCTTTTCCAAGTGCATTCATTTTAATTTTCTTTCACGAAAATTCAGAAAAAAATCTTAATGTCAAACTTGAAGTAAAGCTTGGACGCCTTTCTTTGTCTTTCGCCTCATTCTACCTCGATCATTTAGGTATTAAATTGCTACAACAGTTATCTAAAGTTACAGAGAAAACTTTAAAAAAAAAGAGAGAAAGACTTTTCGAGTAGGTTAGATATTCCATCTCCAGGAATTGTAGTCTCATAACCAAGACTGAGCTTTGTGGAAACTGAATTCTGTCTGTAATCTTTTACTGTTGTACCCGGTTGCCAGTGTCGTATAGAAATAGATTGTTAGTATAATAGTAAGGTACTTCCGTAATCATTCGCCACTAGGCTGTTTTTATATAATTGTGGCTTCTAAAACGAGTTTTTAGTTTCTAACATATTTTAGATCGTCACACCTCACTGGCTTTGCCAGCAATATTTTTAAGCTCCGCAATTGACGGCTTCTTTCTAAATCCATATTAGTGCTTCGGTAGTCATCCTGAAAACACTTGAAACACTTGAAAGACTTATTCCCAGCCCAGCACGCATACACGAAGGGTAAATGTGTGGAAACTGCACTACATCATTTGTCGGCTCTATAGAAAAATCACTTAAGGATAAAGAGTTCACACTAGCTGCTTTTTTGGACATTGAAGGAGCCTTCAATAATGTAAATACTGGAGCGATTAAAAGACCTAAGAAACCCTAAGAACCCTAGACATCGACATCAGTCTAATTAACTGGATTGTTAGCATGCTCGAGGAACGACTTATAACCACCGAACTTAAGGGTTCAATGCTCGAAGCATACGCCTCGAGGGGTACCCCTCAAGGCGGGGTAATCTCCCCACTGCTTTGGGTCATTGTTCTTAATCAGGTACTACAACAACTAAGATACAGTGGGGTCAGAGCTACAGCGTACGCGGATGACGTTGTGCTGCTTGCAACAGGTAAATTCCTGCCTACCCTTAGCGAACAACTTGACGGAGCCCTAAATACTCTTAGCATATGGGCCAGGAACTGCGGTTTGGGGTTAACCCCCAAAAAATCGAACTCGTACTTTTTACGAATAAGAGGAAAATACCAGAGTTTGGAACACCTTCTGTTGATAATATTCCACTCAGATTGTCCGACAGTGCAAAATACCTGGGCCTTGTACTTGACAAAAAGCTCAACTGGAGATTAAATATAGAGGAAAGAATTAAGAAAGCAACAATAGCCTTTTACTCATGTAGTAGAATTTATGGTAGAACCTGGGGACCCTCCCTCAAAATCATACTATGGATGTATACGGCTATATTGTAGTTAGACCCATACTGACTTACGGCAATCTAGTATGGTGGCCAGCTGTCAACAAATCCACCAACTTAAAGGCAATTACCAAAGTTCAAAGACTAGCTTGCATTGGCATTACCAGTGCAATGAGGACAACCCCAACCGCAGGACTCGAGGCTATTCTCAACCTGCTACCGTTAGACATCTTTATACGCACATCAGCAGCCATTAATGCTATGAGCATTAGTCAGTCAGCAAACTGGAAACCAAATAGAACAGGTCACTCGATGATCCTACTCGATTACTTTGGCCTCGTACCCATAACAGATTACATGACGCCATATTTAGACTTTGTAAGGCCTTTCTCTACTACCTACCCTAGCAGGGAAGAATGGGAATGCGGTCAAATACCTAATGCCGAATCTATAGCCATCTACACAGATGGTTTAAAAATGAGCACTGGTGTAGGATCAGGTATCTTCTCCGACCCTCTAAGTGTATCAAAATCCATACGACTTCCGGACCACAGCAGTGTTTTCCAAGCAAAGGTCTTAGCAGTGGCAACAGCCGCCCGTGAGTCTGCGGTAAGGGCAATACCGCCAGAAGGTATCACCATCTTTATCGACAGCCAGGCAGCTATAAAAGCGATTACTGCCATAGAAATTAAATCGAAGCTTGTGAAGTGTTGTCGAGAAGAGCGCAGGGTTCTTGGAACATAGCACAAGGTATCGCCCTGTTGGGTCCCTGGACACGAGGCACGGCTTCTTTCTAAATCCATATTAGTGCTTCGGTAGTCATCCTGAAAACACTTGAAACACTTGAAAGACTTATTCCCAGCCCAGCACGCATACACGAAGGGTAAATGTGTGGAAACTGCACTACATCATTTGTCGGCTCTATAGAAAAATCACTTAAGGATAAAGAGTTCACACTAGCTGCTTTTTTGGACATTGAAGGAGCCTTCAATAATGTAAATACTGGAGCGATTAAAAGACCTAAGAAACCCTAAGAACCCTAGACATCGACATCAGTCTAATTAACTGGATTGTTAGCATGCTCGAGGAACGACTTATAACCACCGAACTTAAGGGTTCAATGCTCGAAGCATACGCCTCGAGGGGTATCCCTCAAGGCGGGGTAATCTCCCCACTGCTTTGGGTCATTGTTCTTAATCAGGTACTACAACAACTAAGATACAGTGGGGTCAGAGCTACAGCGTACGCGGATGACGTTGTGCTGCTTGCAACAGGTAAATTCCTGCCTACCCTTAGCGAACAACTTGACGGAGCCCTAAATACTCTTAGCATATGGGCCAGGAACTGCGGTTTGGGGTTAACCCCCAAAAAATCGAACTCGTACTTTTTACGAATAAGAGGAAAATACCAGAGTTTGGAACACCTTCTGTTGATAATATTCCACTCAGATTGTCCGACAGTGCAAAATACCTGGGCCTTGTACTTGACAAAAAGCTCAACTGGAGATTAAATATAGAGGAAAGAATTAAGAAAGCAACAATAGCCTTTTACTCATGTAGTAGAATTTATGGTAGAACCTGGGGACCCTCCCTCAAAATCATACTATGGATGTATACGGCTATATTGTAGTTAGACCCATACTGACTTACGGCAATCTAGTATGGTGGCCAGCTGTCAACAAATCCACCAACTTAAAGGCAATTACCAAAGTTCAAAGACTAGCTTGCATTGGCATTACCAGTGCAATGAGGACAACCCCAACCGCAGGACTCGAGGCTATTCTCAACCTGCTACCGTTAGACATCTTTATACGCACATCAGCAGCCATTAATGCTATGAGCATTAGTCAGTCAGCAAACTGGAAACCAAATAGAACAGGTCACTCGATGATCCTACTCGATTACTTTGGCCTCGTACCCATAACAGATTACATGACGCCATATTTAGACTTTGTAAGGCCTTTCTCTACTACCTACCCTAGCAGGGAAGAATGGGAATGCGGTCAAATACCTAATGCCGAATCTATAGCCATCTACACAGATGGTTTAAAAATGAGCACTGGTGTAGGATCAGGTATCTTCTCCGACCCTCTAAGTGTATCAAAATCCATACGACTTCCGGACCACAGCAGTGTTTTCCAAGCAAAGGTCTTAGCAGTGGCAACAGCCGCCCGTGAGTCTGCGGTAAGGGCAATACCGCCAGAAGGTATCACCATCTTTATCGACAGCCAGGCAGCTATAAAAGCGATTACTGCCATAGAAATTAAATCGAAGCTTGTGAAGTGTTGTCGAGAAGAGCGCAGGGTTCTTGGAACATAGCACAAGGTATCGCCCTGTTGGGTCCCTGGACACGAGGGTATCCCAGGCAATGAGAAAGCCGACAAGCTGGCGAGAATCGGCTCAGCAGCCCTACCAGAAGAAGTTGACCCCCCTGTGCGTATCCCGCCTTGCACACTCAAGGTCGCTGCAGGTAATAAAGCCATTAAGGAGGCGGACACAAGATGGAACTCCAAGCAAACTTGCGCCATCACTAGGAAGCTATGGCCATCTTTCAACAAAGCAAGGACCGAGAGAATTACTCGTGGGCATCATCACAGGGCACAACACTCTGCGGTACCATATGAAGAAACTACGCCTGACGGAGGAGGAACTCTGTAGTGGCTGTGGTGACGAGGAAGTTTTTGAGGACACAACCCACTTTCTGTGCCACTGTCCGAGTCTTCAACACTCCAGGAAAAAGTTTCTTGGTAAATATTTCTTCCAGGATCTCGAGGAACTCTCCGGCGTTTCGACAGAGAAGATGCTGAACTTCATCAAATCATCAGGGTGGTTTGTATGCAGAAATGAAGTAAGTGACTGAGTTAGTTATTTTTAGTTTCATTGGGTAAGGGATTACTTTTTCCCCCATGGGTACCACAATAGGTCAACTCTGATCTGAGTGTGGCAGAGAGCGTCCCTCCCTACCAACCCACATACCTAACCTAACCTAGTCATCAAGTGGGTTATACTATTTGGTATTTCGAATCCATTTTAATTACAAACCTCGTTGTGTGCAACATAGGAATTGAACCAACATTTATTACGAAAAATCGACAAGTCTTAGATATTACTTTTGTCTCCAACAATGTCTCTCAACGGATTAAGAATCTCCAATTAAGTCTTAATAAAGATCCTATTCGCCCCCCAGCGTTTAGGAACTATCGTAAAACTGATTGGTTTAAATGCAGAGTTACTTTCAACAAGCTAGTCACCTTGGTTCCTTGCAACACCCAAGAACTGGATTATTTGATTGAGGATCTTACCTCATTCCTCAATAAAACGATGTCTTCTTCCTGCCTTCTCGTACAGCCCAGGAGCGAGAAAAATTGTCTCTGCAAATCCAATAATGCCCAACTATTTAAAAAAAAAGCAGATGGGTCTTGGACGCCTTCTAACGAAGATTCGCTAAACCTACTACTACTTCCCAGGTAGCTCACAACTTGTTATCAACATTAATTTTAACAGACCACCTGCACATATAAAGAACTCCTCAAATTTAATTGTGTAAAACAAACTATATTGGGCGCTACATAGCCTCAAACCTTATAAATTCGCAGGACCAGACGGCATAGTACCAGCTAAGTTGCAGAAGTCATTGGACCTAATTTTACCGGTGCTGGAGATAAATTTAAAAAGTTGTCTAGATTTGGTGTATATCCCAAAAGTATGGACAGAAGTCAAAGTAGTTTTTATGGCCTAAGCTGCTAAATATTCTCACACAAATCCAAAAGACATCAGACCCATTAGTCTAAAAAATATTTGAACAACTGATTCAAATCCATTTTATGCAATAGTATTGATATGCAATTTCTGTCAGCGGCACAACATGCTTATTGCAAAAGGCAAATCAGCGGAAACGACATTGAATTCACTAGTACGTAATATCGAGTATTCCCTGTTTCATAAGAAGTATACAGTGGTAGCTTTCTTAGACATGAAGTTAGAAAGCTCACTTGCGAATTGATTAATTTACTGCTTACTGGTCGGGTTATTCACTCAAAGCTGGGTGAGATGTCTGCTAGAAGATCTGTTATCCCCTTTCTTTGTGCTTTGGTGGGCAATAAACTATTGATAATCCTGGAAGGAAAGCGATGCATGGTGATCGCTTATGCAGATGATGTTGCTATAGCAGTCTCGGGAAAGCACCTCAATATCCTAAAAAAAACTTCTATAAAATGCTTTAAACAAGCTAACTAGATTGAAGGCTTGGTGTGGTTTGGATGTGAGCCTCCATAAAACTGAACTATTTTACTGTTCTCCAAGAAATATGAAATTCGTCGACCATTCATCTCTTAATGGTATACGCTTAACTTTCCTGGACAAAGTAAAATATTATATTTGAGTCTTATTTTGGGTAGGAAATTAAACTGGAAACCTAACATTCAAGAAAGAGTCAAGAAATCTACAGTAGAACTTGTCTTTTGCAAAAAAGTTATCGGGAATAGATGGGGCTTGCAACCTCGCATAATTCACTGGCTCTATATCTGTCAATCGACCGATACTCACGTACGGGGTGATTTTCTCGTGGACGGTATTAAAAGAATCCATAAAACGCGGTAATCTTAGTAAAGTCCAACGATTAGCTTGTTTAGGCATAAGCGTAGCCGAGCGTACAACTCCCTCTGCAGCACTAAGAATTCTGTTTCCCCTGTAACCACTCGACATATTTAGCAGGCAAATGGCAGTTAATACAGTCGTTCGCCTTGAAGCAACGTCACAGTGGCTAAAAAAATAATTTGGCTGCGCCTCCATTCTGAATAAATCCAAAATCTCTACCGAAAACACGGATTACACCATTTCCCGCCTAAGCTTTGATAAAAGCTTCCATGTCACCATTCCATCCTGGTCAGGTCATTCTGGGAGGAAAAAGTATTTTACGAAGAAGAAGAATCGATCCAATACTACACCGACGGCTTAAAGACCAAGGACGGGGTTGATGGCGGTGTTTTCTCTGACAGGCTTCATCTAAACCTCTCCTTCCGTCTTCCAAATCATTACAGGGAATTAATGACTATTAAGGAAGTCATATTTTAGCTAAAGAAAAATGTGATATCCCCCAAGCCGTGGCGTACATTCAAACGATTTTGGTAGAAGCTGTATGGACGAAGAAGAGAAATAAACTATTCCTCACTTTCTTTACACACACCTAACTCTCTCCCACAGAAGGAAGCTTCACTTAGAAGATTTCTATTACAACGACTTAGGCGACCTGATAACCACAAGTATTAGGAGCCTCTTACGCCTCATTAGAAGCTCAAAATCATTTTAACGAGTAGGCAGGGGTTACATAATTCATGTGCTATCACAACAGACCTATCTCTGGTCTAAGTGTGTTGGTGTTAGCTGACAGCCACTTCAACCTAACCTAGCCTAGTCCTCCTTTTTCAATTGTGTTTTCAAGCCTTAATAGGCATCGATACAACGATGAGTATTAAAATATATGTACTAAATGAAAGCCAGGAATCGGCGATGTTCATTCAAAAATAGAAAATGGAAATGGATCGGAAAATAAAGTCTACCCAAGAAGTCGTAAAAACCCGGTTAAATTGACTTTACAACGGAGCTCAACATCACAGTAGCTAGCATGCTCTCTTTTCCATAAACAGCAGCACTTTTCCATATACTGTAGACCACAGTATTAAGGGACCGATTGCGCTTTGGCCAACCAGCGGCATTGTTGTGCTAGGATTCTCGCAGCTACCTAAAATACGAGTAGGTATGTCCCTGATTTGATAAATATGCCGTCAAATGCACAAGAAGTAAAGCTTACAAGAGATACAAGCAAATGAGAAGGACCAGACACCACTTAACATGCATAGAGAGGAGCAATAGAGAAGTGAAGGCACATTGGATAATGCCATATAAAATCACTCTTTTGAGTTGATTGAATGCCTGTAAGTGGAAAACGAACATCCGTTCAAGAAAGTATAATGCCTTCCATTTACGAAGATTTGATGACTGTCATATAAGGGCAGAGCAAGGAGCTCTAAATCATTCCCGAAATGCTGAAGACAGCATCGTAATCATCCTCTCAGAAGCAGCTGCTTAATATATAGTATACGCTCCAAAAGGTAGATGAAACCAAAAAGTGGGTGGTTTATCCGTTGGAACATCCTTTAGCCAAGTCATGAGGATTTTACAGAGCGTTGGCGATAACAAACACTGGAGAAGCTTTAGAAGACGTTAACGTCTCATGTGAAGGCGTTTATTCGAAGGAGAGATGCAAAGATACAAGGAAGAGCTGCACACCTTAGAGCGTTTTCTTCTTCGACTCAACACCTTGCATAATATTAATCCATTCACAAAGAAGGAATGAAACGAATCCTGAATGTTCCAGTTGCTATCGATAGCTTCACCAAGAAAACTATCCCAAGAGTCGTGAAGGACACAAATATCCAAGAAGTAAACAACATTGCAAGGTAACCCCTTCTGGCATTGGAGGTTACTTTTTACTCGCAAGATAGGCAAACATATTCCCTCATTTTAAATTACGTAATTCCTAGAAATTCCTTATAATTCATTTGTAAAGTAGGGAAGGAAGTTCTCCAAATAATAGGTTTTTAGTTGCCCTACCGTAACCATATGCATTTAATTAAATTAAGTCAAAAACACCGTTTCCTTAGCCTTAAGCATATTTTGTCAGAAACCATGAAGCTCAACCATCACTTATTTCACTTATCGCGCTGGCATACCTGAATGACATTTTACATTCACCAGCGTCAATGAGCTATGTAATGGGTACTAAGGTAAGCCGCACCGCGATGCTATCCAATTGCACGGCGTGCAACGTCGCGACAGGTAATAATTTCATATCAATTCGCCTGGTGCCGTTGTGCAAGTGATCCATGTTCCCATTGGCATTGAACGAGATACTTTGCACGAAACCGAATTAACATAGGAGAACACGGTCCGAACATGACGCACTCCTTGCAGATGCACGAACAACCCAAGACGACGACCAAGAAGAAGAAGACTGCAAGGATCCGCTCTCCGGATTACTTACATGAATTTTTTTTTCTTTTTGTATTCACACTGGTCATTCCTGGATTTGCAACATTTAAAGACGATGGACCCACTACTTTTGCATATTTGTGCAATCGGGTTTTTCGGTTTCTTGTTCCTTAAAGAGTTTTGGCTCGAAGAGTTTTTTCTCGAAGAGCAGTTCGGACTCGTCGCAGCAGCACCGCAGATTAATGCCGCAATTATGATAAGGTGCTAATGGAAAAGCCAACTCGACGCTGGACACTCTTCAAGAGTTTGTCGCCTAATTAAGGTGCACAGGAGAGGAGCATGGACAACTGCACCAAATGGTCAGGCACACTCATGCACCGCCGGCCGGGGACCATAAAGTGACATTTATGATGGCCGTACACACACAGGAAGAGGTGCCATTCAAGTGAAGTGACGGCCATTGCGACGAAACTCATTAGCAATTTGAATGCAAAGTTTTTCGGGGTTAATTGCAAGATTGTGGACAGTTTGTGTTGCGCCGGACAATTTATGAAAATTATGGCCAATTCCAAATTGGTTTTGTGGTTGTTTGGAAAAAGTTTTAATTGCGTGCGCGCACCGGAGGAGGAACTTTGATTAGGAAGCAAGCACGCTTGGATTGGAGGAGATTTATGCAAATGATGGAACTTCTTCGTTCTCCACAGAGGTTATTATCGTTGCAGTATTTTTTTAAAATAGAAAGTAAGCTCTGATTTAGCTCTGGAGAGGGAAGGGGGGAGTGTTTTTCAGGTAATGAGATGGTATTGCAAGACATCAACATTTAAGGTTGGTATGTCTTATCCTAAGTACATGGGCAGGTCATATGAATTTTATTGCAGATTTCTCTTTGAGCGGCAATCAGTAAATGTTTCTTTTAAATGAGTCCATAGATCGGCGACCAGTAGATATGGATAGGCCCCGTGTAAAATAGCCGAAATTGACCTCTTCTACCAGAGAAGTAAAGTCAGTTTCTGTAGCTAAAGGCTTCGCCAAGGTAGTTTTCTTTCCCATACTGCGGTCTCCAGTGCACTCGTCGCGCTTTCAGAGAGTGTGGCCAATCGATTGCCACTTTCTCTTGTGAATTATCGAATCTATACGCTCCTGGTCCGCTTTCTCATATATGTAGCTGTTCATTTAAGATACGACTTGGTAAGAATCGCCATATGTTTCTGAGGTAACGACTAACTAAAGTGCTTGTAGAACCAACGATAAATCAGTTATTTATTTTGTTTTTGCGCAACAGCAACTATTTGGCGGAATAATAGTTTAGTGAATGCAATGATAAATATGTGGTGCGAGCGAGCGGTATATCGTGATATTTCTCAACTTCCTTCTATATCGTGTCCGGTTTTTATTCAACTCTCCCGATAACATTTAGCTGGAAGATGTCACTTGGACGACGACATGGGTAGAAGCTGACAGATAAAGATTGTGGCATTGAACGCAAAAGACGGTGTTTGATATTTAAGAATATTGCACTGCTTTTCCAGATTCACAAGAGCATACCAAGAGAAGCCTTGGCTTTCCCGATTCTGTGGAAACACCCAATTCAAAACTTCTCAGGTATTGAAAGTCATTTACTTTCTCAATCTGTTGATCGGCAATGCTTACTTGTGATTTAGAGACGTTATTAAGGATGAGAATCTTCGTTTTGGTGGAGTTGATGCTTAAATCCATAATATTAATATAATCCTTATTAGATTATTATTATTAGGTAATTAGTACCTCTCTTATGTCTTAGACCAAATATAATTTATTGGTTATACGTTACAATGGCTTGACACATTATTAGATTCGCAGCTATAGTCTGTACTCCAACAGACTAGAGTAATGATCCTTGAGAAGGATGAACCCTTAATGGGAAAACGGGTGCGCTCATATCCTCGAATTGAGTTACTGGCATCGGTGTATCCTGCCACTCGTCCTAGGAGTTGCAAAAAAAGGATCTTGTCCTCCAGGTTGGGAGTTGTGCCAACCACGTAAAAAACCTTCGGTTACGAAGCAACCAATCGCCTCGGATACGGATGATTTTACTGTTGACGACGCAAGCAAACGTTAAAAGGACAACGATCTTCGTGTCTGCACGTGGAATGTTAGGTCCCTCTACAATCCACGTGCAGCCGAACAACTTGCAAAGGCCTTAGAGTGTCTCAAAGCAGACATTACCGCCATCCAAGAAGTGCAATGGGATGGGCCGGCGCAAAGGAGGATGAAAAACTGCGATATCTACTACGGCGATTGCTACAGACAACAAGTCTATTCGGGTGCGGATTTGTCATTGGAGGCAGACTTAGGCAAGAAGTCTTGAGTTTCTGGCATGTTAGCGAGCGCCTTATGACTATCCGTACATACATACATACATTTTCAATGGCTCGCTAATCCTTCATGAGGGTCGCAGGGGTAGAATGCTCAGGTGGACTCTCCATCTTTCTCGATCCTCCGCCATTGACTCCAATTCATCAGGAGGAATCCCTTGGCGGCTCCAGGAGAGATGTCGGACTTGGTCCAACCATCTATTTCTAGGCCTTCCGCGGAGTCGCCTACCTGATGGCACGGCAACCATGGCGCATCTTGGAAGCTGGCCTGAGGGCATACGCACTACGTGACCAAACCATCGAAGCATAGATCGTTCCGTACGGAGAAGTAGCTGCTCAACATTGAGCGCCTTGCGTACTCTGATGTTGCGCACTCGATCCTTATGAGTTATTCCAGCAACACACAAAGAACCTCATTTCGGCAGCTTGTATCCGCGATCTTATTCTTTCGGTCACTACCCAAATTTCATGAGCATAGGTGAGAATTGGAACATAAACCGAGTTAAAAACCGATAGCTTAGCTGCAACACTAAATTCGGCCTTCCTTATAACAGATGGGCCAAGCTCTCTCAAAATTGATTCAGCCTGACCAATTCTACAGGATAACTCGGCATTGCTCCTCCCATCAGTCGTGAATAAAACCCCATCACAAACGGCTACAAACCTCTCGAGTGCGCGCTAAAGTTCGGTTTGAGAGGACCCAAGAATGACCAAATCATCCGCAAAGAGCAGATGACTAATCCTTAGGTCTCCCACTTTGAAACATTCCCGCCACGGCTGCGCTGCAACATCCAATCCATATATACAAGAAAGAGGAGAGGTGACAAAACGCACCCCTGACGGAGTCCAACGTCCAGAGTGAAAGGTATTGATTCAACACAGTTTATCCGAACACAGCTTCTACAGTTTCTATATAAAGACTGAATCACCCTTAACAGGGAACCATCAATCCCATACTCCTGCAGAATACTCCAGAGTTTGCCTCTAGGAACCCTATCATATGCTTTTTCCAAATCCACAAAACAAGTGTAGACAGGTTTAGCTTACTCCCAGGCCTTCTCAAGAACCATTCTGAGAGTGAACCTGGTCGGTTGTGCTTCTACAGGGACGAAAACCGCACTGCTCATCCACCAAACTGTCCTCAACCACAGCTCTGGAAAGCGTTTCTAGCATCTTAGCGAAGACTTTTCCAGGGAGACTTAACTTAGAAGGGATATACCCCTATAGTTGGCGCAATCTCTTTTGTCCCCTTTTTTAAAAAGAGGAACTATCACCCCCATTAGCCAATCACCCGGCGTTTCACCGCATTCCCAGGCCACGTTAATGACACGCGAGAGCCATTGCACTCCCTCTTTACCTAAAGCCTTGAGCATTTCTGACCGAATTTCATCCACACCAGCAGATTTGCCAACCTTTAGCGCTTTGATCGCCAAAGTTACTTCTTCTACCGTAGGACTACTCGCCCTACTCTCGACCATAGGTCTGTCATCTTCGGTGGCCTGTTCGGAATTGAGCAATTCTGAAAAGTGCTCGCTCCATCTGCGTAAGATGTCCTTCTCATTGGAAAGAAGTGTGCCGTCTTTGGATTTAACTCCTTCAACGATATTGAACTTTTTTCCTCTGAGTCGGCGGACGGTCTGCCAGAACATCTTATTTGCAGATCTGTGGTCACGTTCCAATTTCTCGCCAAACTCCTTCCAAGACTATTCTTTCGCTGTTTTCACAGCTAATTTGCAAGTTCTTCGCGCCTCAGTGTATGGATTTCGAGAATCGGAGCTCCCCAAGTGAATCCACACCTTAAAGGCTCTCTTCTTCTCTTTGATGGCTTCTCGAACTCCGGGCATTTTAAACCAAGCAGCTCTTTTCTTATAACCAGCCGCCACACCAAGCCGCTTCACTCTACAAACATCTCCCGCAGACGCAATAACCGCTGTTGAAAATAGTTGCCATTCTTCCTCTACATTTGATGGAACAGTTGGAATTCGTTCAAACCTCTCAGATATTTGCCACGCAAATGTCTCCCGTATCTCATCGTCCTGTAACCTATCCCATCGTATGCGTGTAACCATCCTTGGCTTCCGCTTTGGTAGGGGAGGCACTCTCTCGCACAGCACTGACTGATGATCAGTTGACAGTTCGGCCCCTCTCAATACGCGAACATCACAAACCATTCTCTTCAGACACGATGGTATCACAAAGAAATCGATCAGCGACTTCTGCTGAAGACTCTGACGGTACCACGTGTATTTGTGAATGTCTTTGTGTGGAAAAATAGTGTTCATGATAGATAAGCCATTTTCACAACATAAATCCAACAACCTCTCTCCGTTCGCGTTTTGATCAGGATCACCGTTCCTCCCAATCACACTCCCCCATGTCATAACATCTACACCCATATGAGCATTGAAGTCACCCATCAGGACAAAAGAATCCATATCTGCAACCTTTTCAAGGGCATCATCAACTTCATCTAAGAAAGCTGCCTACTCTGACTGAAGGTTCGGTGCATACACCTGCACCAATGCCAGAGTTGATCTTTCAAGCTTGAGCTTTAAGATCGCAACTCTCCCTCCTAATGGTATCCACTCCAATACTCTGTCTGTCAACCTGGGACTTGTGAGTATCCCCACTCACGCCCGAGCAGACATTGAGGGTGCGACTCCTGACAGGAAGAGCTTCCACCCATCCGAAAGGTCCACAGTTTTAGAACCTCTCTGCTTTGTTGAACAGACGCCAACTATATCTAGTCGACTTTTAACAGCCTCCCCAACAAGCTCAAGATCCTTCCCTGTGAGCGATGAGATGTTCCATGTGCCTATCCTAAGTCGATGCCTTTGTCGAAACTCAGCGAGTCCATCTGAGATCAGAAGCGCTCGATCGAGGAGATTGAGAGAGTTTATTGCGGGAATGATGATCGAAAATTTTACTAAAATGTAAAAGGAACATGCCAGAGTTTCAAAGCCAGAGCAGAAGTCTGCAGGGAAAATGGTAATTCAGGAGTAGAAACGCAGTCGGTGCTGAGGATATGGATAGAACACTTCTGCAGACTGGTAAACGGCGATGATGACCAATATTCCGCTGTCAGGCAGAATGAGCAGTTCAACAGTGACGATGACAGTCAAGATTCCCGTCAACCCGATCAGAATGAATTGAGGATAGCGATATCCAAACTCAAATCCAACAAAGCTGCTGGAGCCGACGGCCGTGCCGCTGAACTTTTCAAGGCAATAGAGTAAATGATTTTGTCTACCTAAGCTCTATGGTGAGCTCCGCACATGACATCAGTAGGGAGATCGCACGAAGAATTACTCTTCCCAACGGCAATTGAGTAGCAAAGCCCTATCTCGAACTACTAAGGTAACCGTGCTGGCTGGAGAGGTTTGTTGGTTGAGGCCCAGCTCCACCCCGGACTGTAACGCCACCTAAGTATAGCGGAAGAAATGAAATGCCATGGCACCGACTTAATAAGAGTCAACACTGATGAGTCAAATCGTTAAACTTTTTTATAATTATTATAGTTTCTGCACCAAAAAAGAAGCCACTCCTATCATTTTGATTCTTTTGAAAAAAATATGTTTCTGCATTTTTTGTTACCTTTTGTCATTTATTGTCAAATTAACAGATTGCACTCTGTTTAGCAGTTTTCACACCACTTTCAAACTCTCAACGTTCTCACCTAACAAAGGATCACAAACTTTTTTTTGGCAACTCAAGCGTTGCTAGGAACTTAAGAAGAGAACCACCTTTTATGTTTCCGCCTTAAGGAATTCTGCAATTTTGACAAATTCACTGAAAAACAACTTTGAAACTCAACTCAAGTCTTTAAGGCTAATAGTACCTTTGACGTTAAAGATCATTTAGGTCGCAGTGTGATACCCTGGGAAAGGTCAAACCTTAACAAAACAGTATGCTATTGACGTCATAATTAGCAAAGAAAATGTTGCTGTGACTACTGCTGTAGCTTTTCAACTAACAAGCTACATTAGAGGATTATCCTCAATTTTGGTCATTTATTCGATTAGGGAAGACTATGCGCGTTCTCACACCTGTGGTTAGCTTCACCCACCACAAAAGCTCATTACTTCTTTACACAGAAAATCCTACTAGACAAAAAATAAGTAAATAAGCAAAAATAAGCCCCCTTACATTCCCGTGTTTTTTTTTTTTTTTTGTTTCCAAGAAGATGAACATTCATTCGGGACGAAAAGATAACTCGTGTGATTAATTACTCCTAATGCTATTATTATGCAAAACCATGGTACCAGCACCCAATTTGCTTTCATTGCTACCATTTGTGCTTATTTACCGAGGAATTACAACAATTTCTCATCATAGCAGCAGCACTCTCCTCCTAGTTTGTTGTTGGCTCGTCAAGGATTAAGACCCAAATGTGATTAAATAGAAAGTAGAAAGAGGGCGCCTGCATCCTTTCCACTTCTAATTCCGGAATTGACTCATGACCTAATCGCAAATGCCACCTCGCTATGTATTCCACCACATGCAACTCTTTGCGCAATGAAATCCCAAAACACCAGCAAAACAGAAAAAAAACAAGGACATAGCAAGGAGGAAGAATAGAACGTTATCTGGTTAAACACGATACAACCACCCCCTCCCGCTACACTTTCCGTGTGACTGCATGATAAATGACAGCGAAACATTGAACGTCCTTTTGTTGAATGAATTCCTAATAAGTTGATAACGCAACAAGGATGCCACTGGTTACCATTACTGCCACCGGTCTGGTCGGTTACCAGGGGAGTTGTACTATTGTAGAACACCTCGTATTTTTTTTTTGTCCTCTGCTTGGGTTTGATGAAAAAAGTATGCCAAGACAGTGGAAAATGGAATTTTCCCAATTGCTGCAATGCAATGTCCTTTCTCATTTTTCCGAGTTTTTCGAGGGTGGTTGAGTAAGAAAGGACACATAAGTAGCTAAAGTGCGGCGTAGTACAACTCCTTTTGCTTTCATACATGTACACCAGCAGTTCAAACTATCTACGATGGAATGTCCCTTGCCCAGGGATCAGGAGCATATCTGGTGGGAATCCCTCCTCAAACGTCGTTGTTGGTGTGTGGCGGAGTGTAGTGCGAATGATTAATGATTCCTGGACAAATGGAAATTGTTTGAATTGCATTAAAGTATTTAAAAGGGTTCTCGGCTCTCGTTTTTGTTGGTTTGGTCGTTTTTGGGCGGTCGATGCTCGGCTTCACTTTGCGACGATTGGGGTTAATGCTGGAAATGGAAATACAAGAATACATTTCCTTTTTTTTCATCCTTTCTTTGTTGTTGTTGGTTCAGTTCCTTCGCAGGATCCGCATCAAATGAAATACAATTTTAGATTTGGACTTTTTTTTTGTTGTTGTTAAGGAGAAAGAGAATTACAATTTGGCATCGGATCTTAAAAGGGACAGATAGAGGTTAAAAGTCCCCGGGATATCATAGAGTTCTGACGACCGGAGAGTAATGGTGGTGGGCAATGCATCTGAGATTGTGTCAATTTCGAATTACGTCCACATGGCTTAATTTGTTTCGAGGAATGATGGATGATGTTGTGATTGTTTAGATATTAACCCTAACTTGGAGTTTTGCTATATTTATTTATTTATTTATTTCTTGTTTTTTTCCAAATGCACGGTGTAGTAACTTTTTTTAGTCTAAGATTTAATGTTGCATCGTTAGATTTGTTATTGAGAATAATTTATTTAAACATAAAATGCACAATTTTTAGTTAAAGACGAAGCTAAGGTGGTATCCAGTAATAATGTGGGATTTCCGCACACTAACCTCACCTCCCCTGTATTTCCGGTTCCCTGCAGATCCTCCATTTTAGCATTTCATCGCGAAGGTTTCGACTTATGTGTCACTCACATTCGAATCGGACCATTTCGACTCTATTATCTTTCGTTCTAGGGCCCGGTTGCTTCTTGATTATGACGGTTGCGTTCTCAGCTACTGCATCCCATGCCTCACCACCTATATTTTCGGGGATTGGTGGCTCAGTCAACGCATCGTCGGCAGTAAGAGCTATCGTTATGTTTGTACTATAAAGATACGATCGGAAACATCCATGTCCCATCAGGAACTGCTGTAGATAGTATTCCACCTCTCCATGTTATCTCTCGATCCATGACAGGATACGTGAGATAAGCTGTACGTCCATCTGCTTTTTGTAGAACTACTTACTACTGCCTTATTTGTGATATAATTTGCCTTCTTTCCGATGTGTGCCTGTTTTTGATAACACAGGTGCTTCTGTAATCTATGTTGTGATTGAAGAATACTGTCACTGCTGTTCCTTTGCTAGGATGTCTATGTGAGCCATTTTTACTAGTATTCGTACTGCATCGTTTACTTACTTACTTAGATGGCGCTACAGTCCGGGGTTGCGCACGCCAAGTTGGTTGAAGTCCCCCTCCACTTGTTTGCGCCACCTACCGCGAGGTCGTCCTTTACTGCGTCGTCCATCCGGGGTGGATTCGAAGACTTTCTTAGCGGAAGGTTCGGCTCCATCCGCTCTAAATGACCCAGCCATCTTAGTCGCTATATGTGAACTCTTCTGGCTAAGTCGATGTCCTTGTATAGGCCGTATAGTTCGGCATTGTACCTTCTCCTCCACTCACCGTCTATGCAGATGGGACCAAAGATCGCTCGAAGAACTTTTCTCTCGAAATAACCAAGGGCATCCTCATCCGGTTTTGTCAAAGCCCATGCCTCTGCGCCATAGAGCAGGACTGGGATGATCAGTGTCTTACAGAGAGTTACCTTAGTAGTTCGAGATAGGGCTTTGCTACTCAATTGCCGTTTTAGCCCATACAAACAACGATTGGCAAGAGTAATTCTTCGTGTGATCTCCCTACTGATGTCATTTGCGGAGCTGACCATAGAGCCTAGGTAGACAAAATCCTTAACTACCTCAAAATTGTATCTGTCTATTGTGGCGTTCTATACAAGATGCCGATGTTGGGTGTACTTTTTTGTAGACAGCATATATTTTGTTTTACTTTCTTTGACCGCTAGACCCATCTTTGCTGCCTCGTTCTCAATACTCGTAAATTCCCCATTGACGGCCCGCTGAGTTCTTCCGATTATGTCAATGTCATCGGCATAAGCGAGTAGTTGTACAGACTTGAAGAAGATTGTACCTCCGGGGTTGGCTTGTGAGTTTCGTACAATTCTCTCAAGTACTACATTAAAGAGATCGCATGACAGCGCGTCACCTTGTCTAAGGCCTTTCCTGACATCGAACGGTTCGGTGATGTTCTTACCAACTTTGATGGAGCAGCGAGAGTTCTCCATCGTCATTCTGCACAAACGGACGAGCTTGACAAGGATGCCAAGACTAGACATGGCTCTGTATAACTCGTCTCTATACACGCCATCATAGGCAACTTTGAAATCGATGAAAAGATGGTGCGTATCGATTTTATATTCATGGGTTTTTTCCAAGATCTGCCGTAGTGTGAATATTTGGTCAATGGTGGACTTTTTCGGCCTGAAACCGCATTGATAAGGTTGTTGACGATCGGTTTTAGGCGTTCACATAGTGCGGCAGACAGGATCTTATATGCGATATTTAGGAGACTTATAATTATGTAGTTGGCGCAGTTCAGAGGGTCTCCTTTCTTCAGGATCGGGCAAACGATGCTGAGGTTCCATTCATCGGGCATACTTTCGTCCGACCAGATTTTACAGATGAGCTGGTGCATGCTCCTTACCAACTCATCTCCTCCTGCCTTGAAAAGTTCAGCGGCAAGGCCGTCGGCTCCAGCAGCTTTGTTGGATTTGAGTTTAGATATCGCTATCAGTCTGCAGAAGTGTTCCTTCCATATTCTCAGCACCGACTGCGATTCTACTACTATGTTGCCATTTTCATCCCTGCAGGCTCCTGATCTCGCTTTGAAACCCTGGCATGTTCTTTTTACCTTTTGGTAAAATTTTCAAACATTATTCCTGCAATGAAGTCTCTCAATCTCCTCGATCGAGCGCTTCTCATGCTCTTTTTTCTTCTTTCTGAGAAGTCGATGTTCCTCTTTTCTCCTGCGCACGTAAAGCTCGTAAGCAGCTCTAGTCCTTCTATGCAGCGCCGCTTTGTACGCCTCTTGTTTTGCTGCATGTGCTTGCCGGCATTCCTCATCAAACCAGGGGTTTCGTTGTGGTGGGCGAGAGAAACCCAGTACATCAGAGGCGGCATCTCTGATAGCTTGTTGGCAACGCTGCCACTGGTCTTCCGCATTTGCTGCTGACGGCATAGGACTTAGATTAAGATTAGAAGAAACACGATCGGCAAAGGTTCTGGCGGTTTCTTGCGATTGTAGCTTTTCGACGTCAAATTTCCTCACAGTATTTCGTTCATTTCGCTCCGTTCTGGATATCCGCATCCGTACCTTGGCTACAACTAGGTAGTGATCCGAGTCCACGTTGGCTCCTCGGAAAGTCCGGACACCCAGAATACTGGAAGAGTGCCTTGCGTCGATCGCAATGTGATCGATTTGGTTAACAGTTTTTCGATCAAAGGAAATGAATGTCGAGACGTGGGAACCGCGTACTAGCTACGACAAAGTTTCGCCCCGCTGCAAAGTCGATTAGCCTGAGTCCGTTGTCGGATGTGATGTCGTGCAGGCTGCGCTTTCCGACCACGCTACTAAAGACGTCCTCTTTTCCTAGCTTTGCGTTAAAATCACCTAGGATAATTTTAACGTCGTGGCTAGGGCATTGCTCATACGTCTTGTCCATGAGCTGGTAGAAGTCGTCCTTTGTCGCGTCGTCCTTCTCCTCATGAGGGGCGTGAACGCATATTAGGCTAATGTTATCAAATTTAGGCTTGGCACAGATAGTCATAAGGCGCTCGTTCACATGCCGGAAACTCAAGACTTCTTGCCTAAGTCTGCCTCCAATGACAAATCCGCACCCGAATAGACGCTGTCCTTTTTGTCTATAGCAGTCGCCGTAGTAGATGTCGCAGTTTTTTATACTCCTTTTGCCCGGCCCATCCCATCGCACTTCTTGGATAGCAGTAATGTCTGCTTTGAGACACTCTAGGGCCTCCGCAAGTTGTTCGGCTGCACGTGGTTTGTAGAGGGACCTAACATTCCATGTGCAGACACGAAGATCGTTTTCCTTTTTACGTTTGCATGGGTCGTCAACAGTAAAATCATCCGTATCCGAGGCTGTGGGTTACTTCGTAACCAAAGGTTTTTTACGTGGTAGGGAAGTTAACCCGACGGCACAACCCCCTACCTGGAGGGCCAGATCCTTTTTTTTTTGTACCCCTAGGACAAGAGGCCGGATACACCGATGTCAGTTACCCACTTCGGGGATATGAGCGCTGCCGTTGGCCCATTAAGGGTTCATCCGCCACCATCTCTTTTTCAATACCCTGACGTAGTATTGAAAATCCTTACAGACCTCAGCTCCAAATATGTTGAAGTAGCTCCGGTAAGGTATCCGCTGGTCTGTAGACGTCACCGTTGATTCCATCGAGAGAATTCATCCGCCCCACGTCCTCCTTCTGAGAAGCTCTTGCTAGACTTCTGAGACGCATATTTCAGCCGATCAGGTCAACAAGAGATGCCTCGTCCGGTTAGACATATGCGCGCTGAAGTTCACCCAGATGTGCTTACGCAGGTCTGAGTGTTCAGCTGCACATATATCGTCAGACTCAGCATACACTCATCGTTAGTTCACTATCAGATAGCTATCCAGCGGGCACCGCGAGGAGGTGATGATGCGATTTTGCCCACCACTGCATCGTTTAATGTTGCACAAAAAGCACCGACTGCCTATCAGAGCACAAATTCAATATACTTGGGCAATCTTAGTGTTGTAACATATAATACTCGTACCTCTGGTCCAGATTGGTGAAGCATATAGTATTATAAATGTAGCTTCTCTGGCTAACAGCTGTCGTCGGATGTGCCTTAGTCCTAATGAATTAAGCATGATGCGTCTAACTGCACTGCTAGCATTTGCCGCTTACGTACGTACGATTAGATACCCAATATTAGATTTAACTTTATGGCCGCCGACTATAAAGGTAAATGCCTCTTCCAGCAATTTGGCAGCAACTACGATGGCAATATCGTCTGTGAATTCGACAATTTTCGACTCCTCAGGTGTTGGAATAGTTTAGAGTCATCCAGTATACTATTAGGCGGAGAAAACCCAAGCATTTGGTATTTAAGAAGTTGCTTTTAGGACCAAATCAGAACGGTACGTGATAACCGTTATAACAATGCATGAACTAAACTCAAAGTCTCAGGTACAATATCGGCATGCTTCGAGATCCTGTTGTACAGTACAAAAATACGGAACCACGTGAATAAAGGAACCGAAAAAATCAGCAATTTACCTTAGCCGAGCATGGAGAACTGTTTTTGCTGTGGAAGCAGAATGATTTGTGGGTATAATACGGAAACACCACAGCACATGGCCATATTCAAAGTCATACAAGTGAATTGAGGAGCTAGTGAACATCTTAGCTTCACTGAGTAAAAAGCAAATATACTTATATTGCAGTGAGTGATCTGGTAAGTTCAATGTTTCGACTTTTAATTTAAATTGGTGGCATGGTGTAGTGGGAATTTGCTCGTTTACTAAGTGGTAAGTTTTCGGTTCAACTATCAACCATAAGAATTTAAGTTCCCTAGTAATAAAAAAAGGAGATATGATCTTACATCACCTAGAGTAACTCAGCATGTACTGGAAGTTAAATAACAGAATTCAGGACGTAATGCAAAAAAAAAGCTTATTTTAGTCGACTAGTTGGGACGCCACCCATGGACCAAGTCTGTTTTGAAACTTAATATCACCCGAGTTTCAAACCACTACATCAAAATCTCTTTTCTATTCCTTCTCATTATTTTCAACTTACGTCCTGCAGTTGCCTTTAAGAAGTTAAATGCTTAGACGAAGGTTTATGGTTTAAAAAAAATGTATGTGGTACACTAGAAGGCGAAGAAGATTATTTAAACTGAAGATTCATTAAACTGTCAAAGTAATGAAGCTTAACAGATCTCAGAATCCTCCTGCATCCAGTATGCACATAAAGAGGTTGCGGATTTTAAGATACCAATGCGTCGAATATATGTCTCCACTTTAGCTGCTGTTAATCGACTTTGGATAAAGATGGCTTTCAAATTATTTAGCATACCATGCGCAGGAGAGGAGAAAACAAATTTATTTTTAAGGCTACTTAGCTGTTGAATGATTGTAAAGTCCAAAAGTCCTTAATCTGGTAGCCAAAGGAGCAAAGTGGGGCTGAAATGTAGGATGGCTAGATGTATTGTTTCGGCAAAAGAAGCTAGATGGGGTTAGCATCATTACAAATGTGGCGCATGCAATCGAGTTGCGCACACTCTAGAAGCGAGCCAAATCAAACTCCTCCGTGATCTCCGTTTCCGTAGTAAGTGGAACAACTAAAACGGAGCTGAACTAAACCATTCCTGCGAGCCAACTGCACACGTCCGCAGTTGTGAAATAGTTTCGACTCTCGTTCAGCTCAACACAACTAACTTCGACTTTTGTTCGTCTCAAAAGCAACCATCTCGTCATCCAATCATTCTTCGATCATCGTTCACCGCCATCGGATGGACTCGTTGAATCATCCTACATCTTTTGTCATTTGTCTTTCCCCTTTGAACTTTTTATAATAAAGTAATTGTATTTTTGGTAGTGGCATTTGTCGTCTCTTTGGATTGTTCCCGCGACAAACGAACCTTAACAATTGGCGACCCATCGCTCGCTATATTGGGCCACCCCAACGCGAGTACGTCGACGCCACATACTGGTCACCCGACCGTCGCCACATTCTGGTTCCTCCAACGCGGACACGACCGTCGCCGACATCCACGCGACATCTAAGTCCCTACACAAAGGCCGTCGCTGCGTTCGGTATGCTCTCAAACATTTTGAAAAGCATTTAATTAAGGTTCAATCTGATTTCTTCCAATTTTTCACGGTTCCACCTCTCGCGAACGTCTGACAAACATTCGAGAGTATTGTTGTCACGAGAAAGCTTCTCAAAACAAATTGCCCTTCGGATACGGCACTTAATTGTAGGTCCCTTCAATTCGTGTGAAAAATACAACGCACACAACATGAGTGATTGCGAGAAGCTAGGCCCAGGCACTTGAAGAGTTGCTGCGCCAAATATATATATGTATATACGTATATATATTTTTTTTGTTTTGTTCCAAAATCGAAACAATGCTCCTTGATGTGCGTAGTATTGTACTTGAAAAATCACGGCTGCAAACATTAGTTAGCATACGCCTTCGAATTTTTTATAGGATTCATGAGGAAGTAAGAAGTTTAAAATTGCTTCTACTCATTGACGCATAATCGTTGTGTTTTTGGGGTTTACTGTGAGACGTTCATTAATTACTGTTCGATCAAGCTGATGTCACACACCATGAAGATCGTTAAGCGGGTATTAGGTGGCCGACTGCGAAAAACAATACGGCTATCTGATGATCAGTGTGGGTTAATCACGCGGGCAAATCAACAACAGATGCAATCCAAAGTATAAGGATCATAATGGAAAAACATCGTGATTCCTTAAAGCATTTGCATATTGCATTGGTTGACTTTGAAAAAGCATTCGACAGACAAGCACGAGATCTGATATGGATCGCTGGAGTAACCGAAGAGTTCCCAATCAAAGTCGGGGTGCACCAAAGAAGCATCTTAAGTCCTTTGCTCTTTATTGCAGTACTTGACTGTCTGCTTGAAGGTAAAGTGACGGACCCCCAGGTGCATTAATTGTTCTTTTCTGGCGATGGTGTCATCATAAGTGAGGATTCTACGTCCCTGCAAAGAGCACTTGACGTATGGGTGGAAGTTTTTGAGGAAAATGGGTATCGCATTAGTTCAAAAAAGACAGAGTACTTGTGCTGCCCATTCTTTGATCCACTCAGGCATATTCCAGAAATTTTTTTGAATGGAACAGTGCTTCCCAAGTGCGAAAAATTAAAATATCTGGGATCTATGATGAACCTGTGATAAAGATATCAATCATCGCGTAAGCGTAGAGTGGATGAAGTAGGGGGAAAACTCCGGTATCTTCTGTGACCAAAAAAGCCTCCTAAATTGAAGGGAGGCTCTACACCGCAGTTGTGCATTCAACAATCGCATACGGTTCACAATGCTGGACAATGTACATAAAGTTTGAGAGTAAATTAACGACAGCTGAGATGAAGATGCTTCGCATGAGAGCAGGAGTGCCATCGATCGAATAAGAAGTTCGAAGATTCATGGAAGCCTTCACGCTCCGGTATTTTCATGTTCAAAGAAGAGATTATTTCACCCCTGTTAAAAAGGTAATATCAATAAACGTTCCAAAGGAATCGCGAAAGAAAGGCAAGCCTATAAACGCCTGGTTCACACAAATGTAACGACGCCAGAATTTGATTTCCCTCAGTAACGAACTGATCCAAAATCGGTAGGCCTGCCGATATTTTCTGATGTCAAATCTGCGAACCCCACAGGCGGATCAGCAGAAATGCGCTGAATTGGGAGGGTTATGATCCCTTGTTTTCATATCATAACCTTGCCGAAATAAGAAGAAGAAGAAGGCGGTGAGTCGTTCACCTGTGCACCATCCCTGTATCTCAAATAGGGGATACTGTAGTACTACTGAAATGAAGTACCAAAACGATTGTCATCTTATTATGGTTGAAACGGGGGGTTTTAATTTTGTAAACACCTTTTAACTTTAAGTGAACTATGCATTCGTTTTGTAAGATACAGGAAGAGTATTCAGGGATACAGCTTTCTTAATTTCTTGATTATATATGAAGAGATTCTAATTCTATGTTATATGTAGAGTTATTCACGTACGGAATTTCAGTTTCAAATTTCCTTTGTTTGAGAAATCAATTTTATCGTAAAAGTCGAAAAAGTACTGTTCTTCTAATTGTATGTATGCTTAATGTATCCAAACCAAATTTGACACAAAAATTTGTCGATGCCTCAAGCCTCTTTAAAATTTAAAGAATTAATTGTATTGTATCCATGTTAATCCTAAGAAATATATACATACATACATATGAATATCAGAAAATCGGTATTGAAAACCATATATGATTTCCCTGCTCTAGGCTAAAAGCAGATTAGAAGTATAAAATTCACAAAATTACTTGCTTTTTAAAACCGGCAGTCTTATTGAAACCATAATGGGCAAATATTTTGTTAAAAGGTATCCGAATCAGTGCAGGTTTACATAAGTTATGTGCCTTGAAAGTCAAGACAATATTGCAATAAATTGCAGTTAATTAGAACATTTTTAAAAACCACTCTTCCGATTGAAGCCAAGAACTCGCAACTCTGATTCCAAGCCCTTTAAGCTTCCGTCTGTGGTAGAGAATACTGCAACAAGTGGTAATCTTATATGGTTAAAGCTTACTTTTTTTCACTTTATTATGATGACGCCAACCATGCTTGAAATCTTTTCACACGAAGCAAGCCATTTGCGATTGCAATGACCTGACATACCCCCGCTGATACATTTCCATCGTCCCAAAGCACCTTACCTCTCCACAAAACCACTCGAACCCAACGATCCATTCAATCAAGCAATTGCACATTCGCGTATCCATTGACGCATAAATCCTCTCACACCATCGACCCAGGCGATTGCACATTACATGGATCGCGCCCCATCACCGTCCCAGATAATCATCGATTTAAGGTATCATAAATCATCAGCGAAAAGATCTCATTTATAGATCAGATAATGCACTTTTGTTTACAGAACCGAGCAAGAAATCATTAACCGATCACCATGCGATCGGGCGCGCAAGGGATATCCAGCGAGTTCCCAATTCAAAGGGAATCACCATTGAAGCAGTGAAGTTCTTGACCTCCTCCCTTTCGGTTTCGTGTGTCCCACCTTCGGAGTCCATTGGCATTCGCATCAAGGCATCGAGAGTACAATGGCTGGTGCTGTGATATGAGAAACAATCCTTCCAATCCAAAGCCATGGACAATAATTTGGATGCCGGCATCCACTGCAATGTATCGCCACCATTTTTTGGAGGCTGGCGGGGGAGATCCAAAAAAAAAAAAGATACACCGACTCACTACATGCAAACCTGCTGAGGGCTTTGCCATGGAATTGAACTCTCTTTCTTGCTTAGTACTCCTGCTCCTACTGCTGCCGCTGCCGCTGCTGTTGCTGATGATGATGATGATGATGAGAATGGTTTGGTGTTTTCAATTTAAAATGCAATTCCCGTGAAAAATTACTTTAGAATCTTTGGGGCGTGGCAGGAGAACTCATCGTTTTTGTTTTCGCCCGAGAACCTCGTTTTATTCCGTTGGCCATCGGCTCGAGAGGCACTCATCAGTTCATGGTTCACTCGATTGGTAGGTTCTTCATCATCATCATCATCACTATCGTCGATGGTCGCTCTCTACATTGCTCGTCATTGTCTGCATGCTCGATGCCCTTCAGTTGGCCGACCGACCCAAGGAATGGTGGTGCAACCCAACTTCGCCCTGGAAAAATCAAGTGAAAATGTTATCCTATCTGTTGCAAGAATCAGAATTGAATGTGAGAATTCCACACAGTTGCCTGCGCTCTCGGGGAGCAACAAGGATCATTAAAAGTGTTTTTCCAGAATCACCCTCGGTTGGGTGATCTGATTCCCCAAACGCTCGCTCTATCATTATGGATCAAAATTGGAATCGGTCGTCGATTTTTTTTTTTTGTGGATGCATCGGTATAAGGAGGTATTTTCTTCCTGCAGACACAATCGCGCGTTGTGTGTCTATAGTTGGTGTTCGAAGGCAGCAATTATTATAAATGCCCCGAGTGCGCACAGATCGGTGGATCTTCTTCGAATCACAATTATTGGTTACACGGTTGATGTGGCAGTAACCGATCATAGAGGAGAATGGCTGGTGCAAAGGATATATGCAATTATGTCGTTATCACGATTTAGAAAGGTTCACAACGAGGTTTGCTGCAGATAGTTGGGTAAAGTCTTTTCGATAACAATGGTCAATCGTTTGAGTGTTTCGCTCAATTGACGGTAAGGGGATAGATGTGTGGGACTGCTTAGGAGCTTAATAAATTATAATCCGAATTGGTATGCCACTAATCAGCTTTTGATTGGCTGGTGTCTGAACTAAGTATGAAATCTTTTAGTTATTAGATCGCATACCCAAAATGATTGCTATTGATTATGGCAGAACTTAGTTTGGTGCCACTTCTATCGCGAAGCTGTAATCGATTACGGATCAGAGAAACTTTGCTGATGCTTCCATAGACGCTTGCATTCATTATATCTGACATAGGCACGGAACAGCCTGATAAGTTCAATTTATTACGATGAATAACCACGCTACTTAGGAGCGGAGAAAAGACAACAACTGGCGTTATTCTTATTAGCTGATTCGTTAAGCAAGACCTATTCTCACTTCAAACAATACTTATGAAAAGAAATGAATTTATTGGCGATTCTTAGCTTTCTGTAAACGCATTTTGCCCTGCACCGGAAAGGCCACAAAATCCCATATTATTGTACTTCAAAGTGATGAGCATTTTCAATGACAAGGTACGAGTAGGTATGACAATACTAGGGCCAGAAATAGGAATGGACTCCACGGCCTTGATAGCATAATAATAATGACAAATGGCTAGTTTTGTAATGTCCATCATCTTGTCTTTGGAGACACACTGTTTGAGCACTAGCACATATCCAACAATACCAACCATTGAGCCATATGCCGTTTGGTATAGCACATTATCAGCATCTTAAGTAGCGCTCGCATGTCTTCGTGCTACATTCATTAGTAAAAATCATTCCAACTTATTTCACATACAAGGTAACAGTCCCCACTTCAGTGCAATAGTGAACACTTGAGGGCGGCTAAAATTATTTTTGCAAATAGGGCGAAAATTTCGATAGAAGCAGTCATCACGGCTTCACCGAAGAGCAGATAGTATGGACCAGGACTTCAATCTAACGAGCGTTTTGCTTTGAGGATGTATCCCCCAAAATCTTATTAATATTATTAATTCTACGGATAAGGATACAAACTGTGGTGACTTGTGCAACGGTATGGCATCAAACGATTTCAATATCTCAATCGCATCATAAAACAAAGCTGCATGTTATTTTTAATCGCAGGACTGGTTGGAAAGCTAGTAAAATACGATAGACAATGAAATCTTACCTTAAACATCTGACCAACGGTGACGAAGTTTGACTGAACCAAGCGGAGTGGGGCTAAACTTTATCAGCTCTTTACTTTAAATCTATGAGTGGTTATATCACGAAACCAAAGAAATGTCCTTATTGAATGAAGATTTTGTAATAGTAGGTACGTAAACAATAACAGATATGGTCATGCTTTACTATTTTCCATTACAAGGTGATAATCTCGTAACGTCATTATCTCTCCCCTTCTGCTGCAGACGTCTAAAAGACGACTTTTTAAGCCAATTTGAACATTTCCGAGTTTGTATCAGATCTGCGGCTAGAACATCAGATACTTTTCAACTTCCGGATGGCTTTACGGAATGGAGGCACTGCTTAGGACTTGGTAATCTGTTTATCAGACAACCAGATCAATGTTTAACAAGCACATGATTATGAACTTTCTTTTTCTTGTAGGCTTTTGATCACGAGATTGATTATAACTTACTTGTTGCGCCATTGGTCTAGAAAAGGTTTTGAGTATTCCATAGTTTTCTGATCAATTCCAGTCCAAGCCCCAGGTCACCCCAGATCCATTAAAAAAAAAATACGCCATGCAACGCAACCACTTATACAATCAGATATAAGAGTGGCGTTGAAATCTCAAGGAGGATTGCAGGTCCACTGGGGTTTTGATGCTCTATTCCGTCCCTATTCCCACAAAATCTGACGGTATCTAAGAAAGTAGGTTGTGAATCATTAACCGGCATCACCAGTGTTCACCGTCTTCTTCTTCTTCCTTTTATCAGCGAGGTTATAATCCGAACATAAGGGATTATAACCCTCCCAATTCACCGCATTTCTACTGATCCGCCTGTGGGGTTCGGTTTTTTGACATCAGAAAATATCGGCAGACCTGCCGATTTTGGATCACTCGGTTACTGAGGCCAATAAAATGCCGATGTCGTCGCATTTGTCTGATGCAGGCGTTTATAGGCCTGCCTTTCCTACATCGCGATCATCAGTGTTCATTTTCTTACCTACTTAAGAGGCACCTCTCATCTATAACTGGAAATGATGCGGTAGCAACTTTTCAGGCCAAATTAGCCATCAAGGGTTAGGTGATAGGCCGTAATAGCAGTGGCTGTTAAATGCCTGTTTTTTGAAAATGTCTCACCGTCTGAGACACATCGCATGAAGAGCAAAACATCGACTACTCTTATTCTTTCTAAATGAATGCACATGCAGACCTCTACTATTATCCTTATTTACCTGAACGAATTAACCCGAGCAAAACATCTTCATCGCTTCCCACATAAATCGCCGTGCGACGAACAACAAAAGCTTTCCTGATACAGGAAAATCATCATAATCATCCCCGTATCATCGGAGTCCCATTGAAAAGCGAAAGCGACATAAATTTTACAGAAACTAAATCCTTTTTTTTCAAGCAAAGGAATTCTTTGCTATAATAAGGAAAAATGTTACAAAAACACCGGGTCCTTCCGCCTCAACAAACACCACCCCATGCATGCATGTCATCCCATTTTAAGGTCTGAATCTCCAACATCGAAGAGGGTTACATTGCCGTCGTCGCGCTGAAAACACATTTTTTCCACAATCCCACATATGAATTATCAGTTTTTCGGAATCTCTCCCGGGGATTGAAGTTGGAGGGCGCAACGGCGACGACGAAAATTTGCCACCCGATGACAAAACGGAAAAGAAAAGGATATTCTCGCCGCGACGCTATGATAAGTGTGCGAAATTCGCATGTTTATCTGATATCCCTTTCGGGGCGGGCGGGCGGCGCTGTATAAAGATTTAAAATAACAGAAGGAGTATCTATAATTCATTTCCTCTCCACCATCCAAGCCTGGTGGAGGGTGCTATAGCAATTTGCATGGCAAACACACTCACATACATAAGACCAGCGGGGGAGACATCCTTAATGACAGAACACGCACATAAACAAGAAGCATCTTTGAATTATTCATGGCATCCTTGTGATAGGACAGATAGGAAAAACAATGTGAACAAGGATTTTCCAATTTTTCCGAAGCAATATATTGTCTTGGAACTCTGTTTTGCCGCCGCCAGGACCCATGTAGCAATGTTTTTTAATTAAATCCAGCCGCAAAGGACTGGTTCCACTTATTCATCACCCAATTCCCAATTAAAAATTCATCGCTTCACGCACTAAAAACTCCAAATTATCCTTGCCACTCGTCGAATTCTATCACGACAGTGTTATAGTTGTTCTACCACCGCCATTAACATTCTACAACTCAGCTCTCGTTTAGACATTAGATCTGGCGAAGTGGAAGAGTGGAATTACTTCTTGTTGCCGCTTCACTGGATGTCAATGGCGTGAACTGAATGCTCATCGGATTCCCCAGAAACCACATGAAATGAGAACCGGGGATCGAACGCTTCGAATCGAAAATTTACAACACCACCAACAAGTGTTGTATCGCTCGCACACTTCTCCAGTAGAAACAAAATGCCATCAGTTGTGATATCATCTCCTCATCGTCGTCGTCAACTGGAAGCAGGCCTAAGAGTCGAAACAATGCTGGCGGATTTGGAGGCTAATTCCTCTATCGCCGGATATGAGCGAAAGTTTTACTAAAGTGGTCATTGAGATTAGGCGGCCGGAAAGATGATGATGGTTCTCACAGTGGGAGATCATGTTAAGGGGTGCTTTGGGGGTTTCTTTGTTTGTCCCAATGCAAGCGGGGAAGGAAACCGATAAGATTATGTCTTTTATGATTTCTGATTGTTGAAGAAAAGTTTTGCTTTCAAGAAATCCGGTTTAGAGGTTCGGATTGGTGAGACATACATATTTCGAAGCGTTGGAGTATGACAACTTGAGTATTAAGATGTAATCAAAACAGAGAAGAAATGATATCCTGGGTAGATGTTATAAGGGTGATGGTTTTCAGAACTTTTGGTTACATTTATAGCTTACCGAAGCGTCTAATACCTTGATTGCCATCACAAAGCTTTTCGGCTTAAGCTAATTTAATGCTTTAGTAATTTATTAACGCTGAGCTACTAGTATCCAGCCAGTACATTCAGTATCTTTACACATTTTTTTCCTGGAGTAACTGGTCTCTGCCGGAAATTAGACTACATATTTGTTTATTATTTGCGTATTTATTTACAACCATCATCGCCATCATCCATTGCAGGACATATTCAATATTTTAGCTTTGATTTTGCCCTAAGGAGGCGGCCTCTACAGATTTTTGTCAGCAAACTAAACGCAGCTTTTGTTTGACAATTCTGGTACGCCCATCGACCGCCATATTTTAAGTAGACTTTTGTTGTCTTAGCAGCAAACTCTGTAAGACCGAGTGGTCTTATCTTAGACGTATTCATTTTAAGCCCCATTTAGCCTGCTTGAGTTTCCAGGCATACCGTGATAACCAATCTTGTCGGCCGCTGCTGTCTTAAGGCACGATTGTGTACAAAGCAAGGCATTCTACACATCAGCATTGCATACATACCCAAATATTTTATCACAACGATCATAATTTTAATAAATGTTCCTTAGAAAGGAGGAGATCTTAGTCCGCAAGACAGAAAGACAGCAGGATAGCAATCAATTATTACAGCCTATTTCTAAGCGTCTACTTTAGTTTAGAGACACCTCTTCTTAGAATATTCTTCATGTGAAGTGCACGTGAATGAATAATTCAACAAAAGTTTATCTATATCCTCTTCAGCGTTCACAATTTTGTAAAATAACCTCAAGGATCCTCCCTTTACCTTACCTCTGATATTAATTTCTGTCAATTATTCTCACCACCACATTTGCACTGATTTAATAAATTATTTCTTTCAATTGAATGCAAGGGAAGAGAAGGAAAAATTAAAATCTGAAAGCATCTCCTAATTGGCAGAAATTGTCATATGGAGATCCAATTAGGGACGAAACCATACCTGTGTTGAGTTCTCGCATACATACCTTATTCATTACTCGAAACCGAACCTTATCGAATTACGAATTTAAAGAGTAATTAGCGCCAATTCAGAATGGCCCACTCCCTCCGTTTCTCCCGGAGAACTCATTCAATTTCATTGGACGAATGTGAATAATGCATTAGTACTGATGTAAAATAGCGAAAAATTATTTCTGCTCCGCGTATACAAATGAAAACCGCGACGCGGTCCTGTATACTCTTCCGAGTGTATGCACACGCGCAAAAGCGCATATTTTAATATTTCGATTAATTGAAGGCTTTACAGACAGCTGAGGTTTGTCATCCCCTCGAAAGGGATATATGGAATGAGTGAGAGATGCCCCTCCTCCTCCCATTGAATTTAATATAATGCAGCAGCACACAGAAAAAAAAACAGGACACTCCACACAGAACGGAAAGTCAATAATGCGCGACACTAACAATGTACCCTAACCCCACCGAAAAAACCCCGGGGGGTTGATTGTTCATCGGTTCGACTTGTCTGACAGCGAATATGAAATTTGTGAAATGGTCACCAGAGTCTCTCCACATCCTCATGTGGAGAATCGTACGGCAACGCCGAAAAAAGCTATCTCATTCCCTTGATGGAAAAATTCCGCATTAACAGTCGCCTGACAAGTGAACTGTCCGATTATTTGCAATAATTCAGAAGAGCTACCGCGTCCGTGCCGCCACCCCCGCTCGGCACAAAGCACACACTCACACTGTGTCCATACTGTCACGCTTAATGGTGCGCTGCGTTTCCGGTTCGCTATTATTATTATTACTATTATCCTGCTGAAACAGAAAAATTCGCATCCACGAATCAGCCGTCAGCAGTTTTATTTTTGGTTAATTTGCAATTTACTGATATCGCCTGGGGGCCCGCATTCAGGACTTTAGTATTCAGGACTCTCTGTGAATGCGGATGCAATTGGTCGTGTAGACGGGGGTTGTGTAGGTTCGAATTGGAATTCTAAAAGTCGCGCACAAATTTAATGATGACAATGAAGATTTTTCCAAAATGGTATTGTTTTGCAATTTATGCGGTCATGGGTAGGTGTGACTGTGTGCAGGACTTTATGTTGATATAATCGGTGATTTGTCATTAAGTCAAGCGTGGATGTCCGTTCCTCTTACTCCGAGCCAATAATTGTCGAAATTTATTGGAATCGGCCATTTTTTTTTTCAGTACCAATCATGCGATCGTACCTTAAGGCTTTGGTATGCGATTAGAGTTTTTGAAACTTATTAAGTTCAAACTGAACTGTCATTTGATTTAGGCATTCGATGATCATTTTTTTAATAAGCCGTTGGTAAAGGGTATGGAAATAATATTAAATCATAAACTTCATTCGGAGAAGGGAAATGCTAGCAGCCGCGTGCTAATTTTGCTCTGGTAATATGTCCTCCGGAAACAAATTTCAAAGTAACAAGAGGAATTTTTGATTGAGGCATATGAGAGACATACGAGTCCAAGATCATGGAGAGAGTGGAATTTGGGGGTGTTTCGTCGGCATAGGCCGAAAGTCTAAATTTGTCTGTTTGTTCACAGAAGAAGCTCCGAATTAAGCAAAGCCTAGTTATATCTACTTATATATTTCAGATACTTTCCTTACCAGGGGGAAGTCCGCCATTGCTGTTGCTGCCATTTGACTTTTATAGTGTTCTAAAGCCACTCGATCTGAACTTAATCAAATCGTTGAGGTTAGTGTTGCTACCTTTAAATGTTTTAGAATCTTGTACAATCTCCCTCCTTATACCGATTTGATCAGAGAGCAGTAGATCAGGAGACCGTCATGCTGCTTTATGGTTGCGGGAATCTTGTTGGAAAATTAGCCTGAGTAAGGAGGCAGTTTCATTTTGTCCGCATTTGTCGATGGTCCGCTCATAGATGTCTTGCAATACGATTTTAAAGCTAAAGACTTATAACGGGTGGGCCATCTAGTGATTTCTTTTTAAATCATAGGTTATTTTGACACTGACAGCTGTTTCCCGCTCGAAATCTTGACAGAAAGTCAGTATCATACCTCCGCGGAACGAAATGAGTCGCTTCCTCATGGTCCCCGTCGTCGTACGGTGCGCACAGACGAGAATGTGGCTGCTGTAGCCGAGAGTGTGAGACTCAATTCACGAACATCAACTCGTCATCGATCTCAACAGCTCAACATTTCACGCACTAGCCTGAGGAAAATTCTGCACAAAGATCTGGGATTATTCGCTTACAAGGTTCATTTGATTCAGCAATTGAAAGCGGACGACCATCCGCTCGTTATCGCTTCGCAGTTTGGGACTTAGAGCAGCTTGAATTGGACAACGATTTTGGGCGAAAAATCATCTTTTCTGATGAGGCACATTTTCATCTCGGCGGCTATGTTAACAAACAAAATTGTCGCATCTCGGGCTCGGAAAACCCGCACGTTATTGTCGAGAAGCCAATGCATCCACAGAGAGTGACAGTTTGGTGCGGATTATGGAGTGGTGGCATCATTGGAACATTTTTCTTCGAAAATGAGGCTGGGAACAACGTTTCGGTCAACGGTGGGCGTTACAGAGCCATGTTAACGACTTTTTTTTTACTGAAATTGAAGACATGGATTTGGACGACCTCTAGTTCATGCAGGATGGCGCGCCATGCCACACAGCCCATGCCACAATCGGTCTTTTGGGCACCAAATTCCCAAATCGTGTTATCAGCCGTCTTGGTGATGTCAATTGGCCGCCTCGGAGCTGCGATTTGACCCCTTTGGACTTTTTTTTGTGGGGAACCGTGAAGGACCGATGTTATGCCAACAATCCAGAAACGATTCAAGAACTTAAGGCCAATATTATCCAAGCAATCCGTGAGCTACCGCCCGAAACCACCAACAATGTCTTGGAAAATTGGAGTGATAGAATGCGCTACTGCGAGGCCAGCCGAGGCAGCCACTTGAACGACGTTGTATTCGATAATTAATGGGAATGCTTGCTCTTACTAATAAAGCTATAATACATGGAAAACATTTCAGTTTCTTCATTTTATTGCATTTTTAAAAAGAAACTTGTAGTTGGCCCACACTGTAGTTGACTACACATATAATTGCTATCCACTAAGCTAAGAGTCGAGCGTATGCTGAGAATACTGTCACAAAATAGAAATTCGGATCGCTGAATTAGAATAAGAAATGTTGGATGCAAGAAACAAACCTTATCTGAATCGAATCGAATTTTGACATGCCCATGTTGACGGATTTGATTCTCCGTGTTGTTCGATGAAGGACGTTCAGCTAGTCATTTCGTAGTCTGTGTCCTTTCAGCGATTTGAATGGCACTAACATCTGGGCTTTGAAACGGCTCTTGGGAGCAAACACTTATTGATTACAGTTGATTACTGTCACTTTTTTCAACAGAGCCTACAATTAGCAAAAATTGAAATAGCTTAATAGTTGACACTGAATTTGTGAGTACGTATCTGGCGCGAGGTATGAGGTGGGAGATAGGCAGCCTGTACACACATAGCGACCTCCAGACAATAAAAATCGAAGTTTTCCCTAACCCCAGCGTGACCAGAGAAAAATTTAGGAGACTTTTATTTACAGAGAAGGCGTTGGAAGCCACAAACGTTTCATGCAGATCTTTTCGAGCTTACCCAGGAAGAAATATCAACAACTAGGACCGCCGCGCCGACACTAAAACAAAGCATCTCATACAAGGTATATCGGGGCTTGCTGGACACGATCGGAAACATTTTGGAGCGTGTTAAAAGTGACAGACTTGAAGCAGCAATAAAGGAAGCAGGTGAACTTGCGAAGGACCAATATTTCATTTATTCATTATTTCATTTCATGAGGTACCACGATTGACTAAAAATTAGCGTGCTTTTATTACGCGAGATATCAAGAACGCATTTAACACAACGAACTGGACATTTATCCTGCGAACACTCAGCGCCGTAAGAGTGCCAGAATATGTCCAGAAAATATTCGTAGACTACTTCAAAAGTACATAGACTACTTACGATACATAGGATGGGGAAATACAATACAACATAACAGGTGGCGTCCTCCAAGACTATGGGTTGGGCCCCTTGTTGTAGAACAACAATCCCCATTCCAGGGTCCGCAAAATAGTTGGCTTCGCTGATGACATTGTTATCGTGGTAGTAGACAAACACCTAGAGGAGATAGCGCGACAGCAATGAGTGTATTGAGATCGTACGCGAACGGCTATCAAATATGGTACTACAGCTAGCTGAACAAAGGCAATCAGCACTTTTGAGCAACTTCATATGATGTGACTTGTGTTGTAGCTGCTATGCCAATGAAGATCGGACTGCTCTCAAAAGGAAAATGGAGATATTAAATCATACTCAACATCGAGCCTTGGATAAGCCGTAAACATGAAGAGCTACATAAGTTTTTACATTACCCAGGTGATAACAGGCTATCAATGTTTCAGGGCGTATCTACACAAGTTCGAACACGACAGTAATCCATACTGCCCAAGCTGCACAGAAAACAATGAAGACGTGGAATATGCCATATTCCATTTTTTGTGCTACAGAACCAAAAGACATCAACTAAGCAGAGCAAATGCAATTGCGACGCCCCCTTCGCGATGAAATGCTTTGGAGGTGGGTTTAGTGGCTCCAAATCCCACGCTGTTAAAGAGTACGGGCTCAGTTTCGTCTCTAAAACATTTCCACACATATGTATATGTGTATGTAGAAAATAACCAAAACTCCAATGTTCAGCGACTACATTGGTTTTTCCATAGAGCAATATACCATAACCCTTTACATTTTTAGAAGAATATACTTTTCAAATGATTGTGTTTTCCTTAATTGGATGACAATATATCTTCTACCACCCAAGAGCTGTGCGAAATTAGCGAACTTGTGAATCGCAATAACCCTCCTCTACACACACCCACACATAACAAACACAATCGCAAACAATCGGCAGCAATTAAATTCCAGCAATAATTCCTCATACCAAGCCCGTTCAACCCTTTCACCATATTGCAGAGAGTTCTCCACCGCACATGTGATACCTCTCCCACCACCCACCCCAGCTCGCACTGAGTCAATGAAATTCAATTTACAGCTGAACAGCATCTAGGTGACTCCATTCAATGTTCCACGACTAACATCACAAATTACAGAGCATATGGTGCCAAAGAGATTGCGACTTTCACGCTCCTGGAATACCCCATTACGCCAGAGTAGCAGTGCGAGCCACCTCATACATACGAGTATGTACGTCTGCCAAAAAATACTCATATGTAGAGAGATAGAGAGAGAGAGAGAGCGAGCTGAGCTCAGGTGACGCTGTGACGCCGCCGCCTGGGAGTCGTAAATCAAAATGGCAAAGGCTACGGACAAGCAACCCTTTTCCTAAAGTCAAGAGAATTCCTTTCGTTTACCCACCACCTCCTCTTTCTTCGCTAGAGTCCTGTGTGACTTAGGCCATCTGTGGAAATACGCAGCGACGATGATTTGTAGTTGCAACGACCCGAAATTGCAATTTAAGGACACATCCAACTATTGGATAGAATAGCATCTTCATGGTCAAACACAATATGTGTAAGTGTCTCTCATCGGACTGTTTAGGGCAAATGGAAAAAAGGGTCAAGAAATCCTCCGCGCGCAGCGATATCATCATCGAGGGAATCCAATTACTTTCCGGGGGATGTTATTGAGTTGTAATCACCAGGACAACACTACGACACACATTTACAAGACAATAAATTCCCAAGAAATGAGCAAGCGAACCGAATAAAGAAGAAAACAGCACCCTCCTGCTGGGCCGCAGCGAATCCAGTTGAACTCACCCGTAACGAAAGGGTTGACAGTGAGATGCGAAAAACCGAGAGGCCGCACCGCTGCGAAGGAGGAAGCACCACTGTGCGTCACTAATCGAGGGATATTACAATTATAATTTGCAGTCTACAAGAGACGCGATGCGGGGGCATCCGAACAATGGCAGATACTTTTTGCAAAACAGGTGCCTATTGCCGGGAATATCCTGGTATGGAGTGGAGTGGATTGTATTCCATGTAATTAGGAAATTTAATTTTAAATTGGTCGCATACCAGACATGTTCCATCTGACAATTGTCAAATTTTGCAGCAGGAGCTGTGTGAATTTAATTAGTCGAATGGTTGAAGTGGCAGTTGGATGTTAGACAGGCTGCATGTTAAGCTGGGTAGGAGGGAGTGCCATAGAAATTTTATATCTATTTGGCCTACAAATTGTGTGGGTGTTGTTGGGAAAGTTCAAGGAGACACATGAATATGCTGATAATTGCGTGCTAAGTAATGCTGTTGACGTCATGAGTGACAATATTCTTCTTAAAATGTGTCTAGCTTCAAAGGATATGTTTTGACAACAATATCAAAAGTATGCTGACATTGTGAGCTTATTCCTTATACATATATTTCTTATTCTAGTCTAGTGCCCGATGCCCGATTTTAGTTGCGCGTTCCAATCGAAATTGATTGAAGTCTGCTTTTTCTGGTTCCTCTTTTAGATAAGATTACTTTCTCAAGGATTAGATGGTAAGTAAAGGTGTTCCTGGGTGTTGTCTTTTATTTTATCTGATTAGAAGGATATTCCCACGCGCCGCTGACCGACTCAAAGGGCAGATGGGTATTCAAATAAAATTTGAAAGAAATTATTGGCAATCTCGTTGCAGAGTTTTCGATTTACATAAATGGATTTAAAGAATTATGCCATAAGGATTATTATATAATTGTATATTGTATCTAGCTACCCACGGTACAATATCTTCGTGAGAAATTCATTTCATTTCCGGCTTGTCCTACTGACTTAAACCAAATTTATTTGTTACCTGAGGTTTTCAATCACAATTGTTTTTACTGCAGAATTGCTCTCCAGGAATTCAGAGAAATATAAGTTTCCTTTTCTCGTTTGTTTTGGGTCGTTAAAGTAGTGCTTAAGTTCAAAAACAAAGGAGATATTCCAATATGCTCAAGCTATAGGGATGTAAGACTCACATCTCATACTCTAAAAATCTGAGAACGAGTATTAGATCAGCGCATCAGAATACTGACAACTATTTCTGAAAATAAATGCAACTTTGTTGAAAGCAAATCAATAACAGATGCTGGGCAAAACCGAATATTAGTGGAGAAGTACGAGTACATGCTTAAGAAAAAGGATCTTTATATCATATCTATTGACCTTGAAAAAGCTTTTGATCGAATCCCACGACGAAAAGTATGCAGACCCTGAGAGCCAAGGCAGTACCAGATGTCTACGTGAAGGTGATCCAATACATGTACAAGAATATGCAGATGTGTATCTGTAGTGCTTGTGGAGAGTGAAATTACTTCGGAGTAGAGGTTTTCGTACACCAAGGAACGGCAATCTTCTTCCTCCTTTTTCAACGAGGTTATGACTCGAAGATAAGGGATCATAACCCTCCCACTTCACTGCATTTCTACAGGCCTCCCGATTTTGGATCACTCGGTTACTGAGGTCAATAAAATGCCAATGTCGTCGCATTTGTGTGATCCAGGTGTTTATAGGCCTGCCTTTCCTACATCGCAATGTCTTTGGAAAGTGCATTGATATTGCCTTTTTAACAAGGTTGAAATAATCTCGTCTTTGAACGTAGCAATACCAGCCGAGCCAGTCGCGCTCTATCTTTTGTACGATGGTTTCCTTGACGTGAAGGCTCCCACGGATCTTCGAACTTCTTATTCGATCAAGTTTTGTCACTCCTGCTGTCATGCGAAGCATCTTCATCTCAGCTGCCGTTAATTTACTCTCATACTTTACCTTCCTTTCAACTTAGCGTGCATTTCTCTGTCACAGAAGATAGCGAAATTTCCTCGCCACTTCATCCACCCTACGCTTACGCGATGATTGATGTCGTCATCACAAGTTGCTTTGCTATTGATCATAGATCCCAGATATTTGAACTTTTCACGCTTGGGAAGCACTGTTCTATTCAAATAAATGTCTGGAATAGGCCTGAGTGGATCAGAGAAAGGGCAGCACAAGTACTCTGTCTTTTTTGAACTAATGCGATATCCATTTCCCTCAAAAACGTCCACCCACACATCAAGTGCTCGGTGCAGGGATGTAGGATCCTCACTTATGATGGCTCCATCGTCAGAAAAGAATAACTGATATACCTAGGAGCAAAGGACTTAAAACGCTTCCCTGGTGCACCCCGACTTTGATTGGGAACTCTTCGGTTAATCCAGCGGTGCATCTTACTCTTGTCTTTGCTCCTTCGTACATGTCCATGATCATCTGTACATAGGTTTCTGGAACCCCTCGATGTCTTAGCGCCACCCATATCAGATCTCGTGGTTGTCTGTCGAATGCCTTTTCAAAGTCAACCAATACAATATGCAAATCCTTTAAGGAATCACGATGTTTTTTCCATTATGATCCTTATACTTTGGATTGCTTCTGTGGTTGATTTACCTGCAACAAACCCGCACTGATGATCACCAAGGAACGGCAATGAATCCACTTATTTTCAATTTAGTCATGATTAACCTTTCACAACCATTGAACAAGATTTCAATACAAGAATAAATTCTCCCTTATTGTATGGTCCTATGTATACCACAAAAAGTTTTGAGTCAAGGAACTGGGTGTCTGAGCCATTACTTGCAAGTGGTTCAGCTGCGTCGTTCTCCCCCACTCCGTCATATTCTGGTACCCAGGAGAGATTTATTTCAATAGTCTGGACCAGCCTGTTTATCTTGGTGAAGCACTCCCATACCAGTCTGGATCTGATCGCATTTGAGTTCAGTGCCTTGATGGCGGCTTGGTCCTGGGTCCATACACGCCTGCTCCAGTGCCTGTAGATATTTTCGATCCATCAGTGTACGATTTTGTAGTCTGTTGTTTGAATTGGTATTTATCTTTGAGTCAAATTTTCTTTCAAAGCAGTATTTCTTGACCATATCGTCTCTGGGCCAGTCCGGAAGTGGCACCAATTTTGATAGGATTTCTTGCTCTTTGTTTGCGATGCATTTTCCTTTCTTAACATGGTCTCCTCTGTGATCCTTTTCAGTACAATGTGTAGCGGACGTAGTCCTACGATCACCTCTTGCTGCTACGGGACAGGTTCTTATGACAGACCCCTGTTATTGAAATGCAGGCTAGTCTTTGCACTTTGCTTAGGGATGTCCTCGTGGTGCTTTGCCTTGTATTGTTAACGCATGCCACTGCACCGTATGTGATGATGTGTCTACTTCTAGTGCTATGCTTAGACACTTGTTTTTTTTTTGTTAGCCCACTCTAATACCTTCCAGTAGGATAGGTTGCATGCGCTTCAGCTTCTTATCCCACCTCTGACTCAGCAGTCCTAGTTCTCAGCATCTCACCCATCATTCGAGACCCCTCCAAAGAAGGTGTTGTCGAAGGCTCCTTCGATGTCTACAAATGCGCATACTGCCATCTTCTTGCTCTGTAGTGCATCCTGAATCCAATTAAAGCTTACACGTCTACCTATCACACTCTTCTTCTTTTAAGTTATTTTCGTTCAAAAAAACTACTCCTAGATTTGGCAAAATTCATGTGATAAATCAACATTCATAGATTAAGTTAATTTAGGGGGGCAGTCAGAAAAATGGTTAGTGTTTCTTGCGATTTGGATTCACTAATGTATTTCATAAAGTACAACAGATGGAAGTTATGGTCTACATCATGAAAAGCCTGAATTTAACGCAACTCTTAATAAGAAAAACTGAGACCATCAAATGCGTATGGATTCATTCTATCTGGAAGAAGTTTTCATCTGAAAATCCCACACCATCACCCAGCACACCGCTTAGCAACCACTAACTTAACATTTTAATTCCCACCCTCAAAACACCAACTCACTGCTTCCTGACCAAACAGGACCATCTGCTCTCAAAAATCCAAAATGTCATCCTTTAAGTCCACAGAAGAAAGTCCCACACAAAAATTGCAAAACCATTCACAAAATCGATAAACATTAGCTAAACAAAAACACCACCACACACTGCTGCACTCCTCCAGCTCGCACAATAAGAGAGTGACACTAAGCAGAGGCACCAAGGGGGCCTTTTTCAAAGAGACACCCAGCATTATTTATAGTCCTGAAAACCAGAGCACATTTCCTCACTATTTCAATGTGCGGTCGGCAAAAGCTTTTAGCAACCTAAATTCTAAACTAAATCCTAGACCACAATTTTCTCATCTCTCAGTGGCAATGGCCAGAGAAGCTCTGGACAGAGCACAGCAGCACCAACAATGTCCTTCTCAATGACGGCCAGAGGGGTTGTTGTGATGAGAATATAACTGACTAAAAATTTTGCGAACATGGTTGCACCTGATGGCTTGCCAGAGGACGATCGTCCTTAATTTTGATTGAAGCTCCGGATTTTGATGGATTATGGTTCACACTTGAAGCAGATGGGTACTTACATTCTTTGAAGACCATCTTCCCTTAGAACGGATATTAATACGATTTTCGACTTTAAGTTCGGGACTTTGCAGAACCTTGTATGTGGGTGGCAGAGCTGCATGTATGACTCCCAATTTTACATCCGCCACTGTCATGGGACACGAAACTTGTCTGATGTGAGTCGAAGATAACTCTGGCTAGCGTTGGAGAAGGGAAGAAGGAAGGAGTAAAGTTATATCCAACCATCGGACACCATCGTCGTAGTAGTCGTTGACTGTGGGAGGATACGCATATGCCCCCATGATGGACCTCACACTTTCGTCAAGTGCCAGGGCATTCATAGCAGCACCACCGAGCAGCACTTCTCGACAGATATCACATAATATTCCAGAGCAATAAATTACATTTGTAGGCGTTGGCAGGTGTCGCCAGCGCTGTCTAAAATCGCGATAAATCTTCATGCGAAATAAATTTCATAGAAATTGTTCCAGGAGCGTTGACTGGTGTACATTCACCCTCCGACTCCATGCCAGTACCGACACGGCCTGACTGACTGGGTCAGAAAATGGGTTTAAGTGTGTCTCCTTTTATTTTGGTTTATACAATTTTCGGTGCGATGCGTTCTGTCACTGCTGCTGCTGCTGTTGCCCCGGAGGAGCTTCGTTAGGGGTGCCTTCCTTGTACATGTGAATAAATAAATTTCCTAATTGGAAATAAATTTTATTGCGAAATGGACACGAAGATATTTGATGTGAAAATAGTGAGGACCTTACTGGGAGAGGGGCACCAGGATTCAGTGTATAGTAATGGGTCACTGAACTAAAACGAGGCAAATAAGCAGAAGAAGAAATTCCAGTGTGAAGAGGGTTAACTCGAGAGTGTCAAGGAGTTTATTATTTTTGATATATCTCCCTGGAGATAGACGAAGCTATTGAGGATTTATTAGAAGCTTATGCTTCTTCGGTAGCCGGACAGATGAAATCATAATTTTCGTATTTTTCTCATTAAGTTGAGTCGGCTGTGAAATGCATAACGTAATAAATTTACTGTGATTCTGAACAAGGCAATAATATTGTAGGCGACAGCAGAGACATGAAAAATAGAAACGAAATGTTATAATGGTCGAATGAGGCTTTCAGTAGAATTTGTGCAGAAGAAATTTCAATTTCAGCACAAACAATATGTCTCAATTCAAGTCTCCTGTTTTTAAATCAAAACTTCTCAAGCACATAATATTAAGGAATATTGATAATAAGTGAACATATGTATTATTTTATTATATTTGACGGGAAATTTTAAAATCCATTTCTAGCCATGTCGTGGGCACTTGCGCAAAGTTTTATCTTCTTAGACTGTCTGAGACGTCTACAAGAAACGTAAAAGTACATGTAGTCGTTGGAAAGCTTTAAGGAATTGCAAAATACTCTCTGCTACATTCTGTATCTTTAAAGTTAAAAATTTACTATCACGAATTCAAGGTATTCTGTGGCATTTTCTGTAAGTGTGCGAAGTGTATACCTTCAAAGTCTTCTACGGGCTTCCTCACATTACTTAAAATTAACTCCTTCCACCCAGTGATATGTTTGCGTAACATTCAGGGAAAATATTTTCAAAAAATGTATCTACAATTCTTTCAGAAAAAAAAAAATTGATTATATTAAATGGAGTAAGGTGTATGCTAAAGAATTGTTGATATATTTTTGAAAATACTTTTCCGTAAGTCTTGCGCAAAGGCATCTTACTTACTTGTTTAGATGGCGCTAGAGTCCAAGGTGGACCTGAGCCTCTCCAGCCAGTCAGTTTACGAGCCAGCTGCCTCCAGCGCATTCCAGGTTGGTCACCTCATCTTCCGTGAGGTCATCCATCCGGGGGGATTCGAATATTTTCCGGGCTTTTTTGTTTTTCTCTACTAGCCGTCTATGCAGACGGGACCAAGGATCACTCGAAGAACTTTTTCTCAAAGTAACCAAGTAACAGATTTTGACAAAGTCCAAGCGTCTGCCCCATACAGCAGGACTGGGATGATTGGTGTGTTATAAAGAGTTACCTCATGTGTTATGAGTTTCGTACAATTCGTTCAAGTATTATTGTATGTTAACGAGATCGCATGATCACGCGTTACTTTGTCTAAAACATTTTCTGACATCAGGCAGTTCGGTGGTGTTCTTACCGCCTTCGATGGAGCAGCAAGAGTTCTCCATCGTCATCCTGAACAGACGGACCAGCTTGGTAGCGATGCCGAGACTTGGACAAAGCTCTATGTAATTACTTGTAGATGAATTAAATAAATAAATAATTCATCTCTGTGCACGTTATCATAAGTTACTTTGAAATTGATGAAGAGGTGGTGCGTATCGATTTTATATTCCTGAGTTTTTTCCAAGATGATCTGCCGTAGTAGGGAATCTTGACTTTCATCGTCACTGTTAAATAGTTTGTTCTGGCTGATAGCGTAGTACTGGTCATCGTCGCCGCTTAGCAGTCTGCACAAGTGTTCCTTCCATATCCTCAGCACCGACTGCGATTCTACTACAATATTACAATTTTCGTTCCTGTAGGCTTCTGTTCTGGCTTTGAAAAACTAGCATGTTCTCTTTAGCTTGCGGTACATTTTCCTAACATCATTCTTGCAATAAAGTCTCTCAATCTCCTCGATCGAGCATGCTCCTTTTTCTTCTTTCTGAGAAGTCGATGTTCCTCTTTTCTCCTGTACTCGTAGAGCTCGCGAGCAACTCTAGTCCTTCTATGCAGCACCGCTTTATATGCCCTTTATTTTGTCGCGTTTGCTTGCCTTTGCATTCTTCACCAAACCAGGGGTTTCGTTGTGGTAGCCGAGAGAAACCCAGTACTTCAGAGGCGGCATCTCTGATGGCTTGTTATCAACGTTGCCACTGGTCTTCCACATTTCCTACTGGCGGCGTAGGATTTAGATTAAGATTAAGAGAGACTCAATCGTCAAGGCTCTGACCTTCCGATTTTAGCCGTCCAACCTCAAACTTCCCCATAGTACTTCGTTGATTTCGCTCCGTTCTGCATATTTCCGATCACGCTACTTAACACTAGAAAGACCAGACTCGTCAATTTGACGGGTTTTTGATTTTCACACGTCTATGTCTTTGTATCGGCTTGACATGTGATAAAATCGCTTTCTGAATTTTATTATTTCATTATTTTGTATCTTCTTGCAAAATATCACGTTGCGAGGATTAACTGGTATTGAGATAAAGTACGTCATCTTTTCCTAACTTAGGGTGTAAATCTCCCAGTGTGTAAAATCGGCCAGGACAATTTTAACGTCGTGGCTAGGACATTGGGCGCCGTGGCGTAAGTGGTTAGTGTGTCGGATCACTACGCATGAGGTTCCAAGTTCGAATCCCAGAAACACCAAAAAGTTTTTTTACGGTCCCACTTCTCGCGAGCGTCTGACAAACATCCGAGAGTATTGTTGTCACGAAAAAGCTTCTCAAATCGCCGTTCGGATTCGGCATTACATTGTAGGTCCCTTCCATTCGTCTGAAAAATATAACGCACACAACATGAGTGGTTGCGAGAAGCTAGGCCCTGGCACTTTAAAGAGCTGTTGCGCCAAATATTTGTTTGTTTTTGTTTGGCTAGGACATTGATCATACATAATGTTGCCATCTATCCTTTTTTTCGCGGGATACTCTTTTTTTCAGCTCCCAAAAACCTACCCCGTGAAAATTTTCTAAATCCTCTTTTTCATACAAAATTCCTAACGTATATGGTATAATATTTTGAATTTGATTTGTGGCGAATATTAGACTTTTAGACTGAACAATGACAGCAAGCGAATATTATATACACGTTCACAGTGAACGAGTAAGCCATACTCATTACTACTAGGTACATGTACGCGATCATTTTCTCAAAAATATCTTCAAAGTACAATAAATTTAGGGTTTTTCAATAAGAAGTTCCATTTGGAATAGTGTGTTTTTCTGCCACCCGACAGATGAGAAGTAGAAACTACGCCATTAATAAGTAAGGAACGATACACAATTCTACGACGCATTAAAGTTCTTAAAATTCGCTAAAACAGTTCGAAAAATTAAAAGTTTAATCGGTCGACATGAAACACCTTCTCACCCAGCAATTGCTAAATTGGCTCAGAAATTAGAGCGAGTGGAAAAAATGTATGATGTAAAGAATCAGAATCATGGCCATCGCGCAGAACAGCTGAGAATATTGCTTCTGCAGCTCGGAGTGTGGCCGAAAACCCAGGTTTGTCGATTCCACGTCGATCTCAGAAATTGAACATATCACGAACAATACTACTCCACACAATTTTGCATAAAGACTTGGATCATAAAACCTAAAAGGTTCAGTTGTCGCATGAACTTAGGACTGCCGACATCAGCAGTGTGTCACTTTTTATTGAATATGCTGCACGTCAGCCTTAGTGTTTCGTTAATCTAAAGAAAGTCGAAAGAGAATATCGAAATCGAAAGGAAAATACATCTTCAACGCAAAAGTTCGCGAGAGTCGACACATTGAAAGCGATTCTCACGGTGAAATGTAATTTGACATACGAGCCCAAACGCAAAATAGTTGGTCTACCAAGCAATTGATACTTACACTTGCTCATCCTTTGCAGTTTTGAAGCAAATAATACACTATTTAATGATTAACGTAAAGTTTAATTCAGTTTAAATAAATTAAGCAATAATTAAGGAAGTAACTTAAATAAATACACGATAAGGAGTGATCTTATGGAACAAAATCATGTTTCCAGTACTTTTCTGAATGCAAAATACTTGATCTATCAGCCAAAATTTTAATTTTACCACTCTGTTACGTCACCTTTTTTCTTAATTACTGCTGCTATTCTTCGTGGCATAGTATCAACTAGTTTTTCACATTCTTCAGCAGTAAATGATTGCCAAATATTAGTAATTTTATTTTTTAAGTCCTGAAGAGTCCTAGCCGGCTCTTGTCTCAGTTTCTGCTTCATCTTGTGCCAAACAGTTTCGATTGATGAAAGGTCAGGGCTGCTGGAAGGCCATTCCATTAAAGGAATACCTGCAGCAGATAACCATCGCGTTGTGGACCTATCCGTATGACAAGAAGCGCCATCTTGCTGAAATATGTAACTTCTCTCACTTGATTGAAGCCGTGGTATTGATGGAAGAAGTTGCCCTTGCAGAATATGTTCGTACTTCACAGCATTAACCAATCCGTCAGCAAAGTGTAAATTTCCAACACCACGCCCAGACATGCATCCCCATACCATGAGAGATGCTGGGAACTTGACGGCTCTTTTTAAACAATCCTTATGAAAGGGTTCTTTGGAGGTTCGAATCACACATTTGCGTTCGTCGCCAACGCAAACCTCAAACCTGGATTCATCGCTCCAAATAACGGTCCGCCATTGACTTAATGTCCAGTTTTTACGTTGTTTCGCCCACTTAATCTGTCTTTTCTTATGTTTAGGTGTCAAAAGTGGCTTTTCTTTCGCCTGAGTTTTGCATGCATGAAAAAATTTTATTTTAAAATTTATGATATTAAATTATTTTAAAACAAACCTTATAAAAACGGTAGCCCATTTTTTTCATTGCTCTTTTGCAAGTATCGACGGAAATGTTTTTCTTAATGCGACTTTTCCATTCTACAGTTAAGGCAGCGGCAGTTTGGCGTCGGTTTTCTTTAATAATTTTTTTCAACACACGATAATCACGAGGTTTTGCTATCGTTGGACGTCCCGTTTTTTTACCTATTTCCACATTTCCGGAAATTTTATATTTTGTAATTATGTTTTGCACTGATATCGCGGCAAACTAAAATTTTGACCAATTTTATAGCTGGATAATCCCGTTTGGTATGCCTTAATTATCGACTCCCTAAGATCTCGCGATAGTGCAACGCCATGCGCCACGTTTGACCAAAAACTGTTACTAACTTTGCATAAACAAAATCGTCACGCAACAATAGAAATCATTTCTCTCAATTTTTTCGTAACGGTGTAACAGATCACTATTAAAACAATACTAGACCAACTATTATGCATCCAGAAGAGAGCAGACTAACTATTATGCTCTTATCTTTGTTTCAGTAAAACTTACATTGCTACCGTATGTCTCATTTATTTTGTTTCTTTTGCTCTAATTTTATTAAGTATAATTACTTAATTACTATTTTCAAATACTTTTTTTTTATAAGTGACTGCTACCAACTAATTAATTTCAGCATAGGAAAGAATTTTTGTGTTAAAAAGCTACGTAGGCCAACTATTTTGCGTTTTGGTCGTATTCATGCGTAGAGTTCTACCACTTTTTGAAAACGAAGCCAGGTTTACTCCGCCAAATTGCTAAAAAGTAGAAATATCTCACCAAAAGTGATGCCAATGCGAATGCGATTGACGTTGAAGACGATGACGCCGAAGTTGTAACAATGTTGGTTGATTGATTGGTATAAGCGTATAAGAATTTTTAACGAATAAAATATGAATTTGCACATTTTTATATCCCGCGAAATTGTCGAATTTAGTGGATTTTTCCTTTTTTCGGCCAACAAAATATGGTATGATTAGTCATACGGCTTGTCCAAGAGCTGGTCATCGTATGCTTTTACAACTACCTTGTAACCACCTTCAATAAGTTCTTCTACATCTGTAATGAATTTGGCAGCAACATTTTACTGCAAATTTTACTACATAATTGTAATATTCGTTACAGGTATAATGGGTTGGAAATTCATTGCATTTTTAGTCAAATTGGCTTACCCTTCTCTCTGTGTGGTACTAAAAAAATTATAAATGAAATTTCAAATGAGTACTGTTTAATCGAATCCGGTATTGGCAGCGGTATCGATCATTTGTGGTATTGAATATTTTTATATTAATATGTCAAACAGTATCATTTCTACAAACTGTATATCGAAACAAATGAACTTATACCCTATGGGATAGGGTATAAAAATAAATTCTGCCCACGATATTACGAAAAGATAAATACCGAATAAAAATCCTTCTGCCGCGCAAGTCATTACGACTCTCATTCGTCTCAATAAATTCTGAACATAATGACTGCACTAAAAGTAATAATCTGAGACCGGAATCGCAATAAAATATCTATCAATCGTGTTGCGTTACAAAATACCCGCTCTAATGTCCAAAGCATTGATTCGACTTTATGCGTTTTGCGCATATGCGTAGCAATCAACTGAAACCGTTGGTTGATCCACAAGACAGTCTCAAGACGGCTTGTCAAACAGTAGAAGCCGACAACATCGCTCATTTACTATCGGCTACTCGGACTTGGTGGAGTTCTACTCCGATCGAGTGAATATGTGTGGGCGCTGTGCCATCGATCCTGCAAGCTAGAGACTGGGGGTAGAGATGCTTTCGCGGAGCTATGTCATAACGATGCCCCCACGATGTTGTTAAATTTTAATTTAATAGACTCGATCGATCATAAAGCGGTCATATAAGTACAGCGACAGATGTTTCAGCCAAATGCGGATCACTTCTGTTCGGCGGATTGTAATTCGTATTGCATGATTTATTGATTATAGCCGGCTGTGTGAATGTATTTCGTAATCGATTCTCCAGAAGTGAAGATAAATTACAAGATAGTGGCTTCACAAAGGAGTCAAATGTGTTTGAATATTGTGGTAATAGAAATGTGTTCGGTTTTTAGTCGTAAACGTAAAACTGAAATTCATGATCTAAATGTCACAGTCATATTTACCAAAGACACTAAATTGGACAGATTTAAGTCGGTAACAGAAATAAGTAACCACAATGCATGGAAGTCTCGTTTGAAGGGAGCAGGGCGCACTTTCCGACGATATGGCTGGTTAATTTGCGGATGACGGGAATTATATTAAACAGCCACAACTACTCTACAATATGAAAAGAAAACTAAATTACTAACATCCCAACCCCAAGATTGTAGATGCCATGCCAAAGGACACAGAGCTTCCGAATTACAGGGCATATTAAATGAATGTTTCCGTTGGCTAGTTGGAAGGCTGTGAAAAGGTCACACAGAAATCTGAATGATACTTCGAGCTCTAAAGCGAAGTAAACCAAAGCGCCCCAACCAAAAGCAGCTAATATCGACGTCAGATATTCAGCCAGCATGCGGTCAAAGGAAGTGAATCAGATTGAATGAAAACTGTAGCGACTGCAGCGAGGCATAAGCAGTGGTGTCTTGATGCTCTGTGGACAGCAAGGAAGTGCCAACTTAGACGATAATGTATTTGGCAACGATACCTGGTCGCAGAGGTGCCCAGTCGGCATTCGATATTGATCCAAATTAAAGAAATATTTACATTAAACTAACCGGCAATTATGCCATATGCGCCTACTTCAACGTCAGTAGTAAAAAAAACCGAAATCCTGAATATAAAGTGTTGTGGTAAACATATTGTAGTACAGCGCAGTAAGTATTATACAGAGGAACCTTCTCAAATGGGAGTGAAGCAAGGTTGTCTCATGAGTCCACTTCTATTTTCAATATTTCTGGATGATCTTGTGACCTTTTTAACAGGTGGAATTGTGTTCGATGGACTCCAAATAAAGCTGCTTTTATATGCAGATGATATCGTCATTCTATCAGAAACTCCAATGATGTTGCAGATGATGATAAATAAGCTCCAAAACTACTGCAATTTATGGAACCTGAAAGTAAACACCGCTAAGTCCAAAGTAATGGTTTTTAGAAACGGGTTTGGACGATACTCAAGGCAGGAAAGATGGACTTGGAAAAACCAGGAACTTGAAGTCGTTAAGGAGTATAGATATCTCGGTAGGAAAAACGTTCCATCGAGCAGCAAATTTAAGGTTTTCGAAGCGGCTATGAGGTCGATCATGTGCTATGCTGCACAAGTTTGGGGTATATTCGAGTACGAAGAGGTTGAAAAACTTTTAAGATATTTCTTAAAAAAAATCTTTAGATTACCCGAAAAAACACCGACATACATGTTGCACCTTGAAACTGGTTTATCTCCTCTCTACATCTTTACATTAAGATTGCACTTTCTCTACATTCTGAAAGTAATGGAACTCCCAAACTACCCCCTTCCACACATCGTCGCAAAATATTTGGTACAGTGGAAGCTGCAATTCTGTAACGAGTGGTCGAGGCTTAGCGGCGAACATAGTATGCAGCTAACGCACTATAATGCAGAATCTTGGCGACGTTCTCTAAACCAGCTTTTATCCGTTATTGAAGAGTCTACCCGTACGAAGTTTAGATTGAAAGCGCAACAAAGTGAGACCAGGTGTACGTATCCCTTACTCAACCACGATCTGGCTGCGAAAAATTATTTTCACGATCGGTTCAGCGTTGATGTAATCTCTATCATCTTTAAGGCGAGAGGCGAACTACTTCGGCTGAACTTCAGGCCTCATATAAGCGAAGGGAATGAGGAATGCAGCCTATGCAACCTTCGAACAAAGGAAGACGTTTTTCATTTTATTGGAGCTTGCCCAATATTGAAAAAAATCAGACGAGCGTACTGGGGTAAAGAGGTGCTTTCAATGGCTGAATTCATCAGAACTCTAGATGGTGAGGACTGGAACGTGCTGGCTAGCTATCTTAAAGCTGCATTAAAATACCGGCAGCAAATAATGAACGAAGCATTTTAAATCACTACATTTGCATAAAACTTTAGTCTAATTCTCTCTTTTCTTCGGCTGACGGCAATAGCCAAAGTCTTTTATTGTAAATTATTGCAAAAAATTGAGCTACATTTTGTCTCCGACTCTCTTTCTCATTTTTATAAATGACCTCTTGTCTGCTACTTCCAATCCAATCCATTCCTTCGCTGATGACAGTAGCCTCAACTTTTCATATCCGTTCCCTAACTCACGTCCCTGCTCTTTGGCCATAGAACAGGAACTTCAACGTATGTTAAACACATTAAATTCCGACATGGACAGCATAACTAAATCGGGTTCAACAAATAGAGTGGAATTTAATGCATCCAAAACGAAATGCCATCTTCTGTCTCTCAAGCGAAACCTAAACCCTCAAACATTATCCATGAATGGTATTTGCATCGCTGAATCTGAAAGACTTTCTATTCTCGGTATGTGCAGGATTCCATAAGCGGCACAAAAAATATTTTTCCGCGTCTGATCTGGCCTCAATCTATAAGGCCCAAAGCCCAAAGCTAGAATATAACGCCTACATCTGGTCTGGTGCACCTAAGACCGTTCTGCACATTCTAGATAGGGTACAGAACTGCGTGTTAAAACTTATAGATGATAGAGACATTGTAAACTCCATAGTTCCACTTGAACATGTCTCGTGTATTTCCTTATTTTATCGCTTTTTTTTTATAAAAATAGCTCCAGCGAAATACCCAGTTGCATTCCTCCCCTTCAAAACTTCACCTGCAATATGCGTGATGCTTCGACTGCACATCAGTTCACCCTCAGGCCCAACCTTGGACGTACTGTCAATTTCTCAAACCGAACAACATGTTTGTGGAATGATCTACCAGGCTTTGTGTTTCCTCATCACTACAACCTTCAAAAATTTAAAGCCAACGCAAACCGGCATCACCTCACTTCCGCCTGTGCATGGTGAACTAGTATAGGGGTATAAATAGTCTTTTCGGTGCGCGCAAATTAAAAAAAGAAATAAAACAGAGACTACAACGGTTTGTACGGGAAAATAATTCCACGAGAATTTACTCTGCATGAGAAATAATTCCACCTTTAGTGCGAAGTGTATCAGGCCAATAGGCTTACTTACAAACGACTCTGGGCTGAGATATTACCTTAACAAGCTATTTATGTGTGTCTCCAGAGAGAAAGTTCAGCCTTTGTTGGGAGGGCAGGAAAACATCCAAGCACTCTGCTAGTAAAGACGGCGTATTTATAATATAGAGTCTTCGAATCTAACCCGGAGAGGTGACGCAGTAGAGGACCTTCTGACCGTAGGTGGGGCGAACAAGTTCAAGGAGACCTCGACCAACTTAGAGTGCGCAACTGGAGGCAATTAACGAAAGACCGAGCTAAATGGAGAAGCTTGTTGGTTGAGGTCCAGGTTCACCCCAAGCTGTAGCGCCACTTAAGTAAGTAAGTATTTTTAATATAGGGTTACTCACACTCGTCGAGTCTAGGGACTTCTCCACTATGGACTTACACACCTCCACCATGGACGTGTTTATAAAAGATATATAAAAATGGTGGGTAAGAACTTCATTAAATGGATGTGAATGTGTGAAAATGAGTAATAATTTCACCAAGATATTCGGTGGAATTATTTCCCATTAAGATTTGCTTAAATTGAGCTAATACCTCCCGTTTTAAATAGCGAGGAATAAAATCGAGGAAAGATTCGTACTCAGATTCTCAAAATTTAGATCGAAAACCAAATAACTTAATATATTTCGAAAACGAATTTGAATTTTGAGAGTTTTCTGAAACAGTAGCGTAAACTTCGGGACGAAATTCATAAAATGTTCATTATCAATCTACGACTATCTACGACTACCTAGAGCCAATGCAGTGACCCTCTGCTGGGTACCAGGGCATATGGATATCGAAGGTAACGAAAGGGCTGACGAGCTTGCTAGGAAAGGGTGGGCGCTGCACTTATCGCGGGCCCTCCCCTCTGTAGCAACCCCAATCAGTTCCTTGCGGAAAAAATAGAGGATGAAACCACCAGCCGAGCAAACAGACGCTGGGCTCATCTGGAAACATGTGTTACGGCCAGGGGGCTATGGCCGGCCTACAGCAAGAAGAGATCAACCTCTCTGGTAGAACTTAGTCGTTATAACGCACGGGTCATTTCTGGCATAATTACCGGACATTGTGCCATTGGCGTTCACGCGGAGTGACTCGGTGTGCTGCATAATGACTATTGCAGAAGTTGCAGGGACGAAGAAGAAATTGAATCTGTTCGTCACCTGTTGTGTGACTGTCCTGCCCTATCTGTCAGAAGAATGAGAACTCTTGGTAGTTACTTCTTCTCGGAGCTGGAGGACTTGGGTAGTGTTGAGCTAGCGGACCTCCTGAGATTCATATCACTTTCTGGGTGGTTCTAACGGCGGATTTTCTTTACAGCGTTTCCAGGGTTAAATGATTGGGCACAATGGACCCGTACTGTTGGTCTGAATAAGCAGTGTTTTCTAAACACATGATACATTATAGTTTTTGGTCTGCTGATTTAAAATACACACTTCGTTTTTACGTATCACGTCAGAATTTTCTTTATTCATATATACATATAGATATATTTTTTTTACAAAAACTCAATTAAAATAGTTAAATATGTATATATCAATTTTAGGAATAATCTAGTAATTTCACGTTTACCTATACTTTATAAGTATAGTTTATTCTATAATATCCTCACTATACATACGCATAGGATAGCTATACCTTTCGAAGTTAAAACAGCTGCTTTTTATCTTTTGAAGCATTCTGCGCGCGGTTTTAAGTATGACGGACGCACACGTGAATTATTTTGTGTTTTTCTTTTATCCGTCATTTTGTTTCATTTATGGACAATATAACACAGTCAAGTACAGGCGAAATATAACAGTGAGAAATATAAAAAGTTCATATTTTGCTTATTTCAAAATTTGGTTAGGTCAACAAGATAAACAGTTGGTTCCACATAAATAATGCTATTTCTGTGTTGAAATATTGAGACAGTGGACTTATGATAAATCAAAACATTGTCATTTGGTATTCCCATGATGTGTCGGGAACAAACAAATTGTACTGATGATTGTTACTTTTGTTTAAGCAAAAAAGTACTCCGATGCTTCATCTATAATAAATAATGCAAGTCCCGCATGGACCTGAATTTCTCATACCTGTTCATACTAAGAACATGCGCTCCAATATGTGATCATCACAAACGTCAGAATATAGCGATCGTCTTAATTGTGGTGAAACTTGTAATCCCATGAATGAGCCACGACCCTTAAAACAAAACAAAACTATGTAAACGGCTTGGTTCCATGTTCGAATCCCAGAAAACATCAAAAGTTTTTCCACGGTCTCACCTCCCGCGAACGTCTGACACACATCCGAGAGTAAGTATTTGTTGTCAGGAGAAAGCTTCTCGAACACGGCACAAAAATATAGGTCCCCATTCGTGCGAAAAATATACCGCACACAACACGAGTGGTTGCGAAAAGCTATGCACTTAATGAGCTGATGCGCCAAATTTATATTATTATATTATATAAACTAGCTGACCAGTGCTCGCCTTGCTTCGTCCGCATTTTAGTTGACGGTTATTTACTTGTTGAAATATAATTGCCAACTGAATACAATACCGAAAATGTGTAAACTCAATAATTATAACTTCCCCCGTGGGAATCCCACCAGAGCATGCGCAAACCCGATTCCAACACACAATTTATTTTAAATTCATTAAATCATTCTAAAATGTGGACAAATCCAACGATCAACATCTCATCTAACAAAATGGAAAAATATTGCAATAGTTCTATGTCTACTGATGCATATGCATGTACATATACCTACGCGTATATTCCCAACTCTCTTAATTGCATCAAGTTTTGACAGCACATGGATATCTTAATTAAATAAATTTACAATATCTTAGATTTGGCACCGCTAATTTTTTTTTTTTTTTTTCAATTTTAACTCTAGAAGAGATCGCACACTGAAGATCGAGACATAATCATGGGATAGCGCGCCCATATACTCACACACACATACTATTGCAACGATAGCCATTGCTGCCTGACTGCTGGCCGTGGTCTCCACTGAAGGAAAATTGGGCGATGATTTGATTATTTGTTTTTATCATTGCTCAGCTTCAGGACAACGCAGAAGGATGTTTTATACCTTATATAAAATCAGCGGCAAATTTACTAAATTCACCTAGTTATTATTTTTTTAATCCGGAGAGCCAGTACTGAGCTACAGCTGTGGAATCAATATTTACAGATGGAAAATTCGATCTCAACCCCCTTTACGTCACTTAGACCTTGAAATTCGGAAAATCCCTTCTTATCTCGCATCTAGGCAAAATGAGGAATAACTGTGCAAAATTTCAAGTACCTACGTCTAGTAGTTTTCGAGAAACGGTGTTCACAAGGAAAATCGATTTTGCTTTTATAGTATTTAAGATAAGATGACTTGGCAATAAATTGCGGTTGGCGGGGATTCCTTGGTAGGAACAACGTTCCATCGAGCAACAAATTTAAGGTTTTCGAAGCGGCTATAGGGTTTATCATGTGGTATGCTGCACAAGTTTGGGGTATTTTCGAGTACGAAAACTTTTTAAGATATTTCTTTAAAAAAATCTTCAGATTACCCGAAAACACACCGACTTACATGTTGCACCTTGAATCTGGTTTATCTCCTCTCTAAATATTTACATTAAGATTGCACTTTCTCTACATTCTGAAATAATGGAACTCCCAAACTACCCCCTTCCACACATCCTTGCAAAATATTTGGTACAGTGGAAGCTGCAATTCCTCAACGAATGGTCGAGGCTAAGCAGCGAACATAATATGCAGCTAACGAACTATAATGCAGAATTTTGGCGACGTTCTCTGAACGAGCTGTTATTCAATATTGGAAAGTCTACCCGTACGAAGTTTGATTGAAAGCGCAACAAAGTAAGTCCAGGTGTACGTATCGTTACTCAACCATGATCTGGCTGCGAAAAAATATTTCCACGATCGGGTCAGCGTGGATGTAATCTCTAACATCTTTAAGACGAGAGTCGAACTACTTCGGCTGAACTTCAGGCCTCATATAAGCGACGGGAATGAGGAATGCATCCTATGGAACCTTCGAACAAAAGAAGACGTTTTCCATTTTATTGGAGCTTGCCCAATATTCAAAGAGATCAGACGAGCTTACTAGGGTAAAGAGGCGCCATCAATGGTTGAATTCATCAGAACTTTATATAGTGAGGACTGGAGCGTGCTGGCTAGCATTAAAATACCGGCAGCAAATAATGAACGAAGCTTTTTAAATCACTCTATATGTATAAAACTTAAGTCTAATTCTCTCTTTTCTTCGGCTGACGGCAATGGCCAAAGTCTTTTAATCGTAAAGTAAAAAATTGAATATGAAGTTTACTAATAAAATTTACTTTACTACTACTATTACTACTATAAATGGTAAAGAATCTTCGATTACCTAAAGATGCAACGGAACTTCTCCGTTCTCGTCTAAAGGAAAACAATTTGTTAGATCCTGACGCAACATTTCATTTTATTATGATAGCGGACTTTAGTTGGATGATCCACAGAGATAAAGCAGGCAAAGTTCATAAATGAAAGCCAACGAAACGAAGATTTACCTAAAAAAAAAAAAATGCATCGATATCATTCATTAACTCTTAACATTTTGTATTTGTTAGTACCTTGTTCGTATTTAAAATAATTAGAACCTTGGGGACCTATTTTCCATTCAAAAACTGTGTCAAATGTATGATATAAATGTCGTTCTTTATTACATTCAGCACTACTATCACGAATATTAACACTCTAGTAAAACAAAATAAAAATTCTCAGGCCTGTGTTATTAGTTTCAAATAACTGATGAAAAACTTTTGCAGCAAGGAACTAGTAGAACAACACGAGAATAATTTAAAACACATTTGGGTCTCATATCACTTTGTCTTAAGCTTAAGAAAGTGTTTAAATTGATTCCGAAACAATATGAGAAATAAACCCAGTCTTACGAAGTGAACCTATTTCCTATTGCCAGTGGACAGTTAATTGCCATGTGGACTATGCCCAGTAACAAGGGGAGAGCGTATTAAGGTGAGATGTCCATCTTATGCCAAGACAACCAGACAAGAATCAGTTACGCGGACAACCAGGCAAGAATCAGTTACACGAAATAGGTGGTCTTTCAATACCGACACCATGGGGTGTAAACTTTCGATGTAAACGCAGTAAATTTCTCTGATCATTTCTTAAGAGGAATGTTGAATGCCGTTTGTCCGATCGTTGAACCAGTAGCCTATAGCATTTGCGAAATACAGGTCTCCTCAACGTCGCATATACGAGTAAGATATTTTATTTTTTAAAGCCTGATTGATACAAATCAGTATCAAGAAAGCATTTTGGGTAAAGCGAACTGAAAGATCCTTTCGGAACTCATAGACAACAAGCGCTTTTGAAATTATCGGAAGAACGCAGCTTGATATCAGTAGTCTTTCCGTGTACATTGAAGTGGAAGCGGCACAACGAATCTCGATTTCTCTATCCATATCCATTATAAACTCCAGCAACGGCACCATATCGGATATCAAGCGTAGAATCACGCTTGCCAAAAGCTATTTATTTAGGCTCAAAAAGCAATTCAATGCGAAACTATTTTTTCGAACAGCTAATGTAACTCCCTCGGTCACCCTAATCATATCAGTCTTGCTATCATAGGCAGGGAAATTGACTGTCTTAGGAGTGGGTGAACATGTTCATGGTGATTTCTAGAGAAACAACAGAATTTGGTTGCCAACCTGTATAAGCCACGTTGTAGTCATGGACCTAATCAGAAGAGTTCGGATACAGCGAATGAGATGGCTGCGACCTGTTGGACGGATGGGCATAAACACTCTGAACTGGAAAGTCTGACGTAGTTCAGATATTTTTCATGGTAGTATCTATTGCATAATTTAAGTCGACTACCGTCTTCGACAAGCTATCTCCAGGTACGATATGAAGAAGAGTGGTCTTGTGTGACTGTATCAACAGTCAGTATTGTCTAAGAGAAGAAAATGAATCGTTGCCACCTACTGGGTTGTAAAGCTATTTGTAAATAACCTTCAAACAAATGTTAGGAATAGGACGAGTCACAGGGGCTAGAGGGAATCTCTGGATCCACTGAGAATCTCCCGCTCAACTAAATTATTGGACAGATACACCCATCAAGGTGGCCTGACTCGATGTCTCCCAAAATCTGTAAATGTAAATGACACTTAAAATGGTTAACTTGGCTTCTGCGACATAATGATAAATGAAATGTCAAAACTACAACAACGACGCTTGGATCTAATTTGATAAAATATCCTGGGCTTTGTAATTATTCGTAGAGTCTCAGATAAAATTAGCTTTTCTAGTCGTATGACGTTTCATTAGCAGAATACAATCCACAAACAAAATTACTGACCTAGGCACCTTCGCAGCCATAGTCATACTCATACCTCACACAACCGCTACAAGAAATTTGCCCTTTTTAGTGCAAGCAATGACATTTGCTTGACCAGGATTTCTGTGCCAGATAACGCGTGTGCATATATCTCTAACAGAACCTCCGCCAAAGACTATAATTTGGTCAGTCAGGAGGACCTGCCTTCTCTGCCTCCGCGCTGCAGTTGTTCTCTCCGGGTAAATCGCTTTGCGTGCCACCACGTTATCTCGACGCAGAGCATGGCGTATCGCGTCGGTGGCGGGCGTTTTCATACCCAAGTAATGCGGATGCATGTGCTGACCTGCTCGTTCCTCAAATCCAACGCGCAAACAATAGGAACCACCGCATGGCCGTTCACTTTTCGGACAATCACAGCGGTGGTGTGATGGCTGCAAGGCACGCAATATGAAAATGAGTTGTTGTTTAGTGCCATACCGCACACACATACACACAAGTCCTGCAAATTATTACCACTTTGGGTCACTTCTTCTCGAGTCTGACACTGCTGTTCCTGATAGGCCGACGATTTTCCCGTTTTAGAAGAAAAGTTGGATATCCTTTTGGGTCGGGTGTCGTACCTCTCGCCACCGTCATCGTCGTCGTCGTTGTTGTCGTTGTCGTCCCACGATGACAATGATTTTTCTTCTCCACTCACTGTGGCGGTGGTCACTGTCCGTTTCGTGTTCCTCCAACGATACTATGTCCATATCATTGTTTGGACACTGCGTCTCTCACTCTTTCGCGCGCGCTGTTGTTATTCTTGTTGCTAGTACTCCTGAATGTCGGACAATGCAACAACTGGTGTTACGTGTTGCTGCTCTGTAGTTGGCCACCTTATCGTGGTGGCCATAAAGTATAATTATCTGGAATCCGACACGCCTATATGTATGCAACGCTGTAGCAGCATACCACACATGCAACACGGAGGCGCGCACAACAAACACAGCTTTGCTGTTGTGATGCGGATGGCCGGACGATGGACGACGAGAACTTTTTGCTAGTGTAGGACATGGACACCATACATATCGGTGACTCATGTCGCGAATGCATGGTGAGCAGCGGTACCACCGCCACGTTATGGTGAATAAATGGTGGACATGATGTTGTTACGTCACTTGGTGGAGTTTTTCATCACCAAACACACAATGAAACTGGATTGGTTGGCATTTGGCTCGGGGAGATCTTCCTGGAGTGATATGCTAATGCGGAGGTTTAATTATGTATCCAAGCGACGACGACGACGACGAGGGTAGGTAGGTCGAGTTCGCGAAAATAATCCAACTGTGAAGACTGCAAGGTAATGTGAGGGAAAACACAAAATGCCTTCGGGGAAACTTCTCATTGGCGCGGCGGAAACAACAGTGACGACTACGGCAGGTTTTGCAAATGAAGTTGAAGCCAAAGCCGAAGTCATGTGTTTTGGAGTTAATCGGAAATGGGCGGTATCGAGACGGTGACCGGTGATGGAAGCCCCAAGTTCGGAGCAGTAGCCTTGGTATCGTTTTTCAAAAACAAACGAACATTTTACAAACCTTTTTTTATGTAGGCAGCCATGTCTGAATTGACTCCAACTGACTGTGGGGAGACGAGTGTAATGACACACGATACAGAAATCTTTAGCAAAAGCAGTTCTATTGCTTAAAGGTGTCTGTATTTTTTTTAAATCTAGAAATATGGTCGCCAAATATCGATGATGAGCATAGGACTTTCAACAACAATATTAATGTCCTCATTACAACCAAAATGCAGCTGACGGACAGATTCAATTTCCTTTTCGTCCCTGCAGCTTCTGCCGTAGTCGATGTGATGTAGCCTAAGGTGCTCTGCGTGAATTACAATGGCACAGTGCCCAGTAATTTTCCAGGAACAATTCGTGCTTTATTGTGACTTTGGCAATCCAGAGAAAGGGATCTCTTCTTTTCATGGATTGACCATAAGGCTTTTGCCGTTGCGTATGAGTCCAAGTGGTTTCCATTATTAGCTTTACTAATGACTTCATCGTCAATTGAATTTTTTACAGAGCTAATATGGACTTTCACAAAGGGCAAGGCCTGGAATGTATGCAGCGCCGACTCCTAACTTGCAAATTCGTCTGCTCTCTTATTGCCTTGGATGTCCAAGGTTTTGTCTTGCCTTGATGATAGTAGTTACAGCTTGAGTGATGGCTATATTTTTGGCTTGAAAGACGCTGCAATCGTTATTTAGTCTAAACGACAGGATAATTCCCAGGGTTTCACAAGGAAATCCGGCTGCTGTACTGACATCCACTTTGGAATTGTCAGTGTAGCAACATAACTCGTCTTTGTTTGTGACTGCTTGATTATTCCAGTCATTTTTGCTAGAAAATTTTATAGTGAATCTGGTGTTATGTAATAAATCTCTGCTTGCCTGTTTTCAGTCTTCCACTGCGATGAGAAAAAAACATGACCATATAGTCCTAATGTTGTGGCCTGTAAACAATTAAATAAGGTAAGTTCAGTATTTCGACCATATTTCAATTAATAATCAAACTCTTACATAAACAAACAATTTTAAGAACCTTTAGAAAACTATAGCTTTTTTTTGCTTTAATCAACTCAATTTCTAATAGATTGCCCTGTCCAAATGCGTAGATGTTGATATTGCAAAAACTTCAATAACCGCGTGTAAAGTCATAAAAAGTAGCAGAGAAAATCGTTTTGCATTCTCCTGATACTTGTAATACTCCATTTAAAATGTTGCAAAATAATTCATGAGAATGTTGGATTTAAGCGTTAATAGTCAAAAAGTGAAACTTACACATAAACCAGTGTAGACCAACTCATCTAAAAAAAGATTAGATGAAAGTATGCCCAAAGAATAAAAGTTCGATTTTGTGAATTGCTCCAAATATAGAGGCATACGTTTTCTCAAGATTGCTTATAAAATCCTACCTGCTACGTTGTTTGAGCGCCTAAAATCATTCGTCCATAACCTGATGGGTCCTTTTGTGTCAGGAAAATCGACCATTGAACAAACTTTCAAACTTGTGTAGATCTTGCAAAGAAGCCGGGATTTCAAAATTATACACATCATCTTCCCACTAACTACAAACCCGTTTATGGGGATATGATTTACTGAACTATCCCCTAGTTTTGGGCAAATTCATTCGTCTATGCAGGAGGATAGCGTTGGCAAATGCTGGATACTTCATTAAAGTCGGAACGGTAATCACAGAACTGATTGAAGTCAGAAATGGTCCGCGAAGAGTTAACGCACTATTGTGTGACTTCTTTACCATCATTCTTGGAGGGATTGTACAAAACTCCCAAGCAAACATCTCGGATTTCAAACATTTTTGCAACTACTCGTATACCTATAACATCCCTGTCTTATTCTATTGCGCAGAAAACTTTCTTACTCGAAGTTGTTTTGAAAGGAAAGTTCTTGTAGTAATCTTCGGTATTGTTTGGGTAAACGGAGATCGGAGAAGAAAATTCAACGATAAACTAAACGGATAACTGTAGCAGGACATGTGGAGTCATGATTGAAGCTCAAGCCTGTCTCGGGATGTAGCATATTTTAATAAAAGGACTTTTTTTCTCCTTAGTGATCATAAGGATAAGAGTCTATTCAACGGGGTTGAAACTACTGTCTTTAGCAAAATCGGCTATCTTTTGCAAAATGAATGTGAAGGAACACCATCGCAATAAAATTGCAAAACGGTATCATTATAGAAATACTTGCTAAAAGGAAAGGCACTAATCCGGTAGGCACTAACACTCATGCGCATGGAACTGTTTGTTGGAGGAGATTTGAATGGACATGTCGGGAAGTCAAACCAAGACTATGAAGACTGCCATGTAGGACTAGGATAAGGCACCAGGAACCTTCCTGGTGAAGCCATCCGAAGCATGTACAAATCACACCGTCTTACTGTGTTAAATAGCATGTTCATCAAACAAAACTGGCACCTGATCACTTACAGCAGTAGTGGAAGTGAATCTCAGATTGTCTACCATTTGGTAGCCAGTTTCATGAAGCCTATGGTAAAATATTGCAAAGTGATCCTGGGAGAGGCGATCACTCAGCAACACCGTCTCTTGCCAACAGAAATTTTTTATGAAGACATACAATAAAAGAAAAGCAAACAAGCAAGGGTCCCTGAGAAAATCAAGTGGTACAATCTGGACAAAGAAAAAGGCGAGGCTTTTGTTTCTGTGATGAAAAATTACCTCTCTCACACACAGGAGCTTCAAAAGGCCATCAACAACACTCCGAAGAAACATGGTGGTGGAGTAATGAAGCTAAAGAAGTGATAAATAAGAAGAAAGCGGCTTTCAAAGCTTGGTCAAAGTGCCCCTATAATAACAGAGACGAAAAAGCCCGCCTCGGAGTGGAATACAGATGGTACAAGAAAAAAGCGAAGAAGAAGTGCACCCAGCTTCAAGCAGATCATACGGAGGGCCTGGGCGGGAGCTGGAGAAAATATCATCCCCGGTTGCTGACGCAAACCAGGCTATCCAGGAGCTGCGAAGACACAATATGAACAGGAGCGCAACCATCTTCAAAATAGCTGCCCAAAGAAGGAGGAAGGCTCAGGAGATTCGTTCGCCAAAGTTCATTAATAATAAATAACGACGAAATTCTGCAGAGGTTGCGGCAGTATTGTGAAGGACATGTGAATGAACAGACGAGATACCCTCTGAGTTCTGGAAAAAAGATGGGAAATATCGGGTTCAGATGGCTCAGAATTCTCATCTTCAAATTTATGAGAGGTGATCCAATACCGAATCGATGGAGGGAAAGTTACCTTCTCCCTGTATACAAAGGGAAGGGTGATACAAGAAACTGTGATAACTACCGTGCGATCAAGCTGATGTCACACACCATGAAGATCGTCGAGCGGGTATTAGGAGACCGACTGCAATAATATGTCTATCTGATGATCAGTACGGGTTTGTCATGGGTAAATTAACCACAGATGCAATCCAAAGCAAAGGAATGGAAAAACATAGTGATTCCTTAAAGGATTTGCCTATTGTATTGGTTGACTTTGAAAAGGCATTCGACAGACAACAAGATGATAGCAGGAGTGACAAAGCTTGATCGAATAAGAAGTTCGAAGATCCGTGGAGGCCTTCACAGCAAGGAAACCATCTTATAAAAAATAGAGCACGACCGGCTCAGTTTGAATTGCCACGTTCAAAGAAGAGATCATTTAAACTCTGTTAAAAAGGCAATATCCATGAACGTTCCAAAGACATCGCGAGGCAAGCCTATAATCACCTGGATCAGACAAATGCAACGACAACGGTATTTTATTGGCCTCAGTAACCAAGTGATGCAAAATCGGGAGGCCTACCGATATTTTCTGACGTCAAATATGCGAACACCACAAGCGGATTCAGTAGAAATGCAGTGAAGTGGGAGGGTTATGATCCCTTGTTTTTGGATCATAACCCTCCCACGCATATATACGAGTATTTAAGGACACAGATCACAAAAAAATACCAATAGTTAAAAAACAAACCAAGTAAATTCTTAAAATTTCCAAGCACTCAGTCGTTCTTTAGACCTATTTCGCTTAAAGGGTTATCTGACACTGCATCCCCTCCGACAAAATCCTTGATTTCTAGAGCGAGAAAATTACTCAAACAAAGAACCAGCTTCGAAGATGCAAGAGTTGTTCAAAAGCTCTTCCGTTTATATTGCTAATCCAATCAAACATGAGTCCCACGACAAGAACTAATTTTCTCAAATCTACATTTCGTGTGTCTGTGCTTATGATCACCTGAAAATTACACGAAAAAAAACACACTTCTGATTATCTATACTCCTTGACAGTAGCCCGAGCACACTAGAAATTTAAACTCCCAGCTATAGGTATCGGATAACCGAATTGGTGTTGAATATGTTTCCCGATGCTTATGAAACAGGAATTAAGTGTCGAATTGCAGCAAAGGCGTGGTCCCCAAGATATCCACTTCTGTGCTGCATTATGATCATCGGAATTGTCCGCTCCCAGTGCCAATTTCAAAGATCAGCGCTTAGCAAGAGCGCCAACGACAACAACAACACTAACAGCAACAGCCCACAACAGAAATGCACTCCAATTATGTAGTCCGGTGTTGAATTACACGATCAGATCATATGGCTTGGCCCCCAAAAAAATGTTTCTACCTCCTGACAACGCCAATTGCTTTGCAGCCGGATAGTAGTGGGTACTCCTTTGGCTGTTGATGGCAGCATTCTCCAAACGAACCGGCGCGCGATGGAGTCTTGTACATCCTTAGCCCGGCAACGCAATCAATGCTTACTCCATCTCATTTCATCTGTAAAATGGGCATAAGGTGGAACACGGCAGATCCTGGAGCAAATTCGAATTACATCGTGATTTGGAGCAGGCAGCAGTGCAAAGCAGCAGCAGCAGCGGTGCAGTAGAATCTCCTCGTTTCACTTTGATCTCTCATTGTGCAGCGCGGCATCTCTCGAGTTGGGTTCGGGGCAAACTGCTGTTGCTCCGTGTGTGCAAGAAAATTAGTTTCTTACAAAACTAATCAAGTGCATCGATGACGATGATGATGATGATGAAGATGATGACGACGACAACGACGACGACGGTGCAAGGAACACGACGAAATGGAGGAAGACGTCCAGCAGTGTGTTGGTGGTGGTGGTCGATGCCAGCACACAAAGATACAGAGGCCTCGGTGTATGGAGTGTTGGTGGTGCAATTCGTGAAGTAATTACTATAATTACCTTTGAGGTAGATTTAACAAAATGATGGTCGTTGTTTGGCCGAGTCTTCTTCTTCGAATTAGAGAGGAGGAATACTTTTTCCCGCTGCCATTGCAGCTACATGGAAAGATTCTCCTGCTTCACCATAATTTGTGCATCTCGTTTATATTGCTTTCAAGGTTTTTATTTGCTATACTGGGTGCCTGCCTTGTGGATATCTCGGCACTGCAACGTGGCAGAGGTGGGAGCTGCAGTTTTTGTATTCCAGGATCGATTTTGCGAGAGGCAATTCTAGAATTTGAAAACTACGAGACGCAACCATGTTGGCTTGTGTGGTGCGGAATAACAATTATTACGTTGGAGAATCGTGTTTTGAGAGAAAGAAAAAAATAAAATACCATCAATGGTGGTGGTGGAATCGACAATGATTGGCTTAGGACATATTTACACGGATATAATCCTGCAGACGCTTCCGGTAAACACACCACCCGAGGTGTGTAATTTTAAAATATTTAAATTAAAGGTTAGGTGCATTCTGAGGATAGTGATTTTTTTTATGATTAGGGGTCCTCGAATATTTTCTGGTTGAAAAGTTATGGGGTGTCTCCCTTGAAAGACCTATAACATCTCGTGCACACTGCGACTGTAAGTTTCATAATTTTAGCTGTCTGTTGAAATAAGTATAAATTCAAAATGGTGTGTGATTTTTGTTACAGGAGACTTTGTTTTGCACATTAAAAACAATACTAAGGTGAAAACACCGTGCGGTCCTTGCAACCTTCACATGTCTTTCCTGGCCCAAATTTCCTACGTTAACTTCACTGACTACGGTTGTCTTTAAGGGTACTTCTGGACAACAAAAGGGTAGGAGGCAGTGTTCTATTAGAATCGCAATAACGTCATGCTGTAGCGCTTGCCCTTCTTAGACTTGTTGGTTAGTGCTTTATTTATTGATTTCACTGTAACAACGGTACTTACTATCATGACGGCTTTAAGAGAAGATAACAATCTAATGTAGTCTAACGCTGAAAAGTCGAATGCTCTAGCAAATGCATTTTATGTAAATCACTCCATTTCAAGTAAGCAGCGTTAAACAAGCAGTGGAACACTCTCTTGATTTGATCAACTCTCATGTTATTAACATCCATAATGAAACTATTACTTGTAATGACATATTATCTGTCATTTTTGATCTGAAAAAATCGAGGTCCCCTGGCTTTGATGGCATAAAAAATATATTTATCAAAAATCTGCCCAAAGTCGACATAAAATTCCTTCAAAATATTTTTAACTGCTGTATGGTAATAGGATACTTTCCCAAAGCTTGGGAAACGGCAAAAGTAGTTCGTATCTTGAAGCCAGGAAGAACTCTAGTTTGCCAAATAGCTATAGCCAATAAGCTTATTAAGTTCTCTAAGCAAGTGCTTCAAGAAAATAATAAAAAATAAACTTTCTGCTCACCTTGCCGTAAATAACATGTTGCCTTCAGAGCAGTTTGGCTTCAGAGCACATCATTCTACCATACATCAAATTCATCGCATCACAAATCATAGGTTAGGTTAGTTTGTGTTGAAATGACTGCCAGCTTACGCCAGCACAGATAGACCAAGGAAGGTCCGTTGTTGTACCACGAAGGATCATACAGTCCTCGCCTAATTGTTAGAACCAAGTAGAGCTTCTTATGAAGTGTAGGAGGCTCCTGACGTTTAAATCTATCACATCGCCTAAATCGTTGAAACAGAAAGCTCCTAGGAGAAACCTTCTTCTATGGGAGAGAGCTGGGCACACACAAAGAAGGTGAAGAATGGTTTCTTTCCCTTCTTCGTCAATGCAGCTTTAGCAGAAATCATTTGAAAATACGCCATGCCTTGTTGCATGCTTACCTATTAGACAGTGTCCTGTAAGTTCACTTATTGTAGCACCAATATGCAATCAGTTGAAAGAAATCAATGTATTAGAGCGTTTCAGATCCAGCTTGGACCAAATCTGTACCACTTGTCCACCTAAAATTTCTTCTTTCGATTGCATCCAGCTTGAATTTCAATTTGCAAGTAGCGATTAGTATCACTAGATTATCCTTCTCTGAAAGGTTGGGTATGGATGTTCCTGTTCTGGCTAGTTCATAAGCCTTACAGTTCCCCGTAATATCCCTATGCCCCGGCATCCAATAGATATGAATATTGAACTGCTCTAGCATCTCCTTGAGAGACGATCGGCTGCTTAGGGCTACTAATGAATTTATGAAGACCGATACCAAGGATTTGATTGCAGCTTGGCTGTCTGAAAAGATGTGGATATCATGTTTTCTTCAGTCAAGATAAGACTTCCTTAACCGCCATTATGTCCGCCTGGAAGACAGAACCTTTAACCTATCACAGAAATGACACTTCCGATTTGATTTTTGAGCCGTCAGTGTAAAAATGAATTTATTCATATTCTGCTGACTGAAGTTCTTCCTCCAAGTAAGACCTGGAATTAATGGTGACATGGAAATTTTTCGGGAGAGATTTTGAAGTTGTTCAAGATGGATGCGTGGCCAAATTCTTTTCTTGACGACTGTGATACTTCAAGGCGAACGGCTGAACTGGCTGCCATATGCCTGCTGAAGATATCGAGGGTTATGAAATGAAGCAGAATGTCCAGTGCTGTAGAGGAAGTTCTACGCAGTACTGCGCTTATGCACAAACAAGCTGATCGTTGGACTTTACTAAGATTGTCACGGTTAATGGCTCTTTCTAAAGCAGTCTACCAGATAACTACCCCGTACGTGAGAATCGGTCTAATGACAGAGATGTAGAGCCAGTGATTTATGCAAGGTTGCAACCTCCATTTATTTCCGATTGCTTTCTTGCAAGAGAAAAGTGCTATTGTAGCTTTCTCGACTCTTTCTTGAAGAGAGGGAGGATCGACAAATGGAATTTTATATTACCTTGAGAAAAGGACGAGTTCAGTTTTATGGGAGTTTACAACCAAACCAAACTGAACCGCCCATCTGGTTAACTTGTTTAAGGCATTTTGTACCAATTCTTGTAGAGTATTAAGGTGCTCTCCTGAAACGGCAATAGCAACATCATCTGCATAAGTGATCATCGAGCATTCCGCACCTTCCAGAATTCTCATTAGTTCATTAACTATCAAATTCCAAAGAACATGGGATAGAACACCACCTTGCGGAGTACCTCGACTACCAGATCTGCTAGTTTGGAAAAAACATCCGTCGAAATGCACATCATCGACACCAATAAAGTCGAGCCTGTGAAACCCTGTTTCTCCGCCAATACAGGAGCTTATTTATGCGGAATAAGATCACATGATTTCCTTAGGTGTGATTGAAGAGAGCTCTAGTTCATGGAGTTCACCCATTGTTTTAATCCGGAAACCGGGTAAAAACCGATTATGTCTAGACTCTCGGAAAGTGAACTCTCTTACAAAGAGAGACGCGTATCCCCTTCCTCACATTGAAAGAATGGTGAGCCGTCTTCAGGACACGCATTACATTAGCAGCGTTGACCTTAAAAATGGGTTTTGGCAGATACCCTTCGAAGAAAAATCTAGGGAGAAAACGGCCTTCACTGTACCAAGGCGACCGCTATATTAATTCACCGTCATGCCTTTTGGACTGTGTAATGTTGCCCAAAGGATGTGTCGGTTAATGGATAGAGTGATCCCCAGTGCGTTTAGAGAACACGTTTTTGTATACCTAGTTGATCTACTGATAGTTTCGAAGGATTTTGAATCACATATTACCATATTAAATAAAGTCGCGAATTGCTTGAAGGAAGTAAAGTTAACAATAAATGTGGAGAAGTCGCACTACAAGGAGTTAAAATACTTGGGGTACATTTTTGGTCAAGGCCATATAAAGCCGGACCCAAATAAGGTTGCCTTTATCAAGGACTTTCCGGTACCATCTTCGCAGAAACACGTCCGACGATTTTTGGGTATATGCGAATGGTACAGAAAATTCATTAGGAATTTTGCTTCTCTAGCAAGCCCTTTGACGGATACCCCCAAGAAAGGCTCACCGCATTTGAAGCTTTAAAAACTGCGCTTATCTCTGCTCCCTTGTTAAGCAATTACGATAGTTAAATAGCCCTTCACGATTCAGTGTGACGCTTCTAGTTACGGCATTGGCGGTGTGCTTTATCAGTTGGATGAAGACGAATGGGAGAAGTCAATTGCTTTCTTTTCAAAAAAACTGTCAACGTAACTATAGTGTCACGGAACAAGAATGCTACGTGGCGGTACAAGCGGTGAAGAAATTTAGACCATACGTCGAAGAATTATCCTTCACAATTATAACAGAACACACGAGTCTTAAATGGCTGTACTCTCCACAATCAAATGCTTCCGAGAGAGTGAATCAGTCGATTTTATCGGCGATTCGAAGCTATATAAAAAAGGAGCAGCCTGAGTGGGACCACCACCTATCTGAAATTCAATAAGCACTGTGGACTTCTTTGCATCAATCGACAGGAATGACACCACATTTCATTTTGTTTGGTCGTCATATGGTTACGCATGCCAGCACATATGAAAACTTAAAATTAGCATATACCAGAAATGAGAAGTCGTATAATCTCAGAAGTTCGAAGCGTCCATTCCATATAGGCGAAGAAGTCTTTCGCAGGAATTTCATCCTGAGCGATGCTTAAAAGAACTTGAACGCCAAGCTGTGTGATAAGTTTGTAAAATGTACAATTTCAAAACCAATTGGCAACCCAATGTTTGAAGTGGAAAATTTAGATGGGAAAAAATAGGCATCTATCATGCAAAGGATCTAAGGAAGTGACACCTATTCCTTATCTTTCATAAAAAGTTGATTCCAGGGTCATGGGTTCAGCCAGCGCATAGAGGTTTAAGTCTTCTGGGTTTCATATCTTTTCGAATCAAAAGTTGAGACGAAAAACCATGACTTTGTAGCGTACGCCTTAAACCCTAAAACCAAGAAAAAAAATTGTTTCGTTAAATTTTAAATTTAACTGCTGCTACCCTAACGCTAACGCTTTGTGGGCGCCGTGGCGTAAGTGGTTAGTGTGTCGGATCACTACGCATGAGGTTCCAAGTTCGAATCCCAGAAAACACCAAAAAGTTTTTTTTCACGGTCCCACCTCTCGCGAGCGTCTGACAAACATCCGAGAGTATTGCTGTCATGAAAAAGCTTCTCAAATCGCCGTTCGGATACGGCACTAAACTGTAGGTCCTTTCCATTCGTGTGAAAAATATAACGCACACAACATGAGTGGTTGCGAGAAGCTAGGCCCTGGCACTTTCAAGAGCTGTTGCGCCAAATATTTATTTTTTATTTTTTTTTTTACCCTAACGCTAAACTCGAACCGAACTCGGTTTCATTTGTTGTAAATGAAAGCCCTTAAATGTTTCCTAGGATTTGGAATTATTTTTCACCTGCACCTTGTCTTCATAACTTCTGTTCCTGCTCCTGCATTTGATGCTATCAAAGCATAGTGGATCATCCATCCAACAATCTACTAGGGATCATCTTAATTAAGCCCTCAAAAAAAAAATCTAAAAATTAAGGACGTAGCTCGGTCTGGAAGTAATTCAATTGTACACGAACCGAAGAGAGCGTCTGCAATACATTTTTTTTTAGTCGCAAACACCTATTTTATTTGTTCGCATCATCGATCTATCGATTTCTGATCGAACAAACAGCAACCAGTTCCCGGAGTTTTATCGCTACGAGTAACGCACAGATCATCAGCACGTGAAGCACTCAGAGAATGCAAACAAATTCCTGACACGTGGACAAGATTGACGTACCGCTTCCCCCGGTTGTTTTCACCCACCATCGTATCAACATTCCACACAGAAGTCCAGCGATCCAGAGAGTTTCTTACAGCGAATTCAGGGTTAAAGTGCTAGTGGGAAAAATTACTTTAACCTAAATAATAATATAGAACTTTCCTTAAAAGTGATGCAGCTTCATGTGGTGCAATTAAAGTTGCTTTAGTTTTCTAAATTTGCATTCAATTTTCTAAATTTTCTGTTTCATAAATTCCGTTTAGTAACATACATCTTCGAATCTAATCCCAAGGGAAGACGCAGTAGAGGGAATCATCGCCGTAGGTAGCGCGCACAAGTTCAAGGGGACCTCGACCAACTTAGAGTGCGCAACTGGAGGCAATTAGCTAAAGACCGAGCTAAATGGAGAGGCTTGTTGGTTGAGGCCCAGGTTCACCCCGAACTGTAGCGCCACCTAAGTATGTAAGTAGCATACATCCAATAATTTTCGTACGTAGTCACAGTAGTTTATAAAGTATTATAATAATACATTGCCTTAGAAATTGATAACATTGACCTAATTCTCTTGTTTTTTTTACCTTGGATCTCTCCTGAATCGCCCCCTCCTCTCTTCCTTCTCATGTTACACCTCTTTTAAATAAAACAACTATCAGGCACGATAAATCATATGTGTATAGGGAGGCAGCAAGATCCCACCCCACCGTCGAGCTAACGCCGCGCATACGCAAGCGTGCCTGCTGCTGCTATGGGACACAGGTCAACCATCACCTCCTTTTACGAATCCTCCTTACCTAGCTGTACATTACAAGCTTTGGAAGATTAAAATGAAAGCTTCAAATATTCAGGCTGTCTTTTTTTCTGCAAAAAGAAAAGCCTGTTTTTTACCAAGCAAAAGACTCACTTTAAATAACACAGAAATTGATTGGAAGATCAGTGCTAAATATCTCGAGGTATACTTAGATAAAACTATAACTTACAGTTTATATACCATATACAGGAAATCATAAGAAAGGTGAAAATCGCTGTGAAAATAATATATCTCTTTATAAATTGGAAATCAAAACTGAGCAATGAAAAAAAGCTTATTATATTCAAATTTATTTTCCAGCCTATTATGTTCTATGGCTCCCCTGTATGGGGTAATAGTGCCATGAGCCATATTCGTAAATTGCAAATACTACAGTACAAAGTACTTAAAATGATATTAAATGTACCTTGGTACTTTTCAACTGCTGAATTTCATGAACTCTCTTATATTGAAAAAATACCCGATAGACTAGATTGAATAAACGCTATTATTGGCCTTGAAGCTGATCTGATAGCCCCTTGATATCAGGTGTGTTATAACAATTAAATAATTTATTTATTTATTTGCTTGATTGTCATTTGTACCTTAGCATATTTATAAATGTATTATTAATTTTTTATATTGACCTGAAATCGAAGCTCCGTCACGTTTATGTCCCACCACACCTTCTCTTCTTCCAGGACGAAAATAACCACCATGTTTTACTGAATTTTTTGTTTTATCCCCATATCTTTTTCCTTCAATACTAATTTAGATCTGTGATACTTTCATCTTTTTTGCTAACTTATAAAATATTTCCAGTAGTATGGTAAAATGATACCATATCTTTGTAAATTGTGCAATTGATGTTTAAAAAAAAACAATGTTTAATTTAGCTGAAATACTCGTAATAAAATGACAAATCATGACTCTGCAATTTGTGGCTTCGACCTTCGGCTTTTGTAGCCGTTCATGGTATTAGATTACCCCTCAAGGCGAAGCGCCTTTTCACTATATGTATTAGCTAAGTAGTTTTTACCTTGAGTTCTACTCGTATTACTAATCGAAGCTACTAAAGGACTAATTAAACCAACCGGAATTCTTTTTTAAGAGAAGGACACTTCCGAGTCATCGAGGACATCGAAGAGAAGAGCTCCCAGGTGGACCTCTCTTCTTTTAAACTAAGCTAGTCAGGTACAGAAGAAAGGAAGAATAGTCTCTTTTTCTTTTTGGTCCCTGAAGCTCCTGCACATTTTTTTAAGAGGCCTAACTTTTCGGCATGTGACCCTATTGGACAGTGTCCTGTGAGGATACCGATTACGGATCTGATATCTCATCGCTTTAGCAAGGCAAATCCATTAAAGCGCTTCTGGTTCAGCCTACACCATATCAAGGCAAGACGTACCGTTCTCTCAACTGCGATTGATCTTCCTGATTCTGTCTAGCTTAAGTAAATGTTTATATGTACAGAGAGGCATATTCACATCCTGCCTTTCCGATAGAATCCTTAATGAAGTGCCATGTCTGGCGAGGTCGACAACCGAACAATTTCTCGGAATGTCTTTGTGCGCAAGCACCCAACATAGTAGGTTAATATTGGATTGCTTCGCATCTTCATGAGAAACGAACGACAATGTAGAGCGACCTTTAAAGTGATTGACGACGATTCCAGGGACTTAATTGCCACCTGCTGATAACTATGACTAGCGAGGGGAGATGCTCAACTTCAGATTTTCGGAGAAGAGAAAAGTGAACCGAACTTCTTACTAATGTGAAAACGTTCTCCAACTCATTAGTCGCAGGGATAGTTGCACAAAAGTTTCAATCAGAACTAAGTTTTGGTGGTCTGTATTTTTAGTCGTAGTTAAGTAGTCGTAGATCTAAGATGGAGATGATCGGTTTGGAAGCTCGTTTATTACGAGAAGGCAGTAAGTATGATTGGAAGCAATTTTGCTGAAAACTTCAAACTCGCATGTTTCGATTTCTTTCCCTTTCTTTTTAATAAGATGCAAATGCATCAAATTGGAGGTAATATGCTTTTGCCGACTGGCCAGAAATCTCCTTCCATTCCCACATAAATTGAGAAATTCGTTTTTTAGTTGTTCGGTTTCTGAAATCTGCTCTTCCTCTAGCGTGACCATCTTTCTGAAGCAGAATTCCAATTACAACATCAGGGAAAGCTGACCTGGAAAATTGACGAACATGAACGTAATACGCTACTGCACAATACGCTTGTAAAATGGCCTTGGCTTGTAAATAGGGCGTCCGTTCGCAAATAATAAATTGACAGCATACAGTGGTAAGGATGCCGATACTCACCTACGAAATCTTAGTCATGTGCGTAGCACTGAATAAAGTTAGCTACATCTCTCTCATTAGTACAATTAAAAAGTCAATATCCTTCCTCTGCCAACAGAATCGGGCTGACAATACTATCCTAATAAAATTCTGTAATAAAAATATAAATACGGACATTGTCATTTACACTGACAGCCAACCGACACGAAAGAATACCCAAATTAGTAGTACTTAGGCCGAGCGAGATATCAATCGGTTACAGTCTTACTCGGTTTCGGGTTTCTAGTCATTCTAACTGCAAAGCATACAAATTAGCTAAAAATGGCACAACCGCGGTTTGATTTCTCCAACTCTACTGCGATGGCGTGATCTTGATAGGTGTAACCATATACTCGTAAGACAGACGTGGTCGCACCTAAATCGGAGCAAAACCAGAAGCATGCTTCGAGACTAGGGATTTCGAAGGGCGAATTTATGGGAGAAGTAATCAAAACCTATCACCCACTATGCAGTTGCACAGAAACTAACTAGTAGTTTAATTTGGTTATATAATTACAATGAGCATACATATTCGTATACAATTCAAGAATTTAGGTATAGCTCAACGGGCATCCTAATCTCTCAAAAACTAAGTGTTCCTTGACTAGGTATCAATCTCAAATTAATGAATTTCCTAAGTTATGTCAATTATTTTTCGCGTAACGGGCTTCAAGTGTGTGAACTCAAATGAGTACAGTGGGCGTTAATGGGTTAATCTTAACGACTACCAGTTCATGCGGTTTGGTGCGCTTGAGTCTTCGGGTTATATCAGTCTGAATAATGAGCTTAGATACCTCATCATTGGTGAACTGCTTCAGTCTCCTTTCATGAGCCATTGCATCTTTCGCCATTGTATCGGAAATCGTTCCGAGCTCCATGTCTCGATGGAAAATATGATTTCTCACATACAAGCGTGCATCCGCAATACCTCTTAATACTTTGCTTTGAAATCTTTGTACAATGCTATGTTTATCATAACTCCTTAATTGGATTCCTTATATCCGTACTGGTTTTAATATTTGCTTATAAAGAAAAAGCATTGCGGGTTTAGTGACGGAAGTGGTAAATCACTTGTAAAAAGAATTTACCCAGAATATTTCCTTGTAGTTCTGTTCTTCTAGTTCTTTTTCTACAACATCGGTGATCCTATGTACTTGATATAGTGTTGAATGTTTCTGTCTGAATCCAAATTGGTGAGATCATATTAGCTTTTTGTTTTCGATAATAGGTTTAAGTCTCTTGAGCAGTCATTTATTAAAAAGTTTTGACTATTAGAAATGAGCGGGTAATGTGGTAACATCACACAACGGACCTCATTACCTAGCTTAACCAAACCTACGGATGAAAACAATCTACGGGCTGCTTGCAAGATATTCGTAAGGTTGTTAACGAAAATAAGCATTCACACAGGATATTACATATCTTAGGATTCTGTTTGGGCTACGGATCGCTCTATAATTGACGAACTGTCCTTCTTTCTTTATTAGACAAAAAAAGGGTAAGGTTCCACTGAACGGGAACCATTTCACCCAATAATACATATCGCTCATTTACTTGAAGACTGTCATAACTCAAAAAAGGGATTTAGCAGAAAACGCGTTTAAAGTTTTCAATTGCCTACCACCTTGCAGAAAACCGAAGACAACTTATAATTCTAACGCGGAGAATACACAAGATATTTATATGAAATTTTTACACAATATGAAGCATGATAAAATGAATAATTCTGCATCATCATCATCAAAAATAACGTTTTTTGAGTTATGACAGTCTTCAAGTAAATGAGCGTTATGTAAATGAAATGACACCTGCTGCTTGCTAGATAGTTTACCAATGCTTTGAAAACAGTGTTCACCAACCAACATGAGCAGTCTTATTGGACTTTAACTTGAATTGTGCTTTTACCACTTCCTTGTTGTCGGGTGGATAGTTTCGCGATCATTGTCCAAGTTGAACCCTAACTTTGCTTGTCGTAGCCTCCTGAAGTGATCCATTCCATATACTGCATAGTGACTTTGGTTGTACTAAGAGCTTTTCTTTTTCGGATTTGCAGAGTTATATTTGGGCTATGTCTTTATAAGCTCTGTTCGAACGAAAACAGATTCTTTTTTTACTTTCGGAGAAGTCGGTGTTCACTTGACTGCTTTCCTTAAACACAAACTCGTCGAAGCGTTTGGTTCATTTGCACTGCTTTCGCAGGGGTTTATTTGTGGGATTCGTATTCTAAATCATATGTGCTGAATCCCTTAGAAAGGAATATATACTATCCGCATGCCAATGCTGAACAGCATCATATTTAAAAAGGGGGAAATGGTTTTTTTTTTTCCACAAGAAGTTTCCTCCAAACCATCAGATCCTAGGACAATTTAAAACCAAAAATTTCCTAGAAAAACCAAACAGCCTCACAGAGTAAATGGTCACCTTCATACTTCAGGACCAACGTAACTCATATACAGTCAACGCACTGCAACCACAAATTGCACCCAATCTTCTACCTCTTATCACGACCAAAGCCATCTGAGCGCATATTTGACTGTGAGCTATACTTTACCATGCATATGTATGACCAGCCATTATTATCGTCGTCAGTTGGTCAGAAAACTGGCAAAGATGAACACAAAACAAAAAAAAAAAGAATCAGAGAGCCATACCTAACCAGCTTTTGCTTTTCTTCCGAAACAGAAACCACTCCGGAGCCCCAGGGTTGTTAACACCCCGGAAGGGATGCGAAAACCGCACACCAAATGGCGCGATCGTTGTTATATGTGTTGCTGGGCATGCATGTTTGGTGAACACAATTCTCTGTATCCTGTGTAGAGTAATGCACAATGATGCAACCGGCAGACAAAAACCTTGTTTTATGGAAGTTCCCGGATAAGCCGTCTCTAGGCTCACTTTTCATTTTTGGTGAGCAGCTGCAGCTGTAAATGCATTTCGGTTGTCAGAACACACTGAGATGGGGTTGGTTTGGTGGAATGTTTGCACACTTTAGCCCCAAAGGTGCATGAAGAAATGAAAAATTCCGTGCAATTTTATGTCGACGAATTCACACAAGCGGATTGGTAGTGAACAGCGCCTGACGTGCGTTGATAGCCCTGTTAAGAAGAAAAAATGCAATTTACAAGATTTTACTTGGTTATGGGCAGAATGCGAGCAAAAACAGATAGGGTAAATTGAATGAAGAACTGAGGTTAAAGCTAGATAGCTAGCAACTTTCAGCACATGATCAAATCATTAGCCTTTTAATTCGAGGAATGCCATTGAGTATTTTCCGGACCAGTGTGGAACTAAGCGGCTGTCCCAATAGTTCGAGTGAAAAAAGAGAATCAAAAGACTGTATCCACTTAAAAGCAATAGAAATCCCTAGGAGGATTTAAGGTGTTCGTGATTTTTCCGTAACTTTGAGGTAGGTACAGGTGAGTTTACCATTACAGAATTTAGAACTGATTATGAAGCTACTTAAACTACCTCCCTATATACAATAGTATAATGAAAAGTTCTGAATTAGTTAATTTATTAGTGTGAAGTGATTAAAGTTTTACGCTATACGCTTCAAATTTAACTTAGACTTTATTACAACGCGCCGTGGCGTAAGTGCTTAGTCTGTCGGACCACTGCGCGTGAGGTTCCAAGTTCAAATCTCAGAAAACACCTAAAAGTTTTTTCACGGTATTTGTTGTCTCGAAAAAGCTTCTCAAACCAAATTTCCCTTTGGATACGGCACTAAACTGTAGGTCCCTCACATTCGTGTAAATAATATAACGCACACAACATGAATGGTTGCGAGAAGCTAAGCCCTGGCACTCACTTAAAGATCTGTTGCGCCAAATACTTATTTTTTTTATTATTTTTATATGAAATTACATTACTCTAAAACTACTCAATTTATAATATAAAATTTGCAGTAGCTCTGCTGCTGTTGAACGCCGATGAGAGAAGAAGGAGAGGTAAGGTTGAATCTAAAATGTCGTTTGACGGAAGACAGCTGGGTCGCGCTCCACGCTGGTGGTGCGTGGTGCGTTCGCTAAGTGCAGCGCTTATGTAGGGGAGAGTTTCTTATTGGACTGATCCACTACACTAGTGAAATTGCGAAGAGTATATAAAAGTATTTCTAAGCCGAAAGCCAACTCAGAATACAAATTTCAGTAAAACTCTAAGGAGAGGTTTTACCAGGCGAAATAAGCGCAAGGAATAAGCCGCTCAAAAAGAGAGGAAGGAAGACGCACCGTATGTACAAGACAGAATTAATCACCCTACTTAGCTACATTACCCACACTGAGATCTCCTAGTTAGAATTAAATAATAGCACTAGGGGTTCGATTGTATCAGTCACCCCTAATACTCTTACGCACCCTACTATAGTCCTTGTAGACAACCAGGGTGCGATTGATCAGTCAACCTGCTCAGCCATATTAGGTGCATTGAGATCTCTTAGCATACATCCAAAACGATATACTCGTATTCGAAGGTTCCCCTAGGAACCCGGTGGTCTCTGGTTCTAAAACATGTGATATCACAATGTTAGCGGTTTTAAAAAAAATATGCCGCTTATTCTCGCCTGGTCTAAAGTACATTGTAAAACTACTCCTTTAACGCACATTTGTGTGGGCATCCTGAATTCCCACAGTTGCCAGATACAAAAAAAAAAAAAAAAACAAATATTTGGCGGAACTGCTCTTTTAAAGTGCCAGGGCCTAGCTTCTCGCAACCACTCATGTTGTATGCGTTATATTTTTTCACACGAATGGAAGGGACCTACAGTTTTGTGCCGTATCCGAAGGGCGATTTGAAGCTTTTTCGTGACAACAATACTTTCGGATGTTTGTCAGACGCTCGCGAGAATGTCAGATATACTGATTGCGTTAGTACTGCACTTGATTTTGGTCCTTGATTTTAACAATCTCTATCGGCAGAGCTTTCAACAAAGTATGCCATTGTACTTCTTTTGCCCAAAAGATTTATAAAAGTTTACAATGAGATACATCTATCCAGTCGTCAAAATACGAATAGGTTCTACAGAGGTAATGAGCTTACATTATCATCACCCGCCACAGAAGCATCGAAAATTCTGACCTGATACGAGCGAAAGGTAGCTTAATCACTTGAAAAAAAATATTCTAAAGTCTCATTGCCATCTTGACAGGCACCGGAGACAGTGAGGATCAAGCCTATAACATTAATGTATTGAACAAGATCTTGGACAGTCTGCAGAGAAACAGCTGAGATCTCTTACAAATGAAAGCATTTATGGTATTTGGTCAGAGTAAGCACTGTAGGATCGTATACAGCTATACACAGTTATGTTTCAAGCGAAAAGGGAGGTAGCCTGAGCCTTGTTTATGTGCAAACTAATCAAAATTTTCATTTCCGGTGACCTCAATCTGTCCTGAGACTAAGTAAATACAATCTTTCAAGCGAATTTAAACTAATTCCGCATTCTTGAACTATTTTAGATACAGTGAGCGGAATAAAGTCCGTCCTCCCCAGTTGTTTGCACTGCAGGATTAATACGTATTTCTCTAATAACATAGCTTCAATTAAGAAATATTGGTTTCACTCGGTTACTCCATTTCTATCATCCACGCGGGTGCGTGCAATGTAATCGAGTCCAGAGAGCGTATCAAATGTTATATCCGCGGATAACACATAAACATATTTTGAGATAGTCAGTTTTAAACGTGCTGTCACTTCGAATGTAGAACTGTTTCAACAGCCTGAGAATGTGTGCTGTTTTATATAAAATCCTTGAAACCTAGAGATCGAGGGTATCGATGCTGAAAAATAACTTCCTGAGCTAGGTTCTCAATATCTCTTCATCGGCCTGAACCCTTCAACCCCTAGCTCACCCATCACCTACACTATGCTAGAGCTCAACACTACCATAAGAAAAAAAAACTGCGGAGCCGAATGTGTATGTCTCCAACAAATACAGAAATCATTTTTCAGAACGATTTATCTGTTTCCCAACTTCCTTTCCAGGGTAACTCCAAAGGTCTTTTTGGTCGCAGTGTAGGTGAAATAAGTGAAGTCTCAACTTTTTCTATCACACATATGTAGGCACTTCTTACCGTCAATCCAGCCCTGTGTGAAAAGTAACTTTCCACAACCACTTCGCTATGCAAACACTTCAACCAACTTCACGTGCGTTTAATTTTGCGGTGCATGTAGGTGAATTCTGCTGCTGATAAGCACACCCTTGAAGGCATGAAAAATTATCCTCTAGAAACTTTCTGGTTGCGCTACACGGTTGTTACTGTTGTCATCAACAATATCCACTCTAGGTGAAAGATACAACAAAAAAATGTTCTCAAGTTGCAGTGACATTTATTTGCATGATCCGCAGATTTCTCCTCTCTTCATCAGCCTAATCATCGCCGTAAATCACAGGATAACCATCAATCTGTCAGCCTAGAAGATTGCACTTATCTCATACGAGCAAAGGTTGAACTTTTCTTATTTTTGATAATTAAGTCTGATCAAGCTCCTCTATCATTAGAAAGCCATCAGAGATAAAAACCAAGCCTATGCTCCAGAACCAACGACGAGGTGATCAGCTGCTCCTGCTCCTGCTGCTGCTGTTGTCCTCCATCCACGACTGGCCTGTTGCTCGCTGGACTTTCAGCGAATGAAAAATGAACCCTTTATCAGCATTTACTGTAATTTTAGGTTACAACACTACTGGCTCCGCATTCGTGCCCTGCTCCCCCCGCGCGTATTATTTATTGCTCCGCGTTTACGAATCCATTACGTTGGATTTTTCATTTTCATTCGGCCAAGAGAACTGCAAGGATGCGCGATGTCTGGCAGCAGCGGCGGTGGTGGTGGCGACGGAATGGGGGCCTCTGCCTCTGTCTATATGGTCAGGATGGCCGAGATCGCTTCGCATTTCGGTTGGTAGGATTCTTAATGGCATAATTTCTGTTTCTGTTCTGACCGACGATTTTGAGACTTCTCGGCTTCGCACAACGTTTGGCGGGAAGTCATTTTCGAAATTATTGTTATTGTATAATGTGCGCGTATTTTCATTTTGCCGAGTTAAACGGTGGGCCGGACTCTTGTCTCTCTCTCAGTGGTTGTCCATTTTGTGATTATAAATGTATAGATATCAAATAAATATACTTCTTCGCATTGTGAAGTTCTGCGGTGCGTAGCATACCCAAACAGATATAGGAGGAGATGGGCAGTTGTAATTAGGCTTCCGGTTAAATTGTGTAGAAGGTATAATTTCATATCAACCCGTTTAATGAGAAAATGCCGGGGAATTAAGTTAATCGGTTCTGTTGCTTTGTGAGAAGATTACTGCCAATTGTTGTTCTTGTTGCTGGTGATAGCGGGCATTGGTGGAATTTTGCGTTATTAAAAATATGTACCACGAAATTAAAATTAAAGTTGTTGCATCTCTAAATTTGTGCTGATGGTTGAGCTGAACAGAGTTGTAAAAGAATTAAATCTTTGGAGAATGTAATTCAATAGAATTCATAAATTTTGATTTTGAATTCATGACTTCACTTTTAGACTTGAACTACAAAAATTAAATCACCATTCATTTTGAGAAGTCTTTGATTGCGGCAATCATTTGAACCAATCAAAGATTTGAAGTCTCTGGAATGAAATCTTTGTGACTGCACCGCATTCTCTGAAGTCACATTGAAGTCACTTGCATTCACTTGAAGTCATCGGCATTCAATTGAAGTCTTTAAGACTTCACAGTAATTTCATTGAAGCCTTTAAGACTTCGCAGTAATTTTATTGAAGTCTTTGAGACTTCACACTAATTTATTGAAGCGCTGAACCGCACACCTTGATGACATACTTTTTAGCAAATCAAATTATCTTCGTCTACTATAAACAATCGTTTCAGTTTGAAGGTATATTTTTTTTTTTTATTCATTTTTCAAATATGCAAAACCTTTTGGCCCATCCTGCATTAACGTTTTATGCTGATTCAATAAGAGGGGGAATTTCTTTTTTTCTAAATAAAACACATACAAATTTGTCAAAATATTTTTATTTTTTTTTTTTTTGTATTTCATTATGCTCTTTAGTCTGCGGCATTTATGTATGAAGTACCGCATGAAGAGGAAGGAAGTACAGCGTGTTGTGAGGGGAGGCAGACAGAATCGCGTAAATACCCGTTCCTCAGAAGGTGAGGAAGCAGCAAATAGATGCGACAGCAGTACCGTTTATAAAATCGCAAATGAACTGGTAGATGGGCTGATTTCCAAATAATACCCCGTCAAGAGTCTGAACGGGTCCTTGGTGACCTCGGATGAGGATCTGCTCGGAAGGTGGAAAGTGTATTGTATTTCGCGACGGTCTTAAACCATTTAGACGATAGCGTAGCTTCGTCGTACTCAAATGAGCTGTCCGTTGTAACATATACCCGAATACGCTTCAGTCTTCCCAATCTGCTATGCCCTGCGCAGTAGAGGTATACCTGAAAAGCTCGTACCTATTATTAAGCCAACGTATAAGCACAGATAATAAGCATACAGAAGTCGCATGCCCATACAAAAATGTGAGCTCATTTCCTATACCAACCGACAAAAAGCTTTTTCTTACAGCGCAGATAAGCTTTTTTCATGATTGTTTATTCACTTCATTTTTCTTTAACTTTCATTCTCACCCCACCAAGGGGATAGCGAAAGGATCGGAAATTTATTTTTTCTCATATCGTTTGTTTTTTTTTTTTTTTGTTTCATAATTTGCGCGCGCCGAAAGGATTATTAATACCACTGATGCTCAATTCACGGGCGGGTGGGAAAAAGGGGGAGAAGAACGGATGAGATGCCGGTTTGTAGGTTGTAATGATTAGGAAATACAGAGCCTGGTAGATCGTTCCACAAACGTCTTCTTCGGCTTATAAACGAATCCCTGTACTTGACAGTACGTCCGAAGTTGGGCTTTAGTGTGAACTGATGTGCATTCGAAACATTACGCGTAGTGCGGGTGAAGTTTTTCAGGGGAGGAATGCAACTGGCTATTTCGCTGGAGCATTTTTAATAAAAAAGCGATAAAATAGGGAAAGACACGAGACATTTCTACAATGTTCGAGTGAGACTATGGAGTTTATAATGCCTCTATCACCTATAAGTTTTAACGTGCCATTCTGTATCCTATCTAGAATGTACAGAACGGTCTTGGGTGCACCAGACCAGATGTGGGCGTTATATTCCAGCTTTGGGCGGATGAATGCCTTATAGATGGAGGCCAGATCAGACGGGGTAAAATATTTTTTGCAACGCTTAAGGAATCTTAGACATTTTGCGGCATTTTTGGCGACTTCGAATATGTGATGGAGAGATGGGTTCCACTTCTCGGTGAGATATACCATCAAATCACCAGTGGACCTGTTGCTACGAAAACCATACCGCCGGTCATTGAGGAGCTTTCGCAAATCAAGATATTTCATAAGCTGACGAATTATCAGCGTTTCCATAACCTTGGAAAGAAGGGACGTAAGTGCAATGGGTCGGTAATTGGACGGGGAGGAAGATTCGCCTGTTTTTAGGGACGGGCTGGACAAATGCTGTTTTCTATTTGTAAATGATTTAGTTTCATTTTTGCCGGAATGCAACATTCTAATGTTTGCTGATGATTTCAAAATTTATTTATCAGGCAATGAGTATCATACATTTCAACTCTTAAATGAGTATCTTATTAAATTTCATCTATGGTGTTCAAACAATTACCTCTCCCTTAATGTTCGCAAATGCTCAGTAATTACTTTCTCACGCGCGCGCCGTATCTCGCCCATTTTATATACCTATAATTACTCACTTGGTAGTGAAGCCGTGTCTCGTGTTACCTTAATAAAAGATCTAGGTGTATTGTTAGATACTAAGTTATCATTCAACAATCATATAGACCCCATCATAAAGGGCAAGAATACGGCGTTATGCCGGTGAATTCTCCGATCCTAATGTTATTAAATCCCTATACCAAGCCTTTGTTCGATCTCTGTTGGAATATGCGTCAGTTATTTGGTGTCCGTGTTACAAGTTTCATATCACCAGAATCGAAGCTGTCCAGAAAAGATTCTTGAGATTCCCTTTACGTGGACTTTCATGGTCCGACATTTACAACCTCCCATCCTATCAATCAAGGCTAAAACAAATTAACCTTGACTCGCTTGAGGATAGGAGAATGGTTGCTTAAGTGGTTTTTGTTCACAGGGTGCTTACAAATGATATTGATTCCTCCGGAATTTAGAACTGTATTAACATTAATGTCCCATCGACCAATCTACGTAATAATAGATTTTTTACTATTACACATTCGCGCACTAACTACGGTCGCTCATCCTCTCTTAATGGATTATTGCTAACTTACAACGCTAATGCTGTTTTAATTGATTTTAATATATATTTGGTATCTCTTAAAAACAGATTGGTAGGTAATATTTAGTCATGATTGCTAACTCTATGCTTCAAAATGTTTTTGTATTTACATCTTCTTTGATTTGGTTTGCATATCACTATCTATTTTATTCATACTTTTGTAACTAAGTCTAGCCAGGGGTACGCCGACGATATAGTCATTGTCGCAAGAGGAAAATTTGAAGAAACGCTATGCGAAATCATTCAGAGGGGTCTACGAATCACACAGAAGTGGTGTAAAACGGTAGAACTCAGAGTGAACCCTACCAAAACCACTGTGATACCCTTCACCAAGATAACACAGTTAAAGCCTATGCAACCCATCCTGTTGGAAGGGATCAGAGTTGACCCACAGAAACAGGTCAAGTATCTAGGTCTCACACTAGACAGCAAATTCCTCTGGAGAGAACATGTAGAAACTGTGGTAACCAAAGCCACCAGAGCACTTATGGTGTGCAAAAACATTTCAGGAAAGACCTGGGGTTGTAGCCCAGCCACACTGAGATGGATGTATCTGATGATAGTAAGACCCATCATCACATACGGGGCAGCGGCATGGGTCAACGGATCTAGACTAACCACGACGAGGACATCCCTCAACAAAGTGCAAAGATTAGCCTGTATATGTATAACAGGAGCCATGCGAACCTGTCCCACAGCAGCTCTAGAAGTGATCGTAGGGATACCTCCACTACACATAGTGCTAGAGCGAATCGCCAAGGAGACCATTTTAAGAATCAGCAAAGAGGGCATCGGGAAAGGAACATGCATCGCAAATAAAGAGCGAGTAACCCTATCCAAATCGGTGCCGCTTGGACCAGAACCCTTCTGTGGGATAGGACCCCACAAAATAAGGGTAGACTTAAGGAAAGAAGAAGAGAACAAATGGGCCAAACATTGGGACGATATCCCCCAAATAAGACAGGCAAAGGAACTTCTGGGGAAATACAACCAGAAAAGAAGCAGAGCCTGCCTAAGAGTTAGTAAGAATCGGCTTCGCATCTTGGCGGGCATGTTAACAGGTCACTGCAGACTTAAGGAGCACCTTAGGAAACTGGGAATAGAGGGAGACGGACACTGCAGATTCTGCAGGGACTTCGCAGAAACACCAGCGCACCTTCTTATGGAATGCGAAGCACTGATCCACAAAAGAAGGAATCACCTTGGTGCCTACCTCCTATCAGAAACGGATTTGCCTTCGCTGGATCCACTGAAGATACTCCGGTTTGCTGTAGCAGCTGGACTGGAGGAAGTGCTCTAGACCGAGTATATCATCGGCTAGAACCTTAGTAAGGGGGGCACAATAGATCTTTTATAGGTCGCAGTGCACTTGCACCCCTCAACAGCATAAATCTAATCTAATCTAATCTAACTAAGTCTAAGAAAGTAATTGTTCTTTGATGACAAATAAAATAAAAATAAATAAAAAAAAATAAAATATTAAATAAATAAAAAAACAATGAATTTCATGGAAAAAATGAACAAACTGTTTGATCTTTTGAACGGAAAACATCATTTCACCTCAATGCTCAATGCAAATGAGGAATATCATACAACGCGTGGGTGGATGGAATTTGATTTGTGCACAAAATAGGGCCTACCTTCCCTTTATAAAGCTTCTTACTTGTTGGTCCTTGGTCGCAGCATAGGTATTCCTCGAACACTCAGATTTAATGCCGAACAAATTTCTAGACACTTAAATATTTCAGGCTCTAACTGTTGTTGTTTTCGCCATAATCTACGAATCCTTCTATAACATCTTTAGGTTGAATTCTCTTGAAATTATAGAAAGTTGTGAGAGTGTGAGAGTGTGAGTAGACCAGTCGTGTTCTTAGATAAGCTCTAGAAAATCATTAATAACTGGTAGTAAAATTTGGAGTATAAACCTCAAGTGTGCCCTAATTAATAAGCTACAACCAAGCATCCAAGGGTGAGTCAAAAATAGTGAAAAATTCTGAGGGAAAAACGTAAAAGCTTAGAAAAAGACTAGGCAACGAACGGACCCCACCAAACACTGGATTTGGGAAAGACACAAACACCACAACGCAGTCAACTTTGCCAAAGCGAAAATTAACCGAAATTTCTTCCGACTTTCCTCCCCAGAAAATAACGTTCGACAAGGAAAACATGGCTGTCGGAAATATGGTATGTCCGTAAAGGACTTAAAAACACTAATACAATGCTCCATGTCAACGTTACTAGATGAAAATCTGAGGGACGTGCCCACGAAAGCAGACTTAGAGGGAATTGGCGCCGAATTGTTTTCATTGAAACAGGAAAATGTCTTGCTGCATACCCGACTGCAGCAAATGGAGTCCCGCTGCATCTCGCTAGAACGGCATGTGGAGTGACTGTCAAGGAAAGCTAGTGAGAAAAATATCATCGTTAATCTTCCATTGGAGAGCGGAGTGGTTCCCGCCGACAAAGCAAAAATATTGTGCATGGATCTTCTCGAATCTCAAAATGCAGCAACAGTCGCATCGGTCAAACCGATCAAATCCACTAAACCAAATGTTGAAAACGTAATTGTGGAACTGTAAAACCGAGAAGATGTTAGCCGTATCTTGCAATCCGCAATCAAGCTAGAGGGCACGGGTATTTCTTTATTACCCGGCAGCGGCACGCGAGAGAAGAAGGCGTGTGTTGAAACGCGAAAATAAGGACACAAGTACGAAGGGAAAAACTTAAAATTAGAGAAAACATGTTTTATTTTGACATAAGCAATAAGTTGTCGGGCGATGATGAAGGCGGAATGACGTTTATGGAGCAGCTGTTAAGTGACAAGGGGAAAAGGCCAACCTGTGCTCGAGACACAGATGGTAACGCCGCCACCGTTTCTCAAACTGTGCGAGGTAATGGTCGCACACAGCGCCTTTAACTACAATGCCGTCAGTCGTCTTAATAACAATCCTATTTATAATTTTAAAAATGTTAGTCTAAGTATTATGTCATTTAATGTAGCAGGGTTAGGCAACAAATTACTTTTTAAAGATTTTTTTGAATTCATAAATAAATTCGATATTTTTGCTTTATGTGAAACCTTTCTGGAACAAAACACGGAACGTTTCTACAATTTTTTAAACATCACAAGCTCCTCTGGATGCCAGCAGAAAGAGCATCCATACACGGCAGAGCCAACGGATGTTGCGTATATGGCATAAAAGAACAACTTGCAAATGTTGTGGCTTGCCGTTTCGTAAAAATGCTCAAGAGAGATTTAATTGAAATCGTAATCGAAAAACGAAAAGTGTACGTGTTGCCGGTTTATATCAATCGCAATAAATGGATGAAGCACTTTACAAGCTTGTATAACTTTCTATTGGAATTTAGCAAAGAAGATGTCATGATAATCGGAGACTTTAATGCAAGAGTCGGAATTTCCCAAGTACTTAATGTGGAACCAGAACTCTTAGAAGAATCGTTTAAAGAAGGGAGATTGCAACGGACTTAAAAATTGATGGAAAGGGAAACAAGCTAATCGAAATGTGCGAATCGATTGGACTTACGCTTTTAAACGGACTATCCGAAAGTGACGAGAAAGGCCATTTTACGTTTATAAGAGGTACAGCTTGGTCAACAATTGATTACTGCTTCGTCCGGGAAAAGTGGCTTGAACTCATAGCTGACTTCGATTTAGAGGATGTTCCATATTTAGGTCATTTACCTATAGCTGTAAAAATAAAGCTTACAGCGCAACAAGAGACACCCGCTTTGGAAATGTGTCTGTTACCAAAGCTGCAGTGGAAAGGCGAAAATCTGGAAGGTACAGGGCAAATCTGAATAAAGAAATTAGCGCGGTAAACGTAAATGGACTACAATCTATCAGTGGTACAGATATTCTCACTGCTTGTATTTTGGACTCCGCAAGACCCCTGCAGACAAGATCTAGGGGAATAGGAAAGCAACCATGGTTTGATTGGGAGTGCGAGGCAGCAAGAAAAAGATGTTTTGCCTGTCTTCGACTGCTGAGAAGTATAGGTACCAACTATGCAAAACTTATGTACAAGGAGGTAAACAAAGCGTACAAAAACATATGCGGACATAAACAAAAACTATACAGGCAGAATATTTCAGCAATGCTAACAAGTATAAAAGACAGTCGGTCTTTCTGGAAGATCGTCAAAACGCTAACGGTGCGCTTTTCGCAAAGAGTATCAAAGTCAAAGCATCCTTATTAGCCGAGTACTTTGAAAAGTTGCTGAACCCACTTCACAGTCAATATGAAATGCACTATGCACTGCCATTCATCGAAGTAGTATCACTAGACAGATCCATAACTTTCCAAGATGTATCCAGAGTCATAAACCGATGTGCCCTGAACAAAGCCCCAGGCGAAGATAGTATCCCTTACGTATTCTTCAAATGACAGAAGACTTCCTGAAAAAACTCACGAAAACCTACAACTTTATTTTTACCAATGGAGAGGTACCAGAAAGTTTCAATAGGAAGATAATCTTTCCGATTTTTAAGAAAGGAGATCCAAAGGAGCCAAGCAATTACAGAGCGATATCGTTCTTAAATGCTATGACTAAAATATTTACGGGTATCATCTTGGAGCGCTTAATAGACTGGATACAAGAGAATGATCTGCTTAGCGAATTTCAGGCCGGTTTTCGAAAAGGATACTCCACAGTTGATAATATCTTCCCATTAACAAGCATCGCCAGAGATTTTTTTTGATAACGGGAAGAAATTGTATGCTTTCTTCGTAGATTTTAAGGCGGCATGTGACTCCATAGACAGAAGAGCCCTGTTCTTCAAGCTAAGCAACCTGGGAGTCTCATCAAAAATCCTTAGAGTGATACAAAGGCTATACGAAGAAAACACAACCGCTGTATGGGACGGAAACATCTTATCTAACTGGTTTCAAAATAGGAGTAAAACAAGGTTGCCTTCTAAGTCCTCTTCTATTCTCAATTTTTCTAGATGAATTAGTTTCGTATCTTTTGGGAGGAATAACATTCGTCGGGGTGAATATAAAGCTCTTACTCTATGCTGATGACATCGACATACTAGCGGAAACTCCTAACATGCTGCAGATTATGATCAACTGATTTCAGAAATACTCCAATCTCTGGAATCTAAATCTAAACACAAACAAATACAAAGTCAGATCTTTCGCAATGGAATGGGATGCTATACAAGCGAAGAAAAATGGACCTGGCATAACGAAGAAGTTGAAAAAGTTAAAGAGTACAAATACCTCGGAGTTCTAATAACACCCAGTTATCCTTTTAAAAGCACCTAAAAGAGAAATTAAGTGAATCCAAATGCGCAATAAGCTGCAGCTGGAAAGGTATCCTGAGCAGGAGAAATATTGCGCCAAGTACGAAGTACAAGATTTTTGAAGCCGTCGTCAGGTCGATCATGCGCTACGCGGCACAAGTCTGGGGCATTTTCCAGTTTGATGAGGTAGAAAAAATGCTTAGATACTTCATTAATAAAATTTTCAGATTACCAGAAAACACCCCGACGTACATGCTGCATCTGGAAACTGGTCTACCACCACTGTACATTCACACTCTGAGATTGCATTTCTTATATATTCTAAAAATCATTGGACAACCAAGATCGCGGAAGGCACGCGTGAAACGTTCAGGGCACAAACCCAGCAAAGCCAAGCAAGAAATACGTATAAAGTTCTTCAGCACGACCTTTATGATAAGAACTATTTCCATGATCGTAACAGCTATGCTTGATGTAATTTGAACAATTGTTAAAGCCAGAGGTGAACTGTTGCGCTTGAATTATCTGCCACACATATCCAAAGGAAATGCTGAATGTTCTTTGTGTAACCAAAGAGCTAGAGAAGACGTCTATCATTTCATTGGAACCTGCCCTATACTCAGCGAAATCAGAAGATCCAATTGGGGGAAAAATACTCTTACGTCGGAAGAATTCATTTGCATTTTAAATGGTGAAAATTGGACTGTCCTCTATAATTACCTAAAATCCGCACTAAATTACCGTCAACAAATAATAAACGAATCCTTTTAATTAATATAAATAAACAAAATGAGATAAAAAACATGAAAGAACATATATAAAAGATTAAACAATACATTGTAATAAATATCAAAAATAATAATAACAATAATTCAGCATTTTAAATAAGTAACAATCTTTAAGCTTCAAATTCAAAAACTCTCTTTCTCGGCTGACGGCAAAAGCCAATGCTTATTATTGTGCACTTTTCTGTAAAATTAATTTTAATGTATAAATAAAGTCACACTACTACTTGCTTACTTACTAGGTTAAATTCTCTTGAAGCATTAATTCCCTTTCCTTACCGTTTAATTTCTCTACTACTGATTTTATCTCACCAAGTAGATTTTGGTCCATTCCAGGTGAAAGGCTTTTAAATACACCCTGATAAATACACCATTGATGTTTTAGCGCCTCTAGGCCGGGCTGACCACAATATCGTATCAACTAAATTCTCGTGCTCTGACCACACAGTTAAAAAAAAACTCATCAAAATTCGGCGTTACGAGAAAGCCAATTGGAACGGCTTCAATAGTCTTTAGATTTAACTGGTCGCTATGCTTCCTCGATAGCGACGTGGATACCGCCACTGATATGATTACTGACACTATCCTCTTAGGTATGAATGACTATATTCCTAACAGAATAAAGAGCATCAAATCTAAGGCAAACTCGTGGTTTGACCAGAGCTGCAAAGAGGCTATCAGGTTGAACGAGGTAAGGTAACTGCTATCCCAACGCTCATTTAAAATAACATTCCAGCTGTCAGCTCCTTAGACAAGGCCAATCTGCGTTGCAGCGAACTGCACGCTGCCAGATAGTGCTTTGTCTCCGCCTGTACTTGAGAGCGTCGAATTTTCTATGGGACGAGTCCACTTTCGCACTCGTACAGTTGCAGGAGTACTCAAAGGTCTCAACATACACAAATCCACTTGTCCAGGCGGTATCTCCCCATAGTTCTGAAGAGGTGTTCTTCTACGCTGGCAAAACACCTGCGTAAGCTTTTCTGTCTAGCCTCCTCTTCTGCGTTCATTCCGAGTAGATGGAAAATTATGAACTAATAAATTATGAACTTAATTACGAATCTTCCTCCCCGTCCAATTACCGACCCATTGCACTTACGTCCCTTCTTTCCAAGATTATGGAAACGCTGATAAATCGTCAGCTTATGAAATATCTTGATTCGCGAAAGCTCCTCAATGACCGGCGGTATGGGTTTCGTAGCAACAGGTCCACTGGTGATTTGATGCATATCTCACCGAGAAGTGGAACCCATCTCTCCATCACATATTCGAAGTCGCCAAAAATGTTGCAAAATGTCTAGGATTCCTTAAGCGTTGCAAAAAATATTTTACCCCGTCTGATCTGGCCTCCATCTATAAGGCATTCATCTGCCCACATCTGGTCTGGTGCACCCAAGACCGTTCTGCACATTCTAGATAGGTTTCAGAATCGCGCTTTAAAACTTATAGGTGATAGAGACATATAAACTCCATAGTCTCACTCGAACATTGTAGAAATGTCTCGTGTCTTTCCCTATTTTATCGCTTTTTTATAAAAAGTGCTTCAGCGAAATAGCCAGTTGCATTCCTCCCCTCCAAAACTTCACCCGCAATACGTGTCATGCTTCGAATGCACATCAGTTCACACTAAAGCCCAACTTCGGACGTACTGTCAAGTACAGGGATTCGTTTATAAGCCGAAGAAGACGTTTGTGGAACGATCTACCAGGCTCTGTATTTCCTAATCATTACAACCTACAAACCGGCATCTCATCCGTTCTTCTCCCCCTTTTTCCCACCCGCCCGTGAACTGAGCATCAGTGGTATTAATAATCCCTTCGGCGCACGCAAATTATAAAACAAAAAAAAAACAAACGATATGAGAAAAAATAAATTTCCGATCCTTTCGCTATTCTCTTAGTGGGGTGAGAATGAAAGTTAAAGGAAAATTAAGTGACTAAACAAGCACGAAAAAAAGCCTATCTGATTGCGGTGTAAGCAAAAGCTTTTTGTCGGTTAATTGTTGTCGGTTGGTATAGAAAATGAGCTCACATTTTTGTATGGGCATGCGACATCTGTATGCTTATTATCTGTGGTATATAATGTCTTGCATGACGGTAAAGTGTCTGATGACTTTGAATTCCAAAGTGGGATGCTACAAGACTGGATACTTTCACCACTATTATTTTTGGTCGTAATCAGTGATGTTCTTCATACTGCCCTGACAGTAATAACAATATACGTCTCGACTACGCTGATGATATTTGCTTGCTGTGGTAAAGGGTTATAGATCTGCACCAAATGGTCCATGGTCTAGAAGTTAAATCAAAGACAGCAGGGTTGAGGATTAATACGGGCAAGACAAAAACACTCAGCCTAACAACTACCGTTGCTCAAGTAAAACTACCATTAGATGGCCATTATTTTATGTCATTGAAATGGCGTTGTGACCTCATGAAAATGTGGAGCACATGAGCGCCACTGTCGCGACAGACTGCAGAGCAGCGACAACGATGACCTTGATAATGAGCCAAAGCGACGAAAACCCAGTGTTTGGCAAAAGAAATGGTTTTGTCGCGTGAAGAAGAACCGGAACTATACCGCAATGCCGTTCGTATGTCGACCGCTCAGTTCGATCATTTGCTAGCTTTGAACAAGCCGCACATTGGAAAAAGGGACACGAACATTCGAGCGAGCATTCTAGTGAAAGCACGGCTGCCACTCACGCTACGTTACCTGGCCACTTGTAAACATTTTAATTCGCTGCGGTACCATTTCTGCATTTCGCAGCCATCGATTTCCTGAATCAGTCCAGAATTTGTCGAATCTATTTACTAGGTACTTGTTGTCTGACTTTATTAAGGTGGGTGCTATTTAACCCTTTTCCGGACATCGTCATGTACATATATTGCCCACAAAGTTCTTTATCGAATGCATAGGTCAGTATAGCTTCTACGCACATAGGAAAAATTATTTTGCAATTCTAAATTCCATTTCTATGTTCAGACAGTACTGAAGTATACAAAACACTCTGTGTGGTTCGAGGTCTCAAATAAAATGTACTGCCATTTGACATTGTTGACGAAAAGTGGCATGTCACCAATTCACGCCATGCCACTTTTCGGACGACGCCATTTAATTATCATGGCAGCTGAAAAGTTCTGCCACTTGTCCTAACTGTCAGTACGGAGCTATGACAAGGGCATTTTTTTTCTGCCACTTAAATGGTTCGAAACTCGGCTGTCATTTACGGTGCCATTCAAATGTCATCATAAAAGTGGCGATAAGATGGGGCCCCATTTAAATAGCGGTTTTATAACGCAATTTTGACGTCTTACTGCCATTACAATGGCAGAGAAAAATGGCCGTCTAATGTTAATTAAATAGCTTAAGCATTGCTGGTGACAGCAGGTCGAAAAAGTTGATAACTGTCTATACTTGGGAACTTTAGTCTTGGCCGACACGGTGCCACCGAGTTCGATGTAGACAGCAGATTCGGGAAAGCCAAAGCTGCGTTCGGTATGCTATCGAAAATCTGGAAGAGTAATACCATACTTACAGCATTAAGACCAAGCAGCATATGTTCAGCTCCAATGGCGAGTCAGCACTACTATATGGGTGTAGTGCTTGGAGAGTCAACGAAATTGTCATTCGTAAGTCTCAGATTTTCGATGTCTGCGTATCATCCGTAGGATTTTTTGGCCAAATCTTTGCGTGCCAAGGCGATTTTGGAAAATATTCATGCAGAACTGCGCCATTCATAAATGAATGACAGTCGTCGTCCTTCTAGCCCATCGCTTGAATTTTTTTTAAAAAAATGGCCAAAATATATTACAATACTGAACTGAAAAAACACTCACAAATTTGTTTACTCTTTTTTTTTTTTTTCAAATATTTCAACCGATCGGCGCAAATGGTCTGCAGGCTTCAGTTCCTGTGTCAATTGGATTTTTCAGGCGTGTAACAAGGTTTTTTGATAGAATTCGCTAAGTGATGCTGTAGTACGTTCACTTGCTGTCCACGACGATGAATTGAGGGTGTCGTGGCTCTGTGCTACACTTTCTTCCACATCGACAATATGTTTGGTCGAACGACCTGGACGATGACTCACGGGTGTTTTCACGTTTTGCGCCTACCCAGATTTTCGAAATTTCTGCTTTGCAAGTAAGTGCGACACAATCGTGTCCATTATGTACACCTATGTATAATATATCGCTGTTAAATAACAAAAATGTCGAATACTAACCAAAGATAGTCTGGTTTCGGTTGTTTACTTCCTAACTAAGCATTTTCAATACTTTATTCAATATTATTTTAAACCTTTCCCTAGAAACAACTTGTCCAAGGGTCTTACAATAACATATTTTCAATTACCCTTCCGCGTATCTTTATTAGTTCGATTAGTCATATATTGTTCTGTCCCAGTTGAAAATATCACGAAATGTAGCGCTTGTGTGTATCCTACGCTGTCATCTACCCATCGTTCGGCTAATTTGTCAAAACCGCAGAACTATCACATTTGCTCAATATTTAGTAGGTTAACAGAATGCGCACAGAATTATGTGACCGCACTCAAAGGACACGCATGGGAAGAGCCCAACCCAATCACACAGAGAATAGCCAGCCCCGCTGATTTAGGTTAAAGGCTTAAGGTCGCAGTACTGCCAATACTTCTTTAGTGTTATTCCGATAATTTGATAAAATGTGGTTCGTCCCCGGAAGCGAGAAATAGTGTCCGAGTGTATGCACAGGATAACCACCACCACCATTACACACGCGCGCCGCAGGGTAAATACGATGCTCACTGGAAGAACCACTGTAAATTGCAAAGCCAATGCCTTTCTTTTCGTCTGCGGCCAGAGTAGCGGGACGGTGGCGGAGACAATTATCCTCCAATTTGCATAATTCAATTGCGTTCGGGGTACACAATTAAGTCCCAAATAATTACGGCTGCCTGTCGCATATGCTGACATCACTGGCCTCGTCATCGTCAGCGTGTTCCTCATCCGTGATCACGTGATGCGATGACAGGTATTTTGTCATTGATATGAGAGAGCATGCAAAGTGTCCGGTCCGATTTGGAGTCGATCCGTGAATTGTGGTCGGCGAAGTTGCACACACGCATGCACCCTCTAAACGGGCGTTGTTGTGGGTAGTTTTCGGGTCGTCGACACGGGAATTTCCCCCAGGGGCTGAAGTAACCGCACTGCTCTAGTACGCTGCGATATTTTTTTTTTTTTGTGACACGCTGACAGGTCGATTTTGAATCTTATCTGACTTCGCCTCGATCCACCTGAAGTCCCGTTCACGGTAATTTAACAATTTATTCATCCATCGAGTACCTGTATACTTTGGGATATCTTTTCGTTCTCTTGTTTGGAATCACTAAACAGATGGCAGAATGATGGACAGGTGAATGCGGACGGACAGTTGGAGTGGAGTGATTAACGAAATTATTGCTCCGCTAGGGGTTGCGTGTGCATTTCTTTGAAATCACAATGCAATCCGGGGAATAATTCCAATTTAATTAAATTAAACGACGTAAAGTGCTCTTCGTCGAGCTAACCAATTTGGATTTACTGAAATGTTACAAATTATGCGTCGCAATTATTCTTATGCGGCTTTGAGTGTTACGTCAGTTATGCTACAGAGGCAAATTTTGATATGTAAATTGGAATCACTGGGGAGCGTTTGAGGAATTCTTAAACAATTACGGCAGCCGTACTAATATGAAATGAAAGCCAAGTTTGCGGTAGTAGCAGCGTCTTTAGCTTTTGCTTAATAAACATAGTTTCGCTTGCAACTTGTCCCTTTTACACATGTACAGTACACACTAGCTGTGTTGGAGATGCTGCGTCCCTCGAATTTTTTTCGTACTTGAGCGATTTCTTCTTAGCTGGTCTACCAGCCAGTCCAAAACGGACGAACACTTTGTTGACGACCTTTAGCTATTGTACACGGACAACGATCGGTTTCTGGAATGTCAAGACCCACCTCGACTCACTCCAGGAAGGGCCTCAAAATGCCAGATTTCACTAATTATAGCGTGATTTCACGCGACATTTAAAAAATATCTTGCTGGTGAGTGAGATACTCGTAAATGGTAAGACGCCAGAGAATACCACTCCCCAATAAAAAATACTGTCAAGCTCTACTTTGGTAGACCAGGTGGAAGCGCGCGAAGGTCCAAAATTGGACTGATGCTAACTCCAGCAGCACGAAGCAGCCTCATATCCTGGAAATCTCACAATGACCGGATATTGACGGCTTTATTTCAGAGCAGAATAAGAAAAATTACCATCATACAGTGTTGTGCTCCGATCGAAGACGCGACTGAGGATGATAAGGACAATTTCTGTAGCCATTTAGGCTTCGTTTGCAACTAAACGCCTAATGGTGACATCGTTATGGTGATAGGTGATTTTAACGACAAGGTAGGAAGCGATAATACTGTGCTTAAGCCCCTAATGCAAGTCCACGGTCTTGGAGACCGGAATGACCACGGAGATCGGTATGCTGACTTCGGCAGTACCAATCGCCTAGTCGCCAGAACTCAACTGACAGCCAGCGAACATTCCACCAGATCGATCATATTGCGATCAGCCGCCGCTTTAAAAATTGTCTCCTAGATGTCCGAAACAGACGTGAAGCCGATATTAGACAAGAGTGCGATCACCGTCTTATGTTAGCTTTTATGCGTCTTCGCACTGAATCCGTCAACAGAAATCTCTCAATCTTGCTCAACATTACCAGGATCAATACCGACAGGCTCAGCGATCCCCAAGTGCACCAACAATTCAAGAACCACCTTGCTTTAGATTACAGAAACCATCAACAGCACAATGCAGGAGAGCGTGGACGACCACAGGAACGCGGTGCAAAATGTTTCTGCAACGGGGCACGCACATACATCGGCGAAAGGCAGAATAATCACTGCACATGGCTACCGACAAACATCTGAAGACGGATCGATAAGCGTACAGCAATTAAGGCTCGGATTATAGCGGTCACAGCAGCAGAGCAGCAGGAGCTCATTTGTGGTCGAAACTCCAAAAAACATCCAGTGAAGAGTTCAGATGATAACCTTCTGATTTCGGACGAGAATCAGCTCACTAGATGGGGAAATCAATTCTCAACAGTCCTTAACCACTTAGATGATAGTATATGATCTCGAACTCCAATCAGTCTTCCGAGGCAACAAATTTCCGAATTCGCACCTGACCCAGTAAAACCGAAATAACAGCAGCAATGAAGTCCCTCAAAAAAAGAAAGTGATGTCATTCCTGCTGAACTTCTTCAATTTCCCCAGAAGTTGAAAAGAGGAATGATTATCAAGCTTCAGAAAAAGCGAAATCTGATGGATTGTGAAAACTGGAGTGGTATATGCGTTCTCCCGGCCACAGCCAAGATAATAGTTAGAATCATATTAGAAGGCAATAAAGAACATTTAGGTTTAGCTTTCGACGTCGAACAGGCAGGAGCAATGCGTCGAATACAGGTCTTCGCTACAGCTACTGTTTATTGACTTCGAAAAGGCTTTCCACAGCTTAAATATTGAGATGCTGTATGGTAAGCCTTGCGCAGGAGAGGCGTCCTAGAAAAACTCAGCTATTATCAAGGCTACATACGAGGGTAGTAAGTGTCACGTCTTACACGATGGTAAGGTGTCGGAAGATTTGGAAGTCAAAATGAGAGTGCTTCAGGGGTGCATACTGTCACCGCTGTTGTTCTTGGTGGTCTGGTTATCAGTGATGTACTCCGTGCAGCATTGATGGAAGGTGACAATGAAATTCGATGGACTATGACATCTTACCTTAAACACTTCAACTACACCGACGATGTCGAGATGTAACTCAATCATACCTCGGGCGCCAGGAGTTGTTCTCATTTTTCATTATGTCATCAATCGTTTTGTATACACTTCTAATCGGTGGCAATATAGATTTGTCAGCCACACAGTTGCTCATAGCCGACCCCAGTCTTGCCAATTCGCCTGCTATCTCAATTTTAATATGTGATCAGTGCAATGCGACATTTCTTAACCGCCACACCATTGATTTTATTGTACTTGATCCTATGGACAGCTTGACTACCTATAAAAATTCCTTCTTTCCCTATAGTAATACATTACATGTATTCGGCAGCCAGAACGACTTCTATTTCCGTATTGATTCTGAGTATAAACATGCTCCTGTACCAGATTCAATTTCTGAACCATCAGTGGAGAACTTGATTACATGATGACACTATTTGACTGACAATTTTCGCTGCTGAGATATAAAATCGGTATGTTCACATTGAAATCATAATAAGGAGTGATGTAGTCTGATTCTTCCAAACTTGTGCATCCTCCTGTATCGTCCATAGATCCATCCAAGAACGCATATCGTGTTTTGGGATGGAAATCTGGGGAAATCTTCATTGCTGCACTTCCTAAAATCTTGCCCAATCTTACTCATGCTGATTGGGAAGAAGCTCATCCCAAAAATCATCGAAGTTCTCTAGTGGTCTCTGTTCAGGCTTGTTGCCAAGAGTTGGTTCATGCGTGCGATATCAGCTACAGGGCTTAGTAAAAAAAAAAAAAAAAAACTGAGAGCGACGTTGCTCTACCTTATATCTAATAGAGTCATAGTCAACATTAAAGTTACAGAAGTGATCCTAGTGGAGCTCATGTCGTAAATTTGGTGTATAATCTGGGCCCAAGCATAGTATGAAGTCCTAATACGTACACGTGAACTGTAACTTATGTTTTCAACATTTTGTACTAATATTAAGTAAATTATGAAATAAACACAACTTTATTCCAAATAAATTTAAGAAATGGAGCAAATAAGATTCTACCCACTGACCCAACTTGCAGAGAAATTTCAAAATCTTAACTAATCCAAATCTACAGCCAACTTTCATTTCATTGTTTAAACAATGTACATCAATTTAACGCAACTAACAAATAAGATTCGCTTCGCACAGTCCAACATTCACTTTTCCATGGTGAACTCATAACATGGGACCTCCAGTGGGCAACACCAACCAGCAGCTACGCATAATTTAGGTTATCTGATTCAAGCGTCACCCTACTGACGTAGCTTTTGATGGATATACCTCCACCTATAAGACTGACCACACCACGTGTATGTATACTACACCCCAGTGACCTGAACTTAAATTCCCGCTTACTCACGGGTGTTAGTCATTTCCGAGTGCACGAATGCGCACCACCCCCTGGAGTTGCACTTCCCTCCTAACACACAGCAGCACCCAGCAGGACACCTTCGCCTTCGAGTATGACTCGCAATCGTACCTGTCATTTATATAGCATTCGGTTCAGTCGATGTTGCTGGACAGCAGCACAGACAGGCGGACGCAAAGCAATGGTCTCTTACGAAATTGGATATTTGCGTGGCATAATTAACAATGCCCACGGCCACACACACCGAGCTTGCACAAGACACTGAGACCCGATAATATTCAAATCATCTATGCGAAAGCGGAGCGGTCACAAGGTGCTGGCTCCTACTGTTACTGCCACTAAACTGCAGAATGACGGCTGCAGCGCCAGTGAATGTAACCGAGTCTCTGGGTGATATTTTAATAACCAAATAGGCCATTGCATGTGACATCCCCGAAATTCGGTTCCAATGGGCATGAGAACGCAGCGTCGTCTCTGGTCGGTCAGGTTATTAGGTTTTCCAAAGAAAATCATTGCAAGTCACCTGTAAACACCCAGAAGAGGAAGCAAGTCTAGGATGAACATTCGGCCTCCTTCCAAGTGGTAGCGTCGTCTGCTGTAGACAGCACTGAAATAGGGACGGCTCTTGAGTGTCATTGGGCTCTGTGCACTAGGTGCGTTGGGGCAATGCATTAGTTGCAGAATTATACGGTGTCGTGACATTTGGCAGGACTACAACGACGACGATAATGCAAAAGTGGCAAGGTGAGCGTTTTCGGGTAGAATTGCACTTAACAGCCACCTCTCCTGCTGTGCGTGTGGGTTCTGCTGGGTTCACAGAGGAAATTTCATCCGTGTGGGAGCCGATTTGCAAAACGTGGTTGGCATTGACGAGGCCTTGTGAAAGGTGCGTTACCTTAATTAGATTCTTTGTCTGCAGAATTTGTTAAGGAACTCTGAACAAATGAGAAGTGATAGGGATTGTAAATAGAAAGGTGAAGTGAAATACGTTTCACTTAGGTGCTAGAGCTTATTCGTGAGCTTTTTGAGAAAAGTCAAATTATTTTCTATGTGTTTTGCAAAGAACAGACTTACTTTTATTTAATCTGGGTTCTGTTGTTATATTTATAAGCGTTCTCTTCGGGATAAGTATATAATTTCTTAAAGCCACGTTTATATACAGAGCGTGGTCTGACAATTCATTCAATCGATTTGCAGCCGTTTCGATTTGGGCTGCAATGGTCTTAAGTTTTTAATATCATTATTAATTTAATACCAATTCTGAGTTAGATTTTCCAATAAATCGCTTCGCTGATGTGACAGATTCTTTCTTTCCGCAGAAGAGTTCTAGATCTATGAAGAGATTTGCTATCTTTTATTTTTGTTCCAGTAAGCCGAAAAGAATAAATTATGAAGCACCGCAGGGATCAAATATAGTGCTTTTACTATTTATTATTTACAAGAACGACTTGTTTGCCGGTTTTCACAAGAAAATATAACTTTTGCATACACCGGCAATGAAGAAGTTGGAGTAAAGCATGGATCCCTAGCTACAGCGTGGATCCCTGGTTACAGTATAAATGTAGTCGAAGTTCAAAAAGGCGGTAAGATGGTGCCGTGAAAATGATCTGTTGATCAATATATATGTAAAACCGAGGACCTCGTTCGATTAGTAAGCAGCGCTTACCTAAACAACGACTGCCCAGGATCAACAACCAACTTATTCGTCGAAGAAGTAAAGACCTATAAAAATCTGGTAGTTACTATCGACTCTAACTTTAAATAGAATACTCAAGTCTTCAGTACTGAAGCAAGTGCACTATACTCTGATTGAATCGCAGTTTTGGTATACATTTCTTTCATGGCCAGAGGAGAGAAAACACGCTAAGAGTCAATGGAGATATAGCGGAATAGAACTTTTGTCTAAGCGTGAACATCAATTTCAAAACTATTTGCATTTCATATCTCTGTTAACTAACGGTCTTACTAGAATAACAAGCTAGAAACAGGAATTCCTCGAAAGATCTACGTACCATTTTGGTTGATCTGGAGAAACCTTTCCATAGAGTTTCGAGAAATCTCATATGCTCGGCGTTGACATCTTAAGAAGAATGGGATCAAAACTAGACCAGACGTCCTTACACCTCTACACAGCATGCCTAACAGAAGAAAAATTCCCGTCTCGACCAGTCCTCGTACCAAAAGGGCGACAAACCGCCTGAGCAATAATCGTCGTGCAGGCCATTGTGCACGCTAGATACGCTGTGGAAAGTGCTCGTGAAAAGGCCGAATGGAGTAGACATCATCAGTTCTGCCGATGATTTGCAGTTGTATTATAGTAGTGGCCAAAACATTCGAGGAAGAAGTGGAACACCTTACCTGTTCATCAAGTACCTAGGAATGTTGCTGCACCACAGACCCAGATTCAGGGATCACCTAACGTACACAGGCGAGAAGACCCCTTAGGCAGTAGCGGTACTATTCAGACTAACGCCAAATATTGGGGGAACAAGGCAGCCAATCAAAAATCTTCTTCTCTGAGTAAGTCAATACTCCTGTATGTGACCCATACATGGGCATCAGCGACGCACCGTAAGTCATACATTAGAACGATGAACTCGGCGCATAGAATCGCATCTTTAAGGGTATGCTGCGTCCTTAGAACTGTGTCAGCGGATGCGATATATGTAATATCAGGTCGAATGTCTATCGATCTAGACGCGATCTAGACCTCGGCAATACGTGAAAACGAGCACGATGATAGAACAACAACTATAGAAGCTATAAAAGTAGAATGACAACATAGGTGGAAGATCATAACCAAAAGTGATGGACATACAAATTGATACAGATGGATTAGCAGAAGCACTGGGGGATAAAATACTACCTAAAACAATTTCTATGGGGGCATGGATGCTTCCGGGAGTGTCTCTACAAGTACGCGGATGAACACAGAGTATGTACTGATCGAATACCGAGATTACACAAGTAATTGGCGGCCAAGTGACCCCAAGAAGCGTGATCTCATTTATGCTGGCAAGGAGCGAATGCTGAAAGTCTGCAAGCGAAGTAATAACGAGTATAATGCAGCAAATAATGGAGAAATGAAAGGAACGAAGATTATGCCAACTCTGGCAGCTAAAAAAGAAGTGACGAAATGTCAAACCTGCGAAGGAATGCCTTGTCTGTCGGTGCCGTAGGGGAACAACATTACAGAGAAATAGGAGCGATTTTTTTAGCATGTTACCATGCAGGAAAATGGAGTCGGGCATAACTCGTAGCACGGGCTACAAGTATCCATAAAGGATTTTTAACCCTAACTATGCATCAAAAAAAAAAAAAAAAATAGGTCTTAATAAGTACAGGAGATTTACGTTAGAATGGTGCAAGGTATAAACCGTGACGTGACGTAAAAACGAAAGTAAACTGTACGGCGGGAATAAGTGGGGAATTCGAAGGTAGAGTAGGAGGCACCGCAGTCTAAGTCCCTTGCTTTCAATGCCATGCAAGATTTGAAGGGACACATCGATGAAACTGGAACGGCTTCTTTCCATCAACGGTAGCGCTACCGTAAGTAGCGTTGTGACAGCCCTTTAGAATTCATTTAATAATTACATCGAGGCTTTGAAATATAAGGGTCCACGAATCAGCCGCACGAAGATAAAACGTTTGTATTTGAGACTATTCTCTTCAGATTCCATGAATTGCATAAAACATTGTTTCCTGCTAAAAAAAAAGGACAAAAGCAATATCAGAGAAAGTTTCAATATGTGGACGAAAGTATAGCTGATTAAGTAAGTAAGCTTCATAAAATGTTAATTTTTTCATCCTGCTTAGCATATACCTATTATATGTACATACATACATATGCGGAAATTCTGATCAAGGATATGTTCTCACTTAATACGAATTTGACCACTTCTTACTCGCAGTCCTATTAAGTCCATCTAAAACAAACTGCTAGCTTAGAAGGAGGTACTAAGCAATGGTAGCCCAAAATGTGGAACAAATTTCCTACAGCAGCTTAGCAAAACTTACAAAGTTGCTGCTGAACATTGAATAATCATGGAAGCCTTAAGGAAACAATTCCCGCAAAAAGAGCTAAACACAATTCTGCATTCCAGAGTATCTTCTCTTGTCCAGGCTGTTGTGTTGTTCGAGTAGATGCTGGCTTTGCTGCTAAATGAAACCCAATGAACCCAAAATGACAATTTCTTGTCTGAGTCTTGGGTTCCACTAACATTTTTTGCAGGTATGCCGGACTGATGCTACTTAGTTACTTACTTACTTACTTACATACTTGCTTACTTACTTACTTACTTACTTGGGCTGACGTATGATCTGTCAAAGTGGATACAAGCTTAACAAAGTGCTCCTGTAAAAAGGCTTTAAAATTTAAAAAAAGTGCACAAATTTTTTTAAAAATATTTTATTAAAAAACTTCTCAACTTACAATTACATTGTTCAATCAATTTCTGTGTAAGTCTTAGCAATTAAGAGAAATAGAATCCAGATTTGTTGTAACCCGAAAACTAACCTCAACAAATGAATAAGAGAGGTCTGCTTGAAACTTCGCCCGACCAAACTAGAGAGGAAAAGCGCAGAACCTTTGTAGCGTCAACACCTTCGCCACCACCAGAACGTCTTAGTATGGAATCATCCTCAATAATAACCGTCGAAGTCTTGAAGGAAATCCTAGATGACAACATAAAAAACTCATCAGGGAACTGCCTTCAAAAGCCGACTTTCAAGTACTTCACGCAGAACTTACTGGCTTGAAAGTAAAGTACGACGAAATGTCTGCCAAAGTTGCTCAACTGGAACACCAAAATAATGCACTGGAGAATCAAATGGACAAGTTGGTACAGAAAAGTCTGGAAACAAATGTTGTGGTGCACCTGCCTGCAGAAGTCAATACGGACATGAAGGATAAAGCAAAGTCTGTTTGCACCAGCCTGTTGGGCACTGCTGATACATGCTCCGTAATTGACTATGCACATGCGGTATCTTCTCCTGGCACACGTACTGCAATGATAATTGTAAAAATGAAGTCGCGAAATGATGCTTGGACAATACTCCGAAATGCAAAAAAATTAAAAGGCACACAAATCCACATTCACAAAGATCTCCCGTACAACACGCGTCGTAGGAAAAACAACTTGCTACCAATTACTAAATTTCTTCGCGATAGGTTTCCTCTAGTGAACACCCAGCTAAAAGACGATAAGCTACTCATTTCGAAAAACACTTTTACATGGGATTTGGCGCACGGCTTGAAATGTGGCAAAAACGACCCGATGGTGGTGCTGCGCACAATTTTCGGCGGCGATTTTACATTGTTTTCTAGTGTTCATCATTTTATGAATGAAGTCCATCGAGCTAACAAAAACGTAAACAATGTCAAACACAAAATGTCAAGTTTGTCGTCGGAAGTTGGCAACGTTTCATCGCTTCATATTTGCGAATCAGCCACTGTGCAACATGCAGAAAATTTGGGGGCGCACACAAGCATGCGCTCGAGAGAACAAGCAGGTGATCGTTTACATTATGAATTGAATTGAGACGGTCCCGTCTACGAGAATCAGATAAAATGTTTAGAATTAAAAATATTAGGATATAATGTCGCAGGACTCAAAAATAAGTTTTTTCAAATGAAGTTTTTTGATTATGTAAAAAGTTTTGATATATTTGTAATTTTTGAAACACATGTTTTAGAAGATAAGGAGGAGAAATTTAAAACAATATTTAGGAACTATGAATTAAAGTGGGTTCCAGCAGTGAAAGTAAATACATTTGGAAGAGGAAGTGGAGGGGAACTACTAGGCTATAGAAAGTGCCTGGAAGGAGTTGTTTTGAATTTCAAGCGAGCTGAAGAAATGGATATCTTAGAGGTAAAAACCAAAGGATATGACCTCTTTATTGTACCCATTTACTTGAACTGTAATCACTGGAAAAGGGATTATGACCAGCTTTGCGACGCATTACAGGATTTAGGGTCAATGGATTTGCTTCTTGTTGGTGATTTTAACGCAAGGATTGGATTGTCGCAAAATAATTTTGTAAGTGGATCTGTAGCAACAATTATTAATCCAACCCGCAGATCAAAAGATGAAGTGTGTGATGGGAAAGGGACTAAAATACTGGAAATTGCTGATGCTTTAGACGCAAGGATTTTAAATGGAAGCTGTAAAGGAGACCCGAATGGCGAATATACGTTTATTCGAGGAACGGCGTGTTCAGTTATTGATTACTGTTTAATGTCGGGGAAGTGGTGCTCTATTCTGAGCAACTTTAGTATAGCTGCACAAGTTTTCTCAGACCACATGCCCTTGGAAATTTCATGCATAGTTCAGGAATCAAAAGAAGCGCTCAGCACGAAGCAACTGAGACTACTGCCAAAGTTGATATGGAGAGATCGATTTCAAACTATATTTCAAAATAATTTAGATCAGGAAATTTTTAAACGAAGATTGGAAAACAAGCCACTGCACATGGAGGACCTTACTAGAATTATAATTGAAGCTGTTCCAACAAAAACTGCAGGAAAGCGTAAGGGTACTCTCAAACAGGTCTGGTTTGACGCTGAATGCTATAAAGCCAGAAAAAAATCCTTTTCGTTTCTTAGGCTCTTAAGGAACTACAATACCACATTTTTCAAAAATATGTATGCAGTCGCCAATAGGGACTTTAAACATCTCTGTTTTGTAAAAAGAAAACAACTGGAGCAACAAACCGTAGCCGTCTTAAATTCGTCAAGGTCCTCAGCAGAATTTTGGAAAGCCGCCAAAACTATCAACGGGAGAACCAATTTCATTTCATCATCCTTACAAGCATCTGAACTTCGGGACTATTTTAAGAACCTGCTTAACACCCCGCAATTTTCGCCTCTTCCTCAATACGCAGCACCATTTTTTACAGATGATCTCCTAGATGTTCCGTTTACAATTTCTGAAGTACAGAGTGCAATCGTAAAATCGAAAGTTGTTAAAGCTCCAGGAGACGACCGAATTCCAGCTGAATTCTTTAAAAACTGCTCAACTGAATTCCTGTCCGCATTAACCAAGGAATACAATAGGATATTTGAGACAGCGAGTGTTCCAAATAGCTTTAAAAGAGCAATAATATTTCCCCTACACAAAAAAGGATCATACGATAACCCTGAAAACTATCGAGGCATTTCGTTCCTGAATACATCAGTGAAGTTGTTTAGTGCTATAATTTTCAACAGGCTAACACAGTGGATAGAGAATAAGAAGATTCTGAATGAATTTCAAGCGGGGTTTAGGAGAAACTATTCATCTTTAGACCAAATATTCATCCTGACGAACATTGCGGAGAGCTTCAAAAGAAGAAACAAGAAGTTATATGCTTTCTTCGTTGACTTTCGTGCTGCTTTTGATTCTATTGCACGTGAAGCACTTTTTTATAAGCTATTTAAGATGGGAATCTCCAGCAAAATTGTCGTTTTATTACAAGCGATGTACGAAAACAACGTCGCTTATGTATGGGATGGTGAGCTTGTATCGGAAGACTTTACAACACGAATGGGAGTCAGGCAAGGATGTGTTCTGAGCACGTTACTTTTCATTTTATTTATAAATGATATAATGGATGCAATTGGAGGGGGAATTCAGTTTGGAAGTATGCAGATACCAGGACTCCTTTTCGCAGACGATATAGTTTTTCTATCTGAATCAGTGGAAGGAATGCAGCGAATGGTGAACCGTCTTGAGCGCTACTGTGAACTTTGGAATCTGTCTGTAAATTTAGAAAAATCTAAAATGATGGTGTTCAGAGATGGTGGTGGTAGATATTCTCGTAATGAAAAATGGACATACAAAGGAGAAAACGTTTCAATAGTTCGGGAGTATAAATATCTAGGTGTATTAATTACGGCGAATCTCAACATGCGAAAACATTTCCAACTCAAACTAGCGGAGGCGAAGAGAGCTGTTTCTTCAGTATGGGGCCGTTGCATCAATAATAAATTTATTGAACATAGCGCAAAGCTTAAATTATTTCGTGCGACTGCAATCTCTATATTGCTATACGGCGCTCAAGTTTGGGGTTACTGTCAGTTTGATGAGGTTGAAAGATTCCTGAGGTATTTTCTCAAACGCATTTTCCGGCTACCAACCTGCACCCCTAATTATATGCTGCATTTGGAAACAACAGTGCCACCTTTATTTTTAGACACGCTTAAGCTGCATTTCGATTTTATCATTAAAGTGTTGGAGATGGAAGATGGACGGCTGCCTAAACTAGTGCTTAAGAGAGCCATATCAACAAGAGGAAACCTTATCGAAAAGTGGGAAGAGCTGGGGGAGAGTTTTGGTGAAAACGTGAGAATTGCAGCAGATATTAACTCTGCTGAGTTAGGGATGGTATTTAAAAAACTTTTAGAGAGAGCAAGCTACACTACTTATGATTGTTGCAAAATGGAAGCTGAATCTTCCCAGTATAGAATGATTTACAGTAAACTCAACTATAATCTTCAACAACATACGTACTTTCTCAACCGCTTTCCGCTGAATATGATTAGCCTAATATTTAAACTAAGAGGGGAAATAATAAATTTAAATTACATCCCACATCGACCAGACCGGTCAGTTCTATGTGACCTGTGTAATCTTCAAGAAAGGGAGGATGTATACCATTTTATTGCCAGATGCCCTATCTTAAATGAGTTTCGTGTGAGATACTTTGGCGTAACTGCATTGGATATGAATGAGGTCTTGAACATTTTGAACGGCAACCTTGGTTGGGAAGTTCTATATAAATATGCACTAACCGCATTTACCTACAGAGCACGTATTATAGAAGGAAACTTTTAAATATCAATGTGTATTAAAATATAAATGCGAAAAATAAATTGTCAATCTGGTAGACGGCCGTGGGCCAAACCATATTTAACTTAAGATTATGAAATTGTATTTAAGTATTATTAAAGTTTAAATAAAGTTTTCAAAACTAACTTCAAAACTAACTACTTACATACTTACTTACTTACTTACTTACTTACTTACTTACTTACTTACTTACTTATTTATTTACTTACTTACTTACTTACTTACTTACTTACTTACTCACTTACTTACTTACTTACTTGCTTACGTACTTACTTACTTAGGTGGCGCTACCATCCGGGGTGGACCTGGGCCTCAACCAACAGACCTGTCTTGCCAGCACGGTTACAAGCCAGCTGCCTCCAGTTGCGTACGCCAAGTTGGTTGAGGTCCCCCTCCACTTGTTTGCGGCACCTACCGCGAGGTCGTCCTCTACTGCGTCGTCCATCCGGAGTGGATTCGAAGACTTTCTTAGCGGGAATGTTGGGCTCCATCCACTCTAAATGACCCAGCCATCTTAGTCGCTGTATGTGAACTCTTTTGGCTAAGTCGATGTCCTTATATAGGTCGTATAGTTCAGCATTGTACCTTCTCCTCCACTCACTGTCTATGCAGATGGGTCCAAAGATCGCTCGAAGAACTTTTCTCTCAAAATAACCAAGGGCATCCTCATCCGGTTTTGTTAAAGCCCATGCCTCTGCGCCATACAGCAGGACTGGGATTAGAGTCTTGTAAAGAGTTACCTTGGTAGTTCGAGATAGAGCTTTATTACTCAATTGCCTTCTTAGCTCGCAAAAATACCGATTGGCAAGAGTAATTCTTCGTTTGATCTCCCCACCGGTGTCATTAACGGAGCTTAGCATAAAGCCTAGGTAAACAAAGTCATCTACTACTTCAAAATTATATCTGTCTATGGTGGCGTTCTGTCCAAGACGCCGATGTTGGGTGTCCTTTTTGTAGACGGCACGTATTTTGTTTTGCTTTCATTGACCGCTAAGCCCATCTTCGCTGCCTCTATCTCAATACTTGCAAATGACCCACTGACGGCCCGTTGAGTTGTTCCGAGTATGTCAATGTAATCGGCGTAAGCGAATAGTTGTACAGACATGTAAAAGATTGCACCTCCGACGTTAGCTTGTGAGTTTCGTACAATTCGTTCAAGTATTATGTTAAAGAGATCGCATGATAGCGCGTCAGCTTGTCTAAGATCTTTCCTGACAACGAACGGTTCAGTTGTGTTCCTTTCGACTTTGATGGAGCAACGAGAGTTTTCCATTGTCATTCTGCACAAACGGGCGAGCTTTCCAGGGATGCCGAGACTAGACATGGCTCTCTATAACTCGTCTCTATACGTGCTATTATAAGCAACTTTGAAATCGATGAAGAGGTGGTGTGTATCGATTTTATATTCATAAGTTTTTTCCGAGATCTGTGAACTTTCTGGACCTAAAACCACACTGAGAAGTACCTATTAGGTTGTTGACGATCGGTTTTAAGTGTTTACATAATACAGCAGAGATGATTTTATATGACTGTTGAATGGACTAATGCTATTACTTCCTGGAAATTACCGGCAGAGTCTGATAGTGTTCTTCTATCATAAAATTAGCTTATAAACAATGCTCTGAGGAGCATTTTTTTAATACCTGAAGCTGCGTTGGGTCTTTCAGTGTCCTCGGTTAGGGCTTCCATTGTTTATTGGATTTCTTATGAACAATGTTTTGTGAGGCATGACTCTCTACGGTACAGGCAGACTACCAGAAAAGACCAGAAAAGACTGCAGATAATTTATTGGCAGTGCCTTATCAGGCACAACGGTTTTGCGCAGCATGTGCATGTGCAGTGACAATGAAGTGTCTGATGCGATGAGCTATTACGAAGCACCTTCTATATGATTACCCTGCTCTTCGTTACTCAGCCGCTTAGTTGGATTTCTACGAAAGACAAGAAAATTCCAGTAATGCAGTGACAATGAAGTGTCTGATGCGATGAGCTATTACGAAGCACCTTCTATATGATTACCCTGCTCTTCGTTACTCAGCCGCTTAGTTGGATTTCTACGAAAGACAAGAAAATTCCAGTAATGCGGACAAAGCTAGGTTTTGTTTCCTTATAGTGCAATGGACCAGTTGCATCTGAGTGCTCCAGTGTAGCGTTCCGTAGTCTGAGAAAAAAAGCAGCTTCTTATAAATTTGTAGGACATGCTTATCTACATGTATCCAAGAGTAAACGCATTCTGTCCAGACTCATCTCTCTAATAGTCAGAGCCTAATCATCTCCCTTGCATTTACCCACTGAAATCTAAAGTTAAGGTGCCGTAAAACAAGGCTACATTCACTGACAGTCAAATTGGTATGCTGATCACGTTTGCCAGATCAATAATCGTTGTCATCCCATACGCCGATCGGTCTTAAGGTAACCTAAATCCACAATCATGTCCCAAAAAAGGGGCTCCGTCTGATCGTTTCTCCTCATTCGACTTCGCCTTGTCATATCAAAGATAATTAAAATGCGACTATACCCAGCGAATGAACTCAAACGGCAGCAACAACAGCAGACTCGTCTGCTTTGCCACTAAAGATTATTGAGGAAATGAAATGTCATTTACGATAGCAGAGATCAGGTCCCGCTCCCTTCACAAATGCACCCTCGAATCTTCCACAAATATACGTACATGTGTGCCCAACAATTGCAATCGTCATTGTGGCTCCCAACACACCTCCTCTCACCGAGAGGATGGGTAAAGAAAAACGCATTATCCCTAAGGATATTTTGTCAGTGGTCCACCAAAGTACATCAGTGTGATGTCCGATGGGTGCTGGGGCCGCTGCTGCCAGCGCGCAATGTCTTCTTTCGCGGCACCAAATCGAGGTAAATACCAGAAGATCATTAATGTCAGGTAAATATATTAATGTCAGCCATAATCCAATATGGAATCTAATTATGTGTTGGTTTGCCCGGAAGGGTATGATACTATAGATTTTGCTGAGCTGTTGGTACTGGTTTGTGGTGTGCTTTTCGGTTGCGCGGTCAACGTCAGCTTCTTTTCGCTGTCCGCATCTACATTGTCGTCATCGTCGTCGTCGTCGTCGTCAGTCAGTATCTTTAATTCGAGTTAATTTATCTTTTTCAGGGCAAATCGAAACACGGTACGATGACATTGGGACCGTGCTTCGATTGAATATGGTCATTTCTGACAGCTTACCGTCTCGGTTTAGGTATCATGGCCGGCGCACAAGACGAGAATACTTTTCAGCAGCAGAGAACTTTATTGAGTTTCCCGCAATTTTTCTTTTTTTTACCCTTCTGACGAATTAATAATTTCATCTCGTTTAAGGCTCTCGATTCGTTTTTCATTTGAATGGATCTGTGGATAAAAAACCTTTTCAAGGCAAAGTGTTAACTACTGCGGACGGTGTTTATCAAGCGATCAGTTAGTTTGTTTTTTTTACTCCAAGTCTAGACGGTGTGCCTATGCTGGCAAAATAATCGTCGCCATCCAAATTGGGATGTCACATTAGACCCATCGAAAGCTAATTAGTGCTGGTGCGGATCCTTTCGAAATTAGCTTTGAATTTGTGTGGATAGTTACTTGTACGGATCTGGAATAGCAATGAGGTGAGTAGAGCCCTTTTGAAGGTAGCATAGGATAGCATGATGCTTTAGATAATCAATGACTATAGCAATTAGTAGATGGCTGTTAAACAACGGCGCCATATTGTCAGATTCGTAGTTATCGTCTCGCGTACTTTCCTATTGCTGATAAGTAAAACTTCGATTTTATGATGAGCAATTTGTAACCCGCCCCCGAGGAGCCAACACTGTATTGTTCTTAAAGTCTCATTACAGAAAAGTTCTATTTCTTCGATTTGACATAGATCACGATAGCGATGTCATCCACAAAAGCGAAGATTGGTGCTTCCCGTCGACTATAGCTCTATAGACTTCTATAACAGAAGACCTAAGACCAATAGTTGTGGCGGGTGGTTATTTAGTAATTCTTGATTCCATCGTCGGAATCATAGAAGAGGACTCTGTCAGTGAAATAACTCGAAATAATTTTTAATAAATATACTGGCACATGCATTAGACGGAGACTATGCACAATACGCTGGCAATTTGCCGAATGATTACGGCATTGATAGCATCTATTGTTGATTGCGACTTACGAAGACCGTACTGGTGTTTCGCTATAACTGTTGGTAGACGCAGGCCCTCTCTGCATTGTAGAGTCACGTAAAGCAAAGTAAATCACAAGAGAATCTTTCCACTACCTACAACGATATATGGAACAATCTTTAGTAAAAATCCATTTAATGCAAAAACACATGGTAGTCATAAGATAGAAGAAGAATCAAAATGTCGGGTTGTAGGTTTAAGTTTAGATTAGGGTGGCTATCTGTATAAATTACAGACACACTAAGACTAAAAAAGGTTTTTTTTAATGGCTTGGATCTTTCCAACTGCAGCTTTTGATAAAGCGAAGGTTGCTCCTGACGTCTGATCGCCGAGATCATTGAAAGAACACGATTCCACGGACTTGATTGTCACTTGACTGTGACTGTGGAAATGTTAATGTGCTACAAGTATTGCATTACATTTCAACCAAAACAAGGCAAGAAAGATCTGCGAGGCGAAAAGAGATACTCACGTTGAGGATTTCAGAGAGGAAACCAACACCATCCAGAGAGGGACCATTATCCTTGTTGTTCGGAAGAAACGGTCAAAGCCTAATATCAAATAAGTTTCTTTTTTGCCACTGTCCTGAACCACGTGCTGGAGGGAGAGATGCCGCAAAATCGGAATGAGCTGTCCGATGTTCAAAATTCCTGAATTTGCACAGCACCAGCACAAGAGATGATATAAAAGCCGTAATAAGAACGGTCAAAGTAAGAGAAACTCATACTTAAAGCTGTGTTTAAACTAGGTTGTATGCTGCATCTATTACTATTTCTGGTGGTTATCAGTGATATACTTCGCAGTGCTTTGTCGGTGAAATCGAATGGAGTATTACAACCTGTCTCAAATGACTACACAGATTATATTTGCCTTCTATTACCCAAAATAATGAACTTGCATCAAATGACCCCCTGCTTTGTGAGTCAGACTAGCAAGGTGGAATTAAAAATTAACTCCACCGAATCTTAGACTTTCAGCCTAAGCAGCACCTTAATATCGCAAATAGATATTGCTTGATATCAAGTCGAAAGAGTACAAGTTTCCGATACCTTGGGATTTTTACTTCGTTCGACTGTGATACCGTGTTGGATGAATGCACCCGGATCGGAAAGCCAATGCCGCCCTTGGTATGTTTTCGAAGATCTTGGAGAAGCAGTGCCGTCAGCTTTAATATTAAGTCATTGAGCTGCAACTATTTAGATGTGGAGTCAATACTTAGAAAAAATTGACCCAAGACAGCTGCGAGCTATAGTCAATCGCTTTTTTCAGGAACACATTTCGAGTGTATTGGTCAAACCGTATATCAAATGAACAACTGTATGGAAAACCGAGTCAGCAACCTGTAGATGCGATTATATAGAAGCTGAAGGTCACACTCTCCGAATGGGAAACAATTTCGTAGCAGGTCAGGCTATGCAATGGAGTCGTTAATCCAAGAAGAAAGATGAGCGCGTCGACCTAGAAAATCGTGGCGAAGGTCTGTCGAAGAGGAAGCACAGAAGTTCGGGAAAATCTCAAGAAAATGTGGATATATTCATTCAGGAAAAGAATCTATTTGATTTCTCTTCGGCACAACAAATAACATGGCTGATCAAATGTGGAACATGGACATCTAGTGAGATTGTCTGGATCATCTGGTATACACCTGATGACTCAAATAACAATTGAAGACTTTAAATTCTTTCTGCACTGAATTAAAATGTATTAATGTGTACGGATAAGAACTGTTCTACTAAATACTTTCATATACAGTTCCTAAGCCGAAGAGTTCCTTTGAAGATAGCGCTGTCGTCCACTTGATCGCTCCCAATCAGCTCCAAGTCACACGTTCTGCCAAAAACGGCTATGCTCTAATTCCTCATCGAATCTCGGACCACTTTTCCATCCAGAAAATAACCTAATGATCTAATAATGCATTCAAAGATACCAGTAACAGCACACAGAAGATACAGACAAAAAAAAAAAAAACATTATTTATCTCCGATCTTCATGTATCTAAGACATTACAATCGCTGTAAATGCTTCTTGACTTTTCGGTTTGTTGTTGTAGTCCCCCATTCCTTCTATGAATAGCTGACTCAAGAAAATGGTAGCACCATACTTCCACCACATCATGGTGATGGTGGTTGCTTGCACAATTGAAAGATCTGTAGCTTTGATTGTGGCAAACAGAGAAGAAGGAGCAGTACCAGCACCAGCACCACGAAAAAGAGTGATTTTTATCACAAAAGTGTATCTAATGATATCCCCCCGTGAAAACAACAGGATTCGAACAGCCGAAGCTGAAGCTGTAGCTGCATCTGATCTTGCTACTGATCATCGCAAGTTACTGCTGTGTGCCCACAAAAGCAGAACAATTCCAGAGCGGGTATCATTTGGTTGCCATTGCGCGCCGCCGCAGCGAATTGACTTCCCGCTAAAGTTTCCCTATAAATCTTCCACTTGTTAGCCCGATCGTCGGTTGTGGGGTGCATATACATACAGGTATAGTCTCATGCGTTGCGAATGCAGCGATCGCATTGCACTACTTTGAATGTGGATGCGCTGTCCTTCCCCTGTGCCCGCTTCGTAAAAAATCTTGCAGCATAGTTTGCTGCGACGCAAATAGTTCGTTTAAACAGCCATCAAGCGGATATATGGGACGCAGCAAGAATAAGAGACTCCGTATAGCCGCCCAAAGGAATGGAAAGGTATCAATTTTGTTTAGGGGATTCTTCTTCTGTCCGTAGGTAGGTGTACGGATGTCCTTCCAACAGCCAGCAGGCCAGCAGCGTCGTCGACGTAACAGGAGCTGGTGGAGATATTTCTCCGCCCTTTGAGATGCCGCTTCTGTTTGTTTATTGCCAGAATTAAACGATCGATTTCCTTAGCTGATATCGAATGAGGAGATCGGACCGCTGAAGTGCCAGTGATACGAGTTCAGTGGGAGAACATCGTAAGAGGATTTACTATGTTTTTCAATGCTGGAATGGAAGTCAAGTCAGTTGTTGTCGTTGTTGTCGTCGTCTTCAGCAGAAGTACATTATTATTTTTCGAATATAAATAATCATTGCTGACGATGTACAATCTTTGGGGCGTTGATGACCTTCCTTGCAGGGAGTATGGAGTCAGAGATAAATTAGGAGCTGGATTGATGGGAAGGTGTGTCGATAAAGGTTGTGGAAACCCTAGTTTGGGGATGAGATATGTAGTTAGTTCTTAAAATACTATTCGACTTAACAAGGAGAATAAATACAAAAGAAGATAGGTTTAAAAACAAAAAAATAAGCTTCTTAAGGGCTACCCCCGAATCAAGATTTATATTTTTAACACTTTCTTCCTAAAGGAGCATGAATCATATTTGGATGCCTTCCTATCATTTCTATTAGTTAGCCTCTCAGCAATAGCCAGGATCGGTTTCCAAATTAAATTTCAGTAAAATGCTCGACTACTGTCAAACCTCACTGGTTGTTCTTGGTCTGCCAACCCGCCGCCGTCACCCTGGAGATTCAATTCGAAGGACTGCTTCGCGATGTTGTCTTTTGGCTTCCTCATTGTGTGACCAATCCAGCGCTAGTTTCGCTGCATTATCTCGACACCTAACAGCTTTTGAGTCGTTTTACGTCACAGTTTATGGTTGGATATAATTTGAGGCCAACGAATCTTTAAAATGTATCACAGAGAGCGATTAATAAAAGCCTGTATCTTTCTTGTGATGATTACCGAGATTTGTCGAGTTTCACAGCCATACAGAAGCACGGACATATTTAACATTGGATTCAAAGAGCTTAGTGCATAGGGAAATTTGACTGGATTTTCAAACTGAAGACAGGATGCCAAACGCAGTGTGAGCTTTATTTAATGTGCTTTTAACGTTCCGTTAATGTGCAAGTTCCGTTCCGCCATCATGTGGTACACAACTTCCCAAATAGCTAAACTGTTCGATCTTCTGGATTGGTGTATGTTTCAGAATAATACGCTGATCTGTCTCCGTTGGATACCATGTCTCTCCGATGGACTAACGCTGGCAGTCAATACATAGTCTACAGCCAGTAGAAAGAGTATTGGTGATAGAATACCCCCTTGTCTCACTCCCTGTTGCATTTTGAAAAAGTCGGAGAGTTGTCCATTTTGCAGAACGAAACATCTTGCATTATTTTAGGACTCCTTCATAATAGCAATGGTTTTGGGGGGAATTCCTCTCCTAAGAAGAGATCTCTATATGCATTCGAGATTTACTCGATCAGAGACCTTCTCGAAATCCAGGAGCATGAAGTAAAGTGGTGACTTCAACTCGATTAATTGCTCGAGAATAATACGCAAGGTGTTGATGTGGTCGATGCACGATCGAATACTGTGAAAGCCCGCTTGATGCCTTTTGAGTGTAGCCTCCATTCTAGTCTTCATCTGTTCAAGAAGGATACTTGCTATTAGTTTCGGAAAATCGGACAAAACGGTAATGCCACGCCAATTATTCCAATTCTTAAAATCCCCTTTTATGTATCTTAATAATAACTTCGTCCTTCCAGTTCCTGGAATATGTTTCGTTTTTCCAGGAGGCCTTTATTAACGGAAGTAGAATACTAGCGTTTATGGCGGGATCTGCTTTCAAGAACTCAGCTGGTATACAATTTTAATTTCTTTAACTGTTAGAGATCCGGTGTCAATACCCCGGTAAGATCTGCGCATTTCGAGCACCTGGAGCCCATTACTGTACTCTGCTCGCCGGAACCTTCAATTGATGCAAATAGAGTGCCGTCCACATCCAGTACAGGATGCTTGGCGTTGCTTGTTTGCCCGACAACTTATTTGGATATTCCGTATAGTTCTCTGATACTAGTATCTCACCATTTTGCAGCTATCCGATATTCGCTTTATAATTAATCAGGCAAATAAAGGGACAACTTCGGAATTGACCACTTAAAAGAAAAACCTGAAGGGTTACAATATGTAGCCTTAGTATACGTACATATGCAAAGTGAACTTTCCAAGTGAAAGCGTCAAAAAAGGCCATAAAAATGTTTCTTGAATTACATAAATGTAATTCATTTGTTTATAATTTACGGACCGTAATTAAGGATTGTCTTTATGCCTTTCTCTTGGTTATAACAATCCAATAAAAATGTGCGCATTAACCATTAGTTACCACCTTGGTTACGTAGCCGATCCCATGAGCGATTTACTTAATTAAATTCGCATAAAATTCCCATGTATAATTAGTTCATATTAATTTCCCAGAACTTGCTCACATCGAAGGCAGGTGGATGTATATTTATATCCTTTTTAATTCATATTATCTGTTTTTATTGATATAATTCATGACATTTGGTAATTTTCTTCCACTACGCACGACAATAATTATCAGTTGGATACCAACTCTTACTCTTCGCCAAAAAAAAAAAAGAAGAAATTCACTTACGACAGCAATCCTGATTTATATGCTCCAAAGGATATGCATCTTCCCCAGGCACGACTAAGAAATACAATTTAAAATTAAACTGATTCTCAGCCACGATTGTGTTCTATTTCCCTGCAGGATTAGATTCCTTTTTTGAATTCCAAATTTCGTTATTTCTTATTTCAAAATAATGACAAAGAAATCGTACACACAACAGGGGGAGATAAGCGAATAAATCATTAATTATTCCTTGCGTAAACTGATAAATATTTTTTTCTACTCAACTCAAGGATATCACGGATGGAACCGGAGAAACGGAAAAAAAAAGTCTTGATCTGATGAGGAAAACTGTAGGAAAGTGTGTTTTGAAATCGAAAAAGAAAACGGAAATGTAAAAGTTTGGATTCGAATATAAAAAGCCAGAAGAAGGTCCTTGTATCCTTTTGTTATTTTGTTTGTTTGCCAGGTTTGGGTTATCTGTATTTAATTCTGAATGAGGGTTCGGCAAGGAAATGGAATTCATTTCCGTTCTAATTTCTTTCTTCTTTGTACTTTCCTTCATTAGAAAAAGATAAAATGAATTCCTTGGATCAGGTTTTTCTTTTTGTTTCCATTTTCCAAAGATTATCCTAATGATTGAAGACATTTTAATTATTGTCCTTGTGCCCTGCTATGGTTTGAAGTAAAAAAATAGTAAGAAATGATGTATAACAATATAGAGAGGTGGTATTGTATAACTGTTCGGGAAGATGACATTTACTGAACTTTAATTTTGTTTAATCGAAATGATGTCCTTTCACATTTTATCGCCATATCGGGGATACCGATCATAGAATCGTTGCTGGCGTCGATTTTTTTTCTGCGGTGACGGAAAAGCGTATTAGAGCGATGTTGGTGAATATAGTATAGTTCTGTCGAAAAGTTCGAGATATCCATCTTTTTAAAAATTAAAATAGCTGGGAATTGGTATCTGCGGTAGGCCCAAACATCATTCCGAGAACGCAGTGATACCTTTTTAAGGAACAAATTTCTGCAGCATTTACGACCTACTCGGCTGGATTTCAGCCAGATTAAATGGAAACCGGAAGTAAAGTAGCCATGAGTTGTCGGAGTTCAAACTGCTATAGAACTACCACAAAGAACAAGTTATGAGAACGTTCATAATTTGGAAAAACAAGCACTATTGTTAGCTCTTCTAATACAGATAGATTAGAAGAGTTAGATAGGTGCTGTGGAAGAGGTGGTTAGGGCTGCCCAATTAACCCATCAGGCCAGCCAATACTCGAGGAAAGTTGTTGTGTTGGCAGCTCTCGACGTAAGAAATGCCTTCAACTCGGCCAGATAGTGCGACATACCTAAGCGACAGAGAGCTAATTTATGACACCACAGAGGAACCCCACAGAGGAACCCCACAGGAAAGAAAAAACGGCCGGAGCAGCGCAGGGCTCAATTCTGGCACCAGATTTATGGAGCATCTCCTACGATGGAATTCTTCGCATGGAGATGCCCGAAAACACTTTTCTGGTCGGCTATGCAGACGACATCACGCCGTGACCACCGCACGGGACACCGAAGTGTCGGAGCCAGCAGCCCTAGTAGTCGCAGGAGTGACGCCCATTGATCTCCTAGCAGCAGCAAGGAAGTACGCCCATGACAAGAAGACGGAAGTAGGCGCGGCAACAGCAGCGAAGCAACTCTCGAAGCAGAAGTGGCTAAACAGATGGAACGCTGAACGAGGGGAAGATGGACCTACCGGTTGATCAGAGACTTTGCTGCATAGGCGGAGCGGGAGCACGGTGAAGTGAATTATTATATCACCCAGTTCCTTACCGGACATGGTTATTTCAACAGGTACCTGCACAAGATGAGAAAAGTAGGAAGCGCAGCCTGCCAATACGGAGACTCTCTAGAAGACGATGCATATCACACGTTTTTATCTGTAACAGGTGGGCAGCAGAAAGAAATAATCTAGAGTCAGAGATAGGCAACTTTTCTCCAAAAAATGCCATAAAAAAGATGGTCTCGAGTATCGACACGTGGAATAAAATATCTTTATTCATTGAAACGGTTCTCAGATCGAAAAAGAGAGAAGAGGTAGTAAATACCCTCAATAAGTATACCTAATTGATGAAAGCCTTACTGGCTTTCCCATGGAAAAGAAAACGGCACCACTCTGAAATTTTTTAGTGAGTAGAAGAAGTAGAAGTCTCACACTACTTGAAACAGAGCGGGACTGTTTGATAGGCAAAAAAAAAAAGATAGATTACATTTCTTGAACTGCAGGATTATCTGCTTCACTAGATTTTGATATTATTATTTTTGGCTTTTGGATAGTCATTTTACAGCCGAAATTATAAATGGGTCTTCTTATAATGTTCTTCGTAACGATCGCTGTGTGGACACCACAGGTTTGCTTAGAGGTGGAAGTGTACTGATTACAGTTCGTAGTACTTATTCCTGCACACAACTTGAACTTAAATCAGACAGTATTAACCGGTTCACTAATTTTCATGTGAGTCATTTGATTATCAAAATCTCTTTTTCATCCGATTTTGATATCATTTTAGTTGTAAGTTATATACATACCTCCAGAAGTCCTGTTAAACTTTATAAATTACATCGATCTCAACATGTGGTGTTCATTGGTGATTTTAACTCAGGTGGTATTATGTGGGAGTGTTGGAAGTCACCTTATTTCTTTTAATGTTAATTCTGATATACAAGTTGAACTTACATATTTTTTTAGTCAATATGATTTAGTTCAAGTTAATTATGTCAAAAACTCTTTTAATCGTATTCTTGATTTTATGTTTGTCGACAAAGATTTTGTTGTTAATGTTGAAGCTACTTCTCCTCTCTTTAATAATTCATAAAACAAAAATTAATAAATAAACTTTTAAATTATTATTATTGAGAATGAATTACTAATTGCTTATATAAATTTTGTCTTCCAACAAATTCTGATCACCCTTGATCAAAATTCTTTAAAACATTTATACCAATTTTTAAAGAATAATTAATAATTCCATAAGTAGAAATATAAGGTATAAATCATATTGAACCAACAAATACTCTAATAAAATAATTATTTAAAGATTTATTCATAAAAAATAAAGAAATCTTAGAAAATAAATAACCAAATAATCCTCCAACAATACAAACAAATAATGTTATAAATTTTAAATAAAAAGGTAAACAAATTCTATAAGGAGTTAAAAAAATAAATCATCTTAATATACTTCCCCCAATAATTCTTATTATTACTAAACCTATTATTCCTTTTAATATAATTCAAGTTTCTCTATGTTGTATTACCAAAAACCTTTTATAGATAGATAGATAGATAATTTATTCGTTATAAGAATTTTACATAGGTTATAGCCCAATTTACAATAGTAGTACAGAGATTTGATATCTTTATTTTATCTTTCTACTGAAGCATTGTCTTTTATACATTTTAAGTTTTTATAATGGATATGCAAGTTTATTTTAAAGGAAAATAACGAGAAAAACCTTTATGCAAACAAAAAAAAAAAAAAAAGTTAAATTATTTTAGAAATAATTAAATTAGAAATAAATAACATCAGTAATTGTTAACAAAGACTGGATTATAAAACAACGAGTGGTAAAATAGTTAATAAGAAAAACGAATTAACATATAGTAATAAATAAGTATTTACTAAATAACAATTTATAGATTTTAAATTGTGTAGGAACTACAGTAACGCCAATGTTGATGCAATGAACAATTATTTGGAATCGGTACATTGGGATAACATTCTCTCTTCACCTGACTTGGGAGCAATGTATAACACATTTTTCTTGTATTTTAAATGAACTCAAGAATCGGTTCGTTCCAGTAGGAAAAATTAATATTAACAATCATCCATGCCTGTCGTAAGAGGCGACTAAAATCCACCCTCCGTATACCGAGTATGGCGTATACAAAAAACATGCAATGAACAAAACAAAAGATTTAAATACCCCAGGTGGCAGTCCAGGTAAACTGGAAAATCCACCCTCTTCGGAGGTCGGCTCTACGGATTCTGGGGAGAGCCATTTATTGCACCTTATAAATCCCTTCTCAAAAAGTACAAGGGTATCTCGATCTCCACCAACAAGATCGAACGTCTCCGGAAAAAGAAGTCCGCCGGAAGCGCAAACGCGTGAAAAACGGGACTCAGCGAAATCTAAAAGCATTGAGGAGGAAAACGACGTACTCCGTACCAAGCTTAGCGAAATGGAGCTACTCTATCGTGAGCTCAAGAAAGAGGTAGATTTACTCAGGCAAGAAAATAATGCCCTAAAAAACACGAACCTACAAAAAGAAAATACAGTTAGCTCACATCGCTCACCTAGTCGCGAATACCAGACGGATGAAGAAGAGCTAACACGCGAAACAAATTGGGTCGAAAAGAAACGACCAAGCAAAAAACGAAAAGCTGGTTCCTCACCGGAAGTCGAGCCACAAAAAGATGAAAAGCGCAAGGAGATGCAAGAAAAGCAACAACAACCAAAATTACGTCCTCCGCCACCGATAAACGTCGTTGGAATTACGGACTATAATAAGTTGCATTGCCTCCTTAAAGGAACTCTGGCTTCGAAGTTTAAGGTGACATCTCTGCGAAACAATACGTGGAAAATCAATGTCGATGATGCCGACGGTTACCGATCAGTATCTAAAAAATTGAATGCCGAAAAGATTCAGTGGTATACTTATGAAAATAAGTTAGAAAGACCACTGCGTGTTGTAGCAAGGGGACTCCACCCCTCGTGCACTAAAGAAGATGTAATGCACGACCTTCAAGACAAAGGCTTTAAAATTCTTGATGCCGTCAATATTATCAAGAAGGAGAAACAACAGTCGGAGGGAGATCATGAAAAATTGGTAAAGCGCGGTCTTCCACTATTCATGCTTAGTTTTGATAAAGACGAAAATAAAGATATTATATATGGTATCAAGACTATTCTAAACATCGTGGTCAAAATCGAACCCATGCGTAAGACCTCCAGATCGATCCCGCAGTGTAAGCGCTGTCAAGGCTTCAATCACACGCAGACTTACTGCCAGAAAGAGCCGCGATGCGTCAAATGCGCAGGTAAACATCTCTCGGAAGAGTGTCACCTAAACAAGCAAACCCCAGCCACTTGTATAAATTGCAAAGGAAAACATCCTGCGAACTATCGAGGTTGCGAAGTGGCGAAAGAGCTTCAAAAACGCCGCGATACGCTAAAAAATTCGATGCGTCCGAATATGAAACCAATCAAGAACAGACCCAAAATAGCTACGAAAAAAGCAGCGAAAGATAGAAAGTCCGTCAATATTAACTTAAGATCGGTTAATGATAAAAAATCCGAAAGTAATAGAGATAAGGTAACAGAAGCAAAATCTCCGAATATTGGCGTGCAGTCTTATGCTCAAGCGGCGAAGACAGTTAAGGGTACGTACACGACCGACAACTCACGGGAGATCAAAGCAAGAAACCGTCCAAACTTTAATGTAAAAACTCCTTCTCAAGTTGCGACATTGAAAAATAGTGATAGAGGTAGTTCAGAAGATCATGTATCCAATGTTTTTTCCCTAATTCTTGCGAAACTTGAAGAGCAATGCAAAACAAATAAACTAATTTTCGAGAGACTAGTTGCACTAGAAAACAACATTCATAACACGCGCACTTCAACCAGAATATGAAAGAAACGCTTAAAATTCTTACTTGGAACGCTAACGGGCTCATACAAAGACTCGACGAGTTAGAAATATTTATGCGAGAGAAAGATATTGATATATGCTTGGTCTGTGAAACTCATCTGAAAAAGCAATCGAATATTAAGATAAGGGGATATAGCGGATATCACGCCTTTCACCCATCGGAAAGAGCCAGAGGCGGATCATCTTTGTTTATAAAAGAAAATATCGAACACTCAGCGGAAATAAAAATTGAATTAGAAGCAATGCAAGTAAGCACGGTACGCGTTAGAAATAGACATTTTGCTTTCAACATTTCGTCTATATATTGTCCAGTGCGATGTAAACTTGAAGAAAGTGATTTCACAAACATCTTCAACTTCCTTAAACCAAATTTTATTATTGGTGGTGACTTCAACGCGAAACACCCCTTCTGGGGCTCAAGGTACGCCTCTCAGAAAGGTAGAAAGCTTTATAATGCGGGTATGCAATTCAGTTGTGATTTTTACTCGACGGGTAAACCAACATATTGGCCAACTGATAGAAATAAGATACCAGATCTGATTGATTTCTTTGTTGTTAAAGGAATATCTAGCAACTGTATAAGAGTTGAAGAAAGCTTTGATCTCTCCTCTGATCATTCTCCAATCATTATGACGATAAGCGAAGCTTTGATTAAAAAAGTAGGACCGGCCAGATTAACTGGCGCGAAAACTAATTGGGACGGCTTTAAAAAAGATATTGAAGCAAATATTGAGCTGAGCGTATCACTTAAAACGCCCTATGAACTTGAAGTTGAAGTAGATCGCTTCGTCGAAATCTTACAGGATGCCGCGTGGAAGAATACTTCCAAACTAAAGAGAACCCCGGCCAGTTACATTCAAATTTATCCGCAGGAAATAAAAGAGATGATTAAGGAGAAGAGAAAAGCGCGTAAAAGATGGCAACAAACTCGGGCTCCGCAACATAAAGCACATCTTAACCGTTTGTGCAACTCACTAAAACGATCTATTAGAGACCTTAAGAATAATGAAATACAAACTTACCTAGAAAGCTTAACGGCAGAAAAAGATTCTAACTATTCGCTTTGGAAGGCTATAAAAGGTATTAAAAAACCTCAAATTCAAGCCGCGCCAATTAGGAAAAATCAAGACGAATGGGCCAGGCATGATAAAGAGAAAGCGCAAGTTTTCGCCGCCCACCTGGAAGAAACTTTCAAACCGTTTGATGGACAAGCACTTATTGAAAATATAAATACGTCGTATATAGACAATAGCGTAATAAGAAATGCAACGCTTACCGAACTTAAGGAAGAAATAAAGAAACTTAAACCTAAGAAAGCTCCTGGATACGACCTAATTACGGGAGAGGTTCTTAAAGCACTACCAAGAAAAGCTCTAATTAAGCTTCTATTCATTATAAACGCCGCGATTAGACTAGAATATGTTCCCAGTCAATGGAAAGTCGCCGAAGTTATAATGGTCCTTAAGCCTGGAAAACCGCCGAATGAAAAAACCTCTTATAGACCGATTTCGCTTCTTCCAATTATATCCAAAGTGTTCGAGAGAATATTGGCTAGGCGAATACAGCCGGTTATAGAAGAAGGGCATCTCATCCCTGATCATCAATTCGGATTTAGAAGTAAGCATTCTACAGTTGAACAAGTACATCGAATAACACATGTAATCGAAAAATCACTTGAAGAAAAAAAGATTTGTTCAAGCGTATTCCTTGACGTTTCTCAAGCCTTTGACAAGGTCTGGCACGAAGGCTTAAAGTTTAAATTACGACAAGTTCTGCCAGAGCACCTATATAATATTTTGAAGAACTACCTTACGAATAGGCTATTCCGCGTCAAATGTGGAAACGAATATTCAGATTTTAAGGAAATAATGGCTGGGGTGCCGCAAGGAAGCGTTCTTGGTCCAGTCTTATATCTATTATACACTCGTGATATACCGCAAGTAGAAGGCACTGAGCTAGCTACATTTGCCGACGACACTGCTATCTTGACAGTAGGTAAAACGGTCGAAGATACTACAGAAAAACTGCAAGAAGCTTTGAATAGAGTAAATGAATGGACAAAGATTTGGCGAATCGCACTCAACGAGACCAAATCTGTTCATGTAAATTTTACTTATAAAAAAATAAATAATTTGCCGATCTTTTCAAACTCGGTTCAAATCCCGTTTGCAAATGAGGCTAAGTATCTGGGAATGACACTTGATACAAAGCTGAAATGGAAAACGCACGTTAAGAAAAAACGCAAAGAACTAGATAACAAATATCGAGAAATGTATTGGTTACTTGGAAAATATTCCAAGCTTAATATATATAACAAACTGCTTTTATATAAGCAAGTGCTAAAGCCTGTATGGACATATGGTATACAACTCTGGGGTTGTACCAAAATAAGTAATATTAAAATTTTACAAACTTTTGAAAACAAAGTGCTAAGAGGTATTGTAAATGCGCCATGGTATATCAGAAATAGCGATATCCACAGAGACCTTGGCATTAAAACAATCGAAGACGAAATTCAAACCTACGCGAGAAAGCATAGAAGTCGACTAGAAAGTCACGTAAATATTACAGTCCTCCAACTTTTGGAAGAAAGAAATTTACTGCGCCGTCTACAAAGAACCAAACCTTTAGACCTAGCGCGATAAGTAACCGCGTCTAAACTGCGGAGCTGGCAGGAACTTCTAATGGGAAGGTACCTGCAAAATGTCATTATTTCGCGAAACGAAAACTACTTGATAAGTCGAATACTTAGTTGTAGTAAAAATAAAAACAAGTCTGTTTTGAAGGGAGGTTTTTTAGTGGGTAAGAATCCCACACTACTATGAGCACGCGCTGTCGATCCTCATAGTGTCTTGTTGAAGATTTTCACCTACCCTCGGAAAAAAAAAAAAAAAAAAAAAAAATCATCCACCCTGGTTAAATAAGTGACTTCTTAACCTCAAAAACAAAAAGAATAAGGTTTATAAACGTTTCAGAGCCGACAAAGCTAAATTTGAGTTTACATCTTGGTATTTACTTTGTCAAAGAGAATTTTACGTTGTGAACAAATTTTTATACTGTTGTTACACCATTTCTGCTGAAAATAAACTTAAATTGACTAGCAAATATTATCGGAACTTTATAAATTCTAAAAGAAACACTAACGGATTACAGAGTCTTACGTACTTTTTTGACTTATTATCTGATGATACTACCATTTGCATTTTTTTTGCAAACTATTTTAATTCAGTGTACTCCCTTGATGATGTTCATTCTGATAACTCATCAAATTTGGATCAACCTTGGTGATTTACATTTTGATAAGTTGGATGTTGAAAGGGCTCGGAGCGATTTTAAAAGTATTAAATACCCCTGATGGTATTGCTCCAGTTTTGTTAAAAGAAAACTGCGTTAAGTCTTTATCCATCCCTCTATTTATTATCTTTTGTAAATCTATTGCTCCTTTGGCGTTTCTTAGATGTTTGGAAGATATCTCATATTGTTCCTATTCATAAGTCTGACCCCAAACAAAATATTTGTAACTACCAGCCCATTTGCAAAATTTCTTCAATTCCAAAACTTTTTGGAAAGATAATCTACAATAAGTTGTCCTTTCTTGTTAAAAATGTTTTATCATTTCATCAACATGGCTGTATGAAGGGTAGATCTACTTCCACAAACTTAGCAATTTTTTTTCCAATTTCGTCATAAAAAATTTCGAGAACGGCTTGCAAACTGATGTGATTTACACCTATTTTGCTAAGGCTTTCGACAAAGTCAATCTTACTTACTTACTTAGGTGGCGCTACAGTTCAGGGTGAACCTGGGCCTCAACCAACAAGGCTCTCCATTTAGCTCGGTCATTAGCTATATGCCTCCAGTTGCGCACTCCAAGTCGGTTGAGGCACCCTTGAACTTGTGCGCGCCACATACGGCGATGATTCCCTCTACTGCGTTGTCTCTCGGGGTTAGATTCGAAGACTCTGCGGGCCGGAGCGTTAGTGTCCATTCGCTCTACATGTTCTAGCCATCTCAGACGTCCAATACGCAGTTTTTGACCAGGTCGATGTCGCTGTACAGCTCGTATAGTTCGTGATTGAATCTTCTCCTCCAAAACCCGTCAACGCAAACCGGACCGAATATCTTACGAAGAATTTTTCTCTCGAAGCGACCAAGGATATCTTCATCCTTTTAATAAAGTTCATGTTTCAGCGCCGTAAATCAGGACTGGGATGATCAGAGTCTTATACCGAGTCTCCTTAGTTGTTCGAGATAGGGCTTTACTGTTGAAATGCCTTATAAGCCCATAAAAAAACAGCGACTGGCAAGAGTTATTTTACGCTTAATTTCTGCGCTGATCATATTTTTAGAGTTTATAGCAGAGCTAAGGTAGGCAAAGTCCCTTACTACCTCGAAGTTATAGCTGCCCACTGTGACGTTCTGTCCAATTCGTCGGTGATTGTCGATTGATTGTCTCTTCTTATTGACAGCATATACTTCGTTTTGCCCTCGGTTATCGCTAAACTTATTTTGGCTGCTTCCGCCTCAATGCTTGCAAGCGCATCGGTGACAGCCCGCTGAGTTATTCCAATAATGTCAATATCGTCGGCGTATGCAAGCAGTTGTACAGACTTTTGATAGATTGTGCCTCCGGTGTTGGCTTATTAGTTCCGCACAATCCGTTCAAGTACAATATTAAAGAAGTTACATAACAGTGCGACTTACATGAATTCACTTGAATGAATTCTTTTTTATTTTTTTTTTTTTAACTTCAGAATAATATAACAAAAAAACTTCGCTTTTCCGTCCGACTCTTAAGAGCGGTATTTTATTACTCTATTCTTTTCTTACTTCTAAACGAAGAAGTGCCGTCCACCGAACATTTCTCCAATCAGCATTTCCTCTTATTTGCAATGTTCGAGCATTGAACTGTTGACTGCATTGGAAACGCCAGCCTTAGCTTTTCCTGTTTTTATTTGCAATATTTTGCTTTAATTAGGTCAATGTTGCAATGCTCAAACATTGAACTTTTTTCGGATCGGAAATGCTAGCGTTAGCACTTCCGATTGATGGGGCAATGTTCGGCGCTGACGTAACTCGCATCACATTGTCTAAAACCTTTTTTGACATCAAAAGTCTCGGTGAGGTCATTACCGACCTTGGTGGAGCAGCGAGCATTCTCCATCGTCAGCCTGCACAGACGGACAAGTTTGGCAGGGATGTCGAAACTAGACATGGCTCTATAAAGCTCTTCTCTGTAGATGCTGTCATAGGCGGCCTTGAAATCGATAAAGAGATGATGAGTATCGATTTGGACTTCATGGGTTTTCTCCAGGATGTGCCGAACTGTAAAGATTTGATCGATGGTGGACTTTCCTGGCCTAAAACCACATTGATAGGGGCCAATCAGGCTGTTGACAAACGGTTTCAGGCGTTCACACAATATCGCAGATAAGATCTTATATGCGATGTTGAGGAAACTGATGCCTGTATAATTGGCGCAGTTGAGGGGTTCTCCTTGCTTGTGGATCGGGCAAACGATGCTGAGATTCCATTCATCAGCCATACTCGTATGTCCAAATATTAGAGATGAGTTGGTGTATGCACTCTACCAATTCATCACCTGCTGCCTTGAAAAGTTCGGCCGGCAAGCCGTCAGGTCCAGCAGCCTTTTTGGATTTCAGCTTGGATATTGCTATCCTCACTTCGTTTTGGTCAGGTGGACGGAAATATTGACTATCATCATCTATGTTGAATGGTTTATTCTGCCTGACAGCGGGATGTTGGTCTTCGTCGCCGTTATACAGTCTGCAGAAGTAGTTTTTCCATATTCTCAACACCGACTGTGATTCTACTACGAGGTTTCCATTTTCATCTCTACAGGTTTCTGTACGGGCATTGCTTTTCTGACACGTTCTTTTTACCTTTTGGTAAAACTTCCGTACATTGTTCCGGGAATATAAACAATGTCAATAATCTCAAAATTATCTCATTCAGGTTTTCACTCAAACTTGCTTAATTGGATCAAGTCATACTTATCCAATCGGATCCAATTTGTTAAAACCGATGATTGTCCCCCCAAAGCCATAAGAGTAACGCCAGGTGTTCCTCAAGGTAGTATACTCGAGCCTTTACTGTTCCTGTTATTCATTAATGACCTCTCGCTAGTAATCGAACATTCAGAATGTCTTTTGTTTGCGGATGACCTGAAGATATTTCGATCAATAAAAACGGAACATGATTTTAACCTTTTATAGGAGGATATCACCGCCGCCGTCAATGATAAATTACTTCTGAACAATTCTAAATGCAAATGCTTCACACTTTCTAAGGCTTTTCGACCTGTTTTGTACAATTATACGATAAAACTTAATTCTCTCGATAGAGTGTCTTCGAAGAAAGACTTAGGGGTAATATTTGATCCTCGATTTACTTTTAATGAACATATAGGCTACATTGTTGTAAAGCCAACTCAATGCTAGGTTTCATTAAAAGAAATTCTAAAGATTTTACTGACCCCTATACTTTCAAGACCTTATTTATATCCCTTGTTAGACCCCATTTAGAATACAGTTGTATTATTTGAAATCCGTCATATGGTATCATTTACATTCTTATAGAATTGAAAGGGTGCAGAAAAGTTTTACTGGATTCATAATTTTTCGATTGAATTGGCAAATTGAGTTGCCTTCTTATAAAACCAGGTGTATTAAACCCTTACAAATATTAACCCTTAAATGCGCAATTTATTTATTTTTTTAATGAAAAAAGAGACATAGAGACTTCTTAAAACTTGTTATTATGAATCATATTCACAGTTTTTGGATAAACTTAATAGGAAATGCTAGAAATTGGAAAATTATGGTTGATTCATATATGCATCATGGCGCCCTTGAGGGTTTACGCCATAGTTGCTTAGCAAACTATCATTTGATAAGATTCTTTTTAGATTACAAAGGACATACTATACTTATCTTGTGAAGGCTTATGAGTTTCGTATGGTCATAAGTCTGATAAGTTTAGTAGGAGTGGGAGAGATGTGTAGATTGAAAAAGAATGTCTGGAAATAGGGGAAAACTCTTTTCAATGTAAAAATAAATACGTATACAAATCATTTTATATAAATTCAATAACACTTTCATGAAGAAATACATACATATTTGTTACAAAACAATTTTTAGCCTTAAGTGAAATGGAGCACTTAGTGCATTTAATGCAGGTTTGAGAATTGCACAAGGGTAGCTTACACATCAGCCTTTTCCAACCTACTTCTGAGAAATTATTAAACCCATCGTGACGGATATCAGCTGGCAAAATAGGCGCCGTGGTCGCAGATTTTTTTTTTTTGCATGCATGCTTGAGACTTGGGGATCTAGATGACCTTCCCTTTTTGGCCGAAGTCTTCTTCAAAAATGCGTATGCACGTTGCCAACTCAAACCGAAAACCTGCCTGATTTTTTGAGGTTATATCCTTTTCTCGCAGTAGCGGTTGTACGAGTATAACAGCCAAGAGTTGATCATTTTTATATCTATAAGGTGGTGGAAAATGCGGACTTTCGTTGGTCATCGCATCACTTGAGAACGGCTGAACCGGTTTGGCTCTTAATTTTTTTTAAATGTTCGTAATAGTCCGAATAAGGTTTTTACCGAAAGAAAAAATTGAAAAATTGCCCGGAAAATTGGAAAATTCGGGAAAAACTGAAAGCGCTTTTTTCCATGGGAAAAATGTGTTTACCTATGTTTGTATGCTATGGACTCCGAAACCACAAAACCGATTGAGCTCAAATTTTCAGGCAATCTTCAGTATTGGCTCTAGAATATTCCTATGAGTTTGGCCAAAATCGGTCGCCTACTTTAGTATTATAGTACTTTAGTACTAAAAAAATTCTCTTTTGTTAGTCGCAGCAAAGCTCGCCGGGTACCATCGGTCCAGCAGTTTGCCCACTACTTTAGTATTATAGCACTTTACCACTCTTTTTTTATATATATACATTTGAGGTTAGACCACTTACCCACTGTTGGCCAGCACAAAACTGTTCTCTAATAGACTTAGCCCCAGGCGCCTGCCTGACAGTTGTTTTCTTTTTTGTTAGGCGCAGCAACGATCGTCGGGTAGCCGGTAGTAATCTAATATAATGGCAGGGCAGGGCACATCAATAATTTAGCTTTTCGGTCATAACTGTTTGTGACAGGCGAACCCCACAGGCGGATCTGTAGAAATGCGGTGAAGTGGGAGGGTTATGATCCCTTGTTTTCGGATCATAAACTCGCTGATAAAAGGAAGAAGAAGAACTGTTTGAGACAAAGAGAAGCTGTAGATCCGATATATATCTGTTCGTATAAGTTCCAACAGCTCATTACAGAAGAAACATCGGAAAAACTGAAAGAGCGTACTAAGTTCTTCTAGCTGGTCTGAGAATTAAGTTGAACCTTGGAAAGCAGTTGCTTCTGCTGTCACTGACAGCTTCTAAGTCTTCCAAATAAGCCTTTTAAAATCTTCCTCCTCGGGATGAATAACTGAAAACGTTGACGGGCCTTCGTCCGTGGGAATGGGCACATCAGTATCTTCAAATTCCAGTTCGTTAACTGATCTCTCTATTAGAATATCTTCTAGGTCCTCTTCAGTAAGTGGAACAAGTTCAGATAAACGAACATCTTCGAATCGAATCTTAACGACCTGATTCACCTCATCTTCGCTTTTCGATGGTGATTCTTCAAATACAGGTCGAATCAACCAAAAAACATCAAACAAAATAAAAAAAAAATACTCCCGACAAATGCGCAGTGATTCATACAAGAATTATCTGTATTTTCGCAAATAATTTGGTATGTACTTTCTTAAAAAAATGATTGTTTTCCCCAATTATGAATCACAAAAACCTGTACTTATATAAAAATATTTTTTTGATTGCTTTCACAATTATTTCTTTTAAATAATTTTAAACTTTGCGAAAATTCACCGTAAGAAAAAAACGAGAACTAATCGTTCACAATTTTTCCTTTCAAAACTAGAAATAGAAGAACTGTAAATTCTTGCGGTCACAAAAAAAATGTTTATATTACCTAAGTCAACTGGCAAGCTCTTATATTAGAAAGTGGTTAGGCTTAGTTTTTATTGAGCTTTTTAAAAACTAATCATATATGGGACGCGGCCCGTTTAAGGATTAACTCTCTTCTATGTCGTAGAAAATACTTTTCTGTGATGTTTGTAAGAGACCTACATTGCTCTCAATGCTAGATTTCTACTCACCACACCGAAATCTACGTATTCAATTTCACTTCGAGAAAGAATTCTTAGAACTAATTACGCCCAAAATGGGACTTTTGCTCGTTGTATCAATGAGGCTAATTCTGTATTACAATCTATTGGTTTATTTCTTGATTGCTCTAGATATCGTTTCAAAAGTAACTTTAAACCAACTAGATTATGTTTGCATTTTTTTTTTTGTTAATCTTTGTATGAATATATCAAAAATGAATTGTTATAAGCTACTACATTATATGTTAATTTAGTTAGTCTGTAAGAGGTTTTATACTCTGATGAAAATAAAATAAAATAAAAATAAAAATTATCCGGTTAGAATTTCTGTGTATACCACTCTATTTGTCACAGCATTATGGGATTTTAGCGCTTTCTATCTATTGTTCACTGTTATGTTCGTTTCGTAAGTTATTAGCTCAGTCGCAAACGGTGTATCCAGAGACAGCGGGCACGCTCTGGTATCAACTGACTTATCTGCATAATGCGGGGCTCTGTGCAGACTGACCACCCTTTCCCTAGCTACTCGTGGGACCAAAATTTCTAATATATAAATTTCTAACATATACAAAAAACCAGACCTTGAGGCCGGACCTCAACAAAAAAACCCGGAAACAGCCGACATCGTCGGCAGCTCTAAAAGCACTACACGTGTGGAAGAGCATCTGCAGAATCTCTGCATTGACGATTCCGTCAGCGAGTGCTCCGTGCTGTCGGACGAGCTGAATAGCGCTACACCCACGTGCAATTCAGCTCCTCCATCTCTTCCCAAGCTCACTGACCAAGAAAGGAAATCGCTAAGTCGTGAGACTAAAGCGGCTTTCCGCATCCTTGACCGACTAGGCAAAAAGACGGAAAAGGAGTGGAGTCAGCAGGAGCGGGAATCCCACGTCTGGGCAACTGACATTGCCCGACAGTTCAGCGAGCTAATGAAGCTAAAGCCTCTGCGGCACTTCGCTACCCATGGGCAACGCCACCCAACCACCCGTGGCACACGCCACCCTTCCACCCGTGGCTCACGCCAGTCCTCCACCCGGGGCACTCGCCAACCCACGAATCAGAGAGTGAATCCCTCTCCTCGAAAGTATCGCTCCCACGCTAACGACACACCGAGTCGATCTGGTTTACCAAACCAAGCTGGGGGCCAGTCCGTAGTCGCGATAGACTCTGCGCCCAAGAGACGTAGGTCCGTAGACGAGGAGTCCAACGCCTCGAAGAAGACAAAGAGCTCAGTGAGCTCCAAACCCTTCTCCGAGACGGTCAAGGACAGCCTCGTCGTCGCGATAGTGGACCTGTCTGACGAAGAGGGGAGGATCTCCTACGATAAGTGGAGGCTCATTGAAGGCAGAGTGATGAACTGCCTTTACGAGCGTATAATAACTCATCCCAACTCTCCATCCACCTTTCAAGACGCTGGCTGGCATCAAGGCTTTGTTAAGCTGATCGCATGCAACGATCAGAACTCGGTCGACTTCATCGCCGCTGCCATTAGCAGCATAGGTGAAATCTGGCCAGGAGCCAAGCTCAAGGCGGTGGAACGGAGCCAAGTCCCCCACAGGCCGAAAGCGAGGATCTGGGTTCCACTCGAACCGCCCGAGCCAGCAAAAGTTCTTAGCCTGATTGCCTACCAAAATCCGGACCTACCAGTCAAAGACTGGAAGGCATTTGAGGAGCCACCGAGCTCTAAAAAAACGGATAACGACACCAAGAGATCTGGCCGCTCGCTAGTCATCTCTCTAACTGCCGAATCAATACCTCTACTCCGCGCGAAGGAGTTTAAGATCCGTTGTGGTCTGAAGGTCCGTCATCATCATCCCCCGATGACCTAAACGCTACTGTCGTGGAGAGGTCCGTATCAGCTCATAATGATGCTAAAACTGATACAGATTAATCTCCACCATTCTTCCTTAGCATCCGCTAACCTGTTACTTCGCCTCAGTGAACGAGGCTTTGACATCGCCCTGATCCAAGAACCTTGGATAAGAGATGACACCGTTATAGGATTAAGGGCCCCAGGATATACGCTATACCACGCGAAGAATGTAGGTAGAACCCGAGCTTGCATTCTTGCTAAAACCTCCTTAAACCTAACTTTTCTTTCCCACCATAGCACAAGAGACCTAGCAGTAACGCTGCTTAAATCAAAAAACACCACCATCTGGCTGGCGTCAGGATACCTACCCTATGAAGACCCCGAGTCTGCTCCATCCAAGGAAGTGGAAGAAGTGGTAGATGAAGCAAGGAGGAGAAGAGAAGCCATCTTATTGGGGTGCGACACCAACGCGCACCATGATCTATGGGGAAGTACCGACACTAACCCTCGAGGTAGGTCTATTTTCGAGTATTTAGTAGGCACCGACCTAGTAGTTTGTAACAGAGGAAATAGTCCTACTTTTATTACCAAGACCCGGCAAGAGGTGCTGGACGTCACCTTTGCTTCCCAAAATATCTATCCTGCAATTTCCAACTGGACTGTATCTGACAGTCATTCGTTTTCCGATCACCGCTATCTGGAGTACAAACTGGAAATCTGTCACAGTACCGCACCCTTGGTCTTCCGCAATCGACGGAAAACCGACTGGTGCTTACACAATAAATCCCTCTCTGCTAAACTATCCAATCAAGTGTACACTACACCAACTACACAACTGGAATTAGACAAGCTAAACACCGTTCTAACTTCTGCACTTAATACAGCTTTCATCGAATCCTGTCCGACCACAAGAAGAAAGGTGGGCAATCGTCCCCCATGGTGGAATGCAGAACTCAACAGCCTTCGCCTCAACAAGCAGGAAGCAATTCAATAAAGCCAAACGAACAAGGCTACCACTGGACTGGGAGATCTACAAAGAAAGTCTGAAGAACTTCAAAATAGAGGTTCGGAAAGCTAGACGCAGATCCTGGCGCGGTTTTTGTCAGAGTATTGACAACACGTCTCAATCCTCTAGACTGCGTAAAGTCCTCTCCAAAACACCAACTATACCTAGTGTCCTCATGAATCCCAATGGATCCTGGGCTGAAACGGACGAAGCATCGTTCAACCTGCTCATGGACACTCACTTCCCCGGCTGCACGCCTACCCCCAACGATGATCGCGCCCTGGTAAATGCTGCACGCCCACAGGCACCTCCTCGAGGTAGGGGTTAGAATATACCCGAGGTAGGCATGCCTGTCGTAAGAGGCGACTAAAATCCACCCTCCGTATACCGAGCGTAGCGTATACAAACAATGCAATGAACAAAACAAAACGATGAATTATCCCAGGTGGCAGCCCAGGTTCACTGGAAAATCCACCCTCTTCGGAGGTCGGCTCTACGGATTCTGGGGAGAGCCAGTTATTGCAGTTAATAAATCCCTTCTTAAAAAGTGAAAGGGTATGTCGATCTCCTCCACCAAGATCGAATAACTCCGGGAAAAGAAGTCCACCGGAAGCGCCAGCGCGCGAAATTCAGGACTCAGCGAAATATAAAAGTCTTGAGGAAGAAAATAAAACACTCCGAATCAAGCTTAACGAAGTGGATCTACTCTATCAAGATCTAAAGAAAGAGATAGACTTAATAAAAGAAGAGAATAAGGTCCTAAAGAACACGCATTTCGAGAGAGAACGCGAATGTACTCCAGCACGCTTAGCTAGTGTGGAATATCACACAGACGAAGAAGAGCTAGCACGCGAAACGTATCGGGTCCCCAAGAAAAGACCTAGTAAAAAACAGAGAGCCGGTTCATCGCCCGAAGTCGAGCCCGTGAAACAAGAAAATCAAAAGAACCGCAAGAAAAGCAACGTCGAGCGCAACTTCGTCCACCCCCACCAATAATCATCGTCGGGATAACGGAATACAATAAGTTGCAAAGCCTCCTTAAAGGAATAATAACATCCAAGTATAAGGTTACATCTTTGAGGGATAATGCGTGGAAAATCAACGTCGAGGACTACAATGACTACCGAGCTGTGTCCCAAAAGCTAAATACCGAAAAGATTCAGTGGTATACTTTCGAAATCAAGTCAGAAAGGCCACATCGTGTCGTTGCAACGGGACTCCACCCCTCATGCACCAAAGAAGAGGTTATGACGGACCTTCAAGCCAAAGGTTTCAAAATTCTTGATGCCGTTAATATCATCAAGAAGGAGAAGCAACAAACGGAAATAGATAAAGACGTCTTGGTAAGGCGTGGACTTCCGCTTTTTATGCTTACCTTCGATAAATCGGATAATATCGACGATATCTACCGAATTAGAGCCATACTAAATATCGTGATCAAAATCGAGCCCATGCGTAGAAATTTAAGGATGATTCCGCAGTGCAAACGTTGCCAAGGATTTAACCATACGCAAATGTACTGTAAAAAAGAACCGCGATGTGTGAAATGCGCCGGAAATCACTTCTCCCAAGTCGGTGGAGTAAATTAACAAACCTCTGCAACATGTGCTAATTGTAAGGGAAAGCACCCGGCAAATTATAGAGGCTGTGAAGTAGCTAAGGAGTTGCAAAAACGGAGAGATGTGCTCCTTAAGCCCCTAAATGCAAAATCTAAGCTGCAAACTAAGCCAAAGCGTAAGAATGCACAGGAGAAACTAGCTAAACTAAAAATACTGGGTTCAGAGCGCAAAAAAGTGAGGGAAAAAGTGACAACAGAAAAGTCCTCGACCTCAGTTCTTAAAAGAAACGGTACTGAAAAGCTAACATCGAAAAAGCCGCCAGGTAATGGCCCTCGGACAGCAGGAGTGCAGACTTACGCTCAGGCCGCGGCATCCGAAAAACCAAAAAACGTTGAAATTTCGACGGACCCTGTCTCTCATGTTTTGTCGGTTATTCTCGATAAATTCGAAGAACAAAGCAAAATAAATAAAATTATTCTTGATAGGCTGGTTAAACTTGAAAATAATTCTCAGAAAACGCGTACTTCAACTAAAATATGAATGACAAACGAATGTTAAAAATATGTATTTGGAATGCAAACGGACTTTTGCAAAAACTCGACGAATTGGAAATATTCATGCGTGAAAAAGATATTGATATTTGCTTGATTTCTGAAACCCACGTAAAAAAGGAATCGCATTTAAAAATAAAAGGCTATAATGATTACCACGCTTGTCACCCTTGGGGAAAAGCGAGAGGCGGATCATCCTTGCTTATTAAAGACTGCATCGAACAATCCGAAGACCTAAAGATAGAGCTTGAAACTTTGCAACTCTGCACGATTCGAGTTAAAAATAGTCAGCGTACTCTTAAAATCTCATCTATCTACTGTCCACCGCGTTCTGCGCTTGAAAAATCAGATTTTACTAACTTGTTTGAATCGCTGAAACATAATTTTATCATCGGCGGCGACTTTAACGCGAAACATACGTTCTGGGGCTCAAGATACAGCTCGAAGAAAGGTAGAATGCTTTATGGGGCAGGTATGGAGTACAGTTGTGATTTCTATTCGACGGGTAAACCGACTTACTGGCCAACTGATACTTCGAAAATACCTGACCTGATCGATTTTTTCGTTGTGAAAGGAATATCTACCAACCACATAAAAGTCGAAGACAGCTTTGATCTGTCGTCTGACCATTCCCCGGTTATTTTAACAATCAGCGAAAAACTAATCCATAACCTAGAGCCAGCGAGATTAACTGGTCGAACAACTAACTGGGAAGGCTTTAGGAACGAAATTGAAGATAATGTTGAACTGAGCGTTCCGCTTACGACACCCTATGAACTTGAGGTTGAAGTCGATCGCTTCGTTGAGATCGTACAGCTCGCCTCTTGGAATAATACGCCCAATCGAAGGAAAACGCCGGACAGATACGGTTTGCGATATCCTCCGGAAATAAAAGAATTGGTCAAGGAAAAACGAAAAGCGCGTAAAAAATGGCAACAGAGTCGTGCTCCGCAGCATAAAGCACACTTGAATCGTCTGTGCAATTTGTTGAAGAAGACTATTAAGGATTTTAAGAATCGTGCGATATCCTCTTACCTTGAAAGTTTAACAGCGAAAAAAGATTCCAATTATTCACTTTGGAAAGCTGTAAAAGGCACCAAACGGCCCAAAGTCTCCGCGCCGCCAATCAAATTAAATCAAAATGTATGGGCGAGGGAAGATAAAGAAAAAGCGGACGTCTTTGCACCTGGAAGAGACCTTTAAACCGTACGATGGACAAGTGGTTTACGACAACCGCAATAGGCTGGATTTACCATCTGTCGATGTGACGCTCACAAGTGCAACGCTAAGGGAACTCAAACATGAGATCGAGAATCTAAAACCTAAGAAATCTCCTGGTTATGATTTGATTACCGGAGAAATTCTCAAAGTTTTACCTAGAAAAGCATTGATTAAGCTTCTCCATATTGTAAATGCTGCACTTAGATTAAAACACGTGCCGAGCCAATGGAAAGTTGCGGAAGTCATAATGGTTTTAAAACCAGGAAAACCGCCAAATGAGGTAAAATCGTATAGACCAATTTCGCTTCTTCCAATCATATCGAAAATTTTCGAGAGGATATTATTAAGGCGTCTCCAACCGGTTATAGAAGAAAATAATCTTATCCCTGACCACCAGTTTGGGTTCAGAAGTAAGCATTCGACGATTGACCAGGTGCATAGAATAACTGACGTAATCGAGAAAGCACTTGAAGAAAAAAAGATTTGCTCAAGCGTATTTCTTGACGTCTCGCAAGCCTTCGATAAGGTGTGGCATGATGGCCTGAAATGCAAACTACGACAAGTCCTCCCTGTATGCTTATACGATATTCTAGAATCATATCTCGGGAATAGACTCTTTCGTGTTAGAAATGGAGTCGAATACTCCGAGCTCAAGGAAATTTCGGCCGGCGTACCGCAAGGAAGCGTTCTTGGGCCGCTTCTCTATTTGCTATATACTCGTGATATACCGAACGAAGATGGTACGTTTGCCGATGACACCGCTATCCTAGCAGTAGGTAAAACAATTGAAGAAACGAGTGCAAAATTGCAAAACGCACTGAATAATGTAAATGAATGGACGAGGGACTGGCGGATCGCCCTCAACGAATCTAAATCTGTTCACGTGAATTTCACTTACAAGAAAATTAATAACTTGCCAATTTTCCTAAACTCGGCCCGAATACCTTTTGCAAACGAGGCCAAATACCTGGGAATGACACTCGACGCAAGGCTGAAATGGAATTCGCACGTGAAAATGAAACGAAAAGAACTCGAAATCAAATATATAGAAATGTACTGGTTACTCGGAAAACATTCCCAGCTCAGTACTGAGAACAAACTGCTTTTATACAAGCAAGTGCTAAAACCGGTGTGGACCTACGGTATACAACTTTGGGGTTGTAACAAGAAAACAAATGCCATCATTTTACAAGCTTTTCAAAATAAAGTGCTAAGAGAAATTGTCCAAGCACCGTGGTATAGTAGAACGACGATATCCACAGGGATCTCGGAATTCCGACAATCGAAGCTGAAACTAGAAGCTTCGCGAGAAAGCATAGAAACCGACTTATCGGACATGTCAACAATACAGTCCTACAAATTTTGGATGAGAGCAATTTATTGCGCCGATTACAAAGGACGAAACCTTTCGACTTGGCGAGATATTGATTAACCGCGTCTAGATTGCGGAATATGCAGGATCCTTCAGTGGAAAGTAACCTGCCAAACGTTTTTATTTCATGATAGAAAAATTGCTTGATAAGTTATTACTTAGTTGCGATATCTAACAAATTTATATCGAAGGGTGGTGTTTTTTTAGTCAGTAAGAATCTGACACTACTATGAGCACGCGCTTGCTATTCGCATAGTGTCTATGGAAGATTTTTCACCTACCCTCGGGAAAAAAAAAAAAAAATCTTATCAGCGAAGATAAGCTGAAATGGGCAGTAAACAGTTTCGAACCATTTAAATCCCCGGGACCGGCTGACATTTTTCCGGCCCAGATTCAGACGGCCTTCAATATAGTATGGCAGTATCTTTCCTGCATTCTGAAGTCTTGTCTTGAGCTCGGAACAACACCAACTGCCTGGACCGAGGTAAGACTGGTCTTTATACCCAAAGCAGGCAAGACATCGCACACCCTCCCAAAGGACCTAAGACCTATTAGTCTAACGTCCTTCCTTCTCAAGATTCTGGAAAGAATCCTGGACCTACACATCAAGGCCACTATTGATAGCACCCTACTATCCATGTCACAGCACGCCTACCAAAAAGGTAAGTCTGTGGAAACGGCTTTGCACTCCATCATCCACCCTATCGAAAAATCACTCTCAACCAAAGAGTTCACCCTAGTGTCATTTCTAGACATAGAGGGAGCCTTCAACAACGTTGAAACAAATTCGATTACCAGTGCCTTACGTAGGCTCAACATCTGCGAACCCATCTGTTGTTTCGTAGAACACATTCTAAAGAACAGGGTGATAACAGCATCCTTCGGAAGTAGTACTGTCAAGCGACATGTACATCGAGGCACCCCTCAAGGGGGTGTACTGTCTCCACTATTGTGGAATTTGGTGCTCAACGAGGCCCTTCTAAAGATCGAAAAAACTGGATGCAATGTTATTGCCTATGCAGATGATGTCGCCATTCTAACAACAGGCAAATACCCGCAGACGCTGGCCGATGTCATGCAGTCTGCTCTCAATGAACTGCTCAGATGGACCGATAAATGCGGCCTCTCCGTTAACTCGACGAAGACCGAGCTAGTTCTATTCACAAGAAAACACAAGCTACCTGTCTTCACTCCGCCCAAGATAAGGGGATCCACCTTCAAGCTTTCAAATAGTGCTAGCTATTTAGGCCTAAGGCTTGACCGCAAGCTAATTTGGAAGGAGAATGTCGTCGAACGGGCCAGGAAATCGCTGGCCGCTCTATACATCTGCAAGAAAGCAGTAGGCTCCACCTGGGGCCTTATACCAAGCATCATGCACTGGCTATACACGTCGATCATTAAACCGATTCTCATGTATGGAGTATTGGTATGGCCCGCCTTGGAGAAGAAATCCAACCTATCCATAATGGAAAAAAACTCAGCGAGTTGCATGTCTCAGCATTACCGGTGCACTGAGAACTTCTCCCACAGCGGCGCTCCAAACCATGCTCCATCTGCTTCCGATTGACATCGTCAGTAAGCAATTGGCAGTCAGCTCGGCAATAAGACTGAGAGGCTCCAGGCAGTGGAAGGAGCAACACACGGACATGCCAATATACTTTCGATGCACCGTCATCTTCCCAATTCCACTGACCATCTGCCCACTGAATATGATTTTGACAAGGGCTACACGCACTCGATACCGGACAGAAGTGAGTGGACGCAACGCAATGTCCTTTACAACGAATCGCTGTCAATCTTCACGGACGGGTCCAAAACCAAGGACGGAGTCGGTGCCGAAATTTTCTTGGAAGATCTGGACATACACCTCTCCTTTAACCTTCCAGACTACTGCAGCGTTTTTCAAGCCGAAATCATCGCAGTTCGCAAAGCCGCTGACTGGCTGGCGGCTAGCACACTATCAACACCTGATATTGTTATTTATGTCGACAGTCAGGCAGCCATCAAATCCCTCGCATCCAGCACTACGAGATCTAAGGCAGTGAAAGACTGTCGCATATCTCTTAACGAGATAGCTGGTCAGTACAACCTCACCCTTTGCTGGGTACCAGGTCACTGTGACATACCGGGGAATTGTGCAGCCGACGAACTAGCACGACAAGGCTCCTCTGGTACAGATAGCATAAGCATCACCGACATCGAAGCACCAGCGTCTTATGTTAAGTACCTTATTCAAATTGATGCCGAGAAAGTAGCCAATCATCGATGGCAACATCTAGACCAATGTCATACCGCCAGACAGCTCTGGCCGATACTCAATAAATCCAGGTCCATCGGACTCTTGAAGCACAAGAGAGGAACCCTCTCAAAAATAACAAATGTCCTCACCGGACACTGCGTCATAGGAAGTCATGCCCAGAGATTAGGTATCCCTCACAACGACTTCTGCAGAAGCTGCAGAGATGAAGAGGAAGAAGAGACCATCAGTCATCTCCTGTGCGCCTGTCCTGCGCTCGCCAACATCAGGAAGGCCACTCTGGGTGAATACTTCTACAATGATCTTAATGATCTCGGCAACGCCTGCACGGCTAAAATTCTCGACTTCATTCAACGAAGCAAATGGTTCCAAGAGTAAGAGGGTGATCCACCTGCCTTACACATCGGCAGTACAATGGACCTTCTTCTTGGTCTAAGTACATCCTCATCGAGGGCCGATCCTAACCTAACCTAACCTAACCTTCGTAAGTTATTTTTATGTCTGAAGTTACAAGAGGCTCCTTTTCCCACCTGCTCATCGACCTGCTACCAATCCCTGTCACCGCCTGTTGCAAACAATTCGCGATAACAGCGCACAAGTATGTCCTGCCTGACTATGTTTCAAAAATTGTATTAGTCCTTGTCGTAGCAGACAAAGAACGCTCTTAAGCCTTGATGTTGCTATGGTTCTCATTGTTCCAGTATCACCTACCCAAGAATGTTCTTGTCATTATCTGTAAGTTGACAGCTTTACCAGTAGCCGGTCACCAAGCTAGATTGCCATACGTGAGTATGGGTCTTACTATTGCTGTATAAGCCAAATAATAATTTTAAAACTAGGTCTCAAAATGTTCCCAAATAACCAATTGCAAGCATAGAGAGCTATCATACTTACTTACTTAGGTGGCGCTACAGTTCGGGATGAACCTGGGCCTCAACCAATAAGTCTCTCCATTTAGCTCGGTCTTTAGCTAATTGCCTCCAGTTGCGCACTCCAAGTTGGTCGAGGTCCCCTTGAACTTGTGCGCGCCACCTACGGCGATGATTCCCTCTACTGCGTCGTCCCTCGGGATTAGATTCGAAGACTCTGCGGGCCGGAGCGTTGGTGTCCATTCGCTCTACATGTCCTAGCCATCTCAGACGTCCAATACGCAATTTTTTGACTAGGTCGATGTCGATGTCACTGTACAGCTCGTATAGTTCGTGATTGAATCTTCTCCTCCAAAACCCGTCAACGCAAACGGGACCGAAAATCTTACAAAGAATTTTTCACTCGAAGCGACCAAGGATATCTTCATCCTCTGTTAATAAAGTTCATGTTTTAGCGCCATAAAGCAGAACTGGGATGATCAGGGTCTTATACAGAGTCTCCTTAGAGGGTCGAGATAGGGCTTAGCTTAGATAGAGCTATCATAGCTTTTTTTTTTTATTCGAGTTTAACTTTCTATCTACCACTAGCCCCAGATATTTGTCAGTTTTTATCAATGTCATTATAAGTCGCTTCTTCGTAAACAGTCTGAAGGAGGCAGTTACCTTGACTACTGTTTCTCCTAGATCCGTCGTTACGTACTTATATATACTCCCGGGACACAATCAGTTTAATCCTTTGACTGCATTTATTTGCTGAAAGCATCTAGGCTAAACTATGCTGCTGTGAGATCAAGTTGGTTGGTCTGAAATCAGTAACGCAGTTGTTAACCTTCCGACATGCATATGGTGTATGTCTCCCTGAAATGGTGTTGCTTGGTTTCTATATGCTTGTCACGACTTCATTGTCGTTTTCTGCAACAATGGCAATGGAAGTCACGAAAAAGGGAATACGGAAATGAAAATATGTCCCACTCAGAAAATGGAACTCAGGCTTCTAAGTAGCACCTCCTCTAATCCACAAAGGTAAAATAAAGAGGATTTCAGGGAATCTGTGATATACTCACACAGACAACACCATCAAATTGTAAGCCCAACTTAGCCATTACAAGAATTATCACACAAAATAGCACTGAGTTCCTGTAAAATCAAGCTCCAGGACAGCTCCAAGTTAGGTAGCAGGTAGCAGTACTACTAGTGATTTTAAACGAAAAACGATGTAAAGCCTTCATAAGCTTAAGTTAAGAAATAAGGCTCGCAATATGGAAAACTGCTTGGAGCCTCCCAGATAGATGAGATTCAATGGAGGTACTTACAAGTTACAATACAAAGCCAAGCTGAGCTGAATGTCCGTTTTCTTTCCAGAACAACTTTGGCACTCGACCGTTTTGGTTTTCGTTCATCTCAGTTTAGGTTTAAATTAGGTGGGTTGGCGCCAACTGTCTAATGGCTCGCATAGGCCTACGTGGGCCATTATTGCTACCCATATACCTGTAAAAAGAGAGAGAGAGAGAAATTTATTGTTTTATACGAAATGCTTAGATTTGACTGTGTGATGTGGTTGGGTCCGTCACAATTACGAATCTTATCGAACCAGATTTATTACTGAAATTCACGATCGTCGAGATGGGTATGTCTGCCAGTTCCTCTAATTTTTGAAAGAAGGGTCTGCCTAATTAGTTTCGATGGAGTCTGCTTATTTCTGGACAATGATAAAGAAATTGTGTAATGTCCTCCCCAACAAACATGTCATCATAACTCATGTAAACGTGCTGCAAATTAGTTATATTTAACTTCTCTGAATGCTTGCTTAACATGTTAGAGATCCGAGCCTGTTCGGGCCAGCTCTTTCGATTTTGTATTCCCGCTAATGCCATTGTAGTCTGGTACCCAAATAATTTGGACGGTATTCTGCCAACTTAGAGCCTGAAATTCGCATATGGCTAGGATCTCACCTTAAAGTATACTGCATGAAATCTTCATATACTCTTATGGACATAGACGTACTGATTTTTGCGAAAAAATACCTGCTCCGGCTTCATTGTCCATCGTCCGTATAAACTGCTATCTCAGAATCACGTATGAGTGTATTAGATGCGCGTTCGTCCCCTTTAGGTATCTTGTGAGGTATCCTTAACGAGTATTTACGAATCAATACAGGGGATCATGAAGTCAGTTGTATCGTCGACATATAAGACCGAGTGAAGTATTGAGCTGGGTCCACGTGCTCTAGCTTTTTAACAATTAGAAGCCTTCGCTGCAGTAGCTTCATATAATAGAAATGTGGGGAGTATATATTATATATTTATAATTGTCTGCCATGCATCTAACCCCGCCTTCATTAATTAGTCTTACTTTGCTTCAAAATGTCAAGTTAAGCAGTAAGCACAGCCGTTTTCATTTCTTGTAACTGCAACATTGCAAGTGTATGTATCTACATATTGTACTTAGTGAACCCTTAGACCTTTTTTTATGAATTGTTTTATTAAGGATGAACTTGTAAACCTCTACATCGGGGTAGTTGCCTATTTTTCTCATGGCATGCTAACATTACGCTGCTGGCGTCATCAATCCTTTTTTGTAAACTTTTCGTTTCTGATTTTAGAATGCATAGGTATATGACTTTAAATCACCCGCCGCGAGAGCACACCTCAATGACCAGAGAGGCGCCACCCCTTTAACCCCATCCACAGAAGTTTATAACTCCCACTGTTAATGCGACAGCTCCCCCGCGTTTGTTTGAAAGCCCTAATGCGAATAACACGCACATTTGTTTCTATCGTTTCGCCATTTTAATTTATTTCTTTTCGTCCTTCGGTGCGCGGTGGCTATTATTGTTGTTGTTAGAATTTTGTACTTTTTATTTTTAATTTTCACCGTTGTTGGAGGAACTGCGCCCGAGGACGTGTGCTTCCTATTCTATTCATTCATTTCGCAATCATCCAGCCAAGCAACCAACCAACCAACCAAGCAACCAGCCAAACGAGAGTGTAACTCACCCTTAAACGTGGCGCGTTAAAGTCGCAAATCGCAATCATCTGCGAAATGGTTTTGTTTCTCTCGCGCGCGCGACGACGACGACAATGATGGTGGCGACACGGGAACGCTTCAAATTAAAAGGGAGCACAAGATAAAAAAAAAAGAGAGAGGGATGAATAGATAAAGAGTCGACGAGGCCGTATTGGGGGAGTAAAGGGAGTTAGGAATCGCCTTGCACTTTAATTTCCCATTCCTCCCGCGGGCAAAGTCATTTATCATCCTGCGACTTGGTGTTATCTGAAATAAGATCGCATCGCAGCGGCAACGGCAACGACAGTGGTAGCATTGGTTTCCTTTTTCTTTTCTTTAGCCTGGATAACAGCCGTGCCTCTATTATCCTTTGGGTGCGCGTTGCGTCGAGCGCTGTTCCTTCCTTTACATTCTCTTTGTCTAAGTCCTGGAGGTCCTTGTGCTTTTGAGCTTAGGGGGGTGTTCATTATAATTCGTTTGTGAGTAGGATAAGAGGAGAATGTCGGTAGCTCTGAAGTAGATTGAAAGGAAGCAATCGTCCTTCTAACCACCTGGGCGTGTGTTGGTTGTTTTTTTGCCTCATCGTCATGTCTCCAAGAGCTGATATCTCCTCTCGAAGCTCTTTTACTGGATCGCGTTATCTCCATGAAAGATAGCTTTACTCCTTTTGTTCGCCATTGTCATCTTGGTCTTGGAGGGACTACCTCGTCCTCTCTAGGATTTGTCACTTAATAACGCGTTACAAAGAATAGCGAACAATTTCAAGAGCACTAAAGTAAAAGACGACGCTGGTGTTATTTAAAGTTCACTGGTGGAGTTGGGCCGGACAAAGACGATGTAGTGTCGCACACTCTAAACACATTGACCCGCCCCGAAGATTACAGTCTCCGTACACTGCCAACCGAATGGTGCTGAAAGGCAATTAAAATGTCCTTTTAATGTTCATCGGGAAGAATTTTAATTCGCACAATTTTCTTGAGGATAATGTGCGCGTTTCAAATGCCCACTGCCATTAGCTTAATTGCTTTGAAAGTAAATTAAAGTGCTCAATATTCATATGGATTTATGGTAGATAGAAGGAAGATAGAGCATGCAATCTATGAATGTATCTATAGGATGTAGGAGTTCTAATTTATTTAAAAATTTTCCTTAGGCACGTTAGAGCCATCTTGCCAGAAGAGCTCTTTCATCAGTATAATATGCATTTCGACGACTGCGTCACATTCGAAAATTAGTTGCGCTGAGAACTGGACTGCTAAAGAAAGCTCATTCTTTAAATTTGAATGCATAATTTATGTCAGATATTACACAGTTTTCAAAGATATAACAAGTTGTATACATGTCGAATTAGCAAAACTTATTTTGCATTAACAATGCACTATTTAGTATTTTATTGGCAGTCGCTTCCTCAAATTTAGTAAGGGCTGGAAAGGAAACGATTTGAAACCTCCTGAACTATTTCGACGTTATAGCGAGACAGATACTTAATTGCTGGTCAGTATTATGTCGGCTGACTATTTCGCTTAATACCCAATATACCAATATTCGTCCATGAGACACAATAATTGACGATATGGCAGCGCGCCTCCGTTGGCAAAATCGACAGTCAAGTGACATCTTCTCTAGAACGTATTTCGCTCCGATTTAGTGGCTAAACTCGTCAGTAACTACAACCAAATTTTGCCTAGACGCACTGTTTTCCTCAATGAACCCTCGGGCTACATATGGTTTTAGCTGCTAAAAGCAGCTGTAAATTATATACTTCCACGCATGTTTGATTAAGGACGGCAGCATGTACGAGAATGTAAGTATGCCCGTAGCAAGGCTTCACAGTATCAAATTTGCAGTAGTTAATATGTACATATGTATGTTGGACAACTAAACAGCAGATGCATGATTTGTGCAATTGGATTTTAATTCAAGAGTAAAGTATAAAATATAAAAAGTTAAACTGACAAATGTTAATAGATGTTTCGAAGAGAAGGTAAGGGCTGAGACTGCCTGATCCATTTGAACAGTACTAAGATGTAACACTCGATACTTGGGATGTTTGTGTGGTATTACATGCATACATACATACATAATCCGGTCCTCTTATACCCTAAGGTGTCGAGGTATTCTCGGTGTTTCTCTCCTTTTCATCTTCTCGTGAAGTTTCTCCACTGGGTCCTGTCTCTTGCTATTTGTTTAGCCGAATGCCAACTTTCCCCTGCTTCCTTCAGGATTTTTTCGACGGTACTGTTCCATGTGGACTTTGGTCTTCCTCTTATGTTTTTTCCTTCCGGTCTTGTTTCCCAAATTTTCTTCATTTGTCGGTTCTCTTCCATACGCACTAGGTGCCATCTTAATTTTTTTTTTCCTCTACGGTTACCTTAGCCTCTTTGACATGTAGGTCCTTTCTAATATCTTCGTTTCTTTTCTTGTCTATTCTCCTGGCTCCTAAGACTCTCCTGAGGTATTTCATCTCTTCGAACTGTGTGGTATTAACTGTGCGTAAATGTACTTCGCTGACTTCAATGGATATCAACCTGTGTTCGCTGCCCAAAACCCATGTGTTACATCTTATAAAAATGATGAAAAATTGATTAAATAGCGCTCCACGAAAACTCATATACCATATACCAACTAAAGCTTACTTACTTAGGCAGCGGTACTGTTCGGAGTGAGCCTGCGCCTCAACCAACAAGCCTCTTCATTTAGCTCCGTCTTTAGCTAATGGCCTCCGGTTGCGCACTCCAAAATGATTGAGATCCCCTTGAACTTGTGCGCTCCTCCTCCCCTTGAGGAGTGCCCCTACTGCGTCGTCCTTTTGAATTAGATTCGAAGATTCTGCGGGCCGGAGCGTTGGTGCTTATGCGCTCAACATATCCTAGCCATCTCAAACGTTCAATATGCAGTTTTTTGACTAGGTCGATGCCTCTGTACAACTCGTATAGTTCGCGATTGAATCTTCTCCCCCAAAACCCGCCAACGCAAACGGGTCCGAAAATCTTACGAAGAATTTTTCGCTCGAAGCGACCAAGGATATCTACATCCTCTTTTAATAGAGTCCATGTTTCAGCACCGTAAAGCAGGACTAGGATGGTTAGGTATACAGAGTCTCCTTAGTTGTTCTAGATAGATATAGAATAGATAGCTTCACTGTTGAATTGCCTTATAAGCCCAAAAAAAAAACAGCGATTGGCAAGAGTTATTCTTCGATTGATTTCTGCGCTGATCTTGTTTTTAGAATTTATAGCAGAGCCAAGGTAGACAAAGTCCCTTACTACCTCGAAGTTATAGCTGCCGACTGTGACATTTTGTCCAATTCGTCGGTGTTGGCTTTCCCTTCTTGTTGACAGCATATACTTGGTTTTGACCTCGTTTAACGCTAAACCCATTTGGCCGCTTCCGCCTCAATGCTTGCAAACGCACCGGTGACAGCCCGCTGAGTTCTTCCGATAACGTCTATATCGTCGGCGTATGCAAGCATTTGTACACACTTGTAATAGATTGTGCCTCCGCTGTTGGCTTGTGAGTTCTGCGCAATCCGTTCAAGTACGATATTAAAGAAGTCACCTTGCGAGTACCTCAATCGCGCCACCTTGTCTAAAATCGTTTTTGACTTCAAAGGTCTCGGTGAGGTCATTACCGACCTTGATGGAGCAGTGAGCGTTCTCCATCGTCAGCCCGCACAAATGGCAGCTCTTCTCTATAGATGCTGTCATAGGCGGCCTTGAAATCGATAAAGAGATGGTGAGTATCGATTTGGAATTCTTGGGTTTTCTCCAGGATCTTGATATTCTCAAACGCACGCTCTCATGCTTTTTCTTCTTCTTTTGGAGAAGCCGATGTTCTACCCGACTCTTTTGCTCGTAGAGCTCACGAGCAGCTCTCGTTTTCTTTTGCAGCGCCGCTTTGTATGCCTCTTGTTTTGCTGCATGCACTCGCCGGCATTCTACGTCAAACCAGGGGTTTCACGGTGGTGGGAGAGCGAGACCCAGCACATCAGTCGCGGCGTTTCTGATAGCATGTTGGCAGTGTTGCCACTGGTCTTCGGCACTTGATGCTGGCGGCATAGGGGTGATTGAGAGATTTCGGGATACGCGTTCAGCGAAGAGTCTGGCGGTCTCTTGCGATTGTAGCTTTTCGACGTTAAATTTTCTCACCGTGATTCTTCTTTGTTGCTCAGATTAGGATATCCGCATTCGTACCTTGGCTACAATAAGGTAATGATCCGAGTCTATGTTGGCCGCTCGGAAGGTCCGGACATTCAGAATACTGGAGGCATGCCTTGCGTTGATCGCAATATGATCAATTTGGTTGATCGTTACATGATCATTGGACCGCCATGTCTGCTTATGAATATCGAGATGAGGAAATCATGTGCTTGCTATGGTGACATTTCGCTCCACAGCGAAATCAATTAGCCGTAGTCCGTTAACAGACGTTGTATCGTGTAGGCTATGCTTACCGACTGCCCTACCAAAGACGTCCTCCTTTCCTATTTTGGCGTTAAAATCGCCCAATACGATTTTAACGTCGTATTTAGGACATTGCTCATATGTCTTGTCAAGGAGCTCGTAGAAACACTCTTTGGTGGCAGGGTCCTTTTCTTCCGTGGGGGCATGAACACATATTAGGCTTATGTTAGCGAATTTAGCCTTGATTCGGATGGTCATAATACGCTCGCTCACGTGTCGGAAGCTTAAGAGTTCTTGCCTAAGTCTGCCGCGTATGACAAATCCGCATCCGAATAAGCGTTGCCTGTTGCCTCTGTAGCAATTACCGTAGTAGATGTCACCGTTTTTCACTTTTTTTTTGCCCGGCCCATCCCATCGCACTTCCTGGATGGCGGTAATATCTACTTTATAGCAGTCTAGGGCCTCTGCTAGTTGTTCGGCTGCACGTGGTCTGTAAAGGGACAGAACATTCCACGTACAGATCCGAAGGTCGTTGTCCTTATTTCGTTTGCTGGGGTCGTCATTAGTTGAGTCATCCTTATCCGAGGCTTTTGGTTGTTTCGGAACCATAAATTTTTTACGTGGTAGGGAAGTTACCCAGACGGCACAACCCCCAACCTGGAGGGCCAGTTCCTTAATTATTCCCCTAGGACGAGGGGCCGGGTACACCGGTGCCAGTAGTCCACTACGGGAGTATGAGCGCTGCCGTTGGCCCATTAAGGGCTCCTCCGCCACCATCTCTATTCCAATATCCTGACCAACATTGGAAATTCCTTACCGACCTGTGATCCGAATATGTCGAAGCAGCTCGCGCAAGGTATTCGCTAAGTTCAACCTAACTGGAACTATAGACGCCACCGTTGACTCCGTCTAGGGAATTCGTCCGCTGCCGCCTGGAACAGGAAGAAGCACTCTTCATTGAAACCATTTTGTTTTGAAAAATTTGGAGCAAAGCGTTTCTTATGACACAGTGTTAAATCCATCCATGTAGATCCATTCCAGGACATTTCTTAAATATTGCATCCTTATATTTATTAGTTAGGCGGTTCGTTGACTTTTCTTCAAATTTTCCGTTATTAGAACGCACCCCGAATAACCATGACTACAAACGATAATTACCCCTCATATTGCTGCATCTATTGCCCATAGCCTATGAAACACCTCATTTCTCATTTTTTAATTAACATATCGCGCAGCAAACCCCACCAACCGCAGAGATACTGCATAATTAAAGTAATTACACGCAGCGTGAACCATCCATTGTTCTCGTACGTTGATGTGCCAACGAAACTCATCAAGACTTCAAGCCCCACCGTCTGCGCCTCTGCCAAAACCACAAACACCCGCTCTGTCGAGGCGAAGCCATCCTGCCTAATGCGCCATTCTGAGCAAAAATTGCGTTTACGTTTCCCATTAACTCCAGTACTTCATCATAACGGAAAGTTATACCACCTACGATGGCTGGCTGGCAGCCCACCCCTCGTCCTCTTCTTCAGCCCGCCACTCCAGAGTATCATTTTCCCGTTCGCAAATTTTCATGTCCCCCAAAACTCGAAGGAGGCGAAATGGTTTCTCAACCGCATTCGGGAGCAGAATCGCAGGATCACAGAACCACATTCAACATGCGGCGCAGCACAGTGCTGCCATAAAGCACATCGAACCAATTTCTTTTTGGTAAACCCCACCCCACTCCGCCAGTGTGTACCTACTGTACGAAAAGCAATCTAGAGCGTCGAACGTGTGCTGGCAGAGCGTTGGGTGGCAATCCCTCCCCCTACTCTCCCTCGCCTCATTTGCTACATATCCTGGCAGAAGTAATTTCTTCTGCTCAAGCCGAATTCTCCTTCGAAATTCTGATCACACGCACGAAAGAGTTTTCTCGTTTTAGGGCCGTTTCCCTTCCGTTTTTTGTCGGTTTCTCTCGATTTCCTCGACTTGGCATTGGCTGGAGCGCACAATACGAGGAGCAACACTGAGCAAATAGGCGTAAAAGGATAATTTTCCACATCGAACGGCGGTGCATTCAAATGCACAACAGATGAGAGGAACCCCATGGCGGATTGTAAAGGGTGAGTGTGCTTCTAAATAGATTACGTGGAAAATTGTGCTGCTCCACATTTTCCACTTTGGGTGGGCTTGGTCCTGGTAGTGGTGGTGGGGTTGACGCGGGTGGATTGAAAAATATGAGCAGCTCTTGGAGTCGCTGTGAATTACAAATTTTGCGCTCTGACGTGATGCACTCAACGTTGCTTGCTTGAGAGTTCATGTCACGTCCTTGGGGTGTGCCCGTTTCTCTGGTGCTCCCACATAAATTAAGCTGGCCACCGCCGCCATCGTACATACTCTGCACCGTATCCTTTATAGTCAAGTTTTGCTCAATTTTCTCCGAGTGTTATTGGATCTGTGTGTGGATTTGCAGAAAACTCAAAACCTCTGAAAGTGTTTTTCCATTTTTTTGTCGGATTCCATGGGTTGCCACAAAATTGTAAGTAAGGCACACACTCCGAATTCTGGAAGCGGATACAGCTTGGAGTTGGGACGGGGGACGGGGGACGGGACGGGGGGGGGGGGGGGGGGAATCTTCGTGGGAACATATATTTTCAATTTTCAGGTGATGGGTGTGGGTAGGAGCTTAGATTTCATCCTTACTGTCGGAGGTTGGGCTTTCCCTTTTTCAATCTGAGAGATTTGGTGCACGTAACCCGATGATGAGACTGGCAAGGAATTTTGTTAACCAGAAAGAAATTTTGTTATTTGATGTCTAACATGGTGTTTCTGACATGACAGGATGATCAAGAATTTCGATTCGTAGGTATGGGATCATGGTGTCGATGACACGGCGGGGTTGTTTTCGGATGTAGGATCTGTACGGTAAGCTTAAAGTTGTTTTTCTTTTCCGCATCAGAACGCTTAAGATTTATTTGAAATTTATGGAATATAGTGACGGGAAAGAATTATTAGGCTTTTCACCTTTTACCATTTGGAATGAAAAAAAAATCTCCACTTAGGGGTTTGAGGGTAAACACCACAGTTTCTTATGCGACTTTGGATACAATTTCAGATATCAATGCTCCGAATTTCGTGCTTCAAATTTGTCTATGGAGTTTAACTTCCTTCTTTTAAAAGGAATACTCTGTAATACTTTTACTACGTTTTGGTCCTAGATTTGTTCTTTTTGTCAGAGGATAGGATTCATTAGTAAAGACAGAACTCCAGTGCAATAGGAGACAACAAAGAATCATGCCGTTGAGAAATCTAAGTACCATTCTTGGCTGTGATTGTCTTATTTCTGAAAGCGAAAATAGTCTTCGAATGGACTTGCATCAACTCGGCTAAGCTCTAAAAGCCGAAGCAAGTAAAGTGGGTCTGAAACTTACCAGGACTAACACACGACCAGTTGATCTCACAAACCTCAGCACTCAAGTTAGCACTTCTGTACCGACGTGGCACCGAACTCGGCGGCACAATCAGGGAAGCCAAAGAGACTAATGGAAAGCAGTGTTTTCAAGACAAAATCAATGCAGCGCCCCTGCTCCGCGTCAATATTCGAACAAGAAATGAGCATCTCCATAAAGAGGAAGAGGAGGGTGGTAATGGTGTAGTGGTAACGTCGTTAATTGCCACGCTAATGGTTCATGGTTCAAATATTGATGTCAGCAAGCATTTATTTATTTCTCATGAAATATAAAAAGTCAGTCCGATCATTTGCAAAAGCATCTGTCAACACTACTGCGAAGGCATAACACTGGCAGTAGCTTGGTCATGTGGCTGGAAAAATTGTTCGCTCTGTTGATGATGATTTGCCCTTGACATCGGTTATCGGGAAAATAGTACTGTGAATCAGAAGCAGTGACAATAATAACAAAAATCTCCCCCAAAACAGTTTATATAATTTTTTGGGTTAATTGCATCTCGTACGGAGAGCTATGTATATACAAAAATGGATCAGGAACTTATAGACATCACAATACATAGAAGAAAAAGGCAGTAGATTGGCTAAACCTTATGAAGTGTCCACTAAATATGCCATGTAATAAAACGCACAACTACGCCAATATAGAGATATCAGTCTACACAACATTGCATACGAAATCTTTTCGGCGATATTGTGCGAACCCTTGAAACATATAATGTCCACAATCGATCAAATCTTCACACTTTGACAGATCCTGGAGAAAACCCAAGAAGTCCAAAACGATGCTCACCATCTCTTTATCGATTTCAAGGCCGCCTATGACAGCATTTATAGAGAAGAGCTTTATAGAGCCATGTCTAGTTCCCCGGCAAACTTGTTCGTCTGTGCCGGATGTCGAGAACGCTCGCTGCTCCATCAAGATTGGTAATGACCGAATGAGTTTAGCGATAAGCGGGGGCAAAACCAAGTATATGCTCTCAACAAGAAAGGACAATCAACACACAATCAACACATGCCCACTACATCATGAAATAAGAATATAATTATAACATGCTGTGTTGTAAGCTACTTCTCACATGAACTCATTTTTTGTTCGCATTTCTTCAAAATAAAAAGATTTGAAGCTAATGTAGATTTATAGCTACGAGTATAACGCCCTTAAATTGTGAAACTTTTCAGAATGGTGAATGAAGGTTTCAGTAATGTGATCAGGTAAGGAAGATATATTGGAAAGCCGAATTGGCCTATTGTCACTTTCTGAAACCGACATAAGGCCAAGTGTTAGAATTTTCCCTTATGTCCCTTCCGAAAGCGTCATAAGTGTCAAAAGCGGAACTATTTAGATTAAAATCAATACCACAAAAGTTCGGCAGTTCCAACCAATCCGCGTATCAGCTGTGTCTACTACGACAACCGATCGTTGTTCATGTTGAGGACTTCAAGATATACCTATACTCTAATTTTAACTTAAGTGTTTTGATAAACAGTGGAGACAATCCCGTTTCCAACAAAATCATGTTATTGGGGGTGCTAGCTGGTAGCCGAAATACTCGTTTCACATAGTAACTCAACAACATTCCGTCTGTTTCATAGTGTCTGCAACCCCATAAAACAAAATGACTTCAGACGCTGTTTCAAAAACTTTCTACTTGCTGTTATGTGCAATCTTTTTATTGGCAAAACATCGTTTCCATGTGGCGCTGATAGCGCATTTAGCCTTAGGAAGTTTCTCCTTCAAATATCTTTACATCCTTAAGTTTTGTGTGAAGTAAATGCCGAGATACTTATATTCCTTGACTAATTCGATGCTCTCACCATTATATTGTAGTAACACCTTTCATTTGATAAATTTTTTCCTCCGCCTCTTTTAAAACTCAGTACTTTGGTTTTATTCAAATTTACAGATGAATTCCACAGCGAACAGGATTCATGCAGGCGATTGATCATCAATTGGAGATACTCATGCGTATACGCAAGTAGAATTGTGTCGTCCGCAAAAAGCAAGGCTTTAATTTGTTGGCCGGTATACTCAGTGTCTCGGTAGTAAATTAAGTCGTCGATAAACAATGAAAATAAAGACGGGCTTAGTGTACATCCTTGTCTCATTCCAGATTTCGCGTGGAACCGTTCAGATAATTCCTCGCCGCTCCACACTGCAGCCGGAGCTTCCTTGAAAATATTTTACGGAGCTCTTTCAATCTTCCGAGACATTCCCATGCTATAAAGCTTAGAAACTAGCGCATGGCAATCGACTGTATCGAATGCCGAAATGAAATCGACAAAAAAAGCGTATAACTTTTTGCCATTCCGATGTAATGTTTCTGTGATACTCCTGTGGTCGATCGTGGAATAACTGGACCTGAATCCTGCTTAGTAGTCGCCTAGTAAGTTGCTGACATTCTTTCATAACTCTTGTCTTTTTCTTGGAAATGGCAACGACCTTCGTCAATTCAAATATTTTGATTTGGTTGACGTGGAAAATTAGAACATGAATGGAGCGTTCTTGGTAGCTTGTTGATAATCTTGCTACTGGTCTTTTGCACCTTACACTGCAAGCTTATACCTCAAGAAGTAAGAGAAACACGATCAATGAACGCAACAGTTTTGGTAGTCGTAGTTCATGAGATTAGGATGTGTTTGTATTGTCCGCATACGTGCATTTGTATCTTGACTTCGACAAAGTAAGTGGCGTGACATGAGTATTTGCTGTTCAGTCACAATCGTAATACAGATAACGCGGTTGACCGTTTTTCGATCAGGGGACAACCAACTTCCCCTATGTTTGAAGCTTCTTTAATACAGTGATCCACTCTTTGTACAATTTATACTTAGCCAGATGAAGTTCAGAGTCCCCCTTACTCACTACGGGTGGTCTTAAATACTCAAAACTGCCACCTTACAAACTAATGACATTTCAAACTTCTGATACAGAAAAGTCCTCGAAACACAGAAATAAAAACCCTTAAGCTAACCTCATTACCCATGTTGATGTTATCACTACAACTTAATTATATGTGAAAGTACACCCAGAGAAAATGTCTTGAAATTAATATCCCCGTCCACTTGGCATGCATTGGCACGCAAATGCCAAACAAACCCCTCTACTCTCGTTATTCACACACGAAACATACAGCTTCGCCCGGGCGTATGGAAAACGGTTCCCATCCTTGTTATCGCATCCGTGCGGCCATTGTGCGTGTTCGACTATCGGGAGTCGCTGTCCAGAGGCGACTCTAATCTCATTAATAACCAGTCATCGGGTGCTTCTTATCAGTTGAGCAGCAGCAGCATGAACCGAGCGGGGACACACCATCACTGCCACCAAGCGAAGCGCCAAGTAGCACTCGCAATCCACAAGACCATGACGGCAACCACCACGATGACTACAAAAACAACAACGACGACGCCAGGCCCAACTTGGAATGTACTAAATTAACATTTGTTCTGCTAAAGAAGTTCACGCAACAGTTTGCCACGAGAATTTTAGGAAACACTAGTTCTGTGAAAATCCAATGGAATCCTTTAGCACAGCATGGGCCAGAACAGTGGTGGGGTGGGGCGATGAAGAAGGAGTTGATGGTTTTATGGGGCCATCGTCTCGTGAATATTTAATATTTCAGTTACGCACCGTACTCACCCACAGTGAAAGAAGAGGTTGCTCCAGCTAAACCCTTTGATAGCATTTTTGTGTGGCGCACGGGGGGTTAAGGGAAAAAAGTTTTTCTATTATCGCGAAAGTAGAATTAATTTTTAATTTCAAAATGGTGCATGTTCTCGGTTTGGAGAGAGGTAGGTTGGGCCGGGTGTAACAGTGGTTTTAATTTCGTAAATTCTCTTCCAGTGTTGTAAGCTGGAAAATGGTTAGATACACGTGCGAGGGATATCGAAAAAGGGTGAAATTTTAATTTTTTAATTTTTTCACTCTACTTGCGTAAAAGAAATGAGTTCTTGTCGGGAATTCATATCGATCTATCAGACAGGATCGATTGATCTGTTGTGCATTTGTCTAAACTTTTAATGATTTCGCCCAAATTGCCATTGCATACAAAACAACTGACTTAGTAGTTGCCAAAAATAGTCTTCTACTTTGTGTTGACCGTCAACATTAAGTATCAGTCTAATTCTGCATGAGCTCTATAAATGTTCTTTCTAGCAGAACCAAGCATCAGTCACTATTCCCAGGTGCTGAATTGTTAGTTGCAAATCGATGTCATGATTGCTGACTCTGAGAAAAACGCCTCTGCAATTTTTCTATTCCTCCTTCTGTTTTTCGCTTAGTCAGATCTAGTCAGACGGTCTTTAACCATACCTTGTCGATATATATAGTTTCATTGCAAATTTGCACTAATATATGCAAGTACTTCGCCTCCATTGTAACTGCTAGATCGTCAATGTACCAGTTATAGGTTCTTCAATAGGAATTTGGAGTCATTATACACTATATTCAATAATAGCGGTGCTAGTAACGACCCTTTCAGTACTCGACTTGTCGCCGTTTTCCTATGTCTACACTCCTTCCGCTAGATATATTGCGTGGTTAACTTCCATTCCATTTTCCACTGATTCGGAATAACTCATTTTCTTAAGCAGGAACTATATACGTCGAATAAAATGCAGACCTAGTCTTCATTATTAGTTTAAGGATTAAGTATGCCGTCTAGCCCGACTTCTTGTTCTCGGAATGGCTGCATGAATCTACCTATAGAAGCTCGTCTTTAGTGACTGATGGTCTCCACTGTAGGCTCCCTGAGCAGAATTGACTCTCGCTGATGTATTAAAAGGGTTGGAACAATATTCAATATTCAATATTCAAATAGGACAGGCGTGGTGTCCTGGAACTTCTAAATTTAGCCATAGCCACTCCATAAATTTTTCATTTCCTCTTGAGAATACCTAACTTAATTTTTTGGTTTTCCCAGTCCTTACATTGCTCATGATTGACCACTGATCCTCTAGTATGTTGTTTTCTTTGTTCTACCAGCTATTTTATTGTTCTAACAGCACATCGGTGGCCGACGACTAGTGGATGTTTTCCTAGTCATCGGTACAGCACAAGTCACAAGCCATGCCGCTGTTCGTGGCCGTATGTCTTGAAATATTTAGAGGACATTTCTTCAACCACAGACTTTGTTTTTTAACTCCAATCACTGTAAGTGTAGTGATCACTTAACCGCTAGTGGGATTCTTATGTAAACATGTCGTATTCAATCACCGATTCTACTCTATTTCTGCTGGGTATATGGTCATTTTCAGTATTCAGTACTACGATAGGAATAAAAGGCCTTAATTGGCATGCTACTCGTACGTCTTCTGCTAATTCCTACATCGATGCATAAAAGTCGCAACTAACTAATGACTTGTATCATATTCAACGATTTCGTTTTCATAGGTACCGAAGTATTAAGGTATAAAAGAAACATTGTAGCACATTGCGCGTCCAGACTCCAAGAGTCTGGGTACTGAAAAACTATTACGAAACCCTATGGCTAGAGCAATATTTTGGATTCTCTACCGAGAGAACTCGTATAGACTCCGACAGATCCCCAAATGATTATCACAAAGCGATTCGACGTACAATACCCTCAAGAACAGAATGGCAAAATGGAAAGGTGATGAGGATGTCGATCTAACAATCGCACAGATGGTTCAAAGACAGACTACAGAATCGGTGCAAGTGTGTTCTCTGAATTCTTAAACATCTCAAAATCATATGAACTTTCGGACACTGCAGTGTTTTCCAGGCGGAATTGCTCGCTATCGGCGAAGCATGTCGCCAGATCAAACCAGAATTTGGCGAAAAGGTGATTTCGCGAAATGGATCTGTTATTTGGCCTTCGAGATCATGCAATTTGACACCTCTTGACTATTTTCTTTGGATTCACCTGAATGCATTGGTTTATACGGATAAACCAGCGACTATTAACCACTTGAAAGCAAGTATTGTATATTAAATGCCAACAACTTTTCAATCAAATAACATAAAAACATGGACATCAAATTGATTTTGTGTGCTTCATTTCAATTTATCACTTTCAGTCCCTGTGTCCAGAATATTGGACATGGTTATTTTTCTTTCTCCTGACAGTGTAGTTAGATTTTAAAGTCATTCAGATCCAACGGTTATTCTTACTGAATGTAATCTAACGGCCACAAACAAAATCAGACATAAAATATTATGTCATGGCGAAGAGCACATCTCAACCATCAGGCACGTCACATTAGGTTAGGTGAGGTTAGGTTAGACCATTAACGTCCATTCTGATGCCATGGAACTACCATTAAACCCCTCAGGGACTAATTAAAATGAACCGGAGGTTTTGACAAAGCGATGAATGCGCTTGACACGTAAGGACACCATTTCGCCGAGGTCATCAAGGAAGCGAGACCCTAGATAGATCATTCTTTTACGCGATAGGGCTGGACATGTGCATAGGAGGTGAAGGATATTTTCCTCCTAGTCGTCCCTACAGCTCCTGTAAAAGTCGTTGGAGAAGAGGCCAAGTCTTTTCGCATGTTGGCCTATAAGGCAATATCCAGTGGGGACACCTATAACGCAGCTGAGCTGTGATCGGTTTAGCTTAACCAACTGGGCGCTTCATTTCTGGTCTACCTTAGGCCAGATCTGTCGCGAAATATGACACCTTGAGCTCTTCTCCCATCCATGGTTATCCTTCCTAATAGCGTTTAGCTTACGAAGGGCAGAATCCTTAGAGTTGTACCCTGTCTAGCGATCTCGCCCGCCCTACATTTTCCCGGAATGTCACTGTGGTCTGGCATCCAGCATAGATGAATGGTGCATTGCTTTGTCATCTCCGTAAAAGACAAACGGCAATTTAAAGAGTCCTGTGACGTGAAAGAGCACGATTCCAGGGACTTGGTTGCTGCTTGACTGTTAAGGAAAATGCTAATATCCTTAAAAGATAATACATTACATTTTAGCCAGGACAGAGCTTCCTTAATCGCCATGATTTCCGCCTGAAAAACGCTACAGTGATCTGGAAAGCGGAACGAGATGCTCAGGTTAAGCTTTTCGGAAGAAAACACCACTACCCACTCCATCTTCAGTCTTAGAGCTATCTGTAAAGAAGTGAACCGAAGTGCCATCAACAAGGGGAGGGTTGTCCCTTTCATCTCGTTCAGGGATACTCGTATAAAAGTTTCGGTCAAATGTCAATTCCGGCAAGGTGTAGTCCGTATTTTCATGGGTAAAGTTGAGAAGATCAAGGATCGACGAGTGACCAATGTGATATCTAGAGCACTGCGATGAGGCTTTTAGACGAATGTCCGCACTGGCAGAAATCTGTTTGCCAAAAATATCTAAGAGCAGCAGATGGAACAAAATGTCCAGTATCGCAGAGGGGGTAGTTCTCAGTGCACCACTGATGGACATGCACCTTAGCTAGTTGAGTGAGATTTGCAAATCTATCAAGAGCAGGCCATTATAAGATCAAGCGTACAGCCAGCGAGTGATTTGAGGTTTCATACCACAGCTCCTACCTATAGCCTTTTTTAAAAAAAAGGGAGCTACATTAGCTTTCCTTACGGGTTCTAGTAGATTGGCTATCCAGTTTAGTTTTCTGTCCAAAATAAGACACAAGTATTTTGCATTTTCAATGAAGGTGAGACTAGTGCCATTTATCGTAGAAGGCTCTATAAGGGGAAGGCAGCAATACTTACTTACTAAGTGGCGCTACAGTTCGGGGTCAACTTGGGCCTCAACCAACAAGCCACTCCATTTAGCTCGGTCTTTACCTAATTGCCTCCAGTTGCGCACTCCAAGTTGGTTGAGGTCCCCTTGAACTTGTGCGCGCCACCTACGCGAGGATTCCCTCTACTGCCTCGTCCCTTAGATTCGATTCGAAGACTCTGCGCCGGAGCGTTGGTGTCCGTTCGCTCTACATGTCTTAGCCATCTCAAACGTCCAATACGCAGTTTTTTGACTAGGTCGATGTCGCTGTACAGCTCGTATACTTCATGATTGAATCTTCTCCTCCAAAACCCGTCAACGCAAATGGGACCGAATATTTTAGGAAGAGTTTTTCTCGCGAAGTGACCAAGGATATCTTCATCCGCTTTCAATGAAGTCCATGTTTCAGCGCCGTAAAGCAGGACTGGGATGATCAGGGTCTTATACAGTCTCCTTAATTATTCGAGATAGGGCTTTACTGTTGAATTGCCTCATAAGCTCAAAAAAAAAACAGCGATTGGTAGATTTAAATAAAACTAGGATCGCGTCTGGTCGAAATTCTACCGAGGTGAAATAAACAAACAGCGAGATAAACAACGCTATATATTTCTTTCATAACATTTTTTTATAATATTCTCCCATGTAGGGAAGGCAAAGGAATTTAAGCTCATACAGCCATGAACGTGCTCAAAATGCTTTCATTTAATTGGTTAAAGCGCTTTGTTCACTTTATTTTACCTGACGTAACGGTAATATACGAACGTATTTTTTTTTCTGAACAGCTATGGCGCAGTATCTTTCGAATGATATAAATTTCATCCCTCTCCTTTTATCATAAATACTAGAAAACGTACGACAAATTTCGTGTTCACGTATTAATATATGAGATAAAAAAAAAATTCTTTCCATAGTTGTTATTAAACGTAATCAAAATATAAATACCACTCGGATTTTGTTTACCCTTGTTGATAACTTGTAAAAACTTCTTGTCCAAAAATATTGGACATCAGGTCTTTACCGTTGTTGTCTGTAGAAAGTGTTCCGACCTGACAATGCGAATAAACTTAATGTAAAACTGAAAACTGAAATTTGTTTACTATTGTATAATAATGAATAAACATTATGTAGTAACGTATAGTATTTTGATGTTTCAAGTAAAAGTATAAGTATAGTGAAATAAATGAGTAGGTATGGTACCGATATAAATAGGCAGATGTGCTGGGTGCATTATTTATTTCTTCTAAATTTTCTTTTCTTTCTTTTTTCGTTTATAGGTTCAAGAACCTACAGGCTTAATAATAAAAATGACGTATTGGAGATCTTTCATTATATTGTTTCCGACAACTTATCCGATTTCAATATTTCGGGTGATGAGAACGATTTTGTCACGGATCCTATTACAGCAGCGAATGGGATAAAAGTTGGTGTTGAAAAGATCTCGGCTGTAGAGGACACCCAGATAGAAAAGGTTGGGCCTACAGTATTGATTATTTTCTCAAATATTGCAAGTTCGAAAAAATGGCGAAATACACAAATATATACTCCTTGCAATAGGGAGCTGAAAATTTTAAGCCTACCAACTCTTCAGAAGTGAAAGAAACTGATCGGTCTACACGTGTCCATGAGCTGTATAAAATTCCCTAGACACGAAGGTACTGGGACTCATTTTATGGATTACGTGTGTTCTTGGACAATATATCAAACAACTGATTTTTCCAATTTAGGGCACATCTTCAGATAGTCAACAACTTGGAGCGAGTAGAGGGATGCCAAGACATCGTGTATAAGGTTTGGCTATTATATGACGAAATACACAGTCGAGTTCTACGAGGTTTGGAACTCGACGAATTTTTGAATATAGACAAGTAAATAATGCCATTTAAAGCGAAGCTGTCTATAAACCAGTACGCAAAAGGCAAACCCTCACCATGGGGCTTACAAATTTTTGGGCTCGCTGGGAAGAGTGGACTTTTCTATGATTTTGTAATTTATCAAGGGAAGACCACTAAACTTGATGAAGGATTAGTGAAGCGATTTGGGATTGGCGCAAGTATGGTGATCCACCTTTCAATTCGAATTTCTAAACCAGACCATACAATTTTTTATGATAATTTGTTTTTATCTTAGCACCTATTACAAATACTACGAGTAAAACAAAGACAAATATTTGCAGCAGGAACTGTTAGAATAAACAGGTATAATTCGCCGCCTTTTATGACCGATTTGGAGATAAAAAAAAAGAGAGGTTTTCACAAGAGATTGTGAGTAGAGATGTGGACCTCGTCCTAACAAAATAACTAGATAACAGAAGCATGATTCTTGGGTTGATCTTTCTTGGCATTTGACGTTCAGATGAAGCGGAGTGATGGGACAAACAAACCAAGTCATACAAAAAATTCGCAAGACTTGAAGTAGTAAAGCAGTACAAAGAGGCTTTGGGAGGGGTGTGCCTCCTAGAGCAATGATAAGCCACTACAGGATATTCATCAAGGCTAGAAAATGAATCGATATTGCACTTGTAAATAACTGGAATGACTACCGGATGGACTTTCGATCTGCTAAGGTTCAACCAAAAAAAAGATTGGATCTGCTTGAGTTCAGAATGAGAGTTGCAGAGAGTCTGATAGGGCCCAAGCGAGGGCAAAAAAAGAGGGAGTCCAAGCTTACAAAAACTGGAACAGGATGATGCGCGGAAAAAAGGACCATTGATTAAGTTATGTGGGGTGGACTTTGCCATTTGCCAATTATAAATTCTCGGAAGGATGGAGGGCGATACAAATTCAAAGGTTGCAAAGCGAAGTCTATGTCTATGTATCAGAAATGTAATGTGCATTTGTGTCTAAACAACATCAGAAACTGCTCCGTACTGTTTCACATGAAACAGTAATAAACTGGTTTCATGCATAATTTATAATTTTAATTTTAACAGTTGCTGCCTTTATATTTTTTCTTTGTGTGAATAATACTAAAGTTGTATTTTGTTGTTGATTGGTAAAAGTTGTTCTTAGACAGATACTGTTCCACGTAATTGTTCATTATTATATTGTACTCAATGTCCAATATATTGGAAAAGGATCTAATACGGATGTATATGCACTTATATCCAAAATGACTGTATATATGTCTAAATCAAGCCCGGAAAATTTTATTTTAATTAACAAATTTATTTTTTTATGGATTTCAAATAAATTGGGGTCGAAAAGGTTATAGTTCTCACGCTGCAACAAAAAAAAGAAAAGCACCCTTCACAGTATATAATTAGACGCCGAATGTCAGGCTTTAGCTTGCAGCACTTAAATGTCTATGAATCATACCAAATCAGCATCCTCACGGTCAAAACTTTTTCAATATTCCACGACAAGTTTCGCGAAATGTTTGTCTATCTGTGAGTCACCCCCACGAGGCTTGATTCTCCTCCTCCAACTGGTGCATTATGCATTGTTCCATGCTCATGTGATACTTTATAGTGCCTCAGCAGATAGAAAACTGTGCCAACCCATAGATCAAAAACCGCTTCCAGCTACTTGGACTTCATATTTCATACATGTAAGCCTGCTTCCGTACACGAACAGGAGCCTGTTGGGGGCGGCGGCGACAACCATTGCACCTGGATGTGTGTTAATTTGTCATTAAGCATTAATTATCGTAAGTGAAAATGTTACAACCAAACAGATAGCCGCCGGTTGTCAACGGTTTTTGAGGTATAGACTCCTCTAGTTGTTCCAGCCACCTATGGCAGGGGCAGCAGAATACTCAACGCAAAGTGAAAGGACAACAAAGACGCCAGACTGCACAGTCCACATACATACATGCAAACCCACTCGGTACGATACGAGTAGAACATATTCGAGTCTAACTAATTAATTATGCGCTTTAGTAATTTATTAATATCAAAAGTTGACAAGGTGGAAATTTATGGATTCCCCTTTGGGGAGGCAAATCAGCGAGGAGCAGCAGCAGCAGCAAGCATTTGCGTCTCTTGTCTGCTCATTCATCTGTTTTGTTCTGTACAGTAGCACCAACGAACCAAACCAACAGTGATGGGGGATGTGAGGTCGAAAAGTCTTCGGACGCTGCAACCGGGCGGCGGAATGCACTAAGTGAGTGCAGACATTTTAATTACACGAGCAGCCAGTAGCAGCAACACCACCACCACCACCGCCACCATCACTGCCGCAGCGGTAGTAGTCAAGGTGATAAAATGCCCGATAATTGCAAAAGCACTGTGTGTACGTGTGTAAGTGTCTCTGGTCGCTCTCTTATATTCGTTTAATAATTTAATTGACAAGATTTATTGTGATTGCAATTAGGGATGTGGCAGAGTTGCACACCGTAAATGTCAGCGGCTGCATTGAAGGTTGGCGAGAGTACACGTATCCGATGGGGCGAGCAAAATTCTTGCGGTCCACTGTGTTGAGAGACGATGATGAGATGGATATTGAAGAATGTATTCTCTGTGGCTGTAGGTTGATTGCTTACAGGATTACGATTCGTTTGAAGGGATTATGGTCATTAAGCATTAGTTGGCCGTAAAATGAAACTATTACGGGAGCTTAGGCATATTGAATTAATAAGCTTGATATGCTCAGTGGGTCTTGCTTATTTTATTACCTAGTAAAAATTTGGTAATAAGGGGCTACTTTATTCATTTTTGAGAACTGGCAAATGCACGGCAAGTAGTTGACTTATAAGGTATAAAAAATTATTATTTTTCGTTATATAAGATCAGAACTCCATACAGTTAAGTTCTGGGGTCTTCGATAACCTCAATAGCAATTTTTGTCTCTCAGAAAGGGACATTCAATGATCGCGAAATAAGTACTCTGTTTTCATTCCATGTGCCCACAAGAGGTTTCTTGCGCACTCTTAGTTTCAAGATTTCGACTACAATACCCAACAATTAGAGCAGGCAGTAAGGTAAAAGTTCGTCCAGGGCCTAAAAAAGAATTCTTCCATCAATATACTTGCTTCAAAGGCTGGGGAAGCAGCAAAGACCAGCATTAGTAAAGATCTTGCGTTTCGTCGTATCTTTAAGCAACATCCAGTTAAGAGTATGAGCTGTAACCTGCTAATGTCGAAAGAGGATCAGCTCAGAACATAGGGAAAACATTTCGCAACAGTGGCGTTACGGCTTGACAGCAGGTCGAGGAAGTTAGAAGCTTTCTACATTTGGAATACAGTCAACTCTCGATTAACCGGGGTGCTCTGGACCGAGCTCATACCGGATAATCGAAAATCCCGGAAAATCGAAAATCATATTGTCAAAGAAGAAACCCACTCTATTTTATAAATTATCCATTTATTTATTACAGTCAACAAACCTAAAATAGTTCACGAAGACGTAAAACAAAACGTTCCTTGATCTTTTCTTCGCAGTACTTGTTGATGCCATTATAGATAAAAAGAAAACCTTACATATAAAAATTTCAAAACACACATGCACTTACACTTATAAGCAGACATGGCGGTCCAATGATCATGTCACGATCAACCAAATTGATCATATTGCGATCGACGCAAGGCATGCCTCCAGTATTCTGGATGTCCGGACCTTCCGAGCGGCCAACATAGACTCGGATCATTACCTTGTTGTAGCCAAGGTACGAATGCGGATATCCCAATCTGAGCAACAAAGAAGAATTACTGTGAGAAAATTTAACGTCGAAAAGCTACAATCGCAAGAGACCGCCAGACTCTTCGCTGAACGCGTATCCCGAAATCTCTCAATCACCCCTATACCGCCAGCATCAAGTGCCGAAGACCAGTGGCAACGCTGCCAATATGCCATCAGAAACGCCGCGACTGATGTGTTGGGTCTCGCTCGCCCACCACCGCGAAACCCCTGGTTTGACGAAGAATGCCGGCGAGTGCATGCAGCAAAACAAGAGGCATACAAAGCGGCGCTGCAAAGGAAGACGAGAGCTGCTCGTGAGTTCTACGAGCAAAAGAGACGGGAAGAACATCGGCTTCTCCAAAAGAAGAAGAAAGAGCATGAGAAGCGCGCGTTTGAGAATATCGAGAGTCTATACTCCAGGAACAATGTACGGAAGTTTTACCAAAAGGTAAAAAGAACGTGTCAGAGAAGTAATACCCGTACAGAAACCTGTAGAGATGAGAATGGAAACCTCGTAGTAGAATCACAGTCGGTGCTGAGAATCTGGAAAAACTACTTCTGCAGACTGTATAACGGCGACGAAGACCAACATCCCGCTGTCAGGCAGAATGAACCATTCAACATGGACGATGATAGTCAAAATTTCCGTCCACCTGACCAAAACGAAGTGAGGATAGCAATATCCAAGCTAAAATCGAACAAGGCTGCTGGACCTGACGGTTTACCGGCCGAACTTTTCAAAGCAGCTGGGGATGAATTGGTAGAGTGCATACACCAACTCATTTCTAATATTTGGTCAGAGGAGTGTATGCCTGATGAATGGAATCTCAGCATCGTTTGCCCGATCCACAAGAAAGGAGACCCCCTCAACTGCGACAATTATAGAGGCATCAGTCTCCTCAACATCGCGTACAAGATCTTTTCTGCGATATTGTGTGAACGCCTGAAACCTTTTATGAACAGCCTGATTGGACCCTATCAGTGCGGTTTCAGGCCAGGAAAGTCCACCATCGATCAAATCTTCACACTTCGGCAGATCCTGGAGAAAACCCAAGAATTCCAAATCGATACTCACCACCTCTTTATCGATTTCAAGGCCGCCTATGACAGCATCTATAGAGAAGAGCTTTATAGAGCCATGTCTAGTTTTGACATCCCTGCCAAACTTGTCCGCCTGTGCAGGCTGACGATGGAGAACGCTCGCTGCTCCATCAAGGTCGGTAATGACCTCACCGAGACCTTTGATGTCAAAAAAGGCTTTAGACAAGGTGACGCGCTGTCATGTGACTTCTTCAATATTGTACTTGAACGGATTGTGCGGAACTCACAAGCCAACACCGGAGGCACAATCTATTACAAGTCTGTACAACTGCTTGCATACGCCGACGATATAGACATTATCGGAAGATCTCAGCGGGCTGTCACCGGTGCTTTTGCAAGCATTGAGGCGGAAGCGGCCAAAATGGGTTTGGCGATAAACGAGGGCAAAACCAAGTATATGCTGTCAACTAGAAGGGAAAACCAACATCGACGAATTGGACAAAACGTCACCGTGGGCAGCTATAACTTCGAGGTAGTAAGGGACTTTGTCTACCTTGGCTCTGCTATAAATTCAGCAAACAAAATCAGCGCAGAAATCAATCGAAGAATAACTCTTGCCAATCGCTGTTTTTTTGGGCTTATAAGGCAATTCAACAGTAAAGCCCTTTCTCGAACAACTAAGGAGACTCTATATAAGACCTTGATCATCCCAGTCCTGCTTTACGGCGCTGAAACATGGACTTTATTAAAAGAGGATGAAGATATCCTTGGTCGCTTCGAGAGAAAAATTCTTCGTAAGATTTTCGGTCCCGTTTGCGTTGACGGGTTTTGGAGGAGAAGATTCAATCACGAACTATACGAGCTGTACAGCGACATCGACCTAGTCAAAAAACTGCGTATTGGACGTCTGAGATGGCTAGGACATGTAGAGCGAATGGACACCAACGCTCCGGCCCGCAGAGTCTTCGAATCTAACCCCGAGGGACGACGCAGTAGAGGGAATTATCGCCGTAGGTGGCGCGCACAAGTTCAAGGGGACCTCGACCAACTTGGAGTGCGCAACTGGAGGCAATTAGCTAAAGACCGAGCTAAATGGAGAGGCTTGTTGGTTGAGGCCCAGGTTCACCCCGAACTGTAGCGCCACCTAAGTAAGTAAGTACATGCACTTACGAAGAAACCGATTTACTGAATGAGAAAAATTGAGAGAAGAATGCGATCAAAAACAAAAACGTAACATGAAAATACCAGAATTAACGGGAATTAATGAAAATGATCACGGATAATAGAGTGAATCCCGGAAAATCGATTTCGAATAAATAATTTTTTGAAAATAAATTTCCCGGTTAATAGGATTACCGGTTAATCGAATGCCGGATAATCGAGAGTTGACTGTACTTTCAAAAGTCTAGAAGAGGAATGTTTTCACCACAAAGTCAAACTTTGACTACCCAAGTAGAAGCCGGCGCAAAAGTTATGACCCTATGTGAATTGTCTATGATTTTTACAAATAGCGACGCCTGCCATCATAATACTGACAGTTGTGTAGTAGGCAAAAACACGATGATGAACAACGGAAATCATCATAAGAACACACCGTGAATTTCGTCGAAGTCACCACCGACTGGTCGCACAATTAGACGACTAGTTCCTATTTTCCTTAGAGACGTGCAGCTGTTTGTTAGTTCCTCTCTCATTGTATGTGTTGTTTGCAGTCTCCACCGTCTGATTGCGGGTGTTCCACAGTGTTACGACGGTCGATCTACTTTGCTCTGATGGGTTGCAGCGCCACTGTCTATACACTCTGTTCTTAGCTGCAGTAGCATTACATACTTCCATCCCAAGAGGAATTACCTCGGCGACGGCTTCAACGTAAACGTTGATATCGGTATTCTGGAAATATACATATGTCGCCCCATGGAAATAATGCGAACAAATTTCATAACTCCCCGCAGTCGGACAACTAAATTCCAAATCAGGCGTTTGTGCAACCAACTTTATTTTGTAACTGTCTGGCTCTGATGTAAGAAGGAGACCATAGTTATTTTGCTAATCTGGGTCTGTATTCAGTCCACCCTTTCAGATAAATATCGAAATACTCGTAATCTAGCCTTCTTCTTCTTCTTCTTCTTCCTTTTATCAGCGAGGTTATGATCCGAAAATAAGAGATCATAACCCTCCCACTTCACCGCATTTATACTGATCCGCCTGTGGGGTTCGCCTATTTGAACTCAGAAAATATCGGCAGGCCTGCCGATTTTGGACCACTCGGTTACTGAGGCCAATGAAATGCCGGTGTCGTCGCATTTGTCTGATCCAGGCGTTTATAGGCCTGCCTTTCCTACATCGCGATATCTTTGGAACGTGCATTGATATTGCCTTTCTAACAGTGTTCAAATGATCTCTTCTTTGAACGTGGCAATACCAGCTGAGCCGGTCGCGTTCTATTTTTTGTACGATGGTTTCGTTGATGTGAAAGCCTCGTAATCTAGCCTATTGGTCAGAATTAAGAAAGCGGTGTTGGTATGACGAGTTTCAGCCACACAACATCGAGAGCATCGGGTACCATCAATTTCTCCCTCTGACAAACCAGATCTGCCCTAGCAAATACATACATATACTCGTAGGCCATCCTTGAATCGAAACCGAGTATGTAGTTCGTAGCACGGGTAACGAAGATAGGTGGAGTCAGTTTCGGTCAAGATTAGAATAAGTGGTTTCTTTTCCGCTAGATACTGCTGGATTCTGTTTAGGTTAATGTAATGATATCCCAGAGCTCTTATGTCACAGAATACCTTTATAAGTTCGTCGGTGTTGGTCCCCACAGTAGAGGAGCAAGTTGGTATATACATATGCTTGTAGATTATGATATGCTTGTTGAAACTTATCCGTCGGGAGGTACGGTTGTGTTTGTTAAAAGTGATCTCGAAGTAGAAGATACATTCACTCCAGATATTGAAAGTGCAGATTGTGTCGTTTTAAATTTAAAACTGGGTAAGAATTTCTTTGGTCGCGGCAAAATCGCATCATCACCTCCCCGCGGTGCCCGCTGGATAGCTATCTGATAGTGAACTAACGATGAGCGTATGCTGAGTCTGACGATTTATGTGCAGCTGAACACTCAGACCTGCGTAAGCACATCTGGGTGAACTTCAGCGCGCATATGTTTAACCGGACGAGGCATCTCTTGTTGACCTGATTGGCTGACATATGCGTCTCAGAAGTCTAGCAAGAGCTCCTCAGAAGGAGGACGTGCGGTGGATGAATTCTCTCGATGGAATCAACGGTGACGTCTACAGACCAGCGGATACCTTACCGGAGCTACTTCAACGTATTTGGAGCTGAAGTCTGTAAGGATTTTCAATACTACGTCAGGGTATTGAAAAAGAGATGGTGGCGGATGAACCCTTAATGGGCCAACGGCAGCGCTCATATCCCCGAAGTGGGTTACTGACATCGGTGTATCCGGCCTCTTGTCCTAGGGGTACAAAAAAAAAGGATCTGGCCCTCCAGGTTGGGGGTTGTACCGTCGGGTTTACTTCCCTACCACGCAAAAAACCTTTGGCTACGAAGCAATCAACAGCCTCAGATACGGATGATCTTACTGTTGACGACCCATGCAAACGTAAAAAGGACAACGATCTTCGTGTCTGCACATGGAATGTTAGGTCCCTCTACAAACCACTTGCAGCTGAACAACTTGCGGAGGCCCTAGAGTCAAAGCAGACATTACCGCCATCCAAGAAGTACGATGGGATGGGCCGGGCAAAAGGAGTATGAAAAACTGCGACATCTACTACGGCGATTGCTATAGACAACAAGGACAGCGTCTATTCGGGTGCGGATTTGTCATTGGAGGCAGACTTAGGCAAGAAGTCTTGAGTTTCCGGCATGTGAACGAGCGCCTCATGACTATCCGTATCAAGGCTAAATTTGCCAACATTAGCTTAATATGCGTTCACGTCCCTCATGAGGAGAAGGACGATGCGACAAAGGACGACTTCTACCAGCTCTTGGACAAGACGTATGAGCAATGCCCTAGCCACGACGGTAAAATTATCATAAGCGACTTTAACGCAAAGCTAGGAAGAGAGGACGTCTTTAGTAGCGTGGTCGGAAAGCACAGCCTGCACGACATCACATCCGACGACGGACTCAGGCTAATCGACTTTGCAACGGGGCGAAACTTTGTCGTAGCTAGTACGCGGTTCCCACGTCTCGATATTCACAAAGGAACATGGCTCTCCTTTGATCGAAAAACTGTCCACCAAATCGATCACATTGCGATCGACGCAAGGCACTCTTCTAGTATTCTGGGTGTCCGAACTTTCCGAGGAGCCAACGTGGACTCGGATCACTACCTAGTTGTAGCCAAGGTACGGATGCGGATATCCACAACGGAGCGAAATCAACGAAATGCTGTGAGGAAATTTGACGTCGAAAAGCTACAATCACAAGAGACCGCCAGAACCTTTGCCGATCGTGTTTCTTCTAATCTCAATCTAAGTCCTATGCCGCCAGCAGCAAATGCGGAAAACCAGTGGCAGCGTTGCCAACAACCCATCAGAGATGCCGCCTCTGATGTACTGGGTTTCTCTCGCCCACCACAACGAAACCCCTGGTTTGATGAGGAATGCCGGCAAGCACATGCAGCAAAACAAGAGGCGTACAAAGCGGCGCTGCATAGAAGGACCAGAGCTGCTTACGAGCTCTACGTGCACAGGAGAAAGGAGGAACATCGACTTCTCAGAAGGAAGAAAAAAGAGCATGAGAAGCGCTCGATCGAGGAGATTGAGAGACTTTATTGCAGGAATAATGTTCGAAAATTTTACCAAAAGGTAAAAAGAACATGCCAGGGTTTCAAAGCCAGAACAGAAGCCTGCAGGGACGAAAATGGTAACATAGTAGTAGAATCGCAGTCGGTGCTGAGGATATGGAAGGAACACTTCTGCAGACTGTTAAACGGCGATGATGACCAAAATTCCGCTGTCAGGCAGAATGAGCTATTCAACAGTGACGATGACAGTCAAAATTCCCGTCAACCCGATCAGAATGAAGTGAGGATAGCGATATCTAAACTTAAATCCAACAAAGCTGCCGGAGCCGACGGCCTTGCCGCTGAACTTTTCAAGGCAGGAGGAGATGAGTTGGTAAGGAGCATGCACCAGCTCATCTGTAAAATCTGGTCGGACGAAAGTATGCCCGATGAATGGAACCTCAGCATCGTTTGCCCGATCCTGAAGAAAGGAGACCCTCTGAACTGCGCCAACTACAGAGGTATAAGTCTCCTAGATATCGCATATAAGATCCTGTCTTCCGTACTATGTGAACGCCTAAAACCGATCGTCAACAACCTGATAGGTCCTTATCAGTGCGGTTTCAGGCCGGGAATGTCCACCATTGACCAAATATTCACACTACGGCAGATCTTGGAAAAAAACCCATGAATATAAAATCGATACGCACCATCTTTTCATCGATTTCAAAGTTGCCTATGATAGCGTGTATAGAGACGAGTTATATAGAGCCATGTCTAGTCTTGGCTTCCCTGCCAAGTTTGTCCGTTTGTGCAGAATGACGATGGAGAACTCTCACTGCTCCATCAAAGTCGGTAAGAACATCACCAAACCGTTCGATGTCAGGAAAGGTCTTGGACAAGGCGACGTGCTTCCATGCGATCTCTTTAACATAGTACTTGAGAGAATTGTACGAAACTCACAAGGTACAATCTTCTTCAAGTCTGTACAACTACTCGCTTATGCCGATGACATTGACGTAATCGGAAGAACTCAGCACGCCGTCAATGGGGCATTTACGAGTATTGAGAACGAGGCAGCAAAGATGGGTCTAGCGGTCAATAAAAGCAAAACAACATATATGCTGTCTACAAAAAAGGACACCCAACATCGGCGTCTTGGACAGAACGCCACAATAGACAGATACAATTTTGAGGTAGTAAAGGATTTTGTCTACCTAGGCTCTATGGTGAACTCCGCAAATGACATCAGTAGGGAGATCACACGAAGAATTACTCTTGCCAATCGTTGTTTCTATGGGCTAAAACGGCAATTGAGTAGCAAAGCCCTATCTCGAACTACTAAGGTAACTCTTTATAAGACATTAATCATCCCAGTCCTGCTGTATGGCGCAGAGGCATGGGCTTTGACAAAACCGGATGAGGATGCCCTTGGTTATTTCGAGAGAAAAGTTCTTCGAGCGATCTTTGGTCCCGTCTGCATAGACGGTGAATGGGTCATGTAGAGCGGATGGAGCCCAACGTTCCCGCTAAGAAAGTTTTCGAATCCACCCCGGATGGACGACGCAGTAGAGGACGACCTCGCGGTAGGTGGCGCAATCAAGTGGAGGGGGACCTCAACCAACTTGGCGTGCGCAACTGGAGGCAGCTGGCTCGTAATCGTGCTAGCTGGAGAGGTTTGTTGGTTGAGGCCCAGGTCCACCCCGGACCGTAGCGCCATCTAAGTAAGTAAGTAAGTATTAATTCAGAACTTCTCACTATTATTAACAGCTTGAAAACTAAGAATTCATGTGGAATAGATGGCATTAGTAACGTTATCATCAAGAAGATAGGAAAGTTAATAGTAAATCCCTTGAGGCACATTGTTAACCAAAGCTTTCAATGCGGAATATTTCCTAATTGCCTTAAAACCTCGGTAATTATTCCGATTTTCAAAAAAAGTGATACAAGTGACCCAAACAACTATAGACCAATATGCTTGCTATCGTTAATCTCCTTAATTATTCCGATTTTTAAAAAAAGGACTCAAATGTGACCCAAACAACTATAGGCCAATATGCTTGCTATCGTTCTTCTCAAAAGTTTTTGAAAAGATAATAGTTAGCAAAATACTTAGCTTTTTTTGAAAAGACTCGATTTTTTAATAAGTTGCAATTTGGTTTTATAAAAGGTAAGTGCACTGAAGATGCAATTGTGGTCTTTTTAAAGAGAATTTACATTGCTCTAGATAATAATCAAAAAACAATTGAACTATTTCTTGATTTAACAACAGCCTTTGATTTAGTTAATCGGGACTTATTAATTCAAAAACTCAATAACGCTGGCTTTAGAGGCAATATATCCGAATGGTTTAAGTCCTACTTGCGTAATCGAAAACAATACGTTAGGGTAAATGAATTTGTAAGCAAGGAAGAAGTCTGTCCAAATACTGGTGTCTCACAGGGGTCAGTTCTAGGACCAATCCCTTTCCTTGTTTACACTAATTCCATATTCAACCTACCTGTCAACGGCTTACTTTTGAGTTCGTGAAGGAGTTTAAGTATCTAGGAGTTATTATGGATAACAAATTAAACTGGAAGTCACACATAATGTCCCTAAAAAAAATTCTAAACATATCTTTAAACCAAATGTATCACTTGCGTAAGCTTGTTCCGCATAGTTTACTGTCAGATATCTACTACGCATTGGCCCAATCACGGCTTGAGTATGGTCTTGCTTGTTGGGGCTGTGCCTATATAAGTAACATGAGTCCTATTATTACAGCTCAGTAAAAACAGATTTGAGCCCTCATTGCCCCTATTTCAATCAGCGAAAATATGTTAGAATAATTATGTTAGAAGTGGTAATATTCACTTTAGAAGAAATTAAGTATATTCGTTGAGAAATGGGTCTACAGCTGATGTTCTTAGGGTTAATAAAGAGCACAATCGACGTTTTCTGACTTCTATAGCAGCTTAAATTTTCAACAAACAACCGTCAGATATATCCACTCTAGTGGCACATGGAAATCAGTTCTTAAAAAACTTTAGCTTGGTTACTTTCAAGATCTGAAGTTGAGACACTACTTCAAGTTATATCTTAACGTACTATTTATTTATGTTTAACTCACATTTTACGATAGTTCTTCTCTTGGTATCTTTGTTTTCCAAAAAAATTATTTCCATAATAAAAATTATATTTGCATTTCGGTGTACATCGCGTTCTCCTTTTTCGTCTTCTCTTTTCGGCTTTAATCCTATCGTTTTAAATACTATTAATAGTCATACACTTGGTACTGGTTGTATTATACCACAAAGTGTATTATTTCCATATTTCGTGATTATTATGCCCAGAATTCGTCTATATTATTATGGATGTATCTATTATCATAATGTATTACATTAAAATTATTTTATTATATCTTTAATGAATTGTTATCTTGAAATGGAAATAAAAAAATCTTGAATCTTGTACCCCCAGAGATAGTCACCCCGGAGATCCGAATGGGAAACGAGTTTACGTCCAGAATTCTTTATCCCAGGAAATGTCATCATGACTTTTGCTTCCCCATAATCTGGCAACACTGATCAAAAGTAGGAATTCGTGGGTACATGATATGTATGTATATCTAATTTTATCTTTAATAGATCTAAAATACAAAATCATCGGTATGTGGTCCACAAAACCTTTTTCAAATTAATAGAACCATACACCATAAACCATTAGAGGTAACGTCATCGATTGCCACACCAATGGTTCATAGTTCAAATCCTAATGTCAGCAAGTACTTATTTATTTCTCATGAACTATAAATATAATGTCAGTCCGATCATTTCCGAAAGCTTGCACTTTGTATTGCGAAGACATAACACTGGCTGTTGATTGGACTTGAAAAATTGTTCGCTTTGATAGATAGATGAATTTGAACCAATGGCACAAATAACAAAAATATCCTCAGTTATCTGGACGAAGTATTTCTGAAACATGAAAATTTGAGTTACAAACTACTTAACCAATCTTTTTCTCCCCATATCTATTCTTTCCAACGCCCGCACTATGTCAAAACATTTAAATGGTATTCAAAACCCATTGAGTACACGCAAATTATATAAAAACAGAACAACAGTAGTTCATTACCGAAGTGCCTCTACTACCTATGCTGATCGCTAAAGTCTCTACTGCTTAGAGCAAACACATTAATATCTTCAAGAAGTTCGCAATTCAATTCCGTGCAGGGACGGGTTAAGGATATCACTGCAGCGCTTGTCGTAAAAGTCGACTAAGGGGACAAATCAGATCTAGGCAATATATAACCCAAGTGAGCCCAGCGACACATAGAAAACCTTAAAAACCTTCCACACAAGTGTGACTTTTCTTTACAGCGAACTTGCTTAAAGAAATCCAAATCACTGCTAGGAGCTTCAAAACGCCATGAACAACACGCCAAAGAAACGTGGTGGTGAGGTGCTGAAGCTAAAGAAGTGATAAATAAAACGAAAGCGACTTTCAAAGCTTGGCCAAAGTGGCCCTCTAATAATAGGGACGAAAAAGCTCGCCTCAAAGTGGAATGAAAAGAGGACCTGTATCGGGAGCTGGAGAAAATATCCTCCCCGGTTGGTGATGCACATCTGGCTATCCAGGAGCTGCGAAGACACGCTATCAACAAGAGCGTAACCATCTTCAAAATAGTCGAACAACGAAGAAGGAATGCTCAGGAGATTCGTTCGCGAAAGTTTATTAACAATGCTCATGGCCAGCCCCTTGTGGATGACGGCAAAGTTCTGCAGAGGTGGCGGCAGTTTTGTGAACGACTTTTGAATGAACAGTTTCCCCAGCTATACTTTCCAAGAGTCACCCCTAAATGTGAAGAAATATCCGACAATACAATCGAAGAAGTTAGTGAGGCGGTTGGACCAAACGAGATGTCCTCTGAGTTCTGGAAAAAAAATGGGAGACACCGAGTCCAGATGGCTCAGAATTCTCATCTCGAAATTTGTGAGAGGCGATCCAATGCCCAATCAATGGAGGGAAAGCGGGTATTAGGTAGCCGACTGCGAAAAATAATACGTCTATCTGATGATCAGTGCGGGTTTGTCGCGGGTAAATCAACCACAGATGCAATACAAAGTATAAGGATCATAATGGAAAAACATCGTGATTCCTTAAAGGATTTGCATATTGTATTGGTTGGACTTTGGAAAGGCATTCGACAGACAACCACGAAATCTGATATGGGTGGCGCTTAAATACGAGGGGTTCCTGAAACCTATATGCAGATGATCATGAACTTGTACGTAGGAGCATAGACAAGAGTAAAATGTCCCGCTGGAGTATTAAAAGTCGGGTGCACCAGGTAAGCGTCTTAAGTCATTTGCTGTTTATTGCAGTCCTTGACTATCTACTTGAAAGTAAAGTGACGGACTTCAAGGTACAACAATTATTCTTTGTTGACGATGCAGCCACCATAAGTGAGGATCCTACATCTCTGCAACGTTTTGGAGGGAAATGGGTATCGTATTGGTTCAAAAAAGACAGAGTACTTGTGCTACCCGTTCTCTGATCCACTCAGGTCTATTCCAGACATTTATTTCAATGGACCAGTGCTTCCCAAGTACGAAAAGTTCAAATATCTGGGATCTATAATCAAAGCGAAGCAACCTGTTATGACGACATCAATCATTGCGTAAGCGTAGGGTGGATGAAGTGGCGAGAAAAATCGGCTATCTTTTGTGACCGAAAAATGCCACGTAAGTTCAAATAAAGGTTCTACACTGCATTTGTGCGACCAGCGTTCACATACAGCTCACAATGTTGGGCGATGTAAAAAAAGTATGATAGTACATTAACGGCAGCTGAGATGAAGATGTTTCGCATGACAGCAGGAGTGACAAAGCTTGATCGAATAAGAAGTTCGAAGATCCGTGGGAGCTTTCACATCAAGGAAACCATCTTACAATAGAGCACGACCTGCTCAGTTGGTATAGTATTGCCACGTTCAAAGAGGAGATCATTTGAACCCTGTTAAAAAGGCAATATCAATGAACATTCCAAAGATATCGCGAGGCAGGAGAGGCAGGCCTCTAATTCTGGATCACACAAATGCACCGACACCAGTATTTGATTGGCCTCAGTAACCCAGTGATCCAAAATCAGGAGGCCTGCCGATATTTTCTAAGGCCAAACAGGCGATCAGTAGAAATGCGGTAAATTGGGAGGGTTAGGTTAGGTTATGTTGGCTGTCCACACGAGAGTGAGAGTGTTGGGAGGGTTATGATCTCTTGATTTCGGATCGTAACCTCGCCGAAATAGGAAGAAGAAGTTCCTTGTGTCAGTGGTCAAAGTATCCTGTATCAGATGAACATACACTTGCAATTCCTTCATGGATAGTGTCACTAATTTGTTTACAAGCAGTCAAATAAAACTGGTTGTACATCTGAGAGTGCAAACTATCGAGACACCTCCTTTTTGAATGGGTCCTATAAAGCGTTCATCGCAATCCTCCAAAGACGGCTTGCGGCATGCATTGACTCTAACAACCTTCTTAAGGAATGCCAAGCGCCGTTCAGCTCGTGATATTCAACCATCGACTACATATCCATTTTAAGAAGTACAACAGAGTAAAGAACTCTATATGTTCTTCGTCGAATGCAACGCAGCCTTCGACACCATTGATCGGTGTCGAATTTATATATGCAGGATTCTAAAAAATCTAATTTTTTCATTAATTTTTCCTTAACTGTCCGATGGTTGCAAATGAAAATAAGTGTGTCCTAGATTGAAAAAGACTCAAAAAAATGTTTTCAGAAATGTTTCTTCTTTCAAATTCTTAAACAGGACGAGGGTATCCGTAGGTAAAACATAAATTGTTTAAAAAATTACTGAAAACTAATTTTTAAACGATTTTAGTCCTCAAGGAAAAATAAGACCCCCCCCCCCCCCCCCCTACTGCATGTCCTTCGCCAAACTTAAATCTGTCATTACGCCAAAACTGCAATCCCAAGGCCAACACTCCAATCCTTACAGGCAACAAAAAAGGATAACACAATATCTAAACGCAAATAGCGACAAAGAAAAAGGGGACGAACTCCAGCAAACAATAAGCAGAAAACATTGCAATAATCCCGTCAGAGCAAGCTTATTAGTTCTCCCGTGGGACTAATCAAACCGAAGGCACCATATGCACTCGCTCCACTTATGTATGTTCATACCATTCTTCTTCTATTACCCCAAATGACTAATGTAATGGAATCACAATACCGGGAAATTGCCGCCGCCGCCGTTGCTGCCATCCTGGTAAGGGGGTCATCCTGTGGATGTATGGGGAGTGAGACACAAACAAACGGCAACAACAGCAAAAATTTAGAAAACAAATCCTTGCATCAACATGGCTAACAACACAGCACAACCAAACAATGGAGGACAAAAAAAAATAAAATAAAACAACAACGGCAGCAATCTTCCAAAGCGACTTTCGAGTATGCTGAGTCTCACTGGCGGCAACGGCAGCAGCGGCGGCAGGCGGTGGTATCCTTGTAATGTAATGGCTAAGCAAAATGATTAATTGCCCATGAGTTTTGATCGCACACAGTGTTTTCGAGGTATCTTAGCAAAAAGGATGGGAGAGACAGCAGCCAGTACGAGGAAGGACATAATAGCACACCGAGTTCTTCTCCAATGAGAAGGGTTGCCGAGTAAAGATTAACGAAAAAGGACGCTTTACCTATTCACTATTGTAACTCATACAGGGGACACTTGCAAATCCATCGCAGAATTCTCTTTAAAAGGACGACCAACCCTGCGCGCAATGGAGTTGGACAGGGATTTCATTTGCCGAGATTGAGTTTAAATTTGCATAATTTCGCCATATCTATGCTGAAGCTATTGCATCGAGCTTGGTGTATGTGTATAGGTAATTAGTCCTTGCACAGGGGCAAGTACAATATCGGAGCATTTGGTCAGATTTTGCTAGATTAGTCCAGAGAAAATGAACTTGTTCAACTGGCATTATCGTCATCAAAAGAAACGTTGATACGATGGAGGATGTTTGCTTAGCTCAAAGAAGAAGAATTTATTAATATTTCTACGCTGTGACCCCGTCCACAGTCCTCTCACAGAGCTAATTCACAAGGATAAAACACGAATGTTAGGGAAGATGGAGTAAGACTTACGCTTCATCTTCTCATGTGAGGATACAGATTAAGGACATATACACATATTTTTTCTCCCCCTTATCAGTTCATGTCCCCCTGCACCATGGATTACGATTTACGTGCGTAGCTCATCCTGTGGGATGGAGATAACTTCATCTAAGCTCAACATGTTCCAGCAGCAGCAGTACCAGGAATATAAAAGCAACTAAGCGAGATGAGGGCAAAAGAAAGGAACGTAAACACAAGGCAAGAAAAAAAAACAGGATCTATCGGGGATTTCCTATTCTATTATTGGCATTAGGCCGGGTCCTGTGTGTTATGCATTTAAATTGCGTGCTTTTCTGGAACGATTGCTTTTATACTTTATGAAGGTGGAAATCCATATTAGTCTAGGCTGTTTCTATGCTCTTAGGTTACATATACGTTACGAGTTCTTTTCCCTTGTTCTACCATACTGTGTCCTTGCTTTTTTTTTTCCAGAGAAGAGATTCCTTGGGATTCCAACGCGTGTACGATGATATGATGGAGCGAAATTAGTTTTACATGTTCAAATGGATGGATGGATAATTGCAAATGATGCGTGCAATTGATGTCCCTAGTGAGGTTTGTTTCCTTGTGTGTGGGCTTTCGTTTATTAGAGTCATAAATAAGAGTCTGTTAGGGGCGGTCTAGGTTCAATGCTAGAAACTACAGCGAGTTTATAGTAAATTTCTTTTTTTACGGAAATAGCTTTGGATATCATGCTCTTTACATTACAGACCATTTAACTAAATACATTCTTGCAGCAATAAAGTTTAGTGATTTTACGCAATGCCCCACTGGCCAACAAAAGGATGAAGTCGCTAAATTATAGTTGCTGTTCTTTTAGGATTTGATTAGTCTAGGATCAAGTATGAGGGAAAACTAATGGAAACTTCAAATTTGGGATAACAAACAATAGTCTGTTCCATTATTTCGTCCGTAACTAGATGTCTATCAAGAAAAATTTGTGGATTGGTTAGGTAAGGAATTTATGAAAGAGACTAACGTTATTATTTTTGTGGGCGCCGTGGCGTAAGTAGTTAGTGCGTCGGACCACTGCGCGTGAGGTTCCAAGTTCGAATGCCAGAAAATACCAAAAAGTTTTTTCACGGTCCCACCTCTCGCGAACGTCTGACAAACATCCGAGAGTACTGTTGTCTCGAAAAAGTTTCTCAAACCAAATTGCCCTTCGGATACGGCACTAAACTGTAGGTCCCTTCCATTCGTGTGAAAAATATAACGCGCACAATATGAGCGGTTGCGAGAAACTAGGCCCTAGGAAGATCACATCGAGATTTTTTCGGTCATGTTAACTGAGGGTATTTTCATCCGCTTTTTTCCTGGCCTTGTAGGACTGGGGTGATAACGAGTCTTATTCAACGTTTCTCTAGTTGCACGTTAAAAGGTTAAGCCCATGTCTTGTGCTTTGATGGGCAAATTTTGAAATGGATGAAAAGGTTTTTTTTTTTTTCTAAATCTGGGTAATGTTAATGTTAAGCCACTAATAAGAATCTACTAGAGAGTTGACGACGCAGGCAACATTTCTCTCTAGCTTGGAATAGCTCCCACAGTATAAGATATGACTACTTTTACTTCACCTTAATCGGGTTGATAGGTTTCTTGTACTGCATAATAGCGGAAATATGGTCATCCTTGTAGACTTCGGTTAGGGCTTTCATATGTTCTTTTCACTTTTTGGTAAAATGTTGGTACCCCATTTCTCTAATGCCATTTCTCAATCGACTCGACCGCGCCTTTCTTAAAATCTTTCGTTTTTCTCCGGAGAAGTTTATCCTCATCTTTTTTCTTCTGCTTATATCTCAAAAGCATATCTTTCTTCAAATCTAGTTCTAAGTTGCAGCGTTTCATGACACGCTTTCTATTTCACAGCATGTACTTACTGATACTGATCTTCGTACCACAGGTTTCTTCTTTGTGGTCATCTGTTGAGCACATCCGAAGCGTCACTTCTGATGCCTTCTTGCTGGCAGAATGCAACTTCTCGAAAGGTTCTTCGAATCTCTTGCGATAGCAAATGTTTCCTTGCCTTTCTTTCTCGCGTTTGTTCTCGAATACCTGATTTGGTCCTGAGAAAAGAGCTGATATTCCTCGCTGATAGTGCTCTTAATCATTACTATTAATAATAGATTTTAATAGATTTTAATATATTATTTATAAGGAAAAATATAGGCGAAGCCCACAGGCGGATCAGTGGAAATGCAGTGAAGTGGGAGGGTTATAATCTCTTGTTTTCGGATCATAGCCTTGCCGAAGTAGGAAAAAGAAGATTGATAGGAAAAAAAAATAATTAAATCCAAAAAGTCGAATTAAGAACATCAAAGAGTTGTTAAGGATTATGACTTCAATATCCTTTGTTTAAAAACTATATGAAGATATAAAGCACCTTAAAACCAGCAAAGACAATCTAATAATAAAAGTTGTGAGAATGGAGGAAAGATCGCACAGAGGCATCTCAGTTGAAGAATAAGGAAACGAATCCAGAGCATATTTCATATAGCAACCGCAGTACTGTCGAAATAAAAACTCAAATTCATTTAATTTGCCATTACCGCGAGGAGCCGTCATCTGCGTTGTCTGAAAACAAAATTGTGGAGATCAGGTAGCATACTCGTATAAAGAAGAATATGAATTTCCTTGTGGTGGTCAAGCGGTAGTGCATTGAATCCAAAATTGAAGCTCTAGAAATATCTTCAAGAAGCAGAGGTTTACGGCCACAGAAATTCAAATCAGCATAAAGAAAAAAGTGAACGAAACTAGTGCAGGTTAAATAGTCAATAAAAATTAAGAATCTCGGTGTATTCCTGAAAGGAGATTAGCTACACAGTGAGAACGAGGTCTTCACCTGGAGCGTGACTTAAGTTCTTAGATAAGGGGAAAATGATGATTATGTACTGCCCTGGAATCCGCAGATGAATCGCGCTACTGGGCCCCAGGGATCGATACCAACATATGCCTACAATGAAATAAATAAATGAATTAACAAACTAGAATAGCTTTAAAGCTTATCCGGATGCTTTGCTCTATCCAAATCCTAATTGAAGAACCGACACAAAGATATGTGCAAGGAGAAGCTACTGCAGAAGAAATGTAAACTTTATTTGTTTCACTTATACTAGTCCATGACACAAGGCTTGAAACTTTCCCTTAAAAAAAACTACACAGCCAGTACACTATACGAGTAGCTTGAAGCGTAATAACCAGTATCTTTGCAACAAAGACCAACATGCTGATGGGCTGCGACGCCAACGCCAGATATATGGTATGGGGCAGCTCAGAGAACAATGAACGCGGTGAGTCTTTGTTTGATTATATTATTGAAAATAACCTATCAATCTATAACGAGGGTAACACCCCGACCTTTATCTTTCAGAGCATGAATAATTTTAACGTTTGGGAAAACGTTGTAAATGTCACACACTCTAGCAATAGCGATAATATCAAAGTTGAAAATTGGAGAGTATGCCATCTTAAATCCTTCTCAGACCATAACTGGATACTCTTCAATCTAGATCTCGAGATCGAGACTTTTTAGGAACCCCAAAAGAATCGACTGGGCTAAGTTTGGTCATGTCATAAGTTCAAAGCTCCGTAAAACCCCCAAAGCGAAAATAACTTCAATTACAGAACTCGACAACAAAGTAAAGACGTTCGGAAAAGCCTTCAATGCGGCGTATAAAGTCTCGTGTCCAGTTAAATATAGCAAGAAAACCTTCCCACCTTGGTAGAATGAGAAACTCTCACGTCTTAGAAAGTTGACTAGAGAGACGTTCAATATCTGCCACATCTGGCTTCAGTATCTGCAAATAATGGCAGCCTTATAAAGATTACCTTAGAAAAACAATCTGTCAGAGTGGCTAAAAGACAGTCGTAGATAGAATACTGCCAATCCATTGAAACCCTTAAGGACTCTGCAAGACTCAATAAAATGTTATCGAGAGAACACTCCAATCCATCCCTTCTTCGAAAGATGCACAGATAACAGCGCAGAGCCCACAAGCTTTCAATACACGCAATCTAACGTCTGGTAAAACCTTATACCCATTATTATAGAGGAAAAAATTTCCTGGGCCTTAAAATGCTTCGCTTTTTATAAATCGCTGGGCCTAGACAGCATTCTGTCCATTATACTACAGAGGTCGCAACTCGCAAGACCTAGCAATTTCATGCCTCACGTCGATTTTCAGGAGCTGTTTTCTGAACAACTACGTACCCCCTTCATGGAGACGAGTGAGAGTGGTTTTCATTCCAAAGGCAGGCAGACGTGGTCATGAAAACTCAAAAGATTTCAGACCAACCACTCTAACTTAAGTCTCTCGACCGACTCCTAGACAAACATTTGCGAAGGAAAACATTCCGCAAAAAAATCCAGTCCAACGCTAATTTTTACGACTTGTGATTAGCACGTTGTTTTTTACAATTCGCTTGCCATTCCTATAACAAATTTGTGGAGTACACATTTGCACCTTGTGAAACAAAAACACAAATTACGAATTTGTAATTAGGATTAACAAGTACAAGTTTGTGATTGTAATTTGTAGTTGGTGAAACACGCCCGAGGTACACGAGTTTTGTGGTATCAAAACGGCACCTAGTGCTGATTGGGTTTTTCTTTTCTAAGAAGAACCACTACACCTATCTACCTATAGCTTGAAGCCATTTATTCAATACTAGCTGTACCCGCGGCTCTGCTAGCGTTTAAGAATTTATTATGCTTTCCGTACTCACTTGTGTATTTCTCAGGTTCAGAATAACGTACTAAATTTATCTATGGTGTAATATTAAAATTAATTTCATAGAAATCGATGAAGAGGCTTTGAAGTTTTTTTAATTAGTACCTATCTACCTATTACATAAGGCCTGATATAAGCCTTTTTATTCAAGTAGTTAGTCGATACTAAAAATGGGTAAACTCAATAGTTATTACGTAGTCATTAATTGTTGTATATCGCCTCATAGACATAAATATCACATATACACATAAAATTATGCCAACAATATGTGAACCTATTTCCCATACAAATATGAACATTTTTATATATCGTGTAACCACATACAACTTTTAACATTAAAAAGCTTTGCTACACAAATATGTGGCAGTGGAAATTTTGTGCCCGTCTGAAAAATCTTCAGCTACCTACATATTTTTGTTATGTGCTTGTATGTAACCAGTCCTCAATGACTGTATATGCAAATGACGCATAAACATAATCCAGCTTATCCTTTATTTATATTGGAATAAATCCTTTCTTTGTAAAGAATTTTATTACCGCACAATATTCAACATCCGTGGACTTTTTGTTACTATTTTTCATAAAGGACTTTGAGGAATAATGGAAAAAACATTTTTTTTTCAGAAATTTTTGGAAGCTGGATGATTAGGTCGGGAATACTTGAACCTTATTATATGGGTACCTGGTTGAGTAGTTGAAATGATGAATATATTTTTTGGTTTCTTTCTTTTCATTTAACCAAACAGCATCCCTATGTTCGGGTTTTTCATGGTCCTTCGTTTTTACTTGAATGCCTTCGGCTTCTTAAAGTCGCACCCAATTCCTCCAAACGCGACGTTTACGCACCAGTTTCACTTCTTTACATTTTTTCTAATTACTCGTATTCTCAGCCAGATACGTGGCCAAAACAAAAACAGCAGGCCACTTCTTTCCCGGCATACCACCTTGATCAAAAAGTTCCCGGAATAAAAACCGTGTGGCGCTCCCATCGTTCCGATTTGAGTTCTGTGTTAAGTTGGTACATCTGTTGTTGATATTCCCTCTAAATCTTAGCGTCATAGCTTGACATTTGCAAAAGTTACGTAGCCAAGAGTACATCTATCTCTGTGCGTGTTGGCGATTTTTTACAATTATAGAAATGGATTTAAATTTGCAACAACGAACTTGTATTAAAAACGGATTTAATGGTGCGCAAACGTTGGAAATGTTGGAAAAGTGTTTCGGCAACGATTCTCGAAAGAAAACAGTCGTTTACCAGTGGCACGAGCGGTTCAAAAGTAGTCGTGAGTCAATCGAAGATGATGAACGCAGTGCCAGACCATCGACATCGAAAACCGACGAAAACATTGATAAAGTAAAAGAAATGTTGGTCAATAATCGCATATTAACCATCAGAGAGATAGCGGAGGACTTGAACATTGCCTATGGATCCGTCCAAGACATTTTGGTTAATGATTTGGGTTTCCGTCGTGTAGCAGCAAAGTTGGTGCCAAAAGACCTCAATTTCATGCAAAAAAGAGGCCGTGTTGACGTCGCAACAGGCATGATTTTTTGACGAGAAATGCAACGAATACCATCCAACTGCCACCAAATTCACCTGATTTGGCTCCCTGTGACTTCTTTCTGTTCAATCGAGTTAAAAAACCATTACGGGGAACGCGTTTCAGCAGCCGAGAGGAAGTAATGGAAAAATCGCAGGAAGCACTGATGGACATACCGAAAAGCGAATATAAAAAATGTTTCGAAGATTGGATCAAGCGCTGGCATAAGCGTGTTGTAGTCGATGGGGATTACTTTGAAGGGGACAATATAGATTTAGATGAATAAACTTGTATTTTTAATTTTCTGAATAATTTCCGGGAACTTTTTGATCAAGGTGGTATGTGTGAAACGTCGAAAATATCTATTGTAAATATGTAGTTTTGCACATATACATAAACCGAAGAAAAAGAATTTTGGCAATCTACAAGAAAAACATGCAACAAATATTGTTTACGCATATGAAAGCTTTTATATGCAGTCACGAAGAGCACATATTTGTATGTGTTTTTTCTTTTGTTTTTTTTTTAGACACAATTCACATATTGTGTAGTATACACATTATGTGTTTTTGAAACATTTGCACCACGTACTACATACGCGCGCCACTTTTGTGTCTTACATAGTCATGTATTATAGTTTTTATATTCCGTCTAATCTTAGCTTAAGTTCCCCAGTGGGAATCCCAACCAGAGCACACATAAACATGCACACAACCCATTAAGCAGATCCGTGCGAAGGAATGCCTTGACTGGCGGTGCCGCAGGGTTATTTCTTTTCATTTAACCAATCAGCATCCCTATGTTCGGGTTTTTCATGGTACTTCGTTTTTACTTGAATGCCTTCGGCTTCCGGAGGGGTTTTTTAGCACGTAACCATGCGGGGGCATGGTGTCGGGCATAACTCGTAGCACGGGCTACAAGTATCCATAAAGGATTTTTACCCCTACCCGCGCATAAAAAAAAAACCTATCAAGCAGGTATAACAGAAAAGGAAACCGAAGAATAAGAAAACACAAAGCTTACCATCTCTTTTCCGTCAGCCAGTCGGTCCCGCTCATAAAGATAGCGAAGAGACAGCGAAAGGGGATACAAAAAAGATCAAAAACAATTATGTGAATTAAAAATTTGTAAAAGATATTTTCGATCAATTTCATGCATCAGTTTTTGCGTGGTGCCTGTGCAAATAAACATACAGACAGGATATTTACAGTTATGTTAAATGTTTAGATATGGTGTTTGAGTATTACCTGCAAATTTAAAAAAAAAAAAACCTGATGAGCGATCATCTGCATAGACGCCTTTCTTATGCTACTGAATGCTGCCGTAATTCGTGTAAAGCTGACCAAAATGACTTCAAGGCACCAAAAATACCAAATACCGTAGTTTTGACCTGATACCTATCCTGATGTTGGTTACTTATTTACTTAATGGATTCCCGACCCATGTAGGTTCTCTCCCTGAGACACAGGATACTTCCATTCTCGTTGACCCCTGGCACGCTGCTTCCAGTTACGCAGACCAAGTTTTCTATCAACCGCGTTTACCTGGGCTTTACACCGGAAGTTCGATGTTTTTCGTTGTCTCAATCTTGGGGGCTGTGATTCGAAGATTCTCTGGGCTGGAGCATTGTTGTCCATTCTCTCGATATTGTCGACCCAATATATTCGACGTATCATAGCTTGTTGGACTACATCCACATCTTGGTACAGCCTATAGTGTTCGAGGTTGAATCTGTTGCACACGGGACCTTATATCCGACGAAATATATTTCTCTTGAAAGAGTTCAATATTACGTTATATAGCTTTTTTACTTATCGTCCATTAATTTTGTCCGCCGAGTTAGGAGTTTTGAGCAAATTGTTTTGCTGAACCGAAGTAACAGTGGTTTCCTACGACTATTCTTTATTCAATCTCTACCAAAGTGTCGCTTGTGGAATAATATTTACTCCAAGGCAGGTGAACTCCTTGACTACCTCAAGGTTAAGTTCATCAACAATAACATTACAAATACAAATATTTGGCGCAACAGCTCTTTAAAGTGCCAGGGCCTAGCTTCTCGCAACCACTCATGTTGTGTGCGTTATATTTTTCACACGAATGGAAGGGACCTACAGTTTAATGCCGAATCCGAACGGCGATTTGAGAAACTTTTTCATGACAACAATACTCTCGGATGTTTGTCAGACGCTCGCGAGAGGTGGGACCGTGAAAAAACTTTTTTTGTATTTTCAGGGATTCGAACTTGGAACCTCATGCGTAGTGATCCGACACACTAACCACATAACAATAACATTCTGTCCTGTCCTACGTTTCGGTCAGATCGATTTTTGTTTCTTGATAACATATAATTAGTTTTGTCGTCATTTACTACAAGACCAGCTAGTCTCGCCTCATCTTTAATTGCCTCTACAACGGCTCACAGAGATTTTCCGATTATGTCAATATCATCTGAGTACCCCAGCAACGTGACGGACTTGTGGATGATCGTGAAAAAGTTACACGACAGCACGTCTCCTTACCGAAATCCAAGGTAAATTCGGAATAGTTCAGATAAACTGTTTCCAAATTGCACAGAGCACGGCGTATTTTATAGTGTTACATGAAATATTTGTATCAGTTTTGACTGGATGTCGAATTCAGCCACCGCATTGTAGAGCTCACGACGGTGAATACTATAATATGCAGCCTTAAAATCGATTTAGATGTGGAGAGTTTCGACTTGAAATTCGTTGGTCTTTTCCAGGATTTGTCTCAGTATATAAACTTTATCTATCCTCGATCTTTCGGGCAGAAGAGCTTGAGACGATCACATAGTACATTGGAAAGGATCTTGTATGCAACATTCAGCAGGCATATGCCTCGGTAATACTTGCAACACATGGGATCGCCTTTTTTGAAGATGGGACACCCTAATGTTGTGCTGACTAAATACATCTGCATATCTACTCAGCTCTACGCATTTGTTATTATGATATTATTCCTGTATTTAACATTCTTTTCACAGATTTTAACTGCTTACGCCACGAATATCTGCAGTACGGGCCTATGTCTAAATCAACATTTCCCCCCAACATATTGATTTCACCCCGTCAAATTAATAATTTAAACTCCACTCCAACCCACGTAATTGATTAACTTCTGCCAACATTCCCATGCGATTAGCGGAACGCTAACAATTTTTACAAGTCAACATTCGGTAAAAACAATGACAACAATAATTTCGCAATCTGCACACGAAGTCGTGGAATTTCGCCCCCAACCCCCTGCATGTGCAATAATGACACAACTTCCATTAGAAAGGGTTAAGTGGCCTTCTTGGCTTACATCACCTGGTGCCCTTTTGCATTACCAGAGCAGTAAATTGGTGCATTATGACTGCTGACTCGCGAGTTTTTCCGCACAGCAAGCGTCGCCTGCGGTGCATAGAAATAATGTACTAGTACCTTCTCCACCTTCCTGGAGTTGCAGGTGGTACTCATTTCTTTGGTCGACAATGGAAAACAGTGAATTAGCGCCATGCATCCCTCTTTGATTGGCATGTGAAGCCTGCCAGCTGAATGTGCAGAGGTAGCCAACGGGTTCTACGAATGACTTTCAGCCAATTAGTGTCGCGTGCGCTTATCAATGCGGCCACAGTTGGAGGTGCATGAAATGGAATGCCAGGGTGTACCAGCCCTCAGTTGTATCCCAGAGGCACAATCACTATCTCTTTGGGCGAAACACTTGGAATTATTGTAATGGAATATGGAGTATGGACACATGGATCAAGGCTCTCTTGCAATTTCTGTAATTAGTTTAAAATTGCTTTCTGATGATTGTTGGACTGCGTTTATACTTAGATGAAACATGCTTCGCGATTCGTGACTGGTGCGTGCACACGTCATGATTTTACATGTAGTTTTCACTGTTAAATCAAGAAAAAACTGAGGAAAATTTCAGCTCACATTACGTTCTGGCATTTTTCTAATTTGTTGGAAAGGGGTAGGTGGGATTCGAAGTAGTTGTACAGTTTTATAGAAAATAGGACGTGATTGGTTTCAGGCGGTGTGCAGCTTATCACTTTTTAATGACAGTTGACCCTAATTGTTGAAGTAGTAATAGTATGATTTTATAAGTGCCACCGATCGATTTAGTTTTACAAATATTCGAAGAACACCTAGGTTAAGAGAAGTGGCTTAGCTGGATCACTCAAATAATAATTATCTCACTGACGAGGTTTGTCAACGTCGGCCGTTGGGACCTGGGCTTCAAACATTTTCTTCTCTATATAGATGCATGGAGTCATGTTGAAGCCTATTAAGACTATTCAGATTATTTATTATTAATAGTCTTACACAGTAATCTAGAAGTCCATGGCAACACTCCTTGATGAAAAGCTAAAAAATTTGCCGACGAAGAAAGATATGGAAGAAGTCAAATATCACGTAAACAAGTTATCCGCGGAAATAAGCATACTTACAGCCGAAAACCAAGCGCTAAAAGGAGAAGTTCAAATGCTGAAATAGGGACGAGAAATGGACCATAGACAATTGATACAGCTGGAAGACCAAATTAAAAGAAACAACTTAGTGTTCAAAGGCATCGAAGCAGGCGGATCGATAGTTGATGCAGTGGAAACTGCATGCAAAGATTAGCTCAAAATAACATCTCCGATCGAAATTGTTTCTACTAAGAAGGTTTTTGAACATAATGACAAGATGACAGTGATAGCAGAGATGAGATCAGAACGGATGGTGCACGAGGTGTTGAGGCATACAAAAAACTTAGTAGGTTCTACAACCTCAACTGATCAGGATCTGAACAGCGACAGACAACAACGTAAGAAGGCTATGTTAAAGCTGAAAAAAGACATCCTAGCGACCAACAGGAGCAAACGAGTAAGCGTTCGTAATGACAAACTAATAATAGATGGCAAATGGTTTGTTTGGAATAAGAACGATCTTCTAGTTTGTGGCCAACAAAGAGCGGAAGAGGTGCTGAAAAGTATTTATGGTGAGCCTTTTAACAATATTAATTTAGAATTTAAGAGTATATTCTCCAAAATAAATGCAAAAAACTTGTAAACGTCTGTAGTTGCAATTTTTCAAACATTTGTAAAAGCATTGATAAGGTAAAGTATTAAAAAAAAAAAAATAATAATAATAAGAAAAGCATTAGCATACTCTCATATAACATAAATGGATTGCAAAATAAAATTTTATAAAATGGATTCTTTGAATATGTTAATTCCTGTGATATTGTTATATTACTCGAAACACACATATGTGAAGACAAAACTGATCACTATAAGAAGTATTTTCAAGGCTTCAGCGCATTCTGGAAACCAGCAATAAGGTTTAGTAATTATGGAAGAGCTATAGGCGGATGTATGTATGGAGTAAAAAAGAATCTAACCGAGTCAGGAATTCAGCATGTTTTTGACAACACAGATGGGTTGGATATGATTAAAATAAAGTCAGATTACGAGATACTAACGATTATACCATTGTATATCAGAGGTGCTAATTGGGAAGGAGAGTTTAGTGTGGTAAAAAAGTTTTTTTTACAGAGAAATCGTACACAACCATGTAGTTATCGGTGATCTGAACGTTAGAATAGGCGAAATGCAGCAGGTAATAGAGGATATACATCGAAACACCTTTAAAGCAGGTACATGCATAAGGAAGTCAAGGGATGTAATTATAAATGCCAAAGGCAAACAATTCATGGAATTCTGTAGTGAATATGGACTAGTGGTCAACAATGGACAAACAGAAGGAGACGAGGCTGGAAATTTCACGTATGTCAGTAACGTTGGAACCTCTGTCAACGACATTTGTGCTGTATCACAAGAGCTGCTTACCCACATAGAAAACTTCTCGGGAGATGAAAAAATATGGTCAGATCAGTTACCAATAAGATTATCGCTAGTTTTTAAAATCGAGCATAGATCACGAAAAAAACTCAATCTGTTACTAAAGCTCAAGTGGAAAGAAAGTGAAAAGGAGCTATATTGCCAAAATCTACACAACAATTTACTGGAAGCAAAGTCAGAAAAAGACATTTTTGAACTGAAAGACCTAACAGATATAATAAAGGCCTCAACAAGTACGCTGTGTGATTCAAGCAGTCTTAATACGTTACCAAAAAACAAGTGGTTCGAGGCAAAATGTGCCATAGCGAGAAGAAAATCTTTTAACGCGCTAAAGTTACTTAAAAAAACTTCAAGTACAAGGGATAGAGCTAAATATATAGAGGCAAATAAGAAATATAAAAAAATATGTGAGGAGAAAAAAGCTGAGTACTACACTTATCTGGTAGAAAAAATAAATCGGATAAAAGATAGCAAGGAATGGTGGAAGATCGCGAAGGAAATGAGAAGGCAAACCACGCAAGAGTGTCCTGAAATAACGGCATCCGATTTTAGAACCTACTTTGAGCAGCTATTAAATCCACCGCAGACATCCAAAGACGTACACTACGCAGCAATGCTTCAAGAGGATGCGGATCTAGATGCAGCTATATCAATTGTAGAGGTAAGGAGGGTACTGGCAAAGGCAAAACTAAACAAAGCCCCGGGTGAAGATAGGTTTCCCTATGAATTCCTTAAGAATGCTCCCAATGTGTTCCTGGTGGAATTGACGCGGGCATTTAATCATATATTTCACAGGGGCCGAGTTGATGAAACCGTCACAACAAGTGTAATTTTTCCAATTTTCAAGAAAGGAGATAGCAACGTTGCAAGTAATTACAGGGGGATATCGTTCATGAACTGTATTGCGAAAGTAATGATAGATATCCTAAACGAACGACTATCTGCTTGGGTAGAAAAACATAATATTCTAACTGAATACCAAGCTGGTTTCAGGAAAAATTATTCGACTGTGGACAACATCTACAAGTTAGCTGCAATAGTGCACTTAAAGTTTTCTGAAAAACAGAAGGTTTACGCTTTCTTCGTAGATTTTAAAGCGGCGTTTGACAAAGTATCGCGGAAATTATTAATATACAAATTGCACACAAGGGGGGTATCAACTAAAATGGTCAGATTGCTGGAGAATATATATGAGAGCACTAAGTCGTCAGTATGGACAGGAGAAGAGTTGTCACAAGACTTCGATACAATCTCTGGTGTTAAACAAGGTTGTCTCTTATCACCTTTCCTTTTCTTTCTATATATAAATGACTTGCATGAATGTTTAGGAGGCGGCCTACATATAGATGAGCTAAACATACGATTGCTTCTCTATGCAGATGAGTCCTGCAAAGGATGATAAACAACTTAGAAGACTACTGCAGGATGTGGAATTTGGAGGTAAATTTTAATAAATCTCAAATAATGGTTTTTAAAAATGGAGGCAAAAAAACTAACCAAGAAAAATGATCTTTCAAAGGTGAAGAGATAGAAACCGTGACAAATTATTGCTATCTAGGCATGACACTGACCCCAAAAATGATTTTCACAAAACACATTGAGAAGAGGAACTTTTCGGCAAAAAACAGTATAAACGCCACATGGAACAACTTCCTTAATAAAAGAAATGTTTCTCTGCGATCAAAGTGGAATTTATTTCAAGCAGTGTGTCGAGCTGTGCAATCGTACGGAGCGCAAGTTTGGGGTCACACGCTTTTTGATGAAGTGGACAAACTCCAAAGGTACTTTGTTAAAAGGATACTGAGGTTACCCGTTTTCACACCCAACTACTCACTTATGTTAGAGAGTGGTATGGAAGACGGACATATATATATGCTTGACTTGCATCTGAGGTACATAGGGCGTACACTTTTCGAGTATGGGAATAACCGTTTGCCACATCGGTTTACCTTAAAGTTGCTGCAAAAAGATTTGTTTTGGGCTTCAAATTTGAACAAGCTAGGTCAAGATTTCCACCTCAGCTGGCGAAATGGAAACATAACACAAACGGAATAGGAAAAAAAAAGAATACAACTACCTATTACACAATTTTAAGCAAAGTTACCACCGGAAACGAATACAAAGAGCGAAGAAAACTAGCAGGTTTTACAAAAATCTTGATTTTGCAAAAGGCAGTATATACTTTATCGACGGCAATAAACCAAATAAAATAATGTGGATCTTCAAGGCTCGCTGTGACTTGATAGAACTTAATGGAACAACTTTTAAAACAAGCAGATCAAAAAACTGTTCATTATGTAATCTGAAAGAAATTTGAAAAAATACAACATTTCAGAGGTAGATGACCTATTCTTAAGGAAATCAGAAACAAATATTTTGAAAAATCACTTTATTAGAAGACGAAATAATAGAATTGCTAAATGGAGAACGCAGTAATGGGACAAATCTAACAAACTACATTATCAATGCTTTATCTTATAGAAAGTTTCTAATAGAAGAATTTAATTACTAATTATTTAAAATTGCATCTATGGCAAATAAGAGTTAATAAAGTTTATAGTCAAATCTCCGACAGACGACATTTATGTCACAGTCGTATATTCTTTAATTTTTAAACTGTTTTTTTTTTTTGAAATTGTAAAATTGTAAATTATTGTTGAATTTTTTACTATGAAATAAAAAATCTTACTTACTTACTTACTTAGTCTTACACAGTAAGATATCTTTTGAGTTAATGCAAGCTTCAGTATTTCAATACATTTTTAATACATTTATTTGTGTTAAGTAACAAAAATTCAACTACATCTTAATTTAAAAAGAACTTACTTTAATCCTTTCACCCATCAAGCGGCATCGTTTTTTGATAGCATACCAAACGCAGCTTTTGCTTTCTCGATTCTACTGCACAGATTAAGTTTGGTGCCACCAGGGTCAGCCGAGATCACACATCCTAAATGTAGAAATTGGTTAGCTTTCAATGTTGAGCGCGGGAGATTGGAGTGCTCAGAGCTTTTGTTTCTTATCTGTTTAATCATTAAATGCAAGTTAATTGTTCAATGTTAAAATAGGCTAACATCGTTAGCGTTGCCCAGATATTTTAGGTAAGCTGTCATAGCTCATTTGATTCCGCCGTTGCCTTCAATCAGTGCTGCCCGAAGTATATCGCTTATGACTACTTACAACAACAGCTGTGATATTATGTATCCTCTGACGGCCTACCTTGAGTTATGAATACCGTTAAAATGGTTAACATAGTACAGGCATGTGAGGCACTGACCCACAAATGATTGAAATGCTTGGACAAATACCATATATCAGATAAGGATATACCAACCATGGACCAACTTCTCATTCTCAGATTCCTAAAAGAAACTTGTTTGGAGAGAGAGCTCTAAGGTGAACTATTCTCGCCAAGGCAAGCAAAGTAACAGTGTAAGCCATTTTTGGAAGCTTGATGATCATCCCTTTTTTCCAATCCTATTCAAATCGTTCATTTTCCCAGCTACTTCGTATAAGCGGATGGAGCAGTTCTGCTGATGTATTTGGCGCCGCCGTTTGAAAAAGGTCGGCAGAGATCCCATCAATGCCCACCACTTCATTTTCTTTAAGGATTTTATATGTGATATTATTTTGGTGATGCTTATCAGTCTAATATTCGAGGTTATACTCAGTTTCTTTGCAGAATCAACAGACTAGAATATATCTTTAGGAGTTCTATAAATTTCTAAGACATTTTGATGTGGTCGGGCATAAACAAAGGCCAATTGCCCATAACGACGTTTGGTATTTTATTAAGATCTAAATACATTTCGCATACCACGTTTTCAATAAGAGCCCGGGACAACTATGGAGGAGTATAGTGAAAGTGAAGGAAACTCATTTATATGTAAGAGAAAACGTAATGGACCGAATATCGACTCCTGAGGAACTCTTCCACTTAATTGTAAAAGACTATAAAGTGATTTATTCGAAACAACTGCCTGAAATGTTTTACTTAGATAAAAATATATTAGAGAAAACTAAAATGTTTTCTACGCTCCATACCAAAAACACTGTGGTTGACTGTGTCGAAAGCCTTAAAAAAAAAGAGAAAGAAAGGCCATGTTTGCCACACCTACGGGTTGTCTGATTTTTTTAGTACAGCTGCGCTTAGGAACCAAGCACGGTGCAAGAATTTCTTCAGTATTGCAACTGATGTCTGCGTATCAAAAGATTGTCATTTTACTTACCAAAACCGCAAAGCAGTTCTAGTCGAAAAATTTGCGGCATTCCTCTATAGCTATATATTTCTGCGCTGCGCACTCCGTCATCGTCAGGTAGACAAAAAGCATCTCTATTATTCCCATTCCTTTAAAAAGCCTTTAAGCTGTAGTTACATATATTTAGCTTCTTAAGCTCTTTGTTGTAGGGCCTGGACCCAAGACCGATTTTTTAAGGCTATTATTCTGCTTGGAGCTGATTTTATCTGACTGCTTATTGTTTATAGAAACTTCCCTGATATGGCTTCCGCGTGCCCTTGAACCCTTCTCAGCCTTCTCGCGCCAGATGCTGAGTACTAGAAATGGGCTAAGTTGTGAATCTTTAATAAATACTATAAAAGCAAAGTCGATTTTCTTTGTGAACACCGTTTCTCAAAAACTACTAGGAGTAGGTACTTCAAATTTTGCACAGTTATTCCATATTTTGCCTAGATGCGAGATAAGGAGGGATTTTCTGAAATTCTTAGTCTAAGTGGCATAAAGGGGGTTGAGATCCAATTTTCCATCTGTAAATATTGATTCCACAGCCGTAGCTCAGTACTGGCTCTCCGGATTATAAAAATAAAAAATAGGTGAATTTAGTGTAGGTGTAGACATAGAACTATGGTATTGCAATATTTTTCCATTTTGTTAGATGAGATATTGTAGATCGTTGGATTTGTCCATATTTTAGAATCTTAAATACTATAAAAGTAAAGTCTTGTGACTTTGTGAACACGGCTTTTTCAAAACTGTTGGACGTAGATACTTGACATTTTGCTCAGTTATTCCTTATTTTGCCTAGGTGCGAGATAAAAAGGGATTTTCCGAAATTCGAGGTCTAAGTTGCGTAAAGGGGGTTGAGATTGAATTTTCGGTCACTAAAATGTGATTATTCAGCCCTAACTCAGTTATGCCTCATCGAATTGAAAAAATAAAGAAATATGTGAATTAAGTGAGTTTGCCGCTGATTCATTCAAGGTATTAATCATCCTTCTGCGTTGTCCTGAAGCTGAGTAATGCTAAAAACAATTAATCAAATCATTGCTCACAATTTTCCTTCAGTGGAGACCACTGCTAGCAGTCATGCAGCAGTGGCTATCGCTGCAATAGTGTGTGATTGGGCACGCTATAGCACGATCATGTTTTGAACTTTAGTATGTGTTCTCTTCTAGAGTAAACGTTTTACAGAATCATTGTCAGTGCCAAATCTAAGACATTTTAAATTTTATTAATTATGCGTATACCTGGTTGACGGATTGTGTTTGTGTGTTGTGAGCGGGCTTGTGAGTGCTCTGGTTGGGATTCACAGAAAGGAAGTTATAATTGAGTTTAAACGTTTTCGATATTGGCAATTATATTTTAACAAGTAAATAACCCTCAACTAAAATGCGGGCGAAGCAAGGCGAGCACTGGTCAGCTAGTAGCTATATATTTCTGCACTCCGCACTCCGTCATTTTCAGGTAGGCAAAAAACATATCTGTTATTCCCATTCCTTTAAAAAGCCTTTCAGCTGTAGTTACATATATTTAGCTTCTGAAGCTCTTTGTTGTAGGGCCTGGACCTAAGACCAACTTTTTAATGCCAATTAGTCTGCTTGGAGCTGATTTTATCTGACCGCTTATTGTTTATAGAAACTTCCCTGATATGACTTCCGAGTGCGCTTGAACCCTTCTCAGCCTTCTCGGGCCAGATGCTGAGTACTAGAAATGGGCTAAGTTGTGAATTTACCTATATGTTCCTAGGTATAAATGTGAATGAGATTTTTATTCACTGTGAAAATAACATACGAATGTGAATTCTTGATAATGCGAATATGAATAAAAATAGGAGTAATTTTTTATTTTTTTTAATTAAAAATTCTTTTAAAAGAAAATCAAAATACCATAACCACACGAACAAATATGTAAATTTGTGCTTTGAGTGTAACCCAGCCAATAACATAAATACATACATGTTTTTGTGTACCCAAGGCATTTCAGTGACCACGTTTTGCTTTGTTCTATCATTCGCTGACTCTGACTTCAGGACCTTAGCTGTGAATCGTTTGTTGTAAATGATGCGATGTGAAAAAAAAAATACCTCCCTTATATTCGCATTTAGTATATACACAATTTCGTTCAGCATACGCTGCCTTGCACTTCCAACGCTAGTTGTCAATCGTTTATTCCTCCCTTATTCACATTCGCATTTAGTGTATACGCAATTTCGTTTATCATTCACTGCCTTGCATTTCAGGACTTTAGCTGTAAATTACTTGTTGCGAATACAGAAATGTGATGTGAAAAATGAATTCCTTATTTACGTTTTAACCGTTCACAGGCTGCGAATGTTAATTTTCATTCACAGTGAATAATTCACAGGTCGTGATTAACTGACCATCTCTACCCTGTACCTCTTTCACATAGTCATCATTGTAGCTGCGTTATTGGAGTGATACAAATTTAAATACACACTTCATTTCGAATACGCAAATCGCTAGTCAGTTATAACCTCTATTAACTTTTTTTTTATATGGCGACCATTGCTTTAGTTTCGATGTTTCGATGCCAACAGTATAAGTACCTAAGCCTCTGTGTTTTCAGTGTAAAAGTGGGTCCTCTTCTTTAGTACCAATCAAATTATCAGCGAAGTTTATTACTTTGCACTGAGAACTGTTAAAAGTCAAAAAGAAGCGTGTTACAGAGTTCCTCCAATACAACCACCTCATCTAATTTTAACCATGACAAAAGCGAAAGGAGAACCACTTTACCCTAAACCTGCGTTCTAATGGGATTATATGATTAACGCATTGACATGTAACGCATTTCATTGAATTATTGTCCTCTGCCTCATTTCGCAATTTCCGCCCAAACAAAGCACAAGTAAGATACAAAAAAACAACAAAATCCGTTCTATCTTGGTTGCATCACAATGGTGATGTAGCACTTTGCTACTACCTCATCCGCACCAGATTAACGCGGCCAACAACAATGAGACAATGGTTGCGCAATTTTGCGACAGTAAAGTAATCTACACCCCATCATCAACGAAAAAGCCCTTACAAGCACCAGGGGGTGGAACATAACCGAAACCTTTTCGCTGCTAGTCTTTCGTTGTTCTTAATCACAGTCCCGCATGTACCTGATTAAGTCGTAATTAGATTGGAGAATATTATTATTTTTCCACCCTCAATGTAGCGCAGCACCATCAACAACTCTTAAGGGTTGTTGTGTTGCATTTTCTTGCGTATGGCCACATAGCTTCCTGTGTAGTATGTGGTGCAACCCCTGTTGTACATGGAATGTGCTGAGGGACGTGAATGCGAAAAATTAAATTTAATCAAAGTAATGTGAGTGTAGTGTCAGTCCGTTGTTCTTTTGGTTTGGTTTGGCCTTTTATGTGTATGTATGTGTGTTTAAAGCTTAAGCCTGTTCTACCCAGGATGTACATGAAAAACTATCCCTCCCAGGATTTATTAGAGTCATTAATCTTAACTTAGCAGTTAACAGAGGATTCCGGGACTTAATACTTTCGTCGCTCTTATTAATTTTTCTTATATTAATTTATTAAGATTTATTAAGGAAACCAAAGGCGCTGGGATTTCGGTTTTTGTTTATTCCAGGGGGGCGGGCGTGTGTAGTTGCAGGCTCGGTGAATAGTCTTGGAATAATCTGGTTTTGTTTTGACAGCTTCCGTGTAATAACAATTTCAAGGAGGGGATGGTTGGTCGACAGGATGTTGGTTGTTTTAAGTTTTTGGTGGTAAACGAGCTGATTGATAACATTTCTGTTTCTGTTGTCTATTTTTTTTTTTTTTTTTGTAAATTCTATAAGAGCCATTGACTCAGACGGCAAAAAATTACTTTTTGAGCATGTATTGTAATAAGTTTAAATATTTCTTAGTTATATATGGGTATACACGATCTATGCCACCCTACAAACGCCTTGAAAATGGCAGGGATGCGAAAATAAGATATTTCTTGTAAAATCGGGTCACAGGAGCGAGTTTAGCCAAAGCATGTGCATGTATTCATTTTTACTTTGGCTCAGGCTCCAGTTTATGGTGAAACCGAGCCTCAGCCAAAAATTCTCTTCAGCCAGTACGATCTTTTGAAAGATGTGGCCAATTATGTACTACACGTTAATTGAGGGTGCCTTCCCCTTGTGCACGCCATTTAGGATTAAGTCTGTTTCTTCTGCGTAGTCCTTCTAAGCTGGATTCGAAAATTCTCCAAGGCGGAGTAATGGTGTTAATCCAAATTTGTATCTTTTCCACTACGTCGGTGTCGTCGTACTTCCATATCTATGTACCGTTAATGCAGTTAGGACTATAGGTGGGGAGAAGAATTTTTCTCTCGAAGATTCCAAGGGCACTTTCGACTGTCATTGATAGGGTCCACTCTACACCTAAGTTGCTCTATTAAGCTACGCTCGTCAAATACCTTCCCAGCCTGTAGAAACTACGGGTGACAAGAGTTATGACCAATAATTCGTTGGTGGGTATCATTTCCTGTTAATTAATAATAATACCATATTTCATGAAGATAATGAAGATGAAAATTACGTTAGTTTCAGTTGATCCAGTTAATCTTGAGAGTTTAACCACACGTTTCAGTTCGATTTAACTTTTTTCGCAAAACTTGTCATCAGCAAGCTTTGGAAGCGCAAGGCTATACCTCATTTATGAAGCTGACTATGGATCATTACTGAGTGTATGACGATTCTTTCAGTGAGTGTTCTTAACTTCTACTTTTTACTTGTTCAACTTACATTATGAATTTTGAATCTGAAAACCTTGTTGGGGTTCAATAGTGTGGTGGACCTTTTTACTAGACTGCAGGTAGAAGTCTGTCTAGAAGCTACTGGTGCCACTACTTCAAGCGCACTTTTTCTGGCGATGATGCCTATCAATAGTTTGAACTTTGTCATCATGTTCGTTAGAAGATACGAAGTGTGTTTTCCCGAGACGGATCGTAGGGTCGCCAAAGATACACCTAAACTTTATTGAGCAAACGATGGTTACCGAGGTCGTTTACTAAAAGTTTTTATACTTAACAATGCACTGACTTTATCTACCTTAGTTCCGTGCCTTCTCATCCTCAGGTCCTATTTTTGGGCAATCTCAGGACACAGGTCTTTTTACGGACGATTTCAGGACACGGGTGGCTACGAAACCAAGTCCCTTTTGAAGACGCACTCGAAATACGGGACTGATCTAAAGGCGGTCTCGGGACTAAGGGACTCAAATCCTGTGGAAGGCAGACTTAGCGGCGGCAAATCCGCTCGGTATGATGTTGGTTGGATCACAACAATTTCTTCCAGAAGGGGGAATCCAAACAGGGCGTCAAGCCGGCTATTCAGTGAAGGAGCATTCAGATTAGTGCAATTCTTCGCAAAACGTTTCCCCGAATTATGTTATGAACCGGATTCAATTTATTTTTTTAAACAACTTTGTTGACTTGAATTCAGGGTGACCGATGAGTAGAAGAGGGAGCGAAGTAGTCACGGTCGGGTGGCATGGCCATCGCCAGTCTCTCGACTTTGTGAGCGTGAGACTGCGCATATTTGATATCAAAGTTATGGGAATGTGTTCAATCCAATCTATTTCCCTGGTCGAAATTCTGCATTCCACCAAGAGTATAAGTATAAAAGTATAAAACCGCATAAATTTGACGAGGTACTTACTAAGGGTTTACATAAGTACACTGGACCGCTTAGTATCTGAGCGTCTTACATATATATGTATATATTTTTTTTTATTTTTTTTTTGCAGGGGCTGGACATAAATAAATCAGGTCCTTTGCGATCTGCCTTGCGATTAATCGGGAAACTACTGACTGCACAAAACTTGGCTTGGGCCAGTAGCCCAACAATCAAGTTCGTGATGATATGCTTGCTTTACCTCATAGTGGTGGTCCCCGGGCGACTATACGTATAAACCCTTATACGTGTAGGCTAAAATTGCAAGTACGGGTTGTCTACGGGCTTGATTCTAGACAAGGTAACGTGGGCCAGCAACCTGCGTTACTGAAAACCGACAACTAAACCAACACTATGCCTCTGATAAGGACTTTTGGCTATTGAAGAAGAAGGAGAGCTCCTACAATCTTTTAAGCACCGTCTTCAACACAACACCAAATGGAGACATTGCCATAGTGATGGAGGATTTGAATGCCAAGGTAGGCAACGACAACGAAGGGCTGAAACATGTAATCGGGAAGCATGGACCAGGCAACCGCAATGAAAACGGCGAAAGGTTTGAGGTAGGTGGCACTATGTTTGAGCACAAGACCTGCCACAAAGTCAGCTAGGTTTCCAACGACAGGCAGCAACCTCCAATCAAATTGACCATTTTGCTATCAGCCTTAGAAGTAGTCTCTTGGACGTCCGAAACAGGCGAGGGGCAGATGTGGGGATAGTGCGAGATCACCATTTTATGATAGCTACGAGTACTCTTCACCTACACACTGCTGCAGTTCGAAGAACCCACAACAACACAAGAATGCCCAGGTTCAACGTCGATAGACTTAGGGATCCCTCATTGCGCCAGCGATTAAGGGTGCACATTTTGCAAGGTGGGAAAGCAATCAACAGCTTACTGCCCGCAACCGTTCAAGATCATTGGTATGCTGTGAATAACGCTTTTACATCTGATGCTGAAAGAATTGTCGGTCGATCGCAGAGAAGACATAGGCCGTGGCTTTCCGAGGATACCTGGAGACGGATTGACGAACGAAAACAGCTGAAAGCTCTCGTTGCAGCTATCCCAGCAGCAGGGAGAAGCGCGCTAGAATCCCTATATCGCATGAAGATGAGAGAAGTTCAGTGTAGCGTGCGACATGACAAGCGCAACTACATCAACGCGCTGGCTACAGAGGCCAGAAGAAGCTGCACGGAGGTGCGACAGCAGAACCGTTTACAGAATCACCAAAGAGTTGATAGGTGGCCACAGCTCCAGTCAGCACCCAGTGAAAAGCCTAAACGGTTCCTTGCTCATTTCGGATGAGGACCAACTCAAGAGGTTGAAAGGGCATATTGTTACGGTTTTGAACCGTGTATTCGCTAGCGATATGCCCGAAGTGAGAAATGCGCGAATACGCACCACGAGTCCCAGTAATAATAGAATAACTACCGATATCAAAGCACTCAAAGCCAACGAGGCAGTAGGATTTGACGGTATTGCAGCAGAGCTCTTACGAGCAGCGCTAACAATATCGGTTGAGCTTTTGCTTCCACTTAAAGAGAGAGCTTGGGAAGCTGAGAACTTTTTTGACAACTGGATAAAGGGAATGATCTTTAAGCTTCCTAAGAAAGGAAATTTAATGGAGTGCGGAAACTGGTGGTATCTGTGTGCTGCCCGCTGTAGCTAAGATAATAACTAAAGTCATCCTGGAGCGAATCAAACAACATCTCGAAGACACACTTGATGCTGAACAAGCAGGTTTCCGCTCTGGATCCTCCTGTGCCGACCACATCAACACCCTGCGGATTATCATCGAACAGTGTGTTGAATGTCGATTGGCACTCCATCTGCTGTTCATCGATTTTGAGAAGGTGTTCGAAAGTGTCAACAGGGAGTTTATTTGGCGTGCCTTACGCAGGAGAGGTATTCCCGATAAACTAATTGCTTCTATCAAAGCTACATATGAAGGTTCCAAATGTCACGTTCTGCATAGGGGAAGGTTGTCTGAGGAATTTGAGATCCAAAGTGGGGTAAGACAATGTTGTATTCTTTCACAAATACTATTCCTTTTGGTGACTAGCGATGTTCTTCAGCTTTGTCGACGAGAAACGGAGGAATTCGATGGACTCTTACATCCCAACTGAAACATCTTGACTTCGTTGACGATGCATAATACTGTCACTCTCTCACAGAATTATGGACCTCCACCATATGACAGCAGATGTGGACAGGGAGGCAGGCGTCGCGTCGTCGGGCTGAAAATTAATACGGCAAAAGCTAAAATTACCAGCCTTGGAACTTACTCATCGGCTCAAATATGCATATGCAGTATCTTGGGAGTATTGTTCCTGATCAATGGTGGAAACGAACTAAATATATAGCCAACAGGATCGCCAAGGCAAAGTCCGCGTTCGGGATGTTCTCCAAAATATGGCGAAGCAATGCAATCAGTTTGAACACCAAGATAAGACTGTTCCGCTCCAACGTTGAATCAGTGCTGTTATATGGTTGCAGCACGTGGAGAGTGACCACTACTATCACCAGAAAGCTGCAAACGTTTATTAATAGGTGCCTGTGCAATATGGTATCTTAAGGATTTTCTGGCCCAATCGTATCTCTAAAGAACACATTTTCGAGAGAATGGGTCAGGAGCCAATACTCACAACCATCCAACGATGGAAGTAGCAGCGGATTGGTCGCATGCTCTGAAAGAGTGACAGTTCCATTGCGAACCATGCTATGCAATGGACCCCTTTAGATCAGGATGGCAGAAGACCTGGCGAGCCGAGGAGAACATGGCACAGAATAGTCAAGAAGGAGGCACGGCAGTTGGGGAAAAGTTGTAGGACCCACAAGGGGATACAGCATATAAGCAAAGTAAGAAGTAACGCACTCTAATGATCCTCAGTCCCTACTTGACCTAGATCTCACGTTAAGTAAAAGATGTTCAAATTTGTCTCTTATCTGATCCTTTGTTTTGTAGAATATTCACCTGAATTTTGAAAATTTTACTTTATGCTTTATGCAGCCTGCTCAATGTGCACTAAGCCAGATACCTACTTAATTTGGATAAAGCCCATACGATACATTCCATCATGGCATTTCTTTTTAAATTACTTCAAGAATGCTTTAGCTTTAATTTGCAGTACAATTATTCCTTGGAGTATTAAAAACTGCCATTCATGGGATAAGCACGAAAGAAGATAAAACAAAGCCGATATATGGTACAGGGTAAAAAAAAGAAAAATATTGTGCCTTAAAAGAACTCGATTTCCTTCATCCGTTCCACCAAAAACAAAGTGAAACAGCCGAGCACAATCAATCCAGAGTCAATCCATCCGCTATGAGTATCTCTATAAAATTCGATGTCCAAGTGAATGTCGCCCGCTCGCTTCCTGCTCCGCAATCTTCCCAGAGCTACAATAATTGAATTACTTGCCTGGAAACGACAAATACTCGTTGTTTATATGTCCGGTGATGATGTTGCTCCGCATAGCCCCATCCACTCGGGGCTGGGCTCTCATGTTGCAACGGACTCGTCGTAGCTTTTATTTATACATCGGCCAAGTCGTCGGACAACTAGAAAACATTATGCGAGACATTTAGCTGTCGCGTTATTTATGCATTGCAAGAGATTGTTTCATAAATCGCGTAGCAGAGAGCGCGCCCGATCTGGAATCAGCAGGATGAGTGTCCTCCGCCGATGATGGTGCGGAGCTGGTCCAGTTGCTCTTGCCCTGAGACAAGAAGACAGTTTCGTCGTTGTATAGACTTGTACTCGAATGGAGAGATGATGATGAGATGCGCAGCGTCCTGCTTTGCTACGAAAGTGTGAATATATTTGTTTCGGCTTTTTGGGAGGGGTTGGCGGTCGGGACAGTTGATTGCTTTATTATTCTGTGAATACATCGGTTGCACTTGGAATCTGATATCTGAATATTGAAAGTGTGGTCTATCTAGGTAGGTGTGTGTCGTCATTGTCGTCGTCGTATGAGTGGAATATGTTTTGTGGCAAGTGTTCAGATGGTGTGGAGTAGGTATCACATTGGAAGTTTTCGGTTGACATTAAATTGGCAAATTGGTTTGCCAATATTTTTGATTGGTTTACAAGAGCATAATAACAGTCCACAATCAGTTATAATTGAAGGAAATCTAAGACAATTAACAAAGTAATCTATGGTTGGCAGTGGCAGTTATATGAAAATGCAGTGAATAGGAAATATAGTTTATCGAATGGACGGAAGGAATTAAGATAGATAGATACGATTGTTGCCCATCAATCCCGAAATTCTGCGTAAAAATGCAACGTCTGGAAGCTCAACATGGGAGAATCAATCGGTGATGATAAATCTCCCACGTGCCCAATGCGAATATTATGCGTCTACAATTACGATTAAATTATTAATCACTTACTTATGGTAGAGCAGAGTCAAGAACACCGACGATTCAATATAATCTAAAGATAATAGAGATGAAATCTTATCGGAGGAGTGAAGACCTAAGAACTAGATGCTTCATTTTCAAGACGTTAAAAATGATCAATATTTATTGTTCCGAATAAGCATCTGCTTACCTAGTGCTCCGCGCCATTAAAGGAGCCAGCATAGGCGTCACCAAAGACGTGGGACGTTCACGGCCAACAGTCACAGGACTTAGGTGCTTCTGGCTTCACGTTATGCTTTACAACAAATGCGTGTGAGATCAGCTATTTTTTTTCGAAAATCAAAGCCTAATCTCATTTTTATACTTTACAACAACGCTAGAGCTTGATTATCAATGTACCGTCACCTATTAAACGTGAACGACAACATCCTCGTCGTCCAGTACAACCATTCCGTTTCAATAGCATTATAAGTGGACTGGAGCTTACCTTGTCGAGAGTCATTCCAAACCAACCAACCAAGAAACCATGTTTCATCTTCACTGCGAAAAAGGATTTCAATGCCTGTAGGCATATTGCTCGAACTGGATCTATGGAAATGTTTTTATCATCTTTTTGTTAACGTTTTTGGGCTCCTTTTTAGCACTACCAAAAACAACTTCCAATTGAACTACACTTTATGCACCTAGAGCATGTACGCCATAGAACAAGTTGTCTGTTGCTATTTCACTCAAAGATCAGATCTTAGTTGACACAAAAGTAGACAAATTTGAGGTCGATGTCCACCTCTCTAGGCCCAACTTTTAAATCGTAGACCCTTTGATTATATAACTTACTCTTATGTAAGGGAAAGTAGTCTATAATAGTTATAGACACACTGGTGTTGAAAGTTATTTCACTTGATTACTTTGTCCCCCCATATTTAGGCACGACCCTCACTTTGTTAATTACTTTTACTGCGCTTTAAAGATCACATCCCCCATTACTGATGGAATAACAGTTTACGAAACACTTACGAAAACCCCTTGTAATCCATCCCCATAACGCATCATCTGTGCGTCGAATGACAACGCTTAAATACTTTCATACGCACAGGACTACAACATATGTGTAACCCAATACTCCAACGTATGCTGGACGAGGAGTTCGTCAATTAAGGACATCCGCCCAGTGCCATCAATGTCATAAACCAAAACAAAAGGGTTGACGGCCGCCACTGCTAATGCCGCCGCCATCGTCGGCAAGTGTACTTAAAAAAGGTTTACAGTGCTCTTAATTAGACTTCCACTGTAATTCGGATTGTTTGTCTCTTGGCGATCTCCTATTACTCTCCCCATCCATGGCCAGGGATTTTCGTCCTTAATTGAATATAATATACAGGATTTTTTTCCTCCATGCGGCCAGACAGAGGGCATAAGCAAAAACCAATCTCACCCCAGGTCAGTGCACTTCACTCTCGTAACAACTGCGACAGGATTTACGATTCCTGTGCGATTATGATGGGTCAGTCAGTCGGTCCGGTCCGTTGGAATTTTTTGCTGATTAGAAATTATTATGAAGTATCTGCAGATCCTCGATGCATCCTGCTTGCAAACGATTTGTTGTACAAGAAAATCCCAAGTGGTCGCCGGTCGAAAGTATAACTAACTGTGCTGCGGTGGTGGCGGCACAATTCATCCCACCGTCTTCGGGTGGAAAATTATACCAGCGCGGAGCAAAAGAAAACGGTCCCAAACTGCAACATCAATCGGAACCATCAGCGGACCAGTTCTCTTTATTTTTTTATTTTTTTTCTGCAACAGTGAAAAAGTTGGGTCCGAAGCCGAGCAAGGATTATGTTTTATTTATGGTACCCTAAGAAGTTATCTGCAATAAATGTCCGGCAAGTATGTGGAGCATGTGTTTGCTTTGGTCGAGATTTTTGTCGTAAATTTTTATATTATAGCCGGCCGCTTGGCACCCGAATCCCCTTCGCGGTTATTGTCATTGGGGCTGCTGTTAGTCCAAGATGTCGTGATTTCCGAAGCTGGTGTCATTGTTTAATATATTTTAGTGCCAAGTTGGAGTGGACATAGGTAAGTTGCTCACGGGACCGGACCTGGTGTCTGCCATCATCATCATCAGCATCATCGTCAGTATCGTCGTCATCATGATAGTCGTTTGCCGCCCTGCCGCGTCATATCAGTGGCAGCGGATGGAACGGGACGAATGGATGGATGGATGGAGAGTGGATGGTGGCACAATGTGAAATAATACCGATGCTTGGCGTATAACTATTTCTCAAATCCGACTTGGAAACATGATGTTTTGTGAGCCCGCACGTTTATAATTCTTTTGTCGGTGGATTCGCCAAAGGCCGGCCGATGACGAGGTGGGTGCAAAAAGTGCCTCGGGAGCGTATAATAATCGCATAAACGCATAAAAAATGTGCTTCCCATCGTAATACTTTGTGGGGAGAGAAGTCCATGATATGTGGTCCAGTTATGGTTAAGGGCGATCACTTTTTTTTTTCTTCTCGTTACAGATTGTATATTTTTACAAGAAGTAATGCATTTTAATGAAAAAGAAAAACAGTTGGTAGATTAACAATGAGATATTTGGTTCTGTGTATTCGCTTGGTATGCAATTTAAGACGGCAATATTGCACCCCTTCTGGAGATGAAAGCTGCAATGTTGCCAATTTGTTGAATTAAAATATGTCGTCATTGCAATCCATAAAGTCTTACTCGAACGAAAATGAATTCCATGTCCTCTACTAAAAACATGCCCAAACATGGACCGACTTATATAACAAAACCCTATAAGTCCTTGTCGGCAGTTATCTCATACTCCTTCTCACAAATGAAGATATCGATAAATCTTTCGAGTTAATTTCGACCAAATGAGCAGATTGGGAGTAGCTAGAATATTGTTTTAATTCTGGGGGGGGGGGGGGGGGGCTATGCTGCTGCTAGCCTTAGAAGGTTGGGGGAAAACGCGGAAGACAATATCCAAGAATAAAAAAAAAAAATGCAAAAATAAAAAAAAAGTTAGGTTGGTCCCCGAGAGGGTTTTAAATGTTAATTTAGATTTAAAGAGAAATAAGTTTTAGACAATTTAATTCGTTATGTTGAAAAGAAAACTTGAACTTCTCTGGCTCCTCGATGCAGCGGCTGTTTATAGCCCATCTCTCGCTTCCAGTTAATTTCCATTCTCCATCTGTCGAACACTGGAAACTTTAACTTTTCCGCCATTTCCGAGCTCACTCCATTCACCTACTTCTTCTTTCACGTACATTTTTCGCCGATATTTCTGCCACCATAGTCATCCTCGCAAAATTTCCAATTTTTTTTAGGGGTCAGCCACAAAATCCACCTGTTCCCTTATTACACCTGCTATTACTTCACCTTCCAATATGATCATGTAATTACTCGATTCCGCAAGTTGAACACATCCACTCAAACGCGCCAAACACAACCCCTGGTCATCTGTCACAAATTTGGCACTTACTGATGGTCCGTCTACTTCTCTTCGGTTGCGCGTGGTTTTTCTGTGATTGTCGGTCCGGCGAGTGTTGTTCGGTTGGTGGCAGTGATTGCGGCTGGTGGTGACAATGGTTGGGGCTCATCCAATTCAAGCATAGACATCCTCCCAAGGAGTCTAGCGTGCACATCCTCTTTTGGTGTTAGGATGGTGCGAATGGTCTGGCCAGGCGATACCCGGGGTGCAAGCGATTTGGTGACTAGCTGGTAAGAATGTAACTTAGCGCGCTGTTCTTGTTCAGCTGTTCCTTTGGTTTCAGGTTACGGTGGGCTCGGTAACAGCTGGAGGGTGATTTGGAGCGAGAGTGACGGCGGTGGTTTGTTTTAAATAGTGGGAGTTGCTACCGCGAGCGAAGACACAAGTAAGTTGCGGATGTTGCTGTATGGTTCGTGTTTTTGGTAGGCGTCAGCGGCGAACGCTAGATATAAAAATGTACATATATATAATTTATATTAAGTAACCTTTGAGAGGGCAACGAACACCTTTAAAGGCACTAACCCCACATAAGCTACAAGGTTTAAATTGATGAGGGCATCATTAAATTATTATCCCTGAAAGCAGCGGCTATCATCAAATGAAGTTAACGGGGAGGAAATGAAAAACAGAAGTAGAGAGACAGAAAATTAAAACTTCAGACACAAACATGTGAATATCTGGGCACTTTTTGAGTGAGACCTAGCAATCAGAACTTCAGCAGGTTAGTAGATGATCTGTTGGACTAATGATAAAGAATTCAATTCGCGAACCTACTCTGATCTTTCGTAAACTTCGGGTAAATGCAAAGACAAACACCCCAAATCTTCAACTCGTATACGACAGTCGAATCCGACCATGTTCGCATTTATGTGTGACAAAGTCGTGTTTTGTGTTCGTTTCGACTGTCGTATACGAGTTGAAGAATTGGGGCCAACATTTCTTAATTCCGCCTTTCGGGACCTCTTCAAGCTCAAATTTAAATGCAATTTTCAAATTTTGATTAAAATCAATATAATGGATGGCAGAACACCCCCTATAGTCTGTCTTATTTTATAATTAAAATGAATTTATTGGCTGTGCTTCAAGGAAGGCCACATACCAATTTCAGCTTCCTAACGTAATAGTTAAGGCCTGCTAGTGTAAAGACGGATATAGCTTGATTCAATCGTATTAAAATGGATATACTCTACGAAATAGATCATGTTATGAGGCTGTTTTATGAATCTGAAAGACACATCGACCACATACCTGATGCCAATTCGGCGAATCGTACATATCTTAGCGAGAAACTATAATGTCCAGGAAACTATAATGTGCAGAGAACCATTCCGTCAATCACCAATGATGAGCTTCTAGATGTTGATGATATTGACAAGCGGATTTGGGGATAATAAATCGCTCGAACTAGGTGACATACGTACAAACACATCTGCGCTTCCAAAACCATCTACGAGTACATCGTGCAGCGCAGGACACTCGACTCAGTGCCCAAAAGCGAGCAGTAAATGCATACAAGTCAGCCAGCAGTCGCAGAAAAGGCGAGTACCAAGAATCCATCTTTATTAAAATTACCAAGAATGAAGAGACCGGCACGGTTTCCAAGCTGAACCTGGATGACAAGGTATGGACAAGGATATTGATGACTACATCAACTACCGTAGCACAACACAACCACACACAAGCGAAGCAATAAAGCGCAACCGCTCACGAGAGATTATCAAACCTGTTTCCCAAAGGAGCAAAGTCGCTGAGCTATAGATCCCCAAACCAGACAACCCAACGACCTAAATGCCCCAGATGACACGAACTGTTATCTCTGACGACCTACAAGTTGCACTGATAGATGAGCTCTCTGCCAACGGCAAGGCTGTGGCTGAAGTTTGGGGGGCCATAGTAGTTAAGTTCTCCAAGATGGTCATGAACCATTTGTTTAATAACCAGGAAGGACCTCTCCCCCGCTCTGACTCAACAGAAGTCATAAGAAGGTACAGGGTCATCAAGTACGAAGACGTCTTCTCCAAGGAATTCCTAAGCGATAGCGTTCACGAGATCTGTGACGCATGGAGCGGCCTGAGTCTTAAGCTTATTCTCCTTACGGACATTCCGAAGAGACCCAGAATTCGTATTTTGTTCTCAAATATAACCATACACAGTTATAAGCGAATTAACTGTTTCAAGCTCCACAACCCTGCGGTCCAGTAAACGACTTTATGTCGATAAAAAATAAAAAAATATTTTTTCTGGAGACGTATGTCTCTTTATTGAATGCCACACTTAAAATCTAAATACAAATTTTTCTTAACTACTACTTATAGCTACTTATTGCTAACAGTGCAATTCCGAAAGCGACACATGCAGCCGGAACAATACCTTAGCTTGCATAAGTTATTCATTCGAACCGGCGCATGCACACGGGTCAATGATCTAACCTAAGCGAACAATTTATTTGGATTGGCGCGTGTGCTGAATCCGCACAATTGACTGTGTTAACTGTCGCCATCGATGACTGGAAAGACGTTTAGGCTGAGGAACTGCATAATAACACCCCATCTTTTCTCCTCTCAATCGAGGGAAGCAGAGCAGACTCTATAGAGAAGATCGGCTGCAAAATCCGCTTTAACAGCAGACATGCCAAAGTAAATTATTCCGATCCCTATGCCCGAAGGATGACCTAGAGGAGGTCAACAACGCCAGAAAATGTTTGGAGGACATTAGGATTATTACCACCCAAACCACTCAAACTACCGAAACCACCAATGCTGAAAGTCATACAAATTAATCTGCATCACTCGATATATGCTACAGATAATCTGATGGTTTTCCTAAAAGAGGAAATCATTAACATCAGCATTGTAAAAGAATCTTGGGTTAATTGCCCTATTATAAAGGGCTTAAATGACAACCACTATAACCTGTTCTACAACCAAAATAACATAAACCATGGTAAGTCAAGAACCCACATTTTAGCTAAGAAACATAATTTAATGTCCAGCTTTTAGCTTATCTGATTTAACAGTTTTTAAAATAGAGAATGCAGGCAGTACACCCCTCTGATCGCATTCGTCTAGATGGCACACAACCGACAAGTACCGCCGGAAGAAGTCCATGAATTGATGATCAACAGCTGTACAAAAGAGACCAACCTGGTGATGAGTTGCGATGCCAATGCCAGAAAAACGCTATGAGGCAGCACGGAAAACAATGAACGCGGTGAGTCTTTGTTTGATTACATTATTGAAAACAACCTCTTGATTTGCAACAAAGGTAACTGTCCGATCTTTAAATTTCCGAGTATGGACGGCTTTAACGGTTGGGAAGATGTTATAGACATCACACTTTCCACTAATAAAAATAATATGAAAGTAAAAAACTGAAGAGTATCCAATCTGAGAAGGATCTCGGACCATAATTGGATCTTTTTCAATGTAGATCACGAGATCGAGACTTCTAAACCTTTCCAAAGTCCCAAAAGAATCAACTGGCCAAAGTTTAGCCAAGTCATGAAATAAAAAAATTCATATCTTGGAAGTATTGTCTCTTCAGATGGTGCAACCAAACTGGATCGGCAAAGCAAGGCCCGTGTTCTGGATGTTCTCCAAAATATGGCGAAGCAATGTAATAAGTTTGAGCACAAGCTAAGACTGTTGCACTTCAACCTTGAATCTGTGCTGTTATATGGATGCAGCACGTGGAGAGTGACTATTATTATCATGAGAAAGCTGTAAACGTTGGTTAACAGGTGCCTGCGCAATATCTTAAGGATTTTCTGCCCCAACCGTATCTCTAACGAACACCTCTACCAGAGAACGGACCATCCAAAGACAGAAGTGGAAGTGGATCGGTCGCACGTTCCGAAAAGTGTAGAGTTCCATAGCTAACCATGCTATGCAATGGAACCCTTTAACCTAGAATGGCAGAATAGCCGGCGGTTCGAAGAGAAATTAGCGCAGAACAGTCGAGAATGAGGCATGGTAGTTGGGAAAAACTTCGATAGAGGTACATTGCCAGGAGGCGTATAAGAGGTAGTGTTAGTAGAGACCCTAGGACCCACAAGGCTCGTTGGTTATAGGGATATTGAAGACAAATGCAACCGGACGAGGCAATAGAATTATAACACTTAGATTCTTACTAAAAAGGCAAGGTCTCATCACCTATAAAGTTGATTCAATTCCACGAAGCCATAAAAGCTACTAAGGTTAGGTGAAGTGAAATCGACACATGTCTTTCGTATTAGCAAATCTGAGGCTTAGTAAAATAATTGCATAGAGAGTTAGAATAAGAATTATGGTCCCGCGCAGCTCATTGTAAGATAAGGTGAAACAGTTATCATCCAATGTTTTATTCAAAAGTTCTAGGGGCGGGTGCTCACCTTTCGTACAATCTACCTACTTTAAGAAGAATAACTCACTTAATTATATCTTCAACGATCTAAGCGATCTAAAGCCTGTCAATATTTCTCTACAAAGTACAAATGGCTCCACTGTAAGAATTCAATGTAGTCAAAGATTTAACCGCAATGGGCAGGGCCGTTCCATCTGACAGGGAATCTAAGCATTGAAAGCCACCCAGTACAATCTTATTAATGAGAACTTCGTCCTAGAGGCTAAAGTGCCAGAGGATCCAGTTGCCAATGTTGTTACAATGGTATATGTCTATCTAATTTCACTCCGTCCTTATGCCTCTTTTCTAAAACCCTTCCCCTGACCAATTTGCTTACGTCTTATAGCCCTTTTCATTCCCATGTCCATTGACCCGCCCAACTCTAAGTCATATTTAAATACCTACCAACAGGATAATTGTTTCAAAACGACCACTAAAGCAAACAGTCAATGTCAGCGAAATCCTCGCGCACACGAGTCACACTCGGAATTCATTGTTAAAGGCTTCGCGCGCGTCTGCCACCAAAGTAATATCAATTCCTGAGCAAATCTCTTGATGGGGACGTTATACATTCAGATAGGCGATCTCAATGGCCAATAAAGCCGTCAGAGACCCATTTAAAGATATACCACCACCCTAACTCCCAAAAAAAAAAAAACCAAATACACACTGAAAATACGCAGCCAGCATGTCTATATCCTGGATCCTTCTCAACGAGAGCGAGAGATAAATACAAAGTCATACACAGTACAGATATAGAATTAGTTTTTCTCTTCAACGGAAATGATGCTCTCCTCAGAGGCGATGCGGGGGATGGTTATTAGACGGCTTATCCGCTCGTCTATCTACCGCTTCGCGTTTACTATAAAGCGAATGAGAATACGGGGCGACAAACATCGGCAACGTCGTAAAAATGTTTTTTTTCTTCTTCCAGTTTTTTGTCTTCCAAATTCGCATAACAAAAAGAAGTCAAACAACAAGCAAATAACCGTTATTCTCATAGTGATTCTTCCGGTGTGCTCCCACCAGCAGCAATACCAACAGCTCATCAGATCCTGGCTAGGCAAAAGTGTCATGAGGAGGCATCAGGAAAAAGGATGCGTGGGTGGGGTGACTGAAGAGGTGAATGCTGCGATGTTTTCGCAAGCAATTTCCTTTTTATGTTATTTTAATTTTATGTTATTGTTATGACAACAATGAAATTGAATGTGACGCGCCAAGCTTTACACAAAACAGGAACCACCACGGCTCGCAGTTCTGATGCGATGGAACAGGAGAAGGAGGATTCTTTTTATTGTGTGCGGTGGCACATTTAAGGATCAAAGATAGCATCGCACGATGGGTTATTTTCCACCTTGGGAATCATTTATATTCGTTCGCGAATTAATTCGTTTGTTCCGCAACCTGTTCGAGATGTATACAACGTTGAGTTTTATGGTTGCCATCTATGTATGAACGAGTATGTCATGTATTTTTTTTTTAAATAGGAAGATGGACTATTTGATGAAAGAAATTGGAAAAATATTCCAGGGCTTAAGCAGTCCGAAAGGTTAATCGATCCGTATTCGTATTATACAACAAAAGTTGTAGAAGGATGCTTGTGGGCTTCCTTACTGGCCAGTGTTCGCTTAAATACAATATTACGAGTAAGGCTTTTGATTTGTCCCCAGAGATAGAGTGCCGCTTCTATTCTTAGGAGAAAGAAACCTACGAGCACATTCTCTGTGACTGCCCGGCACTATGCCGTAAGGCGGCACGTCTATAACAGAGAGATAGAATCCTAGATTTATAAGCACCTATGACATGATAGATCTTTTGAGTCACAGTGTCAGCCAATAAGTAGGAAAGTATATGTATAAAAAAAAAAAATACTAATCCAATCGTAGTCGCCGTCGTCTCTAACTGGGACGAATCGATTCAATGCCGGAAGGGAATATGAAATAATAAAAGAAATAAAATGACATTTGATTACGTTTTTGAGATAGATCGTACAGTCTTACTTGGGTCTTTGTATACCCCTTTTTTACAGTGCTATCCCTGAAGCTAATAAGTACGGTAATCACTGCAGATCTGCTACCAATCATAAGGAGGTGATTTATCTCCTCTTCTTCACATACGTCTCCATAACATCTGCATAGTTCTGTTGTCCTTAAGTGCATCCTGGTTCAGTGGGTAACCAACAGGTTGTGGTCTGTTATAAAGCCTACCTACCTAACAATTTCCCTTTAGTTACTTCTATAGTCTTAAAGTGCGACATCGTGTAAGGCTGCCTCATATCTCATTTGCAAGTTTCCTAAAAATCGGAGGCTATGATGGCTTTTAGATGTTTCAGGAGTGTCAGAACTGTGTTACTTACTTATGTCCTGTATCCCATTGTGGGTCCTAGGGCCTCTACTACGCCTACGCGCCATCGTGTACGGTTTCTGGCAATGTGTCTGAGTTCTCCCCAACTTTCTTTACTCTCTCTACCGGTTGTCCAGCAATGCATATTTGAGCCGATGAGTTTGTTCCAAGGCTGATAATTTTAGTTTTTGACGTATTAATTTTCAGCCCGACGGCACCTGCCTCCCTCTCCACATCTGCTATCATTTGGTGGAGGTCCATAATTCTGTGGGAGAGTAAGCATACATCGTCTGCGTAGTCAAGATGTTTCAGTTGAGATGTAAGAGTCCATCGAATTCCTCCGTTTCCCGTCGACAAAGCTGCATGAAGCACATCGCTAATCACCAATAGGAATAATATTGGTGAAAGGATGCAGCCTTGTCTTACACCACTTTGGATCTCAAATTCCTCAGACAACCTTCCCCTGTGCAGAGCGTGACATTTGGAGCCTTCATATGTAGCTTTGATAATAGCATTTAGTTTATCGGGAATGCCTCTCCTGCTTAAGGCACGCCAAATAAACTCCCTGTTGACACTATCGAACGCCTTCTCAAAATCGGTGAACAGCATGTGCAGTGGCGATCGATATTCAACACACGATCGATATTCAGAACTGTGTTATTAGCCATTGATTGACCTGGTTCTGAACCTTTCCTAGAAAGCTCTCCTCTTTATCGTTACTGTCGTTTTGCCAATATTTTACTAATATTAATATGGTCACCATATGGCCATCAACCACTTAACTGCTTATGTATGTGGATAGATGTCGACGGGTTTTCCTCCGTGTTAATGATAAGCCATTTTCTAGGAGGTCTCAAAAGTTGGCAGAGCGTAAAAATGAAATCCAATTGAGAAAAATGTGTAGCAGGTGTACCTATTGAACCCATATGGGTGTTTGTGATCCTTACATACAGAACTTCAAATAACTGCCATGTTAAGAATGATCTAAATATTTTAGGACAAGAGATACCATATCAAATCAACCCCTTTATCGGACTGACGAAGGCATGATGCACAAGAGACCCGATTACAGCATCCTAGTAGTATCAACATGTCCGTAAGTGCAAATAACTCACATAGTCAGAGATGCGAACAAATCCAGAAGATCTACAGAAAATCTTGCAATGGGGAAAAGTAAACCTTGTGGACATCTACGCAAGAAAAAAGCAAAATCTACCAACTTTTCTACGAAGCCAAGCCAAGCAGAATATGCATTTACTGGGTGTCACAGTTAACTCTGGAGTAACATGGCATGACCAAATATTGTAGAACCTACTTTAACAATATTTCCACCACAACAATAAGCCCAAACTGCAATGTTGTGACACTAGCCCAAGCACCCCAAATAATAAGAAGACACTTACGCGGCAGTATATTCATATGCGTATGGATATAAATACAAAGGAAATTCTGAAAGGCATTTAGTATTTAAGCAGAACGTTTTGCAAATAAAAACTCAGATATATTATGATACCGTTGTGTTATCTCGATTAAGCCCTACTTCTCCAAGCAAACATTGGCATGCCAACTATGGCTATAAGCCCTGCCTAGATAGCAATCTCAGAAACTTTATCTTATTATATTTATTCTTTACAATATCCATCATCGCAAAATCAGCTTCCATGAAATTGAATTATCTTTTTAGAGCAAAGAAGTACTTTACACCGCCGCAACTTCTTCTTTTATACAAAGCACAAGTAAGATCGGTGCAAAAGTACTGCTCTCATGTTTGAAGCTCGGCCTCAAAACAGTTCGCTTAATACAAGACCCAGCACTAGCACTAACATCCAACCTTCAATAGTTCGTTCTTCGAAAGCAGATGGCAGGCTTGTCGCCGTTCTGCAGATACAACTATGCCAGATGTTCGCAAGAATGATCCATAGAAACTCAACTTTTTAACGTCCTATCAGGCAGGCCACTAGCGCACATAACTTTCATGTTCAGCTGACAACCGCAAGACCACCATTTTATCAAAATTCTTTTTGTTGCAGGACAAGTAATCTTTGGAACTCACTTCCAGGAAACACATTTCCAGAACACTATAATCTGCAACAATTTAAATGCAGAATTAACAGACATTTGTAGGCATCTCGACGCGCTGACACGGCGTTATAGGTTTTAGGGGATTAAGGACTGAGCTTTGGACCATTGACAGGTCTTGTTCTGATTCCTTTCTTGCCAGTTCATTGCCACCTCGTTCCCTGGAATTCCTTTGTGGCCTGGGACCTACCATGGTGTTACATGGTGGCTATGGATGAGCATTTTAGGCTCCTCGTGGCAGCGTTTTATTAGCTTTGATTTGATTAACGCGGATAAGATGGCCTTTATAGCAGCTTGACTATCTATGTAAATATCAATCTCTTTCCCAGTAACAAGTTTCGTGGATAGTTCTCGTGCTGCCTCTGCTATTGCTAGGACTTCTGCCTGGAACACACTGGCGTGGTTCGGAAGCCTTAGTGATATTGCAATTTCAGGTTCCGCTGAGTAGGTACCCGAATGCAACGGGGTTGATTTGAATAATCCTTACCCCCTTTTTCTTCTTCTTTCCCCTAGTAGTTAACATCCGTCAGGTCACTTGAGTTGTGGTAATAAATCGGCGCTTCTGCGCTAATTAAGTGTCGGCATGGTTTGCTGAAACAACCACTCCTACCTACCTACCTAGATACCTGAACCCACTCCCTCGTTTGTTTTAGACCCGTCAGTGAAGACTGAAATACTATGCGGGTTAATGGCCCCACCATCTTCCCAGTGTTCCCTTGATGGGATGACCGTTTTGACGTTTAGACTGAAGTCGAGGAATGACTGAAGATAGTATGTGGTGGCGTCTAGGTGAGCCCATCTTGAGATGCTACGGTGGCCCGTGTGACCCCTTCTCCGTAGGTTGGATTCCTTTAGGCGTAGGGCACTCATTGCAGCTGGTTTCTTAACAAATAAGTCTAGTGGAATCAGTGCGATAATTTTTTCAAGTGCTGCGGTCGGGGTGGTTCTAATGGCGCCATTGTCAAGTCTCTGGATTTTAATCAACTCCTTGAGATGTGTGTTTTTCTCTGCTATTGGCCGCCGAACAGTACAGATAACAGTACTCTCGAATGTTCGTCAAACGTTTGCGAAAGCTGAGGCCAAGTTTTTGGTATTTTTGGGGTTTCGAACATTGAACCTCACACGCATTGGTGCGTCATATTAACCACTGCATCACGGCGCCCACAAAACAAGACTAGTTTGCATACTCTAGAGAAAGCCGCCAAGTTTCGGTCATACTCTTCATCCAGCAGCTGTTAGTCGGTATAATTGACTCCCCCACTAACCCTCGCAACGTCGGGTCTGCATCACTTTGTCGTCTCTCTTTCATGTCCAAAATGTTCTCTCCCTATAAGTTTGATTTTAGTTTTAACTGTTAGTAAATTAAGCTTAGCCTTAAGTATTTAAAAGTTACTTGTGTCTTAAATAAATAAATAAATGCCAGCACAAAAATTAACATTTATTGGTTTTATCTGGCAAAGAGATGTGGACTTTAGGACTAAACTTAGAACCACGCGACGGTAATCCGACACGCTAATTTGTCCTCTTTAGGCCTGTTGTTTCATTCTTAGCTCTCCTTAATCTTGAGAGACTTGACATTCTTGAGGAATGGGCTTTCAGAAGCAAATGTTACCAGGATTGTACTCTCTATATAGCACCAAACAAACCTTTTTCGATTTGAAGTACGTACATAAGATGTCTATAGCCCTAGAACCGTGGGCAAAATCGCATCATCACCTCCACGCGGTGCCCGCTGGATAGCTATCTGATAGTGAACTAACGATGAGCGTATGCTGAGTCTGATGATATATGTGCAGCTGAACACTCAGACCTGCGTAAGCACATCTGGGTGAACTTCAGCGCGCATATGTCTAACCGGACGAGGCATCTCTTGTTGACCTGATTGGCTGAAATATGCGTCTCAGAAGTCTAGCAAGAGGTCCTCAGAAGGAGGACGTGCGGTGGATGGATTCTCTCGATGGAATCAACGGTGACGTCTACAGACCAGCGGATACCTTACCGGAGCTACTTCAACATATTTGGAGCTGAGGTCTGTAAGGATTTTCAATACTACGTCAGGGTATTGAAAAAGAGATGGTGGCGGATGAACCCTTAATGGGCCAACGGCAGCGCTCATATCCCAGAAGTGGGTTACTGACATCGGTGTATCCGGCCTCTTGTCCTAGGGGTACAAAAAAAAGGATCTGGCCCTCCAGGTTGGGGGTTGTGCCGTCGGGTTAACTTCCCTACCACGTAAAAAACCTTTGGTTACGAAGCAACCAACAGCCTCGGATACGGATGATCTTACTGTTGACGACCCATGCAAACGTAAAAAGGACAACGATCTTCGTGTCTGCACATGGAATGTTAGGTCCCTCTACAAACCACTTGCAGCCGAACAACTTGCGGAGGCCCTAGAGTGTCTCAAAGCAGACATTACCGCCATCCAAGAAGTGCGATGGGATGGGCCGGGCAAAAGGAGTATGAAAAACTGCGACATCTACTACGGCGATTGCTATAGACAACAAGGACAGCGTCTATTCGGGTGCGGATTTGTCATTGGAGGCAGACTTAGGCAAGAAGTCTTGAGTTGCCGGCATGTGAACGAGCGCCTCATGACTATCCGTATCAAGGCTAAATTTGCCAACATTAGCCTAATATGCGTTCACGCCCCTCATGAGGAGAAGGACGACGCGACAAAGGATGACTTCTACCAGCTCTTGGACAAGACGTATGAGCAATGCCCTAGCCACGACTTTAAAAGGAAGCAAAGCTAGGAAGAGAGGAAGTCTTTAGTAGCGTGGTCTGAAAGCACAGCCTGCACGACAACACATCCGGCAACGGACTCAGGCTAATCGACTTTCCGGCGGGGCGAAACTTTGTTGTAGCTAGTACGCGGTTCCCACGTCTCGATATTCACAAAGGAACATGGCTCTCCTTTGATCGAAAAACTGTCCACCAAATCGATCACATTGCGATCGACGCAAGGCACTCTTCCAGTATTCTGGGTGTCCGAACTTTCCGAGGAGCCAACGTGGACTCGGATCACTACCTAGTTGTAGCCAAGGTACGGATGCGGATATCCACAACGGAGCGAAATCAACGAAATGCTGTGAGGAAATATGACGTCGAAAAGCTACAATCACAAGAGACCGCCAGAACCTTTGCCGATCGTGTTTCTTCTAATCTCAATCTAAGTCCTATGCCGCCAGCAGCAAATGCGGAAGATAGGTGGCAGCGTTACCAACAAGCCATCAGAGATGCCGCCTCTGATGTACTGGGTTTCACTCGCCCACCACAACGAAACCCCTGGTTTGATGAGGAATGCCGGCAAGCACATGCAGCAAAATAAGAGGCGTACAAAGCGGCGCTGCATAGAAGGACTAGAGCTGCTTACGAGCTCTACGTGCGGAGGAGAAAAGAGGAACATCGACTTCTCAGAAAGAAGAAAAAAGAGCATGAGAAGCGCTCGATCGAGGAGATTGAGAGACTTTATTGCAGGAATAATGTTCGAAAATTTTACCAAAGGGTAAAAAGAACATGTCAGGGTTTCAAAGCCAGAACAGACGCCTGCAGGGACGAAAATGGCAACATAGTAGTAGAATCGCAGTCGGTGCTGAGGATATGGAAGGAACACTTCTGCAGACTGTTAAACGGCGATGATGATCAATATTCCGCTGTCAGGCAGAATGAGCCATTCAACAGTGACGATGGCACTCAAAATTCCCGTCAACCCGATCAGAATGAAGTGAGGATAGCGATATCTAAACTCAAATCCAACAAAGCTGCCGGAGCCGACGGCCTTGCCGCTGAAATTTTCAAGGCAGGAGGAGATGAGTTGGTAAGGAGCATGCACCAGCTCATCTGTAAAATCTGGTCGGACGAAAGTATGCCCGATGAATGGAACCTCAGCATCGTTTGCCCGATCCTGAAGAAAGAAGACCCTCTGAACTGCGCCAACTACAGAGGTATAAGTCTTCTAAATATCGCATATAAGATCCTGTCTGCCGTACTATGTGAACGCCTAAAGCCGATCGTCACCAACCTGATAGGTCCTTATCAGTGCGGTTTCAGGCCGAAAAAGTCCACCATTGACCAAATATTCACACTACGGCAGATCTTGGAAAAAACCCATGAATATAAAATCGATACGCACCACCTTTTCATCGATTTCAAAGTTGCCTATGATAGCGTGTATAGAGACGAGTTATACAGAGCCATGTCTAGTCTTGGCATCCCTGCCAAGCTCGTCCGTTTACGCAGAATGACGATGGAGAACTCTCGCTGCTCCATCCAAGTCGGTAAGAACATCACCGAACCGTTCGATGTCAGGAAAGGTCTTAGACAAGGCGACGCGCTATCATGCGATCTCTTTAACATAGTACTTGAGAGAATTGTACGAAACTCACAAGCCAACCCCGGAGGTACAATCTTCTTCAAATCTGTACAACTACTCGCTTATGCCGATGACATTGACATAATCGGAAGAACTCAGCGGGCCGGCAATGGGGCATTTACGAGTATTGAGAACGAGGCAGCAAAGATGGGTCTAGTGGTCAATGAAAGCAAAACAAAATATATGCTGTCTACAAAAAAGGACACTCAACATCGGCGTCTTGGACAAAACGCCGCAATAGACAGATACAATTTTGAGGTAGTAAAGGATTTTGTCTACCTAGGCTCTATGGTCAGCTCCGCAAATGACATGAGTGGAGAGATCACACGGAGAATTACTCTTGCCAATCGTTGTTTCTATGGGCTAAAACGGCAATTGAGTAGCAAAGCCCTATCTCGAACTACTAAGGTAACTCTTTATAAGACATTAATCATCCCAGTCCTGCTGTATGGCGCAGAGGCATGGGCTTTGACAAAACCGGATGAGGATGCCCTTGGTTATTTCGAGAGAAAAGTTCTTCGAGCGATCTTTGGTCCCGTCTGCATAGACGGTGAGTGGGGGAGAAGGTACAATGCCGAACTATACGGCCTGTACAAGGACATCGACTTAGCCAGAAGAGTTCACATACAGCGACTAAGCGGATGAAGCCTAACCTTCCCGCTAAGAAAGTCTTCGAATCCACCCCTGACGGACGGCGCAGTAGAGGACGACCTCGCGGTAAGTGGCGCAATCAAGTGGAGGGGGACCTCAACCAACTCGGCGTGCGCAACTGGAGGCAGCTGGCTCGTAACCGTGCTGGCTGGAGAGGTTTTTTGGTTGAGGCCCAGGTCCACCCCGGACTGTAGCGCCATCTAAGTAAGTAAGTAAGTAGCCCTAGAACCTCCTGTTTTTGTCTACTGTTTGGTTTCTACAACGTTCTTAATGTGAACTACGAATAATATTTTTCATTACTAACACCTGATGGGTAAATACTGTGCAGATTTAACATCTCAGCTTGTAGCATCCCACCCAGTGGCTTTGTTAAATAACAAAGTTGCCAAAAAGTTCTTTGGTTTTTAGACTAATTTTTTTCCTATACGAGTAAAATAAAATAAAATCAGTGTACAAATAGAAATTGAAAAGCTGTCTATCTTCAAAAGAAGATAGCAATCAGAAGAATTCGACTTCCTAGTCGCCTGTTTATGTTTAATCCAAGCCCATCAAAACAACTTACGTGCTAAATCTCTTGTTTACGAGGTAAACATTTACCAAACCACAACTCCTTGAGGACCCCTTTTAACACTTTCCCTCTACCATGCCACTTTAAAGGCATCCCTCAAAAATCCATCACAACATCAACATCAGCTACAACCATTCTGTAGTGTGTATCAACTTTGTAACCACCGTCGATGCTCAGACTCTCAAGTGTTCGTTGGCTCTTCAGACTGAAGAGGCCCACCCGGACAACACCACCTTCCATCAGTCATCATCCATTCTTGACTTGTCGCTGTACTGCAAAAAAAAAAGAAGAAGCCTCGCTACAATTGATTGAAATAAAAACCGCACTTAACATACGATTCAGGGGGCCATTTGCAGACAAGCATCACTCACTGTAAGCAGGGTTGTATCATACGAGACGAATTAATATACGAGGGGGCGTGTTAATCCTCTTGTTGTCCTTTCTTCACTTCTCATGTCAGATGTAAGATAATCTTCCCGCTTAAAGTGCCACTCGACTGGCAGATTCTATAGCATATTTTTTCCGCCAACACGGAAATAACTGACACTGTCAGGCGACAGACACATCCTTAAGGCGCAGGACACTTGAAAAAATAGAGATCCTGCTCCTGTTAACTTATTGAAATTCAAGCATCAATATTTTGTCATACTCGTATAAGTGAAAAACTCTCCTCCCTCGCATGGTATTTAATTTACCCTCTGGAGTAAAATATATTTTTGCTGGTGCACATCCTGTACGTCTAGGACGAAAACTTTCATTTACATTGCATGAGACCGTACCTCATTTATAAAAGAACTGAATTCCAAGAAGAGTTGCTTCTTGTATGCGCGCCATTTACATTGCATTATTAAAGCTCAGTGGGATGTCAATTTCCATGCGGAGCGAGCGTAAAGTTTCTCTACTCTATAAATAGTGCACAAGGATGTTGGCGTATAAGGATCCTCAGGTACTGTATATACTCAGATATATTGTGGAATCATGCATAAATGCGGACGGCATTCATAGACGTGTCTGAAAAGTGTCATCCGGTTGCTTATAAAATGTGTGCAGTTGTGGTGTCCTTGTTGATTGTCGGAGGTGGAAATACATTCCTGCGGGGAGGAGGGAAGCTCATGGATCTATTTGCGGGATTACTTATTCATGGGAACAAATGAAGTCCTCATTTGTAGGTGTTCAATTGGATGTTTTGTTTGTTGTTCTACCGAAATAGGGATGAAGTTAACTGCTGTTACCGTGTCCTTTTCTTTCTTATTTGTGTGGAAGAGGGGATGAATTATTGATGGTTCTCCAATTGTCAGGGCTCATAAATAAGGGAACGATTTAAGGCTGAATTTGCTTGTTATTTCCAACAAATAAAAAGAATATTTTGAAGGAAGTAACCGAAGAGGCTTTTATTAAGATTTTGGATCCTTGCTTTTGAGGTTCCAGTTCTCGAAAATTGCTAAGTAGAATATAAACGATACATACTTGACGTCGTTCTTCGTCAACTATCCTAAGCCATGTTTTTGTAGTTGTTGCAGTCGAAGCACTGGTACATGAGAATCAAGAATCGAACATTCCTTCACAGTGCTCTAGTGAAGGAATTGGGCTGCTAATAGAATGGTTACCAATAAATATCCATACTTGATGGTGAACATGATCAATTAAACTCAAACATGTGGGTACACCAGCATTGGTTGAGAACGGGGTTGAAGTATGTGCATGTACATCCAACCAATACAACTTGTTTTGAACGATTACTTAAAAAAAAACTCGCAATACTTGTTATCAACACCATAAGCGTGAAGCTTATTTGCAAGGGCACCAAGCCAATTTCTATCACGTGCTTTGGAAATGTCAAGTGGATGCTTCAGTTCTGTTCTTCCAAAAGGTACACCACAAGGTCTCCTGTGGAACATTTTTGTCGGAAACCATACTGATAGCCATTGAGAAAATGAGTCGGCAATTGGAAGGGCAGGTTTTATCACCCTTTTTGTGAGATGGCTAGACATACCAGTACGCCAGTTTTCACCTATCTGGCAAAGTGCTTGAGATTGTTGTGTAGACGTTTCGCAGGGTAGAAGAAAACCTGTTCAAAACAAGGGAGATATTCCATCTGGGCGGCTGAGCTCTTTAAGGACTCGAGCTACTGAACAGATTCGAAAAAATATTTGTCCGAATGAGTACTAAGCCGGGATCAGGGTAGGTGGAGGAAGATAAGTGTCTAGCAAGATGGGATTTGGTCGATATAAATATATTTTGATGAAAACTAATGGTTTTAGTTGGAATGTAGGAACGCACTCCCTGCCCAAGAAGCATCAGTAGCCAACTAGTATTATAGATTGAAACTCGCCCATAACCACGATTTCACTTGTGTGATGGCCTGAGCAAATATTAAGTGTTGTTCAGTTTTCAGATCTTTTCCTGAGCCCAGCGTTGCCGCTGGGAAAATTTAAAAGGTGTCCAAAAAGGCGTCCCGAAGTAAAAAAGTGTCCGCATAAAGGAGCTCACACACCAGGGTGGTACGGGTACCGGTAGAAGCGCGGTAGCGGTATACCGCTTGTCCGTTCACACTGGCGGTATTTTGTATATGGCATTTTCATTAGCAATTGCATGTTTTTCGGTATGGATGGATGGCATAGATGGGAAATATGTAACCATCAAATGTCCTGATAACACAAGGTTTGTTCCTTTACTTCCAAAGTCGTACAAATTTGTGTATTTTCACTAACTCAATAAGTTTTTCAATACACATTTTCATATGCGGTACGCGATAAACGGCGGTCAACTGTGCTTGCTGCGGTACAAAATTGAATTGCTGCAATACTGTAATACCGGTTGCGGTAGGTATAATTTATGCAGTCGCGCAACAAACTTCAAAAATCAATCATCGTTACTATTTTGTGGGTAATTTCATTGTATATACATCATTTTGTGTACATAATACACCTCTTAGATGCGTATATAGGGACAATGGTAATACCTATGTATGTACTTACGTTTAACGTACGGCTACGTTACGTTTGTGCCATTTCTTGTTGACAGTGTCTTCGATAACTTAATGGCATCGTTCAGTGGTTGTAAAGAGTTATCGATTGAAATACCGATTGAAAATATTTTAACTACACATAACTAAAAAAGTAATTTGATGATTTTGAGTCAAAAGCGTCCAAAAGTGTCCACGATTTTCAAAAAGTGTCCATTTTAGCTAATTTAAAAAAAAGTGTCCAGGAGTCCCGATCGCAAAAGGTGTCCAAATGGACACTTAAGTGTCCCAACGGCAACGCTGCCTGAACCTAGACATAGATACAGTAGGCAAAAGCACGCGATTTGCTTTTAAAATGATGGGTCGTCTAAGCTACCAATTTGGGGCTGAAGTTGAAAGCTCAGTTCGTTTTTTTTACTTAGAGCATGATTGCTCTATGAAGCACAAATTACGGCATCAGCTAGCAAAATTCATTAGATTCAATAATTAAAAAAACCGAAACAAGAATAAAAGTCAAAAAAGAGATAATTTGAACCCAGTTAAATAAGCAGCATTAATGAACGTTCCACCTATATCCGAAAAGAGAAACAGGCCTTAAAACTCCTGGATCACAGAAATGCAACAACGCCAGCATTTGGATAACCTCAATGACGAAGTGATCCAAAATCAGGAGACTGAGCCAAGCAGGAAGATCAGTAGAAATGCAATGAAGAGCGAGGGTTATGGTTACTAGAGTTCAGATCATAACATCGCCGAAATAGGAAGAAGAAGAAGAGAGATTGAAACTTATGTGTTAGATTCATTTCTTCTATTACATATTTTTGAAAAATGGAATTACCTTAGCATATTTGAGAGAATGAGGAAAGCAACCATTACTGATACTTAGATTAGACAGGCAATATTTTTAGAAAAATGCTTGTTATACGTAGTGCATAGCATTATAAGTTTATAAAACTCATTAGAATTAATAGTATTAAATACAAAAGTATTTATTTGAACGTTATCAACAATAACATTTGAATGCAAGGTACAGTTGCAGGAACTATAGGGTTCAAAAGTTGGCGTTAATTGTTCTGAAATTTCTGTCAAATACTTATTGAATATGCTTGAGATACTTTCGGAGTCCGATATCAAAACTCTATCAACTTCTAAATCATTTATTTCTATTACCTGTCTTTGTGTTCCCAAAATGCTATCTATGACTCTCTATTATTACCATTTGCCATTTCAAACATATCGGAATAATAATTATTTGGCATTTCTATAACCTTTTTATAAATCTTTTGCACAGTTTGTTATAGTGCCTCTTTAGTTTTCTGTTTTGTGGATGCTTTGCAGATCTAATCGTTTAACTATTTTTTTTATTTATTTTTATTTATTTTTTTTTGATTTAAGAGTAAGTTAGCCATCCAAGATTTTAAACATTTCTTTTCATTAGAGATGACAGACATACTGGTGCGAGATTTTACATACTTCTGTAAGATCGAGTAGAATATGTCAAAGGTAATAAAAAATTGTTTTCAGAATAGACCGCTTCCCAAAATTCATATGCTAACTTTTCTTTCAACATCCTATAATCTACGATTTGTTTATTCCTTTGGGAATGGAATTGGTTTTTTGGTCTGAGTTCTTGTAAACGTTAAGAGTTATCATATGATGGTCGATAGTTCTGTAGTCGTAAATTGTACCATTTAGGATATGGCTAAAATGTGTATGTAGCCTAGTAAAAAGATGGTCAATGCAGCTCGAAGAGGAATCTATAACGCGAGTTTGAACGTTGATAATACTCTTTAGTCCATTAGACGCCATTAGAGATAGATGGTTCTCTGCGAAATTATCAGAGTGATTTAAAATGTCTGTGTTTATGTCACTTAAAACAAACACATTTTTTTCTTTAGATACTCTTAAATAGTATACAATCTAGGTCATTTACAAAAATTGCTTTCATTTGTATTTTCATTTTAATATTTAAATGATAAATTCACAACATCGGCGCTTGAAATTGTAATTTTAGAAAAAATTCATGTATAACCAGCTTTAACATAAACCATTGGTAAGACTCATTATAATTATTAAAGGAAGCAAGTACCCTGAAATATTATATAAACCAATTCATTTTCGAAAATCCATATTTCACTTAAAGCAATTACTACAGATAAATTCTCGAGCGTTTAATAAGAGCTAAGAGCGCAGAAAATTTTTTTCTGTGAAACAAGAAAGAGGAATGAGTGCCTGTAAGAAAGAGGAGAATGCCGACCATATTTTAGAGTTAACTGAATGAAGATGGGATGTCTCTAAGTATAATATTTCCTAAGATTCAGACATTCCCTTTAAAAAACGGATCAAGGGTTTTAGCACTGTATTCAAAATAAATAGACACATCACTCGAATTCTTCAACGCTTAAAAGTGTTGATTTTCACAGTGCCTTCTTTCATGGTTTACTTTGCCGCAAAATAATGCCAGAACATATTTTAAACATATAATTCTCGATCATCTCAATGTACTCTATAACATTGTTCTGTGTAGTTTTGGATACGATTCCAGAGGACACAGAAGAGTGTATTATCTATATAATATATCTGCAAACAGAGAAATGAAATGTTTTTAATAAGGCAACAAAAATTAAGATAGCGGCAAGCAGGATACCCACTCAATACCAAATTTCAGCTTGTTACTGCAAATGTCCGGGTTTTGTCTAATTATTCTGTGGTAATATTCCAATTCCCTTGCTTGTACGAACAATTTTTTGGGGAATATCTAAAATGACTCGACTGTACTTCAAGATAAAGTTGTGCACAGTTTAATGCGTGTACACAAATTACTAGAAAGAATTGTGAAGAAGCGTTTCAGAAAAGATATTGCAAAGAACTTTTCTTTCTATTGACAGATAAATTCATAATCTATAAGTCCTTGCGTACCCTCCAGCAGGTTCCAAGTATTCAAGAAAACCAAGCTTTTACAGATTCACACTGTAGTAAGTACTGATTCAATTTTTAATTGCATTTCCCTACCTCCATATGACTCCAAATTATAATGTATATGCATTGTGCATACTCAAGACCTTAAGCTGAACAACACTTCCTTTCATTTTGCTTCGCATGCAGAGTGCCAAAATTAGTTTTCATGAATCCTCGACAACAGATCTTGTTTCTCCATCTCTAATCTTCACCACACGCACATAAATCTCATCCTCTCCTCACTCACTCATTATCTCTCTCTGCCTGGTGGTGTAATAATTTGCATTCTCCATGTTATTCATGTTTTTATTCCTCCATGGCACTCTGCTCTGTTAAATCGATTGGCAGGACCGGAATCAAAGAAAATCCCTAAAATGCACATTTGTCAAACTCCAATCCTCGGGTACACATTAAACCATTTGACAATCTTACATGACACTTAACTCGCCAGAGACCTGCACAGACATCACCACCTCCTTCTTCATTGCGCATTCCATGTAGTACTATGTACACCAGATACACGACCCACAACTTCTGCCCACATTCGTCGCTCCACCAATAAATCTATCGATAATCACTTCCAAACGAAGCCCGCACTCGGAGCCAAATGAAGTCAATTCCTCTCTCCAGGAGAATCGATGACGAAGAAGGCGAAGACGTCCAAAATAGAGTTATCTGCAAATGTAGATCCACCCACAAAACAAGGACATTTCCTTTTGATGTGTTCCAACAACCCAGACCGACGACTGTCATCATCATCAGCAGCAGCAGCAGTATAGTGCGACCAGATATGAATGAGAGATACTCCATGTCCATGCTACAACATACAGCAGACAATCGGCCTTCGCCTTTAGGCTAAATGACTTTTCATGTCACGTGTCAAAGGAGGTGTAACCTCATGTGTATTGTGTGTCCGAAAATTCACCCGAATCCCGCCCAGGCAACATGCACCTTCCACTCAGGGTTCAGTTCTCTAATGTGGTGATCCTAGCTGAAGCGAAAGCTGAAGATTTCGTTTCAATAAATGCAAAGGCAGAACGAGCAGCGGGTGGATGGTAATGTTGACGATGACACAACAGAACGATGACGATACCGATGACTTTCAACTCCTCCACTCCCTGCTTTTTCCACCAAGACTGAGATGGCTATGTGCGCCGAGGATATAAATTCGCTGTCATTAATTTGTTGTTAAATTGGATAGGTAAGCATTTATTTTGAGCAAATTGCCGGTTGCATGACTTTTGCTGGCATCGGGATTTTTTTTTTGTGCGGGTATCTCCCTCGATTGTTATATGAATCCAAGCAGAGTGGGCTGGCATGGACCGCTTTCTGGGGGCGGGCTGGTAGCCGGTTGGATAATGAGTCCGATTTCCAGATCAATTTGTTATACGTGCCGTACTGAGATTTGTTCTTTTGGTGTGTAGAATGCCTTGTGTGTCAGTAGTTTGCCTGAGGCGATTAGAATGACAGAATGTGCTTAACAGGATGGAATATGCATTAGTGGGAGGGATTTGCGTGAGATCGTCGTGGGTCTCTACTTACTAAAGCACAGATATCCAAGTACAGATGGTGAATAATTGCTTTAGGAATGAGGGTAATATTGGAGCAGAGACATTTAGTATCGGGATGCTTAATGGCGAAACTAGCATTATTTCATTCAAAACTTACTCCTTTCATTCGAATTCATAAAAGGGAACTTATTTGCTTATCGGCAAGCTAAAGTCATTTGTGCCATACTCGACAGCCTATTATTGTCATCCTGTTTTATAAATCAAACGCTGTGTTTTACTATGAGGGAAATACCTGTCTCGGATATACATAAATGGATCTCCTCATTAGCATGGTCCATAAACTATGACTTCGGAGTATGGACATATAACGTGCAGACGCTGTACACTACGAGTGTTGTTCAAAAACTGTCCTCCGCGATATAAAAGCAAATATGGTATTACTACGATACAGTAATCAGAAATGAAGCAAAAGTAGAAGATGCGACATTTGCTACAGACCGCATTGTATTAGAATGCAAATTTGTTTTTGGAAATCGGCTGCAGTTAAGGTCACTAACCTTAAGGCGGTATGTGATCCTTCAAAGGTCATCAGATTTGTATCAAAGTCAAATTCTACTACAACGACCAAGAGCTGAGGACCCTTTCTTGGAGGTATTTTATGAAGTCCTAAGAGGAGCCTACTTCCCTTGTCTGGAGTAAAATGCCGAAATCATTCTTATATTTTTGATTGCGAAATCTGTAAGGAAGATTTCTATGGCGGTGTTTGTCGAAGAGCACAGCCTCTATCCAAGACCAATTTTCCAAGACCTTGTTGATGGTTTCGGGCTGTAGCTCACGGATTGCTTGGATGATAATGGTCTTAAGTGCTTGAATCGTTTCCGGATTGTTGGCATAACATCGGTCCTTCACGGTTCCCCACAAAAAAAGTCCAAAGGGGTCAAATCGCAGCTCCGAGGCGGCCAATTGACATCGCCAAGACGGCTGATAACACGATTTGGGAATTTGGTGCGCAAAAGACCGATTGTGGCATGGGCTGTGTGGCATGGCGCGCCATCCTGCATGAACCAGAGGTCGTCCAAATCCATGTCTTCAATTTCAGTAAAAAAAAAGTCCTTAACATGGCTCTGTAACACCCACCGTTGACCGAAACGTTGTTCCCAGCCTCATTTTCGAAGAAAAATGGTCCAATGATGCCACCACTTCACAATCCGCACCAAACTGTCACTCTCTGTGGATGCATTGGCTTCTTGACAATCATTTTTCGCCCAAAATCGTTGTCCAATTCAAGCTGCTCTAAGGCCCAAACTGCGAGGGATAACGAAGCGGATGGTCGTGCGCTTTCAATTGCTGAATCAATTGGATCTTGTAAGCGAATAATCCCAGATCTTTGTGCAGAATTCTCCTCAGGCTAGTGCGTGAGATGTTGAGCTGTTGAGATAGATGACGAGTTGATGTTCGTGAATTGAGTCTCACACTCTCGGCTACAGCAGCCACATTCTCATCTGTGCGCACCGTACGACGACGGGGACCATGAGTGTTGTCCACTAGCATACCAGTCTCACGAACTTTTTGCACAAACTTGCGTACAGCAGGCGTGGTGGGTGCTTCATTTCGGCCAAAACTTCTTTTCAAAAAACACACTGTTTGGGCTACACAGCACTCACTTTGGAAATAAGTTTTCAATATTTTCCAATGTTGTTCAAGCGTAAGGTGACTCATTTCGTTCCGCGGAGGTATGATACTGACTTCCTGTCAAGATTTCGAGCGGAAAACAGCTGTCAGTGTCAAAATAACCTATGATTTAAAAAGAAATCACTAGATGGCCCACCCGTTATATGTTTATTGCAGTTAAATTCAGTATCCGACTGTGTAATGACAAGAAGCAGCAAATTAAACAGAACATGTACTTGATACCTTAGTACGCTTGGAGTAGTCAGAGCCAACAGAAAGTATCTGCACGAGAAGCTCTCTATAATCACGAACTATAAACGCGAACCAGTACTGCACCATCACCGAAGATGTAGTCAAGAGCAGCCACCACCGACAATAGGTGCGTTCAACGAATAGGGTATACCATTCACATTGTTCCGAACAGAACATGGTCTTCCTGATCACTTACTCCACCTTGGTGCTGAAAACGTTGCACTAAGCTTCGCATCATCGATTCAAAAGGTAGATTTCGCGCATAAAAATGAAGACGATAGGCTTGTTGACTCAGTATTATTGAGCGTCGATTTGCAGGCATACATACATACATTCTCAATTGCCCGCTAATCCTTCATGCGAGTCGCGGGGGTAGGATGCTCAGGGCCCTCCATCCTTCTCGATCCTCCGCCATTGTCTCCAACTCACGTCTTGGAGGCCGGCCTGGGGACATGCGAACTACGTAAGCAAACCATATAAGCATGAATCGTTCCATACGGAGAAGTAGCTGCTCAACATTTAGCACCTCGCGTACTCTGGTGTTGCGCACTCGATCGCTACCAGTTATTCCAACAACACCGTGAAGGAACCTCATTTTGGTAGGTTGTATACGCGACCTTATTCTTTTGGTCACTACTCAAATTTCAAGACCATTGAGCGTCGATTTGCAAAATAAAACTAAAGGCTTTTAGGTGACTAAATAGCGCTGTAACCTTACATAATTAATCCCCCAGGTGTCCTTTAAAAGCTCCTAAAGGAAGAATAAATTATATTCAAAGATATTTTTACAATCCAACTCTTATATCAGCATATATAAAAGCACAACAGCGAAGAACGAGCGCACCAATAGAAGGGAAAAGAAGAAAACAATGCGTGAAAAGAATGGGAGTCCTTCCAATTCAAGAAAGTGGAAAGGTATCGTAAGCGCAGCAAAATAGCATTGCATTGCAAAATAACAATGCAATGTGAAAAATAGCAGTGTGATTTCGCAGTGCAAGGTACAATAGTAGTATAACCGTGTAATGACTGCACGAGAGCTTTCTCGAGTACGCCTTGCTCTGCTCTTAATGCTTTGTTGAACTTACCTCCTCTTGACACTTATATCGTGGGCTGTACTTTCAAAGCAATCAATCGTATTAGGCGGTATGGTTTTTGGCATGTTTTTTTTTTTTTTTAAAGGCAACCCAAATCCCAGAGCACTCAGACTCTCTCTGGTCCATTGTACTACCAGGCAGGAACCTTTCTTTGGTGCAGTGGTTGGAAAAACTTTGATGTTATTCGTTTTCCTTTATTTCCTCGGGTGGCTGAGGATTGCTGTTCCCCGCTGGGGTTTTTGGTATAATACACACTGTAGTTTTATGACTTTGCGCGATACTTATCTTTCTACTCCGATCAGAATGACATCAAAATGTCGGCTGTTGCGTAAATTCAAAGTCCTTGTGTTCAGGACTGACTACGCCTGAGCTTCGAATGGAATGTAGTCGAATTTTCGCGGACGTCTCCAAAACCAGTCTGGGTGCTGTGGTCTTCATGGAAAATAATAATATCAGGCGTCACTTCTCGTAAGGCAATTCTGCGTCTGTTTTGCAAGCGGAAGCTTAAGCAATCCTAATGACCTTGAACTATGTAGTGATGACCAGGTAGAAAGATCGAAATATTTGCGTCTACTGCGCTTAAGACCTTGCGGAACCCTTTAGCCACTTCCAAAATAGTTCGTGAATGTAATAACTCTTTAAACTCAGTCCCAAGTCTGAATACTCTGACTCTTATCCCAGTCTTGGAAAACGAAATGCCGATAATATTGCTAGGCAAGATTAAGAGGAGGTTTCTCAGGGCCGAACCTTCGTTGGGTCTTCCTGAGTCCTCGGTTAGGGCGAACACAATTGTGTGCGATATGACTCTCCAGGATGCAGCTTGACGAAACGAATGCTATCGGACGTCTGTAGGAAATCAGAAACATTATTGCTGTCTCTTAGCAGAAAAGACTGCAGACAACTTATTGGCATTCATTCAATTCGCTTTCGCCAAGCACCGTAATGCTTAAATGACACTACATTCTGCGGCGCTTGTGGGGGGGCGACGATAGCGCGGAAAATTATCTTTGCGATTGTCCTTTGCTACGAGCAATGCTGATGTGATGAGTGCTGGTATACGTACTGTAACCTGTATACCACTGAAGTGTTTGCTTCGGTTTCTTAGATAGACAAGCAAATTCCAATTAAATGGGTAAGTTAGGGTTTTGCTTTCTGGTAGTGCAATGGGCCAGTTGCGTCTGTGTGCTCCAGTCGAGCTTTTTCTATTCCGCAAAAAATGGCAGCCAGAAATATAAAATATCAGTACACGTAAATAGCAGTGGGAATTAGCTGTACTTCTGTTCTGATGGGTGTTTTTCTATCTTCTTCTTCCTATTTCGGCGAGATTATGATCCGAAAACAAGGGATCATAACCCTCCCACTTCACCGCAGTTCTACTATACTAATCCACCTGTGGTGTTCGCATGGGTGTTTTTCTATGATCCGCATAATTTCTAGCATAGTCGGGTCTTCAAATTCTCTCCGCCTAGACCTTTTTTCAAGAGAAACTCAAATCCCAGAGCACTCAGACTCTCTGGTCCACTGTATTACCACCGCCTAGATCTTACTGCAAGAATACTGATAAACAAGTCGACGATTAAATGATGAAAAATCATAACAATTCCTTTGGTGAGTTTACTCATGTATATTTATACTTTTATTACAATCTAGATTATAGAGTTTATGATGAACGTCTTTTTATCTAAAGCTGTTTAGAAGCGATAAAAGCATTAAGTCCTTTTCTGTAATATTTTGAATGGAAGAGGGTATGAAGTCAAAAAAGGTTTAGTGTTTCGCTTCAAAGATTAATTGTAGTTCCATCAAGCCTTAGCGGTACGAAACTAATGAATGTCAATACTCAGCCAGATGACTTGAAGAGTAAGCAAAAAGAAGTGAAAGGGTTTTCAACTATTTAATTTAATTTTAAATTGTCGTCTCACACTTTCTGGATTTTCCACAGTTCAAAGATGACAAACAATCAAAAATCCATTCCCGCTGCAAATTTCTTGAAATTAATTGCAGCCACTCCCGGATATTCATATATTTATATGTATGTACGTATTGTTTGAGTTTAATTTTTTTCAGTTTTTTTTTCAAACAAGTAATTGCCTGCACCCGATATCCTTTTCAATTAATTTAATTCTCTCCGGGTCTCTCCCCCAGTTTTTTTTTTTTTTTTTGCACTGTTTCTGCTACCGCTCCTTATCCTCTTGAATAAATTGAATTCCCGTTTGCGATGCCATTAACACTGCATAAGCGTATCAGAGCGCTCATACGCGCTTATTCAATTTCTTGGAGCGGAGCGGCGTGGAATCAGCTTGAAAATGTATCGAATCCAGTATTTCTATGAGCTTCTCGGGCTTTGCTTTAGCAGGGGTGTAGCTATCCCTTGTGCGACATTGAATTTTTTTTCTGCTTCGTATTTTTTTTTTTTTTTTTTCTCAGTTTGTCGTCTTCTATGGTGGCGTCCTGTTTTCTTGTGTTTCGGGAGCAATTTCCTCTGACAGCCATTAATCATGTGCTGTCACTTAAATGTATGCATGAGTGCTAAGGGTGAGGGATGTTTTCCTTCCTCCTTTCTGTTTTTTTTTTCTTTCTTTTTTAGAAAATTTAACGATTGAAAAAAATAAGAAAATAAATAAAAACAGCGAGAAGGAAAATTAGGAAAAGCCCTACTGCTTTAGTCATGGTATTGTTGTATCGCTGTTTTCTATCGCTGACTTACTCCCTGTTTTTCCTCTCCAAGGATTACGGACTCATGCGGCGATTTGCGTGCACGTCTTCTGCTTGACGGTATCAATTAAATCTTGCTTTATTCGGAGGCGAATGGTAGTGTTCTTTTGCATTGTCAGATGCATAAATTGACTGTGAAATGAAAAATGTAATAGTAATTGTGGGCAGCGAGCCATCCCTCTGTCGCCAGGTGAATAACCACCCCATTTGGAGTTGATAAATTATTTTAAGGTGACACCAAAAGTGCTTTTCTGGGAGTAAATATTCCGCAGCTAAGCTGGTCTCCCAATCAATAGTAATAAATAAGCTCGTTACGAAGCTGTTGCGATATGAAATGTTCGCTAAATACGTTCTTCAATACGTCTCTAAATATCAGCGGATCGCCATGTACTGTAGGGCGATCAGTAATATACCTGTTAAACAAAGTATCCTGAAACTATCGCTTCTTATGAATGTAGCTCATATACTTACAGAAGCTAGGGTTTGATGGTAACAATACACTATGCCCGCATAAGGGCATTTTCGATCACGTTGTAAGGAAAATACATATGCTGCTAACTGTAATTTGAAATTCTTGTCTTGCCTTATTTCCTTCATATCTTTAGCCTATTCTCTATTCATCTATGCACGAAAGTTGTGCTTTTGCGTAATAGGGTATCTCTTAAGCATAATTTTAGAAGAAAGTAAATCGAAACTGTGTTTGCTTTCTACCGGTAGAAATGCAACTGATCTTATGGTAAGTCTTGTGCTGAAATAATATGCATCCAACAGTCGAATAATATAATGCTTGACATTGCAGCAAATGACACATAACTCTCCATTGGGATTGCGAGGGCATTAAGACTCATCATTTGACATCCACCATCCTTAAAACGATGTCGCCGCTAACTCTTATTTTGAAGGGTAGGTATTGTTCGTCGGAGTCATATGTTAAATAGCTCATTTTCTTCAATTGCGTGCAGAGAAGTTTTGACAAATGGAACAAAAAAAACCAAACAAGTCCGATAATATCCAGATCTTACATATCAATGGCTACGAGACGGGAGCTTTTATAGATCTGAAGAGCGTGACAAATCTAAGACTGAGAATGGAAGTATCCGATGGTCTGCAAACCGCGGGAACATGGATGGTGTCAGTAAGCGCCGGGGTACCGCAGGGTTATATTCGTTTGCTTACGCTCTTTCAACTTCATGTTGATAACCTGCGTAATAGAACGACCAAATGCCAAACTCAAGCCCATGCATCTTCTTAAGGCCTTGGTCAACTCTGTATGACATGGCATAATGAACAATGAACATCCACGAAGCTAAGCTTTCTCTTTACAGCAAAAAGATAAGTCGGAATAGCTTTTGCTACTATACAAAGTCACAAGTTAGACTGGGACTTGAATGTGCTTCATTCATTTGAAGTTCGGCTCAAATGTTAACGACGGCAAAATTAAGTGTCAACAAGTGAAGAACAACTTATTCCAATAGGTGTTTTTTTTTTTGCTAATAAAGCAATTCAAGAGTAAAGACCTCTCTCGAACAACTCTGTATATCTACCCTTATCTTCCCAGCTCTGCTTCACGGCGCTGAAACATGGACTTTATTGAAAACGGGTGCAGGTAATCTTGGTCGCTTCGAGAGAAAACTATTTCACAAGATATCCGGTCCTATTTGCGCAACAAGTTTCGAAGGAGAAAATTCAAGAACGAACTATATGAGCTACACAGCGACATCGACCTAGTTGAGATGGCTAAGACATGTAGATCGAATGGCCACCAACGATGGCCTCCTCGTCGTAGGCCGCGCGCAAAAGTTTATTTGGTTGAAGCTCAGCTTCACCCCGAACTGAAGCACCAACCAAGTAAGTTAGTAACGCACAACAGACTTGACACCACAAATGTCAGTTTAAGAGATCTCATTAAGCTGCCCAAAGATATTTCTTGAACTAAAATTGGCAGCATGGGGAAATTTCTAAATCTCTCGCGAGTTCCCTCTTCTACGAAAAACTACGAAATTTTGACGTTCGGGAAAATATCTGTGTTTTTTTGTACACAGTTCCGTTTCCATAACATTTTGTCTTTCTCATTTTCACACTCGAGCGTATAGTTCCATTTCGCGACTTTGTTTCACTCGGGTTTATGTTTATGCTTAGCTTAAATTCATTTTTTTGTGCTATAACTTCCGTTCGCATTTGTGTTTCAGTTGAGTGAGGATCAGTAATTCGTTTCCGTTTGTATTTTTATTACAATCAAGCAAATTTATTCTACCGTCGCTAAAGAAGCTTAGCTTCAGAAATGTATACCAATATCACAGACGAAAAACGTTTCGAAAATTGGACAGTTGAATGTATATATGATATACAAAACCACATTATTACATTCAATAATAAGCGGTATTAATATGACACCAGAAATGTATAAGACATCAAACCCAAACTACAGCCTCTAATGTTCTCTAATCTCAGCTTCCTCCATATGTGATTCAATTTCTACTTACCTAATTAAAATCCTACAGAGCCCTCCTATCATATGCTCGTGACATTTAAATCCCTTTATGATGTCTCCCCATGCATATATGTATGTATACAACTGTACACCCAAACTGATTCTAATTCTCCGAGCACAATATGACGCCAACTGCTAATAGCTCACTCAGCCGGTCGTAACATGCTGCACAGCAATTGCTACCATTCAAGGCATCAGGGGTCAAAGTGATTCCATAATTCCAATGCACGACACAAGGCTATACGACCTCTCACGAAAAAATCATAAAGCAATTTGGAACTCGTACCCTCGTTGGCAAGGGGTTAGATTCCATAATTCCGACGATGAAGTTGGTGGCAACAACATCAACATCTCTCTTTCTCCTGCTATGTGTAAGAAAATGGGGCGCAACGAATCCTGCCAGGACACAGCATATGAGCAATTGAGTTATAATGACATCGACAGCTTGGGATAACTGCCTCTAACTGTGAGCCTCCTTTCCACCACCCAAGTGAGAGTGTTTGTTGTGATTGATAGTGAAACAATTACTCACCGGGTGGAAGGGTGGTTGAGGTGGTGGTGGTGGTGGTGGTGGTGGTGGTTGAATGGCAGAGCAATTGTCGTGCAATCGCAAGATGTCTTCATCTGTCCCAAGCTGCACACCCATATGTATGAAACAAGGTTAAAAAGAAGATGAAATGAATTATGACCAAGAGATTGGATGTGTGCGGCAATAATAAAGGAAAGAAAAAAAAAAAACTTTTCTTCACACATCTCACACACATCCCGTTTGACAATCTCCACCCCCAACACACAGCGAATAGAAAGTGTCCCACACTTGTTCGCTTTCGTTTCGCCAACGTTCTGGAATTCTGTTGGCCCAATTTAAATTCCCTCGAATATATCATCCGGGATGACAAGGCAATTCTCTTATCTGCGAACCCAGCAACACAACCAACCTCCACACACCGCCTTGGCAGCAGAAGAGCAGCACCATCACCATCACCATCACCAGCACCACCACCAGCAGCAGCAGGAGCATTCGGGATGAATATTAAAAAGTACAATTCTTTCGGTGCCTTGCGTTGGCTGCTGCCATGGCTAGTTCTTCTTTACCAGGATGAATGCCGGTTGAGTAGAATTGGAAGATTTTAACCCCCCACAGAAAAAAAAAAAAAAAAAGACCAAAGTAATATCTGTTCTTAAGAAGAGGATGCGGATGTGCTGGAGTTTGCTTTTTATTCCTGTTATTTATTTATTATTTATTTCTTCTCTGATGGCGGATGGAAAGGTCGCGAAGAATATGGGAGGATCGGCTGGATGTGGAGCTGAAATTGGAGCGGATTGGGTCATTTCTGCATGTGCGAGATGTCATATCAAGAATGTAGATGGGCAGAGTATTTTTGCTTATGATTGAAATATATGTAAAGCGAAGTATCCACTTTCAAAACGTGCTTGCTTTTTTTTCTTGGAAAATTATTTTAAAATTTCATGCAAACCAGGGGTAAATTCACGTGGATTTTATTACGTGCATATTTTTTTTTTTTTTTAATTGATTGCAAGGAATCTACCTAACTGATTTGTTCATGCATTTTTTCTTCCGGTTACAGGTGACCCTCTCAGATCTTTAGCTCAAGCAGAACACAGGCGAGATTGATGGTGGAACTAGTGACAGGTAAACAATAATCTGTGCCAACTGTCAGAAGAATGAGGAAAACGTAGGGCACTTCTTCTGCCAGTGGCCTACAGCAATAATATAAGGTTAAGACCCAAAATACTCAACATTAGGAGATCTAACCTAACTCAGAAAAAATAATTGGTGATATCCTGGAATGCGACAAGTGGGCAAACTGATTTTCCCATCATTGAAGAATATAGTCTCTGTACTCCCCATGATAACAAGCGACTCCCCCGCCCTCCCCATATACATAATCCATATAACAACACTATTCCGTACAGTGAATAACAACGGGGCGAACACAACGGACCCATTGGAGACTTAAGTGATGAGCGCTGGATATATGCAGCAGATCAATGTCAAGGCTTATTCAGTATGATCTCAACATGAAATCCCTTCGTCGATCAACCACCACCGACGCCGGATTTGAATCCAATTGTACTTTGATGGGATCAATTGGACAGAATGCTTCGCGAAATGTCTTCTTCTTCACTAGGAATCTTTTTGCAGCAATTGAACAGCATTCCAATCGAAACAATTGGTGTGACGTCGCTTCTCAGTGAAGTAAGATTTAACACGGAGTACAACAACAAAAAGTGACTTGGAAGCACTTAAGCTTTTTTTTCCAGTCAAAACGGAGTTGGGATGTTTATTTTACGTTACAAATTTCAGATGGCGCTGAGAAGAGCTTTTTCATTCAACTTGAATGATTCAGTAGTATTTTAAAAATTTAAGCACAACTTTTACATATTTTTTAATACAATTTCAATTGACAAAACAGATTGACTTGGGATCGTTTTGTGGAGAAGCTTTCACTTTGCTTTGCATAATTCTCACCAAAACTCACCAATATCAGAACTGATACAGAGGTTGCCCAGACTTGTTAAAATTGTTATAAAAGCTCGAGAAGGATACTGCGACGAAGTTAAAGTTTAATGCTTTTTTAGAAATATTAAAAAAATTGTTTTGCTAATTTGTGTTGCCTTAATTCACTGAAATACTATTTAGAATGTATATATGTAGTGTTATCCAATAAATAAAAATAACAAAAGAAACATAATATACCGCTTCCTTTGAATAGCACCTTTTCATGGATCTTTTTGGCGGTTTTAAAATTATGAACGGTAGTGTACAGCAGCTTACTTACCCAAGTTGATGAATACTTTGAGGCCGTAGGTGTATGATGAGCGCCAAAGTGTATGCAACATTTTCGTCGTTCAATAATGTACGATCGTAACCAGATATCAGAGACTCTCAAATTGTTCCTTTGAAATGTGGTAAAAATTAATTGGAACAATGCTTGTGCACTTAGCTTAAATAATAAGAAAAAGTAGTTAGTTAGTCTCATTGCCGGTGGTCCCACTAGATAATTATTTGGTTTTGATTGAATTAATGATGACCGCATGTACGCGTGCAGTTGAACACTTGGACCTGCACAAGCACATCAGGCCATTTGTTTCGAAAGAAGTGTCTCTTAGGCTCATTGCCTGAAAAAGGTGTCTCACAAGTAGTGATGCCACGTTGAACGATTTATCGAATTTTTACGATTTTTTGCCTCCAAAAATTTGCTATTTTTTACGATTATTGATTCCTTTGGGTTTTCTTTTTTATTTCATAAAGAAAGTTTCTTCATCAACAAATAAAACCATCCCATCTAAAGCGCTGATTATCGTAACCCCAAGAGTGTAAGAAAACTTAAATTAAGGTTTTTAGTAGTGAGCATACTAATTATAAAAATAACTTAATGTTAATCGGATTTGCTGCGGATGAAGCTTGTAAAATGGAGGGGTAAAACAATTCCACTATTAGCTTAAAATTGCAGTTACAGTCATTTTTAAATGAATTTGCCATCCCTTCGCTATTTGCTCGTCATATACGTGTAAGAAACTACCAAATGCTATTGAAACAACTTTGCGTTCACATTTCCAACAGTCCAAAATGGACAAACCAATTTAAGAAATTAATAAGGTTATTACTTAATTGATATGGCTGTCACTATACTTTACTGTTGATAGAGTTTAAGAATTATATGAGCCTTTGAAAATATATTTCTGGTTTGCTCTAAATGTGGACTAAATCGACAACACCAAAGAATTGACGAAAACTTCTGTGGCCACAAGGTAAAACCGCCTAAGTCGAGTTAGAATAAAATTGAGTTAAGGATGCCAGAGATGCTATTCGAAGCTTATGATACCAAATTTGTAGCTTATTATCTGCTATAGTTACTGAATTATAGGCAAAGGATCAAGACTAAAATTCAAAATTCGCATACGTTTTCAGGAAAAATGAAAACTTTAAAATTGTTTTCTGAGAATCTGTGAAAATCGGCTTAGGCAGTTTTACCTTGTGGCCACAGATAAGCAGATTCCAGATATTATAGGCTTACGTCAACGTCAAATATTGCTCCACTTGGATCATTTTTTGTTGAGGTTTAAAAAAAATTGAAGGAGTTTAATTTATCTTGTAGTGGTATTGCAAATTTAAAGATACATATCTCTTTAGGTTTTTATATTGAATTCATTCACCTCGTTCCTTGAATTGTTTTAAAGCTTTCTCAACTTAGTTCCGGTAAAGGACGTGCAAGACCACCTAGAACCTAAATTTCGAGAGCCCATTTAGTCAACCGTTGTCATGAATAATATAACTATTTTCTGGAAACACTTTTGGAAATAAATTCCTTAATGAATCGACTAGCCACTGAACCTTTACAAGAAAAACTTCATACAAAAGACTTATTGCGTTTTCAGGAGGCACAATGCTATGATTTGAAATTTCACATTAAAATTATAAGTAAAGTAAATTCAAACATGTATTTACAAGAAAAGTCAGTGTGAGACTAATAGTCGCCACTACGTCTAAGTTCAAATAACATTTTATATACTATTTCTTTTCATAATTATTAATTAATGTACCTAAGTCTTACCTTTGTTTTATACAATATAATACAATAATATTATTTAAGTACGTACTAGTATGCAATAAATTAAAAAGAGTATGTACATATTTATTATAGTCTTTTTGTTTTTTTTAATTTTTAAGCTAACAAATTTCAGGTCAAAATCATCTGGCAATACTGCTGACAAGTATAGCGCGAGTCACTTAGAAAGAAAAAGTACAGCGGAAGCTTTCTTGTGATGGAACTAGCGTTGCCACTTGTACTACATATGTAGCAAAACTACTACATAAATACTACATTACAAGTGCCATGCTACATACTACATCCTTTCCTCCTTGCACTTCTTAATTTTTTATTTGTTTTTTACAAATTAAAACAATGGCATGTTCACCTTTTTTTCAGAAATAATAAGAGAATTTTCAAATAACGAATCACTATATAAGATGAAAAAGGCTCTTCCCCCAATAAATAACAGGTGGTACAACATGGAAAAGCATATCTAGACCAAATATCAAAGGAATAACAAAAGAAGAATGCGAAATATCGAGGAAAAGTTTTCATTAGAGAGGTGAGAAAATTTCAATGTTCACATTACCTATGTATATAGGGATAGTAATATATAGATTTGTGAGTTCACATTATCGGGGAATTTACATTATGGAAGTTCACATATCGAGGAAGTACTGTATTAACTTGTAAATCCAGTTTTTTTTTTTTTTAATTAAATCGTACTTCGACATAGGTACATATTTTTATGAGCATTGATTTGATGAGATTAAATTGAACAACTGAGTCAGCTATGAAGTTGTCATTGGATTGAATTCCTATACGTATGTTTATTTAATGTTGTAAATGCTTTATTAATTATTTTATTCCTTTTCTTTTATGTTTACTTACGTACTTAGATCCTTTAACCCCTCGGGGGAATAGGGCGTCAATCACGCCTGCGCGTCATCTCTTTCGGAGTTCTGCAACGCGTTTGAGCTGCCTTCACCCCTCCTCCACTGTTCTGCGGCACGTTTGCCTAGGGCGACCCGCTATTCTGCCTGCCTGGGTGAGTAGATTCCACTGCTTGGCGTATTTCGCAATGGAGTTATCTTCGCGCCGTAGTGTGTGTCAAATCCATTGCCACTTTGTCCTTTGTATAGCAATGTTTATAGGTTCTTGGCCCGTTCTCAAATAAAGTTGTTCGTTGGAGATCCGGTTCGGCCAAAAAATCCTCAAGATGATTCTTAAGCATTTGTTTACGAAGACTTGCAGCTTGCGTGTGTTAATGGTGTCCACCTTCCAAGTACTGCACCCATATAGCAGCACCGATTCTACGTTGGAGCGGAACAGTTTGTTGAATTAATACTTTTCGTTGTTTTTTTTTTACTATATTTTTTTGTTGAAACTGAATTCTATAAGTAATAACGCAAAAATAAAGACAACTAAAATTCCTATTTTGTTAGATTTTCTTGGAAAATACTACATTTTTATTATCAGTATACTTAATTTTCTCTGGATAAAAGTGGCAATGCTGGATGGAACCAACCATGGCCTCTCCATTTTCTCTCTATCGAATCCAGTTCAAGGTTGCCGCTAAAAATGTTTAAAAAGTCGCAAAAAGGTTTCATTCAAACTTAATTGTAACTGCATTTTTATAAAGTTGGTACGTTGAGTATTGTTGTATTCTTGTTGGGGTTCAGAACAATAAAATCATCTCTGTGTATTTAAACTGTTTATATATAAACAACTGCCAAATTTACTTCCGTTGCCAATTGTGGTGCTGTTAGATCCACACTTAATACAGTATGGAAAATACTTTTCTGGATGCTACAGTACTATTTATTTGGATAGACTTGAGAACTGGGGAATCCACAAACAACTTGTAGTTATCGATTTAAGTTTTTTAGTCTTAGAAGACCTAGATATAGTAGAAGACAACTTCTTGCCAGAGTTCTTCTTACTTCTTCTTATGTCCTGTATCCCTTTGTGGGTCCTAGGGCCTCTACTACGCCTACGTGCCATCGTGTATGGTTTCTGGCAATGTGTCTGAGTTCTCCCCAACTTTTCCTAACTACCGTGCCTCCTTCTCGACTGTTCTGCGCCATGTTCTCTTCGGACCGCCAGGTCTTCTGCCATCCTGAGTTAAAGGGTTCCATTGCATAGCATGGTTCGCTATGGAAGTGTTACCCTTTCGGAACGTGTGACCAATCCACTGCCACCTCCGCCGTTGGTTGGTTGTGCCTATTGGTTCCTGCCCCGTTCTCTCGTAAAGGTGTTCGTTAGAGATACGATTGGGCCAGAAAATCCTTAAGATATTACGCAGGCACCTCTTAACGAACGTTTGCAGCTTTCTGGTGATAGTAGTGGTCACTCTCCACGTGCTGCAACCATATATATATCGATATTCAACACACTGTTCGATGATAATCCGCAGAGTGTTGATGTGGGCGGCACAGGAGGATCCAGAGCGGAAACCGGCTTGTTCTGCATCGAGTGTGCCTTCGAGATGTTGTTTGATTCGCTCCAGGATGATTTTAGCTATTATCTTAGCTACAGCAGGCAGCACGCAGATACCACTCCAGTTTCCGCACTCCATTAAATTTCCTTTCTTAGGAAGCTTGACGATCATTCCCTTTTTCCACTCATTAGGAAAGCGCTCAGCTTCCCAAGCTCTCTCTATAAGTGGAAGCAGAAGCCGATGCTGTGGGCGCTGCTCGTAAGAGCTCTGCTGGAATACCGTCAAGTCCTACCGCCTTGTTGGTTTTGAGTGCCTTGATCGCGGTAATGATCTCATCTTTACTGAGAGTCGTGGTGCGTATTCGGGAACTTCTCACCTCGGGCATGTCAGTCTGATTTGGGAGCATATCGCTAGCGAATACGCGGTTCAAAACCGTAGCAAAATGCTCTTTCCATCTCTTGAGCTGGTCCTCGTCCGAAATGAGCAAGGAGCCGTCTAAGCTTTTCATTGGATGTTGGCTGAATCTGCGACAACCTGTCAGCTCTTTAGTGATTCTGTAGACGGTCCTGCTGTCGCACCTCCATGCGGCTTCTTCTGCTTCTCTAGCCAGCGCGTTGATGTAGTTGCGCTTGTCATGTCGCACGCTATGCTGAACTTCTCTCATCTTCATGCGATATAGACTCTAGCTCGCTTCTCCCTGCTGCTGGAGTAGCTGCAATGCGAGCTTTCAGCTGTTTTCGTTCGTCAATCCGTCTCCAGGTATCCTCGGAAAGCCACGCCCTATGTCTTCCCTGCGACCGACAATTCTTTCAGCACCAGATGTAAAAACATTTTTCACAGCACACCAATGGTCTTCGATGGTTGCGGGCATAGAGCTGCTGATTGCTCCACACCTTGCGAAAAGTGTTCCCTTAATTGTTGGCGCACTGAGGGATGAACCTGTGCATTCTTGTGTTGTCGTGGGATCTTCGAACTGCAGCAGTGCGTAGTTGGAGAGTAGCTATCATAAGATGGTGGTCACATACTATCCCCACATCTGCCCCTCGCCTGTTTCGGACGTCCAGAAGACTACTCCTAAAGCGGAGGCTGATAGCAAAATGGTCAAGTTGGTTGGAGGTTGCTTGCCTGTCGTTGGAAACCCAGCTGACTTTGTGGCAGGTGTTGTGCTCAAACATGGTGCCATCTATCACAAGGTGGTTGGCATTGCAGAAATCCACAAACATTTCGCCGTTGTCATTGCGGTTACCTAGTCCATGCTTCCCGATTACATGTTAGAGCCCTTCCTTCTCATTGCCTACCTTGGCATTCAAATCCCCCATCACTATGGCAATATCTCCATTTGGTGTTGTGTTGAAGATGGCACTTAAGAGATTGTAGAAGCTCTTCTTTTCGTCCTCAGACGAACTATTCGTTGGGGCGTAACACTGTATGATGGTGACGCGTCGTACTCTAATCCGGAATCTGGCCATCAAAATCCTATCACCATGAAGCTGCCAGGCAATTATGCCCTTGCGTGCTGTTGTTGTTAGCAGTAGTCCGACTCCATATTCCCGTGGACTTCCGGGTGGTCTTCCAGAATAGAGTAGTAAAGTGTTACGCATTGGAGACTGGTACTCGCCTGCTTCTAACCATCTTACTTCACTTTACCTCAAAATGTCCAGTATATAACGCATGAATTATTTTTCCAATTGGAGGAATGCCCTAGACAACCCGCACTTACAATTGTAGCCTACACATATAAGGGTTTATACGTATAGTTGCCTGGGGACCACCACTAGGAGGTAAAGTAAGCACTTCATCACGAACTTTATTGTTGCGCTACTGGCCCAAGCCAAGTTTTGGGCAGTCAGTAGTTTCCCGATCAATCGCAATGCAGGTCCCCAAAGTTGGTACATCAGTAATATTAATCGACTATCCGCCATGTTGCAGCATTACTCCCAATGATACTACTCGAAGAGATGCAGAAAACATATGAACAAAGAAATTAGGAATCTAAAACAGTTCACGATAAAACAAATATTGAGAAATGGACAAGGCGAAAGCAGGTTACACAACTGCTGAGTGAAAAAACGCAGAATATTAATTGTGTCACTATCCGCGCTTCGAAGGCAAAATAAATACACAGCGCGCGAAGGAACCTGGAGGAGATACCAGCCTAGAAAATAGTGACAACCATGATTCAATCGCAGGAAAATTGATCCTAGTAAGATGCTGTGCTGAGTGCGTTACGACAGAGCTAAGACGCCTAGAGCATGATGAAAGATTTAGAAAAGCACAATTAATAATATCTAGAACTGTTCTCACCTCACCAAGACACGAGTTCCGTGCCGGAAAAAATGTATTAGATTGTCTAGAAAGTTATCTCATCGATACGAGATGGCTGCTGCGGACCTTATGTGTAAGAAACGAACCATTTCTCTATTGAACTGTGACAACCGATGCCTTTCGGCGCAATGGTTGGCTTGAGATGAAATGCCCAAGCATCCCAATAAGTCGAAGCTCAACGAAAAAAAGACAATGGTGATTGTTTGGCTGTCAACAGTCGGAAGAATCCACTTTAGTTTTCTGAATCCAAGCGAAGCCATCACAGCAGAGAATACTGTCAAGAAATTGACATACCAAGAACTTTCACGCCTACGTCCAAGATTGGTCAACACGAAAGGTCCAATCTTCCTATACGGCAATGGTCTACCACCACAGCCATACCCACCATACTCACCAGATCTTTCGCCAACCGATTACCACTTCTCCAAGCATCTCGACCACTTCTTGCAGGGGAAAATCTTCAACAATCAAGTATAACGCAAGTACATAACGCCTTCGAAGACTTTGTCGCCTCCGAAAACCCAGAGTTTTATGCAACCGGAATAAATAAACTTGTTTATCGTTGGCAAAAATGAATAGATTGTAATAAAGGTTCTTATTTCGACTAATAAAGTTATAATTTGAAGGTAAAAACCACAATAACTTTCTTGACAGTCCATATGTATTTAGTGAGTGGAAATCCCACACTGTTACAGAGTATGGGCATAGTTTCGTGTCTTAAAGACGTTCACTTAGTTGTTCAATAGTGAGAACCTGATCAAAATTTATCCAAAGGTTTTTAATAAATGCGTGGGCAGATAGAGCGGAATGAAAAAATTCTACATGGATGGCTTGGTTTTGCTGAAACTAAAGCTATTTTGGATCGAATAATACAAAAATGTTTGCAGTATAGTGGAGAATTACATTTAAATTTGTTTATTTACTCTAATAAGTCAACAATTGAATCTCAGCAAAGCTTTCGATTGAGTATAATACACATGATTGTAGCACCGATAGAAAACTGAATTTTACTTACAATAAACGAGGGTGACCAAACGGTAGGTAGCATCTGTTAATTTAAAAAAGCTTCTCAGTCATTCTACGCTCCCTCAAATGATACTCGCTTTATGGATTTAAATTTCTCCCCATTCAGACAATAGTTTAGCTTGGACAACAAAAGATCGCCGTCGAAAAATGTTTCTCTTCACCAACCTCATATCAGTCATAAAGAGAGACACTAGCAGGTATCTCTATAAATCGTTATCAACTCAAGCAGCAACCTTAAAGGTTATACTCGTACAATTCAATTGTTTTGTTTACTTTTAAAAATACTCAAATGACTATTTTTTTTAACCACAGCTAGATAATTTGGAGTTCACAGATTGGACGAAGGGCCGGCCTTTTGAAGAAATTCCAGGACCAACAAAGTATGGACTCATTCGAGGATTTATGCCAGGAGGAGATTATTACAAGAAGTCATTCACAGACTACATTCTGAAGGCCAGAGGACAATACGGAAATATATATAGAATTCCGGGAATATTCGGGAAAGATGACATTATAATGACTTTTGATGTGGATGATTTTCAAAGGATTTACCGAACAGAAGGCATTTGGCCTGCCAGACCAGGGGCTGAGTCTCTGAAGTATTATAGGAAAAAGTATAGAGCAGATCTTTACGAAAAAGCTGAAGGACTTCTCAATTCGTAAGTTGTACTCAACAAACTGTAGTACAATTTAAACAAATGTATTTTCAGGAGGGGTGAGGCATGGGGGAATTTTCGAAGTAAAGTGAATCCAGTCTTGATGCAACCTCGAAATGCCAGAAGCTATGTCATACCAATGCAACAGGTCAACAATGAATTCCTTCAGAGGTGGGACTTCATCGTCTTGTTGCCCTTATGTTTAGGCTCTTTTTTTTATACAGAATCCGAGAAGTACGTGATCCGGTAACCCATGAGGTACCAGGTAATTTTCTGGAGGACATCAACCGGCTCACCTTCGAATCAGTAGCTGTAGTGGCTTTAAACACGCAACTGGGCTTACTTCGTAAGAACCGTGACGGAGCAGATGTCAAGGAGCTTTTCACCAGTTTTCGGACATTTTTTAAGCTTATGTATAATTTGGAATTCCAGCCATCTTTGTGGAAGTATGTTTGGACACCGACTTTCAGTAAATACAAAAAATGCCTTGATATAATCTTCGAAACCACAACCGGATACGTAACCGAAGCACTCGAGCGAGTAGAGAATGTAAAGCGGGATAACCTAGATGACAGCGAAATAAGTGTTCTAGAGAAACTCGTAAAGATAGACAGGTCGGTTGCTATTGTAATGGCGGTGGACATGCTCCTAGGTGGTGTTGATACGACGTCCTCTGTTATGACTGGAATCCTCTTGCAAGTGGCTAAGAATCCAGAAAAGCAGTCCAAGCTAAGAGAGGAGGTCCGTCAGTTTCTACCCCAAAAAGGTTCCACATTCAATGTGGAGTCCATGGGAAACCTACCTTACTTGAGGGCTTGTATAAAGGAAGGTATACGAATGTATCCGATCGGTCCGGGAAGTGCACGCTACACTGGAGAAGATTTGGTACTATGCGGCTATCAAGTACCAAAGGATTCACAAGTTTTTTTAAATGCGAACTTACTGTTGAGGGTGGAAAAATATTTTCCCCATCCCAATGAGTTCATTCCAGAGCGATGGATACGTGATGGAGGTATAGAAAGCACAATTGTTCCATTTACTTATATTCCGTTTGGATTTGGCCCGCGAATGTGCGTGGGTAAGAGAATAGTTGACTTGGAATTAGAAGTTACACTTGCACGACTGGTGAGGAATTTCTACATGGAGTTCAACTATTCGATTGAGAATGCCTTCCAAGACCACTTCATAAGTACTCCTGTTATTCCATTGAAATTTAAATTCACCGAAGTCGAAAATTAACTGGAATAAATATTTATCTACAGTAGTGTATGAACTAATGTGAACATAAATTATATTTAAAAAAAAGTAATTTATTTGAGATTAGAGATTAAATAAAAGTATAAATATTTGAAGAAAGAATATGTCGGCCTTTCGATTTAATGCCTTTTTGACTGGAATCAATGAGATTTTTGCAGTTTTCCACGATCTGGTCGTCCTAGATCTATAGCTGAATTACTGCTTCTATGAGCTTCTTTTTGTCTGTGCTGTACATTCTTGCAGTCTGGATTGGATAATAGCCCACACATTTTCAATTGAATTTAATTGAACATGGGCATGGGACTGAATGCTGTTGAGAAATTGCTTTACCGCTCGCAACCATTTTTTTCAGTTCTACAGACAGTTTTTGTTCCACTAGCTCCTTGTGCTTTTGGTTATTTATTATTCCCTCAATTGGCACAAGAGATCCTGTACCAATACAGGAGAAACAGCCCCAGAATATGTGCTTTTGTGGGTGTTCGACCCTCTGATTAGTATGGGCAGCCTTTCTTTGTCACTTTTTCTAACATAACGTGATCGCTGTCCTTGTACCACAAAGTGTGTCTCATCTGAGAACAAAACTTTTCTCCAGTTTTTTACTGTCCAGCTGGAATATTTTTTCCTTGATCATTGGAGCAATCAAAAATTGCTTGTTCTGCGCCCTGATAGCCTTTCTTCCTTGTTCTATGAGGCTTTTCCGGATGGTTTGTCATGAATTGTGACTCCAGCTTTTGCTAGGTCCTGTTGCAGATTTTCTGGGATTTATTTTACTTCTAGCTGCAGTGATGCCATATTTTTTGTGTGAAATTACCCATTTTTTGGGGAGTTTTTTAAAATGTTAATTCCTTGTAAAAAAATTTAAAAAGGAATAATTAAAACAAAAACAAGTTTTTTTTTTTGCTGCACCGGACGGTGAATTATCAATCAGTTGCTTAAGTTCAGGAAGTTTCTCCCAATCTTTTCATAGTTGTATTTTCTATATCCTTTCTAATGAGATCTGTGCAGTATCTCAGGAACTATTACCACATGTTCAGAGTTTCAGAGTAGAAGATAAAATATGGTCAGACCACATGCCAATTACACTAAATCTGTTTATTACAGTATTAGAAAAAATTGGAAGACATATGAATTTGTTGCCAAAGTTGAATTGCAGGAATGTGGAGACATATAGGAAAAACTTAGAAAATAGGGTTAATCAGCTGGTTGAAAATCGAAATGGCGAAAGTTTATCAACAGAAACGCTTACTTATATGATAAAGGAATCAGTAGGACACCAACCGAAGCAACCATGTGTACAATCTAAGCAACAGTGGTACGATATTCATTGCAACAACGTTAGAAGAGAATTATATAAAATGCTTAAACTATGGAGAAAAACAGAAAGCTATGAAGCAAAAGAAAAGTACAAAACTGCTAACGACAAATATAAAATAATAAGTGAAGCCAAACGTAAGTCATATTACAGAAACTTGGAAAATAAATTAAATACTACAAAAGATGCCAAAGACAGGTGGTCGTTTGCAAGATATATAAAAAATACGAAGTTTAAAGTTGGCACAAGCTTAACAGCAGAAAATTACAAAGCCTATTTCAATGAACTCCTGAACCCACCTTTATTGTCACCACCTATACAGTATGCAGAACCATGGAAATACGACGCTGATCTAGATGCAGAATTTAGGGTACAAAATATAAGAGAAATTCTTAAGAAGGCGAAATTAAATAAAGCGCCATGTGCAGATCGAATTCCTTATGAAATGTTTATAAACGCTCCAGAAAAATTCGTAATCCTACTATCAAAATCGTACTCCAACATGCTAGAAAAGGGAACAGTCGACAATAGCTTCCTTCAGACGATTATATTTCCTATCTACAAGAAAAATGACCCAAATGAGGTGCAAAATGGGACTGCACTGTAAAAATATTGGCTGGAATGATGCAAAATCGACTTAGTGAGTGGGAAAGAAAACACAAAGTTCTTAATAAATTTCAAGCCGGATTTCGAAAAGGATACTCGACTATAGATAACATATGTACCCTAACGAGTATAATCAAAATAAAAAATGCGGAAAAAAGAAAGTATATGGTTTCTTCGTAGATTTCAGGGCTGCATTTGATTACATTGATAGGAAATCGCTGTTTTATAAACACAGTAACATGGGCATATCAACAAAATATCTGAATTTGCTGCGAAGCATGTACACCCAAAACTAAAGCGGCAGTGTGGGACGGGAATGAAATATCAGAGTATTTTTAAACAAGTATGGGTGTAAAACAAGGTTGTCTAATCAGTCCATTGTTATTCGCCCTTTTCCTCAATGATCTTCACGACTTCCTTGGAGGTGGGCTGTGCATCGATGAAACACTAATATGAGTCTTAATGTATGCAGACGATATCATCATACTGGCAGACGAAATACAAACACTTCAATCAATGATAAACCAACTTGAAAAATACTGTAAACTCTGGAACCTGACAATAAACATGGACAAGTCCAAAATAATGATTTTTAGAAAATCTGGAAAGACGTAGTAGTTGTAGTAGTAGTAAATAAATACAAATAACTTGGAATAGTAATGACCCCTGGATTATCGTTAAAGGAACACCTGAAAGAGAGAGAAGAAATTGCTAAAAAGAATATTAACCTTTCATCAAAGTTCAAAATATTCAGAGCAGTGACACAGTCTATTTATTGCTACGCGGCCCAGGTATGGGGATTCAGTAGCTTTGATGAGGTTGATAAGATCCAGAGATACTTTATAAAAAAAACTTTTCAAATTGCCTGATTTCACCCCAAATTATGCGCTGAATCTTGAAACGGGAGTTCCTGAATTACGTCTAACAACACTAAAGCTTCACATGGAGTACATCCAAAGAACTATTTTCCGATATGAAGTACATCGCCCATCCTACATACTATCGAAGAAAGTCATAAAAAGGAAAACATATTGGTTTAAAGAATGGCAGAAAATCGGCGGTGATGCAGGCGTAGACTGGAGTAATTGTGATCTAAACTCAGATACATGGAGCAAAAACACAATGGCAATACTAGAATCTTTGAGAACTCAGCAAATTAGGAAAAATCTGGACGAAGCACAAAATAGCACACATGGTCTGTATGCAAAATTAAACCACCATACAGGCTATACATACTTTAATGACGCATTCAAAAACTCGCAAATTTCATGGACTTTCAAAATCAGAACAGGACTGGTTGGACTGAACGCACAAATACAGAAGGGGAGAGGCCAGAATATGCTCACTATGTAACTTGAACGAGGAGGAAACCGTGGCTCATTTTATAGGAAAATGTCCAATACTAGTAGAACAACGAGCTAAATATTTCCAAAAAAATATTCTTGAGGAAAACGAAGTGCTGCAAATACTGGATGGTAATTCTCGAGACCAATGAAACACACTACACAAATTTGTAAACGATGCATTTTGGTATAGGAAACTACTCATAGATGAATTCAACTTCTAAGCTAATATATAAATCATAATATTTAAATATTTATACGAAATTGTAAATTTAATTAGGAACAACATTCACCAACAGACGACAGACATGTCATCTCATCATCATCTTTTTTGTTGTTTATTCAATAAAGAAATTATTATTATTAAAACAATTATTACTATCCTTTCTTTTTTGTAATACCTTTACAAAAAAAAATACAAAAAGGGTTAAGCCGATTTTTAACAATTTTGAGGGGAGACGTTTTAGTGCTGTTCCAAGAAAGCTGTTTTGAGCAGAGCGCTGAAAACCGAAATTTGGGTAACGTTTGCCTTAAATCTCAGATTTCTGCCCAAAACAGTTTTCTTGGAATATGAAATTTTTTGAAGCTTAAAATGTCTCTCTGGAAAAATGTATGAACATGGTTCAAAAAAAGTTAACAAACAATACAGTTTTCTCTTAAGACTCAAAATATTAATAATCTAATATAATTATGCTAACAGAATGCTCGATATATATGTAAGTTTATGGAATAATATACAATATTGATATAGTTGAAGATTTGAATAAATTATGGCAATCTGCAAAAGACGCAGAAAAATGGTTTTATTCACATTAATTGGCACACTATTACACTTTACAATGCTTTAACTTGTTTTATTTACAAGTTGGAATTGAGTTCTCAAAGAGATTTGTAGCCAACTATTATCGCAGAAATTTAATAAACGTCAAAAATTTCAAGATGAGTTCATTGTATGATTTATACGTACATATATAGATACTTAGAATGCCCTACGATGTATCTCTTGTTCTGAAACTACTATTAGGTCGTTAAGATACTGCACGCCTAAGTAATATACCAGTGATCGAGGTGCTGATGTAGTTAAAAATGTCTATGTTTCAAGAACTGGATAAGTAAATAAGGTATAGTCGCCGGCCCTAATTTCGTTCCCTCTTCTATTTCCGGAATTAGTGCTATTTCAAATAAATTTCTGGAAACAAAAGTGCTTGACATTTCACGACCATTTTGATAGTTTGAAGGTGATGGCTCAAATCTACATACTTCGAGTTTTTAAAAAAAGAAGAAAAAGGTAAAAGTTGAGTTATTTTTATCAAATATCCTTTGACTACAGTAGTATTTTTAACATTCTAGTTAACATAAGATCTTAATATAAAATAAATAAATATTTGACGCAACAGCTCTTCAAGTGCAGTTTCCCCGGCTATACTTTCCAAGAGCCACCCCTAACTGTGAAGAAATACCCGACATCACAGTCGAAGAAGTTAGTGAGGCGGTCAAATACTCCAAAAAACGAAAAGCGGTTGGGCCAGACGAGATGCCCTCTGAGTTCTGGAAAAAGATGGGAGACATCGGGTTCAGATGGCTCAGAATTCTCATCTCTAAATTTGTGAGAGGTAACCCAATACCGAATCAATGGAGAGATAGTTACCTTCTCCCTGTATACAAAGGGTTGGGTTATACGCGAAACTGTGATAATTACCGTTCGATCAAGCTGATGTCACACACCATGAAGATCGTTGAGCGGGTATAAGGTGGCCGGCTGCGAAAAATAATACGGCTATCTGATGATCAGTGCGGGTTTGTCTCGGGTAAATCAACCACAGATGCAATCCAAAGTATAAGGATCATAATGGAAAAACATCGCGACTCCTTAAGGGATTTGCATATTGTATTGGTTGACTTTGAAAAGGCATTCGACAGACAACCACGAGATCTGATATGGGTGGCGCTAAGACATCGAGTGGTTCCAGAAACCTATGTACAGATGATCATGGACATGTACGAAGGAGCAAAGACAAGACTAAGATGCCCCGCTGGAGTAACCGAAGAGTTCCCAATCAAAGTCGGGGTGAATCAGGGAAGCGCCTTAAGCCCTTTGCTCTTTATTACAGTCCTTGATTATCTGCTTGAAGGTAAAGTGATGGACCCCAAGGTACATCAGTTATTCTTTGCTGACGATGGAGCCATCATAAGTGAGGATCCTACATCCCTGCAACGAGCACTTGATGTGTGGGTGGACGCTCTGGAGGGAAATGGGTATCGCATTAGTTCAAAAAAGACAGAGTACTTGTGCTGCCCGTTCTCTGATCCATTCAGGCCTATTCCAGACATTTATTTGAATGGAACAGTGCTTCCCAAGTGCGAAAAGTTCAAATATCTGGGATCGATGATCAATAGCAAAGCAACTTGTGATGACGACATCAATCATCCGGTAAGCGTAGGGTCGATGAAGTGGCGAGAAAATTCCGCTATCTTCTGTGACAGAAAAATGCCCCCTAAGTTGAAAGGAAGACTCTACACCGCAGTTGTGCGTCCAGCGCTCACATACGGTCCACAATGTTGGACGATGTACAAAACGTATGAGAGTAAATTAACGGCAGCTGAGATGAAGATGCTTCGTATGACAGCAGGAGTGACAAAGCTTGATCGAATAAGAAGTTCGAAGATCCGTGGAAACTTTCACATCAAGGAAACTATCGTACAAAAAATAAAGCGTGACCGGCTCAGCTGATATTGCCACGTTCAAAGAAGAGATCATTCGAACCCCGTTAAAAAGGCAATATCAATGCACGTTCCAAAGATATCGCGATGTAGGAAAAGCAGGCCTATAAACGCCTGAATCAGACAAATGCGACGAAATCGGCATTTCATTGGCCTCAGTAACCGACTGATGCAAAATCGGCAGGCCTGCCGATATTTTCTGAGGTCAAATAGGCGAACCCCACAGGTGGATCAGTATGAATGTGGAGAAGTGGGAGGGTTGTGATCCTTTATTTTTGGATCATAACCTCGCTGATGAAAGGAAGAAGACGAAGAAGAAGAAGCTCTTCAAGTGCCAGTGTCTAGCTTCAAGTAGTGTGCGTTATATTTTTCACAGGAATGGAAGGGACCTACAGTTTAGTGCCGTATCTGAAGGGCAATTTGGTTTGAGAAGCTTTCTCGAGACAACAATACTCTCGGATGTTTGTCAGACATTCGCGAGAGGTGGGACCGTGAAAAATTGTGTTTTGTGTTTTCTGTAATTCGAACTTGGAACCTCACGCGCAATAGTCCGACACACTAACTTACGCCACGGCGCCCACAAATCTTAATATGAATTTCGTTATTTCTAATGATGAATGACGATGCAATAAATTAAATTTTAAGTACTGAGAGAACTGCCCTTATATCGTCTCCTAACAGTAGCTTAATATCGTCCTGGGGACGATTTTAGGGATCATTATTATGGATCCCGTTTAATCGATGGTACTTTTGGCACTGAGCCTAGTCTCCACTGATGATGAACATAGCCAAGAAAAAGACGGTAAATATCCAATATATCATAGGCATTTTTCCCAAGACAAAACAGAAGAAAAATGTATCAGATGCATTAAGTGCTTTCTTGGATGCATGAAGATTGCGTACAAAATCCGAGTCCTAAGTTTATAAGTGCTGGCTGCCTTGCGGATTGATTTTCAGAAGATTTCTAGTTTCTGTTGCTTTGTTATGATATTGATAAGATGATAATGTAATGTTAATATCGTACCCGGGGATGACATTTGGAGCCCAAATATTATTTTAAAAATATGACTTGTTTTTGTTTAAGCTAGGCTATCAAAGTATAACTAACGTGATTGCTAATTTTTATAACAATTTCAAATTTCTTTAATATTTTTATTTTTATTAATGTTATTTCTTTTTATTGTATTTTTGATTATGTATCTCTAAAAATATCGAAAATATATAGATTTAAAAAAGAGGGATGGTATCTGGCGACTCTACCCTACATGTAAAAATAAGGGGTGTCTTGTGGAAAATATTCAAGCTTGAAATTAAATAAAAACATAAATCCAATTTATTCCTTATTATTTATTCTTAAAAATTAGAGTTTAACAATGCGGATTCCATTTTTTAAAGTCAATATCGTCTAAATGACGACCACTTCTTCCAAGACCTTCTTGCAGCCGGACCCTTACAATCGCAAATATGACAGAGCAAAGCATTGGTGCAATGGATACGGATATTTTCCTGTAAGATCTGAATCCTTCGAGGATTGTTATTGTAAACCTTTGAATTTAGGTATCCCCATATGGTGTGAAGTCGAGCGAGGACCCAGGGAATATCTCCATACTTGCTAATAAATTTACTGCGTTCAACTTCTCCATCGAAACTCTAGCGGTGTGCGAGGTGGCACAGTCTTGCTGAAATAGCATTCTGGTGCAGCTGCAGTTACGGCAACAGAAGCTCCTCGATCATTCAGCAATACAATTCAGCAGTCACTATTTTTCCCTTATTAAAAAAAATAATGGGCAATTTTTCTCTGGCAGAAATCGCACACCACACAGTGGTTTTTGCGCAATGTAAACGTTCTTGATGGCATTCTTAAGAGTTGTTGAGACAGCAGTAACGTATGTTCTGTTTATTCACATAGCCATCGATATGAAAATGTGCTCCTTCATTGAAAAGTATGTTTCCACGAGTTCTTGCTGTTCGAAAACGTTCCATCCTTGTTCTTGCGCAGGTTTTTCGAAAAAAATTGTCACTTTCGTTAAGACTCTGCACGATTTGCATCTTGTATGGGGAACTTTATTTTCTTTTTCAAAATAACGTGCACTGTTGAGTTTTTAATTCCAATAGAGGCCGCAATCGTCCTTATCGATTTACGCGGAGTCCGCTTAATTTTGTCTCGAACATGAGCCACATGTTCTGGCGTCGCTGCTGACATTGACAGCCCCTGAGGAGTTCTGTTGACCATTATCTCTTCTAAACCTTGGCATAGATCAGTTGCGTGCTCGGCCTATCGCTTAATCGTCGAATATTGAAGTGATTGCACAAAGCGTGACGTGCACGAACCAGTGATTCACCGCTCTTTAAACATTGCTCGACCGCAAACGAGCGGTGTGATCCTAGCTAGTAACTTATGGCGACTATTGAATCCTCAAAATATGCGCGTCGAACCATACCTCCTCTGCTAACCTCACCCCGGTAGTTTTTCAGCAGATTTTCCACTGAACACTCTTTAATAAAATAATGATGGGCATGAGAATCATTAAATACGCAAGTCAATTGAAATTACGAACAATGCCTAGGTTTACACCCTATTCCACAGGGTATAGTTTCAAGTACTCGTAATTTGTATTATAGAAAATTATGAATATCTAATAAAGTATGAAAAATCGCAATAGTCGCAGAGTGTTTAGTAAAAAAATTGTTTTACGCTTACATCTTAGTTTATGTAGATTGTATTAATAACAAATTGTACTAATTGATTAATTAATTGTTTCTGCTGTAATTTGTTGACTTCATTCGCCAATTGTGATAATCACTTCTTACTCGTATAAACTTCAAATCTACTGTTTCTATGAAGCTGTAATTAATTATAATCAGTACAGTGATTCTTTTATTACTTAACACTAAAAAAATGATTGAACTTGTTAAAGATTGATATCTGGATGTGATTAAACGGGCTATAAGACTCCAGACGACATATCTAATAACAGACAAACATAAATGTTATAAATAAATACGGTGGATCATGTGGTCATTTCTACCGTACAAATCCCCAGATCCGAATGACGCAAGGAAGAGTTTAAGGACACTGAACTTAAGTTGCATGGAGATAAATTAACGTGATCCTCATGCTAAAAGCAGACATGCAAGGTATATCACCATAAAGGACTTTAGGCCCTCGTCGTTTATTAAAGATACTTGAGGCACTTCTTGATGCTTATATGAGAAGTAAATGTGGATGTGCTTTGCTGAGTAAATCTCAATTCGCATGCTTTAAGAGCAAATTGGTGGAAACAGCTCTACGTATTATGGTTGGGCGAATGGCTGCGTGCTTAAAGTCAACCCAACAAAAACTGAACTCGTTCTCTTTGTCAGAAAACACACAGCGTCATTAGATACGTTTCTCCATCTTTTTCCGCTGGATAATAACCAGCTTATAACCGGAGATTCATTAAGTACGTATTCCGGTACTGGATTTTGAGACGCCATTCGTAATAACGTTCTCCGAAAGGTAGGATTGACATATGTGCAGAACCAGAACAAAAAGTGTCTATGGGACTTCCGGATACATGCAGTGTATTCCAAGAAGAGTTTTTAGCTGTGCTTAAGGCTGCGAAAGTTAAAATCGAATAGACCACCGCTGTTTATGTCGATAGCCAGGCCGAGTCAAAGCGCTGGAATCAAATTTCACCAGATCTAGACTCGTCGAGAACTCCGCACAACGCTTAAGGCTTTACGGATTCCTAGACATTGCGATATAGAAGGAAATAAGCTGGCCGATTAACTGGCAAGAAATTTGAGGTGAAATATCTCGCGACGCTGTCATAAATGTCAAACCATCGTTGTATGTGTCTAAGGCGATTGCCTTATACAATAATATTACATAACTAAACTGGTATTATGGGCGTAATAACCAAAGGTAACTAATTCTACGCACTAGCATCTTAGAAAGCATGCTCGTAGACTAGGTCTCACAGATTTGAGCTGCAGTAATTTATGCATCACAGAAGATATCGCACAACTACTCCTTCTATTTAACACAGTTGTACTAGCTCTTTTTACTGCCAGCCGTGCGAATATTACCGCCAGTCTACCCATCCGTTCAATTGTCTGTCTGTACACCTTATCTTCGCGACTAGGTCGGAAGTATTAGAACGAAAAATAGGAACATACCCGTATAAACCCAGACTTACATCGGTATCCGTATGCTAGAGGAAATATATTTTATTTATCTTATGGATTAAAATTAAAATTTAGCATCTTTACATGAGAAATTTTATACGTATATGTTGATGCCTAGGTTGCTCAACCAGTTGCTGGTGTAATTTTATCGAAATCATTAATATTACCTTGATACTTACCAGTTTAGTTTTCACCATGAGTGCCGCGAGAGGTCAGTATCTGAGATGGTGTTGGTTGACTTGGAGATTGTTATTTCGTCAGAGTGCGAACCTGTTAACCATGTTGTTAACCATTCCTCATTAATGCTAAATTCCCTCTGATTAAGTAAATTTATATGCTCTTCTTATGGATGGACAACGAAATCGTAGTCTTCAGTTATTTCGAAGAATGACTGGTATATCCTTAAGCCGAAGTTGGACATAATTTTGTGATACTCACCCATTAAAGCATTTGCAGGCCGTAGGTTTGGTGGGTTTATTACTAAGCACAGGTAGCCAACGCGTCGGTGTTGACTTAATGGTGCCTAATCATTGTGGTGTTTAAAACTATGCCAATTTTCTGCGTATATTTACTATAATATACGCAGCAGTGGGGTACAACAGTCCAAGAGCAGCACTCTGCTCGTACCCCAGGTGGAGCAAACAAGTTTTTGGATTTCGGGCTCCAAATTCACCTGTCACATTGTTCAAATGTTGTTTGAAAGCTATCCAAATTTCCTAGACTTCTTTTTAGGCAGGTTGTGGATATAGAGGTTGAATAATAGCGAAGCGAGTACTGAGCCCAACGGTAGACCATTTCTTAGTTTCTTCACTTTGCCTTCTTTGTCGTTAACGAACACTTGAAACAGCCGATTTGACAGTAGATTTGAGGCATGGTATAACTCTCAAAAGTTTATACAATATGAAAGTGATACAGCAATGAATCGCCTTCCCGTGGTGCATCCTGGACAACACTAAGTGATCTATCAATCTTGGAAAAATAGCATATACATTAAAATAAGGGGAAATAGATGAGCTCTAACAATTGGAGTTGAAGAACTGCACAGACAGGCAATGCTTAGCCACATCTTCGAAAATACGGCCTGCAACTTTCAAATAAGGTAGCCTGAATCGATAAAGTTAGTTCAAGAAATGTTAGCAACACATTTCTGCCAGTTGAGAGGAAGAAAGGTAAGTATGTAAGTATTATATATACGTAATCTATTATTAAAGTATCGCTACTTATAGTGCTTATGTCTTCTAAATTAGGACTACTTCAGCTAATAGAGTTCCGCATTTAAGTGTGGTCATTTGTAGAATGATATTGCGTGGAGCTGTTCTTCTTCTTCTTCTTCTTTTTATCAGCGAGGTTATGATCCGAAAACAAGGGATCACAACCCTCCCACTTCACCGCATTTCTACTGATCCGCATGTGGGGTTCGCCTATTTGACCTCAGAAAATATCGGCAGGCCTACCGATTTTGGATCACTCGGTTACTGAGGCCAATGAAATGCCGATGTCGTCGCATTTGTCTGATCCAGGCGTTTATAGGCCTGCCTTTACTACATCGCGATGTCTTTGGAACGTGCATTGATATTGCCTTATTAACAGGGTTCAAATGATCTCTTCTTTGAACGTGGCAATACCAACTGAGCCGGTCACGCTCTATTTTTTGTACGATGGTTTCCTTGATGTGAAAGCTTCCACGGATCTTCGAACTTCTTATTCGATCAAGCTTTGTCACTCCTTTGTCACTTTTTGTACATCGTCCAACATTGTGAGCCGTATGTGAGCGCTGGACGTACAACTGCGGTGTAGAGCCTTCCTTTCAACTTAAGGGGCATTTTTCTGTCACAGAAGATAGGGGAATTTTCTCGCCACTTCATCCACCCTACGCTTACACGATGATTGATGTCGTCATCACAAGTTGCTTTGCTATTGATCATAGATCCCAGATATTTGAACTTTTCGCACTTGGGAAGCACTGTTCCATTCAAATAAATGTCTGGAATAGGCCTGAGTGGATCAGAGAACGGGCAGCACAAGTACTCTGTCTTTTTTGAACTAATGCGATACCCATTTCTCTCCAAAACGTCCACCCACACATCAAGTGCTCGTTGCAGGGATGTAGGATCCTCACTTATGATGGCTCCATCGTCAGCAAAGAATAACTGATGTACCTTGGGGTCCATCACTTTACCTTCAAGCAGATAGTCAAGGACTGTAATAAAGAGCAAAGGACTTAAAACGCTTCCCTGGTGTACCCCGACTTTGATTGGGAACTCTTCGGTTACTCCAGCGGGGCATCTTACTTTTGTATTTGCTCCTTCGTACATGTCCATAATCATCTGTACATAGGTTTCTGGAACCCCTCGATGTCTTAGCGCCACCCATATCAGATCTCGTGGTTGTCTGTCGAATGCCTTTTCAAAGTCAACCAATACAATATGCAAATCCCTTAAGGAATCACGATGTTTTTCCATTATGATCCTAATACTTTGGATTGCATCTGTGGTTGATTTACCCGAGACAAACCCGCACTGATCATCAGATAGCCGTATTATTTTTCGCAGTCGGCCACCTAATACCCGCTCAACGATCTTCATGGTGTGTGACATCAGCTTGATCGAACGGTAGTTATCACAGTTTTGCGTATCACCCTTCCCTTTGTATACAGGGAGAAGGTAACTTTCCCTCCATTCATTCGGCATTGGATCACCTCTCACGAATTTGGAGATGAGAATTCTGAGCCATCTGAACCCGATATCTCCCATCTTTTTCCAAAACTCAGAGGGTATTTCGTCTGGCCCAATCGCTTTTCGTTTTTTGGAGTATTTGACCGCCTCACTAACTTCTTCGACTGTAATGTCGGCTATTTCTTCACAGTTAGGGGTGGCTCTTGGAAAGTATAGCCGGGGAAACTGTTCATTCAAAAGCTCTTTTGCTTTGAAAGCCGCTTTCTTCTCATTTATCACTTTCTCAGCTTCATCACTCCACCACCATGTTTCTTCGGCGTGTTGATGGTGGCCTTTTGAAGCTCCTAGCAGTGATTTGGCCTTCTTTAAGCAAGTTCGCTGTAGGGAATCCCACATATTTTGTGCTCTGCACTCTTCATCCTCAGCTCCGTTGATGGTGTGAGAGAGGTAATTCTTCATTACGAAAACAAAAGCCTCGCCTTTTTCTTTGTCCAGATTGTACCACTTGATTTTCTCAGAGACCCTTGTTTGTTTGCTTTTCTTTGGTGTTTTCATAAAAATTTCTGTTAGCAGGAGACGGTGTTGTCGAGCGATTGCCTCTCCCAGGATCACTTTGCAATCTTTTACCCGAGGCTTCATGAAACTGGCTACCAAATGGTAGTCAATCTGAGTTTCATCTCCACCACTGCTGTAAGTGATCAGGTGTCGGCTTTGTTTGATGAACATGGTATTTAACACGATAAGACCGTGTGATTTGCACATGCTTAGGATGTCTTCACCAGGAAGGTTCCTGGTTCCATATCCTAGTCCTCCATGGCAGTCTTCATAGTCTTCGTTTGATTTCCCGACATGTCCATTCAAATCTCCTCCAACAAACAGAAATTCTTCCTTTGGGATGTCCTTAAGGAGATTGTGGAAATCTAGCCAAAATGCATCTTTATCTCTCTGATTGTACCCATCGTGGGGAGCATATGCACTGACAATATTCCACACCTCTCCTTGTATTACTAGTTTGAGAGACATCAAACGGTCGCTGGACTTCGAAATGCTCAAGACGTTTCCAAGTAGCTCTGCCGCAAGGATGATACCGATTCCGTTCCTAGCCTTTTCCGTTCCGTAGTAGAACATCTTGTAATCTTTTGTCCTAACGTCCAAGAAACGCGCCCGATTCCCGGTGTTTTTCCATTTCGTCTCTTGGACACACAAGATGTCCACCCGCCTTCTATTCATCATCTCTTCCAGCTCGTAACTTCGACCGGTCATGCTTCCAACGTTCCAACTCGCGACCCTTAAATTGCGTCCAAACTGTTTCATTATGTTGCTAGCCCCCGGAATCCGTATAGCTCTGACCCGAACATTTCTGCTCGGTCCAGGATCAGTACCATGCACAGCAGTGGTAGTGCCTGGCGGGGTAGTGCCTTTCCTTTTTGCAAGTATTATCATAATGATACAGTTTTGCAATACAATTTTTGAACCATATTGCGATGGTGTTTGTTGTTTGACACGTGCATGCTCCTGTTTTAGTATTGTTTGATCTTTCTTTTATGACACCGGTGATCTCCAGTCGTGTCAACCCACGGACTCGCATGCACACTTGTGGGAGGGTTTTTATGGTAGTATATGTGTCGCTAGGCTCACTTGGGTGTTATATTGCCTAGATCTGATTTGTCCCCTTAGTCGCCTTTTACGACAAGCGCTAGTTGTTGGGGGGCGCTGCAGTGATATTCTTAACCCGTCCCTGCACGGGCTTGCGTGGAGCTGTTCTAGGCGGCATAAGCTGATTTAGCTAGCTTAGCTTACAATTTGCATCCACAGATTAGTGACATGCCAGTCTGATCAATATTTCAGCTTCACTATACCCCTACCTCACATACTATATAACTATTGATTTGAAAGTCAACATTTTTAGGCATATTTACATATCACAGCCTGCCTTTGTCTACCACTGCAAAAGCTTCAGCTGCTTAAGATTGCAAGTACCAGTTTCAGCCTAGTGGACTAAGGCCCCTTCTGTAGCTACACCGAAAAACATACTAAAAGCCACAAAATCTGTTAACAAACTTTATTATTTAATCCTCTACCTCGGTAAATTTAAACTTCAATGGAATAACCGGTGTATTAATAAAGTAATTCTCAAATGCATTCTCAATCGGGTAGTTGAACTCGATATAAAAGTTTCTGACCAATCGAGCTACTGCAACTTCCAGTTCCAAGTCCACAATCCTCTTACCGACACACGTTCGAGGTCCAAATCCAAATGGAATATATGTGAATGGAGTAATTGCATTTTCCAAGTCATCACCACGTATCCATCTCTCTGGGATGAATTCATTCGGTTGAGGGAAGTACTTTTCCTCTCTGTGCAACAATGCAGCGTTCATCAAAACTTGAGTTCCCTTTGGTATCTGATAACCACGCAATGTTAAATCTTCTCCAGCACAGCGTGGAACTCCTGGCCCAATTGGATGCATTCGAACACCCTCCTTAATGACTGCCCTCAAGTACGGAAGATTATTCATCGATTCGACTGTGAACATAGAGTCCTTTTTCGGTAGAACCTGTCGAACTTCCTCTCGCAGTTTGGCTTGCTTCTCAGGATTTTTTGCAATTTGCAGAAGCGTTCCACTTAGAACTGAGGAGGTCTAAAGTAGACAAGAATTAGTCATAGTAAGATTGGATGGGTAGGCATTGTCTTACAGTATCAACTCCAGCCATTAGCATATCCACTGCCATTACAATAGCAAACGTCTTATCAACCTTGATAAGCCTCTCCAAAACGCTTAATTCGCTATCATCTAGTTCTCCACGATTCTCAACTTCGTACCGTTTCACAGATTCTTCTACGAATCCAATTGTGGTCTCGAAAATCACATCCAAACATTTCTTGGCTCGTGCGAAGGCTGGAGTCCAGACATACTTCCATAGCGATGGTTGGAAGTCCAAATCGTACATAAGCCGAAGGAATATCTGAAGACTGTCGAACATCTTTTTCATATCTCCTCTGTCTCGATTCTTACGAATCAATCCGAGTTCTTTATTCAAAGCCACTACGGCTACTGATTCGAAGGTCAGTCGATTTATTTCGTTGAGGAAGTTATCGGGAACCTCATGCGTTACAGGATTACGGATTTCACGTATTCTAAACAAAAGAAATATCTCCTAAGGCTTAAAAAACAAAATGTTTGAGTTTACCTCTCCATGAATTCTGAGTTGATCTGCTGCATTGGAATGATGTAAGTTCTAGCATTTCGAGGCTGCATGAGTATCGGATTAACTGCAGTACGAAAAGTTCCCCAGGCTTCTCCTTGCCTAAGAAAAATTCCTTCGAAATAGCTTCTACACTTAATACTAAATTTGATACTCACGAATTTATGAGTCCTTCAGATTTGTCATAGAGCTCCGATCGATATGTCTTCCTATAATACTGCATTGCTTCTGACGCGGGCCTTGTTGGCCAAATTCCTTCGGTTCGGAGAACTTTTTCAAACTCTTCCACATTGAAAGTCATAACAATATCCACTTTTCCGAATAGCCCCGGAATGCGATATATTTCTCCATACTGCTCTCTAGCCTTCAGCATATAATCTATGAATGACTTCTTATAATACGGTCCGCCTGGCATAAATCCCCTAACTAGCTCATATTTCGTAGGTCCGGGTATTTCTTCGTAGCTTCGCGCTGTGGTCCAATTCTTCGATTCCAACTTAATACACGTATGCAAATCAAATTGAATTATTTTTAAATCAAATCAGAATTAAAATCAATAAATATATGATTCAGTGTAATTTAAAATAATAAATCAGATGAAAGGTATAACAAACACACTATATGGAATCTCTGTAAAATGTGCGATAACATCTAAAAATCAAATGCTTTTAAACAATGCTGACCTTCAAATTAACCGCTTGAGTTGATAATATTCTCTTGAGATACAAGAAAGTATTGACTCCATGAGTATTTTTCCACAGCATTTTCCGGCCTGTCCTCGTCTGTTCGATTTCAATTGCTATCTGAGAGGGAGTGACTTAGTATTGTGTGCCATGAGAGATAGAAACTTTCAAACTACAAATTAGAAAGCTTTTAAAAAGATTAACTTTATTCGAATGTGTTGAATTGATAAACCAGAGAGCTTGCGAGCTCCAATCAAATAGCATATACATTACAGAAAAGCATTTTCCTAACTTATGGCGGGGAAAATACTTCTGTACAATTGTTATTACATTCGTATGCTGAATGCCATGTATGAATTTTTTGTCATCACAGATGAGTTGCCCAGGTTCGCATATGACGGAAAAGTAGTAATGCTATAGGTTTGACGACGAAAGAAATAATTCAAGGACAGCTCCGTGATAGTCTGGGGGCTAAAATCATAGCTATCGCAGGTTCGACTCCTGCATCTCGACACCATATTGAAATTGTTTAAATGCTTATTTTCTGTAGGCCGAACTTGCTCGAGATGTCTACAGTAGTTCCAATTTTCACAGCAATTTTCGACAATAAGCGAAAACTTATCTCGATTTACTCCAAAACTAAGCATGTACCCGAAAAGCAGTTTAAGGACCATTGATACCAATTTTTTTTTTCTAATGTCAGATAAAATAATGTTCCCAAATGTGCCTGTGACAAGGATTCCTAATCGTCGTCCATTTACCTTATTTGTCATTCCGTCCATCAATGAGTAGAAATATCCTCCATTTGCGCCTTCACCCAACCGGGCACACATATGGTACATACATACTCGTTAATGTGAACTTATAAATTTTTTAACGAATTCGTTAGCATATACAATATACCTATACATACATATAGAAGGAGGTTTCGACTTAATTGTTAAAATACAAATAGGGTCGTTGCTGTCACAACATTATCGTAAGGTCAAAATAAATTCCCAGGTTTCGTAAAGATCTGACTTTCGTAAAGTCAAGTAGAATGGAACAAAATAAAAAAGCCCGAAGTTCAGAAAAGATTAAGCTTAAATCACCAGTTTCATCAGCAACTAATTTTCGTCTGACTAAAACCATCGGTGGTGCCCTTTTGTGATGTCATGTAACAGACGGTTTGTCCTAAAGTTTTAGGCAACCACATATTTTCCGTACATTGAGATTCAACTTAAGGAAGTTTCACTATTTGGTTTAATCGAAGTCGACAGAAAACCTACTTATACTGTTGACAGGCAGTGGATGTTATGTTTTCGTTGTTCGCATGCATTTTTTCTCACTGAGCTGCGACACTCATTTCTACAGCGCTATTACAATAGAGTAAAAGTGCCTCCAGCAACACATTCGGAATAATGGAATGAAACATATCGCTAAATGTTCGGTATACTCTCCGGATGGTCTCCTTACGTATATACAGATTTTAAAAATTAGATCTTTTATTTCGCATACTTTCAACTCATCCCATGTTGGATTGGCAAAAGTACTCCTTGACACGACCGTTAAGCTGCAAACATAATTATTGGTTCTGGGGTCAAATTAAACAACCCCTAAAGGACCTAGCTTTTCTCAACTCTTTCGCACTAATGAAACGGACCTACAGTCTTATGCCGTATCTGAAGGTCAATTTATTTTTAGGAGCTCTCTTGTAACAGAAGTCTAGGATGTTTGTCAGCCGTTAGCAAGAGGTGGAACTGTTCAACAATTATTTGATGTTTTGAACCTTACGCGCAGTGGTCCGACACACTAACGACTGTACCGCGGAGGCCACAGTGATTGACGCGGTGTTGATGATGATGTTTATCAACGTAGTTTAAGGACAGCCGAGAATATTGACAGCTCGGAGGCAAGCGTCGCCGATAACTGAAGAACGTCAATTCGGTATCGTTCTAAAAAATTAGAAGTGTCAATTGTTTGGTTCAGCGGACTTATGGGGCATTTTTTTTGAAAATCCGACAGCAGCCACAGAAACAGTGACATTACTGGCAAGGCGGTCAGAAATCAATTGGCCCCCCAAATATTGCGATTAAACCCCCTACCACTTCTTTTTGTGGGGATATTTTAAATTCATGGTCTATGCCAATAAGCCAAACTGAAAAGAATTTACGTACATACATATGGGTTGGGTACGATAGCCTGCTTTTTATAGTCCTATTTCCTAAAACCCCATTTTTAAATCTGGCTTTTTATAATCCCGTTTATTTAGAAACCTACTTTTTCAGTAAAAACTAGTTATCTTATTTCGCGGGAATGGTTATCATTGTCACAAAAACTAAAGATAATTCTAGATTTACTAATATAGAAAACTATTTACATTCCCCTTACGCAACTTCGTTGTCCCGCTGAATGTTTAGTTTATTTAAGTAAGAAATATTTGACATGATACATGATACAAGATAATAAAATCATATAATTTAGCATCGAGGAAAGATTTACAAAGTTCAAATAATAACACGAGATGAAAAGAAGGGTAAAAAACAATTAAACTTAATTTGACTGTAGTGAGAAGTTGATTACTTGAGGGAAATGCATTTGTAAATTACTTAAAGAAAATTAAAATTTTATGAAGAAGAAATAAAAAAAGAGAAAATGTAAGAAAAATAAAATAAATAAAAAAAAATACAAATAAATAGATAAAAGAAAAATAAGAGATAGATATTATATGGCTTCAATTAGTATTTGATAGATGTGAATATAGCTTTCTCTGAAATTCGGCCGATGAGCTTGTTCTTTGCAACTCAACTGGAAGTGTGTTCCATAGTCGTATTGCAGAGACAAAGAATGATCGCTCTGCAATGTTGTTTGCAAATCGGGGCAAGATTAGGCGTAGACCCCTACCGGATTGGGCAAATCGGAGCATTTCATTTAAATACACAGGACAGTCGTTATGAATGATGGAATGCAGCTTCAACAAATTGCGATAATTAAGGTAATCATCAAGACAGATTCCTATAAGAGACATTTTAAGGTGTGAAACACTAGTATATCTTGGCAGGTTATAAATAAACCGTAAACAGTCATTGAAAGCTACATTTAACCTTACATTCATAGTCTAGAGACGGGTAAACTGAGCAATTAAAGATGAAGAATGGCATAAGAAGGCTTTTAACTAAACGCAGTTTCATACTTGGCAGAAGGGGACTAGCAGAGCATCTCAAGCTACGCAGTCCAGAGTAGATTCTGCCAATTGTGGTCGAAATAGCGTCGCAACAGCTTCACTTGTTGTTTAATGTAAAGCCAAGATACTTAACTTTGTTTACGTATGGAATAATCTCGCCGTTAAGTACAATGGGAGGAAATTCCAGGGCAATCACTTCTCTTCTTGAGCATAGCATAGCAAGGGTCTTAGTTGGGTTTAGTTTAAGTTTATTTAGATTAGGAAAAAGTTGAATTCTTACTATATCTTCATTCACCCTTGCCACTAAGTCCTCCATCAAGCCTATTGAACGGCAAAGATAAATCAGGACGTCATCTGCGTACATTTGCATGTTGCAGCATGCTATACACTCCGGGAGGTCATTAATAAAAAGGGAAAATAATAACGGCCCCAACACAGACCCCTGTGGTACTCCGGTATTTACAATAAGAGGTCTGGAAGTTTCACTATCAGTATAGACTGTTTAAACTCTGTCCCTGAGATAACTGCATAACAGGCGAATAGAAGTACTAGAAAAATTGAACTTACTTCTTAGCTTAGACATTAAAATCGAGTGATCAATGGAATCAAAAGCCTTTGAAAAGTCCAGAAGTAGCAAAAGACCAATTTTGTCCGCATCTAACTCCATACACAAATCTGTAGTGACTTTAATAACCACTGATTCACAGCTATGTTTATTACGAAACCCGGACTGCCATGCAGATATTATATTGCTACTATTTAAGTAATTAGGCATTTGACTGTGAATGGCTTTTTCAAAAACTTTAGATAAATACGGCAATAAGCTTGTTGGTCTGGAATCTGCTGGGTCAACAGGTTTCGTCTTTTTAGGAATGGGTATTATTTTAGCTGCCTTCCAGTGTGTGGGAAAAGTACTAGTACAGATGCATGCATTGATTATGTGAAGTACAAACCTTATAATTATAGGCAAAATAAGTTTGATAAATTTTGGTGAGATATTATCAGGGCCCACAGCATCGGATTTTACAGAGCGGACAGCGTTTAAGACATCTCCTATAACACCACAATCGAAAGAAAAGTGCGCCGTGGGATCAGGGTTATTCGAAGCAATTTTAGGCATAGAAGAACTGATGAAATTTGGAGCAAAGTGCGATATCATTTCGTCGGGGCTAAACGTACACTTTGACATGTTTTTAGCTCCAATTATACCTGCGTCTTTTATATTCTTCCACTGTTGTTTAGAGCTTAGTGTGGGATTAAGTTTTCCTATGAGGTACGACCTCTTGGACGAGCGGATAAGAGCCGTGACCTTGTTTTGAGCAACGCAGTATTGTCTTCTATTATAATCAGACGGACTTCTTTTGTACTTTCTAAAAAAACCCTCTCTCTCATTGATTAAAAGTTTTATTTCGCTATTGTACCAGGGACAAGATACTGGCTTTATTCTCTTCGTTACTAATGGGACATAGTTATCGTAAAGCAAATTGACTAGACAATTTAATAGGGCGACTTTATTGTCGATGTCCGGGGTGTGATAAATGTCATTCCAGTTTAAGGTGTCACTGTACTGTTGTATGCCCTCATAATCAATATTGCTATAGCTAAAATATCTAGAATGTTTTGAATTAACAACATCAAACTGAAAAGAACAAAAAATTATGTCATGGATAAATTCAGATGTTGGTCTAACTTGATCGTTCCTTAATACCTTAAACATCGAACTTGTTAAGAACATATCAATGAGTGACGGATTTTCCAATGACTTAAAACAGGTAGGCCAACGTGTTTTTACAATAGATAAACTCATTCGGTCGCAAAAATAATGAAATCTTCTTGCCATGCTATTGTTAACCAATATGTTTACATTAAAATCGCCGCCAATTAAGGCGTCTCTATACTTTAGGGCCTAGCTTTAGCAAAGTATCCTCCAGTTCGTCGAGATTTACGTCATAAAAATTATCAGGTGGGGAATATATGACAACTAATAAGCATTTTTCGTTGTTCCCGTTACTGATCTCTACGCATAAAAACTGAATATTAGACCTAGTTGAAGAGTAAATTATTTTTGCCGAGATATGTTCCCTAACATACATACAAACGCCACCTCCTATGCGATCAGCACGATCATTCCTAAACAAATTAAAACCAGGAAGATGTACAAGTTGTGAAAAAATATCTCCATTAAGCCACGATTCTGATATCATAACCACATCGACTTTTGAAGTACTTAACATTTGATGTAAAACTGTGTATTTGGAACGAATGCTACCGGGATTTATATGACAAACATTAAGCCCACTATGTGCATTGCACATCACATTGAGAGCGACCCTAACAATGTCAGGATTTAGACCAAAAACCATGATGACGAAAAACAACATCAAACAGAGCCATCGCCAGTTCAGAGAAAATTATATTCACAAATAAAGAAGCCAGAGAATATCTACTAAAATCTACAATGAAGCAAAAAATTATAAAAGTGCTCATAGGTACGAACAATGTGTGATCGTGCTATGTTATTAAATTCATAATTTCATTTAAATAATTTACCAATGCATGAACATTAAAAAAAAAGAAATCAAAAACAAATTAAACTAAATCAATTAATTGTTGCAGTAAATCAAGCAAAATCAAAAAAGAAAGAAAAGAATAACAATAAATACAATATAACACACATTCCATTAGAAAAACAAATGAGAAAACAAAAGAGAGAGAAAAAAAAAAAAGACCGAGTAAAACAAAAATAAATGAACAGCTAATCAGCCAGGTCGAGCCCCTCAGCAGCAGCATCATCTGTCGTGTTGATATCAGCAACGGTTTTTATATTTGCGGCGGGTGCATTACTTCTAACAGAAGAAGATCGAAGACAATCAAGCGCTAGCAAATTTGGAATGTGGGTTGGAGTGCTAGCAGCTAATTCTCGTACAAACACTTTCCGATTCCGCCTAAACACAGAGTGTAAACAATGAGAACTACGGAGTTCATTCGCCTTGCGAAAAATAGCATGATTTTGCTTAGTTAGACATTCATACACTCTCACAAATTTGTTGCTTGCGAAGCCAAGGTCATTTAGTGTCACTAGTTTGGAGTTCGTTTTGTAATACTCAGCCATTTTTTTCAACAAATTGATTTTACACTGCGCGTGCGGAAGTTTAATGATGATCGCGCTGCACGAAGAATTATTCGCCGGTGTTGTGCGTATAATAGAATTTGGCGCTATCGTTGGTAAATTAACTTTTGCGCACAGTTTGTTAAATACTTCAGACGAATTTTCTTCCTTCGAAATTGGTATCCCATGCATAACGACGTCACCAGCAATGTTCTTCCGGGCTATCGCATCTATTTGCATTTGAAGGTCGGTGGTGTTATTTTCGGTTATTACTGACTTAATGGTAAATAACTCCTGTTCAATTTCATCCATCCGGTTGCAGCGACTTTCAACGGTGTCAACTCTGCTTTGCAAGGTAAACACAGAGTTGTTAATAGTGCCATACCTTTTAGCGAGGCTGCTCTCAAGTGTGCTGATTTTATTTTTAAACTCATTTTCAATCGCATCTATCCGTTCTGATAGGCTGTTGGTCAAAGCCTTTATTTCAGTTTTTAGATGCGAAATAATTGAATCGGTTATGTCCTTTTTCAGCGAGTCCAATCGAGTCTCTATTATTTCCCATAACTTCGCTTGAGAAAGAGATGCCGACTGCGAACTGCAGTATGGTGAGAGAGGCGTAATAGTTTTCTCAGCCGATCTCAATTTTCTCAATTGATCACTTTTGTTATACATTTTCACTCAAGTATTAAAACTAACTTTTATTTATTTTATGAATTTAAAACTTCTATTATGTTAAATTAAACACAATTAGAATTGAATTTAACACAAAGTTGATACTCTAGTTAATAAGAAAAGAAACTAGGAATGATTTTCAATGATTTTGATTTAACAGACTTGGTTCTTAACTAAGAAATTATGAATTTTAACGGAGCTCAGAATTTCACAGCTTTCTTCTATTCATTACTCACAAACGGTGTCAACTTAAGTGCCTGTTGTCTGGCAGGCGACTGTATCCTAACTACTTGGATAGCCCGCTTCGCGGGTTAAATGCATTTCACTCTATGGGACATTAATCGATTTGAACACAAGACGGTCCTCACATGCAGGTGCTCAGGGTGCCGCTAAGCGGCTTATAACGAAATATGAAATATGTATATAGAGACAAAAACTGTTAAAATTATATAAAACAATGGAAAATGACCAACATTAAATGTTAAATGGTTAAATTCAAATAAAAACTCCAAATTTTGAGAATCAGGCAATAATCGGGATTTAAGAAAATTTTAATTAAAATTTTTTTCTTCTGGATTTTAATAAAACGGAATTTAAAAGTCGGGATTTCGATAGACTCCCTATATATATATGTATATACTATATTATATTGATCGCTAGACGTTCTTAAAAGGCGTTAGGCACATATTGGAATTCTCCTGGACAAATCGATTCCATCACTATACACTAATGTATTGTACTTTGCTTCTAATAAAGATACCGCATATCTGAGTTAATAAATCTGCATCCATGCGGTCGTATTTCAGCTCTTGTCTAGTAAAAGCGAGCCGTTCAGACGTGGCAGTATACAATCTTCAAGCTAGAAGCTTTCGTAAAAGTGGCTTAGATAGCCCTCTTAGTTTAAGTATCTTCTCAATAAGTCAATCTCATCATCTTATTTTTATCGAGAAAAACAAATTTAATGTGTCCAAAATTCTGATAATTTAGACTTACAAGATAATATAAGTGCGCAGTAAGTATGCATACGAGCAGTTGCAGAAAAAAAAAACTACATTTCCTTCAATTCGTATCAGGTTTATTTATTACCAATCGATCACTGTCCAATAAGAACATGTACCTCATTTAATCCTCAACTTCGGTGAATTTAAAACGAAGCGGAATAGCGGGTGTATTTATGAAGTGACTCTTGAAAGCATTCTCAATTGGATAATTGAATTCCACATAGAAATTCCTTACCAATCGTGCTACGGTCACTTCCAACTCCAAATCGGCAATTCTCCTGCCAACACACATTCGTGGCCCAAAACTAAATGGAAGATACGTAAATGGAGTGATCGCAGTTTCCAAAGGGTCATCACGAATCCAACGTTCAGGAATGAACTCATTAGGTTTAGGAAAGTACCTATCCTCTCTCAATAGTAAGTTTATATTTATCATGACTTGAGTTCCCTTGGGTATTTGATAGCCTCCCAATGCAACATCTTCGCCAGTACAACGTGGTATACCAGGTCCAACTGGATGCATGCGAATACCTTCTTTGATACAGGCCCTCAGATAAGGTAAATGCCGCATCGATTCAATGGTGAAGGTGGAAGTCTTTTCGGGAAGAACTTGACGAATTTCCCGTCGTAGTTTCTCTTGTTTTTCTGGATTTTTTGCTATTTGCAGGAGGATGCCAGTTAACGTAGTTGAAGTCTGAAAATCAATGAAGAAAAAATGAGTTGGAATGAATCAAAGTATAAATAAAGCCCACCGTGTCAACTCCAGCCATGAGTAAGTCCACTGCCATCACAATAGCAATCGACTTGTCGATAGCTATTAGCTTTTCCAGAACACTTAGTTCGCGACCCAGTTTTGGACGATATGCATTTTCAAACCGTTTTAGAGGTTCCTCAAGAAATTCTATCACAGTATCATAGATCACATCTAGAGCCCTTTTGTATCGAGCATAGGTCGGAGTCCAAACGTATTTCCATAACGACGGCTGGAAGTCCAGTTCGTACATTAACTGTAGAAAAAGTTGAAGACTGGTGAACAAATCCTTTCCATCAGCATTGTCTCGATTTCTACGAATTAGTCCCATTTGCTTATCCAATGCCACCACGGCAACTGATTCAAATGTGAGTCTGTTAATATCCTCGATAAAGTCTCCTGGCATTTCATGGGTAAAAGGGTCCCGTATTTCTCGGATTCTATAGAAAAAGAATTTTCGACATATCAGGCTATTCAAAGCATCGGCTTAATCTCACCTTTGAATGAACTCAGAGTTGACTTCCTGCATTGGAATGACATACGTTCTGGCATTTCGAGGCTGCATCAAAACAGGATTCACAGCTGTTCTGAAGTTTGCCCATTCTTTGCCATGTCTAAACAATACTGATATCTATGACTGTATTTACTTTGCAAGTATAAGTACTTACGAACTCATGAGCCCTTCAGCTTTGTCGTACAGTTCCGCCCGATACTTACTCCTATAGTAAACCAAAGAACCTACATCCAGTCTCTTAGGCCACATTCCCTCGGTGCGATAGATTTTTTGAAAGTCATCAACACTGAAAGCCATTATGATGTCGACATTTCCAAAAAGTCCCGGTATGCGGTATATGTCTCCATACTGTTGTCGGGCTGTCGAAATGTAGTCGGAAAATGATTTTTTGTGATATTGACCTCCTGGCAGAAATCCTCGAATGAGTTCAAGACTCGTTGGTCCTGGAACCTCTTCGTATGGTCGTGCTTTACTCCAATCCACAGTATCAGAATGTTCCAGCTTTTATTTAAAATCAAAATCACTTATATGAACACGAAAAATAAATCTGATTAATCTGACTTTTAAACTTGCAGCTGCTTGTGTTGATAACAAATTGTTGATGTGCAGTGATATGCACTTTCTGTGCATTCCAAATTTGAGTGGGGTTTCTCGAAGCATTTTTCCAGCCATCTTCTGTGATCAAAACTCGACTGAACACTGAGTAAAGGTAGATTTTACCTAATATCGTAGATGGGCCTCATTCAATCGAATGGCTGCTCGTTGATAAGTGAAGTTGAAAGATTTATGGCTCGTTGCACTCAAACCAACCCAAAGGCAAAGTAAATAGTATTTGTTTGTAAACAAAGTGATTACAAACGATAACAAACTAAAAACGCTCATATGCAGTGCTTTGCTTAGTTCTCAAAGCATTTAATCTAATAAATCATCTTTATCTAATTCAGTGGCACGCAAGTTTTTTCTTTCTTGTAACACTTCCTCAGTTCATAAACTTCATATGTACATACGAGTATACGACATACAGATGACATCGATTCTCAAGATCCTCGATTTTTTCGAAAAATCACATCTAATACTCGTACTACGAAAAACTTAGTACAAAATCTAACCTATTTGTATCCGCGAATATGTTGCAAATGATTTCAAACACGCCCACTTTCTTCTAAAAAAAACAATAGTATTTGTAACCTAATCTCTACAAATTCGGGGAAATATGTTCTAGGTATCGGCGAAGGATGTCTTTGCATATGAATTGAAAAGTTTACAAGGCGACAAGAAAAGTTTAGAGAATGAAGGATAAATTTATCAAGCGATTCACAATAAATTTGCTTTAATTTTATTTACCTATATCTATACTATCCGCGTATTTAAAGAAATATAGAATTTATTTATTTATTTATTTATTTATTTTTTTATTCATTTATTTCGCCAATCAAAGTACAAATCTCTTACAGACTATGCTAATATACATTTGTACGTACATATTTATATATGAGAACTTGTTTTTCTTTTATATTCATATTTAACTTAAAACTAAACAAAAAAAGAAAAAGGAACATAATTTAATTAAAACTAAATAAATAAGATTAAATGGAAGAATACAAAGATTTATAACTGAAACTTCGTGAGTAAATAATTTGTAAACATAAAATAATGCTTTTGACAATAGGTTAACAAGATTGACTAAGAAGTAGATATATAAGTTTGAATTTAAATGAGGCACGTGAACAACATACATACATACATACATACATACATACATACATGCATACATACATACATTTTCAATGGCCCGCTAATCCTTCATAAGGATCGCGGGGGTAGGATGCTCAGGTGGACTCTCCATCCTTCTCGATCCTCCGCTATTGACTCCAACTCATCAGGAGGAATCCCTAGATGGCTCCAGGAGAAATGCCGGACTCTGTCCAACCATCTATTCCGCGGGGTCGCCTACCTAATGCCACGGCCACCATGGCACGTCTTGGAAGCCGGTCTGAGGGCATACGCACTACGTGACCAAACCATCGAAGCATAGATCGTTCCGTTCGGAGAAGTAGCTGCTCAACATTGAGCGCCTCGCGTACTCTGGTGTTGTGCACTCGATCCCTACGAGTTTTTCCAGCAACACCGCGAAGGAACCTCATTTCGGCAGCTTGTATCAGCGATCTTATTCTTTCGGTCACTACCCAAATTTCATGACCATAGGTGAGAGTTGGAACATACACCGAGTTAAAAACCGATAGCTTAGCTTGAACACTAAGTTCAGCCTTTCTTACAACAGATTGGCCAAGCTCTCTCAAAATTGATCCAGCCTGACCAATTCTACAGGATAACTCTGCATTACTCTTCCCATCACTCGTGAATAAGACCCCGAGGTACTTAAACTTATCCACCTGTTTCAGTGCAACTCTACTAACATGCAGAGTGCACTGAATGGGTTTTTTGGAAACGACCATTACTTCTGATTTGTTGACGTTGATCTTCATTCCAGCATCATCACAAACAGCTACAAACCTTTCGAGTGCGCGCTGAAGTTCGGTTTGAGAGGACCCAAGGATGACCAAATCATCCGCAAAGAGCAGATGACTAATCCTTAGGTCTCCCACTTCGAAACATACCCCGCCACGGCTGCGCTGCAACATCCAATCCATATATACAATGAAGAGGAGAGGTGACAAAACGCACCCCTGGCGGAGTCCAACGCCCACAGTGAAAGGTATTGATTTAACACCGTTTATCCGAACACAGCTTCTATAGTTAGTATATAAAGACTGAATCGCCCTTAACAGAGAACCATCAATCCCATACTCCTGCAGAACACTCCAGAGTTTGCCTCTAGGAACCCTATCATATGCTTTCCAAATCTACAAAACAAGTATAGACAGGTTTGGCATACTCACAGGCTTTCTCAAGAACCATTCTGAGAGTGAATAACTGGTCGGTTATGCTTCTACCGGGACGAAAACCGCACTGCTCAACCCCCAAACTGTCCTCAACCACAGCTCTGGAGCGCGTTTCTAGCACCTTAGCGAAGACTTTTCCAGGGAGACTTTAAAGAGATACACCCCTATAGTTGGCGCAATCTCTTTTGTCCCCTTTTTTAAAAAGAGGAACTATCACCCCCATTTGCCAAACACCAGGTGTTTCACTGCGTTCCCAGACCACTTTAATGAAACGCGAGAGCCATTGCACTCCTTCTTTACCTAAAGCCTTGAACATTTCTGGCCGAATTTTATCCACACCAGCAGATTTGCCAACCTTTAGCGCTTTGATCGCCAAAGTTACTTCCTCTACCATAGGAATACTTTCCGCCCAACTCTCGACAATAGGTCTGTCATCTTCGGTGCCCTGTTCGGGATTGAGCAATTCTGAAAAATGCTCGCTCCATCTGCGTAAGATGTCCTTCTCATTGGAAAGAAGTGTGCCGTCTTTGGATTTAACTCTTTCAACGATATTCAACTTTTTTACTCTGAGTCGGCGGACGGTCTGCCAGAACATCTTATTTGCAGATCTGTGCTCACGTTCCAATTTTTCGCCAAACTCCTTTCAAGACTGTTCTGTCGCTGTTTTCACAACTAATTTGCAGGTTCTTCGCGCCTCAGTGTACCGATTTCGAGAATCGGAGTTCCCCAAGTGAATCCACACCTTAAAGGCTCTCTTCTTCTCTCTGATGGCTTCTTGAACTCCGGGCGTTTTAAACCAAGCAGTCCTTTTCTCACCACCAGCCGCCACACCAAGCCGCTTCACTCCACAAACATCTTCAAAACAGTTGCCATTCTTCCTCTACATTAATTGGAACAGCTGGAATTCCTTCAAACTTCTCAGATATTTACCACGCAAATGTCTTCCGTATCTCATCGTCCTGTAACCTCTCCCATCGTATGCGTGTAACCATCCTTGGTTTACGCTTTGGTAGGGGAGGCGCTCTCTCGCTAAGAAACAATTTGCACAGCACTAACTGATGATCAGTTGACAGTTCGGCCCCTCTCAATACGCGAACATCACAAACCATTCTCTTCAGACACGATGGTACCACAAAGAAATCGATTAGCGACTCAATTCAATTCAATTCAATTCAATTTATTCAATACTTTGTGAGTACAATAAGACTGGGTCTTTTTTAGTACATAGTATTATACACTTAGCAAATTAAAAATGTTAAAGGATATTTAACTTAACAAAATAAAATATTATATAAAAAGGAAGGAAACAGAGTATTAAAGCAAAAAAGAATAGTGCTGTGTTTCTTTCTGCTGAAGACTCTGACGGTACCGCGTGTATTTGTGAATGTCTTTGTGCGGAAAGATAGTGTTCATGATGGATAAGCCATTTTCACAACAAAAATCCAACAACCTCTCCCCGTTCCCGTTTTGATCAGGATCACCGTTCCTCCCAATCACACTTCCCCATGTCATAACATCTACACCCACATGAGCATTGAAGTCACCCATCAGGACAAAAGAATCCATATCTGCAACCTTTTCAAGGGCAACATCAACTTCATCTAAGAAAGCTGCGTACTCTGACTGAAGGTTCGGTGCATACACCTGCACCAATGCCAGAGTTGATCTTTCAAGCTTGAGCTTTAAGATCGCAAATCTCCCTCCTAATGGTATCCACTCCAATACTCTGTCTGTCAACCTGAGACTTGTGAGTATCCCCACTCCCACCTGAGCAGACATTGAGGGTGCGACTCCTGACAGGAAGAGCTTCCACCCATCCAAAAGGTCCACAGTTTTAGAACCTCTCTGCTTTGTTGAAGAGACGCCAACTATATCTAGTCGACTTTTAACAGCCTCTCCAACAAGCTCAAGGTCCTTCCCTGTGAGCGATGAGACGTTCCCTGTGCCTATCCTAAGTCGATGCCGTTGTCGAAATTCAGAGAGTCCATCTGTGCCCCTATCGGTGCACAGTGCGATCACCCCTTGACCCCCATAATGGTTCGCGAGACCATTGACAGGAAGCTCGTAGCCATTTCGGGTTTGACCCGGTCGGCTGCCGAGCAGGACAGGCCGACCACCAGACGCTCGCATACTGACACCCTTCAGGCCTGGCTCCAAAGGATGCCCTGGCTTACCAGGCTGGGCAATATCCGAGACCGGTAGTTTTCTTCTTGTCATCATGGGGTGTGCGCTTTGTTAGCCGTAACTGAATTGTATGGATGGGAATAACTATTTAAGTTACCCCATCTACACATCCCAGTCACGTTGCCCGCCCCTTACCACGAGGAGGTCAGCTACCAAGGGGGCAGGCACGTGAACAATTGCTAAAAAAATCTACGTCATTGCCAACTAAATTTGCTTCTTTGATGCAACACGACAAAGGTTCATTCCGACTATAATTTGTGCGGTGCAGAGCTCATGAAAGAGCGACTGGACGCGCAATATTCTAGAGGGAGAATGTCAATATACTAGCTGACCAGTGCTCGCCTTGCTTCGCCCGCAGTTTAGTTGACGGTTATTTATTTACTGAAATGTAATTGCCAACTGAATAAAATGCCGAAAATGTGTAAACTCAGTTATGACTTCCCCCGTGGGAATCCCCACCAGAGCATACACAAACCCGCTCAGTCACTGCAGCATGACTGCGATGTGGGCGATGATTTAATTGCTTTTAACATTGCTCAGCTTCAAGACAACGCAGAAGGATAATTTATACCTTAAATGAATCAGCTGTGAATTTACTAAATTCACCTATTTTCTATTTTTTAAATTCGATGGGCCATTACTGAGCTAGGACCATATAACCAACTTTAGTGAAGGAAGTAACAGAGATTGATTGAGTTAATCAAACCCCTATTACTTCCATGCACCCCACCTACACGGTGAACTAGGTACTAAGGGTTCGATTGAAGCAGTCACCCTACCTAGCCAAACCATTTCCCAAAGTTCGACTGCATACTAGTACAAGGTCGACTGCATCAGTCATCTCGCTCTACTATACACTCCCCACTATTTCCACGGTTCACCTAGGTATGGGTTTGATTGAAACAGTCACCCTACCTAATCCACACCTTATGCACAGCAGTACTTAGAGTTCGATTGAATCAGTCACTCTATTTACGCTTATGCTCCTCTACACCTACACGGTCCACCTAGGTATGAGAGGTTTGACTGAATCAGTCACCCCACCTAGTCAACACCATGCATAGCATACATAGCAGTAGAGTTAGATTGAATCAGTCACTCTACTACGCTTATGCACCTCTACAGCTACACGCTTATATAACTTACACAACAATATAGGGGGTTCGATTGAATCAATCACCCCCAATACCTTTACCTAACCTAACCTAACCTAACCTTCTATATGGTTAGTCAAAATACACAAATTTAGTAGATTTTCCAGAGACAAGCCCATGTTGATAGATAGAGATATGTTCCTTAACAAAAAAATAGAGTTTATTATAAATATTTTTTTCAAATAGCTTAGGGATTACTGAAATTTTGCAGATAGGTCTATAATTGATTATATCTTGCTTGGACCCTGATTTAAGAGTTGGAGTAATATAAGATATTTTCCGTTTATCCAGAAAATTACCCTCTGCAAGAGATTTATTAAAAATCCATGTCAAAGGCTTAGCTATTGCATTTGCACAAATCTTGAGCAGCAAGGGTGGAATACCATCTATATATATATTTGGCGCAACAGCTCTTTAAAGTGCCAGGGCCTAGCTTCTCGCAACCACTCATGTTGTGTGCGTTATATTTTTCACCCGAATGGAAGGGACCTACAGTTTAATGCCGAGTCCGAACGGCGATTTGAGAAGCTTTTTCGTGACAACAATACTCTCGGATGTTTGTCAGACGCTCGCGAGAGGTGGGACCGTGAAAAAACTTTTTGGTGTTTTCTGGGATTCGAACTGGGAACCTCATGCGTGGTGATCCGACACACTAACCACTTACGCCACGGCGCCCACCAAAATACCATCTGGTCCCTCTTTTCTATTAAAGTCGATTTGTGATAACACATTTTCCACCTCTGTAACATTTATTCCAAACGACCCTAGGTCAAAAACTTCAGTTACGTTAGGTAGGTCTTGGGAGGGAGGAGAATCAGATGAATATATGGATTTGAAATAGTTTGCAAACATATTACATATCATGGGCACATTGGTCGTATTTATGCCTTCGTAGTTCATGCAGCTTGGAAGCCCATACTTCTTGCGCCTGTCGTCCGAAAATATTTACTATTACTTTTTAATCTAGATTCGGCTGTCAGAACGTAGTCACGAAATAAAAATTTGTTTAGTAAATTAAATTCACGCTGTTGGGCTAGGTAGCTTTTGCGAAGCTCCATATTTTCTTTATTATGCTTGTATAGCTTATAAGCTTTATTTTAATTTTTTAACATAACATAGATAATCGTTTATTGAACCATATAGAGTTTGAGTTTTTTCTGATACTTTTTTTAGGGACAAATTGACAAATCGCGCGATTAAGAAATACCAGAAAGGATTCGTATGTATTATTTAAGGAAGAGGTGGTATTTTCATATTTCTGTAAAAATAAGTTTATCTACCTACTATTTACTTTAAAATAATCAGATGCAAAAATTGTTCCATTAAACGAAATCAGCAAAATAATAATTTCAGGTTGCCATCCGTATTTAAAAACTGTTGGAGCTCTATCTGCAAACCTTTACTTATGATATTCAATCTATCGTTAGCGTCGGGTTTATTCCTCGATGATTGGGGAATCTGCTTTTTGGTGCCTATCTTTAAGTCTGGCTCTAAAACTGACGTCGAAAACTATAGAGCTATTTGTAAACTTTCCGTTACACCAAAGCTTTTTAAATGCATTGTAAAAAGTAATTTTTTCACATTAAAGAGTATATACGAGTATGTTACCGGTAATGTGCGCTAACCCGTTAATCTGCAGATTATCTGGTTTGCTCAGTTAAAGTGCGAAATCCTACATTTGTTTTGTACTTTACTTGTACTAGGTTATCTACAGAAATCTTTCTTTACAGATACTGAATTGAGATGTGGCACATAATTACTTTAAAATGGTAGTTTTAGTGCCCAATTTGTTAAACTCATCGTTTGTTTTATTAAGAACCACAGCCGAAAGTGAACGGGTATTCGTTTCTGCTCTATCTTTTTCTGATACTTTTATTCTTACCGTTAACTCTTTTCAAAAATCATCACTGTACTCGTAGAAGTGGGGTAAAAAGATAAATGTTCGTACTTTACCGATTGGTTGGCCGTTAGAGTGTAAAGATCCTAGGTCATGCTATAAAAATAATAAATTCTGCACTTTAACTGGGTAAACCAGGTAATCTGCATATTACCTATTTAAACTGCAGATTAAGAGTTTTCGCACATTACCGGTAACATATATAAGAGTTTCCAGATGATTTTATCTTGATGATGATTTTTACATCTTTTGTAATTAAAAGATTTGGATTTCATTCAGCAATGTTGAAGTGGGCTTCATCATTTCAGAAGGTCTATCATGATAACAATTATTCAAAAGTAATCTATTGCACTTCTAGGGTGCCACAAGAAAGCCACCTAGTGCCGGTCTTTTTCATTATTTTCATTGATAATATTCTTCAGCAGTTCAAATTTCATCGCTGCTTAATATATACGGATGGTCTTCAGTACTTTAAAAAATTAAATGCTTAGATGATTGCATAAGGATCCAAGACGACCCTAACAATTCATCGATTTAGTGCGTTAATAATTGTTTGAAGTTAAATGCTACAAAATGTCTTGTTATCTCTTTCACAATATCTCTTGTGCTACATTCGTTTAATTATTGTATTGAACTCATGTCCTTTTTTTATAATTTCCCCGCTCTCAATGGGTTGTGAATACTCCTTAAATGTTTGTTTTACATAGTGCGTTGCGTTGGATAGATAGTCGGAGAGAAAGATTCAGTGTAGTAGTTTGAAACTTAGTTGTTTATGTTCCGAAAAACCCCGGGCGTGGGGTCTAGATAACTGGGGAGATCCTTTGTCATTTTTAACTTTGCTTCTGATTCACAGTACTTTTATTTATTTTTCAACTTTTATTTTTGACTAGCGATAGGCATATCAATCACGCAACAGAGCGAACAATTTTTACAAAAAAACTCATTAGCTGGATACATTGGAAAAAACTCGAAAGATTTTGCTGATCCTTATTTTTTTTTCGCTTTTATTGACCTATTCAGGCAAGTCAGGTCTTGAGTATGCCGATGTTGTTTGGAATCCAAACTATTTGGATTATTCACACAGTATTGATACAATGATACTTAATACCTATTTTTCTCACAATTATTTCTGTGAAATTCATTATCTTGGTTACGATAAGCACATTTTAATTTGTTTTTTAATATAACAGTCAACAAAAGTTTTCTAAGAACATTGAGAAGCAACATGAGCACGGGTTTGCTAGTACGAGTATTAACACCCAAGCAAATCCTTAAAAATCGATTTTGTATTCAAAGTATATCGGCATGGAAAAAGAATAATCTCCCATCCGAAAGCTTTTCAGTCAAGTCGGGATCGCATGCAGGCTATAAATTTATATACTTCCTATTTCGGCGAATATATGATCGGAAAACAATGGATCCTAACTGGTGTCATTGCATTTGTGTGATCCAGGCGTATAAATGCCAGTCGCGCGATGTCTTTGGAACGGTCATTGATATTGCTTTTTTAACCGACCCGGTCGCGCTGTATTTTTCGTGAGATGGTTTCTTTGACGTGAAGGCTCCTACGGATCTTCGAACCTCTTATTCGATCAAGCTTTGTCACACCTGCTGTCATGCGAAACTTCTTTATCTCAGCTACCCTTGGGAAGAACTGTTCCATTCAAATAAATGTCTGGAATAGCCATGAGTGGTTCAGAGAATGGGCAGCATAAGTACTCTGTCTTTTTTGAACTAATGCGATGCCCATTTCCCTCCAAAACGTCCACCCACACATCAAGTGCTTATTGCAGGGACTCACTTAAGTTTAATGGTTCATTGATTTTGACCAAATATTTAGCTTTTTTCTTAAAAAATTGTCTAACAATTGTCAATAATTTCAAAAAAGATAACAAAAAAGAAAGTTTGGAAAAGGGAGCTTGGGTCGCACTTCGAGTCGGTAACTTTGTTGAGTAGTTCATTATCCATGGTTTGAATGGTTAAAAGTAAAGTTGAAAATCTGTCAACTTTTCACATTAGATGCTCCATCATTAAGTAAATTTAAAAAATGTATGAATGTTAATCCTAAATTATAGAATCTGCATTTCAGTTCTAAAAAAAAATATTCCACGTTTATATATCCCTCATGTAAAGTCCCACTATAATCACACTGCCTAGTAGTAGTCGTCTGTGGTAGCGTTTATGGCATAAGGCGTCCTTTCCTGCTGGCATCATGAATTTTTGGTTATTTTACCCTTCATCATCGTAAGACGTGGCTTCTGATCTGACTCGGTAAGTTTACTTACATATTTAGAAAAATAGAATAGAAAAATAAGATGTGCTTTTTTTTTATTTTCAATGAATTAAAGTGATCGCACGAATGCGGAAAATCATCTCCAGAACTCTTGCATATCAGGAAAAACTCAGACGAATGACATGACATGTGCCAGGAAATGTTACAAAAAAAAAAAAAAAATTACAATATTTACTGAAATACACTACGTCTGTCTCTTTGCTGTAAATGTCTCTTCGAAAGTCACTTAAATCAAAAACTAGCGACTCTAAAAATGCAAACTTCTAACCGAACTTGCACGAAATTGTATCATAGCGCATTTTCGTATTTCTTCCCAAAAAAAAAAAAGGACAAACCAAATAGAAACCGGTCTGCAACGGACTGAACGATACCCTATCGCATAAGCGTTATCCATTAAAGTAAGCATTTAGGTGTGTATGCGTCGTGTATCATTTATTTTCAAGTAAACTGTTTCTGCCTCAAATACATATGTATATATTGATTGGTCCAAGCAAATTTTCTTTTGCCAAAACATTTTTTTTTTTAATTCCGAAACTAATAAATATTATACGATGTATAATATATATATATAGATAAATGTACATTTGCGTCATTATTTCATATTAACTTTTATTCGACGCGAACATAATTTAATTGCCTCCAAACATATTTATTGCGTGTAGATAGAAAACATGGTAAACTAAAAACTCCTAATAAAGCAACACTGTAACTCCAAGCTCTTCAAGGCAATAAAGTCAATAATATGTACTGTAAATGACTAGCCACATACTACATTCTAGACCTGGTTTATGAACACAGCTTTAACAAAATTATATCGATGATTCTTGAGTTCGAAGTTTGTGGTTATATTAGAAGTTTCTTCAGACATGGAACAGACATGGTTTGTTTCAGACATGGAACAAAGGAGTCTGTTTGAAACGAAAAAACATTTGAAGTAATTCTTCTCTATAAAAAGTTGGTAGCTAGTGTGCACAGATTTTTACAAAAAAAATCCCCTGAATAAGTTTGAATTAGGCCTCCACTTGAACCACTTTAAGCTAAATACACATGCTGGGAAAGCTTTCAAGTTTTATAAAATCACAATATATGATCTAATTTATTCCCCTCTACTTCATACATCCGCATGCAATTACTTGTATATTACGAAATAAATACAAAGCTCTTAACATAACAATACAAATCAATTTTCAACATCAGTAAGCTTAAATTTCAATGGAATGGCAGCCACGTTGATTAAGTGATTTTTGAAGGCATTCTCCGTGGGGTAATTGAACTCTATGTGGAAATTCCTCACTAACCGCGACACTGTGATCTCCAGCAGCAAATCCACCAGCCGTTTACCAACACAGCTTCTAGGTCCAAATCCAAATGGCATATAAATAAATGGATTGTCCGGCAAATTGCCTGCCTTCTCATTGCGAAGCCAGCGCTCTGGGATGAACTCTTTCGCCCTCGGATAATACTTTTCCTCCACCAGAAGCATATTAGAGTTAATTACAATATCATAGTTCTTCGGAACCTGATAGCCACTCATTACTATATCATGTACATTGGAACGCAGTGTTCCAGAAAATGCTGGATATATTCGCAGACCCTCCTTAATACATGCTCTCAAATATGGAAGGTTTTTCATCTTCTCAAGGGTTAGCTGTGAATCTTTCTCGGGCAGAATGGAACGCATCTCTTGACGAAGTTTTTCCTGCTTCTCAGGATTTTTAGCTAGACATAGGAGTATTCCTGTAAGAGTTGAGCCAGTCGTATCAACTCCACCCATTAGTAAGTCCATTGCCATTACAACGGCAACTCGCTTGTCAATCTTGAGGAGCTTTTCCAGTACACTTTTCTCTCCGACGGTGGTAGAGATGTTGGCTTTTGATTCATTTTCAATACGTTCCAAGGCCTGGTTAATGTACTTCATGGTTATGTCACACATGGTATCGTATGCTTTCATTATCTGGTTATATTTTGGAGTTTTAACGAACTTCCATATGGATGGCTCAACCTCTAAATCGTAGGAAAGGTTAATGATGGACCGAATGCTCTTAAACAGAGTATCCACCTCAGGATTATCTCGTTTTTGACGAATTATTCCAAGCTGCTGGTCCAAAGCTACCACTGCGATGGACTCAAAGGTGAGACGATTGATTTCGTCCTCAAAGTTGGCTGGCATCTCCAGGGTGCTAGGGTCCCGAATTTCACGAATCCTATATAATACTAATGGTCAACGTGACTCTATGCAAGGTGCAGGGAATACCTTACCTCTCGAGGAATTCATCGTTAACATCAAGCATTTTATCAACGTAAAGTCGCACGTTCTTTGGCTGCATGAGAACTGGATTCACTGCACTTCGCAACTTTCCCCATTCTGCGTCATTTCTAGAAGGAAGAAGATACATTAACTTACAATTTGTCTCATGTACGCTCTCTACTTACGATCCCAAAAGCCCAATGACTTCACCAAACACTTCTTTCCGGAGCACTTTTCTGTGATAGTTCATGGTGTCGAAGCCACGTCTCCTTGGCCAGATGCCCTCACTTCGTACGGCCACCGTAAAGTCATCAGGATTAAAGGTTACTACAAAATTGGGCTTTCCAAAAACTCCAGGCATATGAAAGAAATCGCCATACAACTTGCGAGACACATGCATAAAGTCATTAAGAGATTTGTTGTAAAAAGCTCCTAAGACGTATGAGATAGTACATAGATTTAATTTAATTAGTCCAATTTACCTCCAGGCAGGAAGCCCCTAATCAACTCGTACTTAGTTGGACCTGGAATTTCACTTGTGGGCTTGGCAGTGGCCCATTCTTGAGAGTGAACACCATCTTGGGTATCAGCTGGACTCTTTTAATAAACTCACAATCAAAACAAACTTCAATCAATTAGTATTGTTATCTGACCTTCACATTTACTTGTGCAATCGAACGTGCGTGACTCAACTGATATAGACGCACGCTGCGAGCTAGTATATTCGGCGTATTTTGACGCATTTCAGTGGAGGATGAAAAGCAGACTGAATATGTTTTTTGGTTTTCGGATATCAAAGTTAAACAAATCTTGTTGTGCCAAAATAAAAAAAGCTTTTTCATGCGTAGATAGCTACGAGTATAGCGACTGACAACATATGTACATATTAACACAAAAGAAGAGGGAAATTAATTTTAAATGAAAAATTACCCGAAAATAGCAATTGAACTTTTTTGGAGGAAAACATTGATTGATGTTTCCCGCTTGGTATGGTGTACTATATTGGTGCCGTGATATAAGGTCAAATTATTTTGAGACATAAGACCAAACGTGGCTTTTATTTGTTTAGTGACAAAAACTAGTTTTCATGCAACTTTCGTTGGTCTGCTAAGGATAAGTGATTATTATCTGGCAGGTATAATACCTATGCATATCTTAGCTAGACTTGGGTGGACCGATTCGTGAGTTAAAACAATTTCACACACTAAAAAATCAACTGTGAGGCCGAAGGCCGTCGGGTGTATGAGTCGAAGAATGTCAAATAGTGTGAAATCCTTCTAACCACGAACAGTTCATCAAGGGCCTAGGTCTAGCTTCTCGCAACCGCTCGTGTTTTGTGTATTATAATTTTTGCACGAATGGAAGGGACCTACAGTTTTGGACCGTATCCGAAGGGCAATTTTCATTTTGTTTTTGAGAAGCTATTTTCGTGACAACAATACTCTCGGATGTTTGTCAGACATTCGCGAGAGGTCGGACCGTTAATAAACATTTGGTCTTTTTTGGGATTTGAACACAGAATCCCTGTCGCACGCAGATTCATTTGTTAAGTTTGTATGAATATTTTACGATTATATTCCATCATACTCGTATTTTTATACGAGTGTTAAGTATCGCAAAGATACGAGTATTAAGTTAGCTTACTTACTTACTTACTCAGATGGCGCTACAGACTTGGCTAGTAACCAGTTGCATCCTGTTGCACGCGCCAAGTTGGTTGAGGTCCCTTTCCAATTGTTAAGATAAGGCCTTCGTCCCTCGAGAATAGATTTGTGGACTTGTTGATTGTATCTTTTCCTCCACTCTACCTCTATGTAGATGGGTCCATAAATCACTCAAAGTAGCGACTTTCAAATCGATAAAGACGTTGTGGTTATCGATGTTAGCAGATGAATAGACTATTGTTCCAACATAAGCACATTTTATTTCGTTTTAAAGATTGTATATGTTTGAGGCAACCTGTCGCAAGTTCAGAATCTTTGTCCGGAAAGAAGTATAAAATGCTGCAAACCCAATTAAAGTTTACTTGTTCGCGCACTTCTTTTCATACTATGAAGATACAAAACATAGTTTATTTGGATGCGAAAACAGTGACATCTTTTTATGCTGTAAGATAAAGAAATCATTTGTTTCGAACAAACATATGCACACACGAATTTTGGTAATTTTTACTTCTTTAACTGGAACTTTTTTCCTTTTAAGTGATTCTTTATTTGGAACATAACTTAAAAAGAAAACCGTATAATCTCATTAACTAACGCGACTCTCCTTACATCGAGGTAAGTTGAATGATACAGAAGTCAAGGTAGGATAAAACAGATTAATTTGGTAGGTAACTAAAAGCACTTGTTGTGCTATTAATACATATGTACATTGTACATATGTAGTTAGTTAGTATTTTATTAAAAATTCAGTTTGTTCTGCCGATGAGCAATCGGTGTTTGGATCGTGGTTACAACCCTAATGACTTTCTTAAAATTTTATATTTGAGTTAGGCTAGGCAAATGATATCGAATAGGTCATCATATTTTTCTAACAAAAACCCTTATAGCGGTACCTTCTATTTTAATTCCGAAAATCGACTTTTCCCTGGGTTCGACTATTCTTTGAAGTCAACATAGGAAACTGAATACAAAACTTTGAAAAACAATTTAATAACAAAGTTTCTGAAAAATTGTCACCTAAGAAAACTGACTTTCTCAAAAACTGGTCCAACGTATGCCAAACATAATACCGATCCAAATATTTTATTGCGGTCTTTAGTGACGATTTCTGCAACTATTCAATCGTGATATACAGTACGAACTCGGTTAACGCAACCCTCGATTCGCGCAACTCCTCGATTTTCGCAACACTAAAGTCGTAGCACGTCTTGACTCTATAAGTGCAACTTTTCAAAAATGTTACCTCGATTAGTGCAACTTCTTGTGTTTATGTGCATGTTCTCCTTTTCGTTCGTTATTTGTGCCGTTATTTTACAGTTATTTAGTTTTGTTTGGATCTGGACAAAATTCTTTGTAAAAACATACATAAATACATATGCAAGTGTGTTTCTTTAGATGGGTTGCGCTCTCATTAGTACCTACGGGAAATTCGTTCAGGATGGGTGTTACAAAAAATATTACAAAATTATCTATTAAAAAAAGAAGTGAAATTTTATCCGAAGTGGATAAGGGTGTTTCAGTAAAAGTACTTTGTGAAAAATATAATGTTCACAAGTCAACAAATAAGCCGGCTAAAAGCAAAGGGAAGCGCTCTTAGACAATTTGTTGCGAGAGCTGAATCTGGACCAGGAAAACGCGTTACACTTAAGGCTTCTGAATACCCACAGATGGAAAAGGCTTTATATGGATGGTTTCAAAAGCAAAGAGCTAAACATATTCCGCTTTCTAATGACATTGTAAAATCAAAGGCAATTCAATTGCACAACAAAATATGGGAAAGACCATCATTTAACGCTAGCAACGGATGGATTGCGAAATTTAAAAAACGACATGGTATTCGAATGTTAAAAATTTGTGGTGAAAAGTTATCCAATAAATCTGAACTTATCGAACCGTTCGTAATGAAATTTCAACAAAAAATAAAGGAACTTAATTTGACCGCAGATCAAATCTACAATGCGGACGAATCTGGGTTGTTCTACAGGATGTTGCCAAACAGAACACTTGTTACTTTTAATGAATCGTCAGCGCCAGGTCGAAAAGTAAGCAAGGAAAGAGTAACATTCCTTGCGTGCACAAGGTAAGGCTGTTTGTCATTGGTAAAGCAGCCAATCCAAGAGCATTTAAACATTTTGAGAATAAGCCTGTTACTTTTAAAGCAAATAAAAATGCATGGATGACATTCCTTTTATTCGAACAATGGTTCCACAACGTGTTTGTTCCCGATGTAAAAAAAAAAGAATACAAATTGTAGTGTTTGTGTTGATGAGTTTTTCTTTTCAGGTAAGAAATTTTCTCGAATCAAAGGGACTTGAAAAGAAGGCACTGCTGCTTTTGGACAATGCCCCGTGTCATCCTAAAGAAAATGAATTGTAAAGCGATGATGGGCTGATAATTGTTATGATGTTTCCTGCAAATTGCACCGCAATTCTTCAGCCCATGGATCAAAATGTTATTAACATTACAAAGCTCCACTACAAAAAAAAATTATTGGCGCACTTAGCTGCCAGTGAGGGCATGGATTCGGAAACAAAAATAAAAGCGTTCAACTTAAGGGATGCAATTTGTTTACTAGCAAATGCATGGAAAAAAGTAGACCCTTATACTATCAAGAAATGTTGGAATATTTTAATTTCTACCAAGAGTAATTGGGATGAGGAGGACGAGCTTCCATTATCTGCACTGTCTACTAATATCTTAAGGGAAAGAGAATTGATTTCATCCGTTTCCAATCTGCTTGCTGAAATTGTTCCCAATATTAGCATCTCGAATGGTGAAATCATTGATTGGCTTCACGGAAACGTTGAGTTCTCTGCAAATTGTGAGGATCCGGCAGAAATTGAGAGCACAAATGAAAGTGAAGGTGAAGCTGCCGCGGCCCCCCCTTTATCGAAAGTTAAAACAGAAGTTGCAGTTCGATCCTTTAACATATGTTTATAATGGGCCGAAGAGAACAACATTCCAGTAGAAGACATTTTAACTCTACAAAAAATAAAAGAGAGGGCAGTTTTGAAAAATATTGAATCGCAAAAATCTCAGTCTAAAATATCTAACTTCTTTAAAAAAAACCATAATATTTTTACTCTATGTATCACATATCTATATTAATTTTTGTATATGTTTCTAACCTTTCGTTTTCTTATTAAACAAAAATGTGTTCAACAATAACAATTTTTTTTGGTTTCAATAATGTTTTTTTTATAATAGTCGTTATCTCTAAAGAAATAAGCCATTTCAACTATAATTTTTTATTTAAAAAAATATAACCCAGTAAGTGCAACAACCTCGGTTATTGCAACTGCCTTAATTTCTATTAGTTGCGTAAATCGAGTTTGTACTGTATGTAATCATGTATCTAGCTAAAAAATAAATAAATAAATATTTGGCTGTTGCGCCTCTTCAAGTGTCTGGACCTAGCTTCTCGCAAACACTCGTGTTATGTGCGTTATATTTTTTTCACCCGAATGGAAGTGACCAAAAGTTTAGTGCCGGATGCCAAGGGCAATTTGTTTTTGACAATCTTTCTCGCGACAACAATACTCTCGCATGTTTGTCAGACGATCGCGAGAAGTGAGATCGTAAAAAAAATTGTTGGTGATTTCTGGAATTCGGACATGGAACCTCACGCGCAGCGTTCCGACACACTAACCACTTACGCCACGGCACCCACCATTGTGCATATACAGTACGTTTACCATCGTGAGACTTTTTATCGCTGCCTTACACATAAACTTCTTCACTGATCTAGCACAAGCATTACGAATCTTCTCCTTACCCTAATAATTCCAAGTTTGTCAGCAATTTTGATATATATCCTAAAGACTTAACACTGTTAGACACCTTCATGTCTATTCCAAAAGGAGTTAAGGGATGTAATCAGCGGAGAACCGTTGCTGGGCCTGCTCCTAAATCCTAAGGTACCCGTCTGATTATTTATCGAAATGTTTTTTAGTACATTGACCACTCAGTTGTTTTTTACATAAGAAATGATGTGCCATATTTATTAAGATCATGTATAAGTATACTTTAGATGGCATTAGTGCCCCTAGTAGATCTACTGAAATCTGTGGAGTACATTTATATACGCCTAGTTGGCTGAGGCCTGAGCCTATTAATTTCAGTTTTTCTAGCACCAAGCCGTCTCACCTGACTATTTTTCCATACTCATTGTTGCAACCTCACGTTTATAATGGCTCAAGGGGTAAACAAATATTTTTGTCCAACTCCCGTTTAATGATTATTTTTACACAAAACACATAAGCTAACAATCAGTTTTCAACCTCACTGAGCTTAAACTTAAGTGGAATAGCCGGTCTATTTATCAAGTGATTCTTGAAAGCATTCTCCGTAGAATGGTTGAATTCCATATAAAAGTTCCGCACCAGTCTTGCCACGGTAAACTCCAGCTCCATTTCGACAAGTCGCTTGCCCACACAACTTCTTGGACCAAAACCAAAAGGAATGTATACAAATGGATTCAGAGGTGGATGGTCACCCTTCTCATTACGTAGCCAACGTTCAGGAATAAACTCTTTCGGTTTAGGATAGTACTTCTCCTCCATCAGCAGTAGATTACTATTCAATATGATATCCTGATGCTTTGGCACCTGATAGCCAGACATTACAATATCCTCTCCATTTGTGCGCATAGTTCCCGATGCTATGGGGTAGATTCGTATACCTTCTTTAATGCAAGCTCTAAGGTAGGGAAGGTTCTTCATATTCTCCATTGTTAGTTGGGAGTCTTTCTGGGGTAAGATCGAACGGATTTCTTGTCGAAGTTTTTCTTGCTTGTCCGGATTCGTCGCGATGCAAAGAAGGATACCAACCAAAGTCGAACTGGTAGTATCAACTCCAGCCATTAGCATGTCCATAGCCATCACTATAGCAATTTTCTTATCAATTTGTAGGAGTTTCTCCAAAACGCTTTTCTCTTCATTTTCCTTCGTGGGTGTTGTATTATTCTCGATACTCTCCAGAGCTTGATTGATGTACTTCATTATTATATCGTGCATAGTATCGTAACTCTTCATCATTTGATGAAATTTTGGGGTCTTGACAATCTTCCATATCGACGGGGCCACATCTAGGTCAAACATGAGATCGAAAATCGTTCGGAGACTCTCGAAAAGTCGCTTCGCTTCATCATTATTCCGATCCTTGCGGATTAAGCCAATTTGTTTATTCAATGCAACAACGGCAACCGATTCAAAGGTAAGTCGGTTGATTTCGTCGTCAAAGTCATCGGGCATCTCCAGTGTGTTGGTATCTCGAATTTCACGGATTCTAAGAAAGACCTTATCAATGACATTCTTGAAAATGATTTTGTATCTCACCTTTGAAGAAATTCATCGTTGACCTCAAGCATTTTACTGATATACAGCCGGGCGTTCCGCGGCTGCATGAGAACTGGATTTACTGCACTTCGTATGCTTCCCCAGGCTTCATCATTCCTAGAAAAGATTTTACGTATCAGGGATTTTTAAACCTATGGAATTTCTACATACGATCCCAGTAGTCCAGCAACGTCCCCGAAGGCTTCTCCTTTATGCACACTCCTATAGTAATTCATGGTTTCAAGACCTCGTCGCCTGGGCCATACACCCTCAGAACGCAGCACTGTGGGGAAATCATCTGGATTGAAGGACAGCAACATGCTCCTTTTGCCAAATACGCCTGGTATCATGTAGATATCACCGTAGATCTCACGACTCTTCTGGGTAAACTCAATCAGTGACTTATTGTAATAGATCCCTGTTTGAAGGAAGATATCTTGAAAGTGGTCTGAAACCGACGATAGAGTAATTACCTCCAGGGAGAAATCCACGAATCAATTGATATTTTGTTGGTCCAGGAATTTCTGTGACTGGCTTTGCATTCAACCATTCTTCAGAGTGTACACTACCATGGGTAGCTTCGACGGTCTTATGAGAAATATAAAAAGTGATAATTAAACATCAATTTTCATGTGATTCACAGATACCTTGACGCTGACTTGGGCTACCGAACGTAGTTGACTCCATTGGTAATCGCGAAGCGAACGATTAAAAACGCGAATCTTTTGATGCATTCTGTCACAAAGCTTGTGCTGAACTAAATTCTGCGAATAGTAACTGGGATCTTTGAGAGTTTATTGAAAGAATATAATTACAGAAAGAGCTCTTATATAGTTGTGCTGGACTGATACCGTATAGTTAACACATGTTTACATTTCATTGAGTATCTAAGCATCAAACAATAACTGAATGATTTTTATAAAATTTCTTATCAACAATTGATAAGATAATGATTTGCAATTTGTTTAAACTTCGACTCAAAAATAATGAAAAAATCGGAAAAATGTGGCTTAATTGATGTACATATATGGTTTCGACCTGTGTTGCTACTAAAACTGAATGTAAAATTTTATGGAATGAAGCAATGTAGCACATTAAATAACTATTGCTAGTTAATATGTGCTTCTTTAAGTGGAGTGCGATAATTTTATCAAAATAATAAGAATTAAGTGGCCCTTGCTCCAAAATGAGTTTCGCCTTGAGTTAGTGGCTGGGCTCATCATAAGACTGCCAACAAATCTTGCCTAGACGCATTGTTTTGCTCGATGAATACCGAGTTTACTCGTATAATGATTTCAGAAGCTAAGAGCAGATGTGAATTATAAACTTCCACGCATCTTTGGGTAAAGACTGCGATGCAACTAAAATTTTGATGAAGTTTTATATTTAACTCTTTTACGTAAGCCGAAAAAATGAGTAAGCGGTGTTAGGAATGGCGATGAAACAATTGAACCTATTCTTATAACTAGCCACTCAGTTTAGTGCTTCAGAATGGCAGCAAAAATGTTATTTTGTTCACATTTCTGCTCAGTTTGCGATTACTATACAATCTTATATATTAATACGCTAACACGAAATTTATCGTACGTTTTTTTAATATTTATTATAAAAGGAGGGGAATGAAATTTATACTAGTCGATAGAGACTGTGCCATAGATGTGCAAAAAATCATGTGCGTATGTAACCGTTAACCGTTTTCGTTGACCTACTTTACTCGCCGTGTAACTAACCTATCACTCGTAATGGAAAACTTCCGTGGTAACGCTCTTTGCGATAAGAGCAAGAATGTTGCTGACTGGGTAACGCTCTTTGGGAAATTGGCAAGAATGTTGCTGACTGGGTTCCTTGTAGTGGTGTTTGCGGTAAGTCATTCCACCCAGCCTGTATCGGACTCCCCCGAAGATCTTCTTTTCTTAAAGACAGTAATTTCTTTTATTATTGCGACGAATGCAAACAAATCTCCCTCTCGCACGTGATGCTCGCGATTAAGTGTCTCAGTGATAAAATTGACGCGATAGTCAATGACAATAATCAGCTCGCCAAAAAAACTAATGAAATTGTGTCTAAATTAGATGATATTGCTAGATGCATCGATGATTTGAACAACACCGTTGAGCGTTCTAGTGATCTAGGCTAGATCCAAAATCATTGAGAACCGGATCTTGAACTTTACCGAAATCGCCAGCTACGGGTCCAATGATAATATTAACTCTGATGCCCTCAGAAGTGAATTCAAGTCAACAGCCCATAATTTAGTGATTAAACCAATAACAGAAGTTAATGATTCCATCAAATCCCTGCGATCAGATCTCGAAATTCATCTCCAAAATAACTCTAAACCAATTGTGCCCTCCCCTCGATAATCCGATCCAGAGCAATCACTCAGTTTGGTGTTTTTTTTTTTTTTCTTTTTTTTTTGTCTTAACGTAAATTGGGGAGGAAGGGCAGAGAATAACCCCCGGAGCACTGCGACCTAAAAAGATACTTTGTGCTATAAAAGATTGAATCGTGGTTACAGCGCTAATGAGTTTCTTAAAATTTAATATTTGAGTTAGGCTAGGCAAATCTTATCGAATAGTTTATTACATTTTTTTTATAAGAAATCTTATAACGTTACCCTACGTTTTAATTTCGAAAATTGACTATTCCTGGGCTTCGATTATTATTCGAAATCAACATAAAATAAATACTAGTATCGAGAGGAAATAAGCAAACAGCGAGAGATATAACGCTATGTATATATTTGTTTATATAACTTCTGTTTTTGTAATATTTTCCTGCAGGAGAGGCGAAGGAATTTAAGCTCATAAAGCCGTATACTTACATTGGTTAAAGCGTTTTGATTGCGGAAATCGTGTGTTTATGTTCATTTATTTTACCTAACTTAACTGTAACATATGAATGATATACCTACAAACGTTTCACGTATTATTTAGTTTGTAGCTACATTCATACCAATATGTGTGGAACATCACACCATTTAAATGGCTTCGCTGGTAGTGCTTCAAGCGGTCGGTCCAATTTTTGATGACTCGGTCCAATACGTACGGCGTTATTCTGGCAATAGCGTCAGGGATTAGGGGACAGAATATACCCACGGTAGGCATGCCTGTCGTAAAAGGCGACTAAAATGCCAACCCGCCGTCTTTCTTTAGATTACGGTACTAGAATTGAATGCAATGAGCACAACAAACGGTATTAATACCCCAGATGGCAGCCCAGTTCCACTGGAAAATCCACCCTCGCAAGGGGCATGCTCTACGGATTCTGGGAGAGCTATTTATTGCATCAAAATTTAATCAACCCATTTAGGAAAAGCTCAAGGCTGCAAGGATCTCCGCCTCAGAAGACTTCTCCTAAAGCGCAAAATGAAAGTCTCGCAAACCCGGATGTGTTAATTTGGGAAACGCAAACCTTGGAAGAGAGTACTCTGAAAAAGGAAAACGCCGTGCTCCGTAAGAGGCTCGACGAAATGGAGCTGTTGTGTCGGGAGCTCAAAAGCAAAGTTGAGAAACTTGAATCTGAGAATAAAGATTCAGATTCAGTACGAGTCTTCAAAAACGCAGACGGTTACTCATAGTGAGCCTTCTCCGCGTACTCATCACTACAGTACTGATGAGGAAGAGCTCGCTCGCGAAATGGATTGGATACTTAAACGAAGACCATCTAAAAAACGCAAGCCCGGTTCATCGCCCGAGGTGGTTCCAAAACACAAACCTAATCGCAAAGCGCAGCCAAAATCTGATAAGAAAATTGTGAGCAAACGCGCACCTCCACCAATAAATATTACAGGCGTTGCAGACTACAATTCTTTGAGGAACATTTTAAAAACAATGGTCGCTACTGAATTTAAAGTAACGTCCTTGCAAAACGATGCATGGAAAATCAAGGTTAATGACGCTGAGGGCTGTATCTCAAAAAAAATTCAATGGCATACTTACGAAGACAAGTCTGAGAGACCCTTGAGGGTCGTAGCTATAGGACTTCATGCATCATGCGCTAAAGAAGACGTTATAGGTGATTTACGCGATAGAGGTTATAACATTCTCGACGCAGTGAACCTTTTAAAAAAAAAGAGAAAACGACCAGAGCGTGGAGAAGAAGCTATAGTGAAACGTAAGCTTCCGCTATCATTCGATAAAACGGAAAGCCAGGAAAAGATACATGTATAATATTCCTACAATCATGAGTATGGTCGTTAAAATCGAGCCGCTACGTGTCAACACGAAGACAATCCCTCAATGCAAGCGTTGCCAAGAGTTTAACCATACACAGGCGTACTGTAGGAAAGAGCCACGCTGCATTACGTGCGCTGGAAAACATTCTTCGGAAAATTGCAGTTTGAGCAAAAATGAAAAAGCAACTTGCGTTAACTGCAAAGGAAGGCACCCAGCAAATTATCGCGGTTGCAAAGTTGTAAGGAACTACAGATGCGACGGAAAAAATCTACAACGCCGATTGTACGGGGAACAAAATCAGTCGATTGGGCTCCTAAGTCGATAGAACGTATTGCTAAGCAGACTGAGCGGGCTCGTAAACCAATTGTTCAAACTCCTAAGCCGACTGAAAGGACGCTTGAATCAGCAGGGCAGACTCTTACAACAGTCAACCAGCCTTCTGAGCCGATTAAACGTACGTCAAAGTCGTCCACTAAAAAGGATGAACGAAAAATAACCTCGGATAGGCTAGCGAACCCTGTACGTCTGACGTATTCTCAGGCTGCAGTCAAAGCAACCAAACGAAACGACGGCCCACCCTCTGATCCGTTGAATGAAATTCTGAACTGCATCTACGCTAGGTTCGAGGAACAATGTGAAATTAACAAACGGATTCTCGAACGTCTTAGTAACGTCGAAAGCTTTTGTATGGCTAACCCTATATCTAAATCTGAGTAAATATGGACGCTTTGCTTAAAATAGTAGCATGGAATGCAAATGGACTGTTACAAAAATCTAACGAATTAGAAATATTTCTAATAAGAGAAAATATCGATATATCTTTGACGTCCGAAACCCATCTAACAAGGGAATCGCAAAGAAAGATAAGAGGCTACGCTGGTTATCACGCCTATCATCCTTCTGATAGAGCGCGGGGTGGTTCGTCCTTATTCATTAAAACTAACATCGAACATTCAGTCGATATAAGCATAGAGCTGGAAAAACCTCAGTTGTGCGCGGTAAGGGTTAAAAATAAACACCTGAGCTACAATATAGCATCTGTTTACTGTCCGCCGAGACACTCACTAGAAAAAGATGACTACTTTCGTGTCTTCAATGCCCTTGGTTCAAATTTCCTTATTGGTGGAGATTTCAACGCGAAGCACACCTTCTGGGGTTCAAGATGTACATCTTCTAAAGATAAAATTCTCAACGAAGTAGCATATGAATTTGGTTGTTGTTTTTATTCGTCTGGAAAACCGACCTATTGGCCAACTGATTCGCAAAAAATTCCCGATCTTATCGACTTTTTTGTTACAAAAGGCATTTACGAGAAGTTTGTTTCAGTCAAAGAATGTTTTGGTCTCTCTTCTGACCACTCGCCGGTAATTACTTGGAGAAGCGCTGATCAAGAAAAAAGGACCTCCAAGACTTATTAGCAATAGAACAAACTGGGAGGGCTTTAAAAATGATTGCGAATCAAATATCGCCTTAAATGTAACACTTAAAACACCTTGTAAACTAGAGGACGAAATTGATCATTTCGTGGAAGCAATCCAAAGAGCGGCATGGAGAAACACTCCTTCTAGAAGCTATAAGATCAACCGCAACGAAAAGTATCCCAGAGAAATTGTTGAACTGGTGAGGGAGAAACGAACAGCACAAAAGAAATGGCAAATCACTCGTGCACCGCAGCATAAAACGGTCCTTTACCGACTATGCAATCGCCTTCTAGATAGTATTCGCGAATTTAAAAGCAAAAATATAGCGACTTACCTTGAAAATCTTTCCGGTGAAAAAAAATCAAATTATTCGCTTTGGAAAGCGCTAAAAGGCATCCGGAAACCTCAAATGCAAGCGCCACCAATTCGGAAAAACTATGGAAACTGGGCCAAGAGCGACAAAGAAAAGGCAGAACTTTTTGCTTTGCACTTAGAAGAAACGTTTAAGCCATTCGACGGCCACTTGTTAGCGCCTGACTCCCCAGTCACGACATCTGATAACTTTAAAGTAAAAAAAGTTGCATTGTTTGAACTGAGGGAAGTGATTAAAAATTTAAAGACGAAAAAAGCTCCGGGTTACGATTTGATAACGGCGCAGGTAGTCAAGGAATTGCCGAATAAAGATTTTATCAAACTGCTCTATTTGATCAACGCTTCATTCAGATTGCTCTACGTTCCGAGACAATGGAAAGTCGCCAAAATTATAATGGTCCCGGAACCAGGCAAACCGCTAAAGGAGAAGAAATCATATCGGCCTATTTCCCTATTGCCGGTTATCTCAAAAATATTTAAAAAACTTCTTTCCAAACGTCTACAGCCCGTAATCGACAAAAGACGTCTTATTCCTGACCATCAGTTTGGATTTAGAATCAAACATTCTACAATCGACCAAGTCCACAAAATAACTGACGTGATTGAGAAAGCTCTGGAAGAAAAAAAGATTTGTTGTGGTGTATTTCTTGACGACTCACAAGCTTTCAATAAGGTTTGGCACGAAGGCTTAGAGTATAAATTGCAACGACTACTGCCATGGCAAATCTTTCTAATCAAGGAGATTGCGGCCGGAGTTCCACAAGGAAGTGTCCTTGGCCCGATTCTATATGTACTCTACACGCGTGATATCCCGCAGGAAAGAAACTGCGTCGTCGTCACGGTTGCGGACGATACGGCGATATTGACCACGGGCGAAACTATTGAAGAAGCAACTGGAAAGCTGCAACAGGCTATTAATAAAGTCCACGCTTGGACGAATTCTTGGCGTATTGGGCTGAACGAAAGCAAATCTACTCACGTTAACTTTACCTAAAAAAAAAGTAGATAGATTACCTGCATATCTTAACTCGGCTCAAATACCGTACGCGAACAAAGCAAAATATCTAGAATGACTCTAGATGTTAAGCTTAAATGGAAATCGCACGTAAAAAAGAAACGCGACGAGCTCGAAAACGAATACCGACAAATGTACTGGCTACTCGGAAAACATTCGAAGTTGGGCTTACATAACAAACTGCTTATCTATAAGCAAGTGCTTAAGCCTGTGTGGACGTATGGTATACAACTATGGGGTTGTACCAAGAAAAGCAATAGAAACATCATACAAACTTTTGAAAATAAAGTTCTTAGAACGATAGTTAACGCTCCGTGGTATGTACGTATCGAAGATATTCATCGAGATGAATTGCCATGTTCAAAGAAGAGATCATTTGAACCCTGTTAAAAAGGCAATATCAATGCACGTTCCAAAAATAGCGCGATGTAGGAAAGGCAGGCCTATAAACGCCTGGAGCAGACAAATGCGACGACATCGGCATTTCATTGGCCTCAGTAACCGACTGATCCAAAATCGGCAGGCCTGCCGATATTTTCTGAGGTCAAATAGGCGAACCCCACAGGCGGATCAGTAGAAATGCGGTGAAGTGGGAGGGTTATGATCCTTTATTTTCGGATCATAACCTCGCTGATAAAAGGAAGAAGAAGAAGAAGAAGAAGATATTCATCGAGATCTGGGAATTCCCAGCATCGTCGAAGAGATAACAAAATTTGCGCGTAAACACAAAGATCGTGTTCACGGTCATTGTAACCGTACCGTCATTCAACTACTTGACACGAATAAGTTAATTCATCGTCTGCAATGTATATGCTGGTCGCGAAAAAGGCAGCAACTTTCATTGGAATTTAACCTGCCTAAAGTGCTACATTTCTTCTAACTTCATACGAACATTTTTTTTCCAAAAATCACTTGTCTCGTAAGCGAAAATAAAACTGCTGGATAAGCGTCGGTTTAGTTGTAGTATTAATTTTAAAGAGAAGTGTTTTTTTAGTGAGTAAAAATCTCACACTACCACCAGCACGCGCGGTCGGGCCTCGAGATCGTCCAAAGTGGTTGGCTTGTTAGCGTAGACTAAGGACTTGACGTAGCCCCAGAGAAAATTATCGAGTGGTGTCAAGTCGCATGATCGCGGTGCCCAATTGATGAACGCTCGCTGTGAGATGACCTAGTCGCCAAATTTCCCCTTCACAACTTTGTGTGCGCCGACGCTTTTATGGCTTGCTCGGCTTCAATTCTTGCGTCAGCACAATCTTATATGGATGTAGGCCCAAATCCAACCGAAAAATAAGCCGAGTTGACTCTCTATCAAGGCCCAATTTACCTGATCGGCGCCAAATCGACATTTCTGGGTCTTCTTCGATACTGGCTCCTACAGCGCCTATGTTTTCTTCATTTCGCACCAATTTCTATTTGGTTGGTGTATTAAGGTCTAAAACAGTGTACTCACGATCAAACTTTTCCACGGTGGGACGAAGTGCCTACACACTGAACCATGATGACGACCGACCTCACGACGAAATTCACGTTACGTATTTACAACTGAGCCGGAGTTTCGATAATATTTTTTAATAATTTCCGCACGTTCGGTAGGCGTGAAACGATGCATGATGAAATGGAAAACCTTACTAAATATTTTGACAGCTGCATGTTATTGGTAACTTTGACAGCTGCTGAAATATAACAATTGGAAAAAGTATCATTGCTTAAGTCAATTTGTACGATTTTTCAGGAGAGGCGTTCAAAGTTGTCGCTCACGTGAAAACCGTATGGAATTTTTAAATTGCGGCACTAGTCTGATAGTCATAACTCGTCAGTCTTTACAGATATTGTACATATGGTATGGTACATTGCCCCTTACCAAACGTTTGCGAAAAAATTCTAAATTTATTTGGGCTAATGCATGTGAAAAAGCGTTTGAAAAAATTAAGACAATACTAACCAGGTCCACAGGGTATATCGGAAAATATTAGTACATGTAGTCGAAAAGCCAACAGATCACTGAGACTCATCAGACCAAACCCATCTGAAATCCCAGTTGTTTTACGTAAATACCACAATACTCCTTTCGGGGGACACCAGGGAGTAAAGAAAACATACAGCAGTATTCTTCGTAAATATAAATGGAAAGGTATGGTTCGCGATGTCAAAAACCATGTAAAAACTTGTACTAAATGTACACTAAAAATTAGAGTGGAAAAACGATAAAATGCCAATGGTTATAACCGATACACCCAAACTACCCTTTGAAAAGGTGTATTTGGATATTGTGGGACCGCTTATCGAAACACCTATTGGAAATAAATATATTCTAACTTTTCAGGACGATCTGACAAAATTCGCAGATTGGTATCGGATGCCAAACATGGAAGCCGAAACTGTAGCCCAAGTATTTGTTGATGAGTTAATAAGTAGATAGCGCATTCCAAAAAAGTAAATTACTGATCAAGGAGCAAATTTTGTGAGTAAGTTATTTAAACGTATTTGTAGTTTGCTAAGAATACAAAAAATTGAAACAAGTGCCTATCACCCCCAATCGAATGGCTCTTTGGAAAGAACACACAAGCCACTGATGGAATACTTGCGATCCGTGGTGAAGGAACATCCGAACTGCTGGGATAAATTCTTAAGAACTGCTGCATTCATTCATAACAACAATATACACGAAGGCACTAAGCTGACCCCCATGGATTGTTTATTTGGTTTCACTTCAGACATTCCCTCAAATTTAAATCAAGAACAACAACCAGTTTACAATCACGAAGACTATTTTTACGAATTGCGTTACAAGTTACAGAAATTATATACAATTGAACGTAAGAATCTAATGAAAAGCAAAAGTAAATCAAAATTATATTACGACAAAACGGCACGATCAGTATCATTCCATGTTGGTGATAAGATACTTCTTCTAAATCTCTCTAAAAAGCACAAATTGTGTCAAGTCTGGTTAAGGCCGTACACAATTGTTTCCCGGTGAACTCAGTATGGAAATTGGGCAAACGAACGACCACAGTTTACAATAATAGGCTAAAACATTATTATGAATGAATTTTAGAATTAAAAAATTACACTACATAAAAAATTCGGAAAAGATACTTTATGTAATTGGAAACATTTTCCTACACATAATTAAATGTTGACTTAAGTCAACTTAAACTAATTTAACTTATTGCCACAGATATAAAATTTCATATTCCCAAGGAAACTGCATACCAAATTTTGCAAAATGATTTAATAGCCATGTTTCTAAAAAATCGTCGCTTAAGAAAACCGATTTTCTCAAAAACTGATTTAACGTGTAATATAAATTCAATAATATACCGACCCGAATACATTAGTGTGGTCTTTAGTGAAAATTTCTACAACTATTCCATTGTGATATATGTAATCATAGATCTAACTACCATCGTGTATATCCTGACATCTGTGTATACTGACATCTGTAAGATTTCCTGTCGCTGCCTTATACATAAACTTCTTCACTGATCTAACACAAGCATTACGAATCTTCTCTTTAACGTAATAATTCCAAGTTAGTCCGTAATTTAGGTATACTCTAAAGAATAAAGATACCTTCATGTCTGTTCCAACAAAAAAACTTAAGGGCTGTAATCAACGGGAATCCGTTGCCCGCCCTGCCCAGAAATCTTAAGGTTCCCGTCTGAATATTTATCGTACTGTTTTTTAGTACATTGACCACTCAGCTGTTTGTTACATAAGAAATGATGTGCCATATTAAATAAGATCATGTATAGGTATACTTCAGATGGCATTAGTTCCCCTAGTAGATCTACGAGTATTGAGATCTGTAGAGTACATTTATATACATACGCCTAGTTGGCTGAGGCCTGAACGTATTCATTTCAGTTTTTCTAACACCAAACCGTCTCACATGAGTATAATTACATATCTTTCGTTACAAGTGAAATTATAAGTAAAGCAAACAGCACTGCTTTTAAACGGCTCTAGGGGTAAAACAAAAATTTACTTTCCACAGCCTAGTTCACTTAATATGTACTTTATTTCCAATTTCCGTAAATTTGTATTTTTACACAACACACATGAGTAAACAATCAGTTTTCAACCTCACTGAGCTTAAACTTAAGTGGAATAGCCGGTCTATTTATCAAGTGATTCTTGAAAGCATTCTCCGTAGAATGGTTGAATTCCATATAAAAGTTCCGCACGAGTCTTGCTACGGTAATCTCCAGCTCCATTTCGACAAGTCGCTTGCCCACACAACTTCTAGCACCAAAACCAAAGGGAACGTACATAAACGGATTCATAGGCGGATAGTCACCCTTATCATTACGTAGCCAACGTTCAGGAATAAACTCTTTCGCTCTAGGATAGTACTTCTCCTCCATTAGCAGTAGATTACTATTCAATACAATATCCTGATGCTTTGGCACCTGATAGCCAGACATTACAATATCCTCTCCATTTGTGCGCATAGTTCCCGATGCTATGGGGTAGATTCGTATACCTTCTTTGATGCAAGCTCTAAGGTAGGGAAGGTTCTTCATGTTCTCCATGGTTAGTTGGGAGTCTTTCTTGGGTAAGATTGAACGGATTTCTTGTCGAAGTTTTTCTTGCTTCTCCGGATTCGTCGCGATGCAAAGAAGGATACCAACCAAAGTCGAACTGGTAGTATCAACTCCAGCCATTAGCATATCCAAAGCCATCACTATAGCAATTTTCTTATCAATCCGTAGAAGTTTCTCCAAAACGCTTTTTTCTTCATTTTCCTTCGTGGGTGTTGTGTTATTTTCGATGCTCTCCAAAGCTTGATTGATGTACTTCATTATTATATCGTGCATAGTATCGTAACTCTTCATCATTTGATGAAACTTTGGGGTCTTGACAATCTTCCATATCGATGGGGCCACATCCAGGTCAAGCGTGAGATCGAAAATTGATCGGAGACTCTCGAAAAGTTGCTTTGCTTCATCGTTATTCCTATCCTTGCGGATTAAGCCAATTTGTTTATTCAATGCAACAACGGCAACCGATTCAAAGGTAAGTCGGTTGATTTCGTCGTCAAAGTCATCGGGCATCTCCAGTGTGTTGGTATCTCGAATTTCACGGATTCTAAGAAAGACCTGATCAATGACATTCTTGAAAATGATTTTGTATCTCACCTTTGAAGAAATTCATCGTTGACCTCAAGCATTTTACTGATATACAGCCGGGCGTTCCGTGGCTGCATGAGAACTGGATTTACTGCACTTCGTATCTTTCCCCAAGCTTCATCATTCCTAGGAAACATTTTACGTATCAGGGATTGTTAAGCCTATGGAATTTCTACTTACGATCCCAGCAGTCCAACAACGTCTCCGAAGGCTTCTCCTTTATGCACACTCCTATGGTAATTCATGGTTTCAAGACCTCGTCGTCTGGGCCATACACCTTCAGAACGCAGCACTGTGGGGAAATCGTCTGGATTGAAGGACAGCAACATGCTCCTTTTGCCAAATACGCCTGGTATCATATAGATATCACCGTAGATCTCACGACCTTTCTGGGTAAACTCAATCAGTGACTTATTGTAATAGAGCCCTGTTTTGAAGAAAATATCTTGAAAGTGGTCTGAAACCGACGATAGACTAATTACCTCCAGGAAGAAATCCACGAATCAATTGAAATTTTGTTGGTCCAGGAATTTCTGTGACTGGCTTTGCATTCAACCATTCTTCAGAGTGCACACTACCATTGGTAGCTTCGACGGTCTTATGAGAAATATAAACGGCGATAATTAAACATCAATTTTCGTGTGAGTCACAGATACCTTGACGCTGACTTGGGCTACCGAACGTAGTTGACTCCATTGGTAATCGCGCAGCGAACGATGAAAAATGCGAACCTGTTGATACATCCTATCGTAAAGCTTGTGGTAAACTAAATTCTGCGAATAGTGAATTGACTGAGCCCATCGAGAGTTTATTGAAAGAATAAGCACAGATACAGAAAGAGCTTTTATATGGTTGTATTGGGCAGATACCAATACGGTTAACAAGTGTTTATATTTCATTAAGCAATCTAAGTATCGGACAATAGCTGGATGGTTTTTATAAAACTTGTTATCAACAGCTGATTAAATGGAGAACGCTGATTAAATGGACAGCAAAGACTTGCACTTTGTTTAAGCTTCGATGCAAAAGTAATGGAAAAATTCCGAGAAATGAGGCTAAATTGATCAATAAGCGTCCTACACACGACCAATGTTATTTGTCAATATTACTTGAATAACTCATCATTAACAATTGCGTTGACCATTTCAAAAATGTTAAAAATTGTTCACATGGGATATTGCAAATTTATGTGTTCTGTGGTGTTTTAGTTTTTGAATTTATTTTTCCGATTTCTACACTTTGTATATTTCCGAGAGTATTCTCTCTACCAGTGCGTTACTCCCTGGTAGGCAAAGAACACACTCAAGCACTTTTTAAAATGTTTTATCTGAATGTGGGTCCCTTCAAAATGAATAAAATGATTGGGGGTGGCAATGGTGTAGTGGTAACGTCGTCAATTGCCACGCTAATGGTTCATGGTTAAAATCCTGATGTCAGCAAGCATTTATTTATTTCCCATGAAATATATAAAGTCAATCCGATCATTTGCAAAAGCTTCTGTGAACATAACACTGGCAGTAGCTTGGTCATGTGGCTGGAAAAATTGTTCGATCTGTTGATGATGATTTGCCCTTGACATCGGTTATCGGGAAAAAAGTACTGTGAATCAGAAGCAAAGACAATAATAACAAAAATCTCCCCAGTTATCTGGACGCCACCCCCGGAGAATAGCTGAAGCATAAAGAACTGAGCTTCAAGAACCACTACACCAAAAATCGCGCTCTCTCTCTCTCTCTCTCTCTCTCTCTCTCTCTCTCTCTCTCTCTCTCTCTCTCTCTCTCTCTCTCTCTCTCTCTCTCTCTCTCTCTCTCTCTAGCTTTTAATATGTAATTTTTTATTAAGGAAAACTCATCCAAAATGTGTAATTCTCTTGTTTCTTCTAAATTTATGACTTTACAATCACACATATAGGAAATAACTTTTTGCGCGCTACTCCAATTTGGGAGAGTTTTTAAAGTTGACTAATCGGAAATGTTCCAAATTATCAAAGGTTTAAGTACACTTCTCAAAAGCAAGTTGAGTAAAATTCCTCAACTACCACCAGAAAATTATTTATTTCATTTGTGTATTTATTTTCTTTCTTTCAATATGATTGCACATTTTGCTAAATTCAAAATATACTCTCTTAAGAACATAGAGTCTTAAAATTCCTTCCACAGCGGGCAATAGAGCGAGTCAACCAGTTTTGCTGTAGCCCAACATTTGTTTGTATTCAATATCAGTCAGTATTCAATAACGCAGATTTTTTTAATTTAATTTTGAGAATTCGAATTTGACGTAAGGTGTTGGTACATTACTATGCAAGACAGCGAATTTTATGGCGTGTCCCGCTTTTCGACAGAAATGAGAAGCGTGGGACAAAGATCTCAACAGCGGGATGAATGGTCACATTAGTAAAAAGTAAAGTTAAAGTAAAATGGGCCATGATTTCAGTAAAAAATGAAGTTACTTGAAATAAGCGGTTTTTAGAATTGAGATGATACAACTGAACCGATTCTTATAACTAACCACTCAATTTAATGCCCTAAAAATCTTATTTTTTTGCCAAGTTCTGCTGGCATGCGACAAATATACTGTTGAACAAAATTAGAAGAATGATTATAGTTTCTTGTGTGACGGTTAAATATAAACTAACGGTATGTTTTTTTTGCATGTTTTTTTTTTGCATGTTTTATGTTTCAAGCTCCTACATGCGTATGATAAAACTTGAGTTTTTCTGTTTTTTCTGTTATACTGTTGTTGGAATATTGTTTATGATAAAAGTGAATAATTTAGGTGAAAATGCCAGACCTAACTGAAGTTCAGGTAGTCCGTGCCATATATTATACATAATATATAAGATATACATATTTGGTGCATCACCTCTTTAAGCATCTAGGGATCTGCATTGCGATTGATAGGAAAACTGCTGACTGCTCAAAACTTGGCTTGGGCCAGTAGCGCAACAATCAAATTCGTGATAAAGTGTTTGCTTTACCTCCTAGTGGTGGTCCCCGGGCAACTATACGTATAAACCCTTATACGTGTAGGCTAAAATTGTTGACGACTTATGGCTATTGTACCCGGACAAAGAAAGGTTTCTTGAAAATAAAGACGCTCCTCGACACAGGAAGCGAAGGACCTTACAATACCAGATTCCTTCAATTGGAAAATGATTTAATGCGATATAAAATGGATATTTTGGGGGTAAGTGAAATGAGATGGTTAGATGCGGGCGAGCACCACTCCCCAACGCATAACACTGTACTTCTCTATTCTGGAAGACCATCCGGAAGTCCACGAGAATATGGAGTCGGACTGCTTCTAACAACAACAGCACGCACCCCAGCAGCCTCATGGTGATAGGATTATGACAGCCAGGTTCCGGACTAGAGTACGACGCGTCACCATCATACAGTGTTACGCCCCAACGAATGGTTCATCTGAGGACGAAAAGGAGAGCTTCTACAATCTCTTAAGTGCCGTCTTCAACACAACACCAAATGGGGACATTGTCACGCAACGAAGGGCTAAAACATGTAATCGGGAAGCAAGGATTAGGCAACCGCAATGACAACAGCGAAAGGTTTGCGCATTTCTAGAATGCCAACCGGCTTGTGATAGGTGGCACCATGTTTGAGCATTTTGAACTTGTTTTATTAAATAAGAACACGTAGAACAATTTATATTTGAAGAAAAAATATCTTTATTGGGTAAATCTTTAGAAGTACCGACAAGCGCTGTGCAGAGGACAAATTGGAAGTAAAAGCGCACATAAAATGCAGTTGACGTTTTTGGACTATGTTATGTGCACCAAAAGCACAAGCGCTGCCTGGCGTAAAACAACTTTAACTAAACTCTCTTTAAGGCTCATTTACATTACAATAGAGCACAAGACCTGCCACAAAGTCAGCTGCGTTTCCAGCGACAAACAAGCAACCTCCAATCAAATTGACCATTTTGCCATTAGCCGCGCCTCTATAGAAGTAGTCTGTTGGACGTTCGAAACAGGCGAGGGGCAGATGTGGGGATAGTCCGAAATCACCATTTTATGACAGCTACTCTTCAACTACGCAGTGCTGCAATTCGAAGATCCCACGATAACACAAGAATGCCTAGGTTCAACATCGATAGACTTAGGGATCCCTCAGTGCGCCAACAATTAAGGCAACACCTTTCCCAAGGTGTGAAAGCAATCAGCAGCTCACTGCCCGCAACCACCCAAGAGCATTGGTGTGCTGTGATAAATGTTTTTACATCTATTGGATTGACGAACAAAAACAACTGAAAGCTCGCGTTGCAGCCACTTACGCCACGATTGCCTTTGCTTAGTATTTCATCTTTAGTAGCTCTTCGTAGTATTCATTCAGTCCGAATGCGTCTGTAGTGCATCTAATACAAACATATAAATCATATAAATTTATTCTGGATATCCAACCACACTTAGCCGTGGATGTAATCGATAGAAAAAAAACTCATATGCTATCAATTTAGAAAAGTGTTCATACCTAGAGATCATTGCTACCAGATACGTAGATAATTATTATACTAACCCTATTATAGCTATCTGTTAATATGTATCCACATGAATATTTTTTTTAAATGCATACAAATAAAGAGTTTTTTTTTATTTAAATCTTTTTGATAAGCTCCAATGTACGTCAGTTATTATTTGCTTACAAGGGAATGTATCAACAGATTCGTGTTTTCAATCGTTTTCTGTGAGCAAGACAACGTCGACAGGTACTCGCACATTCAGTCTGCCCAGGCAATGAAAAGGTGAGGAAAACCTAAACGTAACAAAAATTTCTAGCTTATGAATATTGTACAAAAATATTCATGAGCGAAAGCCATTTAAGTACACCGCAATTGGATGCTTTGAAATATACCTATTCGAGTCTAGGGATACAGATTCCGATGGCATTTATTTTACAATTTGTGTCTGCATTTATTTTTTCGAATTTTTTTCGTGGAGTCTTAGTTTTAAATGATAACCTTACTTAAGCTTAAAAACCGTGATGAATTTGAATTGGATTCATCATAATGATCAGAAGTTATATTTTGCCTAACGTCATTGTTGTCCGCTTGCATAGTTTTCACAAATTATTGTTTATCTAAAAGAAATCTTCGCTGTAAATATTAACGAATCAATCAAAGACGAAGAAGTGAATAGGTGTCATAAGTTTATTCGGATGGCTTGGATAATATGCACCCAGATTTTATAAAAATACTAGCGGGTACCCGGCGAGCGCTGCTGCGCCTAACAAAAAAAAATAAACAACTGTCATGCAGGCGCCTAGGGCTAAGTCTATTAAAGAACCGTTTTGTGCCGGCCAACAGTGGGTAAGTGGTCTAACCTTAAATACATATATCAAAATAGTTTTAGTACTAAAGTACTATAATACTAAAGTAGTGGGCAAACTGCTGGACCGATAGTAGCCAGTATGCTTTGCTGCGACTGACAAAATAGATTTTTTTTTGTAATAAAGTACGATAATACTAAAGTAGTTGACCGATATTGACCAAACTTCACAGGAACACTCTCGCCACTCTCTCTAGGCCAGTGCCTGGAAATTTAAGCTAAATCGGTTCAGTGGTTTCGGAGCCCATAGCGCACAAACATAGGCTGCCCGTGCAGGGACGGGTTAAGAATATCACTGCAGCGCCCCCCAACAACTAGCGCTTGTCGTAAAAGGCGACTAAGGGGACAAATCAGATCTAGGCAATATAACACCCAAGTGAGCCTAGCGACACATATACTACCATAAAAACCCTCCCACAAGTGTGCATGCGAGTCCGTGGGTTGACACGACTGGAGATCACCGGTGTCATAAAAGAAAGATCAAACAATACTAAAACAGGAGCATGCACGTGTCAAACAACAAACACCATCGCAAACTGTATCATTATGATAATACTTGCAAAAAGGAAAGGCACTACCCCGCCAGGCACTACCACTGCTGTGCATGGTACTGATCCTGGACCGAGCAGAAATATTCGGGTCAGAGCTATACGGATTCCGGGGGCTAGCAACATAATGAAACAGTTTGGACGCAATTTAAGGGTCGCGAGTTGGAACGTTGGAAGCATGACCGGTCGAAGTTACGAGCTGGAAGGGATGATGAATAGAAGGCGGGTGGACATCTTGTGTGTCCAAGAGACGAAATCGAAAAACACCGGGAATCGGGCGCGTTTCTTGGACGTTAGGACAAAAGATTACAAGATGTTCTACTACGGAACGGAAAAGGCTAAGAACGGAATCGGTATCATCCTTGCGGCAGAGCTACTTGGAAACGTCTTGAGCATTTCGAAGTCCAGCGATCGTTTGATGTCTCTCAAACTAGTAATACAAGGAGAGGTGTGGAATATTGTCAGTGCATATGCTCCCCACGATGGGTACAATCAGAGAGATAAAGATGCATTTTGGCTAGATTTCCACAATCTCCTTAAGGACATCCCAAAGGAAGAATTTCTGTTTGTTGGAGGAGATTTGAATGGACATGTCGGGAAATCAAACGAAGACTATGAAGACTGCCATGGAGGACTAGGATATGGCACCAGGAACCTTCCTGGTGAAGACATCCTAAGCATGTGCAAATCACACGGTCTTATCGTGTTAAATACCATGTTCATCAAACAAAGCCGACACCTGATCACTTACAGCAGTGGTGGAGATGAAACTCAGATTGACTACCATTTGGTAGCCAGTTTCATGAAGCCTCGGATAAAAGATTGCAAAGTGATCCTGGGAGAGGCAATCGCTCGACAACACCGTCTCCTGCTAACAGAAATGTTTATGAAAACACCAAAGAAAAGCAAACAAACAAGGGTCTCTGAGAAAATCAAGTGGTACAATCTGGACAAAGAAAAAGGCGAGGCTTTTGTTTTCGTAATGAAGAATTACCTCTCTCACACCATCAACGGAGCTGAGGATGAAGAGTGCAGAGCACAAAATATGTGGGATTCCCTACAGCGAACTTGCTTAAAGAAGGCCAAATCACTGCTAGGAGCTTCAAAAGGCCACCATCAACACGCCAAAGAAACATGGTGGTGGAGTGATGAAGCTAAGAAAGTGATAAATGAGAAGAAAGCGGCTTTCAAAGCTTGGTCAAAGTGCCCCTCTAATAATGAAGACGAAAAAGCTCGCCTCGAAATGAAATACAGATGCTGCAAGAAAAAAGCGAAGAAGAAGTGCGCTCAGCTTCAAGCAGAGAGTACGGAGGGTGTGTATCGGGAGCTGGAGAAAATATTTTCCCCCGTTGCTGATGCAAACCAGGCTATCCAGGAGCTGCGAAGACACAATATGAACAAGAGTGCCACTATCTTCAAAATAGCCGCCCAAAGAAGGAACAATGCTCAGGAGATTCGTTCGCCAAAGTTCATTAGCAATGCTCATGGCCAGCTTCTTGTGGATGACGACAAAATTCTGCAGAGGTGGCGACAGTATTGTGAAGAGCTTTTAAATGAACAGTTTCCCCGGCTATACTTTCCAAGAGCCACCCCTAACTGTGAAGAAATAGCCGACATTACAGTTGAAGAAGTTAGTGAGGCGGTCAAATACTCCAAAAAACGAAAAGCGGTTGGGCCAGACGAAATACCCTCTGAGTTCTGGAAAACGATGGGAGACATCGGGTTCAGATGGCTCAGAATTCTTATCTCCAAATTCGTGAGAGGTGATCCAATGCCGAATCAATGGAGGGAAAGTTACCTCCTCCCTGTATACAAAGGGAAGGGTGATACGCGAAACTGTGATAACTACCGTTCGATCAAGCTGATGTCACACACCATGAAGATCGTTGAGCGGGTATTAGGTGGCCGACTGCGAAAAATAATACGGCTATCTGATGATCAGTGCGGGTTTGTGTCGGGTAAATCAACCACAGATGCAATCCAAAGTATAAGGATCATAATGGAAAAGCATCGTGATTCCTTAAGGGATTTGCATATTGTATTGGTTGACTTTGAAAAGGCATTCGACAGACAACCACGAGATCTGATATGGGTGGCGCTAAGACATTGAGGGGTTCCAGAAACCTATGTACAGATGATCATGGACATGTACGAAAGAGCAAAGACAAGAGTAAGATGTCCCGCTGGAGTAACCGAAGAGTTCCCAATCAAAGTCGGGGTGCACCAGGGAAGCGTTTTAAGTCCTTTGCTCTTTATTACAGTCCTTGATTATCTGCTTGAAGGTAAAGTGATGGACCCCAAGGTACATCAGTTCTTCTTTGCTGACGATGGAGCCATCATAAGTGAGGATCCTACATCCCTGCAACGAGCACTTGATGTGTGGGTGGACGTTTTGGAGGGAAATGGGTATCGCATTAGTTCAAAAAAGACAGAGTGCTTGTGCTGCCCGTTCTCTGATCCACTCAGGCCTATTCCAGACATTTATTTGAATGGAACAGTGCTTCCCAAGTGCGAAAAGTTCGAATATCTGGGATCTATGATCAATAGCAAAGCAACTTGTGATGACGACATCAATCATCGTGTAAGCGTAGGGTAGATGAAGTGGCGAGAAAATTCCGCTATCTTCTGTGACAGAAAAATGCCCCCTAAGTTGAAAGGAAGGCTCTACACCGCAGTTGTACGTCCTGCGCTCACAAACGGTTCACAATGTTGGACGATGTACAAAAAGTATGAGAGTAAATTAACGGCAGCTGAGATGAAGATGCTTCGCATGACAGCAGGAGTGACAAAGCTTGATCGAATAAGAAGTTCGAAGATCCGTGGAAGCTTTCACATCAAGGAAACCATCGTACACAAAATAGAGCGCGACCGGCTCAGCTGGTATTGCCACGTTCAAAGAAGAGATCATTTGAACCCTGTTAAAAAGGCAATATCTATGCACGTTCCAAAAACGTCGCGATGTAGGAAAGGCAGGCCTATAAACGCCTGGATCAGACAAATGCGACGACATCGGCATTTCATTGGCCTCAGTAACCGAGTGATCCAAAATCGGCAGGCCTGCCGATATTTTCTGAGGTCAAATAGGCGAACCCCACAGGCGGATCAGTAGAAATGCAGTGAAGTGGGAGGGCTGTGATCCCTTGTTTTCGGATCATAGCCTCGCTGATAAAAGGAAGAAGAAGAAGAACAGTGGGTAAGTGGTCTAACCTTAAATACATATATCAAAATAGTTTTAGTACTAAAGTACTATAATACTAAAGTAGTGGGCAAACTGCTGGACCGATAGTAGCCAGTATGCTTTGCTGCGACTAACAAAATAGATTTTTTTTTTGGTACTAAAGTACGATAATACTAAAGTAAAAAAAAAAAAAAATAATAATACTAAAGTAGTTGACCGATATTGAGCAAACTTCACAGGAACACTCTCGCCACTCTCTCTAGGCCAATGCCTGGAAATTTAAGCTCAATCGGTTCAGTGGTTTCGGAGTCCATAGCGCACAAACATAGGTACACACATTTTTTCCGTTGGAAAAAAGCACTTTCAGTTTTTCCCAAATTTTCCTATTTTCCGGGCACCGGGCAACTTTTCCAATTTTCCTTCCGTGAAAATCTTTTTCGAACTATTACGAACATTTAAAAAAAAATGAGCCAAATCGGTCCAGCCGTTCTCAAGTGATGCGATGACCAACGAACAGCATTTCATTTTTATTTATACATATAGATTGCTTCCGATAATATTGCCTCATATTACCGACATTTATTAGTATCAACCTTAAAACATCTGTTTATCCAAATCTACGAAAAAAATTAAAAATTATTCCTATTCCAAAAAAAGCGAATACTACGGAATACAGACTAATCGCTATTCTTCCATTTTTGTCTAAAGTTTTCAAATCTTTAGTAAGTCGTGAAAATATTGAAAACATAATGCTATTAACCCCTTTGCTATCGGGTTTCCGATCACGACACAGCTGCATAACAGCAATATGGAAAGTGTTTGATGGCATTCGCCACGCTATTTATGAAAATAAAACGACATTGTAAATCCGTCAATTCTTTATAAGAAACTGTTAACACAATTTAACTTCTTGAGTCCCACTAACAAGCTTATATCCTCGTATTTCACTAATCGTGTTCAAACAGTTTCTCATAATTCCAAAACTGTCTACTTTTACTGTTAATAGTGGTGCCCCCTAAGGGTACATACTCGGTCGAGTACTCTTTTATATGTTCATTAATGACCTTCCAACTGTGTTGTCTCATTGTAATGTTCATACGTACGCGGCTGATGCTCTATTTAAGCTTAATGAAGATTCAATAAAAAGGTTAAGTGAGGGCCTGCGTTCTGTGCTTAGGGAGTCTACTCAAAACACGCTCATAATTAATCCCGACAAAAACAAAGTTATCGCTTTCCTTAAACACAAAACCCAATCTTTCTGATTTTCTCCAAAAAGAACTTCTCACTACATGTCTCTCTCTCTCTACATGAAATATGTCACGAATACGAGTATAAAAAATCTTGGAATCATTTTTTGACAATGAACTTAACATACAAGTCACTTAGCTAAAATATATGCATCCTTCAAAGGTCTTACAATTACTAGATCCAAATTACCTATTTACATTTGCTGACTGTGGCAACAGGTCTTTTATGAAGTTATTATAAAAAGAGCAATCTGTTCGGTATGTCTTTAATCTTCATAGGTACGAAACATTTTCTAGAAACAGTGAAGCGTGGGGTAAGTTACGATGTGCAGTGAATCCAATTCGCAAGCACTATTGTTTTGCAGATTTTATCTGGTCGTCTGTTACTTGCGACAGATACCTAATAGATATTTTAAAATCGCGAAAGCTAGTATCGAAAAATAGTAAATAAATAACTAGTTTAACATTGCTAAACCTATTTCATTACTTGATCAAGCAATACACGTAGTACTCGTAGTAGAAAAAAGTCGTAAGAATTAGATGAAATGGGGCTACATAAGTATTTCTTTTAGAGAGTGGAAAGGCTCGCTCGCAAGAATTTCGCGAGTGAGTCTAGAAATCGACTCCCAAAAGGGAGTAGCGATCCACGAGCCAAAATTAATTTGTCTAAAGCTCGCGCTGGCAAGCAGAGCCATTTTCGTTTTGTTCGCGAACATTTTTGCGACTAGCGAGCGGCTCGCAAGAACTCTGTGTATTTCACCGCCACATGTACACAATATGTTGTATTGTGTTGATTCGAAATTCATTTTTTTTTTTATTTTTGGAGAGAAAACCTTTAGTAAAGGTTTAAATTTATGAATACATGATTACAAAATATCACATATTAAGACAAAAATCTTATTTAACACTAAAAAGCCTGAAAAATACCCCTGAGTAATAAAATCAACAGAAATATTAATAATTTAATAACCGGTCACAAGCATTGGCATACTGCTCGCAAGCTAGCTCGCAATTCGCTTTTGGCTCGTGACGCGTGCCATTTTAAAAATCATCGCGATGCAAACGCAGGCGTTTCAATTATTTATTAACGCTCACGTTCGCGATCCGTTTCAGAACGGCTCTAGCTCGAAAGGTAAAAGAGAGGCGCGAGTCTTTGGCAAACTTTGTCGTACCCTATGTTTTTAAACTAAATTGGGAAAATTTTGTTTCCTCATATTTCGCGTTGATATATTTGTTGACTTGCGTTGCTAATTAATCGCGAAATTTATTTGCATGTAGAATAAAATAAAAGTGAAATAATTCAATGCCAAAGTACCTGTTCACATTAGCGCAGGATTTCTCTGGTATAGAAGTAAGAGAGACTTTGATTATTTTCTCCGACATAAATCCGGATAGCTGTTGTTTGCTGTTCCCTGCTAGAACTCAAGCGGCGCAAATTGGATCAGAAGAGAGCATACTCCCCACTACACCATTTCCACCTTGCAAAACCAAAGTGACAGTGAAAAAACTGGGGAAAACTGGCGCAGCCATAACAGAACTGTACAGATGAATAATGACAGTAGCAATCAGAAGCCCGAATAGTCACATCAGAATTAGCCGACTACGAAATAGAAATGTCGACAATAAGAGGTACAACGCAGGTTTCTCTGGCCATTAATTATAAATGAAATCCAAAAAATAAAGACAGACGTAAGACATGTGGCTCTGCAAGCGATCTGTCAAGAGCGAACACCCTCCTCCGCCAGCTCGTCCGTTCACTCTTTTCTATGTTGCTATGACATGGCACCAAAAAAGACTGATTTTGGTCCAATAAAATAGCGACGAGAGCTCTTCCCTGCACTGCTGGGAAAGCGATGCTGTTGAAATCAGGGTTCGTGACCATTAATGAAAATGTCGATATTATCAAATGATTAATAATAAAAAAAAAAAATAAAAAAAAAAATTATCCGGCATGCTTCACGTATTGCCAGAATCGGGAAGGCGTAATAATGCCGATATTTTCAATGCTTCCGAAAAAAAGCAAGCAAGTGCGCCGACCCCACAGTCCATCTTTGAACTGTCTCGGTGTAAATTGGTGTTTTTAAATTCTTTATGACTTCACCTCCTTTCCAGTCTGCTCTGGACGGAAAGTCGGCTACGAAGATATGTTGAAAATTTAGGTTAGGTATGGTGTAGTCGGTCAGAGTTTCCCTACTAACGAAAACAGAATCTTACTGTGTCCGTACGGTCTAGCAGGCGAGCACACTGATTCACTGAGTCTAACCGCAATACACGCTATTAAAAATTTAATATGGAGGTCAAGTGGCAGAAAATGCAGTAGCACATTTGAGGCTTCCGTTGGGCATGTCCATATGGTACCAGTGGTACCTACGACGGCCGTTCTTTGCACTTTGCTTACTTGCTTAATGAGGTAGTCTTTACTCAGGGTAGGCCACCAAACTAGTGACCCATGCGTAAGTATTGGACAAATTACCACTGTATACGTCCATACTGAGTATAACTGAGTCCACAAATAGTGGCCCAAATAATTACCTTATCCAACGCTCCTTCCATGATTTCACTAATCCCGGAAGAATACATTCCTGACACTGACAGTACTACGTCATCAGCATATCCAACAACCTTAACACAATTTCTCAAAGTATGGTATATTCAAGAAACAATACGTCGCCAAAATGCGCTACACCTTTACAATACCTGAAATAGGTCAGCAAAACCCATGTGGTCACAGTGCAATTATCGAAGTAATAGAAGATGACATTCTTCACACCGAGTGCATGACCTCATACATGAACTTCAACTGAGACTGCTTGACCTTTATCGTCAAGAGCAAGGAATAGAAACAAAACGCTGTCGTTCCTTGCTCAGAGATCTCAATATAAGCAGATAGACCAGAAATGGAAAAAGGCACTTGGGCGGGTGTCTAATCAAAGAAGCCGATTAGAAAAAAATATTTGTAGTTCAGGAAACTCTTCAATAAATGATTACTCGGTGGTATTTTCGTTTTACTATATTGTTCGAATGGCTTAAACGAAAACAAGATCTCCTTGGAACTCACCTTAAAGCGTCTTCCTTTGCTTCTCTGACAATACTTAATCTAAGGTGACTTCTATTCTACGGGGCTTTATATACTCTATGCTATAGATGGTATCTAAGCAACTAGTTGATAATACTATTGTTTTTAAAAGAAATTGAATATAATGCAAAATAATTAAATTATATGATTTAAGGTAACTATGTTTTACATAATTTAAAGTAAGTATGCTAAAAGCTCTGCTACATATGGCAGAATTCAAAATAAAGATATGATATATACTCGTGCGTAAGTGTTCATTAACTTAATAACTTCGAAATCAATATACAAACATACAATAGATGCGTTAATTGTGAACCTAGCTACGTAAAATAATTAGAACTTAATTTTCCTTAATTATAGACTATCTACAAAAACAACTTATCGGAGATTTTTTGATTAATAGACCCACCCATTGCGCTGAATTTAAATGGCAAACACGAATATATACAATTTTAAGCGCTCCACATAGTCTGAATAATAATTTTCGGCAATTTTAATCTAATTTAAGAAAAAGCTTTTCTCTCATAAATGTTTATATCAAACGAAGAAACTTTTTTTCTACCATACAAACAAGTTTAGTTTGTTTTTGGTCTTGCCGGTAGAATGTTGTTCAAAAGTATAGTAAAGCACACAGTTACCCCATTGGCGTGTCGCTCTACGTCGAGAAAGTTCGAAAGCAAAGTGAGTGCGAACAATTTTCCAATAGATACTACGTCAAATAAAACTTTATTAGGCGACCGTTGAAGCTATACCCACCGGTTGTCCAGCACATCAAGCGACCACTGAAGAAGTAGATTGGAATAATGCTCGTCCATTTAAAGAGATTCCCGGTCCAAGACCATTTGAGCTTATTAGAGGATTTCTACCAGGAGGTAAGTGATTTTGAATAAATTCCTGTACAACTTCAATATCGCAAATTCTATTAGGTAAATACTACAATAAACCGGTAACAGATTTTTTCAATGGCATGAGACAGAAATATGGTGACTTTTTAATAATGCCTTCAGTTTTTGGCCAAAAGGCTATCTTGATGACTTTTAATCCGGATATATACCGCAAGGTTTTTCGAAATGAAGGACAATGGCCGATGAGAAGAAATTTTGATTCAGCAGTTTATTTTCGAACTGTTTACAAAAAAGAGTTCTTTCGTGGAGTTGAAGGACTTATAATGACGTAAGAATGGCAAGGTTTTCATCTAACTCTAAGCTTTATGTATACATATTCGTATTTTCAACAGATCCGGTGAATCTTGGGGACGTTTTCGTTCAACGGTGAATCCGATTCTGATGAATCCTAAAAATGCCAGGCAATATCTATCAAAAATGCTGCCAGTAAATAATGAATTCTTGCAGAGGTGAGTACAAAATTTAAATAAGTAATACCATAGCTTCTTGATAAATATAAAAGAGGCACTTTCGAGTACACGAACTCTGCTACTGATCACTTCAGCATTCCTCTCTTTATGTTTAGAGCTGCCTTTTGGTTGCCTGGGCTTAACAGTCGTTTTAGTTTTTTGCACCTATCGACATCTGGTCCCAGTTTCGTGTTCAGTATCGAACAGTTTATCGGTCACCATTATTCTATCTAATGCAGCACATAGCACAGGACTAATAAACTTAAAGCCTAAGCCCGCTTTGGGTAGTGTGCATGCTTTTCTCTTTTCTTTCTGCTTTCCCTTCGACCCGTACTGATTTTCATTAAAAAGTAATCACAGAGAGCAATTAAGGAACAGAGCTGTTAAAACAAGAGGTGATTTAATACCTATTAGCATTACAGTACGGGACACAATTTAAAGCAAACCGAAAGAATATCTACCTATCAAGTGCACACAAAAGCAAAAGACATGATTTTTTTGCGAATTGATATGCCCCTACCCTGAGCAATCCTCTGATTTAGTATAACTTTTCCAAAAATGTTATTAAATCGCTTGTGATCTTAGAATTTGCTCGCTTATATGCAACTATGTTATATTCGAAGGCGTTTTATTTTTCGCTAGTTAAGGTTAAGGTGATACGGCTTTGTATGAGTTTCCCCCAATGTAAATATAATATATATTTAAGCATCCCTTTTACAGAATCCGTGAAATTCGTGACCCTAATACTTTGGAAATGCCCGATGATTTTTTAGACGACGTAAATCGTCTTACCTTCGAATCTGTTGCAGTAATAGCACTCGATCAAGAACTTGGACTTATTCGACGCAATCGTGATAGACCAGAAGCAAAAGCGCTTTTTAAAGCGCTTCAAGAGTTCTTTGACCTAGCCTACGAGTTGGACGTTCAGCCCTCGATATGGAAGTTTGTTAGGACCCCTAAATTTTCTAAAATGATGGAAGTAAATGAGACCATGTTTAACGTTACCAAGAAGTATATTGACGATGCGCTAGAACGTATTGAAAAAAATCCACATTCAAAAGAAGAGGATGATCAGAAAAGCGTAGTCGAAAAACTAGCTGAAAAGGATAAACTTATCGCTATAGTTATGGCAATGGATCTGTTGATGGCAGGAGTTGAAACAGTAAGTTCTTTGAACTTTTCTCATAAGACTTACTAATGTCTACTTTCTCAATTAGACAACCACATCTTTGGTTGGCATACTTCTTGGAGTTGCTACAAATCCCGAAAAGCAAGATAAATTACGCGCCGAAATTCGTAGGATACTTCCTCAAAAGGATTCGATACTGACTTTGGAGAATATGAAAAATCTTCCCTATCTAAGGGCTGTCATCAAGGAAGGTATCCGATTGTATCCTATCGGACCAGGGACTGTACGTACCATGCCCAAGGACATTGTTTTAAATGGATATCAGATACCAATGGGCACCGATGTCGCCATGGGAAACAATACAATTTTAAAGGACGAAAAGTATTTCACTAGACCTAACGAGTTTATTCCAGAACGATGGCTGAGAACGGAAGAGGGAGATTCTTACAAACCGAATGAAGTTAATCCGTTTGTCTATTTGCCATTTGGTTTCGGACCCAGAAGCTGTGCTGGAAAGAGAATTGTTGAACTAGAGTTGGAGCTTACGGTCATGAGGCTCGTAAGAAATTTTTACATAGAATTTAATTATCCCATTGAGAATGCCTTCAAGATTGTATTTATGGCGCGACCAGACATTCCGTTGAAATTTAAATTCGCTGAAGTTGAGAATTGATTTTAGTTTTGTATCTTAAGCATTTAATTTATAAATAAACCTAATGTATTTATGTTGACTGCAAATTTGTTTATGCGTTCGAAGGTAAGTAGAAAACATTGCAGCACTAGCGAGGATCGAAGGCAGCAAGCTTTGTTTTTAAAAAAGAATCTTTAGCTTATTGATATTATATGAAATGGAAATAAACGAGAACAAAAATACAAGTAATTGAAACAGAATTCAAATGCAAGAACAAGTCTTGTTAATTCATTATATTAGACAGATAATAAATTCCTGTCGGTTAATCAAAAAATATGATAGCGTGCGAAGAATGTGTGCCCTCGGTTGAAGTTTATAATTAATTCCCAAGAATACATACAAGCAATTCTACAATAGTAATTGACAAACCAGCTGTTTCGTATAACCGTCTTCATCTGCATACGCTTGGACTGGAATGGATCTCTCTCTCAGTCTATCTTCACTATCTTTTCGCTTATATCATACGAATAGTAGGTATTTAGGTACACCATTTCCATGAAAACATTAAGTTTAAAGTGACATCACATCATTAGCTTTCAATATTTGTTTGTGTGTTGCGCTCCGTAAGCTTTTTATACCTAGACATTGTAATATGTATACAGCACTGTATTTGACAAAAATGTTTTCGTTATCTGCTTCTTCATTCAGAATGGTAATTAGTATCAGGAAAAATATACACTGACAATATATGGTTGCCACAAACGAATTCGGCTAGTTTTACAAACAAAACATAAACGTCAACTTTTACCAGCAACAAGCGCATTGATTTTTGTACAGAAAGTTATATTGTTTGTAGAGAAATTGAACTTTATTCCTGTGTAAGCACTCATTTAATTAAAAATATCTGTTTGTAGCAATTGTAATATATTTGTCCGGAACAAGTATATTATTCCAGTGAGTTATGTCCTGTACTATTCTACTAGGCGCATGGCTATGGCCTAAAGATACATAGTCAATTAAAGAAATTTGAGACGCATTAAGCATTTCTTCAAACACAGCTTTTTTTAATTTTTAATTTTTTTGTGTGTAGACTAATGCTCTTACTACACTTTTCTGCTTCGAATTTTGTGTATGAACAATAATTTTCCTAGCATATGCTTCGTAGTCGCACTAAAAGAATGTGCTTCGGTAAAAGAATAATTACAAATAAAACGGACCTCCGTAGAATGAAGAGAAAGTTGAGGCACCAGACCGATGATGGTGTTAAGAATTAGAACGTTTCCGCGGGATTTCTACGCGAGTCAGTCCTTGGACCTCTCCTGTGGAACATAATGTAAGATGGAGTCCTGCGACTAACGCTGCCACGAGGAGTTAAGGTGATTGGCTTTTCTGACAATATGGTCGTGGTTATTGTGGCCAGAGACGTCCACGAAATATAGTCTGCCACGGATGAAGCAGTCGCCAAAATAAGAAATTGCCTAGAGTCTGCCGGCCTAGAGCTAGTTGACCACAGGCTGTCCTAATAACCAGCCGCCAGACTGTGGAATACGCAAACTACTGGGTATAACCAGACAATCAGGTCTAAAGAGGCATTGACATGCCTGGTAGTAATGCTCGACAATAAGCTGAACTGTAAAACCCACGTCGAGTATTCAGACAAAAAGGCGTCACAGATGCAGACAGTGCTTTTCCGTATGCTGCCAAACATCAGTGGGCCTGGATACGCCAGGAGGATCTTGCTATCCAGAGTGGTAAGCTCAACCCTTGTACATGCTGCTCCAGTCTGAGCGGGATCACTCAAGACGAAGGAAACGAGAAGAAAGCTCTCATCTACATACAGCCTCTGTGCAATCAGAACTTCAAGTACAATACATATAAGCGAACAATTTCGGACAAAGTTATACCCGGTATGATCCGACATTCTCGCCATCATGCGGAAACTGCTATACGGATTTTGATGAAACTTTGCAAAGTGATAGCTTATATCCTGCGTCAACATTTAGGATACTATATCCACGGGAGTAAAAAGGTGCCTTAAATTTGTAAGTGTAAAGGCGTTTGAACACGAATTACGCAAAAACTAATGCGCGTAGTCAGTTAAGAGTTGCTTAGAGTCTAAATCTTAAAATTGTGTACGTTTTATCGTTATCCGCCATCCAGAAGCTCAAATCTTAAAAAAATTGTTTTAAAAATTCAAAATTCGAATTCAAATGCCGGAATTCCAAGCCTCGCTACGTGCCTGCCTAGTAAGCACTGACCAGTAAACAATCCAACTAGGATATCTATGCGTGGTCTGCTGATCAGTAGCAGAGGTTATGTTTCCTTTTATTTAATTGTGGCCATGTTTGTTTCGCATGGTTAAATGTGTCAAGATTGTGTCGTCTCTCATTGGCCAGATTCAGTGCCGCTATAGAGATTTTGATTGCATCTTGCCGTTTCTATGAGTAGATGCAACCCCCTTTCCGCAATAGAGAGCTTTTCTTTCGTGCCATTTTTGGCTAATTCGTCTGCTCTGTAGTTACCTGAAATATCCGAATGACCAGAACATAGCACAAAGGGAGACTACAATAATTCGATATCCTATTTAGGGATGCGCGACATTACTTTAGCAATTTACATCTTATTATTGGTGATTCGAGTGCCTTCAAAGCTGGCTGGAGGCGGGGTAAATCACGCCATTCAGCCGATTCACGAAAACCTTGGTAGTCTAAGACTTTTGCATATCCAGGAATGTCGAGAACGTGTCTGGATTTACGGCATCCTCTGTCTTAGACCCATCGGTGTATATTTCAAATTGGAATTTATAAAGATTCCAATTCTGTCGCCTGGGAATGTATGTGTTGTATTTAATATTGAAGTCTATGGCAGTGTTCAATCGTCTATGACTTCTACTACATTGCTGAATAAGCTTAGGATTTTTGCATGTCCTGTATCATTACTGATTCAGTTTGATGATTCTTTTAGTCGTAAAGCCAGTTTTATTGCTACCTCCTTCCCATAAATATCTGACGGAATGATATGTAACATTGTTTCCAGCGCCGCCGGAGCCATATAGCTGTAAGGCAGCTGACCTTTTCCAGTGCAGTCCACCAGACTAAGATTCAGTACATGAGTATTGGTCTTACTACCGCATATTACATATTCTACATATTAATAGGATTGAGCGGGTAAAAAAATAAACTTTTTTCGCTTTGCTCTACGTAGATTTTGTCATGATACAAATATGAAGGTTTCCTATACACCAAAATGTATGCTACTCGGGATGCAATCTCTCGAACTCAGGCGAAAAATGTTTATATGGCACACGCGAGCCTATTTCCAACTTTTTGATTCCGTATATGATAACTTCACAAATCCATTCAACTGCTAGGATACGCGGACGATATGGACATCATCGGAAGATCATGGCAAGCTGTTGTAGAAGCATTTACCGCAATTGAAGAGCAGGCGAAACGAGTAGGTCTTGAAGTAAATGAGGACAAGACTAAGTACATGTTGTCAACAAACAAGAAATTATCTACTCAAAACATTGGACAGAACGTCACAGTTGATGACTACAACTTCGAGGTAGTTAAGGAGTTTACCTACCTCGGAGCAAACATAAACCCCACAAATGACACCTTCATATAGATCCAACGAAGATTCACCTTAGCAAACCGCTGCTACTTCGGTTTGTCAAAACAACTGGGTTCAAAACTCCTAACTCGACGGACCAAATTAATGCTCTATGGAACGCTCATCTTACCAGTCTTGCTTTATGGTGCCGAGTGCTGGACGATAAGTAAGAAATCAGAGAAAATATTGGATACCTTTGAACGAAAAATACTTTGTCGGATATTATGCGAGGAGGGTGAATAGAGAAGAAGATACAACCGCGAACTCTATGAGTTGTACCAGGATGTGGATGTAATCCAAAAACCCAAGACACGTCGACTACGTTGGCGGTGTGATCTCCGGGATTCTATGACTTTTTGTAAATATCATTAGCTCAGTTTTCGTCGGATTGACATTAAGTCCGCATCTGTCAGTCCACTTGACTAATTTTGCCAGGGCTGATTCCATGAGATTTCGAAAGGTCGTGGGATCTTTGCAACTAATTGCTATAGCGATCTCGTCTGCGTACGCAATAACTTTATATCCTTCCTCTTCTAAGATGAAGAGTATTTCGTTCATAATGAGAAGTCATAATTGTGGAGATGTAGATGTAGATGTATATTGTTGAGAGGTGCAAGTGCACTGCGACCTATAAAAGATCTATTGTGCCCCCCCTATTGAGCACTTCCTCCAGTCCAGCTGCTACAGCATACCGGAGTATCTTCAGTGGATCCAGCGAAGGTAAATCCGTTTCTGATAGGAGGTAGGCACCAAGGTGATTCCTTCTTTTGTGGATCAGTGCTTCACATTCCATAAGAAGGTGCGCTGGTGTTTCTGCAAAGTCCCTGCAGAATCTGCAGTGTCCGTTTCCCTCTATTCCCAGTTTCCTGAGGTGCTCCTTAAGTCTGCAGTGGCCTGTTAACATGCCCGCCAAGATGCGAAGCCGATTCTTTCTAAGTCTTAGGCAGGCTCTGCTTCTTTTCTGGTTGTATTTCCCCAGAAGTTCCTTTGCCTGTCTTATTTGGGGGATATCTTCCCAATGTTTGGCCCATTTGTTCTCTTCTTCTTTCCTTAAGTCTTCCCTTATTTTGTGGGGTCCTATCCCACAGAAGGGTTCTGGTCCAAGGAACGGCGTGTCTGATCCGTTTCTAGCTAGTTCATCAGCTGCTGTCCTGGTACCCAGTAGAGAGTTACTTTGTTTGTTTCTCCCAGTTTGTTGATCCTGGTGAGACATTCCCACACCAGTTTGGATCTGATCTCATGCGAGGTCAGTGCTTTAATAGCGGCTTGGCTGTCTGATAGTATCGCGATGTCCTGCCCACGATATTTCCTGTCTAAGTTGAATTGCGCGCATCTTTCGATCGCGTGAACTTCTGCTTGAAATATAATGGGGAATATTCCCAGTGATTCTGAGTATCTAGTTCTGGGCCCGTACACTCCTGCCCCAGTGCCAGTAGATGTTTTCGATCCGTCTGTGTACCATTTAATTGTGTGTTGTTTGAGTTGGTATTTATCGGATTCGCTGCTCCAATCTCTTTTGTTGCTCAGCTTTGAGTCAAATTTCCTTTCAAAGCAGTATTTCTTGACCATATCATCTCTGGGGCAGTCCAGAAGTGGCACCGATTTGGATATGGTTACTCGCTCTTTATTTGCCATGCATGTTCCTTTCCCGATGCCCTCTTTGCTGATTCTTAAAATGGTCTCCTTGGCGATTCGCTCTAGCACTATGTGTAGTGGAGGTATCCCTACGATCACTTCTAGAGCTGCTGTGGGACAGGTTCGCATGGCTCCTGTTATACATATACAGGCTAATCTTTGCACTTTGTTGAGGGATGTCCTCGTCGTGGTTAGTCTAGATCTGTTGACCCATGCCACTGCCCCGTAAGTGATGATGGGTCTTACTATCATCACATACATCCACCTCAGTGTGGCTGGGCTACAACCCCAGGTCTTTCCTGAAATGCTTTTGCACACCATAAGTGCTCTGGTGGCTTTGGTTATCACAGTTTCTACATGTTCTCTCCAGAGGAGTTTGCTGTCTAGTGTTAGACCTAGATACTTGACCTGTGGAGATAACACTCCTCCTTGTGGTGTACCGCGTTGAACTGATCTTCATGATTTGCAGCAGCTAAGCTCTGAATGGATCACCCTGCTTAACAGCATTTGGTTGATCCAGTCACTTAGCCTTGCATTAATCCCCAGTTTACTAGGGCTTCCATTGTGGTCACCGGTTTGATATTATTTAAAGCCCCCTCTATACCAAGTAGGGCCACCATCGAGAATTCCTTGCTGGCTAGCGATTTTTTAAAAATGCCAACGAGAGAGTGGAGGACGGCCTATACGGACTTACACTTACTGTAAGCATGCTGCGATAGCGAAAGCATTTTTACATTAATCTTGCCACGTATGTACGAGTATATATTCACTAACCTCTCTAGAGTTTTTAGTAGATACGATACGATACGCGCTGATCCGTATTGCTGTTGGAGTTCCGCGAAGGTGTTTCTACCTCTGGAGTGATGATACAATCTTCTCGCGCGATGACATTCAGACCGTAGCTGTGAGATTTCCTCACTCCACCAGTAAACAGATGTATGTATATCCGTGGGTGGGTCTTCTTCTTGACATGGATGCATCACATGCCCTTATAATGTGAAGACTTTTACAAGTCCAGATCGCGGCTGTGCCTGTCATGTCAGCTATCCATATATTTCCCCTATGTTGCCTATACGGTCCACTAAGTAAGACTTACTCACGAATGGACTGTGATGGTTTAAGTTTAACAATGGTTTAAGTTTAACTACTGCACTTTCATATCGTACGCAGTTCAATCAACGCCTTTTGATAGGATGAGCATATTCTGCTCCCTGTGACGTGGTTTCTGTTAGCAGGTTCCTTGCCCTGACAAAGTGTGTAAAGGCTCTTAGGAACACGATTTCACAGTGTGACCCTCTTTTCCGCATCTTATGCAGTGCTTGGACCAGTCATTAGAGCTTTGGCAAGCCGTTGCTATATGGTATGTCCAAAATCCATACACTTATAGCATTTCAGTGCAGTTATTTTCTCGCGAATACGACAAACTACCCATCACACATAATTTTTGCCTATCACGATAAGTTCATTTGCTGCCTTCGCCGGTAGTCTAACTTTTGCCGTCAACGTACCATTGTAGGCTTTCCGTAGCGACTTAATCACAGATACATCCACGTGGTAAGCTTTCTCCAGCTGTTCCATAAGAGCATCACAGTCTAACATGATTAACGTTGTGGCCCAGTTCTTTAAGCCTGGGATCACTCTTGACCCTCAGAAGAATATCTGCATACTTATGTTTGCCTATTATCTTTAAAGCCAAGGCATCGGGAGGTGTTGGCTTCTGCGGTCTCTTTATGCATGCTTTCACTTTTGTTGAAGCAGCTTCTTTTTGATTTACTTGTGCTGGCACCTCGCTAAACAGTTTGTTCGGTTTTTGTTTGGTTGGACCTTTAGCGCTCTTAAATTTAATCAACGTTAGCTGTTCTCGGATGGGTGTTGCCTCATTTTACAATATCTTTTGGCGATTGGGAGGTGGTTATTTTGCAAAGTTACTTGTGCTTCATCTTTCGGCGTCATGTCTTTTCTTCTCTTGGATGTGGCGCCCACATCTTTATCGCTACGTTTAGGCCCATATACTATCACCCCCTTTTTGCAGGCTGCAAGATAGTTCATTTGGAGTGTGGATCCTGTCTGCGTTGCCTTCGCTGTCAGCTCACATTCGACTGGTCTTCGGCTTGTTCCCCCGTCTTCCACTACTGCACAGTGGGCCAGAAGAATAGTACTTTCTAGCCAGCTCATCTCGTTGCGCACATTGTTTCTTCCCTTAACGAAGCTTAGCAAATCTTTTCCAATGGAAAAGGGCACTTCGGCAGGTGTCTAATCAAAGAAGCTGGGTATCTTCAAGGTCCGGGAAAAAACATTACAGAATTTAAAGTTAATATTTGCCATATAAGTTTACTCGTACGTAAGTGTTCATTGAGTCAATAGCTTCGAAACCAATATACAATCATACGACAAATACGTTAACTGTGAACTTAGCTACGTAAAGTAGCTTCATTTCCCTTGATTACAGACTATCTACAAAAAATAGCCTATGGAAGCTTTTTTGATTGATATACCCACCCATTGCGTTCAATTCAAATGGCCCCTCATCGTCTGAATAATAATCTTCGGCAATTTAAATCTAATTTAAGAAAAGCTTTTCTCTTATAAATGTTTATATTAAATGAGAATACATTTCCAACATTCAAACAAACTTAGTTTGTTTTTGGTCTTGCCGGTAGAATGTTGTTCAAAAGTATAGCAAAGACCTCGCTTACCCCATCGTTGTGTCGCCCTACGTCGAGAGGGTTCGAAAGCAAAGTGAGTGCGTACAATTTTCCAATAGATACTACGTCAAATGAAACTTTAATAGGCAACCGTTGAAGCTATACCCACCGGTTGTCCGGCACATCAAACGACCGTTGAAGAAGTAAATTGGAATAATGCTCGTCCATTTAAAGAGATTCCCGGTCCAAAACCATTTGAGCTTATAAGAGAATTTCTGCCTGGAGGTAAGTGTTTTTGAGTATCTTCTTGTACGACTTCAATATCCCAAGTTCTATTAGGTAAATACTACAATAAACCGGTGACAGACTTCTTCAATGGCATGAGACAGAAATATGGTGACTTTTTAATAATGCCTTCAGTTTTTGGCCAAAAGGCTATGTTGATGACTTTTAATCCGGATATATACCGCAAGGTGTTTCGAAATGAAGGACAATGGCCTATGAGAAGAAATTTTGATTCAGCAGTTTATTTTCGAACTGTTTACAAGAAAGAATTCTTTCGTGGAGTTGAAGGACTAATATTGACGTAAGAATGCCAAGGTTTCTATCTAACTCTAAACTTTATGTATACATATTCGTATTTTCAACAGATCCGGTGAATCTTGGGGACGTTTTCGTTCAACGGTGAATCCGATTCTGATGAATCCTAAAAATGCCAGGCAATATCTATCAAAAATGCTGCCAGTAAATAATGAATTCTTGCAGAGGTGAGTACAAAATTTAAATAAGTAATACCATAGCTTCTTGATAAATATAAAAGAGGCACTTTCGAGTACACGAACTCTGCTACTGATCACTTCAGCATTTCTCTCTTTATGTTTAGAGCTGCCTTTTGGTTGCCTTGGCTTAACAGCCGTTTTAGTTTTTTGCACCTATCGACATCTGGTCCCAGTTTCGTGTTCAGTATCGAACAGTTTCGCGGTCAACATTATTCTATCTAATGCAGCACATATCTCGAGACTAATAAACTTAAAGCATAAGCCCGCCTTGGGTAGTAGGCACGCCTTTCTATTTTCTTCACTCCGTACTTATTCTTTTACTCAAACATGTTTCTGGGCACATCCGCAAAGTCCGCCTCATGCAGTCATCTATAAAGAGCTTAAGAGTGATTTTCATTAATAAGTAATCACAGAGAGCAATTAAGGAAAAGAGCTGTTAAGACTAGTAGTGATTTAATAGCTATTAGCATTACAATACGGGACACAATTTAAAGCAAACCGAACGAATCTCCACTTACCAAGCGTATACAAAAGCAAAAGACATGATTTTGTTGCGTTTTGATATGTCCCTACCCTGAGCAATCACAATCACAGATGAACCCTCGCTAGTTAAGGTTACTAACACACATCTTTGTACGCATTTCCCCAATATCTATTATAAGCATCTCTTCTACAGAATCCGTGAAATTCGTGACCCTAATACTTTGGAAATGCCCGATGATTTTGTAGACGACGTAAATCGTCTTACCTTCGAATCTGTTGCAGTAATAGCACTCGATCAAGAACTTGGACTTATTCGACGCAATCGTGATAGACCGGAAGCAAAAGCGCTTTTTAAAGCGCTTCAAGAGTTCTTTGACCTAGCCTACGAATTGGACATTCAGCATATCGAGATATGGAAGTTAGTTAGGACCCCTAAATTTTCTAAAATGATTGAAGTAAATGAGACCATGTTTAACGTTACCAAGAAGTATATTGACGATGCGCTAGAACGTATTGAAAAAAAACCGCGTTCGAAAGAACAACATGATCAGAAAAGCGTAGTCGAAAAACTAGCTGAAAAGGATAAACTTATCGCTATAGTTATGGCAATGGATCTGTTGTTGGCAGGAGTTGAAACAGTAAGTTCTTGGACCTTTTCTCATAAAACTTACTAATGTCTACTTTCTCAATTAGACAACCACATCTTTGGTTGGCATACTTCTTGGAGTTGCTACAAATCCCGAAAAGCAAGATAAATTACGCGCCGAAATTCGTAGGATACTTCCTCAAAAGGATTCGATACTGACTTTGGAGAATATGAAAAATCTTCCCTATCTAAGGGCTGTCATCAAGGAAGGTATCCGGTTGTATCCTATCGGACCAGGGACTGTACGTACCATGCCCAAGGATATTGTTTTAAATGGATATCAGATACCAATGGGCACCGATGTCGCCATGGGAAATAACACAATTTTAAAAGACGAAAAGTATTTCACTAGACCTAACGAGTTTATTCCAGAACGATGGCTAAGAACGGAAGAGGGAGATTCTTACAAACCCAATGAAGTTAATCCGTTTGTCTATTTGCCATTTGGGTTTGGACGCAGAAGCTGTGTTGGAAAGAGAATTGTTGAACTAGAGTTGGAGCTTACGGTTATGAGGCTCGTTAGAAATTTTTACATAGAATTTAATTATCCCATTGAAAATGCCTTCAAGATTGTATTTATGGCGCGACCAGACATTCCGTTGAAATTTAAATTCGCTGAAGTTGAGAATTGATTTTAGTTTTGTATCTTAAGCATTTAATTTATAAATAAACCTAATATATTTATGTTGTTGACTGCAGGGTAAGTAAAAAAAACTTCGCAGCACTAATGAGAATCGAAGGAAGCATCTTTTAGAACCATTTTTTTTACCAAAAAAATGCTTAGCTTATTAATATTACATGAAGTGGAAATAAACGAGAACAAAAATACAAGTAATTGAAACAGAATTCAAATGCAAGAACTAGTCTTGTTAATGCATAATAATAGATAAGTAATAATTTCCTGTCGGCTGTTTACAAACAAAATCGTTTATTTGGCTTAATCAAAAAATATGATAGCGTGCGAAGAATGTGTGCCCTCGGTTGAAGTTCATAATTAGTTCTCAATATTACGAACAAGCAATTCTACAATAGTATTTGGCAAACCAGCTGTTTCGTATAACCGATATGAAGATGAAGACGCTTGGACTGGAATGGATCTCTCTCTCTCTCTCAGTCTATCTTCTTTATCTTTTTGCTGAGATCATAAGAAAAGTAGGTATTTAAGTACACCATTAATGTTATTTCCATGAAAATATTAGGTTTAAAGTGACATCACAGATTAGCTTTCAATATTTGTTTGTGTGTTACGCTCCGGAAGCGTTTTATACCCAGACAGTGTACTTGACAAAAATGTTTTCTTAATCTGTTTCTCTGTTGGTTATAATAAACTAAACACGTAATTAACGTAATTAGACAAATTCTGCTAGTTTTGCAAATAATAAATAAACGTCAATTTTTACTAGCAACAAGCGCATTGATTTTTGTACAGAAAGTTATATTGTTTGTAGAGAAATTTAACTTTATTCCTGTGAAGGCACGCATACTTTAATAATATTCAATTTAAAATATCTGTTTGTAGCAATTGTAGTATATTTGTCCGAAACAAGTATATTATACCAGTGAGTTATATCCTGTATCATTTTACTAGGCGCATGGTTATGGCCTAAAGATACAGAGCCAATTAGCTATATAGCTATTTTCCATTTTTTATTTTTTTTGTGTGTAGACTAATGCTCTTGATAGACTTTTCTGCTTCAAAGTCTGTACCTGTATAAATAATAATTTTTCTAACATATGCTTCGTAGTCAAAGTAAAAGTACGTACTTCCGTAAAAAAATAATTACGAATAAAACAGACCACCGTAGCATGAAGAGAACTGAAAATAATTTAGGCACCAGACGGCCGATGGCATAGAGTATTAGAACGTTTCCAAAGGCGTTCAACAAGGTTCAGCCTTCGGACCTCTGCTGTGGAACATATTGTAAGGTGGAGTCCGACGCCTAACACTGTCACAAGAAGTTAAGGTGATCGACTGACAATATCGCCTTGATAACTGTGACCTCGGGTATCCCTCAAGGAAGCCACATTATTTATCTTGTTTGTTAATGACGTTGTTAAAAACTTAACTGAATATAACATACATACATGCTTATGTTTGTTTATGCTTTTAAGATCAGCATTGGTGGCGATGGTATAGTATTAACGTCATCGGTTGCCGCGCTGATGGTTCATGGTTCAAATCCTAATCTTCTTCTTCTTCTTCCTTTTTATCAGCGAGGCTATGATCCGAAAACAAGGGATCACAACCCTCCCACTCCACCGCATTTCTACTGATCCGCCTGTGGGGTTCGCCTATTTGACCTCAAAAAATATCGGCAGGCCTGCCGATTTTGGATCACTCGGTTACTGAGGCCAATGAAATGCCGATGTCGTCGCATTTGTCTGATCCAGGCGTTTATTGGCCTGCCTTTTCTACATCGCGATGTCTTTGGAACGTGCATTGATATCGCCTTTTTAACAGGGTTCAAATGATCTCTTCTTTGAACGTGACAATACCAGCTGAGCCGGTCGCGCTATATTTTTTGTACGATGGTTTCCTTGATGTGAAAGCTTCCACGGATCTTCGAACTTCTTATTCGATCAAGCTTTGTCACTCCTGCTGTCATGCGAAGCATCTTCATCTCAGCTGCCGTTAATTTACTCTCATACTTTTTGTACATCGTCCAACATTGTGAACCGTATGTGAGCGCTGGACGCACAACTGCGGTGTAGAGTCTTCCTTTCAACTTAGGTGGCATTTTTCTGTCACAGAAGATAGCGGAATTTTCTCGCAACTTCATCCACCCTACGCTTACGCGATGATTGATGTTGTCATCACAAGTTGCTTTGCTGTTAATCATAGATCCCAGATATTCGAGCTTTTCGCACTTGGGAAGCACTGTTCCATTCAAATAAATGTCTGGAATAGGTTTGAGTGGATCAGAGGATGGGCAGCACAAGTACTCTGTCTTTTTTTTTTTTTTAACTAATGCGATATCCATTTCCCTCCAGAGCGTACACCCACACATCAAGTGCTCGTTGTAGGGATGTAGGATCCTCACTTATGATGGGTCCATCGTCAGCAAAGAAGAACTGATGTACCTTGGGGACCGTCACTTTACCTTCAAGCAGATACTCAAGGACTGTAACAAAGAGCAAAGGACTTAAGACGCTTCCCTGCTGCACCCCGACTTTGATTGGGAACTCTTCGGTTACTCCAGCGGGGCATCTTACTCTTGCCTTTGCTCCCTCGTACAAGTCCATGATCATCTGTACATAGGTTTCTGGAACCCCTCGATGTCTTAGCGCCACCCATATCAGATCTCGTGGTTGTCTGTCGAATGCCTTTTCAAAGTCTACCAATACAATATGCAAATCCCTTAAGGAATCACGATGTTTTTCAATTACGATCCTTATATTTTGGATTGCATCTGTGGTTGATTTATACGAGACAAACCCGCACTGATCATCAGATAGCCGTATTATTTTTCGCAGTCGGCCACCTAATACCCGCTCAACGATTTTCATGGTGTGTGACATCAGCTTGATCGAACGGTAGTTATCACAGTTTCGCGTATCACCCTTCCCTTTGTATACAGGGAGAAGGTAACTTTCCCTCCATTGATTCGGCATTTGGTCACTTCTCACAAATTTGAAGATGAGAATTCTGAGCCATCTGAACCCGATGTCTCCCATCTTTTTCCAGAACTCAGAGGGCATCTCGTCTGGCCCAACCGCTTTTCGTTTTTTGGAGTATTTGACCGCCTCACTAACATCTTCGACTGTGATGTCGGGTATTTCTTCATATTTCTTCAGAGTTAGGGGTGGCTCTTGGAAAGTATAGCCGGGGAAACTGTTCATTTAAAAGTTCTTCACAATACTGCCGCCACCTGTGTAGAATTTTCTCGTCATCCACAAGAAGCTGGCCATGAGAATTGTTTATGAACTTTGGCGAACGAATCTCCTGAACATTCCTCCTCCCTTGGGCGGCTATTTTGAAAATGGTTGCGCTCTTGTTCATATTGTGTCTTCGCAGCTCCTGGACAGCCTGGTTTGCATCAGCAACCGGGGAAGATATTTTCTCCAGTTCCCGATACAGGCCCTCCGTACTCTCTGCTTGACGTCGGACTTGATTCGACCATCTATTTCTAGGCCTACTGAGGGGTCGGTTACCTGATGGCACAACAATTATGGCACGTCTTAGAAGCTGGTTTGGAAGCTTACGCACTACGTGACCAAACCATCAGAGCATTGATTGTTCCGTTTTGAGAAGTTGCTACTCAATACTGAGCGCCTCGCGTACTCGACCCCTACGAGTTATTCCAGAAATAGCGCGAAGGAACCTCATTTCAGTAGCTTGTATCCGCGATCTTATTCTTTCGGTGACTACCCACATTTCATGAGCATAGGTAAGAGTTGGAACATACACCGAGTTAAATACCGATAATTTAGCTTGAACACTAAGTTCGGCCTTCCTTATTACAGATTGACCAAGCTCTCTTAAAATTGATCCAGTCTGACCAATTTTACAGGATATATCGGCATTGCTTTTCCCACAACTCGTACATAAGACTCAAAGGTACTTAAACTTATCCACTTGCTTCAGTGGAACTCCACTAACATGCAGAGTGCACTGAATGGGAGTACTGGAAACGACCATTACTTCCGATTTATTCACGTTTACCTTCATTCCAGCATCATCACAAACGGCTTCAAACCTTTCGAGTGCAGAAAGCAGATGACAAATCTTTAGGTCTTCCGCTTTGAAACATTTCTGCCACGGCTGGGTCCGAACGGCGATTTGAGAAGCTTTTTCGTGACAACAATACTCTCGGATGTTTATCAGACGCTCGCGAGAGATGGGACCGTGAAAAAACTTTTTGGTGTTTTCTGGGATTCGAACTTGGAACCTCATGCGTAGTGATCCGACACACTAAGCACTTACGCCACGGCGCCCACACCCACAGTAAAAGGAAATATATAAACAGTCAGTCTTATCAATTGAGAAAGCTTGTGTGAACACTATTGCAATGGCATAGGTTAGGTAAGGTTAGATTGGCTGTCTGCACGACGATGCAGACACACTTAGACCAGTAAAGGTCCATTGTCATGCCAAGGATCTATCATTAGACCACTCAGGGACTAATCAAACCAATCGGAGCTTTTGATGAAGCGATGGATGCTCATGACGTCTAAGAACGCCAAATCGCTAAGGTCGTCAAGGAAGGGAGCTCCTAGATGGAGCATTCTTTTACGTGATAGAGCAGGATATGTGCATGGGAAGTGGAGGATGGTTATTTGCTCTGTTCGATGATTCATATGCATATGACATAAGGTGGTCGCGAGAAAAATACTGTGAATCAGAAGAAAAGACAAAAATAACAAAAATCTCCCAGCTATCTGGACCCCACCTCCGGAGTTTTTCTGAAACATAAACATCTGAGTTTCAAACCACTGCAACAGTCTTTCTCTGTCTATCTATCACTTCTGACGCACGCACTGTGTAAAACATTTTAAGGGTATTCATAACCCCTTGAGTGTGCGTAAATTATAAAGAAAAGAGAAATGTTTTCAAAACAATGGTTTCTGAAGGTTTTGAACATTTTTTTTTTTTGGACAAGCCTAAAAATGACGATGGCAACAACGTTACGGTCAATGGAAAGCGCTACAGACACATGATAACCGATTGTTTTTTTTTTTTTTCCAGAAACGGAAATGAACTTGAACAGCGGAAATGAACTCGAACAGTTTCTGGTTCCAGCGAGACGACGCTACGTGCCATGCAAGCCATCCAAAAACCAATCTTTTGCACATTAAGTTCAATAATTGTTGGAATTCTTTTTGTGGAGGGGCATTCAAAATCAACGTTATGCTGATAGTCCAGAAACAATTCAGGCACTTAAGCATAATATTGATCGAGTTATTCGTGAAATATGTAGAGCCCAAAACCATCGAAATAAATAACAAATGTCAACAAATTGACAGTATAGGCTACAGCCGACAGCCATTTAAATAAAATTATTTTCCATAAATATTCGAAAGTGTACTTCTTCTATGAAGCAATAAACTTTGAAAAATATTGAGTGGACTTTTTTTCATAGCAATTTTAAAAAGACAACAACAGATGACCCACCCAAGCTCCCTCTAAACGTTTCATGGAAACGGATTTTTAGTTACAGCAGTGATCCTCCATGACACACTCTTCATCTGGTTTCATTCTTTCCATCTCTGTGATATGACGAAAACAGGCCCTAAAGAATCGCACAACATCGTTCAGCGTTGACTTTATCGCTCCAGTACTAACACTCTAATCGAGTTTGTTCTATTTTTATACGCGAAACTTGAATCATTAACACACACGAATCTTTCTATTGGCACATACTCGTACCTACGCATATAATAGAGAAAAAAGCTTTTGATTTGTATTTCGGTAAATGAAACATATTTTAATTGGATGGCCATTAGTTTCGAACTGTCTTTGCAACAAACCGCGTCTAGCGATGTTGCAGAAAAAGTGCGCAAAACTTTTCACAGTACAGTGCGTGTATAGGGGTCACTCTACAACCACAGAAAATGGGGTATATGTCTCAATAGTATTGTCAGACAACTAAGACACTGATTATTCTTTTCCTTCCGATCGGTACAGAACGAGCCCAACCACATTGCATACAAAGATGCTCGGCCATTTAGTGAAATTCCAGGTCCATCTATATTCGGACTGATAATGGGATTTCTACCAGGAGGTAACTGAACGTGAGTACAATTGACTCAAGTTTTAAGAGCCTTCATTGTCAGGTTCGTACTCCAAGAAGTCTGCAACACAGCTCGTTACTGGTTTGCGCCAGCAACATGGTGACATTTTTAGAATGCCTACACTCCCTGGCAAGCCACCTGTGGTGATGGTATTCGATCCGGATATGTACCGAACAGTGTTTCGAAATGAAGGAATGTGGCCCGTTAGGCAGACTTTCGAAACTATTGACTACCACCGCAGAGTTCATAGAAAAGATTTCTTCCAAGGAGTCGAAGGATTGCTGATGTCGTAAGTAGAACAGATAGATACCCTTCCCTGTTGTTTAAAATTGAATTTGAGTCCACAGTTCTGGAGAGCCGTGGAGTCGATTTCGAACCGCAGTTAACCCAATCCTTCTCCAACCCAAAAATGCTAGGCTTTACATAAACAAGATGCTCGAAGTCAATGATGAATTCCTATTGAGGTGAGTTCGGCTTACAGAGAAATAAATATCTTTACCATTCCATCTCTGTCAAGGGTTCGTGAAATTCTCGATCCCACCACACACGAAGTACCCGATACTTTCGAGAATGAAATCAATCGTCTTGCTTTTGAATCTGTGTCCATTATAGCACTGGACAAGCAGCTTGGTCTCATTCGACGGGATCGTGATCATCCTGAAGCGACAGTACTTTTCAAAAGTATCCGGACACTATTCGATCTGGCCTATGAAATCGAAATGAATCCAATCTCATGGAAGATACTGAAGACGCCAAAGTTCCACAGGATGATGAAAGTTGCTGATGACATCCTTGATATTCTGACGAAACATATAAATGATGCACTGACAGAGATCGAAAGCAGCACTCATCCAGTGCGAGGATACGAGGAGAGAAGTGTTGTCGAGAAGTTGTTGAAGATCGACAAACGGATCGCGATTTTAATGGCAATGGACTTACTTATGGCCGGTGTTGATACAGTATGTCATAGCTCCTAAAATGTCTCCTCATTTCCACTGACTTTCTTACAATTGCAGACAAGTTCAACAATAGCTGGTGTGCTGCTGGTCATCGCTAAGAATCCTGAGAAACAAGAGAAGCTACGCAAAGAGCTCCGTACAATACTACCACAGAAAGACTCACGGCTAACATTGCAGAACATGAATCACCTACCCTACCTCCGTGCGTGCATTAAAGAAGGCATCAGACTGTACCCTGTTATCCCCGGTACAATGCGGTCGTTGTCAACCGATTTGGTTCTCGGCGGTTATCAAATTCCTAAAGGTGTAGGCATAACCATTGCATCGAACGTTATCGTGCGAGATGAGAAGTACTTCCCAAGACCAAATGACTTCATTCCAGAACGATGGTTACGATATCCTAGTGCTGATGATGAGGTACTCACCCCGGAGGTATCCAATCCTTATGTGTATATTCCCTTCGGATTTGGACCAAGGAGCTGCGCTGGGAAGAGGATTGCCGAGATGGAATTGGAGATCACTATTGCCAGGCTTGTCAGGAACTTCCACGTCGGATTTGATTATCCCATCGAAAACGCATTTAAGGCGAAATTCCTTAACGTACCAGCGATCCCTTTGAAATTCTCGTTCAGAGAGGTGGAAGACTGATGTAACATTTGTATGCATTTTGATTTGTTTATGATTTAAAAAAAAAATGAGAATAAAAAATAAAAACAAAATTAATCATTTAAAGCTCGAAGTTGGTAGAATTTTGGCAACAACAGCGAACACGCGCGTTTTGCCGGCTGGCTATAAACAACAACAATCTCGTTGGCCTCGAGATAAAACTCACAATAAGTATGTGACAGTGCTCGAGAGTTCATTATCAATTCTGAACTCAAACAAACGCATACAGCTGTTGATTAAAGTGGGCGCGGTGATCATAAGGTTTTGTAAGACTAATGCCGGCTGTGACATCATATGAAAACATTCGACGCGTGGAAGCTCTGTTGAGAGGGCGATCTAACACACACATTGATGCTGTGTCCACATCTATTTACTTTCAGTAAGAAAAGCTTCCATGCTACTCGTATTGATTATTATGTACAGTTGAATCGTCATTATGTATTTACTATGACCCATGGTTGGTGGATGGCGCAACATTAAAAACTTGTTTGAGTCGCCATCCGCTTTATATGCGTGATTCTGTAGCTTTGTAACCATGGTTGCCAGATTGGCTGATTTATCGTATTTTTGAAAAATACGATGAAAATTCAAAATTATGTGGCCATTGTAATTTTAGCATTTCACGATTTTGGGCGACTTTTTATTTACAACTAACTAACCAGGCAATGCTTTGCTAGTGCTTAATGTGAAACGCATTTTATTTATATAACAACAGCAGCCGAAATGTGAATAAATTCAATCTTAATCTATACATACTAATAAAACTGTAGAGGGTTAAATGTTTTTGTCTTTCTGTGCATGCATCACGTGGAAACTATTACACGGATTTTAATGAAACTTGGCACAGGGATAGGTTAACATATATCTTAGGTCAATATTCCTTTTATCCCACGAAAAAAAAGAATTCATTAGAACTGTATATTACCACGTTTATATGCAGAGTTGAAACTGGTTCCAAACCGGTTCCAAATTCTTTTAAACGCAGATCGAGTCAGAATGTGTTCGAGTCGACTCGACTCACCTAACAGCGGTGGGTCGAGTTAGAAAAATGCATGTATAGCTGGGTTGAGTGCTTGTATGTTGCAGTGACATGTTGTCTCTGTGCGTGTGTGATCTTTTTCTTTGTTCTTTTTCTTTTAGATCAGTTATTTCATGTTTATTAAATACAGAAACTAGAACTAGACAGACCACTAATACAATCAAAACCAGAGTGTCTGCTATACTCATCTGTCAGTTCAACCACATTTGGACTTTTCAACCGACTCGACTCGGCGTGTAAAAATACTCAAATGAAAATCTGAACTCGAACGTGACTCGACTCCTCGACTCTGCATATATTATTATTTTTTGTGTAGGGTTATTTTGCACTGTGACTGAGTGGTCTATTGTGCCCTTTGCTAATACCTTGGAGAGGTTTGTTCCCTCGTTAGAGTTCCCTCGCATTGCAATTCCTTCGGAATTGTGTTTAAAGGTCATACACTCTTACTTTGCCTTGGCGAGACTAGTTCACCTTAAAGCTCTCTTTCCAAACCAGTTTCCAGTGGGTCCATGGTTGGCATATCCTCTTCTGATATTTGTTATTTGCACAAGTATTTCAATCTTTTGTCGGTCAGTGCCCCACAAGATTCCAGAAGGTGTTCCGGAGTCTCACTTGACTCATTGCAGAATCTGCAAAGGCCTTCATTTGTTATACCTAGTTTCCGTAAATGCTTCCTGAGTTTGCAGTGCCCCGTTAGGAAGCATGTTAGGATTCGTAGGTTATTCTTGCTAAGGCAGATGGTAGGTAGGTAGGTAGGAGTGGTTGTGTCAGCAAACCATGCCGACACTTAATAAGCGCAGAAGCGCCGTTTTATTACCACAACTCAAGTGACCTGACGGATGTTAACTACTAGGGGAAAGAAGAAGAAAACGGGGGAAGGATTATTCAAATCCACCCCGTTACATTGAGGAAGCTGATAATATCCCCAATGGTAATCTTCGCTAGCTCTATAAGGTTGTCGAAAAAGAATTTACCTAATGTGCGCTGTCTGGCCTTGCCTAAAGCCAGACACTTGCAGAGGAAGTGTAAGATTATTTCTATTTCATCAGCAGTACTAACTGCCAGAGTTCTTGCGATATCTGTGCGGTTTCTATTTAGTAGATCGTGCGTTCTTTTCAGGGAGTATTTGGGCCACATCTGCCTAGAGATGACACAGTTCCACACCCCCTGCCATCTAATATCCGCCTTTAACAGATAGTGCGCGAAGATGCGTCCCTTAAGGACCCCCAGCGGAACGTTCACCTCCTTTGCTAGGGAAGCATCAAGGGAAGATCCTTGCCGCGCGAGTTCATCAGCCCGCTCATTCCCCTTAATGTTGCTGCGACCCGGAAGCTAAAGGGGACAGATCCTTAGCCGGTGACTAAGCGAGGTGAGTTCTTTTTTGCACTGTTCTACTAGCCTTGAGGATGTAGTGGTAGATACTATAGCGTTGATAGCTGCCTGGCTGTCAATGAGGATGGCAATGGTATTTTGGGGTGTGGAGGTTTGCTTGAGTATGCGGCAGGCCTCACGTACAGCAAAGACTTCCGCCTGGAAGACACTGCACGAATCAGGAAGCCGGTACGACCTGGAAATATTGAAGGATTCAGAGAATATCGCCGCCCCTACCCCGCAGTCCATTTTTGAACCGTCGGTGAAAGTTGTTGATTCGAACTCATTTATCAGTACGCCCGTTTCCCATTCCGCCCTGGTAGGGAATCTGACCGTGACGTGATTTCTAAAGTTCACCGTGGGAGTTATATAGTCTAAGGCGAGTTATCTGCTAAGGCAGATACAGGCTTCGAATATTTTCCGGTTTTAACATCCCAGTAGTTTCTTACCTTGCCTCAGACCTGTGGTGTTATTCCAAGTTTTTGTCTTGTCTTATTTCTCTTATTTCTTCCTCAATTCTTCACGTATGGTATGTTTCCCTATTCCGCAGAATGGTTTAGGTCCAATGAAGGGCTCCGCAGCTCCTTGTCTTGCCAAGGCGTCTGCTGCTTCATTACCTTTTATTCCGACATTACCGGGTATACAGTAAAATGTAACTTTGTTGTTTCTACCTAATTCATTAAGTTTGCGTAGGTATTCCCGCACAAGTTTTGACTTAAGGACATATAAGTCAAGTGATTTGATAGCTGCTTGACTATCTGACAGTATTGCTATGTCGCAGTTGCTGTATCTTCTTTCGAGATTGAGTTGGATATATCTATCTATAGCACATATTTCAGCTTGAAGGATGCTGGTACTCTTGCGTGCTTTGGGGTTCGCACGATTCAAAAAACTTAAACAATTCAGAAAAACTCTGTTCGTTATAATAATTATTAACTATTTTAATACAATTTCTTATAAATACGCTATTTGTGTCGTAGAATTGAAAAACAGAACTAAGCCACGCACTTGTTGAAAAAATGTGCGTTACTGGCGCTGTTGGTCGTTGAAGGAGAAACTTGACGACTTTATTACCTTTTCCTCCTTTCGTATTCCCGGAACTTTCTTGAGATCCTGTGCTGCTGTCTGCAGAAGTTTTGTTATTAGTGTCTCCTTCGGATCTACAGGAGACGAAGTCATGAAAGTTGACCTGTATGTCGCCTGCTTCCACCACCGCTCCTTTGGAATCCCGGAGATCTTCGAGAAGTTGTAGATATCGAGCTTGATTACTCGGTACCCACATTCTCCGGGCGTGCTCCATGTAGCAAAGATATCTCCGTCCCTTTTGGAGATACTTTGCGATATTGACCCAGTGTTCGAGACTGAATTCGAATGAGGAAACAACTCGTCTAGAATACCTCCTTCCGAAGTATGAGCACTTTTTGATGTACTCGGCCAATCCACATCTACAACTAGAGTTGGAGTATGAGCAATCATAGATGACGTGGAAGTGGTCGTCGTGGTGAGCAATACACAAGAAGTTTCCGGTAAAACTTCGATGTAGGTGTCCAGAATCCAATCTGATTCGTCCATCGTCATGGAACGCTCCGTAAACGTCGTGAAGTATTCGTTTTCGCAAAGGCCTTTGACGAAATTATAACACTTTATGCCGACGACGACGACGACGACGCAGCTCACAACAACGGGCGGTACGATCGGCCCGAAGGGCCATGATCATGTAACCATGCCGCCGTTGTTGTGAGCTGCGTCGTCGTCGTCGTCGTCGGCATAAAGTGTTATAATTTGTACCGCGTTGGAAATAAATTGGCATGCATAAAGTTGAGTATAAATTGTGGTGTAAGTTGCACTCAACTTTTAATTGCAAATGTTCTCTTCTGGTGAACATAGTGATAACGAGAGTATTTGTTCTTACGCGTACAGTCCGGAAAATAGAAATGCCCCTACCGAAGAGGAAAATACAAGTTGCAGAAAACGACGTAGAGTTAGCAGAGGAGGCTCAAGAAGGCAGCGACAGCGAAGTAATTCCAGTGGAAATGGATATTTCATGTGTTCAAGTGATTCCGAGTCAGGATCATGGAGCAGAGACTCAAGCTGTGATGGACGATCTAATGATGGTGAAAAAAAAATTTGCTTTGAAGAGGAAGAGTTCGTCGAAAAAAGACACACCGAAGAAGAAGAAAACCGTGGACGAGATAATCAAGGAACAGGATCCAAAAGACGACATGCTGAGTATTCTGGGCTTAATCATAGTGATGTGGACGGACGACTTCATATTGACAGCAGTGAGTGCAATGAAACTGATTGTGAAGGTAGCAATGAAGCAGAAGAAATTCGGCACGAAGAAGACTACATTCGAGATGCAACAAGGGATTTCGTCTATCATAGGAAGCCTTCAACGCCTGGGGATAGATGTAAAAAATTGTTCGCTACGGGTAAGTAAAATTGTTATTTCCTTATAAATTAAACTCAATAATTTCTATGATTTTAGGATTTCGTCAAAGGCCTTTGCGAAAACGAATACTTCACGACGTTTACGGAGCGTTCCATGACGATGGACGAATCAGATTGGATTCTGGACACCTACATCGAAGTTTTACCGGAAACTTCTTGTGTATTGCTCACCACGACGACCACTTCCACGTCATCTATGATTGCTCATACTCCAACTCTAGTTGTAGATGTGGATTGGCCGAGTACATCAAAAAGTGCTCATACTTCGGAAGGAGGTATTCTAGACGAGTTGTTTCCTCATTCGAATTCAGTCTCGAACACTGGGTCAATATCGCAAAGTATCTCCAAAAGGGACGGAGATATCTTTGCTACATGGAGCACGCCCGGAGAATGTGGGTACCGAGTAATCAAGCTCGATATCTACAACTTCTCGAAGATCTCCGGGATTCCAAAGGAGCGGTGGTGGAAGCAGGCGACATACAGGTCAACTTTCATGACTTCGTCTCCTGTAGATCCGGAGGAGACACTAATAACAAAACTTCTGCAGACAGCAGCACAGGATCTCAAGAAAGTTCCGGGAATACGAAAGGACGAAAAGGTAATAAAGTAGTCAAGTTTCTCCTTCAACGACCAACAGCGCCAGTAACGCACATTTTTTCAACAAGTGCGTGGCTTAGTTCTGTTTTTCAATTCTACGACACAAATAGCGTATTTATGAGAAATTGTATTAAAATAGTTAATAATTATTATAACGAACAGAGTTTTTCTGAATTGTTTAAGTTTTCTGAATCGTGCGAACCCCAACATTTATTATTTAATGCACCCCTAGGTAATATAAGAGAATATTATTATGATATAGAACAATCTGTAAATATTTTAGACAATCTTTTAAAATTTCAATTTGATAATAATAACATGATAATTTTAGAATTTTTAAATAATTTATTAAATGTACTAGATAAACGGGTGCCTAAAAAAAATACCATATTTGTACTATCAGCTCCTAATGCTGGTAAAAATTTCTTTTTCGATACATTTATACATTACTTTATTAATTTCAGGCAAATGGGTAATTTTAATAGATATTGTGGATTTCCACTTATGGAATATGTTGATCGAAGAATCATACTTTGGAATAAACCTATAATGGAGCCGTGTGCAACGGAAACATTAAAAATGATTCTTGGAGGCGATACTGTAAACGCCAAAGTTAAATATGCACCTGATGCAGTAATCACTCGCACACCTGTTATTGTCCTTTCAAACAATGATGTTTTTCCAAAAGATCATGCATTTCGATCGAGAATGTATTCCTATATGTGGAAACCATGTAATAATTTAAAAAAATTAAATAAAAAACCTCATCCATTGTCTTTTTATATGCTGTTGAAAAAATACAAGATTGTCGAATAAATAAAAACACATAAAATACAATTTTTGCATTCTTTATTATAATTTTAAATTTCCAGTTTGTCGGTCCAGAAAGTCATAATCATCGTCGCTGTTTTCATTTGTGTTTTTTGTTGTCTTTACATTTCCGCTTTTAGTGTCAGTATTACCGAATAAACATTGACCGTCAGTATAATTTTGTTCTGCGTTTTCAACAAACGTGACTTCTAAAGGCCAACTTATTGCGTTATTTTTAGAGAATGCAGAATTTACATTAAATACAATCTTGCATTCACATTCAATTTTCCAATAACAAGCACTATTTAGATAAGACACGTTTGACGTTGCTGGATTTAATTGTGGTGTAGCGATAAGCCCAACGTGCACCTGAGGCTGAGCTTTAAAACTTGTTGCACCTTTTGCTGGATGAAATGCACCATAATTTTCAATTTTGCGATAATAGTTTTCCGATATTTGATTAATTAACACGTATGGATTCTTATCTGCAGCAAGTCCAACGTCGCTAATAACTGGTTTTCCACCTTGATTGAAAAACTGTAATGCCATTGATCTTGGTCTAGTAAAAGTTGTTTCAACGGAGTCACCCCTACGATTCCAATGGACAAAATGATCTTTTGTGGCTTTTACTAATCCCATTTGTGGTTTATATTTATAATGAATAATTTCTTGACCAATTGCTTGTTTCAATAAAAATTGATGCACTTTTTCGTCCATTCTAGGAACTCCGTAGTTATGTATTTGATATTCTGGTAATTTATTTTCATCTGGATTTTTAGATCTATTCCATTCATGAACATAATATTGTTCAATTACCTGAGGTACGCACAACGAATTACTACCAATGTGATCATAATATTTTTGTGCCATTTCTCTTGGATTAATATTCTTCAATCCAGTAGGCTTCATTGGATTTATGCTCTCAACTGAATACTCTTTATTTCGACCGTAAAATTGAACATTTAATCCTTCACATACTAATCCAATTGGTACATATTCAGAAGTTGCTGTTCCGCTTAATGTCGTACCTGTATCAAATGCAGTTCTAGTTCCTAATGGTGTAACTTTACATGACACTTCTACAATTTTAGATCCAAATGGTAAACTTTCAAATTCAGCATGGCTTAAATAAAATGGTAAAAAATCTACTGGAATTAATGCCAATGGAGTTGTAACACATTCTACGAAATCTGGACTTTGTAATTGAATATTTTCTGTACTATATCCATAAGTTATTAAAATACGACTTTTTTTAAATTGAGCTATACTCGACGGAGAAGGAGTACTCGGATGAATCCATGTTAAATTTGAAACGGCTGACGATGACGATCCAGCAACTCCACTTGCTCCAGATCTTGCTCCCGTATTCGGCCCACGCGACGATCCACTTTCTGACGTATCCATCGGTACAGCAGCTGCAAGTCCAATCGATGCTCTATTAGCAGTTTCAGAAGTACTACCAGTATCAGGAACATCAACAAGGCTTTCAAAGAGCTCAATAGTACCAGGTGATAACTGGCCAAAGTTTTCGCCTGTATCTGGACCTCCAAAAGCCGGATCAACGCGGAGTAACTTGGTGGGATTGGTGTCGGATCCGGTATCGGCGGGTCTTTTATTAATTCCGCTGGGTCCAGGTTGAATATTTTCAACAGGTATATCCTGCGCAATTCTATTTTCGTATTGAGATTTAATTTGTCGATAAAAATGTCCGGTTGGGCTTCTATATTCTTCGTACAATTGTTTACACTCTTCTTCTTTTTTAAATGCGTTAAAATTCACGTATTTAGCCTTATATTCTGGCCTCTTCCAAGTGTCTGCAATGTGTTTTTCACGCTGAGCAAATACTTCTTGGACGAATGTTCTTTTCTCATTACTCATTTTTGGGTAATGTACACCAAACACACTTTCGACACCATATTTAAGTCCTATTCCGAGAAACCCAGCTAAATCTGCAACACGTCCGGTTTGTTTAAGGTCTTTAATAAAACTGCCAATAGCTTCTCTATCCGCCTCTCTTATATCTTCGGAAGAATTAGCCAATTCATATTCTAAATCGTGAACATATGCGACAAAATCCGCCGAGTTTACTACTTCGTCCTCATCAAATATATTATTACCGGGACCCAGATAATTATATCCTGGTAACGTATACCCCTTTTTTGGCATTTCAAAGACAGACAGTAATAAACTAAAGTACTAAATTCAAAATTTAAGCTATATATAAAGATTTTATATGAATTAAATAAATATTTCAAATTTTGAATTTTGCACATGTAAAAAATGCCAGCTTTGAGTGCTTCGTCCTTGGCCCAAATACGCCTACCCCTGTTCCTTCTTCAGTTCTCGAGCCGTGTGTATACCACTTTATCGTGTGGCTGCCCAGTCCGTATGTCATAGATTCGTTGCTCCACCCTTTCTTGTTACTTAACTTGGTATAAAAGTTTTTTCCAAGTTAAATTTTCTGATACTGTCGTCCCTGGGGACTACCAGAAAGGGAAGTTTTTTTAAGAAGTGCATCGTATTCTCTGGAACCAACGCATTTCTGCCTTCCAATACCTTCTTTTGCCATCGTTACGATCGTCCGCTGTGCATTTGACTCCACTACAAGATGGAGTGGTGTTAGCTCCAGGAGTACTTCCATGGCTGCAGTTGGACATGTTCGCATGGCCCTAGTGATGCAGAGGCACGCGAGTGTTTGCACTTTAGAGAGTGTCTCCTTCGTTGTGACTAGACTAGTTCGCTTTGTCCATGCTATTGCTCCATAAGTGATCATTGGTCTCACAATGTACATCTTAGAATATTTGAATATTTCGACTTAACTCCCAAGACTTACCCGCTAAGCTTCTGCATGTCATTAGAGCACGGGTAGCCTTTTTGGATATCTCCTCTGTGTGTTTCTTCCGCAAGATTTTAGTATTAAGGTGTAGTCCTAGATACTTCACTTCCTTTACCGGTGTCAGTATCGTGCCAGAGAGTCGGATTGGCTTCAGTTTAAGTTTTTGCTTTCTCTTGAACGGTACTATTGTGGTTTTAGCCGGGTTTATATTGAGCCCATTCTTGAGTTACTATTAGGCATATAGTACTCTACATATAAACGTACTATATGTAAAATTGTTGGAACACGCCATTGACATACTACATATGGACTGCAGCTCCATACAAGCTCTGCCCTAAGAATGACGCCAACATATGAGTAACTAGCCCTCTTGGTTCGGAGCGGAAAAATGTGGAAACAAATTGCCAACTATCTTCAATTTTTCCATAGAATGGTAGCGACACGTCTTGTCATTGACGTATTATACCACAGAAATTTTTCCGCTGGGCAACTGTTTTTGAAAAGTATCTCTCAACTGATCTTCTCCATACTCTGCTACGCTCATCTGGTGAGCGCAGACCAAACCTGGACTCATCAGTGGACTCTACCCCAGTCGGCCTCTGTCCAATCCTGGTGAAGGTGAGCAAATCCAATACGACATCGCTTATGCTGTACCGTTAGTCTCAGTACACGAGCAGGTGTAGCGTACCTTTGTAGCGCGCCTTACAGAAATGTAAGCGTGGCATTAGATTAGTATACCCATCAAGAGATGGCGCTTCTTAATACACCATTCATATATGTTAGGCGTGATGGCACGTAGGCAACCAAAATTGTTTTTCACAGTCATTATACCAAGAGCAGCCGTGGCGACAAAGTGTTTGGTCGACCCGAGGTAAAAATTATAGTTTGAAATAAAGCAATACAATAAATAGTATCTTTTGTTGTGAATTTAATTGAATAAAAGAAAATAATAAATATTGCACCAACAACGGGGCACAGAGTGCAATACAGGTCTTCTTGCTCTCAGGCCACTTTCCACTAATTGCCGCCTCACCGTTTGAGCATTCAAAGCTGTCCCTCTAACGGTCGAAGTCTGTGAGACAGCTCAACCGCTGTTTGGTGACGATGCGTCCGAAACAGCCGGGGAGCCAATATCGGACGCCTTCTTACTGCATCCATCCACAGCAACTGCTCAAACTTGCTTAATATTGCCAGGTTCAATACTGAGAGACTTAGGGATCCAGAAGTGTACCAATAATTCAGCGACAATCTTGCCTTAGAAGCAGAAGCAATCGGCCGCACAATGCAGGAAAGCGTAGATATTCACTGGAGTGTTGTGAAAAATGTTTTTGCTACTGGGGGTAGAATAACCACCGCACATATTTATCGACAGACACCTGGAGACGTATAGATGAGCGTAAAGCAATCAAAGCTCGGATTGCAGCGGCATCAGTAGTAGAGAGTACCGAGCTAGAAGCCCAATATCGCGTGAAAAAGAGTAAGGCTCAAAGGCTGGCAGCATGTGTGACAGTAGGACTGTCTATAACATCACCAAGGGGCTCATTGGTGGTCGGAACTCCAAACAAAAGCCAATGAAAAATTTAGATCTCATCCTTTTGATTTCGGAATAAAGATCAGCTCACTAGATGGAGAGATCATTTCGCTACAGCCCTTAACCACTTAGACGATGGTGATCTGATCTCGAATCCTAATCAGTCTTTCGAGGCAACAAATTCCCGTATTCGCACCGGACCTGCAGTAAAACCGGAAAAAAAGCAGCTATCAAGTCCCTCAAGTAAAATAAAGCTGTGGGTATTGATGACATCCTTGTCGAACTTTTTGCACCGGCGCCAAACACGTCAGCAGAGCTGCCACACCCGCTCATACGACGATCATGGAAAATGAACAATTTGCCCAGGAGTAGAAAAGAAAAGTGACCATCAAGCTTCAGAAAAAGCGAAATCTGATGGATTGCGGAAACTGGAGAGGTATGTACATGTATGCGGTCTACTGGTCGTATTTATATTAGAACGCAGTAAAAAACATTTGGATTGAACTCTTGACGTCGGACAGGCAGGCGTTTGTGCTGGATCCTTCTGCATAGACCGAATAAAAATCTTACGGATCATAATAGAACAATACGTTGAGTACAGTTCTTCGCTACATCTACTATTTATCGACTTCGAGAAGACTTTCGATAGCTTAATCGAAATGCTATCTGGTTGGCCTTGCGCAGGAGAGGCATCGCAGAAAAACTTATTACTATTACTGCAAACCAGGGTAGCAGATATCACGTCTTACACAATAGTAAGGTACCGGAAGATTTTAAAGTCCCAAGTGGAGTACGTCAGGGGTTCATACTGTCACCGCTGTTGTTCTTGGTGGTCATCAGCGATGTACTCCGTGCCGCATTGATAGAAGGTAACAAGGGAATTTGATGGACCATGACAACTTACCAAAGGCCGCGAATACGCCGACGATGTTTGCCTACTTTCACATCGGATAATGGACACCTGATTGCTCGAGGCGGTAGTAGATATAGCAACTGAAGCAATACAAGGGAAAAGGTGGAAATGGGGGACGAAGAAATACTGCGCAGTAGTAACGCTCGACGTCAAAAATGCGTTCAACTCGGCAAGCTGGCCATTCATTAGGAGATCCCTGGCCAGGATGGATACACCATACTACCTGCTGAGGATAGTCACGGACTACTTCAGCAATAGGAAGCTAAGATACCATACTGACGATGGCGTTAAGCACTACAGTGTTTCCGCGGGAGTCCCGCGAGGGTCGGTTCTGGGACCTCTCCTATGGAACATTATGTACGACGGAGTTCTGCGACTAACATTACCCGAGGGAGTCAAAGTAATTGGCTTCGCTGACGATATCGCAGTGGTTACAGTAGCCAAGCACGTACACGAGGTGGAGTCTGCCACGGATGAGGCAGTTATAAGAATAAATGAATGGCTGGAGTTTACCGGTCTGGAACTAGCTGCCCACAAGACCGAAGCTGTCCTAATAACCAGCCGCAAAAAGGTGGAATACGCCAGCTTCCGGATCGGAAACCAAATAATCAGGTCCAAAGAATCCTTGAGGTACCTTGGAGTCATGCTCGACAACAGGCTGCGCTTCAAAGCCCACGTCGAGTTTTCCAGTAAGAAAGCATCGCTGATGCAGGCAGCACTCTCCCGAATGCTCCCGAACATCGGCGGGCCTGGATACGCCCGCAGGATCCTACTGTCCAGAGTGGTCAGCTCGGTACTTCTATACGCTGCCCCGATATGGGCAGGTGCACTGGCGACAAATGAGTGCAGGAAGAAGCTATCATCAGCTCACAGGCTCTGCGCAATCAGAGTGATCAGCGGCTTCCGAACTATCTCCGACGATGCAGCCTGCGTTTTAGCTGGGATGGTCCAAATCGACATCCTCGCCGAAGAGATACAGAGGGTATACCTTAGACGTCCCTCGAACCGGCAAGAGGCAAAAAGGATTAAGGAGGAGGAAAGGGCAGCATCAGCAACGCTGTGGCAAACCAGGTGGGACAGCTCTACCAATGGCAGGTGGACCCACAAGCTCATTCCCACTATAAAATCATGGACAGAGAGAGCGAGGGGGAACTGTAACTACCACCTCACACAGTTCCTGTCCGGACACGGTGGCTACCGGAAATACCTCCATAGATTTGGACACGATAGTTCGCCCCTGTGTCCAATATGCCCAAACGAAGAGGAGGACGCGGAGCATGTAGTGTTCTACTGCAGACGCTTTGCAGAAGACAGAGCAAACCTGCCAAGTCCAGAAAATATTGTTAGTCACATGACACGATCAGAGGGCGAGTGGATGGAGATCTGCTCATTCATAGTGTGTGTGCAGAATGCGCTGCGAAGAGCAGAAGCCCTAAGAAGATCCCAAGAGGCGGCCTCGGAGACAAGAGCATAATTGCTAACCAGCCCCGCGAAGAAATACCTAACGGCAGTACCGCGGGGAGAGTGGTTGAAGTGTGTAGGGTATGTGTTTAGTACGTAGGCGTATTCCTGGAATCGATTACTCAGGTTTGCGAATTGTGCATGCTAGTAGCACTCGGGCTATTAGTATCTATGAAGATTATACATCCTTGGCGCAACCTTAAAAAAAAAAAAAAAAAAAAAACACCTGATTGCTCAAAATCTAGAAGCTGAGGCAAACAAAGTAAGGCTTTAGATAAACACAGCCAAAACAAAAGCCATGAACACTTCTAAAACCCGCGCTCAGCTCAACATTGCCGGATAGGTAGTGGAGAAAATAGACAAATTTCTTTAGGAAGTGTGGTTGACCGCGTGGGACCAAACTGGATGTGTGTAGCAGAATCGGGAAGGCAAAAGCTGCGTTCGGAGTACTATCGAAAGTCTGGAGAAGCAATGTTTTCAGCTTAAGAAGCAAGCAGTACTTAGAAGACGGATGCCACTATCACACGCACGTAAATCTTCGCAAGTAGATGTCAAAGAATCATCTTGAGAATCTTTTGGCCCAATCGTGTCTCCAGCGAATAACACTATCTGATAATGGGCTAAGAACATATTGACCTTTTCGAGTTTTTTTATGTGTATATCTCATATTTCAGTTGGGATTCCACCAAAGTACAGTACACTTGCTTTTGAACTTGTGTCATTGAATAGCTATCAAGATAGAAGAAGGCGAATAGTGCTTTCTTGAGATCGGAACGAAGCTTATCGATATGTTTGTCCTATATGGAGTGGCTGTTGATGGTTACTCCTAAGCATTTGTAGCTTTCAACCACCTCGATAACTTGATTCAGAAGTGTACTTCGACAAATGCTGCTTTGAAAGCTGATCCTTTGACGTGTTAATTTGTGATGGGGCCCTTGAATGTGCATAATCTTTATTTTCGTGTGGTGCAATACATGTCCGTTATCATGACACCATTCAACTATTCTACTTTGTCGAACTCGTTTTAAAGTATCAAAACATTTATGTTTGACGACCAAGGCTGTATCATCTGCAAATGCGAATGGAACGCTGTTTCTTGAAACGGGAAGTAGCTCATTTGGAAACAGGATAGATAAAATTGGTCCAAGTTTAGATCTCGGTGGTACTTCATGAAGTCAAGAAGTTTTCAAGTACTTTTGTTTTTTGGAAGCCATATTATTTTTCATAAATAATGCTTTTCCAACCTCCTCCATACGCTTTTCGATTACTGGCAAAATTGATATGGGTTTGGAATTGGTTTTCAAACTCTTAGCAACCCATTTATAACTCACTTTTCAGTATTAGTCTTCCATCTTCGGTAGAGCATATCTCTTTGCTTACATTTTTCACAAAGGTTCCGGGAGGTCCAAGGATTTTGCTTGCACTTACCTGGTAATAGTTTATTCACCGTTGCACTTCTATACATCCCATCCACATAATTTGAAACTAATAGTGCTTTCCAGTCTGTTGAAAGTATGCTACTATTTCGCATATAAGAGATTTTACATTCTTTTTTAGGTATATGTGTTAGAGGTATTTGGAAGTGTAATGCGCGGTTTCACAGTGAGAGCTTAAGCCTCAATTGGAGCTTAAGCTTCGGTTTAACTCATCTTTGTGTTTCACAGTGACGGCTTAAGAGCTTAACTCCACTTAAGTGTTGATATAACTTAAGTGTTGATATAACTTAAGCGCCCATTTTGGTGGCTTAAGTGTTGGCTTAACTACTGTCAGAACAAAACTCATCATTCGATGTTACCAGCATTACCACATTACCTTTGTTTAATGTAACTACTTTATTTATGGACATGAACCTAACCCTGCAAAATAATGTTTGTTTTTTTTGTTCTATTTGTGGGAATATTGCTTTACTCAATAAAAATCTATTCTCTTACAAATAGCAAGGCATACCTGAGTGGAATTCACTTATTAATCTCGTTAAAGACCTGCGCCCCTTGTGTTTTATGATTATACGTATGTATTGTATATAGACACATAGAAATGTTCTCTGGCAATACCCAATGCAGCGATATTTTCTTTTTTATTCATTATTCGGATGACATTTTTTCATTTTTGTTTCAGCTGAGCTTAAATTCGCACTTCTTTTTTTGTCGTCACACATGTTCCACTCTTCTTGTATTGAAAAGAAAAACAAATTACCATATTTACATCACTAACAAGACATTTGTCTATTTGACATCTCCGATCCATTCACAGTAGTTAATTACCCACAAACTGTTCACAATCACTTCTTATGCTTGGCTTAGCTAAGCCACACTTTTTAAATGACTGTGAAACCCGAAAAACTTAAGCCAAAACTTAAGCTCTGCGTTTTACTTAACTAAGCTGTGGCTTAAGCTCCACTGTAAAAGCGGGCATAAGTGAATTACATTTCATGGATGGCAAAACAATTTGCTCTCACCGAAGGACGTAACGTCGTATGTACCTGCACGTATACGAATATTGGGATCATCAGAAGAAAGATTTTGAACTTGGGAAAATTAACTTCGAAAATGTTATCTCGCTCCTGTCAGCCCCAAAATGCAAACCTTTTCTATTGTCTGTATTTATTTATTCGTTATAAAATTGTTCACATAGGTTGTCGCCCAATTTATAGTAAAAGTACAGAGATTTGATAACTTCTTATATCTTTCTACTGAAGCATTATCTTTTATACATGAGATACCAAAAAAACCTTTATGTAAAAAAAAAAAAAAAGATTAATAAATATGTATATACCTAAATTAAAGATATAAAGATAAAAATAATAGTAACAAAATAAAAAAAAGGAAATATTATTCATTTATTAAAAACAATTTTTGATAGATACATTAATAAATAACAATCATCAAAAAACTGTATAACAAATAGCAGATAGTATAGCATATAAATACACAATAAGAAATAAATAATAGTAAGCAATAAATAGTAAAACACAATTAACAAGTAATTAATAATAAATAATAAATAATAAATAATAAATAATAAATAATAAATAATAAATAATAAATAATAAATAATAAATAATAAATAATAAATAATAAATAATAAATAATAAATAATAAATAATAAATAATAAATAATAAATAATAAATAATAAATAATAAATAATAAATAATAAATAATAAATAATAAATAATAAATAATAAATAATAAATAATAAATAATAAATAATAAATAAAAAATAATAAATAATAAATAATAAATAATAAATAATAAATAATAAATAATAAATAATAAATAATAAATAATAAATAATAAATAATAAATAATAAATAATAAATAATAAATAATAAATAATAAATAATAAATAATAAATAATAAATAATAAATAATAAATAATAAATAATAAATAATAAATAATAAATAATAAATAATAAATAATAAATAATAAATAATAAATAATAAATAATAAATAATAAATAATAAATAATAAATAATAAACAATAAATAATAAATAATAAACAATAAATAATAAATAATAAATAATAAAAAATAAATAAGAAATAAGAAATAATAAATAATAAATAATAAATAATAAATAGTAAATAATAAATAATAAATAATAAATAATAAATAATAAATAATAAATAATAAATAATAAATAATAAATAATAAATAATAAATAATAAATAATAAATAATAAATAATAAATAATAAATAATAAATAATAAATAATAAATAATAAATAATAAATAATAAATAATAAATAATAAATAATAAAATAAATTATAAATAATAAATAACAAATAACAAATAATACGTAACAAATAATCAATAAATATTAAACGACAGATAGTTAACGATAATTGTTTGATTGAAGTTACATGTTTAATTGGTTAACCAGTGGATTTACTGGAATATCACAGTTATTTAGAAATTTGTTTTGAAGTTTATATATTCTTTCAGATATCAACTCAACATTTGCCTGAATATGCAAGTTTGTTGAAGAGTGATACCGAGAAAGATTAGGCGTCATATTAAGCAATTTGTTTTGGGTTATTTGCAGCTGTTTTTCGTGGCAAATTGCACAATCACCCCAAACCTGACAACCGTAAAGCAGATTCGCTTGGAATATCACTTTATGCAGTATAATTTTGAAGCTTAATTTAGATCTTCTATTGATGAAAGGATAGAGCATTTTAGTTGCAATTTGAATTTTTCTGTTCGTTTTTAAAAAATGTTCTTTAACCGTAAGCCGTTGGTCTAGATAAATTCCTAGATATTTGACACATGGTTGCCAATTTATAGTTTCACCCCTAATATTAAGTGGATTACTAGGTAAGCAGCAAGCTTTTCTTTTTCTAGTGAAAAAGATAGCTTGAATCCTGCTAGTGTTAACTTTAATTTTCCACTCGTTATAATACTCCAGTAGTATCTCGATGGCATTTTGTAGATTTGTCTCGATCGCGAGACCAAATTCATGCGACGAGAATAAGCCCGTGTCGTCAGCAAACATTACTGATTCACAATAGGGTAGTTTTGGAAAATCTGACGTGAAGATGTTGTATAAAATTGGGCCCAAGACTGAGCCTAGAGGAATACTAGTATTAAAGTATTTAGCTTCAGAACGATCTTTATTTACATAAGCAAAAAAACGTCTATTTGACAAAAAACTTAAATCAATTTTGACTAAGTACGACGGGAAACCAAAGGACGACATTCTATGGACAAGGCCGTTATGCCACACGGAATCAAAAGCCTTTTCAATGTCAAGGAGTACTAAACCAGTAGATTTGCCTTGTGGTCTTTTACTTTGAACGTATTTACTTATTCTAACAACTTGATGCACAGCGCTATGATGAGTTCTAAATCCAAATTGTTCATTGGGAAACAGTCTTTTGCCTTCAACTACTGCTAACAATTTTTTCTTTAAGACTCTTTCAAAAATGTTGCTAAGACAGCTTAGAAGACTTATCGGTCTGTAGCTACTAGGGTCTTCAGATGGTTTACCCGGCTTAGGAATGGGCACCACTTTTGCAATCTTCCAGCAATAGGGGAAGTATTTAAATTCTACTATTGACGTTAAAAATCGCTTACCTGAATTTGTAAAAAACCAATACTTCGGTTTTTGCAAGTACAGATTTTTAATTCGATCCAAGCCTTCTGTTTTCTTTATCCGTAAAGTTTTTATTACATCTTTTATTCAGATACTAATAATAATAATAACCTTGAGGTTGAGTCCCTCACCAAACAATTTGTCTCCGCTTTGCCGAAGTTTTGAGAAATCTCGTGGTTTTTCATAAATGATAGGGCGAGCGCATTTGCTTTATCATTGTCCGTGTGGAAAACCTTACCGGGCACATAAATGACTGGGAATTTGTTTGTTTTTATTTTTTATCACTCTAACGATATTCCAAAACGGTTTTTGTCTAAAGTAATAAGCATTTTGTTCCACTCTCTGTTACGATGATTTTGAATTTCTATGGTTATTATCTTATTAAAATATTGCATAAGGGAGCGGTGCATAGGTTGGCGATACCTATGCCACTGCCGTCTATGCGAATTTCTAATGCAGATTTATTTAAGAATATAATCAGGAATTTTCATATACGCATTATTATTTTGTTTTTGTACTTTGGGTATACTTGACTCTACCGACCTTAGAACATTTTCTGTAAAGTTCTCTATATTAGCGTCAATATCTTCAGTACATGTTATGGTTTCTGGGTCATATGAAACGTTTCTTAATTTTCTGTTTAATTCTGATTTAAAACGACCCCAATTTGCTTTTCTGAAATCGAAAACAAACAGATCTCTTTTTCCACATGAACGCAAGATTTTACAACATACAGGGTTATGATCTGAGCTGAGTTCTTCTAACGCAACCGGACGAGTAAGCAAATTCGCTTTGTTGGTAATAAACAAATCTAAAATAGACGGACTACCACGAGACCCACACGGAATATAAGATGGACTTGACGGAAACCTTTTCTAGCTATCGCAGTTTCTTCAACATTTTTATGTTAGTGTTGTGGCAGTTCGCTGGTTATTATTAATTTTCCTTTTTATACTCGGATGGCTGATAATTGCCGTTCCCGGCTGGGGCTTAAACTTCCACGTGTCGGTTAAGGAGAAATCACACTATCCACTGCATCATTGCCACCCTGAAGAGAGAGGTATACAGAGTAATTAAAGATAAAAAATAATAATAACAATAATGAGGCTTTTAAATAAACGTAGTTTCATATTTTGAAGGAGGTAATTGGCAGAGCATCTCAAGCTACGTAATCTAAGGTAAATTCTCCCAATCGTGATCGAAATGACATCGAAACAACTTAACTTTTTATTTCTGGCTCACATATTTTCTGACTCACACCCTACACACACTCCCCAAATTGTACATCTTTTCACACCAAAACAGGGAAGAAATATTGTGATAGTCATCTTCGTTTTCAATGACCCCCTTATCTTTCATTGGGTGGATGATAATTATGTGAACTCTACATCCTTCCCAATCTTCCACCACAGAAGAATCTCCAAACGGGTTCAAAAGAGACATAAGACTTGGTCAAACCAATTATTTCTAAACCTACCAAAAGGCCCTTAACTAATGATACATTAATCATAAGTCATGGCACGCCTTGGAAGTCGGTTTGGATACAGGCGCACTACGTAACCAAACCATCAAAGTATAGATCATTCCATTCAGAAAAGTACATATGTAGCTGCTCAACATTAAGTGCCTCGCATACCCTGGTGTTTCGTACTCGATACCTGCGATTTATTCGAACAACAACACCGACCTTTATTTTGATAGCTTGCATCCGCGATCTTATTCTTGAAAAAACGTTCATGCTGTCCACTTCTGGAGTCAAAACTTAAAGAAAGCTGTCATAATAGAGATACGACTTCAAAAGACAAAATTAAACCTAGGAATGATACGTATATATTTGTAAGAAGTTATATCAACAAAACTTATTCTTCAACATCTTTAAATTTAAACTTGAGTTCAATGTTCGGCACATTTATAATGTGCGCTCTGAACATATTCTCTGTTGAATAATCGAATTGAATATGAAAATTCCTTATCAATCGGCACAGTGCAGTCTCCAGTTCCAGATCGACTATTCTTCGTCCAATACACGTTCTAGGACCGAAGCCAAAGGGCAGAAACACAAAAGGATTCACATTTTTCGCCAGTGGACATTGATCATCGCCACCTTCCCTAAGCCAACGTTCAGGTAGAAACTCATTCGGGCGTGGATAGAACTTCTCATCACGCATCAGCAACTGTGAGGGCATAGCAATATCTGTATCCCTCGGTACCTGATATCCACTCAAAACGAGATCTCGTCCCGTGGAACGGAAATTACCCGTTGACACTGGATACATACGCTGAGCTTCCTTAATGCAAGCTCTCAAGTAAGGCAGGTTTTTCATTTTGTCGCTAGTAAGGGGAGTGTCCTTATCGGGAAGAACTTTAAGAATCTCTTTTCGAAGGATGTTCTGCTTATCGGAATTTTCTGAAAGAATCATCAAACAACCAGTTACGGCTGAGGAAGTCTAGAAAAGAAAACAAATCATGATGCATTCAAAGGGGATTGAAGGACATCTTACCGTATCCACACCTGCTAGGAGTATATCCATAGCCATGGTAATAGCAACTTCACGATCGATTTTCAACAATCTTTCCAAGACACTCTTTTCAGAGTCAGGCTTCTCTGGATTCGGATCATTCTTCAGTCGATCTATGGCTGCATCAATGTACTTGATGGTAAGTTTGGTAATTTTATCGAAACTTTCGACAATTTTCTTATACTTCGGAGTGGGTATTATTTTCCAGAGAGATGGTTCAAAGTCCAACTCATACATTAGCTGAAAGGTTAACTTCATCCCTTCAATGACTTCTTTAGCTTCGGGATTCTTCTCAACATGATTGATTACACCGAGTTCAGTATCTAGAGCCACCAGACATGCAGACTCCATGGCCCAATGATTGACATCATCTTCGAAATCTGCAGGAACTTCAAAAGTTACCGGATCTCTAATTGCTTTGATCCTGAAAGTACAAGACCTGTACAAGACTCTTCTCGATGTGATTATAAGTACCTCTCAATGAACTCCTTCATAACGTTGTCCATCCTAGGCACATAGAATTTTGTTGTTTTTGGATTCATCATGACGGGATTTACGATCTTTCGAAAGTGCGCCCATTGTTCACCTTGCCTAGAACAAGAGTTTCTGTCTTATTAAGTTCGATAAAATGATTTAAACTTACTCAGCGACTAATCCAGCTGCATGCTTGAAAACTTCTGGACGATGTACCTTCCTGTAATATTGGACTATGTCCAACCCTCTACGAACGGGCCAAATGCCTTCCGTGCGGAATACCTTCCGGTAGTCCTCTGGATCAAATGTGAAGACGATATTGCGTTTGCCGAATAATCCTGGTAACAAAAATATTTCACCGTAATCCTTGCGATATATTCGGTTCACCTCAGGAAGCGATTTCTTGTAGTAACGTCCTGGAAGTGAATTGAATCGGGTTAGACCATACTACATACTCTAGTACTGGATGATTGATTCTTAGTTCGTTTTTATAAAAGATCTTTGATATTCTGTAGAAAAAGTACCTCCAAAATATTCGTTTCTAATTAAAAGATCATCAACATCAAACTCAATTTCATTTCTGGCAATGTTTACTCTTGGGAGTAGTAATAAACAATCCAATCTAAATCTATTCGAATCATCTGATATGAAGCCACCAACTCTTTTCCATATTGGACCTAGCATTGTGGATACCTTTCAAATGGGGTAAAAGAAAGTCAGGACGTTGCAAGGTCTAAAGTCAACAGGATGTAACTATTTTTATCTGAGGTACTAGGTATAGTGCCTGTTTCCAGGGTTGACTGTTTCATAAAATATCAAGGTTTGAACACTTGAATGGGACGCGCCGATAAAGCAGCGCTGAGCATCCAACATTTCTGCGGTGTTCGTGCGAGACTGATAACCGATTAATCTAAAAGTAATGCTGAATAAGATTTAGTAAACTTAGATATGTGGCGGGAACACCTACCCAAGCATGTGGGTATTTAAATTTGGGATCAGGGATTAAAAAATAACACTCACATTTCGCAGTTTCTGGTGATCCAGCCAAATCCACCACCGAACTCTTCAAAGTCAATGTTAATGCCTTAACTGCGGTGACGTTAACTACTAGACAGAGTGATACCATGGATTGGATTACGATTAACGTGTAATATGGTTACAGATAGGACAGAGCCTGGATATACACAAGCATTGGTTTAGAATGCGGTAGTAGTATATCCATCTAACAGATCTTGCCGACTTATCGAGTATTTAAAAAAAACTTTCTTGGTTAGATCAGTTGAATCCCACAGGCGGATCAGTAGAAATGCGGTGAAGTGGGAGGGTTATGATTCCTCGTTTTCGGATCATAACCTCGATGAAAAATGAAGAAGAAGAAGAAGGGTAGTTCAGTTGATGGCTTAAACCAAATCTATCGCAAGCTCGGTTCCTGCCTTTGGGCAAAATGTTTTCTTCTATGTGCAATTTTCCAAGAATCTTTTATTCTTACTTGTGAATAAGGTAATTAAAGAAATAAGTTTTCTAACAGATTCAGGGTCAAAGTACGTTAAGTTCTTGAGAAATCCTCACCTGGGCCTTGACTCAAATCTCATCGGATATTCCATTCGTCATGAACGCAGTGTGACCTAGCACCCAAACAGGAATCAGAAAATTCAACCCTGTGACTAAATTTAGAGAGTTTTTACATTTTGAGACTGTTTTAAGAGTGGTTATAGGGTTGATAACCAGAGTGGTTATAGGGTTCATTGTAGTTTGGTTTTCGCTATGAGTGCAACCAAGTTTTGAAAGACTTCCCATTAACCCATCATGCCTACCGGGCATGGTAGTTGCAACAATCAAAAAACAGAATTTATCTTGGAAGATTTCTCGGTTTCTGATTTAGCCCTAAATAATGTTGATGTGATGTGATGATAAAGAGGAAGACGATACATAAGTTCAGAGCTGAAAGGATGCTAGGAGCACGCATGCATAAGTTCAAATAGAAATATTCGTGGTTTTACATACAAGCTAAATTTGTATCCAAAATCACTGAAATAAGACAGTCAGTCTGTAACACTTTAAGCAACCGGCCAAGAAGATGGGAATTAGCAAAAATCGGAACAAGGTATATGATATTAACCAAGAAAAGAACGACGCGTACTCGAGAACCTCAAGTATACCTTAAATGCACATTAGAGCACAATTTGGAATATGTCGAGAATAGAATTGGGAAAGAATAAATAACTTTATTAAAGATGACCATCACCAACTTAGTCGCCTACCTGGAACAGCTCGAGCAGATTATTATTTCACGAATATACGTACATCTACCTCGACAGATGGCTAAAAAATGAAATAGTGTCAATGTTTTCGCACACATTGACCAATAAGTCAGAACAACAATTACGAATAAAGAATAAAGAATAAAGAATAAAGGACTCGACTAGGTGTCACATACTTCCACCTATAGTATTCTTTTACAGCTGTTTTGGATTAAAAATCTGCACAAGTTTTAAAACCTTATTTTTTCAAAAACAAGCGAGTTGAAAGCTTAATGTTAATTGATAGATAACATTTTTTCAAAATCGGTAGTTAAGTAAAGTACACTGTACGAATTTCTTCCTAAAAAGCACCCTATGATGATGGTGTATCTTTAAGAATACACCCGAAGTACCATTATTTTGAAAATTTTGCATAACTTGGCATGCAATATTTTTGCATATGCCAAATATTGAATAAGTATCAATTTTAGACAAAGTGAATCAATCGATAATCGAGAAACAGCCAATTTTTGGAGAACTGGTTATTAAGTAAAGTAAAGTTGCATAGAGATCAACACCGCAAACAATGTAGTGAATGAGTACGAGTACATACGATGCACAGCTGCCAAAAGTGCAATTCGTCTCAAACCATCGAGCGCGTAGAAGGACATTAGAACCGGCTCTGGAGTTTTCTGTGAGTCACTCGAAATAAACGACTCATACAAACTCCCGGATGGGTGCAGTATCTTTCAAGCCAAAATCTTTGCCATTGAGAGGGCTGTACAAAATATACAAATCATTTTAAGATTACTGTCTTCGTGCATGGTCAAACGGCAATCAAGGTACTAGACAGCGAAGAGTAAGATGAAAATCAGGTTCCAGATGCCGTAGCATCCTGAACAAAATATGTAATACCCATGATCCATGACGTAAATCTGTGTTCGGTTCCCAGACATAGTGATATAGAGAGGATTGAGATAGCAGATGAACTAGCTAAAAAGGAATCAGCATAAGAAATTGCACTTACTCAGATATCAGAAGATATTACTATTGTTGTACTTAAAAGAGAAATTGACATTAAGGCAACTCCGCATGGTCCGCCAGAGGCGACTGCATCATATCTCGCAGCTTATGGCCAGGATTGGATGAAGATAGAACCAAAAGCATACTGGCAATGGATTCATAGTGGGTGGCAATGGTGCAGTGGATAGTCTGTTTGCTCGTTAACCGATGTGTGCAAGTTTCAACTCACCCGACCACTGCAGAAGCTGTCAAAATATAGAAGTGGAAGAAATCATCAAGCATTTACTGGGTGATTACCCAAGTCTTCAAAATCGCCGCCACCGCTATATGGAAACAGTCTTTTTGACGAACTAGGGTATCTTGTGCAAGTTCCACTAATAAATATGATATGTTTCATAAAGAGCGCAGGCTGGTTCGCAACCTGTTCGCAGGATCGGCCGAACGATAAAGCGTTTTTGTTATAGGTTCCACAGTCAAAAGGGGAAACACAATGGACCATGTGGCGTATGAGTGTACTTACATACCTATACACACGGACGAACAGGCGGACAAAATTTGGTAGCTCACTTTTTTCAGTATCTCGATGGTATTTATTGTTTTATTTATTATGTGACGTTTTCGATGTTGATCAAAACACTTAGCATATTTACATATTATTTTCAGCTATATGCTAAGATTTTCTACTTTAAGGCATACGACGAATAATGTGCTGATAATAGAAAGCCATGTCATGTACAAAACATGTTTAATCCAGAGGTCTCAAATCGCAGATAAGACCTGTTCTGCCCCCTGGATTTTTTCGAAGACTATCTATTAAACATGTTACACAATTTTTAAATTTAGCATTCAAAAACAACTGTTGGTATTAAGACATGTACAGATCTACCAACCAAATTAGTTAAGCACTTTAGATGGTGAAATCAAAGAATCGTAACCACTTTTTCTTCACCATTGTAAACCAGAGTTACCACCTCACGTTTTTTCTCAGTGTATGAAAAGTCATTTTTATCTTCACTGCACATTTATAAAATATGCCTTATTATTACCTCCTGGCATAAATGCCTTTAAGAGGGCACATTTCGATGGCCCCGGTATAGATGTAAATGATCGAGCATTCTCCCAGTTTTCTGTTTTACTAAATTCTGATTTTTCCACTGGTATCTAATGCAGTAAACAAATTAATTTAACAAATTAGAGTACACATTGCACAACAACCTCTACCTGTGCTTGCGTCAAAACCGATCGCGTCCCCAACGTGGGAATATCCACTGCTACGCGGAACGTACTTAACCAACGCGTGCTCATGACAAGAGATGATAAGATACTGCAAAACACAAGTGATCTTCAGAAAGTATTGATTGTTCCCGGACAGCTTTTAGCATTTTTTTTTGCATTGTAAAACAAATTAAAAATAAATTCTGACCCAAAACAATCATTCAAGAAATGCATTGACTCCCGGCCACCACCCAAGTCAATCCTTTGTTTTGGGTTCAACTATATATCTGTATCTTTCTTCAACACTAAACAATGGCATTTACCAAAAGCTGTTTTCGAATACTAACAACAAAAATAAGCTCCCAAGCCAGTTGATAAAAAAAAAACAAAAGACAAACAAATAACGAAACCAGATGTTGATTGTTGGGGGTCATTGAATAACCATGAAGAAACAATAAAGAGGCGCTAGGCTATCTACAGAGTGGATCTGCTTCAGTTCTGATTACACGGATCGCAAAAAGCGAAAATGAGAGTTTTGCACTTTGCAATTCAAATGTGGAATTCTAAATTTTGTTAATGAAATTCACATAACGGCACTTTGGGAATTTAGGAGTTACAGTGGGGCCAAATGTATCAACTCAAAAATTGGAATAAATCAAGAAAAATACAAAAGTTATAGGATAGCCAGAGATATGAATCGACATGGGCCTCGGTGAGGTTCAACCTGACTTCAACTCGGATACTGAACTCCAAAGAAAAGTGAGTCGAGTTGAAGTTCTAACACATTGCTATATCACTCTGTCGAGTAGAGTCGTCGGGTTTAGTACTCCAGTTAACAGTTTGGCTTTTACTTGTATTTTTTTTGTTAGATCTTACTGGTGGCATTTTGATTTGCTTTCTTGGAATTGTGCAAGTTTACTTACATTATAAAATTCGATTTTCCATCTCGAGATGTTTAGTAATATTACATAGAAACTCAAAAAAGTGGGTCCGCCAAAACTGCCTGCGTGATTGTCCGTCTTCATGTACTTATAGCTGACTGAAGACTAATCAGCTGAACAGATTTACGTGAGACTCCGTATCTGTGGGGTTACAATTTTAGACGAAATCGGAATTCTAACCCCAAAATGAATAGTATTGTACTTGATGCCAATTTCGGCAAAAATTGATTTTCTCGAAAAATAAACTTAAACGATTTTATTTCGATTTGATATTTCTGTAAGCTTCGGCAAGGTCTATAGTGTGACATATTAAATTTTTGGCGGAAAATGTTCATAACGTTACTTTACTTATTGAAGAATTTCTTAAGATCGGCATTATCAAAATCGTTTTGATAATTATTTTGGCTCGAAATTATTATCTAAAAGCATGTCCCCACCAAAACTAAATCCGGGTTTTAGCAAGAATTTACCTAATTCCACCTAAATCTTCACTAAATCGCGATGATTTACCATATGCTTTGACGTCTATAAATCCCGTCTAAATTCGAGATTTATAATAAATCTCACTTAAATCCTTACGCGACACAAATCAAACAATCCTTTTTTATGTTAGCACATGCCATTTTCGTGTGCTGACAAAGAAAAAATTGAAGTCTGTCGGAAAGTTTCAAACTTCAAATAAATAAAATGAAATATTGACCTATTTGGATTATTTTTTTTTTTTGGCAAGTATTTTTAAATCTTGCAGAACAAACGTTAATATAAATCCTAAATTCCGGTGGGGACACCTCACGTAAATCTAAATCTTTTTTCGCTAAATCTCGTATTTAGTTTTGGTGGGGACATGCTATAAGATAGATATGGCAATTGCATGGTGTACTCATTTTTTTAGGCAAAAGTAATTCCCTTTTGATTAAATTTTCAAAAACGAAAGTTAATTTTAGCTATTTTGCTAGCACTTCAAATGTGAATAAATTAAGACCGAATAGCATTATGATGCAGAGATGAAGGAACATGCGACCCAGTCACCAGTTTTGGAAAATTTGTATGCTGAAGTTACACGATAAATAAATAATAATAGAGACATTCCAGGTAACTGCAGGGCTGACGACCTCGCCAGACAGGGTACCACTCTAAGGATTTTGCCTGAAAGGCAAGACCTGGGTATGCCCCTCGCTACATGTAAGTATCTACTAAAACTGAACGCTATTAGCACGACCAACGTCAGATGGAGATACGGCTCAACGTGTCACATTTCGAGACAGATATGGCCTAAGCTTGATCAAAACCGTAGTGCCGACCTGATAAGTTAAAGCGTACACAAATCAGCTGCGTTGTCGGTGTTCTTACTGGACACTGTCTTATAGGCCAACACGCCAAAATACCTGGTCTCTTCTCCAACGATTTCTGCAGAAGCTGTAGGGACGAGGAGGAGGAGAAAACCATCCTTCACCTCCTATGCACATGTCCAGCCCTGTCGCATAAAAGAATGCTCCATCTAAGGCCCCCCTTCCTTGACGACCTCGGCGATCTGGCGTCCTTGGACGTCATGAGTATCCATCGCTTTGGCAAAACCTCCGGTTGGTTTTGTTAGTCCCTGAGTAGCCTAATTGGCTTGATCCAAGGTATCACAAAGGACCTTCACTGGTCTAAGTGTGTCTGCACTCTCGTGTGGACAGCCAACCTAACCTAACCTACACGATAAATACAGTAAATACAGACAGCATGTCAGTTCAACCTCGTTTTATTTAAATTTCAACTCACTCTTTCAGCTAAGGATACTCAGATAGAAATTTCAGCCTAGTTCGATTGCCATCTTTCGACCCAGCCATATAAGCGCAGTAAATATAAAAAAAAATAACCTCACTTATAGCGATTTACAAAGATTAAGCCTTTATTGATATAAAACTCAAGAATATTTCTAAAACTCACGTAATGTTATTCTATTTTTATTCGCATATAACTAAAGGTGAAGTATTGTAATCAAGAAAAAAATTTATTAGGATATATTGATCAAAATAGATACTACGGTTATAGTGAAACTCGAGAAGTGAAGGTCCCAATTCTGTTCATCTGTCCGTTTTTCTTTCTAGTGTTTCTAACCTGAAACGGAAAAGGGCCACACTTATGGATTCAACACTGTGGCTGTCCATCAACCTAGTGAAGATATAATTACCGATGCGTACCCACTTTGCTTGCGACCGGGCAAGATGGTGACCGAAAAAAATTATTTGGGTGCCCTTTTTTTTGTACATCAAGCGACATATCAAATGAAAGGTGACATAACACAAAACAACTTAGCAAATCCGTTAAGAAGTTTTTTGGAGCATTAGAAGGATGCATTTAATTTCTTTGAAATGCCTCTCTACGAATATACCACTTATACCCACTTCATTCCGCTTGCATCATTTAAAATGAATAGCTATGACATGAAATACCAAAGTAAGTGTCAAAATAGTTCTTTAGAAAATGTTTGAATTTTGGTGATGACAAGAAGGACTTGAAAGTATTGAGACCACGTCCCTCATTCAGAAACAACGTGAGTTTCCGACCCACATAAGCCAACTCACCTTATTTTTCCGAGTTCCCTGTGGTACCGCAATTTCTTTAATTTCATGTTGAAACATTGCTTCACAGGGAAGCTGAGTCCTTGCCTATTCTTCTCCATTTTCCCAGTTGGGTTTTCTCCTCAATTTTTCTTGCAACATGTAATTCTTTCATTACGCTCATTATGCACTTCACAGCTGCATGTCTCTAGCCTTTTAAGCACTTTATAAACGATATTTTCAGAAGTTGTTGATTCGCCGATTTCCCTTAGTTTCTCTTGCACCAGTGAATCGTGGGTATTCGGAAATCACAGAGTCTATGAATCGTGCCAATATGGACTGTCCTCCTGCTTGTACTTATGCAGGTACTATCAGATGCAATCACATCATAAAGTTGGTAAGGTGGAAGCTCAGTTCTTCATGACGTCTATCGATCCATAGCTTGATACCTTTCTGAACTATCCTTATTGTTGAATTACTTATCTGTTTTACTTCCTCCACAGTTGAGCAAATATCATGTTAGTCTCCTCGGGTTAAGAAAACCGCAATATGCTGACATTCCACAGCACGGTGAAAAATGTTCTGATATCAGAATGGTGCGTCTAAAGCAATGGGTTTCAATTTCGATGAGGTATGTGCGAACTTACGAGTGTATGTGTAATCTCAGCACTCGCATGTCTTTTTTTGCTTGTAGATTATGACTCCATTTGAATATATTAAACTCATTGTTGATGTCGAGTATCATAACTTAGCAATATGGTATTTTTAAGTGTATCTGTATCTTCTTCCCTGTATAGCCTGCTGCGCCATTTTAACTGCCAGATTAATTGCATCTTTTGTCAAGTGTTACTTCAAAAGCCGAATAGATATTTCAACAGTTCTCCGATTTCTTAAATTTTAGAATTCAAGCTATTACAAAAAATGTACTCTAAGATCGGTTTTTTATTTTTTTTGTAAAGACTTAAGTTTCAAACAGGATTTCCCTGAGTTAGGTCCTCCTTTACACCTGCTAAAATGGAGCATGAAGATTTGATTGCGATGTGTTTTGTACAGAGCGCGTATCGAGAAAAAAAGAAACCAGGAAATATTGGTGCACTATTAATTTAAAAGGGGAAGACTTGGGTGCCTTTTATACACTACTAGCGGGCACCCGGCGTGCGTTGCTGCGCCTAACAGAAAAAAAAAACAACTGTCAGGCAGGCGCCTTAGCGTTTTTTGTTTTTTTTTCAATGTTTTTGTATTTTTTTTTCCTATCACCTTTGTACCGTAATTATCTACATTTAAAAAAAAACAACTAAATTGGTTGAAAATTACGGGCGGTAGATGGACACATACGCATTTTGCTACTTAGTTTTATATACATATATAGATTGAGAATTCACGAGCAGATGAAGTAAAATCGTAAAATATGCAATCAGCTACAAACATATTGCGTTGAGCAATCCATTTATATTCTCGACTTTATTATTAAGTATTTAGATAGTCTTTAATGAGCGCCGTGGTGTAAGTGGTTATTGTGTCCGACCACTGCGCGTGAGGTTCCAAGTTGACAAATATCCGAGAGTATTGTTGTCTCGAGAAAGCTTCCCAAAACAAATTGCCCTTCGGATACGGCACCAAACTGTAGGTCCTTTCCATTCGTGTGAAAAATATAACGCACACAACATGAGTGGTTGCGAGAAGCTAGGCCTGGCACTTAAAGAGCTGTTGCGCGAAGTATTTATTTATTTATTTTTTTATTTAGATAGTCAATCGATATTGAATACATTTGCAAACTCGACACTTATCTCTAGCTTGGTAAGAGGACTCTTTTTATCTCGGAAAGCTCCTATCAATTTACTGTACTCTGAGAACAACGAAAAAATAGATAGGGAGCATGCGACTTCAACAGGTACTAAACCACTCAATCCACGCATTCAATTGTCGTGTTTTTTTTTAAACCTAGCCAGCCAGTCGTTCATTTAGACGATGTGCCAGCCAGCCAAAGCCAGCCGATTTTATACGAAGATATCTCTAGGAACAACAGCAACAACAAATAACTAAAAAAAACATTCGTTTTTGCGCCGCCTGAAATTAGGTATCACGAAATTCCCAGCCAGTAACTTTTTGCTGGGGATAAAATCAAGAGTAGTAGCCAGCCGGTTGTTGTATGTGTTTTATGTGTAAAATTTTACTTTACTAGCAACTACTGGCTGGGTAGGTTTCCCAAAAACGCGGCTAATGCCGGATAGACTGAGATTTGTGGGTCAAAAACAAAGTTCTGTATCCAGCATTTATGCCGTACATCCAGTGCCGGATAAGTGTGAATGCTCTTATTGAGTTATGTGCACTTTGAACCGAATACTCGGCACCATACATCTGATGCCAAATACATATGTATGAAACGGACTTAGAGTTCAAATTGATTCGCAAGTGAACTAGATACGGTGCAAGTATGTACGAAATATAATTTTTGAATTCAGTTATTACTTTCTGTCGTCGAGTCAGATTTATCTGACCATATGTATGTAGACCTGATGATAGTCTATTCGTATACAGTCGTTGATCGTATGTCGCAATTATCTCTATTTTTTTTTTTGCTTATCATTTTGAAAATAAATAAAACTATCGCGCTCCAAGTGGATTAAATGCTAATTTCAGAAAATGTAAGGGTCCATGACCTGGACAGACGTCGATGCTAAACAAAAATCTAGTCTAAATGGAAAATATTGAGAGGGAAAGTTTTTAAGATGGTATTTTTGTTTGTTTGATTATAACTCTTTCACTTAAAAACTACTTCTCGGATTGTGATGAAATTGACATATCAGGCAACAGACATTGTTTTCGATTTACCATAGCATATGTATCATTACGTTTAATCGTGAAAGGTGTACTTTTAAAAAAAGTACACAACATGAGTGGTTGCGAGAAGCTAGACCCTGGCGCTTTAAAGAGCTGTTGCGCCAAATATTTGTATTTTTTTTTGGTTCCCAGTCATTGTTTGTTGTTGCACTCCATGCTAAATCTTACTTCACTGAGAAGCGACGCACGTCTCACCAAAACGCACCCATAATATAGTTGCATGAGATCGGTGAATATCGAGTGAAGTTTTCTTGTTTCTCTGAGTACGTGAGAATGCAGTTGAACAAAGTGACTTCCACCAGTATAGAAGTCATCTCAGGTGACAAATAAATTTCGGTACTATACTGGATGTGGTCACCCTGGATACATGTGTACCTACGTATAATATTAAAATAAACATGTACATTTGTATGTTATATATCAAGTCCTTGTGTGCATGGATTGATATATTATTTTTGCCTCATATCCTGTAGCTAGATCCTTCTAAGTGTAAGAGAGGTGACATAGTACCAATATATTTGAATTCACATCGTCTACCAGGTGAGATGCATACACATATCTTATTCGTGTAAGCCACTGTGCCCTGAAGCTGCGAATCGCCTTTAGATATTCGTATATACGAATTGTTGCACCCAAAAGAGTCAAAGTACACAGATAAACATAGGTAGCTCGCGTTGAAAGACTGTCTTACCAATGCTATTTAAAAATAAATAACGTAAGTATGAGAAACTACCAGAAAATTTCTGAAGATGATGCACGATATTTTGCACCACTGTAGGCATATGTATTATTTATTTGATGTATTGTTATTTTGTATTTACCACGTCTTTACCTGCATAACACAATTCGTTCTTATAATGGAAAAGGTTTCAATAGTGGGAGATTCATCTACATTTGTTAGATAGTTTGAAAGAAAAAAAATGTAAGCAAAACTGAATTGTGATAAACAAAATACATATAGTTGGACTTTCGAGAAACAACTGAGCTAAGAATCGTTCTAAAAAGCCGATCTTCTTAGATACCAGCTTTTATAATATATTATAATTTGCAGCTAACTTTAGTCGATTGAAGCAAAACATTGGGTAACGGTAAAAGGTCACCGTTGAAGAACCTGCAGAGTTTTTGCAAATTTCCGACGCTATGACATTACACCAGTCTTGTTTTTTTATCTCTATGGGCTCTACTCGATTTTTTAAGCCTCAATCCAGCTATTACTCTGCAAGGCTTATTCTGTAACATACTTCTTATGATTTGCATTATTTTCTCTAGCAAGTGTGTTCTTCCTGACGCTAGAGGACCCTATAACGTAGCAAAAAGCATATCTACAAGTATTCGTAGACTCGTACTGATACAAGGAGAGGTTTAAAAACAAGCAACGTACGCCAAAGAGCTGCTTGAAAAGAACTTTGCGAGGTGGAATTCACTGAATACGCGGCAGAATTCCTTTCAAAGGGGTCTGGGACCCCAGATATGTACTATATTCTTCTATACATCAACCATTCCTACCCCGCATTTCAGTCTATATGCACTGTCCTCTTCCATTTATTTCTCTGTCATCTTGGGATAATGATGGGCCTACGGTGTATAGTAAGTGTATAGCCGATCCAACTCCAGGGCTGTGATTTTTTGTTTTTAAAGCGCTTATCTTCAGCCCGAACAGCATGGCCACGTTTGCTGTCGTTTGATCAAAAAGCATGATCTTATGAAGCAGAAGGCATACGTTGTGTCCTCTTGAACAAAGCAGAGCAAAGCGAATCACTAATCAGCAATTAATGCAATATTCTTAAAAGAATGCAACCTTGCCGAACTCCACTTTAGATTACGAAGCTCCAACACCTGCATTTCGCTATGAATTGCACTAGAGCTGTCTTAGTCACGCAGCGCAGAAGGTCGGTCTAAAAAAAATGACTCTTGGCATTGAAGACTGCACATGAAACGGAGAAAGATTAGGCCTGACTTGGTGTGAATCGTGTTGTAACTCAATATGACGGCCTTGGTGTAAAACGAATAAATCGCTCAAAGAGCAAAAAGGACCGACAAGTCTGTCGTGTCATATGAACCAAATACGTACCATGTACGTACTTATTTTCCAACTAATGGGTGTCTTATATTTCAAAATCTCCAAAAATCATCACTCTGGTCTGTCGGATTATTTATGATCCTATAAAGTTGTTTACTCCTTATACAGGCAGTACTTACGTATCAAAAGTCACCCACGTCAACAACTGATTAATCGATTCTGGCCGTCGTTCCAAATTCGCTCTAACATCGCCCATCGTTAAAGTTACAACAAAACCCCAACAATTTGACCTTGTCCCGTCACTGACACTCCGTTGTTCTCTGACGTTTGACATTTTGTCATATATCCCTTCTTCATTCCATGTGCCATCGTGACGTAATTTAACGATCAGCTGACCTGACCTACCACAACCTAGTGAGAAGGCAAAACCCGTCGCTGTCGCCGTCGCCGCCGCCACCGTAAAAAGCATAAACTTTTACGACTTTCATGCAGGAATCTCTGCCGTCATCAGACATCCTCCGAACAATTTGTTTCAAACGTTTCACCTATATCCTGGCGAGCATAATAAATGTCTGAATGTCAGGGTGATTGCACCCCCCAGCCGAGTGAGCGTCACAACAACACACACATACACACATACAGGAAGGCAGAGGCTGTAAGCGAGTGACAGAGCGTGTGGTGTGGCGGTGACATAAATTTCATTTTTATTAACAAAACTGTCGCTAATAACAATAAAAATGTCCGCCGGTCGTAACGAAGCGTACGAAAATTTTCAAGGACATCGATTTTTTTTTTTCTTCCGGTGTACTCCTATTTTTTTTTTTTTTTTCGAGGACGATGATGGTTCGGAAATACGAAGAATGAGTATGCACATTTTAGGATGTGATGCTATAAATCCACCCCTGCAGGATGCCATAAAAATGAACGGCGCACTCAAAAAGGGATTCATTGAGTGGGAAGGATACAGTGAAGAGGGGATGTGGACCACTGAGGTGGAAAGCCCAATCATCGTCGTGCAGATGAAGATGGAAAGCTGTACTCAGTGGGCAGGATGAGTTTACTCTGTGGGTGAAGTTAAATCAAAGTTTGTTTTTTTACGACGACGGAAAGGAGGAAGTGTTTCACAGGATGTTAGTGGAAAAGAGATAAAGAAATGGAGTGGTTTTATGTTGAGCGACATTTGAGCGATTGTTGGTTGGCTGTCTTCAGAATCATCATCAACCCAATGATGATTATGCGCATTTCTCATAAGAGGTTTCAAGGCAATAACCTCCTATTAAAATTTAGAAATATCACAACAAGAGAAAAAACCGTCCACCTCCTATATTCGGCCTAAATTCGTGTAAAATTCAATGCCAATGCCGTCATAAATGTCGGATTTTATCTCCTTGCAATTTATTAGCGTAGGGTGGATTGTGAAACTCTGCGGCAGACAAAACCACGGAAAAAATGGGTACATACCGGATGCAACAAAGAGTATCTCTTGTCTGAAACAGGGGTGGTATATTAGCCTCCACCTACTTACAGCAGCAGGATGCAGAGCCAACAGAAACAGTTTTTCTGCTCATTTTGTGTTTATTTTTTTTACATTACATCCTTTATTTCCGCTTCGATACCAACCGGAAAAAATCGATACCGAATTCAGGGACTCGGAATTGATTGGAATTGATTCGAAGTGACATCGGAGATAGTAAAGTTTTGCGAATTACATGACGAAGACATGCCAGAGCAGACGGGAAAAGAGAGTGGGAGGTGGTGGGTATGAGATGACATTTCGATCGACAACAATGACGGTGACAACGTCGAGACTCGGGGTGAATGGACTCATTTGACATGAAAATTGATGGCATATTGTTGTGGTTGTGGAGTTTTTTTTTCTCTTTTTCTTTGAGATGATTCGATGCAAAATGTGGGTTAATGGATTTTATTTTAAGATTTTGACATTGAATAAGGATGTTAAATCAAGTCATCATGACATTTGTAAATTGTATCAATTCTTTTAGAAAGTTAAAGAGATTGCGGTTACAAACTTAAATGGCGCAGAATTTTCTTGTGTTTGGCTTCACCTACTATCTTTAATGCTATTCGATGCAAGGGTAAACATGCGAAACGTCCGATCTTTAGGCTTTGGTTAAACGATACCTCCAGTTTTGTTTTAGCGAGTTTGCTGTTAAGATGGAAAGATGGTACTTGCATTTTGCTCGTGCTTGGACATAGCCTCCATTTCTTAAAATATGGGCTAAATTTCGAAGGTCTTCTGTAAGGGTTAAGTAGGTAGATAAAAGTAGTTGCTGTACACTGCACAATAAGTACTTGAACGCCATTTTGAATACCACAAGCTCATGTGACCTTATTTATTGGATAGTGTCAATGTTGAAAGGAAACGGTTCCACATCCATCATATGGCATTCAAGAAACTGATCAACTCTGTGATACTTTTCTCTGGAAATTCCTTACGGTTGTCGAAAAAGAGTTTCGATGTTGCGCTCTACTTAAAGCCAGATATCCGCGAAGAAAGTGAGAATGAGTTTCATCTTCATTTACATTTTTACAACTACGGCAGTGTGTTTAAAGATCTGCTTTGCAATTATGCAACTCTGCAAACTTTTGTTTGTCACCGATAGAAAGTGTGAATAGATTTCGCTCTTGAGAGTACCCATCGGAACAAGAACTACCTCTGCAAGTGATCTGCCAAGGGCGGACACCCTCCTCGGCAGCTTCTCGGCTGGTCATTCCCATCTATATTGCTATGACCTGGCACACAGAGAAGACTAATTTGGTCCGACAATTTAGCGTCGAGAGCTCTTCACTACACTGTTTCACCAGCGATGTTGCTGAAATCAAGACAGTGATAACAGCCTGACTATAAATGAAAGTGACGATTATATGACGTGTACAATTGTGTCTTATTAATCGAAGGCACTGGATGAATCGGTGAGGCGTAAGGATACTGATATTTTCAGTGTTTCCGAAAAGGTTCCCACACCGACCCCACATTCCGCCTTCTAATCGTTGGCATAAATTGCTAATTTGAAATTCTTTATGACTTCACCTCTTTTCTGATCTGCTCTGAGTGACTGTGAAGTTTTGTAGTCGGGCCGAGTTTTCCGCAATTCTCCTGGTAACGAAAATAGAATCTTATCTCTAAGAGTTCCTTAAGCGGAATCTGTGCTCCGGTTTTGTGTGACTATTAAAAGATCATCGGCGTATGCAAATTTTCTTGAATAGGCTGAAAATTAGTGAACCCAAGACTGATCCTTGTGGAACCCTCTTATTTAGTTTTCTAGGTCTGCTAGCTGTATCGTTGAGAAACATTTCGAATGTTCTATCATTGCACAGTTTGTTCAGAATTGAGGATATTTTAATGCATGCTACAACTTTTAGAAGTTTGCGACTCAGACCGTTCAATGTTCATTCTGAGAGGAAAACGAACCCCCGACAAGTAGGGTTCAGGATACACTGCAGAGCAAGGAAACAGCAGCATGCGCATTTCTAGACATCGAAGGAGCCTTCGATAACACCTCCCATGAAGCAATTAGGAGGGGTCTCGAAATAAAAGGAGTAAATCACACCACGAGTAACTGGATGTGTGAGATGCTAAGAACTAGGACTGCTGAGATAGAGGTGGGTCAAAAAACCATCACAATAAGCACCACTAGAGGCTGTCCACAAGGAGGGGTATTATCACTATTGATGTGGAGCCTAGTAGCAGATGAACTATTGCACAAATTGACAGGTGCCGGCATTACGTGCCAGGGGTACGCCGACGATATAGTCATTGTCGCAAGAGGAAAATTTGAAGAAACGTTATGCGAAATCATTCAGAGGGGTCTACGAATCACACAGAAGTGGTGTAAAACGGTAGGACTTAGAGTGAACCCTACCAAAACCACTGTGATACCCTTCACCAAGAAAAGACAGTTAAAGCGTATGCAACCCATCCTGTTGGAAGGGATCAGAGTTGACCCACAGAAACAGGTCAAGTATCTAGGTCTAACACTAGACAGCAAACTCCTCTGGAGAGAACATGTAGAAACTGTGGTAACCAAAGCCACCAGAGCACTTATGGTGTGCAAAAACATTTCAGGAAAGACCTAGGTTTGTAGCCCAGCCACACTGAGGTGGATTTATCTGATGATAGTAAGACCCATCATCACTTACGGGGCAGTGGCATGGGTCAACAGAACTAGACTAACCACGACGAGGACATCCCTCAACAAAGTGCAAAGATTAGCCTGTATATGTATAACAGGAGCCATGCGAACCTGTCCCACAGCAGCTCTAGAAGTGATCGTAGGGATACCTCCACTACACATAGTGCTAGAGCGAATCGTCAAGGAGACCATTTTAAAAATCAGCAAAGAGGGCATCGGGAAAGGAACATGCATGGCAAATAAAGAGCGAATAACCCTATCCAAATTGGTGCCGCTTCTGGACCAGAGATATGGTCAAGAAATACTGCTTTGAAAGGAAATTTGACTCAAAGCTGAGCAACAAAAGAGATTGGAGCAGCGAATCCGATAAATACCAACTCAAACAACACACAATTAAATGGTACACAGACGGATCGAAAACATCTACTGGCACTGGGGCAGGAGTGTACGGGCCCAGGACTAGATACTCAGAATCACTGGGAATATTCCCCAGTATATTTCAAGCAGAAGTTCACGCGATCGAAAGATGCGCGCAATTCAACTTAGACAGGAAATATCGCGGGCAGGACATCGCAATACTATCAGACAGCCAAGCCGATATTAAAGCACTGACCTCGCATGAGATCAGATCCAAACTGGTATGCGAATGTCTCACTAGGATCAACAAACTGGGAGAAACAAACAAAGTAACTCTCTACTGGGTACCAGGACATCTAGGAGTAGAGGGGAACGAAGCAGCTGATGAACTAGCTAGAAACGGATCAGACACGCCGTTCCTTGGACCAGAACCCTTCTGTGGGATAGGACCCCACAAAATAAGGGAAGACTTAAGGAAAGAAGAAGAGAACAAATGGGCCAAACATTAGGACGCCTTATTTGGGGGATAAATAAGGCAGGCAAAGGAACTTCTGGGGAAATACAACCAGAAAAGAAGCAGAGACTGCCTAAGAGTTAGTAAGAATCGGCTTCGCATCTTGGCGGGCATGTTAACAGGTCACTGCAGACTCAAGGAGCACCTTAGGAAACTGGGAATAGAGGGAGACGGACACTGCAGATTCTGCAGGGACTTCGCAGAAACACCAGCGCACCTTCTTATGGAATGCGAAGTACTGATCCACAAAAGAAGGAATCACCTTGGTGCCTACCTCCTATCAGAAACGGATTTACCTTCGCTGGATCCACTGAAGATACTCCGGTTTGCTGTAGCAGCTGGACTGGAGGAAGTGCTCAATAGGGGGGGCACAATAGATCTTTTATAGGTCGCAGTGCACTTGCACCTCTCAACAATATACATCTATCTATCTCTACCATTATCCCTGGTCTCCTCTGCTAAGAGATGGTTAGTGGACTGTGTTAACGAAGGAGGATCGTTGACAATTTGCCTTAATAATCGAAGAAATCGGTTTAAAAAAAACCCATTATATCTCAAAAATTGTACTTGGTAGAAAAACCTTAACAACGAGATTGAATTTTGCTTTAAATATCACGTTATAACATAAGTTTTACCCGATTTTTGAATATCTGTTTTAAGTTAAATGATTTGCATCAAATGCAACTCTAAAAACAACATGTTTTTTGGACTTATAAGGCAATTCAATAGTAAAGCCCGAACAACTAAGGAGACTCTGTATAAGACTCTGATCATCCCAGTCCAGCCTTATGGCGCTGAAACATGGAATTTATTAAAAGAGGATGAAGATATCCTTGGTCGTTTCAAGAGAAAAATTCTTCGTAAGATATACAGTCCCCTTTGCGTTGGCGGGTTTTGGAGGAGAAGATTCAATAACGAGCTACACGAGCTGTACAGCGATATCGACCTACTGAAAAAACTGCATATTGGACGTCTGACATGGCTAGGACATGAGCGAATGGGCGAAGGGCGAAACGCTCCGCCCGCAGAGTGTTCGAATCCAACCCCGAGGGACGACGCAGTAGAGGACCTCCTCGCTGTAGTTGGCACGCACAAGTTCAAGGGGACCTCGACCAACTTGGAGTGCACAACTGGAAGCAATTAGCTAAAGACCGAGCTAAAAGAAGAGGCTCATTGGTTGAGGCCCAGGTTCACCCCGAACCGTAGTGCCATCTAAGTAAGTATCAAATGCAAAAATTTAGTCGTCAATGTCCTACATTAGACAACACCTCTTAGACAACACCTTGTTAATGCCGTTTTAATCTTAACATGTTATTGTTAAGAACCCATTTTTTAACTCCAGTAACGACCCGGTTCAAAAATGGGTCTTGTTGGTGCCGCGACTGAAGCGCAGTGTAAGAATCAATTCTTTGCTAAAGATTATTTTGCGATAGGTGGTAACCATTTTCTCACCTTAGTGACTTTTCCCATCTTTGTTAGGTGTCGGTGGATGGTCATATGGCTTACATTGTGTTGTCTTGCGAGTTTCCTTACCATAACAGCGAAATTTCCTTCGACGCTGGACTTCATGAGCTTATCGTCTAATAGCTCTTCTAGCGTACCGACTGAATGAGCAATATAGTATATCTTAAATACTAATTTCATTAACGGTTTCAGTAATTGTAAAAAAAACGCGTAATACTTATGTTACAACCTGATACTGTCCTGTCCTGACCTATCTTGTGCACAAAAGCAAGTATTATTTTGTAAACTAGTGTTATCAGTTGTCACCTAAATAGTTCCATTTCCTTTGCCTACGAGTATGGGTCTGGACTAAATTTCAGTTGCCGGTTTGAAGGCAATTTCTTAAGACAACATCCAGTTTTACTGCGTATCTACTACTCTTGAACTTGGATGGATTTGCTTATCTGACTTATCATGAAACAAATTTTTATCTAAAGTACGTGACAGCGAAAATGGATAGACCTACGACAACAATCGAAAATATTTATTACCCACTTGTATCTGCTAATAGGGACGGCGTAGAACATGTTACCGCACGGTGCGCACAATGTAAACAATTTGTAACTTATCTATACGAAAACGCCGGCACTTAAACCGGGTGTAACTCTGTTTGGAATAAAATATTTCTATACACCACCAGAGAAGAGTGCAAAATTGAATGCCTCGCAGTGCGAAATTGCACACTTCACTACAGTTGTGGGTCGGTAAAGTTATTCCTATAAAACCACTCTCTCGCTTCACAGTCATTATCAGTTCCAGAGTATATCTCTCTTCGAAGTAAACGTTTCAATTCGATTAATTAAAAAAATATATAAATATGCCTTGCAAGGATTGTTGTAAAGGTGGGTTTATTGTGGGATCTTTCATAATAAATTCAACTACATAATTGAATTCTTTTTTTTTTTTTAGATTGCAAATGCACCACTGTTAAATGTGGACAAGGCTGTGAATGCTCTCAAGCCTGCAAGTGCCCATGCAAATCGGGAACACAAGATAAGTGTTGCAAGTGAAGGTGAAAATGATGATTTGGTGAACAACATTGTACAAAGAACTGAATATTTTGAATAAAATGAGAGAGCACAAGTGTATTTCCTAAATAAACTACAAAAAAATAAAAATAAAGTGTTATTTGCTTCAAGCTTATTTGCAAAAGTTTTTTTTTTTAAATCATTCGAATTCATCGAAAACAAACACCCATTATGAAAAGAATGTTTGATGACCACAGCTCATTAAGGTTGATTAGTTTGTTTTGCAATGATCTTCTGATAAGCATGTCTTGTATGCATTATTCCAGAAAAGTCGATAATAAGCCTGCGTAAAATTAAATTAAGTTGTGAGGGATGTGTAATGCTTTTTTTTTTTCTCGAGTTGAGAGAGAGACTTCCATCGCAGCACGGATCGCACATGCCAGAAATCACACATCCCAGATCACGATACCCAAATATTATGCTCGGCTGGAGCCAAGCTGGGCCAAGTTATACACTCTTTTACTGAGACCCTTCGTTGCTATTGCGATCTAGTCACTGGGACTAATGAGCAACTTTTCTTTCTCTTTTTGATTTGATATACATATGCACGAGTATATACCTACAAAAAAGGGAGTTCCAACCACTGGCGTCTCTCATGAGCTCATGAGCGAATGGGATTGAATCCACCCAAAATGTTGAGGGATAAATTCACTCCGAGTACTCCTTCACTCGTTGTTGTCGTTCCATAACGCTCGAATGTAAATACGTACATGCATTTACATATATTTGTTACGTTTTATTTTCTCTTTATATTAATTCATTTTTATTTTTTTAATTAATGCTGTACCAATTCTCAATCCTCTCAATCTCCTCACTGGGTGTGTGGGGTCCAAAAGCTGGAGGGGCTTAGGTTAGGTTAGGTTAGGATCGGCCCTCGATGAGGATGTACTTAGACCAGAAAGTAGGTCCATTGTACTGCCGATGTGTAAGGCGGGTGGGTCACCCTCTTACTCTTGGAACCATCTGCTTCGTTGAATGAAGTCTAGAATTTTAGCCGTGCTGGCGATGCCGAGATCATTAAGATCATTGTAGAAGTATTCACCCAGAGTGGCCTTCCTGATGTTAGCGAGCGCAGGACAGGCGCACAGGAGATGACTGATGGTCTCTTCTTCCTCTTCATCTCTGCAGCTTCTGCAGAAGTCGTTATGAGGGATACCTAATCTCTGGGCATGTCTTCCTATGACGCAGTGTCCAGTGAGGACATTTGTTATTTTTGAGAGGGTTCGTCTCTTGTGCTTCAAGAGTCCGATGGACCTGGATTTATTGAGTATCGGCCAGAGCTGTCTGGCGGTATGACATTGGTCTAGATGTTGCCATCGATGATTGGCTACTTTCTCGGCATCAATTTGAATGAGGTACTTAACATAAGACGTTGGCGCTTCGATGTCGGTGATGCTTATGCTTTCTGTACCAGAGGAGCCTTGTCGTGCTAGTTCGTCGGCTGCACAATTCCCCAGTATGTCACAGTGACCTGGTACCCAGCAAAGGGTGAGGTTGTACTGACCAGCTATCTCGTTAAGAGATATGCGACAGTCTTTCACTGCCTTAGATCTCGTAGTGCTGGATGCGAGGGATTTGATGGCTGCCTGACTGTCGACATAAATAACAATATCAGGTGTTGATAGTGTGCTAGCCGCCAGCCAGTCAGCGGCTTTGCGAACTGCGGTGATTTCGGCTTGAAAAACGCTGCAGTAGTCTGGAAGGTTAAAGGAGAGGTGTATGTCCAGATCTTCGGAGAAAATTCCGGCACCGACTCCGTCCTTGGTTTTGGACCCGTCCGTGAAGATTGACAGCGATTCGTTGTAAAGGACATTGCGTTGCGTCCACTCACTTCTGTCCGGTATCGAGTGCGTGTAGCCCTTGTCAAAATCATATTCAGTGGGCAGATGGTCAGTGGAATTGGGAAGATGACGGTGCATCGAAAGTATATTGGCATGTCCCGTGTGTTGCTCCTTCCACTGCCTGGAGCCTCTCAGTCTTATTGCCGAGCTGACAGCCAATTGTTTACTGACGATGTCAATCGGAAGCAGGTGGAGCATGGTTTGGAGCGCCGCTGTGGGAGAAGTTCTCAGTGCACCGGTAATACTGAGACATCCAACTCGCTGAGTTTTTTCCATTATGGATAGGTTGGATTTCTTCTCCAAGGCGGGCCACCATACCAATACTCCATACATGAGAATCGGTTTAATGACCGACGTGTATAGCCAGTGCATGATGCTTGGTTTAAGGCCCCAGGTGGAGCCTACTGCTTTCTTGCAGATGTATAGAGCGGCCAGCGATTTCCTGGCCCGTTCGACGACATTCTCCTTCCAAATTAGATTGCGGTCAAGCTTTAGGCCTAAATAGCTAGCACTATTTGAAAGCTTGAGGGTGGATCCCCTTATCTTGGGCGGAGTGAAGTCAGGTAGCTTGTGTTTTCTTGTGAGTAGAACTAGCTCGGTCTTCGTCGAGTTAACGGAGAGGCCGCATTTATCGGTCCATCTGAGCAGTTCATTAAGAGCAGACTGCATGACATCGGCCAGCGTCTGCGGGTATTTGCCTGTTGTTAGAATGGCGACATCATCTGCATAGGCAATAACATTGCATCCAGTTTTTTCGATCTTTAGAAGGGCCTCGTTGAGCACCAAGTTCCACAATAGTGGAGACAGTACACCCCCTTGAGGGGTGCCTCGATGTGCATGTCGCTTGACAGTACTACTTCCGAAGGATGCTGTTATTACCCTGTTCTTTAGAAAGTGTTCAATGAGACAACAGATGGGTTCGCAGATGTTGAGCCCACGTAAGGCACTGGTAATCGAATTTGTTTCAACGTTGTTGAAGGCTCCCTCTATGTCTAGAAATGACACTAGGGTGAACTCTTTGGTTGAGAGTGATTTTTCGATAGGGTAAATGATGGAGTGCAAAGCCGTTTCGACAGACTTACCTTTTTGGTAGGCGTGCTGTGACGTGGATAGCAGGGTGCTATCAATAGTGGCCTTGATGTGTAGATCCAGGATTCTTTCTAGAATCTTGAGAAGGAAGGATGTTAGACTAATAGGTCTAAGGTCCTTTGGGAGGGTGTGCGATGTCTTGCCTGCTTTAGGTATAAAGACCACTCTTACCTCGGTCCAGGCAGTTGGTGTTGTTCCGAGCTCAAGACAAGCCTTCAGTATACAGGAGAGATACTGCCATACTATACTGAAGGCCGTCTGAATCTGGGCCGGAAAAGTACCATCCGGTCCCAGGGATTTGAATGGTTCGAAACTGTTTACTGCCCATTTCAGCTTATCTTCACTGATAAGATGAGTAGGTGCCTGTGGGCGTGCAGCATTTACCAGGGCGCGATCATCGTTGGGGGTAGGCGTGCAGCCGGGGAAGTGAGTGTCCATGAGCAGGTTGAGCGATGCTTCGTCCGATTCCGCCCAGGATCCATTGGGATTCATGAGGACACTAGGAAGGGGCTTAGGGTTTATATGATGCCGAAACCGCTCTTCATGTTTTTTTTTTGCGAGTTTTTTTACTTTCTCTTTACTGGTTCTCTGCCAAAGTCTCTATGGAGGTCCTGATTCTGAACATACCAGGGTGCATTGACAATATTTTTCACTGCTTTGTTTTGGAATCTTTTGATGATGTCTATGTTGCTCTGTTTAGTACAGCCCCAAAGTTGGATCCCATATGTCCGTATGGGTTTGATTACTTGCATGTAAGGTATTATTATTATTGAAATAATAGTGCGAGGGCAAAGACTTAAACTTCAAAACTTCACTTTATTGGATTACTCAATTAAATATAAATATAAGTTGATGGATAAATAATCGAGAAGGGATCCGTGGTAGACTCCGAGTTTGGCGAGGCAAGCAGAGCGAAAGGCGGAAGAAGAGAGGAAAAATATCCATCATGGTTGAAGGTATGTATTGATAAACTTTCCAACTTCGAAACGCCCTACACTTTGCATCTGTAGAGATGCTTATGCAATGTGCGTTACAACATTTATTATTATTATTTGTATAGGGTTATCTTTGCACTGCGACCGAGTGGTCTATTGTGGGCCCTGCTAGTACCTTGGAGAGGTTTATTCCCTCGTTTGAGTTCCCCTCGCAATACAATTCCTTCGGAATTGTGTTTGAAGGTCATAGTCATACACTCTTACTTTGCCCTGGCGAGAATAGTTCACCTTAGAGCTCTCTTTCCACATCAGTATCTTTTAGGAATCTGAGAATGAGAAGTGGGTCCATGGTTGGCATGACCTTATATGATATTTGGTACTTGTCCAAGTATTTCAATCTTTCGTGGGTCAGTACCACACAAGATTCCAGAAGGTGCTCCGGAGTCTCGCTTAACTCATTGCAGAATCTGCAAAGGCCTTCATTTGTTATAACTAGTTTCCGTAAGTGCTGCCTGAGTTTGCAATGCCCCTTTAGGAAGCCTGTTAGGATTCGTAGGTTATTCTTGATAAGACAGATACAAGCTTCGAATATTTTCCGGTTGTAACATGCCAGTAGTTTCTTAGCTTGCCTCAGACCTGTGGTGTTATTCCAGGTGCTTGCCCTGTCTTATTTCTTTTATTTCTTCCTCAATTCTTCACGTATGGTATGTTCCCCTATTCCGCAGAATGGTTCAGGTCCAATGAAGGGCTCTGCAGCTCCTTGTCTTGCCGAGGCGTCTGCTGCTTCATTACCTTTTATCCCTAAATTACCGGGTATACAGTAAAGTGCAACTTTGCTTTTTCTACCTAATTCATTAAGTTTGCGTAGGTACTCTCAAACAAGTTTTGACTTAGAAGTCAAGTGCTTTGATAGCTGCTTGACTATCTGACAGTATTGCTATGTCGCAGTTGCTGTATCTTATTTCGAGATTGAGTTGGATACATCTATCTATAGCACATATTTCCGCTTGAAGGATGCTGGTACTCTTGCCCCTGTTCCTTCTTCAGTTCTCAAACCGTGTGTATACCACTTTAACGTGTGGCTGCCCAGTCTGTATGTCATAGAGTCGTTGCTCCACCATTCCTTGTTACTTAACTTCGTATAAAAGTTTTTTCGAAGTTAAATTTTCTGATATTGTCGTCCCTGGGGACTACCAGAAAGGGAAGTTTTTTGAGAAATGCATCGTATTCTCTCGAACCAATGCATTTCTCCCTTCCAATACCTTCTTTTGCCATCTTTAGGATCGCCCGCTGTGCATTTTGCTCCAATACAAGATGGAGCGGTGTTAGCTCTAGGAGTACTTCCATGTCTTCAGTTAGACATGTTCGCATGGCCCCAGTGATGCAGAGGTATGCAAGTCTTTGCACTTTAGTGAGTGTTTCCCTCGTTGTGACTAGACTAGTTCGCTTTGTCCATGCTATTGCTCCATAAGTGATCTTTGGTCTCACAATGGCAATACACATCCATCTTAGAATGCTTGGAGTAAATCCCCAAGACTTCCCGCTAGGCTCCTACATATCATTAGAGCACGAGTAGCCTTTTTGAATATCTCCTCCGTGTGCTTTTTCTATGTGAGGTTACTTTTATATCTAGGTGTAGTCCTAGATACTAACTTCTTTTACCGGTGTCAGTATCGTGCCTGACAGTCGAATTGGCTTCAGTTCAAGTTTTCTTTTTCTCGTGAAGGGTACTATTGTGGTTTTAGCCGAGTTTACATATATTGAGCCCAGCCATGTTGCACCATTCTTGAGTTACTGTTAGACACCTTTGTATAATATCACATAGGGTTTCTTCAAACTTTTCCCTGGCAATCAGCACGAGCATCAGCATAAGCTTGACAATTAATTCCAAGATTTGTTAACTTTTCAAGTAGTTCATCCACAACAAGACTCCAGGTTTGAGGAGACAACCCTCCTTCTTGTGAGCACCCTCTTGTTGTGTTGACCTTGATAATTCTACGTGATGTTTGAGTTTCTGCTGATCTTGTTCTTAGCAACTCATACATCCACTTAGATACTGTTCTGCTGGCACCTTTTCTAGGAAGTGTTATCAAATGCCCCTTCGATGTCTAGGAAGGCGAAGAGTACTATATCTTTTGCTTCAAGAGCTCTTTGGATGGTTTCCGTCAGCTGATAAAGAGCCGTCTCAGTGGATCTGCCCGCTCTGTATGCATGTTGACGGTAATGAAATGGGGATGTATTGAGTACATCCTCTCTTAGGTGGTTATCCACAGCTTTCTCCATTGTTTTGAGAAGGAACAATGTTAGACTAATCGGTCTGTATGACTTCGGATGTGCTGGGTCTTTCTTCCCCATTTTTAGTATAATGCCTGTAAAGTAAAAGTTTATTAAAAATTGATAGTAAGGAATGTTTTCCTATTAGCCAGTATATCCCTTTGTACCAGATATCGAGCTCATCTCTTATTTTCCTTACATGAGTCTTTCACCGAAGTTTTGCGTTCAATGTCATACCAAGATATTTGGCTGAGTTCGCGTAGGGAATTACTGGGATACGGTCAATCTTTTTGTTTGTAAAATCTACATGTACAGATTTAGACTGATTTAATTTGATTTTTGGATTTCCTGAATCGCATCTTGAATATTAGTTTTTGCTATTTGTCGTTCGCAAATGTACACTTATGATCATTCAGTTTCGTACGAAGAGAATTTTTGCAAATTGTTCGTTATTTTGAAAAAAATATAGACTTTTTTCTAGCTTTAATGTTATTTTTTATTGAAGTGTAATATAAATACCAGGAATTATCAAAAATAAAATGGTAATTCAATAAAATAGAGAAAAATTAGGAATTAGTTCACATAAAGTAGAGATTTTAAGGTACATTCAGTTTCGTACGAATTCTAAAAGTTAAGATTTTAACGTCAAAAAACAAAAATTATTGAAAATAATAGGAAGTTGGATTTCCATTGTGCTTTAAAATAGTTGCATGTCTATTTGGAATTGATGCAAACAGCTTTTTTGTAACATCGGATGGAATTTCATTCCACTCTTTCGAAATTAGCGCTTAAAGTTCCTTTTTGTTTCTAACGGCATTTGTTTTCCTAATTTGTCTTTCCAAGTGCTCCCACAGATGCTCTATTGGATTGATATCTGGCCTCTTGGGGGTGTTTCAATGCATTTTGGGCAGTTATAAAGGAGCCAAAGACGAACGTCCAAGGCCATGTGCTTTGGGTCTTTGCTTGGTACAAGTGAAATGAGTTCTTAATGCCTAATTTCTTAGATGAAAGTTGTAGATTGTCTTTAAGAATGTTAAGATAAATTATTTTTTTCATATTCCCTTGAATAAAATTTAAAATTTCCAACACCTCCATATCCCATAGCACCGCAAACCATTACGCTTTCTACACCTGGTTTTACAGTCGCCAATAAGTTTTTCAAAAGATAAGCCTCGTTACGCCTGTGGTATACTTTTTCTTGTTTTTTTGTCGTTTCGGAAGAGTGAGAATTTACTTTCATCAACGAATATAACATTTTTGTATTAATCTAGCGACTTATCTTTGTATGGTTTGGCGAAATTAAGCCTTTTTTGTTTTAACTTCGCTGACCAAAGGTTTTCTGCGCCATGCTCGTGAAAAGTAACCATTCTTTTTAAGCGTAAGTCCAATGCTGATTGGCTGTACATCAGTTCCATTAAAATCAGCAACCATTTTACATGATTCGACTGAGACTTTAGATTTCTCTTTATTTCACGCAAAATAAATTTTTCAGAAGACATAGTCATTCTTCTGGGACCTTTGTTACTACACACATTCTCAATTCTTCCTTCCTCAAGGTAACGCTTATAAATATATTGTATCGTAGACTTATGTAGCTGTAGCATTTTAGCTATTACGCCCAAAGATATTCCTTTCTTTCGATGAAAAATTACCAAAGATAGTATAGATCTTCCGTTATGTTTTCACCCACTCAAAAGAATTAAATAATTTCACAAAAAAAAAACACTGAACAGAAAAGTACCTCAAATTCTTAGCAAAATAGTATATTTTAAATAAAACAAACAATTTCAGTTCTAAAATGTTAACACTCCGAACTGAACAGGAGCTTAATTGCTTCGTACGAAACTGAATGTTTGCTCTGCATTCGAAGGATCCCACATAACACAGACAAAATTTACAGTTAGATTTCTTTTTTAATTTTTTGTCTTCATTACTGTAAAGAATACAAGAAGTAACATGATTTTAAGAACATCTATGAACGCATTTGAAATTCGTTTGCCCTGATTTAAGTATCTTTTTAGTAAAAACACGCTCCGTACGAAACTGAATGTTTCTAAGTGTAGCAATTGTGGTATTTTCCAGTGATTGAATATCATAAATATACGTATATATAAGGTAGAGTACTGGTCCAAGTACGCTTCCTTTGGCACACCTGCTTCAATTTCAGTTCCGAATACGCAATCTGTTCTTTTCTACGGAAATTTCTGTCTGCAATGTAGGATTCCAAGATTTTTGTATGTTGTTTAGGAAGAGTCTTTTTAATACATATGTCGATCAGTCCTTCGTGCCAAACTTTATCGAATGCTTGCGCTTCATCCAGGAAGACTGTAGAACAAACTTTTTTCTCTTTCAGTGCTTTTCCGATGATGTTAATAATTCGGTGAACCTGGTCAATCGTAGAATGTTTCTTTCGGAATCCAAATTGATAATTAGGAGTCTTTTGAGTAGCAGTCTTTCAAACAGTTTTAACATTATAGACTAGGCTGTAAGGATATTGGCCTATGAAAAGATGTTTTATGAGGTGGTTTCCCAGATTTGGCAATCATAGTTACATCAGCTCCTTTCCATAATTGTCGCATGTACTTTAGCCTGAACGCGGCATTAATGATGTTCGTTAGCTTCAAAATGGCTTTTTAAGGAAGTTGTTTAAGAATATCTCCAGTTATAAGATCGAAGCCTGGAGTCTCCTTCAACATTTTGTTTGTTGATCCTAGCCTACCGACCTTGATGGAGCAGCGAGAGTTCTCCAACGTCATCCTCCACAGACGAACAAGTTTGGCAGGGTTGTCAAAACTAGACATGGCTCTATAAAGCTCTTCTCTATAGATACTGTCATAGGCGGCCTTGAAATCGATAAAGAGATGGTTAGTATCGATTTGGACTTCTTTGGGATCTGTCGAAGTGTGAAGATTTGATCGATGGTGGACTTTCCTGGCCTGAAACCGCCCTGATAGGGTCAGGCGTTCACACAATATCGCAGAAAAGACCTTATATGCGATGTTGAGGAGAATGATCGCTCTGTAATTGGTGCAGTTGAGGGGGTCTCCTTCCTTGTGCTGAGATTCCATTCATCATGCATACACTCGTCTGACCAAATCTTAGAGATGAGTTGGTGTATGCACTCTACCAAGTGCCAGCTGCCTTGAAAAGTTCGGCCAGTAAGCCGTCAAGTCCAGCAGCCTTGTTCGATTTCAACTTGGGTATTGCTATCCTCACTTCGTTTTGGTCAGGTGGACGGAAATCATCGTCTATATTGAATGGTTCATTCTGCCTGACAGCGGTATGTTGGTCTTCGTCGCCGTTATACAGTCTGCGAAAGTAGTTTTCCATATTCTCAGTACCGACTGTGGTTCTACTACAACGCTTCCATTTTCATCTCTACAGGTTTCAGTACAGGTATTGCTTCTCTGACACGTTCTTTTTACCTTTTGGTAAAACTTCCGTACATTGTTCCTGGAATATAAGCTCTCAATGTTCTCGATCGCGCGCTTCTCTTTCTCGTTTTTCTTCTTTTTGAGAAGCCGATGTTCCTCCCGTCTCTTTTGCTTGTAGAGCTTACGAGCAACTCTCGTCTTCCTTTCCAACGCCGCTTTATATACCTCTTGTTTTGCTGAATGCACTCGCCGGCATTCTTCGTCAAACCAGATGTTTCGCGGTGGTGGGCAAGCGAGACCCAGCACATCAGTCGCGGGGTTTCTGATGGCATGTTGGCAGCGTTGCCACTGGTCTTCGGCACTTGATGCTGGCGGCATATGGGTGATTGAGAGATTTCGGGATACTCGTTCAGCAAAGACTCTGGCGGTCTCTTGCGATTGTAGCCTTTCGACGTTAAATTTTCTCACCGTGTTTCTTCTTTGTTGCTCAGTTTGAGTTATCCGCATTCGTACCTTGACTACAACAAGGTAATGATCCGAGTCTATGTTAGCCGCTCGGAAGGTCCGGACATCCAGAATACTGGAGGCATGCCTTGCGTCGATCGCAATATGATCAATTTGGTTGATCGTTACATGATCATATTGGACCGCCATATCTGCTTATGAATATTGAGATGAGGAAACCATGTGCTTGCTATGGTGACATTTCACTCCACAGCGAAATCAATTAGCCTTAGTCCGTTATCAGACGTGGTGTCGTGTAGGCTATGCTTACCGACTGCCCTACTAAAGACGTCCTCCTTTCCTGTTGTGGTCTCAAAATCGCCCAATATGATTTTAACGTCGTATTTAAGACATTGCTCTTATATATTTTGTCGAGGAGCTCGTAGAAACAATCTTTGGTGGCAGGGTCGTTTTCTTCCGTACGGGCATGAACACGTATTAGGCTTATGATAGCGAAATTAGCCTTGATCCGGATAGTCATAATACGCTCGCTCACGTGTCGGAAGCTTAAGACTTCTTGCCTTAGTCTGCCGATCGACACTACAAGTAAATAAATTTACTTGCCAAGCGACTAACAAGTTCGCACCTCTTAGTGAGTGCCATTTAATGGTCGTGTCAATTCGAAATCAATTCTTGAGAGTTCTCCTCGGGACTGATTAAGCAGCCACTAAGATTTAACGACTCTTAATTGTTAAATAGTTTAGCTTTAAAAGTACAAGGGATGACTAAACAAATTGCAAAAATGCGCCTAACTTATGCAACTACTTAACAGCTACATTCATATTGCAATTTTTGATAAAGGCACCATATGAATTAATGTTGCTAGAGTCAAGAGAAGTCTCAGTTCAGCAACAGTATTAGTTCAAGTGTGGCATGCTTACCTAACATATGTAAATTTGCTTTTAAACTTTTTTTAAATATATATCTCTCAAAATGAATTGAAAATATGTTCGCACGACGGTTTTAATTATAAAAATGCTTGTATTATCTGAAATATTTAATTTTTGGAGTGAAATTCCTCCAGAGATTCCTGTAATGCCGGAAGTGAAACCAGATTGGGTACGAGAAGCAATTTTAAGTGGTTTCAATGTAATCCGTGGAATCCGTGGAAAAATACATAATAAGTCGCCAAAGAGTTCTCAGTAGAAGAGTTTGAAGAATTACTTAAACAATACTATATGTATAAATAAAATAATAAAAAAAAATCTCAAGTGGTGATTTTGTAAAGCAAGTTTATTATAAAATAAAGTATCTTTAAAGTAAATACCTGCTTTTTAGTTATTTTCACCGACTGAAGTTCAGAATTGCTAGTTAGAAAGCATAGGTCACGGTTGTAACCTCTTTGCCACCTTCCGGAATGGAATATGTCCCTCTCATTGGAAAAATTAAAAACGTCTTCTCTTAATTAGTAATTCCACAAACTGGCGTACAACTGATATTTAGTGGCCTAAAAATATTTGTAATTTTTTACTGCACTACTTCAATAGCGACTGAAAGAAGAAAAGACCGCATCTAAAACTGGTTTCGGGCTTCTAAATCGTATAGCATGGTATGGTTATTTCGAGGATGCGACACCTGCGTAGAGCAAACTAGAGCAGGCTTTGCAAGGAGCTGGGAGCTTTTTGTTTTGGAAAGCTTTCTTTAATCGGGCATTAAATAGCATTCCCGTTTGCTGAATCGAAAGACCTTCTTCTTTAGGAGCTTATCGTTCACGAGAAGACTGCGGACCTCTTGCACATCTCTCGATCAATAAATGAATTTGCGAGTAGGAAAAATATGTACGTATGAGTATGGGTAACTTCAGCGAGCTAAATAATGACGCATTTCTTCTGAGGAATGTGTTGACACATATCGACTGTCGATTTTGAAAGGATTGGCTTCATATCGGTAAGCTTTTATAGGTAATAAAAGAAATACTCAAGTGTTCTACGCACGCAGCAGCATTTATCTAAAATTCCATTCCCTTGGATTCTATTCTAGCAACATTTCCTAGAATATCGCACTCAGGCTCACAAAAGCAAGGCCACTCTTATGGTAGGATTAAACATTTTCGGTATTTAAAGGTTTAGAGCTAAAAACTGTAGGACCAATCTTCAAAATAGATTAATTTCAAATAGTTCTAAAAAACTTGCTGATAAAGTTAATCATGGTGCAACTCAAAACCGTCGTCCATACATAAGAGCTGAGCCTTTTCACATGAAATAATGAGGAAAGTCCTGCTTTCAGCAGTGTACTACGAGTCTAAGAACCCAAGTATCATGCCCCTGATAAGAAATGACTGCACACTGACGACTTTCGGAAAGGTATAGACTCCCGCAACGTCTTATGTAGCATATTGCAATGAAGGTGCTCAAAACCAACACATCCCACTCAGTACATATTATCTCATCGAGCTCTCAAAACAATTGAAACCGCACTCTCACTGAGTTCAATAAATCAAAAGCGAAAGATCTTCTATCCAGAATGTGTGAATATTTGTAAGGACTATGATGCGCAAATTATCCAAGTTCGCATGTTCGTTAGATTAGGATCCAGAACGGCAATCATAGGTAAAAACGCGGTGTAACCATCGAAAGTAGCGTAAAATAGCGGCGAGAGCTCTGGCTTCGGTGGCAGTTCTCAAGATAGCTCCCATATGGCGTAAGGCAAAGCCATGCAAAGTGATTGTGAAAAATTACGACCTTACCGGAACGAGTTCAGTTTAAGGTGTGCCAATCTGTGGATGATACTTAACTTCACGCATTAGCAACCCCACTTCCCTTGACGGCTTTTCTTGGTCAGGTTATATCAAATTCAAAAGAAGAATAGGCAAACTTTCTGTTACATAATGTCGTCACTAATATCCTCTGTAGCTTGTGTAAAAGAACTGGGAAAAGCAACAAGATCTCAAAGTACATTCAACTGGGATGTGGCAACCATATCATGTACATTTCTTTTTGATCGGCTCACAAAAACTATGATTTTAATCAAAAATAGCAAGGAATACATGAATACTGTTGTGCCCGAAAATTATGTCATTTTTTTCTTTCCTTCCTCAATAAATTCACCTTCAAGTTCAGTATCGATATATCGGATATTTAGTTATCGATATAATTTGTGCATCGCTAGATTTTTCTTTTAAAGCTTGACTTCAATATGTAAAATAAAACAAACAGTTCATAAGAACTGAGCAATTTATGTTAAAACCAAAATTCGGGTCAATTTTCTACTTCACGAAATTTAAACTTCAGAGGAATCGCCGGCGTATTTATGAAGTGACTCTTGAAAGCATTTTCAATTGAATAGTTGAATTCCATGTAGAAATTCCGAACTAATCGCGCTAATGTTACTTCCAAAATCAATTCAACTACTCTCTTACCCACGCACATTCGTGGGCCAAATCCGAATGGAATGTAAGAAAACGGAACGATTGTGCTTTCCCCGGCTTCATCACGTAACCATCGCTCCGGAATAAATTCATTGGGCTGGGGAAAATATTTCTCCTCCCTTAGTAGTAAGTTCGAATTCACAATTAATTGCGTATCCTTTGGTATTTGATAACCACATAATACTATGTCCTCTCCAGTGTAGCGGGCAGTTCCCGGACCTATCGGATACATTCGCAATCCTTCCTTTACACAGGCCCTTAAGTAAGGTAGATTCTTCATAGACTCAACCGTGAATGTAGAATCCTTTTGTGGTAGAAACTGACGAACTTCCTCTCTCAGCTTGTCTTGCTTTTCTGAATTCTTAGCCACTTGTAGTAGGATGCCAATCATAACAGAGGAGGTCTAAAATAAATAATGAAAATAAAATTGAAAGCTAACACTAATGAACAGCGTTACCGTATCAACTCCACCCATGAGCATGTCCACCGCCATTACAATAGCAACCGACTTGTCTATCTTTACAAGTTTCTCCAAGACACTTATCTCACTGTCATCTAGGTTATCCCGCTTTTCATCATTCTTCATTTGTTCGAGTGCTTCTGCCACGTATCCGGTTATAGTGTCAAAGATTATATCAAGACTCTTTTTGTATCGTGCAAAGGTTGGTGTCCAAACATACTTCCACAGAGATGGCTGAAATTCTAAATCATAAACCAGTCTAACGGATGTCTGAAAACTGGTGAAAAACTCCTTCACATCAGCTTTGTCCCGGTTTTTACGAAGTAACCCCAGTTGCATATTTAAAGCCACTGCTAATATCGATTCAAACGTCAGCCGATGAATATCATCCAAAAAGTTTCCTGGGACCTCATATGTTACCGGATCACGTACTTCACGGATTCTACATACAAATACGGAGGGGGTTAGTAAAAAGTTAGCAAATGCTGTCATACAACAGACCTCTGAAGGAATTCGTTGTTAACCTGTTGTATTGGTATAGCATAACTCTTGGCATTACGAGGTTGCATCAAGATTGGATTCACTTTACTTCGAAAATTTCCCCATTCCTTGCCTCGCCTAAAAATTATTTTATATTAATTGTTACGGTCTAGCGAGTACCACTTACGAAGTGAAGAGTCCCTCAGCTGTATCGTAAAGCTCCGCTTTATACTTTTTTCTGTAATACATCATTGACTCAGGCCCAGGTCGGGCAGGCCAAATGCCTTCTGTTCGGAAAACTCTTTGAAAATCATCGATATCGAAGATCATTATAAGGTCCCGTCGCCCGAATAATCCCGGTAGTCGGAATATGTCCCCATATTGCTCTCTAGCTTTCCGAATGTAGTCCGTAAACGATTTCTTATAATATTTTCCGCCTGGCATGAATCCTCGAAAGAGTCCATATTTTGTTGGTCCTGGAACTTCTTTAAATGGCCGCCCCCTCGTCCAGTCTGTGAACTCCAAATTATCTAGCTGTGTTGATAAAAAAAAAGCCAATCATATGACTATTTCTAGACATAAACAAAACACTTGATCTAACCTTCACGCTAGCTGCTTGTGTTGATAGCAATTTATAGAGATACCGGTTAGTTTGTCTGTGTATGACTTGAAGCTGATTGCTTTTTAGAAACATTTTTGTTCGATGGTGCTTCGTTGTCAAAACCCAAATACTATCTGAATTGGCAGTAATTTGAATTTTCACAGCGTGTGTTATTTGATATACATAGAATGAGCGAAAAGCTTTTTAACTACACGGATAACACTCGTACATACTTTTTGTTCATCGACACTTTCGGTGAGTTAAATAAAATTGTCTATTTGTGCTTTGGTGAAATTCGGCTATGGACTTATCAGAGAAGACCGCATTAAGGGGAGATTTTATTTTTATTTAAATTTTAGGTAAGATGGCGACACTGAAAAACATTGGGTAATTTACTTTGAGTGTAAATGCCCTTAATTAATTAAAACCAGACATAAAACGAACTATTATACTCGTAGATTCCCTACATCGCATGAAAATGAGAAAAGCGGACGCTGGCTACAGAAGTAGAAGAAGAAGCAAGCAGGTGTGACAGCAGGACTGTCTACAAAATCACCAAATACCTGACAGTTGATCACACCTCCAGCCAACAGTCTAGGCGGTTCTTTGCTCATTTCGGATGAGAACCAGGACCATGTATTCGCTAGCAATATGCACCCAAATCAGACTGAAGTAAGAAATGCACGAATACGCGTCATGACACGTCCAGTAATATCGAGATCTGTACCGCGGTCAAAACACTGGAAAGGAAAAAAGTGGTAGGACTTGACGGTATTCCCGCGTGTCTCTTACGAACAGCGCCAACAATATCGGCTGAGCTACTGCTCCCACTTATAGAGAGAGCTTGGGAAGCTGAAAACTTCTCAAAGTTTCTAAGAAAGGAAGTATAATGAAGTATTAAAACTGTTGGGGTATTTGCGTGTTGCTTGCTATAACTGAGTTAAGATTATCCTGGAGCGAATCAAATATCTCGAAGACATACGCGATGCCGAATAAGCGATCTCTTCGCTCTGAATGGTCCTATGTAGGCAACGTCAAAACTGAACTAGATTTATATAGTTACTCGGGAATGCAAAGACTCTCTAATTTGAATGATATAGCCAATGCTGAAGCGCGATTTCCAATGAAGCCAAATATCTAGCAGTGATTCTGGGTGAAAAAAAACTCATTTGGCGTAAGCATGACGATTTTTCCGAGAGCGGAATGGTATTTTCGGTAAGAAATTGGGCTTATCACCGAGTAAAGTCAGATATTTGGTCGAAGGGGCTTTCACGTAAATATGTGACTATAAGAACTGGCCTGTCTCGGACAGGATATTCCCACACTGGAGTTTTGATGACCTTGTGCGACACTTAACCTACTACAACTCCGATCTCGTGGATATGCCGTCTGGTGCAATTACACTAGAACTTTGGCTGTTGCGCAAATTCGAAGACGACTTTCCTTGTGTTCAGAACTTAATCCGCCCAAAGTCTGAGCTACGCATAGAATGTAGTCGAATTCCCGAGAATGACTCCAAGACTAGCCAATGGCTGGAGTCTTCATGGAAGATGACGATATAAGGCTTCACCTCTCGTTAAGTAAATATGAGTCTATTTTTCAAGCGAAAACTCAAGCAAATCAATGGTCATGAACTATGTTGTGAAGAACAGGTGAAAGGGTCGAAGTATATGCATCTTCAGTGACAGTCAGGCTGCTTAAGACCTTGTTTAACCCTTTACAGGACAATTAGTTTTTTCTAAACATCTTAATGTGCCAGTGTTAAATGACATTACAGTCTGCGGCACTCGTAGAGAAGGTGACGATACTGCAGAACATTTGCTCTGCGAGTGTTCTGCCTTTGATCGCATCAGATGGCAGATCTTCAGTGATGGTACTGTAAGCTCTTAATCACTGAAACGCTTGCTTAGCTTTCTTAGAAACAGAAAAAAAAATAATTCAAATGAGAAAAGCAGGGTTTTAACTTCCCGGTTGTACAATGGACCTGTTGCGTCTGAGTGCACCAGCCAAGTGTTTTCCTGTCCCGACAAAAAAAGCTGAAAAAAGCACCAGTCTCATCTCTTAACGAATCAAGAATCTAATGAGGCTCTAAGAAGAGCAAGAACTCTATTAGATGGCTTTTTGTTATTGAAGATTGCGTTGCTTACCACTGCAAATGACAACAGTTTCAAACAAAATAGATAAATGTCGATAATTGGCATAGCTTGTGTTAGCTCCTCACGATCAGCGTCGTCGTAGCGAAAGTTCTCGAAGCTTACATCATCAGCAAAGATTTTAGTTTTGTAGTATAATATGTAGATACATTGTTACAGTTTTCAAGATAAGCAAAGTGTAACCATATTACATATCGGATAGGGTACTAATGTGTGCATATTGCAAATTCCGATAAAGGCGCCATATCAATGAATTTTCTCAGAAAAAAATTCAAAGACGTATATTTTTACTTCCAACTACATACATACATACATACATACATATGTATTAGTTGGGACAAGTATTGGTTTCGTGAAAATGTTCGATCTCGAGACTTTGATCGCATTGCAGATATTGCAGTTTTGAAAAAAAGGAATCCCTCATCTCTCTCTCTGTCTGTATTAGAATCGGAATTTGAATTTTTTTTTTGTCACACCGCAAATCAATATACATATACAAAGCAGATTTTGAAGAACCAACTACTAAAATACATACTGTATGATAGAGATGGATATAAGCAAATAGTGCCAATCGGCTATAATGGTACCTAAAGGCTATATTAATTACCGATCGCTTTTCGGAAGATAACTTAGGACACCAGAAAAGAAGCAAGGTGACATGGAGAGGTGGGTTTGGGTCACTTTCCCAAGGGCGATTGCGCAGAGAACTCAACCTACATCGAAATCCGTGATCTGCTCTCGACCTTCTACCCCAAGGAGAAAAAAATGTCATGTTCTATAATCCACATGGGGAATATTTAGAAAGCTTTGTTCATACATTTGGTGCATCGTGAAAATGTTTACTGTGGTTATTCTACAAAAGCCTGACGGAAAGCGTCACTAAGCGAATGTCAGGCTGATTTTGGAAAAGACTTTCAAGATTTTATTCACACTAACACGCGTCGCAAACACCTATGTACGAGTATTTAAATATAAATGAGCAACTTGGGCGTATCAACGAAAAAAAAAAAGTCAATTCAAAGTATCTTTGAAGAAAGCAGAACAACTGTGTCGGGTTCAAATAGGAAATGGTAGTAAAGCAGGATTCTCCACTAAGTCTGCTACTTTTCTCTGTTTCTCTAGATAATCTCCCAGCATTCTTGCCGTAATGGATTTTGTTCACTACAGTCAGTGTCAAAATCTTCTTATATGTCGATAATATCGTTATGCTAGCAGAAACCCCAAACATGTTGCAAACTATGATCACAGAACTGCAGAAATACCGTCTTTATTGGAACCTGAAATACAGCAGCAATAAATCCAGCAAAAGGATGTTTCGAAACCGATAACAGCGGTATTTTAAACACGAAAATCTACTTGTGGTCTTTACACGGAATATATACATAAGTATCTTGGAGATATTATCATATCATGTAAGAACAAATTAAAAAAAAGTAAACCTATCTTAATTTGTAATTGGCGTGGAATCCTTCCCAAATGGAACCTTGCTTTAAGTAGGTATGGGGAATTTTCCGATATGAAAAAGTACAGAAATTGTCGAAGTACCTACTTTATGAAGAAAACCAAACAAATTGAGAGAAGTGAATGCAATCTTCATGATCCTTATAGAAACTGGGTTACGATAAAAAAGTTCGCAACTAGGTCGCAAATTGGTACAGTCAGAGTTAACTTATTAAAATTATGACAAAGTAAATTCTATTGCAATGCTTTTAAATTAACATTAAAAGTTGTGAACAAGATAATGCGGTAATTTTTGCTTTAAAGAAAGTGTCGTTTAGGTATCCTACAGAGTTTCGTACAATGGCCCAAAAAAATGGAAACGTGCTTTGTCACTCATGTTTTATTTTAAAGGAAAATCGACTTCTTCCTGGTTGACGATGCCGTTTGAAAAACCATAGACATACGAGTATATGGTAATTACTACGGAAACCCTTCTAACTCTCGTTCTGTCGTCCGTCCGTCAGTCTGTCGCATATTTTCTAACTCCTATACAATATACGCAATATACATGATTTTTACACAGAATATGTTTAAAGAAAAAAACAGTTAAAAAAGCGAAGGATAGTAATGTATACCAGGGGCGTTTCCAAAGTTTTGGAAATCGCTCTCTCATTTAAACAAATCGCTCCAGAAAAAACTGAACAGCATTTGAACATGTTCCTACATGTTTGTTTATCCACATAAGCTATGTAGAAATTTGTACTAGAATTCCTATTTCTCAACTTCGTTTACTACTCTTATACCTATTCCTATACTCATGCATAAAGCTTTTATATACATAAAGTAAATACTATATATTCAGTTCACTTAATCTATTAAAATCCCAGTAGTCTTTTAACCTCGATGAATTACACATGTTAAATATTAATCATTTGAATTCAATAAACTATTACTTCATTATTTGATTCGGGTCTTTAATGCGTCTTTAATTTACATTGATAGCATTTTGTTTATGGTGCCGAAACCCGGGAACGTGTAATAGTTGAAAGAAATCGAGTATAGAAAAATTTTGATCGCGTGATATTCCCTTTTATCGATTAAATATGAATATCGCGAATCGTACGACCTACAGAGGCCAGGTAACAAAGATCGTGAAAAGTGCAACGGAATATTTAGAATCCGATGAATCGAAGCCGACCTCCAAGAACGAAGACACCTGGGATACCATTGAGGAAGAGCTCTCTGTTTTTCTGCAAAGACTAAAGATGGCTCATGACGGTCTTAATAAAGCCAATAAAGTGCGCTTAACAGGAACGGCCGAAGATCTTCAAAAGGAATGTGATGCTACCGCGGAATATGAGGACAAAGCTGTCACCTGCATTGCAAAATTAACCCAACGACTCGACAAAGTGCACCGCAACCAAAATTTTAAAGAAACCTCAGTGCGAGTTCCTTCACGTGACAATTTTCCAAACAGTGTTAAATTACCGAAACTTCCATTAAAGACATTTTCAGGAGATTTTAAGCAATGGCTTCCCTTCTGGGAGCAGTTCCGTACAGCAGTGCACGAAAATAACGCTTTGTCTGGAACGGATAAATTCAATTATCTTCAATCTACATTGAGAGGGGAAGCGGCAGAAGCATTAGCCGGTTTTACTCCGAGTAGTGGTTGTTATGACGGTGCTATTGCCTTACTGCAAGAAGAATTTGGCAGCGTAGATAAACTGATTGATAAGACCATGAATCAATTGATGACGATCCCCCAATTGTCGTCAAAATCGGATGTAAAAGGTTTACGCAATCTGTACAACACCGTCATGACATGTATGAGATCGCTAACGTCCATGGGAATTCCATCGAGTAATTACAGTATAATGCTAAAATCAAAGCTTTTGCGATGCTTGCCAGGTGATTTGCGGGCAGAATATTTTCGTTTCCACAAAGACGGAGATGAGGTAAGCGAAAATCAGAAAGAAATATTTTCCGAGAGTACAGTTACTGCATCGGAATCGGTAAGTGAGATTTCTGTTGGTGATAATGAAATAAAGCATCTCTTAAAATTCATTAAGAGAGAAACGGAAGCCCTTGAAAGCTTTTTCGAAGGCGAAAATACACGGCGACAATTTACTCGTAGAACATACACGACGGCAGCTGAACTATTTACCACTACCAATAAAGAATGCTGTTTCTTTTGCAAATCGTTATCCCATCAAACGAAAGATTGTAACGGGCCACATTCACTCAATCAACGAAAGAACATGTTAAAAGGAGACAATAGATGTTTTCGTTGCACATACCGTGGCCACTCCGCAAGAAAGTGTTCCTTGAAACGTTTGCGATGTGAAACATGCAAAGGATGGCATGCTAAAGCTGTATGTGACCCAACGTACAGACGACAAGACAATTGTAATAATTCGGCGCAAGAACCAACCGTGGCCAGTAAACAACCATTGAATGTGTGTACGACTAACGTATCTACTACTAGTCAAAGTGACTTAGGGGATGTTTTCTTGCAAACTGCTTCAGTATTTGCAATAAATCCAAATTCTAATAAAAGTTCATATGTACGTCTCATTTTAGATGGAGGCAGCCAAATGTCGTTTCTCAAGGAAAGTCTAGCTAAGAAATTGTGTTTGCCAGTCGTGCGGAGCCGAAAAATAAGCATCATACCGTTTGGAAGTGGGAAGCAGCGTGCGCAAGAGTGCCCTATTGTTCGTGTAACATTGAAAAGCCAATACGATCAGCAAGCGGTAGAAGTCGAAGTAGCAGTGGTTCCTGAAATTTGCTTAGATGTTTTGGCGATTCCACCCACAAATATTACGGAGTCCTTTAAATTTACCTTAGCAGATGCGCGTCCATTTGTTTACCAACCGGATGACGGGATCTCAATTTTAATTGGTGCAGACTGCTATTGGAAATTTGTGTCTGGGAATGTGCAGCACATTTCAGATCGTTTAACTGCTGTTGACTCAATATTTGGCTGGACATTGCAGGGGCCAATTCCAATTGGTGTTCAAAGTACCTACTCTGGGTTAGTAAAAGTGAATGTTCTGTCTTTAGGTGCGATAGATGATTGCAATGAAAGAAGCTTTTGGGATCTAGAAACTATTGGAATAAAATTGGAAGAGTCGCAGTCCGATAATTTTACTCAGGAATTTCTTCGTAAGTCAATAGTAAAAAAGCAGGATCGATATCAGGTATGTTTACCCTGGAGAGAAGAGCACGTGTCGTTGGACGATAATGAAGTAGGCGCTAGGATTCGATTTAAATCATTAACCCGTAAGCTTTCCAGATCACCAGAAGAACTTTTCCGATACGACAAAGCCATGCGAGAACTTGTGGATGCTGGAGTTGCTGAAATGGTTGCTGAAGAACGTGAAAATACCCGAAAATACTATATGCCTCATCGACCCGTATACCGAGATGACAAGACAACATCAAAACTACGCATCGTCTTCGATGCCTCAGCACATGCGCAACATTGTCCTTCATTAAATGATCTCCTACTTCCCGGAACGAACTTACTTCCAGATGTTTTCAAAATTTTGTTAAATTTTCGACTAGGTTCTATTGGAATAGTTTCTGATATCGAGAAAGCATTCCTCCAGGTATCACTTGACCCAAAAGACCGTGATGTGCATAGATTTTTTTGGTACTCAAAAGAATTGAAGTCCGTTTATGATCTTCCAGACCTTCAAATCTACAGGATGACGAGAGTAACCTTTGGAGTAACATCTAGTCCTTTTCTCTTAGGGGCTACACTTAAAAGGCATTTTGAAAACGAATCTGAGGAGTTTCCACAAACGTGTGCGGTTTTAAATGACAGCTTGTATATGGACGATGTTGTTTGCAGTGTAGATGAGGAATGTATGGCCATCGAATTTCACCAACAGGCTATATCTATATTCAAACGCGCTGGAATGAATCTAAGAAAATGGAATTGTAATAATCCTGTTGTTAGATCGACCTTTTCGGATGCTGCTGCGGATAACCAGAAAGTATTGGGATTGATTTGGTACGTTCATACGGATGAGCTAGCAGTTGATATCGGTTCGGTGGAGCAGTTTCTTAAAGGTATGCAGATGAAAGTTACTAAACGTTCTGTACTTCAGGTAATTTCACGTTTCTTTGATCCTTTGGGGGTTCTTGGCCCCTTCATAATAAATTTCAAAATTTTATTTCAAAAAGTTTGGAAAATTAAACTCGGATGGGATGATGAGCTGCCCTGCGACCTACTAAAATCCTGGAATTCATTTTGCACGGATATCGTCGAACTGAAATCATTATCTATTCCACGGAACGTATGTTATCAAGGTATATTTCAGCGGGAGCTTCACCTGTTTGCGGATGCGAGTCTCAATGGTTATGGTACAGTCGCATACATGCGTTCAGTTAGTAAGGCAGGTGAATTCTCGGTCAAGTTTTTATGCGCCAAGAATAGAGTAGCACCATTAAAGAACACCCAAGACGAACTCACGTTACCGCGGTTGGAGCTTGTCGCCGCTCTTATTGCTGCTAGGTTATGCTCCTATTTAATAGGAAATCTAAAAATTACATTTGATAGTATTAATCTTTGGACAGACTCCAGAATTACTCTTTGTTGGATTTCCAATGAGACTAAAAAATGGACCCCGTTTGTAGCCAACAGAGTTCGAGAAATTAAGAAACTAACTGCAGATTATCGTTGGAATCACTGTCCAGGGAAAGATAATCCAGCCGATTTGTTGACAAGAGGCGTTTCAGCAAAGCAACTAACAACATCTGCTCTTTGGATGCATGGTCCTTCCTGGTTGCTGAGGAGTGTTGAAAATTGGCCTTCGGATGACAACGAGACATTACCTGACGTGATATCTTCATTTCAAGTTGGTGTAGAGGTTGAGCATCTAAATAGCAGAGACGCATATGCGAGTATCTTGCGTGTAGGGGATTTCAGCAGCTGGAAGCGTTTATTGCGGGTGAGTGCATATATATTCAGATATGTAAATATCCTTCTCAAAAGAAATTTGGAACGAGTACAGTTTTTAACTGCAGAAAAGATAAGCCGGGCTGAAAGATATTGGATAAAAACTACACAGTTTGAACATTTCAGTGATGAGATGAAAGCAATAGAAAAGCGTAACGCTGTCGATAAATCTTCGCCTTTGTTTCTTTTAAACCCATTTCTTGACTTGAACGGTATATTACGAGTAGGCAGTCGGCTTCAAGCTACATCATATGATGAAGATAGTGCATACCCCGTTATACTCCCAAAGCGATGTCACGTCAGCCAAATTATTGTGTTGGATGCCCATCAAAGAATGCTTCACAGTGGCGTTAACGCGGTTCTCACAAACATTAGATCTCGTTTTTGGATAATTAGAGCTCGACAGTTAATAAAGGCAATTGTAAGTCGATGTGTTGTCTGCAAGAGGCTCTTAGGTAAACCAGGCTCACAACCATTCGCTCCAATTCGAGAAACGAAACGAGAAAGGATGCTAACTTCAAAACCTTTTGAGATGACTGGGATTGATTTTGCAGGACCTTTGCATATCGATGGAACTTCAGACGGAGGGGCACCAAGGAAGGTATATGTATTACTTTGCACTTGTGGTTCAATTAGAGCTGTTCATCTAGAACTGGTCACGGATTTAACGGCTGAATGTTGCTTATTAGCATTAAGAAGATTTTTCGCGCGTCGCGGGAGACCTTCAATTATATTTTCGGACAATGCGAAGACATTTAAACGTACTTCAAAGGAACTAGGTTTTTTAAATAAAGCATTAGGCGCAGAGCTTATTCAAGGATTTGTCAGCAATGAAGGAATTAGATGGAAATATATCGTTGAGAGAGCACCATGGTGGGGAGGCTTTTGGGAAAGGCTCGTCAAAAGTGTTAAAGCAGTGCTGAAGGCCACTATAGGACGATCATCTCTTAACTTTGAGGAGCTGCGAACGTTACTAACGGAGGTGGAATGCGTCATCAACGCTATACCCTTAACATATATTACTGATGATCCCAAAGATTTATCACCATTAACACCATCACATTTTCTTACAGGCTCACACGAAACATCTTCTACTTCTTTATTAGCGGACCCTCCTACTGATGTTGACATACGGCAGAAATGGAACTCCAGGCTAAAGATGTTGAGATTCTTTTGGAAACGCTGGAGGCACGAATATTTGCATCAACTTCGTTCACTTCACATCAATAAGAGCTTATCGTCATCAAACTTCAAACCAAATGATGTTGTGTTACTATATGATCCATCGATATCACGGGTGTTATGGAAGCTGGCTCTTGTCGAAGAAGTATTCCCTGGGAGAGACAACAAAGTGCGGGCGTGCCAAGTTCGATTGTCAAATGGTACCAAACTGAGACGACCGGTGCAACTGCTTTACCCCCTTGAGTTGACCTAAAATCAATCTCTTGCCGGCCGGAGGATGTAGAAATTTGTACTAGAATTCCTATTTCTCAGCTTCGTTTACTACTCTTATACCTATTCCTATACTCATGCATAAAGCTTTTATATACATAAAGTAAATACTATATATTCAGTTCACTTAATCTATTAAAATCCCAGTAGTCTTTTAACCTCGATGAATTACACATGTTAAATATTAATCATTTGAATTCAATAAACTATTACTTCATTATTTGATTCGGGTCTTTAATGCGTCTTTAATTTACATTGATAGCATTTTGTTTAAGCTAGTAAGAGATCAGTTTTTTTTTTTTTTGTAGTCACAGCATATAGGTGTTTTTTCAACACACTAAAGCTGAACAATGGAAGATGCCGTAAAATCGCAAAGAGCTATAATTTTTTTTCTTATGGAAAGCGGGAGTAAAATCCTCCGATATTGTAATGTGTTTGCAAGGAGTATTTGGTACTTCCGCAGAATCGAAAAGTTGGGTTAATCGTTTTAAGGCTGGAAGGACATCGTTCGAAGACGATCCCCGTAGCGGACGCTCAAGCAACTCTGTCACAGAAACAAATATCGCTTCTGTGGAAAACCTGTTAATGGAAGACAGACGAGTAATAATTCGAGAGATTAGTGCTAAACTTAGTGTTGGTATGCGGCAATTTCATGAAATTCTGCACAATCATTTGAAAGTGAATAAGGTTTCAGCACGTTGGGTGCCCCGTCTCCGTCACCTACAGGAGTTATTGGTCGATTATGGGTTAATAACAACGGGTGAAACCTGCGTTTCTCTTTAAATCCGGAAACAAAAAATTAATCAAAAGAGTGTCGTAGACCCGTAGAAGGGGTATCAGTTAAGGCGCGTGTGGTTCCGTCGGTCGGTAAGGTATGATAACGGTTTTGTTGGGACTGTGAAGATAATATTGATAGACCACCTGACAAAAGGTGCAACAATAAATGCAGAATATTATTCCAATCTTTTAAAAGGTCCATTACATCAATCTTTGATTAAAAAACGGTCGGGAAAACAGCACGCGCAACAAGACAATGCAAGACCCCACAATACTCGCAAAACAAAGGATGTTCTGATCGATTTGCGATGGGAATTGGTGCCACATCCACCCTATTCGCCTGATCTAGCACCGAATGGATATCACCTGTTTCCAAAATTGAAGAGTTCTGCTACCTTTACGTGCCGTTCCTTTTAAGGACTTAAATGAGGTGAAAGCTAGCATAAACCAGTGGATAAAAGACACTTCCCAAACATTCTTTGAAGATGGCTTAAAGAAGCTTGTACACCGCTGGGAAAACTGTATTCAGTTGAATGAAAATTATGTTGAAAAACTAAAAAGTAAAATCGAAGAAATTGAGCAAAATAAAGCGTCTATAAATGAATTCCTAGAACTTTCGAAACACCCCTTGTACAATTAAAATTTTCCAAAACTTAGTATACTAGAGAAATGTTTTTCGAAAACTAACCGGTAAGTAAAATATAGGTAGGAGAATTTCAATCGGAAATCTAGTACGATACATGGTAGTTTTTACATCTGCCCATATAAGGGATTTGAGAAAAAACATTTTCGAGAAGAGTTTTTTCCAAAAGGAATATAGAATGAATCGTATGGATTGCTGTTGGCAATGGTTTGACAACGAGTGCAAAACAGCAAGACAAAAATCCTTCGGATGGCTCAAGGTTTTTCGGAAGTTTGGCGATCAGCGCTTCAAAATTCTTTATATACGAGCAAACACAACTTTCAAAAAAATTTGCAAAGAGAAGAAGAAAAATTTTCTTAAAAACGAAGCTCTTTAACTAACTTGCTGTAAAGATATAAAAGAATTCTGGTCTGCAGATAAGAAGTTTAACGGTAAATCCCCTGAAATAAAAACCCAATTGAGCGCTAATATATTAATGAGCCACTTTCGAACCCTTTTGAATCCAGCAACGAACACTCCCCCCCTCCAGTATGCAGCGCCCTTCATTACAAATGAAATATTGGACGCGCCTATCACACAGGATGAAGTCCACAAGGTTTTAGCAAAGCTCAAGGATGGAAAAGCACCAGGGGCTGATAGAATCTGCATGGAATTCCTTAAATATGCAACTGGCAACTTCATCGATAGAATAACCTCGGTATTTAATGAAATTTTTGCATCGGGCAATGTACCGCAACAGTTTAAAGAAGCTATTATATTTCCTATTCACAAAAGGGTAATATCACAGATCCAAAAAATTACCGAGGAATATCATTCCTGAATTCATCATATAAGGTATTCACAAAACTTCTAAATAACCGCATGTCAGAGTGGATTGATAGCAAGAAACTGATCAGTGAATATCAGGCAGGATTTCGGAAGAGCTATTCTACCGTAGATAACATTTTCGTTCTGCAAAATATTGCTTGGTCTTTCATCGAGCAAAAAAAGAAATTGTTTGTTTTTTTCGTTGATTTCAAGGCTGCCTTCGATAATATCGATCGAAGAGCCCTAATTTTTAAGTTATACAACGCCGGCATGAGTCACAGGTTTGGGAAAGTGCTCGAAAACATCTATGAAAAAAACCAATCGTCAGTATGGAGCGGAATCGAGACTTCGGAGAGTTTCGAAACTACATCAGGAGTAAGACAAGGATGTGCTCTTAGTCCGAATCTCCTTGCCATGTACATAGACGATCTCGTAGACTTTCTTCCTGGCGGAATTAAAATTGCAGGAGTTGCAATCAAGGCTGTTTTGTTCGCAGATGACGTGGTAATTTTTGCACATTCATCAGAATCCTTACAGTTAATGATTAACCGCCTTGAAAGACAGACTAATAAAAGCAAAAAGTGTCATATGCGCAACATGGAAGAGATGCTTCTCAAATAAGCTAGTTGACCATAGCGTGAAGTACAAAGTCTTTCAAGCGGTAGCGGAATCAATAATGATGTATGCAGCACGATCTTGGGGATACATCCAGTACGAAACCGTGGAGAAACTGTTAAGGTATTTCATTAAAAGAAACTTCAGTTTACCGAATACAACTCCCAATTATATTGAAACTGGATTATCGCCTCTTTATGTGAAAACCCTAAAACTGCATGTGGATTACTTCATCAAAGTTCTAGAGATGCCTGATAACAGACTTCCAAAAATCATCACAAGGAAGACAATCGAAAGGAGAACACTGTGGTATAAGAAGTTAGGGGAGCTTGCAACGTATTGCGGAATAGAATTCAATTTCGGGGATGGAACTGGAAGATACTCAAAGGATGTGCTTTATAAACTCATTGCAAGAGTGGACGAACAATACAGAGATGGTTGCGTAAATATGGCTATATCATCAGTTCACAGATCAACATACAGCATTTTAAAGCATAATTTGTGTGACAAGAATTACTTCAATAACAACAACAGCAAAGAAATAATATCGTCCATTTTTAAAATGAGAGGCGAACTTACTTACTTACTTAGATGGCGCTACAGTCCGGGGTGGACCTGGGCCTCAACCAACAAACCTCTCCAGCCAGCACGGTTACGAGCCAGCTGCCTCCAGTTGCGCACGCCAAGTTGGTTGAGGTCCCCCTCCACTTGTTTGCGCCACCTACCGCGAGGTCGTCCTCTACTGCGACGTCCGTCCGGGTTGGATTCGAAGACTTTCTTAGCGGGAAGGTTGGGCTCCATCCGCTCTAAATGACCCAGCCATCTTAGTCGCTGTATGTGAACTCTTCTGGCTAAGTCGATGTCCTTGTACAGGCCGTATAGTTCGGCATTGTACCTTCTCCTCCACTCACCGTCTATGCAGACGGGACCAAAGATCGCTCGAAGAACTTTTCTCTCGAAATAACCAAGGGCATCCTCATCCGGTTTTTTCAAAGCCCATGCCTCTGCGCCATACAGCAGGACTGGGATGATTAATGTCTTATAAAGAGTTACCTTAGTAGTTCGAGATAGGGCTTTGCTACTCAATTGCCGTTTTAGCCCATAGAAACAACGATTGGCAAGAGTAATTCTCCGTGTGATCTCTCCACTCATGTCATTTGCGGAGCTGACCATAGAGCCTAGGTAGACAAAATCCTTTACTACCTCAAAATTGTATCTGTCTATTGTGGCGTTCTGCCCAAGACGCCGATGTTGGGTGTCCTTTTTTGTAGACAGCATATATTTTGTTTTGCTTTCATTGACCGCTAGACCAATCTTTGCTGCCTCGATCTCAATACTCGTAAATGCCCCATTGACGGCCCGCTGAGTTCTTCCGATTATGTCAATGTCATCGGCATAAGCGAGTAGTTGTACAGACTTCAAGAAGATTGTACCTCCGGGGTTGGCTTGTGAGTTTCGTACAATTCTCTCAAGTATTATGTTAAAGAGATCGCATGATAGCGCGTCGCCTTGTCTAAGACCTTTCCTGACATCGAACGGTTCGGTGATGTTCTTACCGACTTTGATGGAGCAGCGAGAGTTCTCCATCGTCATTCTGCACAAACGGACGAGCTTGGCAGGGATGCCAAGACTAGACATGGCTCTGTATAACTCGTCTCTATACACGCTATCATAGGCAACTTTGAAATCGATGAAAAGGTGGTGCGTATCGATTTTATATTCATGGGTTTTTTCCAAGATCTGCCGTAGTGTGAATATTTGGTCAATGGTGGACTTTCCAGGCCTGAAACCGCACTGATAAGGACCTATCAGGTTGTTGACGATCGGTTTTAGGCGTTCACATAGTACGGCAGACAGGATCTTATATGCGATATTTAGGAGACTTATACCTCTGGAGTTGGCGCAGTTCAGAGGGTCTCCTTTCTTCAGGATCGGGCAAACGATGCTGAGGTTCCATTCATCGAGCATACTTTCGTCCGACCAGATTTTACAGATGAGCTGGTGCATGCTCCTTACCAACTCATCTCCTCCTGCCTTGAAAAGTTCAGCGGGAAGGCCGTCGGCTCCAGCAGCTTTGTTGGATTTGATTTTAGATATCGCTATCCTCACTTCATTATGATCGGGTTGACGGGAATTTTGACTGCCATCGTCACTGTTGAATGGCTCATTCTGCCTGACAGCGGAATATTGGTCATCATCGCCGTTTAACAGTCTGCAGAAGTGTTCCTTCCATATCCTCAGCACCGACTGCGATTCTACTACTATGTTGCCATTTTCGTCCCTGCAGGCTTCTGTTCTGGCTTTGAAACCCTGGTATGTTCTTTTTACCTTTTGGTAAAATTTTCGAACATTATTCCTGCAATAAAGTCTCTCAATCTCCTCGATCGAGCGCTTCTCATGCTCTTTTTTCTTCTTTCTGAGAAGTCGATGTTCCTCTTTTCTCCTGCGCACGTAGAGCTCGTAAGCAGCTCTAGTCCTTCTATGCAGCGCCGCTTTGTACGCCTCTTGTTTTGCTGCATGTGCTTGCCGGCATTCCTTATCAAACCAGGGGTTTCGTTGTGGTGGGCGAGAGAAACCCAGTACATCAGAGGCGGCATCTCTGATGGCTTTTTGGCAACGCTGCCACTGGTCTTCTGCATTTGCTGCTGGCGGCATAGGACTTAGATTAAGATTAAGAGAAACTCGATCGGCAAAGGCTCTGGCGGTCTCTTGCGATTGTAGCTTTTCGACGTCAAATTTCCTCACAGCATTTCGTTGATTTCGCTCCGTTGTGGATATCCGCATCCGTACCTTGGCTACATCTAGGTAGTGATCCGAGTCCACGTTGGCTCCTCGGAAAGTCCGGACACCCAGAATACTGGAAGAGTGCCTTGCGTCGATCGCAATGTGATCGATTTGGTTGACGATTTTTCGATCAAAGGATAGCCATGTTCCTTTGTGAATACCGAGACGTGGGAACCGCGTACTAGCTACAACAAAGTTTCGCCCCGCCGCAAAGTCGATTAGCCTGAGTCCGTTGCCGGAAGTGTTGTCGTGCAGGCTGTGCTTTCCGACCACGCTACTAAAGACTTCCTCTCTTCCTAGCTTTGCGTTAAAGTCGCCTAGGATAATTTTAACGTCGTGGCTAGGGCATTGCTCATACGTCTTGTCCAAGAGCTGGTAGAAGTCATCTTTTGTCGCGTCGTCCTTCTCCTCATGAGGGGCGTGAACGCATATTAGGCTAATGTTGGCAAATTTAGCCTTGATACGGATAGTCATGAGGCGCTCGTTCACATGCCGGAAACTCAAGACTTCTTGCCTAAGTCTGTCTCCAATGACAAATCCGCACCCGAATAGACGCTGTCCTTTTTGTCTGTAGCAATCGCCGTAGTAGATGTCGCAGTTTTTCATACTCCTTTTGCCCGGCCCATCCCATCGCACTTCTTGGATGGCGGTAATGTCTGCTTTGAGACACTCTAGGGCCTCCGCAAGTTGTTCGGCTGCAAGTGGTTTGTAGAGGGACCTAACATTCCATGTGCAGACACGAAGATCGTTGTCCTTTTTACGTTTGCATGGGTCGTCAACAGTAAGATCATCCGTATCCGAGGCTGTTGGTTGCTTCGTAACCAAAGGTTTTTTACGTGGCAGGGAAGTTAACCCGACGGCACAACCCCCAACCTGGAGGGCCAGATCCTTTTTTTTACCCCTAGGACAAGAGGCCGGATACACCGATGTCAGTAACCCACTTCGGGGATATGAGCGCTGCCGTTGGCCCATTAAGGGTTCATCCGCCACCATCTCTTTTTCAATTCCCTGACGTAGTATTGAAAATCCTTACAGACCTCAGCTCCAAATATGTTGAAGTAGCTCCAGTAAGGTATCCGCTGGTCTGTAGACGTCACCGTTGATTCCATCGAGAGAATTCGTCCGCCGCACGTCCTCCTTCTGAGGACCTCTTGCTAGACTTCTGAGACGCATATTTCAGCCGATCAGGTCAACAAGAGATGCCTCGTCCGGTTAGACATATGCGCGCTGAAGTTCACCCAGATGTGCTTATGCAGGTCTGAGTGTTCAGTTGCACATATATCGTCAGACTCAGCATACGCTCATCGTTAGTTCACTATCACACTATAGCTATCCAGCGGGCACCGCGTGGAGGTGATGATGCGATTTTGCCCACCAGAGGCGAACTTATACGTCTTAATTATATCCCGCATCGGCCTGCATTACCAATCTACTGCAGCCTTTGTAATCTGTCAGAGAGGGAAGATGTTATCCATTTTATTGGCAGGTGCCCAATTCTTAAAAAAATATGAAGACACTTTCTAGGTAGCTATACGAAAACAAAGGAAGAAGCTCTAGCTCTCCTCAACTGCGAAAGCGATGTTAAACAACTTTTTCATTACTACCAATCAGCAATGAACTATCGAAATAAAATCATAAATGAAGACTTTTAATTTTGGATTTATATAAAAAATTAAGCACATAATTAGTCTAGATATCACATGATTTATAACTTTACAAAGTACACTATTATTAAATGTTTATTTAATGTCAATCAGGCAGACGGCATTGCCATGCTAATCGATTTTTTGTTAACCAAATTTGTAACATAAACAAGAAATAAAATAATAAATCAATTATCTATCTATTATCTATATATCTATCTATCAGTTGGCAATACAAACACGCAGTCAAATAGACCAAATTTAGAGACCTACTATTTTCAGTGCCTCTATTATAGAAACGCTCAGATTAATCAAGATTTAGTGGTTGGATATTTTTACGGAACCTACAGATACACTTCATTCGTCTTCTAAGGAAGTATGCTCTGTGACTAGGTTTATTAAAAACGAATGTTTGTAGGTACTGCAATGGCCTACATGCAATGGCAAGGCATTGCCAGGGCAAAGCTAAAGTATCTTGGAAGATACTAGAAGAGGTAATGTCCCGGAATCATAGTAATGATATCGTCAAACTCTGAAGGCAAATTAAGTGTATGGGAGAATTGGCTTAGGTCTTTTTGCCGTGAAGGTTCTCTAGGGATCGGTATGGGCCCACCTGTGTGCCTAGTGCCTTATGATTACCTAATAACCCTACTCATAGAACCTACGATTGCAATAGAACTGCTTTTTAGTCCTAAAACTTTTATCTGGCTTTTATCAAGCGAAATTTTAGTCAGAAGTACAGCTATTGCCTTTTCCATATATTTTTACCTCAATAACTCAAATTTTCTATAAATGGAATATTTCCTCGTGTCTCTTAAGATTCGACTAAGAGAAGTTTTACTGGATTTCTGTTATAGAGAAACTTAAAAAAAGAGTCTGTTAATTTTGCCAGACTGTCTATATGACTATCTTCTACCACCCTCTAGATATAGATCCTAAACTATAAACACTACAAACATACATATTTTTCACACAAAACATGCAGAATATTGGCCTCTATACACAGCCAGTGTCATTTTAAAGAACCATACAAGCAAAAGGAAGTAGCTTTTTTTGTCCTTGAATATACCATATGTCACATTTTTATTCTTCGTTGGAAAACATAGTTTTTTTCTGGATTCGTGTTTGGAAATAAGTGGTACCAGGGACAAAGTTCTTGAAAATGGGAAAAACTAAATCATTAATATTTAAACGGATTTGCTCAAAATTCTAGTGCAAGTTCGTTCGACGCAGTCATGCCCTTTATTTTTTTCACTTTCTAACGATTAAAATGAAATCTATGTAACACAGTGAGTTAAGAAAAGTCTCAGAGCAGCATCAGCATCAGTAGTAGTACAAGTGCTTAACTATATATACAATGGCTCTGTCGAACGAATTTTATTAAATTTTTATTCTTCTCCAAATGGATCGGTCTGCAAAGATTAAAATACTCATAATTTTTAAATCTATTGTATTCGGAATATTGTAATTATTGCGAGCTTATAGTAGGTCTCTTCATAAGGACCCAAACATACCGCGGTTATTTGTACGCAACAACATCCACTTCAACTCGGAGATAATGGTAGGAAATTGAATTTCAAAGCCGGTCTAAAGTTTTTTTTTGTTTTTTTTTAGGAAGTAGTAAGACGTGCTCGCACTATGAACCGTTTCAACCCTCATCAGTAAAGGAGTTTCAAAATAAGAAACAAAATCTCAAATCGTGATCATTATGACTTTGAAAATAAAATTTGTAAAACACTAAAGTATTTTTTTAATAAAATTACAAGATACTTCAAAACAAAACTTAGCAACCTTCCTTTCTCGTTCTATTGATCCTTGGTGGATACAGGCCACGGCCATACATTCCGATGCTGATTCTGCTTCATATCTATTTTTATGCAACTTTGCACAGGTTTGAGAGTAAGAATAGTTATGGTTAGCCTGGAAATAGATTGCTTGCAATCAACGGCTCCCATTTCATAGGAAGTGATATTAGAAGTAGGTATGCCGGGAAGAAGCCCTTACCAACAAAAGTTATGTAAGTAAGATCCAGTCACGTTGTTAAATAGTTGGACCACAGTTTATTACTCATGTCTTTCGATTAATATTACGTCATCATTTCAATGCTTGTGATAGTAAGTAAGTACAAGCTCAGATTTAGAAAGCACTAAGTATGTTAAGTTTCAATTACACCCTTACATACATATGTATGTAACTGACTGGGTCGGTTCAGGTTCAATTCTAGCGCCTAATTGAGAGCATTATAGTCAGAGATCTTTAATTGTTCGTTACTATGCATATATGCAGCAGAGTTCGATTAAGCCATATGGCCACAATACAGTTATATTGACACGATATAAAGCGAATTGGTTGCGTATTCGACTGACTACAAAACTCTTAATTTAAACTTGAGGAAATTCTTTTCATTAAAGTTCACAGGCGACATAGCAACATTCTTCCATTATACAAATTCCTGCAAACAGTCGCTGTGAACTATAAATATTTTTATTATTATCGTTATTATTATCATTAATATACATACAATACATGCGATAGAACGAATTTGTGCAACCACTATTTATAATGTTTTTCAATAGCAATTTCTCAATCAAAAACTGCACTTTCACCGAGCAACACGTTATTGTAATTCCATTTGTGGTTTGTAAATATCGTCCAAAATGTACATACCTATAAGAGCCAGTCATTGGTCAATTAGCTAAACTAGATATCCCTCACGTCACCTTTTGCCGTAGTTGCAAGGACAATAGCACCAACGAATCTCTAATTGTTTGATTGATTTTCTTTGCATATGTCCGGCTCTTTGAAAGGCTAGACAACATGCACTTGGAAAACTCTTCTTAACGTCCTTGAACAGATGTCTGACAAAGAAATCGAAATACTAATTCTATACAGCTTTTGTTTAAATAAAGTGTGTCCAGTAAAAATGTTCAAGTTTAGTAAGTAAAGTGTAAACATATTACATATCGGATAGGGTACTAATGTGTGTATATTGCAATTTCCGATAAAGTCGCCATACCAATGAATGTTCTTAGAAAAAAATTCAATATTCACATACCTACATAAATACATATGTATTAGTGGGGGCAAGTATTGGTTTTCTGAAAATTTTCGATCTCGAGATTTTGATCAAATATTGCAGTTTTGAAAGAAAAGAAGCCCTTATTTCTCTCTCTCTCTCTCTGTCTGTATTAGAATCGGAAGTATTTAGAATCGGAATTTGATTTTTTATTGTAACACCGCAAATCAATATACATTGCAAACTACTCGTACTTAAGTATTTACTATATGATAAAAATTGATATAAGCAAATATAACCAACCGGCTATAATGGTGCCTAAAGGCTATATTAGTTACCGACCGCTTTTCGGAAGTTGACCTAGGACACCAGAAATGAAGCACGGTGGCATGGAGAGGTGGGTTTGTGTGTACTCAGCGTCACCTGCCCAAAGATAAGTGCGTAGGAAACCCAACCTACAACGAAATCCGTGATCTCCTTTCGACCTCGTACACCCAAGGAGAGCAAAATTTTATGTAGTAAATCCACATGGGGAATATTTAGAAAGCTTTATTTCATATATTTGGTGCATCGTGAAAATATATACTGTAGTTATTCTACAAAAGCCTGACGGAAAGCTTCAGTTAGCGAATGCCAGGCTAATTTTGGAAAAGACTTTCAAGATTGTACAATTTGTTCGCACTAACAAGCATCGCAAAAACCTATGTACGTGTATTTATATATAAATGAGCAACTTGGGCGTATCAACGAAAAACTAAAAATGAATTAAAAATATCTTTGAAAGCAGGACATTTGCGTCGGGTTCAAATCGGAAATAGTAGTAAAGCAGGGTTCTCCACTGAGTCTGCTACTTTTCTCTGTCTTTCTAGATATTCTCCCAGCATTCTTGCGGTGATAGATTTTGTTCACTACCGTCAGTGTCGTAATCTTCTTATATGTCAATAATATCCTTATGGTAGCAAAAACCCCAAACATGTTGCAAACTATGATCACGGAACTGAAGAAATACCGTCTTTATTGGAACCTTAAATAGAGCAGCAAAAGGATATTTCGAAATCGATAATAGCGGTATTTTAGACACGAAAATCTACTTGTGGTCTTGACATGGTATAAATATGTACATAAGTATCTTGGAGATATTATCATATCATGTAAGAAGAAATTAAAAAAAGTAAACGTAGCTTAACTTGTAATTGGCGTGGAGTCCTTCCCAAATGGAACCTTGCTTTAAGAAGGTATGGAAAATTTTCCGATATGAAAAGTGTAGAAATTGTTGAAGTACCTATTTTATGAAGAAAATCTTCAGATTAAGAGAAGTAAATCCAATCTTCATAATCCTTATAGAAACTGGGTTACGATAATAAAGTTCGCAACTAGGTCGCAAATAGGTACAGTTAGAGTCAACTTATTAAAATTACCACAAAGTAAATTCTACTGCAATGATTTTGAATTAACATTAAAAAGTTGTGAACAAGATAATGCGGTAATTTTTGCTTTAAAGAAAGAATTTTCGATGGCATTATGTATAAAAAAAAGCAGTGTCGTTTAAGTACAATATCTTACAGAATTTCGTACAGTGGTCCAAAGAGATGGAAACCTGCTTCGTCACTTTTTTTTTTATAGTTTTGCGCTCACTCAAGGGGTTATGAATACCCTTAACATGTTTACACACAGTGGGGGCGTTGGAAAGGATAGATAGAGAGAAAGATTTTGGTGTAGTGGTTTTGAAGCTGAAGTTTTGAAGTTTATGCTTGAGAGAAACTCCGGGGGTTGCGTCCAGATAACTGATTAGATTTTTGTTATCTTTGTCTTTGCTTCTGATTCACAGTATTTTTTTCGCAATAACCGATGTCATAGGCAAATCATTATCAACAGAGCGAACAATTTTTCCAGCCATATGACCAAGCTACTGCCAGTGTTATGCCTTCCCAGTAGCGTTCACACAAGCTTTCGCGATTGATCGGACTGTCTTTATATATAGCTATTTCATGAGAAATAAATAAATGTTTGCTGACGTCAGGATTTGAACCATGAACCACTAGCGCAGCAATTGACGACGTTACCACTACACCATTGCCACCCCCACTCATGTTTTATTTTAAGAGAAAGTTGACCTCTTTACTGGCTGAACACAATGGTGAAGCTGACGCTGAAGTACGTCGCACTGTCAAAGTTAAATACACACACATCCAATACTGCGAACACAATGTGAAGCTGAAGCCTGCCACTGAAGTAGAAGTGGAGTTAACTTCAGCTTCACTGCAGCGCGCTTTTTTGACATTTCTACATTTCCATACAAAACAAAAACAAAAAAACATTCGGCACATCAGCAAATAGAGAAATTAATCGATCAAGTAAAAAGAAACAATATTCTATGTGATTCAAATAATCGTCACTAAAAAAAAATACAAAAAAAGCCAATGTGAAAAAAAAAATTCCAAAGGAATTGGATTACCAACAACAAACACCCGTGCAGCGGTTCACCATTGTGTTCGTACTCAGCTTCATCAGTACGCGATTTTTTGATAGGGCTACAGGCGTATAGCTTCAGCTTCACTATTGTGTTCGGCCAGTTATGGTTGGCCATTCCATTTGAAAAATCATTGACATACGAGTATAGGATCATTACAACGGAAGCCTTATTAACTCTCGTTCTGACGTCCGTCCGTCAGTCTTTCACACATTTTCTAACTCCTACACGATACAGGCAGTCGTGACAGTAGCTAAACAGATCCATGCAGTAGAATCAGCTACAAATGAAGCAATTGCCCGGATAAAAGATTGGCTAATATCCGCCGGACTGGAACTAGCTGACCATAAAACAGAAGCAGTTCTTATAACCAGCTGGAAAACCGTCGAATTTGTCAACTTTCAGGTTGGTAACCAAACCATCAGGTCGAAAGAGGCGGTTAAATACCTTGGAGTAATGCTGGACAACAAGCTACGGTTTAAAACGCATGTTGATTTTGTTACCAAAAAAGCATCGCAAATGCAGGGAACTCTCTCGCGTATCATGCATAACATCGGTGGACCTGAATACGCTAGAAGGATTCTACTCTCTAGAGTTATCACCTCAGTTCTGTTATATGCCGCCCCAGTCTGGGCGGAGGCACTGAGGACGAAGGAGACCAAATGGAGACTATCGTCATCATACAGACTCTGTGCGCTACGGACAATCAGCGGCTTTCGAACCATCTCTGACGAAGCTGCATTTGTCATAGCTGGAATGGTCCCCATCGATATTCTGGCAGATGAAATGCTGAGTATATATAACAGAAGAGCATTGAGTCATCATGACGCCACTGGTATCAAGGTGATAAAAATTGAAGAAAGGGCAGCGTCAGCAGCTATGTGGCAAGCTCGTTTGGCTAATACAACAAATGGCAGATGGACATATAAACTTATACCGACAATCCAAGACTGGATAAGTCGAAAGCATAGAGACTGCAACTACCATCTAACGCAGTTCCTGTTTGGCCACGGTGGCTACCGCAAATATCTACATCGATTTGGACATAACAACTCACCATCCTGCCCATTACTGCACACGTTTCACGGCATGGAGAATTACTCTGCCAATTCCGTCATTTCTCCTCGACCATATGTTACAGTCGGAAGAGAATTGGATGGCAAGCTAAGAAGAGCAGCTGAAGCAGCGGAAGAAACTGACACAAGAAGGATAGCATAAATTGCTAACCAGCCCCGCGAAGTAATACCTAACGGCAGTCCCGCGGGGAGAGTGGTTGAAGTGTGTAGAGTGTGTGTTTAGTACGTAGGCGTATTCCTGGCATCGATTAATCAGGTTTGCGAATCGTGCATGCTAGTAGCACTCGGGCTATTAGTATCTATGAAGATTACACATCCCTGGCGCAATCCAAAAAAGAAAAAAAAAAGAAAAACCCCACATAGGCAATATACATGATTTCTACACAGAATATGTTTAAAGAAAAAAACAATTGAAAAAGAGAAGAATAATCATATATACAAATAAAATTTTCCAAAACTTAGTATGCCAGAGAAATATTTTTCGAAAACTAAGCGCTAAGTAAAGAACAGATAGGAGAATTTCTATCCGATATCTAGTACGGTATATATGGTAGTTTTTACATCTAACCCATATACGTATATGGAATGTATGTAAGAAAAAACATTTTCGAGAAAATTTTTTTTTTTTTCAAAATTAGTATAGAATGAATCGTATGGACTGCAGTCGACAGCACAAACACGCAGTCAAACACAACAAATTTAGAGACCTACTATTTTCAGTTCCTCTATTATAGAAACGCTCAGATTAATCAAGATTTAGTGGTTGAATATTTTTACGAAACCCATAGATACACTTCATTCGTCTTCTATGGAAGCATGCTCTGTGACTAGGTTTATTAAATACAGATGTTTGTAGGTACTGCAATGTCATACATGTGTAAAGAGAGGATACTAAGTATCCAAGAAAATAAACACATGCGCTCTACTACTAAGTACTTTATGTAGTGTGAATCTACCAATGGCAGCTCGGGCATATGAGTGGTGTGGACTAAATTGTTGGTTCAATAGCGATCGGTAGACGTATGCCCGAGTTCACTAAGGATTGTGGTAGTTTAGTTAATACATGTCTCAAAGGATATAACTATAGTCTCTGAATGCCATGGCATTTCCAGGACAAGGCTAAAGTATCTTGGAAGATACTTTTTCAATATCCTAGAAGAGGTAAGGTCCCGGAATCATAGTAATGATATCTTCAAACTCTGAAGGGAAATTAAGTGCTTGGGAGAATTGGCTTAGGTCTTTTTGCCGTGAAGGTTCCCTAGGGACCGGTATGGGCCCACCTAGTGCCTTATGATAACCTTATAACCCTACTCAACCTAACCTAACCTAGATACACTTCGCCTATAGTTCTCAAGAAAATATGGAAGAAGAACTACTTGAATAGAACATAGACTTTTATCTGGCTTTTATCAAGCGAAATTCTTATCAGTAGTACAGCTATTGCATTTCCATACATTTTTACCTCAATAACTCAAATTTTCTATAAATCGAATATTTCCTCGTGTCTCTTGAGATTCGACTTAGGGAAGTTTCACTGGATTTCACACAAAACATGCAGAATATTGGTCTCTATACACAGCCAGTGCCATTTTAAAGAATCATACAATCAAAAGGAAATAGTTTTTCTTTTGTCCTTGAATATACCATATATCACATTTTTATTCTTCGTTGGAAAACATACTTTTTTTCTGAATTCATGTTTGGAAATATGTGGTAACTGGGACAAAGTTCTCGAAAATGGGAAAAACTAAATCATTAATAGATAGATAGATATATTTATTTTCGCATAAAATTTTACAATAGGGTTTTGTCGCACAATTTACACAAGTACAGAGATTTGATATTACGTATATATCTTTCTACTGAAATATTAATTTTTGAATTTGAGACAGGTCGTGAGTAAAAGAAATTAAAGATAAATTTGGGGGAAAAAAGCGAGAGGAAAACCTCCCATATAAAAAAAAAGAATAGTCATAGATAAGTACATAAATAAATTGAAGTATAAATAAATAAATAATTTAATAAATAAAAAAGTAAATATACAAATATATATATAAATAAATAAATAAATAAATAAATAAATCGATATAAAAATAAATTCATAAATAAACATAAAATATAAATGTAAATTAATAAATATGTAAATAAAGGGTTATAAAACAGATTCATAAATAAATAAATGAACAAATATATAAATAAATGTATATGAAAATAAATAAATAAACAAATAAAGAAATAAATAAATAAATAAAGAATTTAATAAATAATAAATAGATATACTAATAAGTAGATGGATGAATACATTACATTAATACGTGAACAAAATAACTAACAAGCAAGTGAATAAAGATAAATAAATAAATATAAAAGAAAAAACAAGTAAAAACAAATCTGTGTGCATCTAAAGAATGAAACATGCTTAAACATTTAGTCGGTTTATTGTCATTGTCATTGTCATTGTCTGAATTATCACAGTTCCGTAAAAATGTATCGGTGAGCTTAAGAATTCTATTGGAGATAAATTCAACATTCGCTGTGTGGTGAAGATCTGTAGTAGAATGATATCTAGATAGATTTAGCATCATTTTTAGCAATTTGTTTTGTGACACTTGGAGTTTCCTTAAGTGGCATATTGCACAACTTCCCCACACTTGACACCCGTAAAGCAATATTGATTGGAATACTACTTTTTAAATTATTATTTTATTCGCATTACTTAATTTTGATTTTTTGTTTATGAAGGCGTAAAGCATCTTAATGGCAACGTTAAACTTTTTAATTGTTTTAAAGATGTGCTCTTTAAAAGTTGATCTCTGATCAAGATGAATACCTAGGTATCTTGCACTTGGTTCCCAATTGACGTCAAGTTGATTGCTGGGAAGAAAACCATTTTTCCTTTTTCGACTAAAAAAGATTGATTGTACCTTTTCAGCATTTAATTTAATTTTCCATTTCTTATAGTATTCGGTTACTATTCTAATCGCATTTTGTAAATTGCTTGTTGTTGTTGTTGAGACCGAGCTCATGCGATGAGAATATAGCAGTGTCATCAGCATAAATAGCGGTTTCACATGCTGGCAACTTTGGAAAATCGGACGTGTAAATATTATAAAGTATTGGACCAAGAACTGAACCCTGTGGAACACCTGCGTTAACATGTTGTAGGATGGTTGCACAGCCATTAACACAGACTTTAAAAAACCGATTTGACAGAAAACTTTGAACAATTTTGACTAAGTACGGAGGAAAACCAAATCTACACATTTTGTACAAAATGTCATTATGCCACACAGAATCAAAGGCTTTTTCGATATCTAGTAATAGTAAACCGGTTGACTTACCCATCGAACGGTTTCTTTTTACATGTTTACAAATTCTGAGGACTTGGTGAGATGTGCTGTGATGACTTCTGAACCTAAATTGTTCGTCAGAAAATACATGTACGTCATCAACATATGTCATAAGTTTCCTTCTTATGACTTTTTCACAGATTTTACTCAGACAGCTAATTAAACTTATGGGACGATAGCTACTAAAGTTTTCAAAAGGCTGTCCTGCCTTTAGAATAGGGACTACCTTTGCGATTTTCCAAGCATTCGGAAAGTACTGCAGTTTCAAGCATGCATTCACCAAGAATGCTAGAAAACGAACTCCTACTTTAGGCAAATGCTTAAGGTACAAATTCTTAATTCTATCAAGGCCATCTGAATTTCTCAGCTGTAAACTTTTTAATACTTCGGCAATATCAGTCAGAGAGTTGTAGTCATCAGTAGATAGTACAAGACTTTGCAGATAAATTCTATTAGCAACGTTATTTACTAATGTGCTTGTGTCTCCATCACCGAGATGCTGGGATACCATATGATTCCTAATAAAGGAAGAACCAAAAATGTTTGCTTTTTCAATATCCTCGTAAATGACGTTGCCAGAATCTTGCAGTCCGGGAATTCCAGAAGGGTCTCGCATTTTTATCTAAAGTATTCAGCTTCTTATTCCATTCTTTGTTCCTATGCCTCTGGATGTCAGTAGAAATAAGTTTGTTGAAGTACTGCATCTGGTCGCGGAGAAATAGCAGCCGGTATCTCTGCCATTGTCTTTTTAAAGAGCTCCTGATGCGTATGTATTCTAAAACATGATGTGGTATCTGAACATAGAAGCTCTTCTTTACTGCTTTTGGGACACTTGAGTCTACGGAAATGAGGATGTGTCCTGTAAAAGTTTCAACCAGATTGTCAATATTTTCTTTACTAGAGACACTTTCTAAGTAAATTGAACCTAAAATTGGTCCAATTGCTCAAAATGCTAATGCAAGTTCGTTCGACGCAGTCATGCCTTTTATTTTTTTCACTTTCTAACGATTAAAATGAAATCTCAGTAACACAGTGAGTTAAGAAAAGTCTCAGAGCAGCATCAGCATCAGTAGTAGTACAAGTTTATTTTATATAAACATAATACAATTTTTATTTTTCTCAAAATGGATTGTTTTGTAAAGCTTAAAATGTTCTTCATTATTAAATTTATTGTAATCGCAATATTGGTATTATTGCGAGCTTGTGGTATATCTTTATATGAGAAACCAAACATACCAGAGTTATTTGTAAGCAACAACACCTACTTCATCTCGGAGATAGTGGTAGGATATTTTAAAGCCGGTCTAAAGTTTTTTTTTTAGGAGAAAATAAGTGCTGGGATTATGAACCTATTCAACAACCCTCATTAATAAACGAGTTTCAAAATAAAAAAACAAAATCTCAGATCGTGATGACTTTGAAAATAAAATTTTTAAAACACTAAAGCACTTTTTTAATAATAACGAAGATGTCTCAAATTACGAGGTACTTAAAAAAAAAAAACTTAGCAACTTTACATTCTCGTTCTATTGATCCTTGGTGCATACAGGCCACAGCCATACATTTCGATGCTGATTCTGCTTTTTTAATGCAACTTTGCACAGGTTTAAGGATGAGATTAGTTATGGTTAGCCTGAAAATAGATTGCTAGCAATCAACGGCTCCCATTTCCCAGGAAGTGATATTCGAAGTAGGTATGCCGGGAAGAAGCCCTTACCAGCAAAGGTTATATAAGTAAGATCCGGTCACGTTGTTAAATAGTTGGACCACACTTTATTACTCATGTCTCTTGCCAGAAAATATTCTCAAGTTCGAGACGATATTACTCGTAGTCCGCGTAAATCGATCGTGGCCTCTACTGGCGTTATTTTGAAAACGAAATCAAAGTTCCACCCATACAAGATGCAATTCGTGCAATTCCTTAATAAAAGTGACTATCATTTGCAAGAAACCTACGCAAGAATAATGCTGGAACGCTTTCGAACAGCAAGAACGCTTGGAAAATACTGTTCAGTGACGAAGCACATTTTCATATTAATGACTGTGTGAATGAACAGAACATGCGTTACTCGTGTCTCAATAACCCTTAAGAACGCCATCAAAAACGTTTAAATTGTCCAAAAGTGCGGTGTGAGATTTCTGCCCGGAGGCTAATTCACCCTTATATTTTTAACCAGGGAGGAACAGTGACTGCTGAAGTGTACTGCCGAATTGTCGACGAGTGTTTGTTGATTCGACTGCAGGTGTTTAACGGGTACAACACCAGAACACTATTTCAGCAAGACCGTGCCACTTCGCACACTGCTAAAGTCTCGATGGAGAAGTTAAGTGCATTTTTTCGAGCAAATTAATTAGCAAGTATGGACACATTCCCTGCCCTTCTCCCTCGCCGGACCTCACACTACCATCGTCAAAGGTTTACAATTCAGATCCTACATTGCACATGCGCTTTGCTCTTGCATATTTGCGATTATAAGATAATGCAAGAATGCATTGAAGAAAATGGTCGGCATTTAGACGTAAATTTCTTTAAAAAATTAAATCCGCATTGTTAAACTCTAATTTATAAAAACAAATATTAAGGTAGAAATAGTATTATATTTATATTTTTTATTTAGTTTTAACTTCAAAATTTTCCGCGGGCACCCTTTATCTTTGGTTTAAAAAACAAAATACACTCTCAAATAACCAGGCTAATTGGGTTATTTTTGAACCATCAGTTATACTTATCTACCTACGTACTATTTTAACCTAGAAATATTCATGCTTTTAGAGTGAATATTTCCAATTTTGGGATTCTTGTCAATCTTGGTATACTACTAAACGGCCTAAACGCATTAAGGAGTAAGAGCATTTAAATTGTTTGAGTGAAAGCGCACTTCATTTAGAAACACAAGACGGAAATCACGGCTAGATTTACTTTCAAATTTGCTCTCAATATAGCAAACTGAGTCCAACGATATCTGCAGGAGCTGCGACAACGAGAAGGAAACGGAATCGATCAAACGTGTACTATGCTACCACCCCGCTTTACAGGCTTAAGTGTTCCGTTTCTTGAAAGGCTTTCGAAAATCAAAGGAACTATAGAAATTTATACAGAGCAAAAATTGGTTCAAGAGATTGGTTCACAATGGACCCTATGGTCTCCGAGTCTAAATGATGCGTTGGTCCATTTAATACCCTTCACAACTTAATCTAACCTTAAGCTGTGGTGCAACTCTGGATCGTGTTCCCCTTACCCACAGCATTTAAAAAGTATTCAATATAAGTTCCAGATTTTATGAGGTTCTCCTAGTTAGTATCTCGAACAGATTCCAAACAATTTCCACAAGACTCCATTATGATACTTTAAATGTTAAAATATTTATGTACATATAAGCGTGTATATATGTGAAAGCGATTTACTTAAATAAAACACCTCCTAGTGCCCTCACTGTTTATCACATTCATATAAAGCTCATTTTCCTTAGCATTATGAAGGGAAGACATGAAAAATACACTTCTACCTAAATAATGGAGTGGAAACCCCTTTTTTCTACAATACTCGTAACTGCAAAACTTATTTAGCCTTAGCTATATTTTGCTTCCCCTTACTGCTGCTGAGCAAAGCGAAGAAGCGGAAGGATCCAACTTAGTTACACAATGTAAGATTCTGTTGATATTTTGGAAAAGTGGAAAATTTTGCGAAATTTAGTTTCGGAACATTTTCCCTTCATGTACTTCAAACTTGTCCGTCTTCTTCTTCTTCTTCGGTATGAAAGTTTTTACTCCGAGTGAAAACTTTTGTATTCCTCATGCATTTAATCGTCGGCAGAGATGTGTCAGACTCGAGGGAGAGGAGTTTTGCGATGGGAGCAGCAGCGCGGTTCGGAGGATAGATAGCATGTCAGGATCTGCGGATACGTTGGTGCAAAATATTAATTAAAAAGAAATATGTTTTGCTTCGCTCAAGAACTCTTCTATGTTTTTTTTTTTTTTATTTTACTTATTTTTTTTTTTTTGATAAAAGTTGTTCTTGGCATGGAGTTGAAACCATCTCAATGCGGACGCCTGTCAAAGTGATTTTTTGGATTTAAAAACCGATTTCACAACCAGACTTTTGTTGCGTTCCTTTTATTTCTTGTGAGGTGCTGTAAGGATCCATTCATAAACATGGACACGGAAGGTGCCTTCGACGAAACATTTTTCGAAAGTCGAAACTCACTTTGGAGAGGCGTAGGGTAAGCTGTTAGGTGGGTGGATAATATGTTAAAGAAATAGCAATTCTATGAATATTCAGATAAGAACCTCAAGAGTTTGAAGCAGTATCAGCAGGGAACGTACACAGTTCGGTGTCTTTTCATATGCTCTGTGAAACATAGCTATGAACTCTTCCCTACGTTATGTCCAATTTATAGAATTTATTCCCAATGTAAATGCAGGCAAGGCTGTGCGATGCGGAAAACATTAAAATTATTAAAAACCCTGCGGATCATCGTTTAACAACGCCTGGAGTACAGATCTCCGCTACATAGATTTCGAAAACAGAGAGTTAATATGGCGTGCCTTACGTAGGTGGGCAAAATCGCATCATCACCTCCTCGTGGTTCCCGCTGGATAGCTATCTGATAGTGAACTAACGGTGAGCGTATGCTGAGTCTGACGATATATGTGTAGCTGAACACTCAGACCTGCGTAAGCACATCTGAGTGAACTTCAGCGCGCACATGTTTAACCGGGCGAGACATCTCTTGTTGATGTGATTGGCTGAAATATGCGTCTCAGAAGTCTAGCAAGAGCTCCTCAGAAGGAGGACGTGCGGCGGATGAATTCTCTCGATGGAATCAACGGTGACGTCTACAGACCAGCGGATACCTTACCGGAGCTACTTCGAAATATTTGGAGCTGAGGTCTGTAAGGATTTTCAATACTACGTCAGGGTATTGAAAAAGAGATGGTGGCTGATGAACCCTTAATGGGCCAACGGCAGCGCCCCGAAGCGGGTTACTGACATCGGTGTATCCGGCCTCTTGTCTTAGGGGTACAAAAAAAAGGATCTGGCCCTCCAGGTTGGGGGTTGTGCCGTCGGGTTAACTTCCCTACCACGTAAAAAACCTTTGGTTACGAAGCAACCAACAGCCTCGGATACGGATGATCTTACTGTTGACGACCCATGCAAACGTAAAAAGGACAACGATCTTCGTGTCTGCACATGGAATGTTAGGTCCCTCTACAAATCACGTGCAGCCGAACAACTTGCGGAGGCCCTAGAGTGTTTCAAAGCAGACTTTACCGCCATCCAAGAGTGCGATGGGATGGGCCGGACAAAAGGAAGATGAAAAACTGCGACATCTACCACGGCGACTTCTACAGACAACAAGGACAGCGTCTATTCGGGTGCGGATTCTTCATTGGAGGCAGACTTAGGCAAGAAGTCTTGAGTTTCCGGCATGTGAACGAGCGCCTCATGACTATCCGTATCAAGGCTAAATTTGCAAACATTAGCATAATATGCGTTCACGTCCCTCACGAGGAGAAGGACGACGCGTCAAAGGATGACTTCTACCAGCTCTTGGACAAGACGTATGAGCAATGCCCTAGCCATGACGTTAAAATTATCCTAGGCGACTTTAACGCATTGGGCGCCGTGGTGTAAGTGGTTAGTGTGTCGGATCACTACGCATGAGGTTCCAAGTTCGAATCTCAGAAAATACCAAAAAGTTCTTTCACGGTCCCACCTCTCGCGAGCGTCTAACAAACATCCGAGAGTATTGTTGTCACGAAAAATTTTCTCAAATCGCGGTTCCGATTCGGCATTAAAACTGTAGGTCCCTTCCATTGGTGTGAAAAATATAACGCACACAACATGAGTGGTTGTGAGAAGCTAGGCGCTGGCACTTTAAAGAGCTGTTGCGCCAAATAATTGCATTGTAATTGTATTGACTTTAACGCAAAGCTAGGAAGAGAGGAAGTCTTTAGTAGTGTGGTCGGAAAGCACTGCCTGCACGACATCACATCCGGCAACGGACTCAGGCTAATCGACCTAGCGGCGGGCAAAACTTTGTCGTAGCTAGTACGCGGTTCCCACGTCTCGATATTCACAAAGGAACATGGCTCTCCTTTGATCGAAAAATCGTCAACCAAATCGACCACATTGCGATCGACGCAAGGCACTCTTCCAGTATTCTGGTACGGATGCGGATATCCACAACGGAGCGAAATCAACGAAATACTGTGAGGAAATTTGACGTCGAAAAGTTACAATCGCAAGAGACCGCCAGAACTTTTGCCGATCCAGTTTCTTCTAATCTTAATCTAAGTCCTATGCCGCCAGCAGCAAATGCGGAACACCAGTGGCAGCGCTGCCAACAAGCCATCAGAGATGCCGCCTCTGATGTACTGGGTTTTTCTCGACCACCACAACGAAACCCCTGGTTTGATGAGGAATGCCGGCAAGCACATGCAGCTAAACAAGAGGCGTACAAAGCGGCGCTGCATAGAAGGACCAGAGCTGCGTACGAGCTCTACGTGCGCAGGAGAAAAGAGGAACATCGACTTCTCAGAAAGAAGAAAAAGCAGCATGAGAAGCGCTCGATCGAGGAGATTGAGAGACTTTATTGCAGGAATGATGTTCGAAAATTTTACCAAAATGTAAAAAGAACATACCAGGGCTTCAAAGCCAGGAGAGATGACTGCAGGGACGAAAATGGCAATATAGTAGTAGCTTCGCAGTCGGTGCTGAGGATATGGAAGGAACACTTCCGCAGACTGTTAAACGGCGATGATGATCAATATTCCGCTGTCAGGCAAAATGAGCCATTCAACAGTGACGATAACAGTCAAGATTCCCGTCAACCCGATCAGAATGGAGTGAAGATAGCAATATCTAAACTCAAATCCAACAAAGCTGCTGGAGCCGACGGCCTTGCCGCTGAACTTTTCAAGGCAGGAGGAGATGAGTTGGTAAGGAGCATGCACCAGCTCATCTGTAAAATCTGGTCGGACGAAAGTATGCCCGATGAATGGAACCTCAGCATCATTTGCCCGATCCTGAAGAAAGGGGACCCTCTGAACTGCGCCAATTACAGAGGTATAAGTCTCCTCAACATCGCATATAAGATCCTGTCTGCCGTACTATGTGAACGCCTAAAACCGATCGTTAACAACCTGATAGGTCCTTATCAGTGCGGTTTCAGGCCTGGAAAGTCCACCATTAACCAAATATTCACACTACGGCAGATCTTGGAAAAAACCCATGAATGTAAAATCGATACGCACCACCTTTTCATCGATTTCAAAGTTGCCTATGATACCGTGTATAGAGACGAGTTATACAGAGTCATGTCTAGTTTTGGCATCCCTGCCAAGCTCGTCCGTTTGTGCAGAATGACGATGGAGAACTCTCGCTGCTCCATCAAAGTCGGTAAGAACATCACCGAACCGTTCGATGTCAGGAAAGGTCTTAGACAAGGTGACGCGGTATCATGCGATCTCTTTAACATAGTACTTGAGAGAATTGTATGAAACTCACAAGCCAACCCCGGAGGTACAATCTTCTTCAAGTCTGTACAACTACTCGCTTATGCCGATGACATTGACATAATCGGAAGAACTCAGCGGGCCGTCAATGGGGCATTTACGAGTATTGAGAACGAGGCAGCAAAGATGGGTCTAGCGGTCAATGAAAGCAAAACAAAATATATGCTGTCTACAAAAAAGGACACCCAACATCGGCGTCTTGGACAGAACGCCACAATAGACAGATACAATTTTGAGGTAGTAAAGGATTTTGTCTACCTAGGCTCTATGGTCAGCTCCGCAAATGACATCAGTCCTGCTGTATGGCGCAGAGGCATGGGCTTTGACAAAACCGGATGAGGATGCACTTGGTTATTTCGAGGGAAAAGTTCTTCGAGCGATCTTTGGTCCCATCTGCATAGACGGTAAGTGGAGGAGAAGGTACAATGCCGAACTAGACGGCCTGTACAAGGACATCGACTTAGCCAGAAGAGTTCACATACAGCGACTAAGATGGCTGGGTCATTTAGAGCGGATGGAGCCCAACCTTCCCGCTAAGAAAGTCTTCGAATCCACCCGGGACGGACGGCGCAGTAGAGGACGACCTCGCGGTAGGTGGCGCAAACAAGTGGAGGGGGACCTCAACCAACTTAGCGTGCGCAACTGGAGGCAGCTGGCTCGTAACCGTGCTGGTTGGAGAGGTTTGTTGGTTGAGGCCCAGGTCCACCCCGGACTGTAGTGCCATCTAAGTAAGTAAGTACGTAGGAGGGGCATTCTGAACTTTGTGGCTATTATAAAAGCAAGTTTACAGTTGGTAGAATTTAATATCCGAAGCGATGCAGCGTTCCGCAAGGTTACATACTATCACCGCTAACCTTTTTGGTGGTAACTAGTGATATTTTGTAGAGCGCTCAGTCGATTAAAAGTGTTCGACACTAATAGAGTCTTACAACCTATCTCAGGCATGTTTGCCTACTATCGCACAGAGTCATGGACCTGCACCCAATGACCACTGGTTTGGTTGCAGAGATAACCTTAGTAGGATTGAGGATAAATTCCGCCGAAACCAAAATCCTTAGTTAATTTCTGTTACCTTAGAATTGTCTCGATTGACGGTGCTACCGAATTACGAGTATTCTGACCAAATCGTACTCGTATCTCAAACAAATAGCTTAAGAGAGAACGATAACACGTAGTCGTGGTTGATGTCCTAAGACCCATGAGGGGGCACAGGACTTAGGTAAGTGAAGTGCTTTTTTGAGATGATGCATTTTAAAAGGGTGTAGTGGTTAGCGTGTTTGATCGTTAACCGATGTGTACAGGCTCAAGGTCCAATGGGAAACAGCAATCATCAGCCACCCTTTCCACATAAAGGAAAATGAATTACATCGAAGTTTTTTCAACCACTGCACCAAAGAAAGGTCCCTGCCTAGTAGTACAGGGAACCGGAAACTCTGAGTGCTCTGGGATTTGGGTTTCCTTTTTAAAAAAAATTATAGGGAAACCAAGAAAATTGCTCTGGTTATCGCTAACTCCACACCGACAAAGAAAAGTAATGCAGATAAGACAGACGTCATCCAACAGTTTCAGTATAGTTAAAAAACAAGAGATGAGAATCCCTACGGCTGCCTTCAATCAGGTGGCCGGAAGCCAGTATACGGCATCAAAACCTATCTGAACAGAGAAAACCCTCAAATGGATTTAGGTGGTATATGTATGTATCTAGATGAACGATGAAGACAAAAAGATATTTCCTGGATCCCCACCTGAAGGTGGAATGAATCGCCTTCGTGTGCTTCACGAACAATTCAACTGGCAACCACTTTAAACCTCCTACCTACCGATGGGAACAGATAAGACTCCCCTTAAAATAGCCCTGATAAAACAACAGATGACCGTCCCTCTGTTGGTGACAAGTAAAAGATCGAAAAGATGTCTAGTTAAAGCAGTAATTTAAAACATGTTAAACGATTTATGCCTTAAAAAGTCTCAAAACATTCCGAAAGAAGCAACGAAATACTTTTCAATGTAACATCAGCTAAGAGAGACATATCAGCCCAGTGAAGCCTTAGGCGATGGCCACACAGAAAGCGGTAAGGCGTCAATCAAGCGATTGCGGCACCAAAAATTGCTTTTTTTTTATTTGCCTCACACTACGCGGTTCATCTAATCATAGTCATAGGCGTACGAGATCTGTCTTCAAACACAAATTGAATTCTTGCCGTCGCGGCTGACCAAATAACGTCGCCGCCATCTAAATAGTGAAGTGTAGACAGTACAGTAGATTTCCCTAAAACAGATGGGTAGCTTGCCGTCGTTCGCAAAATCCAATTGCAATTGCAAACTCATTCAGTTCGACCATCGCTTTAAAGCTATCGCATTGTATTTTCCCACCTCCACATTTCCCACAAATTTGTGCAATGTATACGTGCCTGTTTGTTACCATATAGTTAAGTAGTCTTAGGGAAATCAGCATCCACCCAGTTGAGTGTTGAAATGAAGTAACAATAATGGCTAGAGTCAAATTTATAGCTAGAATAAGGTTTTTCTGGGGCTGGAGTAGTCTGTGGAAAAACGTCGGTGTATCGAGCCGAGATTTTAGCTTTGCTACACGCTTCGGATCACCTTAAAAAGGAAAAGTATGCTTATTGCACTGAGAAAAATAATTGGTTAAAGGACAGGAATCGAAGGAATTGCAAAGACAAATGAACTGCCAAAACAGAGTCCAGCCTTGGTATTTCTTGGTCCCGGATCATTAGCCGCACTAGGCGGAGGAATCGAAGGGATCTTGTTCAACAAATTTAATATACTGAATGTCATAAACGCTAATCAACCGTAGAGGGGTGTTGATAAGCTAAAATAACAATAAAATGGCAAACGACTCTACTAAAAATAAAGGCTCAAGCATTGAGCAAGAACACTCAAATAGTTAATAGTTTTACTTACAGGATATAGTAACTTTTGATACCACCAGAAGAAGATGGGTCTTTTATAGACTGATTCGTGCAGACTACGCCTGAAGCAGCGTAACAAATACTATGCCAATGTCCGGCACCAGCTAGCAGAATCAAAGGGATTTTGGGCTATCACTGACTGTACAGCCAGAAGGTAAGCCAAACAAATTTGAAGCTAGCATGTTAAGACGAGGGATCAAGGCCAGCTATAAACTCTGAAAACTTTCATAAAGTGCCTCCAACTAAAGGTGTCCGGATTCGATATCACTATGAATATATACATGTATTACGAGCAGGACCCATTCCCACTTGTACACAATACTGGGACTTGTCAGCTTAATTAAAAATCCCCTTTGTTTTCCTATCTACCTAAGATTACCTTACAAAACGACTGAAATTTTCTTAATAGCTCCATTTATAGTAATTTAGAATATTGCCCAGTACCAAAACCCCGCCACCTTATTAGCAATCCTCTCTCCCCAAACAACTACCAATCCTTAGAGTATTATATCTCCAATTCGAAACGGATATTCCAACAGCAGTTACACTTAAATTTAATACACTTTAACTCACCTTAACTGTTATCAGTTTCTATTCGCGGATCTAAATTTCCATTGTCTCTTCTCGTCGCATCGCGTCGTCCTGTTGTTCAAATGGCAAGAGTCCGCGTCCATCTATCTCTACTTCGTCGTCCTGAATGTTCTTAATTAACCCATTATTCATTAAAATTACGAAATTCCCATTCGGGGCTGCCGCCTTATCTGCACATCTCAAGGGACGAAATTAATCCTTTCGAAATAGGCTCTGATAACCGCGAAATTTTGCACCACCTTCAGTCTTGGGAATAATCCTCCAGAGAGAGGTGGGCGGTAGTAGAACATCCTGACAACCTCAAAGTCAAATATTACCACCAGCATGAAATTCTTATTCTCCTACCACCTTCCTTAAAAAAAAAACAAGAAAAAGCAACATCAAGGTATAATATCCCTAAGCGTAGAATATATCCCAACTCAAGGAGTCATGTTTACACAAGGCTACAGGCTTGGCCCTGGGAGATTAAAAAATTCCACAACGAAAGCGATCTGGAGGGCGATAATTGGCGTCAATTTTATTTTGCCACGTTTGCCACTATTGTCGCCGCCAACACCCACCATTTCGGTGCGTGTGTGTGTGTGTGTGTAACACCAAAGTCCTTCCTCCTGCTTCCTATGGTATTTGGAAAATTCGTCCAAGATAGGGGATGAGAGATTTATACATCGAAGAGAAAAATAAGGATAAACAGAAAACAGAGTCCTGCACGCGCATAAAAGTTAACCAATTGGATGGTAGTTGTGTCCTTGCGCGTATTATACGCAAGTGAAAGACCTTTTTTGTTGCTGCTACTGCTGTTGCTCAGCTCAGCTTCTTGGCTCTTCTTATACTTGCTGAGCGATATTTTTATTAATGGCGTAACGAAGCAATTTCTGTAAGCGAATACTTTTCCCTGTTTTTCCGGCAAGGCATGGAATTTCATTTATTAGATGAATTAGGGATTAACTTGGGAATGCTGCGCAAAGGGATGGCAGGGGATGGGAGAATGCTGACTTTTCGTTAGAATTTTTTTTTTTTTTTGATAAGAAAATCCCTGGAATTCCTTGCGAATGTGAAGTTTTCCTAAGAAAACTGTTACTATGTAGCTATTAGTGTAATGGAAAACTTTTGTTTTGTTCTCGGGGCAAATATTTTGATTTTCTACGAATGAGATAAATTGTAAATATTTTGAGGTTTGAGGCCGTAGCAGAGATTCTTGCCTTATTTACCAGCACAGACTTTCTTCTTTCCACTCTCTGTTTATCAAAGCCTGAAATATACCATACTTACCAACTTTCGAGTATTTAACAATTAAATAAGAAACTTAAAGTTTTCTATGTTAGACCGTCTAGATTTTCGGCGCCGCGGAAGAACCGAAGGAAAGTCAGGTTGATGTGAATTTCTAGCTTAACTGCTACAATAAATAGCGACCACAAAGATGGGACTAAAGGTCGACTCACATACGTGTATCACATCTTGTTGGACTTGGGAGTATAAGATTCGATAAGAGTGGCATGTGGAGACCCTTTTTCACCATCGATGTATTCGGCACATCATCGTAGAATTACAAACAAGGATCTTAATTTCCTACCAAATAAAAAAATAGGTTAGTTACGAAGCGACCACAAGCCTCGAACAGTAACGATAATACTGTTGGCGAGTCTGAAAAAGGAAACCGACCTTCGACTCTGTACGTGGAATGTTAGATTCCTCTACAAAATAGATATTATCATCGTTCAAGAAGTGCTATGGAATGGGTCAGGTAAAAAAGATGGAAAACTGCGATATCTACTATGGCAATTGGTACAAAAACCAGGACAGCTTTTATATGAATGCGAATTTGTCATTAGAGGCAAACAAAGACACAAGTCTTGAGTTTGAAAGAGTCCATGTAGATTTGGAACATTACAACATATGGTGATACAGCTTGGACATGTAGAGCAGATGGACACTGACGCTTTCAGCCGGAAAGTCTTTAAATTAACGAAAAACTCAAAATGCAGTTGGATGCTACGAGCGAACGCCTAAGCAACGCTGAAAAATTGATTCATGCTAACGACTTAGAACTGCATAATGTTCCAGTCGTTGAAAGCGAGAGCCTACATGATACCATTGTAAAAATTTGTAACACTGGGCTTGGTGTTGAGATTTCTTGCGAAGACATTGACCTTTGCTATAGGAGGAAATCAAAAACAAATGGTAATTCCTCTAACGTCGTGGTGCTGAAGATGACTAAAAGATGTACAAAAGCAAATATTTTGCGCGCGAGCTATGCAAGGAAAAAAACAATTAGAGCTAGCGTAATTGATACATCTCTGAGAGGCGACATATACATCAACAACTGGCTGTCGAGTGAGACAAAGTTTCTCCTAAAAGAAGCTAAAATAGCGAAGAAGCAATGTGGATATGAGTTTCTGTGGGTGCGAAATGGAAGAATACTGATGCGGCGTGCGAGCGGATCTGAGGTCAAATATATCAAGTGTGTGGATGATCTTAAAAAATTGTAAATACGTAATTAATTTTCGTTAATTTTTAAATTTCCTTTTTTTTCTTAAACTAAAATGTTAGAAAATTTAAATGATTTATTTGATCTCAATATTATGAATGATGGAAATGAAATATTTGTTGGTACTAACTTAGCTATTACTTCATTAGATTATACGGTTATGCATCAAAATATTAGAAGTATGAGGAAGAATTTTGATATATCATGTTCTTATATGTAAAATTGTTTTAACATTATGCCCGAAATAATAGTATCAACTGAAACATGGGTGTATAATCACGAGCTTAGTCTTTTTTCTATACCGGGCTATAAACTTTACGCGAAATGTAACGAAAACCATGCTGCGGGTGGCACAGCCGTATTTGTTAAAAACTGCTATGAAGTGGTGGTATCTATCCCAGACCTGGAAAGTGCTGATTGTATAGTTATTCAATTTAAATTGGCAAATATTTTTCTTTGTTTTGTGTGCATTTATCGTCTTCAGTTTGTTGAAAGTGAAGTATTTATTAGCGATCTTAATAGACTTCTGTGCTCTCTCAATTACAAAAATGTATGCTTGTTAGGTGACATAAATATTGACACACTAGGCCAACCAAAAGAAAGCGATGATTACATGTTATTATTATCGACAATGGGATTTTAATCCCTTATCAATGTGCCCACTAGAATAGGGGAACAGTCCAAAACATGTATTGACCACCTATTTCTATGCCTTAGATGCAAAAATGAATTAAATGCCGCCCCTTTCGTTTTGGAGCTAGATATAACCGACCCTTTGCCACTGGTTTGTTCCTCAAAGGTTTTTTAAACGGAAATACTTGTAGACCATACATAAGTTCTGGTAAAGAGTACTTTGCTAAAGTAAATTATAATAAATTAAACCAGTACTTAAGCCAGGAAAGATGGTCGACAATTTATAATTGTGATTGTCCTTCAAATGTCTTTTCTGCTTTTCTAAGCACATTGAAATATTATATAGATGCAAGTAAGACTAGCAAATTAAAGGCTAAAACAAAAAAAAACTAAAACCTTGGATAACAGATGAAATATATGCTAAAATTAAGGAAAAGAACAAATTTTTCTCAAAAAACAAAAGCAGACTCGCCGACACTGTTATCAAAGAGCAATATCGGGTACTAAAAACAAATGTTCGTACTTTAGTTGATAGTCAAAAAATGTTGTACTACCAAAATAAGTTTCCTGAAAATCGTTTAAATGCTAGGGAACAGTGGCGTACAGTTAATAGCATATTGGGCAAGGAAAATAAAGATCAAAATATGAAGCAAATGCAAATAGGGGACACTATAATAACAAATGTTGAAGAAATAAGTGACGGCCTAAATTCGTTCTTCAAAGAAACCGCAGAAAAGTCAAAGCCTGCAGTATGTGTTTTTTCAAATGAAGCGAATAATAACTTATTTATAGATACTCCATCTTCTGCTTCCTTCTTTTATAGCCCAGTAAGCTCTTATGAACTCCTTACTGTTATAAGCAGACTCAAATCAAAGAGTTCATGTGGCATTGATGGTTTAAATAGCTTCGTTATAAAAAGAATTGCAAACTCAATCGTAAGTCCCCTGAAGTATCTTATCAATAAAAGTTTTCAGTGTGGTAAATTTCCGGAGATACTTAAAACATCTATAATAATTCCTATATTTTAAAAGGGCGATCCCAGTGATCCAAACAATTATATATAGGGTAGGTGTACCGAAGATGCAATAGCAGTTTTTTTTAACAGCAGATATACCGCACTTGATAAACGTTTAAAATCAGTAGGCCTGTCCTTGATTTAACCAAAGCCTTTGATCTAGTTAATCATGAAATCTTGCTTCGAAAACTGAATGCGGCGGGTTTTAGAGGTGGTATTTCTCAATGGTTTGAGTCTTACTTGTCTAACCGAAAACAATACGTCAGAGTGAATGAGGTCCTTAGTAAGGAAACATTAAGTCCAAATATTGGGGTTCCCCAGGGTTTGGTTCTCGGGCCAATTCTATTCCTTATGTATGTTAACTCTTTATCGAAGTTACCTCTCAACGAAAAATTAGTCGCTTATGCTGACGATCTTGCTCTGTCATACGCCGCTGAGTCATATGAAACGATAGAACAACGAATGAAAGAGGACATTTATTTGCTCAACATTTGGTTCAATTATCATCAAATGGTCTTAAGTAAAAAATCCAAGGGCTTGTGTTTCTCTCTAACTAACTCGCATAAAATTAAAGGCATATGGTGGCATCATGTCTCTTGTGGCAATGCCTGCCTATATCCAGAAAGCTGCTTTGAACTAGAATTCGTCGATGAATTTAAATATATGGGAGTTGTAATTGATAATAACTTAAATTGGAAAACGCATATTATGTCCTTAAAAAGAGTGTTGTACATTGCTATAAATAAAATATACTACATGCGTAAGCTAGTCCCTCAAAAGCTCTTATTGACAATATATTACGCGTTAATTCAGTCAGGACTGGAGTATGGTGTTGCGTGTTGGGGAAGTACCTATGTAAGTAACTTGCAACCCATTATAACAGCGCAAAAGAAAATAGTTCGACTGATATTAAATAAACAAGGGTGTGAAGCCTCATTGCCTCTATTTCAATCGAAGAAAATACTGCCTTTCAGATATTTGTATGTTTATAAAACCCTTAAAGTGTTCTTTATCAGAAGTGGAAACCTTCATTTCAGAGGGGTTGAAACATATTCGTTACGGAATATAAGCAAGGTGGTAGTTCCAACTGTTAGAACAGAGCACAGTAGACGATTTCTCAATTCGCTTGCCCCTTTTATTTTCAATAAGCTGCCTCCTGCACTACGTGATATACTATCGCAGACAAATAAATTTCTCAGAGGATATGGCTACTCTCCAGATCAGAGGTGGAATCACTTCTTCAAGTAGTAATATAGCTGACACTGTACCCCACATTTCCTCATACGTTTTGTTCTGTTTTCGTTTTCGTCACCACTAGCTATCACTGCACATGCAAATTTAACGAACACATACATAAATCCATATACACTCACGTTAAATATTTTACATGCGCTTTTACTCTCTTGCTGTTTTACTTATCCCTTTCGGATCTTACAGTATTTTATCTTAGCTATCAGTGAATATAATGAACGCTTGATACTGGTCAATCTTCCGACCACAAGGCGTAATTGTACCATTTTCCAATCTTACGTGATTATATACCCACTTTTTGCTATTTTTTTAATATAATTGCTTAAATACTTATGTACAATATTACTTAGAATTAAGAATAATTGCTAATATGAAATGAAAATGGAGTTAATCAATAAATAAAAATAAAAAAATACAAAAATAAAAAAAAATTCACTCCGGATGGACGACGCAGTAAAGGAAAGTCCCACCTTAGGTGGCGCAAACAAGTTGGAATGGCTGCTGGCTAATGGCTTGCTGGAGGGGCTTGTTGGTGGAGGCCCTGGTACGCATCGGACTGAAGCGCCATCTATGTATGTACGTAATTAGTAATATCCACCATGTTCATACGTTTTTTCACTCCGGAAGCTGCCTGAAAATCAAGGATTTACCTCGTCCTAGGTACTATCTATAAAGATGATCTCATTGCCAAATACACGTACGTTTCCTAGACGTAAGTTTGCCGTCTAATCTGTCAGAATGCCAAGAGAAGTTTCATCGCTCTGGACGCATAGTCTGCCAATTGAATTTGCTGTAAAGCCCATGCTTTGTACGTGTTCATTCAGAAAACAATGGATATGATTTCTGTCAGATTTCTGATACGTATGCTGTTCTGGTTAATATTTACGACTGCCATTGTGAGCAGCTTTTGGATAGTAACTTTGCCTATCGTGGTGTGTTTTTGAGTTTGAAGAGCGAGATAGTTTTGCATGGTTTTCGAAGAATCTGCTCCTAACTCTATCAAAAAGTTTCAGGATAAGTAAGTCATGTTGAGGCTCCCTCTTTAGACAAGGAGTCAGATTTTCGTTTCTATCGACACCAATCCGCCGAAATCTAGTGAAGGATTGCAAAATAACGATTATATTGAATTATAATGCATTTATACTATTTCGTCGTTATTATAGTGATTAACTCTAAGCGCATAGAGTGCGCCATGCCAAGTTCTTGCAATACCGACCGAGCGCGCACTGTGCAATATTTGCATGAACCATTTCGAGCCCTTTTCGACCTCCCTATATATCCGAGACCAGTTACGTTATAGGACTGAATTTGTTTAGGAGTGTTAAGATTACCAACAAGAAGTAGTCTTCCAAATCGCACACATCTTAATGGAATATTTTACAAGATACGAGTGCTCAACCATGTCCATAAATCTTAATTGGTCACTCACTGATTGACTGACTGATAGATCATGATAAATCCAGGGTACTTTCAATCGAGCTAGCACTTTAAAATTTGGAACACAGATTGTGTTAATACTGGAAATGACGAGAACAATCAAAAATCAATAAAAATCCTATATAAAATAAAATTCCTATGTATGCACAATATAGTGAGACTAGTGGGAAGTAGTGAGGTGGGTTTATTTACTAATATACATAAATTGCCAAACTAAGCTAAATTAATGAAAATCATGCAGTTATAAATTGCGGAGTTAAGCTAAATTAAAACTATGCAGTTATTATAATGTGTATACGTACACTATTATATAAAAGCTGAGCATAAATTGAGCAAACCCTGTCATGTGTTGCGGAAATTCGCACGACCTTATTTTCCTTCACTGACATTTTTTTCAATTTGCCATCGGGATTTAAGAGGTAAGCCTTAGAACTTAGAGCGTCTATAGGAAACAAAATTACAAAAATTCTCCATACTCGAACAGGTTTTCGTAAAAATTGGCAACTTTTCGCAAAAATTCGCTGTTTTGGGAGGCTACGCGAACGGACCTATTATGGCAATACTTTTGCCCCATCTTGTACAATACTTCCCCAAATTAAAAAAAAAAAACCCATTTCATGTATGCAACTAAATGCATCTACATTTCCCCCAAAAAAACTTTACACAGTCTACAATAATACCGAATATGCTCCTACTGCAGGAAAATAAGGACATTTGATTGAAATCTTGAGACTGAATTTTTTCACAAAAATACTCATAATACTTACCTTTATACGTGCAAGAGAAAAGTTTAATCCATGTTGTGCAACACTTGCAACCTGACTATAATATAAAATACGTTTCATATTCGCTGAATATATTCTTTATTTTATTCCACCACAGGACTCAGTTTGAGCTGTCATGTCAAATGCAAAGGTTTTCTGTACCAACCATGAGAGCATTACATAAATTCCACGAAATACATGCAACTATATTCAGGCAACAATATTTGAAAGGGAAGAGCATCAATCTGATTAACGACGAATGGTTTAGTTATTCTCGTCGAATGATTATGATTGCTTAGGTATCCAAGCAAAATCTTCACGACATCTTTTTCATGCAGTTCAGGAAATCCTGTGCAGACATACCCTTACAAAACTTGTTTCTTCATCGTTGTATTTATAAATATTTATGTAAAGACGTGTATCGGTTAAGCAAAAGGATTAATTTCATGCACGATTATAGGACCTGTCTAAGTACCTCTCGTCCTACAAGCGAGATCAATCGCGGTATGGTCGATCGTACCATCTGTAAAGATCTGGCACTGCAATTTTGAAATATTCTGTCGGTGTAAATGCCTGTGCAGCTTGCATAGACCCAGCAAGCAGATACCGCCGTTATGCAAAGAGTGTTATGGAGTTGAACGTGCAAAGGGAAGACGAAAAACTGACATATCTACGATTTTCACTGCTACAGGCAACCAAACCTATTTAAATGAGAATTCGCTTTTAGAGGCAGACTAGGGCTATCACAGGAATCCAACAGACGTCAACTTCCCAACGGAAGAAATTTATGGTGGTACCAAAGATAACTTTTGCGAGCCTTTGAAATTGTCTACGAGCAATTGTACCACAAAGCTATGTAAGAATCGAGTTTCTGATCTAATAATGACAAGCACACAGTTTCAAGTCTTAACATTCTCCAGTTGACATAGCGTTCTTCTTCCAATTACGCACCAAAACTTAAAATTTGATGGTAAAGTAGATGCAGAAGGTTCCATTACAAAGTTACTATTTTGAAGTCTTGCCTATCTATGCTTTGCTACAATAGCGTGGATCATCTCTTTCTTCGTGTAAGATGCCAATCGAATAACAAAACAACTTCTTTGAGTAAATAACCATCCTAGTTTTATTCTACGACGCAGAGGTTATTTCGATGGAAATTTTCTTCGACTAATCCCTGGTTCCATCCCTGATCCCGATAAGATGATTGGAGAAGAAGATACAAGTACAATGTCAATATTTATATAAGTGTGCGTTCTCTATTTTAAGCTAGTCTGAATAATTTAGCAGCAAGATGCCAACTTCCAAAGCGTTGATAAGTAACAACCTGGATATGGCTTTATTCATCAGATTTGGTCAAGTAGACACAGCATTCTTCCACATCTGCGAGAGGTAGTATTATTCATCTCTCCGTAGGTAACAGAAGGAAGTATAATACACATTCATTCTCCGCTCTTTTCAATTGTTGTATGTTGGAGCCTTGCAAAATTATGGGACGTTCGATCAGGAGAAGCTGTAAGCCAACTTTCTCTCTACACTACAGTTCAAGGAAGAACTTACCTACTTAGCCTCTACCCTTGAAATATGTAATCCACTTCATCAAGTCAAGTTTAAAGCTGGCAAAAACAATTTTGAAATCTCGAAATTTCCACAGCATTATCGATCTACTCTCTGAATCGCTTATAACATATTTCATTCCTTTTAAACTAAAAAAAAAATAAAGATACCGTTCGCCCTTCAAACTCTGACAATCTTGAGCAATCACCCTGACAGACATTCTCCAGCATCTCAACCTATCTCACTTGAATCGAAAAGCACAGCCGAGATGGAAAACTATACACAAACCCATGGCCACACCAAAACAAACCATAACGGCCCCCGAACCGAGGAGGCAGGGTGGAACCCGCACATTCAATTACACCGTAATTTACTTTATGGACTTATCTCCCGAAAACAGCAATTTCGGCAACATTAAGCATAATTTTATGACATCACTTTTTGTTTGATGGCTCCTTCGGTCTGCTACTTCTGGCTCGTCCTCGCCTTCTGCCGCTGCTGTGTTAGCATAGCAGGGGTGGTTTTAATATTTACCATACTCACCCTGACTATCTAAAGCATCTATCTACTGCTCCGACTCTGGCTGGTGATGCTGACGTTGTTTGCTGGTTACACTTTGCCACTGGTATCTGTCAATGTCTCAACCCCAATCATGAAGGAGAGGACTCGAAAAAAAAAGAGAGCATCCCTTTTTGCACTAAAAATCATCACGCAAGATGCTCTTCTGTGGTTGTCACTAAGGATACAAAAGTGTAGCAGTATTGTACCAGTAGCACCGACCTTTTTATGCCGAACTTCAGGACAGCAGTGAATTTTAATGGACACTTTCTGAGTCGCGTGGGGTTTTCTATATTGAAATGATTTTTTTTTATTTTTGTAGCCATTCGTTGGCCCTGTGGTTTAATAGTTTGGGTCCGCCAGACGAATTTTATGGCTTCCGACAAAAGATTTAATTTGATTTAATCTTTGGAAATTGTTTTAGACGTCTGTGTTGTGTCTTCTTGATGGGAGGTGAAATTTGGAGGACGAAAGATTGTGTAAACACTTTACTCATTTTATTGAAGGGGTTTTAAAGAGTTCTTTTATTATTTGAAAAGTTGTTTCAAGGTGAGCAATCTGGAAATGGTTTAAGAGCACCATTAACATTTTAGGAAATAAGTTTAGTTGCGTGGGTAACTCTGTTATGGTTTTATATCTACTTTGATCAAGGAGAGCTTCAAGATGGTCTCATCGCCATTGTAGAAATCAAAAATCGAACATCCAAGTAAGCCCAGCGACACATACGAGTACAATATCTAAAAACTCTCCCATAAATGTGCATGCGTGTCAGAGAGTTAGCACGACCAGCGATCAGCGATGTCATAAAAGAACGATCAAACGACAATAACACAGGAGTATGCATGTATCAAAGATCTTCGCGAAAATATTGCAAAAACTGTAATATTATGGAAATATTTGCTAAAAGGAGAAGCTCTACACCGCCAGGTACTACCACTACTACGCATGGAACTGATCCTAGACCGAGCAAAATTGCTCGGGTCAGACCTATACGGATTTTAAGAGCTAGCGAACTATTGCAACAGATTGAACGAAATTTTTGGGTCGCGAGTTTGAACGTTGAAAGTATGGCCGGTCGAAGTTACGAGCTCGAATAGATGATGCGTAGAAGGCGATTGGACACACGTTCCAAAGAGTGACAGTTCCATAGCGAACCATGCTACGCAATGGAACACTTTAACTCAGGATGGCAGAAGACCTGCCGGTCCGAGGAGAACATGGCGCACATCAGTCAAGAAAGAGGCACGGCAGTTGGGAAGAGCTCAGAAACATTGCCGGAAACCGGACACGATGGCGCGTAGGCGTAGTAGAGGCCCTAGGACCCACAAATGGATGTATACATAAGTAAAGTAAGTAAGAAATGAATGGCAAAACACCAGAAATCATACGCATTTGTTGGACGTTACGACAAAAGCTTACAAAGATGCTCTACTGCGGAACCGAACAGGGTAAAAACTGAATCGGCATCATCCGTGCAACAGAGCTACTTGGCGACGTCTTGACCATTTTAAAGTCCAGCGATCGTTTGATGTCTCTCAAACTGGTGATGCAAGGAGAGGTATGGAACATTGTCAGTGCATATGGTCCCCATATTTGGTGGGAGCAGAGGGAGAAAGCGGTATTTTGACATTTCCTAAAGAACATCCCAGAAAAAAGAGTTTCCGTTTGTAAGGAGGAGATTTGAATTGACATGTCGGGAAGTCAAACAAAGACTATGAATATTACCATGGAGGAGTGGGATACGGCACCAGGAACCTTCCTGGTGTAGACATCCTAAGCATGTGTAGGTCACACAGTCTTATCGTATTAAATACCATCTCCATCAAACAAACCCGGCACCTGATCACATAATGTAGTGGTGGAAGCGAAAGACCGATGACTACCATTTGGTAGCCAGTTTCATGAACATCGGGTAAAAAATTGCAAAGTGATCCTGGGAGAGGCTTACCAATACCGTCTCCTGCTAACAGAAATTTGTATGAAGACAGTAAAGAAAACTAAACAAACAAGGGTCTATGAGAAAATCAAGTGGTATAATCTGGACAAAGAAAAGGGCGAGGCTTTTGTTTTCGTGGTGAAAAATTACCTCTCTCACACCGTCAACAGCGTTGAGGATGGAAAGTGGAAAACACTAAATTTGTGGTATTTCTTACAGCAAACTTGCTTAGGGAAGGCTAAATCACTGCTAGGAACTTCAAAAGACCATCATCAACAAACATAGTAGTGGAGGGATGAAGCTAAAGAAGTAAATGAGAAGAAAGTCTTTTAAAGCTTTGTCAACGTGCCTCTCTAATAATAGAGACGAAAACATGAGCCCGCCTTCAAGCAGAGAGTACGGAGAGCATGTATCGGGAGCTGGGTGAAATATCTTCCACGATTGCTAATGCAAACCAGGCTATCCAATAAATGACCAAGGGCGCAACCATCTTCAAAATAGCCGCTCAAAGAAGGAGGATTGTTCAAGAGATTCGTTCGCCAAAGTTCATTAGCAATGCTCATGACCAGCTTCTTGTGGATGATGCATATTCTGCATATGTGTACAAAATTTCTAATGACTTTTAAATGAACAGTTTCCCCGGGTATAGTTTTCAAGAACTACCCCCAACTGTGAAGAAATACCCGACATTGCAGTCGAAGAAGTTAGTGAGGCAGTCAAATACTACAAAAAAAAAACGAAAAGCGCTACGAAAATTGATTTGGTTTTCAAGAATATTAGGAAGTAGTAGCCAAAATTTTACGCGTCACTTAGGCTGTTATTTTATTAAATCTCCAAAATCTAATAAAAAAAATTAAATCAAATTCAATACCAAAATTGATTTAGATTTTGATTTCAAAAATTCCGGGCGAAATTTAGGCCGCTACTTCATAAAGTTCTCAACATCTTAATCAAGAACAAAATTACTTGGATGTATAGCAGCCTTTACTTTGTGCGAAACTTTAACTTTTAGTGAATGAAATTTAAAATAGTGAAGAAGGGCAAATGGTGGAGTTCGGACTTATACGTATTTCACGGCATCGCTGATGGGTAATTCTGACGAAGCTAGGTTAGGTTAGGTTAGGTAGGGTTATGAGGTTATCATAAAACACTAAGCACCAAAGTGGGCCGATCGCGATCCCTAGGAAACCTTCACGGCAAAAGACCTAAACCCAATCCACCAAGCAATTAATCTCCCTACAAAATTTGAGGAGATCCTTGTTATGGTTCAAGGACCTCACCTCCTCCAAGTTATCGAAGAAGTATCTACCAACGTACTTTAGCCTTATCCTGGCAATTCCTTGACATTCACAGAGTATATGAGTTATATCCTCTGAGACATGTAGGTCATCGCAGTACCTACAAACATCCGTATCGGATAACCCTAGTCTCATGGCACGCCTCCTTAGGAGACAGTGGCCAGAGAGTATTCCTATCGCTGTTCTTAGCCTCGATCTATCTAACTTAATTATCTCCCCAGATTTTCTGCGATCTAACACAGGCCACAAGGCCTTAGACACCCTGTGACCATCTAAGTTTGACCATCTTAGATTAGCCGTGTCAATGATTTTATCCCGGATAATTCCCTTAGCCACGCACCCTGGTGGTTTAATACTACCAATTATATCACTACGTGGGAGCCCCGCTCCTCTTTTAGCCAGCGCGTCGGCTTGCTCGTTGCCTTCGATATCGCAGTGTTCAGGTACCCAACATAATCTGACTCGGTTCTGCGTACATAATGCCCTAAGCATTGTGCGGCAATTCCTGATTATCTCAGATTTGGTGACGTAAGACTCTAACGCAGCCTGACTGTCAATGTAGATGGCGATAATCTTATCAGTTATTGATCCCATCTCAAGTAATTCCGCAGCTTTAAGTACAGCTAGAACCTCTGCTTGGAACACACTGCATGTGTGCGGAAGTCTCAGGGCCATCTGTAGGTTCGTATCTCTCGAGTAAATACCTGACCCCGTTCCCTCACTGGTCTTAGAACCAACTGTGTATATTGCAATCTCGTTATGGACAGAGACTGTCTTCCTTTGCCAGTCCTCTCTTATAGGATACAGTACTTCGTATGGTGTGTCGAAGTCTAAGGTGCCAAGTATATCGTCCGATTCGTCAGGGATTCCGCGAAAAGATTCCTTGAGAATGGAGCTGTGTCCTATGTTATTAGTCCTGAAGAGACCAACGTTAGTGAGTCGAAGCGCACTGTTGCCCGCTTGAAATTTGATTTGTAGGTCTAATGGTAAAAGATACAGGAAGATCTCGAGTGCAGCCGTAGGTGTTGTGCGTAAAGCACCTGTGATGGCAATGCAGGCTGATCTTTGTACCATGGCCAACATATCCCGTGTGTTTTTCGTATTCGTTGCCTTCCACCACACAAGAGCCTCATACGTAAGGATGGGTCTGACTACCATGATGTATAGCCAGTGCATCATTGCGGGCTTCAGGACCCATTTTTTCCCTACGGTCCGCTTACAGATGAAGAGAGCATTATATGCTTTGCGGACTCGTTCCTGTATGTTAAGTTTCCAATTTAGTTTCCTATCCAGCATTATACCAAGATATCTAGCGCGATCCGAAAGGGAAAGCTCCACCGCTGCTAGCTAATGCAGTTTGAAGGGTGGTATCTTGTATTTTCTACTGAAGAGTACCAATTCAGTTTTATCCGGGTTGACGTGTACCACACCATCTAGCCCATTTTTCGAGACTATTTAGAGCTGATTCCATCATTTCACTAAATGTATCAAGGAACTTACCCTGAACTAAAATCACCACGTCATCCGCGTAAGCAGTGACGCTTATGCCTGTATTGCTTAGTTCTTTAAGTATCCCATCGATGACTAGAACCCACAGGAGGGGTGAGATAACGCCTCCCTGGGGAGTCCCCCTGGTAACGGATTTTCTTATTGAACTGTTTCCGATAGTGGAGTTAATATTTCTAGTGCCGAGCATATTGCAGAGCCAATTGGTAATGCTATGCTCGACATTCATAGATTCTAGGGCCTGTTTGATGGCCCTTCCTTCTACATTATTGAAAGCACCTTCTATGTCTAGGAGGGCTGCTAGTGCGAATTCCTTATAGTGAAGGCTAGCTTCTATCTTCCCTACTACGTCGTGTAAAGCTGTTTCCACCGATTTCCCCTTCAAATATGCATGTTGAGCTTTGCATAGAATGCCGTTGCAACACTTACTTCTGATGTGAATATCAAGAAGCCTTTCAAGTGTCTTGAGGAGGAATGACGAGAGACTTATGGGTCTGTAGTCTTTCGCTGAAGTGTGGCTTGGTTTACCTGCCTTAGGTATGAATATAACCCGCACATCCCTCCATGCCACTGGTACGTAGCATGACCTTAAACAATGTTTAAAAATTTCCCTAAGCCTGTTTCTGACCTTGGCTGGAGCTTTTTGCAGCATAGCTGGCAAAATTCCATCAGGGCCTGGTGCCTTGAATAGTGCGAATGACATAATAGCCCATCGCAGATTCTTCCATGTAATGAGATTTTCTACGTCGTCCCCTATTGACCTACCATTATACGAGTAGCTATGAGTAGTAGAATCCATTGGCGATCTACTTCCTGGAAAGTGAGCTTCAATTAACGTTTCTAAAACTTCCTCGCTACTTTCTGCCCACGAGCCGTCAGATTTTTTTGGTGAAGCTTGGGACAGAAGTGTCTTTAGCTAGCATCTTGCGAAGTCTGGAAGCTTCACTAGTATCTGCAATGGACTAACAAAATTCCTTCCACGACTTTCTTTTTGATTGCCTAATTAAGTACTTAAACTCCCGCTTGCGGTCCATATATTCATCCCATGTAGTACCGTCCCCTAATTCTTTGGCCCTGTTGTAGAAATGCCTAACCTATTTTTTCTTGGAGTTGATTTCCTTGCTCCACCAAGGAGGTTGGGACCTCTTGCACTTCTTTCTTAGTGGACAGGCCCTTTCGAATGCCATGTTGATTACTTTGCCTAAGTTGTCTACCGCCTTATCTATATCTTGAGGATCGCCGTTGCGAATAGGCCCATCCTTAAGATGTTTCCTTACTAGCTCTGTGTACATACCCCAGTCTGTACTCTTAGGGTTTCTGTTGCTGTTGCTAGCCCTAGTTTGGAAATTGATATGGAAGCGTATCCATCTGTGATCAGAAAGAGATGCCTCCTCCAAAACCCTCCATTTTTCTACCGTTAGGTGATCAGAACAAGAAGCTAGTGTTATGTCAATCACTTCTTGTCTGTTCCTAACTACAAAAGTTGGCGTAGATCCCTTATCACATATGGTGCGCTTGGTCGAAAGAATGAAATCGAAAAGACACTCACCTCTTGTATTGGTATCACTGCTACCCCATTGCGAGTGATGCGCATTTGCATCACAGCCCACGATGAAGAGCCAGTTGTCCTTCCTTACCAACTGCTTCATCTTACCAGATGGAATCTCCGCCAGCTCGTACGGCAGAGACCAGGCACAGCGGTTTTCTTCCCTCTCTTTCACAGGAGACTAGATCGCCGTCACTGAAATTATTCAAAAGAAATGCCCTTATATTGTTTTTTAAAAGTATACAAGCCCTGATTTTACCTTCGTTCGCTTTGTAGAACAACGTATAATTCCTATTTTTGAGCCCTTGGATCTGGTTGTTGTCGTTGATTCATAGCTCTTGTACCAGTATGGCCGAGACGTCATGCTTGATAATGTAGTTGATCAAGCATGCCGTCGCAGCCTTACTGTGATGCAGGATTATTCGCATCACTTCCATCATCTTTGGGCTCCTCCTTCTCCTCTCTGATGCAGCTATAAATCTATTCTCTATTCTCTGTCTATCAGGTTGAATATTAATGAGAGGGAATAGAGTACCTCATGCTTGCTGTGCGTTCCAAGATACATAGTTACTTATGCAGAAGGAGCTATTGAAATCTTTTGTTTTGGCAACCAGAGAGATCAGGTTTAGGAGGGTGCCCAAATGGGCTTCTTGTTTAAAGTTGCGCTGGAGACGGAGTCTTATGGTGCTTTCTCTATCGATCTGAATATTACATCTTCTTTAAGAGTGCTTTGGATTCTGTCGACAGAAAAGCTTTATTTTACATGATGCCTACTGCCTATTTTACATGTACTGCCTTGGAAGGTCTCTATGAAAATATGGATTCAACTGTGTGGAACGGAGAACAGTTTTCTAAATGGTTTAAAACAAGTATGGTGATAAAACAAGAGTGGACTCTAAGCGCTTCAAATTTATTTAATTTATCAGTGATCTTCCAAGTTTTATACATGATGGCATTATGTGGAATGATATTGGGTTAAATATTCAAATGTATGTATGTTGGCGATATAATTCTACTCGGTAATTCGCTGAATGTATGGCAGTAGTTGATCTACAGACTACAACAGCATTGTAAAACCAGGAATCTCGTTGTCACCTTAACTAAATCCAAAGCATGGTATTAACAAAATTATTAGGATAAATGGATAGCAAAAGCCATCTATTCACTCAAAGTGTATTTATTTAAAGATCAGTATATTGTCGAGGAAAGAACAAAGAGGAAAAAAAGACATCTGGATTTTTACAGGATGATCGGAACATAGAAATGATTTTCAGCTCTGATACTAATACTAAATGAAAACCTCAAAGATTTTGTATCGAGCAACATATTGAGATTTTTTAGCATACTTTTCCCCTGAGTTTTGGAACAAGGATGTAGAAACCTAAAGCGATGATGAAGTTTACATAACAAGCAAAGTAGTTGTTTATTCTATGAAAATTTTATGGGCGGAAGGTTGAAGGTGGAAGTGACTGCCAGCTAAGAATTGCCAACACACTTAGACAAATAATAGGTCTATTGTGATTTTATGGTAGCGACCTCTAAGATTTTTTTTTAAAATATCAAAAAATCCCTGTAGGTAATTTGTTTCGGTATACAAGTCGAACATATTTAAGGGTTCCCGCAAACGAATACCGAAACAATTTGCTTTCTATATGAAAACCACCCTAATGGCCATAAGCTTAATATGGAACTCTTCCATAAAAAGCAAGTCTGCAAGTTCTTTACCCAAATACGCTTTTTTCAAAGCCACAGCGATTTGTACTTGAACGAATTGTGCGGAACTCACAAGCCAACACCGAAGACACAATTTATTACAAGTCTGTACAACTGCTTCCGTACGCCGACGATATAGACATTATCGGAAGAACTCAGCGGGCTGTCACTGGTGCGTTTGCAAGCACTGAGGCGGAAGCGGCCAAAATGGGTTTAGCGATAAACGAGAGCAAAACCAACAAGAAGGGAAAGCCAACACCGACGAATTGGACAAAACGTCACAGTGGGTAGCTATAACTTCGAGGTAGTAAGGAACTTTGTCTACCTTGGCTCTGCTATAAATTCTACAAACAAGATCAGCACAGAAATCAATCGAAGAATAACTCTTGCCAATCGCTGTTTTTTTGAGCTTATAAGGAAATTCAACAGTAAAGCCCTATCTCGAACAACTAAGGAGACTCTATATAAGACCTTGATCATCCCAGTCCTGCTTTACGACGCTGAAACATGGACTTTATTAAAAGAGGATGAAGATATCCTTGGTCGCTTCGAGAGAAAAATTCTTCGTAAGATTTTCGGTCCCGTTTGCGTTGACAGGTTTTGGAGGAGAAGATTCAATCACGAACTATACGAGCTGTACAGCGACATCGACCTAGTCAAAAAACTGCGTATTGGACGTCTGAGATGGCTAGGACATGTAGAGCGAATGGATACCAACGCTCCGGCCCGCAGAGTCTTCGAATCTAACCCGGAGGGACGACGCAGAAGAGGGAATCATCGCCGTAGGTGGCGCACACAAGTTCAAGGGGACCTCGACCAACTTGGAGTGCGCAACTGGAGGCAATTAGCTAAAGACCGAGCTAAATGGAGAGGCTTGTTGGTTGAGGCCCAGGTTCACCCCGAACTGTAGCGCCACCTAAGTAAGTAAGTAAAGCCACAGCGAAATCAGTCATATTTTATGCTGCACAAGTCTGAGGAGGCGAAGAGTGTGATAGTGTGGAAAAGTTACTAAAGTTTTTTATAAAAATTATTATATATTTTGCTTTTCGACCCTGACTATATAGTCAGCATATGCTGCTCTTGGAAACAGGTCTATCTCCTCTCTTCATAGATGGACTAAAAATCTACTTTATTTGCATTTTCAAGATACTTCAAATGCCAGATAATCATTTTCGAAAAAGAATTGCCCTTCGAGTGCACATTTCACAATTGGAAGATCATCCTATGTGGTTTCCTTCATGACATTTGATTGTAAGACCAGGAGTTCGAACATCAGGCAAACTTGCGATACATAGGAGTTACTCCAACCGGCTGGATTATAATTTTCGTCATATAAACTATTTCACGAATGACTATAATGTAGACTTTATTTCTATAATATGTACAATCTTTAAGTTGACAATTTTTTCGATCTTCGTAGAGAAATTTCTAAGAAATGATAAAAGCGAAGACTCCTTGTGGACACTATGACGTCGTGGTTAGTTTGGCGGACCACTGCGCGTGACGTTCAATGTTGGAATCGCAGAAAACACCAACAAATTTTTTCACCTCTCGCGAACATGTGACAAACATTCCGAGAGTATTGCTGTCATGAGAAGCTTCTAAAAAAAAAAAAAATGAATATAAAAATTGCCCATCGGATATGGCACAAAACTTCCATTCGTGCGAAAAATATAACGCACACAGCACGAGTGGTTGTGAGAACCTTCATGGGCTTTTTTTGTGTTGGAAGGCGGGAATCTTTCAAAGACGAAACTAAGCCCGTACTCAGTAACAGTGCGAAATTTCCACCCACTAAACCCACCTCCCCTTCTACCCATGGCACTCGCCAGAAAGTACGTTCTTCGTGATATCGTGCACAGTGGAACATGATGTGTTCCGCATCCTCGACTGCTTCCGTGCACATTGGCCAATAGAGGTTGTCCTTGTCCTCTCTGGAGGTAGTCTTTGAAACATACATAAGCAGTAAGCATCTGGGTCAGGTAGAAATTCAACTCGCCATGCTTCATATTCATCCAAGGGTCTATATTGGGGATCAATCCATCCATCTTCCATCTCTCTTGCCATTCTTCGAGGCTTGTTCTTGGGGGTACTCAGTGTCACTTCGACTCGTCGCTGTTGACACCATTGTCCGGCTAGCACGATATTTCCGTTCGGCTTCTTTAACGAGAAGGTCTATTGGTACCATTTCAGCCACTACGCATGCTGCGTCGTAGGAGGTTGTTCGAAAGGCGCTGCATACTCTCAAGGCATTGGTTTTGTAGACCGCCTCCGTCTTTCTTCTGTACAATTTCGTCTTTATGGCACCTACCCATATTTGTGAACCGTAAAGCATGATCGACGTCGCAACTCTTGTTAAGAGTAGTCTCTTCCTCTGTTTAGGTCTCTTCTTCTGTTAAGCAGCCCATGTTCTTGCTGCCTTCTCACCTGCGTGCTGCAGATGTTGCTTAAAAGTTAACCTTCTATCTATAGTAACGCCAAGATACTCGTACTTCAGCTTTCGTTTAGAAAATTACAACGTGATCGCCCACGGTTACTCTTATAGGCCCTTCATCGGCTGCTGCCCCAAATATGTATGTACGTAAAGTCTCCTTTTGAAATGGATCCGCGATTTAGTCAGGAAGCAAAAATATATATCATACAAGCGATTGGCTCAATATGACTATATCTAAAGGAATTCATTCCTGCCAGGCAAATTTTCCAAGATATCATTTCTCTGCAGTAGTGTTGCTATTTATACACATATATCGGGAAAGTATACTCTTACATTAGCCAATAATTCTCCAGACCTACCTTGAGAACATGTTGTATCGAATATCAATTTCCTTCGTCTTCAGATATGTGCATGTGTATCATACATATGTATATGTATAAAGGTTAAACTTCCTCTTGAAGTCGAAACATTTATATTTCATGATCACATGCTATTGCACTGAATCTTGTTCCAATGTGTCGATGATACCCGACAAAGTATTCTAAGAAGTAGGTACATATGTATCAGCACTTAGATTCTAAAGGCTTAGTAAGAGAATATTTTAAAGAGAGTCAAATCTTAATTACTACAAAAGCAAAGTCGATTTTCCATGTGAACACCGTTTCTCGAAAACTACTAGACGTAGGTACTTCAAATTTTGCACAGTTAATCCTTATTTTACCTAGATAAGAAGGGATTTTCCTAAATTCAAGGTCTGAGCGGCATGAAGGGGATTGAGATCGAATTTTCCACCTGTAAATATTGATTCAACAGCCATAGTTCAATACCGGCTCTCCGGATTAAAAAAATGTAAAATAGGTGAATTTAGTAAATTCACCGCTCATTCATTTAAGGCATAAAACATCCTTCTGCGTTGTCCTGAAGCTGAGCAATGCTAAAAACAATTAATCAAATCATCGCCCACAATTTTCCTTCAGTCGAGACCACGGCCAGCAATCATGCAGCAGTGGCTATCGTTGCAATAGTATGTGTGTGTGAGTATATGTGCGCGCTATCCCATGATTATGTTTGGATTTACAGTGTGCGATCTCTTCTAGAGTTAAAGTTGAAAGAAAAAAGAATTATCAGTGCCAAATCTAAGATATTGTAAATTTTATTAATTAAGATATCCATGTGCTATCAAAACTTCATGGAATTAAGAGACTTGGCAATATACGCGTAGGTACATATGTACAAGCATATGCACGTGTAGACATAGAACCATTGCAATATTTTTCCATTTTGTTAGATGAGATGTTGACCGTTGGATTTGTCCACATTTTAGAATGATTTAATGAATTTAAAATAAATTGTGTGTTGGAAGTGGGTTTGCGTATGCTCTGGTGGGATTCCCACGGGTGAAGTTATAATTGAGCTTACATATCTTCGGTATTGTATTCAGTTGGCAATTATATTTCAACAGGTACATAACCGTCAACTAAAATGCGGGCGAAGCAAGGCGATCACTGGTCAGCTAGTAAAGTCATAAATACAACGGCAGCCTAGCTTACTAGTTTTAAATAATCTTCAAAATACCAAAACTTTGAAGGAATACAATGGTCTTTTTCAGAACGTTAATCCTTTAAAAGGCATGTATACTTCCAGCGGCATCATTCAATACAACTTGATTTGGAACTTATTCATTCTTCTTTTAAATAAACTTTTACTCAATATTTTGCTCACTAAGTTCCTTCAACAGTTTCACCACCAACAACTGTAACAGTTTTTTATCTACCCTCCGCCACAAGTACTACCACTAGAGTGCAAAGGAACCCATTGGTGTGGTTATACTTTGGAACAACAACGTGCAGCATTTGGTGCAAAGTTTTGCGGTTCTCACTGATCGTCCGTTCGCACCGAACTGTTCACCATAGATATCCTTTGGAACCGTATGTGCATGTGCGTCTCCCAGCTCGAATTTCACCACTAGATCTAGGGCCAACCAACAACCAGGCAGCTGTGCTGTACTCCACATCACTATTGCTGCCGAAGGCGTTATCCACAATGGATAATACCAGCATCTGTGGCAGTAGCAGCAACAGCCAATCTTCCAAAATTGCAAACAATTGCTTTTTTGTGGGTGGGAAAGCCAGTGGTAGTCAGGCAGTTCACACACACACGCACCATAGAGTGGGTGGGCAACGGTGAACCCCTCTCAATTTGTTCCAACGACACGATGAGACTACGACGGACGGCAAAAGTGTGCTGTGTACAGTATCAGTGGTTGTGTAAATGTTTTCAAGCCATTAATCACCCCATTTCATGAATACATCAGAGCCCGAAAAAGATATACAATCTTCCCTGGGCCCATCGTCATCGCTGCCGACGTCCTCAGAGTCGCTTTTAGACTACAAACAACTCTATGTGGGTGAGACAGTGCATTAATGACTTACAACCCCTTTCTATTCGACTATTACGACAATGCCATTCACAGGACGAAAACGAGACGTGGAGGTTCACAAATTTCGGATCGGTTTCTAAATCGCCCTAAGCCATATTTGAATTCCTATCCATCGCAGCCGGTCGGTTGGTCCATCCAATTCAAAATTGTTGCGATTGTTGCCTCTGTTGTCTCTGGGGGTTGGAATGCTTAGGAGTTGACTGGCGATATGCAACACCGAGATACCGGGATCTGGTTGCCGCTCCTTTTGTTCGAGTTCGGGGGAGAGGATGATTATTTTTAACTGGTTAAATGAGCGTAATGTTTTTCGGAAGATATCCTCTGCCATTATCCTTCCACAAGTTCGTCTGTTGCTCGTACGCGCCGGCTTCCTTGGCTGCTAACTGTGTGTATTTTGTTTACCTTGCAGGGTTTAAGTGAGCGGGAGATAAGGATTCTATGCACACACGCGTTATTCGATGTCAGATTATTTTAATGACAAATTACTGAAAATTATTCACCGGCTTTACGTTGAGGCGTGGCCTGGGGGTAGGATACATTTTTTTTTGGAAATGTGTCTAATCTATGCATGGGTGTGGGAGCTGTTTAACTAATTGGTAGTACAATGTCCTGTGAATGATTGTCCGTCGAATCACCTTAGTCGTTTTAGTGGTAGCAAGAGGTCCACTGTCTTGTCGTTCGATGAGGGTGCATTACATGTGGTTATAAGCTCCGTAAAAAAGTTATGATAACCTTTCGTAGTTTATTAAATGGTTAACTAGATTAGATTGACCTGCGATGATGTGGACTCAGACCATTGTGTTGACAACGGGAGACCTCATCGTGAAATCTGTCAATTCTCGAGCAGTGATCTGGTAGCCAGCAAAAACCGACATTATTGTGCTGGCATTAGTTGAGGTAGTATGTACTAACAGCCAACTAATTCCCGACTTTTCAAAACACCGATGTCTTCGGCCAGAATAACTCTACAATGTGGGCGCAGTGCTTAGTGTGTTGGACCACTGTGCATGAGACTGCATGTTCGAATCCCAGAAAACACCAAATACTTTCACCTCTCGTGAGCATTTGACAAGCATCCGCGAGTATTTGGTGTCACGAGAAAGCGTCTCAAAAACAAAAATGCCCCTTGGATATGGCACAAAACTGTAGGTCGCTTCCATTTATATCGCAACTATAACACACACAACACGAATGGTTGTGAGAAGCTATGCTAACTGAATGAAGCTAGGCACTGAATAAGCTGTTGCGCCAAATTTATATTATTTAAATATATGTCCGTCCTTAATTAGACCTTATTAAGAAGACCGTACCTTGATGACATTTCAAAGTATCCCGGGTCTTCTTTTTATCACTACTGGGAGCCCCTCAATCAATTATTGTTTTTTTTTTTTGTTTAATTATCTCAGAAGAGATGCAAATGTGCAACGCTAACGCAGCGCAGCGCCCTGAAATACCTGCAGACGTCTGTCGATTTTCCTCTTGACTAACTGCACATGGCAAGGCTCTGCAAATATGCCTCCTACGAGTACCCCAAATATACATTTTGCTTTGCCATCCACTTAGATTTTGGCTTATTACCGCCACTGGATACAGTTTGGTGGCCTTGCTACTAAGCTCTTGGATTTTTACTTTTCCTTCGCTTAATTCTCTAAGATGTCAATCGGCACCATGGCGACTAGAAAACACGCCCCACCATACGAAGTTGTTCGAAGAGCGCTGGTCGCTCTCAGTGCGTTGGCTCTGTAAGCCGCCTCTGTCCTCGTTTTGTACGAGTACGTTCTGACTACTACGGCTTCGTCTCAGATTTGAGATCCGTGGAGGATTATTAATGCTGCCTGGAGAAATCTTTTTCCGTATTTTGGCCGGCCAATAATTGACATTATACGTGCTAATGCAGATGCCTTCGGTGTGCTCTTGACCGAGCTACCTGCAAGGAATGACACTTCCTGTATTAGAATTTTCGTGAGATAATGATTCCCATACGGATTTAATACAACAATGCAATGCTCATCTGTTAGGAAAATCATTCCTAGGACTACTGCAATAGCTCTGCAGTTGGATGGAAAAATGTCAAGTGAGTTTAATTTGTGTTCGACGATTTGTCCTGTGATACTTTACTGTGAACGCTGGAGTGCCTTAAGGGTTCATTCCTTAGACACACGATTTGTCCTTTGGCATTTTTGTTAACCAAGCGGCATGCACTGTTGAATATACCCTTCGACGCAGTCTAGCAATCTACTACTTGTATGACAGGCTCCCATTACATTCATACATATGTGCGCCTCAAACGACCCTCAAGTATTATTTTCTGGTTATCAAGAGAGCCCTTTCCGCATACCCCCCGATTTTGCGGGGGAAAACTAAGCCCTAAAACCACTGGTCCTCATATTAGTTGGTCAATTGATTTCCCCTGACCTAGGCCCACCAAGATCAACTACATACTTCAGTACTACGTAAAACAAACATAAATAAAATAACACCATCGTCATCCACCCAGGATGTCGTAAAACTTGTACGCGCCGGGTAAATGCTCTGCCGCCGGCACTCGATTCAATTAATTCGCAATAATTCGGTAGTAAAATTTCACCCATCAAACATCAACATCACATCACCATCATCATCACCAGAGCCATCAACATCATTATCATCCCCATTGTCAACATCGTTTGATGACGATCGTAAAAATCTCATCCTGGCGCGTTTCCCTTATGCTCTCTAAGGTCGGATGCCATTCGAATTTTTACAACTTCCCCCCGCCACCACCCACGGCTGGAGGAGGATTCATCGAGAGCAGCTCAAAACGTCTTCATGGCGTGCGGACATCTCGCACTTTAGTGTCAATTTTTACAACCGCAATGATAAACTTGACTCGATGGCATATGCCAAAAGGATACTCCACCACTCCAGTGGATGACGACTACAAGGTGGTTAAACACACCCTCATCCCCTCGTCTGGCTGTGTGCGTAGTGTTAGTGTCGTCGCATATCAATAAAATGATTGTCACCGGATAAACAATTAAATTGAGGTTAGAAACGATCGTAAAAATGTTCATAAAAATACTATAAACATGGAGTTTGTCCTTTCCGCACAGCAGCAAGGAGAAGCTCAAACGGAAAGCTGCCAGACAAGAACACATCACATCATCAAGTTGGATGACTTTTACGACTATTTCCTCTGGCAGATGCTTAGCGTATTTCATTTTGTTGCCCCCGAGATCAGTCGAAAGGATAACAAACGGATTTACACTTGAAAGTAATAAAAAATTGTTTAAACAGACTGAGGAGGAGCAACAGCGATGACAGGACACTAATTTCATAATCGCTCTATTAGTGGTGGACCCGAGCGAGTTAGCATTTACGAGCGTGAAGGGTTGGTATTTTAAACTTTCAGCATCCCACTGGGGCACACAGTGGATTACATTGTTGTTACCGAGTCGTAAAAAAATTTGCACACAAATCCCTGATTATGAGTATCCAACCTTCTGCTTGGATTCTACTATTTGATGACTTTGATCCATCGATAGGGGTTGTGAACAGAAAATATTTTGTTTTCGTCCTTTTTTTTCACAATTTTATTACCACTACGAGTTCGAGGTGGGTTTTTGTTTTCTTCTCCGTTTACAGTTGTATTTCGGCAAAGAAGTCGCAAGGACGAAGCCACTGGTTGCGATGTGCATGTAGATTGCGATGATGATGATGGTGATGATGGCGATGATCCTGTTGCGGGCATAAAAAAGGTGTAAAACTCTGCTCAGTCGTGTGGTAAATGGACTTTTGGTTGTTTTATGTTGATGATTATGTTCTGAACATTTTTATGACTGAATTTGATGTGATTTCTTTTTTCTGGCGTGCGGGTTGGATGTCTGTAGGGAGATACACCAGCGTAAATGTAGGGGAGACTAAATTCAAACACAGGGGATGTTTTTTTAATTTTTGAGAGAGCATTAGATAAACTGGCGGCACGCACTCATTAGAGATGCAGCTTTGGATGTGCTGGGTTTCTCCCTACTACTACACACAAAGCCCTAATTCGATGAAGAATGCCAGCTAGCTAATGCAACTAAAGAAAAAAACATATAAAGACGCGTTGCACAAAAGGACCAGTAATGTCTTAGCGGTGGCGTCTACAGTTCCAGTTAGGTTGAACTTAGTGAACACCTTGCGAGAGCTGCTTCGACATATTCGGATCACAGGTCGGCGAGGAATTTCTAATGTTAGTCAGGACCTTGGAATAGAGATGGTGGCGGAAGAACCTCTTAATGGGCCAACGACAGCGCTCACTCTCCGATAGTGGACTACTGCCACTGATGTACCCGGCCCCGCGTGCTAGGGGTATAGGTTAGGTTAGGTTAGTGGGCTGGTGTAGGGACGGAAGTCCTCCACACCACACTCAGGTCAGTATAGACCCATTGTGGTACCCATACGGGAAAAGAAGATAGAAAGAGAAAAAGATCCCTTCCTCGTGAGAAAAAGTAAACGTCTCTGTACGTAGTCTATTAGAAAGCATATAGTACTTACTGTGCCGAGATACAAACCATCCAGAGGATTTGATGAAGTTTGCGATGTAGTTGCTCGGTCTGTTGGACAATTCCTCGAAATCCCTAAAGAAGTATTGTCCAAGGCATCTGTTTCTAAGGTGGTAGAAGCCTGGGCAGTGGCAGAGGAAGTGGGTAGTGTCCTCGTGAACCTCCTCGTCGCCGCAGCCCCTACAAAGGTCTTCGTTCGTCACACGTAACTTTTCCATGTGGTATCGCATAGTGTGGTGCCCCGTAATAATTCCTATGAGAGTAGAGAATGATTATCTATCCCTCTGCATGAGTTTATTGGTTTTTGCACTGTCAAATGTAGGCCGTAGCTTCCTCGTGATGATACAAGTATCTAGAGAGGACCATCTGTTGTTTGCCTCCGTTAATGCTTTGTTCCCTGCCTCGAGTTTGAGTGTGCAAGGCAGGATGTACACTGAGGGGTCGGTTTGGTCCGAGTTTAGTGCCGAACCTCCCCTAGCCAGTTTATCGGCTTTCTCATTCCCTGGTACGCCTTCATGTCCAGGGACCCACCAGAGTTCTATGTTGTGCTGTGTTCCAAAAACCTTGAGCTCTTCCCTACAACACTTCACAAGCTTCGATTTTACTTCTGTAGCAGATATTGCTTTGCCTGGCTGTCGATAAATAAGGTGATATCTCCACGTGATATTGCCCTCACCCGCCGCTATTGTCACTGCTAGGACCTCCGCCTGGAAAACGCTGGTGTAATTCGGAAGCCTGACTTACAAGGAGATGCAGAGCGTATCAGAGAAGATGCCTGCGCCGACACCCGTTTCCATTTTGGATCCATCGGTGTACACGGCTATGGTTCTCTGGTCGGGCGTTCTGCCGGTTTTCCATTCTTCTCTGCTCGGGAAGCTGCTTGAAAATGTTCTTGTGAAGTCTAGGTATGGCGTTGTGTAGTCTGTGCTAGATACATTGCAAAGGTATCTGTGCAGAATCATAGTATGACCCATTACATGTGGCCTCCAGCTATCTGTTTGGCTTAACCTTACGGCACTAATAGCCGCCAATACTTGTATAAAGATGTCTAGCGGAAGCAAGTTGAGGATGGCTTCGAGTCCTGCAGTAGGTGTGGTTCTCATTGCCCTGGTCTTTGTACTTTTGTGATGGCAGTTAGGTTGCTCGCTTTGCAGACGGCTTGCCACCATACAAGGCTGCCATAAGTTAGTATAGGCCTTACCATAGCTGTATACATCCATAGGATGATTTTGGGGTTTGGTCCCCAAGTTTTTCCGAATATTCTGTTGCACGAGCAGAAGGCTATCGTGGCTTTTCTGACTCTATCGTTAATGTTCAGTCTCCAATTTAGTTTTCTATCGAGCACCAGGCCGAGGTATCTCGCACTACTTGAAATTCTTAAGGGTGTACCCCTTACAGAAGGTGTTACGAACTGTGGAATTACTCTTTTGTTTGTGAATAGTACTAATTCCGTTTTCTGAGGATTGACCGCTAATCCACATTTCTGCGTCCAGTCAATGGATCTTAGTGCTCCTTCGATTTGCTCGATCAGCATCGAGAAGAATTTTCCTGTTACCAGCAGCACGACAACGTCCGCGTAAGCAATGGTTTTGACGCCGCTGTTTCTGTTTTTTAGAAGAACTTCGTTTATGACCATTACCCACAGTAGTGGAGATATAACCCCTCCTTGAGGAGTACCTCTTGAGGCGTAGGCTTCCAACTTTGTTCCTCCGGGATCCACTTTAATATGTCTTTCCTCTAGCATATTGACAACACATCTTATCAGGGAGTTGTGAATATTGAGGTTCCTTAAGGTTCTATGAACCGCATCTATTCTGACATTGTTGAAGGCTCCTTCAATGTCTAAGAAAGCGGCCAGTGTGTATTCTTTATCTTTCATTAATTTTTTATTGAGCCGACCACACAATGCAGCGCTGTCTCTACGCTTTTTCCTTTCATATACGCGTGCTGCGCCGGGAATAGATCACCAGGGCGTAGTTTGCTGCGAATGTGTATGTCAGCTAATCTCTCAAAAGTTTTTAGGACGAAGGAGGTAAGACTTATTGGTCTAAAGTCTTTCGCAGTGGTGTGGCTTGCCTTACCGGCCTTGGGTATGAAGACCACTTTAACCTCTCTCCATATTTTAGGTAGGTATCCCCAAATGAGGCTATTGAGGTATAGTTCTTTGAGTGCCGGGATAATCGTGGTTACGGTTGTCTTTAACATGATCAGGATAATCCCGTCGGGTCCTGGGGACTTAAGGGGAGAGAACGATCTAATAGCCCACTCAATTCTTTCTTCCGTAACTAAATCCGTCGGAACATCCACTTCAATGCTACTATTAGTCCCGATGTTGTTGTCTGGAAGGGTCGTTCACCCTGGGAAGTACGTTTTTAACAGAGAGCTCAGTCATTCCGAACAGGACCCCGTCCATCTTCCGGCGGGTTCTTTGAGGAATCCTAGGGTTTTTGGTTCTCTGGGTAAGATTTTCCTTTGTCTCGCAGATTGTGCGGTACCTTTGATCTCGGTACAGAAGTGTTGCCAAGAGGGGCGTTTAGCTTTCTGTGTTTCATTTTTGAAATTTCTCTGACTGGACCTATATTGTTCCCAATCCGCGTCTAGTCTAGTACTTTTGGCAACATTTAGAAGGTGTCTGGTTACATTTCTGATGTTAGCTAGTTCCTTCGACCACCATGGTGGCGATTTTTAGTATTTCCTTTTAGTTTCTGGACAAGCTTTGACAAAGGCCTCATTAAAGATGGCTGTTATATCCTCAGCGATCGATGTCAACAGGTCCTACCCAATTACATTCCTCCAGGAAACTGGTACTTTTTTTCACCCCGTTGCTAAAGAAATCCCAGTTGGTTTTTCTGGTATTTCTGTATGGTTTAGGTGATTCATAGTTACTGCTCATGAGAAATTCAATAATTTTGTGGTCAGAGTAGGATTCTTGCACCACCACATTCCACTTGTCGATAAATAAAGTTCTCGAGTTACTGGCTAAAGTTCTGTCTATGACTTCTTGCCTGTTTTTAACTACAAAGGTTGGTTCATTACCTCTATTTACTACAATAAGGTTATTTTCAATGATAAACTCAAACAAAGACTCACCGCGTAGGTTGGTGTTGCTGCTTCCCCATTGAATGTGGTGTGAATAAGCGTCGCACCACAGCAGCAGATCACATCTTTCCAGTTCCGCCTTCTGTACAAGGGATCGGGTTAGTACGGATGGCGGTCCCTCTTCGGCGTCAAACAGCAAATAAACGGCTGATAAAATCAGTGGGGAAAGACCCCTCCGTTCAAGCCTTACTACTGTTTGATCCACGTTACAGTAGGTAGATAAAAGAAAAAGGTTAATCTCTTTCCTAGCTACAAACAGGTTCTAATCTTACGTTCCGCGCTTTGCGGTTCTACGCTATACGTTGTAAGGTCTTTATGGCTTAGCCCACTTATTTTGCCACGGGAGATCCATGGCTCTTGTAGAAGGGCGATATCTATATTTCTATCTCCCATAAGGTAAACAAGGTTGGCGCTAGCTGCTATGCTGTGGTGAAGGTTAATTTGTGCAATCTTCATCATTGTTTTCCTTTACACCCACCTTCCTTCCTTTTCTTTCTTCTGCTAGGGGCATAACAAAAGGAACTGGCTCTCCAGATATCCTTTGCTGCTTCGAGAGAAAAATTCTGCGTAAGATAGTTGGTCGCGTTTGCGTTGACGGGTTCTAGAGGAGAAGATTCAATGACGAAATATACTAGCTGTACAGCGACCTCGACCTAATCAAAAAACTGCTACTAGGACATATAAAGCGGATGGACACCAAAGCTCCGGCCCGCAGAGTCTTCAAATCTAAACCGGAGGGGGAGGGACGACGTAGTAGAGGGCCTCCTCGCCCTTGGTGGCGTGCACAAGTTCAAGGGAACCTCGACCAACTTGGAGTGCCCAACTGGGGTAAAAACCGAGCTTAATGGGGAGACTTGTTTGTTGAGGCACAGATTCACCCCGAACTGTAGCGCCACCTAAGTAAGTAACTAATAACTTAGTAACCGGTCTTCTACCCCACGCCCTCAAGCGTACGAAAGTTGTTGGACCGCTTAAGCAGCGTAAACGCAGTGATCATGCTGACAGTTACAGACAAGAAAGAGTAATATACAAACCAAATCCCCACCGGACAAGCAGATTTTAGAGCTGGTCGCAGTTGCAACGAACAGGTCCTTGCTTTGACTACCCACATCGAAGAGGGGTTCCATGAAAATGAAAACCGTTCACAGTGTTTGTTGACTTAACTACAGCGTGCGATACTGTCTGGAGAGGGTATTGTATATAAACTACTTAAACCTGTATACCCTTGGTCAATACTTCAGCAAGTGGAGACTCTGGCCAAGCATGAGCAAAATGGAAACATCTTGCTTTCACCTTAATAGCCACTTGGCCAATTACCTGCTCAATGTACGTTTCAATGCAATGAACACCTCACGAATACAGCCGAGAAAATTAAAACGCCAAGCAACTTCATCCATAAGCTTGTTGGATCATCCTGGGGTGCATCAGCACGCGCACTGTGGTGTGCATCAATTGCTTTAGTGCACTCTAAAGCTCAGTATGCTGTACATGTCAGGATAAACAGCGTTCACGTCATCAAAATTGATTGCCAACTAAACGCCACAATGCGAACATTTACGGGTGTCATCAAATCAACGCCAGCTGACTGGCTACCAACACTCCGCTACTTAGCCCCTCCTGCAATAAGGCGCAAGAAGGCACTGGTCCGAGAATACGTCAAGCTCTTTTCCAACAACTAACATCAAGCAACTAGTCCAGACTTAGGTCAAAGAAACACGCATTGAAAACAGCCGCAGGCTTGGTAAATGCAAACTTCAGTCTAGGTCAAACCTGTAAAACAAGCTGGGAAAATTAACCACTCTTTAACAGTCGAAATACCAGGACTCAACAAGCCTAGAAAAGCGGTTTCATTAAACCGCATCCGGACAAACAAGGATCGCTGCAGATATAGTTTGTTTGATAGGGCTCAATACCAACCCCAGAATGTTACTGTGGCGTGACGGCCCAGACCATACAGCGCATGTGAATGAATGCGAACTTACGTTATTTGTGTTATTTGCATATCTGTATACCTTCAATCTTTTTAAATTTGTTATACGGTATTTCTCTAACGCTAAATAAGTAAATAAATAATTTGATACTACAATTTTTTGACCCGCCACAAAGTCGATTAGCCTAAATCTATGGCCGGATATCTTATCGTGTAGACTTTATTTTCCAGCTGCACCACCAAAGATTGTAAAATCGAATCTTTAGTACATTGAATCTCAAGGTCGTCTCGATTAGAATTTCAGCACCTCCGAAGCTGAGTCCTTCTTGGCTTTTATTCAACGAAAATCATCAAAATGGGCAACACTGAAGGACTTTTTACAACTCGTGATCCTGTTCACAATACACCTACATACATACATTTAACCCTACTATCATAACCTCTGATCTCTTACACCGACCACAAATTGCCAATTTCCAGCATGCAACAACCAAAAATTAAGAAAAAACAACTTAATTAGTCCTTGTGGGTCCTTCCACTGTGCGTGTAATAATTTTAATAGCAACCCACTTGCACTTCTCTTCCCCCACTCTCTGCATGAGTGTGTAATAAGAAATTAAAGGTTAAACACGGGATGAGCATACGCAATGAGCCCACAAGGTGCCGTAAAGCAATCAACAAACGAGCCAAAGATTGCCGTGGCTCCCGTTTGAGAGGGTGGTGGCACTACAGGGGGACAGCAGGAGGAATTCAATATGGCAAATGTTACAGAGTCGATTCGCAGACCATGTTCACCTAGACCCATATTACCGCCCACTTTGACATCTTCTTGCAGCAAATCTAGGTCCAACGAGGTACTAGAGAAAAAAAACTACATCCCCCACTCTAACTACTTCAGAGTGGGAGGCCGTCTCCCCCAAAGTCATTAAATGTACTCCAAACAACATCTATTCTGCTATAAAGGTGTGTGCGGTGCCAGGAAATGGGGGGGGTAGGTCGAAACGTGTTGTTCACCCCTTCCATAGGTTCCAGCTATAATACTATCCATGATAAATGAATTGGGGCTTCTTAATTACTCCCCAAACTGTCGTATAGGCATTTTCGTTCGCTCGGTTAGACGGTCGGTTGGTTTGGTTGGTTCGGTCTCCAAACTTATAAGAAATGTAACTCAATTTGGTAATGCTCCCGGATGGTTTGTCCGGGTCCACTTCACATGTCCCCGGGTCGCATGCATATCTTATAAGGAATATGTTGCTTCTTCAGGCCTCTACTGAGGACAGATGGGAGTTGGTTACGGGGTGGGATGGTTGAGCGTTGAGGCAGGGTATTAGAATACTATTGCGACGATTAAATTGAACTCTGACTTTCTTTTATTCCTGACATGTGATTCCAGTAGGTGGGGATGTGCCTAATGGTTATGTTTCAACCGAAGAAGGAGAATATATATGTATGTATGTGACGCATGGAAGGACACACATCTGACAGAGAGTTAAAGGTGACACTTTAGCAAGGGGTCACTTGTCGCCATAAATTATGCAACCACATAACGTGATCTAATGCACCCTGTTCAGGGATAAAAATTAATCCCCCATATGGCTAGATGCTGTTGACCATGACACGAAGTTTACGTGAAAATGAAAATGATGTCGGAATTGATGTTGGTGTAAATGGTTACATTACACGAATCCTTTTTAAGCTCAACGTGTGGGCGGGGGAGAAGCAAGTTTTAGTCCTCGATTTCGCAGTTAGGTTCCACTTGAGCCTTTTTGACTGATTTATGATCTTTGGACTAAAAGCCCAATGAGCTTTTGAATTCGGTATTTGACGTATACATCTAGGGTGGGCATTTAGATGGAAATGGAGTTCCTGTGTAATTTTTTGACTTAAGAAACGTCATGCACCTTAACGAATATTTAATGGACACTTTTCGTGACTCAAGTTTTAAGCATGGAGAATACAAAAATATAGCTGTCCTCATCTTAAGTTATTTATTGTAGTAAGCGAACGATTTTAGAGTCGCATTCGATATCGAAATTTGGTCGCATTGTATTTTATTCCTTTTACTAGCTCAAACTTCTTTTTTGTCTATACGCGTATTGCGCAATGTTGGTATTTAAAGGAAATGATTTAAAGGAAATATTCAATCCCACATGCGAAGAGGGTGCTTGAAAACTGACAAGATGATCTCTGAAATACACCCGCCATGTTTGGTGTGACCAATAATCGAACAACTGACTTTGTTACAGAAATTCGGGACTTAGGTCGGTCTTGTAGGCCGCTGCTCACTTAAACCAACCGTAGAGTCCATTGTCTCCCTTTTGATTTACCCTGGAAACCTGCAAAGAAGAAACCGCTGATTCAAAAGAACCCAACTAAGGATATGAATCTTAGGTGGTTTTTCCGCTCAATACTAAACATGTTCGTCAACTCAGTGATGAAGTACATATTCAAAGTCCTTATTCTTTAGTTTGGGAGAGCAAGATAATCGAACAGCAGGTGAAGGACGGATTGAGTTTCTTCTTCGTCCCTGTCGTTGCGAGGTACCAAAAGACGCTCTGAGTGAATACCAATGGCACAGTGCCCAGTTATTACGCAAGAGAAAGGGTTATCTTCTTGTCATAGATCGGCCATAAGGCTCTAGCCGTTGCACATAAGTCCAGTTGCTCTAGAGTTGCTCTAGGGCCTGTTAGCTTTACTAATGACTGCATCTTGAATTGACTTTTTTGTAGAGCTAATAGAGACTTTACAAATAAGAGGGATTGCGAAATATGCAACGCAAGCTCGTCTGCTCTCTCACTACCTAGAATATCCATATCTCCTGGGACCCAACATAGGGCCGCCATATTGGCTCTTGATCTCTTATAGACGTCTTATACGTTTTATTGAAAATCTTACTAGCCTTGATCGAATTTCTGCATAGTCCAGAGCATTATCGACTACTTGACTGGCAATGTATACAGTAATCACTTTTCCAATGATATTGTCTTTGATAATTGTATTTGCAATTTTGATAATGGCTGTTATTTCGGCTTGAAAAACGCCGCAATCTAAACTAAACGGATGGCTGATTTCTAGAATTTAACAGTTAACCGCAGCTCCTGTACCGTCAACCATTTTGGAATCGTCTGTGTAGAAGGGCAACCCTCTTTATTTCTGACTCGTTGACTCTTCCTGTCATGTCTGTCAGGAATTCTGATAAATAGCCATATGTCGTCCACAACCATATGATGTATATAACCCAGCTTTCCTCAGCCTGAGCGCAGTTGAGTTTCAGCCGACATGATGCTGTTACAGAAAAAAATGAAACTTAGCTTGGTCTTCAATTGAGTTGTGGGCGCTGGTCTGATAGATTCCATGAACCCTATCCAGGCTGTCCTCCGGATCTTGGTTAGGTTTGAGAGATGATATTATTTCTCAAGTGCTTTCCACCAGACCGTCGAGTCATATATTAGAAAAGGTCTCATAACCAGTACACCACAGCTGGTTTGAGACCCAATGTGTTATTGAACGCGTTATTGAACGTGTTATTGAACGGACAACGATCTTCGTGTCTGCACATGGAATGTTAGGTCCCTCTACAAACCACGTGCAGCCGAACAACTTGCGGAGGCCCTAGAGTATCTCAAAGCAGATATTACCGCCATCCAGGAAGTGCGATGGGATGGGCCGGGCAAAAGGAGTATGAAAAACTGCGACATCTACCACGGCAATTGCTACAGAAAAAAAGGACAGCGTCTATTCGGGTGCGGATTTGTCATTGGAGGCAGACTTAGGCAAGAAGTCTTGAGTTTCCGGCATGTGAACGAGCGCCTTATGACTATCCGTATCAAGGCTAAATTTGCCAATATTAGCCTAATATGCGTTCACGCCCCTCATGAAGAGAACGACGACGCGACAAAGGACGACTTCTACCAGCTCTTGGACAAGACGTATGAGCAATGCCCTAGCCACGACGTTGAAATTATCCTAGGTGATTTTAACGCAAAGCTAGGAAGAGAGGACGTCTTTAGTAGCGTGGTCGGAAAGCACAGCCTGCACGACATCACATCCGATAACGGACTCAGGCTAATCGACTTGCAGCGGGGCGAAACTTTGTCGTAGCTAGTACGCGGTTCCCACGTCTCGATATTCACAAAGGAACATGGCTCTCCTTTGATCGAAAAACTGTCAACCAAATCGATCACATTGCGATCGACGCAAGGCACTCTTCCAGTATTCTGGGTGTCCGGACTTTCCCGAGGAGCCAACGTGGACTCGGATCACTACCTAGTTGTAGCCAAGGTACGGATGCGGATATCCACAACGGAGCGAAATCAACGAAATGCTGTGAGGAAATTTGACGTCGAAAAGCTACAATCGCAAGAGACCGCCACAACCTTTGCCGATCGTGTTTCTTCTAATCTCAATCTAAGTCCTATGCCGCCAGCAGCAAATGCAGAAGACCAGTGGCAGCGTTGCCAACAAGCCATCAGAGATGCCGCCTCTGATGTACTGGGTTTCTCTCACCCACCACAACGAAATCCCTGGTTTGATGAGGAATGCCGCCAAGCACATGCAGCAAAACAAGAGGCATACAAAGCGGCGCTGCATAGAAGGACCAGAGCTGCTTATGAGCTCTACGTGCGCAGGAGAAAGGAGGAACATCGACTTCTCAGAAGGAAGGAAAAAGAGCATGAGAAGCGCTCGATCGAGGAGATTGAGAGACTTTATTGCAGGAATAATGTTCGAAAATTTTACCAAAGGGTAAAAAGAACAGCCAGGGTTTCAAAGCCAGAACAGAAGCCTGCAGGGTCGAAAATGGTAATATAGTAGTAGAATCGCAGTCGGTGCTGAGGATATGGAAGGAACACTTCTGCAGACTGTTAAACGGCGATGATGATCAATATTCCGCTGTCAGGCAGAATGAGCCATTCAACAGTGACGATGGCAGTCGAGATTCCCGTCAATCCGATCAGAATGAAGTGAGGATAGCGATATCTAAACTCAAATCCAACAAAGCTGCTGGAGCCGACGGCCTTGCCGCTGAACTTTTCAAGGCAGGACGAGATGAGTTGGTAAGGAGCATGCACCAGCTCATCTGTAAAATCTGATCGGACGAAAGTATGCCCGATGAATGGAACCTCAGCATCGTTTGCCCGATCCTGAAGAAAGGAGACCCTCTGAACTGCGCCAACTACAGAGGTATAAGTCTCCTAAATATCGCATATAAGATCCTGTCTGCCGTACTATGTGAACGCCTAAAACCGATCGTCAACAACCTGATAGGTCCTTATCAGTGCGGTTTCAGGCCTGGAAAGTCATTTTACGGCTGAATTTATGAGTGGCTCCTCCTTTAATGTATTTCGTGAAAATCGCTGCGTGAACACTACAGGTTTGCTCAGAGGCCGAGGAATACTGATTGCAGTTCGTAGTTGCTTTCCTTGTAGACAGCTCGAGCTGCTTTCAAATAACCTAACACCTTCTACCAATTTTGATGTTGATCAATTAATTTTAAAAAATTCCTTTTCATCAGACTTTGATCTTTTTTTGATTGCCAGCTACTTACCTCTTGGTAGCCCTTTAGAGCTTTTTAAATTACACTTCGATAATTGTCGTAATCTACTTGATAATCTAGGACCATCTCAACATGTAGTGTTCACCCGGTGTTTCAACTTGGCGGATATTGTATGGGAGTTTAATAAATTTGATAGTCATCTAATACCCTATAATGTTACTAGTGAAAGAGAGATTGAACTTATAGACTTTTTTGTCAGTATGACCTAATTCAGGTAAATCCAAATAAAAATTTTCATAATCATGTTATTGATCTTATGTTTGCTGATAAAGAATTTGTTGTTAATATTGAATTAGCTGATTCTCCCATTCTCAATAACTCTGTTTTCCTTAGTGCCTTTATAGTTGATTTCTCAATCTTTCATTATCAGAAAATTTCAAATGGTCAAAGATTTCGTAGAGACTATAATAAAGCTGACTTTGATGCAATGAACAATTACTTGGATTCGGTTTCATGGAATTATATATTATCATCACTTGATTTGGGATCTATGTATGACACTTTTTTTTCCATTTTACATTCTATTATTAGTCGCTTTGTTCCAGTCAAAAAAAGCATTTTGTATGGACACCCGGTCTAGTTTAATAGGAGGCTTTTGAATCTTAAAAATAAAAAAAATAAGGCATACAAGCGTTTAAGGAATGACAGATCTAATATAGAACTAAAATCGTGGTACCTACTTTGCCAAAAGGAATTTGATGTTCTAAACAAATTTTTGTACAGAGGTTACATATTATCGTGTGAAAATAAATTAAAATCGAATAGCAGATTTTTCTGGAACTTCATAAATTCCAAAAGAAATACTAATGGGTTAACAAATCTTATGTATTTTAATGACTCTTCATCTAATGATACTAAGGCGATTTGTGATTACTTTGCTGACTATTTTAGTTCAGTTTATAGCAATTATGATGGAGTTGATTCTTTTTCGAATTTGGAATCTATGATAAACCTTGGTGATTTGCATTTTGATAGAATAGACATTGAAAAAGCTCTTGTTGACCTTAAGGGTGTAAAAAGTGAAGGTCCTGATGGTATTTCTCCTATCTTACTTAAGAACTGTGCAACTTCTTTATCTTTCCCACTTCATCTTATCCTATCCAAATCAATCGCGTCTGGAAGTTTCTTAGATATTTGGAAAATATCTCACATTGTGCCGATCCATAAATCCAGTCCTAAACAAAACGTTAGCAATTACCGTCCCATTTGCAAGATCCCTTCCATTCCGAAACTGTTTGAAAAGTTAATTACAAACAAGATTTCTTCCTTAGTAAAGAATTTTATTTCTGTTCAACAGCATGGGTTTATTCAGGGCAGATCTACATGTACAAACTTGTCGATTTTCTGCAATAATGTTATAAAAAACTTCGAGATCTTCGAGATTTTGCAAAAGCATTCGATAAGGTTAGCCACAAAACATTAATAAGGAAACTTTCCTGCTTGGGTTTCCACTCAAATTTACTTGATTGGATTGAGTCTTATTTGAGTAATCGGATCCAATTTGTGAAAATTAATGATACTCTGTCAAAACCTAGTAATGTAACTTCGGGCATCCCACAAGGTAGCCACCTTGGCCCGTTGTTATTCCTACTTTTTATTAATGATCTTCCGGACGTCATCAAGCATTCGGAATGTCTTTTGTTTGCTGATGATCTAAAGATATTTCGTGCAGTTAAAACTAATAACGATTGTAATCTTTTGCAGGAAGACATTTATGAAGTGAACGAATGGTGTGTTGTTAACAATTTGCCCCTGAATACTTCGAAGCGTCAATGCTTCACACTTTCTAGGTCTTTTACTTCCATTTTGCATTGTTATTACATTAAAAACAGTCCACTTGATAGAGTGACCTCAAAAAAGGACTTGGGTATTTTGTTTGATCCTCACCTAACTTTTAATGAACACATTGACTATATTGTCTGTAAGGCTAATTCTCTGCTAGGTTTCCTTAAACGTAACTCAAGAGATTTTACTGATCCCTACACACTGAAAACTCTTTTCATTTCTTTAGTTAGACCCCACTTGGAGTATTGCAGCATTATTTGAAATCCTTCTTACAATTTGCACTCCTATCGAATTGAAAGAGTACAGAAAAGTTTTACCAGATTTTTATTTTACAAACTAAATTGGCGAATCGAAACGCTTTCCTATAAAACCAGATTATTGTTATTTAACTTAAATACTTTGGAATGTCGTGGTAAATATTTTTGCGTTATGTTGGTCAGAGACTTAATTCCTTATCAAATTCAGTGTCCTACCTTGCTATCTATGCTTGATTTTTATTCTCCTTCTCGAATGCTTCGCGCACAGTTCCACTTCCGTGAAAGTATGCACCGGACTAATTACGGTCAAAATGAGCCAATTGCTCGTTGCACCACTGAAGTTAACTCTATATAAGCATCAATAGATATTTTCCTAAATTGTTCCAGACTTAAATTTAAAAATAATCTACTATTAATCTTATCTGATAATGTTTGATTGTTAAGTTTCGTTTCTTATTTATTTAAATTAAAAAAATTGTATGAGTTTATTTTATGAATGTTTGTTTTGTATCCAAAATACTTCTTAATTTTGTTATTTAGTATGTAAGAGATTTTTATACTCTGTTAGATGAAATAAAGAAAGAAAGTCCACGATTGACCAAATATTCACACTACGGCAGATCTTGGAAAAAACCCATGAATATAAAATCGATACGCACCACCTTTTCATCGATTTCAAAGTTGCCTATGATACCGTGTATAGAGACGAGTTATACAGAGCCATGTCTAGTCTTGGCATCCCTGCCAAGCTCGTCCGTTTATGCAGAATGACGATGGAGAACTCTCGCTGCTCCATCAAAGTCGATAAGAACGGAGCCGAACCATTCGATGTCAGGAAAGGTCTTAGACAAGGCGACGCGCTATCATGCGATCTCTTTAACATAGTACTTGAGAATTGTACGAAACTCACAAGCCAACACCGGAGGTACAATCTTCCTCAAGTCTGTACAACTACTCGCTTATGCCGATAACATTGACATAATCGGAAGAACTTAGCGGGCAGTCAATGGGGCGTTTATGAGTATTGAGAACGAGGCAGCAAAGATGGGCCTAGCGGTCAATGAAAGCAAAACAAAATATATGCTGTCTACAAAAAAGGACACGCAACATCGGCGTCTTGGACAGAACGCCACAATAGACAGATATAATTTTGAGGTAGTAAAGGATTTTGTCTACCTAGGCTCTATGGCGAACTCCGCAAATGACATCAGTAGAGAGACCACACGAAGAATTACTCTTGCCAATCGTTGTTTCTATGGGCTAAAACGGCAATTGAGTAGCAAAGCCCTATCTCGAACTACTAAGGTAACTCTTTATAAGACATTAATCATCCCAGTCCTGCTGTATGGCACAGAGGCATGGGCTTTGAAAAAACCGGATGAGGATGCCCTTGGTTATTTCGAGAGAAAAGTTGTTCGAGCGATCTTTGGTCCCATCTGCATGAGTGGAGGAGAAGGTACAATGCCGAACTATACGGCCTGTACAAGGACATCGACTTAGCCAGAAGAGTTCAACCAACTTGGCGTACGCAACTGGAGGCAGCTGGCTCGTAACCGTGCTGGCTGGAGAGGTTTGTTGGTTGAGGCCCAGGTCCACCCCGGACTGTAACGCCATCTAAGTAAGTAGTAAGTAAGTTACAAGTCGACTGCAGGGTACGTATGTAGGGATTTAAGCTTATCTTTGTCCTTTTCGTGGGCCAAACCAATTCTAAAATTCATCAACTCTAGACGAGAAGTACGATACTACTTTTCATATGAGTGTGTTCGAATATGGGCCGAAAGCAGTTTTAATTGTCTTCTGCATAGATTAAGCTTTAAATCACTTTAAAAACGTTGGTAAACGACTAACTACAAGATGTTCTGGCAACCTCTATTTCAGTTCTTAGTTATTTCACACCAATTCTGAGCCACCTTTCGTGCACTGATAATAATCAACTAGTCACAGAATCAGGATTTCACTAATTACGGAATGAACATTTTATTTTATTATTTATTGTTCGATTATTGAATATGGTATGTAATAGGTTGTTGGTTAAAGTGCCAACGACATCCTTTCATTGATCGGCTCCTGAAATTATCCAACACGTACTGGAAACCAAAACCGAATGCAAAAACCAGATCAAACTCTAACGACTAGTTCGGACACTACCTATAGAGCGAGCCTGGACTGAAACTTAATCTCCCTTACATTCGAATCACTACACAAAATAACTTTCTTTCTTATCCCTTCTCTTCATTTCCAAATTACGTCGTGCAATTCAGTTTGTATGATAAAGGTTGCCAAACCACAGAACTGGGTGAGTTTATGCACCTGTTTTTGGAACTTGAAAAGTGAGTGTTCCTTAAAACTGCCAAGGATCCCCCAGTAGACTTAGTACCAGTCCCTTTCGACCTTGTAATAGACGACTGGAGTATTTCTAGAGCAGAATCTCATAAAGCCTAGTGAAATGGTTTCAACAGGCTAACAGTACTCTATATATGTAGCACGCACCTTGAGACTAACATTAAATGGAATTCAAGTGTGGTCCGGAAAGGACTTAATAATGGAAATCCTCTAGCTTTTCGTTCAGAAGTTCTTCCCAACCCATAAGGAACTCAAAAAAACGAAAAGTTAGAGATCATAAGGACATCGAACGAAGGGCTTGCTTCATTCGTCAATTTCTAATCGGTCGCATAGCTTATGTCTTGGTGTTGTATTCGTATTTCTTTGCAGCACCTGCAGAACGAAATTTGTGACCTTAAAATGCTGACTGTTCTTATATTTGAATGTGTTTTTTTTTTCAACTTTATCAAGAACGAAAGAACATCGAGTCCTGGTAGAGTTGACTTGCTTACTAAGGTGGCACTACTGCGGTAGACCTGGGCCTCAACTAACAAACCTCTCCAGCCAGGCCGATTACAAGCCAGCTGTCACCAGTTGCGCATGCCAAGTTGGTTGAGGTCCCCCTCCAATTGTTTGCGCCGCCTACCGCGAGGTCGTCCTCTACTGCGACCCGTCCATCGGGGTTGGATTCGAAGATTTTCCGGGCTGGAACGTTGGGCTACATCCGCTCTAGATGACCCAGCCATCTTTGTCGCTATATGTGAAGTCTTCTCGATGACGTTGTATCTACTGTATAGTTCGGCATAGTACCTTCTTCTCCATTCGCCGTCTATGCAAACGGGGGCAAAGATCACTCGAAGAACTTTTCTCTCAAAGTAACCAAGGGCATCCACATCCGATTTTGACATAGTCCAAGCCTCTGCGTCATACAGCAGGACTGGTATGATTATTGTCTTATACTGAGTTACCTTAGTAGTTCGAGATAGCGCTAGAGTAATTTTTTGTTTAATCTTTCCACTGGTGCTATTTGCGGAGCTCACCATAGAATCTAGGTAGACAATGTCCGTTACCACCTCAAAATTATATATGTATGTGTCTATTGCGGCGTTCTGTCCACGACGTCGATGTTGAGTGTCCTTTTTTGTAGACAGCATATACTTTGTTTTGCTTTCATTGACCGTTAAACCCATCTTCGCTGACTCGATCCCAGGTTCTTGATGATCGGTTTTAAGTGTTAACGTAATACAGCAGACAGGATTTTATATGCGATGTTGGGAAGACTTATGCATATGCAGTTTGTGCAGTTCAGAGGGTCCCCTTTCTTCAGGATCGGGCAAACGATGCTGAGATTTGGTTGAGTTGACTAATGTGAGCTAATTTCGCATGGCTCGTTGCATTTTTCTATTCCAGCCATCCCAAAGTTGTGTCACTGCTTCGAAATTGTGCAGCGAAAGACTGTGAAATGGACAAAGTCTTCAAAACCAGAATGAGGAGCAAAAGATTCCTTTAGCTTACCATCTTCGTGACACAAGTCTTATAGTTAATTTATTTTTTTTAAGACCTGTTATGACATCCTTTTTCATCTCTCTTTCTTCTGGTAGGACACTTCATTTGAATCTGCCTTCCCTTCATAATCTAAATCTTAAATTAAACTGGATTTATCTAAGCACACAGTGAAGGTTGCTTAAAAAATACCCTAACACAATAACCAGGATAACAATACAACAAGGATATGTGAAAAGACAAAACTTTGCAACAATAGACCACTAGTCTCTGCAGTGCCATTGTATGTGTTGTATCCGCTAAACAATAGCAGCACAGCAAACAACTTCATTCTGCGGCGCATCCAACTATAACGTATCTCTCTATTACGAAAGTTCATATTAACAAGTTTGTCCTTTTTTACATTTTTCATTTATTTTTCGTTTAATTCTTTCCTCATCTCAGAATGAACACCAGAATGGTATCCTTAACCTTTTTTGTGGAAACGTGTGTGTGTGTGTGTGTGTGTGTGTGTGTTCAAGTCTGCGCTTAATTTTCGTGCACATAAACAATGCTAAATAAGGAACATGCCCGGAGGCAGCATCCTCCCAGTCCCCCATACTATCAGAGCTCTCTACTCTTCTCAAAGTTTAGTACAGCTTAGAGTCCTTCAAGGTAGAGAGGACTACACTAACTAAGCGCGAACGAGGATTGGGTATAGGTATGAGACTCTACTCTTTAGATGACGGCAATGATAATAATGAGGAGGAGATTTTGAAATCAGAACCATTTTCCATTGTCCTTCTACCGCCATTATTCTGTGACTGCCAACCAACTGAGCGCGTACTCATTCAGGTAAAGGATTCAATCCTTCATACATGCATACGAGTACCCCTGCTAGTACAATTGTTTTGTTCTCTAGTCCGTGCTGGAATAGATCCCTGTCGGAGGATTATTACAGAATAGGAAAACTGATCTGATGACATCATGGTTATATCTTTCTCAATGGCAATGGGTCCATATTTCACATTTTGTGTCGCGTCCAACCACCTGCCTCGGAGCGGTCCGAGGCTAATTAGTCCGATGGAATTCGGTTTTGCGTTTCATGTTTTCCTTTTTTGTCGTCTTTTTTTTTGGTTTTAATTAATGGCAATGCTTCGGTTGGCGGTGGACAAATTGTGGCAATGTGGAGTCCCCGCATAGGTGAATGTGGTTTGCCAGCGGCACGCAACTAAAAATGTCCCCAGCATCACGTAATTAAGCTTTTAACCTATTGTCATGAACGTTAAATTACATTTCAAACAATTTTTTTCCCGCAAAAAAAAAAAAAAAAAAAACAAATTCAAATGGCATGCGAGGGTACAAAAGCTTCTCCTCTGCAGACATTACTCGCATTCCATCACCCACAGTGCAGAGGGTGGAATTCTTCTCCCCCTGCTGCCGCAGCAAGGAATTTCCCAATTACCAGAAGTTGACTTTAAAATTTAAACAGCACAAACAAACATATTAAGCGTAATTTAATACATGCATAAACAAGGCTAGCAAACAACAGCGCTGACGATGATGTAACATCGCATTGGAAAAACGTACGGTACAAGTGTGGGATGGGGGTGGCACGAGTGAGGTTGAGGTTGCCTGCCAGTAGAAATTCACCCCACTGAGTTTCACAGGAAAAACAAAGGCAATTGAATAAACACAAGAAGCAGGGTATCCATGATGCGAATGAGAATACATACAGAAGTGGTAGAGTAGTGATCGCATTTGGCTTTCTTGTTTAAGGGATGAATGTAGAGAAGTGTTGCCGATGTCTGTTTTTTACTTGCACCTATGTATAACTATAGGTGTTTGGAGCATTTCCTTTCAAACTTCATTCTGGCGTCTGTGGGCTTAAGCCCCGACGTCAAATCGGGGCCTTACTAAAGGCCGATTTTGAAAAATTGTCATTGTCTCTGTTAAATATAATTAGAATAAAGTGTCAACACTAATAACACTCAACGCCCTCTTACATAAATAGTTTCTACTTAGTCTAAAAATATTCTTAACCTTAATACGTACTTCCTGTAATATATACTTTTACTTTCTAATACACTCTTTACTTGTACTGCTCATAACACGTTCGTTTGTTTTAATCTCTGGACATCTACTCGCGTAACTCTGGTATTCTACAGTCTCGAAAACAGTTCCAATGATGTTGTTCAAATTTCATATTGTGCTTGTTAAGAGATTTGTATACCAGGTTGTTGGCTTAGTGTTCGAATAATGGTAGTTTAATTATTAACCGGTATTCAAAATTCTGCAATTTTATTTTAGAAAATTGTAAAAATATTTATTTTTAATTTCTAAAAGAAGTGTATTCTCTGTTTTTTTTTTGGAATCATCTACCGATTTTTAATCCTATAGAATATAGACTTCTTCAAACAAACAATAATTTACTAATCAAAAACGAATGAATGTACCCAATTTTTAAATTTTGTTAAATTGGTTCTATGCATTATTACTAAAAGTAAACTTGTCACCCGAAGAGACCTTTGGGAGCATATTTGTACATAACTTAAGAGCCCCTCGCAGACTACAGACTTTTGAGCGGTCGACAGTTTAATCGGTTGGAGTGCGTGCACCAATTAAATAGTTTCATGGACTGCCCGATTTCCTTTCATTTGTACTCGTAAAATCTGCCAACTATCGGCCGACTGCTTATTCAGTATGGTCTACTATGCGAATGCGCAGACTCGCCCGCTTTCCGATCGGTGATTTTCTCTGCTATCAGTTCAAAACTGGATGGCATAATTTTGATATCGATGTGAAGTGCGAAGTAAATTGTCGTGAATTAGTAAAATTGAGACTTTAATTGAAGAGAAAAAATTGTTATATTTACTTCCATGCATCGAAAATCGGTCCTACGACCTACAGATAATCAATAAGATGATGACGATAAGGATGTTAACGAATCTGATAGTATCTACTTCCACTTCCACGCCTACCCCACGAAGGAAAAAAATACGTTATAAATCGAATAAAGAAGAAAAAAAAACTCTTATTAAGGCTCTTCCGTACGCAGATGATATTGTCCTGCTGGCTAGGTCACCAGAGTCCTTGCAGCTTATGATAAATCGGCTGTACGACTACTGCACACTATAGAATTTAAAACTAAACCTGGACAAATAAAAAATTATGATTTTTAGGAGAAGAGGTGGCAGGCTATGTAGAACAGAAAGATGGGCATTTAACGGTGAACCGATTGAAGTGGTTAAACACACTGGGAGTTGTGCTGTCGAGTAACTTGAGTTTAGACACCCATCTAAGTAAAAAAGTCTAAGAATGCAATAAACTCCAGAATCGAAATATACCTCACAGTTCAAAGCACAGAGTCTTTGAAGCTGTATCCAAACCCATATTGTTCTACGTATTATCATAAGTACTATGACATGGTAGAAAAACTACTGAGGTTTTATCTTCGAAGGTCATTTCAACTCCCAACCACTGCCCCAAACTACATGCTGATGATCGAAACTGGACTTGCCCCATTTCATACAGACTCTTAAGCTGAGCGTTGATTATATTCTCAGTATACTCAGGACAGGTTATGAAAGGCTGACAAGGAAATCGGTTATGTTTGCAGCGAATGCGCAAAGTCTGTGGTACAAGGACATGTTAAATCTGGCGGAGACATATGAATACGGCCTTAGCTTAGATTGGAATGCTCAGACTAATTGGAAGGGGATACTCTACGACTTCATATCTCACGTAGATATATGTATGCGTAACAAATATATCGAGGAAGCGGAGGCATCAACACACAGGGAAATCTATAGGACTCTGCGGTTCAACCTAGGTCCCCTTAATTACTTTAAGGATTCTAACAGCGTAAGATGTATCTCTTTGATTCTTCATGCCAGAGGAGAGATATTGCCACTCAACTTCGTGCCACACAGGGAGGATCTTCCAGTTCTCTGCTCAATTTGCAACTTAGCTCAAAGAGAGAACTCTATACACTTCTTGGGAATGTGCCCAATATTCCGGAGTATCAGGAGATTTCACTTTGGAAAAGCCATATTTGTTCTAATTGGAAAGCTCTCATATCATACTGTAAATCAACGCTAGGTTATAGAAGAATGATCATTGAAGAAATTTTTAAAATTAAAAAGTAAGAAGTAAACATTACTGAAGAAGTAATTGAAATTGTACCAAAAGGTTGATATTCTTTGGCAGACGGCTTTGAGCCATGTCTTTAAGATTTAAGTATTTTTATTTTATGTAAATTTTGTACAATCTTCAATAAATCTATCTATCCATCTATCTATCTAAAGAAGAAAAGTGGATAAAGCACTATTGAAAGCATTGGACGACACAAAAGACGAAGATACAAACTTCGCCTTATCTACTGCTCCCTCACCCCTATTGTAATAGGGAAAAACAGGATGCTTAAATTAGTATTCTAAACATTTTTAAGCAGATACGATTAGGAAGGCGTCGTCAGTCCACTTCTCAATCACTATACTTCTACAAGTATAACATTCCCTTCTTCGCCTATGCAGGCTACTATTCACTGCTTTGACTGCGCTTCTCCTCCACTTTTTCTTCTTTCAAAGCGGTGTCCGACAAGCATGTACACTATCGTCAGTACTATTTCCAGTGGTTATTAATGATATGATTCGCGTTGCTTTGTGTGTTGGAAGCGGTGATGTCTTACAGCATATCTCAAACACGTCGACTGTGCTAATAATGTTTGCCTAATATAGCACGGCGCTATGGACTTCCACTAAATGGCCACGGGTTTGGTTGAAGAAGCGGAAACTAAGATTTTTAGCCTGAATATCCCTCAACATTAGAAGTAAACATTGGTAGACGAAGGTCGAAACAGTTCAAGGCTTTCGATACCTTGGGAGTCATATTTCTGTCGACGATGATACTGAATTATATGTATATAGTACACCCGAATAGGGAAAGCCTAGGCCGCGTTTGAAACACTTTCGAAGATCTTTGCCTAAAAATCTGTCTGATCAAATGTGGAGTCTGTACATATGTATCTATGGGCTCATGCTTACTTACTTATGTCCTGTATCCCCTTGTGGATCGTAGGGCCTCTACTACGCCTACTCGTAATCGTGTACGGTTTCTGGCAATGTGTCTGAGTTCTCTCCAACTTTTCCCTAACTGCCGCGCCTCCTTCTCGACTATTCTGCGCCATGTTCTCCTCGGACCGCCAGGTCTTCTGCCATCCTGAGTAAGAGGGTTCCATTGCATAGCATGGTTTGCTATGGAACCGTCACCCTTTCGGAACATGTGACCAATCCACTGCAACTTCCGTCATTGGATGGTTGTGCCTATTGGTTCCTGACCCGTTCTCTCGTAAAGGTGTTCGTTAGAGATTCGATTAGGCCAAAAAATCTTTAAGATATTGCGCAGGCACCTATTAACAAACGTTTGCAGCTTTCTGGTGATAGTAGTGGTCACTCTCCACGTGCTGCAACCATATAGCAGCACGGATTCAACGTTGGAGCGGAACAGTCTTATTTTGGTGCTCAAACTGATTGCATTGCTTCGCCATATTTTCGACAACATCCCGAACGCGAACTTTGCTTTGGCGATCCTGTTGGCTATATCCAGTTCGGTTCCACCATCGGTCGAGACAATACTCCCAAGATACTGGAAATCCTCTACTCTCTCTACCGGTAGTCCAGCAATGCATATTTGAGCCGATGAGTTTGTTCCAAGGCTGATGATTTTAGTTTTTGCCGTATTCATTTTCAGCCCGACGACACCTGCCTCCCTCTCCACATATGCTGTCATTTGGTGGAGGTCCATAATTCTGTGGGAGAGTAAGCATACATCGTCTGCGTAGTCAAGATGTTTCAGTTGAGATGTAAGAGTCCATCGAATTCCTCCGTTTCCCGTCGACAAAGCTGCATGAAGCACATCGCTAATCACCAATAGGAATCATATTGGTGAAAGGATACAGCCTTGCCTTACCCCACTTTGGATCTCAAACTCCTCGGACAACGTTCCCCTGTGCAGAACGTGGCATTTGGAGCCTTCATATGTAGATTTGATAATAGCAATTAGTTTATCGGGAATACCTCTCCTGCGTAAGGCACGCCAAATAAACTCCCTGTTGACACTATCGAACGCCTTCTCAAAATCGATGAACAGCAGGTGCAGTGGCGATCGATATTCAACGCACTGTTCGATGATAATCCGCAGGGTGTTGATGTGGTCGGCACAGGAGGATCCAGAGCGTTTCCGCTCTGCTTGTTCGGCATCGAGTGTGTCTTCGAGATGTTGTTTGATTCGCTCCAGGATGATTTTAGCTATTATCTTAGCTACAGCAGGCAGCACGCAGATACCCCTCCAGTTTCCGCACTCCATTAAGTTTCCTTTCTTAGGAAGCTTGACGATCATTCCATTTTTCCACTCATTAGGAAAGCTCTCAACTTCCCAAGCTCTCTCTATAAGTGGAAGCAGAGGCTCAGCCGATGTTGTGGGCGCCGCTCGTAAGAGCTCTGCTGGAATACCGTCAAATCCTACCGCCTTGTTGCTTTTGAGTGCCTTGATCGCGGTAATGATCTCATCTTTACTGGGAGTCGTGGTGCGTATTCGGGAACTTCTCATCTCGGGCATCGTAGTCTGATTTGGGAGCATATCGCTAGCGAATACATGGTTCAAAACCGTAGCAAAATGCTCTTTCCATCTCTTGAGTTGGTTCTCATCCGAAATGAGCAAGAAGCCGTCTAGGTTTTTCACTGGGTGTTGGCTGGAGCTGCGACCAGCTGTCAGCTCCTTCGTGATTCTGTAGACGGTCCTGCTGTCGCACCTCCGTGCAGCTTCTTCTGCTTCTGTAGCCAGCGCGTTGATGTAGTTGCGCTTGTCACGTCGTACGCTACGCTGAACTTCTCTCATCTTCATGCGATATAAGGACTCTAGCTCGCTTCTCCCTGCTGCTGGAGTAGCTGCAACGCGAGCTTTCAGCTGTTTTCGTTCGTCAATCCGTCTCCAGGTATCCTCGGAAAGCCACGCCCTATGTCTTCCCTGCGATCGACTGACAATTCTTTCAGCACCAGATGTAAAAACATTTTCACAGCACACCAATGGTCTTGGATGGTTGCGGACCTTGAGCTGCTGATTGCTTCCACACCTTGCGAGAAGTGCATCCTTCATTGTTGGCGCACTGAGGGATCACTAAGTCTATCGACGTTGAACCTGGGCATTCTTGTGTTGTCCTGGGATCTTCGAACTGCAGCCGTGCGTAGTTGGAGAGTAGCTATCATAAGATGGTGTTCACGTACTATCCCCACATCTGCCCCTCGCCTGCTTCGGATGTCCAGGAGACTACTTCTAAAGCGGCGGCTGATAGCAAAATGGTCAATTTGATTGGAGGTTGCTTGCCTGTCATTGGAAACCCAGCTGACTTTGTGACAGGTTTTGTGCTCAAACATGGTACCACCAATCATAAGGCGGTTGGCATTGCAGAAATCCACAAACCTTTTGCCGTTGTCATTGCGGTTACCTAGTCCATGCTTCTCGATTACATGTTTGAGCACTTCGTTGTCGTTGCCTACCTTGGCATTCAAATCCCCCATCACTATGACAATGTCTCCATTTGTTGTTGTGTTAAAGACGGCGCTTAAGAGATTGTAGAAGCTCTCCTTTTCGTCCTCAGACGAACTATTCGTTGGGGCGTAACACTGTAAGATGGTGACGCGTCGTACTCTAGTCCGGAATCTGGCCGTCAAAATCCTATCACCATGAGGCTGCCAGGAAATTAGGCCCTTGTGTGTTGTTGTTGTTAGCAGTAGTCCGACTCAATATTCCCACGGACTTCCGGATGGTCTTCCAGAATAGAGTAGTACAGTGTTACGCGTTCGGGACTGGTACTCGCCCGCTTCTAACCATCTTACTTCACTTACCCCCAAAATGTCCAGTTTATATCGCATGAATTCGTTTTCCAATTGGAGGAATCTGGCATTGTAAGGACCTTCTCTTCCCGAGTCGAGGAGCGTCTTTACATTCCAGAAATCTACCTTTGTCCGGGTACAATAGCCAAAAGTCGTCAACATATGATCATTCCTTATCCGAGGCATAGTGTCGGTTTCTGCAGCGGGCAATATTCGGTTACGCAGATTGCTGGCCCACGTTACCTAGCCTAGAATCAAGGCCCTAGATAACCCGCGCTTACAATTTTAGCCTACACGTATAAGGGTTGCCCGGGAACCACCACTAAGAGGTAAAGTAAACACTTCATCACGAACTTGATTGTTGCGCTACTGGCCCAAGCCAAGTTTTGGGCAGTCAGTAGTTTCCCGATCAATCGCAATGCAGGTCCCCATGGCTCATGCTTATAGGACTACCTTTGTTATAAGAAAGCTCAGAATCATATTGCGAGTATTCGGACCAAACCGTTTCTCAAAGGAACAGCTATAAGAGGAAACGGGCTAGGAACATATACCTAAACATAGATGCGTTTGTACACAAGCGGAAGTGGCGATGGATTAGATCGATGATATGTTTCATTTCATTTCATTTGCAATGCATTTTATTCATTTAATTCATTATACCTTACGTGCTAACAAAAAACGCTTAAAACTGGCTTAATTAACTTAACTATCTCATTCTAACTTACTGGCCCCATGTAGGCGCTCTAAGTTTATCTTAACTCTTAGCCTATGTCTTTCGACGTAACCTAACTAAATGCATTTATTATAACTTAACAAAATGACAGTTGGAATAACTTATCGATGAGATGTTTTCCAGCTGTGGGATGTCAAAAAGATGGAATTAAAAGAGAAAATAACAAAAACATGCTTTTAAAGCTTTCCATTTGATAAGCTACTGTTTCCCAAGTTGTCATATCTACTTCATGTTGGTGGCACTAGACTTCTTGAGTTTCTTCCAGTCAATGCAATTGTTCGATGTTGCATTTTTTCAGACTACTTTCCTGTTTAGGATGTCCATAAGTGGACCTTGGCCGTAACTAGGCAGTGGTGAGAGGTGATATTCACTCTTTGGAAAGTGCGAATATTAAAAATACTAAATGGATCTCGGGATTTTGGTCAGGGGACTGCAAATTTGAAAATTGGAATCTGATTTTGAATAATTTTTTGTGAAAAAAAAAAATTAATTTAAGGTAACATTTACTTACTTACTAAGGTGGCGTTACTTACTAAGCCCGCTTACGAGCTAGCTGCCTCTAGTTGCACACGTCAAGTTGGTTGAGATCCATCTCCACTTGTTTGCGCCACCTACTGCGAGATCGGCCTCTACTCCGCCGTCCATTAGTGGTGAATTCGGAGATATTCTGGGCTGGAACGTTGGGCTACATCTACTCTATATGACCCAGCCATCTTATTTGCTGTATGTAAACTCTTCTTGCTAAGTCGATGTCTTTGTATATGCCGTATAGTTCGGCATTGTACCTTCTTCTTCACTCGCCGTCTATGCAGACGGCGAAGAACTTTTCTCTCAAGTAAGCAAAGGCATCCTCATTCGATTTTGACAAAGTTCATGCCTCTGTGCCACATAGCACGACTGGGATAATAAGTGTCTTATAAAGAGTTACTCAGGTAAAGTTCGAGATAGGGCGAGAATGATTTTCGTTTGATCTCTCCACTGGTGTCATTTGCGGAGCTCACCATTGAGCCTAGGTAGACAAAGTCCTTTACTACCTCAAAATTATATCTGTCTATTGTGGCGTTCTGTCCAAGACGTCGATGTTGGGTGTCCTTTTAGTAGGCATGTATTTTGTTTTGTTTTCATTGACCGCTTTCATCCATCTTGGCTGCCTCGATCTCAATACTCGCAACGCCCCACTGACGGCCCGCGAAGTTCTTCCGACTATGAAAATATCATCTGCGTAAGCGAGTAGTTGTTCAGACTTGTAAAAGATTGTACCTTCGGTGTTGAGTTCGTATAATTCTTTCAAGTATTATGTTAAAGAGATCGCATGATAACGCTTCGCGTTGTCAAAGACATTTCCTGACATCGAATGGTTCGGCTAAGTTCTTTCTGACTTTGATAGAGCAGCGAGAGTTCTGCATCGTCATTCTGCACAACGGACAAGGGTGGCAGGGATGCCGAGACAAGGCATAGCTCTGTGTAACTCGTCTCTATACACGCTATCATAGCCAACTTTGAAATCGATGAAAAGATGATGTGTATCGATTTTATATTCATGGGTTTTTTCGTAGATCTGCCATAGCATGAACATTTGGTCAATGACCGACTTTTTCGGCCTGAAACCGCACTGATAAGGACCTATCAGGTTTTAGTCGTTCAAATATGGCGGACAGGATCTTATATACGATAGAGGACTGATGCTGTTGGCGCAGTTCAGATGGTCTCTTTTCTTCAGGATCGGGCAAAGCATGCTGAGGTTCCATTCATCGGGCATACTTTCGTTCGACAAGATTTTGCAGATGACCTGGTGCATACTCCTTATCAAATCATCTCATCCTGCCTTGAAAAGTTCAGCGACATGGCTGTTGGCTCCAGCCGCTTTGTTGGATTTAAGTAAAGATATCGCTATCCTCACTTCTTTCTAATCGGATTGACGGGAATCTTGACTATCATCGTCACTGTTGAATGGCTCATTCTGCCTGATAGCGAAATATTGGTCATTGTCGCCGTTTAACAGTCTTCATAAGTATGCCTTCCATATCCTCAGTCCCGACTGCGATCACATTGGTTCTTAACGTAAATTTAAGTTTTTCACTTCGCGCATGCATTCTACAGACAGAGTTATACGACTATACGCATTTCAACTGTTCTTATGTTATGTAGGGTGGTAATAGCAGCGGTGTACTGAATGTGGATCTACATATATCATCACGTGTCGGGGTAGTGTCCCTGAATCTACATGTCACAAGGTGGTCTTTAAATATTTGTGCTATATTTGTAATATACTAAAAACATTGTACAAGTACAGTGTTCCGCCATTTCGATTATATCTTGCAAACTACCTACAAAATGGTCATACTGTTCCCGTAATTTTTAATCCATTTTCTTTATGTATCCGCTCTTGGTAAATTGCATTAAATTTTGTCAATATCTAGCTGCAAAACTTTCCGAATCCTCAAAAGTCTCCTATCTCGAACATCTGTGTCCCTCGCATCCTCCGCCATATTACATTATTAAAATCCACTAATGCATCACATTAAGTCCCTCCCTCTCGGATCGAAATGAAAGAAAATTCCCGTCTTCCTTCCTTTCCTTCAAAATGGAATAAACTTCAACATTTTCTTTGTGAAAAAAACTAATGCGACTAAAAAACAACGCACAGTTTCCAATACTTTACCACTTTTCCATCTTAAATGTCCTTAAGGGAACAAATACACTTCTCGCATGTGGGTGGTATACTAAAGGAAGGAAACTAAAACTTGGACTGCAATCAATGAGGAACTATCAGGGGGCAGGATAAATTCTAGAAGAAAAAAAAAAGAAACCATAAAGAGTCCAAACTGAAACTTTTAAAAAGTCAATAGTTTCACCAGGACAAAGATGCAGCACCAGCAGCAGCATCAGAGAAGGAAAAAAGAAAGAGAAAATATTGGAAAACTATTCCATCCTCATCCTTCGGAAAGATATCGAAGGCAAAAAGGAGAAAAATAATATCATCAAAGTAAACTTTTCCGAGGGCACCAGAGAGATGCATAAATATGCCGAGCTGCAAGAGATGCCAGGATTCGATGGATCTTTGTATCAGAGCAGCCACCCGCATATAGACACACATTCACAGCGACACCACCATCATCATCATCAGCATTCTGCAGGCAGCAGCGTCTCACAGGATCATAGGAACCCGTTGAACCAATCAAAATACTGCACAAGGATTTGCGATGCCATGCTTCAGCTGGTTGGCATCCTTGTTTGGTGTTTGTCCTGGTAGTGTTGTTTTTGTTTCCTCTCCGTTGTGATGTCGTCGTCGTTTGGTCGGTCAGAAAAAATTCCTTCATCCTTCGGGTTGGAACCAATTTTTTTTCTAACATCTCGAGAAGGAAAATTGCAAAGGATAAAAAAAGCGAATGGGAAAACGATTTTTTCTGTTATTATTCGAGCCAAGGACATTTTGTTCCTTTTCAGGCAGCGGCAAGCGCTGTGGTGTTTCGCCATCAGCTGGAGTGAGAGAAAATAGGAAAGTTACAAAAAAAACAACACGAATAGCGCATAACTTTGTTCGCTTGTCGTCCTTTTTTCAAGCTTCCTTATGGAGGTTTCCTCGTCTTTTTTTGCGCTTCTTATTTGCTCCTTCGATGCCAGGGATCCGAGAGAGGTTGAAAGGTTTTTTCGCATTTTTTGTACTCGCTTTTCCAATTTTCCTGTTCGCTTTTCGCTTCTTTGAATTTTTTTTTTCGTCGTCCTTTGGTACACTTTTGTCCCAAAAACTCATTCTTTCTCCGGTGGTGGATGGATTTTCTTTCAGCTGTGCTCACACAAGAGCAGTCGTGTTTTATATTTTCTGCGATTCTTACTTCTTTTTTCTTTCTTACTCTATGTGGAGAAGGAAGGAGGTGGGCATGGAAAACGAAATGTCGTCCTGTGAAAACTTCTCTCAGACCCACTCACTCTGCCACCTTTATCGGAAGATTTATGGCGGGATGCTGGAATTTAATGAAATTGCAAAACGAAAATTCTATAAGTGTGTGTACATTCACAATTATATCGAAAGGATACATGTGCATACTCGTATGTATATGCGGCGTATCCTTGTCGATTGTCGACTTTCATTTGCTCGGTTTCGCTTCTATTGCATGGGTACGCTATGGTACATACATCGCTCATATATATTTCAGTGAACGAGTATTTCGGAGGAGGACACACTGAGTAACTGAGAAATTTAAAGCACAAACAACAGTTGTATCCTAGTTGTATCCTGCCAAAAGTTTTCGTTGCGATGTTTTATACTTTGTTCCACCAACGACATCATGTATGCAACCCCAAGTTGGAGCTGCTGTTGCTGCCGGTCGGCCTGACTCTTTGTAAGGAACATTGTTTGTAGTAACACTGACTGTGTTGTCACGTGACGGTAATTACCGGTATATGAGCAGAGTGAATTGGATTTAATGGTGGCGCGAAACAACACGACAGAGTGTTTAATCAGCGGTGAGAGTGACAGTCTGGGCTATTGTTTCTGGAGGAAGTGGGATGCATTGAAACCTTCTCCTGTGTTTTGTTTTTAGAAAATAAATGTCATACATAACTCAGTGAGGGGATCGTTGTAATGCTTTGTACGGGTGAATTGGCAATTTGGTTACAATTTGTAGCAATCACATACATATGTACATATATCTACATATATGAAATGCCCAAAACTTTACATTCATTTGGCTTGATTGGGAATTCATGCAGTACAAAATCGACATCTTAGGACTGAGCGATATAAGGTTTGGATGCTAGTTCTAATCACCGACAAGGACACTCGTTTTTGGATAACTGGGTGGACATTTTCGATGAACTGCTGCTAACTCTAACAGCAACCAAAGCCTAATATCGTGTATACATGCATCCTAGTTTCTAGATTTCCACAATGTCAGTCGTATCACCGTTTGAGGTACCTTCTCGATAAAATGTTGACAGAATGCAATGGCATCCCACAGAGCTCTGTGCTGTCCCCGTTGTTTTAGAATATTACATTCAACGAATATTTGTAGCACTCAATAGCCAGGGAGTTCACGGCATTGTAGACCGTAATGATAACATAACGGTGAGCGGTTTGTGGACTTCTGCAATCCCAACCACTTAGTCATTAGGAGTACGCTGTTGAAGCATTACACCGGCCACAAGATGAGTTGGGTCTCTGACAGGCAGCGAACGTCCAACCAGATCGACCATATTGCGATAAGCCGTCGCTTTAGAAATTGTCTCCTGGACGTCCGAAACAGTTGTGGAGCTGACATCGGACTAGAACGAGATCACCATCTTATGTTAGCTCATATACGCCTTCGTACTGCATCCGTCAATAGCAACCGCTCAAACTTACTTAACATCACCAGTTTTAATATCGACAGGCTCAAGGTTCCCCAAGGGCGACAGCAGTTCAGGGACCATCTTGCCTTAGAAGCAGAAGGATTCAGCAGCACAATGCAGGAGAGCATGGATGACCATTGGAATGCTGTGAAAAATGCTTTTACCGCTGAAGCACGCAGCTATGTATGTCGGTAAAAGGCAGAAAAACCATCGCACATGGCTATCTGCAGAAACCTGGAGATGGATCGATGAGCGTACAGCAATCAAGGTTCGGATTGCAGCAGCTTCAGCAGTAGAGAGAACCGAGCTAGAAGCCCAATACCGTGCGAAGAAGAAAGAAGTGCAGCGTAGTGTGAAACGTGACAAACGTCAGCACATCAACTCACTGGCTTTAAGGGCTAAAAAGGCAGCGAGCCGATGCGACAGTAGAACTTTTTATAGCATCACTAAGGAGCTCGCTGGTGGTTGAAACTCCAAACACCCAGTGAAGAGCCTAGACGGTAACCTTCTGATCTCGGATGAGGACCAGCTCACTAGGTGAAGAGAACATTTTACTACAGTTCTAAACCACTTAGACGATGGAGGTATGATCCCGAATTCAAATCAGCCCTCCGCAGCAACAAACCCCCGAATCCGCTCCGGACCTCCAGCAAAACGGAGATAACATCGCAATCAAGTCCCTCAAGGAGAACAAGGCGGTGGCATCCCTGCCGAGCTATTTCAAGCGGCGCCAAATACATCGGTAGATTTTCTGCACCCTCTAATACGGAGAGCTTAGGATAGTGGACAATTTTCGCAGGAGTGGAAAAGCGGATGATCATTAAGCTTCCGAAAAAAGGGAACTTGACGGAATACGGAAACTGGAGAGGTACTTGTGTTCTTCCAGCCGTAGCTAAAATAACAGGTAGAATAATTCTGGAACGAATGAAAGAGCATTTAGATTCAACTCTCGACGTCGAACTGGCAGGCTTTCGTGCTGGATCCTCCTACATCGACACCTTACGGATCATAATCGCCCAACACGTCGAGTACAGTTCTCCGCTAGATCTACGGTTTATCGACTTCGAGAAGGCTTTCGACAGCTTGAATCGAGCTGCTATCTAGTTAGACTTGCGCAGGAGAGGCATCCCAGAAAACTTATAGCTATTATCAAGGCTACATACGAGGACAGTAAGTGTCACATCTAACACAATGGTAAGGTGTCGGAGGATTTTGAAGTCCAAAGTGGAGTACGTCAAGGGTGCATACTGTCGCCACTATTGTTCTTGGTGGTTATTAGCGATGTACTCCGTGCAGCATTGACGGAAGGTAATTATGGAATTCGTTAAACTCTGACGTCTTACTTTAAACACCTAGATTACACTGGCGATATTTGTCTACTTTCACATCGGATAATGGATCTTCATTTGGTGGTACAAAATCTAGAAGTTAAGGCAAACAAAGTGGGGTTAAAAATAAACACAGCCAAAACAAAAGCCCTGAGCACCTCCAATACCCACGCTCAACTTAACATTGCCGGGCAAAAAGTCGAGAAAGTTGATAACTTTCTTTATTTAGGAAGTGTTTTTTTTTTTTTTTTTTTTAGGTTGCGCCAGGGATGTGTAATCTTCATAGATACTAATAGCCCGAGTGCTACTAGCATGCACGATTCGCAAACCTGAGTAATCGATTTCAGGAATACGCCTACGTACTAAACACACACCCTTCACACTTCTACCACTCTCCCCGCGGGACTGCCGTTAGGTATTACTTCGCGGGGCTGGTTAGCAATTTATGCTGTACTTTCTGCTTCTCGACGTATTCGTTCTTGAATTCGAAGCTGCATTTGCACATGCGTAATAAACGCGCAAATTTCCATCCATTTTTCCTCAGATTGTACCATATGATCTATGAGGAATGGGGGACTGGGAAGTTCGTTTCTCCAGTTTTCAAATCGCCTACAGTAGAAGACTGCATGCTCCGTATCTTCCTCCTGGTCTGGACATTCTGGACACAACGGAGAGCTATCGTGTCCAAACCGGTAAAGATATTTGCGATAACCTCCATGGCCAGACAGGAACTGCGTGAGGTGGTAGGTGCAGTTCCCATGTGCTCGGTTTATCCAAATGTCGATGGTGGGGATTAATTTATAGGTCCATCTGCCTTTAACCGCATTATCCCATCGATCTTGCCACACAGCTCTTGAAGCTGCTTTTTCTTCTTCTATAACCCTTCTTCTTTCGCTAGCCTCTTGGTGGCTCGAGCGTCTCCGATTGTAGATTCTCTGCATCTCGTTCGCGAGGATGTCGATAGGAACCATTCCTGCTATGACAAAGGCTGCTTCGTCAGAGATAGTTCTAAAACCACTGATGGTCCTTATAGCGCAGAGTCTGTAGGCTGATGTAAGTTTCCTCCTTGTTTCTTTGGTCGCGAGAGCCCCCGCCCAAACCGGAGCCGCATAAAGAAGGACTGAGCTGACAACTCTGGATAGTAGGATCCTCCTAGAGTATCCAGGTCCTCCAATGTTGGGCATTATCCTTGAGAGTGCTGCCTGAAGTCGTGACGCTTTTTTGCTCGAATAATCAACATGCTGTTTAAACCGCAGTCTATTGTCGAGCATTACTCCTAAGTATTTGATTGCTTCTTTGGATCTGATGATTTGGGTCCCAACCTGTACATTCATATATTCCACAGATTTCCGACTGGTTATTAGAACAGCTTCAGTTTTGTGGTCAGCTAATTCTAAACCGGCGGATCCTAGCCAGCTTTTGATTTGACTGATTGCCACATTTGTAGCTGATTCTACTTCACTGATTTGTTTTGCTACTGTAACAACAGCGATGTCGTCAGCAAATCCAATTATATTCACTTTAGGTGGCAGTGGTAGTCGTAAAACTCCGTCGTACATTATGTTCCATAGTAATGGGCCCAGCACCGATCCTTGCGGGACCCCAGCTGTAACATCGTAGTACTTCACTCCTTCGTCGGTATCATACCTCAGTTTCCTGTTGGTAAAGTAGCTCGCCATTATCTGCAGCAAGTAAGATGGTGTATCCATCCTAGCAAAAGATCTTCTTATAGTGGGCCAGTCTGCCGAATTAAATGCGTTTTTGACATCTAGCGTCACTACTGCACAGTATTCCTTGGTGCCGTATCGCCATCTTTCACCTTCAATTGCTTCCGCTGCTATATTAACTACAGCTTTAATGGCGTCAATTGTTGAGCGAGACTTTCGGAATCTGAATTGCTGGTTGGACAAAGCCCCTTTCTCCTCCGCTATTGTGAGCAATCTGTTGTAAATGATTCGCTCCAGGATCTTTCCCATTGTGTCCAGTAGGCATATCGGGCGATACGACGATGGGTCTCCTGGGGGTTTGTTTCCTTTTGGCAATAAAACGAGGTGTTGCAGTTTCCATGCTTAGGGAAAATTCCTTCTTCTAGGCACTTTTGCATTGTTGCAATAAAGATGTCTGGCCTTTTTTGAACAGCGGCTTTCACTGCTTTGTTAGGGATGCCGTCAGGTCCAGGCGCCTTGTTGTCACCTATCTTTCTGGATGCGATTGTCAATTCCTCTATTGTAATCACTGGAATTACCTCTGTAAAGTTTTCTCTGGTGATTGCGCATATAGTAGATGCTCTCCTTGGAAAAAGATGTTCTACTATTGACTTCAGCATTAACGGGCATGTTATCTGCGGGGAGTTGCCGCCCTTAAGCTTTCTCATCACCATCCTATACGCCGTGCCCCAAGGGTCTACGTTAGCTTCATCGCAGAGCTGTCTGAAACATCTTGCTTTGCTCTCCTTGATAACTCTGCTTAACTGTTTTCGCGCCAGCTTAAAGGACGATAGGTACTCCTGAAAGTTGGGTGTGTTTCGCGATCTTTGTACTTTGCGCCTTGCCCGTAGACACTCTGCTCTAAGTACATCGTTCCACCAGTAGCAAGGCAGGCGTCTTCTACTTGAGGCCCTCCTGGGCATTGATGCATCGCACGCCATGTTGATGGACTGGGTGAGGTGGCGAGCTGAATTTTCTGCCGATCCTCGGACTAGCGTGAAGGTGTCAACCACTTCAGCGAATGTATCTTTGTCGAAGAGCTTATCCAGCCATTTCGGACCAGTCGATCGCGGGCGGTGAGTGCTTCTGGCGTTACCGATGTCAATTATAACAGCTTGGTGGTCACTGTGGGTATAATCTTCACTGACTCTCCATTTAATTCCCCGCAGGATGGAGTTACTCGCTAACGTGATATCAATTATTGAGCCCATGCCTGCTCTGCGGAAGGTGTTAGCCCTACCTACGTTTGCGATGCCTACGTTGAGAGCTGCAAATGTTTCCAGGAGGGCATGACCCCTTGCGTTGGTAAATCTACTGCCCCATTCCGTCACCCATGCATTGAAATCTCCGCCAATAATCACTGGAGTTCTTTCCCGAGCATCAGCCACGAGGTTATCTAGCATCTCCTGGTATTCAATTATAGTCCAGCTGGGCCGAGCATAGCAACTATAGAAGTGTATACCGTTGATTTTGGCCCGAACGAAACCCTCTGACTCTTCATTTGCATCCTGGAACGCATGTCTCCCACATGACCATATTGCGGCCCGCTTCGATCGATCACTGAGCCAGATGCTGCTGTTGTCAGGAATTTTATATGGCTCGCTGATCAAGATTACATCTGCTTTTTCGTCCTTGATGGTTTGTGCCAGGATATCCTGAGCTGTCTCACAATGATTGAGGTTAATTTGGATAACCTTCATGGTTTCTTGCTGCAGATCGCTTTCTTGAGGACAGGGCATTTATTGCCGCCGGCTATGTGCTTTGCATTTTCCGAATTGACTTTCCTGCAGAACATGCAGGATGGTTCCTCGCTGCAATCTCTCGCGATATGTCCCTCTTTACCGCACCTCCTACAGAGTTTGGAGCGGTCTTCTTCACTCTTACAATGCTTGGCCAAATGTCCGAATTCGAGGCACTTGAAACATTTCTGTAGCAGCGTTCGCTCACGAATGCGGCAGACTACCCAGCCAATTTTGATGCGTCCTGCTTCCAATAGTTTCTTCGCACTTTCTGCAGGGAGATTAATTATTGCCGTTTGAGTCTCACCGTACGCCTTCCGCAAAGAAATGATGTCAGTAGTCATGACCCTGCCCAAATCGAATTGGGCTCTGATCACCGCGCATACGTCGTCCTTAGTAGTGACCTCGTCGATGTCTCTGATCTCGATCGTGGTACGATGAGTGAGCGTTCTGACTTCAGCCTGTTCTCCTAGAGCTTCGCCAATGACGTTTTTGTAATCCGTCGTTTTGTCTCCTGCTTCCTTCAGTTGTATCAGAAGATCCCCTTTTTTCGTTCTCCTGATTCTGGATACCGCCTTGCCCACAGCTTCCAACTTAGGGTCTGCTTTTACGCTTCGGAGTATCTGGGCGTAGGAAGCCTCCCCTTTCGCTTCGATGACGATGGCATCAGGTTTTGGTTTTCTGCCCTGCTTCTTTTTGGTGGCCTTCTTGCTTTTAACAGCTGACCAACCATTGTCTTCTTCTCGCATCGTATTTTTCTTATTACCAGAGGTACTGGCTTGTTTAGCCTTTGCCAAAGCCGTTTCTGTTTCCGTTTCTTTTTTTGGCTCTTTCTTCTTATTTTCCTCATCTGAGGGGCGCTTCTGCTTGCGTTCACGTTTCGGCTTCGGCGTGCTGTTCTCCGATGGCAGTCTCTTCTTTTTTGCGTCCTGGACAGGTTTGAGCCAGGGGGAGGTCTGAGAAGAGTTATTTCTTCTTATCACTTCCTTGGCCTTTTCATCCCGCAGCTGGATTGCCGAGAGTTCATACAACGCCCGAATGCTTTCTATGGCGTCTCTCATTGGTTGATGTATTGAGCGCCGCTTTCCGTCTTCGAGCATGTCGACTAGTTCCCTAATCTGCATGCCCAGCTTGTGGAAGTCAGGTCGATCAGGGGCTTTTTCAACCGTCGCCTCCGATGCCACCGGAAGTGCTCCATCTGATTGTCCCACAGGTGACCTCAGCATCACTGAGCTCCTCTGGAACGGGTCTCCTCTATACTCACCGTTGGTTTGACTGTTGCTTGTTTTGTTGTTGTTTGGGGTTTTTGTTTGTTTTGTATTCATTTCTTTTGGGTCCCCACTCAAAGCCGCTATCAATGTTCGAATGTGTAGTCACCCAGTGATCTCATGGTTGTCTATACAAGCAGTGAGGCCATGCGAGGGTTGGCATAAGCCCTTATGGGGTCTTATGTCAGAGCCAGATCGGTGTTAAACAGGAATGTTACATCTGTACCTACACCACCAACTTAATGGTGACGAAACATTGAACGTACTTTGAGGCCTGCCAAGGTTTTAACGGGACGGGGGCGCTTGTAGCATTAGCCTGAAAGCCATTTCAACCGGATTTCACTCCAGCTTACTCAGGTAACAGAATACTACAGACGTCAGCCCTCATAGCTGTCATTCCAATTCGTTTTCCAGTATGCCGTAATTAAGACCTTACTGGGCTCGGTCTTAATATTTTAAGGTACTGATGACGAAGTCATCGTGTTGTGGTTTTCAATTACAGTGATGCGCACTATAATGTGTTGCACTGTATACACTCATATTTCGTAGTGTGCAGACATCTTTCCGGGACAAGAAGCTGCGTGTTTCGCGTTGTGGCGGGTACGTCCGGATCTCGCCATTTTCTCCTTACTGTATCCCTCGTAGCCACCTTGTGCGGTGGGGAGCACTTATATGGAAAACGGTGCTTATTCGTCTTGTCGCAGAAAGTTCATAGGGGTTCCTTTGACCTTTTCAGCCAAGCCCTCCTTCTATGCCGCTCTTGGTCGGGGACTGCTTATTTGGGTATTCGCAGTTAACCTACAATTCTGCAGGCCGTTCACTATCCGCCACCTGTGACCCCCACAGTTGCCTGAGCTTAGCCCCACCAGCCCGTCCGACTTGGTGGCTGTGTATTTAGGAAGTGTGGTCTCGGCTAATTGTGGTGGCACCGAACTGGATGTGTGCAGCAGAATCGGTAAGGCTAAAACTGCGTTTGGAATGTTATCCAAAATCTGGAGAAGCAATGTTATCAGCATAAGGACCAAGCTGCGACTGTTCCGCTCCAACGTAGAATCAGTGCTGCTTTGGAAGGTAGACACCATTAAAACACACAAGCTGCAAGTCTTCGGAAACAAATGTTAAGGATCATTTTGAGGAGTTTTTGGCTGAACCGCATCTCCAAAGAATAACTTTATATGAGAACGGGCCAAGAACCTATAAGCATTACTATACGAAGAAGAAAGTGGCAATGGATTGGACACACCCTACGGCGCGAAGATAACTCCATTTCGAAATGCGCCATGCAGTGGAATCCGCTCACGCAGACAGGCAGATTAGCGGGACGCCCTAGGAAAACGTGGCGCAGAACAGTTGTGGAGGAATCGAGCTCTTTATGAATGAGTTGGAGGCAGCTCAAATGCATTGCAGAACTTCGAACAAGATGACGCGCCGGCGTGGTTGACGCCCTATGCCCCCCAAGGGGTAAACGGATCTAACTAACTAACTAACAATACCTAGGAAGACGAACATTTTTAAATTTTGATAATTGCTAACGATAGTCCCGTGGTCGTAACTGCTTACCACACAATACTGCATACCAACAATATAAGCATAATGATGGATGCAAAGTCCCAAGTTGGCTATTTTGACGCCAGTGAATGGGCTGAATTAGGCAAGCATGGAACACTAGTGATCATCCTCAGTAGAGAATCGGTGCCAAACCTTCGTAGATGCCAGACGAAAGAACTGACTAATTTGGTACCAAGGTACTTAAACGAATGTCAAATTTAAAGGCAATATCTGACAGGCGACGGTGGCAGATAGCAGGTAGCTATGTATATTTTTGGCATTCGGCATTGATCTTAATTAAAGTCATTGCCCCAAAGAAACCAAATAGGTTGGAAACCAGGAAGTACATACTATTAACTGACTACCACAATCCTTAGCGAACTCGGGCATACGTCTACCGTTCGCTGTGTGTCGCTATTGAACTAACAATTTCATCCACACTACTCATATGCCCGAGCTGCCATTGGCAGATCCACACTACATAAAGTACTTAGTAGTAGAGTGCATGTGTTGATTTTCTTGGATACTTAGTATCATCTGTTTACAATACACATAGTAGGCATAAGCTGATTATAACACAAAGCAAAAAAGAGAAGAAAGACATTGAAGGTACTTTTGCTCTACCATAAGAAGTGTTTCAGTAGCAAGCAAACTTCTAAAGATAGCCTTCAGTGACAAAACTTCCTTGAGGATCTCGAGAAAACATTAAGCAAAGGGGATGAAAATGACAGAAGCGGATAATAGTGAAAAGACAACAACAACGAGCTAAAATAGTTCTGTAATTTAATAACTCATTTCTTCACGAGACATGGATGCCTACTCTCAACAAGTGTTTACAGCTCGAGAAATAGGAGACAGTCGCTAAAAGCCTAGTGCGTCAGTGATGGAACTACGGACTTTAGAAAAACTGAGAAGAAAGGTGGAATGGAATCGACTAGAGCTGGGTATCGTTAATATTACACGGAGCAGGTAAAAGCAAATAAATTAGTACTAGTGATTCAGAATCGCTTATTTTAAGTTGCGGAGTTTCAGAGAAGACTACACTACAGTCAACCAATTATTGAAACTAACGTCAATGGTCCAATCGTATCTGGAAAAACGAAAGAAATTGATCACTGCAACTTTTGATAAATATGGTATGACCGAAGAATAATGTAAGCTTAAACAATAAATACTGAAAAATAAAGAGTACTAGTTTTCAGATGAAGAACCCAGCGTTTATTAAGGAACGAGAAAAATGAATTTAGTGGGAAGGATCTGGAAACAGTACGGTCACATAAGTACCTCTCAAGCTGTCATGAGCTCAGTAATGTAGTGGGAAGTCAACCATATGTTCAAGTCGAGAATTTGCTGAGGTTCCTTTTGAGGAATTTATTCCTTTTGCCTTCAAGCACTCCCAACTATATGCTGATGGTCAGGTTCGGACCGTTAGGGTAAAGTTTCTGGACGATCCCTATTGGGTAACCGCAACAAGAAGAGTCACTGCCTCCACGGGGCGGCCACCGGGCAACGAATGCTACAGCGAGATAACCGGCCTAGCATTCCTTGCTTGTTCAGTCGAATTCTTGTATTCTTTTGCGCCTGCTTGCAATGCACGGCCTGCATTCACGACTGTAAGTATTCGGCTAAAGTGAGCGACGTGAGGAGTAAACCTCTAGAAAAATCTTTAATCCAAGGTGGAACAGCATACGCCCAGGGATGAATGGCTAAGAGAGTGCTTAGTCGCTAGTATGCGGACTCCGAATACCCTGGCGACCTTCGGTTTCAATCCAGCTTTCCCATGGTACATCGGGCTCTGCCATGGGTGATATCCCTTTCCCGTTTACTCGTGGGTCCATAATTCATAACTTTAAATGAAAACTATGAGACAGGTGTATCTCAAATCACACCAGCTTCTGTTACTGCTGACGAGCATACAGTTGCACCTAGTCGCGATGCTATAGAGCTTCCGACGGTCACTTCATCTTCGGCCATAACCACTCGGCTTGCTGACGAGCAACCCAAGTCCTCGGATGGTTTGGATGACGGAGCCAAGCGGGCCCAATCCTTACCGTCCACATGTGCCCATCCAGAAGTAGCGGATACCGCCGCCTCTGACTCTGACACATCCACTCTCATGGATACGTGCAGCGTTGCCACAGAGAAATCTGGGTGCTCCTCCATTGGGAGGAGGTTAGACGAGCTGCGAATTCAACCGGATGGTTTCGTTCGGTACAATTCTGCCGAAAGGAGGCGATTCAAGTTTGCCATTCGCAGAGGCGATACTAGGGAGAGTGCCCTAGCTTATGCCAAAGCCCCTCCTATTGCAAAAGATGCTAAACGAGGTAGATCAGAGGATCATACCCAGCCAGCACCCGCCGCCAAGAAAGCCAAGGCAGGACCTACACCTGATGCTCAGTCAGGTGGCTAGTGTTGTCAGGTTAGGTATCGTCCCAGCGGACTTGGAGAGCAAGCCCCTATCAACGGAGCAGATGACACTCATCCAAGAGGCCGTCATTGATGCCTCAATTGAGCTGAGGAACAAAGGCGTATGGCCGAAACTCTCAGGCTCACAGCACAAGGCGGGATGGCTGGTTTCCGTCTGCTCAAACAGTGCTACTGCTGGGTGGATGAGCTCGAATTTTGAAACAATAAGAGCCAAAAGTGGATTGGATATCTTATTGGTGGAAGAGGGATCATTCCCTAAAACCCATATCATCCGCGGTTTCTTCCCACAAAGTCTCGAGCTCCCGTCGACTAAAATTCTGGCTTCACTGGAAGCTCAAAACGAAGGCCTAATGGCAACTTCATGGAAGGTCATGCAAAGGGTGAAGGAAGGTGTACTCCTCCATCTTGTGCTAGCCATTGATCACTCTTCCCTGAGGGTACTGAAGGCCCTCAATAGCAAAGTGCACTACCGTTTTTGTCAGATCAAACTGATCCCAAAGACCACTGACAAGGGTCAGGAGTCTGGCCACGGTAGTCCAAAGAAGGTGGACGCAATTGGCATTACAACTGCTACTGCGACGGACCCCTCATCATCCGTGTCCACCAGCAGTGCCTCCCGGCCTGCCCCAAACACCACTTCCACTGCCAAAACTGCTGCCACGACTAATGAGTCACTAAGTAGCACCAGTGGTCCTAAAGCTAATACCAGCACTGCGGGAAACCGATCAAAGGATCCAGTCCGCCCCAGCACATTAGTTCCTAGACTTCCCAAGACTGGCAACGTGGCCGGTTTGTCGTTAACGACCAGCGGTGCCCCTGGGCACGTCTCTCGAAGACACGAGGAGTCGGTTGCGAACAGACCCCAGGGTCATCAAAACATAACCGCTTGCCGTAGAGAACAGGGTCCCAAAAGGCCCAACTACTCCGACAAGCTCGATCCTCAGCGGAGGACCGATGAGCACAATCAAGGTGCTACAGGCGAACTTGCATCATGCTAAGGGCGCGTCCGCTACCCTTAGCAAGCGGTTCGCCGAAGAAGATATAACCCTTGGTCTCATTCAGGTACCCTGGGTTATTTGCGCACAGGTTAACAGGTTCACTGTCCACAGCCCACATTTGGGCTGTTGGACGTTGTCGTCATGCGTCCAAGGCCCACATATGGGCTGTTAGCTTATGGGAAAACAATTGCATTTTGTGAATGGGACTCTTGAGTAATCATGCAAAAATTAGGCGGACTTGATAGGACACATAATAAACTTCAGAAAAATTCCGGGACATGGGCGAATCTCTATAACTGTGGCTTTGAGGGAATAAAAAAAAACAATTTCTAAATTTCTATAGAAAATTTATATTAATTATTTATTTCTTATAAGCGTGTTGAAAACAATCAAGGCAATATGGCATCCAGGAGTCCACGGGGGCTGCATGTTTATAATATATATATACACAGTTTATACACCGCAAATACATAAAATTATTTTGTATAGACATTTTTGTTCCCAAAACAAACAAAAAACGTTTGGACTTGGGGGGTCGATGTATGTTTTCTTGTGGACAGTGAACCTGTTAAAGGTTTTCGGAATAGGGCAAGTAAGTTGATTTCCAAGTGTGGAGAGCCAGCGCCGAGAGCGGCCTGCTTAATTAGCAATAATTTAAGCTTTCTCCCTATTCCAGAATTTATAACAAGAGACCTGGTGGCCCTACTACTGGAAATCCCCACTGGAGGAGGTACGCAGAACATCGTGTGTGCCTCAGCGTACTTCCCTCACGACAGTGGTAATATCCCGCCGAAAGACGTCCAGAGCCTCGTTGACTACTGTCAGGAGAACAACCTCCACTACATCATTGGATGGGATGCCAACGCACATCATGAGGTCTGGGGTAGTAGCAACATCAACAGAAGGGGTGAGTGTCTTTTAGAATACTTTGTAAGTAGACAAATAGATATTTTGAACAAAGGCTCTAAACCTTCATTCATAAATGCGATTCGCGAGGAGGTACTTGACCTCACCCTCGCTAGTTCATTTATTTCTAATTTTATTGAAAATTGGCACGTATCAGATGAGGCCTCTCTGTCAGACCATCAACATATTAGGTTTGACATACCCGGTCAACTCTCATATGTCCCTAGCAGATACGATCCCAAATCTACGGATTGGCATCGCTATCGTAAACTAGTGTCCTCAAAAAAAGATATGCTTCTCACGTCTATCGAGTCCATAGAAGACCTGGATGAAGCTGCATACCAGCTTAACAATATACTGCTTGATTCCTACCACGACAGCTGTGTCCCAAAGACACATGTTAGCAAACGCAAAGTGCCTTGGTAGAATGACCAACTGGCGGAACTTAGGAAGAAAGTCAGAAAACTCTTCAACTCTGCAAAGCGAACGAAGAGGTGGGACGAATACAGGTTTGCTCTCACAGAATACAATCTAGTATTGAGACGATCTAAGCGAGCTGCTTGGAGGAAATGCTGCGAAACAATCGCTGACATGCCTACAGCGGCACGAATCCATTAATCACTCGCAAACAACCATGTCAACTGTGTAGGGTTACTGAAGAAAAATGACGGAACCTACACGACGGACCGTGTGGATACACTTAGAACCTTACTTCAGGTACATTTCCCAGGCTCGTCTCTTAACTCATGTGTACTCGAACACAGTTAACCACAGGGTTTATGTGGACAGGAGAGTTAATAGTTTATCTGGAAAAATATGCAGTCCAAAGAAAGTTGAATGGGCGGTAGGCACATTTAAACCTTTTAAAGCCCCCAGCGGTAACGGTCTGTTTCCAGCACTTCTCCAAAAGTCAATTGACCGCATCCTGCCGGGGTTGACAGCTTTATTTAGAGCCAGCTACAATTGGGGATACATACCACCCACCTGGAGGCAGGTTAATGTAGTTTTCATCCCCAAGCCGGGCAATAGGCCTAGCGAGCTGCCTAAATCATACAGACCTATAAGTCTAACATCATTCGTCCTTAAGACAATGGAGAGACTCATAGATATCCATATTAGAGACCGGTTAGATCTGTCTAACCCTCTGCACTGGAATCAGTACGCATACAGGAAAGGCAAATCTACAGTAGGTGCCTATCTCGTCAAAAAGATAGAGGGAACACTCAGTTCAAGGGAGATAGCCTTGTGTGCATTTCTTGATATCGAGGGCGCATTCGATAACACTGGTTACGACTCGATCGCAAGGGCGATCAGTAGCAGAGCTGTCGAAGAATCGACCAACCAATGTATCAGGGCCATGCTGGTAAGTCGATTCATTACTTCCTCCTCTGGGGGAGTGTCGGTGTCCATAACTGCAGCCAAAGGCTGTCCTCCAGGAGGAGTTCTTTCCCCCCTGTTATGGTCTATAGTCATCAACAACTTGTTAGTAGATCTTCACAAATCAGGCTACACTACCGTCGGTTATGCTGATGACTTGGCGGTTTTTATCAGAGGTAAACACAGCACGACAATTTCCAACGTCATGCAAAGTGCAATATCTCAAGTTGTAGAATGGTGTAACAAAGAAGGACTATCCATAAATCCTAGTAAAACCGTTCTGGTGCCTTTTACAAAGAAGACACAGGCCAACCTTGAACCTATCACAATCAAAGGCACCACACTAGTTTATTCCAGCGACACGCGATTCACGCAGATCCTGGCAAAGAAAGCATTAAGACCCAATTCGCAATTCTACAAAGACTGGAAGATAACTGCTGAGAAGCGCGGTCTGTGTCTACATCTGGTTGAAACTAGCCTTTCAGAATGGGAAAGCTTCATTTGCAAAACAAAAAACTCAAACTCCCACTTAATTCACAGGAATTTGAAGTATCAGGACTTGCAAATATCTCGCTTATTTTTCACACCAGAGGAGAAGTTTTAAGACTCAACTACATGCCCCACCATTCAACAGAAGTGAGAAAGAGGACATATTGCATTTTGTATGCACCTGTCGCATACTGAAGGAAATCAGGCGAGCACATTTCGCAGTGGATCATCTTAAATAGAGAGAATTAGAATGTACTAACAACATACCTCAATATAACCAGATTCCAGACCCTCAGAGCACTGACAAATCCACATTACCTGTCTATGAATCTTTCCTTCACCCTCCACATAGACACACCAGGAGTTTCTCTAGAACACTCTTCTCTCCCAACTCAATCAGATGGACTACCTTAACCCAAAAGCCTTACAAGGCACCTGGTCGGGAAAGCACCTTTGTATTTTCCTAGACATCTCTGGTGCCTTTGACAACACCTCGTTTCATTCTATGAAACGGCAGTCAATGTCAAAAGCATCGACCAACACACTACCAAATTGATGGATTTGCTCCATACTTAGTAAGTAGCAAAACTACGAGTATTCCTGCCAGGCTTGATCAATTCTCACTTCTTTTCAAAAGCACTAAAGGTTGTCCTCTAGGAGTCCTTCTGGACCTGTTCTGGACTCTTTTGCAAAAAATGGGGTCTCAACCCCAAAATGATTCATTCGACCTACCTTACCATCGTCATTCCCATAATTACCTATGCCTCACAAATATGGTGGGGAAGAGTCGAACAGGTCCATGCTAAAACTACCATTCAAAAGGTGCAAAGACTCGCCTGCGTAGATATCACGGGTGCGATGCGCCCGACATCGGCACATAAAATTTAAAAGGACTGCTGCTGCCAGAGTTCTGAAGCTTCATCTCCTTTGTAATATGAAGATTCTAAACGAAATTTCGCTGCTTACCTCACCAGCAGTATGTGCGTCTGACTTCATGCCCAGAAAAATAAACCTTCAAAAACAAGATCCCAAATCAAACCTATTGAGAAACTAGCTCCCTCAGATGGAGCGACAAATCAATTGGTACACGGATGGCTCAAAAATGGCAAATGGTGTGAGTGGCGGTATTTACGGACCTAATTTCAAATCTACTGTACCATTAGGTCAAAATACTTCTACCTATCTATCTATCAAGCAGAAGTCTATGCTATAGAGCTATGTGCCAGAGAATATATCAGAAAAGACCTCCGAAGCAGCTCTGAAAGCTCTCAAATCTTACGGCTTTGAGTTGAAACTAGTTTATAACTGTCACATTACCGTCAAGCAGCTCGCTGCACACAACACCCTCTCACTTACTTGGGTGCCTGTGAACAAGGGCATCGCCGACAATGAGACTACTGGTGGACCATCTCTCCACTAAAAGGTCGAAGAAATTCTAGCAATGAATAAACATAATGCAAAGTTTTTAACAGACTTCCCTACTGGTCATTGCTCTCTCAAATAGCAAATTAGGAAACTTGGCATTAGTCAATCTGGCACTTGCAAACAATTACCTTGAGGACACTGGGCACATTATATGTGAATGTCCCGCCATCGCTTGCAGTGGACAAAACCTTGTTCATAAAGGGTTCATCACCCATCTGATATAATCTCTTCCTCAGCCCAAAATATCCTTAGATTCCTTCGAGAACTTGATTTCAGCTAAGACACCATTGCAACCTGACTTTCTTCAGGGGTTAGTAAAAAATATCATTTTGGAGGTCGAAATACTTCGATGGGTCTTAGAGCACCCCACTCCCCATTAAAAAAAAAGCCTATAGATACAGAACTAATATATTTAAAAGAAATTTCTAACCGATCAGTAAATATCTAATTACTTAGCATCTTATCGTAAAAGAAATATAATGTCAAATCAGCTAATTTATATTTTTGTAAATATTATTGAAAAAATAAAGTACTATCACAGATAATAAAGTTGTAACTTTATTATCTGTGGTACTATTATTATTATTATTATATTATATTATACGTTGCAGAGTACGGGCTCAACAGAGTCCATAGCGGGCTTCCAACCAAGTGGCAACTTATCTCAAGACAGCGGAGTATTTTCCCGAGAACATGCGCTGTTCTTAGAACTGTAGTCTTTAGGCAAAGAAAAAGGGCGCCAAAAGTATCAAAATCAAATGGAAAACGTATGTACGGAGCAGGTTATGACTATGGGGTATGTCAAAAGAGAAAAATAGTTTGGCCTAGAAATACCAATAATTGTACAAACACTAGTGGAAACAGACATCTGTTAGGTCCCTTTTTGCCGCCCCTTTAAATGATGCATCAATACCTTCCGAAGACTATCATTTGCCCATCCATCACCATTAGAAGGTGAACACACTTTTGCAGACTAATTTATCCGTCCATTTGCTTTGCTCACCATCCTATGCCGACGAATGACTTGTATATTAAGACATTGGAAACATTTCAACCATTAACTTGACCACCAACAGGGCCAAAAACTAAGTCCAACCATCAATTTATTAAGATTTAGAGCTGTCAAAGTGAATGGGACACCTTTCTTCTATTCAAAAGGCATTTGCGAGGACTCTAATAGGATTCTCCTTCGTTTCGAATGGCAACTTCGATCCGTTGCATTGTGATTTATTTATGACACAAACATTCGCACACAGAAGACCACTCGAAGGATCCCCAAATGCATTCCCACAACAGCCGCAGCAGTCACATTCCATTTATATCCATCCACCATCTGCAGAGATATCTATATCACCTCCTTCTGCTCCTTCCATTCAAAATCAAATGAAAGAAAAACGCTCCAAGAAAAACCACCCAATCTCATCTGAGAAAGGACATCCCGACCGAGGGAACATACAAAAAAAAAAAAAGACAGAACCAAAGTGTTGAGGAGAAACAGAAAGAACTCACAAAAACTGGAAATGGTTGTCCAGCAGAACTGATGGTATCCTTTCTCTTGCACATTCATTCATCTCCAGAACGAGCGCATAAGGATACCTACCAAACACACTGACTCACACAGGACAAACGACCCGACCTCTTTTATCTGGGATTCTTCATTTCAATCACATCAAATGCAGACATTTTTGTTTGTGACACCGTTAGAGAGTGAACAGAAAAAATAAATACCAACCCACACATATACTCGTGCCAGCCAAGGGTGGCTTGGCCAGCAGTGAAGCAGTATTCTTTATATGCAAACTAAAAGGGGGAACAAATTTTATACATCCTTTCACTGCTTCCTTGTACTTAGGTTGAGTTTCGCTTGATTGGTGTAGGAAGGACAAAGGATTCAACAAAACTCGTGCTGAGAGTAAGATACGAATCCTTAAATTTATTTATTTTTTCAACCGAAGCAATCTTAGAGCGGCACAGTTCACATAATATTCCGTTTCCGGTTTGGTCCTTTCAATTCCTAAGCACTTACTCCGTATTTCACAATTCTGAAGTGCACTGGCGTGCCAGGTCACAGGTACTACAGTAGCACCTTTTTCTAAACGAAAAAGCTTGAATCTAGGTTTAGGATTTTCATCTGAGACTTACCAGCTTCACACTTTTTGCAGGTCATCCTTGCTCAGTCTTATTAGAGGTACACGAGGTGCGTCGTTGTCGTTCACTGGGTGATTAATTTGGCGGTGAATAGAATTTTATGATATAAGTTCGTTGGATATAGAGGGTACGGTGCGCAATTCCGCGTGGTACTTCCATTCCAAGACAGCGATGATTAGATAAGCCAGTGGAGCTTGTAAACATATTTTGCCGGTCGCTTGTTTTGAATTTGTCACCAGTCTTTTCCGCACAAACTACGTAAAAGAGTGAGTTTTACGGCGCGTAGGAGCAATTAGCGAGATAAGGAATACGCTTATCTTCTATCAAGAGGGTTATTTGGGAAATTTCAATGAATGTGGTGAGATTTTGTGATAAGTAATCAAGCAATTACTCTGTGAGACTGATTGCAAAAAATATAAAAATGAGTGCATTGTTAAATTTTTAGGTTATCAGGTCACACCATGGTATGGAATAATAGAAAATATTTTTCTTTTTTTCTCAAGTGCGACCTTAATGATGTAAATTATGTCTTCCTGGTTGAATAAACAAAAGGTTTTGCCTAAAATCTCGAAGTTATTCTTGATGTGAAACGAATTCTGCTTCATGGTCCTAGATCCTTCACTCAAAATTGCTGCGTCTCATTACAATGGCATTATGCCATCTATTATACTTCTTTTCGCTAGTCCGCTGATGCAAGTGAATTGGTCAGAGAAGCAAAATCCACACAGAAACCTGTAGAGATGAAAATAAAAACTTCGTAATAAAATCACAGTCGGTATGGAGAATATGGAGAAACTACTCCTGCAGACTGTATAATGGCGACGAAGACCAACATCCCGCTGTTAGTCAGAATGGAATATTCAACATAGACGATGACAGTCAAAACGTCCGTCCACCTGACCAAATTGAATTTACCAAAGGTCAAAACGTTTTCAGCTATAATAGAAAGTGACATATCTGACCATTATAGCACGCTTTACGGGGTCTACGACCATACATCTGAGGAAAATGATACTCATTTGCAACCAACTATAATAACGAGTAAAGTAAACCAGCTGATTCGAGCCACTGACTGGACACAAGTGGCAGAAAAAAACGACCTGGTATCGCTCTTAAGCTCGTTAATTGAAAAAATTAGTGAAATATATACAAGCTCAAAAAGCATACACAGGAAAAAACGCCGAAAGAATGCCCCATGGGTTACTAGAGATATTCAAGACATCTGTAGAGATCGAGATAGACTCTATCGTAGGTGGAAAAGTAACCGGAATAACCTAACATATGAAAGAGATTACAAAACGTTACGGAATCAAGTTAACAAAAAAATTACAGTGACTAGGAATCAATATTACAAGAATAAGTTTGAAGAAGTGAGATGCGATACAAAGAAAACGTGGGCGTTAATAAACGAAGTGCTAGGTCGAAAGAAACTAAATTTAGATGATGTTATTAGGAACAAGTTTTCGCCTAATGTTAGCACGGTACAACTATCGAATGAATTTAGCGACCTTTTTTCGAGTCAGGCAGCATCCATTATCCACGCGTGTAACGTTGCCGAGTCTACGCATCGTAACACTGTTCTACGAGACTCCATATATTTAGCAGATATCAGCTGCACTGAAGTAACTAATCTTTTGTATGGTTTGAATGTTCGAAAGGCGCCAGGGGCTGATGGCATTAGAGCCATAGATTTAAGATCAAACGCTGATATCTTTGCTCCAATAATAGCGAAACTTATAAATCTAAGCTTTGACACTTCGATTGTACCAGAGAAACTGAAGGAACCAATTGTTCGACCGATACACAAGGGAGGTAACAAAAAACAGCCGGAGAACTATCGTCCGATTGCTATCTTGCCAGCTATCGATAAGATCATGGAACAGATCGTGTCAAATCGAATATGGGACTTCATCCACAAACACGATCTAATAAGTAAACATCAGCATGGCTTCCAAAAGGGCAGAAATACTAACCAGCTCCTTGGCGATTTTGCGAATGTCATCAACACCAGCCTCAGCCAACGTCACCACACACTAGTTCTGTTTTTAGACTTCAGCAAAGCATTTGATACACTCGAACATAAAAAACTTATCAATGCAGTTCAAAGAGTTGGAATTAGGGGAAGGCTGGCATACTGGATAGCAGACTATTTGGCAGACAGGACATTTAGGGTGAGAGTCAAAGATTGTTGCAGCATGGGTTATAGAGTGCAGTATGGCGTTCCACAAGGTAGCAAGTTAGGTCCTCTACTTTTCATCTTATACACTAATGAATTGCTGAAAGGTTTTAAAAAGAGTTTCCCGTTCGCCTACGCAGATGACACGGCAATTGTTGTGTGTCATCAATCCCCAGAAGAAGCAGCAAGGATAATGCAAGCCGAACTAGATGAAGCTGGAAAATGGTGCCATGACAATGGGCTAGTTATCAATGCCATAAAAACAAAGCTCATGCACATCCGGAGCCCAAATTTTCCAGCGTCGCAAGTTTTGCTGAAGAGCTACAGATGTGCTAATGCGTCCAGTTGTGAGGATATCCAAATGGTTGACACGTACAAGTATCTAGGCATCACAATTGACTGTCATTTCCTTTGGGAGGCTCACGTCAGCGATCTGCGAAACAAATTGAGAGGGTCACTGTTTGCGCTGGCCTGTCTACAGTACAAATCCACGACGTCTGTACAAAACCAAGTCTACCATGCTCTTATAGAGTCTAGACCGCGGTATGGCATATTAGCATGGGGAGGTGCAGCGCAAACGCACATCGAAAAGCTACAACAGATCCAAGACAGGGCGTTAAAGTTGATGTCGAAAGGCGCCATAACAACTAACAGTAAGGTTCTTAGAGTAAGGTAGATCTTTGAGTTGAATGCAGCTCTGGAGTACTACGATGATCCAAGTTTCCGAACGCCAATTACTCACCAGGTGAATACAAGGAGACGAGCTGAGGGTCTACTTCAACTTCCAGCGATCATAAATGAGTATGGTAGAAGAAGATTGAATTACATAGTGCCAAATGTACTCAACAATCTTCCTCAACATCGTCGCAACATAAACCAAACAAATGTTAGAAAAAGTAAAATAAAACAATATTTTCTAGAATCTATAACCTAAATTTCATATGTATATTAAAACAAATAGTTAATTCAATTCAATTTCATTAAAATATAAATTTATCTACACTAAAGTGTTGCAATTTTGCTCAGTTTTTTCTAAATTAACACGAAAACAAAACACTTTTTTCTTATATTAACCTTACATGTATAAATTCATTCACTTTGATGATTTAAAAACAAATATGTACTCAATCTCCTGCAGATAAGCCATGCGGCTTCGCAGGTCAATAGTATTGTTAAAATTCTTTTTTTGAAATGAAAAATAAAATAAATAAATAAAATAAATAAAAATCCAAACCGAAATCAAACAAAGCTTCTGAACCTGACGGCTTACCGGCCGAACTTCTCAAGGCAGCTGGTGATAAATTGGTAGAGAGCATACACCAACTCATCTCTAAGATTTGGTCAGACGAGTGTATGCCTGGTGGCTGGAATCTCAGCATCATTTGCCCGATCCACAAGAAAGGAAGCGTCCTTAACTGAGCCAATTATAGAGGCATCAGTCTCCTCAACATTGCGTACAAGTTCTTTTCTGCGATATTGTGTGAACGCCTGAAACCTTTTATTAACAGCCTGATTGGCCTCTATCAGTGCGGTTTCAGGCCAGGAAAGTTCACCATCAATAAAATCTTCACACTTCGATCCAAAAGTCCAAATCGATACTCCTCACTTCTCTATCGATTTCAAGACCGCTTATGACAGCATCTATAGAGAAGAGCAATATAGAGCCATGTCTAGTTTTAACATCCCTGCCAAACTTGTCCGTCTGTGTAGCATGACGATAGAGAACGCTCTCTCATCGAGACCTTTGATGTCAAAAAATGTTTTAGACAATGTGACGCGCTCACATATTTATGAGTTCTTTAATATCGTACTTGAACGGATTGTGCGAAACTCACAAGCCAACACCAGAGGCACGATCTATCAAAAGTGCGCGCAACTGCTTGCATACGCCGACGATATTGACGATATTGAAAGAACTCAGTGGGCTGTCACTGGTGCGTTTGCAAGCATTGAAGCAGAAGCAACCAAAATGGGTTTAGCGATAAGCGAGGGCAAAACCAAGTATATGCTGTCACCAAGAAGGGACAATCAGCCCTATCTCGAACAACTAAGAAGACTCTATATAAGACCCTGGTCATCTTACTCCTGCTTTATTGAAAGCAAATAAAGATATCGTTGGTCACTTCTAAAGAAAAATTCTTCGTAAGGTATTCGGTCCCATTTGCATTGGCGGATTTTGGAGGAGATGGTTCAATGACGAACTGTACGAGCTATAAAGCGTTAGATGGCTGGGATATGTAAAGCAAATGGACACCAACGCTCCGGCCGGCAGAGTTTTCGAATGTAAACCAGAGAGACGACGCAGTTGAGGGCCTCCTCGCCGTAGGTGGCGCTCACAAGTCCAAGGGGACCTCGACCAACTGGGAGTGGACAATTTAAGGTAATTAGCTAAAGACCCAGCTAAATGGAGAGGATTGCTGGTTGAGGCCCAGGTTCAAACCAAACTGTAGCACCACCCAAGTAAGCAAGTAAGTGAATTGGACAGAGATCCAACAACATTGGTGTTGCATACTAGTCAAAGACCATTTTAAAACTGAATTATATAGTTTGAAATGCGTGCGAATATCTCGAGCTTCTTGTATAATGGTCAATATATCTACATTCAGGTCCTTAGATGAATCTACTATTCACCGGTCTCAGAAGTGTTGCTTTAAGAGAGAATCGCGCGTCCAATGTTTAACAACCTCAATAGTTTTGGGTTTTTCTGTGAATGGTGCTATAAAGAAAGACCAGTAAGGAAGTGGTCTAGTGTGAAAAAAAATAATCAGTATCTATGTTGACAGTCACACAGCCATAAATGCGATTCAATCAACATCGGTAAATGCTAAGCACGTAAAACTACGAAAAAATAAACTGGACAATATAACAATAGTCAACAAAGTGACCCTCTGTTCAGTACCGATACACATAGACGTCCCCGGTGACAAAAAAGCAGATGGACTAGCCAGAAGAGGATGAGACATGAATCCCTCACAGGCCTTAATCGAGGTTAGTATCGTGCTTAGCATACTCGTATTATACAGGGAAATAGACATAAAATCTGTGTCGGTTAGACATGCGCTACAGCTAGACCGCTATGACCAGTCTACAATAAGAACTGTTCTATTTATCTATTAAAACTCGTCGCAAGGTTATCCGAACTGCTCTTTTCGCATATCTCACCGCGAAATGTCTCCGTAAAATAAAAACCTCTTTCACGCTCCTTCAATTTTCTTAGAGTTTAGATCGTTAATTTCTAGATTTCTCGGCGACACACAACTTCTACCTAGGTATAGGTTACACCTTGTTAGGGACAAAACCTGACTGGGTGCTCTACAGCCTCATAGAGATGTGTATGATCGGAATTATTATTTCCGAGATGTACTTTTACAACGTCCCTTTTCCTTGGGGATCGTCTTGGTGTTTTCTGGGACTCGAACTTAGAACCTCACGCGCAGTAATCCGACACACTAACCACTTACAGCACGGTGCTTTGTTTTATCGAACGTATATACTCAGGAAAATCAGAAGCTTTCGAACGTCGAGTTTACATAACTACAACCTTTTCACCCAATGATCAGTTTACCTCCTGCTCTTTAACTTTCCCGAGCTAGATATGCTCAGTGTAGTTTCTGACTTTATCCCTAAATCGTTCTGTATTGGCAGAAGGCTTAAAAATGGCATCCCAAGCCGCTATACGTGGACTACTGACGAGCCACTGTTTGATCCTACAGAAATAGAGTTGGTGTTGGTGAATGTGGACCTAATCATAAAGTTTTGAAAAGTCTTACTGGCGGAAGGCAATGAAATTGCTGATCAGCTTACTAAAAAAGGCTTTTTGGAATTATTCGTTCAACCCGAAATCGCAGACTGTTTTTCAAGCCCATTTTAAACTGTTGATGGAGCAACATATGCTAGACGTGGACGGACTGAAAAACGCCATCTATCTCTTTAAACAAAAGGAAGCGATGTCCTCAAATATATTGGAATCGACGTGAGGAGGCTTATGATCTTCTCTTCCTAATACAATGAATATCATTAAATCTAACATATTGATAGAAAGCTGTTAGAAGAGGATTAAAATGCAAAACATATATTTTATGACACAAAGTCTTTAAGGAATATAAGCGGACTTAATGCTATCTTTGTGGCACAATAGGCCCCTCTGGTCACATTACCTCACGTTCTTGGGCGAAGCCACATACTTAAAATATAAACATACTCTGTTAAGAAGTTAACAGGCCATTGCTTAAAGGATTCGCTTTTTTTTTTTCATCACCAGCAACTTAAGCACCAACAGCAATCTATGTGTTTCTAACTCAGGATAGCTCAAATGGCCATGCATTTATATATGTAAATAAAAATGAAATGCTGTTCGTTGGTCATCGCATCACTTGAGAACGGTTAGACCGCCTTGGCTCACTTTTCTTTTAAAAAGTTCGTAATAGTCCGAGTAAGGTTTTTACTGAAAGAAAAATTGCAAAAGTTGCCCGAAAAATTTGAAAATTCGGGAAAAACTGAAAGTCCTTGTTTTCAGGGGAAAAAATCGGTGTACCTATGTTTGTATGCTATGGACTCCGAAACCACTGAACCGATTGAGCTCAAATTTCGGTATTGGGCCCGAAAGTATTCCTGCGAAGCTTGGTGAAAATCAGTCCACTACTTTAGTATTATAGTACTTTAGTACTAAACAAACTCTCTTTTGTTAGTCGCAGCAAAGCACGCCGGGTACCATCGGTCCAGCAGTTTGCCCACTAATTTAGTATTATAGTACCTTATTACTAAAAATATGTTGATGTACGAGTATGTTTTTAAGGTTGGACCACTTACCCACTGTTGGCCGGTACAAAACTGTTCTCTAATATACTTAGCCCCAGGCGCCTGCCTGACAGTTGTTGCTCCAGCCGCCTGTCTGACAGTTGTTTTTTTTTTGTTAAGCGCAGCAACGCTCGCCGGGTACCCGCTAGTTTGTAATAAAAATGCACAATGCATGTGGGTTGAAAAACTCCATTATGGTTACCTCATTTGCTTAGGTGTAGATACACATAAATCCTCATACAACTCATGAATCTACGAGTATTTAGCAATTCTCCTAAACTTTCCAGTCCATTTATCTTAGATAAGAGTATAGGCCAATTCTTAAACTCGAAAGAAAATTCCAGAGAGCAAACAACTTGAAGCTAGTAATCCAAGTGAAGTTTTATTTGACAATTCATTTAGGTTTAAGTAACAATATAAAAGAATTTATAGTTCATAGTTCACAATAGTGGTAAATATTATTTCCATTTATAACAGTCCTCCCCACCGACTTTAAGCCTGGTATGGAACAAAAGGACGACGAACCCTAGAAGATCGTCTTGGTTCCATCCTCCCTCCTACATGATCGCACGAGACTGTTGATTCTTGTTTACTGACAATGTCGGTAGCACCTTGAACGTCAGACTGCTCATCCTTGTTCGAAACACTAGCACCGACAGCACCTTTGGCCGGCTCAGCAACTTTATCAGTTCCAGTCTCAGCAAATACTTCTACCGCACCTGTCTGCGTTTCACCAGTGGCCGGATGTAGGTGAATAGTATTGTCAAAAGGATTGCTTTCGACGAGTGTACGTCTCATTTGATCGACGTGCCTACGACAGGATCTTTCATCCACATCCACGATGTAGTGTAGATGACCGTCACGCCGAATGATCTTACTAAATTTCCACTTCGTGTCTTGATTTTGATAAAATCATATCTGAACTAAGTCCCCGGTCACAAAATTTCGGCTGCATTTTTGGTTGAAACTGCAATCTTCCTGTTGGCCTTTCATGATATCGAGCCTGGTCCGAAGATTGAACTTAAACATCATTTCAGCCGGACTCCTCCCAGTCGATGTTGATTGTGTCTTCCTGTACTGTAATAGTAGTCGATGTAGTTTGGTGTGAAAATATCCTGGGTCATTTGTCGATGAGCGGAGACCATTCTTCAAAATCTGCACAAATCGCTCTGCCTGTCCGTTTGTAGAGGGATGCGCGGGTGACGTTAGTTTGTGGCGAATATTGTTAGACTTTAAAAAGTCCTGAAATTCCCTCGAAGTAAAGCTCGTGCCGTTGTCTGAAACGATAGTTAAAGGAAGACCGAATCTTGAAAATACCTCTCTTAAAGCGCGTATGGTGTAGGAACTGGTTATTTTTTTCATAGGAAAGACTTCCAACCATTTGGTTTTTGCATCGACAATGATCAAAAAGTGACTGTTCATGAACGGTCCAGCAAAATCCACATGTAACATTTGCCATGGTTGAGCTGGAATTTCCCATGGATGCACAACTACCTTATTTGGCTCCTTAAGAACCTTGGCGCACCCAAAACAGCTGTTGGCCAATTCTTCGATGTCCCGATCGATCCCAGGCAATAACTCCTGGCTAACGATTTCATCTTTGAAATACCTACGTGCGCAGAGTGTAACTCCCTTAATACTTGTCCTCGAAGTGTAGATGGCACGATAATTCGGATTCCGCGGTAAACACATCCATCCTGCAACATGAGTTCACTCTCCATCAAAGCGTACGGTGTATTTTTCAGACTTCCTCCGCTCTGCAGTTGAATAACTAAAGATGATAGCTCCTTATCCCGTCTGATTTCTTTCCGTATCTGCTCAAATGTGATGGGCAAAACTTCACTCCAGATTTGATGGATGTCGAGTGAGCTAATTTGAACTTCTTTATTTGTTGGTTGTCTAGAAAAGAAATCTACGTTAGTATGGTTTTTTGAATTTCTGTATTGGATGGTATATTTGAATCCGCTGAGGAAATGTGCGTAATGCAATAAACGTTGAGCGGTAAGTAATGGTAAATTTTTCTGAGGACTGAATATTGACGTGAGCGGCTTGTTGTCTGTAATCAGCGTAAATTCTCCGCCATAACAGTAATTAAAAAAATTGTTCAGTCCCCAAAATATAGCTGTTGCTTCCTTGTCGAGTTGACTGTAGTTTGCTTCCGCCTTAGATAAGCTTCGTGATGCAAAAGCTATGGGCCGTTCTCCGTTATTCGTTACATGGGACAGTACTGGACAGTACAGAAAGTCCAAAGGGTGAAGCATCCGTCGCTAAAATTAAAGGAAGGTTTTCGTCAAAAGGAATGAGAACGTTATCACTTGCAATTTCCGCTTTCAGCTGTTCGAATGATTTCTGGCAGTCAGATGTCCATGTAAATTCGGTGTTCTTTTTACGCAATTTGTAGAGATGGTGGAGTTTGTAGCAACGTCCGGGATAAATTTGTGGTAGTAATTGACCAGTCCTAGGAATTGTCTAAGTTTTATAAGGTCAGTTGGTGGTTCTACGTCAACGATAGCTTCAATCTTCTCACGTGTCTTGTGTAAACCTTCTCTGTCGATTCGGTGTCCTAAGTATGATACACTCTTTTCGAACATCTTACACTTATGCCTATTCAGGAGAAGATTGAATTTACGCAACTTATCGAGCAATATCGTACATCTTTTGGCAGCTTCGTTGAGAGTTGCACCTGTTACAATAATGTCGTCAAAAAAGCATGCAGTACCTTCAAGATCGTTCATTATGTGTTGGTCCATGAACCTCTGCCATATATTGGGTGCAGTTTTAACCCCGAACATCAATCTATTTACCCTTACCCTAGTAGTACTTATTGTTTGTAGAAGGGCACTCTCTTTCGTCACAACCAGGTGTAAGTAAGCTTTATATATATCGAAAACACAGTAAAACTTACCATCTTTCAGTCACTGATAAAGGTCCTCAACCCTTGGTATTGGGTATTTATCATTTACTATGCAGTTGTTCAATGTAAAGGTGTCAGCGTTCATTACTGAGACCGCCGCTCCAGTGTCAAGTTCCATTTTAGTAAGCTGGCCGTTGATTCTAACCTTAATGTAATACTTGCCTTCTTGATTCGTTGCAGATGCTGAACTCAAATTATTTATTTCGTAAGAGCCGTCTTCTGATATTTCTACCATGTCCAATGTATTTGTCTCTTTCGAAGATTTCGTGCATACCGCCGCCACGTGCCCCTTCATTCGGCAGCACTTGCAAAATAGATTCTTTGCTCGGCACTTGCTTGCCATGTGACTACTGTCACCGCACCTGTAACGTACAATTTTTTTTTCCCTTGTAGAGGAGTTGCTTGTCATTCTATTATTAGAAGTTGAAGATTTTGACATATACGACTTTTTTTTATGTGGTGTGTCTTTCTTCCTTTGTATCTCTGTAGTACCCTTGACCTGATGCACACTGTGCATGTTTGGACTTTCGAATTTAGAGGACTCCATGGCGAGCGCTATCTCCACCGTTTTGCCTAATTTTATGTCGACTTCCCTCAGAAGCCTCTCTTTGATATCGAAGTCCCTCAGTCCCCTGATGAATTGAGATCGTAAATGGGTATCCAACGTTGATTGGATTGGATATCTTGCAAGATTCGCAAGAAAAATTGCAGTACGCACTGAGTTTTCTTAACTCCGCGAGATAGTTTGCTATTGATTCACCTTCGTGTTGCAAACGGAGAAGAAATTTATGTTGCTCCGTTATCTCATTTCGCTTGGGACTGAGGTGTTTCTTGAGAATCTCTATCAAGGTGTCGTATGATTTTGTTTCTGGTTCTTCTGGCGCTGTAAGGTTCGATAAAAGCTGGTAGTATTTCGCACCTATGCAATTTATTAGAACTTGCCTTTTCTTTATGGGGTCGCTGATATTACGTAGTTCCAGATAGTTTTCCAACCGTTTAATGTAGTTTGGGAATATTTCCTCCGCCTCGACGTACGGTTCGAAATGTATGTTTGGCGTATTTGTAGATGGTTGTAGTCCTTGGATTGCTGTTGTTAGTGCTTGAATAAGGTCACGTTGCTGCTGCAGTGGGTCCGGTGATGCCATAGTTTATCCTCGCCGCCAATGTTGTATCGCCAATTCTTAACCTCGAAAGAAATTCCAGATAGCAAACACGTGTAACTAACTTGAAGCTAGTAATCGAAGTGAAGTTTTATTTGACAATTCATTTAGGTTTAAGTAACAATATAAACGAATTTATGGTTCATAGTTCACAATAGTGATAAATATTATTTCCATTTATAACAGGTGTAGATACACATAAATCCTCATACAACTCATGAATCTACGAGTATTTAGCAATTCTCCTAAACTTTCCAGTCCATTTATCTTAGATAAGAGTATAGGCCTTTCGACAGCAGCATTATCTCAGCTTGAGCCGGTTTAAAAGCTGCTGATTGACATACATAATGATTCAAATAAGATGTTTGAAGCCGAAAAGACTGGCTTAGGACTAAGTTTTAAGCAGGACGCTTGCAACCTTTATCTGATATAGAAAACGATGATACCCATGTCATTTCCAAGAAAATCCAAGAAAAGTGACGGATCCATTGGCAGTTCGAATAACCGATTTGAACATCCTCCGAAGTCGCCCAAAGGCAATAAATTATTTATGTCTTCCATCAAGCGTTCTTATTCAGATCTTTTTGAAAGCGACATACGCCAAACAGATACCTTCACTTTCCTGAAAAATAACTCTTTCTCGTTATTTACCTCTTTCACCTTACTGATGCTAATATCGTGAGTTAGTTGCTTACTTCACACTCATTTCTCTTTTACAAAAAAAGGACAATATTTCCATCTAAGTTATCAACGATGTATTACACCTGCTGCTTCCGCGAATTAAGCACAAAAAGGGACAACAAAAACTTAACAAAAAATACCTCGCCCCCAAAATCCTAAATAGATGCACAAAGAAAGTTTTAAGAATCGTTTTTCCAACTGTATTCCGAGATGGATCCTTGCTGTGTATGTCCTTGCCACTTTCTACTTCAGCCCTCTAACAAAATTCCTTTCTCAGTGGTGGTGGTGCGTTTAATTTAAATTTTAATTTCGATCTTAATCTCTTAATGCGAAATAAAATTGCCGTACACTGGTGGCATGTTATTACATTAGAATGAGAGTTGGGGGGTGGGCCCGACACTGAGTGAGGGTGAAATTGGGATCACCCACTCTCATACAGCCTCCTTCGCATTGGTTGACACATTTCATTCGTCCTTTGTTTTACCTCCTGCGTTGTTCCTTTTTTTGTTTTGTTTTTTTTTTTTCTGGGAAATGGCGTCCATAAGGGTCCTGTGTCGTTTTGCTGTTTTTTTTTTTCGTTCCCGGGCAATATCCTTGCCCCCGGTATTACGGTATAACGGACTATTAAATTTGACCTTTTTATAGGATACTTTCTGGGGGCATTAACATTCATTTTGGGTTTACAATTCCGATTCCGAGAAAAAGAGAAACTTTTCGATTGTCACATTATCCTTCAGAGAAGGAGAGAGCGAATGCTGGTACGGAGGAGCGCATTTGTGTTTAGCTCCAGATATCTTGGCGGTTGTCTAAATGGGGAAATTTATATGGGGGGGAGGCAAAGTGCCTAATTTTCACTTGAACGCGGCTCGGTGCAAAACTTAGCTTACTGCTCTGTCAACCGAAGAGTGGTGAGGCAGAGGCGGCCGGAGGGGGTAATCCAATTTTAACTAACATTAAACTACCCCTTGGGGTGAGATGGCTCTGGAAGTGTGGAGATTTTTACACTTTTTCCCTTTGTCGTCGTAGCCCTGCGTGTACAATGGAAATTTATGTCCTGTTTATGTTGTTTTGGTTTTTTTTTTTTGTTTCGCTGTTGCTGCTTTTTTTAACGACACTATTGAGGATAATTTTTGACAAAAGGAGGCAGTGTAGGATTATTTGCATATTCATTGCTGCACAGACACAACAACGCAAAATCTGGGTATGGAGGATACTCGGCTTTCGCTTTCATTGGGGGCTGCTGGTGGTGTAATTATTTTCCGATATGAGCCTGTTGAAAGTCCGTGATTTAATAAATGGGGATTTTTTTCCTACTGATTCAGTCTGGGGGGATAGTTGTATTGTCTCTCCGTATTGAATGGAAGAATGTTCGTGTTAATGGGTGTTTTGAGTTTTGAGGGTGTGCGGTAAAACCAACCGTGGAAATAGGTTAACATCCTTCCTTGATTCGGTGTGTGTGAGGTTTCAGTGCTTTTTTTTTTTTTGCCAGCCGAGTGTTGATAATTTTTAAACTGTGATTTTTATAGTGTTTCGGGGAATTTGGGAAATACGCGTCGTTAGGGGATTGCCTTTTATTTTTATTATTTTATTTTGTGTTTTCTTTTTTTTAATTTTTGAGCGGAAATGGAATTGTTCTAGGCTTTACGATATGATTTTTTCTGTCAGTGCTTGGGCGTGCAGAGCTGAAAAGGTGATATTATAATAAACGATAGCTGAGAAAGAGACAACGTCAGATGGGGGAGTGAACCGTTTCAGAAAGAGTATTTAATTCTGGTCCAAGCAATAGGACATTCGCCTAAAATATGTTCGGCAGATTCGGTGTCCTCAAGGCAAAGCCTATATGTGGCAGACGGACTGATGCTTAGTCAGTTAAGATCTTGGCATTATGTTTACTCATTGCTAGAATCTCTTAAGTTGTTTTCTTTGAGAAATTAATGAACTTCTTAGCATGTTCCTTGTTTTCCCATTGATTTAGGTCAATTTGTTTTGACTGATGGGAAGGCCACAGAAGCGTTTAGGGCGAATGAACGGAGATTGGGCACTAGATCTGGCTAGTTCGTCGGCAATTTCATTGCCAGGAATTATGTGCATCAAACTTCAGGTGAATTTGCAGGCAGTACCAAACAAGCTTAGATTCAAAGTTGTAGGACATGAGAGCTTTAAGGTCTGCTTGGCTGTCTGAAGGAATGTTATTGTGGGACTTAACTGGTTCTCATTACTCAACTCCTTAAACTATTAATAAATAAAGGGCACGTATCAAAATTGAAAGAAAACCGTTATATTAAACGTTTTTTCTTGATGAACAAAAGAGTATTTCAAGTACCTTTATAGGAATTTTTAGCTAAAAACGTGGTATGCTGTCTAACAACAGGTATCCAGCTAACTCAAATATGAAGTTTTTTGGGTACTTCCCCCGTTCATTTCGAAGGCAGAGCTCCAAACGATATTTACCTCACTGAGAAGAAAGAAATCCGTCGGAATCGATGGCATACCCAACGCTTCGGCATCTCCCTCCAGAAGCGGTGGACATTTTCACCACCCTGTTTAATAATGCAATTTATAATGCCAGAGGTGGTGCAGCCCATTTTAAAAATAAAAATAAAGACACCTTCAATCCGGGGAATCTCCGGTCGATATGTCTCCTTCCGAACATCAGCAAACTATTCGAAAAATTAATCCATATCCCTGACTAAGTGGAATGAGGACATGCACATAATTCCGGATAAACAATTTGGTATTTACTATGCATGCCGCGTCTGAACTCGTCTCGTATATACAATGGAACAAAAGCAAGAATCAATGCAAGGGTGCCTGTCCGGTTGAATTGGACTAGGCCTTCGGTACCGTATAGTTAGATGGACTCTTCTATAAGTTGAGCAGGCTGGGCATAAGCAAACGAGCAGCAATAAATACAGCTTTCTCTTTGGTATCTGTGCTATTCATATTATTGTAGACAAGAGCTGGGATTGCTGATGAGGCGGATCCTTTAATTATTTGAGCGAAAAACCAAAAAGATTTACTGCCTTTAGGACATCGCAGTATTTTTTGCCTCACTTTTTGGTCTCGTTAGAATTTAACACACTTCAAAGTGACGTTTTACGCAACTGGTCCATTGTACTGCCAGAGAGCAAACCCTGATTTACCCATTTTATTGGAATTTCCTTGACTTTCTAAGAAAGCCAAGCAAGCACTTCAGTGATGAGGAGCTTACAGTACCAGCACTCACCACATCAGCACCAAAGGTCTGCCACCTGATACGAGCAAAGGCCGGACACTCACAGAGATAATGTTCCACGTTGAACGGCTTGGCAAAAGCGAAGTGGCCTGTCAAGACGCCATTAAGTTGTCTACAGTCTTTTCTGCTGAGAGACAGCACGAATGCCGCTGATTTCTTACAGACGTCCGGGAGCATGCGTTTAGTCGGCCTGCATCCTGGAGAGTCATGCCACACACAATTGTGCTCGTGGGAGACCCAATCGTCAATGGAAGCCCTAACCGAGGACGCTGGGAGACCCAACGCGGGTTCGAGACCTGAGAAACCCTCCTCTGAGCCTTGTCTAGCAATCTCATCGGAGATCTCGTTCCCCAAGATCTCAGTGTGACCTGGGACCCAGATAAGAGACAGAGAATTCAGCCTTGCGACCGAGTTCAAAGAGTTTTTGGTTTCACGAACTATTTTGGAAGTGGTTAAAGGGTTAAGCAAGGCCTTCAGCGCAGCCTGACTGCCACTACAGACATAAATGCTAAGTGTCGCTTCCACCTGTTCTTCACAACATAGTTCATGGCAATTAGGATTGCATAAGTTTCCGCTTGAAAAACAGACGCATATTTGCCTAACGAGAAGTGAAGTCTAATGTTGTCGACTTCCACGAAGACCCCAGCGCCAGACCCTTGACTGGTTTTGGAACCATCCGTGAATATACGACTACATTCCATTCTCGGCTCAGACTCTGACCGAAGCCAGTCCTGGACACAAGGAAAGTCGACTCTGAATTTGCGCATCAGCTGGAGTTCTGGTGTCATTGCATCAGATGGCATATCCATAAGACAGGAGTCGTAAGATAAGTGTCGCACAAGTTCACCAAAATTCCAGTGTGGAGTATACCAAAAACCGCCCCGCCTAAGACGATGGATGGTTTTGATAGTGCAGCCCATGATATAAGTATCAAGGGGAGGTAAGTTCAGCAAAGCGTCTAGAGCAGAGCCAGGCGTACTCGGGAAAGCTCCCGTGCAGCCGAGACAAGCCGTTCTTTGGAGTTTCGCGCAAAAGGCAACCACATATTTACGCGAGAGCCCCTTCCACCAAACAACCGGCGCATATGCGAGAAATGGTCTTATCATAGCCGCGTAGATTCACAGAACCTTATTGCTGATAAGCCCCAAGTCTTGCCAAAAGCACCCTTACACTGCCAGAAGACTGACAGCGCCTTGGATTTTTTCGACACGACGTGTTTAGACCAATGAAGTTTCTTATCTAAAATCACTCCCAGATATTTGGCTTCATTGCAAATGCGAATGGTGACGCCTTTTAGCACTGGCTGAGTCAGACCGGTCAAAAGCCTCCTTCTCGTAAAAAGAACAACCTCAGTCTTAAGAGGATTCACCGATAGCCCACTGCTAGTGCACCATTCATCGATCATGTCCAGCGCCGCCTGCGCGTTAGCACAGACCGTCGCCAGCTATGGCCCGACAGAAAGTACAGCGACATCATCCGCATATGCCTGAGCGTAGACGTTAGACCTATTTAGAGTGTTCAACAGAGAGTCGACCACCATGCACCATAGCAATGGAGACAGAACGCCACCTTGCGGACAGCCCCTGTTTACCCCTGTCATAACATATTGGCCACAATCCGCATCCACTACCAACGTTCTATTCATTAGCATTGCTTTAATCCACAGCACTAATGTTTCATCTACCCCGTGTTGTCTGGTCGAGTCGCACATGCAGTCAAAAGTCGCATTGTCAAAAGTCGTTGGCTCTTAAGCCGTTCCGCCACGTCAAGGCAGCTGAAGAATGGGAACGGAAATGTGACGTTACAGTCATTTCTGGACTGTCTGTAGAGACTTCCGTTTTCCTCAGTAGGTGTTTGTTTTTTCCAAGTGAAATTAGGTCTGTTGTAATATCAGCAGCGGCATTTACGTCTCTATTGAGGAAGCATAGAGACCAGTTAAAAGCCCTAAAGAACGAATTAAGACCGCTGCAATCGGCTTTCTCATATTGCCAGATTGTTCTTCTAATGTACGTCTTGTTAACTAAATGCAAGTTGGAGTACGAGAATTTAGCTGACACCAGACAATAATCCGTGCCTCCAATCGGGGCAGAATCCACAATTGAATATTTGTCCAGAGAGAGGTTGAGAACAGGTCCAGAATGTGTTGGCCGCGACTTTAAACATCAGGAATGTGGGTTGGTCTGTCCAAAAGCTGAATGAGATGGTTAGACTCAGCGAAGAAGACCTCGGTGTAGCGACCTTCAGATGTTGTCGGTCCAGAGCAGCGAAGCCAACTAGTATTGTGGACATTGAAATCTCTCGCTTTAACGATTTCAGATTTGGGATGGCGGGAACGTATACTAGTTATTGATTCAGAAATACGGTCGATGTTTTTATATGTCAATTCTTTTTCTGAATTTGGGCTTGGGTATAGCAGGCAGAAGTGAATGGTGTGCTTCCTGATAGAAAATTTTACCCAAAACAAATTCAGAAAATGTGTCATCAGAGCTCCCAAATTGGAGCCGCAGCTAGAAGCTTACTCATTCTTAACATAGACCGCGATACATCTATGCGGCACAAATAATGACACCATTTGATACCCTACTATAGCAAATTCACTGGGATCAGTGTCATTGCTAAGCTGGGTTTCACTTAGTGCCATTACCGCTGGTTTGTGCTTAAATAGGTGGGCAGCAACAGCAAGGAAGTTGCTTCTTAACCCACGAATATTAGTTCACGCAACCTCTAATGTTTTCATTACATTCTACAAAGCACAAAGGCAGAAGGATTAACACTCCGCAATTAAATGACTGAACGCTAACTAATAATATAAAAATCATATTTAAAATCTCTATTGCTAGTGTTAGGTCTACACAGCAGAGTTAACACATGGATGTCTCAACTAAAAGTTAACGCACATCCATTTACGTACCAGACAAAAACAAACATTGGGGGCGGAAAAAATTAACGAGGATGACTTACTGTGTTTTAGTTAATGATGCGATGCTGACACTGCACTATTGTTCTTTTTTTTTAAATTAATAAAATTAAAATAATTTTTTTTATGTGAGCAATATTTACTTTATTTTTATAATTTTTTTTTTTTTTATCGTAGGTGCAGAAAACATGTACTCGCGCGTTGGTATGCTATCCATATTGAACCCGTCTATCTTTTGTGATTTAACTTCGCTTAAACAAAGCTGAAAGTGATGAACGTCAATATTTCACCTCAGTTATTCCTTTTTTTTTAATTTGTTAGTCGAGGAGAAACTACATTTATTATATGATATCATGAAGCAGAGATGTGAACTCCGTTTTTCTGGATAATCCGTAGGAACAAAAAACCTAATCGCTCTCCATAATCCGCCCTTTTGTAAATATATTGACGTTTCGGGCGAAAACTTGAAAAAAAAACTTATAATAGCTAGAATCTAACAGAAATGAAATTATACGACAAAATGTCTATTATTGTTGTTGGCAGTGAACGTAACTTACTTAATATCAATTTCAACTGGAAAATTACATAGGGATCTACTAATGTATCTCTAATGATAAAATGGTCCCAGTTTCATTTTGGTTGCGATATATCAAATTGCGTACCACCTTGGCTTATTTGTTGTGCTGAGTCAAGTTTCACTTCATTTCTTGGTTCTTTTTATAGCCTATCCATATCCGCATCCGTGGATATTTTAAATAATAATCCGTACGAACATGGCTGAATGGAGAAGTATAATTTAGCCTACAACTGGGCTAATCAAGAAACTAGAGAAGAGGAAAATAAGGGGCACTAGTGGGTAGTACATATTTGCAACTATATTGTGTAACTGATTTTAAATCTATGTAGGTGAAATTGATCAAATACCAGTTTTTTTTAAGTCATAAGTAAAGGAAACCATCTGTCTGTAGTGACAGTCAGGCTGCGCTTAAGGCCTTGCTTAACCCTTTAACCACTTCTAAAATAGTTCGTGAAACCAAAAACTCTTTGAACTCGGTCGCAAGGCTGAATTCTCTGTCTCTTATCTGGGTCCCAGGTCACACTGGGATCTTGGAGAACGAGATCTCCGATGAGATTTCTAGACAAGGCTCAGAGGAGGCTTTCTCAGGTCCCGAACCCGCGTTGGGTCTTCCAGCGTCTTCGGTTAGGGCTTTCATTGACGATTGGGTCTCTCACGAGCACAATTGTGTGTGGCATGACTCTCCAGGTTGCAGGTTGACTAAACGCATGCTCCCGGACGTCTGAAAGAAATCAGCGGCATTCTTGCTCTCTCTCAGCAGAAAAGACTGTAGACAACTTATCGGCGTCTTGACAGGCCACTTCGCTTTTGCCAAGCACCTTAACGTGTTGGGCTTAAGTGACACTACAATCTGCGACGCTTGTGGAGAAAGCGACGGCACCGCGGAACATTATCTCTGTGACTGTCCGGCCTTTGCTCGTATCAGGTGGCAGATCTTCGGTGCTGATGTGGTGAGTACTGGTACTGTAAGCTCCTCATCACTGAAGTGCTTGCTTGGCTTTCTTAGAAAGTCAAGGAAATACCAATAAAATGGGTAAATCAGGGTTTGCTCTCTGGCAGTACAATGGACCAGTTGTGTCTTAGTGCCCCAGTCGAGTGTTTCCTATCCCGAAAAAAAAAGGAAACCATTTCCTTTTTATTTCTTTTTTTTAGATTTAGTATGTCATGTCCTTCCATATACCATTTCTTAGAAATTAACTTTTATATAAATCGGATGAGAAATAGCTAAATTTTGAAAACCAATGAATAAGTAAAGTACAGTTATACTCGTATAAACGACATGTACGTCCAAATAAGCCCAAATATGAAATTTAAGCGCAAACATCAGCCTTATGTAAAGTACTGCAAATTGTGGGGTTAGAATGAAAAATTCGATTTCACCTCGAAATAAAAACCCACAGACCTCAGATATATAGTTCGAAGCAAATTCATTCAACTCTTTGGGCTGCAAGCAGAGACAGATTTCCGAAACTCACTCATTGAGTTTCTCTACAATCGTTATGTAAATTTTGATTAAAACCTCGAAAAACGTTTGCTCTACAGTTTAATGGGCTTAACCGAGCACGGTGCTACCTGTATTAATGAAGATCTTGTAGATATATAACGCTGGTCAAACCATATGGTCTATTGTCGAATTCCAAGAAATCTAATTGCATAGTTACATCGAAAAAGTTATTAAATCTGTCTTACTTTCCCTCTATCTTTCTTTAAAAAAAAAAAAATATTTGGCGCAACAGCTCTTTAAGTGCCGGGGCCTAGCTTCTCGCAACCACTCATGTTGAGTGCGCTATATTTTCCGCACGAATTGAAGGGACCTACAGTTTAGTGCCGTATCCGAAAGGCAATTTGTTTTGAGAATTTTTTTCAAGACAACAATACTCTCGGATGTTTGTCAGACGCTCGCGAGAGGTGGGACCGTGAAAAAACTTTTTGGTGTTTTCTGGGATTCGAACTTGGAATCTCACGCGCAGTGGTCCGACACACTAACCACTTACGCAACGCGCCCACCTCCATCTTTCTTAATAGCGACAAAATTAAGTCTTACACTAACCTTTAATGGGAATTTACGAGTAACCTGGGACAACCATATCAATTTAGCTGTTGAGAAGACGTATGATATACTTCGCACATTGTGGGCCAAACAATCCTTCACGCCAAATAAAACCCGATGTTTACTCGCAAAAGCAATCGCTGTGCCCATTTTATCATATGGTTGTGAAGTACGAGTATGGATATTATATTATATTATTGGATATTAAATAAAGTAAGGGGCTTCTCCCCAAAAGAAAAAATATTTTTTTTTATTTAAAATAACGGATAAATAATCTAACTTGTAACAACGAGAAATGTTTTTTGAAGGGCGAACAGATCGATAGCGTTAAAAAGTATAACTACCTGGGCATGCTCTTCATGGAATGAAGAAGATGCATGGAAGAACACCTGAAATGCAGGCTACAAAAGGCCAATACTATGATAAATACAACGTGGAGAAAATGTTTTGTTAACAAATGCATAGTACATAGCAGTAAGTTTCGTGTTTTCGAAGCGGTTGCCGACTCAACTATGTTGTACGCGACCCAGGTATGGGGCGGAAGACGGTTTGAGGAAGTGGAAAAGCTATTGAGGTTTTATATTAACACCCCACTATGCTATAATGCTGGAAACTGGACTTTCTCCACTGGCTACAAAGACGCTGAAACTGCAGGTGGACTATATTTTAAAAGTATTCAATATGCCTTTGGAAAGATTACCAAGAAAAGTTGCACTGGAAGCACTACCATGAAATAATGGTTGGTACAACAATTGTAACGAAATAGCGCACGCGTGTGGAATAAGCTTAGATTTGAATGAAGCAAACACGGAATCATGGAAGACAAATCTATACCAGTTATTAGCAGCAGTAGATCTTAACTTCAGTCAACAATTCGAAAGAGAAGCATTAGGATCATAATTTAGGAGACCGGAACTACTTTCGCGATGTTAATAGTTGCGAAGAAATATAACTTATGCTAAAACTGCGAGCTGAACTACCTCCACTAAATTATCAACCGCATAGAGAAGATCTACCGATCTTGTGTAATATAGGATATATTTCATTTTGTGGGAATATGTCCTACGCTCCGGGAAACTAGACGGCACTTTTTTGGAGTAGATCAAATTTCCGATGAAGAAATCATAAGCAAGCTCAACAAACCGCAAGTGTCTCTCCTGGTAGCGTACTGTAAGATAGCCCTAGCTTATCGGCAAAGAATTATAACAGAAATTTTTTAATTTTTATGAATAACACTAGATTTTGTTTTATTAAATTGCAATCTATATTAAATAAAGAAAAGAAAAAGTAGTAATGGTTTTAAAAAAAAATTGTCAATCGGCAGACGGCTTATTGCTATGCTTTCTTGATTTTTGATTTTTGTAAAGAATTGTAAATAATTGATGAATTAATAAAATCTAATCTAATATAAATTTAATCTAATCTGCATATACATACATAACTTTTTTGTTTGTTAAATTTATTACCTGAATTTCACTTTCCTTCTCATACAGCTCATTTAGCTTTTATAATTTTAGTTTTTCATATTTAATGTTTATTACTATTTTATAAGATAATGAATCTCACTGTGTTAATCAACTCTTCTTCTTCCTTTTATCAGCGGGGTTATTATCCGAAAATAAAGGATCATAACCCTCCCACTTCACTGCATTTCTACTGATCCGCCTGTGGGGTTCGCCTTAATGTTAATCAACTCATTGAAATAAATAGTGATATGTACAAGTAAATTTTCATTTTCTCATTTTATTGATTTATTGATTTATACTCGAATTACATTTTTGATTTCCTGTACGCCATAAATGTCGTTCACCTGTTGCGCGGATCGCTTGTCAAAAAAAAACTCCCACGTACTGTTCCAATGTTTTCCAGTGGCCATCCCTCGTAAAAGTTAAAAACTAGTTTATATTTACCACTTGGAGCCGCAAATGGTAAAAATGAAGATTCAACATACCCTCTTGCCGACAAATGTCGCTATACAAAAAATTCATAATGAAAATTCGCATTCTCTAAGAAAATAAGGTAATTGTATAGAAGTTGAGCTCCACCTATTTTTGAGGTTAAACATTTTCTTTTTTAAATCTCAAATTTTTGGTTATTTTTTTTTTTTTTTTACCTTCTTGACTTGGGGTAAAATTATTTCAATCATTAATTTAGCATTTTTCAAGCGAATTCGGTTACACACCGCATAGCGGCGCCCTGAGCACCAGTGTGTCCGGTGTGTGAGTCGAAGAATATCCCATAGTATGAAACCCTTTTAGCCCAAAAAGTGTATTCTTCTTTTTTTGTCTTACGTCCTGCATCCCCTTGTGGGTTCTAGGGCCTCCATATAACAGCACGGATTCAACATTGGAGCGGAAGACTATTAGCTTGGTGTTCAGACTGATTGCATTGTTTCGCCATATTTTGGACAAGATCCCGAATGCCGGCTTTGCTTTGGCGATCCTGTTGGCTATATCCAGTTCGGTTCCACCATCGGTCGAGACAATACTCCCAAGATACTGGAAATCCTCTACTCTCTCTACCGATAGTCCTGCAATGCATATTTGACCCGATGAGTTTGTTCCAATGATGATAGTTTTAGTTTTTGCCGTATTTATTTTCAGCCCGACGACGACGCGACGCCTGTCTCCCTCTCCATATCTGCTCTCATTTGGTAGAGGTCCATAATTCTGTGAGAGAGTAAGCATATATCATCAGCGTAGTCAAGATGTTTCAGTTGGAATGTAAGAGTCCATCGAATTCCTCCGTTTCCCGTCGACAAAGCTGCACGAACCACATTGCTAATCATCAATAGGAATAGTATTGGTGAAAGAATACAACCTTGTCTTACCCCACTTTGGATCTCAAAATCCTCAGACAACCTTCCTCTTTGCAGAACGTGACATTTTGAGCCTTCATATGTAGCTTTCATAATAGCAATTAGTTTATCGGGAATACCTCTCCTGCATAAGGCACGCCAAATAAACTCCCTATTGACACTATCGAACGCCTTCTCAAATCGATGAACAGCAGGTGGGGTGGCAATCGATATTCAATGCAATGCTTGACGATAATCCGCAGAGTATTGATGTGGTCGACACAGGAGGATCCAGAGCGGAAACCTGCTTGTTCGGCATCAAGTGTGCACTACTACTGTAGGTAAAAAACACCATCATACTATCAAAAAAGAAATGTTAATTTTTAAAGATTGGTGGAACCTCACTTCTAGACAATTACTGAAAATAATATTAATTTCTATGTAACACCACGCACCGTATAAGGACAAGTGTGATTAATACTCGTATAGCGTGAAAGTCCTTTCAGTACCAGCTTTACGTATGGGTTTCTTTGACCACTTTCTAATACTTTACAAAGATTCATAGTCGCATTTAGCATATATGGACGATACTGTACATCTGTATATTTAAAAGCTTGTACGTGAAGCTACAATTAAGAAACTTAATGAATCGAATTTTATTCTGCTCAAAATTGCTTACCGTTGCATTTCTTATAACGCCCACCAAATCACTGTCCATTATGACAATGGTTCTATTCCAGTTTATGGGTTTTAATTTGCAAGTGATATTTGCAATTAAAGCCGGATTTCCGCTACAGTCAATAGAACTTGGCTTTATAATAAAGTTAGGCAGCTGACAAACGACGGAATTCTTGAGAAAAAGAAGTAGGAAAGCCAAATTGCTCGACAATCGGAGAACTCTCATTTTGTGTTTGCTCTTTTAGATTGGTCAATAAGACTGAAGGTATTGAAACGTATGTAGATCGAATTTATTAAACCAATTACCGTGTTCATTTGCCAAACGTTTAATAAATGCGTTATCACTTCGAAGCCATCAAACTATATCTGACAGTACTTTGAAATGACGACGCAAAATTGTAGGCTTACGCAACCAGAACAAATTGAACCAGTGCGTGGTAATACACATTTTTTGATTTCATTATTATTTTAAATTTTGTTATCAAAATCACTACTATACCTACCAAGATAAACTATACACATGTAAATACAAGCGAGCAATTAATTAACACAGCATCCATACATGCATGGAAAGCAATAAAGAAGTGTAATTACGAGTACACCACAATAGTGCTTTCCATTGCGTAACCCTTAAATTCAGCCATATTCTCTATCTCTATCTATCTATCTATTTTCTTATCTGAAAACTTGAAATCTCAAATTCATTGGCAATGACGCGTTATGACGTAGGCTCCACGATAGACAAGAAACCAATTTATTCAAATTTCTTTTTAAATACCCAAGAGACGATTCATTTGGTTACCTACACTTCGCCGACCGAAAATTGAACCGAGTTTGCGAATTTTCTCAGCAAAACGTTCACAATAAGAACGGTAAATAAATAACATTTCTATGTACATTTATTTAAAAACAAAACGATATCTCTGTAAACTTTTCTGCTACAAATAAAAAATCGACTTACTAACTTTACTTACTTAGGTGGCGCTAGAGTTCGGGGTGAACCTGGGCCTCAAATAATTAGCCTCTGCACTTAGCTCGGTCTTTAGCTAATTGCCTCCAGTTGCGCGCTCCAAGTTGGTCGAAGTCCTTTGAACTTGTACCTACCACCTGCGGCGAGGAGGCCCTTTACTGCGTCGTCCCTCCGGGTTAGATTCGAAGAGCGTTGGTTTTCATCCGCTCTACAAGTCCAAGCCATCTCAAATGTCCAATACGCAATTTTTTGGCTAGTTCGATGTCGCTGTACAGCCCGTATACGTCGTTGAATCTTCTCCTCCAAAACTCGTCAACGCAAACGTGACCGAATATCTTATGAAGAATTTTTCTCTCGAAGCTACCAAGTATATCGTTATCCGCTTTCAATAAAGTCCATGTTTCAGCGCCGTAAAGCAGGACTGGGATGATCAGGATCTTATATAGAGTCTCCCTAGTTGTCCAAGATAAGGTTTTACTGTTGAATTGCCTTATTAGCCCAAAAACAGCGACTGACATGAGTTATTCTCCGCTTGATTTCTGCGCTGGTGCTGTTTTCAGAATTTATAGCAGGGCCAAGGTCGAAGTTATAGCTGCCCACTGTGATGTTCTGTCCAATTCGTCGGTGTTGATTGTCCCTTCTTGCTGACAGCATGTACTTGGTTTTGCCTAGTTTGTCGCTAAACCCATTTTGGGCGCTTTTGCTTCTATGCTTGCAAACGCGCCGGTGACAGCCCGCTGAGTTCGTCCAATTACGTCAATAGCGTCGGCGTATGCAAGCAGTTGAACAGACTTTTGATAGATTGATGTTGGACTTACCTGCCCTGAAACCGCATTGATTGGAGCCAATCAAGCTGTTAATAAAAGGTTTCAGGCGTTCGCACAATATCGCAGAAAAGATTTTGTATGCGATGTTCTGGAGGCTGATATCTTAATAATTAGCCCAGTTGAAGAGGTCTACTTTCTTGTGGATCAAGCAAACCATGCTGAAATTCCATTCATCAGGCACACACTCGTCTGATCAAATCTTAGGGATGAATTGGAGTATGCTCTCTATCAATTCATTACCAGCTGCCGTGAAAAGTTCGATCGTTAGGCCGTCAGGTCCAGCAGCCTTGTTAGATTGCAATTTGGATACTGCTATCCTCACTTTGCTTTTGTCAGGTGGACGAGAATTTTGACTATCATCGTCTATATCTTCTTCTTCCTTTTATCAGCGAGGCTATGATCCGAAAACAAGGGATCACAGCCCTCCCACTTCACCGCATTTCTACTGATCCGCCTGTGGGGTTCGCCTATTTGACCTCAGAAAATATCGGCAGGCCTGCCGATTTTGGATCACTCGGTTACTGAGGCCGATGTCGTCGCATTTGTCTGATCCAGGCGTTTATAGGCCTGCCTTTCCTACACCGCGATGTCTTTGGAACGTGCATAGATATTGCCTTTTTTACAGGGTTCAAATGATCTCTTCTTTGAACGTGGCAATACCAGCTGAGCCGGTCGCGCTCTAATTTTTGTACGATGGTTTCCTTGATGTAAAAGCTATCATCGTCTATATATCAGTCTTATGTTACGGAATTTAGCCTTGATCCGGATTGTCATTATACGAAGCTTAAGACTTCTTGCCTAAGTCTGCCGCGTATAACAAATCCACATCCGAATAAGCGCTGCTTGTTGTCTCTGTAGCAATCATGTAGTAGATGTCATAGTTTTTCATCCTCTTTCGCCCAGCCCATCCTATCGCACTTCCTGGATGGTGCGTATATCTGCTTTATAGCAATATAGGGCCCTTGCTAATTGTTCGGCTGGACGTGGTCTGTTAAGGGTCCGAAAATTACACGTACTGATCCGAGGGTCATTATCCTCATTTCGTCTGCTGGCGTCGTCATTAGTTGAATCGTCCTTATCCGAGGCTCGTGGTTGTTTCGGAACCAGTCTTTTGTTATGTGGTAGGGAAGTTACCCCGACGGCACAACCCCCAACATGGAGGGATAGGTTCTTTTGTTATACCCCTAGGATGCGGGGCAAGTATTCCACTACGGAAGTGTAAGCGCTGCCGTTGGCCCATTAAGGGGCTCCTCGGCCACCATCTCTATTCCAAGGTCCTGACTAACATTGGAAATTCCTTACCGACCTGTGATCCGAATATACCGTAATAAGTTCAACCTAACTGGAACTGTAGACGCTACCGTAGACTCCATCTAGGGAATTCATACGCTGCCGTCTGAAACAAGAAGAAGAGCACTCTCCCCCAGCGAATGCCTGACCTAGCTTCGCGCAACCACTCGTGTTGTGTGCGTTATATTTTTCGCACGAATGGAAGGGACCTACAGTTTTGTGCCATATCCAAAGGGAAGTTTTTATTTTGTTTATGAGAAGCTTTTTCGTGACATCAATACTCTCGGATGTTTGTTAAACGTTCGTGAGAGATGCGACTGTGAAAAAACTGTTGGTGCTCTCATATGCTGCCGCCGAAGATCCTCCAAACGGGATTGGCTACCCATTTCTTGAATCAATGTACTATGCACCCCTCTCTCATGCACTATACCGTTTGACCACCCTATTTCTTCCTCGTTCTTCGCATTTTTTCAATAAGTTGTCTGATTTCTATAGGATAGTTGTTTCCGTTAACCCTTTTCAGATTGTTGGTATATTTTCCCATGCTGAGTGTTGTATATCTTTAATAAAATGTTTAAGTTCTGCATCCAGTTGTTCTTTACATTGTTGTGGTACAGCTAATGTTATCTTTTCATCAAGACTTAGTTTTTAATTAAGGAAAGACTAAACCATGAATTTTATTGTTTAAAAAGAAACTTATTTCTTTTATTATAAGCAATTATTAGAGCGCCGAGTGCTGGTAATAGATGTTCAATTAGTTAGAATTGTTAATATACTCGTAATTGGATTGTCAGTTATAATGCCGATGCTGTAGTAAATCGATATATGTATGTATGTATGTATGTATGTTGGAGTGTCTTTTTAATTGCTTACTTAGTTAGGTGGCGCTACAGTCCGGGGTGGACCTGGGTCTCAACCAACAAACCTCTCTCGCCACCACGGTTATAAGCCAGCTGCCTCCACTTGCGCACGCCAAGTTGTTTGAGGTCCTCTCCACTTGCGCCACCTACCACGAGGTCATCCTCTACTGCGCCGTCCATTCGGGGTGGATTCGACGATTTTCTTGGCGTGAACGTTGGGCTCCATCCGCTCTATATGACCCAGCCATCTTAGTCGCTGTATGTGAACCTTTCTGGCTAAGTCGATGTCCCTATATAGCCCGTATACTTCGGCATTGTACCTTCTCCTCCACTCACCGTCTATGCAGACGGAACCAAGATCGCTCGAAGAACTTTTCTCTCAAAATAACCAAGCGTATCCTCATCTTTGATAAAGCCTATGTTTTGTTTAAGCCTATGCCTCTGCGCCATACAGCAGGAGTGGGATGATTAGTGTCTTATAAAGAGTTACCTTAGTAGTTCGAGATAAGGCTTTACTCAATTGCCTTCTTAGCCCATAGAAACAGCGATTGGCAGGAGTAATTCTTCATCTGATCTCCTCCTCCCCAATTTGCAGTGCACACCATAGAGCCTAGATAGACAAAGTCCTTTACTACCTCAAAATTATATCTGTATATTGTGGCGTTCTGTTCAAGACGCCGATGTTAGATTTCCTTTTTTGTAGACAGCATATATTTTGTTTTGTTTTCATTGACCGCTAAACCCATCTTTGTTGCCTCGATCTCAATACTCGCAAATGCCCCATTGACAGCCCGCTGAGTTCTTCCGGTCATGTCAATGTCATCGGCATAAGCGAGTAGTTGTACCGACTTGTAAAAGATTGTACCTCCGGTGTTGGCTTGTGAGTTTGGTACAATTCTCTCAAATACTATGTTAAAGAGATCGCATGATACCGCGTCACCTTGTCTAAGATCTTTCCTGACATCGAACGGTTCGGTGATGTTCTTACCGACTTTGATGGAGCAGCGAGAGTTCTCAATTGTCATTCTGCACAAACGAACGATCTTGGCAGGGACGGTCGGTTTTAGGCGTTCATATAATACGGCAGACAGGATCTTATATGCGATGTTGAGGAGACTTATACCTCTGTAGTTGTCGCAGTTCAGATGGTCTCCTCTCTTCAGGATCGTCTTTTTAATTATATATGTTAGTTATTTATATTCATCCGTTCTTGTGCCATTTGTGTTCATAAATAACAATTTTAAGAATATAAAGTTGGTGGAACTAATAAAAAATTATTCAAATCAGTTATAGAGCTTGGACTATGCCCCATCAGAGCCTAATCCATTGGTGAAGAAACTCACATTTACCTTTGATAGGTAAATTTTAGCTATCCGCCGAGATGTGAATAAATCTATAAAAAGGATTTTAATAATAAAAAAAAACAGCAGGCAGCATGATTACGGAACAGATATATACAGACGCTGTCCCATATACATCTGTATAGCATCGATATATATAGATGTCAAGATGATATACTCGTATGTAGGACGCAAAATGAACACATAAGGATCGAATTAAAAACACGAAGCAAACGTCGGGGGAAGTCATATGCTTTACCTATTAAATAGTATAATAGAAATTAACCATGATTCACATCTAGAACTAGGTTAACCGCAAGCCATAAAATAAAACACGCTGAAATATTGCAAGCCAATCAATCGTGTTTATTTCGTTCTTTCTGTCTCCACTGATTACTTTCCTGGTGGCGTCGTTTTTCCCTCTATTTGCGATGAAATTACGTTTCTCTCCTTTCGATTTCATGGAAGTCATCGGCCTTGCAAATTTTTTTCAAAAACACTAAAGATCAATCTAACTGATCCTATGGGTATGAATGGCCATCCCTCATAATATCTAAGATCCAATATATATTTACCATTAGGGATCACAAAAGGAACAAAAGAAGACTCAAAGTATACATTCGCCTTAAGATGTCCCTACGTAAATAAATCTCTCCAAGTTAAAAATATAAATATCTAGAAGACACCACGTACCCAAAATGGACAAGTGTGATTAATACTCGTGTAGCGTGAAAATCCTCTCAATATCAGCTTTACATATGGGTTTCCTTGACCATTATCTAATGCTTTACACAAATTCATAGTCACATTTAACATGTACGGACGATACTGAACATCTGTATATTTAAAGAATTGTGTGTGCAACTGTAATTAAAAATTCTTTGTATGAAAATAAGATATAAAATAGTCTTCTTTAATCCTTACTCACTGTTGCATTTTTTACAGTACCCACCAAATCGCTGTCCATAAAGAGAAGGGTTTTATCCCAGTTTATAGGTTTTAGTTTACATGTTACATTCACCAAAATATCTGGATTTCCACTACAATTAATTGAATTCGGCTTTATAATATTCGCATTATGCTGAATGGCAGCATTTTCAAGAATGAGAAATAAGAAAACCGAACTGATTAGCAATTGAAAAGAGTTCATTCCGTTAAAACTCTGTTAAAGCTCTTGGGTGATAGAACAAAATGCGTTAGTCTACCCAAATTTATGTGTACATATCGAACTTAGTAAACCATATCACCGTGCTCATCAGCATGATTTGATCAATTATATCATCGTTTTGGGACCATCCAACTATAACGTCGAGATTTATTAAATTACAGCTAAACCTTTTGGCAAAGCGATACTAATGTATTTAACAGAAGAGCGCCTGATCATATTCCATTTGATGTTTTAAGCTGTACAGCAGAGAACTGCATGAATCCACTCATTTCCAGTTGTGAATCATTCGCTAAAACACGACCCGTCCACAGTCTCACGCACACAGCAAACAAGCAAGTATGAATCATATAAGAAATGATAATGAAGTTCACTTTGCTGCACACTCATGAATATTTGAATGCGTAGTAGGATCGCACTCTAAGTATTCATTCAATTGTGAAAATGATTCACAAGCCCTCGAATGTTTTCAAGTAGCTCGTATTCAATAAGTGTATAATTTGTAGGATACTTATTATGGTGGCACAATTAATGCTACAACTACATTTTATGATTCTTCAAAATTGAAAAAAAAAAACCTTCTGTTTTGTTTTGTTCGTTTTATATGATTGTTTATTTAAGTATACACAGAGCACTGCAAGTATGTACATAGAAGCACCCACGAGCGACTCAAAACATTCATTGCCTGATTCAAAACAATGTGAGCTCGTTTCAGTTCATTATATAAGAGGCAATAAAGTGTGATGGTAGCTAATCATTTCTTGGAAGAAATGTGATTGTGTGTGAAGGCAGTGAATGTTTTGAATGTGGCTCATAAAACGAGCTACTTGCTGTTCTATAATAAATTTAATGAAAGCTCTAGTTTTGGGGAATGCCACGTTTTCCCGCTGTAGAGAATCCCGCATGCACAAAATCATAAAAAAATTATAAAACTTTAAGGGGACTGCTGAAAAATTTCGAAAGGCAAATTTAATCGGGAAAAAAAATTATTTGGTTTTTTTTAAATATTGGCTATTCAGTTTTTTTTTAATATGAGGGCATTTTATAATCTTTGGTCTCAAAATCTCGAAAAATCTGAGCACATAAAAATCCAGCAACTAACGAGCTGTTTTTAAAGGGCCAGCAAATCTACTGAAGCCCCGTGCAGGGACGGGTTGAGAATGTAACTGCATTGGCCCTCAACAACTAGCGCTTGTCGTAAAAGGCGACTAAGGGGACAAATCAGATCTAGGCAATATAACACCCAAGTGAGCCTAGCGACACATATACTACCTTAAAAACCATCCCACAAGTGTGCATGCGAGTTCGTGGGTTAACACGACTGGAGATCACCGGTGCCATAAAAGAAAGATCAAACAATACTAAAACAGGAGCATGCACGTGTCAAACAAAAAACACCATCGCAATATGGTAATATTGCAAAACTGTATCATTATGGTAATACTTGCTAAAAGGAAAGGCACTACCCCGCCAGACACTACCACTGTACTGATCCTAGACCGAGCAGAAATGTTCGGGTCAGAGCTATACGGATTCCGGGGGCTAGCAAAATAATGAAACAGTTTGGTCGAAATTGGAAAGTCAGGAGTTGGAACGTTGGAAGCATGACCGGTCGAAGTTACGAGCTGGAAGAGATAATGAATAGAAGGCGGGTGGATATCTTGTGTGTCCAAGACACGAAATGGAAAAACACCGGAAATCGGGCGCGTTTCTTGAACGTTTGGACAAAAGATTATAAGATGTTCTACTACGGAACGGAAAAGGCTAGAAATGGAATCGGTATCATCCTTACGGCAGAGCTACTTGGTAACTTCTTGAGCATTTCGAAGTACAGCGATCGTTTGATGTCTCTCAAACTAGTAATACAAGGAGAGGTGTGGAATATTGTCAGTGCATATGCTCCCCAAAATGGGTGCAATCACAGAGATAAAGATGCATTTTGGGTAGATTTCCACAATCTCCTTAAGAACATCCCAAAGGAAGAGTTTCTGTTTGTTGGAGGAGATATGAATGGACATGTCGGGAAGTCAAACGAAGACTATGAAGACTGACATGGAGGACAAGGATATGGCACCAGGAACCACCCTGGTGAAGACATCCTAAGCATGTGCAAATCACATGGTCTTATCGTGTTAAATACCATGTTCATCAAACAAAGCCGACACCTGATCACTTGCAGCAGTGGTGGAGATGAAACTCAGATAGACTACCATTTAAAAGGCAGTTTCATGAAGCCTCGGGTAAAAGATTGCAAAGTGATCCTGGGAGAGGCATTCATTCGGCAACACCGTCTCCTGCTAACAGACATTTTTATGAAAACACCGAAGAAAAGCAAACAAACAGGGGTCTCTAAGAAAATCAAGTGGTACAATCTGGACAAATATAAAGGCGAGGCTTTGTTTTCGTAATGAAAAATTACCTCTCTCACACCATCAACGGAGCTGAGGATGAAGAGTGCAGAGCACAAAATATGTGGGATTCCCTACAGCGAACTTGCTTAAAGAAGGCCAAATCACTGCTAAGAGCTTCAAAAGGCCACCATCAATACGCCAAAGAAACATGGTGGTGGAGTGATGAAGCTGAGAAAGTGATAAATGAGAAGAAAGCGGCTTTCAAAGCTTGGTCAAAGTGCCCCTCTAATAATAGTGATGAAAAAGCTCGCCTCGAAATGGAATACAGATGTTTGAAAAAAAAGCGAAGAAGAAGTGCGCCCAGCTTCAAGCAGGGAGTACGGAGGGCCTGTACCGGGAGCTGGAGAAAATATCGTCCCCAGTTGCTGATGCAAACCAGGCTTTCCAGGAGCTGCGAAGACACAATATGAACAAGAGCGCAACCATCTTCAAAATAGCCGCCCAAAGAAGGAGGAATGCTCAGGAGATTCGTTCGCCAAACTTCATTAACAATGCTCATGGTCAGCTTCTTGTGTATGAGGACAAAATTCTGCAGAGGTGGCGGTGGTATTGTGAAGAACTTTTAAATGAACAGTTTCCCCGACTATACTTTACAAGAGCCACCCCTAACTCTGAAGAAATACCCGACATTACAGTCGAAGAAGTTAGTAAGGCGATCAAATACTCCAAACAACGAAAAGCGGTTGGGCCAGACGAGATGCCCTCTGAGTTCTGGAAAAAGATGGGAGACGTCGGGTTTAGATGGCTCAGAATTCTCATCTCCAAATTTGTGAGCGGTGATCCAAAACCGAATCAATTGAGGGAAAGTTACCTTCTACCTGTATACAAAGGGTGATACGCGAAACTGTGATAACTACCGTTCGATCAAGCTGATGTCACATACCATGAAGATCGTTGAGCGGGTATTAGGTGGCCGACTGCGAAAAATAATACGGCTATCTGATGATCAGAGCGGGTTTGTCGCGGGTAAATCAACCACAGATGCAATCCAAAGTATAAAGATCATCGTGATTCCTTAAAGGATTTGCATATTGTATTGGTTGACTTTGCAAAGGCATTCGACAGACAACCACGAGATCTGATATGGGTGCCGCTAAGACATCGAGGGGTTCCAGAAACCTATGTACAGATGATCATAGACATGTACGAAGGAGCAAAGACAAGAGTAAGATGCCCCGCTGCCCCAGCGGGGAACAGCAATCATCAGCCACCCGAATATAAAGGAAAAACGAATTACATCGAAGTTTTTCCAACCACTGCACCAAAGAAAGGTTCCTGCCTGGTAGTACAATGGACTAGAGAAGTCTGAGTGCTCTGGGATTTGGGTTTCCTTTTTAAAAAAAAAAATAAAAATATAAAAAAAATAAAAAAAAAACGATGTCCCGCTGGAGTAACCGAAGAGTTCCCAATCAAAGTCGGGGTGCACCAGGGAAGCGTTTTAAGTCCTTTGCTCTTTATTACAGTCCTTGATTATCTGCTTGAAGGTAAAGTGACGGACCCCAAGGTACATCAGTTATTCTTTGCTGACGATGGAGCCATCATAAGTGAGGATTCTACATCCCTGCAATGAGCACTTGGTGTGTGGGTGGACGTTATGGACGGAAATGGGTATCGCATTAGTTCAAAAAAGACAGAGTACTTGTGCTGCCCGTTCTTTGATCCACTCAAACCTGTTCCAGATATTTATTTGAATGGAACAGTGCTTCCCAAGTGCGAAAAGTTCAAATATATGGGATCTATGATCAATAGCAAAGCAACTTGTGATGACGACATCAATCATCGTGTAAGCGTAGGGTGGATTAAGTGGCGTAGAAACTCCGCTATCTTTTGTGACAGAAAAATGCCACCTAAGTTGAAAGGAAGGCTCTACACCGCAATTGTCCGTCCAGCGCTCACATACGGCTCACAATGTTGGACGATGTACAAAACGCATGAGAGTAAATTAACGGCAGCTGAGTTGAAGAGTTGGGCGCCGTGGCGTAAGTGGTTAGTGTGTCGGATCACTGCGCATGAGGTTTCAAGTTCGAATCCCAGAAAACACCAAAAAGTTTTTTCACGGTCCCACCTCTCGCGAGCATCTGACAAACATCCGAGAGTATTGTTGTCACGAAAGAGCTTCTCAAATCGCCGTTCGGATGCGGCACTAAACTGCAGGTCCCTTCCATTCGTGTGAAAAATATAACGCACACAACATGAGTGGTTGCGAGAAGCTAGGCCCTGGCACTTTCAAGAGCTGTTGCGCCAAATATTTGTTTGTTTTTGTTGTTTGAGTTGAAGATGATTCGCATGACAGCAAGGGTGACAAATCTTGATCGAATAAGAAGTTCGAAGATCCGTGGAAGCTTTCACATCAAGGAAACCATCGTACAAAAAATAGAGTGCGACCGGCTCAGCTGGTATTGCCACGTTCAAAGAAGAGATCATTTGAACCCTGTTAAAAAGGCAATATCAATGCACGTTCCAAAGACATCGCTATGTAGGAAAGGCAGGCCTTTAAACGCCTGGATCACACAAATGCGATGACATCAGCATTTCATTGGCCTCAGTAACCGATCGGCGGACCTGTCGAAATTTTCTGAGGTCAAATAGGCGAACCCCACAGGCGGATCAGTGGAAATGCGGTGAAGTGGGAGGGTTGTGATCCCTTATTTTCGGATCATAGCCTCGCTGATAAAGGGAAGAAGAAGAAGAAGAAGCAAACCTACAGAAGTGATTATAAATGCGGCAAAGTGCTTTATTTTGCACATAGCAATATTGGTTCTAATCAGTTTTGGCACTTTACCACAATTGTGGTAGACCACAATTTTGCACGTTTTTCAATTCTACCACATCTACAACGGAATGCGAAAATTCTGCCACATTTTTTTGATTCTGTCCTCCCCATATTGAATCAACCAATTCAACTCGGTTCCCTTGGAAAATATGTATGTAGAAGTCTATACATTTTTCCAATCCGTTTCGAAAATGCAACACATACCCACTTTCAATTAATATTTCATTCATATGTATGGAAACCCTTTCTCGTCGTCGTCATCCACATATCATTTGATGCAATATATTCGTTCTTATATGTATAGTTGAATATATATGTATGTATTGTAATATTTTTCTTTAAATGAATAATATGCAAACATCGTTAGAGCATATTCCATTTATTTGAATAGTTTTCCTTGTTTTGAATAAATAGTTTTCGCAAACGGGTGTTATTTTTTTTTTAGGTTGCGCCACGGATGTGTAATCTACTTTCATAGGTACTAATAGCCCGAGTGCTTCTAGCATGCACGATTCGCAAACCTGAGTAATTGATTCGAATAGGCGTACGTACTAAACACACACCCTACACACTTCAACCACTCTCTCCGCGGGACTGCCATTAGGTATTTCTTCGCGGAGCTGGTTAGCAACTATGCTCTAGTTTCCTAGGGCGTCTCTTTGGCTCTTCTTAGGGCTTCCGCTCTTCGCAGCGCATTCTGCACACACACTATGAATGAGCAGATCTCCATCCACCCGCCTTCTGATCGCGTCATGTGACTTACGAGCTTTTCTGGGCTTAGCAGGCTTACTCTATCTTCTGCAAAGCGTCTGCAGTAGAACACTGGATGCTCCGCGTCCTCCTCCTCGTTTGGACCTTCTGGACACAGGGGCGAAGTATCGTGTCCAAATCTATGGAAGTATTTCCGGTAGCCGCCGTGTCCGGACAGGAACTGTGTGAGGTGGTAGTTGCAGTTCCCCCTCGCTCTCTCTGTCCATGATTTTATAGTGGGAATTAGTTTGTGGGTCCACCTGCCTTTTATAGAACTGTCCTACTTGGTTTGCCACAGCGTTACCGATGCTACCCTTTTCTCTTCCTAAACCCTTTTTGTCTCTTGCTGGTTCGAGGGACGTCTAAGGTACATCCTCCGCATCTCATCAGAGGGGGGATCAAAACATGTGGTTTTCTACCACTTTTTTTCAAAATCCAAGTGACAACACTGGTTCTAATCGAAAAGCCTTATGCCAGAAACACATGTGCATAGTTCTGCATGCAGAAAATGCCGCATGTATTTTCTGCACCCAGCGCAGTGTCCTTGTAATTATACATTTTTAATTATTTGTATTCATCAGTTTTTGTACCATTTGTTTTTATATTCTTAAAATTGTTATTTGTAAAGCTCGTAAAATTAATAAAAAATAATTCAAATGAGTTATAGAACTTGGACTATGCTCCATCAGAGCCTAATCCATTAGTGGAAAAATTCACCTGGAATAGATGAACTCTCAGCTATCCGCCGAGATGTGAATAGCTCTATAATAAGGATTTTAAGGTATAAAACCAGAGTCGATGCTGTGGCCCCTTAACAGCAGACGGCATGATTACAGAACCGATATATACAGACGCTCTCCTATATACACCTGTTTCCCCAAACTGATACCCGAAGTTGATGAATGGATTAGCAGAAGGCAAGGAGAGGTAAACTACTAAACTAAACCACTACCTAACACAATTTTTATCGGGGGACGGATGCTTCCGGGAGTATCTCTACAAGTACAAGCACGCGGATGACCCATTCTGCCAGCACTGTGAAGGAAAAATGCAGAACGCGCGGCATGTACTGTAATGCCAAAATTATATAAGGGCTAGGAACATCATAGAAAGAGCAATTCGTGGCCAAGTGACCCCAGGAAGCCGGATCTCATTTATGCCGGCGAGAAGTGAAGGCTGGGAAACTACAAACAATGTAACCACGAGTATGATAAAGCAACTGCGCATACAGGAACGAGCAACGAGAAGAACGAGAAGATCCTGCCAACTCTGGCAGATAGAAAAGAAGTGACGAAATGTCAAACCTGCCTCTGCGAAGGAATGCCTTAACTGGCGGTGCCGCAGGGGAGCAACAGGACAGCGAAACAGGAGGGGGTTTTTTTTTAACATGTAACCATGCAGGAGCATGGAGTCGAGCATAACTCGTAGTACTAGCTACAAGTATCCATAAGGGAATTTTACCCCTACCCGCGCATCAAAAAAAAAAAAATACACCTGTATAGCATAGATATACAGGGTGTCCGCCGGGAAGGTATACTACTTTGTTTGTTTATAATTTTTGATTAAATGAAAGAGAATGGATCTTATATTGATAAATGTTTTATTTAATGTCGGCAATTATGTATGGAATACAATATCAGGTAAATGTCCGCCTCTGCTAGTCTCACAAATGCGAGCCCTTTTGAGCACATTTTTCATTACATTCTCACACATTTCACGCGGTATTTCATTAATTTCATCACGAATATTTTGTTTGAGTTGCTCAAGCGTTTCTGGTTTGTTTGCATAAACCTTGCTTTTCAGATATCCCCACAAAAAGAAGTCAGGAGCAGTCAAATCAGGCGACCGTGGAGGCCAATCAACATCACCATTTTTTGAAATAACTTGTTGTGGAAAGAGGTCCCGCAGTAATTCCATTGTAATCCTGGCTGTATGGGATGTGGCACCGTCTTGTTGATACCACATGTTAATCAAGCCCAAAGCATGCAGTTGTGGCGTTAAAAAGTTTTCAATCATATCACGATATCGCTCCCCATTCACAGTTACCGTTACGCCGTTTTCATTTTCAAAGAAGTAAGGTCCAATGATTCCTCCTGACCAAATTGCACACCAGACTGTTACTTGGGCTTGGGCCTATCACCTACAGACCCTCTTTCTTCGAAATCATTCACTACACGATAAATAATGCGTTTTGTTGGCACGTTGTTTCTCCCAAAAACTTCACGTAACTTTCTCATCGTCACAGTAATCGATGATTGATTTTGATAAAATGTTTTAACGATTAAAACACGTTGGTTTATCGAATATTTTTCCATAATAAATTTGCCACGTGTCAACTTCACGACTGCCAAATATGATTTGTCAAGACTAATGTTTACCAAAATGGCGGCAAAACAAAGTAGTATACGTTCCCGGCGGACACCCTGTATTTAGATATAAGGATGATATATGTAGTATGCAAAATGGACACATAAGGATCGAAGTAAAAACACGAAACAAACGTCAGGGGAAGTTATAAGCTTAACCTATTAAAAAGTAAGTCAAGGTGACTATGAACCTGGAGCAGTGAAAAAGTATAATTCATTCCCAGAACTGAGTTTACCGCAAACCATAAAATAAAACACAAACTGAAATATTGCAAGCCAATCCAAACAAAAAGCCAATCCGTCGTCTTTATTTCATTTTTTCTGTCTCTACTGACTGATTACTTTCCTGGTGGTGTCGTTTTTCCCTCGAGTTGCGATGAATTTCGTCGTTTCTCTCTTTTCGATGCAAATTTTTTTCAAAAACACTAAAGATGAATCTAACTGATCCTATAGGTATCATTGGCCATCCCTCATAATATCTAAGATCCAATATATACTTACCATTTGGGATCACAAAAGGAAAAAATGGAGACTCCAGGTATATATTCGCCTTAAGATGTCCCTACGTAAATAAGTCTCTCCAAGCTCAAAATATTGTATAAATATCTAGAAAACACCACGTACCCAAAATGGACAAGTGTGATTAATACTCGTGTAGCGGGAAAATCCTCTCAATATCAGCTTTACATATGGGTTTCCTTGACCATTTTCTAATGCTTTACACAAATTCATAGTCACATTTAGCATATACGGACGATACTGAATATCTGTATATTTAAAGAATTGTGTGTGCAACTGTAATTAAAAATTTTTTGTATGAAAATAAGATATAAAATAGTTTTCTTTAATCCTTACTCACTGTTGCATTTTTTACAGTACCCACCAAATCGCTGTCCATAAAGAGAAGGGTTTTATCCCAGTTTATAGGTTTTAGTTTACATGTTACATTCACCAAAATATCTGGATTTCCACTACAATTAATTGAATTCGGCTTAATGATTTTCGCATTAAGCTGAATGGTAGCATTTTCAAGAATAAGAAATAAGAAAACCGTACTGGTTAGCAATTGAAACGAGTTCATTCCGTTGAAACTCTGTTAAAGCTCTTGGGTGATAGAACAAAATGCGTTAATCTATCCACATTTATGTATATTTATGCCAATAACTTAGTAAAACATATCATCGTACTCATCTGCATGGTTTAAACAATTACGTTATCGTTTTGGAACCATCCAACTATGACGCCGAGATTTATTAAATGCTAAACCATTTGGCATGACGATACCAATGCTAGACGTGTGTTACCAGAATAAACCGTGCAATGACCTTCATACAAGAACGAAAATCGAAGGTACAGTGTAACAGTACAGTGTAATGAATCGGTTATACACCTCCTCGAGTAAACACCTCCTCTGTCAAGAATTATGACTAACATCGGGCACAAATCTAGCAGATTGACGTGACGACAATTACTCTTACCAATCGCTGTTTCTATAGGGTAACAAGGCAATTAAGTAGAAAAACACTCTCTATTACCTGGACACAAGTGCTGTTAAGCTTACCTTTACAAACTCGGACGTTGTGACGTAGGAAATGTATTTTTCCACTGTTCGAATAATTTATGAATTTATTATTTTTACGAGTAATTTATTTTACTCGATTTTGGTTACATATGTCGCATTAGGAAATTACAGCCCACTGTCATAGTTTAATGGATTTAAATGGTAATTCATATTTAATTAAACCGTAAACCTAGATGAGCGCGATAGTATTACGATCTACTAATTTCAATATTACGTATTCTGTACAGTAAGTAAATTTAATCGGAATGATATTTCATTTCTCTTTTTATAGCTTAGCATCTTATCAACACTACAAGCTTTTAAATACACAAGTACATACGTAGTATCATTCGTATAGGAGTATGTTCAATGCGACTATGAATCTATGCAGTGTCTTAGAAATGGTAACTGAAACATAACATATTTTTCTGATTCCCAATTAATCCAGTTTTAGATTACTTTGTATTGTGTATCTATGTTTGATATATCCTGATGAAAAAGCATGGAGACAGCGCTGTACTGTGTCGTCGGCTCAATAGAAACATCATTGACAGATAAAGAATATACACTATCCTTCCTTAGACATTAAAGGAGCCTTTAACAATGTCAGAACAGACGCGGTATATAGAAATTTAACAAATCTCAATATTCACAACTCCCTGATAAAGCGGATCCTGAATATGCTAGAGGAAACCAATATTAAATTCTTAAACTCGGAGGTTTTTTTTTTTTTTTTGTTTTTTAAGGTAAATTGGGAGGAAAGGCAGAAAATGATCCCCGGAGCACTGCGACCTAAAAATATCTTTTGTGCTATCCCCTGGTTGATTATTTTGAATTTGTCAACTAGCTGAAATCAAGTTCATTAATGAAGCTAAGAATAGTTCGAGCTGAGGAAGAGGTGACATCAGAAGGTGGTGTGACGCTTTTATTAAAGTGCTTTAGCCTAAGTTTGGCTATGGCTGGGCAATCACAGAGTATGTGATGGGCTGTTTCGGTGTCTTCAAGACAGAACGGCACGTTTCCGATTGAACACGGCCCATTTTCTTGAGATGGTACTTGAGAGAACAGTGTCCAGTTAGGAAGTCAGTAAGGATCTTAGCATTCTGTTTGCTCATATATAAAATGTCTCTAGTTCTATTTTTCGAGAAATTAATAAATTTCTTGGAATGCCTTAGGCCAGGTTGTGCATTCCAGTGTGAGAGCATTTGTTCGCGTTCCCAGCGAAGAAGCTCTATTTTAATCTGGCTAGTGGGGAAACCGCAGAAGGGTTCAGGTCCAGTGTATTGGGCAAGCTTATCAGTCGCTTTATTAACAGGAATGCCTGAATGTGCCGCGGACCCACATTAGTGTGGTTTTATTGTGTGCAGCAAGCTGCAAAAGAGTCTGGAGACAATTCCAAGCCAGCTTAGACTTATAGTCAAAGGACGTGAGAGCCTTGACGGGGGGCCCAGACGAGATGCCCTCTGAGTTCTGGAAAAAGATGGGAGACGTTGGGTTCAGATAGCTCAGAATTCGCACCTTCAAATTTGTGACAAGTGATCCAATTCCGAATCAATGGAGGGAAAGTTACCTTCTCCCTGTATACAAAGGTTGATACGCGAAACTGTGATAACTACCGTTCGATCAAGCTGATGTCACACACCATGAAGATCGTTGAGCGGGTATTAGGTGGCCGACTGCGAAAAATAATACGGCTATCTAATGATCAGTGCCGGTTTGTCTCGAGTAAATCAACCACAGGTGCAATCCAAAGTATAAGGATCATAATGGAAAAGCATCGTGATTCCTTAAAGGATTTGCATATTATATTGGTTGACTTTGAAAAGGCAATCGACAGACAACCACGAGATCTGATATGGGTGGCACTAAGATATCGAGGGCTTCCAGAAACCTATGTACAGTTGATCATAGACATGTACGAAGGAGCAAAGACAAGAGTAAGATGCCCCGCTAGAGTAACCGAAGAGCTCCCTATCAAAGTCGAGGTGCACCAGGGAAGCGTTTTAAGTCATTTGCTCTTTATTACAGTCCTTGATTATCTGCTTGAAGGTAAAGTGATGGACCCCATGGTACATCTGTTATTCTTTGCTGACGATGGAGCCATCATAAGTGAGAATCCTACATCCCTGCAACGAGCACTTGATGTGTGGGTGGACGTTGTGGAGGAAAATGGGTATCGCATTAGTTAAAAAAAAACAGAGTACTTGTGCTGCCCGTTCTCTGATCCACTGAGGCCTATTCCAGACATTTATTTGAATGGCACAGTGCTTCCCAAGTGCGAAAAGTTCAAATATATGGGATCTATGATCAATAGCAAGCGTAGGGTGGATTAAGTGGCGAGAAAATTCCGCTATCTTCTGTGTCAGAAAAATGCCACCTAAGTTGAAAGGAAGGCTCTACACCGCAGTTGTGCGTCCAGCGCTCACATAAGGTTCACAATGTTGGACGGTGCAAAAAACGAATGAGAGTGATTAATGGCAGCTGAGATGAAGATGCTTCGCATAACAGCAGGAGTGGCTAAGCTTGATTGAATAAGAAGTTCGAAGATCCGTGGAAGCTTTCACATCAAGGAAACCATCGTACAAAAAATAGAGCGCGACCGGCTCAGCTTGTATTGGCACGTTCAAAGAAGAGATCATTTGAACCCCGTTAAAAAGGCAATATCAATGCACGTTCCAAAGACATCGCGATGTAGGAAAGGCAGGCCTATAAACGCCTGGATCACACAAATGCGATGACATCAGCATTTCATTGGCCTCAGTAACCGATCGGCGGGCCTGTCGAAATTTTCTAAGGTCAAATAGGCGAACCCCACAGGCGGATCAGTGGAAATGCGGTGAAGTGGGAGGGTTGTGATCCCTTATTTTCGGATCATAACCTCGCTGATAAAAGGAAGAAGAAGAAGAAGACGTGAGAGCATTGAGTGCTGCTTGACTAACTGACATTATATTGTATTAATATGTGGTCTTCGGAGGTTTCGTCTAATGCATTCTCTGGCGCAGAGCTCGATAGCATAGACCTCTGCTTGGAAGATAGTAGTGGATTGACTTAATGGTGTAAAGAGTTTGTAGTTAGGGACAAAGATACCAGCTCCAGCCCCATTTGACATTTTTGAACCGTCAGTGTACCAATTAATTTGAGATGTTGATTGAGGGATTTGAGGATAATTCCAGTAGCTGCAGTCAGCGATGTTAACTGTAAAGGGGTGGTTTAGGTGGACTCTTTTAGGCATGAAGTCTGAGATGCATACTGCTGAAGAAGTAAGTAGCGAAATTTCCTCAAGGAACTTCATGTGGCCAACTACTCCGGAATTTGTGTTGTTGCATAATAGGTGAAGCTATAAAGCACAGGCAGCCGTAGTCTTCATAATATTTATGTGTAGAGGAGGGAGGTTTAAGAGAACGTCCAGCGCAGCTGTTGGGCAGGTGCGCATTGCGCCCGTAATACCTACACAGGCTAGTCTTTGCACCTTCTGGAGGGGGGAGCGGGTAACGGTCTGATTAACTTTGTCCCACCATATTATCGAAGCCTAAGTTATTATCGGAACGATGATTGTGGTATAGGTTCAGTGGATCATTTTTGGATTTAATCCCCGTCTTTTGCCGGAAAACCTAGAACAGGCCTAGAAGGCTTTAGTCGCCTTCTCAGTGGTTCTGTCTATATGAGGTTTCCGGTTTAATTTGTGGTCTAGAGTAATCCCAAGATATTTTGTTTCTTTTGACAAGTCAATTTGTATATTGTTTAGTGATAGTGCTTGAAGGCTTAAATTTATCCTCCTGGTGAAAGGTATGATTACGGTTTTTGCTGGGTTAACCATTAGACCTTGTGGGAGAAGACCATCTGATCGAGGGAGAAGACTTTTTTAGCCAAAATCCTTCATGCAGCAGAGATGTGTGAGGGTCAGGGAAGTTGGTCTGTTTCGGCATATCCATATGTAAAACTGCTGTCAGGTTTTTGTAGGAGGCCTACACCGTTGCTGTGGTTCTTGGATAGGGTTTTCTGGGCCCTAACAGCTGAAGGGAGATCGTTTATGCTTTCGCAGAAAGACCTCCATGTATGTCTTTTTGATCTCCTAATAGCAGAGTTGTAAGTTGTGAGAGCTATCTTATATTCGCTCCATGAGTTGGTGAATTTGGTTTATTAAATAGCCTTCTAAACTTTTTGTTGAGGGTGTCGAGCTCATTGTTTTACCATGGTACATCGCGGAAGTTAGATCTGCTTTTGGGATAACAGCTAGCTTCATATGCGGAGGTGATCTGAGAGCTAAGTTTTGAGGGTTCTTCTTTAAGAGAATGAGAAGAGTGTATATTTGAACACGATGGAATGAATTCGCCCCTAAGGATTTCTACATAGAGATTCCAGTTGGTGCGTTTGGGAGACCTGCTGGGGGTGATTGGATCAGCAGTAGTTTCGATGTCAAACCTAATGTGCCTATGGTCAGACAACGAGAGCTTCTTAGAAACATGCCAATTGGTAATTAGATCGGACAGAGAGGAACTGGATAGGGTAAGATCCAGAACCTCTTATCTGATGAAGTTGACAAAAGTAAGTTAATTTCCTCTATTTAAAGTATCAATATTTAAGCCAATAAGGAAGTTAAGAAGGCGCTCACCTCTTTTGTTGATATTGGAACTGCCCCAGATCGGGTGATGGGCGTTCGCATCGCACCCTAACACGATCTGCTCTCCAGTCTTCTTACCGTATCTGAACAGTTTGGCGACTTCGTCAAGTGGAGCTGGAGTTTGGTCGTCAGCAAAGAATCCCGAGGCGATGATGATGGATTGCCATCCTCTGCTGGTAGTTAGATCCACTGAAATGGCTACAAGGTCTTTGCTTACAAAATGTGGGATAGGAAGAAAGTTGATTCTATTACTGATTAGAATGACAGCCGTGGCAATGGGTTGCCTGTTGTCATATATTAACTTATATGAATTGCTGGGGAGGCCACTTAATCTGCCATCTCGGCCTTATGGCTCCTGAATTAAGATAAGGTCCAGGTTGTTTTTTATAAGCCTGGGGCAGGTGGCCGCAGAGGCCGCTTTAGCATTGTGCGGGTTTATTTGCAAAAATTTAATGGTGCTGGTCATTGAGACTTCGGGGAAGAGGTGAAGCCTGGGGGAGCTCTAATGAATTTTTGTCGGGCTTTGCCTTTGACTCCTCGGTCCTTGTGTTGCGTAGCTCTAGGTGCTGCTACAGAGGTGCTGGAAGAGCTAGTGAAAATAGGGCCAATAGTTGGTCGGGCCTTTTTGGGTAGCCGAACAGCCTCAGATGTTCAACGTAGAGTCCTAGAGTGAAGAGATTGGACAGGCATTGGATCGTTGCTTTTGAGAGCAATGGAGGTTGTATCTGTTGCGATGGACGGAGGTTGGAGGAAGAAGCGATTACCTTGGAGTCGATTAAGGCCAACTCTGAACCGCATTCTTTAGGAGTAGGGTTAGGGAGGGGAGGGGCAGAGTTGTTGCAGATGAATTGTTTGGTTCGAAGAATAACTTCTCCGAAACAAAAGTCTATTTTAAAATGAAGCCTTATCAAATAAGCTATGGATTTGTGGTTTATGGAGAGAGTTAATATGGCAAAGTTACCCTTGCCCTCACGTTTTAAAACCCGCCATTCAGAAGCGAGAAGATCTGTAATCTGGGCAGAAACAGCCCTCTGGATCTTCTAGTTTCCGAATGAAAGGTTTGCTGGAAGTGTCCCACTAAATTTTTTTCCCGAGGAATGTTATCCTTATCTAGAGCTTTCAGTGAGGCACCCTCCCATGAAGTGAAACTTGGGACAATGACCTTTGACACATTCTGCGGTAGACCGATCTTTGCAATTGCAATTTAAGACTAGCCATCCTGGACGGAAAGATGTGCCGTGGAATTTAGATTTCACTTTCTCGTCCGTAAGGTTGATAATACACTCAAAGATGGAGTCTTGGATGGATGTCATTTGCTTGTTATTAAGCAGGGTTTCCGGAAAGTTGGAGGCGGTGATCTTGAAAACCTCCAGAGCTTGCTTAAAGGTGATAAGTGGCACTATAGGAGCAGGCCGGATAGACGTGTGAACCACATCTGTTACTCTTGCATGGGGTACAATTTTTGTCTTTTTAGTCTCTGAAGCCAGAGGAGAAGAATTTGAGTGGTCTCTCTTGCGCCCGCAGGGGATTTGGCTTTCTCTCTGGCTTACTCAAGAGATACGCCTTTGGAGAGGAGCCATTTCAGGCGTTTGCGACCCGCTCCGCTAAGTTGCTCAAGAGCGCTTTTTGAGGTGGAGGGCTGGGGATCAGCCGACAAAGATGGGGCGGTTTCGAGTAGAAGGCCGCAATTGGACCGACAGTTAGATCGGCCCCTTTCGCACTAGCGATTGAGGATTGGGTCTTCTGAGAGACCGATTTCCATGGGTGTGGATGCGCTTAGAGCAGCACCTTGCTCTTGGGTTTTTTTTATTAGGACTAGAAACTTTGTTCCCACGAGAAGCTAGGGAAAGAAATATACCGAAGGCAAAGCCCCGCATGCCAGCGACAGGGACTTATATTGAAACCAGAGGTGCCCAATAAACTGAAGTTCACCGTTAGAAGACACACTAACGTAGTGCAATTCAACCCATGGGCACGGTAGTTATACACCTGGGATTACGGTTACGGATTCAAGTCTTCCTCTTTGAACCGCCATATTCAGTATACAACAGGGACACCTCGAGTAGGATGTGGCTCTTCACCACGTATGGGCGGTCTTAGGGATAGACTGCTGAGCAGCTCAATTCCTCTGGTTCCTTTGCCTGGAACCTTTCCCCACCTGAAATTGGACGTACAAATTTAGAAGGCTACGCCTCCAGAGACACACCTTAATGCAGGGTTATATACCCAATGCTGTGAGTAATTGCCCTAATTCTAGAAATCAGAAACAACAGCGTCAAAACATGGCTTATGCGGATGACGTTGTGCTGCTGGCAACAGAAAAATTTCTCCCTAAACTGAGCGAGCAAATTGAAGGGGCGCTGAAAAACATTGACTCCTGGATGAAGAGAGGTTGACCAGCGGTCAATCCCCAAAAAAACGGAGTTAGTACTATTCACTCACAAAAAGATAATTCCACAATTCTTAACACCTTTTGTAAGGGGTATCCCCCTAAGTATCTCAAGCAGTGCGAGATACCTTAGCCTGGCGCTCGATAGAAAACTGAACTAGAGACTAAATATTAACGATAGAGAAAGCCACGATAACTTTCGACTTGTGTAACAGAATATTCGGGAAAACTTGGGACCGAATCCCAAAATCATCCTGTGGATGTATATGGCTATAGTAAGGCCCATACTAACTTATGGCAGTCTTGTATGGTGGCAAGCCGCTAGCAAAATTAACAACCTAACTGCCGTCACAAAAGTACAAAGACTAGCGTACATTGGCACCACCAGTGCAAAGAGAACGACACCTACAGTACGGCTGGAGGTCATTCTCAACCTGCTTCCGCTAGCCATCTTTATACAAGCATTGGCGGCTATTAGTGCCGTAAGATAAAGCCAAACAGATATGTAGATGGAAACCAAATGCAATGGGACATACTACGATCCTACAGAGATATCTAGACAATGTGTCTAATACAGACTACACAACGCCATACCTAGACTTCACGGGATCATTTCTAAGGACCTATTCTGGCAGGGAAGGGAATACGACCGGACATCTAACGAGCGATCCATAGCTGTATACACCGATGGATCGAAAATGGAAACAGATGTAAGCGCAGGTATCTTCTCTGAACCGCTTGGTGTCACCTTGTCAGTTCGACGTCCGAACTGGCTAAAGAAGGCTCAGCACTAAACTCGGACCAATCCAACCTCTTAATGAACATCCCATCATGCACACGCAAACTCGAAGCAGGAAACAAAGCTCTAACGAACGCACAGAACATGTGAACCTATCTAGATACTTGTATCACCACGAGAAAGCTATTGCCTAACATTCGACAAAACAAGAACGAATAGACTTATACATAGAAATAGAAAATTCCTCTCTCCTCTCATAGGAGTCATTACGGGGCATAACACTATGCGATACCACAAGAAAAAAGTTACGTGTGATGAACGAAGTCCTTTGTTTGGGCTGTAGTGATGGGGAGGTTCAGGAGAACACTACCCAAATTCTTTCCCATTGCCCAGACCTCTACCATCTAAGAAATAAGTTCCTTGGACAATACTTCTTTAAGGATTTAGAAGAATTGCCCTACAGACCGATAAACGACATCGCAAACTTCACTAAATCTTCTGGATGGTTTGTATCTCGGTAAGTAGGTACTAAATGCTTTCTACTAGGCTATGTACATAGACGTTAATTTCCTTTTTCCTTTTCACTAGGAAGGGATTCATTCTATCTTCTTTTCCACCATGGGTATCGAAAGCATCTTGCCCACAAGGATCAGAGCCCTCAATTACTTTGACTAATGCACGAGCACAAAACATCGTTAAATTATAGAAATCATAAGTCGTAGAATTTGCCGTGGGTAGAACTACTTGGTCAAATGATTAAGTATTCAAATCGTTAAATTTTCTCAACAATTGCTTTGTTAACAAGAAAATATTTAGGCTATGATTACACTGTCCGACAAGGTGTCAAACGTTTGACAGAAAGAATATACGACAAATTCGAGCCAAAAATTCGTTTGACAGTTCGCGTCCTGTATTACACATTTACTGAAAGTGATAAATTCTACTATTTTCAAACAATTTCGAGCCACAATGACTTTTATACCCTATCCTATAGGGGGATATTGAGTTGGCACATAGTTTGTAACATAGAGAAATAATGGAGATAGATAAAGCGTATAGTATATAAATGATCAAAACAAACAGCCGATCCGATGAAAACATGTCCGTCCGTCCGACTGCCTGTGTATGCATCCATCCGTCCATCATGTTAGGCCCTAAATTTCGAGCTAGGGTGATGAAATTTTACATACGGACTTAAATAAAGAAATTGGCTTTGTCTACATTTTACGAGTATTAGCCCAAATCAGTGCAAGTATAAACATTTTTTGAATCTCCCTCTGACTTCTCAAAACTTTCCAACATATTTATTAGATAAGTAATGTTCACAAAATAGGTAAGCGTAAAACGTAGGGATTTTATGAGAAATTAGTGCAAGAATTACATAACGAAGAACTGGCGGTGTATCGCAATTTCGTGCGAATGGCATACGAGTATAATTTGAATATTTATGTATACTGAACATTCCGTTCATCGAAAAAAAAAGAAACTTGAGTCTGAAATAGCATTACGACGGCTGGCCTCCTTATTGTTTGCCTTGGAGTTCTGCCAATTTGCATGATCGCCTAATTCCGCTGCCATTTTTTCCACTCTTGCGGCTTTAAGTCGCAATATCTGACGCTGCCAACATTACAAAGCTCTGGTGGCAACTTCACGATTCCGATGAGATGGCAAATTTTGTCGTTTACTCAATCGCAATTGACCTCTTCCAGCGTTCGTTTAATCCTCCTCTCCAGCCTACCGTTTTTTACCCATTTAACTTTGTTTTTTCATAAAATATCAAACGGTGGCAAATGCTATCAAACGATTGGAAACAGTTATTTCCAGAAAAGTTTGATAAAAAATCGAATTCTCGTTTGCCGAGTTGCTTTCTATTTCGGGGAGGTTATGATCTAAACTCAAAGGATCATGACCCTCCCACTTCACTGCAGTTTTGCTGGTCTGCCTGTGTGGTGTGACCTCAGACAATATCGGCAGACTTCCCGATTTACTGAGGCAAATAAAATGCTGGTGTTGTTGCATTTGTGTGATCTAGGAGTTTTTAGGTCTGCCTTTCTTTCGCGATATCTTAGGAACGTTCATTGATATTGCCTTTTAACTGGTTCAAATGATCTCTTCTTTGGACATAACAATACCAACTAAGCCATGAGATGGTATTTTTGACATAAAGGCTTCCAGGGATTTTCGAACTTCTTATTCAATCAAGATTTGCCACGCCTTCTATCATGCGAAGCATCTGCATTTCAGCTCCCGTTAATTTACTCTCATACCTATTCTACAATACATTGTCCAACATTGTGAAACATATATGAGTCCTGGACGCACAACTGCGGTGAAGAGCTTCCCTTTTAGCTTAGTGCTCAGGTCTACGGTTGCGGGATAATTGATTTCGTCATCACAGATTGCTTCGGTATTAATCATAGATCCCAGATATTTGAACTTTTCAGACTTCGGAAGCACTCCTCCATTCAAATAACTGCCTGAAATTCGTCTGAGTAGATCCGAAAACGGCAGCACAAGACCTCAGCCTTTGTTTGGCTAATGCGGTGCCCACTTTTCTCCAAAATGTCCACCCGTACGTCAAGTACTTGTTGCAGGGACGTAGAATCCTCACTTCTGATGGTTTATCGTCAGCAAAGAATAACTGGTGTACTTTGGGATCCATTACTTTACCTTCAAGCAAATAATCAAGGACTGCAACGACGTAGAATCCTCACTTCTGATGGTTTATCGTCAGCAAAGAATAACTGGTGTACTTTGGGATCCATTACTTTACCTTCAAGCAAATAATCAAGGACTGCAATAAAGAGCAGACGAATTAAGACGCTCCCTGGTGCACTCCGACTTTGATTGGGAACTTTTTGGTTACTCCAGCGAGTCCTCTTACTCTTGTCTTTGGACACCTTGACGTAACAAATAATTCCCCATCTGTGCACCGAGGCACAAAGATCAGGTATCAAAAGGATCGACGAACTGGCAAGACATTGTTAACATACCCAACAACATTGACATTGACATTGACATTATCCAAATTAATCTATTCCTAATATTAATATACAAACGAGGGAAGCACAACGACTTTACTCTCTAAAACTAAAAAAAAAAAAATTATGAATCGATATCATATCATATATTATGGTGTCTTTGAGAGCCTTTTTCCTTTTGAGATCGCAGGAATTTAAACGTGTCCACAGCATCACCATGGGTCTCGTTATTTCATTAGCCCCACAGGTTTCCGAGATATCGCAATGCAAGGAATCCGTATCAATGCAAATGCGAATTAATTATCAACATATAATATAAAGCGGAAAGCTATTTTTAATCAATTAATTTGGTTTAATCAATTAATTTGGTTCGCAATGCACTCTCAGCTCTTGGAGCAAAGGTATCAAAAAGCACACCATCGACCTTAACTTGCATTGATTCTGAGGAAAGTTTTCCATCCATTGTGCCTATAGAAAGTTAGCTAGCTTTTAGGATGTCCAACAAACGGCTATTGATTTCTCACATTATTCTCTGGCTGACGTTCTTAAATGGGCTACATAGCTCAGCACCTCGTTGCAAGGTTTTCCGCATTTGTACATATAATATCAGCCATTGGAAAAGACCATTCCAGTTAGAAATCTCGCAATACCAGTCCTGGGCTTTATTACCCAATCATTAGTTTTAAAAGCGATTGCATTGACAGATGACCTTTTAATATAGATGCTGAGATAGTCCAGATAGTTAGTCATAATTTGAGAGCATGGGACTTAGACGATTTCTCACTTTGTGAGGAGTCTGTTGCTTTCTTTCTTTTTGAAAGCAAACGTCCGCTATTTAACAAAATGCATTTTCAAATAAGTAGAAAACTGGCCCCCTTTTCTTCTTTTTACTTTTATTGCGCTTGTCTCGCAAACCTATGTATGTAATATGACCACATTGTTTCTTCACACAAAATACATTTTACGCGATTTCTTAAAAACAATGACCCATAATTCCCACTATTTCAATTCATATTCAACCATTTAATCCTCCATTCAAAAACACAAACACGCCGCTGAAAGCCACCCGCCTGGCCGCCCTCAAAAAGGACTTTACTCAAAAATTGACAGCGGACGTGATTTGGAAAACTTTCGCCATAAATTCGCCAGCCGTAAACTGTAAATATGTCAAGTGCCTGGATACAATACTACCAGGAATTATTATTGTCCACCCGCAAAAGGATAATAACACCATAAAGCCCCAAAACCACATCCTTCTCTCTTTTCCCTCTGAATATTGAATCGGATGCTGGGAGAAATGGAGCAAAGCGTCGGCAAACTGAAAAGAACAACAAAACCGAATCATTGCGCGCGTGTATGTGTGTATCTCTGTATCCTGATGACACAATGGCGAGGAGATTGAGTTTCAGCTCTGGCTCTGCTGATCCAAGGAAAAACGCTTCACAAATAAACAGGAAAAAATAACCTTTCACAAAATAACTACGAAACAACCAAACCCAACAAAACGCAACGAAAATGATTCGTCAGCGATTGTGTTGTTCATTTGGAGGATGTTTCCGGTTCTGGTTTTTGATGACGCTGCCGAAAGTAAGGCGTTGTCCTCATTGCAAGTGTCAGCGCATTACTTACGATTTCACAATAACAGACGTCTCTCTGTTCCATTTAAACGGAGATTCATTGACGTTGATGATGATGATGATGATGATGATGACGATAATAATGATAGCAATTTTTCATCCAATTAATGTACTCTTAGTTTGAAGATTGGTTACAACTTTTTATTCAATCTGATCGTAATTATCTTCACTTATTTGTATGTTTTGCATGTTCTCCATGTTTAGAGTGATCGGTACCAGCACAGGTATCCTTTCTCTCGTCCTTTTGGTTACATTTGCATGATGGTCCGCAGCTACATTTCTCACCGCGTTTCTCAGCTCCGCACTTGCAGTCTATGATGAGCCATGTTAAACAGAATTTTAATGAAATTTTTTATATAGATTTTTGTTATGCCAACCTTTTCCACATCCACAGGGCATCTTGTATGTTATTATAAACTCGATTTTGTAAGACACAACTGAATGCAAAATAGCCTTGGTTGGTGCTCTTATAGTGTACACTTTTGGAAGAAAAAAGGTGCTGAGTGCAACTTCTGATTTGTGATAACAGATGATGGGCGTGCTATGATAAGCTCATAGAAGATTTTGTTTTTCAACAATATTCCTATGTTGACTTGGCCCCCCTCTTTGTTGTTTACAGATCTTATGTTTACTTAATTACGAGTTTAAAAACAATTTTTCGTGAATCGAGATAAAATCGACAACATGAGTACAATAATTGTCCTACAGATATGTAGTTCAATAAAAAAAAGTTGTCGCATAGTTTTATAGACTCAAATTTTCCATTTTTTAATTGCACCTATAAGGGGAAGTGGGCGCCGTGGGGTTAGTGGTTAGTGTGTCAGATCACTGCGCGTGAGGTTCCAAGTTCGAATCCCAGAAAACGCCAACAAGTTTTTTCACGGTCCTACCTCTCGCGAACGTCTGACAAACATCCGAGAGTATTGTTGTCACGAAAAAGCTTCTCAAATCGCCGTTCGGAGTCGGCATTAAACTGTAGGTCCCTTCCATTCGTGTGAAAAATATAACGCACACAACATGAGTGGTAGCGAGAAGCTAGGCCCTGGCACTTTAAAGAGCTGTTGCGCCAAATATTTGTATTTTTTTTTTTATAAACGGTGGAGAAACTGCAGAACAGAGCCCTGAAAGTTAGAGCTATCGACAATTTTGAAATTCTTCGCGTATCAAATATCTTCAAGATGGCAGTTGTTCTAGAATATTATGTTGACAACCGTTTCTAAAGTCCTTTACAACAAGATGTCAATACAAGAAGACACGCCCAGCGTCTGCTTCGTGTACCTGAAATATATAAGCTACATGGAAAACTTCAACTGAGGCATATAGTACAAATTATCAACATCAGAAGTCAAGAAAGGAGAACATCATCACTACACATGTATTATAGAACAAAGTCCCCCGTCTGGTCTGTCTGTACGCGATAACTACTGAACGGATTTTATTTATTTTTAGTCAAATCAGTTCAGAAAAAGCTTTAAAACGGACGATTTTCAGAAATTGGTTAAAAACAGTAGGTCAAGTATCGTTATACGCATTTCCTGGCAAGAAATGCTGGTGTACCCCAAGGTTCAGTCCTCTTTCCGACCCTGTTTCTGATATTTATCAATTACTTTCTTTCTCTCACTCGCAATCCAATACATTCCTTCTCGGACGATAGTACCCTTGACTTTGCTTACTCTCTAACGACTCCACGGGAAGTGTCCCAAGCTGTAGAATTCCAGCAACAGCGACAACCGGTTTTTTCATCAAGATCTTTCTTCATGTTCTGGCATACATTTTTTATCAAAGGTGAGCTGAAATTACTTTTATTTTTAGCAGAGAAATTGTTTTTTATTTCTTATTAGGTTAAAAACAGAATCTGCGATCCACGTTTTCAGTTTTTGAAATTGGACTTTCTTTTTTAAAAACTCGCTCTCTCTAACATGATGTATCTGCAAGAATATGTCAAACGCCATTGAAAGACAATCAGAAATATAGACCCGATCCCGTCGTACTTCCGCAATATATCTAATTAGCTTTAGAAAATTAATTTCAACGTTTTCGTTAGCTATATACATTTCATGATCATGGATTAATTCGGGTTCTTTTAAAATGTCAGTACAAGATACACCAGTGGAAAAATGGTCAGTAATGTTCAATCTTATATATTAATAATTGAACACGAAACTTATCGTACGTTTCTTTAGTATTTATTATAAAAGGACGAGGATGAAACTTTTATCATTCGAAAGGTAATGTGCCATAGATGTGCAGAAAAAAAATCATGTGCGTACAAAATAAAAAATATAAAATAAAATGAATATACAGAAATAATTTTCGCATACAAAACGTTTTAACCAAATTAATGAAAGCATTTTGATCACGTTCATGGCTGTATGAGCTTAGGTCCCTTTGACTTCCCTGAACGGGAGAATGTTACAAAAAATAAAATTGTGCAAACAAATACATAACTTTGTTTCTCTCGCTGTTTGTTTATTTCACGTCGGTCGAAATTCGACCCCTAGCAATACTATGTTACGTTACGTTAGGTGGCGCTACAGTCCGGGGTGGACCTGGGCCTCAACCAACAAACCTCTCCAGCAAGCTGCCTCCAGTTGCGCACTCCAAGTTGGTTGAGGTCCCCTCCACTTGTTTGCGCCACCTACCACGAGGTTGTCCTCTACTGCGTCGTCCATCCGGAGTGGATTCGAAGACTTTCTTGGCGGGAACGTTGGGCTCCATCCGCTCTGGATGACCCAGCCATTTTAGTCGCTGTATGTGAACTTTTCTGGCTAAGTCGATGTCCTTATATAGGCCGTATACTTCATACTTCGGCACTGTACCTTCTCCTCCACTCACCGTCTATGCGGCCGGGACCAAAGATCGCTCGAAAAACTTTTCTCCCAAAATAACCAAGGACATCCTCATCCAGTTTTGTCAAAGCCCATGCCTCTGCGCCATACAGCACGACTGGGATAGTTAGTATCTTATAAAGAGTTACCTTAGTAGATTGAGGTAGGGCTTTGTTACTCAATTGCCGTTTTAGCCCATAGAAACAACGATTGGCAAGAGTAATTCTTCGTGTGATCTCCCTACTGATGTCATTTGCGGAGTTCACCATAGAGCCTAGGTAGACAAAATCCCTTACTACCTCAAAATTATATCTGTCTATTGTGACGGTCTGTCCAAGACGCCGATGTTTGGTGTCCTTTTTTAGCATATATTTTGTTTTGTTTTCATTGAACGCTAAACCCATCTCTGCTGCCTCGATCTCAATACTAGCAATGGCCCCATTGACGGCCCGCTGAGGTCTACCGATTATGTCAATGTCATCAGCGTAAGCGAGTAGTTGTACCGACTTGTAAAAGATTGTACCTCCAGTGTTGGCTTGTGAGTTTCGTACAATTCTCTCAAGTACTATGTTAAAGAGATCGCATGATAGCGCGTCGCCTTGTCTAAGATCTTTCCTGACATCGAACGGTTCAGTGATGTTCTTACCGACTTTGATGGAGCAGCGAGAGTTCTCCATCGTCATTCTGCACAAACGGACGAGCTTGGCAGGGATGCCAAGACTAGACATGGTTCTGTATAACTCGTCTCTGTACACGTTATCATAACCAAATTTGAAATCGATGAAGAGGTGTTGCGTATCGATTTTATATTCATTTCCTCTTCCAAAATCTGCCGTAGTGTGAATATATGGTCAATGATGGACTTTCTTGGACTGAAACCGCACAGATAAGGACCTATCAGGTTGTTAACGATTGGTTTTAGGCGTTCACACAATACGGCAGACAGGATCTTCTATGCGATGTTGAGGAGACTTATACCTCTATAATTGGCGCAGTTCAGAGGGTCTCCTTTCTTCAGGATCGGGCAAACAATGCTGAAGTTCCATTCATCGAGCATACTTTCGTCCGAACAGATTTTACAGATGAGCTGGTGCATGCTCCTTACCAACTCATCTCCTCCTGCCTTGAAAAGTTCAACGGCAAGGCCGTCGGCTCCGGCAGCTTTGTTGGATTTAAGTTTAGATATCGCCATCCTCGCTTCATTCTGATCGGGTTGACGAGAATCTTGACTGTCATCGTCACTGTTGGATGGCTCGTTCTGCCTGAAAGCGGAATATTAGTCATAATCGCCGTTTAACAGTCTGCAGAAGTGTTCCTTCCATATCCGCAGCACCGACTGCGATTCTACTACTATGTTGCCATTTTCGTCCCGGCAGGCTTCTGTTCTGGCTTTGAAACCCTTTCATGTTCTTTTTACCTTTTGGTAAAATTTTCGAACATCATTCCTGTAATAAAGTCACTCAATCTCCTCGATCGAGCGCTTCTCATGCTCCTTTTTCTTTTTTCTGAGAAGTCGATGTTCCTCTTTTCTTCTCCGCTCGTACAGCCCGCGAGCAGCTCTGGTCCTTCTATGCAGCGCCGCTTTGTACGCCTCTTGTTTAGCTGCATGTGCTTGGCGGCATTCCTCATCGAACCAGGGGTTTCGTTGTGGTGGTCGAGAGAAACCCAGTACATCAGAGGCGCCATCGCTGATAGCTTGTTGGCAACGCTGCCACTGGTCTTCCGCATTTACTACTGGCGGCAGAGGCTCTGGTGGTCTCTTGCGATTGTAGCCGTCCGACGTCAAATTCCTCACAGTATTTCGTTGATTTCGCTTCATTCTGGATATCCGCATCCGTACCTTGGCTACAACTAGGTAGTGATCCGAGTCCACGTTAGCCCCTCGGAAAGTCCGGACACCCAGAATACTGGAAGAGTGCCTAGCGTCGATCGCAATGTGATCGATTTGGTTGACAGTTTTTCGATCAAGGGGGAACCATGTTCCTTTGTGAATATCGAGACGTAGGAACCATGTACTAGCTACGACAAAGTTTCGCCCTGCCGCAAAGTCGACTAGCCTGACTCCGTTGTCGGATGTGACGTCGTGCAGGCTGTGCTTTTCGACCACGCCGCTAAAGACGTCGACTCTTCTTAGCTTTACTTTAAAATCACCTAGGATTATTTTAACGTCATGGCTAGGGCATTGCTCATAGTTCTTGTCGAAGAGCTGGTAGAAGTCATCCTTTATCGCATCGTCCTTCTTCTCGTGAGTGGCGTGAATGCATATTAGGCTAATGTGCATTGTGCAAGTTTAGCCTTGATACAGATAGTCCTGCCGGAAACTCAACACGCGATACTAGTTCAAATAAATAGGGAGAGACCTGAGCAAAATTTTGTGTGCGCACAAAAACATGATCAATAAATTTATGTTTTAGAACAGTTAATAACTCTAGTTGGAACATTTATATGCGATTCAAAACCTAAAGAAGGTAGAAGATGAACATAGCTATGACTACTCATTGGATAATTCAATATAATCTATTTTCATGTCGCCTATAATACAATACATACTTATATATTGGAATTCTTTATTCGGCGCAGCAGATCATCTAACACTTCGAGGAAAATATGCGTATGGATCCATTGTAGCCGGTAGATACAATCAATGTCCAATACTAATTTATCAATTTTTAGTTTAGCTATAATAGAGTCAGAACTTTTAAGATCATCTACAGCACTCTGCTTGCTGGCTTGGTCACCCTCTGCCTCTTTTTCAGTCCCTTTCCCGCGCGTTTTTTTTTTCAAATTTAAAATGCTCCCTGTTCTCATTTAGGAGCGAATAAAAATACAGCAATTCCTTGCCTAAATCAAAGGAATGAAAACGTGCTTTAAAATTTAAAACCTGAACTACATCTTCAGTCGAAAACAAAATATAAAATAAAAAAAACCATCACTATCGCAAAATTCTTTTTTAGCAGGCGACACATCAGGCAACGTCCACCGCAGCCACACAGAACCTCAGATGGTCTCTCATATTTTCCTTTATTAAACTAAAGCCCAGGATGCATTTTAAAATTGCCATCAGCCGCGCCCAGGACTAGTCTTTCCACACTCTTGACTCCCTTTCCCATAAGGGGTTGACAATGTTTGTGTTTACTCTGGTTTTCTCTTTTTGGTTTTCTTTTGTGTTTTTCCTAGTCCTACAGGATTTTACTGGGAATTGTTTTTTTTTTTACTCCCTTGGTTTCGTTTCTTAATTGAAAATGTTCCTCGAGCCACCACGGGTGGGTCTCAGGTGTTCAGTCAGTCTTAGCTTAAGCCTTTCGCAGGAAGCTATTTAGAGGGATGTGTCTGATTGGTGGGTGCGCTGCATAGAGACACAAATTTACAAAAATGTTAAAGGACTTTACAGTGCGGGGATCTTATCACAGAGTAAGGCTAAAGTGTTTTTCAGAAATTCCGTGAAGGTCTATACTACCAGGCCATCTCACAATTAAAATTATTCCAGGAATGCGTGTGCAAAGAATATACTACATACCTTATCCTCCGGTTGAAGAGAAATGAGGGTTTTGGTCTTAATGAAGAAATTCCCTTTTCGTAGAAGGACGTCGAAAAAAAAAAAGAAAAACAACAAGAAGAAGAAGCAGAACATACATTTTGCTATTTGCAAATAGAAGGACATAAATCTTTCCGCTCGGGACAAAATTACACCACAATTAAGGAGTTTTCTTTTGAACAAAAGCAAGAATGGAGATATTTACGAGACTCATGTGGTGAAAAAGGAGCTGCTGCTAATTGGAGAAGGAGGTTACTGGTTTGCTGTGTTGGGTGTGGATCAGCTTCAAATGGTATTTGGAATGCTGAAAGGAGTTCGCTCCTTTACTCTGTGGTTTCGTATCACTGGAAGAAGTTCAAGTAGCAGATGAAGATGAGTAAGCCAACGCGCTGGATGGAAGGATTGCAAAGACATCTGTGGGTGATGCAATTTATCAAAAGGACTTAGTTGTGAATTCCGACGTAAGTTTTGTAGTCCTTTTCATTCTACTTCGGGGGTTTAATACTTTTTTAATTGCTCTAAGAAAGTTTAATTTAGGGGTTAGAGATTTTCTGTTCGTCTGCTTTCTTATTATAACTTGAGTGCTTACGACTTTGCACCTTATGATCTACGTTATTGCTTGTTCGTTGTTTGGGTCGATTTCTTCTAGATAAAAGAAAAACAAGGAAAAGCAAGGCACACTGATTGTCCGAATAACCGGCTATGTGAAGAGTTTCCACCTGATACACTTTAGACACCCACCATCTTCTCTCCAGTATTGTTTACTTCCACTTACTTAAGCCAATGCAGTCGTCTAGCATTTTCCTTTTGAGCTATAAGTACATCCATAATTTGATACAGCTCGTAGATTTCGGGGTTGTATGTTTTTCTCCATTCGTCCTCTTGCAAAATTGAGTATTTGGATATTTCATTCCTGCACTGCTTTCCTGATCACCTTCATATAGAACTGTCAGAATCAACGTTCGTAGAGTTTTCCTTAATTTCGAGTCAAAAGCTTTAAGCCCGGCAGACTAGCAGTAGTTTCCTAAGGTTTTTCTTCCTTGCACCTCGACTAAGAACTAGATGACATCGGAGTTATATTTCTTGACCGCAGCCTTACGTACTATCTGCTCCAGGAGGACATTAAGATATCATATGACAACGCATCCCCTTGCCGGAATCCGGTTCATGTCTGGAAAAGTTTTGGGAATTTTTTCCCAAATGGCAAGTTTTCCAATTGAGAACACCATATGCTTTTCAATGCGCCACGACCTAGCTGGATGAGTATTTTTGGAATGCCGAATTCGGGAATCGTTTTGTATAGCTCCAAGCATTGGAGATTCCATACTGAATAGAAACCGATATTCATTTGTGGTCTAACATTACTGTCTAGTGTGTATTTTTAGTGTTTCATATATGCTTGAAAATAGGGTTTTTGCATTCTATGAGTTCAAGAACTCTTTTAACCAACGTTTCACAAAGCCATGTGCTGAGTTAGCTCTACTTATGATACCGACGATGTGTGAACGGAAGTTGAGTCCACTATCGCAGATGACACCCACGTCACGTCACGAATGAAACACTCGTAGACCCTAGGAATTGCTGGGAAACACTTGCGGGAGTAGGTAACCCGGGTGACATTTATTGAGATTAAAGAAATCTTTTGCTATACCAGATGGAAAACAATTTACGCCATCCTGCAGAACGTGAGAGTCAGCATATATGTACCGGGGTTGCTACAATATGGTCCGAAAACTGACTTTCTATTAACGACCTTCTAGGTACAATTTCATCCATGAAGTAAGCCGCGTTTAGAAACCAAGGGCTTTTAACTTAAAAAAACTTAAATCTGTGGCGACGACATCGACTTGATTTTTTGTGCTTATGAATAATAGAGCGTCCTTCAACAGTTGTAGAAAAACTCCTTGGGAGATTGAAAGTTTAAATTGGGCAGTTAAGGGCTGTTTCAGATGATTCACACTTTTTTTTAACTATGGCGAGAACACTTTCGGGACCTTTAGTTTATTAATCTTATTTATAACCATTGGTGATATTCTATCCGCGGAGAATAGGAAGGTTTATGCAGAGTTGTTCAAATAGCAGAAATAGTCAAGGTCAGGTTCAAGTACGAGGCCCCGAAAATGTAAGCAAATAGATTCCGCAGAGCTCAGGGGAATGAGTATATGCGCGAATATACTCACAGAAGTCAGATTTGAATTTAAGATATGATTGTCATGCTCCTTTTTCTTCTTTCTAAGAAGTCGATGTTCCTCTTTTTTCCTGCGCACGTAGAGCTCGCCAGCAGCTCTAGTCCTTCTATGCAGCGCCGCTTTGTACGCCTCTTGTTTTGCTGCATGTGCTTGCCGGCATTCCTCATCAAGCCAGGGGTTTCATTGTGGTGGCCGAGAGAAACCCAGTACATCAGAGGCGGCATCTCTGATGGCTTGTTGGCAACGCTGCCACTGGTCTTCCGCATTTGCTGCTGGCGGCATAGGACTTAGATTAAGATTAAGAGAAACTCGATCGGCAAAGGCTCTGGCGGTCTCTTGCGATTGTAGCCGCCCGATGTCAAATTTCCTCACAGTATTTCATTGATTTCGCTCCGTTCGGAATATCTGCATCCGTACTTTGGCTACAACTAGGTAGTGATCCGAGTCCACGTTGGCTCCTCGGAAAGTCCGGACACCCAGAATACTGGAAGAGTGCCTTGCGTCGATCGCAATGTGATCGATTTGGTTAACGGTTTTTCGATCAAAGGAGAGCCATGTTCCTTTGTGAATGTCGAGACGTGGGAACCGCGTACTAACTACGACAAAGTTTCGCCCCGCTGCAAAGTCGATTAGCCTGAGTCCGTTGTCGGATGTGATGTTGTTCAGGCTGTGCTTTCCGACCACGCAACTAAAGGCGTCCTCTCTTCCTAGGTTTGCGTTGAAATCACATAGGATAATTTTAACGTCGTGGCTAGGACATTGCTCATACGTCTTGTCGAAGAGCTGGTAGAAGTCATCCTTGGGCGCGTCGTCCTTCTCCTCATGAGGGGCGTGAACGCATATTAGGCTAATGTTGGCGAACATCTATCTATCCTTACGGATAGTCATAAGGCGCTCGTTCACATGCCGGAAAGTCAAGACTTCTTGCCTAAGTCTGCCTCCAATGACAAATCCGCACCCGAATAGACGCTGTCCTTTTTGTCTGTAGCAATCGCCGTAGTAGATGTCACAGTTTTTCATACTCCTTTTGCCCGGCCCATCCCATCGCACTTCTTGGATGGCGGTAATGTCTGCTTTGAGACACTCTAGGGCCTCCGCAAGTTGTTCGGCTGCACGTGGTTTGTAGAGAGACCTAACATTCCACGTGCAGACACGAAGATCGTTGTCATTTTTACGTTTGCTTGGGTCGTCAACAGTAAATTCAACTCATATCAATTCAGTAAATTCAATTCATATCGGAGGCTGGAGGAGCATGAGAAACGCTCGATCGAGGAGATTGAGAGACTTTATTGCAGGAATGATGTTCGAAAATTTTAACAAAAGGTAAAAAGAACATGAAAGGGTTTCAAAGCCAGAACAGAAGCCTGCAGGGACGAAAATGGTAACATAGTAGTAGAATCGCAGTCGGTGCTGAGGATATGGAAGGAACACTTCTGCAGACTGTTAAACGGCGATGATGACTAATATTCCGCTGTCAGGCAGAATGAGCCATTCAACAGTGACGATGGCAGTCAAAATTCCCGTCAACCCGATCAGAATGAAGTGAGAATAGCGATATCTAAACTTAAATCCAACAAAGCTGCCGGAGCCGATGGCCTTGCCGCTGAACTTTTCAAGGCAGGAGGAGATGAGTTGGTAAGGAGCATGCACCAGCTTATCTGTAAAACCTGGTCGGACGAAAGTATGCCCGATGAATGGAACCTCAGCATTGTTTGCCCGATCCTGAAGAAAGGAGACCCTCAGAACTGCGCCAATTACAGAGGTATAAGTCTCCTCAACATCGCATATAAGATCCTGTCTGCCGTATTATGTGAACGCCTAAAACCGATCGTCAACAACCTGATAGGTCCTTATCAGTGCGGTTTCAGGCCTGGAAAGTCCACCATTGACCAAATATTCACACTACGGCAGATCTTGGAAAAAACCCGATGACATTGACATAATCGGAAGAACTCAGCGGGCTGTCAAAGGGGCTTTTACGAGTATTGAGATCGAGGCAGCAAAGATGAGTCTAGGGGTCAATGAAAGCAAAGCAAAATTTATGCTGTCTACAAAAAAGGACACCCAACATCGGCGTCTTGGACAGAACGCCACAATAGACAGATATAATTTTGAGGTAGTAAAGGATTTTGTCTACGTTAGTTCTATGGTGAACTCCGCAAATGATATCAGTAGGGAGATCACACGAAGAATTACTTTTGCCAATCGTTGTTTCTATGGGCTAAGAAGGCAATTGAATAGCAAAGCCCTATCTCGAACTACTAAGGTAACTCTTTATAAGACTCTAATCATCCCAGTCCTGCTGTATGGCGCAGAGGCATGGGCTTTGACAAAACCGGATGAGGATGTCCTTGGTTATTCCGAGAGAAAAGTTCTTCGAGCGATCTTTGGTCCCGTCTGCATAGACGGTGAGTGGAGGAGAAGGTATAATGCAGAGCAATACGGCCTGTACAAGGACATCGACTTAGCCATAAGAGTTCACATACAGCGACTAAGATGGCTGGGTCATTTAGAGCGGATGGAGCCCAACGTTCCCGCTAAGAAAGTTTTCGAATCCACCCCGGATGGACGACGCAGTAGAGGACAACCTCGTGGTAGGTGGCGCAAACAAGTGGAGGGGACCTCAACCAACTTGGAGTGCGCAACTGGACTTCAAAGTCGTCAGACACCTTTCCGTTAGGCACACTTAGCACCCCTATATATTGCCTTTATAATAGCTACGAGTTTCTCAGGGATACCTCTCATGCGCAAGGCACACCAGATAAATACCCGAATTACACTGTTGAAGGCTTCCTTGAAGTCGATAAATAGCAAATGATGAGGAGACTTGTACTCGGCGCATTGCTCTATAATGATCCGCAAGGTTTTTGTATGTTTAATGCAGGGGAATTCCGAGCTAAAACCCGCTTCTTCGACATAGAGAGTGAAATCAAAATATAGTTTGATTCGATCCAGCATAACTTTAGCTATTACCATGGAAACCGTCGAAAGGACGCAAATACCTCTTCAGTTTCCGGACTCCATTAAATTTCCTTTCTTCGGAAGCTTTAAGATAATTCCAGTCTACTGGGAAGCTTTCGAATTCCCACGCCATTCTTATAATTGGCTGAAGAAGATAGACCGATATACTTGGCGCTGCTTGGAAAAGCTCTACAGAAATGTCATCGAGTCCCACAGCTTTATTCTTCTTGAGTGCTTTGATCGCGGCTATGGTCTCCGATCCGATCCTTAGGCTTGTAAAATATGCAAATATTAAAAACACAAAACCTGCCTGACTTTTCTGGCTGTCGTAACCAGTAGTGTTTAATTATATTCAAAAGCGGCATATTTTGTCCAGCCTTGTTAATGAGAAGCAGCTTTATAAGGTATGGAAGAACTTTTTATACCAGCCGATATAACAAAATACAGACTTCTCTGCCTGTCGTTGCCCAATAGTAAATAATGTTTCATTTCTGCCGAATTTTTCAAAACCTGTTTCCTGTTAACTCAGTCCTGCCTTCTATCATCACCTTCTGTTTAAATCACTTTCTAATCACCATCCAATGAATATTTCAGCGACACAATCTTTTTAACTCCACCGATCTGAAAACCTTTATTACTATAATGAACTTACATTAAGCAATGCGTCTCCTTCCGGTTCCTGTTCCTTATTATTGTGTATGTGTTTTGGGGTTTTCCATTCAAACAATTTCTCATAAATAACACCTTCTGCTGGGTGATGGTGTTATTTGCAATGAGGATAGCCACACCACCTCTACTGTTGCTACTAGCTACCATCACCTCGATGTCATCCACCTAATTCCAAAACCAAAGATTGCTCCTTAGGGGATAATAATCACTAATGAAAACGACATTTAATGGCGACACAAAGCAGATATGTAAGGATACCTTGCGTCATTTCCTTATTAAGGGACACCATTATTATCAAACAACATGAGCCGCTTGTTGGCTGCTTTGGTTCGATGTTTACACATTTTTATTGGCCTTTTGCTAGGTCTGCCTTGAGTTTCTCACTATGTTGTGTTGACCATTGAAGACATTGCGTTCCGAATTGTACAATTTATACGGTGAGCCCATTGTTTGTCCTGGTGATGGTGCTTTAAGTCAATACAATTGTGTAGTTAGAGTGTATTAACGGATGCTGAAGATTTATTTGTCAATGATATGCTGCCTAAGGATGTTGAGAGTGGAAATGTCACCATTATAATGTTGGTCTCATTGTGGTTGGTTTAAGTTGACTATTTCGGACCAGAGGGTGTCAGGTGGATAAAGACAATGTTGGAGATGCCTGAAATGCTTTTGTTTTCGTCTCCTTGGGAATGGAATACAATTGGTCGTCTGCAATCAGTTTTGTAGTCTCTTTAGTGATCATTAAGGTGGTCGGCATTCCAACAATTTAAGCATAATAATTCGTTCCATCCTCGCATCTTAAACACTTTGGAATCATCAAGGCAAGCACTGCTGCATACTACCTAATGAGCTGCCACCATTTCATCAGATAGCAATAACCACCATCGACGTGCAGACGAAAATCGGTCCCAAACACTGCCAACAAAAGACGAAACCCCATGAAGTAGCTCCCCATGACAATATGATGCCCCGCACGGAGCAAAAAGAACTGAAGAATGTGAATTTGAAAAATAACTTTCCATTCCACATAAAGGTTTATATCTAAATTACATGCACACTGAGTGGAGTCATTTGTCACTTGGCAACTACGAAGCCTCCTCTTTTGGTCTCATAGTCATTGCTTTCCAAGCATAGAGTCACACCTCAATCCCTCTTCCTTTTTTCTTTGCACATATACAAAACCACACCGTATCCGTACTCCTCCAACTGTGGCATATCTTCTCTTCATTGGGTAACTTTCAGAGCCTTTCGTATCTCTGACAGGTTGCAATTTCCTTTTCACCCCTTATAATATAACGAAGGCGAAAAGGACGAAGAAGAAGTTTCAAATTCTATTCCTGCGTCCCCTATCGAAGTGAAAAGAATGAATGAATGCAGAAGACCTGGTAAGTCTTAGTGAATGTACAACAAACTTTAAAATTGAAGGTGCAGTAGGCAGGAGTGCGCACCCAGATTGCACTATTATGCCACCTTCACTTAGGTGTAATTTGGAGAGAAAAGAGTTCCTCGAAGTTACTCTGGTCTAGATATCACAGTTCAATGGAGCGGGTATAGATGGATGGTGTACGACGCAGTGCAGACGTATAGTCAAACAATTGAGTATGAAGTTTGGGGGTGGCTAGCTCTTACTTCCTTGATGGTAACCATTACAGCGAGACTTGAACAGTGAAATGGTTTCAAAGGGAGGTGTTAATCAATTTTTTGACGTTGTGAAGGACACGGAAAGTGTAAATTGAGACAGCGTTTGATATATATTTTAATGTGAACCAAAAGAACCAAATATCATCATTATTATACTTCTTATCGTAGTGAAACCCACTTGAAGCGGTCACGAGCACATACCTTCGAGAAAGTAGATATAATACCAAAAAACGAAGGGATTGCATCAAGGACCAATTTTGAATGAGAACCAGCTAAGAAGTTTATTGAAATATTTATCCACCACCATCATACGGTATGATTCATATGATTCATACCTACCAGATATTTTATACTCGTACCAAGCAATATTTCTTGTCATGCATCGATCCCGTTGGTTCATTTCGTACAGCACTTTTGAAGAGGCAGAAACAATTTTCATAGGCTTTCGTAAGAACTTTCGATTTAGTTATTCAAATTATGAACATTCAAGGTGTGGATTAATTTTTTTTTAAGCAGAGACAGCATCCCCAGATGCCTGCTGATGTATGTTCTTGAATAGCGTTCTTAAAAGTTTTAAGACTATGCAACTTTGAAATAAAGAATTTAAGAAAATCTGTCTTAAAAAAAGCATCTTTGAACAGCTAAAAATAAATGCAATAAGTAGTGCCAAATCTTCAGCGGACTTCTGGAAAGCGGTAAAATAAATAAATGGAAACAAAAATTTTATTTCTGCAAACCTAAATGCCCAGCGATTGGAAGATCACTTAAGGAGTCTTCTCAATTTAGCACAAATGTCATTATTACAACAATATGCAGCTCCTCTCTTTTTAGATGACTTTTTTGGATGCACCCTTCACACTAGCTGAGGTACAACAGTTATTACGAATGCAAAAAGAAACAAAACTCCAGGAGAAGACCGCATCCTATCCGAGTTCTATAAAAACTGTACCACTGAGATTACAATAACTCTCTTAGATAAGTATAATCAGATATTTGAATATGTGAATATCCCAACGAGCTTCAGAAAAGCATTCTTATTCCCTCTCTACAAAAAGGTGAATAGGAGAACCCAAACAACTACAGATGAATTTCATTTTTAAACACCTCAGCTAAACTGTTTGGTGTCTTGCTTTTTAATAGATTTAAGAAGTGGATTAAAGATAATAAGGTCCTGCACGAATTTCAAGAGAAGGTTAATCAACAATAGACCAAGTATTTACGCTCGTGAACATAGCTGAAATATACTAAAAGAGAAATAAAATATGCCTTATTTGTAGACTTCTGTACCGCCTTTGACTCCATAGCTCATGAAGCGCTCTTTTTTAAACTACACAGGATTGGAATATCAAGCAAAATGATAAAGATTTTAAAAGCCTTCATACAAGGCGATGGTCTCGGATGGAAATGGTGTATTTAAAGAATTCTCAACAACGATGGGTGTAAAACAAGAATGCATTTTAAGTTCACTGCTGTTTATCCTGTTTATCAACGGTACGAGTATAACGGGCAATATTGGAGGTGGAATAGAAATCAATCGGATGTATATACTTGCCTTAATGTACACTGATGATATTGCTTTTTGGCTGAGACTGTGAATAGTATGCAACGTATGGTAAACAGACTGGGAGAATACTGCAGGACGTGCAATTTGGCTGTCAATCTAGGGAAGACAAAGATGATGATATTTAGAAGTGGTGGTGGAAGGTACGCGAGAAATGAGAAGTGGACATATGAAGGAGAATATATAGAAGTTGGAAAAGAATATAAATATCTAGGAGTATTAATCACAGCTAACCTTAACATGAATAAGCACTTTAAAACCAAGTTATCAGAAGCAAAATGCTAAATCTGTTCAGTATGGGGAAGTTGTATTAAAAATAAATTGTTCGATCACGGCTCTATAATGCTATACAGAGCTCAAGTTAGATTTAGATTTAGATTTTAGATTAGATATTATTATTCAAAATTCCTTATATAAATTCAGTATTACTTCACAATTCAAAAAATTTACATGATAATAGAACTTATAAAATAAAGTATAATATAATATTCATTTGGCATTCTGTATTTTTTATACGTAAGTAATAAAAATAGTGTTGAGTACCACATCAATATGCATTTTAGATAATTCAAAAATTTGTTTATTTGGGTGGGGTAACCCTTGGATAAAATTACAAAAACTAGTACTTTTTATTAAACAACATTAAGAAATATAAAAAGGAAACATTAAGATTTAAGTTTAAACCAGATAGTCAGAAAGATTCTACGCCATCGAAATTGAACCCAAGAAGCCAACTTTTTACTAGTTTAAGAAACATTCCAGATGAAGTGATTGTTCTGAAGGACTGAGGAAGTTTGTTGAATAAACGATGAGACGAAATGTGATAAAAATTACGATAGGCAGTAGTATGAAAGTAGGAACAGATACAGAGTACGAAAAGTTTCCACGTAGGTTATAGTTTGAAATTAATCGGAAATTACGATTACCAGATTTCATAAAAAGAACTTCAACACCTTAAAACAATACAAATGACGAACAGGAAGCATTTTGAGGTCACGGAACAAAGGGTAACTATGATGTCTCGCAGGTTTACGGCATAATTTTCGTACGATATATTTCTGTAAGATCAATAGAGGATATATTTTATTCTTAAAAGTACCTCCCCAGCACGCAATACCATATTGTAATTTTGAGTGAACAATACCATAATAAATAATTTTTAAGACCATACTTGAACAGATGTTACGCAAATGGAAAAAATGCCTAAATGTACAACGAAAATAATTCCTCAAAGCATCTACATGATTCGAGAAGCTCATTTTCGAGTCAATGACAAGCCCCAGATATTTAAATTCACTGACGTTTTCGATCAAAAAACATTTATCATTGCAGCTTAGAAAACCATTAAAGATACGAGAGGATAAGCCAGAATTACAATTGCAGATATGAAGTTTGAATTTTTGGCACTCTGGTGAATGAAAGTAGATATTAACTGTGTTTGGAGAACCAGATTCTTAGAAGATGAAGGTCCATATTAATATCTGCAACCAGGTCTAAGCGGCTGTCTGAACCATGTGAGAAACCTACATCATCCGCAAAAGCAGTTGGTCATCCGCAAAAGCAGTTAAGTGCAAAAAGAGAGTTGATGTAAATCAGAAATAGAATAGGACCTAGGACAGAGCCTTGAGGTACTCCTAAGTTGAAGACCATGAGATCGCTCCTGATTTCGTCAATCTTCACTCTCTGCGACCTATTTTTCAGATACGACCTGAACCATTACATAACATCTAACATGAAGCCGCGAAATCCTGCTTTTTCAAGTTTATTGAGAAGAATGAGGTGATCGACCATATCAAAAGCTTTGGTGATATCAATAAATAGACCAGGTGTGGACTTTTTACTATCAAGGTTAGACATTACATTACCACAAAACTGTAGAAGTGCATCTTCGGTTGATTTTCCTCTTTGAAAGCCAAATTGAGATGAATTAAAAAACTCCGTTTTTGAAAGATAACTGACTATCCTGTTTTTCATTAGCTTTTCAAAGATTTTACTTACAGCTGGAAGAAGAGATATAGGCCTATAATTACACATTTCTACAGTAGAACCCTTTTTAAACAACGGAACAACATCTGCACACTTAAGCTCCTCTGGAAAAAAACCCCCTCAAAAATACAGCGAATTAAAATATGTGATAGTACGTCCATTAAATAGCATGCAACTTTTTTAAAAAAGATATTCGAAATACCGTCAGCACCACAGGAGTTTTTATTTTTTTAGAGTACCGATGACTTTTAACACTTCAAGTGAAGTTATGGGTTCAAATACAAAACTGTTACAAGTGATTGGGTCAGCATAGCAACCAGTTGTCCTACAGGTGAGACAAGAAGGTTGGACAGGACCTGGTTGTAAACTGGTGGCTATCTTAGTAAAATAGTTATTAAAAGCATTTACAATGAACAGTTTGTCAGATACAACACAATCATCGACGCGAATAACACTCGGCTTTTTTGTTATAGATGACTTATTTAGAATATTGTTAGCTATTTTCCATTCATTTTTTAAGTTACGTCTAGCAGAACAGAATTGAGAACGGTAGTAATTATCCCGGCAAATTGGAATTTCCTTTTTAAGTTCAGTGCACAGTTTTTGTAGTTGCTTTTTAATCTCAGATTTCCAGGGTACTTATGGCATTTAATTCTGAGTTTGTTTTTAGCCTTCACTTTTTTTAATAAGTACCTAGAAATCCAAGGTTTAAGTCTCTTAAAATAACTTTTAGGACGTAAAATAGAGGAACAACTAAGAATATGCTTCTTAAGGGAAGAAATGAACATTGAATAGGAAGTTGAGGCATCCGTACCCATATAAACATCTTCCAAAACTCACAAGAAGGGTTGTATTTGAGCTTGCTGTAGTTAATATAACAAGTATGGGGATATTGCTGATTTCATGATGTTGAAAAATTGTTTCGCTATTGCATAAAAAGAGTGTTCAAGCTGTCGAGTAATACCTCCAACTATATGATTTATTTGGAGACCGAAATGGCCCCTCTTTTTCTAGAAACACTTTGAGTATGTTGTGAAAGTTGTGCGGATGGAACATCAAAGACTGCCGAAAAAAATTGCTCTCTTATCTAATTTCAACAAAAAGAAAATGTGTGCATGAATAGGAAAATTTAGCTCAGTATTGCGGGTTTAACCAAATTATAACAGACAATGAATACGCAATTTCTCTGAGAACTCAATTTCACGAAATACTTGAAAAAACAGGTAATATCCTGTACGATTCATATGCAAATGAAGCTCAGTCTTCACAGCACAGAGCGTATTATAGTAAACTAAAGTATCTTCTACAAAATAAAGCGTATTTCCTAAAAAGCAACTCAACACAAAAAAATGAACATTAAATATATTTAAAATGAGCAGATCTGCCAATTCAATGTGACCTCTGCAATCTACGAGAACGAAAAAATATGTTCCATTTCATTGCAAAATGCAAATAAGACGCATCATCGGGGCGAATTTTAAGACATCCAAAACCCAACTATTTCATTAAAAATAAAATGTTGTTATTTCTCTCGTACTTACTTACTTACTTATGTCCTGTATTCCCTTGTGGGTCCTAGGGCCTCTACTACGCCTACGCGTAATCGTGTACCATTTCTGGCAATGTGTCTGAGTTCTCCCCAACTTTTCCCTAATTGCCGTGCCTCCTTCTTGACAGTTCTGCGCCATGTTCTCCTCGGACCGACAGGTCTTCTGCCATCCTGAGTTAAAGGGTTCCATTGCATAGCATGGTTCGCTATGGAGCTATCACCCTTTCGGAACGTGTGACCAATCCACTGCCACTTCCGCCGTTGGATGGTTGTGCCTATTGGTTCCTGACCCGTTCTCTCGTAAAGGTGTTCGTTAGAGATACGATTGGGCCAGAAAATCCGTAAGATATTGCGCAGGCACCTATTAACAAACGTTTGCAGCTTTCTGGTGATAGTAGTGGTCACTCTCCACGTGCTGCAACCATATAGCAACACGGATTCAACGTTGGAGCGGAACAGTCTTATTTTGGTGCTCAAACTGATTGCATTGCTTCGCCATATTTTCGACAACATCCCGAACGCGGACTTTGCTTTGGCGATCCTGTTGGCTATATCCAGTTCGGTTCCACCATCGGTCGAGAAAATACTCCCAAGATACTGGAAATCCTCTACTCTCTTTAGTTTGTTCCAAGGCTGATAATTTTAGTTTTTGCCGTATTAATTTTCAGCCCGACGACACCTGCCTCCCTCTCCACATCTGCTGTCATTTGGTGGAGGTCCATAATTCTGTGGGAAAGTAAGCATACATCGTCTGCGTAGTCAAGATGTTTCCGTTGAGATGTAAGAGTCCATCGAATTCCTCCGTTTCCCGTCGACAAAGCTGCATGAAGCACATCGCTAATCACCAATAGGAATAATATTGGTGAAAGGATACAGCTTTGTCTTACCCCACTTTGGATCTCAAATTCCTCAGACAACCTTTCCCTGTGCAGAACGTGACATTTGGAACCTTCATATGTAGCTTTGATAATAGAAATTAGTTTATCGGGAATGCCTCTCCTGCGTAAGGCACGCCAAATAAACTCCCTGTTGACACTATCGAACGCATTCTCAAAATCGATGAACAGCAGGTGCAGTGGCGATCGATATTCAACACACTGTTCGATGACAATCCACAGAGTGTTGATGTGGTCGGCACAGGAGGATCCAGAGCGGAAACACCTGCTTGTTCGGCATCGAGTGTGTCTCCGAGATGTTGTTTGATTCGCTCAAGGATGATTTTAGCTATTATCTTAGCTACAGTAGGCAGCACGCAGATACCCCTCCAGTTTCCGCACTCCATTAAATTTCCTTTCTAAGGAAGCTTGACGATCATTCCCTTTTTCCACTCGTTAGGAAAGCTCTCAGCTTCCCAAGCTCTCTCTATAAGTGGAAGCAGAAGCTCAGCCGATGTTGTTGGTGCTGCTCGTAAGAGCTCTGCTGGAATACCGTCAAGTCCTACCGCCTTGTTGGTTTTGAGTGCCTTAATCGCGGTAATGATCTCATCTTTACTGGGAGTCGTGGTGCGTATTCGGAAGCTTCTCACCTCGGGCATCTCAGTCTGATTTGGGAGCATATCGCTAGCGAATACGCGGTTCAAAACCGTAGCAAAATGCTCTTTCCATCTCTTGAGCTGGTCCTCATCCGAAATGAGCAAGGAGCCGTCTAGGCTTTTCACTGGGTGTTGGCTGGAGCAGCGACCACCTGTCAGCTCTTTCGTGATTCTGTAGACGGTCCTGCTGTCGCACCTCCGTGCAGCTTTTTCTGCTTCTGTAGCCAGCGCGTTCATGTAGTTGCTGAAATATCAGCAGACTACATTCGAACCTTCTAAGTATATCCTTGTTTGATGACATCAATCAACTGCTGATATGGTTGATTTGTCAATCCTGAAGTTTGTAGCAAGTTCACAGTAACGATGCTTCTGTTGGAGACAAGCCATTAGGATCCATTGTCTCCATGCCGAACGGGAAGGCGTGAGAGTGTCTATTTTTCAAAGTTCTCGAAACAAGTTATCTTTGAAATACACTCCCATGTGATACATATCCATAAATTTACAATCTCCGCCTATTCAAAAACAAAATTAAAAGACATTTCGGGGCGTTCTATTTGGACTATATATACGGATATAAAAAAACTCGAACCTTAAGCTAGTCTGTCGGTGACGCTTTAAATTAACCTTTGAATTAAAAACAATGAGCTTAATCTAAGACTCAAGCTCTCAACTGCATTATTATTATTTTAAATTCAAAGCGTAACCAATTATTTAAAACTACAAAAAACTTCCTTCTTCTTAAAGTCGAAACCCTATTCCTAAGTCACTTAGAATTCGACTCCATATCTTTCCTATTCAAGATCCAATATACCCCGTTCCATAAACTTCCCAAAAAACCTCAAGCTCATCCGATTCGGAAAGAAGACAGCAACAACCCCGACATTTAGAGAAATACAACCAATTCAAATCTGAGATAAGAAATCCCATTATCCTTTTGTTGCCAATCCTTCGCCTCTCATCCGTCCTCTCGGAACAACACAAGAACAATAATACCAACGGCCATTGTAGAAATTAACTTCCCATAGCAATTTCATATTTTCACCCAGGACATTATTATATCCTTTAATATGCAGTAAATTCATATTTCTACCATTCCCAGATCTAATCCTAGCAATCTCCCCCCGAAACAAAAGGGATATGATGTACTCCCGACCCGTGTCGGTCGATGGCGGCGGCCCCTTCTTAAAGTGTACATAGTCCATCGCATTGTGGCATCGTTTAAATGTATGAGATGACCGCACCAAAGGGCTTATCCACACGAAACCCGAATATCGCTACGAATGTCCTTTCTTTCAAAGCAACACTATCTCGCACATGTGTGTCGGTTCCTTATTAGAAGAGGCGTGTCGAAGCTGTTAAAATTGTCTAACGATTCATCTGCCAGGATGATTTGTAGTTATTACAAAATCGCCAATCAGGTGTGAGTCAGTGCGTGTGTAAGGACTCCCAACCCCCCTAAGATTCCCTCTAAGACGAACGGACGGAAAAAATCTCGAAACGATCCAATTAGCAATCGATGACGTTCAAATTGCCTCTGCAGCCAGCAAGAGGGCGCACGCTAATTATGGCGTAATTGCCCGCCTGCATAGATATCGGAAAATTATGGAAATTTTTTTTTTTTTCTTCTTCTTTTCGTTCCGATTGCTTGAGATGCCAGCATCCTGGGGCACTTTTCGCATACCTCCCCCCGGTATTGGGTGTAAAAAGGATATTAAGAAGGTGCTAGCGGCAGTTTGCGGCTTCAGTTAACGAGATGAATGTGTTTTATTGATATCGAAGGGTAATTGGAGGCATAAATTAATTTCATGGTCCACGTTTTGGTGGTAGTAGTGGTGTCGTTCCATTTTCGAGAAAATCCATCGACACCAAGGACGACATCAGCGACAACGAAGACATTTATTGACGCACATTTGTAATTTTGTTTTAAGGAAAATTGAGCCTTTTCCAGCTCTACTACAGTTAGTTGGCATCGACGGTGGGGTTTAGATTCGCACTTGGACTTTTTGGTTATTTGTATGGATGTGTGTGTGGTGTACACATGTATAACACTGTTGGGCCATTAATTCTGTTTAGGTGGAAAAGTGTAATAAGGAATCTCCCGTGTGCTGATTTCTTTCTTTCCTGGGAATGGTTCGGATTGTTGAAATTTAGGTGAATTAATTAAAAGGTAAAATTAAGATGAATGTGTTAATAAAGAAAGTCTAATAAAGAATTTTTTGCTGGGTTGAGCAAATGCGGGGAAAAGACCAATTTGCCTGGGTAACTAATTAATTGTCAAAAATGGTAGAAATTACCTAAGAGTTAGAATTATCGCCGATATATTAGGATCAGGATTAAATAAATGTGGAGAGTAGCACATAGTCAACTGATAAGTGCCAACATTTCTGAAAAGCAATCGCTCGCTCCCCCATTGTTGATTGTACCTAGTCCTGTCGTAAATTATGTTACAAGACTTCCAGCTCAAACTGTATGAAGATAGCATTGTCAATAGAACCGTAAACTTTTTTTCATAACACTTACTACAACAAAACGCAGTAAATATCACGCAGTTTGTTTTCAGCTACTGAGCGGTCCTCACGGAGTTGGATATGGAAAAAAAAAATTAGTGAGGTAAAAATGCTAACCGAACCTTTGAATTACTAGAACCGCTCAGGATATCAAAAATGTTTATGTAGCGTGTTATAAATCGATTTGTTCAATCGTCTCTATTAGAAGGCAAAACAAGACGTAGTTGTTGCCCGTACGAGCGCCGTTGTAAAATATGTATTCGGAGAAATCCCGCTCGAAAACAGAGAATTATGTCGTATGAGTTGGATATACCCGCCAGATTTATGTCAAGGCTCATTCGGGATGATCTCAACATGAAAGCATTTCATCGGTCAACTTGACATCTATATGTTCCTCAAGCGTGAAAGTAGGGACGCGATAATCAGAGAGTACGTAGCTGGTCGGATCGAATGGAAGAAAATACCTCCTAGGTCCCCGCACTTCGGCCGTTTATGGGAGGCTGCTGTCAAAAGTCAAAATTTAACATGAAGGGAATCCTTCAAAATTCTTCGTTAGCTTACCCTGAGCTTAATACTTTAATAATCCAAATTGGATTTATCTTAAATTCCAGGCGAATTACATCAATGCCAGGAAGCCCTGATGATATGAAGGCCCTTACACCTAGGCACTTCATCATAGTTACAGCCCTAAACGCAGTAGTGGAACATTGCATGTCGCCAATGTCAGTTCTCTTCAATCGTTATCAGCAGTTACAATGGTACTTCCAACAGTTTTGGGCGAGGTGGACTTCAACTCCGTACCAAATGGGTGAAGGAAGGTGTACCGATATCAATTGGCCACATCGTGGTAGTCCAGGACGATAGCCTTCCAACCGTTAAGTGGAAGCTTGGGCGAGTAGTGCAGGTGCATCCTGGAAAGGACGGGGTCGTGCGTATGGTTACATTTAAGACGAGCAGCCGTGATATTTAGCGAGCGACAGGCAAAATCCGCCGCCTTCCTATTGAAGGACCCTTCAAAGTGGGGGAGGATTTCAAGTCGTAATTGCTTTTATTTTAGTACAATATTACAATGACAAACCACTGTATTGTTCAGCCTTTTCGCAACTGAACTGTAATTCTTTTCCTTTCCTGTCAAACCCTTCCGGTTTATTCTTTATTTTTCTTTGTTTAATAAAGCCATTAAGTTTGTTCATAGCCACTTAATCTTTTATTCGTTCTTCCATCATCGGAAATCGTACTTGATCTCGGCGATAAAAAATATCAGGTAAACAAAAACGTTTGCTTTCTCTCAATACCAACAATGTTTCTTCCCCGAATTCATCAAAAAATGTTATTATTTCTATCAAAAATTGCGCAAAAGACTAGATATTACTTAGATCTTGGAAGAACTGATGAAGTCCTTGGAACTACTGCTCAAGTACTTAAAAGTAGTGGTCAAATATTTTGGTACTTAAGTACGCGATACTTGGTACTTGCGACGGAGTACAGGATTTCCCAATAGGGATTTTCGAACTTTGACAGGCGATTGCGGCCATACTGTTGAAGCTACATCTGGCAAATTGGCTGTCATTTATTTAGTCTATCTTGCCAAATCGGCATGGAGAGTTGTAGCGTTTAACAACATGTGCAAATAATTAAATTATTTTATGAAATTGGATCTTCTGTTCGTGCAACATTTCACATGCTTCACTTTTCCGGTCGCCATTTCTGGCCCATTTCTGGATAAATGGATTCGACAACAAGTAAAATTGTCGAATTTGGGACAATAACAATCCACACGAGATCCACCAAATTGCAATGCATCCAGAGAAAGTCACTGTTTGGTGTGGATTTTGGGCTGGCGGCATCATCGGTCTATACTTCTTTGAGAACGACGTTGGCCAGGCCATCACCGTCAACGGCGAGCGCTATCGGTCGATGATAACCAATTTATTTTGGCCCAAATTGGATGATATGACACCACGAGATGTGGTTTCAACAGGACGCCGCTCCGTGCAACACAGCTGGTGCCACGATGGACATTCTGCACGAGCGATTTTCGAACATGGTTATCTCACGCAGAGGCGATGTGAAATGCCCACCGAGATTTGACCCCGTTAGACTTCTTCTTGTGGGGTTTTCTTAAGTCACAGGTCTATGCCAATAAACCACCACTGCCCTGAAAGCGAACATAATCAATGCCATTGGTCCAATTCAGCCTGATTTATGCGCCAGAGTTATGGAAAATCCACCCCGGACGGGCGGCGCAGTAGAGGACGACCTCGCGGTAGGTGGCGTAAACAAGTGGAGGGGGACCTCAACCAACTTGGCGTGCGCAACTGGAGGCAGCTGGCTCGTAACCGTGCTGGCTGGAGAGGTTTGTTGGTTGAGGCCCAGGTCCACCCCGGACTGTAGCGCCATCTAAGTAAGTAAGTAAGTTATGGAAAATTGGACCTTTCGGATGCGCGCCACCCAGCGAAGCCACGACGGGCATTTGAATGATGTTATATTCCATACATAATGACATAAATGGGCCTACTAAATAAATGAAAAATTTCAATGATATCTCATATCTCAATATCTCACTCACAGTTTGTTTTATTCAAATTTAAAGATGGGAAACACTTAATGGAAAACCCTTTACTTGAAAAATACTGGTACTTTGCTTTAAACAAGTACCAGTATCAGAGTACTGAAGTGCAAGTACAAATCCTGGCACTGGTACTTGTCCTGATACTTGCGCCATTTTTAATGGAGCAAGGTGTGGTTTCCAACAAGATTCTGCTCCAGCCTTAAAAGTGCTTTAACCACAGCAAGGTTGTCCATACCTCTGGAAACCGTGCGTGGCGCTATAGCCCAGTGGTCACACTGTTTAAAAGGCCTGCATTAAAGTATAAGGCGGTCACTTCGAATACACCACCTCTTTTTAAATGCTAACTATCCAAGAAAATAAATTCAATAAATGTGTATTCAAAATGTTTTGTGGCTTAATTTTTATGATATTTTGCATTTGTAACAGAACTTAATATAGCAGGACTATGTAGATTGTTAGTGGGGATGGTCACCTTATCACTGCGGCCACTTAAGGGCCTACATACACCTAGAGGTATGGAAAATAGGGTGAAGTTCGAACATTTTTTGTATTAATAAGTTATTAAGTACATCTTGAAGTAGACATTCTTTTATATTATAATGTGAAATTTTCATTAAAAAATTATAGCTGTAGGAGTTGTTTCGTTTGTTTTTTTTTTTTTTTTTGTGGGAGGTATTTGACAGAGAGATTTTGGCTTGTCTGTTACCATCAGTTTCAAGATCCTGCATTCTAGCGAAAAATAACTTAAAATCCTTCTTCTCACCAAATTTCAGCGGCTCGGAATTTGCATGTGTGGAGTTAGACCGCGATGAGAAAGACAGGCTATGGATATCGTCAGCGTATATGCCCTACGATGATACAGGCCCACTACCAACACCAAACAACAATGCAGATTTGGTTTCTTGTAAAGGAATCTGCGGAAAATCTTTCCATGCCATTTGTGTCGGTCTCAACAAAAGAAATACGGTATATGTAAAAGCACTTTCTGACAACCTCCTTGCGATAAAGTGCTTTAGTGACTCAAATGACTCCCACCAAAAAAATTTGTCTAAAAAGATTATGGGTAAACTCTCCAACTTAGATAGCAGTGTTAGATGTGTTGACGATTAAGGCAACTCGGTTCAGAACTCAACCGAGCAAATCAACTCCAAACTCTGTAACATTGAAAAAAAAATTGCTGGTCTGACGGAGTTAATTCTAGCCAGTCCCACGAAGGAAGAATCCACCTTGCACCACCTCAACAAAGTGTTTTGTGATCTCAAAGCTAATTATACCTCGCAGATCAGTTCCTACGAAAAATTGCGCAAATGTGTTAACTCCCTGCGGGAAGACTTTGCCATCCTCTTCCAATCGTCAAGCAAGCATTCATCTCTCATGCAACCTGATCCAATGCTCGACGTAATTTTCGATCGAATCAATGGTGTCGGCGACGAAGTCACTGCAACGCGCTCAACCATTGTGAATGGAATTGAATCGGTATGCCACAAAATCGACGACCTACCTATCCATACCCTCAACAATGCAGAAATGCCTTGAAGAAGGAACCTTTCCCGAAAAATGGAAGACGCAGCATTTGGTCCTACTGCCAAAAGGAAAGAAGTCTCCAGGGGAACCATCATCCTGTCGTCCAATATGCCTATTGGACACCATTGCAAAGATCCTCGAGAAGATAATCTATAATAGATTACTCGCAGTAGCAGAAGAGAAAGGAGCCCTCTCAGATCACCAATTTGGTTTCAGAAGAGAACGATCTACTGTTGATGCCATAAGAGCGGTAGTTGATATCGCCAAAGGTGCCATCGAAGGCGAAAGATGGCTCTATGGCACAAAGGAGTATTGCGCAGTAGTAACGCTGGACGTTAAAAACGCATTTAACTCTGCGGACTGGTCGTTTATTAGAAGGTCACTTGCCAGGATGGATACGCCATATTACCTGCTACGGATAGTGACGAACTACTTCAACAACAGGAAGCTGAGGTACAACACCGATGAAGGGGTAAAATACTACGACGTAACTGCGGGAGTTCCACAGGGATCGGTTTTAGGGCCACTATTGTGGAACATCATGTACGACGGAGTCCTACGATTAACTCTACCTGGCGGAGTAACGATAATTGGATTCGCCGACGACATTGCAGTCGTGACAGTAGCTAAACAGATCCATGCAGTAGAATCAGCTACAAATGAAGCAATTGCCCGGATAAAAGATTGGCTAATATCCGCCGGACTAGAACTAGCTGATCATAAAACAGAAGCTGTTCTTATAACCAGCCGGAAAACCGTCGAATTTGCCAACTTTCAGGTTGGTAACCAAACCATCAGGTCGAAGGAGGCGGTTAAATACCTTGGAGTTATGCTGGACAACAAGCTACGGTTTAAAACGCATGTTGATTTTGTTGCCAAAAAAGCATCGCATATGCAGGGAGCTGTCTCGCGTATCATGCCTAACATCGGTGGACCTGGATACGCAAGAAGTATTCTACTCTCTAGAGTTATCACCTCAGTTCTGTTATATGCCACACCAGTCTGAGCGGAGGCACTGAGGACGAAGGAGACCAAAAGGAGACTACCGTCATCATACAGACTCTGTGCGCTACGGACAATCAGCGGCTTTCGAACCATCTCTGACGAAGCTGCATTTGTCATAGCTGGAATGATCCCCATCGATATTCTCGCAGATGAAATGCTGAGGATATATAACAGAAGAGCATTGAGTCATCACGACGCCACTGGTATCAAGGTGATAAAAATCGAAGAAAGGGCAGCGTCAGCAGCTATGTGGCAAGCTCGTTGGGCTAATACAACAAAAGGCAGATGGACATGTAAACTTATACCGACAATCCAAGACTGGATAAGTCGAAAGCATGGAGACTGCAACTACCATCTAACGCAGTTCCTGTCCGGCCACGGTGGCTACCGCAAATATCTACACCGATTTGGACATGACAACTCACCATCCTGCCCGGAATGCCCAGGTGAAGATGAAGATACGGAGCACGCAGTGTTTTACTGCACACGTTTCACGGCATGGAGAATTACTCTGCCAAGTCCGTCACTACTCCTCGACCATATGTTACAGTCGGAAGAGAATTGGATGGCAATATGTTCCTTCGTAACAACTCTACAAAAAGAGCTGCGGAGAATAGAAGAGCTAAAAAGAGCAGCTGAAGCAGCGGAAGAAGCTGACACAAGAAGCATAGCATAAATTGCTAACCAGCCCCGCGAAGTAATACCTAACGGCAGTCCCGCGGGGAGAGTGGTTGAAGTGTGTAGGGTGTGTGTTTAGTACGTAGACGTATTCCTGAAATCGATTACTCAGGTTTGCGAATCGAACATGCTAGTAGCACTCGGGCTATTAGTATCTATGAAGATTACACATCCCTGGCGCAAACCAAAAAAAAAAAAACCTATCCATAACCAGCATAACCCAAACATCCATTACAACACATCAATTTTGGACGAATTATTGGATGCCGATGTTGACTCACGCTCAACTCCACCTTCCCTTCTACTGCCGACGGACGAATCATCAAAATCTCTCACTGCCCCTACTGTCCAAGAGTCCGAAACTCCTCCCGTCGCTGCCCCCCGGAAACTCATCAAGCATTTTGGAACAACCTGGACACCTTCTGAGTGGCAGCGTAGGCTGAATAAATTAAGTCCTGACAACCTCCAGGTTACCACCTTCCTCATCAAAGGTAGCCCTCGTAATGCTGATGTCTCGTGGATTACGAATTTGTTTTTAAAGAAATACGGTATCACCTACTCCCGATGCGAACTGATCCTGCCTTCTCACCACAGAAGTCTTCGCAACTTTAAATTCGACCTCCCGGCTAGATACGAATGGCTATTCCAAAACTCTGCTAGTATAAATTTCAACCTCGGAAAGATGCGTATCTGCAAATGGACGGACAAGTCTGCTAACATAGATAAGTTAATTAATAATAGACTTAGTAATAACAACACCCATAGAGATAAGTTGATTAATAATAAGTTGTACCCACTCTCTCTCCACTCTTCGTATAACAAATCCAGCATTTCAAACAATGGACCTACCACCCATCAAAAATTCAGCAGTACTCATCTCCCGTCCTTTAACAAGTCTAAACCCGACTCAAATTGGTCTTTCAAAATGGGCATCTTCCCTAACTTCAACTTTAAAACGGCAGCCGTACTGTCTAAGTCTGCTACCAAATTGCCCAATATCAAGCGAGTTTCTTTCGATGTCCCGCCGGTCCCCTCTCCCTCTCCAAACACCAAGGCCACTCCCTCAGTCAACTACCCCAATAGAACTTCAAGTAACCGCGTCTCTTTCAATCTGACACCTGATTCCTGTTCAAGCCATAGCACTTCCTCTAATAACACTCCCCCCACCGTTAATTACCCGAATTTCTCCCACACTCTCAATCCTTCCTCGTTAACCACCCCCAGTTGCACCTCTGCCCATACTTCGTCCTCGGTCTCTCTTAACGATTCCAATTTGCCATCTACTGCATCTCCCCCCACTTTCGATCCAATGCTTCCTCCCACCGTCAAACTCATGTCTAAATTAATAGACCCAACGTCAACAATCAATGACCTCGATGGCCGCTATATTATGACAAGATTGCGCGATAACCGGCTTTTTGAAAATGTTCGCCTTTACTTAGCCTATTTACATGACAAGCCTGACTCCGTCTGCATCGACGGAAAAACAAAGACTAGTGTCATGGTCTTGATCCAAAAAGAAGGCCTCCCAACTGACCCTATAGCCCTGAAGAATATCTACACACGTTTCTATGGCAGTTTTAATATCTCCTCTTCCACTGTGGCTAAAGACCTAGACCCTAGACTTTCATTCGAGTCTATCTGCCCTCAGAAAGTCCCTCTACACCTCTTCATGACCTCTCTTCTCTTATTTCCACTAACCAGTGTTCGCCTTTCCCTCAACTTTTTATTTTCCCTCTCTAGTTTTTAAGATAGTTTTTAAGACCTAATTTAATAAAAAATGTGTGGGCCCCCAGGAGCCCAACAAAAAAAAAAAAAACATGTTAGTTAAGTTCCCTCGTTGTTAGTTCTTAAGTTTAGATTTAAGCTTGCTTGTACTAAGCTAAATAAATAAATAAATATACGCGAGACGATAAAATCAGCCCAAGCAAGCAACATCTCCCTAGTGATAGGCGCTGACGCCAATGCCCACCATAACCTCTGGAGAAGCAGTGATACAAACAATCGAGGTGAGCGTCTTTTCGACTTCATCATAGAAACTAACCTCGTAGTATGTAATATAGGTTCTGAACCTACTTTTACTAACAAAATTAGGCAAGAAGTACTAGATATTACTTTAGCCACCAACTCCCCAAACGAAAGATGTTTCTTTTTCGGACCACAACTATATACAATTTAGTTTGGAATTTACCAAACCTCTATTAAAATCCTTTAGGAATCCTAGGAATACTAACTGGCAGGTTTATAATACATTCTTAAATAAAGAACTCAACACCGAGATAACTCAACCTTGATCACCATCTGAAATCGACCAGATGGTAGACAAAGTGTCCAAAACCATGAACAAAGCCTTCTTGAAATCTTGTCCGATAAGCAGGCACAGAAATGGTAACAAACCACTTTGGTGGAATATTAACATAGCAAAACTCCGAAATGATAGTAGGAAACAGTTCAATATACCTAAGTCTTCACGATCTCCAGAAGACTGGGAAAACTATAACAACAGTCTCAGGGTTTTCAAAAGAGAGATAAGGAAATCTCAGCGAGAATCGTGGAGATTATTCTGTAGCAATATAGAAAGGACAAACGATTCTTGCAGATTGAAGAAAATACTTTCCAAATCTCCTCATATCCCTAGCTTTATCCAGAAACCTAACGGAGACTAGACCATGTCCACAGAAGAAACATTAAACCATGGACACACATTTCCCAGGAAACTCTATATACACAAGCATATCTATACCTCAACACCACTCAATCACGGACGTTCCGGCAGGAATAATAAACACTAATACAATTTATTGGGCTGTTAATAGTTTCCTACCATATAAATCTCCAGGATTAGATGGTATAGGTTAGGTTAGGTTAGGTTAGGTTAGGTTGGCTGTCCACACGAGAGTGCAGACACACTTAGACCAGTGAAGGTCCTTGTGATACCATGGATCAAACCATTAGGCCACTCAGGGACTAACAAAACCAACCGGAGCTTTTGACAAAGCGATGGATGCTCATGACGTCCAAGGACGCCAGATCGCAGAGGTCGTCAAGGAAGGGGGACCCTAGATGGAGCATTCTTTTATGCGACAGGGCCGGACATGTGCATAGGAGGTGAAGGATGGTTTCCTCCTCCTCCTCGTCCCTACAGCTTCTGCAGAAGTCATTGGAGAAGAGGCCAAGTCTTTTGGCGTGTTGGCCTATAAGACAGTGTCCAGTGAGAACACCGACAACGCAGCTGATTTGTGTACGCTTTAACCTGATCAGATCGGCACCAGCTTAGGCCAGATCTGTCTCGAAATGTGACACGTTGAGCCGTTTCCCCATCTGAGGTTGGTCGTGCTAATAGCGGTCAGCTTTAGTAGATACTTACATGTAGCGAGGGGCATACCCAGGGCTTGCCTTTCAGGCAAAATCCTTAGAGTGGTACCCTGTCTGGCGAGGTCGTCAGCCCTGCAGTTACCTGGAATATCTCTATGGCCCGGCACCCAGCATAGGTGAATGTTGAACTGCTCTGTCATCTCCATAAGAGATAGACGACAGTTTAAGGCAGCCTTTGAAGTGAAGGAGAACGATTCCAGGGACTTGATTGCCGCTTGGCTATCAGTGAAAATGCTAATATCCCTGACAGATAATACATTACATTTCAGCCAGGACAGGGCTTCTTTAATCGCCATGATTTCCGCCTGGAAAACGCTACAATGATCAGGGAGGCAGAAAGAGATGCTCAAATTGAGCTGTTCGGAGAAAACTCCACAACCCACCCCACCCTCCGTCTTAGATCTATCTGTAAAGAAGTGAACCGAACTGCCATCGACAGGGGGGAAGTGTCCCATACATCCCGGTTAGGGACGCTCGTACGGAAGCCACGGTCAAATCTCAGTTTCGGCGGGGTGTAGTCCGTGTTTTCGTGTTTGAAGTTGAGAAGATCAAGGATCGAGGAGTGGCCAAAGCGATAGCTAGACCACTGAGAGGAGGCTTTCAAGCGGATGGCCGCACAGGCAGCCAACTGTTTGCCGAAAATATCTAAGGGTAGCAGGTTGAACAAGATGTCTAGTGCCGCGGAGGGAGTAGTTCTAAGTGCACCACTGATGCAGATGCATGCAGATCTTTGCACCTTAGCTAGTTGAGTGAGGTGGACAGCCCTTTCAAGAGCAGGCCACCATACGATCACGCCATATAGTAGTATAGGCCTGATAACGGACACGTATAGCCAATGGGTGATTTGAGGTTTAATACCCCAGCTCCTACCTATAGCCTTTTTACAGGAATAGAGAGCTACATTAGCTTTCATGACGTGCTCTAGTAGATTGGCCTTCCAGTTTAATTTCCTATCCAAAATAAGACCCATATATTTTGCGTTTTCAGAGAAGGTGAGACTGGTGCCATTTATCAAAGGAGGGTCTATGAGGGGAACTTTATATTTCCTCGTGAAGAGAACGAGTTCCGTTTTATGGGGTTTAATTCCCAGTCCACAATTGGAGGCCCATTTGGTGAGCCGAAGGAGAGCGTATTGGAGGATATCCCTGAGAGTGTCCGGATGTTTACCGGAGGAAGCAATAGCAATGTCATCAGCATAGGCGATCACTCTACAACCTGACGTATCCAGGCCCATCAGTAGTTCATTGACTACCAGGTTCCACAGAAGAGGTGACAAGACTCCACCTTGAGGTGTACCGCAGCGAGCAATTCTTCTGGCCGATGCTCCGCCCAGCTGAGTGTTAATAATCCTGCATATAAGCAATTGATTGATCAACACTCCGAGCGAAACATCCACTTTCAGATTTACAAGTGCGTCCGTAATCGCCTTTGGTTTGACATTGTTAAAAGCTCCCTCAATGTCAAGGAAAGCCACCATGGTGTATTCTTTGATGCTCAAGGATTTTTCGATGGTGCGCACAAGCGAATATAAGGCTGTCTCAACCGATTTGCCTTTGCAGTACGCATGTTGGGTCGGCGAGAGCAGAGCTGGGCTAATATTTTGCCGTAGATGGATATCAATTAACCTTTCTAAAGTTTTAGGCAGAAAGGACGATAGACTGATAGGTCGGAGATCCTTTGGTTCCACGTGCGAGCTCTTTTCTGCCTTAGGTATGAATATGACTTCAACCTCGGTCCAAAGTTTGGGAATATAGACCAGATTTAGACAGCCCGACAAGATGACTTTGAGCCATGGAAGCACAATGTCCTCGCATTGCTGAATTTCAGCTGGAATAACACCGTCAGGTCCTGGGGACTTGAAGGGTTTGAAGCTGCGCATGGCCCATCGGATCTTTTCTGTAGTTATCAAGACTAAAGAGTTGCTGCAAGGTTGAGGGGGGAGATTTCCCACTTGCGATACAGCAACAGGGGAGCTACCAGGAAAGTGAGTATCCAGTAAGATGTCAATGGATTCCTCAGCAGAGAAGGTCTAGTGACCATCCGGAAGCAAAAGGAAGCTGGGTATAGAAGGGCTTTTAGAGAGGATTTTCCGCAACCTGGAAGCTTCCGAGGACTCTTCAATGCTTTCGCAGAAGAGTCTCCAGGAACGACGTTGCTCCTTCCTCAGTGAGATTTTGTATTTTCTGAGAGACAGTTTATAGGAGTCCCAATCGGCCGTCTCACGGGAGCTTTTAGCAATATTAAAAAGGAGCCTACTGTCTTTCCTAAGAGTACTGAGATTTGCATTCCACCAGGGAGGTTTCATTTTACCTCGAGGTTTGCGGAGTGGGCAGGCCTCGGCCATGGCACCATTTAGTGCCGATGTTAGGGTGTTGACTAGATTGTCAAGATCTTCAGTGCAGGAAGGTTCAGTAGGCAGGTGGGAGGGAATAAGCGTTAATAAACGTTTCCTATAAAGGGACCAGTTGGTTTTCCTATAATTTCTAAAAACCTTCTGATCAGGCAGATAGTCATCAAGACTAAATTGGAGGTAACGGTGGTCTGAAAAAGAGTGCTCATCAGAGACTCTCCAGTCCTTAACCGAGTTATATAAGTGATCGGAGACAAGAGTGATGTCCAGGACTTCTTGTCGGTTGCGAGTAATGAAGGTCGGTTTGGACCCCCTGTTACAGATTAGGAGGTTAGTACTGAGGATAAAGTCAAAAAGTTGCTCACCTCTTTCATTTATGTCGGAACTGCCCCATATTGAGTGATGGGCATTCGCATCACAGCCAATGATGAGACCAGTGTTTTGGCTCTCTGCTTTAGCAATCAAGCTCCCCAAGATGTCCGGGGGGAGTGGGCCCGCAAGATCGTAACCTAGATAAGCCGATACCAACCAGTAATTTCTTGATCGCAATTCCAGGTTGGTAGCGACTATGTCTTGATTGCTGAAATTAGAGAGTAAAAGGATGTTAAGATGGATCTTCGCAAGGATACAGGATCTCGGTTTACCTTCCTTTCTTGCGTAGATTAATTTGTAGTTGATGTGATGGAGTGATGCAGGTTAATCTGAAGGATCCGCAGCATTGGGGCTACTTCTCGCTTCAGATACCATTATCACGGTATTGTTGGCTTCCTCTGAATCTAATGACAGAAGGTCATCCTCGAGAGAGAGGCCACTAGGGTCACTGTCCAGGAGTGATGGTTAGGGAGAGGGAGGACCAGAAAAGTCCAATTTCAAGAGAGCGTCAACCATTTCAGTGTCTGTCGACGAGGAGTCAACCCCCGAAAAAGATGGATCGGCGCAAGGGAGCGAGGGAAGGGGCTCGGAAGGAGAGGTGTTCTTAGCTGGTGCAGAAGGGACTGCAACCTGCTTGGGAGGTACTTTCTCGAGCTCCTTCTCGTCACATTTATAGACTTTCAATGTGATGGAGCTGAATCCATAATTTACTACCCCTTTAGAAGATGCCAAGGGGGCCAGAGACTCTTCATTGATAACAATGATCACACTTCTGGTGTCTCCTCTCGACTCGTCCACTTTGGCAATCTTCCAATTATGGGTAGGAAGGGAGCTGCTATTAGCCTTCAGAATATCCAGAATAATTTTAGGATCAGAGGGTTCAGTCGGAATGGTAGCACGTGTTCTTGGTCGGTTTGGAATCTGGTCCTTTTCCACGACCTCCAACTGTGCACCTGGCCAAACCTGTCCTAATCTGGAGACAGCAAGTTTGTAGAGATCCTTCGATCTTTGGTCAGCGCAGGCAATAAGTTTGACATGCCCTTGATGTCAGCCACCATCCCTGCAGGAAACATCAGGGCCGGGATGGTCACGTAGGATTTGGAGACAATTGGTGGCGAGTTTAAGCTCCACCTCCATCCGGATCACTATGGTCAACGACCGCGATCTCCAAGTGTGCCTTAAGCACTTGGTTGAAGGGCTTGGTAGTAGCGATGGAAGGTACTACCTTGGTCTTTTTAGCAAGGGTGGGGACTCATCCTGAGACCTCTGGCGTTTGGACGATAAGTCCTTGCTGGATGAGTCGAGAAGTCTTATGCTTCTGGGTTCTATCCTGCTCAGGAATTTCCTGGATGCGGCGAATTAGCTTATAAGCTAGCCGGCGATCTTGGTAGGAGATCTTCGGGGGGGCGACATTCGGCAAGCTCGAAGCCGAGCCGTCCGTCGCCCCTGAAAGGGATTTGAGAAGGGGATGTGGATCCTTCGAAGTGGAGGGCACAGCATGCTGTAAGCTCGAGGCCGAACAGTTAGCTGTCTCTGAAGGGGCAGAGATGTTAAGGGGTTTGCTCCCTCGCGTTTCATTGTCTGGCTTTACGATGGGACCAGGTGTTGACACCACTGTCCTATCCGCCAGTGTACCATATGCGCGTTCAGCAATCTTGGAGGCGACCACCTGCTTACAACTGCTCGCAACGCTAGTGCTAGGCCTCAAGGCCAATGCGTTAGACGGGATTGTCACAGCAGAGCTAGCGGGTATGCTTCCCAGGAGGCTGGAAGACGGTTTTTTAAGAGGACCGTCCTCTTTTTTTACTTTTTTTTTATATTTTTTGTATTTTTTTGGTATTTATTTTTGTTCATTTAATTTGGACCCACGAGTGGCGGAGAATGGGAGGTCGACCTGCACAGAGATCCGCGTTGTGCAGGCAAGGCAGGCTAATCCGGAGGTCGCCAGCTATCCGGATACTCCGTTTGCGACTGGACTATTATTTAAAGTGGGCCCCCAGCCAGGCTGATCCTCGGCACGGGTCGTATTACACCTTGATCCGGCCCACCGGAGAGGAGAGAGGAAAGGAAAGGATATGAAGGGGAAGGATTAGGACGACTACAACTTGGCTTCGTGTCTCATCTGGGGAAAAACCCGAGAATCCTTGACCATTACTAGGCCCCTACACCACGGCGAGGTGTGTAGTCATGTAGGAGATTAGATGGTATAACACTAGTATACCTGCAAGAGGGCATAAAACCCTTAGCCCCCTGGCTCTACGTGATTTTCAATAACTGCCTTAAATTCGGCTATACACCATCCTCATGGAAAAGAGTTAAGGTAGTATTCATCCCGAAATGCGGTCTATATAAGTTGTATAGACGCACAGATGGATTCTCTAAATTTCACATTCTTCTTTAAAGTCCTTATGGTTTTTTGTAAAAGAAAATTCATCAAGATTCCTTTTTATTTAGTGCAAACCATTTAAAGCAATCTTACAAAATTATTTCACAGAGCAACTTGCTGAATTTATTTAAAGGTGTGTTCGTTTTGATAAACCGCGAACTGGTTTTCATACAAATACTGAAAAAGTTTGAAGAGTTAATCAATTTTTAAGCGATGCAGCGGAATAATTTAGGTCATCCAGAGTAGTTCAGAATAAAACCCGATTTTAACAGCTTCTGAAAATGTAAAATGCTTCATTTCGGCCTAGCCGAGGGTGGGTGTTAATTTCTTTTGCCAAGAAGAGACTAAATCCATTGTCCTACCGTTGCAACTAAGTACTACCCCACTTTGGAGTTTAGGTTATTTTTCAGTATTAATTACGGTGCCGGAAATGCTCATGTTCTGCCGTTTACTTTTACACAGTTTCTTAGCCCCAAGTTTTTAACAAATTACACAAAACAAGTCACGCTTCATTACTCAAAATTTCCCCTCAGATATAGTTTGAACCTCATTCCATCCGCACAGCTAACGTTGATTCTATTAACTCGTACACAAAGAGTTTCGCGGTTTATTATTCCATCATAAATTTCTCCATTGTCTCTCCGTCGTCCTGGAGGAAAAAATATGTCAAATCGTAATTTCACTCTCGTCCGCTTCAATTGTCCTCCTTCTTACAAACTCTCACACACACACACAAACACACCTAGCGAGTACATGCGTTCGTTAAAACTTTCTTCTATTGTTTGTCGTCTGATTTATTTCTAATGACTTTGTCCTTATTAGCTGAAAACCAATTTCAACGGAAAAAAGAAGTAGAAAGAAAAAAAATTCCGGAACAGCAAACATACACAGCATAAACCCAAAAGGACGAAAAATAAACTTGGACAAGTAAAGACCAGAGAAACTGAACCGTATATTGCCTGGCCGCACGTGTATGAGAAGTTGCACAGCTACAACAGGAAGGACCTTCCTCCTTTTTTTTTTTTGCTTTCTTCCTAGTTGGTCATTTTTCCTTTCCATTTGAAATTTGTTGTTTGCTATGATCTTTATCGTCGCGATACCATACACCCGTATACACAGGATATTTTCCAGGGCGAACTTTTGCCGCTTTTGTTGGTGTTGTTGGTCTATTGGTCCATTAGAGATGCTGAGGCTACTACTCTGGAAATGGATTTTTGTGCGTCCTGAGAAAACAATCATGGACGTATAACCAGCGCACCGTAAGGACGAAAGCACATTGCGAAGGATATAGATTTTTAAGCGAGTAAAAGCAACAGACGGCAAATAATAATAACGGCAGCCAACTAGAAAAATTAATGGTTTTTCTGTGCTCGTGTATGTGTTGTGTGCTGGCCAATTTATGAGCAATGATGCTGGGCAATGGTACAGGCGGGTTATGTTTTGGGGTGATTCCGTCGATTTACGTGGGACATGGTTCGGAGGTTTGTTGTTATTGTTGATTCCATAAAAGAGGAGTTGGCTTTTTTATGCGTCCAATGTTGTTGACTACAAAGGCTTTAGCAAAAAAAAAAAAAAAAAACAATTTAGTCTTTGAAAGGTTAAGGATCGAAATAATTGCATCAACAATCGCCAATTTTGATTTTTTAAAGATGGTTTCCTACCTTAGGTGTGTTTTGTAGAGGTATAGATAGATATCTATATGTATAGGTGGCCTAATGAGTCGATGTTACACACCATCTATTTCTAGGCCTACCGAGGGTTCGCTAACCTAATGGCACGGTGGGCGCCGTGGCGTAAGTGGTTAGTGTGTCGGATCACTACGCATGAGGTTCCAAGTTCGAATCCCAGAAAACACCAAAAAGATTTTTCACGGTCCCACCTCTCGCGAGCGCCTGACAAACATCCGAGAGTATTGTTGTCACGAAAAAGCTTCTCAAATCGCCGTTCGGAGTCAGCATTAAACTGTAGGTCCCTTCCATTCGTGTGAAAAATATAACGCACACAACATGAGTGGTTGCGAGAAGCTAGGCTCTGGCACTTTAAAGAGCTGTTGCGCCAAATATTTGTATTTTTTTTTTGTAATCATGGCACGTCTTGGAAACCGTTCTGGGGGCCTTCGGTCTACGCGACCAAGTCATCGAAGCATAGATCGTTCCGTTCGGAGAAGTAGCTACTCAGCATTGAATACCTCGCGTACTCTGGTGTTGCGCAACCCGATCTACGATCTTATTCTTTCGGTCATTACCCAAATATCATGAGCATTAGTGAGAATTAGGCCATACACAGAGTCAAAAACCGATAGTTTAGCTTGAATACTAAGTTCGGCCTTCCTTATAACAGATTGACCATGCCCTCTCAAAATTGATCAAGCCTGACCAATTCTACAGGATAACTCGGCATTGCTCTTTCCATCACTCGTAAATAAGACCCCGAGGTACTTAAACCTATCCACCTGTTTCAGAGGGACCCCGCTAACGTACAGAGTGCACTAAATGGACCTTCTAGAAACGACAATTACTTCCGATTTGTTCACATTTATCTTCATTCCAGCCTCATCGCAAACGGCTACAAACCTTTCGAGTGCGCGCTAAAGTTCGATTTGGGAGAACACAACGATGACCAAATCATCCTCAAGGAGCAGATGACTAATCCTTAAGTCTCCTTAAGGTTCCGCTATGACATCCAGTCCATATATAAAACGAAGAGGAGATGTGACAAAACGGTCCCTTGGCAGAGTCCAACGCCAAGTAAAAGGTATTGATTTAACGCCGTTTATCCGAACACAGCTTGCACAGTTTGTATATAAAGACTGAATCGCCCTTAACATAGAATCATCGATCCCATACTTCTGCAGAACACTCAAGAGTTTGCCTCGAGGAACCCTATCACATGCCTTCTGCAAATCCACAAAACAAGTCTAGACTGGTTTAGCATACTCCCAGGACTTCTCAAGATGCATTCTGAGAGTGAATAACTGATCGATTGTGCTTCTACCGGGACGAAAACCACGTTCCTCATCCCCAAACTTTCCTCAACCACAGATCTGAAACGCATTTGTAGCACCTTAGCAAAGACTTTTCCAGGGAGACTTAAAAGAGACATACGCCTATAATTGGTGCAGTCTCTTTTGTCCCCCTTTTTTTAAAAAAAAAGAACAATCACCCCATTTGCCAATCACCATGACACGCGAGAGCCATTGCACTCCCTCTTTACCTAAAGCCTTGAGCATTTCTGACCATATTTCATACACACCCACAGATTTGCCAACTTTTTGCGATTTGATCGCCAAATTACTTCGTCTACCGTTGGACTATTATTCACCCTACTCTTGACCATAGGTCTGTCATCTTCGGTGCCCTGTTCGGGATTGAACAATTCTGAAAAGTGCTCGCTCCATCTGCGTAAGATGTCCTCCTCATTGGACAGAAGTATACCATCTTTGGAATTGACTCCTTTCGCGATATTCTTTCTTCCTCTGAGTCGGATGACGGTCTGTCAGAACATCTTATTTGCAGATCTGTGATCACATTCTAATTTCTCTCCAAACTCCTTCCAATGCTTTTCTTTCGCTGTTTTCACAGCTAATTTTCAAGTTCTTCGTGCCTCAGCCTACTGATCGTGCCTCAGTTTACCGACTACCTCAGTGTTTAAAGATAAAGCTTGTATTTTGCGAAAGACCAAGATGTCTATTTTAGCCTGTCTGAGGCCCTGGTCATTTTCCAAGTAGTAAGCACCCAATTATTGCTCACCCTCCTCATCCCCAATGCAAAGTTTCGAATTTCACGGATAGATTGGAGTCCTTTGTACTTTTCCAAACATTAATTTCAGTCTTTCGAGTCAGCAATAAAGTTTAGTTAAATGCCCTTATACTCAGTATCGAATAGAGATTGACTTCGTTATGAATAGATACGTCATGTAGAATAAATAAGTCCTGGAAGAACACTCAACAGATTTTGAGTTCATCCAATGTGAATTTGCGTTATAAATATAGACATCATTTTGTACATATGGTATATCAGAATGCTTCCATTATACATGGCGAACTACATATGTATGAACATTGGGTCATTTTTCAAGTCGTCGGGCAATGAATACCAAAGCGTCAGTATCGAGGCTAGGGATCCAAAACCAGGGTTTCACTCTTGCTAAATACATATGTATAAAAGTATTGTCAGATTTCAGAATTAACTGCTTACAATTGAAGTGTTCCCTAAAGTATTATTGGAAATCTTGTCAATAGATTCAAAGTCAGACTATTTGCCAATTGTAACAGCACTAGCTTTATAGCCCATGGATGTTGAATCTAAGAAGTACCATCTCAACGAGACATTCTGAACTCCAAGCAACCCCATTTCCTAACTGTGCACAACCACAATACCAAAACAGAATTCAATTACATAATATTTGCAAATATCTCACTCCCGTTTCTATCACTTCCTCTTCCACCCACCTTCCGCTTGCACTTTATCTTTTAAAAAGTAAAAGAAAAAACAAAATCGAAAATAAATTAGCATCGGAGTGCCTGGAAAAAAAGGACCGACAAGCGACCTCGAATGAAAGAAACCCATTAAATCGAATCAGATCAATATCAAAGGAAACTTCTCCCATTTCCACCAAACCAACCGTAGGGCAGGCAACTCTTGTATTCAAATTCCCATTAGAAGTGACTCCAAGACCAATATTCGAGGAATAATTATCCTGTGCACCTTGCGAGTCCTGTATTAATTTTCTTTCTCTGTTGCGCGATTTCCATTCGCCAAAATTCGATTAGGAATGTAAATTTCACAACAAAAGACGAGAAGGAGGAATCACTCGAAGAAATCGGAACAATAATAATCGAAGCGATTCCGGTTCCCGAAACAGACGTCGACACAGAAATAGGAAGGATTCTTGTTTTCATTTTTAAACTCTACCTCACACCCCTGCAGGCATTGATTGCAAAATCAAAGCAGAAGCAAACAGAAATCGCAAAGGAAGTCTGTTCGTCCCATTGTGTGCCAAGCTAATCGAATCGGATCGGCTATTGTAATGCAAATTGATTAGAAGAATACTAATTTGAGTGTTTCTTCCTAAGCCAGGCGAATTGCAGTCGACTTGGGTGACACTGGTTAATTGAAATCGATGTATTGGAGCGATGCCTTGGATATTTACCGGATTCCGCTCATTCCTGTGACCGTTAAACCACATGTATATGACTCGCCAATATATAGCCCACTTATTGACCTTTTTTGGAAGTTTACAACCTTCTTGGGATTCCCTGTTCCGTGAGGTAAGGCAGTGTCCGTTCGTATTTCTTTTTTAGAAAGGCTTGAAAAGTGTGGGGTGTACATTCGAAGGCATTGATTCGTATCCTTGGCCCTGATGAACGATGCCCATGTGACTGCTGGACCGTAATATCTCAAACTGTCACGGATGGACCTATTTTTTCGTTCGATTCTACTTGAGATCTTGATGGGTTGGTGGAGGATATGTATGCACTTAGTGCTCACATAAACTTGGCATTGGGCTTCCCGAAGAATTTGTGACTTGGACTTGAGTGTAAATAAGGAAAAGGCGAATGGTTTACTTTATCGAAGGAGAAGATACCAATTTATGAGCATGGTAATGGGATATTCTGGGTGATGATAAGTATGTTCTGATCAATTTTTCACGTTAGTGCTTCAGTGAGTCAGTTGACTATATCTTGGGACTATTATGGAAGTGTGTATGTGTAGATAATCTAAGTCTTTAACTTTGGCGAAATACTTATAAGCACTTAGAATTATAGTGCTCAGCTCATGTGGTCACACTTTCCTTCAACATTAAAACGGCTAAATCAAATTCTTTTATAAAATTTACAAATTTAAAGGTAAGCCATACTAGAATATCTATTATGGAAGTGTGTATGTAGATAATCTAAGCCTTTAACTTTGGCGAAATACTTATAAGCATTTAGAATTATAGTGCTCATGTCGCCCCACTTTCCTTCAGCATTAAAACGGCAGGCCTACAAACGCCTGGATCACACAAATGCGACGACATCGGCATTTCATTGGCCTCAGTAACCGAGTGATCCAAAATCGGCAGGCCTGCCGATATTTTCTGAGGTCAAATAGGCGAACCCCACATGCGGATCAGTAGAAATGCGGTGAAGTGGGAGGGTTGTGATCCCTTATTTTCGGATCATAACCTCGCTGAAAAAAGGAAGAAGAACAAAAAGAAGATTAAAACGGCGAAATCAAATTCTTTTGTAAATTTTACAAATTCAAGGGTAAGCCATACTAGCATATCTAAATACCTTGTCTCACCAGATTTTAATATTTTAAATCTTTGCCAGATGATTGTGTATTGGCACACGGTGCATTCTGTTCAGTATCGAAGTCACAGCATTTAAGATACGGGAAAACAGGAGAATACTGCGTTCTACAGCGTGACCGCCTCACGCTCCTCATTAGTGATCATTGGGGAACTGAATACTTCACAGAATGGTCGAAAATAAACATTTATTAATTTTTGTTTATACACTACCCCATACTTTAGTGATGTAAGATATAAGCCCTTGATAGCTCATACACAAATGACCAGTAGTCTCGTCGACTAGCCGAGTCGATTGAGTCATATCCGTTAATATGTCATCACTTTTTAGGCCTTGAATTTTGATCTAGGAAGATGAAACTTCACGCAGTCTGGCTGGATCTTGAGAATGAGAAAACGATTAATTAAAACTTATTTTTTTCAAGCTTACTTAGATGGCGCTAAAGTCCAGGGTGGACCTGGGCCTCAGCCAACAAACCCCTTCAGCCACCCGGGTTACGAATCAGCTGACTCCAGTTACGCACGCCAAGTTGGTTGAGTTTAGTGATGGGCGAGTTCGAGATCTTTTTATATGTATTTAACCACTTTGGGATGTTCTCATATGCATATAGCACTCATATCTCGAAAAATCATTCGAGAACCGAGAACTAAGACATGAGAAATGAGACATGAGTGATGAGACACGAATATTTGTGTACACTCTTTGCTTTCGTTCTTAATTCTCGCTGCTTCGTAGGAAGAAGGTATACCATAGTAGATCATTCTAATGATTTTAAATGATGTCACGAGATATTTACCTTTTCGAGATATTTACCCTTTGCGCTCGATCTTGGTTCTCGCTACTGCATAGGAATTAGGTATAATAAATAATTCGGATGATTGTAGATAATGTCTTGAGATAGCATTCATATCTCGAACGAGTACTAATGTCTCGATTCTTTAAATCATTCGATTATGCCCATTACTTGTTGAGTTCTCCCTCCACTTGTTTGTGCCAATTATCACGAGGTCGTCCTCTGCTGCGCCGTCCATCCGGGGTGAATTCGAAGATTTTCTGGTCTAAAATGTTGGAATCCATCCGCTCTATATGACCCATCTCAATCGCTGTATGTAAACTCCTCTGACTAAGTCGATTTCATTGTATATGCCGTATAGTTCGGCATTGTACCTTCTCTTCCACTCGGCGTCTATACAGACGGGACGAAAGATCACTTATAGAACTTTTCTCTCAAAGTAACCAAGGGCATCCTCTTCCGATTTTGACAAAGTCCATGCCTCTGCGCTATACAGCAGGACTCGGATATTTAGAACCTTACATTTATAGAGCAGTTCGAGAAAGGGCTTTGTTACTCAATTGCCTTCTTAGCCATAAAAACAGCGATTGGCAAGTGTTGGCTTGCGAGTTTCGTGCAATTCTTTCAGGTATAATATTATGTTCAAGAGATCGCATGATAGCGCGCCACTTGTCTAAGACCTTAACTGACATCGAACGGTTCGGTGATGTTCTTTCCGACTTTGACGGAGCGGCGAGAGTTCTCCATCGTCATGCTGCACAGACGGACGAACTCGCTATCATAGGCAAGTTTGAAATTGATGAATCTAACAGAGCAGTTATTTGCCGGGATATACCTTGGATAAGATTTGTTACGATGATGTCCTCCAAATTGTTCCCTTCCTCTATCAGGGCAGATCTCAGGCCGCTGAGTATCTCTGGAAAGGCAGGTCGTATCCTAATCTTTTACCTCAGCAGGTCCCAAACGTGTTCAATAGGATTCATGTCCGAGCTCATCGCAGGCCAAGCCATCACGTCGATTTCCACTTCTTGTAACCTGGCGACGTGTGGTCTAGCATTGGCCTGCATCAGCAAGAGGTTTTCCGCAATAAACGGTGCGAGTGGAACCACTTATTCCGCCAGGATGCACAGCTCGGTTTTTCCGCACCTGGAAATTCCTGTCCACATCATGACGGAACCTCCTCAGAAATTTTCCCGCTGGGTTGCCGAAGAGTATCTCTCACTTGATCGTCTCCACACTCTGCTACGTCCATCTGGTGAGCGCAGATAAAACCTAGATTAATCAGTGAAGGCCAGCAAATGCAATTCGACGTCGCTTATACTGTACCGTAAGTTTCGATACACAAGCAGGTCTTCTTGCTCTCAAGCTACTTTCCACTAACCGCCGCCTCACCGTTTGAGCATTCACTGTTGTCCCTTTAACGGTTTGAAATCTGTGATACAGGCTCAACCGCTTTTTGTTGATGATTCCGAGGGCTTTAAAGCACCAAATATAGGTCATCCCTTGCAGAAGTTACTCTGGGGCATCCTGAGCTTTGACGCCGCCGGGTGTACGAGTTGATTTCCCTGTACCTTTTAATGGCTCTTGTTAACGTCGTCTCTGGTTTTCTTATCATAATAGCGCCCTACTACACACTTTGGCCATCCTCAATTAAAGCCAGCGCCCCGGGCGAATTTCTGCCTTTCTCAAGATCGGGCAAACGATTCTGAGGTTCCATGCATCGGGCATACTTTCATCCGACCAAATTTTATAGATGAGCTGATGCATGCTCCTGCTGCAGAAGTGTTCCTTCCATATCATCAGCACCGACTGCGATTCTACTACTATATTACCATTTTCGTCTCTGCATGCTTCTGTTTTGGCTTTGAACCTTTTGATAAAATTTCCGAACATCATTCCTTCAAAAAAGTATCTCAATCTCCTCGATCGAACGCCTCTCATGCCATTTGTCTCCTCCACTCGTAGACCTCGCGAACAGCTCTAGTTCTTCTATGCGACGCCGCTTTGTACGCCTCTTGTATTGCCACATGTCCTTGCCGGCATTCCTCATCAAACTAAGGTTTTCCTTATATGGTCGAGAGAAACCCAGTACATCAGAGGCGGCCAGCGTTGCCGCTGGGTAAATTTAAAAGGTGTCCAAAAAGGCGTCCAGGAGTAAAAAAAAAAGTGTCCACATTAAGGAGGTCTCACACCAGAGCGGTAGGTACGCGGTAGCGGTGTGGGTACCGGTGGAAGCGCGGTAGCGGTCCGCTTGTCCGTTCACACTTGCGGTATTTTGTATGCTGTATTTACATTAGCAATCATTGACGTATTATATATGAACTGCTAGTGCCCAACTTAACGTATGTTCCAATATCTCAAGCTCCCTTGTTTCACAGCGGAAAAATTGGAACCTGGCACTTTGTTTGATAGTTCGCGAGCCAATGGAAAAAAAGTAGTATTTTGATTTTTGTTTTTGATTGTGGAAAAATAAGCTGGGACCATTTAGCTCTCTGGTCAATACGAAATTAATACACGGTTGATCAGCGCAATGGGTACCCGGGTACCCCACTACATTTTGTATGAGCTGCGACAAAAAGAGGAAGAATTATGAAGATAAAGTAATGGAAACATAGTGAATAGTAAATTCAACTCAGTTTAGAAGCTTTATTTTAAAAATTTATGTTTAATTTATACACTGTACATAATTTTGTATGCATTTTTTGAGCAAGAATGACATTTATTGATAGTTGTACTATGCTGGTCGCAAATAGGCTTATCACAAAAGCTGCAGCTAGTTTTTCGCCTGGGCTTACGTTGCTCCGAGCAGACATTGCATGATCCTTGAATTTTGAGCCGCCCATCGGGACCCCTTGGTGTTATCCGTGCTGCTGATGGCTCATGTGATTCAGATGTGTGCGAATCTATGTTTTCACCAAGCAAAGCTACAATGCCATTTTTTGTGTTGAAGTTGCGACATACAAGGGGATTTTGGGATCTTTCCTGTATATTCGACATGTACAACTGCTTTCCTAACTCTTGCAGGAATTTTCGGTGGTTATCCTTTCTCATTGCCGCTTCCTTGTTGTGCTCAGTATAAAGAACGTAGGCTGCGAATCCACAAACGTCGAGTATATTATAAAACATGGCAACTGGCCATCGTTTAGTAGCTCGTTTTGTAGTAAAATGACTAACCATTTTGTCCATTACATCCACACCATCATGTCCATTACAAACACAGTAACACAAATATTTATACTAAAACATGTTCAAGCCCGAAAAACATATACGGGTGTACTATGCATATAACTCTGTATTAGAGTTGAAAAATGAATTTTATAAAATTAACAGATCGGATTTATTTGAAATGGAGTACACCATTCGAAGCAGAATTAAATATCATAGGTTCTGAAAATATCATTATGGGGTCCTATGGGCGAAATTAATTGTTTATTGGTTCAATAATCAAATGGATACCCGGGTACCCTCGTATTGAAACGAAGGTTAATTGTGGAATAAATAATAACTCTAACTAAAAAAAAGGAGGATAGAGAATGAAGATAGAATGAAGCTCTATGCGATTGGCTGTGATTCGCAATACAATTGTGTGCTTGCTGTGGTACAAAATTGAATCGCTGCAATACCGGTTGCGGTGTACAATTTATGCAGTCGCGCAACAAACTTCAAAAATCAGTCACCGTTACTATTTTGTGGGTAATATCATTGTATGTACATCATTGTGTACACATTATACATCTCTTAGATGCATATATAGGGACAATGGTATAGCTTGAACCAAATCACTTGAACGTTTTTCTGAAATGAAAATGAGTAAAACTCGTACAAATAAAAGAGACCTGCGCAGAAAAACATTCAGGTGATTTGGTTCAAGCTATAGTATAACACTTGAACGTTTTTCTGCGCAGGTCTCTTTTATTTGTACGAGTTTTACTCGTTTTCATTTCAGAAAAGCGTTCAAGTGATTTGGTTCAAGCTATAATACCTATGTATGTACTTACGTTTAGCGTACGGTAACGTTTCGTTTCTGCCATTTCTTGTTGACAGTGTCTTCGATAACTTAACGATACCGTCCAGTGGTTGTAAGGAATTATCGATTGAAAATATTTTAACTAGGTACATAGAACTAAAAAAGTAATTTGATGATTTTGAGTTAAAAGCGTCCAAAAGTGTCCACGAAGGTGTCCATTTTAGCTAATTTAAAAAAAAACAAAAAAAGTGTCTAGGAGTCTCGATCGCAAAAAGGTGCAAAAAGGCGGCATCTCTGATGGTTTGTTTGCAACGTTACCAGCAGTCTTCCGCATTTGGCGGAATAGGACTTAGATTGAGATAAAAAGGGACCGGCAAATGGTCTGGCGGTCGCTTGCGATTGTAGCCGTCTGATGTTAAACTTCCTCATAAGTATTTCGTTGATTTCGCTCCGTTCTGGATATTTGCATCCGCACCTTGACTCCGAGTCCACGTTGGCTCCTCGGAAAGTCTGCGTGGGTCGATCGCAATGTGATTGCCGGTTGACCGTTTTTTCGATCAAAAGAGGACCATGTCCCCTTGTGAAAGTCAAGATGTAGGAACTGCATACTAGCTACGACAACGTTTCGTCCCGCCGCAAAGTCGACTAGCCTGAATCCGTTTGTCGGATGTGGTGTCGTACAGGCTGTGCTTTCCGACCACACTACTAAAGACGTCCTCTCTTTCTAGCCTTGCGTTAAAATTACCCAGGACAATTTTAACTTCGTGGCTAGGGCAATGCTCATACGTCTTGTCCAAGAGCTGGTCGAAGTCATCCTTCGTCGTGTCGTCCATCTTCGTCTGTGGGGCGTGAGCGCATATTAGGCTAATGTTGACGAATTTAGCTTTGATACGGATAGTCATGAGGCGCTCGTTCACATGCCGAAAACTCAATACTTCTTGCCTAAGTCTGCCTCTAATAACAAATCCACACCTGAATAGATGCTGTCTTTGTTGTCTATAACAATGGCGGTAGTAGACGTCGCAGTTTTTAATCCTCCTTTTGCCCGGCCCATCCCATCGAACTTCTTGGATGGCGGTAATGTCTGCTTTGCAGCAGTCTATGGCCTCCGCAAATTGTTTGGCTGCACGTGATTTGTAGAGGGATCTAACATTCCACGTACAGACACGAAATGGAGCCTTACAACCTATCTTAAACACTTCGACTATGGTGAAGATGTTTGCCTACTATCGCACAGAATCATGGACCTACACCAAATGACTACTGCTTTTGTGACAAAGGTAAATTTGGTAGAATTGTGGATTAACCCCGCCAAAACTAAAAATCCTTAGTCTTCCATCAAACTCATCAATCACAGGTGTGCAGGACAACAGGTAGGGAGAGTACACAATGTGCGTTATCTTAGCAGTACGGTCTCGACAGACGGTAGTACAGAATTGGACGTAAGCACCCGCATATTTAAAAATAAGGCTGCATTCGGTATGTTGTCTAAAATATGGAGAAGCAGTGCAATCAGCTTGAAAACCAAGCCGCAACTGTTCTGCTCGAATGTGAAATTGGTGCTGTTTTATGGCTACAGCACGTGGAGAGTGGCCGTCAATACCACAAAAATCTACAAATCGCATTTCAAATGAACAGTTTTATGTACGTTGCACAGAACAGAACTGGATGCAGTTGAGGCACGTGGCCGGAAACGAATACCATGTCGCGTAGACGTGACTGCCCTGAAGCCCATAAAGGGACATAAAGACAAAGAGGCTTTTGGAATGAAAACAAATTTTCGTTTAAAGAATCTTCATTCCTCTTTTTTAATACAAGCAGAAGACTTACTCTGCGATTTGGCTACAATTTTCTTATAAAATTTAAAAATAATTTCGCTTGCCTCCTTGCACATGAGCAGGGCATCATTGTACTGAGCCATGCTGAACCGACCATTCGTGTTGCAAGAAATCAAATTCTTGTCCAAACTATCAAACACGAATATAAAATGTGCTATCGCATCCACTGCCTGTCTGTGATCTGGATCAAGAACCAGCAGACTATCCTTGTCGACTATACAATGCACCGAGGCAATGGTAAACTTCATTGGAACGCCTCCTGATAGCAATGCCAAGCAGGCAGCATTCACGGCACATGCTTCCAACTAAAAAGAAAACAGTCAACGTATTTTTTTCAAACCATTTTGTTAGCATTACTCCACAACGGTTATCCATTTCCTGTAGCTGAATCGAAATCGTTGTTCTTGGGTGCAGCGCTGTTAGCAAAGCAGTCTCGCATGTGTTCCTTATGATGCACTCTCTGAATTTATCCTTAATTGTTGGTAGTCCCGACTTTGGTCTGTAAATCACTTCAACGTTGGCCTTTTCGATTTTAGCATTTTGTGTCTTGGCTTCAATTGGGCCGTACATTGACGCCAGTACACTAGTTTCACCTAGAAAAGAATGTAAAGCTATTCGTTAATAGGTGACGCTGACTGCAACTTAAGGAAACCGAAGCACATCGGTAAGGTTTACGACAAATACAATTCCTCCGACTCTAACAGGGACACATCAACTAAATGAATGGAAAATCCTCTTAACAAGTTAATGCAGCTAAAAACGAGCAATCAAGGCCATAATTCCATGTTTACCTTGTGAAACTAGAGCCGAACCATCAGATTTCGTCAGCGGGTTCAATTCGCAGTTGATTGGACGCAGCCTTAAATCTGCAGAGACACCTTCCGAATCGATTTCCATGTCTGCACTTAACACAATCATTTATATATATGTGTCCTGCAATATTTCTAATTTATCCAAACAAAACCAATATTTTGGATAGTAAACAAAAGTCGGAGAGCGCAATGTGGTTAAATATTTTGACAGTCGAGCGGATGACATTCAAGTTGAAATTCCTAAGGTGGGTACAATCAGTCTGAGTTGAAAAATCTATTATGGTGGGTACACATTTTGGAATATTCGACGAAGAGTGTAAAATGGGAAATACACGATACAACTGTTGTACCGAAAGCTCTAATTTCAGTTGTCTCTTTGATTGTGTGTGTGAAAACCTATTTTACCTCCACTCCCGAGGTATTCGCACTCCAGCCACTTCAAAATTTACAGTTATTCACTTTTGAAATAACTTCAACTCGGTGGAAACGGTTTACCGAGGTTTCGGTTAAAGTTCATCGAAACCTTGGCGTTACATAGAAAGTTAATGAAAGAAAGTTAAATGAAAGCTTTAATAAAGGAATACATAAAATTTAACATTGCTTAAGATGCGAAAGAGAAAAACGGGAAAAAACGAGTACTGAGAAACTACATGTAAATGACTGCCCGAACACAATGGTGAAGCTGAAGTACGTCACGCTGTCAAAGTTAAATACACACACATTCAATACTGTGAACACAATGTGAAGCTAAAGTAGAAGTGGAGTTAACTTCAGGTAAGCTTCACTGCAGCGCCCTTTTTTGACATTTCCATACAAAACAAAAAAAAAGATGTGGCACATCAGTAAATAGTGAAATTAATCGATCAAGTAAAAAGGAACAATTCTATGTGATTTGAATAATCATCAATAAAAAAATACAAAATAAAGCCAAGGCGTGGAAAAAAAAAATCCGAAGCATTTGGATTACCAACAACAACACCCGTGCAGCGCTTCACCATTGTGTTATGCTTCATCAGTGCATAATTTTTTGATAGCGCTACAGGCGCATAGCTTCAGCTTCACCATCGTGTTCGGCTAGTAAAGCTTAACTGCCTGAACACAATGGTATAACTGTAGCGGTAGTAGTAACAGTAGTACAAGCTGTCAAAAGTAGAATACGCACAAACTCAACACTGCGAAAACAATGGGTAGGTAGCTATAGCGGTAGTAAAACTTGGACAACTTTTAACTCTCGTAGCGCTTCTAGTTTGACAGTTTACTACAACTTTAGAAACGGGCGACTGCGACATAGGAAAATTTATTGAGCTCGTTAAAGCAGAGAAATTCTGTGGAATTTATGTCGTACTATCTATAATATTAAGTTCAATAAACAAAACTTTATCTTTAAGAAAATAGTTCTCAATAAAAACATAAAAACAATTTCAATCAGCTGACTTTATTTGACATAAGCGCGCCACAGCACTGTGGGCGAATTTTGTGAGTATAGCTCGACACCATTTGACAGCTCATACTGCAGCTACTACTACCGCTACAGTTGCAACGCATTGTGTTCCGGCAGTAAAAATGAAACGAATGCAAAAATATCATTATCACCGTGTTGTTGCGAAAAGGAGCGAGTAAAGTAGATGTGGGAAAAATTCTTTTTTTTTAAACAAGTTTTGAAACGAGCTATATTTTTTTAAATAACGTTCGTTTCGTTGACATAAAACACGAAAACGACCCACACCTAGAAGATTAAAAGTGAAAATAAAAAACGGTTCAGAAAATACTTGCACGTTTTCATGGGAACTCTGGAAACTAACCAGACGGATTTAGAAAGATGAGTAAAATAAAAAACCAATTAGCGGTCAGTTTCCAACGAAATATTTTGGAAACGACATCGAAAAATTAATTGCGGAAATATCAGTACAACAATCTAAGTTATTTGGAGTATTTGTGGATTTACGTAGGCTATCAGCACAGAAATTGGACAAAATACTCCCAATGCAAATATGAGCAAAGTCAAAATTCCATAGCGAAATAATATATGGCTTAAATGCTAGTTTCGTAAACTTTATTGGTGTCTGTCTGACCTTCCCGAAACTGCCCTCTCTATTTCGTTTCATAATTGAAATAATCCTCTGAAAGGAGAACATTTTGATACTTGTATAAATTCTATTCACGCCATTTATTAATCTGTTGAAAAATATATCTTGCTTTATTCTTGTACACACGTGTGTATTATTGTTTATGCAATTTTCCCGACTGCTCATAGCAAATAGCTTATTTTTTGCCACAATTGAATAATAATATCGGACATGTAAATCGTATTTGTTTCTCCGAAGGAAAATCAGAGTAGTGTTAACATACGAAACAGAATACGCGTTGACATGTCAAAAAATTAAAGAAGTCAGGTGAAATCTATGATGGACAGTCAAATGAAATGAAGTTGAGCGATGTTTTTTGTTCGAAATTTCGTTATATGCTAAATTTGTTCGTTAATTCGTTTCGCTCGTAGAGCTTACTTGCATTTGCTTAAATTGGCAAACCTACGTTCAAGCATATTCACTGTGTTTAATTTTCTTCCTTTAAATTTTTAAATATACATTTTTTTTTTTTCTAGAGGCTGAAGTCCAAAGCAAACCTACGTAAAGTTTTTTTTTCAGTGTTATCAATTGCAGCTCATAATAAGTATATGTAAACTAAAGCGACTATCAGTGTCAAGTAGTTTGCCTGTCTGTTTGTGTTTTTTTCGGAAATTGTTTCGAATTGTTTTGAGAAAATGAATAATACAATTCATTCACTCACTGATTTAACAGAAAAAGAAAATTATCTCACTGTGTGCATCGCATAAAACTGACTGTCAAATTTTCATATGAAATTGGGGCAGTGTCGGGACAACACAAGTCGGTACCACGGTTGTATCGTGTATTTCCCATTTAATACAAATCCATTGTATTCACATAGTTACGTACGTCGTTGTACGGACTAATTCTTCAACTCTAGTTTTGCATTAAGACTGATTGTTTCGAAGTGTGTGCAGATGTTGACATTAAATGATGCATAATTTATATTTATTAAGATAGCTATGTATATACTGGCATGAAAACTCCACAAACTTTTAAAAAAAAACTACAAAAAATATATTAAAATCCAATATATGATTATGTCTCCTCATCATTTTCAAACGACAAACATTTTGAGAGGCACCGTTTCTTAATCTAGTACAATCCCCTCACCAAGCAATTCAAGTGCGTGCTGAAATTTTAGGAAATGTTTCCGAATGCCCGAGAGCTCGATCCTATTTTGTTGTCTAGCTTTTAACTGTTTACGAAAGGCGATCTCAACTGCCTCAGATGGCAGTAAATTACTTTATTTAATATTAAATTACATGTTCGATAAATCACCAGCCTCTAGTGTTTTACTTCAGGACGATAAATTATTTCTCAGCAAATTATGACATCGGAAAAGAACACCAACAGCGGGGTGAGTCCTCGAGTCTCTGCGGAGAAACTGAATTTTTTGCAAACAAATGTTCAATAACGTGGGGTTTTTTTTTTGGGACGAAAACAGTCTATTACGGTGCCGGACGATCCATTCCTCGACGTTGATCTGATAGAAGTTGACGACCTCATTAACAGCGCGACCCAACTACTTGACGAAGTCTTTAGCAACCGGCCCATGCCAGCACCAATAACTGCGGTACTCAGCCCAAGGGAGGATGCAATGCAGCAAGGTAGTTGCGCGGCCAGTTGGACACAGATATTTCATTCAATCTCTTGCAGTACAAAGATTCCTCAGTTCGATACGTGAGCCAGAATCACCTCAAGATGACGACGTGGTCTTCGTTGAGGCGCGACCTGGAAATGCTCTACCATCAAATGCGCGGACAACTGCAGTGGTGGACCTGTGCACGCCGGGCAACGATGACCAGACACCACCTCCGACGACCAGACGACGTGGGCGCAGTTCAGGCTCAGCCTTGGCGCCACAAGTCCTATTCCAGGATGACGGGGCGCCGGACTGCTCAAATGTGCCGACTAAGACCCGCAGGCGACAGCCCAAAAAGGAGCCCGGCACTGCTGCTGCGCCAGTTATAATCGGATCCCCCTCACCTGTGGAGGGAGGAGTCCACTCTTCACCTGATGGTAGCACCCTACCGCGACTGATGTGTGCCGTTTGCATGGAAAGTGTACTGAATCGACAGCCTTCCTCGACCGCGTGCGGTCACATCTTCTGTCAGAAATGCATTCTGCAGGCGATCCGGATGACTAGCAAGTGCCCACTGTGTAACAGCAAGCTGAAGCGAACGCAAGTGCATAGAGTGTACTTTTAAATGTTGTACGTCGTTTACCTGTGAAACTTTTTATTTTGTTTGCTTCTTTTGGCGTCAAACAACTTTCACTTTATTTTCTTTTATGTTTATTCCCATTTAGAACAATAATAAAAACAACATTAAATAAGTAATTTTAAAATAAAATTTGTATCAATGCGATCTGCCCAGGTCCGCGAGGATATCGTTTTCCCCGTCATCGTCGTCCTCGTCGTCGGTTTCATCGTCATCATCGCTGTCCGTGGTGTATTCGTCGGCGGAGTCGTCATCCAAGTCAGCGAGTTCCACTGCAGGCTGTGAAATGCAATAATGACGTATTTCTCTTTATTAATACATTTGTGAAATTGGTTTTGAAGAAAATCCATAACTAAAAACTTGAGCGGAAAGGTAACCGACGAAGCCACTGACTGCGAACAAAATATCTGCAGTGGCTGAGACAGATCTAAAAAGGTGATATGGAGAGCCCACTTTGTAACAAAGCCAAAATCGATAGACTATCGCAGATGACCTTCGTAGTGGCTGTGGTGAAGGTTGGTTTAGCTTAGGTTTTCAGAGAGTATTATCAGTGCTCACGTAGACCAACAGTTAAGTCCTGTGTGTCCATTATTTATAACCCTGTGAATCTCAAAAGATAAACCGCTGGGCAAGAGTCAACTGGATAAAGATACGAATTCCAGCACAAAGTTACATAAGTCTTTTAGGTCATCAAAAAAGTGAGTACGACACAGCGCCCCTCGAAAGTGCTCTCGCTATAATGCATATATTTTCATCAATTGAGAAAAGGTTTCCATTGCCGCATTTTCGTTGGAAGTTCATAAGGCCTTTATTTTTTTTTATTTTTATAATTTGCGCGCACTCAAGGTGTTATAAATGCCCTTATCCTGTTCATACACAGTGCGGGCATTGGAAAGGATAGATAGAGAGAGAAAGATTTGGTGTAGTGGCTTGAAGCTTAGTTGTTTATGCTTCAGAGGAACTCGGGGGTGGCGTCCAGATAACTGGGGAGATTTTTGTTATTTTGTTGTTGTTTTAGCAGCTGTGTAGCTGAGGTTGACGATCCTTAGTCGAGGTATTGTTCTCGAGTTGCTCCGGTACGTCGATCGTCGTGAGAACTGATAGACTATATATTTCATGAGAAATAAATAAATGCTTGCTGACATCAGGATTTGAACCATGAACCATTAGCGTGGCAATTGAAGACCTTACCACTACACCATTGCCACCCGTAACCTCATTTTACATATCTTTACGCCACAGTACCCACTATAGTCATTGATAACACATACAGGCACCGCTGAACGAGTCTTACTAACCACGATTCAACTCTTGGCAATTCTAGAACTTAAACAGTCGTCTGGATGTCCCGGCTACATTGCTATCGTTGATTAGTTTTGCTGCCCGCATGATGGATATAACATCGGTTTGAAATGCTCTACAACAGTTTCTCCAGTCCTTTCTATCAGGAACTTTTTGACAAGTAATGCAAGTGTAGATTTCATTCCAAAGCCAAGAAAACAGTAACACAATCTATCCTCGCTTCTTTGGAAAGTTCTAGAAGACACCTAGGCCTGTAGATTCAGAGGAACGATTATCCTCAGAACATGAGAGGTAAATAGTTGGAGTTGGCCTAAACTAGGTAGTACATTTGTGCTTAAAGAGTAAACCCTAGCGACATTTCTTGGCATGGGAGGATTCTTTAAAACCAGGATAGAGATCGTAAATATTGTGAGGAAAATAGTCTCAAAACTTCGCAAGGAATGTAAAAAACTTGCGGACCGTGCGGACGACTTTGTGATCCTGATTTCAAGTAAGTCTAAGCAGAGGCATTGAGAAGTACTCCTTAAGGTACAGGGTGTCCGCCGGGAACGTATACTACTTTGTTTTGCCGCCATTTTGGTAAACATTAGTCTTGACAGTTCATATTTGGCAGTCGTGAAGTAGACACGTGGCAAATTTATTATGGAAAAATATTCGATAAACCAACGTGTTTTAATCGTTAAAACATTTTATCAAAATCAATCATCGATTACTGTGACGATGAGAAAGTTACGTGAAGTTTTTGGGAGAAACAACGTGCCAACAAAACGCACTTTTTATCGTGTAGTGAATGATTTCGAAGAAAGAGGGTCTGTAGGTGATAGGCCCAAGCATGGGCCACAACGTACTGCAAGATCGGCTGAAAACATTACTGCTGTTCAAGGAAGTGTTCAAAACAATCCATCAACCTCAATTCGACGCCGTGCTCAGGAGCTTGGTCTTCAAAGAACAACTTTTTAACGCCACAACTGCATGCTTTGGGGTTGATTAACATGTGGTATCAACAAGACGGTGCCACATCGCATACAGCCAGGATTACAATGGAATTACTGCGAGACCTCTTTCCACAACAAGTTATTTCAAAAAATGGTGATGTTGATTGGCCTCCACGGTCGCCTGATTTGACTGCTCCTGACTTCTTTTTGTGCGGATATCTGAAAAGCAAGGTTTATGCAAATAAACCAGAAACGCTTGAGCAACTCAAACAAAATATTCGTGATAAAATTAATGAAATACCGCGTGAAATGTGTGAGAATGTAATGAAAAATGTGCTCAAAAGGGCTCGCATTTGTGAGACTAGCAGAGGCGGACTTTTACCTGATATTGTATTCCATACATAATTGCCGACATTAAATAAAACATTTATCAATATAAGATCCATTCTCTTTCATTTAATCAAAAATTATAAACAAACAAAGTAGTATACCTTCCCGGCGGACACCCGGTAGAACTCGTATGATTCGCACTATAAGACTTTAACTTTATGAGCGAAAGTGTGTTCCTGGATGTCATTGAAATAATCGGCTCAATTCTGTGGGAGCTTTTTAACAAATCCATGAGGACAGGAATATTTCCTGATAGATGGAAGGAATCTATTGCTCAGAAAGTACAGAATACTGTCTTGTGTGAGGAATTCAGACCGGTGAATATGCTGCCTTTATATGAAAAGCTATTCGAAAAACTCGTAGAGAAATAGTTTAGGAGCTATATAGAGAAAAATAATTACATAATGCAACATCAATCGGGATTTAGAAAAGGATACTCATGTGAGACGGCTTTAAATTGGGTGATAGTAAACTGGAAAAGCCTAATGGAAAGTAATTGTAGCAGTGTTTCTGGAAGAGAGCTTTTGAAACGGTAGACCGGGAGATTCTAATAAAAAAAAAAACTGATTAAATATGGAGTTAATGGCAATGAACTGAAATGGTTTGAGTCATATCTAAACGGCCGCACTTAACGCACAATAGTAACTGAAAGTATCGCGGATCCAATTGAAATTAAAATAGGAGTACCCCAAGGCTCGGTATTGGGTGTTTTTCTGTTCTTAATATATATAAATGATATAAACGCAGCAGTGAAATATAGCAAATTGCGTATGTTCGCGGATGATGCGCTCCTATTGGTCAGTGGAAGTAATTCAGGGAAATGCACCCAAAAAATAAACGAGGACCTGAAATCGGCGAGCAAGTGGCTAAAAGTGAATAAGCTGATGTACATGTGCATAAACAGTGATCAGAGTGGATGTGCTAAAATTGATGGGGAAGACATAGAGCTTGTGAACGAATTTAAATATCTCGGGTGTAATAATTGATGACCAGATGAGTTTGAGAGGCAATATTGATTATATATGTAAGAAAGTATCCAAGAAAATATATTTCCTTAGCAGGATTCGGCAAAAAATATCTACTGTTACAGCGATAAGAATATTTAATGCAATGATAAGACCGCATTTCCAATATTGTTCAACAATACTTTATCTATCAACGGAAGGAGATTTAACAAGGCTTCAAAGGCTCCAAAATAAAGCCATGGGGATAATTCTCAAGTGCGCAAGACTAACCCACATAAAAGATATGCTGGAAAGGCTTAAATGGCTAAGTATAAGGCAGCAAATCAACCTAAACGTGTTAGTGTTCGTCTTTAAAATGAAAAACGAAATGCTCCCCAACTATCTTTTTAACAATCTAAGGTACATAAGTGAGGTACAGCCTTATAACCTTAGAGGTGCTCAAAATTTTCGATTAGAACTGAAATCATCCGCGCGTGCTATACTTTAATGTTCAAAGGTTTGAAACTGTTTAATCGTCTCCCGAATGAAATAAAGAACATAAACAATTTGAAAAAAATGAAAGAAGAAATTGTAAAATTTTTAAAATCGGACAATTGAATTATGATATAAAATGATAACCGAGAAGCTAAATGGCATATATTGCCAAATTTATGAACCGATATCTTGTTAATGCGCGCGTAAGTGTGTCCCCTCGCGCGGTTGGGAAGGGAAGATTGCGGGGTTTGAAATATAATATATAACATGTACATACATATGTACATATATGATAACTACATACTCAGATCACCTTCTTATGACTAAGCACAATAACTAAATCGGAAAAGAGGCAGTTCTCTACGAAATTTTTGTTTTTCACCGCAGCAAGCAGATTACAGAAGGCCATGCATAAAATGAGGCAGTCCTACTATATCTATATGCCGTCGAGTGCTTGGCAGCGAGTAAGAATGCAGGAGCAGATATCGAACTTTTTCGAAAGAAAGGAAAAATGAGAAAATTAACCGCGAACTCTATTAGATGTATCAAGAGTAGCGGCTACATTTGCTCAACTACCTTAAGCGACGAGATGATCTTTGAGTTCAAGCCCCTCAAAGAAACAGTTGCGGCCAGAAAAAAAAGGAGACATCATCAAACTTCTCAAAATGAAGAAGTATAAGATGTACTCCACCGAAGAGATAGAGATGCTATTGCAAGAGCGACTGTCGAAAATTTTACCAAAAAGTAGAAAAGAATGCTTCTAGGCCTTACAGCCATGACCAAAGGATGCATGGCCGAACATAGCGATATAACAGGAGTAGAATCGGCGCTGCAAATATGGAAATTTCTTCTCGAGACTTTAAAGACGACGCCGACAAATATTCTTCTTATTATGGTGTCTCTCCTCTTAGGAGCTTGTTTATCATCCTTCTGATCCCTTCGCGTGAGCTAGCATTCCTGATTATTTGGATTGATGAAAGTACGCGACGAATATTACGCGCGCCAGAAGAATAGAGGGATAGCGATATCTAACAAAACTTGAATTCATTAACAACGAACGGGCTAGCCGCCAAATTCCTTAAAGCAGCGGTAGATGATTTGGACGAAAGTATTCCCGATTCATATAACCTCAGCATCGTCAAATCCTCAAAAAGAAGAGGCGTCGATCTCCTAAAAATTGGTATGGTTTGACGGCCTAAAGCTATTTATTATCAACCTTATTGGTTTATATTAGTGTATTCTTAAGACTATCAGGTCCTCCACTGACAAAAAAAATGCACACTGCGGTAGATCTTCAGGTTGATTCCCACGACTTTTTGATCGTCCATGAATTCATCCATGGTAATGAATTCAGCGAGACTTTGGGTGCCTTTGAGTACCAAAGACCTCCCTCGAACTAAAGTAACTCTGTACAAGACACTTATTATTCCTTCCTATGGCACCGATTCCAAAGACGAATAAGGATGGCTTTGGTTATTTTGAAAGAAACATTTTTTGAGCGATCTTTGGTTCTGTCTGCGTAGACGGTGAGTGGGGTAGATGCAACGACGAACTCTATGGCCAGTATAGCGACATTGATCTAGCTAGATTCTAATAAAGCGACTCATATGGCTCGGACATTTAGAGCGGATGGACGTCAACGCTACGGCCTAGTGGAGCAAAGCATCAAGTGAAAAGAGATCTCAGCAAACTCGGTGTGCGCAACTTCACGCAGGGGGATAACAATGATGTATTTGTTAATTGAGGCCCAGGTTAGAATGCTTAAGAAACAACTGGGATCCAATTTCAAAGAAAACTTGTAAAGAAACTAAAATCTTATCAATTTTGGAATAGTATTGGAGAGCGAACTAATAAGTTTAAAAGCATGTCCGAAGAGATACACGGTGATTGAAGATAACAAAGAAATGTCTTTCCGTGGTCCACAATGTTAAATAAGCTAGGAACATAGCAATAATTTTTCCTAAGAAAGACTTTTGTCGCATCTAAAGCCTGTTCAGCTCGCAGGAGTTGAAATTGAACAGAAGCGAGAGGCCAAGTACCTAGGAATCATTCTGGACAACAAACAGCTCTAGAATGAACACGAACAAGACGTAGTGAGAAAAGTCGCGCAAGCGGTCATGGTTTGCAAGAGGCCAGAAGCTAAAACCTGAGAATATATATTATGGTGAGACCAGTCATCACCTATGGCGCGTTTGCTTGGGTCAAGAAAACTAAGTTATATACGACGAAGAACTCCAGAACACAATCTGAAGAACTGTGGAGCAGTAACTAGCAGCAGAGCAAGCAGTGTGGGAGCATACCAATTAAAGGAGTTTCTAGCGATATCAAGCTCAAAATCATGTTCACTGGCACCCACCAGAGTGGAACACAAAAGCTATTGTACGTCGGAGTGCGCCTAGCCCCGGCATAATTAATTCATTGCTTGCCACCGACTCCCTCGGTTTTTTTTTTCCAATTTTTCTTATTTACACGAGCAAATTTTTCTCACTTACCTGTCCCGATTGAATGTTGATTTCTATCTGCAAGCGAATGTCCATGATGAGGAAGACTGTGGTCACCAGCACAGGAATGGTCATGCGACTTTTCCACGCCAAGTCCGTGAGGAATAGGAAAACCTCGCCAAATGGTGAGTTCATTATCTTTACGTATAGCTAATGTGAATATATGTGTATATAAATAGAGATTTCTAGCGGCTGGTAGACTCGCTGGTCGAGTCCTCCTGCGTTTGTTGCTCGACTTCTTCGGGCTCCTGCTCCAGCTGGTCGTACTTCACAATATGCACTGTCTCCCCGACAGACAACGGCTGCACTGGCTGGATGTGTCTATAAAGCTCGTGAACTGCTGAATCACCAGATGATACAGGTGCGTCTAGCTCGAGGCTCTCATCCTTGTTGACGAACAGATTGTCTTCGAGTAAGTTCCGCAGACACTCGGCCCGTTTCTCCGAAAGCGCTTCAAGGATTTTTGGATTCTTCTTGATTTTCTTTAGCTTTTTCTCTGAAAATAGTTATGTTAATACCTGAAAGGGTTTTTCTTCGACTGGAAGTGCAAACCTAACGATTCAAGGTAATCTTCAGAGTCTGGAAGTGGAGTGTGATTGAAATTTTCCAAATTCGGTGCGTTTCCAGCGTTGTGCGTTGGCAAAAAGTTGTCTTCGAACTCTAAAGATGCTGTTCTTTTGGAATTTGCAACGTTCGAGTCGTTTGCATTCGTGTCTGATGCGGAATTTAGCGAAGTTTCTTGATTATTAGTCTTTTCACGGACCAACCAAGGATCCGTCATTTTTAATTTTGTTGATGTTTCTACTTTTCAGAAGCGATGTCCTAGATTTTGACAGCTGTGTGAGGGAAGGATTGTACTAGAATAACAGGTAATTACCATGATTAGGGTGGAAATGGAAAATAATATGTGTACAGTACGAAAGACTTTTCTTGAATATAAAACTTTTACAAATTATTCATGTTTCCAGAGGATTAATTCCCCATCTGTGAAGTTGTGAAGAAATACATTGTTTCACAGCTTCACGCTTAATTCGATTTTCGATATGTGAAAAGGCGAAATCAAATGACAACATATTTTCACATGAAAAGTTTTTTATTACAGCCAATTTATTTTGTGAAGAGCTGTGAAAAAGGATAGAGAACAAAAATAAACGCGTACAAAAGGCATCGAAGACCCAAAAAAAAGTATTTAATTGAATATTTAGAGGAGAGAGCGACTGAATGAGGTGCATCAAGCACTGTCCAATAAATGAAAAAAAAAAAACTTGTTCATTTTTAAAATTTTTATTTGTGTAGTCTACAATTTATAACGGACAAATGTTTGACCAACTATTCTATTTCGAATACGTCGGACTTTTTGTAAAATTTGATTTGAAGCAGAGTGCAGATCATCGTCATTTAAATCTACTTCATAAACAATTTCCGATTCCACATTCTCCAAAAATAGGACTAATAACTGAATGAATAATTATTTCCGACATTTTAAGGCAACAACCAAAATAATAATAATTCATCTTTCAGCAGGGAAAATGCTAAAATGACACATAAGTGACAGGATTTATCATTTCATTTATTATAATGTGATCGAGAATCGCATAAGACGTGTTCGTAAAGTGATAAAATGAAAAATTGTTCTGAAAACTGAAGTGGTAACTTACTTATCACTTCACAGCTTCACAGATCGAAAATTGACATTTCACTCGAATGAACTTTTTACATTCCGTGTCTCGAGTGAGAGGTGTTCATTATCGAATTAACACATTTAGTAAATTTCATTTTTAAAATCAGCTGTTCGACGATTTAGCTGTCAAAGTGCTATTTTTTTTTGTCGAAAGACAAGTAAACAAACAAATATGGCATTGTAAATATATATATTTATATGTCCAAGAAGAATTAAACAAAATAAACAAAAGAATACTAAGAGACAAATCAAATTCACTTAATCTGGAAGATGGCATCTAAGTATTCACATTTTTTGTGCAGAAAGAAGAAAGATTGCTGCTATATCCGGACTGATTTTTTTTCTTCTCGTTTTCAGTCAGTTTTTTTTATATATGCCTTGAAGTCGACCCACACCTAGCAATAGAAAATAAAAAAAATAAACACACTATCGGGGTTTTCTTGCATTTCCGCTACCTTTTTCCAGTTGGTGACATCCTTGGAAGGATGTTCAAACTGTTCAGTTTAGTTGCAATAAGTAATAGTTCTATGAATAAAAAAATTCTACTTACATTTTACAACACCAGTTCGACAACAATTTCTGCTCGAATGAAAAATTACATTTAATTCCATTCGTGTGAAACCGAGAATCTAATGAGTAAATAAACAAACATGAGTCTCGATCGATATCGAAACCAAGAATGTCATTTGGATATATTTGAACAAAAAACGATCTGAATCGAGACACAGAATAAGCATGATTAGTCGAAGAAGTCCAATCTTAGTCTTGGTGCAAGCTCCAGTGTTTTTTTATAATTTGCACGTAGTCAAGGGGTTATGAATACCCATAAAATGTTTTACACAGTGCGGGTGTTGGAAAGGGTAGACAGAGAAAGAAAGAAAGACTGGTACCGAGGGAATAATGCACAAGTCGAAATATGTCATAACGACACATCGCCAATGGTAGCGAAATTCAAATAAAACTACTTGTCTTAACACCCAAATCTAAAATTGTAATAAGCCCAGATATTATTAAAATTAGAGCGATATGTCATAGTTTTTGGGCGTTACGACGGATTTTTTTTATTTTAGATAATTTGTTTTTGCTTCATATCGCTTATTTTGCATTTTGCACAAGCGATAAGACCTGACGCTCAAGTAAAAATGTAAAACGAGATTAGTGCTACATAATAGCATAACATACCCCAGTGCATAAACGAAAATAGACTTTAGCTCCAGGCGCCTGCCTGAGAGTTTTTGACATACCCATAGTAGTGGCAAATAATTCAACTAGAGCTTTTGTGAAGTTACTTCTCACCATTTTGAAATACCCTAATTCACAGAAAATCTTCGAGGGTTAAAAGGAATCCACCCCTTTCTCCGCATAGTTCAGTCGCTCACGCAACTTCATTGTTCCCCTAAAAGTAAGTGCATATGTGGCCCGCTTCACGGGGTAAAACTCTTTTGCAATATGGGACAATATTCCAATCACACACCGGACGTCGTTCTGTTTCACATGTAGGCGCTTAGGGCACCGCTAACGCGTTTAACCAAATGTGAAAAGTTCTAAGTTCGAATCCCAGAAAGCACCAAAAGTTTTTTCTACGGTCCCGCCTCTCGCGAATGTCTGGCAAACATCCGAGAGTATTTTTGTCATCAGAAACTTTCTCAAATTGCCCTTCGGATATACATAGCACTAAATTGTAGGTCCCTTTCATTTGTGTAAAAAATACAACGCACACAACTCGAGTGGTTGTGAGAAGCTAGGCCCAGGCACTCGACAAGCTGTTGCGCCAAATTATTAACGAAACAACGAAGAAATTAACGCTTCACATAAACAATTTATAGTCTATCTACTATGAAACAAGTTTTGGTTGCACCCTATGCATCGAAAATAGTCTCTTCCACAATTATCCAAAGCATTACTAAATTAAATCAGAAGACTCAAGAGTACATCTTAAAATGAGACCAGCTAAGAAAAATTGAGCAAGAAACTGAAATCCATCTTAAAAGGTGCAACACACGTAACAGTCACATTTAATTATACTATTGACCATTAATACGTAAATAGCGGAACAAGCTTCTTGCAGTTTAATAAAATGACGAGAAAAACGTGTCCTTGGAAAAATCTCCGGTAAAAAAAAAAATATATTCCATAATTACTTTATTTCAAAAAGGTGCATAACACAAAAACAATAAAATATGTATTGTAAGCCCCATAGTGTTTAGATCTTAAGTTGCAACCAGTTGGCTGGGTTAATTACTGTGATTTTTTCCACCTGTTCAAGGGTTAGACCCTTAGCGAAGAGTCTTGGCAAAATATTCATGTGAACATGGTGATAACCATGCCCGCCGTAAGATGTCTAATTGAAAAATGAATCATAATCAAAATCATACCATTACATTATAACTTGAAAGTCTTACCAATCGGTGTTTGGTGTGAATATCATGAGACATCAGCAGTTTACTTGTCCAACCGTCATCAATGAGTTGCATCAAATTATTAATCCTTTGAGCATCGGAGGGCATATCTACTGCCGGATTTAGTTGATAATATGAGCATTCAACTCCGAAAAGATCATACTGCATATAGGTTCCAAGGGCTGCGAAGTCAAAGAGCTGATCCATGTTCAAAATTGTTCCTAAATCGAGCAATCATAAGTTGAAAAGTTTAACTAAGCATAATTTTAGACCTACTATCCAAATGTGACATAACACATTTATTCGCTTTGCCTCCGGCTTCCAGGTACAATCGAACAATTTCGAATGGAGCTTTAGAATCACGTCCTGGATGAAAAGACACACCACAACCGAGAACTTCTTGAATCTCTCCTGTAGCACGAATAGCACGCTTCTCAAATTCTAAAAAAAAGAAAAGTATGTACAAGTTGCTACGCGAAAAAGAAATGCCGCTCTTACCATGAATCGGATATACACTTCCAACTTCACCTATGAATCCGCACTTGACAGGCCCAATATTTGGTACATCGACTCCAGTAATGATCTCCTTGGAGTACATATCAGTCATTTGCTCCACAGTCATCTTAATTTGATCTGGAGTCTGAACATCGTGAATGTAATGACCAGTTCCAGCGATAACATGCACTCCGGTAGTTTTTTGAATTTCTACCATGAGTTCAAGATTTCTCTTGAGACCATGCGAACTATTTTCAACGATTGTACCTCCACCGAATCTTTTATACAGTTCAACGTCCTTTATAACAGCACTTCGTGATGCTTCATCGTAGAATTGAACGTTGTCTAAACTGGAGTATGGATACTGACGAACGAATCCAAGAGTATCCAGAGTGATCTTCTTATCAAAGAACTCTTTGAAATCTAGTGGTGGAGCAGTATGAAAACCTTCGAAATTGAGTGCAAGATGTTCATGAGTAAGGGTACGGCCCAAGAGATTTGGGCTAATAGGTCCAAGAACTGAAATAAAAATATGGGTTGCTTCATTGTTAGCTGCCTTTAAATGTGGTATGCTGTGATTAGACAAAATAATCGACTTAAATCTCAAAAATTGATTCCTAAAACGAAACAGTACGTGTTGGCCCAAATATGATGTAAATTATGAAATGGGCACCCTTACCTTCCAAGCATTTTGTATTTATTGTCTCAGCCCAAGGAATCATTTTCCAGGCTTTCATCTTTTATAAAAAAACAAAAAAATTTTTTAATTTACCTATCATAAATCTTTAAACTACCGCTCGGTCTGCAAATCTCTACCAATCCAAAGTTGTTCGAAAAACTTGTATATGACAAGGTTAGGTTGAAGTGGCTGCCAGTTGAAAATCACCAACACACTTAGACCAATAATATGTCCATTGTGATAATACGTGGATTATAGGGGGAAGTTTCTCGCTATGAAGCGTAAAAGGCTGTATCAGATCGCCTATATCGTTATAGTACTTTACTTTACTTTACTAGGGCCTTGTACGCACTGCGACCTGTAAGATCTATTGTGCCAGCCCGGTGTTTAGCTGAGAACTTGGTTAAGGCTCTTGATAAACCTCAACAAAGCTCCAGGCTCAATATTCCAGAAGTCAGAGGGACTCAATAAAGCCCTTCCGATATGGAGAAGTCTTTTTCTTGCGGCCATGGGGCATTCACAAAGAATATGTTCTGCCGTCTCTTTTTGCTCTCCACATAGCCGGCATTCGTCTGTATCTGCTACTCCTATCTTGTGCAGATGGTACCTGAGTGGGCAATGACCAGTCAAGTAGCCTGTTAAGGTTCTTAGGTCTGCTTTTCTAAGCTCGAGTAGCTTTTAAGCCTTGCAGCGGTTGAGATCAATGAACTTCTTTGCCTGTCTTAGGCCCTTGAGTTTGGCCCAGTACTCTGCATGATGAACATCTTCCCATTTCTTTATTTTTATGTTAACGCTACTCTCTGCGACTCCAAAATAGGGTTCAGGACCGACTAGTGGGCGACTAGCGCCTCTTCTCGCTAAGCAGTCCGCCTGTTCGTTACCCTCGAAGCCTTCGTGTCCTAGTATCCAGGCCACAGTGACTGTGTTTTTCGATGCGAGATCTTCGAGTAGGTTTAGACAGTCCCATACAAGTTTTGATCCTACCGTGTACGATTTCAGAGCCATAAGTGCTACCTGGCTGTCCGAGAGGATATAGATACGAGTACCCTCGACTCTTCTACGCAAGCATTCTCGTAAACAGAGCTCGATCGCATGGACTTCCGCCTGAAATATTGTTGGTGATTCCCCAAACGCAGCCGCGCGTTGGAACCTGGGTCCATAAACCCCTGCGCCAGTGCTACCATTTTCCAATTTGGAACCATCTGTGTACCAAGTTTGAGAGCTTGGTAAGACTACAAGTCCTTCATTCCTATGACCACATTGAATTTCCTGGAGAACCGGTATTTCTTGATCATAGTATCTGGGATTTTGAGAATAGGGTCATTTTGAATATAACTTTGAATCTTCAAATGGCCTGTAAAGTTGCCGATTTTAAGGTCCGAGATCTTGGGTAGCCTAAGAGCACTCAGCATATCTTCTTTTTGTTCTGCAAGGTGCAACGGTGTGAGGCTAAGCATTGCTCCCATTGCTGCCGTAGGACACGTTCTCATTGCTCCTGTGATACTCAGACAGGCTGGACGATGTATTTTATTCAACTGTTCCTGAGTCTTGGCCTGTAATGTTTTTGGCCACCAAGCCAACGATGCATAGGTGACCATGGGTTTGATAATGGCGCTGTACGTCCAATATATTATCTTGGGTTTTAGCCCCCAAGTTTTACCATGTGGGCGCTGGCACATAAACATTGCTCATGTCGCTTTCTCGGTAACCTTGTTCAGGTGTGAATTCCAGGTGAGCGTCTTGTCAAGTATAACACCTAGGTATTTCGCTTCCTTGGATATGTCGATTGGGACGTTTTCCAGTCTAATTTCTTTGAGAGTGTGGTTTCTTTTCCTGGAAAAGGGTACAAGTATAGTTTTTCCGGGGTTGATGGTAAGTCCCTTTGTCCTGCACCAATCGGAAGTTAAATTGAGGGCACCTTGCAGTAGTAGAAGGCTCCTAAGTTCTTCGGGAGAGAGTTGGACAGAAACAAAGAAGGTGAGGAATAGTTTCTTCCTCTTCTTCATCCATGCAGCTTCCATAAAAGTCGTTTGCAAAAAGGCCCAACCTGTCTATTAAATAGACAGTGCCCAGTAATAACACCTATTTTAGTGCCGATATTTTATTCTCTCTATTGAGAGAAATCAAATTCTTATAGCGTTTTAGATCCAGCTTCGGCCAAATCTGTTTTGTCGCTAGACTAGTTGATCCACTTTGTATGGTATAACACAAACTCACCTGTTTTTAATACAGGTATTTCTCTTTGTCAACATGGTTTTGTTACTGGCAGCACGAATTTGACAATTTTTGCAATTCCGTTTTGAAATTTTCGAAGGCATTCGACGGAATAACTCATGAAATTCTATTTTTTAAACTATTTAGAATGGGCATACACTACAACTTCTTGAAGTGGATCATCTTCTATTTAAGGGAACGTACTCAGTATATTCAAATCGACAACACACTTTCGATGCAGCATACGTTACTTCCGAAGTTCCTCAGGGTAGTCATCTTGCCCCTTTGCTATTTCTTCTCTTTATAAATGATATTCCTGATATAATCTTGAATTCTGAATGTCTGATGTATGCTGACGACTTCAAAATATTTCGGCCAATTAAACCTGAACAAGATTACATTCTTCTGCAAGAATATCTTCAGAGATTAACGCAATCTCTTCCCTGTCTGCTTTATATATGTATAAGATTTGTATGTGATGGATAAGTCCTTGTCGATTATATCTAAAAAAAAATATTTTTGGATTTTTTAAGTCGCATGAACTTTTTAGCTGCGAAAGGTAACTCATTTTTGGTTTTATTTTACGAAATTCAAAGGACTTTTCAGATCTACATGAACACTTTTTTACAAGCTTCACGCCTTAAGAATAGAGAAGATTCAAAACCGATTTGCCAGAATTGCCATTCGCAGACTTTATATAGATATGCTTTCGTATGACACTCGATGTCAATTATTTGGAAATCAACCTCTCTACACTAAACGAAAGTACTTTTCGATTTCGTTTATCCGTGACATGATTAATGATCATGTTGATTACCCTATCTTTTGTCCCTAATTGCTTGTCGCATTTTGTTCCATGTTCCTTTTCGTGTATGGTATTAATGCATCTATAAGTAAATGTTTAAGAGAAGCAAATACTGTCTGTAACTGGTTAGATTTTGATGAAAATCGAGATATGTTTAAAAATAACATATTGCTAACTTAACGAGAAGGTAGCCTTGGTGGTAGTTAATAAGTATTTTATTTTTGTTTCTTATAGTATGCACTAATGTAACTCAGCTCGATAAACTGAAATAAATTAAATTAAAAGAGAACTAAAACACTCAGCATGCAGAATCCTCCAAAAATATTTTGCACTAAAAATCATATCACATATCATATACATATGTAGTATTACCAATTTTGAACGAAATCGCAGAGGGTCGGTAGAAAAGTCGATAACAACTGTAATTAGATCGGTTCTGCGTTGTTGTGTGAATGCCTGAAACCTTTCATCAACAGTCTGATTGGCCCCTATCAGTGCATTTTTAGGCCAGGAAAGTCCAATATCGAACAAATCTTTACAATTCGGCAGACCCTGGAGAAAACCCAAGAAGTCCAAATCGATACTCATCATCTCTTTATGGATTTCGAGGCCGCCTATGACAACATTTATAGAGAGGAGCTATATAGAGCCACGTATATTTTTGACATCCCTGTCAAACTTGTCCGTCTGTGCAGGATGACGATGGACCTCGCTGCTGCAATAAGGTCGGTAATGACCTCATCGAGACCTTTGATGCCAAAAATGGTTTTTTCAATATTGTACTTGAACGGATTATGCGGAACTCACAAATCAACACCAGAGGCACAATGTACTCATATCAAAAGTCCGTACAACTGCCTGCATAAACCGACGATACTATTGGAAGAACTCAGCGGGCTGTCGCCGGTGCGTTTGCAAACATTGGAGCAGAAGCGGGCAAAGTGGGCTTAGTGATAAACGAGGGCAAAACCAAGTATATGCTGTTAACAAGGAGGGACAATCAACACCGACGAATTCGACAGAATGACACAATGGGCAGCTACAACTTCGAGGTAGGAAGGGACTTTGTCTACCGTGGCTCTGCTATTAATTCTGAAAACGACATCAACGCAGAAATCAAGCGAAGAATAACTCTTACCAATCCTTGTTTTTTTTTTTTTGTGGCTAATTTCCGTAAAGCCCTATCTCGAATAACTAAGGATATTCTGTGCAAGACCCTGATCCTCCCAGTCCTACTTTACGATGCTGAAACTTGGACTGTATTGAAAGCGGATGAAGATATCCTTGGTCGCTTCGAGAGAAAAATTCTTCGTAAGATATTCGGCCTCTTTTGCGTTGACAGGTTTTTGAGGAGAAGATTCAGTGGCGAACTATTCGAGCTGTACAGCGACATCGACCTAATCAAAAAAACTGCGTATTGGACGTTTGAGATGGCAAAGACATGTAGAGCGAATGGACACCAACGCCCTGGCCCGCAGTCTTCAAATCTTACCCAGAGGGGCGATGCAGTAGAGGTCGTCTCACGGTGGGTGGCGCGCATAAGTTTAAATAGACCTCAACCAACTTAGAGTGCGCAGGTGGAGAAATTTAGCTTAAGACCGAACTAAGTGGAAAGGCTTGTTGGTTAAGGCGTAGGTTTACACCGAACTGCAACGCCACTTCAGTAAGTAAGTAGGTATAATTTTTCTAATACTGATTATATTTTTAATGAAGGCGGCAAATTAGATATTTCCATGCGTCTCTAAAAACCTAAAAAATCAAGATCTCTCTTGTATCTAAAGTATTCTGTGAGATTCAGTGCGATTCACAAGTTTCGAAACAAGGATGAAACTCTTGGAATGAAGCAGATCATCTGTTTAAAGCCCTACGAAATAACCGTTCTAGCTAGCATAATAAGTATTTGTAAATATGCTTTAAGAATAGTTTGGAAAATCACCAAGCCGATATGACAAATGATGTTAAAGTGACAAAAGCTTCAGTACATTTGTGGTCAAAACTATCAGATGTTTCTGAAGTTTTGAAAAATTTCAAGATTAGGTGGGACCATGTTCAGAAAAAAATATCAAAATGCTTTTAGATAGACATCGGAAAACGATATCTACACTAAGACCATATTCGTATGAAATTTCTGAGACCGTAAGTGACCAAAAGACTGCTAATGAAACTGAATAACTTTGTTCAGTGTAAGTGTTTTTAACTTTCCTGAATAAATATATTACAAGTTTGTGTGTTCAATAATAAACTTTTACGCCCGAAAGAGTTTTTCTTTTTGTTTAATGACTCTGTTCCGAATCAATTCGCACACGATTTTCTGCACGTATTCCTGACGCAGAACATATTCGTAAAAAGTGCCAAAATCAGATGGTTTTTGTTTGATTTGAAATTAAACTTAGTTTGGCTTAGAGCGTAGCCATATTCCTCCTTATTTTAAGCAAAACTATTTGGTAATTTATAATTATAACGTTGCTTACTATGTTTATATCGGTTAAGTCGAGTTATGATGATTTTGCACTTTTATAGCAGGGAAGACGGCTGTACTTCTCTATTCTAACTTATTGTGGAATTTTTTTTACTAATTTCTGCTATTATGTCCAGCCTTGGGTGATTCTTTTTTCATTGAACAACGCCAATATTCTGCTTCCGTGGGAACCAGGATTGTTCGAACATCAATATCAACCATTGCAGTTAAATTATTTTTACTACTAATTAATGCTCTTACTATTACGCTTTTAAATTGCAATTTTAAGTTAAAATGTTAGCAAGAAAAATAATTTTAAAAACTTATTTACATATGTCAATATCCCTCCACCCGTTAGCCTAGTTTGTCACGCTCTACAGAGCTGCAACACAAACCCATTATTTATAAAATACATATTATCACACAGCTTACACAGATTACACTTTATCATCAAATTTCTTTCATAATTCGGGTAAATCACTTTCGTGTGATTATTCAAATTACTAAGGAAACTTAGTTATTTGTTATATGCCGACTTTCTGACTGCACTAAAATGTGGTATCTATTTGCAGTGACCGCTTAAGTAGATTGATTACTTTCATTACCTGTTTGTACGACCGCCATTTTTATATATATCAAGTAATCTTATAAAAACAAACAACGCCGACAGTGTCAACTTTCAAATTGAAAATAAAATTTATAAAATGTTCGATCCACGATCTGTTTCGTGTAACTCACAACCGACAACTGATCGCAGTATCACATTGGAGTTGCGTTCTACACATCACAGATCAAAATTATGCGGGTGTACTATATACATATGTATATCTCTAGATGGTGAAGTTTACTATTGTTATAAACTTAATTCAGATTAAGATAAATAAAAACAAAAGTGGGGACAAGCGTTCTCCACCTTCTTTATCTAATCTTTAAAATTTGTTTTCTGTGAAAGTTCGAAACGTAAACATCAAGAGGGATTATTTCATAGTTGGTGTTTGTGTGCAAGCAGAAATTAGAATGTATTATATCAAAAAAAAAACAACAAATCATATGATTTAATTATGGAGCACACAAATAATATTAAATTTGAATTGATATGCAAATTGTTTTGTGTACATATGAAGAACATCTTTGATAAATCGCATTATTTCTACACTAACGATCGATAGAAGTTCTTACGAATATTGTCGTAATGAATTCGAGGACGGGTGGCAGTTGGGTGGGGTCACTCTTTTAGAATGTTAACTCTGGCCATTCAGTAGACTGGACCATAGGAATTCAGGCTCAATTTTGTTAAACAATTTACATATGTAGATAGTCACCAACGGTATCAGTGGAAACTCACTACCGTTTGATTGTGATGATCAGATAGGCTGTTGAGGTTAATGGGGGAGCTAATGTCAATTTTAAACTTACTACCTAAAATCAATCAAAAGTTCTGCTGAATGTGGACCTTCATAGTCGCAAAGTATTTTGCTAACATAAATGTCTGATGCAGAAGTATATCGAAATATTGAAATACCCGTAAATAAGTCCGTACGCAACATCTTTTTCAATAGCTTTCTTCTTGTAGTAAATTTTATCATCTCATTTTTGGAAGGATGACGTGAAAAAAAAGTTCTGCGAGTCAACTACTTATTCCTAGAATGCTTGATTCCTTCTCATCCGATCTGAAACCACATTCCGTCGGAATAACCAATTCTTCTGTAAGTTTGGATGCGTTGATTCTATTGCACTGCACATTTTGCAACGTAGTTTTCTTAGCGCTACCATCCTAAAGAGCTTCTATCATATACCTATATACCGAAATTATTAGACCAATCTTAAAATGCGCGTCCATTACAAGCCAAGTACCGTCACCATAACTTGGCGTGGCATAGGACACTGAAGATATACGCAGTGCAGCTGAAGTCCAAAATCAAATAGAACCCTCCTTTCAGACTTCTCCTAGCTTTATGATACCTGCTAACCATCTAGTCAAGAATTGGTCTGCAATGATGTATATAGAACCCAGGCCTGCATACATACCTTCGGAGTTTCCAGGTGCCATAATCGGGGATATATTAAACACCTACGAGCATGGTGGTGTGGGCACTATAGCGTAAGTGCTTAGTGTGTCGGACCACTATTCGTGAGGTTCTAAGTTCGAATCTCAGAAAACACAAAAAGGTTTTTTCACAGTCCCACCTCTCGCGAACGTCTGACAAACATTCGAGAGTATTGTTGTCACGAGAAAGCTTCTCAAAATAGCCCTTTGGATACCGCACTAAACTGTCCTTTCCATTCGTGTCAAAAATGTAACGCACACAACACGAGTGGTTGCGAGGAGCTAGGCCCAGGCACTTAAAGAGCTGTTGCGCCAAATGTTTATTTATTTATTTTTAAACACCTGCGAGAGCCTGAGGACTTTCTTTCGGAGGCAATTTTGGCATCTCAGGTCCTCTGTAGTTCGCTAGCTAAGATGTCTACTGATGAAATTCCCGCAATAACATATATAGGATCATCTGACAACATCGGAAACGCACTATCGGTTGATAGAGTTAACCCTCCTAGCGTAAGACTTAATTTTCGCTGCTTTGGCTCAAATTGGTGCCACTTACATTATGACGGATTGCACCGCTAGGTCCTCCTGCACCGTCTAGGTCCTCTAATATTCAGCATTATTCTAGATAAGGCGTCATACTCACCCGAGCAGCTTTGTCATACGATCTTCGAGGTGTACCGTGTAAGCGAGCCTAACATCCATTATCACACCTAAGTATCTAATGACATATTGCGCTCTCCTACTTTGATGATAATTGTCTTTCTCTTTTTGCGGCTGCTCACTAGTACTGCTTCTGTTCTTAGTTCACTCTTTCATTACAAAAGGCCTCTATTTCTTCGAAGTGATTCGCCGCCACTACAATTACAATATCGTCGGCAGGGTCTCTGATTTTTGTCTTATTTGGGATTCCAAGCCTCAGAATGCAATTTTTTTATAAGATATGTCCTAATACCCATCCTTGTGGAAATCCGCCAGATATGTGGTACTACCTTGCTTCATCATCGGTGTCAACGAGTTGAAGCCTTTTCTCAAAATAGCTCAGCACTGTTTTAATTAAGAACCATGGCACCATCATTAACTTAAGGGAATGCAGTATAAGTCCCCAGTTGGCAGAGTCGAACGCATTTTTTACATCCAATGTTATAATGGCACCGTAGGACTCTCTTCGACTTTGAAAATAGGTACCACTCTCGAGAAATGGTCGATACCATGAAGCTTGGCTTAACAACTGCAGATAAATTGGCGAAGATCGAAGAGAATGGAAAAGTGCAGAGTTTTAGCCAGAGACCTTTCACAGAATAGTGGCCCAGATATTCATGCCACAAATACCACTACCAGTAATTCATATATGTGGGGTTTTTGGTTCACCCTGTTTTAAACTCTCCACAACATAATTTTGATATGCCCCAGCCCAAAGTCACTGAGGAGAGGACACGAGTTTATCAAGCGAGGCAGTCGAAAATAAACGGCGAAACGCGACGAACGATGAAGGCGAGTTCTAACCGAGTTGACAAGACCCTTTATACTTTTTCCCTTTCCCTTAATTCATTTAATCTTTTTCTTTGTAAATTGAAATACCCTTTTGTTACATATTAATAAACTGATTTATAACGCTCTTAAATATGGAATTCTACATATATAAATTATGATGCACTGTAGCAACCTAAAGTGCAAAATTAAAAAGCTCTTTCCAATAAAAAATATAAAAATATGTTTATTAACATAGATATAACCCTTATTAGTTTTCATCTCCTCTGTCGTCAATATCAAACTCGACACTAATATCACTCATCTCTTCTCCTGCATACGTTTCCTTTTTCAAGTGATATAGCCTCCATTTCTCTTCCATTTCAGGCGTGGGATCAGTGGCCTCAAAAATGATATCCGGACCATCGTAATTTTCAATATCTGGTGCATCTTCTAAAGAAATGCATCTGGAGACATACTTCATCCCCCATCCAATGTAAATTGAGTCACAGAATTTTTCGAAAGTAAAACTATACGCACCAGGCCATAAATTCGAACGCATCAGCATCATTTGGTTGTTTCTATTGTACAAGCTGGAATATCGTGCGATCCAGGGTGGAGCATATTCCTCATTTGTATCCATATCACAGGGGGTAAAAAGTTCTGGACCTTCTTCCGGTGGTGGCCTTTCTTCTTCTTCTTCCTGAACCTCCTCCTCCTCGTCTTCCTCATTTTCCTCACCTTGTTCCTCTTCCTCTTCATGTTCCCCCTCTTCTCCACCTTCACCTAATACTATTGAGCTCTTAATTATTAATTGAGCCTTCACTTCCAGTTCTCTAATAGCTAGTTCCTCATCGACGTGAAGAACTCGACCTTGGTTGAGAATATTGGGCCGGACATGAAACCAAGCACACGGATATGTTAGATCTTTAAGAACAATTGGTTCGTATGTGGAGTCCTCGATTAATAACGCATCATTATCATAAGTTTCTTCTCCTTCCTCGACCTCTTCTTCTTCTTCTTCTTCTTCGTTTTCTAACTCTTGATTCTCATCATCAACTTCGGTTATGTCTTTTTCCATGTCTCTTATCTCTTTTTTGGTCATTCTTCTATAGTACCCCTCCGGAGCGATGTAAGTTCCTGCCGTGATTCTTGCAATCATAGCTCTTAAGTAATTCTTTTCCGTTCCCGGAAATAGAGGATAACTATTCAAACTAGCATTCAGATCGCCAGTGAAGAATTTTTTTATTTTCTTCGACACTTGAATTTGCTTGGGCGTAACTATTGGTAATTCTTGCCACTCACCACTCAAGGAGGTTGTGACAAAATAAACTCTTCGATTTACGCCAACTCCTACCGTCTCTGGTAGTGCATCAAATTTCTCTTCAATTTTCAGTACAGGCACAACTTTCGCTACAGGCTGCATTCTATCAAGGTCCTCCGCTGGAAAGTTCTGCCATTGAGCCCCTGGGATAAGACTTACATCATCATTAATAATAGGTGGTTGATCCCTTCGGTTGATGAAAGCCATCATATCGGCCAGTTGATTTGATTTCATTATTTCCAATCGATTCTCAATCTCAGCCTTGCTAATCATAGCTTCAACAATATAGTAAGATCCATGCAAACCGTATACTCTTCCCCAGAAACGGGCATTTCGAACTATGCGGTGGTATAGAATCTTTTGTATAGATAAGGAAAGTTGGAATATTTCATCGATTTGAAAGCCTAGACCACAAAACGCCCAAAAATGCTGAAGTTGGAGGACGTTTTCATTTGGTGACAGTGTGCGTTCAATTTTGCCAAACGACGACTCTGAATAGATAGTCATTTGAGAATCTGGAACATTCTCGATGGCTTCTTCTTCAATAAACATGACTTCAAGGTCGAATACGTGGGGAGGTGGCTATAAGGTACATGTACATTCATATTTGTAAAGAAAATGTAAGTACTTTTTTTGTCAAACCTTAAAGGAATTCATAACAGCAGTGGACAAGAGAAGAAATTGTGGTTCAATATAGGGCTTAAGACTTAGCCGCTCGGGAACTCGGGACTTATCCTTGCGTACATCGCGGCTATACTGCTCGAAGTAATCGGCAACGTTTATTGGACGCTCATCGATGACACGTTCAATAGTCTTAACCAAATGGTCAAATCTGAAAAGGAAATATGCAAGTGGCTAGTTAAGAAATTGTGAAAGCAATTCCTTACAGATTCTCGCCAGATATGGAACTGGGTTGTTTCAAAATTAATTTGGCTTTTCTGTAATCAACTTTTTTTAAGTTTTTCGGACGGCGTTGCTCAAATCCAGACGAAACACTCTCAATGCAACTGTACTGTGAAACAGCTTCACATGGGCACACACACTTATCCACTGACTTTTCTAGTTTTTCTTTTTCTGGAAGACATGGCCAAGATTTATCCACTGAATTTTCTAATTTTTCTGAAGCACATGGCCAAAACTTATCCAATGACTTTTCTGAGGGACATAGTGGTGGAACTGAAGGACATTCATGGGTAGAAGCACAAGAGTCAGTCATTTTAAAAAGTTTCTTTTTAAAGATTCGTTGTCAGTTGAATTTATTTTTGATTATATGTACAAGCTATTCTAAGATTTGTATGATTTTTTATATATAATTAGCTGCGTGTGCCTGGCGTTGCTTGGATTTTTAAGGGAGTGAGCTTGGTTGGGGGTGATTGGAGAATTGAATAATATTTATACCAAGTGCGACCAAAACACAACAAATTGGTAACGCTTGAGACAGGATGAGCTTCAAGATTATTTGGGCCAGGCGTTGTGACTAGAGAGTATTGACATCCATTTTAAAACCGACAATGCTAAAAGCTAGTTGTCTTCTTTGCAAGTGACCTGTCGGTTTACACAGTCCGTCTTTCTCGACGGATTCTTTGACTATTTCCCTATATAAGAGAACTGAAGTGTTTTGTAACTGAACCTCTCGATAAACCTTCACTTACAGGAAGCCAACTCATTCGTGACGCACTGATAAGTTCTGTAATTAATATAATCTTTATACAAGTCAATTTGGTATTATTGCCACTCAATTCACCAGTTCATCAGACCAGTATGCAGGATTCAAAACTCACACCCAACTAATATTAATTAAATAGAGATCAAAGAAATCATAGATCTACGTGTTTGCTTAAAATATATTTTTTGAATTTGTAAAAATAGCTTTTAGCATTGCAATGCCACTTTGCCGATATTCTCCTCCATTGAGCTCCGAAAATTCCGAGGGAGAATGCGAAGGAGACTTCAAATGTCTATCAGACTACAGTGTCGCTGAAAGTAATGTAACTGGATTTGTGGACGAGCGTTCTAGTACAAAAATTTTTGAAACAAAAAAACCACCGAATATTCAACATGAAGTCAATGTGGCTAAATCACTTATGCAACAAGGTAGCTCACACACTGGAGAAAATCTGTAAAACTTTTTAATATATACTATTTCACTGGATTAACTGCATACATTTATCTCTCAGATTTGATCACTTGGCTGATTTGATAAAACGTGTGATGAAGGAACGTCCGGATAATATCGTCGATTACTTTGAGGAATTCAGTTATAATATACGTGAACAGAAATTTCGAATCGGCGAACATTTTTCTTGGTTTTACTATGAGCCACCAGATCTGGAGGAAGCAAAATCCGCCTTTAAGATGATGAAGGTAATACGTTCCTCGCTAACATTATGGCATTGTAAAGCGATGCATTCGCTATATATGTACATATGTAGTGTACAGTCCCGTAACTAGGCTTTTATGCGCCTGGTGAGAGCTTCTATATTTGCGCCCTCGAAAAATATACTGATTTTACGAGGTTTAGATATCTAAGTTTTTGTTTAGTTACTTGTTAGAACTAGAAATATATTAACTTTATGTAAACAGAACAAATATATTTGCCAAAATATGTACATACAGGTAAGTATAATAGACATAAAACACCAAATACAAACCGTAAACGTAAACAAAATAAGACAACTATTTACTTAATGATTTACTCTACGGGCTTTCTCTCATAGCGAAGTCCTTAATGACACCATTATACGACAGGAGTCATGCTATGTCAGCTTCAATCGGCAAAATTAGAAGACTTGGGCTTGATTGACATTCGCATTTTTCAAATAATGAAGTCGCTTAATTGATTCTTCAAAGTTTCTATTTCGGCCCAAAATTCTGTGGCATTTATGTCTGTAGAATATTTAATACTCAAATCAGCTGCATGTTTCTTTAATTGTTGAACTGAATATGAAGATATACTTTTTATCGTCAAAAAATTGAACATATCTTGAATGTTATGAAATTTTTCAAATCGCCATTTGAATTCAGAAGTTAATTCTATCAATTACTTCATTTATCTGAATTTTGAATTTTTGCTGTTGGGAAATGTCGTAACCGGCGTCTGAACTTTCGCTTGTATCTTGTTTTTTACTCCCTTTCGTCGCTTTTCAGGAAAATTATCCTCAATGTCACATTATTCACAAACTTTTTTAGCTTTTTCGAAAACATTGTCCGAACAACAGTCCCCCGAACATTTTGAATCTGCCTTGTCAATCCCTTGATTAATTTTGAGGCCTTGTCGATAGTTATGGTTTTCGACTGCAAAGCAACATCGCTCTATCAACAGATTCTAGAACTTGATCCCAAATTTGCAGGGTACATATAAATTTAAAGTTTATTAGGTCCATTAAGTTTTTAGCGGTAGCAGTTGTTTCTGTATTAAAATTGTTGGTAGTTAGAATCTTAAGCACTTGCCAAATTTGTGGTATTTGCATGTTTAAAGCGTTGACGGCTCTAGCTTTAGAGGCCCATCTAGTGTCAGCGTGTTTTTTTAAAGAAATTTGCAAGTGCTTCATTAAAGTTTCCCATCTAACCGTAGAACTCGAAAAAAACACAAATATTTTCTGGATTATTCCGAAAAAAGTGATCATATCGGGTGTCACACCAGCAGCGTTTACGCCAGATAAATTCAAAGAATGCGCTGCACAGGGCACGTAATCAGCATTTTCATTTATTTTTTTTATTTTCTATATTTTCCAGCCATATTACTTCCATTGTCGTAGCCTTGGCCACGGACATCTTGTATGTTCAATCCGTCCACTTTTAGTTTCTCAAAAATTTCTTTCGACAATCCCTCGCCCGTCTTTTCATGAGACTGGATGAAATCTATAAAACGTTCTTCGATTGTCACTTTTTGTTCGGATATTTTTACGAATCTCAATATTTGTGACATCTGTTCTTGATGCGATACGTCTGGCGTACAATCAAAAAGTATAGAAAAGTATTTTGCCGCACGAACGTCGCGTCGTCTATAATTTGTTTTTTGACCTCAGACGCAAGAATATCCACTAGTTCGTTTTGAATATATAGCGTAAAATATGAAATATTTCCTTTCTTGAGCGATTCGATATGTGCTCTTACTTCAGGATCGAATTTTGAAATCATATCCACTGCACTTAAGAAAACCCCAGATCCTGATTCTCCAATATGCTCATGAGAGCTTCTGAGAGGTAAAATATTTTCCGTGCAGAACAATACAATGCTAGTACAAACTTTTAAAATATGTTTCCACTTTTTTGTTTCTTGGTCAATAGCATTTTGTAAAGATGCATCCATTGTGGTCTTACTTTTTATTTGCTGTTTAAGCGTTTTCCATTTAATACAATTTTCTCTATGAAATATTGAGTTTTCGTGCTCAGAGATACGTTGACTTAAATGACGGCAATCATTAAATCCCTTTTGTGCATCAGCAAGTGCTGGTCTTATTTGCTTAGTCGAAGAAGAACATGGGAAACAAAATATTGCATCTCTTTTTTTACTGTACATCAACCATGGTCTGGGTACCATCTCTCCATTGCTAAATTATTTTGTAAACCAATGCATATGAAATTTTCGTCTTTTGTCTTCATTTGGAGAAATATTTGTATTACATTTTCCTTGATCAGGACCTTTCTCGACAAGAAAACAACGAGCGGAATCAGTTAAGGGTAACCAAGAAACAGGATCGTTTTCGTCTAATTGGGTCTTATCAGTTGCAGGTGTCTCTACTATTTGAATTTCAGAATTTGGACTAATATCTTATTTTGGTTTGTAATGTTGCGAGACTTACAAGTGTTACAGTTTGAAGATCTTTCAATGCGCATTACCTAAAAGTTGGACCTGGTCATTTTTGCGCCCTCCTGGCCTACGCCCTGTGCCTGGGTACCGCTGGCACCGCCCTAGTTACGGCACTGGTAGTGTATGAATCAAACCACCTTCTTTACATTATATCTATATCTCTCAAGATTCTATCTAAAGAAAGTTTCTCTACAGCCCTGAGAGCATCGCTATTAACCATCTGAGTATTTCCTCTTGTTCATAGTGATATACACCGAATCTCCATTTACGATGTTCAATAATAGCTTCTTTTTCCATCAACGGTAACCATTTAAGATAAAGATATTACTACCTACGCCGATACCTGCTTTGTTAGTGCATTCGTCCTGGTGTTACTGATAATTAAGTGTCACCCCGTCCAAGCCTTCTCAATCCGTTTTAAATTGCACAATCGTTAATGTTTGCCTTAATGTTTGTTATCTTAACCTCGTAAGTAATCCAGCGTATACAGCAGAGCTAATATCTCAGCTTGATACACTAAGGTTTCTGTTTCCAGATTCAAGTATCCTAAATTTAATTCGCTTGAGGAAGCACCTGTTCCGGCCATTATAGGTTCATACATTTAAAAATGTAGTTATTTCACCCATCTTTCTCTCCGAGAGTGGTTCATTTGGGTCTACTTTCATCGTGCCATATGCAGATCTCGGTGAGATTTTTTATCATTGTCTACACAGTCTTTCGGGAGTTTTGGTTTAGTTGGACACTTTCGCATAAGTTTCAATTCAATTCCACGATTTGCAGGGGTTCCGTTAATATGTATACTACGATCATCCTATTAATTATATACCACCACAAACCTGATTTTTACACAAAACTAGTAAAATTCGATATTTAAAACGATATTTATTCACGTTCTGCTTTAAGATTTTAAATTTCAAGAAAACTTTGGTCTATGGAATACAACATCGGTTAAATGGCCGATACGAAAGTTTTTGTAAACTCCGTTTCTTTCGAGGTAGTTTTTGATGACGTTTCGACTCATTTCATTTGAAGATTGTCGGCATAGACACAATCTTTGGCATAGTTCCACAAAAAGAAATCCAACGGGATCAGATCACATGATCTTGGTGGCCAATTGATGTCGCCAAATCTTGAAATTAAATAGCCGGAGAACTTTTCGTGCAACAGAGCCAAATTTGTCTGTGTTATGTGATACGTAGCCTCGTCCTGTTAAAACCATATGTTGCCCACATCAATGTCTTCAATCTCAGGCCAAAAAAAAGTTGGTTATCATTTGACCATGGCGCAGAGTGTTCACCACGACAGTCGCGTTTCCGTCGTTTATAAAAGAAATACAACCCAGTCACGCTACCGGTCCACAGCGTGCACCAAAGTGTCACCGTCGTGGTCATGATCACGTTTGGATTTTGAAAATCCCAAATTCTGCTAATTTGTTTATTTACGTAGGCCTCCTGGAGGTAGGTAATCGCAGAAGAAGATTTTGACAATCGTTGTCAACTTGTTGGTTTTCCAGCACCCAATCGGCGTATGTTCTGCAAATTCTTTGGTCAGCAGGCTTTAGTTATTGTGTAAGCTTATAGGATGAAGATGCAAATCCAAGCGCAAAGTACGTCAAATGGAACTGTAGGAAATGTCCAATTGCTGACAGCGGGATGGAATTGACAATTCCGAGTCTCCGCCACTGAGGCATTCACAGCGACTACGTTTTTAGTTGATCGAACATCACTATAATGTACAGGCCTTACAACATCACAAACAGTACCGATTTGTTCGAATTCGGTGATTGTGTTTCGAATTGTTTCTTCTGTTGGGCAATTATGATGACCATAATCTGTCCTTAAATCGCGATACACAGATATTGTGGAAATCTTACATTTATAGTATGATGCAACAATTTCAATGCATTGAGTGGTAGTTAAACGATCCATATTATAAAATGACAGGCCAAGAACTATCTGTCACTATGGATGATAGATGCCATATGACAGGGACATGAAGTCCCAACCTCGCAATGAATAACCATTTACAAGACCTTGCCGGGCTAGGCACACATTTTTCCATTAACGTATTAATATATGGACTGCTAGTGAAATGTCACTTTCATACTATGTCTGCACCACTTTGTTTCAAAGTGGTGTAAAACAAACAAAATATCCGCCATCATAGATATCCGCCATAGAAACTTGCGCCATCTGTGTTAGTTCAAGTGTACTGGCTGTAAAAAACTGTTAATATTTAAATAGATGTCACTGCAAATATTTTCTTGTTTTCTACAGTTACATTATTACGAATTTGAATTTCGTTGCAACACAATCTGTATTGTGAATCACAGCCAACCACATATCACTTCATTTTATCCCTATCCTCCTTTCTTTTGGTTAGAGTTATTATATTCCATAATTAAATGTTCCCACCTTATTTTTCCACAATCAAAAACGTAACTTTTTTTTCCATTGGCTCGCGAACTGTCAAACAAAGTACGAATTTCCAATTTTTCCCGCTGTGAAACAAGGGAGCTTGAGATGGTGGAACATACGTTAAGTTGGGCACTAGCAGTCCATATATTAATGCATTTATCATTCATGCTGGGTTGCTTTTACTGATTAAAGTAGTTCCACAACTCTTTTAGACTGGTTTCAGTGGTAAAATGAATAATCTTACTTTTATTGGTTATTTCAGGTTACTACCGACACCCCATATGATGTTTGTAAATCAGAACAAGGAAAAAGACGAATAGGAGATGCTTCATCTACAACTTCCTCTGATGATCTTAATCGAACATTTCAACGTTTACTTCAGTTAAATGAGAACGTCACTCGACTTCATCTTTACTGGGCTCTATGTGGCTTAGGATTAACGACCAAAGAGGTTCAGAAACTTGCCTATGCATTGCAAAAAATTCAAAACCAACCCACTGTTGAACACGCTCGTTTTTGGGGAAAAATCTACGGTCTGAAAAAGCCTTACTATATTATTGAGGTTATACTTACACAGGATGAGATGGAAATACGCCTGGACAAGATGAGAGAAGAAATGATGGAAAAGATGAGCATCTATAGAAACACTAGCGATCAAAGTATAAGCAAGCCAGACTTAGATCTCATTCCCGGTACTCAGTGGCAAGATCAACCTGATGAGGAACTTAAAAGAATGAGACCTTTCGCTAAAGCTGTTCCAAAACCCAAAAGTGATCTTGAATTTGATATACCACCAGAGGCTATTGGAACGGGCTTGAATCGTCGGGCATACTTTGTTATAAATGCTCTCAATGAAGATTGGATTGAATTGCCCATTGTTACACCAAAGCAGATACAGATTTCCAGAAAAATTAAGAAGTTTTTAACTGGCGATCTAGAAGCTGATATAATTAGCTATCCGAATTTTCCTGGAACTGAGAAGCACTACTTAAGAGCGATGATTGCGAGGATTACTTCAGGGACATATATAGCACCGCATGGTTACTATAGGAAACTCACAAAAAAAGAACGAATGGAAGCTCTCGGTGAGGATGTCGTGGAGGTCGAAGAGGAAGAAGAATTGGGTATCGAAGAGGAAGAAGAAATTGACAATGATGCGCCGATAACTGAGGATTCCAGCTATGAACCTAATCTTGGAATGCTTATGTTTGCGGGCACTTGGGTTCATGTTAGACCGAACATTCTCGAACAAGGTCGAGTAGTTTACTTTGATGAAGAAGCTGCTCGGAAAGCCCTGGAAAAGGAATCTAGGTTGCGACTTATGGGTACAGAGGAAATAATCGAGGAAGAAGATGAGGGGATGGAAGAGGAAGGCGGCGAAGAGCATCTCATTGAAGAGGGTGATAAAGACAAGCCATGGGCAGGGCCAGCACTGTTCACTGCTTGCTCGGCAGATACAAATGAAGAATTTGTTCAACCATGGAGCGCACGATACTCAAGTGTGCAAAATAAAATCTGCCAAGGGGTTATGATGCGTTCTAATCTATGGCCAGGAGCGTATTCTTTTGCATTTGACAAATATTGTGATTCGATCTACCTAGGATGGGGATTTAAGCATGTCTCCAGGAATATGAATGTTCAACAAATACCTCCGATACAGGAGGATTATTGTCCAGATGAATATAAAGAAACACTAGATCCCACCGTAGAAATGGAGGAAGCACTGAGATTATACATAGAAAGAAAGCGACTGGCACTTCAAGAATTCATAGAAGAAGAGGTTGAAGAAGAAGAAATATGCTAAGTCATTATTTTTGATTATTTAAGTGCTTAAATTAGTAGTTACATTTATATGTGTGTATACATATTACTATTTGTTAAATAGACTTTCATAAATTGCCAAAGGCTCCTCAGTGAATTGGACATTCTCGTAGTTAGACTTCAATGCATCCTTGAGCTCCAAGCTGTGTGCCCAATCACGCGTTTCACAAACAACTTTCACCTAAAAGTAATCATTTTTTACATTTGTCTTCAGATTAATAGTAAAACTACGATTCACCTCCACAGCATAGATATCCCTTAACCAAGCTCGTTCATGCATTATATCCTTAATGGAAACTCCTAGATCGGCTAAAAGCCTGCAAAGTTCATATATGCCTCCTGGTCTGTCACTCACTGGTACATTGAATTTCACCAAACGACCTTCAGCAGCCAGACCTCTTTCCAAACATCGCCCGAAGACGGTTGTATCAATGTTGCCACCACAAAGCAAAAGCACAACTCTAAGGAGACCATAGTTAACTTAAAGTCCACATGCTTTGCACTGTTTAGTACTTACTTCTTTCCTTTCAAATCATTCAAATGTCCAGCAAGGATAGCAGCCAACCCAGAAGCACCAGCTCCCTCTACGACACATTTTTCCTCTTCCACCAATCGTAAGATAGCCAAAGCAATCCACTCCTCCTTAACGATAACCATCTTATCGATTAGTGGCATTGCAGTAGCGTAAGCATTATAACCAACTTTTGGAACTGCTAAGCCATCGGCTAGAGTATTTTTTATTGGAATTTGAATCGGCCCAGCATTTTCTATAGCGCGACTGAAACTAGGACACTTCTCTGACTCGACACCCTAAAAAACAATACACACATTATTTGAAATATCATTGATAGGCAGAGTTCTTACAATAATCTTAGTTCTGGGTGAAAGGGCCTTAATTGCAGTTGCAATCCCAGCAATGAGTCCACCTCCACCAACTGGTATGATAACAGCATCTGGATCTGGTACTTGCTCCAAAATTTCTAGACCAATTGTTCCTTGTCCGGCCATAATGTGTGGATGATCGTAACCATTGATGTACATTAGTTTTTCTTCTTGAGCTATTTTCATTGCGATATTCTTTGCTTCACCCATATCCCTGCCTTGGACGATGACGCGAGCTTGATAATTGCGACACTTTTGGATTTTCATAATAGGCGCTGCTGTGGGCATCACGACGGTCACGGGAATATTAAGTTTCCATCCATGATAGCTGAGAGCCTGCAAGAAGGAGTGTTATAATAGAAAAAAAAATGTTGAGGGTGTTTTTTGGGGGCGGGTGTTTAAGCAGAGAATACTAACCTGAGCGTGATTGCCTAAGGAGGCTGATATTACTCCAGTCTTTTTCTGTTCACTTGAGAGTGATAGTAATGCGTAACGGGCGCCTCGTTCCTTGAAACTATAAAAATAAGAAAATAAGAAAATGTTACGTATACGCCACAGTTAAAACACTAAAATGAGAAAAATTTATTTAAAAAAAAACAAGGTTGTCCATAATTCGACAAGCTTTGTAGTTAAGCTAAGGTTACTCAACAACGGTGTGGCATCCATGGTATTACCTAATAAACAATAAGTGACTGTGAAACGTTGCCATTAATTAGATATGTGACCAAAGCGTATTGGAAATGTGACAGTGGATCGATCACATGACCAAGTACGTATAATAATTTCCGAATCATTCTGGGGACGGTTAATGCCATAAATAAACTTTTTTCTTCATCTTTATTATAACATATAGAAGAAATAAAACTGGTTGAACATATGTGACTTGGATGATTGATATGTCTATTGGTGCGTTTTGGTGAAACGTCGCTTCTCAGTGAAGTAAGATTTAATACGGAGTACAACAACACAAAGTGACTTGGAACCACTTTAACTTTTTTTCTCAGTCGAAAATGAGTTGGGATGGATGGAAAGAGCTTTTTCGACTGGAATGATTCAGTAGTATTTCACACATTTAAGCACAACTTTTTCATAAATACATTTTACTTCAATTTCAATTCAATCAACAATTAAAAAAGTTTTTTTCCAGATTGACTTAGAATCGTTTTGTGGAGAAGCTTTCACTTTGCTTTGCATAGTTCTCACGAAAACACACCATATGACATTAGGCGATTGCGAAAAAATTACTGTGAATTGGAAGCAAAAGACAAAAATAAAATAAAAATCTCCCCAGTTATCTGGACGCCACCACCGGACTTTTTGTGAAGCAACACCTCTGTTTCAAGCCACTACACCAATCTTATTCTCTCTCTATCTATCCTTTCCTACTCCCGCACTATGTAAAACATTTAAAGTGTATGCATAACCCCTTGAGTGCGCGCCAATTATAAAAAAAAGTCTTAGATTTAAAGGTGAGTTTAGAATGTTCAGATGGAAAAAGTTCTAATAAGCTACTTACGTGCAAAGAAGAGGTATTTAGCATCGAATGGCACCCAATGGGTCTAGACTTTTCTTTTATTGATTGAAATACTGTGCTCGCTCAGTGTGAATAAAAATGGAATGGCAAATTCTTCCGATTGTATTGTAGGCTTGGGAAAAGAGAGTATCGTTTACCCATCGAGAACCTAAAAATATTGACCTGTCAGGCCTCGTAAAATCACTACTAGCTTGTATGGTGAAATGAATTTAATTTACTATCGTAGATCATATAGGGGATTAAATGGTTTGTCAGTCCTTTGCATGTTAATTTGTTTAGAGAAAACTAGTTTCTAGTCCTTGAGGATGATCTTTAAGGCAATTTATGTACAATACATAGTTGCAAATTTGCTTCGAAAAAGAAAATTTACTTTACACACTCATTCCGGGCGGTGTGTTTAAAAACTATTGATCGATGAATTTCTACATTTCTGAGGAATGGTCTTTATGGGTGAGGGTGAGTGCTGATCTTTACTTTTGTAGTAAGCTCAAAATACAAATGGAGAACATATGTTTTACAGCAGCCAGGACCTGCGGATTTCAAGTATTAGTTAGGTATACCACATATTTTAATCGATACCTTTGTATGTGTGCTTGTGGGCGCCATGGCACAAAGGTTAGTCTGTCTATCCAGTACGCATAGGACAGTGATGGAAACCCATAAAATACCAAAAACATGAAACCTGACAAACATTAAAAAATTAAATCTGATATAGCACAAAAATTTAGATCCCATACATTGGTGCACAAAACGAATGGTTGCAAGCAGCTAGATTGAAAATCTAGGTCTTAATAGGCTGTTTGCGACAAGTATTTTTAAGATAGATGACAAAGTTTTGACGAATAAGGAATCAAAAAAAAAAGTTTTTCCGAACTCCCGGTTACACATCCCGGTGCACATTTCCGAAAAGACTCAGAACAAAACTCAAACAAGTACGCACGACATCTTGAGTTTACATTTTCTTTACTTTATTTCTGCATTCATGGAAGCACTTAAAAGTAAAATAAATACCTTAAGGTCGGGCGTAGGCGATTGTAAAACTAAATTTTCTTCGTTGTCCAGTCATCTGCCATGCTACGAGTATGGTGCGATGTCATTGAAATTCCTAATTAATCTACAATTTTTTTCCCCCAATACGATGTATAGCGCATACAAATTCTAAATTAGCTCCTAAGGTTAGTGTAAACCGCTGTGACTCGTGAACTATGAGTCACAGAACTCTAATGTAGTTTGATTGCGAAAACAGGTGAATAAAACATATCACAATGCTATATAGTTACATCTGCGACTGTTGGAAAAAGAAAGGACTTTATTTGGTAGAATACTCGTATTACTTACTTAAACCAACAAAAGGTAAGTTGTTGGAAGCAAATAGGCTATCAATCAAGGTTTTGTAAATGCTTTAATCTCCAGCACCCTCTATGTATTATTTTAATTAATATATGGATAATATCAGTAGTAACCTGAAAGAATTTCTTTTAAATACGAATGCAAAATATATTCCCAATAATTACATAACTCCTTATTAAGACCACAATCTCACTTCAATTCCTCTGGTTCAATCTAATAATACCTGCCAAAAACAATTATGCATTTTTGAGTAAAATTTCCGTCGCTATTAAATTTTTTTTTTGCATAAACAAAAAAAAGGTTATCAATTTTCGGTCAACGAAATTCTTTAATGGCCAGTGTCAATAAACAAATGAAATGCCAATTTGATTATACTGAACACTCGTTAGGATAGTACTGCTCTGATTAAAATTAACGGAAGCAGCTTTATAGAAAAATCGTTATCAACTTTAAGTATGACGACTTTAAAAGCATTAGCTGGATTAACACACCTTATGTGCGAATATTCAAATTAAACTAGAGAAATTGATTTCATACTTTGTACTACATATGTATAGTCTCGGATTAAAACTGATAAAATAGGCATGAATCTTCAGATTCAAGACATACTCAACCGATACAACATTATTATCGATGTAAATAATGGAAAATTCATGCGATCGACTAGACTTGAAACTCGATGCCCCTTGGGGTGATTTAAATTTTATTTTATTCCACAATGTCTAATTGATAAGACTTAAGTGCAAGTCTTGTTAAAACCGGTTCGAATCAATGACTAAAATGTGATGCACATTAAATCCATTGAGCTGAATAAAGTAACATCTGAATGTACATATTACGAGGAAAATAGACAAGGATTTATAGCAATACTATCTTCGAGTATTGTAAGTAAATAGTCTAAAAAACCGCAGTTAATTTTGAACATGAGACTTAACCGAATAAACCCTATATTAATATGTTAACGTGATGTTCAATATTTGAGATATGTTCGTCTGGCAGCACGTAATGGCAGCTAAAGGAAATAACTATATACTGAAAATGTCGCAAATTTCAAAAGAGCCAAAGCCCTACCAAACGCGGTAGAAACGCGTACGAAATTCCAATTTGTAATAATTTATGCAACCGCACCAATCGCGCCCCTCAGATTAACGGGGCATGCCCATTTTATTTGTGCTGTAAATCCAGTAAGGTAGTGATCAGTGATTAACTGATCCATTTAAACACTTTTTTCTTCTCCCCTTTTTTGACGAGGTTATGATTAAAACTGTCTATAATATGTTTCGATGATTTGGTAACGCCATGCCATAAATAGATGGTTGGATAACATCCGACATCTTTTCTTGAGCCGTCTAGGAATTTCTCCTGATGAGTTGGAGTCAATGGTGGAGGATCGAAAAGGATGGAGAGTCAAGCTGAGAATCCTATCCCCACGACCCTCATTATTATTATAATCATAAGGGCTTAGCAGACCATTGAAAATGTATGTATGTATGTATTCATTAAAATGCGATATTCCAAAAATGATTTAAATTAAATCACCAGTGTCTTCTTTCGAAAAATTATGTATTGTATAATCACAACTATTTGGTATTGAACAGTCCACAATTTCGATCTTTTATTGGAGACTTGCTAATGCAAATTTTTATTTAAAAACATTTTTGGTCAACATAATTTTGTTTACAAACTTTTCAAATGTTTGCACAATATGGTTGCCGGGGAAAGCATTAATTGTATAGTTGCCAATTACCTTACATTCAGACATTCAATTTGCAAGAAGTAAGCTAACAAATAGTGAAGTTATTTGCCAAAAAATAGAACTTACTGTTTGGTTAGTAACAAAAAATATTAAACTACTAATTGGATCGTTGGGTAAATATTATTGTACTATTATCGAATGTTTAGATGTTAATTTTTAAAATTTTAAGTTCGACAACAGGTCCATGAATGACAACAAGATTACTCTATTATTCCGATTATTTGGTAAGTCCGTATCAAGAGCTAAATAGGGAGGTGTGATATTTAGAATTGTTTGATGACAACAGGGGCATTTTAAGGGTACTTAATATCGTATTGGTTATAAATCTATAAAACTTGGAAAAATGAAAACATAAAGGTTTCTGAGGAGGCCACCTCTCTCTGTTAAACAGTTGCTATGAGCTTAACAACTGATAAATCGGACGAAAAAGATGTTATTTTCCGGAACACATTGTCGTCGGTTGTTATTTTCTTACTTATTGCCATCAACATGTTTATCTATTAGCTTGATTTCTTTAAAAGTTTGGTAAATAAGTGCATTCTCTAGTTTCGGTTTTTTTTTTTTTTTTCTTTAAGTAAGTGAAAGTCTGAAATTAAGATAATTAGCAGCCGTAAAAGAACTATATTTTCCACACCAATCATTTTAGGCAAATATTTAAAGTATTAGTAAACAAAAATATTTTGACTAACAATACAAAATATTTGCTACCGAAATTATTTAAAAGCAAAAATTCGCATAAACAACTATATGATACATCAAAATATCGCGTTATTTTTTATCATTACGAATGCATTTCTTAATATCGTAGTTTCTTAATTTCCCTGGCATACATGTGTATAGAGGTCTTTTAAGAAAATTGTTCATCACGTCAGGGCAAAATAATAGCCCTAGTTTTACTGTAAGCTATTTTTCTTAAGGGTTTGTATTATCCCTTGATATGAGTGCATAAGTATGTACAAGTACCGAAACAAATATTCTAATCAGGGTGATTCGTTAACTCTTGATTTCGTATAGAGTTGCTTTTGATGGGACCTCTAACTTCTAAGAACTTTAGGTCGAGAAGCCTACACAAAACAAAACTATTTATTTCATGGTCAAAATATGGCTCTCTTCTGTAGAAGAAATAAACAATGTCAAATGGTGTTTTTGATTCCTTTTAAATTTCCAGTGAAAATTTAGACCTGGACTATTTATTTCGGTCGAAGAGAACATTTTACTCTGTCCTAATCTAAATAGATCTCTTTAAATATAACCAAAATGGAATGTTGCAGTGGGGATCTTAGAGCGATGAGTACTCACATCTTTGAATTGTTTTCTTTGAATACCTATGACATACTAAAGTATGCCAAAATAGGTCTTCAATTTAAGGAAATCAGATAGGGTGTGGGTAGGATATGGAGAGTAGAGAAGAAGACCACCTCAATGTCTGAAATGATATCTTCAATGTATGAAGCTCCACTTTCAAATTCTAATTGAAAATTAATTGAAAACTGTATTAAGCATCCATCCTCAATTATAGTATTCCTACTTAAGACATTCAAGCCTGAGAATGAAATATAATATTATCCAAATACTGCAAACAACAAATCTAATCAAATCTAATCAAACAGGCAAGCTGTGGGCGCCGTGGCGTAAGTGGTTAGTGTGTCGGATCACTACGCATGAGGTTCCAAGTTCGAATCCCAGAAAATATTAAAAAGTTTTTTCACGGTCCCACCTCTCGCGATCGTCTGACAAACATCCGAGAGTATTGTTGTCACGAAAATGCTTCTCAAATCGCCATTCGGATTCGGCATTAAAAACACTGTAGGTCCCTTCCATTCGTGTGAAAAATATAACGCACACAACATGAGTGGTTGCGAGAAGCAAGGCCCTGGCACTTTAAAGAGCTATTGCGCCAAATATTTGTATTTGTAAACAGGCAAGCTACAAAAGCCATCCATTTTAGAATGATCTTGTTTAACATATAGACGAACCCATAATGGTTATGAATTCATAATGGTTGGTTGAGGCCAAGGTTCACTCCGAACTGTAGCGCCACAAGTAGGTAGTAAGTAATGAATCCAACATAGGAGTATTTAGCGAATCGCCATTATAGGACCGTATATCATACTCTCGAAATTAGGTAACTAGTTTACTTTGATGGAAGATGGTGGATTTCATTGATTTCCGCTATTATGGATACTAGTATCGCGTGTGGTCGAAATTCGACCCGGGGGATTTACTTAACTTAACGGTTACATACGCACATGCTTTTTTTTCTGCACATCTATGGCACAGTACATTTCGAATGATGTAAGTTTCATCCCCCTCCTTTTATAATAAATACTAAAAAAACGTAAGATAAGTTTCGTGTTCACGTATTAATATATAAGATTTTCACAACGAAAAAAAAAACTCATCCAAATTTATTTTACTACAGAATATATTATTTATCTTACATTTTTATTGACTAGCCAGTTGAATTTCTGAATAGGTCACGAGCCCGATAGTCAAATCTGTACCTATCGCATTTCACATTCGCTGTATTATTTGAAATACATTTTCAGTTTTAGTAATGAGGCGGGTTTAATGCGAAAGCGGAGCCAAATGGATTTAGCAACACAAAACACCAATTCCACCGTCAAATGCGATCCACTGCGCATTTGCTGGATTGGGTACCAAACTACCATTCTAAGTGACAAAATATGTGCGTTCATTTAATTCTTACAGCACATACATATGTATACCATTTCAGGAACTTGGTTTCAACCAAATACTTTTAAATACGCTCCCATACACTAATGTTAAATTGAATACTTTTGATTAATTATGAGTATTCTCAATAAGATCTCAAAGGAATAGAAACCGTTCAAAATTTAACTGTCTGTAATAGTGATTCCAAGTATCTGGTGTCCGCCATAGTGATTGTTAACACTTCCCACTGCTTTGTGAAAGTAAAGCGGAAAAGCTTTTGGGGAAATACCTACTTTGAAAATTGGGAAAATTTCTCCGAGAGCAATCATATATTAGTTTCGAAAATGCTCTGAAATAGACAAGCTTTAAGAGTAGCTTCTGCGAATTGCTCCCAAATAAAAGCGCTATTTTAGTCCGATAAGAAGTAGTTCAACTCAAAAACTTAATGACCGAAGCAAAAAAAAGTAATTACTTATGAAGGCTTACAAAAAGAAGGAGCATATAGCACGCCAACAGATACAAAAACTCATATTTGCGCAATTATGTATGCATGTGCCAAAATCTCACCAATATGAAATTTGGATGAACCCAAATAGTATTTGTGCTACTCTCATTTTTGGACTATAGAACTAATATTAGCACCATCGCCGTTATCTAGTAAACTGTTCTTAATTTCCATCGCATTTTTTCAAATTATCGCTCAAACAACATGACCCGTCTGAAAACAATCTCAGTCTGGCGCTATTTAGTTTCAATTCAAGAAATTGAAAATTAAGAAAAAAAAGTGAACAAATTCAGTCACTCACCTTCCAGTAAATTGTAGAAAATCCTTCTTTAAGTACAAATCCATTCCATATAGTTCCGATGAAGTGCACTTCTGCATATGCAATCCAAAAACATAAAAAAAATAGTAAAACAAAAATGTTGCTTTAAGAAACCAAATAATATCCTCACAGGACACGGTGTTCGTTCAATGCCCCCTTTGATTAGAAACGCCGCCGATGTAACATCACGAAAATTTATTTTTTGAGGATTCTTCGGATCACAAAATGGATCTTCAAACTCCTCTATGTCTGAGTTACTTCCCGATGTTAGCCTCTCCCTTGCTTGATTCAATTTCAAATGCTCCAAGGCATCAATATACTCTGGATTTGCTTCACTCCCATTCTTGGCACCATTTTTATTATCTGCACCGTTACTTGGCATTTTTGTAAATAAAAATTATCTAAATCACTTGTGGTTGAAATTTAAAAAAAGTCTCTTAATAAATATTAGATTTCCACTTGGCCGCAATTTAAGAATAATACACCCCTAATCCAATGGCCAGAGATAAGCGCGTCTACTCGTTCTACTGAATCGATCGCAACTAATTCGCTGTGATCTCAACTGATCTTGAAGTAACTTTTTCGAATCAAAAGCAAATATTAGCATACACTTATTGCTTTTAGGAGTGTGGCACTGTAAAAGCAAAAATATATTAAATAACAGAAAGAGAAATTACGTATTGAAATTGTTGTTTTGTATACTTTTGTTTTGTGTAGCCCCTGTGATCTCTTAAGTGGCCGCCATTACGATAAGAATCGGGCGTTTTATATTTATTATTATCAAATTATGGATGAATGTTCTCATCTTGGGAAACTTGTACTTATCGATAAGGCACAGCATTTTATTAGATAAGGGACATTGTGATGACTATCGGGAAAATTTGACAAATTAGGAAGTGATAGGAAAGCAAAAATATTTGAGAGGGACAATGTGAACAGATTGATCTAGATCGGTCACCGATGGGGAAAAAAAATAAGCAAAATAATTTTAATATGTCAAAAGTCCATTTGGATCGGCAAAATAATAAAAGCACGATTTTTGAGGATGATCGACAATTTTATTATTATTTTCTTCAAATTATTTGTATTTGTTTAACAATGCAAATTAACTATACCGCCTAGTTATGCTTTAACTATAAACCAAGCTTGCGGTCGACGTTGGTTGAAAACTTAAGACTTTTAAAACTTTGCTTGCATCAAGAAAGAGCAAAAATTAAACAGAAACTCCTGCTCTGAATCTGAAGAAGGGACAAAAGCGTCGAGAACTTTTGAGAAAATAGATTTTTAGTAAAAAAAAAAATTAGTATTATTTCAATAATTTTTGCTAAGATATTGGGCCCAATTCTTCAACTCGTATACGACAGTCATATACGAGTTGAAGAATTGGGGTAATTAATTTTGAACGGCTTGTAGGCGGTTAACCAGTCTTAAAAATTGACCATAATTCAATTGCCGTAGTCCTAGTTTTTTTTTTTTTTTGCCTCCGTAAACTCTTTCCATCCCTAATCAAACAGAAATTAAGAGTTTTTCTGTACTTGTGTCCAATTTATTTATTCAGGATCTTTCATTGTATTCTCTGCAACTTTTTGCAATAAAACAAAAACCCTTGCAAAAGTGCACAATATTAATTGCATACTGACTGTCATGACTTATGAACGTTAGTAGTTCCAAACGTTTGCGTAGATAATAGTTTATGCAATTATGGACACAGCGTTTGTAAGGTTGCCGGTTTTTTTCATAAATCAGCAGCTATACATAGTATGGCAAATTTGAAAGTTATGTAAATCGATTTGTTTCCAAAATCGGTTAAGTACCGTTAATTTAGAGGTTATAACGCAGGTTTCGATTTAGCTGTTCAGTCGTTTATGCTGAATTCACATATCTCGGCTTCTTCTTTCTGCGATGAAAAAGGGGAACAATTTGGAACAGTTTAATCGCCAGATAGAGATGAAAGAAGTTACCTTTCGAATTGATGCATAGACTTTTTACTTAACTATCCCCATTCCATTTTCGATTCAGACGTACATAATTATAATATTTACTTTTAAAAGAGTGTTTGAAAAACAGTCAAATTTGCTGCTGAATGATGTCATCTGAACTTGATTTGTGTCATTTAAGCATTCTCGTTTACCGCCCTGTCTGAGAGTAAATCAATGAGATTCTGTTTGTTTGTGTGTTTTAGATAATCTCTGAAACTACTCAACCCATTGACATACTATATTATGGATTGCTAGTGAAATATCAGTTCCATACAGTGTCTGCACAAAAAATGACGCCAACATAACTAGCCCTCTTGGTTCGAAGCGGAAAAATGTGGAAACAAAATGCCAACCATCTTGAATTTCTCCATAGAATGGTAGAGACACCTCTTGGGTTTGTGTGGATTTGCTAAGTAAAACGGTTTAAATTTAAATTGTTGAGACATTTACCCTGATTGTCGTTGGCGTTTGTTGCTTTTCGACGATTGTCGTTTTATTCATAACTATGACCTGCTAACCGTTAAACATTACTAAGCAATTTGTTTGTCGTTTAGAATACTATAACAACTCTTTCACAGTAAAAAAGTTAAGAAAATGAATTCGTGCTACATCTGAAGAATAAAACGATAACCGTCGAAAAGCGACAAACGGGGTAATAAATAATAAATCAGGGTAATTGTTTGCAGCAGATGTCACCTCAAAAATGTGCTAGTTCAAATAATTACCGATAGATAGAACTAACAAAATTTGAGTAAAAAATCGTTATATATGCATTTTACTGACCCATAAATTGAACACTATTCGTATATTTATTACGATTCAATTTTGTATGTAATATGTCGATAAAAATACTGTCTCTGCACACCCAACTGCATCCAACGAATTTTCAAACAAGTGTGAGTTTCCATTTTTTTTCCACTCCGAAGCAAGAGAGCTAGCGCTAATGTTGGAACCAACACGAAGTTGGCTACTAGCAGTCCATATATAGTATATCAATGACTCAGCCAATTGAGCTCAAACTTAGACAAAGTATAAATAGATATATACAATTTTATTCATTTCGAACTTAAAACTAAATCAACAACAATAGTAGTTAGCTAATAACTGGAAGAGAATAAATAGTGATCATTCTTTAACTATTAGAACATTATGTCCTGAGTAAGTGTTGAATTATACATAAATTTTATTTAAATAATTTAATAGGGTTCTGATGTGGGGTGACAATCAGTACTATTTAAAGAAATGTGTAAAAATAAATAAAACAATTCAATAGATACAATTCAAAATACAATAATAGAATTTATAAAAGGATGAATTCACAGAGGAAAGAAAGAATTTTTCCAGAAAAAAACAATTCAAAAATCTAAATCTTATAGATATTTATGTGATTTAAGCGGTATTACTTATGGTGAAGGGGCTCCGTGGCGTAAGTGGTTAGTGTGTCGGATCACTACGCGTGAGGTTCCAAGTTCGAATCCCAGGAAACACCAACAAATTTTTTTCATCGTTCCTCGCTCTCACGAGCGTCTGACAAACATCCGAGAGTATTGTTGTCTCGAAAAAGCTTCTCAAAACAAATTGCCCTTCGGATACGGCACAAAAGTGTAGGTCCCTTCCATTCGTGTGAAAAATATAACGCACACAACATGAGTGGTTGCGAGAAGCTAGGCCCTGGCACGTAACCCTTGAATGCATATTGTTGCCAATTGTCTAAATTCCAGTTACACATGACCATTTGTTTACGTCTACAATAATTTTGGTAATAATCGCATATTGTTGCCAAAAGTCTACATACAACTTTTTTCAAAATAAATACTCAATATTATTACCTGCATTTTTTTATTTATTTTTTACGTCACCTATGACTACATTCCTATAAAAACGATTTTTTAAAATTCAAAACGAAAAAATCATGCATTTAAGTGTTAAAGAGATGTTGCGCCAACTATATATGTATATATACCTATGAAGATTAAGATAGGATTCTTAACAAAGATTCAATGCTTGCATGGTCAATGGTAAATAGCCAGTTTTTTACTTTTATTAAGAATAAGTGAGCGTTATAAGCAGGGTTAGGATTTTGTTGTTCACATAAAAAAGTAAAAAAAGGCAAAACAAAACACTTAAAAAGGCAAAAAAAGGCATTTATTAAAAAATAAGAAAAGGAAAGTAAATGCACATTTAGTTATAGTAGCATTGAACTGCCAAGAGCTTTTTGAAATTTCTGGTAATAATCTTCTCCGGTTCTGTCTTAGAAGCGCCTTTAGAGAGCTAAATGACCTTTCTACTTCAGCTGAAACGAGTGGAGCCCATTTAAAGCTTTCAACATTATTAACATCAATATTTTCTGGAAGTTTGGAATCCAAGTCGCCGTTCATTATAGAATTTATCTGCTCAATAGTTTTCAGTCCCGTATTTGCATTGAAAACGACAGTAAACTTCTTCAGGACTTCCTTTGCAATCGGCCCTTTTGCTTTTTCCAAGTTTTGCTGAATGTTCTTTAAAACCGGCAACACTTCGCCAATTGATGTCCCTTGATCAGAATATTACTAGTTAAAATTATAAGTACAGACTCTCAAAAATACCTGTCTTCGAAAATTCGTTTTTTTTTGGGTCGACTAAAAACCTAAAATTGACTTTGATGTACGCCAGCTGCGCTTGTACTGCTTCATCTTCAATCAATTCCTTTGCAAACACAACACAGCTTGCATCGTCTTCAAGAAGGCTGACGATTTTTTTAATCTGAGCAAAATAATCCGCATATTATGTCTTCTTCATCTTCTTCCTTTTATCAGCGAGGTTATGATCCGAAAACAAGGGATCACAACCCTCCCACTTCACCGCATTTCTACTGATCCGCCCGTGGGGTTCGCCTATTTGAACTCAGAAAATATCGGCAGGCCCGCCGATTTTGGATCACTCGGTTACTGAGGCCAATGAAATGCCGATGTCGTCGCATTTGTCTGATCCAGGCGTTTATAGGCCTGCCTTTCCTACATCGCGATGTCTTTGGAACGTGCATAGATATTACCTTTTTAACATGGTTCATATGATCTCTTCTTTGAACGTGGCAATACCAGCTGAGCCGGTCGCGCTCTATTCTATTATGTATTGTATACAAACAAGAAATATGTAATAGAGTTATACACAGTAACGTCTGCGGTCACATACAAGTGCAAACCGTCTGTGGTCATGTACATATTTCCATGTTGACTCTCCCCACGGACTAGACGTTTTAAATTTAGGTATGCGTATTACGTAGTGTGAGTAAGACGCATGTTTGCACAGATATACATACATGCAAACGCGCATTTTTCTGCAATTTTTTTTAGCGAACAAACTTTGAGAAAAAAGCATAATAGGCAAAAAAGGCAGAAAAAGGCAACAACGGCAAAAAAAGGCAAAAAAAGGCAATAACGATATAAAAAGGCAAAATAAAATACATATATTTGGAATCAGGAGGACATGAAACGTGTTTGTGTAAAGTCAATACTATCTTCCGATTAAGCAAAAAAAAGAGGCAAAGTTAGCAAAATCCTATCCCTGGTTATAAGTAATTCTGACAAAATATGGTAGTTTATTGAAATAGGTTGGGGCTGTAACGGTATAAAAATGAGGAAAATGAGTCCTATGTGCAACTGGTTTGTTGACGAGAGCCAGATTATTTATGCGTTAGTTATAAATTTGCGAGTATCTACAAGGAATGTTACCACTTCGCTTGAAAAAATCCCTGAGTACTTTAAAGACGTACAGATGCCTTAGTGGTAAAATTCGTAGTTTTTTTTAACAAGTGCCAGCTATGAGTGAAACGATTACAATTAAAAATGATCCGAATTAAGGGTTCTTGTGCGACCAATAAAGGTTTTCGAAAAATTGACAAATAAAGCAGAAAATTACAACCAACACTACAATGACATTCCTCACGAAACAAATGAAATATTAACCACACGAAAATATAAATAAAACATCGAAATTTAATAATCGTTCAATAAAAATACATAAACCAAAAAAAACATCTACGAGTATTTCATTTCATTAAATGGCGCGCAGTACACGCATCCGCTAGTACTTAGTCACTAGGTTTGTTTTCTTTTTTTTTCTCCGGGCTGCAAATATTTGTGCATTTTCCCACTTTTGTGGGACCCTGTACACAATTTGTGTTTTTTGGGCGTCCGCAGTATCCCAAACCAAGGTAAAGAAACACCCCTACCATCTGTCTTGCGCAGTGAGTTACTTTGATTCGAATTCAAAAACGAAAATAATCAGCCTTATTAGCGGTGTTCATACGGTCTAACCTGACCCTAACCAGACATGGTCTGACAGACATGGTCTAACAGACTCAAATCTGATCATGTGAACTCAAGAAACGACTGTCTGTCAGACATGTCGGATGGTTTCCAAATTGTTTTGATATTTTGGTGGGTGGACAGATATACATACGAGTATCTGATAGTGTGAACGAGTGTCTGTCCGACCTGGAGGAAATTTCATGTCCGAAAGATATTCGCACTGTGTGGCTGTTCGCGGAAAATAAAACTGAAGTAAAAAATGGCTGTTTACGAGAATGTGCAATTCTGGAAAGAATTTTTTTTAATATATGGAAGTGTACCGCAGACTTGGAAGATAGAATGTGAAGTTTATAAAATTAGAAATTTATAAAACAGAGCCTATGAACAGTTACTAGCAAAATGTTATCTATCACAAGCGCTGCTGCCATCATTGAAAAGTGAAGTCTAACGACATGTTTGACAATGTGAACGCTAACGACATCGGTCTGTCCGACATCCATCTGACAAAGTCTGTCAGATATGTAAGACCGTGTGAACCCCCCTATTGTGAGCCGTTTTACATTCACGACTTTTGTAGTCATTTGAGGCGTTTCGTTTTACTGAAGTTATTTCGTAACTTCGACAACATTATATAACGGTGAATTCCAGAACTCTGCTACTGCACTTAATAACTGTTCCCATGTGTTCCCATTTATGAACAAAAAAATAAAGCATTTTATACACAATGTACAGGGTAAAATAAATAATACAGGCTAGCAAACTGTTACAAACAAAAGCTTATCTAAAACAAAAGAAAGCAAAATAACTGTTGCGCAGGTTTTGACGTTTGGTTGTGCTGGTGTTGCAAAAAAAAAAAAAAACTGTTGATTTGAGGAGTACATACTGCGAAAATGTTTCTTTTTTAACTTGTTGCTTTTATGTTGCCGTAACACTGCATTTTTGAATTGGGCCTAGTTCATATTCCGCATGCTATGCCAACGACCATCACGCTGAAGGTATCGGTTCTCGTCCGATCACCGAAATCAAGCAACACCGGGTGCTGTTAGTACTTAGATGGCGGACCGCTTGTGAACACAGAGAGTCTTAAATTGTTTCTAGCGCTATTTGCATCACAGGAAATAAGGCAATTCAATTTAGTTTTTAGAAATCAATCCAAAATTTAAGAAAACATACATTTTTAATTGTTTTCCAACCCTTAGTCCAAAAGACTTGGCCTCTTCTCCAATGACTTCTGCAGAAGCTGTAGGGACGAGGAGGAGGAGGAAACCATCCTTCACCTCCTATGCACATGCCCAGCCCTGTCGCATAAAAGAATGCTCCATCTAGGGTCCCCCTTCCTTGACGACCTCTGCGATCTGGCGTCCTTGGACGTCATGAGCATCCATCGCTTTGTCAAAAGCTCCGGTTGGTTTTGTTAGTCCCTGAGTGGCCTAATGGTTTGATCCTGGTATCACAAAGGACCTTCGCTGGTCTAAGTGTGTCTACACTCTCGTGTGGACAGCCAACATAACCTAACCTAACCTAACCAACCCTTAGTCGGATCAGCAGAAATGCAGTGAAGTGGGAGCGTTATGATCCCTTCAGTTCATATCATAACGTCACCGAAATAGGAAGAAGATACTTTTTCAATTGGTTTCCACTACTTTTACTTAACTTACTTATGTCCTGTATCCCCTTGTGGATCCTAGGCCTCTACTACGCTTACGCGCCATCGTGTACGGTTTCTTTCAATGTATCTGAGTTCTCCCCAACTTTTCCTTAACTGCCGTGCCTCCTTCTCGACTGTTCTGCGCCATGTTCTCCTCGGACCGCCAGGTCTTCTGCCGTCCTGAGTTAAGGGGTTCCATTGCATAGCATGGTTCGCTATGGAACTGTCACCCTTTCGGGACGTGTGACCAATCCACTGCCACTTCCGCCGTTGGATGGTTGTGCCTATTGGTTCCTGACCCGTTCTCTCGTAAAGGTGTTCGTTAGAGATACGATTGGGCCAGAAAATCCTTAAGATATTGCTCAGGCACCTATTAACGAACGTTTGCAGCTTTCTGGAGATAGTAGTGGTCACTCTCCACGTGCTGCAACCATATAACGGGGGCCTTATTTTGTACTGCTTTTGGATTCGGATTGCCATTCGAAAATGTAATCCGATTCTAAAATGAATTGGTATTTTGTATAGTTCTCGGATTGGATGTAAGTACTTCCAACTCAAAAACATTTCAAACATTTCCGAAAGTTAGATTGTCAAAACATCTATCAAAAGTCACTTAAATTACTTGGAAATTGAGTTTGTATACATTTGTTATAGAAACGCAATACAAAATAAGGTCCCAGCACGGATTCAGTCTTATCTTGGTGCTCAAACTAATTGGACTGCTTCGCCATATTTTGGACAACATCCCGAACGCGGACTGTGCTTTGGCGATTCTGTCGAATCGACTGTATCCAGTTCGGTTCCACTATCGGTCGAGACAATACTCCCAAGATACTGGAAACCCTCTACTCTCTCTACCGGTTGTCCAGCAATGCATATTTGAGCCGATGAGTTTGTTCCAAGGCTGATAATTTTATTTTTCAGCCCGACGACGCCTGCCTCCCTCTTCACATCTGCTGTCATTTGGTGGAGGTCCATAATTCTGTGGTAGAGTAAGCATACATCGTCAATGTACACCCTTATCGTGGAATCCGCCGGGGGGAATTATTCACCGAAAAAAATATTTCGGTATCGTCAAATCCGCAAAGCGAACAGTTCCCCGTGTCGGTAATGTGAACGAGTTCCGCTGCATCGTGGAAAACGTTCGGATCGAATCTCCCCATACATTTCACACCCGCAGCTATCACCCCTATCGTGGAATCCGCCGGGGGGAATTATTCACCGAAAAAAATATTTCGGCATCGTCAAATCCGCAAAGTGAACAGTTCCCCGTGTGGGTAATGTGAATCAGTTTCACTGTATCGTGGAAAGCATTCGAATCGAATTTTTCCCGAACAAAATGACATTTCTCATCCGCATCAAAATCATTGCGGATTTCTGGCTTGGCTGGGTGCACATCGTCTTCTGTGTACAAACAATTTGTGTTTACATATAAATTACAGGAAGAAAACTACAACTGCTTTATTAAGCCGAAAATTGTTAATAAATCTATGTAATATTGAACTTTATTTAAATCAGAAATAAATAAAAAATATGGTTTCTAGAAGCATGCATTTCATCTGGAAGTTCCATGAAATCATCCACTGTTGCTATTAACCTCTGTCGTACTCTTCTCTGGGAAAACTGTTCATCTTCTTCCTCTTCTGCTTCCAAAAACAGTTATCCTGTCCACTTGTGTGCCTTATTTTTATTTTAATCACTTTTTAAAGAAATTTTCGTTTTACGAAACGAATGTAGCAACACAGATTTTTATTGACAAATAAAAGACAGCTGTTTGACAGTGAAACTACCTTTCCCCAATGCCTGTCGATAAGGAGACGTTCTCGGCGGATTCCACGATAGCAGTAGAAAGTGAAAGGGAATCGAATAGGTGAAGTGAAACTCAATTCCGACGGATTCCACGATAGGGGTGTATTTCATTGCGGATTTGGTTGTTAGTGTATGAAATCTTACGTTGCTTCTGGTAGTTCCATTATATTTTCCGTGTTTGCTCTTAATTGAGAGTGCCTCCTCCTGTGTGAAGATGATCTTTCATGAAAAACCAATGAAACGCTATCTATTTTCGCACAAAAATAATTTTTTATTTCCCAATTGGATTTTCACAAAGCACACATGTGTTTCAAACGAGCTGTCACAACAGAACTTCCTAATCGACAACAGTGGTCGGTAAGGAAGATTATCCGACGGATTCCACGATAGTGTTTTTATGTTCACGTGAAACGAATAGGTGAAGTGAAACTCAGATCCGACGGATTCCACGATAGGGGTGGTAGTCAAGATGTTTCAGTTGAGATGTAAGAGTCCATCGAATTCCTCCGTTTCCCGTCGACAAAGCTGCATGAAGCACAACGCTAATCACCAATAGGAATAATATTGGTGAAAGGACAGCCTTGTCTTACCCCACTTTGGATCTCAAATTCCTCAGACAACCTTCCCCTGTGCAGATCGTGACATTTGTAGCCTTCATATGTGTTTCCACTACTTGGTGATCACTTATTTGTTAACGACAAATACCGTCGATTTATGGAGCTCAACACCTTAAAGAATAGCAGTAAAATTTTGTCACATTTGTCGTACGATAATGGGTTCCACAAGGGCTTTAACGACAAATTGTGATCAATGACACAAAAACACCATTGTAAATTGAAGTTGTCGCTTTTTAAATCATCGTAAATGTCACTCGCAATAAGATTGAAAAGCTAAAAAGCAAATTAACTGCCAAAATGTTATAAAAATAGTCCACAGGATGGAAATCCTAAGAGTGTAATCAAAAATGTTGACTCTTTCGCTTTATTCATACATTTTCGTAGGCCAAATCTCACTGTTAAAAAAGAGGGCAAAAAACCGAGAAAATAAAGCTTAAGTCTTTCAATTCTACCCCCCTCTAAAACCAACATTTTCCACTCAGGATATAAATCGACTTGTAAATGAATTTAGTTTATTACTGTGCATTTAAAGTATGAAGCTAACGATAGTTTTTAAGTCGGAAAAGTGAGTTCCTGTTAAAAGCTCTCACTCGAGTTCGCATATACAAATCTTTAATTCGACACGAGGTTAGGTTCACTTTTGTCAGGTAATACGACTCGAATTCACAAATAAATTCATTAGATCCAGCTGCTAAAGGATCATGCTAGCAGCTATGCTTACGACTCATTAGCTATGCTTACGACTCTGGTATACCTTGCATACAGGTTTTTTTTTTTAAAGAAGGACACAATATATAATTTATTTTTTAATAGACCGCTTTCCTCTCTTTATTGAGTGACTTTTTCTCTTCTCTTAAATTGTTATCAATTTCTTTTCTTTTTTAAATATATATATATCATCTGTTTTAAAACTTTCACACATGCCAGTATTTTTTTGTAATAATTAATTAATTAAAATAACATAATATTTTTTTTTTTAATTATTTTCTTTAATGTATATTTAAAAAATAATCCAACTAATATTTTGCGCTAAAATTTTCAAATTAACATCCTCGTTTTCATTTGTTTTTGTTTTATTCAATTCTGAATAAAAGGAAATAAAAATAAAATTATTCACATTCCTATTTCTGGAAACCAAGCAATAAAGAACTCAACTTTAATACATATAGCTACTTATGAATAAAAAAAAAATTATTATATTAATATGTATTACAATGCATATGTAATATACAAATATTTATTACTACAGTCATATCTCGTTTATTTTAGAATAAAAATAAATCATGTTTAATTAAACGAATTTTCTGTGTTTTCTTTTTTGCTTATTTATATAATATAAATGAAATCGTTTTTTTTTTTTACTTTGTATGTATAAGACGCATTAAGTTATTTCTTTTTTAATATTTATTTTTACAATTATTTTTTATACATTTCCATTTCATTTCGGTTTTGTGAGGTGGTGATTATTTCAATTTTAACTTAAGAAACATTTTGTTGCCACTAAACTCTCCAAATATATGTAGTTAATGTTGTTTAATATTGAAATACTACATTAATGCATGAAATAATGAAAATAACACAAACAATTTTAGAAAACAATTCGAAAAATAAATAACTATGTATTTTGTTTTTTTAACTTGCATTATTCATGACAAATATTCTCATCATATTAAATATAATTTAGTATTTTGATAAATTTGCTTTTTGTTTAGCTTTTTTTTAATAGCAAGAATTTAATAATACGTTTTTTTTTTTTTTTTTCTTTAAAATTTTTTTTTTTTGGTTTTACAATTTACTATCACTCGTCTAAAAAGTATTAGGAATTTTCTGTACTTTACTTTCTTAAATGTATTTTCTTTTCTTGTCCAAAGTTTATGTCAAAAATATTGTTAATCCATTTGTTCTTTAAAGATAAATTTTCCGAATTGGTACACTTTTTTTTTACTTCTAATATGTGAAAGATAGATTTTATACAATAAATAAGAATTTTAAGTAAGTATTATTTTAATGGATTACAGAAGAAAGATAAGTTCATAGATTTAAATAAATGAAACACGTAAAAGATTTGTAAGTTTCTCATACGATTTGGGGTTATTGTGGTGTATTTAAGCTGTTGTGAGTTTACAGTGGGGCTCTTTAAGTAATGTTAAGAAATAAATAATAATCAATGATCGCCAAATCTAACTCCGACAGTAGTAGTAAGTTTTCAATAAGAAAGTTGATATGAATTAAAATTGTAAGCGCCCATAGCTACTGATTTTATTTTATTCTACACCTCACACATGAGAGGAATATGAAAAAAGCATTATCTTCAAACACATGATCGGTTCCAATGGATATTTTAAGATGGATAGTTCTGAAATAAGCACGTTCAAAAAGTATCGAAATAATGATTAAAAAAGTTAAGAATTCGTCAGCCTGGTACTCCTTAAATGTACTTAGTACCCCAATGCCAAATGAGTTGAAACAGTTTATATCAAATGCTGCGCTAAAAATATTCATTTCTGTTATTCGATGGCTTCAGAACAGCTTACCTCAACAATAATCACATTTGCTATATTAAACGATAGAATCAGAACTCAATAACAGTTTTCACACATTTAGAAATTCTCAAAATATTTTTATTTATTTAAATATCTTTTTTATTTTATATTTTTAGTAATTCACAAAATATCCGATGCCAACTGTCTGTCAATATATGATAATCCGTACTTAAGAACAACTGAACGAAAGATGAATCGACTTGATTTGTGAAGTTAGTAAAGAGTTTATTAGAAATTGGTAGTGCAAGTGCATAAGATGTATGCAACCGAAGTATGGGTGTGCAAACAGTATGAGAATTCAGAAAAGCTGTTTTCCATCTTCTTAAAACGTGTCTTTTACCAACTACAACACCAGCTTGCATATTACATCTTGAAACACTTCAACTTGGTAGTAGTTACTGAAAATGGACGGAGTGCGACTTATTAACATGAAGTACTTCGTAGAGAGCCAAACTGACCCAACTTATAGATCTAGATGTCAACAACGTAGATGTGTAACTGAAAGGGCCTGTAAAACCTTCTCTTAAAAACTGAATAGTCTCGTGAATATAACACAAATTTCGCAAGGAGTTTCAGCAATACTACTGCATGCATAAGTTTAATCTATGTAACTATAACAATTATTTCCAAGAGAAGCATTCGGCAGATATGATCTCAAATTCTTTCTTTTAAGCCACGTACATATATATTCGTAAGTAAAATACATTTGCCGCTCTACTATAAATCGTGCAACACCCGTGGAAGAAAAGATGTCCTCCATTTTCCATTCTTGGAGAAACCAGACGTAATTTTTTGGAGATTAAGGATCTAAGAGTAGAAGAAGCACTACGAATCTTAAGCAGTGGTGGAGACTGGTCTGTTACACTCCCTATAGATTCGTTTAAATTTCATTTGATTTTAGGAAGAACACTTCATTGGGAGGCATCTAGTTCCATTCTTTGTCTTTATTTAGACATCGTGAAAATTTTGCAAATTATGTTCAAATATTAATAATTTGGTTGTTTATTATGTTTATTACGTGCAGTCCGAATCGCATTGATCTAAGAACTCATCAAGATGCCGAAATTAAACACGAAGTAAAGTTCAATTTGACTTGTGTGTGAAATAAAATTGTTATCATTAAATCGAGAAGAAAAGTCTGCCAGAGACAAATAGCTAAACATGTCAACCTATAAATTTTGGATGATTAACGCACATTTATGGACACTTCTCGCACAAACGTACATCCATATCCCGTCCGATTCATCGCAATGCACATATTACATCGCATGTACATGTCTACACTTATAACCTGCTTTTGACCACACAAAAATGATTCAGCTCTGTACTAAGGATTATATGAATCGAATGATAGGCCATGTAATCATTCGCGAATCGAATTAAAATACCAATAAATCTGAGAATTTGTTATTGTGATTTGCATTTTAAACGTTTTTTTTTTTTTGCAACATCAGCGCAACCAAATGTCAAAACAGAGCAACCTGCGAAACAGTTATTCTGCTGTTGTTTTTTGTTTTAGACAAGCTTTTGCTTGTTACAGTTCTAGCGAACTTTTTTACTATTTATTTTACCTTGTACTTTGTGTATAAAATGGATAAAAGGTAACTTCTAACAATAATGCTTTATTTTTTGTTTATAAATGAATGAATCCGAATAAGAATGAATATTTGTATGCTAGAATATGTATGACAATATTCCTATAATTGTTTTAACTATTATCTGCAACCGGTCTGCAAAAAAAAAAAATACTTTTATAAACGCATTAAAACTCCTGCAATTGATATGGATTGCGCCAACGTGCTGACGTTAACGAACACGTTCGTTTATTTCCAACACATGTAATCTGCACGATCAAATTTATTAGTCAATTTCAGCTAACCACCTTAACTATATAGTGTGGTATAATCATGGCAAAACGTTGTTTATCAAAGAGAATTTTTTTTTATCAGGGACTGACAGATAACCTAGTGAAAGACAATGGGGGAATAGAATACCTTGATGATGAGTTAACCGCATCATATAGAGCATAATGTTTCGATCGTCGCACATATACAATACATACACACATCAAACAAAAAAAACAAACAAATATTTGGCGCAACAGCTCTTTAAAGTGCCAGCGCCTAGCTTCTCGCAACCTCGTGTGCGTTATATTTTTCACACGAATGGCAGGGACCTACAGTTTTTAATGCCGAGTCCGAACGGTGATTTGAGAAGCTTTTTCGTGACAATCACCCTGATTGTCGTTGGCGTTTGTCGCTTTTCGACGATTGTCGTTTTATTCTTCAGATGTAGCACGAATCCATTTTCACTTTTTCACTGTGAAAGAGTTGTACTAGTATTCTACACGAGAAACAAATTGCTTAGTAATGTTTAACGGGTAACAGGTCGTAGCTATGAATAAAACGACAATCGTCGAAAAGCGACAAACGCCAACGACAATCAGGGTGAATACTCTCGGATGTTTGTCAGACGTTCGCGAGAGGTGGGACCGTGAAAAAACTTGGTCTTTTCTGGGATTCGAACTTGAAACTTCATGCGTAGTGATCCGACACACTATCCACTTACGCCACGGCGCCCACCACATACACACATCGATGAGCGAAAATTGCATTTCACATACATAATATACAAAGCTCTCATTCATTCATAAAAGCAAATCTTACAAATCAGGCATTTTAAAAAAGAAAAAGGAGTTCAAAGTGGGCACATATCCTACTAAATTACAATTAAAGCTTTTCTGCGTTTTAAAAAAAATATGTTTAATGGTATGTGGCATATAGTTAATATAATAGATTTTCGAATTATTAACGAAAATCCGTGCAACCAATTTTCTTTTTTTTTTTACTGATGCTATTTAGAAAAATGTTTCAAGACAAACAAGACACATACTTCCCGAACCAAACTGAACAAACTAAACAAAAAAAGAAAAAAACCTTAAAAAAAGATTCACTTCCATTCCGGAAAAATGTATTTAAAAAAAAATAGAATAAAATAAATGATAAAACAACAGAATTTGTTTTTTTTTTTTTTTTTGTAGAATTATTTTTTATTTAGTTTTTTATGTTGTTACTAACTTCTTTGTTTTGTTGTTGAAGTAATAGTTTTTTTTATGTTCTTTTTTTTTTAATTTAATATATATTTTATCTCTTTTTTGTATATTAACTCTAAAAAGCTGGTGCACTAATATTAAAAAAAAAAAAAAAACTCTTCACTTCATTTCCACTACAATAATAGCTTACAATTATTAAAGTTAAAGTTTCTTAAAACTTTTGCTCACTTCTTATACCATTTTGTCGTAATTACATACATAGTTAATAAAAATATGATTGGTATTTTCTCAACTGTATATTGGTGAATATTGGTTGCAAATCAAAATTACTCTTTTTTTTTTTTAATTTCTTTTCTTTTATACTCAAGTACAACTAAAATTTAACTAATTAAAAAACTAATAATAATTACAGTTACAACTCATATATATCCATACTCATTTAACTCAGAAGAAAATAATAATAATTAAAAACAAAATACTTTACTAGTCCGAATAGTAAAGAAACAAAACTCCCTTAAATTAAAAAAAAAAAAAATTATATATAATATATAGTCACGCTAGTGTTATTTGCTTTCCTTTTATATTTATTAATTGTAAATTTTGATGGAAAATATTCTCAGTAAATATTATATATTTCGTTTACGTACTAATTAATAGAAAAAAAAATAATATTAATAAAAAAAATTTTAACTACAAAACGACCAAAAATATCGAAAAAAAATTAAACAAGGATGTTAAGATTTAAAAAAAAAAACACTTTTAAAGCAAAAAAACAAAATGGGAAGATAGATGAATGGAAGGAGAATATGTGCATAATTTTCTAATTTACTATTGCAGTTTTAAGTTATTTTCTTTTCAAGCGGCTGGTTGTGCTTATTTTACTTTTATGTTTGACTTTTTCATAACCCCATATCGTAATTTTTCGAAATTTTTCATTCTTATTTTACTGATGTTCTTTACAAGAAAAAAAGAAGAAAGAAATATTTAATTAAGAAACTATGTTGGTGGTGTATGTGAGTGTGTGATTGGTTGCAGCAGAATTAATAATCATAATAATAATTTTTATATATTATATAGAGTGATAATTAATAAAAGTAAGTTGATTTCTTTTGTTTTCATACATATATATATATATGTGTTTATATTTTTGCCTTTTTGAAGATTTTTTATGTTGTTTTTTACCTATAACTCTTTGTCTCTATATATATATATATATAATAATAATAATTAATATTAATTCGGAAGAAAACAAAAGAACAAAAGAAAAAATTGTAATAATCCACTTGCATTATGTATGTATATATTTTTTTTTTTTTTTATTTAATAGTAAACTAGGTAATTTTTCACGATTTTTTAGTTTTGTATTGTTTTTTCCGCTTTTTTTGAGTTTTTTTCTTCATGTTATAATTTTAATAATATACTTATTTTCCATTTTTTTTTTTTATTTCTTTTTTTTTTTTTAATTTAATTGTAGGTATATGTGGGCGTGTGTTGTGTTTTATTTTTTTTCCTCTTTTTATACGTGTATATTTTTTTCTTGTTTGCTTTTTGTTTCATTTTTTGTAATTATATTTATTTATATTTAAATTTTTATGTATATATATATATATGTATATTATAAAACTGATGGCACAAAAGTTCAAATTTTTTGTATTTTTTCGCCAACTACTACAGGATTATTGCGTCTAATTTCTTGGGCCCCGTGTTCCCTATAGTCAAATGTGCAGTCGTGTTTGTCACTGTACCGATGTACAGCGCAGTATAGTCCACCACATCGGCATTCAAAACCTGCAATAGAAAATAAATAAAAAATTATTACAAACTGTTAAAGAAAAATGGCAGTCTATTAAAAATTTCAAATACTAGATGAGATGATGACATTCGCTAAAGAAATTTTATTTCACCAAATATTACATTTTAAAATTGAGAGCTATGTATTTTCGTACATTTTCAAGACGCACAGAGGAGCTAATGATAATTACATCCTATTTAACGTATCAAATTGACTAAAATTTACTAAATTTTTCACCTGAAATCGCGAGTGCGATACTCGTTGGGTGCGAAAGTCAAGACAAGCCAATTAAAATGCTACAGACATTGAGGTGAAAAAAGTTTTTGAACTATTTGGGCCCGCGAGCCTCCGTTGAAAAGAACGAAAGCGCTATAAAGGGGCTAAGAGATTGGAGACAAAAAAGTTCAACATTCTTGAGTATATTTTCATGCTCCAAGCCCGTGAAAGTACCCGTCCGGGTACTAATGAGATTCTAGTCATTTTTGATTTTAAATTCGCAACAAAGCAACCCACTGCGCCAGACAGACAGTCACCCTGATTGTCGTTGGCGTTTGTCGCTTTTCGACGATTGTCGTTTTATTCTCCAGATGTACCACGAATCCATTTTCATAATTTTTTCAATGTAAAATAGTTGTAATAGTATTCTACGCGACAAATAAATTGCTTACTAAAGTCTAACGGTCAGCAGGTCGTAGCTATGAATAAAACGACAATCGTCGAAAAGCGACAAACGCCAACGACAATCAGGGTAAGTGAGTTTCATTCAATATATAAGATCTGCTTCTGTATGGGGCGAATATGTTAAGCCGTCGGAAAAACCCTCGTTTCGTTTCAGAATAAAACGCGGAAAGAATGTCAGTTTAAACATTCCTTTTTAGGAAAGGAAAGAATGTGACTTTTCGGAGAGCTGACCTTGAGTAAATATTTTTTTTTCAGAATAAAAAATGTTATTATATAACAAATGAGAATACGGTACAAACAAAAATGGTTAGATTGTTTTAAATGAGAATGCCATATTTCAAAGCCACTTAAATTAGTTAAAAATAGATGTCACCAGCACAAATTAACTGTTAAATCGTACCGGCCTATACATATATTCATGTCGATTATTGAATCCGTCGGATTAATTGCGGAGTGATTTCATTCGATCCGCACCTATTCCCCATCATTGAAAACTTCGGCTAGCAAGTAAACGAATGTCGGTAAGGAAGTGAAGTAAGCATTATTGAAACCGCAAACGATTTGCACTCCATACAAAGTCAGACGTTTTCAATACGCATCAAAATAGCTGCGGATTACGGTAACAACAGTTGGTAATTTTTCCATTAAAAGATACGTATCTGAATTTAGGTTTGGTCGGACCACAAGTAATCTTACGAAAGAAATTGACCCATAATAAACGTGAGTTGAAAGCTATAGGTGGTGGGGAAAACAATGAAATTTATTTCACTCCTTTGGAGGACGATGTAATTAAACTCATGTGCTTGAAAGACTGCGTGGAGGGTTTGCTTGAGACAAAGAGTTATGGTACACCAATAAAAACCATTGCCTCTACCTGTAGTATGCCACAAGATATGGATATGTATCTTGAAAGTGAAATGAACATGCTAACTGAAAAATCTGATGACAAAAGCAATACGTCCATAGGCTTAGAAAATGACCAGAACACCTGCAATACTATATCACCTAAGAAACCAGATGAACCGTCGAGAAAAAAGCCAAAGTCAGTACAACTACTTAAAAAGCAGATAAATGTGCAAGAACAAATGTATGAAAAAATATCCGAACTGCTTTTAACTGTTAGAGAACAATCCGGGGAAACAAATTCTTGTTTGAAAAAACTCTAGCGGTCAATAGATTGACTGAGTGACTACCAAAGAAAAGAGAATGCAATCCATCAGCCACTGCTTGAAGAAATAAAAAGGCACACATGAACACATTCTTATACGCCTGCTATCGATTTCCTCTTCCAGATTAATATAAAATCCTATTGTATCCATTATTTTCAAAATATTTCACATGTTTTGAAGTATTTGTTGAGGAATTTTCATTTGACAGAAAAAGGGGTGAATTCGAAGTCGTTAATAATGTGCTTTTGTGGACCGATAATGTAGTTCTATAATGGGATCACACAGAGAAAGTGAATAGGTGCGGATCGAATGAGATCCCTCCGCAATCAATCCGTCGGGTTTAAAAATCGGCATGATTATGGTGATATTCAAAAGTAGTATTTTTTAATAAAAGCCAGTTGTGTAGTATTCTCATTCACACGACGATATTGGACTCTACAGCAGTAACTTTTTGTAAAAAGACTCCGTATCATCGACTATCTCAACTCTTGTCTACAATGATAAGAATATCATGGAATCAAAGACAAAGCTAGTATACATACGAGTATGCACTTCTTCTTCCTATATCGGCGAAGTTATAATCTGAACTCAAGGGATTATAGCCCTCCCACTTCACTGCACTTCTACTGATCCGCCTATGGGGTTCACCTGTTTGACCTCAGAAAATATCGGCAGACCTACCGAATTTTTCATCACATCGTTACTGAGGCAAACCAAATGCTGGTGTCGTTATTTTTGTGTCTTTCGCGATATCTTTGGAACTATATGCCTATTTTTGTATTTGGGGGGAATTAAGGGGTTATGAATAGCCTTAACATGTTTTTACATAGTGCGGGCGTTGGAAAAGATAGATAGAGAGGGAGAAAGATGTGGTGTTGTGGCTTGAAGCTTAGTTGTTTATGCTTCAGAAAAACTTCGGGGGTGGCGTCCAGACAACTGGGGAGATTTTTTTTAATAGGGTTCAAGTGATCTCTTCTTTGAACATGGCAATACCAGCTGGACCGGCTCAGCTCTATTTTTCGTGAGATGGTTTCTTTGAAGTAGAGGCTTCCACGGATCTTCGAACTTTTTCTATGCTATCCCACTTGCCTCATATCTCACCCCTTTCTCGATTCATACTGAATCAGGCTTAATACTCAATAAAATTAGCCGAATCTGCAAACAAAGTCTGCTTTTGGTGCCTTTGGAGTGGTGCACAAGGCGTGGCGAAGTAATGTATGTACTATGTGTGGACGCCAAAATTGACCGAATTTGCTACAAATGGAGATGAGTTCTCTTTAACAGTTAGTAAATTAGTTAGATGTTAATTTACACGAAATTCGCGAGAAGTGAGGCAGGCAGTAAAAAATACTTGCTTGTGTTTCTGCTGAGCAGCGGATTTAACTTTTGGTGCTTTTTGGTTTTATAGTGAACGGTGCCCTAACTTTCCTCTTTCCTGTGCAAATATGTATATAACTTATAATCAGAAGTATAATAACCGAAATAGTTCTAACAAGAAAAAAAAGTAATCTCTTTTTGTGGTGCCCCCTCTGCGGTGATGCCCTAGCCCGGTGCCTAAGTATAAATCCATCACTGCTGCTGAGGTTCGAGCCTGAACACTACGACCACAGCAACCATCAAACACCCCTATAATCAATTACAATTCTGTGCCTAGCATACATTCCTAATACGAGTACTTTGCAGTAATATGACCACTTGACTAATACTGGAGCGCGGTGACAGTGGTAAGTGTGAGAAAGCTTATAAAAAAAAATTTGTTCTTCGGATACAGCATAAAACTGTAGGTCTCGGTCCCTTCCATTTGTGCAAAAAAAAGTATAACGAACAGGAGTTGTTCTGAGAAGCTAGGTCGTTTGCGCTGAAATATGTGCTGAATAGAGTTAAACGCAAATGACTTCTTTGGTAAGGATTGTAAATAATTTTTCTTTTTTATCATAACTCTGCAATTAAGTCTAAGAAAGCAATTGTACTTTGATGACAAATAATAAAATCGAATGTAATCATAATACTAATGCTAATCGCATACTAAAATATCAAAAGATAAATGCACAATGTGTTTTGAATTTGTTTGCAAGTGGCGGCATCTAATTGAATTATATACTGAAAACAAAGCCTTAGCAAACGATAAACTAAAGCAAAACTCCATCGTTCCTCTGTCATAATTCTATTAAGCGTTATTTCTCTTAAGGTTATGCATTGAATAGTCTAATATCAGAAGAATCGAAAATCAGATTGTGTTAATATCCACCCGGTATAAAGTTGATAACCTTGTTATTGTGATGAATATACAGAAGTCGTGATTTCTTGTTTTTTTTTTTTTTTTTACAAAACTAAGCATATTTCTCACCTGTTAATCCAACCTTCTTGCGGCAGACAGCACAACGATTCTTTTTCTTTTTTGCATCTTTATCACCTTCCTTGTCGTCTTGTTCTTCGTTTGTGGAAGTTGATGGACCTGCCGTTGTTGCACTGTCTTTAACTGTGTTTTCTTCATTTATTTTCTGTAAACAAAAATAAGTTCATCATTATACTACATATTATCCATAAGCATACTACATGAATTTACATAAAAAAAATATATATATATATACATAATAAGACAATTTGTTGTACATCGCCCCATGAGGTAACCGAGATTCAAAATTCATTTCACTTCCTTTCACTCCATATCTTTCTCTCTCATGCTCTTTGTATGTGTGCTTAGAGATGACATTTTTAAGGGGGAACTTGGACTTGGCTATCTTACAAAAATCTTGGCCATATGCCAGTAATTTTCAAAATGCAATAGCCAGAGCACAAGCAAAACAAAGCGAATAAAAGTAAAAAAAAAAAATCTGCGCGCTAACTTTTGGGCTATTTATGTTTTCCTGGCGCAGGCACAGCAGCACAACATTGCCACCAGCTCTCTCTCTGTGGTATTTAAACTCCTTGTCGCCGCCATTCTTAGTTTCGCCAAATCAAACTAATTAAAAAGCCAATGAGGGAAGAAAAAGCGAAATTCTTGTTATCACAGATATTTTGTTTGTTCTCTCCTCTCGTTTATCATTGCATAAAAAGAGAATGTCACAAAATGAGTGTAGTAGTTAAAAAAAAAAAATTAAACATTTACCCTTTTCCTAGCTGAATTATTAAGTGCTTCCTTAGAGTTGGTGTCCATTATTCTTATCGAAATCAAATTCGATGACGTTCGGTAATAGGAGGCGGAAACGGAAGTTGCACGGCAGCCTTTCGCCGAACTGGAGGAGGTACAACTATGGAGTACTTTTGCCGCCGATGCCAGTGGAGTAGGCGAAGACGAACTTGTCACTCCTGTGCTGATGGTTGTTGTCGCCGATGACGGTGATGATCTTGCCGCTGTCGTTGGCGCCGTAGTCGCTGATGATGGGGATGCTGGTGATGCTGGTGATTCGCACGCCGCCTTAATTTTATTTTAAAAATTTTCGTTTTAGATATTTTTCTGCTTTCTATGTGCTTTTTCTTGATTTTTGTATTTTTAATTTTTTGATGTTCACTGAATTTCTAAATTTCAAATTTACTAAGACTACTTGAAATCACGCCTAAGAGTACTAAGAGTCCTGACCGTCGGTTTTGAATAATTGCAGCAGACCGACTTGCAAATAGGATATAAGCAGATTGGTAACCTGTTGCGACTCACTGCTTCCTCCTACTTCACCACCTGCATCTTGTTCATTGGCCAATCTTATCAATTTGATTATTTCCTCGTTTTTTACGATTTCGTTATCCTTGGAATAGTTTATACCAAACATGGTAAGAAAAATATGTGAATTCGGGGCAAAGGCCAATCGTTTGTCTATTATTTACTTTTTTTTTTATTCAAAAAAAGAATATTTTTATGATGTTTTTTTAGATGAGTTTATGAAATAATTGAAAACTAAAATTTTGAAATGAATTTCTAGGAAGTAAAAATCAAGGAATACACATTCAAGATGCACCTGTTTGTAAAGCAGGTTCTGAATGGAAAGATTTTTGCATAGGTACAAACATGAAAGGCATAGTTTTAGAATTTATTATAAGAGTCAATTTCGGTGGTCCTTTGGTTACATACAAGTACGTCGTTCAATTTATGATCAAAGTAACTAGCTAAGGTTTAGATAATTATCACACACTTAATACAAAAAAAAGTGAATCACAGAAGTAAGACAAATTTACCGAAAATTAAAATGGCTGTATAATCTATGAATATTTACATCGCAATATGTAGACATTTTCTGACATTGACATTGATTGCCGTTACCGTATTTCACCTTTTGATGGATATTACTTATTTCATTTAATGTTACGTTTTAGTTTTACCACATTTCAGAAACGATTACAGCATTCGCTTGACCTCTAGAGTTCTATTATAACTCTGTCGCATCCAAAAAGTTACGAAATTCGAAAAACGACTACGGTAATCGGTGTAAATAGTACTAGAGACTGATACGGAAGAGACTTTCAGATCTTAGGCGAAAAGTTCGAACCTTTTACAAGCCACATGCAGCCGAACAATTAGGAGAACAGACTCTAGACCCATATACAACATAAATCACTTTCTCCGTTAGAATGTGAGGAACATTTACGAGAAAAATAGTTTTCGGTGTTAGGAGGTTATCGGCAACCCTTTATCAAAAATCTGAGTGATTACATGATTTGAATACTGCTATTCGCTCCAGCTTAAGCACAAGTCTCTTTCCTCCACAAATCAAAACAGATCTTTAGCCAAATCATCTGTCCCGTGAACTTACAACTCGTAACGTAATTTGTATAGGTATATATTTTGTTGCTAAATCTACCAACAACACAATACAAATTTATTGGATTTTACAGCAGACGATGAGTGAAAAATTGTTTATAGACGGAAAACTAAGCAGCGGACATTAGAGGGATATAAATGTACTTTCGTCGGAAAAACCTGTGGGGCGAAATGCTCACTAATGGTGAACTCGAAATCGAGACACCCACACATCGCATTGGAAGAGTTTACAATCGGACAATCTTTGGAGGAGCTACATATGTACATATATGTGTATGAGTAAAGCTGCAGTATGCAGTGATACACAAAAAAATTCCAAATATCTCATGATGATCGTGATAAACATCGATGTCATTTAGATTTGGGACGGCAAGACCCGTAAAGCAGTTGGCCAGACTTGGATTGAAGAGAAATCTATTATACTGAGTGAAGACAAAAGGAAAGCTTTGATATCTACTGCGGTGACTGCTACAGTCAACAGAAGTCGGGTCACTTGGTCATCTTTGCACTACAAAATGAAAGAAGTTCGACATGGTCATACTACCAAAGATACACAATACCTGTGCTAACGAAGTGTTTCTCAATCTCTTGACATTTGGAGTTTCCCTTCAAAAGTTGACAAAAAGTTAAGTTTAACTAAAACAAAGCCGAACAGAGTAGATCTGCAGAGATGAAGAAGGAAACCAAGTAGCAGAATCTGGGGAGAATGCTTCTGCAGAGATAGAGAAGGACACCAAGTAGCAGAATCTGTGGAGAATACATTCATGACTTTAACATTTAGAGTTATCCGTCTTATCCATTGAAATCACTGGTACAGGAAAAATTGCAGGATCTTTCCGGTGAATTGCCATCCTACAAAGATGGTAAAAATTAGATTCCAGCGGTTACGAACACCTTGTACTTCTTTGCGATTCTCTTTTAAATTCCCCTTTTCCGGATTTCCTGAAACTTTACCTTTTCACATGCATTTATGAAAGGATGCAGACGCTCTGCTCTAGCCACACGTCTAACTCTCTTGTACTGCCAATAACTTTTCCACTAAGGAAAGCTTAAAGTTCGGAAGTCTCCATATTCGAAAAGTCCTTTAACTTTAGAAATAGATCTCGTTTGGCATGTTTGACATTTTTGTACAATTTCTTTTAATTCAAGAACATCTCTAACTTGCACAGAATGTCTGCGTATGAAGTCATTTCAGGTATTTAAAGTGCAATGCAAATCCAAAGTTTACGCGAATACATTGCTAACAGAAACCAATTGCTTCCAATTTCCTTTAGCTCGCGCAAACCACATTGAAATTAAACTTGCTCTTCGATTTAAGCTGCGCAATAGTTCGATAACTTCACTTTGGTTTTTAGCCGTAATATAACTACGAAACGAAATTTATTTTCAGATCGACTTTTTTGGAGTCAAACTTAATAAACTAGCTTACGACAGCCTTTGAAATAATCATACCTGAGGTTATACTACGACAGGTTATATGACACTGACCTCTGATCACATTTACCAATTTGTTCGTATCAGCAGTCGAAGTTTCCGCTCATGATCCTTCTATTTATCTTTGAGAAGAAACTCGGAAAAGTGAATCGGAATTTTATCTGGTGTGCATCGCGCAGGGAGGGTTACACTGAAAAACTTATATCTATTGTCAAGAAATCATTTCCCTAAACCAAGTGTTGACACAACAAGAAAAGAAATCAGGAAAGGTCATACTTTCAGCACAAAATCTGAGAGGGAATTAATGTGGTGAACTATCGCAGTTTATCATCATAATTTTTGTTACCAAACTTAAAATGAAAAACATCTCTACCAGCCTTGGTTGTTGTGGGTTTTTCTCCCAATTGCCCAGTCTCTCCGCCTTAACGCTGAGGGACAGGAAGGAGCCGACGATGACGATTGGAAGGAACAAATGGTTGTAGCGTAGCTGTTGGGGCAGTTCTTAAAGATGATGCGGAGTAGTATTGTTGGGTTGGAATCCGTCACACAAGTCTCTGATTTAGCAGAAAGTTGCGGGCCAACGCAGAACTTAGAAAAATTAGGGTTCGAAAATCGACCTTAAAGCTCCAGATTTTAGTCCACCGATGGTCTCACAATTTTGAAACCACGTATTATGGAAGCTAAATTCAGCAACGCATGGAACAAACATATATCTTCCCTGATACCAAAGGTAATGCGTTCCTATACGTAAGGAACTCGAAAATGGTCGAAATTTGTTATTCGTATAATGCCCTATAAGCACTACCATTCAATAAATCCAAACTCTAGTGGGTACTAAGGCACAAGACCATTGAAGGCAGAAAGTAATCGCTGACAAGTCTCATAGGCCCAGGAACATTCTATTTTATTTCAAAATCCACAGGAAATATCATCTGCCCTGGAAAAACACCCAGGGGCTAGAACAGCCCAAAACCACCATTCGACCCTACAGTGCGAACACCAAAAAATGGAGGATATCAGAATGCTATTCACACTGCTGGTTCGGATACCAACTAAATAAGTTGAATGTAATTCTGCAAACTGAACGCCGGATATGCCGAGAAGGGGTGAAATCACAGATCAAAAATTATGTGAGTGTGATGCTAAATACAAACAGGGTCAGTGTCACATTTTTGAGAGAAAAATGTTCTCATCTATAAAGATTTAAGACATATCCCCATGGGATCCATTCTCGCTTCCATGAAGACGAAGACAACCCTATAATAAAAAAAAAAAAAAGGTTACATCGGGCAATAGATCTCAGTCCCGTATTGCTATTAGTAAAACAAAAAATTAAGATACTCAATAAGAGATTTTCTAAAACATCAGAGTAATTGATCAAACAAAACAAACGATGCAGTAGAGATTTTCTAGATTTACACGTCATAATTGAGGGGAGATGAACAACATAATGTCTTCTTTTTTTCGAAATAACTTTTGAAAATCTAAATTTATAATAAAAATATACATAAAAACTAAACTTACTTCTTTTATTTCATTGTGTTGCTGTAAACTCTGTACTGTTGGTTGTGCTGTGTTGGTGACTGTAATGGCTGGACTGAATGTGGGACTCGGTTGTGGGCTTGGAACTGACACAGGCGTACTACTGACTGGTGGCTGTTGTTTTTTTCTTAAGGAATCCTAGACAAAAAGACGATCAAATTTATTTCCATAATTTAAGGTAAGTTTGTTTAGCGATTAGTTTGGTAAAAAGAAAAAAAAAACACTTACTTTGTAGCAAACGGAGCAGAGTCCATCTGTGGCTGGGTTACCATAGAAACCGCATCCTGAGCGGCACATTGGTTGCATTGGATTTGATTCACGTTCCATTATATATATTTGTATATAGATGTGTTGTGTTGGTGGTGTTCTTATTTTCCAGTGACTGTTTTTTTATTCTTTGATACAATAGACTTCAATCAGTGGTAATTTTTTTTGTCTACTCAATAATTTTGAAGCAGACGGTCAAGCAATTAGATGTACTAAAATATTTTTTTTCTTTTATATAATTCTATGTAGTTTTCGCACAGCGACAAAACGACTTTTTTTTTTTTTTGCTTTTCAATTAATATTTTTTTTAGATTTGTAGGAAATACGTAAGGGTCCCAGAAAATTAGCAATACTAATTATATATAGTTTTTTTTGTTTTCTTTGTTTTAGATTGCGATGGATAAATTTGTTTTTTGCTTTTTTTAAATAAAAATGTAAATCACAATCGGTTTTCCAAATATATATACTCTTTGATTTGCTTTCGTGTGTGTATGTCACAAAAATCCTTTAGGTTGGCGTTTTATTCTGTGAAACGATCCGTCGTAACGAACGTATTCATTCATTAAAAAAAATCACGCGATGACTTCAACTCAACAAGTTGGAATCTTCGACTGATATAGAGGAAAGATTATGTTTATTTTTTATTTTGTATTATTTAAGCGTCTGAATGGTGACGCGCGCGTTGAACTTTTGTGCCTTCTATTTTCTTCGTTGTTGCTCTCAGCGAGCTGTCTGATGCTGCTGCATTCTCCTTGGAAACAATGATGCTTTAAATTTGTTGCCTCTGGATTTAAGCGTGCTGAAGCGCTTAGCTGAGTGGTGAATGGTACGCAGTGCCACGTAGAAAGAAAACTAATAAGTAACAGTGGACGATCAGTAAATCAGTAAGTCAATCAATCTGAAAATAGAGTAAGAAAAAAGAAAGCGTTATACAATGAAGTTCAATATTGAAAGTAAAGATAATTCTCTAATAATATAATCCTATTCGTTAGACAGATCATTATGTATGAGAGCAAATTGCGGCTAATTTTGGAAATACCATTTATTTCGATTCAATACTGTGCAAAAATTTGAAAGAAATACTGGAAAAGTGTGCAAAAACGAATAGAGGATGTATTTACTTTACGATCTAAAACTGAGCTATATCTAGCAGCCACTTTTCAAATGAAATAATCGGCTCCACGTAATCAATCTTTCAAAATCGTCATATAACGGACGGAGATAAAAATAATTCATCATGTCCCATCACAAGGTAGGCAAGCAAACGTTAAGCCTGGTGGAGTACTGAGCTTAACACCTTTCACTGTAAGAATAAGAAAAGCCCATCAAAATGAAGATTAGGATGGCTTGACGTAGAACTTGATGCTACTTTTACCAGTACATCGACAGTACAACAGAATCCTTCAGGATGCGAGAAGTCTACAGATCAAAACACAATACTAAATGCACTAACAAACCCCGGTTTTAATGGGTAGAAGACACTCCCTGACGACTGACCCTGATGAATGTTCTGCGCAAGAGTATGATATACATATGTGCCCAAAAACTTCTGATTTAATTAGTAAGGAGAGGTGGTGGTCAACAACCTTGCAAATCCCCGGCCAAGTTGAGGGTGGTATTTTTACATGTGAAGGCCAATTAGCCTGTTCTCCTTCTTATTGAAAACCCTCGAGAGAATCTTAAAGGAAAATGCAGACTCATTGAGATAATCCTATTTGTATTTTAACCGATTGGTAAGTCTGCTTTCTTGATAAAAGGAGGGAGAGCTGTACTGAAAAAGATTCAGATTTGACCTTCTCATTTCAATGCAAAACGAATACTTTTTGTTCCCTGCCTCTCTGCTGTACATTCTAAATGGTTTTTGATAAACATTGGTTCATAATTTTGTGTTCCATCGATGTTCCCATTGTGTTCGATGATCCATTTGATAAAAATTGAATGCATTGAGATTTCAGATCGATGGTGTTTACAATTCTGTAAGTGTTTTTTGCCACTCATCTAATATAGGAGCCTCTTTACAGATTGTGAGGTGTTTTTCTATGTACAAAGTTTACTTTTATTAGGGTGTATGCATGTTAGCAGTAGCCTATTGGTAGACATAATCATTTTTGGATGAAGAATAATAGTTTGCAACTGTGGTGGTGCTCATACCCGAAATGGGAATTGTCATTCAATTTGACTCTACTGTTATAAATCGAGACAACAACATGGAATAAAAATGTATCGCAATAGAATACTAATGAATGTAAGTGAAAACCAATAGTAAAAATATTAAACATACTTCTTTACCATATAAGAATGTTGTATTGCCACAATCTACACTGCGAAAGCTAATTTTTTGAAACATTGGCTACAAGATTTTCAGATTCTCAGACAAAAAAATAAATAAATAAATAAAACTACGCACAAAAGGACATTTCTACATTTGCACTGGTATGTGGCTGTGCATTTATCCTCATTATTTTGCTAGCATCTCCATGGAGAGCGATTGCTCAACTTGTCGTTGTAGTAGAACAGCATAGTGTGCTTTTAACACACGAAGATACCATCATCGTCATCATCCACAACACAGGATACCATGTTCCTAACAAAGGAAATGAACGTTGTACACAATGTTCCATAGATGATATACAACACCTTCCCTTTGCCAGTTCTCTGTATAATTTGGTATTTTCTTTCTTTGTTGCGCCTGCCGTACTGGATAGTAGTGAGAATCCCTGCTGCTGTCAAGGAAAATGGATTGATGATGCCATCCATCGACTATGACTACGAAGTAGTATACTCTGAATCTGAACACACTCACAATCCACAAAGACATATAGGAAAGAAGAAACGGTTAATGGAGGAGTCGTCTAGAGGAAAACATCATTCACCTTACATTTAAATTCCTATCCAACATCATCATCATGAGGGGAGAGCACAACAAAACACACCCAACCCGAGTGGATATCAACAACGTCAGCTACAACCGCATTGTCATAGAAATTCGAATCAAAAGAAGAACCGAACAATGGCAAAAGAAGCAATAAAATTCCAATCGTTTGTTGCATTCGTTGCGATGACCAGAGAAACCGCAGCATAATTGGAAAATAACATACAAAAAAAAAAAAAAAAAATTGCTTGTTACTTCTTTTCTCAAGGCTGTCTTGCTAACTATAATTCGTTATACCCCCCTCTGTGGTTGCATGCATGCGGCCTAACGGTGATAAATTGTTTACAAGGATAGGTAGAGTACTCCAGCTCCAAAGAGAGCCAACAAGAAGAATAATGCAAAACATGGCTGCGGCGCGATATGTAATGGGTTTTAGTTCTCCTCTCTTTTTCTTTTAATAACCCACCAACACACAGCATACAAATGAGAAATCGAAAACAAAATTTAATTTCCAAGTAAAGCAAATGGAATGAAGGAGAAATGCTCTGCGCAATGGATGAACTGAGACGCCAACACCAATGACCTTCTTCTTCCATTTTGTCGTGGTCTCCATGAGCCACAACTCCATAGATGGGGTAGTGTTGATGAAAAATGAGAACTCTCCACTGAAATTTATTCACCATCCACCCACAAGTTATGCGCCAAAACACCCACCAGTCAGCCGCAGCAGAGAGTCGAACTCTTTTACGCAGTGTTGGTTGGGATTGATTGGATACAAACTCTTATATGTTTAAAGACTTGCTCTTCTGGAAATAAATTGTGGGGAATTGAAGATGATAGCTAGTTGCCCCTACATTAGGAGGGACGACTACGTTGCACAACATCAGCATCGACGATGAAATGCTATTATATCTTGTATTCGTCTCATGTAATTGCACACGATGTTGAGGTTGTTTATTATAGGAGCCAACTCATGTAAAAACTCAACAAGAGAAACGGAGGCTTAAGAGAGGCGAGGAGAACACACTGCTGAAGTAGAGTAGGCGCTCGTTTGGATGGACTCGATTACACATAGGAGTGGAGCGAGCGTGGACGTCGATAAAAATAAATTTCAATCCAAAAAGAAACGAATGCACAAGAGAATATACTCGTAGGTATAAAAACATACTAAAATCAGACAGAGAGGGAAAATATTTTTAAAAGTAGACGCGACTGATGAATGAGAGGAATTGCACTTGGATCTCGAGTACACTGCAATTTATTGTTTGTTTTGAAATAGTGGTGCATCTATACATACATACGTACATACATGCAGTAATGCGAATTTTAATTGTAAAATGATGTAGTGGTAACATCGTCAATTGCTGCTAATGGTTCATGGTTCAAATCCTGATGTCAGCAAGCATTTAATTTCTCATTAAATATATAAAGTCAGCCCGATCAATTGCGAAAGCTTGTGTGAACTCTGGCAGTAGCTTGGTCATATGGCTGGAAAAATTGTTCGCTCTGTTGGACGATTGATATGCCTATGGCAACGGTGGTCGGCAAAAATGTGAAAAAATAACAATAATCTCCTCAGTTATCTGGACGCCACTCCCCGAGCTCTCTGAAGCATAAACAACTAACAACTGAGCTTCTAACCAATATATACCAAATCTTTCTCTCTATCTATCAACATCGTCTAAACGTGTAGAGTTGAATTCGCCTAAAACAGATGTTGGAAATACGTACATACATATATGTACACTGTCGAGTCGTAGTATGAAAAATATGTCTATATGGTGAGAGCTACCAAGATTGTAAGAACCTAGAAATTATAAATCATTTTAGTCTTAAATGTACGGCATAAAAATTCGTAATAAGGACCAACGCAAGACCAAAAAGTTGAAACATTTTGAATTGTTACTATCTTCTGGCTTGGGACCTAAGCACCATAAGACCAATTCACAAGAAAATATCTAATTGCCTCACCCACATGAACTACCAAAGTCCTCCAGAACATCGCCTATAAAATTCTCTTTATTCCAATATAATCTGTGAACGCTTAAAACCCCTTGATGAAGAACTAATTTGTCCCTATCAATGCATTTTCAAGTCTGAAAATCGAAACCAAATATGAACCCCATATGTCAAATCCTGGAACACCAAATCGGTGACTAATATTTGTTCATTGTCTATGGGAATGCGCTACATACATATGTGTGTATATCGCGCCACGTCCAATTCCTCTGTATCTGCTAACCTCATTCGCTTATGAAGGATGACGATAGAAAATGTTCGCTACTCTGTCAAAGTAGGAAGAGACTATACCGAGACCTTCAGTACAACTAGATATGGTTTGAGCAATGCGACTTGCTGGCACAAAGTTGTTTCTATCTTATTCTCTACGTATAAGTCAATGCAACTATCGTACGATACTTGAATATGCGGACGACATTGACATTATCCATAGAATGAAGCGATCAGTCGTAACCGGACGGCGCCTTCCGAATCACAAGCGGCTAAGATCGGGCTTGTTATAAACAAATATAAGATGAAGAACATACATGTACATACATACATATATACTGTCAACACAAAACGATGCCATCCACCGACGGATTGACCAAAACGTCACAGTGGACACCTAGAACTTCGAGGTAGTCAAGAAATTTATCTACCTAAGCCCCGACGTTAATTCTAACGAAGTACTCTTTACAATCGCAATTTCTACATGATAAGAATGAAATTGGGTAGCAAAGCAATTTTAACAAGAACTAAGTAAAAACGTATAGCTTCAAAACTAGCCAAAGTCTGGTGTCTTCGGAAAAGACGACAACACTCGTTAGGCAAAAATGCTTATTTTCCATATGATGACTAATACAATCTTAATAGCCATGAACTGCGTTATCTGCCTGCATTCTCAGTTAGGGCTTTTATTGACGATTGGATTTCTCACGAACACAATCCGTGTGTGGCATGACTCTCCAGGATGCAAGATGACCAAACAAATGCTCCCGGACGTCTGTAAGAAATCAACGATATTCTTGTTGTCTCTTATTACGTATTGGCGTCCTTACAGGGCAATTCACTTTTGCTAGACATCTTAATGTGCTAGGCGTAAGTGGCACTACAAACTGCGACCCTTGTGGAGAGGGTGACGACACTGCGGAACATCTCCTCTGCGGTGTCCTGCATTTGCTCATATCAAGTGGCAAATCTTCGGTGATACTGCGGTGAGTGCTGTACTGTAAAATCCTCATCCCTGAAGCATTCGCTTGGTTTTCTTGAAAAGTCAAGAAAATTGAATGACGATGGGATAACTAGGATTCTTGCTAATTGGTAGCGAAACGTTTCCTGTCGCAAAAAAAAGGAAAAATTATGTAAAACCCAATCGATCCCGGTCGAATTCATACGAATTCAATGCTTAGATGACTAGATCATACAGTGCGGGTGCCACAAAGTCGCCTCAGAAGGACGGACAGCGCACAAAAGTCGGACTTTATCTTCAATGGAGTGTGCAATCGGAAGGGGAGGAAATTATTTGAAAAATTTTTCTGGGTTACTACTTCACTATGGGTCAAAAAAATACAAAAATCATTGCAAACATAAAAAAAAAATACAAATCTTGTAATCCTTTGTTTTTTTTTGTGAGCACATGTTTTAAGCTCGAAATACTTTTGGATTCTACTTAAGATATTTTCAACGACATATCACACGCTTATATTCGAGGAAAACTATATTTGCCGTCTTATGCCACCACTGGAGCCACATCCAAAATAACGGTTGCTCGAACAGTTTATTTGGCTCCGGCTATGTCTAAAGGCCGAAATTCTATACATATATGTATATATATGTACATATAATCTACATAAAAATCGTGTAGCGCTTATAGTTTAAAAATACAAGCCGGACCAGTGAGCAAGAGCAATATGGTTTTCGTAGTATATTTACGAAACTCATGAAAATTAAACCACAAGCTCTAAGGTTACTGTCTGTACTAAGCCCGATCAAGACACTACAATACTACTTGCCATTTTATTTAAAATAATAATTTCAAGTGCTTCTGAGCTCGAAATTACGTAAATGGATTCATTGCTTGACATTTAAAATAAAATATACTGCATTAATACATATTCATATCCTTGAGTTTTAATTGTTTTTCGTTTTCAAAAATATAAAAACCTCACCAATCTACGTCACGTGCCTGGTCATGCACTTGGCATTCGTATTTGTTTTATAAAAATCATTTCTCTCACTATCTTGCTACTCGTATACACAAATATAAATTAATTTATTTGCTTTGTTTTATTATGCACATATGTACATATGTATATGATCATTCTAATGCAATCAACAGTGGCAAACAGCGCAAAAATGATTTTTTATTGAAATGTTTACAAAGCCAACACAGACGAGTATAGAATACACAACGTTCACAGATTTTGTATCATATCTGCCCTTGTACTCGCACAGCCCAGATGAATATATATTCATGAATTTATATATTTTTTTTTATGAAAAATAATCTAATAAGCGAAAATTAATGGAGAAAATTAAATAAAAATTCTCGCACGCGCGTCTTCAAAAACATCGAACAAGCACCACATCTATCTTCTTTTCGTTTTTTTTATATTTTTTTTTTAATTTAGAGAAAATTCCCAAAACATATGGTGGAGACACAGCAGAGCAGTTATTTGGTTTCATTTTCTCTTCAATTGACTTGAGTTGAATTACATTTTACGGTTAACTAATAATAAAGTCGACAGACTGTTTTTTTTTTGTGCCCAAATGGAAAGGCCTATAATCTACAGTCAAAGTGTGTATACTTCGCTCCCTGCTACCAGTGTGGAAGCATTGACGCAAGTGATGCCTTGGCATGAGTTGCTAAAGCTCTTGAACACATGTCTGCAGCGCTCCGCCTGTTCTACCCCACTTCCATCATTTACTTGGCTAAATTAAAAAAAATAAAAAAAAAAAAAAAAGCTTTTATATGGCTTGTGTTACTTTGAATAATTTTTTGTTATACACTCTCTCTTCTTGCCTCCCATAATTGAGCACCCAAAAACTTTTTCTATTATAAGCTCTAGGTAAAGAGGTATGAGTTAATCAAGACTGAAGCAATAGTCGCAATGGCGGCAAATAATGAATGAAATAAATTATAAATTATAAGAGCATTATGGCAGCGAAAAAGCTGATAAAGAGAAAAAAAATATAGTAGGTGGGTCGGTGTGAAATAAAAGCTTTGATGACGAAATTTACCTAAACAGGCTGTTTTCGAAATGAGTGGTATGAAAATAAATAAAGAGAAAAAGAAATACATACGTTTAATACATACTACGTTCATTTTAAGATCTATGACGTCATGGGAAAACAAAATAAGTAATGTCTAACTTGGCTAGCCTATTCCGTCGCTAATGGAATGTGACGTCATTTTTTCTTTATATTTCTACGCCGATTAAGAGAAATTTCCGCGAAAAATTTCGTCGTGGCACACTGATGACGATGACACATTGTGTGTATATTAAGCCATTTTTTTTTATACACATTAACATGAAAACGATTAAATGTTGCTTTTGTTGTTCAACTTTACTCAATTCTTATGGCTAAGGTTTGGCCAATAATGTTTCAGCTGTATTTTTATTTTTATTTTGTATGTTGGTTTCCAATCCATCAACTTTGTCGATGTGCATACATACATGCACGTCACATATGCTGCAGTGTTAGACGGATTTTATTTTTTTTATTAAAGTTTAACGTAGATCAGCCTTTTTTGTTTGTGGTATGTCGAAAGCTACCAATTCTACGGCCTTTTTTGTTTGTGGTATTTCGAAAGGCACGAATTCTACGGCTTCACTTGACAAATGTCAACAAAGATAGGTGATTTGTTTTTCTTTCTTTTTAAAGGGGCAACTCTTTCCGCGTACCTAGACATTTTAGGGAGAACTCTCGAAAGGCAATAAGTGAACCTAACTAGTAAGATATTGAGAAAATGTTGGAAAGGGACAGAGAATCATCAAAATGCACAACTACACAGTATAAAGCCCTGTAATAGACGACATACTGCAAAGCTAAGGTTGACATAAACTGTCAAGAATACACCGATGAAGTACATGCATAATCATCATTACGTTCGGGGTTCCAAAAATTCGTGCTCTTTTCTGTTAATTCCTACTTCTATAGTTTTGAGCTACCCAAGTAACGAAACGCAGTTCGTGCCGTATACCAAACCAGAGATTGCTAATTGTCAATGTGGTATTAGAATTCAACTGCAGCAGCATATCTAAAAAAAAAAATTGAAACTGTGGTAACCAAAGTTCGTCAAAAGGTGCAGACTGGTCTGAATCTGCATCTGAACTATGATAGCCAGTTCCACGAGATGATAAGGCAAAATCACACTGCTTGGAAAGGGTTGACTTAAGGTTACACAACAAAACACTGAAACAACGAATCCAATAAAACCACGATCAACGGGATTTAATTTCGATAAGTAATATTGGTATGAGAATGCCTTAAGAATAAGAGCCACAGACTGTTTAAACAAAAAGGAAAAATCAAAAATCATGACATGATGTACAAAAATTTACAAATCCAGTTCATTAAGACATTCTCACTGAAGGAAGTATTTTAACTTGAGTATTGCGGACCACAATAAATCTACTCGTATTAAAGTCGTAATGCAGCAGCACTAACAACATATTTGTCTGTCTATCTACCAATCTCAATAACTCTAGATCAGATGAAAAAATGAAGAACTTTCTACGGCTTGATGGAACGGCAGTTTTAATAGAAAATGGAAATAAATGTACCAAGATTCGTTCTTGTCAAGGCTGTGACCAATTTCCTAATGCGTTTTGCGCTTGCCAGACAAATGTTTTGTAGCCAGACCCTGTAATCTCTCTGGATGGCTAAAAACTAGTAAAATCATTATGACAACATTTCGACGCTTAACTCTCGTTACGAAGCGACGGCCGGCGACGGCACCTCAACGAAATCGTAAAGGATATTATATTTGTATGTACAGTACATATTTGTATGTACAGTACATATTTGAATGTACAAACTGTACAAATAATATTGCACAGATTAAGGTTCGCCAGACTATGCGAACAGACAGTGCAAATTGAATACTCATTAGAAACTAATTAACTAACTAAGTAATCCTGAATTTCCATTAATCTACAAATTACATTGTGAAATTACTCACATCAAACTCAATTTATAGAAGGCGTTTTCCTGAGATACAAAGGATAAACTATAAAACCAGGTTTTTCAGTTTATAACAAAAAAAAAAACCAAGTTGCCAAACAAAAGTGTATAACAAACAACACCCCTTTTATTCGCCCACGAAGAGGTTAAAATGTTTTGCATTTTTATTACTCGCTAATAACTAACAACACTTCAACTCATTGGCACATATCGCTGGTACACGACAAGAAAACCAATTTTTCTCCAAAAAGCGGCTTTCTTCAAGTGGAGTACAAAACTATGAATTTAGTATTGGTCTTCCCCCCACCTACTCGAAACAAGACGTAGTACACCTCGAAAACGTAAACAACATTAATTAAATGGAAAATATATGCACATTCCGGTATCTATGTATGTATGTATCTAACACACACGGAATTTGTTGCAACAACTGCATCTTTGTGTTTATAGGACCTGACGCCCGCAGATAAATTACCCAGCACAAGTGGATGTACGCCATATTTTTTTCTCATTTCTCATCTTTCTCGAATGCAATGTGATGATCGGGTCCCTCGATGAACCGCTTTTATTATTATTATTCCTCTTTTTCGTTGGAGTAGTGGTTGGTTAGGTTAGCATATCGAACCGGTAAGTGCTGGTGGCACAAATACGCTAGCAACATGTTTAACCACTTTATCAATACAACTTTCGAGGTGGTATTCTGCGCAACGAATGAGCAAAGGGAGGGACCATAATGAAAAATGAAAATATTCCGTTAGTTTTCTTCCCCGACTCTCGTGGGAACATAAAACAAGTTGACAAAGGCTGAGGACCGAGGGATATAGAATGAGGGGGAGAGTAAAGACGAACAATAAGGATAACAACTCTTGGGACAAGTGGAAAAAGATATTAACAAATGTGTTATGAGTCACGGATAAAAAAAAAACCATACGCCTTCGAAGGACGAATCAAATCATCATCATATGCAAAAACGAGGACACTGGTTCTAATGAATGACTAAGAACATGACGAAAGAGAATAACCAAACAGGTTAAGGCTGGTGGCATCTGCCGCCATATGATTATGAACTTAACAGTGTAAACAGGATGTGAAGTTTTGTAGCAAAAGCGGGTTTTGCATGCATTTTATGCCAGCCATATCATAACAAAATAGAAAATCCTGGATGAGGAAGTAAAAACTGGTTTTTACATCCAACTAAACGAGAGAAGTAAGTAATGCAGAAATCCTTTAGGAATTTTTCATCATCAACATTTGAATAGAGGGATTGAACTTTAATTCAATCAAATGAATTCCGGAAATGAATTTAAGTAAGGAGCAGTTGGTTAAGATAATCGAGATCGAGTTTTGAGAAAAAGAGGTCATGACTTAACCTGAATGTAGACTTGTAGGACGTATGATTGGCAAGTGTCCCATGCTGATGGAATCTGATCTTGAAAAAGAAAACAGAGATTTATTGAATTTTGTAGTGAATGGGGTGCAAAGACAATTATAGTCGAATGTATGTATACTTATCTACATGTCGACCACATTTGAATTCCCTTTTTTGGGAACGACAATTTTGGCTTTTCAAAATCATTTGAAACATCTTTAAACATTGAAACACAACGATTTTAACTACAAATATTGGCCAGGACATAGCTTACTAAAAGTGAGCACCAAAATGTTCCGCTATTCCTTTTTTAAGGGCGGGATTGTCAACGAAATCTAAAAAACACTATTATTGGTTGACTTTTGAATTGGCACCGATACTACCACAACTATTTGAGCCACAATATTAACTTATTTGCTATTTGAACATATCTAGAGAAAAACTTTTATTGCATAAGAGAAAACAAAACATGATAATCTATCATGCGATTAATAAAAACGTTAGATTTGCGTCTTAGAAAAACAAAAAAAAAAAAAAAAAAAGTGGTCGACATTTTCTACATGTACAATACATGAGGTAATTTCAGCTCAGTTTCAAACTTCGACTATAAGGACTATATATTGCGCATATCAATAGTGGAAAAGCTCGAATTGATGCGTCCATTTCCGATTTTATTCTTAAAAAGTCAAGTAATTGTTTAAAATCTCATGAATTAAATTAATGGATTTATCTCCATGAGAGATCGCTTAGAAATATTTTAGATTGCTCTACCCCGCGGAAATATTTGCTTGAGTAATTTCTTTAATAGAAAATTTATTTATTGGGGCAATGCTAGCAAATGCTTGAATGTGTAAGGAAGCCAGCATTGACTTGTGATTTCAATTATACAGAAATTAATATCTTTTTCGAAAAGCAATTGCTTTGCAAGTAAAGTAGTTGTCTTTACTTAAACGAAATTGCTTAAGCCAATTGCTTGATATTTATTTATTAGGTCAAAAGAAAGTCATTTCTCTTAATTTATTCGAAACTAAAAACTTCGTTTCCGTACTTACATACATATGTATAAACAAATATGTATACTGTAACTTACTTTTAGAGAGCCTTATGTATAAGATCAATAATCCAATATTTATCCTCAGAAAAAGTTCTGGAAAAAAAATATGCAACATTTTAAAATTAGACTTTAAATAAAATAGAATAAAAAGATTCTTTTATAAGAAAAATGTTCCTATTTATAAAAATAGGCCTGTTCGATCACATAATTTAATGTTTTCCGGACTTAAATCAACTCTCTCATTGCATCATAATACCCACTTAAAATACCGGTGAAATATATAATTTTCCGCGCAAATCACTGCTCTGGAAGCCATTACAAAATACATTCCACGCAAATAATTACATTTTCGCCGACAACAAATTGCAAGGAATAAATCAACAGACATAAAATGCTCGTAGCCTAACCATAGTAAATAGGTCTTCCTTAATTTTTATTATAGCAATTAATAACAGAAACAATATTCTAGTCGATAATATCACTATAAATTATTTAAAATGGATGTGATTTAGAACTACACCTGCGTATTTATTATGCCCTTAATCCAAAAAAAAAAAAAAAAAAACATTTCAACAGAAGAAACAAAGAAAATATGAAAAAAAAAAAAAGCCACGCCCATTTTCGTGCCTTATGAGTTAAAGAAATAATAATTGCCCAAGCAAGGTTCCACCTGTTCCGATTCAGTTCAAACAAACCTCTCCGCACTCAAGTAGAAATTACAAATTTCTGTAGGAGTCCATATAATTTAAAACCACATGACAGGCAGAGGAGAACAGCAGCAAAACGGCACAACCTCCACACTCGTATACGTTCGAAGCGAACCCTACTTGGCATCCTTGACAAAGACATTTATTTAACCTGCGCTCTGCAATATTCTTGGTATGTAATAGATGATCACTCATTGGTTTTGCTTGACTGCCATGATGCTTGTGATTCTGCCTTGCTTGTCTGCCTGTCGTCCATCCGGACAACTGTGTGCAGTGCATTGGTTTAAAGACCCCAAGCAAAGCCACAGAGAAGACGCAGCAGAGCACAGCTGAATTGAACTGGACTTGAAATTATATTTCTCCTTGAACCTTGCCATTGCCACTATTATTTCACACAGCAATAAAAAAGAAATATTGAAAAACATTTTTTTTTATTTATCGCTGTGTTGTATGCGTGCGCTGCAACCCTTATAAAAAAAAGGAAGTTAAAAATAAAAGGTTGACATGAAAAAAAAAAAACCGACCCAGAAGAAGGAGGGAAATCAAAAACAAACAGGTAAGAATTTATCCACAGAAGAAGTCTTTGACCCTTACGAAGAAAAAGAGAGGAATTAGGAGAGACGCTATTATTTCATACCCCCGGTGTCTTGGATTCAACTCCAGATGATCACTGAGTTGGAACTAACTTGAATGACGCAGAGAAAATTAGTTCACTCGCTGTGGTAGACAAAGAAGTGAGGAAAAAAAAGACATGAAGCATACATACATATTATGTAGTTTCAAGCGAATTTAGGTCTCAAACACCTTTCTGCTTCAAGTCTGATAACTTGAAAGTTATCAAAGAGCTCAACATTTTGAGCAAGTAGTATTAGGCCCGAACTGAAATTCAGTGTTTTAGTTTTGTGCTAAATTCAAGCTATGGCGGGACATATACGCACAAAATACTCGCATATAATCCAAACTTTTGAAACGGACATTAAGAGTCTACATTACCCGTGCTCAACGCAAGTAATATAATTTTTGATAATGAACTTCCTGACGCATAACTCAATACTTTAACATACATGTCTATAACTTCGTTTGAAACCCGGATATACGCACAGTGAAAAAAATATTCAGACTGGAAAAAATCGGCCCTAATCGATGGTATGGATTCCCCGATTTTTTTTTTTGTATGGAAACGTTGGAAAAAAACGTATACATATATACATATGTATGTATGTACGTACCATTTCTTTAACAAAGAAGTCCAAAGTAATAGGATGATATTTATATTTCAGAGTTGTAAAAAAATGCAATCATTTCCGCATGTAATTCTTTTGACTTCATAGATAGATGTGTTAACTCAATGACTTCAGTTCCAACTTCAACTTACGAGTACGTGCATTGCCGTTCAATATTTTTTCCATCCGCGAGGGTAGGATGCTTAGGTGGGCTCTCCATACTTCTCGATCCTCTGCTATTGACTCCAACTCATCAGGAGGAATCCCTAGACGGCTCCAGGAGAGATGTTGGACTTCGTCCAACCATCTATTTCTAGGCTTCCCGAGACGTCGATTATCTGATGGCACGGTAATTATGACAAATATTGGAAGCTGGTTTGGGGTCATGTGACCAAATCATCGAATGAAAATGGAATTAACCTTTACGTGTTCCGAAAAATTCTTCAGCAATACTTGAGTTTTGTAAAAGACCCTTGATACATATCAAACTACAGAATTGTCAGAGAACTTAAAAAATGTAGACACTTGAATCTAATATGGTATGTATAGTAGCAGCATAACGAGTACGATCACATTAAAATTATGCCTCTAAGGTTACTTTCCATTAGTAAATACTGTGCACGAATGCACGTAGGCAGCAGTCACAGACCACGTTGCCCTACGTTTAGTTCAGATAACCTAAAAACTAGAACGCTTATCGGCCAATATTTTCGTCGACTGTCATCTGCAGGCATTCGGGACGACAATTGTTGCGTTACAGGTCATTTTTAGAATACGTTAAGTACGAAAAATTAAAAAAGTGATGCTGCTATTTGGTTGCTGAAAGTTCCTGCAGGATCAACAATCTTTTTTGATAACACACACTCTAATCATGCGACAATTAAGATCTTTTCATATATAAATTGTTACATAAGTAAAACAAAACTATAAAAAGTTTCACCTGAATTCGCAATCATTCTCTTGCGTTTTCTTGAACGGTATCCAACTGAATAAAAATTCTTTCCTTTGCATGGTATTCTTCTTATAAAAACAAAAATAACAAGATATGCGATACAAATACGAAGACACTCACGATCACGAACCCGTACGTGTTTGCATTGTGCATACGTACTTTATTTTATCCATCCGCAAGATATTTCTTATAAGTATCATACCTTAGGCTGAACGCACTCTAAATCCCCTTTGACCACATGCTGACACAGATGCAAATTAAAAAGAAAAATAAGAAATGCCACCTTGTGTTTTTTGTTTGGAACGCGTAAAAGAACATGTCTGCCTCTATTCGTGCGCCCATACAGACAGAGAAGATTAAGTTAAAAAAAAAAAAAAAAAAGAACTAAAAGAAATAGCTAAAAGGATCGTTGTATTTTGGGTAGTAGTTGTGTAGTAGCTATACCCATCGATATCATTTTACAAAGAGGTCTTTACCTCCTAGGAAGGTCGAGCTCCTACCGTTTTATTCTCATAATTCTTTTTAACGATTGGATAGTTTTTTTTTTTTTTTAACATGACCCTTTTTTAAATGTTGCTTAGTTTTGTTGTGTTTAGCAAAACCACAACTTCGTTTTATGGAGAAGATTAAATGTTATTTTTTCATACCTTTTCTTGTCTTTGGATTTTGTTTTATTTTTTAAACATGTCTGTTTGTTATACGTCGGTGAAAAAGGTGCGAGAGAGTGGTTGTAATATGACGATGTCCCAAAATCATTGGACATGGTCAAGACTACTAGACGCGTTCTTATGGAATCGCCGTCATACTGATGATGCCCACGCGAGTTTTACGAGTATTTAGCGTGGCATCGTCAGAACTGAGAAATGCTCGTAGCAATTTCAATAATCATATTATGCAGTTGAATAGTTTGCCGAGGCCAATAGAGAGAAGACGTTTACAGCACGCAAATTTCCTCGTCACTAATAAATATACTCCATCATAGCTAAGTCCGGGCACATTTAAAATTGTATCTACGCTGCTATCACCAACCTTTTACTATTCACTCGTTAGAATGTATTTTAGACTCGCATCTTGTTTCTTGATTATATTGTTGGTTTTGTGTATACAAATACTAATAGGACAGTCCTAAATAGCTCTCGCCAGTCATTTACTTGAGATAGGTAAAGGACTGAAAGCCAATTGCGGTACAGCCGGCTTAAAAAATGGTTGATAAAAATCAGCATAAAAATCATAAGCAACCCAAAAAACAATTCCAAATGATCGTATTTAAACAGTATCTAGATTTTGAAATAATTAGAGTCAGTGGTAAAAAAGTGAAGATTGTTTTACATTTTGTATCTGACCTTCCGTTGTTTAAAACGACTTTATGATAAAATGATGTGACTTAGCTGAATCTGACGAATGCGATATGTTGTGTCAGATTCGCCAGACTTTCTGTCTTAACGTGGGCAGCTTAACGTATCATTAGTCAATTGACTCATAAAAAAAAAAACATACATCACAATGGGAAGGTAAAAAATGAGAAAGTTCTATGTAGGCAGAACTAAAATTATATAATGGCATAGAATATAATTTGCAATATATGATCTCAGCAATAGTATTCACGAAGAATAGGTGTGTTAACCCATTTATTTATTTATTTAAAAAAATAAATAAGTATAAAAAATGTCGCGCCTGATCGTTAATTTCTAATTTGACATATATTTGCTTTTACAATTTAACACGGAGTTGTCAAAAAGTTATTTTTTTTTAATCTTCAGAAAGAACGTTTTCGGGTATTCACCCCGATTCCTGTTAACGTTTTTCTACAAAGTTTTTTTTTTTTTTCTGGACGATTTTTCACAATGGGACAACTCATAACGCAAATTTCATCGATCATTATGCTTTTCAAAATAAGCACCATTGACAGAAGAATTCTTATTATCAAACCTAATAATCCTAATGAATAAAGCTTTTCTTTAAAAATCTCAAGCAAATGCTTTGACGTGTATGAACAAACCTTAAAACTTGCTTGAACCAAAAAGGTTTTACAAAAAAAAATATCAAACAATTGCTTAAAATCTCGTGAATAAAGTTTGTAATTGCTTTGTTTTACATAAGCAACTGCTTAAAAATGTTTTGGGTTGCTCAATCCCACGGTAGCAATTACTTAAGTAATTTCTTGAATACTTAAGAACAGATAGCTAAATTGTTTACGAAATTTGAAAGAAAAAATTAATACACTACTATATATAGAACAATGGCTGTGTTGCTTTGCCAATTTTCCAATCTTTCCGGGATTTTTTTTTGCAGTAGCGAACACATCGGACTTTTCCGAATTAAAAATTTCTTTTTGCATATCTACGTATTCATAATACAATATGAGGCATAAGGGAATCTTTTTAACGTTGTACAATTTCGATCGTTTGACGGTAACATAAGACTCTCAAATTCGTTCGAAATAAGAAGATACGGAATTAATCAAACCAAAAATTAGAAAACGGTACGAATTCATATACGAACGAAATTTATCACAGAGGTGAGTCTCAAAACTACTTGTCATTTCTTAAAATTGTGTACCATCTATCACAGATACTTAACGACAAAGTTAAAGGACAGATCACAATACCGTAACCAAACTCAAATTTAAATATGTATGTATAACGGAAATTAAAAATAAACGCAACGTACGTCGTATTTAAACCTCTCAACCCATTTGAGATTTTACCATGAATCTAGGGTATTGACCTTGTAAACATCAATGTGACGTCTGTGTTGAAAGGGAGAGGATTTTTTTTTAAATCCAACTCTGTCTCGCCTTTGGGTGTACACACATACATATAAAGGAGGAAACAAAGCATCTATGTAAAAATAAACACAATACTTATTTTTGTAATTTTTCTTCTTCACTCTCTTTCCATACGATTTTGTGTGGCCGTTGTTTCAAATTTCGCGCGAGGAATAACGACGAAAAAAATGTAATAAAAGAACTGTCAACTGACAAAGAAATTAGGTGGATTCTTTGGGGAAATTTTTTATCTTCTTTTCCAGAAAGATATCAAACATCTAGATGCATGCGCAGTATGCACCATCCACCAATGGATTTTGCAGAGAATCAAATTACACCAATGAAACAGGGAACGAGCAACACAAAGAAAAGAAGTAGAACAGCAGCAGCAGCAGTGTTGAGTGGAGAACTGTCAAAGTCAGAGGGATATGAATCTCTCCAAAAATAAAACAAAATAAGAAAAATAGGGGCGGACTACAAAACCCTCCTCTTATATTCCACTTTCTTCACTTTCGAGGTCGATAACATATGTTTTGTCCTAGGAAAGTGGTGGAAAGAGAAAACAATAAACGTCAATAATCAAGGGGTTTTTGAGTTCTCTGACGTTTCCACCACTGCGGCGTTACTATGGTTACTCTCTGTGCTTAAGTCCTTGAGTGTGTAACATGTGAAAAGAGCAAACCCTACAGTAGAATGAGACCTGTCTGAATACGTAACTCTGAATGTCTGCAACTCAAAGTGTCTCACACAACAAGGTGACGGTAGTGGTGGGTTTAAATGATAATAATTCCCGAGAAAGTGGAAAGTGCGTCCGTCAATATATTCGTACATTTGTGACTCGTCTGTCTGTAGCAAAACGCATATATTCTCACGTGTAGTCTTCATGTGGAAAACCAATGTGAACTTTCATGTCGTCATATGCATGCTCACTTTGTTTACATAACTACAGCGAAGGGAGGGGAAGGAAAAGAAAAATCTCTCATACACTGGCCTATCATTTCTGTTTTTTTTTTTTTTTGTCAGTTGAAGGATAAACTAGTGCCAGTTGTATTCCTGCTGTTCCTATGCCTACACCACACAATATGTATCTACTCCGCTTCCAATTTCAATATTTTATTCCAGAGGCCTACACAACTATGTGTACATAAAACAAAAGAAAGTGTAATTTCTGGGGGGAAATAGAGCAGTACCACCACCATTCACCAAAAACAACAAAGAGCCTGTCAGCTGATAAGTTTTGTAAGCAGCGCCTCACTGTTCCATCCTCAACCCTTCCAACAACCCGTCGGTATATATCGATTTTCTTTAAGCCACGGGAATAGATGGATATGTAAGAAGCACCACCAGGCGCTCTTGGGCACGTGCATGAGTTTCTATGCTGGATTATTACTTAAGTCTTTCCTTTTTGTTGGATCCAATTCGTTGGCAGATTTTGTGACCTCCCACTAGTTTTTGTCTTTGTGAACAGTCACCGCTGCTACTTTAATCTAAAAAAAATGAGGTGCATATTATTTACTTTGAAAGTAAAGCTTCTCTTTCTGTGTGTACTCGTAGGTGGGAAGTAGAGTAGGTTCTACTTTTTGTAGCAGTGGGCGATTACCGTGGGGTTTTCGGTGTTTTGTTGATTTGAAATGACAGTTTTTCTTCCCCTTCTATCCATGCGATTGTGTTCATGATGAGCAGCAATTGTTGGATGAAAATGGAAATTACTCGTACATTACTCTTGCTTTTTGTTGTCTTTCTTTCTATATTTGGTTGTTATAATTAGTTGGGAAGTTTAATGGTTTTAGTTTTGTTTGCGATACAGAGAAACATAAGAAAATTTAAATTTAACAAACTATGTTGTTAACAGAATGATAGTGTCAAGCTTTATGTGCAAAGAAACACTTTTTTGTAATTATAAACAATACCAATCTCCATAATTTTTAATTAATTAGCAAAAGGTGTCAGTAAGGCACTATTGCGAGGGTAGTTTGAACGAACACAGGACAGGATTTGAAAGATAAACACGCATTCGCGCAACCCAAGTGGATGTAGTTGAACTGCCTATGCTTTGTAATTTGTATATCAGGGATCGAATCGCGTCCTCGGTTTACGGATAACTCGTTACGTAATTTGTATGTATGTTGTTGCTAGATTTATCAACAACACAATACAAATTACGTTACCAGTCATCCGTTGACGGAGGACGCGATTCGACCCCAGACCTGTTGCGGTTTTAAAACATAATACATACAGAACGTACTTAATTATTCTACGAGTCAATGTCCAAAAATGTTTACAGAAGATTATAATGTTACAGTTAACAGTTTTCATAACTTCAAGCGTACGTAAAGCTTCCGCAATTTTTATTTTTTTTGGTTCAATATTGTGATTTGAAAACCACTCTCAAGATTATTTTCTATAAGTCATCGCAAACGACTAAACTATATTTCCTGTGAAAGACATTTTGAAAAAATCTTCGAAAAAATGATGTAGGCGTGAACGCGAGAACAATGATCATGACTTTGGCGCTGTTCATATTACGGTTCCAGAACAATATAATTTTTTTTTTGCGCAACTTAGTAATTCGACTCTGTTTGAGGAAAGACCTACTACTGCAATCCCTTTGCTTGAAAGGTACTTTTGATTGCATATATAATAGATCATCAACAACACCAATTAAACAGTACAGTCATAATAAATTTAAAAACTCGAAGAGAGTTACAAGTACAGAGCCTTCGATATGATACAGCGGGACCAAATACATTTAAAGGTTAAACTAATGAATAACCACTTTAATCTCTCATATTATATAAAGCCAGATATGTGTACGAATCGTCAATTTTTAAACTGTTGAATTTTTCAGATGGGAAAAAATAAATGTTTACTAAAAACTGTCACCAAAAAGGCTAAACATGGTAAACTGCAATGCAGCTACATATTTTACATATGTACATACTCGTATTTGTAAATAACACATGCAAGAATCTTTCATTCCAAAATTAATTTTGCTTAAACAATAGTATTGGGCTGCCTTTCTTTTTTATAAACCCTTTCTGAACTAAAGCCGACTACAGCAAAGTTAAATGCAACAAGAAATGTAAAGATTTACCTTCAAATAAATAGAAAAGGACTAGTTTAAGACTCCTATGGCATTTTTTATCGTTTACACGGTTTTACGCAACAAATAACAACCAAGTTATACGTAGCCCATTTTAATCAACAATTCAATTGCCTCCATGCACGCCTACCTATTTCAACTCCCCTCAAGTGGAAAATTAAATTCCCAATGTCATTGTGATCGATTTTCTATGTATCTGCAGCGAATTGAAAATTCACACCCAACCCAGCCACCCCTCCCCTGCACATACATATGAAAGTAAAATGCAAAGCGGATAACCTTGACAAATGCCAACAATTGTTGCTTAGTCGTCCATCCGTCGTCGTCATCACGAGTTGACGACTAGCTAACGATTGAACAACGAAATTCCACACAAAAACAAATTAAAAAATATATAATGCAATTAGTTTCAAATAAATCTTCATCTACCATCACGTTCCCCTTCTACAAGACTACTCTATTAGCCACCCGCCCCCAACTCGTATACAAAAAAAAAAAAGAGTGTTTATGCTACGAACAGTAGAAAAGAGAAACCATATCCGCTCAACTATTACCAATGCGCTTATGTGAAAAGCGTGACACAATCTTACATGCAATATCATTCGGTTCTGTCATTTCATACGAAGGTCATTGAAGTGAGTTTTTCTCTCTTCTTTTCGTTTTAGGCACAAAAAATGTGCATAACACATAAAACAAACCCAACGACACACAATCAAGCCACTATGCACACATTACGTAAGCGCTGGCAAAAATAAAAAGCAAATATATACGCTAATTTTTCCTACAAAGCTCTTGAAAATCACTATGACTAAAAGTAAAGAGAATCTAAAAAAAATAAGCGCCAAGTGACACACAATGGCGAACCACGACAACAAATGGTCGGACTAAGCATAAAGTTGCATAACAACAGTAGGTGTAGTTCAGTAAAATAGCGGGGCTTTGGTGGTGGGAAAGAGCTTTTTTGTTTGCTTTTCTTCTTGAAAATGTTAAAAACGTAAAGATATAAGATAGAAAAAAAAAACAATAACATCTGATCCATGGTGGAGGAGCTTTAATATTCGTATTCTCTAGATCCAATGTCGCAATTCGCGCAACAAACCTACAACGTCATTGCGTGCGTGTGTTGCTAAAATAATTTTTTAAGAGATATCTACAAGTGTTTTAGACACATGTGCACACATACAGAGAGGAATCGTAGATAAACATAGAAATAAAGGGAAGAAGTAAATGCAAACAAATAATCGTTTTTTTGTTTCTCTCTTTGTGTTGTTCTTGTTGAATTTATTTGTTCGGTGGCCTCATTTTTAGAGTCAAAGATACACCCCACATACTGCACGCTCGCCCCATAAATAAAAATAGATGGGAAAAAAACATAAATAAAATCAAAAATAAAAATAAAGATTTTTTTATAGACAATACCATAAACATAAATGGTTTTGGGGTGTTTTTTTGTTTTATGAAAGTTTTAGGTATGCATTTCATGTTGTACTTTTCGCATCCGCATACCTACTCAACGAAATATTGAAATAAGAACATACTCTAACCTCAGACTATTAAGAGATTTAAAAAATAATTTTTTATTTCGAAATAAAACAGCGATGAACACCAAATCCGAAAAGAATGCAACTACGAGAAATCCAGTCTATAGCGATTGGCTACGAATTATAAATCTGGGTTGCCATCTAGCTGGCAATTCTATTTCTCAGAATACTCCTGAAATTTAAAGCAATTCAACCTTATGTGTATTGATCTTCATAATATACGACACGAATGTGTTACACTGATTTGGGAAGCGTAACTAGTTGCCAATTTTAAATCTGTGTAAGAGTCCTAGAAAATATAAAGGCTCTACGTTGTGTTGTGTGAGGTCTGTGTTTTTTAATTGTATGAAGTAGGTAGTATGCTGCACTGAGAGGTTGTAAGATGAATGGCTGTCTTTTGTTTGTCAACTTCATCTATGTAGGTATACGAAGCAGAATTATCCGGAACCAATAGTCAATTTCTTTCAATTCAATTTTCAACTTTGAGGTAGTAAGGGACCTTGTCTACCTTGGCTGTGCTATTAATTCTGGAAATGACATCAGCGCAGAAATCAGGCGAAGTTACTCTTGCCAATCGCTTTAATAAGGCAATTCAACAGTAAAGCCCTATCTCGAACAACTAAGGAGACTCTATATAAGACCCTGATCATCCCTGTCCTGATTTACGGCGCTGAAACATGGACTTTATTGAAGACGAATGAAGATATCCTTGGTCGCTTCTTCGCAAGATATATTTTGGAGGAGAAGATTCAATGACGAACTATACGAGTAGTACAGCGACATCGACCTAGTCAAAAAACTGCGCAATGAGCGTTTGAGAGCTAGAGCATGTAGAGCGAATGGACACCAACACTCCGGCCCGCAGAGTCTTCGAATCTAATCCAGAGGGGGGGGGCGCAGTAGAGGGCCTGGAGAGGCTTGTTGATTAAGTCCCAGGTTCACCCGAACTGTGACGTCATCGAAGAAAGTAAGTAAATAGTCGATTTCTTTAGACACGGAAGAATAAATATAAAAAAAAAAATTGATGCGGCAGTATCATGACGTGAGCCTGAACAATGGCGGGAGTAAAGCATAATTAGCGACAATTAAGTATGTATGTACCTATGTATATGTATGTACATACATAGTACATTTTGAAAAGAAGACTTTTTTTAAACCCAGTTGCTAATGGCATATTTCCATTAATTATTCAAAAATGTTATATTCAACCAAAAATATCCATAAATAGAATGTAACCTTAAATGCTACCTTGCCGCAACCCAAGTGAAAAACATACATATTTTCTTGCGGTAAACCACAAGGTATGGGGAATTATTTAAATTTTCCAAATTATCAGTTATACATACTCGTACTGCATGCAAATGTTATTTATTCCCCCAAAATATGAATTAACCACAAACTGTGATAATAAAGCTAGTTTTATTACTTGTGGTACTGCTGGTGGTATAGTGATACAAATTCTTTGCCCTGAATTCACCTTATGACCCAAAATACGTACTATCTAGTTTCCCACATCCAAACACACACAACCCAGCCAGCGGAAGAGAATTTTTGTTTTTAGGACTGTGACTGGTTATACAGCATAGAAAAAATAGTCCAAGGTGGGGGCACACCCTGCACGTTGTTTACATTTTGCGAATTCCATTAAGAGTCACTCTCTTCAAACAGCAACAGCTAAATGTAGGCAGTTCTCATGAATTTTAAAAATGAATGAAAAGCTGTAGAGTTTAACCTAGATCTCTAGATGAAAAAGTGGTATCCCCTCGCCGTGCCTATATGACGTTATATTTTAGTTATTTCATGTCTCTAATGAAAAATACGTACATACCAGGCGAATGTCACGATCGTTATTTCAATCAATTCTCACCAAAGCGTTGCACTGTGTTGTTGATAGGATGAATTTGACTTGCAGTTGTTTACTTGAACTGAATCCGGTTTAAATGCAGTTTTGTGGATATTATTTTTGTAAAATTACGTGCCACTCTGCACGTCTGTTAAATTTTCCTAAAATCCCACTCAAAATCCAAGCTGGTGTAGAATACAGTGACTGACATTCGTATTCCAACAACATGACATCCAATGTCATTTCTTATAAAGATCGTGGTCGTGAAACAATATCGTGCACCTTTAAGGAACCTTCAACTACTGATAATAAAGTTGACTTTGAATTCTTTGGCTCAAAGCGCCAAATTTAATTTAGCCTAGGCCACATGTATAAAAAAGGGAGAATTCTTGATTCATTCAGGCTATCTTAGAATTGATAACACCGTCATCGTTATTTAACTGAGAGACTATTTCATGTATAGAGAAAAACTTTGTTTATCCTAAAAATTTAGATATCGACTACCCCAGTAGAACTTTGACGGGACACGTGGCAAATACTTATCGCACTTAAACCAACGTGCCAGTTATCTATAATATTGTTGCGCTAGAAGGAAAGATTACTCCACGTGTCTGATTGATCAAGCAATGGAGAGGGTAATCAGAAATACGTGCTAGAGGCTAATTTTCATAAACGATGACTGTCAATTGATTGAGGAATTTACAGTATGTTGATGTGATGTGTGAGACAAGAATATATTCACAGAATAAAAACCTGGTGAACAAGAGCGCAAGAACTCCTAAATTAAATGAAGGAAATAATTCAAGAAATTTCACCTAATCTAAACGAAAGACATGTGCACAAACATTTCAAGACAAAAACGAAAAAGACTTGGGCTTCTGCAAGTATGGTGTAAGTCTTAAACTAAGATTTTCGTTAGTAGTAAGAACATTTAAACATTTCACATTTTAATGTGCAGTGTAAGGCTCTACGAATGAATGGCTGACCAGAGTAAAAGTGCACCAATTGAGAAGTGCATCTCTTGAAAACGGGTAAAATCAAAGGAGCAGCTCTAGAGCCGGAAAACATCGACCTTAAGTAATTGAGTTAAAGGGTGTTTTTTTAAGCTCGATAGAATTAAAATAAACTTTAAATAAATTTTTTTTTTTTTTTTTTTCGAAAGACAATTCATGGAATTCGTATTTAAAAATGATTTCGGGCAAATGACCACCGCGACTATTCTTGACGAAGCATATTCTGTCTGCCCAATTTGAGCCACTTTTTAGAGCAATAGTGGCCGTATGTAATGATTAACACGAACAGTGTTGACCTCTAAGGATTTCATTGTTGCTGGTTTAGATATCAGCATAAACCAGACTTTGCGTAGCTCCACAGGAAATAATCGAACACGTAGCGCCATCCTGTTAAAGCCACATCTCGTCCAGATCAACGCCATGCATATTTTTAAAGAAATATTCATTGATCATGGTCCGGTAACGATCTTCATTGACTGTACCGCTAACTCTGGTCTCTTTTTTGAAGAAGTAAGATTCGATTGTGGACGCCGTGACGCAGTGGTTAGTGTATCGAACCACTGTGTGTGAGGTTCCAATTTCGAATCCCAGAAAACACTAAAAAGTTTTTTCACGGTCTCACCTCTCGAACGTTTGACAAACAGTCGAGACAATTTTTTGTCACAAGAAAGATTCTCAAAAACAAAAATGGCCTTCGGATACGGCACAAAACTGTAGGTCCCTTCCATTCGTACGAAAAATATATGCCACCAGCATGGAAACCGCACCACAGTTCGATGGATGGTTTGACCAGGTGGAGGATTGTGTCCGCCATAAAAATCACAAGTCGTCTTTAATATTCGCGAATCAATAAATATGAATAATTTTGTAGCGTTGCTCAAAAGTAAGCCTTTTTCAGGATGATTTGCTAGGCTATACTGACAGTAAATGTCAAAGAGTCCAGGCAAATCGACAGCTCGGTTTGACAGTTATCCATATCGTTAGTTTTGATAGTTAGTTCTATCAAAGCAAAAAAATAAAAACATTTATTAACAATACCAAACAAAAGTATGATTGGTATTGTGAACCACTTTTACATTTTAGCTGTACAACCAACTTCTTACAGATCGAAAAATTTTAAATCACATTTCAGACTTAAATTCATGTGCGAATTTTAGAACAAAATAACTTTCCAAGATTTGCTTGCGAGAATAACGTCACAGAACAATGCCGTCAAACTTTCTTGAATGCCAACCACGCCAGGGAAAATAAAAGAAACCACAGGGCTCATTGACTTGCGAAAATATGTTGGTGAACGTCTTTAAACCCACATCCTTATGGGATTTCCAATAAGACAATGGTAAATTACGGTAAAATATGTAAAAATTTGAATAGAATAACAAGCATTCAATGAACAAAATATTAATCATATGCAAATACGGAACATTCATTAAATTAATTTTATTTTAAAACGTGTCGAGCCCCATAAACGAAATCTATCTACAGTTGTGGTACACGAAAAGTCAAAAATTTGACTCCAACTACTACAATCTCATTAGCACCTTGTTTTGATGATTGAATTATCTACGCCTATTGTAGGTGCATTTATGGGATTTGGAAATTTGTCATACAGTATAAATCAACATACTCAAACTAAATACATATATACAAACATACATACATATGCATGTATGTGTGTATATACATATATGACGAATAGATAGTTCAACACGTGTGTCATTTGTTATCTGTTTTAATTTTTTTAAACAAGAAATAGTGTTTACAATGCTTCCACAATAACCAGTTGTATATTTTTTTTTTTACTTCAAGCGATTCATATCGTTTGTAGAGGCTGTTTCTTACACAATTAATTTTGCATTTTTTGACATCCGCATAAAATACATGTTTGAACTTACGGCTTAACCCCATTTTCGGATTAAAAATGAGTAATAACGAGACGAAGATTACACGTCAGCAATAGTTGGTCATCGGCTAACGACTTTTGAAACAATCCCCACTAAAATGGAATGACTATGGCATGTACTATTGTCTTTTATAGACCTTGAAACTGAACTGTCAGTTATGTTTGTAAGCATAAGCTATGAACAAGTATAATACTTAAATGCTTAGTCGAAGAAAGTGTATGGTGTTTAAAGTTCATCTAATCTGAGAAAAAAAAAAAAAACATTGAACCCAGACTATTATAGCGAAAGCCTTGGCTTTGACTTGTGATGTCAACACACGTGACAAGTTTAAATTATTCAAAGATTTATATATATATAAACGCTTAGAGTGACGAAATAATTAGTAACAAGTTTAATGATATGAATTTAAATTTCTTTACAAACTTAGTACGAATTCTAGTTAATGTATGAGGCATTACAAAAGTAAGTATGTACTTGTCATTACATAAAAAATAGTCAATGAAGGGCCTAGCTCCTCGTGGTGTATGCATTATATTTTTCGCACGAATGGAAGAGACCTTCGTATCCGAAGGATATTTGTTTTAAACGATTTCACATGACAACAATACTCTCGGATGTTTGTCAGACGTTTGCGAGAGGTGGGACGGTGAAAAAACGTTGGGTGTTATCTGGGATTCCAACATTGAATCTCACTGCGGCATGGCGCCTTGTCATTGCATAGTAAGCAAATTAAGATTTGCAAGATTATACCAACTGCAGTGCGGATTAAACGAAAGGTTACGAGTAATCAGGAAGTTTGATACTACAGACATCAGCTCTATCCCTTTAGAATTTCCAAAGAAATTCCAGGACGGCAGCACAGAGGTGACAGTAACTTTTACTAACAGATCATTAAGGTGCGCATTTATGGCAGGCCTTTGTCATGAATAAAGTGAAGGTCCTAAATACATACTTGTAAGGCCGAAATTTATAGTAAATATATATTTGCTATGACAAACTATCGAAAAATGGATTTACTGTTGACAGCGGAAAATGTTGTGCGACAGTGATTTTGGTCTTTCGCGACCGTCCTTCGTTAAATTAATATAAGAAAGAAACAACATCAGGAGACCTTTCGATTCAACCAGATCTAGCACATCATCATAAGGACTCTGTTTCAAAGCGTTAAATGATGACTATGACCAAAATCGTTTCTTCGATTTTTTTTATAACAGCGGATTGAACCGCGCCCGTTCTTTTTAAAGGCGAACCAGGCAAGGTTAAAAACTATTAAAATTCCCCTCTACACACGTTCACTTTTTAAACAATACTGTAACTTCAATATTTTTACAACAAACTACAAAACAAATCGTCGACGTTACAAAATATGTCGATGAGTTTTCATGAACACAATTTAAAGTAAAAATTGCTTTTCCGTTTGTTAAAAAAAAATAAGAAGTCAGTAACTTGGTTTTAAAAACTCAATTTAATCTCTTAAAATTCCACTAAAGAGCTCCCCCACACTAACGCAATATTCCTCAACGCCTACTTTATTTGGAAAAGGTTAGAAGATGAAAGATAGGTTGTTAAACGATCCGTTCCAGGCGCAAATTATGACCTTTCTGTATGTTTCCCTTAAATGAAAATGTAATAATCTTAAAATTCTGACATTAAAAATATTGCTCCCAACAGGCAGCTGGCTGGCATTGACGTCTATATTAAACTTCTCAGCTTCCCCCATGAGTCCTAATCAATATTGACTTTAGACTACTCTTCACTGAAATGTTCCCTTAAATCTCCATCTCTCTAAGCCCAAACGATAACATACAACTTTGCTGTGTTGCCTCAAAAATGCCCTCAGGAATCTTGCCAATAAAATCACTACCTATAGTCGTACACCAGTTCCAACTACCAACTCAACCACCTACCACCACCGCCCACATTAACTCAATTAGATTCCAATCAATAATAACCCAATTACATGAACTCGTAGTAGCCTCTCCCGCCTATACCAACCCACCCAACTACCTATCCTCCACCACTGAGTTTACGAACGATGACAAATCAGTTTAAGAGTAATTAGAGTAGCAGCTCGTGTCGAGTATAAGGTAAACACATTATGACACTGAAAAAAAAAAAAAATTAGATACATAGCTATCTGTGCAGATACTATTCCTTTTTGCTGGATTTGTTGCTCCGGCAAGTGTTGCACGCGTAAGCTTGCGCTTACGAAATCACATGAACACATTTGAATACTTAAGAGATGTTTTCTAAGCTATTTTTTTTTTTTCTTTTATCTAAATGTGTTTGCAAAATATATTTTTTTTATGCGGATTATATTAGAAACTTGAAAGAAAATCAATAACTGCAAATAGAAGTATCTCGTCAATATTTATTCACATTTATCTTCAGATAAAGCCAACCAAATAGAGAGAAATTTGGAAAACAACAATAACAAATAAAAAATGTAGAGAAGCAAATTTCACCACATTCAATAGAAGTTGTCGAAGTCACATACGCTTGATAATAAATTAAACATCACACATATGCCAATCGTCCATATAGCTCAACAAACTAAATGTATCTATAGAGTGAATACTTCTTTTTTTCTCAAAGAAAATTGAAAGTTTTTTGACCGAAAACAAGTTTTTTTCTTGTTTTTCTTTCTTACTGTATTTTCTTTCTTCTATTAGTATAAAAAATAAACTTAACAAAAAGTGAAGAAACTTATGCATAAAACACATACAAGACTCTACTGAATGTCATCGTTGTCGTTACATAAAACCTATGAAACTGAGGTTTCTGTCGTATAAAAATACGCATCAAATAGTGTTAAATATATTACTAATCACTTTATTGTGTTATCGCAGTCCAATTTTTTTATTCTTTTCCGCAATGACGGAGACGAAAAATTAATAAAGATAAGACAAAGAGAGTCAAAAAGAGAGGGGGAGATAACTTATGTTATTAAGTTATTTTAGGTCACACACTTGTGATTTTTTTTTTTATTTACTTTATTTTATTTTTTTTTGGCTTTTTTAGCAGAAGAGAGGAAAAATAAAGAATGCAAAATAAATTTATTGCGAATAGAATTTGCCTTCATCATTATTATCATCATCATCAGCGGTTCTTTAGAAATTGAATTTGTTAGATTTTTTTTATTCAAAAACACGTTTGTGTGGCGTCTGATACGTGACAATAAATTTTAAATCACGAAATGCCTATTAGGTATGAGATTAGATCTTCAAAAATTGTATATCCTATTCGATTTGGAAAGTACTTTCTGGATTTTACAAAGAAAAATGTAAATTTTTTTGTTTTCTTCTTACTGAATTTAATAGTGAATGGATAGGAAGAAGCTATTTGTCTATGATTTGTAACTATGATGGTAGAATTTTATAGTAGCCATACATATGTACATATGTATGCATGTATGTATGTATGTATGTATACAAGGCAGTTCCGTTATAAATTCAGTTATAAACTGTTAACCTCTGTAGTGAATACCCTTAAACCTCTTTTATCCGGAATTCTCGAGACCAACCTAATGCCGGATGAACTTTTTTCTTTTTTTTCGGTTTTTAGAGATACATTCATAAAGTACTTCGTCTATAGTCGGCTTCCCCCACTTCATATTTGCTAATAGAAACCGAAAACATGTGCGTTCTCTTAATTATAAATGATATTTAGTTTCTCATAAATATTATATAATACTCACTTTTTGATACCTTTTTAATAATAAACGATAATAAAAAATATCAATCCGGTCAGATATTCAATAAAACGGACTTGTTACAGAAATTCAAATAAAACGACAGCGGTAGACATGATTTAATACACTCGTACGAATGTAATGCCCGGATATTAGAAGTTTTTCACGATAATAGAGGTCACATTTTTTAAGTGTCTGGTAAAAATATTCCCGATATTAGAGGCTGGCGGTTATTAGATTTTTTAGTTAAAAGTGGTCCAACTGTATGTGTACATTCATATGTTTTGAGTTATTAAGAAATGCTCTAAAATAATGAGTACCGTCTTTGAAGTAATTTTAAAATATAAGTGTTTTGGAGCTGAAATACAGAGACGCAGCACATAGCTTTAAAGCGTTGTTTGTTTCTCTGTCTATCTGACACATGGTAACTTCCGAAACATTTAGCTTGCAAATTTCGCTCATGCTTACGCGTTGCTTTCTTCCATCAATGAAGCTAAATTAGGATTCAGTTAAACTATTTGTCTGAAACATAATAGCGCGAAGCCTGTCTTGCACTTGTTTGGAGTTGTGTACATGACTTTCTGAGCATTACTTCTCGAAATTTAATATATCAGGTGTAGTAAAAAGAAATCCATTATTTTTGCATAAAATTGAAGGCTTTATTTAGCATAGATCAAATATGCGCCGTTTTATTCGATAACTTGTTGCCATTTTGAAGGGAATTCCATTATGCCTCTCTCATAGAAGCATTCGTCCCTATTGGGAAAAAACTAGGACAGTCGATTTTCAAAAGCCTCTCTTGAGGCTAAATTTTCACTAGCAAAGTCGTTCGCCATGGACAGGAACAGGTGGTAATCACTTGGTGCCAGATCCGGACTATAAGGTGGATGCATAAGAACCTCCCAACCAAGCTCCCGGAGCTTCTAGCGAGTGGCTATCGATTTGTGTGGCCTGGCGTTGTCCTGATGGAACACAATTCCTCTCCTATTGATCTAAGCTAGCCGCTTCTGGGCGATTGCTTCCTTCAGACGATCCAATTGTTGACAGTACAGGTCTGAATTAAGAGTTTTGCCGTAGGGAAGCAGCTCATAGTAGATGATTCCCTGTCAATCCCACCAAACACACAGCAAAACCTTCCTGGCCGTCAATCCTGGCTTGACCACCGTTTGCGCCGCGCCCACTCAGCGCGATTCGACTACGACCGTTTTCACTTTAAGTTGTCGTAAGTGATCCACTTTTTATCATCAGTCACCATCCCCTTCAGAAATGGGTCGATTTTATTGCGATTCAGCAGCGATTTGCAGATAGAAATTCGGTCCATGAGGTTTTTTTTTTATTTTTTCGTTAACTCGTGTGGCACCCATACATCAAGCTTCTTTTTGTATCCAGCCTTATTCAAGTGGTTCCAAACGGTTTTTTGTGCAATGTTTAGCTCTTGGGCAATCGAAACAGTAGAAACATGACCGCCAGACTCGACGATTTCCATGATTTTATTGACATTTTCGACAATTGGCCTTCCAGATGCGTGGTGCATATTTGACATCGAAATTACCGGAACGGGATCGACGAAACCAAAACTGCGCGTGATTGGCTGTTACAGTATCAGGACCATAAACACTATTCACATTTTCAGTCGCCTGACTTGCGTTTTCGCCTTTATCAAAGAAAAACTGTTAAAAATTGCGTATTTTCTTTTTGCTGGTATCCGTCTTTGACGCGCGCTCAAACAAAACTGTCAGAGAAGTCTTTTTGTACGAAATGTCATCTTCTAAGGCCATTTAGCGTACGTCCGGTAGGACGTATACATCGCGAGCTAGAAATTACTAACCACCTGATATTATGTAAAAAGTTAGAGACCCAACAAGAACACCCATATGCTTTTTCACGGTCGCACATTTTGCAAATGATTAGTTATTATATTTCGAATCATACGCATGCATATTTCACGCGGAACACGATGCATTCAAAACGATTGATTGAGAACAAATCGAATGTTCCATTAAATCTTTTGAATTAATATACAATGTAAAAATATCGAAAAGAGTGTCACTAAAAATGTTGGCAACTTTTAAAAACGTTGTTGTGCAGAGGCAAAATGTTTGTTTATTTTTTTTAATGCGATAAAGTCATACCGTGGCTCTAAAAAGACTAGCTTCAAACCTATTTCAAAACTGGACTAGAGTAATGTCTTGCTAATCTGAACCCCCCCTTAAATCCGAATATCGACATAAAATAAAATAAATAAAAAAAAGCAGCACGAAGGCTAATATAGGTAATAGAAAAGAGTTAAATCCAATTTTCGAATTTTCGCGTCCGAAATTAAATACGAATAAAATATTATTATGTATAATTCCGTAAAAGAGAAGTCATGTATGGTTCTCCATACCTGTTTAAACCAATTAAGGCTAAATATTCTCCAATCCGAATTATTCGATATTCCGAAGTACTTCTTGGAATGATTAATTCGGATTACTATGTATGCGTGTGTGCTGCGGCAGTGGTAATAGATGAGCTAATCTTTGTTCCTAAAGTTCCTCCTATTAGATTAAATTGATTCTCGTTATCAGTGTCTTAAGCATTATACCTTTTTCAATTTACAGACACTACTGTGTCTTTAGAAATACATTGACAATCCAAAAAATTGTGTACTGATCAATAAGCTTCGCTTTACAAAATCATTAGAAAATGTTGATGTCTTCATCGCCATTAGATGTAAATTTTCAAAGCAGGAGATGTTCTAGTCACTTTTAGTCTAATGAATAAAACATAACTTAAATTTAATTTTGTATTGACTCATTTACACCTTGTCAGAAACGAAAAAATCTCACATACAATTTTCTCCTTACATTGGCACATTCGTTTTTAAATAGGGATAAGAGAATATTTGCATTTTAAAGCAGGTAATCTTGTTTATCATAAAGATATGTAGAACATCCTATCGCTCCAGACATTAACGACAAAAAAAAAACTCATCAATTTTGAGTAGGCACATCTCGCATGTACAAGTATGTATGTCGTTATATAATGTGGGTGACACTTGAAAAATCAAATTATTGATCATTGTTATCTCAGATACATACAAACATAGGTATATATACGTACATACGTATGAGCACAAGATTAGTTTTACTTATATTTTGTAAAATCTCACACAAGTTGTATTTCAGTGAAAATTCAATTTAAGTTATTTGTTTGTGAAGAAACATTATCGGCGTCAATTTCTTTATATCTTTTATTATCATACATTAGTATTGATTGCTTATTCCGACTAAAATGTAATTATTAAAAAACTATAGACGTCTAACTATTCAGATATTTATATTTTATAACTTCGAGCAGCACAATATTGACTTTTACTAATAACATTTTTGTATATGAGGCGTAGTAAGAAAATGAATTCGTATATTAAATTAAACATAGTAGAAGTTTTTTTTCAGGATACTATAAATTAACAACTCAATGAAAACATGTGATTAATCTACAATGTGTATGTGTTATATAGCTTAAGTAAAATATAGGACTACTTTTTCATAGAGGTGCAAAGAGGAAAAAGCTTGAACAAATTTCAAATGAAACATTCAGAAATGTTCGACTGTAACATTTCATCAAATTTCCAGAAATTATATAGTTTGATTTCTAAAAGAAAACGCCCCAAAAAATGGGCGTAGCCATATGCATTATATAAACAAATTGTACAAAAAGTCAACCTCTACAAATTTTTCTTGATTTTTGTGATTTCTAGTAAAAATATTGAAAAAAAAATATGGGCGTATCCAGATTTTAAAAATGTTTACTGTAGTATTGCTGTAGACCCTTAAAAGCTTATATATTGATTTTCGTTATCCTATCTCTAAACGTACATAAGACCCAAAAACTGGTGACATATAGACAGACAGACGGACGGGCGAAAAAGGGTTAATTGACTGGGCTGCTGGTGCTAATCATTTATATGTACATACTTATCATCACATGTGTCAAGCTATGGTATGGGGTATAAACCTAGGTTTTTTTAACTGAACCTGTCTCTTCGCATTTTTTTATGAAAACATTGCAAAAAACGAATACATCGTGTAAGAAAGCAAATTCTGTGCATATTTAAATTGCCTTACATTTTTACCAAGGTGGATGTTAGTCCGGGTGGGCGTTAAAAAATTGGATATTTTTTGTGGAATTTGAATTTGAACCTGTCAAAACTACTGCTGACATCAAAAATACAAGAAATTGTATCTTTTGTCTTTTCCAGCGCCAAGAACAAGACTTTGAAGTGGTACAAATGATAAAGAGGCAATTCTTTTAAAGGCATGACCGCATGCGACAGTTACACTTATATTGAGACTTTTCTTTTGTACATAATATAACTCTGATGCTTCCTTTTTTTATATCTGATGCTTAAACTTGATATGACTTTGAAGGTACATAATGTATGTACAACATATGTATGTATCTCCTTTAAGTTAATTTCAAAAGTGCAAACGCACTTCCCCGTAGGTAAACCAAAGACAAAAAAGAAAGAAAAAATGATCCGTTAAATGAACATAAACACTTACATATGTACAACATTATGTATACACTACCACTCGTGCCCTGTTGATTGTAATGACTCGCGATTTCTTATGATTTTTCGTTTACGCAAGAACTTATATTTTGGCTCACTACTCCAGTTCTAGGAAGCACGGATTAATGATTGATATCTCAAACTCTTTAGCGGATAATGCACTAATCAAAAAATTTAATTATATTCAAATCGGTTTCATCGGTCATTTTTAAGTTAGAGGCGTGTATAATGAAAAAAATTTGTGTTGAAATGACACAAACGGATACATACCCGTAAATGTGTTTAGAAGGCAAAAAATAAACATACAAAAATTGAATTCTAAGATTTGTTTCTGTTTGACAAGACAAATCGATTGATATACACACATGTATGTATATACTTGAAATTTGTATGGCTTCTAAAATTTAGATATAGAAATTTTTTTGAATATAGCCCGAAATTAATTGTTGAGTTTTTTTTTTATTTGTGTGTGTAATTAAAATACTATCAAAATTCTGTTTAAAAGGGGGGGGGCACTTCCTATCACTTCCAGTATCATTCAATAGCCAAACAAGCAAGTCTTGACCATATGTCCCAAACAACCCACTTTATCAAAAATCAACGACGCTGTGGTCAATAAATTTTAGGTAAACAAATTTCAAAGTAGGTATGTATGTACATATGTCACATTCGTTTGAAAAATATCCAAAGCACCACTTAATCAAACTTTTATTCTCCTTTCAAAAATAATAATAGTTCTACTAACCACAATTTCATTCTGTCAGTATCAGTTCACCGTATGATTTTTTAAGAGTGCGCCTGATAATAATATAAGGATTTAAGGGTTTTACCATTAATTCTCGACACAAATATGGGTTGACAACTCTGACAAACCAAACAACAGCTGATTAAGGACACACACTCATCCGGAATTCCATTTAAATTAAACAATAAACATTAATGAATCATGCAGAAATTTTTAAAAATTATAAAAAATAAAAAAATACTAGAAAATGTGAAGCAGAAGAGGAAGTGCATTAAATGCAATTACAACACACGAAAGTGACAAGCAATGGAAAAATGAGAAAACGAAAAAAATACACATATTCATTCATTATCTTTTCTGACATTTTCGACATGGTGTACTGCACAGTACCGCGCAAGTTTCACCAACAGAAAATGAAAAATGAAATGGTAAAAGTGAGTCACCACTATTTTTCCAGTGATAAAAAGAAATTTAATACAAACAAATGTTGACTGCAAAAAATAGGTGCATACTCATATATTAAGAAATTGACATTTGATTTAAGTAAACAACTACTCACCAACTATTGTGTTTGATGATTAATCCAAAAAATCGTTCGTAATTCAATGAAAAACATATGTTTGATGTTTTTTTTTTTTTTTTCGTTTCGTAGATATAATCCCAGAGGAACACGACGGCAATGAAAGAAAAGAAATAAAGAACAAAAAAACTTTATCACAAAACACTAAATAAAAGCACGAAATTTATTTTTTTTTCTTATATACTTATGTATACGTATATTTTTTACTTTTAAAGCAGCGAAAAATAGTATTAAGTACAAAAAACAAAGTACAAACACACTCTTTTTCTTAAATCTTAATTTTTTTTCTTTTTTTTGAATAACAAAACAGAATGTACGTAGTAAAAGAAAATCATCATCAGCAGCAGCGCAAGATAGAGAAACAAAGCAAAATGAGAAGACTACAAAAAAAAAAAAAAACTATAACACAACCAAGCACGACACAGACACAGAAGTTATTGGTAGGTTATTAGCAAAATTTATTTTATTTTACTTTTTATTTAAATCACTTTTTATTGTATTTCTCAAAACTTTTATTCATGTCGAAACATTTAAGAGAAACTCCTTATTAAAAGCAACAAGCTAATTACTAACAAAAGAATAGGTAAATTGAACTAAAAAAAAATAAGAAAGAAAATGAAAGAAAAATAAATGTGAAAGATGGAAGGGGAAAAAAAAAAACAACCAAATTTTTTTTTAATTACGTCGCACTTTTTTAGTGAATAAAAATATATATAAAATATATATTTTTTATTTTCCTTTCCGGGATTGGGACTTTATTTTTAAATAGAGGAGGTAGAAGCTAAAAGGTTTGATGATGTCTCGATATTTCTTTCTTTTTATTTTTTAATTTTATTAGCTAATGTATAACAAAATTCAGTACAGAGAAATAAAGGGAATTTCCTGTTTAAATTAGATTTACAGTATTAGTGTGGTATCATCGTAATAATACACACAGAGCGCACTTAGGACCATGAGTGTAGACTTAATTTTTTTTATATATATTCTCAACAGTGACAAAAAAAAATAGAGAAAAGCAACATTATTCACATAACACACACGCAAAATTAGATTTTGCCTTCACTTACATTTTGATTTTTATTTTTCAATTTTATTTTTTATTTTATACACTATAACGCACGATTTTTTTTTTTAAACGATATTGCACTTTTTAATGAAGTTATTCCTTTATTCTTTTGGTTTTCAATTAAATTATTGAACGCACTGTGCACACACTAAATTAGGGAAGAAAGCACGCACTTTTAGTATTTCATTTAGATTTTTCCCTCTTTTTTAACCTCAAAATTACAAAACTTGTATGCAGGACACAAAAAGGCAAACAATTTAAAATGACAATTTCAAAATAAACCTAGCTAACGTGGATTTGATCCTCCAAAAATAGTGAAGTCTCCAAGCACTCGATTCAGACTAAATTCAATATCAACGAGAAGTTTGCCCGCACCACATAAAGCGGATATAAACGAATGGCAGGGGTACAAGTAAAACCCAGTGCCGTGTATAAAATAAAATTTATTCAACAACAGAGGGTATTGTTGAGAGTTGATTTCATTGGAAATTTGTAGCGGTATTGGTGAGTTATAAAAAAAAAAAATTGAGAGAGTGAGGTTAAGGGGAAAGTTAGTTGGGATTTTTAGCTATTTGTGTCGCTGTTTGTTTTTTTCTTTTTTATTTCTTTCTTTTCGGTTGAATCAATTTGTGTTTCCCCTGTTCTCTGTGTGATCATAATTTTTTTACTTATATCGCATTAGATTCACCAATATTGTTGTGAAATGCAAAATGTTAAGTAGTTGGGCGATTCCCCTCTCTTTTATTTGATTGATGGATGAATAATGACGTTGATGACAAGGAGAAATTTTTCAAGATATCAAAATGAAAGAGAGAAGGTAACACGTTCTGAGTTTAATTTTGACTATTCTTCGTTTCGACCTTAGTTCGTAGTGTACATAGTAGGCACTTAAATGTTCTCTTATTTTAGTTGAAGTTTCAGTAGTTTTTTAGTATCAAATTTAACTCATATTTTAGTTCATTTTAAGTACATGGGTTTTTTTATAACTTTTCTTATGATTCTTACTTTTGAACCTTTTTTTAGACCCCTTTTTGTGAAAGCGCAAGGTTTTGAATCAAAGCGTAGTTCATTTTTTTATTATTCCTCGTTGGTGTTTGTTAATAATTTCCTGTTTGACATGATATCTTTTTTTTTTATATTTCGCTCTCTGTTTCTTTGTAACATTTTTAGTGTTTTACATCATTATTGTGTGTATCGCAACATAACACACAAAGAAAACAAAAAAAAATCACAAAGTGAACGCACTGCGCAAAATGATTAAAGAGATGACAGACCTTTGTGCGTAGTTCATTGATGGTGGTGTTTGTGATGGAGGACAAGTAGATTGTAATCGCAATACTCGGGTATTCCGTAGCGTTTTAATGAGAGAGTGCGAGAAGAGAATTGATTGAACTTTAGATTTTACGCGAAATAAAGAAAATTATTATTTTTGTTATTGCATTATAGCATACGCAATTCCGAGAAGTGAGGCAAATTTCAAAGAGCTTCTTTGTTATGCTATGATTGACGGTGTGACAAGAGTTTCAACGACAAGGAATTAGTATTTAAAAAATCAAAAAATAGAATTAAAGCTAGATAAGATCATATTTGAGCTAAAATAAATAAAGAATAGGGATATGAAGACTGTCTGATACATTGACGAAAGCTTTTCAGTTTGCCTGTATTTAAGTTTAAAGTAATAGCAGTGTAATGTTACATAATTTTATTCCCCTTTGCATTTCGAAAAAAAATTTCTCAATCAATCACTAGTTGTACAATACCGAGAAATAAAATGTTACCAAAACATGCATACATATCATTCTACTAGTATACAAGAAAAAATTAATTAAAAGGGCCTCGTGTTGGGCGCCAATGTTTATTTTTTCTTTTTTATACTACTTTCATACTACTAAGTTTACTTTAAACTTTTTATTACAAACTGGAACGCTTTTTTCTCAACGCAATCCAAGCCATAGCCAATCTCTGAAGAAAACTTTGACAAAATCTATTGGAAATTGACGAAATAACGAAAACAAAATTATTTCAAAGTTTCGCTTTATTCTATGGTAACAGCTTTGCTCTACCTACGTTGGAAGCCTTAACATGAGTGTTTTTATTACTAAAATAAAAGTTTAGGTACATATGTATGTATGTATGTACGTACGAGTAGATAGACGAAGTCCTGAACTAGTTCATAATTGTATAACAACCTTTTTGACCGTTTGTCTAAGAGTAATTGCTAAGTGCCATAATATACGAAAGGCAGGCAATGTTGAGGAGACAGCTGTATATTTCATTCATAGATACATATGTACATACAGTATCATACTTTCATCGTCCTACGGATAATTTACTGAATGTCTCGCAGCTGTTAGGACGTCAGCTCCGGCAGCTTTCTTTGATTCCTTCTTGTATATATTTTTGTGCGCGTATATATCTTCACCTCACTTTGGTTAGGTGTACATAGATAAAGGTTGTTGAATGTTTGTCATTGCTAGAACCAACTCTGACTCTACAAGGGTGTTTTTAAAAGTAAATTTTCCCTTTATGTGCTATACACTTTGGTTTCCAAGACGTGCGATGATCGCCGTGCCATCAGGTGAGCGACCCCTCTGGAGGCCTAGAAATAGATGGTTGGACCAAGTCCGACATCTCTCCTGGAGCCGTCTAGGGATTCCTCCTGATGAGATGGTCGAGAAGGATGGAGGGTCGACCTGAGCATCCTACTCCCGCGACCCTCATGAATTTTTATTTGATTCATAGAGTATACAGATTGGGGTTATGTATGGAATAGCACATCGGATAAATGGCCGCCACGGCTTTGCTGGCAAGTACGTACTCTTTTATTGAAATTTTCTATGACCGTTTCGCATAAATGTGGTTGAATTTCATTAACACACACCCCAATTTCCTCTTTCAAGGCGTTGGTGGTCGTTATGGGGCACCCTTTATGTATGTACACTTTGGCATTGATTTAAACCGGACTTAAAAGCATTGGTCAACCGCTCGAAAACGACCTCAGAAACTAGACTTTTGTTAATTTTGAATGCCACATCAGCGTTATTTACCCTCAATCCACGCATTTAGACTTTATAAAACAGATGATGCTTGACAACACTCTGTGTTCGTCTCACTATGTTTGGTTTGCCTTCGCCTGAGAAGATCCATTAACAATTTTAAGTCTGCTTTCTGGCTTATAACAGTAAATGTATGTTTCGGCCTCTGTTACAATTCTTTCTCTCAGTTTTAACATATTTTTTCCAACCGATTCAAATCAAGTGGAATTTAAGCGAGATACCATGCAATTCTTCTAATGTTCTTACAGTGATGTACAAAACAAAAGCAACAATTTCAATGAAAATGGTAATTTTTTTTTTTTTATTATATACTTCATAATTAACCATTAAACCAAATAAAAATAAATAAAATAAATAAAACCATTATATTTATAAAAAAAATGTATTATTTTGTCTACTAAAAAAGAGCAACAAACTGACATAATTCACAAAAAAAAATACACGACTTCATTACATTACATCATGCAAAATAGTAACTATCCGTATGCACCGGTATTCGGATAACATAAATTAATTTGTCCTTATTTAAAAACGGGAGATTTTGTCCCTTTTGGCTTTTACTGTACACACGCAATGACTCACACATAAACAACACGTACAAAATAGAACACTATACTTACGACTTTTATAGTAGTTTATGGATAACAAATTATACCAATAGTTATACTTACGGAATCTTCACGAATAAAAATTAAGCGCTTACCTGAAAAAGAAAAGAAAAACTCTATGAATTCACGTTATAAACTAATATATACTATAGAACGTTAGCAAAATAATAGTCAAATTATATGTAAAAAAAATACATTTTAAAAATAAGCTTTTATGTACTAAAAATAAGTTGGATGTTGAATTTATTGTTGTTAAAGCATGTCGCGCGCGAGAAATTAATACATTCATTAATTTTGTTTGACAGAGATGTATATAGGTATTCTTTTTTCTCTTCTATTCACGCGATAAGCTTTTAAGACAATGAATTCAACATTCAAGTTTTTTTTAGTACATTTAAATAAAATAATATTTGCAGATTTTTAGTTAACCTATGAATTATCGTATTCTACTCGTCAAACCTATGTCATGTTTGATACCCATGTCAAGAAATTGTGAAGAAAAGGGCAACCCGCCATATTAGCCATAATAACGTCACGTAGCTTATGGTACTCTACTCGTCAAACTTTTTCATTTGATACCTATATTAAGGGGATTATGAAGAAAATATAGTCTGCCATTATGGTGGCCATCCGCCATATTGGATTTACAACGTTATTAGATGTACTATATTCCATTGCCACGGAACTTAAACACGTGTGCAAATTTTCAAAGCTCTAGCTCAATTGGAACTAGTCGAAATTTTGATCGCAAGATTTGTAGCAGGCATGCAGACAAACAACAAACCAAGTTAAATAAAAGTTTTTAAAAATAATAATTCATTGGTGTAAATTTTCTGTAAAAGCGTATGCCAGCTATACGTAAATAACCTTATAGATGCATCGCAAGCACTACGCCCCTAATTTGTTTTTTTTTTTTTAATACGTGTATGTTTAGAGTTTACACGAGTACATGAAGCTAAATTGATAACCGACATTGTGGTTGATCAATTGTATGTACGATGTTTTTGTATTTATTATCACATAGAATTTTATTTGTGTACCTTATGTCAACAGGTTACTTGCGTTTGCGCGTTTGATGTCCACATTTTCACATTTTGCAAAAAACATTGTCAAGAACACATAATAAAGTAAAGGCCACTAATGGGTCGCACGTAGTTGCAGTAATTTTGACAGCATTGCCATACAGTGTACATGAATTCAAACAGTTTGACACGGCTTTTAACCCAACAATTTTTGTTTAACACCAAACGATAATTTAAAAATTTGTTAAAGAGTACAACATAGCATTTGGATCTTGCCAAAAAATCGTTTGGCTCGAATTTTTTTTTTTTTTTTGCCCAACCTTTGGCAGCAACAGTCTAATCATAGCTTAAAGAACGCAGTCATAGAAAGCTGAAAAAATAAGTTAAATAGTGGCCTTAAATACCTATTCTTAATTTTAAGGATAGTAACCAAATGGATTTTTTTTTTAATTTAAAAGAGAGCACGAAAAAATAGTAACCAAATGGATTTTTTTTTTATTTAAAAGAGAGTACGAAAAATAGTAACAAATTTTATAAATACTGTTTTTCATAGCCTTTTCGGGCATTATATTCTGAAAATGTGTCTGGCTCTATAACTCAAAAGTTACGACAGGGATACACCATAACAAACACAATGCTGAACCCAAGAGTATTACGTATTTACCACTTCATGTTGGGAACACGAAGAATGTAAAAAATTCCATAGATTGGAAACATTTTCTGCAAAATGGAAATAATTTTTTTAGCTTTTTTGTTTGACACTAGTGTAAAAAACAAGATTTTCAAATGGTGCTCACGAAAACACTACCTAGTTTTGTTTTACTCTTGCCCGTGAAATTTTTGTAAGATTATTCAAATAATTTTCGGAGTAGTTCAGGGATGCCATAATTTCTTTATACAACAGATATTAAAAAATGTGATATAAATGTTTGTAAATAATTCTCGAATTTCTGATTCTCGTACAATTTAATTCATTAATAATTTGCTAACTACAATTATAAATACATATATCTATTTATCTACAATACATATAACTTTTTTTTAAAGAAACTAAATATATTTAACCAACTTTTAATAATATTTCTTTAATATCATAGAACTGTCAGTGAGAAGTCAATAAACAACCTCAATTTTCTAAGAACTCCCACAATTTCCGACAAATGCATCTATATTCTATTATTTAAACACAAATCAAAGCTTTTTTTTTTTTTAAATTCTCTGAAAACAACATGTTAGCATTAATTTTAATCTCAAGTGAAAAATGACACAAGCAGCAACGATTATCAGGGGAAATCGAAAACGTTTTGAAATAACAAAATTTCTGCTATCTCATTTCACCAATGTTCACCAACGTGTGAACAGCCAAGTACTAATACTAACACTCCCTCTATACCACTTGAAGGAGAAATTCCAAAGAGAGAAAAAAAAAAGTCATTAAAGAGCGAACAACGAACAGAGCTCGATGGAACTGGGAGGGATAAGACACAATGAACTATGGAATGGAGTGCGTGAGCGATTGAAATTTAGATCCAAAGTATAATTGAATTCTATGTACGTAAAATGGTCGTCGTAGTCTTCTTTATAGAGATCGTGCAATAAAACTAAAATCAAAGCACATTAATTGCAAAATTCAAGGATTAAAATGTAGTTAGCTATAATTTTTTTATAGTAGCATTCAATTTTTTTACGTCTCAGATACAGGTAGGTAGACATGGAAAACCTTAAAGATAATTTTCTCATTTTTTTCACCAACGATGGCAGGGGTCGAGCGAGCAGTATCTCGAACAATACAAGAGAGCACAATAAAATATAAATTCTCCCTCCTCTGTATTGGTAGTGGTTTTGATGTTGTCTTTCCCTTTGATTTTAATCCAACTTGTGTAGAGAAAGAGAGCGAAACGTGTGTGTTGTTAATCGACATCAATATCAACATATCACTCGACAACGCGCCGACGACGAACATAGTATCTAAAGTAATAAAGAAGAAAAACGAATGAAAAAAGGTTGCCAAGTTATAAAAGGTGTTGCGGTCTTGTGGCGGACACATCATCGGAAGTCAGGTGTTGAAGTCAGTACACATTGTTGTTGGTGAACGTCGTCGTCGTCGTAGTAGTACGAAGGTATATACATAAGCAAAAGCAGATGAATGTTATTAATCGAGAGGTAGGAGGAGGAAGAGAACATACAATAGCGACAAAAAAAATCAGCATTATGGGAATGGGGATGAAGGTTGTCTGCTGAACTCCACACATACATGTAGACATGCATCTATGACGGTAATTGCCATCGAATCGCGTTACTATTCGACTTCGAAAGTGTCTGGAGGAGTAACTTGTATCTTTTTTGTTGTTTCTCTAGTAAACAGCATCTTTCTTTAAAGGAAATTCCAATGGAGATGGAGATGGATGCGATGCGATGCCATAGTATAGATATTCATTCACTTCTCAGATGCACCTGTGATTTATGGTGGATGTGTCAAGATTATGTCGCGTCATTTATAATATTTTAGGCAGGATATCGGAGAATTATGATCCGAGAGAAAAATCGGTGACTCTGCGGTGACTAATTGAGTTGAAAATAAGTGAAAATGGTAATAACGATCGAATATGTGCAATTAATTATGGCGGTACCTATCGTGGGAAAGACCGAAGAAACTGAATTTCCCGCACAAGAGGTCTAATCTAAGATAATCAACAATGAAGCTGCAGCTATGATTTTTTAAAACGAATTCATTGAATCACCCGATACTTATTGAAAAAGGTGGAAAGAATTGGAGAAAACAAGCATTACGTTTGTAAGAGGGCCCGCGGACTGAGGATTTCCCACACCTGCTAGGGTATTTTAAATTTATTGAAACTATGAAAATGTAAACATATGCATACATGTATGTATATACCTATATACCGTAGTCCGCAAAATAGTCGTTAAATTACACTCCTTTTTAATATGACAATTCAATCTCTACACTCTACCATGTACGAAACTTCGAACCATGAAATATGTAAGTCACGCCCTATGGATATGTGCACACTATTCAATTTCGCTAAAAGAATTTTCAGAACCCCTTGGTTAACCCGACGTCGGATAATCGGAGTTCTACTGTGCTCTCTATACAGTTTTGAAATTGAAGTAAAACGAGAGATAATGACATTGAAATTGCTGCCATCTTTAAGACAACAACTCTAGACCATGAGCTGCTTCAATCGATTTAATATAGCCTTACATATGAAAGAAGTCCCTACACCACTTAATCAAGGCAGGAAGACGAAACGGAAATCATTGTTTCATCGAAACCGCTTCGATCGATCAAAGATTTAATTATATGACCGCAGCGATCAAAACTAACGATCAGTTGTGTGTGATCTGATCGTTACTACCTATTTCGATCACGGTACTGTTATCATTTGTAGAATTTGAGGAAAATGCTGACGGGCAATATTGCTTTTGTAGCTTTTACTGTCATGACTTAGTTCTTATTTAAACGATAATTAGATCATGAGTAACATCCTTATTTCCATACTTTATAATCTTCTCTCAGGATAAACGAACTTACATATAACGCTAGTATCTACCCCAAAGATGCATGTCTGATGTCTGTTGATTTTTATTTTTATTTTTATTTTGAAGCAAAAAAATATTTTAATCTCTGGAGATGATGCGAACAAATGTTGCAGCTTCTCTCGGTCAGACAATTTGTAATTAAAAATCATGCAATGGTGGTCCTGTTGTAACTAACTGGCTTGTTGTCTGGAAAGTGCGGAGGGTGTTTTGTCACCAGAAGAGTGAGATGTAACTTATCGTCAATTTTTTTGTTGAAATATCGTAGCCAATTCAATTCCAATGGAAATAGAATTAACAGTAAGTAACAGCAATTTTACGAGTAGCTGTCGGGTTATTTGTCGACCTTACCAGATAAAACGATTGGTCATCGCTTCGTTGGGCAAAACAAAAACTTAATAGAACCATGTGCCGTAAGTTGTAGCCATAAATGACCAAGAGAGTATCGCTCTCCTTGATTCGTTCCGACATGATAAGTCTGACTCAAAAAAAATATATTGAGACCGCCATGAAATCGTAAGTACTCGTATGTATGCAGTTCGTAGCAGTAACGACGGTACATACAGGGTGTCTCAAAACTAATCAACTAATTCGTTTTGCTTATAACTCTTTAATGGATTGATGGAAATACAAACTGTAAAAAAACAAACGAAAATTCAGTACTTTTTTTTTTATGCTAATTTTAAAAATGATATCGCAAAGAAATGAGGTGATTCATTTTGGGACACCCTGTGTATGTACATATATAGAACGATTTATAATGACTTCACTTGAATTTCTTTCTCTCTTGACCAACGTACGTACGCCAGTATAGTTAAATCTTTAATGATGCAAAATTCAGAAGCTTAATATTGGTTTCGACAACAGATGAGCGCGTAGTTCCATGTGGAGATCCGAGTGAGAATAAAATGTATCTCTTAAATACTTTATGCCTTGAAATCACGTCATGGGTGGTAGGTCTCACCCTATCGATTTCTATGTTTTCTTTCTGCTGCTTTGAACTGCTGCAGTGAGTTCAAAATGAATACAAGTTAATAAAAGTAATGCTCTTATCCATCCACACAGACCTTATCGTTGTCATTGCTCACTCTTACATTACATTAATTCTTCCACGAGTCCAGTGAATACTATATTCCCAAGAAAAAGCGGACACAGAAAGTCCTTTAATCTGATTAACTTGGGAATATATTTCCGCTCCCAGCTTTATTAATCCACCCAACCCGGCCATAAGCTGTTCAGTTTATTTTCAAGACGTCTTCAAATGTCCCTTGGCGTAGAATGCAACTTAATTGATCCCAAATCAGAAAGTAAATGCGCTTCTTAGTTCATTACTACACCGCTCTGCATTGCCAAACAGACTACACGGGCAATAAACCAGAGGAACTTTACTTTATATCTCCTTAAAATATACATAATATTCTTTTTTCCTTTTTGTACGTAGCATGATGTCTACCAATGACGAGAACCCACCCAACCGCTGAAATGACTGCTGTTGCTGCTGGGTGATGGCAGCCAATAAAGCAACTATAACAATGCAATGCAACAAAGCGCGGCAGTATAAACATCTTTGGCCCTCATTCTTTGTGTGCAGTTAAGGAAATGAAATTAATCAACCAGAATTGTGTACACTTTAGTTTCGCACAAACACACACATAGGTACGTACATGCACATAAAGAAAAACAAGAAATATCGACGAAAGAAAGGATTTGCACTTCGTGGGAATAATTTTTCCCACAATTCCTATACTATCCCTCCTCGTGCAATCCTTCGTGCCTTAGGAAAGCTTCTCAAAAAATTCACCATTCTTCGTCTTTTGACTCGATTCCCGCGAAGTGTATGTACGACGACGGGGAGTCCAAGTACTCGTACTTGGTTGTCATTGTTGTTGTTCGGTGTCGAGTGGTTGTGCTTCTCTGAGCAAATGCTGCGCGACAATGTACATATATTGTACAATAACCTCCCTTAAGGTCAGTGGCCCCTTTTTCATGGTGGAAAACCTGAGAAAGAGAGCAGGGGTTCCCTCTCGCGCGTAAAAATGTCAACAAAACGTCGTCATTTTAATAAATAGGATAAAATCAGCAAAAGGGAAATCCATCCACAACCCCTGTGTTTTGATTATCCACTTATTTCGTTTTCCTTTTTTTTTGCATCTCTTCATTGAGAGTGCATCGCATTTCTTATTCACTCTTCGCGAGCGCGTACAGAACATCCCACCCACACCCGATTTGTTAGGTATAGCTGGAGATTTAAATGTCATCAAAGAGATTTCAATTAGGTTGCGCAGATTTTTTTTTTTTTTTTGTTTATACTTCTTAGGTTCGTCGAATTTCGTTCATTACCGTTTTGTCGTTATTTTCAGAGTTTACCCTATTTTGTCGGTTTTTTTAATGTACCATTCACCTCAAATGAACTCAACTTCCGTGTTTCGCTGTGTTAGCTTTGTTTTCTCTTTCTCCACACCATCCACCCACTCAGTTTGATTCACCACACCACCACCGCAAATCAAATTGGAATAAATAAATGGATTTAAATTTATTATTATTTTTTCTCTCTCGGGCCATTGTGTTCGTCCTTCGCAAGAGAAAGAAATTTGATGTGGAATTGTGCTTCAGAGTGTGGCGTGTGTTTATTGTCGTCATCTGCGTGATGATGAACACCCGCGTGCGACGTTTGAAGTAGTCCGCTGCTGCAATTACTCTGTGGAATTTCATTGAAGCGCATTAAGCGTTGTTGTTCTGAATATGCGCTGTTGCACTGTGGATCATCAGCAGTGTCAGCGGTCAGCGAACGAACAAGAGCGTAAATAGCTGATAGCGAAGTCGTCTGTAATTCAAGTTTTTGACCCCAAATAAGCTTTCATTTTTTTGTTTTGTATTTTTTCAGATAGACATGGAGATATATTATGTCAGAGAAGGTCATTGTCATTGGCCACGTAACTGTCAAAAAGTTGGAGTCCGTTTGCAAGTTGCATTGTAGCAGTCTGTAGAGTTTTTATTTAGATAATGGAACACATAAAACTTGATAATCCACATAGTGGTGTGCTTTAAGAGTCACGTACGTTTGATTCTTTTAATGATTAGCAGTTAAAATGAAATAAAACTTGAATGTAGTTGGAAACTACTGATCCTTATCGAGACAAGTGAAAGGCTTCGCGAAATGTGCAAAAGCGTTCGCCTCTCTTTTCGAATGTCTTTCTACTCGTAAATGATTTTAGACAAAGGTCAAGCACCTACATATATTTCCGAAGTCAACTCGATGCGAAAATGATGCGACAAATGGATTTGCATATGTCAGTTGGGGTGAAAGCAGTCGTTTGCCAAGAAAAATCGTCTTATGCAATTTCCGTTATACCAGAAAAGATACCAGTTGCTTTATTGAAGATGAGTTAAGCTGATGGTTACCACAACACGTACTCTGGATTTTATTGAACTCTTCAAACCTAGAAAACAAGCTGATAAAGCCAATGGTTATCAGTCAACATTATTTTCAATAAAATATTAACTCGTGAACGTGCACGTCCCCATCGATTAAGTCGGGTTTCGAACTATCCGCCTCTGTGCAGACCCAATGCTAACGATTGCATGCAGGATAAGTAAAAAATTATGTAAAAAATCTTTTGGTCAAAAACTCAACGAATGATTAAATATACGTATTACATTTGCAATTTCTTTTTTTTTAACAACGGTGTGTGCCAAAGACTCGTCATAATTAACCTCATAATTCGACATACGTACTCAAAAAAAAAAAATTTTTTTTTGGGATTGATACGGAGGAGCGTATTTAAGTTCGCGGAATGAGTAAGTAAATCATTAGTGAGGGTAGTTTACTAAGACGAAACGAGTTCAGTGACTCATTATTAGTATAAATCGAAAGTTTTATTTTAATCGAGCCATTAATCAACCAAAAATGTATGTATTATATTATATAAGAATATATATAGAATAGAATAGAATTTATTTTCACTGAATTATGTTAATGTACATCGGTTTACAAATTCTTTTAAAGCAATGGCAAAAGCCGTTATATTATATAAGAAAAGCCATGTTATATCTTTGGGCCCCTATTGTTGAGCCAACACTTTATATTTAATAGCCATAGTTTATGTCTTCTTCATCCTTTTTCGCCAATTCATACACCCTACGCTTACGCGATGATTGATGTCATCACAGGCTGCTTTGCTATTGATCATAGATCCCAGATATTTGAACTTTTCGCACTTGGGAAGCACTGTTCCATTTAAATAAATGTCTGGGATAGGGCTCTGTCTCTACTCTGTCTTTTTTAAACTAATGCGATACCCATTTCCCTCTAAAACGTTCACCCACACATCAAGTGCTCGTTGCAGGGATCCCCACTTATCGCAAAGAATAACTGAATATATCGAAAAAGAAAAATAATTTGCATTTTTATTTTCACTTCTTACCGTAAGAACTCGTATCGTTATATGGTAGCAACTAAACACCATAATCTATCAGCAACTAGGCGTACCTTAAACACTGACCTTGAAGCTGTGAATGTGTTTAGACAGTGGCAACCGTGTACAAATATGTCGAAGGCTAAGGTTTTCAGTAGTGTATTGTCCAATTCTTATTGTCCCTTTCCTACTGTAGCAAAGGTTTTCGTACGGCAGTTTCTTGGGATTCGATGCCTTTTTACTTGCAAGACCTGAAAACTCGTATTAGACTAGTTTGAAAATTTGCTATGAAGTCAGTTATTTAGTTCGAAATTAATATATAAGCAGTATGGGATGTGAAAATGTGTATATACATATATACTTCTCTTAAAACCCTTATTTTATTTTAACGATTTTACTTATGCAAATATGTAGATTTTAAGTCGCACCCTTTATTCTTTACTTCAAAGCCAACCAAAATGTTTGTTTTCCAGATTTGAATATTTTTTGTATTATGTTGCTTTTAACACTATTTAAAAAGAATCATGTTTAAGTATTGTGCAGACAAATTAACCCAAGAGAATTGAAACAAATTACTTTATCCATAAAATATTGGACGGCAATGCACGTACATACATACATCGTATCATAGTTAAGGAAATACCATCTGGACGAATCAAAAACTTGTGATGGTTTCGAAGATTAGAAATATGGTACGGATATAACATGCTCCTTTTCATACGGATTGCAACTTTTCTGTATTTTTATTGCCCGGCCCCTGGCCTACAAGTGTCTCAATCTTTTCTGGAAAAAGAAAAAAAAAAGGCTCTAAGCCGAAAAGTTCATCGACTTAACTTTACACGTGTATTACCTGGAAGAAGACGATTCTCAAACAAAGGCTAATAACAAGAAAACAACCCCCTATCCATCGCCACCATTACAACTGAAGAACAACGATATCCGATTTATGTTTATTTCTTTACCTGCTACTGTGTTGCGAATTTATAAGTACGTACTAAATGTACTTATTCCATTCTGTTTACTTAATCTCTCTCACACAAGGAAGTCGCGTTAGCAACTTGTTTCAAAACAGACAACACACTAATTCCAAACGTCGTCGTTCGCCATTTGCTGATTTTATTCTATTGACCTTCGGAAATTACTTTATTAGGTAGACAGCGACGAGTACTTTTCAAGAAATGATTAATTCGCCTTAATAGTCGCACATGGAATGTTGCTGCGCAGCGACAACAGAACAGACCTCGCATTGTCATGATTTGAAAGCCATTGTTTATGTTTAAGCAATTGTCTTTGTTTAATATTTATTCAACGATAAGTCAGTAATTAATATTGCTAATCGGTTCTAATTCACAGAGCTTGGCGTGGTAGCCATTTAGGGGCATCTTTTATCACGCACTTGCTTGTGTGGTATTGTCGTCGGTGAGTGACCTCTGTCTCTCTGTGGGTTTTAGATTTCACTTGACCTCAGTCTTCAATTTGAGTTCAAAACAGACAGAGAAAAAAAAAATATTATCTTGCCTCAGGTTTGTATAGGCCGAACGATTTAATTGTCTTTCCCCAGAGCGGTTACCCATCATCAGTTCATAGTGAAAGGTCATGGAAAACGTGGCTATTTTTAGGGTTTCGGTTCAATTTTTGATAATTTATTCGTTTGCAAAGCGATAGTGGTTCCCTTATCTTGGTTTATTATTCCCATCCGATGGAGGTAAACAACCCCCAGACCAGAAATCAAACCAATGGGGGAGCGACTCTCTCTGTTTCTCTATTTGGTTATCACCCCGAGAAAATCGATTTGCGAAATATTTAGACATGTATGTATGAATGTATAAGTGAAATGTTTATTTTTCCTGTTTTCAGTTTATGTGTCCCCTCTCTCGCTGTCGTCGTCGGCGCAAACTGTGTCATGAACGCGAAATGTGAACAACCTTTAACTTGACACGAACCGGAGGAGGGAGCAACAGCAAACGGCACAGAAACGAACGCCGGTATTACTTTGACCTTTGCGTTCGTCGTGTTGCCACCGATGTCTGGCGCTAGCCGTCAATGCCAACAGCCCCCGTCCGCTTTGTGTACATACACATGTATATCAAACCATCACGACGTCTATGCAAACATCGTCACAATGGTATCGCATCGTAATACGGGTGGTGGATGAAGATATCGCTTTAAAGTCACAATTCCTACAAATGCGTTTCACGTTCAGATACGGCACAACTACCATCTTCTTTCTCCCCAGAGAACGTACACATCGAGGACAACCAATGGACAACAGAATTTGGTCACAAAAAACTCGGCGAATGACAGAAGCAGTGACCTGTGTGTCACTGAATCGCGTTAACGTTTGGTATCTCACGGTAAAACGTTTGATATCTGCTTTTGGAGTAAACACACAAGTCGATGTGTTTGTTTGCTTTACTGTGGCGTAATCGTTTCTGCAAGATAAACTTGTTTTCGAGACAAGGCGCACATTCAATTGGCTTAAAATTATCAGATTTTGTTTTGAATTTTTTTCATATCTTAAATTCGCGAAGATGACCTAAATAAGTAAAGACAAGCTGTGTGGCATTAATCGAGAGAACGCTCGTAAAACATTATCTCGAACTAGAAATACCATTAATGCTTTGCTATGACAGACCGCGGCAGATATTAATCGAGAAAATTATGCTGATAGCAACAGTTCTAAGCTAGAATACGGATCACATGGATGACAGACACGTCTAGCGAAATGTGAATACTTGCGTAAGTGGGAAAGAAATGAGTGCAAAAATTATATTAACTTTCAAAAAAATGATATATAATTGCTTCGAATAGAGGGTGTAAAATAATGGGAGGAAAATACTCATAAGCATAACCCAAACGAATGGAGAAAAAATGCTTACAAACATATGCTACGATTAGGTTGTTTGGATCCCAGTCAGTCGTTTGGTACAAGCAACCTATGCTTGGCAAAAACAACCAACATTCGTCTGTTTTAGGCCTTAAACCGTGGGGTAAGAAACTTTGTACAGTCATTATAGGAGGGATCGATATAAACTTTCAGGTCAACCGTTTAAAATTGGCATAATTACTCCTGTTGGCCTACTATGCACTTTGCGCGATTCGCATTTCCGAGCGATTTCACATTTTCGTACTATGCAATTCACAGGCGAACACTATCGCACGAACAAATATACAACTACATTCGCGCAACTATGTAAATGCGGGCGTTATTTGACCGACTTCAAATGCGATACATACTTACTTACTTACTGACTTAGGTGGCGCTACAATCGATACATATTCACCCTTATTCCGATTGGCATTTACAACGATTTAAAACTTTAACGATAAAAATTTAAACTACGAGTGACGTTTTTGCGTCGTTGAACGCCCCGTGGAACCCATTAGTGAATGTCATGTCAGAAATTTCACTGTCATTCTTTAAGGCGTTGAACGCCACAAAACGTCAGTTTTCTTAAATTTTTTATTGATTCAAATAACTAAATTGAATTATCTTACTTTCAGGGGTCTAAATAGCGCACCAGAAGCAATTTAAGACTTTGGTGGAGTTGATGAGTTGGCTAATGCCGACAACACGCGGTGTTCCCAAGTGGTCCGCCATCTAAGTAGTACCCATGCCCAATGCTGCTTGATTTCGGTGATCGAACGAACTGATATTCTCAGCGTGGTACGGTCGATGGCATAGCATGTGGAATGCAAACTACTTACCGACGACGTTTTACCCTGTCGTTGAAGTTATGGAATAACTCTTGTAAAACGAAACGCCTCAAATAACGACAAACGTCGTGCAAGTAAAACGCCACTTAGAATAAGGGTGATTGTAACATCCACAGGAAGTACTTTTCGCACAGCATTCCCAACGAGCACGGTGTGGCAACACTAATACCATCTGTCAAAACTACAATCATGCACAAAAGTTTGTTTCACATTTCACATTCCACAATTCACCCCTAATAATATCTAGCATGTTCAAAAATGTTCTAGAGATTCTTGTATTTGGTATATATACACCAACCACCAGCAGGGAAGGCACAGCCGATAGAGGTAAAAATAACGAAGAACAAGTGCGATTACTGTGAGTTATATTCACAAACTGGTGTTGAGAATAAACGATTTTGTGCTTAAAAGTAAATTTATAGAGACAATATAAGTTGAGATTAATAAAGAATAAATATAACGAAAGCCAATTTGATAGTTGTTTATATTGTAACATAAATAAACAGTTTAAATAACTGTATACAATCCCTGTATACAAAGGAAAGGGTGATACGCGAAACTGTGACAACTACCGTTCGATCAAGCTGATGTCACACACCATGAAGATCGTTGAATGGGTATTAGGTCGCCGACTGCGAAAAATAATACGGCTATCTGATGATCAGTGCGGGTTTGTCTCGGGTAAATCAACCACAGATGCAATCCAAAGTATAAGGATCATAATGGAAAAACATCGTGATTCCTTAAGGGATCTGCATATTGTATTAGTTGACTTTGAAAAGGCATTTGAAAGATAATCTCGAGATCTGATATGGGTGGCGCTAAGACATCGAGAGGTCCCAGAAACCTATGTACAGATGATCATGGATATGTACGAAGGAGCAAAGACAAGAGTAAGATGCCCCGCTGGAGTAACCGAAGTGTTCCTAATCAAAATGGGGTGCACCAGGGAAGTGTTTTAAGTCCTTTGACCTTTATTAAAGTCCTTGATTATCTGCTTGAAGGTAAAGTGATGGGCCCCAAGGTACATCAGTTATTCTTTGCTGACGATGGAGCCATCATAAGTGAGGATCTTACATACCTGCAACGAGCACTTGATGTGTGGGTGGACGTTCTGGAGGGAAATGGGTATCGCATTAATTTAAAAAAGACAGAGTACTTGTGCTGCCCGTTCTCTGATCCACTCAGACCTATTCCAGGCATTTATTTGAATGCAACAGCGCGTCCCAAGTGCGAAAAATTCAAATATCTGGGATCTATCATCAATAGCAAAGCAACTTGTGATGACATCAATCATCGCGTAAGCGTAGGGTGAATGAAGTGGCGAGTAAATCCCGCTATCTTCTGTGACAGAAAAATGCCACTTAAGTTGAAAGGAAGGCTCTACACCGCAGTTGTACGTCCAGCGCTCACATACGGTTCACAATGTTGGACGATGTACAAAAAGTATGAGAGTAAATTAACGGCAGCTGAGATGAAGATGCTTCGCATGACAGCAGGAGTGACAAAGCTTGATCGAATAAGAAGTTCGAACATCCGTGGAAGCTTTCACATCAAGGAAACCATCGTACAAAAATTAGAGCGCGACCGGCTCAGCTGGTATTGTCACGTTCAAAGAAGAGATCATTTGAACCCAGTTAAAAAGGCAATATCAATGCACGTTCCAAAGACATCGCGATGCAGGAAAGGCAGGCCTATAAACGCCTGGATCACACAAATGCGAGGACATCGCCATTTCATTGACCTCAGTAACCGAGTGATCCAAAATCCGCGGGCTTGCCGATATTTTCTGATGTCAAATAGGCGAACCCCACAGGCGGATCAGTAGAAATGCAGTGAAGTGGGAGGGTTGTGATCCCTTATTTTCGGATCATAACCTCGTTGATAAAAGGAAAAAGAAGAAACAGTTTAAATAACCAGAAGACGTTTTTATTTTTACGAACCCCAGCAAGAATATTAAAATATTTTGAAGTCCAGAATTGTTGCGGTGTATTTGGATTTTGAAGTGATTTCTGATATTTTTATTGCATTTAAGGGAGAAGAAGAACGGAACAATTTATCTGTTTAGTCGAATTTATTATTAATATTCTAATTCGTGCTACTTTCTCCGGTTTGTTGTGCAATTCTCTTGCGTGTAGTAAACATCTAAATCTTGCTTTGTAGTTGGTATAGTACTGCTTCTTCGTCCAGGAAACTCATCTTTTATATCTTCTCTTTTTTTTTTTTTTTTATTTAAATAAGCACTTGTTGAAAACATTGTTCCAAACATCCTACCGTTAATTTTAGTAAATTTCTGAAAAAAATTATATTCTTTCCATGACACTATGACGGATGAATGAAAATATCACGGTGAAACATGGAAATATTTTAGAAAGTCGATATTCAAGCAATCGTATTTAACTAAATGAATCGCAAACTATGCAATCCGCAGCGAAGTGCATAGTAGCCCCTGATGTTGATGAAAATATCAGTGCAAAAATATGTAGATATATGTACATATTATTGGAATATTATGTACAGCTTGCGTGTAAAAGGACCCAAAAGTCGCGATAAATATTCTGATGGTTTTTTGTAATATGCATTTTTTATATTTGAGCTTTGATTCCAGCGATCATAGAGCAATGAACTACATATTAATTTTTATGTTAAAAAGAATTGATATTTAAAGAAAAAATAATCGACAACGATGTCCTTGAATCAGAAAACTGTATTTTCATGTTTTTTTAATTTTTATTTTTATTTTTATTAGAATTTGGTAAGTAAACTGTTCAAGTAACGTTCTACAAATTCCTTACAAAACTTGAGACACACAAATTAAAAATGTCTTACAATATTTTTTTTACTAGAAATCATTAGGAATTGTGTAAGTATGTAAATGGACATTAACAATTTGTAAAATTCACCCATAAAACTTATAGAACCACGCTCACATTTTGAAACGTTTCTAAAAAAAAAAAATTACAAATTTCAAGTTGGAATCCCTATCAATTTTGTCAAATCAAAGTTTTAAAAGTTCAACGTCTTCATTTTGTGAAAGATTACATAGTGAACATAATCTTCTTTCTAGTTTACGGTAATGGCAGTCGTTGTGTCCTATTAGTCTGGTTCATATTTTGAAGATCCACATTATTTTGTATTTGCGGTTATCATGGAAGACTTTATATCCGATGTTATGGTTCAATAGCATGTAAAGGCCTTGGGTGCTTTCTGTGGTGCTTCTGTAATTTTCTTCGAAGTCCTTCTTACGCCTTTCTGCCAGAATCCACAAGATCCATTCTCCACACGTCTTGATTTAAGGTGGGTGGGGCTCGTCCAATCGATGTTTGGGCTACCAAAGTTTTCTGTCCAGTATTGAAACTAGGAGATATTTTTTTCAATTATTTTGCTTGTTGATAGTTTAAGCCTTTTGTTAGACTTGAAATTGTTTTCGATTTATATTCCCTTTCCTTTAGTTGATCTACAAAAGACAGTTTTGGGGGTGAAGATCATTCCGAGGTATTTGAAAGTCTTAACAATTTCAATTTCCCTTTCTTTGTAAGTCACTTCTCGCAACCACTCGTCTTGTGTGCGTTATAATTTTCGCACGAATGGAAGCGACCTACAGTCTTGAGCCGTATCCGAAGGGCAATTCTTATTTTGTTTTTGAGAAGCTTTCTCGTGACAACAATACTCTCGGACGTTTGTCAAACGTGCGCGAGAAGTGGGACCATGAAAAAACGTTTGGTGTTTTCTGGGATTCGAGCATGCAACCTCACGCGCAGTGGTCCGACACATTAACCACGACGCCCACGTAAAAAAGTTGTCTGGTGTAATTTAAAAAAAAAAAATGGGCATTCTATCCTCACCTGGCGCCTTGTTCCACTTAGTTGCTTTTAGAACTGCTCGAATCTCTTCTATGCAGATCACTTTATCCAACTCCTCAACTTCTATAAAATGATCTGAATATTCAGTTGGCGATACGAAAAGGGGAGGGTTGAGCAGTTTTTCAATTCAATGCAATACAATTTTCAAGAGCAGTAAAAGGGCTTTCAAATATAGTAGATCATTAATGAAAAAATCGTTTTAAATTACCATATGTAGCAGAATTATTGAACCCGGTAAACAGCAACTAAGCCATGCTCTAAATTTTAGAAGCATATACGGAGGGACTAACAAAAGTTCGCTTAGTTAATTGAATAATAAAACACAAAAATAATTTTAACTTTAGATATTTAATCTTTATCTTTTTTAAATTCCTCCACATAATTCCCATTCATTTCTTCAGCCGAAAGATCCATCTTTCAAAACAGCTTTCAAACTCCTCTTTTTGGAGCTTTTTGATTTCGACATTGACTGCATTAATAATCTCCTCATTAGATGTGAAGATTTTTCCTCTCAAATCTTTTTTTTATTTTCGGAAACAGTCGAAAGTCACACGACGCTAGATCCCGAGTTTAAGGTGGTGGGCGAATTGTATTGATGCCCGAGAGCGCAGGAAAGTTGTTAGTTTTTTCCGCAGTGTGCGCAGGCGCATTGTCGCGGTGCAAAAGTAGCGGCGCAGCTGCTCTTTTTGTCGTTGTCCTAATAAATTTTGGAAAACTTGTGGTAAACAAGTTTTAGTATACCAATTAGCAGTAACTGTCTGACCAGTTTTAAGCGGGATGACGGCAACCAGTTTCGCCCTGGTGAAGTACATCGACATCATAACTTTTGTTGTTTGGCCCTTACTGGAGGATTTTCACCTTCCTCCATACCATGGACTGTTGTTTGGTTTCCGGGTCGTACTTGTAAAACCAAGATTCATCACCTGTAACGATCTAATTGAAGCAGCTTGACTCTCCATTCTCAAACTTATCCAGGAAATATTGAGCAAAACGATCACGAGCCTCTTTTTGCTCTCCATTCAAAATTTTTGGAACCCATCGAGCTGACTTCTTAGAATATTTCAGGTGATAATTTAAAATTCGTGACACAGCCATGGCATTCAAGCCCAGTTCATCCGCTATCATCTCCTGTGTCATCTTGTCATCTTCGTCAATTTTAGCCTTCACCAGGGCCACATTTGTATCGTCGGTCGAGGATTTGGACCGACCTTCACGAGATTCGTCCTCCACAGAAAAATGGCCAGTCTGGAATCTTCGAAACCACTTTGAAATAATAACAAGAGATGGTGCATTTTTCCGTATACATTTTGGCATTCGTGCAGAATTTTGACTGGCGTGAGTTGACGTCGAAATCCGAAGAGAATGGCAAAACGAATTTCTTCCTGTGTTGGCGGTGGAACTACAACCGAGCTTACGTCACTAATTTTTCTTTTTCTCATCTCCATTTTAACCTATTGTTCTGAAATAAATATTGTTATATTATAAGCTACAGAAATGCATCTTTTTATAAAAACTACTAAATTGACACCAACGAAGCGAACTTTTGTTAGTCCCTACGTACACATATTTACACATATGTATGCATTTGTAAATTAATTAAAAGGAAGTAAGAATTAAAAAATGACCAGTAAATTGTCATAATGAATAAGAAATATAGAATGTTACAATAGTATGTTTTAGAGAACTGGTACAAATAATGTACAAAAATTTAGTAGATTTTTAGATTAGATAGATTTTATTTATACTTCAGTTTGTTTCTTTAAAGTTTACAAAAATCAAAGACATGGCCTATGCCGTCTGCCAGATTGACAACACTGTTAACAATTAATATACCTATTGCGCTTTTAAGATAGTAAATTTACATACATAATTACTTTACAACAGAGAAATACCCAATTTTTTTTATTTAATTTTTTTCCATTTAGATTTATTAGAAGTTTTCGTTTAATATTCGGTCCCTATATGCTATTGCTGTTTTACAGTATGGATAAAGCTTGTGGACATGCAGCTCATCGAGGAGTTCAAATACCTGATCGCCTGGCAAAAAATCGGCTCCAAAGATTTGTCTTCTTATTTCTCGTAGGGTAGGACACCTGCCTATGAAATGAATAACATCTTCTCTCTCTGCAACGTTACACATACCACAAAAAATTGGGAGGTCGTTCGGATGAGGTACGTAGTTTAAAGGAAGAAGTTCTCCTCGCAGCCTCACCATCATGGATATTTTGTGAATACGCAACTCATCTCGAAAGTAATTTTTGTTAGGTTGCAAATTATGATTTAGCCTGCTATAGATCGATCTGTGTAGTGAGCCTGAAACATTCTCTAGGAATCCGTTTCTGCATTGTTCGTCCACTTTTTCTATTAGAAGGTATAAGGCAGCTTTCCAGCTTGCAGTATCTGCTTCCCTGTCGTTTAGAACCAATCTAATGTGCTAACTCCAGCCATTCACCATACCAGCTGCTCCTATTAGATATAGTTTTAAGGGCTGCGATCTTGGGAAGTCTCTCATTTGGCATGTTTAGTACTTTGACTATATAATGGACTTGCAATTTTAAGGTCTTAATAAAAAGGGGGGACAGACCCGTTTCCAACATTATCATGTAATTGGGAGTGTTAGCAGGAAGATGAAATGACCTTTTGATGTAATATCGTAGGAGTCTTTCCACAGTTTCATATTTTTTATGTCCCCATACTTGCGCAGCATATAGCAAAATAGTTTCGGAGGCAGCTTCAAATACTCTATACTTGCTACTGTGGGTTACGTTCTTATTGATGAAACATTTTTTCCACGTTATATTCACTGCGGTTATGGCTTTGATCAGTTTTTCTTCTAGATGCTTCTACATGCTTAAATTGCTCGTAAAATAAACTCCAATGTATTTGTAGTCCTTAACTACCTCAATGATTTCGCCATTATAGGTCCACCTCTCGTTTAAGCAAATTCTACCTTCCCTTTTCTTGAAAATCATGACTTTCAACTTTTCCAAGTTGACTAAAAAGACCCATAAACTGCAGTAACTGTATAGCCGATTAATCATCAGCTGCAAAGCTTCTGTTGAATATGCCAGCATGACTATATCATCCGCAAAACGTAACGCCTTGATGAGTACCCCAGCAAATTCAATGCCTCCTGGCAGGGAGTCCACAAAGTCTTCTATAACTAGCGCAAATAGGAGCGGACTCAATGTGCACCCTTGTCTTATGCCTGATCTTGCTTGGAACCACTCGGACTTTTCCCTTCCATTCCAAACCGACATCTGTGTATCTTCATAAAGGTTCTGGATGACTCTTCCGAACTTCCGCGACAATCCCATGCCAAACAGCTTATAAATTAAAAATTTATTACATAGACAGTGTTCCAAACACTTGCTAAAAAAAAAAAAAAAACAAGTAACAAATATTATTACTTTTACAATATATTTCGAACATGAAAAATGGCTCGTGTTTGAATAACGTGAAGGATGATGTGGAACATTCCACCTTTCATTGTCAACTACTGGGATCGACAACGTAAGCAGACCTAACGCGTCTCAAATGTTCTGCAATTTGAAAGGCAAACAAAGCGTTTCTCAATGTTTTCTTTTTCTTCTCTTTATTGTTTTACTTCCCATATCCCTAAACAATTCAACAAAAATCTACACCTAGCATTTAAAAAACGAGGGAAAACAAAAGGTCCAATTCAGCGAAAAACTTATCCTCTACGGAGAATCAACCAACCTTGAAGCTGGGAAATTGCCGAATACTTATACGTCTAGGCTGTCTCCAAAAGCCATTTTCTTAAGTTTTCTTCAAAAACTAAGGCAAACGACGTGTTTTAGGTCTAAGCACTCTCAACTAACACAAAGAGAAGACATATCTGTGGCAATAAGTTAAAGTAGCTTAAGTCGACTTAAGTCAAAATTGAATAAATTACAGAAAAATGTTCCCAATTACACAAAGTATTGTTTCTCAATTTTTTAGTTGCATATCTGGAAAGAATGCCGAGTTATTACTACCAGAGTAGTGGCGCTATTCAAAAATTCCATACGATTTTCACAAAAGCGACAAATTTAAATGCCTCTGCTGACAAATCGTACAAATTTAAGTATATTGTCACAGATATATCTGTTAGATCGCAGGACACCAAACACTTGCTGCAGTTCATTCATTACATTCTTCTTAGCTTTGCTATCAAGATACACAATTTTCGCTACTATAAAACAAAATTTGCCAAACTGCCGCCGGGTTTACACGGGTATAAATAGCAATTATACAAGACCACAGGTGACTAAAATCGCAAGCTCTAAAGTAGATTAGCTTTCGAGTTTCATCGTGCGGCGACGGGCTGTATGCGGCGGGTGACTAAAGACGACCGCTCGCTGCATGCAGTCAGGAAGGCGCTGATTCGCCAGCACGTACAACATCTGTTCTGCTCAATATTTTCAAACAAAATGAACTAGTCGCATGCGATATTTATCAACGGTGAAAATGGTGTGGCTGTGCGCCCTTATAAGGCGACTTGATAGATGAATATCCGTACGGCAGAAATCAACAAGTGTAAACCCCGCTTAATAGATACTATATGGGCAAATCCAAATTTATTCTCGAATTACTCCCGCCCACATGGTTGTACGCTGTGTTATTACTTAACTTTTTATTATTATTGTTTGTAATCTCCTTTGTGTGTTAAATTACATATTAGTTCTCCGATATCTGGTATCGAATTGCAAATACTTGCACCCATAACGCCTTGTAAAAAACAATATCCATATTTCCAATGTTTAAACTTTTATAACCATCTTCCTTTCGATAATATCTAAAGTGATTTTCCCTAATATACTAAAATTCCTAACACATAAATTAAAAAAAAAAAAAAAAAAAAAAAAAAAAAAAAAAAACTGATCAAATAGCATTTACATTCCACTTTTAAGAAAATTCAAATCTTATTTTTTCTCCATTCCTCGCGTCATAACGACAACGGTTTTAGAGACAAAAACGTTGTTGTCATCATCATCATACCGTCCAATATCCCTAAATATCCCAGAGAGAAAGAAAAGCCAGTCCGCAGTACACATCGCGGCTACTATTCTCACACTCCGACGAGAATAAGATAATTCCTTTCCGATAAAACTCAAGTCAAAAACCCATTTACATAACATCGCATTGAACGGTAGACATTAAGCGTCGATTTATTGAAATTGAAGCCGATAACAATCCCCAAATAGAATCAATACAATAGAGAAGATGAAAACACACTATTTTCGTGTGGCACACTTGCTTGATTTTTTGGAGAGTATTGTCTATCAAAGCTAATAACGAAAATAGCTTCAATGAAGCACTTTGAATGATTGTCTATCAAAATGCGTGCATATGCATCTACTGTTGCAAAGGCAAATCGTCATTAGGCCCCCGTACACCACACACTAGGTTGGAAGTCGACGTCGTTTCGTTCCTACTAGGAACGGTGCAATTAAGAATGTATTTGTGTTTGCTGTAGCCGCCGCCTGTTGCATTAAATTGCTGGAAATTACACAAAGATATCAAAACCGAAGAATTATTGCATCAATTGTAAGTGGCAAATTGTTTGTGGCAGCAGCACCTTGAAGCATTTGCAATTATGATATAGTGATTGCAATGCATGCTGGAGAGTACCGGGTTCTCAAAGTGTAAGGTGTTTGTTTGCATATCGTAATTGCATGTGCGGCAGTTCAAATACGATTTTGAGCTATTGCTCGGCACTAAACATGTTGAATTGCCGGGGTATTATGTTGATAGTTTCATTGAAAACAAATAAAATCAAGTGAAACATGTAAAATCTGCATTTTCCTTGAAATAATTTATATTGGAGAATGATGTAATATAGTAACTTTCTTAAGCCATACGAGATTCTAATTGATTTTTAGGTTAGCAGTGAAAAATGCAAGTTGATTTTTGTTTTCATTTATAATGGAACCAAATTCGTAGAGTCGATTCGACCGCTGTTAATTTAAAATTAGGTTCTCCTGTGAACGCATCTAAATGCCTGACCGCGAAAGTACACCCGCTATAAGTTACCATAATTCATAATACTAGGCCTAATAGGAAGCTTAGTAGGTTGTTAGGCGTTTGGGCGGAGCTAGCTTTGTCTGCCTCTACGTTTGTATTCTCTTTGAACGCTTGGATCCACGATGTAAATATTTACCTTCTTAGGATGACCTAAGTAAAACTTGTACCGAATCATGAAACACGAATCATCATGAGATGAGATAAATTTACATGTATGCAAAGGTCCATAAGCTGCTAACTACATCATGACTGCAGTACTGCTAGCTAATGCTCTAAATAAAATAATGTTCAGACTCTAAAAATTTGCGATACGATAGTGCTAAGGCAGTGATACGTTCCAGTTTGTATTTTTACCAGTGATGTAGAGGTAACGAGGACCCAATGCCATTAAAATTTAATTATTCTCAACTCAATCTGATCTTTCATATTGGTTACCGAGGTGTAGTCTAGGCGGGATATACTCCCCAAATGTCTTATTTCCATTGTAAATTGTATTATTAGATCCAAGTACCAGAGTGGGACGAAAACACTTTGTCAGTGTAGAAACTTAAGCCCCTTGTGTCTAATGATTGGTAGAAGAGGCGAATAGCCGAATACGCTGCCATTACCGCTGCTTGTATGCAATAATTTTAATCCTACCTTTTCAGTAGACAAAGCACAGAAAATTAGCTCGTATATTATCATGAAGTCTAGTGATTATTTAAGAATAATGAGAATACTTTGCATGCATTCAAGTACACGTGTACGTATATACGGGATTGGATTAGCCATGGGCAATTGCGAATAAAAACAATCGAATAATTCGAATTAAATTGAGAGGGATCGATTGTTGCTCGTCGATTGCTGACCCGCGATTGTTCACATCAATATTTAGTCCCCACCCCAACCACTGACAATTGCAAGCAATATAATCGACAACGATTGTGTATTCGCTTTGCCGATTCTTCAATTCGGTGAGAGAGAGAGATATTGTTCCACTTTGCGTCTATATCCCCGAAGAAGCTCTTGGTGTTGTACATGATATGTACTTATGTATTGGGAGTGTAAGTTTTGCATGGATATTTGCTTGAATTGTGTGTAGTGTAAGTGTGAAAATTTGTATTCGTCGATGGTTCTAGAGCGATTGTTCGATTATGTACTATATATGTAGTTTGCTCGAATGCGATTGTTCGATTATGTATCCGTCGTTTGCTCGAATGTGATTGTTCGATTATGTATTCGTCGATTCTTTGCTTATTAAATTATGATTTATAGATTTTTTGTTCTGAAGACCTCTTTTTTTTTGTTAAATGATTATTTATTTTGGCTACATAATAAAATTGAAATTGAAGGAAAATCTTTTTATATTAAATATCAAGGGTAGCATTCAGTCTTCAGAAACAATTTCAATAACCACAATGATACCAACAGATGAGTAGCAACTATTAGTACCCGCCATTCTCTCGATTGTAATGTCAAATGAAATAAATTCTCTAGAATTTGTTTCGATTGTTTTCTGATGAGATCGAATAAATCAACAATCGAATGACATTTTTAGAAATTGCCAATTTATTCGACTGTGAGATTCATTCGCAATTGCCCATCGCTAGATTGGATATCGATCCGGTTTCGTTCTCGAATTTAAACCGCGCGCCAAGTCTCTACTCACCATTCTTTTTGGAACCATATGCAGTGGCAAAGCCCAACTGCATTTTGAAAATATCGTACGAAACTGGGTGACTAACAGTCCTTACTAGTGAATTTTAGACACACCACAGAGAGCGCGGCACACCTTGCAAAAATAATTTGAATTCAAACTTTGCCAAGTGGTAGATAATAGGGTTTAGACAGTACGAGTCCACTGAAGTCATATTTTCAGTAAAAGTGGATTTACGCACTTGCCCGCGCAGGGACGGGTTAAGAATATCACTGCAGCGCCCCCCAACAACTAGCGCTTGTCGTAAAAGGCGACTAAGGGGACAAATCAGATCTAGGCAATATAACACCCAAGTGAGCCTAGCGACACATATACTACCATAAAAACCCTCCCACAAGTGTGCATGCGAGTCCGTGGGTTGACACGACTGGAGATCACCGGTGTCATAAAAGAAAGATCAAACAATACTAAAACAGGAGCATGCACGTGTCAAACAACAAACACCATCGCAATATGGTGCAAAAATTGTATTGCAAAACTGTATCATTATGATAATACTTGCAAAAAGGAAAGGCACTACCACTGCTGTGCATGTTACTGATCCTGGACCGAGCAGAAATGTTCGGGTCAGAGCTATACGGATTCCGGGGGCTAGCAACATAATGAAACAGTTTGGACGCAATTTAAGGGTCGCGAGTTGGAACGTTGGAAGCATGACCGGTCGAAGTTACGAGCTGGAAGAGATGATGAATAGAAGGCGGGTGGACATCTTGTGTGTCCAAGAGACGAAATGGAAAAACACCGGGAATCGGGCGCGTTTCTTGGACGTTAGGACAAAAGATTACAAGATGTTCTACTACGGAACGGAAAAGGCTAGGAACGGAATCGGTATCATCCTTGCGGCAGAGCTACTTGGAAACGTCTTGAGCATTTCGAAGTCCAGCGACCATTTGATGTCTCTCAAACTAGAAATACAAGGAGAGGTGTGGAATATTGTCAGTGCATATGCTCCCCACGATGGGTACAATCAGAGAGATAAAGATGCATTTTGGCTAGATTTCCACAATCTCCTTAAGGACATCCCAAAGGAAGAATTTCTGTTTGTTGGAGGAGATTTGAATGGACATGTCGGGAAATCAAACGAAGACTATGAAGACTGCCATGGAGGACTAGGATATGGCACCAGGAACCTTCCTGGTGAAGACATCCTAAGCATGTGCAAATCACACGGTCTTATCGTGTTAAATACCATGTTCATCAAACAAAGCCGACACCTGATCACTTACAGCAGTGGTGGAGATGAAACTCAGATTGACTACCATTTGGTAGGCAGTTTCATGAAGCCTCGGGTAAAAGATTGCAAAGTGATCCTGGGAGAGGCAATCGCTCGACAACACCGTCTCCTGCTAACAGAAATTTTTATGAAAACACCAAAGAAAAGCAAACAAACAAGGGTCTCTGAGAAAATCAAGTGGTACAATCTGGACAAAGAAAAAGGCGAGGCTTTTGTTTTCGTAATGAAGAATTACCTCTCTCACACCATCAACGGAGCTGAGGATGAAGAGTGCAGAGCACAAAATATGTGGGATTCCCTACAGCGAACTTGCTTAAAGAAGGCCAAATCACTGCTAGGAGCTTCAAAAGGCCACCATCAACACGCCAAAGAAATATGGTGGTGGAGTGATGAAGCTAAGAAAGTGATAAATGAGAAGAAAGCGGCTTTCAAAGCTTGATCAAAGTGCCCCTCTAATAACAGTGACGAAAAAGCTCGCCTCGAAATGGAATACAGATGCTGCAAGAAAAAAGCGAAGAAGAAGTGCGCTCAGCTTCAAGCAGAGAGTACGGAGGGCCTGTATCGGGAGCTGGAGAAAATATTTTCCCCGGTTGCTGATGCAAACCAGGCTATCCAGGAGCTGCGAAGACACAATATGAACAAGAGTGCCACTATCTTCAAAATAGCCGCCCAAAGAAGGAAGAATGCTCAGGAGATTCGTTCGCCAAAGTTCATTAGCAATGCTCATGGCCAGCTTCTTGTGGATGACGACAAAATTCTGCAGAGGTGGCGGCAGTATTGTGAAGAGCTTTTGAATGAACAGTTTCCCCGGCTATACTTTCCAAGAGCCACCCCTAACTGTGAAGAAATACCCGACATTACAGTCGAAGAAGTTAGTGAGGCGGTCAAATACTCCAAAAAACGAAAAGCGATTGAGCCAGACGAAATACCCTCTGAGTTCTGGAAAAAGATGGGAGATATCGGGTTCAGATGGCTCAGAATTCTCATCTCCAAATTCGTGAGAGGTGATCCAATGCCGAATGAATGGAGGGAAAGTTACCTTCTCTCTGTATACAAAGGGAAGGGTGATACGCGAAACTGTGATAACTACCGTTCAATCAAGCTGATGTCACACACCATGAAGATCGTTGAGCGGGTATTAGGTGGCCGACTGCGAAAAATAATACGGCTATCTGATGATCAGTGCGGGTTTGTCTCGGGTAAATCAACCACAGATGCAATCCAAAGTATAAGGATCATAATGGAAAAACATCGTGATTCCTTAAGGGATTTGCATATTGTATTGGTTGACTTTGAAAAGGCATTCGACAGACAACCACGAGATCTGATATGGGTGGCGCTAAGACATCGAGGGGTTCCAGAAACCTATGTACAGATGATTATGGACATGTACGAAGGAGCAAATACAAAAGTAAGATGCCCCGCTGGAGCAACCGAAGAGTTCCCAATCAAAGTCGGGGTACACCAGGGAAGCGTTTTAAGTCCTTTGCTCTTTATTACAGTCCTTGATTATCTGCTTGAAGGTAAAGTGATGGACCCCAAGGTACATCAGTTATTCTTTGCTGACGATGGAGCCATCATAAGTGAGGATCCTACATCCCTGCAACGAGCACTTGATGTGTGGGTGGACGTTTTGGAGGGAAATGGGTATCGCATTAGTTCAAAAAAGACAGAGTACTTGTGCTGCCCGTTCTCTGATCCACTCAGGCCTATTCCAGACATTTATTTGAATGGAACAGTGCTTCCCAAGTGCGAAAAGTTCAAATATCTGGGATCTATGATCAATAGCAAAGCAACTTGTCATGACGACATCAATCATCGTGTAAGCGTAGGGTGGATGAAGTGGCGAGAAAATTCCGCTATCTTCTGTGACAGAAAAATGCCCCCTAAGTTGAAAGGAAGGCTCTACACCGCAGTTGTACGTCCAGCGCTCACATACGGTTCACAATGTTGGACGATGTACAAAAAGTATGAGAGTAAATTAACGGCAGCTGAGATGAAGATGCTTCGCATGACAGCAGGAATGACAAAGCTTGATCGAATAAGAAGTTCGAAGATCCGTGGAAGCTTTCACATCAAGGAAACCATCGTACAAAAAATAGAGCGTGACCGGCTCAGTTGGTATTGCCACGTTCAAAGAAGAGATCATTTGAACCCTGTTAAAAAGGCAATATCAATGCACGTTCTAAAGACATCGCGATGTAGGAAAGGCAGGCCTATAAACGCCTGGATCAGACAAATGCAACGACATCGGCATTTCATTGGCCCCAGTAACCGAGTGATCCAAAATCGGCAGGCCTGCCGATATTTTCTGAGGTCAAATAGGCGAACCCCACATGCGGATCAGTAGAAATGCGGTGAAGTGGGAGGGTTGTGATCCCTTGTTTTCGGATCATGGTCTCGCTGATAAAAGGAAGAAGAAGAAGAAGAGTGGATTTACGCACTTTTATAGTCAAAACAAAAAAAAAATTCGAGCCTGCCACTGTCAGTAACTTTTTGTCGCGAAAAAAATGTTGTTTTTTAGTTTCCAAATCAGAGAACTGCAGCAAGTAGCTCGTTTTATGAGCCACTCGAAACATTCACTGCCTTCACACACATTCATTCCAAGAAATGATTAGCTACCCTCACACCTTAGTGTCTCTCGTATAGTAAATATAATGAATTCGGCCTATTCCCGCAAGTAGTGCTTCTTCTGAGAGAGTATTTTCCTTAGCTGGAAACATAATAATTGAGAAACGAAATCGTTTGGCTCCTAAGACTATTGATAGTATACTTTTTTTAAATGCAATATGTAAAAAGAACCGTTAATATTCAATATTAAAATACATACTTACATACATATTGAATACAACAATTTGTCGTTTTTTTTTTTATTTTTCATACAATGTAATAACTCAACTTTCTGACTTAACTTAAATAAACAATCATATAAAACGAACAAAACAAAACAGAAACTTTTTTAAATTTTGAAGAATCATAAAATGTAATTGTAGCAGTAATTGTGCGAACCATAATATGTAAATTCTACACTTATTCAATACGAGCTACTTGAAACCATTCAATGCGACTCCATCGACAGAAATGCTCTCTTTTATAAACTAAGTATCCAGGGAGTATCGGAAAAAAAATGCTGCAGGTGATACAAGGTCTCTATAAGGAAAGCAAAACGACGGTGTGGGATGGAAAGAAAATGTCTAGCTGGTTTGAGTCAACAATGGGAGTGAAACAAGGTTACCTCTTGAGTCCTCTAGTTTTCTCAGTACTGCAGATTATGGAACTTAAAAGTTAGTATCAAATCTAAGATAGTGATATTCAGAAACGGGTTTGGGCGATACGCACGAAAAGAAATATGACATTGGGAGAATATAGAATTGAGAAGGTAAAGGAGTACAAGTCTATCGTTTAGTAAACATCCGAAAGAAAAGCTGAAGGAGACGAAAAAAGCAATAAATTCTAACTGGAAAGGCATTCTAGGGAAAAAATTATATTGCCCCTAGTGTGAAATACAAACTATTTGAAGCGGTTTTGAGTTCCATTATGTGTTACGCGGCTCAGGTCTGGGGAATTTTGCAGTACGAAGATGTGGAGAAGCTATTGAGATACTTCATCAAGAAAATATTTCGTGTACCGGTAAACACACCAACATACATGTTGCAGCTCAAAACTGGATTAACTCCGCTATACATGTTTACCTTAAGGATGCACTTTAGGTGTAACACACCTTCTCCGCCAAAAACTGCATTTTTTTAACGAATGAACGAGGTTAAATGGCGAGCATGATGTCCTAATACTGGAAGAAAAGACTTCACGCTGGAAGAGTGTTCTACAGGCTCTGTTGGTCAAGATCGATGGCTCCATTCGTGAAAAATATATGTATAGAAAAAGCGCAACAAAGTGAAAGCAAAAGCACCTACCGACTACTTCAATATGATCTCGGAGATAAGAATTATTTTAGTGATCTTAATAGTCTAGATGCAATATCTACTATATTTAAGACAAAAGAGCTCCTACATCTTAACTATATGCCCCATAGAACAGAGCACAATGTGGAATGCTCGCTTTGCAACCTACGGGCGAGAAGGGATGTCATTCACTTTATAGGAATCTGTTTCGAGCGTCTCACAAACATCCAAGAGTATTATTGTCTCGAAAAAGCTTCTCAAAACAAATTGCCCTTCGGATACAGAACTAAATTGTAGGTCTCTTCCATTCGTGTGAAAAATACAACGCACACAACACGAGTGGTTGCGAGAAGCTAGGTGCTGGGACTTAAAGAGCTGTTGCACCAAATATTTTTTTATTTATATTTAATTGTATATTAGTTAAAATTTAAATTTGTATATAACACTTATACATTTGTCAATACTCTAATTGAGTGAATACTTTGAGTACGAGCATACTATGCATTCAAATATTCATAAGTGTCGATTCATACTTGCTTCTTTCTTTGTGCGTGAGACTGTGGACGGATCGTGTTTTAGCAAATGATTCACAACTGCAAAGGAATGGATTCATGAAGGTTCTCTGTTCCAAATATAGTCCGTCCAGCGCCTTCTGCAGTTTAAATCATGTCTGTTTCTTATGTACAAGGTGCAGAGGCTATTTGAGAACATTTCGTTGTTGAGTCGTAGTGTTGATCGTATGATGGCAAATAAATACTTAACACAAGAAATGAAAAGACATACCGTGATTGTTTCCATATATGACTATGTGATCTCGAAATATCGCACTTTTTTCAAGTCGCCCGATCGTTCGTGCGGCGATGGTTCGCCTGTTTCGAAACGAACAACAAGTTCGGACAATAAGAAATCTTCGGAACATGCTTAACAAGTGCAACATCGTATTCACCGGAACATTTAAACGCCAACTGCAAAACACCTTCCAGTGTCTGAGCGACTAAATCGTTGTGTAGTTCATGAAAACCTCCGATATAAGTCTTATGTCATGAGAAGTGGCCAGTTTATGTCTAAGGAAACGAAAAACTAGCGTACGCTCCGACAAAGGCGGTTAGGCATTCGGAAGATTCGGATATTTTGATTTTTTCCGATAAAAAAATTTCGTCCAAGACCAAAAGGTCAATAGAATAAACGATATATGGCTGTGTGCAGAGCTTTTATATCTTTCCCGTATGACGCACATCAAGTTTATTCCCAGTAGAGTAGTGAACAGGAGTAGGAGGAGTGCAAGGTCTGAATGCTGCCGGATACATCGAGGTGCAAGAGACAGTTATTAAGCACTGGGTAGACTGTGCGAAGGAAGACCATACGTGTTTTAGCAGAATTCTACGCCACTGCACAAAGCCGACGACTCAGGAATAAATGCCGATCAATTTCCATGGCTAGTCAAACGGTAGTGCATGCGATCATATGAAAACACAAGCGTTTTCACTCAGCTGAGGCCTACCAACTCCTGACAGCCGGGTGCCTAGTACCTTAATCCAAGAAATGGGTAACCAACCCCGGATTCTTGGTGGCGGATTCTTGGTGGCAGCAGATGAGAGAGGGGGGGAAGAGTGCTTTTCTCACTAGAGCACTTCTTCCTGTTCCAGGCGGCAGCGGACGAATTCCCTAGACGGAGTCAACGGTGGCGTCTATAGTTCCAGTTAGGTTGAACTTAGTGAATACCTTGCGCGAGCTGCTTCGACGTATTCGGATCACAGGTCGGTAAGGAATTTCCAATGTTGGTCAGGACATTGGAATAGAGATGGTGGCGGAGGAGCCCTTAATGGGCCAATGGCAGCGCTCATACTCCCGTAGTGGACTACTGGCACCGGTGTACCCGGCCCCTCGTCCTAGGGGAATAATTAAGGAACTGGCCCTCCAGCTTGGGGGTTGTGCCGTCGGGGTAACTTCCCTACCACGTAAAAAACGCATGGTTCCGAAACAACCAAAAGCCTCGGATAAGGATGACCCAACTAATGACGACCCCAGCAAACGAAATAAGGACAACGACCTTCGGATCTGTACGTGGAATGTTCTGTCCCTTTACAGACCACGTGCAGCCGAACAACTAGCAGAGGCCCTAGACTGCTATAAAGCAGATATTACCGCCATCCAGGAAGTGCGATGGGATGGGCCAGGCAAAAAGAGGATGAAAAACTGTGACATCTACTACGGTGATTGCTACAGAGGCAACAGGCAACGCTTATTCGGATGCGGATTTGTCATACGCGGCAGACTTAGGCAAGAAGTCTTAAGCTTCCGACACGTGAGCGAGCGTATTATGACTATCCGGATCAAGGCTAAATTCGCTAACATAAGCCTAATATGTGTTCATGCCCCCACAGAAGAAAAGGACCCTGCCTCCAAAGAGTGTTTCTACGAGCTCCTCGACAAAACATACGAGCAATGTCCTAAATACGACGTTAAGATCGTATTGGGCGATTTTAACGCCAAAATAGGAAAGGAGGACGTCTTTGGTAGAGCAGTCGGTGAGCATAGCCTACACGACACCACGTCTGATAACGGACTAAGGCTAATTGATTTCGCTGTGGAGCGAAATGTCACCATAGCAAGCACATGGTTTCCTCATCTCGATATTCATAAGCAGACATGGCGGTCCAATGATCATGTCACGATCAACCAAATTGATCATATTGCGATCGACGCAAGGCATGCCTCCAGTATTCTGGATGTCCGGACCTTCCGAGCGGCCAACATAGACTCGGATCATTACCTTGTTGTAGCCAAGGTACGAATGCGGATATCCCAATCTGAGCAACAAAGAAGAATTACTGTGAGAAAATTTAACGTCGAAAAGCTACAATCGCAAGAGACCGCCAGACTCTTCGCTGAACGCGTATCCCGAAATCTCTCAATCACCCCTATACCGCCAGCATCAAGTGCCGAAGACCAGTGGCAACGCTGCCAACATGCCATCAGAAACGCCGCGACTGATGTGCTGGGTCTCGCTCGCCCACCACCGCGAAACCCCTGGTTTGACGAAGAATGCCGGCGAGTGCATGCAGCAAAACAAGAGGCATACAAAGCGGCGCTGCAAAGGAAGACGAGAGCTGCTCGTGAGCTCTACGAGCAAAAGACACGGGAAGAACATCGGCTTCTCCAAAAGAAGAAGAAAGAGCATGAGAAGCGCGCGTTTGAGAATATCGAGAGTCTATACTCCAGGAACAATGTACGGAAGTTTTACCAAAAGGTAAAAAGAACGTGTCAGAGAAGTAATACCCGTACAGAAACCTGTAGAGATGAGAATGGAAACCTCGTAGTAGAATCACAGTCGGTGCTGAGAATATGGAAAAACTACTTCTGCAGACTGTATAACGGCGACGAAGACCAACATCCCGCTGTCAGGCAGAATGAACCATTCAACATGGACGATGATAGTCAAAATTTCCGTCCACCTGACCAAAACGAAGTGAGGATAGCAATAGCCAAGCTAAAATCGAACAAGGCTGCTGGACCTGACGGTTTACCGGCCGAACTTTTCAAGGCAGCTGGGGATGAATTGGTAGAGTGCATACACCAACTCATTTCTAATATTTGGTCAGAGGAGTGTATGCCTGATGAATGGAATCTCAGCATCGTTTGCCCGATCCACAAGAAAGGAGACCCCCTCAACTGCGCCAATTATAGAGGCATCAGTCTCCTCAACATCGCGTACAAGATCTTTTCTGCGATATTGTGTGAACGCCTGAAACCTTTTATCAACAGCCTGATTGGACCCTATCAGTGCGGTTTCAGGCCAGGAAAGTCCACCATCGATCAAATCTTCACACTTCGACAGATCCTGGAGAAAACCCAAGAATTCCAAATCGATACTCACCACCTCTTTATCGATTTCAAGGCCGCCTATGACAGCATCCATAGAGAAGAGCTTTATAGAGCCATGTCTAGTTTTGACATCCCTGCCAAACTTGTCCGCCTGTGCAGGCTGACGATGGAGAACGCTCGCTGCTCCATCAAGGTCGGTAATGACCTCACCGAGACCTTTGATGTCAAAAAAGGCTTTAGACAAGGTGACGCGCTGTCATGTGACTTCTTCAATATTGTACTTGAACGGATTGTGCGGAACTCACAAGCCAACACCGGAGGCACAATCTATTACAAGTCTGTACAACTGCTTGCATACGCCGACGATATAGACATTATCGGAAGATCTCAGCGGGCTGTCACCGGTGCTTTTGCAAGCATTGAGGCGGAAGCGGCCAAAATGGGTTTGGCGATAAACGAGGGCAAAACCAAGTATATGCTGTCAACTAGAAGGGAAAACCAACATCGACGAATTGGACAAAACGTCACCGTGGGCAGCTATAACTTCGAGGTAGTAAGGGACTTTGTCTACCTTGCCTCTGCTATAAATTCAGCAAACAAAATCAGCGCAGAAATCAATCGAAGAATAACTCTTGCCAATCGCTATTTTTTTGGGCTTATAAGGCAATTCAACAGTAAAGCCCTATCTCGAACAACTAAGGAGACTCTATATAAGACCTTGATCATCCCAGTCCTGCTTTACGGCGCTGAAACATGGACTTTATTAAAAGAGGATGAAGATATCCTTGGTCGCTTTGAGAGAAAAATTCTTCGTAAGATTTTCGGTCCCGTTTGCGTTGACGGGTTTTGGAGGAGAAGATTCAATCACGAACTATACGAGCTGTACAGCGACATCGACCTAGTCAAAAAACTGCGTATTGGACGTCTGAGATGGCTAGGACATGTAGAGCGAATGGACACTCCGCTCCGGCCCGCAGTCTTCGAATCTAACCCCGAGGGACGACGCAGTAGAGGGAATTATCGCCGTAGGTGGCGCGCACAAGTTCAAGGGGACCTCGACCAACTTGGAGTGCGCAACTGGAGGCAATTAGCTAAAGACCGAGCTAAATGGAGAGGCTTGTTGGTTGAGGCCCAGGTTCACCCCGAACTGTAGCGCCATCTAAGTAAGTAAGTAATTTCCATGATCACAGCACGAAAATAAAAAATAACGCCACCTAACTCACCAGACCTTAATCCGCTGGATTACTTTGTGTGGGGCGTAATTGAACATAAAACCAACAAACGTCCCCACAATACCATCTAAGCACTAAACGATTTCATTATCCAAGTGATGTCCAACATCAAAAATGAGTATTTAAATCGATCAGCATTTCCGCATTTGTTTCAATTTGTACTCAAATAGCCTCCGCACCCTGTATGTATGTATGTATCTGGTTCGGCGCATTACCCACAATAAAGTTGCACTTCCTTAGAAGCAAAAAGAAAGTAAAAATATACCGCCTTTAATTTCTTGGACGTTAGATTAAACTACTTTAACAGAGAACGCAGATCTAATGGACACCACGTTAAAAGTAGGAATCAATCCATTCTAATTACAATTGAAAACATAAAAAATAAACCAAAACAATTATCACAACACAGTAGAAACGCTTGACGTAAATTATTTGAGTAAGATCCATACTAGAACAATCTTTCATTATTTTCTTGCAATATCGATTAGCGGATAATCTAAAATACTATCTTGGAAAAAACAATCTGATGACTCAAGATGGATAAATGGTATAGTCACAAACAAAAGACAATGAATCAGGCGTTTTCTTTGAACAGAAACTCAAGATAATATGGATTACGAAGCTACATACAAGTAACGTATGTACATATACTAAGAAAATTGATGTCTGAAATTGCAATATAGAAATATATGCAAATCAAAATAGAAGATCGAATAAATTAGAACTAGTTTAATCTGAACCACAAAAACCAAAAAACATACAAAATCGTCATAGTTTTGTGCTATCATGGGTAAATCCAATACTCGCTGTCTGGTTAGTAGATTCCTTATCAAACAATAAACTTAAGTCCATACATAAATAGACCAAAAGCCCACCATAAACTGATCTAACGATTTTGTTTACTATTTGTATAGCATATCAGACCTAAGTGGATGACGCACTTTCCAGACTGTGAACGGCAACACTTTCAAAATCTTTAAAATATGTATATTAAATAAAATTAATTGGCTTGCATTGCATTTAAATAAATAAAAAGAAAAAAATCCAACTCTCACAACGTGTGGTGTGATCATCTTATGAACATTTATTTCACTTTTCTGTTCGATACTCTTGATTACCTTCAGCTGTTGTGTGTTCGTATTTATAAAGGTATTGCTGTGGTGATCCGAGCATTCTGAGCGAAATCACACGCGCAGCATACCGAAATGAAACGCGAAAAAATCATAAAGCATAACACAAGTAAAGAAAACAACATAGGCAAACGAACAAAGGTAGACTTATTTTTTTTTTACAAATTTTCGAATAAGCTATGCAAAAGTAAAAATGATTCAATAAATGAACGAGACGGAACAAAGTCCCTCCATAGTAAGAGTATGCTACTTGAAGCAGCAAATGCTTACTTACATTCGACTTCCTACAGAGAAGAGGAGATACGATATTAAAAGCATTTTTGTCTTCCTGGGTGACGCACACGCAGCGTCGTCGGTGTCTGGCGACGGATAATGAATGGAAGCGTAAACAGTTTATTTAGATTAATTTTTGAAAATTATACAAAAAAAGATCAAACCCAAGGACAATGATGAACATAAGCACAAAAAAATTGAATTTAATTAGAATTTGCATTTAATTTAATTGGAAAAGATTTTATTTTTGGGAAAACGTAAATTTTTATTTGTTTGCTAAGAATAGGTAGTTTGGGTAGGTTTCGTGATTCACGCAAATATTTTCGAAACCTGTTTCGAAACATATACATATGTATGTTCACGCAGAGGAAACTGATCATCTGTGAAATTCTCTCGGTTATATAGAGTGGCCAGGTTCCTGTTTATCATACAAGAATCTAGAGAATTCAAATTTCTAAAGCAAACACCTTCTTTTTTCTGCCCAGTTCTCTCCCATAGAAGGAAGCTTCACCTAGGAGCCCCCTATTACAACGATATAGGCGACCGGATAGACATCGATATTAAGAGCCTCCTACGCTTCATAAGTAGCTCAAAATGGTTTAACGAGTAGGTAGAAAGAAACTTTCTCCCATACGTGGTATCACAATGGACCTATTATTATTGGTCTAAGGGTGTTGGCGATTCTCAGCTGGCAACCACTTCGACATAACTTAACCTTACTAACCAAAGTCTTATCATATCAATTTTTAGCGGAAAACCAGCTGATATAATATATCCAAACTAGTTCAAATATGAAATTTGTAGCAGTTTTCCCCGAAAATCGTACTTTTCGAAACCAGCCTTAGGTACCGGTAAATTTGAAGTAGGAATGAAAATTCCGATTTCGCCTCGGGGTATCAGCCTACAGACCCCAGATAAGACAGAAGATAGAAGACCGAATTTCAAACATCTAGACAGACAGATTACCCGAATTACGAGAGCCACTTTTCCAGTTTCTCTAGAATCATAATATCAATTTTGTTTAAAATAAGAATTATTATTATTATTCATGGTTAATAATGATAACAATACTTGCGCATGGTGTCAACACACCGTTGACAAACCGCTGAGTTCTTCCAATAACGTCAATATCGTCGGCGTATGCAAGCAGTTCTACGGATTTTTGATAGATTGTACCTCTTGTGTTAGCTTGTGAGTTCCGCACAATCCGTTCAAGTACAATATTAATCCCATGCCAGCGCGTCACCTTGTCTAAAACCTTTTTTGACATCAAAGGTCTCGGTGAGGTCATTACCGAGCTTGATAGAGCAACGAGCGTTCTCAATCGACATCCTGTACAGACGGACAAGTTTGGCAGGGATGTCAAAACTAGGCATGGGTCTATATAGCTCTTCTCTATAGATGCTGTTAAAAACGGTTAGGCGAACCCCACATGCGGATCAGTAGAAATGCGGTGAAGTGGGAGGGTTGTGATCCCTTGTTTTCGGATCATAGCCTCGCTGATAAAAGGAAGAAGAAGAAGAAGCTGTTAAAAACGGTCTTGAAATCGAGAAAGAGATGGTGAATATCGATTTGGACTTTTTTGGGTTTTCTCCAGGATCTGTCAAAGTGTGAAGATTTGATCGATGGTCGACTTTCCTGGCCTGAAACCGCACTGATAGGGGTCAATCAGGCTGTTGATAAAAGGTTTCGGTCGCTTTCACAATATCGCATAAAAGATCTGATATGCGATGTTGAGGAAAGTGATGCCTCTATAATTGGCGCAGTTGAGGAGGTCTCATTTCTTGTGCATCGGGCAAACGATGCTGAGATTCCATCCATCAGGCATATATTCGTCTAACCAAATTTAGAGATGAGTTGGTGTATGCTCTCTAGAAACTCACCACCAGCTGCCTTGAAAAGTTCGACAGGTACAGCAGCCTTGTTAGATTTCAGCTTGAATATTGCTATCCTCACTGCTCTGGTCAGGTAAACGGGAATGTTGGCTATCATCGTCTATGCTGAATGGTTCATTCAGCCTGAGAGCGGGATGTTGGTTTTCGCCGTTATCCAATCTGGAAAAGTAGTTTTCCCATATTCTCAGCACCGACTGTACTATTGATACTACTATTATACATGTTCAAAGAAGAAATCATTTGAACCTTGTTAAAAAAAAAAAACAATATCAATGAACGTTCCAAGGACATCGTGAGGCAGAAAAGACAGGCCTATAAACGCTTGGATCACACAAATGCAACGACACCAGCATTTGATTGGCCTCGTTACCAGGTGAGCCAAAATCGGGAGTCCTGCCGATATTTTCTGATATCAAATAGGCGGATCAATAGAAATGTGGTGAAGTGGGAGGGTCATGATCCCTTGTTTTCGGATCATAACCTCGCCGAAATAGGAAGAAGATTCTATCCCTGAGGTAACATGAGGAAAGTTAACCGAAAATAAAGTCCACGAGTTGGGGTAAGGCTTATATTATAAACGAAGGTCTTGCAGCAAATGGTCGGGGCTTTAGTGAGTTATAGCATGAAGAAAACGCATTGTTTTCCAAAATTTATGTAATTGATATAACCGTGGGCGCGGTGGCGTAAATGGTTAGTGTGTCGGATCACTACCCATGAGGTTCCAAGTTCGAATACCAGAAAACACCGAAAAGTTTTTTCACGGTCCCACCTCTCGCGAGCGTCTGACAAACATCCGAGAGTATTGTTGTCACGAAAAAGCTTCTCAAATCGCCGTTCGGAGTAGGCATTAAACTGTAGGTCCCTTCCATTCGTGTGAAAAAATATAACGCACACGCACATAAGGAGCTGTTGCGCCAAATATTTGTATTTTTTGATATAACCAGTCAATGCTAGTTTCATTGCACAGTGCATTTTTATTTGATTGCAAAAATAATGGTCCAAGACGTTTCAAGTGTGGCAATGCTAGTACCAGAATGTTTTAAATTTTGAAATAAATCGTTTTTTTTTTTATATATTTATTATCCGCTGGTCTGGTATTTTTTAGTCTAAAAAGCAAACATTTCCTTAAAGCTGCTAACCTTTAACAAACCAACCACTAGATGGTGGTATTTGTGAATTTCTTCGAACATTGTAAACATGTTTACGTCGCGGATGCTTGACAGAATTTTGCAATGTCAATTACGTTATCATTAGAAGCTCCAGTATTGAGAATAACACCTCCCACAATATTAGCTGGGCCTAGGTACGTTATTTCTCAAATAATGGCTGGAATAGCTCTATAAAGGCCATATATCTTCTTCACAATAATAGATCTTTCGGATATAAGTTTTCACTTATCTGTTTTTTATTCACTTTGAAAAAGCCTGGCAGCTCAATGGCATTATCCTGGAATGTGTAACAACTATTGAAGCCCCAACATCCCGCAGAACATTAAAATTTCAATAATCATTGGATCGGAGTGCGCTGTGGTTACTTTTTATCGTGCAGCTTTGACTACGAAAGTACCATCACCCCAATTACCGTTGGCGTTTTTAGCTTTTCGCCGATTACCATTTTTTGCGTCAGATGAACATACACCATGTCACAAAAGTCTACATACGATGTCAAATGATTTTTTTTTTATTAAAACTCGAGTAAAAAACTTTTTTTTTAACAAAACAGTTAAATGATGGTATAAAAACAAAAATATGATATATGGACATAAAGTTATGCAAAACTGGAAGCCTGAAATAGAAAAAGTCATGTTATATGTTTTTTTTGTATTTTGTATTTTGTAGTCTACATACGATGTTTTTTAAAACTGAAATTGCAGCTATCAGTAAGGTGTTGGGCCACCTTTTGCTTTGATAACCTCCTCTAATCGTGAGAGCATAGAAAGGGCCAGTGTTCGGGTTACTTCGGGTGAAATTTTGGCCCATTTTTCAGCCAAGACACTTTTAAGCATTCCAATTGATGTAATGGTCCTTTCTCTAAGTGTTTGCTTTAAATCAGCATATAAATGCTCAATAACATTAAGGTCAGGCGATCACGTGGAGGATGTTCAAGCTTCGAACGAACGTGGTAAAGCAACCACTCTCTAACGAGAAGGGAGGTATGCTTTGGGTCGTTGTCCTGCATGAATATGAAATTAGACTGAAGGCTTAGTTTTTGTGTGCTTCCGAGAAAATTGGTCTTTAAAATTTTTGATACTTTTGCCGATCCATTACCCCGTCAATAAACTGCAACTCTCCACCTCCATTCGCCGCTATGCATCCTTATACCATAACAGACCCCCCTCCATGCTTAACAGTGGGGCAAATGTATTTTATGTTAAGAGTTGTATTTGGCTTTCGCCAAACTTTTTTCCCTCCATCTCGCCCAAAAACATTGAATTTGTACTCGTCGGTAAAAATAACTCGTTCCCAAAATGTAGGATCGTCAATGTGTCCTTTTTCATACTTTTTGGCGACAAGACGGATAGTTTCAGGATGCACAGTTAAATTTTCGAATGACTGTAGTTCAGCCGCAAGTTTTATGGCGGTCTGTTTTGGATTCTCCGCAACTTTTCACACTATTTTCCTTCGAATCCTATTATTAAGCTTCTTCAGTCGTCCGCTTCTTGGTTTACTATCATAATTTCCCGTGTCATTATAGTTTTTTATGATAGTCTGAACCGTAGCCTTATGTAAATTCAAGGTTTTACCAATATTCACCATCGATTCGCCCTCGTTTCTCAGTTTTATGACGATTTTTCGCACTTCGGTTGTGATTTCTTTCCTGTCACTCATTTTACCTTTAAAAAGTACGTCAACAAATAAAAAATAAATGAAATATTGTTCAGTCCTTACGTTCTTGTGCACAACTCAACTACGAATGATCTCATGGCTGTTTCCCGTCGGCTGCACTAGCGGTATCGGTTTTACGATCGTATGTAGACTTTTGCGACATTCCTTGTGTGATTGTTTACGTTTTCTTCATCCTTGTCAATGGTGCGTAAGCGAATGTTACCATTTTTTGTTATTATGGATATCAGAATACCCAATAAGATATCGTGCATAAGAAAAACTTTCATTTTCCCTTATTTTAATAAAATAATTAAATAATTTCGCTTCGTATGTAGACTTTTGTGACATAGTGTATGTACCACGAATCCTTGTTCATACATTTTTCCATGTGAAAGAGTTGTAATTTTTTGTACAAAAAAAAATTGCTTAGCAACATTTAACAGTCAGCAAATCGTAGCTATGAATAAACCAACAATCGTCGAAAAGCGGAAATCGCCAACGGTAATTGGGGTGAATATTATAGAACTTTCATTCAACTTTTGAACTACGTCGATGACGTTTGTTTAATCTCGCATGGTTCGCAGTTTAGATGAGAAAGTCAGGAAGTTTATAAACCCTCCTACTACAAATAGTTCCAGCAACATACTTGGGTGTTATTTTAAATAATTAAATTCTAGAGCCAATACAATAGAACGCATTACAAAAATACAGTGTAGCTCTTTACTTTTTCTACATCGGTTTCGTTATAAACTGAAACAGTGACATCAACGTGGAGCAAAGAGAAAAATTGCCCTTAGGTTTGTTTCGGATATGGTAGATGCCTGTACCAAGTAACAGACACACTTCGACCAGAAGAGGTCCATTGTGATACCACGGGATCTATCACTAATAGAGCCTACTTAAAACGGTTGGCCACGAAATCTGGCGTCACAAAATCTCACGCACATAATCTCGCCCAGAGGATCGCGCATCACAAAAGCTTTTGTCACAAAATACCGTAGCACAAAATCTCGAATGCACAAAATCTTGCGGAATATGATTAAAATTCGAAACGAATTAAACAGTACTTGGATGGTACGCTTCGCGGGTTAAAAGGATTTCGCATTATGCGGCATTCTTCTACACATACACCGAACGGCCTTCGACCTCACATACAGGTGCTCAGTTCGTCGCCACGCGTGTTACCATTCCCAATTTTTTGCTGTGGGATTCTTAAAATTTTGTGATTTTTCCATGTGAGATTTTATGCACGCGAGCTTTTCTACAACGGTCAAACATGGCATTCCCACTCAAGAACTAATTAAACCAGCCGGAGCTTTTTATAAAGCGAAAAATGTTTCTGACGTTGGTGTTGGCTCCTAGATAGAGTAGTCCTCTTTTAGAGAAGGCTGGACAAATGCAGAGCAAATTGAGGATGTTTTCTTCCTCCTCTTTATCACTGTAGCTTCTGTAGAAATCATTTGAAAAGAAACCTATCTCTTTAGTGTGTAGGCTTATCATCTTCTGTGAGGACACGAATACACACATACATATGGCGGCTGATATGTTCGCAGCCTAACGAATTAATTAAAAAATCTGATTAAAAAATTTTATTTCTCAATTGAAATGCATTTCTCACATCGGGCCTAAAATGTCTTATTACCACCGAAAAAATATTATTTTCCTTTGAGTCGTTCGGGACCCAACGCGCACAAATTTTGTTCATGTTTAAATGCTCGTGCAAAATTTCTCCAATCCGCTCTTTGCTGATGTGCAACTAGTCGGCTATCTGAAAGAACTAATTTTTGGAATTTTCCGACGTTTTCTTCGTGGGCGCCGTGGCGTAAGTGGTTAGTGTGCCGTATCACTACGCATGAGGTTCCAAGTTCGAATCACAGAAAATACCAAAAAGTTTTTTCACGGTCCCACCTCTCGCGAGCGTCTGACAAACATCCGAGAGTGTTGTTGTCACGAAAAAGCTTCTCAACATATGCGCGCTGAAGTTCACGAAAATTCTAATATAGAAGTAGAATCGCAGTCGGTGCTGAGTCTACTTCTGTAGACTGTTAAACAGCGATGATGACCAATATACCTTCACGAGAAGGACGGCGCGACAAAGGATGACTTCTACCAGCTCTTGGACAAGACGTATGAGCAATGCCCTAGCCACGACGTTAAAATTATCCTATGTGATTTTAACGCAAAGCTAGGAAGAGAAGACGTCTCTAGTAGCGTGGTCGGAAAGGACAGCCTGCACGACATCACATCCGGCAACGGACTCAGGCTAATCGACTTTACGGCGGGGCGAAACTTTGTAGTAGCTAGTGCGCGGTTCCCACGTCTCGACATTCACAAAGGAACATGGCTCTCCTTTGATCGAAAAACTGTCAACCAAATCGATCACATTGCGATCGACGCAAGGCACTCTTCCAGTATTCTGGGTGTCCGGACTTTCCGAGGAGCCAAAGTGGACTCGGAACACTACCTAGTTGTAGCCAAGGTACGGATGCGGACATCCAGAACAGACCCAAATCAACAAAGTACTGTGAGGAAATTTGACGTCGGACGGCTACAATCGCAAGAGACCGCCAGAGCCTTTTCCGATCGAGTTTCTCTTAATCTTAATTTAAGTCCTATGCCGCCAGCAGCAAATGCGGAAGACCAGTGGCAGCGTTGCCAACAAGCCATCAGAGATGCCGCCTCTGATGTACTGGGTTTCTCTCGGCCACCACAACGAAACCCCTGGTTTGATGAGGAATGCCGGCAAACACATGCAGCTAAACAAGAGGCGTACAAAGCGGCGCTGCATAGAAGGACCAGAGCTGCTTACGAGCTCTCCGTGAGCAGGAGAAAAGAGGAACATCGACTTCTCAGGAAGAAGAAAAAGGAGCATGAGGAATGCTCGATCGAGCAGATTGAGAGGCTTTATTGCAGGAATGATGTTCGAAAATGTTACCAAAAGGTAAAAAGAATCGGCGAAAAGCGACAAACGCCAACGACTATCAGGGTGCATGCCAGGGTTTCAAAGCCAGAACAGAAGCCTGCAGGGACGAAAATTCTAATATAGTAGTAATATCGCAGTCGGTGCTGAGGATATGAAAGGAAAACTTCTGTAGACTGTTAAACGGCGATGATGACCAATATTCCGCTGTCAGGCAGAATGAGCCATTCAACAATGACGATGACAGTCAAGATTCCCGTCAACCCGATCAGAATGAAGTGAGGATAGCGATATCTAAACTCAAATCCAACAAAGCTGCTGCAACCGACGGCCTTGCCCTTGAACTTTTCAAGGCAGGAGGAGATGAGTTGGTAAGGAGCATGCACCAGCTCATCTGTAAAATCTGGTCGAACGAAAGTAGGCCCGATGAATGGAAGAAAGGAGACCCTCTGAACTGCACCAATTACAGAGGTATAAGTCTCCTCAACATCGCATATAAGATCCTGTCTGCGGTATTATGTGAACGACTAAAACCGATCGTCAATAACCTGATAGGTCCTTATCAGTGCGGTTTCAGGCCGGGAAAGTCCACCATTGACCAAATATTTACACTACGGCAGATCTTGGAAAAAACCAATGAATATAAAATCGATACGCACCACCTCTTCATTGATTTCAAAGTTGCCTATGATAGCGTGTATAGAGACGAGGTATACAGAGCCATGTCTAATCTTGGCATCCCTGCCAAGCTCGTCCGTTTGTGCAGAATGACGATGGAGAACTCTCGCTGCTCCATAAAAGTCGGTAAGAACATCACCGAACCATTCGATATCAGGTCTTAGACAAGGTGACGCGCTATCATCCGACCTCTTTAGCATAGTACTGGAGAGAATTGTACAAACTCATGAGCCAACACCGGAGGTACAATCTTTTACAAGTCTGTACAACTACTCGCGTATGCCTATGAGATTGACATAATCGGAAGAACTCAGCGGGCGAGGGGCATTTACGAGTATTGAGATCGAGGCAGCAAAGATGGGTCTAGCGATCAATGAAAGCAAAACAAAATATATGCTGTCTACAAAAAAGGTCACCAACCATTGGCGTCTTGGACAGAACGACACAATAGACAGATCTAATTTTAAGGTTGTAAAGGATTTTGTCTACCTAGGCTCTATGGTGAACTCCGCAAATGACATCAGTAGGGAGATCACACGAAGAATTACTCTTGCCAATCGTTGTTCTATGGGCTAAAACGGAAATTGAGTAGCAAAGCCATATCTCGAACTACTAAGGTAACTCTCTATAAGACACTAATCATCCCAGTCCTGTTGTATGGCGCAGAGGCATGGGCTTTGAGAAAACGGGATGAGGATGCCCTTGATACAATGCCGAACTGTACGGCCTGTACAAGGACATCGACTTAGCCAGAAGAGTTCGCATACGACGACCTCGCGGTAGGTGGCGCAAAGAAGTGGAGGAGGACCTCCACCAACTTGGCGTGCGCAACTGGAGGCAGCTGGCTCGTAACCGCGCTGACTGGAGAGGTTTGTTGGTTGAGGCCCAGGTCCACCTCGGAGTGTAGCGCCTTCTAAGTAAGTAAGTATGTAAGTAAGTAGCACGAATCCATTTTCATAACTTTTTCATTGTGAACGAGTTGTAATAGTATTGTACATGACAAACAGATTGCTTAGTAAAGTTTATCGGTCAGCAGGTCGTAGCTAGGAATAAAACGACAAACGCCAACGACAATCAGGGTGACTATGTGCAGATTTAAACGTATAAAACAAAAATAGCCCTCTATCTGCGGACTGCTGCCTCATATGTAAATATTCCACCAAACCAAAACAAACTTTCGACAGACCCATATTCCCAGCCTAATTGGGACCACCAAATACAGATCGAATCAATAGTCGTCCCAATTTCCGCAACACAAATCTCAACCAACGGTAATTCCCTCAAAATCTGTCCCATATTAGCTCTCAAAACTAGAGCAAGCAATGAGGCTTCTTCTCCTCCTCCTCCTCAGCCACCTACACTCTAGGCCTCCTCCTACTGGTGGTAATCGGTTTACGAAAAACATTTTCGCAAAATTCCCACCGCCTATATGAATCCCTCTCAAAACAAAGAACTGTTTTTCATACATATACGGTTCCTCCAAATCTGACCAAAACTGTTTTTAATGTCCGCACGGTGGTACCTAATTAAAAAAAAAAAAAAAAAATACACTTTGCACTACTCACCTGATTGCGGGCGCCTCGTTATCTCTCCTCGGCAGCAATAGCAGCGCTCTGCACACACATACAGTGGGTATATTATTTTTATTCCAATTAGAAATTTTATGCGAATTCAAGAAAAAAAATTCACAAAACAAAATTAGTCCTCTCCTTTCAATTTGAAAAAAAAATGTTTTTTTTTTGTTTTTCAACCGGCACTACTCTCTTCAAAAATCAAAAACTAAATAAAAAACGAAAATAATAGTAACGACGACTGATTTTCCTTGAAATTGTTGGTCACCTGAAAATGAATATACAGAACGTTATGTTGTTAATTATACAAAATCAACGAAAATTAATTAAAAAAAAAAATTCTATGTAATTGCAAAAAAAAAAAAAAAAACTACGTTTCCCAAGCAAAGTATGGGTTGCTATTCTACAACCAATGACAGCAGTGTCACACAAAAAACACTCGAGGATATGGCAGTATTCACTGATCCCAAATCGAAAAATCGACAAAATAAAGTTACATATAAAATAATTTACTATTTTTTGAGTAGTATTATTTTGGGGGGGAGGCGACGAATAAAAATGGCCGCCTCAATGCTGTCTCGTCGTCGTCGTAGCTGCAAATTGCATTCGAGATTCGATATGAGAAGGGTCTCGTCGCATACAAATGAAACCTTCAATATACACCACTCATCGCACTGCGATGCGCCATTTGGGAGATGGATTTTGATGTGTAATTTCAGACAGATGGTGTAGATTTGGGCAACATATTTAGCAGTAGGATGTTAGATTTCATTTGGTACTTACAATAATAGGGAATGAACAATTGAAATTAATTAAAAAGTCGAATTTCCTTCCAAATTATTATGACACAGCATACCAAACTTCACCACTCACTTTAATTCCTATACGAACAATTTACTGTAATAACATTCAAGGAGATCGTACGTTTTTATCGTATATTTTCGGAAGCGATGTTATTTGACAGCAGGGCATTGGGCTGTGTCGAAAATGAGTCAATAACTTTAAAGAGGTATCGGTGTTTGTTTGAAAAGAAACGATTCATAGTTTAATTTATATACAATGTGTAATTTATCTTCTTCTTCTTCTTCCTTTTATCAGCGAGGATATGATCCGAAAATAAGGGATCACAACCCTCCCACTTCACCGCATTTCTACTGATCCGATTGTGCGGTTCGAAAGGTGTAATTTATCTATCATGTAAATTAAATACGAATGTAACCTTGTCAATAATTGCGCCTGAGAATTTGTGTCTATTATCTTCTTTTTCGGTTAGCGCCATTTAGATTATTTGCTGAAAGTGGATTTCTTTGATTTCTGTATTCCATTGGACCTGAACAAGTGCCAAGGACTACACTACACTATACTGCTACACAACCGTCAGCCAACTCAATATTGGTCACATAACACATTTTTTTCATATTTTACGAAATGAAGTTCAGGGTTTGTTTCCTAATCGCTTTAAATAAAGACAATAGTAAAGCTTCGTGAAATGTTCAAGCGAAAAAAAAATGTTCATAGCCCCCAAGTTACTAACGGCCATATTATTCACTCACTTTAACCCGGGTTAAAATGTACATCCGGGTTAAAGTGAGTTAAACCCGAAAACTAAACCCAAGTCCATAATATTCACTTGTTAAACCCGAACTTAAGCCCAGTTGTATAAACCTGGTTGGCGTTTAACCCGATCAAATTTATGAAAAATTTTGTTTTGCTCAAACTATGTAAGAACCAAACGGTATTCATTTATTGAATTGTTTGAATTTGTTATATGAAAACAAATGGAGGTCATTTTAGAGGTACACAATTAGGAACTTTTTTCAATATATCGCGCCTTATACCGGCAATTTATTGACGGGTATTCTTCTTCAGCTGTTTTACAGTGTGGAAATTGCCTTTTGTTTCTTGTTGTCTCTGGGCAGAAACTGTGCCCACCAGTTTATAAGGAAACAATTGCTTAACTTGATGGAAAAATTATCGCAGGGACCAACAAGAAATACCAATTTGCGTGACGCATTGTCTTACAGATGTCCCTGATCCTAGCTCCACATTTTCGCATAACATTCACATTTTGACCATTTGCTTGCGATGAATCACAATTATATTTTCGGCGTTAGTGTTTTGAAAGCATACCGTTTCATTAGAAGCTAGGCTTGCGCACTGGTTAAAGAAGAAAATTTCCACTTGTACTCTTCTTAAGATATCGGATTTCCTCCGTAGTATTTAAATAGTTGCAAGGATTAAATTTTTTTATTTTTTTTTTTAGTTTATTTAGCAAAAATTGCTAAAATAAATATCTTATCATCTAAACCTGTTCTTAATAAAATTTGTAGTCAAACTATTAAGACTAGAAAGACCAGAGTTTTTGTCCAACTATAAGGACCAGAACCGTCAATTTGACGGTTATATTGAAAACGCATTAATATAAGTGCAATAATATCAAAAGAGGTGTAAAAAAGTCTTGGAAATATTACTTTTTATTGTAATTCAGAAAACGATTTTATCACATGGCAAGCCGATACAAAGACATAGACGTGTGAAAATCAAAAACCCGTCAAATTGACGGGTCTGGTCTTTCTAGTGTTAAATCTAAAAGTATTCGCTTCACTTTTAATTTCATTTGGCAGTGAATTAAAGATTGATAATCCTTTGTACATTACCATATTTTGAGTTCTTTGCTTTCTAAAGCTTAATAATCTAAAATCATTTGCATTTCGCAAAGGGTAAGGCCGCACATCATTAACATATCTTATATTTTCACTTAAATATACAGGTAATATATTGAATTTAATTTTATACACAAATACAAATACATTAAATATCATTCTCTGGTTAATACTCATCCATGATAATTGAGCTAACATTCCAATCAAGTCTACTGTAGGGTCATAATTCTTTGGTTGACGTTATTTTCGAAGCTTTGTAAATGAAAGTGAAAAGTTTGTGAATAGTTGTCGCTTATAAACCAGGGTTACAGAAAGAAAAATTTATCAGATATCCGTAGATTTTACAACGAAACGTTTCGTGCAAAAAAGTTTTTATCAAAAATGTATGATATTTTTTCGCAGCATTTTTTGATACGATTACGAGTATTATCGAATATGAATGCCATGGTGTAAGTAATCAGAGGTGATCTAGTGCATATGCGACAGCACACCATTTTTCCTGATGCGTGATCATATGCGAATGCAGATTGATTGGTGTTGTAGGATGGAAATTTCGGCAGACGTTGGCGTCACATTAGTATACGCATCAACTGTCAAGCAGGCTTTGTGCTATTAGACATGCTTAGGTGCTTAGTCGTTGCGTATCGGTTTGGAAAATAACCTCTTCCATTTCTATCCGACGATTGAATTAAATCGAGAAAAAATAAAGCAGGTATATTCATTAAACACGTCGTATACTCAGTATAGCTCACGAACCGAGGAAATTTGCTCGAAAAGTCTTGGTGTGTAAAATTCGTATGTGAACCTATGTAATAATATTGTTTTAATATATGTAGGTGGGAAAATTGTTTATTGACATCGTTTTTATTCCCACCAAGAGAGTTTGTCAGCAGTATTTCTTTTTTTTTCGAATAATATGGCCTTGTACAGATATATTCAGAAGGGTGTGCATTAATAGCATTTGTAAATGTAATCATTACGAGTTAAAATGAAATTGATTTTGTTAAATAAATAATTTTATTTTTCGCCATGTTTGTGGCTACGCAAAAATGTTCATCGCTAGGTTATCGAAACCAAAACATAGAACACCATTTGCAATGTAAGCCCATCCGTCGTTCGTTTTTGACATTTCTCATCAGCCGCTTGTCCTATCATCTGTCAAATAGCTACTTGCCAACGACGACATATATCCAAATATTTGTGAAATATCTTCTAGTGCAAAATGCCGGAAAACAATTCGAATAAATCTGGCGAATTTGGTAAGAAATTGGAGTCAAATACTCACACATTTACCAAGAACCTCCTTTCAGAGCGGCAGTACTTTCTCGACCTCATGGAGAAGGACAAGGGGCTGAACTCGGGCATCGCAGCCATCAAGACCCTCCTCATGATCCTGGAGAAGAACCAGTGTTCGTCTACAGAGTATCACTGTTCACCTGGATTTAGTTTTATCTTCCCACTTTCGTTTCAGTCCAAACAATTCACATTCTCAACCAAACCATGCGCAATGCCGTCGACGCGATGCGTAGGACTGATCTGTCTATCGCTGCCATTGTGTCCGCGGGTGAGCTCTTCTGTCGCTTCATCACGCTCAGTCTCGATGACAAACACATGGAGGAATGCCGGCAGATTATGTTGTATCGAGGAAAGATTTTCTTGGCGAAGTTGGAGCAATCTAGGAACGTGATTGCCCGACAGGCGGCACATTTTGTTACCGACGGCTGTCGAGTATTGACACACTCGAGGTCCAGGGTAGTCCAACAGACACTCATCACCGCCGCTAAGTCAAACAAGCAGTTCCACGTCTTTGTGACGAATGGTGGCCCAGACAACTCGGGGTAAGTATGGGAATTTCCATTCAGCGGCGTTAAGATGTGTGTTGGTTGGTTGCAGTGCCCACATGTGTCAGGACCTTAAGCGAGCTGGTATCGATTGCACACTGATCTTGGACTCGGCTATTGGCTACGTGATGGAAAGCGTTGACATAGTGATGGTGGGCGCTGAGGGAGTTGTCGAGAGTGGTGGCATTATCAATCGGGTGGGAAGCTTCACCATGGGCCTGTGTGCGCGAGAGATGAAGAAGCCGTTCTATGTGCTCGCTGAGAGTTTTAAATTCACCCGGCTGTACCCATTGAATCAAAGAGATCTTCCGAACGAGTACAAGGTATTTGAGTAGTTTTGAATCAAACTTGATGTGAACTGGTGTTTTCTCTTTGCAGTACCACAGCAAGGATCTCGACGATGTTTCAAAGGTGCACCCTCTTGTTGACTACACCCCACCGGCTTACATCACACTTTTATTCACTGACTTGGGTATTCTGACGCCTTCGGCTGTGAGTGACGAACTTATAAAGTTGTACATGTAGACTTGGGTTGTTGATCATAAATACGGAAACAAAAACTGAAGAGTTTCTTTGGTCGGCAATGTGGTACCTTATCACTTTTGTTTATGTAGGCCTGGAGACCTAAGTCGCGATTACTCAGAAAACTATTAACTGCTCATAACATGGCATGAGATTGTAGCGTAACATCTAAATTCGCGGTCAAGTTTACAGTGCGCATTTGGAGTCTACCTTGGAAGCGGAAGAACTTCAGAGATACAATCAAAGGAAAGGTCGACTGATTGCCAGGCTGGCAATCGACATTTTCAAAGCCCAGGTCCATTGAGCTTTGGGGTTTCTTCTTTTTTTTTCTCTTGAAGACTCGGGATCGACTATGAAGGTTGCAGTGTGAGACATACATCACGTTTATATGCAGAGTCGAGGAGTCGAGTCAGGTTCGAGTTCAGATTTCGATCTGAATATTTCTACACACCGAGTCGAATGGTTGGAATGTCTAAATGTGGTCGAACTGACAGATGAATATAGCAGTTTTGATTGTGTTAGTGTTCTGTTTAGTTCTAGTTTTTGTATTTAATAAATATGAAAAAACTGAACTCACAACCTTACCCACAGGTAACCATGAACTCAATCAAAATAAAGCGATTTCCCACCCTGAATAAAAAAAAAAAACGAAGAAAGAGATCACACACACAGAGACAACATGTCAGTTCAACCACTCGACCCAGGTATGCATGCATTTTTCTGACTCGACCCAGCTGAGTCGAGTCGAACCCATTCTGACTCGAACTGCGTTTATATGTATTTGGAACCAGTTTCGACTCTGCATATAAACCGGGTAATAGACTCAGCGCAGGTCGAAAGCCCGTTAAGTAAAGCTATGTAGGAATACCAGCAGACTGATAAAATCTAGTCATGTATGTATTAGAGATGGGAAATATGAATCTTTTGAATGAGACGGCTCACCGGATCTCTCTTTTTTTCAAAGATCCGGATCTTTAAATCGACTCAAAAGATCTAGACGGATCTTTTATTCTGTACGCTCTCAACATATCCATATCGATACATAGTGCCAAGGCAACAAAGAGCAACAAAAAGCTTAGCAAACACGCACAGTTGAGGCAGCGCACACTTTGATGCTTTCTGACTGCTACAAAAGAATATCCGTACTATGAATAAGGATGAACAGTGTGTAGTGTATTATAGCTTTAGCGATGTGTGTACATACATCCATGCAATTGAGCCAGCGCACGTCTACAGCACTGTTGCAGTTTTAGCGATATTGTCGCTAGATCTAGCGGATTTTTAAGACCCTCGACGATTTTTAACAAAATTTTGTCGCTAAAATAAAATCTAGCGAATTTTACCGACTTTTCACTACCGCGCCTTATACTAGAAACCCTGTCCAAAAAGTAGCAGCTCCGTCCTATTTGAAAATATTTACCACTACGTAGGTATGTATGATTGATTGCACATGCCAATGACTGATTATTAATAGGCGGCGGGGTTTTTCGTTGACGAATTTTTTGGTACAGTGCCCGTGCCCTGATAACCAGTATAAGGGTATTAATAATCCCTTTGGCACGCGCAAATTATAAAAAAAAATAAAAATTTACTCAGCGATGTTTGTAATTGGTGTTGTTTGTAGTTACTGTCGCTCTTTTTAAATATTAAGGTGATCAACAGGATCTGCTATAACTACAATTTACCAGACGATGTCATAATTAAAATTGGAAAGCCAAGAAAATAGCAAACTGATTCAAGATCTATACCCGAGGCCTCTACTTAAACTTGGAAGTAATAGCCAGCCAAAAATAGATGAATTCATCTTTGAGTTGGAAATTAATTTTAACTTTCTTCTTCTTTCGAAAATATTTTTTTTCTTTGCTTAAATTTGTTTTTTTTTTTTTTTGTTATCTTGAATTTGTTAATTGTTTTGTTTTTTGATTTATTTTATTCAATAATAATTTACTTTTAAAAATAAATATATACGAGAATTTTTTAAGAACTTACTTACAGCTTGATATTTTAGCGATTTCTAGCGGATTTTATGTTGTGGTCTAGCGATTTTTTTTTTCTCTAGCGGCAGCACTGGTCTACAGGCAATTGTGTTGTTCTTGTGTTCTGTTGTGGCATTTGCACTGTGTGTATCCATGTATCAATATGGATCTCTGATCTGTTGAGAGCGTACAGAACATGAGATCCGTCTGGATCTTTTCAGCCGATTCATATGATAAAGACGAGGGAAACGTTCTGTTGCCAAGTGTATGTACATATGTATATAGGAGGAGTCGGTTCAATATACGGCACAACACATACGATGTGGTATAGTATCGTGAAGAAGAAGCTCTTTCAAATCGCACTCTTTCCGGCTCATAGCGTACCAACGTATCACTGATCTGTGATCCGTAAAAATCCGTGAAGAAAATCTGCTTCATTGGATCTTTTAAAAGAGCCTGATTATTGAGCCGATTCAGATCTGAGTTACTCATCTCTAGTGTGTATACTGCAGTCGTGAGACCCATACTTATGGTAGCTCAATGTAGGGGCAGGACGTCAGAAAAACCACCAGACTCAAAACCGTCATAAAAATACCAATGCTGACTACCAGGAATACACGAGTGTATACGAATGTTGTAGTTGAGTGTTGACAATCTTTGGCCAGGAAAATCCTGGGTCGATTCCGATACGTAGACCCTATTGTTATGAGAATCACAACGCAATACAACTACAACCCTTTCCGAAATCACAACACATATCACACAAGGCCTTAACCAACAACGATAGTATGATCGCACTGTCCTAGTAACACTGGACTTATCTAAGGCATTTGACACAGTTGACCTTAAACGATGGCTTGCAAACTACATAAATGGCAGACAATCCTTCGTGGAATTCCGAAGCAGTAAATCGCAATATATAAAATTTAACCAAAGGGTATCTCAAAAATGAGTCCTTTCTCCGATCATTTTCAACTACTACTTGGAGTAAACTCCCCACACTACCCCCCTGATTTAAAATAGCATCCTACGCTGATGACTGCACCATTCTTGCCTCAGGAAAGGACATCCGTTCCATCTGCAGCAACATGAATGTTTACCTCAATGAATTGGAGGACTTCTCGCCAGTCGCAGTCTCAACTTGTTCCCAGAAAAATCCTCATCCACACTTTTCACCATCTGGACCATAGAGGTGAACCTACAGCTTGATACATGGCAGGGCGATCCCGACAATCAACCACCCAAAGTCACATTTGAAAATCTACTGACATTTTCTAATCATTCAAGAAATATTAGTGAACGAGTAATGTCCAGAAACAAAACCTTAAATCCCTGGCCGGTAGCACATGGGGGAAAGATAAAGAAACTCTCCTCACCATATATTAAGCAATTGGAAGATTTGTTCTAAAGTATGCGGCACCAAACTGGACAATACGCCTCAGTGATAAACACTGGCAGAGCTCCAAACAAACCAGAATGCTGCTCTACGCATTATCACAGGCTGTCACCGTATGTCTCATGGAACAAAGTTGCTAAAAGTTAGAGTATAACTGCTCTCAAAACAGTTCTTATTAGCTTGCCACCGTCTCGATCACCCTAACAAAGATGTAATGAGCCTCATCACAGCACCATGGCATATTCGATCCAACATTCGTGAATACTGTGGATAGCTAAATCGGTTTATAACCCATACACCACTGGATCCAGCGAGCTGTTAATTGGCGCTGAATTCAATCAATCAGAATGCAGTCAGAGCCGCGCTTTATAGCCGTCTAGGCGGATGTTCACCAACAACACATCAAAGTGAACAACACCTCCCCAGACGTGCTAGATCCACACTTGCTCAACTTCGATCCGGCTGGAGTTCTATGCTGAACAATTATATGCACCGCATACGCGACAACATCATTGATCAATGCTCAAACTGTGACTCGTCACCACATAACACCATTCATTTCTTCAGCTGTCGGTCGTACTGCACATAACATATTTAACGGTCAGCAGGTCGTAGCTATGAATAAAACGACCATCGTCGAAAAGCGACAAACGCCAACGACAATCACAGCGATTGTCTAAATCCCAACACGAATACTTGGTAGATAAATCGGTGCATACAGCGCTGCACAAAGCTACAGAGCGTAGAGAGCCCATCATCATCGTAAGTACAGATGCTATTTTTAGCAGTATTTGCATGACAAACCAAAACCGTAGTTATTGATGGTCGACGATGTTTCAAGAATCTTGTGAATGTATGGCTCCAAAGTGATGGCATACGCTGACTTGTTGTCGTCCGATCGATTTCTATAGGTACAATACATGAATGAGTTTTCTTCAGTCCGACGACAGCCGTTTTGCAGGCAGCAAACTAATCATAGAGAGAAATGCAGTCGGGAAGACCATCGGCCTATATGTTAACAGACAGGAGTGTGTTAAAGCTTTTTTTTTTTTTTTATTTGGCGCAACAGCTTTTCAAAGTGCCAGGACCTAGCTTCTCGCAACCACTCATGTTGTGTACGTTATATTTTTCACACGAATGGAGTGTGTTAAAGCTCTGTAGTAGCTAACAGTTAAACTAAGGCTAGTAAAATTCTTTTCGGCCCTAGTGCATTTTGATATCACGGACATTTTGATATCAACTTGCAAAGAAAGGGTCGAAACTGGGTCTGTCGCATTCTCTCCTATTTAAGAGCGCTAAGCAGTACTCGATAAGAGGGATCCATTTTTATGATTAAATGGAGCGTCCCAGAATAGCTCACAGCGACTACTGTATGCTGTCGGAACGCAGAAGGAATAGAACCTTTTCGACACATGCTTTGCAAGTGCTCTGCTTTGGCGAATAGAAGATTTAGGTCATTTGGCAGTCGCATAAATTACTTCGTACATAATATATTAATGTAAATTATTCTTTTTTATCTATTGAATAATTGTGTAGTGGCAACGTTATTGATTGCCACGCTAATGATTCATGATTCAAATCCTAATATCAGCAAACATTTATTAATTTCTCATGAAATATAGTATAAACTCAATCCGATTCATTGCGAAGTCAACACTACTGCGAAAGTATAACACTGCCAGTAGGTTGGTCATATGGCTTTAAAAACTGTTCGTAATGTTTGACGATTGATGTAAATGACATTAGGTATTCGGAAAAAAATATTGTGCAAAAGCAAGTGTCAAAAGCTGGGACAAAGTAAAAAAAAAAAAAAGTATTCTCCCCAGATATCTGGACGCCGCCACCGGAATTTTTATAAAACCTAATATCACCTGAGTTTCAAACCACTACACCAATCTTTCTTTCTCAGTCTATCCTTTCCGAATTACGTCGTGAAACCATGCATTGTATTCAACGGATTGCTCTCTATTTACTTTCTTAGATGGCGGTACGGTCTGGGGTGAGGCCTTCTTCTACTGCGTCGTCCCTGGGGAATAGCTTTGAAGACTTTTCGGGCCGAGGTGTTGATGTCCATCCACTCTACATGTCCTAGCCATCTCAGTCACTGTATACGTACTCTTCTCGATAGGTCGATATATCTTTACAGCCTATGCAGTTCTTGCTTCCTAGACGTATTAAATTAGTATTTAAAAAAACACAAGTTCTAACAATAGGTGGCAAAAGTGAGTTAGGAATTTCCGATTTCCATGCAAACTAGTGCTCGTTATGGACAAGAAACATTTGACGAAATGCCATGACTATGGGAGTAGGCATAAAATTTATTTATAGTTTATTTTAAGTGCAATCTTTAACTAATGACATAAAGGGTATGCTGTCTATATACTTAAGCATTTTTCTAAAATCCCACCAAGTCTTAAAAGAAGATCATTCTCCACTTTGGCTAGTATCCCTAAAATAAATCATTAGTATGAATTAGTACAATATTTCGGTTCTATACACATGGTTGCAAAATTACCTGACTATCTTCATATAATGTTTCACCAGCCATTATTGATGATTTAATTGCAGTGTAAATTGTATCTTCTTCAGTTTCATTTATTTGAACGCTCACCGAGGGTGAGAGTGGTTGTGGTTGTTGATCAATGCTTGCTGCCAATTGACCCACGCAAACAGATGAAGCTGGTGTTTCGTAAGCTTCTAGTATAGCGCATTGAATTTTTTTCTTCGCTGATCTAACTTTTGTGGGATTCTCTAACCCTCTCAATTCAGTAGCAACAAACGCACCAAATATATCATAGTCGTCTTGCATTTGTGGAAAAGTTTTAACAGACACACTCTGGTTTTCAGGGTCATTGTCAATTTGGGGCTCCCTTTCAATTGTTGATGGTGGTGGCGGTGGTGATGTCGTTAATTTCGATTGTTTAGTATCGTGAATATCATCTCGAGTCTGCCTTTCTAATGGAGGTGTTGCTGTCGATTTGAAATGTTTACTTTCATGAATTGTTTCAATAAAATTTTTACTTTCGCATAACAAGCGAGTATCCTGAAAAAAAAAGAAATAATAAAACCAATAAAAAATGTAATCTTAATAAATCTTTGTAATTCTTTGGGACGAATATTCGGGGTGACCTCCCATCTTTTCCAGATTGCCAACCTCAGAGTAATATTCCACACAATATTTTGCAACAGTTAATAAGGTACTCAATAAATAGTGAAGACGACAATTTTTGGGAAAATCAGCTGCATTATAAGTTATCTGTATTTATTAAAGCTTTATGTAGCTACCCCATTCCACTAGTGCCCATAGCTAATCTACTTACCGGTTCCGTTGATTGGGCACGGGCAACTTTGCTGAAAAATCTCTCTGCTACCGGAAACCATGCCAGTTTCGGTTTAAGATTCTCATCCGACAGGCCGGATTTTTTACTTTTCAAAATCTTTGCCAATTCCAGTGTATAGCTATTCCTCAACGTACGTATTTTCGTTCTTACATCCAAAACTCCAAAATCCTCGAGTTGCATAGCATTAGCAATCTTTTCGTAAGCTTCCTTACGTATCTCTCGGTCTTTATATGACTCTAAGCGTATGTCCCACAGACATGGGTGTTGTTCGTAGATTTCAAGAAATTTGATGATTCTTTCGACACTCCACTTATTGCTACTCATTTTTAAGCGTTGGTTGTTCACCACAAAATTTTGCTTCGAATTTATTATTATTTTTTTTTTTAAAGAAAATGTTTGTCAATATTATTACTAGAAAATAATGTAAGGACTATTAAAAAAAAAGTTTCGTATAGTGAGTAGATACGGGTATATACCTAGATACCTACTACCAGTGACACTGATACACTGTACCAAACGACATCCGGTCTGGATGTAATGAGCTGATGCGAGCTACTTATCACTTCTCAAGATAAAGTTTGAAACCTTTAACAGACGAGGGCTGAATGGAATATTCTTACGTATATATGAGAGAGGCGGAAAATGCAATTTCAGAAGTTCGACTGAGGTGCGATCACATAAAGTGAACTTCTTAACTGAGATTCTCCCATGTCTCAAACAGGGTCTCCTTCCCTTCTAACAGATACGTACATTAGCACCGTATTTGGTAGGTGCTAGTCTAGATATGCTAGAAGTTTTGAGTTGTAGCCAAAATGCAATCTTAGAATGTACAACATACATACAAGTGTGAATAAGCCGGTTTCTACATGTCACATGTACGTGTGTCGGTGCGTTTATCGGCAGCCTAAATAGAAGTTTTAGAAAGTATCTTTGCAACAATTCAACCTCCTCAACAACTCAAATTTCTCGTAGCCCCATCCTTGTCCAGCATAGCACATTATACTCGTACTCGTAGAAGAGGCCTTGATTTCAAAAAGTTTAAACTTTGTTTTTATAATCACAATATTTCGACCGAAGATGAGTTGTAATAAAATAGCCTCGGTGTGAGAGTTACTCCTAAGCACCAATATTGCGTCACTACTTCCAATCGCTTGCTTCCAAAGCTTCAGTTTACGTCTCTGCAGTACCTTCTTGTTGCAATTTATCAGTATTTACCCAGATATTCCATAGTTCACAGTTCTCTTTCAATTTATTTATCATGATTTGCAGCATATTAGCTATTTCATCTACAATCAAGACATTATCAGCGTATAAAATTGTTTTGATATTTATCTCATTCATTAAGATTCCACCAGGCAGAAATGCTACTAGATCATCCAGGAATAGAGTGCGAAGGGTAGAGGACTCAGCTGACATCATTGCTTTACGCCCGAGGTTGTGTAAATTACTGAGCTTATAATAAAAGAAAAAGGCTCCTATATCTGCGGAGGCAAATACTCCCGAAAATCTGCAAAAAAAAACATACGGATTTTTTTGACGGAATTGTTGTTGAACTTTGGCTTCCATCTGTACACCTTTTATACACCGGATGCCGTTTAGGCGCCTTAGTATTCTTCAGAAAGTTCGTTAATTTTTCGTCGTAGAGAGCTCCCTCGTCAAAGCCTTAAGAAATTGATTTCGATTTTGTTTGCACTAATCCTTTAATGGTATTGATGGAAAACGATCTGGATTGTTTTGTTGAGACATACGAAGGACCAGCACTAACAGTGAAGCAGATAAGCAGGCAAGAGAAAAAAAGCGACGAGTCAAAAATTCTTACAGATTTTATTAATACTTATCCGGTTGACGGTCTCGATCCAAGTGAACGAGAGAAATTATTTGCCTAAATAAATAAATAAATAAATATTTGGCGCAACAGCTCATTAAGTGCCAGGGCCTAGCTTCTCGCAACCACTCATGTTGTGTGCGTTATATTTTTCGTACGAATGGAAGGGACCTACAGTTTAGTGCCGTATCCGAACGGCGATTTGAGAAGCTTTTTCGTGACAACAATACTCTCGGATGTTTGTCAGACGCTCGCGAGAGGTGGGACCGTGAAAAAACTTTTTGGTGTTTTGTAGGATTCGAACTTGGAACCTCACGCGTAGTGATCCGACACACTAACCACTTACGCCACGGCGCGTGGCGTTATACATATAAAAAATAGTAAGAGAATTAACGTTATTCTCATTTAACATGAGTTAAATTGAGATTATAGGAGTTAAGTTAAGTGTATGTATTCTATGTTTGGCAAAATAAACCAACAGCAAATAAACTTAATCTCAAACAGGTATCTTGGTACATTTTTCTTGTGAACTCAGAGTTTACCTTCCTTGCCAGCTTAACGAACTTTAAGTTTTTACTTGGTATCTATTATTATGGCTGCGGATATCTCCGCAAGGCATGACTATGGGATACTGCAGTCTTCCATTTAAGATTGGTCTACCTAGTTGTCTCGAAAATGGTGATTGGTTGTCTCGAAATGGTTTCGCTTAATACAACTGAAGCAATGTAGTCTAGTCGACATAACATGGCCCTTTCGCATGTGTTTTTCTATTGTATAATCTACAATCTTCTTACCTATTCGCCCTCCCGCTCGCGAAACCACACATCCGACGTAAGTGGTTAGTGTGTCGGATCACTGCGCGTGAGGTTCCGAGTTCGAATCCTACAAAACACCAAAAAGTTTTTCACGGTCTCACCTCTCGCGAACGTCTGACAAACATCCGAGAGTATTGTTGTCACGAAAAAGCTTCTCAAATCGCCGTTCGGATACGGCACTAAACTGTAGGTCCCTTCCATTCTGTGAAAAATATAACGCACACAACATGAATGGTTGCGAGAAGCTAGGCCCTGGCACTTAAAGAGCTGTTGCGCCCAATATATATATATATAGACGTATACCACTCGGTGATAAATAATAGAACTAACAAGACAAACGATCTGTAAAGCATCAGCTCTGTCCGTCGAGTTAGAATTTGTAAGCCCAATTGTTTTGCCAAGGCCTATTTCAGCGGTTTCCTACAGTCATTCTTCCTAAAATCTAAACATCTTATCTGTTGGTGTTATTTGTGGAATTGATTTTTACTCCGAAATAGGTAGATCCCTTAAGTATAATACTTCAAAGCTACTCGCATACTTGCAAAAAGTGTTATAAACGTGATTTTGTCCTACTCCACTTCAAGAACAATTCGTATTATTTGATCAACTAGCGAAGGAACCTTAATAATAATACGCTGGGAGCATCATTTGTTGTCGATATCGTCTGTCTACCCCGGCAGCTGGACAGGTTAGTTGAAGCTACAACTTCGAGGTAGAAAGAGACTTTGTCCACCTTGGCTCTGCCGTTAATTCTGACAATGATACCAGCGCAGAAATCAAGCGAAAAATAACTCTTGCCAATCGCTGTTCTTTTGGGCTAATAAAGCAATTCAACAGTTAGGCCCTATCTTGAACTACTAAGGAAGCTCTATATAAGACCCTGATCATCCCTGTCCTGCTTTAGGGTGCTGAAACATGGACTTTATTTAAAGCCGACGAAAATATCCTTGGTCGCTTTGAGAGAAAAAATTCTTCGTAAGATATTCGGTCCCGTTTGCGTTGGCGGGTTTCGGAGAAGAAAATTCAATGTCAAACTACACGAGCTGTACAGCGACATTGACCTAATCAAAAAACTGCGTATTGGACATTTGAGATGGCTAGGATATGTAGAGCGAATGGGCACCAAGGATCCGGCCCGCAAAGTCTTCGAATCTAACCCGGAGAGACGACACAGTAGATGGCCTCCTCGCTGGAGGTAGCGGGCACAAGTTCAATGGGTCCTCGACCAACTTGGGGTACGCAACTTGGACTATACAATTAGCTAAAGACCGAGTTAAATGCAGAGGCTTGTTGGTTGAGATCCAGGTTCACCCCGAACTGAAGGGCCAGCTAAGTAAGTAAGATTAGATTAAGATTTGATCTTCCGTATTACTTGCAATTTTTTCCCATTCAGCTAAAGCGCCTACTTCAGTCTAATTGCCTTGATAACTGTAGTATCGGAAGTGGATCTAGAAATTGTAGATTTTTCTCTGATTTCTTAGATACTCCTTAACTCCACAAAGTCCCGATACAATGTCTGTAAGAATGCAAAGTCTTACTAACGGTTATGCAGGTTTTGTTCCTTTTTTGTTTATATTTCCCCAAAAGTTCTTTCCTCCTCAGCCGTTCCCGCATTTTATGCGGTCTTTGCACACGGAATGGTGCTGGTACAACGAACGAGGTTTTCAAACCGTTCCTTGCCGTGCATAGAGGGCGGTTTTGTTGAAGTTCAGTTTTTGCACTTTTTCTAATGACTTCTTCGTTGTATTCAAACTGCTTCTTCTGGCCCATACCACTTATCCCTACGTTATGATGGGCCCAACATAATGAATTCACTTTAGTGAAATGTTCCTGAACCCCAGAATTGTCCGCGTATCTTTGGCTACCATAGCTTCTACGTATTTCTTCCAGAGAAAGTTGCTACCTTGCATTATAGATACTTTAAACAGTTTTTGAGGGTAGATTGTTTGTTAGCTGCCTTTTCTTCTTGAAAGACACCATAGTGGCTTAGTATGGGTTTATCTTCAATCCCATTGACATTTTTTATTTTTTATTTTTCTAGAGCGACCTCATCATCTGCCACAGATGTGTAGAGAGTTGCGGCACAGCGGAACACATTCATTATGTTTGTATCAAGTGGTCGTATCAGATACTGGCTTTTTTTCACTATTGAAAGTCGATAGGGCAAGGAACCATAACACATCTGAATGCTTCAATGATGTATTATTATTATTTTTTGTTCGTAATATTAACTTACATCTAGATAGCAATCCCTTGAATGCAGTTACATGATTACACGGCGTAAGTTGGAAAGGATAGCCAGAGAGAAAGATTGGTGTAGTTGTTTCTCAGGTGAAATTAGGTTTCAGGAAAAATCCGGGAGTAGAGTGGAGATAACTTGGGAGAATTGTTTTGTTATTTTGTCCTAGTTTATGATTTACAGTATTTTTCCTACAATTACCTGATGTTATTTACATTAATTATCAAGCAGCGTGCGCCATTTTTTCTGCCATATGCTATTTTACCTGAAAATTTTTAGACAAAAAAAAATTATATTTATTATTATTACGTATATTAGTAATATACTCTACTGACTAAAAATTAAACTTACCTATTTTGGAAGCATAAACAAATTTAATTATGGCAGCCAAATCGACGATTACGCCGCGTGTAATAGAAAAAAATGATTTGGCTGAAAAGAGCTAGGGTAATGGTTGAAAGAGTTTTCCCCGAGTCAAAGAACGTTAAAAAAAATTCATTAAAATTTTGAGATTTTTGAGAAAAGTGTTCACGCCAAAAATATGTTGAGCCCACTTCTAGACAATTAATAAATAATTATTCTAAGTAACAACTTTATTTATTTATTAAATCAAATGTACGTACATATTTAGTTAAAAATAGATAACTACATTATGTGTATGTATACCTAAAATAGATTTTTCCTTCACAAAAATGATTTTTCAGTTTGACTAGTGCTCCTAAAGTACAGAATTGCATGGTTAAATTGTTTAAGCTAATTTATCTGGACAAAATTACCTGGTTATTAGCTCCATCCTCAACACATTCAGTTTTTATTTTAACATTCTCATTTAAACGTACTTGTTTTACAGGTCGTGGAATTGATACTGTTGGCGGCGGAAATGTCTTTCTTTTGGTGGCAGCTTGTTTTTCTTGGCCATCAAGCATAAGCAACTGAATTTGTTTCTTCGTTGATTTAACCAGATTGATATCATTTCTCAGCGCTCTCAACTCAGATGCAACAAAGGCACCGAATGCATCATACCCATCCTGTTGATTTGAAGGAGTTTTAGCTAGCAATGTATTGTCTTCATCGTTATCCTGTGATTGGCTTTCTGTAGATGGTCTAAGTGGGGAAGATTGTGGCGACTGTTTAATGTCGATACTTGGCTCGGTTATAGATTCAGGTGATAATCGTGTATCCTGGAGAGCACACAAACAGTTTTTTTTGTTTTTTAATATTTGCTGTACAATTCGTAACCTTTTTTCAGAAAAAAAATCACATAAGATCACTAACCTCTATTATGTTTTATCAATAGAAATACGTAGGAATGTAAAATTTAAAATGAGATGTAAAGAAAGATAGATTAGGCCGATCATCACAAATGTCTTCCCGATATGCAACTGAGTATATAAACTTCAGCATCACACAGAAAAAAAAACTTCGACAAAGCGATAAATAAATACATAGTCTCCTTCGAGGCGGGGATGTGAACTACCGGCGTAATAGCCAAAATGGTCGGTACTGCCCAAACTCTCCACCAAATCCTAGATTGTAGAATTCACATGTTAGCAGCTAGGTACACAAAATGTTGAGTTCCCAAATGGACGAAAATAAGCATAATATAAGAGTAAGTACCAGGCGGTATTTACAAAACTACAACTGAGCTAATGAAAAAATATTTTTATTTTTTAACGGTTTTTTGAAACCGCTGATTCGATTGAAACTAATGTCACTTGCTCTCAATTCTGAAGAAAGGCAATTCTTTTGCAAAATGGATCAATTGAAATCGGTGCAGTTTTACCCAAGCTATCGTGAACGACAATGTAGCGAACATTTTTACAAAATCAACAGTATTTTTGTGACCACTAAACTGATTGAAACTAAAATCACTTTTTCCTATTCCGAAGGAAGGCAAATATTCTGCAAAGTGAATAATCAAAATCTGTTTAGTTTTACCCAAGTTATCGTGAACAAAAGCAGTATGGTATATCTGGCTAAGTTTTACGAAAGTGATGGTATTTTTGGAACTGCTGGCGATCTAGGTGGCGGTTGGCCGGGAAACTGTAAGTTCAAGAATTCTTTTGGATCAGTAGCGCAACAAACAAGTTCGTAGCCTAAAACTTTCTTTACCTTCTCGTGGTGGTCCATGGTAACTGCGTACATACATATTTAACTAAATCCTTATAAGTACGTGTGAGCTGAAATTGCTAAAACGGGCGGTCTAGTGATTCAATTCTAGACTAGGTTACTTGGGTTAGCATTCAGCATTATCGAAACAAATCGTATTTTCGAAACCGCTACCATGCCTCAGATTAGGACACATAGCACGTTGATGGCTTTTGGTATTAAAAATCCTCTTCCAATCGAGCAAGGAGGGATCTCAAAATCCAACAGCGACCCCAAGCAAGGGGGTTGCAGGGGACAGCATGCCCCCCCATATACTCTTTGTTGATCTTGGTGATTTTTAATTTTTGGATTCTAAATTTTCCAATTTTTGTGCTTTTTTTCGTTTTGTTTGGGGTCATATTTCAATTTTGAAATTGGTGCCATTTTTCATTACGAAAAAAAACCCCAATTTCGGGGGTATTTTTCATTTTTGTTTTTGGTGCCAATTTTCGTTGGCCCAAATGTCATGTAGCCCTAAACCATTGAAATCCGATCCTTACACAATCTTAGGTATTAAAGAATGTAGCTTTATTCAAGAAAAAATAGTTTTTATATAAAAACATGATTGCTTATTTCCAGGCGAAACTACAAGATGCATTTGTATGGGAACTTCAAAGTCTTATGACTTCGATACTAGACAAGTCCAACCTTAAATAAATTCTAAGAGAAATGCCTTCTATCACATATTAAAATTTTATAAAAATCGGGGTTGGATGCCATTTTCTAAATAATAACCGTAAAAAGTACTTCTCTGAAGACGAATCCATGATATCCGTATACGTCACCTGAGTGGTATAACGCGTCGTCGATCGCTGTGTAGACCCCGTACATCTGGAGTACTCCCACACACCAACCTGTGAGCATTATCATGCCCAAGTGTAGCCTTAAACCCTCTTCACATGTTCTGATTAGGTCGACCCAATAGTCAGGCTTTTGAGGATCTGCATTGGGATTGATCGGGAAACTACTGACTGCTCAAAACATGACTTGGGCCAGTGGCGCATCAACCAAGGTCGTGATGAAGTGCTTGCTTTACCTCCTAGTGGTGGTAAAACGTGTAGGCTGAAATTCCAAGTGCGGGTTGTCTAGAAACTTGATCCTAGACTAGGTAACCTGGGATAGCAACCTGCATTACCGAACCCTGCTCGCTACCGACACTATACCTCGGACAAGGAATGATAACATGTTTACGACTTTTGACTATTGTACCCGGGCAAAGAGAGGATTCTGGAACATGGAGACGCTCCTCGACTCTCGAAGTGAAGGACCTCACAATGCCGGGTTTATCTAATTGGAGAACAAAATCCCGCAATATAGACTGGACATTTAACGGGTAAGTGAAATAAGATGGTTAGCAGCGGGCGAGTACCAGTCCCCAACGCGTAAAACTTTACTACTCTATTCCGGGAGACCATCCGGAAGTCCACGAGAATATGTAGTCGAACTGCTGCTAACACCGACAGCACGCAAGGGCCTAACTTCCTGGCAGTCCCATGGTGATAGGATTATGACGGCCAGATTCCGGACTTGAGTACGCCTCGTCATCATAATACAGTGTTATGCCCCAACGGATAGCTCATCTGAGGATGAAGAGGAGAACTCTACAATCTTTAAATTTGTGGATTTCTGCAATGCCAATCGCCTTGTGGCACCATGTTTAAGCACAAGACCTGCCACAAAGTCGGCTGGGTTTCCAATGACAGGCAAGCAGCCTCCAACCAGATTGACCATTTTGCCATCAGCCGCCACTTTAGAAGTAATCTCCTGGACGAAACAGGCGAGGGGCAGATGTGGGGATAGTAACAGATCACCATCTTATGATAGCTACTCTCCAACTACGCACTGCTGCAGTTCGAAGATCCCACGACAACACAAGAATGCCCAGGTTCAATATCGATAGACTTAGTGCGCCAACAATTAAGGGAGCACCTTTTGCAAGGTATGGAAGCAATCAGCAGCTCACTGCCCGCAACCATCCAAGACCATTGGTGTGCTGTGAAAAATGTTTTTACATCTGGTGCTGAAAGAATTGTCGGTCGATCGATATAGGGCGTGGCTTTCCGAGGATACCTGGAAACGGATTGACGAACGAAAACAGCTGAAAGCTCGCTATGCAGCTACTCTAGCAGCAGATAGAAGCGAACTTAAGTCCCTATACGGATATCACATGAAGATAAGACAGATGCTCGCAACTCCAGCCAACACCCACTTCTTGGGAAGTTTTTGGTTTGTCAAAGAAAAAAAAAAAAAAAAAACATATACATATACATATATTGTACATAGAGAATCTGCAAAGTAAAAGTTGAAGGAAGTGCCTAGGACAAAAGTTACAGAACGAGGACATAAGGAATTCGTGTAGAAGACTGGAAGAAAGAACGAGGCATCCAGCAGGAAGAGGATATAACAAGGAGGCATGCAGGACAGAACAGATAAGTTTTGTACTTTTTTTTTTTTAAATCGTTTGTTGTAAACTTGATGTTTAGTGCGGTTTTTTTGGAGAGTTTTACATTTTTGTGAAATCCGGTAGTATTCGGCACCGTTGTTCTTTTGATATTTCCCGGTGAAAACGGGACACGCGACCCGTAAATTTGCGATTTTATGTTACTCGGGACCAGACGTAACGGGCCACTCTAATGGCTATCAAAACAAAATGTTTAGGGATCTTTTCTCCTCATTGAGGATTTTTCTCTATCCCCTGTAAATACTCTTTTGTTGTTTTTCTTTTTTAATTAAATTTCGCTCTTTTCTTTATCTATTTATTTTAATAAATCGCCCGCTCGTGAAGATCGTTTATAACAAGGTTAAAGTCGTTGTTTTCAATTTATTTGTTTATTTTTTTCAGCACCGGTGCATCCCCCACCATTCCCCAAAACCCACCACAAAAGTCTCGTAAATTCCCTTCCTTTTTTTTTCTAAAAAAAAAAAATCCTGGCGTCCAATACATATTTTTATCTACCCTATTTTCTGTAGTCTTCCCCATTGTGTTGATTACCAAATCGAACCCATCCAGCTTTTTTTATTTATAATTTCAGTGTAGCAAGTTGGCTACTTTTCGCCGTAATTGATCCGGGTTTAATTTCCTTCAAGTCGTTAATCAATTTTTAATTATAACTTTCTCATTTTCAATTTTACGGTAAAAAGTATCTAGACCAAGATTATAGAGAATTCAATTCTCTACAAAAAAAGTCTTAAAAAATTTTTTGTGAGACTTATGGTTCCTAAGATATCCCGGAAAAACTGTTTACATCGCCTTTTCAAGACAGTGGTCAAATGGGGGACTTTGAACTCCGAAACCGAGTTTTATACTCACACTGACCCCACACTGGATAATAATTAGTGAGAAAAAAGTTGCAAAAAATAGAGCGCGACCGGCTCAGCGGTTATTGCCACGTTCAAAGATGCGATCATTTGAACCCTGTTAAAAAGGCAATATCAATGAACGTTCCAAAGAAATGGCGAGGCAGGAGAGGCAGGCCTATGAACGCCTGGATCAGACAAATGCGACGACATCGGCATTTCATTGGCCTCTGTAACCGAGTGATCCAAAATCGGAAGGCCTGCCGATATTTTGTGAGGTCAAATAAGCGAACCCCACAAGCGGATCAGTAGAAATGCGGCGAAGTGGGAGGGTTATGATCCCTTGTTTTCGGATCATAACCTCGCCAAAATAGGAAGAACAAAAAAAAAGTTGCAAATAAATGCAAATAAAAGAATTTCAAAAATATGGTTGCCAAAGACTAAAAAAAAATGTTTAGTTAGTTTCACTAACCCTTAACCTCTAGTCCCCACTGACAATAATTCATTGCAAGAAATATGTATGTCAAGCAATCGAAATTTCCAATGGAGACCACAAATGAAATGAATTATTTCAAGAAATTTGCGGTCTCCATTGGAAATTTCAATTTCTTGACATATTTCTTGCAATGAATTATTGCCAGTGGAGACTAGGGGTAACAGACAATCCTGGCAGCTCTTTTTAATAATAAACAAAAACCGCCGGCCGGCATAACAGATGTTTTGATTAGCTTCTATCATTTTCGCGTATGCCTCTTCCTTTCTTTCGTAACAACACACATTCATAAAATGCCAGATGGAATACTGATAAAAAGGTCTAGATAGGTACATACGTATATATACTATGAATCAACATGTGCGGCAATGTATAGCAAACACACACCAACGTCTACCAAAAATAGAGAGAACTTGTTTGTTTTTCTCTTTTATAAAAGATCTCTTAAATATTTTACTGAATACAAGGCTGCTATACATTTTTTCTCAAATTTTCAATGTTCAGCTATATGCCCAAAAAGTACTCGTACCCATGACTTAACCTAATAATTGTTTTTTTTTATTGACTTTTAGATGCATTGGAAATCTATTGCAAAATATCTACTGGACATTCCCCGATCAAATGAAATTAAAATTTCCGCGAGAGTTTCGTTTGTCGTTAGCGAAGTCCCGTTTTTGTAAAAAAAAACGGCAATATAACAAGACAGTTGAACGTTAGATAAACTAAGGATACTGGCCCAAATTTAAACTTTATTCTTTTCAGACTTCTTTTTTATTAAAAGCTTTTATTTTACTTGCTTTGTTGACTGTCTGCTATAAATCTTGCAGTCAAAATTTCGACCAGTTCTAATTGGGATATAGCTTTTAAATTTTACACGCGTGTATAAATCCCGTGACAATTCAATATAGTACATCCAATATTGCTCTAAATTCAATACTGCGAACGCCCCCAAGGTTGCAGATTACCTTTTTTTCTCACAACCCCCTTGATATGAGTATCATATGAAAGGGTTTGACGAGTTGAATGTCATACGCTATGTGACGGCATTCTAAATCTAATATGGCGGACGCCCCAATATGGAGGATTACCTCTTTCTTCATAATCCCCTTGATATGGGGGATTTATCAAATAAAAGAGTTTGACGAGTTAAATACGATAAGTTATGTGACGTCATTCTGAGGCCAATATGGCGGATGCCCCAAGATGAAGAATTACCTTTTCTTCACAACCCCCTTGGCATGTGTATCAAATGAAAATTCGCAGGCCAAAAGGAGACGAATTTAAACCTACGTACACTCTAAAGACCATTAGACATGGCGCCAGAAAAATCAGTATATGGAATTAATTCTCCTATTATAGCACTGGACCAGTATTTTGGAAGAAAATAATGGAAGAAGTAATATTGCCTTACGTTGAAGGAGAAATGCCTATCAAAGGACAAGGACCCAAAAAATACAAACAAAATTCGATTCAAGTTATGAGATGACTGACTCAATTTCCAGACTTGAATTCGATCAAAAATATTTGAATAGATGTTAAACAAGCTGTATTCAACGTACAGCTGAATTATGGGCTGCTGTGCAATCTGGGTGTGGATTTACCACTTCAACGTTGTGAAGCCTTGGTTAACGCCATGCAGTGACGTTCGTCGCCTTTCTTAAGAATAATGACCACGTACCAATAATGTTTTAAAGCTACATATATGAAGTTTTTAGTTTTAGTGCTATTAGTTTGTATCAGGGTTGCGCCTCGATTCTGACTAAATGTAGGAAAAGTAGCAAAAGTAGCTAAATTTTTCATTTTGAAAAGTAGCCTAAAGTAGCGAAAAAAAAAAAAAACAACAACAGCGTTTGTCAGAGAAACCAGTTTATTTTACAAACATGGCTGATGAATAAATAAAGAATATAAGAATAAATTACATAAACTTTAAGGAAAAAAATACTTAATAAAAAAAAATTACAATCAATTTGGTAAGATTTAAATCAGAAAAACCTCGCTTAGCTGCTGCTGAGCTACCAGTATTGGGAAGACAGAGCATTTTCGATATAAAATTAAAATACATACAATGGTTCCTGCCCTTCATTTCCTTTCCATTTCACTCGTAAGTAAAAGAAATGCTTTGAACATTATTTTGGTTTACTTTACTTATCACAATTAGCAGTTCACGACTTTTGAATCCTGACAATAAATAAACGATGGAAGGCATTGCATGTTTTGGTTGCACCGAACAGCAAATTCAACATTCAGCCACAAATGCGCTGTTGGGATCAAAAGCAACAGAAATCATTGCCAGACATAAACAAAATATTGCATGGATCTTCGAAAATAAGTGCAATGTAAATTCGAAAAATATAAAGTAGCTAAATGGGCCCCATTCTAAAATCTAAGTAGCAAAGTAGCAAACTGAGAAAGCTGAAAAAAATGTAGCATTATGGTAACGCTGGTTTGTACAGCTGATTTTGATGATTTTTTTTTTTTTTTTGGTTTACTTGTTGAAAGGTGATGTTTTAGTTTTATTGTATCATCATAAAAAAGAGATGCAAATGCGATATAAAAATTGGTGGGATTTGGGCTTTTTATACGAAAGAGAACTTTTTCTTATTCTCTTATTTCTCCTACCTTTCCCAACGAGTGGAGAAGTAGGTTGTTAACAATACTAAACAGACATTAATCCCACACAACTTTTCGGTTAGATGGCTGCAGATTCGCGCTGAGTGTGGGTGTGTGTAATACACGACTTTAAGCTCTGTTTTGCGTTAAAATTATTGTAAAAGTCATACGAAAAGCATGGGAAGACATAAAAAACTTTTTGTTCGTGAATGGTTCATACAAACTGGAAATACATGCTCATAAGGGTGTGATAAAATGATCAAATGTACTTATGTTACTAATTTAAAGAGACATATAGCGAAGGAACATAACGTTGAATACATCAAGAGAGCGGGGTAAATTAAAATGTAAACAAATGAATCCTTGAGAGATTTAGGAAAAAGGCTGATGCGCTATGCAATTTTGCAGATGTTATCTTGAACTAAACACTTTGCAAATAAATAATCCAAAACAGTTTTGCTCAAGTTATATTGAACGAAAGTTACAATACTTTTGTGGGATGGACACAGAGAGGCAGAAACACACACAACCATTCCTCCTGCACATATTCAGACACAAAGCTCGCCACCTTGTCCATGCTGCGATAACCAGGAAGAAGACACAGAACACGTGATGTTTGAGTCCGCGCCTCATACCAAAAGACCAAACTTTGCAGGCCCCAGACAGATTATTGTAGATATGACACAGTCAGAAAAAACCTGGCACGAATCGAGAGCCAAAGAATAGAAAACGGTGAAGATGAGAGCAGAGCCTAAAAGGCTAACCAGCCATACGAAGTAATACTTAATTAATACGAAGGGGTATTCCTGGCATCGATTATTCAGATTTGCGAATTGTGCATGGTGGTTACCCGGGCTACTAGTATGTTTCGGAAACTACCTCATCCCTTGGCGCAACCAAAAAGAAAAAAAAAGCAACCATTCCTTCAAAAATTAGAAGTGAACGAAAATGTATTTGCCATACTGTATTAAATGTTTATTAACAATTTAGATAGTATCATGACACTCTATTCTTTATATTTGCATTCATTTATAAAAATTGCTTTTACAATTCTGTGCACAAGAAAATCGAGCTTCCCTTGAAAACTATTGTATCTACTTATATTTTGGAACTCCAGTGTTTAAAGTATTATATTCCTTGAAAAACACTTTTTGTACTTAATAAAAGCTAACAACTCTGCTGACATTCTGGAACCATAAGCTTTGAAATAAATGGTCAGTCTTTACAATCAGTCTAACAGCTTCCATTGAAAATAATGGTAAACAAATACAAATTTGCCTTACTGTATCTAACAATAATTAAAAATGATTACCAAGGTATGCGGATAAAATATTGTAGTTTTTTTTTAAGTTTTTTTGTGAAACTGAATAATAAAGAGTATTAGATTAAGAATTCAGATCAGCAAGAAATGCTAGAATCCAATTTACAAGTTGCTGACGATCATAAACAAGCCATTGTAATCATGTCAACCACAGACCCTACGAAATCACATCCTTGATGACAGCAACTACTTGTATGTCACCTTGTGCAGTGTGCCTGATGATACAGGAGCGCACGGTATTGCAAATGCCGGATGAGATTAAAAACCAGTCAGATAGGTGGTTACTTCATCCGTAAAGAGCAGAAGGGACGTGTTAGACATAAATTAAACCATCGACCGCAGTAGAACGCAGTTAGAACGCCTCATCAGCAAGCTTTGAATCTTTCTATTTGATGAAACCTGTCAGTGTCACCCATCACTAACTGTTAAAATAGAGAAACGTTATGGTAGGTTTTGCTTTCTGTAACTACACACTTTAAAAGGAAGTATCACTATACCTATGACGATAATACATACATATATATGTACATATGTATTAGTAATTAGTCTGTTCGAATATTGTAACTTCCAGAATCGCAAGTTATTAGTCCGGTTTTCACGGTTTTGGCACAATGTTTGAGGATAGCTTAAATATACTAAATGTAGCGGCATTAAAATGTTTGCTATGTCGTAAAACGGCCGAGAAGTTAACATAAATGTGTGAAACTTTTAGCTCTTTATATTTATGCTGTACACACTATAGCATTAGTTAAACCCAAAAAAGAAAGCTCAGCCACAAAAAGAACTTGAGCAATGAAAACACTTCGACCCCATGGACAAGAGTACCAGCATATTTCAGTCTGAAATATACGCATAGATAGATGCTTCCAAATGTCTTGACAGAAAGAAATATAAACTACAGCATGGCAATATAGTCTGATAGTCAAGTAGCCATCAAGCCTAAACTTTTGTGATAATGCCTGCACAAAATGAACGCACTGAGCAGGATAAAAAAAGGACTTTCTACTTGGCACTCGACCACGGGAAAATAGAGTTTAATAAGGCAGTAGACTCTTTATAAGACATGAACCATTCTGTTGAATAGGGCATCGCACTCTTAAGAAGGAATTCAGGAAATTAGACACAAAACAGGCTTAAACCTGGAATTATACTCAAGTTCTGATACAGACTAAGAAACTAATAGGGAACTACAACCGAGAAGGATTCGAAGCATGCATCAGTCTAAGCAAGAACAACTTACGCATCTTAACAGGCTTCCTAACTGGGCATTGCAAACTCGGAAAACACATATGTAAGGAAACCAGGCATAGCAAAAGAAAGCCTTTGCAGATTCTGCAATGAGTCCAGTGACACTCTGGAAAACATCTGGGGTTCTGTAGGGCCGGACCCATAAAATGTATTAAAGCAAGTACCAAATATCAGAGGAGGATATGCTGATGCTGACCATGGAACGGTTTCTCATTCTCAGATTCTTAAGAGAAACAGATTTGGAGAGAGTTTTCTAGGATGGTTTATTCTCGCGAAGGCTAAGCAAGAGTAAGGGACAAACATAGTTCTGGAAATAATTGTAATGCGAGGGCAACTCTAATGAGGCAATAAATGTCTTTAAGGCATATACCATTGGTGCGCAGTGCAACACACCTTTCCAGAAATAATAGTAACCACAAATATCTTTCTTAAATTAATATAAACAGAACAAGACATAAACTTGAAAAAGTAATAGTATAGGAGCGAAATATGCACAGCCTCCAGAGAAAAGGCTTGTAGCGCAAGAAACCTACCTGAATAAAGGCGCAGCCCTCGAAAGAAAAGGCATGCGGCTGTTGAAAAGCAATCTTTGTAATTAATGAGAAACCGTATGGAGGAACTACCTTGAACTTAAATAATCACACCGATTCCTTTTGTCCTGCTTTGTCTTTCGATGATTGTCGTTTTGCTTAGTGTCTTCTTGCCACGAGCATTACTAAAATTGTTTTGTGGTTTAGAACAGTTACTTTAATATTACGCGACCGATTAGCGCTATGAAAATCAAGAATCGGTGTGAATATTTTTTAAAAATTCCATTTCAATTTTTTGTTACTAGCACTAGGTACTATAATAAAAATTGTATTGAAGAAACACATTGAACCAATTCACAGCACCAGCAACAAAAGGTGCTGTTTGCTGCTTCAATCTGTTTTTTTCTTGCTAACCTTTCTGTTTGATGGCCCTTCCTGAGAATCCCCATCTGGACGATTACTTTCTCCAGGTGAATAAATTGATACGCATGGATATCGATATGTTGTTACTCGGTTGTCTTCCTCAATGAATACCTGCAACAACTTTTGCTGTACCTGCATTTTTCTACTGCGAGGTAGTTCCGTCAGGTATGGAAGTAGGCTCATTAGAAAATTGCGATCTGGGTCATTAGCATACGTTTCATTGGATGTGGATGCAAGTAGTTGAAGTTTTTTTCTTTCAATATCTAAATATTTGTCATCCATGTACAAAGGTCGTTTTCCAAATTGATTAGATTCGATAGGTTGACCACTTTGCGACGTAAATTCACTCATGAATGTGCGCTCGAGATGGGGAGAAGGCGTAGGTGGTGGTAGCGACAGAGGTGAAGTAGTCGATTGCGCCATCATCAATTGCTGCTGCGGAGAAGGGGGAAGATACTCTGATACGAACTCGGATGCAGGAAGTACTCGTACACTTTCGTCGGAAGTCAGATTTTTGTTATATTCAACACTTTCGGTTGCCACATTTCCTTGTAGATTGATTTGATTCGTCAAAAATAACAGCATATCGTAGTACGCCCAAGATGATTTACCCTTGGTATCATAATCATCAACATATCCAGCAAGTTTATTTAGTCTAATGTACTCTTTTCTGAATTGATCCCGTAAATTACCCCACTTTCTCTTTATATCTGCGGTAATCACTCCCATTATGGACGATACTTCGGCCCACAATCGCCTTGTGGTATCTCGGTTATTATAATTTTTCGAATGCCTGTCCCATAAAGGTCGTCTCTTGAAAATGGTATTAATTAATTTTTCGTTATCCATAGTTGTGGAGGTTGGAGAAAAATTATCAAATAAAAATCAATTCGATTCACACACGTTTAACCGACAACTGGCGATAATTCCAAGCATGCTCACTCCAATCGGGCGATGTCGGTTCGGTGTATTAAATGGTTGCTAAGGCATGCATGTATGCGTTCTCTTTGTCAGTTAAATATAGAGGGGTAAGTTCGGTCAATGTCGTCGGAGCGGAAGTCGGCCGATGACGGTTATATACTCCGTATCTGAGTTATGTATATAGTATGTGCATGTGTGTATTGAAAGCGGATGTCGATGAAAATATCTTGTATCTATAGGTACAGTACAATTGTCTGCATGTATAAATAAAAGGCAATGTTCGTATGTGTATGCCCTATAGACTTAAAAACTACTAGACCGATTTCGCTGAAAATTGCACAGTTTGGTCTTATTACTGCCAGCAGTGTCTGGAGAGTGGTTTAATCGAAAGTGCTTATACTCGTAGTGCTTATTGTAGATTGAATTTATTTACATTTTGCCTGGTGTTTTTAGGCGGTTTTATTGCTGTTGTTTAATCAGTGCCGGGAGTGTTTAGATTGTTGTTCTTTCATTGTTGTTGCATAGCAATGCTACCAAAACGACAAAATATTGGTCGTCGCACAAAAAAAGCCAATAGAATGAGAGAAAAGAGAAGAACTGAAACAGAAGAGGAAAAAGCGCAACGAAATAAGCGAAATAAATTACATACTGCACATTCACGTGCTACTGAATCATCACAGGAACACGCAGCTCGAAATGAGGCAAGTCGAGTAAGAATTAGAGAGCTAAGACAAAATTTGTCATATTCTAATGTACAATGGTCGATAGTGAAACTATCTAGAGCAAGGGAAGCAAATGTATTTCCTGGAATTTGGAATTTCCTGTAGAACTTTAGAAGCTTTCTTTTTTATTGCAATTCTATTTGTTCTATGATATATGCTTATTTTGTGTGGGTTGGTTGAAATCGAAAATGGACAAGAAATATTAAGGGTGATTTCAAAAGGTAAAAATACTGCGTAGTGTTGGGGCAATACAACAGGCTTTGTGTTTCTGTGTCCCTGCTACCGCACTGTTGCAATTTATTTTGGCATTGATGAACAAAAAAAAACATTAACATTGTTATTAGTTACCTTTCATCCGTTTTTTACACAAAGTACAAGGTAAATTAAATAATAAAAGGTAGCAAGCTGTAACAAACAAAATCTTTTTTAAAACAAACGAAAGCAACTGTTGCGCAGGTTGTTCTGCTTTGACGTTTGGTTGCGCTGGTGTTGAAAAAAAAAAAAACATTTTATTGTTGCTTTTTTGAACTTGTTGCTTTAATGTTGCCACAGCACTGTATTTTTAAATCGGGCCTAAATCATAGACAGAGCTTCCATCACAAGCGACAATAATTGTACTATATTCGTAAGTACGTACAGTGGAGAGCCGATTAACCGAGGTCCAATCAACCGGGATATTTAAAAAAAAAATGTGATTTTCCCATTGAAATTCGATTAACCGGCAAAGACTATCCGGAATGCAAGCTTAAATCAAGTCAAAACGAAAACAGAACACAATCGTGCTACATGTTCATTCATGCAGATTCTTCGCACTTACAAGTACATACCTACATTGGTTTTGTGCGTTATTGATGTAACTGTAACTGATCTATTAGAGAAAAAATAGACTTAATTAAGGATCATATAAAAAAAAAAATATTTCTCTGAAAAATTCGGCTCAAAAATATGAAATCAAACTGTATACCTATGACTTCCTTAAAAATAAAGATAGGATTCTCAAATTCCTTGCCAAAAGTGATTCCATCAATAGTTTGGAGAAATGTAAAACATTTAAAAAAGAGAACCCAAAAGTGAATAGTGCAACATATGAATCGGTACGTCAGCAAAGATTTAGGGGAATTCCACTTTCTGGCGAAATGATTGTGGAAAAGGCGAAATATTTTCACGTCGAGTTGGGTCAAGTCTCTGAATGTTTGTGTTCATCTGACTAGCTGAGAAATTTCAAAAACCGTCATGGAATTCTTTACTTCAAAAGTTTAGGTGAAAAGGAATCAGCTGATTATGAATCTGCTACCTTTTTTCTTGAGGAACTAGGTGAACTCATAAAAAACGAAAATTTGACAACTGAGTAAATATATAATGCGGGCGAGGCAAGTTTTTTTTTAGAGGTGTTTACCACAAAATACTTTGGCATGTAAAGAAGAACATGTTGTTGAGAGCTATAAGCTAAGATTGCAAGATTCCAAGTTTTCTCCAATGCTGCAGGGACTCACAAATGCAAGTTAATGGTAATTGGTAAAAGTCTTCGCCCAAGACCACTAAAAAATGTGAGAGAGCTTCCTGTCATATATAAGGCCAACAAGATGGCTTGGATAGCGCAAACAATTTTTCTGTTGTGGTTCAATAAAAACTTTATACCCGAAGTCAAAGAGCATTTGGAAAATACCAATCTCAGAAAGACTGTAAAGTTCTTTTACTATTGGATAACCGCCTATTTATTTATACCCTTTACGTTCATATATATTTTATGAATTGCTGCTAATGAATTTTATTTATTTTTATTTTGCTTTTGTTCTATTGACATAATAAATACATTCTTGTTGACTTTTATTAATTTATTCTCTTATAGAAAGAAATTCGTTTATACCGGTTTTTCGATTTTCCGTGATGAGCTCGGTCCCGACCATCCCGGTTAATCGGCACTTCACTGTAATTTGATCGGCAAAATGTTGTAAAAAATCATTTTTTTTTTTTTAACATAGCTAGCCAGTGGCTCATATAAACGATTCCTAGCCACTAGATTTTTGTATTTTCTATCGGTTCTTGTATTTGTAGACGTTAGCTAATGCGGCCGATAAATTGTTTATTTAATAGACAATCATTTTTATTCGAATAGTGATGATGGTGGCGACGATGGCTATGATGATAGAGGTAATGGCGGTGGCGAACAGTAATGAACGCACGCTACTTGGCGACCCTTTTGATGTTTGGTTTGTCCATCTAGAGCAGAGATGTCATTAGGTGGTGCTAGTGGCCTTAAAGTGGGAAATACACGATACAACTGTTGTACCAACTGTTTGACAGCTTTGGTTTTGTATACGATAATTATATCGTGTCCGTATATTTTTTATCTATTTTTTTATAATTTGCGCGCACTCAAGGGGTTATGAAAACCCTTAACATGTTTACACAGTGCGGGCGTTGCAAAGGATAGATTGAGAGAGAGAGAGAGAGAGAAAGATTTTGATGTAGTGGTTTTTGAAGCTCAGTTGTTTAAGCTTCAGAGAAACTCTGGCGGTGGCGTCCAGATAACTGGGAAGATTTTTGTTATATTTTTGTCTTTGCTTCTGATTCACAGTATTTTTTTCCCGATAACCGATGCCATAGGCACATCGTCATCAACAGAGCGAACAATTTTTCCAGCCATATGACCAAGTTACTGCCAGTGTTATGCCTTCGCAGTAGTGCTCGCACAAGCTTTCACAATTGATCGGACTGACTTTATATATTTCATGAGAAATAAATAAATACTACGAACTCCGAAAAATCTACCACAGAATTCATTCGTAGTAGAATCCTAGTGAAAAATCTGCTACGAATTTCGAAGTTCGTGAAAGTTGGTATCACATAATACGAATGAAATGGAAATTTGTGTTTTGTTTAAAAATGTAAGTATTTATAAATTTTTTTAAAGTTCTAATATGTACATACTTGAATGCAGATTTGTTGAGTCGGAAATTTCTTTGAAATCTGTAAGTTTATTTTAATTTTTGAAAACAACAAAATAAAAGTTACTTTGCTCTTACATTAGCTCATCCAGATCAAATGGGTCTCAAGCGTCTTGAAGCATTTTTCTTTGAATTTTCAGAATGGACTTTCGTCTGAAGGAGCAGCAATAATTGCGAAGCCAATAGTATCCGTTTTGAATTTTGTATGGTTTTATATTTAAATTTCAGAATAAAACCCAGTTTTTTTTTTAAATTATTTATAAATTTAGCGCACAATTTATTTCTATAATTTTCACACATTAGACAAATTTGACACTAAAGGGCTGATTTCGAAAATGAAAGTGAGAGAGTTCTATGTGGCAATGCTTTTTACGATTCCGTTCGGATTGTGTGATAGCATTTTTTCGTAGTTCGTATCGTAACTTCGATTCGTAGATTTGCTACGAATGGGCTCTGTGATAGGGCTGATTAGCGTGGCAATTGACGACGTTACCATTACACCATTGCCACCCCCCAATCCACACAACCGACCGGACGACCATCGTATGGTCACACGGTCTTGACTGTACAACCGACAACAACAGATTGTATGGTAATTCAATGGTGTGTATGTGTAAAATTAAAATCGTACGCAGATTGTATTATGTGTATACTGCAAACAACAGTTGAGCTGATGTCGGTACAACGCAAGTCGGTACGACGGTTGTATCGTGTACTTCTCACTTAAGAGTATACCTCAACTTGATCGTCCTGTTGTTTAACTACTCGGTGAACTTCTAGTTTGATCTTCTCAGGTAAGTAAATCTCGGGAAACATCTCAGGTAGTACGTCCCAGTGTAAGATCATAGGTAGGTTCATCTCGGTGGAATATCTCAGGTAAGTACATCTCGTTGGAACATCTCAGGTAAGTACATCTCGGGGAATATCTCAGGTAAGTACATCTCGGGGAACATCTCAGGTAGTAAGCTTCAGTGGAGCGTCTCGGTGAAACATTTTAGATGAGTACATTTCGGTGGAACCTCTTAGGTATGTACATCTTAGGGAACACATCAGAGTAAAGAGTAAAGATAAATACTCGTATCTTATGTTCCAGCTCTCAGTTTTCGAATTCGTGTCACCATAGGATTAGATTGAATCAAGAACTTGTTTACTTGGACTATGTTTTCTCATATATAATCTATATATGAATATCTCATATCTCGAATCGTGATAGGAATGGAATCGAGAACTTTGTTGGTGTATTCAACCACTAGGGGAGTGTGTTCTTATATATATGCATATGTATCCACTTATATCTCGAATATTGTTGCATAGTTGATTGAGAACATTTATTGCTGCGGCTATATTCAACCACTTGGGCAATGTGTCTTGTGTTAACCTTTTAGTCTGTTCTTATGTATGTTCGCATAACTCGGATGATCATTCGGTTATACGAAACACTCGAATATTAATATCTCAAATCTGTAAATCATTCGACTATGCCCATCACTAGACTAATTATTTTCAACTTTTTTTTATAGATTGCTGTAGTTTATAATGGAAAAATTGAATTTCTCTATAAAAGTTGCTTTAGAGCATAACACTGTTCCTAGACTTCGACATTAGATATAACACTAGTATTCCCATTCGACGGGATTGGGGGGAGCATACTATATTAAACAAATTTTGACTTACAAACACGCACTGATGGGTGATTGAGTAGGAGCCAAAGTGTTCTCCGGGCCACTTGACATTAGCCAGTCTTTTAGACTACGCGATTACTGCAATGTATTCCAGACGGAAGTTATAACTATTCGTGAAGCGGCTATCAATATAGAATACGGATGTTATCAGTCAACCAGCTACATATAAAATCACTCTAATTACTAATAATTAGATCGAATTAATAAAGCAATGTCACGCATCCTTGAACGGGGTATCAATCAGTTGCAACCTTACTCTGTGTCGGGTTCCTGTTCATTCTGACGTTTCAGATAAGTGCAAAGCAGACGAACAGGCCAAATGTGGCACAAAGAGAAACACTCGACTGCCGAACGAGAATTCCTTTACCGATAGAAACGATAAGATTCAAAATCTCCATACTAGCACTGCAACAGGCTAATGAGCGATGGCGTAATCTTGATACGTGTAACCGTTCAGAATAGACATAGCCCCAGCATAACCTGGAGCAAAATCAGAAGCCTATTACGAAACAGAAAAACATTTATAGACATCCCGGTCGGGATATTAACAAGTCATTGCGCACTGTTTAGACACACTGCGAGACTAGGGATTCCGGCAAATGACTTGTCGCTGCTGCGTGGAAGAAGAGGAATCACCATTTCAGTATGAGAACCTCACGTTTCTTAATATCCAGAAAGATTTCGCTTGGATTTAATATTCATTTAAATCATGTTAGAAAGACATCCTGTACGAATTGATGTCATGTACTGTCTTCTCAAACAATTCAAAAATCTATTTTTTCTTTTTAATTTCCGTTGCATTTTTTATTTCTCGTTTAAGCATTCGGTTTTGTTTATTTCATGAAAATTAATATAATGTTTTTTTTTTCCACAAAAACTCCTTTTATTTGAATAGAAAAACGGCAATGAATTTCTTGCCAACCCAATACTTTTGGAAATTTATACCATTCATACCATTCCAAAATATACGGATTTAAAAAAATTGCACCTTATTTTCTTAGCTTGAAATGAATACGAGGTGAATTACCTCCCGTCTAACATACTCGTATAATATTTACTTCCACATATAAACATAGGAAAAGTATTTGATCAATCTGATATATTGCCGAGAAACTAAAAACATCCATCTTTCAAGAAAAAGCAACTACATTCAGGAGTGCCGGCCACATCGTCTTCTACACACTCTAGCCATAATGGTTCCAAACTGTATTCATCGTCGTTTATTTCTATATCACACCAGGGACGAAAATGGCAACATAATAGTAGAATCGCAGTCAGTGCTGAGGATATGGAAGGAACACTTCTGCAGACTGTTAAACAGCGATGATGACCAATATTCCGCTGCCAGGCAAAATGAGCCATTCAACAGTGACGATGACAGTCAAGATTCCCGTCAACCCAATCAGAATGAAGTGAGGATAGCGATATCTAAACTCAAATCCAACAAAGCTGCTGGAGCCGCAGGAGGAGATGAGTTGGTAAGGAGCATGCACCAGCTCAACTGTAAAATCTGGTCGCACGAAAGTATGCCCGATGAATGGAACCTCAGCATCGTTTGCCCGATCCTGAAAAAAGGAGACCATCTGAACTGCGCCAATTACAGAGGTATAAGTCTCCTCAACATCGCATATAAGATCCTGTCTGCCGTATTATGTGAAAGCCTAAAACCGATCGTCAACAACCTGATAGGTCCTTATCAGTGCGATTTCAGGCCGGGAAAGTCCACCATTGACCAAATATTCACACTACGGCAGATCTTGAAAAAAACCAATGAATATAAAATCGATACGCACCACCTCTTCATCGACTTCAAAGATGCCTATGATAGCGTGTATAGAGGCGAGGTATATAGTGCCATGTCTAGTCCTGGCATCCCTGCCGAGCTCGTCCCTTTGTGCAGAATGACGATGGAGAACTCTCGCTGCTCCATCAAAGTCGGTGAGAACATCACCGAACCATTCGATGTCAGGAAAGGTCTTAGACAACGTGACGCGCTATCATGCGATCTCTTTAACATAGTACTTGAAAGAATTGTACGAAACTCACAAGCCAACACCAGAGGTACAATCTTTTACAAGTCTGTACAACTACTCGCTTATGCCGATGACATTGACATAATCGGAAGAACTCAGCGGGCCATCAATGGGGCATTTACAAGTATTGAGATCGAGGCAGCAAAGATGGGTCTAGCGGTCAATGAAAGCAAAACAAAATATACGCTGTCTACAAAAAAGGACACCCAACATCGGCGTCTTGGACAGAACGCCACAATAGATGGATATAATTTTGAGGTAGTAAAGGATTTTGTCTACCTAGGCTCTATGGTGAACTCCGCAAATGACAATAGTAGGGAGATCACACGAAGAATTACTCTTGCCAATCGTTGTTTCTATGGGCTAAAATGGCAATTGAGTAGCAAAGCCCTATCTCGAACTACTATGGTAACTCTCTATAGGACACTAATTATCCCAGTCCTATTGTATGGCGCAGAGGCATGGGCTTTGACAAAACCTGATGAGGATGCCCTTGGTTATTTCGAGAGAAAAGTTCTTCGAGCGATCTTTGGTCCCGTCTGCATAGACGGTGAGTGGAGGAGAAGGTACAATGCCGAACTATACGGCCTGTACAAGGACATCGATTTAGCCAGAGGAGTTCACATACAGCGACTAAGATGGCTGGGTCATTTAGAGCGGATGGAGCCCAGCGTTCCCGCTAAGAAAGTCTTCGAATCCACCCCGGATGGACGACGCAGTAGAGGACGACCTCGCGGTAGGTGGCGCAAACAAGTGGAGGGGGACCTCAACCAACTTGGCGTGCGCAACTGGAGGCAGCTGGCTGTAACCGCGCTGGCTGGAGAGATTTGTTGGTTGAGGCCCAGGTCCACCCAGGACTGTAGCGCCATCTAAGTAAGTAAGTAACCGCATATACAATACAATATTATAATCGTGCCTCATAGGACTTGTCAAAAATATTTTTAATAATGAAGTTGGATTGGTATGAAGGAATAATCTAGAGTTAGGTGCAATTTAAAGGGTGGCAATGGTGCAGTGGGTAGTGTGTTTGCTCGTTAACCGATGCGTGCAGGTTCAAGCCCCAGCGGGGAACAGCAATCATCAGCCACTCGAGTATAAACGAATTGCATCGAAGTTTTTCCAACCACTGCACCAAAGAAAGGTTCCTGCCTGTAGTAGTACAATGGACCGGAGAGTCTGAGTGCTCTGGGATTTGGGTTTCCTTTTTTTAAATAGAAAAAAAAAGGTGCAAACTTAAAGCAAAATTCTGCAAGTGTCATGACCGGCACGCAGGACGGGACGAGTAAACATACGTAGTTAAATGCTTTCGCAAACCAACAATTTTTTTTTTAAAGAAAGAAATCCAAATCTCAGAGATCCTTCCTAAGCCCTATGAATTCAATTTCGATACTACTGTATATCAGAGAAGGGTAACTTGATAATTTGTAAGGGTGAGCCTGATCAGCAAACATTTTTCCATTCTCTCTTAATTCTCTCAACACTTGTACATATACCTTAACCCTGTTGGGTTTTTATGTCGCTACCAGAACTGGCACTTACTTTTACTGACATGTTACATACTCTTCTTTCCATCACATCTTTCCCCCATTATACTACATTCCTCCAAACAGTCTACCAATTTTTTTATTTATGCTTTTTTTTTGCTTTTAACTAATTTATCAACTTTCATATAAAAACCGTTTTTTTTTTTTTCTTTTCAAATAAAATCGTACTGTTGTATTATTATGAGCATTGGCATCACTTTGCAAATATCCGATTTAAATTGTAGATCTGAGTCGGCTGTGAAGTTGTCATTCGATTGAATTCCTATATATTCATTTAATGTTATAAATGCTTGATCAAATAATTTATTATTTTTCTGATATGTTTAGTTTGTTAAATTAATGCTTTTTTTTTTTTATTATATTTCATTGTTAAATTGAGTGCTTTAAATAATAACGTAAAAATAAAGAAAATTAACTAAAATTTCTATTTTGGTACATGTTTTTGCAAAATTTTACTTTTTTATTGTCAGTATAGTACATTTGTTCTGGATAACAGTGGCAACGCTGGTCGCTTCCCTCACTTATGAGCGAGTATATCCATTACAATGAGTAGGGTCACTCTCTACAAATATGCATTGCCTACTATCGCAAAGCAAAATTCATAAATAAAAAGTACAGTAAGAGGAAGCAGGTCAAATCGATGCATTTTAACCCTTGTACAACGACCACTTGTGAAAAAAAAAGGGTACATAATACATTTTGCCCGTACCACTACTTGCGCCGTGCTGTGTAAGATTAATGATTGTGAGTTTTTTCATAATGCTTTTTCAAAAGCATATCGACTTGGTCATCGTTGTGTGGATCTTTTAACTTTGGCCAATGTGACCTGCCTTGATTTTTTGAAAATGTTTTCATGATTTATTTTTTCACAAATTACACCTAATTATGAACCCTTACAACTAACCCTTCAATCTAAAATATGATAATAAATGTTTCTTTTTTACTTTGACCTCTCTAAAAATAATGCAATCCCGTGTTCGGCCCAATAATAATAAAAATAATTTCACTCCTTAATTGATAGTTTTCGCGGTACTGGTTACACTTGTTTTGTAATTAGGCTGCGGTTGGTATTGCTTGCCTTTTTTTTCGTTAATTCAGATTGGCTCCTAAATTGACAGATGAACACATTTTTCCAAATAATTTCCAGACAATGCGGGAGAGGCTTGCTGCGCAAACATTAAATCCAACGGTTTCAGCTGGTAATGCCGAAATGATTGGAAAATTAGACGAGTTATACGACATGTTTAATTCTTCTACATTTAAAGACCACAAAAAATCCAGAAGGCCATTTTGAGAAATGAAGAAGAAATGAATTTCTTAAAGGAAACAAATATTTGTTTGAAAAACATTAAATTTTTTGAGAAGTCTGCCAATATAACTTAAAAGATGCGATTTTTAAAAGGATGTCAGCAGATTATCAATGGTTTTATTAGTATTTCAAGGGGCTTAAGGGCAGATGGTATTCAGTTCCTTTTAACCAGAAACCTCAACCAAGATTATCTGGAAATCACCTTTGCTGTTTTACGCATAGAAAACTGCCAGCCATAGAAACTGCCAGCTAACTGAAAATTTAGAGCTTCCCGACGTTGAAATGCAGTTACAATCACTAAAAAAGAAGGACAAAGTGATTGACTTTTTCAAAACCGAATCTGACTATAAAATTGTTGATTTCGGTAGTGAAAATGCGTTTTACTATTTTAATTTTTAGATGCATTAGAGAGTCTTGAGCAAAATTTTATTTCTCGTTTTTCCAGTTTGTATTTCTTAAATAATTTTGAAGTGAAAATGTATAATATACTAAATAAAGAATTCGATTACTTTTGCTGCATTAGAGAGTCTTGAGCAAAATTTTATTTCTCGTTTTTCCAGTTTGTATTTCTTAAATAATTTTGAAGTGAAAATGTATAATATACTAAATAAAGAATTCGATTACTTTTGCTGCATAAATCAAAACAAAGAATTTGTTTCAAAATTATATGTACGTGGTCGAGTGTACCATATTATCAAAAATTTAATAAAACTATGAAAAAAGCCAACAAGCAAAAATATCTAGGGGTAACACACATGTGATTGTGATTTTTAATAAAAAAGTATGAAAAAATAATGTTGGTCTTTTTTTAACGGGGTACCCTGTACCACTTTCCGAAAAGACACTCCCCCTCTATTATCTCTCTCTCTACAACATTTCTTATATCCATCAACTTCTCGTGGCTGTGTGGCTTGCTGATAAGCCTGATAAAGAAAAAGTGGAGAGTGTCCCTACTCATTATAATGGATATACTCTGGTTATGAGGGTATATATTCATACATACCATCACCCGTGTAAATAATAATAAGAAAAAGAAAACGTATATCATAATGGAAGAAAAATCATCTTCTCTGAAGTGTCTGAGAGTCGACGGTTTTCTGTAGAAATTTTTTTCTGCTCTTCCTCAGTCTGTTTCAACGTTTTGGGTAGTAAAGAGTGATACGTTGCGTTAATATAAATGTGTGAATGGACAAAAGAAAACGTAATATCTTTGATAAAGGTTTATGAAGGCTTTCCTGAATTGTGGGATAGCAAATGTGAGGCATTTAAAAACCAAGCGAAAAGACAAGAGTCATGGACCACTCTAGCGGAGCGATTTGTCACATCAACTTATGAAGTACAAAGAATGATTCACAACCTAACAAACCAATGTAATAGTGAATATAAAAAAACTCAAACAATTAAACCATATGTCTCAAAGTGGATATATTTTCCACACATGATGTTTTTGAAAAATTCCATGGCAAAGAGGACTACATCTAGAAATTCGCAGGTAGGTAAATATGCTCCTAGATTCTACATGTACATACACAGGCACAATTCGTTGAATTCGCTAAATAAGCAAAAATATCTACGAGCACGAAATTACTGCCTACTCTCTTGTGTCTGATCTTGTAGACGGTCACTTGCAAATTAATGTACATACATATCTGTATGTATGTATCTTATAAACACCGATGTAAGTTTACTATCGGCTCTATTTAAAATGAACCACAAGTCATTGCGTGTGGAATATGTGCATGTGCATGTCCATGAGCTCAACGCGATCAGTGTGACCAGAGTGGAATATAATATTCCACTTTGGAATTAGTGATGGGCATAATCGAATGATTTGAAGAATCGAGACATAAGTATTCGAATGATTTCAATAATCGAAGGATAATTCGAGATACGAGTAAATGAAAAAAAAAGTACTCGAGGAGCTCTCGAGAAGTACTCGAGAAGTTCTCGAGAAGTACTCGAAAAGCTCTCGAGAAGTACTCGAAAATCTCTCACTCGTTGCATTCATTCGAAATATCCACACGAAATGCGAATGAAATTATGTATAGAAAGGATATGAAGAAATCACTCGATATATGGCCTTTGTTCTAAGTAAGAGAAGTGAGTAATTAAATGAAGTAAGAGAAATGAGTAATGAAATGAAGTAAGAGAAGTGATATTGTAGAATGTATTTATGTATTACGCAGTTCGCCAGTGAAGCCATAAGAAAAAGAAAACACAACACAAACACAATGTAAATAAATGGATGTTTTCGACACATATATGCATACACACGCACCACAAATACTGCGTTGATTGGCATAAGGGATTATAAAATGTGAAGAGTAAGTGAATAAAAGAGACGTAAAAAAATAGAAAAGGAAATCATTCGAATGATTTTGTGCGAAGAATCGAGATTCTCGAGACATTTTCGTAATCGATTATAATCGATTCTTTCATTCGAATGCGCCCATCAGTAATTGGAATATGTTTCAGCTCGAATGGAATATATTTATTGAGAAATCACATATAAAAGCATATTTTTACAACACCAAAATCTGAGATTTATTCATTCAATTATTCACTACTATTCAATATTCGAAAATAAAATGAATGCTGAATGAAATACTTACAACCAATTATATAAATTAATTAATGATGGCCACGTTCCAAACAAAATTGTTTGCGAGTGCAATATTATGCAATCTACAATGACGAAACCACCTACAGCTACATTGTATTCCTAAAGTACGTATTGGAGTAAGTGACAATGAAAAATAGTTTGTTCGAAAGCAATAACGTGGATATTTCAAAAATTCTATCTGATTTGAATTTTTTAGTTGACTTCTTATCAAAAACTGTCTTTCCAAACGATGTTTCTGTAAGTCCTACAACAAAAATATCGGCACGTCTACGGTTTCCGGGGCGCCAAGGTTTGAGAAGATTTGTAGATCTCGACGAAATAATCACAAAATATAAATAAAAAAAAATTCATTAATCGTCTAGGTTAGAAAATATCAATGTTTTAAAATTAATTTATTTTTTCCTATGGAAATTCTTTCAGCTGTTGCCAACAGTGGGTGAGTGGCGGGCTTCGCGCGATTCATTTATTTAAACTCTGCTTTCCGGAGGGGTTTACCCGCTCAGGCAACTTCGTCACTCCGCTAAGGGTATGTCAACAACTATCAGACGCCTGGGCTAAGTCTAAGTATGTTATATACCCCTTTTTTAAGCAGAGATCTATCAGAAAATATCGTCAAGAGGTGGCAACATTGAACGCAGTTTTTTTATGTACTTCATACCCGAAATGCACCGCGGAAAAGTAGTTTATATTGAAATATCAGTTGTCAAAAGTCAATTTTCAAAGTTCGATATCTCTTAAACCACGCGATTAATCAATTTTTTTTACTTAATATTTTGTGTTTATTTTGTCGAGATCTACAAAATAGCGTTCTCAAACCTTGGCGACCCGGAAACCGTAGAATCCCCGAAATATCTTTAGATGATACACTTGAACGTCCCTATTTAGAATACAAAGTGGAAGAGCAATTGAAAAGCTCAATTTGGAAAACAAGGCTGAAATAATAATCAGATGTAAGGAATTGTTTATTAAAACAATTGAAACAACGGCTTCCAAAAAATATGGACATCCTTAAAAAAATAGATTATTTTTCCATCGACAATATTTTTAAAAAAGAATCGAAAGAAGACATTGTCGAAATAATTAAGAAATACAAATATAATTGCCGTCATGGTTGTATCTTATTAGAAAAACGTAAATATGAGGGAAGTTTTTAATGAGTAGTTAAAATGTATTATTGACAATAGCAGAGAATGCAGCCATTATTTTACAAGTGATCCTTATAATCAAATAGTGCAGGAGGTTGAGGAAGCAAAACGTTTGCGAAACAGCCTCGAAGCAGTGTAGGCGGCTTAGAAGATACGACATGTCACCGTCAATGGAATTGGAAAATCAATTGAAAATAATACAAAAATGTCTGCATTTAGTAGTAGTTTTCGATACTATTGCAAAACGGAATAAATCTTCGATATAATTAACAATGTTCATTTAGAAACTGGTCACAAAAGAACTAAAAGTAGATTTGAATTATAAATAATCTCTGGGCCGTCCTTAGCTAGTATAGTTTCTGGAAAGTTTTTTCATGTGAACCTAATACTGTGCGAGGTATCCATTATAGATCTAACTATAACGTCTTCTCTTCAAAATGGCACCCAATGCAGAAAAGATATGATATTAATTTTTACCGTAATAAGTGCCGGCATTTGGCATTGAAAGAAATTTGAAAATAATGCTTCGTGCAAAATAATTACTATATATTTTTGAGTTTTGTTCCTTATTTTGTAGCGCGTAATCTGTCATCAAAACTATCGACTAAATCGTAAAGACAGAAATTACGTTTAAAAGTTTTGAATTATAAAAGTTAAATTTAAATGTTGGCAGCAGTTTTTTATCAAACTAGGAGTAAAGAGAGGGACAGATATAGGACCCAAAATGTATAGATAGCGTTCGATAATTACTATAAGATAAATAATAAACTTAAAATATTTTATATCCCAAAGTTAAAAGCCTCCTACGGTGTCCAGTCGTCGTCAATAGACTTGGCAATTGAAAGTAGCCCAATAGCGACGACATACGCCCAACGGCAACCTGGTTCTTGATAGGCTGCATCACCAATCCATGTTGTTTTTAACTGCTGAAATACAATGGTGTCCTGTCGTACGTCGGGTTCATGTCAATCGCGTCGCATGTCGTACGCCTCTCAAGAAATGCATCCACAATGAAGTCGTATACTTATGTTATTTAAATATCAATTGGATTGAAAATGTGTTTATTAAATTCAAAAAAAAATTAAGAGAAGTGTTTTTTAAAGCGGATGTGATAGATTCCTCAATATTTCATATGATTTCACTAATCCAATGTTTTTTTCTCTTTGGTGCTCCTCCATTGACTACTAGTTGTCAGTCTTGTCGCGCGACAAATTTTAAAAGTTGCCCAACTCACGCGGCTATGATAGCGACAGCGACTCATTGTATTCACTCCTATTCATTTGTGTGTAGTTCAACTTTGGACAGGACGTACGACCGCGACACGACAGCGACACCATTGTGTTCCAGTAGTAACTTGCAGCAACTATATGGCATCAAACATTCTTCCATATGGCATCAAATATCCAATTTCCACGATAAAGGTAAAAAAATGCTGTAGCCCGGCAGTTTTTCGTAATTTTTAGCCCGTGATATTCGAGGTAGGCTCGTTGTGTTCGCGGCAGAAGTATGTAACTGTGGGATATGGAATTTTATCGCAGTAGAAATCATAAGGGGCCATCCATAAATCACGTCACACGAATTTCATGTTTTTATTATTTTTTCTTTATTCTCCATTCGGTGTCTCTTCGCAATCTTTAAGAGCAGACTCGACTGATGGAAGAGGGATGGTACTCTTCGCGTTTTATTCTTCTTCAGTTTCCATTTCTGTTATACCTGCTTGATAGCTTGTGTGTTTACTGTGGTGGAGATTTCCACTGTCGATGTGGAATAATTGAGTTTACTTCAATGTTGTATTGAGTTCGGTTGGCAACTGTATTTCATCGTATAAATGCCTTAGCGCCGAGTAAAATGATTAAAAGAAAAAGATCATCTAAGAAGCCTGATATCGGGCGAAATAGAAGAGATACAAAAAGGAAGCGGATGTTGCGGTTGCTTAGAAATACTCAAAGTTCCAATGATAATAGACTTGGTTCAGACGGTGAATAGTCGGCCGAAGTAAGACAAGCACAGGTCAGCTAATTTACAAGAAAATTGTTAATATTTTCATTTTGTTTGCATTAGAATGAGTCTCGTATCTGAAAGTGACGATGTATTTCGTAATTTTTTTTTGCTAGTTTGAGTTCAGTTTAATAACCAAATTTAAACAAATAAAGAGAAATAAACGATTTTTTTCTGATTTAACAGCAAACGAGTAATAGCTAATTGTTTTAACCTGTTACGCATATACTACGTTTATATGCAGGGTTGAAGCTGGCTTTAAGCCAGTTTGAAATCCATGTACGTATATACATCAGCAGTCAGAACGGGGTTGGCTTGATTCGACTACGCTTTTGGTGCTCAGTCGAGTCCAAAAAATGCATGTATACCTGGGTTGATTAGTCGACGGATGTATATTTTAAGGTTTTTTTTTTTCATTTAAGGGATAGTTGTAGAGCAAGCAGTATCACTTTGTTTAGGTTTTAATGAGTCGTTTTTATTACTTAAATTCGTGTCGAAGTACATATTTAGTTCTTCCGGTTTTTATGGTCTTTAATTACTTCCTTTTTTTATGAATTAATAATATTAGTGTACAAATCTTTCAGTTTTTTTTGGTCCTTAGTTTAAATACTTTTTTTTTGCGGTTGCAGTGGTTGATTCCTTTTATGGCTGTGCAATAGTTCTTTTGGTAATTTTAATTCGTATTGAAAAATCTCTAAACTATAATAAATAAAAAAAGAAATATTTGTGAACAGGAAGAGACAAAAGCAATGCTAGGCATAATTATACGGATAGAAGCTGCACTGCTTAGTCATTTCGACGGTACAAACTATTTGTACCTAATGAAGATACGAACTGTATTCATCTGTCACTTCAACTACGTTTTAACCCAGTTTGGACTAAACCTCTCGACTCGGGTGCTGAAAAACCTGGATCGAAACCCCGGCTCGACTCCTCGACTCTGCAAATAGACGTATTAGTATTAGCAACAAACTGTTCGCTATATTTTTGCCGTCATCTTGCATAGTAAAGGGGCCCATACGCCATTCAATTCGATTGTTGTCAACTGATTTTGATACTTGACCGCACACTACATCAACCGAATTCGAAGACAGTTTCAACTGTCAAAAGTATAATTCGTTTTCTGCAAAAAACAAAATTACGCTTACAAACATTCTATTCGAATTTAAAGTCATGTTGTTTTTCTCTGTTCATTTTCTTAACACCCAAGACAATTAAAATCATTCATTACCACAGCTCAAACACAACTGGCACTAAGATTTGACAGCAAATGAACCAATTCGGCCACACAGGATTCAACTCAGTTGAAAGACTTTTCATTCAACTTGGGAAAATCAAAATCTTTTGATTTTTATCCCACCAACTTCCCAACCGTCAAATCAAATGACTACGTCACACACGGGTTAATTTTGATTTGATTTGACTCAGTTTACAATTGGGTTGAAGTGTGTATGGTGCGCTCATGAATCAAATACAACAGATTATACATTGCGCATGTCCGCCATCTTGCAAAACGATCTGACAGTTCAAGTGACGTCGCATGCGCGTAAGACTTGATCGAGAGTAGTTGTGTTGATAGAACGTAAAGGATTTAATTAAATAGTATTATTATTCATGGGTGTTTGTGCTGTGTATGAGTGTAGAAATAACACAGCAAATAAAATTTCGATAAATACTGGTGTTTCCACGCATTTCCCAAAGATAAAAAAAATATTAAAACAGTGGATAGTTTTTTGTAGACGAGAGGATAAATTGCATCCCAAAAATGTCAGGATTTGCAGTTTGCATTTCGTAAAAGAAGATTTTGAAAATAATTCGAAATATGAAATGGGTAAGCAAACAATTACATATTTATTATTTTATATCAACACTTACTAATATTACGAATATCTTAGGATTTGTTCAAAGGCGGAAAGTAAAGAAAGGATCTGTGCCCTCTTTACGCGTGAATCCGCTCGAAACGTGATGTTCCAGAATCTAATCGAACGAACAGGAACATCAATCATCAAACAATACAAAGAAACTGTTACTTCTTTGTTGAAGGAGTCCAGTGTCACAGAAACCAGTTTTGAGGACCTTAATACGGAAAATCCAATCGTAGAACCTTGTGCTAAGGAAGATAAGTTTCACGATGAGCAGAATTGGCAACGTAAACTTGAATTTGAAAATTTAGCTAAAGAAATTAATGCTATTATGAGTTGCATATTGTTGTGTTAATTTATGTGAACTTACCTTTGAATAAGGTTTTAATCCGCATATATTTTGTGCCTAGCTCCGATTTAGAAAAAGAAAATTTCATTCTGAAGAATGCCAAACAAGGTTGGTTATAAGAAACAAATAAAATCGCTACAACAGAAACTAAGAAGTGAGTACGAGAACAATAACACCGAAAATTGAAAATTGGAATGGAAATTTTAACTTCTAGACAAATCAGAAAATTAAAGAATGGCGTAAAAAGGTTAACTTGGACAGAGGACACCGCCAAATCAATAACTCTTTATCCCGCAAGCTCTAGGGCATATAAATTGCTGAAAAAAAAAAAAACAATTTCCTTTACCCACTGTTAGAACACTGCAAAGCAGGACTGAAAGAATACAACTTTCTCATGGCATTTTAGAGAAGAAAAATAATTTCAATCATCCATGTACCAAGCCCAAGTGAAGAATGCGAACCAGAACTGGAAATTGATCTGGAAATGGCGTATGCTGGCCTTGAAAACTTGGCAGGATATATTTGCCATCAAATGAAGAACAAATTTCCAGATTCCCGGATTAATAATGAAGCTGACGAGTCTTACTCTTGGGTCAGTCATATTAATGAAAGTGGTCTTTTTAAATCTCGCATGTATTTTCGGATAAAAAAAAACTAATCGAGAAATTTATGACAACTCCGCACTGAAAAAACGAAAATATAAAAAAATTATAACATAAAGTTATGCCTGCTTTGATTATTATTATTTTTTTTTAATTTTGAAGTGTATTTGAGCAAAAAATTACCATTTAAAAAAGGAAACATAGTGAAATCAAACGTTTTCCATACACCATTTGTATTCTCTCCGCACATGTGACGTCATGCGCAGAAGAGGACAAAATATGAACGCGGGACGGCATAATCTCTTATGGTTGATTCATGTGGTGCGCTTAAGTATGCTGCACTACTACGACTCTTGTACTGAGTTCCTCTACTGCACCATGGTGCATTAGCGATGTACGATTGCGGACAAAAACAATCGAATCATTCGATTGTTTTCTCAATTCGAATTATTCGAATAAAAATTGAACGGATCAATTACTATTTGTCGATTGTGTTGACTCGCAATTATTCGCTCACTTTAATCCGGGTTAAAATTTACATTTGGATTAAAGTAAACTCAAGTCCATAATATTCACCCGTTAAACCCCAACTCAAACCCAGGTGTATAGACCTAGTCGGCATTTAATCCGATTACATTTAAGTTATCTGCGGAGGTGACGAGTTTAAGTACTTTATCTCGGATTAAAACACAATTTCATAACATTGACTCGTTTTGTTTAAGTCATATCTGCCATTTCTTCGCTCGCAGGAGGCAAAATATGTCAAGTAAATATAAAAAGTAGCAAAAACCGAAAAAAAGGATTAAATACGTGAAGTTGATGAGATGTTGACGTCTTCGTCGTCAGAAGATGAATTTCTGGAAGAATTGATGGAACAGCAGATGGTGAACCACCGTCCTCCTCGTTGAACGTATTGAATGCATATGCGGGCTTGAGTCGATAATAACGATGAAATGTATTTCCGTAAGTATTTTTGGCTGAAAAATTTGGTCGGCTACATTCGTTAATTCGTTATGCCAAATATCGTTTTAAGTTTAATTTGGCATACGTACATAGGTTTAAAACGATTTAAAGCCGGTTTAAGAACGAGTTTAATCTTTTTTAAATTCGCCTTAAACACGTCTTTAATTCACCGGATTTAATGCATGTTTTTGAGTGAATATTATGAACATAAGTTTAAATTTTAGCGTTTAAAAAATGCTGATGAAATCGTCGGGTTTAAAATTTACTTAAACTTGATTTATATCCCGAGTGAATAATATGAATTTTACAGCTTGTTCTTATTAATACCAGCAGTGTTTAGAGATATATAAATAAACTCAAATTTAGCAATAGCGCAGCATTGCCGGGTCTGCTAGTGTGTAATGAAATAAACTCTCTAGAATTCCATGCGATTCATTCGCAATCGCCCATCGCTATGGTACTCGTACATATCCAGTTGTACGAGTATACCTTTTTCTGAATTATTTGTAGCTCTGAATCATCTGATATTAGATATTGTTCATGAACAAACAACTTTTTATTTTATAGAGTGAAGAAGAAATTGGTACAGAAGACAGCTTTCTGATGAAGAGCGAGATTCAAGATAATAGCAGGGATTTCGATTCATTTGGCGACAATGAAGGGCCACAGAGAAAAAGGAGAAAAATAGATGACGATGACGCACTCCTGCAAAACGCTTTGCATTGTATGAGGAGTCTCTTAGATACAAGTGCTAAACGCGACGAACATTCAATTTTTGGTGAGCACATCGCTAATAAGATTCGCACCTGCAATAGGAATAGTTCAGAGATCAACATCGCCCAACATCATATCGAAAATATAATATTTAATTTGTGTACGGGTGTCTACAATGAAGTTGATGGAAGAGACCAAATGCCGACCATCCCGCCAGATATAACTAGTGTTCAATCTGATATCATTCCCAAAATAGAACCTGATTCATAAATAGTATTACTTTCAATCTTTATTACAATGAATATCTGTTATAAATCTTAAGGTAATATTATTATTTACTTCACGGATTAACATACATATTTGAACCTATAATACAGCACTGTTGAATTTATATTTCTTACTTGGAACAATGTGTTTTCGTTTATTTTTTGAAGCAGCGCCATTTTGTTGGCACCGCCCTGAAATTGCGCTCATTTCACTGTTCTTACATTTCTTCTTAGCGAAGAAACCGTATGACTTTGTCCGTTCATTTTTGGTAGATTCAAAGTACTTGCCATTAGCTAACAAATGACGCATACTTTATAATGATGGGCCATATGCGTATGCATATTAAAAAAAATAAAGTGGCGCTATTCTGGTGGAAAGAAATGCATGTTTGGAATGAAGAGCATCGGCCTGAAATAGTGAATTGAAATGATAATGAACTAATTACTGCATTCTCTAGCTTTTGTTATTTAAATATGTGCCTACCATCATCATGTGTACATCAGTTATTCTTTGTTAACGATGGAGCCATCATTAGTGAGGATCCTATGTCCCTGCAACGAGCATTTGACGTGTGGATGGATGTTTTGGAAGGAAATGGGTATCGCATTAGTTCAAAAAAGACCGAGCGAAAAGTTCAAATATCTGGGATCGGTCAGTCACCGGTGCGCTTGAAGAAGAAGCGGCCAAGTATATGCAGTCAACAAGAATCAACACCGACGAATTGGAAGAACCTCACTGTGGGCAGCTACAACTTCGAGGTAGGAAGGGGCTTAATATACCTTGGCTCTGCTATTAATTCTGTAAACGAAATCAAACGAAGAATAACTCTTAAAAATCTTTACGTTTTTTGGGGTAATAAAGCAAGTCAACAGTAAGCCCCTATTTCGGAAAACTAAGGAGACTGTATATAAAACCATAATCATATCAGTGCTGCTTTACGATGTTGAAACATGAACTTTATTGAGAGCGGATGAAGATATCCTTGGTCGCTACGAGAGAAGAGTTCTTCGTAAGATATTCGCTCCCGTTTGCATTAACAGGTTTCGGAAGAGAAGATTCAATGACGAGTAAGTAATCAATTTTAAAAAGACAGTGCCACCAGAGAAACTGTAACTCTACATTAAGCTTAAATAATCACGCCGATTCCTTTTGTCCTGCTTTGTCTTTCGATGTTTTTCGGTTTACTTATAGCGTTTTCTTGCCAAAAGCATTACCAACATTTTCTTGTGGTCAGTTACTACAATATTAAGCGACCGATTAACGCTATGAAAATCAAGAATCGGTGTGAATATTTTTTAAAAATTTTGCACTATGTAGGTACTATGATAAAAATTGTATTGAAGAAGAAACACATTGAAGCGATTCACTGTAGCAGCAACAAAGGTGCTGTTGCTACTCACACTGATGTTTCAGTCTGTTTTTCTCCCGGGTCTGGACGATTTCTTTCTTCAGGTGAATAAATTGATACGCATTGAAATCGATTGTCTAAATAGAAATTTTGACAGCGCCCACCTGTTGTTACTCGGTTGTCTTCCTCAATGAATATCTGCAACAACTTTTGCTGCGAGGTAGTTCCTTCAGGTATGGAAGTAGGTTCATTAGAAAATTGCCATATGGGTCATTACCACACGTTTCATCGGATCTAGCTGCGAGTAGTTAAAGTGTATTTCTTTCAATGTCTAAATATTTTTCATCCATGTAAAAAGATTGTTTTGCAAATGGATTAGATTCGATAGGTTGGCGGTTTTGCGAAGTTAATTCACTCATGAATGTGCGCTCGAGATGGGGCGAAGGCGAAAGTGGTACTAGCGACAGAGGTGAAGTGGTCGGTTGTGTCATCATCAATAGCTGCTGCTGCGGAGGATGAAAATGCTCTGAGATGAACTCGGATGTAGGAAGAACTCGTAAACTTTCGTCGGAAGTCAGATTTTTGTTTTATTCTAAACTTTCGTTTGCCACATTTCCTTGTAAAATAATTTGATTCGTCAAAAATAACAGCATATCCTAGTATGCCCAAGATGATTTACCCTTGGTATTATAATCATCAACATATCCAGCAAGTTTATTTAGTCTAATGTACTCGTTTAAATTATCCCACTTTCTTTTTATATCTGCGGTAATCACTCCCATTATGGACGATACTTCGGCTCACAATCGCTTTGTCTCGGTTATTATAATTTTTTTGAATGCCTGGACGTCTTTTGAAAACAGCATTAATTAATTTTTCGCTATCCATAGTTGTGAGCGTTGGAGAAAAATTATTAAAAAAAACATCACTTCGATTCACACACGTACTGACAACTGGCGATAATTCCAAACATGCTCACTCAATCGGGCGATGTCGGTTCGGCGGCATATTAAACGGTTGCTATGTAATGCATGTGCGTATACGATCTCTTTGTCAGAGAATATAGAGGGGTATGTTCAAATCCGAAAACACGGGATCATAACCCTCCCACTTCACCGCATTTCTACTGATCCACCTGTGGGGTTCGCCTATTTGACCTCCCGATTTTGGAGCACTCGATTCCTGAGGCCAATGAAATGCCGATGTCGTCGAATTTGTGTGATCCAGGCGTTTATAGGCCGGCCTCTCCTGCCTCGCGATGGCTTTGAACGTTCATTGATATTGCCTTTTTAATAGGGTTCAAATGATATCTTCTTTGAACCAGCGAAGCCGGTGGATGCATTCACGTCAAAGAAACCATCTACGAAAAATAGAGCGCGACCGACTCAGTTGGTATTGTCGCGTTTAAAGGAGAGATCATTTGAATCCTGTTTAAAAGGCAGTATCAATGAACGTTCCAAAGACATCGCGAGGCAGAGAAGGCAGGCCTATAAATGCCTGGATCACGCAAATGCAACGACACCAGCATTTGATTGGCCCCGGTAACCAGGTATCCTTAATCAGGAGGCCTGCTGATATTTTCTGAGCTCAGGTTATGATCCCTTGTTTTCGGATCATAACCTCGCCAAAAAAGGAAGAAGAAGATGGTAAACGAACTATGCTCGTTGTAATCTAGTGCGATGGTACTTTCTGTAGAAACAATATAAACGATTCATAGCCAGTAGATTTTTGTATATAATATTTCTTTTTGTATTTGCTATAGAAATCAGCTGATGCGGCCGGTAAATAGTATTTCAATTTTATTAATAAAAATGAATTTGTATCCAGATAGTGGTTGGTTAGTGTGTGTTCTCTCGAAGGCGATGCTGGCGGCGACTATGGCAGTGATGATGGAATGAACGGCAATGAGAACGCGTCACTTGACGAACCTTTTTAAAATTCTATTTTTGACATGGTTCCAGTGGGTTTAAGGGGAATTTCAACTTCTCTGAAGATGGTTATAGTTCAGTAATTTAAAAATAAATGTATGGTGAACAAATGGGATTTCTCAATGGAGCGTTATTTTCGTTGCCTTAGAGCATACCACCACGTTTTAGAGCATAGCACTGTTAATAGACTTCGACATAAGATATAACACTAGTATTCCCATTTGAGAGAAGTGGGCTGAGAATACTATCCTAAAAATTGTTTGCCCTATAAATATACACTGATAGGTTTCAGGGAGGTGGTAGATGATGAAATCTAAAGATGTGTCCCGCATGTCTGTCGGTTTATTCGAAATACCCGTGCGGCATCTTTTGCACATCCCTACGTCTTAGAACCTGTTTTCGGGCTCACTATAAATTTAGGAGTTTATTTTTTAACTATGCGACACGGATGTTCCAGATTCCTGCGAATACTTGTTCGGAGATCTTATAGATATTGCCGACTCGGACATCAATAAAATCTGGGAACAAATACAGTGGAATTCAAAAAATCTAAGTGGTGCTGAGAGGCAAGAGCAGAACGGTCATGCGTATGTGGTAACAAATAGATCTCATTTGGTCTAAGTGAATCCTATCAATTACGGAGGATAATCTAACTTAGCCTTACCTAACCTAGCCTTACCTAACTGGTTACGAAAATACATTGGATTGTTACCAGCAACTAACTTGGTCGTATATTGATGTAATATTATATTTCCTTGCACACTTTCAACATATTCAACATATATTTAAATCCTGTTAGACAGACATCCTATACGAATTGATGTCGTGTACTGTCGCGAAGCAAAGTTCAGTCATTCCTTTTCGGATTGCGACTGTGCGGCTCCAAAGGATGCGATGCCGAATTCTATAGCCCCAAATTGTGTTGCACCATATCGTGGGTGGCAACTTGTGGGCACCAAATCTTTCGCATGCCATTTATACTCATGCGTGCTATGTAGAGGAGAATACTTAAACAAAATGAAACGAACACTCACACAGTCACATTAATATGAAGCATACCAATTTCAATGCTCGCTTTTGAAATGTCATAAAGACACTAAGCCGTTCCCTATGCTTGATACAAAACAGAGATGCATGCAAGCAGTTCCGACGTTGATGATTGCCATTGCCGGCATCTTATTTAACTATTCCTGGATCTTCACAAAAGAAAAACTAGTAAAACTGTATATTTATCGAACCCAATCCCGCAAATCATAGTTTGAATAGAGATGCAATATTAAGCTGAGCTATAGCTCACTCATGTTAAACGCTTTAAAGAAAAAACTGTTTTTAGATGGAATCAGTCGATTCCTAGCATATTTATTTTTTCAGTATATGTACATTTTTCTATTAAAAATACATATAGTGTATATTATCTTTTGTATACTACTGTATATCAGAAGGGGTAATTGTTTGCTTACTTGATAACTTGTATGAGGAATCATTTTTCAATTCTCTTAATTTTCTCGCCTCCTGTCATTCATTCAACTTATGAAGGTTTTTATGTAACTATCTACTTCCAGTTATGATGGAACTACAAATAAATAGATGTAGCGACTCTTTTTCTCAACCCACTACTCTTAACAGACAAAAAGCTTTACTTGCTTCAGCCGAAAGTTATTTTCTATTATCACAGATAGAGAGTATACTCTTTATCTTTATCTATAATACATAGTAAAACATACCACTTTAATTATATTTATAAAATACATATTTGTTCATCACTATCGCTTTCCGCTTTATAAAAACCAAAAGAAGTTTTACCAAACTAGGAAAAGAACATCATACAGAGTAAAGTGGAGAAAATCATTAACCATTCTTTGAAGAATTAAGTGAGATTTCGTCCCCTTTATTATTTTGGGAAATTTCTCTCTGCGCACGTTGGGGTATTTCAAGTGATTTGGTTCAATCTATACAAAGAAAAATGCACAACCTTCGAGTCTCCACGAGACATATTTATGTCAGACATCATTTTAGAAATTTCTTAATCTTTCATTTGCTGGGCAAAATTTGTCAAGACATTTCGTTTTCAACCATATCGTGTAAGAGTAAGCAATGACCAATTCTTGCTTGACACCGTGTCTCCAGGAGACATATTTATTTCAGACTTTATCTCAGCCATGGTGATACAATTTTCTTTGTAGTAAAGCTCAAATTGACAGTCCCTGTCAAAATTATTTCAGGGTTTATGTCCACAGAGATGGCAAGAAATAAAAGCAGAAATATATTTCATAAAATGAATGATTTCAAGAAGTTTGCTGTCTCCATTGGAAATTTCGATTGCTTGACATATTTCTTGCAATGAATATTATTGCCAGTGGAGACCAAGGGTAAAGAAACCAATGTATAGATTGAACCAAATCACTTGAAATACCCCAACGTGCGCAGAGAGAAACTGAAACATCTGATGACAAAAGCAATAAACCAGAGGAACCACCGGAAAAAAAACCAAAGCCATTACAACTACTCGAAAAGCAGATAAATGTGCAAGAAAAAATGTATGAAAAAATATGCGAACTGCTTTTAACTGTTAGAGAACAATCTGGGGAAACATATTCTTGTTTGAAAAAAGTTTACCGGTCAATAGATCGACTGAGTGGCTACAAAAAAAAGAAGGAATGTAATCCATCAGTCACTGCTTGAAGAAATAAAAAGGCACAAATGAACGCATGGAACAACTCGCAGTAGAAAAAAATTAATTAAAAAGATATATCCTCCAACTTGAGTTAATGAAAGTTAACAGGACTCTTGAAGATTAATTTAACATTAACTCGCTCTATCTTTGTGCCAAGAAGGCTGTTTTGTGATTGTTTTTACTTATCGCTTCTGTTTGCTGTTTTTACTCTTGCCACGAGGCTGATTTACTTTTTTGTTATTACATAGATACATAAATAAATAACGGAATGTACTAGTTTAAGCAAGTGTTTTTTTTTTTTATAAGAAATGATGCAACATTTCAATACGAACTTGATTTGCCTCTACTGAATACGTATCAGATTGTACAAAATCGCCATCTTCATCGCTTTCTTCAGGATTCTCGATTTCGTCATCGTATACTTTGTAATGTATACGTACATTATGAAGTGCAGCACTGACTTTAATTATTTGCCCCTCTTTTTTTGGCGAATAGTGTATTTGTCGTGCACCGAGCAAACATCGACGCCAATTTTTCCATACGCCAATTGATCGTTCTACCACATTACGGCCTTTGCTGTGGCTCCTATTGAATCTGCTTTTAGGAGTGCCAACGTGGATATCCAGCGTCTCATATTAAAAAAGACTAATTAACAATTGACTTCATTTTGAACAATGTGCATTTTACCTAGCAGCCGTTTATTTCTGTCTCCATTGTCGTATAACGATTTGAAGTGGAAGTAAGCATCGCTATTTCCCCATATAAAGGAGTCGTGACTAGCTCTAGGATATCTTGCGTTAACGTATCTGATACGTTGTTTATAATCACATAATCACAAAAGAACAAAAAATAACTTTTAAAATTGAATACATACTATCACAGTGTTCAGACTATAATATCCTTTTCTGTTATAAAACAAATGTGTGTTTTTACCAAACGCTGCACATATGTATGCGTACCATCAACGCACATTACGATACCTGGAATTCTGCATTTCTCATAAAAATAAATCTTCGCTTCACTTTTCTCTTCCTCAGACATCGCCAGACTTATCCATTTAGAACATAAACATTCCTCCAAAATATCCAGGACTTCAGGCAGTGCTATGGACACAGTTGATTGTGCCATTCCAACATTAACCGTATTTTATTATCACTCATGATCCATATGGATCATTGGATTCTATGCAATACAACAACAATACGAGATCTTGCTTTCCATCAGGATCAATTTCGTGAAATTTTTTTTTTTATTCCTTGGTAGGTTACACAACCACACTACAAGACACAAGCAAAATAATTCGTTGATCCAGATCCGGATCGTTTTATTTTCGTCGTGTGATCTAAATGGATCTTGGGTGATAATAAAATACGGCTATTAAAATCCTGGCCATTCTGGAAATCACCTTCAGCCAAAAATCGTAAACATCCGGCTAATTTAAATTGCGGTGTTAGCAACGAACTTCTTGCTAGTGGGGGCATCTTACTTTTCAGTTCATTCAAGACATCTGCGAATGCAGATTTATTTATCCTAAAATTTTTAGTAAACCTGAACATGTTTTATGAAATTTCTCTGTCGAATTGATTTTATTTTGTTTTTACTTACTGAGTGTCGGGGAACTGTAATACATCCTTCGCTTGTATCCTTATGTCCCTTCTTATACGCCTGCTATCGATTTCCTCTTCCAGATTAATATAAAATCCTATTGTGTCCATTATTTTCAAAATATTTCGCCTATTTTGACTTACTGTTTGTTGTGAAATATTTGCATTTGACAGAAAAGGGGTGAATTCGAAGTCGTTAATAATGCGCTTTTGGGATAATGTAGTTCATCGGGCGGTTTCTATAATGGGATCACACAGAGAAAGTGAATAGGTGCGGATCGGATGAGATCCCTCTGCAATTAATCCGCCGGATTCAATAATCGGCATGATTTATTTATTCATTATGATTTCGTTCAATTTTTAATAATACAAAAACTTAATTTTTTTCAGCTTGGTCAAAAGAAATAAACGCAAATGTGGCTAAATGGCTTTTTTAGCTGGGACAAAATTCACACAGCCAATAATATTTTTTTAAATGAATTCCTTTGTACATTGTAGACCAGCCGTTTCCTTAAAACCTCATTCAATCTTTTTGGCATTGAATAGACCAGTTTTTTTGTAAGTTCAGCTACGATATTTTGCAATTCTTGCAGCAGAAGTTGCTTGAGTCGATCTTTCCCCGAAATATTATGTTTTTCCATCCTTCTACTAAGCTTATCCCACAGATGTTCTGCAGGATTCATATCTGGGGATTGGGGAGGAGTTGGAACAATATGGGGCACATGGTTAATGATCCGCATACGCTTATATAAGCAAAAAGTATAGCTATTTAAGTTATCAAATAAACAATTCATATTGCTTATGAAAGTTGTCGTTGATATAGCTACTTTTCTATCAGCATCCGTTTTATAGCAGATTGCTGCAATAGCATTAAAAATTCCAGTCGAAACATTTGCGCTAAAAACCTGCGTGGCCAACTTAATGGGCAATTTTTGAAAGGCATTCGGGCTTATACGGCTTTTCGTTAGTTTAAACAAACTTGAAATATATTCTTTGAAACCACTTCGAGCAATTTTGCAGTGATTCTCCATGAAGGCAAGTTTGCAGAAATTTTAATAATAATTTTCAATAAACAATTTCTTACGCTCTTAAATATGTGAGGATAATCGTATAGAAGAAAAACCCTCGTGTCTTCAATTTAAAAAAAATGTCTTATTCTCATTTGCTCCAATCAGTTTGTATGCCTTTCTATTATTTCTGCCTTGATTACAGCATACAGCATTAACAGACAAGTATGAGAACTTGTATCGCTCATAAAATAAAAAGTATCAGACCTAAACCAAACGCTTAGTATGACTCGAGCTGTAAAGAAGCTATTAGGCTAAAGGAATTAGGTTTTCGGTCTTACAAGACCAATCCATCTGAGGAAAACCGAACAAGTTTAAACGAGCCAGAAATGACAGCATTCCCCTCATTAAGCATGTTAAATTCTGTCACTACCAGAAGTACACCTGTGCTTGAGAGCATAGAACACTCCATGGGACCAATCCGTTTTCGCACTTGTACAGTTGCAGGAGTATTTTCTGATCTTAAAAAACACATCGCTGGTGCAGATGGTATATTCGTACTTCTTCAGGTCCCATTCCCAAAGCCGGATCTTCCTCTCACCCAGCTACCGACCCATTGCACAAATGTACGTCCCTCGGTTGGTCGGTATGTGTGTCAACAACAAACTGTTAGAATGGCCATATATTGCATTTCAAATCGCCAAGAATGCCGCGAAATGTTTAGATCTCCTAAAACGGTGTAAAAAATATTTCACCACTTCAGATTTGGCTTTAAGGCGTTTATTCACCCTAAGTTAGAGTTTAACGCTCACAGACACAAATATTGAGAACAGTACTGTTTCGCTTAAGCACCGCCGTAATGTCTCCTGCCTATCCCTGTTTTGCTGATACGTATATTCACGGAAATACGGTACTACCTTGATAATGTGAACCTCTAAATGTGAATTATTCAAAAATGTGAACCAGAAAAAATGTCCATTACATACTCTAAAATGTGAAATCAAAACCATTCTTAATACTCGAATATGTGAACTTTTATTTCTCTCAAGAAAAAAAATTTTCATTGGTATACGTGCTTCCATCTGTATTCAATTTTTTGTTCTCTTATTTTCCGGCGAGACGTCGCGTCAGGTTGATCATGCGCATTAATTTCAACCACAGTTTGTTTTCACTCTTGCTTTTGAATGCGGCGCGTGCCACAATAAGAGTTAGTTTTCACAATTCCTCGCCTTTTTGTGTTTTTGTTTTTGTGAAAACGTTGCGACTATGGCGTCTAGCAAGCAAAAACAGCAATCATTTTTAAAAATAAAAGAAAAGTCTGACATGGAGGCCCCAAATTTCAAAGCCAGCAACGGATGGGCTCAAAAAGATTCAAGATTCACTTTACCTGTCTTATACGAATCAAGTAAAAACGCATGGATGACAAGACATATTTTTGTGAACTGGTTCCACAAACATTTTGTAAAAGAGGTAAGATTTGTTTGCTTTTAAACTAATTTTATAAATTGTTTGAGTCATCTTCATCTCTTTTTAGGTCAGAGCCAATAGATCAGAACGTGATCAACCTTCTGAAGCTCGACTATAAGAAGCGACTGTTGCCCGAAATTGTGGCAACACAAGAAGAACAAAACAATTTCAGTGCAGCTCTAAAACAAATAAATTTGAGAAATGCTGTTACAATTTTCTAAATTTCTTGGGAGAAAATTCCTCCATATCAAACTGTTTTAAAAAACTTCTGCCACGAGATTCGAGTTGGGAAGCTGAGGATCTTGTCCCACTAAGTTGTCTTCGCAATGTACGAGTAGATGGGGCAGTACATTTCGAAGCTGAACTTCAACAAATTGGTGAGCTCCTGGGCTGCTTAGATGCTCCAAATGTATCGATTAAGGATATAAGAACATGGGTCATTGAAGGCGATGGTGAACATAATGGTGATAATGCTGAGTTAGGCCCAGAAAACGAGGAAACTTCTTCAGCGGAAGAAATAATCCACAATGCGAAAAATTCTCACTCTCGGGCCATTCAGGGCATGAATGTTTTTTAAGACTGGGCCCAGGAAAATGAATTAGGTGCAGATATATTCACAGCAATTGCGAGTATCAAAACAGTAGCAATCGATAAATCTACACACAAAAGTGTCCGCCAAACTAAAATGACAAGATTTCTCCAAAGAAATTTAGTTTACTCTAACCTTATTAACATGTATGGATTATTCCTGTTATGTTTCTTTTATTTTCTTTGTTTTAAACTTTTATTTATTTTGTTATGCATTAGGTACGTTTTTATACAATAAAATTATTAATAAATATACTATTTTAATGATGCCAATCATGGTGGAATAACTGTTTTTGCATCCTTTCTTTTACTTTTCAATAATCAAGTTACAAATTATTTCAAAAATCATGAAATACAACAAAATCACTCGTATCCAGAAATACGAACCCTCGAAAATCTGAACTGCCCATGTTACAATTAGTACTGTAGTAGTTTACCCTAAAGCCTATCTTCAGATGTACCACGAAATATAGAGATTAATTCATGAGCTGCACAAGTACAATACGTACATATGTATTTTCCATGTGTGGAATGCTCTTCCGAACTCTATTTTTCCTCTCCATTATAACCTACGGACATTTATGACAAATGTGCATCGATACCTGAAAAAGAAAAAACTTAGCCGCCAGAACAACGAAAAGAAAAAGAATATAGGATGATGGCATGTAAGGTCAGCCCTCTCCAGTAGTTGTCTGCCGCGCCAAAAAATGATGCGTAATAGTTAATGCGTTTGTAAAACACACATGCAAATTTTTTTTTCCAAAAGATTAACGGTTTTCCTGTCTGTGCGCAAAATGTTGTTGCAATACAACTGCTAGTTTCTTCGTTAAAATTGTCACTTTGATTCAAGTTTTTGTCTAAAGCGAATCGTCTGGATTTTAGTAGTAAAAAAATAGTGGAAGTGATTTACAAAAAAGTCTTAAAATCAGTGAAATATTGACGTAAAGAGCTTAGGTCGGCCTCTCTCTTTTTATTTAAAATATTTTTTTTTTTAGATTTGTGTTCAATAAACAGTAAAAAGAATCTATTGATAAGATAAATATAATATTATAATCTTATCAATAGATTCTTTTTACTGTTTATTGAACACAAATCTAAAAAAAAAAATATTTTAAATAAAAAGAGAGAGGCCGACCTAAGAAGACATTATTTGTGTGATTCTTCTAAGGCCCTGGCCGATTACCGAAGATTGAGTTTTTTTTTTGTTTTGATTAACTAACGATGCAAATTCAAAGCTAACTTCAGCTATAATTGATTTTTGATAAAATTTGTAAGTTTTCTTCCTTGTTTTTAGTAGTCGGACCCCTGTTAACGAAACGAAAGAATGGACGGCTGACTTTAGGAGACAGGTTTTGTTAAGTCGGCCTCCAATATTTTAGATTAAAAAATTATAATAGATAGGTAGATCGGGGCAAATTAACGGCTGAAAAAACTATTATTTATTAAAGCTTGATCAAAAACGGAAAAATCTGAAAGACGGCCAAAACGTGCTTTCCATAAGTACTTAGAAGAGGCACTTAATGAGGCCTTGAAAAAGATCAGGGAGGAAAATTGGCCAATAAGGAAAGCAAGCAAGGAATTCCGAGTCCCTAGAACAACAATCCAAGACCGAATTCATGGGAGACTTGTGGAAAAGCCAAGACAAATGGGGCCGGATACTGTGCTTAGTAGAGCAGAAGAACAGACCCTAGTAGACCGGCTTTTGAACTTAGCAAAATGTGGATTTCCACAAAACCAACAGATCTGCTAAACACAGTGCAAAAAATCATTTTAGGAGAAAATCGAAAAACAATTCAACGACGGTCTACCACTTGGTACTACTTCCTAAAGCGCCATCCTGAACTGTCCCTCAGAACACCAGAGGGACTCTCAAAAGGTCGGGCGATAGTCACCGAAGAGTCGGTCAGGAAGTGGTTTTCAGACCTAAAAAATTATGTGCAGGAAATTGATGCTGCAGATATTCTTGAAGACCCTTTCAGGATTTTAAATGGGGACGAAACATCGTTCAGCATATCTCCGAAATCTGGTATTGTTTTGGCACCTAAAGGCTGGAAAAACATTTATAAGATTAGCCAAGGCAACGAAAAGGAGATAGTCACTGTTTTGTTTTTTTTTAGTGCTAATGGTGAAACTTTACCCCCTTTAGTCGTGGTTCCATACGTCCGCCTATCACAAGCTCTAATCCAGAGTATACCAGACAAATGGATTTTGGGAAGGTCAGAGAGTAGCTGGAGAGCTATATAATAGCTATGTACTTTGATGCTTTTTATGAATTAATAAATACCTATTGTAAAGTTGAAAAATAACTTTTAACCTTAGTTCAAATCGTGAAAGTCTGTATGTAAAAACTCGGGCCGACTACTAAATACTTAACTGGCCGACTTCTGCTGCTGAAGTAGAGGGGGCCGACTGCTCAAAAATGAGGTTTTCATTAACATTTTTGTAAATAATTTTTTTAGGTAGTAAATACACTAAAAATGCCTTGCATTTCATAATTAACACATTCCAATTAATCAGAAATGCTGAATATTCTATTCTTTATTATAATAACGGATTTTTAAAAGCAAATTAAACGTAAAACAAAAGTTAAGGGGCCGACTACTGACTACATCACCCTATACGTACATACATATGTACATAATACAATGGTAATAGCACAGATAATAAACTTACCCAGATGTCGCATCCCCATACAAAAAAATGTTGATCTTTTTTGCGATGAGCAAACAACGATGGGCAAACAAAAAGCTTTTCTGCTTCGCAAAGAAAAAAAAACGGAAAATAAATTTTCTGTGCGAAAAGCTTTTTCTTTTGCTACTCTTTGTACCGTCTGCGACCTGCGACTGCGCGAGACACAATTTCATTTACATACATATGTATGTACATACATATATTCATATGTAGGTACGTATTTTCCCTTTTCATTTTGCTATATTGACCGAAGTTTCGATCTGTGTAGATCTTGTGGTGTGGTAAAAAATATCTAAATTGTATTTTTTCGAAGTGAAAAGTGATATTTTACTGTGTAAAAGAAAAATATTTCTTTACTGGAAATGAAAAATATATTATTTAAGTTAATTTAAGGTTGATTAGTTACCTTGGTACTTACAAATACAAAAAAGTTCCGGAAAAAAATCGATTTAGAGGAAATGTCGTGGCGAATAAAGTGCGCTATTGTATGCTGCAATGCAACAACTGCTCAATTTCCAGAAAGGAAAATGCTTAGATTTCCTAAAAAGGGAACTAAGAAATATAATGACTGGCTAGCACAGGCAGAAGAATCCCGTGATAATGTTGAAAATCATAAACGGCCATACATTTGTAGTAAACATTTCGATTTGAAATTTTTCGGAAAAAAAAAATTAAAACACGACGCTGTTCCTACACTTTTTATGAGAAGGAGTGAAATGTTTTTGGTATCTAATGCCAAAATAAACTACTCTAATCACAAAAGATTAAAAGTGGTAAGTTTATTATCTGTGGTAATAGTGAATGTAAGAAACTGGAGCAAAAATGATAGAAGATAATCAGTCGCTATATTTTATATACATACATATATTTTATTAGCACTTGAGTGAAAATGGTGAACGAGTGTTGTGAGAGCAACTATGTTGTGAAGAAAAAATAAAAATAATGAGGAAACAGTAACTTTTAATGGTATGAAAAGGATAAAAAGGAACTTTAAAGTTCAACGAAAATGTTTTACATAGATGTGGAGTACCGAAGAAACAGCTGAGAACGTTGGTAACAAGTTTTTTTCTCTAACGCGTTCCTTTACTTTTTTGTAGCTTCTCTCTTTGAGAGAGAATTTTACTCTTAAAGTTGATAATTTATTTCTCTTAAACGAATTTTTGCTCAAAAAGTAAAGGAACAGCCCTTTGAATATGGACACTCTGTACGCATATACATTGCCTACTATCCCAAAGCAAAGTTCATAAATAAAAAGTAAAATAAGTGGAATCAGGTCAAAAAGATTCATTTTAACCCCTGTACAACGACCACTTGTGAAAAAAAGTACACAACACATTTTGCCCGTACCAGTACTTGCGCCTTGCTGTGCGAGACTAATAATAACTGGTTACACTGGTTTAGTAATTAGGCTGGGGTTGGTATTGCTTTCCTTTTTTTGCTAATGTATTTTTAAAGGCGTATTGACCTGAATGTAATGCGAAAGAAGTGAAGAAAACACAATACTGGGTGACGCGTAACAATTCTCGCTGCCAACAAAAGCGATTTATTATTAATACGCATGTAAGAGTGCGAGTGTTTTTGAAAAAAAAGTTCAAAGTTCAGTTTTTGATTACAAAAAGAAATGGGAAAATATTCTTTAAAGTGTTTGGCCTGTGGTCGGGAGGAAAAACAAAATGTAGGTGTAAAATATTTTTCTATGGTGAAAAATAGTGAAAGGTAAGCAAAATGAAATTAAATTTATTAAAATAAAAAAATCTGTTTGTTCTCAGGAGAGCAAAATGGTAATCAATTTGAAGTTCCGGCGGGAGAAGCGGAGAGAGTATCAACAAAACATGAATCACCGCAGAGGTATTTTATTCAAAAAAAGGAGTTTGAGAGTTAAAAAAAATCAAATTGAAATTCTAAAAAGGGAACATAACTCAGTAGCAGGTTATTTAGAACAAACTAAAATTATGTTACCTACCGAATTGGCAAGAATCGTCGGAAACCATGTGTATCATATTATCGAAAAATTTAATAAAACTATCAAAAATACCTGAGCGTAACACGCATGTGATTGTAGTTTTTAATAAAAAAATTAATGTTTGCCTTTTTTTAACGGGGCACCCTGTGCCATTTTCCTAAAAAATACTCCTCCTCTGTTATCTCTCTCTCTCTAAAACACTTCTTATATCCATTTACTTCTTGTGTTTGTGTGACTTGCCGATAAGCACTGATAAAGAAAACGTGGAGGGTGTCCCTACGCATTACAATGGATATACCCTGAATTAAGGGCGTATTGACTTAAATGCTTGTCAGTCGTGTGAAGAAGTCAAGTGAACACAATACTGCGTGACAATTCTCGATGCCAATAACATTTTATTATTTTATTTATTATTAATACGCCTGTAAGAGTGTGCAAGTGTTTTTGAAAAAAAAAGTTCAAAGTTCAGTTTTTGTTTGCAAAAAGAAATGGGAAAACATACATTAAAGTGTTTGGCCTGTGGTCGAAAGGAAAGAGAAAATGCAGGTGTAAAATATTTTTCTGTGCCAAAAAATAGTGAAAGGTAAGCAAAATGAAATTAAATTTATTAAAATAAAATAAAAAAAATCTGTTTTTTCCTCAGAAGAGCAAAATGGTTAAGTTCCATCAACAAATCACACTTAAAACAATCAAAATTTTCAATGGATTTGAGAGTCTGCGAAAGACATTTCACGGAAGACATGTATGCCAAGTCGAAACTCCGCTTAAAATTTTCAGCTACGCCTAGTTTAGACATTTTAGAGAATGTTTCTAATATAAAAGGAGGTATAAACGAAGATCGAAGGAAAAATTACTTAAAATAAGTCATTGAATTTTTGTTTTCAATAGGCCAAATTGACGAAATTATTACAGAAACCTCAGGAGGCACACAAAAGGAAACAGAGAGCCTTAAAGTCGAACCCGTTAATGAAGATACCGAAGTGCTAGAGGTTTCTGACATACTAGTAGATGAAGCAAACGATCCAACCATAAAAGCGGAAGTCGATGATCACCTTAATCCAAGTATACAGGCTAAGATTTTCGAAAATCCTGTGGAAGAATCAATTGAGACCATTTGTGCGGGTATTCAAGTTGAGCGCGTATTTGAAGTCCCAGTGGGAGAAGCGGAGTTAGCATCAATAAAACATGAATCAACGCAGATGTCTTTTAAGGAAACCGCAGAGGTATTTTATTTAAAAAAGGATTCTGAGAGTTAAAAAAAAAAACAAATTGAAGTTCTAAAAGGAGAACAAAATTCAGCAGCAGGCTATTTAGAACAAACTAAAATTATGTTACCTACCGAATTGGCAAGAATTGTCGAAAACCATGCTGTGAACTTTCAAAGGAAGCGAAAGGCATGGAGGTACACTAACGAATTCAAATTTTTTTGCTAAAGCATAAGCATATTTCATTGCATCAGTTCTTATTACTTCTTAGAACGTAATCTAAATTTACCAACAAAGAAAACTTTAACGCGGTTTACAAAAAATCGGCCTTCTGGATTTGCGTTTCACAAAACATTATTTAATGCCTTAAAACCTAAACTACAGGTTCAACCGCAAAGAGCTAAGAATTGTTTCATACATATGTTTATACGAAATTTCTTTGAAAATCCATATTTATTTGAATAGAAATAAGGGAGAAATTGTAGGATTAGAAGATGATGGACATAAAACGACAGGATTAGCTGCAAATTATGCCGTCCTTTTAATGGTTAGAGGTATCACTCACCGGTACAAACAGTTACTTGGGTATCATTTTGTTAATTCCGCTTACCCAGCAAATACTTTGAGAGAAATTTTGTTTACATGTGTTAAGCAATTGACCGAAGTAGACATGAAACCAAGGCTTGTAATCTCAGATCAAGGCGGAAATTTCATTTGTCTAAACAGGCTTTTTGGTATTCCCTTGGAAAAACCTTTCTTTTATATAGAAAATACAGAAATGTATTATATGTTCGACAGTCCTCATCTTTTGAAATCCTTTTGGCGTAATTTTATGAAATACGACATTGTACTTGATTGAATTGAATTATAATGGATACACTCTGTATCAAACGTCAAAACCAATTGAGGGATAAAGATACATATGTATATCATAGAGCTAAAATATATGAAAACAAAAAACTCAATTATATAGTGCAATAATCAAAGTTGACAGTTTGATCAACACTAAAATTCTTGAATCGGGAAAATAAATATTGGCTGGAATAGATGTCGAGTATACCAATATATTAGTGTAGTTAAATTTTTCAATGTTGTGGATATAATCATGTGTCAAAACATTGTAGGAAAAAACAAACATGTTTAAAATATTCCGGTAACCATGATGTAAAAAAAATGTAAAAGTGAATGCCTGAAATGTGTTAATTGTAGTGAATCAAATGACCGTTTAAATTTACAATTAAACGTTAACCATGCCGCGAATGATCCCTTCTGTTCTATTTTCATCCGAAAAAATAATGTCTATTCTTGACATTCCTGCTAAGCTCGTCCGTTTGTCCAGAATGACGACAGAGAACTCTCGCTGCTCCATCAAAGTCGGTTAAAAAATCACCGAAGCGTTCGATGTCAGGATGATGCGCTAGCATGCAATCTTTTTAACATAGTACTTGAGAGAATTGTACAAAACTCACAAGTCAACACCGGAGGTACAATCTTTTACAAGTCTGGACAACTACTCGCTTATGCCGATGAACTCAGCGGGTCGTCAATGGGGTATTTGCGAGTATTGAGATCGAGGCAGCAAAGATGGGTTTAACGGTCAATGAAAGCAAAACAAAATATATGCTGTCTACAAAAAAGGACACCCAACATCGACGTCTTGGACAGAACGCCACAATAGGCAGATATAATTTTGAGGTAGTAAAGGATTTTGTCTACCTAGGTCTATGGTGAGCTCCGCAAATGACATCAGTAGGGAGATCACACGAAGAATTACTCTTGCTAATCGTTGTTTCTATGGGCTAAGACGGCAATTGAGTAGCAAAGCCCTATCTCGAACTACCAAGGTAACTCTTTCTAAGACACTAATCATCCCAGTCCTGTATGGCGGAGAGGCATGGGCCTTGATAAAACCGGATGTGGATGCCCTTGGTTATTTCGAGAGAAAAGTTCTTCGAGCGATATTTTGGTCTGCATAGACGGTGAGTAGAGAAGAAGGTACAATGCCGAACTATACGGCTTATATAAGGACATCGACTTAGCCAGAAGAGTTCATATACAGCGACTAAGATGGCTGGGTCATTTAGAGCGGATGGAGCCCAACGTTACCGGCAAGAAAGTCTTCGAATCCACCCCGGATGGACGGCGCAGTAGAGCACGACCTCGCGGTAGGTGGCGCCAGCAAGTGGAAGTGCACCTCAACCAATTTGGTGTGCGCAACTGGAGGCAGCTGGCTTGTAACAGTGCTGGCTGGAGAGGTTTGTTGGTTGAGGCCCAGGTCCACCCCGGACTGTAACGCCACCTAAGTAAGTAAGTAAAGCAAATTGAGTTTAGTGTACTGTTATTCATTCAGCTTCCTTTTTTTTTTTTTGGTATATGTGACAATGCTGAAAATTCTTTCCGCCTCAGCATTTGAATACGGAAAGGCTAACGCAAACTTTAATAATTTTTTTTAGATTTGGGTACATATATTCCCCGTCGATGTCTTTCAAACTTAAAATTTTATTCCAGAAGTCTTTGACATTTAATAAAAGAAGCTTTTCCTAGCGGCTATCATTGTAACAAGAAGGAGAGACCGCCACTCATACATAACTTAAGAAACTTCTAAATAAAGTATTTTATTTAAATTTGTTAATTTTTTGCTATTTATTCTTTCTACCTTTGGATTTATTAACTCTATTAATATCGCTGTAATTCTTTTAATAAAGGATCTTAGAGAGGAAATCTTTTTTTTTATTCCGTTAAAAGCATGGCCCAAAATCTACAAGAGGTAGGAAGCAGTCGTTAATACTACATTGTCAGGTCTTATAAAATGTTAACCTTTTGAAGACATTAGTTTTCTATATTTATCTGTTGAAGTTGAATCAAGATATTTTCTCCTTGAAACCGATCATTAAATTTATTGAAAAATAAAAGGGCATAGTTTAATAAGTGTAAATAAATTTCAATGCACTTTCTAAGCAATAATTCTGATATTTCATTTGTCGTATTACCTACGCCTTTCTTCGAATAAAAACTATTTTTAGATTGGAATTTTCTTGCTAAATCCCTTTTTTTGGTTTTAATGTTATAAATAAAACATTTCATTCATTCATTCATTCATTTTCAATGGCCCGCTAATCCTTCATGAGGGTCGCGGGGGTAGGATGCTCAGGTGGACTCTCCATCCTTCTCGATCCTCCGCCATTGACTCCAATTCATCAGGAGGAATCCCTAAGCGGTTCGAGGAGAGATGTCGGACTTGATCCAACCATCTATTTCTAGGCCTTCCGCGAAGTCGCCTACCTGATGGCACGGCACCCATGGCACGTCTTGGAGGCCGGTCTAGGGGCATACGCACTACGTGACCAAACCATCGAAGCATAGATCGTTCCGTTATAAATAAAACAAATTCTCACAAAATCAAATAATTCCCAAAAAAACATAGGGTCTGAATTTGGACCTTAATCCCTTTTGAGGTCCAAATTCCCACAAAAAGGTATTTTTCCCACGATCCCGTAGCACTGAAAGAAACACGAAACTAAAAAAGAAAAACGTCAAAGGTAGCACCCGGATGATTTCTGAGTCGAACCTCAGACAGATTCCGTAGAATGATTTATGTAATTCTGCCTCTGCTAATTTATTTAAATTTTTTTTTTTTTTTTTAATAAAATCGATTAGTAATGGTATAATATTTGTTTTTATTTACAGACTGAGACAGCAGCGCCAGGTCTATCAGTGCAACAAATTGCAAAAGAAACATCTGTGGCAAACAAAAGGAATCTTGACGATACTACAACAGGACTTTCAGCACATTTACAGACTGAGACAGCAGCGCCAGGTCTATCAGAGCAACAAATTGCAAAAGAAACATCTGTGGCAAACAAAAGGAATTTTGACGATACTACAACAGGACTTTCAGCACATGAATATCAAAAAGACATTATTGAAATAACGAAAGAAGAACCTCAAGAAACAAGTCCAACCCATAGTTTCCATTCGTCAAAAAGTCACGAAGTGTCAGAGAGAAAAATAATGAAGGACAAAGATACAGTTCTGCAAGATGCTTTACATTGTATGCTGATGATGTTAGATACGACCGCAAAACGTGATGAGCACATGGTTTATGGTGAATATATCGCTCACAAGTTCCGCAGCTGTAACAGAGGTACGGCAGAAGTCAGCATAGCTAGACAGTTAGTTAAAAATGTATTATCTAATTTGTCAGCGGGTGCTTACCGATATGCATATTTCGATGGTGAAGATAAATAGGCAATTTTTTGGTCAATGTAAACTAAAATCTCAATCTGTTATTCAATAACCTGATTTATAATTTAGTACATTTCTTTGTAAATAAACTTTTTAAACGTAAGTGTTACTTTTAAGTCATTTTTTGTGATAAAAAAGAACAACCAGCTCCTTTGGAACGTGGCTCAATTTAGTTTCTTATAATTGTGATGGTTTTTGGCTAAGAATTTGAGGTTAGCTCGATGGTTGCCTAAAACTTTGGGGAAGAGGTGCTTTATTGATAGAGTGATTCAGATATTCAATGCTCCTTGTTAACAATCCAAATGTTTAACAATCTATGTCCTTAACAAGATGGGACCACTGGCTTCTAGGTCCGTTCCGAGGCGGTCACGGTTTCTCTGGTTACGGATAACTCTGTAACTACATTTTAGGTCTCGGTTTTAGCGGTCTCGACGTTTCAGGTGCCTGCTTTTCGGAGGCGGGCTCGGAACTTCGGCATCTGCTTTTTTAGGTCAGGCCAATGGCTAGGGATCTGCTTTTGAGGGTGGTTCCAAAGCTTCGATTCCACTGAAGGCAGCTCGGTGGTGGAAAATGGAGATTCTATGCGGAAGCAGCAACCCCGATTATATATATATTGTAGTATATTTATTTATTTATTATTTATTTCATCGAAGTTCGAAGATCAGTGGAAGCCTTCACGATAAGGAAACCATCGCACGAAAGATAGCGCGCGACCGGCTCAGCTGGTATGCCACGTTCAAAGAAGAGATCATTTGAACCCTGTTAAAAAGGCTATATCAATTAACGTTCCAAAGACATCGCGAGGCAGGAGAGGCAGGCCTATAAACCCCTGGATCACACAAATGCGACGACATCGGCATTTCATTGGCCTCAGTAACCGAGTGATCCAAAATCGGGAGGTCTGCCGATATTTTCTGAGGTCAAATATGCGTAGCCCACAGGCGGATCAGTAGAAATGCGGTGAAGTGGGAGGGTTATGGTCCCTTGTTTTCGGATCATAACCTCGCAGAAATTGGAAGAAGAAGATTTCATCGATGGATATACTCATACAATCTGTTGACTACAGCCAATTACATGGAATTAACTTTCTCGAAGGGACTAACAGATTTGTGCCGTATACTTTTGTCAAACGTTCGCGAGAGCTGGTACCATAAAAAACTGTTTGGTGTTTTTTGGGATACGCAGCGCGGTGACCCGCTAACCAGTGTGGCATGGTGCCCACGGCAGTCCCGGTTGGTCAATGAATAATCACCGCAGCGAAAAGCCAACAAACTAATATGGGGAACTAATACATCGGAGAGCCTGTGTGTACTCTGGATTTCTACACTGTGACAATCAAGCAGATCCTGTAAGAGGAAATTGTGAATAATGCACCCGTCAAATGCTATTTTCGTTTATCCCTCACACAGCATCGCATAAGACGTTGCAAGGGTGGCGGGGAACGCAAAAGGCGGGCGCCGAAATTCAAAGCAAAGGCAGAATCCCCTTTGCACATCGACGAAATAATCCGTCGGTCGACCATATACATACGTATACCAAACAGCAGAATAGACGAAAGCAAAAGCAGAGTCCCCTGCGTTCATCGACAACGGCGGAGGTGTCAGCGCGATGCGAGGGACGCATATGGTAGTGTGATTCAAGCCGGATGTTGTTGTTTACGGCTGTGATAGCGGAACGCGCACCGGTGGCGCTGCAATTGATACGATAAGAGTGTAATATTTCGTTACATAAAAAAAATTTAAACATTAATTTCTTTATTTTATAAGTCTACCTTTTAGGACTTTCTTTCAAGTTCTTAAAACATGAGAGGAAAGGTCACGTCTTTTTTTGACATCCCTACAAACTTGTCCGCTTGTGCAGATGACGATGCTGCTCGCAAGGTCAATGAGACCCTTGATGTCAAAAAAAGAAGTTTTAGACAAGGTGACGGGCTGCCATGTGACTTCTTTAATATCGCACTTAAACGGATTGTGCGAAACTCACAAGACAACACCGGAAACACAGTCTACCAAAAGACTGTACCATGCGGTGATAGCCCGCAAAACCTATGGGTGCCATGAAATAAAGCCTAATGCATACATACATACATACATACATAATCCGGTCCTCTTTTACCCTAAGGTGTCGAGGTGTTTTCGGTGTTTCTCTCCTTTTCATCTTCTCGTGAAGTTTCTCCACTGGGTCCTGTCTCTTGCTATTTGTTTAGCCGAATGCCAGCTTTTCCCTGCTTCTTTCAGGATTTTTTCGACGGTACTGTTCCATGTGGTCTTGGGTCTTCCTCTTTTGTTTTTTCCTTCCGGTCTCGTTTCCCAAATTTTCTTCACTTGTTGGTCCTCTTCCATACGCACTAGGTGTCCAAACCATGTTAATTTCTTTTCCTCTAGGGTTAGCTTAGCCCCTGTGAAATGTAGTTCCTTTCTAATATCTTCTTTTTTTTTCTTGTCTATTCTCCTGGCTCCCAAGACTCTCCTGAGGTATTTCATCTCCATACCTTCTATTTGTTTTTTTGTCTTTGTATGAGTATGCAGTTTTCCCCTCCGTGTAATAGCACTGGTAAGTACATCGAGTTGAATATTGATATTTTTGTTTTTTGTGTGATTTCTTTGCGGTCTAGAAATTTTCTTCTCAATGCTGCGTACGATCTATTTGCCGCTTTAATCCCCGCCATCAGTTCGCCTTCCGAATTACCTCTGCTATTATTATACTACCTAGGTACTTGCATCTTTGCACCTGCTCAAAGACTTCTCCATCCACCGTTACTCTTGCTACTCCTGTCTCATTTCCGATCACCACCACCTTTTTCTTTTCGACATTGAGCTCTAATTTCTGCGTTGCTAATGTATCTTTCCATAGGCTTATACCCTTTTGCATACCTTCCTCACTAATTGCAAACAGCACTATATCATCCGCAAACGCACAAGCTTGGAGATAGATAGGTTCTAGCTGTCTGTACCCAACTCTGAACTTTTCCTTTCTCACTTGACAATATCTGATGGCATCATCCATTGCGCAGATAAATAGGAGAGGGCTCAGAACAATTCTTTGTCTAACTCCTTCAGATGTCTTAAATTTCCCTGACAACACATTGCATGTCCTTACGACATTAAAAGTTTCTTTGTAGATGCTTTTGATGGCTTGTAGAAGTCCTTCATCTACCCCTTTCCTTCTGAGGCTCTCCTAGATTTGTTCTCTGCTTATCGAGTCAAAAGCTTTCTTCATATCAATAAAGCAGGTAATGATATTTTTATTTTTAGCGAGCTTTTTTTCCAACACTTGTTGTACCGTGAAGATGTGATCTTGTATACTATGGTCTGGTCGGAATCCACTTTGTATATCCGACGGTTGTTTTTCCACTCTTCCTCTGAGCCTGCATTCTAGGATGCTCTCGTACACTTTAAGGGCAGTCGTGAGGAGCGCCCTGTAGTTATCGCATTCTTTCGCGTCCCCTTTTTTATAAATAGGTAGAATAACTCCATACTTCCAATTCTCTGGTATAGTTCTCTTAGTCCAGGCTATATTTAGTATCTCTAGTAGCTCGTTTCTTCCTTTTGCACCAAGATATTTGATGAATTCCTAAGCCTAATGCAAAAAGGTCCAAAACGCAATTTTGGAATTAATTGCACTTTCAAAAGTGAAATAATGTCCTTGGACATTATTGCACTCAGCTTTTTAAAATAAAAAGAAGAATGGAATAAAGGCGCAGGGGCATAAGTCCCCGGGACATAAGTTCATAATGGATTTATGTCCCGCTCTAGTGGGAAACATGCTGCCCCCTTGCCCCCCCTTAGTTTTAGAGAATTTGATAAAGTATAAGTAAAAAACGCGCAAATTTTTTTCATACAATTTTTGTTATAATAAATATCCAATCCATATTTTAAAAAGGAAATCAGACATTTATTAAGTTTTTCATAAAGAAAAAAAAAACGTTCACTTCACTACTTTCACTCGTTTTTCGGGGTGGCAATGGTGTAGTGCTAATGGTTCATGGTTCAAATCTTGACGCTAGCAAGCATTTATTTATTTCTCATGAAATATATAAAGTCAGTCCGATCAATTGCGACAGCTTGTGTGAACACTACTGCAAAGGCATAACACTGGCAGTAGCTTGGTCATATGGCTGGAAAATATGTTCGTTCTGTTGGATGATTGATATGCCTATGACGTCGGTAGTCGGGAAAAAAATTCTGTGAATCAGAAGCAAAGACAAAAAACTACAAAACGAGAGCAAAACCAATTACATGCTGTCAACAAGAAGGGACAAAATGTTACAGTGGGCAGCTACAACTTCGAGGTAGTAAGGGACTTTGTCTACCTCGGCTCTGCTACTAATTCTAAAAACGACGTCAGTGCAGAAATCAAGCGAAGAATAACTCTTGCCAATCGCTGTTTTTTGTTGGGGTAATAAGCAAGTCAACAAAAAAGCCCTATTTCCAAAAACTACGGAGACTATATAAGACACAAAAAGAAAGAAAGAAAAATGTTTCGTAAGATATTCGGTCCCGGTTGCGTTAGCGGGTTTTGGAGGAGAAGATTCAATGACGAACTATACGAGCTGTATATTTGTATTAGGTGCGCAACTAAGTTATCGCTGTTTTTTTTTTTTTGATGAAAATCCAACTTTATTTTGAAAAAATGGTTACAAATGAATCACTTAAAATATTGCCCATCGCTAGCTACAACTTTTTCCCATCTTTCTGGCAGAGCTCGAATACCATTACGGTAAAAGTGTTCATCTTTTGAGGCTATCCACGAATCAAGCCATTTTTTGATGTCTTCATATGAGCGGAACTGCTGATCAGCCAGACCATGTGTCATCGAGCGGAACAAGTAATAATCGGACGACTTCCCATTTGAGCGTTTCCAGGTAGGTTTTAAAGGGGTTTGGCAACGTGAAGCCGAGCGTTGTCATGCTGTAGAATCACTTTTTCGTGCCTCTGCTCGTATTGCGGCCGTTTTTCGCGCAGTGCTCGGCTCAATCGCGTCAATTGAAGCCGATACCGTTCCCCAGTAATGGTTTCGTTGGGTTTCAACAGTTCATAATAAATAACACCGATCTGGTCCCACCAAATACACAACATAACCTTCGCAGCGTCAATAATTGGCCGAGCCGATGACGTAGAAGCATGACCGGGCAGTCCCCATGACTTTCTTCTCTTTGGGTTGCTGTAATGAATCCATTTTTCATCACCCGTCACGATGCGATGAAGAAAACCCTTCGTTTTTTGCCGCTGGAGCAGTTGTTCACAACACTTGCCGCAAATGATTATTTGGCACAAAATCAGACATTTTCACATAACCAAAAGTATATGCCGCCCAAACAAAATCAGTAATGTGTCAAAACTGTTTGTTTACCATATGTCTAAGCTCGACTCATGATGTTTTGGTTACTTCCAAATCAACCACCACTTACTGCTGGAGCCATCTATTGACAACCAGCGAGAACTTAGTTGCGCACCTAATACATATGTACCTACAGTAATATCAACCCAGTCAAAAATATGCGTATTAGACGTTTGAGATGGCTAGGACATGTAGAGCGAATAGAGAGGCTTGTTGGTTCACCCCGAACTGAAGCGCCACTTATTTATGTAAGTAAGTAATCAATTTTAAGAGGACGATGGTACATGGGAACGGTTAATCTATCTTAAGCTTAAGTAATCACGCCGATTCCTTTTGTTATGCTTTGTATTTCGATGATTGTCGTCTTACTTATAGCGTCTACTTGCCACAAGCATTACTAAAATTTGTGGTCTAGAACAGTTACTACAATATTATGCGACCTATTACCGCTATGAATATCTATCCAAAAACCGATAACAATCGGTGCGAATATTTTTTAAAAAATTTCATTTCGAATTTTTGTTGCTAGCACCAGGTACTGTAATAAAAATTGTGTTGTAGAAAAAACACATTGAACCAATTCACTACACCAGCAACAAAAGGTGTTGTTGCTGCTAACACTGCTACATCAATCTGTTTTTCTCTCGTTTACCTGTCTGTTTGATGGCCCTCCCCTAGACTCCGGATCTGGACGATTACTTTCTTCAGGTAAATAAGTTGATACCCATGGATATAGATAGTCTAAATCCCGATTTTGACAGCGATCATCTATTCTTACTCGATTGTCTTCCTCAATGAATATCTGCAACAACTTTTGCTGCACCTGCATTTTTCTACTGCGAGGTAGTTCCTTCAGATATGGAAGTATGCTCATTAGAAAATTGCGATCTGGCTCATTAGCACACGTTTCATCGGATCTGGATGCAAGTAGTTAAAGTGTATTTCTTTCAATGTCTAAATATGTTTCATCCATGTATAAAGATTGTTTTGCAAATGGATTAGATTCGATAGGTTGGCGGTTTTGCGAAGTTAATTCACTCATGCATGTGCGCTCGAGATGGGGCGAAGGCGAAGGTGGTACTAGCGACAGAGGTGAAGTGGTCGGTTGTGTCATCATCAATGGCTGCTGCTGCAGAGGAAGATACTTTGAGACGAACTCGGATGGAGGAAGAACTCGTACACTTTCGTCGGAAGTCGGACTTTTGTTATATTCAACATTTTCGTTTGCCACATTTTCTTGTAAATTAATTTGATTCGTCAAAAATAACAGCATATCATAGTATGCCCATGATGATTTACCCTTGGTATCATAATCATCGACATATCCAGCAAGTTTATTTATGTCGTTTTCCATTGGGCCAAAAGAAGTACTCTTTTTGTGTTCTGCACAGAAAAAGCACTCCCAATCATGTTCCATTGGCTGTTTGGAGTGCTGTTCCGGGAGTGTTTTTCTGTTCTGGATTTCATTTGGGAGTGCTTTCAAAATGCACTCACACATATAAAACCCTTACATCGGACTACTTGTCAAAGTCATATGGTACAAGACGCATTCCTTTGTTTATTTTATTTTCTCAGTTGGGGCAAGTTAATAGAAACAAATTTTACATAGATATAATTAACAAATTGATAATATGTTAATAAAAACATGATGGGATTGCTAACATCCTTTTCCATTGAGCAAAAATAAGCCATTTTTTCCTGTTTGTCTGTAAAAAATGTAAACAAAAAATCAGACATTCACCAACACACGCAGAAGTAAGCAGAGGACGATTTCACATGTTCCATTGGAATCAAAAAGGAGTGAAATCGGGAGTGAAACCAATGGAACACGACATTAGTCTAATGTACTCTTTCCTGAATTCATCCCGTAAATTACCCCACTTTCTCTGCATATATGTACATATATCTGCGGTAATCACTCCCATTATGGACGATACTTCAGCCCACAATCGCCTTGTAGTACCTATCTCGGTTATTATAATTTTTAGAATGCCTGTCCCATAAAGGTGGACTTTTGAAAATACATACTCGTAGTAATAATTAAATTATCAAAAAAAAAATCACTTCGATTCACACACACCGGCGATAATTCTAAACATGCTCACGCAATCGGGCGATGTCGGTTTGGCGGTATATTAAACGGTTGCTATGGCATGCATGTATTATACAACTTAACACCAACAGACGGTGCAAACAACACCCGCACGCGCGAGCCCCGAGGAACGGAAATGCTGAACAAGCGTCTGGTGCAATCGATGCACATCGACTCGTTCCCACGACAGCGAACAACAGCAGAAGCTGAGTTAGGGAAAATTAGGTGATAAGCATAAGAAATCGAATAATGTCAGTTTAGTTTTTAAGTTTACGCGAAGCAATAAAGGTCAAGGCATTCTGCCTTGGGATTTTTTTAAATAAATTATATGGTATTTTAATTAACTGGCGCCCAACGTGGGGCTGCATTCTGTAACACTGTAAAAACTTCTGTTAACACAAACCTCGAGTGAACTCAAGCAATAACCAAGCTTAGAATCAGTGAAAGTGTTGTGAATAAAAATAGTGGACAACCAAGCCACCAAACAACGAAATAAATAAAAATCGTGGACAACCAAGCCACCAGACAGTGAAATAAATAAAAATAGTGGACAGCCAAGCCAACAAATAGTGAAATAAATAAAAAAGTGGATAACCAGACCACCAAGACGACAGTGTAGTGATAGGGAAAACAAAGGCGCCCGAGTAGTTCTACTAACCAAAGGAACAAAAAGGAGTCAGGAAAATCCTCTGACAGCCGCCCTAACCAACAGAAGCAGCCAGCCCTCAAAACAAAAAACGTTAAGAAGAAATGCCACAAGAATTCATTATTATATTACTGTAAGTCAATAGTAATCAACTTAAGTAACAACAAAAGTACATATTTTATAATATTTATATGAAAAACATATCCATAAACCACATTCTATCTATTTGAATAAAAGTAAAATACTTGCACTATCTTAACGATTGTAAAAATACTGAATAGTGAATTTATATTCTAAATTATAGATTTAAATAATTTTTTCTTGCTAAATTATTGCTCTGGAAGCAAATACGCTAACTAAAAAACATCCATTCTCATTACTTGAACGAGTGATATATTGATTCCCTCATTTAACAAAACAAATATCTTTTGAAAAATGTCAAACCCTAATAATTTAATACGACCAGCTCGTCTAGAATTGCCTGCAGATAACGTTGCAGCTCCTCAACCTCCTGCTCCCGTTCCTCCCCCTGCTCCTAATGCAATTAACGAAGACATGATTAGGATGATTTCACAACTAGTGACCGAAGCCCTTCAAACACAGGGACGGCAACTTTTCAATTCCATCATGAACCCCGCGTCCGATATTAACAACGACATAGATCAGCCAATAAACCTGGGTAACGATAGGAATTTGTCTGACATGGACAAAATACCTGATGTGGTGAAAAGCCTCAGAGAATTCTCTGGCCAGCCACACGAATTTAACTCATGGAAAAAGAGTGTCGATAGGATACTCAAAATCTATGAACACTTAAAAGTATTATGGAATCCTATCGGTTATCAGAAATAAAATTACGGGCTACGCAGACGTCGCCCTAGAATCATATAACACCCCACTAAATTGGGAAAAAATGTCAAAATGTCTTACCTTACACTATGCAGACAAGAGGGATTTAGGAACCCTCGAGTACCAAATGACAACTTTGGTACAGGGTAGTAGTACGATTCCTGAATTCTATCAGGCCGTCTACCACCACTTGTCGCTTATCCTAAATAAGTTAGGATCAATGGATATGAGTCAAGAATCCATGAATAACATGACTCAATGTTACAGGGACAAAGCACTTGATACCTTCGTTAGAGGGTTGAAAGGTGACCTGCCTAGGCTACTCAGTATCCGCGAGCCTGCTGACCTACCGCAAGCTTTGCACCTTTGTTTAAAATTACAAAATGTCGATTTCCGGGCTCAGCATGCAAACAATTCACAATCAAGCACCCGGAAAACATTCCACCAAACACCGCCTCCAGTTCCCCCTAGAAGGAACAATTTTTCACATTCAGGACCAGCGCCAATTCCCGCACCGAGGCGCGAATTTCATCCTGAGTTACTCCATAACCCTCGAAATGCTCAGCCACCCCAGTTTTACAGAGAACCACAGTACCAGCCGAAGCACCAATATCCGCAGCAACGACCACCAGCAAATCAACGCCCGCTTCCTCCTAAGCCAATGGACATCGATTATTCTATCAAATCCCAGAAGGTTAATTACCAGAACAGACCTCGTAACCAACAGTTTGTTCCACAGAAGCGCCAACATTCGCAACAGATCCATCAGGCACACAAAGTGCAGAGAGTCTACCACACCGATGGGCCCGACCCAGATGAGCAGACACCGGAAGAATACGAAAGTGAGATAGAACGGGAAGACCAAAACTATGATCAGACATTAATGAATTACACTGACTCACAAGATGACCCTGACCTCGACGAACCGGAGCAACTCGACGATATCTATTTTTTAGACTAAGGCCCTCTTCGCTTCCTTACTTCGAACATATCGCAAGAAGCGGAGAGACACTAAAATTCTTAATAGACACAGGATCTAATAAAGACTACATCCAACCCCGGCATATCAGGAACCCTCTCCCAAATGAAAGACGTTTCTACGTTAGATCCCCACCACTCATTTGTACAATTATTTGGCCGTAATACAGATAAAATAAAATTTTTCATTCTCCCCACTCTTATCTCGTTCGACGGTATAATAGGCAATGATACTTTGAGAAAATTAAACGCGGTCATTCATACAAAAGATAGTTATATGACTATTTACCCAAACATATCAATACCACTCAAGCAGCATATTTCACAATTAATTAATAACATTACTCTAAGAACTTCTCACATGAGCAAAGAACAGTCGGACAAACTCAAAGGTATAATTAACAACTGTCCTAATCTCTTTTCTGATCCTGACAAGAAATTAACTTACACCACCACCGTAAAAGGAGAAATTCGAACGACAACCAACGATCCCATTTATTCAAGATCATACCCATACCCGATGGCACTCAAGGGAGAAGTCGAAAAACAGATAAACGATCTACTAAAAGATGGCATCATTAGGCCATCTAAATCGCCTTACAACTCTCCAGTTTGGGTCGTTCCCAAAAAAATGGATGCCTCTGGGGAAAGAAAATATCGCATGGTGATCGACTACCGTAAGCTAAACGCTGTTACCGTCGCTGACAGATACCCGATTCCCGAGATTAACGAAGTTCTTGCCAACCTTGGCAAAAATAAATGGTTTACTATAGTTGATCTCAAAAGTGGCTTCCATCAGATCCCACTCAAAGAATCCGATATTGAAAAAACTGCTTTTTCCGTGAATAACGGGAAATTCGAATTCACTCGTCTTCCTTTCGGGCTAAAGAATGCCCCCTCCATTTTTCAAAGGGCTTTGGATGATATTCTGAAGCAATACATCGGGAAGTGCTGTTATGTTTATATCGATGACATCGTCATCTTCGGGAAAGACGAGATTGAACATCTTAAGAACCTGGAAATAGTGTTCAAGACCCTAGAAGCCGCCAACATGAAAATACAGTTGGACAAGTGCGAATTCTTTCAAGAAGAAATAGAATTCTTAGGCTTTGTCATCGGTAGAGATGGCATTAAAACTAATCCCAAGAAAGTCCAAGCGATTGTCGACCGACCTGCCCCCAAAACTCTTAAAGACCTCCGTTCATTTCTCGGTATGTCAGGATATTATCGCCGCTTTATTAAAGATTATGCAAGACTTGCGAAGCCCCTGACATCCCTCTTAAGAGGGGAAGATGGACGAGTGCCCAAAAACCTTTCAAAAAACAAACCCATTCATCTAGACCAAGAAGCCTTAGAAGCATTCAATAAAGTCAAAAATTCACTTATTTCGGCAGAAGTGATTCTGTCATATCCTAATTTCAAAAATGAATTCGAACTGACCACGGATGCTTCGGATTACGCTATCGGGGCAGTCCTCTCTCAAAATGGCAAACCAATCACATTCCTCTCGAGAACTCTAAACAAGACCGAGGAACATTATGCAACAAACGAGAAAGAAATGCTCGCTATTATATGGTCACTGAATTCATTAAGGAACTTCCTCTACGGATCTCGGTAAGTGAAAATTTTTACCGATCACCAGCCTCCCACTTATGCCTTGAGCAACAAAAACACCAACAGTAAAATAAAAAGGTGGAAGGCTATTCTAGAAGAATACAACTACGAACTCAAGTATAAGCCAGGGAAAGCAAACGTAATGGCTGACTCCCTTTCAAGGCCTCCCCAAGTAACCGAAATTCATTCAATGACCCCAACCGAACATAGTGCCGATAGCTCTTCTGATAACCTAATCCCCATTGTCGAAACCCCAATAAATGTATTCCGTAATCAATTAGTACTAAAAATAGGCGAAGATAACAGTTACCAAATTAAAATTCCATTCGAAAATTACACAAGACACATTTTTATCAAACCAGAGTACACGGAAGCAGACTTGGTAAACGCATTCAAGAGATACTTGAACCCTAATACTATAAATGGACTCCTGACAAACGAAGAAACTATGGGTAAGATACAAGAACTTTACCCGCTTCACTTCAAAGACTACCGTATTAGATTTACCCAAAAAATTGTGGAAGACATACCCAGCGAAACCGAACAAGAAGAAAAAATCCTAAAGATACACCGACGCGCTCATCGCAACGCCGAAGAAAACCGAATTCAGTTGCTGGAAATCTTCTACTTCCCTAAAATGTCTTCAAAAATTAAAGCCTTAGTAAACCGTTGCGCAACCTGTAAAGAAAATAAATACGACAGGCATCCTAATAAACCACACCTGAAACCTACACCCATCCCTAATTATCCTGGACACACCATTCATATCGCTATCTTTTCTACCGAAAAACAACTTGTCTTAACGGCCGTCGATAAATTCACAAAATTCGCTCAGGCTAAAATCATCTCATCACGCTCAATCGAAGACATTAAACGACCATTACGAGATATCATATTCTTCTTCTGCGTACCCGAAGTTGTTGTAATAGACAATGAGAAGGCGCTAAATTCAGCCTCAATAACCTCAATGCTAGAAGATGACCTTCAAATAAATATCTATAAAACCCCTCCATATAAAAGTGAAGTGAACGGTCAAGTTGAACGTTTCCACTCCACATTGTCTGAAATTATGAGATGTCTTAAATCTGACGGACCTCCACGGTCTTTCGAAGAACTCCTAGAACGAGCCGTGAATGAATACAATTTCACTATCCACTCAACCACAGGCAAGAAACCGATAGAACTCTTTTACGGACGAATACCCAGACTAAACCCCGAACAATTTGAAAAAACACGGTTGACTAACATCGAAAGACTTAGAACTAAACAGGAGAAGAACAATAAATACCATAACAAGAAAAGAAAGCCAATTAAAGACTACCAAATAGGGCAAGTTATTTTTGTTAAAAATAATAAACGGATAGGCTCGAAATTAACTGGTAGATACCGACAAGAAATAGTTAAGGAAAATAAGAACTCTACAGTAAAAACCGAATCCGGCAAAGTAGTGCACAAAAGTAATACTAGAAACTAACATTTATCTTTTCAGATGTGCCTTCTGCACCTGTCAGGCAACTATTCAAATATTGGACTTCTCAAACGCACAAATAGTGACCTTTCACGTTGGACAGACGAAGATACAGGACGGAAATTTCAGACTAATACACGTCATTGACTTGGACCAATACGACAAATTCATATCCACAATAACCCCAATCCTTAACCTTGAATCAACCCAAAACCATACCATATTTCCTTTGCTATCACATGAGTTGCAACAAATTAAAAATCTCTTGCATAACTTGAAACCGCGAATAACAAAACGCTCTTTAAATCTCATCGGCAGCGCATGGAAATGGATTGCTGGCAATCCAGACCATGACGACTTTGTCACCATTAAAGAAAAAATCACAGACGTTCTAAAAAATAATAACAAACAGGTTGTCATAAATCAATTATACAATGAGAGAATGAATAATATCACTAAAGTTCAAAATGAAATACAGAGATGGTTAAAATTAAGTTTTGAAGTAATAACAAATGTACAATACAAAATTAAACTTGTAAAAGAAGAAATAGAAAATATTAACTATGCCATCCACTGGGCTAAATTAGGTATGATCAATTCATTTATTTTATCCAAAAACGAAATAGAACTTGCTACAAATATTTTAAATAAGCAACAGTTGCCCTATAACACAATAGAAGAAGCTTTAGATTTCTCAGAAGTAAAAGTCATAAGCAATAGTTCAATCACCCCTATCGTGGAATCCGCCGGGGGGAATTATTCACCGAAAAAAATATTTCGGCATCGTCAAATCCGCAAAGTGAACAGTTCCCCGTGTGGGTAATGTGAATCAGTTCCACTGTATCGTGGAAAACATTCGAATCGAATTTTTCCCGAACAAAATGACATTTCTCATCCGCATCAAAATCATTGCGGATTTCTGGCTTGGCTGGCTGCACATCGTCTTCTGTGTACAAACAATTTGTGTTTACATATAAATTACAGGAAGAAAACTACAACTGCTTTATTAAGCCGAAAATTGTTAATAAATCTATGCAATATTGAACTTTATTTAAATCAGAAATAAGTAAAAAATGGTTTCTAGAAGCATACATTTCATCTGGAAGTTCCATGAAATCATCCACTGTTGCTATTAACCTCTGTCGTACTCTTCTCTGGGAAAACTGTTCATCTTCTTCCTCTTATGCTTCCAAAAACAGCTATCCTGTCCACTTGTGTGCCTTATTTTATTTTAATCACTTTTTAAAGAAATTTTCGTTTTACGAAACGAATGTAGCAACACAGATTTTTATTGACAAATAAAAGACAGCTGTTTGACAGTGAAACTACCTTTCCCCAATGCCTGTCGATAAGGAGACGTTCTCGGCGGATTCCACGATAGCAGTAGAAAGTGAAAGGGAATCGAATAGGTGAAGTGAAACTCAATTCCGACGGATTCCACGATAGGGGTGAATAATGCTCTATATTGTAAACATTCCTTTAACAACAAACGAAATTTATGAAAGTCTTGTGATTAAACCAGTAAAAAGGAATAATATTGTAACAGAAATTTTATTTGACGTAATTCTTAGAAATAATGAAGAGATGTATGGAACAGTAAAAAAATGTAAAAGTTATAACTCTCTATCCATTTGTAATTCCAAAGACATTGTTAACATTAGAAACGATACATGTATTCCTAGCTTGCTCAACAGCCTCTCAGCTATCTGCAACACCGTCAATAGTCAGCATATTCCAACCATAGATGAGATTTCAACTGGAAACCTATTGCTAAATCAGTTTGCCGGAACCCTACAAGTTCAAAATACTACCCACAGCCTCAATGGAACATTCCTAATAAAATTCCACAACACCACTGTAAACATCAATGGAAGATCATTTATTTCCAGAGAAGTATCAACGACGAAGGTATTACCGGCAATACTCCAACCCAATCCAAAGGAGAAGAATTACAGGGAATTACTATCCTTGGAAATGATGAAGGACCTACATATCAACAATACACATGAAACCCGACTATTACAAACAGAGAAAAACGCACATCAAGTAACCACCTACTCGATCATATCCTGTCTCGGAATACTCGTCATAATAACCACGATCCGTAAGCTTTTACCTAAACGAAACAATACCAAGATCACCATCCAAATTCCAGAAGAAAAGGTCCATGAGAAACATCCCGAACCAAGAACGAGCGTATCACCTAACGTGCCCCATCATCTTGAGATGCCAAAGCAAAGGTTTAACAACCTCCCATATTTTTAGCGATTGAGGACAATCGCATTTAAGAGGGGAAGACTTAACACCAACAGACGGTGCAAACAACACCCGCACGCGCGAGCCCCGAGGAACGGAAATGCTGAACAAGCGTCTGGTGCAATCGATGCACATCGACTCGTTCCCACGACAGCGAACAACAGCAGAAGCTGAGTTAGGGAAAATTAGGTGATAAGCATAAGAAATCGAATAATGTCAGTTTAGTTTTTAAGTTTACGCGAAGCAATAAAGGTCAAGGCATTCTGCCTTGGGATTTTTTTTAATAAATTATATGGTATTTGAATTAACTTACATTCGTATGCATGCGTTCTCTCCAACAGAGAATATAAAGGGGTAAGTCAATGTCGTCGGAGCGGAAGTCGGCCGATTACGGTTATGTATTGTGTATCTGAGTTATGTATGTATACAGTGTGTGCATGTGTGTATTGAAAGCGGATGTCAACGTATGGCGATGAAAATTATTTTGTATCTAGAAAACAATGCGAAATGAAGCAATTCATATTTCAGAATTTCATATTGTTGTTCAATGGTTGCGATGGTGAAATGTATGGTAAAAATGGTAAAGATGGTAAAAAAAAGAAAAAAAAAAGTTTGCCTTTTTATATATACATATATGTACATATTTGTGCTATAATACATACATGGTGGTGGTTGAAATCGAAAACGGAAAAATGGATAAGAAAAGTGAGCTTATATACAGAGTTTCACGATTGTACTACATGTACGCAGATATGCATGTATGTTCGAATCCAAGAAAACACCAACAAGTTTTTTCACGATCTCACCTCTCGCCAATATATGACAAACATCCGAGTATTGTTGTCACGAAAAAGCTTGTTAATAACAAAAATAAAAATTGCCCCTCAGATACGGCATAAAACTGTAGATTTATTCCCTTCGTGCGAAAAATATAAGTCAACACCGAATACGTTCACCATGAGTCTGGCATGGATACCGCTGACAGTGCGTCTATGCTGTATGAAACATGATTCTTCGACATCGCTGGACCCGCATTCCATCACGTTCGGAAAAGTACCTGCCGTCGTTGGATGTTCTTCTCAAATAGCACTAAGTAGTATTTAAGCCATAGATTTTAAATAATTATTGTTCAGTCTTTGTTCACATTTTTGGTAGGCAGAATCGCTGGCAATCGGTTTAATCAATTAATGAAGTTTTTTTTTTTAAATAAAACTTCGTAAAATAATTTAATTTATAACGCCACGACACGAGCGGTTGCAAGAAGCCGTATATGTTTGTATGTAATTTGATCGGCAAAATGTTGTAAAATGGTTTTTTTTTTTTAAACACAGCTCAGGTTCATATCATATAAATTATTTCTAGCCAGTAGATTTTTGTATTTAATATTTGTTCTTGTATCTGCTATAGACATCAGCTGATGCGCCCGGTAAATTGTAATTCAGTCTTATAAATAAAAATTAATTTTTATCCAGATCGTGGATGGCTGGTGTGTGCTCTACCGAAGACGATGCTGGTGGCGACTATGGCGGTTAGTGGTGTGAAAAAGAAGTACTTATTTCGGTACAATATATCCATTATTGCCATGTAGGTACTCATTCCTACTCGTTACTTCTAAAGTATTCAAATACCTACTCATTCCATTTTGCACTACCAATACCCAACAGTCGTAACATTGCAAATTAATGTTATCCGCCACAGATATGTATTCAAACAGGTACTCATTCTCTCTTGCACTACCCACAGCACAAGTAGCATTTTAAGAGATTATTTTACCCACCATACACCAATACTATAAACAATTCATTCTCTTATTTTTCCTTCTTCTTTTCACTTTAGTGAGTGACTATAGAAACCAAATTATTTAGAGCATTCTTTTCTCTGTTTCGCCTTTGCAACTAATCGGGTATGACCGTGTGTATATGTTTTGCAGGTGGTACTCGCGAGTATTAAATACACTTCTATCCGAGTACTTATGGAAAAGTAACGAATGAATACGAGTAGTCAAATGTATTCACCTTTTACATTACTTATGGCGGTGATGATGGAGGTAATGGCGGTGGCGAACGGTAATGAGCGCAACTAACACAACACTTGTTCTTTTTATACTAAAAGAAACACAAACAACTTTAGTTTACGGAAATTCTTTATTTTTAAGACAACACGATAAAACAACATGAATACAACTCGAAGACTCACTGGAAAAGAAAACTCTCTTCATTCGTATCATGCACTTCTATTTATTCGTTACAATTCGGCATGCATTTTAATCGTAGACATAGCGTCAGCGATTTTACAATTAATTTAGTTCAAATAAAAATTCTGAGAAATCCTAATTCAATTTATTGTTTGCTCAGCTCATTGGGCAATGACCGGATAAAGGTGTCATATGGATCGTTCGCTGGCGTATACGTAACTCGCGCGTCACTTGACGAGCCTTTTCATGTTCTGTTTTTGACACGTGGGCCTAAGGGGATCCGACATGTATAGTTATTTTCAACTTTTCTAAAGATGGCTATAGTCCAGTAATTTAAAAATAAACTTATGATGAACAAATGGGATTTCTCAATGGAAGGGTTATTTTCGTTGCTTTAGACCATACCACCACGTTTCAGAGAGCATAAAACTGTTCCTAGACTTCAACATAAGATATAACACTAGTATTCCCATTCGACAGATGTGGACTTAGAATACTATCCTAAAAAGAGTCTCTCCTATAAATATACATTGACAGGTTTTAGACACGTGATAGATGATGAAATCTATAGATGTGTCCCGCCCGTCTGTCGGTTTAATCGAAATACCCGTGCGGCATCTTCTGCACACCCCTACGTCTTAAAACCTGTTTTCGGGCTCACTGTAAAATTCAGGAGTTCGTTTTTTTTACTTTTTTTTTTTTTTTTTTGTACACTTATTTATTTCCAGTAAAAATATAACATCGTTTTTTTTAAGTATGAATAAGCTAAATACTAATAGTAACAACTTTTAATAGAAGTAAATGACTGTTTTTGACAGTTCTCGTTACTTAACTAATATGAAAGTCTATCTATTATTCTATCTATTTATAATTAGGATACATTTTATATGGCTGTATTTTACAATGTCAAAAAGAAAATGCGGAAATTTAAAAAAACTTTTTTGTCATATCATTTTTTGTTATAAAGTCTACCTTAAGAATTAAATTAAAACTATTTGCAACAATAATAAAAAACCGAACAAACAGAAAAACTAAAACTAACTTAATCTAATCTAATCGGCGCATTCCATATTCCCCGCCAGCGCTAGTTGAAACAGTACCTCGGGCTCCGCTTGACACTTGTCAGTAATGAGTCTAACACCCGCTAGCTGAAAAGTTGTCATCGCGCGCAGAGGCACTACTTCCATCAGCGCCAGCGGGGTGCATGGAATGCGCCGAATCTAAGCATCAGCTTCAACCCAGTCAAGCCACCAGTATTTTTCTTTATTTAACCGGTTAGTATTGCATACATCCCTGTCAGGTACACCTACGCAGTATCTCAGTATAGCATTGCCATTCGTCAAGAATGCAGGATCATATAGAATTCTTTTGTCCGTCGCCCTTCTTGGAACATGATATATGATAGGAATGTTTGACGAGTCTGATAAATAGCCATATGCATCCAAATACAAAAATGCCTCTGGTGATATATGCCCGTTTTCTAATGAATTTTTAAAATACTCAGGGTTAGGATAAAATAGCCCAGAGACTAATTCATTCTCCGTAACATTTGCCGTTCGCACAAAGTGATTTCTTGCAAGGTCCAAAATGACATTATCGATCCTGGACACGGCGGACTCATCCAATAGTCTTTTGTTAGAGACGTAATGCTGAAAGTCAGAATGAGCACTTCTGTACATCCGCATGCAGGCTCTGAGACACTTCCGTTCAAAAATTCGTAGTTTTTCCATGTAAGATGGAGTAATATTCCACCATACTGGACTCGCACAGGTCAGAATTGGACGCACAAAAGCCTGGTAACATATGACTTTCACATCGGATCTCAAATAATTGGAGTAGAAAAGACTTCTGAGAGACATAAATGCCGCTCTTGCCTTTTTCAACTGTATATTTATGTGGTCATTGTAGTATAAAAAATTATCCAAATAAACACCTAAATACTTTACAATAGTTTTTGATTCGATGTGATGTCCATTATCACCAACTATTTGTAAGTTTTTCCAGTTACGTCTCAAATCTGAGTTACCGCGTCTTAGAGGGGTGCGGAACAATATGGTTTCACATTTAGAGTTATTTATTTTTAACTTCCAATTTCGACAGAATGTCAGGAGATTATTGAATTTAATTTGGAGCTCATTTTGTACATCTGCGATCTTAGAGCCATGTGCATACAGGACGACATCATCAGCAAATGCTAAGGAATCATCCACATCCTTGAGCATTTTAGAAACATAAATATTAAAGAGTATTGGTGCCGTAACTGTACCCTGCGGCAGACCATTGCTGATATTAAATACTCTGGTCGTCGTGTATTGTCTATCTGTTACAACGAATTTTTTCCCGCGAACCATTGAGTTGATCATCTTTACAAGCTCATGTGGAAATTCATATCTGATAAGCTTATAAATTAACCCGTCAATCCAAACCGTGTCGAAGGCTTTTTCGATATCCACCAGGCAGGCAGCTGTACATCTCTTTGCGCTAAGATTCCAGTTAATATCCGAAATTAGTTTGGTTATAGCATGCACTGACGAGTGGTTTCTTTTGAACCCAAATTGATTCCGCGGAATTATCTCCTTTCTTTCGCACGCGAACAAAATTGACTTGCTGATAACTATCTCAAAAACTTTCCCAATATTAGGCAGGAGACTGATTGGCCTATAATTCATAAGATCAGAAGGATCCTTTTTTTCTTGATAATTGGAAAAACCTTCGATGTTTTCCAACAACTAGGGAAGTAACTGTTATTCAGCAGGTTATTAAAAACAACGCAGTATTGCCGTATAATTTCGATTGGTATATGCTTCAGTACAATGTTTGGAATGCTATCCAACCCAGACGACTTTTTATTACTCAGTTTCCTGAATATGTCCGTCAGTTCCTCTAGTGTCGCATAGTAATTGTTCGCCTGATCTGTCGTCAGTTCGTTTGCCTTTACTTGGTCAGAAAAATGGAGCACAGTGTCTGAATCTGTGTTTACTGTCCAATACCTTATCAGCTCCCTAGATACGTCATCAGCTTTGCAACTTGGGAGGTCTGTTGCATGAACTGCCTCAAAATGAGAGCCAATCAGATTAAGCTTATCTGTCCCACCATCGATAACGAAATGGTTATCGATGAAGGGACAATATTGGCTATCAATCCCTGCTTGAGAAAGTAGCGGCTCAGAAAGTACTGGTACTTTCAATTTCGGAACTGGAATGGTTTTACGAGGCTTAAAAATCTTGTTTATTTGAGGAAACATGTTCCTAGAATCAGATTTCACAATTTTTTCGGCTCGTTGCCTCCAGTAATCGTTGATGGAATTCCGAAATTGCTGATTTATGAGCGACTTAACATTTCTTAAAAGGGATTTTAATCTTATCAACTCCAGATTGTGCGATTCATCCTGAAACCGTTGGCGTATCCGGTTTATCTGAGTAAGCAAAAAGGTTTTGTGGGTCTGAAGTGTTTGAATATCGCGGTTGCGATAGCATTCCATACTATTTTTGCTTTTAAGCCTTGGTACTGTCGACCCCACTGCTTTCAGCACCACTGTATTAAGATTCCCGATGTAGACATCACACTCCTCGTTCGTGAGGTTCCTATTGTTAGGAACTTCGGAAGAGGGGCGGTGAGATCTATATTTTCTGGTGGCACAACGGGAGAACTTACACCAATCAGTTTTCCTGAAATTTAATTTAGGAAACTCGTGTTCCGTTGCAAAACTTAGAAGAGCTTCAGTAGGGACAGATGTTACCATTACGATAGCATTATGATCGCTATCATACGGCAATAGCGGGATTTTATTATGGTGGATTGTATTTATTTGCAAACGTGCATCCGCGATGCATAGATCAAGATATGAATTTCCAGAAGGATAACTGGGTGTAACTGGGCTGTATAATTTAAACTTGTACCCGACTTGGTTTTCATCAAGGAAACGCTTCAGGAATCTGCCTCTCCCATTAGTTGTTGAGTTCAACCAAGCCGAGTGCTTCGCGTTCAGATCTCCCGCTAAGACGAAATAGTTGTCTAAACTATCTAGCCTTAGTAATTCGAACAATTTTTCCAACTCGATGTTAAGTTGACTAGCGGATGTGGATGCCCCATATGCCGATATAAGATACAGACTACCATTACCCCTTAAAGGCAATGAGATAATGGTTGTCTCCAAACAATTAAAGTTTTTAATTTCAGCTAGTTCGGTTATTGTGAATCTAAGCGGTTTCCGAACCATAATCGCCGTACCACCGCTTCGAATCGAGTTTATCCTGTCAGTTCGTATTAAATTATAGTCCTTGAATTCCAAGTAATGTTGGTCGTTCAATTTTGTTTCGCTTAAAAAAAGCACGTCAGGTCTATGATCTGTCGTAAAACGCAGCAAGTCACTTCGTCTAGCATTAGTTATTATGGAATTGACATTCAGAGCAGCTATCTTGAGTTCAACGCTGTGTAGTCTAGACATTTTGGCGATTTAAAATGTCTAGAAGTGCGTTTACTTTTGCCGTCAGGTCTCTAACATCAGTGGTTAAATTGTTTACTTGTTTCTGAAGATTTTCGTTTGTAGAAACTGTAACAACATCTGGACCATTAATGTTTCGAGCAACATTGGCATAAGAAACTCCCTTCTTAACAATGTTTTCGACCATCATTATTTTCCGGGTCGATTTGTCGCGCACCTCCTTTTTAGTTTGCTGAAGTCTGGCTAAAAATCCCTTATAAATTTCGCAACCCTGAACGAAGCAGGGTGGCCAGTCTTCTTGTAAAGAACACAGAATAGCTGCTCTTTTGATGCTTCCTTTTGCACCAGACACTTACCAGGCTCGTGGTTTTCTGCGCACTTTACGCATCTTTTTATCATGCCGCAATTTGATGCAGTATGACCGAATCGTTGGCATCTATGGCATTGCAGGACATCGCTGCGCCGAATTTTTTCGAAGGTGACGACGTGACCGGCGAGATACCTAATGCTTCTTAGGAATTGGACTTTGCTATCTGGAGATAGCTGTACCGCAATAAATGGTAGGGTTTTGTTGTTTTGCTTTGAACGCACCGTAGTATACCTGAACGTTTTTTTCGAATTTAAGATTTTCCAGTTTTTAATCTTGGAGTTCATCGAGCACTTCTTCTGGTGTGAAGCTACTGCTTAGACCTTTTAGCAAGAATGTCTGCAACTTGTCTTCTTTATTTGTGTACGAAAAGTACTCAGTGTCAGTTTCTTTAAGAAGACCCTTAACAGTGTTGCAGTCATTCTTGATGTTTAAATTAACAGATAAGCTGTCATTGGCTGTGTTTCTTATTACAAAGTTACCCTTACCTACGATGTCATTCAGCAAATTGGTGATATCTCGGCTATCCTGCTTGTAAATTTTGATTGGTGGTGGTCTTTTCTTTGGACCCGCTGGTGTAGTCAGGTTCTTCTGCGATGTATTTATTTCATCACTGCCATTTATTTTTGATGTTGGACTACTGCTGCAGCCTTTTTTTTCTCTTCATTTCTGTTTTTTATATTCGCGATTAGATTTGTTGTCGCGGCCTTTTGTTGTTAGTTTTTATTAGAAATCACTTCACTAATCTTGTCATCAGCAAGTAACGCGAAGGAGTTACTTGAAATCTTATCATTTTTGGTACTCTCTACCATTTTTTTTCTTTGGATTAATCTTTTCTTAAAACCGTCGTCACTATCACTCTCAATTCTTTTTAATTGTTCCCTTAGGATTAACACCTCTTCATAATATTTATGGGCAAGGCTAAGTGCCTCATTAAAACCTTTGCTAGAAATGCCTGTGAGAGGCATTTCCTCATTGTCCCCCGCATTAGCGGAGGACTCCATTGTTGTATATGTGTTTGCCACTATTTTCTTTTGTACAAGACGTCACTATTATTTGTATAATCTATATGTATTTGAACTAGTTAATAGTAAACAAAGCCTTTTTTCACTTTCCTTCTTTTTTTTTCTCCTTTTAATTTTCACTTTTTGTATTTTTTTTTTTTTTTCACCACAAAAAATAAAAACCGCCCGACTCAAAAGTCGACGACTCCTTCACCTCGTTTTTTTTACTTGTTCGGTGATCTCACAGATATTGCCGACTCGGACATTAATAAAATCTGGGAAGTAATACAGTGGAATTCAAAAAATTTAAATGGTTCCAAGAGCACAACGGTTATGAGTGTGTGGTAAAAAATGGACCTCATTTGGTTTCAGTGAATTCTATCGATTACGGAGGATAATCTAACTTAGCCTAACCTAGCTACTGGTTACGAAAATACACTCATATGTTACCAGCAACTAACTTGGTCAGATATTGATGTAATATTATATTTCCTTCAACATTTTCTTCACAACATGGTGTTGTAAAATTATAAACTATTGAAGGTTTCCTGTGATAACAGATTTGCCCCAAAACAGCCAGCTATAAACAGTCATTTATGCTTATGTATTTATTATTATTATATTATATTGTTGAATATTTAAAGAAAGTGAAATGAACACTTTGAAATAGCCCCTTTGAGTTAAATTTTATCCAGAAACTATTCTTGGATCTTCGCAAAAGAACAGCTAGTAAAACCGTATTTTTATCGAACCCAATCCCACCAATCGTAGTTTGAATAGAGATGCAATGTTAAGCTGAACTATAGCTCACTCATGTTTAACGCCTTAAAAAAGAACTCTTTTTAGATAAAATCAGTCGATTCCTGGCATATTTCTTCTTTTCACTATATGTAAATATATAGTAGAATACATTTTTCTATTAAAAATATATCTAGAGTATATTATCTTTTGTATACTTCTGTATATCAGAAATGGTAATTGTTTGTTTACTTGATATTTGTATGAGCAAACATTTTTCCATTCTCTCTTAATTTTCCCGTCCCCTATCATCCAACCTATGAAAGTTTTCATGTAGCTACTTCCAGTATGATGGAACTACAAATAAATATATGCAGGACTCTTTTTCTCAACTGACTACTTTTAGCAGACAAAAAGCTTTACTTGCTTCAGCCGAAAGTTATTTTCTATTATCACAGCTAGAGAGTATACACTTCATCTGTGCTATTAGCAGACAAAACACTTCTGTGCTACATACACTAACACTGTGATACATTTCGTGATGCGCCTCTCACACTCAGTATAATATGTGTATTCTCTTATGATAATCTATTTCATTTCTTATTGTATGTGTGGAAGCCAAACGCATTTTTATTTAGGTTGTCATTCGCATTGGCAAAATCAAATCAGTATTACTTCTAGTTTTATAACTGCATGCCGCGTTTAATTTTTGATTTCATAAAATGTCTTGGAAACGCACTAAATGTGTTATTAGAAACTGCGGAGCTACTTCCAAAAATTGTCCGGGTGTGAAATTTTTTTACTTCCCAAAAAAAAGTTCTACAAACTATGAGAAATGGATTGAAGCAGCTAAAGATTCTAAAGATTTAGTTGAATCTCGAAAAAAACCACATCTATGCAGCCGACATTTTGATGAAAATTGTATTGGAAAAAAATATTTAAAATCAAATGCATGTCCTTCTTTGTATTTAGATACAGTTCGAACTGAAAACATAGTTAACGAAGTAAAAAACTCGGGTTCATCTTCAATCGCTTCTGCTCGTGATGATAATCCCAAACACCTCTCGAGTTTAGATGTAGAGGTATGTTATTAAATTATATTGACCTCTATCTGCCTATACATTAGCTTAGCTTTTACACATGCAATAAGACATGAAATAGTATTCATAAATTAATGCATACTATATGTACATTAAGTATCACGAATAGGCAAATCAATCGGGATCCCGGACGTTTTTTGCTCTTGAACGATCCCGAGATTGCCAGTCACCAATCCCGGGATTTTCGGGATTGAAAGCTGACTTTATTTGATACTCTCTGTCTCTGAAGCAAATACCTAAGTAATTTTTAATTTTTTAAATTAAGATTATTCATTTTTTGTGATCGAAATTAATCTTTGCCTTGCCGTTTTCCAAAAATTATGTACAGAAAAGAAACATATCTAGAATAGGTTAGATTACGGTAGTGCTTCACAGATCTGACGCCGTTGAACCGCAAATTAAGGTATGCGTTCATCTATTTTATTTGTATTATGGTTTCTTCAGTGCTTATAGGTTCCATGAATCACGCACAAACACAAACAGAATCGGATTTAACAGCGTGCCTAAGAAAAGAGTTGAATCTCTTTCAAAATGGAGGTACCCGAGGACATCATCTGGATTTAGTTCACAAGTATTTACTGTCCACTCCACCAACAAGCGTAGAAGCAGAGCGAGCGTTTTCAGCGGGCAGTTATATTGACAATAAATTTAGAAGCCGGCTTGGATATGATACTCTCGATGCCCGTATTTTCCTGCGGTTTTATTTCCAAAGGTCGGATGAAGACCAAGAGCAAGAATAAATACGCCCTTACATTTTTTCACTACTTTTTTTGACTTTGGAATTAATTTTTTTTTTTTTTTTGCTTTTGTAAACGCCTTGAATTGAGGTTTTTTTTTATTTATTTCTTTATCAAAAATTATCATCTTTAAATTTTTTATGGAGTGTAAATATTCGTTTGTTTCTTAGCAATTAAGTTTTTATTAATTTAAATAAACTTCTTTAATTTTGTTCCTTTTGATTCATTTCAATAATACAAATATTCAGAGCATAGTAGTTACGCTGTTTTTTATTTAAAAAGATAATGCACTTATAATTAATTTCTACATTTTTGTGAGCAATTATCGGAAGTTGATTTTTTTGTTAAAAACATCACTTATCAATTTTTTGACCCGTGTATCGATTTTTGGTTTGATTTTTTTTTTTTTTTAAAAAAAAATAAAAATTTTCTGTCCAATCCCGGGATACAGCACAGAAGCTTTTTATCTGCTAATAGAAAACAACTTTCGACTGAAGCAAGTAAAGCTTTTTGTCTGTTAAGAGTAGTCAGTTGAGAAGAATATTTGGAGCAGTGTGTTCTATAGCGAAGAAATTTTTCACATCAACTTATGAAGTACCTACAGTGAGTTACAAAGTCACAGCCAATAATTTTCTGTGTAATGAGCAAAAGAAAACAATTCCAACTACATTTCGTTGAAAAACTAAAATATATTTTCTTAAAGTAATTCAAGATCTTCGTATTAAAAAATATAATGTATCAAAATAACGAAAATTAATAATGCAATTCAACATTAATTTAAAAAACCTCGAAATCTATGTCACAGGAGTACTACACAAAAAAAGTTTATGAATAATTGTCACCGAAAATTATAAAAATTAGTACTTGGTGGGGTACCCTTTGGCTTTAATTACTCATCTTGGATGGCATCGAATTAACTACGTTTTGGGTAACATTTGGACCAATTTTTTACCACTCTTCCTGCAAGGCACATTTGAGATCATGTTTTGACTTAATGTCATGCTTTCTAATTTGTCGCTCCAGATGTTCCCACAAATGCTCAATAGCATTCAAATCTGGTGACTGGGGTGGGGTCCAAAGCTGCTTTCGAGCATTATAGAACAACCATTCTTTTACGACGAGCGAAGTATGCTTAGGGTCATTTTCCTGCTGGAAAATAAATGATCTTTCTAAGCCTAAATTGTTAGCACTTTGATGCAGGTTGCTCTTCAGAATATTTAGGTACATATATATATCCATCGTTTGATCAATGAACACTAAATTGCCCACCCTGGAAGCCGCCACGCACCCCCACACTATAACAGAACCTCCGCCGTGCTTTAGAGTGCCAGCCATGTTTTTCGGATCTGGCTCCTCATTTGGTTTCCTACAAACTTTACCACGTCCATCCGTCTTTTTTGGCGATTGGCTTTGCTAATGTATGACTTTTTCGGATGGTTCGAGCGTGATAGCCACCGCTGTATATTGTCTGAGGGTTGCATTCTTTACCGATTTCGCTTGATATCTCCTTTTGTATTTTGGGAGCACTTAACTTCGGATCTTCCTTTATTTTGCGAATGATAAGGCGAGTTTCTTGCACAATGAACTTACGTGGACGTCCACTTCGGGCCTTATTTTCCGTCGTCCCTGTTGTTTCATACTTTTTTACCATCTAAGTCAGTAAACGGACTTGTGTCTATAATCTTAGCGATTTTCCGCACGCTTTTCTTTTCTTTGTGATATTTCAATATTAAATCCTTTAAAAATTCAAAGCAAAATTATATAATTTTCGCCGTACGTCTTACCAGCTCAAATTTTCCAGTCAGACTGCGGCGTGTGGGTACTTACTTTTGTGATTAACTGTATGTATAATACAAAGAAAAATTCATACCTAAGAAACCAATTTAACAGGGAATATAAAAAACTCTAACAAAAATGATGAAAGATGCAGTGGTTATATTTTGAACACATGATGTTTTTCAAAAAGACCGTGGTAAAAAAGACTACATCTAAGAAGTTACATGTAGGTAAGTACTATATGGTCCTAGGAGCAACACGACATCCTGTCCTATAAAATCCCGTTCACAAAATCTCGCTTATAGGATCCCGCATCAGACAATATTGCCCCACAGAATTCCGCTTGCACACAATCCCAAATACCATGATTGTGTGCGTTCATAATAATCTAAAAGCATCTAATATTTTATATACACAGAGGGGAATATTATTCATGTGTCTACAATCTACCCGTAATCATGAGGCCTACAATATCGTTATTTTCTATCTAAGCAACGTCTTCAAATAAAGAACTAAAATATGTTCAAAAGTTGAATAAATTAAAATTCGAGACGAATTCAAAGTGGGATAATTAAGGATTAGACATCTGCTCTTTGCGGATGGTTTAGCCATCCTCGGGCCCTCCATTCAGTGCATTCTGCATGTTAGTGGAGAGCCACTGAAGCAAGTGGACAAGATTAATTACCTTGGGTCTTATTCACGACTGGTGGAAACAGCAATGCCGAGTTATCCTGCAGAATTGGTCAGGTGAGATCAATTTTGAGAGAGATGGTCATTCTGTTATAAGGAACTCTAAACTTAGTGTTCAGGCTAAATTATCGATTTTCACCTCGGTATATGTTCCAACTTTCACCTGTGGTCATGAAACTGAAGTTATGACCGAAAGAATAAAACCGCAGATTTAAGCTGCTGAAATGATGTTCTTTTGCGATAGTGCTGGAATAGCTTGCAGGGGATCGAGTGCGCAACAACAGGGCTCTCCTCGCGTATGACAACTATCATCTGACGATACCGTTTTGACAATAGTTTTGCTTCATATAGCATTAAAGATCACTATCGTCCAGACGATTCAACTTTTCCTTCATGTAACCCCAAAAACTGTCAAACACTTTCGGAAAGATGACATCGTTGGCACGATAGCGAAAGAGGTATCACCTTGCTTTGGTTTGTATATTTTGCAATCAAATGAAACTTTTTTCTGCGAATTTCAAGGAGAATAATTATTTTATATGCTTTTTTCGAATGCAAAAAATATATAACATTATAAATTGATTTTCCATTTAATGAATATGCTACAGTTTGTAGGCGACTGTAATTTAAACATTATGTGAACGTAGCTCACTGTAGCCCACTCTAACTTCATCATTATGTCGTGTGTCAGTTTTCTGTCAGTTGAAGCTACTGAAAGCTCTCAGACTTTGGACGATATACGAGACGATGTAATGGAGTTACATGAAGCAAACTACAGACGATAGCTTTCGTTGCGATCGTTAAGACGACGATCGCCTCAAAACTTACGGGATGAGAGCCCAGAATACGCAAGGCGCTCAATGATGAGCAGCTACTTCGCAAACCGTCTCTCAAGACGCGTCATGATTACCGATATATATCTATGTACATAAAATGTGAATTTTTATAACATTTCAGAAGTGAGATCGGTGTCGGTGTTTCCGAGTAGGGCGAATGTTCGGGAAATTATGGACATTCTACCGGAGTACAACGCAAGGGAGGAGTTGACGTTAAGCTGCAGATAAATCGTGAACCGGATTGATCAGCTGAGGCGAGCCTATCGCTGGGATGATTCTGCTCTGTTGTTTGCGGTGCAGAGCAGACAAGGTGGTCCAGCTAAGCTGTGGGTAAACAGTCTACCTTATGTCTTCACCTCATGGAGGTATTTGTGACGTCATTTTCGGATACGTTTCTGACTATCATCGACCAGGCCGACGTGCATATTCAGATGGTGAATTCTCGACGGCTGAGAGTACTGTACTTTTACAGAATTAATGCTCAAGGAAGGAAGCGCGATCTGGACGATGCAACGTGCTGTAAGTATGTATTGTACATCCGGCTGAGAATTGATTGCATGTCTCTCCAAGAAGTTTTAGCGGGCATAACCTGTACATCACTAAATGGACTGTTGATGATTTTGCGGTGGTTTTCTGAGACACATGATTTCGGTTTACAGCGTGGCGAGAAATCGTCTTCAACAGATGTTGTTAAGAAGTCTATCCTTAGGTCAGTTACGTCAAAGGATGGGAAAAATTCCGAGAGTTCCGGTCCAAAATGTTACAATTGCTTTCAAAAAGGATATCTTGCTAGATCCTGTCCAGAACCACAGCGAAAACCAAGATGTCCCAAAAGTGAACAAAGTGGACACAAGGAGGAAGATTATCGTGCGGGGACGTCATCAACGAGGAACACCAAGAAGACTATAAATGAGGCATTGAGAGTAGTAGTGGCGTAACCCCTAATTGCAACAATTGAGATAATCGCGTTAAAGAAGTTAAAGAAAAATAAATCTTTATTATTTGTTTCCTATTTCAAATAATAGTTAATAAACCTCAATTATGACATAACTAGTGGCATAACTTTTATTTTAGGTGGTAATCTTGTCTGTAAATATATGAATTACTGGATTTTATGTGGCTTACACCACTACTGCTTTCTGGAAACTGGAATAATTTAAAGAAAATAAGTTGGTTACACCAATAATTCAAAATACAGGTTATTAAACAAATAGTTTTACTGTCGCTTTTGAAATACAAAATGGGTAAGACGTATGTTTATAAGTTAAGACTATTAATTATCTTCACATACTACTCAACTAACCCAACGTCTCTGTCTGTAGAAATTTTTATTAGTTTTCAATTTTTTTTATAAAAGTCGTGGTACATTGGGGGGGATCAAATTTAATAAGTCCAGTAAATCTTTCTTTTTTACTTCACTAACGGCATTCCCTTTTGGAAACAATAAGTCGAGATCTGTGATATATGCAGATGTTCTTTTGATGTACATCTTCGTTATTACTGTACTTGTAAAAAATATTGAATGGCGTCTCTCTCAAAAATTGTAGCCATTGAATATTAAGCCATTCCACGTTACCTTTATTTATACTCACTTTCCGATTGGTTATATTCTTTTCCAATTTTTTCATGGAAAACATCATAGATCCATCCATAACAATAATTTGAAATGGCTCTTTCTTTCTTGCCGCTGCTATAACCCTATACCAATCCATAGGGCCGAAAATGTCTTTAAAATACTTCATTTATTTTTCGATAAGACCAAAGTCTTGGTCCCAAGGTAAGTAAGAGTGGCCACTCGTTAGAAATTTATGGTCAATTTGGTTAACTAGGTAGTCACTATGTTAAACAATACGGATATATTGGCATAAAACGGACATCTTAATGTTTCTATTTTGCCCACCACACTGGTCAGTGTACAAGATTAAATTTGGGGTCCTCACAAAATTTTTAATATAATGCAACAGGCAGCTGCCAATTTCTTGGGGACCTCTTGATCCAACCGACTCATCCCAAATGTACATGTAAGCCTTGTTCCTTACATGTCATGGACACCTAGACAGTATGTCCAAAGTTGCCTCTTATAATAGAACACACCCGTTGTAATGACTGGAGTTGGCAAGGGGTTCATAAGATCAAATACAATTACCGAAGTGTCATTGGATTCCTTGGCCCTTGTTGTGTCATCTCTCATGCCATTCCTAGCCGAATTCGCTTTCCAAGATGTAGTTCATGTTGAATTTGTATCTGAGGCTTCTCATTATCATCGCAAACATAAGCTTATTGTTAAAAAAGTCACATTTTTTTGGAAGAATCTTTTATTGGAGCATGAAATGATAGATTGAAATCTTATATATTAAAACGTGAACACGAAATTTGTCGTTTTTTTAGTATTTATTATAAAAGGAGGGGAATGGAACTTATATCGCTCGAAAGGTACTGTGCCATAGATGTGCAGACAAAAAGCTGGAAAATGATATTGTTACCAATAGCGACGTACGACTTATTGTTGAGCCACTGGAGTGTGGAATGGAAAAAATGGATGTATGAGGCGATAGTGAGCTGCGAACGGACGAGACCAAGTGTCGGGAAAAGCTACTAGATGAGTACCACGATTGTCTTGCGCCGAGTCTGACGCAATTGGGAAAATATCATACAAAAGAAAGGACATTCAGACTAAATACCGACAAGCCCACTAGCCGAACAGCAATAGCAAACCGGACGTGAGGAACCAGTACACCGTATCGAAGAACAGCAGCAGCGTTCTTCGATGCATCGATTAGGCCAAGAGCACAAAAAGCCGTCTATCTACAAGGACGATGATCTTGTTCTGATTGAGAACATTGCTCCTGCCACTGAGGAAAGCCGAAAGTTAGGGCCGAAGTCCAAAGGCCCTTATGTTGTCAAAACAGTCTTTGAAAGAGATCGGGATGTGATCGAGAATGTTGCGACCTGCTCGACCAGCACCAGAGAGTATTCGTCAATGCATTCGTCCGATCATTTAAAGCCGTGGTGTACACGGCCCTTCCCTCTCTCTGTCATCAAATTCAGGTGAAGATGATTATTCCGAGGTAATTGAACCGAGGCGGTTCAATGTCAGGAAAGGCCGAACTGTCACATACACACTTGAACATCCAGGCCAAAAAACTAAGTGTGACCCAACCCCGCCGGAAATGTATAAAAGAAGAGATAACAAGGAAAATAGGGACAGTTGATCGACAACAACCACGCGAGCCACAGATAACCAGAAGAAACTTTTTAATTCTTGTTAATGATAATTCTGTGTACATAAAACAAATAAAGATATATATACATATATATGTATTATGTATACTATTGTACATAAAAAGTGAATTTTTGTAGCACGTGCCAACAGGTAAGCGACGCCTAGCTTGGCTTAGAAATAGATAATTGGATCAAGTCCGATATCGCTCCTGAAGCCGTCGAGTGGAGGATCGAGAAGAATGAAGAGTCCATCTGAGCTTCCTACCACCGCGGCCGTTATAAAGGATTGGCGGGCCATTGAAAATGTATGTACATATGTATGTATAATATCCAATTTCCGCACCGGAAGAAAAAAAAATACTGTAGCTCGTCAGTTTTTCGTAACTCTTAGCCCGTGATTTTCGAGGTGGGTAAACCGTGAATTTGAATCGCATTTAAACAGAGCTACATATGTACGTATGTTTGTACTCGTTGATATGATGTCTCGAAGAAATGTGGTCCGGCCTTAAGCTTGTGTACGGTAAGCGGGTCAACCTAGACCAGACCAGAATTTATCACGGCATTCCTCAAGGGAATCCTAGATATTAAAATAAATAAACACAAAAAAAAAAAGCTGCCCCCCTGGCAGCTGACCTCCTCGTGGTGGGGGGCGGGCAACGTGACTGGGATGTGCGGATGGGGTAACTTAAATAGTTATTCCCATCCATACAACCCAGTCACGGCTAACAAAGCGCACACCCCATGATGACACGAAGAAGACGACCGGCCTCGGATATTGCCAAGCCTGGTAAGCCAGGGCATCCTTTGGAGCCAGGCCTGAAGGGTGTCAGGATGCGAGCGTCTGGTGGTCGGCCTGTCCCGCTCGGCAGCCGGCCGGGTCAAACCCGAAATGGCTACGAGCTTCCTGTCAATGGTCTCGCGAACCATTACGGGGGTCAAGGGGTGAACGCGCTGTGCACCGATAGGGGCACAGATGGACTCTCTGAGATTCGACAACGGCATCGACTTAGGATAGGCACATGGAACGTCTCATCGCTCACAGGGAAGGATCTTGAGCTTGTTGGGGAGGCTGTTAAAAGTCGACTAGATATAGTTGGCGTTTCTTCAACAAAGCAGAGAGGTTCTAAAACTGTGGACCTTTCGGGTGGGTGGAAGCTCTTCCTGTCAGGAGTCGCACCCTCAATGTCTGCTCGGGCGGGAGTGGGGATACTCACAAGTCCCAGGTTGACAGACAGAGTATTGGAGTGGATACCATTAGGAGGGAGAGTTGCGATCTTAAAGCTCAAGCTTGAAAGATCAACTCTGGCATTGGTGCAGGTGTATGCACCGAACCTTCTGTCAGAGTACGCAGCTTTCTTAGATGAAGTTGATGTTGCCCTTGAAAAGGTTGCAGATATGGATTCTTTTGTCCTGATGGGTGACTTCAATGCTCATGTGGGTGTAGATGTTATGACATGGGGGAGTGTGATTGGGAGGAACGGTGATCCTGATCAAAACGCGAACGGAGAGAGGTTGTTGGATTTTTGTTGTGAAAATGGCTTATCCATCATGAACACCATCTTTCCACACAAAGACATTCACAAATACACGTGGTACCGTCAGAGTCTTCAGCAGAAGTCGCTGATCGATTTCTTTGTGGTACCATCGTGTCTGAAGAGAATGGTTTGTGATGTTCGCGTATTGAGAGGGGCCGAACTGTCAACTGATCATCACTTAGTGCTGTGCAAATTGTATCTTACCGAGAGAGTGCCTCCCCTACCAAAGCGTAAACCAAGGATGGTTACACGCATACGATGGGAGAGGTTACAGGACGATGAGATACGGGAGACATTTGCGCGGCAAATATCTGAGAGGTTTGAACGAATTCCAACTGTTCCATCAAATGTAGAGGAAGAATGGCAACTGTTTTCAACAGCGGTTATTGCCTCTGCGGGAGATGTTTGTGGAGTGAAGCGGCTTGGTGTGGCGGCTGGTGGTGAGAAAAGAACTGCTTGGTTTAAAACGCCCGGAGTTCAAGAAGCCATCAGAGAGAAGAAGAGAGCCTTTAAGGTGTGGATTCACTTGGGGAACTCCGATTCTCGAAATCGGTACACTGAGGCGCGAAGAACTTGCAAATTAGCTGTGAAAACAGCGAAAGAACAGTCTTGGAAGGAGTTTGGCGAGAAATTGGAACGTGACCACAGATCTGCAAATAAGATGTTCTGGCAGACCGTCCGCCGACTCAGAGGAAAAAAGTTGAATATCGTTGAAGGAGTCAAATCCAAAGACGGTAGACTTCTTTCCAATGAGGAGGACATCTTACGCAGATGGAGCGAGCACTTTTCAGAATTGCTCAATCCCGAACAGGGCACCGAAGATGACAGACCTATGGTCGAGAGTTGGGCGGAAAGTAGTCCTACGGTAGAGGAAGTAACTTTGGCGACCAAATCGCTAAAAGTTGGCAAATCTGCTGGTGTGGACGAAATTCGGCCAGAAATGCTCAAGGCTTTAGGTAAAGAGGGAGTGCAATGGCTCTCGCGTGTCATTAAAGTGGCCTGGGAATGCGGTGAAACACCTGCTGATTGGCAAATGGGGGTGATAGTTCCTCTTTTTAAAAAAGGGGACAAAAGAGATTGCGCCAACTACAGGGGTATATCTCTTTTAAGTCTCCCTGGAAAAGTCTTCGCTAAGGTGCTAGAAAAGCGTTCCAGAGCTGTGGTTGAGGACAGTTTGGGGGATGAGCAGTGCGGTTTTCGTCCCGGTAGAAGCACAACCGACCAGTTGTTCACTCTCAGAATGGTTCTTGAGAAAGCCTGGGAATATGCCAAACCTGTCTACACTTGTTTTGTGGATTTGGAAAAAGCATATGATAGGGTTCCTCGAGGCAAACTCTGGAGTGTTCTGCAGGAGTATGGGATTGATGGTTCCCTGTTAAGGGCGATTCAGTCTTTATATACAAACTGTAAAAGCTGTGTTCGGATAAACGGTATTAAATCAATACCTTTCACTGTGGGCGTTGGACTCCGCCAGGGGTGCGTTTTGTCACCTCTCCTCTTCATTGTATATATGGATTGGATGTTGCAGCGCAGCCGTGGCGGAGAATGTTTCAAAGTGGGAGACCTAAGGATTAGTCATCTGCTCTTTGCGGATGATTTGGTCATCCTTGGGTCCTCTCAAACCGAACTTCAGCGCGCACTCGAAAGGTTTGTAGCCGTTTGTGATGATGCTGGAATGAAGATCAACGTGAACAAATCGGAAGTAATGGTCGTTTCCAAAAAACCCATTCAGTGCACTCTGCATGTTAGTGGAGTCCCACTGAAGCAGGTGGAGAAGTTTAAGTACCTCGGGGTTTTATTCACGAGTGATGGGAGGAGCAATGCCGAGTTATCCTGTAGAATTGGTCAGGCTGGATCAATTTTGAGAGAGCTTGGCCAATCTGTTATAAGGAAGGCCGAACTTAGTATTCAAGCTAAGCTATCGGTTTTTAACTTGGTGTATGTTCCAACTCTCACCTATGGTCATGAAATTTGGGTAGTGACCGAAAGAATAAGATCGCGGATACAAGCTGCCGAAATGAGGTTCCTTCGCGGTGTTGTTGGAATAACTCGTAGGGATCGAGTGCGCAACACCAGAGTACGCGAGGCGCTCAACGTTGAGCAGCTACTTCTCCGAACGGAACGATCTATGCTTCGATGGTTTGGTCACGTAGTGCGTATGTCCCCAGACCGGCTTCCAAGACGCGCCATGGTTGCCGTACCATCAGGTAGACGACTTCGCGGAAGGCCCAGAAATAGATGGTTGGATCAAGTCCGACATCTCTCTTGGAGCCGCTTAGGGATTCTCCCTGATGAATTGGAGTCAATGGCGGAGGATCGAGAAGGATGGAGAGTCCACCTGAGCATCCTACCCCCGCGACCCTCATGAAGGATTAGCGGGCCATTGAAAATGAATGAATGAAATGAAAAAAATAAAAAAAATAATAAAAAACAGACAAACCAGGCGCTATAAAACTACCTATGTATACATTAAATAATTTTTGGGAAAACTAAAACAACTTTCTTTGCCTAAATATTAAAAAAAGGCACATTAGATGCGTAATATCATTGTCTGTACGAGTATGTACATCTACTTTATATATGACTAATGTGTATCGATACCTACTTTCTGTCCAATCCTTATCTCAGTAATGTTCACGCTACATACGTATGTACGATAGGTGCGTTTTTTTGTACCCGTATACCCGTTAACTCAAAAATGATACAAAAAACGACCGTCCCCGCTTATCGGTTTTGTGAGAAAAACCTGGCAGCACATACATTCTTATGACATTTTAACTGCCAAACTCAGAAATCCTTAATTTTTTTTGTGAAAATTATAAACGAGCTATTTAAATGGAAAACATCAAAACATTCTTTGAAATAAAATTTGAAATCTTTTTTAAGAAATTCGATTTTTTATTCTTTGTTCTTGTTTTCTTTTTCGCGAAAAATAGGACTTCAGCAACCCCAAGGTCTCCTCCTTAGTCCACAATTTTCGTTGGCTAATAAAATGTAGAATAATAACAACAAATTCTCTTTCATATTTCCACGTACCTTTTTTCTGCTCCAGACATTTTTGTTTTTAAATTAATTTCCAAACGAAATGCCACATTTACGCCAAATTTTTGACAATTATTTATAATTTACCGATTGGGGATAAGAAAAAGGATTCTGGTAGCATTGTTTTTATCGCCGCTTAGGACTTAGCGGCGATAGTTGTCCCCGCTAACTTAAGAGGGTATACGCTATCGTGTTCTTGTAATTAACATGTATATTTTAGCGGGTATACGCGTACAAAAAAACCCACCTAATATGTGTTTCCAAACAATACATAAAAAAGGAAAGTCGAACCACTTTATCGCGAGTCAAATTTGTACAGAAAAAAAAAAACGTTGCCACCAGAACCATGAAAAGAAAAATAACGTATGCGTACGTAGAGGAAGTGTACCGATTATGGAATACCAAAATATAAACTCAGTTTTAAACATAGAAAAATAAAATTTTATTCGATCTTTTAAATATTTATTAATGAAAATACTTCATTCTACTTATAAAACAAAACATGGTTAACAACCATGACAAAAACAAAAAGGTTAAAAAACTCAAAATGAACACTTTTCAAAAAGTGACCCTAATATGGACCACTATCCATTATAATATAAAACACATGCAAATTTATGTTGATGTGCAAAAATCACAAATTAAATTAATGGATTCGGCACCAGAGCAGACTACATGGTACCATTTTCTGCAGGGCATGCATTGAATCCATTCCTCCCCGCCCTTGTCGTTTCTCCATTATGTCAAAAAACGACGAGACATTACTTACTTACTTAGGTGGCGCTACAGTTCGGGGTGAACCTGGGCCTCAACCAACAAGCCTCTCCATTTAGCTCGGTCTTTAGCTAATTGCCTCCAGTTGCGCACTCCAAGTTGGTCGAGGTCACCTTGAACTTGTGCGCGCCACCTACGGCGATAATTCCCTCTACTGCGTCGTCCCTCGGGGTTAGATTCGAAGACTCTGCGGGCCGGAGCGTTGGTGTCCATTCGCTCTACATGTCCTAGCCATCTCAGACGTCCAATACGCAGTTTTTTGACTAGGTCGATGTCGCTGTACAGCTCGTATAGTTCGTGATTGAATCTTCTCCTCCAAAACCCGTCAACGCAAACGGGACCGAAAATCTTACGAAGAATTTTTCTCTCGAAGCGACCAAGGATATCTTCATCCTCTTTTAATAAAGTCCATGTTTCAGCGCCGTAAAGCAGGACTGGGATGATCAAGGTCTTATATAGAGTCTCCTTAGTTGTTCGAGAGAGGGCTTTACTGTTGAATTGCCTTATAAGCCCAAAAAAACAGCGATTGGCAGGAGTTATTCTTCGATTGATTTCTGCGCTGATTTTGTTTGCTGAATTTATAGCAGAGCCAAGGTAGACAAAGTCCCTTACTACCTCGAAGTTATAGCTGCCCACGGTGACGTTTTGTCCAATTCGTCGATGTTGGTTTTCCCTTCTAGTTGACAGCATATACTTGGTTTTGCCCTCGTTTATCGCCAAACCCATTTTGGCCGCTTCCGCCTCAATGCTTGCAAAAGCACCGGTGACAGCCCGCTGAGATCTTCCGATAATGTCTATATCGTCGGCGTATGCAAGCAGTTGTACAGACTTGTAATAGATTGTGCCTCCGGTGTTGGCTTGTGAGTTCCGCACAATCCGTTCAAGTACAATATTGAAGAAGTCACATGACAGCGCGTCACCTTGTCTAAAGCCTTTTTTGACATCAAAGGTCTCGGTAAGGTCATTACCGACCTTGATGGAGCAGCGAGCGTTCTCCATCGTCAGCCTGCACAGGCGGACAAGTTTGGCAGGGATGTCAAAACTAGACATGGCTCTATAAAGCTCTTCTCTATAGATGCTGTCATAGGCGGCCTTGAAATCGATAAAGAGGTGGTGGATATCGATTTGGAATTCTTGGGTTTTCTCCAGGATCTGCCGAAGTGTGAAGATTTGATCGATGGTGGACTTTCCTGGCCTGAAACCGCACTGATAGGGTCCAATCAGGCTGTTGATAAAGGGTTTCAGGCGTTCACACAATATCGCAGAAAAGATCTTGTACGCGATGTTGAGGAGACTGATGCCTCTATAATTGGCGCAGTTGAGGGGGTCTCCTTTCTTGTGGATCGGGCAAACGATGCTGAGATTCCATTCATCAGGCATACACTCGTCTGACCAAATCTTAGAGATGAGTTGGTGTATGCACTCTACCAATTCATCCCCAGCTGCCTTGAAAAGTTCGGCCGGTAAGCCGTCAGGTCCAGCAGCCTTGTTCGATTTTAGCTTGGATATTGCTATCCTCACTTCGTTTTGGTCAGGTGGACGGAAATTTCGACTATCATCGTCCATGTTGAATGGTTCATTCTGCCTGACAGCGGGATGTTGGTCTTCGTCGCCGTTATACAGTCTGCAGAAGTAGTTTTTCCATATTCTCAGCACCGACTGTGATTCTACTACGAGGTTTCCATTCTCATCTCTACAGGTTTCTGTACGGGTATTACTTCTCTGACACGTTCTTTTTACCTTTTGGTAAAACTTCCGTACATTGTTCCTGGAGTATAGACTCTCGATATTCTCAAACGCGCGCTTCTCATGCTCTTTCTTCTTCTTTTGGAGAAGCCGATGTTCTTCCCGTCTCTTTTGCTCGTAGAGCTCACGAGCAGCTCTCGTTTTCCTTTGCAGCGCCGCTTTGTATGCCTCTTGTTTTGCTGCATGCACTCGCCGGCATTCTTCGTCAAACCAGGGGTTTCGCGGTGGTGGGCGAGCGAGACCCAACACATCAGTCGTGGCGTTTCTGATGGCATGTTGGCAGCGTTGCCACTGGTCTTCGATACTTGAAGCTGGCGGCAAAGGGGTGATTGAGAGATTTCGGGATACGCGTTCAGCGAAGAGTCTGGCGGTCTCTTGCGATTGTAGCTTTTCGACGTTAAATTTTCTCACAGTAATTCTTCTTTGTTGCTCAGATTGGGATATCCGCATTCGTACCTTGGCTACAACAAGGTAATGATCCGAGTCTATGTTGGCCGCTCGGAAGGTCCGGATATCCAGAATACTGGAGGCATGCCTTGCGTCGATCGCAATATGATCAATTTGGTTGATCGTGACATGATCATTGGACCGCCATGTCTGCTTATGAATATCGAGATGAGGAAACCATGTGCTTGCTATGGTGACATTTCGCTCCACAGCGAAATCAATTAGCCTTAGTCCGTTATCAGACGTGGTGTCGTGTAGGCTTTGCTTACCGACTGCTCTACCGAAGACGTCCTCCTTTCCTATTTTGGCGTTAAAATAGCCCAATACGATCTTAACGTCGTATTTAGGACATTGCTCGTATGTTTTGTCGAGGAGCTCGTAGAAACACTCTTTGGAGGCAGGGTCCTTTTCTTCTGTGGGGGCATGAACACATATTAGGCTTATGTTAGCGAATTTAGCCTTGATCCGGATAGTCATAATACGCTCGCTCACGTGTCGGAAGCTTAAGACTTCTTTCCTAAGTCTGCCGCGTATGACAAATCCGCATCCGAATAAGCGTTGCCTGTTGCCTCTGTAGCAATCACCGTAGTAGATGTCACAGTTTTTCATCCTCTTTTTGCCCGGCCCATCCCATCGCACTTCCTGGATGGCGGTAATATCTGCTTTTTAGCAGTCTAGGGCCTCTGCTAGTTGTTCGGCTGCACGTGGTCTGTAAAGGGACAGAACATTCCACGTACAGATCCGAAGGTCGTTGTCCTTATTTCGTTTGCTGGAGTCGTCATTAGTTGGGTCATCCTTATCCGAGGCTTTTGGTTGTTTCGGAACCATGCGTTTTTTACGTGGTAGGGAAGTTACCCCGACGGCACAACCCCCAACCTGGAGGCCCAGTTCCTTAATTATTCCCCTAGGACGAGGGGCCGGGTACACCGGTGCCAGTAGTCCACTACGGGAGTATGAGCGCTGCCGTTGGCCCATTAAGGGCTCCTCCGCCACCATCTCTATTCCAATGTCCTGACCAACATTGGAAATTCCTTACCGACCTGTGATCCGAATATGTACGTCGAAGCAGCTCGCGCAAGGTATTCACTAAGTTCAACCTAACTGGAACTATAGACGCCACCGTTGACTCTGTCTAGGGAATTCGTCCGCTGCCGCCTGGAACAGGAAGAAGTGCTCTAGTGAGAAAAGCACTCCTCCCCCCCTCTCTCATCTGCTGCCACCAAGAATCCGCCAAACGGGGTTGGTTACCCATTTCTTGGATTAAGGTACTAGGCACCCGGCTGTCACCGCGTGGAGGTTGAGAGTAGGAGTTGGTAGGCCTCAGCTAAGTGAAAACGCTTGTGTTTTCATATGATCGCATGCACTACCGTTTGACTAGCCAACGACGAGACATTGTTCATGTTAAATCCACTTGTGCTTGCAACTGATGTTCCAGTGGGTTTGCGGAGAGAAACAATATCTTTGTGACGATTTAGAAACCCATTTAGTCATTTTTGTCCAGTCATTTCATTTTTAAAAGGATGCTCCAAGTTATTACGACAAGCTAATTGAAAAGCCAATCTTTTAATATTTTTTCGTGTCAAACCGTAGTACTTCTTTCCATTCCCAGGACGTACTGCATTAATTGGTTCTCTAATTCTGGACTAAGAACGGTTTTTCTACCAAGGGGTACATCTAAGGCTTTAGCAGAAGACGAATTAAAAAGTCTGAAAAGTGTTGTCCGTGGAACTCTAAAAGTGTGAGCAGCTTTTTTGAAGCCCATTTCTTTTGATTTTACGCCTGTGATGGCTTTTTTCATGTCTTCCTTGACCCAGGCCTTACGTTTTTTCTCATTAGGTGCCATCTGAAAACTTACGAGATATCCAACGTCAAAAAAGAAACAATTATATGAGCTGGTTCTCAATATGGAATACTATTCCATATTAGGAACAACGATCTTCACTGAAAAATGTAAAGATTCACTAGTTATTCACCTGAGCTCACCTCAAAACTTTAAATTATCACAAATGTTGAGTTTTTTCCTAATGGCACAAAAAAAAATGTTTGACTAAAGTTAAACAGATAAAAAAATATAAAGAAAATAAACTCACAATATTATGTCACGCACTGCACCAACGAGATTTTTTAACTACTGCACACGTCTAATTCAACCGGGCGACTACAAGGATACTAACAACGAATATGCGCATGAAAAGAAAGTTTTGCAAGAAGTTAATAGATATTAACATAACGTAGTTTTCAAAAATCTGCACTATTCCATATTAGGAGCGTATTCCATAATAGGTACACTTCCTCTATACGTACATATGTCTTGTAAATACAAAACTGTACAGAATATCCTTATACATTAGGTCTGTTCGCATACTTTCTGCACCAAAATTCGCAGTTTGTCAAATTTCCACGAGTGGGGGTAAAATTCTCTCAGAGAGAGGTAAAATTACGAAAAAGTAAGCGAACGCGTTGAACCACGAAAGTTGCGCACTTTGTAAACATCAAACCCAACAAAAAATCACATACACAGCTATGTGACAGATTTGACAGTTTTCACAAACTAGCCCACAGAAATTTCTTGCACTAAATTTCTCAGCATGGGAAAGCGAACAGACCTATTATCGTAGAAAATTAACACTACACGTTGTTGTAAAAATAATTTTTTTTTACATATATTTTCCGCTTTCCGTTTCCACCTTTTATCGGCAGTTGGTTTTGGTTCTCTTCAAAGTGTGCAAGAGTGCAAATGGATGGTTGCTGTCAAGGATTCATTTATTCATTGAATGTAGATTCGAGTTCTCGCTAGACGCGGTAGTGTCGATTTCCTCAAGTAATACTACTATTAGATGTATGGTATATACAATGGTGCTACAAACAACACGAAGCACGAAATGAGGCAAGTCAAGTAAGAATTAAAGAAATAAGACAGTGTTTGTCATATGCTGATCGAAATGAACAACGTGCAAATGATTGCCTTTCATTTACGCATATAACTTAACACCAGCAGACGGTGCAAACAACACATGCACACGCGAGCCCCGAGGAACGGAAATGCTGACTAAGCGTTTGGCGCAATCAATGCACATTGAATCATTCGCACGACAGCAAACAACACCAGAAGCTGAGTTAGCGAAAATTAGGTAATAAATATAAGTGATTGAATATTTGCCAGTACAGTTTTTAAGTATTTACGAAGCAATAACGGTCAGTTCATTCTGCCTTGTGTTTTTTTTTAGTAAATCGTATGGTATTTTAATTAGCTTATACATAGATAGGTATATCCTCAAACAAAAGCCAAGCATTGCCGGGTTCTCTATCTATATAAATAAAAGACAATGTTCGTATGTGTGCGTCCTATAGACACAAAACCTAATAGACCGATTTCGCTGAGCATTTTACAGTTTGTTCTTATTAGTGCCAGCAGTGTTTAAAAGGTACCTTTTATTTATATGGACCAAGTCAAATTTAGCAATAGCGAAACAATGCCGGGTCCGCTAATGTTTAATGAAATAAACTCTCTAGAATCCGATTCGATTGTTTTCTAATGAGACTGAATAAATTCACATTGAATTTACATTTAGTTGTCAATTTATTCGCAATCACCCACGCTACGGTGCATGTCTAAGCAGATAGACCTTTATATACCTTTTTTTAAATTAATTGTAGTTCCTACTCGTCTGATATTACATATTTTTTATGAACAAAAAACTTTTTATTTTATAGAGTCCAGAAGAAATTGGTACAGAAGACAGCTTTCCGACGAAAAGCGAGATTCAAGATAACAGCAGGGATTCCGATTCATTTGGCGACGATGAGGGACCAGAGAGAAAAAGGAAAACAGATGACGATGATAAACTCCTGCAAAATGCTTTGGACTGTATGACTAGTCTGTATCTAACAAGTGCTAAACGCGACCAACATTCAATTTTTGGTGAACACATCGCTAATAAAATTCGCACCTGCAATAGGAATAGTTCAGAGATAAACATCGCTCAACACCATATCGAAAATATAATATTTAATTTGTGCACGGGTGCTTACAATAAAGTTGATGGAAGCTACCAAACTCCGACCATCCCGACAGCGATAACTAGTGTTCAATCTGATATCCTTCCCAAAATGGAACCTGATTCATAAATAGTATTAATTTCAATCTTTTTGTTTTGTTTTTAATAAATGTCTGAAAAATCTAAACCTTACTTTTTTCACGAATGTATGTACTAATACATGTAATTTTTAATTCTTACATGCAGCAATGTTTTTTCGTTTGTTTTTCTAAGTGGCGCTATTCTGCTGGTACCATAAAATTGCACATAATTTACTGTTCTAAAAAAGCGAAGAATCGTATGACTTTGTCCTTTCATTTTTGATGGACTCAAAGTACTTCCTACTTTTATAACGGTGGCCCATATGCGTGCGTTATGTTTAGAATGAAGTGCGACTCTCTTGCAACTTGGGCCTCGACCTGAAGTATTGAATTGAAATGACAATGAATCAATAGGTCCATGGCTTTACTTAAAAGTTTGTACGAATTTTTGCCTCATAGCGTTCCCTTTAAAAAAAAATCGCAAAAGAGAGAGGTAATAAGAGAGTAAAATATTTTCTCTCAGAACAAATCTTACGAATTCTTGTCCACAAAGTTTTAATGGACAAGAATCGGCAATCTGCCAAATTTATTAGCTGATTTTTTTGTTGAGAATTTCGTAGTTTTTATAATTCTCATTATTTTGAGTTTGAATCGGATTTGCTGTGATAATTATTATATAAAAAAAAAATGGAAAACAGGTTCGCAAATGAATATAGAATATTTCCCTAGGACATTCCAATGTATTAAAATAGGTAAATTCCTATTGTAATATTTTCTACGGTAAAACGTGGCGTTCCCAAATTCGAAATTGCTACCGTTGGAACCAATGCCACCCCAAAATAAGAGCGATTATGCAAATCAAGCCCGTATAACCTTGGTTTCGTCTTGTATTTAAACCTCACTACAGAACCCTATTCTGCCGAATCCATATTTCTCGTAATCTCAAATTAAAAAATTGTCTAATTTACATAGCTTAACCTAAGTCTTAGCAACAGCTTACTGAAAGTACCAGCATTTCTCCAGATAATATCTAAATATTAGGTATGTTCTCGGAATATATTAAGTTATCATTTCCATCTCCTGAATTAATCTACTTAGAAGGATATCTTAAACTGTCGCAGTTTCAACCACTCTGGCAAACAACATCACCAATACCCCTGTCTATCTCTAATTGATAAAGGAGAACTCTCACAGGTAAAAATACCGATAAAGTTTCCGTCTACTTTGTGCCTACACTGTCCCAATTATTGTGCTACGGCCATCTAGTGAAGAGTGCGCAAGTGCAATAGGTGAAGAGAGAATCTCTTTAAGTAAATTCCATAAGGCCGGGGCGGTAACAATTACTTAATTTCAACTCTGCAGCGCATTTCTTATTACATCTCTCCCTTTACTAAATGTTTACACAAGTGTTCGCTTGTTACTCTGTGGAACAGAGTACGATGATTTTCCTTGTATTTCGCGATGTGCTCTTGGTTTATTGCAAACGTTAAGTAGACCGAGGATTAAGGCCGATTAAACATACATACATATGTTCTTCCTGACTACACCGATATTCATGAGCCGGTCCAGAGCGGTACTTTTTCGAATTTCCCTCCCTATGACATCAAAAGGTCCAACGAATAGTCCAATATAATATGAGTAGGCGATTTACATAGTTAACCAAACACATTACATTTGTCGAAGACATTTCACTGGAGAAAATCTGACCAAACATGCAGTATCAACGTTATTTCTTTTAGTCTAAGAGCCCGCAGTATAGATTTGGCAGTGAAGGATAACCAAAAAAATATGTACATTCATAGGTAGTATTTATTAGTGTGATATCAAATAAGGCAGTCTGGCAGTCCTCATTGGAGGATGAGGAATATAACAGTACTTTTAAAAAGCGAAAAAATGCCCAAAAGTAATAGGGGCGATAACCATGTAATTTTTATTGAAAACAATAGAGCAGAATTTGCTTGCTTTAGATTCTTTTATGCCAGACGTTTAGGATGCGGCTAAGGCCACGCCAGACGCCAGACTCGAAAGATAGTCCAACTCTTCCAGATTACAAAAATATGAACGCCAGACGTTTTGCGCGCGGCCAAGTTCTTGCCAGACGCGTCCAAAGTAACTAAGGTAACAAAAAACATGAAATGTACCCGATCGAAAATAACTCATAAAATTACTATTTTTGTGCATAAACACTAGAAATTGACCAATAACATAATAGAACACCCGTTCTTTATAAATATACCAAGCCCAGATACTTTACCTATCGCCAAGTCCTTGCAAGGCGCATCCAAAGTATCCAAACCTAACAAAATCATCCAACCTTCACTTAAACCACCAATCATAGGTCTAATAATTCATGTTGCCGCCTGAAATTTCTAACAAGCAAAGAACAATTTCCACCGATTACTAGCACATTACATTGTAGTACTCCACCTATTGTCAAGACTTTATCAGATGCATCTAAAATATTTTTAGGGGACAAAACATATGCAAAATACATGACTGCGAAAAATGCATGAAAATACTGCAATTTTAGTGCAAACACCTGAAATTGCCCAAAATCATAAAATAATACCCATCTTAATTCCAAACAGCTCACCTGTCACCAATAAAAACACTTTTAGATCTCTTTATAATCATTTATTTTATTATAATTTATTCTAAGTCCGCCGTCAAAACGTCGCTGCGACTTATCATTATAATATTGAAAATAAAGATCGGCGCAGCGATCTCGGCGAGTTCGTTTTATAGGTGCTTCTTGTCGACGATGCATTTTTCTTGACTGTTGCAGAATGACCTCTTTTCAACTCGTCGTGAGGTATTGCTGGCCTTGCATTATATGTAACTCACGCATTGTAAATATAAATAAATTTTCTAATCAACTAAAAGTTACATATACGAATGATTTTAATATCAGACTCTTGTACGTCACTGTTGATTGTGATGTTGAAAATTTCTCTTCACGTGCCGTACATGGAGTGAAACTGTCCCCGTTCGTATCTACTTGACTTGTTCAATGATTCACACATTGATGTACGAATCGGGGAAATAGACACAAGCTTTAATAAGGATTAGTGCACGTGTATATAGAACTGGGATGAGCGTAAAATATCATATCCATGTATTGATGTTCGTATTGTTTGTACGTTACGATTTCGGTCTATAACGTCAGTATCAGTACATCATAGGGAGTAGTAGTGTCATATTGTGAGAGGTCGTGAGTTTAATATTATCGGTTTGAAACATTTTAGCTGTATATGTACATATATACATACATTTCCTTGTGATATTATTTTGTTTGTTTTCTGTACAAACTAATATGACCACACGAGTCGAACGGCAGAGGGAAAAAAGAAACATAACACGTACAACCAAAACTCCAAAAGAAGCAGATTCTAGACGTGCAGTAGAAGCAAAACGCGTAAGACGCTCTCGCCAGATGCAGAGAGAAATGGAAACGCCTAAGGAAGCTGCAGCACGATGTGGTAAAACAGCGAAGAAAGCAAGAAAACGGCGAACACAACAGGTTCCAATTGATAAAGCAGAACAAGAAGCAGCTCGACGTTTAAGAACCGCACAACAAGTTAAAAGATATCGAGCGAGACTAAAAGCCACAGAGTCACCAGAACAACGTGCAAAACGGCGTGCTTTGATAACTGAGAAAGTTAGACAAAAACGGAAATTGCTAGCAGTATGTGAAACACCCGAACAAATAGCAATTCGACGTGGAAAATCAGCACAGCAAGTTCGAAAATATCGCCAAAAAAAGGAAGCTATTGAAACGCCCGAGCAAGCTGCAGCACGGCGTGCTCGCTTAGCCGAACAAAAAAGAAAAAGACGAGCGTTTTTGGCCTCCGAAGCACCTGAAATAAGGGCGGCGCAACTTTCACGCCGAGCAGAAAAAATTAGACAGAATCTCCAGAGACGACGAGCTATGGAAACACCGGAACAAGTTGCCGCACGTAATTGTAAGGTATCTCGGCACATGTTAAAAGGTGTACGAGAATTGCTGGTAGCATTTGGAACAACCGAAGCACCACGGTATCATGATATCATAATGCCACTAATGAAGCAAGTAAGAAAATATTTCAATGTGCACTCTTATATTGCAGTGTTGTACCAAGTACAAGTAGCGGTATCAGTATAAGTACCGAAGTTTGTACTAGTAGAATGTACTCGAGTGAACAGAAGTACCATCCATGTACAATTTAAAGTACTTCTCCAGGGTTATCGCGAATAAATTTTCCCTCGGAATTTTTTCTCCGAATACATATTAGATACCTTCAAAAATAGGAAAAAATTTCATCGGGGAAAAATTAAATATCGCGATTGTGTTGAAAATTCTCCCGAGTTGTCATTCATGATACCTATTTCTTTTCCGCGGAATTATTTCCTCTTTTTTGAAGATAGCAAATTTTTGTTCGGGGGAAAGATTCCTAGGGAAAATTTATTCACGATAACCCTTTTCAAGTACTGTGGGATACTTTGCAAATAGTATATTTTGAAGTACTTAAAACATCTGAAATACCTGAAGGTACTTGAGTGCATTTTTTTGTGGGCTATGTGGCGTAAGTAATTAGTGTGTCGGACCACTGCGCGTAAGGTTCCAAGTTCGTATCACAGAAAACACAAAAAGTTTTTTTACGGTCTCGTCTGATGAACATCCGAGTGTTGTAGTCACGAGAAAGCTCGAAACAAATTGCCCTTCGGATACGGCTCTAAACTGTAGGCCCCTTCCATTCGTGTGAAAAATATAACGCACACAACATGAGTGGTTGCGAGAAGTTAGGGCCTGGTACTTAAGGAGCTGTTGCGCCAAATATTTATTTATTTATTTTACTTAAGTGCAATTCGTTCTTGGAATTCAAAGCACCCTGAAAACCTACTGCGACCGAAAAGGGGAAAAAAAATTGAGAATGGATGAAGATGACTGCAAAAATTGCATGACTTCAATTAAAACTCCATAAACTGTGCTTTTGGTAACGCATGCTCATTGTATAATTTTATAATACCTACACATTTTTATACTTTTACACTTCGCTGTCTAGTTTCATAGATGGTAAGTAAAGAGTAAAGATTCTCTTTATTGACTGTGTATGCAGTATGTTTCTCTTATCTTCATAAACCCATTCAACTTAAGGGGAATAAACAGCGCACACACATCATACATTTTACAAACATACAGATAACAGTACTGTTTGTATTGGTTGTACGTTCTCAGGTTTATTCTGTTTATGTGGTCGTAGTATCTGCTTGTACCTTATGCAGGGAATAATGTAGTGTCGCTTAGACTCGCAGGTTCGATAGGTGAAATTCTTTTTGTCGAAGAAGAATTCGAACTGTTATTACATATAACATTCAGATTATAATTTATTTGAGGAAAAATTAAATAAGAAAAAAAAGAAAGATACAACGAGTATTTCGTCATATTTAAATTACTGTGCGGATATATGTACATACTTATGTATGCATGTGGTGCAGTGAATAACTTCACGGGAATTCGCACTTTTTTGTGGGAATTAGTTTCACTTTCAATATGAAGTTATTTCTTTCTTAGGGTGGGTAGTAATTTCACTTCATTAGAGAGTTAAGAAATATTTTTTTGTGTGATTCACTGCAATGTGTATTGCCGTAAAAAAAAATTCGTTGTTTATGCTGACGTTGAGAGTTTTGTTTTACAAGTTGACTAGGTATTTGATCTTTTAACAAACTAAGCCCGAGACCGGTTTTTGACAGGAAAGTGATAAAGTGAATGCAATAAAATGGAAGTAGAAATTGAATTTATTGGTGGTTTACGCAAAAATAGTAAACTATTGTACGTTGTACAAGAAAAACAAATTTATTTTAAAAAGTATACGCGAAAAAACGTCTCACGTTATTCTTGTTACGAAAGTGATAGGAGTAAGTGTAAGGCTAGTCTGTTTATTGATGCAATAACGCAAAAAGTTCTTGGAGACAATAAAGCTCTTCATTCTCACGCGGACCAAGAGAATTTAATGAAAAAAATGAAACTTTTAAATAGCATGAAAAAAGATTGCGTGAATAAGCCACTGAAAAGAAAATTAACAGCAAAAGAAATTTTTGATGAAAACCGCATGAAAATGAACGATGAAAATGTCGAAATCAGTTTCAAACAAATTAAAAGAACTTTAAACATGATAAAACAACAAAGTTTAGACAAATGCCCAAAAACACCAACAAAAATTCAACAATGTTTTGAAAATAAACTGTTCTTGGAAAACGATGGAATTTCGAACTATAAAAAACAGGTACAATTTTGTAAGCATACCATTTAGGAAAATAATTTCGCCTACATTATTTTTTTTGTCATTCCATTTTTCCGTTTCGTATTTTACTTCTTCTTTTCCAATTTTTCAAAAAGAAAAACCCTGACGCATCGTCGAGTTTTTTAGTTGGATTTGTGTGCAAAGCGAAAAACAACAGCCCCAAAAACGAACCGATCTCTTTGAAAATGCACACATTAATAATCGTCACACCGCGCCGTCTCGTATGAGCTATGTACAAGTACACATAGCGTACCCTACATTTTTTTTTTTTTTTTCTTTGTAGGGATAGGAAACACTCGACTGGAGCACTCAGACGCAACTGGTCCATTGTACTGCCAGAGAGCAAACCCTGATTTATCCATTTTATTGGTATTTCCTTGACTTTCTAAGAAAGCCAAGCAAGCACTTCAGTGATGAGGAGCTTACAGTACCAGCACTCACCACATCAGCACCAAAGGTCTGCCACCTGATACGAGCAAAGGCCGGACACTCACAGAGATAATGTTCCACGTTGAACGGCTTGGCAAAAGCGAAGTGGCCTGTCAAGACACCATTAAGTTGTCTACAGTCTTTTCTGCTGAGAGACAGCACGAATGCCGCTGATTTCTTACAGACGTCCGGGAGCATGCGTTTAGTCAGCCTGCATCCTGGAGAGTCATGCCACACACAATTGTGCTCGTGGGAGACCCAATCGTCAATGGAAGCCCTAATCGAGGACGCTGGGAGACCCAACGCGGGTTCGAGACCTGAGAAACCCTCCTCTGAGCCTTGTCTAGCAATCTTATCGGAGATCTCGTTCCCCAAGATCCCAGTGTGACCTGGGACCCAGATAAGAGACAGAGAATTCAGCCTTGCGACCGAGTTCAAAGAGTTTTTAGTTTCACGAACTATTTTAGAAGTGGTTAAAGGGTTAAGCAAGGCCTTCAGCGCAGCCTGACTGCCACTACAGACATAAATGCTAAGTGTCACTTCCACCTGTTCTTCACAACATAGTTCATGGCAATTAGGATTGCATAAGTTTCCGATTGAAAAACACACGCATATTTGCCTAACGAGAAGTGAAGTCTAATGTTGTCGACTTCCACGAAGACCCCAGCGCCAGACCCTTGACTGGTTTTGGAACCATCCGTAAATATACGACTACATTCCATTCTCGGCTCAGACTCTGACCGAAGCCAGTCCTGGACACAAGGAAAGTCGACTCTGAATTTGCGCATCAGCTGGAGTTCTGGTGTCATTGCATCAGATGGCATATCCATAAGACAGGAGTCGTAAGATAAGTGTCGCACAAGTTCACCAAAATTCCAGTGTGGAGTATACCAAAAACCGCCCCGCCTAAGACGATGGATGGCTTTGATAGTGCAACCCATGATATAAGTATCAAGGGGAGGTAAGTTCAGCAAAGCGTCTAGAGCAGAGCCAGGCGTACTCGGGAAAGCTCCCGTGCAGCCGAGACAAGCCGTTCTTTGGAGTTTCGCGCAAAAGGCAACCACATATTTACGCGAGAGCCCCTTCCACCAAACAACCGGCGCATATGCGAGAAATGGTCTTATCATAGCCGCGTAGATTCACAGAACCTTATTGCTGATAAGCCCCAAGTCTTGCCAAAAGCACCCTTACACTGCCAGAAGACTGAGAGCGCCTTGGATTTTTTCGACTCGACGTGTTTAGACCAATGAAGTTTCTTATCTAAAATTACTCCCAGATATTTGGCTTTATTGGAAATGCGAATGGTGACGCCTTTTAGTACTGGCTGAGTCAGACCGGTCAAAATCCTCCTTCTCGTAAAAAGAACAACCTCAGTCTTAAGAGGATTCACCGAAAGCCCACTCCTAGTACACCATTCATCGATCATGTCCAGCGCCGCCTGCGCGTTAGCACAGACCGTCGCCAGGCATGGCCCGACAGAAAGTACGGCGACATCATCCGCATATGCCTGAGCGTAGACGTTAGAACTATTTAGAGTGTTCAACAGAGAGTCGACCACCATGCACCATAACAATGGAGACAGAACGCCACCTTGCGGACAGCCCCTGTTTACCCCTGTCATAACATATTGGCCACAATCCGCATCCACAACACTAATGTTTCATCTACCCCGTGTTGTCTGGCAGAGTCGCACATGCAGTCAAAAGTCGCATTGTCAAAAGCACCCTCAATGTCGATGAAGATACCCATCGCGTATTCTTTCCTATCAAGCGCGCATTCAATTCTGGCCACTAGATTTTGAAGTGCGGTCTCACAGGATTTCCCACGCTGATAGGCATGCTGCATCTCCGATAGTGGATGCAGTTTCAAAGCAACTTTGCGCACGTGAAATTCTACCAGTCTCTCCATACTTTTCAGTAAGAAGGATGTCAAACTTATAGGTCTGAAACTCTTGGGGAGCGAATAGTCTTCCCTACCAATTTTCGGTATGAAAGCTACTCTGACTGTCCGCCAAGGTGTAGGAATATATGCCAGCGCCAAGCCAGCGGTGAAAATTCTTTTCAGAGTTGGCAATAGCTGATCTATACCCTGTTGCAGCATAGCTGGATATATTCCATCGGTGCCAGGCGATTTGAAACCATCAAAAGATGCCACAGCATATTTGATGGCCTCATCTGTTACCACGGCTGATGCAATATACCAGCTGCGCCGAGTTTTCTGACTTAGATCAAGCTCAGCCTGGGTAAGCGGGCCAAGCTGCGACCTAGTGATTATCCGATTGCCAGGGAAGTGAGTCTCCAGCAGAAGACTAAAAGTTTCCGCTTTCGTCTCAGTAAACTTGCCATCAGATTTTCTCAGTGACTCCGGTTTGGTCGGCTTGCCCCTTTTGAGAACCTTAACCAACCTGCTGGTTTCACCGAGTGTCTCGATCTTTTCACAAAAATCTCTATAAGAATCACTTTTCGACAACCGAATTAACTTCTTGTAGTCTTTTTGCTTCGATCTAAAAAGATTCCAGTCACCTTCTAAATTTGTCTTGAGTGACCTATTTAGAAGTTTTCTGGATTCTTTCCTAAGTCGCTGCAGTTCTGGGCTCCACCAGGGAACCGGAGTTCTGCAGGGGGTTTTTGTCAATGGGCACGTCAGTTCAAAACAGCTGGTAAGGACACTAGTCAGGTTTTGAACAACATCCTCAACCTTTGGTTTCGTTCTGAGTTTAGTTGGAGTTTTGGCAGATCTGTCTAGCTCTTCCCTAAACTGCACCCAGTTGGTTTTCCACGGATTCCTCCTCTCCTGCAAAGTTATGGCCTCGCATTCGATTTGGAAAGCGATGTATCTATGGTCTGACAAGGACACCTCCGGCAGTACCCTCCAGTTAGTAATTGACTTGATATACCTATTAGATAAACTCAAATCAATTACCTCCTGCCTCCTTGCCGTAACAAAAGTTGGCTGGGAGCCAACATTGTTAATTACCATGCCAGACGATAGTATAAAATCTAGGAGATGGTTTCCTCGTATGTTACATTTGCTGCTGCCCCAGACTGTATTCTGAGCATTCGCATCGCAACACATGACTAGTCCCATCTCCCGAGTGTCACAGTACTTTATGAGTTCGGCAACCGCCTTCGGTGGTGGAGGCATTACCGAATCATAAGGGAAGTAAGCCGACGCAACGACGAAGGTTTTCCAACTTCCGGTCGTTTCGTAGCTTATAGCTGCAGCAACCAGGTCCTGTCCACAGAATTGTCCAAGCTTGGTTACTGAGAGGAAATTCGGCACAAATAGACAAGCTCTCGGTCTTTCAGATCGCTCGCCACATAGCACCGTTACTCCACGAACACCCCCAAAACCACATATGCGCTTGTTCCGCACGTATGGCTCCTGGATAGATGTTATGTGGTGTTTTGTACGCACCACGGAAAATCTGCTACTTAAGAGAGCGGTAGCAGCCTTTGAGTGGTGGAGGTTTATCTGCGAAAATATCAAAGATATAGTCGCAGTTTTATTAGCAGAATGGCGCGCACCAGGTGCGCACATGCTTCCGCCGAGGCGAGCGCCCCTACCCGCGGCATTGCCTGCGTCAGCCATTTTCTGTCCGCTGGTGCTGGGACCTTTAGGGGTAACAGCACCAGTATCCACCAGATTTTGTGCGCAGATAACGCCACCGGTAAGAGTGTGCCCGACAGAAGAGCGCGCATCAGATGTGCACCCTACATACAATAACCAGTGTGCCATCTTTTATGTCGGTATGTAAACATTGAATAACTTTGACATTTATCAACCGATTGACTTGAGTAGACATGTTTTTGAAACGTCAATTCAGTAAAATTTTAACCATGAATCGCTTCACACCGAAACAACGCGCCGAAATAGTGACGCTGTCATTGACGTATTATATATGAAATGTCACTTTCATACTATGTCTGCAGAAAAATGTGTTGCAACATCTCCAGCTCCCTTGTTTCAACGAATATTGAAACTATTTAAATGTTAAGAGTTTTTTACAGCCAACACTTGAACGAACACAAATGGCGCAAGTTTCTTTGGCGGGTATCTATGATGGCGGATATTTTGTTTCTGTTTAATACCGCACTGAAACAAGGGAGCTTGAGATGTTGGAACATCCGTGAATTTGGGCACTAGCAGTCCATATATAATACGTCAATGAACGCTGCACATAGACCTTTTCGCCTGCTTGTCAAAATTATGACGTTTAAGTGACAACCCACTTTTGGTAGCCAAACGTTTTTCTTTTTTGTGCTGTTTTGCTCGCGGAATAAGTTGTAATTGAGAAAATTCTTCCAAAACATAATATTTAAAGAACACTTTTGCATTTGGTGCGTGTAAATATTAATAGCACATCACCGTACTATTTTTCCATACGAAAAAATGAATACTTTACGTGTAAAATGCCGGCAAAGTGTTGTGTTGTGAGCTGTAGCAATCGGCATGATAAGGGCACCGACAATAAAGCCGCCTCGGCTCTACTCAAATTCGTAGTGGACTGGTACGAGAAGAACAACGTAAGTTGGATCTATTGCTGACTTCCCCGACCGCTTACACTCGTTAATTCCAGGTCAGCAGCGCTGATTTATCAGACATGTGGCGCCAAGCGGCTGAATTCAATTTGCGAGGCGGTGCCACAGACATTGCTGCAAGTTCTCTCGAGGAGCTCCTTAAGTTGAAACCGCATGACATGAATGTTCTCGCTCAGCTGGCCATCGCTTATGCTCATATCAATCCGAAGAAGGCCCTCGAAGTTAGCAAGAAACTACCGGCAAAAAACTGACTATGATTCCGTAATAGACGACTTAGAGTCAGCAAACTGAGTCATGAGTACCAAGGCGGCCAAGATGTCTGCCGATGCCAAGATCGAACAATCACCAAGCACGCCAGGAGATGTGCAGAAGAAAAAGAAAACGAATCGCAAGAGGAAGGATAAGTTGCCGAAGAATTACAACGCTGAAGTGGCACCAGATCCAGAGTGCTGGCTGCCCAAGTATGGGAGAACTGGTTTCCGAAAGAAGAGGGATCGTAGGGCGAAGGATATCATCAAAGGTTCACAGGAAATGTCCAGTGGAGCTGCAGATCAATAGTTAGTTTTTTTTTTTCATAAACCCATCGTTCAGATTCGTTAACTTATTTCTCCTTTCAGTGACATGTCGAAGGCTCGGAATCTGAGTAAGAACTCTCCGGTTACTCCGGTGTACCAAGAGGTTATACCTGGACCCCGTCAGCAGCACCGTGAAGTCAGACACAACAAAAAGAAGAAGGGAAGACACTAAATCATCTTTTATACAGAAAAAAAGAAACATTAAAAACTTAACTTGCATTCTTAGAAATTCTGAGTTTTATTGTTCTCTTTGGTTGCGCTTATGTGAAAAAAAAAAAAAAATGCAAGTGGATCTGTATCCTTACATAAATCTACTTTTATTGAGCTATCTGCTCAATAATAACCGGTGACGGTTGAGTTGCCACATCCTTGCTTTCCCTGGCATCGTACGCATGCTTCTTGAGAGTGTTTAACCACTACAACATTGACTTGTCCTTCTGTTCCGTCGCATAGATGTACTTCTCGACGAATTCCTCAATCTCCGGTTCCAATTCTTCCCAAGTGAGTGGTTTATGGATACCATCCTCACCTGATCGAGTACCAAACCCAATCCGGGCGCCCTCGGCAGATCCAACTGTTCCTCTGTAAACGCTTGAGCAATTGTCGCCTCCTCTGTGGTACCCGTGACCACTGCAATGGCTACGCCGACCATTTTTCTAATCTGATGGAGCGTGATACTCTTGCCTTTCACCTTGAGCGTAAGAAATTCAATGCCCTGCGGGCTGAGGAATGGTTCACCGCTTGTCAAACGCTTCGCCGAGGGATCCAAGAAGTTTCTGTAAAGGAGAGGGAGTTAAGTTTACCAGAAATTGCTGCTAATTCCTACTTAACTCACTTCTTGCTCGTGAAGTTGTGTTAGTTCTTTGTGCCCTCGTACATTTTCAAAGTTGAGTTGACCTTCTCCAGTATATCGGTGGGTATACGACAGGTCTCCATGTTCAGCTCCTTGCTGATCCTTGCTGATGATCCCCAAATTCCACCGAAGGCAAAGTATGTGTATGTCCTAGCATTACACTTGTCCTTTGCATTGAAGGATTACACGCCATGGATTGTACGTCGATGGCCACCAAAACATTTTGACAGCATAGACGTCAAACCGCGAAAAGGTCTATTGAAAATAGTCGTTAATGGCGTTTTCCATTGGGCAAAAAGAAGCCTTCTTTTTGTCTTCCGAAGAGAAAAAACACTGCGGCACATGTTCCATTGGCTCTTCGGAATCGTATTCTGGGAGAGTTTTTCGCTTCCCGAAAGTCTTACATCGGATTACCTGTCAAAGTCATATGGAAAAGGAAGCATTGTTTTGTTTATTCGCAATTCAGTGAAGTCCGTCGAAAAAAAGTCTTATATGTGTAAATATAACATACTTGAATAATGTTCAATTATCACTTTCCCCGTCGATCTGCAGTATTTCTCCATCATCTCGACGAAATATTCGTCAGCCAAATTTAATTCTTCATCCATCTTTATCTCTGTTTTGTGAAAAATGTAAACAAGAAATGTGACATTTCACCCACACACACACAATTGAGCGGAAGATGAATCGTATGTTCCATTGGAATCCAGAAGAAGCCAATTCTTGAGTGAAACCAATGGAAAACGACATAAGTTGTGTTAACTCAACGTGCGTGGTCCCGTGGGGCATCCTTTCGCAGCAGAGAATTTGAGTGTATTGTTGCTGAGTGAGATGTTAATTTTTCTGTCTTCTAGCATGCATTTTATCCAGTTACATGTTGTATTATCTACTCCTGTGTATTGGATGCATCTGTATATTTGGGCGTATTCCGTGTTATCAAAAGCTCATTCGATGTCAAGGAAGCAGCCCACCGCAAACTTTTTGTATCTAAAGGATTCTTCAATCCTAGTTGTCAGTTCCTAAAGAGTATGGGTGGTTGATTTTCCTGGTTGACAGGCATACATATTGCTTTTTGTATAGAGTATTTATAGAGCTCTATCGCTGAAATGTCTATCCATTATCTTCTCCATAGATTTCAAGAAGAAAGAGTTAAGGCTTATGGGTCGGTATGATTTCGGTAGTTCTGTTGGTCTACGGTCCGCTTTAATGATGAACCGTGACTTCTTTCCAACTTTTTGGTATATAACCCCATGCAGAACTTCTTCTAAATATGTTGATTGGTAGCGGTGTCAGATGTGGGGTGCATTTTGAAGGAATTTCTCACATGCGAATTTCTTACACTGGGAATAACTCCCAAGTCCTCAGACAAGCTAAAAGAGCTGTCCAACCCTTCCAAAAAAGGCAACTGATATCGTTAAACAAGCAGAAATGACTTAAGAAGGCTTGTGAGTCTCCTTACCGGTCACTACCAAGTACTCTAACACCTCAACAAAATGAGAATCTGAAACATGTTCAGGTCTAACTGTTCATAGAACACTGAATAAATCGAGTGCCCGAACGCTTTTGCGGAATATCTGGTTCTGCCTTTAAATATAGCCTAAACAGTTGGGAACGCAACATGTGAATTTCTCATTGGAATAACACCCAAGGCATCAGACAAGCTAAAAGAGCTATCCAACCCTTCCAAAAAAGGCAACTGATATCCTTAAATACAGCAGAAATGACTTAAGAAGCTTTGTGAGCCTCCTTACCGGTCACTGCCAAGTACTCTACCACCTCAACAAAATGAGAATCTGAAACATGCTCAGGTCTAACTGTTCATAGAACACTGAATACACCGAGTACACCGAATGCACTGACAAACGAGTGCAGTGGGTAGTTTGTTATAGTCTTAATCGAGTGTAGCTATGTCCCTATTATGGAACAAAACTTCAGTTGTAGTTTGGTTGTAAATACAGAATTAGTATTATCGATCTCAACTTTGAGGCAATCAGTTGTCTGTCATCTGTCAATCCGAGACAACTGCAAATTTTTAGTTGCCTGTGTAGTTGTCTGTGCATTTTGGTTGTATTAGGATACACAACTCAATTGTGTGTTGGTTGTGTGAACTGTCAAAACTACACAACTTCGATTTTCCAGTTGTAGTTGGTTGTTTGGAAAAAAGAGGATAGGTTTTGTTAAAAAAAAATTAAGAAGTATAAATAAATAATTTGACAATATTTTTACAGGCTGAAAGTTATAAAGAAACATTTGTATTTTGATAGATCCTGTCAGAAAAAAAAAAAAAACGAGCAGCAGCCAGTTCCAAAATCGTTGGTATTGACGATCGTTGGTATTACTTCATTCACAATGTACAAAAATGATTCATTTAGTCTGAAATAACTAATGAATCTGTTAATAAACGATAGGATATTTGAATTGAACCTTTGGGAATTATTAGATTTACTGTAATGATCGCAAATACTTTTTCGGATGCACGAAACATTAGTAGCGTCTTTCTATTCAGGTCATCATCAAAAAATAGCTCAAAACTGCTTTCCACTTTTGTATTCCGTTTACTATTAAAAAGATTACCGGATACTTTTGAATATTCTTCTGTTTACGTTGAAATGTCAGTGTTAATTTGCAATTTCCGTATTTCAAGTTGGCTGCATTAGCTCAACTGAAAATGGTGGTGTTCCATAATTCGAGAATCATGTATACTTCCACACCAGTGAGCGACAACCTCCCTTATTCTTAATTGGGATTCGCACACATCTTGGGTGTTAATAGAAAAGTAACGTTTTCTATTTACATAGCACTGCCTTGATTCTCATACCTGTGTCTGAATTTTTCATGATAAAACGTTTTTTTTTAATCTTTTTTGCCCAATTTTACACACACGCACTATTTTGCAAGTTATCAACTCGTTAACTCGCGAAATCACCGAGTTAGTTGACCAAAAGTTAACAAACATCAGTTAAGTCTGAATTTTTATTATTAATAAGGATTTGAACATATCCACTGCGTAAACCAGGAGTTAGAGATAATTCATGTTTATTAATACGGCTGTAAATGTTTTGTTAGGAATGGGTGAACTACTAATGTGATAATAAAACATCAGGTTCAGGAACATCTACTTGTTTTACTTTTCAAGCTATGAGTTATTAATAGTGGAAGTGTTTGATATGAGACTGAATGTCTTGAAGCTGGTTTCAAAGCATTCATTGCAGATCGTTTAACCCATAACTGGCGCAGTCGATAATTGCAAATAATTCGGAGGCCTCGTATATCTAACACCAATTAAATTGCATAGTTTAAAGTAACTTTATATTGATCTATGCGGGTTTTGATATTAAGAGCACATTGATACGCAAGTAAAAATTGCACTAAAAAAAAATATTAAAGTACTTTATAGTGCGTGAGCCTCCCACCAAGAGGATATTTATTGGTGTTAAGTGGATTTGTGCAAAAGGACCAGAGCACATTTCGTGTAGAGAACTTTAATTGTTTGGCCAAGAACGAACGTTAGGCGATTCGATTAGTGAAACTACAATAAAATATAATTAGAAGCAGTATCAGCCCTTCATGGGTATACGAGTATGTAAGTCATTAAATTGGTATTATTTAAAGCTCAATCTTAATTTTTTTTTCAAAATTATCGCGAATATATTCTATATTCCTATCTATATATATGGGTACATACATATGTCAAAAGGCTATAAAAAAAATCATACCTATATAATCCGTATTGTATACAAGATAGTGATAGTGAAGAGGACGGATATGTTTGCCCAGGAACGATAGTGAACAATAATATGACATTAACTATCGCAAACCCTAGCAGATCTTCTGGCGTGGGTCTGGAAGGTATTTATTTAATAAATATAGGTACAGTAAGCGATGTGAGAAGCAGTCATTTAAGTAGTAATTTAGACATTTCGAATCACAATGCAACTAATACCAGTTCAACCAACAATAATGTAAGCAGTGAAGTAAACAATGTTAGCAATAGTGTTAACTTTGATGAAATAAATAAAATCTTCAATACGCTTAAAAAATTCCAGACACCGTTAAGGATCTTCCCCAATTTAGTGGCGATCATAGATTACTCTACGAGTTTTTCAATAATACCCCTGCTTTTTTGGGCTTTTGTAATTAGTAAAGTGAAGTGAAGTAAACCACGTGTTAAAAAAACTATCCGCAGCTGCCAGATTTCCTATATTATAAAATTTCCTATTAACTATTAAAAAAAACACCAGACTTACCGATATTTCTGTCTTTCAATTAAAAAATAAACGTACGTAAATAAAAGAACACACAATCTTTATCTTTGCCAACTTGGATGAACGAAATAATTGAACTCGCAATCGAGTCTCGAAAAATTATATACGCTTGAATCCGGCTGCGCAACTTATTGGTAGTCATTGGCAGTGGGATATTGTAGTAGATTTACATACAAAATCCTACTTTACTTCACTTCGATGTGCCAAAAAAACAGGGGTAATGTTGAGGAAATATTAGGTCTTATGAGCACTATACAAAATACACCGTATGCTAGAATCATAACGGGAGTAATACGAAATAAAGTTACTGGTGAGGCAAATGAGGTGTTAAATGTGTTTGGAACACCTTTGGGGTGGCCTCAAATCAAGGCGAATCTGATTTTACATCACTCTAATAGGCGAAGTGAAACGTCTCTTATTAGAGACATTCACAAAAATTATAGAAATATTGTCAACTCAACCATGTACACATTCACGAAGGTGGCCTTTATTCAGAAATGTGTCTTAACACATTTCTTATTGGTCTAAGGGAACTTTTGGGCTCAAGCATTAGATCTATGAGACCGATCACCCCTCAGGAAGCATTTAGGTTCTGTTTCAGAGAACAGATCTCTTACTACATGAGATACACTGTTCCGAATGTTACTACCAAGTCGTTTGGTCAGAACCCATTAACGTTTAACCGCAAAAACATTTCTTTTGGTCAAAAGCAAATATTTCCCCCAAGACAAAATATTCAAACCTTCCTTTCAAATAACAACGCCTTTGTTGGAAGTTCTCATACTCACAAATAAATACAATACAATGTAGTTGGGCCCAGATCAATGAATTCCACTTAACCTACCCCCACCCCGATGGACATATCCAGCGGTACAACCCGTAACACCAGGACTCAACAATCGAATTTTAGAGGAGCTTTATTTAATACGCAAAACAATAACATGATTACCAACAACACTAGCCGTAATTACGCTATTAAGGAACTCAATAATATACACAACATCCAACATTTATCACAACGCGTCAGCTGAATCCAACAAGCTAGGTAGACTTAAATCCGGAATCTCATTATTATCAGGAGCTGGACCGATATATACCCATCGACAAACAAGGAATAACAGAAGGGTATTATAATTATTAATACACAAAATGACACAACTTTTCGGTTTATAGCCTCGGATTCGTTGACATAAACAAAAACTGTGCAAATATATTACCATACATTAATATTTTTTCTAGTTCAGGGCAACCGCTTAAATTCCTAGTAGGTATGGGAGCTTCAGTAAGTTTTATTAGTCCTACAAAACCCGATATTTCAATTTCAATTTCAATTTATTTATAAAAAGAAGGTATACATTAAGACATAGTCTTTAATAGTACAGCGAGGAAAGTATTCAAGTTAAATTTACATAAATCTCAAAGTTAATAATGCAACATAATAATTCATAATAATGATTAATAAATAAAGAAGGAAAAAGGAAAGAAGGAAAGAAGAAGAAGAAAGAAAGGAAAAGTAGTGAAATGACAGAATAAGGTTAGCAAAATAAACTTTAGAGGTGAATGAAGATATTTATTTCTACTTCTATTTTTAATGCTGCGATGTGTAATATCTTAAGAGTGCAGTTTTTAAGTTTTTGACATTTGATACATTTTTAATATGTGGCGGCAAGGAGTTCCATAACCGGATAGGTTATATACAGGTATTCTTGCACGGATATACAGGTATTCTTGCACGTTTCCAGGCCAGAGGAAAGGTTGAAGTCATTATACACGAATTGACGATGTGTGTAAAGTGGCTTACAATTTGTGGCAAAATGATTTTCACAAAACGAAGTGGCACCCCATCCTCTCCAATGGCATTCGACCTCAGTGACTTAATGATACTTACGATCTCTACCTCAGTAACAACCTCGAAATCGGCTTGATGATCAAGAGCTATATGAGGGATCGTATTATAGTCAGACCTGTCAGGCACAAGTTCATTTGCAAGAAAGGAATCATTCAGGTCATTTAAATCAAGAGCACAACTACTACTACTTTTACCTATCATACCAATCTGACGCAAGTTTCTCCATAGAATTTTTGAAGGGAGAGAAGTGCTTAGTTTAGAGGAGAAATAGTGGCGTTTACATGCTCGAACGGCAACTGTTCGATACCCATGAAGTTATTGAACCAATTTAACAAACACAAATTAAATAAGAAAGTTGTACTCTCCGCATTCAAGGAATTTAATACAAACGAGACATTCAAATTTGTAGTTTTAAGATTTCACTCCTATTTTGATGGTTTAATAGGTTAAGATATGATGAAATACCTGCAAGCTAAAGTGAATATTAAAGACACACTTTAAGAAACAAGCAAATCTGTAATACCACTTCAATTCAAGCCTAACTAGATTTCAAAAGTATTCAATGTTGCTTCAAACTGAAAAATTATAGCTAGTCTATCTGTAGATATCTATAGAATGTGGAGGCATCTATGTAAGACCTACAATGATAAATAAATTCTTAAAAACACCCGAAGGCATTTTCAACTCATTTAACTAGTACAGCTATATAGAACTGCAGTATCCGATGAGGAACAGAAACAGTTTTTAGAATAACCGCTAAAGGTTTTGATGAGGTAAATACTGTCAGCATTATATACAACCCATATCAAACTGAACCCGTACCGCATATCGACATTACGAACATACTTAGGACAGACCATTTGAATATAGAGGAAATGAAACAACTACGAGTATGTAAGTATCAATGAGACATTCCAACCTTCACCACCCTCCACCTTCACCGAATCTGCTATGTACTTCCCTAACATGAAAACGAAAATAACGAAAATTATAAATAAATGCGGAAAAATTCAGTTTTATTAAAATACGAAAGGCATCCTCCCAAAGTGAAATACGGGGTCACTTAGACACCTAGCTTACCTTTAGATGCTTTCAACATTGACATATACGCAGTACACAATCAACAGATTCGATTCTTACAATAATTGACAGATTTTCCAAAACGGAAATTTATAGAATTAGTATACTACATGATACTCGTGCTACTACTACTACTACTACTACAATAATAGTACCCACTCAGTGACTAACCTAACGCCAATAGAACGTTAGAACGTTAAAAATAGGCAGGACACCTATATTTATCAAGACCATTATCTATGAACCTGAACATGACTACATTAATAAAATGCAAACTTTTTAAAAAAAAGCTATACGAACAAGTAAAAGGTTAAATAAAAAAACATAACAGAACAATAATAGACAAATCAAATACCAATAGAGAAACGCCACCAAAATTTCAGAAAAATGATAGTACAATATTTTCGAATTCAACAATAGACGTAATAAACTAACACCTAGTGCTAAAAAGTTAAAGGTTAGATCAGATAAAAAAAATGGTGGGTCTTACAACAAAAAACAGAAAATCTCAGAAAAACAAAATAAAAAGGAAACGTAAATTAGTATCTATATAATATATAGTACCTTCTGTCAATTCTTAGAAGTAGTAATTTAGACATTTCGAATCACAATGCAACTAATACCAGTTCAACCAACAATAATGTAAGCAGTGAAGTAAACAATGTTAGCAATAGTGTTAACTTTGATGAAATAAATAAAATCTTCAATACGCTTAAAAAATTCCAGACACCGTTAAGGATCTTCCCCAATTTAGTGGCGATCATAGATTACTCTACGAGTTTTTCAATAATACCCCTGCTTTTTTGGGCTTTTGTAATTAGTAAAGTGAAGTGAAGTAAACCACGTGTTAAAAAAACTATCCGCAGCTGCCAGATTTCCTATATTATAAAATTTCCTATTAACTATTAAAAAAAACACCAGACTTACCGATATTTCTGTCTTTCAATTAAAAAATAGACGTACGTAAATAAAAGAACACACAATCTTTATCTTTGCCAACTTGGATGAACGAAATAATTGAACTCGCAATCGAGTCTCGAAAAATTATATACGCTTGAATCCGGCTGCGCAACTTATTGGTAGTCATTGGCAGTGGGATATTGTAGTAGATTTACATACAAAATCCTACTTTACTTCACTTCGATGTGCCAAAAAAACAGGGGTAATGTTGAGGAAATATTAGGTCTTATGAGCACTATACAAAATACACCGTATGCTAGAATCATAACGGGAGTAATACGAAATAAAGTTACTGGTGAGGCAAATGAGGTGTTAAATGTGTTTGGAACACCTTTGGGGTGGCCTCAAATCAAGGCGAATCTGATTTTACATCACTCTAATAGGCGAAGTGAAACGTCTCTTATTAGAGACATTCACAAAAATTATAGAAATATTGTCAACTCAACCATGTACACATTCACGAAGGTGGCCTTTATTCAGAAATGTGTCTTAACACATTTCTTATTGGTCTAAGGGAACTTTTGGGCTCAAGCATTAGATCTATGAGACCGATCACCCCTCAGGAAGCATTTAGGTTCTGTTTCAGAGAACAGATCTCTTACTACATGAGATACACTGTTCCGAATGTTACTACCAAGTCGTTTGGTCAGAACCCATTAACGTTTAACCGCAAAAACATTTCTTTTGGTCAAAAGCAAATATTTCCCCCAAGACAAAATATTCAAACCTTCCTTTCAAATAACAACGCCTTTGTTGGAAGTTCTCATACTCATAAATAAATACAATACAATGTAGTTGGGCCCAGATCAATGAATTCCACTTAACCTACCCCCACCCCGATGGACATATCCAGCGGTACAACCCGTAACACCAGGACTCAACAATCGAATTTTAGAGGAGCTTTATTTAATACGCAAAACAATAACATGATTACCAACAACACTAGCCGTAATTACGCTATTAAGGAACTCAATAATATACACAACATCCAACATTTATCACAACGCGTCAGCTGAATCCAACAAGCTAGGTAGACTTAAATCCGGAATCTCATTATTATCAGGAGCTGGACCGATATATACCCATCGACAAACAAGGAATAACAGAAGGGTATTATAATTATTAATACACAAAATGACACAACTTTTCGGTTTATAGCCTCGGATTCGTTGACATAAACAAAAACTGTGCAAATATATTACCATACATTAATATTTTTTCTAGTTCAGGGCAACCGCTTAAATTCCTAGTAGGTATGGGAGCTTCAGTAAGTTTTATTAGTCCTACAAAACCCGATATTTCAATTTCAATTTCAATTTATTTATAAAAAGAAGGTATACATTAAGACATAGTCTTTAATAGTACAGCGAGGAAAGTATTCAAGTTAAATTTACATAAATCTCAAAGTTAATAATGCAACATAATAATTCATAATAATGATTAATAAATAAAGAAGGAAAAAGGAAAGAAGGAAAGAAGAAGAAGAAAGAAAGGAAAAGTAGTGAAATGACAGAATAAGGTTAGCAAAATAAACTTTAGAGGTGAATGAAGATATTTATTTCTACTTCTATTTTTAATGCTGCGATGTGTAATATCTTAAGAGTGCAGTTTTTAAGTTTTTGACATTTGATACATTTTTAATATGTGGCGGCAAGGAGTTCCATAACCGGATAGGTTATATACAGGTATTCTTGCACGGATATACAGGTATTCTTGCACGTTTCCAGGCCAGAGGAAAGGTTGAAGTCATTATACACGAATTGACGATGTGTGTAAAGTGGCTTACAATTTGTGGCAAAATGATTTTCACAAAACGAAGTGGCACCCCATCCTCTCCAATGGCATTCGACCTCAGTGACTTAATGATACTTACGATCTCTACCTCAGTAACAACCTCGAAATCGGCTTGATGATCAAGAGCTATATGAGGGATCGTATTATAGTCAGACCTGTCAGGCACAAGTTCATTTGCAAGAAAGGAATCATTCAGGTCATTTAAATCAAGAGCACAACTACTACTACTTTTACCTATCATACCAATCTGACGCAAGTTTCTCCATAGAATTTTTGAAGGGAGAGAAGTGCTTAGTTTAGAGGAGAAATAGTGGCGTTTACATGCTCGAACGGCAACTGTTCGATACCCATGAAGTTATTGAACCAATTTAACAAACACAAATTAAATAAGAAAGTTGTACTCTCCACATTCAAGGAATTTAATACAAACGAGACATTCAAATTTGTAGTTTTAAGATTTCACTCCTATTTTGATGGTTTAATAGGTTAAGATATGATGAAATACCTGCAAGCTAAAGTGAATATTAAAGACACACTTTAAGAAACAAGCAAATCTGTAATACCACTTCAATTCAAGCCTAACTAGATTTCAAAAGTATTCAATGTTGCTTCAAACTGAAAAATTATAGCTAGTCTATCTGTAGATATCTATAGAATGTGGAGGCATCTATGTAAGACCTACAATGATAAATAAATTCTTAAAAACACCCGAAGGCATTTTCAACTCATTTAACTAGTACAGCTATATAGAACTGCAGTATCCGATGAGGAACAGAAACTGTTTTTAGAATAACCGCTAAAGGTTTTGATGAGGTAAATACTGTCAGCATTATATACAACCCATATCAAACTGAACCCGTACCGCATATCGACATTACGAACATACTTAGGACAGACCATTTGAATATAGAGGAAATGAAACAACTACGAGTATGTAAGTATCAATGAGACATTCCAACCTTCACCACCCTCCACCTTCACCGAATCTGCTATGTACTTCCCTAACATGAAAACGAAAATAACGAAAATTATAAATAAATGCGGAAAAATTCAGTTTTATTAAAATACGAAAGGCATCCTCCCAAAGTGAAATACGGGGTCACTTAGACACCTAGCTTACCTTTAGATGCTTTCAACATTGACATATACGCAGTACACAATCAACAGATTCGATTCTTACAATAATTGACAGATTTTCCAAAACGGAAATTTATAGAATTAGTATACTACATGATACTCGTGCTACTACTACTACTACTACTACAATAATAGTACCCACTCAGTGACTAACCTAACGCCAATAGAACGTTAGAACGTTAAAAATAGGCAGGACACCTATATTTATCAAGACCATTATCTATGAACCTGAACATGACTACATTAATAAAATGCAAACTTTTTAAAAAAAAGCTATACGAACAAGTAAAAGGTTAAATAAAAAAACATAACAGAACAATAATAGACAAATCAAATACCAATAGAGAAACGCCACCAAAATTTCAGAAAAATGATAGTACAATATTTTCGAATTCAACAATAGACGTAATAAACTAACACCTAGTGCTAAAAAGTTAAAGGTTAGATCAGATAAAAAAAATGGTGGGTCTTACAACAAAAAACAGAAAATCTCAGAAAAACAAAATAAAAAGGAAACGTAAATTAGTATCTATATAATATATAGTACCTTCTGTCAATTCTTAGAACACTTAAAGTAGACTGAATTATAGTAATTGCTTAGTAGAAAAGATATATGTATATAAAAAATATAATAAAATTGAGAGCTAAGAAATAAAAAAGTCAAAATTTTCGAAGCTTGTTCTTTTTTTCGGCAACATAACTCCTGCCGTGAAATTGTTTCTATTTCTCAAAATTAGGACGCAATAAGTCGATGAGTCTCTCGCCGTTGTGACTTGCTACATACATTTTTTTGTTTGGAACTAATTTGACAACTTGCGCTAGATTCACTCTTGCTCTCTCGCTGTATTAGGCGTTTTTCTTTTTTCGTTCAGAGCAGAGCTCTGAACAGAGCTCGAGCACATCGAGCGCGCTCTGAGCGTGCTCTGAACCGAGTGTGCTCAGAGCGTTCAGATTTGTTTATGAAACACAATTAAGCACTCTGAGTCATTTGATTAGTAATTAGAGCTTGAGCTGTCAAAATATGAATAGAATATCTATTGATAGTTATTTTTTATGTTATATTTACTTTCTGCACCAGAACATTTCGTCCGCCATTTCAATTGTTTTGCATTTTTTTTTCTTCGTCCTCTCCTGTCAAACACGAAAAACGAGTGTGCTCAGGATTTTGCTCTGAACGCTCGGTCAATTAATCCAGAGCTCATAGAGTGCGCTCAGAGCGTGCTCTGAACTAAAAAAGAAAAACGCCTATTGTGAATCAGGCAATACTACAGTATTAATTTTGTGACCGCCTCTTATAGTGCCTGTGAGAAAGAGAGGTGATGATTTGTAATGAGTGGGAAAAGGAAGGGTTGGTTCCACCAAAAATCCATTTGTGCCTGTTTACATTAGCGCAGGAATGAACGTCATTCCCACGAACGCCGTGCTCCCAAAAAGAAAGCATCATTGCAATGTGCCTGGTAACATTAGCGAAGGAATGAAAAACTGTGCAAAAGAGAAGATATGATTACTATTTATAGGTGGTCAAACGGTATTGCATGCGATTATATGAAAACACAAGCGTTCTCACTTAGCCCAGGCCTACCAACCCCTACACTCAATCTTTACGTGGTTATCGTTGGGTGCCTAGTACCTTGATCCGAGAAATGGGTAACCAACCCCTTTGGATGATTTTTGGCGGCAGCAGACGGCACTACTTCTTGTTCCAGACGGTAGTGGATGAATCCCCTAGATGGAGTCAACGGTGACATTAACAGTTCCAGTTAGGTTGAACTTAATGAACACCTTGCGCGAGCTGCTTCGACATATTCAGCTCACAGGTCGGTAAGAAATTTCCAATTTAGTCTGGACCTTGGAATAGAGATCTTGTCGGACGAGCTTCTAATCGGCCGACGGCAGCGCTTACACTCGTTGTGGACTACTGGCACTGGTTACACGGCCCCGCGTCTTTCGGATATAACAAAAGGAACTGGCCCTCCAAGTTTGGGGGCTGCGCAGTCCGGGTAACTTCCCTACAACGGATAAGGAAGATTCAACTATTGACGACACCAGCAAACGAAATAAGTACAACGACCTTCGGATCTGTACGTGGAATATTCGGGCTCTTAACAAACAACGTGCAGCCAAACAATAAGAAGAGGCCCTAGACTGCTACAAAGCAAATATAACCGCCATCCAGGAAGTGTGATGGGATGGGGCGGGCAAAAAGAGGATGAAAAACGGTGTTATCTACTATACTACGGTGATTGCTACAGAAACAATAAACAACACTTATTCGGATGCGGATTTACTATACGCGGCAGACTTAGGCAAGAAATCTTAAGTTTCTGACACGTGAGCGAACGTATTATGACAATCCGGATCAAGGCCAAATTCGCTAATATAAGCCTGATATGTGCCCATGCCCCCACAAAACAGAAATACCCTGTCACCAAGATTGTTTCTACGAGTTCCGTGACAAAACTTACAAGCTGTGCCCTAAATACGACGTTCAAATCGTATTGAGTGATTTTAACGGCAAGTTCCTGTCTTAGAGGAACGCAGTTTTTTGACTAGGTCGATGTCGCTGTGCAGCTCGTATAGTTTGTCATTGAATCTTCTCTCCGAAAACCCATCAACGCAAACGGGACCGAATATCTTACGAACAATTTTTCTCTCGAAACGACCAAGGATATCTTCATCCGCGTTCAATAAAGTCCATGTTTCAGCGCCGTAAATCAGGACTGGGGTGATCAGGGTCTTATATAAAGTCTTTTTAGTTGCTCCAGATAGGGCTTTACTGTTGAATTGCCTTATTAGTCCAAAAAAAAAACAGCGACTATCAAAAGTTATTCTTCGCTTGATTTCTGTGCTGATGTCGTTTTCAGAATTTATAGCAGAGCCAAGGTGGACAAAGTCCCTTACTACCCGAAGTTGTAGCTGCCCATTGTGGCATTCTGTCCAATTCGTCGGTGTTGATTGTCCCTTCTTGTTGACAGCATATACTGGTTTTGCCCTCGTTTATCGCTAACCCCATTTTGGCCGCTTCTGCTTCAATGCTTGCAAACGCACCGGTGACAGTCCGCTGAGTTCTTCCAATAATGTCAGTATCGTCGGCGTATGCAAGCAGTTGCACGGACTTTTGATAGATTGTGCCTCTGGTCTTGGCTTGTGAGTTCCTTGTGTTCTGTTAAGGGTCCGAACATTCTACGTACAGATCCGAAGGTCGTTGTCCTTATTTCGTTTGCTGGGGTCGTCATCAGTTTAATCGTTCTTATCCGAGGCTTTTGGTTTTTTCTGAGCCAGTGATTTTTTTAAGTGGTGGGGACGTTACCCCGACGGCACAACCCCCAACCTGGAAGGCCAGTTCCTTTTGTTATACCTCTAGGACGCGAAACTGGGTACACCAGTGCCAGTAGTCCACTACGGGAGTGTGAGCGCTGCCATTGGCCCAATAAGGGGCTCCTCCCCCACCATCTCTATTTCAAGGTCCTAACTAGCATTGGAAAGTTCTTACCAACCTGTTATTCGAATATGTCGAAGCAGCTCGCGCAAAGTGTTCACTAACTTCAGCCTAACTGGAACTGTAGACACCACCGTTGAAGGCCTAAGCTAAGTGAAAAAGCTTGTGCTTTCATATAATCGCACGCGCTACCGTTTGACCACTCGATATATGTTTCGGCTTGGGCTCGGAACCAGTGGAGATCTACATTACGGAGCGTTTAGCCTGGGATTTGCAAAGCTCTGACTTGTATACATTGATATCATCTTTAATAACTTATAGCAGATCCAACACAAGATTTTCCTACCGGCGTATATTTAGGCATTTTGTGATGATTTGTTAATAAAACTTCTGAAGCATATATGGTACATATGTAGTTTAGCTGATCATTTCTTCATTTTACCTCAAGGTAGCACCACATTATTGTTACTTGGTTATCTGGCTGCGTAGTCTTTCTTTCAGGCGCATGTTTTAGGTCCCAAAATATTTCACTCTTACTAAATTTCTTATGCACATAAATAATTATTTCAATATTTTTTTAATAAGACTTATTAGTAATGTTATAATATTTGTTTTATTCACAGACTGCGACAACAGAAGGTCTACCAGCGCAAGAAACTGCAGAAGAAACAGCTGTGGCAAACAAAAGGAATACTGAAGATACTACAACGGCACTTTCAGAACATGAATATCCAAAAGATATTATTGAAATAACGAAAGAAGAACCTCAAGAAACATGTCCAACGTGGTACCAACGTTCGGAAGAAAGTTTTCAAACGCAAGAGAGCTTTCAAACGCAAGGAAGCTGTCAGAATGATAGAGATAGAGAATTCAAGTTGTTAGTGGAAGGATACCTTTCGGAAGATAGCCTTCACACCTGCAGTTTCGATTCGTCAAAAAGTCACGAAGTGTCAGAGAGAAAAACAATAAAAGACGAAGCTGCACTTGTGCAAGATTCTTTACATTGTATGCAGATGATGTTAGATACGACCGCAAAACATGATGAACACATGGTTTATGGCGAACATATCGCTCAAAAGTTCCGAAGCTGTAACAGGGGTACGGCAGAAGTCAGCAAAGCTAAACAGTTGATTGAAAACATATTATCTAATTTGGCAGCGGGTGCTTACAAGCATGCAGATTTCAATGGTGGAGAAGATTAATAGGATATTTTTTCGTCAATGTAAACCAAAGTCTCAATCTGTTATACAATTATACCTGATTTTTTTTAATTTCTTCGTAAATAAACTTTAAATGTAAGTGGTATTTTATTTGATTTACTTTTTTGTGATGAAAAAAGCAATTAGTTCGTTTACTTTTAACGATTGCAAATCATTATCACTAAATAAAGAAGTTTGTACCTTCGGTATCTTCTTCTTCTTCTTCCTTTTATCAGCGAGGCTATGATCCGAAAACAAGGGATCACAGCCCTCCCACTTCACTGCATTTCTACTGATCCGCCTGTGGGGTTCGCCTATTTGTACCTTCGGTATCTCTTATTCCCAAAATCAAACATAAGGGCAGTATCGCTAAGTCTGTCTCTAGTAATACTAACCATTTTTGTCATTAAATAACTATAAAACTCTGGCAACGATATTAAAAATCATTTAATATACACCCTTATTACGGTTGTCAAATATCAATACCATAATTGACAATTATCAAATAATTTGTTTAATCGGTATTATTTTGACCAATTGATAAAATTTTTGATCAGCTGTGAATTTTACATCCATTGTGAATAGTTCTATTGATAAACTTGGTATTATCGTTGTCAAAAATATTGATATCTATCAATTTTTCAGTCAATCACAAATTTCTCGTTGACAAATAAATCTTATTTGTTGCTTTCATTTGAAACGAAGCATTTTAAGAACGAAATGTCCACAATAGAACTGTAGGAGTATTTATCAAGAAATACTGAAATTTATTTTATTCAAAATACACATTTTAAGCCAAAAGTTAAACAACAAACAAAAGACAAAAAACAACCTACAAAAAGAATGCGAAAACTCAAATGTCAAATCGGATACCCATTCACAAGCGCATTTTATTCACAATAGAAGAAACATTTATCAATTGACAATTGTAATACCAAACTTTCGATCCATTGAAAAATTTTATCGTTTATCAATTATTGATCTTTGACAACCGTAATAAGGGTGATAAATTTGAAATTAAAAATAAATTGTGTGTAAGAATTTAAATTGTAAATACTGGCATATTGCGCAAGCAAGAAGAAGAATCGTCCAACACGCGCATTGGAGCACTACCGAAAGATGGTTAGAGTGTTGGAACACTAGGCGAGGTTCCATGTTCGAATTCCAGAAAACACCAAAAAGTTTTTTCACGGTCGCACCTCTCACGAAGGTCTGTCAAATATCCAAGAGTATTGTTGTCACGTGAAATCTTCTCAAAAACACAAAAAAGCCCTTTGAATACGGCACTAAACTGCAGGTCCCTTCCATCCGTGCGAAAAATATAATGCACACAACACGAGTGGTTGAAAGAAGCTAGACCTAGGCATTTGATAAGCTTATGTGCCAAGTATACATACAGTAAACCCTCGTTTAACGCGGTATTTTCACAACGCGATTTACAAATGGCGGCAAACCCTCCTATAGCGCGGCACTTTTACAACGTGGTTTCGCTATAACGCGATTTTCTGTCTTTTCTAACGCGAAAAATGTATGCTTGTACCCATTGACATACTATGTATATACGTATGGACTGTTAGTGAAATGTCAGTTCCATACAATCTCAGCCCAAAAATTGACGCCAACATACGAGTAACTAGTGTTAACGCCAAATTATCAACTTGGACCAACAAGATGACGTGATTTGGCAGCACACGCTTTTCGTTTCTATTCTCCCATGACTTTTGTGACATCTCTTTTTTCCCGCCCTTTTGCCCGCCTTTTTTCCGATTATAATAAGAGTTCTAGTTCTGTTCTCAATAAAGACACATCGCATTTTTGTATTTGAACCAGCGCAGTTTCATTTCGCAACATTTTTGGTCCTTCTACGCCGAATAATATATATTTTTTGCACACATATTTGCTTTGTTTCGCAAAATGTCTACCATCAAACGAGACGTTCTCAGAAACTCGATTAAACGTCTCATGAACACAAGCAAAAAAGCAGAAAAGTACGATGAAGCAGACATTCAATCATTCTCGCAACTTCTGTGTGACCAGTGGCAGAAATTCGACGAGGCACAGAGTGCCGTGGAGTGCGCTTGCGGTGAGACTGGTTTGGCAACAGAGGAAGTTCAACGTGAGCAAACCGAAGAATGGTACAGAGTGGCAGTCTCTAACTTCACGAGGGCGAAATATAAGCTCAAAGCTGACTCCAGTAGCGGTGAGCCGATGAAATTTCATCACCACGTGGACGTAAAGCTGCCACGTATGGACTTGCCACAATTTGCCGGAGACCCGTCGGAGTGGAAGCAGTTCCACGATGCATTTTCGTCGCTTATACACAAGGAATCATCCTTGACGGGCTCACAAAAGCTCCATTACCTACGATGCAGTTTGCGGGGCGAAGCTCTCAAAGTCATTAAAACGTTCGCTATCACTGACAGCAACTACGCTGAAGCCTGGGAGTTGCTGGCAAAAAGGTATAACGTAGAGCGCATCATTGTTGATTCCCATTTTCGGGCATTGTTTTCACTACGAAAGCTTTCTTCTGAGTCACCCACAGGTATAAGAGCATTGCTAGATGACGTCCAAGAGAACTATCGTTCGCTGAAAGCACTGGGCAGACCTGTTACCAACTGGGATGACTGGCTTCTGCACCTGACCGTTACCAAACTGGACCTGGAAACTCATCGACAGTGGGAGCTCTCGCAGACGAACGACAAAGTAGCCACTTTCAAAGAGTTGGTAGAATTTCTAGAGTCCAGATGTCGTTCTCTAGATGCAATCAGGTCCCATAATACCAACAGTGTGCAACCAGTCCCATCACCCAAGTCCAAATTCAAGTGCACAACTGTTTTCACCCTTCCCAAGAAGAATGAAATAATATGTTTTTATTGCGGTGGAAAACACAAGATCTACGGTTGTGAGCAGTTTCGAGCTCTATCAGTTCCACGCAGAATTTCCATCGCAAAGGAAAAGTCTTTGTGCAGCAATTGTCTCTCGAACGTACACCTTGAGTCAACTTGTCGCAGTACGAACACTTGCCGCATGTGTCAAGCAAATCACCATACGTTGCTGCACACCGAAAAGTCTTCGCCGTCTGTTTCAAACACGTCTTCGTCCAACGTGGTTAACACAGACCACCAAATTCTCTTAGGCACCGCGCTCGCTAAAGTCAAGGATAGTTCCGGACGGTTTCAACCAGTTCGAATTTTGTTCGATAACGCTTCACATCTTAGCTTCATCACGACGGCATGCGCCGAGAGACTTCAGCTCAAAGCTTTGCCCGCAACAACTACGATCGAAGGAATAGGTGCGATTGTCACTGGCCGCTCCAAAGGAATTGTCCAATTCGCGTTATCTTCGCTCGACGACGGCTTCGTTGAAACCATTCAAGCGAACATACTGCCGAAGATAACCAACGCTTTACCGCCTGCTCGTATCCGTAAAGGATCATGGCAACACATTGATGGTCTAATCTTAGCCGACCCCAACTTCAACGTGCCCGCAGCAGTTGACATTCTCCTCGGCTGTGACCAACTAGGAAGGTTTCTTCTCGATGGGTTAATTCGAGGCCCGAAGGACACTCCAATTGCACAGCAATCAACACTCGGCTGGGTACTGTTCGGAAAAGTGGTCGCGCTGGATACCACATACGCATTTTCAACAGTCATCTCTACTCGTTCAGATTCCACTCTAACCATGGCAGTGGCGAAGTTCTGGCATCTAGAGGAGCTTCCAGAAACCAAATACCTTACCGACGAAGAGCGCTTGTGCGAAGAGCTATTCTCCCAAACTCATTCACGTCAAGATGATGGACGCTATGTGGTTAAGCTTCCCTTTAAGCAAGCAATTCCACTTGGAAGTTCCCGTGAAGGCGCAATTCGAGCTCTGAACCGCATGGAGAAAATATTCTCCAAAGATCGACAACTACAATCCCAATATGTTGATTTCATGCAAGAATTCCTCGATCTGGGACATATGGAAGAAGTCCGTGATACTCCAGCTCCGGGAAAACATTATTATATGCCACATAGGGCAGTTGTCAAGGAGTCAAGCACGACGACGAAGTTAAGGGTCGTTTTTAATGCCTCGGCAAAAACGTCGTCTGGATTTTCCCTCAATGATGCGCAATTAGTAGGTCCCCAGCTCCAGTCATACCTCTTCACAATTTTGCTCCGCTTTCGTGGTCATCGATTTGCCTTAACCGGTGACGTTGCAAAAATGTATAGACAGGTGAGAGTCGACCAAGATCACGTTGACTACCAACGCATCGTCTGGCGTCGCACACCATCAGACCCAGTCAAAGATTATCGCTTGCTGACGGTGACGTATGGCGTAGCATCTGCATCTCATCTGGCCGTCAAAGCGTTGCAGCAAACAGCCGTCGACGAAGGCCATGATTTTCCAGCAGCCGCAGCGATTGTACAACGCGATTTTTATATGGACGACCTTCTGACAGGATCTTTCGACGAATTAGAGCTACGCCGTCTACAAACCGAAATTTCTAGCATGCTAAATCGTGGTGGATTTCATTTGCGCAAATGGTCTTCGAATTCTCCCATGGTTTTGAATTCCATAGCAGCAGAGGAACGCGAAATAAAATCGACTTTGGATCTAACTGATTCTGAAAGTGTAAAAACATTGGGGCTTCAATGGCATCCATCTACTGACGTCTTCGCATACAGCGTGCAGGTTCATAGTATAGATACAGCTAATTTTACTAAACGTCTGCTACTTTCAGATGCCGCAAAGCTATTCGACCCGTTGGGATTGCTCGCTCCCACCACAGTCATTCCCAAAATAATGTTTCAACGTCTTTGGAAACCGAAAGTCGACTGGGACGAAGAGGTACCATCATCACTGAAGAAAAAATGGCTAGACTATCGCGCAAATCTTCCTTGCTTGGCAGCTATACGGATACCGAGGTGGTTAGGAGTTGGTGACCCAGATGCGGTAACAGATCTCCATGGTTTTGCGGACGCTTCGCAATCCGCATACGCTGCTGTCGTTTACGCCAGAACTTCAAGCGCTAATGGCGTCGTCGTTCGTCTCTTCACAGCAAAAACGAGAGTCGCTCCCATAAAACCGATATCGTTGCCACGTCTGGAGTTATGCGCTGTTGCTCTGTTGGCGCAACTAATGGTGCATTCAAAGAAAGCATTACATCAGTACGTTCGCAATGTATACGGATGGACTGATTCATCTGTAACGATAGCCTGGCTTCATCAGCATCCTAGCAGGTGGTGCACGTTCGTTGCTAACCGTGTGGCGCAAGCGCAAGAGATTATACCACCTGACCGCTGGTTGCATGTTCCATCGCTGGAAAATCCTGCCGACTGCGCGTCTCGAGGCTTGTTACCCCAGGAGCTAAGGCATTTCAATCTATGGTGGGATGGTCCACCATGGCTGAAGCAGCCTGCAGACACATGGCCTTCACAGCAACTTTTTACCACCGTGATTGATCAGAAGTCAAACACTGATAACGTCAGCCTAGTGACCATTGCACAGCCGCATCGGATTTGGGATCTCATCGATAAGTATTCTTCCATGTCAAAACTAAAGCATGTTACCGCCTTTATCTTCAGGTTCATCAACAATATACGTTCTCGTATCTCAAGTCGTAAAGGGTGTAAAACGATTTCCTACCTTTCGGATAAGTTCCTCAGCCTGAAGGAACTCAATGAAGCGCTTTACTTTTGGATAAGAGTCACGCAGACATGTTCTTTCCATGACGATATTCAGCGACTTCAGGCAAAAACCGCTCTTAGAAGACAAAGCAAGCTGTTGAAGCTAAATCCGTTCTTGGATGAAAATCGGCTTCTTCGTGTAGGTGGAAGGCTTAGGAATGCGCTTTTGCAGCCCAATAGGAAGTATCCTATTCTACTCCCAGCCGCCGCAAAACTCGCCGTGATGATCTGTCAAGATGTTCATCGAATGTCGCTTCACGCAGGCCCTGCGACCATGCTCGTTGTACTACAGGAACGATTCTGGATAACCAACGCCCGCAATCTACTGCGAAAAATCTTTAGGTCTTGTGTGAAGTGCCGAAGGTATCAGAATTTCGTCCAGCAGCAGCTGATGAGTGACCTGCCTAGACCCAGGGTGCAATATTGTCGGCCCTTTCTCCGCAGCGGTGTGGATTTCGCTGGGCCGGTTTTGCTTCGCTTATCGAAAGGGCGTGGTTGCAAGGCTGTAAAGGGCTACATATCCATCTTTATATGCATGGCGACAGGTGCCATGCACCTGGAACTAGCAAGTGACTTGTCATCTGCTACCTTCATCGCAGTACTGAAGCGGTTCGTGTCTCGTAGAGGACAATGTAAGGAGTTGTTCAGTGACAACGGAACCAATTTTGTTGGCGCTGAAAAGGAGCTCGGAAACCTCTTCGTAAAAGCAACCCGAGATGAGCAGTTGGCAAGATACTTGAGGGACGATGGAATAGTTTGGCATTTCAACCCGCCAGCAGCACCTCATATGGGCGGGTACTGGGAAGCTGCTGTTAAACGAGTGAAGTTCCATCTACGACGCACTCTTGGTGACCGTCTTCTTACGTTTGAGGAATTTACAACCCTATTGGCAGAAATAGAAGCCTGCGTCAATTCGAGGCCACTGTGCTCTGCACCAACTGACGTCGACGACTTTACAGCTCTGACACCCGGACATTTCTTGGTTGGAGAGCCTCTTAAATCTATTCCGGAACCTGAGATAACAGATGCCAAAGTCAACCCAGCAAACCGGTGGAATTTAATCAGTCAACTGCGCCAGCATTTCTGGAAAAGGTGGCACAGAGAATATTTGAATCAACTCCAACAACGCGCCAAGTGGAACAAATCATTTCCGAATTTCAACGTGGGAGATCTTGTTGTCCTTAGGGAGGACAACGCCCCACCTAGCAAATGGAGAATGGGAAGGGTAGCGGAAGTTCACGCGGGAGCTGATGGCAGAGTTCGGGTCGTGACTTTAAAGACTGCGGACGGCACACTAACGCGCCCTATCGTCAAGATATCACCGCTTTTGACCTTCAAAGACGACGTCGATGTCCTCGATGATTGAACTAACCCTCCAGTTAGTTCACGGCCGGCGGAATGTTAACGCCAAATTATCAACTTGGACCAACAAGATGACGTGATTTGGCAGCACACGCTTTTCGTTTCTATTCTCCCATGACTTTTGTGACATCTCTTTTTTCCCGCCCTTTTGCCCGCCTTTTTTCCGATTATAATAAGAGTTCTAGTTCTGTTCTCAATAAAGACACATCGCATTTTTGTATTTGAACCAGCGCAGTTTCATTTCGCAACAACTAGCCCTCTTGGTTCAGAGCGCAAAAATGTGGAAACAAATTGTCAACCATCTTGAATTTCTCCATAGAATGCTAGAGACACCTCTTGCGTTTGTTTGGATTTGCTAAGTAAAACGGTTGAAATTCAAATTGTTGAGGTATTGTTTGCAACAGACGTCACCTGCAAAATGTACTAGTTCAAATAATTACTGATAGATGGAACCAACAAAATTTAAATAAAAATCGTTATATATGCATTTGACTGCGCCATAAGTTGCACAATATTCGTATATTTATTAATTTTTTATGTCAATGGAAACCCTGTCTTTGTACACCCAACTGCATCCAACGAAATTTCAAACAAGTGTGAGTTTCCATTTTTTTTCACTCCGAACCAAGAGAGCTAGCGCTAATGTCGGAACCAATGCGATGTTGGCTACCTGCAGTCCATCTATAGTATGACAATGCTTGTATTCTAGTGCTTCGGGGAATTCCCTTTTAACACATTGACGTTTTCCGTAGGTTGTTCAGTATGACGTATGAAAATCCCCTCCAATGTTGACTCACTGAAATACCCATCAATGGACCGTGACATCAGACTGACAGTTTCACAAGACTTTTCATTATTGAATTGTGTGGAGATCGTTGCACTGTCCATTAAGGAATTAAGAGCCACAGCGCTTATTTCCACTGCGCGTAAAGGTACGCCGAATTGTAAAAGTTGGTCATTCTTTGGGTGGTGAGGGACTTATGTCGTTTTCCATTGGGCCAAAAGGAGTACTCTTTTTGTGTTCCGCACAGAAAAAGCACTCCCAATCATGTTCCATTGGCTGTTTGGAGTGCTGTTCCGGGAGTGTTTTTCTCTTCCGGATTTCATTTGGGAGTGCTTTCAAAATGCACTCATACATATAAACCCTTACATCGGACTACTTGTCAAAGTCATATGGTACAATACGCATTCTTTTGTTTATTTTATTTTTTCAGTTGGGGCAAGTTAGTAGAAACAAATTTTGCATAGATATAATTAAAAAAATTGATAATATATTAATAAAGACATGATAGAATTGCTAATGTGGTTTTCCATTAGGCAAAAAGAATCTATTTTTTGCTTTATTTTTCTGTGAAAAATGTAAACAAAAATTAGACATTCACCAACACACACAAAAGTAAGCAGAGGACAATTTCGCATGTTCCATTGGAATCAAAAAAGAGTGAAATCGGGAGTGAAACCAAAGGAAAACGACATTAAGGTCCATTCACAGCCCAGCGACCGTCGAATGCCCGAACTGCGAACAAACCGATCTTAGCATTTTATAAGCACGCCCTTGGCAATTTTACTATTCCAAAAGAACGGAGCTTAATTTATCTATCGATTAATATAAAAAGGTGAATTGTGATTAGTTTCTACAAAGAAATAAACACTTCGCCGATTTTTCCACGAATAAGCGAATGATTTTTGCGAGCTGTCAACTTTTATTCACATTCCACACATGTAGGACACAATTCCCGCGACCAAAATATTCGCGAGAGTTTAACCTCACAATTCTTTTGTTTTGTTCTTGGTGGGTAAGATCGTGGTTGAATTTATTGAAAGAAGGTGAGATATTACCTTCTTAATGAAAGTTACCCTATTTATATTATTGACCTTTAAGGTCCATTCACAGCTGAGCGACCGGCGAATGCGAACGAGCGAATATTCGGAAATTTCGGTCGACCGCCAGCAACCATGTATCACCATCAAATTATGTATCGCATTTGAAGTCGATCGAATGAAGTTCGCATTTACATATGTAGTTGCGCGAATATAGTAAATTGAAGTGCGATAGTATTCGCCCGCGAATTGTCATAGTACCAAATTACGAAATCGGTCGAAAATGCGATTCGCAGCGAAGTGCGCAGTAGGACATGACAGAATGGAAACGATGGTGGGCACGGATTACATTAAACTGAACACATACTGGAGCAGACAAAACGTTTTTTGATTCACAGACAAGAAAACGTGTTTCATTTCAACACACACCAAGCGAAACACAATGTAACAAAAAAAATCATTTCTCTTTTCTGTTTCGTTTGGTGTGTGTTAAGAAGAAACAAAAATGAGTTTGCGATGAAGTTGTGCCAATTTTATTTAAGCACAAAATAGAGAGTGGTGGGCTAATCCTTACAATAATAAATGATATGCAGAGGACACCTTTAAAAACCTGAAATACTCCCAAATAAATAAAACACCAGTGCAAAATAATCAACATCAACGGAATTTTGTTTCTGAAAAACAACGATCCAGCTATAGACAACGCAGCACGTTTTTCTGTTTCGCCTTTGTTTTTTTGTTTTGCTGTATGCGGTGTGTGTTGCGCCATAAGCAAGTGTTCAATAATCAATAACGACGCTCCCTTGAAACGTTTTTGCTTCATTCGGTGTGTGTTGGCCGTATGCGAAGCCGTGTATTTTCGGCAACCACCCACGATGCGCTTCGAATCAAAAAAATGATTTTTGTTTTGCCTTCTTTGGTGTGTGTTGGCTCATAAGAAGCAATGTATTGTTGTTTCGTAAGGCAAAAGAAAACGTTTTGTCTGATCCGGTGTGTGCTCAGCCTTAGGTGACAACGAGGGAAATGGTGGAGGAACTGATGAGCCCCCTCAACAGTATCTGAAGTACAGAGGAGATCGATCGGAACTGAGAGGTTCCTCAAAATGTTTCAAAGTATACTTACTCCTGGTCTCCACTGACAATAATTCATTACAAGAAATATTTCATGCAATCGAAATTTCCAATGGAGACCGCAAATTTCTTAAAATGACTCATTTCAAGAAATCGATTTCTGCTTTCATTTCTTGCCATCTCTGTGGAAATAAACCCTGAAATAAATTTGACAGGGAGTGTCAATTTGAGTTTTACTACGAAGAAAACATGTCTGATTGGTGCCTGACATGAAGTCTGAAATAAATATGTCTCGTGGAGACTCTGTGCCAAGCAAGAATTGGTCGTTGCTTGCTCTTACGTGATATGGTTGAAAATGAAATTTCTTGACATAATTTGCCCACCGTATAAAAAAATAAAAATTTCTAACATGATGTCTGACATAATGTTTGAAATAAATATGTCTCGTGGAGACTCGGCGTTAAGGTATCTGGTTTTTTTTATTGCAAGCATGGGGTGACCTCAAAAGACACATCTTTAAAGTCCAGAGAGCCAGCTTTCTGGAAGCATACAATAGAAAGATGGACACCATCATGTCCCAGAGCTCTCCTACTAGGCGACGTTAGCACCCAGTAGATCAGTAAAAAAGTGCATTCATTTGTGAACTTATGATTTTCCTGATTCATTCATTGGATTCATTTTTGAATGATGGCTTACAAATATAAATCACCAATTATTTTGAAATACAATTTAGCATTCATTGGTATTCTTTTGCATTCATTTCTATTCATTAGTATCCATTGGCATTTAAATATAAGAATTAATTGGAAGTCCTTAACGAGCTCGACATTCAGTAGAAGTTATTACAAAAAAAACGGTTTGCATGAACGAACCAGCCTAAGTTTTTACGTAAAATTTCTTTGTTCTTATTCTAACCTCAACTTACAAGTACCTTATTCACTTAAAACCTAAAAGTGAATAATTGTTTTTTTGTTTGATTTGATTGAAAATAAATATTTATTTGATAGTAGTGGAGAGGGTACACTTAGAAACATTCAGTTTCGTACCGAGCGTGTTTTTACTAAAAGACACTTAATTCAGGACAAACGAATTTCAAATGCGTTCATAGATGTTCTTAAAATCATGTTATTTCTTGTATTCTTTACAGTTATGAAGACAAAAAAATTAAAAAAGAAATCTAACTGTAAATTTTGTCTGTGTTATGTGAGATCCTTCGAATGCAGAGCAAACATTCAGTTTCGTACGATGCAATTAAGCTCCTGTTCAGTTCGGAGTGTTAACATTTTAGAACTGAAATTGTTTGTTTTATTTAAAATATACTATTTTGTTAAGAATTTGAGGTACTTTTTTGTTCAGTGTGTTTTTTTTTGTGAAATTATTTAATTTTTTTGAATGGGTAACATTACGGACGATATACTATCTTTGGTAATTTTTCATCGAAAGAAAGGAATATCTTTGGGCGTAATAGCTAAAATGCTACAGCTACATAAGTCTACGATACAATATATTTATAAGCGTTACCTTGAGGAAGGAAGAATTGAGAATGTGTGTAGTAACAAAGGTCCCAGAAGAATGACTATGTCTTCTGGAAAATTTATTTTGCGTGAAATAAAGAGAAATCTAAAGTTGTCTTCAGTCGAATTATGTAAAATGCTTGCTGATTTTAACGGAACTGATGTACAGCCAATCACCATTGGACCTACGCTTAAAAAGAATAGTTACTTTTCACGAGTATGGCGCAGAAAACCTTTGGTCAGCGAAGTTAAAACAAAAAAGGCTTAATTTCGCCAAAGTATACAAAGATAAGTCGCTAGATTATTAGAAAAATGTTATATTCGTTGATGAAAGTAAATTCTTACTCTTCCGAAACGACAAAAAACAAGAAACAGTATACCGCAGGCGTAACGAGGCTTGTCTTTTAAAAAACTTATCGGCGATTGTGTACAAAGCGTAATGGTTTGGGGTGCTATGGGATATGGAGGTGTTGGAAATTTTAAATTTTATTCAAGGGAATATGAAAAAAATAATTTATCTTAACATTCTTAAAGAGAATCTACAACCTTCATCTAAGAAATTAGGCATTAAGAACTCATTTCACTTGTTCCAAGCAAAGACCCAAAGCACATGGCTTTGGACGTTCGTCTTTGGCTCCTATATAACTGCCCAAAATGCATTAAAACACCCCCAAGAGCCCAGATATCAATCCAATAGAGCATCTGTGTGAGCACTTGGAAAGATAAATTAGGCAAACAAATGCCGTTAGAAACAAAAAGGAACTTAAAGAGCTAATTTCGAAAGAGTGGAATGAAATTCCATCCGATGTTACAAAAAAGCTGTTTACATCAATTCCAAATAGATATGCAACTAATTTAAAGCACGATGGAAATCCAACTTCCTATTATTTTTAATAATTTTTGTTTTTTGACGTAAAAATCTTAACTTTTAGAATTCGTACGAAACTGAATGTACCTTAAAATCTCTACTTTATGTGAACTAATTCCTAATTTTTCTCTATTTTATTGAATTACCATTTTATTTTTGATAATTCCTGGTATGTACATATATTACACTTCAATAAAAAATAACATTAAAGCTAGAAAAGTTTATACTTTTTTTCAAAATAACGAACAATTTGCAAAAATACTCTTCGTACGAAACTGAATGTTCTTAAGTGTAAGTATGTTTATAAAGGCATGGCAAGAAAGGGACAGAGCGGGTACGTATTAAGCGACATCTAATGAATGTCGAAGTTTTCAAGAAATTCAAATTAATGCTAATAAATGCAAAAAATGGCAATGAATGCAAAAGACTTCAATTGAATGCAAATGAATGGGAATGGCTTAAGAGACTTCAAAAGGATGCAAAAGACTGCGAGTGAATGCAAAAACTGTTAAATGAATGCAAGTAACTTCGAATGAATCCAAAATGATTTAAAATGAATGCGAATGACTGCAAAGGAATTCAAAATTACAATCTTGAATTCAAAGACTTGAAGTCTTGGCCAACAGCGCTTTAAGTACCAGGGCCTAGCTTCTCGCAACCACTCATCTTGTGTGCTTTATATTTTTCACATGAATGGAAGGGAACTACAGTTTAGTGCCGTATCCAAAAGGCAATTTGTTTTGGGAAGCTTATACTCTTGGATATTTGTAAGACGCTCGCGAGAGGTGGGATTTTATTCATATGAATGCTAAAAGAATGCCCAGTCAATGACTTAAAAATGAATGATGATTTATATGAACTTGTAAATCACGATTCAAACATGAAGTCAATGAATTATTTAATTTAGCTTAAATGCAATTAGGTATATTCAATGAATGCATTCCCAAATGAATGAATTCTTTTACAGCTCTGGCACCCAGTAGCACCTGGTTGCATTAAAGAGATATGCCCACTCCACTGTGGGATGTAGAACGCGTGACAAGCTGAATTTTTTTTTTTGTGGTCCATTAGGGACAATTTACTTCTGGTTGAATCTCAAATTATAGGTCCGTTCGCGGTACCCTCCCAAAACAGCGAATACGGAGAATTTTCGAAGTTTAAGACAGAAGAGAACGCGAAGAGAGAGTTAGAAATTTCCTTATGCTGCGAATTTTAGTGCAAGCAATTTCTGTGGGCTAGTTTGTGAAAACTGTCAAATCGCTGTATATGTGATTTTTTGTTGGATTGTTCCCTCTCTTTCTTTCTTTCGCGTACAATTGTGTTTGAGGTTTGACCTTTAAATAGTGGGCAACTTTTGTGGTTCAACGCGTTCGTTTACTTTTTCGTAATTTTACCTCTCCCTGAGAGAATTTTACCCCCACTCGTGGAAATTTGACAAACCGCGAATTTTGGTGCAGAAAGTACAGACCTTATATTTGAAAAAATTGAATGCACATCATTTCTTATTCTCGTCCAATAACAACAATGAATACTTCTCGCAGAGACTCGCTTCAATATACTGTTTTCTAACAGCTTTTACGTCACAGTCAAGACTCTTCCAGCCTTTAGTTGTATATCTCACCTGGGGTCCTTTCAAAACCTTAGGATCTTTAAATCTTAAGCCGTTCCGCCACGTCAAGACAACTGAGGATAGGAACGGAAATCAAAGACTTACACCCGCATACAACATTTTCTCAAACCTTTCTTTACAATTAGGAAAAAAGTACAATTGAAATTCATATGCATGTCCTTAAATGAACATTTTATATAAAAGCTTATATAATATAATATGTATGTAAAGTAAAATAATTATTTTTGAAAACAACTCCTTTTTTTAAAAAAAACTTGTGTACATAAGCAAAAAAATATTACAAAATCGGATGAATCATTTCTTTATATAAGCATTTCTCTAGATTCTTGAAAGCCTTTGTGACATTGTCCCCAAGTTTGACTAGCACACCTAAATTATTAAATTACATTAAATTGATACATCTCCGGTTACTGTTAAAACATTACCTGTAGATTTTTATTTTACTTTACAGCTTCCACTACTTACTTATGGTAGAGAATATAGAATTAGGACCATCATTAGGAGATTCAGTTTTTATTTGAAAGCTACTCGAACATGAGAGATGCATTGGATGTAGAAAATCAGTCGTTGATGGTACATATGAAGTGTTATCGTAGGTTTCCAATACAGCGACTTGAATTTTTCTCTTCACTGATCTAACCAAAGATGTTTTATCTCTGAGCGCTCTCAACTCAGTGGCAATAAAGGACCCGAATATATCATATTCGTCCTGTTTACTAGATGGAGTCTCAGCAGGCAAGCTTTGATATTCAGCGGCATTATCACCAGCAACCCGATTTCCTGGTGAAGGTAGTGGTGATGGTGTAGATGGTGGGGACTGTTTAATTTCAATATTTGATTCATTCACAGTCTCACTTTGTAAGCCAATATCCTGTAAAAATATACGAATCGACATCAGTTAAGTTAATAAGTTAATAGAGCTGAAAGTAGTTGCACCTAAATAAATACAACAAAATTTCTAAAATGTTAAATGTCCGTTGTGTCCTTAGCAAAGTAAAGATTTGTTTTTTGTAATACACATTTTCATTTTATATTTAATAGATTCCAAGTTATATTTTTTCTTACATCCAGTGTTCATGGATTCACTATGATAATAGTATTATATTTTATTACGATTTTTTTAACTCCATAACTACACTTCTACGAAAAGGCTCACATCACTAAGATTTATTCAAACACACTCGATTAAACAAATGGAAAACATCCTTAATTTCCCAATCAGAGTAATCTTATTTAAAATATTTTAATTCTAACGACCTGGTGCTGACCACAGCCGATCAGATCGGAAGCTTTTGGGCTCATCCTCCTCAAGGAGAAGCCATTGCCGGTCCTCGAGTTGGAGGATCCGATCCGTGCTCCTAGGAGTTTACCGCGCTATTGGAAAGTAAGTACCTGCCTTAAGCAAGTGCTGCTAAGTAACAGCCCTAAGCCGTTGCTGCCAAGTGACCGCCACCAGCAGTTGCTGCCAAGTAACGTGCCTGAGACGTTGCTGCCCAAGTGACGGCCCTAAGCCGTTGCTGCCAAGTGACTGCCACAAGCCATTGCTGCCAAGGGACGTGCCTGAGACGTTGCTGCCCAAGTGACGGCCCTAAGCCGTTGCTGCCAAGTAACTGCCACAAGCAGTGGCTGCCTAAGTGACGGCCCTAAGCCATTGCTGCCAAGTGACTGCCACAAGCAGTTGCTGCCCAAGTGACGGCCCTACGCCAATGCTGCCAAGTGACTGCCACAAGCAGTTGCTGCCTAAGTGACGGCCCTAAGCCGTTGCTGCCAAGTGACTGCCACGAGCAGTTGCTGCCTAAGTGACGCCGTACGGCGTTGCTGCCAAGTGACTGCCACAAGCAGTTGCTGCCCAAGTAACGGCCCTCAGTCGTTGCTGCTCAAGTATCTACCACCAGCAGACGCTAACCAGTAGTTAGGAGAGTAGTTAGTAAATTAGCAAGTAAGAAAGCAAGGCCGACGTAGGTATCCGAATATTGTTAGATAGAAGAAAATTGTTAATGTCAGCTTACCCCGAGCCTCGTAAGAGCACATATTGGAAATAGGACTCGATTCATTTTTAAGTAACTCCATATTGTTAAGGCCAGCTAAACTGAACATTCATTATATTATTGAATAAATAATTCACCTCTTTACCCAAAGTTTCGGGTGTTTCTTTGGAAGACCCTGGGTCCGACGAGCGAAACCTCAGCCTTCGGAAAACACCCTCACACATTGTAGTCTAATAAAGCCAAAGACTTTCCATGTGGATACCGTTCGACATCAAATTAAATAGACTTTCCGGCCAAAGTTCATTTACTAATTTTTGAGTTCAGCAACTAGAAAACTGACGAAATTAAAAAATCATGGAATAAAGTAGCCCACTTTGTAAAGTAACTTGGATATGAAGTTTCATAAGACAGAAAATTCCGTTCACAGCTAAAATGTCCATTTATCTCACACGCATAGTAAAAGTAGCTAAATATTCCTAAAAAATAAAACGAATAGAACCCCCACTCAAAATGACATCACATGTGTCGACTCAACGAGTATTCCACCTGATTTCAGGCGAATTTATTGCTAACAGCCTTCCTCTGCTTGTTTGTTTTTGTTGACAGACTACTACACCTCCCTCCAATATCGCACTTTATTCAGAAATATTTAAACAAAATTTAAATGTTAATTTACATTTTTATAATAGAACTGTAGTTTAATAACTGCTCACGATATGTCGTGTTTATTTCAACGCGGACGTAGTAAACACAATAATTCGCGATCACTGTAATTGTGTAAATAATTTTGTGTCATTTATTCTTGTAGGGATAATATCCGAATATAAATTCTAATTAAAAACGTCTTGTGTGTACGATATTGTAAGTAAATACGTACAATTTACATAATGCATATGTATGTATATACGTTCATGATCAAGAACCCCTTCTCATAAAAATATCTCATATTGCATCTTATTAAGCTCGGTAATATGCAAGGATCAGATTTCAACAGTTTAAAAGATACTAACTAACGACAGCAAATTATATCGATATCTTTCTGTCACCCAAGGTAGATGCCACCTCGAAAATGTGATAGTTCAAATAAGTACCGATGGAACCAACAAAATTTGAGTAAAAAATCATCATATATGTATGTATTTAAAAAAAAATAAAAAATATGTATTTTACTGCCCTAGACCCTGTTTAGATGTTAACTGATGGGTGCGCACTGTATATATAATAATAATAATAATAATTTTTTTATGTAATATGTCAATGAAAACACTGTCTATGCACACCCAACTGCATCCAACGGAATTTCAAACAAGTGTAAGTTTCCATTTTGTTCCGCTTCAAATCAAGAGAGCTAGCGCTAATGTTGAAACCAACGCGAAGTTCGCTACCAACAGTCCATACGTAGATAGTATGTGAAAGGTGTATACATTTTTTGTACTGCACCCTATATGTCATGAAATCTTACCTTGATGGCCAATTGCGAATAAAAATAATCGAATGATTCGCTTGCCCTCAAAGTTCGTATTATTCGAATTAAAATTGAGCGGAGTCGATTGTTGCTCATCGATTCTTGACTCCCGATTGTTCTCATTAATACTTAGTTCCCAACCACTGACAATTACAAGCAATGCAATCGGCAACGATTGTCAATTTTACGCGGATTTTTTCTTTGATTGTATAGAATATGAGTGGGAAAATTTGTATTCGTCGATTGCTCTAGCGCGACTAATTTGGCATGATTGTTCCATTAAATTTTTATTTACAGATTGTTTTTTAACGTATGTACATACCTATGTGTATTAGGTCCGTTCGCGTACTTTCCGAGTCAAAAACTAATCAGTTGTCAAATATGACATGATGAGAGTAAAAACTTCCAGAGAGCGGAAAATCTAACAAAAAGTACTCGAATGAAAAGCAAGCCATTTCGAGCCAACTGTCGTTAAACAAATTATAATAAACAAATTAAACTCGTGTGAAAATCACTAGATTCATATTCAGTTAAAAATGAATGTTTTGGGAGAACATTCACACATCACAGCATTTTCTTCAGGATACTTTTTATGTCTTTTGACTAATTGAAATGGAATCAAAAACATCTCGACTCCATTTTGCAGTACCTACGTACCTACGTGCCGGCAAAAATTATTCGAGCATATTCAAGCACAGAGGGAAAATACTCGCTACTCGTTACTTCTCAATTTTTCTCTTTACCTGCCATTTTCGTTCAATACCCGAATACACTTCGAATCGTCGAAAAGCGACAAACGCCAACGACAATCAGGGTGATTAATAAATCGAGAACAGTATTTCTACAATAGATCATTTCTGCACGTCAATTTCTCGATTGTAATGTGTTATGAAATAAATTCTCTAAAACACGATTCGATTGTTTTCTAATGAAACCGAATTACATTTTTAGCAATTGTCAATTTATTCGATTGTGCGGTTCATTCGCAATCGCCCATCTTTCTTCCCGTGTAATGAAAAAAACTCGAAGAGAAAACCCGCTTCTCACTACTTCCCCTTTACACTGTTACCCCAGTAGGTATTTAAATACTTGTCTAAGAACACCCTGCAAATAGGAAATTTAACGGCGCATTTAATCATTTTGGGTTGCACACTGCACGCCACGCGGGTAGATTTGTTTTTGTGCGGATGCGCTTTACACTATCAATTCGTAAATACTTTTCCAGTTCATATTCGGAGCAGAGTATATCCATACAGTATTCGGAGTTTCTTTTGTGTCATTCGTTCATGTTGAGAGTGAAGTTTTTTATTTCGTTAGATTTTTGTTTTAAATTATAAATAGAAGTATGCCGAGCCGATCAAGAAAGAAGTTAACAATAAGTGAAAAACCGAAGATAATCGATTCTGTAAAGTCGAAGAAATCCTCTCGAGAGGGTGTTATTAAGCAATATAATTGCAATAAACCGACAGTTACTCGCATTTTGAAGAAGAAAAAGAAGTCAAAGGAAAATGATGACTCTGAACAAACCCGAATCCGTACAGCAATCAGCGAGATAGACAAAGTTGTTGGACAATGGTTTCAGGAAATGCGCGAACAGAACGTTTCTGTGAATGGTCCTTTTATAAAGCGACATGCTCTTAAGGTCGCAAAAATGATAAATATGCCCACATTTACGGCAAGCAATGGTTGGCTCTGGCGATGGAAAAAGAAAAATATTACCTTAAAAGATAGCGAAGAAGGCTCCAACGCAACAGATGAAATAGATTTATCATCAGTGTTAGCAGGAATAACTCAAAAGCCGTTAGAAGAGACTGCGAATGGAGAGTTGACTGCTTGGTGGGCGGACCAAGAAACAATTATGGCTGCCAATGGAGTTGGAAACTGCGAAATTGTATGTGATGAAGGAGTTGTGTAAAATTTGATGTAGAAAGCGGACCGCCGAACAAAGATGATGCCAGTAAGGTATTTGATACTTTACTTGAATACTTAAACGCGAATGACCTCAACCTGAACAGTCTTGATGACATAAAAGAATATTTAGCGGCTAATCCATTGGAAAATACGGTAAGTGGCTTTGTTAAAATAATAACTTGCGTTGACTTACATACGTACATATGTAGCTGTATCTTTAATTTGATTTCTAGTTCTTAAACGATAGATCCATTCGTATATCTCTTTCAAAGAAAGCGTATATATGCATATGTATATATGTGCATATATATATATATATATATATATATATCACCTTGATCAAAAAGTTCCCGGAATAAAAACCGTGTGGCGCTCCCATCGTTCCGATTTGAGTTCTGTTTTCTTTGTTAAGTTGGTACATCTGTTGTTGATATTCCCTCTAAATCTTAGCGTCATAGCTTGACATTTGCAAAAGTTACGTAGCCAAGAGTACATCTACCTCTGTGTGTGTTGGGGATTTCTTACAATTTTGGAAATGGATTTAAATTTGCAACAACGAAGTTGTATTAAATTTTGAGTAAAAAACGGATTTAATGGTGCGCGAACGTTTGAAATGTTGGAAAAGTGTTTCGGCAACGATTCTCTAAAGAAAACGGTCGTTTACCAGTGGCACGAGCGGTTCAAAAGTGGTCATTCGAAGATGATGAACGCAGTGGCAGACCATCGACATCGAAAACCGACGAAAACATTGATAAAGTAAAAGAAATGTTGGTCAATAACCGCAAATTAACCATCAGAGAGATAGCGGAGGACTTGAACATTGCCTATGGATCCGTCCAAGACATTTTGGTTAATGATTTGGGTTTCCGTCGTGTACCAGCAAAGTTGGTGCCAAAAGACCTCAATTTCTTGCAAAAAAAAGACCGTGTTGACGTCAACAAATACCATCCAACAGCCACCGAATTCACCTGATTTGGCTCCCTGTGACTTCTTTCTGTTCAATCGAGTTAAAAAACCATTACGGGAAACGCGTTTCAGCAGCCGAGAGGAAGTAATGGAAAAATCGCAGGAAGCACTGATGGACATACCGAAAACCGAATATAAAAAATGTTTCGAAGATTGGATCAAGCGCTGGCATAAGTGTGTTGCAGTCGATGGGGATTACTTTGAAGGGGACAATATAGATTTAGATGAATAAACTTGTATTTTTAATTTTCTGAATAAATTCCGCGAACTTTTTGATCAAGGTGGTATATACAGTGAACCGCAAAAGTATTCGTAATTTGGTTCTACCTGTGTAGATTTTAACTGATATAAAACAATTTTTTCTTAAGTATGTATGTATATACCTACTCCAATGTTTATTTTTTCTTATCATCCATTCATTCTCTATATATTTCTACAAGAAAAATACAGTTTAATTGCATTTCTTACTAAAATTATAGCAAAAATAGTCTATTTAGCCCTAAACGAACAAACTTTTGATTTCGTTTTGCCAAACGTCCTTCAAGGTCACTTATGATAAGGTTCTTTTTTTTTGTCTCATTTCCCATAAAATGCCACATGGGTTTAGATCCGATGACTGAGGAGGTGTTTTTAATTAGTTTCGACAAGTGTAAAGCAACCACATCATGGTATTTAGTGCGGTATGCTTCAGATAGTTATCTTGTTGGAATTGATAATTATCCAGAAGCCTTAATTTCTCAACAGTTTTTTGGCAGATTATGTCTATGCATTTCTATAATAGTACTGATACACAACACATATGTATCTTCAACAAATTACATTGCGTTAGCTGCAGATACCGCCATACACCCCCACTCATTGAATTACCACCATGTTTTACAATGCCAGCCATGTTTTTTGGGCAAATCTCTACATTCTTTCTTCTCTATTCAATACCCTATGCACCTGATCGTGCAATGCTAAATTACCGTTTCGTCCGAAAATGGAACTGCTTAGGCAGAATACTTTGTCTTTGTCTAGGTACATCTAAGCAAAACGAATCCGCTTCCGGCTATTTATAAATGAACCAAATGGCTTCTTCCTTGCTACTCTATTTTTATATCCGTACTTCTAGCCGAAAGCCCTGGTAGCTAGCTATACCATATTAATTTATTGTTCGGCTTTTTGGGTCGTCCTCTTCTGCCTGTTTTTTCTACACTGGGGCCTTATTTTGTATTGCGTTTCTATAGCAAATGTATACAAACTCAATTTTCAAGTAATTTAAGTGACGTTTGATAGATGTTTTGACAATCTAACTTTCGGAAATTTTTGATTTTGAGTTGGAAGCACTTACACCCAATCCGAGAACCATACAAAATACCAATTCATTTTAGAATCGGATTACATTTCCGAATGTCAATCCGAATCCGAAAGCAGTACAAAATGAGGCCCCAGCACTTCTTTTGACATCTCTTTATGACGTTTTGCATTGCAGGCACGATTCTTTTCGCTGTTTTCGCTATACTCGTTTCACGGAACTAGCTTCCATTTTCAAACATGTAAAAAATAATTTTTTTTCTTCAGTGGTTGTTTCATTGAACTTGTAACAATTTTCAAAACAAAACTTCTCAAACAGATCAACGGCTGTCAACCGATTATATTTTCGCTTGTAAAGTCAGATAGACGAAAAGCATGAATTAGCAAATCCCAATGGTTTATCTTACGTTATCTGAGAACCATTAGTTCCCAATGCGAAAACTACGAATACTTTTGTGTTGTGCGAAAGTGGTGAATTTCGTTTATTTTTGCTATAATTTTAGTTCAAAATACATATCTGTGGCCACAAGACAAAGCAACTTATGTCGATTTCCACAGATTCTCAGAAAACGAGTTTGAAGTTTTCGTTTTTCCCGAAAACGTATGGAGTTTTGGTGTTATAGTTTTTTTTTCTTTGCCCATAACTCAGTAATAACAACAGATAAAAAAGTAAAAAATTGATAGCGTAAAGTTCGAATAGTAGAGCATCTTCTGGCATCCTTAACTCAATTTTGGCTTAACTCGACTTAAGTTGTTTTGTCTTGTGGCCATGGATATAATTTGTATTTTTCTTGTAGACGTGTAGAGAATAAATAGATGATAAGAAAAAATAAACATTAAAATAAGTATATACGTACTTAAGAAACTGTTTTTTTTCTTTTTAGGTAGAACCAAATACTTTTGCGGTTGACTGTATATTCACGAATAAGACTTCTTAATCTTTGGCATCTACAACTAATAGCAAGTTCTTAAAACAAACAAAAAGTTGTTATTTAGAGGTAGATCAAAAAGCTGCTTAAAGCTTATTTTGTAGTTTTCAATGACTAAAATCAATCAATCTACAACTTTTAAGTTGAAAAAGATTTTCTTTTAATTTTGCCAAACGTTCTTTGCGAATACTTCAGAGAATATACAGTTCGAAAATTATCCATTTCCTTAGTACCTACCGTTACTTTTTGCCAGCGTTTTAAGCACGGCATTTTATTCCTTACCAAATATTCTAGTATTTTTACAGGACAATATTATTCTTCTTCGATTTTTTTAAGCTGGTTGGAGTTTATGTTTTTTTTATTTTTAGATGAATTTTAAAACTTTGGCAAAATCGCTGCTAATCAATAGCGCTTAAGTCTCTAGAACTTAACTTCGAGATTTTAAAACGTAACTAGCCGACGAGTCCTGTTCTACTTTCAATGTATCGTGATTTTTATCAAAATTTAACAAGTTACAGCCGGTATTTGCTTCTCTTAAACATCTACTTAAAGGTTTATTAAACTCATAGTTTACTCTATGAAAAGGAATATGGAACAAAAAACGATTTCTAATTGCTCTCATAGGAGCATAAAACCCAATTACGGACAAAAGGTAGAGGCACTCAATATGATCATAAACTATGTCACGGATTATCAAAATCGAAAAGTACTAGTCTAGTGCAGAGCGGTTGAATTTGAAATAAAATCCTTTTTATTCTTAAGGCGTCATGAAGCTTGTAGAAAGGGTAACGAACTATACTACAGTACTCTAGAGTGAACCATACGAATGAAAAAAAAGAAGACACTTTAGGGTATGAGGATCTGAAAAGTCCATTCAATTTCGTGAAATAAAACCGAACATTGAGTTACCTTTTGCAACTAAAAGTCCATGTAAATGTAAATTACAGTTTTTTTTTTCAAAAATTACGCCAAGCTCTTTTTTAGAAGCTATAATCGGCAAGGACATATTACCAATCTAACGGCCATATTATTCACTCCGGGTGTAAAGCAGGTTAAAGTGAATTTTAAAGCCGACCATTTAATCCGCATTTTTAAACCCGAAAATCTAAACCTATGTTCATAATATTCACTCAAAAATACGAATTAAACTTGGTGGATTAAAGATGCATTTAACCTGGATTTAGAATAGTTTAAACTCGTTTTTAAACCTACGTAATGTCAAATTTCACGTTCGCGTACGCTCCCTAAATAGCGAACTTTTACGAAAAGTTACGAATTTTTACGAAAACCTGTTCGAGTACGGAAAAATTTCGTAGTTTTTCACAGAAGAGAGCGCTCTCGAGAGAGTAAGGAATTTCCCCATGCTAGGAATTTAGCCCAAGAAATTTCTTTGGTATGTCATTTTCTGTTGGCTTGTTCCTTCTTTCTTTCTTTCGTGTACAATTGCGTTTGAGGTTTGACGTTTAAAAAGTGGTCCACTTTTGTGGTTCAACGCGTTCGTTTACTTTTTCGTAATTTTACCTCTTTTTGAGAGAATTTTACACCCACTCGTTAAAATTTGGCAAACTGTCAATTTCGGTGCTGAAAGTACGCGAACAAACCTTACATTTCATCAATTTGACGAATGAAATCCATTTTTTTCGGTTCTTGCTGCTTATATTTATTTCACATTCCCTGCCTCCTGCGAACAAAGAAATGTCAAATGTGACTCGAACAAAACGAGTCGATATTATAAAATTGGGTTTTAATCTGAGTTAAAGTACTTAAACTGGTCTCCGGAGGGAGTTTAAATTTGATGGGGTTAAACGCCAACCAGGTTTATACAACTGGGTTTAAGTTCGGGTTTAACGAGTGAATATTATGGACTTGGGTTTAATTTTCGGGTTAAACTCACTTCAACCCGGATGTACATTTTAACCCGGGTTAAAGTGAGTGAATAATATGGTCGTTATATATAAAACAGGCAGGGTATAGGTTGCGACAGTAGGTAAGGCTTTGACATTTCAAGATATTTAAATATAAAACAATCTTACTACACCAAATGCTAATCTGCGAAAATCTAATCGCAGAAGAATACAATCTTGTTCAGATTTAATTGGTCGTCGGTATACATCAGAAATTGTGAATTCAAGATTATGTCAGGAATATCGTTTATAAAGAAAAGAAATAGCAAAGGACGAAATTGAGTGCCCTGAGGAACTCCCGAAGTAACGTATACTGGTGTCGAAAGTGTATCGTTGATCCGAACATACTGAGTACATTCCCTTAAATAGGAGTTGATCCACTTCAAGAAGTTGGAGTGTAAGTCCAATCTAAATAGTTTTAACAATAGAATGACCTGATTTACTCTGTCGAATGCCTTCGCAAAATCTGTGTATATGACATCGTATTGCAAACCATTTAAAACAGAATTGCAAAAAATTATCAAATTTGTGGTAGTAGATCTACCAGTAACAAAAGCATGTTGACAAGAAGAAAGAACGCTATTAAAAACCAGGTGAGTTCGTCATATATAAGTTTTTCGAACAACTTCGGAATGGAAGAGATTTTGCAGATTGGGCGATAGTTTGAAACCTCTTGCCTTAAACCAGATTTATCGACAGGTAATATAAAAGAACTTTTCCATGCAGTGAAAAAGTTGCCATGTTAAGAGAACGGTTAAAAATCAAGTGAAGGGACATAGCAAATGAATTCATTAAAAAAACATAAAAATTGAAATCTTTTCGTAGAAAAATAATTATTGTTTTTCGCACCGTGGTTTACAGCTGGCACAAACTGGAACCAAATTATTTTACTAAAACGTAGATTTCTTTCACTGTTCCATTTATCAGAAAAAAAAACCATTTATCAGAAAAAAAAAACCATTTATCAGAAAACAGAACTTAACCTAAAACCTCATCGCTCGTTGGTTTACAAAAGTAAGCAATTTAACTGACACCATTTTTCTGATTGCTTCTACTCTAGGATCATAACAAATTTCAGTTTCTCACTGTTCCACGTTTAACGAATTGCTATAACCGATGGCTTGGGGAGCGGAGTTGACTAGTGTTCTCCAATATGCAGTATAAGAGCATCAATTTCAATATCAGCTGACTGTGGAAATTTGTTTGTTATGGCATTTTGCCTAATTAAACGCGATCATTAATTTTATAAAAATACACAAAACTAAAAAACAAAAAGTGACTACATTTGCTTTTAAAGCACTTAATTTTGAGTGGGCTTAGATGTTCGAAAAGTGCACTAGCTATTGTAGTATCTAACAATTCGAAGGTGTCCACTGATTCTTAATATTGCTTTCTTAACTAAGAAAAAAACAGCTGTGTTAGGTATTTGAGAATTTATGCTTGATCTTTATATTTTACTTTAAAAGGAATAATGTAGTTCTAAATGATTCTTGATTTAAGTTTAATTTAGAATTAAAATTGCTTACAGCGGATACTATAGAACGGTAAGGTTTGAAATCTTAGAATTGTTTATTACAAACAAAAGTCAAATAACTCTGTCTATTGTCGATAAGTTCAAATTAAATTTTTCAAAATCTGACGAAGTATGAAATCTTTAGGCTACTTACAATATACTCGTATCACGAACTTTCTTTCCGTCGCAGAGAATAATAAGTAAAAACAGAAAATATTATGTTAAGATCCATATGTATTTTTTATTTTACAGGCTACAGATGTTCTACGTCAAAAACGAGATTCAGAAGGATTCTCTGTGGAAAACAATCGCCATCAATATAGTATGATAAAACCTTCAGATACCACAGACGAAGCAAATGAATCAGCACAGATGGAAGGAATAAATGTGTCTGCTTTTTTACGGGATCAATACACAGTTTATGGAGAACATATTGCCCATAGGTTACGGAAATGTGATAGGGAAAATTCTGAAATTTATGCGGCACAGCATGACATTGACAATATTATGTATAATTTATCTATGGGCACATATTATCGGACGAGGCCTACAGTGGATGTGTCAGCCAAACAATGAAGGAATCACGAAATCAGACAAAATTACCAACAACAAACATCTATCCCTTTACTAGTAGCAGAAATAATTTTTTTGCCGATTGTTATCCCAAAGCAGGAAGTTATTTTGTTATAAATTCTAAAATTAATTGTTAAATAGTTTAAATAAAATCACGTTACTATAAACATTGTCATTAATTCATTGGTAAAAATTGAAAATTCCTTGACAAAGAATGATATATGGTAGATAAGCAGGTCCGAATTGACCTTTTTCGAGACGGACAGAGATAGATTAAATATTTAAGGGCACGAGTAAGTATCAATATACATATGTACATATGCAGCCCTTTTAGTCTTATGTAAAAAAAAAAGTATTTAATTGGCGAGTGCACCCCAAGGCGCATAGAGGCTAGCTTCTTCCAATTATTTGCGCTGTGTGCATCATATTTTTCGCGCAAATAGAACGGACCTATAGGTTTATGCCCCATTTGAAAGGCAACTCATTCTTTTGAGAAGCTTTCAATGCGAAAATACTGTCAAATTAGACTTTCGCGTTAGGTCGGACAGTAAAATGACATTTTGATGTTTCCTAGAATTCGAACATAGAACCTCATGAATATGAATCTATTTAGTTACAGTGAACTCTCGATAATTCGAACCTCTATAATTCGGAAACTTCAGTCCCTAAAAAAACCTCTATCAATCGAAAAAACCTCAATTTGTCCTCTTCGTTAACTCGAATTTATTCCTGAAAACCTCTCTAATTCAAACTGCTCATTGAAATGCATAGGTGACGAAAGCCTGTGCCCTGCGTATTCATTGAACGAAAATGTGTGCAAAGTTCGCAGTTTTTTTAAACCATGCAATCAAATTAGACTCAATTTTCGGAGAGGGCAGATGTCGACGATAACGTTTTTTTTTCAGCTCTAATCACGGTCGAATAATTAATTCGAAAATCTCTGTAATTCGAAGTTTTTCATTGGTCCGATGTAATTCGAAGTTTTTCATTGGTCCGATGAAATTCGAATTATAGATAGTTCACTGGGGCCTTATTTTGTATTGCGTTTCTATAGCAAATGTATACAAATTCAATTTTCAAGTAATTTAAGTGACGTTTGATAGATGTTTTGACAATCTAACTTTCGGAAATTTTTGATTTTGAGTTGGAAGCACTTACACCCCATCCGAGAACCATACAAAATACCAATTCATTTTAGAATCGGATTACATTTCCGAATGGCACTCCGAATCCGAAAGCAGTACAAAATAAGGCCCCTGTAGTTGTTATAGTTTGTGGATAAACTTTGGAATATATATCTGTAGCAATAAGTAAAAGTGGCTTAAGTCACTTTGTACCATTTTTGGGGATAGGCATTTAAAGTCGTCAATCAAGTCTCAGATATACAACTAAAAACAGATATACGTATACAACTAAAAAAACTACTTACATATATAAAAATCAATGTATGTACCTAGATATGTACCTATGTTTGTATGCTATGAGCTCAAATCGATTGAGAATCTTCGGTATTGGCTCGAGTGTTCCTATGAAGTTTGGTCAAAATCGGCCCACTTATTTAGTATTAAAGTACTTTAGTACTAAAACAAACGGTCCTAATAGTTTTAGCCTCAGGCGCCTGCCTTATTTTCTATTTCGCATTTCTACTGATCCGCCTATGGGGTTCGCCTGCTAGTTTTTTTTTTTTTTGTTTTGTTAGGCGCAGCAACGCACGCCGCGTCCGCGTACGCGGTAGTATCTTATATAATTGGGAAGATTTCGGTGTGATAAATTCAATGTTCAGTCACCGATTATCCTCCGAGCCCATAAGTTCGTTTCTCTTTAGTATTCTCGTTACATCGTCGGTGTAATCCTCCTACTCCGTTAGCAAAAACTTTTTCAATTTTTCTTTACTTGGAACCTGTTTGTGAGTGAAAAAACGAAAAAAACAAACAACAAGTGCACAAACAGTTTATTTGAAATGGGCCCAGGGACTAGTAATTTGTCGGGTAACCAGTTTAGCGGTTCTGATTTAAATCCAACTGCCGAGCCGAAAAAAAAGGAAAAGATCGAGTGTTCTAAATAGAACTTAATAGCCCCCTTCCAATAAATTCGGCGTCCGCAAACCCCAAGTTCATAATCATCTCTCCAACTGACAGCACAAAGCATTTCTGTACTTTTAACATCTTCCTTCTCAAAAAAGCGTTCGGTGGAATAAGTTCCGGCTACGAGTACATTACCCAATTACGCAACGGTAACCTGTGATGCTGGTCAAATCTCAAAAAAATGGTTCAACTCGTTCACACTCCCAAAATAAACTTTGAAACCTCTGTCCAATCTCCGTCCAACTTCACACAAACCTAAACTCCTCAAAAGGGAAAGTTATGCCCCTTGCCCTACGAGTATAAACGTTCCCACACAAGAAATCTTCGATGAAATGAGACTCCAAGGTGTGATCGATGTTTACAAATTTAAAAAGCTCGAAGAAGGCAACCAACAAGCCACTGGTCTCGTTTTACTCACCTTTGACCTTTTCCGCCCACCAAGCACTGTCAACTTTTTCTTCTTCCTTTTTCCGCGAGATTATGATCCGAAAACAAGGGATCATAACCCTCCCACTTCACCGCATGTCTAGTGATCCGCCTATTTGACCTCATAAAATATCGACAGGCTTCCCGATTTTGGATCACTCGGTTACTGAGGCCAATGAAATGCCGATGTCGTCGCATTTGTGCGATCCAGGCGTTTAAAGGCCTGCCGCTCCTGCCTCGCGATGTCTTTGAAACGTCCATTTATATTGCCTTTTTAACAGGGTTTAAATGATCTCTTCTTTGAACGTGGCAATACCAGCTGAGCCGGTCGCGCTCTATCTTCTGTACGATGGTTTCCTTGACGTGAAGGCAATCAACATTGGTTGATATTACCTTAAAGTGGAAGAATATTTTCCCAAATCCAAGCGATGCCGTAACTGCCAGTTGTTAGGACACGCCATCAAACATTGCCATTACCACCCCATCACCCCAGCTAATTGCGTACGCGTGTCATGTGTTCACTGCTCTAAGGCGCACGCTACAATGCAAACGATACGTACAAGAAAAAGAAACCCTTAAAATAAAAACTACCTATATAAATATATAAAGGTCAAAACCCCATTTCCATCTTGTCCACAGATAACTCCCAAGTGCAAAAAATGCAACATACCAAGAATGTGCATCGAGCATAAGCTATTCAATCGTGAACAATACCTCTAATGAGGGCAAAGACCCCCTTCAACCCTCTTCTGCTTGAACTCAACTATATCAAAACCTACTGTTAGTGTGCATAACAGTCAAGAGCAAGAAACTTTTCAGGTTTCACCTCACAAATTCCAAACACAAGCCAGAAATACAACAGCACTCATACTCCTAATGAACAAAACTATCACTACATCACTGAAAATACCAGCCAATTCCCATTTTTACTACCCAGGGTACTTGGGACGATTTCTTGCTTGCTTACAGACGTTTACACGTCAAAACAAAAATTTGAATCTATCAAAGAAACAGGGTGCTCAGGTACCCTAGGTAGGGTTCTAGGGTTAAAGAACTCATATCTCTCCAACATTCAAACAAATTCAACTGTCTCAAACTCATCTGTTGCCACGCATACGTATACAACACCCACACACATCTACAATCTCAAACACTAACTACACTTCACCATTAACAATAGCAAACCCACCTTCTCCTATCTCTAAAGTCACTCAAGCTCTCATAGAAAATGACAAATACTAGGTCTGTTCACGGATGTTTGTAGGTACTGCGACGACCTACATGTCTCAGAGGATATAACTCATATACTCTGTGAATGTCAAGGAATTGCCAGGACAAGGCTAAAGCATCTTGGAAGATACTTCTTCGATAACCTTGAAGAGGTGAGGTCCCTAAACCATAACAAGGATCTTTTCAGATTCTGTAGAGAGATTAATTGCTTGGGAGAATGGGTTTAGGTCTTCTGTCGTGAAGGTTCCCTAGGGATCGCGATGGGCCCACTTTGGTGCCTAGTGTTTTATGATAACCTCATAACCCTACCTAACCTAACCTAACCTAACCAGGTCTGTTCGCGTACTTTCTGCACCTAAATTCGCAGTTTGTCGAATTTCCACGAGTGGGAGTAAAATTCTCAGGGAGGTAAGATTACGAAAAAGTAAACGAACGCGTTGAACCACAAAAGTTGCCCACTTTTTAAACGTCAAACCTCAAACCCAATTGTACGCGAAAGAAAGAAAGAGAAGGAACATTCCAACAAAAAATCACATATTCAGGGATTTGACAGTTTTCACAAACCAGCCCAATTTCTTGCACTAAAATTCGCAGTATGGGGAAATTCCTTACTCTCTTCGCGCTCTCTTCTGTAAAAAACAAAACAACGAAAATTGTCCTTACCCGAACAGGTTTTCGTAAAAATTCGTAACTCTTCGTAAAAATTAGCTGTTTTTGGGAGGGTACGCCAACAGACCTACTACAACAGTTGAACGTTTTATTGCCAATGCTGGGTTAGCGTTATTAAACGATGGACAGCCTACTCACTTCTCTACAAAAAAAAAAAAACATGCACTAGTATAGACATAATAATGCTGTCGCCGTACCTTATTCTCGCCTCCGAATGGTCTCTAGCCGACACATCACAACAACGGTCTTACTTAATTCCAACTGCCAACACAAAACCCTTCCGCACAGATTCATACGGGGCAAAGTAGATTAGGACCTATTTCAAGCAGACAAATTTCCTTCATACAAAAAGCAATACGTACCGCAGCAAACGCAGCGATCCCCCACTCTAAAGGTAAAATTTTCAAAAGAAAACAGTGCCATGGTGGAATAAGGAGATACGAGTAAGTTCTCTTCGGCAAGAAAAACAAAATGCATGGCAACCCTTTAAAAGATACCCTACTGGGGTCATTGGGTTCTCTATCAGAAAGCAATTTCGGAAAGCTGTGAAAACAGGGAAAATTGTCAGCTTTGAAAAATTCACTGCAAACAGTAACCCGAATTACCCCTCACAAAAACTGTGGGCTGACATAATAACTCTCATAGGTGACTATGTCCCGTATTTGATCAATAAAAACCGAAGCCGACAACGGAATTCTTAGAAAGCTGCTTGACTTCTGTAAGAGGAAAATTTCCTGGCTTTTACCGCATTTCCTATACAATGCTTAAAAAAAAATCCTTCTGTCTCTAAAAAACAGGCTGTTAACATTATTTAACAAAATCTTCAATTCAAACGTAATTCCTCAAGCATGGAAAATCGCGAATATTATTTCTTTACAAAAATCGGAACAAGATACATCGACAATAATTGGATACAGGCACATATCACTCCTTCCTTGTATCGGAAAAGTGCTAGAAAAAATTATTGCTCGACGCCTCTCCTGGTTCCTCGAAAAAGGACAACTAATAAATATTAACAAAGTGGCATTTAAAAAAGGTCGAAGCACAATCGGCGCAATCCTTCATTTAGACGAGTTTATATCCGCATCTTTATCCGTACAAAATCATGTTTCCATTCTGACAGTCGATTTTGAAAAGGCCTTTCACCGTATCGGTATTCACGTCATTTTAGAACAACTTTCGCAATGGAAGTTAGGACCTTGGATTCGGAATTACATTATATCCTCTCTCATCCACTTTTAAGCTTAACAACAGCGTCTCACAAGGATCGACCTTATCTATAGTGTTGTTCAAAATTGCTTTTAATTAAGTAAGTACAATTATTAAAAAAACACAATCAAGTCCATTATACTTTACGCAGATGACCTAATGCTAATCATGTACTCAAAACGTAAAGACATTTTTAGCAACTGTTTTTTAAACATTCTCAAAACTCAGATTGGGGCAAGTATTCAGGAGCAAATACCTTCACGGAAAAAAGTGCAGTAATACACATACGAGTATCTAGGAAAAACAGTTGCCTAAAATATATTTATAATCTGTGCATGTGAATGACAAACTATTATATAATCACCCCTATCGTGGAACCTCAGATCCGACGGATTCCACGATAGGGGTGAATGTTAGTTCAACAAAAGTTCTTGGATTTATATTCGATTCAAAATTTAACTTTAAAGAGCACTGTGTATTTAAAAAAAAAAAAACTTGCTACCAGGCTGTACTTTTACTCCAAAAAAAGTAAATGTAATGTTAATAGTATTATTAACGTAATTCAATCTATTATACTAGCAACAATTTACTATGGCTTTGCAATCTACTGGAAATGCTTCAGATCATCCATTCAGCTTGCAGTAACACCATACCATGAATCGATCAGAAGAGCCACTAGAAGCTTTCGGAGAACTCCTATAGCTAATTTACTCACAGAAGCTGGTCTACGCAAACTTGCTGAAAGAGCTGATTACCTTACATCACTCATAGTGCAAAAAATCAACTCAACTGATCCCACTCCTTACATATGTCCTGTATCCTCTTGTGGGTCCTAGGGCCTCTACTACGCCTATGCGCCATCGTGTACGGTTTCTGGCAATGTGTCTAAGCTCTCACCAACTTTTCTCTAACTGCCGTGCCTTCTTCTCGACTGTTCTGCGCCATGTTCTTCTCGGATCACCAGGTCTCTTGCCACCCTGAGTTAAACGGTTCCATTGCATGGCATGGTATGGAACTGTCACCCTTTCGGAAAGTGTGACCAATCCACTGCCACTTCCGTCGTTGTGTGGTTGTGCCTATTAGTTCCTGACCCGTTCTCTCGTAAACGTGTTCGTTAGAGATACGATTGGGCCAGAAAATCCTTAAGATATTACGCAGGTACCTATTAATGAACGTTTGCAGCTTTCTGGTGATAGTAGTGGTCACTCTCCATGTGCCGCATCCACATAACACCACGGGTTCAACGTTGGAGCGGAACAGTCTTATCTTGGTGATCAAACTGATTGCATTGCTTCGCCATATTTTGGACAACGTCCCGAACGCGGATTTTGCTTTGGCGATCCTGTTGGCTATATCTAGTTCGGTTCCACCATCGGTCGAGACAATCACCCTGATTGTCGTTGGCGTTTGTCGCTTTTCGACGATTGTTGTTTTATTCATAGCTACCACCTGCTGACCGTTAAACATTACTAAGCAATTTGTTTGTCGTGTAGAATACTATTACAACTCTTTCACAGTAAAAAAGTTATGAAAATTGATTCGTGCTACATCTGAAGAATAAAACGGCAATCGTCGAAAAGCGACAAACGCCAACGACAATCAGGGTGAATACACCCAAGATACTGAAAATCTTCTACTCTCTCTACCGGTTGTCCAGCAATGCATATTTGAGCCGATGAGTTTGCTCCAATGCTGATAATTTTAATTTTTGTCGTATTTATTTTCAGACCAACGACGCCTGCTCCCTCTCCACACCTGCTATCATTTTGTGGAGGTCCATAATTCGGCAAAAATATAGCTGCACCACAGCTGTTATAGGTGTCTCTGAAGACATACGGTGTGCCCTGGATGAAGGAAGTGTGTCATTTTTAGTCCCATTCGATTTTTCTAAAGCGTTCGACACAGTTGACCATGCTATTTTATGTCAAAAGTTGCATCGGCTCTACAATTTTTCGCATTGCGCTGTAAAGCTTATATCGTCCTACCTGACAAACAGAAAGCAAGCTGTAAAAATAAAAGACGTTCTATCCGAGTTCCTCCCTAACTCCCGTGGTGTTCCGCAGGGGTCCATACTAGGACCCTTACTGTTCTCCCTATATGTTAACGAACTTCCGAACTATATTAAACACAGTTCAATAAACATGTATGCTGATGATGTACAGCTTATTTTAAGCTGTCCTTTGGACTTTATAGAACACGCAGCGACTTGCATTAATAATGATCTTGCAGATATAGCACAATGGTCAAATAGAAATGGTCTCCTGCTAAATCCTAAAAAATCAAAGTGTATTGTCATGTCAAAAACGTTATTGGATCTGTCATACTTCCCCTCCCTCACCATGAACAATGTCATTATAGAGAATGTTGATTCAGTAAAAAATCTCGGTATGATTTTCAATCGGAACTTAACCTGGGACAATCATGTCAATATGGTTGTATGTAAAACCTACGGTGCACTCCGTACGCTATGGGCCTCCCAGTCGTTCACCCCAATTAAAACAAGAACCTTACTCGCTAAAACACTTGCTGTACCTATACTTACATACGGCTGTGAAATATTTCACAACTGTAGCTACATTTCCAATAGGAAACTCAATGTTGCCTTTAACAGTATAATACGCTACGTCTTTGGTTTGCGACGACATGACCGAATTTCTCGCTATCCTAAGTACCTGTTGACATTTGATAACTTTCTCCAGTTTCGCACGCTATGTCTTCTGGCGGATATCCGACTTTCCCATCAGCCTTCCTATCTTTACGAAAAAATCAGATTTTCTTCCTCAAACAGATCCGGACAATTAATTCTTCCTCGCCATATTTGCCTGACATCGGAACGTCAATTTTTTATAAACTCCATTCGCTTATGGAATGCTTTGCCCCGTAGTCTTAGAATAGAAGCATAGACAACACTCCAACATTTAAAAGGGAACTAAGAATACATTTACGCTAGTACTCTCAAATTCTGGTTTCTTTTCTTTTTTCTTTTGGTTATTTTTCTTTTCTTTCTTTTAGTTATTTCTTTTCCTCATATTTAAAATATTAAGTCAATTTTAACTCATGTAGCTTTCTTAAAATATTTTGAACTATTGAATGCTATTACTATATATAAGATATTGTATCTTACAGTGTAGCAAATCGTTAAATGAATAAATAAATAAATAAAGCTCACAGCTTCCCAAGCTCTCTCTATAAGTGGAAGCAGAAGCTCAGCCGATGTTGTTAGCGCTACTCGAAAGAGCTCTGTGGGAATACCGTCAAGTCCTACCGCCTTGATTGGTTTTAAGTGCTTTGATCGCGGAAGTGATTTCATGCTTACTGGGAGTTGTGGTGCGTATTCGGGCATTTCTCAACGCTGGCAATTCTGTCTGATTTGTGAGCATATCGCTAGCGAATACGCGGTCCAAAACCGTAACAAAATGGTCGGTTTGTTGGTTTCGTTTGTCAATCCATCTTCAGGTATCCTCGGAAAGCAACGCCCTATGTTTTCCCTGCGATCGACCGATAATTCTTTCGGCACCAGATGTAAAAACATTTTTCGCAGCACACCAATGGTCTTGGGGGGTGCGGAAATGCGGAATACCGCATTTATAATCCCGTTCCTTACACTGCCGTTTTTGGTAATCCCCGTTTTTCAGTCAAAACTAGTTGCTTCATTTAAAAAAAAATCGCGGCCTGGGGCTAAGTCCATTCGAGAATAGTTTTGTGGCGGCAAACAATGGGTTAGTGGAGGGCTTCGCGCTATTAATTTATTTAAACTCCGCTTTCCGGCGTGGTTTAGCTGGGTATGTCAGCAATTACCAGGCAGTTTGATAAAATTCTATAAAGCAAGAAAAATAAAAATAATCTAGTTTTAAATGATTAATTTAAAACAGAGGGACGGGATTCTGAAAATCGCGGTTTCAACTGCGGGATTTAAAATAATCGGGATTATAGACGACAGGATTTGAAAACTTTTTTTTTTTCGGATTTTTAATAAATGGGATTAAACAGCGGGATATCGATATGCTCCCGTCTTGAAGTTGTGGCCACTGCTGATTGCTTCCATAAGGTGCTCCCTTATTTGTTGGCGCACTAAGACTATCGATGTGCAACCTGTGCATTGTTGTGCTGTCGTGGAATCTTCGAACTGCAGCAGTGCATAGTTGGAAAGTACCGATCATAAGATGGGGATCTCGTACTATCCCCACATCTGCCCCTCGCCTATTTTGGACGTCCAGGAGACTACTTCTAAAGCGGCGGCTGATGGCAAAATGGTCAATTTAATTGGACGTTGCTTGCCTGTCGTTGGAAACCCAGCTAACTTTGCGAAAGGTCTTATGGTCAAACATGGTGCCAGAAGGCGGTTGGCATTACAGAAATCCACATACCTTTCGCCGTTGTCATTGCGGTTGTCTAGTCCATGCTTCCCGATTACATGTTTGAGCACTTCGTTGTTGTTGCCTACCTTGACATTCAAATCTCCCATCACTATGACAATGTCTCCATTTGGTATTGTGTTGAAGACGGCATTTAAAAGATTGTAAAAGCTCTCTCTCTCGTCCTCAGACGAGCCCTCCGTTGGGGCATAACACTGCATAATGGTGACGCGTCGTACTCGAGTCCGAAATCTGGCCGTCATAATTCTATCATCATGATGCTGCCTGAAAATTAGGCTGTTTTTGTTAGTAGCAGTCCGACTCCATATTCCCGCGAACTTCCGGAATAGAGTAGTACAGTGTTACGCGTTGAGGTACTCGCCCGCTTCTAACCATCTCATTTCACTTTCCCCCAAAATGTCCAGTCTATATCGTATGAATTCTTTTTCCAATTGAAGGAATCTGGCATTGTAAGGTCTTTCGCTTCCTGATTCGAGGAGCGTCTTAACATTCCAGAAACCTATCTTTGTCCGGGTACAATAGCCAGAATTTGTCAACATGTGATCATTACTTATCCAAACATAGTACCGGTTTCTGTAGCGGGTAATTTTCGGTAACGCAGGTAGCTGGCCTACGTTACCTAGTCTAGAATCAAGGCCCTAGACAACCCGCACTTGCAATTTCAGCCAATACACGATTTATACGTATAGTTGCGCGGGGACCACAACTAGGAGGTAAAGCAAGCATTTCATCACGAACTTGATTGTTGCGCTATTGGCCCAAGCCAAGTTTTGAGCATTCAGTTTCCCGATCAATCGCAATGCAGATCCCCAAATCCCACTCCAATTCATGTTGATGTTAAAAAAGATTTTAAAACCAAAAAAAAAAAAAAAAATGGATAATATTCGTCAATAATATCAAATGCAATTTCATGGGCGAGAGACCTCAGCATCACCACAAACATGAACAATAGATCGTTGTGTCCACCCTGAAACCTACCTGCCAATTCCACATGCACTGATACAAGACACTCCAAATCATCAACCAGTCACGAATTTTCCAAGCAGCGTTTCCAGAAATTTCAAACAAATACAAGATTCTGATGAGTCGGAGTCAATGACGGATGATAGAGAAGGATGGGAGTCTACCAGAGCATCCTACCCCCGCGACCCTCGTGAAGAATAAGCGGGCCACTGCAAATGTATGTATGTACAAAATTCCAGGATGGCGATTGCTATTCACCGACACTCTTCAAAAATGGATGATGGAGTGGCTTATGCCATTGTGAACGAATATAGCACGGTAATGTCTAAAGGACTACTCTCTAATATCTCTTCAATCTTTACAGCTGAGGCGTTTGCCTTCAAAAGCCCTTCAAATAGCAGATAATGGGAAAACTATAATATTTACAGATAGCTTATCTTCAGTTACTGCAATTGAAAATATCAACAACTGCACAGACGTCGTTAACAAGATTCGTGAGAAATTAATTTCTAAAAACGGCAAAACCAAACTCATCTGAATTCCTGGGCACACCGGCATAAAAGGGAATAAAGACGCTAAAGGCAGCCACTGATAAGCTCTACAACAAAAAAGATATTTAAACATTTCTAACCGTGAATTGGAAATACAAGAGAAAAGCGCGCTGCAGCACTTGTGAACATTTATACATATAAAAAACTAGATCCATCTGCTGAGAAAGGAATATACCCCAACAATATTCCCCATGTGATGACAAAAAATTACATACGACTAAGGATAAGACACACCAATTTCATGCACAAATACCTAGTCACCAATGAGACACCACTATGCAACTTCTGTGCGCCAAACAACGGTTTACCATAACTCGTCTACTCGAATGCAACCAAGTTAACGAAACATATAAAAAAAATTTCAGAGAAAAAAATTATTGAGCTGCTTAGCGAAATTTCAGAAAAGAACATTAAGACTGTACACAAAATAATGTTAGCAATTAAACTAGAAAATAAGATTTAATTTCAATTGAAAGTCGAAGGTCCTGGTAGTCAGCGCCTATTCCCTTTGTATTTACATACAGATATATGTAATTTACTTACATGTTAATAAACTTATAATAATAATATTAATAAATTCTATGTTGACATAAGTCGACTTAAGCCACTTCAACTTATTGCCGCAGATATATTATGTGTATCTATAGATATGCATATTCAACTTGTTAGCTCAAAATATGAAGCTAAAGAAAGGTTGATAGCCAGGCAGACTTTAAGGCTCTGGAATCTATAGAAATCGGATCTAAATTTGTCAGAATCTGCAAACGACATCTGAATGAGGTATCACAAGCTAATAAGGCGACCCTAGCCTGGGTAGGCTAGAATGGAGTCGGCGTTGCATGTCTCACAGGAGTTACCCTACGTTAAGGTTCCTATTAGCTCTATAAATAGACTCGTTGAAGACGAAGCCACTAGCGAAGCCTACAGACGATGGATCAATCTGGATACTTGCGTCAATGCCAGGACGCTGTAGCCGACTTACAATTTGAAATTTGATGGACCCTTGCTGATTTAAGTGGACAATGTCACAAAGCACCTACATACCTAACCTAATCTATGGCTGGCTTATGTAGAGAGCTGTTAACAAAAAAAATTAGGCGAGTTAATCCTTATTATTTAACTAAGTTGGAAAGTGAAAGAAAATATATGCACACGTATATACATTAGGGTGGTTCTTAAAATCGAAGTTTTGAAATTGTGGGCATCCTGTTATTAAGTTCTTCTATCTGAAAAACGCACGTATGCGAATTTTTTTCCAAATTTCAGTAGCGTTTAGGGTTCGCTACTGGGCGCTTTTCTTTTCGTGCGCCTGTTGGATTACATCGAGCTAAATGGATACCAAAGGTCATCTATTCACTTAAAATGCATTTATTTCGACGTTGTCGAAGACAGAAGAAAAAGGAATAATAGATATCTGTATTTTTAAAGCCAGGATTTATGGAAAATATTGGTCCCAAGCATCTGCACCTATCAATAATTTGGAGCTGATACGAAATAATACTTGTGGGCGCCGTGGCGTAAGTGGTTCGTGTGTCGGATTACTGCGCATGAGGTTCCAAGTTCGAATCCCAGAAAACACCCAAAAAGTTTTTTTCACGGTCCCACCTCTCGCGAACGTCTGACAAACATCTGAGAGTATTGTTGTCTTGAAAAAGCTTCTCAAAACAAATTGCCCTTCGGATACGGCACTAAACTAGGTAGGTATCTTCCATTAGTGTGAAAAATATAACGCGCACAACATGAGTGGTTGCGAGAAGATAGGCCCTGGCACTTAAAGAGCTGTTGCGCCAAATATTTATTTATTTTTTTTACTAAATAAAAACCTCGAGTATTTTGTATCGAGCAACATATTAGGCCCGTTCGCGTAATTTTTCTAATAAAATTCGTAGATTGTCGAATTTTAAAGAGTGGGGGTAAAATTCTCTCATAGAGAGCTAAAATTACGAAAAAGTAGACGAACGCGTTGAACCACAAAACTTGACCACTTTTTAAACGTCAAACCTCAAATCCAATTGTAGGCGAAAGAAAGAAAGAGAAGGAACAACCCGACAAGAAATGATGTATACATGCATTTGACAGATTTGACAGTTTTCACAAACCAAAGAAATTTCTTGCACTAAAATTCACAGTATGGGGAAATTTCTTACTCTCTCAAGATCGCTATCTACGAAAATTGTCCGTACTCGAAAAGGTTTTCGTAAAAAATCGTAACTTTTCGCAAAAAATCGCTGTTTTGGGAGAGAACGCGACCCTTTTGACACTTTTTAGCATGACTGGCCTTTCCCCTAAGTTTTTAAAGAAGAATGTAGAAATTTGGAACAATGATGAAGTTTAGCAAAACAGTTGCTTATTCTATGAGAGATTTATGAGCGGTAGCGACCTCTAAAACTTTTTTTTTTTAAATATGAACACATTTCTGCAGTTGCTTATTGCATTAATATAGAGCATATTTAAGAGGTGACGCAAACAAATATCGAAAAAAAGTGTCTGGTCCAAATAAGAACCAACATAATCCTGTGGGAAAAGTCTAAAAATCTCAAAATGAAAAATGAAGATACATGCCTACTGATAAATAAATAATAATAAAGGCAATAAAGGCAGATCGCATAGTTTTTTTTTTTTTTGTAAACTATTTTTAGTTTTCAACTATAAGCCAAATCAATCACTGAAAGCTTATATATTAGATGAGATCTGTTCGATTCGCGAAACCCACAGAAGCAAATAGTCAGATTCGTCCGAATTTTAATACGACACCCAAGTGGTAATACGGTCAAACTTTAATAATTAAAACTTACCCAGCGTGCTTCATTAGACCGTATTTCCCGTTTAATTTTTTCTTCATTCTGTTTTATATCCATTAACATTTTAACTGCTTCCAGTCGAAATTTTAAATTATTTACTTGTGACATACTTCGCAAGTGAGGTAAAAAGCTTATTAGGAAATTGTAGTGAATCATCGTAATCAATAGATGGTGCGAATTTTTCATATTCAGTTTGAAGAAATGCATCTTCTTCTGTGTTGCATTTTCTCTTTTGAGCAGTTTTTGTAAGATACTCGTACGAAGAATCTTGTGTTTGATTTGAAATATTTTCGGTGTTTGGCATGTCAGTATACGTATCTTGAACTTGATTTGATGATGTGCCATTATCATAGTTCGCCTTATTGTCTTCTATATAACGTGTTTCCATAATATCTTGAAGGAAATTCAAACTTTCAAAATGGATCCATTTGGTTCCCTGACCCCTCTCCTTATACTTCTTTAATTCAGTTCGATAGTTATCACGCAAACTTTTCCATCGTCTTTTTACCATTTCCTCTAGAACATAAAACCATATTATATAATATAAAAACCAAAGCAAAGTTGAGAAAAATACATTATTTTAGTGTAGTCTGATCTAAAGTTAATTTGATGACCCGAGTTCGTATATCCGATTACGTTATTCATTAAAAAAAAACTTACGCTTGGAAGGGTGCTGGTGCAAATCTTAACCCTAATCATGAAATAATTTCTAGTACGAAATTAATAAAGTATATAAACACTACTACATCGTACGTACTTGCATCTATATTATATACATAAGTACTAATTAAGCAGCCAGGGTCTTGAAACCAGAATGTGTCCAATATACTTTTTATATCTTATATGTGTTGTATACACATTGATTCTCAATTAAATCAATAAAACCTATCATTTTTGCAGTACCGTCATATGAACTAAACCAGTCCAATTATGAAATTTTATCAAAATTGTTTGGGCAGTTTTTGCGAAAATCTAATTTTTTTTTTAAAATCTGCCTTAGGAAAGAATCATTAATGTTGGAACTAAATTCCGATTTGATGCGCACTCACAGACAGGTGGACTTATCTGTAACATGTTACAAATAAAAATAGGCATTCTCGTATTCCAAATGCAAGTAAAAACAGCCGAAAAGTTACAAATCGACTGGAATAGATGGTATGATACTCTATCCGTTATCACTTAGCACAGCCATATATGAGTGGGCGTGGCGTTGTGTAACTAAAACTTAGTACTTATATATATATAATACATATATGTACATAGGCATACCATATTCTTTCGAATTCCCAGATATGAAACTCGGTTTTTTGAAGAAAACGCCCCTAATACACGGTTTCACAGTGAGAGCTTAAGCCTCAATTAGAGCTTAAGCTTCGGTTTAACTCATCTTTGTGTTTCACAGTGCCAGCTTAAGAGCTAAACTCAACTTAAGCGTTGATATAACTTAAGCCACCGATTTTGGTGGCTTAAGTATTGGCTTAACTACTGCCAGAGCAAAATTTATCATTCGATGTTACCAGCATTAGAACATTACCTTTGTTTAATGTAACTACTTTATTTATGGACATGAGGTAACCCTGCAAAATAATTTTTTTTTTTTGTTCTATTTGTGGGAATGCTTTACTCTACTCTCTTACAATGGAGGCAAATTAGCAAGGCATACCTGAGTGGAATTCACTTAATAATCTTAATCTCGTCAAAGACCTGCGCCCCTTGTGTTTTATGGTTATACGTATGTATTGTATACAGACACATAGAAATGTTGTCTGGCAATACCCATTGCTTGAGAGCAGCTAACAGCGACATTTTTTTTCATTTTTGTTTCAGCTAAGCTGAAATTCGGACTTCTTTTTTTGTCGCCACACATGTTCCCCTCTTCTTTTATTGAAAAGAAAAACAAATTATTTACATCGCTAACAGGACACTTGCCTATTTGACATCTCCGATCCATTCACAGTAGTTAATTACCCACAAACTGTTCACACTCATTTCTTATGCTTGGCTTAGCTAAGCCACACTTTTTAAATGACTGTGAAACCCGAAAAACATAAGCCAAAGCTTAAGCTCTGCGTTTTACTTAACTAAGCTGCGTTTTAAGCTCCCACTGTGAAACCGGGCATAAGAGTGTGCTTGGCGTTTTTTTCAATTGACGAATCGTATAAAAAATCTATCTTCGCTTAATACAACTTTTTATAAATTCAAGTAAAAGTATTGAAAAATGTGAATTTGTACACATGTACTATTATGGATTTAAAAAAAATAGGGTATCAAGTTTCGATTGTCTAGTTCAAATATTATAATATGGATTGTTACTGAACAAAATGGAAGATGGCATTACCGCCAAATTTCAATGATAAACAGAGTTCGCTGCTATCGGTTTCCTCTCTTTTTTCTTCCTTTTTTTACCGTAACTCATCTGCAGTTTTATTCGAAAATGCTTATTCTGTAATTTTCGTGCTGTGAGTGACAACAATAATAAAAATCTTTTTTTTTTTTTCTGGTAAGGTCAGGTTTGGGTTTCAAAGTATAAAACTTTTCCTTTATACCTATTGTCTAAAATGTCAAGTCATTCAGATTCGGATAGTTTTATGATACGAAATCTAAACAGTTGCATGCGCTGCCTTGTGACTTCTTTAATATCATACTTGAACGGATTGTACGGAACTTACAAGCCAAACACCGGATGCACAATCTATGAAAAGTCTGTACAACTGCTGGCATACGTCGACGATATTGATATTATTGGAAGAACTCTGTGGGCTGTTAGCGGTGCATATGCAAGCATTAAAGCAGAAGCGGCCAAAATGGGTTTAGCGATAAACGAGGGCAAAACCAAGTATATGGTATGCGGTCAACAAGAATAAACACCGACGAATTGGACAGAAAGTTACAGTGCGCAGCTACAACTTCGAGGTAGGAAGGGACTTTCTCTACCTTGGCTCTACTATAAACTCTAATAACAACATCAGCGCAAAGATCAAGAAAAGAATGACTTGCCAATAGCTGTTTTGGTGGGCTAATAAGGCAATTCAACAGTAAAGCCCTATCTCGAACAATTAAGGAGACTCTATATAAGACCCTGATCATCCCAGTCCTGCTTTGCGGGGCTGAAACATGAACTTTATTGAAAGCGGATTAAAATAGATTTGGTCGCTTCGAAAGGAAAATTCTTTGTAAGATATTCGATTCCGATATTCGACTTTACGAGCTATACAGCGACGTCGACTAAGTGAAAACTCTATATATTGGACGTTTGAGATGGCTAGGATATGTAGAGGGAATGGACAACAACGCTCTGGCCCACTCTTCAAATTTAACCAGAAGGACGAAGTAGTACAGGGCCTCCTCACACAAGTTCAAGGGAACCTTGACCAACTTGGAGTGCGCAACTGGAGGCAATTAGCTAAATGGAGAGGCTTATTGGTTGAGACCCAGGTTCACCCCGAACTCTAGCGCCACTTAAGTAAGTAAACCGTTACAAAAATGTAAAACTAAGTGGGAGAAACAATATGAATGGATTTATTCAAGTTGTACTTAGAAATTAGTATGCAATAAAAAATATATTTATTTATATACTTTTAATACAATTAGTATAAAAACAATAGATCGTTTTTTTTTTTAAATCATAACTTGATAGAAATTTTGTGTGGATTTTTCGAATTATCTTGTCTAAGTCAATCTTCAAAAATATGCATTAAGGGCAATAAAAAGATACATTTTGAAAATACTTTTGTTTTTCCTCTTTCAAAGACTTACTATTTTTTTCTCAAAAGAGGTTGGCAACCCTAGTTCAGACCGATGAATAGAGAAACATAGTTGCAAACTTATCATTTATAGGGTTTAGCTTAACTACTTTTTTATGTTATAAACTATGTACCGAATACATATGCACATATGTAAATATGGTATTCAACTTTATATAACTTTTGGGAAAGTTCGTACAAAATATACTTACTGTCATATTGTAAAATGTTCGCAACTTCACCCCACAGCCTTTTTAAAAGGTCTCTTTTGCAATAATCGTTGCAGCTGGTATCCCATAAGGGATTTCTTTTAAACACTTCCCTAATTAAAACCTCGTTATCCATTCGATTTGTGATGTGTTTCTGCCGACAGTTTGCTGAACACTAACAAACAATCCATTTATCGCTTACTGATTTAAATAAGTATGTGTATACGCTCTAAACCCGCGCGTGTAAAAAATGTGACTCGCGTTTCATATTCAATAAAACCCCAATGCAACTATGTATTTCGAGTGTGTTCGTGGAAAATTCTCCCGTACACGCTCGCACGCTACTCTCGCACGCTACTCTTGCACAAGCATGTTGTCAGTAGGATCTATTACAGTTATGTATTTACTGTCGTTGTTGCAGAGTTACCAGGGTACTGCAACAAAAATACATATTTTAATTTGTTTATAAGATTATCTATTATTTATTACTGTTTCGAATTGCACTCTTTTAGATCCGTATTGAAGAAATAAACTTACATATGTACATAAGTGTTAAGTTAAAGAAATGAAAGAAACGATGTGCTAGTTATACCCTGTCTCAGAGGGTATATTGAGTTTGACATCATACATAAATGATCAGCATTTGCGGCCGAGTTAAGTTGGTTTATGAACTTGAGTATCCGTAACAACTACCCACTTACACGCACAATTTTGGGAAAAAAAATTACTAGATTCTTTATAGGTGATGGCATGTAAGGTCGGCCCTCTCCAGTAGTCGGCCGCCGCGCCAAAAAATGATGCGTAATAGTTAATGCGTTTGTAAAACACACATGCAAATTTTTCCAAAAGATTAACGGTTTTCCTGTCTGTGAGGAAAAGGTTGTTGCAACGCAGCTGCTATTTTCTTCGTTAAAATTGTCACTTTGACTCAAGTTCTTGCCTGAAGTGAAACGTCTGGATTTTAGTAGTAAAAAAATAGTGGAAGTGATTTACAAAAAAGTCTTAAAATCAGTGAAATATTGACGGTAAGTGCGTTATATTATTATATTTATCTTATCAATAGATTCTTTTTACTGTTTATTAAACACAAATCTAAAAAAAATGAAGAAGAAGACATCTTTTGTGTGATTCTTCTAAGATTGAGTTTTTTTTTTGTTTTGGTTAACTAACGATGCAAATTCAAAGCTAATTTCAGCTATGATATGATTTTTTGATAAAATTTGTAAGTTTTCTTCCTTGTTTTTAGTTAACGAAACGAAATAATGGATGGCCGACTTTAGGAGACACGTTTCGTTAAGTCGGCCTTCAATATTTTAGATTAAAAAATTATAATAGATAAGTAGATCGGGGCACATTAACGGCTCAAAAAACTATTATTTATTAAAACTTTATCAAAAATGGAAAAATCTGAAGGACGCCCAAAACGTGCTTTCCATAAGTACTCAGAAGAGGCACTTAATGAGGCCTTGAAAAAGATCAGGGAGGAAAATTGGCCAACAAGGAAAGCAGCAAGGAATTCCGAATCCCTAGAACAACAATCCAAGACCGAATTCATGGGAGAATTGTGGAAAAGCCAAGACAAATGGAGCCGGATACTGTGCTTAGTGGAGCAGAAGAACCGACCCTGGTAGACTGGCTTTTGAACTTAGCAAAATGTGGATTTCCACAAAAACCAACAGATCTGCTAAACACGGTGCAAAAAATCATTTTAGAAGAAAATCGAAAATAAGGAAAGCAGCAAGGAATTCCGAATCCCTAGAACAACAATCCAAGACCGAATTCATGGGAGAATTGTGGAAAAGCCAAGACAAATGGAGCCGGATACTGTGCTTAGTGGAGCAGAAGAACCGACCCTGGTAGACTGGCTTTTGAACTTAGCAAAATGTGGATTTCCACAAAAACCAACAGATCTGCTAAACACGGTGCAAAACATCATTTTAGAAGAAAATCGAAAAACATCATTCAAAGACGGTCTACCAGGAAAGACTTGGTACTACGGGTTCCTAAAGTGCCATCCTGAACTGTCCCTCAGTACACCTGAGGGACTCTCAAAACGTCGGGCGATAGTCACCGAAGAGTCGGTCAAGAAGTGGTTTTCAGACTTAAAAAATTATCTGCGTTGTTGCTGCTCGTTTCTAGTCTTTACTGAGTATCAACATCATGTGAGGGTAAAATTCATACAAACATTTTCAAAAAATTACCATCATACCATTACCGTCTACAACGGACTCGATATTCCCTGTCCCTTATTTTTGCATCTATTGTTAAAGGAAGCCTAGTATGCAATAATTTATTTGTCTATTCCTTTCAATCTAAGCTTCGCATAGTTATGATATAAAAACATTTATTTAGGTTTGATTTAAGGTTATTTTAGATCTGATTTTAATGTATTTCTTGTCATAGAAATATTTCAGTTATCATATACTGAATTAGTTAGTTAAATAGACTTATTAACTTCATATAATTTTCACAAACAGTGTATACATAGTCGTTTATGGTTTGGCTTAAGGCCGTCTACCAGATTGACAATATGGTTGCTATTTCTGATTAAAAATCGTCTTCCAAAATACGGGCTCTGTAGCTGATTGCAGCTGTAGCATAGTTGTATAAAACATCCCAACCATGACTACCGTTCAGTACGTTGATCACCTACTCCAAAGTATCTCGCGCCAGATTCTCCTAAAATGGGACATCTTCCGATGAAATGGTATACATCCTCCCTCTCTTTAAGGTTGCACAAGTCACATAAAATTGGAAGATTGGGTCGATGTGGAATAAAATGAAGACTTGTTAGTTCACCTCTAAGTTTAAATATTGTGCTTATCATATGCAGAGAGTACCGATTGAGGAAGTACGTTGAATCGCTTTTAATGAGGTTAAAACTCAGCCTACTGTAGACCAGCCTATGTTGCGATGAATGTACTTCAGCTGCAAATCTCTCATACATGGAATTACCTGCATTTTTCAAAACATTTGTAAGCATAGATTTTATCATTGAAAGTTGCATATCAGATGCAATATTTAAGCTCATATTGCTGCCAACTCCTCCCACTTTTGAACCAAGTGCCCTCTTGTCGAAACTATATGCTTCAGAACAATCCTGGGCAGTCTTCCATCTTCCATCTCCACTACTTTTACAACATAATCTATGTGCAGCTTTAGGGTATCTAAAAAAATATTATTATAATTACTGAATTATAAAAACTGATCATAATAAAAAAGGCTCACGTGTGCTATATAAGGTATGGTGACGATTTTTAAATGGTCTCGCTTTAAGGACCCTTTGTAGAGCAGTGATATTAATATGCCTGAGCAATTTTTTTGCAGTCAAGCTAAGCACAAAGTAAATCCCTGATGAACATGATACAAAACATTTTCCATCCAATTTCAAGAGATTATATCCCTAGTAACATACTGTTGCACGAGCGCACAAACTGAAATATAAATATAAACAACCGAGAAGCCCTGGTAATAGCATTATGACGGCCAGATTCCGGACTAGAGTACGACGCGTCATCATCATACAGTGCTACGCCCCAACGAATAGTTCGTCTAAGGACGAAAAGGAGAGCCTCTACAAGCTCTTAAGTGCCGTCTTCAACACAACATCATATCGAGACATTGTCATAGTGATGGGGGATTTGAATGCCAAGGTAGGCAACGACAACGAAGGGCTCAAACATGTAATCGGGAAGCATGGACTAGGCAACCACAATGACAACGGCGAAAGGTTTGCGGATTTCTTGCAAACCTTGTGATAGGTGGCACCATGTTTGAGCACAAGACCTGCCACAAAGCCAGCTGGGTTTCCAACGACAGGCAAGTAACCTCTAACCAAATTGACCATTTTGTCATCAGCCGCCGCTTTAGAAGTAGTCTCCTGGACGTTCGAAACAGGCGAGGGGCTGATGTGGGGATAGTACGTGATCACCATCTTATGATAGCTACTCTCCAACTACGCACTGCTGCAGTTTGAAGATCCCACGACAACACAAGAATGCCCAGGTTCAACATCGATAGACTTAGTGATCCCTCAGTGCGCCAACAATTAAGGGAACGCTTTTCGCAAGGTGTGGAAGCCATCAGCAGATCAATGTCCGCAACCATCCAAGACCATTGGTGTGCTGTGAAAAATATTTTTACATCTGGTGCTAAAGGAATCGTCGGTCGATCGCAGGGAAGACAGAGGGCGTGGCTTTCCGAGGATACCTGGAGACGGATTGACGCACGAAAACAGCTGAAAGCTCGCATTGCAGCTACCCCAGCAGCAGGGAGAAGCGAGCTAGAGTCCATATATCGCATGAAGATGAGAGACGTTCAGCATAGTGTGCGATGTGACAAGCGCAACTACATCGCGCGCTGTCGCTGTAGCGCTGGCTACAGAAGCAAAAGAAGCTGCACGGAGGTGCGACAGCAGGACCGTCTACAGAATCACCAAAGAGCTGACAGATGGTCGCAGCTCCAGCCAATACCCAGTGAAAAGCCTAGACGGCTCCTTGCTCATTTCCGATGAGGACCAGCTCAAGAGATGGAAAGAGCATTTTGCTACGGTTTTGAACCGCGTATTCGCTAGCGATATGCTCCCAAATCAGATTGAGATGCCCGAGGTGAGAAGTTCCCGAATACGAATACTACCGCGATCAAGGCACTCAAAACCAACAAGGCGGTAGGACTCGACGGTATTCGAGCAGAGCTCTTACAAGCAGCGCCAACAACATCGGCTCAGCTTCTGCTTCCACTTATAGATAGAGATTGGAAAGCTGAGAGCTTTCCTAACGAGTGGAAAAAGGGAATGATCGTCAAGCTTCCTAAGAAAGGAAATTTAATGGAGTGCGAAAACTGGAGGGGTATCTGCCTGCTGTAGCTAAGATAAAAGCTAAAATCATCCTTGAGCGAATCAAACAACATCTCGGAGACACACTCGATGCCGAACAAGCAGGTTTCCGCTCTGGATCCTCCTGTGTCGACTACATCAACACCTTGCGGATTAGCATCGAACAGTGCGTGGAATATCGATCGCCACTCCACCTACTGTTCATCGATTTTGAGAAGGCGTTCGATAGTGGCAACAGGGAGTTTATTTGGCGTGCCTTACGCAGGAGAGGTATCCCTGATAAACTAATTGCTATTAACAAGGCTACATATGGAGGCTCCAAATGTCACATTCTGCACAGGTGGAGGTTGTCTGAAGAATTTGAGATCCAACGTGGGGTAAGACAAGGCTGTATCCTTTCACCAATATTATTCCTATTGTTGGTTAGCGATGTGCTTCATGCAGCTTCGTCGACGGGAAACGAAGGTATTCGATGGACTCTTGCATCTCAACTAAAACATCTTGACTACGATGACGATGTATGCTTACTCTCCCACATAAATATGGACCGCCACCAAATGACAGCAGTTGTGGAAAGGGGGGGCAGGCGTAGTCGGGCTGAAAATTAATACGGCAAAAACTAAAATTATCAGCCTTGGAACTAACTCATCCGCTCAAATATGCATTGCTGGACAACCGATAGAGAGAGTAAAGGATTTCCAGTATCTTGGGAGTATTGTCTCGACCGATGGTGGAACCGAACTGGATATAGCCAACAGGATCGCCAAAGCAAAATCCGCGTTCGGTATGTTGTCCAAAGTATAGCGAAGCAATGCAACCAAGATAAGACTGTTCCGCTCCAACGTTGAATCCGTGCTGTTATATGGTTGCAGCACGTGGAGAGTGACCACTGCTATCACCAGAAAGCTGCAAACGTTTGTTAATAGGTGCCTGCGTAATATCTTAAGGATTTTCTGGCCCAATCGTATCTCTAACGAACACCTTTACGAGAGAACGGGCCAGGAACCAATAGGCACAACCATCCAACGACGGAAGTGGCAGTGGATTGATCACACGTTCCGTAAGGGTGACGGTTCCATAGCGAACCATGCTATGCAATGGAACCCTTTAACCCAGGATGGCAGAAGACCTGGCGGTCCAAGGAGAACATGGCGCAGAACAGTCGAGAAGGAGGCACAGCAGTTAAAGAAAAGTTGGGGAGAACTCAGACACATTGCCAGAAACCGTACACGATGGCGCGTAGGCGTAGTAGAGGCCCTACGACCCACAAGGGGATACAGAACATAAGTAAAGAGAAGCCCTGAGAGACATCTCGAAGCCATCAACAAGAAGCTACCAGAACTTACCCTCTCGGGTACCAGAGATACTCTGTTTTTTTCCATCATCCGTCGCAACATTGGAAAGTATTCGGTGTGATCGGTAATTTTTTTTAGAATACATAACATTTAGATTATCTGTGGCCACAAGGTAAAACCGCCTAAGTCGAGTTAGGACAAAATTGAGTTAAGGATGCCAGAAGATGCTCTACTATTCGAAGTTTATGCTACCAAATTTTTACCTTATTACCTGTTATCGTACCGAGTTATAGGCAAAGGAACAAGACTAAAATTCTAGATTCCCATACGTTTTCGGAAAAAACGAAAACTTCAAACTTGTTTTTTGAGAATCTATGAAAATCGGCTTAGGCGGTTTTACCTTGTGGCCACAGATATAAGAAACCTCGATATTAGCATCAAAAATCGACGTGGAGCAAAGCGAAGATTTTGCCCTTCGGTATCGGCACAAGACTGTAGGTCCCTTCCATTCGTGCGAAAAATATGACGCACAGAATAGGAGTAGTTACGAGAGCTAGGCTCTAGGCCCTTCATGGGCTGTTTGCGCCATATATGTACGTGTATGTATAATCAGAATGGGTTGCAGTGAGGATTTTAGGTTGTCTGATACCACCAATCTGTAGGGTATCACCGCTGCCAAAAGTACTCCGATATGATCTCTTAATTCGCCCATACTATTATTTATACATATGTACACATTTTTTATTTTATTTTGTACCTATATTATAATTTGAGAGCACTCAGAGGGTTATAAATTACCTTAACAAATTTAAACAGTGCTGGCGTTGGAAACGATAGACAGAGAAAATTGCTGTACTGGTTTGAAAGTCAGATATTAGGTTTCAGAAAAACTCCAGGAGTGCTGTCCATATAACTGGGGGGATGTGTAAGGCTCTCAGAGGAGGTTTTCTCTAGACCGAACCTACGCTGGGTCTCCCTGCGTCCTCAGTTAACACTTCCATTGACGATTGGGCTTCTCACGAACGTAATTGCTTGTGGTATGGCTCTCCAGAATGCATGTTAATTAAACGAATACTCCCGGACGTCTGTAAGAAATTAGCGGCATTCTTGGTGTCTCACAGCAGAAAGACTGGTCAACTTATTGGCGTCTTGACAGGTAACTTCGCTTTCGTCAAGTATCTTAATCGGCTGGGCTTAAGTGACACAAGTCTGCGACGCTTGTGGATAGGCCAACGGGGAACATTTTCTCTGCGAGTGCCCTGCTTTTGCTTGTATCATGTGGTAGGTTTTTGGTTCTGATGTGGTAAGTGCTAGTGCTGTAAGCTCCTTATCACTGAAGGGTTTGCTTGGCTTTCTTAGAAAGACAAGAACATTTCAACAAAATGGGTAAATCAGTATTTTTTTCTCTGGTATTACAATAGACCAGTTGCGTCCAACAAAGAAAAGTGTGAGTACTGACACTGTGACATCTACAACGGTGATTGCTACAAAGGCAACAGGTAACGCTTATTCGGATGCGGATTCGTCATACGCGGCAGACTTAGGCAAGAAGTCTTAAGCCTCCGACACGTTAGCGAGCGTATTATGACTATCCGGATCAAGGCTAAATTCGCTAACATAAGCCTAATATGTGTTCATGCCCCCACGGACGAAAAGGACCCTGCCTCCAAAGAGTGTTTCTACGAGCTCCTCGACAAAAAATTCGAGCAATGTCCTAAATACGACGCTAAAATCGTATTGGGCGATTTTAACGCCAAAATAGGAAAGGAGGACGTCTTTGGAAGGGCAGTCGGTAAGCATAGCCTACACAACATCACGTCTGATAACAGACTAAGGCTAATTGATTTCGCTGTCGAGCGAAATGTCACCATAGCAAGCACATGGTTTCCTCATCTCGATATTCATAAGCAGACATGGCGGTCCAATGATCATGTAACGATCAACCAAATTGATCATATTGCGCTCGACGCAAGGCATGCCTCCAGTATTCTGGATATCCGGACCTTCCGAGCGGCCAACATAGACTCGGATCATTACCTTGTTGTGCCAAGGTACGAATGCGGATATCCCAAACTGAGCAACAAAGAAGAATCATTGTGAATAAAATTAACGTTACAATCGCAAGAGACCGCCAGACTCTTCGCTGAACGCGTATCCCGAAACCTCTCAATCACCCCTATGCCGGCAGCATCAAGTGCCGAAGACCAGTGGCAACGCTGCCAACATGCCATCAGAAACGGCGGGACTGATGTGCTGGGTCTCGCTCGCCCACCACCGCGAAACCCCTGGTTTGACGAAGAATGCCGGCGAGTGCATGCAGCAAAACAAGAGGCATACAAAGCGGCCGGCGCTGCAAAGGAACACGAGAGCTGCTCGTGAGCTCTACGAGCAGAAGAGACGGCAAGAACATCGGCTTCTCCAAAAGAAGAAGAAAGAGCATGAGAAGCGCGCGTTTGAGAATATTGAGAGTTTATACTCCAGGAACAATGTACGGAAGTTTTGCCAAAAGGTAAAAAGAATGTGTCAGAAAAGCAATACCCATACTGAAGCCTGTAGAGATGAAAATGGAAACCTCGTAGTAGAATCACAGTCGGTGCTGAGAATATGGAAAAACTTCTTCTGCAGACTGTATAACAGCGACGAAGACCAACATCCCGCTGTCAGGCTGAATGAACCATTCAACATAGACGATGGTAGTCAAAATTTCCGTCCACCTGACCAAAACGAAGTGAGGATAGCAATATCCAAGTTAAAATTCAACAAGGCTGCTGGACCGACGGCTTACCGGCCGAACATTTCAATGCAGCTGGGGATGAATTGGTAGAGTGCATACACCAACTCATCTCTAAGATTTGGTCAGACGAGTGTATGCCTGATGAATGGAATCTCAGCATCGTTTGCCCGATCCACAAAAAAGGAGACCCCCTCAACTGCGCCAATTATAGAGGCATCAGTCTCCTCAACATCACATACAAGATCTTTTCTGCGATATTGTGTGAACGCCTGAAACATTTTATGAACAGCCTGATTGGACCCTATCAGTGCGGTTTCAGGCCAATAAAGTCCACCATCGATCAAATCTTCACACTTCGGCAGATCCTGGACAAAACCCAAGAATTCCAAATCGATACTCACCACCTCTTTATCGATTTCAAGGCCGCCTACGACAGCATCTTTAGTGAAGAGCTTTATAAAGCCATGTCTAGTTTTGACATCCCTGCCAAAATTGTCCATTTGTGCAGGATAACGATGGACAACGCTCGCTGCTCCATCAAGGTCGGTAATGACCTCCCCGAGATCTTTAATGTCAAAAAAGGTTTTAGACAAGGTGACGCGCTGTCATGTGACTTCTTTAATATTGTACTTGAACGGATTGTGCGGAACTCACAAGCCAACACCGGACGCACACTCTATCGCAAGTCTGTACAACTGCTTGCATACGCTGACGATATAGACATTATCGGAAGAACTCAGCGGGCTGTCACCGGTGCGTTTGCAAGCATTGAGGCGGCAGCGACCAAAATAGGTTTAGCGATAAACGAGGGCAAAACCAAGTATATGCTGTCAACAAGAAGGGACAGCCGTCACAGTGGGCAGCTATAACTTCGAGGTAGTAAGGGACTTTGTCTACTTTGGCTCTGTTATAAACTCGAAAAACAAGATCAGCGCAGAAATCAAGCGAATAATAACTCTAGCCAATCGCTGTTATTTGGGGCTTATAAGGCAATTCAACAGTAAAGCCCTATGTCGAAGAAGATATCCTTGGTCGCCTCGAGAGAAAAATTCTTCGTAAGATTTTTGGTCCCGTTTGCGTTCACGGGTTTTGGAGGAGAAGATTCAATCATGAACTTTACGAGCTGTACAGCGACATCGACCTAGTCAAAAAACTGCGTATTGGACGTCTGAGATGGTTAGGACATGTAGAGCGAATGGACACCAACGCTCCGGGCCGCAGAGTTTTCGAATCTAATCCCGAGGGACGACGCAGTAGTGGACCTCCTCGCCGTAGGTGTTGCGCACCAGTTCAAAGGGACCTCGACCAACTTGGAGTGTGCAACTGGAGGCAATTAGCTAAAGACCGAGCTAAATGGAGAGGCTTGTTGGTTGAGACCCAGGTTTACCCCGAACTGTAGCGCCACCTAAGTAAGTAAGTAACTGACACTGGCATATTACTGGAATCTGGCACACAACTTCAAATAACTTTACAATATGTTTCTTTTTTTTAGAGCTCTGGCTGCTCGTGTTTCGCTCTTATCGCTCTGAAGTCAATCCAAGTTTTTCTTGGGTAAGCAAAATGGAGCTGTTAAAACTACATGTTGCATTGTGGATCATCATTTATTTTGCATATCGCGAATATGGAAATTATTTATGTTCAGAGCAAATTTTCCGAATGACATGTTAAGCCTTTTTTTAAGAATGGACAACCCAGTATTTTTTTAGAAATCTGAAAGTTTTCAGTTGTCATCATGTGTCAGAATTTATTATTTCATATTGTATTTTGTTAGTCTATGATGCTAAGAAAAAAAGTAAAAATCAGATACCACCGTTATTTTTTATCTGGTTCTCTTTTAAAGTTGTTCATATGAAAAACGCACTTTTTTCCTCAACTGAATAGGCACATAGTACCTAATTATATTGTTTATGTGGGTTCTAAGAAGATTGACACATTCAATATATTCTTCTTTAAGTAAAATTTGCGAAAAATGGGTAGAACAAAAGCCTTCAACAGTGTTGAAAGAGGAGAAATCTGTTAAAGGATTAACTGGCCGCGATATAGCGAAAAAAATTGAACGAAGTTTCAATTTAGTTTGTACCTACCTAAAGTGGCCCGCAGACACTTAAACATGGTCTCACTAAAAACCCGCAGGCGGTAAGATCAAGGTGAGACCTATTCACTCGAACTAAGTCCAAACGTCAAAATATTCTCTTTTTTCATTGTTCTGTCTAAACTAAGGTAAAAAAATTCAATCAAAATGGTAGGAACTTTATATGCTAGGGACGTCCTTTTAGCTGCATTCCTTTTATGACTTTAGCCGTGATTTTAGCTATGGTGCTTTGTCCCATTGGCGCCAACCTGTCGTTAGTAGCCACCACCTCCAAGAAGGTTTACAGTTGAGGCTAGCTGAAAAATGGGTGGAATGTGCAAAGACCTTATTCCAGCTAGCAAGTCAAGCACACCCAAAATGCAAATTAGAAAATATTCATACTAACATTGCATTTGGTAGCCCAATGATATCTGAAATATTTCTAAGTTGGGTCCTTAGAAGACGCACACTCCTATAACGTTCTTATTCCTCGTCATCACTGCTTGAACTCAAAAATAATTCCATCGAGGTAAATATTTTATTGGTCTCTGGACCACTCTGGAAAGTGACGCCTTTTCAGCTGTCACAAGAGAACAATCACTAAAATGTGATTATCAAAACAACTATGTATCACCTTACATGGAGCAAAAACTAAAAATATGACTATCACTTATCACAAATCACCTTAGCCGATTCCACCCCTGTTTTAGTAAATATTGACAGACCAATCCGCAGACAGTCGAACATGGAATCACCAACAAAAAGCTCCACTTACAAACATCGACAAAAATCAAACCTGCTTTCATTTTTAGTGAGACCAAAACTGATGTTGGTGAGATCAAAAAATTGGTACTCATATCAGCCGCAGTCAATCAACATGAGCTAGAACATGGTTAGTGAGACCATGTTTTAACGTCTACAGCGGCTTAAGAAATAAATAATCATGGAAAGAACATAGAAGGAAGTAAGAAAACGGGCAAGCCAGCTAGTGTTTCGAGAGTTAGAAGAGTAATCAATAGTACTCGTAGGTACATCTGAAAAGACAAAATTCAAAAGAAGCCACCCTTAACCTAACAGCGGAAATTGTAGACGGCTGGAATTTTGTAAGCAAAAAATGGCTTGGCGATTGGGATGGCGAAACGTGGTATTTTCTGAAGAAAAGATCAATTACTATTTCCACGACTTAAGGAAAAAATAACAAATATAATCATAGCCGAGAAAGAGTTGTTAAGGTTTGAAGTGCGACTTCGTATTATGGAACTATTGAACTTGAGGGCTACCCTTCAAAAATGGTATCATTTCTTATGAAGTAATACTGGAAAGAAGTTTTCCAAAAATGTTTAATACTTTTGAATCCACAAGTTGGATTTTCGAGCAAATTAACGCACCCATCCACACGTGCGCTGGTAGTTAAAAATTGGATAAAGGAGCAAAAGGCGGGACTAACTGAGTGGCCACCATACTCACTAGACCTGAACCTATTAGAAAACGTATGGGGATAGTTAGTCCGAAAAGTTTACGAGTCTGTCCAAGAATTTAAAGATAAAGAAATCTTTTATTGCATAAATTAAATTACTTCACGGCACTTTACGATCCCATTGCGGACAGAATTTTTAAAGTAATTCTGAATAAAAGCAGTAGTAATCATTACTAAGAATTAGAAATTAAATATTCTTTTAAAAAAACTCTGCGTTCTTTTATTATATCGAACGATTTTTTTTATAATTACCGCAGTTGTACCTACATACCCAATTTAAAAAGAACTATGATGGTACCTAAATGAATAAAAGTTGGATGCATTATTTCAAACATAAAACAAAGTTTTCTAAATACACTTAAAAAATAACCAATAACTATTGAAAAATCCGTACCTACGTATTCAGAGTGTATGTATAACCGGAACAAAACATTTTTCCGCTTTGCGATTCCGTAGAACACCCTGTATCTACAGATACATATGTAAGTGTTTAGAAAACTTGGGGAGAACCGACGTACACCATACAAATCAACATGTTGCATATATGTATACGAGTATTTGCCACGCCAGCTGATTAAATGAGATCACATCAGTGACAACGTTCCCGGTCTGAGAAATCGCACAACAGCTGTGTTTGTAGATATCTTCATATGTATATGGATCCATACATATATATGTATGTACATATGTCGATTCTACTTGGGTGTTTAGATTTCATTTTTCAAGTTTCTTATTTTATTGTGAATAAAAATGGCAACGTTGAAAGCTGTCATATACCAGAAAGCATCAGCCAGCCAAAAGGGGAGAGGATTTTCTCCCTACATCAACAAAAACTCGACAGTCGATTATAATACTTGAACGGCCTTGTTGCTATCTATATATTTATATATATAAATACTTTCGTGCGAATATAGTCTTCTTTATATTTATTTTGACTGAGGGGGAAGATACGTATATGAAATGACGCAGCAGACAGTAGATGATAAACAAAAAGTAAACGTGAGTTTACTCATGTACATACGTATGTATTGTTTCAGTAAACCGTCATGTTACATATCATGACGTGTTGTCTAGAATTTTCTCTATTACACCAAGGGTTGCAATGGAAGCACACTTAATAAAATAGGGAAAAATGCTGATACATACCTACGTACATACATATTATATATGTACATTGCATCGTATGTATATCCGTTCTTGCTGCATTTTGCTTCTCTGCGGCTGCTCGCAATTTTGAGGAGAAATATGACATACATACATACATATATGTATGTATTTTTACCTGCGTACATAGATATACACCTATAAACTACTTTGTATATAAAGGAAAAGAAGTGCATTGTCACATTAATCTGAAATAAATACGTACACACATCTACATACATATGTATTTATTTCACGTAATTATGTACCTACGTCGGCACATATGTATGTACATATGTATGTTTGCAGGTTGATATTTGCTGAGTTTATTAAATGTTTCGGTTATAATTGCATAGAAACTGTACCTAGTCCATTCAAACCCAACCATTTTTCGTTTCAGTAAAAGGTGAATGTCTTGCAAATTCGCATCCGAAAAGTTGTCGAAAGTTGAATAGAATAATGTAAATTTCGATGCTCATCACCCCGGCTAATAAAAATCGGGATCCTCTTTCAATTGGCAACTGCTTACAAATATGTATGTACTACATACTATATGTATGCATATACATACATATGTATTGTATTTGTAACGTACTTACATATATGGAATCATATTCTTGTTTGAAAATGAAATAATAAAATGTTACGATTCCGAAATGGAAATGTGTAGGTACACTCGTGCATACATATGTATTGCATTTAGATGCAAAAGGACGATTTTGAACAGGAGATTGGGTTTTTGAAAGTTATATCCTGTAAAGCTTTTTAGTGGAAAATAGAATATAAATATACATATGTACATATGTACCTACCTACATATCGGTCATTTACTTGAAGACTGTCATAACTCAAAAAAAGCGATTTTGCAGAAAACGCGTTTAAAATTTTCAATTGACTACCTACCTACCAACTTGCAGAAAAAAGAAGACATCTTATAATTCATATTAATATGAAATTTTTACACAATATGAGGCATGATGAAACGAATAATTCTGCATCATTAACTCAAAAATAGCGTTTTTTGAGTTATGATAGTCTTGAAATAAATGAGCGATATACACTAACTCAAAAAATTGTCCGTACAACATATGACACAAAATTTAGTACTTAATATTTCTCAAATCACTGACAGGATTTATATAAAAATGATATAAAATAAAAGGTAATTTTATAGAGTCCCAAAATTGCTTTCGAAAGAATTGAGTTACCTTCAGTAAGAATTAAATAGAATAAAAAACTAGAAACTCATTTCTTGTCAGACTCAAAAAATTAACCGTACACCGCTTAAAGCGAAATAAAACTTCCGTTATGTTTGCGATTTTTCTCTTTTTTTCTTTTCGATTTTTCGTTTTGCGTGTTATTGAGTATTTAGACTTCGGTACCTGTGGTTCTTTTATTCAATTTGTACTTCAAAATGCAGCAGAAAATACGAAAAGGCATTCCTAAGGACGTTAAGGATTTAATTGTGAATTTGTGGAAAAAGAAGAAGCGTTTGCGGGAAATTGCTAATATTGTTGACAGAACACATTCCTCAGTTCAATATGTTATAGATAAATACAAAGAAACAGAATCAACCCAAATCGCAAGTGGCAAGGGACGGAAAAAAAAGTTGCCTACACCACAGGTTCAGCGTAAGATACTGCGAATAATCAAAGAAAATCCTAAGGTGAGTGCAACAAATATAGCCGCAACACTCGTGCAAGACCTTAACATTGACGTGAATCCGCAAACGGTCAGAAGTTTCTTACAAAAACAAAAAAAAAGAAGAAAGAAATTTCTTACATTCGAACGAATATATGGCTCGAACACCGCGAAATAAGCCTTATCTGTCAAAAAGAAATATTTTGAAGAGATTGCAATACGCGAAGGAGTACGTAAATAAACCGCCAGAATTTTGGAATCAAATAATATTCTCAGACGAGTCAAAATTTAATATTTTTGGGGCCGATGGGCGACGTTTTGTTTGGCGTAGAAGTGGCACAGCATTAAAGGATTCGAACGTTAACTATACTGTCAAACACGGCGGTGGAAACGTGATGGTATGGGGATCAATGGCAGCAGCAGGGGTAGGAAATCTTGTCTTCATCAAGTCTACAATGAACAAAATGCAGTATTTAAATATTTTAAAAGAAAACTTGGCAAGTTCTGCTCAGAAATTGGGACTTGAAGAGAACTACTGCCTTGTCCACGATAACGATCCCAAGCACTCATCCATGGTTGTAAGGGAATGGTTACTATACAACGTCCGCAAAGTTCTTCCCCATCCCCCCCCAAAGTCCGGATCTTAATCCAATCGAGCATTTATGGTCGCATATGGAACAAAAATGGTGTAAAAAAGAGAACGGACAATAAGGAGCCAGGCAGATCTCAAAACTGGGCTAATAGAAGTTTGGCAAGAAATAGCCCAAGGGTATACGGCAAAATTGGCGCATTCTATGGGAGATAGATTGCGTGGAGTTATTGAAGCCAAGGGTAAACACACACCTTATTAGTTTATTTTTTTCCGAATTAGAGCGTGGTGTACGGATAATTTTTTGAGTCAAAAAAATGAAGTTATTTTAATTTATCGTATTTTTCAAGTAAATTTTTCAATAATATTTAAAAACAAAGAATATGTTTCGTTTCCTAAATAAATTAGTTTTAATTTCTTGTATTTTTCATATAAATCAGACAGATATTTTAATAGTTATAAAGAAATTTGTTTTTACTTGGGTGGTGTACGGGCAAGTTTTTGAGTAAGTGTATGTATATTTGGGGGCGGAGGGGCGTTATGATATGGAGCTGTATGGCGGCAAGTGGTGTTGGCAACTTGGCATTCACTGACAGGACTATGAACCAGATCGACTACATCAATATTTTAAAAGAAAACCTTCACCAGAGTATGCGAAAATTAAATTTTGGTAACAGATTCTCTTTTCAACAGGATATCGATCCCAAATACATATCTTGCTAATATAATGCGTTTGCGGATCATTAACCATGTGTCCCATATTCTTCCAACTCCTCCCGAATCCCCAGATATGAATCTTGCAGAATATCTGTGGGATGAGCTTAGTAGAAGAATGGAAAAACATAATATTTCGGGGAAAGATCGACCCAAGCAAATTCTGCTGCGAGTATTGCAAAATGAGTGTCTATCTATGGAGGAGTCAAACGGGTAAATTTGAGCAGTTGAGAATTTTTTTATAAACTTATGCCAACGACCATACCACGCTGAGAGTATCGGTTCTCGTCCGATCACCGAAATCAAGCAACGTCGGGCGCGGTTAGTACTTAGATGGGGGACCGCTTGGGAACACCGCGTGTTGTTGGCATTAGCCATCTTTTTGCCTTTCTTACACCTGAATATCAGGTGTTAGTAGGTACAACATCAGCGGTGGAAAAGGTGTTTATAATTATTGTTTTTTTCCTTCTAAAGAAGGCAGCTTCCTATGTCTGTCTATCTATGAAGGAATGATATAAAATCCAACCGTATTCGCTTCTCATTTCGAGTGGGCGGGGTGTGGGGGTGTGGGGTGTGGGGGGTTTGTTTTATTTGAGCATATCTGTAATGAAATTTTATGAAATCCTCCTAAACATACCATACATACATATGTATTTCCACTTTCCCTCCCAAGTGGGTGGGAATGGGGTGGGTGGGTGGGTGGGTGGGTGGGTGGCTGAGTGGGTGGCCAAATTCTGTAGCATTTCGGAAACATATATGTTGAACAGAAGCGGTGCTGTAACTGTGCCTTGTGGGAGCCCATTGGTGACATTAAAAACCTTAGTCGTCGTGTATTGTCCATCTGTTACCACGAATTTCTTCTCATACACCATAGATGAAATCATCTTTATAAGATGATGTGGAAATTCATATCTGATAAGTTTATATAAAAGCCCGTCGATCCAAACCGTGTCGAAGGCTTTTTCGATATCCACCAGACAGGCAGCTGTACTTTTTTTGGCGTTAAGATTCCAACTAACGTCCGAAATCAATTTTGTAACAGCGTGCGTGCGTGCGAATGGTTTCTCTTGAACCCAAATTGGTTCCGCGGTATTATCTCCTTTCTTTCGCACACGAACAAAATGGACTTACTAATAACAACTTCATAAACCTTCCCGATATTAGGCAGGAGACTTATTGGCCTATAATTGGAAGGATCAGAAGGATCCTTCTTCTTTTTGATTACTGGAAAAACCTTCGATGTTTTCCAATAACTCGGGAAGTAGCAGTTGTTTAACATATTATTAAATATTACGCAATATTGGCGTATAATTTCGTCCGGTATATGCTTTAGAATAATATTGGGAATGTTATCTAAACCACTTGACATTTTGTTATTTAGTTTCCTAAATATATATGTCAGTTCGTCTAGTGCTGTAAAGTAATTGTCAGTCTGTCCATCTGCTAGTTGGTCCGCTTTTAATCGCTCAGAGAATCTCAGAAGAGTTCGTGTTTCGCTGTTGCGAAACCTCGACGGTTCCTCATTTACTTCGCTAGTTCTGCAGCTTGGTAGATCCCTAGCATGGATAGCCTCAAAATGAGAGCCGATTAAGTTTAGCTTGTCCGCTCCATTATCTATAACGAAATGGTTATCCACAATGGGGCAGTGCTGGCTTTTAATCTACGCCTGAGAGAGAAGAGACTGGGAAGACAGTGGAATTTTCAGTTTTGGAATTTCGATAATGTTCCGAGGCTTGAACATCTGATTAATTTTAGGAAACATATTCCTGGAATCGGACTTCAATATATTTTCAGCGCGTTGCCTCCAATAATTGTTGACACTATTCCCGAACTGCTGATTTATCAGTGTCTTCACATACATATGTATGTATGTACATATACTATAAAAATAGTTTTTTATAATAGCCAGAAATAGGCAATCGTAAGAATATAGAAAAAACTGCGAAGAATCGGAGCGAATAATATGGTAAATGCTAAAGGCACAACCCTAAGCAGAATAAATTTCTAGAAATTTCCAGACTGCGTCGGCAATGAAAAATCGATAAATCTGCGCAATTATTAATCCATTATTCATCTTCTCTCCTTCCTTATATGGAAATTTCTTCTAGACAACACTGTTTTCTGCAGCTACATGCATATGTATGTAGGTATGTACAAAACATATGTATCTCTCTTGTGGCCGTGCAATTCAATTATACCTACACATCTACACCTATTAGTTCGTTTTTGAGAGAGTAAACTTCCCAATTCTCCTTATGTAAATGTCACTCATACATAACGAATTTCCCCTTCTGTTGTTTTCTTCTCGAACAAAGTGGAATTTTCCGTTCTTCTCAGTCTCGACTATAAATACGACCGTTAGTTCAGCTGCATTTCAATCGTTCTGTGGATTTATACTTGTGATAACTGTTTTGGCTGTAAAGTGCAAAGTGAAAAATTCAAAGTGAAAAAAATGACTGTAAAAATTGTGAAAGTTCAGAAAAATTGTGTTACCCAATTGCTGCTGGAGATTCTTATAAGTTCAACGTTTGATCCTGGATAGTGAAATCAAAGGAAAGTTGCAATTTTGCACACCTAGTGAAAAATAAGAAGAGTTTCACCGATTGAAGGAAAGAAATCTGCTGTCGATGGAAGGAGTTTTCCAAATTGAGGCGTGGTTATTTGGTGGAGTAGGATGCAAAAAATATTTCCGTAGGCGGATGCCAATATGAGGAACAGGGCATTTTGAGGGCAAATTAGAGAGTATAAAACTTCAAGGTTTGCATAGGAAGGTAAATAGAGTTAAAGATTCGTCTTCAGTGCGAAAATAATTTAAACCAAGTAGATGTAAGGATTTTATAGTTATTACTACTTTAATTCAATCAAAAAATTACAAATTATTGCATAAAAGAATATCTTTTCTGTAAGAACATTCTCGAAAAATCACCTATCCACTCATTTTTCTACTGCGCAGTAAAAAATTTTCCATTTCATCATCAAAACGTACACGTATTGTACATACATATGTACACGTATCCCATAAATGTGATATCACAAATTTCCCCATTGTCCCACTCAAAGGGCACAAATATTTCCCAAGCGGGCTCAAATCATTACTTATTTAAAATATGAAAACCTATAACGAATCGAAGCTTTTTTTTTCTACTCGTTTGTATTGAAAGCTAAACTTTATTATGACAAATATTTACTATTATAACTTGCTATAAAATGGCTTGGTCAAGAAAAGAAAACTTATGAAAAAGCTTTAGCTGAATATAAACCGAAAATCGAAAAAGCTTCCCCTTCCTCACCCTTTAGAAAATAAACTCTAGTTTTGTAAGCTTTTAAGTTATTTTCTTACATATACGTATTGAAGAGTGTTTGCTCTGAAAATAGCTTATTACAACTTTCCTTTAGATGGAAAACAAACAAAAACAACAAAATATCTTTTTATTTTTTCTCTTAACAAACAAAAACAATTCTTTTCTTTGCAAATTTATAGTTTTGGGACATGAGTTGCTGAATTTGATAAAGATAGTGTATATAGTCATTCAAGTCAAGTCTGAATTATGGTCTCAGAGAAATATAAGTATGATATCTATCTTGCTCTCCCACTACGCAAGCTACACAGATGAACAGGGAGCGAGTTGCAAAGAGATAAATAGGCATGTATTTTTTCTGAACCGACTGTGTGTGGGACAATCTGCGAGGCGTGTTGTGTAGAATTGTGTTTCACTCTACTCTGCACAGTACCTAGGTGTATCTATCTATTCTTCCCTTCAAACCGAACAAAATCTACGATGACTAAATTCGTGACAAAGGATACCTACCATTATCAACTAAATTCATTTTTTTTTTACTTATCACATGAGAACAAAAAACTAAGGCAGACTGCATAGTCGCCAAAAAAATGCTACAATTTTAACTTTACAATCTGTATAAAGCTGATATGAAATTAAATTTTTGTTAACTTAACACACAACCAGGATAAATTGTTAAAGCAGACAGTTTGCAAAATAACTCAAGCTATATTTTTATTTAGTCGTCTACAATATTTTAACAAACAGTGTAAGAACTGATTCAATTTAAAGCAACAGAAAATATAATTCTTGTTAAATTTTGTTATTTCTCTTTTTACTTAAAAAAATATTACAGAAAAATATCTACAAAAAAAAAGTAAGAAAAAGAGCGAGCAATAAATAAATAGAATTATTGAATCCTAAAAATTACTGTTTTTATATGTCTACCATAACGCATTGCCGCTTCCCATAATCTAGAAATCGAAACTGCGTTCCCAGTACGTTTGTTCGTTGACGTCTGCAATACTGTTTCAAAAGAGTATAGGATACGCATTTTATGAGTATGTATTTTATAACTCGGCGAGCAAAAAAATGTTTTCATCAAACTGTAAGTAGCAACTTATTGATTGATATTTATTAATTATAATATGTATTTAAAATGCATAAAGCACAAAAATCATTTTATTAAAATATGATACACGTATAGTTCAATTTTACTCCATTTAATCATTTTTCTTCAAGTTTATACGTTTTCCTATAGTTATTTATAGGTTATAAGAAAAAGCTTAGGCTTTAAAATATTTATTTTTCAAACAATTTTTTTTATTTAAAATTTGTGTACACAAATTTGGGGGATGTTATATGAATATAACAAATAATGTATTTGGTTAGGTAGGGATAATTAAAATAAATTTTAAAAATTTATAAAATAAATATAACATCACGAAAAATTAAAAGCGGAACCCAAAACTAATTAATCTACTACAATTCATCCAACATATATAAAGTTGTCTTATAACCATTTATTTTGCTGATTTACTGACCAGCAATATGCAAATATGCAAATATTTTACAACTATTCGGAATAACATCAAATTAAACGATTTTTAACACATACCATATATAACAATAATAAGCTCGAGCTTATAGGATAAATAAATATAAAATGTAATACCCGACAGTACAGGCTGATATGCTATTATTTACGGTTTCTTAATATCTACGATGTACATCGAGGAAAATTTCGAATTTCTAGGTCAACAATCAACATTTCTCACTCAATATACATACAATTTTTTTTTTAATTTACATAACACCCGGGAACTTATATCAAAATTCTGCATTATAATTATAGTCAAATATTTAATTACACAGAGAAACTTTAAAATTGAGACTAAGCTTCTAACCTTCTGGCACTTTTTTCCTGCGTTCATTATACATACTACCAAAAGCAGCAGCATTAAAAAAAAACCTTAAGAAATTATCTGCAATTATGACAAAACATCAATTTAAAAAAAATCGTATCATATATAAAATCTATTATACATTACGTTCTAATAAGAAATAAGGAATTTTGTAGAATAAAAAAAAAATATTTTTAGTAACCCAAACAAAAACAAAATAAGTAATGTGATGAAAATAATATATGTATATAAAATACGTATTTGCTTTTAAATGTTGCATACATGTTTTAATTCTGTTCTTTAATAAATTAACCAAACGTTATTACAACGGCTTCAAGAAACTAAAAACAAAACTGTACGATTTATTTTCAAAAACGGATGAAATTATAATAGTAATACTCTGTAACAAAATTTACGTCTAATTCGTATGAAGCATAACCAACCATACCCCTTTACTGGGTTCCTTTTCTTCTACTTTTTCATTCATTGAGCTTCGTAGAACCCTGCATCGCCAGTTATGATTTTTTTCTGAAATATTCATCATCTGCCATAGATAAAATTTAGCGACTCTATTAAAATTCTCTTCTGTTGTGAATTATCTATATAAACTTGACATAAGGGTTCCTTTTCTTCTACTTTTTCATTCATTGAGCTTTGTAGAACCCTGCATCGTCAGTTATGATTTTTTTCTGAAATATTCATCATCTGCCGTAGATAAAATTTAGCGGCTCTATTAAAATTCTCTTTTGTTGTGAATTACCTATATAAACTTGACATTAGGGCGAGTATCTAAAGTAAAAGTAAAAAAAAAAAAAACTCGTGACTTCTATCATGTATTATCGTAGTTCAACATATTCTTCAAAAGATATATCGATATATATAGATATATCTAAGAAATGCAAATTTTTTCCCTGGTTATACTATCACCTTCATCATGGTGAATGTTAAAACGTATTATATCGGCGTACTTGCTTAATTTTTTAATGTTTTTTTAAGACAGCCATCCATCCTTTATGTTGTCCTTAATGAAATTAATTCATTTAAAAGTTGAATTCATTCAAGCCATTCACAACTACAGATTAAAAACATATTTTACGGGGTTACCGTCTACTAGATGCGTATGCGAGTAGATGTATTCAAAATATGGTAAATACTCTACTGTATATAGTTATAAAACATAACCCCATGTATTTACAAGCCTCAAATATAAACAATTGTTCTGTACACAACGCTTATAAATTTAACGTTTTTCCTAGTAAAAGCTTTCTTGTGAAATATAATAAAAATAAACTTCAATGGCAAACGGCAAATATGCCATATGGTGTTCGCAGCTTCGTAGATAATCAGTTTCATCTACCCTTACCGACTTCCAAGGCAGATCTGGTGACACCCTTTTCGGACCAATTTCGCTGCTCATCATGTCGGAAAGTAATAAATATATTGCATAAACCTATGAAAGTAAATATTAAAATTATAATCTATGTGATTTCGCCGGTTCTTCATCTTAATATTTTACAACGCAGCTGTTTAGAACCACCCTGGACAGCTCAAATCTAAAAAAACCTTGACATTACAAATATGTAAATTTGTATAGCAACATGTACATTTATTTAATGTATAATATAATAAACAGCTTCCATAGCGTTACCTCCAAGAACAACTTCCTTGTTTTTAATTCGCTTACAATATAATACTTTGTGTATAATACTTTAGCTTAATCCATCAAATATTATATCACTAGCTGGAGTACCCGGCGTTGTCCGTGCTTGTTCATTCATAGATGAGTGAGAGCGCCTTATCGCTATTTTACTATACATCGTTTTCACTAACAGTTACCGCACGCGAAGATTACCTCATCGACGCTTTTTTTTGGGCCTCACTGATATTCACGTCATAAGTCAGTTAATTCATACAAAACATCCATCAATTATACATCATAACCTTCTTCGAATCAATCTATCTAATAGTGAAAACTGAAATAAAATCCGTTGTAGTTACGGAGAAAATCGCGCACAGACAGACAGAAGTGTAAGTTGAAGCATAATTCGCACTTTTATAATCAGCCTTACATCGGCTAAATACATTCAAGACTTGATTTTTTGAACTCAGGAGGAGGATGCCCTAGTCATGAAAGATATGCAAAAGGGCGACGAAAATGTTCTTCAATTAATGAAATGAAATGAATTAATTAATGAAATTAAATAACGCACTGAAACGAGAGCCTCTGTCGCTGAACAAAAAGAAAGAAAAAAAAAAAAATTAATGAGGTCCAGTTTTCCAAACATCACTAACAGGGCTGAACCTGTGCAATTTAATTATTAAAAGATTGTAAGATTTCCACCTCCCGCTCGCTCAGTCCACCGAAGCAGCTGAAAATCATCTCTTCTCCCACTGGAGCTGCATATTTCATATTTTGCTTTAAAAAATGCTAAAGCTGCAAAATCCATTATTTTTTTTTACTATTTTACTTGGTTTTGAAAGGCTATACTCGTAAATACATATGTATACACACACACGTCAGGTAAACAGCTTTTTCTACACCCTGCTTTAATATACGCATATTGAATTTCAACACCATACCCACAACCTGGAGCTGAACTAACCTGAAATTTTGTTATACGGGATGCATATTTTTCAAAACAATCATGCGAGTACCACAAATTTCCTCTACATTTGCAGGAAATATAATTAAACACGAATTACAGAACGTGCAAAGCAACAGATCTAAGCCCTGTAAAATACACCCACGACTGGCGCAGGACAAGAAACTTCGGGAACTGTAATTGCATTACCGGTTAAAGGACATTCTGACTAAAAGAATAAACAAGGGTGTTCTCAAGTGTTTATACGTCAATCCTGAGGGAAAGCGGACGAAATACGAGCAGCCTACTTGTGTGCATAGCAGGTAGAGACACAAGAATTGTCTTTTTCACTGCAGATTTTTAATTTTCCAAAGATTACTAAACTGAAGAAGTTTCTTTGATCCGAACTTTGTTGTGACTAGGAAGAGAACATAAGATCTGCTTAGGATCGCTCATATTTTACAGTGTTTCATATCACATATCACTTAATTGATTCGATTGCAGAACTCATCTTTCTCCGAAGCGACCTTCAAAAATTTGCTGAATAAGGAAAATTCATCCTGCTAGAAATCTTAAAAAAAAATATGCCTTTGAATGAATGAAATATAAAACATAGGGGTAGAAATAAATTCTGTCAAATATATCGTTTAACGATTTAAAAGTATACAGTTCTGTAAGTGAACAAAAATAAGACTACTGAGCTAACTATAATTCCATTTTAAGAAAACGTACTAATGGAATAAAATACTTAAAGTAAAATTCAAAACTGAAGTATCTTCGAAGGATTTGACAAAAACACTTAAAATCTTCGAAGACAAAAAAAACTTTTTCAGATTAAATGAATTTGAATTCTAAAAACATTTTAAACGGCCTTACAAATAAATAGTTTGCTTATCACATATGCATTCGAAATTAGCTCCAAATATAATACATTAAGGCTAGAATTCTGTAGAAACTAAAACAGCATATAAATTCTAAAGCAAATAAAAAACTATTTTTATAAACTGTCTTACGATACTATAATATGGGGGTTTTGATGCGCTTAAATTTAAATCTACTTAAATATTATACATTAGTTCTGCATTCTCAAGAAACATTACGAAAACCAAACACTTATTCCAAAAAATGCATTTTGTATGTATAAATGTATGAGTTTATTTGGTATAAAATACTAGAATTAAAATAAAAGTAAATCATTTGAAAAATATAATAAATTAATTTGAAAACTACTACGCTAGTGAATTATAAGTCATAAAAAATATATTGATGTAACATTGTCTCGTTATCTGATAAGGTTTTAGTATTTTTTATTTGTAAACAAATATTTTACAATTTACATATTCTTCAACAAAAAAGAAACGCTTCCTATAAAAAGTAAGAAAACTTTCGATCTATAATACTATATTTTATGCTAACATAGCGGGCACCACAACCATTTCCTTCTTCGTAATAATTATAGCACCGAAATATACTTAGCTTAAGAATCCTTTTCCAATAGAAACTATCTATTTAAAATAAAGTTCTTATGAAAAAATAAAGAGCTTAAGATGATAGTATTGTATTACCAAAACTATGCGTAAGAACATAATTAAGCCTTGATTATAGGTAAGACTAAGTAAAGGCGTGTATGAACCACTAGGTAAATGCTTCTGAAATGTGAAAAGTATCGGCTTTTTATTTTATCAATTAAAGTGTGTGAAAGTCCATTATATCAACTCGTGTAACAGGATAAATAAAATTAAAATAACAGGATTATTTCGACAGCATTAATAGAATTAATGCAAGTTCCTTCGAACAAATGTGCATATACTTGAAATAATAACCATTTATAAAGTATCAACATCGCTTGGTGTATTGTTTTCTAGTGCAAAGTCTAATCGTAACACCCTTAGGCTCAACGAATAAACTAACAACGGATAAACTTTCCTATACTTAAACTGATAGTGCATTATAAAATATGCATTAAAAAACTATACTTATCTATATAACTGTCTCGAACGTAAAGAACAGAGTTTATGAATAATTGCAAAATGCTTTGAAAAACTTTTTCTGTAAGTCAAATGATAACACTTTAAGAAATACGTGGAAGACCAATAAAACAATTCCTATAGATTTAATAAAACTTATATAATAAAAAAAAAATACTTCGATAAGCTGCTCCTATACTTAAATATATAACCAATTATAAAATATATGCTTGATATGCAACGAATAACTTTGTCCGTTTTGGCGTAATCAGTCTTATGAAAACAACTATATTATAATATTAACAAACTAGGACTATTTAATGGTTTAAAGAAGTAATTAATTACCAAAACTTGAATGTGTATTCTATAAATAAAGTAAACAAAGTGTGCTATTTTATATTCTAAAACCTTGTATTATGGAGTCACTAAAACTAAAATGAAATGAAAAAAAACATCGAAATATTCTGAGCAATCCATACTATAACATCAAGCGAAAACCCGTTGGTACACTACCAATGTATTTTATCGCCATACTCGTATTTACCCTTAAAAGTATTATGATCTTCAAATGTGTATTTTATTAGCAAATGTAATGGTCTCACATTACAAAAACTCGAGTATGTATTTTATTACACAATATATTACTCGTAAAAGGACCATTATAAAATCTATTGCTCTTAAACCGAGAGGAAAACGTTTATTAAAAGACTTACAACATTAGTTCTGAAAACCTCTTAACAGAAAGCTGATATAAAGTGGGTATTATTTTACTGAAGGTATGCGTTAGATTATTGTATTATTGAATCAAAACTACTGACATGAAAACGTTTAGTAAAGTACTTCAAAATAAGATTCGTACCTATAACATCGAAAGAAACTTTTTGAAGAATCGTGGTCTGGACGGTGTATTGTATTACAAATGAATGTGTTAGGTCGTTGTATTATTGAATCAAAAATACTGGGATGAAAGTGTTTCATAATATATTAGGAAATATTCTGAAAAGTTATGAGTTTATTAAAATACTTCTAAAAATTACGAACATTCGTTCTAATAAAACTGAAGTAAAATCGCTTTACATTAAGCTGGTATAGAGTCTGCATATCATTACGAAAAGTATGCGTTTATTAAAGTATTTCGAGATATTCCAAATATTCGTTCCTATAAAATCGAAAGAAAACCTCTTAACAGAAAGCTGTTATAGATCGTGTATTGTTTTACAAAAGGTATGCGTTAGATCATAGTATCATTGAATCAAAAATGCTGACATGAAAGCGTTTATTAAAATACTTCGAGATATTCCGAACATTCGTTCCTATAAAATCGAAAGAAAACCTCTTAACAGAAAGCTGGTATAGATTATGTATTGTTTTAGCAAAAGTATGCGTTAGATCATAGTAATATTGAATCGAATACAGTGACACGAAAGCGTTTATTGAAACACTTCGAAATATTCCTAACATTCGTTCTAATAAAATCGAAAGAAAATCGCTTTACACAAAGCTGGTATAGAGTCTGTATATCATTACGAAAAGTATGCGTTTATTACGGTATTTCGAGATATTCCAAACATTTGTTCCTATAAAACCGAAGGAAAACCTCTTAGCAGAAAGCTGGATAGATTGTGTATCGTTTTACAAAAGGTATGCGTTAGATCATAGTATCATTGAATCAAAAATACTGACATGTGTGGGTTTATTGAACTGCTTAGAAATATTCCGAACATTCGTTTTAATAAAATCGAAAGAAAACCGCTTTACATAAAGCTGGTATAGAGTCTGTATATTATTACGAAAAGTATGCGTTTATTAAAATACTTCGAGATATTCCGAACATTCGTTCCAATAAAATCAAAAGAAAACCTCTTAACAGAAAGCTGGTATAGATTGCCTATTGTTTTAGAAAAGGTATGAGTTAGATCATAGCATCATTCAGTCAAAAATACTGACATGAAAGCGTTTATTGAAATACTTCGAAATATTCTGAACATTCGTTAGTATAAAATCGAAAGAAAACCACGTTAGCGAAACCACAAATCGAAAGGAAACCGCTTTACACAAAGCTGGTATAGAGTTTGTATATTATTAGGAAAGGTATGCGTTTATTAAAATACTTCGAGATATTCCAAACATTCGTTCCAATAAAATCGAGAGAAAACCTCTTAACAGAAAGCTGGTATAGATCGTGTATTATTTTACAAAAGGTATGCGTTAGATCATAGTATCATTTAGTCGAAAAAAAACTGACATGAAAGCGTTTATTAAAATGCTTCGAAATATTCCGAACATTCGTTCTAATAAAATCGAAAGAAAACCGCTTTACACAAAGCTGGTATAGAGTCTGTATATTATTAGGAAAGGTATGCATTTATTAAAATACTTCGAGATATTCCAAACATTCGTTCCAATAAAATCAAAAGAAGACCTCTTAACAGAAAGCTGTTATAGATTGCCTATTGTTTTAGAAAAGGTATGAGTTAGATCATAGTATCATTGAGTCAAAAATACTGACATGAACGCGTTTATTGAAATACTTCGAAATATTCTGAACATTCGTTCCTATAAAATCGAAAGAAAACCACGTTAGCGAAACCACAAATCGAAAGAAAACCGATTTACACAAAGCTGGTATAGAGTCTGTATATTATTACGAAAGGTATGCGTTTATTAAAATACTTCGAGATATTCCAAACATTCGTTCCAATAAAATCAAAAGAAAACCTCTTAACAGAAAGCTGTTATAGATTGCCTATTGTTTTAGAAAAGGTATGAGTTAGATCATAGTATCATTGAATCAAAAATACTGACATGAAAGCGTTTATTGAAAGACTTCGAAATATTCCGAACATTCGTTCTAATAAAATCGAAAGAAACCCGCTTTACATAAAGCTGGTATAGATTCTGTATATTATTAGGAAAGGTATGCGTTTATTAAAATACTTCGAGATATTTCAAACATTCGTTCCAATAAAATCGAGAGAAAACCTCTTAACAGAAAGCTGGTATAGATTGCCTATTGTTTTAGAAAAGGTATGAGTTAGATCATAGTATCATTGAATCAAAAATACTGACATGAACGCGTTTATTGAAATACTTCGAAATATTCCGAACATTCGTTCTAATAAAATCGAAAGAAAACCGCTTTACACAAAGCTGGTATAGAGTCTGTATATTATTAGGAAAGGTATGCGTTTATTAAAATACTTCGAGATATTCCAAACATTCGTTCCAATAAAATCGAGAGAAAACCTCTTAACAGAAAGCTGGTATAGATTGTGTATTATTTTACAAAAGGTATGCGTTAGATCATAGTATCATTGAGTTAAAAATACTGACATGAAAGCGTTTATTGAAATACTTCGAAATATTCCGAACATTCGTTCTAATAAAATCGAAAGAAAACCGCTGTTCACAAAGCTGGTATAGAGTCTGTATATTATTATGCGTTTATTAAAATACTTCGAGATATTCCAAACATTCGTTCCAATAAAATCGAGAGAAAACCTCTTAACAGAAAGCTGGTATAGATTGTGTATTATTTTACAAAAGCTATGCGTTAGATCATAGTATCATTGAGTCAAAAATACTGACATGAAAGCATTTATTGAAATACTTCGAAATATTCCGAACATTCGTTCTAATAAAATCGAAAGAAAATCGCTTTACACAAAGCTGGTATAGAGTCTGTTTATTATTACGAAAGGTATGCGTTTATTAAAATACTTGGAGATATTCCAAACATTCGTTCCAATAAAATGGAGAGAAAACCTCTTAACAGAAAGCTGGTGTAGATTGTGTTTTATTTTACAAAAGGTATGCGTTAGACCATAGTATCATTGAGTCAAAAATACTGACATGAACGCGTTTATTGAAATATTCCGAACATTGGTTCTAATACAATCGAAAGAAAACCGCTTTACACAAAGCTGGTATAGAGTCTGTATATTATTAGGAAAGGTATGCGTTTATTAAAATACTTCGAGATATTTCAAACATTCGTTCCAATAGAATCGAAAGAAAACTTCTTAACAGAAAGCTGGTATAGATCGTGTATTGTCTTTCAAAAGGTATGCGTTAGATCATAGTATCATTGAATCAAAAATGCTGACACGAAAGCGTTTATTGAAATACTTCGAAATATTCCGAACATTCGTTCTAATAAAATCGAAAGAAAACCGCTTTACATAAAGCTGGTATAGATTCTGTATATTATTAGGAAAGGTATGCGTTTATTAAAATACTTCGAGATATTTCAAACATTCGTTCCAATAGAATCGAAAGAAAACTTCTTAACAGAAAGCTGGTATAGATCGTGTATTGTCTTTCAAACGGTATGCGTTAGATCATAGTATCATTGAATCAAAAATGCTGACACGAAAGCGTTTATTGAAATACTTCGAAATATTCCGAACATTCGTTCTATTAAAATCGAAAGAAAACCGCTTTACATAAAGCTGGTATAGAGTCTGTATATTATTACGAAAAGTATGCGTTTATTAAAATACTTCGAGATATTCCGAACATTCGTTCCAATAAAATCAAAAGAAAACCTCTTAACAGAAAGCTGGTATAGATTGCCTATTGTTTTAGAAAAGGTATGAGCTAGATCATAGTATCATTGAATCAAAAATACTGACATGAAAGCGTTTATTGAAATACTTCGAAATATTCTGAACATTCGTTCCTATAAAATCGAAAGAAACCCACGTTAGCGAAACCACAAATCGAAAGAAAACCGCTTTACACAAAGCTGGTATAGAGTCTGTATATTATTAGGAAAGGTATGCGTTTATTAAAATACTTCAAGATATTCCAAACATTCGTTCCAATAAAATCGAGAGAAAACCTCTTAACAGAAAGCTGGTATAGATTGTTTATTATTTTACGAAAGGTATGCGTTAGATCATAGTATCATTGAGTTAAAAATACTGACATGAAAGCGTTTATTGAAATACTTCGAAATATTCCGAACATTCGTTCTAATAAAATCGAAAGAAAACCGCTTTACACAAAGCTGGTATAGAGTCTGTATATTATTAGGAAAGGTATGCGTTTATTAAAATACTTCGAGATATTCCAAACATTCGTTCCAATAAAATCGAGAGAAAACTTCTTAACAGAAAGCTGGTATAGATCGTGTATTATTTTACAAAAGCTATGCGTTAGATCATAGTATCATTGAATCAAAAATACTGACATGAAAGCGTTTATTGAAATACTTCGAAATATTCCCAACATTCGTTCTAATAAAATCGATAGAAAACCACTTAACACGAAGCTGGTATAGAGTCTGTATATTATTACGAAAGGTATGCGTTTATTAATATACTTCGAGATATTCCGAACATACGTTCCAATAAAATCGAGAGAAAACCTCTTAACAAAAAGCTGGTATAGATCGTGTATTATTTTACAAAAGGTATGCGTTAGATCATAGTATCATTGAATCAAAAATACTGACATGAAATCGTTTATTGAAATACTTCGAAATATTCCCAACATTCGTTCTAATAAAATCGATAGAAAACCACTTTACACGAAGCTGGCATAGAGTCCGTATATTATTACGAAAGGTATGCGTTTATTAAAACACTTCGAGATATTCCGAACACTCGTTCCTATAAAATCGAAAGAAAACCTCTTAGCAGAAAGCTGGCATACACTGTCTATTGCTTTAGAAAAGGTATGCGTTAGATCATAATATCATTGAATCAAAAATACTGACATGAACGCGTTTATTGAAATACTTCGAAATATTCCGAACATTCGTTCTAATAAAATCGAAAGAAAACCGCTTTACACAAAGCTGGTATAGAGTCTGTATATTATTACGAAAGGTATGCGTTTATTAAAATACTTCGAGATATTCCGAACACTCGTTCCTATAAAATCGAAAGAAAACCTCTTAGCAGAAAGCTGGTATACACTGTGTATTGCTTTAGAAAAGGTATGCGTTAGATCATAGTATCATTGAATCAAAAATACTGACTTGAAAGCGTTTATTGAAATACTTCGAAATACTCCGAACATTCGTTCTAATAAAATCGAAAGAAAACCGATTTACACAAAGCTGGTATAGAGTCTGTATATTATTACGAAAGGTATGCGTTTATTGAAATACTTCGAGATATTCCAAACATTCGTTCCAATAAAATCGAGAGAAAACCTCTTAACAGAAAGGTGGTATAGATTGTGTATTATTTTACAAAAGGTATGCGTTAGATCATAGTATCATTGAGTTAAAAATACTGACATGAAAGCGTTTATTGAAATACTTCGAAATATTCCGAACATTCGTTCTAATAAAATCGAAAGAAAACCGCTGTACACAAAGCTGGTATAGAGTCTGTATATTATTATGCGTTTATTAAAATACTTCGAGATATTCCAAACAGTCGTTCCAATAAAATCGAGAGAAAACCTCTTAACAGAAAGCTGGTATAGATGGTGTATTATTTTACAAAAGGTATGCGTTAGATCATAGTATCATTGAGTTAAAAATACTGACATGAAAGCGTTTATTGAAATACTTCGAAATATTCCGAACATTCGTTCTAATAAAATCGAAAGAAAACCGCTTTACACAAAGCTGGTATAGAGTCTGTATATTATTAGGAAAGGTGTGCGTTTATTAAAATACTTCGAGATATTCCAAACATTCGTTCCAATAAAATCAAGAGAAAACCTCTTAACAGAAAGCTGGTATAGATTGTGTATTATTTTACAAAAGGTATGCGTTAGATCATAGTATCATTGAGTCAAAAATGCTGACATGAAAGCGTTTATTGAAATACTTCGAAATATTCCGAACATTCGTTCTAATAAAATCGAAAGAAAACCGCTTTACACAAAGCTGGTATAGAGTCTGTATATTATTAGGAAAGGTATGCGTTTATTAAAATACTTCGAGATATTCCAAACATTCGTTCCAATAAAATCAAGAGAAAACCTCTTAACAGAAAGCTGGTATAGATTGTGTATTATTTTACAAAAGGTATGCGTTAGATCATAGTATCATTGAGTCAAAAATACTGACATGAAAGCATTTATTGAAATACTTCGAAATATTCCGAACATTCGTTCTACTAAAATCGAAAGAAAACCGCTTTACACAAAGCTGGTATAGAGTCTGTATATTATTAGGAAAGGTATGCGTTTATTAAAATACTTCGAGATATTCCAAACATTCGTTCCAATAAAATCAAGAGAAAACCTCTTAACAGAAAGCTGGTATAGATCGTGTATTATTTTACAAAAGGTATGCGTTAGATCATAGTATCATTGAGTCAAAAATACTGACATGAACGCGTTTATTGAAATACTTCGAAATATTCCGAACATTGGTTCTAATAATATCGAAAGAAAACCGCTTTACACAAAGCTGGTATAGAGTCTGTATATTATTAGGAAAGGTATGCGTTTATTAAAATACTTCGAGATATTCCAAACATTCGTTCCAATAAAATCGAGAGAAAACCTCTTAACAGAAAGCTGGTATAGATTGTGTATTATTTTACAAAAGCTATGTGTTAGATCATAGTATCATTGAGTTAAAAATACTGACATGAAAGCGTTTATTGAAATACTTCGAAATATTCCGAACATTCGTTCTAATAAAATCGAAAGAAAACCGCTTTACACAAAGCTGGTATAGAGTCTGTATATTATTACGAAAGGTATGCGTTTATTAAAATACTTCGAGATATTCCAAACATTCGTTCCAATAAAATCGAGAGAAAACCTCTTAACAGAAAGCTGGTATACACCGTGTATTGCTTTAGAAAAGGTATGCGTTAGATCATAGTATCATTGAATCAAAAATACTGACATGAACGCGTTTATTGAAATACTTCGAAATATTCCGAACATTCGCTCTAAAAAAATCGAAAGAAAACCGCTTTACACAAAGCTGGTATAGAGTCTGTATATTATTACGAAAGGTATGCGTTTATTAAAATACTTCGAGATATTCCGAACAGTCGTTCCTATAAAATCGAAAGAAAACCTCTTAGCAGAAAGCTGGTATACACTGTGTATTGCTTTAGAAAAGGTATGCGTTAGATCATAGTATCATTGAATCAAAAATACTGACTTGAAAGCGTTTATTGAAATACTTCGAAATATTCCAAACATTCGTTCTAATAAAATCGAAAGAAAACCGCTTTACACAAAGCTGGTATAGAGTCTGTATATTATTACGAAAGGTATGCGTTTATTAAAATACTTCGAGATATTTCTAACATTCGTTCCTATAAAATCGAAAGAAAACTTCTTAACAGAAAGCTGGTATAGATCGTGTATTGTCTTACAAAAGGTATGCGTTAGATCATAGTATCAATGAATGGAAAATACTGACTTGAAAGCGTTTATTGAAATACTTCGAAATATTCCAAACATTCGTTCCTATAAAATCGAAAGAAAACCTCTTAGCAGGAAGCTGGTATACATTGTGTATTGCTTTAGAAAAGGTATGCGTTATAGATCATAGTATCATTGAATCAAAAATACGGACATGAAAGCGTTTATTGAAATACTTCGAAATATTCCGAACATTCGTTCTAATAAAATCGAAAGGAAACCGTTTTACGAAAAGCTGGTATAGATGCTGTATATTATTAGGAAAGGTATGCGTTTATTAAAATACTTCGAGATATTCCAAACATTCGTTCCAATAAAATCGAGAGAAAACCTCTTAACAGAAAGCTGGTATAGATTGTGTATTATTTTACAAAGGGTATGCGTTAGATCATAGTATCATTGAGTCAAAAATACTGACATGAACGCGTTTATTGAAATACTTCGAAATATTCCGAACATTGGTTCTAATAAAATCGAAAGAAAACCGCTTTACACAAAGCTGGTATAGAGTCTGTATATTATTAGGAAAGGTATGCGTTTATTAAAATACTTCGAAATATTCCAGACATTCGTTCCAATAAAGTCGAGAGAAAACCTCTTAACAGGAAGGTGGTATAGATTGTGTATTATTTTACAAAAGGTATGCGTTAGATCATAGTATCATTGAATCAAAAATACTGACATGAAAGCGTTTATTGAAATACTTCGAAATATTCCGAACATTCGTTCTAATAAAATCGAAAGAAAACCGCTGTACACAAAGCTGGTATAGAGTCTGTATATTATTATGCGTTTATTAAAATACTTCGAGATATTCCAAACATTCGTTCCAATAAAATCGAGAGAAAACCTCTTAACAGAAAGCTGGTATAGATTGTGTATTAATTTACAAAAGGTATGCGTTAGATCATAGTATCATTGAGTCAAAAATACTGACATGAAAGCATTTATTGAAATACTTCGAAATATTCCGAACATTCGTTCTAATAAAATCGAAAGAAAACCGCTTTACACAAAGCTGGTATAGAGTCTGTATATTATTAGGAAAGGTATGCGTCTATTAAAATACTTCGAGATATTCCAAACATTCGTTCCAATAAAATCGAGAGAAAACCTCTTAACAGAAAGCTGGTATAGATTGTGTATTATTTTACAAAAGGTATGCGTTAGATCATAGTATCATTGAGTCAAAAATACTGACATGAAAGCATTTATTGAAATACTTCGAAATATTCCGAACATTCGTTCTAATAAAATCGAAAGAAAATCGCTTTAAACAAAGCTGGTATAGAGTCTGTTTATTATTACGAAAGGTATGCGTTTATTAAAATACTTCGAGATATTCCAAACATTCGTTCCAATAAAATCGAGAGAAAACCTCTTAACAGAAAGGTGGTATAGATTGTGTATTATTTTACAAAAGCTATGTGTTAGATCATAGTATCATTGAGTTAAAAATACTGACATGAAAGCGTTTATTGAAATACTTCGAAATATTCCGAACATTCGTTCTAATAAAATCGAAAGAAAACCGCTTTACACAAAGCTGGTATAGAGTCTGTATATTATTAGGAAAGGTATGCGTTTATTAAAATACTTCGAGATATTCCAAACATTCGTTCCAATAAAATCGAGAGAAAACCTCTTAACAGAAAGCTGGTATAGATTGTGTATTATTTTACAAAAGGTATGCGTTAGATCATAGTATCATTGAGTTAAAAATACTGACATGAAAGCGTTTATTGAAATACTTCGAAATATTCCGAACATTCGTTCTAATAAAATCGAAAGAAAACCGCTTTACACAAAGCTGGTATAGAGTCTGTATATTATTAGGAAAGGTATGCGTTTATTAAAATACTTCGAGATATTCCAAACATTCGTTCCAATAAAATCGAGAGAAAACCTCTTTAACAGAAAGCTGGTATAGATTGTGTATTATTTTACAAAAGGTATGCGTTAGATCATAGTATCATTGAGTCAAAAATACTGACATGAACGCGTTTATTGAAATACTTCGAAATATTCCGAACATTCGTTCTAATAAAATCGAAAGAAAACTGCTTTACACAAAGCTGGTAATGAGTCTGTATATTATTAGGAAAGGTATGCGTTTATTAAAATACTTCGAGATATTCCAAACATTCGTTCCAATAAAATCGAGAGAAAACCTCTTAACAGAAAGGTGGTATAGATTGTGTATTATTTTACAAAAGCTATGTGTTAGATCATAGTATCATTGAGTTAAAAATACTGACATGAAAGCGTTTATTGAAATACTTCGAAATATTCCGAACATTCGTTCTAATAAAATCGAAAGAAAACCGCTTTACACAAAGCTGGTATAGAGTCTGTATATTATTAGGAAAGGTATGCGTTTATTAAAATACTTCGAGATATTCCAAACATTCGTTCCAATAAAATCGAGAGAAAACCTCTTAACAGAAAGCTGGTATAGATTGTGTATTATTTTACAAAAGGTATGCGTTAGATCATAGTATCATTGAGTCAAAAATACTGATATGAAAGCGTTTATTGAAATACTTCGAAATATTCCGAACATTCGTTCTATTGAAATAGAACGAAAACCGCTTTACATAAAGCTGGTATAGAGTCTGTATATTATTAGGAAAGGTATGCGTTTATTAAAATACTTCGAGATATTCCAAACATTCGTTCCAATAAAATCAAAAGAAAACCTCTTAACAGAAAGCTGTTATAGATTGCCTATTGTTTTAGAAAAGGTATGAGTTAGATCATAGTATCATTGAATCAAAAATACTGACATGAAAGCGTTTATTGAAATACTTCGAAATATTCCGAACATTCGTTCTAATAAAATCGAAAGAAAACCGCTTTACATAAAGCTGGTATAGATTCTGTATATTATTACGAAAGGTATGCGTTTATTAAAATACTTCGAGATATTTCAAACATTCGTTCCAATAGAATCGAAAGAAAACTTCTTAACAGAAAGCTGGTATAGATCGTGTATTGTCTTTCAAAAGGTATGCGTTAGATCATAGTATCATTAAATCAAAAATGCTGACACGAAAGCGTTTATTGAAATACTTCGAAATATTCCCAACATTCGTTCTATTAAAATCGAAAGAAAACCGCTTTACATAAAGCTGGTATAGAGTCTGTATATTATTACGAAAAGTATGCGTTTATTAAAATACTTCGAAATATTCCAAACATTCGTTCCAATAAAATCGATAGAAAACCCCTTAACAGAAAGCTGGTATAGATTGCCTATTGTTTTAGAAAAGGTATGAGCTAGATCATAGTATCATTGAATCAAAAATACTGACATGAAAGAGTTTATTGAAATACTTCGAAATATTCTGAACATTCGTTCCTATAAAATCGAAAAAAACCACGTTAGCGAAACCACAAATCGAAAGGAAACCGCTTTACACAAAGCTGGTATAGAGTCTGTATATATTTACGAAAAGTATGCGTTTATTAAAAAACTTCGAGATAATCCAAACATTCGTTCCAATAAAATCGAGAGAAACCCGATTTACACAAAGCTGGTATAGAGTCTGTATCTTATTACGAAAGGTATGCGTTTATTAAAATACTTCGAAATATTCCAAACATTCGTTCCAATAAAATAGAAAGAAAACTTCTTAACAGAAAGCTGGTATAGATCGTGTATTATCTTACAAAAGGTATGTGTTAGATCATAGTATCATTGAATCAAAAATACTGACATGAAAGCGTTTATTGAAATACTTCGAAATAATCCGAATATCCGTTCTAATAAAATCAAAAGAAAACCGCTTTACACAAACTGGTGTAGAGTCTGTATATTATTAGGAAAGGTTTGCGTTTATTAAAATACTTCGAGATATTCCAAACATTCGTTCCAATAAAATCGAGAGAAAACCTCTTAACAGAAAGCTGGTATAGATTGTGTATTATTTTACAAAAGGTATGCGTTAGATCATAGTATCATTGAGTCAAAAATACTGACATGAAAGCGTTTATTGAAATACTTCGAAATATTCTGAACATTCGTTCCTATAAAATCGAAAGAAAACCACGTTAGCGAAACCACAAATCGAAAGAAAACCGCTTTACACAAAGCTGGTATAGAGTCTGTATATTATTACGAAAGGTATGCGTTTATTAAAATACTTCGAGATATTCCAAACATTCGTTCCAATAAAATCAAAAGAAAACCTCTTAACAGAAAGCTGTTATAGATTGCCTGTTGTTTTTAAAAAGGTATGAGCTAGATCATAGTATCATTGAATCAAAAATGCTGACATGAAAGCGTTTATTGAAATACTTCGAAATATTCCGAACATTGGTTCTAATAAAATCGAAAGAAAACCGCTTTACATAAAGCTGGTATAGATTCTGTATATTATTAGGAAAGGTATGCGTTTATTAAAATACTTCGAGCTATTTCAAACATTCGTTCCAATAGAATCGAAAGAAAACTTCTTAACAGAAAGCTGGTATAGATCGTGTATTGTCTTTCAAAAGGTATGCGTTAGATCATAGTATCATTGAATCAAAAATGATGACACGAAAGCGTTTATTGAAATACTTCGAAATATTCCGAACATTCGTTCTATTAAAATCGAAAGAAAACCGCTTTACATAAAGCTGGTATAGAGTGTATATTATTACGAAAAGTATGCGTTTATTAAAACACTTCGAGATATTCCGAACATTCGTTCCAATAAAATCAAAAGAAAACCTCTTAACAGAAAGCTGGTATAGATTGCCTATTGTTTTAGAAAAGGTATGAGCTAGATCATAGTATCATTGAATCAAAAATACTGACATGAAAGCGTTTATTGAAATACTTCGAAATATTCCGAACATTCGTTCTAATAAAATCGAAAGAAAACCGCTGTACACAAAGCTGGTATAGAGTCTGTATATTATTATGCGTTTATTAAAATACTTCGAGATATTCCAAACATTCGTTCCAATAAAATCGAGAGAAAACCTCAACAGAAAGCTGGTATAGATTGTGTATTATTTTACAAAAGGTATGCGTTAGATCATAGTATCATTGAGTCAAAAATACTGACATGAAAGCGTCTATTGAAATACTTCGAAATATTCCGAACATTGGTTCTAATAAAATCGAAAGAAAACCGCTTTACACAAAGCTGGTATAGAGTCTGTATATTATTAGGAAAGGTATGCGTTTATTAAAATACTTCGAGATATTCCAAACATTCGTTCCAATAAAATCGAGAGAAAGCCTCTTAACAGAAAGCTGGTATAGATTGTGTATTATTTTACAAAAGGTATGCGTTAGATCATAGTATCATTGAGTCAAAAATACTGACATGAAAGCGTTTATTGAAATACTTCGAAATATTCCGAACATTGGTTCTAATAAAATCGAAAGAAAACCGCTTTACACAAAGCTGGTATAGAGTCTGTATATTATTAGGAAAGGTATGCGTTTATTAAAATACTTCGAGATATTCCAAACATTCGTTCCAATAAAATCGAGAGAAAACCTCTTAACAGAAAGCTGGTATAGATTGTGTATTATTTTACAAAAGGTATGCGTTAGATCATAGTATCATTGAGTTAAAAATACTGACATGAAAGCCTTTATTGAAATACTTCGAAATATTCCGAACATTCGTTCTAATAAAATCGAAAGAAAACCGTTTTACACAAAGCTGGTATAGAGTCTGTATATTATTAGGAAAGGTATGCGTTTATTAAAATACTTCGAGATATTCCAAACATTCGTTCCAATAAAATCGAGAGAAAACTTCTTAACAGAAAGCTGGTATAGATCGTGTAATATTTTACAAAAGCTATGCGTTAGATCATAGTATCATTGAATCAAAAATACTGACATGAAAGCGTTTATTGAAATAATACAAAATATTCTGAACATTCGTTCCTATAAAATCTAAAGAGAACCACTTTAGCGAAACCACAAATCGAAAGGAAACCGCTGTACACAAAGCTGGTATAGAGTCTGTACATTATTACGAAAGGTATGCGTTTATTAAAATACTTTGAGATATTCCGAACATACGTTCTAATAAAATCGAGAGAAAACCTCTTAACAGAAAGCTGGTATAGATCGTGTATTATTTTACAAAAGGTATGCGTTAGATCATAGTATCATTGAATCAAAAATACTGACATGAAAGCGTTTATTGAAATACTTCGAAATATTCCCAACATTCGTTCTAATAAAATCGAAAGAAAACCGCTTTACACAAAGCTGGTATAGAGTCTGTATATTATTAGGAAAGGTATGCGTTTATTAAAATACTTCGAGATATTCCAAACATTCGTTCCAATAAAATCGAGAGAAAACTTCTTAACAGAAAGCTGGTATAGATCGTGTAATATTTTACAAAAGCTATGCGTTAGATCATAGTATCATTGAGTTAAAAATACTGACATGAAAGCGTTTATTGAAATAATACAAAATATTCTGAACATTCGTTCCTATAAAATCTAAAGAAAACCACTTTAGCGAAACCACAAATCGAAAGAAAACCGCTTTACACAAAGCTGGTATAGAGTCTGTATATTATTACGAAAGGTATGCGTTTATTAAAATACTTCGAGATATTCCAAACATTCGTTCCAATAAAATCGAAAGAAAACCGCTTTGCACAAAGCTGGTATAGAGTCTGTATATTATTACGCAAGGTATGCGTTTATTAAAATACTTCGAGATATTCCGAACACTCGTTCCTATAAAATCGAAAGAAAACCTCTTAGCAGAAAGCTGGTATACACTGTGTATTGCTTTAGAAAAGGTATGCGTTAGATCATAGTATCATTGAATCAAAAATACTGACATGAACGCGTTTATTGAAATACTTCGAAATATTCCGAACATTCGTTCTAATAAAATCGAAAGAAAACCGCTTTACACAAAGCTGGTATAGAGTGTATATTATTACGAAAAGTATGCGTTTATTAAAACACTTCGAGATATTCCGAACATTCGTTCCAATAAAATCAAAAGAAAACCTCTTAACAGAAAGCTGGTATAGATTGCCTATTGTTTTAGAAAAGGTATGAGCTAGATCATAGTATCATTGAATCAAAAATACTGACATGAAAGCGTTTATTGAAATACTTCGAAATATTCCGAACATTCGTTCTAATAAAATCGAAAGAAAACCGCTGTACACAAAGCTGGTATAGAGTCTGTATATTATTATGCGTTTATTAAAATACTTCGAGATATTCCAAACATTCGTTCCAATAAAATCGAGAGAAAACTTCTTAACAGAAAGCTGGTACAGATCGTGTATTATTTTACAAAAGCTATGCGTTAGATCATAGTATCATTGAATCAAAAATACTGACATGAAAGCGTTTATTGAAATAATACAAAATATTCTGAACATTCGTTCCTATAAAATCTAAAGAAAACCACTTTAGCGAAACCACAAATCGAAAGGAAACCGCTTTACACGAAGCTGGTATAGAGTCTGTACATTATTACGAAAGGTATGCGTTTATTAAAATACTTCGAGATATTCCGAACATACGTTCTAATAAAATCGAGAGAAAACCTCTTAACAAAAAGCTGGTATAGATCGTGTGTTATTTTACAAAAGGTATGCGTTAGATCATAGTATCATTGAATCAAAAATACTGACATGAAAGCGTTTATTGAAATACTTCGAAATATTCCCAACATTCGTTCTAATAAAATCGATAGAAAACCACTTTACACGAAGCTGGTATAGAGTCTGTATATTATTACGAAAGGTATGCGTTTATTAAAATACTTCGAGATATTCCAAACATTCGTTCCAATAAAATCGAAAGAAAACCGCTTTACACAAAGCTGGTATAGAGTCTGTATATTATTACGAAAGGTATGCGTTTATTAAAATACTTCGAGATATTCCGAACACTCGTTCCTATAAAATCGAAAGAAAACCTCTTAGCAGAAAGCTGGTATACACTGTGTATTGCTTTAGAAAAGGTATGCGTTAGATCATAGTATCATTGAATCAAAAATACTGACATGAACGCGTTTATTGAAATACTTCGAAATATTCCGAACATTCGTTCTAATAAAATCGAAAGAAAACCGCTTTACACAAAGCTGGTATAGAGTCTGTATATTATTACGAAAGGTATGCGTTTATTAAAATACTTCGAGATATTCCGAACACTCGTTCCTATAAAATCGAAAGAAAACCTCTTAGCAGAAAGCTGGTATACACTGTGTATTGCTTTAGAAAAGGTATGCGTTAGATCATAGTATCATTGAATCAAAAATACTGACGTGAAAGCGTTTATTGAAATACTTCGAAATATTCCGAACATTCGTTCTAATAAAATCGAAAGAAAACCGCTTTACATAAAGCTGGTATAGATTCTGTATATTATTACGAAAGGTATGCGTTTATTAAAATACTTCGAGATATTTCAAACATTCGTTCCAATAGAATCGAAAGAAAACTTCTTAACAGAAAGCTGGTATAGATCGTGTATTGTCTTTCAAAAGGTATGCGTTAGATCATAGTATCATTAAATCAAAAATGCTGACACGAAAGCGTTTATTGAAATACTTCGAAATATTCCGAACATTCGTTCTAATAAAATCGAAAGAAAACCGTTTTACACAAAGCTGGTATAGAGTCTGTATATTATTAGGAAAGGTATGCGTTTATTAAAATACTTCGAGATATTCCAAACATTCGTTCCAATAAAATCGAGAGAAAACTTCTTAACAGAAAGCTGGTATAGATCGTGTAATATTTTACAAAAGCTATGCGTTAGATCATAGTATCATTGAATCAAAAATACTGACATGAAAGCGTTTATTGAAATAATACAAAATATTCTGAACATTCGTTCCTATAAAATCTAAAGAGAACCACTTTAGCGAAACCACAAATCGAAAGGAAACCGCTGTACACAAAGCTGGTATAGAGTCTGTACATTATTACGAAAGGTATGCGTTTATTAAAATACTTTGAGATATTCCGAACATACGTTCTAATAAAATCGAGAGAAAACCTCTTAACAGAAAGCTGGTATAGATCGTGTATTATTTTACAAAAGGTATGCGTTAGATCATAGTATCATTGAATCAAAAATACTGACATGAAAGCGTTTATTGAAATACTTCGAAATATTCCCAACATTCGTTCTAATAAAATCGAAAGAAAACCGCTTTACACAAAGCTGGTATAGAGTCTGTATATTATTAGGAAAGGTATGCGTTTATTAAAATACTTCGAGATATTCCAAACATTCGTTCCAATAAAATCGAGAGAAAACTTCTTAACAGAAAGCTGGTATAGATCGTGTAATATTTTACAAAAGCTATGCGTTAGATCATAGTATCATTGAATCAAAAATACTGACATGAAAGCGTTTATTGAAATAATACAAAATATTCTGAACATTCGTTCCTATAAAATCTAAAGAAAACCACTTTAGCGAAACCACAAATCGAAAGAAAACCGCTTTACACAAAGCTGGTATAGAGTCTGTATATTATTACGAAAGGTATGCGTTTATTAAAATACTTCGAGATATTCCAAACATTCGTTCCAATAAAATCGAAAGAAAACCGCTTTGCACAAAGCTGGTATAGAGTCTGTATATTATTACGCAAGGTATGCGTTTATTAAAATACTTCGAGATATTCCGAACACTCGTTCCTATAAAATCGAAAGAAAACCTCTTAGCAGAAAGCTGGTATACACTGTGTATTGCTTTAGAAAAGGTATGCGTTAGATCATAGTATCATTGAATCAAAAATACTGACATGAACGCGTTTATTGAAATACTTCGAAATATTCCGAACATTCGTTCTAATAAAATCGAAAGAAAACCGCTTTACACAAAGCTGGTATAGAGTCTGTATATTATTACGAAAGGTATGCGTTTATTAAAATACTTCGAAATATTCCGAACATTCGTTCTAATAAAATCGAAAGAAAACCGTTTTACGAAAAGCTGGTATAGAGTCTGTATATTATTACGAAAAGTATGAGTTTATTAAATACTTCGAGATATTCCAAAAATTTGTTCCTATAAAATCGAAAGAAAACCTCTTAACAGAAAGCTGGTATAGATTGTGCATTGTTTTACATAATGCATGCGTTAGATCATAGTATCATTGAATCAAAAATACTGACATGAAAGCGTTTATTGAAATACTTCGAAATATTCCAAACATTCGTTCTAATAAAATCGAAAGAAAGCCACTTTACATAAAGCTGGTATAGAGTTTGTATATTATTACGAAAGGTATGCGTTTATTAAAAAACTTCGAGATATTTCAAACATTCGTTCCTATAAAATCGAAAGAAAACTTCTTAACAGAATGCTGGTATAGATCGTGTATTGTCTTACAAAAGGTATGCGTTAGATCATATTATCATTGAATGGAAAATACTGACATGAAAGCGTTTATTGAAATACTTCGAAATATTCCGAACATTCGTTCTAATAAAATCGAAAGAAAACCGCTTTACACAAAGCTGGTATAGAGTCTGTATATTTTACGAAAGGTATGCGTTTATTAAAAAACTTCGAGATATTTCAAACATTCGTTCCTATAAAATCGAAAGAAAACTTCTTAACAGAAAGCTGGTATATATCGTGTATTGTCTTACAAAAGGTATGCGTTAGATCATAGTATCAATGAATGGAAAATACTGACTTGAAAGCGTTTATTGAAATACTTCGAAATATTCCAAACATTCGTTCCTATAAAATCGAAAGAAAACCTCTTAGCAGGAAGCTGGTATACATTGTGTATTGCTTTAGAAAAGGTATGCGTTATAGATCATAGTATCATTGAATCAAAAATACTGACATGAAAGCGTTTATTGAAATACTTCGAAATATTCCGAACATTCGTTCTAATAAAATCGAAAGGAAACCGTTTTACGAAAAGCTGGTATAGAGTCTGTATATTATTACGAAAGGTATGCGTTTATTAAAATACTTCGAGATATTCCGAACATTCGTTCCAATAAAATGGAGAGAAATCTTCTTAACAGAAAGCTGGTATATATTGTGTATTGTTTTACAAAAGGTATGCATTAGATCATAGTATCATTGAATCAAAAATACTGACATAAAAGCGTTTATTGAAATACTTCGAAATATTCCGAACATTCGTTCTAATAAAATCGAAAAAACACCGCTTTACACAATGCTGGTATACAGTCTGTATATTATTACGAAAGGTATGCGTTTATTAAAATACTTCGAGATATTTCAAACATTCGTTCCTATAAAATCGAAAGAAAACTTCTTAACAGAAAGCTGGTATAGATCGTGTATTGTCTTACAAAAGGTATGCGTTAGATCATAGTATCATTGAATCAAAAATACTGACATGAAAACGTTTATTGAAATACTTCGAAATATTCCGAACATTCGTTCTATTAAAATCGAAAGAAAACCGCTTTACATAAAGCTGGTATAGAGTCTGTATATTATTACGAAAGGTATGCGTTTATTAAAATACTTCGAGATATTCCAAACATTCGTTCCAATAAAATCGAGAGAAAACCTCTTAACAGAAAGGTGGTATAGATTGTGTATTATTTTACAAAAGGTATGCGTTAGATCATAGTATCATTGAGTTAAAAATACTGACATGAAAGCGTTTATTGAAATACTTCGAAATATTCCGAACATTCGTTCTAATAAAGTCGAAAGAAAACCGCTTTACACAAAGCTGGTATAGAGTCTGTATATTATTAGGAAAGGTATGCGTTTATTAAAATACTTCGAGATATTCCAAACATTCGTTCCAATAAAATCGAGAGAAAGCCTCTTAACAGAAAGCTGGTATAGATTGTGTATTATTTTACAAAAGGTATGCGTTAGATCATAGTATCATTGAGTCAAAAATACTGACATGAAAGCGTTTATTGAAATACTTCGAAATATTCCGAACATTCGTTCTAATAAAATCGAAAGAAAACCGCTGTACACAAAGCTGGTATAGAGTCTGTATATTATTATGCGTTTATTAAAATACTTCGAGATATTCCAAACATTCGTTTCAATAAAATCGAGAGAAAACCTCTTAACAGAAAGCTGGTATAGATTGTGTATTATTTTACAAAAGGTATGCGTTAGATCATAGTATCATTGAGTTAAAAATACTGACATGAAAGCGTTTATTGAAATACTTCGAAATATTCCGAACATTCGTTCTAATAAAATCGAAAGAAAACCGCTTTACACAAAGCTGGTATAGAGTCTGTATATTATTACGAAAGGTATGCGTTTATTAAAATACTTCGAGATATTCCGAACATTCGTTCCAATAAAATGGAGAGAAATCTTCTTAACAGAAAGCTGGTATATATTGTGTATTGTTTTACAAAAGGTATGCATTAGATCATAGTATCATTGAATCAAAAAAACTGACATAAAAGCGTTTATTGAAATACTTCGAAATATTCCGAACATTCGTTCTAATAAAATCGAAAGAATATCGCTTTACACAATGCTGGTATAGAGTCTGTAATTATTACGAAAGGTATGCGTTTATTAAAATACTTCGAGATATTTCAAACATTCGTTCCTATAAAATCGAGAGAAAACTTCTTAACAGAAAGCTGGTATAGATCGTGTATTGTCTTACAAAAGGTATGCGTTAGATCATAGTATCATTGAGTCAAAAATACTGACATGAAAGCGTTTATTGAAATACTTCGAAATATTCCGAACATTCGTTCTAATAAAATCGAAAGAAAACCGCTATACACAAAGCTGGTATAGAGTCTGTATATTATTATGCGTTTATTAAAATACTTCGAGATATTCCAAACATTCGTTCCAATAAAATCGAGAGAAAACTTCTTAACAGAAAGCTGGTATAGATCGTGTATTATTTTACAAAAGCTATGCGTTAGATCATAGTATCATTGAATCAAAAATACTGACATGAAAGCGTTTATTGAAATAATACAAAATATTCTGAACATTCGTTCCTATAAAATCTAAAGAAAACCACTTTAGCGAAACCACAAATCGAAAGGAAACCGCTTTACACAAAGCTGGTATAGAGTCTGTACATTATTACGAAAGGTATGCGTTTATTAAAATACTTCGAGATATTCCGAACATACGTTCTAATAAAATCGAGAGAAAACCTCTTAACAAAAAGCTGGTATAGATCGTGTGTTATTTTACAAAAGGTATGCGTTAGATCATAGTATCATTGAATCAAAAATACTGACATGAAAGCGTTTATTTAAATACTTCGAAATATTCCCAAGAAAGAAAACCGCTTTACACAAAGCTGGTATAGAGTCTGTATATTATTACGAAAGGTATGCGTTTATTAAAATACTTCGAGATATTCCGAACACTCGTTCCTATAAAATCGAAAGAAAACCTCTTAGCAGAAAGCTGGTATACACTGTGTATTGCTTTAGAAAAGGTATGCGTTAGATCATAGTATCATTGAATCAAAAATACTGACATGAACGCGTTTATTGAAATACTTCGAAATATTCCGAACATTCGTTCTAATAAAATCGAAAGAAAACCGCTTTACACAAAGCTGGTATAGAGTCTGTATATTATTACGAAAGGTATGCGTTTATTAAAATACTTCGAGATATTCCGAACACTCGTTCCTATAAAATCGAAAGAAAACCTCTTAGCAGAAAGCTGGTATACACTGTGTATTGCTTTAGAAAAGGTATGCGTTAGATCATAGTATCATTGAATCAAAAATACTGACGTGAAAGCGTTTATTGAAATACTTCGAAATATTCCGAACATTCGTTCTAATAAAATCGAAAGAAAACCGTTTTACGAAAAGCTGGTATAGAGTCTGTATATTATTACGAAAAGTATGAGTTTATTAAATACTTCGAGATATTCCAAAAATTTGTTCCTATAAAATCGAAAGAAAACCTCTTAACAGAAAGCTGGTATAGATTGTGTATTGTTTTACATAATGCATGCGTTAGATCATAGTATCATTGAATCAAAAATACTGACATGAAAGCGTTTATTGAAATACTTCGAAATATTCCAAACATTCGTTCTAATAAAATCGAAAGAAAACCACTTTACATAAAGCTGGTATAGAGTTTGTATATTATTACGAAAGGTATGCGTTTATTAAAAAACTTCGAGATATTTCAAACATTCGTTCCTATAAAATCGAAAGAAAACTTCTTAACAGAATGCTGGTATAGATCGTGTATTGTCTTACAAAAGGTATGCGTTAGATCATATTATCATTGAATGGAAAATACTGACATGAAAGCGTTTATTGAAATACTTCGAAATATTCCGAACATTCGTTCTAATAAAATCGAAAGAAAACCGCTTTACACAAAGCTGGTATAGAGTCTGTATATTATTACGAAAGGTATGCGTTTATTAAAAAACTTCGAGATATTTCAAACATTCGTTCCTATAAAATCGAAAGAAAACTTCTTAACAGAAAGCTGGTATATATCGTGTATTGTCTTACAAAAGGTATGCGTTAGATCATAGTATCAATGAATGGAAAATACTGACTTGAAAGCGTTTATTGAAATACTTCGAAATATTCCAAACATTCGTTCCTATAAAATCGAAAGAAAACCTCTTAGCAGGAAGCTGGTATACATTGTGTATTGCTTTAGAAAAGGTATGCGTTATAGATCATAGTATCATTGAATCAAAAATACTGACATGAAAGCGTTTATTGAAATACTTCGAAATATTCCGAACATTCGTTCTAATAAAATCGAAAGGAAACCGTTTTACGAAAAGCTGGTATAGAGTCTGTATATTATTACGAAAGGTATGCGTTTATTAAAATACTTCGAGATATTCCGAACATTCGTTCCAATAAAATGGAGAGAAATCTTCTTAACAGAAAGCTGGTATATATTGTGTATTGTTTTACAAAAGGTATGCATTAGATCATAGTATCATTGAATCAAAAATACTGACATAAAAGCGTTTATTGAAATACTTCGAAATATTCCGAACATTCGTTCTAATAAAATCGAAAAAACACCGCTTTACACAATGCTGGTATACAGTCTGTATATTATTACGAAAGGTATGCGTTTATTAAAATACTTCGAGATATTTCAAACATTCGTTCCTATAAAATCGAAAGAAAACTTCTTAACAGAAAGCTGGTATAGATCGTGTATTGTCTTACAAAAGGTATGCGTTAGATCATAGTATCATTGAATCAAAAATACTGACATGAAAACGTTTATTGAAATACTTCGAAATATTCCGAACATTCGTTCTATTAAAATCGAAAGAAAACCGCTTTACATAAAGCTGGTATAGAGTCTGTATATTATTACGAAAGGTATGCGTTTATTAAAATACTTCGAGATATTCCAAACATTCGTTCCAATAAAATCGAGAGAAAACCTCTTAACAGAAAGGTGGTATAGATTGTGTATTATTTTACAAAAGGTATGCGTTAGATCATAGTATCATTGAGTTAAAAATACTGACATGAAAGCGTTTATTGAAATACTTCGAAATATTCCGAACATTCGTTCTAATAAAGTCGAAAGAAAACCGCTTTACACAAAGCTGGTATAGAGTCTGTATATTATTAGGAAAGGTATGCGTTTATTAAAATACTTCGAGATATTCCAAACATTCGTTCCAATAAAATCGAGAGAAAGCCTCTTAACAGAAAGCTGGTATAGATTGTGTATTATTTTACAAAAGGTATGCGTTAGATCATAGTATCATTGAGTCAAAAATACTGACATGAAAGCGTTTATTGAAATACTTCGAAATATTCCGAACATTCGTTCTAATAAAATCGAAAGAAAACCGCTGTACACAAAGCTGGTATAGAGTCTGTATATTATTATGCGTTTATTAAAATACTTCGAGATATTCCAAACATTCGTTTCAATAAAATCGAGAGAAAACCTCTTAACAGAAAGCTGGTATAGATTGTGTATTATTTTACAAAAGGTATGCGTTAGATCATAGTATCATTGAGTTAAAAATACTGACATGAAAGCGTTTATTGAAATACTTCGAAATATTCCGAACATTCGTTCTAATAAAATCGAAAGAAAACCGCTTTACACAAAGCTGGTATAGAGTCTGTATATTATTACGAAAGGTATGCGTTTATTAAAATACTTCGAGATATTCCGAACATTCGTTCCAATAAAATGGAGAGAAATCTTCTTAACAGAAAGCTGGTATATATTGTGTATTGTTTTACAAAAGGTATGCATTAGATCATAGTATCATTGAATCAAAAATACTGACATAAAAGCGTTTATTGAAATACTTCGAAATATTCCGAACATTCGTTCTAATAAAATCGAAAGAATATCGCTTTACACAATGCTGGTATAGAGTCTGTATATTATTACGAAAGGTATGCGTTTATTAAAATACTTCGAGATATTTCAAACATTCGTTCCTATAAAATCGAGAGAAAACTTCTTAACAGAAAGCTGGTATAGATCGTGTATTGTCTTACAAAAGGTATGCGTTAGATCATAGTATCATTGAATCAAAAATACTGACATGAAAACGTTTATTGAAATACTTCGAAATATTCCGAACATTCGTTCTAATAAAATCGAAAGAAAACCGCTTTACACAAAGCTGGTATAGAGTCTGTATATTATTAGGAAAGGTATGCGTTTATTAAAATACTTCGAGATATTCCAAACATTCGTTCCAATAAAATCGAGAGAAAGCCTCTTAACAGAAAGCTGGTATAGATTGTGTATTATTTTACAAAAGGTATGCGTTAGATCATAGTATCATTGAGTCAAAAATACTGACATGAAAGCGTTTATTGAAATACTTCGAAATATTCCGAACATTCGTTCTAATAAAATCGAAAGAAAACCGCTGTACACAAAGCTGGTATAGAGTCTGTATATTATTATGCGTTTATTAAAATACTTCGAGATATTCCAAACATTCGTTCCAATAAAATCGAGAGAAAACCTCAACAGAAAGCTGGTATAGATTGTGTATTATTTTACAAAAGGTATGCGTTAGATCATAGTATCATTGAGTCAAAAATACTGACATGAAAGCGTCTATTGAAATACTTCGAAATATTCCGAACATTGGTTCTAATAAAATCGAAAGAAAACCGCTTTACACAAAGCTGGTATAGAGTCTGTATATTATTAGGAAAGGTATGCGTTTATTAAAATACTTCGAGATATTCCAAACATTCGTTCCAATAAAATCGAGAGAAAACCTCTTAACAGAAAGCTGGTATAGATTGTGTATTATTTTACAAAAGGTATGCGTTAGATCATAGTATCATTGAATCAAAAATACTGACATGAAAGCGTTTATTGAAATACTTCGAAATATTCCGAACATTCGTTCTAATAAAATCGAAAGAAAATCGCTTTACACAAAGCTGGTATAGAGTTTGTATATTATTAGGAAAAGTATGCGTTTATTAAAATACTTCGAGATATTCCAAACATTAGTTCCAATAAAATCAAAAGAAAACCTCTTAACAGAAAGCTGGTATAGATTGTGTATTATTTTACAAAAGGTATGCGTTAGATCATAGTATCATTGAGTCAAAAATACTGACATGAAAGCGTCTATTGAAATACTTCGAAATATTCCGAACATTGGTTCTAATAAAATCGAAAGAAAACCGCTTTACACAAAGCTGGTATAGAGTCTGTATATTATTAGGAAAGGTATGCGTTTATTAAAATACTTCGAGATATTCCAAACATTCGTTCCAATAAAATCGAGAGAAAACCTCTTAACAGAAAGCTGGTATAGATTGTGTATTATTTTACAAAAGGTATGCGTTAGATCATAGTATCATTGAGTCAAAAATACTGACATGAAAGCGTTTATTGAAATACTTCGAAATATTCCGAACATTCGTTCTAATAAAATCGAAAGAAAATCGCTTTACACAAAGCTGGTATAGAGTCTGTATATTATTAGGAAAGGTATGCGTTTATTAAAATACTTCGAGATATTCCAAACATTCGTTCCAATAAAATGGAGAGAAAGCCTCTTAACAGAAAGCTGGTATAGATTGTGTATTATTTTACAAAAGGTATGCGTTAGATCATAGTATCATTGAGTCAAAAATACTGACATGAAAGCGTTTATTAAAATACTTCGAAATATTCCGAACATTCGTTCTAATAAAATCGAAAGAAAACCGCTGTACACAAAGCTGGTATAGAGTCTGTATATTATTATGCGTTTATTAAAATACTTCGAGATATTCCAAACATTCGTTCCAATAAAATCGAGAGAAAACCTCTTAACAGAAAGCTGGTATAGATGGTGTATTATTTTACAAAAGGTATGCGTTAGATCATAGTATCATTGAGTTAAAAATACTGACATGAAAGCGTTTATTGAAATACTTCGAAATATTCCGAACATTCGTTCTAATAAAATCGAAAGAAAACCGCTTTACACAAAGCTGGTATAGAGTCTGTATATTATTAGGAAAGGTGTGCGTTTATTAAAATACTTCGAGATATTCCAAACATTCGTTCCAATAAAATCAAGAGAAAACCTCTTAACAGAAAGCTGGTATAGATTGTGTATTATTTTACAAAAGGTATGCGTTAGATCATAGTATCATTGAGTCAAAAATACTGACATGAAAGCGTTTATTGAAATACTTCGAAATATTCCGAACATTCGTTCTAATAAAATCGAAAGAAAACCGCTTTACACAAAGCTGGTATAGAGTCTGTATATTATTAGGAAAGGTATGCGTTTATTAAAATACTTCGAGATATTCCAAACATTCGTTCCAATAAAATCAAGAGAAAACCTCTTAACAGAAAGCTGGTATAGATTGTGTATTCTTTTACAAAAGGTATGCGTTAGATCATAGTATCATTGAGTAAAAAATACTGACATGAAAGCATTTATTGAAATACTTCGAAATATTCCGAACATTCGTTCTACTAAAATCGAAAGAAAACCGCTTTACACAAAGCTGGTATAGAGTCTGTATATTATTAGGAAAGGTATGCGTTTATTAAAATACTTCGAGATATTCCAAACATTCGTTCCAATAAAATCAAGAGAAAACCTCTTAACAGAAAGCTGGTATAGATTGTGTATTATTTTACAAAAGGTATGCGTTAGATCATAGTATCATTGAGTCAAAAATACTGACATGAAAGCGTCTATTGAAATACTTCGAAATATTCCGAACATTGGTTCTAATAAAATCGAAAGAAAACCGCTTTACACAAAGCTGGTATAGAGTCTGTATATTATTAGGAAAGGTATGCGTTTATTAAAATACTTCGAGATATTCATAACATTCGTTCCAATAAAATCGAGAGAAAACCTCTTAACAGAAAGCTGGTATAGATGGTGTATTATTTTACAAAAGGTATGCGTTAGATCATAGTATCATTGAATCAAAAATACTGACATGAAAGCGTTTATTGAAATACTTCGAAATATTCCGAACATTCGTTCTAATAAAATCGAAAGAATATCGCTTTACGCAAAGCTGGTATAGAGTTTGTATATTATTAGGAAAAGTATGCGTTTATTAAAATACTTCGAGATATTCCAAACATTCGTTCCAATAAAATCAAAAGAAAACCTCTTAACAGAAAGCTGGTATAGATTGTGTATTATTTTACAAAAGGTATGCGTTAGATCATAGTATCATTGAGTCAAAAATACTGACATGAAAGCGTCTATTGAAATACTTCGAAATATTCCGAACATTGGTTCTAATAAAATCGAAAGAAAACCGCTTTACACAAAGCTGGTATAGAGTCTGTATATTATTAGGAAAGGTATGCGTTTATTAAAATACTTCGAGATATTCCAAACATTCGTTCCAATAAAATCAAGAGAAAACCTCTTAACAGAAAGCTGGTATAGATTGTGTATTATTTTACAAAAGGTATGCGTTAGATCATAGTATCATTGAGTCAAAAATACTGACATGAAAGCGTTTATTGAAATACTTCGAAATATTCCGAACATTCGTTCTAATAAAATCGAAAGAAAACCGCTGTACACAAAGCTGGTATAGAGTCTGTATATTATTATGCGTTTATTAAAATACTTCGAGATATTCCAAACATTCGTTCCAATAAAATCGAGAGAAAACCTCAACAGAAAGCTGGTATAGATTGTGTATTATTTTACAAAAGGTATGCGTTAGATCATAGTATCATTGAGTCAAAAATACTGACATGAAAGCGTTTATTGAAATACTTCGAAATATTCCGAACATTCGTTCTAATAAAATCGAAAGAAAACCGCTTTACACAAAGCTGGTATAGAGTCTGTATATTATTAGGAAAGGTATGCGTTTATTAAAATACTTCGAGATATTCCAAACATTCGTTCCAATAAAATCAAAAGAAAACCTCTTAACAGAAAGCTGTTATAGATTGCCTATTGTCTTAGAAAAGGTATGAGTTAGACCATAGTATCATTGAATCAAAAATACTGACATGAAAGCGTTTATTGAAATACTTCGAAATATTCCGAACATTCGTTCTAATAAAATCGAAAGAAAACCGCTTTACATAAAGCTGGTATAGATTCTGTATATTATTAGGAAAGGTATGCGTTTGTTAAAATACTTCGAGATATTCCAAACATTCGTTCCAATAAAATCGAGAGAAAACCTCTTAACAGAAAGGTGGTATAGATTGTGTATTATTTTACAAAAGGTATGCGTTAGATCATAGTATCATTGAGTTAAAAATACTGACATGAAAGCGTTTATTGAAATACTTCGAAATATTCCGAACATTCGTTCTAATAAAATCGAAAGAAAACCGCTTTACACAAAGCTGGTATAGAGTCTGTATATTATTAGGAAAGGTATGCGTTTATTAAAATACTTCGAGATATTCCAAACATTCGTTCCAATAAAATCGAGAGAAAGCCTCTTAACAGAAAGCTGGTATAGAATGCGTATTATTTTACAAAAGGTATGCGTTAGATCATAGTATCATTGAATCAAAAATACTGACATGAAAGCGTTTATTGAAATACTTCGAAATATTCCGAACATTCGTTCTAATAAAATCGAAAGAAAACCGCTATACACAAAGCTGGTATAGAGTCTGTATATTATTATGCGTTTATTAAAATACTTCGAGATATTCCAAACATTCGTTCCAATAAAATCGAGAGAAAACTTCTTAACAGAAAGCTGGTATAGATCGTGTATTATTTTACAAAAGGTATGCGTTAGATCATAGTATCATTGAATCAAAAATACTGACATGAAAGCGTTTATTGAAATACTTCGAAATATTCCCAACATTCGTTCTAATAAAATCGATAGAAAACCACTTTACACGAAGCTGGTATAGAGTCTGTATATTATTACGAAAGGTATGCGTTTATTAAAATACTTCGAGATATTCCAAACATTCGTTCCAATAAAATCGAAAGAAAACCGCTTTACACAAAGCTGGTATAGAGTCTGTATATTATTACGAAAGGTATGCGTTTATTAAAATACTTCGAGATATTCCGAACACTCGTTCCTATAAAATCGAAAGAAAACCTCTTAGCAGAAAGCTGGTATACACTGTGTATTGCTTTAGAAAAGGTATGCGTTAGATCATAGTATCATTGAATCAAAAATACTGACATGAACGCGTTTATTGAAATACTTCGAAATATTCCGAACATTCGTTCTAATAAAATCGAAAGAAAACCGCTTTACACAAAGCTGGTATAGAGTCTGTATATTATTACGAAAGGTATGCGTTTATTAAAATACTTCGAGATATTCCGAACACTCGTTCCTATAAAATCGAAAGAAAACCTCTTAGCAGAAAGCTGGTATACACTGTGTATTGCTTTAGAAAAGGTATGCGTTAGATCATAGTATCATTGAATCAAAAATACTGACGTGAAAGCGTTTATTGAAATACTTCGAAATATTCCGAACATTCGTTCTAATAAAATCGAAAGAAAACCGTTTTACGAAAAGCTGGTATAGAGTCTGTATATTATTACGAAAAGTATGAGTTTATTAAATACTTCGAGATATTCCAAAAATTTGTTCCTATAAAATCGAAAGAAAACCTCTTAACAAAAAGCTGGTATAGATCGTGTGTTATTTTACAAAAGGTATGCGTTAGATCATAGTATCATTGAATCAAAAATACTGACATGAAAGCGTTTATTGAAATACTTCGAAATATTCCCAACATTCGTTCTAATAAAATCGATAGAAAACCACTTTACACGAAGCTGGTATAGAGTCTGTATATTATTACGAAAGGTATGCGTTTATTAAAATACTTCGAGATATTCCAAACATTCGTTCCAATAAAATCGAAAGAAAACCGCTTTACACAAAGCTGGTATAGAGTCTGTATATTATTACGAAAGGTATGCGTTTATTAAAATACTTCGAGATATTCCGAACACTCGTTCCTATAAAATCGAAAGAAAACCTCTTAGCAGAAAGCTGGTATACACTGTGTATTGCTTTAGAAAAGGTATGCGTTAGATCATAGTATCATTGAATCAAAAATACTGACATGAACGCGTTTATTGAAATACTTCGAAATATTCCGAACATTCGTTCTAATAAAATCGAAAGAAAACCGCTTTACACAAAGCTGGTATAGAGTCTGTATATTATTACGAAAGGTATGCGTTTATTAAAATACTTCGAGATATTCCGAACACTCGTTCCTATAAAATCGAAAGAAAACCTCTTAGCAGAAAGCTGGTATACACTGTGTATTGCTTTAGAAAAGGTATGCGTTAGATCATAGTATCATTGAATCAAAAATACTGACGTGAAAGCGTTTATTGAAATACTTCGAAATATTCCGAACATTCGTTCTAATAAAATCGAAAGAAAACCGTTTTACGAAAAGCTGGTATAGAGTCTGTATATTATTACGAAAAGTATGAGTTTATTAAATACTTCGAGATATTCCAAAAATTTGTTCCTATAAAATCGAAAGAAAACCTCTTAACAAAAAGCTGGTATAGATTGTGTGTTATTTTACAAAAGGTATGCGTTAGATCATAGTATCATTGAATCAAAAATACTGACATGAACGCGTTTATTGAAATACTTCGAAATATTCCCAACATTCGTTCTAATAAAATCGATAGAAAACCACTTTACACGAAGCTGGTATAGAGTCTGTATATTATTACGAAAGGTATGCGTTTATTAAAATACTTCGAGATATTCCAAACATTCGTTCCAATAAAATCGAAAGAAAACCGCTTTACACAAAGCTGGTATAGAGTCTGTATATTATTACGAAAGGTATGCGTTTATTAAAATACTTCGAGATATTCCGAACACTCGTTCCTATAAAATCGAAAGAAAACCTCTTAGCAGAAAGCTGGTATACACTGTGTATTGCTTTAGAAAAGGTATGCGTTAGATCATAGTATCATTGAATCAAAAATACTGACATGAACGCGTTTATTGAAATACTTCGAAATATTCCGAACATTCGTTCTAATAAAATCGAAAGAAAACCGCTTTACACAAAGCTGGTATAGAGTCTGTATATTATTACGAAAGGTATGCGTTTATTAAAATACTTCGAGATATTCCGAACACTCGTTCCTATAAAATCGAAAGAAAACCTCTTAGCAGAAAGCTGGTATACACTGTGTATTGCTTTAGAAAAGGTATGCGTTAGATCATAGTATCATTGAATCAAAAATACTGACGTGAAAGCGTTTATTGAAATACTTCGAAATATTCCGAACATTCGTTCTAATAAAATCGAAAGAAAACCGTTTTACGAAAAGCTGGTATAGAGTCTGTATATTATTACGAAAAGTATGAGTTTATTAAATACTTCGAGATATTCCAAAAATTTGTTCCTATAAAATCGAAAGAAAACCTCTTAACAGAAAGCTGGTATAGATTGTGTATTGTTTTACATAATGCATGCGTTAGATCATAGTATCATTGAATCAAAAATACTGACATGAAAGCGTTTATTGAAATACTTCGAAATATTCCAAACATTCGTTCTAATAAAATCGAAAGAAAACCACTTTACATAAAGCTGGTATAGAGTTTGTATATTATTACGAAAGGTATGCGTTTATTAAAAAACTTCGAGATATTTCAAACATTCGTTCCTATAAAATCGAAAGAAAACTTCTTAACAGAATGCTGGTATAGATCGTGTATTGTCTTACAAAAGGTATGCGTTAGATCATATTATCATTGAATGGAAAATACTGACATGAAAGCGTTTATTGAAATACTTCGAAATATTCCGAACATTCGTTCTAATAAAATCGAAAGAAAACCGCTTTACACAAAGCTGGTATAGAGTCTGTATATTATTACGAAAGGTATGCGTTTATTAAAATACTTCGAGATATTTCTAACATTCGTTCCTATAAAATCGAAAGAAAACTTCTTAACAGAAAGCTGGTATATATCGTGTATTGTCTTACAAAAGGTATGCGTTAGATCATAGTATCAATGAATGGAAAATACTGACTTGAAAGCGTTTATTGAAATACTTCGAAATATTCCGAACATTCGTTCCTATAAAATCGAAAGAAAACCTCTTAGCAGGAAGCTGGTATACATTGTGTATTGCTTTAGAAAAGGTATGCGTTATAGATCATAGTATCATTGAATCAAAAATACTGACATGAAAGCGTTTATTGAAATATTTCGAAATATTCCGAACATTCGTTCTAATAAAATCGAAAGGAAACCGTTTTACGAAAAGCTGGTATAGAGTCTGTATATTATTACGAAAGGTATGCGTTTATTAAAATACTTCGAGATATTCCGAACATTCGTTCCAATAAAATGGAGAGAAATCTTCTTAACAGAAAGCTGGTATATATTGTGTATTGTTTTACAAAAGGTATGCATTAGATCATAGTATCATTGAATCAAAAATACTGACATAAAAGCGTTTATTGAAATACTTCGAAATATTCCGAACATTCGTTCTAATAAAATCGAAAAAACACCGCTTTACACAATGCTGGTATACAGTCTGTATATTATTACGAAAGGTATGCGTTTATTAAAATACTTCGAGATATTTCAAACATTCGTTCCTATAAAATCGAAAGAAAACTTCTTAACAGAAAGCTGGTATAGATCGTGTATTGTCTTACAAAAGGTATGCGTTAGATCATAGTATCATTGAATCAAAAATACTGACATGAAAACGTTTATTGAAATACTTCGAAATATTCCGAACATTCGTTCTATTAAAATCGAAAGAAAACCGCTTTACATAAAGCTGGTATAGAGTCTGTATATTATTACGAAAGGTATGCGTTTATTAAAATACTTCGAGATATTCCAAACATTCGTTCCAATAAAATCGAGAGAAAACCTGTTAACAGAAAGCTGGTATAGATTGCGTATTGTTTTAGAAAAGGTATGCGTTAGATCATAGTATCATTGAGTTAAAAATACTGACATGAAAGCGTTTATTGAAATACTTCGAAATATTCCGAACATTCGTTCTAATAAAGTCGAAAGAAAACCGCTTTACACAAAGCTGGTATAGAGTCTGTATATTATTAGGAAAGGTATGCGTTTATTAAAATACTTCGAGATATTCCAAACATTCGTTCCAATAAAATCGAGAGAAAGCCTCTTAACAGAAAGCTGGTATAGATTGTGTATTATTTTACAAAAGGTATGCGTTAGATCATAGTATCATTGAGTCAAAAATACTGACATGAAAGCGTTTATTGAAATACTTCGAAATATTCCGAACATTCGTTCTAATAAAATCGAAAGAAAACCGCTGTACACAAAGCTGGTATAGAGTCTGTATATTATTATGCGTTTATTAAAATACTTCGAGATATTCCAAACATTCGTTTCAATAAAATCGAGAGAAAACCTCTTAACAGAAAGCAGGTATAGATTGTGTATTATTTTACAAAAGGTATGCGTTAGATCATAGTATCATTGAGTTAAAAATACTGACATGAAAGCGTTTATTGAAATACTTCGAAATATTCCGAACATTCGTTCTAATAAAATCGAAAGAAAACCGCTTTACACAAAGCTGGTATAGAGTCTGTATATTATTACGAAAGGTATGCGTTTATTAAAATACTTCGAGATATTCCGAACATTCGTTCCAATAAAATGGAGAGAAATCTTCTTAACAGAAAGCTGGTATATATTGTGTATTGTTTTACAAAAGGTATGCATTAGATCATAGTATCATTGAATCAAAAATACTGACATAAAAGCGTTTATTGAAATACTTCGAAATATTCCGAACATTCGTTCTAATAAAATCGAAAAAAAAAACCGCTTTACACAATGCTGGTATAGAGTCTGTATATTATTACGAAAGGTATGCGTTTATTAAAATACTTCGAGATATTTCAAACATTCGTTCCTATAAAATCGAGAGAAAACTTCTTAACAGAAAGCTGGTATAGATTGTGTATTATTTTACAAAAGGTATGCGTTAGATCATAGTATCATTGAGTCAAAAATACTGACATGAAAGCGTTTATTGAAATACTTCGAAATATTCCGAACATTCGTTCTAATAAAATCGGAAGAAAACCGCTGTACACAAAGCTGGTATAGAGTCTGTATATTATTATGCGTTTATTAAAATACTTCGGGATATTCCAAACATTCGTTCCAATAAAATCGAGAGAAAACCTCTTAACAGAAAGCTGGTATAGATTGTGTATTATTTTACAAAAGGTATGCGTTAGATCATAGTATCATTGAGTCAAAAATACTGACATGAAAGCATTTATTGAAATACTTCGAAATATTCCGAACATTCGTTCTAATAAAATCGAAAGAAAATCGCTTTACACAAAGCTGGTGTAGAGTCTGTTTATTATTACGAAAGGTATGCGTTTATTAAAATACTTCGAGATATTCCAAACATTCGTTCCAATAAAATCGAGAGAAAACCTCTTAACAGAAAGCTGGTATGGATTGTGTATTATTTTACAAAAGGTATGCGTTAGATCATAGTATCATTGAGTTAAAAATACTGACATGAAAGCGTTTATTGAAATACTTCGAAATATTCCGAACATTCGTTCTAATAAAATCGAAAGAAAACCGCTGTACACAAAGCTGGTATAGAGTCTGTATATTATTATGCGTTTATTAAAATACTTCGAGATATTCCAAACATTCGTTCCAATAAAATCGAGAGAAAACCTCTTAACAGAAAGCTGGTATAGATTGTGTATTATTTTACAAAAGGTATGCGTTAGATCATAGTATCATTGAGTCAAAAATACTGACATGAAAGCATTTATTGAAATACTTCGAAATATTCCGAACATTCGTTCTAATAAAATCGAAAGAAAATCGCTTTACACAAAGCTGGTGTAGAGTCTGTTTATTATTAGGAAAGGTATGCGTTTATTAAAATACTTCGAGATATTCCAAACATTCGTTCCAATAAAATCGAGAGAAAACCTCTTAACAGAAAGGTGGTATAGATTGTGTATTATTTTACAAAAGCTATGTGTTAGATCATAGTATCATTGATTTAAAAATACTGACATGAAAGCGTTTATTGAAATATTCCGAACATTCGTTCTAATAAATTCGAAAGAAAACCGCTTTACACAAAGCTGGTATAGAGTCTGTATATTATTAGGAAAGGTATGCCTTTATTAAAATACTTCGAGATATTCCAAACATTCGTTCCAATAAAATCGAGAGAAAACCTTTTAACGGAAAGCTGGTATAGATTGCCTATTGTTTTAGAAAAGGTATGAGCTAGATCATAGTATCATTGAATCAAAAATACTGACATGAAAGAGTTTATTGAAATACTTCGAAATATTCTGAACATTCGTTCCTATAAAATCGAAAGAAAACCACGTTAGCGAAACCACAAATCGAAAGGAAACCGCTTTATACAAAGCTGGTATAGAGTCTGTATATTATTACGAAAGGTATGCGTTTATTAAAATACTTCGAGATATTCCAAACATTCGTTCCAATAAAATCGATAGAAAACCTCTTAACAGAAAGCTGGTATAGATTGCCTATGGTTTTAGAAAAGGTATGAGCTAGATCATAGTATCATTGAATCAAAAATACTGACATGAAAGAGTTTATTGAAATACTTCGAAATATTCTGAACAATCGTTCCTATAAAATCGAAAGAAAACCACGTAAGCGAAACCACAAATCGAAAGGAAACCGCTTTACATAAAGCTGGTATAGAGTCTGTATATTATTACGAAAAGTATGCGTTTATTAAAATACTTCGAGATATTCCAAACATTCGTTCCAATAAAATCGATAGAAAACCTCTTAACAGAAAGCTGGTATAGATTGCTTATGGTTTTAGAAAAGGTATGAGCTAGATCATAGTATCATTGAATCAAAAATACTGACATGAAAGAGTTTATTGAAATACTTCGAAATATTCTGAACAATCGTTCCTATAAAATGGAAAGAAAACCACGTTAGCGAAACCACAAATCGAAAGGAAACCGCTTTACACAAAGCTGGTATAGAGTCTGTATATTATTACGAAAGGTATGCGTTTATTAAAATACTTCGAGATATTCCAAACATTCGTTCCAATAAAATCGAGAGAAAACCTCTTAACAGAAAGCTGGTATAGATTGTGTATTATTTTACAAAAGGTATGCATTAGATCATAGTATCATTGAATCAAAAATACTGACGTGAAAGCGTTTATTGAAATACTTCGAAATATTCCGAACATTCGTTCTAATAAAATCGAAAGAAAACCGCTTTACACAAAGCTGGTATAGAGTCTGTATATTATTACGAAAGGTATGCGTTTATTAAAAAACTTCGAGATATTCCAAACATTCGTTCCAATAAAATCGAGAGAAACCCGATTTACACAAAGCTGGTATAGAGTCTGTATCTTATTACGAAAGGTATGCGTTTATTAAAATACTTCGAGATATTCCGAACATTCGTTCCTATAAAATAGAAAGAAAACTTCTTAACAGAAAGCTGGTATTGATCGTGTATTATCTTACAAAAGGTATGTGTTAGATCATAGTATCATTGAATCAAAAATACTGACATGAAAGCGTTTATTGAAATACTTCGAAATATTCCGAATATTCGTTCTAATAAAATCGAAAGAAAACCGCTTTACACAAAGCTGGTATAGAGTCTGTATATTATTACGAAAAGTATGCGTTTATTAAAAAACTTCGAGATATTCCGAACATTCGTTCCAATAAAATTGAGAGAAACCCGATTTACACAAAGCTGGTATAGAGTCTGTATCTTATTACGAAAGGTATGCGTTTATTAAAATACTTCGAGATATTCCAAACATTCGTTCCTATAAAATAGAAAGAAAACTTCTTAACAGAAAGCTATTATAGATCGTGTATTATCTTACAAAAGGTATGTGTTAGATCATAGTATCATTGAATCAAAAATACTGACATGAAAGCGTTTATTGAAATACTTCGAAATATTCCGAATATCCGTTCTAATAAAATCAAAAGAAAACCGCTTTACACAAAGCTGGTATAGAGTCTGTATATTATTGCGAAAGGTATGCGTTTATTAAAATACTTCGAGATATTCCAAACATTCGTTCCAATAAAATCGAGAGAAAACCTCTTAACAGAAAGCTGGTATAGATCGTGTATTGTCTTACAAAAGGTATGCGTTAGATCATAGTATCATTGAATGGAAAATACTGATATGAAAGCGTTTATTGAAATACGTCGAAATATTCCGAACATTCGTTCTAATAAAATCGAAAGAAAACCGCTTTACACAAAGCTGGTGTAGAGTCTGTATATTATTACGAAAAGTATGCGTTTATTAAAATACTTCGAGATATTCCAAACATTCGTTCCAATAAAATCGATAGAAAACCTATTAACAGAAAGCTGGTATAGATTGTGTATTATTTTACAAAAGGTATGCGTTAGATCATAGTATCAATGAATGGGAAATACTGACGTGAAAGCGTTTATTGAAATACTTCGAAATATTCCGAACATTCGTTCTAATAAAATCGAAAGAAAACCGCTTTACACAAAGCTGGTATAGAGTCTGTATATTATTAGGAAAGGTATGCGTTTATTAAAATACTTCGAGATATTCCAAACATTCGTTCCAATAAAATCGAGAGAAAACCTCTTAACAGAAAGCTGGTATAGATTGTGTATTATTTTACAAAAGGTATGCGTTAGATCATAGTATCATTGAATCAAAAATACTGACATGAAAGCGTTTATTGAAATACTTCGAAATATTCCGAATATTCGTTCTAATAAAATCGAAAGAAAACCGCTTTACACAAAGCTGGTATAGAGTTTGTATATTATTACGAAAGGTATGCGTTTATTAAAATACTTCGAGATATTCCGGACATTCGTTCCTATAAAATCGAAAGGAGACTTCTTAACAGAAAGCTGGTATAGATCGTGTATTGTCTTACAAAAGGTATGCGTTAGATCATAGTATCATTGAATCAAAAATACTGACAAGAAAGCGTTTATTGAAATACTTCGAAATATATTGAACATTCGTTCTATTAAAAGCAAAGAAAACCGCTTTACACAAAGCTGGTATAGAGTCTGTATATTATTACGAAAGGTATGCGTTTATTAAAATACTTCGAGATATTCCAAACATTCGTTCCTATAAAATCGAAAGAAAACCTCTTAACAGAAACCTGGTATATATTGTGTATTGTTTTACAAAAGGTATGCATTAGATCATAGTATCATTGAATCAAAAATACTGACATGAAAGCGTTTATTGAAATACTTCGAAATATTCCGAACATTCGTTCTAAGAAAATCGAAAGAAAACCGCTTTACACAAAGCTGGTATAAAGTCTGTACATTATTACGAAAGGTATGCGTTTATTAAAATACTTCGAGATATTCCGAACATTCGTTCCAATAAAATCGAAAGAAAACCTCTTAACAGAAAGCTGGTATAGATCGTGTATTGTCTTTCAAAAGGTATGCGTTAAATCATAGTATCGTTGAATCAAAAATACTGACATGAAAGCGTTTATTGAAATACTTCGAAATATTCCGAACATTCGTTCTAATAAAATCGAAAGAAAACCGCTTTACACAAAGCTGGTATAGAGTCTGTATATTATTACGAAAGTTATGCGTTTATTAAAATACTTCGAAATATTCCAAACATTCGTTCCTATAAAATCGAGAAAAAACCCCTTAACAGAAAGCTGGTATAGATTGTGTATTGTTTTAGATGGTTAGGTATGCGTTAGATCATAGTATCATTGAATCAAAAATACTGACACAAAAGCGTTTATTGAAATACTTCGAAATATTCCGAGCATTCGTTCTAATAAAATTGAAAGGAAACCGCTTTACACAAAGCTGGTATAGAGTCTGTATATTATTACGAAAGGTATGCGTTTATTAAAATACTTCGAGATATTCCGAACATTCGTTCCTATAAAATCGAAAGAAAACTTCTTAACAGAAAGCTGGTATAGATCGTGTATTGTCTTACAAAAGGTATGCGTTAGATCATAGTATCATTGAATCAAAAATTCTGACACGACAGCGTTTATTGAAATACTTCGAACTATTCCGAGCATTCGTTCTAATAAAATCGAAAGAAAACCGCTTTACACAAAGCTGGTATAGAGTCTGTATATTATTACGAAAGGTATGCGTTTATTAAAATACTTCGAGATATTCCGAACATTCGTTCCTATAAAATCGAAAGAAAACTTCTTAACAGAAAGCTGGTATAGATCGTGTATTGTCTTTCAAAAGGTATGCGTTAGATCATAGTATCATTGAATCAAAAATACTGACATGAAAGCGTTTATTGAAATACTTCGAACTATTCCGAGCATTCGTTCTAATAAAATCGAAAGAAAACCGCTTTGCACAAAGCTGGTGTAGAGTCTGTATATTATTACGAAAGGTATGCGTTTATTAAAATACTTCGAGATATTTCAAACATTCGTTCCAATAAAATCGATAGAAAACCTATTAACAGAAAGCTGGTATAGATTGTGTATTATTTTACAAAAGGTATGCGTTAGATCATAGTATCAATGAATGGGAAATACTGACATGAAAGCGTTTATTGAAATACTTCGAAATATTCCGAACATTCGTTCTAATAAAATCGAAAGAAAACCGCTTTACATAAAGCTGGTATAGAGTCTGTATATTATTACGAAAGGTATGCGTTTATTAAAATACTTCGAGATATTCCAAACATTCGTTCCAATAAAATCGAGAGAAAACCTCTTAACAGAAAGCTGGTATAGATTGTGTATTATTTTACAAAAGGTATGCGTTAGATCATAGTATCATTGAATCAAAAATACTGACATGAAAGCGTTTATTGAAATACTTCGAAATATTCCGAATATTCGTTCTAATAAAATCGAAAGAAAACCGCTTTACACAAAGCTGGTATAGAGTTTGTATATTATTACGAAAGGTATGCGTTTATTAAAATACTTCGAGATATTCCGGACATTCGTTCCTATAAAATCGAAAGGAGACTTCTTAACAGAAAGCTGGTATAGATCGTGTATTGTCTTACAAAAGGTATGCGTTAGATCATAGTATCATTGAATCAAAAATACTGACAAGAAAGCGTTTATTGAAATACTTCGAAATATATTGAACATTCGTTCTATTAAAAGCAAAAGAAAACCGCTTTACACAAAGCTGGTATAGAGTCTGTATATTATTACGAAAGGTATGCGTTTATTAAAATACTTCGAGATATTCCAAACATTCGTTCCAATAAAATCGAGAGAAAACCTCTTAACAGAAAGCTGGTATAGATTGTGTATTATTTTACAAAAGGTATGCGTTAGATCATAGTATCATTGAATCAAAAATACTGACATGAAAGCGTTTATTGAAATACTTCGAAATATTCCGAACATTCGTTCTAATAAAATCGAAAGAAAACCGCTTTACACAAAGCTGGTATAGAGTCTGTATATTATTACGAAAGTTATGCGTTTATTAAAATACTTCGAGATATTCCAAACATTCGTTCCTATAAAATCGAGAGAAAGCCTCTTAACAGAAAGCTGGTATAGATTGTGTATTATTTTACAAAAGGTATGCGTTAGATCATAGTATCATTGAATCAAAAATACTGACATGAAAGCGTTTATTGAAATACTTCGAAATATTCCGAATATTCGTTCTAATGAAATCGAAAGAAAACCGCTTTACACAAAGCTGGTATAGAGTTTGTATATTATTACGAAAGGTATGCGTTTATTAAAATACTTCGAGATATTCCGGACATTCGTTCCTATAAAATCGAAAGGAGACTTCTTAACAGAAAGCTGGTATAGATCGTGTATTGTCTTACAAAAGGTATGCGTTAGATCATAGTATCATTGAATCAAAAATACTGACAAGAAAGCGTTTATTGAAATACTTCGAAATATATTGAACATTCGTTCTATTAAAAGCAAAAGAAAACCGCTTTACACAAAGCTGGTATAGAGTCTGTATATTATTACGAAAGGTATGCGTTTATTAAAATACTTCGAGATATTCCAAACATTCGTTCCTATAAAATCGAAAGAAAACCTCTTAACAGAAAGCTGGTATATATTGTGTATTGTTTTACAAAAGGTATGCATTAGATCATAGTATCATTGAATCAAAAATACTGACATGAAAGCGTTTATTGAAATACTTCGAAATATTCCGAATATTCGTTCTAATAAAATCGAAAGAAAACCGCTTTACACAAAGCTGGTATAGAGTTTGTATATTATTACGAAAGGTATGCGTTTATTAAAATACTTCGAGATATTCCGGACATTCGTTCCTATAAAATCGAAAGGAGACTTCTTAACAGAAAGCTGGTATAGATCGTGTATTGTCTTACAAAAGGTATGCGTTAGATCATAGTATCATTGAATCAAAAATACTGACAAGAAAGCGTTTATTGAAATACTTCGAAATATATTGAACATTCGTTCTATTAAAACCAAAAGAAAACCGCTTTACACAAAGCTGGTATAGAGTCTGTATATTATTACGAAAGGTATGCGTTTATTAAAATACTTCGAGATATTCCAAACATTCGTTCCAATAAAATCGAGAGAAAACCTCTTAACAGAAAGCTGGTATAGATTGTGTATTATTTTACAAAAGGTATGCGTTAGATCATAGTATCATTGAATCAAAAATACTGACATGAAAGCGTTTATTGAAATACTTCGAAATATTCCGAACATTCGTTCTAATAAAATCGAAAGAAAACCGCTTTACACAAAGCTGGTATAGAGTCTGTATATTATTACGAAAGTTATGCGTTTATTAAAATACTTCGAGATATTCCAAACATTCGTTCCTATAAAATCGAGAGAAAACCCCTTAACAGAAAGCTGGTATAGATTGTGTATTGTTTTAGATGGTTAGGTATGCGTTAGATCATAGTATCATTGAATCAAAAATACTGACATGAAAGCGTTTATTGAAATACTACGAAATATTCCGAATATTCGTTCTAATAAAATCGAAAGAAAACCGCTTTACACAAAGCTGGTATAAAGTCTGTACATTATTACGAAAGGTATGCGTTTATTAAAATACTTCGAGATATTCCGAACATTCGTTCCAATAAAATCGAAAGAAAACCTCTTAACAGAAAGCTGGTATAGATCGTGTATTGTCTTTCAAAAGGTATGCGTTAAATCATAGTATCGTTGAATCAAAAATACTGACATGAAAGCGTTTATTGAAATACTTCGAAATATTCCGAACATTCGTTCTAATAAAATCGAAAGAAAACCGCTTTACACAAAGCTGGTATAGAGTCTGTATATTATTACGAAAGTTATGCGTTTATTAAAATACTTCGAAATATTCCAAACATTCGTTCCTATAAAATCGAGAAAAAACCCCTTAACAGAAAGCTGGTATAGATTGTGTATTGTTTTAGATGGTTAGGTATGCGTTAGATCATAGTATCATTGAATCAAAAATACTGACACAAAAGCGTTTATTGAAATACTTCGAAATATTCCGAGCATTCGTTCTAATAAAATTGAAAGGAAACCGCTTTACACAAAGCTGGTATAGAGTCTGTATATTATTACGAAAGGTATGCGTTTATTAAAATACTTCGAGATATTCCGAACATTCGTTCCTATAAAATCGAAAGAAAACTTCTTAACAGAAAGCTGGTATAGATCGTGTATTGTCTTACAAAAGGTATGCGTTAGATCATAGTATCATTGAATCAAAAATTCTGACACGACAGCGTTTATTGAAATACTTCGAACTATTCCGAGCATTCGTTCTAATAAAATCGAAAGAAAACCGCTTTACACAAAGCTGGTATAGAGTCTGTATATTATTACGAAAGGTATGCGTTTATTAAAATACTTCGAGATATTCCGAACATTCGTTCCTATAAAATCGAAAGAAAACTTCTTAACAGAAAGCTGGTATAGATCGTGTATTGTCTTTCAAAAGGTATGCGTTAGATCATAGTATCATTGAATCAAAAATTCTGACACGACAGCGTTTATTGAAATACTTCGAACTATTCCGAGCATTCGTTCTAATAAAATCGAAAGAAAACCGCTTTGCACAAAGCTGGTGTAGAGTCTGTATATTATTACGAAAGGTATGCGTTTATTAAAATACTTCGAGATATTTCAAACATTCGTTCCAATAAAATCGATAGAAAACCTATTAACAGAAAGCTGGTATAGATTGTGTATTATTTTACAAAAGGTATGCGTTAGATCATAGTATCAATGAATGGGAAATACTGACATGAAAGCGTTTATTGAAATACTTCGAAATATTCCGAACATTCGTTCTAATAAAATCGAAAGAAAACCGCTTTACATAAAGCTGGTATAGAGTCTGTATATTATTACGAAAGGTATGCGTTTATTAAAATACTTCGAGATATTCCAAACATTCGTTCCAATAAAATCGAGAGAAAACCTCTTAACAGAAAGCTGGTATAGATTGTGTATTATTTTACAAAAGCTATGCGTTAGATCATAGTATCATTGAATCAAAAATACTGACATGAAAGCGTTTATTGAAATACTTCGAAATATTCCGAACATTCGTTCTAATAAAATCGAAAGAAAACCGCTTTACACAAAGCTGGTATAGAGTCTGTATATTATTACGAAAGTTATGCGTTTATTAAAATACTTCGAGATATTCCAAACATTCGTTCCTATAAAATCGAAAGGAGACTTCTTAACAGAAAGCTGGTATAGATCGTGTATTGTCTTACAAAAGGTATGCGTTAGATCATAGTATCATTGAATCAAAAATACTGACAAGAAAGCGTTTATTGAAATACTTCGAAATATATTGAACATTCGTTCTATTAAAACCAAAAGAAAACCGCTTTACACAAAGCTGGTATAGAGTCTGTATATTATTACGAAAGGTATGCGTTTATTAAAATACTTCGAGATATTCCAAACATTCGTTCCAATAAAATCGAGAGAAAACCTCTTAACAGAAAGCTGGTATAGATTGTGTATTATTTTACAAAAGGTATGCGTTAGATCATAGTATCATTGAATCAAAAATACTGACATGAAAGCGTTTATTGAAATACTTCGAAATATTCCGAACATTCGTTCTAATAAAATCGAAAGAAAACCGCTTTACACAAAGCTGGTATAGAGTCTGTATATTATTACGAAAGTTATGCGTTTATTAAAATACTTCGAGATATTCCAAACATTCGTTCCTATAAAATCGAGAGAAAACCCCTTAACAGAAAGCTGGTATAGATTGTGTATTGTTTTAGATGGTTAGGTATGCGTTAGATCATAGTATCATTGAATCAAAAATACTGACACGAAAGCGTTTATTGAAATACTTCGAAATATTCCGAGCATTCGTTCTAATAAAATTGAAAGGAAACCGCTTTACACAAAGCTGGTATAGAGTCTGTATATTATTACGAAAGGTATGCGTTTATTAAAATACTTCGAGATATTCCGAACATTCGTTCCTATAAAATCGAAAGAAAACTTCTTAACAGAAAGCTGGTACAGATCGTGTATTGTCTTACAAAAGGTATGCGTTAGATCATAGTATCATTGAATCAAAAATTCTGACACGACAGCGTTTATTGAAATACTTCGAACTATTCCGAGCATTCGTTCTAATAAAATCGAAAGAAAACCGCTTTACACAAAGCTGGTATAGAGTCTGTATATTATTACGAAAGGTATGCGTTTATTAAAATACTTCGAGATATTCCGAACATTCGTTCCTATAAAATCGAAAGAAAACTTCTTAACAGAAAGCTGGTATAGATCGTGTATTGTCTTTCAAAAGGTATGCGTTAGATCATAGTATCATTGAATCAAAAATACTGACATGAAAGCGTTTATTGAAATACTTCGAACTATTCCGAGCATTCGTTCTAATAAAATCGAAAGAAAACCCCTTTGCACAAAGCTGGTGTAGTGTCTGTATATTATTACGAAAGGTATGCGTTTATTAAAATACTTCGAGATATTTCAAACATTCGTTCCAATAAAATCGATAGAAAACCTATTAACAGAAAGCTGGTATAGATTGTGTATTATTTTACAAAAGGTATGCGTTAGATCATAGTATCATTGAATCAAAAATACTGACATGAAAGCGTTTATTGAAATACTTCGAAATATTCCGAACATTCGTTCTAATAAAATCGAAAGAAAACCGCTTTACACAAAGCTGGTATAGAGTCTGTATATTATTACGAAAGTTATGCGTTTATTAAAATACTTCGAGATATTCCAAACATTCGTTCCAATAAAATCGAGAGAAAACCTCTTAACAGAAAGCTGGTATAGATTGTGTATTATTTTACAAAAGGTATGCGTTAGATCATAGTATCATTGAATCAAAAATACTGACATGAAAGCGTTTATTGAAATACTTCGAAATATTCCGAATATTCGTTCTAATAAAATCGAAAGAAAACCGCTTTACACAAAGCTGGTATAGAGTTTGTATATTATTACGAAAGGTATGCGTTTATTAAAATACTTCGAGATATTCCGGACATTCGTTCCTATAAAATCGAAAGGAGACTTCTTAACAGAAAGCTGGTATAGATCGTGTATTGTCTTACAAAAGGTATGCGTTAGATCATAGTATCATTGAATCAAAAATACTGACAAGAAAGCGTTTATTGAAATACTTCGAAATATATTGAACATTCGTTCTATTAAAACCAAAAGAAAACCGCTTTACACAAAGCTGGTATAGAGTCTGTATATTATTACGAAAGGTATGCGTTTATTAAAATACTTCGAGATATTCCAAACATTCGTTCCAATAAAATCGAGAGAAAACCTCTTAACAGAAAGCTGGTATAGATTGTGTATTATTTTACAAAAGGTATGCGTTAGATCATAGTATCATTGAATCAAAAATACTGACATGAAAGCGTTTATTGAAATACTTCGAAATATTCCGAACATTCGTTCTAATAAAATCGAAAGAAAACCGCTTTACACAAAGCTGGTATAGAGTCTGTATATTATTACGAAAGTTATGCGTTTATTAAAATACTTCGAGATATTCCAAACATTCGTTCCTATAAAATCGAGAGAAAACCCCTTAACAGAAAGCTGGTATAGATTGTGTATTGTTTTAGATGGTTAGGTATGCGTTAGATCATAGTATCATTGAATCAAAAATACTGACACGAAAGCGTTTATTGAAATACTTCGAAATATTCCGAGCATTCGTTCTAATAAAATTGAAAGGAAACCGCTTTACACAAAGCTGGTATAGAGTCTGTATATTATTACGAAAGGTATGCGTTTATTAAAATACTTCGAGATATTCCGAACATTCGTTCCTATAAAATCGAAAGAAAACTTCTTAACAGAAAGCTGGTTGATCGTGTATTGTCTTTCAAAAGGTATGCGTTAGATCATAGTATCATTGAATCAAAAATACTGACATGAAAGCGTTTATTGAAATACTTCGAACTATTCCGAGCATTCGTACTAATAAAATCGAAAGAAAACCGCTTTGCACAAAGCTGGTATAGAGTCTGTATATTATTATGAAAGGTATGCGTTTATTAAAATACTTCGAGATATTTCAAACATTCGTTCCAATAAAATCGATAGAAAACCTCTTAACAGAAAGCTGGTATAGATTGTGTATTGTTTTAGATGGTTAGGTATGCGTTAGATCATAGTATCATTGAATCAAAAATACTGACATGAAAGCGTTTATTAAAATACTTCGAGATATTCCGGACATTCGTTCCTATAAAATCGAAAGGAGACTTCTTAACAGAAAGCTGGTATAGATCGTGTATTGTCTTACAAAAGGTATGCGTTAGATCATAGTATCATTGAATCAAAAATACTGACAAGAAAGCGTTTATTGAAATACTTCGAAATATATTGAACATTCGTTCTATTAAAACCAAAAGAAAACCGCTTTACACAAAGCTGGTATAGAGTTTGTATATTATTACGAAAGGTATGCGTTTATTAAAATACTTCGAGATAATCCAAACATTCGTTCCTATAAAATCGAAAGGAGACTTCTTAACAGAAAGCTGGTATAGATCGTGTATTGTCTTACAAAAGGTATGCGTTAGATCATAGTATCATTGAATCAAAAATACTGACATGAAAGCGTTTATTGAAATACTTCGAAATATATTGAACATTCGTTCTAATAAAATCGAAAGAAAACCGATTTACACAAAGCTGGTATAGAGTCTGTATCATATTACGAAAGGTATGCGTTTATTAAAATACTTCGAGATATTCCAAACATTCGTTCCTATAAAATCGAAGGGAGACCGCTTAGCATAAAGCTGGTATAGATCGTGTATTGTCTTACAAAAGGTATGCGTTAGATCATAGTATCATTGAATCAGAAATACTGAAACGAAAGCGTTTATTGAAATACTTCGAACTTTTCCGAGCATTCGTTCTAATAAAATCGAAAGAAAACCGCTTTACACAAAGCTGGTATAGAGTCTGTATATTATTACGAAAGGTATGCGTTTATTAAAATACTTCGAGATATTCCGAACATTCGTTCCTATAAAATCGAAAGAAAACTTCTTAACAGAAAGCTGGTATAGATCGTGTATTGTCTTTCAAAAGGTATGCGTTAGATCATAGTATCATTGAATCAAAAATACTGACATGAAAACGTTTGTTGAAATACTTCGAAATATTCCGAACATTCGTTCTAATAAAATCGAAAGAAAACCGCTTTGCACAAAGCTGGTATAGAGTCTATATATTACGAAAGGTATGCGTTTATTAAAATACTTCGAGATATTCCAAACATTCGTTCCAATAAAATCGAGAGAAAACCTCTTAACAGAAAGCTGGTATATATCGTGTATTGTCTTTCAAAAGGTATGCGTTAGATCATAGTATCATTGAATGGAAAATACTGATATGAAAGCGTTTATTGAAATACTTCGAAATATAAGGAACATTCGTTCTAATAAAATCGAAAGAAAACCGCTTTACACAAAGCTGGTATAGAGTCTGTATATTATTACGAAAGGTATGCGTTTATTAAAATACTTCGAGATATTCCGAACATTCGTTCCTATAAAATCGAAAGAAAACTTCTTAACAGAAAGCTGGTATAGATCGTGTATTGTCTTACAAAAGGTATGCGTTAGATCATAGTATCATTGAATCAAAAATACTGACATGAAAGCGTTTATTGAAATACTTCGAAATATTCCGAACATTCGTTCTAATAAAATCGAAAGAAAACCGCTTTGCACAAAGCTGGTATAGAGTCTGTATCTTATTACGAAAGGTATGCGTTTATTAAAATACTTCGAGATATTCCAAACATTCGTTCCTATAAAATAGAAAGAAAACTTCTTTACAGAAAGCTGGTATAGATCGTGTATTATCTTACAAAAGGTATGTGTTAGATCATAGTATCATTGAATCAAAAATACTGACATGAAAGCGTTTATTGAAATACTTCGAAATATTCCGAATATCCGTTCTAATAAAATCAAAAGAAAACCGCTTTACACAAAGCTGGTATAGAGTCTGTATATTATTAGGAAAGGAATGCGTTTATTAAAATACTTCGAGATATTCCAAACATTCGTTCCAATAAAATCAAGAGAAAACCTCTTAACAGAGAGCTGGTATATATCGTGTATTGTCTTTCAAAAGGTATGCGTTAGATCATAGTATCATTGAATGGAAAATACTGATATGAAAGCGTTTATTGAAATACTTCGAAATATTCCGAACATTCGTTCTAATAAAATCGAAAGAAAACCGCTTTACACAAAGCTGGTATAGAGTCTGTATATTATTACGAAAGGTATGCGTTTATTAAAATACTTCGAGATATTCCAAACATTCGTTCCAATAAAATCGATAGAAAACCTCTTAACAGAAAGCTGGTATAGATCGTGTATTATTTTACAAAAGGTATGCGTTAGATCATAGTATCATTGAATCAGAAATACTGACATAAAAGCGTTTATTGAAATACTTCGAAATATTCCGAATATTCGTTCCTATAAAATCGAAAGAAAACCGCTTTACACAAATCTGGTATAGAGTTTGTATATTACTACGAAAGGTATGCGTTTATTAAAATACTTCGAGATATTCCAAACATTCGTTCCAATAAAATCGAGAGAAAACCTCTTAACAGAAAGCTGGTATAGATCGTGTATTGTCTTACAAAAGGTATGCGTTAGATCATAGTATCACTGAATCAAAAATACTGACATGAAAGCGTTTATTGAAATACTTCGAAATATTCCGAATATTCGTTCCTATAAAATCGAAAGAAAACCGCTTTACACAAATCTGGTATAGAGTTTGTATATTATTACGAAAGGTATGCGTTTATTAAAATACTTCGAGATATTCCAAACATTCGTTCCTATAAAATCGAGAGAAAACCCCTTAACAGAAAGCTGGTATAGATTGTGTATTGTTTTAGATGGTTAGGTATGCGTTAGATCATAGTATCATTGAATCAAAAATACTGACATGAAAGCGTTTATTGAAATACTACGAAATATTCCGAATATTCGTTCTAATAAAATCGAAAGAAAACCGCTTTACACAAAGCTGGTATAGAGTTTGTATATTATTACGAAAGGTATGCGTTTATTAAAATACTTCGAGATAATCCAAACATTCGTTCCTATAAAATCGAAAGGAGACTTCTTAACAGAAAGCTGGTATAGATCGTGTATTGTCTTACAAAAGGTATGCGTTAGATCATAGTATCATTGAATCAAAAATACTGACATGAAAGCGTTTATTGAAATACTACGAAATATTCCGAATATTCGTTCTAATAAAATCGAAAGAAAACCGCTTTACACAAAGCTGGTATAGAGTTTGTATATTATTACGAAAGGTATGCGTTTATTAAAATACTTCGAGATAATCCAAACATTCGTTCCTATAAAATCGAAAGGAGACTTCTTAACAGAAAGCTGGTATAGATCGTGTATTGTCTTACAAAAGGTATGCGTTAGATCATAGTATCATTGAATCAAAAATACTGACATGAAAGCGTTTATTGAAATACTTCGAAATATATTGAACATTCGTTCTAATAAAATCGAAAGAAAACCGATTTACACAAAGCTGGTATAGAGTCTGTATCATATTACGAAAGGTATGCGTTTACTAAAATACTTCGAGATATTCCAAACATTCGTTCCTATAAAATCGAAGGGAGACCGCTTAGCATAAAGCTGGTATAGATCGTGTATTGTCTTACAAAAGGTATGCGTTAGATCATAGTATCATTGAATCAAAAATACTGACACGAAAGCGTTTATTGAAATACTTCGAACTATTCCGAGCATTCGTTCTAATAAAATCGAAAGAAAACCGCTTTACACAAAGCTGGTATAGAGTCTGTATATTATTACGAAAGGTATGCGTTTATTAAAATACTTCGAGATATTCCGAACATTCGTTCCAATAAAATCGAGAGAAAACCTCTTAACAGAAAGCTGGTATAGATCGTGTATTGTCTTACAAAAGGTATGCGTTAGATCATAGTATCATTGAATCAAAAATACTGACACGAAAGCGTTTATTGAAATACTTCGAACTATTCCGAGCATTCGTTCTAATAAAATCGAAAGAAAACCGCTTTACACAAAGCTGGTATAGAGTCTGTATATTATTACGAAAGGTATGCGTTTATTAAAATACTTCGAGATATTCCGAACATTCGTTCCAATAAAATCGATAGAAAACCTCTTAACAGAAAGCTGGTATAGATTGTGTATTGTTTTAGATGGTTAGGTATGCGTTAGATCATAGTATCATTGAATCAAAAATACTGACATGAAAGCGTTTATTGAAATACCTCGAAATATTCCGAACATTCGTTCTAATAAAATCGAAAGAAAACCGCTTTACATAAAGCTGGTATAGAGTTTGTATATTATTACGAAAGGTATGCGTTTATTAAAATACTTCGAGATATTCCGAACATTCGTTCCTATAAAATCGAAGGGAGACCGCTTAGCATAAAGCTGGTATAGATTGTGTATTGTTTTAGAAAAGGTATGCGTTAGATCATAGTATCATTGAATGGAAAATACTGACATGAAAGCGTTTATTGAAATACTTCGGAATATTCCGAACATTCGTTATAATAAAATCGAAAGAAAACCGCTTTACACAAAGCTGGTATAGAGTCTGTATATTATTACGAAAGTTATGCGTTTATTAAAATACTTGGAGATATTCCAAACATTCGTTCCAATAAAACCGAGAGAAAACCTCTTAACAGAAAGCTGGTATAGATCGTGTATTATTTTACACAAGGTATGCGTTAGATCATTGTATCATTGAATCAAAAATACTGACATGAAAGCCTTTATTGAAATACTTCGAAATATATTGAACATTCGTTCTATCAAAACCAAAAGAAAACCGCTTTACACAAAGCTGGTATAGTGTTTGTGTATTATTACGAAAGGTATGCGTTTATTAAAATACTTCGAGATATTCCAAACATTCGTTCCAATAAAATCGAGAGAAAACCTGTTAACAGAAAGCTGGTATAGATTGCGTATTGTTTTAGAAAAACTATGCGTTAGATCATAGTATCATTGAATGGAAAATTCTGACAAGAAAGCGTTTATTAAAATACTTCTAAATATTCCGAACATTCGTTCTAATAAAATCGAAAGAAAACCGCTTTACACAAAGCTGGTATAGAGTTTGTATATTATTACGAAAGGTATGCATTTATTAAAATACTTCGAGATATTCCAAACATTCGTTCCAATAAAATCGAGAGAAAACCTGTTAACAGAAAGCTGGTATAGATTGTGTATTGTTTTAGAAAAGGTATGCGTTAGATCATAGTATCATTGAATCAAAAATACTGATATGAAAGCGTTTATTGAAATACTTCGAAATATTCCGAACATTCGTTCTAATAAAATCGAAAGAAAACCGCTTTACACAAAGCTGGTATAGAGTCGGTATATTATTACGAAAGGTATGCGTTTATTAAAATACTTCGAGATATTCCAAACATTCGTTCCAATAAAATCGAGAGAAAACCTCTTAACAGAAAGCTGGTATAGATTGTGTATTATTTTACAAAAGGTATGCGTTAGATGATAGTATCATTGAATCAGAAATACTGATATGAAAGCGTTTATTGAAATACTTCGCAATATATTGAACATTCCTTCTAACAAAATCAAAAGAAAACCGCTTTACACAAAGCTGGTATAGTGTTTGTATATTATTACGAAAGGTAGGCGATTATTAAAATACTTCGAGATATTCCAAACATTCGTTCCTATAAAATCGAAGAAAACCACTTTAGCGAAACCACAAATCGAAAGGAAACCGCTTTACACAAAGCTGGTATAGAGTCTGCATATTATTACGAAAAGTATGCGTTTATTAAAATACTTCGAGATATTCCAAACATTTGTTCCTATAAAATCGAAAGGAAACCTCTTAACAGAAAGCTGGTATAGATTGTGTATTGTTTTACAACAGGTATGCGTTAGATCATAGTATCATTGAATCCAAAATACTGACCTGAAAGCGTTTATTGAAATACTTCGAACTATTCCGAACATTCGTTCCTATAAAACCGATATAAAACCACTTTACACAAGCTGGTATAGAGTCTGTATATTATTACGAAAAGTATGCGTTTATTAAAATACTTCGAGATGTTCCTAACATTCGTTCCTATAAAATCGAAAAGAAACCTCGTAAGAGAAAGCTGGTATAGATCGTGTATTGTTTTACAAAAGGTATGCGTTAGATCATTGTATCATTGCATAGCAAATACTGACATGAAAGCGTTTATTGAAATGCTTCGAAATATTTCGAACATTCGTTCTAATAAAATCGAAACAAAACCTCTTAATAGAAAGGTGTTATAGATCGTGGTTTGTTTTACAAAAGGTATGCGTTAGATCATAGTATCATTGAATCAAAAATTCTGACATGTTCACGTTCTTATAAAATCGATAGAAAACCTACGAAGGGTATGCGTTAATTGAAATGCTTCGAAATATTCCAAACATTCGTTCTTACAAAATCGAAAGAAAACCACTTTAACGAAACCTGGTATAGATTATGTGTTGGTTTACAAAGCATATGCGTTACTGACATGAAAGCGTTTATTAAAAGACTTCGAAAAATTCGGGCACTCGTTCCTATAAAGTCGAAAGGAAGCCTGCGTATTGTCTTACAAAACATATACGTTAGGTCGTTGCATCAATGTAGAAAAGTCCGCAGAGGATCTCCTCAAGGTGAAGTTCTGTTTCCGCCAATATGGGTCCTTTTAGTGGATGAGATCTTGGTAATACTGAAGGAAAACGGCTTCATCGCGATGGCCTATGCCGGTGATGTGGCTATCCTGGTTTCGGGGAAAGTTCCTCCAGTCCTAAGTGAAAGGCTCAACATCGCACTACAACTAGTGGATAACTGGGTCAGCAGCAAAGGGCTGGGAGTGAACCTTTCAAAGACGGAGGTAGTTCTTTTCACGATAAAGAGATCAATTCCTACCTTCAGACCCCCCAAATATCGGTGATATTGAACTAAGTATCTCAGGTTCAGCTCGATACCTGGGCGTAATTCTGGATTCCAAACTAAACTGGAGGAAAAATATTGTCGAACGCATAAAAAAAGCAAGCGTAACTTACTATTATTGCAAAACGGGCATTCAGTAATACGTGGGGCTTCAAACCAGCTGTGGGGTACTGGATATACACGGCGGTAGTAAGGCCCATTCTCATATATGGTTCACTACTATGGTGGATGGTACTTGAGAAGCAGCACCAGCTTTGAAACCTCGCCAAAATCCAGAGGGCACCGTGCATCGGAGTCATGGGAGCAATGAGAACAACACCAACGATGCTTGCATTTGAAAGGAGATTCGCTGCAAGAATTCCTGACAGAATGTACTCGTAGAGCCATTAAGAAAAAGGAGTTGGCGTTCTATACCGATGGTTCTAAGATGGACATTCGTACGGGAGCCGGAGTTTATTGTGAAGCCCTAGGAATAAACCACTCCTTTAGAATAAGCGATGACTGCAGCGTCTTTCAGGCCGAAGTCACAGCTAACATACAGCCTGCTGAAACTATATGCGGAAGTAATATCGTTGCAGAACGATCACTGTCTATATAGACAGCCAGGCGGCCGTTAAGGCTCTGTACTCTGCTGTAATTAGGCCAAGGCTTGTGAGGACCTGCAAACTACTTTTAAACGAGATATCTAGAGCCAATGCGGTCACCATCTGTTCGGTACCAAGGCATATGGATATCGGGAAACCAAAGGGCTGACGAGCTTGCTAGAAAAGGGTCGGCGCTGCACTTATCGCGGGCCCTCTCTTTTGTAGTAACCTCAATCAGTTCCTTACGGAAGAAATTAGAAGATGAAGCCATCGGTCGAACAAACAGACACTGGGTTCATCTGGAAACATGTGCAACGGCCAGGGCGCTATGGCCGGCCTTGAGCAAGAAGAGATCAACTTCTCTGGTGAAACTTAGCCGTTATAACGCACGGGTCGTTTCTGGTACAATTACTGGTCATTGCGCCACTGACTTCCACGCGGAGCGACTCGGTGTGCTGCATAACGACTATTGTAGAAGTTGCAGGGACGAAGAAAAAATGTACTCTATTCGTCACCTGCTGTGTGATTGTCCTACCCTTTCCATCAGAAGAATGAGGACTCTTGGTAGTTACTTCTTCTCGGAGCTGGAGGACTTAGGCAATGTAGAGCTGACGGACCTCCTGAGAATCATATCACTATCTGGGTGGTTCTAACAGCGGACTATCTTTATAACGTTTAAATAATTTGGGCACAATGGACCCGAACTGTTGGTCTAAGTGAGCAGAGACTCTTTGTCACACGGCACCGATTTACCTAACCTAACCTAGTTCATGCATTAAATCAGAAATACTGACCCGAAAGCGTTTATTAATATACCTCGAAATATTCCGAACATTCGTTCTTATAAAATCGAAAGAAAACCACTTTACAGAAAGTTGGTATAGATTGTGTATTGTCTTACGATAGGTATGCGTTAGATCATTGTATTATTGAATCATTAGTAGTGGCATGAAAGCGTTTAATAAAATACTTCGAAATACTCCGAACAATCCTTTTTATAAAATCTAAAGAAAAACACTTAACAGATAGCTGGTATAGATTGTGTATTGTTTTACAAAAGGTATGCGTTAGATTATTGTATTATTGAATCAGAAACACTGACATGAAAGCGTTTATTAAAACACTTCGAAATACTTCGAACATTCGTTCTTATAAATCGAAAGAAGATACTCTGAACAAGATACTCTGATACTCGTTCTTATAAATTTTAAAGGAAATCTCTTAACAGAAATCTGGTATAGAATGTGTATTGTATTCCTTAAGGCATGCGTTGATTAAGTGATAACCTAAAGGTATATGTATTTACAAAAGTATAGTCAATAAGTCTCTGTAAGCCTCTGTTGCATATTTTATTACCAATTTTGTACAGTAGCAGCAAAATATATGCGTGTCGTACTTCATTGCAACTTGTTAAAGTCCTATCCATGTCTATATCGTAATGTGCAAGATTATCATTCGTATTTTTTAAGAGATGAGTATTTTGTGTTTAAGTATGAAACTTATTTTGCTTACTGCATCACGATTAGTGTGCATACAACTGTGATGTTTTTGAGATTATAATTTTATTTGAATTAAATTTCATTCGTTTTATTTTGTTCCTTTTTTAAATCCTTATACGGGGAAAATATGCAGTAGATGATCAATTTAATTATGATTAATACTATTATTTTTTTATATTTGTGTTATTCTTCGGCTATGATTACAAAAGGAGAAAAGAGATTTTTCAAATCCTGTGCTTAAAATTAAACAGACAAATTTAATATAATTGTCTTTCAGATTTATATTCGCCGTTGCTAAATTCTAATTATATTATATATTAATCAAATAAATAGCAAAAGTTTACCTATCGATGTGAACATGCAGTGTCTCTAAAATTGTATTGAAATCTATAACACTCTTTTTTATTGCTGTGTATATTATTAATATTATATATATACTATAATATATTATTAATACAATGATCAACTGAACTTTCCGCTTTTGCGTTGGAATATTTTAATTTCCATAATAGAAATCTTTAATAGCTTTAACGACGTTAACTATAATTTTAAGTCTTTTTTTCTTTTTCATCTCATTGCGTTGTTTATTTTCGACAATATTTTTGACTTATTTTTAGGAGTTCCTTAAAGATTTGTTTATTCTTAATTCTTATTTGAATTGTCTTTTATGAAAAACAATGCTTCTCTTAATATTTGTTCTTCTTCCCCCTTCCTCCTGCAGTTTATACTCTTCCTGATCTACCAATATCTTATAGGTCGTTGTTGTTAATGGGAATCAAAACAACACAACGATGCTTTAAAAAAAAAACTTCTGTAGTTTATTAGCCACTAAGGTTCGTAAATCTTTAGAAGCGGTATTATACGAAATGAAAAAGAAAGGAGTCAGTGCCGCGGTCCATTATGGGTACCAGAACATACTCGTATAGACATCCCGGACAATAAATGAGGCTACAAGAAAAGCAAATATGCGCTTGGCCCACTTGGCCCACTTGGCAGATGCATCCCTTTCTGTGGTTAGTTTACTCGTAGTGATTTACGTGCATCTTTGCCATCTTATTTATGTAGAAAATCTGAGGGTATTCTCAGTAATTATTGTATTCTAGAAGGTACAGGTGCGATGTAGATAAGGAATATTTACATCTAATAGTCGATTGAAGATACTTGCCAAGTAGTAATGAGCTGAAAACGCTTCTGAGATTCATATTTATTTATGTATATCTAGGAATTTCTATTATGGCGATATTTTTACGGTTTTCAGAGGTAGACACATGATAGATAACATTTTTAGTCTACATGAGAACTTTTCTACTTACCTTCTAAGCGTCTTAATGGGAAATTGTTATTGAAAAAAAAATTAAAGAAGCTTAAGTCTAAACTTAAACCCGAAGATATCCGAATTTCAAAATTAAATTAACAGAAAAAAAAGAAAATATCAAAGTAATTATTAACTAATATATTATTTGCATAACTCTCATCCGATTTTGATAAAACCATTTTTATTTTAGAACTCAATTTTGATTGGAGCTCAATTTTAGTATGTTTTACTTAATAGACTTTCTATAATCCTTCTATATAAAACGAACAAGTTGTACATACGCAGTATACTAAAATATGTTACTTTAATCATATTCCAAATAAATAATAATGATATAATCGTACAATTAATTGAATAACAAAATAAAATAGTAAAATGAAATAATATTGACATAAATAAAAGCAGGCTAAAAACCTCACTTTGTAATTTATTTGAAATATGTCGTCTAACATAAAACCTTCAGTCATTGGAGAAGATACCACTTCTGACACCTATTATTTTAATTTATTAGAACCAAATGAAAAGAGCAAACAAAATTATTCTGGTACAAAAATATTTTTTTATATATCTAGGGATTTTAATTTTTTGTGTTAAGAATTAAATATTGAATAACTATGACACAAAATAACTCTCCTACATCCGCCTATAACATGACGTATATCACATAAACCAAATTAAATTGCTTTACAAGTATTGGGCGCCTATTCATTTGGTTTTCTATCCAATAAAGTTACTTATAAAATATTTGTAGGCTTTTATATCATCTCAGCTTTTATTTGCTGGATTAAAAAAAAAAAAATAAAACCAATTAAATTTTAAATAAATAAAATCTTAAAACCATCAGAGAGTTCCTTACTTTATGAAATACTTCGCCACTAAAAATATATTAGGAAATCAAAAGGTTCATGATCTCAGGAACTATTCCTTGAAATTTGAATAACATGTGTATGTACATATGTATAATACATGCGTTAAAACCATTTCTGGTAGTATTGTTAATGCGGTTAATTTGTTTTCTGTGCTCTTACCAAAATATTTTTCGCTTTCCCCTTAATAAATTTGTCGTCATCATTTCAAAATTAGTTTTTCTAAATATTTATTATATTCGCTATATGTATCTGGTAGTTAGTTACATAAAATTGCAAACTTTAAACGATTTTACCAAAAAAAACTACTAGAAAGGTTTTTCTAAATAAAAGCTTCAAGGTTTTATAGAATTTATGCATGGGTATTTGCACTAAATATACATATACATATCAAGAAACAGAAAATAGTACATAAAATCTTCATTGAAGAAGCATGGCTACAAAAAGTTATTGATAATGCTATGCAGACATAATGTAGGTACATAACTTAAAAACTAGCGCTCTGCAATGCAACTACTTCTAGTATAACCAAAGCATTCACATCTTTTGTAAGCCTATATTTTAATTTCTTGCAGTTTTAAGAGTAGTTCAGCAAACCCACAAGTTTAATACCTCACTTAAGAACAACGTTAATCTTATAGCAGTCGTCCTCCTGGTATTACTCAATATGTTTACTCACCACCATTAATTAGTAGACCATGCTATATTCCGTTTTCAGACTTATCAGTGATATTGATAGGAATGGGCAAAATGTTCAGTTTTAAATAAAAAAATACCTTGCACACAAACACATAAATTAAACATGTATATTTATATTATGATGATCTACGATATGAAATATTTTTAAAGCGTAGCGTTCCACATTTTCTTAAAACCAATTTCAGTAACTCCTTTTTAGTTATAATAAATTGCATATACATACTCTTATGTGTGTGTATATTAACCCCAACATAAGTATGTAATCCGGCTTTTTACTTAAATTAATTCTAAGCACTGGCTTATGTTCGGTATATAGTGCATACGCTTAACAGTAATCATCCGATCTTTTATTACATCTGTCATTCTTAAATAAAAACTTTATTTTGTTAATTTACTTTACATGTGATTGCTTTCTCTACATAAGCAAAATATATTCTGTTAAAACATACATATATTTTATCATAAGTTATTTTAAACATCAAAATTAAAATAAAATCTCTTAAAAAGAAGGGTTTAATAATAAGAATTAAATAAACATTTTATAAACACTTATTATGATTACTCAGTACTCAGCGAGTGTTATGATCAGCAATTGCTGCAAGTTATCACTATTATTAAAACAGACATCGTGCACAGTCATATAGTCTCTCTTCTTCATCCTAAACATGAGTCAAAAGAGTTTGTTCTCTCATTTCTATACAAGTTTGAACAAATGAAAATAAAAACTTTAGACAGATGAATTTCTTCTCTCATCTCCATAAGAAATGAAAATGTGGGACAGATGAATTTATCCTCTCATCCCTACACAAACATAAAAATATCAAGAGACAGACCAAGCAATTTACTCATCTACATATATACAAGAAAAAAGTGAAATAGACGAGTACTCTCATCTCTATAAAAATTTAAACAAAAGAATTAAATTAAAAAAATAAAAATTCGAGACAGATGGGTCTCTTTCTCATCTCCATAAAAAAAAAAAAAATGCGATATAGATGAGTTATAAAGAAAAAAAGAAACAGACGAGTCTATACTCTCATCTCTATAAAGAAATACAAGACAGACGTCCCCTCATCTCTATAAATAAAAACCATCCAGGACCGACGAAGTAGCTTTTTCCCTATAAATAGACCAGGCAGACGAATATATTTTCTCATCTCAATAAAATAAAAGCTAGAAAAAAATTAATAACAAAAAAAATAAAAAATACAAAAATTAAAAATAAAAAATAATAATAACAATAAACTCCATCATGCAACATTAAACCCGAACATTTTAAGATTTCAGAGCCCGAAAGATGTGGACAAATCACGGGTGCTAAGGGTATCTTAGTTGAACTACAATCTTAGGCTTGGAACCTAAAAGCGCACAGTGTGATTCCATGCTAATCAAAAGATCTCTTCAAATTTTAAGTGATACAACTCACGTGCAGCTACGATTATCCAAAGTTCTACAATGGAATGGGTGTGGACCGTTACTTTTTTAATATGTAACTCGAAGAACACACAAGCAATATAAGTGTTCAAAGCCCAATGTAAGGCCGTTATAATGCATACAACACTTGCTGCAGAAATAAAATGTAGGGTTGATTTTTCAAGATATATCGCCTGTCCGATGAGCTGAGCTCAACAACAGTCGCCGTCTTCCTCACCTCCTACATAGTTGCCTACGTGGCTATACCTTAGCTCGCCACCTCCTTGAGGGATGACTGGTTATCGAGCACTTTCATAAAACATGCGCCAAGGAAGGGTTCGGGCCTGCTGATGAGATAACATTCTCAAATCACGTGATTTCATTTTGCTTCTTCCAAAACATACGTAACAATATAAGCGCTTGCCGCACTTTAATGTACACACTTAGCCTATAGCACATTATTGCATCAATTTTACATGTTGTACGAGTAAAGAATTATTAAGTGGATGAGTTCGAAAATAAAAGCCTCCACCTAAAATGTGTTGTAATCTTTCTGAAAAATATGTGATTATTGATTACTTGTCGCAACATATAGATATAATACATAGACGTACCTATTTCACTTCATTTCTGCTGTGAAAGCATCAACCGTATCCAATAGCGAGTTTATAAACAACAGGCGCTCTCTTTCTCATTGATGAAAGTAAAATGTTCAAGGAAATAATAATTTATCTATGTAGATGAGAAGTTCTAAGAACTTATCCCCAATTTCAAATCTATACGTGAATGTGATCAGAGTAACCGTATTCAATAAGGTACGAAGCAAATAATATACATTGTAATTTGTGTTAGAGAAGAAAACAACAAAGCATAAATGAGCCGGCAGTAGTGGATGTTCTTCAACTTACGGCTAATATCATAACCTGCACAATCTATCGGAGGTAAATCCGTGCTAAGTCACAGAGAAATATTTGCATTTAAGGATGACGACGTAGTATCCAGTATTTCTACAGTCGTACGAGTATACTAGTTAATTAAGGAAAAGTTCCTGTTGGTGGGTTGTGATTAACGGTGTAATATAGAAAATATGTTTGTATACCGAAAACCCTGCGCCCAGAAATGTTTATTTTTAATTTGGTTAGGTATTGCTCACTATTCTTATAGCCATATTTGCCAGTTTCCAAGTTTCCTGTTTGCGACTTAAGATGTAATATGCAAAATATATGGAATTCAGTAGTATCCAATGTACTAACAGTCACATAACAAATAAACGAAAGTTTCTGTTTTAAATTTTATCTCTGTGCTAGAAAACTCTTTTAGGACTAACTATCCAATATTCCTACAACCCTATGCCCAACAATGGGATAAGTTCCTATTTGAGACTAAGGTGTGCTTTGCGAGTACAATATACAACCATATGCTCAGAAATTCTTTTTGGAATTGTCACAACAGTTCAACTTTTCCTACAGTCATGCGCCACATCTAATACTCGTATGTATAGCCAATTCTCCGTGGTAACAAATTTCTTTTAGTACAAGAACATGTATCCAATATTTCTACAGCATTGTGCCAAGTCACGGTGCAAATGCTCGGTGCTTAAAAATTATTTTTTACCACTGATGACTAAGTGCTTAATGTTCTAGCAGCTAATTTAACTTCAATGTTTCCTTTTTTTTCTGTAATAGCACAATATTTTTAAAACATCTTGGAGTATTTAATATGTTTTGATGTGTGTATAATAAAATGAGAGGCCATAATTCTTAAAAGATTATCTTTAAGTTCATATAAATTAAATATTTACGCTATATGATTTAAAAATGTTCTACCTACACTCATTTTAATTTAACCCACGATAGCCATAGTCTTTCATTAGTGTAGGAGTGATACGTGAGTTTCAAAACTCTGTTCTTATTATTACTTTTGTAAAAGTTAAATGCAATACTTTTAAAATACTATTTTATTGAAAATCTATCAACAGTTATTATTTATAAATATTTTCCTTGTGCATTGTGATTATTTAATATAGATTTTCTTTTCACTAATATCCGCTTGATTTTTGAGATTAAAAAATAGGTTATAAGAAAAAACTTCGTTCTGATAGCTATATTTTACTTTATTTTTATAAAAATGAAATTTTGTTTGCTTTAGCCGTTTGAAACCATATTATTAACAAGACAAACATTTTCAAGTTCAAAAGGTCTTTCGCAACAAGCCCGTGGGTTATTGTAGATATTGTGCATGATTATTTGTCACAGAAAAGTTTTTCCATGAACCGATTGCTAAGTACCGCTCTTAGAAATAAATGTTAATGATTTATTTAGGTTATATGATATGTGTACACACACTACCTTCGCTGATGCATGATCTTAAAATTTCAAATCTTAAGCGTTAGGCCCTTGTCGTTTTCGCAAGTGAATACTTACATACTAGAAAACTGCAATAGATATTTTATAGAGCTTGAAGTACTATAAAAATAAACTTACTGTTTTGAAATGAATATAGAATATAAACAGCGTATATTTGAAAGCATATTTTGTGTAAGGCGTTTAACCTCTTCAAAAATATTGTGTTTCCTTTTTATTAAGTGTGAACTACATATATGTATACCCGTATGTACCTAAGTTTGATATTTGAACACAGTAACAATTTGTTCACACCTCTGTTCTCTTATTAAAAAAAAATTACTTGTACCATACATATATTTTTTTTACTTGTTTTTTTCTTTTTCTTTTTACTTGTTTTACATATTTTCCTACCAAAATATTTGAGTTCTTCGATATTGTTCAATATTTTTATCCACTTAAAGGGGCGTGTTTTCCATTACTTATATATATTTTATATTCTTATATATGTTGTAACCATTTACCATTCTTTATCATATATTTATATGATTTCTAAGTTTGTTTTTTTAAAGTTTTTTCTTCATATCAAACAATCGATAAATTTCTTAAATGTCTTAATAATTGATTATTACTTTCTTAATTACTTAATATAAATTTTGTGTTTGATGTTAGCTCAACGCAATTATCATTTGTTCAACATAATCTAATGGCCATTAACAAAATAACTAAAATAAGACACAAATAAAAATCACTTACAAATTGATTTCAATTATTATTTTCTCTAAACACGTTCTTGCAGTTTTCGTCGCTTGCGTTTTGTTTAAAAACATTTATCTGATTTCTATTTTGCTATGTACTATTCTGACGAATATATCCCAAACATTTTTTTGCTATCGCGATGAAAATTAAATTTGATTTATGGGCATATAAAAGGAACCTTTCGACCATTATACATAGACTAAGCTCTAGTAGCTCTATATTAACCTATATGTCTATCAGCAATCAACGAATCAACAACAACCAGTACCTAAGCTTCAAGTTATTATTTCTTATATAAAATTGTATGAAGTGAAAAAAGTATATGTGTATTTTTTTGTTCTATTGAAACTGATATTTAAAACTAAAATCATCTGACAAAAACTTAAAACACAATCTAAACACTATCTTCTGTTACATTCACCATACTTAGCACACTTTTGATAAATCTATTACTTAAGCTACTTGTTAATTCGTTACTTGTTTAGTTTTTACGATTTTAAAAGCCGATACCTTAGTTAAAAATATTAAACCATTTAATTCTCCTATATATGTACACAACGATGTAAGCACAATTTTAATTTAAACTATATATCAAAACCCGTACGAATAATAAATAACAGCGGACTTAGGTCAATCAAAGATATTTTTGATAACTCTTGGATTTTCCAGATGTAATTCTTACCTTTATACTCGTATATCAAGGAATACCCAGCTATATGAGTTACTAGAACTGTCATTTGAATCTAAAAAAATATTTCATGCTTGCGTATATACAGCGATGTAAGTGTAGGTTTATTCTTATATCACAAATAGAAACCAGTTAAATAATCTAGTTTTAAATCGATCAACATGTTTTATAAATATTTTTAAAATCTTTTGAAGCTTCCAGTTGTATCGTTTCTGACATACCTACCTATAAATCTAATTATTTTGTCAAACTAATCTAAAAAATATACTTGTACTCAATTGTACATAGATGACGATGTATTCATAATTTTATTATTTTAGCAATAAAAATCGAACGATCCAACATTAAGTTCATAATTATTTTTTGTTAGAGAAACATATCTTCAATGCCATTTCCAGTTCCCTGAAGTAATCCTTAGGACCGTTAGTTACAGATTTATTCTTTTACCAAAAACTGTAAAATATTTAGCGATCCAGCTTCAAGACGAACAAAATTTTTTGTTAAAGAAAAATATTTTTAAGATCTTTTGAAGCCCCTAGGTGTAGCGTTTCTGGTATATCTATAAGCAATATAACAAAATTACAACATTAAGAGAGTTAATCAATCCGTTTTCAAGTAAATCTAATTTTTTATATTAAAATAAAATAAAAGATTCCTTTGATCTCTCAGAACGCTAAGAACCGTAAATGAAATCTAAAAATATGTGTACTCGTACTTACTTATCCATAGATGACGATGTATGCAAAGTTTTATTTTTCTATCATATAAAATCTAACGATCCAACTTCAAGTTGATCAGTATTTTTATTTTTAAGGTTCTTTGCAGTTCCCTGATATAACCCTTAGAATCGTAAGCTTAATTCCTATACCAAAACTAAAGAAAAAATTATCGATCCAGCTTCAAGACGATCAACATTTGTTGTTAAAGAAAAATATTTTGAAGGTTATCTAAAGGCCTCAAATGTAGCGCTTCTGACATATCTATAAGGAGACAAAGTCTAACGATCCGTTTTCAAGACGATCAACGTTTTTTTTGTTAAAAAATATATTTTTAAGATCTTTTGTAGCTCTCATAAGAAATTCCTAGAATCGTATATTAACTCTAAAAAATGTGCGTGTACCTATATAATCCCATACCAAAAGGTGTAAAATGCATTAATTAATCAAATATTTTTGAGTTTCCTTAGATGTCCGAGAAGTAGCTCTTAAAACCGTATAATCATTCTAGAAAAATTGATATAATTATCTACCTTATATACTCTGAAGAAAAGTCTATCAATCTAACTTCAAGCCGATCAAAACTTGTTTACAAATATTTTTAAGTTCTTTTGGAGCTCCTCTATTAGCCGTGCTGTAAAAATTATACCAAAAAGCGTAAAAATGATCAGTATAGCGTGATGTCGATAAGAATTTTTTATTTAAAAAAATATGCATTTAGAGCTTCAAGATGTAGCCATTAGAACCGTATATTCAATCTAGTAAAATTGATGTACACATCTATAGAAAACGATGTTGCATATTTTTAGTCCGTAAAATCTATCGATCAAAGTCGATTAACTTTTTTTTTTTTTTTTTTGATTAAGCTCATTGAAGCTCTCAGACTTTGTAAGTGTAACCACACATCCCTTAGAACCGTATATGTAATCTAGAAAAATGCATTTACCTACGAATAGACATCGATGGTGCATAATTTTATTCTAATACCAGAACCCGTAAGAAATTTATCAATTTAGCTTCAAGTCGATCAAAATGTTTTTAAAACTATTTTTAAGATCCTTTGAAGATTCCAGATGTAGTCCTTAGAACCATGTACTTGTTCTGAAAAATCCGTCGTATGAATGTATATTTTCCGAAAACAAAATACGTAAAATCGATCAGTTTAGTGTGATGTCCATCAAATGTCTTAATATAAAAAAAATATTTTTGAGATCCCTTAAACCTCCAAGTTGTAGCCCTTAGAACCACATATCCTATATACAATAGAAACATTAAAATAAGTTTCTACGCATACACAATAATGTCACATAATTTTATTCTTATACCACAACCCGTCAAAAATCTATCAATCCAGCTTCAAGTCGATTGAATTTTTTTTTTATATATATTTAAGATCTTTTGGATTTCCCAGACGTAGTCATTAGATCCGCATATTTACTTTACAAAAATCCAACTTGTACAATATATATTCTTACAACAAAACCCGTAAAAAAATCGTTCAGCTTAGTTCTATGTCGATCAACATTCTTTGTTCAAGAAAACCATTTTTGAGATGCCTTACTTCTCCAATGTGTTACCCTTAGAACCATATATTCAATCTATTGAAAAATTTACATATCCACGTATTGACAGGAATGTTGCATAATTTTATTCATATACCACATACGTATCTATTAATTTGTTAATTTAAACTTGATAACAATTTTTTATTAAAGAAAACTATTTTAAAGATCCCCGGGCTCCAGACGTAGCTCTAGAACCATAAATTAAATCTAGATATTTTAACTTTTCACGTCGTCATTATAAATAATATAATCTGTATAATACTGCTTTTCAAACTGAAATGGATATTCTTGTAGGAGTCCATGGAATTGTAGGTCATGACTCTAATAGAATTGTTTTTAAATTTAAGGATTAGACATGTAATGCTCTTACAATGTACATTTTTTCAATCAAAGAATTTTTCATAATTTTCTCTTAGGCTTTCTTAGGCTTGTGAATTCTAGAATTTATATAACACTTATTTTGGAAATTGGGAACTGCATAACATAAATTTGATTTGTTTGTTTACTTGTCCTTTCTCTTCATTGTTCCGCTTTTATTAGGCAATTCAATATTAAAAATCAGAGTTTTATTCTACAAGATTTTTATATATAAAATCAAGGGGGCTCATTGTAGACTTTGTGCACGTGTGTTGACCATACATCGTTGTAATGTAAATTATACACGCATATTTTCTTTATTGGTACATGGATCAAGTGTGTTGTCTTGTAATAACATTGTCTTAGAATAGTGTACTTGTAAAAGTGCAGTTATATTTAAAGCTCTGTAGCTAATTACTAAACGAATAATAATAAAAAAATGTCGATGGAGGTTGGAGGACGATGCAATTTTCTTTTAACTGAAACAAAATATTTATGTTTAAGGATGTCAAGTTTTCCTTTCCAACCTATTTATTAGTATGTATTTAACAGATCAATACATAAAAAAGTTACTATTACCTCCTTAATAATTATCTGCCCTTAATCATATATCTTCATTCCATTTTTTAATATTTTCTTGGAAAATTGAGTTTTATCTGATTATTTAAAAATTCAACATATTTTTAATCATGATTTTCTTCAAAATGTTTGTTAAAAATATTGTCCCTCATTTAGATTACGTAATATTGAAAACTTGTTTACAATCTGTTGTTTTTTCATTTGCATTAATTTTTAATGAAGCATTTTTTTTATAACATTGTGTACGGGTTTTCAACTAAGATTTGGTTTTACATTTTTTTACATTCATGTACATACGTCCGAATAAGCAGTTCTTCTGGTTTGAAAGCTGATTATTATTTAACTAATCCATTTCAAAATAACCGTGTTAACTATAAAAAGAGAGAACAAAGGGAATATTTTCTAAATGGCAAATTGCCATGCTGCTAAGCAAATTGTGAATTTAATTATTAATTTATCTGTAAAGAGGTTCTTTTAACTTAAATGAAACACATATTAAAAATTTTCTAAAATGAAAAGAAATGCTTCTTTTATATGAAAGATATCTTATAATATTTTTTTTATTAACTACAATATATTAATTTGTATTTCTGTCCACATGTCGAAAAGTTCAAATCCTTACTAGCAGCACAGCGACCAATAATATAAGTCTTCTATCAACATAAACCACAAATAAACTGCAACGTTTTATTTTGAGAATAAAATCTACGAAAACGACGAACGGCAATATTTTGCCAAGACTTCAGATTGAAACTAAACCACAAAAAAATCAGTTCTTTCTCAATGTTCCTCTGTAGCTAAAGCTTATAACATTTCCTTACAACATCCATCAAAAATAAAATAAAAAATATTTTAAAATTTCGTGTAACAAATACTGCAAGTGTTTTACACGACACTGTTTTCGTAATGTATTATAATATAAACAAAACTCGTAAATTAAATGTCGAATCTGTCTGCGACTAATATCGTACTTACAAGTACCTCAAAATAATACATATGTCCTTATACGATCAGAACCTCTTATTTTTGAGTATGGAACAATTCATATAAAATAAAATTGCATATTTACTATCGGTAAAAAAAGAGTAATAATTAAAGTTAATGATGACTTAAGCCCCATGCCTCTAAACATGATTTAGGTTCAATGGGTCTTGGGGCACCACTCGTACGTACCATCGTGTAGATATAAAACTAAAGACAACGCTTCATGCATCAAGCTTTATAAAGCCGATCTGCCTTCCGTCCCTTATAACTAAGTGGGCTCTTTTGCTTGACTTTGCGAGCTTCACAGTTATTTTCTGCATCTACACGTTTTCGGTTCGATCTTTCATAAAGTTGTTCGCTTGAGATACAGTTTGGCCTAGAATCATAAACATAAAGCCTTGATATGTTCGAAAAATGTATCGAATTTTCCAAAATCTCAGATCTTTAAGTAAAAAAACAATAATTTTGGTGAGGAAAAAGGGGGATGTTTTAAGGCCCATTTTATTATGAAGCAAAATATTGATTTTAATGAATATAGGCCCAAACATATGCATGTACATACATACATATCTAATAACGAATATCCGACGGTGGGTACACAATTTATAATAGTTTTCACACTAATCCCAACCTAAATATAGGAGTAGCATGTCACACTTAAGTCATAAATAAAAGACAAATAAGTGAAGATACATCTTTGAAATCGATATTACTTGTAGTTGTACGGATAATATTTCATGTAGCAGGTGTTAACATTTGAAGTGAGATCTCAAAATTGTATACTTACATTATTAAATGGTTGTTCTTGCCCCTTTTATGTGTGTAACTTGTAGTACTTTTTAAAATATAATGATGTCTATCTTATCAGTAGTAGGCTGGGCCTTTAATTTGACTTAGAAGTGATAACTTAAGATCTGCGGCAACCACATATTAATTTTCTTCTATATATATACCTGTACAATACTCAAGTATATGCATAACAAAGCAACTGATTTCTTTAATAAAAATCAACTAATATTTACAAAATCACACTTTTAGTAATTGCTACTCATGTACGTTTTCTTGTGATTGTGTTACCTACATTATTTTAGTCTTTTGTTTTCGTTGAATGTTTTTGCTCTTGCGAGGTAAATGGAGAAATTGTTTGCAAACCTACCAGAAATATTTTCCACAGCAGACAATAGTATTTTTTTGCACGTGTATTCGCCACATTTTATATAATTTGAAGCCAATTGTTTAACGCAGTTTTAAAATAATACTATATAGGTACATGTATGCATAATGTTTTAAGTTTTATAGAAATATTAAACATTATTATCTTCACTGGTAATGGGCTTAAACATTCGTTTTTACATGTTAATGGTTAGTTTTTCATTTATATATTTATATATTTTTCTTTAATAAAATGAAAATATTTCTCCTAATTTTACATTTCATACTTCAAACATTAATATAACAGCCAGACCATGAGATATCATTTTTATTACGTACGACGCACATAGTTTGAAACACTAATGCAAAAATCGTATTCTTATCTTAGTGTGAATATAAAGTAGAAAGCTTAATAGACACATTACTAAATATGCAAACACAGAGGAAATAAGAACTATTTAAAAAATATCTAAATTTATAATTTAAATACATATATGTATTTGCTGGTTTTCTACAATTTTTCACATATTTTTCTGAGCTTTAAAAAATATTTGAATTACTGTCTTTGATAATCAATTTCATTGATTTCATATTGTGCTATAATATTCGTTTCCATATCTGTTATAAATTATTATAAAAATATCTTTCTACTTAATATTAAACTTTACTCTATAGTATGAGTTGAATAGCACTTCAACGTTGGTAATCTTAATCAACAGGAATACAGTACAATTCCTACAGCAAAAGTAAAGCTTTAAAAATTCACTTATATTTATTTTGTTTGATGTTACCCGGCATTGTGAAATAAAATTAAAACTTGGTATTTTAAAAGATAATGAACATTAAACTATTTTAAGTAAACAGTGTTAGAAAGATTTTTAACAAGGGAAATTTAATAAAACAATCCTCTAAATAGCCTTAATTAAATTTGAATATTATTTTAGATATTTTATAGAAGACATTATCATATCGTTAGATAATCGTGTGGGGGCAATGAGAAAGGCAAATTATGTTCTGAACTCTGCTTACATGTTGTGGGTGGTAAATACAATATAAATACGAAAAATAAGTCCGGGTGTATGTAAAATATTAGACCTATCATCCTCAGAGGTATTGCGTTACTTTAAACCAACGATCTATCCTCGACAAAAGTATCAAATCAAATTCTCGGAAAAAGTCCGGCACTGAACGGTAGAAATTGGATATTAAAATCTAAAAAATGATACACTTGTTGTACATTAAGATAGTCAAGTTCATTATCAGACATGGTAATGTACAAGTTTGTTTGTCGGAAGTTGTCAGACCGACTATAGCAATGAAGCTTGTGAAGGTTTGATGACGGTAACTGAGAACACGACCTAAAATTATTGCTTGTGGCTGTTCGAGCCTGTAGTATTAAATCTTGGTAAAATAAACTGTATGACAGTTTCGAATGCTAATATATACTCTTATTAAATATTCAAGAGCATTCTTTAGAGATCAATAAGACTTCACCCGTTTACTACGTATAAATCGGTTTACGTCAAAATCTTACTGGTTTAGCTGATACCAGAGAGTAATACTTACACTACGTCACTTCCATTCGCAGGAAATCCATTGCTGATTTAAGCTGACTATAGCAACGTTAGGGTTCGGTTTTATCAGTCACCTTCTCCAGGAACCCGTCCCTACCTTGTCATTCTTCAATAACACCACGAGGTTAGAACTGAAACAGTCACCTTCTCATGAGCGACAAGCGGACTTTCCCAAACCCTGCTAAGTTTTCATCAGCAACCACCTCCATAATATACAGCTGGATACTATTGCATTACAGCACCTGGGGTTCGATTGCATCAGTCAATCCTAAAATTCTTACACACCCCCACCACCTCTACGCTTCACCTAATTCAATCATTAAGGGTTCCATGGATCAGACACCCTTCTGAACTACATAAGATACAATGAGACCCCTCACGTCCACAACCAACCTGGAGATAATAAACCTGGAGATATAATTCCGATTAAATTATGTGGTACTCGTATTACTATGGACCTAACCCTTGTTTAGGTTCATTAGTCTCCTGAAATGCACTGGAGAAGCAGTAGCTTCCAAGCCTCACCAAGATCAGTCTGTCGATCATGCGATCGTTACGTTCAACACCCACGGCGGCAATGGAGACCATGCTAAGTCTCATTTCGTTCGATCTATTCCGCAGAAGTATGGTCTCCAAATCGGCACTCAGACTGAGGGCAGCAGGACTCTGGTCATCTGCACCACACGGTCACGCCGCCATCCTATCCAGATGGGGGATCACAGTAGCAACGGATTACATGACTCCGATGTTGACATTCGACAGGAGATTCGCTATCAGAATTCCTGACAGAAATTACTGGAAAAACGAACAGACTTGTAATGAGAAATTGGCCTCCTACATTGACGGTCCAAAAATGGATGTCGGTGTAGGAGCTGGGGCTTACTGCAAAACACTAGGCGTCAACCACTCATTAAGAATCAACGACGAATGCAGCATCTCAGCATCCAGGCTGTAAAAATCATCACCAAAGGCTTTCATCGTGGGTAAATCAATTACTATGTACATTGACAGCCAGGCAGCCATTAAGGTTCTGGAATCTACAGTAATTAGATCTAAGCTCGTTAAAATCTGTAAGCGGCATGTTAATGAGGTATTACAAGCCAACATGGTGACCCTATGCTGGGTACCAGGGCATATGGGCATACCGGACTATGAAAAAGCAGACGAACTCACTACAATGGGATCGGCGTTGCACATCTCGCAGGCCCTCCACTTTGTGAAGCTTCGTATTTGCTCTATAAATAAACTCGGTGGAGATGAAGCCACTAGCGAACCAACACACGATGGATCTATCTGGATACGTGCGTCACTGCAAGAGCGCTGTGGCTGGCTTATGATTAGAGGAGACCACTTTCTCTGGTTAGACTTAGTCATAACAGTACGCGGGTCTATTTCTTCACTGAGTTGGAGGACTTACGTTATATTGAGCTAAATGACCGCCTGAAATTCATATCCGTGGTGGTTCTAAACAAGCGGTTTCCCTATCCGAGCTGACAGACTCTAAGATTCATATCCTTATCCAGATGGGTGAAAATTGACCAGTTCTTCTTTGCTGGTTCAACGGGTAAAAATAAAAAGTGGGCACAATGGACCCTTGTTGCACTAAGTAAGCAGTCACTTACCTCACAAGGCATCCATATCTACCTAACTTAACCTAACCTTGGTCTAAATGTTTCCTGACTTCTCCAGGACAGCCACCTCACCTAGCCACTTCAATTATTTTTGATAAATTTCCGTTTTATATTTTTAAACCTCCCGAATTTTTAGTTTGGTTTTTATGCTTTAAATAGTATTATACACAGTTCACAATTTTTGCCTCTTTAATGTGTAAACTAGGTAGCTGCCCTGAGTATTTATCTTCATTATTATTTCTCTACACCAATAAGATAGCATATATAAATAATATAACAATTCATCTTTTTATATGCAAATGTAACAGAATGATTGTCCACAATGTACGCTTTTTTTTTAATATTAATATTTTTTTACGCAATTGAAATAGAAGTTTATGCTATCAACGATTAAAACTAATAAAATCGATTATGCGTATAAGCATTTACCTCTGAAAATATATCTACCTTTATATAATAAAATCTACGATTACATAATGTATTTTCACGTTCTCGCCATTCGCATCACTTATTTACAAATGGTTTCAAGGGTTCTATGCACCTACAGCTACACTAAGTAATGGAACAAAGTCATCGCCTGCGATCAATAAAAAAAAAACTGATTTAAAAATGAAAACAAACAAAAGAAAACGAAGGAATATTTTTTTATAATAATGAAAATATAAATCATTTATTCACTCTTTAATAAAATATTTTCTTAAAATAAAAACATAACTATATTTATAAATAAAAACTTCTCTCATATTTATTTCAATGTTTAATAATTTTCAAGTTTATTTTTGAACTTTTACTCCCTATTTACAAAATTTATTTCGAACACTCAGAATATAATGGATGGATTGTTTTACCATAATTGTTAACTTAAAACTCTTTTATGATTTTAAGTTGAAAGCAACTAATTTTTTATATTTTAACTTAAACTCTACCTTAATTTGAATAATTCCAATCACAATATTAATTTTTTTCTTAAGTATTTAAACTATTTTTAAAATCGTATTATTCAGCATTAATAATTATTATACACAATGCACAAATCATGTGTTAATTCAGAGGAAATCTATTTAGTTAGTAATGCAACTAAATACAAACTTATCAAGATTAACAGTAGGCATGAGGTATATTTTCTGAAATTAGTACTAAGATCCCAGCAGTTTTAAGGAACAAATATTTGACAATATACTTTACATGAATCAGAAACCTTGGTAAAAACAAAATGCGTATACATTGAATCAGACAATATATTAAATCATAAAACTAATCACATAATGTATGTACACTTTATTATACAAATGTGAAATATGAAACGTGCCCTAAAATTGCTTTTGTTGCAAATAATATAGTATTCAATCGTAATACAAAATAATTTGTGTGCTTATCAACGCTTAAGATGCTTTTTAAAAATAAAACCTTCAGCAACACACCAAAATCAGCAATCAACAAAAATCCGTTCAACAATATACCATAAGTACAATATAACGATTTCATTAGCTGCACTTCAAACCATCAATTGCATACTAAAGAACAGAAATAAAAAACAAATCGAAAAATGATACATTCATGAAAATAAAAATAAATAAATAAAAATCCGAACAAGAGCAAAAAAAGAGTTACCACCAAAAAGAATTATAATATAAGCGACGTATGAGAATAAATCTAAAAATCAAAATGAAAAAGAAAATAGAAAGGTTTATACATAAAACGACAACCAAAATAAAAATTTCTACAACTGTGAGCTCAATATACGAGGGCTGTTCGGTAAGTCAATGACTTTGATGTAAGATGCTGCTCGGATCGCGTAGAGGATTTTCAAGTGAATTTTTTACGGCGTTTCGTAACAGTTGATGAATCCTGGATACAGCATTACACGGCAGAAATGAAGGAGCAATCAAAAAGCAATTTCATTTCAAAGTCACTGACTTATCGAACAGCCTACGTATTCGAATTCGATCTAAAAATTACACACTCAATTATAAGATAACAAAATTGTAAACCAATTTTCAAAAAAAATACTCATAATACAAAGGATTTATAATTTTATATTTCCCTATACAACTTTTTTTTTACAAAATAGGCTATTGTTCTTGAGATTCTTCTATAAATATGTTTAAAAGTGGTATAAAAAAAGAAACTGCATAGTTTAAAAGGTACTGTGTGTGAACATATTTCGTGATATGTCATAAGAAAAAACGACTTTGTCAATATTAGATTATTGGTAAAAAATGAGAATGATTAGATTTAACTTTCAATAAAAAAGTTAATTCTGCAAAATCTATATCATGGTAAATTCATCGTTATATAGTTCATAGTGCAAGGGTACATTTTCGTATTCTTTAAAATTTAAATCGATGTCCTTGTGAAAAGATTACGCATGACACTTGCTTTATTGTGTTAACCCTTGAACAGCAGGTACTTTGAAAATATTTGATTTTACTTACGTAATTCCTCCATTTCCAAATTGGGCTATACTTTTTCTTACATGAAGCACGTATGTCTATGTAATCATTTGGTTATTAAAAGTAAGTCAACCATAAAAAAAGAAAGCTTTCATTGTATTACTTGTACAATAACTGTGCACAGGAAATTTAGTTTTCAAGAATTTAGTAATATTTTCAGTAAGTTTTGTGTGCATTTTCCGCCATTCTAATTTATTTGAATACTCATACTTCATGAAATAATAATACATATATACTTTTCATATGAAATATTTTTCTAATGCAAATTTAAAATTTTTGTGTTTTAATGTTTTTGGTCTTCTTCTATTAGAAAATTGGGTATTAAATATTGAAAAAAGACTATATGTGTGCTTCGGCTGTTAAAAAGCTACTAAATAAAAAAAATTATAAAATATTTAATTTTTAATTATGAATAACAAAACCATTGTAGATTTCATGCATGAAATAATTTTCTATAAACCAATTGCTTAACGCAATATATTATATATACGTACATACATAAATGAATTTTGTACTTATAGCAAGGTTACAGGTGCAACTTAAAGTTTGTATATCCTCAATGGTTGCATGGAAATTATTGTAAAGTTGTACAAAATGGATTTTTTTACTTTTAAAAGGAATTTCTCTTAGACATTGTTTTGTTATTGTTGCACTCTTTTGTGTAAGAAGTTGAAAAAAAAAAAACATTTTACTTACGAATAAAATTAGATTTTGGTTTTATTATCACTCCTTATGTTTTGCAAGTAAGTTTTTGTTATTCCAGAAAACTTTTTGTATAGTTGATAGAATTGAAGTATTACGATATCTAAGAACGTTAATCAAGGTAAATTATTATTTAATAAAGAAATAGGCAACAATAATGTGGCGGTTAAATAAGGAATCGGTTTTAGAGTGCAGAGAAAATTTGATTTTATTTAATTTTTTGTTCATCACTAAATTATTAATTATTATTTTTGTATCTTCTCGTTTTAATTAACGATCGGCTCTGGTAGTCCAATTTAAAGCGCAATGGATTACTATCCCCGGGGTCGATTGAGCCCGCGCTATCCTCGCCTAATTTAACCTCAACAATTTCACAGATAGTACAACTGATTAATGCCGGAAGCTCAAGGAGATTCGTGTCGGGCCGGTAAACGTTTCTATTAACAGCTAAATGACAGCAAATTTGATCGTAGCATTGGACACGTTTAGTCTCTGTCCACATTGAGCATAGACGACTATTGTGTACATGTACGGGATGATTTGCTGTGCTATGTATGGATGTATGTATGAACGTTTCAGCTTATTGTTATTTTCTTAAGATATCCGTATACCTATATATTATATATGTATAAACAATAGTAATTTAATAACAAAAAGGGATGCATGTGCATATGTATGTAATTAAATAAGTTAGATAGGGATTTAGTTTAGATATGTATTTAGGTAAATCAACTCCGCCTTCTGCGAAGTAAATTTAGAAAGCATGCCCTCTGCACTTTTTTTTCGGATCTCATAAGTTAGATTTGGTGAAAAAGGATATTGAATGGTTGTAGGTGTTTGAAAAGAAATCTACGCATTCAATTACCTCAAATAGAGATAGACATTCTTTCAGTAAGTACATACATATGTACATACATGTAGCTTAGTATTAAGTATTAATTTCATATCCTAAACGGATCCTAAAATAAATATCCTTTCATCCTTGTGGATGTACAGTATACCAATTGTCCGGTGGGATTTGTTGTTATATACTTTTTTTTCGAATCTCATAAGTTAGATATGGTGAAAAAGGATATTGAATGGTTGTAGGTGTTTGAAAAGAAATCTACTCATTCAATTACCTCAAATAGAGATAGACATTCTTTCAATAAGTACATACATATGTACATACATGTAGCTTAGTATTAAGTATTAATTTCATATCCTAAACGGACCCTAAAATAAATATCCTTTCATCCTTGTGGATGTACAGTATACCAATTGTCCGGTGGGATTTGTTGCTATATAGTAACATTTCGAGAAATGTAACATACCTAAACCCCTAGAAACGGTTGCCTTTTTAAAGGCAATCGATCCTTTCTCACACAAGTCCCACCACCCCAAATGATTCCGTTAAGGGATAAGCTATCGATTTCAATAAAATTTCAATAATAATAATAAAAAAAAAAACAAATGAAAAGGTGAACATGTCAACATCTTAGTTCGACATATGAAAAGAAAAGAGCGAAGAAAAATGTCCTGCCTTTGTTGGAAGTTACTCGGATTACTTGATTATGGATAAAAAATGGCACCACCTAACAGTTTGATGAGGAGTATTCTATATCTACGCCAGTTGTTAGCTACGAACGAAGTAAGAAAGGCATAACGAAAGAAAAGCAGTGAGTATGTATTTATTTATATCAACATATTTTTTGCTTATAGAACCTTCATTTAATAGATGATGCTGTTACGAAAACCTACATAAGAGAGAAACAAATTCGATTTCTATGATTTCATTGGACTTATTTTCGTTAAAAAATGCATACAGTAAGTATGGATTGGAGTGTTTTCCAGAGGATTTAAGCTGCATTTGGGAGCAGCATATCACCTATGTATATTAAAATTTAAAAAAATACATGAAAAAGAACATGCCGAATAAATACTTATTTTGCATTATTCGTTTAAAGTATTATGTACAATATAAGTTAATTACTGATAGTAATAATTTATTTATATTTGTTTTGTTTATTTACTTCTTTATTTATCTATTTATTTATCTATGTTTGTGTTACGTTTTGGCTTTATTTGCCTTTTTACTTAATAGTAACATGTTATTATAAACCCCATTGTGTTATTACGTATATGCTGCAAATTAATTTTGTGCACCCGTCTTATTTTTTTTTTTTAGATATATCAGTTTCTTCAGAGACATCTACAGTGCTGCGAATAAGTATAAAAATGCATGTTTTAGTTTTTATAAAAAAAATTAAAACTCAAACAATTAAATTTTGTTCAATATTTTGCGTGTGGACTATATTGTTATTTTATGGAAATGTGCTGGCTAATTCCAAGTAACGGTACTTCAGATAATATCGCAAATGCGTTAGTTAATGTTGCTGGAAAAAATGATAAAAATTTCGCATTTAGTTCAGATCAGTTACATGTGTAAGACGTGATAGCGAGTCAAATCGAGTTCAAAATTGTGTAAGATTTTCTAGGTATCATATTAAAAGATAATAAAAATAATGATTGATCCAAAACAAATACAGGAAACTGATAAAAAACAGCAGTTCATTATGCCACGAGGACGTCATCTCAGTGATATTGAACAGCAATGCACTTTGGACTTTAAAGAAGCAGAATTGTCACAGAAAGATACCGGGATTAAATTAGGAAGGTCTCCGAGTGTTATTTGTACTTTTCTTTAAGTCTGGAATTGAAAATTATGGGAGCAAAAAATAGATCCGGCAGGTCAAAAAAAAATTAAGGAGGGAACTAAAAGACTGGTTCTAAGTGAAATCTCTAACACCGGAATTTCTTTCGCAAAATCAGTTGAGCGATTCCACTTGGATTGCAGTTTCAGACTAGTAAAAATGTGGTTAGAAAGTGCCGATCATTTAAAATACGAAAAAATTCAATTACAGCCACCCCTAAAAGCAGTACACAAAACTGCTCGTCTCTCATTTCATATGGACTCACATTATTTTTAGTGATGAAAAAAAATTTAATTTGGACATGCCTGATGGGTTTAATTATTACTGGCATGATCTGCGACGCGATAAGAATATTCTTTCAGGGAGAGCAGGGGGTGGCAGATCTGACATGATTTAGGCAGCATTTAAAACCAACCTGAAGTCGGAGTTCGTATTTTTAAGTGGAAGACTCAAGGCCGTTGACTACCAAAATATGCTCGAACATTCCCTTTTGTCGTTTATGACACTTGCTGAAGATCAAGACATCATCTTCCAACAGAATAATGCCCCGATCCATGCTGCAGGATCAACTATGGATTGGTTTCGTGGCTTTGAGATCCAATTACTGGACTGGACAATTAGGCAAGTCTTGCAATAAATGTCTATGATAAGGAAAAGTCAGAAATTAGAACTGTTGCTGAACTGAAGCAGAGAATCATAGCATGTTGGAATGATATAACCAACGACACACGTAACAATCTTGTTGATAGCATGCCTCGTCATCTTCTTAATTTAATTAAAACAAATGGAGGAAAAATTGACTAAAAAAACCAATTATTACTATTTTAATTTTAAAAACGACTGATAGCAGCTTTTTCACTTCATTTAAAATTAATTTTATACCGACAGGTTATGAAGAAATGCAACATTTTTATACTTTTTTGCAGCACAATTTTAAAATCTTTTGTCTTTTCTTAAAAACAGTAGCTAATAATTCAATTCTTTTTTTCTACAAATAAGAATGTAAGAAGTATTTACGATAACAAATGGATTTCAATTTGTTCCACTTTTTGTTTGTGAATTATTTAAAAAAATTTTAAATTTGTATACTTATTTCCAGCACTGTATTCTTCCCCTTTCTTTATATTAAAAATCTAAAGATAATATTTTAGTTCTTTGTAAATTGTATTGCAACAACCTAATTGTAAATTAATCACGAAAATAGATATAGATAACATGTACTTATTTATGCAATTTAATAAATGTTCAAATGAAATATTGCATTAATTTTGAAAATATTTGAAAATTTCAAATGTTGTAATATAAAATCCTATTCTGTGTTAAAATGGGCCCAATTCAAAAATGCAGTGTTACGCAACATAAAAGCAACATGCCAGTTCTGTTCAAATGAAATGTAACATTAGCGCTAATATGACAGAGTCGGAAAAACTTCAAAAAAATTAATTGAGAGGGATGAGTATACAAAGTTGTGTTTCCGTTATTATACATTCCAATGCACCATTTGCAAAAACAGTTATATTTTTTATTTGCTTTGTCACTCCGTACGGTCTAATTGAAAATAACACTTCAGTTCTTCCTGCAAAGTGTGTCTTAATAAGTAAACCTTAATATGGAATCGATAGCTTCAAGTATGTACTAACTTCCTAAATTTAGTTTTATGTAAAAACTGTAAAAAAAATTTAATTTTTTTTTTGTACATGTATTAAATTTTTGTGGAAATTAAGGTACTTTTTTAAATTGCTGGAACAAAAGTAGATTTCCACACGCTTCCACACGGAGGTCAGTATAGCTCGACTTCTTGTGTATACAATGGAAAAAAAAACAAACAAAACGACAAACAAATTGCTTAGTAATGTTTAAGGGTCAGCGGGTAGTAGCTTTGAATAAAGCGACAAACGCCAACGACAATCAGGGTGATTGACTGTTTAAAACTTCGTTTGGGTGGTAGTCGATGTTAACTATTAACTACTGCTAACTTTTATCTGTGCACTAAACTTACAAGTGCAGGTAGTTGTGCAGATGGTCCAGTCCGCCCCGCGTATGTGCGTATGTTAAATTAAAATAAACATCGTGATTCCTTAAGGGATTTACATATTGTATTGGTTGACTTTGAAAAGTCATTCGACAGACAACCACGAGATCTGATATGGGTGGCGCTTAAACATCGAAGGGTTCCAGAAACCTATGTACAGATGATCATGGACATGTACGAAGGAGCAAAGACAAGAGTAAGATGCCCCGCTGGACCAACCGAAGAGTTCCATATCAAAGTCGGGGTGCACCAGGGAAGCGTTTTAAGTCCTTTGCTCTTTATTACAGTCCTTGATTATCTACTTGAAGGTAAAGTGATGGACCCCAAAGGTACATCAGTTATTCTTTGCTGACGATGGAGCCATCATAAGTGAGGATCCTACATCCCTGTAACGAGCACTTGATGTGTGGGTGGACGCTCTGGAGGGAAATGGGTATCGCATTAGTTCAAAAAAGACAGAGTACTTGTGCTGCCCGTTCTCTGATCCAATCAGGCCTATTCCAGACATTTATTTGAATGGAACATTGTTTCCCAAGTGCGAAAAGTTCAAATATTTGGGATCTATGATCAATAGCAAAGCAACTTGTTATGACGACATCAATTATGGCGTAAGCGTAGGGTGGATGAAGTGGCGAGAAAATTCGGCTATCTTCTGTGACAGAAAAATGCCACCTAAGTTGAAGGGAAGGCTCTACACCGCAGTTGTGCGTCCAGCACTCACATACGGTTCACAATGTTGGGCGATGTACAAAACGTATGAGAGTAAATTAACGGCAGCTGAGATGAAGATGCTTCGCATGACAGCAGGAGTGACAAAGCTTGATCGAATAAGAAGTTCGAAGATCCGTGGAAGCTTTTACATCAAGAAAACCATCGTAGAAAAAATAGAGCGCGACCGGCTCAGCTGGTATTGCCACGTTCAAAGAAGAGATCATTTGAACCCTGTTAAAAAGGCAATATCAATGCACGTTCCAAAGACATCGCGACGTCTTTGGGCAGGCCTACCACCTTGATCAAAAAGTTCCCGGAATAAAAACCGTGTGGCGCTCCCATCATTCCGATTTGATTTCTGTTTTCTTTGTTAAGTTGGTACATCTGTTGTTGATATTCCCTCTAAATCTTAGCGTCATAGCTTAACATTTGCAAAAGTTACGTAGCCAAGAGTACATCTATCTCTGTGTGTGTTGGCGATTTTTTACCAGACCAGAATTGTGGGCAGAAAACTCGTGGATTTTGCACCATGATAACGCACCGTCGCACAGTGCCATCATTATTCGTAATTTTTTGACAAGAAATGCAACAAATACCATCCAACAGCCACCGAATTCACCTGATTTGGCTCCCTGTGACTTCTTTCTGTTCAATCGAGTTAAAAAACCATTACGGGGAACGCGTTTCAGCAGCCGAGAGGAAGTAATGGAAAATTCGCAGGAAGCACTGATGGACATACCGAAAACCGAATATAAAAAATGTTTCGAAGATTGGATCAAGCGCTGGCATAAGTGTGTTGCAGTCGATGGGGATTACTTTGAAGGGGACAATATAGATTTAGATGAATAAACTTGTATTTTTAATTTTCTGAATAAATTCCGGGAACTTTTTGATCAAGGAGGTATAAACGCCTGGATCAGACAAATGCGACGACATCGGCATTTCATTGGCCTCAGTAACCGAGTGATCCAAAATCGGTAGGCCTGCCGATATTTTCTAAGGTCAAATAGGCTTACCCCACAGGCGGATCAGTAGAAATGCGGTGAAGTGGGAGGGTTATGATCCCTTATTTTCGGATCATAACTTCGCTGATAAAATGAAGAAGAAGTTAAATTAAAATAAACTGTCTTAAATTATATAGGTGAATACCTAATACCACGTTAATACCACGACAATTCGTGTCTTGCATTGATATAGTGTTAAAGCCACTACACAGATAACAAATGTACGGAAGACAGACGTTCAGATTGTTTCGTTTTTTATAATAATAATTAAAAGCAAGACAAAAAATAGTGCCGACCTTTTAGATTTAGACTCTAACCCGTGGGGTCAAACCAGACTCTGTTTACTTCGAGGGTACGAATTTATACATACCTAACGATGAGGGGACAATAAACCTTTACATCACGACTCCCAAGTAAAGTAATAAAGCATAATTATGTGGTTTTAAATTTAATACCAGTGTTATTCATTATCTTGCGTCTGTTCTATCTGACTTGTGGCAAAATTAGGTATATCGGCTTCTAGCTTCATTTGTGTTAATGGTGGTAGATCAGCAGCATTTATTCTTCTCGCTAGCGACATAAAGAGCATAGCAGTAACGTCATTTGGCTTATAAACAGCAGGTTCTTTCTTATTAAACAAAATGCTATCAATGTAAATTAAAGACGCATTAAAGACCCGAATCAAATAATGAAGTAATAGTTTATTGAATTCAAATGATTAATATTTAACATGTGTAATTCATCGAGGTTAAAAGACTACTGTGATTTTAATAGATTAAGTGAACTGAATATAAAGTATTTACTTTATGGATATAAAAGCTTTATGCATGAGTATAGGAATAGGTATAAGAGTAGTAAACGAAGCTGAGAAATAGGAATTCTAGTACAAATTTCTACATCCTCCGGCCGGCAAGAGATTGATTTTAGGTCAACTCAAGGGGGTAAAGCAGTTGCACCGGTCGTCTCAGTTTGGTACCATTTGACAATCGAACTTGGCACGCCCGCACTTTGTTTTCTCTCCCAGGGAATACTTCTTCGACAAGAGCCAGCTTCCATAACACCCGTGATATCGATGGATCATATAGTAACACAACATCATTTGGTTTGAAGTTTGATGACGATAAGCTCTTATTGATGTGAAGTGAACGAAGTTGATGCAAATATTCGAGCCTCCAGCGTTTCCAAAAGAATCTCAACATCTTTAGCCTGGAGTTCCATTTCTGCCGTATGTCAACATCAGTAGGAGGGTCCGCTAATAAAGAAGTAGAAGATGTTTCGTGTGAGCCTGTAAGAAAATGTGATGGTGTTAATGGTGATAAATCTTTGGGATCATCAGTAATATATGTTAAGGGTCTAGCGTTGATGACGCATTCCACCTCCGTTAGTAACGTTCGCAGCTCCTCAAAGTTAAGAGATGATCGTCCTATAGTGGCCTTCAGCACTGCTTTAACACTTTTGACGAGCCTTTCCCAAAAGCCTCCCCACCATGGTGCTCTCTCAACGATATATTTCCATCTAATTCCTTCATTGCTGACAAATCCTTGAATAAGCTCTGCGCCTAATGCTTTATTTAAAAAACCTAGTTCCTTTGAAGTACGTTTAAATGTCTTCGCATTGTCCGAAAATATAATTGAAGGTCTCCCGCGACGCGCGAAAAATCTTCTTAATGCTAATAAGCAACATTCAGCCGTTAAATCCGTGACCAGCTCTAGATGAACAGCTCTAATTGAACCACAAGTGCAAAGTAATACATATACCTTCCTTGGTGCCCCTCCGTCTGAAGTTCCATCGATATGCAAAGGTCCTGCAAAATCAATCCCAGTCATCTCAAATGGTTTTGAAGTTAGCATCCTTTCTCGTGGAATTGGAGCGAATGGTTATGACCCTGGTTTGCCTAAGAGCCTCTTGCAGACGACACATCGACTTATAATTGCCTTTATTAACTGTCGAGCTCTAATTATCCAAAAACGAGATCTAATATTTGTGAGAACCGCGTTAACACCACTGTGAAGCATTCTTTGATGGGCATCCAACACAATAATTTGGCTGACGTGACATCGCTTTGGGAGTATAATGGGGTATGCACTATCTTCATCATGTGATGTAGCTTGAAGCCGACTGTCTACTCGTAATATACCGTCCAAGTCAAGAAATGGATTTAAAAGAAACAAAGGAGAAGATTTATCGACAGCGTTCCGCTTTTCTATTGCTTTCATCTCATCACTGAAATGTTCAAACTGTGTAGTTTTTATCCAATATCTTTCAGCCCGGCTTATCTCTTCTGCAGTTAAAAACTTTACTCGTTCCAAATTTCTTTTGAGAAGGATATTTACAAATCTGAATACATAGGCACTCACCCGCAATAAACGCTTCCAGCTGCTGAAATCCTCTACACGCAAGATACTCGTATATGCGTCTCTGCTATTTAGATGCTCAACCTCTACACGAACTTTAAATGAAGATACCACGTCAGGTAATGTCTCGTTGTCATCCGAAGGCCAATTTTCAACACTCGTCAGCAACCAGGGAGGACCATGCATCCAAAGAGCAGACGTTGTTAGTTGCTTTGCTGAAACGCCTCTTGTCAACAAATCGGCTGGATTATCTTTCCCTGGACAGTGATTCCAACGATAATCTGCAGTTAGTTTCTTAATTTCTCGAACTCTGTTGGCTACAAACGGGGTCCATTTTTTAGTCTCATTGGAAATCCAACAAAGAGTAATTCTGGAGTCTGTCCAAAGATAGATACTATCAAATGTAATTTTTAGATTTCCTATTAAATAGGAGCATAACCTAGCAGCAATAAGAGCGGCGACAAGCTCCAACCGCGGTAACGTGAGTTCGTCTTGTGTGTTCTTTAATGGTGCTACTCTATTCTTGGCGCATAAAAACTTGACCGAGAATTCACCTGCCTTACTAACTGAACGCATGTATGCGACTGTACCATAACCATTGAGACTCGCATCCGCAAACAGGTGAAGCTCCCGCTGAAATATACCTTGATAACATACGTTCCGTGGAATAGATAATGATTTCAGTTCGACGATATCCGTGCAAAATGAATTCCAGGATTTTAGTAGGTCGCAGGGCAGCTCATCATCCCATCCGAGTTTAATTTTCCAAACTTTTTGAAATAAAATTTTGAAATTTATTATGAAGGGGCCAAGAACCCCCAAAGGATCAAAGAAACGTGAAATTACCTGAAGTACAGAACGTTTAGTAACTTTCATCTGCATACCTTTAAGAAACTGCTCCACCGAACCGATATCAACTGCTAGCTCATCCGTATGAACGTACCAAATCAATCCCAATACTTTCTGGTTATCCGCAGCAGCATCCGAAAAGGTCGATCTAACAACAGGATTATTACAATTCCATTTTCTTAGATTCATTCCAGCGCGTTTGAATATAGATATAGCCTGTTGGTGAAATTCGATGGCCATACATTCCTCATCTACACTGCAAACAACATCGTCCATATACAAGCTGTCATTTAAAACCGCACACGTTTGTGGAAACTCCTCAGATTCGTTTTCAAAATGCCTTTTAAGTGTAGCCCCTAAGAGAAAAGGACTAGATGTTACTCCAAAGGTTACTCTCGTCATCCTGTAGATTTGAAGGTCTGGAAGATCATAAACGGACTTCAATTCTTTTGAGTACCAAAAAAATCTATGCACATCACGGTCTTTTGGGTCAAGTGATACCTGGAGGAATGCTTTCTCGATATCAGAAACTATTCCAATAGAACCTAGTCGAAAATTTAACAAAATTTTGAAAACATCTGGAAGTAAGTTCGTTCCGGGAAGTAGGAGATCATTTAATGAAGGACAATGTTGCGCATGTGCTGAGGCATCGAAGACGATGCGTAGTTTTGATGTTGTCTTGTCATCTCGGTATACGGGTCGATGAGGCATATAGTATTTTCGGGTATTTTCACGTTCTTCAGCAACCATTTCAGCAACTCCAGCATCCACAAGTTCTCGCATGGCTTCGTCGTATCGGAAAAGTTCTTCTGGTGATCTGGAAAGCTTACGGGTTAATGATTTAAATCGAATCCTAGCGCCTACTTCATTATCGTCCAACGACACGTGCTCTTCTCTCCAGGGTAAACATACCTGATATCGATCCTGCTTTTTTACTATTGACTTACGAAGAAATTCCTGAGTAAAATTATCGGACTGCGACTCTTCCAATTTTATTCCAATAGTTTCTAGATCCCAAAAGCTTCTTTCATTGCAATCATCTATCGCACCTAAAGACAGAACATTCACTTTTACTAACCCAGAGTAGGTACTTTGAACACCAATTGGAATTGGCCCCTGCAATGTCCAGCCAAATATTGAGTCAACAGCAGTTAAACGATCTGAAATGTGCTGCACATTCCCAGACACAAATTTCCAATAGCAGTCTGCACCAATTAAAATTGAGATCCCGTCATCCGGTTGGTAAACAAATGGACGCGCATCTGCTAAGGTAAATTTAAAGGATTCCGTAATATTTGTGGGTGGAATCGCCAAAACATCTAAGCAAATTTCAGGAACCACTGCTACTTCGACTTCTACCGCTTGCTGATCGTATTGGCTTTTCAATGTTACACGAACAATAGGGCACTCTTGCGCACGCTGCTTCCCACTTCCAAACGGTATGATGCTTATTTTTCGGCTCCGCACGACTGGCAAACACAATTTCTTAGCTAGACTTTCCTTGAGAAACGACATTTGGCTGCCTCCATCTAAAATGAGACGTACATATGAACTTTTATTAGAATTTGGATTTATTGCAAATACTGAAGCAGTTTGCAAGAAAACATCCCCTAAGTCACTTTGACTAGTAGTAGATACGTTAGTCGTACACACATTCAATGGTTGTTTACTGGCCACGGTTGATTCTTGCGCCGAATTATTACAATTGTCTTGTCGTCTGTACGTTGGGTCACATACAGCTTTAGCATGCCATCCTTTGCATGTTTCACATCGCAAACGTTTCAAGGAACACTTTCTTGCGGAGTGGCCACGGTATGTGCAACGAAAACATCTATTGTCTCCTTTTAACATGTTCTTTCGTTGATTGAGTGAATGTGGCCCGTTACAATCTTTCGTTTGATGGGATAACGATTTGCAAAAGAAACAGCATTCTTTATTGGTAGTGGTAAATAGTTCAGCTGCCGTCGTGTATGTTCTACGAGTAAATTGTCGCCGTGTATTTTCGCCTTCGAAAAAGCTTTCAAGGGCTTCCGTTTCTCTCTTAATGAATTTTAAGAGATGCTTTATTTCATTATCACCAACAGAAATCTCACTTACCGATTCCGATGCAGTAACTGTACTCTCGGAAGATATTTCTTTCTGATTTTCGCTTACCTCATCTCCGTCTTTGTGGAAACGAAAATATTCTGCCCGCAAATCACCTGGCAAGCATCGCAAAAGCTTTGATTTTAGCATTATACTGTAATTACTCGATGGAATTCCCATGGACGTTAGCGATCTCATACATGTCATGACGGTGTTGTACAGATTGCGTAAACCTTTTACATCCGATTTTGACGACAATTGGGGGATCGTCATCAATTGATTCATGGTCTTATCAATCAGTTTATCTACGCTGCCAAATTCTTCTTGCAGTAAGGCAATAGCACCGTCATAACAACCACTACTCGGAGTAAAACCGGCTAATGCTTCTGCCGCTTCCCCTCTCAATGTAGATTGAAGATAATTGAATTTATCCGTTCCAGACAAAGCGTTATTTTCGTGCACTGCTGTACGGAACTGCTCCCAGAAGGGAAGCCATTGCTTAAAATCTCCTGAAAATGTCTTTAATGGAAGTTTCGGTAATTTAACACTGTTTGGAAAATTGTCACGTGAAGGAACTCGCATTGAGGTTTCTTTAAAATTTTGGTTGCGGTGCAATTTGTCGAGTCGTTGGGTTAATTTTGCAATGCAGGTGACAGCTTTGTCCTCATATTCCGCGGTAGCATCACATTCCTTTTGAAGATCTTCGGCCATTCCTGTTAAGCGCACTTCGTTATTGGCTTTATTAAGACCGTCATGAGCCATCTTTAGTCTTTGCAGAAAAACAGAGAGCTCTTCCTCAATGGTATCCCAGCTGTCTTCGTTCTTGGAGGTCGGCTTCGATTCATCGGATTCTAAATATTCCGTTGCACTTTTCACGATCTTTGTTACCTGGCCTCTGTAGGTCGTACGATTCGCGATATTCATATTTAATCGATAAAAGGGAATATCACGCGACCAAAATTTTTCTTTACTCGATTTCTTTCAACTATTACACGTTCCCGGGTTTCGGCACCATAAACAAAATGCTATCAATGTAAATTAAAGACGCATTAAAGACCCGAATCAAACAATGAAGTAATAGTTTATTGAATTCAAATGATTAATATTTAACATGTGTAATTCATCAAGGTTAAAAGACTACTGTGATTTTAATAGATTAAGTGAACTGAATATATAGTATTTACTTTATGGATATAAAAGCTTTATGCATGAGTATAGGAATAGGTATAAGAGTAGTAAACGAAGCTGAGAAATAGGAATTCTAGTACAAATTTCTACACTTATATTTTGAAACTATGAATTCGACAATTGGGTCAGGTTCTTCAAGCCTTTCTACTTTCCTGCTTAGAGAGGTGCACTCCATTTTTTCCAGCTGATCTATTGCAAACATAGTCTCAATTTCAAATCTGGAAAAGAAGAGATATTCTAGATTTTGATTTCCATAAACACACATAATGACTTGTTTTTAATGTACAAAAAGGATAACCTTACTCATTGGCTATATGGTTTTCTGAAATAAAACTAAGTGATTTATAGTACCTCCATTTGTGTTAAATCTTCATCCCATTTTAAACATCTCGCTCCTGCTTTTTAGTTTTTCTTCGATCGTCCCTTCAACTTGCCCAATGCGCTTTGCATTTATTCGCTAGAAAATAGGAACATACAATCAAATTTTACTCTTTATGTGAAGCTGGTTTTAGACTTAGAGTTACTTACTAAGGTGGTGCTACAGCTTAGGGTGAACCTGGCACTCAACCAACAAGCCTCTCCATTTAGCTCGGTCTCTAGCTCCAAGTTGGTCGAGGTCCCCTTGAACTTTTGCGCGCCACCTACGGCGAGGAGGCCTTCTACTGCGTCGTCCCTCCGGGTTAGATTCGAAGACTCCGTTGGCCGGAACGTTGGTGTCCATGCGCTGTACATGTCCTAGCCATCTCAAACGTCCAATACGGAGTTTTTTTTGATTTGGTCGATGTCACTGTACAGTTCGTATAGTTCGTCTTTGATTCTTCTCCTCCAAAACCCGTCAACGCAAATGTGACCAAATATTTTACGAACAATTTTTCTCTCGAAGAGACCACGGATATCCTCATCCGCTTTCAATAAAGTCCATGTTTCAGCGCGGTAATCCAAGACTGGGATGATCAGGGTCTTATACGGAGTCTCCTTAGTTCTTCGAGATAGATCTTTACTGTTGAATTGCCTTATTAGCCCAAAAAAACAGCATTTTTTCTTTTTTTTTTATAATTTGTGCGCACTCAAAGGGGTTATGAATACCCTTAGCATATTTTTACACAGTGCGGGCGTTGGATAGAATAGGTAGAGAGAGATTAAGATTTGGTGTAGTGGTTTGAAGCTCGGTTGTTTATGCTTCAGAGAAACTCCGGGGTTGGCGTCCAGATATCTGGGCAGTTTTTTGTTATTTTTGCCTTTGCTTCTAATTCACAGCATTTTTTTCGCGATTACCGACGTCATAGGCAAGTCAATGATCCAACAGAGCGAGCAATTTTTCCAGGCGTATGACCAAGCTACTGCCAGTGTTATGCCTTCGCAGTAGTGTTCACAGAAGCTTCCGCAATTGATCGGACTGACTTTATATATTTCATGAGAAATAAATAAATATTTGCTAACGTCAGGGTTTGAGCCATGAACCATTATCGTAGCCACTATCACGCGTTGTGTGCATGACCAAGCCACGCCATGATAATATCATGTTCTGCTCAACTGAGGAAGGTATAAAAGACAGTGTCGCCATTAGAAACTAAGTCTATTCATACTTACGATTGATACAATAAAGAACTACAAACTGAGCTCTGAGTCTTTTACTATTTTTCTGTTCCACTCTTGTACTATATTATTGGAAATTATTATTATTATTTATTTAGCTTCACTAAAATATTCTGTATAATAATTTATATTATTATTCAGTTTAAAACTGAACAGAGATCGTGGCTGTTGTGTCCTGTATTTCAAAATGAGTACAAATCTGTTTTCTATTTAACAAGCAAAAATATAATTTGTTTTACGTAGTATACAGCAGAACAAGATAAAAGTCACATACGCACAACATGAAATCGTGCAGAGATAATACTCGTATATACATATAAAAAGAAAGTTCTGAACTGACTGGAATGGGAAAAAGGAATGGTAGTACACAATAGTGATGGATGCGCTCTTAATGGCCCAACGGCAGCGCTTGTACTCCCGTAGTGGACTACTGGCACCGGTGTACCCGGCCCCGCGTTCTAGCGGTGTAACATAATGAACAGACAGGTTGCAGGTTATGCCGTCGGGTTAACAAATTACCAAGCAACCAAAAGCCTCGGATACGGGTGATTTTACTGTTGATGACCCTTGCAAACGTAAAAACAACAACAATATTCGTGTCTGCAAGTGGAATGTTACATCCTTCTACAAACCACGTGCAGCTGCACAACTTGCGGAAGCTCTAAACTGCTGCAAAGCAGACATTACTACCATTTAAGAAGTGTGATGGGATGGGTCGGCCAAATTTACTTACTTAGGTGGTGCTATAGTCCAGGGTGGACATGGGCCTAAACCAACAGACCTCTTAAGCCAGCCCGGTTACGAGACAGTTGCCTCCAGATACGCACGCCAAGTTAGGTGAGGTGCCCCTCCACTTATTTGCGCCGTCCATCCGGGGTGGATTCGAAGACTTTCTTAGCGGGAACGTTGGGCTCCATCCGCTAAAGTCCATGCTTCTGAGCCATACAGCAGGACTGGGATAATTAGTGTCTTATTAGGAGTTACCTTAGTAGATCGAGGCAGGGCTTTGTTACTCCAATGCCTTCTTAATCCATAAAAACAGCGATTGGCAAGAGTAATTCTTCGTTTGATCGCCTCACAGGTGTCATTTGCGGAGCTCACCATAGAGCCTAGGCAGACAAAATCCTTTACTACCTCAAAACTATATCTGTCTATTGTAGCTTTCTGCCCAAGTGACTGATGTTGGGTGTCCTTTTTTGTAGACAGCATCTTCGCTGCTTCGATCTCAATACTCGCAAACGCCCCACTAACAGATCGCTGAGTTCTTCCGACCATGTCAATGTCATCGGCGTAAGCGAGTAGTTGTACAGTCTTGTAAAAGATTGTACTTCCGGTGTTGTGTTGTGAGTTTCGTACAGTGCTTTTAAGTATTATGTTAAAGAGATCGCATGATAGCGCGTCACTTTGTCTAAGATCTTTCCTGACATCGAACGGTTCGGTGGTGTTTTTTCCGACTTTGGTGGAGCAGCGAGAGTTCCCCATCGCCGTCCTGCACAAACGGACAAGCTTGGCAGGGATGCCGAAACTAGACATGGTTCTGTATAGCTCGCCTCCATACACGCTATCATAGGCAACTTTGAAATCGATGAAGAGGTGATACGTGTCGATTTTATATTCATGAGTTTTTTCCAATATCTGCCGTAGTGTAGATATTTGGTCAATGGTGGACTTTCCGGGCCTGAAACCGCACTGATAAGGACCTATCAGGTTGTTAACGAGTTTTAGGCGTTCACATAATACGGTAGACATGATCTTATATGCGATGTTGAGGAAACTTATACCTCTGTAGTTGGTGCAGTTCAGAGGGTCTCCTTTCTTCAGGATCGGGAAAACGATGCTGATGTTCCATTCATCGGGCATACTTTCGTCCGACCCGATTTTACATATGAGCTGGTGCATGCTCCTTACCAACTCATCTCCTCCTGCCTTGAAAAGTTCGTCGGCATGGCTCCAGCAGTTTTGTCTGATTTAAGTTTAGATGTCGCTATCCTCACCTCATTCTGGGGCCCCACTCTGTATTGCTACTCTAATGTCAAATCATTCGAATTCGCAGAATTGTCACTCTGTAATTCGAATCGTAAATTCAAATTTATGACAATCGAACAAACTTTTGTTGCCAACTTCAATGTCAATTTCTTATCGCAAATCTGGCACTCTGTATTGCTAAACGAAATATCAGAGTAACTCGAATTCGCATCATTTTGTTCTACTGCTATTTGGTTTGCGGATGTTGAGGTAAGCAATTGTGTTTCTTTTAAAATGTAAGTATTTTATGACATAAAATGTTATTTTGAACTTAAAATACAATGAAAGTGATATACATAAAATAGTTTTGTGAAATTACTTGATTAAAACGTATTTTAGAACATGAGGGCAGTCCACCGAAAGTCAAATGTAAATGCTCCACCTTAACTTCTCTTGAAGGTAGCAGTGGATAGAATGAGTAAAGTGGGAAATACATGATACAACTGTTCTACGAACGGTTGCACATCTTTGGTGTTGTATACGATAATTGTGTCGTGTGTATTCACACAACCAACCGTTGTACCGATATCGTATGGTCGCATGGTCTTGACTGTACAACCGCTGTAGCATACACAAATTGTATGGAAATTATATGGTGTGTATGTGTAAAATGGATGAATGAAATGTCTGGTTGTACGTAAGTTGTATGCAAATTGTATGTGTGTGCTGCATACTACAGTATGCCGATGCCGGTACGACGGTTGTCTCGTGTATTTCCCACATAATACTCTCAGTTTCGGGTTGAACCAACCACTGCTATATTTTTCTTCTACTTTTTATCACTTAGCTCCATTATATTCGACCTATTTCTAATTCGTCTGCGTTCTATTCTTTCTCCTTGTGTGTCATCTTGATGAAACCACAATTCGACAGCATCCAGTTCCATTTCTATAACATATATTTAAATTTCTTTCTCAAATATAAATAAAACACAAAATTCTTTGGAACGAAATTTGCTTCAAAGTGACATTTCAGCGTTCTATACTCGAAGCTAGATTCGCACATTTCATAGCCCCAGTTGGCAATACTTCCATTCGATTCTGTTTTCTTACAGAGTGCCGGCTAAGATTAGAATAGGAAAGTACTTTCGCAAAAATTTGACTTTCGGGTAGCAATACAGAGTGAGGCCCCTGGTCAGGCTGACGGGAATCTTGACTATCATCGTCACTGTTGAAAGGCTCATTCTGCCGGGACGCGGAATATCGGTCATCGTTGCCGTTCAACAGTCTGCAGCAGTGTTCATTCCATATCCTCTGCACCGACTGGAATTCTACTACTATGTTTCCACTTTTATCCCTGCAGGCTTCTCTTCTGGACCTGGCATGTTTTTTTTACCGTTTGGTAACTTTTCGAACATCATTCCTGCAATAAAGTCTCTCAATCTCCTCGGTCGAGCGCTTCTCATGCTCCTTTTTCTTCTTTCGTCGATGTTTCTCTTTTCACCTCTACTGGTAGAGTTCGCGAGCAGCTCTAGTCCTTCTATGCAGCGCCGCTTTGTGCGCCTTTTGTTTTGCTGCATGTGCTTGCCGGCACTCCTCATAAAACCAGGGGTTTCATTGTGGTGCCCGAGAGAAACCCAGTACATCAGAGGCGGCATCTCTGATGGCTTGTTGGTAACGCTGCCACTCGTCTTCCGCATTTGCTGCTGGCTGCATAGGACTTAGATTGAGATTAAAGGAGACTCGATCGGCAACGGCTCTGGCGGTCTCTTGCGATTTTAGCCGTCCTACGTCAAACTTCCTAACAGTATATCATTCATTTCGCTCCATTCTGGATATCCGCATCCGTACGTTGGCTACATCTAGGTAGTGATTCGAGTCCACGTTGGCTCCTCGGAAATTCCGGCCACACAGAATACTGGAAGAGTGCCTTGCGTCAATCGCAAGCGTTTCGATCAAAAGAAATTCAAATATCCCCCCGTGAATATCAAGACGTGAGAACCGCGTACTAGCTACGACAACATTTCGTCCCGCCGTAAAGTCGACTAGCCTGAATCCGTTGTCGGATGTGGTGTTGTGTAGTAGGCTGTGCTTTCCGGCAACGCTACTAAAGACGTCCTCTCTTCCTAGCTTTGCCTTAAAATCACCTAGGATAGTTTTAACGTGGTGGCTAGGGCACTGCCCTTACGTGTTGTCCAAGAACTGGTGGAAATCATCTTCGTCGAGCCGTCCATCTTCTCATGAAGGGCGTGAACGCATATTAGGCTAATGTTGGCGAATTTAGCCTTGATACGGATAGTCATAAGGCGCTCGTTCCCATGCTGGAAACTCAAGACTTCTTGCCTAAGTCTGCACCAGTCCTCCTTCGTCGAATAAAACCAAAGTTAGAGTAATTATAAATATATAACATGCGATAACATTCCCACGAAGGAGAAAATCTCATAGGAAAATGAGCGCAAGCGTAACTTAAAAGGAGAATTACGTAGTTCCTAAAGAAATTTAATTTGAAGATTAGAACAAAACTTAAAAGGAGAATTACGTAGTTCCTAAAGAAATTTAATTTGAAGATTTGAGAAAATAATATTAAAAATTCGCGCGGATTTTGTTTATATGTGGTTAGAACCGTTATCACCATTTATCTTTAAAATAGAATAAACATTGTGGAGATAAAAAAAAGTACGATGTTTCACTTCTGAGTGCGGCAACACTTTTCCGCACAAGAATTAAAATTTCCCTCTTATACACTGTCAGCTGTCAAACATGACATTTGTTTGTTTTATAGTTCTTAGTTTTGGATTTGTATTTCCAAGTGAATTAGAGCAAAAGTTGCAATATTTCTTACTATTTTTATATTCGTAGGCCGAAAATATGGCACTTAATGTGCGCTTAAATACGTGTGGTACGCGGACGAAAGCTTTTTTTTTTAATATTAAGCACACGTCTTGACTAAACATAAGAGAAAATTTCACTCTGCGTAAAAGAGATTCTCGCTCATTTTTTACACGACCATATAACACAGCGGACACTTGATTGTGTTGGTAAAGGTGGGAGTAGGTCGACTCGTTGGGAAGAGAAAATCGTATACGATTTTTTCATGCTCCCTCTATCTTGCTTTGTAGTCGTTTGCATTATACTTGAGTTTTCGTTATTGAGTGTTATTGTGTGGACATTTTTTTAAAGTGTTGATTCCGGTTACTGTTTAATAAAATGGAAACTTTTAAATGGTCTCGTGGATTAATTGGACATTTAATATTGCATTTTCAATTGCAAGAAAATCTGTACAATACGGCCCATCCATCTTATAAAAATAAATTTAAACGGGTAAATTCTTTAAATGAAATTTTAATAGAACTTAAAAATATAAACACTTGCATTACAATGGAAAATTTAAAAACAAAACTTAAAAGTCTTCGCACCCAGTACATAAAAGAACATAAAAAAGTGTCAAATTCAAGAAAGCGCGGAAACGGTTCCGATAAAATCTATAAGCCAAAGTTGTGGTGCTACCAGGAGCTAGCTTTCTTAAAACCCCGTTGTTATACAAAAAGTTCAGTTTCAAGAATAGATAAGGTAATTTTAAGAATAACTCCTATATTTAATATATTTCAGAAATAAACGCACAGAATGGTTCCAGTTCGATACAACACAGTCTGAACGCATATTAGGCTAATGTTGGCGAATTAAGCCTTGATACGGATAGTCATAAGGCGCTCGTTCCCATGCTGGAAACTCAAGATTTCTTGCCTAAGTCTGCACCAGTCCTGCTTCATCGAATAAAACCAAAGTTAGAGTAAAAATAAATATATCAACATGCGATAACATTCCCACGAAGGATAAAATCTCATAGGAAAATGAGCGCAAGCGAAACTTAAAAGGAGAATTACGTAGCTCCTAAAGAAATTTAATTTGAAGATTTGAGAAAATAATATTAAAAACTCGCGCGGATTTTTTTTTATATGTGGTTAGAACTGTTTTTATGATATATACAATATCGAATCGTACGATATCATGTCCCGCTAAAATTTCACTTTATCTAACATGCCGCAAATATTTTTTTTAGTTTCACCGAGCTCAAAAGTGCAAAGGGGGCGGGTTACGCCTCCCTGAAAAGAGAGCGCCAAGTTTTTTTTATTGCACTTTTGAGATCATCACAATTTATTCGGTCTAAGAAAAAATAAAAAAAAATTTTAATTTTTTACATTTCTGGTAAAGTAAAATCCAGCCGAATTTTTATATGCGTTAATTGTTTTTCTTTTACAAATATACAATAGTGTTTACTCTGTAACTTATTTCTGGGATCACCATTTCTTTTTAGAACAGAATAAACAAATTGCAGAAAACTGAAAACTTTTTTGATACGAAAGTATTTCTCATGTGTTTAAAGGACGAAAAAAGAAGACGATTCGGTACGTATCCCATTTCTCACACATGTCACCCTGAATGATTCTGTAACCATAGGGTAAGGCAGTGTTTAACTTTGGAAAGTGGCAACACTTTTTCTGCACAAGAACAAAAATTTCCGTTTTATACAATGCCAGCTGTCAAATGTGACTTTTGTTTGTTTTCTAGAGTTTTTCGATTTGTATTTCTAGGCGAATTAGAGAAAAAGTTACAATATTTGGTAGTACATATTTCTTATATTCTAAAGCTTAAAATATAACATTTTACGTGCGCTTAAATAAATGTGGTACGCGGACGAAAGCATTTTTTAATGTTAAGCACACGGCTTCACTAGACAAGAGAAAAGTTCACTGTGAAAGAGATTCTCACTCATATTTTACAAGATAAGGTAACAGCCTACACTTATAATTGTGTTGGTAAGGTGGAGAAAAGTGCAGGGGCTGGTCGACTCGGATGGGTAGACAAAATCGTAGACGATTTTTTCGTGCTCCCTCTATCCTGCTTCGTAATGGTTTTTCGTTTGCTTGAGTTTTCGTTATTCAGTGTTGTTGTGCTGAATTTTTTTTTAAAGTGTTGATCCTTGTTACGGTTTATTAAAATGGAACGTTTTAAATGGTCTCGTAAATTAATTGGACATTTAATATTGCATTTTTAATTGCATGAAAATCTATATAATATGACACATCCTTATTATAAAAATATATTTAAACGGGCAAATTCTTTAAATGAAATTTTAATAAAACTTAAAAAGTTAAACACCTGCGTTACAATAGAAAATTTAAGAACAAAACTTCATACTCTTCGCACCCAGCTCGTAACACAATACAGAAAAGTGGAAAATTCAAAAATGAGCGGAAACGGTTCCAATACAATCTATAACCAAAGTTGTGGTGCTACCAGGAGCTAGCTTTCTTAAAACCCCATACGAAAAGTACAGTTTCCAGAACTGATAAGGTATTTTATGAATAATCGAAATAATGATATATTTTTTTTTAGTTCCACTGAGCTCAAAAGTTCAAAGGGGGCGGGTTACGCCTCTCAGAGAAACAGATCCATTTTTTTTTTTTCAATTTTAAGTAGGGTACGGAAACGCACGCTCATGTGCGTCTTGGACATATGGTATACAACTTTGGGGTTGTACCAAACCAAGCAATATGGCTCTACTGCAAGCATTTCAAAATAAAATGCTAAGAGCAATCGTGAATGCTCCTTGGTATATAAGGAATAGTGATATTCACAGAGATCTAGGAATTGCTACCGTGAGGGACGAAGTAACAAACTTTGCTCGCAAACTTCGTACCCGTCTTCGTGTTCATTGCAATAATGAAATAATCCGTACTATGGACGTGACAAACCTTGAGCGCCGACTACAAAGAACAAGACCTTTCGACCTAGCGCCGTAAGGAAAAACCGCATGTAATGACGGTATTAGTAGGTGCCTTCACTGGAAAGCTACCTACCTAACGCGATTAACACTACAGAAGCGTAAACTACTCGTTAAGGGAACTTAGTCGTAGTCATCACAAAAAATGAAAAAATGAGAGGAACGAATTTCCTACTACTATGAGTACGCGCAGCCGGTTCTCATAGTGCCTCTCTGAGGGGGTGAGGTTTAGCCCGTAGGCATATACTGACTAGCACTGATGGCATTGTCAGATATATGAATCGGGCATAACCAATGGTACGGACCATTGGTATCTTTTGAAGATTCCTGCACCTCCAGGCGCAACCAAAAAAAAAAAAAAAAAATGTGCGTACATTCAACAGCTCACATCTCATTTTAGTCTCACGTGCGCGTGGGTTTTTCGGAAACCCATGTGCGCGTGCATTGGCCATTGTATTTCCATTACTGCACACGCACACGAGCGAGTTTTTCAAAATTAGAAAATGTACATTCGCGTGCGCACGTGAGACGTAGGTATACAGCGCACATGCGTTCTTCTTCTTCTTCCTTTTATCAGCGAGGCTATGATCCGAAAACAAGGGATCATAACCCTCCCACTTCACTACTTGGAGTAGGGCTATTTGTTACTGCTACTTGAGTGAGCAAAAAATATATTAAACTCTACCAAATATCAACAACAGTACGGTAAAAACAGATTTTTCGCAGATCACTGCGATAAGTTGCTACTATATTGCACAATAGTGTATTTCATTCGGTAGTGTATTTAAATCAACTCATTTGCGACTCACGCACAGATGTGTGCTTTTTTGTAACGCACATATGATGTGCGCACTTGGGGGGTGAGTTTCTATTATATAAAGTGCTCGCTCGTATTCGTGAGCAAAAATAAAAACGGCCAAAAACTCATGAGCACGTGCGCTTTATAATTCAGACTGGATAGCGCACACTCGTGAGCAGCTCTTGTATTCTACCGGACTAAGAAAAAAAATTAAAATTTTCGACATTTTCCGCTTAGTAAAATCTAGCATCCTGCCCCTTATAAGCTAAACACGCCCTATTAAAATAGGCGTGGAGTTGTGAAATGAAAATCTTTCTACGGAAATGCACCTTCTTTCCTTGGCTGTTTAGATTGTTCATGTTTACTTCGTCGATGCCTTGGTTCATTCTTTCCTGGTAGCTAGTGTTAATATTAAGATTAATATTACCTGTTAATAAAGTTATAAAAATAATTTCATTTTATTAATAGGCAAACACGAATTTCGTGATCTCTTTTATATCGTTTCTACTGAAAGGAATTTCATAAATTATATACCGTTAGCAAGCTCTTTCTATGCAGATGCAAACAATGTTTTTTCATTTTAAGGCCAAGTTAATAAGAAAGCTGCAATCGCCATGTAAAAGTAAGCTAATACATATGCATTTATGCATGCAATAAATACACAAATCACACGAACAGTATCCCTATACAGCCACCACTTTCTTAAGGATCCTCACAGTTCCACTGAGCTGTTGTTTTTTTTTTTTTTTTTAAAGTTGCTTACGTTAAAAAGAGAGAAATAAGTGATGCCACTTACTTTTCCTTAAATGTACTACTTTAAAAAAAAAAAAAGTAATACCACATGTTTATACCACAGATATTGCGAATCGTACATACTGTTGTATCCAGCATTCGCCGCTGAACGCAGAGGAAGAGTTCGAAAAATATACGTCGAAGTTTCCAATGTTGTATCCAGCCTTCGCCGCTGAACGACGAGAAAGAGTTCGAAAAGTATACGTGGAAGAAAAAGTTGGTGAAAGTTCGAAAATGGCGGCAAAGTCGAAGTTTCCAATGTTTGACAGATGGAGAGTGGAAATTAACTGGAAGCAGGAGATGGGATATAAAAAGCCGCTGCATCGAGGAAGTAGAGAGTTTTTTCGATTTTTTTTTTCGACATACCGAATTGATTGTTAAAAAAAAAAACAATTTCTCTTTTAAAATAAAATTTCAAAACCCTCTCGGGAACCAACCTAAATCTTTAATTTTTTTCGCATTTCTTTCCCGTTGCTCTTTTTCCCAAGCAGTCGAGCAGTCAAGGCCTACTTTTCCGGCGATCTTCGAATGCTAGCAGCAGCATAGCGCCCCCCCAGAATTACAACATTGGTGTCAGGTGTGGGGTCTCGCGATCGGAGTTAAGAATAATTCCTTCCACGCTAGTTACTGAAGACGATGGACGCTGAAGAAATCCGAGGCCTTTTTGAGTTTCTGACGATGAAACTGCATGAACAGACTCAGCTTGAGCACAGCTTTTGGGAGAAAAAGCTCGTGGACTGGGACACGGAAATCCGCGGACGCCAATCTAGCTTGGAGGCAAGGCTAGATGACCTAGAGAAAACTCTAAATAACGGAGCTTTTGCCTCAGTTCCTCATTCCTCGCCCCTGTCTATGCGCCCGGCAGCTGCTTCTGGAGAAGGAAGACCAACCTCAACTGCGGTGAGCTGCCCCCAACCCAGCGAAGTTTTCGAGATGCCCGAGAATTTCGCAGCTACTATGCCTATGGACCCAACGCTTCACTCATCCGGACCTTCCCCGATCACTCGGCCCCACTTTTTCAACCCGGGGTTTGTACAACCTTTCGACGGACAATCATCCTGGACTGACTATGAACGCCAATTCGAAATCGGGGCGGGATTTCAGGGGTGGACTGAAATGGAGAAGGCCAATGCCCTGGCCATGCAATTACGACGTGAAGCATTGTCTGTTCTTAGTGCTTTACCACGAGGAAAACCACTCTCGTACGATGTCCTTCGAGGTCTTCTAAGGCAACGCTTTAGCTTGGACAGCCAAACAAGCTATACCTTGCTTCGTAATCGCATGCAGAGACAAAAGGAATCATTAGCTGAATTTGCTATCCAACTCCAAAGGTTAGCAGTTTCGGCCTTTCCTGATGGAGCTGGGAAGGTAGTGGAGGAGATCGTCCTCAGCCAATTCATAGAAGGCATCAAGGACGAACAGATACAGAATTTGGTCGCCGTGGGACGTCCACGTAGCCTTAAAGAAGCCCTACGAACTGCGCAGGAGATGACATCACGCCTCGAACGCAAGAATCACTGCCATGTTTTTGCAACTACATCAAATACTAGCCGAAATGGGTGTGGGAGACGAGAAAATCAACGATTCGTTGCTGCCACCGAACCCTCCACTTCCTACCCGGCGGAAAATTAAATGCTGCTGGTAGTAAAGAGCGAATGCCAGTAGCAAACCGTAAAACCGCTCTAACCAACTCACAACCACTCGATAGCCGGGACCCTCTTCCACCATTCTCATGTCGGTCGTCAGTAGAACCAACCTCAACCTTCGTGGGAATAACTAAGGAAGCCGGACCGTCGCTAAATGGCTCCATAGATGGCAAGCCATTAAACTTCATCATTGACTCTGGTGCCGAAGTATCCACATCGAAAACTAGGCCCACGACACCTTCAAGGTATCTTGAAGGAGTCCACAGGAGAACGGCTAAAGGCACCGCTGAAGTATCACTCATGTTCAGCCACAATGTACCTCACCCGTCTTTCACTCCAACTGGCCAACGCAGTCCCGAACCCCGGCCCACTGATTGCATTGGAGAACATATGGGCAACCCCGATTTGGCGAAGCCATCCACGGAATTACGAAGGCACAATCCCCACTTGCTGACCAACGACCACAACAGCCCGCCAACAGCATATACCCCAGAAATTCGCAAATCACGCTCGCAGGAGATCTTGCGCAAGAAGATGCCCAGCGAACAACGCAGAGCTACATCAATAAAGGGACTGGGCATTCAGAATGGGCGGCCAAGAGAGACGCCTTCAGTTCAAGTCATCGAAGATCTGATAGCGATAGCGGACACCTTTAAGATGCTGGTAGGGCCTGCAAGGCACTTATACGTCGATCGCAGGCTCCCGGTCAAGCTGCATGCTCCAAGCCAAAAACCAGGACATCTTCAACCACTTCTGACATATCCGATGAAGGCAACCCCAGAAGACTTAGCAGACGAACAGGCATTACGATGCTGGAATCTTTTGATCCGGTACCAGGGCTCCAGTTTTAAAGTGGACTTACACGACAGTCGAAGCGGCGTCCACCTAGGAGTAAAGAAGAAAGTCAGCAAAGTTAAGAGCAGATATTTCTGGATCGGTCGAACTACCTACATCAAAGTGTTGACATTCAGTAGAGAATTAAGACTTCCCGTGGATTTGGTAGGAGGGCTACCACCGGGAGAGAAGAAAGACGCTCCCGAGTACGTCCTTGACTTGGAGGAACGCCCGGCACAATTTCATGAAGCAGCTATTCGCAATTTGAAGATGACAGCCGATTCGATGAAATGCCGTTACGACCTTCGGACCCAGCTGAAACCATTCCAACCGGGTGACCAAGAGTTGTTCTTCAATTCAAAACGTCATAAGGGAGTATGTCCAAAACTACAGTCCTTGGGAAGAACCAGTGCAAATCATCACGCAGCGCTCCAATCTGGTCTCCGAAATTCAGCAGCCGAATACTAGAAACAAAAAAGTTATCCACATCAACAGACTGGCTCCCTACGCTGTAATGGAGTTAACTCAGACGGTGCTTTGAGTCTTTAGGGGGGAGGAGTGTTGTATCCACCATTCGCCGCTGAACGCAGAGGAAGAGTTCGAAAAATATACGTCGAAGTTTCCAATGTTGTATCCAGCCTCCGCCGCTGAACGACGACAAAGAGTTCGAAAAGTATACGTGGAAGAAAAAGTTGGTGAAAGTTCGAAAATGGCGGCAAAGTCGAAGTTTCCAATGTTTGACAGATGGAGAGTGGAAATTAACTGGAAGCAGGAGATGTGATATAAAAAGCCGCTGCATCGAGGAAGTAGAGAGTTTTTTCGAGTTTTTCGATTTTTTTTCTTCGACATACCGAATTGATTGTTAAAAAAAAAAAACAATTTCTCTTTTAAAATAAAATTTCAAAACCCTCTCGGGAACCAACCTAAATCTTCAATTTTTTTCGCATTTCTTTCCCGTCGCTCTTTTTCCCAAGCAGTCGAGCAGTCAAGGCCTACTTTTCTGGCGATCTTCGAAGGCTAGCAGCAGCATAGCGCCCCCCCAGAATTACAACAATACGTATATTTTTATAATGTAAATATTAAAAATGAATTAACTACAATGCGGCCGAATTTCGGCCACTGGACCCATTAGTAATATTTGGTTGGCCAATAAATCCCCTCTGTTTATCGCTAGTGTTCTCGTTAACTTTGAATGACGCCGCTTGTAAATCACCCTTATTGTCGACGTCGTCTATCGAAAACGACAGGCGACATCTGCCGAGTCGAGGCGTTTGTGATTTCTCATTGCGTAACTAAAACGACACGACTCTCTGAACACTTACATTCCACATGCGTTCCACACATGTGTTTTGATATTTGATTCGACGAATTTGTATTTTTTCTGTGACTTGGTGAAGGATTTGCAAAAATTATTTAAAAATGAATAGTGTAGATATGTTTTTCGAGAGCAGTGACGAAGAAGAAAATAAGAAAAAAGAGCTTGTAAGGATTAGAAACAAATCAGAACAAAATCCAATCCATTGGATTTGCCCGGAGTTAAGTGAGTGGGAGAAATAAATAAATTCTAATCAATTGTTTTAATCACAATTATTTTCAGATTTAAAATGTATTTTAGAATTTAAGGATATGTCATCCCATTTGCGATTTACATCACTTTTCGTTAGGCCCTTTGTAAAGGATTTTGCCAAAGGGTTGCACATGCTTTTCTTTGTCACTAATCACACACTCGTCCACAAAATTCTCTACGACGAAAATGGTCCCTTTCCACGACAAATGTCGTCGCAAAATGAATTACACAATGCGACGATCGTCGTCGAAAAATGCAATCCACATTCTTTGACATTTCAAACGAGTTTTGTCGATGGTCGAGGTGACAAAAGTCGTTCATTTGTGTTCGACAATGCCAAACAGACGCGTCGTTTTTTTTTTCAGTCGTGGACGTCGTCGACAATAAGGGTGAATGTTTCTTCGAGCTTGCAGTTTTTTCTTCTTAAGTTTTTTTAATAACGTGGAACGGAAAAGATCATGGAGCAAAAGAGGTGAGCCACCTTCAGCCATTCCAAAAGCTGGTCTTCACACTAATCAGGTTATGCTCTGTATTTTGTGGGATTGGAAGGGAATTGTATATTATGAGCTTCTTCTGCATAACCAAACCATTGATTGCGATAAATACTGCTATCAATCGGATATACTGAAGGATGCAATCACTGAAAAACGACCCGAACTGGCTAACCGGAAGGGCGTCGTTTTCCATAGCTAGACCGCATGTCTCTTTGCAGACTCGGAAGAAGTTGGTGCAGTTTGGATGGGATGTTTTACCTCACCATCATACACCTCATCTTGCACCTTCCGATTACCATTTATTCCGGTCCCTGCAGAACTCACTTAATGGAAAAAATTTCGTCTCGCTGGAAGCTTGTATGTATGTATGTATGGAAGCTTGTAAAATCCACTGAGCAGTTCTTCGCCAATAAAAAATCAAACGTTCTGCGAAAGGGGCATTATGAAATTGCCCGAAAGATGCCATAAAGTGGTAGAAAATAACAGTGCATATATGGTATAACTGATTCAAGTTTTTCCTAACAATAAATATTGAGTCTTTGATTCCGCCTAAAAAAACAGAGGGAACTTATTGGCCAACCCAATAATAATTCTTCCTAAGAAGACCAACCGCGCAGGGTCTACTATACCTAGATGACTCCAGGAGAGATGTGGGACTTGATCCAACCATCTATTTCTAGGCCTACCGAGGGATCGCCTACTTGGCACGACAATCGTGGTACGTCTTAGAAGCCGATCTAAGGCATACGCACTAAGTCACCAGACCATCGAAGCATAGATCGTTCGTTTGGAGAAGTAGCTGCTCAACATTGGACGCTTCGCGTACTCTGGTGTTGCGCACTCGATTCCTACGACTTATTCCATCAACACCGCGAAGAAACCTCATTTCGGCAGCTTGTATTCTTTCGGGCACTACCCAAATTTCATGACTTTTTGGTAGTGGTGGGTATAAATAACAAACCAGCTAAAAAAAAAAAACTGTTTTTTGTCTCGTTGTTTTTCATAAAAAAAAACAGTTTAAAATTCATAAAAAAAAAACGAAAGCAAACTAAGCAATAACCAAACAAGGAATACACATACTCCATTTAACGAAATGAAAAATCAAATAACGAGCGGGTAGTTATTTCGTTTCGTTAAACGGAAAGTTATAGAATGTTTAGAGATGGAATCAAGTTCTTCGTTTTTCTCCTTTATGTGTGATTCACATGTGTGCAACAGAATGATCGGTTCGCATGCCTTTGTTGGATTTTGTGTATGACCGGATGAAGTAGTTATTATTATTTGTTTGGCCAAAGGAAAAGTTGTGTGGGGTATAGTCACCAATGTGGACTATGATATTCGTGCTCCTGTAGGAACAATGAAATACGACCACTTAAATGTATAATATAAAATGTTTATTAGCAATTATTAGTTAAATATAATCTACAGCGGCAAGTAGTTATGGCGACAAGTATGCGTGCGAAAGGGCTTGTTACTCGAATGATGAACAAAGGATGAGTCATATTTTAATTAATTTTTTAGCTCTTTAACTCCTGTTGGACGAAAACTGCTTGTCGGTCGTGGAATGAGGTTGGTTTCGGCGTCAGCTTTTTCATAGCGTTGCGTATATTTCGTAGCAGCTCGTGTCCGCAAACTTGTCTTGAGTCAGGGACTAGGAATTGACCTGGTAGCCTTAAAGTCGTTCCGAAGACTAAGTCCGCTGGCGTTGCTTGAATGTCTGGTTTGAATGTTGCTCTCAGCCCGAGCATGATGATTGGCAAGACGGTAACCCAATTTGTTGTTAGATGACTCTTGAGCGCGGCTTTAAGAGTCCGATGCCAGCGTTCCACAATGCCATTTGCTTGAGGGTGATACGGTGTCGTCTTAGTATGTTTAAATCCGAGAGTCTGCGCAAGCTCCTGGAATGTTGATGATATGAACTGTCTTCCGAGGTCGGTTGTTACTGTCGCTGGAACTCCATAGCGTGATACCCATCCGCTCAAGAAGGAAATCACGACCGACTCTGCCGTGATATCCGCGAGAGGAATTGCTTCTGGCCACCTCGTGCACCGATCGACACAGGTTAGCAAATATTGATAACCTTTGGACGGTGGTAATGGTCCCACGATGTCTACGTTGACATGCTCAAAACGTTCCGGTGTTTGCGAGTATTGAGCCAGTGGTGTTCGATTATGTCGTAGGGTTTTGCATCTCTGGTAGGCTATGCATTGCTGAACAAATTGTGTCGTGTCCATTCGCATACCTGGCCAAACGTAACGCTCTGCGATCATCTTGAGAGTACCCCGTACACCTGGGTGAGACATTTGATGGCAGTTGTACAGTATCTTATGACGATAGGGGAGCGGCACCCAAGGTCGAATCTTTTCCGCAGATGTGTCGCAGAAAACTTGCGCGTCGGACTCTGGAATACGGAATGGTTTGATTAGTAAAGAATTTTTGGGCGAATTACCTGTCTGCAACAATGTCTTTAGCTCGCCGTCTTGTTGTTGCGCTTTGGCTAGCTCCTCGTAGTCGATCTTCGCAAAGGCTATGGTGTCCACCCGAGATAGCATGTCTGCTACATCGTTATCAGCTCCAGCAATGTGACGGATGTCGGTCGTAAACTGTGAAACGAAGTCCAGCTGTCGTACTTGTCGTGGACTGGCTTTGTCCAACCGTTGATGAAACGCGAACGTTAATGGTTTGTGATCCGTCAGTACCCAAAACTGTCTTCCTTCTACCGAATGCCGGAAGTACTTAACACCTTCGTACAAAGCGAGAAGTTCCCGGTCGTAGGTGCTGTATCGTTGCTGTGTCGGCGTCAGTCGTCTACTGAAGAAACCGAGTGGTTGATGATTATCTTCGACGATTTGATGCAGAACAGCTCCTATCGCTTTGTCGGATGCGTCAACAGTGATGGACAGGGGTGCGTCGGCTGCTGGGTGCGCTAGCATCGTGGCGTTTGCCAATTCGGTTTTGCAGCTTTCGAAAGCGTTCGACGATGCTTCGCTCCAAATGATGGGAGTGGTGTCGTTTTTTAAATTTCGTTTCCCGATGAGGTCTTGAAGTATCATCTGGTTTGCCACTGCGTTTGGGAGAAATCTTCTGTAGAAATTTAATGTTGCTAGGAATCTCTTCAGCTCGCGCACGGTTTTAGGTTTAGGAAAGTCGGTTATAGCTTGTACTTTCTCTGCTGTGGGTCGGATGCCTTGTGCTGTGATTGTGTGACCAACGAAAACGATTTCCTGCTTCCCCAGATGGCATTTGGAAGGGTTGATAACTAGACCGAAAGTTCGCAGACGATTAAAAACTTGTCGTAGATGCTGTTCGTGCTGGGTAGCATTCTCCGATGCAATGAAGATATCATCTAGGTACGGAAAAGCAAAATCTAGATCACGTAAGACTTCGTGCATGTGCCTTTGAAATGTCTGGGCCGCGTTTCTTAATCCGAACGTCATGTAGCGGAATTCGTATAAACCAAATGGTGTGGTTATCGCCGTCTTGGGAATGTCCGCTGGGTGAACCGGTATCTGATGATAAGCGCGCTTCAGATCGATCGTCGAAAAGATGGTCTTATTGTGAAGAATTGTTGAGAAGTCCTGGATGAATGGAATAGGGCACCTGTCCGGTACTGTTTGTGCGTTGAGGGCGCGGTAATCACCGCATGGTCGCCACTGTCCGTTTGGTTTTCGCACCATGTGTAACGGACTTGACCAGCTGCTCTTCGATGGCGTGCAGATACCCCTCTCCATCAGAAAACGAAACTCTTCTCTTGCTGCTTGAAGCTTATCCGACGGAAGGCGTCTTGGTTTAGCGAAAACCGGCGGTCCTCTAGTCTCGATGTGATGCGAGATTGACGATTCGTGATGTTTCTCGTTCGGATTGAGTAAGGTCAAGTCTTTGAATTCTTCTAAAAGATGTGCAAAAGGGTCGTTAATATTATAAGTTTTTAATATTAAAGTGCCTAATTCGCGGCTCGCGGCTGTCGTCGTTAATTCCGTCTTTGTATCGATTAGCTTGTTTCCTTTTACATTTATTAGCAAGCCAAAGTGTTTGAGAAAATCTGACCCAATAATCGGTGATGTCACATCTGCTATGATGAAATTCCAGACGAATGATCTGCGTAATCCCAGGTTCAATGACATGCGACGTTCACCGTAGGTCTTAATTTGCGTTCCATTTGCGGCGAAGAGGAAAGTTGTTGTTGGCTTAGAGTTACGTTCGTTGTATGTACGTGGTACGACCGAAATGTCAGCGCCCGTGTCGATTAAAAAATTGGTTTTCGTTTCCCTGTCTTTGATTTCTAAGCGGTATATGCGTTGATCGAGTCTCACAGGGACTGACTCGGCCAACTTCGTATTTAGTTTTTTGGGACATTGTCGTTTCGGTGGGAACATGGGTCCCTGCACCTGCGTGCACTCTCGCCGAACGTACGATGGTACCAGCAGATGTCGGCAGTATTTGGCGACTGCTGTTGGTTGTACCTAGAGTTGGAGCGACTCCGATTTCGGTGCCTGAACTGTGAGGGTTGCTGTTCTCGTCGTGACAGCAGTAGCTGTTCGACCTTGGCTATCAAACTCGCCACTTGGCTTCGTAAATCAGCATTCGTTCGGTACATGTCGTCAGGAGGCATGCGTGAAGACGTTGCGATGGTGACAAAATCTCCCACCTCCATAATCTTGTCCGCGAGCGTAGCCAAAGAATTTAAGCGCTCGTTGCTGGCTTGCAAGATCGCACGTACTTGCACGGGCAGCCGCTGTAGCCACAATGTTTTCAGGAACTCTTCGTTCAACTTCGTTCGGACCAGGCTTTGAAGTTCGCTCAGTAGCTGGGTTGGTCGCTTGTCTCCCAGCTCTATCTCTGATAACAGCTTTCTGATTTTGCGCTGCTCGCTGTCCCCAAACCTCTCTTTGTGACTCCGATAAATTTATGTATGTCTGCTGTAAGGCATGAGCCTGTGGTTAAGTTTATTAGAGAACACAAAATTCTCAGAAAAATGCAGGCACTTACCCACTGTTGGCTGTATGGTTAGTTTTAAAGTGGAAGCCCTTTTTCGAAATAATAACCAAAAATCATCCAAATTTAATTCGGCATAAATTCAGTTTTGGATTAAAATATTGTATTTAAAGTAAAGTGACCAAATTAGAGGGTGTACACTGTATTTTACAGTTGCATTGAGGAGAATGATTACAAAAATAGACTGGATCCTTTTGAGTTGTTACTGAAAACCGTTCTCCATGTTTACGGGGATTAAATAAATAATCGGAAAAAAAAAACATTTCTCTTCTTTTGTTCATTCCATTCCAGTGAGTTTATATAGTTTTTGATTTGTTTATAGCTATTAAGCAATAGCAACATGAATTAAAGTTAGAATTTCGAAGAAATAATTAAAAAAAAAGGTAGGCCTTCTTACACTAATTAAAAAAAATAAAAAATTTTAGCGAATTTCTTATGTTGGAAACCCGACTCATTTCAAGCCGCCCCATGAAGCGTACTACATGCTGGATAGACTTCATTTGTGATATGTTGGCATGGCGGCGGATGTTTTAGTTGCGGCTCTTGTCATCGATTAGATATTGGTAACCGAGGAAAATGAGAGAAAACAAACGAATGTGGGTTAATCCTTGGATAAAAAAGGAATACGTTTTCATCGTACTACAAATTGGATCACTTGCTTGAAGTGCGTGCAAATTGAATGATTTGGTCGGTCGTCAAGCAAATCGTTCAATGTGAATCCCGCTATTTATCAAGTTGCCCACGAATGTTATATTCGAAATATGTGTGTTTAACGATGAATCATTCATTTAATGCGCAGTCCCACACATAGATGTCGCATACCGGTTCCTGTTGTGGGAAGTCCTTTCCACACGTGCTAAGTATAAATAACACGTTTATTTAAATCAACCTAAACTTTATCAAACTCTATTTAAATAACGTTTGCAAGAATCGAAGCGCAAAAAAGAAGAATCAAGAATGTTCTTGTCTACCAAAACCTTGTTTTTTTCTGTCTTCCTCGAAGGGTACAAAACGTGAGTTGGTTCCGCTTTTCGTCACATTTTATTTCGCTAGTTTCAGACACAGATGTCCAATGTGTCTGTAGTTAACGAATTTTCGATAAAAGCAATGTCATCAACAGTCAACTGCAATTCGTCGATCAGCTGATTTATTATTGCCAATGCATCAACCGATCCGCACGTAAGACCAACGTTTTCATTCCAAGAGAATGCATTATTTCTAATTAGCAGTCGATCCTCCCGAATAAACAAGGCACTTCTAGTATTTCTAGCTCCCGGTGGTAGATTGGTACGTAATGAAATTTCGGAGCCTTTCAGGTGTTTTTAGGCTCGTAAGCCGCTTATAGCAGAATCACAGGATCTTAAGTTTACCACCAGAAGGTAATTTTGGGGACTCTTAGTAAACATCCACCTGATGTGATCAATATCCACATTCGGAAGTTTTAATAATCCTGTGCCGGGACTTTCCATTTTGGACTTTTCGGCTCCTTCCTCAACAATATCACTGGACTTCGTTCTTTGAGGCCACTTAAAAAGTAAGGTCTATGCCAATAAGCTCAAGATGAAAAAGTTCATCATCGATCAAATCTTCACATTTCGGCAGATCTTCGAGAAAACTCAGGAAGTCCAAATTGATATACACCATCTCTTTATGGATTTCAAGGCTGCCTATGATAGCATCTATAGAGAAGAGTTATATAGTGCCATGTGTAGTTTTGACATACCTGCCAAACTTGTCCGTCTGTGCAGGAACACTCGCTGCTCCATCAAAGTCGGTAATGACCTCACCGAGACCTTTAATGTCAAAAAAAGGCTTTAGATAAGGTGACGCATTGTCATGTGAATTCTCTAATATTGTACTTGAACGGATTGTGCGGAACTCACAAGCCAACACCAGAGGCATAATCTATCGAAAGTCCATACAACTGCTTGCATATGCCAAGATATTGACATAATTGGAAGAACACAGCGGGCTATCAGTGGTGCGTTTGCAAACAGAAGCGGCCAAAATGGGTTTGGCGATAATTGAGGGCAAAACCAAGTACATGTATGCTTTCAACAAGAGGGACAATCAACATCGACGAATTGAGAAGCTACAACTTCGAGTTCAAGGGTACAGTAAAGTGAATTCAGGATCACGTATCTGATTCTGGAGCACAATTTAGCAAGCAATCATTTTCACGACAACTACGGTATAGATACTATATCTATTATATTTAAAATGAGAGGAGAGCTTCTATATCTCAGTTATATGCCTCGTCGAACTATCGCAATGTCGAATGCATGCAAAAGAAAATGTTATATGCACATTTTATTGGAACCTGTCCTATGTTTAATTCCATTATACGCTCGCACTGGGTAAAAATTTGTTCAATGGTTGATGATCTCGCAAACATTTTAAATGGTCACAGTTGGTCAACTCTGGTTAGCTACGTAAAATCAGCTTTGAGTATCGTAAGCAAATTATAAGCGAACATTTTTCAACTTCTATCTTTTCCCTATTACACTACACAGTAACTTTTAATAAAATTATATAAAATCTACATATCTCTTTTCAGCTGCCGGCTAATGCCATACATTTATTGTAAATTTCTTTGCATTTAATAATTATTAGTTAAATAAAATCACACCTAATGTACAATAAGATATCTAAATTCTAATCTATTCGTGTTGAACACTTAAGAAAGCGACCTATAGATAAGACAAAAAAATTAATTTAAATTTCGACTTTTGATTTCAGTTCGAATTTGTGAAAGTGGACACTTTTAAATGGCCAAGGGACTTAATCGAAGCGTTAATAGTTCAATATAGTTCGCATGAACATTTATACAACGTACATCATCCATACTTCGCTAACGATATAAAACGAGAGCAATCTTTAATCGACATTTTTACTATATTGAAAGAAATTAATGATGACGTTACATTAGAGAGCGTCAAAGCAAAAATATATACTCTTCGTTGTCAATATGTTAAGGAATATCGCTTGTTGGAGGCTTCCAAAGAGAGAGAATGGAATTCGTGTATTATTTATAGGCCGAGATTGTGGTGCTACAAGCAGTTGGATTTCCTTAGGCCCTATTGTTGCCTAAAGCAATCAAAATCATTGATTGAATCGGTAATTTAAGGAATTTTTCTTTCAGAAAGTTGGTATATGTGTATATTAAAAATTTCTAGGAGGATAGTATTGCCAGCGTAGAAAATGATTTCATTAAGTTGGAGGATGTGGAGCCTGGTTCACCATCAAACCAAAACAATGAGCTGTATGATGACAAGGAAGCTACTCGTATCGTGCTTATATCAAATCAAAACGTTGAACACGATCCAAAGAGTAAAGTAAGTGATACATATGGTATAGGGTCAGTTCGCCTTGTTTTATCCCAAAATATAGGAAAAAAGAAAAAAGCTTATGAAAACGTTGTAGAGAAGTAATAAGGACTTTGTTTGAACACTTCAAATGTTCTTAATTTTAAAAGGGTACAAACTAATAAGCTTTATTAAAAGTAAACGGAACAGTGGCGATAGAAGTGACTTACTTAACAAAAAAAAATAAAATTAAGGACTGGAATCAGGCTACAAATAGACTGATCTTCAAGCAGTCTAAAAGCTTCTTTTTTTTTTATACGTATTTTTTTTGTTTTGTTTTTAGCTTGATGCTGAAGAGAGTTAGCTCAAGCATAAAGATAAAGCTCCCGCCAAATATGAGAGTGAGAAAGGTTTGCATCCTTTGAAGAATCCGTGGTATCTAGCATTACCATCTAGCATCGTAATCTGCTGAACCCAGTGAAAGTCTGGGCTAACAATCATATCAAGCATGGATATGCTTCATTCATTTCTAGTTTGTCATACGTTAGGAGACCATTGGCGCATTGACGCATTAAAACTAAATTCTATTTTTGGCACCCCAATTAATTAAGTTCACATTTTCTGCCGCTGGCACTCCACAACTTGTGGCGCTGTCGTGGTGCTATTAATAAGCAGGTGAAATCAAAAATGCAGTCATCAGAACAGTTTGACTTTCACGTCGCACGTAGAAGACTGTTGAGATAGGATAGCATAAGTTAGGAACGGAGTAGTAGTATTGATCTATTACTTTAGCTTTAGCTTAGACGTTTAAATATATCAAGCACAAGATTTGTTAAAATTTTCCGAAAGGTCAGTCATTGTATTTCCTGTGAAACACTGTTGTTGGTAGTGGTGGCAGTTGACAATGATCTCTTAGGGAAGTACTGACATTGGGTAGGTAGTAGTTAGAAGGGGAGGTTTTATGGCTTTTTTTTGTAAATGGCTGCGCATTTATCTCGAATATACTTGTGGTGTACGACAGCTTGAAGAACTTTAAGTAGTGGTTTCGCCAAGGTAGAAGAACTTTTTTTTTTCAAATTCAGATATTTTTTACAATTGAGGGTACGGAAAACATTTGTTCTAAATAATTTTGAAGTGAGCCGGACAGATGTATTAGTTTTCATGATATTTTTTGTGGAGCGTGATATTCTTATCATTGGCTCAGTTAGAGGATGACACAGAGTCTTTTATTTTTTTAACGAAGTATAAAAAGGATTTACCGCCTTTAGGGCACTGCAGTAAGGCTCTTAACAAAGACTGTATTCTTATACATTGTGGAAGATTAATTATATATATGTATTTCATATTTTTGCTCTGTTCTAGACCCAGGACACATTCGAGCGCTCAACATCATCACTCTCTTCAGCCAATGCGTCTGCCTCTGAAGCTACTGGACCTGAAAGCAGTGTGTACAACGTAAGCAAAACACCAAATGTTCAGGCACCAAGCATGGGTGTTCCAACTCTACATTGTTCAGCTAATACGAGTAAACGGAAATCTGAAGATTGCATTGAAAGGGTTCTGGATATCATAAGTAATCATTTGTCTTCACCGCGAACTCACGATCATTTGGATTATGCTGCAAAAAATTGGGTTGCTACACTGAGGAGTGTCCCTAAAGATCAAATGATATATGCTGTAAGAGTTATCGGCGATGTAATGTGCGAAGCACAATTAGGAAATTTAAATCGGAACAGTCGACTAGCTATTAGCGATAAAAGGCACATTGAACAATTTTAAAAAATATTCACAGCCTACAGAATCCTACAGAAAATTCCAAATCATGTTCTTAAAAAGAAAAAGATGGGCCTTAAGTGACTATTCCGATACTAACTACTGCACTACAATTAAGTTACCATATACTTTTTTATTGAGTTTCTGCTCAATATTTTTTTTTATTTATCTTTAAATAAATGTAAATTATTTAAAAAAGTTATCAAATTGTATTTTATTAGGTCAGAATATTACTAACAATATTCTTCATTCTTGGTCGCTTAACTGCTGCATATAAAGTTTAAAATATATGTACAGTGGAAGTCGCTTATAACGACCACTTTCCTTTCATTTGGTTGGTTTTTTTATATTATACAGTATTCTATCGTCGGATGTCGTTATAGCGACGTGTGAGATATAACGACACATTTTCGAAAATAAACAAACGTCGTCGCTTATAACGAAGAATAAGGGGAAATGAAAGAAAACACGAATTACACACACTTTTACGTAAACACATGTATCTGAACATTTCTTGTTAATTTTTGTGATTTTACATTGGGTAGCACCATTGTATTTACATATCGTCGGTCCAAACACGAAGTGGCGTATCTGCAAAAATTTTCATTTTGAGGTATTTGGCGTATATTATCTACCAACAAACCCTATGTTTGATATAATTTATATTTTCGCTCTATTGATTGATCAAGTAACGTAACTTAAACTATGTCAACTTACTACCATGTGCTCTTGCACTTGTGTTCTATCAGGGCGGTTACCTCATAACAGTAAGCAGCAAGTTCATTCACATCACATTATTCTCGATGTTGATTCTATTCTACAAGCTTTCTGGACTATCGAAGAAGTAGATCCAAAATCAATTCTCTCTCAAGAGGAAAAGGAAATTGAGGAGCATTTCGTCAGCACTCATCGAAGAGATGACCGTGGGAGGTACATTGTAGACCTTCCATTCAAACAACCACCACAGTTTTCAAACACTTTAAACGGTGCTACTCAGCGCCTCAAATTCATGGAAAGAGAGTTCCAGAAGGATAAACGACTTCGTCAAGGCTACGCCAAATTCTTCGAAGAGTAGGGCACATGCGCTTAGTTCCAAAATCAGATATCGCTCGAGCTAATGTGTTCTATTTACCACATCATGTGGTGCTCAAACCGGAGAGTACCTCCACGAAAATTCGTGTCGTTTTCGATGGGTCCTTTAAGGTGTCCTTGGGAAGTCGTTGAATGAGACTCTGATGATTGGCCCTCCTATTCAAAGGAACTTATTTTCTGTGAGTTTGACATTCCGAAAATACAAATTCGTCTTTACAGCGGACATTGTAAAGATGTTCCGTCAAATTTGGGTGACAAACATGGATAGAGATTTCCTTCGAATCGTGTGGCGGAGATCGCCGACTGATCCTATCGAATGTGTACCGTCACTTATGGTACATCCAGTGCACCCCATCAATCCATTCGCGTCTTGGAGCAGTGGGCCAAGGATTACCGGAATGAGTTTCCAATCGCAGATGCAATCATTGATGGTGATTTTTATGTCGATGATGCTGTGTCAGGTGCACATACACTGGAAGCGTTGATCAAGAAGCGGCAGTTGAAAGAACTTCTTTCAAAAGTGGATTTGAACTCAGCAAATGGCAAAGCAATCATGTGGAGCTATTGCAATGTGGAAATGTTGTGCAGAGTGAAGTAGTTCCTTTTGATACCGATGGAGATCCCTGGGTAGAGGTTTTAGGATTATATTGGAACTCTAAGGTGGACGTCTTTAGTTTTCGCTTAAACCTTTCTCCTGTCAAGAAATCCAAATCTTGAGAGATGTCTCTAGTATTTTCGATCCACTCGGTTTCCTCGCACCCTCGGTTATTTTTCTTAAAATCATGTTCCAGGATCTATGGCATCGCAAGTTGGATTGGGATGATGTAGTTCCGGATGCAATCTCAAGGCAATGGCTTATCAATCGGGAAGATTTCTCCGTTCTAACTCAACTCACTATTCCGCGGTCAATCGGGCTATCTAGCAGTAGTACATCTCTTCAACTGCACGGGTTCTCCGATGCCTCTGCAGTTGCGTACGCGGCAGTAATTTATTCTCGGTATCAGTTACCAAATGGATAGTTCGAAACCCAAATTGTGGCAGCTAAGACTCGGGTTGCTCCGCTAAAAGATATTACCATACCTCGTCTCGAATTGTGCGCAGCACTTTTATTGGCTAGACTTCTCGAAGCTGTGCAAAAATCTTTGAAAATCACCTTCTCACATGTCTTCGCATGGAGTGATTCGCAAATCCTCTTATTGTGGCTATCTTCACCATGTCATAGATGGGATCCATTCATCAGAAATCGCTGTTCAGAAATCCTTACAACCATTCCAAGAAGCCGATGGTTCCATGTTCGGTCGGAATACAACCCTGTCGATTGCGCGTCTCGCGGAATACCGCGCTCCAAGCTGTTGGATCATCCTATCTGGTGGCATGGACCACACTGGCTTTTGCAAAATGCAGACCACTGGCCTATCGCAATCAACTTTGAAGAGCATCCGGACTGCATTAAAGAAGAAAGAAAGCCAGTGCAGCAGGCATTAGTAGTGGTAACTTCTGACCATCCTTTCGAAATCCTGTCATCGCAAATCTCGTCTTGGCACATGTTGATAAGGTGCGTCGCGTTTCTTCTTCGCTTTATTTCGAATACTCGCAAGCGGACTAGTACTTCGTCTCGTTACTTAAAGGCTCAGGAATATCACAACGCAAAACGAAGTGTCAACCAATGGTTATAAGGTATCCACTTCACTAAGGAGCTCGTGTATTTCGATACATTTGGTAAATTTTCTGATAACTGCAAACTTTTAAGCCTAACTCCATTTCTAGATGAGCACAAAATTGTTAATTGTTGTTGAGTTGTTACCCTGAAGACCGCCAATGGATGTTTTCTTCGAACAATTCACAAGCTCGCACTTCTACCCTTAAGCTGAAACTATGTTCCTACGGTGGCGGAATGTTTAGAAACAGTATGCGTTCAAATTGCCAAACTACACATAACAAACCCGATGTTTGATTTAATTTATATTTTCTTTCTTTTGATTGATCAAGTAACGTAACTTAAACTAAATCAACTTACTACTATGTGCTCTTGCCCTTGAACTTGAAACTTATTGTTACAGAAATCCTAATTCTATGTTTTTGTAATCTCTTTGCTTTCTCAATCTTGTTAATCAATTCATGTTAAATTTTTTGGTCTCTCGTCCACTTGGATCTGGACCAGCATTGGAGGTGGTAATAAACTAATTTGTAAGCCAATTTTGGGAACTTCTCGTCGTCGTTTTTTTTTTATTCCACTTGCCCATCGTTGGTTGGAACTTTGGATTTCATCGCTTTTCGTTTATTACCCAACACCAGCGTTATAAGCGACTTCCACTGTATCTAATGAGTACATAAATAGAACTAACTTTAGGTAGGTATATAACTTTCAAATGAAGCTGACGTTTTGTGCGCTTCTTTTCTACATTTACGAGTATGTTCAGTATAGTTTGGCAAATCATGAAAGACTAAAACTTGAATAACGCTAGCAAATTATATAATACCAATTAGATTCGCTTATAGCGTTACGGTCAATGTTAATCATTACCTGACCACGATTAATGAATATATTTTTGAAACATGGACGACATTGATCCGGACGAGATATGGTTTCTATAGCATGACGCTACGTGCCCTCTTATAAACTTATCGTTATTGTGGGCTTTTGAAAACACCCTTTATAACTAGTTCTCCATGCCTCGGATAACGACTGAAAAATTGTTGAAAACTTTTAGCTATTGTACCTTGACTACCTTCTGGGATCAGGCAAGGAGGCCTCTCAAAACGTCATATTTCTAGGTACAAAATGGACATCTTGGGACTAGGTGAAGTAGGGTAAGGGGCTAAAGGTGAAATACAATCACCGTGGCGCTGCGTTCTTCCTTATTCGGGAAATGCGTTCGGAAGTGTGCGCGAGTCTGCGGTAGGCGTGATCTCAAAGGCCTAACTTCTTGAATATTTCTACTAGTCCTGAAACCTGAAAAAGGTTAAATTGAGCTTACAATGCAACACCAAATGGACACATCATTATTTCCATAGGAAAATTCCAAGCCACACCAGATAATAGGCGATGACATCGTGGAGCTAAGACTTGTTGTGGGTAAACATTGGTCTTAGCGAATGTAACAGTAACGGGCATAAACTGTGGTGTAAAGGTATGATAAATTTGGCGCAAAACTACGAGTACCATTTGGAATTGGACTGGAATGCGGAGGAGTTGGAAGTGTTACCTCTATGACTTCCTGTCGCAATTAGATACACAAATTCGGCAAAAATATATCGAGCAAGCGAGTGTGTCAACCCATAGGGAGGTCTACAAAGAACTACAGCTGAACCTGGGCTCTCTAAACTACTTTAAGGACACGAATAAAATAAAATGCATCTCTATAAACTTTCGTGCAAGGGGAGAGCCACTTCCACTGAACTTTATACCGCATAGAGATGACCTTCCGGTTTTATGTTCATTGTGCAATATGCCACAGAGGGAGAACGTTATGCATTTCATATGGATTTGTCCAATTTTTCGTGATATTAGGAGGTTCCACTTTGGGAAAGCCAGCTTGATATCTGAAGACGTCAAGGCATTACTAAACGGGTCCAATGGAGAGCTCTTACATCATATTGCGAAACAAGTTTAGCTTACCGGAAAAGAATCAAATGTAAAATTATGGTGTTAGTCTTTGGCAGACGGCTTACCCATGTCACTTAAGATAGATTTAGTACATTTATTGTTTTTGTAATGAATCTAAGCCAAATTGAATTAATAAAATCTAATCTAATCTAAAATCTAATCAGTAACGGGGCAAAGATTCGTTGAGATAATACTTGTTATGAAGTCAATATAGCAGGCAGATGGCTATTATGGACATCCGAAACAGGCGCGAGTCAATTATATAATGCAGTCACACGTATTAGTGGAACACTCTAAAAACCCAGGTACCGATAGATCTGAGGATTGCAGAACAGAAACAATCAGCAGCGCTTTGTCAGGGGATATGAAAGAGCACTGAAATGCTATGAAATCTGTGATTGTGTTTAGGGCACTTGTCTCTTTACAGATACTTTGAGACGGATCGAAGAACGAACCATAACATGAAGTTCGCACTATAATCACTTACGCATAGGGAAAAATTAACTTTAGTTGCGAATGATGATTATTTAAGAAAATGGAGAGAATATTTTATGGTTATTCTGAATCACATTGTGGAGGGAGAGATGAAAAAAACCGCAATGAACTATTCGATATTCAAAATTCTCGGATTCGATTTGCACTGCTCAATAGGGAGAACAAAAAATGTCAACAAATGCGGCTTGAAAGAGTGAGACTTTCCCTGGCGAGTGGCGGAAGCGACTGAATTTTAAATCATAATGCTCGGTAGGTATATGAATAAGAAATTTGGGACTCAAAACGTATTCAGAAAAGGTTATATAGAGCGATCTTTTGTCAAACCGCATTCGGTCGGCGACAACAATCTAAACTCTAGAATGGAAACTGCTATCTTAAAACAGAAGAAGACCAGGCAGCTAAAAGTAAACTTCCCGGAGGAAGTTCGACATTCAAAGATTTAAGTAGGAAATTTCTATACTTAGAACTTATACATATTCGAATTTTTGTTGGCCTTGTCTTTATAAATACAAAGTTCACATCGAGCTATATGCATTCCGAACTCCGTAAATTACAATGATGGGTTTCTTCTATCCACAATAGGAGCTTTTGACTTGCCAAATGATGCTGTCAAGTGAATAGAGGCGTGATAAGATACTCACATAACAAGTAATTGTATACAGAAGGAAAGAACGGAATATCTCTTTACACTATATATTCCTTCTCGGAAGTGAGAGTCTGGAAGGCTGTGAAAATATTCATCTACGGCCCTATCAACTTCTGCATTGGATGCGAAGCGCTTCCCAGAAACAAATTTCTTCAAGTTTGGGAACAGATGGAAGTTTGAGGATGCCAAATCAGATGAATAGGGGGGATGGCCGAGCAAATCTTACCCCAAATCCCGCAGTTTTCCCATCGCCAACGCACACTTGTGTACAGGTGCATTGTCCTGGTGAAAGATGATTTTTTTTCTTCTACAAGCCAGGCCTCTTCTCGAGAATTTTGGCATCCAGCTGGTCAAGAAGGTTGGAGTAATGTTCGCCTGTAATTGTTCTGTCTTTCTCAAGGTAATCAATTAACAGGATCCATTTCGCATCCCAAAACAACTTTCCGGCAGATGCGATCGAGTTCGCTTTCTTTGGCGCTGAACCACCGGCTTCCACCCACTGCTTCGACTGCTGTTTCATTTCTGGCGTATAGTGGTGGACCCATGTCTCATCCATGGTGAAAAATCAGCGCACAAAATCGGTCGGATCTCTATTGAATCGGTCCAAAGATTGCCACGAATATCGTTTGCGCATTTGCTTTTGATCGGCATTCAGCAAATGCGGCACCCATCTTGCGCAAAGCTTTCGCTTCCCTAAGTTTTTGTGCAAGATGTTTCGCAACCTCTTTTCCGATATACACACAGCCTCAGCTATCTCACTCATCTTCACTCGCCTATCGTCCAACACGATATCATGCACTTTTTCGATGGTTTCAGGTGTGGTTGCGGTTTTTGGCCGTCCTTCACGTGGGTCATCTTCGAGGCGATTCAGCTGCCCACTTTTTAACAGTTGAAATGGAAGGAGCAGAGTCCCCGTAAACTTTTGTCAACTTTGGATGAATTTCCTTAGGGGTTAACCCATCCAAAACGAAGAATTTTATGACCGCACGATATTCAAGTTTATCTATTTTAACGAAAAACGCGCAAGTCGTCTACTGCAAAAATTCGTGTTAATAAACCACTTGAGAGAACAAGTTAAAACTTGTCATACGAACTAATGAGAAGTGCACCCAGGCAGGAAACATAATTTTTTGCTGATTGGAAAGTTATCTCTGCGTCAGGACGATAACTTTTCACCTTGCCCTCGTACCGTATTTCGATAATCTATAGTCAATGTAATTTACTTAGCGAAGGCGGCTTGTATCATAGGAGTTCAAAGTTTCAGTTTTCTAGCTTGCGCACGGACTTCTAAAGGAGTCGAAACTAGCTCTACTAAGTATATCACGTTCGAGCGTACTCGTGGTTCCAGTAAAGTTAAAGCGCTCTTTAAGGTAATGATTTTTTTCAGTTCAATTACCATTCTACTTTGATTCCGCGGTCAGCTTTGGTGCTTTTTATTTTTTAAGCAAAATGCAAAATAATTTCATTTTTACAGATTTTTATTCATTCATCTCTTTCAATAAACAAAACAGAATTACACAATAGGTTTTGGAACATAAGAAATATGACCCAAACTTAACGAAATTTAAAGAAAAAAAAAACAAAAACTTACCCTATTCAGTAAAAAATGAAACATTTATCATCCATCACTTAATATTACAAAAATATTTATACCCTTACTCAACATAAAATAAAGAATTGTAAAAAAAAACTCTTGAAGAAATCTAAAAGCAAAGAGTAGATTTCTTACAGCTAGTTGTTCAGTTGAATTGTTTTTGTTTTGTGTTCTGTGGTTTTCCTTGCTTACTAAATATTTACAAAAATGTTACACAAATTGTTTGCATTATCCGTTTATATATATATTTTATTTGTATTAATATTACTTTTAAACTATTTTATTTTATTTCATTTGTTTCCTTTTTTTCAATTCAAAAGTTATGTAGCATTTTTAAATGGATTTATATATTTTTTTTTTAAATTTTTTTTTAATATATTTATTTAGTGTCAGTGCAAACAGCCCCTAGAGTGTTAAAAAAATATGAAACCAGTTAAATAAAAGCAAAAATTCATTTATTTATTTTAAATTTTAGAAACAACAATAATCTTTAAACTCGTATATCTGATCTTTATTGAAAAATATAAAATATAAGAACACAAATATTTACAGTTGAATGAAAGTAAATATTTTTGAAAACTAAAGCCAAATTGTTTGTGTTCAAGTCCTTCAAATTTCGATTATTCATTTTTTAAATGCAAATTCAATTGTTTTTTCTTTTAATTATCTTTTTTATTATCTAAAATTAATATTTCATTTTTCGTTTCTCAATTGTTTATTCACATTTGCGTTTACTTTTTCAAAAAATTTTATTTTTATTTTTTTTATTACATACAATAATTTAAAAAAAGTTTTCTGTACAGTTATAATTTAATAGCGGGTTCTTCATATTTAAAATTTTAAATATGTATATTATTTTGCAATACATTAAAAAATAAACTAATATCACCTCGACATCTTAATTTACTTAAGATTTTTGTTTTTAGTAAATTTAATTTTCTTAATTTTTTTTGAAAGTTTAAATCCTCTGTTGTGGTTTTGTGATAGTGTCTGAAGTTCATTGAATATTTGAGTAATTAAAATAAAAATTGAAAGTATTTTTAAGGATATCAAGAATTAAAAAAAAAAAAAAAATTTGGACTGGGTGGTTGCAGTATCCCTGAAAAATATACCTGTAGATATGCTGGTTGCCGCTTTTTTTTTATTCGACGATTCTAGTTTTATTCGTCAGCCGATTGCAGAGTTGATTCTCATATTTTTTTTTTATGATTTTACCTGTTTTACTTCCTCTTAGATGAGAAATATAAACTTTTGCAATCGCATCAAAAGTTTGCAACTGAACATTTATAATAAAACGATTACGGAAAATGACGAACGGAATTAGGATGATTATTATATCTATTTTCACGCAGAAATGTGCTTAAATGACAGAGAGTGCTTTGATCCTCATCTTGTGCAACTTAATTAGTTAAGCATCGCACCAACTGTTTCTGGCGTGTTTTTACTGTTATTTTGCTTTAATTTTTAAATACTCCAATGGAAACAAATCAGCTTACAAGCAAGCTTACAAATGAGTGCTTCTTACGTATAACAGATGCAATATTGTTGCAAAAAATCTCACCTTCGGTACTCACTGCCCTTTTATTTATAAAAAGTTGACAAAAGTTCTATTACCATGCGCGAGTCGAACGAAAATTCCAGTGAATTTAACTATTTGCCATTATCTTCTGCGAATTATACAACCTCATTCGTCTAAATCATGCAACTCGTTACGTCTATCACAACGGACCTCAGTATGTTGGTCTAAGTTTGGACGATTTTCTATCTACGAGTAACTCATTACTATGATCTGCCAGTTTCTAGTTCGTGAAGCGGCAAGGATTTGTCCAAATAACAATTCACACAATACGAGCATGTTTTACTCACGAACAATAATATGATTCTATAACGTCGCTTCGTGTGCCTATGTACATAGTTAGTTTAGTGAATCCTTAAAGTCAATTGATGTTAAAGCAGATCGAAGCTGAAATGTTGCAGTGCGAATGATGTACATTGGTATGTACGAGTTTGTACTTAAAGGGATTTTAGTGAGACTTATAACGCAACACTACAGGCATCATTTTTCTATTTATTTTTGAGAAAACAAAGTAGCAAGCTCTTGCAACCAAGTGGTATCGTTCATCAACAGACTAGGCGTTCTTAAATTGCGCAGAAAGTTTTCTAAAGATCTTGAACACATTATGTAGGTAGTGAAAGTGAAGACTCTGAAAAAGTGTTTTTTTCTGATGTTATCGGGAGAACATAAAGGAGCTGTCTAGAGATACCGGAGACAGATCGAAAGGGGAAATAACATGCATTACAGCATGTACAAGATTGAAGTTAAATCGAGTCTCAATATAATACGAAGATGTGAGAAGTCCATCTGTCTTAACATGTATTTCAGTTCGTGTAACTAGCACTTTGCAAACTGTAATTTTGATTTGTTATATCAGAAAATAGAACCATAAACGATTTAATTTTCTTCGAACGATGTGCCATTTACCTTGTGGAATTAACTAATTTTCTTTGGAAATGTACGATTTTTGGAATTAGAAAAGAAAAATAGGCCAATTGAGGCTATCAGCGCAAAAGTGGTGTAACCCCAAACTATTTAATAGGAGAGAATGGGGATTTTAATTTGATTGCTCTATTACTTTGTTATATTATGCTCTGTGCAAAAACGATTTTTTCAGCTCCATCTGCTTTTGAATACCAAAAGGTGGCTTACACCACTTTTGTATTGATAGTTGGAAATATAAAGAATGTATGTAACACCAGAACAGGAACCAACAAAAATTGTGGGTTACACCAATTTTTGTGCTGATGGTCTCATTTAAAGTGTTAAAAAAATCTTGTGAAACATTCAATCACAGAATTTGTAGAAAATAGCATAGGAAATGATAGTGCATGTCTGTAATTTAAGTACATTTTAAGCAGCACAACACATATGTAAAAGCAGATAGTTCCAAGTTTTCATGTTGTTGTTGTACAGCATAAAAATAGTTCATTACTAATAGCCACATCGTAAATATGTTTAACAAATACTTGACACACCCACCAGATGGTCGATGGCGACGTTAGAGAGTCATTTCCAAGTCCAACCTAATTCGGAAGATGTGGAGAGATGTTCTAATGTTCTAATATGCATTTTGCAAAATCGTCGCTTTTGGGCAAGTCAGCAACACAAATCCATTCACAAAATGCAATCACACCCACAAAAAGCGGCTTTAACGCTAGAGTGGTCATTGGCCATACTGGAGATCGCTACCAGACCATGGTCACTGTCTATTTTTGGGATAAAATGGAAGTGGATGACTTGGCGCATATGTGGTTTTAACTAGGTGGCGCTACATGCCGCATAGCTGGCCAAACAATCGAGTTATTAAAGTCGAAGTTCGGTGACCATGTTACCTCCAGAAATGGACCAGCCAATTGGCCGCCTCCTGCGTTTGAAGTCCATGGTCTATGCCAATAAGCCAGAAAAAAAAAAAAAAAAAAACCACAGAGCCAACATCAAACGCGAAATTGACGGCACATCGCCTGATTTGTACGATAAATTAATGGCAAATTGGGTTTCAGCGCATTCTCTTGTACAGCTGTTTTCGTGGACGACATTTTGAATGATGTTGTTTTTCATAACTGATCGCATTGATGGTACTTTAACCCGAAATAATTTTTTTTGATATCTCGAACACAAGCGGTTTTATTTAAAAAAAAAAAACAAAAAAAGGGGCACTCGTAATGAAAAACCCTGTATCTACAAGAGAGTGAGAATGAGACCGAAGTCAAGCAAGGAATTCACACTTATTTTTCTTCTTCTCACTCAACGGAAACAATGGTAAAGAGTGAGAAATCATTTAATTCCTATAATACATAGAATTTATTAAACACAGATAAAAAGTGTTAATAGTACGATTTCATACAAATTACTTACAAAATGCTCTAAAAATAAACAAATCCGTCATCAGATACATTATTTTTCATATATTTTAAAAGCAACTACCTAATTTCACTCCGAATAGAAACATTTTCGCACTTGTTGTTTTGATACATACAGCTTAGAGTCATGTAAAATTGCAAGGCGCCACATTCGAGTCGGAATATACAGGTATGCTTAACTCGTATTTGTAAAATCTATATTTGCGATCCGTATGAAATCTCGTTCGGCTCAAGTTCACAAATAAAAAAATAAAAAATAAATATTTGGTGCAACAGGGGCCTTATTTTGTATTGCGTTTCTATAGCAAATGTATACAAACTCAATTTTTAAGTAATTTAAATGACGTTTGATAGATGTTTTGACAATCTAATTTTCGGAAATTTTTGATTTTGAGTTGGAGAATCCGAGAACCATACAAAATACCAATTCATTTTAGAATCGGATTACGTTTCCGAATGGCAATCCGAATCCGAAAGCAGTACAAAATAAGGCCCCAGCTCTTTAAGTGCCAGGGCCTAGCTTCTCGCAGCCACTCATGTTGTGCGCGTTATATTTTTCACACGAATGGAAGGGACCTACAACTGGTATTGCCATATTCAAAGAAGAGATAATTTGAACCCTGTTAAAAAGGCAATATCAATGCACGTTCCAAAGACATCGCGATGTAGGAAAGGCAGGCCTATAAACGCCTGAATCAACAAATGCGACGACATCGGCATTTCATTGGCCTCAGTAACCGAGTGATCCAAAATCTGCGGGCCTGCCGATATTTTCAGAGGTCAAATAGGCGAACCCCACAGGCGGATCAGTAGAAATGCGGTGAAGTGGGAGAGTTGTGATCCCTTATTTTCGGATCATAACCTCGCTGATAAAAGGAAGAAGAAGAAGAAGAAGAAGAAGAATGGAAGGGACCTAAAGTTTAGTGCCGTATCCGAAGGGCAATTTGGTTTAAGAAGCTTTTTCGAGACAACAATACTCTCGGATGTTTGTCAGACGTGGGACCGTGAAAAAACTTTTTGGTGTTTTCTGGGATTCGAATTTGGAACCTCACGCGCAGTGATCTGACACACTAATCACTTACGCCACGGCGCCCACCAAGTTCACAAATAGGCATATGGAAAACCAGTGTCATATTCATTTTAAAAAACAAGTTTTCGCTCAAATATGGTGTAAGCAAGAGTGGCCAACCTGAAAGTGCCCAGAAAAACTGTAAGCTTTTCATTATCGCTGTCTCGGAACTGTGCTATTGGTATTCTGTGTAGCTCTGTATGCCTCAGGAACGAATATGGTATGTATGTATATCCAGCTATACATAAACGAAAAAGGCTATAAGTCGACAAAAGAGCAACGACGTAGCCTAAAAAGGGGGGGAGGTTCGTCCAAAAAACCAGGAGGATATATGGCAGAAGAATTAAGGCAATTTTAAAAAAAAAAACTGGAAAGAATTGAGTCACATCAACACGAATTGAGGTACTATCGGCTTTCGAAAATTCGAAAAGACATAGGACATGAAAATAAAAAAAATAATAGAACAATGTTTACAAAACATAGGTATTGCACTTCGCAGGCCAAAAATAAACAGAGCGAACAGGTACAATACATCATGATTCTTATTGTGATTGTCGATCAGCAATCGTCACGATAATTGTCAATTGCGCCGATTGATTTGAGCAGTGGTATTATGTAACTTAATCGACAGAGGAATATTATACTGTGAATAAAAAAAAGGGACTGTGGCCTTTTTTTTAAAGACTTATTTCGTTATAAAAATTTCTATACAAGAATAATTAATTTCGTAAAATTTACAATACATATGAAGTTGCAATGCAAATTAGAATGCTTTAGTCTATGGTTTGGCCTTAGGCCGTCTACCAGATTGACATTAACTGTTCACTACATTAAAGACTTTGACAGTTGTTTGACAATTATTCGAATTTATTTATTTATTGGTTGTAAAAGCAATTTTAAGAAATGACCTCAATTGAATTATGGTTCGGCGATTCAAACGCTAAAAATAGCAACAATGAATTCTTGGATTTTATATTTGAAGTCAGTCAAAACATAAAGCAAAATTTAAATTAACCCATTTCTCCCATGCAAATATGTACTTATGGGAGGCCCATAGACATTCAATTCAATTGCTATCTTTCCCCCATCGCTTTTTGCTTGGGTTTACAACAGATTCCTTTTACAATATCGGGACTGGCTTCCATATGTACAACTTTGCATAAATATTACATTTTTAAGCGCAGAAAACCTTTTTACTTCAGAGCCTCGATCAGAAATTTCTGATTCAAACAAACGACTGTCAAATCGACAAATATCGATCACAATCTAAGTTCACAATGCAATCGACAATTGTCGTTAATCGATCAATGATGGGCAATCATAGTAGGGGCCATATGCCAAGAGCCCTCCATTTTCAATCAAAACACAATGATTGCATAAAAAATAGCTAAGTAATTATTCGGCGAAAATTTCCCATGTAGGAATTATGGTATAGTTTTTCAGAGCCATTCGTATTGTGTATGTATGTAGATATATTTTTTAATCGATTGGAAGTGCCCTTCAGTTTTAAGGCGCATCTGAAAGGGAGTTAAGTATGCAATTAATAACAGAGGCCAACGATGAAAAAAACTTTTTCAATAATTTTACCTAATTCCTGTGTTGTTTGGTGTGCTGATTCCGAAAATAGTAATAAAAAAGCGGTATCACCCACCAATTTCTCACATTTTAATATTAAAAAAAAAACATATTTTATTTATAGTAAAAAAAAATATTTTTAAACATTCAAATGTTATTAGGTTGGCAATAAATTCTAATTCTATAAGGTTGGCAAAAAATCAATTGTTATTAGGTTGGCAGTTTTGATAAATAGCACAGCTGTTTGTTTTCTTCCAGTTAATATAACCTCGCATTGCAGTGTTTAACCTATGTGCTTTTAATTCACACGCTAAGTATAGCTAATCGTGGTTGTAAAAACTCTACTAACACTTTTTGTTATATAATCGTGGCTTTGTAGTTAAAAAAACATCAAAGGAACATTACTGACTTTGTGAAAAAAGGAAAGTTTGCATATTTTGGTGTAGAAATCGGTAATCAAGAGAAATGTTGGGTTCCTCACAAAGTACGAGTATGTTATGATTGTGTCGATGATCTTAGGAAATGTTATAAGAAAGAGAAGAATGCTTTTAAATTTGCAGTAACCATGGTATGGAGAGAGCAAAAAATCATTCAAACGATTGTTATTTTTGCAGCATTGATGTTTCTGGATATAACTGTAAAAATAAGAAAGTAATTATCTATCCTAAGCTTATTTCAGCAGATCGGCCGGTAAAACATCGACCGGGACTTACTGTCCCTGAGCCACATCAATATATTGATGGCGTTTTACAGGCCAGTCCCGAATTTAGTGAAAGTCAACCGAGTACTGATGAGTCCCAATGTATCCAATATGATAGATAAGTTCAAAATTCTTGGTTGTCTGATGAGCCTTAAAGTCCACTTCTTACACAACCATCTTGATGTGAGTGAGGAGCAGGGGAAACGGTTCCATCAGGACATAAAAAAGATGGAGAAACGATACCAATGACGGTGAAATATCAACAAAATGGGTGATTATTGTTGGTCACTTCACAGAGAACAACAAAATGCATCACATCAGAGAAAAAGCTATAGAAGACACTTTACAGAGAAAAGTAAATAAAAATTGTAACTTAATAAAAAGAACTATGATTTTTTAATGTTTATGTATCCAATTTGCCCTATTTTGAAATATACAACATATATGTCATATTGTGAGAGAATTGTGGGTAATAAAAACAAAAAAAAAAAAAAAACTAATACCAAATACACTTTCAGCACCCAAAAATACATAAGATTTAGGTAAATTGGCTTAAAAAGTTTTTACAAACATTTTTTTTGTTGGCATGTGTGATTGGACACCATGTAAACCAGCTTATCGCACCTACTGAATGCTTCTTGTCACTGAATATGTGAAGAAAGTAAGGAATGAATGTGGCTTTTTTAACGCTTCATAGCTTAATAAAAAAACATAAAATTATAAACACGGACCACCACTGTGCGAAATGTACTGTCCAACTAAGGAGCAGAGATGCCATACACACCAGCAGCTCCAAAAAAAGATCGTATCACTCGTAAGGAGCATATGAATGTCGAAACTGTATTACTGCAGAAAAATGTTCCTTGAAAACGTCTAACTATTCAGTTTGCCTAAGTAATGAATGTCTGATTAGCAAGCTTCTACTGTATTAAGAAACTTTCGTAAGAAGTGATTCTCATTGAGCTACGGCAGTCCACCTTATGTACTGTATCCCCTTCTGGGTCAAAGGGCCTCTACTAGGATTACGCGCCATCGTGCAAAGTTTCCGGCAATATGCCAAGCCACCTCCCCAAGTTTTCCCCAACTGCCGTTGTCCCTTCTCAATTGTTCTGCCCCATTTTTTAATCGGACAGCCAGGTATTCTACTATCCCGGGCTAAAGGGTTCCATTTCATAGCATGGCTAGCTCTGAAACTGTCACCTTTTCGCAATGTGTGACCAATTCATTGCAACTTCTGTACGTGAACTACGGCGCGCGCCCAGTAAAAAATAACTTCTGTTTCGTTTTTCTACATTCTGCAGATCAAAAATGCAAAATGGCAGTCAGCCGCAATTAACGAAGAATCAACACATAATATGCTAACTTTGCGCCAAGTAACATCGGAAAATATAAATGTAAGCCCGTTACTTCCCTGAAATTCAACAAAAACATTGCATCGCTGAATTAAAAAAAAGATTAAAAAAGACAGTTGAAATAAAATAAAAACGTTATTTTGCACAAATTTGCTTCGCATTGTTTTTTATTAATTAAGTTAACATGTTAAAACTAAATTAAAATAAGAAATATAAAAAAAAAAAAATAATAATTCTAATTTAGCGGTCAAAAGTATAAAACCTTTATACATTATACATATACCTAATAACAAAGTTAATAAAAAAATATCAATTTATTTTTATAGTATTTTTCTACACATTTTTATTTTACAAAATTCAAAAATTTTCAATGAACTTAAAACACCATCCACCTCCAAGTGTATATCATTTTTAATTGAAGTTTACTTAGTAGTCATATTATGCAGCTTATATATTCACAATTTGCATTAAAATTTTTATACTTAATATCCTTTTTTTTTAATTTCATGTTGATTTCTTTTAGAAAACTTTTTACCATTTCTTTTTTTTTTTTCATTCGTTTTTGTTTAGCTTAGTTTAAATTACATTTGTCTTAGCATACTCTTCTTTTGTGTGAAAGTTTTGTTGTTAAAAAATATCATTAATTTTTTTTTTAATACACAACTATATATTTTGAGTTTTACATATACAATAATTATATTTTTTTTATATAATATATATAACTGTGTTCTCTTAATTATTTCTTTTTCTTTTTAAAAAAAAAAAAAGGAAATTAAAAAAATAAATTTAAATTATTTTTTATAACCTAATTGAATGTTGAATAGGATGTCGTTGAAGTCATCTATTAGTGAACATTTGTATATATAGGATAATGCTAGCCAGGATAAAAGAAAGCGTTATCCACGAGGTGGAGGTTGAGTGCAATGAATGCGCTGAGCTGGTATCACCGCATTTACCTAAAATGTAAAAAATATTTATATTAAAATTAAATCAAATAATTTTGTGTTGAGGTGTTGGCAATAAATTGAAAAAATCTTTTAGCAGAATTATTCTTTTTGTTTATTTTTTTAGAATTAAGTAGTTTAAGAGAATTGGAACTAAATGGTCAAAAATAAACACTTAAGTAAAGTTTGAATGCTTGTATAAGCCGAAGTAAAAGTCAATAAAAAGGCATTCATTTCCGCGGTGTACGCCTATCGACAGAGGTATAATCACATAATTCGGGTGATAAATATTTTCATAAAGGGGCCACTGATTAAGTGTTGTAATTTTTTATTTTTTTAGATATCCATTGCAACGTTCTATAGAAAGTGTAAAGATCATATTTTACTTTTGTACTTTTCACCTGATGACCCTAGATATCTTTAGCCAACAGCTATTCGATGCAAATCTTCCTTAGACAGGTCACCAAAGCCTAGACTACATACATACATACCCAGTCCTTTTAAGAGTTCTGTTACTAGTGCAAAACAATATAGATATTAAACAACAAAACATTTTGGATATTAAGCATTTCAAAAAAAAAAATAGCGGTTAATTCACAGTGACCGCCTATTGCTTTAACGCATGCCCTCAACCGGTGTGGCCACTGGGCTACAGCGGAACGCACGGTCTCTATGAGTATTAACAATGCTGCTATGGTTAAAGCACTTTGAGGCTCTCAAAATTTCGGTGGGGTGTTTTGTAGGTCATACTCTCCAACATTGATCACAAAGAATAATCCAAAGGATTCAAATCTGGGCTTCTAGCGATATGCTCCCAAATCAGACTGAGATGCCCGCGGTGAGAAGTTCCCGAATACGCGCCACGACTTCTAGTAATCATGAGATCACTACTACTCACAAGGCGGTAGGACTTGACGGTATTCCAGCAGAGCACTTACGAGCAGCGCCAACAACATCGGCTGAGCTTCTGCTTCCACTTATAGAAAGAGCTTGGGAAGTTGAGAGCTTTCCTAACGAGTGGAAAAAGGGAATGATCGTCAAGCTTCCTAAAAAAAGGAAATTTAATGGAGTGCGGAAACTGGAGGGGTATCTGGTGCTGCCTGCTGTAGCTAAGATAATAGCTAAATCATCCTGGAGCGAATCAAACAACATCTCGAAGACACACTCGATGCCGAACAAGCAGGTTTCCGCTTTGGATCCTCCTGTATCGACCACATCAACACCCTGCGGATTATCATCGAACAGTGCGTTGAATATCGATCGCCACTCCACCTGCTGTTCATCGATTTTGAGAAGGCGTTTGATAGTGTCAACAGGGAGTTTATTTGGCGTGTCTTACGCAGGAGAGGTATCCCCGATAAACTAATTGCTATTATCAAAGCTACATATGAAGGCTTCAAATGTCACGTTCTACACAGAGGAAGATTGTCTGAGGAATTTAAGATCCAAAGTGGGGTAAGACAAGGCTGTATCATTTCACCAATATTATTCCTATTGGTGATTAGCGATGTGCTTCATGCAGCTTTGTCGACGGGAAACGGAGGAAGTCGATGGACTCTTACATCTTAACTGAAACATCTTGACTACGCTGATGATGTATGCTTACTCTCCCATAGAATTATGGACCTCCAAGAGAACATGGTGCAGAACAGTCGAGAAGGAGGCACGACAGTTGGGGACCACTCAGACACATTGCCAGAAACCGTACACGATGGCGCGTAGGCGTAGTAGAGGCCCTAGGACCCACAAGGGGATACAGGACATAAGTAAACAAGTAAAAACATCTGGGATTCCTGAAAGCCAATCCTCGGATGCAATAGAAGCAGGAATATTGATTCTAAGCCACTGCTGAGTTGCTTTGGCTTTATGTGCTAGAGCGGAGTCTTTTTGTCAAACCCATCTTGTTGCATTAAAAGGAGTATTCATCAAGCCAAAGTAGGTAATGGCCGCGCTAAACCCTACGAACTTCTATAGATGTATTTACATAAATTTTATCGTTTTGTTTACTAAAAACTTTATCGGTGGAGGTTAAAATCTTTTCGTCCGTAAAAAGGATATTTTCGTAACCGTTGTCCGCATGCCAGTGCAAGAGTCGATTGCATCTCTCAAGCCTTATTTGCTTTAAATTATGTCCAGCTGACTGACGAAAGGCTTTCATGTTGATATCATCACGAAAGAGCCTTCACATGAATCTAGTGGATATACCCAGCTCACGCAACACAATTTTCTGTTTTCGAAAAGGATGTCTTCGAATTCGCTCACGTACAGCTTTTACAACCACTAATTGGTAATTTTTTAGCACATATCGGTTAGCATTTTTCCACCACTTATGCAACGCTATGACAGCAATATCATTTTCTTTCATACCCCTCTCCATGATAATCGATCAGTAGCTGAAATAAACTGAGTAATAGTTACTGCATTTCGTACTATGTGTTCAAATAATTGACAGTACTATTTCTAATGCTATATTCATACAGTTTGCGATAGAAGTTTTGTAACATAATTTATGGCAGGATTAGGTACATACGCATATCCATTTGACTGGCTGTTGTCTATTTCAAACAATAACAATTGGGTACAATGGCCATCTTCCAAACACATATATATATATATGTGAACCTAAGTAATTAGTAACGTATCAGAGAACTAGACGCCAGCTTCGAAGAACATTTGTTCAGATTGATAGACAGATCTAAGGAGTAAGATAATCTAGAATTTTGTTTTGGTTTTTGAACATTATTTAGGGAAATAATATTGCGGATGGTTTTAAAATCCCCGGTTCATGTTCACCCACTCTAAATCCAATACTTAGTTATTTTTTAAACCAGAAAGAAAACAAGAACTTAACACACCGTGCAAATATTACTCCACACGTTTCTTCACCGACTTTATCGTATCAATCACGCTATACAACTAATTTTCTTCGACAAACTTCTGGCTAGATTTGTTGTGGGTGTCAGCCCCACAGTTGTTTGTAAACTTAAATAATTCGGTAAAGACAAATGATAACTAACTTTATTATCGTAGATCTTACGCAAGATCAAACGTAACCTCTAATCAAAGGAGATTTAATCAGTTTTTTACGCACCTTCTTCTTCCTCCTTTTATCAGCGAGGTTATGATCCGAAAATAAGGGATCATAACCCTCCCACTTCACCGCATTTCCACTGATCCGCCTGTGGCGTTCGCATCAGTTTTTTACACTTATAATACCGTAAGAGACAGTAAAAAAAAGTTAAGCTTAAAGTCCACTTTAACATTTTAATACAATAGCTTAAATTTGGCTCTAACAGATTATATTCAACTCAATAAGCCCATTTGTTACTAATTAATGTCACAAAGTTAAATTTATTTAATTTGCTTTTTGCAATGTTACAACAATTCATAGAAAAAATAGTACCACAGCCAACATTAACAATTAACCTTAATTCAAGCTGCTTTTTGTGGCAGAACCGTAGCAGATCAATTTTTACTAGGTATACCTCCGATTAGCATAAAATGCCTCTAATTTTAATCAGAGCTTTATCCTTCAATGTGTAATCTAACAAAACCAAAACCAATTAAAATTCATTGCCCACTATTATTGGTACACACTAAAACTATTTGCTACTCCCTTCCCTTTCCATTCCCAACCGAATTTGACTGACTAATATAAAATACAAATGCCTGCGGTTGCACATCAATTGTTCGGATGTAAAAATATTCTGCCAAACCATTTTTGTGTTTAATTAGAAATTTTATAATTAAATTCATTAAATTGTTCTATTTCGATGCGAGTTTCTTGTTATTGCTTGTGGGGACGAAAGGACTCCAAACAAAACATCCATAACATAAATCACATTGTTGTGTTTTGGGGATGTTTGAGCCGTTTTTACCGTTACAGTATTGTATCTGGCTTTATTGTGTTAATCCCAATTTTGTACAACTGTTGCCATGTTATATACCATATGTGAAACAAAATTTTAATTAAAATCATTTTAGAACGAGGATCATAATCTCTTGTACTGGTACGGCAGTTTAATTGCTCCATTCTCCTGCACATTGGTAGGAATTGAAGCTGTATGTATGTTTTATGAGTGCGCTATTATTAGATAGCAAACACTTTAAAAGGTCATATTCCCTTAAAAAAAAATTAGTCAGATGGATGGTGCAGATTTTGCAATAATTCACATCTCTCTAAACGCAGAATATTTGAGACCAAATAATCCAGAGATTAAGGCTCAGATGTTCTCTTTATTTCCAGTCATGACTTCATAGGTGAACGCTAGCTGCCCGATGTCCCGATTAATAAGCATAAAATCAAGTAGTGTCCAAAGCCTTCTATGTGAACATTCTTTTCGAACACGGCCTACTTTCTTTGAGTCAAGGTGTATGCGAGAGATAGAAGAAAAATAGGCACAAATTGCTTTTAAAAAAATTGGCAAACAATATTTCTTTTTAATTATAACTTGTGACTGAGAGTATGATTATCTTCATGCAACCAGGAAACTGTAAAGGTATATTTTTGGGGGTAGTGATTCTGTTTTAAGCTTAAATTTCAATATTGTATATACTCAATGGGTTGCGTCCGAACTAGTCGGAGAGTTGCAGTAATTTTTGTAATCGGTTTTAGTTGACAGCATTTGTTAACATTATAATATGTTAAGTCAGCAGTCCGCAACCAACTGTGGTAGGGAAATATTAACCGCTATAATATGCAAAAATTTTTTCCATTCATCAGTTGCTATCGTTCAAACGATGATCGTCTGAAAAGTTACGTGATTTGCCCCCTGGTTTTTAATCTCTGTGTTTATTTATTTTAGCATTTTAGTCACCTTGAGGGATGTCGCGATAGCTCTAATTGAAGATAGGGACCAAACTTCTAAGGTATAGAACGGCAGTCTTATAAAAATCTGTCTAGCAGTTTTTGCGTAATGCGCGCCGGAACATGATCCTAGTTATTATTTTAATATAAGTATCTAGATAGATCAGTATGTGCAAGTTCTAATGATGGAGCTAATGGTGTGTCACGCTGACATGCTGTCTCATCAATTACTTTTACAATTTCCACGAGTTTTCCTTATGGCGGCTGTACGAGTCCCTTCAACACCCGCAGACTAACTAAATACATAACCAATGTAAATGCTAGTATGTATCCTGGTTGCAGGAAGACCAATTGCATGTTACCTACAATAAAAAACAAAGGCTTTTGCTTAAAACTGTTTAAGATGGATTGCAAGGTTGAGGGCAGTTCATTGACAAACACGCTTCTCAAGCATATACATCTCTGTTAGGGATTAAGAGACATTGTTCTATAGACTATACTCATATGTGAGATAAATAGCCACGGCTGAAAATGCATTAGGAAAACTGTGTATCTATTAGAAACTGAGCGATGACAGGGCGATGTTTAGAGTGATTACTCTCATCTGATTTAACCTGATAGATAATTTTTGATACAATCGCGGAAATTGCTGAAGTCGCGTACATTGTAACGGCAGCTGGAAAGCAAGAGCTTTCTCTTTACAAACACACACGCACACACACTGAAAGCGAACGGTATACGTAATGAACTTTCCTTTACTCTGAATTTTTCTTCATACCTTCGTGTTTAGTCGCCCTTAAACATTTAAAATAATAGCTTAATTCCGTTTCTACCAAACTTTTTAAAACCATTATTAAACCTATATTTAATTCAATGCAGATGTCTAAATTTCCAAACAGATTTTACTCAATTTTATATACTTACTGATTTTCTATGCCAACATAATACTCTTTAATATATGTACGTGAACAGACGTACTATGTACGAACATATAGAATGCGCAACTAAACACTTACCAAGTACCGTCAAGTTGGCGACCAAATGATGTTCCGGCGGTTTCAGTACGCCCCTATAACATGCATCACCAATTACCAACTTGGCTGTTGTCGCCTCCAACGGTCGATAGCTAATGCAAACTCCATGTTTAGTACCCTTATGCCGGGCTATTACGTACACGGTACCATTTTCCGTCCATGAACCATGGCAGGAATATTCTGCAGAAAAAAAAAAAAAAGACCACAAATATTAGTAAAGAGAAGAGACAAACCGGAATTAAAACAAACAAAGAATACAAATCTATGCAGTGCTAACAATGGATGAATGAAGAATAATAAATTATTAACATAACACAGTTCCGTTTAATTGGCACACTGTAGTACCAGTCGAAATCGCATAGAAATTCACAAGATAGAGAGTAAATTTGAACAGAGAAACGCTTCTTCATCATAATATCCAACAATTCTATCTGTCGATAGGAGAACACGAGAATTCAATTTAAAATTAATTTTAATTTATCAAAAAATCGACAGATCCTTCTCGAAGCAGAATGGTGATGAACAGGACAAGCAATTGCATGAATATTTCATGGTTAACGCGGTCACTCTAAGTGAGTCGGAGCGCCCAGTGTGCGAATTTTCCTAAATCAACACAAGTACAGAACATTTGTTAAAAGTTGAAAGTTGGTTTTGGAATTTTTTATAAACCTATTAGTGCAGGAGGTCAGCGCGCGGTGGGTTAGTTTCGGCGGTTTGTGGTCAGTTTAGTGAGGACCAATGTGGTTACGGAAACAAGGTTCATAACGTCGACTGACTTGTATGATTGGGGGTGAAATTTATATATTTTTTTCCCTGTTAATCGAAAATGGGAATCATATACCTTTATTTTCAGATATTTTAAAGTCGTGGTGACTTAAAACCTGCGTTGGTTGAAGCTCGCCTTCGCAGCCGTATTCAAGGGAGTTCGCTTTGATATTCCCAGCGGATGGAAGCTGGCATTCATGTAATTAAATCACAGGAAAATACGCGGTTTTCAATGATACTAAAAAATTTGCTTTGATTTCATCATGGTTGAACCTAGTTACTTAAGGGCGTCTTGACTGACCACCCTTCGGTTGGGGCCGAAGGACTTACCGAAGATTCCAGACCCAGAATTGTTGGAGCCATCTGTATAATAGTATTTCAATGGGTGGGGTTTAAAATTTGATAGAAAGTACATCGTCTGCTAGTAAATTGAATTCGCAGTTCTGCAGTAGAGAGGCTAAGTAAACTAAGGTGATGTTTAGAGAAATAGAGAAAGAGGATTAGACTAGCATAATTTTTGAATTTGAAATATTAATTTGAAGGTCCCAAGCATCGCAATACCTCTTTAATTTGTTGGTCAATAGTTGTAACGTTACAGGATTGTTCGCGAGAATGACAGGATCATCAGCGTGCAATAAAATCTTCACTTGCAGATCACCAAATTGATTTATGCAGATATTCGCAATTAGCTTTCGGACAGTTTTTTTTTTTAAATCATTTAACGATGTTGCAACGATCTACCCACAGAAGGTTGGGGATATATTTCTTTCAAATATATAAACCTAGTACCAATGATCTGTACCATACAAATTGTGTGTCACAACAATTGTCTTGGAAGATAGTTGTCTTGGCATTGTTCTCCCATAGCTTTTTCTTCTCTCACTTTTATAACTATCATGTCCATGTTTAGAACTTGATTGTGCCCTCATATTAATTTGACTTTAATTACTTCCGAACATCACTGGCGTGAAAGGCTTTACATTTTCTCTACTAAATCGTCAGTCGACAGTTATAATTTTGAAAAATTAACGTAAGAAATCACTTTCAAAATGCATATTCCTCACGCTAAAACTTTTGCCCAGAAAGAAGTAGGTTCAACTGAGAGCAGGACCCTCCCTCTCTCTAGGGTGATTACATTAATTTGCCAACAATTTTCTTCACTCGAATAAGCAATTAGTTGGGGCATGAAAAATACCTAATTTCAATAATTACAATGCATGAGGTTGCAAGAAAATTCAAGATTTACACCAAAGAGCACGTCTCCCTCCCAAAATCCCTAAAAGAAAATAAGGAAAATTCCCTACGAAGAGTGAGAAAATTATTATTCAACCATAATTTTCTTTTCCTATTTCGGGAAGAGTAAGCACAGCGCCATCATAAACAAAATGAGGAGGTAGTTTCACTGCGGCGCTAATAGATCCTTCATGTAAGGCGAAAAAATTGGGAGGAGGGACAAGGAGTCCAACACGTACCAGAGAGTAATGAAATGCAGCAACTATAATGGGGAACAAAATATCCGCCCCATTATGAGGGAGGACTCATTGAGTCCTTTTTTTGGTTGTTTGACCATAAGCGTAAGCAAATAAGAGAAGAAGAATCAGATGAAAGTTATTTTGTCAGCACTTGCGAAAAGGGCTTAGTTCGGCATCGACAAGAGTGTCCGGGAATGTGCAATTCAGCAAACGAAGGACTCCCAAAGCGCACAGACACGAAACGAAGGTTACGAAAATGCAGGATGACAACGAAATTATGCAAATATTCAGCAAGGATTGCATTTTATGTGTTTTTCCCATTTATTCACGTAATTTTCGTGTTATCCTTATTGTTTGTTTTGCCTTGTGTGCCTCCCGTACCGTGCAATGTCGCCGTTCGTAATCCATTTCTTGTTGACATGAAAGTGTACCGTGCGACGACTGGCATCCCAGTGTAAGTTTGCACCTAATTGGACTGAAGGGAGTGCAGCACGTAGATGTTCGCGCTGTTCCGGGGTTGAAATGAAAGAAGACAACTCTTTGAGTCGCTGCTGCTGGTGTATTTAATGTCTGCGCATATTTTCTGAAAGTGTGAATGAAAACTGTGAAATATAATTGGAGGAAGTAAGGGCGCCAAATAGGGTTGGATTTTTGGAAAATTGTTTACGTGGCCAAGTGAACGTTTTGGGGTAAACTGAGCAAAGTGGGTCGTAAATAATTATCGTCGATAAAAGGAAGATGCAGATTCCGGAGGAGGAGAATCTATAAATGAAAATAGGTTGGTTGCATTTATCCAATATAAGGTAGGTACCTCTACATAATGGGATAGTGGAATACTTGCAATGAATATCACTAATTTCGGCTTGGGTGATAGTACCGGCCTTGGTGACGGAAGTCTGGACCATAATTATGACATAAACATATTGATACAAATACATACAGGATCTTTGGCTGAGGACTGGAGCAAAGATATGACGCTAAGTAGGTATTTACGCAGAATATATTAGAAATGATTTTTAGCATAGTGGCCAGGGGGCACCATAACAAGGGGCAGTTAAACGCATATGCCATGTAGGCTCTACACTAGCTTACATGGGATACCCTTTTACGTTACCAAAACTACGTATGCGATGTCGAAAGCGTTATCACGGATTGGATAAGGAATGACCACGACTTTTCCCACTCATGACCACTCATAATCGTAAAAGAATTGGCTTTTGAAAAGTGATGACTATCATTGGCACTGGAAAAGAGGGTCGCCGTGATTTCACTTCTTTTTAAGGTGAGTTAAAACGATATCATTTGGACTTGTACGGAATAAGAGGAGTACCAGTGCTGGCCGGGTATAAAATGCCACTCTATTCTGGCAAGCCATCCAGACGTATCGGCTAGTCCGGAGTAGGTCCGCTGGTAATTCTGAAAGCATGAGCCAGTATGGGTAAGATATTGATGGTGAGGTTCTGAATGAAGAAAGGTTATAATCAGTCACGCTCTTCGAATCTTCGTCTAGGGATAATAAGATTCCCATAGCCAACAAGGAAGCCCCAATACAAATGTAGGCAAACACAACGATGCGGTGGAACATTGCATGAGAATATTCGGTCTCGGAAATCACCTAGGAATGGTAAGCGATTACTATCCTAAAGCAGCATGCATTAAACTCCTTACTGCAATGATGATACCATGGTGCCACTCGAAAGTTCAGTAGTAATACCTATAGATAGATGGAAAAACCGGAGATGTATCGGGGACTGTGAAAAAATTTAAATCTCGCGTAAGTCATCCCAGTTATTTCTTTCATTTCCAACTTACACAGTGCTATTGAATTAAAAGAGGTATACTCTAAGCTAAGGCGTAAATTAATATAAAAAAAATATATAAAAAAATTGGTAGGGTGTGCTTGGTAAAGTGGTACCAAAGCGGTGCGCATTGCTTTAGATGGGGTAATCAGCATATGATTAACAATTTTTGAAGGAAATCCATTGCTGCCACACCTTCTTTAAGGAACGTAATCTAAGTCCTATATATGTACATTAACCACTTTTTATCGAAAAATAGCTAGCGCTCTTAAACCTGATTAGTTATTCATGAAGCAACCGTTAAAATAATAATCTCCAACCCTTTTCTTATCGTTTATTTAAACTCCCTTAGGACTTCACTTAATCTTTCGTGAAATCAACTCAATTAAACATTCAAATACTATTCAATTCTCAAATGGATACCATTCGATTTAAACGCTCCCGCAATGTGTGCTTCAGAAGCAAGAAAAAAAACCTAACCTTTTCCATGTTAACTGCGATTTCTTCTGATTCAAAAGCAGTCCCAAACCCACATCGACTAAAAAGCAAAGATCGTGGATAGCCAACAGAGAATCAAAGGGTAGAAATTCCGCGATAAAGCCGAAACCACCATTACCCTTCGCGCCTGTGACTAGTAATACTAAGGTTTTACTCACCCTCGTCCCCGTCTTCGTTACATTGCGGCCGAACATCGATTAAATTCGCCTCAGTACATCCGATCCACAATTGTCGCTGCGCTTTGTAATTGACAATGCATCCGGGTGCATCCCGTCTGCTGCGTTGCGGCAGCACCCTTGTTGTTTCATTCAGTTTCACAACACGATCCCCGCTGCTGCCGCTACTGTTGCTACTACTGCTGCTGCTGCTGCTAATGACGCTATCTACAATGGGATCCCGATGGTGCTTTGGCTGCTGGGCAGCATCCTCCACTTCGCTGGTGCTGCCAGTAGCAATTGTAATTCTTCCCGATTGAACATTGTCGTGGTTTAATTGTCTCGGAGGTAATTTTAATAATAAACTACTCGTAGTATCATCATCAGTTGCATGATTCGTTTCGATTGCATCCATAGACAATGCCGATTCTGATTTCGATGCTGTAGCTGATGCCGATTCCGATGCCAATGATGATGACGATGATGGTGATAGTGGTGGTGCTTCAGCCGATACTTCAGTTGATGCTGGTGAATTTGCGTCACGTCGGCTCCTAATTGGAAGTCCTCTTGTATTTGAATGCCATGAGGTGTGCCCCAATTCCTCTGAATTGCGAAAGCTTAATGTTGTGTGCCTGTGTGAGTGGGTGTTTGCCCGAGAAAGAGAAAATAGGGAAATAGGATTTTCGAGAATGGAGGGAGTTGAAGTGTTTTTGTTTTTTGTGTTTCATTCTTTGCATCAAACTGTTATGTGAAATTAATTACCTCTTATGTGCGACATCATGATGATGGTGTCCATGTTGGGTGTGTCCTTTATTGTTGTTATGGTTACGTTTGTGCCTGGAAGAGATATATGGCGGTCCGATGGCACCACGTAAATGATATAATCCTTCCAGTGGACAGATTTGAGGATCTGGATTGCTTGCTGAAAGAGATAGAAAGAGAGGGAATAAAATCAGAGTTGTACTCGCAATTTCCACAATGATGTTATGTACGCATTGGAGGATAAGCTATGTATCGACAGAATACAGCACCGTTTAATTATAAATTCAAGCATACAATCATTAATTCATTCATTACACAGAACGTTGATTAAAGCAAAAGTGAAAGACTATGTTGATTAAAAATCCATTTCAATGAAAGTATTATGGAGTGTCTTAAAGACTCAATGGGAAGGTGATGGCATTCCTAGATTTAGATTGTTAATATCCACATGAGCGCCGCCTTAAATGTAACGCCCAATGGTGACATAGTGACCTTAAATGTTCAAAGTTTTGTGAACATATTCCTTAATAATACTATAACAACTGATAAGCAAGGAACATCGAATCGTGTTGACGACTTGTTGATCAGCAAGTGCTTGAGAAATGATGGCTTATACTTTCCAAAAAAAAGGATATCGAAATTGTTCGTGATTGTGAGTGATGAGAACTCACAATTAACATCAACCCACACATACTCGTACAACATCTAAAGGCTAACATTTTTTTTTTTTTTGTGGCAACACTGGTATAGAGTATAAGTAAGAAAAGTCTTAGCATATGGCTCTGCAGTTATTTGGTCATGGATCGAAGTTGGTAGTTGTCTTGGGTCTTAAAGATGAGACAGAGATAGTTGGGGTTGAATCCATGCAGAAGAAGGGAGTGCTGCGCTATGACAATTTTGATTAATGAAACTACATCAACCTTCTAGCTACGCAAGCCGAGGAAGCAGCAAAACTTGATCACCATGGAGCTGACAGGGTAGCTGATTAGTACATTATGCATATACATTAAAAGAATGCCTTGATTTAACAAGCAAGTTTCCGGTCAAGATCCTTTTAATGCTTCAAATCTTTTCATTATCTACGTTTATCTGCATTTATCGCATTCGTGCTGTATTGACGGAAAAAAACAGCGAAATACTTTTCAGTACAAAAACCAACCTGCGACTTTTTACTCAAACGTTGAGTGGAAGGTAATTATACTGTTGCATTCCCTTTCCTGGTCGAATTTTATTTCCAGAAAAAAGTTATACAATATATAAAAATGGCTCAGAACCTATACGCATCATAATATTGGTCATAACTTAGGCTCGAACTGTTGACCAGACATGAGAAATGAATGTGCTACTATACCAGGTGTTATTGAACCGTAAATGTCAACACATTTTCTAATCTTTACCACATTCTTTTGGTAACGCCCATGCTATACAAGAACATTTTTCACAATTTTCTTGATGATTTAAAACCTTTACCTTATCAAAATATATTACACTGATTGTGAGACGAAAATAGTGGCTACTTTGCACGCGTGTTTCTCTTAAAAAATATTACCGCTGTACACAAAAGCAATAAGTTATCCAAAATTATTGCGTGCTAAGCGCGTAAATCATTAATAATAAATATCGTGCTACAATCTTCCGTTTTCCTTATTAAAATACACGTGCTACTATTCCATATATCAAATGAGCAAATTTAAATATCAAAAATCTATCTTAGACAGTAAATTAACTATCCCTTCAGAATGAAAATCCATGTAACGACTGCCTAATCTTATTACATCATTGCGTTATAGTAATATGTCGGCTTTTCAAGTTAAATCGGAAGTAAGCTCATAACCAAATCAATAGATTTCCTCTCCCCATGATCTCGTTATAATCGCATCTCAATTCAGAAATAATACACCCACACTACTGACAGCCTTCCATTTGGAAACAATGGCAAACGCCTTTACCTATTCAAAACATCACAATTGTTTCACAGAGCCTTTATGTTTTCATCTGCCTTCACCGCCTGCCGCCTTTGCAAAAGAGTAAAAACTGTTCTCGGTATTGTGTGTAAAGTTTCGCCAGAAAATGAAACGATTGTCAAAAGATAAAACTTTCGTACAAATTTCCATTTGCCACACAATTTGGGGGTTTCTTTTGTTTCATGTTACTGGCTTTTTGTTTAGAGTTTCTTTTTTTGGAGTCAATTTCGCAAACAAAGTTGCATAGGTAGAACATTGAGGGGAACAACTCAATGAAATTCTCCTAAGTGTACTCGACGTGGTTTTTTTCTGTTTTGTTAACAATTAACAATTTGGATTTATGGTTAACTATATACAAAATTTCATAAAAATTTCAGAACGTACACCCACATTCCCTTCTGCGTAAATTGGTACCATAACATTCTAGGGACACATCACCGATATAAGGCATATCTTTACAGCTGAGTTAAGAACCTTCATAGCGAAGAGCAAATGTTTTATAATAGTAGAGAGATAGAAGTGAAACTTTCAGGTACAAATGTAGGTACTACAAATCAGGGTCTAATTCACTTCTAGACGAAGAAGAAGAAACCTCATCAAAAGCGGTCTGCATACGGGTTAAATGCGCCACGTCACGTGAACAAAATCTGCTTGAACGCGGAAAGCAAGGAGATCAACAAGAGAGTCGAGTCTATATTTGATTTCACTCTTAAATTAAACCAGCAAAAAGCCGGGCTATATTAGTTAGAAAGTTGTCACCGTACTTTCATGAGTACGAAAAGCTAGGCTAGGGCAACCGGACTGGTTTTGCTTAGCAATGTGATCAATGCTTTATAAGTAAGGATCTAAAAAGTCTAGCTCTTTGGCCTTGGTCCTGGGCAACATCACTAGCCTAGACTTTTACAGTCGAGTCCTTAGGATTGGTAATGGACAGCACACCAGGAAGCCCAAGCTTAAAGATTTGTAACACGTTAGAGTAATCAATATTAGTACAAATACTGTGAAGCAACAGCTGAAGAGTTCCGATATATCAACTTTTCAATCCGCCTTTAGTAACCAAGGATTTTTGTAGCTCTTATTGAAACCACACTTTTTGGGCTGTAAGCACACTGGAATTCTTACGCGGTAAATTTTGCGGAAGGTAGGGTAGTGGAAATGATACCAAATATCGAAAGACAGGACAAGGTATCACGGGTAGTAAGGTCACTTTAAGCTCACAAATATGATAGACCCGACCGAAGCATACACGGTCGTGTTACAATAGTCCCTAGGGAGATAAAAAAATAAATCCGCGGCGATGGCTTACTAAAAAAATACAAACGATAGTAACTCAGTTGAAAGAAAGATAAAAGCGGTACAACTAACATAAACTCGCACATATACAGGGCACCATGGTGACCTTTTACGACATAGAAAATTAAAACCGCCAGAGAACTGAACTTAACATGTAAAGAGATTCTTTAACAGAGAAAGTCCAGGATTTGCCTGATTGCTTAAATATGCCGAGAAAAGTCGAAGATGAGAAAATTTCCCAGAACGCTTCCTAGTTTAGGTAATGATAGGCGTTGGATGCCAAAGCATTCCATTCTCGTCGATCTGCGCGACGATGCTTACAGTATATCTTTCAAAAACGCTTAGTATCTGTTTTGGTTTAATGCATACCTCCTATAGAATGAGATCGAAAAGTAATCAAATCTGTTGGAAACTAGATAGACTGGAAAACAGTTATTTGATGAAGTCAACCACCATATGAATACTTTAGGATGGAGTACTTCCACCCTTGCTTTGGTTCCTTCTTGTTGATAAGCTTCAAAGCTTTACAGAAAAAATAAAGGAAATCCTATTATATGGTATGCGGAGAATCAAGTATTTCAGGCAAATTTAAGTCTACTGTTGTCAAACTTAAGCCGTTCGAAGACGAAAAAAATGAGATCTCCAGTTTCTCATTACCGAGGGAATTGCTAGAACTACAACCAGTCAAGCAAAATACTTTGGCACCATTCCTGGCACTCAGTTCTTTTAAGAGATAACACAAATAAATTACATAAATTATGAAGTAAAGTGCTCAAGCGAGTCGCACATACTTATACCCTTGTTGTTTGTTGCAGATTAGACAAATTTGAAGTTTAACGCAAAATCGCTGAGAGTATTTTAAACAAAAATATGCTAGAAGAACCAAACACTAGTTTTATGGAATTTGCAAAGCCTGGTACACTATATTCTTCTTGGTTGACTCATATACTTTTACCTACTTAAGTCTTTTCAGCCCCGAGGGGCACAGAGCGCCAACAATACCTACCTGCAATCTTGTCTGGAGTTTTGGAGCTCATTTCTATAGACTTCAGTTTCTCCTTAACCGACGGCCAAGACCATGTTACTTAGATAGAGAAAGTCCGGCAATATTCAGTAGGGCGCTTGAGTTTGAAATGCTCAGGGCTTTTGTTTTCGTCGCATATATCTTTAGCCCTACTCGGCTTGCTTTCGCTTCCAAATTGTGGACCATTAGTTGGAAACCTTGGAACCATGAAGCAAGAATTGATACGATTTAACAAAGAATATGCTAATTAAAGTTTTGCAGGATATGGAGCACTTAAACTGAGACAGTTCTGTCTCTAAAAATAAACCACGCACCGATGTTAGGGACCCTAGAATACTATACTACACGTACTACATAGCAGTGCTAAAAAACCTAAAAATATCGAATCTCCTGATTTGTGCTTCTCCATTAGAAGCACAAACTCGCACAAGAGATAGTAAGGAGATAACAAAAATATATTATCAAGTGAACTATCACACGCCTTTTCTAGTCTCACTTGAACTCTATTAAGTTTTGAATCAAAATGTGCCAATGATTTTGCTAGGGTTCTAATTGGGTACAGGTAGGAGTGAGGGCAAACTACGAAATAAGGCAAAATAGATCAATCTGATCGCAGTGCCTATACGTCATATGGGCGTGGCCACTAACATGTAAACAAAAAATGTTTGAGTTATGGGGTTTAGAATCCTTCTAAAATCTCTTGGCATATTTTTATTTTTCCTTCCCCAATTAGTAAGTCCACTGTAGCCCTTTTCTATACATAAGCCCTGCTTGTCGCACTGGTCGAAATAGAACAACCAATGGTACTAACAATCCTCGCAAAAATGATTTCATACAAAAATTAGGTCAGATATATTTAAGTTATACGGCTCCGCAAGGCTATACAACATCCTTCCTTGAAATTCATTTCAATTGCACTTCGAATTTATTATTGCCACAATTCAAAGATAACATCAGAACTTTGCAAATAGAATACGAATTAGATGTCAGTCAGTAAAGCTTACTCATAAAATAGGTCATGCACTGTAGAAGATATTCTACACCTGCTCGTATTCTCGTTAAAATTAAAACAAAACATTATTTCAATTTCATGTTGCTGTGCGTCCTTACCACCCCTCAGCCCATGCCCATCAGAAACTTCAATTTAAAACAAAGTACAGATAAAAGCAAAACAGAAAATCTTAGAAGTACCTACCACCACCTACCACACCCTATATATCCGTACTCGTACGAGTATGTATTCCCCAAATGCATTGAGAAACTTAACTACCAAAACAGCAGATGGTGATATCCTCAAAAACTGAGTGCCACTGTGTGCTGGGGTGGAGTGGGTCGGTATGTGTGTGGGTAAAAGGAATACATTTTGCTCCATCCAAATTACCTCTCACAACTTTGAATCGTTATGGTCTATTGTTGTTGTTGCTGTTTTCTGTATTTTTTTTTTTTTAACTTTTCCTGGGTCGTTTTCTTTCTTTTCCATGTTCTAGTGAAAACATAAAATGAAAATCTTAATTACGTTGCGCAAGGGGAAATGTTAAAATAACACATACCTATACACCCACTTCGTGTACAGTCGAGAGAGAGAGAGAGAGAGAGAGAGAGAAAGAAAAATTAATTTCGAAAAGAAAAACACGCAACAACATTGAAAACAAAAGAGAAATTAAAATGGTGAACAGGATATTAAGATTAAAGCTCCCTCGGTTGAGATATCGAACCTGAACCTCCACCCACACCACCATGGCAGTCCTTGGCAATTCAACGGAGGGGGGCGACGACAGGAAACACAAACGCTGTGGTAAGACATTTCATCTTGTAACGAGTCATGAGAACATTTTTAGAAAGTAGCACACCCATCCCATACCATTCAACATTGTCACGAATTGGGAACATAAGGTGCGCTTCGTTTGAAATAATCATTTTAATTGCCTCCTTGAACATAAAGCTCAACTGTTTGGGACGAAAAAGTTCTCTGTGTATCTAGCTATCTGTGGCCATCATCAGAGAAACCAAGCAAATAAGTTTATCGCCCTTTTAATGTGTGGCGGGAGAAAAAGGAAATCCTCTTGGTGCTGCTGATGACTTTTCGCCAAAAAGACATGATTATATCTTCGTTAAGCCAATCAATTTTAATTATCTACATTTCTAAAGAAGTCGAGGAAGGGGGGAAGAACCAACTACCGACGGTTAATTTTCGAAAACTTTCAGTCTAAAATACCCGCCCCAGCTGAGATGAAGGAGCGTTTAATGTTCTCTTTAGAGAGAGACTCGTTTTTGTAGAATAGGACATCCAAGCACACGCACACACAAACATACAGAAGGAGCAGCAAGCGCACGTTCACTGATTTTGAAATTGCGCAACAAATGCGAGTGTAATCACAATAAAATTGGGGTTGAATAACCGCGGAACTGCGACCACTGACGGAAAGAGGGGCGGAAACCAGAAGGGTGTGAGAAATTCTATCTAAACAAACGACCTCTTTTGAACTGACAAGTTGTGATGAGTGAAATGCGAAAAGTTGTTGGTTAGTCTCAAAGTGCATTTAACTTGTATTGTACTTCCAAAAACTAGGAGAGGGAGAGGGAGAGACGACAGACGGCCAAGGGTGGACGGCATAAGTGAAAGATAAAATTTAAATAAAGAAGAAAGTTTCTTGTTTATTCAAACGTTTTTGAGGGTCCTTTCAGTAAGTAGTAGAATGTATTTTGTTTTTTTTTTTGATGGTTTGTATTACAGATTGGTGGTGCTTTTTTTTAAATCGAATTTAATACTCTATAAAACATTAAGCTGTGAATTCTCCGCAAGAATATGTTTGTGAGAAGTAAGGTCTGTTTCACTCAGTGGATTAGTGGATTTCTAGGAGGAGCAAATATTGTACCTGATCCGAAATACCGTATTTTAAATGTTCTCCGCTGAAATTGAATCTTGACCAACTTTATCTCGTTTGGGTCGCTGATGTGGCGCAAAAAAAGGGGTGTATATATAGGTACTTATCTATATGGTATCAGGGTGATACAGTCTTCTTCTTCCTTTTATCAGCAAGGTTATGATCCGAAAATAAGGGACATAACCTTCCCACTTAACTGCATTTCTACTGATCCGCCTGTGGGGTTCGCCTATTTGACCTCAGAAAATATCGGCAGGCCTGCCGATTTTGAATCACTCGGTTACTGAGGCCAATGAAATGCCGATGTCGTCGCATTTGTCTGATCCAAGCGTTTATAGGCCTGCCTTTCCTACATCGCGATGTCTTTGGAACGTGCATTGATATTGCCTTTTTAACAGGGTTCAAATGATCTCTTCTTTGAACGTGGCAATACCAGCTGAGCCGGTCGCGCTCTATTTTTTGTACGATGGTTTCCTTGATGTGAAATCTTCCACGGATCTTCGAACTTCTTGTTCGATCAAGCTTTGTCACTCCTGCTGTCATGCGAAGCATCTTCATCTCAGCTGCCGTTAATATACTGTCATACGTTTTGTACATCGTCCAACATTGTGAACCGTATGTGAGCGCTGGACGCACAAATGCGGTGTGGAGCCTTCTTTTTAACTAAGGTGGCATTTTTCTGTCACAGAAGATAGCGGAATTTTCTCGCCACTTCATCCACCCTACGCTTACACGATGATTGATGTCGTCATCACACGTTGCTTTGCTATTGATCATAGACCCCAGATATTTTAACTTTTCGCACTTGGGAAGTACTGTTCCATTCAAATAAATGTCTGGAATAGGCCTGAGTGGATCAGAGAACGGGCAGCACAAGTACTCTGTCTTTTTTGAACTAATGCGATACCCATTTCCCTCCAGAGCGTCCACCCACACATCAAGTGCTCGTTGCAGGGATGTAGGATCCTCACTTATGATGGCTCCATCGTCAGCAAAGAATAACTGATGTACCTTGGGGTCCATCACTTTACCTTCAAGCAGATAATCAAGGACTGTAATAAAGAGCAAAGGACTTAAAACGCTTCCCTGGTGCACCCCGACTTTGATTGGGAACTCTTCGGTTACTCCAGCGGGGAATCTTACTCTTGTCTTTGCTCCTTCGTACATGTCCATGGTCATCTGTACATAGGTTTCTGGAACCCCTCGATGTCTTAGCGCCACCCATATCAGATCTCGTGGTTGTCTGTCGAATGCCGTTTCAAAGTCAACCAATACAATATGCAAATCCCTTAAGGAATCACGATGTTTTTCCATTATGATCCTTATACTTTGTATTGCATCTGTGGTTAATTTACCCGAGACAAACCCGCACTGATCATCAGATAACCGTTTTATTTTTCGCAGTCGGCCACCTAATACCCACTCAACGATCTTCATGGTGTGTGACATCAGCTTGATCGAACGGTAGTTATCACAGTTTCGCATACCACCCTTCCCTTTGTATACAGGGAGAAGGTAACTTTCCCTCCATTGATTCGGCATTGGGTCACCTCTCACAAATTTGGAGATGAGAATTCTGAGCCATCTGAACCCGATGTCTCCCATTTTTTTCCAGAACTTAGAGGGCATCTCGTCTGGCCCAACCGCTTTTCCTTTTTTGGAGTATTTGACCGCCTCATTAACTTCTTCGACTGTAATGTCGGGTATTTCTTCACAGTTTGGAGTGGCTCTTGGAAAGTATAGCCGGGGAAACTGTTCATTTAAAAGTTCTTCCCAATACTGTCGCCACGTCTGCAGAATTTTCCCGCCATCCACAAGAAGCTGGCTATGAGCATTGTGGCAATGAACTTTGGCGAACGAATCTCCTGAGCATTCCCCCTTCTATGGGCGGCTATTTTGAAGATGGTTGCGCTCTTGTTCATATTGTGTCTTCGCAGCTCCTGGATAGCCTGGTTTGCATCAGCAACCGGGGAAGATATTTTCTCCAGCTCCTGATACAGGCCCTCCGTACTCTCTGCTTGAAGCTGGGCGCACTTTTTGTTCGCTTTTTTCTTGCAACATCTGTATTCCACTTCGAGGCGAGCTTTTTCGTCTCTATTATTAGAGGGGCACTTTGACCAAGCTTTGAAAGCCGCTTTCTTCTCATTTATCACTTTCTTAGCTTCATCACTCCACCACCATGTTTCTTTGGCGTGTTGATGGTGGCCTTTTGAAGCTCCTAGCAGTGATTTGGCCTTATTTAAGCAAGTTCGCTGTAGGGAATCCCACATATTTTGTGCTCTGCACTCTTCATCCTCAGCTCCGTTGATGGTGTGAGAGAGGTAATTTTTCATTACGAAAACAAAAGCTTCGCCTTTTTCTTTGTCCAGATTGTACCACTTGATTTTCTCAGAGACCCTTGTTTGTTTGTTTTTCTTCGGTGTTTTCATAAAAATTTCTGTTAGCAGGAGACGGTGTTGCCGAGCGATTGCCTCTCCCAGGATCTTTTTGCAATCTTTTACCCGAGGCTTCCTGAAACTGGCTACCAAATGGTAGTCAATCTGAGTTTCATCTCCACCACTGCTGTAAGTGATCAGGTGTCGGCTTTGTTTGATGAACATGGTATTTAACACGATTTCAGGGCGATACAGTATTGAAAGTAATATGTATATCCGTCTGTCTGTTCGCCCTTTTTGGGCCTTAAACTTCAACCTAGGAAGATGTTAATTTAACATATGGGTTTCAGAGACAGAAGCAGTACAGGTATAGACTTTTTCAAAATCACTCACTACCATGCTCATTTATAAAAAATATCCATTTTCCAACATTTTTATTTGAAGTCGGAACAAGTAGGTTTAACAAAATATGTAGTTACTAGCGGGCACCCGGAGTGCGTTGCTGCGATTAACAGAAAAAAAAACAACTGTCAGGCAGGCACCTGGGGCTAAGTGCTTTTTTTTCCAATGTTTTTGTAATTTTTTTTTGCCCATCGTAATTATTTACATTAAAAAAAAAAACTAACTATAATAAATTGGTTGAAAATTACGGGCGGTAGAGGGCAACATACGCATTTCGCCACTTAGTTTTATATATGTATATAGATTTTCTGTATATAGATCTTTTCTATCATCCATGCATGCATTTTATAGGGCAAGGCCCACTTTTGGAGGACGTTTTCTTAAAAAAGAAAAAAACAACATTTTAATAAAACCCCTGAAAAGTCAAGTATATTTCAGTAGAAAGTCTTAGACTTTTAATGCAACTAGGTAGAGTTAGGGAAGATAAATCTTTTTAAGTGTAGTACGTTTTAAAACACAGGTGATGTTAGGTTTCATGGTATACTCCGTGGGTGACGTCCGACTTGGTCGGAGAGAAGTCGATTTTGTTGCATTGGTTTTTAATTCACAGTAATTATTTTTTTTTTTTGACATCTACTAAATTACTCTAGGTGTTCAATGGCCCATTACTTAATTGTAATACTAGACAAATTAAATGGGTATGATTGGTACCTAAGCCGACAACCGAACACTCAATAATGAATCGCATTCACATTCATAAACATTGAATTGTCAGTGGTGTACTCTGTATTTCTAAAACTACGAAATCGCTACTACAGGCTCTACTTTGTCATATTTTCTGTTAGCGTGCAAGGTTTTGTAGGCTTTCCGATAGCTTGCTGACAAACCACGTGCACAATGAGGAAGTTTTATTTTCATGAAGAATTGAAGAAAAGTTCCATGTTATTTTGTAGCCTTGGCAAATCAAGAAAAAAAAAAAACAGTTTTGTAGATGATTACTTCCGTAATAACTAAAAACTGCTAAAAAATACAGTGTAAGAGCCATTTTCCAAGACACTAAACAATAACGCCCTTGAGGGTTTTTCTGTAAAATTCGCATTCAGCAAGATATTCGGACTTGAGGCCTTTCTTTCCAAGATGACGCCGAATACACATCCTTCTGGAACCACAAACTTTGGTATGTTCTTCATTTTCGAGTATTTAACGAAGCGATTGCTTTAAATTATTTCTCATTTTGAAGTCAACCGTCTAAAAAGCTCTAGCGACTAAATGTTAAGACTTTGCATGTACCTTTCTGAGTTTTGGGTTCTAAACTTACAGTTCTTGTCAATCCTTTTAATTTTCCATTAAAATTCTTGTCGACTGGCCTATAAGAGCAAGCCTATACTTCAAAAATGAAATCAATAGTTTCCATTATAAGACATAGCAGAAAACACTTCAAAAACCTCATTTAGGGAATACAAAAAAAAAATTCCAATCTCCAATTATCAATTGTCACTTTCCTGATTGCGAATTTCTAAATTGATTTACCGTCATTACCTCCTCCATGCAATGATGAGATACACATCCCAACATTTTCCAAGTTATATCTCCTTATATCTGGGATGAAAAACAAGTCGAATTTTTTGTTTCTGGCTAGTGATGGCATTGAGGATTTTTTTTAACTCCGCTTCTCTGTCAATTTCCTCAAATTTCAATTTAAGATACAATGTATCTCATCCTGAAGATACGTTAAATTCCTGTTGGCAATAACGCGAGGTTTTTTTTTTTTTTGATCTGAACAAGTTTTTTTTCTTTTTTGTTTGTTTTTGTTTCTGTTGCCATGTTGGATGACACAAAATTTCAACAACTACGTAACCATCTATAGGGTTATATCACGGTATGGTGTGAAGGAAAAACAGGATGATGCGACAACTTGGTTGAGAAAAATCCAATTAAAAAGTCTTTCAGGTGCTCGAATCGAAGATAATTACTCCAGTTTTTCGATGGTTGACAACACACATACTTGGGTAGACGTAGATACAAGTGTCTACATCTATCCAAGTGTATACTTGAAAAAAGAAGAGATGAGAATGTATGTAGTCATCCTCGTAGTCGTCTTGAACTTGGAAAAATCTTACGAAAATTGCTTTGAAAAATTTCGCCTTGCATTCTATCCCTCCAGCTCTGTTGTGGTTTTAATTTCTTCCGCTTTTCTTAGTCTTTATTTCCAAGGTTTCGTTTTGTGTTCTATGTTGAGAGGGTTAATGCGATCTACCATTAAAGAAGACGCCAGTGAAAAAGAAGTAGAGGCATAACTATCGCTAGACACCTTGCAATTAATCCTTGAATTATCGCTTCGGTTCTTTGCTTCATTCTTTGGCGACAAACAACTTGCAATTAAGTTGTCCTATGGAAACAGATAGAGGAAGGAAGCACGGAAAGATTAAATTTGCTCGAAACGTTCTTGGGGGAAAATTTAAGAGGAATCTCTTTTCAAAGTAATTTTGGAGTCACGGGGGTAGTTTACTCAAAATGTTCTCCTTATTCTTGGCTACAGAATGCGATGGATTGGTTTAATAGTTAATTCTAGACATTTTTTTCCCACTCTATTTATTATTTTGAAATATAGTAAATATTTTTGACGTATTATAGTAAAGTTGAAGAACATAACTTGTTAAACGTCAGCTGAATAAGCGCTGATATTCAGTTGGAATTTTTCATAGAAATATCAATCATTCCTAGCTTACTACTTACTTTGGATGGCAAACGACTAACAAAGGCCTCGTAGGGGCAGCATCTCCTGATAGGTGCTGGTCCGTTAAGTAACGAGAAGGAGCCACTGCAGCCGAAAACCTAGCAGCTCTGTTATTAAGCCCTACTCCCACCTCCTCGTGGTGTCATCTGGGAATTTCTTCGGAAATTGCTAACGAATGGCGAGCTTCCTGCGCCAAAAAACAGGATAAGTGTCGGTTGGTCTGTGGCCCAGCGACCCGCAACCGTAAAACAAACTATTGCTCCGAAACGTAAACAATCGCCTCGGATAAGGACGGATAATTTGTTGACGACTTTTGGCTATCGAACACGGACAACGATCGGATTCTGGAACGTTAAGACCCTCCTGGACTCACTCAAGGAAGGGCCTTATAACGCCAGATTCCTCCAATTGGAGCGCGAATTCGCACGGTATAAAATCGACATCTTAGGGCTGAGCGAGATAAGATGGTACGATACTGGGGAATACATCTCCCCAACAAAAAGCACTGTGATGCTCTACTCTGGTAAACCAGCTGGAAGTGCACGGAGTTCTGGCGTAGGACTCATGCTAACTCCAGCAGCACGTAGTAGCCTCATATCCTGGAAACCCCACAGTGACCGGATATTGACGGCTAGGTTCCAGAGTAGAGTTAGAAAAATTACCATCATACAGTGTTATGCTCCGACTCTAGACGCGACTGAGGATGAAAAGGATGATTTTTATAGCCACTTAGGCGCCGCCTACAACCAAACGCCTAATGGGGACATCGTAATGGTGATGGGAGATCTCAATGCCAAGGTGGGTAGCGACAACACCATGCTTAAGCACGTGATGGGAGTTCACGGCGTGGGAGACCGTAATGACAATGGTGAGCGGTTTGTGGACTTCTGCAATACCAACCGCCTAGTCATCGGAGGTACGCTGTTTAAGCATAACACCTGCCATAAGATCAGTTGGGTCTCTACTGATAGGCAACGAACATCCAACCAGATCGACCACATTGCGATCAGTCGCCGCTTTAGAAATTGTCTCCTGGACGTCCGAAACAGACGTGGAGCTGACGTCGGACTTGAACGAGATCACCATCTTATGGTAGCTCATTTACGCCTTCGTACTGCATCCGTCAACAGCAACCGCTCAAACCTACTTAACATCACCAGGTTTAAGGCTCAAGGTTCCCCAAGTGGGCCAACAGTTCAGGGACCATTTTGCCTTAGAAGCAGAAGCAATCAGCAGCATAGAGAACATGGATGATCACTGGAGTGCTGTGAAAAATGCTTTTGCGAGTGGGGCACGCACTTATGTCGGTAAAAAGCAGAAACAGACAGACACCTGGAGACTGATCGATGAGCGTACAGCAATCAAGGCTCGGATTGCAGCGGCCTCAGCAGTAGAGAGAACCGAGCTTGAAGCCCAATACCGTGCGAATAAGAAAGAAGTGCAGCGTAGTGTGAGACGTGACAAACGTCAATATGTCAACTCACTGGCCTCAAGGGCTGAAGAAGCAGCGAGTAGGTGCGACAGTAGGACTGTTTACAACATCACTAAGGAGCTCATTGGTGGTCGTAACTCCAAACAACATCCAGTTGTCTAGACGGTAACCTTCTGATTTCGGATGAGGACCAGCTCACTAGATGGAGAGAACATTTTGTACAGTGCTAAATCACTTAGACGATGGCGGTATGATCTTGAATTCGAATGAGCAGTTCGAAGCAAGAAATTCCCGAATTCGCACCGTACCTCCCAGTAAAACTGAAATAATAACAGCAATCAAGTCCCTCAAGAAGAACAAAGCGGTGGGTATTGATGGCATCCCTGCCGAGCTATTTCAAGCGGCGCCAAATATATCGGCAGATTTGCTGCATCCGCTAATACGGAGAGCTTGGGATAGCGAACAATTTCCACAGGAGTGGAAAAGGGGGATGATCATTAAACTTCCAAAGAAGGGTAACTTGATGGAGTGCGGTAACTGGAGAGGTATATGTGTTCTTCCAGCTGTAGCCAAAATAATAGCTAGAATAATTCTAGAATGAATTAAAGAACATTTAGATTCAACTCTCGATGTCGAACAGGCAGGCTCTCGCGCTGGATCCTCCTGCATCGACCACATAAATACCTTACGGATCATAATCGAACAATGCGTTGAGTATAGGTCTCCGCTACATTTACTGTTTATCGACTTCGAGAAGGCTTTCGACAGTTTGAATCGAGATGCTATCTGGTTGGCCTTGCGCAGGAGAGGCATTCCAGAAAAACTTATAGCTATTATCAAGGCTACATACGAGGGCGGCAAGTGTCACGTCGTGCACAATGGTAAGGTGTCGGAGGATTTTGAAGTCCAAAGTGGAGTACGTCAAGGGTGCATACTGTCCCCACTATTGTTCTTGGTGGTTATCAGCGATGTACTCCGTGCAGCATTGACGGAAGCTAATTATGGAATTCTTTGGACTATGACATCTTACCTTAAACACCTAGATTACGCTGACGATGTTTGTCTACTTTCACATCGGATAATGGATCTTCATTTGATGGCCCAAAGTCTAGAAGCTGAGGCAAACAAAGTGGGGCTAAAAATAAACACAGCCAAAACAAAAGCCCTGAGTACTTCCAATACCCGCGCTCAACTTAACATTGCCGGAAAGCAAGTCGAGAAAGTTGATAACTTTCTATATTTAGGAAGTGTCGTCTCGGCTAATCGCGGTGGCACCGTACTGGATGTGTGCAGCAGAATCGGGAAGGCTAAAGCTGCGTTCGGAATGCTGTCCAAAATCTGGAGAAGCAATGTTATTAGCTTAAGAACCAAGCTACGACTGTTCCGCCCCAACGTAGAATCAGTGCTGCTTTATGGGTGCAGTACCTGGAAGGTGGACACGATTAACACACGCAAGCTGCAAGTCGTAAACAAATGCTTAAGAATCATCTTGAGGATCTATGCCCCCCGAGGGGTTAAAGGATATAAACAACTAGCTTACTATACAAGTACTCTACGTATAGAGAATCTGTACTTGCGTTCCATTCGATACATGTATAAAATTTCGTAAATTTGACAAACATCCGAGAGTATTGCTGTCATGAGAAAGTTTCTCAAGAAAAAAAAAAAAAAAAATTGCACTTTGGATCCGGCACAAAACGGTATGCCCATTTCGTTCGTGCGATAAATATAACGCACACAACACGAGTGGTTGCGAGAAGCTAGGACTAGGCCCTTCATGAGCTGTTGCGCCAAATATTTATATATATATTTATATGTATCACCAGACAGCGGTAACTTGCATAGCTTTGGTCGTAGAAGGTCGAGAAAAATGGTAGCTGTTAATCAAGTTAGTGAACAAAAAATTGCTGTTGAGCTTCCTCTGTTGATATGATAGGGCAAGCACGAACACAACCTCTGCTGAAAAGCTGTATCTGTTCCAGCGAATCAACAACGACAGCCAAGTATTCGGGCAAGAAATACCTAAGTGCACATTGATCAACAGACAGAGAGATAGACGGTTAAGTATGGCAAAGATGGCAAAGTCTCACGCGTAAAACTACTGAATTCTCGGCATAGAATACTAAAAGCTGATTTTGAAACATCAATGCTTTTAAAGATACGTCAGTCGTTGAAAGAAAGCAATGCCTGTAGCACAATATATAAAAATTATAGCATATGCTCCAAAATTCGGGAATACTAAGGCTTATCTGTGTGCACTCGTAGTATGAAAGTTAATAACTCATTGAGGCGCAGTTCCTTAAAATCCCGAAGAAAAAGTATCGAGACAAAGAAGAGACCCTATATCTGGCAGTCATAGATGTTGAAAAAACCTCCTGTAAAGTTCCACGAGATGTATTAGAGGATTCGATGACACCAGCGATGAATTTAAAAGTGAAATAGGGGTACAAAAAGGTTCGGCCTTAAGTCCACTTCTGTTCAGCATTCTAATTAACTAGCTAACAGCTAAAATCTATCGATATGCTCCATGGAATATCGTGTACGCTAAAGACATAGTCCTGATAAGTGATAAGGTGCTAGAGGTGTGGCAGACAGTTTCAGAATCACCTGGTGTCAATAGATAGAAAAACAAGAAGTCTTTGGCTTCAGGTATATAGGATCCATAAAGCCAGTGACAGAGATCGCGAAACCGAGATGATCACTAATTTAATTTCTGTGAAGTCGCATATTTTTAGCAAAAAAAAAGTCTATACTCGTAGATGCTTCAAGAGGATAACTTTCTGAAGTATTCGAGCATTTCAAAGTAGTAGTGGAGCCTATGGAGACTGTTACGGACTACGTGACAAAGTGGAAGTCGACACTTACCATATTCGTCTTCGGCAATTCAACGAATAGCTACACGAATCATAAAAACTTGTGATCGAACATATTGACGAGTTGAGACTAGGGCGGCACGCCATAAGAGAAGAGGAAGGTGGCTTTTAACTATAGAACATATAAAAGCACCGTGACCACCGATGGTGATTAGTTTTCATAAGCGAGTTGATTAGGAGTGAACAATTCTGCATGTCTATCTAAGCCACTTTAAACCTATCAGTTTTATAACCTCATAGGTTCATACGAATACTAAAAGCATAGGCAAGAAGTCTACTTTCTTTTGGAAAAATAATATACTGTATATGAGTTCCATAAACTTATTTTGCTAAAAAATGGGAAAATTTAGCGTCTGTAAGCTTCTCCTTAAACTGCACCTCGAATATTTTCCTTACGAATGAAAAATATAGGTCGTTTTGAATATCCTTTCATGCAGAAGCGAAAAAAAAACACCTTCTTTATTGTATTTTATCTCCGCAACCAGGTGCAGCTATTTTATCTGCACAATCCCCTAGCATAAAGGAACTGATGCAAGTAAGGGTATCTTATTAATTATTATACAAAAGACCAACTAAATAACGCAAAAGAGGAAGCAGCAATATAATGGCACAAGGTATGTGCTTTGAAGTGAACAGAAGCAGAAAGAGCGACTCCATGTGGACGACCATCATTGGACAGAGCTCTAGACAAAGGTGTATGCAACAGCAGCATCTCCTGCTGCAGCGTTAATTATGTGTTGAACTAATTTTTTTTGTTGCTCTTCTCTTACAGGCCATTGCACTGTGGTGGTGATAGTGGTGGTTTATGCAGCCAGGATGTGCTGACATAGTCCGCCGCGTCAGCCATGTTGATCCCAAATTGGCTGGGAATTTTCTTATTAAAGTTTCATGGCAGCAGCACAAGAAATTCTCATAATTGGCTCGGGTTCACCTAATTAAATTTGCGCTTAACATTGTCAGCATACAAAATGCTAAGCGCATGGATTGAGGAATATACACACACGCTTACAGACACACGGCGTTATGAACAATTCCAGTTATCATCTATCAATTAATTATGCTATGCGGTCCTTAATTCAATACACAATGTGGAAGAAATCGAATTACCGTCATGATGTGATGCAGCGTCACATGCGATATAATCGGCAAACAGGATACATGGATGATGTGTCACAATTGGAACTGTGTTTTCACGGCTGATTCGTTGCCGGAATAATAATTAGGACAATTAGTGGCATTAGATGGTGGTGATGTTGGCGAGGGTGATCCGCAAAAGGGTAAAATAAAAACGAACATCCTGCGCAACTAATTATTTGGCGTACACGCATTAAATTCAATTGCAGGAGCAGCTCGCAAGTGACACATTGACAGAGAGGCAAAATTGTCGCGAGATGGTGGGTACACAGCGAAAACAGCACGCAAAACACAAGCGAGTCCTTAATTAAAAGTGACTGGGAAAAGTCCGTTGCTGCAGTGCTCTGTCGACTCTTTTTTGTGCACCAGGCTATCGCATCGACGATAATTGGCCCAATTAGAGATGCACACACTTACGTACAAATGAGTATGATACTGACTAACATGAGAACCGAACCGAGACTATGCAGCAGCAGCAGCGTATCCGCCGACAAATACCTGCAGTTTGAAATTAATGATTGCATTTCGTTATGCGTCCCGAAGTTAAATTGACTTGAATATCCTTTCACTGGTGGAGGAGAGAATGAACATGCACACAGACACGGGGTCAGCGTTAAATTCATTTGCGGAACTACCAAAAGCGAGATGGTTGGAAGCTTCTTTGTTGGTGTGTTGTGTACCGAACCGCACACACATCAGCACTCAGCAGCCGTTTGTTTCGCTTGCGTGAAATTAGGCGTGGATGTGGATAACATTGGCAAATTGAAGTAGTCGACAAGGTGATGCAATGGTGGTGAGCGAACGAGCAGGCATCGTCTTTTTGTGGGTTACTGTTGCTATTTAGCGGACATGCACAGGTAGACAAGGTGTGCAAGGTGTCGGTTTAGAGATGTACACAGTAAAAGGTGTATGGTTTTAAAAGTGACATGACACGTGAGTGGGTTAACTAAGGATTAGGTTAACTCAAAGTGGTGTGTATAGGTGAAAACTGAGTACAGGATTGTCATAGTTTCCAAACGAAATTCGAAACACTGAAGAAGTGGACCACTAATGGAGTTAATTTTCGGATCAATGGTTAGTGAAATAGAACTGCGGTAAAAGAGCAAACAATTACCACAGCATGACCCTATATTGCAGTCTTTCTTGTGGAAATAAGAGCATTTGTGGAACACAGTGCGTACACAAGAATTTGTGGAACGTAGAGCGGGAAAAGTCGTCATTGTAGAGCAATGACGCTTGCATTTGTATTATTCATGTTAAAGAACATCGGGGCTATGAAAGGATGAATAGACTGTGGCACATCTTTTTATCAATTATGCGTGAGAGTTTGGTTTTATAACTCAGAATTTCTTTAGTAATGTGCTTTCGGATTCGTATGTCGGATATGTGGTCGAAAAAAACTAAACCAAACTTGGGGACTTTGATGAAAATCCTTCTCCGGGTGGTTTTGTAAAAAATAAATCCACAGAATGCCTCCATTTTTGTTCACAAACAGAGTAGAACACGTAGTTTCAACTGACAGTTTCATAATTTTACATTTGTAAGCTACAGAAACTTTGGTCATGCTTAGAAACTTCAAGATAAACCAAAGTTGAAGCAGCACACAACATCTCGAATACACTTCAGTTCGTCTGAAGGAAGGGTCAAGCTGTATCTTTTGATTACTTTTGGCAAAGGAAAACTATTTCACATCCTGGAAATAGCTGATATGGCTAGAGAAAGGACTCTAATAATTCCATCCATGAGCCGAAATTCCACGTAACCGATACTTGACGGTTTGATACTCAACAGTAAGAAAAAGGCGCGACCCTCGTTAACTATTTGTTGGGAAAAAAGTTGGTAAACCCATGTCCAAAAGACTACCAAGCTTGTGCATTCGCAAGTAGAAAATATTACAGGCTCGAGATCTATATTGACGTTAAAGTACAGGCAGCCATTAAGTTAGTAATAAAAACCTAAAATAATCGTAGTCTATCCATCAGAGCTTAACGATCTTACCAAGTAGAACAACGTTCAGGTAATCCTGATGCCAGTCCATAAGCGATCATAGCGTTGTGCATATGCATGTCTTGTAACAAATGCTAAAACAAAAAGCAACAGAAGGGAAAATAGTCCAATGTATTTTTTTTTTTTTTTTTTTTTTTTTTTTTTTTTTTTTTTTTTTTTTTTCCGAGGGTAGGTGAAAATCTTCAAGAAGACACTATGAGGATCGACAGCGCGTGCTCATAGTAGTGTGGGATTCTTACCCACTAAAAAACCTCCCTTCAAAACAGACTTGTTTTCATTTTTTACTACAACTAAGTATTCGACTTATCAAGTAGTTTTCGTTTCGCGAAATAATGACGTTTTGCAGGTACCTTCCCATTAGAAGTTCCTGCTAGCTCCGCAGTTTAGACGCGGTTACTTATCGCGCTAAGTCTAAAGGTTTTGTTCTTTGTAGACGGCGTAGTAAGTTTCTTTCATCCAAAACTTGGAGGACTGTTATATTAACGTGACTTTCTAGTCGACTTTTATGTTTTCTCGCGTAGTTTTTGATTTCGTCTTCGACTGTTTTAATGCCAAGATCTCTGTGGATATCGCTATTTCTGATGTACCATGGCGCATTTACAATACCTCTTAGCACTTTGTTTTCAAAAGTTTGTAAAATTTGAATATTACTTATTTTGGTACAACCCCAGAGTTGTATACCATATGTCCATACAGGCTTTAGCACTTGCTTATATAAAAGCAGTTTGTTCTCTATATTAAGCTTGGAATATTTTCCAAGTAACCAATACATTTCTCGATATTTGTTATCTAGTTCTTTGCGTTTTTTTTTAACGTGCGTTTTCCATTTCAGCTTTGCATCAAGAGTGATTCCAAGATACTTAGCCTCGTTTGCAAACGGAATTTGAACCGAGTTTGAAAAGATCGGCAGATTATTTACTCTCTTATAAGTAAAATTTACATGAACAGATTTGGTCTCATTGAGTGCGATTCGCCAAACCTTTGTCCATTCATTTACTCTATCCAAAGCTTCTTGCAATTTTTCTGTAGTATCTTCGACCGTTTTACCTACTGTCAAGATAGCAGTGTCGTCGGCAAATGTAGCTAGCTCAGTGCCTTCTACTTGCGGTATATCACGAGTGTATAATAGATATAAGACTGGACCAAGAACGCTTCCTTGCGGCACCCCAGCCATTATTTCCTTAAAATCCGAATATTCGTTTCCACATTTGACGCGGAATAGTCTATTCGTAAGGTAGTTCTTCAAAATATTATATAGGTGCTCTGGCAGAACTTGTCGTAATTTAAACTTCAAGCCTTCATGCCAGACCTTGTCAAAGGCTTGAGAGACGTCAAGGAATACGCTTGAACAAATCTTTTTTTCTTCAAGCGACTTTTCGATTACATGTGTTATTCGATGTACTTGTTCAACTGTAGAATGCTTACTTCTGAATCCGAATTGATGATCCGGAATGAGATGCCTCTCTTCTATAACCGGCTGTATTCGCCTAATCAAAATTCTCTCGAACACTTTGGATATGATTGAAAGAAGCGAAATCGGTCTATAAGACGTTTTTTCATTCGGCGGTTTTCCGGGCTTAAGGACCATTATGACTTCGGCCACTTTCCATTGACTGGGAACATATTCTAGTCTAAGCGCGGCGTTTATAATAAACAGAAGCTTCATTAGACCTTTTCTCGGAAGTGCTTTAAGAACCTCTCCCGTGATTAGGTCGTATCCAGGAGCCTTCTTAGGTTTAAGTTTCTTTATTTCTTCCTTAAGTTCGGTTAGTGTTGCATTTCTTATTTTACGATTGTCAATATACGACGTATTTATATTTTGAATAAGAGCCTGTCCATCAAGCGGTTTGAAAGTTTCTTCCAGGTGGGCGGCAAAAACTTGCGCTTTCTCTTTATCATGCCTGGCCCATTCGTCTTGATTTTTCCTAATTGGGGCGGCTTGAATTTGAGGTTTTTTAATACCTTTCATAGCTTTCCAAAGCGAATAATTAGAATCTTTTTCTGCCGTTAAGCTTTCTAGGTGAGTTTGCATTTCATTATTCTTAAGGTCTTTAATAGATCTTTTTAATAAGTTACACAAACGGTTAAGATGTGCTTTATGTTGCGGAGCCCGAGTTTGTTGCCATTTTTTGCGCGCTTTCCTCTTCTCCTTAATCATCTCTTTTATTTCCTGCGGATAATTTTGAATATATCTGGCCGGCGTTTTCTTAGGTTTCGGAGTATTCTTCCACGCGGCATTCTGTAGGATTTCGACGAAGCGATCTACTTCAATTTCAAGTTCATAGGGCGTTTTAAGTGATACCCTCAACTCAGTATTTGATTCAATATCTTTTTTGAAGCCATCCCAATTCGTTTTCGCGCTGGTTAATCTGGCCGGACCTACTTTTTTAATCAGAGCATCGCTTATCGTCATAATGATTGGAGAATGATCAGAGGAGAGATCAAAGCTTTCTTCAACTTTTATACAGTTGCCAGATATACCTTTAACAATAAAGAAATCGATCAGATCTGGTATCTTATTTCTATCAGTCGGCCAATATGTTGGTTTACCCGTCGAGTGAAAATCACAACTATATTGCATACCCGCATTATAAAGCTTTCTACCTTTCTGAGAGGCGTACCTTGAACCCCAGAAGGGGTGTTTCGCGTTGAAATCGCCACCAATAATAAAATTTGGTTTAAGGAAGTTGAAGATGTTTGTGAAATCACTTTCTTCAAGTTTACATCGCAGTGGACAATATATAGACGAAATGTTGAAAGCAAAATGTCTATTTCTAACACGTACCGTGCTTATTTGCATTGCTTCTAATTCAATCTTTACTTCCGCTGAGTGTTCGATACATTCTTTTATAAACAAGGATGATCCGCCTCTGGCTCTTTCCGATGGGTGAAAGGCGTGATACACGCTATATCCCCTTATCTTAACATTCGATTGCTTTGTCAGATGAGTTTCGCAGACCAAGCATATATCAATATCTTTTTCTCGTATAAAGATTTCTAACTCGTCGAGTCTTCGTATAAGCCCGTTGGCGTTCCAAGTAAGAATTTTAAGCGTTTCTTTCATATTCTGGTTGTAGTGCGCCTGTTATGAATGTTGTTTTCTAAAGCAACTAGTCTCTCGAAAATAAGTTTGTTTGTTTTGGATTGCTCTTCAAGTTTCGCAAGAATTAGGGAAAAAACATGGGATACATGATCTTGTGAGCTACCTCTATCACCGTTTTCCAATGTCGCAGCTTGAGCAGGAGTCTTTACGTTAGAAATTGGATGATTTCTTGCTTTGATCTCCCGCGAGCTGTCGGTCTTGTACTTGCCGTTAGCTGTCATCGCCGCTTGAGCATAAGACTGCACGCCAAAATTCGAGGATTTAGTTCCGGTCACCTTTTCTCTACTACGTTTGGGTTTTTCTTCATTACCCGATCTTAAGAGAATATTGACGGATTTTTTATCTTTCGCTGCTTTTTTCGTAGCTATTTTGGGTCTATTCTTAATTGGTTTTGGATTCGTGCCCATGGAATTTTTAAGCGTATCGCGCCTTTTTTGGAGCTCTTTCGCCACTTCGCAACCTCGATAGTTCGCAGGGTGTTTTCCTTTACAGTTTATGCAAGTGGCTGGGGTTTGCTTATTTAGGTGACACTCATCTGAGAGATGTTCACCTGCGCATTTGACGCATCGCGGTTCTTTCTGGCAGTAAGTCTGCGTGTGGTTGAAACCTTGACAGCGCTTACACTGCGGGATCGATCTGGAGCTCTTACGCATAGGTTCGATTTTGACCACGATATTTAGAATAGTCTTAATACCATAAATAGCATCTTTATTTTCGTCTTTATCGAAACTTAGCATGAATAGTGGAAGACCACGCCTTACCAATTTTTCCTGATCTCCCTCCGACTGTTGCTTCTCCTTCTTGATAATATTGACGGCATCAAGAATTTTAAAGCCTTTATCTTGAAGGTCGTTTATAACATCTTCTTTGGTGCACGAGGGGTGGAGTCCCCTTGCTACAACACGCAGTGGTCTTTCTAACTTATTTTCATAAGTATACCACTGAATCTTTTCGGCATTCAATTTTTGCGATACTGATCGGTAACCGTCGGCATCATCGACATTGATTTTCCACGTCCAATGTATTGTAGAAACACGAAAGCCTTAAACTCCTATATTATCAGTCGCAAGAGTTTGCAGAGATTGTGGAAATCCTAATACAGAGCGAGAAATTACTCAGGCGTTAAAACAACTTTAGAAGGTAGATGCTTGATCGATTACGATCATACGTATTTAGTTGCTTGGTGTAGCTATCCTGCCGATCGTGAGGTTTTGTAGTAAGTCAGTATGAACGAAGTACCCGTTTAAAAGAGGCAGAAAAAAACGATCAGACTATAAAATCGATTCTAGGTATTCTTTCTTCAATATCCAGAACACACCAAAACTGCTTCGGCAAATATCGAAACTGTCACAAATCTTAACTGTCAAACTGTATCCCATATCAGAACCAATTGCTTCCCACATTTCTTATAGACGGCACTTAGTAGATACAGCTATGAAGCTGACATTTATGCGGCTGTGAAACAGCTCCTTCGCGAATATTTAAGACAGTTTAGGTTAGAGTTCCGGTGCGGATAAGCAGTCTTTTTTGTTCTGTACTTGTCATCCTCTGTTTTTTGTTCCCAAAACGTCATCTCGCCGACCATTTTTGCAAAAAAAGATTTAATTTTAAAGTTCTCGACTTAAACCCCTTATGCCTTCCTGGGGACTCCAATGTCTCCTTTATTTTTTTTTTTTTTCTGTGCCTCACAACCAATTTCATCATTCTTAATATTTTCCTAGAAGAAAGTTTTAACAACATTTGCGGTGGTTTTATACTTTTTTTTCTGCGTTTTAAAACTGAGTATCTGCCAGTCATGATGACAACTTTGTTTGACATAAAAATGGTGCTTCGTACCAACCAGAAGCATGATCCTTTTCAATTATATCAAATGACATTGTGGAATGAATAGTCACCATTTTGGATTTTTTTTTTTTAAATTATGCTTTATGTGCAAATCACACAGAAAGAACGAATGACGACGACAAGACCGAAAGATGTACTAGACGGCATAACTTGTTATGAGGACTATAAGAAGGGAAACCAGAGAAGAAAAAAAGAACCACCTCATCCTCATCCTCACAATCCACAAAACTCAAACCCTATCTGTGGAGGAGGAGAGGGAATCGAGCAATAATGGAACAACTACTGCCACCATTATCACGAACTTACCCCACAGACATTTTGTTTTGCTAAGTTATGACAGTTTGTGGCGCAAGTGATTTTTTTTCCTGTCATCCGCTTTTGCCCCGCTGCGCGCCATCTTTTTCTGCTAAAAATGTTATTAAATAAAACGAAAACGAAATAAAAATAAAAATGAAAAATAAACGAGCGAGCGCGCGGTGTTGAGGAAAGCAGGTGCTGGCAGGGGAAGTCCCAGATAAAACAATAAAACAACCGCAATGATGACAAAACGTGGCGGTATGACGGTAGCTAGCTAGAATGAGGGATGGTTGAGCGAAAGCAAAAACAAAAAAAAAAAAACAGAGAAAGTTAAATTCTTCTTTTAGGATATACCTTCCTGTGTACCGGGAGGGGGGTATTTATGTATGCAAGGATACATGTGGAGCAGTAATAAACGACAGATTCGCATGTTTCAAAGCATAAGCCTATTATCCTTGTCATGATTTTTTCTGTTCTGTTTTTTTTTTTTTGTGCGTATGTATGGATGTATTATGGATGACGGAAAGCCCGCCACTGCCGAACTAGCTGCTGAGATATGATCCTGTTTCGAAAAAGGATATACAGCCAAAGTATACGTATGCTTAATTTTTTGCGTTGTCCTGCTCTTGTTTTTCCGACAAACTGGTGTTTATGACTGGTTTTATGGCGGCAAATTTGGCGGTTTTAAGGTTTTGTTTTTTATAGCGGAATGCAAAAAGGTATTACTTTTTTATTTAAGAGGAGGTAAAAGGGCTGGAAAATTTAGTAGAAAGCATCGTAAACGTGTTGATATCGTTTAACAATTTTACTTAACTGTAAGGATTTAAGCTGGGCATAAATTGTCCTTGCAAACTTTTAGCTCCTTTTTATTTACTGGTGAAAAGTTCAAGATCTGGATTTTGGAAAGTTGTCGATTTCTTGAAGGTTGAGTTGACCTTATGGCCATACATCTGAGAAAAACCATAGGCCCGCCTTTTAGGGGTCGATACTTTAAAAGACTCAAGGGCCAACTTGAACTTGAGAAAGTTCGGTGTTTTTTCCCTTTAAGGGGACCTAGGTATTTCTGTTGATAGAGTCCAGGTAGTTGTCCGTGGATGTTTTAAGAAAGCTCAATTGAAATATGGCTGGCTTCGTGGGTATCGTAGGCATATCATTTTTCGCGAATACATATCTGTCAAATATTCGAAAGTATTACATTCGTGATAAAGCTTAGCGAATATGGCATACAACTTAATTCGTCCTTCAACATGACACAAGTCCAGCTAACTAGCCAGCGAATATTTTTTATTTATTTTAAAAACAACTTTACACTGAGTATACTCATACAAATTGAGCTGAGAGAGACTTTTTCAATATATTCGTATTGCAGTTCGGTTGGTATAAGTGCCTATCTACGAGGGGTGGCTGGTAAATTCGCGGAACGAGTCATCTTCTCATTAGTGATAGCACTAACTGTAGCACTCTTTAGTAGTATAAATATCACTTCGTTTCAATAATAATCTCATTTTGTTATTATCTGTGGTAGGATAAACATCATCATGTCAGGCGAAATCGGAAATTCTCGCAATTTTGACCACCGCGCCGTGATTAAGTATCCCGTGAAAAAAAGAGAATCGCCTAAAGACATTTTCGAAGACACGTCATCAACTCTTCAAGATTCTGTGCCTTCCTATACCATGGTCAACAAATAGGCTCGCTTATTTCAACAAGGGCGAGAGAGCTGTGAAGACGACCCCCACCCAGGGCGTCCTGTGTCAGTTATCACTGAAGAAAACGTCGGAAAAGTCGAAAAATTAAATCTGGCCGGCCGAAAAACAAAAATGTGGTAGCTAACGAACGAGTTACACATCAGAAAGAACAGATTTGAGAAATTTTACAAGTGCAATTAAACATGAAAATAATTGGTAGACAGCGGACGAGTTGCACATCAGCAAAGAATGGATTGAAGAAAGCATTTAAATATGAAAAAACTGTATGCGCAAATGTATGCGAAAATGCAACGACGACTCGAGTGTTGCAGAGATTTTTTGGAGTTAGCCGGGGACAATCTCGACAAAATTTGTAACCGAATCGTAACTGTTGGTGAGACTTGGGTTCGCTTTTTCCTCTTTCCAATTTGAAAACGGAGCTACGAGGCCGGAGATTCACAGATGAGAACCAGATCAAGACGGCCGTAGAAAGTCATTTTGAAGGCAAAGAAAAATACAATTTTTTCGATGGTATTAAGGCACTGTATGCCCGATGTGAGAAATGCATTTCACTCGAGGGAGATTATATTGAGAAATAACATATTTTATTCGAAGTTCTTTTTGACTACACTTAATGTACCGTCAACTTATCGGCCGCTGGTCGTACCTTTGCGTTTATAATCGAAGAGTTCAAAAACACAAGCATCTTCGTGATCCTTGTTCATTCTTGGCGAAGTTAAGACTTGTTGTGATGTTTTTCTAAAGAAAAAAAAATCGGTATGGAGAACTACACATGACTTCCCATGTTTTGTGATGAAAGCAGTTTGGTAAAAGCGTAACCAAATCCATGTACCTACATACCAAACATTTTGTAAAAGGAATCATTCAAATCGGTCCGGTTTTGTTTAATAATGAACGAAATGCATTTTCCAAATCAGATTCCGGGTCAAGACAAATATTTTGAAAAAAAAGAGTCGAGGCGCACTTTTGAAACAGGATATGAAAAATGTGTGCAAAATTAATGAATTTTTCAAAATCACTGATTCGACTTAAACATGAAAGACTCGTTCCAGATGGCAAGTCAAAGCAAATACTTTACAAAAGTAAGCAACCAAATCGGTACAGTTTTCAACAAGTCAGCATAGAAGAAAGAGAAATACTTTAAAAAAAATGCACGGTATTAACTGTGTTTCAAAATTACTGATCCGATTAAAACCAAAAACACTTGTTCCCAATTCCTTCTTACGAAAAACTACTTGCAAAGAAAATCATCAAAATCAATGCAATTTCGCAAAAGGAAGGATTAAAGAGGGAAAGTGAGATTGTTTTTGATTTTGATTGATTTGTAGTCAATCGCATTACGGGAAGCCTCGAAACTTCGATAACAATACAGTGTGCATACTTCCATTTCTAATGAACATGTTGTTATTAGTAATAATAAGCAGTGTACAAAATTCTTATAATAACCAAACAATATTAAGGTAGGCATCGAAACTTTGACGGAAATAATATACATATATATGATATGAACGCCTAAAACCGATCGTCAATAACCTGATAGGTCCTTATCAGAGCGGATTTATTCCGGGAAATTCCACTATTGACCAAATATTCATACTACGGCAGACCTTGGGAAAAACCCAGGAATATAAAATCGATACGCACCACCTCTTCATCGATATCAAAGTTGCCTATGACAGCGTGTATAGAGACGAGCAGAGGCATTTATAGCTCGTTCGAACACCACCGAACCGCTCGATATCAGGAAAGGCCTTAGATAAGGTGGCGCGGTACGATGCTTACATAATACTTGAAAGAATTGTACGAAACTCACAAACCAAGACGGGAGGTACAATGTTTTACAAGTCTTAACAACTACTCGTTTACGCCGATGATATTGACATAATTGGAAGAACTCAGCTGGCCTTCAGTTGGGCGTTTGCGAGCATTGAGATGGAAGCGGAAAAGATGGGTTTAGCGGTCAATGAAAGCAAAACAAAATATATTCTGTCTACAAAAAAGGACATCGGCGACTTGGCAACAATAGACAGATACAATTTTGAGTACTATCTCAAAATTGTATCTGTCTATTGGACTAGGACTTTGTCCACCTAAGCTCTACTATATGGCAAACTCCGCCACTCCGCTAGAACTACTAAGGTAACTCTGTATAAGACACATATCATTCCAATTCTGCTGTATGGTGCAGAGGCATGGACATTGTCAAAGTCAGATGAGGATGCCCTTCATCGAGTGACCTTTGGTCCCCTCTGCATAGACGGCGAGTGGAGAAGGTACAATGCCGAATTATACGGTCTATACATGGACATCGACTTAGCTAGAAGAGTCCACATAAAGTGATTAAGATGGCTGGGCCATGTAGAGCGAATGGAGCCCAACGTTCTAGCCTGTAAAATCTACGAATCCACCCCGGATGGACGGCGCAGCAGGTGGCGCGAACAAGTGGAGAGAGTTCCCAACCAACTTGGCGTACGCAATTGGAGACAACTGGAGGCTCGAAACTGCCTGGTGATAGTTCGTGGTTGAGGTCCCGGTCCATCCTGAACTGTAGCGTCACCGAAGTAAGTAAGTAAGTTAAGGGCATTTGACTGTTGGGACAAATAGGTTTCTATCTTTTCAGACTCTGAGTTCGTCAAAGCTTCAGTTTGGAATAATATCATAATTTGCAGTTATACTTATTTGAAGTTAAAGCGGACTGGTGACCACGCCTCATATCTCCGACCATAGATTACATTGATGTCGACAACATAAAAAAAGAAAAAACAAAAACATATCAACTGCTATGTCATTTCTGAAGCGCTGCTGTCGCAATTAACGCCCAATTCACACAAACTAGAGTTTAAGGCATTCAAGATTTCACTAAACACACTTAAAAAATTACATCGATTTCTGTTAAGCTCTTTCTAAGTGTTGCATGAACAAACATACTGCAAAGTTTTTCAGTTTTGTTTGCAATTTCAACTGAAAAAAAAAAAAAGTTCACGATGGTGCTTCAAGGGTAGCTTGCTTTCTAGTGTGTAACTTACTTGCAACTTTCTGTGTGTAACTACCGTTAATTAACGTCACGCAGCAGCGGCAGCTAGCGGTGCTAAAAAACTATAAGGGTTGTGTATACATTCTAAGTAAGCGCATAAAGTGCCGGATAGAAAATGGTTTTCTTCTCTTACTCCATATCGTCGTCGTCGTCATCGCTACATGCACACACTGAAATTGGGGACGTATTTAATTGTTTTAGGTTTTACATTCTCCTCTCTTTCAACGGATGAAAGTGGCACAACAGCTTCTCAGGCCTCCCACTATCAACCCATCCTTCAACCTGCTACCAGGTTTAAAGATTGTTGACAAAAAAAAAAAAATAAATGCGGAGAACGAAAAGGAACGAAAAGGAGCGAAAAAGAACAACGATACTACCACTTAGTACCAGTGCTGTTCCCTCGCTCTGGTACTAGTGGTGCTATGTAAGGATCCTGTATTGTGTTCCGGTGCTTATAGTCCTACTTAGCTTTGCCAGTCGTCGCCAAAGGACCCAAGTGTAGAAGCAACAACAGCAAAATACCAGAAAAAAAAAGCTGATGTTAAAAAATGGCTTAAAAGCATTTTACGCCCCTCGTCCTTGTTATGCACACTCTACTCTCCTATATTTAGTATAGTCGTGTAGTTTACACACACAGGAAGGAAGAGAGTGCAATGTGAAAACAAACTCTTCAAGGACATGCAAAACAACTTTGCTGCGCTATGTGTGTGCCGCAGGAAGACGTGCTACACGTATACACTTGTGAACAGCACAGCAGCGAAAAGGACATCGCCTAATGGTGCACCATCATTCAACCTGGAATAGGTGCATTATGGAGTTAGGAACGTAATATGCCCACAGTAATAGGTAATTTCAGAGAATTTTTTTTTTCTACTTCTTTCCGTTTTCTTTTTCTTCAGTTCGTGTTTTTGCTGAGCTGTAACCACTATTACCCTCTTTGGGTAGGTAGAAGGCTCTTTTATGGCTTTGGGATTGTGCATTTTTTAAGGTGGCTCTTGAAGGTGCTATTAAGAGGTGAATTTTATAATTTTTTCTCTCCTCAGCAGAAGGTGATGGAATTTAGTCAATGACTGTGGAGTAAGGAGGGTCTTCAAGATCCTTAAGGGAAAACGATTACTGGAATGCTAGGACTGTGGGATTTTTTCATTTCCATGGAAGATTCGATTTGCATATTGTCAGAAAGCTATAGAGCTATCAGCATAAAAGTATAAAATAAATAGAGAATTGGAACATGAAAGAAGTAGGAGATTCGGCCGTCTGCTAATTGCTTACAGGCATGCATTAAGATTTGATGCGTGAACTTCTTGGTTTAAATCTGCTTTGGAGCTCGTTCAACTAGACGCAATCTCACTGCTCAAAAAGATCTGAGAAAATTTCACGGAATGAGTATTGTCCATTAACCAATATACATTTTTTTCATCCACCAATAAAAAAAATCTACTACTAAAGACAAGAGACTGTCGAACGAGTAATAACTTTGGACCCTTAACAGATGACTATCGTTAAGTACAGGCAACAAACGAATCATGATTGACGATCCGAATGTCATCCAGTTACAAGTGACCACAATTTCCTTTTTACTGCAAAACATAAACGCTGGAATATAACTTAAAAGGTACAAAAAAGGATAACAGATCGTATGGCTCACACTTTAAAGTAAAAGGAGCAAGCGTTTTCAGAGCTACGCTTTCTGTTTCTGAGAATGCTGTAATATTATTCGACTTATAAAGCATTTAGATATGTAAATATATGCAAAAGGCTTGACAGTATTGCCAGTTTTCATCACCTTAGTTAGTTTATATATTATTGTACCCACTAGATAGATCCATTGAGTAAGAAATTCCGAGCTTAAGAGTTAAAACAACCTCTTTATCAAAAATTGTGGAAAGCAATTCCTTTCAAGATTAATTACAAAGAGTGTTTCATCATCCTTAAAATAGACCTATTAATACACCCTTCAACCATGTAAGTATATAAAGGATTAAATGAAATGAATAGCACAATTTCTGCAAACAAGAAGTACCGCACAGAAGACAAATCATTGTTATCACATTTATTTTTGTTTGCAAGTGGTGCCACATAATTCACGTAATCAAAAGTTTCCTTTACATCTTTTATATCCCCCAGCCAGTCAAAAGTGTACACGTATGTATGTATATCCTTTCGAACAAAACCAACCCATCGTCATCATCGAAAAATAACTTTCTCTGAATGAAATCATTGAAATCATAACAACCAAAACACAATCAATACTTTCCTCCGCACTCATGTGACACAAGTACTCAACAAAGCAGAAGAAGAAGGACATCTTACACAAAAGTTACAAAAAAAAGAAAGAAAATTCCACTCAAATAAAACTAAATGTCCTGTGTCTCTGTGCTCTATCCATCTTCAAATTGTTATTATTTTCATGGTCATGTTTCTAGAATACATATAATGCTAAACGAAGAACAAAGTCGATGGTGCTTGAGGCACAACATCACTGCAGGAGATTCCCTGTCCTAGATTCAAGAACCACCCCATACTCCAACAACAGCTATACAGTACACATAAAGAAACAAAAAAAAAAAAAAACACCATCGTCCTCCAGCGATCTAGCGGATCCCTTTCTGAATCACAAAGAAAGAAAAAGAAAAAATCAAATAAAATTAATGGAATCAAGGATAACAATACACTGTATGTGTTGGAGGTGGGGCAGGCATACACAGAACAAAAAAAAAATCGCTGAAAAGAGAATAAAAGATACACTCACCCAATAGAGTAATATATGGCATTTTGTTTATATCAAAGTGATCGGGGGCGCAGGCATCCTCGAGTCTAGACGCCTGCTTGCCAGTTTGGACTTCAATCACATGCGTGTCGCGTCGATAGAATATCATGCACATGAATCCTGATTGACTGCAAAGAAAAAGAGAAAAAGACATGTGTATAATAATCATAAAATGAGAATTCGTATAAAATCTCCACGAAATGACGGGGATTATTGTGTGAGCACTTTTAAATTATTCGCTGAGAGGCTGTTGTTAAGCGATTTATTGCCAAAGTTTGATATGACCCAGAGACTGATGTCCTTGGAGGGAGTTTTACGATCATTTTGCTTACAGATGAATGTGAATTAATTTGACGACGTAGAGATATTAAATTGATATGGCTGGCATTTCGAAGAGGACAGGGATTAACTTGAGGCATCTTCTAAAGCCAAAAGGTCTTCTATTTATAAAGCAATCGATGGCAGACACTCATTCTACCGTAAAACTTCGTTAATTTACGATTTAAATCGAAGTGTGAGTATGAGAACCCCTACAATAAGATCATATGTTCACTGAAAGCAAAAATGATGCTAATCGAAAATAAAATTCATAAGCATTACTTTTAGATAACGTCCGGCTATATCGATGTCCTCTGTTGAACGAGATTATATACTGTGTATATATATGCATGTATTCTTTATTTACTGAAGACAAATATTCTGATAGGGTAGAAGAGTATTAAAAAGCAGAATTGCAAAAGATTGAACTTTTCAAAAATGCTAGGTATGTTAGGCTTTTGTGGCTATCTGTACGAGACCAGTAAAGGTGCATTGTGATTCCATGGATCTTTCAACTAGGCTACCCAGTGCCTAATTAAACCAACTGTATTTTTTAATGAAGTAAATGATGGTAATGACGCCCGTTCGGCAGATAAAAAGATCAAGGATTGAGGAGTTATGATGACTGGATCACTGTAAGGAGGCTGTCCGAATTGGCAGCCATCTGCCTGTCGAAAATATCTAAGGTTCGCAGATGCAACATAATGTTCAATGCCGTATAGGGAATATTTCTTAGTGCAGCGCTGATATATATACTATATACAGGTCTTTGCACCATACACATACATATTAAGAAATGTATTTAACTATCGGGCACCCGGCATGCGTTGCTGCGCCTAACAGAAAAAAAAGGCGCCTGGGGCAATAACTGTTAGGCAGGCGCCTGGGGCTAAGTGTTTTTTTTCAATGTTTTTAATTGTTTTTGTAATTTTTGTTTGCATTTCACCTGTACCGTAATTATCTACATTTAAGAAAAAAAAACCAACTAAATTAGTTGAAAATTACCGGCGGTAGAGGGACACATACGCACTTTGCCACTTAGTTTTATATATATAGATAGAAAGAGAAGATTGGGTATTGGCAGATTTGAATTTAAGCTCCACACTATAATTCTCTGGTGTCAGGTATTAAGCGGTTAAGTCAAAAAAATGACAAATGGGTTTAAGTCAATTTATTTTCTTTTCTGATTGGTATTATCAACTTAAGACCAGCGCAACTACTTCCCATAGTAATTAACTGATCCACAAAGGACACTTAAAATCAAATTTTCTGGTAACTGCAATTTCTGACTTAACCCATTTTTACCTAACGTCAAGGAAAGGCCGAATGTTTTTATTTCCTAAAAGAAAATTGTGAAATGCTTTCAAAAACTAATGACTTGAAGCAAAAAAAAAAATATTGCGTTCTTTTGCTTCCCGAAAATGATAGCTGCAGTCAACATTTCAAAATGAAAAGTGGGTTGAAGTGAATTAAATTTGTTTTCCTTTTTTTTTTTAAATTCAAATTCAATTTAAACTAACATGCCGAAATGATTTAGAGTTCGTCTAAAATTCTAACAAATGTATTGGCTACCTGGCTCAAGAGATACCTTATCTGGGAGATGATTCTAAGAATATTCTATACAATAATTCAATATCTATATATCTTTACTGATGGTTCTAAAACAAACGAGGGAGTTGGTGCTGTTTCTTTCTACGCAGAGTTGAACTTGAACCTAAGCTCCAACCATTTCAGTATTTTGCAGGCCAGGGTCAGTGCTATTCATCAGGCTGTCATTTGGCTTTCAATAAATCCAATATCGCGTACAGGAATTGCAGATCTCTTGGGGCTTACTCAGTAAAATCTTGGGTAAGACTGCCACTTATCTCTGAACTAGATAACCAAACAGTTTAACATCAATATTTGCTGGGTTTGTCCATTACTAAACAAGACTCATTTGATGTAAACAACCGACACTTAAACAATGCATTTGGTGAGAGTTTGACTCATGCCCCAGTAGTGAATAAAGCTAGTCACAGGTCTTCGTTCACTTCTTTGCAGATGTCCTTCACTTACCCATATTAGAAAGACTACTCGAGGAGATTACATATTGAACTGCACAAACGATTTGAACTCAACATGTACTGCCAGTTTAAATTGCTTTATCAGAAGGATTAGATGGTTCTAGGAGTAAATAGGGATCGAAATCTCTGCTTTATAGTGATATAATGGATCAACCTACTCGTATATTCGTACAAGTGCATCTCAATTAGAACCACTTTCTATATATTCAGTATGCACTGAAACCTAATACATATTATTAAGTTTCAAATCATTACACCAAAAATATTTCGCTTTCTGTCTATTATTTGCATGTCCAACTTACGTCGTGTAATCGCATTAAAAAAATGAAGCTAAAAAAAAATGCTGTGGGATGTGCAAAGCCAATGGCAAATCGTTTTGGTTACTTCTGAATTTAAATTCTCGTTAGGCAACGATGACTGCTTGTCGATTCAGAAGAGAACCCATCTAGGCAAGAGGTGTGTTTCTGAGTAATATCTCGTACGTCATGTACACCGATTAAAAAAAACTTCTTCAGGAATCTAGTACCACATGCTTCTCCTCGAATGAATCTTTTTTTGTTTTTTTTTTTTTTTTTGATATGAAACGCTCGACAATGGCACTCAGACGCAACTGATCCACTTTACCCATTGGAATTTCCTTGTCTATCTAAGAAAGCTAAGCAAGTATGTTAAAGCTTCATAAATTATATTTTCTTTGAAATTAAAATTATTAAAAATATTAATGTAACATTAACGTAGTCTCAGCTTAAATCTATCAATGTGTAGAGCTCACGTTCAAGAAAACTTCATTGCGAAACTTAATATAAATGCCAATTTTGTTATATGGTATACTTTTACTTGCGCTAAACATAATTATAATCGAATATTAAAACGAAGGAGAAACAAGTAATTTCTTTAAGGTGCGATTATTTCTTCTATTTTAAAGAAAATTAAATTTACAGAAAGTGTGTGCAGACAAAACAAGTCCTTCAGTGATGTGGAGCTTACAGTACGAGCACTCACCATATCAGCACCGAGGTTCTGCCACCTGATACGAGCAAAGGCCGGACACTCACAGAGATAATGTTTCGCGGTGTCGTCGCTCTCTCCACAAGCGTCGCATATTGTAGTGTCACTCAAGCCTAGCACGTTAAGGTGCTTGGCGAAAGCAAAGTGGCCTGTCAAGACGCCAATAAGTTGTCTACAGTCTTTTCTGCTGAGAGACAGCAAGAATGCTGGATTTCTTACAGACGTCCGGGAGCATACGTTTAGTCAACCTGCATCCTGAAGAGTCATGCCACACACAATTGTCCCTCTCGTGAGAGACCCAATCGTCAATGGAAGCCATAACCGAGGACGCGGGGACACCCAACGTGGGTTCGGGTCCGCACAAAGGTCTTAGCCCAATAAATAGAATATTTGGTTTATTGAAGAAATTAGCGAAATATTGTGCATGCATGCACTAGAGTTCTTAAGATTTACGTTACATGAGCTCGTCAATCCATATAGTTGTTTTATAAACTGTAACATGCATTAGTGCAGTCCCACTCCAAAGGTTAAAGGTGGAGACATGACTCATCGCGGAAAAGGGCAAAATAACAAGTCTAATGTCATATACGAGTAGTAGCCTTACAATGAAAAGTATCTCCCTCTCAACTCAGTTTCTTTTCAAACAATATCTCTCAATATTCAAATCACTTACCATCCAGTCGTGTAGTGTACAACAGCCATCATCTCAGTAGCAGTTTGCTTATTGATTTGTTCGCAAAGCGCTCTCGTCTCCATGTATCCATTTGGTTTGATGATGTGCATTGACCCGTCACTAAAACGAAAAAAACGACAACGAAAACCATTACAACATTGTATAACATTGGAAACAATATTAGAGTAGCAGTAAAAGCTTTCACAGTCTCACCCAACCCAACCCCCCTGGTATTCATGTTCTCAGACCATTTGTCATAGTTCTCTAACCCCAGTCAATTCAAATCCTTCACAGGACCCCACTTCTTTTCTATACAAACGACGAGCGCAGTTTTTTTTAAGGATGAACACACAAAAAGCCCGTTTTGTTATTTGCAAGCGCGCAAGAGAGGATTGACGGATGCACCAGAAAAATGATGGATGTGAGCAGCATTTGTCGACTCTCGGCTCGCGCGGTTGCAGTCTAGAAACTAGCATAGAAAAATGCATTCCACTGTTCTAAATTGCATTTTATTGATTTTCTCATTTGACGTCGCACATAGAATACAAGTATACCCCCAAAAGAAAATTGCACGCAAAATAACGAGTTTCAACGGGGGATATCCTTTTTTTATCGTCGCATACCAATATTGCAGAAATTCACTTTTTGCTATCCTTGGTACAGACGCTTCTGTGAATCGAGAATAGTAAAGGCGGAATTTTTAGGAACACACATTTTTAGATAATAAATTTTGCAACTAAGAGGATTTTCCAATCGAAAAATATACACGTAAACAGTGGAAGACGACCGACAGAATACAGAAAGAAAAAAATTATTTTTTAACTTTTCCCAGAAATAGCCTTAACCATCTCACATTCAGGTAAGCGCAGCTGGGGCTTAGGGTGGATACAATATAAAAGCCAGTGTTTACGAAACGTATTTTCATTTTTGCAGCTTCAATAAAAAAAGTAGCTTCAATCTAAATTGGATTTCAGCTGGGTGAAAACATAGAAAGCAATTAAAGGGAAAGGATTTTCGAATTGGTGTTTTTTTTTTTCAAAACTCTTCTCGATAGACTCAGCAGCTATGAGTGTCGGCTTTTATTATACATATACATATATTGGTTTTTTGTCGGGGCGATAGTTTTTGTTGGAGCAAATACTTGAGAATTTCGATACAACAAAGTTTTAAGTACATATTTAGACTATTTAATTGAAGTAAAATATCGGGCAAATGTAAAAGGCGAAATTGATTGAATTTTTTTGACACGTGAAGTGTATCTACTCAGACTAATCGTTGGTAGTATTTCAGGTGAAATAAATCAGCATTGAAACAGCACTGGATTTAGTGTTCATCTAGTGGGAATTCAGTCTTCTTCTTCCTTTAATCAGCGAGGTTATGATCCGAAAATAAGGGATCACAACCCTCCCACTTCACCGCATTTCTACTGATCCGCCTAGTTGGAATTCAGTATCCGTGAGAATACCGACAGAGACACCATTTTTGCCAATGTACAAGTTAATACCGGCGCATGTTTCGATGGCGTAAAGTAAAGTCTAGAAAAGACCCAAACATTTTCAAATGATTTCGAGATTTTGTAGTTAAGCAGACAGACATCAACCCTAGAATTAGTTGTTTTGTGTCATACTATTTCTTGACAATACTATGGCGGCTTGGAATTTTAATTTAAACGTCTAGCCAAAGTAGAGCCATTTGAGCATAAGCTCAGATATTGTGCTGAAGTGAACTGATGGCGATGAATCTTATCTAAAGAGTAGCTTCTAAGTCTGTCCAAGTGCATAATCGGATTTGATGTTTCCGCAGCATTCGTTTGGACCTAACCTATCTTGGGTCCAGAAGATGATGTTTTTTGTGCAATAATTATGTATATGTCAGCAAAGTCAGTAAAATACCCACAGTAATTTTGGTTGAAATATTTTTTAAAATCCACATGTTTCTACGTGAACAAAAGTAAAGTGATAAGGCCTTAAGCCAATCAATGCCCAGCTATCAGACCAAAGCGTCCTAAAAAAAAGATCTTTCTTAATTAATACGTTTCCTTCACGTCGACTCCAAGAAGGAAAGAGACGAGACAAAGTCCGTCTAGACTTTTCTAGGTAAACTGGAAAATCCATCTACTTCAGAGGTCGGCTTTATGGATTCTGGGGAGAGCCATTCATTGCGTCTTCCTTTTAAAAGAAGTGCAACGGAAACAAGATCCCCACAATCTGGATCTTCTACTAAAAGGTACGGGAAAAGAAGTCCGACTACATCTGAAACATCGATGCCCAATGAACGGAAATATAAAAATCATAGTGGAGGAAAACACAGAACTTCGAGTTAGGTTAAATAAAATGTAGCTCCTCTGTAAGGAATTTGGAAAAGAATTAGACATTCTCAAAGCAGAAAAGACTACCTTTAAGGTTACACCGAAATTTCAAAATGAGTCTACTTCGAGTACAAATTGCCGCGATAAAATCGGGTATTGTACGGGCGACGACATTCCCTCATATTCTGGAACAGGGAAATTGATTGCGCGGTCTACAAAGGAGAAGACCTTTCGATTTAGCGCAATAAAGTATATTCAATCGCGTGTAATTTGCGGAACAAGCGGGAACTTTCAATGGAAAGATACCTGCCAAACGTTTAATATTCGTGAAAGAAAAACTGCTTGATAAGCTAAAGAGTGTACACATTTTTTTAAAACTATGGCAGGTACACCGGCCGGACTAGTGGTGTATTCGCATTTAAGTCTTTCGATCTTTTCTGTCACGAGAGCCACTGTTATATCGATTGAGGTTAATGAGGTTTGGGCACAATCTCTTATGTAGGAGAAGTAAAAATAGTCGGGCTCTGATGTGTAGTAGTAGAACGATTGACTAAAGAAATGAGCAAATAAGTTTGCGAGGATCGTATTGGAGAATGTCAGAGTTGATGGGTAGCTGTCTGATTTTTTTTCGGTATTAATAAAGTGAAAAATCGTTTGGGATCAGCGATGATGTCGGATCCTTATGTCCTGTATCCCCTTGTGGGTCCTAGGGCCTCAACTACGCCTACGCGCCATCGTGTACGGTTTCTGGCAATGTGTCTGAGTTCTCCCCAACTTTTCCCTAACTGCCGTGCCTCCTTCTCGACTGTTCTGCGCCATGTTTCCGCGGACCGCCAGGTCTTCTGCCATCCTGAGTTAGAGGGTTCCATTGCATAGCATGGTTCGCTATGGAGCTGTCACCCTTTCGGAACGTGTGACCAATCCACTGCCACTTCCGCCGTTGGATAGTTGTGCCTATTGGTTCCTGACCCGTTCTCTCGTAAAGGTGTTCGTTAGAGATACGATTGGGCCAGAAAATCCGTAAGATATTGCGCAGACACCTATTAACGAACGTTTGCAGCTTTCTGGTGATAGTAGTGGTCACTCTCCACGTGCTGCAACCATATAGCAGCACGGATTCAACGTTGGAGCGGAACAGTCTTATTTTGGTGCTCAAACTGATTGCATTGCTTCGCCATATTTTGGACAACATCCCGAACGCGGACTTTGCTTTGGCGATCCTGTTGGTTATATCCAGTTCGGTTCCACCATCGGTCGAGACAATACTCCCAAGATACTGAAAATCCTCTACTCTCTCTACCGGTTGTCCAGCAATGCATATTTGAGCCGATGAGTTAGTTCCAAGGCTGATGATTTTAGTTTTTGTCGTATTGATTTTCAGCCCAAAGACACCTGCCTCCCTCTCCACATCTGCTGTCAGTTGGTGGAGGTCCATAATTCTGTGGGAGAGTAATATCCGATGTCGGATAACATACGGTCAATATATTCGACATAAAGAAACTCACAGAGTTCGGAAAACTGCGTATGTGCAAGGAGGTAATTGGAGAAATTAAAATCAGAGCGAAATCCGATGTAAATACGCCAGAGCTTAATTCTTCTGGTACGAAGTGAGGGTAGTTCTTTAGAATACCAAGGTGGAGATGACGAGAAACTCTTTTGGGTCATATATGGGACGGATTGCATAAAACAGCTGAAATTTTCAGAATAGAACAATCCGAGTGCATCAACGACAGAAATGTGTGTACTGTTAAAAATGTATAGCACTTTAAAGGTTACTAAGTTTTGTGTAGTCTTACTTACTTACTTAGGTGGCGCTACAGTTCGGGGTGAACCTGGGCCTCAACCAACAAGCCTCTCCACTTAGCTCGGTCTTTAGTTAATTGCCTCCAGTTGCGCACTCCAAGTTGGTCGAGGTCCCCTTGAACTTGTGCGCGCCACCTACGGCGATGATTCCCTCTACTGCGTCGTCCCTCGGGGTTAGATTCGAAGACTCTGCGGGCCGGAGCGTTGGTGTCCATTCGCTCTACATGTCCTAGCCATCTCAGACGTCCAATACGCAGTTTTTTGACTAGGTCGATGTCGCTGTACAGCTCGTATAGTTCGTGATTGAATCTTCTCCTCCAAAACCCGTCAACGCAAAAGGGACCGAAAATCTCATGAAGAATTTTTCTCTCGAAGCGACCAAGGATATCTTCATCCTTTTTTAATAAAGTCCATGTTTCAGCGCCGTAAAGCAGGACTGGGATGATCAAGGTCTTATATAGAGTCTCCTTAGTTGTTCGAGATAGGGCTTTACTGTTGAATTGCCTTATAAGCACAAAAAAACAGCGATTGGCAAGAGTTATTCTTCGATTGATTTCTGCACTGATTTTGTTAGTAGAATTTATAGCAGAGCCAAGGTAGACAAAGTCCCTTACTACCTCGAAGTTATAGCTGCCCACGGTGACGTTTTGTTCAATTCGTCGGTGTTGGTTTTCCCTTCTAGTTGACAGCATATACTCGGTTTTGCCCTCGTTTATCGCCAAACCCATTTTGGCCGCTTCCGCCTCAATGCTTGCAAAAGCACCGGTGACAGCCCGCTGAGATCTTCCGATAATGTCTATATCGTCGGCGTATGCAAGCAGTTGTACAGACTTGTAATAGATTGTGCCTCCGGTGTTGGCTTGTGAGTTCCGCACAATCCGTTCAAGTACAATATTGAAGAAGTCACATGACAGCGCGTCACCTTGTCTAAAGCCTTTTTTGACATCAAAGGTCTCGGTGAGGTCATTACCGACCTTGATGGAGCAGCGAGCGTTCTCCATCGTCAGCCTGCACAGGCGGACAAGTTTGGCAGGGATGTCAAAACTAGACATGGCTCTATAAAGCTCTTCTCTATAGATGCTGTCATAGGCGGCCCCCCACAGGCGGATAAGTAGAAATGCGGTGAAGTGGGAGGGTTCTGATCCCTTGTTTTCGGATCAAAGCCTCGCTGATAAAAGGAAGAAGAAGCTGTCATAGGCGGCCTTGAAATCGATAAAGAGGTGGTGAGTATCGATTTGGAATTCTTGGGTTTTCTCCAGGATCTGCCGAAATGTGAAGATTTGATCGATGGTGGACTTTCCTGGCCTGAAACCGCACTGATAGGGTCCAATCAGGCTGTTCATAAAAGGTTTCAGGCGTTCACACAATATCGCAGAAAAGATCTTGTATGCGATGTTGAGGAAACTGATGCCTCTATAATTGGCGCAGTTGAGGGGGTCTCCTTTCTTGTGCATCAGGCAAACGATGCTGAGATTCCATTCATCGGGCATGCACTCATCTGACCAAATATTAGAAATGAGTTGGTGTATGCACTCTACCAATTCATCCCCAGCTGCCTTGAAAAGTTCGGCCGGTAAGCCGTCAGGTCCAGCAGCCTTGTTCGATTTTAGCTTGGATATTGCTATCCTCACTTCGTTTTGGTCAGATGGACGGAAATTTTGACTATCATCGTCTATGTTGAATGGTTCATTCTGACTGACAGCGGGATGCTGGTCTTCGTCGCCGTTATACAGTCTGCAGAAGTCGTTTTTCCATATTCTCAGCACCGACTGTGATTCTACTACGAGGTTTCCATTTTCATTTCTACAGGTTTCTGTACGGGTATTACTTCTCTGACACGTTCTTTTTACCTTTTGGTAAAACTTCCGTACATTGTTCCTGGAGTATAGACTCTCGATATTCTCAAACGCGCGCTTCTCATGCTCTTTCTTCTTCTTTTGGAGAAGCCGATGTTCTTCCCGTCTCTTTTGCTCGTAGAGCTCACGAGCAGCTCTCGTCTTCCTTTGCAGCGCCGCTTTGTATGCCTCTTGTTTTGCTGCATGCACTCGCCGGCATTCTTCGTCAAACCAGGGGTTTCGCGGTGGTGGGCGAGCGAGACCCAGCACATCAGTCGCGGCGTTTCTGATCGCATGTTGGCAGCGTTGCCACTGGTCTTCGGAACTTGATGCTGGCGGCAAAGGGGTGATTGAGAGATTTCGGGATACGCGTTCAGCGAAGAGTCTGGCGGTCTCTTGCGATTGTAGCTTTTCGACGTTAAATTTTCTCACAGTAATTCTTCTTTGTTGCTCAGATTGGGATATCCGCATTCGTACCCTGGCTACAACAAGGTAATGATCCGAGTCTAAGTTGGCCGCTCGGAAGGTCCGGACATCCAGAATACTGGAGGCATGCCTTGCGTCGATCGCAATATGACCAATTTGGTTGATCGTGACATGATCATTGGACCGCGATGTCTGCTTATAAATATCGAGATGAGGAAACCATGTGCTTGCTATGGTGACATTTCGCTCCACAGCGAAATCAATTAGCCTTAGTCCGTTATCAGACGTGGTGTCGTGTAGGCTATGCTTACCGACTGCCCTACCAAAGACGTCCTCCTTTCCTATTTTGGCGTTAAAATCGCCCAATACGATTTTAACGTCGTAGGACATTGCTCGTATGGTTTGTCGAGGAGCTCGTAGAAACACTCTTTGGTGGCAGGGTCCTTTTCTTCTGTGGGGGCATGAACACATATTAGGCTTATGTTAGCGAATTTAGCCTTGATCCGGATAGTCATAATACGCTCGCTCACGTGTCGGAAGCTTAAGACTTCTTGCCTAAGTCTGCCGCGTATGACAAATCCACATCCGAATAAGCGTTGCCTATTGCCTCTGTAGCAATCACCGTAGTAGATGTCACAGTTTTTCATCCTCTTTTTGCCCGGCCCATCCCATCGCACTTCCTGGATGGCGGTAATATCTACTTTATAGCAGTCTAGGGCCTCTGCTAGTTGTTCGGCTGCACGTGGTCTGTAAAGGGACAGAACATTCCACGTACAGATCCGAAGGTCGTTGTCCTTATTTCGTTTGCTAGGGTCGTCATTAGTTGAGTCATCCTTATCCGAGGCTTTTGGTTGTTTCGGAACCATGCGTTTTTTACGTGGTAGGGAAGTTACCCCGACGGCAAGACCCCCAACCTAGAGGGCCAGTTCCTTAATTATTCGCCTAGGACGAGGGGCCGGGTACACCGGTGCCAGTAGTCCACTACGGGAGTATGAGCGCTGCCATTGGCCCATTAAGGGCTCCTCCGCCACCATCTCTATTCTAATGTCCTGACCAACATTGGAAATTCCTTACCGACCTGCGATCCGAATACGTCGAAGCAGCTCGCGCAAGGTATTCACTAAGTTCAACCTAACTGGAACTATAGACGCCACCGTTGACTCCGTCTAGGGAACTCGTCCGCTGCCGCCTGGAACAGGAAGAAGTGCTCTAGTGAGAAAAGCACTCTTCCCCCCCTCTCTCATCTGCTGCCACCAAGAATCCGCCAAACGGGGTTGGTTACCCATTTCTTGGATTAAGGTACTAGGCACCCGGCTGTCACCGCGTGGAGGTTGAGAGTAGGAGTTGGTAGGCCTCAGCTGAGTGAAAACGCTTGTGTTTTCATATGATCGCATGCACTACCGTTTGACCAGCCCGTTTTGTGTAGTCTGCCTTGCGAAAATTAAAGCTACACCAGTACTCTGAATGAATAGTATCATTATCGTTTTTTAAGACAATGTAAGGGATAGAGGAGAGTGATAATGGTCCAATTTGGATAAAAGATGATTGCTCGCTGAAATGACACAGTTATCGGCATTAGACGAGAAAATAAGATCAAAGTTGTTTTCCTAGGTTATTAGTAACTCCACTTAACTGATATAGGATGGAGTCAGAGAGACAGCCAATGAAAAGGACTTTCTTTTCTGAAGAGGGGTTAATTGTCATATAATGGGACTGATCGTCTGATGGAGCCCATTGGAGGACGGGAAAATCAAAATCCCCCAGAATGAAAGCAGTGTCGCCAGGATCAAAAATATTAAGCAAAGAATCGAACGCGTCTATGGAAAGCTAGTGACTCTGCATGGGCTGAGATGGTCGAACGTAACAGCAAAGAATAAAAGTGTTGCAGTTTGAAATAGTTATTTTAACACAAATGTATTTAAAATTAAATGTGTGCGAAGTTTCAACTAACGTCGAGTCAATCGCCTTGTGTACTGCCAAAAGAACATCACAACACGAGGAATCATCCTCTTTCTCAAGACCATCATCTCGGAAGATGTTAAAATCGGACGTAAACAATTCATTGCTGTGAGAATCTTGAGTAAGATTACTTTCGTTAAGGGCGAAAATGTCATAGAGGAGCTTTTGGGAATTAAGGTACCTATACTAGCTGACCAGTGCTCGCCTTGCTTCGCCCGCATTTTAGTTGACGGTTATTTAATTGTTGAAACATCACTGCCAATTGAATACAATACCAAAAATGTTTAAACTGAATTATAACTTCCCCCATGCGAATCGCCAACAGAGCACACAAAAACCCATTCCCAAAACCCAATTTATTTTAAATGCATTAAATCATTCTAAAACGTGGACAAATCCAACGATCAATAATATCTATATTGCAATGTTTCCATGTCTGTAAATGCATATGTATGTAAATATTTACGCAAATTTTGCCAAGTCTCTTACTTTCGCGAAGTTTTGATTGCACATACATACATATCCTAACTAATAAAATTTGAAACGTCTTAGATTTGGCACTGATAAAGATTTTTTCAATTTCTACTCTAGAAGACATCACACACTAAAGTTCAAAACAGCACGCCCATAGGTATACACACACTATTGCAGCGATAGCCACTACTGCATGACTGCTAGTAGCAATGGTCTCCACTGAAGGAAAATTGTGGGCGTTGATTTGATTAATTGTTTTTAGCATTGCTCAGCTTCAAGACAACGCAGAAGGATGATATATACCCTAAATGAATCAGCTATAGCTTCAAGGTAGTAAGCGACTTTGTCTACCTCAGCTCTGCTATCAACTTTGACAATGATACCAGCGGGCTAATTATGCACTTCGCCGTGAATCGTATAATTTGCGATTCACTCACTTCGCCTCTCGGCGATGATGGCAACTCTGCACAAAGATCGCTTGGAATATAGATCCTCTAAAATATTTCTATATTTCTCGTGATATTTCTACAAACTTTTCCATTCATCTGTCAAAGTGTCATGGAAAGAATATACTTTGCTTCAAAATTTTACTAAAACACCGGTGGATAATTGGAACAATGTTTTCATAAGTGCTTATAAAGCTTATAACAAAAGTGTTTATTCACTAATTTTCGCTGTTTCTCATTTACTTACTTTTTCAATTGAAAATCCACCGCCTACAACCCTTGCGCCATCAAAATATCTATCGCATTTGAAGTCGATCGAATCACGTTCGCATTTACATAGTTGCGCGAATGTAGTAGAGCGAAGTGTGATAGTGTTCGTCAGCGAATTGCGTAGTATCGAAATGCGAGTTCGCCTGAAAATGCGCTTCACGGCGAATTGCATAGTTAGCCCCCAACACAGTAATCAAGCTATGCTAATCGCTGCTTTTTTTGGGCTTATAAAGCAATTCAACAGTAAAGTCCTATCTTGGGGGTGGCAATGGTACTGTGGATATTATTTTTGCTCGTTAACCGATGTGTCCAAGTTCAAACCCTAGCGCGGAATAGCAATCGTCAGCCACCCAGTATAAAATGGAAAACGAATAACATCAAAGTTTTTCCAACCACAGTATCAAAGAAAGATTCCTGCCTGGTAGTACAATGGATCGGAGAGTCTCAGTGCTCTAGGATTTGGGTTTCATAAAACAAAAAAAAAAAAAAGAAGCCATAAGGAGACGAATAACTAAGGAGACCCTGTGTAAGACTCTGATCATCTCATCTACATGGACTTTATTGAAAGCGGATGAAGATGCCCTTTGGCGCTTCGAGAGAAAAATTCTTCGTAAAATATTCGGTCCCATTTGCGTTGAAAGGTTTTGGAGGAGAAGATTCAATAACGAACTATACGAGTTATAGAGCGACATCGACCTAGTCAAAAAACTGGCTATTGGACGTTTGAGATAGCGAGGACATGTAGAGCGAATGGACACCAACGTTTCGGCTCGCAGAGTATTCGAATCTAACTCGGAGGGACAACGCCGTTGACGGCTTTCTCGCAGTAGGTGGCGCCCATAAGTTCAAGGGGACCTCGACCGATTTGGAGTGGGCAACTGGAGGCAATTAGCTAGAGACCGAGCTAAATAGAGAGGCTTGCAACCTTGCCTGACCCCACTTTGAATCTCGAACTCCTCGGACAGCTTTTTTTGTGCAGGAGAGTTAATCAGTTGAAGTGCCGATCGATATTGAACGATTGCTCAGTTATGATCCGCGGGGTGTTAATATAATTGGCAGAGGAGGATACAGAGCGGAAACAAAGTTAAAGTTAAAATAACCCTCGACACGCCAAGAAACACTGTGATTTAATTCTCGAATAAATCAAAGGGGCTTCCGCTCATGATCCCCCATGCAAAACAATGAATAGTGATATCTCACCTAAAACATCCGGGTTATGCTACGGAAATATGCTGCTGTATAGAATAATCAATTGCATCACACTGCAAACAAACAAAATGTTTTTAAACACGGCTTAGACAAAATCACATAGCCCCTCAAACTCCAAGTAAATATTTCTAGACAGGATGTGAACAATAAGCTTTAGGATCACAGCCCCAAAACAGTTGAATGATTTCTGGGGTCCTCCTTTTTGCGTTCGGGGTATCCGGCTAAACAAGATTAGTACTTCAAGTCGTTAAAGAAGCCTTAATATTTTGTTTGTATAGCTTTGATGTCTAATTTCTTGTCAATACATTAAACTATGCTTGCGGAGCTCGACCGTTGTATTAAACTTACTATCTCTACATTTTGCCATGCTTATCATCCTGATCTACCCGACTACCTTCGCACAATGAGTACTGACAGGTGAAAACAACTTTGCAACCTTGTCCACCTTGTGATGGCATGAGTTCTCCCACTCAAAAGCACAAGTTCCCCCATTCAAAGGCATCAATCGAACCCTATGTTCATCGGGTATTTGTCCTCGTTTTTCAATGCACTTTCCGCGTCCTCTACTTCAGTCCATTGGAACGTTACCACTGTCGCGCATTTTTCTCAAAGAGAAAATTATATCAAAGTAAACCGCTTTGTGTTTCGTTATTCCATGTATTTCCTCATGTTCGTTTTATTAATTCTTTGTGTGTGCACTAAATTCATTCATTAAGTACGCTAAGTACGCAGTGTACAACAAAGTATTCAATTTTGTTACCCCCGTCCTTCTGCTAAAGAGAACATACTTGTAAACCTTATAAAACATGAAGTTCTCTTCTTTCTTTTGTGGGACCCCCACATTCCCCTGAATTTTCCTTCCTGAATTTATAGTTTTTCTCGCGGACTTATTCCTCGGGAATCCCTAACCGAGCGGCAAACCGCTTCTATATGACTTTGTTATGCCTCGTACTCGTCTGTCGGGAATCGCACAATGGCCCGGATCTATGGTAACTATGGTATAGGTGGAAAGGCAATAACTTATAAAATTTCCCACGCAGATTTTTACCTCCCTCCTCCTGTTTTATTTTGTCATTAAATGAAGGACTAAGTTTTATTGTTATACTTGCTGGTACCCCGGATGGGCGTGGGGGGTCTCCAATCTGCCATTTTATTTCCAATCCGTGCATATAACTTGTGCTCCTATCTTAACTCCGAAAAAGGGAGTAAAGTATAAGGATGATCCCTTTCGAATAGTCTTTTTTATATTTTCTGTTGCTTTTGTTGGGATCCCATTTTTTATAAAAAAAAAAAAAAAGGACCTGGCAGAAGGGTAAAAAAATAACATCCTTTTCTTCGGTTGGCTTTTACACTATTTTTCACTTCAGACAAACTCAATAACCGGTCGGATGGTAGTGAGCTTTGGCTTCCTTTTTGCTCGTCCTCGTGCACAGTCGGATACCAAAGGAGGCAAACTGTGTGTACAAATGTATATAAATTTCCCTTTTGGAATTTATATCTCTATGCAAAGGAATATAGGAATATAGTCCTGTTGTGTCTATTATGAATAAAGAAGAGGCCGTTTGAGGGGCTAGACATCTGAATCGATGTTGTTTGTGTAAAAACATTTTTTCTTCTTCAAAGGATCTCTACACTCCTCTCTCTCTCTTTTCATCTAGATAAAAACATGAGTGTGGGTGGACAGAAGAAAAAATATAAATTTTCAGTACGCTTGAAAGTAGATGAAACTATCTGGTCTAAAGTTTGTTTTATTTTTTTTTTCTGTGCAAGCAGGAATGAAAGGAAGAAAATCCTGCAACACGGAAAGGGATGGAAATGAATGCAAATGAGAGTAGTTAAGGAAGGGGGTTTTTACTGTTGAATTAATTTAACTTTATGTTCTCAGTTTTTATTGGGTTTTAACTATATAGCGCAACTTAATGTTTACATTTTAGTGATGTGGCTTGAGCGAACAGCTCATTGTTAATACAGCATCATCATCCCTGGAGGAGGACAATTCGCCCATAAATTATGAATGTGCTCACATTAAGGTCGATGAAAAAAAAAAAAAAAAATGTTTAAAAAAATGCGCAACTAATTAAGAGGACTTCTTTAAGTGAGCTTTCTGTTATAGAATGGGAATTCTGATAGCAGTTAAATGTTTACGTGATTAAGGAGGTGTGGTTCAATAAATATGCCAAAATGAAGAGGACTTTTATAATATTGTAGTCGAGAGGAGTTGTAGAAATGAAATAAGGCAGGAAGATTAGTTGTCTTAAGAAAATGAAAAAAATGAATTGTGCATTAGATCGAGTATGTGTCCTAGCTAAGCATGGGTTGTAGTCGAAAAAAGACTCAGCTTTATGGGAAACAGTTGTTTAGGACATTTAAAAAAGCTGTGATGCTTGTGTGTAAATATGTGCCTTTTGGCAATAAATTTTCCTATTTCATTCAACTAGACCAATTCAGTACTCGATTTTCATAAAAAAAAATTTCTCGCTGACCATTCTCTTGAAGGGTAAAGGATATTCCAAATTGAAGGCTTGATTTAAATATTCCTCCAAATTTTTCCTTAACGCTTGGTAGTGTCTTTTTTCACAGGTATTATATACCTACATATACATAAAACAGTTTCAATTAGCCAATATGAAGCGCTATACGAAACTTAAAACTTATTATAAAAATAGTGAATGTTTTGCTGAGACAACTCACGAAAAACTGTTCAATTTTCGGTTGGCGTGTACCAAATGAGCCTCCTCTTCGGCTTTTAGTCAATATAATTGATGTTTATCAACATAGTGCAAGGTCAGTCGAGAATATCGCTAGGGTGGAGGCAAGCATCGCCGAAAATCGCAGAATGTCAATTCGGAATCATCAATGAATAATGGTAAATGATTTGTAACTCTATCCATACAAGATTTAAGGTACCTAAGAGCCTACTGATCATTTAGATAGATCGTCGATAGTTCGTTAAGCTGGTTTTAGCACGAACTGGGCCATCATATTGGCGAAAACATCATCTTTAATGACGAGGGTTGATGGACTCGTAGAAATAACCAAACTTGTCCGATCTGGAGTTTGAAAAATGTTCGTGAGATTTTTGGTTCGGCGAGGTTATAGGGCAATTCTTGTTTGAAAATAAGCCGCTAATATGGTTACAGTCACTGGTACTAGGTATTAAAACAAGCTGCATGAGTTTTTTTTTTGCACCAATATGGACTTTGATCAAATGTGGTACCAACAGGATGGTGCCTTATGTCATACATCCGCGGAAACAATGACTTTACTTGCAGAGAAGTCTCCACAACGTTTAATCTCAAGATATCGGATGTTAATTGGCGATTATTTTTTAGTGGAGATATGTATCTTAAATTCTTGTGCATGCCAATCAACCAAACACAGCGGCTGAACTCAAGCGCCGCGTCATCGGTCAAAACAACAACAAATTACTGAGAATTTTGTCAAAAGAACAAGATCATGTAACAGTAGTGTGGGTAGTCATTTGAACGACGTAATTTTTGCTATTTAACCACATAATGTCTATTTCAACATGCAATAAAAAATGTTTGATATAAATGCAGCGTACAGTTTCGGAAATCTTTTATCTAAGTATTTCCTGACTTTCATTTACGGCCGCTGCAAGAATCTCCGTGCAATAATCCGCGGATCCGTCTAATTCCTGCTTGAAGCCCGTAACAACTCATCACATTATGTAGACGTGCCCACTGAGACTTCCACATACCAGCGCTCCCAAATTGCACGGCTTTCATCACCCAATGCATTAAGACCAGTTTTGAACAGACTGCAATTCTGCACTCAATAAAAGAAGATGCTTATCTAGAGAATTCCACTTCATCTATTTCAATGGCCTCCTTACTTTAGTATTATTTCCATAGTCTGCAGTATGCCGAGACCTCTCTCCGATCCGCCGAATTTGGCATTGTGTGCGACTGGCTCTGGTCAAACATTTTCAATTGCTTTTTTTGAAAGAGAGGAGTATTGATTCCTTTATTGTTGGCATATACCCACTTTGCCAACTTATACCTTCCTATCAAAATGGTCAGCGTAAGACACCCAAGAAAGTAATATATTCTTTAGCTTCTAATCACCACTTTGATTTAAAAAGTCCAGCCAAGGAAACGATAAATAAGATTTGAACTCGGTTGGTGCGTGCAACATCGCTGAAGGCTTCCAAGAACTTGTTCATCCTCACTTCCAGTACACGTCGATTACACAATAGTAAGGCGAACTCGTTGGCCAAATCCATACTCACTGATAGTCTATAGCTATTTGTAGGACCTTACTGACAACCAGAAAAATCTGGCTTAACTGATCAGAGTAAGCTTTTACAAGACGATTGCTTTTGTCCAACCGAACTACTCGTAAGACGATTGATTACATTAGTGTCCACATTGCCACATTGATTTACTGGAATGTTGCTGTATATTGTTACTGAGGTTCTGTTATAAGAGCTTTTAAACTGTTAACAACACTTATTAAGGCAGCAAATGGGGCTAAATCTTCGTAAAAAACCTGGCTAGACACTTTTATACTGACTACGGACCAATGTTTATATATACGTATGAGTGAATTGGAGGTAAAAACCGAATTTAAAGAAGAAAGGCAGTTCCAATTTGTTCCTCTAATTTCATTCAAAAGATGTATCGAATGCAACAAATGGTAATAAAGACAACCATAGCCATGAAGCTGTAAGTATTAGTAAATCTTACTACAGATCACTGAAACGATTTGAAGCTCCTTTTTCATTAACCTCTTCATTATCTACAAGATGGTTGTTTTCGCAACTTTGTTTCCATGGATGTCCTAATTTTTCATTAAGATTTTTATCGGTGTTGTGAAACCCCTATTCTTCCAGGATTAGCATTATATATCTGTTGTTAAGTAAACCCTAACGTATCCTATCTCCGAGCAGTAAATAAAAATCGCGAAAAATCTTCATCTCCTTTCATTAAATAAAAAAGGAAAACAACCTCCATGTACACAACACATAAAAAACTACTTTAATCAAAAAGGATTTACAGTAAACAATCTTTTCCTCACAAGAAAACGAATCAGCAGCCAGAGAGAGCGAAAAAAATATGACAATCTGCCCCCAAGCGCTAATTTAATTACAACACCCGGACATAAAAGGCAACCTCTACTAACCCTCAGCATGACCCAACCCTATTAAATCATTTTTCATTTGATCAAGAACAATTGAACCCTTTTTTATTTGGTCTCCTTCATCCTAATATTCCTTTTGTAACAAATTGTCGCAAAAGAAAGAAATGCCCACACAAAGCGAGAATAAAAAAATCATCCGAGGACAATCACGCGTATATAATCCTTAATTCTTATCGCTAACAAAATAAAACACAACCGATAATAACCTGAACAATGATAAATTTTTCTCAGGATATTAACAGCCCCCTTTAAGTTGTATGTGATGGTGGTTAGTTACCCTGAAAAAGGAAAACAAAAACAACGAAATTCACCTTGTTCGGCACAGCTCTTATCAGGATATCATTGAATGGACAGAAATTAAGGGAAGTGTGTTGCCTGGACACCTATATTCCCCAAAGATCCTGATAAGATGTAACGAAAGAAAAATCCAAAAGAAAATGCGAGATGAAAGACACAGTAAACTCTCAAGGATCTCTATTCCATTTCGTTTAAGAATTCTGGTCCTATCGCTTGGGTGTCCCATCAAAGGGATGGAAATAATAATAATAATGATAATAGCAAGGACGATACACAAAAGCTTTTCTCTTTTTCTCGCCTTTCCGTCCTTAAGGCAAAGAAAACCTTACTACGAAGAGGTAAAAAGGGACCAAGAAGACATTTCACACACAAACCTAGTGCACTGCATAGCAAGTGGGGGGTATATATCTAAGAGATGGACAGGAGGGAGAATAGTGTGTGAAAGTACATCCATCGCATAATCCTTGTAGGGGGAGTATCGTTTTTCTGCTTCATATTCCTTTAGGGAATCATGCATCACTTAAGGAAACAGAACACAACTAACTAAAACTTTACGCGTTCCTTCGGATTTTTCTTTACTGTTTAAAAGAAATATGCAAAAAGAAGAGCATTTACGAGGAAAGCATACGACAAAATTGCGTCAAACACAAACAATTGAAAAATAATTCTATGACTGCCTTGAAACAAAAGAGTACAAATTATAAAAGAATTTCTGTACATATACATTTGCAAGACGAGGGAGTGTACAGAAAGGATCGATTTTTATTTATAAATGTATCTTTTGTTTTGCATTTTCCATTCCAAGGACATTTAACAATGTTGTTATTTGAATTTTCTCTATTTTTGCAAGGTCTCTGCTCGAACTCAAGGTCTGCGCTAACAGGGAATCACGATTCAGTGGCAAGTAAAGCTACACAAGTGGTTCAAATCGGGAAAAAATGCTCAGTTTCCAGAAAAGAATGAAAACCTTGGTTTTTTTTCGAAAATTGCTGGAATGAATGGCACTCACTTTACTTCCAGTATACCACAATCTAGCCTATTTTACTAGTCCTTTTTCATTTTATGCGCATATGTGTATGTATTTACCTGTGTATGAAGTATGCACACTATTTATGTAGCACTGGCATTTTTTTCCAGTGTTCGGATGAAAAACGGTTTTCTTTGAATTTGTGTGGTTATTTTTTGTTTGCATATAATATGTGCATCTTACCATTCTTATCTATGCCGACTTTTTTATATATATTTTTTTTTATTTTGAACATTGTAGGAAATTTTCCAATAAATTCTGATTTTGGGGAAACAATTTCCAAGAGTTTACGATACATTCAAGAGAAATCCGTATTTTTCCGGATGCCGTCTTCCAATAGGAACATCGGTTTGATAGACACATGGGTGGATGGATAGGTGATCGGTTTTAAAAGCTATCGAATATTTTTTGAAATTTCGTGTGTTAACACGAAAGGCACTATTTTCCACAAGTCCGTCCTGTTCCCGGGGTAGGCAGATGATATTCATATCATCGGGAGATCTCAGCGTGTCGTCATAGAGGTATTTGAAGATCAGGCAAGACGAGTTGGTCTTGAAGTAAATGAGGACAAAACCACGAATATATTATCAACAAATAAAAATCTATCTATCGTGGGACCAAATGTCACTGTTGATGACTTTAACTTTGAGGTGGTCAAGGAGTTCACCTACCTTGGAGTAAATATTAATCCCACAAATGACCCCCTTCGTGGAAATTTAAGGAAGAATAGCCCTAGGAAGGAAACTGTGCTCTACTGAAAGGTAATCTTACCAGTCCTACTATATGGCGCCGAGTGTTGGACGATAAGTAAGAAAGCTGAGCTAATATTAAACTGCGAGGAGGACGAATGGAAGAGGAGATTTAACTGCGAACTCTACGACCTGTACCAAGATGTGGATTTAGTCCAAAAAGCGAAGATACGACAAATACATTTGCCCGACCACATCAAGCGAATGGACAATAATGCTCCAGCCAAAAGAATCTGCGAATCATTGCGCCCAGGTTTGAGACGACGAAAACCACCGAATCTTCGGTATAAAGAACAAGTAATAGCGGATGGCAGAAAACTTGGTCTGCGTGACTGGAAGAAGCGTACCAGGATCGAAGAGGATGGAAAAACGCTATGTCTCAGGCAGAGACACTACATGTGCGCACTATGAAAATACAATTAATTCGCAATCAAAGTTGCTGAAAATAAGCATTCATAAATATTTAATAATACTTTATAAGATAAACAGTAGTCTGATATCAGAGGATAAGCCATAGGTGCACAGATTAGATTTTATTAGATTGACAAATATGGTTAGTGTGTCGGATCACTACGCTAAGTTCGAATCCCACAAAACACCAACAAGTTTTTTCACGGTCCCACCTCTCGCGAGCGTCTGACAAACATCCGAGAGTATTGTTGTCACGAAAAAGCTTCTCAAATCGCCGTTCGGATACGGCACTAAACTGTAGGTCCCCTTCATTCGTGTGAAAAATATAACGCACACAACATGAGTGGTTGCGAGAAGCTAGGCCCTGGCACTTAAAGAGCTGTTGCGCCAAATATTTATTTATTTATTTTAGATTGACAAATAGGAAGGTATTTTAGTAGCACTGGAGCCTAACTTTATTTTATGTCAAAAGCCTTAAAAAGTAATTCATAAAGGACTGAGGTATTATTTATGCTCAGATATTCTGAAAAGGTAAAAGAATATATTCTTAAGACAACGTCAAGGCAATGTAGTAGTGCTGACCGACCTAATACCGGCCACCCAAGTCAACGTATTTCGTAAGGGAGACCAAACACTCACAAAGGATGAAGCAACTGTAAAGTGGAGATTCAGAAGTTTTTTCTAGTAGAACTGACCCCGTATCCATCTAGGCAAGGAAGGAAAAGTTGAAGGTAAACTACATAAACCATTCGACATAGCCAAAGACTAGGGTTAATTTGGTAAACAAATATTGGATAGAGCAGTTGTTCTTGATATCTGCAAAGCATTCGGTAGGGTGTGGCGTGGTGTACTCTTAAGCACTCAGCAAGTCGCAGTCGGTGACTGTAAGCTGTAAATAGTGGATGAATTCAAATTGTATTAGATAGATATTCTTTAACTAATGTTGGTGTCCCCCGCACCGGTTAGTCATATTCAAGTCAGCGTTGCCCTTGCCACCGGTTGATGTGTGACTATAGGATTGTCCACTGCTTGGTTTGCAGAGTGGTCCGCCAAATACATGACATAAAAAGTTGACGCTTACTGATGTGATTTTCCAGTAGAATGGTGCCTAAACAATCAGTGAAATTCGAACTGAAAACAAAAGTTACGCTGGCTAGATTGGAACGCTCACTTAAAGTTTAAGACTGCAGCTTGGCTTATAACAAGGCCATTACGATAACAATAAAGAGCCGCGACGTTTGTTTGTTTACGAACTTCTTTCTAACCAAATCCAATCGGCAGTCGATAAAATGTATGGACAAAATATGCAACTACAATTAATCATGAACTAAACAACCTTCACCGTACAATTACTCATCAAATAATACTTCATAACCATCGAAAATCCAAAGCCTATTGTTCAAACTATGTAATGGCTTATTCTGAATTACACAAAAAAAGAAAACTTTTCACGAAAACTTAAATGGCAGAGCATTCAAATCAAATTTGTGTCACGACTCATGACAAGTAAAGTCCCTTCGAATACCATGCTTAAAACTCGAACCACTGCTTTCAAATCACAACATGAACTTTTCAAATTACATTTCTCAGAAAAAGGAATACAAAAAGAGCAAACGCCAAACCGATCGTAGTCATGAAAATCGTGTCAGTAATAAAGTATCTAAATACAATGTAATTTCCTCATATCCTCCGCTCCGCTGTTCTCCTATGTAATATTCCATGAGTCTCAACGTCTATATAAGCTATTCTTACAAGGATTACAAACAAGGAGAATATACAAATCCCATCCCATCCTTCCCTCTGGTGATAACCGTGTGAGTATCTCATTTTCAAATTGAAGACATTTTTCTTAAGCTTCAGAGAAAGGCGAACTACACTTACACACATACAGTAGTAAGAGGAGGAGAAAAAGATAACCAAACATCTTTAGATTGAAACGACTGAATTGAATACAATTTAAACTACAAGGAGAGCACATATCCAACCTATACGAGTACATTCCCCACATACACATAGATACTCGTACTCAAGTTTAAAAATAATAAATGGAAAATTGCAAAACTACATCAATTTTGCTCGTTTATCTTTGTTATTTCTGCTGAGTATCTTAGATTTCGTTAACGTTCTTCTGTCTGTCGGTTGGTATCTAGCGAGTTGAGAGAAGGAAAACTCATTTGGGTTTGTTTCTTCTGTGATTTGCTTCTTTTACTTTCCTTTTTTTTTGTTGCCTTTCTCTAGTTGTGTGTTTTTCCTCAAAGTGATAGATGCTCGTAGATATACGACGATACACACACATGTGTTGTATATCTAGATAACAAAGGCTGGTCTCTCATCTCTTCTGATGTTTAATGTTGCCTATTCCCTTTTGTTATTCCTTGATACGGTTTATTTATTTTAGATTTGGACTTCTAATAGACAAAAGGCGTAAGGAAGCATCAATATTATAAGAGAATTTAATGGGACTACTAGTCCCCTTCCTCCCTTTATGTGTTCCCACTGTGTGATAAAATATTTAAATAAAAAACATTAGAGTTGTTCCTTTGAATGAGAATACTTCTGCCGGATCCATCAATTGTCGAGGGGGTGCTCCTGAATCTCTTTATCTGTTGTAATTTTAAAGAGGAATGCTGTTTTGTACGAGTTAAGGAATATTTTGTTTTTTTAGTTTGACTGAAGGCTATATCAATTATTATTTAACTAAGGTTCATACCTAAAAGTGAATAAGATGAATAAAAAAAAAACTACAGGATGTTCCAGGTTGGAATTCAATTCAGCTGAAAGACGATTTTCTGCACAAAGGCAAACAAATATTTTACACTTTTAACCCTAAGACCTAGGCTAAGCATGACGGGGACATTCTTAAGCAAAGTGCAGACATTAGCCTGCATCTGTATAACAGGAACCATGAGAACCTGTCCCACAGTAGCACTAGAACTGATCGTAGGACTACCTACGCTACACATAGTGCGAGAAAGGAACGCAAAGGAGACCATATTATGAATGATTAAAGAGGGTATTGGGAAAGGAAAATAAATATTAAACAAAGAGCGAGAAAACTCTTCCAAATCAGAGTCGCTTCTGGACTGGACCAGAGGCAATATCGTTAAGAAATACTGATTTGAAAGAAAATTTTATTCAACGCTGAGCAATAAAAAGAATTGAAGCAGTGAATTTAAACAACATACTATTATATGGTACACGGATGGATCAAAAACATATACAGCCACTGAGGCAGTCGTGTACCGGCCCATATTCTCTGGGAATTTTCCCCAATACATTCCAAGCAGAGGTTCACACAACCGAAAAATGCGCAAAATTCAACCTTGACGGGAAATATCACAAGAAAGACATAACAATACTGTCAGATAGCCAAGCCGCCATCAAGGCCCTGAATTCACATGAAACCAGAATCAGATTAGTGTGGGATGTTCTCACCAAGATCAACAGGCTGGGCCTGACTAATGAAAAACCCACTCTCACTGGCTACCTGGACTTGTAGGAGTGGAGGGAAATGAAGCAGCTGATGTATTATCAACAAAAAAACAGTCTCCTCAACATGGCATACAAGGTCTTTTCTCCGATATTATATGAACGCCTGAAACCTTTTATCAACAGCCTGATTGGCCACTATCAGTGCAGTTTCAGGCCAGGAAAGCCCACCATCGATCAAATCTTCACACTTCGGCAGATGGTGGAGAAAATTCAAGAAGTCCAAACCGATACTCATCATCTATCTATCGATTTCAAGGCCGGGCCGCCTATGACAGCATCTGTAGAGAAGAGCTATAGTATAGAGCTATGTCTAGTTTTGACATCCCTGCCAAACTTGTTCGTCTGTGCAGGATGACGATGGAGAACGCTCGATGCGACCCATCGAGGACGGTAATGACCTCACCGAGACCTTTGATGTAAAGAAAGGTTTTAGACAAGGAAACGCGTTGTCTTTGTTATATTGTACTTGAACGGATTGTGCGGAACTTACAAGCCAACACCGGACGCACAATGTATCAAAAGTCAGTACAACTGCTTGCATACGCCGACGATATCGACATTTTTGGAAGAACTCAGTGGGCTGTCACCGATGTGTTTGCAAGCTCTGAAGCAGAATGGCTTTAGCGATAAACGAGGGCAAAACCGAGTATATGCTGTCAACAAGAAGGGACAATCAATACCGACGAATTAGACAGAACGTCACGGTGGGCAGCTACAACTTCGAGGTAGTAAGGGAATTTTTCTACCTTGGCTGTGCTATAAATTCTGAAAACGACATCAGCGCAGAAATAAAGCTAAGAATAAATCTTGCTAATCGCTGTTTTTTGGGCGTATAAGGGAATTCAACAGTAAAGCCCTATCTGGAACAACTAAGGAGACTCTGTATAAGGCTCTGATCATCCCAGTCCTGCTTTACGGCGCTCAAACATGGACTTTATTGAAAGCGGGTGAAGATGTGCTTGGTCGCTTCGAGAGAAAAATTCTTCGTAAGATATTCGGTCCCATTTGCGTTGGCGGGTTTTGGAGTAGAAAATTCAATAACGAACTATACTGCCATGTTAAGTTGAATTGACGTACACTCCCATGCACTTGAATAGAGACAAGATTTTTTTGTTTAATTTTTGCGATTTTCCAATAAAAGAATAATACACATACGAGTATGCAGGAATATATTTTTAAAATATTTGGAACTCAATTTTTTATTAAAGAAAAAAAAAATGTTGACTTAAAACTTTTTCCGTTATTTTTATATAAATGGTTTTGTAAATGTTGCTAAAAAAATATGCATTTTTCTTGCCGCACTTGAATAGGGACAAAAGCTGAAAACAAAGATAATTAACAAAACATTGCAAGAATTTAGTTTAACTTCATTAACCTATATTCCTTTAAAGTTTAATTAATAATGTGTGTATCCCCCTTTGCTGGAAATGAGTTCATAAACGCGATCGAGAAGGGAGCCATACAGAGATTGTAAGTAGGTCAACGAAATTTCGCACCAGGCGACATTGATGGCTTCCGTTAACGACTTTACGTCTGCAAATTGTCTACCAGACTCGTAAACTTTCCGTGACAGCCATCCCCATACATTCTCAATTACATTCATATCAGGGGAATATGGTGGCCACTCCAGTACAGACACATTTTGGTTATGAATCCACTCATTTACCAGGCGTGCAGTATGGACTGGGGCGTTATCATGTTAGAAAGTCCATGACATGGGTCCAAACACGTTGTTGTAGTAAGGAAAAGCCTTCTACAGTACGCCTTTATCATGGTTCGCGTTCATTTTTGACCAAAGAAACTGCAATTTAAATTGACCATAGTACGAGATCGTACCCCACACTATTACACCCCCCTCACGGCTATGATGACGAGACAGATAATCTTTTTCTTTGCGTATGTCATGAAAATAGTAATTACAACCATCAGGGCCATCTAAATTAAACCGTTTTCCTTCCGAAAAAAAACGACTCGTTGCCACTCGCTATTTCATGTCATGCAATTCCGAGCAAAAAGCTGACGAGCTTCCTTACGAGATGGGGTAAGTGGGGTTTTTTTTTTCAATTTTAATCTTTTGAGATGTTCAGCTTTGCGTAATACTCGTCTAACGGTGTCAACACTCGCAGTTATTCCCAGATTCGATCGGATTTGTGAGGCAGAACGTCTGTCTTCAGTAGATGTAGTCGCTTTTTTGGTCCTCCCTTTCATGCTGTTTCCATAGCTTGACTTATTTTTAAGAAAGTTGCAAGCCACCGTCTTACTTCTTCCAATTTTTTCGCCAATATCTCTATAGGTTAGATTAGTATTTTGCCTTTCTCTTCTGCTGTCAAAACTTTACCTAGACCCATTTGTTTTAAAATCGTTTAAAATTTACCCGAGATTACAAAAAAGTACTTTTAATGTTAATGATTTAATTCACACTAACACAATTGCCCCTGTCCCTATTGAAGTGCTGCAAAAAAAAAGCTCACTTCTCTGCATGGTCAAAGCAAAATTAGAATAATACATAACTGTAAAATTGGTGGAATTTCTTTCTGTTTCTAAAAGTTGCCTATTACTGTGTACTAAATAAAAGCACTAAGGAAATACCGTTAGTGTGTAATAAGAAAGAGAAAAATAGAATGAAACGATTAAAGAATCTTGTCCCTATTCAAGTGCATGGGAGTGTATATGCATTTTTTGCCATTTTGAGATAAATGCGGTTTTCTGTTTTTATCTGCAACTTTTTTATGTTTTGACCAATGTCTTTCATAAGTAGTAAAAGTAATTATTATTTTTTGAATAAGAATAAAATAATAACCATCCCAAAGATGCCAAAAGTAGCCCTAACTCCTGCATACATACATACATTTTCAATGGCCCGCTAATCCTTCATGAGGGTTGCGGGGGTAGGATGTTCAGGTGGACTCTCCATCCTTCTCGAACCTCCGCCATTGACTCCAACTCATCAGGAGGAATCCCTAGACGGCTCCAGAAGAGATGTCGGACTTGGTCCAACCATCTATTTCTAAGCCTACCGCGGGGTCGCCTACCTGATGGCACGACCACCATGGCACGTCTTGGAAGCCGGTCTGGGGGCATACGCACTACGTGAGCAAACCATCGAAGCATAGATCGTTCCGTTCGGAGAAGTAGCTGCTCAACATTGAGAGCCTCGCGTACTCTGGTATTGCGCACTCGATCCCTACGAGTTATTCCAGCAACACCGCGAAGGAACCTCATTTCGGCAGCTTGTATCCGCGATCTTATTCACTACCCAAATTTTATGACCATAGGTGAGAGTTGGAACATACAGTTCCGAGTTAAAAACCGATAGCTTTGCTTGAATACTAAGTTCAGCCTTCCTTATAAGCCCTAACTCCTAAACGTTTCAACTTAACACGGCAGCATACCAACTGTACAGCGACATCGACCTAGTCAAAAAACTGCGTATTGGACGTTTGAGATGGCTAGGACATGTAGAGCGAATGGACACCAACGTTCCGGTTTACAGTTTTCGAATCTAACCTGGAGGTACGACGCAGTAGAGGGCCCCCTCCCCGTAGGTGGCGCGCACGAGTTCAAGGGGACCTCGACCAATTTGGAGTGCGCAACTGGAGGCAATTAGCTTAAGACTGAGCTAAATGGAGAGGCTTATTGGTTGAGGCCCACGTTCACCCCCGAACTGTAGCGCCACCTAAGTAAGTTATTAAGTAGGCATTGATTTAAAATACTTATACTTGGGTGCCAACCAGTAGTAGGGCAGTTATTTCCATTTTCCTACTTTTTACACAAAAAATTTAAAACAATGAAAATGTTGAAGGTTAGAAGCCAAATTACAGAAAGAAAAACTTTCTTCTTCGCAATCTTTAAGAGCAGAGTCGATTGGCGGACGGAAGGATGATATTATTCGATGGTACTATTTGTGTTTTCTCATTCTTCGGTTTCCTTTTCAGTTATACTCGTATCTGCTTCACGGGTTTTGTGTTTTGTACGGGTTTGTATGTGCTCTGATGAGGATTCCCATTGGGGAAGTTATAATTGAGTTCACACATTTACAGTATTATATTATATCATATTGAGTTGGTAATTATATTCTAACAATTATAAGTGAATGAGCGTCAACTAAAATGCCAGCGAAACAAGGCGAGCACGGGTCGGCTAGAAGATATTATAGTATGAGGGCAATTTAATCTGCAAACTCATTTATCCGGAAATATTTATTTACCAACTTCAAGGAAATATTTATTTTCAGTACTTTAAGTGTATTTTCTCCATTTTTTTATGAGTTAAACATTTTCTAATTTTAACAAATAACTATAAATCATTTTTTAATCAACTAGAATACAGTTTTCGAAATAGAAAGGAAGAAAAATATGAAGGTTCAATTTATCTTTAAAAATTCCCTTTTCTCCACAAGTGCTTTGAAGATTTGAAGCAGCAAAAGGTTTTCCAGGTCAACTTCAGTCAAGTGGTTTGAATATCGCGATTTTGAAGGACAGAGAGTATTTAGGCAAGAATGACTGCGACACAAATTCTTTAACTGAGGTGGTCACGAAGAACAAACATTTATTTTGTTCAATTCTTTGCATATCAGCAAACTTATTTTTTTTTTCAAGTGGGGAGGTGGGGCGATGGGAAGGCTCAATGATACCCATCGAAGTACTCCGACCTACATAGTAGACTTTTGTACTATACCCTAGAAAAGGAGGCATTGTGCGAATTGTGTCCTAACTGAAATCAAGTTCTCGAAGGAAGCTTAGGATTGTTTGGGCTCAGGAGAAGATTATATCAGATAGGGAGGTGAACTCTTTATGAAAATGTTTTAATCTGCTACGAGCAATGGCGGGACATTCACACATAGTATGCTTGGAAGTTTCAGTGTCCTCAAGAGATAACCTGCATGTGATTGGCTATTCCATATTTTCTTAAGGTGACTACTGAGGAAGTCTTTAAAGTCTTGGTATTATGTTTGTTTATTGCTATAATCTCTTTTGATCTTTTGCTAGAGAAATCTATACATTTCTTTGCATGTCTAAGATTTCTCTCTGAGTCACAGTATGAGTGTTTTTTATGTTGTTCCCAACGATTTAGCTCTATCTTAATTTGGCTGATAGGTAGGCAACTAAAGGGTTCTGGGCCTATGAATTTGAATTGGGAGCCAGATCTGCCAAATATATCAGCAGATAGTGGAACACATTTTATTGTATGCTTCATACGCATAAAAGAGAATCAATTATGTAGCTAACGCTAAATAGAAAACATCAGTGGCTATGACCAAGCAGTTACATCCTCTCTCCTCCCTGCTTCACAAGTATCACTCATAAGTTTCCTTTTGCCCTTTTTTCACGACGAAACAGAATAACCAAAGGTTGAACGTAGATGACCTCATACTGTGAGACAAAAGAATCAGAAGAATCGTGGAGTACTAGGTTTGACATTGAACACCCCGAACTTCAAAAGATATGCTAATTAGATTAATGGAAGGCGGTTTTCTTTGGATTTTTAGTCTTTTCTATCACACCAGATGAGAACGATCCCATTGGAATAAAATATACATATTACGTGTATGTAGATGCAATTATTTGTTTGAACTAAGACAAACTAATGAGAGTAGCTGGACTAATCCTCGCGGACGCTCCCGACCTAGCATCTCACTTCGACTTTGAAAGTAAGTCGTTCTGTTTTTTTATTTCAGGTACTATTGTAATGGCGCCGGCCGTGGCGCTGTGGTTAGTGTGTCGGACCATTGCACTCCTAAAATATAGTATACTTTTTTAGGGAATAAAAACTTGAGTATTAAAGCCCCATTTTACCAACAAACTTAGTCTATTATTTACTTCAGTTCATAGAGACATTAAACCACGTAAACAAATTCCCATCGAATTCACCTTTAGTCTATTCACTCTTCATACATTCTTCATAATTGTTTATAGATCCCACTATCTACCTCATCCAATTCACTTAATATCGAAAACCCATTGCTTTAAGGGTAACCAAATATGTCCTTCCTTGCCATTAATCGATTAAAACTCTTTAGCACGGTCGCGTAGCTGGCTGCCAGGTGAACGATCCCCAATCGATGTATGGTGCGGTATGTTCAGAATAAATCATAAATTCTTATATACAGTACAGCCCGAACTTAATGGATCCCAACTAAAAGAAACGACAAAGCACTTTCAGCGCGCCATCATCATATCGCCATCATACGCATCAACCTATAGTGGAAGGCAAAAAATAAAAAATTCAATGATTCAATGCTTATCGTTTATGCCCCTAAATCACCTCCGCTCTGGGTCACCCCCTTGAGTTGAGGGTTATCCAAGAGGGGGGGGCTTCAGCGAAATATGTACATATGTATATCCCTCTATTTAGCTATTCCTACTGCTCGTGGTTCTGATGGTGGTGTGCATGACACAAAAGTTACTCCCGTTGAAAAATGATAATAAATCATAAAATAAAAAGTTTATCTGAAGCAGACATAATTTTCCTTTTTTTCGGCGCTGGATATTGTTCTTTTTTTCTTTTCTTTTTTTTGAGAAAGGAGGAAGTGTTGTGCTTCGCTATTTTTTTTTTTTTTTCACTTTCTCTCTCTTCTCTGGGATATAAAACCCAACATCAACATCCGGAGTTGACAAAGGATACGAAAATGCTTTTAGTTTAGTTTTGAACTTTTTTTTTGACTTTTTTACTCTCCGTCGACGTCTATAACAAGGGCGAACACAATAAAAAAAAAAATTTGCCAATTCAGCTGAAATGTGAATTTATATTTATTATAATGATTTACGGATTTTTTTTTTCCTTCTCGTCGTCGAAACGTTTGGAATGTTCGAAATGGCTATAAATATGATTTTGCCAATTTAAGAATCGACATTTCTGTGAGTTATTGCTGTGTGATGGTTTTTATTTTTTATCGGGTGTGAAAATCCTTTTCTGCTGACGATGTGTTTTGGTGAAGAGTGAAGACGTGGTTCTAATAGTGTTTGACGTGTAAGAAAGGATACAGGGGCTAATTGGGTATCGCATTAGTTCAAAAAAGACAGAGTACTTGTGCTGCCCGTTCTCTGATCCACTCAGGCCTATTCCAGACATTTATTTGAATGGAACAGCGCTTCCCAAGTGCGAAAAGTTCAAATATCTGGGATCTATGATCAATAGCAAAGCAACTTGTGATGACGACATCAATCATCGTGTAAGCGTAGGGTGGATGAAGTGGCGAGAAAATTCCGCTATCTTCTGTGACAGAAAAATGCCCCCTAAGTTGAAAGGAAGGCTCTACACCGCAGTTGTACGTCCAGCGCTCACATACGGTTCACAATGTTGGACGATGTACAAAAAGTATGAGAGTAAATTAACGGCAGCTGAGATGAAGATGCTTCGCATGACAGCAGGAGTGACAAAGCTTGATCGAATAAGAAGTTCGAAGATCCGTGGAAGCTTTCACATCAAGGAAACCATCGTACAAAAAATAGAGCGTGACCGGCTTAGTTGGTATTGCCACGTTCAAAGAAGAGATCATTTGAACCCTGTTAAAAAGGCAATATCAATGCACGTTCCAAAGACATCGCGATGTAGGAAAGGCAGGCCTATAAACGCCTGGATCAGGCAAATGCGACGACATCGGCATTTCATTGGCCTCAGTAACCGAGTGATCCAAAATCGGCAGGCCTGCCGATATTTTCCGAGGTCAAATAGGCGAACCCCACATGCGGATCAGTAGAAATGCGGTGAAGTGGGAGGGTTGTGATCCCTTGTTTTCGGATCATAGCCTCGCTGATAAAAGGAAGAAGAAGAAGACAGGGGCTAATTGTGAGCCTTTATGTGACATGAAATTTTATTTGGTACATAACAACGTTCACTGTTATGGGTGCCGTGGCGCAGTGGTTAGTATGTCGAATCACCGAGCGTGGGGTTCAATGTTCGAATCCCAGAAAACACCAACATTTTTTTCATGGTCCCACCCCTCGCGAACGTCTGACAAATATCCGAGAGTATTGTCATGAGAAAACTTCTCAAAAACAAAGTAAAAGATTGCCCTTCGAATACGGCACAAAACTGTAGGTCCTTTCCATTCGTGCGAAAAACATAACGCATACAACACGAGTGGTAGCGAGAAGCTGGTCCTAGGCCATTCATGGGCTTTTGCGCCAAATATGTATGAACGTACATACATATGTATTGTTCACTGAAAAGCATCTACATAAATTTAGAAATATCATGAGGCATAGGAAACTGTATCCTTAATCATAAAACGGAGAAGCGCCCCAGCTTATTATCTATGCCTTTACTCACAGCGTAATCTTTCTTTGAAATCTTTTAGGTTATATTTTAGGGCAAATATCGAAGACACAAATTACTTTTCAATGTAAATTAGGTTCTAGATATGATGATTGTTTCAATCAAAATACCAAATTGTTACACAAGAGCGAAGCAGAAATTGTATGTCTTGCATTACAATGCGAGCACTGAGGCGTATGTGTAATATTTTCTGTATCAAATTCACTTGTACCATAATTTACTAAAATTTCTCCGCCTTCATCATTCTATTGCTCAGATGTATGAACAACATACATATATTGATGGACGACCACCAAAGACTTCGTAGATGCAGCTCTAGATCCTTAAATAGCAAAAATACCTTGTATCACTCTCGGTAAGCGCTCCCTACCTTCCAGTGATATCATCTGTAAAGTTCTTCAGAAATTGTAATCGGGAGATCCTTAAATAATAAGGTAAGTTTCGCTTTTCTAAGCCAGTAACCTACACCTGTCGAAAAATAATAAAGGTTCGCAGTGAGCAACAATGCATTCAAAATAGAAGGATACGTCTGAAAGGATATTTAAGTTTTAGATAAGGACGGGAACATTGGGACTCTTCCCGCTTAGCGTGAATTTATAGCTATAACATTACGGACGAGACAGACTGTATTGGCGTACCCTGGAAAATCTGCTGAAAGCATTCCTAAATGCGGCTGCTAACTACAATTCTGAGCAAAAGTCTGAAATTGTCGAAGCCTATACCGTATATGTCCAGAATTTAAAGTGCTACGCCCTGAATGAAGTTGCGACTGGTATAAACTGGTATTGGAACCAGTCAAAGACGGGAAGTATACTGGACTATGGCATACACTTTAAAACATTTGGACTAAGTTGACGACATTTGCTTGCTCCGGCACAGAATAATTATGCTATATTCATTCATTACATCAAACTGTTCATAGTCAGTTAAAGCAGTCGAAGTAATCAGATGCAATCAAGCACAGAGGAATGCTGCAAATCAGTTAAAAATGTTCCTGTTACCGCTGCATAAGCCTATGTTGGACTAAGCTAGAAGCACTACGACGCACAGCTGCCAGCTAATACCAGGAGATGGATCGCAAATGATATCTCATTCAATACACGAATCGCAGTTGCAATTCATGTACAGATGAGACGTTCGTGCCAAACGAACTGCATCAACGGTCTTTTTTTTAATATTAACTAATGCCTGGGGGCTTGATTGCAATCATACGATTGTACGATCTTCTTCTTCCTAAACAAGTGATCATAACTCTCCCACTTCAGCGCATTTCTACTGATCCGGCTGTCGGGTTTGTCTATTTCATCTCAGAAAATATCGGCAGGCTCCCGATTTTGGATGACTTGGTTAATGAGGCCAATGAAATGCCGATGTCGTCGCATTTGTGTGATCTAGGCGTTTATATGCCTGCCACTCCTGCCTCGCGATATCTCTGGAACGTTCATTGATATTACCTTTTAACATGGTAATACCAGCTGAGCCGGTCGCGCCCTATTTATCGTAAGATGGTTTCCTTGAAGTGAAGGCTTCCACGGATCTTCGAACTTCTTATTCGATCAAGCTTTGTCACTCCTGTTGTCATGCGAAGCATCTTCATCTCAACTGCCGTTAATTTACTCTCATACTTTTTGTATATCGTCTAACATTCTGAGCCGTATGTGAGCGCTGGACGCACAACTGTAGAGCCTTCCTTTCAACTTAGGGGCTTAGCATTTTCCGGTCACGGAAGATACCGAAGTTTTCTCGCCACTTCATCTATTCTACGCTTACGCGATGATTTATGTCATCATTACAGGTTGCTTTGCTATTGATCATAGATCCCGGATATTTAAACTGCTCGCACTTGGGAAGCACCGTTCCATTCAAATAAATGTCTGGAATAGGCCTGAGTGGATCAGAGAACGGGCAGCACAAGTACTCTGTTTTTTTGTGAATTAATGCGACACCCATTCCCTCCAAACCGTCTACCCACACATCAAGTACTCGTTGCAGGGATGTAGGATCCCCACATATGATACATACATTTTTCGAGCCAAAGGATCACCCAACTACCAGTGGTATGCCTTTGCAATTGATCAGACTGACTTTAATTATTTCATGAAAAATAAATAACATAGTTTTATCGGTGATCGATAGCACATCTTTTGAACTTTTTAAAGCAAATATATTGGCTAAGCTACTCCATCCCGTCATAAGGAATATCTTCTTCTTCCTATTTTGGCGAGGTTATGATCCGAAAACAAGAAATCATAGCCCTCTCACTTCACTGCATTTCTACTGATCGCCTGTGGGGTTCGCCCGTCAAAAGGAATATATTGCATAATTAATTTATTCAGGATGTATCGCAAAACAGTTAAATTAGCAAAGATGGGCCAACTTGGACTAGTACGGTCTTCCTGCGGTTTCAAAAACAGAAGCTAAAATTATGCATCGTGTCAAAAAACATCTTGATTCAACTCTTGCTGTCCACTAAACAGGATTTCTGTTTCTCAGGCATAGACTAAAGCAGCATTAGAACATGGTGGCAAAGTGCGATAAGACATTGAGGCTCAAAGTATGGTGGGATAAGGTTTCATACTGTTACCACAAATCAGCATGCCAGCATCCCAGTCAAGGACGGGAAATATAGTGGACAATGGCATCTACTTTAAAACATCTATACTACGTTGACTACATTTGCTTGCTTCGGCATTGAATAGTGGAATTGCAACAAACTGTTCATAATTCAGAATTCGAAGTATGCAAAATTATGCTTTGTCCTGGAATTTCTATTATGTCGGATGGTGTTCTTTACCTAGTTTAAGGCAGTTGAATCTCGAAAAAAAGGACGTGTTCGATGTGTTGTCAAAAACATGCACAAGTGTAAAATCAAAGACGTTCTTTTTCCGCTCCAATGTTGAATCGGTAGTGCTGTATGAGTGTAGTACTAAAGTAAGGTGACTGCTGCTGGCACCCGTTAACTGTAGAACTTTATAGACTGATGTCTTCGCATCATCTTGAGGATTTTCTGCCCGAATTGTATTTCGAATTAACAGCTTCATACGGGAAGGGGCTAATAGCATATAGATAAAAGGATTCGATAAAGGAAGTGGTAATGGACACACCTTACGTCACGAATACAATGCCCTTGTAAAATTTCACAAGCGTAGCGTCGTCACGGCAAACATGACGCAGAACAGTGGAAGAATAATCGAAAACATTAGGAACCTAAGTATCTATCAGTAAGATGATTCTCTTGAATTCTTTGGTTGTTTTAGCAATACCCCGAATCGCAATTCTGCTTGATTAAATCTGCAATTTAAGCAATTCTGTTTCTTGTCTGGAGTCTTTGCACTCTGCAATCTATGAACATGAACATTTATTTCAACATTTCCATAACACGTGTACGCCTGTTTATTTTTATTAGGTTTACTTTTTAAAGGTAGTCGAAATAATATCCATTTTGTTCGTAGATAAATACGTGAATTATAGAATTTATAATTAAGTAATTACAAAACTAATTTAAGCCTACAATACATCAGAAGACTGAATTAAAACCCGCCCCCACCAGACTCACTACATAGCAAACATTTTCCTAAAAGAGCTAATTCCCATAATTGAATTCTACCAAAATAGTGTGGCTTCCATTGAAGGTAATTGAAATTTTCTCTCTAATTACCTCACATTTACTGTGTCCTGATGCGCGCACACACATCTATGTACGTGTGACCAATCACTCGATAAAGTAACTAAAGTACACCATCAAGCAGAGAACAAAAATACAAAACTAATATCGCCAATAATCCAATTAAGGACTCTTTACGCTTTTTAATTGTTGAATTAGTGCTATAAAGTGCATCATCAAAGTGGCCGGCCGTCACTACCACCTCCCGCACCAACTATATCAATTCATTTTTGACACTAGAAGACTATTGCCATCGAGTCCTTGAATATCTATCTACACTGCATGTAATTAAATTAACATTTGTATGCACATGTCAGGCACACTATTCAATTTGTCTTTGTTCATCGTCGTAAAAAACTTAATTTATTTAATGCAAGGACATAATAATGACTCCTTCACTGATTAGACTAAAATTCTTTTATAGTTTTTTTTTTTCTATTTAGTTAGATTTTTGAATTAAAAAGTTTGCACTTCAAGAAGTGGTGCAAAAAATTAGCTTAACCTTGTTCGACATCTTTACGAAATATTTGAAAGAAAAAGGAGTGGCATTAAGAAATAAGAGTATAGCATCCTTCTTCCAAAAAAAAAACATTCTCATTCTTCTCCTTGCCAAACTGCAGATTCAGCATAGAACTACTGCTGCAAGACTTGTTATAAAAAAATAGAACCTTCATACACTAAAGGGGATGAACAAAAAAAAAAAAAAAAACACAAAACGACAACGACTACGACGAGGACAACGAACAAGGACCCAAGGAATTGTTTTCTCTCATTTTTATGCCAAACTCATGTTTTCTTCCATCTCCATTCTGCGAATGTATTATTTTCTCATTCGCAGCACAACTCGCCTCACCCACATATTCCACATGGTATCTACTACAACTATGACTCTTGTTTTTTCATTATCAAGGACGAAAGAAAAAGGAACAAATCCAGCAGTAGGGGTTTGGAGGGACTACTGAAAAAAAAATACGACTCATGTCGTTGCAGAAGTAAAAGTTTTCCTTGCCATGTGTTTTTTATTGCCCAAGCATAACAAGGACGATTTCAAATGTTCATTAAAATTGCAATGTGTACGTGTATTGTGTTTAGTATTCCTCCCCCTTGTCCTCCTATTAGAAGAATAGAACGAACGAATTTTCATTTGAAAAAGCTTTCGAGGATCTCTCCAATAAATGAGAAGCAGCAGGACAAAAAAATAATTTCAATAAACTGAAATCAAAGCAAGCGAGACAAGATAATTACTGATTAAAACGAAAAATACAACAACAGGGTCCTCGTATAAATTGAAGGATTTCGTGTGAAATCAAAACATTCTAACAATGAGTCGCAACGATAGAGACTTAAGCTTCACTACATTCAGCAATTGAATGAAATCTAATGAGGAAAAAGTGGATAATGATTATTGCAAGTCGCATCCTTAATCCGGCTAGGATTCATAAAATATTGTAAATCCCTGATCATTAAGGGAAAATGTTTGAACAAAAAAAAAAAAATAATAAAAAATTGAATCCTTCTCTCAAGATTCCCGGACAAGAAGAAGAAAAGGATATACAAAATGTACTTGCTGCTGCAAAAGAAATGTTCAAACTAACAAGGATACTTGAAGTATTCCTATTTTGTGCATCGCATTGAATATTTATCAGAAAATGGGTATCCTTTTTTTTTTTAGTTGCCTCCATCTCTTTGGGTAAAAGTGATTTCTCACTAAGGCTCTTTCAGTCGTTGAGCGATTGAATGCAAAAAGAAGCACGGAAAAAGAGAAAAATCAAAAAGAAACAAGAAAACCTTGTAAGGGAACTGATGGGAGGATTCCATCGTCGATAATATCCTGATTGCTAGTTTCCGGTGGTTAAATTATCGCATGAGCTTGGTGGGCGGGACCGTAATAAACGACGTCTGTCTGGGTGCATTTATTGATGAAATTGTAATCTAGAGACGAGAAGGAGCTTCGATTTATGTTATACACTTACGGATAAAGTGAATTGTGGGCGTTTTGTGTAATGGGCGGCGCAGTGGGGGTGCTATGAAAATTTAATTTCAATATTGAATTTCTTGGGAGATTTGTTGGAGGAAATTGAAAATTTATTTAGCAAATGCTGTTGGGAGATATTATTACTGGAAATGGTATTATGTGCAGGCCATAGCTATTACTATTAGAGTCCCATTGGTTATATTTTACTTCACAACGTCCTACAGCGCCATCACTCTTGGAAATTCAAATTAAATCGAATAGGTTTACTATTTTGTGGCATACTTTTTAGGGGTCTTACCGTGGAGGATTGAAACTTATTCGTTCAAGGCCGAAGAACAATACTGGAATCCACTGATGGACAATGCTGGAATGAGTGCTACCGATGGTCCGATGAGTCTACTCTCGCAGTACTATGTATACTATGTAAAATATAGTTAAGGTGACACCAGAGTCAGTAAAGATATTCCTCGGACCTGCATACGCACCTTTAAGTGAACTTAAGCACACATGTACAAAACTGGACGAGGCATTTCTTGCTGAGCTGATAGACTGGAAAATATACCATATTGCAGAAGTCTATTAAGAGCTTTTTAAAAGGAGGATTTGCGCGGGAGAATTTTCTTGATAGAATTAAGGTGGGTCTTACATATATTTGGAGCTCATGTCAATAAGAATTTGCTAGACGGAGTCAGGGTGTTGCAAAATAGATAGTAGCGGATGAAATCATTAATACTCCTCATACGTCCGAAATGTTTTCAGTACTCCCTTTGATGTATTTGACTCTTTGTCCTAGCAATTGCAAACAAGAATCTAGCCCTGGTCTTTGGGGTTGTACCTTAAGATTACAAAATAACCAAGAGGCTGTTATATTCATCAACAAAATAAGGGCGGACACCTTCGTATTTAACATATGGAGTGCTGGGGCTTTAAACGGGCTGGGTACATTCGAATAATTAGCACAGATTAGTTGGAAAGGGATGCCTTCTAAAGTAAAGTAGGACAGTCTGTGATTCAGCCACCCAATCGAAGTCGCGTTGGCTGCCTCGCAAGTGCATCGTTAGCAGATGTCAAAGGTTTGGTAGTCACTTTACGAGTGTTATCTATATCACACGCATAATTAGCGTCATTGGTCAGGTAATGACGTAAAGTAGCTTGCAATCCTGCTAAGAAAATCGGGATACTAAGTACAACAAACAAATAGAGTATGACTTGTGCCGAAATTAGTGTAGTAAAAAGAAATCCATTATTTTTGCATGAAATTGCAGGCTTTAGTTAGAATGATCCGATTTAGATCAAATATACGCCGTTTTGTTTGATAACTTGTTCCCATTTTGAAGGTAATTCCATTATGCCTCTCTCATAGAAGCCTTCGTCCCTATTGGCAAAAAACTGGGACAGTCGATTTTCGCAAGCCTCTCTTGAGACGAATTTTTTACTAGCAAAATCGTTCGCCACGAACAGGAACAGGTGCCAGGTGCGGACTATAAGGTGGATGCATAAGAACCTCCCAACCAAGCTCTCGGACATTCTGGCGAGTCGCTATCGATGTGTGTGGCCTGGCGTTGTTCTGATAAAACACAATTCTTCTCCTATTCGTCAAAGCTGGCCGCTTCTGGGCGATTGCTTCCTTCAGACGGTCCAATTGTTGACAGTACAGGTCCGAATTAAGAGCTTTGCCGTAGGGGAACAGCTCATAGTAGATGATTCCCTGCCAATCCCACCAAATATACAGCAAAACCTTCCTGGCCGTCAATCCTGGTTGGCCACCGTTTGCGCCGGCTCAGCGCGATTCGACCACGACCGTTTTCGCTTTAAGTTTTCGTAAGTGATCCACTTTTCATCACCAGTCACCATCCGCTTCAGAAATGGGTTGATTTTATTGCGATTCGCAGATGGAAATTCGGTCCATGAGGGTTTTTTGCGTTAACTCGTGTGGCACCCATACATCGAGCTTCTTTTTGTATCTAGCCTTATTCAAGTGGTTCCAAACGGTTTTTTGTGCAATGTTTAGCTCCTGGGCAGTCGAAACAGTGCTTACATGACGGTCAGACTCGATGATTTCCATGATTTTATCGACGTTTTCGACAATTGGCCTTCCAGAGCGTGGTGCATCTTTGACATCGAAATTACCGGAACGGAATCGATGAAATCAAAACTGCGCATGATTGGCTGTTACAGTATTAGGACCATAAACACTATTCACATTTCTAGCCGCCTGGCTTGCGTTTTCGCCTTTATCGAAGAAAAACTGTAAAATATAGCGTATTTTCTCTTTGCTGGTGTCCATCTTTGACGCGTGCTCAAACAAAACTGAGTCAACCAATCACAAAACTGTCAGAGAAGTTTTTTTTATACGAAATGACATCTTACTAACGCCATTTAGTGTACGTCCGATAGGACGTATAGGTACAACGCGAGATAAAAATTACTAAAGCCATCTGTTGGAAAAATAATGGATTTCTTTTTACTACACCTGATATCGACTGTAGAGATGAGATTTCGAGCAATGACACCAGCCAATCCCTGTTTCTTTGGGCTGGGAAGGCAACTGAGCAATAAAGCCCTGCTGTATGACGCAGAGGCATGATCTTATTAAAAGTCTGCAAATTCACTCCAAAGGGACGATGCGGTAGAAGACGGCTTTACCTTAGGTGGCACAAGGAATTGGAAAGGGATCTCAACCAAATTGGTAGGTACAACTGAAAGCAGAGGGCTGAACAAGTTTGTTGGTAGAGGCCTAAGTCCACCCCGGACTCTAGCGTCATCTAAGAAGAGAGATTTAGATGAGATATTAAAATGCAAACTAAACGGAAAATTGTTGAGAAGGTATTTTAGCAAGTTTCTAAACAATCAGCATCCCAAGACATATCTTAACAAGAGATCTCAACTACAAGGTGAATGTCCTGGCATAACTTCCACACTGAATATTGGATAATTTGTCTTGTTTGTATGTTTATCACAATTTATTAAAGATCCTATTACTGGGGAACTAGTCTTTGAACGAAGGTCCACAATTGAGCACTGCATATTAAGCAAATTACCACGTTCTTCTTCAGTCGTCAAGTCAAGAGTAATAGAGAACATGAACCCAGGGAATACTCATATTCCCCATACCTAGTCATTTCCATACTAAAGGGTATTCATCTTAAAATAACTCATTTTCTACTTACTTTGGATGATAATTGTACACTGAATTTCCCATCAGCGCGTGCCAATGTCGGGGTCCTTTAAACCAAGCCGGAAAATCACATCTTTCCGCTAGTGGAGGCTTCCGTAGTGACATTATTCTTGACCCAACCTTTTTGAAAAGAAACAAGAAAAAAATTGATTTCACACATGAATGCAAATAAAAGAAATAAATAAAATATCTGAAAAATTTGGGCACAACCCTGCCATAAAATAGAAAGGAAGGAAGGAAGTAAAAGATTCTTCATTTCGACCCCAATATCTCTTCCCCATATAAATTCCGCCCTTTACCCTTCATCCATTTAAAATGCCACTTCACATTGATTTTTTTTTTAAGGCAAATCGACTTCACTCACAAAGTGACATCGCAGAAACCTTAAAGGATGTGAAAATGTAAGAAAATTCCCCGACATAAAAAACTAAACCATTTCCCTATTTCATACATCATATGAGCAACAATGGCAGAGCTAAAAAGCATACAACGCAACGGGTTTTCCTTTATTCCTTATGACGGGTAAAGTAAAAAGGACTTTTGATCTCGATTGTTAGAAACGAGCTATCACAAATGCCATTGTACTTGGAGAGAAGAGAAAACCTCATACAATTTTCTTTATTTATACCGAATAAAAAAAAATCAATTTTGACACTATGCCATAAGATACAGTTACAGTCAAAAGGACCAGAGGATGTTGGGGTATTGAACTCTCTGCATATTTTCGTGAAATTTGTCCAAACCTTTCCCTTTACCATTCCAAGCCGTGTAATCCCTCGTTGAAGGGAATTTAATTTTGAAATTTTATGAGAGAAATGAGTAATTGTATGTCCTGGATGTAGGATGGCGCACGTCTCCTCTACGTGAACAAGGGGAATCTGCTTGCACAATTTATGTCCTTTGACTAAATGTAAATGTTTACATTTTTTCTTCGTCTCCCTCTATAGTCCTTCTGGTACCAGATACTTCTCTCTGGTCTTGTTTTCACTAATTAGCGAACAGGATAATTTCTTTCAATTTTCTTCCCTTTATATTGGCCATGTCCTTACGTTAGGTATCCACTGTGTGATGATGAGGATGAAGAGAACTTTTGCATAAAGAAATCTTTTTTTTTTCTTTATTCTATATGTAGCTCAAGAGTTTTGTATGCACTTTTTAAGAGCGAACGCAGTGCAGAGCAATTGAAAGAAAATTAATTTTCTATGCGAGTAAGTAGATTGAGAGTTATTCTCACAGAGGATATTCAATAAAATAGAAAAAAAAATTAAAAGACAGAGAAATGAAAAAAAAGAACGACGGATTTAAGACGATCAAAAGGAAGTTAACTGTTTTAAATTAGCAATTGGGGATAAATGGCTAAAAGGCAGAGTCCACAAAGGATACATTGTTTTAGGAAAGGGTGGTGGGCGGACTGATGCAAGGCAAGAGGTTACACAGAGAGTGGTGTACTTTGTCAGTTTGAGATGTACAAAGTAAATGAAGTTGCCAGGCAAGGAAAACAAAGGGAATTCATTTTTCTTTTATGACTGTTCTTAGTAAGAAAAAAAAAGTAAACACACGACGCAAGTAAGTCCTTAGAATTCATTTTAATTAATTTAGTGAATTGAAGTATGCTTGCGAGTTCAAATAAAGTTTTTTTTTCCAAAGTAGACTGACAAGGCATCGGTGAATCCAATGTATACATTGAGAGATAAGTCTAGAATGTAATGGGTCCTTCATTACGGTAAAAATAAAATAAATATTTGGCGCAACAGCTCTTTAAGTGCCAGGGCCTAGCTTCTCGCAACGACTCATGTTGTGTGCGTTATATTTTTCACACTAATGGAAGGGATCTACAGTTTAGTGCCGTATCCGAAGGACAATTTGTTTTGAGAAGCTTTCTTGTGACAACAATACTCTCGGATGTTTGTCAGACATTCGCGAGAGGTGGGACCGTGAAAAAAACTTTCTGGTGTTTTCTGGGATTCGAACTTGAACCTCACGCGCAGTGGTCCAACACACTGACTACTTACCGCCACGGCGCCCACTCTTCATGACAGTGGATCATCAATAAAAAAAATTCAGTAATGGCCACATAATGAGTCATTTCTTCGAACAGCTGGTTTCCTTGTATTCCATTTAACACAACAGTCCAGGGTAAAATGAGGAACCTCACTGGAGGAAGAAAAACCATAAATGTCCCTAGTCACAACGGAACAAGATACGACCTGTAACAAGATACGTCCCTAATATTCATGTCGAAAGGATATGTGCGTGAAAATAAATTAATGAGCAAAATAATGATTACGAGTCCGTCAAAAGAACCAACAGTCATATAGCAATGTACGCTGGGTACTGCTGGTACCAATCACAATCTCGAAGAGCCTGGAAATATGACGATACCAGCGTTAGGAAAAATTGAGAGACACTGCAAATCAATGTAAGATTTGAGGAGATAAAGATATGCTACGGTAGGAAAGAGTACTAAAACATGCATAAAAGGGTAAAAAAAGAACCCAGCCCAATGTTATGCTGCCCGATCCGCAGAGGCAGAAAAACCCTTGTGCAAACACAGTTGGTGCTAATAGTTTGAAGAGAGACTTCTATGGACTGTTAAGGACGACGAATGGTAACCTGATAGCTTCTATCTGAAAGATAACCAATTATTTCAAATTTCCGACCAGATCGAAACAGAAGCTTCGATAGCCAGGTCTGAATCGCACAAAGGTATCTACCCAGATGGTCTAAGGTTGTTTTAGATGATTTGGTAGGAAGAATGCATCAGCTCATCTGCAGGATATGGCCGGATGAAATTGTGTCCAAAATATTGTGTATACTGTTTTGTGTAATACTTAAGCGCCAAAACCCTATGGCGACCAACTGATTGAGAGTTACCAGTGCCGATCTAGGGCGCTCAACGCAGGCCCTACTAAACCATTGTCAGCTTTTGCTTTACTGTAACTAAAAAGATACTTGGAAAATAGTATCTTTCTGCAGAAGTCTGGCAGTTGCAGCACTATGTGCCCCGCTAACTCAATCATCATTCGACATACTCGGTGGATTTTTTCACAGTTCCTTCCTGACCTCGATCTCCCGTGTTAATGCCAGCATTCGCTTGAAGGCTATCTGGCTAATTTTCTTGGTTTTTAATTAATGGTAGTGTTATGTCGTCTTTCTTAAGCTAGTTAGTGCTGGCCATTGGTAAGATATATGTGCCGCTGTCTCCATGTCTATCACGCACAGTCTGCAGGTATCGTCTTCCAGAAGACCGTTTTCGTCAAATGATATCTGAAGTTATTAGGTCATGTAACCAACGCCACTAACCATTTGAGTGCTTTTTGGTCCAGGCTTATAACATCTTAACTTCTCTACATTCGTCTACAGTTGATCACTATTTATGGTGTTTAGTAGTGGCTAATTTCTAATGAAGTGGACCTTCGAAAACCTATGTGGGTTGTGTCTTGGAACTCACTTAGCAGTACATTTAAGCAAACAGGTGGAAACATCCAAACCGGTAGATGATTGTGGCAGTCCCACAAATCCACAAGTTATCAGTTTTCTTTTTCACAGTCTTGTCAATACAGAGTATCCCTAAGAAAGAGTTTCGTCCGAGTAAAAGTAAAGATTTTTCGTCAAAGGACTCAGCCACTTGCAAACGTGTCTTTTTAATGTTTCCCTTTTGCTCCGTATTATCTGATTGTCGAAACGATCGCAAATTCTTAAGCATTTCTCTTCCATCAAGTCATCGTCAATCTAATCTCTGCTCGCCCAAATCACCATCATCATCTCTCTACTACACGAAAACATTTACCAAACGATGACATCAGACAAAAAAAGGATGTTGAGCATAATTTAATCAGATAGTGGCACGATTCGCAAAACACTTCAAAAGAAACCGACGACGGTCTAGAATAGAAAGAGGTCCAGACAAAAGCCGCATTCCCAAGCAATACAGCAAAACTGGAATGCAGACCTTTGTAAAGGATTTCCCTTGACGGAAACAGATAACTGGCGACACAAGTTAATCCTTAGTAGAGTAGCTTAAACAAGAGGTAGGAAATGAATATATGAGACTGTAATCATGTATATTGCAGTTATAATCCTTACCTCAGCACTGTCTAATCCATTACAAGTTGCGTCTCCTGATTGTGCCAATTTGTATTCAGCATCCTTTGAACTCAAAGTCCCGGGACCACCTGCAAAATAATACCAATATAATCATCACCATCTACTCTGACCATCATCATAATATATCTATTTAAAATAGCTATCCATCCGCCCCAAAAAGGAAATCTCTAACATAATGTCCTTGGTAGGGATAATACACAAGCCCTATATTTTGTGGTCTCCTCTTATCCTGAAGGAGTGTGTGTGTATACCACAGGCATGGATAGTGCATGATATCATTATTATATTAATTATAATTGCCATTATTATTTTAAGTAAGCTTAACTTGTGTGTGGGAGAGGACAGATATCCTTGCATATTCTAGAAGATAAACTCACCCATTAGTGATAGAGTTTTTTCATAGACAAAACATCTGTAACGTTCTTCGTTGGATATCGCATGATGATGTGACACCAAACCGACCAAATATCTTGAATTACCATCCTTCCAAGTGGCCAGGCAGGTGAGTTCTTCCACTGTTAAGAGGATTAATGATTATGTGAAACAGTTTCGTGATGCGAGTAGATTATATACATACCAGTACTTTCGGTTCCTTGAACATCTGGACAAGCTTGAAAACTTAATAACAGTCGGCTCTCTTCTGTACAACTTTCGATGTTTGACACAGGACTTTTACACTCGCCATGACCACGATTGTAGGTAAAGACAAATGGTCCTGCAGAAAAGGATATAAAATTATATAAAGAAAATATTATTCGATCTCTTACCTTTTAAAGGACACTTTACAGGCTCAGCGTTCTCTCTGAATAAACTAAAGAGCAACGCATCGCCAGGGATTTGATCGCAGAGATTCTGTAACGTTTCACGGCCTTTACAAAAATCTGGGGGACATAAAGTGTGAAAAAGGACGAAGAAAAGGAACGAGATTAATGCACAATTTACATGGAATTTTGTTCAGAGAAAAATCAAATAAAATAAACTACTTTAATAAAAAATAATGAAAAATACATCATTATAGTGAAATTGAAAGAGTTGATAAGTTGAATAGCTAGGGTCTGTATGTTCGACAGAAGCCAAATAGTTTTATAACGTCCAAATATGAACTTCTTGATTGTTCGAACTAGCCAATAAAAATTAAATAGAAGAAGCTAGAGTCGCGAGTGGGTGCTAACGAGCGAGTGCAGCTTCTTATTTTTTAATGAAAGCTTTGTTGAATATCAAGCTTGTCCCATATATGGGCCGCCTCGTCTTCGATCGGTGGGTTTAAATAGAGAAACATTAAGGGGTTATAGTATGTAGTGACAACTACCCTGAGATGATTTATTCTGAGATTCTTGAAGAAAATCTCAGCTCAGAGTGCCAGAGTATGTGCAAATAACTGCGTGTAGTAACAGGATGTTTGGGTGATTCTCAAATAGGATGGTCATGGATAGGGCAACGATTAAAAATTTGTGAGAATTCTGAGAAACAGGTTAAGGTAGTAGAAAGTGTAATAGGACAACTGGAGATTAAGAGACATGCGCTGGTGATGCGCAGAACTAGGAACCCTTCAATAGAGTTCAGTATGGAACAACAGGACAAAAAAAGAGTTAAGGGGCGACTATATGGTGATAAAAACAGGGATTCGAAAAGGGGTATCTGCTCCACTATAAGGAGTATTTCAAGGCTTAGCCACGGACTTGTTAGTGAGCGAACGAAATGCGGTCCTGATGAAAACAAACTTTGAAGAAAATTATCAGTCAGATCTGCCCTGGATGATAGATAGGACAAAGACGAAAAACCTAGTTAAACTGAATGTGAAAATCATCGTAGACCTGCTTTAACCTTTACAAAACCGCAGGATATACATACTCGTATGAAGACATGCATATGCGCTTCTCGGTACCATGGTGGGAAAAAGATTGGCATTTATTGAAATTATAAGTCTAGTACGAACTATACACACCAACATTCTGCGAATCTTGCAGGTGGATTTTTGAAAAATCGGAATGGTAAGTGCTATCAGATAGCACAGGAGCGGTGCCATCTATGAACGAAGGAAGATAATCGACTTGAAATATGAGATCAAGAATTTAAACGTTTCTGCAGATTGGGTATACATTTTTTGGACAACCAAAGATTTCAACTGAACTGTGGTGAAAGATGGATCAGTCTGCTACAGGAATATGAGAGAAATAACTTTCTTTACGGTCGGATTAACTATCGATGGTAGAGCTAGAAAAGATTTCTTTGGGAGAATTAAACCTCAGCATACTAAGCTGATATCACTTGAAAGAAGGCCATGTAACCGCGCAAAATATCCTATTAAAACTGGGCATTCAGGTGGCTACCAAGAGATTTCTGGACATGCAAAAACTTAACCATTGGCAATTTAAAACGAAATGACATTAACGTTGGTGAAAGGATATATGGGATCAAGGGATATGTGTGTGTGTACCACAATCACACCAAAAAGTTTTTCCACGGTCCCATCTCTCGCGATCGTTTGACAAACATCCGAGAGTATTGTTGTGTCGAAAAAGCTTCTCAAAACAAATTGCCCTTCGGATACGGCACTAAACTGAAGGTCTCTTCCATTCGTGCGAAAAATATAACGCACACAACATGAGTGGTTGCGAGAAGCTAGGCCCTGGCACTGAAAGAGCTGTTGCGCCAAATATTATTATTATTATTACCACAATCACAGACCAGTCTTAAATTTTTTTTGTTCTGAACTATTTACTGGTGGCTTTGATCGAGAAATGGTCTGTTACTGAATACTATAAATGATGGTATACGTACATACAAGCTAAAATGTGACAATTTAGGTATAACCTGAAAAAGACAGATCTTCTGGTCATTCTCTTACTGTAGACTGTAGTTGTTTGAAGTTTGTAGTTTGTAGTTTGAAAGAAGTAGAAACATATGTATACAAGGTCAATGATTAGAGAACTACAGGATCAATCAGATAACCTACATATGATTACTAGTGCAACACGTCGCTACTCAGCACTCCAACTAATCGACCTTTAGGGCATTTAAAGCGCATAGTGAGCTGGCATAGTCTTGCATATAAAGCAGCCGCAACTGTTGAAGCTGATCGCATAACAATGTTTTGCTTAAGTAAAAACTCTGTTTTAGAGGAGTGTTTCAGTTGGTTTGAAAATTCAAAGCTAAGACATTTTGTAAAACTTCTCGATTTCATTTTCAATCAAGATGTTTCGTATGCCACTCTTTCACTGGGTCCGGCTTCAATTTCTGCCGATTTACCTACAGCACGTACTCGTATTAACTGTCCCAAGGCGTAACAAGAATGGTCTAAGCTTTATATTCAATTTCAAATTGTTGAGATTTCGTTTTTTAGGGTCGCTTAGCTACATACATTTTGTAATTGTAAAAGCTTCTATCTTATTTATTGGGGAATAACCGTTGGCGGTCTAAACTCAATTGCTACCGATTCTTCTACTCTTCTTCTTCTTCTTCCTATTTCGGCGAGGTTATGATCCGAAAACAAGGGATCATAACCCTCCCACTTCACCGCATTTCTACTGATCCGCCTATTTAACCTCAGAAAATATCGGCAGGCCTCCAGATTTTGGATCACTCGGTTACTGAGGCCAATGCAATGTCGATGTCGCCGCATTTGTGTGATCCAGGCGTTTATGGGCCTGCCTCTCCTGCCTCGCGATGTCTTTGGAACGTTCATTTATATTGCCTTTTTAAAAGGGTTCAAATGATCTCTTCTTTGAAGGTGGCAATAGCTGCTGAGCCGGTCGTACTCTACCTTTCGTAAGAGGGTTTTCTTGGCGTGAAGGCTACCGATTCTTCTACTGTTGTGAAATATTCACCAGACCTAGTATACGAGTACATTACATAAGACACTAAATAACATAAGCGATTGGATTCGAACTTGAAAGTAGCGTGAAGTTCAGATAACAAAATTGAATACTTAACTTAACAAAACACAAAAAAAAAAAAAAAAAAAACGAGTCCTGCGGTTAGGGTACTTCCAAAGGTTACCAATATAACCAGCTCTGGTTGTAATGGATTTATTTTATACGTCATAAGCAAAGTCCCTGACAATGCTCAAACGTTTGATAAATTAAAGGACAATGTCTTTTATAAAAATTCCGAGAATTAACTTTGACGAAGTTCTCTTCAGACATAAAACCCACATCAATTGCTTTTGATGGTAAATATTCCTCTTTTTCAATTTTAAAATTTCATCATGAGCGACACTGTATCTCGCCTGGTTGACATATCGATTGGAAACTTTTTGTTACAGCAGCATTAAATGTGCATGTTATTCAAAGTAAATATTGGCATTATTCACTGAACAATAAGATCCATTTGGCATTTAAAACAAAAAATTGTGTTTGCAAGTAAAAACATTATCCACTCTTCCCATTTCACTTTAAAAATTAAAAAAAAAAAAAGAAATACATATACATTCAAAAGTTAACATTTAAAAAAATATTTAATAATAATGATACATAATCCAACTGTCTACTATAATAATTAAAATTAAAAAAAAATATATGATACATATATAGAAAAAATACTAATAAAAAATAATAAGCACGTATAATTAAAAGTCCGCGTACGAGCTCAGTTTTAATGGTTTTCTTTATATGAAATTGTTTTTCTACATAAATAAAAAAAAAAAGTATTAATTAATACCGTCAAATTGCAAATGTATTCGTGTACATTTTCATTTTGCCAGAAAGAATATAATTTTATTTCGTTTGTTTTGTGCTCCTTTTGAAAGCTTCCGACGACGACACAAAACTATATTTAAATAATAATTAAAAATTCATTTCTACCCGCGTCGCGGTGCCATGGCGGTACTGTTGTTAAAAAAAAGTACTTAAAAACTCAACACAACCTCTTCGCTAGATGGCTGGCTGATTTCGCTTAAATGAATTACACACGCTTTAAGTCCAAGTACACTTCCCAGTGTCTACAATCCTTGTTGTTCGCAGTATATCCTGCGTGTAGTCAAAATGCCAACGGTAAACGGAATGATAATAATTTATTATGAATTAATTATTGCTGCTTTTGCGTTCATTGTTGTTGCTGTGTCGAGTCGAACATAATGGAAATGTTTATATGTAGTGTTTTCTGTTTATGCGTATCTTTTGTTGTTAAAATTTTCTTTTTTGTTATTATTGCAACCATAAATTTTCATATATGCAGTTCTCATTGTATTTGTAAAACAAAAAAAAATTCAATTCCATATTCAGATCGTGTGATATCCTCAAAAGATATGTGAAATTGGTTTGCATGTCACAATGTGTTTGTGTGTGGGGGATGATAAAGTGGGCAGTGGGTTGGGCAACATTTTGCGGTTTAATTAAAACACTGTGGAAAAAATATTCATTTACCTTTTGGGTTTTTAATTAACAAAAAAAAAAAAAACTGCAATTGAGTGAGGAGAGCACTCACTGTCGGAAGTGGTGGATTTGGGGTGAAATATGCATTTCCATAAATATATCCAAAAAGCGAGTGTCTTTGAGCAGCAACCGAATACTGATGGTACTGCAAAACACGTTGTACAATAATTAATCTGATTCTGTGTGTAATCACCATTTTTTCAGGTAACTTCCTCATCCTGGACAGATAAATAATTATTTAATCGGATAAATTGAAAATAGAAAATATGTGTGTGATTAAGGTTTTTGGTTTAGTCAAAAAAATTGTTCAAAACAATTAATAATGAAATAAATGAATGGATTCCGGTTTAAAAAATCGGGTGGAGAATTTATAATTTAACAGTGTAATGAATATTTCATTGCACCTACGATGCGGTAATGCACTTTTGAATTTTTAATTTGTGTGCATTGGTTGTATAAATAATTCTTTGTTTATCAGGATTGTTGTCGTTGTTGAATTAGTGAATTTAAACAGGGTACTTTCAACAAATAATAAATGCGAATTGGGTTAGAACAGTTTTTTTGGTCAGAATCGAGGGTTAGAGTACGGTTGTATTTAAAAACATTTTGTAAGGAGAAATATTGGAAAGTTTTGAGGGTGGTTTGGCAACATCGGCCATCTCATTCAAATCTAGTCCACTTGATAATTGCAGTTCCAGGATTTCTCCCACAATAAATTGGTGCAGGACATGAAACCTCAAAATAAATAACATTCCCTCAAAGTCCTTTCTCCTTCAACATAAAAAAATGCTGAAGATTATGTCTCATTCAGCATCGTGCGCCCTGCCAGATTTGAGAAAGGATCGGATCTGCAATCCATGATGCCAGAAGAAGAAAAAACGTTTACAATTGGTTACCACAAGATGAAAGATGCAAGAAAAGACTGGTTAAATTAGAAAAAAATTAATTATTACAGATTGCATTTTTTCGAACTTCCACTTCTACAGAAAATAAACATGTTTTCGGGTAAGCTAACAAAAGAGCTAGGGTGTCCCCAACCAACTGGCAAACCACCTTGTGAATTCTAACTTGTTGACTCCGTGTTTTTTCGTTCTTCGTGCAAAATACCCAAAAATGGCGACGTATACGTAATTCAAAAACTTTATATTTAGATTTTTCGGAAATTTTTGCATACTCTTACAATTGAGATTTCTATCACTAGAGCCAAAGAACGTGCAATTACCAAATTGTCTCCAAAAAGGAAAGAATCGTTACTCCAAAATGGGGTTTTCTTCACTTAATTAAACAGGACCACCAGACTAGGAATGAGTTCAGAATACGAGCCATTCAACGCCATCAGTGGCCAGTAGATGGATAACATACAAGCACAAAGAATTGCATTCAGTAACGAAGCCACTTAGCCACTTAGGTACATGGCTCATATTTTACGTGGAAATGACGAAAGTATCCATAAAAAGTAAAACAAATTATTACATCCTCAATACCTAGACCTGGTTGCTGTATGACAAATTTGTCCCACTTCTGAATTTAAAATAAAACCCAGTGGCATGGATTCTCTGTCCAATTACAGTGAAATACTGGAATTTTCTTCAATAATTTCGTAACAAATTGAACAAAAATGGGATAAATTCCTCATCGGCAATCGCTTCCTAGGATAATATAAAATTAGTACACATACAAAGCTGATACCATGATCAGCCATGGAGTATCTAAAAATATTAAAATTTTTAGTCGATACTTTCGCTACCCAATTGACGTCATGCCAGGCTACATGAGATTGCAACAACAATCGAAACCCTACCACTAGGGCATTTACTCTTGCAGCCTTCCTGGGTATTTAATATTGTTGGAGTGAAAGCTATAAGGCGATTTGAAGATTGCTTCATTTTTGCCAGATTAGGTACATAGAAGGTATTCTCAAAAGGAGAGAGCTGGGTTGATGACAAGCACGAGGTCTAGAGTTTAGAGGTAGGATGGTCTAGTTTCAGAAAAGTTAAGAGTCACCTATAGGTACATTCAAACCATTCTGACTGTAGCCCTCGAAACAATACTTGAGCTAGCACCTACTGATTGACCCATTCACAACGTAAGGGGGCATAGAGCGTTTAACAAACGCTTGAAAAATGGCCTAGATAGATCATTGAAGTTGGCAGGTTTATAAATCCAGTCAACATATCTGCCTAAACAAATAGTTCGATGCCTCGGCATCAATTTAGAAGAAAACCCCATTATAAGGCTTCCAAACCACTCCAGTGTATTCCAAGCTCAAGGTTCAGACATGAGAACACCTTTAAGGAAAGATATTGACTCTAATATGATATTATACATGGTAACTAAATCGAACAAAATGTCATACTCTGTTCAATCCCAGGACAAAAGGATGTCTTCGAATCGAGAAAGTCGATAAACGATCGACCGAACACTCAGTCCTTACCTATATGCAGCTTCCAAAATTCATTATTACGCTTGACTTCCAGAAGCTTGTTGATGTGATACGGACTGCACTCCTATCATGCCGCCTATTAGATAAGCATCTATAGCATCATACGAGTAAGAAGCCTAAATAGAGGCTGTGGCGACGAACATCCAAAGATGAAGGGAATGAAACGGCCCACTATTTATGCAAATGTGCAGGCCTCAGCAGCATCAGAAAATTGAGTTTTGTGGAAAATTCCTTCAAAGATCTGGGAGAACTGTGAACAAATTCAGTAAAAAATATCGTTAGAGTCCTCCGAAACCCTGGATGATTGACCGAGGTTAAGAGAAATGAGTAAGACTAAAACTCCATTTGTAACGTTTCTTTCCATTCTGTTTGACATTCTACAACGGGGCTATTTAACCCACCCTATCCATCAGCTGCAAATAGGTAAATAGCGTATTTCAACAGAAAATTGGTTTGAAATCTTCTTCAACGTCGCGTCGTTGCGATCAGATAACCAAAACGGTACAGAAAAGGATTTCTACCAAGACCCAGATAGCAACGGATGAAATTTCAAAAATAACGTAGGTATTTGGAGAGTTTATTATGAGGTCTACTTCGATGTAGATGGACGCTTAATGTGATGAAGGCCTTTCGAAATACCCAAGCTATTTTGCTTGGCTTACTAGCTTGGAATTTAGTCATTCAAATTAGCGGTAATGAATTAATAATCTGCATACGGATACTAATTGTACCTGCACCCTCAACATAAAAATACAAATCACGTCCAAAAGACTTCATATTTACAAATCAAAATGCAAGTATAGTTGCAATACTAAATCATTATTCACTACCAGCGACATATTTGAAATAAAAATTACAGCATTTACCCTTTGACTCATTGTTACTATTTAAAAATTAACCATTTCCCTAGAACTATTGTTCAACTAAGTGACTGCGAACTATTGAATATTGAATCAATACCACTAATTCAAATAATAATCCTAATTAAATGCACTGCTAATAAAGGCTTTAGAACTAGAATTCAAATCTGATTAGCCGCTTATAAGTGGTTTGCAATACTAATATGGTATACCCACCATGAATCTCTCAACCTCCCACCAGTCCCACACAGCCGTTGGTAAAAATCAATTAAAACCAATATTACAATTAATTAGCGGATCACAGGATAAAGTCCTGTGGCTCCTACACACCCACCACTCGCATGCCGGCGTCGCCACCATCGCCAAAGCAAGCAATGCCACGCGTGCTTCTCTATTATTAAAATCCGGCTACAAACTTGTAAATAGAATATAAATCCTGTTCCGCTAAAATCAAATATTGATTTTAGTTTATCGTTTTTTTTCCATTTCTTTGCTGCTGTTGTACTGTTGGTCCTCCTCTAAAAGAGTCATCCTTATGCACTGACTGAAAATAATATTTACCAGGACATGAGAACGCTCAGGGTAGGAGAAGAAATGTTTTCAATTTCATGTCCTATTTCAGAGCACAAACTCCACCCACATACACTCTGCACATATTTATTCATAGCAAATAGTAATGATAATAAAGAAATACCTATTCGAATATGGTCCAGGATTTAAAAAAAAAAATTTACAGGACACCCACACACACTTACGTATAAAGGCAAAACGCAGAGCAGAGGGTTGCCATAAAATGACATGTCGGAAATTACTTCTCGGAATGCACATTTATGAAATACCAAACATTTCAGGCACAAATTGCCATTTACGAAAAAGGGGTTGGACAGAGGGGTAAAGAGTCTCTAATTACTTTGCTTACATACTGCCCACCCATGCGAAAACCCAGTTAGTGGTAATGCTGCCGGGGATGTGGTATGAGCGATGGAGGATGGCGGCTCATTTCGCCTCTGGGGAAACTGACTTGATCCACCACAAAATAGATTTATTTAGCAATAACAGCAATTCGAAATATTCAATTATACAATTTCGTTTCAATGGAAATAATCAAAATGCATTCCATAGTATGGAGCCCTGCCACTTCGCCTAGGTAGCGCATCATAGAACTAAAAACCGAAGCACAAGTAGACATTTTACTCTGAAAAGGACAGACGTAAGTCGCCCAAAGGCAAGCAGCAGACAAACTCAATGAATCAATGGTCGTTCGTCGGTTTGTTATTTGATAAACAGTGTGTGTTGCAAGTAGATGTACAGAAGAGATGTGTATATCTTGGTATCAATGTAATGAAAAAGCGAAGGGAAATTATGTTTTTAAAAAATAGTAATACAAATGTACGAGTATGTAGATAGAAAAATTTCCTTGAGAGTTTTGAAGGTACAGTTTAGTTGAGTATGTAGTAAAAAAAAATATTGGGTTGGCCAATGAGTTATCTCTGTTTGTCGTCAGTGTTCCCGTTAACTTTGAATGACGCCGTTTATGGATGTTGCTCTAGCCTGTAGTTTTTTTTTTTACTTTAAACACACATCGCAGTGCACAAATGAAAGAAAGTTCGGTCATGTTTTACGCATAAGGAGTATTTTTGGCACATTACGCTCTTTTATTTTCAAAAAGGAAAAAACGCTGCACAACGGAATAAAATTTGTGCTGTGCACGGGGATAACTCTGTCAGCGCTTGGACTGTTTGTGACTGGTGCCGAAATTTCATGGTGGTGATTTCTCGTGGCCCTCCAGGTTGCGGGTTGTGCCGTCAGGGTAACTTCCCTAACACGTAAAATACATATGGTTCCGAAACAACCAAAAGCCTCGGATAAGGATGACTCAACTAATGACGACCTCAGCAAACAAAATAAGGACAACGACCTTCGGATCTGTACGTGGAATGTTCTATCCCTTTACAGACCACGTGCAGCCGAACAACTAGCAGAGGCCCTAGACTGCTATAGAGCAGATATTACCGCCATCCAGGAAGTTCGATGGGATGGGCCGGGCAAAAAGAGGATGAAAAACTGTGACATCTACTACGGTGATTGCTACAGAGGCAATAGGCAACGCTTATTCGGATGCGGATTTGCCATACGCGGCAGACTTAGGCAAGAAGTCTTAAGCTTCCGAAACGTGAGCGAGCGTATTATGATTATCCGGATCAAGGCTAAATTCGCTAACATATGCGTTCATGCCCCCACGGAAGAAAAGGACCCTGCCACCAAAGAGTGTTTCTACGAGCTTCTCGACAAACCATACGAGCAATGTCCTAAATACGACGTTAAAATCGTATTGGGCGATTTTAACGCCAAAATAGGAAAGGAGGACGTCTTTGGTAGGGCAGTCGGTAAGCATAGCCTACACGACACCACGTCTGATAACGGACTAAGGCTAATTGATTTCGCTGTGGAGCGAAATGTCACCATAGCAAGCACATGGTTTCCTCATCTCGATATTCATAAGCAGACATCGCCGTCCAATGATCATGTAACGATCAACCAAATTGATCATATTGCGATCGACGCAAGGCATGCCTCCAGTATTCTGGATGTCCGGACCTCCGAGTAGCCAAGGTAAGAATGCGGATATCCCAATCTGAGCAACAAAGAAGAATCACTGTGAGAAAATTTAACGTCGAAAAGCTACAATCGCAAGAGACCGCCAGACTCTTCGCTGATCGCGTATCTCGAAATCTCTCAATCACCCCTATGCCGCCAGCATCAAGTGCCGAAGACCAGTGGCAACGCTGCCAACATGCCATCAGAAACGCCGGGACTGATGTGCTGGGTCTCGCTCGCCCACCACCGAGAAACCCCTGGTTTGACGAAGAATGCCGGCGAGTGCATGCAGCAAAACAAGAGGCATACAAAGCGGCGCTGCAAAGGAAAACGAGAGCTGCTCGTGAGCTCTACGAGCAAAAGAGACGGGAAGAACACCGGCTTCTCCAAAAGAAGAAGAAAAAGCATGAGAAGCGCGCGTTTGTGAATATCGAGAGTTTATACTCCAGAAACAATGTACGGAAGTTTTACCAAAAGGTAAAAAGGACGTGTCAGAGGAGCAATACCCGTACAGAAACCTGTAGAGATGAAAATGGAAACCTCGTAGTAGAATCACAGTCGGTGCTGAGAATATGGAAAAACTACTTCTGCAGACTGTATAACGGCGACGAAGATCAATATCCCGCTGTCAGGCAGAATGAACCATTCAACATGGACGATGATAATCAAAATTTCCGTCCACCTGACCAAAACGAAGTGAGGATAGCAATATCCAGGCTAAAATCCAACAAGGCTGTTGGACCTGACGGCTTACCGGCCGAACTTTTCAAGGCAGCTGGGGATGAATTGGTAGAGTGCATACACCAACTCATCTCTAAGATTTGGTCAACCGAGTGTATGCCTGATGAATGGAATCTCAGCATCGTTTGCCCGATCCACAAGAAAGGAGACCCCCTCAACTGCGCCAATTATAGAGGCATACGTCTCCTCAACATCGCATACAAGATCTTTTCTGCGATAGTGTGTGAACGCCTGAAACCTTTTATCAACAGCCTGATTGGACCCTATCAGTGCGGTTTCAGGCCAGGGAAGTCCACCATCGATCAAATCTTCACACTTCGGCAGATCCTGGAGAAAAGTCAAGAATTCCAAATCGATACTCACCATCTCTTTATCGATTTCAAGGCCGCCTATGACAGCATCTATAGGGAAGAGCTTTATAGAGGCATGTCTCGTTTTGAGATCCCTACCAAAATTGTTCGTCTGTGCAGGCTGACGATGGAGAACACTCGCTGCTTCATCAAGTTCGGTAATGACCTCACCGAGACCTGTGATGTCAAAAAAGGTTTTAGACAAGGTGACGCGCTGTCATGTGACTTCTTTAATATTGTACTTAAACGGATTGTGCAGAACTCACAAGCCAACACCACAGGCACAATCTATTACAAGTCTGTACAACTGCTTGCATACGCCGACGATATACACATTATCGGAAGAACTCAGCAGTCTGTCACCGGTGCGTTTGCAAGCATTGAGACGGAAGCGGCCAAAATGGGTTAAGCGATAAACGAGGGCAAAACCAAGTATATGCTGTCAACAAGAAGGGACAACCAACACCGACGAATTGGATAGAACGTCACAGTGGGCAACTATAACTTCGAGGTAGTAAGGGACTTTGTCTACCTTGGCTCTGCTATAAACTCTGAGAACGACATCAGCACAGAAATCAAGCGACGAATAACTCTTGCAAATCGCTGTTTTTTTGGGCTAATAAGGCAATTCAACAGTAAAGCCCTATCTCGAAAAACTAAGGAGACTCTGTATAAGACCCTGATCATCCCAGTCCTGCTTTACGGCGCTGAAACATGGACTTTATTAAAAAAGGATGAAGATATCCTTGGTCGCTTCGAGAGAAAAATTCTTCGTAAGATTTTCGGTCCCGTTTGCGTTGACGGGTTTTGGAGGAGAAGATTCAATCAGAAACTATACGAGCTGTACAGCGACATCGACCTAGTCAAAAAACTGCGTATTGGACGTCTGAGATGGCTAGGACATGTAGAGCGAATGGACACCAACGCTCCGGCCTGCAGAGTCTTCGAATCTAACCCCGAGGGACGACGCAGTAGAGGGAATCATCGCCGTAGGTGGCGCGCACAAGTTCAAGGGGACCTCGACCAACTTGGAGTGCGCAACTGGAGGCAATTAGCTAGAGACCGAGCTAAATGGAGAGGCTTGTTGGTTGAGGCCCAGGTTCACCCCGAACTGTAGCGCCACCTAAGTAAGTAAGTAAGATTTCACGTGCTCTGATTTTCTCCGTTCTGGACGACCGGTTGAGATTGATGCGGGGTAAATTGAAGATCTAATAAAAAATAATACACAACCAGGCGCATAGCATAAACATTGCATATGGTATATCGAAATCAAGCGTAGAAAATCATTTGCGCAAACTGCAGTACGTAAGTTGATACGATATTTCTGTGGCCACAAGGTAAAACCGCCTAAGAAGAGTTAGGACAAAATTGAGTTAAGAATACCAGAATATGCTTTGCTATTCGAAGTTTATGCTACGAAATTTGTACCTTATTACCTGTTATCCTGACCGAGCTATAGGCAAAGGAACAAGACTAAAATTCCAAATTGCTATACGATTTCGGGAAAAACGAAAACTTTAAACTTGTTTTCTGAGAATCTGTGAAAACCGACTTAAGCGGTTTTACCTTGTGGCCACAGATTTGGCTCCAGAAGAAACAATTTATTGCATCGCGTCTCCATCAGCGATTCCCGTAATGAAAAGGATCTTTTCGATAACGTAATGAAATGAATCATTTCAACGGTTGATTACGGGCGATGAAAAGTGGATTCTTTATAACAACGTGGAACAGAGAAAATCATGGACCAAAAGAGGTGTGGGCGTCCGTGGCGCAGTGGTTAGTGTGTCGGACCACTGGGCGTGAGGTTTAATGTTCGAATCCCAGAAAGCACCAACAAGATTTTTTTCGCGGTTCCACTCCTCACGTCTGACAAACATTCAAGAGTATTGTTGTCACGAAAAATTTCTCAAAAACCAACTAACAATTGACCTTCGGATACGGCACAAAACTGTAGGTCCCTTCCAAATATAACGCACACAACATGAATGGTTGCGAGAAGCTAGGCCTAGACCCATCATGGGCTTTTGCGCCAAATATCTATGTACGAGTATGTAAAAGAGGTGAGCCAGCCTTAGCCATTCCAAAAGATGGTCTTCACTCGAAGAAGGTTATGCTCTGTATTTGGTAGGATTGGAAAGGAATTGTGTACCATGAGCTTCTTTCGTTTTAACCAAACCATTGATTCCGAAAAGTACTTCTCTCAGTTGGACAGACTGAATGCTACAATAAACCGAAAACGCCCGGACTGATTAATCGGAGGGGCGTCATGTTTCATCAAGACACTGCTAGCCCCCATGTCTTTTTGCAGACTCGGCAGAAGTTGGTGCAGTTTAGATGGAATGTCTTATTGCATCCGTATTGTATTCATCTGATCTTGTACATTCCGATTAGCATTCATTACGGTCTCTGTAGAACTCACTTAGTGGAAAAATTTTCGCATTGCTGGAAGCTTGTAAAATCGACTTCTTCGCTCAGAAAAATCAAACGTTCTACGAGAGAGGCATTATGAAATTGCCCAAAAGGTGACAGGAGTTTGTTGAATAATAATGCGCATATTATAACTGATAAAAGTTTTCTATAACAATAAATATTTAGTCTTTTGTTGCAACTAAAAAAACAGAGGGAACTTATTTGTCAACCCAATATTATATCTTGTGAGCAAATTCAATGCCAGATGTAAAAAGCGAGATAGATTCGAAAAATTCACATTCAAATTCAAATTCACATTTTTCTCATATTTTCTTGTTAAATTTGTTTTTTCAGTTTGAGTAGTCGATGTTTGGAAAACCATGCAGATGAAGAAATATTTGGAATCCGATTTAACCGAAAAATCAAATTCTCACTTCGGATTTTTTCGGATCTATTTCCCTCCACAGCTTTACTTCTTCCTTTTTATCAGCGAGGTTATGATCCGAAAATAAGGGATCACAACCCTCCCACTTCACCGTATATCTACTGATCCGCCTGTGGGATTCGCCTCCTCCTCCACAGCTTTTCTGAGTAGGGTTATATGATATTTTCACTTCTACAACAAACTGTGACGCAATAGCTTAAAACTTCATAAGTTAAAGATATCAATCAAAGATTTTTGATCGATAACTTTATTATTGAACAAGCAGCGCTATTGTGTCATCGCTGCTTTTAAAGATGCATAGAGCAGAGTCTTAAAACGATGACAGGAAGTCAAGAATGTTTTCAGAAGTAAGGTATTCCACGAAAACGTTGTCATGTACTCTGCTAGAATGTAGAGACAAGTTTTGTCACCGTCAGGACAGGCCCTGTTGAGATATCCACCCGCTGCGTTTTTTCGGATAACAATGGCTGTAGATTGTCAGTGCTCGATTGAATCCAGTACAACTTATAGAATTTCCGTCAAGGTTCCCTATAGACTGAGTTTAATGCGGACAATTTGAACTTGGTATATAGCTATATCACAATATGTCAAGCTATATTACTTGTAGATGGAATGAATAAATAAATAAATATTGTGCGAAACATGGGTTCAGTATGGACAAATGGCAATAAAACATAACTCGTCTGGGGGAAGGTCCTTGAAAACAGATCATATCTTTCAAATCTGATATTTCATGACCGTCATACATAGATACATACTCGTACATTAATAATTAAACAGAATATGTATAATCTTTCGAAGTAAACGGAAGCCATGTCGAGGCTAATCTTTAAGGGCCTGCATATAATAGGTTTGATATGGGCATGTTAACTAAGTATTGAGGACAAGTTCTTAAAAATCCTAAGCTGTAACTTTGTTGGAAAAAATTCAGGAATGAACGGAAACTTTCGGTTATTTTCTAATATTGCTGTTTTTTGTTTTTTCTTTTAGAGTTTTTCTTGACCCATTTCCACCTGTGGTTCGATTTGCTGTTTCTTTTTTTCGGGTTTACCTTTCCCATATGATTCCATAACAAAAATAAGTTTTTAAATTTAAGATTTTTTTCCTTCGCATGATTGAAGAAAACGCCAGGATTTTATAAAGTACAAACCCTCGGTAAATTTATGTAGGACCGTCTACTATGTTATTATAGCATTCTGTTTGACACACTATATCCAAAGAAACCCCATTTAATAGGGCACCACACCCATGGCACAGTATACCCTAAGCACACTCCTCTCCCAAACTCAACAAAACGTATTAAATTACGAATGAAAATTTTCTATAAGCAAAATATTTCAAATAATCATTATACGGTCACCACAAAACTGTTCCGCAGGACATATAGTCCAACAAAGTTCTCGGATTAAATTGCAGCACAAAATGCGTGGTGTGTGTGTGTACGTATCTGCATATGTGTAGAGTTGCAATATATATTTTTCAACTGTAATATGATATTGAAAATATTTTCATTTAAATCCTGAAAAGTTGATAGTCGGTCTGTGGGCGGAAGATAGCTAGTGGGTGGTGATGTGTGTCCTCGGTAGACCCTTCGATAACTATTGAACATTCGACAAATGATGGTGGTCAGTTTTGGTATACATACGCATGATTATTATTCACACAATAAATGAATTTTCGAATGGGGGGAGGAGGACGAGGATACAGACACAGGATACAATATTGTGGTGTTTTGTTAAAATGAAAGGATATGAGAAATTAAATAGTGAAAAATTGGAAATCGAGGACGACGGTTCGACAGATCCGGGAGTAGAATATAAAATGAGAATCCTATTAGTTTTAGATAATATATCTATTGACATTGAAAATAACTCTTAACAACTAGTAATTTTTTTTTCATTTTCGTCTGACAGGTGTGCCAACTTCAAAGACATTAACAAAATTCCATGCGCCTACTAGACCGACGACGGCGACATGGCCGAAATGTAGCCATCACTCAAAACGTACATATGAGTGCAGCTTTAATTGTTTTGTGGGTGGCTACAGGCGTTTGCGTCTCGAGGAAGGAATTTGTCTACATATCACATAACTTGAGATTAATTTCAATATTCCTGGCTACCAGGCCACCTGCCGCCCACCTTCATACGGTAAGCTGTACACTGGAAGTGGTGCGCATTTGTGGCACTGACACAGCCTAAAGAGAGACATAGAGACTATTTACCTTCTCTGTGTCCCGATTGTATCCTTGCGATGCTGTGCATTTATTACTTTAATATGTGGAGAATGAACATGCGGCAAACATGGGCTTACGTTTGTGTGTGCCTGAAATGCACTTCTACGAATTGGGATTATGTAGGTCTTTGAGGGATTTATGATTGCAACATGGAATTAAATGCATTTTGTAAAAGGCTGCACATACAATCTCTGAGTGGAGATATTTAGCAGGAAGTGATTAAGTGAAGTTTGTGTGCTTCTGTTTTTCCTTTTTGCTTTAAAGCTGTTTCAAATGAAAAACTTGTCTGAAATAACAACGCTATAGAAGCAATAGGGGAATAAGCTTTGTTTATTGCACTTCCCTTTAGCACATTTGCACTTTTAAACTGGATCGAGTTGCTTATAGAATTGGTTTCCTGTGAATGTGTGTGCAGTAGAAGTGATCTCTTACAGTAGAGAAAGAGTTCACAATTTGTCTTACGTGGGTTGAATCAATCCGGCTTTTACTTATAGAGAAAAGGAACAATCGCACTGGAGCAGATCATAAGATGCCCTGTACATTAGTCAGTTTCTTATTGGTCTTGGGTGTATGGGAAAATTGTAAAGGAAATCAATGTCAAAAGAAAAAGATGGTTATCAAAAGTGGGCTTGAAATGATGAGGATAGCTAGATAAACAAGGGAGATTTTCGGAGTCAGCAAAAGTACGTGTAGTGTACGTTACTGTAAAAAGACACCACGATCGAGGTTTGGAGAATGTTAAAAGTTGATCAGTCCTCAATATTCAGAACTCGCTATATAACACTGATAGCATCAACCAACCCTCATCTATCAATATAAATCATTCCAGCTTGAATTCGAAACTGTGTCTGACGTGGTGTATAATGTTGGCGCTACTTGCACAACGGTGATCAGTGATGTGCTCCATACCTTTGTGTTTAAGTGCAGCGGTGAAATCACGACAGCATTATAACATGCACGAAATGTCCACCGGTTTGGTTATAAATGCGCATCGCATAAATATTCTGATTAACTAATAGCACATGACTGGTACAGAATCAGCCATTAGTATCACTGCAACTGCTGTTTCACATGCTCGCTGATTTGATGTCAAGAATGGCCATCAAATGCAGACAAGTTTAATTCGATATTTCATAAGCTGAGAACCAAGTTGGCCGGTGTTGGCGCAAACTGCAGGAATTTGATTATGAGATGGCTCCCTAGGTTAGGTTAGGTAGATGGGTGCCTTGTGACAAGGAGTCACTGCTCACTCAGACCAACAGTACGGGTCCATTGTGCCCAATCATTTAACCCTGGAAACGCTGTAAAGAAAATCCGCCATTAGAACCACCCAGAAAGTGATATGAATCTCAGGAGGTCCGCTAGCTCAACAATACCCAGCTCCGAGAAGAAGTAAATACCAAGAGTCCTCATTCTTCTGACGGATAGGGCAGGACAGTCACACAACAGGTGACGAACAGATTCAATTTCTTCTTCGTCCCTGCAACTTCTGCAATAGTCATTATGCAGCACACCGAGTCGCTCCGCGTGAACGCCAATGGTACAATTTCCGGTAATTATGCCAGAAATGACCAGTGCGTTATAACGACTAAGTTTTACCAGAGAGGTTGATTTCTTCTTGCTGTAGGTCGGCCATAGCGCCCTGGCCGTTGCGCATGTTTCCGGATGGGCCCAGCGTCTGTTTGCTCGACCGATGGCTTCATCCTCTATTTTTTTCCGCAAGGAACTGATTGGGGTTGCTACAGAGGGGAGGGCCTGCGATAAGTGCAGCGCCGACCCTTTTCTAGCAAGCTCGTCAGCCCTTTCGTTACCTTCGATATCCATATGCCCTGGTACCCAGCAGAGGGTCACCGCATTGGGTCTGGATATCTCGTTTAAGAGTGATTTACAGCTTCTCACGAGCCTCGACCTAATTACGGCAGAGTCCAGAGCCTTAACGGCTGCCTGGCTGTCTATATAGACAGTGATCGTTTTGCCAACGATATTACTCTCGCGTATAATTTCAGCAGCCTGTATAATGGCTGCGACCTCGGCCTGGAAGACGCTGCAGTCGTCGTTCATTTTAAAAGGAGCGGTTTATTCCTAGGGCTTCACAATAAACTCCGGCTCCCGTGCCAACGTCCATCTTAGAACCGTCGGTATAGAAAGCCAACTCCTTTTTCTTCATGGTTCTACGATTCTTCCAGTATATTCTATCGGGAATTTTTGTAGTGAATCTCCTTTCGAATGCTAGCGTCGGGTTTATGTGATCAGTTCCCGTCAATCCGCTGGTGATCCCCCATCGGGACAGAATGGAGGCATGGCCGTAAAGACTTGATGACCACAACCGGCCTTCTCTCAGTCTTACAGCGGTTTTAGCCGCCAGACTGCTGCAGTATATGTCAAGCGGAATGAAACTAAGAATGGTTTCCATTGCCGCTGTTGGTGTTGTTCTTTTTGATCCCATGACACCGATGAACGCCGCCCTCTGGATTTTGGTGAGGTTTGAAAGCAGATATTGCTTCTCAAATGCCGTCCACCATACTAGTGAACCATATGTGAGAATGGGTCTCACAACCGCCGTGTATATCCAGTACACCACAGCCGGTTTGAAGCCCCACGTATTGCTGAAAGCCTTTTTGCAGGAGTAGAAAGCTACGCTTGCTTTTTTTTTAACGCGTTCGGCAATATTTTCCTTAGATGGCTCCCTAAGATGACATCCGAAGGAAACATAAGATGCACGAAGTTTCACGGTTCATCTTGAACGCCAACATCTCGGGCAAGAATTGGGTTGTTATCACATCATGACCTGTATAGAAACTCTTGAAACGCTAAGGACAGCCGAGTTTTCATCCACGAAGAAGCAGTTGCAGAAAACTTGTATGACATGGTGCCGATTGTTGCGATAGGTGTATGCAGCCAAAAGAAACTATCCAATGGAGGCTCCGTAAGTTGTACCATGATAATGATGCTGACAATACATTTAGAAGTACGATCTGGTGCTCAAAAATGCATACATCAAGTCTTACGCAAGGAATTGACTGCACGGTTTACAACACGTTTCTCAATGTTTCGAACCAGGTAATAGGATTTTTTTATAGATTCGATTTTGTTACTTAAGTCGGCTGCATAGACATGAGTAGAAGCTTACGGGGAAAGGTGAACCGCGGCTTCGGCGAACACTGAGAGGCGGCGAGTCTTCGGATGGTGATGTTCTATATGAAGCCTCAGCTAGTGCAGGATTAGGTAGATGACTTTGTGTAGGTAGAGGATGATATAAGAATAAAGTTGATTACTATATTTCGTTTCTTCGGAATTATATTGTTAATATCACAAATTAGTTAGGTTCTTGGCCTAACTAATTTGTAACTATCCTATGCCCATTATAGGTGTATTGTCTTCCTATCATACGCGCTTGCACGATGACGATGAAAAGATTCCATTGGTTAACAACGTGAGTGAAAGTCAGTGATGGTTATAAAGCTCTAGATCGGGATCGCATTCCACCTACCAACTTTACAACTTTTAATTAATCGCGATCTAGATAATGTAATTAGAAATTTCATGTGTGTGCCCACATTCAATTCATAGACGATGGCCTCGATGGACCGGAAGATGACCAAGCCGCATTAATGGCGTATGCGGTCCATGTATGTCTTTGATTGTACACAATATATTTACGTCTTAAATACTCTGATATAATGCAAGTTTTTTAAAAATATTGCAATGATGCCTAGGTTAAAACCTCCGTAGTCACATATGCATTGAAATCTGTAAAAAATCATATTTGGAGTATTTGCTAAAATCATTTATCTATTCCACTTATGATCAATATCGATATGTAGATATTTATCACTGTGATGCTATATTTTTCTTATAAATAATTGCATCAATTCAAATGCATTTCTTGCCAAAAATACAGAAGGAATATTTTCTTAGAAGAGGTGCTTCAAACTCATGGTAAAAAATTAAGAGACCAGTGTAATTCAAATGTGAAAGAATTTCTCTTCAGACCAACTTGAATATTTTCAATGCTAAGCACTGACTAAGAGTTTCTCATTTTATAGCCCAGACGAAAGCCAAAAGAAAAGTTCCTCCTAGCCATTCAGCAGATAATGCACGACTTTGTCACTGACAATGAACATAGTACTCATCTTTCATATCCGTGTACTTTACGACCACAAATCCCGTTTTCTTGCGGCATATCAGTAGCTTATTCAAAACTGTCGATTCATACAACGAAGTATCCTAAAAAAGCGAGGAAGGAGAACCACATGTTCATGGGGATGAACAGGCATCTGGAATGAATATATCCCTTTCATGTGCTGGCTCTGTATAGTCATTGCAATGGCATGGCATTGCCCTTCCTATTCTCATTCAACGTCCATGCACAACTCTTCGTCATCGTAGTCGCCCTACACACTGACCATTAATTATGCCAATTGACAACATCCCCTGTACTGCAAACAGCAACTCAACTGCACTCAACTCTATGTATGCACTGCTGCATCAAAACTAAACCCAACCAAACAACAGCAGGAAGTTTATCCTTCTGTCAGATATGGATGATAGTAGTAATACTCTCGCCTTTATGATGCATCGTCCTCGTCATCATCATCATAGTGATGGCGGCGTGCAGCAATAAAACGAGCATTACGAAGACGAAGATGAAAAACTGCTCACAGCTCATGTGATATTCCTTTTAAGACCACAAAACCGCAACAACCATCCACCATCACAACCACTACCATCACCACCGAATACACAACCCCGAGAGCTCTACTCAATTATAATATAATCTGCTTGTTGGTAAAAAAAAAAAAAGGAAATCATCAACATTTCTCTTTCTCTCCATCTTTCCTGAAAGGATATTAAGCGCATCATTTTTGGCAATGGTCCTGTTGTATTCCATTTAATGTACGTAGGCAAACAGAGCTGAGAATGCGGTTTGGTTTCTTCTTGGTCAACATCCGGCTGTTGTACGTGGTTCAAGTATGTGGAGTCATTGCTATAGAACCATCCGCTCCAATATTTCTAATTGGAAACTAAATACTCGCAAACTTATCTCCATTGACATAGAAGAGGGAGCAACTCCAAGCTCTTGTGAACCATCCCGTGCATCCTACTGAACATCATTACCATTATAATGGTACGGCAGGACTGTAGTCTACTCCACACCATCTACAACTTTCGAGAGTCCTTTCCTTATAATGCCAATTTATAGTCATGATTATGACTACTTTTCAAACTATGAGTACCTGTAGTCATGACCGTTAGTCTACTCATTTATTCACTAACTCTCCTGAGAGAGAGAATGGAGAGAATCATTTTCCAAAGCATGAGGACATTTGATTTTCTCATCCTGCCTGCATTTCTCTAGTAGCTCACTTCTATTCATCGAGTGTATTCTTCTGATGATGATTCCATATGAACATATATACTCATGTTTCAAATTCAAGTTGTTGCTAGGAGTATTATTTTCTGAAAAAGGATATTTTCCCTTCCAAGTTACACATACGCCACCATGTACCATAAACATGTTGCGTACAAAGAAAAATAGGAAACACAGGCTCAGCACAGGCAAGTAGAACCAGCTATTGAAACGTAGAATTAAAGGAGTTTAATTCTGAACTCACAAATGAGAAAAAAAAAAGGGCGAATGACAAAGAGAGAGTAAGAGGACGAGCAAATAATAAAAAAAAGGGAAGAGCATGAAATGGAAATGCATTTCAATTGAAATTCATTTGATCGTGATACCAAATGTAGGAAAGGCGAAGAAGATTGTTCGAGTTCGAGTTTTTATTTTGCAATTTGCTTGCTCCTTTGGAAGTTCTTTTTTTGTAAGAGCAGCATTGAATGGTTAAAATATGTTACATGAAGATACTTCCTTTATGTGCGAAAGGGTGAATATGCTTTATTTTAATTAAAAAAATCGTTTGCAGAGGTAAAAACGTTGTACATGAGGACTGCTGCTCAGGGATATTTATGATGCAGATTGTATCCTGAAAAGGAAAACACATTTCAATTGAATATGTTTTTATGAGGATTGGGTCAAATGATTTTTTAGTTGGTTTTGCAAGTAGTTTCCAGAATGTACTGCTCTTTTGATTGAACATTGAATTTGGAAGGCAACCAACGAATGGTTATGGATATAGACGCGAAATTTTTGCAGATTCAGATAAAGAAGAAATTCTTGAGGTCGTAGGCATGTACCATAAAATAAAATAAATATTTGGTGCAACAGCTTTTTAAATGCCTGGGCCCAGCTTCTCGCAACCACTCGTGTTGTGTGCGTTATATTTTTCGCACGAAAGGAAAGGAACTACAGTTTAGTGTCGTATCCGAAGGGCGTTTTGAGAAGCTTTCTCGTGACAACAATACTCTCTTTCTTTTGTGTTTTCTGGGATTCGAACTTGGAAGCTTACGCGCAGTGGTCTAACACACTAACCACTTGCGCCACGGCGCCCACGTATACATGTAGACGACGTTATTTGACGTACAAAGTCAGGGGGTTGACTAACTTTATGCAAAAGCTGGCATTAGATGTATGTATATATCGTTTGTAGTATGAAATTGCCTATACCGAGTCATGCAATAATAAACTCAATATTGACTTACTCATAAACATCTGATTGGATCAAAGAAAGATTTTAATCTTAGGAAATTGGTCAGTACAATTTATAGCAAAGGCTAGTATTTTTTATATTAAAAGCGTACTAAATCAAGCTGTTTTGTATGTGGCAGACAGAAACATACTCTTCCCCTTTAACTTGGCGATATATTAATACAGCAGCTACTTCTCCGAACGGAACGATCTATGCTTCGATGGTTTGGTCACGTAGTGCGTATGCCACCAGACCGGCTTCCAAGACGTGCTATGATTGCCGTGCCATCAGGTAGGCGACTCCGCGGAAGGCCTAGAAATAGATGGTTGGACCAAGTCCGAAATCTCTCCTGGAGCCGTCTAGAGATCCCTCCTGATGAATTGGAGTCAATGGCGGAGGATCGAGAAGGATGGAGGGTCCACCTGAGCATCCTACCCCCGCGACCCTCATGAAGGATTAGCGGGCCATTGAAAATATATGTATGTATGTATGTATATATTAAAAATCTCTTGCTATCAGCTCCGTGAAGTAGCAAGTGTTACCCGGTTTTCGGAGTTAGACAGATAGACGACTGCAAACAGCGTGGGACAAAAAGGGCATATTGTTACGTCCGAGCCAAAGATGGATATCGGCAATGCACATGCAAACTGCTAATCAAATTGAATGCGATTGACACAACCAATCGCAGATGGGCACTACGCCACTACATTGCAAGATAAATGTGGCCTGAGCTGGACCACAAACGCACCAACTGTTTAATTACATAAAAAAGGTGCTCACTAGTATATAGTAGGTGTCCTCAAAGGACACTACACTCAGCAAAAGCTGTCTGGACAAAGAGGAGAAGGAAGCGAACCTTCACTCCCTCTGCATGTGTCTGGTCCTCAAAAACGAAGAAAAACACACCTTGATCCAAACATCGGTGCACCTGGATATGCTAGACGTATTCTACTATCCAGAGTGGTTAGCTCGGTTCTTCTATATGCTGCACCGGTTTGGGCGGCGGCGTTAGCGACGATAGAAACACAGAGAAAACTATCGCCAACATACAGGCTATGCGCGATAAGAACAATCAGCGGTTTCCGAACTGTATCGGAAATCGGATATCGGATATATATGATATCCTCGCAATTGAGATGGTAAGGATCTACGAAAGGAGAACCTCGAGTCATCAAGAAGCAGGTATTGTCAAGAGAATAAAGGAGGAGGACAAGCCAACATCAATAGCTATGTGGCAAGCCAGGTGGGATTATAGTGCAAAAGGTAGATGGACCTACAAGCTGATCCCCACCATTAAGGTCTGGACGAAGCGAGTGCATGGGGACTGCAACTACCACCTTACGCAGTTCCTATCGGGTGACGGTGGCTATTGTTCAGACGAGGAGGAAGATACAGAGCACGCAATATTCCATTGCAATCGCTTCACGGAATGGAGAAATAACCTGCCAAAACCACCATTCCTTATAGACCAAATGCTGCGGTCAGAAGAGAATTGGCTGAAAATTTGTACCCTCATAACGAATGTGCAAAAAGAGCTCCGAATAATTGAAAGAGCAAAGAGAGCAGAAGCAGCAATACAAGAAGCATAGTATTAATTGCTAACAGTTTCACAATGGACCTATAGTGATTTTAGTGAGCCTGATTTTAACGCAGACCGCCACTTGAACTTAACCTAACTAACGATCACATATTCCGGTGATGAACCTGGCTTTCACTTGGATCTACACGATATGAGACTGATTATTTACACTTATCACATACACACAGACATACCCGCTCATCTACGGCTCAAGACGAAGTGCCTACAAGCACGACGCAGATCTGAGAGATCCAGAGGCAGACAAGATTTCCAAGAGCGGCTAACCACATTTAAATTGGCGAGGCGAGAACTGGAAAGGGCCATTAAGGAGAGTAAGTCAAGGAGCTTTAGGCGGCTTTGTGACGAGGCCGAATTAGATCCCTGGGGCATAGCGTATAAAGTGGTGATGAAGAAGCTTAAAAGCAGCAGGTCTCCGCAACTTACATTCCCGGCAATGCTAAGGACTATAGTAGAGCACCCATTCCCCCATAGACCAACTACTATGGTCTCCATCACGAGGGAGATCAGCATGGAGCATATCCCGGCAATCACGTCAGAAGAACTCTTTGGGGCATGCAGAAAAATCGGAGATAGCAAAGCACCTGGACCGGATGGCACCCCGAATAGGGCAATCAAGGCGGCTGTTAAGACGAGACCGGACATCTTTCTAACAACGATGCAAAGGTGCATAGAGGAGGGGGTATTCCCTACATCATGGAAATTGCAACATTTAGTGCTGCTTCCAAAGGGCAATAAGCCGCCCGGACAACCATCATCGTATCGCCCAATATGCCTGCTCGATACGCTGGGAAAGATCCTAGAGCGTATCATCTATGACAGACTGCTTGCGGTGGCGGAGGAAAACGGAGCCTTGTCAGACTGTCAGTACGGCTTCAGAAAATCACGCTCTACCGTCGATGCCATAAACGCGGTAGTAGATATAGCAACTGAAGCAATACAAGGGAAAAGGTGGAAATGGGGGACGAAGAAATACTGCGCAGTAGTAACGCTCGACGTCAAAAATGCGTTCAACTCGGCAAGCTGGTCATTCATTAGGAGATCCCTGGCCAGGATGGATACACCATACTACCTGTTCAGGATAGTCACGGACTACTTCAGCAATAGGAAGCTAAGATACCATACTGACGACGGCGTTAAGCACTACAGTGTTTCCGCGGGATTCCGGCAGGGGTCGGTTCTGGGACCTCTCCTATGGAACATTATGTACGACGGAGTTCTGCGACTAACATTGCCCGAGGGAGTCAAAGTAATTGGCTTCGCTGACGATATCGCAGTGGTTACAGTAGCCAAGCACGTACACGAGGTGGAGTCTGCCACGGATGAGGCAGTTATAAGAATAAAGGAATGGCTGGAGTCTACAGACCGAAGCTGTCCTAATAACCATCCGCAAAAAAGGTGAAATATGCCAGCTTCCGGGTCGGAAACCCGAATGGTCCCGAACATCGGCGGGCCTGGAAACGCCCGCTGTCCAGGGTGGTCAGCTTGGTACTTCTATACGCTGCCGCAGGTGCACTCGCGACAAATGAGTGCAGGAAGAAGCTATCATCAGCTCACAGGCTCTGCGCAATCAGAGTGATCAGCGGCTTCCGAACTATCTCCGACGATGCAGCCTGCGTTTTAGCTGGGATGGTCCCGATCGACATCACCGCTGATGAGATGCAGAGGGTATACCTTAGACGTCCCTCGAACCGGCAAGAGGCAAAAAGGATTAAGGAGGATGAAAGGGCAGCATCAGCAACGCTGTGGCAAACCAGGTGGGACAGCTCTACAAAAGGCAGGTGGACCCACAGGCTCATTCCCACTATAAAGTCATGGACAGAGAGAGCGAGGGGGAACTGTAACTACCACCTCACACAGTTCCTGTCCGGACATGGTGGCTACCGGAAATACCTCCATAGATATGGCCACGATAGTCGATAGAGTGGTTGAAGTCTGTAGGGTGTGTGTTTAGTACGTAGGAATCGATTACTCAGGTTTGCGAATCGTGCATGCTAGTAGAACTCGGGCTATTAGTATCTATGAAGATTATACATCCTTGGCGCAACCTAAAAAAAAAAAAAAAAATACCTGTTCATCTATTTTGGATACCAATAACAGTAAGCTCGCAACGGCAATTTTTAACACTAGTGGCCTAGGATTCAACAGCACGAATGTGAACTGTGTCTATCAGTACCTACAGTTGAGGTTGAACTGAACATACTAGTAGGGCTAATTTTATTTAGTAAATACGATTTGACTCGTCAGAGGAAGGAATCGACGAATCTCGATGTTGTATGGCTAAAACTCATCATGGTTCATCGTTCCGTCAAGGCAGTTTCAACGTCCATAACTCAAATTGGCTTAAATATTTTCATAGAACTGGAAGACAAGCCTTTCCATTCATTTCAATCTCAATTTCCAGAGAAGCTAAACGAAATATTTATGATCTGTTTCTGTCTTCGGAGCCAGATAATTATGCTATCAAGACCTCTGTAATAGTAATACCGCTGCATTCCCCACTGATACCACTTATAGGACAGCATAAAAACTCCAAATTGATCAAAGAAAATTTCATGACTTTTCGAAAACCGTAATAAAATATGTACTTCCTTTCGGACAGCTTTAACATTTCAGTGGATATCGCCCATTGATGGTTATGGTAAAAGTAATAAGCAACAACTTTCACGCTACCCTTCCATCTTTAGTACAATTTCCGTAAGATCAAATAATTGATGATATTATTGCACTTTAGACTCTAGATCAGGTGCATGAGGAAACGACGCACCGACTACGCCTAAAGCGCAAAATTGATATCTGATGTGAAGTTTCGGCCTCGTGGGATTCCGTGCATCAGTAACATCGGGACTACAAAAAAAAATCATTGACCAGATAGAATACTGCTTATACACAGCTCTTTAAAACAAATTACCTGTGCACCGGGATTAGCGACTATTCTCCGCATTCAAAAGGATTTAAGAAAGAAAATCAATGGTTGCTACAAAACTACCGTCTTATAGCTTTGCTCTCCATACCATCTATAGTGATAGAAAAAGCTATCACCGCAGTCAAAAATGTAGAGGGACACGTGTCAACTAGCATAAGGCAGTATGGTTTTCGTAAAGGGGGTGGCAATGGTGCAGTGGATAGTGTGTTTGCTCGTTAACCGATGTGTGCAAGTTCAAGTCCCAGCGGGGAACAGCAATCGTCAGCCACCTGAGTATAAAATAGAAAACGAATAACATCAACGTTTTTCCAACCACTGCATCAAAGAAAGGTTCCTGCCTGGTAGTACAATGGACCGGAGAGTCTGAGTGCTCTGGGATTTGGGTTTAGTTTTTCAAAAAAATAAAAAAAAGTTTTCATCGTCTTCGTTTAAATAGAAGCCTGTTGAGCCATGACACCAGTCATCGAACAAAAGCCATTTCAAAAGCATACGATGGAGTTTGTGATAAGCTATTTTAAGACCTAGAAGCTTTGTGGATGAATGGAAAATGTTCTTGAGGTCAGATCAACTCAACTTGTGTTCGATGGCGTGTCTTCCAATACCTTTGCTGTAACCGCTGGATTCCAAATGAATACCAGTACTCCACTTACTCATAGATGCCTTAACATCTTTTGCTACAGAACAAATTATTTTTGAAACACATTGCAAGACAGATTTGAAGACATGAGACATGTTTCCAACTTGCAATCTCCAGCCATTCAAAAGAAGAATATATAATATACATATATGTTTCTCCTTAGAGATTATAAAATGAAAATTATTCATGGCTTTTGGGCTGGTATTTGGAGGCTTAAAGCTATTCTTTTTAGTAATCCCCAGTGAGGTATGTATTGCATATACCTCTGTCTTTAATAAAAAAAAAACTCGAATAAATTGCTCAGCTTTCAAGTTTATTACAAGCTTCTCATCATTAAAAACGGTTCTACTTGTATATCCCAGCGCTTGTATTGAAAAAAAAATTCTAAATATCATATTGCACAGGGAAGTCATCATCTTTTCCCAGAACTCATGCATGCAATATAGTTTTTTTTATTTTTTCTTTTTAAATTTAGCACATAACAAATTTATGTAAATTATGGATGCCAAAACTTTTACGCACAGGTACAACGTAAAATAACGACTTTCACGACTACAAAACCAACAGCTACGACGACGACGACGATGATGATGATGACAACTATGACAAAATGGAATTTAATATTCCAATAGAGCACAGCAGAGGAAGAGAGGATAAATTTTGTTTTAAGGATATATCAGCCCACTTTGTAATGTAACAGTATTTGGTCGTTTATTTAGTTTTGCGAAAGAAAACTTTTCGAATACCTACAACAACCCATAAAACTAGCTTGTATTTGTTTCCACATTTTTTTTTTTTTTTTGCTACATCCACGGAGAGCTGCTCCATAGACAGTCGCTGTATAAGTAGATAAGGAAATAAAATAAAATGGGTGAGGTTGTTGTCGAAGTGTTGCTCTTTTCAAATGGTTTTCCGGAAAAGTTAAGTGGAAGAGTTTAGGAAATGTTGGATCCTGACACAAAAAAAAAATATAGAGGAAAGGTAAAAACTGGTAGTGAGTTGTTGATTCTCTTTTCCTCCCTGATAAAAAAAATAAATAAAGTTTTATTGGGACTTTTGATTAGGGTGATTTAGGACGGTGTAGAAAGGGAATAGGATACTGTTTGATGGCAGTACACATGGTTGGAACAGAAGTGTTTTTGATTTGTGATGAGATTTAAGTAAAACTTGTTGACTGAGTTACAAATTAAGTCTGATTAGTTTCAATAGGGTTTTTTTTTTTTTTGAAAAAAAAAGTGGACTAGTCTTTCTGATATTCTTCCATTTAGCCTGACCCAGTGAAGTTTTGATTATATTTTTATTCGCTGGACTACTATTTTGGGATCATCACATCCAGTTTAAATTCAGCAATAAGATCTTTTAAATTCAGGGGGCTGAAGGGACTGCTCCACTTGTTTTGCAGGGAACAACAATCCGTGTTCTTCTTGCATATCACCTAGTGCCTAACGTAGGTCTTTTCTAATTCAATACTAAGGCCATATTTCTCATAAACTTATTGCACTTAAGCACTAGGTTATCATTAGATAGCACTTCTTACAACGACAAGAAAGAAGGTAGCAAAAGTACATATAATAGTACAATATAGAGCCTACGACTGATGACAAATTTCCATTATGGCCTCATCCGACATTATACGGAATGTTAGATCTAACCTGGCTCAACGTTGATTTGAACTAAAGAATTATTTCGCGGTTGCCTTGATAGAGCTTGGCGTGGTTACATTCAAAAGAGGGTATACAATTCCTAAAAGAAAAAAAGTTGTAAAAAATGACTAGTGACAATTCATTATCAAATTCCCTTTTCATTCTTTCTACAATTCTTCCCAATAAAGAGAGGAAATATGATTTTTTCAAATTCAAATTGTCGAAAATTCATAAATGCTGGTACAAAATAGCCAAAAGGGGAAAAACCATTTAAGCCAGGTAATATGGGAAATAATCGACTTGTAGCAATTCTTAAATTAGTAGTTTTCCATTCTTCCCGGATTTATTTCTAACAAAGTAGACATACAATTTTTTCCGAATGCAATTCGTTTTTGTTTTTTTTCATCACACAAGTTGCAATTGAAAGACATATATATAAGCGACTATCAATTCGCTTTCTAATGCGGAGCTGCACTTGCAGTTATTCCACAGATTCGTTTAGTGCAACATACTTCCGAGACATCTTTTATAGATTTCCATATACTTAGGGCGCTTCAGTCTGTATATACAAACTGTAGAAGCTGTGCTTGGGTAAATCAATAACTTCCACTGTGTGCGTGGGCGTTGTACTCCGCCCAGAGTGCGTTTTTTCACCTCTCCTCATCATTGTACATATATATAAATGGACTGAATGTTACAGCGCAGTCGAGGCGGAGAATGTTCAAAGTGGTAGATTTAAAGATTAGTCATTTGCTTTTTGCGGATGACCTGGTCATCCTTGTGTCTTTTCAAACCGAACTTCAGCGCACGCTCGAAAGGTTTGTAGCCATTTGGGATAATGCTGGAGTGTAGGTAAACGTGAAGAAATCGGAAGTAATGGTCGTTTCCAGAATGCCATTCAGTGCACTCTGCATGTTAGTGGAATCCCACTGAAGCAGGTAGATAAGTTTAAGTAAATCATGGTCTTATTCACTAGTAATGGAAAGAACAATGATGAGTTATGGTGTAGAATTGGTAAGGCTGAATCAATTTTGAGAGAGCTTGGTCAATCTGTTATAAAGAAGGCCGAACTTAGTGGTCAACCTAAATTATCGGTTTTTAATCCGATATATGTTCCAACTCTCACTTATGGTTATGTCATGAAATTTGCGTAGTGACCGAAAGAATAAGATCGCGGATACAAACTACCGTGGTGTTGCTAGAATGACTCGTAAGGATCGAGTGCGCAACACCAGGGTACGCGAGGCACTCAATGTTGAGCAGCTACTTCTCCGAACGGAAAGATCTATGCTTCGATGGTTTAGTCACGTCGCGCGTGTTCCCCAAAACCGGTTTTCAAGCCGTGCCATCAGGTAGGCGACCCCTCGGTAGGTCTAGAAATAGATGGTTGGATCAAGTCCGACATCTCTCCTGCGGCCGTCTAGGGATGAGTTGGAGTCAATGGCGGAGGATTGAGAAGGATGGAGAATTCCCCTGAGGATCCTGTCCCATGACCGTCATAAAGAATTAGCGGGGCATTAAAAATATATGCATGTAATTCGTTGCTCGAATACAGTTTGCTTTGACGCATAGAGATTATCGTCCCCCATATGCCAGAAGCATGAATGTGAAAATTAATTTTTGTTTCTTAGTTTGTTTAATTAGTCTTTCTGTATTCTATGTTGTGTTAGAACTGTGAATATGCAAACAGTGTGGAAACAAAAATTTCTTACTATGTCAGTTGGGTGAATGTTGAATTCATTCTTATTTAGTAGAGCCAGAGGCAAAATTGTGGTCATTCCCCAAAAGTTTAAAATTTGCACATTCATGCTTCTGGCATTAATCAATTGAGTATGAAGTGTAGCTGGTATTTGCACATGTCAGATTTAGTCCTTATCATTGGAGTGTAGACGGTGTTTTTTAAGCCAGTACTTTTTTTTGCTTTTTTTTGTCGGGATAGGAAACACTCGACTGGAGCACTCAGACGCAACTGGTCCATTGTACTAACAGAGAGCAAACCCTGATTTACCAAAGCAAGTACTAACTTCAGACAGTTATATCTGTCAAACCAATTGTCAGATTGCAAACTGTCAGTGCCATTTTTATTCAGTATTCTTTGCAATTTTATCGTGATTTTAGGAATTTGGTTCCAAAATTATGGTTCTGTGAGCCTAACATATAGAGCACTTGCACCATATTACATGACACAATCAATTTTTTGAAGGAAATATTCGATGAACACATAATTTCGCGAAATGGACCTATAAATTGGCCTACAAGATCTTGTGATTTGACGCCTCTTAAATATATTCTTAACAAACCAATAACAATCCACGCATTGGAAGCCAACATTATTCGTGTTATTGAGGTCATACTGCCACAAATGCTTGAAAAAGTGGCAGAAAACTTTGTCTCTCGGATGACATTCATCAGATTCTGCTGTGGTGGGCATATGCGCGAAGTTGTGTTTAAAAATTAATTGCAGTATTCTCTCCTTTGAACACAATTAAATGACTATTTAATGAAATTTCATACGTTTTGTTCAAAATCTAAGTTGGTACTGGCTTAAAAAACACCTTTTATTATATATGCCGAGAAGAAAACATGTAATATTTAAAGTATATAGACAACCAATTCTTATAAAAAGGTTTAAAGTAGATAATGACGACATTCGTCGATATGATTTTTTTTAATAATGACCCTAACCACACTCTTAAGTATTTTTCTGATGTAAATGTAAGTCATAACACAAAACACATTAAAAATAAAAAGATTTTCTATTTTAAGTTAAGTTTCGTAACTCAACATAATTATAATATTCGAATAAATTATTATCATTCCATTATATATTTATTTTTAATTTACGGTGATAAAAAAAGCATTTCGTTCCCATTTATGCGAAAAAACAGCCATTCATTTATAAAACAAAAATATATGTAAAACATAAATCAAAATAATAATGTTGGAGAAAGATTATAACCAAAAATTATTTTTATTGGTATACTTATGACTAAAGAGTATTTTTAAAGGGTCCTCTCTTTTTGAAATAAAAAGTTTTAAATCAAAATTGTTTTTTTATAAAATAATATAGATTTTTTTTTTTGAAGACGTAATGACAATTATAAAAAAACACACTTAAAAAGTAAACATTAAAATATTTTTTTTCTTTTTTCAGGCAGGCATAGTTTATAACAAAAATAAAAAAGTTTCACATTTAGAAATTCACTCCCACATAAATTTTCAAATATAGAAAATAAATAGATACCATTAAAGCCAGACTCGTACACAACAAGAGTAGTTGAATAAAAACAAAAAAAATTAACCAAAAATAAAAAACTATAATTACATATGGCAATGAATTACACTATAATACGATAGTCAAAAGAATTACAAAGAGATGAGGAAGAAGGAAAGATACAATATCTAGAGAATGTATTTGATGGATAGCAGAAGAGTATAAAAGAAATAAAGAAATAAATCATAAGAAAAACACATATAGTCCACAAAAATATATATATGTATAGAAAAAACAACATTTACTTTAAAAACAAAAATATATTTTTATGTATAGAGGATTTTTTTTTTAAATATTTATTTGTTAAAAGAAAAAAATAAATAATGATACTAGCGGTCACCGGGCAGCCCATCCCAACATTTTCTTTTTTTTTTTTAAATATAAAAATCATGTATATATACCACAGTGTATATATATATAACAATTTGTATATGATAAATAGCATGTGATATACATAAATCATTGTTTTTACTTAGGTAAACCCAAAAATGAAAACCAAATAAACATATACAACATATATAAAAAAAATTAAAAATAAAATAAGATAAAATATTTTTTGTTTTATATACAGCATTTAAAATTTAATTGTTTTGAAATTTTATATAAAAAAAAGTATTTATATTTATTACTAACATTTTTAGCAGGCATAATGCATTCTTACTGAAATTCAATTCATTGGAAAGAAAACAAACAAAAAATATTGTTCAAAAATAAGAAGAAAAAAAAAACATATAAAACAATTTTATTTACATAAACAAAAATTAATTGAAACAAATGGAAACGAGACGGAACAAAACAGATGTAAAACATGTATTTTCTTTTAAACAAAACTTACCGAAATATTTATATTTTTTTTGGGTTAAATATTTAACAAAAATCTGTTTACATTTCAAAAAAGTGCGTAGGAAAATTTTGTTTGATTGAAAATGAAAATAAATAAATTCGATAAGATGAAATCAAAAGGAACAAATTGCCGATGCGTATAAAAGCTCTCTTTTTCTAAGGGTGAAGTGGAACAAAACAATGTTTTAGATTTACTTTGTATATAAAATATATATTTTATTATAAACTATGTGGGAACTTTATTGTCAAAAGCTTATAATCGCAGGGTTGTATTTTTTTTTTTTTTACAAAATAATTAGATACAAAAAGCACATTTAACCCGTCTCCAGTGAATAAAAATGTTTTTTTTTTTTAACTTGTTTTTTAAATCTTAATAAACTATCAAATTAAAAATCTCGCCAAGACATACCTAATTACAAAATGTTGATTTTTTTTAAACTTAAATGGAAGGCCTATGATTTAAATGAAATTTACTAAAACAAAGTGAAAGAAAAGTGTGCTGCAATTTCACTAAAAGACGAAAACGTGTTCATATTGCAAAAGTTCTAAATTGTGTGTTTTAAGATGTTTTAGATCTTTTACTTTAAAATTCCTAAATTTGCTGTGATAAATTAAATGAAAATAGTAATAAATATTTTTTTTTAAACTTATAATAAAGCGGGTACGAAGCTTAACAGTTACTATAAAAGGTTTGCAAATATTAATAATATGTACAATGTAGGACAAATTATTCCCATTCGGAATTTTGTACATAACTTCAATTTTGTATCTGAAAATAGCTTAAAAAACGTAATTTTATATACTTCTTTCTTACATTCAGTTAATTAATCATCTAGAACTAAGCGGTTTAAAACTTTGTTTTTTGCTTATAATGGTAAATTACCAACTTGCTGGTCCAAACGATATTGCGTTGTTCCCATTTACGATTTTAAATTAAAAGGTAAAGGTGGCTCTCCCACTGAAGTTATAGGATACGAGAAACTCGCGATAAATAAGAGTTTTTTTTCTTTACTTTCCTTTTTTTTTCTGTAAGGACCAACTTTGTGGAAATTTTGACTTCCTTGTGTCTTTAGGTGTCCGGAAGGATCAATCCTTGGTCCATCCTTATTTAACATTTACCTCCAGGACTTCCCTCTCTCAGATCCCATTGCAGAGGACCCTGCATCTATTCACTACGCTGATGATACCACTATATTAGCTAGTGATATACGGCCAAGCGTTTCTCTTAATAAAAATAGGTAAAAACTTCCATATGTTGAAAATTATTTTAAAAAGTGGGGACTCAAAATCAACACTGATAAATGTAGTCTTACATGTCCTAGAAATGCCAGTGAAAAAGGACACTACCTAGTAGTTAAAGAAAGCAAATCTCTTTCCTTAAAAATAAATGATAGCCTGATCAAGTATCTAAGGTTTAAAGCATCTAGGTTTACATTTCCATAACCGATTTCTTTTTAATATGCATGCAAGAAACGTCCTTAATAGGCAAAAATAGTATCTATGACGTTGAAGCCATTACTTAACTCTAAGCAAATGTCGGGGAAAACTAGGACACTGATGTATACATATAAGATCCTGATTAGACCCATTCTCACGTACGACTTTTCAATTGGGTTTAAAATATCTCCTATTGCTGCCAAAGAAATGGAAAACAAAGAAAATTCAGAAAACCGGACATAAAATGGTTTTCTAATAAAGTCATATATGAATCAATAAAAGTGACACCTTCAATGATATACCAAATTGAACTTCTCTTAAAAAAGATGGAACGAATCAGTTCACAATCCCTAACCCACTTGTTACATTAGACACCCGAGTATAAAGAAAAACGAATAACATCGAAGTTTTTCCAACCACTGCACTAAAGAAAGGTTCCTGCCGGACCGGAGAGTCTGAGTGCTCTGGGATTTAGGTTTCCTTTTTTTTATATATAAAACAAAAAAAAAAAAAACCCGCTTGTTAGATCTTTAATCGATTCTAATATCGACCAATGTTTAAATGACAATTATTATTTATCTCCTTTAAACCTGCTAAATGATCACTCTATGTCTCCATTAAGACCAGATGCAAGTAGGACGCTGTCCGTACCATTCTATGAAAAAGCACCTTCCCTTAACTTTCGGGGATGATATAGATTTGAAAAAGGAAACAAGCAAACATTTTATAAACCTTTGTTTAACATGCATAAGGTTGTAAATTTTCTTTGGATGGTATACGATTTACCTATATTTATCTTTAAGAAATTTTATGACTTATGCTCTCTATGTACGTAGTTCTATTCCTAATTTTACATTGATATGTTTTAGATAGGGTAACCCTTGTATAGTTATAGTTTTAGTTTAGTTTTAAATTCTAGTCATGAGTTAAGAATGCCTCAAAGAGCAAAGTTCCGATTGTACATATGCCAGGAGCAAGCATACACATACAAAATTTAAAAATGTATTTTATTCTATGATTAAAAAGTTGAAAACATTTTGTGAGACATATCTTTAAGTCGACCAAAAATGAGCCTTTAGTTTTAAGAAGATAATGTAATTGATTTATATTTCTCAATAAAGTTTAATAAAGGCGAACTCCACAGGCGGGTCAGTAGAAATGCGGTGAAGTGGGAGGGTTGTGATCCCTTATTTTCGGATCATAACCTCGCTGATTAAAGGAAGAAGAAGAATAAAGTTTAATGAATGAATGAATCAATGTGGAAATTTTGACGGATATACGTATATGTGTATGAGCATTAAAATTCTACAAATTCAATATTTTATTCAGTCGATCTTCTCCATATATACAACCACGCGCCGAAATATTGCTCTAATAAAGTGATACGCCAGGCGTGCTTTGGTGAGATATTTCTAGGCAGTCGTTGCTATTAAAGTGCGCTTCAATCACTCGATACATAATTTTGCTACTGGAAATTGATGGCGGTTTGTGGTCTCTCTTAATTTTGTTTGTTTCTGCTTTACCTCAATAAAGTTCAATGAATCAATGAATTAATGTGAAAATTTTGACGGATATACGTATATGAGCATGAGCACAAAACTTCTACAAATTTAATATTTTATTCAGTCGATCTTCTCTATAAATACAACCACGTGCTGAAATATTGTTCTAATAAAGTGATACGCTAGGCGTGCTTTGGTGAGATATTTCTAGCCAGTCGTTGCTACTAAAGTGCGCTTCAATCATTAGATACACAATTTTGTTACTGATATTTGATGGGGGTTTACGGTCTTAATTTAGGTTGTTTCTGCTTTTCTTAGTATTTTTGACCGCTCAAAAGCCAATTCGCCATCCGTCCAACAATCGAACAACAATAATTGTCTATTGCCAGTTCCTGGTTGCTTGTTTTCTACTTCTAAAGCATGATATCTGTCCAGATCTATAAAATTTATTTAACAATGTTTGTCAGACGCTCGCGAGAGGCGGGACCGTGAAAAAACTTTTTGGTATTTTCTGGGATTCGAACTTGGAACCTCATGCGTAGTGATCCGACACACTAACCACTTACGCCACGGCGCCCACAATGACTTGCCTTCCGTAATAATATTTTCTGAAGCATATAGACTTATCTATCCTCTTCTATCCAATCTCTAATATTTTCCTCAACCCTCTACTGTCACTACATCACTGGGCACTACAATCCGGCTTTTCATGAGTGAACTTAAGGCGGTAACCTGGTGGCAAGTTCAGCTAAAAGGACCAATTCGGGCTGTTATGATACATTGTATGAACGTTGAAACTTATAAAGACAATTGCACGTAAGATAAATTATAACAGGGCCTTGATAATCTAAATCTCTTTCTCGTTTCAAGTCCGGAAAAGAATACACCCTCCCAGAAAACGTTGTTCATTGTATGTTAATAATTGCAATTCTAAATATTATATATGCTTGCACTGGACATTAACTATTTACTTATAACAGGCCAATTATTATTTATTTTAGGGTAAAGGTGCGCCGTCGCAGAGTTTTATGTTAATAACATAATATTAACACATGCCTAAGAATTGTGCTCACTTCATGCATTTGAACGAGGTAAGTTAGAAATGAAGAGAAAAGATAGCAAAGTAGACATTTTTTTGGTGTAGTGGTTTGGAACTAAGGCGATATTATTCTTCAGTGCTTACTTATTCCATGGGTGCTGTCCAAACTAATCCGGGAAAATGTACTGTGCATTTTGCAATTTGTTTTTTATTTCCAGTATTTGTTTTGAGTACGTGTTGAGTTACTTTGGATGGATGTTTGATCGTATCATATACAATTACTAGAAAAATGAAATGGATATGGTACTTGAACCTACCAATCAATAAAAAAAACACATTCCCACAACACCTTGCTACTCAATAGTAATTAGTGAGTTCAACTAGCGAGGAGGACCTCAAGACGCTAGCAAGTTAAAACAGTTGCAGGTTTTGTGAACGTCTAAAATACTCCCCAGAGTATGACTGTAATCAGGATTCTCAAAAATCGCTCTGCGGTTACCTTTCAATAATTTAGATTGACTGAAAGAAGTCAAACGGAGAAATATGTATTAAGATTTCTCACAAACACTGGGGACAAACCCTTTAAAGTTTAGTTGTCCCATTTATTGTTTAGCCAACTTAAATCGTCAAACTTTAAGATTAATTGGTTAGGTTCTAAGATCTTATGAACATTTTTTGAAAGTGGTTTCCAAACTCAGTACCACGTTGCACTTTGATGAATTTTTTTTGCAGTGTGACACAAAATGTTACATACATTGTGCTTTGCCATTTTTGTCCACATCGCTCGTAAAATGTTTCAATCTCTAAGAGCTAAATGACGTAAGAAGAAGCCGTGATTGATTTTAATTAAAAAGCATTCAAGATTTCGTTGCCATGGTGTACTTCTTAAAAAGGTATCATAAGGAATAGTGATATCGCAAAAGAAAGGCACGCCAATAAACTCCTGGATCACATAGATGCAATGACGCCAGCATACGGTTTGCCTCAGTAACGAAGTGATCTAAAATCCAGAGGCCTGTCGATATTTTCTGAGGTCAAACAGGCGCACTCCATAGGCAGATTAGTAGAAGCGCAGTGAAGTGAGAGGGTTATGATCCCTTGAGTTTAGATCATAATCTCGCCGACATAGGAAGAAGAAGGAGTGGTAGACGTATTTGATACTTCAAATCTCAAATTGGAAAAAGTAAATATAAAAGCCGGTTCACTTGCTCGAATCATTTGACGAACAGCAATTTTCTTAAATGGTCCTTTTACTTCATATTACTGTATTAGATGGAATGTTAATGAAGCAGTGGACACGAACAATAATTTGTCTGGACGGATTATGCGTTTGATGTTTTGGACAACTCTTTGAAAACTAAAAACAATAGTCAAAAGCCCCTGTGGAAAATGAATACATGTTATAAAACAAAATTCTTGTTAAACAATATCTGCACTGCAAGATCATTAAAATTAATATCCACAACCAATTGTTTATATAGAGAACCTGAGAACCAGTATAAGGGTATTAATAATCCCTTTGGCACGCGCAAATTATAAAAAAAAAAAAATGTACAAGTGACAATTCAAACGTCTTGTGATGAAGACTTCTTCCGTGGATTAAACAATAACTAACACATTTGCTTCTTTTTTTTTCAAATGCTAGGACGCTGGTAAGGCTGATTTATAATAGGTGTTCATTTTTTGGCACAATGTCCCACTTCAAATGAAGCGTTGAATTATATGCCTCTCAAATGCTTTAATGCCCACACATTTACGTTTGATATCCTTTAAAAAAACATTGGTTTGGTACCTTTTATTTTGAAACGCTTATGAAAATATAAATACTACTCACAATATTAATGTAAAGCTTGTTAAGCCAACTAACAAAAACTTGCTTCAAACTTGACTTGAAAAATGTTCATGAGTTAAGTATATTTGAAGAGTGCGATGTTTTAACACGAATGAACTGTTTTTTTTTATGTTTTTAATGCCATATTCTTACTCGCATTGGTTTGGCAACACTGGCTACAATATTAGAGAGATAAGATTGGGACTGCGAGTCTTTTAATTTCCTTCAATTACGGAATTGTTTTTAAATGCCAGTTGATGTCGTGTATTTTTCATTTTTTATTATATGCTCTTCACCACTTGAACATTATTCCTCAAAGCATTAGAAATTAAATAATGTAATGAAAGGAAAGGGCATTGAGAAGAAGTAAACTTTAAGAGAAAGGAAGTGATGTAACAATGTTTTGAATCTTAGTGTACTCTAGGTTTCCAGATGTAAGTTGCTGAAAAATAATTATTGATCCAACAAAATACTTTTAGGTGTAGTCATGTTAAAAACGTTTAAAGAAATTAGGGAAGTAGTACGAATACTTCTTGCTCTTTCTTTTGAGGTGATGAGACATTTGTACCGCCTCAATAAGCCAATCGTATATTGTAGGCGCTCTGTCATTATATTTGGAAACACTGTGAATAATTTAGAGAAACAGTGAACTTCAAGCACATTAGTGATATGAGTGTCACTCGGCAGGTGGTAGACCTTGTGAAAATATTGCTACTCCGCAAAAACATTCTCACATGAAGGATGACATATTTGACGTAAAAACGTCCGTGAATTCGGTCTGGTTGACAGCTCAAAATTAACGATGCCAGATTTTATAACGCAATAACTCGGTGAATAATGAACCGACACCATGTAACCAGCTAAATACAGATAGCTTATACACGTAAGATTCTACCTAGCGAGGCCATCGCGGCAAATGACGCAATCTCCGGGCGTGGCAGGCGCATGCACAAGAGACGGAAATCTCGCGAACGCGTAAAGCTAGGACGCCGATCGAGGTGTCCTTAGAAAGCACTCAAGAGACTCTTTTTGGAACCCAAGCGATAATTTATTTATTATTTAAAATTTTAAGTTAAAAAATTAAAGTTTTACAAGAATGTCGGCAAATATGACACGCAAATATGATCGAAATCGAAAGGAAACGACAGTCAGAAGATCGAATCAAGGAGAACCCAAAATCGAGCACCGCGCGATCGAGAGATCTATGGGAGCGCCGAAGAAGACTAGCGGCGGAGCCGAATTCAACCGTCAGCGCACGCAGTGGGCTCGTACCCTATACCGACGGGACAATTTCGATTTGAGAGGAGCTGTCAAATAATCAAGCTGTCTGGAAGCGATTGTTGGTTGAAGCAAAGGTCCATCCCTAATTGTAACGTCATCTGACTAGCCAATTGGTTCATCGATAGGATTTTGGAAACCTTACGAGTATATTGCAGGGATATTCAAACATAAAATATTGTTCAGTGGCCTCACTTAAGTCTTCTGCAGAACAATCCTTTACTTGAGTGAACAATAATGATATTGTGTCTTTCATTTAAGAGTTTGGAAGTTTAGTATATTCATCGGAGTAATGTGGAAGTTCAGAAATTATAGACATTAATAAATGCCCGAAATTAATTTGGATACATCGAGCAATTGATCTAACTTTCCTATAAGCCGCTATATTTTAAAATTATCCTGAACAAAGATGTTAGATTTACCATAGACGAATGATAGTAGAGTAGGTAGCACGCGAAAATATTTGCACTTTGTAAATAACTTTTACGATTCTTTTAGTTTAATTTGGCCAGTACGGCAGCAAAAGTGAAAGTATTTTATTTGACAGTATTCAAAAAGTTAATTTAAGTTTAAACGTAAACGTTAATTTACGTATCTAAACAAAAATCCATTTAATATTTTTTAAAGTTTTTTGCTTTGTTGAATAGAGTACACTTTCCAATTATTTATGGAAAATAATTTAAATAGATGCTGCGTCCGGCTTGGCAGCCTGTCAACTGAATTATTCAGTATATTTTTGATGATTCGAGGTCCGATCAATATTGTGCCTAAATCGTTTCAAGATTGTCAGCATAATATAGATCTTTAACGGCATCACACAAAAAAAAAAAAGTTCTAAACCGCAGCTCCGCGGGGGCCAAGCAACATCACCAAAACAGCTGATTACCCGATTGTTGCACTTAGTGTGCCAAAGATCGATTGTTGAACGACTTGTATGGTACAACGCTGAATTCGTGCTGTTATATGGATGTAGCACGTGGAGAGTAACCATTAATATCATAAGGATTTTCTGGCTCAACCGTATCTCTAATGTACACCTACCAGAGAAATGGTCCGGAACCAATAGGCACAACCATCCAACGACGGACGTGGCAGTGGATTGGTCATACGTTCCAAAAAGGTAACACTTCCATACCTAACCATGCGATGCAACGGAACCCTTCAACCCAGATTGGCAGAATACCTAGCGGTCCGAATGAGGTTAACCTTTAGCGCTGAGGCAGCACATATTATGGCTGCAAGGACAGTAAAGTATAAGAATTTGACACCTCACATGGAACTAACCTTATGGTTTTCCACTATTTATTCCTTGCCCCTTATGTTATAACTATGAAGTTGATAGGGCGCTCTCTATGATTATGATATAAAGCTGATTTGAATTTACAAGCGCCAATCGTTAGCGGAAACAATTTTATTTCAAAAAATGAATGGACGAGGGAAGATAAAAAAAAGAAGAAACCTTTAACCGTACGATAGTCAAGTGATATACGACTACAACAATAGGCTGGATTTGCCATCTGACGATTTAACACTCACAAGAGCAACGCTAACTCAAACATGATATCGAGAATCTGAAACCTAAGAAAGCTCCTGGTTATTATTTGATTACCGGAGAAATTCTCAAAGTTTTACCTAGAAAAGTATTGACTAAGCTTATCCATATTGTAAATCCTGCGCTCAGATTAAAACATGTACCGAGTCAATGGAAAGTTGCGGAAGTCATAATGGTTTTAAAACCAGGAAAACCGCCAAATGAAGTAAAATCGTATAGACCAAATTCGCTTCTTCCAGTCAGATCCATAATTTTCGAAAGGATTTTAACAAGGCGTTTCCAACCGGTTATAGAAGAAAATAATCTTATCCCTGACCACCAGTTTGTGTTCAGAAGCAAGCATTCGACGTTTGACCAGATGCATAGAATTACAGACGTAATCGAGAAAGCACTTGAAGAAAAAAAGATTTCCTCAAGCGTATTTCTTGACGTCTCGCAGGCCTTTGATAAGGTGTGGCATGATGGCTTGAAATGCAAACTACGATAAGTTCTCCCTGTATGCCTATACGATATTCTAGAATCATATCTCGGGAATAGACTCTTTCGAGTTAGAAATGGAATCGAATACTCGGAAGCGTTCTTGGGCCGCTTCTCTATCTGTTATATACTCGTGATATACCGAAAGAAGATGGCACGATCCTTGCTACGTTTGCCGATGACACCGCTATCCTAGCAGCAGGTAAAACAATCGAAGAAACGACTGCAAAACGTACTGAATAATGTAAATGAATGAACGAGGGACTGGCGGATCGCCCTCAACGAATCTAAATCTGTTCACGTGAATTTCACTTATAAGAAAACTAATGACTTGTCAATTTTTCTAAGCTCGGCCCGAATACCTTTTGCAAAGGAGGCCGAATACCTAGGAATGACACTCGATGCAAGGCCGAAATGCGATTCGCACGTGAATATGAACGTGAAGAACTCGAAATCAAATAAAGAGAAATAAACTGGTTAATCGGAAAACATTCCAAGCTCAGTACTGAGAACAAACTGCTTTTATACAAGCAAGTGCTAATGCCGGTGTGGACATACGGTATACAACTTTGGGGTTGTACCAAGAAAACAAATGCCAATATTTTACAAACCTTTTAAAATAAAGTGCTAAGAGAAATTGTCCAAGCACCGTGGTATACTAGAAACGTCGATATCCACAGAAATCTCGGAATTCCGACAATCTAAGCTGAAACTAGAAGCTTCGCGAGAAAGCATAGAAACTGACTAATCGGACATGTCAACAATGCAGTCCTACAAATTTTGGATGAGAGCAATTTATTGCGCCGACTACAAAGGACGAAACCTTTCGACTTGACGAGATAATGATTAACTAGATTGACTAGATTGCGGAAAATGCAGGAAATTTCAGTGCAAAGTAAGCTGCCAAAGGTTTTTATTTCGTGATAGAAAAATTGCTTCATAAGTTATTACTTAGTTGCGATATCTAACAAATTTATATCGTTTCTTGATCAGTAAGAATCTGACACTACTATGAGCACGTGTTTGCTATTCTCATACTGTCTATGGAAGATTTTCACCTACCCTCAAAAAAAAAATTGTTTAAACTAAGCTAACCTACGTACGTTTCACGTGAGCCAAAATTGGTCGAGACAGAACAGTAAGCGCAAATTTATATTCTATTATTACACAGTATACAAACGTTCTGACAGAGATACGGATTGATTTTTAAAAAAAAATATTTTAAAGTAAAACCAAATGTGCAAAATATTAATTTAATAAATTTGCCTTATATTTATCTATCTACTGAAACTACAGAGAAATATTTTGTTTATGTAATCAATTCTTTGAGTAATGAATTGATCGTTATTCAAAATGAGTCAATCAATTGAGAATCTAACCTATCTATCCTACGTGTTCATGTGCATTTCTAAACGATTGGAATAATATAATTTTTATATATTAAATTTGGATGGGTGCCCTAAGATAATACAATACATTTCATGAAATACAGAATATACTATAATTTTGTTTATATACATTTGATTAAAAATGAAACAATAAAAAAAAAATAAACTTTCTTTTTTACAAAACTAAATATTAAAAAAATAAATAAAATAACAAACACACAAATTAAAAATAACTAAATAAAACTTTGTATATATACATATGTAGTTATATAGATTTTTTCCTTTTTTTAAGTCAAAAAATATAATTAAGGAACAAAATTTGATGTAAAAAAATGTTGAATGGGTTAGACGGCACACACAAGGACACACACATAATAATTTTGTCAAAATTAAATTTTTCTTTTCATTTCTTTTAAAAAAAACTGAAAACCAAAATAATTTACAAAGAAATTAAATAAAACTAAAATCAAAGGCGTATTTATATATATATTTAATCTTTTTACATTATGTATATTCATAATAAAAATATGTTCGACTAATCTTCTTTATCTTTAAATTATATCGTGCATAAAATAAATCAAAAGGAAACGAACAAAACTAAAATTTAATTTTGACACAAAATTTTAAGGAAATAAAAAAAAAAAAAAATAAATTCGGTTTTTTTTGGTAGACACACAAATATATGTATATGTATAATAATTAAAAAAAATGGTTTATTTACACATGAGAAATTGTATGAAGTAAAAGAAATTATATATAAATATATTTTATTTTGTGGGTAAAAAAAAAATTAAAGATAAACTTTAATTTTTAATTTTTTTGAGTTTCTTATGTAAAAGCACACACATAGTTATTGAAAAGTTGAAAAAAAATATTTACTTTTATATTTATATATATCGTAATAAAAAAAAAATATTTACATGATAATTATTTACAGTTTAAAAAAATAAAATGAAATTAAGAAAATAAAGGAAAATTAATTAATAAAATAATTATTGTCTCTTGATTTTTTTCTTTTTGTTCTCAATGGAATTTTTTTGATAAATATTTTACAAAAGTTGGGACGGGTTAATCTGCTTTTCCGGTTTTGTTCTTTTCTTTTTCGTGTGAAAAATTTCTAAGTTCAAAAGGTTGTTTTGTGAAGAGAGGACCCTTTTTGAAGATTTGGTTTTTTTTTTTTTTTGAATCAAAAATAAGAGGATTATAAAATATTTACATGTTTTGAAGGAATAAATGAAAAAACGCCTTTTCCAAAACAAAATTATACATAATACGAGTAAAGTTTGATTGAATAAGACCATTTTAGTTTTGAGCCTAGACAATTGAATCATTTGTGTTGGCAATGCAAGCAGAGATGTAGATACTGTAAACGTTTAAAATAATAATCGGGATGACTTCAATTGTCGTTTGCTTTAAGGTTAAACGTGTCCGAAGGAGTAGGGTAAGGAAATTAAGGAAACTGGTACTAAGAGCTTTCTTTGTAAGACACTGGACCTTACGCAACCGCACGATCGGAAAAGCGGAACTATATCTTTTCTAACGTAAAGAAGAGATAGAACGAAGTTAACAGCAAACTTTGGGAAGGTGAAGCAGATACTTGTGGAATGTGGTCTCAGTCTCATCTTTTCCTGCCAGCTCACTTCTAAGGTCCAGGCAGTGGCGGTTTACTAGCACCGACAAAAATATAACGCCAATCATGGAATCCGCCGTTGGGATAAATTTGGTGTGTTCTCCTGTATCCGGCATGATAGCCGAGATAATCTATAGTATATTCCAAAAGACGTGACTCACATAATACAGGTTTGCTTTGCGAGTTTTGCATCAAGAAGTACTAAGTCCATCTCAACGATTGCCTTTCCCTGGCTTTCCAAAACTTAGAAGCCAATGGGCACTGATTTTTCCGACTATAGCACCTATTGTTACGTAGCTCTTACTTGTTCAATTTTACTTCGGAAACTATTTGCATGTCTTCTAGCGTAGGTATGTGGAATGCTCGAGTCTTTCTGATAGATGAATGATTTGAAACCCTTTTCAGTATTTAAATACGATTTCGGGTCCCAATCCTTTCGTTCGAAAATTAATAGCCTACATAAACTGCAAGGCACAAAATGTTGCAATTCCAGTCCACCTGACCATTGTATTCAAAAAAGTATGTCAAGAGTTTCAAGCGACATACAACACTACAACTAATGAAATACTCATTAACCTTGTCATGTGATAAATTATTAATGAAATACCTAGTGCTATATTTTTGAGAAACTATTTTTTCCTAAAGCTACAGACTTTCATCAATGCTTACAATACATACAATTTTAAGAGAAGCTCAAAGCTAAAATGGAAATTATTCGAATATTTTCTTTTTTTTCGCGTTTAAATAAACTTAAAAATAAACTTCTAAATTCTGTTCGTAAAAAAAAACAACAAAAATTAACATTAAATTAAGTTTCAAAAAAATATTTCTTTTCTGTAACGAAACTGAACTCGTAAAGGAATAAGGATACAGAAGGAAGAGGGAAAAACAAATATAGAATTAAATAAACCAAACAAATGATACAAAACAAAAAAAGAAACAAAACAGAAAAAAAAAGAAATAGAAAAATAAATAAATAAATAAATAAATAAATAAAATAACTTCATTAAAAATTAACTAAATAAATATATGTAAACTTTTTTTTCTTGATCAAACGCATAATCATTATATTATCAAATATGTAATGCTAACAGAAAATTAAAAACTTTTCTTTTAATAATAAAAAACTTTAATATTTATTTAATCTTTGATAAAAAAAAAAATTATAATATTATATGTAAATTTAAAAAAAAATGCTTACAATCATTCATATCATCATTGGATCTCATAATATACTGATCCGATGAGGATAGTCTTGAATGCCCGTTCGAATTGGGATGAGCTCCCCCCCTATGATCACTTTTCAATATGCTACGCATTGCCATTGCAGATGGATTCGACTGATGCATATACATACTGTCACCTTCGCACTCACTTTCTTTATATTGTAGAACATTTTTATGTTTCTCATAGATAACCAGGCACCGATGACATCCTTTCCTATAAGTTTTTGTATTATTTTTTTTAAGATGTACATCAGTCATCAGTCGTTAAACGTTTCGAAAAATTTCGCAGTTATAAGGTAGCGAGTTTGTAATTTCATCGAAACGAGGTTACATTTTTTTGTGATGGGGGAAAAGATACGAAAAGAAAAATTTGTATAAATATTAAGTTTCTCTTTTTTTATAAATAAAAAATAAATATAAATTTATTTTTTTTTTGTTAAACTGAATAAATTTCTAATGATAGATTTAGATACTTTGTAACGTCAGACTACTGATTGATTCTTTTTTAAGTAATTCAACATAAATGTAAATAATAACACATTTAAAAGAAAATAAAAAATTGAATATCAAATAAAAATATTTAAATATTTTAAATGAATATATGTTAGAAAAATTATTAACATCATCCCAAATGCACCCTTTGTTGTTTTCAAAAAGTCAAAACGAAAACATTTTTTTTTCTTAAATGTCAATCTACAAATAAAGATAAAAAATTCTTTGCATTCGCAAAAATCAAAATGGATTCTCTTTTTTAAAAAAAATAAAATTTGGCAGTTTTTTTTTTGTAAATCTAAACATTTAGTTAGTGGATGCAAAATTTCGGAAAAAATAGTATTAACACATAAAACTAAAAATCGGAAAAATCAATACATAGACTTTAATTTTTTTATTTTCAACTTAGTTTAAAAAAAATATAAAAAAAAAGTTAGAAAAATATTTAGAGACACACACACGCACACACATTTAGAACATTTTTTTTTATAGAAAAAATTTGGCAAATATTTTCTTTCTTCACACTCATACAACGTTTTCTTTAAGCTTATTCTTAATATTACATATGTATATTTTTTTGTTAGTAAGGTAGCTAGATAAAATAAGAAATGGAATACTCACTCGTCGACAATTAAATATTTGTTACCGTCCGATGCAGCACATTTACCCCGATAACTAAACTGTGAACCCTTAATATGTATTGATTGTTGATAGCCTGATAGAAACCATGAACCCTCCCATCTTTGTGGAAACGTACAATTTGATGCTAGAAAGGAGAGAAGAAAAAATATATTAGTAAATTAAACTGGTTAAGTTGCTCTTAAGGCCATTATATTGTTTTTGTAATGTCAATCCGACTTAATTAATCATTTTTAGGAACTAAGAAAGCCTAGATAGATCCAAGGCAAACATTAAATAAAATATGTATAGAGAAAAGTTGCAATCCATTTGAAATGGATTGTGTAGTTCCCTACAGCAAAGAAGATGCCCAAAAGGACAGATTCCTCCAGTAAAAAAAAAGTTAAGGCATAGCCATGTCAAATAAGAGAGCAAAGTGAAATGACGTGCCTTATTGCGAGTGAGTTCTAATCCACAGCTCTTTTACACTGATCGAGAAAGCCATCCAGTAAGTCTAGACGATTTTTGAAGTCCAACCGTTATTGCCCTTAATGTGTCCGCTGATATCTGGGTAGCACATGAACAACAGCGCCTTTCATTAGCCTATGTAGTTTGAAGACTTTAATTTCTGCTGGCTTATGATGAGGATGTGTTTATTGTGGAGCACAATAAACCTTTGCTGCTAACAGACCTTCACTTTCCACAAAAACGGAAGCCTTGATACACTATCATCTTCCTAATGAAGGAACGTAATGATTGTCAAGATCCCAGGAAAAAGCAACTGATCAGAAAGTAAAATCTGGAGAGGTGTCTGAGTGCTACCTGTAATTACAATATTTCGATTCTGACTTGCAGAAAGCATTAGACAAACTATATCAATAAAAAAGGAATTGATGACAAACTGTTGACTATTGTCAAGGTGATCGATATAAATACGAAAGTACAAAGGTACAAAAGACGCTAGTCAAGTTTGGTATCAAAACACATGTTTTCTGAAAATTCAAACTGTGCAGCGTAGGTTCACCCCTTTCGTCCTTTCCAGGCTAACAGGTTTAACTTGCACCCATACTTAAGTCGGCTACAACTAATCAATTTAACAACTCTAGTAAAAAGTCGCAAGTTGTTGACAAACTCTTCGTGCAGCTGTTACGATTGACTCCCCAGATTTGTTGCAAACGATTTAGAGGACCGTCGCAACTTTAGGCATGTACCCCTTTTTCATCTCGCTCCACCACACAAATCGGTCACTTTGAATTAATGTCCAGTTTTAAGTAAATTTTGAAATTAAGCTCAGCTTTGAGGTGTTGCTTGTATTAAACATAACTAAATAAATATCACCCGTTGTACAGGAGTAGGTTGACGAAGTTTTGCAGCGGTAGGATCTTGAGCTTGAATAACAACATGTCTGTCATAAAAATATTGCGAACTTTTATTCATAGGTGTCTCAAAAACATATTGCGGCGCTGTAGCCATAGTGTACCTCAAAAGAACGGATCAGAAACACCTAGTTGTGATTACACAGAAGCGAAAGATAGTTGCAATCCCTGTCAGGTGAATTAATAAAAGGTATCTACACAATAAGGAAGAAACACCGGTCGCTGTCGAAAAACTTTGCGCTGCACAGACGCAGAAAAGTCTTGAAAATTATGGAAGAGCTGAAAGGATTTGGGCCACGTCCAACTGTCCAATAATTGAGACAATGCGTACACTTAGCTTGCTAGAATGGAAAATAACTCCCCCTTCGACGCAGAAGCCAAATAATTAATATTCGACCATCCATCATTACCAGCGGCAGTCCTATGCAATTTCATACCTTTCACATCATTCATCTGTTTCTCGGATTCATATTGAATCTGGTTTGTAAAGATGGTATAGTGTGTCTTAACTAACTCGCAAGCACATGCAGCAAAACAGGAGGCACATAAAGCGACGTTATAAAGGAAAACGAGGGTTGATCGGGAGTCCTACGAGTAAATAAAACGGGAAAGAACATTGGCTTCTTCGAAAGAAGAGGAAGGAGCATAAAAAACACGCGATATACGAGTGAGATATTGAGAAAAGGTAAAAAGAACGTGTCAGGAGAACAAAATCCATACAGAAACCTGCAGAGACGAAGAAGGATACCTCGTAGTAGAATCATATTCAGCGCTAAGAATGTGAAGGGCGCCGTGGCGCAGTGGTTAGTGTGTCGGATCACTGCGCGTGAGGTTTACAACATTTTCTTTCACGGTTGTTAAGAAATAGCTTTTCAAAAACAAAATAAATATTGCCCTCGGAAACCGCACAATATTGTAGGTCCGTTCCATTTGTACGAAATATATAACGCACAAAACACGAGTCGTTGCGAGGAGCTAGGCCAAATATGTATGTATGTATGTATATAAGAATATGAAGAAACTTCTTCTGCAGATTGCATAATGGCGACGAAAATCAACAATCCGCTGCCAGGCAGAATGAAGCATTCAATAGTTAAAACGTCAATCCACCTGATGAAATCGGGGCTGCTGGACCTGACCGGCCGAACTATTTAAGGCAGCTGAAGCTGAGTTAATAGAGCATACAGGCCACTAATATTTGGTCAGATGAGTTTATGTCTGATGAATGGAATCTCACCATAGTTTACCCGATCTACAAGAAATGCCATCAGTCTTCTCAGCATTGGGTGTAAGAATGCCTGAAACTTTTCATAAACATCCTGATTAGTGCCTATCCGTGGGGTTTTAAACCAGGAAATTCCAATAAAATCCAATTAAATTTTAACACTTCGGCATATCCTGGAGCAAACCCAAATAGTACATATCGGTACTATCATTGTATATACAGCTAATTAGTTGTATATACAATGGTACTATCCATCTTTTCATCGGTTTTAAGACGTCCTATTTATAGAAAACTATGTGTATAGAGCCATGTCTACATAGTTTTAGCATCCATGCTAAACTTGTCAGTTAGTGCAAAGCGACGACAGATAATGCTTGCTGCTCCATCAAGGTCGGTAATGACCTCATCGAGACTTTTGATTCCAAAAAAAAAAAAAAAAGATTTAGATAAAGTGACTTCTTTAACTTTATACTTGAACGGATTGTGCGAAACTCACAAGTCAACACCAGAACCACAATCTCGGTTCTACTATTTGCGTACGCCGATAATATTGACATAATTGGAAGAACTCAACGGGTTGTCACCAGCACGTTTCCAAGGATTGCAGCAGAAGCAGGCAAGATGCGTTTAGGGACAAGCGTGGGCAAAACCAAGTATTTACTGTCAATAAGAAGAGACACCAAATATAGACGAATCAGACAGAACATCACGGTGGGTAGCTACAACTTCTAGGTAGTTAGGACTTTGTCTACCTTGGCTTCGCTATTGTTTGAAACATGACATCAACGCCATAATCAAATGAAGAATAACTCTTGCAAATCGATGTTGCTTTGGGTTGAGAAGGGAAGGAGACTCTATACTAAACCCTCATCATCCCAGTCCTTCTTTACGGCGCTGAAGCGTGGGATTTTTTGAAGGCGTTTGAAAATATCTTTGGTTGTTTATTCTTCGTAAGATATTCGGTCTCGGGTGCGTTAACGGGCTTTGGACGAGAATGTTCAATGACGAGTTATACAAGCTGCGCAGCTATATAAACCTAAGGCAATTATCTAAGAATCGAGCAAAAAAAGACATACTTGTTAGTTGAGGCCCAGTTTCATCCTGAACTGTAGCGCCAACTAAGTAACGTCTGAAGCTCTTAAGTAATCAGAAAGTGCCTGTGTTTCAAAAACGGGCTGTACTTGTTGCATTCATTTGTCTATTTCTTAGCATCAGGACAATGTACGAAAACGATATTTGGCTTAGATAAATATTCTAAACAATTAAACTGACTTCGTCGAAATTAGCGAATCACTTCTGTTCTGTTCTGTTGTATTGAGATAGTGCATCGAGATGATACATAAAGAAGAGACTCTATTAAACCTGCAAAATGTTTAATATAACGATCCCTAGAAATTTATGACTCCATTTAATCAGACTGCCAGACAAATGATTAATTCAGAAGTTTACTCTTACTTCAATAAAAAAAAACTTTGTATTTACCTAACGATCCGTTTCTTATTTCTCTTTCAAGATGCACGACTGCATTTTCGTCAAATATTGTTTTCCCTCAACTTTCAATGCTTAAAAACTCCACATTGTGCACTATTTTCATTGCAATATTTTTTATCCGCATGTTTCTCCTTGCATTTCATGCCATTCACCCTGGAAAACATCATTCCCCTAAATTATCTACATCAACATCATCCTTCCCCCACAGGACAATGATGATGATGCTGATGCTTACCACTTGAGAAAAATGAAAATTACAAAAAACCGAGAAAATGAAAAAAATTAAAACCTCGCAAAATATGAAGAGGAGGAAAATTCTTCATGGATGAATTCACAAATTGTATTTTCAGAGTCGTGGCCATAGTGTGTAGTATGGTAGCGAGCTGGTCAAGGGAAAAACAGACTGAAGAGTTGGGGTTGCATTTTTTGAATACTTTTGTTCCGAATAAATTACACATTCCCAGTTTGTGAAGAAGCACCAAAAGCGAATCAGAGATAGAAGAGAGAAAAGCCGAAATAAAAAATATTAAAACCCAAAATTAAAGGAGCGAAATGGGCATAAGGTAAGGATTTCTATTTTTTACCCGTCCTCGCCCTATTGTTTTTTTTTTTTAAAGGGAAAAAGTAGTTCACTGAACCATGTTCATTATATTCTTGTTGAATAGAGTTGTTAATTTTGTTCTTCCTCGATTTTGTTTTTTCTATATTGTGGGCTACTATTATATTTGTTCAGAGAAATTACATACAAGAGAAGGATTTAAGTGGAAAATTTAAATTGGATAACGATGATTGGGAAATACTCGTATGTGCAGTGTCTGAAAATAGTTATTACTAGAGCGTAGTTCCCATTTGGATAGGCAACCTGGTGAGGTACTTACCATAGAATTAGTTCATTGAAGTGAGGAGAAAGAAGAGTTAGATTAGGGGGAAATTGATAAATTCTCTTTTCAGTGATTCACTGAACTGCAGCAATCAGTAGCCATTGTTCGATTAAGCGAATCATAAGTGATTTATAATTTAAAAAATAGTCGACTTGAAAATCAATTCAACCCACGCGTAACTCACGAATAAATTGATTTCACTTCTTTTTTAGGCAATGATTTTTATAGTTTTAATTTTTTTAAAGAATTTGTTTTAGTCACCAACATAGACGAGATTTTCTAACTTCGCTAGAAGACCTATAAATGCAAATGAAGCTTATATTGAAACCACATCTCATACGACCGACTTGTTATGGTGTGTCATTTGCAAAGTTGGAGAGGAAAATGTCAGTTAAATTATAATTTCATTGCAACATTATGAAAAGTATCTATGTCGCATAAAAAGGTACCATACTGCATTCAATACACGACGTGAATGTCGTGTTTTTCTTCGGACTCATCGACGACTCAAGCTGAAAAAAAAACCTAAATACGAACACGGAAGAATGCGTTCGATAAAAGCACGTTCGATGACTGGAGTATCAGCTCTAATGGCCCATTTTCAAAAAAGCAATTCCATTTCTTGTAAGATTACCGAGGCATATCCCTGTTAAATGTAACATACAAGATCTTATCTAATGTACTGTGTGCACGTCTTAGGCTTACAGCATTGCAAAAGTATAACCGCACCATATAAAAAGCTTTTTACAGGAAACTCTAAACGGATACAGGCCCCTTATTACTTTTTTATTTTATGGCATCAATAAACAAGTAATTAGAGCAAAAAAAATTCGGGATGTTTTCTTTTGGGATTTTCAGCAATAAAAAACTGATTTACCTTCCTTGCAGAAGTATAGCCGCACCGTATAAAAACTGCAATTTTTCTTCAGTTCTCATTTGTAATTGGAAAACAGTAGTAACATTGTATTCATTTACTCCAATTTGAAATCTCTTAATCTAATACTATATTTTTTTTTTAAAGATTATTTTTAGTGACGAAAAGAAGTTTAACCTTGATGGATCAGAAGGATTTAGTGGATATTGGCACAATTTACGGAAGGAACCAAGGTTTTTTTCGAAGAGGAACTTCGGCGGTGAAAGCAGTATTGTATGGGGGGGAGGGGTTAAAGCGATTCACGTCAGTCGTCGAACAATGCAATGATTTCAAGCCCAAAACATTAGATTGATGGAGTGGTTTGCACGTTCTCTGGATTATTATCCGATAGAAAATTTTTGGGGAATCATTACACGTCGAGTTTATGCCCATAATCGGCAATTCGCAAACGTTGCCGAGCTCTGAGAATCAATTATGGATGCATGAAATACCTTAGAGGATTTCATATAAAGAAAACTAGTTGAGAGTATTATTGAAAAAAGATGTAATAAAATCCTATACTCATTTTTGTAATAACAATTAGCCAAAATAAAAAAAAAATTAAAAAATGTAATGCGGTTATACTTCTGCAAGCTAGACAAAACTGTTTTTTATTGCTGAAAGTCCCAAAATAAAATATCGAAGATTTATTTTTTGCTTTAATTACTTGTTTATTGATGCCATAAAGTAAAAAAAATAGTAAGGGGCTTGTATCCGTTTAGAGTTTCCTGTAAAAGACCTTTTACGATTATACTTTTGCAAGGAACCTCTCGCGAATGTCTGACAAACATCCGAGAGTATTGTTGTCTCGAAAAAGCTTTTCAAGCCAAATTGCCCTTCGGATACGGCACTAAACTGTAGGTCACTTCCATTCGTGTGAAAAACGCACACAATATGAGTGGTTGCAAGAAGCTAGGCCCTGGCACTTAAAGAGCTGTTGCGCTAAATATTTATTTAATTTATTTATTTTAAGGAACTGTATGTGCAACACAATAACCGGGGCGTACTAGTCTGGCTTCCGGCAGATCGACGATAAACCCAAATTTGTTGTTTACCTTATCAAAAGCCTTTGAAAAATCGAGCAGACAAAGACGCGTATCCTGTATCAAAATCCTGTCTCATATCTTCCAATATGTTGACCATAGCTGTGAAACAACTATGGTTTGCTCTGAAACCAGATTGTCCCACATGAAGTAAGCGATGAAGAGATAAGTGTTTAAGAATCTGTTTGCAAGTGAGCTGCGACCCTCTGCTGATTTAGTTGTTAACTCGCTAGTTATACCACTTTACCTGAAATCAGAGCTAGAAGAGACCGCCATTGGTAGTCTCTTTCAATTACTGTTCTACCAGAACGGTCAATTGGCACAGCTTAGTTTCAGAGTTGGAAATACAATGTACTGGGGGAAATTTGTTTGGAGTACGTGTTTGCTTAAAGTTTTATGATTGAGTTCAATAAATAAAATTCGGACGTAACCCACGCAACCTGCTGTTCAATTAAAAAAAAAAAAAAAAAAAAACAGCACATTCCACATTAAACATCGTGACCTTAAAAAGAAAATTTGCTGCATATTCTACAACTCAGAAGCCAAATTGCTAGTCTAGACTTTAAGTCAATATCTATTCTTAAAGATCCTACTTCGCCTTCGTATTCCTTAACGACATTGAATTCCCCCACAACTGTCTTCCTTCGTTAGCTCCTTGTTAGCACGTAGGAAAACCTCCAACGAATCATAACAAAAAACAAAAAAAAAAACAATATTGAGCATAACTCAGAAAAACAGGACAAAAAGACAAACAACAAATAACTTTCCACCATCATCCAATTATTCTTTCTCTTCCATCATCATTGTTTGGCAAAAAAGAGAAACTGTCGCGAATTGAAACACATTTCTTCAATAACCTTCCATCGTCCTTCTTCGTCACAGCCCCATACAAATCAAACCATCCACAACAAATAGATGACCAACCCTTGGCAAATGACACACCCTCCTAACGACGCGCCAGCTGCCGACACACAGGAATCAAGAAAAATTACGAAAATTAATTGGAATCTATTGATTTATGGCGAACAGCATCTCGTTTCCTTGTTTAACAAAGTTATTGTTCGTCCTGTCAACCATGTGAAAAATAAACACAACTCGTTTCGCTGTTGTTGGTGCTACCTCCCTCCCCGTTTTCTCATCGCTTGGGAAGAGCAGCAGCATATTCGCACTCTAAATTTTATCCGTCCCATTGAGAATGTCGTTGGGCACTTGAAATCGTCGTCATTAATATGAAGAATGACTTTCCTCCGTTCGTCGTACACCAGCTAGAAGGTTTTGAAAGCTCCTGGAGGACCCAACTACAATAGAAATATAAAGAAACATAGTCACCACTACCACCCTCACTAAACAATAAAATCCCGACAAAGTATTGAAACCGGATCGTAAAATATAGAAAACTGCCAGAAACCGCTGGGCATGAAGAGAGTTATTCCTACCTCGCACCCAACAAATAATGACAAAAAAAAAAAAGTGTATCTAAGGGCAGAAAATATTTGAGAATTCAACTCAACGAACCATGACCAAATCCAAATGCTTTTAGAATAGGAATAGGCTTTCGGATTCCAGACCAGTTTCTTACAAGGCACGCACGTCGCCTCTCTTCCCTTCTGAATACAGTCAGCACCAGCCAGCGGGAGCCAGAATAAAATTGATGTGGAACCCGCCAACCTTAAAACAAACCCACTTACAATGGATGGCGTAATGCGATGGTGCTACCACGTCCAGAACAAACAACCATGATGACTTCTACTGCTACGATGATGGAGATGACGATGATTATGACGATGGCTATGTTGATGATGTTGCTTTGGAAGGGAAGGCACGCGGTTATGATTTGTTTTTGAAGGATGTACCGCACTTGGGACTCTGATAGAGAATTGAAAAGCAGATTTTCTCGATTCAGCTTGTTATACGGTGTGCAGTCGAGGGTTGAATTAAATGCGGGAATTGAAAGCGCATTGTTCTTTTTTTTTTTTCTTATTTTCATTCTGAGCATTAGTCGCTGCTTTATTTCGGATGCGGTGTGAGGGTTTATAAGGACTGATTAGCATATTTAAAGTGGATACAATATTGGGGGAAAGGGGACTATAAGGGGAAGACTTGTTTAGAGATCTTGGCAAGTAACGTTTAAATCCTACGGGGTTGCATTTATATTCGTGTTTAACTACGCAAGTACTTTGTGAACCCAACGTAAAAATGCAGCGCAGGGCTAAAGTTTGATTGTAAAAGACTGTAAACATTTCTGTTCGATTGCATGAATTAAAACTTCTTCAGTAAAGTCCTCAGAAGTCTCGGACGAAGGCCGCATTATAGCTGCAAATATTGTACACTAGCTGACCCACCCGGCTTTGCTCGTGGCTATAAACCATTTTAGTTACAAATTCTTAGATATGTACATTTGTATTTTTTAAGTATTTTAACCGTACGTACCACCAATTTATTTCATTGGATCTCTACAATATATTTTCCTAAAAATCCAACTTCTTCTTCTTCTTCCGTTTATCAGCGAGGTTATGATCCGAAAACAAGGGATCACAACTCTTCCACTTCACCGCATTTCTACTGATCCACCCATGGGGTTCGCCTGTGTTCCTAAAAATCCAACTAAGGGAATAAAGCTTCGAAAAACAATTTTGTTCAAAGGAACATTTTTTGTATACTCCTGAACCTGTAACAAATGTAAGCCTCTACAATAATTTTTCAGAAAATTTGTCAATTCCATGTAAAATCACTTTAAAAATTGGTAATTTTTTCACCCGCTAGAGTGAAATCACCCCTTAAATTCATCAAATAAATCATTTCCATTTGCAGATCCTTAAAAGTTCCATGCTATCTATTGCCTCGATTGCTCCTTTGTGTGATATAATGGAGTATAAGCTTGCATTCTCAAATCAGCTGAGCTATATGATCAAATTTGAAAGGCCGCTGGTTTTCCAAAATTGATCACTGATTTGTTATTATAGGACGTTTCTCTGAAGTATGATACGCGAAACTGTGATAACTACCGTTCGTCCAAGCTGATGTCACACACCATGAAGAACGTTAAGCGGGTATTAGGCGGCCGACTGCGATAAATAATACTGCTATCTGATGATCAGTGCGGGTTTGTCGCGGGTAAATCAACCACAGATGCAATCCAAAGTATAAGGATCTTAATGAAAAAACATCGTGATTCCTTAAAGGATTTGCATATTGTATTGGTTGACTTTGAAAAGGCATCCGACAGACAACCACCAACCATCTGATATGAGTGGCGCTAAGACATCGAGAGGTTCCAAAAACCTATGTACAGATGATCATGGACATGTACGAAGGAGCAAAGATAAGAGTAAGATTCTCCGCTCGAGTAACCGAAGAGTTCCCAATCAAAGTCAGTGTGCACCTCAGTTGAAACGAAGGCTCTACACCGCAGTTGTGCGTCCAGCGCTCACATACGGTTCACAATGTTGGACGATGTACAAAAAGTATGAGAGTAAATTAACGGCAACTGAGATGAAAATGCTTCACATAACAGCAGGAGTGACAAAGCTTGATCGAATAAGAAGTTCGAAGATCCGTGGAAAGTTCCACGTCAAGGAAACCATCGTACAAAAGATAGAGTGTGACCGGCTCAGTTGATATTGCCACGTTCAAAGAAGAGATCATTTGTCCCCTGTTAAAAAGGCAATATCAATGCACGTTTCAAAGACATCGCGATGTAGGAAAGGCAGGCCTATGAACGCCTGGATCACACAAATGCGACGACATCAGCATTTCATTGGCCTCAGTAACCGAGTGATCCAAAATCGATATTTTCTGAGGTCAAATAGGTGAACCCCACAGGCGGATCAGTAGAAATGCGGTAAAGTGGGAGGGTTTTGATCGCTTATTTTCAGATTATAACCTCGCTGAAAAAAAAGGAAGAGAAGAAGACGTTTCTCTGAAGTAAGTAGTTGTGGTTGACAGGTGTTTTAGGTGATACTAAGATCTCAACTCTTTTTTTTTTTTTTGTGTACCTATATATTCGGCCAAACTATCTCTGCTACTCCTAGAGACATAGTGGAAACTTGAAACATAGAAACTTGTTCCATGGTTGTTTTTTTTTTTTACACGGCCACGGCGAAATATTTATTGTGCCAGAGGCAACTCTTTAGGACAGCAGTACTTCTACGTTCCTTATGAATGATATAATTACGGCTGCGGAAAAGTTCCTTAAGTCTATTGGAAATATGACAGGATTGGAAAAAGCTTCTCCTAATTCGTCCTCTTCTACGCAGAAGCGGCAGCTGATATCCTCCGTAATTCTCAATTAATTGACAGTGACCGGTAAGGAAGCTCACAAGCCGTCTTATGTCGTTTCTGCCATATTTTAGGATATCAACTGCCTTTTTTTTTGAAGGGTTGGATAGTACTTTTAGCTTGTCCGAGACCTTGGGAGTTATTCCAGTGGGAGATGCACATGTTGCGTTCTCAACTGTTAAGGGTCAGTTTAAAGGCTGAATCAGATATTCCGCAAAAAGGCTCAGGTCCAGTGAACAAATCAGAAGAGCCATTTCTAGCTAGCAAGTCAGCAGTTTCGTTACCTTCAACACCAACATGACCCGGTAGCCACCACAATTTTACTTTACGTTGGGTCAAGTTTTGTAAACTGTCGAAACAGCTTAGAACTGATCAAGTGGGAGATCAGTGCTTTAAACGCCACTTGGCTGTCGATGAGTATTTGATACCGGAGTGCAAGTTTATGTTAGCGCAAGTCTTAATAGTGTAAAGCTCGGCCTGGAAAACACGGGGACTCTTTCCAAGTGATTTCGAAACTGGTCTGGCCTTAACGTCTTTCAATAGGTCCCGACCCTGGCAAGCTGAATAAAATATAAATTATCGAGACTCTTGAACTTCAGGAAGCAGGAGACAGAATAGTACTTAATCTTTTTTACCTCAGATTGCCCGGACATTTTTGTTCCCTGTTTTAAATGTTGCTCCAATCGGCCTCTGAGCTGGTGATGTAATTATCCGACCTCTTATAATATTACCTTATAAATGGTTTTTTCAAGTGCAAATGCTGCTTAATAATACATTCAATTTCTGTTGGTACAATTTAACAGAAAGCAACTGTAAAAAAAATATACATATTTGTCAAATCGGCTTTGATATTTTTTACTTGCGTTACGAAATAGTTTTCAAAGGTGCACCGCTTTTGCGGTTCAATACGTTTCCATATTATTAAAATAATAAATAAATGTTTGGCGCAACAGCTCTTTAAGTGCCAGGGCCTAGCTTCTCGTAACCACTCATGTTGTGCGCGTTATATTTTTCACACGAATGGAAGGGAAAGTTTAGGGCCGAATCCGAACGGCGATTTGAGAAGCTTTTGCGCGACAACAATACTCTCGGATGTTTGTCAGACGCTCGCGAGAGGTGGGACCGTGAAAAAACTTTCTGGTGTTTTTCTGGGATTCGAACTTGGAACCTCATGCGTAGTGATCCAACACTCATTCCGTATTAATGTTCTTCTGCAATTTGTCTCCTAATCTTCAATATTTTAACTTTTCCCATTTTTAGTCTAAAAAAAGTAGGAAAGCAGACTCAAAGTATGAGTATTCAACCTGCAATATATTGCCTACGCCAGCCCATTAATAATTTATTTAAAACCTATTATAACATTCTAAAATGTGGACAAATCCAACGATCAACAACTTCTCATCTAACAAAACGAAAAATATTGGAATGTTTTGATGTCTGTACATGCATGTAACATACGTTGATGCACATATGTACGCGTATATTGCCGAATCTCTTAGTTAGTTTTGATAGCGAGCACATACATATCCTAATTAATAAAATTTTCAATTTGGCACTGATGATCACTTTATCTGCTTGATGATAAAGTGATGAACCCCAACGTACATCAGTTATTCTTTGCTGACGATGGAGCCATCATACGTGTGGATCCTACGTCCCTGCACCGAGCACTTGACATATACGTACGAGTATTTGTGGACGTTTTCAAGAGAATGTATACCGCATTAGTCCAAAAAAGGCAAAGTACTTGTGCCCGTTCTCTGATCCACTCAGGCCTATTCCAAACATTTATTTTAATGGAACAGTGTTTTCCAAGTGCGAAAAGTTCAAACATCTAGCGAAGCAAGGACATCAATCATCGTATAAGCGTAGGGCAGATGAAGTGGCGGGGAAATTCCCTTATATTCTGTGACCGAAAAATACCCCCTGAAAGAAAGGAAGGCTCTACACCACAGTTATGCGTCCAGCACTCACATACAGTTCAGAATGTTGGAAAATGCACAAAAGGTATGAGGGTAAATTAACGGCAGCTGAGATGAAGATGCTTCGCATAACAGCAGGAGTGACAAAGTTTGAATTGAGAAGAAGATCAAAGACCCGTGGAAGTATTAAAGAAACTCTCTGACGAAAAATAGATCGCTTTGATCCTTTTAACTCAGATTGCATTTTTGTCAAAATAGGAAGAAGAAGAAGAAAGAGGATTTCCTAATGTCTTCGAGTTGACAGTCGATAGACCCCATACCGCTATCGGGATTATAAGGTTTGCTTGTGAGTGCTTAAAGAACATTTGTAGTTGGCTTCGACGCTACGTTTAACTGCGGGGATATGTTCCAGCCCTATATCTTTGATTTTTATTTCGGCTGTTTATGGGGTAAAGTATTACAATGCCAATTGTGAATTAACGTTCATTAGGAGACCTCATAAAGAAAGCCCAAGTGCACTATAACAGCCGTCCCGTTCTCTATTTTTCTTTCGCTACCACCAACGACCAATCAAAGGAATAACAACCCAGTTTCAACCTCAAGTTGATGCATTACACATTCAGGGCTTATAGCCTATAATAAGAGTTGGTAGATAGCGGATTTTACATCAAAGCTAGTGTGTTCATAGATCAATCCTGGCATCAAAAGATATGCATTGAAATGTGAGCCTGTTTCAGTTGCTATGTGTCAGAATTCATATGCCTTCAAACATGACATTTTCGAGTATAAAAAGAATATATGAACTAAATGCTTTTAATGACGTATCTCACATGTTACAGGTGATAGAAAAAGTCCTTAAGAAGACCTACACTCTGCATCCTTTCCAGGTAGCCAAAGGAAACTAAACTTCAAAAGCTAAGTTGACCTACGAACAACTGCACCAAAAGAAGGGAGTAATTTCCTACTCTTCTAATGCATTCACTTATTGGTTTAGTGTATGAACCATTCAGTCGCCTCTCCACTTAAAATTTCAGTTTCATTGGCCAACACTCGGTCGATAAATATTTATATTCCATTTAACCACTCAACAATTTCCGGGCAATAGCCCTCCAAAACAGCATTCCCTTCATGACCTCGTGCAGTAAAAGCAAATATTTTTTCCAGCATTAATTGCATTTCTCTAAATAGTCAATTTTAAACTTCCCTCCCTCCATCACTCAATATTAAGTCAAACGAGGTCATTTGCCAAAAACTCAAAATACCCTCCACATCACATAAAATTGAACACTTGAACTAGGCCATACCACATGCACACACACACATAGAGACTCCCCTCTTTCCAATCATCAATCTCAATATTTCAAATCGATAGCGTTCCAATTTTTCATCTTTTCCCGGAGAAAATAGAACCCCTAACCACCCATTTCTCTATACAAACGATCCAAACATTCCTTCTCTATTGGGTGTGTGTGGCACTTTCAAAGCTAATAAAATCGTAAAATATCTAAAAAAAAAAAAAAAACAATCAAAGGCACTACCCTCTCCGCTACCCTCACACTAAAGCACCCGAGACAAATGATTTGTGGTTTTTATTTTTGAGGGTAATTGCTGCAGAGAAACCAAGTGAAACGTCCATTTAAACCGGGCATCCTTAAAATCTAATCGTTGTTGTTTGCGGCCATTCAACAGCAGCAGTAGTAGCGGCAACCCTCTGCTCTGCAGAAGGGTATATATACCAGAAACACACTGCTTTAGGAATATTTTCATTTTTGACCTTTTGGTTTGTATAAAATACTGGATCTACGAGTATGTACATCTAGCTATTTACACAAAGTGCAAGGCAAGGAGTGCCAAAGTAGCTACAATACAAGCCATCGATTTCATTCGGTCAGCAGTACGATTTTCGGGGTGAATTTGGGATTGGGGTTCAATATTCCTTTTGTTTCGCTCAGTTTGGCGAAATGATTTTGTAACTCGCTATACTCTATATTGTTGTGTGGTTTCAATTGGAAATGGAAACCAATTACATTTGTTTTTCTTTTCATTGAACGCTGCATAATGTGAAATCGCATTTCCACTCGAGCGAAGGGATGGGGGTGGCAAAAATGTCTGCCAAAAATCCAGTAAGTGGGCAATTTGTCATATGAAGGGATGGGGTAGTGCTGGAAATGCATTTCGTTATTGATTGTTGGTGATGTCCTTGAATGTCCTGAAATCATCTCAAAATTGTATGCTTTCACAAATTTGTTCGGAGAAGATAACGATGAAAGCGAAATCAGTATGCAAAGGGCAGAGTCGTTTCGCTCCCCCTGCCCTTCAGCACGCTGCAATGTAATTAAAAAGAGGCAACAAGACTGGCAGCTATAAATTTTACAATTCTTTTAATTGCGTTGACATTAATCACTCAGAGCAGCAGCAGCAGCAAGGCAGTGTGGCAGTAGTTGTACCGGCATTCAAATGCGGACGACTACGACGATGACGACGCGGAAGGATGATGTTTAATGATAGGGCGCACACTGCTCTGGTGGTTGACCTACAAAAAGCCGAGTCAAACCCCATTTCTGGTCTTTTAATTATTTAAATAGGTGGCCATTAAAATTTCGCTTCACTTTTTTATTTTCCTCCTCAGTACATTTTATTCAGATTCCCCTTCACCGTCGTCGTCCCTGGGAAAAAGCAAATGAATTACTCGTGGAGGTTTATATTGTTTACACTTAACATTTACTTTAGATTTTTATACAGAAACAGTACTTAAATGGAGAAAAAAACGGAAATATCTTCACTTAATTTGGCACAGTTTCGTGTTTTTATTTCTCTCAAACTCAGTTCGGCAGAGATGTGTGAAGAAAAGTGTAATGAGGAGGATAGGAGCCATGGTAGGACGACTGAGGGAAGAAGAACGGAGAAGAAAGAGAATAAATGCATTTTTGACCTGAAAATTACTGGAACGGAAAATGTATCTCAACTGTATGTCGTTGTGGTTGGTTGGTTAGTTGGGTGACCTAGTAAACGAAGAGCGAATAGTTTTATTCTAAGTTAAAAAAAAAATATACAAAACACAAAAACAGGATACATCACAGCGAGCAAGAAGGAGAAGGGGAAAATTTAAAGGAAAGCGGAATGGTGTTCTCATTTAGGTGAAAGTCTTGCTTTTATGTCTATTCATTAGCGGCGGATGCAGATAGAATTGTGAGAGTTTTTCTTATTACATTTTTTGTAGGAAATGAATACTCACTAAACCACCATTTGGTGTGCACTATAAATGACTTAAACGAAATCCAATGAAAGATTTACTCTCATTTACCAACAGATGGTATACGAAATTAACAATCATTTTGAAAACGTGTCAAGGAAATTGCATTAATCCTGACAAGACCTGACATTTAGTGCAATTATTTTTATGCTTTCTAAAGATGGGCTCGCTTTTGTTATACTAAGGTACCCGCTTTGCCTATCCTGACAGTGACGGGTATGCAATGAAATCTGTATTTATGGTAACGTGGTATAGTTCTAGGCTTCAGGTCTCAGTATAATTACAGCTTGCACTGCAATTGCCGTGTTTTTTTGAAACCTAGCCAGCCAGTCGTTTTTTAAACGATTTGCCAGCCAGCCAAATCCAGCCGATTTTATACGAACATATCTCTAGGAACCAAGCAACCTCGCAGTGACAGCAACAATAAATAACTAAAAAACATTCGTTTTTGCGCCGCCTGAAATTAGGCATCACGAAATTTCCAGCCAGTAACTCTTTGCTGGGGATAAAATCAAGAGTAGTAGTTGTATTTGTTTTATGTGTAAAATTTTACTTTACTAGCAACTACTGGTTCAAATTCCAGAATATATCAAAAAGTTTTTTCACGGTCCTACCTCTCGTCGAACATCCGAGAGCATGGTTGTCACGAAAAAGCTTCTCAAAACAAATTACCCTTCGGATACGGCAGTAAATTGTAGGTCCCTTCCATTCGTGTGAAAAATATAACGCACACAACATGAGTCGTTGTGAGAAGCTAGGTGCTGGCACTTAAGGAGCTGTTGCGCAAAATATTTATTTTTTAATTTTTATAAGAGGAGATACCGATGCGCATTGGTTTTAAATGTTTGTGAGTTGTATTGAGAGGGAAAAATAGAGCTTTCGAAAGTATTCTAAATGTGGGATATACGGCTCAGGAAAAAATCTGTGATTTCACAGTACATCCGAAAATAGGCTTGAGGGTGCAAAGTGGTTTTGGTGCAACGGACATGGGCGTTATACTCAAGCTTAGAGCGGATGTATGCCTTACATATAGTAGCCAGATCAGAGGGGGCAGAGTATTTCTTGCATCGTTCAAGGAATTCTAGATATTTTGCTGCATTCTTAGCGACGTCAAATATGTGGTCATTCCAACGTAAGTTGTCGTGAACACACATACCGAGGATGGAAAATCTTTTGGTTTCAGAGATGCAAGTGCCATTCATTGATAATGGGTGAGGGTTAAGGTTTCGCTTAGAAGAAAGCATTGAATTTTTGAAGCATAGAATTCCATCCTATTCTTTGTACTCCATTTAATTGTGCTGTCAAGATCGGAATTTAATGAGCTTAACATACGCTGCCGCTCCCGTTAAAAGTTCGAAGAGCAGGGACGTGAACCTGGAAAGGAATATGAGAAGGTGAGAGTACTATCGTCAGCGAAGGAGTTTATTGGATTAGAAGTAGCAGACAAGAGACCTTTAATAAAAATGAGAGAGAGTCCGAGACAAAATAGAGCCTTGGAGAACATCAGAATATATACCGCAAATTCTAGACTTGAAGCAGTTTAATAAGACCTGTATTCAATGACCCGAAAGGTTATTTCCAATCCATTGAAGAAGTGATTCATCGAAACCAAATGCTCACATTTCCGACAAAAGAGCCTTCGTATTTATAGATTTATTATGATGTAGTGGCACCAAAAAGCACTGACCTCCGAAAGTGGAATTCAGTGTAACTCAAGGCAGTGCCAAGTCAAAAGATTTATCAACTTCTCGGACTGAAGAAGAAGCGTTGAGCAAAAATTAAGCAAAGCTATTAACAGACTTCATTAAGAGCAACTGCTTTTTAGACCTTCATTTGAAATTATTAGACCAAAGTTCTATGGACAATTGGTGGCTTTCTCCTGAAGAATTTGATACTGCTGAACATATTCTATGCGTATATCCTGTCATGGTCGGAGCTTGAGAGCTGAGAACAACGAACAAATTGGCAAAACGAATTTTATGTTTCTGCATGACCTGGACCTGGTCAAATCAAAAGCACTAAGGGTTATAATGCAGGCTTTCTTACATAGCTTCACTCCCAGGTTGATGATCCTTATGTGTCTTTTTTCGGTTCCTTTCAGTTTTGTGTGAAGTTTTTTTGGTATTTAAGGACAGCATAACCCAAAAGTGCTACAATAAACATTTGCTTCAATAAATTATGCTAGGGACTTCTTGAGGCTCCAAGTAGGCATATATGTATTGTACATACTTCTCGACAAGGTAGAAAAACCACACGTGCTGTGTTTCTTCCTCCTACTCTTCATAGTTTTTGGCTCACCTTTTACCCAACATCATCTCCTTCGTTTTGTAACCTTTTTCTACTAACAAATCGTTTTCCCAGAATACCGGTACCCAAGACCATTTCCTTTGCAGACCCACATTTCTCTCAATGATATGTTTCTTTCATACAGGAAATCCATTCACCCAACCCTCAACTCTCAACTCTCATCTTTCAATCTTTGTAACCTTTCATCCCTTTCTACTTAAGCGCGTTCCAATAAAAATCAATTTTTAATCCTAAAAAAAGCATAAAATTATAATACACAGTAGCCGCTCCCATAAAAAAAAAAAAAACGAAAAGAAAACCGCTCCGGAACATTACCATAAAGCACAGAGTTTCTTTACAACCCCAAGCTTTCTGCTCAACAAATGTATCTTCTGCTCTACATCTACCCAGGGTCCTTAAATGAAAAGTAATAATCAAAGGGTATTTATCTATTACCTCCAGGATATGGACCCAGCAGCAGTATGAATTGAATTGAAACTGTGTGTCTGTGTTTGTGTGCGCGAAAGGAATATTTATGTTCGAGAGCAATAAAATCATAAAAAAAATATACATGTTAAGCCTGAAGAATATTCCTTCGCACACCCACTCTGGTTGGTGTTCATTCTTTGCGGAAAGAAGGATATAAAACAACCCTTTTATGTAGGAGGAAAAAAAGTGTGTAATTCCACCCTGACCCGGGACCGTAAAAGAGGAATCCCTTTTCCTCCCTTCCCGAGTGTGTGTGTGGGTAGATTAAAAACCGAAAATGTGTTTGGAAGGATATTTTTTCCTGCTTATCCTTCCACAGTTGGTATTTGTACTTTATATCGCTCGATCTGATTCTCTGATTACCACGTGTGGAAGGGGAAACAAGTGTTTTGTGTAATGTCCCACAGATATTGATTTTTTTTTGTCTTTTGCCACCCACCGACGAAGGAATGTAACTGGATACTATAATTGCAATAAAGGATTATGGATAATATTCGAATGAAGGGGGAAAACACTTTTTCTGTGTCCATGCACACTCATAGCGGCGATTTGGACTTGAAGATACTCTATATTCCAGGCAGGGGAATAAATGTTGCAGAGAAGTATCCAATTGCCTGGTGGCGGTGGTAATCCATAATGGTCGGATGGTACTAAAACCACCAGCATAATCCTCCCGGTGCTTGCTCACTCATCAAGAGCAAATGAATTTGTTTTAGTGGTGGAGCAGCACTCCGCATTCACACGGTAGATACTCCCATTCACAGGGATAGGGTTATGGATACATTTTTGTTTACAGAATGACCTGGGTATGGTGCTGTGTGTGTTATTGCATTTCACCGAACAATATCCTTATTTATGTCCTGCTCCTGGAGGTGGAAGAACGAAAATTGTTCTGAGTATCCTATACTTTCGCACTTTCGGGGTGGGTGCGGGATGGCTGTGATTTTATATGTGGCCAGTAGATAATAATCATTTTGAAGTTGACACATCCTAAGACAGGATATATATCATACGCACAATGATGATGGCTTCGAAATGTGGTGATTAGACCAAACTACTGACTGAGAGATATTGTGTCTGAGATCAAAGAGGATGGTAAAATTTTCGAATTTCATTGTGTGTGATGAACGTTGCTAGAGCTGTAGGCTCACATATACCTACTCTTGGTGAGTATCTGATTACTTATAGAACGAGTGAATGCTTCTCTGTGTTAATATCAGAGAAATCTAAAACGAATCTTGTGTCAGTGTGTATACCACTCTGGAACGTACTACGTGATGTGCAAGCCAAAAATTTCCAATTAAGTACAATTTGAGATTTTGTGCGTATGTGCGTAAAAATAGTGTGAATATTTCAGAGGATGTACTCGGAAATGAAATTATTATTTGCAAAATTGCAGATACAAGGATGAAAACGATGTCTTCTTTCGTAGAAGGAGGATTATTTGTGTAATTTTTCCTTTCATTCGAAAAGGATATTTGATTTTCTTCGAATGATAGGTCAGAGGGTTTTTTGTGGGTGTAGATAATTACTACCTTGGGGTAGTAGGTACTTACGAGATATTAGATGAATATTTAATGTTCGGTTCGATTGTGAGATGAATTTTCAATTTTGTGCTTGTAATTCTTTGATGTGGGGTTTTCGTGAGTTTTTAATAATAAGGCCTCCTTAGGGTGGTTTTCTGATAGTCTGTGAATAACTGCAGTGAGAGCTGTTGCTACCTAAATTTCTCTGAGGATGTCTTGAGTTTTAAACTTGAAATAAGCTTTATTTAAGGGCTGTCTATAATTTGCAGAAAAAGCTCCTATCACCGGATAATACCATGGGTGGGCCAACATATGGGAGAGTGAGTCTGCCTGCGCGGCCCTAAGGGCCCATTCAAGCCACAATAAAAGAGATGCGAATGGTGTATCCTCAACCGATATACATTTTAGGGAAGACTGAGGAAGTAAGGAGAATACCTTCCAGTCTGTCCTCGAGGACAGCTACTCATTTGGCTTTGCACTTGCGTCTCAAAAGTCTATTAAGTGTGATCGGGATCTACGAGACTCAGTCTAAGATGATTCAACGCCGCAGGGTGACAACCCATTTGTAGAAAAAATGAGATTAGTGACCGCCACATCTGAAACAAAGCCATTTAGCCAAGATTTTTAAGGTAAATTGGAGATTGCGGTTATTGATCGTAACGATTCGGATAGCAACATCACTATTGAGAAATAGAAAAAAAGATGGGAGATAACTCACTACACAATTTTTCCGACCTCTAAGGCTCCTGATCGATTACGATTAACAAGGATTATTGCCATAAATTTTGTTGAGTTGCACAATACATAGATCTCAAACAAATCGAGAAACCGCGACTGCACTTTATCTGAACCAAAGCAATATTTTGGATCCGGTAACTGCAGCTGGTACCAAACGCCATCATGGGATCAGCTCAATAATTATTTCTGAAGTCAACCAAAAGTAACCGGATAAAGGCACTTCAAAGTCATTCATAATTCATGTAGAAAAGTTTAACGAAGACATATACATCTTATACATGCCCTTCAATGACTTCAGATCCATCAGCCTATCCTCTCATCTGGTAGATCTACACCTGTAGCATGCTTACTGCAAGTGTAAATGCGCAGAGACCGCCTTACCCTGTTGGCACTTGGTAGTTAAGAATTTAATACTAAGCTGTCAGTGGATTAACTAGATGTTGCTAAGCAGGGTGGTCCATTCAGAATTTGGACGGTAGAAATCAAGATGATCAATGCAACGCGATACACCATTGAGAGGGCTATTAAAATATCAGCACAGAATACTGCACATCTTTTAAAACGAAGGAGGCTGTTGCACACACTATACACTTTTAAGCCTATGCAATGAATCAGCCTTGGCAAAGTTGATCAAGTAGTCAAGTTTTCAAAAGAAACCATAGCGGTCTACAACACATATTGAACTGTCAAGTCCTATATTGTTCATGGTCGATATTAAAATCAAAAACCGAGTGAATATACTGTGCTTCTATGCTGCGTTCATTGTCATAAATATATTTCAGAGTACTGTAAAACAGTCGAATTTGGATTCAACAGACGGACACACATATAATTCATCCGAACACTTCTGCTGGATGTACCGATAGACAAGCGCTAACCATCTAATATTTCGAAAACCGCTGTTCAATCTAAAAAACTTGAGTTTGAACACGGTCAAAAAAACTCACGCTTATGGCGGAAGGCCCCGGCCAAACATGCGAGCTATATCTAAGTTTCAGACGAATGTAAGCTTTATAGATTGCAGCCAATTCTATAGAAGTAAAAAATGGTTGTATCTTTTGAGGATTCAAGACATCCTCACCACTTTTGCAGCATCAAAATCTACTGATTCCAACGAAGGTCTGCGATAATACGGATACCAAGTTTTAATAAGCTATCGGATTCTTCAGTGTACGCGCTACTGCGGGGTTAATCTTTTTAGATTAGTATTATTCCTAGTTAACTCTTATTACTTTTATATATGAATTATGTTAAAATATATGAAATTACAATTGGTTCGCGTTTGACATAAACATATCATAAATTCCATTAGCTTTTAGTTTAGTCACGTTATTATCGCGCTCAAGAGATAGAAGACAGCCATGGGTTGTGAGCGCGCTGAACTCAACTCAGTTTCTGGCACCCCAATTGATGATAAAGGCGTGGCAAAATCGCATCATCACCTCCTCGCGGTGCCCACTGGAAAGCTATCTGATAGCGAACTAATGATGAACGTATGCTGAGCCTGACGATATATGTGTAGCTAAACACTCAGACCTGCGTAAGCACATCTGTTTAACCGGACGAGGCATCTCTTGTTGACCTGATTGGCTGAAATATGCGTCTCAGAAGTCTAGCAAGAGCTCCTCAGAAGGAGGACGTGCGGCGGATGAATTCTCTCGACGGAATCAACGGTGACGTCTACAGGCCAGCGGATACCTTACTTGAACTACTTCGACATATTTGGGGCTGAGGTCTGTAAGGATTTTCAATACTGCGTCAGGATACTGAAAAAGAGAAGGTGGCGGATGAACCCTTAATGGGCCAACGGCAGCGCTTATATCCCCGAAGTGGGTTACTGGTATCGGTGTATCCGGCCTCTTGTCCTAGTGGTAAAAAAAAGGATCTGGTCCTCCAGGTTGGGGGTTGTGCCGTCGGGTTAACTTCCCTACCACGTAAAAAACCTTCGGTTACGAAGCAACCAACAGCATCGGATACGGATGATTTTACAGTTGACGACCCAAGCAAACGTAAAAAGGACAACGACCTTCGTGTCTGCACATGGAATGTAAGGTCCCTCTACAAACCACGTGCAGCCGAACAACTTGCGGAGGCCCTAGAGTGTGTCAAAGCAGATATCGCCCCCACCCAAGAAGTGCGATGGGATGGGCCGGGCAAAAGGAGTATGAAAAACTGCGACATCTACTACGGCGATTGCTACAGACAATAAGGACAGCGCCTATTCGGATGCGGATTTGCCATTGGAGACAGACTTAGGCAAGAAGTCTTGAGTTTCCGGCATGTGAACGGACGTCTCATGACTATCCGTATCAAGGCTAAATTTGCCAACATTATTCTAATATGCGTTCATGCCCCTCACGAGAAGATGGAGGACGCAACAAAGGATGACTTCTACCTGCTCTTGGACAAGACGTATGAGCAATGCTCTAGCCATGACGTTTAAATTATCCTAGGTGATTTTAACGCAAAGCTAGGAAGAGAGGGCGTCTTTAGTAGCGTGGTCGGAAAGCACAGCCTGCACGACATCACATCCGACAAGGGACTCAGGCTAGTCGACTTTGCGGCGGGAGGAAACTGTGTCATATCTAGTACGCGGTTCCCACGTCTCGATATTCACAAGCGAACATGGCTCTCCTTTGATCGAAAAACTGTCAACCAAATCGATCACATTGCGATTGACGCAAAGCACTCTTCCAGTATTCTGGGTGTCCGGACTTTCCGAGGAGCCATCGTGGACTCGGATCACTACCTAGTTGTATCCAAGGTACGGATGCGGATATCCAGAACGGAACGAAATCAACGAAATACTGTGAAGAAATTTAACGTCGGGCGGCTACAATCGCAAGAGACTGCCAGAACGTTTGCCGATCGAGTTTCTTCTAATCTTAATTAAGTCCTATGCCGCCAGCAAATGCGGAAGACCAGTGGCAGCGTTGCCAACAAGCCATCAGAGATGTCGCCTCTGATGTACTGCGTTTATCTCGGCCACCACAACGAAACCCCTGGTTTGATGAGGAATGCCGGCAAGCACATGCAGCTAAACAAGAGGCGTACAAAGCGGAGCTGCATAGAAGGACTAGAGCTGCTTACGAGCTCTACGTGCGCAGGAAAAAAGAGGAACATCGACTTCTCAGAAAGAAGAAAAAGGAGCATGAGAAGCGCTCGATCGAGGAGATTGAGAGACTTTATTGCAGGAATGATGTTCGAAAATTTTACCAAAAGGTAAAAAGAACATGCTGGGGTTTCAAAGCCAGAACAGAGGCTTGCAGGGACGAAAATGGCAATATAGTAGTAGAATCGCAGTCGGTACTGAGGATATAGAAGGGACACTTCTGCAGACTGTTAAACGGCGTCAACCCGAATGAATGAAGTGAGGATGGCGATATCTAAACTCAAATCCAACAAAGCTGCTGGAGCCGACGGCCTTGCCGCTGAACTTTTCAAGGCAGGAGGAGATGAGTTGGTAAGGAGCATGCACCAGCTCATCTGTAAAATCTCGGTCGGACGAAAGTATGCCCGATGAATGGAACCTCAGCATCGGTTGCCCGATCCTGAAGAAAGGAGACCCTCTGAACTGCGCCAACTACAGAGGTATACGTCTCCTCAACATCGCATATAAGATCCTATTTGCCGTATTATGTGAACGCCTAAGACCGATCGTCAACAACCTGATAGGTCCTTATCAGTGCGGTTTCAGGCCTCGAAAGTCCACCATTGACCAAATATTCACACTACGGCAGATCTTGGCAAAGACCCATGAATATAAAATCGATACGAACCACCTCTTCATCGATTTCGAAGTTGCCTATGATAGCGTGTATAGAGACGAGTTATACAGAGCCATGTCTAGTCTTGACATCAATGCCAAGTTCGTCCGTTTGTGCAGAATGACGTTGGAGAACTCTCACTGCTCCATCAAAGTCGGTAAGAACATCACCGAACCGTTCGATGTTAGGAAAGGTCTTAGACAAGGTGACGCGCTATCATGCAATCTCTTTAACATAGTACTTGAGAGAATTGTACGAAACTCACAAGCCAACACCGGAGGTACTCGTACAATCTTTTACAAGTCTGTACAACTACTCGCTTATGTCGATGACATTGACATAATCGGAAGAACTCAGCCGGCTGTCAATGGGGCATTTACGAGTATTGAGATCGAGGCAGCAAAAATTGGTCTAGCGGTCAATGAAAGCAAAACAAAATATATGCTGTCTACAAGAAAGGACACCCAACATCGGCACAATAGACAGATATAATTTTGAAGTAGTAAAGGATTTTGTCTACCTAGGCTTTATGGTGAACTCCGCAAATGACATCAGTAGGCAGACCACACAAAGAATAACTCTTGCGAATCGTTGTTTCTATGGGCTAAGAAGGCAATTGAGTAGCAAAGCCCTATCTCGAACTACTAAGGTAACTCTTTATAAGGCACTAATCATCCCAGTCCTGCTGTATGGCGCAGAGGCATGGGCTTTGACAAAACCGGATGAGGATGCCCTTGGTTATTTCGAGAGAAAAGTTCTTCGAGCGATGTTTGGTCCCGTCTGCATAGACGGTGAGTGGAGGCGAAGGTACCATGCCGAATTATACGGCCTATACAAAGACATCGATTTAGCTAGAAGAGTTCACATACAGCGACTAAGATGGGTGGGTCATGTAGAGCGGATGGAGCCCAACGTTCGCGCTAAGAAAGTCTTCGAATCCACCCCAGATGGACGGCGCAGTAGAGGACGACTTCGCTGTAGGTTGCGCAAAGAAGTGGAGGGCGACCTCAACCAACTTGGCGTGCGCAACTGGAGGCAACTGGCTCGTAACCGTGCTGGCTGGAGAGGTTTGTTGGTTGAGGCCCAGGTCCACCCCGGACTGTAGCGCCATCTAAGTACATAAATAAGTAATTGATAAAAAAATCAATGTCAGAATTGAGTTCAGTTGGCCTTCGCTGTCGCTGTGACTCTACAGTTTGGAGCCTAGACAAAGTCGAACGAAGCGGAAACAACCGGATCAAGTGGTTACGCAATGGACCTCCTCCGATCTAAGTATAGCTTACCGAATGAAGAGGATAGCCCCTTGGAAATTGTACTGCAAAAGCTACTTACAAATTCTGCGGGACACGTAACTTTGGCTGGGATTTCTACCAAACTTACCTGAAATGAAAGAAAAGAAATGCCAGTTAATAATTTGAAGCGTAAAAGAAAAAAAAATAGTTTTTATATATTACTAGCGGGCACCCGGCGTGCATTGCTGCGCCTAACAGAAAAAAAAAAAAAAAAACAACAGTCAGACAGGTGCCTGGGGGGCTAAGTATATTAGAGAAAAGTTTTGTACCGGGCAACAGTGGGTAAATGGTCCAACCTTAAATATATATATCAACTCTTTTTCAGTACTAAAGTACTATAATACTAAAGTAGTGGGTAGACTGCTGGACCGAGGGTAGCCGGCGGCGTGCGTTGCTGTACCCAAAAGAAAATAAATAAATTTAGTACCAAAGTACCTTACTACTAAATTACTACTAAAGTAGTGGGCCGACCAAATTCCACAGGAACACTCTCGGGACAATACCGAAGATTGCCTGAAAATTTGAGCTCAATCGGTTCAGTGGTTTCCGAGTCCATAGCATACAAACAAACATACGATGCTCACAAGATATGGTAACACCACATATGCAAAGACATGACTGGAATTCCAGGCGACACTCGAATTTCTCAGAATGGACCTTGGGCTATCAGTGCTTAGAAAAATTAGAGGATTAGCTAGATACACCAATGGCAAACCAGCAGTATCATGTTCTTGATAAGTATCTACTATAAGTATCTAGTATAATTCTATAGCCATTCATTCGAATTTGGTGAATATCTCGACAAAAACTGTTGCATTTCCCAACATCACTTCCAAGCTCTTTAAAAGACTTCCTTAAATGCACTGACAACTCCTTTTATAACGCAAATTACTTATTTTACAACTTTCCAACTTTGTAATGATTTAAACTTCTTAGCACTCTGTCTCCCTTGGGAAAAGCTGGCTTTGCACTTTTGCCATTAAAAATTCATTACACTCACATTAATTTTTGGTTCCACAAGTTTAAATCGAAGTTGTCGCCTGCCATTTCTCCCCTCCAACCCCACCACATACAAGGATACTCATTTAAAATTAAAACAATCAATGTATTCATAAATTTAAGAAACCCTTTCTTCCTCCTTGCACGCGCTGAAAACTTCCACTTCTATTAAGTTATAAAATTTCTGCTCAACTCATAAACCAAAACCAAAGACAAGGAGAAAAAACACCGGCTATCCTTCAAAAATCCTTTCCCTTCATCTTAACGTCCTTGCATTTGGTTTCATCTACAACATGAAGCCCACCAACGCTACTTCACTTCACTCACACCACCCACTTTCGCTCATTGCAAATGCGTCCATAATGAGTCCTTGGCTTGGGAAAAGAAAGCCAGCTCACGGTATCTTGCAGGCAGTTCTCTTTTCGGTGAAAAAAAAAAGAAAAGAAAACACCCGGAATTTTTAATGAACATCAAGGATGTGTATCTTAACATCAAGAACGAGATAGCGTATTCTCCTTAACATTTTTTTCTCTTCTCCTTATTTTCTGGTGTCTTCCTTGTGTGTTGTTTGACAGAATTTGTTAACGAATGTTATTACCAGAACACTTTGAAACAACTTATCAAGGATAATTATTAAAATTATGTTTGCAAAAAAACAAGTAGGAAGAGATAAAGGATGACGAGTACACTCCGCCGCCGCGCCGAGGCGAGATGAAAAGAAATGCGAAAAAAATTAAATTAAATGTGTTTCTTGTAAAATTTTGCATTTTAATGTTTTATATGGGAGTGGGGTGGATTTTTGTGGGTGTATGTGTTTGTGTGAAGTAAGAGCTATGAAATTATGTAACAAGTTTTGGTTGACATTTGAAATGTTTTATGTTTGTGGATGAGACTTTGACGCACGTGGCGAGTGAAGGGACCTTCTTAAATCTGTCTTTGCCGTTAAAATTAAGTGTTGGTGAGATTCATAAATCTGTCGATTCCGGGAAAAAGCTTTGGCTTATAATTGAATGAGAGGATATTTCCTGGAAATGGTTTAGCAGTACCTATGGTGACGAATAGGAGTTAGGTAAAGCGTTGTGATTATCCTGGAATTTTTGTACCTGAATGTGTGGCGATTACATGTGAATACAGAACACGATGGCTTTTCTGCTAAACAGGGACTAATAATTCAGATTCAGTAAGAATATGGCGCACAAAAAACTGGATATATGTACATTTATTCATCCTTCTTTAAAATTGTTTAAAGAGCAGCAAATTTACTTTGCAGCAGAATAAGGTGGAGAACTTAGAATAAATGAACCGTGACGCTGAGGTCAGTTAAGAAAAGCCTTCTAAAAGTATTGCTTATTTCGGTCGACAGCATCTTATACTCTACACATCAGAAGAATGTGCGGCTATTGTAAAAATTGGTATCCAAAAGAATTCGTTTAATTTGTTGACGCAGTGCAAATTCCGCAGAAAATAGATTCGTCATGCGGCTCCAGATGCGAAGACGATTTGGCGTATAGCCGCTCGATTAGAATGCGAATGCGGTGTGGGAAAGCGTGGGGCAGCAACGAAGAATATCAGCAAGACGATGCGCCGCGCAAATTGGCATTTCTTGTAGAACTCAGTGGCAAATTCCGCACTAAGACCTGCATGCGTTCCCCCAACAGTGACTGCAGTTATCCAGGCCATTCTAAACCTCAACACAGAAATTCACGGTTTTTACAAGGAACTCATCATAAGCGAGAAAGTCCCTTTTGAATTTGTCAACAAGTGGAACACCCGCTTTTGGAGAACTGTGAACTCACACATGATATAGACTTGCATCCTCATTATATGAATTAGTGCAAAAAGGTTGATTGAGCCATAGTTCTTTGAGAACGTCGTATCTGTAGAGGAGATCCTGCAGATCGAAATGGAAAAGCATATCGTGGAGAGTATGTGGTTTCAGCAAGTCATCGCATTTTCAAACATGGTCTGTTTCGTGATTTTGAAGCGCCAGTTCCTGTGTAGTTTTATCTTACGTTTGGGTGATGTAGTATGGTTCAATTTGATGGTATCAGACTTCTTTATCTGGGGTTACTTGAGTGGCAATGTTTAAGCCCATAAAGCCAGCTTCTGTCTTAAAAGATAACTCCAATAAACCATATTCCGTGAAATTTATGTAAATTCCATCAGGGAATGACTTATGGATCGAGACGAGTAATAAATAATCAAACCACTTCCGGATCTATACACAAATTACCACAATAAACATGCTTGCTAAGCCATGCACATCTAGAGCACACTCCCCCTACAGGACATGAGACATAATTTCTTATCCCCCTCCGTCTTCGAAATCACTTTAAGTTATCGTGGTATCTTCAAGCTAAGATATGGACGCGGATACACGAAACATTTACTCTTTTCCCCGTTTTCACTTCATATGCCATTAATCTATGTGAACAGGACATTCAACGCATGCTACCACTTTTTTTCCGCTCACACACACTAAGAAGAACCATCGTGTACTCTCAGCGTGCATTCTCTACAAATTGTGATTGCAAAACTCCCCCTACCAGCATCCGCCATCACATTGGTGAGGGAATAATGCCACATAGTACATTCCCGTTTTGGGGTTGCGATTCTGCTTATCTGTTCTCGAGCGCATAAGTCCTAACCATTCAAGCAGATATGAATCTTTCCTACCACACCCCACTCCGTTGACTTCTTCTTCTTTTTTTGTGTAGATAAAAATGATAATCATGTATAGAGTGAGAGTTGGGCAAAAGGACCAAAAAGGATGTGTGTATGTATGTAGTACATTTCGTCCGTTTCTTGGAATGTATGATGATTGCTTCAATGAAGTGCGCTCCTTCAGAATATGTGTTGAATATATAAATCTGTGTGCGATCTGAGTTCAAGGATTTTCGTAGAATTCCGTTCTCACTGACTCTTCCTTCCTCCTTCCATATCTCATGACAACGACCAAGAACAAGTGCAAAATTTAAGATCCTAACAGGGGAAATTTCTTCCCTCTTTGAGATCTCTAGAGAAGATATCTACGTATGACTTAGTATGGGTGTGTGTGTGTATCGAAAGGATATGTGCAAATGCCATCCGACCGACAGATATTTATGTGTTTGGAAGGATGAAACTTAGGAATAAATGAGGAGAAAGAAGGAGTTATCTAAGATATGCAACCCCTCGTCTTCAATAAACATCGAATGCGGCGACTGGCAATGGATGGGAAAACGCAAGAAGATTACAGATGAACTTTTTAAAATTAAATCCTGATCCGGAATGTTATGTGTGAGTAGTGTTTGGTCGTTTTCTAACTTAATATAAGAAGTTTCTCTAAAGTTTTTAGGTCTATCTCTATCTGCCTGGCATAGTTGGGAGCACAATTTGAACTTAAATTTAAATTCTTGATATGTTTAGTTTTAATGGAAATGACATTTAGATTTTGCTTTGCAAAAATCCTTAAAATCGGCAGTGGTTTAAAAAAAAAAACCTGAAAGTACGAATTCCTGGCAGAATTTTGTAGAATAGATAGATGTCATTACGAAGCGGTTTCGATTTATGACATACTTTATACAAATATTGGAGATGATCTAGGTGAAAGGTAAAATGTAATACATCACAGTATAGACAGCCGCGTGAAATCAACGGGCCTAATAAATGAAGTCTAGGCAATTACTTCGTCTTGAATGTTCTAGCGAATGTTTTTGTGTATCCATTAAAGATACACTAATTATTTGATTTTGTAGCAATTGTTTAGCAGTGAAGCAAAAGTTTTACTGCACAAAATCAGGAAATTGCACCTGAATTACAATTAGCAATAGCTTTTTCTACATAAGCAATTGCTTAGAAATACAATATATACAATATAATTTTCTACATAAGCAACTGCTTAGAAACATTATTTTATATTTACTTACGGAGTTCATTTAATAAACCAACTATCACTTTAACTAAAGTACATAGGTGAAGCTGAAATTAGAACTTGCCCGAATACTTAAGGGAAGTCAGCAATTGCTTGTGACTTCTAGTTAAACAAAAATGAAGCAATTGGTTTCTTGGACAAAGAAAAAAACTGACAGATATTGCCTTTGTTTGCCTTTTTAACAAACATCCGAGAGTATTGTTGTCACGAAAAAGCTTCTCAAATCGCCGTTCGGAGTCGGCATTAAACTGTAGGTCCCTTCCATTCGTGTGAAAAATATAACGCACACAACATGAGTGGTTGTGAGAAGCTAGGCCCTGGCACTTTAAAGAGCTGTTGCGCCAAATATTTGTTTTTTTTTTTTTTTTTTTTTTTTAGATATTGCCTTTTAAAATGCAACGGCTTAGGTTTTATTCCTTAAGCCAACACCAAAACTTCTTAAAGGGCAACGTCCTTACAACATGATATCTCAAGAAGATATCTTTTCTCAAAGAGCTAAATACTATCCTCTGCCCCTAACATCAAAAACATCGTAGCATATAGCGCGGTCAGTCTCAGAGAGGCTGAGTGCTGGATTGCAAATCCCTACAGTCATAGTAATATTCTGAATTCGCTACTGAGAGGATTAGTATTGACTGCAACAGACAAAACATTTTGACGCACAATTTTCCACAAGGGCAGAATGGACAGGTGGTTATAGATTTCGACCTAACAATCTACACCGAGGGTTGAAAAATGGACTGTGGGGTCGGTGCGCGTGTATTTTCGGAGTCCTTAAACAACTCAAAGTCCTTTAGACTTTCGGTTACTGCCAGTGCATTCTAGGCGAAGCTAACGGCAATCGGAGAAGACGAAACTACATACGAATACAATACCAAGACAAATCGTTGTCATCTTCATTGGTAGCCAGCCCGCTATCAAAGCCATTGCTTCGGTCATGACATCCTGCAAACTAAAACAAGAATGTCGCAATGTGCCACACTTTCCAGATGGTCAGTTCAAGGTAACCCTGACTTGGGTTCCAGGGCAACGTGACATCACTTTAGTGATAATTGCTTTCACTCTTCTGAGCCACTACTGGTACTCACGTACCTACCTTTACCCCGGTTGCTACCTCGGAAACTACTTCAACAATTCAGGTTCACAAGCATTCAAACTAATATGCTTTTTCTATTCACACTAACAGTCAGAGCTTGAATGCCTTATCTTAACTTTAGTAGCCTGGTAAGATTCTAGTGCATTACTCTGCAGTATGTAAAATGCGTGAGATCCTGCTATCTTCTTGGTTTATTTCGTTGTTCATTGGTCAGATTTCCTAATTTTTCTGCTAAGTTAGTCCAAAACCGACTATAAAGTTTGAGACAATGAGTTCCAATTGAAACTATTGATCAAGCCAAAAATTAACTATCCTCAGATATATAGGTAGGTAAAGTGGCGGTCCAAAAATAACCCAATTAGCGCTTAAAATGCGCCGTTTTGTTACCACGGACTCGTGTCTACCTGTTGTAGTGGTTAGTTAAAAAAAAGGGATGTTAAGTTTAAACCCAGCCCGTGGAGTTCAGGAAGAGGATTAGTTCTCCAATCCTCTTGTCCGCTATCTCTCTCAGATCCTCGAAGAAGGGTTTGCCAAGAGTTTATTGTCTGATCCTCGTCAGGGCCGGACATCTGCAAAGGAAATGACATAGAGATTCTTTCTCATTAATATCCTTTCAGCTCCTACAAAAGGTGTTGTGGGGGATACCAAGCTTGGCCGCATGGTCTCCAACTGGCCAGTGACCTGTGATAATAGCTACGATTTTGGCAATAACTGGTCTTGGTTTGCCTAGTAACTCTTTTGACCTGGGTTTGTTGAAACTGGGCCACGTCTTCCTAGATATGACACAGCTTGTGAGGTTGTTCCACCCGCGATTGGCTATCTGGAGGAAGTGAAGGTGAATATAGCCCTTAACGGCACCAAGCGGAATGCCGACTCTTTCTGCTAGAGAGCCGTCAAGGGCCGACCCTCGCCTGGCCAGCTCATCAGTACGCTCATTTCCCTCATGGTTGCTGTGCCCTGGGACCTAGATGAGAGTGATTCTCGAGTGAGTGCTTTGTTGATTCAATTCAAACCGGCATTGCTCTACATTGGATATTCAGCTGGTCAGAGAAGATGCCTGCGCCGACTCCGCAGTCCATCTTCGAACCGTCCGTGTATATCCCTATATCATAGTGGCAGGTAACGCTTCCGTTCTTCCATTCTTCTCTGGAAGGGAATTTTGCTAAGAAGGATTTTCTGAAGTTGAGTTTTGGTATCGTGTAGTCGGTCGAGGGCGCAACCAGTTCACTTGGAATCGTCTCCAGGACCATGCCGTGACCATATGGCCGGCATGGGGTGAATGCCGGTACCTTGGTTTTAGTGGTAAACAGCATCATTTCAGTCTTCTCCGGATTTACTCCGAGGCCACAGCTCGTAGCCCATGAGTGTACCTTATCCAGACCCCTCTCCATGAGTTGACTTATCGTGGACAGGAACTTTCCTGATACTAGTATAACCATATCATCCGCGTACGCAACCACCTTAAAACCCTCCCTATCAAGTCGCACCAAGATTTTATTGATCGCCATTAACCAGAGCAGGGGGGAGATGACTGCGCCTTGTGGAGTTCCTCTGTTTACCGTCTTAGTTGTACTACTGTTGCCTAGTGTTGCTTGGATTATACGAGTACTGAGCATAGAAACTATCCATTGGCTAATAAAGCCTTCTACACCTAACTCGGTGAGAGATTCCTGAATAGATTCAGTGAAAATGTTGTTGAAGGCTCCTTCTATATCAAGAAATGTGGCGAGAGTATATTCTTTGTAGTGAAGAGCTTTTTTCCACTGTACGCACGACCTCATGAAGAGCAGTTTCTGTGGACCGCCCTTTTTTTTACGCATGCTGGGATTTCGACAGTGGAGAACTCAGGTTATCGCGGATATGGAAGTCTAGGATACGTTCTAAAGTTTTCAAAACAAAGGAGGACAGGCTTATGGGTCTAAAATCCTTCGCGGATTCATGTCCTCGCCGGCCCACCTTGGGGATGAAAACCACTTTGACACTTTGACATGGCTTAGGTTTAAGCAACTCCCATAAATCGGCAATAGCCATGTCTATGTCTTGCAATTTCTGCATCATAATAGGCATGATCAGATATACTATATACTCGTAGATATGTATATAATCGTGATCGTGGATTTTAAGCAGAGATTCTAGCCAAATATTGTTGATACTGAAATTTTGATGATCTTGCACGACACTGGGGTTTTCTTAGGACCTGAAACTGCATTGGGCCTGACCTGTGTCCTTGGTTAGGGCTTCCATTGACGATTGGGTGAACACAATTATTGTGTGTGATATGACTCCCCAGGATGTCGGTTGACTAAATGAATGCTCCCGGACATCTGTAAGAAATCAGCGGCATTCTTCCTATCTCTCAGTAGAAAAGACTGCATAGAACTTATTGTCGTCGCTTTCATCAAGCATGTTAACGTGCTAGGTTTAAGTGACACTACAGTCTGCGACGCTTGTGGAGAGAGCTATGACACCGTGGAACATTTTGCTTGTAGCAGGTGGCAGATTTTCGATACTGATGTGGTGAGCCATCTTAGAAAGACAAGGAAATTTAAATAAAATGGGTAAACCAGGGTTTTGTTTTCGGTATTATATGGATTCATGAACGATGAGAATTTATTCATCATCCTTGAAAATGTCTCTTGAGATACTCTTCTTATGTACCACAAACCTGCGAGGTATCTGCGAAACATAGCTTTAACCAAAAGGAATAAATAGATTTATTTATTTGATGTTTATTGGACTTCCGCGAGGGATGAGACAGTAAATAATTTTTGATTTTTCTTGAACCTTTTCTGAACACGAACCTCGAAACCTCGTGCAGTAGCCACTAAGCCATAGCGCCTACCATTAAGTAACTGGAAAGTCGGCAATTGTCACAATGGATCCGCATCTAAGTCTACATATAGGATGTTACTGTTACAAATTATCATTGAATTAATTTCCTCTCATAATTTATTTCAATTTCTAGTCGATCTACTGCTTTATGAAACGTCAGGTTAATTCCAGTTCAAAAGTTTGATCCTTGTAAAGCAGTTTAGCAGCGGGTTTCTAGAGTCGATTTACGTTTACACTGACGTACATAGATGGGCCCATCGACCTCTTAAGTAAGAGCTGTTGGCCATCAGCCACTACATAGTAATAGCCTCGTTTACTTGGCAATTTCCTTCGGACGATTAACGTAAAGGTCTTTATGAAGGTTACGATATGGTCTTGTTTGCTTTGTTCATCTGCCACCTGTACTTGTTTAATGTCTTAGATTTTAATAGGAAGCCATTATAACCAACGGGTTTGTGCTTGTTCAACTTTTTAAAGGCTGCACTTACCTCTTGGTGGAGGAACTGAATCTTGGGTTCACGACAAATCAATCTCTCTATCTGATGCCCATTGAGAAACTGCTGGAAGCACTATCTAAATGCATATAATTTCAGTGGACCACCTGCTAGTGATCTTCAATGGAATACCTCCGGATGTTGTTTCAATCCTAGGATTCTTCGATCTCCTCGAACTGGGGACTTAACCATCCTTCAACTAGTCGATACCCCTCATTGTGCATGATTGTGTTGAAGGCATTCTTTACATGCCTAGTATATCATCGTTTTCACGTCAATTTGTCCCCAGGGTTGAATTCGATATAACATCTCGATACCTTCGCATAAAATTTATTCTCGCTCTAGCCCTTGGCGCTGTCATAAAATTTGCTATTTCCGGCTGTTTCGCTGCATTTTTATTCTTAACCCATCAACCATTTGAAATCTTAGTTGTTTTACCAGCTGCCAAGTCAATGGATATAACTTCTGTCCAACTATCAAGTGGAGTTCTCCCCATGCATGTATCTATGACATTCACGCATTGAAATCATTTTTAATTTAACCTGAATATATGACTCAGAGAACACAAAAAACCTGTTCTTCCGCTCCTCGTAAATCAAACTGCTTCTCCTTAATTCAACGCAACTCAAATTTGACGACTTAAGTGCACTCCAGAATGAGTTATAATAATATCCGAACCTTCAGACGACCGGTCCGGTCCGCCGGTCACTTTCTTGAGTAAGACGTTTTTCCCCCGAGTTAAACCTCACATCCATCCGCACCGTACAACTCCTATCAAAAGAACTAAATTCCACCACATATCAAGAACATAGCAGCTGTCATAGGAGATCTATTTCCATGTTGCATGCATGTTGTGTGTCCGTGTGTGCTATCTCCTGACTTCAGCAATTAAAATCATCTCAGAGGTCTATGTCAGACGGAAAAGAAAAGGGACGGATCGAGATCTATGATTCAGTTTTATTGCAGAGCTGGGTCTGGAGGAGGACTCGTCACCGACAATAATAACATCGACAGCGACGACGAGGTAACTGCCGCCTGTCATCTTCTAGAGGATTAATGCACGTCATAAGCGCGCAAAAGCAGGAACAACATCCAACTAGTTTGGTTCGGTTTTCTTTTTTTATAGCTACATATCCTTCGATTGCTTTGTTATCTGTCTGCGACCACTTGATGCGCCAGAGTATCCTTTTAGAGTGGTCATAATAAATTTATGATTGGTTTGAGGTGCCGACACGACACAGAGTCCTTTGCAATTATTTTTAGGTGAATTTTATGCGTTCCTCTTGGGGGTTATATAACTCTTTAAGGAGTCTGTGAAATTTTCCAGACATTGACGATAACACGCTATCGATCCCGCCGATTATGGCGCACACAGCTGGTAATTATTAGACTTCGCTTTGGTCTGGTTCCGAAATTGGATTGTTTTATGTTCAAACGTTAAGCGAGCCGCGGTTCGGTGTCGTGCCAAAGAGACATTAAACGGAGCAGAGACAAACAAGTAGAGACAGTTCGGAGTTCGGGGGGAACTAATTTTAATACTCTTTGGGGTTAGTTTAGGCATAAAAAAATATAAACGTTTGAGTCTAGAAGAATGCATATTAAACTGGTTGCACAAATTGTTTCCGACATGTGGAGGACGAAGGGCGAGGAAGACATCAAGGAAGCGAACATGGAAATTGAGTGATTGGAATACAAATTGCAGGAAGTGGTCGGGGGTGCTATTCCCTGTGCTGGTTGGAACTATAATTTGAATTTTTCTATTGGCAATTGGATATAGTCGCAGTGTGGACCTAATGCGGTTGGAACCTATAAAACTACACAAATTTGTGGGGGAAACCATCAGGAACAGGTGTGGAACTGAATTGGCAGGTATATTGAAGGTTAAACAAACTTCTGGAAGAACTAGGGAGAATAGGTGCTGAGTGCGGCGATGAAAGACAGGCGTAGAAGAAATTATGATTCACACGGGACTTTTTCTAAGGTCCGGAGGAACAGAAGACAAGAATAAGTGGTTCTTCTCTTTCTCAACAATTTTAAATAACGACTTTCTTCCTCTCCTATAGGTGGCTACCACTAATGATAGGTGCGATCTGTTTAGAAACTAGATCTACAATTACACCACATCTTGGGAGCCTGAAGCGATTACTATTAGATATTTAAAGAACAGAATTCAAGAATGTTAGGTCTATTTTATTATATCTTTTATATGTACTTAGTAGTTAGGCGAACCCCACAGGCGGATCAGTAGAAATGCAGTGAAGTCGGAGGGTTATGATCCCTTATTTTCGGATCATAACCTCGCTGATAAAAGGAAGAAGAAGAATATGTACTTAGTAGTTAATGGCCCAAGTTACTTTCTCTAAGGTTGGAGCAAAAGGAGACTGAAGCAAATCTCAAGATTCTAAAGAAACCAAAGGAAGAAGCGGCTGGAAAATGTTCCAACCCTAATCCATAAACACAATGGCATAGAAGATATCAAAATCTATAATAATTACAATTGATTGCTCTGTTCACAGGCTTCCGTTGGAGCCCATTTATTTGCCGTTGGGTTTTGGTATGTGTAGAGAAAGAGAAGAGATTTGTTTTGTAAAGTGATTGCGAAACGATAAAATTAGTTAAGCATTTCATTCGATGATGAATAAATCATTGCGTTAATATCCCTCATAGACAAAAGCTGAGGGATTTGCTGGTTAGCGTTAGGAAAGACGTCTGCCTAGACCCTTCCTGGAAGATGAGACTGATATACGAGTACCTACCACTCATACCGGAACTTACAATTTTGGAAGGAAACATCAATAACTGATATCGATATAACTGTCAAATCGAGCTGTTGTCTGCTTGCTTTTTTGACACTTATGTTCAGTATAGCCTATCAAATCATCATAAATAGACTAGTACTTGAACAGTGCTATAAAACAGTTTTCCAAAATGACAATCAATACAAGGTGGCCAAAAATGTATCACTCTTTTGGAAGATGCTATATCTTTTGCTGATGGCGGCAATTGTCAGTTTTGTTTTGATATTTGTGAAGTAAATAGATGCAGAATGCACGTCGACAAGCCATGGAACGCCATACTCCTCAAGAACGCGGAATACTCGCGAATTGTAATTTTCAAAACGACAATCAATACTTGAAAAAACCATGAATAGATTTGTGTACTGGTAAGTACAAATTTGATACTTATTCAACGACACATGTCTTTGGCGCAAGGACCTGGAAGTTCAAGTTTCAGTTTCAATAGAATCAGCAATAAGTGAAGTTTTCCATGGTCTTTTCAGGAATACGTGACATTTCTTCGACAGAAGTTGTATACGCTTTGATACAGCTTCACACATTTGGTATAAAAATGGGCCCCAATTACGCAGGACGAAGCGGATCATATTCAATCTGTAAAATACCCTTCGTTCCGCTTTGGGTTATCATTAGTCCTGCCAAATGTACTTTATAATAAGGTATACTTATTTTCAAATGCAGATCCTTTTTGATTTGAGTCTTTTATTTGGTACCTTTTCGGTCCTTTTTTTCGGCCTGAAAAAAAAGTATATAAGAAACACAACTCCAACCGTACGTATTGTCTACAAAAAAAAGCATCCATCCACTATAAACGACTTCTGTCACGGGAAATTTTCCTAACTGATCGGAAATAAGACTCTCCATGATAAAAGTGCTAGAAAAATCTTCGTTTGACGAGTACGAACATTCTTCGAATGTACTTGATCAGTACAACTACATTAAAAATTACTGCACTGAAGAAAAATTCACCAAGTGGAATTCCACAAATTTGTCTACTGTTGAACGTTGGGTGGAAGTCTTCCAACATATGGAAGATCAACACATGCCTTTCGTCAAATTTTCTGAAATCATTGAGTTCGTCATTTGCTTCCCTTGTTCTTCAGCTCTGGTTGAACGTGTGTTTTCGCAAGCGAAGAAAGTATGAAAGAAGTGAGTTCTGCTCTTCAGATATCGACGCTGAAAGCTATTTTAACTGTGAAACTCAGTTTAGAATTTACGTGCATCGGCTTTTATAATTTTACCAAAACTCAACCGGAGTTGCTACGAAAAATTTCGAGCCAGAGGTACAATTTCAAACTTAGAGAAGGTCAAGTCGTATGGAAGTTGTCTAGTCGTATGGGATTTTCGCATTTCTCCGATGAATGATTTTATTGAGAAGTGCTCGAATATTTGAGGATTAGGGTCCGCCGCGTCCGAAGGGAAATCGCCGGTACCTGGATGCTCCATCACGACAATGTGCCCAGTCATACGTCGCTGATTGTGAGCGAGGTACCGGCTAAACACAATGTTACAACGCTGCGCCAACCATCGTACAGTCCAGATTTTCCTCCTCCCGAATTATTTTTGTTCTCTCAGATCAAAAGGAGACTGAAAGGAAACCAAGTGGTTAGTAAGTGGTTAGTGTGTCAGATCACTGCGCATGAGGTTCCAAGTTCGAATCCCAGGAAACACAAACAAGTTTTTTCACGGTTCCACCTCTCGCGAGCGTCTGACAAACATCCGAGAGTATTGTTGTCACGAAAAAGCTTCTCAAATCGCCGTTCGGATACGGCACTACACTGTAGGTCCCTTCCATTCGTGTGAAAAATATAACGCACACAACATGAGTGGTTGCGAGAAGCTAAGCCCTAGCACTTAAAGAGCTGTTGCGCTAAATATTTATTTATTTATTAAGCGGCTTCAACGGGGTGGATGAAATGCCTTGCGGTTGCCGACTTCCAGGGGGCATGTGAACAATTAAAAAAGCGCTAGCAACGGACTATTGATGCGGGAGGGTCGTATTTTGGAAAGTTCTAACTCACTATAGATACGAATCTTTAGTAAATTTCCCTGTTTCAACAGTCCTGATACTTATTGGACAAACCCTGTGTGCTACATTTTTATTGGCTAGTTAGCTTTTTAAACACACCACGTGTCTATCAGATATATACTCGTTCGCTTTTACTAATGGACCGAACTCAAAACAAATGTCATGCGAAGCGGAGTTAAAATTGCTAATAAGAAAACCCGTCAATAAATGCGATTCGCAACGTTTTGCATAATCGGATGCCTGTAGGTCTCCGCCATTCGAGCTAAAAGATAGAACACACACAACACGAATCGCTGCGAGAAGCTCTGCCTTAGTCTATGGATTTTTAGCTATGGACCGTTTACGTCAAATATTTGTTTCACGTTTTCTACAACTAGGATCATATACATATTGTACGTATACGGTTGATTGGTGGAAATGTAGTCAGAATCAAAGATATTGAAGCTATTTGTGGAACAATTTTGGGAAGCACTCTCTAATAGTTTGACACTCCTGGACAATGAAACATTCTTAGGCGGATGCGTATAGAAACATTTTTATGTAGGACTTTCATGAAAAAAATATCTTCAGGCTTCTCCAGTTGAAGTTTTCAACAACAGACCCTTTAAATCTCCATTTAAATATTCAGTTTTATTTCTTCTTTTGTATTTTTTTTTTAAGTTCATGTGCATGTACACTTGAAATCATTCCAAGTTATGCTGGCAAGGATAAACTTTTCATTTGCATGTTGTATACCTCTGTCATACCAAACCCACGTCTGTGAACTCTGTGGATGATGCGTCGCCCATGCATCCGCAGTGTTTTCCTATTTCTTATGAACACACTCCCTTCGAGTGCGAGAGAAAGAAGAAGACATGCAACCACAAAAACAGATTTTATAAATTCCTCTCATGCATTGTGTTTATAATAAAAATAAATAAAAGTATAAAAAAAAAATTCTGTCATTTCGTTGAGTTATTCCCTCACAGAACTGTGTATATTCAAATGTACTGTGCTGGTGTCATCCTTTTATTTATTTTTATTTAAACCAATCCAAGGAGATGTGAAGGCGAAATGAGAGGAGAATAAAAGTTGCACAGGAATATGCACTCGTTGGTAGACATAACAATCGCAATATGATTTTCCATATCCCGAGCCCCGATGAATATAAAGGACCTGTGCAATGCGCGCACCCGAAGCGAAAGAAAAGGGATAATTTTTAAACAGCATTTGCAAATTGAGTTGAAGCCACCGCACACCGAACACCGTCAGCCGTACCGACCGCCAGGATGCGGACGAGAGGCATATTCATTCAGTTTTGGAATAATAGTTTTACTGCTGTGAATTTATTTTTTTCTTCTCCTTCTTTTATGTGTGAATTCTATTTTTATTTAATTTTTTTCTTTCTTCATTCGTTTATACTTTATATTTTATCAAGTGCATTGTATGAAAGGATTTAATGTACAGAAGTACACGATAAGGGTTTACGCAAGAGTATAATGGAAGTTCTTTGGCTAAAAGTTTTCCTTTCTTGATAGCGAGGAATCTGATTTGAGTTCCTTTATTTGAGTTTTTGCAATATACAAAAGGAGGAAGGAAAAATAGGATATAAAGTGTGTTTTTAGTTTGATTACATCTCAAGAGGCAGATGAGTGGGTGGTGCATTTGTACTTATACTTGTATCTGGGAGTCTAAGAGGAATTTGTTATACTTTGGAATGTATAATGGTCCAGAGAAATCACTAAACTTAATATTTCGGAATGCAGGAACAACCTTATTAATGCTCAGATTTAAACTAAAAGTTTGTTTTAAGGAAATGTTTCTATAATGTATCAGAAAAGGCAAGGTTTAGGCCCATTCAAAATGTGAGACTAAGTTAAACTGGAGGCGACATTATTGGTTCTCCTTGCTTTTTCTTTTTCAGGTAAGATTGTGGTACATGACATAGGTATCCTTAGGAAGCCTTCTATTGGTGTTCTACTCGTGTATTAGAAAGGAAGTGCCCACTTTCGAGGAATGTAGTCTGGTGTTCCTGATCAGTCAAGGAAGGTCAAATTGTGAATTTTCTAGAAATAAGTTAAAGAACTTTGGAGCATACTTGTACCAGGGCAAGGGTCATTTTTACTCCAACACTCATTCCAAATCTTTCAGATCAAACGATTTACCATTCTTTATAGTAACTAGCATAGAAAACGTTGCAGATAGTTACTTACATCAGAACTAAAGTGCTTAACAAAGCAGCGTACTTTTTTACTGTCACCAGTATGTATAGGTACATATGTATGTACGTACATCAAGCAATCTAGGCAGATTGTCTTTACCAATAAGTGAGTTTTGCAGAAAGAGTAATGGCCATACAATTTTTTTTATCGATATAGAAGGACACTTTAGCACTGCACCTGAAAAAGTTTCAACAGTTACAACAAAATAGGGGTAAACTGCAAGATTTGTAGACAAATCGGGTGTGACAACCCACCATAGCAATTAGTACATAACGAGGCTAAGCCTAATACTAGGTGATTTTTCCCACAGTCTGGGGTGGCTGTCTGTTCCACAATACAGACACACTTAGACCAGAAGAGGTCCATTGTGATACAACTGTATCTAGCACATAATCAGCTACACATGAAGTTATTATGAAGACCAATAAGAGCGAGAATGCTTCTGACGTCTGTATTCAGCAGTTCACCAAGGTTATCTAGAAGACGTGCTTCAAGATAGAGTTGTCTTTTTTCGAATAGGAGGATGGTTTCTTCCTCCTCTTTGTTCCTGCAGCTCCTACAGAAATTGTTTGAAAAGAGACCCAACATTTTCGCGTAGGCCTATTGGATATTGTTCTGTGAGGTCACCGATAGGGGAGCTGATATCTGATTGCTTCAGCAAGATCAAACCATTTGAGCGCTTCTGGTCCAGTTACCTTGAATGTCTCTGTAGCCTACCACACAGCATGGGTGAATATTTAACTGCTCTGCAATCTCCGTGAGATGAGCGGCAGTCTAGAGCAACCTTTGAAGTAAAAGAGAACGACTCCAGGGACCCAGTAGCCGCTTGGCTGTCCGAAAAAATGCTAATGTCCCTGGCAGATATTACGTTACATTTCAGTCAGGACAGGGCTTCCTTAATTACCATCATTTTCGCCTGAATAACGCTCCAGTGATCTGGGAGCCGGAAGAAAATACTCAGATCGAGTTTTTCGGAGAAGACACCACCACCCACACGATGTGCAGTCTTGAATCCGTATGTATAGAAGAGTATCGAACTGCTTTCTATCCTGGCTGCGCTTTCCCACTCAGACCGGCAGACATCGTTGCACGGAAGTTCCTGTCAAACCTGCATTTCGGAGGCATGTAGTCGGCGTTTTCAGATGTAAAGTTCAGTAGATCTAAGATCGAGGAGTGGTCAGTTTGATGCTGGACAACTGGGAGAACGCTTTCAGATGAGCGGTCGCTCTAGCAACCATCTGTTTGCCGAAAATATCTAATTGCAATAGGGGCAGCACTATGTCAAGTTCTGCGGAGGGGCGGTTCTAGGCGCAACCCTGATACACATGCAAGTTGATCTTTCCATTTTCCCTAGAAGGTTTTCGATAGCCTAATACCCAGGTGAAACCTGTGTAGTCCCAGTAACCTACTCTCGATGTACTTAATGATAATGAGACCAATCATCATCTATGGGGTGTTTGCTTAAACTTCTGTAACTTAGCTTATACAGCGAAGAAAAACCTAGGGAAAGTACTTGGACTGGCAGAAAAAAAAACACTGCTTAAGCTCATAATTAAAAGCACAGGCAAAAACGGAAATAAGGAACTAAAAATGTAGCGCACAGCAAATCTTCAAATAGGCCATGATTAAGAAATGCAGCTAAGCCAGGCACCAAAAGAGAACAGATGAGCGAAACTGTGATGCATACCATTTTCACCACACCTTTAAATGGCACACTATCACAGGAGCGGTATCACAGGGTTAAGTTATTGGCCCACTGCTATGCAACGCCACGTACGTTGAAATCCTTAAGTTTAAAGGCGAGCTGTTGCTCCATGTATATCATCTGACGGGACTGGGGCAGAATCATTTGGATTAATGGTTTCTGCCAATGGCTACATTTCCACTCGGTTGGTTCGAACGAGGATTAAAGCAGTGTTCAATGCTGGAAATGGCGGTCAAGTTCTACAGATAATATGATCGCAGAGGACTCTTATGGTCTTGGAAATTTAAGACATCTTTTGAAAACCACATATTACGATTCTGACATACATATACGAGAATGGAACGCACAACGCAAATGGTTTGCGAGAAGCAAGGTTTGGTGGACAAGTCTAAAAATAAATTACGGCTATGGTTAGCACATTCGCATATTATAATGCGATGTTATTAATGGTGCGATTGGTACACTTTCGGGGCGGAAAGTAGTTATATTTGAGGGCTCTAGGAGATTGAACTGCCTTAGGCAGAATCCATCTCTGGGCTTTTGGAATAGATCGGCAATGTATTACCAACAAGAAGACACTATCTATTCTAATAGAGAAGTTGCTATCAAAACATTTAAGATCGTTGTGATCAAGATTATGTATGATGTGACCCCGTATCAATATTTTGCTACTAGAAGAGCAACGTAAAACCATAACTAGTTTTGAATAAAACCTGGTCTCTTCGGACCCACACGTCTCATGAAATACACACAGTACTTTGGAAAATGCACCAATAGCTCAATAGATCAATAGGTTCCGATGTTCCACGGATCTTATGCCTTCACGAGACTTTTTAGGTAACAATATTTATTTTACCGAGTTTATTGCTTTCAATAATTTGTTGTTTATTTAAGTTTATTGCTTTGAGTTACAAAACCTTTAAAACTGTTTGATTAAACTGCGTACTATCTTTAGGGCTGAATTTGCCCTCCAGCTCAATTCGCAATGATTACCAAGGTAATTTCCAGAGTTCACTAATTAGAACGAAAAAAACTAACTTAAATCAAATTCTCTTCATACATGTGCCACACCCACTACACCTTCAAGGCATATTCCCTTGCCACAACGTATTTCATACATTTAACCTGCATAAAATGAGATCTCTCTGCCAAATATAATTCCAACTTACGAAATTCGTTTATGAATTTGTAATAAGTTTTCTAGATTTCGTTTCCACCGAGCTAGAGCTCTTCCATCTGCCATCGTAGATCCCGAACTATTATCCCTACCCCGTCCACATTCCCCATTCCAACCTTAATACTAACAACTTTGTTACATACGAACCTTATTCATACAATTTCCCACTTTAAAGTAATATTATTTAATTCCCTCACATCCTGCGAGGACGACTTTGAGTCGAAATTTATTCACCCATTCCTTCAAGTTTCACACATGGGACCGGGCCAAGCCGAGTTGGGCCATTTACCTCCCCTAGAGCGCAAAAAAAGAAGAAGGAAAATGAGTCTCACTAGAGAGACATGTCGTGTGCTAAAACTGTAAAACACCACAGGGATCCCCGACACATACATACACACAGATATACACAGGCCGACAAGGACGACAGATATCGTTCTCGTTTCCGCCGAAAAAGGAGACTCCAAATAAACTTAAAATTTTATATCCTTTTTGTTAGTAATAAAGCAGAGTATTAGTGGTAGTAGTGTGGATGATAAGAAAAACTGTCGGGATGACGGCTCTGGGAGAATATGATGACTCTGTAAGCCATCCCAGCTCAGCAGTGCCGTTGACTTCGAGAATTTTTTTTTTCTGCAATAAGCACATATATTTATGAGGAAGGAGTAAACATTTATTTCTTCGTTTCGTTTCGTTTCCTTTTTAAAGCGCACACCGACACAAGAGAATATATTTTTGAAGAAGCCTTCACGACTACGATGATGACAATTTCTCATCTGAATTAATTAGAAAGCACAGTTACGCGCCGTGATATACCATTACGTGTCCTTTTGTGGAGGAGAATTTCTCACATAAAAAGGAAGAGGTTCGTACACATACTCTCTTCAAGGCGAAGGAGGACCCCGGTGCAGAATAATCAGAGACACAAATTAGAATTATTTATACACACTTCGTATAAAGAAAATAAACACACACACGTACACATGGAAGTGGAAAGGAAATACGAGTATAGTGTAGTTAGATAATTGCTCGTACTTACATAATAAAGATACGTATACAGTTTTTAATTAAATTTCGCTTTCATTATTTTCATATTTAATTACGCGCTGCTAAACATATGAATGTAATTTTCGCTCATTTTTCGCTGAATTTAAATTGCTCGCACTGTTTGTTTTGTGAGATGTTTAGATGCGAAAGTCTAGATACTAGTTGTTGTGCGTGTATTAATTTGTTTGCATTAATATGTTTGGTGCAAGATACGAATGTCGATTAATACAGGATCAAGAGACACAAATTTACTGAAATTCCAGCATTGAAGCTGGCTCTGAAGAAGCAAGTTAGATGCTATGTAGAGGCTTGAGCTGAAGAATTTAAACTGAAGAGTCACTAATAGCAAAAGGATCTTTAGAAAATTGGGAGCGATTCTGTGAGATTGATTTTTTAATTTCATAGGGAATGTGTAACGTAAGGATTGTGGAACTTATGCAGCTTGGAATTGCAAGTAAGAGCTTATGGAGAAGCTTGGCATTTGGGCTTGAGACAAATCATGTCCAGAGCACCAATACCTTTCGTAAGGAGAACTATTGTAGCTGGAGATCACACCGGCATGATTCGCAAGGAGAAATTCTGGGCATTCTGATCATCCATATTAAGAGGTGGAAAGAGGTTCTTGTAAATAGCCAACTTTGAAATGGATGCTGGTACCACTGGCGAGATAACCGACGAACATACAATAGTTCGGCAAATACCTTACTTGCTCGATTTAAGGCACCAGGAATGGATAAAACACGACCGCTGATGACATAAGAGTCAGGAGCTATTGTTATTCTAATAAAAATCAGATTGCTTTCTTAAGCTAGGATACATCTCAAATATGGAGGGGGCTGGAAAACTGAATTCCCAAAACCGGGAAAACTAATCACACTATCTCCAAGAACTGCAGATTTTTATTTATGGCTTTTATATTTGACGGCATTTTAAAGATAGTGGAGGCTAGTGGTAACAAGCAGATTTCTTCCAGTTTTAAGCGATTCAAGTGCGAACTATTAGTAGTTAATCAAAAACAGAGAGATCGTTGCTTTCAATCGGAAAATCGATTTATTCAAATCTTCTAGAATACGAGAGGTTAAACTGGAAATTTCACGTGTGTAGATCTGTGGGTTGCATACTAGAATGAAATGAAAATATTGATAATCCCTGATTTTTGTTTTAAGGAAGCAAACTACATATACACTAAAGTTGCGAGTGGTGTTTTCAAACAAGACTCTAAGCATGCTAAATCGCAATCAGACTGAAGACAGCATTGAGTTTTGGAAGCATTACATTCCAGTCTATTGGTTATACCCCATTTTAATATGCTGTCAAGGTCGGAATTCAATGTATTTAATATACGTTGTCATTCCTCTTCTACGGCCGAAGAGCATTAAACGGCCAAAAAGGTATTAGGTGTACAAGTGTTTCCGCCATTTGACAAAAGATGGCGCCACCAATAAGTTTGTCTTGAAATTGTCAGATGTAAAGGTCCATTAACAGCTCAGCGACCTGCGAATGCCCAAACTGCGAACAAACAGTTTTTAGCACATTTATAAGCACGCCCTTGGCAATTTTATTATTCCAAAAGAAGGGAGCTTAATTTATTTATCGATTAATATATAAAAAGTTGAATTGTAATTAGTAATTAACAAGTAATTAACAATTCGCCAATTTTTCCGCGAATAAGCGAATGATTTTTGCGAACTGTCAAATTTTATTCACATTCCACACATGTAGGACGCAATCCACATTCCCGCGACCAAAACATTCGCGAGAGTTTAACCTCATAATTTTTTTGTTTTGTTCTTGGTGGGTAAGATCGTGGTTAATTTATCGAAAGAAGGTAAGATATTACCTTCTGAATGAAAGCTACGCTATGTATTTATGCATTTTTAACGTTTAGTTAAAAAATGAAAGAAAACTCAAGTTCGCCGATTGCCGCGACCAGATGAAAAAGTAGCTGTGAATGAAATGTCAAAATTGGCAAATATTCGCTTATACGCATTCGCAGGTCGCTGAGCTGTGAATCGACCTTAAACCGTAATATCGTAAAATGTCAAGTTTTGTGCCGAATAAGCGTCATTTGCGGGAGGTTTTTTTTTCTACTTTAATTTGAAGAAATCTGCAGCTGAGGCGCATCGATTGCTTGTGGAAGCATATGCCTGGGTATGTGCTTGCATTTTCAAATGTAAATTCAAACCGGGCTGAATTTTTCAGTAGCTTCCCAAAAATGAAAACTCGACTTATTCCAATTAATTTTAAGTACATAAATATAGATGAATATCTACTAGATTACAAGTTTTTCATACGTACACCGCACTAACCATACGTGTATACCTGGGTATGCACGTGTTGACTAAGCGTTGTGCGACACTCGCATTGACACAAAGGTTAAGTGAGAGAAGTTGTCGTTCGGTTCCAAAAATTTAAAAACGGTGAGTATGACGTGGAAGACAAAAAACGTAGTGGAAGACGGAAAGTGTACGAAGACACGGAATTGGAAGCATTATTGGAGACAGAATTGGTATTAGTGGCTAGTGATGGAAAATTCTTGGAATAAAACTTAATGTACAGTTCTTTCACAATAAATTCGTAATTTTTGGTAAAAAACGGCGAAAGCTTATTTGTACACCTGATCATTTCTAATCCATTAAAGAGATTCATCGATGCTATATGCACGCATTTTCGACAAAAGAATCTGATGCCAAACTCTGTCAAATGCCTTAGAAATATCGACCGCAACCATCTTTGTTTTGCCGAAATGATGGAGATTGGTTCCACTTCTCGGTGAGATATGCCATCAAATCACAAGTGGGCATGTTGTTACGAAACCCATGTCCGTCATTGAGGAGACAACGTAAGTCAAGGTACATAAGCTAACGGTTTATCAGTGTTTCCATGACTTTTGTGAAACTAAAACTAATAGCTTACCAGGAAACACCTCAGCGGTTACTGATTTAATGCAGAGGGTGCCAAAGCGTGTGATGGCTGAAAATAAGATCCGTTTAGTTCACACTCATCGTATAGTTAGGTTTTTTCATACCAAAAAAAAAAAAAGAATAGAGAACACAGCAGAAACTTCGTCTTTATATTTTTTATTCCTTATGAATTAAAATTGGGGAGTTTTCATCCCTCGATGGACGCACCAGGTGCGGATGTCATGAATTTGCTGCGCTTAATCGCAATTTCCAAATTGCTCCGTGAGCACTAAAAATTACACAGATTATGTGGCCTAAGAGTGTGCCGGCGCATATTATAAAAGCAGCTATTCGAATCTACCTCCTAATCCCCTAACCAGCTTTGCCATAATCATAAAAACTGTAAATCTTTTGTAAACAAAATGTCAACTCTTTCCTTTCTGTAGCAACAAAACAGAAAATTATTAAGCCCTAAAACCATTAAAAGAAAAATATAAAACAAAAAAAAAAAAAAAAACAATCCAGAACCATTAACCTCTCGAAATATCCCCCATTTTACTACAGCGACGTTTCGTGCCTGTTCGCCAATATCCTAGCCTGGCCCCGAAAAAAAGAAAACACATTTGATCTGCTTTACCCTTTCTCACGGAGACACATACAAAGTACCTTAGTACGTCTGATGAACGTAAAAATACAAGAAAACAAATAAAAAAAAAAAAAATAAAAAAAGGAAAAACAAAATACCGTTGTGTAAGGACGGACGGATGGATGAATGGATGGAGGTGGAAGATTATTGCCGTTGATTCCTTTGCGCGGGCTTAATTTTTTTATACTCCCGCCATTTTAATGGCCTCTCGGCAATATTCCTCGTCATTTTGTCCCGCGAACGGAAGAATTCACCTATAAAATATATTTTTTCTTTTTATATTCCCTCTAAGGAGCCGACCACATTTCAACATATCCACCACAGAGAAGCAACGAAATGTCATAGGCAACCGTCACGACGAGTAGGTAGACCAGATAGAGAGAGCGAGGGAGGAAAAGCTGGGCAATAAAACATACAACACACAGCGCATTAGAAAGAGTATTATTTCTTCTAAGCCGGATTAATGGAGGTCCTTAAAATGACTTTTATTACACGCGGATTTCTGCTCCTTGCAAACGGGCCCCTCTTTGTTTGTTTATGAAACAGTGACAGGGCGGCACACATAAAAACTTACATTCCACGTCCTTCTATTTTGACTTTTATTTCCTTGTACTCCTCCGCTGTTGCTTGGCGACAAACTCTCACTCGACTTCTCCTTAACGTTATATAATGTATATATTTTTTGAGTAATAAAAAAATTGTTTGATGTCCTGCGATAGATGGTTGGATGGATAGATGGCGCGCGTATGAATGAAAATGAATACATTCATCGACACGTCGCGTCGTCGTCGTTGTGACGCTGTAACAGACAACAAGGATACACTCACTGGGATGATCCTTGGTGGACATGGACATGTAATGAGATGTTTATCTGCGAGTGGTTTCTGGAGGCCTCACGCGCCATTTATGTGGACATTATCGTTATTATTACTTTCGTTTCGTTTTGGACCGGCGAATTAAATGTCACTTTTACGATCTCGTAAATGGTGAAACGATCAGCTGGCTCGATGTTTTTTCCCCTATTTAATTTGTTGCTGGTGAAGTAGGCCTTGGAATACCCAAGGACACACGGCAAAGGAAAGGGAACTGCCTTTTTTTGAATCAATAAATTTTCGTATTGGATTGTATTGTGTAATGGGTGCCTCTGCCTGCCTGTTGTTTTATTGAGCTATTAAACTTAAATAATTTGCTTTTGCGGTGGAAATTTATTGGTGTGGAAAAAGTGTCCTTTCAGCGGTGCTGCGGCACGCGGGTGGGCGGTATATACAACAGCAACAGCAACAACAACACAACGAAGCGATGGCAGAGAAATTGTTTCTGTCGTTTTGATGTTGTTTTTATTTATGAGGTTCGTTGGAAGAGGCAATCGTTTGCGTAATTTTATGAATGCCTTCTATTTTAGGAAATTATCTTTGGGAGGAAATAGGATCGTTGTCTCACATTTAGTTGGAATCTTAATTAAAAAAGAAAGAAAGAGTAATACAATAAAATGATTTGATGGGCTTTGGCATAATAAGGATAAAGACGTGTTTGAAATAAAATGATTTCGCTGACAAGGTTATTAAAAAGGATTTGAAATACAAAAATAAGGTGTGTAGTTTCTAAGCCTATCTCTCTGTCTAGCCTCCCATAAAGCATTCGTATTAATGAAAAATTCAAGACCAAGGGAATTCCTTGAGTTTTAAGATAGAATTAATTTTCAAGTCATAAAGCTTGAAGTTAGAGGATGGGACATAGAGTATTGCATAAAATTCTGCTGTTATTGTTAAACCATTAATAAATTCAATTTCAATTCATTGCAGCTGAATTCTACTACACTATTGGCTGCAGAGGTATTCAACATTATATAGTACAACTGAGCACGCTGGCAATAAGTAATAAGCTCTTGAGAAGGCAACTTATTCAGGTGCTCATTCCTTCTCCATCCTCTGCCATCGACTCCATCTCATAAGGATTCGATCATCTATTCCTATGACTACTAATGACACGGTAATCGTGGCACGTTTTGGAAACCGCGCATTACGTCAGTAAATCATAAAATAGAGATAATTCTGTTCGTAGAAGTGTCTCGCGTATACTGGTGTTGCGAACTCGATCACTTCGTGTTATTCTAGTACCATCACGAAGGAACTTTATTCCGGAAGCTTGTATCTTATTCTTTCAGTCACTACCCAGAGTTCATGATAACTCAAAGGACGTTTACCCTCACGGAAATTGCTGTATTCGCTGAATTGTAATCACAATTGTAACACCAGGGTGACGACAGAACTACATCCTCTACTACTACAAGAGTTAGACACTACAATAAATTAACTCGACCAACCATCCACATAAAAGAACTGCTTAATAATATTGGAATGGAAGCTACATATAGGACTTTAATTATTTCACTTTATGCAGCTATGTAGAATGCTTGCTCAGTAGGAGATACATATATAGATTTAGAGCTGGAAGGGTGTTAAGCATACGCTTGACAGTGACATTTTTCAAGGAGAAGAGCTATCTATCACAACTATTATGCAACAAAATGCTACTGAAACTAGAACACAGTGAAATAAAGTTTGTGACCTTCGTTGTCGTCGATTTCCTGATGGTGTGGCACTAAGTGGACAAATGCTGCGGCAATTAGCCGCTCGTCTTGAGGAGACTGGCTCAACACGAATAGTAGCTGACGCGACCGGAGCAGCCATTTGTGGCTGCAGATGTCCAAGAAGAGCTTCAAACATCAATCAGACGACGGGATACGCAATTGGGCATCAATAGACTTGCAGATGTTCCCGTAGAAAGTGCAAACAGTGTATCAGTTATTGCTGATACGAGCGCTACAGAACAATGATCAAGGACTTCTTGCTGCTGCCAATTGACGAATTGGGTTTGGAGAATATATGATTCCATCAGGACGTTGCAACCACACACACAGCACGAGCGACATTGGATATTCTGCAGCAAGCGTTTCCCGCTCGCTTGATTTCTCGTTTTGGCGATTTGCACTGGCATATAAATAAGATAATCCGATTTGATCGTTCCAGACTTCTTTCTTTGGGATTCTTTTTTTTGAAGTCACGGATCTATATGAATAAGCCAAAGGCCTTGGCGTCCCCAAAGGAGAATATCCGATAAAAAATGAAGAGTTTATCGCTAGAAGGTTTTAGACAAGTCATCGAAAATGCTGTGGAACGAACCCGAATGTGCATCAATTCTGGCGGCGGCCACTTGACTGAATATTATTTTCACGACTTAATGGACAAAAATGTAAACGTCTAGATAAAAATAATCAACAAATAGAACCAATTCTTTTTATTTACAAACAATACAATACAATATTACAAACGACCGCGCTATATGGGAAAAAAATGCAAGCAGAAACTTCAAGCTCTTTTGGGCTTTGGAACACAGCGATTTTTCATGCAAATGCTCAGCTCTTGGAAGAACTAGAAAGGTGACCCTCGGCGAACACTTTTTGAATAATCTGTACAAACTGTCAACAAAGCCTTCGAAAGGGGCATCTACCATTGGGTCCACAGAAATCTAAGTGATTTCTGAACGATCTTTCTATTTATTGCATAGAATTTAAACAAAGCAAGTTCTTATGTTTTTCGAGTTTCAGCAGTTGTTTTTCGTTCTTTATTTTGCTCCCAGCAAGCTTGTCCCAAGTCCTGTCACACAGCAAAACAATAGGCAAGCATTTTAGACAAAAGAGGGGTTTTTTTTTCATTTTATTATATAATATTTTCTTAATATATGCAGGTACAAAGTCCTCTGTAGATGTTCGGTTTCCGACCCCTTCATAGCCACATCCGGAATGCCTCAAGGTAGCTATCTATAAAATCTCGCACATGGTTGTTCTTTTCAAACTTAGAGCTTTTAGCTTTCGATTGAGGTTCTTTGCGTGGATCAAATCGTACCTTAAAGAACGGGTCCTCTTAAGATTCCATTTAAGCCACCTCCGGAGTGCCTCAAGTTAGCCGTCTTGGTCCTGTGGTATTCATCTTGTTAATGAATGACGTCGACATTGAAAACATTTACTTATCTGTTTACGTAGATGACATACAAACCTTCAGGCACATATTAATCCCCACTGATTCACACCCACTTTAAGATGTCTTGATTAGATTTGCAACCTAATGCAAGCAAATGTCAAGCTATTACCTATTCCCGAAGTCTGGTCTTCCTATAACATAACCCTTTCCATTCGAATCGGGGCTGTCCAATGCAGATTTATACATTTTGCTTACGAGGGTCGCTTGAAATTGATTAGCACTTAGTCACTTGAGAAACATCGAGAAGTTGCCGATATACCCTTTGTAAATCACTCTAACCTTAATTTCCATAGCACCATTTGACAAGAGACGAAGATGCAGGAATGACAAATCAAGAAGGCAACACTTCAACGATTGGCTACATATGTCGTCCCATATCGACTTGAGTATCTTTTGTTTCGAATGATGTTTAACCAACGAAAAAGAAACAATCAGTGTTAGAATATTCTCTTGGACTAAAACATTATGCCATCAATGAAAGTAGCTGCACGTAATTTAATTAGTATTTTGTCGATCCACATAAAGGCGACGAATCTAGAATGACTTCCATTGTCAGTGGCTGAACTATTTCGCTGTCGGGATAGAGTCAGATACTTACTTTTATTTTTTTTGTAAATCTACCTCTAAGACGAAGTAACTGAAGTTTTCTACACAATCGCGCAAAAGTGTGAGTCGAACAGGAGAGATTACCCGCAAGTTTCAGTTGATGTAAAGCGTGTTCCATAACCATGTATAATCCGAAGAAATTAAGCCCAAGTCAATGCCACTACCACCTGAGCCATAAAGTTTGTGGATATTTATCTGACAATATAATCATCAAGTAGTCGTACACAAATTGGCTCACCATTCAGGGTGTTACTAAAATCGATGACTTTATATCTTAGGCCCACTTCTCCTCTTTTCAACAAATTCCCGGTGGCATTCTCGCTACCGATATCTTAACTCCGCTAACACCTAACACATACCACCAACGACCACATCTTTCTGGAATTCTTTTTCGACCATATTCTCCCAATTATTTCAACCTCTGCATTTATTCCAATGAATACCTCAAATGAAGCAATCAATTCAACTACAATTCTGTCAAGTTGTCTCAGCCCACCCAAATAAACAAACAATATGTCTTTCGATGAAATCCCTCGCCTAATGCCACTGGAAGACAAACGCAAACAAGGTGTAAATGTCTTAAATCATTCAAAGTTCCTTCATTTGAATCGTGTAATCCAATCTAACAAACCGAAGGCTATTCCAATTCCCTTCTTAGCCCAAAAGGTAGGTACATATATCTTAGCACAAAATCCCCGAAATGAATAAAGAGAAAAACCTCGCCTCGTCTCCTGCTTCTTGTGTGATGTCGCTCCACCATCTAAAGCTACTATTGCTCCTGAATGGATTAAACCCTCAGACTACATTTATAATCAGATTAAAATTTTCCTCTCATCTGATTTTGGACCGGGGATTGGGTTTGGAGAGTAGACTCATACACACACAACGCCAAGTCCCCTAAACTTGAGGCGAATTGATAGCGAGTGGTCTCGAACCTAAAACGCGCTATGTAATCCGGTCCCAATGAATTCATTTGTTATGGACACGTGGTATAGGTTTGGATTTATATTTCGTCACGAAGGGAGTAAGACACGAACAAACACAAAAGAATGTCACTCGCGCGTCATGTGTGTGTGTGTATCTGCGTAAAGATTTGACACACATCTGTACTACTTGTTTGGGGAGCATTTAATCTCTTTAGCATGATCCCTCCCCCCCTGGGCATGTGCTCATACAGCTCACCTATCGTCGTCGTCATACATGCACACACACACATCGCTAAAGGAATTAAGTCATCCATAAGGATTTTCTTTTCTTTTCTTTCCCTTATACCGTATATAGTATACCCCCATTTGCCCATGCGTCGTCTTCTTTATCTAAGAGTACAAAAAAGGTTTCAAGATACAATATCTTAAGACCTAATGAAAGGTTAATCGGTGAACAAGTAGCATTACTGGCATCTGGGTTTTTGTGTTCTATCAAAAGATTTGGTTGGGAAATCTTTTATCCTTTTTTTCCTCCTTCGTTTTTGGGTGAAATTTATTCGAGTGATAGAAGCTAAAAATGTCCTGGATTACATACATAGTTCCTCCCCCTCCTGCAATGCTAAACTTACCAAACCAAAGAACCTTCTACTACCACTATACTTGAATGTTGTAAACTCACCTGAAAAGAAAAAGAAAAGAAAATTTCAAGATTAGATACTTTTTTCGGAATTTAACTTTTTATAGGCAATTAATGATTAAAAGAATAAATTTCATCTAAACTAGAAAGGGACAATCGGTTTTCAAATAATTAATCGGAATCAGTGTTAGCTACTTTACGGGTGATTTTACGAGCGCGCCCGCTTTGGGGCAGACAATGGTCGAGAATTGGGTGTGAAAGGTAGCTAGACGTGAGGTAATTCAAATTTTATGAGATCACTGGATTGTACGAGTATCTTAAATGAATCTTTGATTTGGAATTAGAGATTTTTTTTTTTTTATTGACATTCAGTAGTAGATCAGAAGGAATACGAGAGAGAGAACCAATTAACGAGTTAATTTTTATTTCGTAGCTGATTGGCAGTTGATTCAGTAAGTAGAACATGAGTTTTATAGGACAAGGGCTGTTGAAAGCCGTAAAGTAGAGAAGTAATTTTCGATGCAATTGGGCTGAAGGGAGGAATCAAATATTTGATTGGGAAAGACTGTCTGTGAAGCTTATAGTTTAATTTTATGGACGTTTAGATACAAAGCGTTGGATATAACTTCGGTGAAGTGTAGGAATTTATACGTGGCGACGACTTACCAGTATGTATCAAAGGTTAGGAAAAAAAGACGGGCAATGTAATATGGCCTCCGAAGGAATAATAATAATTTGTCACCAAGTAGTCTCAAAATGGGGCGGTAAGAAACATATGCGAAATGCAACTACACCACACACATGCAGGGAAGACATAGGGCGTGGCTTTCAGAGGATACCTGGAGACGGATTGACGAACGAAAACAGCTGAAAGCTCGCGTTGCAGCTACCCCAGCAGCAGGGAGAAGCAAGCTAGAGTCCCTATATCGCATGAAGATGAGAGAAGTTCAGCGTAGCGTGCGACGTGACAAGCGCAACTACATCAACGCGCTGGTTACAGAAGCAGAAGAAGCTGCACGGAGGTGCGACAGCAGGACCGTCTACAGAATCACGAAGGAGCTGACAGGTGGTCGCAGATCCAGCCAACACCCAGTGAAAAACCTAGACGGCTCCTTGCTCATTTCGGATGAGGACCAGCTCAAGAGATGGAAAGAGCATTTGGATACGGTTTTGAACCGTGTATTCGCTAGCGATATGCTCCCAAATCAGACTGAGATGCCCGAGGTGAGAAGTTCCCGAATACGCACCACGACTCCCAGTAAAGATGAGATCATTACCGCGATCAAGGCACTCAAACCAACAAGGCGGTAGGACTTGACGATATTCTAGCAGAGCTCTTACAAGCAGCGCTCACAACATCGGCTGAGCTTCTGCTTCCACTTATAGATAGAGCTTGGGAAGCTGAGAGCTTTCCTAACGAGTGGAAAAAGGGAATGATCGTCAAGCTTCCTAAGAAAGGAAATTTAATGGAATGCGGAAACTGGAGGGGTATCTGCGTGCTGCCTGCTGTAGCTAAGATAATAGCTAAACTCATCCTGGAGCGAATCAAACAACATCTCGAAGACACACTCGATGCCGAACAAGCAGGTTTCCGCTCTGGATCCTCCTGTGTCGACCACATCAACACCCTGCGGATCATCATCGAACAGTGTGTTGAATATCGATCGCCACTGCACCTGCTGTTCATCGATTTTGAGAAGGCGTTCGATAGTGTCAACAGGGAGTTCATTTGGCGTGCCTTACGCAGGAGAGGTATTCCCGATAAACTAATTGCTATTTGGGGTAAGGCAAGGCTGTATCCTTTCACCAATATTATTCCTATTCGTGATTAGCGATGTGCTTCATGCAGCTTTGTCGACGGGAAACGGAGGAATTCGATGGACTTTTACATCTCAACTGAAACATCTTGACAACGCTGACGATGTATGCTTACGCTCCCACAGAATTATGGACCTCCACCAAATGACAGCAAATGTGGCGAGGGAGGAAGGCGTCGTCGGGCTGAAAATAAATACGCCAAAAACTAAAATTATCAGCCTTGGAACTAACTCATCGGCTCAAATATGCATTGCTGGACAACCGGTGGAGAGAGTAGAGGATTTCCAGTATCTTGGGAGTATTGTCTCGACCGATGGTGGAACCGAACTGGATATAGCCAACAGGATCGCCAAAGCAAAGTCCGCGTTCGGTATGTTGTCCAAAGTATGGCAAAGCCATGCAATCAGTTTGAGCACCAAGATAAGACTGTTCCGCCCCAACGTTGAATCCGTGCTGTTATATGGTTGCAGCACGTGGAGAGTGACCACTACTTTCACCAGAAAGCTGCAAACGCAAACGTTTGTTAATAGGTGCCTGCGCAATATCTTAAGGATTTTCTGGCCTAATCGTATCTCTAACGAACACCTTTACGAGAGAACGAGTCAGGAACCAATAGGCACAACCATCCAACGACGCAAGTGACAGTGGATTGGTCACACGTTCCGAAAGAGTGACAGTTCCATAGCAAACCATGCTATGCAATGGAACCCTCTAACTAAGGATGGCAGAAGACCTGGCTGTCCGAGGAGAACATGGCGCAGAACAGTCGAGAAGGAGGCACGGCAGTTAGGGAAAAGTTGGGGAGAACTCAGACACATTGCCAGAAACCGTACACGATGGCGCGTAGGCGTAGTAGAGGCCCTAGGACCCACAAGGGGATACAGGACATAAGTTGTACTCTAAAAAAAACTACTGGCACACGAAATTTTAACAAACACTTGGGATGAGGGTGGTTTTTACACTTAAGGCGGGCAAAATCTCAAACAAGCACACACCCAGAATTTCAGGCCGACTTCATATTTGATCCGCCGACAGACTTCTGGATCTTTATGTTCATGTATAGAACCTGCCTATTCAATTTACGAAACGAGAAATTAAGGTATTTTATAAAGGAAACTTTCAACATTATTGAAACCTTAATTTGGCATTATGAAGGCTTAACATTTGCGAATCTTTTTGTTGTGTTACAGGGACATACTCAAGTTTCTAATGTTCAGGTGTAGGTGTTTCCAATTCGTTGTTGATTTGAGTTCTCATAATTCAATTGAAGTAGATTTTAATTTGGGCTACAGGTCTACAGCTTTCTTCTGCAATGAATTCCTATAAATATTTATTGATAGGTGGAACAAATTTGGTCTCGATGCGAGAGTTTTCTTTGGACATCTGCACGTTCACCACTCTTTTAATATTTCGAACCTTTTGGGGCAAATTTCATCCCGAGGTCAACAATACGTGGTTGGCAATAAATACCCACTAATATCGGTAACATAGACCCATTATATTGACAGAAGTACAGCTTGAACTGATTAATCTGGCGTAATACTCTTAATTTCTATGAACTGGATACTTTTCAGATGGTTCAATTCAGATTTATGAAGTCTAAATGAAATTGAGACCGCACCATGTCCTTAGCATCCTTAGAATGCTTACAATTAAAAATTACATTGAGGGGTGTACGACAGGTGATGGTGTAGAGCTCGGAGTATTCTCGGCGTAATTTAATAAAAGCCAGTCAGATATCGGATACGGAGATCGCCATTTACACTGACAGCATAAGGGCACTCGAATTACCAATAACTAGATCGAAATTGGTAAATTCATAGCTTGTATCCTTAAACGGAATATCGATCAGATGAAATCTTACTCTGTGCTGGGTTCCTGGTCATTCTGACATTTTAGTTAAATGCAAAGCAAACGAATTGTCCAAAAATGGAATAAAATATTAGCTCTCGACAGTGGAAGAGGGGTCCATCTACCGATAGAAAATCCCTACACTACCACTGCAATATGCAGTGAGCGATGGTATAATATGGGCACGTGTAACATTCCAGACAGAAGTGGCTCCAGCTAAACCAGAGGTCGAATCGCGTCCTCCATCAACGGATGACTGGTAACGTAATTTCTATTGTGTTGTTGGTAGATTTAGCAACAAAATACATACAAATTACGTAACGAGTTATACGTTCACGAAGGACGCGATTCGACCCCAGAAGTCTGCTACGGGTGAGTACTGGGTATTAAAACTGCGAGACTAAGGATTTCGGCCAATGACTTTTGTCCTAGCTTCATGGATAAAGAGGAGGAGGAATCACCATCACCCACCACTATCCTCAGCAAAAAAAAAAACAGATTCCTTGCAAATATTTTTTCGAGGAACTTACCGTTATTGCCGACTAGGATGTCAATGAAATCTAGGAACTAATCCAGAAACGTACGAAAACGACCGGCTCATGTGGTAATACAATAGTGAATTTTACGGATCATAGGGTCCTTTTTACCTGATCTAATTAAAGGGCTTGCACTCTTTAAGACTTATTTAGTCTGAAAATATACTTACTGCAAGATTACGCCGATTTGAAAGAACCTGACTAGACTAGACGGCGTTTAAATTAAGAATAACCTTTTTGGATAGCACTTACTAGTTGCACGTACATATGTATGTTTCTTTCAGCTCCTTTGCCGTTACTTCAAAAACAGAAGATCTTCTTTTACAGGCTTTCATACAATGGTCAAATAATACAAGAACCCCCTTGGTAATACGAAGACCAACAATCAGACAGCGGCAAGTAAAAAAAAAAAAAAAACCCGACTTGGAACGTTTTGGTAAATGCTTGGATGTGTTTCAGACATTCTTTTTCAAATGTCTTAAATTTTGACTGCTTTCAGAGTTTTAACATTTCCACATGGGGTGTACCCCACGGCATTCACTGTACGTTGCAAAACCTATCCGAGTTGCCAGCAAAAAAAAAAAAATTCACCCGGTTTCCATTCATTCATATCTAATCCCAGGCGAACTCCGTGTTTGCTTTCAAAAATCCACTCAGTCAATACAACGTCGAGCCAACAAACCAAAAACAAATAAAAACAAAAAAATTAAACTTTCACAGCCTTGATGTAGAGAAATCCAGGGAAAGGAATGGCACCGAAACCAAAACGAAACTCCTCGACAAACACCTGACCAAATTGAATATTTTAACAACATTGCTAGCCCCGCATTGTAACAATAGCATCACGGTCCCGAAAATTCCTTTCACGCGCAAACAAAGCGTTTGCAAAACACATGTGTTGTTAAAAACCCATCTCACATCATATGGGGGTAGTAGAGGTGAATTTGTTATTTGTATTCTAGCCATGGGGAAGAATTTCGATTTACACTTTGGCGGCGGAGAACCCTTTTCTGTTGGTGGCGGCGGCGCTTCTGCAGTTTGTTCCACCAGCAATATCCTTTTCGCTGGTCGTCGCGGTAAACTCATCATCCATGAGCATCCCCTTCTCCCCGAAAGTATTTGAGTTTAAATCTCTACGTGGCATGCCTCCCCGAAAATTGTGTTTTTCGTTGTATCCTGCAACACACAAGAATTGTACGCTGAATTATTTAAATATCTAGATACGAGTACTCGTATATGTACGAGTACGAGTATCTACGTGTATTGTATCGAAATCTTGTTGTTCTTCTTTTCGGCTTCAGGACTGCGCCGCCTACAATCTACACCGTTTTCAAAATAATGAATGTGGGCGTGGGTGGTGGTGGTGGATAGAGGGATGGAAAATATTATTTTGTTTTTCCGCTTTGTTTTGAGAGTGTGTGTTGGTATTGTTGGCCCGTGGCATCAATTGTATATGATGCTCGTGAAATTGCACTCCTTCTGTGTCGTCGTCTTTCAAGGGGGTGGTGGCGGGGTATCATGCCGCCGCTATAACCATCACCACCGACGACATCGCCACTGATGCCAATCTAATTTGCATATTCTGATAACAAGAATTATGAATACACAATGACAGGGGATGGGGTGGGGGGCTACGCTAGTTAAATAAGATGAAGGACGAAATAAAAAAAATAAACAAATGGTTCCACATACGCCCACCGTAGTCATGACAATATTTTATGATTTACCACGTTCAAGTTGTTTGTTAAGTAATTTCTTTTTTCGTTCCTTTGAGTCCTTGGCTTTGACGTCGATCTAAGAGTAGTTGCATACCCACACTCAGAGTTCTTTGAAGCATCAACTAATATGTCTCAACGATGGAACATGAGACGAAGGATCCACCTAATTTCGTTCGTATTTCTTAATACAAGAACTACCTGATCTATGTGCGGTTTATTGATGCCGACAAGTTGCACTTCAAGTCGCGGGGCAATAACCCTTCTTTTAATGTGAAAGCCACACCACTCATTACACCTGCACCCTCTAATCGGTTTCGCCTGTTTCCATGTAAAGCAAGTCGCGTTTGTAGACCTAGTTGTACGCGCGCCCTTAGTAAGGGTGCGTCGTTCCACTTTATGAGAGTTTCGAAAATGGGGCGAGATTAAGGGAATGTTTACATCAAACGGCTTTACGTTGTTTACAAAGAAAATACACGTAGTGTTATGCACGACGAAGTTCTGCGAAATGTTTTCTTTGACAGGATATATACATTTGGTGTGTACAATTCCACTGCGAGACTTGGAATGGGGATATTGAAAGTGGAATTGCCACGAAAAGCTCTTGAACTTATGATACCTAGAAGTTTGTTTTAACTGATGAAACAAACCATTCAACGTTGTAGTCTACCGTGGATTGGAAGAGGACTAACGAAGAGGTAGTGTTTCCTTGTAAGAAATGGGCCCCTTTCACAAAGTACAACATGGTGCTTAGTCGGTTGTCGGTTTAAGTACCAATCAAAACCATTAAATTTTTCAAGTAATCAAATTAAATGAAATGCATTAAAATAACATAACACGTACTCGCGAAAAAAAAAAAACTACAAATCAAAGCCGAATGAGCCGTGGCACAGTGATAAGTGTGTCGGATCACTGCGCGAGAGGTTCGAATCCCAGGAAGCACCTAAAAGTTTTTTCACGGTCCCACCTCTCGCCAACGTCTGACAAACATCCGAGAGCATTGTTGCTACGAAAACGCTTCTCAAAAACAAAATAAATAAAGTGCAATTGCACTACACAGAGGAGTTTCGTTAGAAACCACAATATTGTTCTGAAGAAAATAAGACACTGTTCTGGCGGTCAATTTCTTCTGTAAATTCTGAATTAGTGAACATTTTATGTTAACTAGAAGACATCACTAGTAATGCGTATTGTAATGTTTCTTCTCCAGGGCAAAATACAAAAATTAATCCAAAACGTATCTCGCTTATTTGTCTTTATAGATTCGAAGATGCTCTGCTGCTAGTAACATATTTGATGTCCTATTTTTAGGTCTAGTATTTTCGAAGATAGGGCGGGGAGCAACACACATAATATCGTGACAGAAGGACGACAGAACGAGAGCAATAGGGTTTTCGTAGTACAGTCGAACCTAATTTAGTGGAATCTTTTGAGAGGTATTCTAGCTACCCAGATTCCTAGTTATACAGCTACAGCGGCTGGTTTTTCACTAAGGGAGGTTCCAACACGCAGATAAGAAAATGGATGAATTTTCCTGGCAGAATGAAACACCGCTTCCAACTGCAATCAAGTAATATACATACAATACGATATCTCTTAATCTTCTATGTATAGAGTTTGCGAGAATGCCTAGGTGGCGACTAAGCTTAAACTCAACTCTAGAATTAGGTAATGAACTGTTCTTAGAGTCTGGAGGTTGTACGTCTGCGTAAATTGTTCACAACAACCGAGTCGAATACAAACCGGAACGAACCGAAAGCGCTATCTCACCACTCGGGAGTCTCTTAAACACAGATGTTCTCCTATTTGACGAAAAACCATTCGTCAGCAACTTCGTTTGACGAATTCGTTACCATCCCCTCTTTGCTTTAAATTGTCTTCTTAACTCTGAACCAAGTTAAATTAAAAAAAGTGCCCCCTTTGCCCTCTTTTCAGGTACGAAATTAACTTCAAACAACACCCATCACCACTTTCACCTTACTGCGATGGGCGACAACCATGTCGTTGCCTTCAATCAATTTCTCATCATCCTGTGAGTAGAGGGATATTGTTTGTCGCCTGTGCGCCGGAATTGGATTGTGCAACTTCATTTAAATATGCAAATATCAAATTGAAGTGTGGTTTTAATAAGCCCAATCTGATTTGATTTATATGCCGCCACCGCCATCACCGCGACCGTCTGCGACACAGTGGCCCCCGGGGGATGAGTATTAGACGGTCTTCCGCGCGAGTCCCGAAACTATGTATACACACCCACCAACTGCTGGAGTAAAACAAACACCGGATATATACTCGTACATATAAATTCTCCATGTTTTCATTTTTTCGTATCCTGTGGAGTGTACGGGTTTTTTCCCCGGGTTTGCATTTATTTGTTTGTGCCCACCCGCCGTGTATGTGTGTGCGATGTGATTTTTATTTATGCAAAAGCGTGCGATTGCATTCATTCTCGTATTCGTTTTTATGTGTTTTCTGCTAGAAACAGAACCGTAAAAATATGATGCATATTCGGCGAGCACACATTATTCACCCTCCACCCACTGCCACCCTCTACAATCCTCGTTTACCTGCAGCTTAAGTCGAATGCAAGTAGCAGCAGTCTCGCGGTTCGTGGTCGCCCGTAAGAGTTCAGGGAATTGGAAATGTGATATTCATATTTCACTGCAGGGGTGGTTGGTTAAATTTTTTTTGTTTCTAGTTCGCATGCAAACGGTATTACTGATAAAACGGGATTAAAGGGCGTCAGAAGGTGGTTTTTAATTCTGCAGAGTTGTTCAGGATAAAAAAAGGGAGCCAAACTTCCTTTGTACTGCGCTTTCATATGATTGCACATTAAAATCAGGTAATTCTTGTTTTGTGCTCACATTCGGTGGCGGGGGCGGCATCGTGTTATCGTACGGAATGTACTGCGTATCAAGTGTGGAATTAATTTGTAATTCGCCATGTTGTTGGGAGAATTTCACGAAATAAATAAAATACTAAGAATTAAAAAAAAAAAAATAGAATCCATTGGAAAATGAAAATTTGGTTGCGTGTATTTGACGCTCGTTTGCACATGTTTTCTTTGTTCCGTACAAAGTAATTATTAATTTATAATCATTGGGCAGGCTCTGCGCTCCTGGTGGTGGTCGGTGGGAGGTTGAGTAACACGCTTTCTTCACCGTGTAATCTGTATTGTTTTCAGGTATTAGAGGGGGAGGAGACGGTTAAGGACGCACATGCGGTTTAGTTTTGACTTTTTGAAATGGAGGAATATTTGAGAAGAAAACTGTAATTAGGTGGTAGACCAGACATGCGCTTCCTTTGTGAATAATAATGAATGGGTCTTTGCGGAAAGTTGTTAATAATTATTTTATTTTGAGGACTAAAAAATATCCACAGAGAGATTATTGTAAAACGTATAATAATGTTTATTTCGTTTAAGGTCGAAGAAAACTATAAGCAGATATTATTTTTGCTAAATAAGTTTAAGTGTAGGTAAGTAGATATTTATGTACAGACGTGTAAGGGCAACGCCCTTTAGTGGGTAGAAAAATTGAAAAGAATGAAATTCAGCCCAAAGTAATGCGTAAGTTATTTATACTTCCCTACAAACATTTAATATGCGTTTTGAGACAGTAGATGGCTGTTTGCGTGCTTCTCGCAACAGCCAGCATCCCTCTCTAATGCGTTTAAGAACTTTTAGACAGCACACTTGACAATGAATAAGCTGGTTTCCGATCCGGGTCATCTTGCGTCGACCATATCAACACACTACGGCTCTCAATTGAACAAAACATTGAGTACAGGTCTCCGCTACACCTAGGGAATATATTTGATATGCCTTGTGCAGAAGAGGTATTCCAGAAAAAACTTGTGGCTATTATCAAGGCAAGCTATGAAGGCGCAAAATGTCCGGTGCTGCATAGGAGTAGATTGTTAGAGGAATTTGAGATTTAGAGCGGAGTCCGACAAGGCTGTCAATGTACATACATACTCGTATATGAGTACTGTCGCCACTACTATTTATAGTGGTTATCAGTGACGTGCTTCGCAGTGCTTTTTCGGTGGAAAGCGGTGGAATCAAATGGATTCTTCCATCATATCTTAAACATTTCTACTACTCCAATTATATTTGTCTTCTATCGTCAGCGTAAACTGGACCTGCACCAAATGACTATTGGTTTGTTGAGAGAGGCAAATGGGTTTAAAGATCAACTCCACCAAAACCAAAAATCTCAGCCTTAATAACGCCTCAACATTACAAGAAAGCATTGATCAACAGATCGAGAGAGTAAACAAGTTTCAATACCTGGGTGGTAGTGTCCCCTTGAAGAGAGGTTGTCCTGAATTGGATGTATCCCACAGAATCAGTTCAGTTCAAGCAATAGTCGTTACTTGATGTGCTTTCGCTCTCTTATTAATTTCTTTTTTCTTTTTGCTAATTTACTTTAAATCAATACATTCCTAATGGATCCTAATCTGTGTACAAAGTGGAATCAACCACTGTTTGATATGGATTTATTGATTTCTAAGATCGAAACATTGCATAGTGAAGTACTAGCATTAAAAAAAATGTTCGCTCGTCCCACATCGATCTCTCTTAAAAAACCCAAAATAGTCGGTCGCAATCGACATCCAGTGTCAATGCACTCTGCATTTCTGCTGCTTCAAATTATATTTATCATGATATTGATTCTGATGCTGTCGGTGCTGCTTCCGTCGCAAAACATAGTAATTTAAGTATATATTATCAAAATACTGGGGGGATAAGAACTAGATTGGATAAATTGTATTCCTATTTTTCTGCACGTGATCATAAGAATTCGGAAATGTTTGACGAGAAGCAATATGAAGTTTTCCGCAAGGATCGCTGTCATATTTAAACTTGTCTCTCTAGAGGAGGTTGCTGTTGGAACCCATATATCAGCCGATGAGATCAATTTGCCCTCATTTGATGTAGATCTTTTAATTGTCAAAGTGTCTTCCACTTCTCATGCTGATTTATATATCATTGCTTGTTACATTTGCTCGGGTAGCTCTCTAGAGATGTATAATGCATATTTGTCCAATCTAGGATCTTTTTTAAGTAATTTAAACAGTTGCGATCATATTATATGTTTGCGTGATTTTAATGTAGGAGTTTGACTTAGGTGATAAATATCGAGTTCCCTTTAACGTGAGGTCAACCATAGAAATTGCGATCACAGATCTTTTTAGTCAGTTCAATCTTGTTCAAATAAATAATTTTTGTAATAACCTGAACTGCCAACTAGATTTGGTATTTGTTGATAAGGAGTTTGATACTTCTATTGATATTGTTAAGGTTCCAGTAATTCAAAACACCATTCACCATAAAAGTGTTTGCCTAGAAGTTACATTATTTGATTATATTAGAAATTTAGAAAATTTGAGTAGAAAAACATTTGATTTTAGCCCCGTGCAGGGACGGGTTAAGAATATCACTGCAGCGCACCCCCAACAACTAGCGCTTGTCGTAAAAGGCGACTAAGGGGACAAATCAGATCTAGGCAATATAACACCCAAGTGAGCCTAGCGACACATATACTACCATAAAAACCCTCCTACAAGTGTGCATGCGAGTCCGTGGGTTGACACGACTGGAGATCACCGGTGTCATAAAAGAAAGATCAAACAATACTAAAACAGGAGCATGCACGTGTCAAACAACAAACACCATCGCAATATGGTGCAAAAATTGTATTGCAAAACTGTATCATTATGATAATACTTGCAAAAAGGAAAGGCACTACCCTGCCAGGCACTACCACTGCTGTGCATGGTACTGATCCTGGACCGAGCAGAAATGTTCGGGTCAGAGCTATACGGATTCCGGGGGCTAGCAACATAATGAAACAGTTTGGACGCAATTTAAGGGTCGCGAGTTGGAACGTTGGAAGCATGACCGGTCGAAGTTACGAGCTGGAAGAGATGATGAATAGAAGGCGGGTGGACATCTTGTGTGTCCAAGAGACGAAATGGAAAAACACCGGGAATCGGGCGCGTTTCTTGGACGTTAGGACAAAAGATTACAAGATGTTCTACTACGGAAAGGAAAAGGCTAGGAACGGAATCGGTATCATCCTTGCGGCAGAGCTACTTGGAAACGTCTTGAGCATTTCGAAGTCCAGCGACCGTTTGATGTCTCTCAAACTAGAAATACAAGGAGAGGTGTGGAATATTGTCAGTGCATATGCTCCCCACGATGGGTACAATCAGAGAGATAAAGATGCATTTTGGCTAGATTTCCACAATCTCCTTAAGGACATCCCAAAGGAAGAATTTCTGTTTGTTGGAGGAGATTTGAATGGACATGTCGGGAAATCAAACGAAGACTATGAAGACTGCCATGGAGGACTAGGATATGGCACCAGGAACCTTCCTGGTGAAGACATCCTAAGCATGTGCAAATCACACGGTCTTATCGTGTTAAATACCATGTTCATCAAACAAAGCCGACACCTGATCACTTACAGCAGTGGTGGAGATGAAACTCAGATTGACTACCATTTGGTAGGCAGTTTCATGAAGCCTCGGGTAAAAGATTGCAAAGTGATCCTGGGAGAGGCAATCGCTCGACAACACCGTCTCCTGCTAACAGAAATTTTTATGAAAACACCAAAGAAAAGCAAACAAACAAGGGTCTCTGAGAAAATCAAGTGGTACAATCTGGACAAAGAAAAAGGCGAGGCTTTTGTTTTCGTAATGAAGAATTACCTCTCTCACACCATCAACGGAGCTGAGGATGAAGAGTGCAGAGCACAAAATATGTGGGATTCCTTACAGCGAACTTGCTTAAAGAAGGCCAAATCACTGCTAGGAGCTTCAAAAGGCCACCATCAACACGCCAAAGAAACATGGTGGTGGAGTGATGAAGCTAAGAAAGTGATAAATGAGAAGAAAGCGGCTTTCAAAGCTTGGTCAAAGTGCCCCTCTAATAATAGTGACGAAAAAGCTCGCCTCGAAATGGAATACAGATGCTGCAAGAAAAAAGCGAAGAAGAAGTGCGCTCAGCTTCAAGCAGAGAGTACGGAGGGCCTGTATCGGGAGCTGGAGAAAATATTTTCCCCGGTTGCTGATGCAAACCAGGCTATCCAGGAGCTGCGAAGACACAATATGAACAAGAGTGCCACTATCTTCAAAATAGCCGCCTAAAGAAGGAAGAATGCTCAGGAGATTCGTTCGCCAAAGTTCATTAGCAATGCTCATGGCCAGCTTCTTGTGGATGACGACAAAATTCTGCAGAGGTGGCGGCAGTATTGTGAAGAGCTTTTGAATGAACAGTTTCCCCGGCTATACTTTCCAAGAGCCACCCCTAACTGTGAAGAAATACCCGACATTACAGTCGAAGAAGTTAGTGAGGCGGTCAAATACTCCAAAAAACGAAAAGCGATTGGGCCAGACGAAATACCCTCTGAGTTCTGGAAAAAGATGGGAGATATCGGGTTCAGATGGCTCAGAATTCTCATCTCCAAATTCGTGAGAGGTGATCCAATGCCGAATGAATGGAGGGAAAGTTACCTTCTCCCTGTATACAAAGGGAAGGGTGATACGCGAAACTGTGATAACTACCGTTCAATCAAGCTGATGTCACACACCATGAAGATCGTTGAGCGGGTATTAGGTGGCCGACTGCGAAAAATAATACGGCTATCTGATGATCAGTGCGGGTTTGTCTCGGGTAAATCAACCACAGATGCAATCCAAAGTATAAGGATCATAATGGAAAAACATCGTGATTCCTTAAGGGATTTGCATATTGTATTGGTTGACTTTGAAAAGGCATTCGACAGACAACCACGAGATCTGATATGGGGGGCGCTAAGACATCGAGGAGTTCCAGAAACCAGTGCGAAAAGTTCAAATATCTGGGATCTATGATCAATAGCAAAGCAACTTGTGATGACGACATCAATCATCGTGTAAGCGTAGGGTGGATGAAGTGGCGAGAAAATTCCGCTATCTTCTGTGACAGAAAAATGCCCCCTAAGTTGAAAGGAAGGCTCTACACCGCAGTTGTACGTCCAGCGCTCACATACGGTTCACAATGTTGGACGATGTACAAAAAGTATGAGAGTAAATTAACGGCAGCTGAGATGAAGATGCTTCGCATGACAGCAGGAATGACAAAGCTTGATCGAATAAGAAGTTCGAAGATCCGTGGAAGCTTTCACATCAAGGAAACCATCGTACAAAAAATAGAGCGTGACCGGCTCAGTTGGTATTGCCACGTTCAAAGAAGAGATCATTTGAACCCTGTTAAAAAGGCAATATCAATGCACGTTCCAAAGACATCGCGATGTAGGAAAGGCAGGCCTATAAACGCCTGGATCAGACAAATGCGACGACATCGGCATTTCATTGGCCTCAGTAACCGAGTGATCCAAAATCGGCAGGCCTGCCGATATTTTCTGAGGTCAAATAGGCGAACCCCACATGCGGATCAGTAGAAATGCGGTGAAGTGGGAGGGTTGTGATCCCTTGTTTTCGGATCATGGCCTCGCTGATAAAAGGAAGAAGAAGAAGAAGAAAAACATTTGATTTTAAGCGTGCTGATTTTAATGTAATCAACAGGTTTTTTACTGCCATACCGTGGAATACTTTGCTATCAGATATTAATCTCGATCATGCGTACAACGTTTTTAGCGACCATTTAAAATATGTACTTGAGGAGTTTTTCCCTAAAAAGGAAATTAACAAAAACTCAAATCCTCCTTGGTATAACAAACAACTATCCAACTTAAAAAATCGGAAGATTAAAGCATATAAATTGTATAAACGCAACAAAAATAATTCATTTTTTCATCTAAAATATTTGCAATCTCTTAAAGAGTTTAATTATCTTAATAAGTTTCTATATAATAGCTATGTTCTGTCCGCTGAATCTAAAGTAAAAACCAATAGTAAACATTTCTGGACCTTTATTAATAATAAACGAAAATCTATTGGCCTACCAAACTGTATGCAGTACCAGGAAGATATATCCAGAGACACTGCCACCATTTGCAAATTTTTTGCGAATTACTTCAAATCCGTTTATTGTTCTTCCTCCCCAGCTATTCTTCAAGATTTTTGTTCTCCAAATCAGGTTTCTCTAGGAAATTTGCAGTTAGCCCTTCGGATGTTTTTTATGCTTTAACTGGCTTAGATATAAATAAGGGTGTATGTCCAGATGGGATCTCTCCTATATTTTTAAAAGAATGTGCAACATCACTTGCATTACTTTTATGTATTATTTTTAATTTATCCCTTAGAACTGGTAATTTTCTTAACGAGTGGAAAGTGTCTTACATATCACCTATTTTTAAGACCGGATCCAAACGGGTAGTTTCTAACTATAGGCCTATATGCAAGCTATCAGCCATCCCCAAAGTTTTTGAAAAGATTGTATGTAATAAACTAAACTTCGCTGTCAAAGAAATGATATCGGACTCCCAGCATGGATTTGTTAAAGGCAGATCCACCGCCACTAACTTAGGAATTCTATGCGAGAAAGTAATAACGAATTTTGAACTCGGCTATCAAACTGATATTATTTTTACCGATTTTGCAAAGGCTTTTGACATAGTTAATCATAAAGTGCTGATCGCAAAGTTAAAAAGTATTGGGTTTAACTCCTCTCTGTTAGACTGGATATCGTCATATCTTCAAGACCGAATTCAATATGTTAAAATCGGTGGTAGTCTATCAGAGCCTATTTTTGTAACATCAAGGGTTCCACAAGAACCCTTGCTTTTTGTCCTTTTTGTCAACGATATTCCGTCCTATATTCGAAATTCCTCGTGTCTTTTATTCGCCGATGACCTGAAAATATTTCACTCTATTCAAACTGTGGATGATTGCTTGCTTCTCCAAGAAGATCTTAATAGGCTAGCCAGTTGGTGTCAACATAACCTCCTAGATTTAAATGTGTCTAAGTGCCAAAGCTTTACCTGTCTGAGATGCATAAGTCCAATATTTTTTAATTACCAAATTAACAACGTTGAGTTAGAAAAAGTAAGTTTTAAAAAGGATCTTGGAGTCATATTGGACCCTCAACTTACTTTTAACTCTCATGTTGACGACATTGTGAGTAATGCATTTAGAATGCCAGGGATTATTAGGCGTAATACGAAAGAATTCTCAGATCCCTATGCACTGAAGGCTCTCTACTATCCCACAGGATAGAGAGGGTACAAAAATGCTTTACTAGGTATGTTTTTAAAAAGCTAAGATGGAATATTGATACTCCACCCTACTTAACTAGATGCCTCCTTTTCAACATACTAACTCTTGAAGATAGACGAAAGTATTTTAGTATAATGTTTATAAGGGATATAATTAATTATCACATTAAATGTCCTTATTTACTTGGGCGGATAAACTTTTATTTTCCTGCAAGAAATTTGCGTACTAGATTTCATATTCGTGGGCAGTTTCACAGAACAAATTATGGCAGTAATGAACCAATTGAGCGTTGTACTCACGAAGTAAATTTTGTCCTTGATCGCATTGATGTTTTTGAAATTTGTTCAAGGAATTCTTTTAAGAAACAACTAATGTCTGTTCTGTATCATAGCAATTAACTTATATCATAATCATAGTTTTAAGATGTCTAAAAAGGGTTTTGTAACTCAATTGACGAATAAATAAATAAATAAATAAATAAATAGAATCAGGAAAGTTTCTCGAAAATCTGAAAATCTGAAAAGCTCCAGTTCAAATGTGGAGCCAGCCAGTATTGCCTTGCGGGTGCAGTACTTGGAAGATGATCACCGTTTTCGCAAGAAAGCTGCAAGCTTTTGTTAATCTTATATATATCAGAGTAGGGATTCTATGCCGAATGTCATGTCCTTAGTGCTGGACTTGGTTTTTTTGGAGTTGACACATTGTTTTATGCCCCCCTTCTGTGGAAGAAAGTTTAGCGGCTCGTTAAGAGCGTCGCCAGGCCACAGTATCTTCTATCTGCAGTCTGAAAAATATAGAACAGGCTACGTCCTAGGCCATCATACTCCAGATTCATTGGTGAAAATTAATCTGATGATAGCTATGCACAACCAATGTACCACAGCAGGCCTCAGTCCTCACGTCGTATCAAAAAGTTTTGCCAACAAATTAATATGTATAAAATAGGTTTTAATTTTTATACACAGACCTTGCTGGTAACGTATCATGTTTTTACTGGTTACTATTTAAATATTTAGACTGAGATCAAGCACCCCACATATATGCTATCCCAACTCAACCTTTCTTGCCTTGATGTTGTCAGACATACACTTCAAAAGTAGGCTGCCTTATTAAGAACTTACATTTCTGTACTCATTACACCGTCTACAACCCAGTCTACACCCAATTTCAAGGTTCGTGCTTTCTTCCCAGACCATGGCATCGTCCCCGTAAATTCTCATCTTAATGCACGAAGTAAAAATAAATCAAAGTGAAACTATAAAAGTATCTACGCCAAGTGAAAACAATCTCCGGTGTCTGCATTACAAATGTTTTAATATTTTCTGTTTACCCTCAACCCCCTTATGCCAATTTGGCAAGGATTCAATTGTATTTTCAGCTGGTGCTGCTGCTGCTGCGTATTTTGGCAGCAGCACCGATTTTTTATTTCGCATGCAGTAAGCCAGCCCGCACCCAATTGCCAAAACTAAGAAAGTGTTTGTATGTCGAAGAAATAAAAATAATAAAAAAAACGAAAATGTGTAATAAAAGTTATTTGTCTGGGATTGAAATTTTATGATAAACTTAATTTTGTATAACGTCTGGCATCCCCTTGATGAATTGCTCTTTTGCTAGGGGTTCGGCTCCACACGAACCAATCTCTTTCCTCCCTTTTGCAAGAAAACATTTTTTTTTATTGGAAAATATTTGAAATTAAAAATTCTTTCTTCCATGTCTTGCCATGTTTGTGCGTGTGCAGGTTTGTTCAAAAACTACGAGTAGCATGAGCCTCAGTTTCAAATAGCATCTCAAAACACAGCAGGAAATACACACAGCGAGAATGAAAAGAAATACAATAAATGTATCTGCAAAATTGTTATCTGCATGAAATACTATCTACGTTGAAAAAAAAAAAAAAAAAAATTCCCTTCTGCAGTACCAGCCCCCTGCTGCAAACGGGGGCTACAATGGTAATCTTTGTTTTCTGTTATTCATTTCACAAAGTGAAATCCCAATATGGTGAGTTGTACACCAACCAGTCAACCCTACTCGGGGGTTAATTTCATCATTCAACTCTCAAGTGGTAGATGGGTACGTGTGGAGCGCCGCTGCCACCGACGCCGCTGCTGTCTGTCCTTCATTGGATGCAATAACAATCTTTGGAATCTCTACTCTACACACAGCGGCTCATTCGGAGAAGAAGCCTGGGGATGTCCTCTACCGATACCTTTTTTTTTTTTGTTGCTGTTTTCATTCTATTTTGCATATCATTTGGAAACTCCACACTCCCCAAAATGAATATATACCGTCGTTCGTCTATGTCGTGGGTCGCCTGCGTAGTATTATTTTAACAAGAGTGAGTTGGCAGCTCACACTCCGCAACAATGCAATGTATCTATGCGCTCTCTGTCGCTGTTACAATACTTTGGTTGCAATTCAATCAACGTGCCAGTTCTGATGATATTGATCCTGCTTTTGCTGCCCGGGGTAACGAAACGCGTCATGAACACTGAAGGATGATGCAGAGAACATCAGTAACAGTTATTCGGCTGCACTCTATGCATTGGGTGGGCGGGGTAGGGTGGCGTTTCAAGGTACGGATGCGGAGAAGAAAACACCGGAATGCTGTGATATTGAGAGGTCTGCTGAAATTGGATAACAATGGATTTTGGGGCTTGGAGGTAGTTTTGTGCTGCATAGTTGCAAATATTTGTGTGTTTGCTGAAATACAATAATAAGTGATTGGTGGAAGGGATTGCTGAAATGGATTCCAGGATTTAGTTATTAAAGGCCAGTCATTTGAAATTCAGAAGGAAGTCGGATTTTGGTTGGCTGCTTTTCTGTTGTAACTTTTGCGTTTTTAAATCCTGGCGCATGCCTTAAAGAGCTTCAGGAGGAAATTCAGTATAGAGGTTTCAATAATTGAGCAGCATACTGGAAAAATACAGATATCGGACCACACGTTCAGTTCTGAAGGTCTCAGCGGAGAAATTGTATCGAAGAGATACATACCTCCACAAAACTGACTGCAAGATGTACATGACTACAGCAAAGTTAAATATGAAGGTTTTGGAAGGAACTCAAAAATAACTTGCAGGGGGTAAAAAGAGCTATAATGCAAGCGTATGAAACCAACCTATTTTAAATGCAAAACGAAAACAAAATCATGAAAAACACTGCCAAAGATAGGCTTTGGAGCTAATGAAAACAATGCATATAGTAAAATGATAACCAGGATCGCGTCCCGACGGGCATTACAGATAAACTGGTGGATAGATTTTAACAAAACTTTGCTATTCTACGAGGTTTCGTCCTTTTCTGAAACAAGAATAATTGCTATATCCTTCAGGAGACGAAGGTAAATAATAAAATATTAAAATAAACATTGACATAAAAAAAGGCAAAACCAGGCATTATAAAACTACACATTAGATAAGTTTGGAACGTTACGGAAAACAAAAAAAAAATTCCTTTCCTACTTATGGGCGCAAATTTATAACTACATATATATACATATTTGGACGCAGGCGATAACGATAGCGTTTGACGTTTTTTCTTCAGTAGCTAAAATGTATGTGTAGTCATTATTATTGTCGACCACGCGGACAAAGTCGCGGGGATCAGCTAGTATTATATAAAAAAGTAAGCAGAAAAACTAAAAGAAACAGTTTGGAAGTATTCCGCCATCTCAGCTCCTGCCGCTTCTAGACTTTACCGGGCTTTCTTGCAAGACAACGCACAAAAAAGATTCGAAAAAATTATTCAGAAGGAGTTCTATAAGTGCAATTAAAAGTGGGACCAATATTAGGGATCGTGAAGAAAGGAGACCATCTGAACTGCGCCAACTGCAGAGGTATAAGTCTTCTCAACATCGCATATAAGATCATGTCTGCCGTTTTATGTAAACGCGTAAAACCGATCGTCAACAACCTGATAGGTCTTTACCAGCGCGGGTCGGGCCAGGAAATTCCACCATTGACCAAACATTCACTCTACGGCAGATCTTGGAAAAAACCGATGAATATAAAATCGATAAGCATAATTTTTCCATCGACTTCAAAGTTGCCTATGACAGCGTGTTATTATGATAGGGGAGTTATACAGAGCCATGTCTAGTCTCGACATCCCTGCAAAGCTCATCCATTTGTGCAGAATGACGATGGAGAACTCTCGGTGTTCCATCAAAGTCGTAGAGAAACACCACCGAACCGTTCGATGTCAGGAAAGGCTTTAGGCAAGGTAACGCGCTATCATGCGATCTGTTTAACATATTACTTGAAACAAATTGTACGTAACTCACAAGCCAATACCGGAGGTACAATCTTTTTTGTTTGAGCACCAAGATAAGACTGTTCCGCTCCAACATTGAATCCGTGCTGTTATATGGTTGCAGCATGTGGAGAGTGACCACTACTATCACCAGAAAGCTGCAAACGTTTGTTAATAGGTGCCTGCGCAATATCTTAAGCATTTTCTGCCACAATTTCTCTAACGAACACCTTTACGAGAGAACGGGTTAGGAACCAATAGGAACAACCATCCAACGACGGATGTGGCAGTGGATTGGTCACACGTTCCGAAAGGGTGACAGTTCCGAAAGGGTGACAGTTCCATAGCTAACCATGCTATGCAATGGAATCCTCTAACTCAGGATGGCGGCAGGAGACCTGGCGGTCCGAGGAGAACATGGCGCAGAACAGTCGAGAAGGAGGCACGGCAGTTAGGGAAAAGTTGAGGAGAACTCAGACACATTGCCAGAAACCGTACACGATGGCGCGTAGGCGTAGTAGAGGCCCTAGGACCCACAAGGGGATACAGGACATAAGTAAGTAAGTAATCTTTTTTGTCTGTATAACAACTCGCTTACGCCAATGATCATCAGTGAGGCGTTTGCGAGTATTGAGATGGAAGCAGCAACGATGGGTTTAGCGATTAATAAAAGCGAAACGAAATATCATATATGCTGTCTACAAAAAAGGACACCCAATATCAGCGTCTTGGACAGAACGCCAATAGACAGGTATAATTTTGAGGTAATAAAGAACTTTGTATACCTAGGCTCTATGGTGGGCTCTGCAAATGACATCAGTAGGGAGATCAAACGAAGAATTACTTTTGCCACTCGCTGTTTCTATGGACAGTTGATTAACTCGAACTACTAAGGTAACTCTGAGTAAGAGCTGTCCGTATGGTGCAGAAGCATGGAGTTTGTCAAAATCAGATGAGGATACCTTTGCTTAGTTTGAGAGAAAAGTTTATAGACTGATCATTAGTCCCGTCTGTATCGACGGCGAATGGAGGAAGAAGTACAAAGCCGAACTATACGGCCTATACAAGAACATCGATTTAGCCAGAAGAGTCCGCATACAGCGACTAAGATGGCTGAGTCATGTAGAGAGGATGGAGCCCAACGTTCCAGCCTGGAACAGCCTGGAAAGTCTTCGAATCCATCCCGGATGGACGACGCAGTAGAGGACGACATCGCGGTAGGTGGTGCAAACAAGTGTAGGGGGATCTCAACCAATTTGGCGTGCGCAACTGAAGGCCGCTGGCTCGTAATCAGGCTGGCTGGATTTGTTGGTTGAGGCCCAGGTCCACACCGGACCACAACCTAAGTAAGTATTCTTCCCAGTTTCAACCAGCGAAACTTGGAAACTATAGAATTTCTGTATTATTATCTGTATCTACATGAAGGGTGTGTGTTTGCTACTCGCAGTTAAGCAATGTGTGCGAGTTCAGGCATCGGCGGTGAACAGTAATCATTAGCCACTCGAGTATAAAAAGTAAAACGAATAACATCCAAAGAAAGACTTTTCTATCTACATAGCTAGACATTATGAAAACGAATGTATACACAAAGCAAACCTTAAGTTTCAGGCGTAAGGCATCTTCCGTCATATTTATCCGCGACATAATTAATTATCACATAAATTCACCTGATTTGGTTTTTCTTATAAATATATATGCTCACCAGAGATCTCTCCGGGTGAGAAATTTACTTTTCGACAAAAGGCATAGAACCAATTATGGTAGGAATGAGCCTATTACCAGGTGTATATGCACTTTTAATGAGCTATGCAATGAAATTGATTTTAGCTTACCACGATTACAATTTAAAAATTGCGTTTATTCATTGATTTTTGATCAATAATAATATTTATTTTGTTTATTTGAAGTAGTCTATGAGATGCAAAATCGGTAGATGATCCTTAGTCGCGCAACAAACATCTGTTGTGTAAAGCGATACTGAGAGTATGCACTCAGAGAACTTAGTGTTCTGTGTGCTCTGTGATGGATAAAAAAAAAAAAATTCGTTTTTTCCCTACAATGCATTTTTGAATTGAAATGAACTAGCGAAAAATTATTCTACTTCATTATATCCCAAATTAAGCCACCAGCAGAGCAAACAAAGCCTTTTTGAATTTTAACAACCGAAAATAAAACAGGCCTCATAAATTCACAATTAGGCACAAAAAAAAAAAAAAAAACAAGAAATACAAAACGCGAGTTATTTGATCAGCTTTCCAGCTATGTGTATTTAAATCACTGCACACTCCATTGAGTCCTTTGTTCTCCTATTCCGTCTGTTCAAAGCGAAATTAATTTATAGTTTGAGGTTTTATCATCCCACAAACGCGTTATGTTCAATACAACTGTATCTGCTTATTCATTATAATGACAAAAAAAATCTAATTAATTAAATGGAAAATGAAAAAGTTTTTGTTACAAATTCAGCTGAGCCAGAAGGAGAGGATAGTTTACCAATAGCACGAAATTCACGTGTCAAATGCATAGGTTCTAATTTGAAGTTGACGCACCATTAAACATTTAAAAAAAAAAGAGAACTGTTCAGTATAATCGTTTTCTCTTTGACCAGGAACTCCCACTCAATTGCAAATGGAGAAAGAAGAATCGATCACAAAAATTCAAACACCACTAATTGTGGCACCGCGCACAAGGGCGTCTGCCACTACAATTAGACAACAGAGATTGATTTTGTCTGATTTCCATTGATTGGACTCAATTAAAGCCGAACGGGGAATGGAATTGCGTGACAAATAAAGTGGTCTCCAGAACAGAACAAAAAAAAAAAAAAAAAACACAAAAATTGGGCCACAAAAAAACAAAGCCTCGCACAAGCTTGCGACTGAACTACTATATTCGAAAGCAACTCTAGCAGTTGGAATTTTTGGAGTTCGGGCATCGATAAAATTTATGAATTTCTAATGCTTTTGACAGTTGACAAATTAGTATTACCCGTAAAAAGGAGGCATAAAGGAATATGATATTTCACAACTTGGTGGCACACGATGGCGTTATCAGAAATCGATAACGACGAATTGGAGGTAGGCTCACTCACATCCCCGTGCCCCATCATGGGGGGAATATTTGAATATTTGATTCGAGCCCTTTAATATTTATGAATTTTGTAATTATTTTGAAAGGTGCAGAGCAATATTTTAGGAAATAGACATAAACAACAGAAACGAGTGATGTCAGCGGCTTTGGCGGCAGCCGACGGTTGCGGCGGCGATGGATGTGTATGCGGAATACTAAATAGTTAATAAATTATTCCGCAGAACAGAATGTTGTGCCGCATTTGATGTGCGCGCCCAAGAGAGGCGAAATTAATGAGTTGGAAATGGATTTGAATTATATGGGGCTGAGGGTAGCAACACCCTTGTGTTTTTGTATTGCGTTCGAAACAAATGGTTCCCGTAAAGGACAGGATTAGAGAGATAGAAAATTACCTGCATACGTACTCGTATGTTAATCATTGTGGTTGTCAGTGCATTTAATGAGTCTGTAGGAGTTGTCATGCGTCAGATATATCAACATATTTTTGCGACAGAAGTTACATACGCACCGAACATACCATATACGAGTACATAGAATGATGCAGAAGGAATTAAATGAAATTATGAGTACGCTCCTTTTGCGACTATTAAAATCATTATGGAATCTTGGTGCAACAGCCATCTGCAACAACAGTCTGTTAGTGGCAGCCAGGAATATGAGTCAATGACTACATTCTATACTCAATAAGGATGTTTCCGTATTATATGAGCGAGTGGCGAGAAAACTCCGCTATCTTCTGTGACCGAAAAATGCCCCCTAAGTTGAAAGGAAGGCTCTACACCGCAGTTGTGTGTCTAGCGCTCATAATGTTGGACAATGTACAAAAAGTATGAGAGTAAATTAATGGCAGCTGAGATGAAGATGCTTCGCATGACAGCAGGAGTGACAAAGCTGGATCGAATAAGAAGTTCGAAGATCCGTGGAAGCCTTCACGCCAAGGAAACCATCTTACAAAAGATAGAGCGCTACCGGCTCAGCTGGTATTGCCACGTTCAAAGAAGAAATCATTTGAACCCTGTCAAAAAGGCAATATCAATCAACGTTCCGAAGATATCGCGAGGCAGGAGAGGTAGGCCTATAAACGCCTGGATCACACAAATGCGACGACAACGGCATTTAATTGGCCTCAGTAATCGAGTGAACCAAAATCGGGAGGCCTGCCGATATTTTCTGAGGTCATATAGGCGAACCCCACAGGCGGATCGGTAGAAATGCGGTGAAGTGGGAGGTTTATGACCCCTTGTTTTCGGATCATAACCTCGCAGAAATAGGAAGAAGAAGAAGTCCTTGGATATTTTTCTGTTTTCTGTCTATTAGGTGTAAGGGAAAGTTCTATCGGGCCTGAATGCATAAACTTCTATGCATTGCCTGACATTAGTTAGTCATCTGGTCTAAATGAAACTTGCTTGAGTATTTAGATTAGCATATGATCATGATAATCAGTTTATTTTAGCCCTTCGAATCGTCAACATTAATAAGGAAAAAGCATGTTTAAGACATTGTATACCGAGTTTCAAAAATCGAACGTGTCAAAGATGGTGTGAAAAAAATTCGTTTGGAAGGCTTTTGATTAAGAGATAAACTCGGATCAGGAAGGCCAAGATGTCAACGTTGATGTGCTGTCCTGTAAATTTACTTTTCGAGCACTTAACATCGACATACTCACTCACAGCAACACCTTCTTGATGGAAATGAATACTATCTCAATTTTTGAGGGTGTCTTAATGGCTGTGAAGGAGTTTTTCGCCTCCAAAAGTGAAGTATTCTCTTGCAAGCTATTTAATAAGCTACCTACTGGCAAAGAGTTCTAAATAAGGAAAAAAACGAAGGCGTTAATATTTTGACCAAAATTATAAACTAAAAAAAAAAATCTTTTGCTTTCTTAAAAACAAAAGCACACAACTTTTCTTACACCTACGACGGGTGGCTGATAAGTTCGCGGCCTGAGATACTCAACAACGAGTCTTCTTCTCATTAGTGATTAGCACTAACTGCGGCATTCTTTTGAACAATCCAATTACTTAATACTTTAGATATTCTGTATCCTTAACATAGAGTTTATGAAAATAAATAGTGTGGATGCTTCCATGAGATATTCTACATTGCAACCTGAACAAATGTTTTTTTGAAAGCTCATAACATGAGCAGGGTTTGTTTTTAACGTCTGTCAAATGTCTGCGATAGTGTGAACTATCATCCAGGCGAGGTCAAGTCCTTGAAGCTGGAAACTAAAAAAAATTCCTGTTTGTAGTTATTGACTGGGAACTTATTCGCTAAAGTCCTGCATACAAACACATATGTACATACATTGAATTTCTTCGTTACTGTTGTATCGGTTTGCATTTGGCAGTGCTATAAAAGTCACAACCTTCTGTCCAATTAGTTTTATTTCCAAGTGAGGAACATATTGTTAGATATTGGCTTTTGAGACATAAGAGCTTTAATCTTAGTTCCTAAGTCATTGAGAATGAACGCAGGTCTTACTTTTTGTCCTTAAACATGTTGAGATTGGCTCATCGGGCGAGTATTTATTATCTATGTACTCCTTATACAAGGCTTATTTATTTAATTTGGTACCATATTCTTTGGGAATGCGTTTAACCGTCACCAGGCATATTGTGTAGATATAGCAGAAACATGCCGTTTGCATCTATTGCCTAAGAGGACTTTATACAGTCCCATTCCGTGTTAAGTAAATCAACTTCAAAAGAAAACCTTCTCTTTGCTGCTAAAATGACATCTAGAGAGTAGCACTTAAATGTTAAAAACAGTTGACAAATCGCCTTAGCACCGCGACCGGGGTGAACGTTACAACAAGAGTTCTTAACTAACCTTTCCTCTATATCCGTGTTACAATCGATCAATTCCTGTGGACTCCCCATTACCATTAACTCCGAATTCAACCTGTCAAACTTCATTCCTCTCTCTTGGCTCGCGGCAGCAGTACCTAACCGGATAAGCAACCTCCACCAACCAACCCAATGTTTCACGTTCCTGTGGAATATTATTTCACTCAATTACTTATTCACACCCAATTAAGAGCAAACAAGATGGAAGGCGAACAGAAAAGTCACATTATTCAAATAATTTCCAAGTGTTAGCGACACAACTGAAAGTATCCACACAGACACCGAATGGCCTGCAGCAACACACCGGCCAGACAGATTTCATCTCTCGAAATTGTGTAAAATTCACACTCAATCAACTCCAATAGAACTCGAGCGTAATTCACTTTAATTTGATTCCACCGCACCGCACCGGTGGTGCCCTCTTCCTTCATTTCATTGTGTGTTTATTGTTTATTATTTGTTGGTCCATTGTTGCACAATCATTCTTCCCCTTGACCACGACAATGATAGGCACACAGAACCAAGCACTCTATATCTGCCAAACGCAACACCAACCCGAGCGGGAGCAGAGTGCGTTGAATGAACTTCTACTGGCTGTTCCGTCCCACCCTCCATCCATCTAGGGGTATTAATAATAAATCGTTGAAATCAAAAACAAATCCATAATCAAAATAATCAGAATAATATGGAAATCAGCGAATACAACGACCGAACGGGCCGGGCGGCGGCGTACCAGAGAAAGGAGTGGTCCGGTGGAGCTGGTGTTTCGTTGTTAATTTGCTTTAATGTATCTTTTTATCTTTTGTGGAAATTTTCAGATTTTCCAGAAGGTTTACCTTTGTCGTCCCACTAGTGTGGGCGTGTGTGTGTGTGTGCGTTGGAGCTCGAACGCATTGACCCTAACCACCATGACGATATGTGAACCGAGTGTAAATAAATAATCATAATCAAACAGCGGCTCTGACGGCCGGCGCGTCGGCATATTCATAGTTACACGTTCAGATGCAACAAAGCGGGGCATAACTCCACTCCCTGCTGGTCACACCATGGAACTTTCGAAAACTAATCAATTGGTAAATATTTATCCAAAGTGCATTCACGCATCTGAGCTTGGGGATAGCTCTGGAATCGATTAGGGTATCTCGATTTGTTTGCGTTCTATATGTGTATGTGTATGTTTAGGGTCGGGACTCATGTGACAGTAGTTAGTAAGAGTTGGACTTAGAACCGTCTTTTGTTATAGAATGATAGTACTTGCTATCAAATTGGGTTACTTTTCTTCGAGTGGTATGGCAGGTGAATAGAGATGTGTACCGGACGTATTTAAATTTTTTTTAATTTCTGATTGAAATTTAATCTCTCATTTCCGTTGGGAATGAATTTGCATGTCAGGTCGGTGTCATCATCATTAAATAATTTTGACAGTTTTTGGCTCGGAGAAAGAACTCGAAATTTAAGTGCTTTTAATTACTAAACAAATATTTGTTGAGAATTTAATTTTTGAGTTTTAATCGATGAATAAACATCGTCACTCATGGACAGATGAAAGTCTTCAGGGGCTTTTTATGATATTTTTTTATGGACAGGCGGAACCTCTTAGTTTAGTTTATGTTGAAAGCAATTAAGTTGATCATCTATCTTGGGGTAGAGGGAACCTTTGGTTAAATATGAATTAACCACGTGGTATCAAGTTTTTTTTTGATAGTTGAGAGAAAATTGGATTTGTAAGGCTGTGAAGGTCTTTAAAATCATCGCCATTTAAAAAGTTGCTCTAAGTTATGAGTTAAGTTGAATGTTAGAGAAATAATTATCTTAGTTGGCTCCTTAGGGCTAGAATTCTGAGAAAGATTATCCAAAAACGAAATTCCATTCAAAGGCTTGCAGCAAGACACCATGAGAAAATTAGGATTGTACGCAATCTCTCGAATCGCACTATCAAGCTATGCCATATGGTATAGTTAGCGCGAATTAAAAACTTAAACTTTGGGTTTATATTTGCTAAGAGGTCTTGATTTATTGCTTGATGACAGTTTTTCAGCCAAAAAGGACCAAGTGTTTATGTCTTTCCCATCTCCTTGGTTTTAATGTGAGACCCCGGGTTTTCAATAATACCTAACAAGAACTATAAAACAATGTTAGGTATTGACACTGATGTGCACGTGCTTGCTCTCTACAAGAATATGATCAGCAGTAATATCTATTGCGAAGCCGTACGTTACTTTTGCGTTAGACACCCAAGCTACATTCCAGCAACCGCAGCGCGACCTCTGAATAAAACATAGAATTATATGGAAGCGCTGACACAAACCATTCCATTATTTGCTTGAAATTCAACCGGGTTTATCGCCCGGAAAAAAGGATCTATTGCACTATTGTGGAATAATCATACCTAAGTATAGTACATCTATTACAATAGTTATTCTAGAGTAAGAACAAGGAGTTGAAGCGCATTTTCGAATTATAGCCGAAAGTGCATTTACCTTTTAAAACTATATTTAAGTTTAACTATAATACATTATTAATGTAAATTCTGCAGAGGTGGCGGCAGGACTGTGAAGAACTTTTAAATGAACAGTTTCCCCGGCTATACTTTCCAAGAGCCACCCCTGACTGTGAAGAAATACCCGACATTACAGCTGTTTTCCTCTCGAAATCTTGACAGAAAGTCAGTATCATACCTGCGCGGAACGAAATGAGTCGCTTTACTCTTGAACAACATTGGGAAATATTGAAAACTTATTTCCAAAGTGAGTGGTGTGTAGCCCAAACAGTGCGTTTTTTTAAAAGAAGTTTTGGCCGAAATGAAGCACCCACCGCGCCTGCTGTACGCAAGTTTGTGCAAAAAGTTCGTGAGACTGGTATGCTAGTGGACAACACTCATGGCCCCCATCGTCGTACGGTGCGCACAGACGAGAATGTGGCTGCTGTAGCCGAGAGTGTGAGACTCAATTCACGTACATCAACTCGTCATCGATCTCAACAGCTCAACATTTCACGCACTAGCCTGAGGAGAATTCTGCACAAAGATCTGGGATTATTCGCTTACAAGGTCCAGTTGATTCAGCAATTGAAAGCGCACGACCATCCGCTTCGTTATCGCTTCGCAGTTTGGGCCTTAGAGCAGCTTGAATTGGACAACGATTTTGGGCGAAAAATCATCTTTTCTGACGAGGCATATTTTCATCTCGGCGGCTACGTTAACAAACAAAAATGCCGCATTTGGGGCTCGGAAAATTCGCACGTTATTGTCGAGAAGCCAATGCATCCACAGAGAGTGACAGTTTGGTTCGGATTGTGGAGTGGTGGCATCATTGGACCATTTTTTTTCGAAAATGAGGTTGGGAACAACGTTTCGGTCAACGGTGGGCGTTACAGAGCCATGTTAACGACTTTTTTTTTTTTTACTGAAATTGAAGACATGGATTTGGACGACCTCTGGTTCATGAAGGATGACACGCCATGCAACAATCGGTCTTTTGCGCACCAAATTCCCAAATCGTGTTATCAGCCGTCTTGGCGATATCAATTGGCCGCCTCGGAGCTGCGATTTGACCCGTTTGGACTTTTTTTTTGTGGGGAACCGTGAAGGACCGATGTTATGCCAACAATCCGGAAACGATTCAAGCACTTAAGGCCAATATCATCCAAGCAATCCGTGAGCTACATGGTTGATACGCGAAACTGTGATAACTACCGTTCGATCACACACCATGAAGATCGTCGAGCGGGTATTAGGTGGCCGACTGCGAAAAATAATACGGCTATCTGATGATCAGTGCGGGTTTGTCTCGGGTTAATCGACCACTTACTCCGAAGTATCTCGCGCGAAATTCTCGTAAAATGGGACATCTTCCGATCAAATGGTAAACATCCTCCCTCTCTTTAAGGTTGCACAGGTCACATAAAATTGGCAGATCGGGTCGATGTGGAATAAAATAAAGACTTGTTAGTTCACCTCTAAGTTTGAATATTGTGCTTATCATATGCAGAGAGTAACGATTGAGGAAGTACGTTGAGTCGCTTTCAATGTGGTTATAATTCAGCCTACTGTAGATCAGCCTATGTTGCGATGAATGTGCTTCAGCTACAAATCTCTCATACATGGAATTACCTGCATTTTTAAAAACATTTGTAAGCATAGGTTTTATCATTGAAAGTTGTATATCAGATGCAATATTTAAGCTCGCGCCATAATTTGCTGCCAACTCCTCCCACTTTGATCCAAATGCCCTCTTGTCGAAAGTATATGCTTCAGAACAATCCTGGGCAGTCTTCCATCATCCATCTCCACTACTTTAACAATATAATCTATATGCAGCTTTAGGGTATCTAAGAAGAGAGGAGGGACTCCAGTTTCTAGATGCAGCATATAGTTCGGTGTACATATTGGAAGTCGAAAGATTCGTTTCAAAAAGTACCTTAGAAATTTTTCAACTTCTTCAAAAAAGCAATAACCCCAAATTTGGGCTCCGTACAGCAGTATAGAGGCAGCAGTTGTACGAAATAGTTTATTCTTCGCTGTGTGATCGATAAACTTATTGTCGACGCAACGTCCCCAAACTGATGAAATAGCTCTTTTAGCTGCTGCTAGCTGACATTCAAAGTGTTTTTTCATATTGAGGTTGGATGTAATTAGCACACCTAAATATTTATACTCTTTCACTATTTCAACGTTTTCACCTCGATAGAACCACTTTTCGTTGCGAGAGTATCTTCCACCGCCATTTCTAAAAATCATCATCTTTGATTTTGATAAATTCACCGTCAAATTCCATTGCTTACAGTAGTTTTCAAGACGGTTCATAGTAAGCTGCATCCCTTCAATTGTCTCCGATAAAAACACTATATCGTCCGCAAATTTTAGCGCCGGTATCCGCACACTACCAAACTCGATCCCTCCTCCTACTTCTCCTACTATGTCGTTGATAAATATGATGAAGAGTAGCGTGCTTAGGATGCATCCTTGCTTAACTCCCATTTGTGTTCCAAATTCTTCCGATACATTCTCTCCATTCCATACGTACGCCACGTTGCTCTCATACATCGCTTTTAGCACATTTATTATTTTACTTGATAAACCAATTTTGTACAGCTTATAGAAAAGAGCTTCACGCGCTATGGAGTCAAAAGCTGCACGAAAGTCAACGAAGAAGACATATAGCTTTTTGCTACTTTGTTTAAAAAACTCTGCAATGTTGGTGAGAGTAAAAATTTGATCCAGTGTTGAATAATGCTTTCTGAACCCCGCCTGGTATTCATTTAAAATTCGATTGTTTGCCATCCATTGTGTAAGCCTATTAAATATCAAAGCACTAAATAGTTTTGCCGAAGTATTCAAAAAAGAAATGCCTCTGTAGTTAGCTGGATTATCTAGTTCACCTTTTTTGTGCAATGGGAAAATTATCGCTCTTCTAAAGCTTTCTGGGACATTGGCTGTTTCAAAAATTTTATTGAATTCATTTGTGAGTGCAGTGAGAAATTCTGTGGAACTGTTCTTGTAGAATTCGAAAGGGATCCGATCGTCACCTGGGGCTTTCCTCGTTTTAGAGCAATCAACTGCGCGTTTCACTTCCAAAAGAGTAAATGGTGAGTCTAAGAGCTCGTCTGTGAAGAAAGGGGCTGCATATTGCGGTAACGGAGAAAACTGTGGAGTGTTGAGTAAATTTTTGAAATACTCCCTCAGATCAGAAGCTTGTAAAGTCGACGAAATCAAGTTAGTTCTTCCAGTTACAATTTTAACCGCCTTCCAAAAGTCTGCTGAACACCTTGAAGTATTAAGAACTGCAATGACTTCCTGGCTAAATTTTTTCCTTTTTTCTATACAAAGACGCTTGAAATATTTATTTGCTTCTGCATAGAGTTCTTTGACATGGTTATTATTTTGCTTCCTAAGGCGCCATAGCAATGCAAATGATCGTTTCCTCGCCTTTAGACATTCGATATCGAACCACTTCTGTTTACTGGCTACAATACGTCTTGCATTGACGTTAGACGGTACAGATCTTTTTATAATTTGCGTTAGGACGTCAATGTGTGGAGCTGAATTATGTTCCATCAGACTCAAAAGTTCCGTATTCAAATTACTTTGATAAGAGGCACGAAAACTGTTATTCCAAACCAACTTCGGAAGGAGAGCCAGCTGCCTTGAGTTAGACGTATCCCCTGCCTTCCAAATAGTGCACGAAATTTCCAACGGCATTGGATATTGGTTGACTTTGTAAAGGCATTCGACAGACAACCACGAGATCTGATATGGGTGGCGCTAAGACAACGAGGGGTCCCAGAAACCTATGTACAGATGATCATGGACATGTACGAAGGAGCAAAGACAAGAGTAAGATGCACCTCTGGAGTAACCGAAGAGTTCCCAATCAAAGTCGGGGTGCACCAGGGAAGCGTTTTAAGCCCTTTGCTCTTTATTGCAGTCCTTGATTATCTGCTTGAAGGTAAAGTGATGGACCGCAAGGTACATCAGTTATTCTTTGCTGACGATGAAGCCATCGTAAGTGAGGATCCTACATCCCTGCAACGAGCACTTGATGTGTGGGTGGACGTTCTGGAGGGAAATGGGTACCGCATTAGTTCAAAAAAGACAGAGTACTTGTGCTGCGATCGCGATGTAGGAAAGGCAGCCCTATAAACACCTGGGTCACACAAATGCGACGACATCGGCATTTAATTGGCCTCAGTAACCGAGTGATCCAAAATCGGCGGGCCTGCCGATATTTTCTGAGGTCAAATAGGCGAACCCCACAGGCGGATCAGTAGAATTGCGAAGTGGGAGGGTTGTGATCCCTTATTTTCGGGTCATAACCTCGCTGATAAAAGGAAGAACAAGACATTATTAATGTAAAGGAACTGTCTGGAATATCTTAATAATAAAACACATATCTTTGGAATGCGCAGAGCTATGCATGATGAAGAAATAAATTGTCCACTACGGATAAATAGTGTGAATACTCATTAATCCATGCCTCCAGCTACTACAGCTACATAAGCTATATAATCAATTGTATGGATGCCGATATTCTCCTGATTTTCTAAGAGGCTGCTCAAAAAGTAAGTGATGTAACACCCACAGAGTAGTGATATACAGACAAACATAGCTCAATCGATTTGATTTGCAACAGATAATAGTTCTACGTGCTACAAACTATCTGTCAAAATTAATATAGACAGACAGTGGAATGAGGTAACCGCATACCTATAAGGAAACAGTTTACTTAATTTACCGAACCTGTGTGAAAATCAATTTCAATTCTACAAGTAATTAAAATAAATATTTCCTGAAAACGATAAATTTTAACTCAACACTTAATTTAAAAAGAGACGCATTGAGATAAGGCACTTCATTTAAAAACACCATTCCAAGCGATTGTCGAAATTAATCTACGCTGTTTTAGATTTTTACCTGGAGAAAAATGTATAAAAGCTTTATGTCCTAAGCAATGAGCATAAGTTTCTAATTTTTGCAACAGGGAGTGACACTGACCATGAAGCTTCTCTTGATTTCGTTCCTAGCCTTGACTTCGGCTGAATTCGACATCGAGCCATATGTTCATGGTGGCAAACAAGCGATGAAAGGTCAAATACCATACCAAGTTGGTATACGTACATTTTTTAATGAAACACATTCCTTAGACTGTGGTGGATCCTTAATATCGTCAAAATACGTCCTAACTGCTGCTCATTGCCTAGATCTTCCGTAAGATCACTTGAATTGTAACAATGGTATCTAAATAGATTCACGCAAACATTTTCACACAGAGTTCCTGCTAGTAAGATCACTGTCTATTTTGGAAGCATATACGCCGGTGAAGGAAAACGAAGGATTGCTCGCCGCAAAATTATTCATTCTAAGTGGACTGGAAATGAGTTTGTAAACTCAAATGGCTGGTATGACATTGAGTTGCTGAAAATTAAAAAAATCGGTTACACGAAGTACATTCAGAAGATTGGTTTACCACGTATATCGAAAACCTATCCCGATTATAAAGGACATTTAGGTATTTCCTCTGGATGGGGATTAACCAATAACAGTGAGTTTTGACTTGTGGTCATTCGTTGTTGTAATTTTTGTATATTTCCAATAGGATCAGGCGCATCTCCTACTCTGCAATATGCCGAATTGGTTGTTATTAGCAATGCTGAATGTGCAAAAGCATACAGTGGTATAATAATACCTAGCACAATAATTTGTGCCGCCGATCCTATTAAAGCATCTATTTGTAAAGGTGACTCTGGTGGTCCACTTGTCGATAAGAATAGTAAAACTTTGATTGGCATAGTTTCATTCATGCCGGGCAATGTTTGCAGACATCACTTAGGAAGTGCGTTTACCCGTGTTACCTACTTCAGGCAATGGATTAAGAAGAAGACTGGAATATAACTAATTCTGGGTTTGGTTTATAGTTAAATTGATTTAATAATAAAAAAAAAATGGTGTTTAAAGTTGTAAACATTTAGTTGATTAGGCTCGGATAAGCATAAAGATAAGGATCTACTCGTATTTGCTGAGCAAACTTAGTTTTTCCCGTCATACCTTGAGTGCGACCTGTGGAGTCCAATTACCATGAAAACAATGGAAGATAGGGGAAATAGTAGAGAACTAATGGTACAAAGTTCCTACTAAAAACTACTCCGCATTATATGAGTCATGATTTTGTTTCTAGAAATATTACCCAGATATTTATTTACGGTCTGCGAATTAGCGTTCAGATTTTTAAATTTCTTACAGGGTTAAAGCCTTAAAGCTCTATCCATACTTCCTTCATAATGAGTAGTGAAACTTTGAAATGAAGAAAAGGTCGGTCGGTACCCAGTCCACATCTCCAATCTCACATCTCATGGATTCTCCCCTCCTCCCAATTTTCACAGGTAGTGGAAGGTTGTCGAAAGGCAGGCTTACAAATCCATCCATCCATCCAAGTGGCAGATTTAAATCGTCTAGCAATGATATTATTATTCCCGTAAGCGAATAATTAAGTCCAAAGCCATAGATACTTACTCGTGGTTCCGCGAAAAGCGAAGTGAGACGATTGGACAGAATGTACGCGTTTATGCACAGCATAAATATATTTTTATCAATATACTAGTACATTTTATCACCCGTTATTTCAAAATTTAAGGGAAGTACGTAATTAATGATTGTAATGTATCTAAGAATGAAGTCAAACGCAGCGTCTTTGAAGTGATTCTTACGATTGTATCTAGGTAGGTATGGTCTTAGTAATATTCGAGCAAGAGACTGCTGTTAACTTAGGAATGCTTGGACAGCTAGTTACATATATAATTCAATTTTGCAACTGTATATAATTACAATAATTATTTTCTGACAGGGATAAATTCTAATTTTAAACTCAATTTAGAAAGACGGCAATTGAGATAACACGTTCAAGTTAAAAATACCATTCACACCATTCGTTGCAATTTATCTACGCTGTTTGATACGTTTCTTTTCTAGAACGAGTACAAAGGGTGGTTTTGTCATTATAACTGGTGCAATTAGAACAATTATTTCAACTGCAGCATTGAAAACAATGCTTCACCTTCCTCTTGTTGATATATTTGGGAAACTTTTAATTACAAAAGCAGCACTAAGAGAATCGCTACAGTTATCACGAACGGATACTCGTCACTCGAGAATTCTGGTCAACTATGCTTCACCTAGCACAACGGACTATATGATTGAGATTAGATACGAGTACGAAACTAGAATTCTAAGTAGAACCAATTGGGAATCTAACAGAAATCTAAATTCATCTGCGATAGAGATATACATAGAAGGATCCAAAATGGCATCCAGCACACCTAATATACAAATTACCACTAGACTTCCGGATCACTAAAGCATATTTCAAGCGGAAATCACGGCAATTCGAGATGCAGCAGCCTTGTTTTTCAAGAATACAATAGATAATATTGCTATAGTAATATACCTAGACAGCCAAGCAGCAATTAAAGCCTTGGAATCGCCAACAATAAGATTAAAGTTGGTTAAGCAATGCCGCAGGTCCCTAAATAGATGCGAACTGTCCCTATGCTGGGTCTTATTCCATAGGAATATTCAAAGCAAATGCAAAGCGGATGAGCTAGCAAAAGAGGGTGGCAGTCGAGAGTTTGCTGAAAATTGTGAAGGGCTATCAGTCCCTATTGATGTAATCAAATTCCAACTGAACACTGAAGCGGTAAGAGCTGCGAATATTAGGTGAAGCGATATCAGCAACTGACAAGACAAATTCGGCCCTACCTAGGGCCAAGAAAAAAAAAATCAAGACAAATTTGGCCCTACCTAGACCATAGGAAGACCATTCGATTAATTTCAACAAGTAGGAAAAACATTCACTCTATAAGCTAGCTCTAGGAGGCTCCGGAATACTTATAAATAGGACCACAACAGACCTACTTATTGGGCTAAGCTTCTTAGCTTTAGCTTGGTGCATCTATTTTAATTAACCTAATCTATCTATGCTATTTGCCATACAAATTTCTATATTTCCAAATAGGGCATGGGCATATTTCCAACATTGAATATGAAGCTTCTAGTGATTTCATTCTTCGTTATGGGCGCCGCTGAATACGGCATCGAGTCGTACATTCATAATGGCAAGCAAGCTAATAAGTAATAGATAAGTATGATCATTTCAAATTGACCCCCTTATTTGAAGGTGTGTACATATAGGTATACCACCTTGATCAAAAAGTTCCCGGAATTTATTCAGAAAATTAAAAATACAAGTTTATTCATCTAAATCTATATTGTCCCCTTCAAAGTAATCCCCTTCGACTGCAACACACTTATGCCAGCGCTTGATCCAATCTTCGAAACATTTTTTTTATTCGGTTTTCAGTATGTCCATCAGTGCTTCCTGCGATTTTTCCATTACTTCCTCTCGGCTGCTGAAACGCGTTCCCCGTAATGGTTTTTTAACTCGATTGAACAGAAAGAAGTCATAGGGAGCCAAATCAGGTGAATTCGGTGGCTGTTGGATGGTATTTGTTGCATTTCTCATCAAAAAATTACGAATAATGATGGCACTGTGCGACGGTGCGTTATCATGGTGCAAAATCCACGAGTTTTCTACCCACGATTCTGTTCTGGTAAAAAATCGCCAACAGACACAGAGATAGATGTACTCTTGGCTACGTAACTTTTGCAAATGTCAAGCTATGACGCTAAGATTTAGAGGGAATATCAACAACAGATGTACCAACTTAACAAAGAAAACAGAACTCAAATCGGAACGATGGGAGCGCCACACGGTTTTTATTCCGGGAACTTTTTGATCAAGGTGGTATATCGTATATTCACGAAAACGTTTAATTCGCAGAGCTTTAAAGGTAACTACCTGTAGGAAACGAATAAAACGTGTACAATACGTTGTGGTGTTCGCCGGATAATTGCTCATTCTGGTTGGACTGGAGGTATCGATGATAGGAATGACATCGGATTGCTGCGAATCCATTTCGTCAAATACACTAAATACTCGTACATTATATATATATGTTATATATATGTATTTGGCGCAACAGCTCTTCAAGTGCCCAGACCTAGCTCCTTGCAACCACTCGTGTTGTGTGCATTATATTTTTCGCACGAATGGAAGGGACCTACAGTTTGTGCCGTATCCGAAGAGCAATTTTAATTTTTTTATTTTTTTGTGAAGCATTTTCGTGGCAATAATACCCTCGAATCTTTCGCGAGAAGTGGGACGGGAACCTTTTTTTTTTTGTTTTCTGGGATTCGACCATGGAACTTCACGCGCAGTGATCCGACACACTAATCACTTACGCCACGGCGCCCACAGTAAAATGCATTAGGAATGTTAAATTACTGATCACATCCAATTCTTATCCCGAATATTTATCAGAAATGCTGACTGTAAAAAAGCATTGGCGATCATAAGTTCCACCGTATGGTTGCCAGTTTTAATCGTCACTCGTGGACAGATGCGAATCTTGATTTTTGTATTCTGTTCTTTCATCAACTCTCTTTCTACTTCATATCAATAGCCCGATAGATTGGACAAGATCTACTGATGAAGGTATCCTACTAGCATCTTGCTGGAATACAACTCTGTAATTGCAAGAACTTCATGCCTTCTGACATGTGACCAAATTCAGTAATAGTAATAAAATAAAGAGGAGAGGCAAACTTCAATGCGAAGAAAACTTGCCGTCTTTTTCTGAATGAACCCGTCTTCCGGATCACATTTAATTGAACGACCAAATAATGCAACATATGGGTAATATTTGTTATAAGGAAGGCTGAACTTAGTGTTCAAGCTAAGCTATCGGTTTTTAACTTGGTGTATGTTCCAACTCTCACCTATGGTCATAACATTTGGGTAGTGACCGAAAGAATAAGATCACGAATACAAGCTGCCGAAATGAGGTTCCTTCGCGGTGTTGTTGGAGTAACTCGTAGGGATCGAGTGCGCAACACCAGAGTACGCGAGGCGCTAAATGTTGAGCAGCTACTTCTCCGGACGGAACGACCTGTGCTTCGCTGGTTTGGTCACGTAGTGCGTATGCCCCCAGACCGGCTTCCAAGACGTTCCATGGTGGCCGTGCCATCAGGTAGGCGACCCCACGGTAGGCCTAGAGATAGATGGTCGGACCAAGTCCGATATCTCTCCTGGAGCCGTTTAGGGATTCCTCCTGATGAGTTGGAGTCGATGGTGGAGGATCGAGAAGGATGGAGATTCCACCTGAGCATCCTGCCCCCGCGACCCTCATGAAGGATTAGCGGGCCATTGAAAATGTATGTATGTATGTATGGGTAATATCTTCTTGACATCACGATCAGGTTCGGCGCAACCACACACTTAACAACGCAAAATCGGTGTCCCAGCATTATAGGTTCGTCTCCTTGAAGACAATTTTATATAAAAAGTAAAATAAAATACGTCTCCGAAGAACTTTTAGACATTGTCGATTCGGAAATCAGTAAAATCAGTAACAGATTTGGACTAGTCTATTAGTCAGATAGGTGGTCTTATATAGATTTATTCCAAAAGGAGATTATTATATTTCTCCGGTGTTTGCTACAGTGAAAGCGGTATGCAACTAACCACTGAATTCCATGTAGCACACGCCTTCTTTAGTTTACCAGAGCCGCACCCGATCTTATAATTAGGGATCGACGGGGGGTAAACAGATGAGAAATGGAACACTACACTGATACTTAATCCTATGAATGCAAATGTCATTGAAATACAAGATTAAGACACCAGTTAGTATTTTTTTTTTTTTTTTAAATTAGTTAAATCTTATAATGGATTTGCTTATAAGACCTGTAGGTGCGCGACTGCTGTGACAGCTTTCTATATATTAAAATTCTTTTGTAAAACTACACTAATGCATCCGATTTGCATATGCATTGGTGACCTTTTTCAAAACAAAAAAACAAACAGATTTCGAATTAATCGTCCATGAATAATTAAACTTATGACTAAATAGCTTACTGTATCTATTACCTCTTCATTAATACAAAAATATGAATGAAAATGCATTTACATACCCAATTCCCACGTGTGAGCGTTAATTAACTCATAATTCATCGACTTACCTAAAATGAAAGAGAAAAGAAAAAACTTCTTTTAATTGGTACATTTAAAAATTTAAAGATATAATTGCTATATGTAGCGTTGCTTTTATTTTATATCAAAAAGGAGGTCAAAAATTAGAAATCAGTTTAATGGAATTCGATGGAATTAATTGTTCAAAAGGTTATCTAAAAATAAGTCCACTTAAATATAAATTTACGAAGGTTTAAACTCCAAGAGTAGGCCCTGACAAGTCGTCAGAAAAGTGTTCCACAGGCAAACAGCCGCCCTAATAGCAACACCAACCCATCAGTCAATAGTTCGCTAACTAATCTTCCACTGTCACATGGAACAAAGTCCTCCCCCGAAAAACACCCTCTGCCAATCAGTCGAATCCGAAGGAAACGTCAAAAACTAATCCCTCGATCCGGAGAAGATCAATCACTCCCTACACTTCCCATATTGCTAGTCAAACTAAATAAGTGAAATGAGAGAGATTTCGTTGTAGGATATGAGGTCAACAACATCATCCTTCAGAAGCGAAGCAACACCCCCGCAAGGCCAGAACAACACACCGAGTGTTGAAGTTGAAGAAGAGTGTTTGAGTGTAAATAAACCCGTACGTATGTAGCCCTTTTGTTGCAAAAATAAACCAAAGGACATACCTTCTTAAGCTCAGAGATCTACCTCTCCACACATGCATCATTTCCATTTAAAGTTCATGGTGAGCGCTCTGGTGGTGGATGGGCTTCGGCAACCCACAACAGACAAATTAATAATGACACACACTCTCTCTCGCTGGGATCTGCAGCCCCACAAAGCAGAGAAATGTGTTTTAGTTTTAGAGAGTTGCAGCATTGGCGTTGTCGGTTGGCGCAGCACACAACAAATATTGACAATATCCTCCCCGCTCGTGCGTCGTCCTGACATGCAGCAGCAGACAGCACACACCTGCGCTACTAAGGTTGTTGGCAGTCTATCGATCGATGCGGAGGACCGGCGCTAAAGCCAATGGACCGACACTGGACCGATGCCAGATGTTTGCAGCTTGCTGGTGTGTCCATGATTATATGCCCAGTCGAGTGATATTTATTTCACCTGTGCAGCAGCAGATTCCTCTGGTAACAAGTGAAAATGTGAAAACGGTTTTGGGATGCGTCATTAACTCTTGTGTTGATTTTCCATTAAAATGTTCACTCCACCACGCGTGGGGGACTGGCGAGAGGATACCTACCCTACATGACAATGACTGCACCAAAAGCGGATATTCATTTGCAGTGCTTTGCCCGTTACCCTCTACTATGTGTGCTGGTGATATGGGGAAGCTCTATGTGTATGGCGCTGACACTCTCTAGCTGCTGAGAGTCAGAGTTAAGAGGGCACCTCTCATACGAGTATGTCTGTTCCATTCTATTTCCCGCAGAATGGGAAATGTGAGTACTACCGAACATCCTTCATTCGAAAACCTGTCATGTTGAATGTGTGCACTGTTGTTTCGACCCGTGTTTTTTTTATCCTTGTCTCTCTTTTGTCCTGGATCAATGCAGAGCTTTAATAAAACAAAAGTGGTTGCTGCTGCTGTTTTTGTTAGTTGCTGATGCGCGGCATTGTTAGAAGTCCGGACTCCGGATATCCTCTGAAGTTGGTGGGGAAAAAATGCGTGCTTCGATCATGTTTTAGATTCGTGAACTCTATCAAATTTCTAAATGCAATCATTGTTTGACGGTGAAGTTTCGGGAGCGATAGCGTATGAAAGGGTTGCGTATGTATAGACATCGATGAGATATAATGAGTTCTGCTGATTTGGCAGTCGGGCGCATACTGGGCAATGCTTTCGTTTCGTTTAATCATTGTATACTTGGATACTGTAATCCAACTGAAAAACGAAAAATGCGGCGTTAAGAATCATCGAATCGGTAGAATCTAATCACGATTGATTGTAATTTTACCCTACTATGGGAAAGCCACAAGTTTATGTGCTTCGGCAGTCTGAATGAAAGTGCATAGGTATTAGATTGGTGCATTCAGCTAACGTGGCATTGAAATGGCAGATACATCGACAATTGGCCTCTAAATATAAACTTCTCCTCTCACCGCTGGTGAACAGCCCAGTTTTATCCAACTAACGAGTGGTATAAAGTGCGTTTTCTTATCAGGCAGCGCTTCTTGCTGCAGATGGTACACGACGAACCTCCTAGATGGAGTCAACTATGGCTTATACAGTCCTAGTCAAGTGGAACGAATTATCTGGCGTATACATATTCGGAGGTTGTTTATTGAGCATCAAGGCAAAAAGCAATCGTAGCTGGGGAAGGCGAAATAGGTCAATGCCCACTTTACAGTCAAGTGGGCCACTGGCAGCGGTCTTAATCGACCTCTCATCTTCGAGGTATAGACAGCGGAACTTCTTTCCCAACATCGAAAAGAATATTAAGAACATCAGGCTGCAACATTTATTATACATGTGACATAAGGATACACGACCTCATGGAGCCATATTTGGTGAACGCATTTTCAGCGAGTTAGTCGGAGAGCATCATCTTCACAACATGACTATAGCTGGTGAATTACGGACTTTGCAGCAGCTTGTAGTATAATGATAAGAAGCTCTTGCGTTTCTCGGCTAAGAGTCTATATACCTACGTGACTTTCTCGTCGATTTGAAGCAGTATTCAATATTACGAACGATAACCATAGCATACCTTTAGATACAGCTTAAGTACAAAACTATTTATGTTCACCAGTCACACCCAGTGGATGCAATATTGCAGTATCATCAGAGAGCTACTACCACCGAAAAGAATAACAAGAAACACGTCCAACAATGCAATACGATATCTACAAACTCTGCGGTGTAAAACAAGAGCTGCGAATCAGAATAAGGTGAGGTAACAGAAGCCTGCGTAGAAAGAAGAGACCGTACGTGGTCGACCAGCTCAAGGATGAATCGAGGGGAATAGTGGAAGACATTTCATAACTGAAAGGCACTATTTGTAGCAGGTGGAGAGATTGAAGAGACAAGAAGAACGTATATAGTCAATGATGAAGAGGCTCCTTTCTTAGTAAAGAAATCATTCTTAGTACTAAGATCAATGCACCACGGGTCATCGTGGTCACATCGAATTGTTATGTGCCCGTCCGGCACTAGCTAGGGCCAGACAACGAGCTTAAGGAAACTCCTTTTTTTGATTCCCTTGAGGAAGTCTCAGAGAGAAACCTTAAAGATTTAATAATCTCCTTAAGCTCCACAGGTTGGATCCAGCACACCTTTTACATCCAGGTACACTTATGGAATCAAAGTGGCACCTAGTGCTGATTGGGTTCTCTTTTTCTAAGAAGAACCACCACACCTACCTACCTTACTAAGACCAATAGACTAGGCCAAGCTAATAAAGTAACCCTCTACCGGGTACCAGAACCGAGTAGGAGTTGAGGAAAATGAAACAGCTGATGTACTAGCAAGAACAGGTTCGAAAACCACGTTCTTTGGAACCGGAACCTTTCTATGGATTATGACACACAAAATACAAAAAGAACTGAGAAGACGAGAGCATAGGAGCCAATCATTGGGATGGGACAAGCCAAAGAACTTCTAGAAACTACAAAGAGAAAAGAAGTAGAATCTGTCTAAGTTACCAAAAATCGATTTTGCATTCTGAAACGCATGCTAACGGGTCACTGCGGACTCAAAGAGAATCTCAGGAAACTGGGCACAACAGAGAATGGACACTGTAGATTCTGCAGGTACTTCGAAGAGACACCAGTACACATTCTTATAGAAAGCGAAGCATTAATTCACATTAAATCACTGGTTTTACTTGAGATAATCTGGTTTATCGAATCAGTTGGATTAGAGAAAGTGCTTAGTTCGAGTATCTGATCGATTAGAGTCCCAGGTCTATTTAGATTGGAATGTACTGTACCCCATCAACCACGCTTCTACAGCTACGACTCTGGCGAAATTCTGTAGTGCATATGGTATTAAAATCAGCATTATTTTCGGCTATCTTTCCTTATACAGTGTGCGAATAAAATATAGCACCATTCATTTTTCAAGTGTTTTGTTTATTTTTATACATGAAACCGACTTAATGATTTTTTTTATACAAAAACTAAAATAATTTTAATTTCTGCTTGGAAGTTTTGTAGCATTTAATTTCAAAAACATTGTACTGATTAATAACTTGTTTTCTTTTTAACTATCAATAATGAGTAGGACCTCCACCTTTTTTTATTATCTCTGCCATTCGATTTGGCAACGATTTAATCAATTTTTTTTATACTTTTTTGTCGTAATCCCTGCCAGTTTAAAATAACGCTTTGTTTAAGCCTGTCAACGTTCTCGTACTACCTGTTTTCAGCATATACAGATCTGGCAAGAAGCCCTCAACAGTTTTCGATAATATTCATGTCTGGTGATCGCGCATTGTTGTTTGAAAATAACTTTTTGACAACCTTTGTGGTATGCACCGCAGCATTATCTTGCTGAAAAATAACCGCCTAATTGGTATTTTGTCGAGCTGGTTGCGTTATTTCACTGGCAATTAAATTCGGGTATTTGTTGCTGTCTATTCTTTGTCGTACGAACTTTATCTCAGTTTTACCATTGTATCCTATTCCAGGCGAACCCCACAGGTGGATCAGTAGAAATGTGGTGAAGTGGGAGGGTTGTGATCCCTTATTTTCGGATCATAACCTCGCTGATAAAAGAAGAAGAAGCTCCTATTCCAGGCCATATCATAGCAGTTCCTCTGCCATGTTGCCGACGGCTCAATGTAGACTCCACTTTTCTTAAATTGTGGTAATACAATACTATGCCAGATCATCGGGGCCGTCGAGATTAAACTTCTCCTCGTCCGCGAATAGTACCCGAAGCCATAGTTTGTTCCAATGCACCTACTACATAGCGAACTTCGATCTATCCTCCTTGTGTTTCGCCATGAGTGGTGGTTTTTTCTTAATTTTTTTTTTCGCTGTATTATTGGAGACGCATTCAATATTTTTTGGACGTTTCTAACATTGATGTTCACACCCGTTTGTTCGGCGGTTTTTCGAGCCGTTAAGCTAGAATTGAACGCAACTCTTAGAATTGCACGTCTATCCCTTTCATTGACGGCCCTTGGACGTCTCGGACTGCTCTTCTTTCCGTAGTTGTCAGGGTCTTAGAGGATATTTGAAATCACTTGTTGGTTTCTTTCCAGTTTTTCTGCAATATGTATACGCGATTTTGAAATTTTCTTGATGCAGTTTAGTAAAAACCTTTATTTCGGCACTACTTAATTTTTTTCCTCTACCTATTTTGTTACTCTCAGATAAAAAAAAAAACACACAATATAGGTATCCTCTTTTTTAACTTCCTTCACACTTCCTTACTCAAAGATCACTAAAACGCGACTAAACTCCTTTTTAGGATCCGATTTAGGTCTTTAACCACTTTCAAATTAAAATTAATTACGCGATTACATGATGTGCTATATTTTATTCGCCCACTGTATGTGGTAGAGACCGCACAGAGCAGATTCGTGTCGTCGCATGTGTTTACTATCCGTACTACGCATTCGAAATTTGACTCGCCCTTGTCCTTACTCGTATTTTACAAGTGAGAAGATCATTAATAACGATTTGTTACCAGTACCAGCTCAGAAGGAACTGAATTAGAACAATTTCTAGTCTATAGCCTCATTTCAAGGCAGTTTGCTGGTATGTATGTTCTTCAGTCCCCTCAAATTTTACAAGGAAGAGGAACAGAGAAGATACCGGTTTACGTTGGCTTTAAATCTTTGAAGGTTGTTTTGATGAGTAGAGATACAGAGCATGGTATATCTTGAGGCCTTAGGGTGAACTGATTTTGTACCCTATCTAGAATGTGCAGAATGGCCTTGGGCTATATGCCAGATTTGGGCAGATGAATACCTTACAGATTGAGTATAGATCAGACGGAGTAAACTATTGTTTTGCACCGCCTACGGAATTCTAGAGATTTTGCAGCATTTTTGGTGACGTCGAATATGTGATCTATTCATCGATGATTGCACATACCGAGAATGGCAAGTCTCTCGGTTTCAGCGATGCAAGCACCATTCATAGATAATGGCTGAGGGTCTTGGTATGGTATGTTGGCATTTCTCTTCTACAGCCGAAGAGCAGGAACGTGAGTTAGGGAAACAAAGGCTACTGTCATCAGTGAAGGATTGGAATTGGTAAGAAGTTGCAGACAAGAGGTCATTTATAAAAATTAGAAAGAGAGTCAGAGACAAAACAGAGCATTGGGTAACACCAGCATTATGGTGAATTGCAGTCTAGAAGCCGCCCACGACAACTTGATTTGTACGGGCAGGGTCGAAAGCTTATTTCTAATCCATTGAAGAAGAGACGTCGATGCCATATGCACGCAAGTTCTGTCAAATGCCTTAGAAATATCGAGCGCAATCATTTTGTTTCGCCGAAGTGATGGAGAGATTGGTTCCATTTCTCGGTGAGATATGCCATTACCAGTACTGTTGCTACGAGAATCGTATTGTCTGTTATTGAGGAGTTGTCATGAAACAAATATTATATTTCATAAACTGACGATTTATCAGCGTTTCCACGACTTTGGAAAGAAGGGACGTAAGTGCAGTGGGTCGGCAATAGTACGGGGAGGACGATACACCTTTTTAGAGACGGGCTGGACATATGTTGTTTTCCATCTTCTCGAAAAGAACTCAGAATAGGTGATTTAGGTCCATGTAAAAAAGTGTTAAATTTAGAGTTAAGAAATAGTAAATTTTAAACTTCTTGAGTACTTCATTCAGGCCCTTAGGAATTGCGGGCTATTTGGTTCTGATAAAGAAAAATTTGAAGAAACAATATGATAGCTTGAAGCAGAGTTTTAGCAGTTAACTGTAGCTGGCTGATGACCAGAAAACAAGAACGATTGAAGAAAAGTTTTCCGTCAGATATTCGTTCTTGAAAATATCAGCGACTTTTGTTAGCTGAACCAAGATGTAGTTGTAATTCACTAGGGCAATACTTAGCTCGGTCCCATTAAGGGAAAGGATAATAATCCCTGCCACCGACACAATGAGAAAGACAACGAATTCGCTACCTACAAACATTTTCTTTGTGAATATCAATACATATATTCAAGGATCTTTGTTTTTACACACTTGTTACTTTCTGGAACGTACGCCATCCTCAGTTTCAAATAAAAATTATTAATTCATCATTCATCTTTCAGACTCAGAGAAAACAACTCTTTTAAAGATACACAGATATTATGCACGTCTCCTTATCAATTATTCCTACATCTGTTCTGTATTTTCAATTCCCAGCATCCCCGCACCCCACACCCGCGGAACGTTGGAAAACAACATTTTTTAATCAAATTAGCTGACCGAAAATTCGTTAAAGGAACTTTGCCAAGTTCTGCCAAAAAAACATACACATTCCCCCTCGCCCGAAACAAATTATCCACCACCCACTCAAGAAGCTGCTCCCGAAGGAGGTTGCTAATCAGATACACTCAATCACGTCTTAGCCGACTTCAAAGACGCTAGTGGCATGGTAATTTTCCCTTTCAAAACTTTCCAACCAATAACGATTATTATTAAAGCGATCAGCTTTTCTCAGTCAAGTCAAGGACTCCAACTGCCACTGCTGATGGGTGGTGGGTGGTAGGTTGTTGTTCACCCTTCTGCTTGTTTTTCACCCAACTGTTTGTTTATTTTGACTTCAATGGCAGTGCTGCGGCAATGAAAGGGGCCGAACAAAGAAAAGAAAAGTTGTTAAAGTAACTAATTACCAACATCGCGCGCGCTCTTAATTTTCCCAATAATCTTCAAGGAGTTCCCTGGCAATAATGGAATCTGATTTACAAATTAAAATCCTTCAGTAGAAGGGGCTGTACTTCGAGAAAAGGGTTGTGTTTCTTTCTTTGTTTTTTTTTTTATTTTTTTTTTTTTGCCTTGGCAAGAAAAGAGAAAGGAGCAAAAAGAGGATTTAAGGACCAACAAAACATTGAAAAAAGGTAAACTTCCGAATCATTTGACATAAAAAAGGCGACGAATATCCTTTTTAGTCGATACTCGTGTGTATGGTCCCGAAATTAACTTTAAGACACAAGTATACATAGAAACAAAAAACAAAAAATAATATCACCCATTTCAAGAGAAGTTGAAGGTAGGGCACTACACCAGAAAAAAACTTCTCAAACCCGGCACACATAAAAAAGGATAACGTAAAAGTAAAAATTTCCATTCCATTAAGCCTTTAGGATGAATCTCTGTTCGGAACGAGAGAATTCTCTGTCTCGAGCAGGTGCGATACAGGAAAAATTCCACAATAAATCTTTTTCTTCACAAGTATGCTGAAAGGATTCTACTTGGCTGGTGCTGATGGTAGTGATGGGGTTACCCCTTGCGTACGTCCTTATCGTATACTTTTGTCTTCTGTTTCCTCCTATATCACACCAAAAGTCGAAAATCTCGAATGAAAGAGGAAGGAACGAACCAAACGAAACGACAACTGTACTGGGGAGCAACAAGAAAAAAAAAAGGATAATAGTGTTGTTATGCAAGACTGATCCTGGTTTAACTTCGAACTTGTGGAGAACTTTTGCAGTACTTCTACGCCACCTGTACAGGGTACACATGTGTATAAATACATGTAGACGAGTAGCTGCAAATGAAAAATCCTTTTTCCTTTTGTATTTGGGGTTTCCCGTTCAGCTCTTTGCCTGTGAATACAGGATGTGCACACGTCTGCGGTGTGGTCTACGATGACTGCTTTGCTCCGTGGGCAGGAGTGGGTGACGGCGGCGGAGGAACGTTTTCAATTTCCTTCAATTGGCGAAAGAGCGTCATATTTTACAATAAGAACTACTTCCACCTCAAACCGGGGCAAAACATCCTGCAGCAGTCATTTATGGCAGACATACGACGACGGCTTTTGCACTGTGCTGCGTAGAAAAGCAAAATTAAAGGATCCTTGTGCTTGCCATTTGGCAAATATTCTCCCGTCCAGTAGTAGAATATAGTTGAAAGGAAATAAAATTCTATGTCCGTGCAATGAAATAAAACAAACTTGTGTATGTATGTATGTGCCGTTCACTTCCTCCTGACCGGTGGAGGATGCCAAAACTACGGTAAACTGAACCAAGAACCAAAGTTCGCATCTAAAATTCTATTTAGTTCTTAATGATTCTTCCTTCGTTTAAGGAGTCCGTCTCACACACATTCATATACATATATACATTCTCTGCCTCAGAGAGGCAAGCATACAACTCTGGAAGGCCGCCATTTTAACATTGCAGATTGCGATGTGTATTTCCATTAGCTTTATTGATTAAAACTTTTTTTTCGGGGTTAAAACACTCCAAGGATATTCTTTGGAGTTCTTTTTTGTTCCTTTTGCTTCCCTATTTTTCGACGCTCCCTTTTTGCGTCAGGGAGTTTTGCTCTATTCAAGGAAGAGGGTGAGTGGTAAGGATTTCGTATCGTTTGCTCTTCGCACTGCTACATGCTTATGATATTGTACAGCTGGATCCTGTTTTCCCTTCTTTTGAGTTTTTTTTTTTTGAGAGGAGGACAAGTGAGTGTGTGAGTGCGAGATAGACGGTGGGGAACTCCTTTTGGGAAGCAAACGCGCTTTAAGGATTCCACTTCGGGGTAAGAAGAAAACGTTTTTGCCGGGGAGAGAGGGTATTTCTCTATTAAGCCAGATTGCTTGGAATTAAAAACTTTGTATATTGAAAAGGCTATTAAATACTGCTTAATGATACAGGGGATTCTGTGTTGAGATATTATTTGACTGCAAGGACTGCAAGCTTTCCTGCATTTTGTTCTATTTTAACACAAGTTTTGTGAGTAAGCAGCTATGTACATATATGATTGGACCCGACTTATGGGATAGTCAGTCATTGAGAGACCGTCGTATTTTATGGACGTACGAGTACCTAATTTAATTGAATTTTTAGGAAGTTTTTTGGTGGCATCTTATGAAAGCGGTACTGTTGGAGGGATTAGGTTAAGAAGTTTCGGAATCTACCTACGCTATGCCGTTTTTATAAAATAATGAATGCACCCTGACGGGAAAGACGGCTCGCGTGTTCAGATCCTTAAAAAAGGAAATAGAGTGGGACAGATACGTGATATTAACGTCCAAAGTATCCTGTATGAAGTCACTGATATCTAGTTTATAGGCTGTTCTTCATAGTATTAAGTGTAAAGCAAAAGTCGTTTGGATATGCCGGTAGAAGGCACCTTTTTTCGCACGACACTTGTGATGGAGAGTTGGGTAAGTCTTGACTAACCGACCAAAATATTTCAATATTTATCCGAAAAGGTCGACTGAATAGAGATTCATCAACCAACAGTTGCAATTATTGTCCTCGGAGACTTAAACGTTAACAAATTATTCGAATGGGATGCAATACTACAACTCCAATACAATTAATAATAGGATAAGACGAGCTTCAGCCCTTGTCTTCAACTGCGATCTCATCCATCTTGTGGGAGAGCCCACACTAGATCCAGGGAATCTATGCAACTGTGGTGTAACTTAGTCCCTTTCTATCCTCAGAGTTAGACAATTAAACTATTAATGCCAATTTGGAAAAATCGAACCATACCTTAATATAAGCTTGTACAAGGTGTCTAACTATGAGCAGCTACCGGACAGCTTAGGTCAAGGTAACCTTAAGTCAAAAGAATTTGTGAACAATTTGTCTACAGTTAAAGCCTGGGCATTCACAGATACAATGTAAAGCTGTTTTATCCGCCTGAAGGAAACACTACTATAGGCCCGAGTTTTTTTTATAGGCATTGCTTTAACATGTTCGTTTAAGGGGCCCAGACAAGTCAGAAGACCCACTAAGGTGTTCAGGTCATACCTGCAAATTATTGGTTCATCTATGATTAATATCGGGAGTGCCAAAGACGTAGCAACTCAGTCATTTCACACTTGTGTACCGACGAGTAACAAGTGTCAAGTATCAGCCCCTACTGATCAACTGTAACGATCTTATTGAAGCAGCTTGACTCTCTATTTTCAAATTTATTCAGGAAATATTGAGCAAAACGAACACGAGCCTCTTTTTGCTCTCCATTCAAAATTTTTGGAACCCATCGAGCTGACTTCTGTGAATATTTCAGATGATAATTTAAAATTCGTGACACAGCCATGGCATTCAAGCCCAGTTCATCCGCTATCTCCTGTGTCACACTGTCATCTTCGTCAATTTTAGCCTTCACCAGGGCCACATTTGTATGGTAGGTCGAGGATTTGGGCCGACCTTTACGAGATTCGTTCTCCACAGAAAAATGGCCAGTCTGGAATCTTCGAAACCAATTTGAAATAGTAACAAGAGATGGTGCATTTATTCCGTATGCATTTTGTCGTCGAAATCCGAAGAGAATGGCAAAACGAATTTCTTCCTGTGTTGGCGGTGGAACTTCAACCGAGCTTACGTCACTCATTTTTCTCTTTCTCGTCTCCATTTTTACCTATTGTTCTAAAATTTGGAAATAAATATTGGTAGATTATAAGCTACAGAAATGCATCTTTTTTTTTTTCAAAAACTACTAAATTGACGCCAACTAAGCGAACTTTTGTTAGTCCCTCCGTATTCGTCCACCAAATTTATCAAATTGCGATCGATAGACCACTACTTGGTTGCAGCCAGGGTATGAATGCGAATATCCAGTACAAGGCGAAATCAGCGACATACGAAATCAGAAAGTTTGACATCGAGCTGCTGCAATCGCAAGAAACCGCCAGAGCTTATGCCGATCGAGTATCCCCCAATCTCCAAAGATGTGCTAGGTTTCTCCAGACCATCACGAAGAAATCCCTGGTTTGATGAAGAATGCCAGCTAGCACATGGAAATGGATTTATAGTCGGCATTAGTGTTCTGCCAGGAGGAAACCGGTTCAGTTGCTACTTAAACAGTGCCTGTGTGACGCCACAATTTAAGGAGGCGAAAAGAAACAGCGAAAGGTATCGGGAGATAAGCAACGTTTTTTTACCCGAATTGGATGATATGAACAAAGACAATATCTCGTTTCACCAATATGGTGCTAGGTGCCACACAGATAATGAAACCACGACTAAAAAATCCCAGTGTCACGTTAATCCGAAAAGAAGAAATGTTAACTTAAGACTTTTTTCGGGGCTACGTAGGTTTGCAGTAAACTTAATAGAGCCATCCATATATGAAAGGAAACAAATTGTCGTTATAAACAATACTAAGTCTCAAATCCCTGACATTTTAAATGGTGTTCCTTAGGGATTCATTTTAGGCTCTTTACTTTTCACTATTTTCATAAGATTTTAGATTGGTCCGAGAGAAATCGTTTGCGGTTAAATCCAAACAAATCAAAATGCCTACCTAGTCATTTTTAAAAATAAACTTGACTTGAGCTACTTCTGTCCTATTTTCATCGATGGCACTCCAATCAAACATATTGAAAAACCAAAAATCTCTCCTAAGATAATCACGTCCGTGCAGTGATAGGCAAAGGTCTACCTTTGTTTTCACACCAGATTGATCCTTGTAAAAGCCCTTATAATTCCCATATCTTATGGATCCGAAGTATTTTTTTTTTTATCATACCTAGTACAGAAACAAATCGGAAGCTAATCGCGGCCTTCAACAATGTAGTTCGATACCTACATATAGGATCTTATCAAGCCTCCAGCTACGCAAAAACCATACTTGGGTGTACCTTGCATTCTTATTTTGACTAATGTAGTTTAAAGTTCCTGCACAAAGTCATTATAGCCAGATAACCTGCATACCTTTATAACAAATTGTATTTCTCAAACTTGTCACATTCAATTGTACTTATTCATCCTAGATTTAATTGTTCAGCTTCAGATTGTCAATTTTTCGTAAATGCCATTCGTCTATGAAATTTTTTATCTCTCGACGTAAGACTTTTGTGCGGATAATTTTGTTGTTGTTGTTTTAGTCTCGTATGTGTCTATTGAGTTTTAGTGAGTTACGACTCAGTGAGTAGTCGTTACGTATAACTAGACTACTAAACTTATTTATAGATTGGTAAAGTTTTGCGTTCATGATGTACATATGCTATTTTTTCATTATTTTTCTTACTATTGTTGCTGGATTTGTTAAGTTATTTACTTGTTCATTTACAATGTAAGAGCTCAGCTGATCTAATGTACAAGATTTGAACTTAAATAAATAAAAGAAATGAAACCAGCAACAACCAACGATCTGGAGACCAATATCATTCAAGCCATTACTAAAATCCAGGCCGATTTATGTGGAAGAGTCATCCAAAATATATCTCGAATTGCCTCCTTCATAATGGTATTGATTGGATGGAGGATTATGAAGCTGTCTCACATAAAGCATTTTTAATTCAATGTTAAAGATAGAGGGTACTTATGGAAATACCCTTTAATTATCCATTTTTCACACTTTTGAATTTGATTTTGAATCATTATCTTTATCTAGGGGTGATTGGTCTATGACGCTTTGAGACACAAAAAACAAAACGGGTATCAGAATCTTCCGAAATTCGTGTTATTTCTACTCACATAGCTTTAAACTATACAAAGCCACCTTGTATGGAGGAGTCCAGCAAAAGTAATGTGTACGAAAAACTTCATCATTTAGGAGATACTGATGTCCACTGTCTTTGCATCATTTCCAAGAGCAAAAGAAGTCAGCACTTGGCTTCCGCAAAAAAAAACAATAGAACTACGACCAGTAATTCAAATTCACATTAGTTGTGCACTCCCCCTTCCTCCCTAGTCATTTATCATTTTCTGAATAAGATTAAAAAAGTTCCTGTACGCTGAAGAAGGAAACTTCTTTACACATAGAAAGTTCCTGCCTCACTTTTGTTCGTTGAGCAAAGAAAAAAACAAAAAAAGTCCATCAACGGCTCTTGGAGAAAACAATAAATCAGTCTGGTCAAACCAAAATCTACCCCCTCAGCTCAGCTAGTTCTCTGCCAAAATATATATACAAAGGACTAGAGATACAATACCCCACCACCACTACTGATTCCCTAGACCGTTCAGCAAAAGCAAACAATTCTCATTAAAGCAAGCAAACCTCGACAGAAGTAGAACATAAAAAAACAAAACCAACTTGAATAAACTATGTAAGGAGAAGAAAAAACCTACAAAGAAATTACAAGATCTCCACTTTGTATCCCTGGCGTTATCTCGAAGATTCCAGCGAAAACTTTGAACCATAAAATAGCAAATATCAGGAATGAGAGACAGAAAGCCATGACCATGTGTACGCCCGGTATCTCTGAATGTTCACATCGGAGTCACACACCATGATTGGATACAGTTTTTTTTTTTAATTTTTTTGTTTTCCTTAAACACTGAGATATGTCATTATGCAGCGCTTTTTTCTACACCTTTTGGATCTCTTCGATACATCTTCTTGCACGCGGCGGTCTGGTGTGTATGCATATGAAGACAAATCGCCGTGTAGCGCTCTATCCTCCTGCCACAGCCACCATCGTGTCATCTCCAGGTTTTTTCTTGCAACGAATGCAATCAAGAATTATATCCGCTCAAGTGATTTAAATATACCAGAACGAGTACGTGTATGCTGACTTCTGACTACTGCCTCCTGCCTGCATAACTTATGCTGCCTCCCTAGGAAAGAGGGAGTTTCCTTCGTTTAAAATTTATGGTCTTGCAATTGCAGAAATAGATAGGAAGAGGATGAGGTCGGTCTTTCGGTCTCTCGGTCGTGTTCCATCAGCCAACGTTGTGAAAAAACACAGAACTGGCAATCCAATCCAGAGGCGTTCTACATTCATAGGAAATCGTTTGCCACCACAAAAGTTCCTGATGCGGCGGGAATCAGAAAGCGTTCCACTGCGGGGCTTTTCCACTGCACGACGACACTCAATTCAAATTGGATGACGACGACGGTCGATGGTGTTGGTATGGTTTGGCCTTTTTTTTTTCTTCTTTCTTCCTCCTCAGCATAGTTCTTGTTGTTAGGTTTGTTGCTGACTCCTCTTAACTGATGTTTCTTGCCCTCGGTTAATATTGTGTAGTGCCGTAGGAGAGTATCCACAAAACTATCTCGAGCGCTTCACTTGAAAATGTAAATATGCGCGCGAGCAGAACAGAGTGTTGCAATGTACTGTGTAAACCTTGCAAGACTACGACTACGACGATGATGTCGTTTATCTTACAAAAGTCCCTCCGTAGAAGGAAGTTGGTTGCACGGGCCAACTACTACTACTCTTGGTCTTGGGGTAAAATGTAATTGCAGGTGAGATTGAGATGGCTGAATGTACTGGTCATATTGCCGCTTGCAGCAGGTTCTTATCATCCATCTGTATAAGAGAGAGCGAAGTGAGTGCAAGTTCCGGATGTGTTTCTTCCTTTGGATGCAGAAAAGGTGTATAGTACCTACAAGAATATTTAAGGACATCAAGGCGTATGTATACAGGTGGCTGTTTATCATCAAATGGTGATGGTGGAGTAGGTAGATGTTTTGATGCTGTAATCATTCTTTTAACTCCGTTTGCTGTCTTTCGAGGGAACTTACATCCGGCTTTTGTTTCTACGAGATGCACACACTTAAGAGACTCGAGAGGATTAGACGTTAAGTGGTAGAGTTTGAGGCCAGCAGCAGTTTTGCGGAGATATAGTGGCTTTTGTGTGTTCAGTTGGCTCCGAAAGTTTGTTTTAACTTTTCTTTGATATTCTTTATTGAGCTTCTAGCGATAACAAGCTGCACATACTTTTAAACTGATGATAAAAAAGGACTTAGCTGGAAAGAATGTTTAATTCAAGTGCACAAATCTCTTTATATACGTAGAACAAGACTCGAATTATCAAGTGTCATGAAAACCTTTGAATCTATATAAACCCAGTAAGCTTTTCCCTTTATCTGCCCTTTATCTTCGAGTATGATTATGATTTGATGCAAGTACCTAAGGATAGAATGAATGGCATGTTTCCGTTCAGCACATTCATCGACAAAGCATTAGTGATCGTAACAGGAAACCAGCAGTCGGCATCTCCAAGATCTGGGGCTAACTGGGTTTGGTTGGTGGCATTTTTCGTTTATTGTCGACCTTTGATACGTGTTTCGCAAACAATCCGTCTCTCCGCTGATTTGTATTGCTGTGCCGCGCGATAAAGGTTTAGGAAGACCTGTAAATATCACGACCTAAAGATAATTTTGAACTTTTCTTCTCTCTTGCATACCATTGGGCTAGATTTAACATTATAAGGGACCTAGGCCGTAGGAACCTTAGGACCTTTTTGTCAGTTTGTTTTGTGATCTAGGTCGAAGAGATGAACCACGTGCCAAAGTGGGTTAATATTCTACTAGAAATGGCAGGGCATACACATAACATGTATTGCCAAGAAGCTTTTGGTAAGCTTCTAAGAATAGTAGAAAACCGGTAACAAAATCTTTAAGGAGCTCTACTCTATTTCGCTGCCATTTTCACCAGAAAAATTAATAAAACGCTCGGTTTGGCCAATTCGTTGAACTAAGTTGTATGTAGATCCCTCTATATAGCGCAGATATAATAGAAGCTCTGGTTTTTCATGCACCACGTTCTGGGATTGTGACATAAAAAAAAATGATGGAAGTTTATAGCTCTGACCATGGAGGGGATCTTAAGGGAGGAGGAACGCTGATGAATGCACTATTTTAACAGAAATTTGATCTGTTCCTTCGCATGGATCTTATATATTAATACGTGAACACGAAATTTATCGTACGCTTTTTTCAGCATTTATTATGAAAGGAGGGGATAAATCTTATATCATTCGAAAGGTGTTGTGCCATAGATGTGCAGAAAAAAAAAATCAAGTGGCGTATGTAACCGTTAAGTCAGGTAAAATAAAGTCAACATACACACATGACTTTCCCACACAAAACGCTTTAACCAATTAAATGAAAGCATTTTCATCAAGTTTATGGCTGTATAAGATTAGATCCCTGTGCTTTTCCTGCATGGGAGGTTGAATTTCGACCACAAGCGATACTAGTCTAAATTTGACAACAAATTGGTCTATGCCTTTAGCATATTGAGCTCTTTTAATAGATGAGTATTGCTTAAATCTGCAGTTACGCCTAGAAACGAGTGGGGTACTATTTCTTTTGCTGGAAATGACTATTCAATTGGCTTTCAAGGCAGCAATGGTGGAGTTAGACGTTCCTGAACTTAGAAACTGAGTCTGTAGGATCAAACTGAGAATTTTTTTGCTAACGGTATAACTTATGCCAGGACCCTACTACCACTAAACCCTGTAGAGTCAGTGGATCACGGCTTCCAATGATGCCGTCTACATCCAAACTGTTGTGAAGTCCTAGCTACCAAGCGATGACTGTGTAGAACATTCGTTGATTCTCAAGTTCCTAGTTCGAGTAGCAAGCCTTTTAGATATTAAGCCAATTTACGATCTTGTCTTATTTTTATTACACTTTCTCTTACAACTGCTTTTCATCTTTTTCGTGGCGTCTTACGCTCATTACTTTCATTTCCCAACACCGCTGTCTTGTAACCCAATTCTTATCTCTGCAACTCTTCCCTGTCTGCGTAGCTGCGCGGCTGGCTCCAAAACAATGCTAAGGGTAGTGTTCAAAGCAGACTCGAAAATCCCATCGAAAAATTGTGTGATATCGACCAGGTCCCTAGTCTGGACCATTAGTCAGCAAAATAAGCAAATTCTTGCCCTGAAATAGAACTTACGAGTATCTCAACCTCAAATTTGGTCAAGAGGAATTAACCCTTTAAGAAAAATTACATCGCGTTCATACTTGCCAAATGATCCAAAAACCGTCTAGTTTTGAGTTTAAATCACAGATGGAAGCATTTAAACCACTCTAATATCGCTAGGCTACTATTGCCAGTACCAGACTGCAGGAGGTCTAATGAACTTCTAAAATGCAGAAGATGAAACATTTCTACAACAACTAACCGGGTATTAACGTACCCAGTGAATAAATAGCTCTAAAGTTGGGCATTTCGCTGTAGGAGATCATAAGTTCGCACGAACGAGTCCTCCATTCGCTAACATAAGAAAGACGCAGAAAAGCATGTAGACACAAATTTGAAATAGCAAACGGCTACAGGCGAACGCCGTCAATTTGATGGCAACATAATGGCCTTTATCGAAATCAACCAACCAACTTATCGATCCCCGATATGTTTCAAATCTCTGTCAAGACTGTCCAGGGTGTCTGTAAGATAGCACTTCTGAGAAAAAGTACTTTCCAGAACTTTATTTCCTACGAATTAAACTTGACGACTGTCGATGTGAATGTATTTTAAATCGAGCAAACCAAGTGAGGTCCAACTTCAAAACTTCCTTTAAAGAATTCCCCACAACAGATTGAAAAGCTTTTGAAGCATTTGCAGCATTTGTGCTGAAGTGCATTCCATTCATAAAAATTCACAGAAAAAGTATATTCCATTCAAATAAAAATACCCATTCTCAAGATGTGAGCTGCTGAGCCACAATGACAATTCATGTCCGCCTTTAAACCCTTAAATATCATCCGTTAGCCATAAAGGAAACATTAAAATCCAAATATGCAAAACCGTTTTTTGTGTATGCAGCCAAATATTCTCACAGGATGGACAGCGATGATGATGGGTTTTTGCCCAACATCCGGCTAAAACGGAAGGATATCATTCCGTTCTAGTGCAGTGTTAGTCTATGTCCACCCCTATTCACCCAGGCCAAGAGTGGAGGAAAAACTATCCAAGGAAATCACATAAAATGATGTGCCATGGAAAATGTTCTTCTGGAAGGAAATAAAATAAAATAGTTTAACACGAAGATGTATACTTATTCTTATTCTGTTCGTACTTTATTTTTTGGTTAGAAAATTTATTCCAAAAATATTTATTTAAACTCGCATGCTGCTCAGAGGGGACGTGTTCTTTTTCCCACCCATCCCTGTCCGAAGTGACACTTCATGATTATGTGGATGATGGTGCAGGTTATGGTAATAATAAAAATTAACGACACCCAAAACTAGAGTCGTTGTGTGCTGCCTGTGAACAGTGCAAGGACGACGACGGCGATGGATGTTGGCATGAATAAACGTAGCAATGGTGGCGGTATCCTGCTGGGTGTTGTGCTTTTGATACCATTACCCTCTTCAAGCACAGCGTGAAGATTTCCGCAATATGAGATTTGATTTTCCTTTCCTTTTTTCCTTTGTGTCCTGGAAATTCAAAATAGGATCACGACACATACATACATACACTTGCACAGAGTAGCAAAACAAAAGTCACATTTATTATTTTTATGACTTTTTCGTTTTGAAAAATATTGCTACTTTCGCGAACAGGATATTCATCCTTTTTATATTTTTAGAGAGACAAAAAGAGGATATGACTCAAACGAGCGAAAAGTTATAGCACTCCCAAGGTGATAGATAAAATGGGAAGTTTCTTTATTTATTAAACCAAAGTACTGCTTTGTATATGTTTTCCAGTTCGAGTTCAATGAATCACAAAGTGGGCGGTGAAGTGGGCTGCTCCTCACCGGGACACGATAATCATATTTACGGGGCATTATCATCAATTACAGTGCAATGTTTTCAGTTTGCAAATATTTGCTTGTTTGTGTTGCCAGTCGACACGCGCACCCGGCGGATAGCCGGTGAATAACCTGGGTGTATTGATTTTTAAGAATCACCAGCTTATCTGGGGGTGATCGGATTGCTGGAATTATTTCTTGTCTGTGTGATAATAAGCCTGCTGAATCACATTAAAGTGGACGGTAATATATATTTAACAGATTTAACTGTATTTCAGTGAAAATCGGTCTAGATTACCAGGAATTGTGCCTACGAAAAGTTCAAATGTGCAGCTCAAAGCTCAGACATGTAATCTGATGTTGATTAGGAGAATAGTGTTCTGCTTTGAAAGCAAACTCATTCAGTTGAATTCTTGGCTTTTTTTTAGCGATGGGGAACTCGTTGAGAGGAATTCTACGAAAACGTATATGAAAAGCAGGAGTGTAAGCTCGTCTATTAGGATCCCCGCTGGTAAGAAAATCCTGTTTTATCGACACACGATTGAACACGTGGAATTTTCAAACGAATGGAGACAAAGGATCGAATCCATTTGCATAACACCCCCAGAAAAATATCTTCTGTGACAAAATCCCTCAGAATAAAGCCACTGTTTTTCTGTTCTTTTTTTAAGATAGGCACGTGTTAGCCTGGATTTGTCAGATTCTGCTGTTAATGGTTGCTTGAAGAAGTAAGAATTCAACTTGTCTTCAACTAATTCGAATCCCTCCTTACCTTTGCCCTTGTACCCAGCATATATGCAAATCATCTATTATTGTGATGATGAAAAAGACAAAAGAATCTAGAAAACCAAGCAGCTCTTTTATCCCAATGGGGTTTTGGGACATTTCAAGGCAATTTCGAGATCAAAGAAGGACGTCTCTAATAACTTGAAGTTGTAATAACTTTTAGTCAATTGAAATTATTCTCTTCGCTGAGCTCCGGAGGTGGCATCAGTGTGCACATCAAACTAATTATTCTTGCCAAACACTGTATTTGGGGGCCAAGAAAGCAACTTAATAGACAAAGACATCTCACTAGGGAGCTGTAAGATGGACTGGAGTTATTTGTACCAATGGAGTTTAGAGGAAAAGATATAGTGACGATGTACAGGCATATAGACAAGGTCAAGAATGTTTGAATTCGTCGACAAAATGGCTAGGACATGTAGAGTGAATGAAAACAAGAGCTTTACTCCAGACAGAGATCACCGTAGATGATGACAGGCGACGTGCGCAGTTGAAAGTTTCATTTTGTAGGACATGAAACTCGCGAGTGGTACCAGTTGAAGCTGCTCAAGAGAAATCGTTAAACACTTGTCATACACAAGATCTTGGCACAACTAAACAAAGAGCGTTTAAGGGTGATCGCGTACGCATATGACTTGGTAATCTTAGCGTCAGGACTCTCTGTATTAGTGCGCACATAGGCCATGAGGTGTGGCCTTGAAATAAATCATGAACAAACTGAAATGATGCTATATACCGCTAAAGCGAAAATACAAAACTTCACCGCACAAAACTGAGTGCCCGACCCACTTTCTTTATGTTCTAGTGCAAAATATCTAAGCACGATCCTCGGCCCAAAACTTAGTTGGGAGCTTAATATTGAATAGTGATTAAGAAAGCAACCATAGCTTTTAACGCATGCAATAAGGCTTTCGGTAAAATATGGAGTCTTCAGACAAGTATGACTCTTTTGGTGTACACAGTCGTTGTGCGTCCAGCTTTCATTTACGGAGCTATCGTTTGGTGGCCTAGAAAGTGCAATGTCGATAAATAAAAAAAAATCAAAAGAACAACATGTTTAGGTACCACGAATGCCTTGAGATCCTGTTCAACGCATGCTTTAACTGCGATCCTTCACTTGATCTCGAATTACACATCAAAGATATAGCTTTATGCTGCGCAGTTCGACTCAGAGAATCTGGGTGCTAGACCGCTGTGCCATATGGCCATAGTAAACCCCTGGAGATGGTACCAAATGACTTGATTGAGCCTTCGACTGATTCCTGTTACATATTATACATTAAAATCCGAATTTCAAACTTCAGATAACTCTTTTCAGTAACTTTCCCAACCAGAGCAGAATCGAAGAATGGCAAAGTAATCAAAGATTTTGATATAACCATCTATACGGACGGATCGAAAATGAACTGAGGAGTCGGCGCAAGTATTTTATCGGACAAGCTGAATGTATCGAAACATTTCCGTTGACCGAATTTTACCAGTGTTTTAGGCCAGAGCTTCTTTTGCTATTTGGGGGGCTTATCATATACTGAGCGTTTTCCAAACATCTAACACCAATCTTTTTATCTTTACTCATTCAGTTACCACATCTTCGAAACTGGTAGAACAATGCCAGAAAGAACTAAACAAACTAGGTGTCTTATCAAACATGACTCTTATCTGGCTCCAGGACACAATAACTTTGAAACAAACGAGAGAGCGGATGATCTGGCTAGGCAAGGGTCAGCCCTTAGCGGTTCTCTGACAGGAGTCAACGTTCCGTAAGGTGTCGTTCATCATGCCTTTTTAAAGCTGGCCAACCTCGGTTGGAAACGGTTTCTAGCTGCGCTATATCGAGAAATACGTGGCACTTCTACAACAAACCTAAATCAAATGGGCTACTAGGCAGATCAAGACCCGGTATTGCCAGAATTGTAGCCAAAAGTACAGGCCATTGGCCAATAGGAGACCAAGTGGCAAAGCTCGTCATTCCTCATAACACTTTCTGCCATAGGTGCCGAGATAGAAAAAGAATCCCTTTTTCATTTTCTTTGCAGATGCCCGGCCCTAGCGAGAACCAGATAACATACTCTGGGTAAACCCTTCTCGCCGACCTAAGAGACATATATGACAAAAGGATTGGAGTCTTCATCCTTTACCTGCACGCGACATTCTGGGTTTAGTTTATCTTTCATTTCAACCGCAAACTTTCTCATACAAACAAGTTACATGAGTTGTGGTATCAAAATGGCGCACAATATAGTTAGTTGGGTTGTATTTTGAACCGCCACCTCTACTTGCCTACCTATCTACCTACCTTCATGTATGTTATGTGACTCGCCTTTAATAGAAACGAGAGGGAAAAGACTCCAGACTAACCCCAATTATACCTTTTGCTTAATACAGACTTAATTCAGAAATGAGAAAGGACTAGTTATAATTACTCCTATATTTGATGCTTTAATGTTTGTTTGATGTTGTCGTGGCGTTGAAGAAAATACAAACCTGACTTCAAGTAAACCCCCACCCATTTTGGTGTACAATTTCTCACTAATCAGTAAAACGCGTAACTACATAATTTAGTAGCCAACCCCAAAGGCACTTTTCCACCACCTTCCCCCTAGATCCATTAAAAACAATGCCTTCACCCGCATTTGATTAATTATCACTTCTCCCGTTGATTTATATAAATTTCAACATTCAAATCCCTTATCGCTTTCAAAACAAACCATATCTATAAGCCAGCTTTCTAAGCACCCGCCATTAATCGTCGCGCTTAATACGCTTCCTTCCGTCTACACCCCCGTCGCGCTGGAACCAAACCAAATAATAACATCGTGCCGCAAATACTGTAAAAACTTTCTACAAAAACCGCCTGCCAAGACCAAACCACTATCTTATCCTGGACATGGTCTCCATCCTTCCATGCATCATAAATGCACATCTGCAATGAGTTCTCTTCTCTCATCACACTATCTCTGCGTGTTTTTCTTTGTTCATTTATGGGCTCCTCCAAAGAATTCCCTATGTCGTCGTCGCTGTCGTTGTGTGCTTTGGCCTTTTAGATAGATAGATACTAAAGTCTCCTTCAAGATAAGATACCTGCGGCAATGTGCTAAAGCGTACTTTGTGTGTGCAGGTACATAAATCATCGGACGACGATGATGATGGTGATGACGACGACAGCGACGACTACAAGGACTCCGACTCGAACTACGGTCGGCCAAGAACACTCGGTAGATTATTATTATTATTGCTGTTGTGTTTGTAAGTAATCTTGAGATAGCACCTTTTGGTTTAACTCTTGAATGAGTTAGGAACGCGCGCTTTGGAGATTTTCAAATTAAATAAATGTTATAAATTACCCCCCGCCCCCCCACACGCCTAAGGGATGAGGATGAAACTTTTCCGTTTGCTGACGGTCCCAGTTCCGGTGGTTGAAGGGTGGGAGTTGTGATGGTAAACTTTGCGTAATAAATGAGGTGCATTGAAATTTAATTTTGAAAAATACCAGGATTACATGAAAAGCTGAAATGATTTTCCTTCTTTTTTTTTTCTTTTTCAAGATCAAGGTGCGGCAATTCAATGAAATGGAAACGTTTAAGGATTTCAATCCCATTCCCTGGCACAGCAACTGCTGTTGCTGGGAAATCTATCGAGATCGAGACGAGTGGGAGGGTGTAGCATTGAAAACTCATTCAAGCCATATGGTGTTATTTTTTGATTCCATGAAATAAGTGAGAAGAAATATATATATCTCAAGTACTTTCGTCGGTCAGGGACTGGCAGCAGCGGCCTTTCCTCTCCAAGGGTTGCTGGAGCGAAGGAAGAATAAATTTCAAGTGCTTTACGTCAGTTTTAAGGGATTTTTTTTCTGTTTTCATTGTTGTGTGTTGGAGGAGAACAGGTAATTGGTAGCACATGCTAGACCAAACATAGAGAGGGTTGGGGTTTATTACTCTCAAAGCGGCAGCCATCATTCACGGAATCTAGCATTATGGACATTTTGGAAGGATTTTATTTTTTCTAGTGGAAAAGACTGGAGGTCATAAGGATCTTAAAGTCCGTAAATTACAATCGTAATGTCTATTAAAGTGAGAAGGACGCTTCGAGCACAGGCTGTTACAATTTGGATCTCGATTTTTTTTTTTTTTTTTTTATTTCCGTTTGTTGGCCTGACAAGGGGTGAGATATTTCCATCGAAATTTATCACGTTTTATGTTTTCTTTTCACATTTAATGCGTATAAAGTGTGCGTATAGTAGATACTATTAACCGAATTCGAGAGGAAGAGAGGGTTTTGGAAATTGATGTGAAAAGAGTGTGAGGGAATAAAAATAAATTTTATGAAAGAAAGATGAAGATTGTGGGGAAAGTAGTAATTGATTTGGACATTTTTCAGGATTAAAATTGTCTTAAAGTTCTCGAAAGGAATTCTATTTTAGAATTAAACAATTTGGTTATAAATTGTGGATATTTTTCAAATGCCGTAACAGAGGTGATAAATAATACTAATAGGCTTGGATGGCTTTCACTTTGGACAGTGAATCGTAAAAAATGTCACATCATAAAAAATAAACTAAAAGCTATTTAATTGGGTCTATTTGGAGAAGGATTTGTCAATTTTGTTACTGAATTGCTTACAGATGTAGGTACTAGTGTACACTTGAAAGACTGGTTCAAAATCTCAAACAAGTATCAGAGGTACAATCTTATAAGACTACTACTACTCTAAGTACTCTACTTAATTACTCAGGTGGTGCTACAGTTCGAGGTGAACTTGGGCATCAACCAACAAACCTCTCCATTTAGCTTGGACTTTAGCTAATTGCCTCCAGTTGCGCATTCCAAATTGGTCGAGGTCCCCTTGAACTTATGCCCAATGCCTACGGCGAGAAGCCCCTCTACTCCGTCGAACCTCTGGGTTATATTCGAAGGATGTGCATTGTCTCCACTAATATTTCTGGTTGTCATCAGTGACATGCTTCGGCGCAGATGCGTGTGCCTACTTTCGCGCAGAATGATGGTGCTTCAGCATGGTGGTGAAATTATATATCAATTCCCCCAAAACGTAGATTCTCAGCCTAAATAACCCCTCAACATTACATGTGAATATTTCTGGACAATATGTCGAAAGAGTACAAGACTTCTGATACTTTAGGAGTACGATTTGTTCGACGGTGAGATCGAGTTGGATGTACGTATGTACATATATACACGCGAAGCGGGAAAGCTAGACCGCTTTTGGTACACTTTCGAAAATGTGGAGAAGTAATGCTATTAACCTAAACACTAAGCTGCGGCTCTAGAAGAAAGTAGGGGAGAAAAGTTAAAGAAGTTTTGGAGAGAAGCTGAAGAGAATAAATATATATCGCAAGGAACAGAATACGATGGCGCGGAGGCTTGGTAGATGCCCTTAGGGCCATAAAGGGACACAGGTATAATTTTGATGTTGTTAAGGGCTTTGCTTTGGTTTGGCTTTTAAACAGAATCACATTAGAATCTTGCCACCATATCTTTCAATTGAGGAGAATTGCCCTACTAAGAAGAACAAATGAGGTGCTTTATAAAACCGTCATAATTCCACCCCTGCTATATAAATGAAGAAGGATGAACTTTATCAGAGTTGGAAGTAAAGCGCTAATCAGACTTATTAATCTGAGCTCAGAGAACTGGAGAAGGACGACTGGACGCATCCCGCTGAACTGCTAAATTGCACCAAATCCAAGGATGAAGAGATTTAAAAGTTAACTTAAATTTGCAGAACCATTCCGATTCCGATTCGTCACATCCAGCAAATTAAGATCTAAAGCAGGCAAATATTCGCTCTCTCTTAAAGAGTAAGCTGGACACAATTCTTTGATGGATGCCAGAAAAGTGTTATATTTTTGTGAAGATGATCGCCAAGGCTCTTCGGGAAATAGCGTAGACATATACACCATGAAGGTACAAGGCCGTTTGCTAGTATCTGGACTTCCCCAATACTCCTAGGGTTTTATGTTCAATAATACAATTGGTAAAGACAAGTTTAGCCGACTTTTGAAACAAAGGATGGGGACCATACTTAGACTAGCATCCGTCAAAATGATATTTTGAGACCTTTGCAAAATCTGCACAAATGGCCTACCTTCACTAACAGTGACGTAGCGAAAGAATGAGACATAATTTCGCATAGAACTGGTCAGTGCCTTCCGGGAGATGCAACTAGAAAGTTGGGAGGGCTGACGAACGCAATTATATTCAGAAGCAAAACATTGCTATCTTTATCAAGGACTACAGCTAGGAAGGAAAAATAAACAGACGCGATAAACTAACTTGCCTGAGAGGGAACAGAAGCATTTTCAATAATTATCCCAATGAATTTGCAGATAAATTAATTAAGCTGGAATCATAAGACCACAAACTTTCCGAAACTAAGATCGAAGTGAAGCTTCTTACGGAGACTTTAAGACAGTCGTTAGTTTTTTTTTTTTTTTTTGCGTTCGATAATGAACGATGAGATCTATAAGCGGTAGGTTACGTATAGTGATTCCCAACTTTCTGAGATGAGAAAGTCCCACAAAATCCAAGCTAGCAGTTGAATGCGATGAAAGAACTATGCGGTTTAGAGATGATGAGCTGCTTTAGCCGAGGAATGGACTAAAGCGAAAGCTCACATGACCGGATTACCGGAATTCCGGAAGCGAAAGCCTTCACAAATTTGGAATGCTCATACATAGTGCTATCCAAAACCCATTTAAGTTGATGAAATGTATTCCATTTGCCTGAGCCTTGTACCCTTCTTACATTTTGAAGCCAGATATGGTACTTTAAATAAGTCATTCGCAACAAACATTAACAAAGTCATTAGACCCAATTTTTATTTGAAAATTCTTTTAAAAAAAGCAGTAATCCCATAATGCTTAGCAATACTAATAACACTTTGGGTCGAACTTTTTCCCATAACAACGCAAATTCATTCGAGTTGATTGCTTCTCAAAAACCGAACAGCTATCGCATTAATTTTTATCTGTCACCCTTCCGAGATAGCGACATCCTTTTGAATACATTATCTCATGCTATCCCGCAACATTATCATTTTTATAATTTCCCAATTTGTTTCAATATTTCCCCATGACTAACTACCCCCTCACCAATTCTTCGAACATTGACTCGTTCCTATCTACGAGTATATGTCGTGTCCCTCTGTGCAATGTATCCTTTTTTGTCAATTTTTTTTTTGCAATAGTTCGTTTAGAACAGTAGAAAAGTTTTCCAATTGAAAAATAAAGTTTTCCGGATTGTTGAGGCAAAATAAGAACCCAATGAAAACGGTACTCTCCCCCGTAGTCTTCGTCGTCATTGAAGGAAACTTTAATTTGCCTTCCCGTCTTCGTGTGTCTTTCGAGAAAATAACTTCCTTGCAAATAAATACAAAAAAGGATTACCCCCGAAAAAAGAAACTCTTAGATTCGCAACCCTTTTTTTAGCGCTCCTGAATTTGTCTCTCCTTTGCTGGTCGTTCGGTATATCCTTTCTTTTGGTACAAAGGAGTTAAGAAGGCTTTTTCTTTCCTTTACCCTCTTTATTGCTCTCGTGCAGTAATGTTTTTCCCTCGGTCTTACTATAATGGTCCACTGGTAGGATCGGTTTTCCTTAAAAAAAAAATACCTAAATCAAAAAAAAACTGTAATCTCTGTTTTTACCTTACCTTTGGTTCGATTTTCCATTCAGTTTTCTTTTTACTCCTTCCTTCTTCCCTTCTCTCTCAATGACGGGGGGTAGGAGAAAAAGTATATGAGAATAAAATCCCTTACACACAAAAATTCGTTCCCAACAACATACATATAATGGCTACTTCTCTTAGAATGTACCGCAATTTTAGGTTTCCTTCGTCCTTTTTTTGGGGGAAAAAAGAAGGAATATCATAAACACAGAGAAGCTTTCTTATTTGGATTTTGGATTTCTCTTCCGCTCGCTCGCCTAATGTATGTAAAGGATGCGGAAAAGAAAATCCGCTTGGTTTGAAGGGACCAAAAAGGATTCTCCATGTATTCAATAGATAGAAAACTTTAAATCCCATGCAAATCGATTGTATAGTTTATTTTTTCTTTCTAAAGGATATTTGACGACACAAAGGTGCTTGGTTTCTGTGGTGAAATTCTAGGAAAAGAAATCTTATTAAATCAGCAAGTCCTGAGCCCGGTTTTATTTAATAAGAAATAAAAAAAAAAAAAATAAATAAATTCCTGTCATCGTCCGTTATGTGGATTTACTAAAGTTTTCTCCTTTGTTCCTTTAATGTACTTTAATCGAGGAGAACGAACTGAGTCGCACAAAGTGTATGCAGACCAATAAAACCCTTTCGGCGCACAGGGATGCAGCATAAAAGTTGAAGTAGAGAAGAGATTGATAGTTTATTGATAGCTTTCCCGCAGGCAAGGCACTCCTTCGACGAAGGTGGTGTATGGTGCGTCAATTCTGTGATGGTGTGTATGAGAGTTTTGTGGGCTGTACGTTCACCCCTCATATGAATTCGGGTCAAGTGACTTTTATCGTCTGAAATCGATTTGCAACGGAGCGATGGGAAAAGTTTTTTTTTTTTTTTTTTCGAGAGATGAGATGCAATTTTAAAATGTTTACCAAACAATAGCAAGAACAACAAATAGTGTTACTTTGAAAGTAATCTAATCGATTTTTAGCTAGGGAAGCAAAGGGTTCCTTTTAAGTAAAATTTAGCAGCTTATTGTTATCTTTATTAAAAAGCTTGTGCAATTAGGACAGGACAGGACAGGATAGAGTTATGAGTACTAGAGATTAAATCACCGGTCATGGGGAGATTCCATTAAAACAGATCTCAACATAACTAGGGACCGTAGCTAAAGTGAAAAAAGATGAGTGGAAAGCAAGACAAATGTACCCGGGACGGACTGTAACGAATACCAACCGACTGGGTCCTTAAATACGTAGAATTGTGAATAAGATTGTGACAAAAGAATAATGGGCGGTTCTAAAAGAAGTTGATACGGCGACCTTGGCTGGCAGCTCGACTTGCAAGCAGCTCGATTTGCAAGCAATCAAAAGAAAGGATTTGCCGGAATCCAAGCTAAAAAATGAGCGACCAAAGAGTTCAAGTAAGCTCGAGGGTATATAGACTACAAGCAGCATCTTGAACGATGAGCTCTTAAAAATCCCCTTGTCATCAGACATGAAGAAACAGTAATTTACTTAAGGTTAGCAATGCAAAAGAGAGTTCTTAAAAGTTAGTCATGTATGTCCATATGTGTGTACGTAGGTACCCTGTCTAACTCCACGAAAGAGACCGATTATCTCTAGAGGTTATACCCAAAGATGATCATTTGACAACTTTGGCCCGTTTATTTGTAATTTAACGACGACATAAATGTTTTCCTATAAGTTAAGCAAAATCGAATGTCCTTGTATGTATGTATGTATATTTGGAATGGCAACGCGTCATTCTGTGACGGTTATGTTATGACATAGCTCCCATTTAACCACGCCTCTACAACGTGTTTAAATGTTGATCACCAAACAATACACGAGCTATTTGTACGTGGAATTTACGGTTAGCATCAGCGTCCTGCCAAGAGCTCAATTCGAATTATCGAGGAAATTGGTTTAGTTGCTAATTAAATAATGCCTGTGGGTCGCCGCAATGCTCGGTTGAGCGGGAATATTGCCTCTGTTACTGAAAGTGTGCGTAAGAACCGAAACCTTTGATTTGTTCGTCGTTCACAAGAAGTGGGCTTTTCCGAGACCTCAACCTATCGAATTTTGCAGAAAGTCTTGGAATTCAATTGACTCAAGAACTAAATCCACAAGACAACAGATGCATCGGACGTTCGCTGGACTCTTGAATAGTTACGGGCTTCGTAAATAATGAACATTTTCTCACCTAGGTTAGGTTAGGTTAGGTATGTGGGCTGGCAGGGAGGGACGCTCTCTCACCTAAGATGATGCCAATCCACAACAGTTCCAGGAGCTTTCTTAACATCCAGAAAAACTCACTGTTTGGTTTATACTTTGGACAGGTAGTCATCAGGCTGTACGAGTACGCCTTCCAAAATGAGGCGCTAACTGTCAACGGCAAAAGCTATCAAGAGCTAACAGACTTTTTTCTAAGATGGACGATGTGGAGATTGACATTAAGTTTTAGAAAGACAGTAGTACAGGTGTATGACACCGAATGAAACCACGAGTAAAACATTTCCAGACCGCGTTATTTTAAGAAGAGGTTATACCAATACCAATGGCACACCACGGTAGTATGATTTAAGGCCCTTGGTCTTTTTTCGTTGGGGGCTTCGTTAAGTCTCCGGCCTATGCTAATAGATTAGCAACAATTCACGACATGGAAAACAACGTAATTCAAGCCATTTGCTGAAATCCAGGCCGATTTATGTAGAAGAGTCACCAAAAATGTGGTTTCTCGGATTATCTCCTGCAATTTGAATGATTGAAGTTTTTAGTTTGTAAGTGAACACTGCCTGCTGGTAAAAGGACTGTGGGCGATTCTTCGACTGGAAAATGAACAGATAGCATTTAATTTGTTATGATTGGCTCTAAAATTTAACAAAAATATGTCATTTCATTTTCAAATTGGAAAAGCTAGTCGTTGTTCGGGGTACGTGCCGCATTCAATTTTAAGTTCAAGGCATTAGAACATTTAAAAGAGACGTTTGTCAGAGACATGCTGTGTCATGTATTCATAAAACTTAGGTCGATGAATGCTGCTTCATCAGACTACAGAAAAAAAATTCACTAAAATTCCATTCTCAAATGTTGACACTACTTATGAAGCAAGTGCTTATGAATACATAACGTAGGTTCAGGTTTTGAGAACTCCTCATCTGGTCTCAACGATTTCTTGCATTCTTGAGCTATTGCGGAATTGATTAAAGGGTTGAGCAAAACCTTTATTTACAGATTTATAGAGAGCACTTACAAATCAGCAGCTTGTTCTTTCGCTACTTGTATGCAGCTTTATATTTGATGAGATTCTGAAAATATTGGCTAGAGACTACTTCAATGTGTTTCCTTATGCTCTTAAGTAGACCGAGATCAAAACTTTTTACTAATAACGGTTTATGCTTCATAGCGACGTTGGACATTCCTCACTTCGGACCAATTCTGACGCAACTGTGAGGTAATACCTTGCAAGAGAGCATTCCTCACTAAATTTGAATACCACCAATGCTACGTAATCAAGTGAGGATTTCAGCTGCAATCTCGATTCGTATGAGTGAATACGATTCACTTTCTAATGACAACCTTGTATAGAATTCAGAAAATCCATAATTTAAAAACCTGAAAAAATATAAAATCCATACCCGTTCACGAATAATATTCTTTGCCCACCTACGCACACCGCAATGAAAATATTTACAAAATTGCATTCAGAGCCGGAGCGTAAATTTTTCAAATTTAACCTTCAGCACGTGCTGCATGTGTGTGCTTAGCATCAAACATTCTCGGTATTTGCGATAATCTCTCATCGCCTCTGAACGACACGATTTTCAACTTTTTTTTTGTTATTCCCTGCCGATAACACCATTTCGATACTAGGACCACCACTGCCAACACCTTCTCCTACTCCCATTCCATTAATCAGAGAATTACACCAAACACACAAGAAGGGCACAAACTCACAGGAACTGCAAAAAAAATCACATCCATACATAACACCGTCGCAAAAAAAAAAAAATCAAGGATAACGCATAAACATCAGGAGCGATTTTTTAAATTTAAATTTTCCTCTTTTTTGCAAACACTGAAGTAACGAATTCCACCCCCCAACCATTAAATCGCCCCCTATCGTTCGGCATTAAACGTTCAGAATACATAGATGGAATACAGGATACACTACAGACAGAAGACCGACCTACATACAAGGAGTATGAGAGTTGTAAGCGTATTCCTGTGATGCCCATTCAAGGGATTACAGCCTTACGTCAATTAACATAAGCTCCTTATGTCATTTAAAATTTTGCTTACATTCGTATATATATACGAATCCTTTTCGCCGAACAGAGAGAGAGAGAGAGAGAATTCAACTGTGGAGTGGGCTAAAGATATAGGTTAAGGACGATTCCCCGAGAGTAGGTGATGACGACAATGAAGATACTTATTGGGAATGTGTTTTCGGTGTGATACCCCGATGATTTTTCTTATTTCTGTTCTCCTTCCTTTGCAGGATTTTAAATTTTCAAAAAGGTTTTGCTCCACACTAACATGATACTGGGACAGAAAAAACCAAGGGAAATGGAAAGAAATTGGCTTTTTAAGCCGGGATTATGCCGAAGGAAGGAATTGGAATTTAGTGGTATCAATTTGCATATTTGTATTGCGGTTAACCCACTTTGAAAAGAATTCTCTCAGAAAGTTTATAATTATTTTGTGGTTGATGTTGAAATATTTGATTAGGTAGGGGAGTTGGGAGTGTGTGGCCTAGATGCGACACGGGAATTGTGGTAGATATTTAGATGTTTTCATACAGAGTATTACTTAAAACTTAGCAGAGTCCTGCCGGATACGGATTAGATAGGTACGAATACTTACGAATATGTTTTTTTTTTAATACATTTTGGATGAACTTACCTAGAAAGAAAAGAAAGAAAAATGGAATTAAATTAGAAATATGTAAAAGGTAGATTTAAAATCTAGTAATAGTGGGTAACATATCTGAGAATAGTTGAGGATGCATACATAAACAAATTGAAAATGATGTTCCTTCGAAAAATATCCCTCACATGATTATGTACTTCAAATCAGGGGCAACGCCACAATTGAGAAAGTAAAAGTTACCCAAGGCTGAACTAGTTCTTCTTCTTCTTCCTATTTCGGCGAGGTGATGATCCGAAAGCAAGAGATCATAACCCTCTCACATTTCTACTGATCCGCCTGTAGGGTTCGCCTATTTGACCTCAGAAAATATAGGCAGGCTTCCCGATTGTGGATCACTGTGTTACTGAGGTCAATCAAATGTTAGTGTCACTGCATTTGTGTGATCCAGGCGTTTATAGGCCTGCTTCCCCTGCCTCGCGATGTCTTTGGATATTGCCTTTTTAACAGGGTTCAAATGATCTCTTTTTTGAACGAGGCAATACTAGCTGAGCCGTGCTCTATTTCTCGTAAGATAGTTTCCTTGACGTGAATGATTCCACGGATCTTCGAACTTCTTCGAAATGTTCCTTCGAAAAATATCCTTGACACTTAAATCAGGAGCAAAGCGACAGTTGAGAAAGTAAAAGTAATCCAAGACTGAACCTGAAGCATGTGGAACTAGTTGATGTCGTGAGACCAAAAAGGGGACGCACAAACGAAAAACCGTATTTGCAGTCTATCCGCCTGTTGGGTGAATAATTTTGCTTAGTTTGATCGCTTTACAACTGTCCGTTATTTTATAGACCTCTTATCTTGGGATTTAGATAGGTAGGTAAAGTGGCGGTCCAAAAGAACCCAATTAGCGCTTAAGGTGAGCCGTTTTGTTACCACGGACTCGTGTATACCTATTGTAGTGGTTAGTTAAAAAGGGATGTCAAGTTTAAACCCAGCCCGTGCAGTTTAGGAAGAGGATTAGTCCTCCAATCCTCTTGTCCGCTATCTCTCTCAGATCCTCGAAGAAGCGTTTGCCAAGAGTTTGTTGTCTGATCCTCGCCAGGGCCGGATATCTGCAAAGGAAATGACATAGAGATTCTTTCTCATTAATATCCTTGCAGCTCCTACAAAAGGTGTTGTGGGGGATACCAAGCTTGGCCGCATGGTCTCCAACTGGCCAGTGACCTGTGATAATAGCTACGATTTTGGCAATAACTGGTCTTGGTTTGCCTAGTAACTCTTTTGACCTGGGTTTGTTGAAACTATGCCACGTCTTCCTAGATATGACACAGCTTGTGAGGCTGTTCCACCCGCGATTGGCTAGCTGGAGGAAGTGAAGGTGAATATAGCCCTTAACGGCACCAAGCGGAATGTCGACTCTTTCTGCTAGAGAGCCGTTAAGGGCCGACCCTCGCCTGGCCAGCTCATCAGCACGCTCATTACCCTCATGGTTGCTGTGCCCTGGGACCCAGATGAGAGTGATTCTCGAGTGAGTACTTGGTTGATTCAATTCAAACCGGCATTGCTCTACCAGTTTTGAAGAGATGCAGACTGCATCAATGGCCTTGATGGCAGCCTGGCTATCCGAAAAAAATAGCGATATTGTGATTAGATGTTGGAAGATTGTTTAGCAGGCGGCAGGCTTCTCGAATCGCAAGAAGCTCCGCTTGGAAAACGCTAGCAGAGTCTGGGAGACGGAAAGACCTTGATATATTCAGCTGGTCAGAGAAGATGCCTGCGCCGACTCCGCAGTCCATCTTCGAACCGTCCATGTATATCCCTATATTATTGTTGCAGGTAACGCTTCCGTTCTTCCACTCTTCTCTGGAAGGGAATTTTGTTAAGAAGGATTTTCTGAAGTTGAGTTTGGGTATCGTGTAGTCGGTCGAGGACGCAACCAGTTCACTTGGTATCGTCTCCAGGACCTTGCCGTGACCATATGCCCTTGTGGTCCAGCATCCATATTCCCTGAGCCGGACTGCGCTGCATATAGCTGTGTCTATGATGTGTAGTTCGAGAGGGTTCAGATGCAAGATCACACTGAGAGCATCTGTTGGACAAGACCTCATTGCTCCTGTGATACCCACGCACGCCGATCTCTGTACTTTTTTTATTCTGTCGATATTGTACTTTTTGCTCAAAGCTGGCCACCAAACGACAGCGCCGTAAGTAAGAATTGGACGCACAACGACTTATCGTGGAGAGGAACTTTCCTGATACTAGTATAACCGTATCATCCGCGTACGCAACCACCTTAAAACCCTCCCTATCAAGTCGCACCAAGATTTTATTAATCGCCATTAACCAGAGCAGGGGGAAGATGACTCCGCCTTGTGGAGTTCCTCTGTTTATCGTCTTAGTTGTACTACTGTTGCCTAGTGTTGCATGGATTATACGAGTACTGAGCATAGAAACTATCCATTGCTAATAAAGCCTTCTACACATAACTCGGTGAGAGATTCCTGAATAGATTCAGTGAAAATGTTATTGATGGCTCATTCTATTTCAAGAAATGTGGCAAGAGTATATTCTTTGTAGTGAATAGTTTTTCCATTGTACGCACGACCTCATGAAGAGTAGTTTCTGTGGACCGCCCTTTGAGATACGCATGCTGGGATTTTGACAGTGGAGAACTCAGGTTATCGCGGATATGGAAGTCTAGGATACGTTCTAAAGTTTTCAAAACAAAGGAGCACAGGCTTATGGGTCTAAAATCCTTCGCGGATTCATGTCCTCGGTGGCCCGCCTTGGGGATGAAAACCACTTTGACACGTCTCCAGGTTTGGGGAACATGGCTTAGGTTCAAACAACTCCTATAAATCGGTAATAGCCAGGGAATTGCTATGTCTTGCAATTTCTGCATCATAATAGGCATGATGTTATCAGGGCCAGGTGACTTATAGGGAGAGAAGCTATTCCTGGGATTTAATAATGCTAGCCTACGGGGGCTCATATTGCTGCAAGGAAGGTAAAAGTACATTGGAACTATTTGTCATACGAAAATAAACAAAACACATCAATGTCAGCAGTCGTAGCAAGGAGACCGAATAATTACTAGATTTAGCCCTGCATTCTTTAAATAGGGAACTACCAAAGACACTATATGGAGAAAAATTGATAGTATAGGCCATACAATAGAGTTGGCAGAGGAAGACGCATGTAATCTACTAGAAGCTTACAGTCAGAAAAGAAGATCGAGAACGGACAGTGATGACATAGTGATCGTAGCTCAATACGGTCATTTAACTGAAGAAAGTCTTAGATCGAGTGGTAATATTCAACAATACTATCCAATCAAGCCCACCCAAGCAAAACACTAGCAAGTGCTCGACTAATTGGAACATACAGGGACTACCAACTTAGACAGTTACTTTTGATAGTTAACCAATACAAGTTTTCTTCCACACATTTAAGCTCCATTTATGAGCTTTGCTGATATACGCATGTATCTCATGGAGTTTAGGGAAACCTCGGTTTCTCAACAGAAGTCGTTGAATGGTGACATGGCGTAATCTACAATCTGTTCACAAGACTTTGAACCTTTCTTACCAAAAATGTTCTTTATTTTTTCCAGTATACTTGAATTTTGGCATCTTGTACGATCTTCAATTTTTATTAGTCCCTATACCAATTAACTTGTTTTGAAATTTTCACCTTGGAATTCTCTTTATATATGAATTGTCCTATTTCCTTACAGTAGAACTATATGTCATCAGCCATTGGATAGGAAATTTCGGTTGAGTCACGTGTACGATAATCTGTTATCTTTTGTGGTTTTATTAATTTCCTCTGCCTTAAAACAATTTTTTAACTTTAGTTTTTTTTTACCTATAAAATGTCCTACTTTCTGCAGTACGTTTTAATGTGACCCACCAATTTTATAGGAAATTGCATTTATAGCACGTGTACGACCTTTTATTACTCTTAAGTCGCTTTTTCCCATTTAGAATAAATGATGGTGTCTACATTGGTATCCACAAATTTCCATAGGAGTACATGAGACTGTGAACAAAATTATATCTTCATCATCATGTATCTTCAGCTTAAGTTCATAAATACACACATAAGCAGAGAACACGGTACTAGGCTCTCAAAAAATAAAAATAAAATAAATAAAGCAAGCAAAATTGAATGAGTTTTTTCCAACATTAACACACTTTTATTGCAATAACTCCTAATAAAACCCGATTAAGTACAATTAATGTCTCTCTGCGCCATTTCCGGCTGCCATAAATCCTTCCGCTTTAGAGTGGGCATCCTCTTTCACGATTCCTTTTTTGTTTCAATCCCATGTAAATAAAACCAAAAATTGCTTGACATATTCCACCATTATCATAATTACTTTATGCTAATGACATCCTTGCATGAATATTGTACGTACACTTTTATTTCAAACCTACCAGATACATAGATATATACGAAAACACCACCACAGAGAAAGACATTGTTTGTTTTTAAATTGCCATCTAAAATGTCACTTTAATGATAATAAGTTTTGTGCCCCGGTCTCAGCGAATGGTCATCCGGGTCCGGTTTTGAGTTTTATTTTCTTCCTTGTTAGTTGATGTATCGTATTCTCCCTAGTCCTGTGTCGACGAAAATTCCTTTATAATATCGCACACAGTCTCAGTATGCTCATATATTCATTTCTTGCGTCATTAGTTTCGCCATTTGTAGCCTCGAAATGATTAACATAAATAACCAAATAAAACCACAACCCCTAGCATATATACACAGACCTATAGGCAGCTGTCAAAAAACTTTTACCACACATAATTTCAATGTTACTACTAGTACACCCTAATGGCATTAATTTTATTTGCATTTCGTCCCGTAGATACTTTAATTACAGCCCATAGATATATTGTACGTATTTCCTTCGTCAGGAATAAGTAATTAGGTTTCTGGTCCTAATGGATATTTTTTTTCTTCTTCTACTTCCATACCGTCTTTGGAATTTTTTTTTAATAATTTTTATTTTCTTCTTCTCTTTCGTGAATAATGGAGAATAAAAGGTCAACATCGGCTGATTGTACCTTTAGTTTTAATTCAATGAAATATTCAATGAAGATAATGAAGTCTGGGAAGGAACAAGGATTTCTTTCTTTTGTGTTTTTTTTTTTTTTGTACGGGTTAAATTGTGGGTTTAAGTCATTTTCTCAGAGGCGTGCAGACGGTAAACTCATTTTATTCAGCGAGTTGGTTTTATTTTGCAGGTTTCAGGAATTCAATGCCGCAGGACTCGCCGATCTGTCGGTCTTTAGAATATAGACAAACGTACACACACACACAAAAGGAGAGAGGAATATTACTTACGCTCGATTAAATATTCACGATAGATGAAGCGAAAACAAAAACGAATAAAAACAAAAAAAAATATTATGGTCCGATCCTGTGCATCGAAGCCAACCCCCCTTAGGCCGCCAATCGAAAGTGCTGACACACAAGACAGTGTGCGCACATAGAGAGATGATAACATTTTGTCCCCCCCCCTCTCCCTGCCATTCTATTGTTTGGTCCTTTTTCCGCTGATGGTGTCCTTCGCGCGCGCTTATTATGCCTCAGCATCTATTCAATTATTTATTTTTCTTATTACTTTTTTAACCTTTCCTTTACGCGGTTTGGTTTGTTGTTTGTGCCTCCATGGGGGGCAGTCAAAAAATGTACGAAAAATGTATGAAAATCGAATAAAAAAAAGGATACGATGTGCTGAATGAAAGGAAGGAAAGAGGCCCAAAAAAGGACGACAAGAACAAAATAAAATTGTGACCTTGGTGGTGTTAAGTTGGCTCCAAGTGATTTTACCACGAAAATAACTTTTCAGGTGTAATCATGTGGAATTTCTGTTGCTGCTCATAATTATGTTTTCAGATACCTATACAGATGAAGACAAAAGAATACATACAGATACTTTTTTTTATTCGTTTCATGCTGAGGTGGGTTATACTTTTGTGGCAATGAAATGTATCCCTACTTTCTGGGTTTGTTTATAAAAAGGGTCTCCGTTATTTACGTTCCTCTGGTGGGGCAAGGATATTGCCGTTTTATTTCAATTAACTTTTTTTTTTACTTGCAACTGTAAATTTGGGATCAAATAATGCGAGTTTTCATGATATTTTTATGATCATGAGCGAGATGGGAAGAATAAGCTCTAACATATTCTGTTGACTTAACATGGGATGTCTAATAGGGTTTCAAACAAGAGGTATTTTAATATTTAATAATTTATGAACCATCTACGTTTCTGAAGGTCTAAGGTTAGTTGATAATGTAAGATAATATCAGCTGAAGAAATAAAGCATTTGTTAGCTAAAGTAAAATTAAACAAGGCATTTGGAGTGGATAGAATCCCTTATGAATTTTTTATTAATGCATCGAATAATTTTATAGAAGTGCTAGCCAAAGAATATAAAACAATAGAATGGTAAGCAAAGGAAGCAGGCATGATACTTTTTTATTGAACATCATTTCTCCAATTTATAAAAAAGGAGACGCAAAAAAAAACAATGTAATTGCAGAGGCATATGTTCCATGAATTACATAGCTAAAATCGTGATGGGTATTGTGAATAAAAGGTTATCAGTGTGGTAGGGAAAATAAAAGAAATTAAAAGAATATCAGGATGGATTTCGAAGAAATTATTCAACAGTGGATAACATATACAACCTTACAACAACTTAAGTTCGCAAAAAAGAAAACAAAGTATATGCTTTTTTCGTAGACTTTGAATCTGCGTTTGACAAAGTCTCGAGAAAACATCTGGGCTTTCACTCTGTATTGCTACTCTAAAGTCAAATCATTCGAATTCGCAGAATTGTCACTCTGTAATTCGAATCCCAAATCCAAATTTACAAGAATCGAACAAACTTTTGTTGCCAATGTCAATGTCAATTTTTTATCGCAAATCCGGCACTCTGTATTGCTAAACGAAATGTCAAAGTAACTCGAATTCGCATCATTTTTTTCTATTGCTGTTTGGTTTGCGGATGTTGAGGTAAGCAATTGTGTTTCTTTTAAAATGTAAGTATTTTATGACATAAAATGTTATTTTTAACTTAAAACACAATGAAAGTGATATACATAAAATAATTTTGAGAAATTACTTGATTAAAACGTGTTTTAAACATGAAGGCAGTCCACCAAAAATCACATGTAAATGCTACACCTTAACTTCTCTTGAAGGTAGCAGTGGATAGAATGAGTAAAGTGGGAAATACACGATACAACTGTTGTACCAACGGTTTGACAGCTTTGCTGTTGTAAACGATAATTCTGTCGTGTGTATTCACATAACCGACCGTTGTACCGATGTACAAGTAATACTATCAGTTTCGGGTAGAACCACCCACTATATTTTTGTTCTACCTTTTAACACTTAGCTCCATTATATTCGACCTATCTCTAATTCGTCGCGTTCTATTCTTTCTCCCTGTGTGTTACCTTGATGGAACCACAATTCGACAGCATCCAGTTCCATTTCTATAAGATATATTTAACTTTTTTCGCCAAATATAAATAAAACAGAAATTTTTTTGGAACGAATTTTGCTTCGAAGTGACATTTCAACGTTCGATACTCGAAGCTAGATTCGCACATTTCATAGCCCCCGTTGGCAATACTTCCATTCGATTCTGTTTTCTTACAGAGTGCCGGATAAGATTCGAATCGCAAAGCACTTTCGCAAAAATTTGACTTTCGAGTAGCAATACAGAGTGAGGCCCCTGGTATACAAACTACACCAAATGGGTATTTCAATAAAAATAGTTAACTTCCTGAAAAAATTTACAATAATACGAAGTCGGTAGTGTGGCCAGGAAAATAACTGTCCAAATATTTTGAAACTCACACAGGTCCACACACAAGGGTGTTTGCTGTCGCCTCTGTTCTTGGCAATGTATCTGAACGGTCTCCACGACGGCTTAGGAGGAAACCTTCATATACATATAGGTAGATGATATCAATCTAAGGCTGTTACAGTATGCAGACGACATTGTCATGCTGGCGGACGATGGTAAGGTCCTACAAAATATGATAAAGCAGTTAGAAGGGTACTGCAGCCAGTAGGGAATGGAAGTGAATTTCAGCAAGTTAGAGATTATGGTATTAAGAAAAAGTGGAAAGCTTTCCCCGAAAAAAAAAAAAAAAACTGGAGGTACGAGTATAAGGGGGAAAAAGTGAAAATTACTTCGGAATATAAATACTTGGGAGTATTATTAACAGCCGGAATGTATGTACTTCGTAAAACATATAAACAATAGGAACTCTGCAACCAAAGGCAACATCAATGCCACTTGGAAAGACTTTCTTCGTAAAAAAGATGTATCGCTAAAAATGAAATGGAAACTCTTCCAAGCAACTTGCAAATAAATACAAACGTACGGTGCTCAAGTATGGGGATTGTCGTGGTTTGAAGAAGTGGACAGCTCTACTTCATAAAGCGTATACTTAAATCACCTGAATGCACACCCAATTATGTGTTAGCCCTAGAAACAGGAATGGAGTATGGACATTTCTACACTCTTAATCTGCACTTGCGACTTATCGCCAAGACCTTATTCTAATTTAATACCGAAAGATTACCTTACAAGCTCTCAAAGAAAATAATGGAGCAGGAACTCTATTGGTAAAAAGAAGTTAGGAATAGAATGCGGGACTTTCGAATAACTTGGGATGGTGGAAACTGGACAACGAGAGAAATAAATGCGTTAACTGCTAACAGGTATGAAGATGCGAACAAACCAAGAAAACGTGTACGATGCCACAAGCAGCCAGGAAAGAATTTACGAATACTTGGACTACACTAGGGGATATAGCTATTGTACCGATAAAAACAATTAAAGCCAAATCACTTGGATACTCAAAGCAAGAGCAGAAATATTGCTTAGTGAAAACTTACTAAACTACCGACAGACGGTCTAGAGTCTAGACCATGCCGTATGTTCTTTACAAAAACAACACCAAATAAAATAAGCTGATTATGTTTTTGTGAAATTTATTTGAAAATAAAGAACAATTATTATTATTCTTAATGTAAAGCGACTGCAGAGTAAGATGTTAGTTTCGAAAATAATGAAAAAAGGCTATACAGCGGAACATATTGTACATTTGTAAATATAGCTTCGTTCCAGCGTCTACGAATTTCATTCGACAACGATAATTCGTTTCTGAACTACATACGTGCAGGAGAGGAGGAATCCGAGCAAAACCAACTGGGTGCGGTTTAGGGAAGAGCTAGACAGATCTGTCAAAACTCCAACTAAACTCAGAACGAAACGAAAGGTTGAAAGCTGTTCAAAACCTGGCCAGTGTCCTTACCAACTGTTTTGAACTGGCGTGTCCAATGACAAAAAAACTCCTGCAGAACGCCGGTTAGTTACCTGGTGGAGCCCGGAACTGCAGCGGCTTAGGAAAGAATCCGGAAAACTTTTGAATAGGTCTTTTAAGACAAATTTAGAAGGTGACTGGGATCTCTTTAGATCGAAGCAAAAAGACTATAAGAAGTTAATTCGGTTGTCGAAGAGTGATTCTTATAGAGATTTTTGTGAAAAGATCGAGACACTCGGTGAAACTAGCAGGTTGGTTAAGGTTCTCATAAGGGGCAAGCCGACCAAACCGGAGTCACTGAGAAAGTCTGATGGCAAGTTTACTGAGACGAAAGCGGAAACTTTTAGTCTTCTGCTGGAGACTCACTTTCCTGGCAATCAGGCAATCAGATAACCACTAGGTCGGAGCTTGGTCCGCTTACCCAGGCTGAGCTTGATCTAAGTCAGAAAACTCGGCGCAGCTGGTATATTGCATCAGCCGTGGTAACAGATGAGACTATCAAATATGCTGTGGCATCTGCAACAGGGTATAGATCAGCTATTGCCAACTCTGAAAAGAATTTTCACCGCTGGCTTGGCGCTGGCATATGTTCCTACACCTTGGTGGGCAGTCAGAATAGCTTTCATACCGAAAATTGGTAAGGAAGACTATTCGCTCCCCAAGAGCTTCAGACCTATAAGTTTGACATCCTTCTTACTGAAAAGTATGGAGAGTGGTAGAATTTCACGTGCGCAAAGTTGCTTTGAGGCTGCATCCACTATCGGAGATGCAGCATGCCTATCAGCGTGGGAAAACCTGTGAGACCGCACTTCAAAATTTAGTGGCCAGAATTGAATGCGCGCTTGATAGGAAAGAATACGCGATGGGTATCTTCATCGACATTGAGGGTGCTTTTGACAATGCGACTTTTGACTGCATGTGCGACTCGGCCAGACAACACGGGGTAGATGAAACATTAGTGTTGTGGATTAAAGCAATGCTAATGAATAGAACTTTGGTAGTGGATGCGGATTGTGACCAATATGTTATTACAGGGGTACATAGGGGCTGTCCGCAAGGTGGCGTTCTGTCTCCATGGTTATGGTGCATGGTGGTCGACTCTCTGTTGAACACTCTCAATAGTTTTAACGTCTACGCTCAGGCATATGCGGATGATGTCGCCGTACATTCTGTCGGGCCATGCCTGGCGACGGTCTGTGCTAACGCGCAGGCGGCGCTGGACATGATCGATGAATGGTGTACTAGGAGTGGGCTTTCGGTGAATCCTCTTAAAACTGAGATTGTTCTTTTTACGAGAAGGAGGATTTTGACCGGTCTGACTCAGCCAGTGCTAAAAGGCGTCACCATTCGCATTTCCAATGAACCCAAATATCTGGCAGTGATTTTAGATAAGAAACTTCATTGGTCTAAACATGTCGAGTCGAAAACATCCAAGGCGCTCTCAGTCTTTTGGCAGTGTAAGGGTGCTTTTGGCAAGACTTGGGGCTTGTCACCGAATAAGGTTCTCTGGATCTACACGGCTATGATAAGACCATTCCTCGCATATGCGTCGGTTGGTTGGTGGAAGGGGCTCTCGCGTAAATATGTGGTTGCCTTTTGCGCGAAACTCCAAAGAACGGCTTGTCTCGGGTGCACGGAAGCTTTCCCGAGTACGCCTGGCTCTGCTCTAGACGCTTTGCTGAATTTACCTCTCCTTGATACTTATATCATGGGTTCCACTATCAAAGCCATCCATCGTCTTAGGCGGGGTGGTTTTTGGTATACTCCACACTGGAACTTTGATGAACTTGCGCGACACTTATCTTACGACTCCTGTCTTATGGATATGCCGTCTGATGCAATGACACCAGAACTCCAGCTGATGTGCAAATTCAGAGTCGATTTTCCTTGTGTCCAGAACTGGCTTCAGCCAGAGTCTGAGCTGGAAATGAAATGTAGTCGTATTTTCACGGATGGTTCCAAAACCGGTCACGGGTCTGGCGCTGGTGTCTTCGTGGAAGTCGACAACATTAGACTTCACTTTTCGTTAGGCAAATATGAGTCTATTTTCCAAGCGGAAACTTATGCAATCCTAATGGCCATGAACTATGTTGTGAAGAACAGGTGGAAGGGACGTAGCATTTGTGTCTGTAGTGACAGTCAGGCTGCCCTTAAGGCCTTGCTTAATCCTTTAACCACTTCCAAAATAGTTCGTGAAACCAAAAACTCTTTGAACTCGGTCGCAAGGCTGAATTATCTGTCTCTTATCTGGGTCCCTACCTCCGGGATGCAGGTTGACTAAACGCATGCTCCCGGACGTCTGTAAAAAATCAGCGACATTCTTGCTGTCTCTCACTAGAACAGACTGTAGACAACTTATTGGCGTCTTGACAGGTCACTTTGCTTTTGCCAAGCACCTTAACGTGTTGGGCTTAAGTGACACTACAATCTGCGACGCTTGTGGAGAGAGCGACGACACCGCGGAACATTATCTCTGTGAGTGTCCGGTCTTTACTCGTACCAGGTGGCAGATCCTCGGTGCGGATGTGGTGAGTGCTGGTACTGTAAGCTCCTCATCACTGAAGTGCTTGCTTGGCTTTCTTAGAAAAACAAGGAAATTCCAATAAAATGGGTAAATCAGGGTTTGCTCTCTGGTAGTACAATGGACCAGTTGCGTCTGAGTGCTCCAGTTGAGCGTTTCCTATCCCGACAAAAAAAAAAAAAAAAACATATATGCATACATATCATTATATTACAGTGCTGCATGAAGGATGCAAGTAAACCCAATTTGTACACATCATCGCAGGTGTCAACAACGACTTAGGAATTGAGAGACAGAAATTTTCGTATACGAGAAATGTTTTGATACCTATTACCTTGGCAGCATTGTCATTAAATATGACTTCTGATATGTAATAGATATACGGAGGTACGTGGTTCAACATTTTGAAATTCCATGCAATTTTACAAGTAAATGTATCCGTAGCTAATACACGACCAAAACTACAATATAACTGACAAGAATTAAGTTTTCGGTAAAGAACATAGAGTAGTTACTGAACTGGACTTGATGAAAATGTGCTCTTTTCAAAAGTTAGAAACGACAGAACGTGATGAAACTATGGATATAGCGAACTAAACAGTTCACCCTAAAAAACAAACTTAAAAATCCAGAGACATTGGTCTCCTTAACCTTGCACAATAAATTTTGCCAGGAAATTTTCCTGGCAAAATTTATTGTTGTTAATTCTAAAAATGGCACTAGTACCAAGATCATACGAAAAATCACTCTTACCAATCGCTGTTTGTTTGAGGTAAGAAGGCAATGGGTTCGAAAATCTAAATCAAAAAGGCTTTATACAAGACCCTCATTATCCCGGTCTTATTGTTGTAGGAGCAAGGACCTCAATAAGAGCGGACAAAGTTATCCTTCGCTACTTCGAAAGTGATTTTCGGTCCTGTTTATGTAAGCAGAAACTGAAGGGGCAGATTCAACGACTAAATAAATTTTCTGAGATTCGACTTTGGAACCTCACGCGCAGTGGCCCGACACACTAACCACTTAAGTTACAAGTACAAGTTATACTACTTCTGTAGGTAAGTAATATCTGTAGCGATAAAGAGGTAGACAAAAAAAACTTAGCCTGTTCTCTTCGTATCGCTTTCGAAAGCTGCTAAGATCGATCCACAGAAGATTAAAAAAAAAAAAAAAAGATTTCTTCCACAAATTTGTTCTACTTAAATTGTCCTTACTACACACCTAACTTATGAACAATTCATTAAAATTCATAATGAGTGGCGTGGGTTTATACTCCTTTGTTTAATAAACTTTGTTTGAAATCCTCGTGCCTTAACATTTCATTGCTAGGGAATAAAAATTGCTCTGTCCGTTTTGGCAGATATGAAGTTTTAATAAACCGTGGGTTGCGAGACGAGATATTAATACAGTGCTGCCCCGATGATGTGAAATATGAAAAAAACAGTCAGTTGATATTTTTGAAGTATTCAAATTAGTGGATACTCTTATAAGACTATGGTTTGCTTTCACATAGGTTATTTAACACACACGCTTAAACAATGGAGGACGGATGAAGCAATAGACCTCTCAGGTCGCAGTGTCGAGCATTGGGCAATGTCTAGTTAAAAAAAAAAAAAATGGAGGTCCGTTGAAATACCATGGGATATACGAGTATGAGGCGGTTAAAGTTAAAAAAATGTTGGTGTAAGTCCAGAAATGATACTACACATGCCAAACTCTTGCATGAAAATGTGAAGTTCCATCTTAAGTCCGATATTTTTAAGGGCTTGATATTACGTTCCATTCTCTCCCGTCTGATAGGCTTTGCTGAGTGCAAACAGCTTGAGTAGATATTTGCAAGTAACGAGTGGTATACGTATATGTACTTAAATCTTTCCGTTTCGGCAGAAATCAGAGGTTGCTGCTATTTTCTGGTGAGCTTATCAGCCTTATATGTCTCTGTGGCCACACTTTCATTGCACATAAGTGGAAATTTAGAACGGATTATACCATGAGTGTGCCTGACTCCAATGACTTTATTACCAAACTAGCTGACCAGTGCTCGCCGTGCTTCGCCCGCATTTTATTTGGCGGTCATTTACTTGTTGAAATATAATTGCCAACTGAATACAATACCAAAAATGTGTAAACTCAATTATAACTTCCCCCGTGAGAATCCCACCAGAGCATATGCAAGCCCGCTTCCAACACACAATTTTTTTTAAATTCATTACAACATTCTAAAATGTGGACAAATCCAACGATCAACATCTCATCTAACAAAATGGAAAAATATTGCAATAGTTCTATGTTTACACATGCAAATGCATGTACATATGTACCTACGAGTATATAATTAATAATTAATTAATAAAATCTACTATATCTTAGATTTGGCACTGATAATGTTTTTTTTTAAATTTTAACTCTAAAAGAGATTGCACACTGAAGATCAAAACATAATCATGGGATAGCGCGCCCATATACGCATACGCACACATACTACTGCAACGATAGCCACTGCTGCATGACTGCTGGCCGTGGACTCCATTGAAGGAAAATTGTGGGCGATGATTTGATTAATTTTTTTTAGCATTGCTCAGCTTCAGGACAACGCAGAAGGATGTTTTATACCTTAAATGAGTCAGTCGCGAATTTGCTAAATTCACATACTGAGCTACGGCTGTGGAATCAATATTTACAGATGGAAAATTCGATCTCTACCCCTTTATGCCACTTAGACCTTGAATTTCGGAAAATCCCTTCTTATCTCGCATCTAGGCAAAATAAGGAATAACTGTGCAAAAATGCAAGTACCTACATACGTCTAGTAGTTTTCGAGAAACGGTGTTCACAAGGAAAATCGACTTTACTTTTATAATATTTAAAGATAAATGTGATAAAAGGCTTTACAGACCAGAGACCAAGGAAATAAAAAGTTCACATGAATGAGTACACACTTTCAATTTCCATTAGCTGTGCTTCATATTAGTTCGGTGCTAAGGTTGTTACATTGAAAATCGTAAACTTCCTGACAGCTTGTTGTAGGGATGTGGCCATAGCTGTTCTGATTCTTTTCCGATATATAAATCCAATGAATAGCAAATATCTGACTTATCTACGTAACATATATCTTTCACCTTTAGATAAAAACAAATTTCTGTACATTTTGTGCAAAGTTGCAAAGGTTCTTTCTAACATTATTCAAATATTTGACCAAACTTTGTGTCATAAATTCCTTGCGTTTCATTTAATAGCTATTATCCATTAAAATGAAATATATAGGATAGTTCCATTAAAAGCATTAATTTTTGTTTTATATGTAGGCGAACTGGTGGTCCCCTATTTCCTAACTAATTACATCATCTATCTCATAATAAAATATCCACCTGTTTTATTCAGCCCCCCATCTATGTGTATCCCAGCTAAAGAATTCCTCTTTGTTTTTTTCTCCCGAAAAAGAGTTAACTCTACGACACACGACCAATTAGGTCATTTGAAATTTATTTACCCGTAGGTAATGATCCATTTAAAATCGCTCCACCATTTTCGTCTGTATATATACTCGTAAAACTTTGCCGGGACGACGGCCGTGTCGCCTACAAACCGGGTGTCATTAACCGGCTCATTAAATTAAAATAACCCTTTTGTTAAAGCGATAAAACAACATTACATCGCACCGTGATACCAATTTAATTATATCGGCGCAAATTGAATCGTGTGTACATTCGGGGTTCTCACTTCGTATTTTTTTTTTTGTTTCTATTTTATATATCATGTTTATGCCTACAGTCGGTAGTATGTATAAAAAATCAACAAACTGTGACCATTCTCTCTGAGGCGCTTGCCATAAATATTAATTTTAATTTTTTTTTTTACGACGAGACCGTATATAGATACAAATCTTATAGAATGCATATCATTGCAGGGAGAGAGAGAGAGAGAATGACCTATAAATAGGGGGAAGACGCCCATCACTATTATAATTATATATTGCATCTACAGAATGGAAATCCTTCGTGATCTTAATTGTCATTCGACTGACATCACTCGGATCACGAGACAGATCGAGTAGAGTAGGATGTACCTCAAACTTGCACGACTTTCTAGATACTTTTTGTTTTTGTGGTGCGCTTGTTATCGATAAATAACATCACGAATATCTAAATAGATACATCTTACAAATGTAGCCCAAAAAAAAAAAGAAAAAAGATTTTTCTTTCCGTCTTGGTGCCATGATATAAATTATCAAGTCGTCTAATTAAAACGCCATAAACCTGTGGCATGCACAATAAAATGGATCTGGCCGTCTCTTCAAAAGTGAAATGAAAATTAAATTAAATAATTTACTGCATTCGTATATTTTTTCTTAAGTTGGGTGGGAAATATCACCGCCTAACGAGATGGCGATTATAATGATGTTGATGTTTCAGGGTTATACTCTGCCCGGCCCCACACGTGGGAATGTATCTCACTGTACTCGTATCTGTATATAAATTTCCCACTCGCATTTTTAATTTTTTTTTGTGATTTGTTTGTTGGCAATTTGTATTTTATTTATCCACCTTTGGGACATTACAATTGTCCACATGTGTGATTTACGTATTGAATTATGTTTTCAATCGATGCTATCTGTCTTTTTTCGTATATCATGGAATTTTGCATATAGATTGAGTTTTTTTTCTAGTAGATACATAGATGGAATTATATGGATTTTTTTTTTAGTTATTTAATTGGATTTTATTGCGCGTGGTTAATGACATGTAAATTGTAATCGAATATGAAATTTAGTTTTATTGTTATTCAACAAATATTTAATTTTCAAAAGAATTTCGAACGAAATGTGTAATCAATTGGTTGTGAAAAATTACAGAGATACTCGTACGTATCTGAGATGTGTGTGGATATTTTGGCGTGAGATAGGCATAAAATAGAAAATATAATGAAATAGTTGACACGCTTCAGACAGTGTGTGGGGTGATAAATCGAGCGACAAATTAGATGATCATCGTTAGTTTTGATTGCTGAAATATTTTTTTGAAGAGGCAGTTTAGAGTAGGCATTAAATTTAAATTTACTGCTGACAGAATAGTAATTTTGGGTGAGATTTATATTACAGTTGCGAAATCTGTGACTGTAGTGAGTAATGAAATATTGTCAAATAAAATTGGATTTTCTCTTGAAAACAAAGTGATTGGGAAGTTTTTAAATAGCATCCTGGTGCTAGTGCTAGAGGTGCAAATTTATAGCTATATACTTTAACGCAGGTGATAACGGTGATGTTTGATGCTTTCCTTCTGTAGATAAAATACATACATATGTACATACGAGTACATAGTTAATATTATTGGGGAACACGCAATGAAAAGATGGCAGCGATTTATCGGAGTAGATACACCCAATGTCTACAGATACCTCGAGTTTTTCAGTAACGCTCGAAGAGCATAGGTAAGGTCAGGTTAAGTTAAGAATGAGAGTCCAGACACACTTAGACCAGTAAAGGTCCATTGTGATGCTATGGATCTACCATTAGACCACTCAGGGACTAATTAAAATCCACCGGTGGATGCTCATCACACGTAAGGACGCCAAATCGCCGAGGTCATTAAGGAAGGAGGCCCCTAGGTGGAGCATTCTCTTGCGTGATAGGGCTGGACATGTGCATAGGAGGTGAATGATGGTTTACTCCCCTCCTCGTCCCTACAGCTCCTATAGAAGTCGTTAGAAAAGAGGTCAAGTCTTTTGGCATGTTGGCCTATAAGACAGTGTCCAGTGAGGACACCGATAACGCAGCTGATCTGTGATCGCTTTAGCTTAATTAACTCGGCGCTACGTTTCTGGTCCAGCTTAGCCCAGATCTGTCTCGAGATATGATACGTTGAGCCGTTCTCTCATCTGTGGTTATTCTTGTTAATAGCGTCTTGTTTTAGTAGACGCTTACATTCAGCGAGTGGGATATCAAGGGCTTGCCTATTAGGCAGAATCCTTCGAGTTGTACTCTGTCTGGTGAGCTCGTCCGCTCTGCAGTTTCCCGGAATGTCCATGTGGCCTGGCACTCAGCATAGATGCATGCTGAACTGCTCTTTCATCTCCGTAAAGCGGGATTCACATTAAACGATTTGCTTGACGACTGACCAAATCGTTCAATTTGAACGCTCGTCAAGCAAGTCATCCAATTTGTAGTACGTTTTTTAAAATTTGTCAACTTTTTGCTTTGCTTGACAGACATGTCGTTCAATGTGAACACTTGTCGTACAACTTCAGAGCATTTTTTATTTTTGTCTCTGATTTCGATGAGAAAACGTCGAAGCTTAGTATAAATACGGGGAATTTCTTGAAGTGTCGAAAATCAAAAGTGAAAAATATAAAAATAAAATTCTGAAAAAAAAGTATGAAGTATGGAGCCGCAACTAAAACATCCGCCACCATGTTCACAGTTCAAAATATATATCACATATGAAGTCTATGAAGCGTGTAGTACAATTCAAACGCTGAGCATTTATTTGGACGTCAAGCAAATCGTTCAATGTGAATCCCGCTTAAGAGACAAATGGCAATTTAAGGCGGCCTTTGAAGTGAAGTGAAGGAACACTATTCCAGAGAGTTGATTGCCGCTTGACTGTCAGTAAAAATGCTTATATTCCTGACAGATTATACATTACATTTTAACCAGGACTGGGATTTCTTAATCGGCATGATTTCCGCCTGAAAAAAGCTACAGTACTCTGGGAGGCGGAAATAGGAGCTCAGGTTAAGCTTTTTCAGCTTCGGTCTTAGAGCCATCTTTAAAGAAGTGAACCGAACTACCATCTACAGGGAAGAGTTGTCCCATTCATCACGTTCAGGGATACTCGTACGGTAGTTTCGGTCAAATCTCAGTTTCGGAAGGGTGTAGTCCGTATTTTAATGGGTGAAGTTCAGAAGATCAATGATCGAGGAGTGGTCAATGTGATTGGTGGACCACTGTGAGGAGGCTTTTAGACGGATAATAATAAGGAGCATAATGTTCTGTAATTCCCTTAAGGGTTTCAATGGGCAAATATGTACTTCATTATCGTTATTGTGTTGTTTTCGCAGTTTGCATTTCCTTGAAAGATCAAATAATATATCTTGTTCAACCCCCGTGATCTTAAGAGTATGATGCATCGATGGTTTAAAAGAACAGACCTAATGACGAGAATCCTAGCCTTAGCAGATTGTTTTGAATTTTCTAACCATTCATGGGAAGGACTCTTTCCAAACAACTGAACAACCTCCATTAGCATTTCCTCGGGTTTGGCCATTTAACATTATTGTCGCGTACATCATGAACATGTAACATAGCCACGGTAATTGCAAGTGTCCCAATCAAGATTGCAAACGAATAATGCTAGATCGTATTAAAATTATTACAAGTACAACCACGACTTACCATCTTGCCTAGCTGCCGTGCACTTCGCTGATGTGAATATATACAAAATTAAATACAACACTGTCGCTGCTGTCATCGTTTTCTTATCCTTTCGCATAGTAATGTGTAACTTCCTTAAGATATCAGCCAGCGCGGACGATGCCACCACTGCCACGGCTATGGCTAATGCGGATGAAAATGTTGATGATGTTGTTTCTGCTGTCGGGCAGCAATTCAGTTTTCGTGACGTTGATCCCACCATCGTAGTGGCTGCTGTCACTGCTGACGTCGACGTCGTTGTGGAGGACGTCCTCCTCGTCGTCGTACTCGTTGTTGCAGTCATATCACTATCATACTTGCTGTCCTCGGAATCACGACGACGATCAGTAATGCCACTGGCGGCTGGTGTTTTTCTCCGCACCGTCGCCGATTGGGTTTCATTAAATTTTATAACTAAATTCTTTTTATTAGATATTCTATTATCTACAGGAAAATTTTTAGTACATGTTCGTCTATTGTCCTCCGTATCGTCGTCGTTTAATCGTGCTGATGTTAGTAATAACTTCAAGTTGTCGGGCGATTGTTCGACTGATGCATTGATGCCCTTCTGGTCATCCTTCTGCTCCTCCTCCTCCTCCTCCTCCTCCAGCAGCAATGTAATCGATTTGGAATTTTTTAAATTTCTATCGACTTTTGTGTCATTAAAGTTCAGCAGGAGCGGGAGGTAATGTTGCTGGTGGTGGGTACTACAGTGTGGTCGAGGAATACGTGTTGGCCCTTGGCTATTGCCTCTACAGCTATCACTGCTGATGTTCTTAAATCTTAAAGGAGATGAGTCCTCGTCTTCCACTATCGGCGGGAGTAGTAATAATTCTTGACTATCTTGCGCTAGTTGTTGATAGCAGTTAAACGACGTACTATTGGCGGCGGTATACATGGTGCTGTCATTTTCCGCAAATGCACAGTGGTGATGCAACTCCATTCCTATGTTGTAAGGCAGTCGATCCCAAATCGATGCCTCATTTGTTGTTCGTCTATTGTTTGTCTGTAATGAAAAAAATACGTGTTTTGAATTAGTTATAGTGATATGACAGTTTGAGATGGTTGGCTTTAATATAATAGAGATGAATGGATCTATACTGAGCTTCGTGATGAGCTGGTGTATACAAGGAATTATCTTAACTTAAGGAAATTTGGTTTGACGATTCGATAAAATCTTAATTTTAAGAAATCGGTCCGAATCGATCTGGTTTAGCGGACATTGTTGCGAATGAGAAGCAGCGACAATGCAATCTGCTATACTTGTAAATAAGAAATACAAATTCTGTTCGCGATTAACTCCTAAACTACAGAACCAATTCTGATGCTGTTTGCATCAATGCATAGACAATTATTTGCGAAAGGTTTATTAATTTAACTATTGTATTTTAAGTATCATAAGAATCCTCTATGGAGATGTTAAGGAATAGAGTATTCACCCGAGGAAAGAGGGATACCGCAGCAAGTAGCCGATAAAAAGCGAGCCAATCCTTTGCAATCGTTTTAGTCCAGCAGTAGACTGGTGGTAGCTGCGTCCCCTTTCTTGGCACTTCATTAGGCATTTCAATTTAATCAGTTACAGTCCCGATTGGAGTTACTTCTTGAAGGATACTTTGGAAAAGTTTATTATTAAATGTAGATACATAAGCCCAGCTTTCGGATTTTTTTTTTATTTGCTCTTTATTTTGTATTTTATTGCCTGGTGGTCACTATGAGCTTATCTATTGTCTGCTAACCTTTCTGCCCACTGCAGAATTATAGCAGAGTTTAGTATTTGTATTTAAGATCAACATATTGAAAAGGAAGATACAGTATCTACCAACGCTCTTCTACACAAATATCTATCTCCATTGTCTCCTCAACCTACAGCCCCTTTTTTTATGGAAAAACAAAGGCTTAAGACACCTCAAAAAAGTATTTATGAATAACCTTTTCTCTAAAATGTCAAAAAGTGAAGTATAAAAGGGCACTTAAGCTCTTTACGTTGGCCGCATAGCTGCGGCGCTTTAAGCTCTTGGATTTTTCTTTATTTTATTACAAAGGCTACAAAAAAATTGAATTTACCCTCAGATGTATGATACATTGATAATGTACGCAATTTATACCAAAAAAAAAAAAAGAGAATGTTCATCGACCTTTTCTTGTAAACGTATAGTCTTAGAGCCTAGCCACACAATAGGTCTATTTAATATTTATAGCTGTTATCTTGCATTGTGAAACGTTACGGTTTTTTTTTTTCCATTTTTCTATTATGAAAACTCATAATTTTGATGGGTAGACTTTTATATCTTTTTCGCCTTTCTCGGGCACATAATAGCACCGAACCGCTAGTGGGCGGAATAGATCACACAAAGGAACCAAGTCGGGGTAATAAACAATACTCGCAGGTTTTTTTTCCACGTTTTTTGTTCGTTCTCCTGTTAATGTTCTTCGAAAATGCCAAAGAAGAACAAATTCAGTTCACGCTCCATGCGTGTTTAGCGCAGATTTAGAGATGTGTTTCTGATTACAGATGGGGAGAAATAGAAACCCACTCGCGCGAGTCATTTAATTCGGTTCCCTTCACTGTCAAGAGATTAGATAAGCTTCCAGTTCCAGCACACACAGAGAATATATAAAAGAAGGCAAAGGAGCTGCTCAGCTTTTGAATAGGATTTTGATTTTTATTCTCTCGCGCTGCCTAATTGAGGTGTTTAATTAAATGGCCACTTAAAGCTATCGCACGATGATGATGATGATGACGACGACGACGAGGGCTACAGCAACGGCAGAGAGGATAACTAAATTAACAATAACCACTCACTTGAGCAGATGAGATGTCGATGTCGAGATGTTGATGGTGTGCCAGTGTGTCGAGTCTGTTGGCAATTAAAGCCGTGTGGCTTCGTTGAGATGGTTTAGATACAGATACACAAGTACTAAGATATAAGATTCTTTCTTGTCGAATGTAAGCAGGCAGGGTAATGTTGACATAACAAAGCCAATAAAGAGGATAATCGCCCTACGGCTGGATGTGTGTACCAATTAAAAGAAGGTTTCTGAAGTTTACCGCAAAGTATTGCACTCGGAACATTGTTGTTGTTGCTGTTATTGTTAATGGCAGACGAGCGAGAATTTATCATCATTATTGTTCAGTAATTGTTATTGCTGAGCTGAGCGCTCTCGGTACAGATAAGTGATGCCGTGCTGTTTCCTAGATTTGATGGTGGGAAATTTGTACCAAGCTCTGCTCTGTTGAGGAGTGGTAATAATTGAGGACGATGCCAATTGACGGAAGAGAAAAGTAGAATTGTTTCTTTTTTTTGTAAGAATAATGGTTTTGTGGTTAACATGACAGAATGAGATCGAGCAGATTATAATGAAAGATAATGACAGATGTCGATTTTTTATTGCGAGTCTAATGCTGATATCACGTCGGAAGAGTGTCTGTGTTCATTGGCTTTGGATGAGGCAAAATGGATTAGGCGTAGAGGTCAATAACTTGGCATTAACATTGGGTGCTGTGAAATGGCACTGACGTTAAAGTAAATGGAGGACTTTTTATAGAAAGCTGAATTTAAGTGAAGACCTCTTTTGAAACCACGTTTATTACAAAGAGTAGACCGTGAAGTTGTCTAATTAGATGTCTCATCAACGCTACTGACAGTTTCTGACTTTCAATAAAAATATCGATGTTATAAAGGTGGTTCCATGGCTTAATCGACCGAATGCGGGATATGAAACTTTTGATAAAATTGTTGCCATGAATGCGGTTTTATTTTCTAAAAAGAACGAATGGTTGCTTTCCTTTGCTCATTGACGTAGACGAGGGTTTCAATGTAGCGCCACAGGAAGAAGTATTATTTCCGTCATTACGCGGAACCAATGTGGTTTTGCCGCAAGTCGCACTACTACTGATAGCATCCAAGTCGTAAAGTACCAAATAAGAAAATCGGGCCCGCACATGATATTTGTTGTCTTGGAGAAGGCTTTCGACCGCGTACTAAGAGAGCTAGTGTGGCAATCGCTAAGGGAACATAACATTCCCGAAGGATGCATATAAATTATAGGAGACATGTATAGCGATTGTACGACAAAAATAAAAAGCATCTCTGTGATATCGGGATATTTTCCGGTCAATTAGGGAGTACATCAGGGATCCGCACTAAGTATTATTTAACTTGGTTAGGAACTTGATAACAGGTGAGATTCAACAAGCAGTGCCATGGAATCTTCTGTACGCAAACCACATCGCACTCATTGGCGACAACGTACTGGAGTTAGAACAGCGGTTCAATGCATAGAACGAAGTGCTCACGAAACACGGCTTAGGTATCAGTGTCCAGAAAAAAGGACAGCTGGATCAAGAAATGCTGTACGCGTTTTGGTGTGCAGGGGCGAACAGATAACAAGCTCATCATCTTTTATATATCTCGGCTCAGTAATAAGCGACGATGCTAAAGTAGGTAATGATGTAGCTAGCAGGATGAATGCGGGATGAATGAAAAGGAGAGGTTTCCGGCATTTGATGTGATAAAAGAATGCCTCTAAAACTGAAGGGACAAATTTACAAGATGGTGGTAAGGCCTGCAATGATGTATGGATTAGAATGCCTAGTAGCACTGAAAATATATGAACACAAGATTTCTACCACGGAAATGAGAACTGCGATGTTCATTGGGGCTTACACTCAGAGACAAAATGCGTAGTGAACGTATCAGGGGTAGCCCGCATGTGATGCTAATAGAAAAATTAAGAGAACGGAGTTTACGATGGTACGGTCACGTTATGCGAAGAACGTGTGACGACCACACTGTAGGAATAGCGATGGATCTGAACAATGGCCCTAAAAGAGAATGAGGATCAAAGGTACAATAAATAAGGACTTGTTCGACGATAGCCTTACAAACGATACAACTCTGGGCAGACGATGCTGAAGACCCGGGACAAGGAGATCCGACCCCAATTGATTGGGACCTAAGGGTAGGAAGAGAAAGCCACAAGAACAAGTCCAAGCATAAATGTTAATCGCATTATCTCGGCTGACAATTGAATTCGTCCGTTTTATGGTGCACACAATCGACTATGGTGAATTCGACATAATATTTATCATTTTTGCACTGAATTCACTCTATTCACTCTATTCACCCTTCAACCAGATTGTGAATTGTGCATTATAGAATAGCTGTAGAAGCTAGTGTCGCTGAGGACCCAAATTTTCCGTCAACAGAAAATGAGGTTTCGTCCTTCCGCTATGTGAAAAATTTCGCGAAAAGATCTTGGTCTAAAAGCTTACAAGATGGAGCTCGCGTTATCGCACGATGACTATTTGTTTCCAAATTTTCGTGACATCGAACTGGAAGACATTTCGTTTCAACAGGGTGGCGCAACATGCGGACAAACTACGAAGTTATTGGCGAAGCAGTTCGGCGATAACACGAAATGGACCAGTCAATTGGAAACCAACATCATGCAATTTAACGCCACTGGATGATTTCTTGTGGCGATATGTTAATATGTATAGGCGAACCCCACATGCGGATCAGTAGAAATGCGGTGAAGTGGGAGGGTTATGATCCATAATTTTCGGATCATAACCTCGCTGATAAAAGAAAGAAGAAGAAGAAGAAGAAGAAGAAGAAGAAGAAGATATGTTAATATGTATGTCTCTGGTCTATGACAACAAACCAGCAAAAATTGACGCAATGGAAGCCAATATTGTCCGCGTTATTCGTGATTTACGAAATCGTCTTCAAATATTAAACGCCATAAAGTAAACGCTCAAACGGGAAAACAAATTTTTAAATTTTTACCAAACCAAGTAAACGAATCCATAAAAAATCGTATCATGTTACTTTTAGAACAATCAGAAATCCAAAAGCGCTAGATCCGGGGAATAAGGTGCTGGCCGTTCATTGATCTTTGAGAGAGTCAGAAATTTTCTATTTATTTTTTTGTAGTGTAAGCATGTGGTACAAAAGTGAGGAAGTTCTCCCTTATTCGGGTTCTCCAGCGAATTTTTGAAAGCTTTTGGTAAAAGAGTCTCAGTAAACCAATTGGTAATTACTGTCTGTCTGTTTCCAATGGAATACTAGAGACTATTTTCGCCTTGGTGAAGTAAATCGAGATTACCACTTTTGTTGCCGATTTTGGTTGTCTTGCCTTAATAAGGGGACCTTCACCGTCCGAGCTCCATACCATAGATTGCTGTTTGGTTTCAAGATATTACTTATAGGACCATATTCATAACCTGCTAAGGTTTTATTAAAGCAGCATGACCCTTCATTTTTAAATTTTCCTAAAATATATTGAGCAAAACGAAGGCGTGTCTTTTTTTGATTGTCATTTAAAATTCCTGGTACCCTTAAAACAGATTTCTTCGAGTAGTTGATGATTTAATATTCTTGACATAATTATGGCATGCAAGCCTATGAAACCACTTGGAAACGACGACCCTAATGTAACATCAACACCACAACCTAAGCTCGATAAAAGTCATTAATCCAAAAATTCGTTTCTTAGCTGAAGATTTCTTATTGACATCAAAATCCGTTTCTAACCGCACTACGGTCCAATCAGCAAAACTTCGACGCAGCTAGGTCAAATGGATTTAATACGAATAAAGGTTTAAGTCTTTGCGCAAAACTAACCAAGTTGAAGTCTGTGAAAGTCGCCAAGGAATTGCATACCTTCACAAATGGTAGCAATATTGTCCTTTGTCTAGTGTTGACGGCGATGCACAGGTCGTGGTTGGTCCTTAACATACGAGTACATAGTCGTTGATGTGAAATTTCGGTACGGTTCAAAGAATTGTGGCTTACGAGTATTTGGCCGATTTTGGAGAACATTCGGCTAACAGAAAGCGAATTTTGATGCTTAATGGTAATAACGTCGATGCATTGTATGATTAATGATGAATTTTACTAAATGCATACATATAGTGGAAGAATACCACGAAAAACTTTCCAAACAAGAAGCTTCACTTCTCATTGAGCATTGAATATGACGATTTGCACTTCATCATTATAAGTTCTAAACGGTTTTACGATAGAGCAGAGATTGCACAGAATCTAAGGTACCAAAACGCTGCAACTTGGTGTAAGGGTAGTTACGCAAACAGTCAAGACATACCATACATTCACATACCACCCAGTACTCAAGTCGTTAACCGTTGATTATTACACTATAAATGCAATGCTAGTACATATACATATTTACTCTTACGGTGAAAAATTTGTCAAAAATTCTTTGATAAAAAGAAGTGTATCCACACCGGACCACTGTGGTACACCATATATGAATAAATACAATCAGTTGAATCAAATTCTATTTCTGTAAAGATGTACCAATTAAAAATCACTGAACACTTTATTGTGTATACCTCCTTTCAATGGCGATTGAAAGTCAAAGATTTAATCTGTTTATCTTAATCCCACAAAGTGCGCGCAGAAAATCTCGCGCGAATAATTACAAATACAATTTGTTTTCTTCTAAATTGCTTGACTGACATCATTCTCAGCGACAGCAGCAAGTCAGTAGATCAGTTAGTTTGCGTTTCAAAAGTTCATTCCTGCTGTTCAATCTTTTGTGAAAAAGAAAAAAATTACCAGCAATTGCGTTAATCCACTTAATTTAGTGGAGCAATTCGCTCGCATTTAAAATAAACACACAACAGTGAACGCCAGAGCATAATAGCAATAAATAATTTCATTCTCGCAACCATCATCGTGCTCATAAGTATCTCAGTTGCTATTCAAGCAAATGAGCTGAGGCTGAAGCTGAAGTTGAAGCGCTGCAGAAGCTGGAGCACTGGAAATTAAAAGCTAAACTAAAAATCACGTTAAAGTGTCGGTCGGTCGGTGGGTTTGGTTTCCTTTCCACCACCACCACTCATGCTTCTCTAATCTTCTCGTTTACTTTAGTTTAATCTTAATGGTTTCGTTCAATTTCATTTCATGGTATTTATACCTCTCCTCGGCATCGTTCCTCTAGAGCACACTAATAGACCTCCTTGCCATCGTCCGTGTACGGCGGCGGTAATGGTATGTCGTATGCATATGGCCCGCATGAGTTCACGTCAATCGTAAATTCGAATTATTCACCCAAGAAAAAGGCATCAAAGTGCTCATAAATTTGTCAATTTACTGTTGACACAACAAAAAGACCGGATTGACATTTTTATTGTCAAATTATAAATGGATCCACAGCACCGAGTCGAAATGAAACGAACAAAAAAAAAAAGTTCTTTTCTCCAAGAGTCATGTATGTGCTTGTATCTTTTATTGTTTTGTTTGGTGGGTTCCTTTGCATATGGTATCTAGATACTCACTGGGTATGGGGCGCCTAGTTTGAAGGATATGTATTTAAAAAGGAAGTCATAAAAATTCCGCGGAAATGCCTGCGAACGAGCAATAATGCCAAACTGGGTTCGACATAAGGGTGCAATCGTAATGTCATGAGTTTGTTTGTTACAGGGGTGGGGGTTCTAAATTAGATTAGGGTCCTAAAATTCGGAAATTTTTTGGAAATAATGAAGACTGCACTAAATGGTGATTTATTATATGTTTGGTGGGTAGTAATGTTTTAATTTAATTTGTACGAGCTCGATTACAACAGTTTCATTGGTTTATGAGTCGTATTTGGTATAAGTAATTACTTGGGATGTGTTTGTTCTACAAATGCTCTCGGAGATTAAGATTTGATTAATTGTGTTATATTGGCGTACTTACTTTTGGGGATCGTTAAAGAAGACATAAAATATACACGTGCGAGTACTTGAAGCTGCAAGATCGGACGAATTTATGACTCAATTAACGTTCTTCTTAAGTCAAACAGGTCCTTAGCCTACCACTAAAATGGTACATACATATATCACAGTTTCTTTTGCGTCAAATCTGCGAAGGCACCTGTAGATTTGGGGAACAAATTATAAATTTACATGTAAATTAGGTAAATAAATCTGAAATAGATGGTAGACTTCAATTTGGTTGTTAGACTCGACGATTCATTTGGGTACTTAGGTGCTAAAGATTTAATTACCTCTGCTCACATTTGACTATATTGGGCTATTTCATCTAGTTATGAGTTTAAACACCTACAGTCTGAAACAACTCAGATCAAGCTAAAGATGTCGGCAGAACAATTTTATAATCCTGAAAGATGGTTAAGCTAGACTTGTATCTGTGCACAGATACACTTAGACCAAAAGAATTCCATTTTCATATCACGGAATCGGTCGCTAATCTGAAATTTTTAATGTACCATTTGAGCAATCCGGAGCTTCGAACGAAGTGGATGATGCTTCAGATTTACGTCATATTTCACTGGAGGCTGGATCGAGTGTTTGATTTTCGTTTACATGTATCGAAAGGCATACTAAAATCTACTTCATCTGGCGGAATTATGAAAATATCCTTCTGGCAACGTCATCAGATTTGCAATTTTCCAGAAAGATTATGGAACAGAATTTAAAGTAATTGTTTGAATGTTGTTAACAGGTACTGCCGAAGATTATTAAGAGGAAAGTTTGATTCCTAAAAGACGGTCCCATTTCTGAATAAAGTCAGTGGTATGTGGTCTAAATGTCTCATAGGTAGAAGATGACAGTAACTTTCACAAAAAAACTGTAGTGATTCAATAACTTCCAACTATATGCAATAAGTGACTTACAGACTTCCCAATTCGACTAAGAAAGTGGCTACAGATGCCATGCAGTCAAATGCATTGACTCAACAATGAGAGAAGCAGGTCGCCGTAAGCAAACAAAGTACAGAATGGTTGAAAAAAGCCTTGTGAATAAGTTGGAGAGGACTACGATGCATTATTACACGAGTGCAATGCTTCAAATTAGAACGTCGACAACAATCTGGCAGTAATCTATAGGATAACATCGCATATAAGGCCTTGTTTTCCATATTATGTAAATGCTTTAAGTCTTTTGTCAACAATCACCCCAATTTACAACTCGTATAAGACAGTCGAACACGACCATGGTCGCATTTAGTTATTACAAAATCCGTACTTTATGAACCCAATCGTACGAAATTTTTGACAGGAGTCGTATGCATCGCAACGCATATAAGTGTCGTATTTTTCCGCTATTACGGAGAATTCAACTGGTCGTTTGATGGTCGTATTTGTGTGGTATTTTACTCGCACTCAAAATTGGCTACGACTCGCCTACAACGTGAAGCAAATAAAAAAAAAAAATGTAAGTACATGTATTTTTACTCAAAATATCTGAATTTGTTGTTTTGTGTGGTTTTATTGTAGGAAAGTCACGAATCTTAGCCAATTTGTAAAAGTGGTTTCTGCTATGCCAACAACACGGGGTGTTCCCAAGCAATCCCCCTAACCGCGCGCGTCGCTGCTTGATATCGGTGATCGGAGGAAAACTGATGCGCAGCATGTTATGGTCGTTGGACTAATTATAATACACAACAAATTTCTCCGAATTTCTGCCAAATTCTCAACCGGCACGACTTCATCCTCTTCTTAATCGAAAACGAGGTTATCAAATTGATATTTTTGATTTATTTTGTTCACCAAAAACTTTACTTTGCTTTAAAATACACCGCCAAACTTATATGTTTACATTTTCGTTTCATTCTCTCTGATGGTTTGACATTTGCATAACTGCGGTGATACGCGTTATTTTTTTTGAGTTGTCGTATGCATCGCATATGAATCGAGGAATAGGAATTTAATTTTGATACGACTTTAAATACGAAAGAAAATACGAGTGGGCATTCGACTTGAAGAATTGGTGAATCTGACTGGGGGTTTCAATGAGGTCTTAAGCCAGAACAGACCAACCACAAATCAAATATTCGCATAGCGGCAGGTCTCACAAAAATCTATTCATTCACTTTTCAGCAAGGTATAGTTTTGGCATTCCTGCTAAGCTCGTACGTGTGTTCATGGTGGCGATGGAGAATGCACGATGCTCCGTCAAGGTCTAAAAAAAATGTCACCGAAACCATTATCACGATATTTCTTTAACATGATACTTTGAACGATTGTACAAAATTCCCAAGTAAACATCGGAGGTACGATTAACCTAAGCTCCCATTGAAAATCGAAACACGCCGAGATCTGACGAAGAATCTTTTTTGTAAATCATTGCTTCTTTTGGCAAAGAACGCTGCTGTGTAGCTCCCTTCAGAACAACCAACCCTGATCATCCAAATCTTCCTGTTCGATACAAAAGCATAGAAAAACGGATGAAAACGGGAAAAATGAGTTCTGGGCTCCTTAGAGCACCAAGAGGTTGCAAATCCAACCCGGACGAACAAGGCTGTAGAGAAGGACCTTAGGTGACCCACGCGATTGAAAAGAGACAGCAAACAACTTGACGGGTTAACCTGGAGGCTGCTGACACAGATTAATCTAGCTGGAGAAGTGGAATAATTTGAGAAAAAAATACTTATCCACAACCCTATTTGGACTTTTAAAAATGAAGACAACAATGACAGGGCTTTGGCTTTTATCAGAAGGGGGTGGCAATGGTGTAGTGGTAACGTCGTCAATTGCCAAGCTAATGGTTCATGGTTCAAATCCTGATGTCAGCAAGTATTTATTTATTTCTCATGAAATATATAAAGTCAGTCCGATCATTTGCAAAAGCTTCTGTGAACACTACTGCGAAGGCATAACACTGGCAATAGCTTGCTCATGTGGCTAGAAAAATTGTTCGCTGTTGATGATGGTTTGCCCTTGACATCGGTTATCGGGAAAAAAGTACTGTGAATCAGAAGCAAAGACAATAATAACAAAAATCTCCCCAGTTATCTGGACGCCACCCCCGGAGAAAAGCTGAAGCATAAACAACTGAGCTTCAAGAACCACTACACCAAAAATCTTTCTCTCTCTCTCTCTATCCATCCTTTCTAACGCCCGCACTGTGTGTAAACATGTTAAAGGTATTCATAGCCCTTTGAGTGCGCGCAAATTATAAAAAAAAGGCAAGTAAACGATCTATAAACAATCTAAGGCTCAGGCGCATAAGTACTTCCTGAATCGGGTTCGATGGGCCTAAAATCATCTTCTGGACTTCTAGTAGAGAACTGATAAATTTAGAAAAAAAATAAAAACTAGGCTTCCGTATCCAGTCATCTAAGTTGTAATGGACTGTAACGAATCATCAACTTTTTGTTTTCTTTGTTAAGAAATTATGACGGAAGCGCAACACTGATTTCCGTGTGACTAAGAACGTGATACTCACATAGCACGTCACCGGTCCGATGGGTCTCAGTATTAACCACTCAACAACTGGAAACATTCCTCTCACATCCACTTTATTGTCAATGTCATCAATCTTGTTGTGTGGAATTATTCCCTGTAGTCTTCTTCTACTTGAATGCAATCTGAGCGCATTTGCATTCCATCATTTCATGATTTCACAGTGTGTTCCCGTGGTACCGCGCCGCACTTGTATCTACCGCCCATCTGCAACAATCCAGCGACAAAGGCGAATTTTTCTCACAGATATCTTTACAAGAGAAGTGCCAGTGTAGAACGACACGACACGACCGGACGGACGGAATTGCACTCGTACATCATATTTCCGTTCAATTATCGCTTACATCATGACAATACAAATCTACCTGAGAGTGTGTGTCACCATCTATCCGTAACCATGCATGCAAATCGGTGCTGCAAATCGCACCAAGGATAATCAAGTTATATGGTTACTGCTGAGCGTTATACATATATGCTGATGAGGAAGGGGTTCGAGAGTGTGTCTGTGGTTGAAGCTGCATCTTCTATACAGATTGTTGGAGCTCACTTTGAGTAGCAGATTGAGGTTTTTGGAATTTTTGGTTTTGACGGTTGATTAGATGCTCACCGAGTGGTTCTTTCGTGATGATCGTCTTGTGGTTTGGAATGATGTTGGCTCGATGAGACCGCGTAACGATATTTGTGGGTACCTAGACGAGAAGTATTGTGTGTGACGGGATTGTGTGTACATACAAAGTCGAGGTATTCATCTTGAATTATGCGGTGAAATTATGAATTCAAAGGGATTTTTTCTTTTTACATTTTTAGAGTTTCTGTTTATCATAAACGGTCAGATATGGAATTATGAAAGAAAAATTGTTTACACAAAGATTTACGCTCGGTAATTAAATAAATATTTGTTTTCCTTTTTGATTGGAAGGGAAATTGATTTGACGGAGAAAATAATTCGGATCAGATTTAGGGAAGGCAGTTCATTAGTTTTTAATTTAAAATGGAAATAACGCTGCGGTATTTTTTGATGGATTTTGTTTTAGAAAGTCAAAACTACTGAAGGCTGCCATAAATATTATGAATTCCAAAAATTATACGAAATTAAACCGAGGTGATCTAGCTAATCCAGGGGATAAAATGATTCTAGGCTTTAATATTGCCAGAACATATATATGTATGTATGTTGCTGTTTCTACCCAGAAATTTCTTAGAAGAAAGTATTTATTAGTCAATATCCCCGGAATAAAAGTACAAAACACGTGTATTGGTGGCAGTTGGAAAGACAACGACGAAGCTCGCAAGACAAGCAAAGCGGTGCAGAAATGTGCTTGTACGTGTAAGTCAACAGACACCGCAGAATCGAAGTCAAAAAAAAAGGTATCAACAAGGTGTGCCATTCGAAATAACATTTCTTTGTTACCGAAGCTTTGGATCTTGAACAATGTGCGAGATAGAATAAGACTATTATTGCAGTGAAAGAAATGCGTAGAGTCTTTTGATATACTCTGCACTCTTTCCGTTCAATTTATCAAGACTAATTACTGCATGCGAAGCAGAGGTGCAGAAAGGACAAGAGTAAACCTACTGAATACAGTATTAAGTAGCATCAGTCTTACTACAGGACTTCCACGAAAAAACTGAGTTTTTAAAGGAAACAAAGTTGACAGTTTCAAAATATGTAGTGGTACAATGTCTCACTTCAAGTGTCGTACTTTATTGTTGATGTTGTAGCAAGCATGTTTCATGCTTGTACTACAAATCCTCGAATGAGGTGTTGCTTTCTGCTGTCCTTATATCAGCTGAAACATTGAACGTGCCTCAAGAGATGTATGAGCCGAATTATCGCCCACTTAAGAAAATCACAATAATATAAGTTACAGGTTGTGTATAAATTGCAGCTGTGAACAAGAGTATAGTAGTGGTGAGGTCAAAGTTTCCTAGTCGTGTACTGTGATAAAAAAAAATTTAGTTTTGTTCGCGACAAAACTGTGAGGTGGCACAAATATTTATTTGAGGTCGTTTAATCTTTTGTGACATTTTCATTGCCTCATGTAAGCGTAGCACAGCACTATCCTTGAAGTAATTTGTTTTCAACTACAATATATTCTTACTTATTAGCCATGCCAATATCGAAGCTGCTCGCGAAGCTGAAACAACTCCAATGTCAGATCAAATATAATGTGAAGCATTATCCCATTATCCTGGGACAATACTTTTTCTTGAACACTTGGAATGTTGTAGATCGTAGATACTACCAAAGATTATTAAGAGGAAAGTTGGTTTCCTAATGGGCGGTCCTATTTCTGCGTAAGGTCAGTGGTATGTAGTCTGTATGTCTAATAGTTAAAAGATTTTAGCAACTATCAGAAAAAACTGGAGTGATTCAATAACTTCTAATCGTATGAGCTGAGGGGCTTAGGTTAGGTTAGGTTAGATTGGCTGTTTGCACCACGATGCAGACACACTTAGACCAGTAAAGGTTCATTGTGATGCCAAGGATCTACCATTAGACCACTCAGGGACTAATAGAACCAACCGGAGCTTTTGCTGAAGCGATGGATGTTCGTGACGTCTAAGGACGCCAAATCGCTGAGGTCGTCAAGGAAGGGAGCTCCTAGATGGAGCATTCTTTTGCGTGATAGAGCAGGACATGTGCATAGGAACTGGAGAATGGTTTCCTCCTCCTCCTCGTCCCTACAGCTCCTGCAGAAGTCATTGGAAAAGAGGCCAAGTCTTTTGGCATGTTGGCCGATTAGACAGTGTCCGGTGATGACACCGATAACGCTGCTGATCTGTGATCGCTTTAGTATTACCAACTCGGCACTACGTTTCTGGTCCAGCTTAGGCCAGATCTGCCTCGAAGTGTGACATGTAGAGCCACTATCCCACCTAAGGTTGGTTTTGCTAATAGCGTTCAGCTTCAGTAGATGCTTACATGTAGCGAGGGGCATACCTAGGGCTTGCCTATCAGGCAGAATCCTTAGAGTAGTACCCTGTCTAGCGAGTTCATCCGCCCTACAGTTTCCTGGAATGTCTCTGTGACCTGGCACCCAGCATAGGTGAATGTTGAACTGCTCTGTCATCTCTGTAAGAGACGAACGGCAGTCTAAGACGGTCTTTGAAGTAAAGGAGCACGATTCCAGGGACTTGATAGCTGCTTGACTGTCAGTGAAAATGCTAATATCGCTGACAGATAGTACATTACATTTCAGCCAAGACAGGGCTTCCTTAATCGCCATGATTTCCGCCTGAAAAACGCTACAATGATCAGTGAGGCGGAACGAGATGCTCAGGTTGAGCTTATCAGAGAAAATACCACAGCCCACCCCACCTTCGGTCTTAGAGCCATCTGTGTAGAAGTGCACCGAATTTCCATCATCAGGGGGAGAGCCATCCCACTCATCCCGTTCAGGGATACTCGTACGGAAGTGTCGGTCAAATCTCAGTTTCGGTGGGGTGTAGTCCGTGTTTTCATGTGTGAAGTTGAGAAGATCAAGGATCGAGGAGTGGCCAATGTGATAACTAGACCACTGAGAGGAGGCTTTAAGACGAACAGCCGCACTGGCAGCAGTCTGTCTGCCAAGGATATCCAGGGGTAACAGGTTGAACATAATGTTCAGTGCCGCAGAGGGGGTAGTTCTTAGTGCACCACTGATGCACATGCAAGCGGATCGTTGCACTTTAGCTACCTGAGAGAGGTGAACAGCCCTGTCAAGGGCAGGCCACCAAACGATCACGCCATAGAGTAGTATGGGCCTGACAACAGACACGTAAAGCCAGCGAGTGATTTCAGGTTTCATACCCCAGCTCCTACCTATAGCCTTTTTACAGGAATAGAGAGCTACATTGGCTTTCCAGTTCATTTTTCTGTCCAGAATAAGACCCAGGTATTTTGCATTAACAGTGTAGGTGAGACTGGTGCCATTAATCATAGGAGGGTCTACGTGGGGAACTTTATATTTCCTTGTGAAGAGAACAAGTTCTGTTTTATGAGGGTTAACCCCCAATCCACACTTGGAGGCCCACCTAGTGAGCCGAGAGAGAGCACATTGGAGGATTTCCTTGAGAGTGTCTGGGTGCTTGCCAGACGCAGCAATCGCAATATCATCAGCATAGGCAATCACTCTACAGCCTGACCTGTCCAGGTCCACTAGTAGCTCATTCACTACAGGATTCCACAGGAGGGTGGACAAAACACCACCTTGGGGTGTTTCGCAGCAGGCAAGTCTTCTGGCCGATGCACCACTCAGCTGTGTGTTGATAATCCTGCGTGTTAGTAATTGATTGATCAACACTCCGAGCGAAGTATCTACCTTCAGATTTGCAAGTGCGTCTGTGATTGCCTTTGGTTTGACATTGTTAAAAGCTCCCTCCATGTCAAGGAAAGCCACCATGGTATATTCTTTGATGCTCAGAGATTTTTCAATGATGCGCACAAGCGAGTGTAAGGCTGTTTCAACGGATTTGCCTTTGCAGTACGCATGTTGGGACGGCGAGAGCAAAGACGGGCTAATGCTCTGACGGAGGTGAATATCTATCAGCCTTTCCAGCGTTTTCAGTAGAGGGGCTTACAGACTTCACAATTCGACAAAGAAAGTGCTACAGAATTAAGATAAAATAGAAAGAAATAGACTGCATTAGCCAATTTTATAAAAAGTTCATCCTGGTGTAAGATTTTTTTGAACACTCGGAACTAGAAGCAATAGTGTTCGATACATTGGTAAAAGACAACTTCCAATTTACATTGTATAGGTCTGTTGCAGCTATTATTTTAAATTGCCAGCGCATTCTAGGCACGAAAACATAGTTCTGTAACAAGGATTAGGGGACCCTTGTGGCCAACGATTGAAAGTTGTCTGTTAGAGCTGTAACTTCTGGTAATAGGATTGCTCGTTGCTCGTGATACATATGGTTTTCTTCTCATTATAAGTCTACAGATCTTCATTTAATGAGTGAACTTGTTTTTACCTCTGACGATGTGAGGTATGTACTCCATGGTAGACATGATTGAAAACTTTTGTGATGTCCAAACAACGAAACCCATACTACTGGTTGTGTTCCTCTGCATTTATTATCTCAGTATTGATGACTTTTTCGATCACTTTAGATAGTACAAATAGCAAGGCTATGGTTTGATAATTTCGTGACACGTTTTTTTTGTTTTTTTTGAGAATCTGTTGAATATGGGTGATTTTGCAACACAATGGACAATTTGTCTGTGAGTATGATGCACAATTTTTCAGGATTAACTATAGTAGGTATTCCGTCGGGCCCAGTGTCTTTTTAAGAGTCCACACGTTTGAGTATGCACCGAATCATACGAGGTCGGAGCTTCACATCAGTCATCAATGTCTGCACTTCTCGCATAGTTTGTGGCTCCACTTAATCCGCATCTATGGTTGTATTGTTAGATAGTTTTTTTTCTCGCAATGTGTGCGTAGGAATTTTTTTCTCCATTTCTATCTGGAGGGATGCTAGAGTCAACTGAAGAGTCTGTTTTAAAGTCCACTTTTAAAATTCCTTTTTCTAAGATTCATACCTTACTTAAGGAGATGGAAGAAGATTGTGAAAAGTGGGTGAAACTTGACAATTCATAATGGCTGCAGTATATGATTCCTATAATGACTGACCCTTATTTCTTTCTTGTTCATTAAAAACTTCTTTTCTATTCAATGAATTTTGGGTTCCATTTGCTTTATTCTTCATAAGCTCATGCTAAACCTTCAAAACATGACTCATTTAAATAATAAATTGGCACCAACTTCATCGCGTACAACAGTAATAAATGCACCTTTTTACACTCCGATGTAAGCTCGTAAAAAGTGATTACTCGCTAAAGTGCATAATAAAAATTGCAACAAGCGTGATACCGATAAAACCAATCCAAACGAGCCAACCGCTCTGAGTGATTAAAAAAAAAATATGCGAAAAATATGCACCCCGTTGTGCAACAAATTTCCAGATGTAATTCTGCCTCCCCCTTCAACTTCAGCACTTGTAACCATAACAACTCAATATTTCTTATTTTAACAAAAAAAAAAAAATTGTGCAAGCAACTTTTAACGGCCAATAAATGCCAACCAGCGGGAGATTATCACTCTCTCCGAATCGGCCAGAGGAACCTGCCATTTTAACTACCGTGTTAAACTCAGGTTATTACATAATAAAAATTCCATTTTAATCATTTCATTTAAAGAAAAAAAAAAAAACTAAGCAAGAAGGAATGTAGATTCGCACAATACGCAGAAGGCAACACTTTTTGGCTAAGCACCCATAAATTTGTTGAGCAAAAGATTTTTATGGCAACTTCAGCACCCGCGCACCACAACCACACAGGGCGAGCACTCAATCAACATCGTGTTAAGCTGATTACAGTTGAACAGTTGAGCAGTTGAAACGAATGACTAATTCCCTTCACAGAATAAATAAAATTAATTCTCAACTCTCGTCCTAAAGAGGTACTAAAAGCCCGGTGTTTGGACACGTACATTCTCCGCCCATTTCGGGTTTCATACTCCCATTTTTTTTTTTTTTTTTTTTGCGAATTGAAATTTGCGTGAATATCCAGAAGGGGTACACACCCATTAAAGTGCTGCTCACCAGGTGGAAAAAATCGAATCGAACACGAAACATTTTAATTACCAAAAGAACGCTATAGTGCCAGCTTGAGAGTGGTGTCTGGGCCTACCTACCTATACAAAACGAGAAACGAGTGTCGGATAAAATTCGGCTGCGTGCAACTTAAGCCGAACCGAACTGGGGTGGAGGAGCAGGGAAGCCAAGAATGAAAAGAAACAACTTTCAGAAAAGTATCCACATTAACTGACTCACACGATTAATTCCTCTTAGCCACGGTTATCGTGACCCTTTAACGCCAACCAGCACCAGCAACGGCAGCGACGAATGGCACCGAAAAACGCAATTCGACGCACGCAATTTATTACTGACTCTGTCGGTGTCGGTGTTTATTTATTTGTATTTTTGTGTGTGCTTCGGACCACTCAAATCACTCGAGCGGAAGAAAAAAATACCAGAAATTTGGATAAAGATACTTTTTTTCCGGAGAAGTCATAATAAGAACAATAAGTCAGTTGATTCATGAAAAATCTCACCATCAGCGGCATTCTTTCGGAGAATGGCGGCCAAGTTAATGACTTAGCGGTTACCCAAAGTTATTGCAGAAATTAACAATAATTTGTGAATTTATTTTATTGTACGCAGGCTGAGTCAGTGAGATTTGATGGTGATGCAGCATGAGATACAGGATGGAGTGGATTCATCAGTAAGTAAAGAGATTACAGAAGCACATTGCAGACAAATTTTCATCGGGCCGTAATTCGGGTCTTATTCGCCTGAATTTAGAGATTTATCGTGGAACTAGCCACAAATCTGCGAGCGCCTTACCTTTCTCAGAAGACAGAATGTCCATCAGGTTAAGGATGTGAGTTCTCCATCATGTAGGGTGAAATTATTCAATAGCACCACAACTCCTCTAAACTAAGTGCACATCACCAATGAATATGGAAATAGACAAAAATAAAAAACTAAAAAGAGACTGTCAGATTGCGATTCAAGGTGCACATCCCCTAGCCAGTTCTTTCATAAACAAGCCGAATATACTACCGTCCAAAGAAGACTATAAGGTTGTAATAAACATCCGCAGTACAAATGCTACAGGATGAGAAATATAGTTTTTTGTGCCTTATGAAGCGCTAAAGAGGAAGACAGTTCCACAGTTAAGTATGGATTAGTATATGTGCAAAAACCCGAAATTGTTTCACCCATCAGAGGCATACTTTTGTCTTATGGTAGACTAGATAAATCAACTGAACCCCTTAAGACTTGGTTGCAAAAATGGATGCTTTCTTTATTCAAAGAAACTTGCTTCGTAGCTTTTCACTGACACCGAAGGAGCATTCAATTGCTCTTGATATGAGTTCAGCAACAGGGTCCTGAACAATACGAAACTGCCCAAACTTATTTGTAAATGGGTCACGTTTACGCTAAAGGAACAAATTATGCAGGTCAGTGGCGATGTTGAATCTCAGCGCTCCCACCTCAAAGCTTACTTACGCATTTTGAGCATCTGAACATAGAGTCCTGATAGGAAACATCAACGGTCACCGACATGTGAAAAAAGGACTTGCACCGTATGGTTCTTTAGGCGAATCTAAACTGTAGACTATGCCTTAGGAATACTCTTAATTAAATGGCCGTCGTTCTTATCGAAGTCCTCGCTATCATTCACCCATATAGAATTCTCGATTTCTTAACAGCATCTAGAGTAAAGCCTACGTAAAGATTATTTTAAGGGACAACTTCAAGGAACGACACAATACATTTCCTCCGAAACAGCAGTATTCGAACTTTTCAAAAGCTACCGTTACAGTTACGTAATCTGGTCTATTCTGATTTAGTACAAGCAGCAGCTTTCGCTTACTTTACTCGTGCCCCACAGTCGCATGAAAAAACAGGCAGGCAAGTGCACGAGATTTCATTTAAAAACATCAGAAATAAAGAGTATGCCTTTATCCTACATATTACTTCTACCAGAAATGAGAAGTACTGATCCTACTAGTACCTAAGTGAACGCCCTACTTACCTCTCGCTATAGACCATCTAATTATATACGTTGCTCATAAGATTCACTTAACTCTCAAGTTTCTTAAAAATTATTTCAGACAATTTAATGATCACCGCCATATGCTTCAAAGTCGAGGGCCACACTAAGCTCTTAAATCCGCCCATGTTTCTCAATGAACTTGACAGTTCACAAAATATATAAAAAAAAATTCAACTTGACGAGCACTTCATTAATTTATTTAATTTAAAGAATAAAAGAAAATAATAACTAAAACTCTAATTAATATGGTATATATATGCATTATGTATGTCATAGGAACTTTAGAATGTCATCCGGTTAAGTGGTCGTCGTCGCATCATTTCAAATATATCTCAAATGGGATATGAAGTTGGCTGTAACTGGGTGAAGAGACGTAGAAGAATATAATGTGAGGACATGATTGCTGAAATGATGAAAATAAAATTGCTGATAATTGCTGGGAAAGAACGTTGGTTCAAGACCATAAGACATTAATTCACTTTAAGGACACTTCATCAATGATGATGATTACGATGCTGCTGACGTGAATTTTTTTTACTTCGGTTTTGAAGATGATGCTCTTAATTAAAGTAAATCATTGCCGAAGTAGAACGATTTCAGAATTTTTTTTTCAGTTTAATTATATAAATTATTCTGGGACTAGTTGAGTAGCACACAAAGATGCGAATGGGGGCTAAAGCAAACAGAAGAAAGATATAATTGAGACCCGAATTCGGGTGAAATGATTTCGAAAGATGGCAGTACGATTAAAGGGGTTTTAGTTGTAGAAAAGTAACAGAAAAGGTAAAGACTTTACCTAAGGAATACTCCTTCGAATTGGAATTCACTATTTACTGCAGATACAAGTCAGCAAAAAAAGAGGCAATCAGACAATTCTAATCGCACTGAGTTAACACTATAATCCGGTGTAGGCCTCTATTATCAATGGAAGCCTCTTATGCTGCACTTACCTCACCCTTAAGTAAAATTGCAGTTTATTTCGTCGATCTTTAGACAGAAATGTTGATCTTTACAATCTAAGTTCAAGTAAGATGTGTTTAAACCTGCGGAATTTCAAGGCGAACGGCTTGCCGGAAGGTTTAGGTTAGGTTAGGTTAGTAGGCTAGTGTAGGGACGGAAGTCCTGTACACCACACTCAGGTCAGTATAGACCCATTCTGATACCCATGGGGGAGAAGAAGATAGAAAAAAAAAAAATCCCTTCCCCATGAAGAAAAATAAACGTCTCCGTACGAAGCCTATTAGAAAGCACATAGTGCTTACTGTGCCCGAAATACAAACCATCCAGAGGATTTGATGAAGTTTGAGGTGTCGTTGATCGGTCTGTTGGATAATTCTTCTAAATCCTTAAAGAAGTATTGTCCAAGATATCTATTTCTAAGGTGGTAGAGGCCTGGGCAGTGGTAGAGAAAGTGGGTAGTGTCCTCGTGAACCTCCTCGTCGCCGCAGCCCCTACAAAGGTCTTCGTTTGTCACAAGTAACTTTTTCATGTGGTATCGCATAGTGTTGTACCCCGTAATAATTCCTATGAGAGAAGAGAGTGATTTTCTATCCCTCTACATGAGTTTATTGGTTTTTGCACTGTCAAATGAAGGCCATAGCCTCCTCGTGATGATACAAGTATCTAGACACGACCATCTGTTGTTTGCCTCCGTTAGGGCTTTGTTCTCTGCCTCGAGTTTGAGTGTGCAAGGCGGGATGTACGCTGAGGGGTCGGATTGGTCCGAGTTTAGTGCTGAAACTCCTCTAGCCAGTTCGTCAGCTTTCTCATTCTTTGGTATGCCTTCATGTCCAGGGACCCAGCAGAGTTCTACCTTGTGCTGTGTTTCAAGAACCTTGAGCTCTTCTCTACAACACTTCACAAGGTTCGATTTTACTTCTGTAGCAGATATTGCTTTTATCGTTGCCTGGCTGTCGATGAAAAAGATGATATCCTCACGGGCCGCTATTGTCACTGCTAGGTCCTCCGCCTGGAAAACGCTGCTGCAGTTCGGAAACCTGACTGACAAGGAAGGTTTAAGGGTGGTGGGCTTTAAAATCATCATATTGTCCCCCTTACACACTTAACTCAAGAACTACATACTTAACATATTTTGATAAAGTTTTGTTTGTACGCTTAGAAATGGCGGCAATTTTGAGTTATTTTTGTAAGAAAATTGGCAATTTTCCACTTGGAGTGATTTTAATAAAATGCAAGGAGTTGTAGTATTTTTAGCACCAAGCAATGGTACGGATTTGAGTGAGATACAACTAAAAAAAGTTGATGTAGTGTATTCTATAAAAAAAACCTTACTCACATTTTCTGGTTTAACTTAATGAGGAGAATGTCACTGCACATGACCAGCAGAACGTTTCCGAATCAAGCAAGATGTCAAACGTTTGACAAGAAAAATATGCCACACATTTCAGTCAAACAGCCGTGTGACGCTACGCGTGCAAGTGATATACGAATATTACACTGTTTGACATATTTCTCTCTGAGTGTCAAATTTTCGTTAGATGTCAAACACTTCAGTGTCAAACGGTTCCCAGCTATACGTTACAAATTCTTGTGAGTTTAGATTTCCTAAATAAGTTTCAATGCATAAGTGACAGCTTCTAAGCTTAATAAAAGCAAAGCACTTCATGTACTTGAAGAGAAGGGAGATGGCTCTCGGCATTACCCTTCGCAGTGTATGGATGAATGATTTAAACGAGAAGCGCGAAAAGCATGGATTTTATGCAAAATTGGTGCAAAAATTACATGACGAGGAATTGGTATCGTACTGAAATTTCTTCCGAAAAGCACATGAATTTGTTTAAATTTAAGTATTTACGCATCTCCATAATACCGTTTATCTAAAAAAAAAAAAGGAGAAACGCGTTTGCAAAATAGCATTCCGGTTGCTGACCGACTGAAAGTTAACGACAAACTTTGCCCTGCATCCTTCCAGTTTGCACGGTCGTCTAATTCCACCGCCACTTTCCCATACTTTCGGCTTTGAATCGTGAGTCCCTAGGCAACTTTTCTGAGCTCTTGTTGCAACTCTACGATTCCGATGAGCTTGCAAATTTGACTTCTTTCGTTATTCGTTTAATTTTTTTTTTCTACCATCGTTTGACCTATTTTTCACTTCGATTTTCCATAAAATATCTAGGGTCAAATGGCGTTGAGATAAGATATGGTGGGGTGAATAGATACCCCAAAATTACCTCTTTTTTTGGTAAAAGTAACGTATGCTAAAAAATTCGCTATAGTCTTCCTATAATCGTTTTATAATTTAACATTAACCGGGTCTATTGTTCTGACCCAACTTAGAAACAATGTTTATCTGATATATGAATGGAGAGAGACAGAAGTGTGCAGGTTTTAATCTGTGCGGATTGGTCTTCAGTTTCACATTTGAAATGGTCAAGGAATCATTTGTATGATCTACGGGCTGCCTCATTTGTTGGGGCCTGAATCAGTTTTTAAACATTTTTTTATAGCTAACTCGATCAAATGAATTCCAAGACGGTTGTCAGGTAAACATGGAGGCGGTGAGTCCAAGCGGTCTGTTTTGCATGATAGCCGTATTTCATTCAACTGTATGGCATATCTGCGATGATAATATCTGTTGTATTATCCTGAGTCAGCTACCAGCTACCACAGTTATCGCTGAGAAGTTCCAATATACCTATAAAAAGCAAGACCTTCACATGGTTTTCTTAGACCTAGAGAGAGCGTTCGACAGAGTCCCAATCGATTTTATATTGCTTTAAAAAAGCAAAATATCCCTGAAGATTATGGAGTCCCCGTAAGAGTTAGAGTTCACCAAATATCAGTCATTAGACCGTTGCTCTTCAAAATCGTAATGGACCTGCTGACTGGAGATATACAGAAAGAACTTCCATGAAACATCTTGTACGCAGAAAACATACCTAGTTCTTAGGTATAGGTGACGACAAAGTAGAGCTAGAGCGAGATCTCAATCAGCACTGGAACCTAATGGCCTACAAATGAACGTCAAAAATACTGAATATCTTGACTGCCTCCTTTGCCAACCTGATGTCATCAGCCCAACGCCTACGATGTACATTAAAGAACAACTTATCGCCAAAGCAAATAGCTTCAAATATCTGGGCCCATAATATGATAGGAAAATAAATGACGACGTCGCTTATCGCATTAATTCAGGCTGGTTCAAATGGGGCTCAGTATCAGGAGTTATGTGTGACTGTAAAATGCCGCTCAAAATCAAGGGCAAAATCTATAAGAACATAGTGCGGTCAGTATTGATGTATAGCTCTAAATGCTGGGCTGCACTAAACACCCATTAACAAAAACTTTACTCAGCGGAAATGCGAGTGCTGAGGTGGTCCAGTGGCGTTACCCTTATGGTCAAAATAAGAAATACCCACATAAGGGGGTCGCTCAAAGTAGAAGAAAAATGAAAAGAACAGAGGCTACTTTGGCATAGCCATGTACCGAAGAGAGAAGGCTCTCGCGCCGTACAGAAGGCCGTTAAAATCGAAGAAGGACGAAAAATAAAGGGACGACCAAAGCAACTTGGATAAGTACAATCAAACCTGATATGAGGGAGATTGCAATAGATAGCTATGATCTAGAAGACCCGACCCCAAATAATCTGGGAACATGAGCAGAAAAAGATGAAGAGCTAATAACCTTTGACTGACCAATAGTTGGACCTCATGGAAATGATCTAGGCTATCAGGGAACTGTTTAAATTTTGTCAGTTGTGAACAAAGCAGGACCTTAAACTCAACCTCAAGACGAGGTATTTGGCACACATTAACAGTCTTTCTTCTTTACGCAACATCCAACTCTCCTGCTTTAAATCGTAAGCATGCATCTTTTAATTACATTTTGATTCACACTGTTAGGCTATAATCAAGATTCAAAGCAGACTTGATGTCATCAACATCAATGTTATAAAATAGCCTGAGTTTTTTACGCAATCTTTAAGTGAAAAATAAAAATAACGCTAAACCCACCTAAAACCAATCCAAGCACTTTAACTACCTTCAAAGTGTGTGCACATTAAACAGCTAATATATGTATGTTGTAAGACCATTCCTTGCGACACCATTTACACGGGTTATATAAGAAAGCAGTCGCCATTACGTCTGTCATTTCTGTTAGTTTCCTGCTGCGAGTGGTAGAAAGATACTCGCCAGCAACTAGAATTCACCATACACAATTAACTTAATCACCTATTCACGAAGTAATAAAAAATTATTATTCGCACTCTTAATCGCAATCGCTTCCGAGAATTTTTAATGTTTCGCCACCGCCTGACTGAGTATTATGTTGCGGTTATCGTACGATTCGCTTTCGCAAGAATATAAAGCCACAGAAACTTATATAGATACACATGTATCTGCGACATGTTAATGACTTTACGAGCACAATTCTTCACCATTTCTTTTTTGTTCGCTGTTCCCTTCATAATGTTATTTTATTTACTTTTAATTAGTAGTCAGAGCAATGTATAATAAATTGTCTTGATTTCCTCTTCTTTTGTTGCCGCCATCGCACCCCTTCCTGAATCACTGAAGCATCAATGCACAATCCATGGATGGCAGTGGGTATAGATACTTTTGACTGATGTTTACGTTTCTTCCTCTCTCGTCAAATTACATCAAAAATTGATGACACAACATTGTCAACTTTGTGTCCTATTGTGCTCGACAGTTAATGCTTTAAATAAACATTAATCTTGTCGTACGCATCTGTATCTGCTTTTTTTTTGGTTGACGATTTTCTCACCGTGTCGTTAGAATGAAGGGCGACAAGCTAAGATGTAATCTGATCTTCGATAGAAGAGAGTGTGATTTTCCATTGGAATTTTTTTTTTGTTTTCAGGAATTTGGTTCACTTAATTCCGACATTGTCATCCTCGATCATATTAAAAGCGTTTTCAGCTACCATTTATGTCCAGGTATATTCACCATGTCACATAATCACTGTATACACACTCTCTGTCTCGAGCGTCCCGTCAATCACATTTGCGAAAGCCAAAGTGACGGTGGTGGTGTTAGGTATCCATGCAACCAGGAAGTGGTGCATACGACAACATATTTTCGAAATTAACAAAACGACGACGATGACTATGCGCGCTGCAACAACGGATTTGCATTTTTCACGTTCAATTAGCGTTAAGACTGCACGTCGTGAAAGACGTTGTTTATATAGACCTGACATGGGAAACTCTCACTTCGGAGGAGGTAAGCCATTATCGGCTTTTGTTTAGTGCGAATCTGGAAATCGATTCCATGTCCCTTTAGTATGGTTAACGACTCTCATTTTCTATTGAACCCCGGGTTCAGTCTCACAGAACAGGTGATGGCATTGCTAAGCGAAACTGAGCTTAATATTATAATGGAATAAGCGTTGTGTTACCATACGTTAAGGTTGGTTTAATGGGGGAGGGCGTAGGAGTCTCACTCGTTCCGCATGCTTTTGTTTTAAATTGGATTGGTTGGAGAACGACTATTGATGGTGGGAAAATGGAGAACCGATTTTTTCCACCAAAGAGCGGGTGAACTTTGTAATTAACTAATTGCATTACGTTCGCGGCGTTTTAAAGTTTTAAGATTTGTTAAAGGTTTTAAATTATAGATGGGGTTTGGGGACACTGACAGTTATTGATGAAATGCACTGGGATAGTTTTCCATTGCAGTAATCAGTCATTCATTCAGATTAAGTGAGCCTCTGGAAGAATCTCTTCTACATGGGTCAAAAAGATGTTACTATTGAGGTCAAAATTGTGATGCCAATCTATGTACATACATATATAAAACTAAGTGGCAAAATGCGTATGTTTCCCTATACCGCCCGTAATTTTCAACAAATTTAGTTGTTTTTTTTTTAAATGAAGATAATTACGGTACAAAAAAAAAATAAAAAGAATATTCAAAAACATTATAAAAAAAAAAAAAAAAAAACACTAAGCCCCAGGCGCCTGCCTGACAGTTGTTCTTTTTCTGTTAGGCGCAGCAACGCACGCCGTGCTTGGTGCCGGTAGTATATGATACTTACGAATGCTGTTTTACTTTATTTTTTTACAATATTTACCTGAAACGAAAAAAAAAACAGAAATAATCTTTAGCCGTCGATCTTTTGAAAACATGAATACATTCATTAAAATCGGTCTTAAGATAGGATTTTAATCGCACAAATCAATCGTTAAACTAAAATTTCCACGGCTTCTTTAATATTAGACAACACTCTTCTAAAAAATTTCAGTAACGTAAGGGCACAAATTAAAATAAAATTGGACTAAAAAGGGGTTGTACTGAGAATGATCTAAAGGAGTTATACCCATGCTTCTTAAATAGCCTTTTTATGCCCGATTAGGGGTAAAAATCATTTACTCCATGTTCCTGCATAGTTATGTGTTAAAAAACCCCTCCTGTTTCTTTGTCCTGTTGCTCCCCTGCGACATCGGCAGGTAAGCCATTCCTTCGCAGGGGCAGTGAACCCTATAGATGTTACTCTTTGGTTTCAGTTTTGTAAAAGGAGCAGAGCCGAATGCAGTAGCTACAAAATGTCAACCGTCCAACAAAAACTATGGTACACTCTTTCTATAATACCTATACACTTAAATTAATCTTGCCACAGACAGAATTACAGGCTTTATTTTAGCAATGCGCTACTCCTTTACAAATAAATCAGAACATACTCAGAAACTTGCACGTATGTACACATGTGTCCTGTTGCATTATGAGGCGGATATATGTAACTACGATCCAGGAGATGAGAGGTACGAGTACTATGGATGTATTCTGAAAATGCTACACAAAAACCAATCTGCCATACTTATTATCGTTGTATCAAGACCTTAAATCAGGAGCTCATACGGATGCGTACAACAACAAGTGTGCTTAAGTCTGTTTAACGATTACTATTATTATTATTATTATTTGTGTATGGTTACTTTGCACTGCGACCTAATGGTCTATTGTGCCCCCTGCTAATACCTTGGAGAGGTTTGTTCCCTTGTTAGAGTCCCCTTCGCAATTGCAATTCCAGTGGAATTGTGTTTGAAGGTCATATACTCTTACTTTGCCTCGGCGAGAATAGTTCACCTTACAGCTCTTTCTCCAGACCAGTTTCTTAGAAGAAGAAGAAGAAGAAGAAGAAGAAGAAGAAGAGAAGAGTGTCCATGGTTGGTATATCCTCTTCTGATACTTGGTATTTGCCCAAGTATTTTAATCTTTTGTGCGTCAGTGCCCCACAAGACTCCAGAACGTGTTCCGGAGTCTCACATGACTCGTTGCAGAATCTGCAAAGGCCTTCATTTGTTATACCTAGTTTCCGTAGATGCTCCCTGAGTTTGCAGTGCTCGTTAGGAAGCCTGTTAGGATCCGTAGGTTATTATTGCTAAGGCAGATGCAGGCTTCGAATCTTTTCCGGTTGTAACATCCCAGTAGTTTCTTAGCTTGCCTCAGGCCTGTGGTGTTGTTCCAGGTTCTTGCTCTGTCTGCTCTCTCCATTTTCCTGAACTTCTCGCGTAAAGTGTAACTTTATTGTTTCTGCCCAATTCATTAAGTTTGCATAGGCATTCCCACACAAGTTTTAACTTAATGATATTGGAGTCAAGTGCTTTGATAGCTGCTTGGCTGTCTGACAGTATTGCTATGTCGCAGTTGCTGTATCCCTTTTCGAGATTGAGTTGGATGCATCTGTCTATAGCGCATATTTCAGTTTGAAAGATGCTGGTGCACTTGCCCATGGATTCTGAGTGCTTGGTCCTTGGCCCAAATACGCCCGCCCCTGTGCCCTCTCCAGTTCTCGAACCGTCTGTATACCACTTCATCGTGTGGCTGCCCAGTCCGTATATCGTGCATTCGTTGCTCCACTCTTTCTTGTTACTTAACTTTGTACTAAAGTTTTTTCCAAACTTAAATTTCCTGATACTGATACCGTCGTCCCTGGGGACGGCCAGAAGGGGAAGTTTTTTGAGAAGTGCATCGTATTCTCTCGAACCAACACATTTCTCCCTTCCAATACCTTTTTTTGCCATCCTTAGGATCGTCCGCTGTGCATTTTGCTCCACTACAAGATGGAGCGGTGTTATCTCCAGGAGTACTTCCATGGCTGCAGTTGGACACGTTCACAGGGCCCCAGTGATGCAGAGGCACGCACGTCTTTGCACATTAGTAAGTGCCTCCCTCGTAGTGACTAGACTAGTTCGCTTTGTCCATGCTATTGCTCCATAAGTGATCGTTGGTCTCGCAATGGCAATGTACATACATCTTACAATGTTTGGACTAAACCCCCAAGACTTACCCGCTAGGCTCCTGCATATCGTTAGAGCACGGGTAGCTTTTTTGGATATCTCCTCTATGTGTTTCTTCCACAAGAGTTTGCTATCTAGGTGTAATCCTAGATATTTCACTTCCTTTACCGGTGTCAGTATCGTGCCCGACAGTCGGATTGGCTTCAGTTCAAGTTTTCTCTTCCTCCTGAACGGTACTATTGTGGTTTTGGCCGGGTTTATATTAAGAACAGCCGTGCTGCACCATTCTTGAGTTACTGTTAGGCCCCTTTGTATAATATCACATAGGGTTTCCTCGAATTTCCCCCTGACAATCAGTACAATGTCATCAGCGTAGGCTTGACAATTAATTCCAAGGTTTGTTAATTTTTCTTCATCCACAACAAGACTCCACATTAGGGGAGATAACACTCCTCCTTGTGGGCATCCTCTTGTGTTGACCCTGATAATTCTATGTGATGTTTGAGTTTCTGCTGATCTTGTTCTCAGCAACTCATACATCCACTTAGATACTGTTCTGCTAACTCCCTTTCTGTCAAGGGCTCGTTTAATAGTTTCATGTGAAGTGTTATCAAATGTCCCTTCGATGTCTAGGAAGGCGCAGATTACTATCTCTTTTGTTTCAAGAGCACTTTGGATGGTTTCCGTCAGCTGATAAAGAGCAGTCTCAGTGGATCTGCCCGCTCTGTATGCATGCTGACGATAATGCAGTGGGGATGTATTAAGTACATCCTCCATTAAATGGTTGTCCACAGCTTTCTCCATTGTTTTGAGAAGAAACGATGTTAGGCTGATCGGTCTGTATGGCTTAGGCTGTGTTGGGTCCGTCATCCCCATTTTTGGTATAAACACAACTTTCGCCCGTCTCCATTGGTTTGGAATATATCCCAGTGCAAGACTGCTTTTTGTTATTCTGACCAGGTGTGGTAGTAGTTTTTCTTGCCCCCTTTGCAATAGGGCTGGTATAATATGTACCATCCGCACCCGGTGACTTGAAAGGCTGGAAGGAGCTAATTGCCCACTCGATTCTCCCTCTGGAACAGATAGCCCCTGCAATCTCCCAATCTTCCTTCCGAGGTCTGGTCGTGTTAGTCATGCTCCCGTCACAGGTGTTCTGCGAAGTTCCGGGGAAGTGAGTTTCTAAGAGCAGTGTTTAAGGATACGGGACCAATATGCACATTATCCGACAATAGCCTTTAGCGTGTCATCAGCGTAGATAAAACGAATTACGCTTGAAATGGATGAGGAGATGTCATCAAGAAGTATCCTCCATCTTATTCAAAAGACAAACTATTCCTTGCACATTTGGTTCTGTGTCCGGTGAGGACAAATGGGGAGACAAATTAACATCATACTCTATTGGTATCAAGATGTTGTTGTAGTCTTAAAGGCAACGACACGGTGATTACATCGATTTCGTCTTTTGTAGCTTATCTAACCAAAAAAAATCATTCGTCTCACTCACCTTATCACTGAAGAGGAAGGTCTTTCGCAACAACGTCTAGTGGCAATGGTGCAGTGTTTTTTCGTTAACCAATGTGTGCAGGTTCAATCTCCAGCGAGGAACAGCAACCAATAGCAACCTGAGTATAACAACACCGAATGAGATATTGCTTCGCTATAACCTTGCTTTCGATATAAGCCTCCCACGTTAGGTCTCCAAGGATTCCCACGTTACTTATTCATGTGATGACCACGTGCATTTTGCCCTGTGATTAGCTCAATCATAAGTTCTGCAGATTTCTCTTCCACAAAATACTTACTGATTCTGCACGAATCTAAACTAGACCATCTCTAATTATGTATACACGATATATGAGAGTCGATTCAGTACAGGATTTTTGCCAAACTAACACTATTATCGGTTCCAGACTTACGAGTAGAGGAAGAGTCTCTGAACTCTCTATTAACAGAAACCATATTCCATTTTCTTGGTTGTCCCTATAGATACTGATACTTCTACCACCAGTTTTGTCCAGAGCACAGGAGAACTTGGTCTCATTGTCCAAAGAGCTCCAGTTGTATAAGTGGTGCTAGAGCTAGACTGTAGACAATATTAATGAAAACCTGAAGAGGTTCATTTGAATTTTCCCATTTGACCTTCTCGAGAGAATTTACTTCTTTTGATGAACATGATTATTATCGATACGCATCATGAGCAAAATGCACTCCACCTGCATCCTACAAATAGTACTTCAAGCAAGTTCTTGTGTCATTTTTCTAGAGTCGACAATTGCCTCGTTCTAAGTGGCTAAGTCCAGTGGTTGAGCAGAGCATTAAGAGCGTCGCCAGAAGATGCTCACACGGCATCAGAAACTCCAGGGCAGAGTTCTCTCTACAGTCTGGTAAGTATAGTCCAATAGATTTTACCACCGTCTTAGACCACCATACTAAATACGCATAGGTGAAGATTCATCAAACGATCGCTATGTACAACCAGTGCAAGACAGCAAGCCTTAGACACCACGTCGTGTGCCGAAGACTTTTCAACACTGGCCGACAATTCTGAAAGCTCGAGTCGATTTAGCTCAAAGTGCCTATGCCTTCAGCTTACTATCTAAGATCGCTCCTAAATATTTAAAATCTGTGGTAAGTTGGAGAGCTACACCCTTCAACTTCGGGAGCACAATACCATCACGATTTTGACGGAGAGCTCTTGCCTAGAGAGCCGTAGTATGTCTTGCCTGCAGTCCTCGGCAAGTCTAATGAGTGCCGGGTTTGACTAAGTCTGCTTTAAGACACTACATCTCAGTTTATACACTTTTCCCGAAGATTTTTGAGCCCTGATTGACCGAACCGATGGTGGGTGTATTTGCATTACGAGTATGTAAAAAAAATGCAATCTCTAGAACTCCAAGCAGTCCTCATCTCTCTATTCAACGAGTTTTTGCTCAAAACAGGCATACTCTTCCTACTATGCCTTAGGCTATGGTTATGTAGCAAGTGAAAATACTAGCACTAGCAAGCACAATCTCACGCTTTGAAATTAAGTACATTTGTCAGGGCATTGTAGTTATGTAACAACATTTTACAAGTGCGAGCTCTTATATAGTATAACGTGCTTTTAAATTTTCTGCAGTGAGTTGAATTGCAATTGCAAGCCCGAGCTTAGTTGAAAATTGATACCAACCGAAGATGGAAAAATTGATAAGCAAAGTACAGAAACGGTCCCGTCTGTGGGACATGCGAACAAAAGAATATAGCAATAGACTTTAACGGAGAAACAATGGGAAGAAGTGGCAAATAAAATACAAGCATCCATTTAGTGCGCTGCACATGGCAAACGCGAACTCGTGATAGTATTACGAGTACTCGCTTGCTACAAACCATATCCTTTTTGTTTCACAAGGTCTATCTGATAGCTGCAAATATCTTTGTTCATTTGCTGATTTCACATTATTCATTGAAGTACTTCTCATGTTACTTTCTCTTGTCAATGCATTTGACATTTATTTAAACTTGGAATTACATCTCCCCTTCCATCAATAAAACTCGCTTTTCAAAAAAATCATCCTTTCTCTCATTACATCCATCTGCAGAGCTCATCCATCCCCTTCAGAAAACAAATTTGACTTTTTGCAAAGTCTCACTTCAATTGAACATTTCTCAACTTGCCGAACCACCAAACGCAGCCGGAGAGCAAATTGAATCCTTAATTCTCCCATCAAAGGAACTTCAAAGACAATAGACCACAATTTGTCGATTCCCATCCGCGCAGCATACATATCCTTTTGTGCCGAGTTAAGTACCCGGATTTAATATGTTCCTTGCGGTTGAAATGAAATTTCATTTCCCTTTCATTTTCGAAACAGCAGAATCGTACACCGCTTGCGTCAGCTGGAGAATTCACACACAAACAAGAATGATTCTCGGTGTCCTGGGAAAGGGGTCCGCAAATATCAAATGCGGGACAGAAGCAGAACAGAAATATTTTGAATTTCTGTTTTTTCTCTTGTACCGCGTCGTGTCTGAAGTTGTCATTGGATAGTCGGTTGTATCATCAGAGAGTCTCAACCGAGTATTTCTGTTTCAGCACCTTTTAAGTGGGCTTAGGCGGACTATATTCCTCGTCCAAAAATGTCACTCACACTCGCTTAAAGTGAAATAATAACCTCACTTTCGGTGAGGAGTGCTGAATGGCTAGTCTGGTCGGTTTATTTGGTTTGTCTCGGTTTCGGCTTAAGTGAGGATGTCTATCCAATGTCTATGCATGTAAATAAACCACTCGGATGGGGATTGTCTACACAAACCCACTTCACCTGGATTTCTTCCCCTACTGCTTCACGACACTTTTTTTTTTTTATTGTTGTGTAGTGCTCCTTAGCAGTTTCATTGTGTTTGGCATTGTCTTTCGGGCCTGAGTGCGATTCCTTGCTCATTTGGTTTATCTCTAAAGCTGTCCGAATGAATGCACGTTTCTTGGGTTTTGTTTTGCCCTTCTCCTGTTGTTATTACGACGAGGAGCTATTTATTTGCGTTCAGCGAGCTTGTTGCACGTTGTGTCTTTCGTTACGTTCCGGCGATTAAAGTGGAGATCGTGATTCCCGAGGAGAAGTGTAGTACTTGTCCTGCTCGACTGGTTACCATTATTCTTTTTTGCACCGTGCCACCAAAGACACTGTCATTATGACGGAACTCACAGCGCAACCTTCGGAACTTGCTTGACTGTCTCTGTTGCGGTAGTGCCAGGGCTCTGTAACATAGGAATTGGCGTTTGTTGCTCGTCGTCGTCGTTGGTCTGGTGTATTAAAATAAATGTTGGAACTTTAACGAGCGGTCTTGTTGTTATAATCGGGCAAAAAAGCGAGACTCATGATAAAGGCAGAAGGTACTCGTATACACGGAGAAAAAAGTCGTGGCGAAACATAATGCAAAGGAAGAAGGAATCATTCGAGATGTTGTATTGAATTAAGCCCCCAAATGAGCTGTGAGTTTTTCGTCGTATTTGCCATGTGCTTGGTGGTAGTTTCTTTGTTCGATTTTTTCAATGCATCTTCTGGTTAATGTCGGGGAGGTTTTTGCTTTTTTTTTTTGCTGCTCTGCGCTCCATTGTTGTGGTGTTCTTCTACGGAATTATTTATGCTCACAGTTGGTTTGATGCCTTTAACTTGAGTCTTGTTTGATTTTTGCATAATCACTGATGCGGATCACAATGGCTATCAAATGATGGTGCTCATGTCTGTTGCAAGAATGATCACTGCGGATTTGAATTTTGTGGAGCAGATTTATTTAATTTCGGTTCGGAAATTGCAGAACCATTTGAATGGTCTGAACATAATGATGTTGTTCACGAATTTATAGAGGATGCAATGGATTTGGATGGATTTTTTGCAATTTCTTTATTTGAAGTAGAGATCTCTCTGTCCACTAATGGTTTTTTAATGGATCAATGATGCATCACAATGGATTTAAGGATTTTAGGCCAGAAAGTCGTTTGGCATTTTATTTTACTTGCTTGAGGCGCCTTTGTTATGCCTCATGATTTCTTTTTATTTTTTGCTTTTCACTTTACACAGAATTTCATCGCTAGGTTTGATTTTTTTCTTTTCAGTGGTTCGGTTTTAATTCTCGCACCAACTAAACCTTGTTAGGGTGCAATTTAAAATCTTTTTCAACACGTGGAATCGCCTGCTCAGACAATCTCTTGCGTACAAAAGCTCCAAGTTCCAGAAGACATTGGTCGTTTAGGAGACTTCTGATTGAGGGCAGAACTAGCTGTCTCGAACTTTGTCACATACGAAAAAACAAAATTTCTACTCGGACACTGCTTCAACAATCTATCGCCACTGAATTTCCACAGAGTATATCTATACGTAGATGCAGATGTAGGGTTTATGAGGTGCATGTACATTGCGACCTTTAGTAGATGTATTGTGCCCCCAAACTAAGGCTCTAGTCGATGATCTGCTTGAGTTCAGTTCAGCTGCTCTGATGAACCGGAGTAGATCCAGTGAAGGCAGATACATCTCTGATAGGAGATATGCACCTAGGTGATGCCTTCTTTTAGTGCTTCGCATTCCACAAGAAGTTTTTTCACGGTCCCACCTCTCGCGAGCGTCTGACAAACATCCGAAAGTATTGTTGTCACGAAAAAGCTTCTCAAATCGCCGTTCGGATACGGCACTGTAGGTCCCTTCCATTCGTGTGAAAAACATAACGCACACAACATGAGTGGTTGCGAGAAACTAGGCCCTGGCACTTAAAGAGCTGTTGCGCCAAATATTTTTATATTTATTCCACAAGAAGAATTTCTCTGCAGAATTTGCAGTTTCTATTCTATTCTATTCCCAATTTCCTAAGGCGCTCCTTGAGTCTGCAGTGACCCAATAGCGTGCCTGTCAAGGTGCGCCCTAGAAAGATAACCTTTTTCTATAGTACTGAAAAAATAAACATGCGCCCAAGAGGCGCACAATTTTAAAAACCGATTGATTTTACAAATTTAAATAATTATTCTTTTTTTTTTATAACTTCAATGAATTGTTACATTATTAATAAGTAAATAAAACTCAAATATATATTATTATTTTTTATTTATAAGAAAGTTATGTATAATTTTATACGCGCGTCGGTTAACAGATGACAGCAAGTTATCTTTCTAGGGTTAAGCAGGTTCTGCTTCTTTTCTGATTAAAGCTTCCCAAAAGTTCTTTCGCCTGCTTTAGTTGTGGGATATCACCCCAATGCTTGACACATTTGCTCTCTTTCTTTTTCTTCGTCTTTGTTTAGGGTCAGTGAAGGGAGATGCTACACCAGTTTTGGGCAACAAGTTTTGCCTCGGTTACCATCATATATTTGTATAGATAGATTGCAGAATTACCAAGTTTCTCCTATCCTAGCTAGCTCTGAAATCATTTCGACTATCTTAAGCCTATCTTTGATTTTAACGTGGCAATATGAACACCAGAGAAGATTTTTTTTTTTTTTTTTCGTGGGTAGGTGAAAATCTTCATGAGACACTATGAGACCGTGTACTCATAGTAGTGTCAGATTTCTACTGACTAAAAACACCCTTCCCTTCGTTTTGTTTACTACGACTAAGTTAGACCTTATCAAGTAGTTTAAGCTTCAGATTTATATTCGCGTCAGGCAGGTAGATTTTCAATAAAAGCACCTGCTGAAACCGTCATGACATGCGGCTTTTTGTCTTATTGCGCTAATTCGAACGGTTTCGTTCTTTGGAGTCGGCGCGTAAGATTTGTCACATCCAAAGTTTGGAGTATGGCACTGTTGCAATGGCCATGAAGACGAATACGAAGCTTGCGAGCGAAGTTTTTTATTTCGTCCTCCACGGTAGCTATCCCTAAGTCTCTGTGGATATCATTGTTTCTGATATACCAGGGAGCGTTCACGATTATTCTTATAATTTTATTTTGGAGTGATTGTATGAGATTCCTATTGCTTGGTTTGGTACAACCCCAGAGTTGTATACCGTACGTTCACACGGGTTTAAGCACTTGCTTATACAGAAGCAGTTTGTTATATACGCTTAGTTTGGAATATCTTCCAATTAGCCAATACATTTCTCTAAGTCGATTTTCGACTTCGTCACGTTTCTTTTTAACGTGAGGTTTCCATTTAAGTTTCGCGTCTAGTGTCATTCCCAGATATTTAGCTTCGTTTGCATGCGGTATTTGTACCGAGTTAATGAAAACGGGAAGGTTGATTATTTTCTTGTAAGTGAAGTTAACATGCGTCGATTTGGTCTCGTTAAGAACAATGCGCCAAGTTTTTGTCCACTCACAGATTTTATCCAAGGCCCTTTGGAGTTTTATGGTTGCTGACTCGATTGAACTTTCCGTTGCCAGAATAGCCGTATCGTCCGCGAACGTAGCTACAATAGTGCCTTCAGTTTGTGGTATGTCCCGAGTGTACAGCAATAATAAGATAGGCCCAAGGACACTTCCTTGCGGAACTCCTGCGGCGATTTCTTTAAAATCAGAATATTCAGTTCCGTGCTTGACACGAAAAAGTCTGTTTTTAAGTTATGATTCTAAGATCTTATGAAGTTGCTCCGGAAGGATTTGTCTTAGCTTATAATTCAATCCATCGTGCCAAACCCTGTCGAAGGCTTGAGATACGTCAAGAAAAGCGCTAGAACAAATCTTTTTCTCCTCAAGGGCTTTTCCGATTTCCTCGGTTATTCTATAAACCTGGTCAATTGTGGAATGCTTGATTCTGAACCCGAATTGGTGGTCAGGTATTAGGCGTCTCTCTTCAATGACCGGAAGAAACCGTTTCAGAAGGAGTTTTTCAAATACCTTCGATATTATTGGTAGTAGCGATATCGGTCTGTACGATTTTTTGTCATTTGGAGATTTCCCCGGTTTCGGAACCATTATGACTTCTGCGACTTTCCATTGATTTGGAACGTATAATAATCTAATGGAAGCATTTATTAAATAAAGCAATTTTAATAGTGCCTTTTTTGGTAATTCCTTGAGGATTTGTCCGGTTATTAAATCATAGCCAGGAGCTTTATTATTTTTCAGGTTTTTTATTGCCTGGCAAAGTTCTATAAGTGACACACTTTTTATTCTAAGGTTGTCAGATGTCGTAGTCGTACCGGTAAAATCATCTACCAATGTTTCTCCATCAAATGGCTTAAAAATCTCTTCTAAGTGCTCGGCAAATAGATCCGCTTTTTCTTTGTCACCTTTTGTCCATTCGTCGTTATTTTTTCTTATCGGTGGCGAATGTATTTGGGGTTTTTTAATTCTTTTGACAGCTTTCCAGAGCGAGTAATTAGTGGTTTTTTCGGCGGTTAAACTTTTAAGATAAGCTGAAGTCTCTCGGTTTTTTAGGTCTTGGATCGCTTTTTTGAGCTTATTGCATAGGAAATTCGAGTGGGTTTTATGCTGGGGAGCGGGAGTTTGTTGCCATATTTTGCGTGCTCTCCTCTTTTCTCGAATAAGTTCTTTTATTTCCGGCGGATAATTAGCTTCATTGCATAGGACTTCTTTCCTCCTTAAAGGTGTATTTTTCCACGCGGCATTCTGTATTGATTCAATAAATTTTCCGAGTTCATCTTCTATTTCGAAGGGTGTTTTGAGCGATACATTTAAGACAATATTTTCTTCGCAATCAGTTCTAAAGTCGCGCCAGTTAGTTTTTTTGTTAGTTAATCTAGGCACACCTTCTACTGTCATTAGTCGGTCACTTATTGTCAAGATTACCGGCGAGTGATCTGAGGAGAGATCAAAGCTTTCCTCTACTTTCGCAAAATTTGAAGATACTCCTTTTGCTACGAAGAAGTCTATTAGGTCCGGTATTTTTGCTGTATCAGGGGGCCAATACGTCGGTTTCCCCGTCGAAAAGAAATCAACCCCGAATTGCATACCGGCTTCGTACAGAAGTCTGCCTTTCCGTGAATTGGATCTGGAACCCCAAGAGGTGAAAATAGTTTTACCACAGATTTCTGCGTGAAAGTTAAGTATTTGTCGAAGCTAACCAAAATGTTAGCTCCTATCATCTCATTGAATACCATATGCCAGACACAGACCCAGAATGGAATTTAAAACCATCGGTATACCACATTTGATGGTATTCTTGATGTACAGGGCTTGAAGTTTTCCTAGTCAGTTCTTGGGGAGGTGGCAACAAGTATTGAATTATACCTGAAAAATTCAAAAATACTCTACACTTCTATTGAATAGTTCGGACACCAACCATAGTGTTCAAGACCCAACAAAACTCAAGCGTCAAAGATAGAAAAAAAAAAAAAAAAAAAGATTGTAAGCGCAATATGCTGTCAAATTTTTTCAGACCTTTACAACTGTTGAAATTGTCCCAAATTTTGGACAAACTATGAGTACATGTAATTAGAAAGAGAACTCGATAAAAAAAAAAGTCTGAAACTATACAAGTACCAGACTCCAAAAAAGATAACATGAGCTGAGCACAATTGCGGCACTAATTGTAATTTTGATGTATTCTGTCAACTGAAGTTGAAAAGCCTACAGTTTAAACACAGAAACACGTCATATCTAAAAATCATAGTATGTGATTGACAAATTATGGAGTACGTAATAAGTCGGTGTATTTTACTAGCGGAACTAATCAACAATAATACACATTAAAAATAATAAAGTATGATTTATAGAAAATATGTATACAAATAGTTCTTTAGTTCTACATTTTTAAAACAAGATTTCAATGTCGCATTGATCGTACCACTGACTGATCGTGACCAGCTTCCTAACATAAAGTCTCTTACAGACATTAATTTACCATAAAATTTGAATTTAAAAATTGCACACACGGTACATGAAATATGGATTTGTAATATAGAGTGTAATTCTTTTGATGCAATTGTTGAAAGCGAGGAGAAGAGATAGGAAAAAGGATTATTTTGGAGTGCTTTAAAACTCAGGTGGTATTAGGTTTCAGTGCAGACTTACTCCACGGGTAGTGTTTTAAAAAGTAAAGGAGACTTTGATGTGAATTTTGAACTAAATTTTTATTTCTAGGATTTGTTTTGTGTACTTGTTAGATCACGTGAGATTGCATAACCTATTTTTATTACTAGAACACATTAGTCTTTATGGTTCGTACTTCAACGGACAACTTACCACTCAATGGCCGAAAACATTACCACGTGCCACCATGTTCATCAGAAGTTGTTGGCAAACTAGAAAGGAGGTAAAAAAAACTACCTAAAATTGCTAAGAAAATTAGGTTAACACATTTTGAATTCGGCGGAAAATTATACCACGTAATTTCTTTCTAGTGGTTCTGCTTTGCATCCACAACTGCTAATACCGAGAAATCCTTTATCAAATATCTTTATACAGACTATTTATCATGGCACTAACAGCCGCAGACTAGAAACGAATTACACAACATTTATTCAGGCTGACTCATTGGCTGGCATCATCTAGAACATATTTCTTTGACTACGTTATAATACAAGTACTTTTGCGCAACAAACCCATCTAAAAGAACCATCTAGAACCAAAATGGTGTTGTTAAGAAAAATATCCTATAATCTAAAAAAGATATGACAAAAACCTTTTATCGGTAAAATGTAACATAACCTTTACAAATTCCGCAAAAAAGTATTGAAGTGGCTGTTCTGTAAACTAATTGCGTGAACGGTATGGTAGCACGAAATTATGCGCGAAGCGTTTCAGTTCTATTGTAAGCCCACATAAAGGACGGCATTGATTGCACCCGGTTTCAAATGAAGTACCTCATTAAAAACTCACTTCACTGGAAGAAGCAATAAATAAATCGGTCATAGCCTACTATCTGGCTACGGATATGCTTGAGACGCAAAAGAAGTGCTTCACGTTTGTAGAGTAACAACACATGATAGGGTATAGGATTTGGTCTCGCCAATTTAAGAATGAGTTCCACTAGATTAGTCGTTCAAACTGCCGACAGGAAAATCCTAAAACAAAGAAACAAGTACAAGTGAAGGAAGCCATTTCAAGTGTTAGAATTTTCGTAACAATACTTAAGTGGAAATATTGCATTACTTTCAACATGACAAAGTATCTACGTATCTATATAACTTCAATCAAAGTAATATTGCAAAATGATGTTTCTTAGATTGTGATTTATTTTTCACACTGATTGCCTTCTTGTTTGCTAAGTATGTTGTTATACGAAAATTGAAGCAAAATAGTTGTCGGGTCACTTTACAAGAAATTTGTTAAGAAAACACGACTTGTGTCATAATTTTCAACTGCAGTTCATGATATAACAATAATTTCTGGGAAAATTTGAGCAAACATTGGGTTGAATAAAATTCAAGATAATAGGGGTAATTTTGCAACAAAAGAAACTATTTTAAAGGTGATTCAGGCTATTCCATGGTAAGATAACACAGTGTGACAAAATGTTTGACTTTTGATTCATATTTAGGCTAGGGTTGCCGCCAGACTAGCTAACGATTGGCACAGGCCTTGGAAAGATTAGCGGAAGAGAAATTTCGTCTATCTGGACTTTATGTAAGGTTTTATAATCTCATCTCAAACGTGCTGTAAATCAATTATTTTTATTTTTTTCTTGTGTTTGCTAAACAGGTTATACCCTTTTATCAATCTTGAGGATATTGCCATGAAAATTCAATTTAAGTCTTAAATCTTCTTAAACTTGCTGAAATCTAAAATTCGGTCGTCAGACTTTTGTGTACTTACATGTATATATATGTTCTCATCTTCCTTTCATCATGTCATACTCTTCGAAAGGCAAAAATACGCGGCACAGAACAGTTGAGATAATCTACGAAACGGGGGAAGAGTTGCAGTGAGCTGAAATATATTGTCAGGGACTGCACTCTTTAAGGCACTGGCCTAGTGGAGGTGCTAAGATCGAGAGAAAACAGAACAAAGATTTCGAAATGTTAAAAAACACAGATTCATTTTTCGCACGAATGGAAGGGATTTTTTTTGTACCGTATCCGAAAGGCAATTATTTTTATTTTGTTTTTGAGAAGCTATTTCGTGACAGCAATACTCTCGGATGCTTGTCAAACGTTCGCGAGTGGTGGTAGCGTGAAAAAACGTTTGGTGTTTTCTGGGATTCGAACATTGAACATCACGCGCAGTAGTCCGACACACTAACCAGTGCGCGCACAACGGACCGTTAAGAGGTTGTTAGAATATAAAAGAAAAATCTGAACTCTTGTGTCATAATAATAATAACAAATTGCTGCGAGCAAGGCAGAACACGGTCACCGTCACTGAACGCTGGCTAACATTCACTTTCAGAATTTTTGCAGCTTATTAGAGAAACGTAATTAAGATGTAAGGTATATTACCCTTTTTTGTTTCTGGTGGCTATATTCTACACAACTAAATGTAGCTTCAGTGGTATAACTTCAATCATCTATGTTTGTCAGGCAGAATATGTTTTAAGACCCAATTGAAGTACATATCAGGGTCCACGGATTAACGCATTTGCTTTCGGATCATGTTTGCATACTAATTACACTGGTCAACAATGGTTTTATTGCCCTTGATATGAACGTGGTTTCGAATAATTGTATGCCTACAATTTATGAAATTATGAATGACTAGCAGGTACCCGCAACTTTGTCTGCGTGATCCGTAATAACTTTATGTGAGGCAGTTAAAGTTAGTGGTGTCAGCCATATTTAGCTTAAGAACTTAAGATTTGCACCGCTGTAACTTTTAACAATACATATCCGATTTTCCTTTATCTATCAAGTTTGTAATACCATTTGTTGTTGAAGTAGTAACATTTTAATTTACTTTAAATTTTCATGCAACAGTTTGGCATGTGTAGTATTCATTTCTGGGCTTATACCAATATTTTTGAGAAATGACTTACACCAGCTTGACTTTAACCGCCGCATATGTACGTATTTAGCTAACAGAAGAACTATGTCAAAATGCACATGTGCATACCATAATTATAAATTTGCGCCTATAGGTATGCAATGAAATAAACCACTTACTTAATACGATGGCGCTACAGTTTGAGGCTAGTCTGGGCTTCAACCAACAGAAAATTAATGGCGCAAAATTATAGTCATCTGATTTTAAAGAATGTTAGTAGCCACTAATTATCATCTCTTTAACTTTAAAGCCGGTACTTAACTTTGAATTGAATTATAAATAAAATTTAACCTACCTACAACTAGTATCGACCCAAACCCATAAATTTAAAGTTTGAGAACAAAAACCCAGTTTAGGGACTAATGTCGTATATGAATTTCAGCCGTTGGTTGGCTGAAATTTGGATTTGAAAAAGTGAAAAAGAATGGCGGATGACAGATGGTTAAAAGCCCACTCTAAAAGTTAAAAGGTGCTTTAGGTGGTTTTAAAGTTAGCGCGAGGTGATACGTATAAAGTGGGTTTTATGTCGACTATAAATGGGAAAACACTAATATTGACTTTGTTACGTGCTAAAATCCTTTTAAAGTGTACTTTTTGCGACTATAATTGTGCGCCAATGTGTTTATTTTTGTTATACTGCAAAAGAAAATTAGTAGTTCCCAAAGTTTCCGAATGTATAATTTTATAATGCCTGGTTTTGTCTGTTTTTTTTTTAATCTCAGTGTTTATTTCTTTTAATATCTTAATCCCCTTAAGGAGTATCGTAATTGTTCTTATTGGAAATAAGGACCAATATCCTAAGGTATAGAACGCAAAAAGATTCGTCAAATATGTACATATGTAGTTTCTGCATAATACGCGCCCAACAACAGCCCTTGTTATCATTTTATTATATGTATATAGATGTAGATATATATGTAGATATAGATTTTGGAAGATTGACTCTAGTTTTTTTTTTAATCTTCATTTTTTTATTACACTAGAAAAAACAGTATGAAATAGCTAGTAGGAATATCCTCTAATATTCAATTTTTATTGAAAAATATAACTAATTGTTTTGTTTAAGTGTTTAGTTAATGTACATAGAAGGAAAAAGACAGACAATTTTTTAAAACTTATGTTATACTTTAGAGAAACACGTTTTATAAGATTTTCTTCTATCATTTTTTTTTTGGGGCAATCTCTTCTTAATGACCAGCAGTAATCTGCCATCATGTGACGGTCCCATCTACCCTTATACCTTTGTATCGTAATTATCTACATTTAAAAAAAAAATCAACTAAATTGGTTGAAAATTACGGGCGGTAGGGGTACACATACGCATTTTGCCACTTAGATTTATACATGTTTTTTTTTTTTTTGTTGCGCTGTGTTTTTCATTTAAATGGCTTTTGGTCCAAATTGTATGAACAGTATCCAAGCAAATGATTAATTAGTTCCCCAGATCCTTTATCATGACTTGACAAAAAACAAAAACTGATGATGAGCATTTCACTTCTCTCCATCGATCCTTTGCCTATTCAGATTAGTTCTTGTTGAATCCAAGCTTAATACCGTCACTGCCCAGTTTCATTTGAAATCTTCCCAGTCTTCCCAAAGAAATACTATCACGAAAAGCTATTTAAAAAAATGTCTTTACGATTGCTTGCCAATTTATTCTTCAAAACAAAGGATTTTTTATGACAAATAATCAGATTTTCTAACGTTTTCTACAAATTAACAAAGAATCGCCTGTGGGCAAATGCATAAAACGAGGATACTACTCGTAGCTCTTCCTCTCCTTTTTTTTATTTTCCTCATTTAGTTTTGGCTAAGGCGATAAGTCAACCTTTCGTTGACATCAAATTTCAGTTTCTCACTGGAAGCTATGCTGGTTAATTTTCCACCATTTAACGTTTGTAATTTGACTAGGAGAAGATTTCCCGCGATATCACCATTATGAAAGTTTTATGTTTCATTTGAAAACATTGCAGTCGTTCTATACATATTTTTAATTACGTCAGCGTACCCTTTTAACAATAAATTTTGTTTTATGAGATTTTTGTTTCTTTTAGTTTCTACTTTAAGAAAGCATTCGTAATGCATGGTGTATGTATAGAATATTTAGAAGGAAAAGTAGTTCCCATTTTGCAGTAATAACATATTTTTAATAAACTTGTATCTATAAACTCTGCGGATCGATTTACTTTAAAAATTGGAGCAGAGAGATACGACTGACTCTACGGATTATAACTCAAAATAGACTTACGACATACTTAAGTGGAAAATAATTCAACAATTCGATTACGGAGTTATTTCCTATTGTATTGGGTCATAAGTCCATTTTTGCGGAATTAAAAGGTAAGAAGGAGAGAAGCAATACTCTTCTTTTATCAAGTTGTGGAAGTATGACCCGATAAATGGTAGTCCCCAACCAAATTGTGGACTTAGTTGGTTGGTTTAGCATCGGCCCTCGATGAGGATGTACTTAGAACAGAGAGTAGGTCCATTGTACTACCGATGTGTAAGGCGGGTGGGTGACCCTCTTACTCTTGGAACCATTTGCTTCGTTGAATGAAGGCGTGAATTTCAGCCGTGCAGGCGTTGTCAAGATCATTAAGATCATTTTAGGAGTATTCACCCAGAGTGGCCTTCCTGATGTTGGCGAGCGCAGGACAGGCGCACAGGAGATGACTGATGGTCTCTTCTTCCTCTTCATCTCTGAGGGATAATTGTGGACTTAATTTTTCATAAACTTATAAAAGTAATCTATTATGGAGTCATGACCCCCCACCATAAAAATTTAACAATTTTAAATTTGAATCTTATATCGAAGAAACCATTTCAATACACCTACGACCTGTCAGTAAAGTGGGTTGCAGGGTGCAGCGGTCATATATTTTTTTTTTTTTTTTTTTCATCAAGGCAATTTATTTTTTCTATGTGACGCATACTATGGAAAATAATCAATGTGAAGATTTCTAGGGAAATATGTTAAGCTAAATTGGCAGCTAACGACTACAGTCTACGACATAAGCTAAAAGTCGATCGAGTCTTTTGGGGGATTTACCTTCTTTCTGGGTAACTTCCAATTTGTCTTATCTGCTTTTCGTTAAGATATCGACCGATATCAATCGATTACATCATTTAGGCCTACGTACGCGTAGGGTGGATGAAGCGCCGGGTAAACCCAGCTATCTTCTGTTCTGGCTCTACACCACAGTTGTGCGTTCAGCACTCGCATACGGTTCACAATGTTGTACAATGTATAAGCAGTATGAGAGTAAATTAACGGCAACTGAGATGAAGATGATTCGCATTACAGCAGAAGTGTTAAAGCTTGAATAAGAAGTTCGAAGATCCGTGGAAGACTTATGTATAACAGCGACGAAGACCAACATCCCGCTGTCAGGCAGAATGAACCAATCAACATGGACAATGATAGTAAAAATTACCGTGATCAAAGCATAGTGATCAAAGCACCTGATCAAAGCATAGTGAGAGTAGCAATATTCAAGCTGAAATCCATCAAGGCTGGGACCTGACGGCTGGGAGTTGGCAGCTGGTTGGTAGAGATCCATCTCTAAGATTTGGCCTGACGGATGGAATCTCAGCATCGTTCGCTCGATCCACAAGAAAGGAAACCCCCTCAACTGCGCCAATTATACAGGCATCAGTCTCTTCAGCATTGCCTACAAGATCTTTTCTGCGATATTATGTGAACGCCTGAAACCTTTCATTAACAGCTTGATTGGTCCCTATCAGTGGGGTTTCAGGTCAGGAAAGTTCACCATCGATTAAATTTTCACACTTTGGCAGATATTAGAGAAATCCTACGAAGACAAATCGATACTCGCCAATGCAGATGCTTGTTGGTTGAAGCCAAGATTCGCCCGGACTGTAGCGTCACTTAAGTAAGTTGTACCATGCAGTTTAAATTTATTTTTAACAAAAATGTAGTTTTCTTTCGACAATTTGAATCCACCTAGGATTACCCTTCCCATGACTTCTTTTCTGACTATAATACGTATGACCTAAGATCTCTAAAATAACAAGTTTAAGTGACTTATGGAAAAATCTTAGACTTTTGCCAGTTCCATCAAGAGAAGGATCCGTGTTATGAGAAGTATAGTGAAGATGGAGATTTTTATACAATATAAAGTAGAGATTAAGATATTAGCAAAAATATTACTTGAATCTCATGTTTTCAAGATGGCGTCGAGCGCACATTCTTGGGGCGGTAGTAAACTTGATATTTACACCACCGACCAATTAGAACATTTCTAGCGAAAGACCTTAAGCTAAGTATCATTATGATCGTTTAGAGAAGAGGAGTACCTAGCACAGGAAGCTGTCTAAGTGTTCTTAGATAGCTTCAAAGGGATAAAAAAGATTTCAAGTCCCCTATATAGAACCGAACAAAGCCTAGTATCGCAGATAGTAGATATTAACATTTTTTAAGGGAAATTATAACTACTTGTCATCACCACGAGAGGCACTTGCTCAGACGTGAGTTAATGTGTCTTATTAACAATACCAGCTTTAGGCAGATGCCAAGGATCGAATCCTTGGGGTGAAACTCGTTGCTAATATTTTAACATGTTGAGATAGAAAAACTACATATATCGCGTGTGAAGACGTATGTAGACGAATAGATAGTTAAATTCGACTCCACTTAAGCATGATTTCATCTCAGCTCACTTCGAAAATCGATTACTTACATCGAACCGCTCTCAAAATCCTAGAAAAACATTTGCTTTCATTTTTTCTTAATCAATTATTCAGTGAGTTTTCCTCACAAAAAAAAAATATATCTCATCCCCTAAATCCAAATACATCCAACCCACTATTAATCCCTCATGTCATATGAACAAACACAACACGCGAATGCTTCAATTTTCGTTGTTTTTGCAACCCTTCACGAAAGTTAACAGAATAAGAGAACAAAGGCGCAAAAAACTCCCTAAAGCCACCTGTGGTGACAAAACGAACACAAGTTTTTATATGGACGGATTCCATTAATTTGGGTTAATCCACAGTTTGGGGTCTAATGAACCACCAACAGCTCAGTTCGTGTTAGTGCTAGGCAGCTATAGCGACAACAGAGTAGGCATTTCGTATTCGCTGTAACGAGATTAGTACTCGCTGAGATAAGCCATCTGTGTCAGTGCAATTTCACTGATTAAAATATCACATTACAATTAATTGTTGTTTTTATAACGTAAATCCAGAAAAAGAACAGAATAGTAGGGTGACACTGAAAAGGTGTTAGGGGTTGTAGCTTATGCTGGAAAAAAGAAGGCAAGAACTGGAGAACACTTTACCTGCGAGTAGCAGGTACTACTATGAAAAGCCGCTTCTATTGTTTCCGTATTGTAAATTTGGGGTTCATATTAACCGATTTTTTGGCTACGCCCCAAGGTTTGGGGAACTGTAATGACAGAGATCTATTGTGCCACAAAGTCAGCGTTAAGCTGGCGAGATTAACTCGTGCAGAGGAGTTTCTTAATTCTACAGGAGAAATGATATTTTTAAAGAAAATTTGTTTCCTAGTATTACACGGAGCCGCACACTCAGATAGTATGCGTTTCATGATTTCTTCGTCTGCGTTGGCGAAAATCAATATTTCCGATGATCTTCATTTTATTAAGAAGGTATTGTGGCAGTGATCAATAAGGAAGCTCATAAACTTCCGCATCATATTTGGGGAAGTCTCTTGACCTTTCCTTAAAGTGACATATGTGTCTTTAACCTGTCTTATTTCCTGGATGTTATTCAAGCCACATTTCCTCCATCTGAGATTCTGAGCAAAGACTCGTGTTCAATGAATAACTCCAAAGTGTCCTTTGTAGGGAGCTGATTAGCAATTTAAGGTTCCTCAACCAACAGAAAACAATATTTGAGTTGATCAAGTGCTCTGAGTGCTGCTTGACTATCCATGAGTAAATCGATGAAATCACCCTTTATGACTAATCTTAGGTTAATACTGTAAAAGGTAATGATATGAGGTTCGGTTTGGAAAATAATGGGTCTTTTTCCAAGTGGTTTCGAAACTTTATGATTTGGCCCATTTACACAAGCATCAACTCCAGGATCTATTTATAATCCATCCGTATACCACATGATTCCTTTAGGATCGAGCAGTGGTCCCCCATTATTTCATGTATCCCGGTTTGCAATCTTAATTTCAATTTTTTTGCCAAAGTAGGAGACTTTATGCAAACTCAGGAACCGTGCTAAATGTCTCTAGTTTGTGAAAGTTGAAGAACAAGACCATATGATTCACATGTTTTCGTTTTTTTTGTACACTTCTCGTTTTTTGACACATTTTTGAAGAGCCCTGTTTTTTAGAATGAGTGCAATTATACCCTCTAGGTGCGCATATACCCTGTGATACCAAGACAAGGCAACCTTCGAAGCCGAGACTTTGTCCCACCAGGCAATGGGTGGGAATAAGGATTAGTCTAACTATCATGGTGTATAGCCACTACCTGTACAACCCTTGTATTCAAACAAGTTAGTTCTGCCTTAGCAGTTTTATTTTTGGTGTGGAAGTTCCAGTTTAGTCTTTTGTCTAAAAGATCTCCATAGTTGGATAGTTGGGTCGTTGAGAACAGCCCGATCTGGCTTCAGCTATTTTGTTTTTCTTATCCGCAAGTTATTTTTCAACTTCTACACTCATAATTGCATAGTGGCTTAAGATGTTTGAATAAGATTTGTTTTGTGTTTTAAGATACTTATTCGAATTTGAGCTATAAATCATCAATCAGCAACAGAAATAAACACATTTTCCCCCCTTTACCCACATTAAACTAAGAAAGCAGTGGGTATGCTAAGGTGCCAAACAGAGCATAGTATTCCATTAAAATACCAAGTGGAACTGACTGCTTTTAACGAAATTTATTATCTATCATAAGAGCTTAGGACCACCGATTATTCTTTATTTTAAAATTTAGAGTTGCATAACATCGGCGTCACTTGACGATAACCTTAAAATATTAATGTGAAACCATAAACTGATTCTTACCTTATAGAGACAAAGGCTTCTGGATAACATAAGCGGTAGTTCGAATTGACTGCAATGGAATTGCTATACCTTCAATACATTATATATTTTGCACACTTACTGAGTTGCTTAGATTCATTCGGTTGGTGATAGCCTTCTGTCCCTTTAACGGATTGTGCCTGTCCCAAGCTTGCAATGCCCTTGTCAACATTAGTTTTGGCGTCATTATTTCTATGGTGGATCACGGTCACAATGAAATAGTTATCAGGCAGATTCTTTGCATGTTTTGGAAAGACATTCAAATCGTGCGTCGTGATGAGCCATATGATTTTTCTACCTGTTGTCATATTGCTTCATAATGATGAGTGTGCACTAGCAGATATACCTACATATATCCGATAATAATCTACATTTGCTTATCTAGTATGTCTTAATAAGCCTAACCTTTCATTCTTAAATCTGTTGCCCTCTCCACATAAAATTCCTGAGCACAATCTGTCCACCTCATCCACCACAAATCACTATCCATATCCGTTCTCATATTTCTTCTATTCACTCGAGGAATTTCCCCAAAGACATTGACTAATTTCCGTCAACAAGATACACTGCCATGCTGTAGTCCAACTGCATGCAACCTTGTAAGATGTCAATGCACCAAAATTGCATCAATATTCATGCCTCATGCATTCCAGGAAAATGAATAGAGGCGCAGACATCCCAGGCAGGCGGTAACAGCATCTTCTCTTCCGACGACGTGGATGCATATCAGCTGCTGTTACTGCATCACCAGTATCTCGCATCCGAAAGTATGTTCTCTATACACGTGTGTCTATGGGGTACGTACACAGGCCAGCATGGCAATAAAGCGTCAGCTGACATCTTCATTCCGATTGCTAGTGAGCGAATGCTGCTGTGTTATGCTGCTCCTTCCGCAGACAATAATAAACCCTAGCAAATTAAAAAAACAACACACACACACAGACAACAACTGGAAACGAAATATGACGATTTCCAATTATAGACGTATCCACATACAGGAACAAGAACACCAGAATGTGCCAATAAGACAAACACATCGCCTGGAGTACCTGCTTAGGTATCGTTTTATTAATTATTCGCCTGTACGGTATAGAAAAAGCGGATGGAGAATAATCACTACCTGCTGAGTTGTTTTTGTGTTAAAACATTCAGCTTGCCATAAATACCAGCTGCTAACCATGGCTAACGTCTAGGATGGACATGCTAATTAGTTGCAAACGCAGTACTAGTTTGTGCTGCTGTACCGAACCTCCCCGAGCTACAACAAAAACCTGTAACGCAACGTATTTGCCGCTGATACCCCCAGATAGGGTCTCTACCGCAGGGAAATTAAAAGTGACCATAAAAACTTCTCTAATTACGTGTATATACTCGTACACATCGTAGTTTATGCTTTTGAATAAGTCATGGATACGAGTATTATGTTTGTACATACGGTGTGCGTCAGTGGTTTCACGAATCCACCAGAGGCCAAAGTTATGTTTTCTCACGTCCAATGACCGGGCAGCCCATAAAGTGCATTGTCGAGAAGAAATGGTAATTTATTTGTGTCATGCAATGAAGACATTGCTTTTATTTATTTCCTATTCACAAGAGGCTTAATTAATTTCTAGTCGAAGTTAATGGTCAAACTAAGTGGTGGGCGAAAGATAAATGGACATACTGCATACTTGTGAACCATATTAAAAGATAAATTTTAACTAGAATTTGAAGTTCTTCAAAGATAGACTTATCAAGCAATAACATTCTCGGCATCTATGAGATAAGAATCTTTCCAAAGTTACTAAAGATACACAGAAGAAAATAAAAAAATTTAAATGTGCAAGGATCCGAGCCAACTTTATCTCGGAAGATTAATCTTCCTCTATGAGAGCAGTGACGAGATACTATCTCTACGTAACCTATGTAAATGCGATGGTGTTACTAAACTCCTATTATACACAAAGGATGCCTCCGTGGAAAACGGATTCACATCATAATAGTGGCGCCCAATGTGAGTACAGATCCACTTCAAACTGGAATAAAGAATTCCGTTGCTGAACTACGTACATTTTCCAGCGCCTAATAAAAGTGCCTTCAGGTCGGTGATACATTATTTCAAAACGAATGATCGATGCTGCGAACAGAGTCCACCATTCGAATGTAGTGCAGTTAGGGTGCAAAAAGACTCAGACCTCACACTCTTTCGCTTTGATCATTGCCGAAGAGAATAAAACAGTGGATAAACGTTAGGCCATCTCGAACAACTAATGAGTCTCTACATAAGACTCTGATGAAAGATATCCTTGGTCGCTTCGAGAGAAAAATTCTTCGTAAGATATTCGGTCCCGTTTGCGTTGACGGGTTTTGGAGAAGAAGATTTAATCACGAACTATACGAACTGTACAGCGACATCGACCTAGTCAAAAAACTGCGTATTGGACATTTGAGATGACTAGGACATGTAGAGCAAGAGGACACCAACGCTCCGGCCGGCAGTCTTCGAATCAAACCCAGAGGACGACGAAGTAGAGGACCTCCTCGCCGAGGTGGCGCGCACTAGTTCAAGGGAACCTCGACCAACTTGGAGTGCGCAACTGGAGGCAAATAGCTAAAGACCGAGTTAAATGGAGAGGCTTGTTGGTTGAGACCCAGGTTCACACCGAATTGTAATGCCACCTAAATAAGTAAGTAAGAAAGGTCCGGGTAATAAGGTGGGTGAGGTAGAGTTTCATACTGCAGTTGATGCAACTTTTGCACGATTTTAGGTTATGTGATACGTGTGGCTTCGCGTTATAATGGAACAAACTCCACAACAGTATGCTAGTGAAGCCGTTCGCCTTGAAGAAACGTCACAATAGTCTGAAAAAGAGTTTGGTCACGCCTCCATTCTGAATAAATTCAAATTCTCCCACACGGAATTCACCCCAGCTTTTATTTTGACAAAAATCACGTCACCATTCCTTCCAGGTCATTCTGGAAGGAAGTAGTATTTCTAGAAGAAAAGTAGATTCATTTTTACACCGATACGTCTCAAAAACCAAGGACGGGGTTGGTGGACGTGTTTTCTCTGACAGGCTTACTCTTAACTTCTCCTTCCGTCTTCCAAATCATTGTAGCGTGTTCCAGGCGGAAATATTGGCGATTAAGGAAGAAGTGATATCCACATCTTTTCAGATAGCCAAGCAGCAATCAAATCGTTGAAATCGGCCTCTATAAATTCATTGGCAGCTCTAGATTGCGGATCTTCTCTTACAGAAATGGCGGAGGAGTTAAATATTCACATTCCGGGGAATTGTAAGGCTGATCAACTCGCCAGAATAGAAACAACTATACCATTCGTTCCAGATAAAGGAACTTTAGGTATACCGATCGCTACTTGCAAATATAAATTTCAGCTGGGTGCTATTGAAAGAACATTTTTGTAGAAGCTGTATGGATGAAGAAGAAGAAAATCTATTCCAGCTCTCTCCCATGTCCAGCTCTCTCCCATAGAACGGAAATTCACTTAGGAGCTTTCTATTACAACGATTTAGGCCATCAGAAATTAGGAGCCTCTTACTCTTCATCAGAAGTTTAAAATGGTTTTGCCGAGTAAGCATGGATAGCATGATCCATGTGGTATCACAACGGACCTCTCTGGTCTAAGTGTGGTGGCATAAGCAGCGACTTCAACCTACTTCTATGCATTTATTGTTTCACCAGGTTTTAGGAAGGTATAATGAATAACACAAGCTGCATACCACCGAACCGTCACTTTAATCTTCTTTGGGTGAAGACTCGACTTTGGCAAGTGTCTCAGTGTTTCATTCAGCTACTGCGCAGATTGTCGACGATTACACTGGGGAACACAAATTTCGTTGACTAAGACCTGATACTTGTTTTTGACTTATTTTTGGCGTCTAAATGCGAAAATGATCACAGTTTTTATCTATCACGTCACCTTTTTAAGCTTACAGGATATCATCTTTTTGTTCTAAATAACATACAAAATGTGAATTCAATAAAAAATTAAGGAAACAATTACCAAACAAAATGTTCAAAGAAAATAGTTTTATTCATAAAAGTAGTAAACTTCTTTAACCAAACGGCAAACATACATATCAAAAATGTTCGTTTATAGCTTTTCCTGGAGGGTTCATTCTGTGGACAATCTAGCCTGATGCTTCAACAGTAGTCAGCCATTATATGTACATCCCATCTACCTTGATACCGTGCCTCCATGATCTTTAGATCTTGGTGGAATCGCTCACCCTGCTCATCACTGACTGTACCTAGATTTTGCGGGAAGTCAGCAAGATGGCTATGCAGAAAATGAACCTTGATGCTCATGTTGCAACCAAGCATTTTGAAGCTCTCTAAATGTTGCTGGACAATTTCTGTGTAATTCTCTGCTCGCGTATTCCCAAGAAAGTTTTTGACAACGTTTTTGAATGCCAACCAAGCATTCTTTTGGAGTTCTGTCATTGTTCCAATAAAATGGTCATCTTTAATGAGCTGCCAAATCTGTGGACCGTCAAACAACTCCGGCCTTTATCTTTTCAAAAGACAGGCGAGGAAATGCTGAAATGAGGTACTTGAAACAGCCTCCTTCAGTTGGCAAAGCTTTAACAAACTGCTTCATCAGGCCCAGTTTTATATGCAGAGGTGGAAATATAATACTCTTTCTGTCAACAAGCGGCTGATGTAGAATGTTTGGATCACCAGGTTTGAGTTCAGATCTTGGCGGCCAATTCGACTGTAGCCAATGCTTCTCACGAGCTCTGCTGTCCCACATACACAAAAAAACAGGGTACTTGGTATAGCCGCGTTGCTGGCCAAGAAGGAAGCATACCATTTTAAGGTCAACACAGATGATCCATTCGTGCATGTGGTATTGCAACAAATCAATGACTCTCTTTATGTCTTCATACTCTTCACCCAAACAAACTGAGTGGCCTATTGGGACTGCACCAAATAAGTTTCCATTGTGGAGGAGGATACACTTCAAGCTCCGCTTTGAGCTATCATTCAATATCAACTGTCGCCATTCAGTTGCGTTATAGGCTAGAATTCCCAACTCCTCCATTAAACCATTTATGTTATGGCAATACACAAATTCACCGTCACTTCGAAAGTATTGCAGAAATGCAATTTCTCTTGATCGAAAGTAGGATACCTTAGCTCCTTTTTCAAGCAAGTTTTTCTCGTGAAGTCTTGATGCTAAGAGCTCTGAAGCCTTTTTAGAAAGTCCCAAATCCCGGGCCAAATCATTTAACTCTTTCTGATCAAATCCCTTACGAATAGAGTCATCTTCCATTTCAAAATCTTCATCGTTGGTGTCACTTCGATCCCACCATACTCGTATTCTTGTAATAAAGAAGGTAGTTCTTTGAAAACTCGCACTGGGATTTCAGCTGAATGCGGTACTGGGCGTATGGCTGATGATAAACTAGGATACTCTATTTTACATTTGTTTTTCTTGTTATATCCGGACGTTTTCACTATACAAAAGTAACAGTCACTTGAATGATCTTTGGGCTCTCGCCAAATCATAGGTATACCAAATTGCAATTTATTTCGTGTTCCCTTTGTCCACATCCGTAAACTCTCAACACACTGTTTGCACACCTTGTGAGGTGCCCAATGTTTATCTTGATCACCAATTTTTATTTTAAAATATGCAAAATACGCTTCCCTGACAAATCCGCTGATGGTTGTTCTTTGACTGGTAATGGCAAAACTGCCACATATATAACAAAATGAATCAGGGCTATTTAAGCACTTGCGACGCGAAATAGTAGAGGCAGACATGATCTAAGGGAAAGGGAATACGTATACTATATATGTAAGTAAAACTTAACTCTGCTTACTCACTGTATGCCGACGAGAACTCGGACTCCACTTCACTAAGTACCGAAAAAACTTGACGTGATAGAAGAAAACTAAGTACAGTTTTGTAATCAGCGTACCTATTTAACTGTAAAACAGCTGAAAAATTTAACTCAACAGAATTTTTTTTTGAATTGTTCCTCAGTGTTATCATAGAACATCAACTTTTCATCATACGTAACAATTCTATATACAAATGGGTGTCTACTGTTCATGTTGTGTGCGTTATATTTTCCACAGGAATGGAAGGGACCTGCAGTTTATTGCCGTATCCGAAGGTCAATTTGTTTTGAGAAGCTTTCTCGAGACAGCAATATTCTCGGAAGTTTGTCAGACGTTCGCGAGAGGTGGGACCGTAAAAAAACGTTCTCCATATACCTTATTAATGTTTCTGGTTGACTCTGCTGCGTATTTGAGTCTTATCAATTATTTCAAGTTGGCTGGTTACAAAAACGTTGACAATGATCAATAAAAAAAATTAAATATGGGTTCTGAAGATAATTTGACACCAGTGTTACCGATCTGCGGAAACGCCCATTTCATGTGCAATAAACTAATAATTTGCTGGAGACTCTTTTTAAAAGCTTTCATTTAATTTAAGGTTCCGTCAAACAGAGCGCGTTTTTAACGCCGCAGTCCCCATTTTTTTCCGAAGGTTTTGCTACAAGCATAAAAAGCTATACATGCCTTCTTTACTCGTTCTATATTTAGCTTCCAGTTAAGTTTAGGATCGAACGATAAGGAGAGCGGTTGGCCATTTAGCCGAGGAAGTGCGAAGTCAGGTATTTTGGTTTTAGTGGTGAAGAGCATCAGTTCAGTTTTGCTCGAGTCGACACCAAGACCTCCTTTTTTGGCCCAAGCGCTTACCTTATATATATTTTGGCTTTAAGTGCTAGAGCCTAGCTCCTCGCAACCACTCTTGTTGTGTGCGTTATATTTTTCACACGAATGGAAGGGACCTACAGTTTAGTGCCGAATCCGAACGGCGATTTGAGAAGCTTTTTCGAGCCAACAATACTCTCGGATGTTTGTCAGACGCTCGCGAGAGGTGGGACCGTGAAAAAACTTTTTGGTGTTTTCTGGGATTCGAACTTGGAACCTAATGCGTAGTGATCCGACACACTAACCACTTACGCCGGGGCGCCCACAGCGCTTACCTTGCTCAGAGCATTCCCCGTGATTTTGCTTATGACGTAGAGAAACTTTCCTGACACTAGTATCACCATATCGTCTGCATACCGGACTACCTTGATTCTTTCTCTGTCTAATGTTAAGAGGATTTTATTCAAGACTATCAGCCATAGTAGAGGTGAAATAACACCGCCCTGGGGTGTTTCCCTACTGCCAAATTTGGTTAAATTGCTATTGCCCAGTGTTGCCTGAATAATTCTTGTACTAAGCATAGAAACGATCTATTGACTTATGGTAGATTGCTTTCTATTCTCAGCTCCGTAAGGGAATATGGAATTGCTTCAGTGTGTACGTTATTAAGGGCTCCTTTTATGTCTAAGAAGGTAGCTAGGGTATATTCTTTGTAGTGTATAGAGTTTTATATAGTGCGCATTACCTCGTGAAGAGTTGTCTCTGTTGATCTACCTTTGAGGTATGCGTGCTGAGCTTTGGAGAGGGATGGTTCTATTTTGCTTCGCAAATGGTTGTCCTTTCGGTCGTGGATTATAACAAAAATCCCTTAAGTACGTAAACAAATTCCAACTAAAAACAAATAAATATTTGGCGCAACAGCTCTTTAAAGTGCCAGGGCCTAGCTTCTCGCAACCACTCATGTTGTGTGCGTTATATTTTTCACACGAATGGAAGGGACCTACAGTTTAATGCCGAATCCGAATGGCGATTTGAGAAGCTTTTTCGTGACAACAATACTCTCGGATGTTTGTCAGACGCTCGCGAGAGGTGGGACCGTGAAAAAACTTTTTGGTGTTTTCTGGGATTCGAACTTGGAACCTCATGCGTAGTGATCCGACACACTAACAAATTCCAACTAGGACACAATAAAATGCAAAATCACTTCTAAAGCGCCGCGTCAATACTGAATGATAAATAATCTGTAACTTATCACAACGCCGCGTTTCGACGCCGCAGTCAATTCAACGAAAAACACGCTCTGTGTGACATGGGATATGTTTTGCTGTATATTAAAATGAGGAGGGGAAACACGACGTTAAAACGCGCTCTGTTTGTAGAGGCCTGTACTTTGTTGTCTATCTGTCTGCTACAAATCTTGCAATCAACATTTCGACTACTTCTAATTGAGCTTGAGCTTTGAAATTTTGTACACGTATATGAGTCTGGTGATAATGCAATACAGTATACCTAATATCGTTCTGAATCCAAATGGTGGACGCCCCAAGATGGCGGATTACCTTTCTTCAAAACCCTCTTGACATGGGTATCAGATGAAAGGGTTTGACGAGTAGAATCGTCATTGGACGGATACTGAATAATAAAACTTTTTTTAAAGTATTTTTTCCCATTACTTGCTTTATTTTGAGTTCAGTGTCTAATATCAGTGCAAAATTAGGACAAAAAAAAAAACAAAGCTATTATTACCGAACCTTCTTCTTCTTCCTTTTATCAGCGAGGCTATGATCCGAAAACAAGGGATCACAACCCTCCCACTTCACCGCATTTCTACTGATCCGCATGCGGGGTTCGCCTATTTGACCTCAGAAAATATCGGCAGGCCTGCCGATTTTGGATCACTCGGTTACTGAGGCCAATGAAATGCCGATGTCGTCGCATTTGTCTGATCCAGGCGTTTATAGGCCTGCCTTTCCTACATCGCGATGTCTTTGGAACGTGCATTGATATTGCCTTTTTAACAGGGTTCAAATGATCTCTTCTTTGAACGTGGCAATACCAACTGAGCCGGTCACGCTCTATTTTTTGTACGATGGTTTCCTTGATGTGAAAGCTTCCACGGATCTTCGAACTTCTTATTCGATCAAGCTTTGTCACTCCTGCTGTCATGCGAAGCATCTTCATCTCAGCTGCCGTTAATTTACTCTCATACTTTTTGTACATCGTCCAACATTGTGAACCGTATGTGAGCGCTGGACGTACAACTGCGGTGTAGAGCCTTCCTTTCAACTTAGGGGCCATTTTTCTGTCACAGAAGATAGCGGAATTTTCTCGCCACTTCATCCACCCTACGCTTACACGATGACTGATGTCGTCATCACAAGTTGCTTTGCTATTGATCATAGATCCCAGATATTTGAACTTTTCGCACTTGGGAAGCACTGTTCCATTCAAATAAATGTCTGGAATAGGCCTGAGTGGATCAGAGAACGGGCAGCACAAGTACTCTGTCTTTTTTGAACTAATGCGATACCCATTTCCCTCCAAAACGTCCACCCACACATCAAGTGCTCGTTGCAGGGATGTAGGATCCTCACTTATGATGGCTCCATCGTCAGCAAAGAATAACTGATGTACCTTGGGGTCCATCACTTTACCTTCAAGCAGATAGTCAAGGACTGTAATAAAGAGCAAAGGACTTAAAACGCTTCCCTGGTGTACCCCGACTTTGATTGGGAACTCTTCGGTTACTCCAGCTGGGCATCTTACTTTTGTCTTTGCTCCTTCGTACATGTCCATAATCATCTGTACATAGGTTTCTGGAACCCCTCGATGTCTTAGCGCCACCCATATCAGATCTCGTGGTTGTCTGTCGAATGCCTTTTCAAAGTCAACCAATACAATATGCAAATCCCTTAAGGAATCACGATGTTTTTCCATTATGATCCTTATACTTTGGTTTGCTTCTGTGGTTGATTTACCCGAGACAAACCCGCACTGATCATCAGATAGCCGTATAGCCGCAGTCGGCCACCTAATACCCGCTCAACGATCTTCATGGTGTGTGACATCAGCTTGATTGAACGGTAGTTATCACAGTTTCGCGTATCACCCTTCCCTTTGTATACAGGGAGAAGGTAACTTTCCCTCCATTCATTCGGCATTGGATCACCTCTCACGAATTTGGAGATGAGAATTCTGAGCCATCTGAACCCGATATCTCCCATCTTTTTCCAGAACTCAGAGGGTATTTCGTCTGGCCCAATCGCTTTTCGTTTTTTGGAGTATTTGACCGCCTCACTAACTTCTTCGACTGTAATGTCGGGTATTTCTTCACAGTTAGGGGTGGCTCTTGGAAAGTATAGCCGGGGAAACTGTTCATTCAAAAGCTCTTCACAATACTGCCGCCACCTCTGCAGAATTTTGTCGTCATCCACAAGAAGCTGGCCATGAGCATTGCTAATGAACTTTGGCGAACGAATCTCCTGAGCATTCTTCCTTCTTTGGGCGGCTATTTTGAAGATAGTGGCACTCTTGTTCATATTGTGTCTTCGCAGCTCCTGGATAGCCTGGTTTGCATCAGCAACCGGGGAAAATATTTTCTCCAGCTCCCGATACAGGCCCTCCGTACTCTCTGCTTGAAGCTGAGCACACTTCTTCTTCGCTTTTTTCTTGCAGCATCTGTATTCCATTTCGAGGCGAGCTTTTTCGTCACTATTATTAGAGGGGCACTTTGACCAAGCTTTGAAAGCCGCTTTCTTCTCATTTATCACTTTCTTAGCTTCATCACTCCACCACCATGTTTCTTTGGCGTGTTGATGGTGGCCTTTTGAAGCTCCTAGCAGTGATTTGGCCTTCTTTAAGCAAGTTCGCTGCAAGTTACCGAACCTAACTATTGAAAACTTTTGTGTGGACTTTAGGCAAAATACAAGATTTTTATTTCAAAGCGGACCTGTGTACGTCTTTCATTAGGCATTAAAAATACATAGTTGAAATGCACCATGAGTTCCATATCCTTTATAGATGATAACAAAACATGGTATTGATGTTTACCTGTAACGAAAAAAAAAAAACAAAAGCTTATTTAAATAAACATCATTTCACATAAACAAATAAAAAAGAATTTATGTATGATATGTTTCAAAAGCCTTCTCATTCTGTAGCAGAAAATAAAACAATCAAACTGCACTTTCCAGAAAAGTCAAAGGACATCCGTCGACATCTCCATTCTCATTGAGAGAGAAAGAACATCATTTAGCATCGTTTTGCCTCTGACATTCAAATCAATTTAAATCATACCGCACAGGAGAACGAGAATAGCAACTGAAAATCCAGGACACAATCAAAACCAGAGCACATCTCCCCCCTTCTTCTCCCCCATATCCAAACGGGCATAAAAAATATAAAATACAAATGAAACTAGAAACCATTAGAGAGCCACCGAGATAGAAGGAAGAATGTATTCCTTTTTCATTTCAGTTTATATCTCCATCTGTGAATGTGTGTGTGGCTTGAACTTTGTGATCTAGATTTCTCATTTCCTTAAAGAAGTACATACCAACGAACACAAAAGCGACGATTTTAGGAGCAGTATTGTCGTATTGTCGCAGTCTTCCTTTTTTTGCGGTTGACCTCGTTTGTGTAATGTCAACCGACTACGACAACAACGACGACGACCGATGAGAATTCAAAGAGGAATAGAAACGACATTCACAAAAATATGGAAGAGCGCAGTCACATGAAAAGTAATCTGAAACATTTTATTCTCCTCTCTCTGCCTTTGATAGTTGACCCGAAAATGTTGTTATTATTTTTATTCCCTGTTCCGAGGATTTTATTTTATCTTGTGTCTGTGTGTGTGTGTGTATTCACGTGCCATAAAATTAGTTCCTAACTTTTTCCCATTCCACCCTCTACCGCCTTTTATCATCTCATTCCAACAGCAAGGATGGATTTTTCGCAATTTATTACCAACATCTTTAATCTGAGAACAATAATTCATACAGCCTTCATAAATTCACCACCGGAAGCTCACAGAGATATAAATACAACTTTAGTGGGTTTGGGCTTAGCAAGCGACTGCTGCTCCCACCATGTTGGGTAATTAGTTGAAGCTAATGAATGGAGATTGATTTTTTTAAGCAGTTTTTTGAATTAATTAGGTGTACAAGCCAAGCCAAGCCAAGCCAAGCCTTCCCTCCCAAAAAAAAAAAGGTTGATCCGTGAAATTTGATTAAATTAATTGGCATGTAGAGTAGGGAGAGAGAAATACAGCAAAGGGATTATCGTTGTATTTACAAACGAAACTGTGTATCTTTTCCCGCCAATTCGACTCACTTCATAATGAACCTGTTGTATGTTTGTCTCAGACAGCTAGAAAGAAATAAAACACGAATTTGGTGCGCTCTATAAAGTCTAGTTTTTGATGGAGAACCATTCTTTTGATGTAGATTCTTGGACTCGAATGAACCACTCATTCAGTCGATAAATTAACATGTTCAGACAATGCCATTGAGCTGAGATTTCGAATCTTATTCGACAGTAGGCAGTGTGAACCATTAAATTACGGAAGGAGGAAACCATCTGAATGTGCTAATTGTCAGTTTGATCGATAAATTAAGAGCGGCGTGTGAAATTTCTTTCAGGAAAATATCTTACCCAACGTTTTATTGCTTTTCGATGTCAAATTAGCAAATTCGATGCGCATTTGAAATTAAGCACAAATTTTCGGCCGAAAAAATTGATTTGAATAAAATTACGTTGAGGTGATTAGTTTTGTATTTAATCGTAAGCATGAGATGGTGATTGCAGTAACTTTGACTAATCGGATTACGATGGATATCTGTCATACATAAGCTGATAGTTTGTAGGTGAATATGAGAACTGAGTATAAGCTCACCGTCTTTCGGCGATTTGTGTGGCTATGTCGAAAGACCAGTAACAATTTTACATCTGAAATGCTTGAGCTACTTACGCTGCTCCTATCGTTTGAATGATTTAAAGTAGGAATGCATCGAATTCAATGCCGATTTTTCGGAACATGAGGAAAGGTGTAAAGACTGATGTTGGCGCAGTCATTGAGCGAAATGATGTATTTGATGGAGACCTCATGTGCAGATCTTAATTTTATACCGCAAAATCAGAAGGACTTGAAGGCAAGGAGAGAAATAAGTTAACTCTAAAAGGTCTATATACTATCGCTTATATATTGAGCTAAATGCTTTCTAGTTCAGCCATCGACTAGTTGGCTCTCCTATCAAAAGATAATGGATACACCAATGTCAAGAAAGATGCATTGGCACAATGTGGATATGGCTGTGCTGTGCACTGAGAGTAACAACGCGCAAAAAGTACACTTTAAAAGGATTTTAGCACGTAACAAAGTCAATATTAGTGTTTTCCTATTTATAGTCGACATAAAACCTACTTTATACGTATCACCTCGCGCTAACTTTAAAACCACCAAAAGCACCTTTTAACTTTTAGAGTGGGCTTTTAACCATCTGTCATCCGCCATTCTTTTTCACTTTTTCAAATCCAAATTTCAGCCAACCAACGGCTGAAATTCATATACGACATTGGTCCCTAAACTGTGTTTTTGTTCTCAAACTTTAAATTTTTGGGTTTGGGTCGATACTAATTGTAGGTAGGTTAAATTTTTTTTATAATTCAATTCAAAGTTAAGTACCGGCTTTAAAGTTAAAGAGATGATAATTAGTGGCTACTAACATTCTTTAAAATCAGATGACTATCATTTTGCGCCACTGAATTTAAATGGCGCGTATTGGAGTCAAAATACCCATCCAAAACTACAAGCGCAGGAGCTTCTGTGTAATTCAATAGGTGTAAACCTGAGAACGAACAAAATATGGACGACTTTTCAATCAGCGGTCTATTTCTTCCCGGAGGATGAACCATCAGAAGAAGCGTAACCGATTCTTAAGTCACAACAGAAGAAATAAAAGAGCTGTGTAACAGATTCGGAGTTGAAAGAGCACCAGAATTGGATGACATATGATACATGATCGAACATATTCGTGAATATGTACGACTCATACTTGGGTGAAGAAGTGTTCCCAGATTGATGAAAGAAGCAGCCGTAAGGAGGCAATCCTCAGGAAATACATGGCGGCTTCGCCCTTCTGTATAAACTTGGTGGTAAAGTTCTTAACTATCTATATCATCAATCATACATACCTGGAAGCAGTTATTGAAAACCAATAAGGTTTCTAAATGTTGTGATCGACGATATACTCATATATGGATTCAAGGTGGTAGCTTAAGTAGCAGAAAGGTAAGGATTTATAATTCGTCAACTCGATGCTCTCGTTCAAAGTTCGAGTATTTTTATAAATTACATCTTTTAATGCAATCGCCCGATGTAAGTTTGAAATGCAGAGAAGGGGTAGGTAATCATTTTTTTTAGTGTATTGATTTGAAACTCAGGTGATATTAGGTTTTAGTACACGCTTACTGTATGAGTGGTGTTCGAACCAATCGGAAAAAAATTGCTGTGATTTCTGCTTTCAGTTTTGATTTCTAGTATTTAGTTTTAAGTATTTGCTGAGTTATTATAGGTGGTGTGGAAAAATTGATGGGATTTGAACTGAAATTCTACCACTCAATACCCGAACATATTACCAATACACCATGTCATCCACAATAATGCTTCAGGCTTTGCATATAGTCTATGACTTCCTTTGATTTCTGCATCAGTAATGCTCAATAGATAAATAGTATTGACCGGATCGATGAGCATAAAGCCGTGACTCTAAACGTTAAATCAGAAGACATACGGACTATGTTATAAACAGTGCTTTTCGTGCAACAAAAATACATCGGAGCAAATTGCATCAGTAAGCACCAGCACCTCTGGAATAGAGGAATCATAATGACTCAGCTTCATTAGATCAAGACGTTATCCAAATTATGTATGTTAGAAACCTCTCGTCGGTGGCATGGGAACTTGACCCTGGGTCAGTACAAAATGTTTGATCATAACGCTGTGACTTCTTTGTTGGCATCTTCACTCTCCTTAGTTCATCTTTCTCTACTTCACCGAACATTCATTCATATACACTGTCCTAATAGAATTATCTGTAGAATAATCGAGAGCATCCACCGGTCATTGCCATCGTATTTGTGGGGAGCAATGCCGCATTTCATATACTGTCGGAGAATTCTGGCAGCTGAAAACTGCCCTAGTTTCTTAGATGCCAATGCGAACTTGGAAGGAAAAGAGGTATTTCATATCATGATGGGCAGTCCGAACATTTACAATCCATACACCGATCATCCATAAAAGATCTCAAAAATGCAAATTGAGATGCAATCTGAACACAGTAAAATAATTTGGAGTGCAGCGATAACACCTAATCGACTAAGAACTGAGACCTTGCGGATGCAGAATGGAAGTTTAGAACTGTAGAGAAAACATCACATAGAAACAGAAACCAGGTTGTAAACCGTACTAACACTGAAGAAAGTGGGCGCCGTGGCGTAAGCGGTTAGTTCGTCGGATCACTGCGCGTGAGGTTCCAAGTTCGAGAGTGTTGTTGTCTCGAAAAAGCTTCTCAAAATAAATTGACCTTCGGATACGGCACTAACCTTCCATTCGTGTGAAAAATATAACGCACACAACATGAGTGGTTGCGAGAAGCTAGGCCCTGGCAGAGCTGTTTCGCAAAATATTTTTTTTATTTATTACTTTTTAAACACTTTTTTAACACTTAAGAAAACGGATGACTTATAACTGTATGACAGATGAAGAACAAAGCGTTAAATCGCTACTAAAGAAACATCTTGCAGGTATATATTTTTCCCTAAAATCAAACAGAATGCCACAAATAATCCAAACAGGAAGGACTAATTGATGGCCTTGTAATTCCGTATAGAGCCTAGTTCGCTATAAATAACATTCCAAACGTTTAAATGCAAACTGGCAGAACGCACTTAGTCTTTGTATTTATCTCAATAGGGTCAGACATCAATCCAACCAAGATTACTCTACGAAGAGAAAAAGGAGGCCGGATATCTACAAGTAACCCTGGTTGAAACAAACATACATATGAAGGAACCGACTAGAAAAGCCACACGTTTAATCCCAGTAGCCTGCGTTGGACAAAACAGACTTACAAATTTATATCAAGTGCAGAATTTTCAGACCAATTCAGCGACTTTGGAGGTCATGCTTGATTTCGATACAAACAAAGGATTGCTTCTTTAGCACTAAAGAGTGAATCAGGCGCATTCAAAGCCTGCGGTAGAGCCGGCAGAAGCCTCTTGTCCGTGTAGATGGGTACACAATTTTTGTTGACCGTGATTGGTAACCTTTGATGGTCGCACTACTTCTTTGATGATGGTGCGACAATGGATCCACTGATATTGTGGCACCATGCATGTCTATAGTCAGGCAGTGATGACACATCTCGCCGTACACACCCACTTTGTGGCATATGTAAATGTGTACTACAAATACGTAAATCGAAATCCTCCAAATTAAGACGCATTTGAACCAAAATTTTAATTCTATCAATAACTGGTTAATATTCAAATGTGATTCATTTCAACAAAACATCTGACATTGCCGTCAAAAGCAATCTACCTATCTACGTGCATCTGCTTGGACATTTAAAGCCTCTCGGAAACGATTAAAACTCATGTCCAGCAATTATCCAATCACTTCTATCGACTCTATCTGCGTCTGAGATCTTAAAAATCACATGCAAGTGCATCGATTAATATGCAAATCCACTCAATCTCCCACTTAATCCGTAGCAAATTAATTAAAACAATTCTAATTGATTGAAATTCTAAAATCAACGCCTAATGGATCGGCCAGTACTCGACAGGGTGCACTCAAAACGCTCACACAAACCAGTTCCCGACCATTGTGTGTAGATGTGTGTTGGCATTAAAAGCTCCTCATCTTGCATTCATCCCATTACCAGTCACGATTTGATTACAACATCAGTGGGTAGACAAATACGCCTGCCACCACACTGTCTACAAGACAAGCTACACACTCTTCCCTAAAGCACACACGTTCGCGCTCTCCTACGAGCGTGCATTCGTAATCAACGTCAGTCTATCAATCATTGGACGAGAGCCGTCCAATTGACTGATAACGACAATAAATTAATAATAATAACATTTTTTTTTCCCGAGTCATTTCAACCTTTTATAGGCACACACCGAGGCTTTAGACGGTACAAGGTTCTTTTTTGAAAATTGTGCGAGCAATTTATGTAAATTAATATAACTAATTTATTAGAGAGGTGATCGATATTGAGTAGGGGACACCGAAACCGTCCATTTTTGGGACTTTCTTTTGGCCCGGTTATGTTTGTCTTCTTTTATTTCGGATGACACATGGACGCACATGAGTTTTGGGAGTGTTAAGTGGCTTTTGAGCCAATTGGTTTGTTTATTGTCAATAGTGACAAACATGGGGAATTATTTAGGACATGTCAACATGGCCAGACACTGGGAATGAAAGCGCGCGCGCTTAGCCATAACAATTCCCGAATTAATGAATTTTTATTTTTTTTTTCGAAGAAAAATAAAAACCTAGTGTCAACATGTGTACTTTGGTGTTATACAACACAGTCAAGCACAGGCTATTTGGAAAATTAATTGTCTAGTCACGGAGGAAACAATGAAAGCCTACGCGCGTATAGTGGTTACGCATAAAAATGAGACGATTGTGACGTAAATAGAGATAAATGGATGTTTTTAAGGGCAATACACACGTAGCTGCTGAGTGGATTGATGCGTGGAAGACGGGTAGTGTGCCATCTGTGCTGGTCGTTGGTTTACCTTGGCGATGGAATGGAGGTCGTTTTTTTTCGCCGATTCTATCTTTCGTGATTAAGGAAATGTGGTGGGGGCTATGTCTTGAGAAAACGTGGTTGCGGGTTTTTAAATTGTAGGTATCCATTAAAAATGAACGTGGTAACCGAATTCACTAGACCAAAACACATGCAAACTCTTCGAAGTTGGTGGAAAAATTGCGTATTTTTATGTTAAATTGGTAACATATCCTACTTTCAAGTTTACAAATTTTTGAACTAACTAGAGGCAATTTAGTAAAATTTAGGAAGCGGTCTGTTTTTGATACTAAGGCACAAGGCAATAGAAGGTAGTGGCAATACATAACTGATGGATAAGGGCTCCTTCTTCGGCACCGGTTAACATCTAGCTTCTCAGAAGAAATGAGGATAGTTACTCTCACGTCGCAGTAGAAGCAGGACATAATCAGACTTGACAATAGACTCGACTACATAAAGCGTTCAAACTGGTGACGTACTCATACAAATAGAGAATTTGACAGACAATGTTAAGGCTTGAAAATATGGCAAACAGTTTTCAGTTAACTCCGAGATGTTTCCTGAATGCTTAGTGAACGTATTGCTAATATGTTCGGTTACTGAGTGGAAAGTAGATGGCTCAATTCCCAACCATAACCGTCAAATTTTAATACACATACTATGTAGAAAACGAAACAAGGAATTTAAAACCAAATTAATTTCCCCATTATTATGGACACTAACCAACCATCTGAGTTTCAAACCGCTGCAAAAAAAAAAAAAAAAAAAGACTGATGGACATGGTTATATCGGCTTGACTGCTAGTATTGATTTGGAGTCGGACTACTTTTAACAACAACAGCACGCAAGGGCCAAATTTCCTGGAGGCCTCATGGTGATGGGATTATTACGGCCAGATTCCGGACTAGAATACGACGCGTCACCACCATACAGTGTTATGCCCCAAACGAATGGCTCGTCTGAAGAAGAGTTTCTACAATCTATTAAGTACCGTCTTCAACACAACACCAAATGGAGACATTGTCATAGTGATGGGGGATTTGAATGCCAAGGTAGGCAACGACAACGAAGGGCTCAAACATGTAATCGGGAAGCATGGAGTAGACAACCGCAATGACAACGGCGAAAGGTTTGTGGATTTCTGCAATGCCAACCGCCTTGTGATAGGTGGCACCATGCACAAGACCTGCCACAAAGTCAGCTGGGTTTCCAACGATAGGCAAGCAACCTCCAATCAAATTGACCATTTTGCCATCAGCCGCCGCTTTAGAAGTAGTCTCCTGGACGTCCGAAACAGGCGAGGGGCAGATGTGGGGATAGTACGAGATCACCATCTTATGATTGCCACTCTCCAACTACGCACTGCTGCAGTTTGAAGATCCCACGACAACACAAGAATGCCCAGGTTCAACATTGATAGACTTAGTGTTACCTCAGTGCGCCAACAACTAAGGGAGCACCTTTCGCAAGGTGTGGAAGCAATCAGCAGGTCACTGTCCGCAACCATCAACGACCATTGGTGTGCTGTGAAAAATGTTTTTACATCTGGTGCTGACAGAATTGTCGGTCGATCGCAGGGAAGACATAGGGCGTAGCTTTCCGAGGATACCTGGAGACGGATTGACGAACGAAAACAGCTGAAAGCTCGCGTTGCAGCTACTCCAGCAGCAGGGAGAAGCAAGCTAGAGTCCCTATCTCGCATGAAGATGAGAAAAGTTCAGCGTAGCGTGCGACGTGACAGGCGCAACTACATCAACGCGCTGGCTACAGAAGCAGAAAAAGCTGCACGGAGGTGCGACAGCAGGACCGCCTACAGAATCACCAAAGAGCAGCTCCAGCCAACACCCAGTGAAAAGCCTAAACGGCTCCTTGCTCATTTCGGATGAGGACCAGCTCAAGAGATGAAAAGAGCATTTGGATACGGTTTTGAACCGCGCATTCGCTAGCGATATGATCCCAAATCAGACTGAGGTGCCCGAGGTGAGAGATCACTACCGCGATAAAGGCGGTAGGACTTCACCGGCAGAGCTCTTACGATCAGCTCCAACAACATCGGCTGAGCTTCTGCTTCCACTTATAGAGAGAGAGCTTGGGAAGCTGAGCGCTTTCTTAACGAGTGGAAAAAGGGAATAATCGTCAAGCTTCCTAAGAAAGGAAATTTAATGGAGTGCGGAAACTGGAGGGGTATCTGCGTGCTGCCTGCTGTAGCTAAGATAATAGCTAAAATCATCCTGGAGCGAATCAAACAACATCTCGAAGACACAGTCGATGCCGAACAAGCAGGTTTTCGCTCTGGATCCTCTTGTGTCGACCACATCAACACCTTGCGGATTATCATCGAACAGTGCGTTGAATATCGATTGCCACTTCACCTGCTACTCATCGATTTTGAGAAGACGTTCGATAGTGTCAACAGGGAGTTTATTTGGCGTGCCTTCCGCAGGAGAGGTATTCCTGATAAATGTCACGTTTTGCACAGAGAAAGTTGTCTGAGGAATTTGAGATCCAAATTGTGGTAAGACAAGGGTGTATCCTTTCACCAATACTATTCCTATTGGTGATTAGCGATGTGTTTTGTGCAGCTTTTTCGACGGGAAACGGAGGAATTCGATGGACTCTTACATCTCAACTGAAACATCTTGACTACGCTGATGATATATGCTTACTCTCTCACTGAACTATGGACCTTTACCAAATGACAGCAGATGTGGAGAGGCATGCGCCTCGGCAAAAACTAAAATTATCAGCCTTGGAACAAACTCATCGGCTCAAAAATGCATTGCTGGACAACCGGTAGAGAGAGTAGAGAATTTCCACTACCTTGAGAGTTTTGTCTCGACCGATGGTGAAACCGAACTGGATATAGCCAACAGGATCGCCAAAGCAAATTCAGCGTTCGGGATGTTGTCCAAAATATGGCGAAGCAATGCAATCAGTTTGAACACCAAGCTAAGACTATTCCACTCCAACGTTGAATTCGTGCTGTTATATGGGTGCAGCACGTGGAGAGTGACCACTACTATCACCAGAAAGGTGCAAACGTTCGTTAATAGGTACCTGCGCAATATCTTAAGCATTTTCTGGCTCAATCGTATCTCTAACGAACACCTTTACGAGAGAATGGGTCAGGAACCAATAGGAACAACCATCCAACGACGGAAGTGGCAGTGGATTGGTCACACGTTCCGAAAGGGTGACAGTTCCATAGCTAACCATGCTATGCAATGAAACCCTTTAACTCAGGATGGGAGAAGTCCTGGCGGTCCGAGGAGGACATGGCGCAGAACAGTCTAGAAGGAGGCACGGCAGTTGGGGAAAAGTTGGGGAGAACTCAGGCACATTGCCAGAAACCGTACACGATGGCGCGTAGGCGTAGTAGAGGCCCCAGGATCCACAAGGGGATGCAGGCCATAAGTAAGTAAGTAGTATTGATAATTTATAAACACATGAGGTCCTCATGATTTCTTAATGTTTAAGTTGTGTGGTCAAAATAAATATATACTCTATGGGTGAGATGAGGAACGAAAAGGCGAAACAAACGATACTGAATTTATTCATAACGTTTATTCATAGAAAACGTTTTACTGGTGCACTCAGACGCAACCGGTCATTATACTACCAGCGAGAGAATCCCTGATTTAATCATATTAATAGAATTTGCTTGTCTTTTGTAGAAAGCCAGAAAGTTTACAGTACCACCATCAGTACTAAAGATCTGCCACCTGATACGAGAAAAGACAGATAAAAGAAATGTTTCGAAAAATTGTCGCCCTCTACATAAAAGTAGAAGCTAGGAGACTACAAATACGAAGTGGTCTGTCAAGACGCCAAAAAGTTGTCTTTTCTGCTGAGAAACAACGAGAATTCCGCTGATTTCTTACAGACGTCTGGAAGCATCCGTTTAGTCAGCCTGTATTCTGGCAAGTCGTGCCACACACAATATTGTGTTCGCGAAGAACCTAGCGCAGGTTCAGGTACTGAGAAATTCTGTCCCGTGCCTTGCCAAGCAATCTCTTTGGTGATCTCATTTTTCAAGTGTTTTCCAGTGTGAACCGGGACCCAGACAAGAGTAAAATAAAATGCAGCCTTGCGACCGAGTTGAGCGTTTTTACATTCACGAACCATTTGGGAAATAGTTCAAGGATTGCGCAAGGCCTTAAGTACAGCATGACTGTCACTACAGACGCATACAGGCGCAAGTACTTCGACCCTTTCACCTGATCCTTATTATATAGTTCACAGGCATTAGGATTGCATAAGTATACTGAGTTATACTGAGGTATATTTTCCTTACGAGAGTTGAAGGCTAATGCTATCATCTTCCACGAAGACACTACCACTAGACCCTTAACTGAGTTTGGAACCATTCCTGAAAATTCGTTTACACTCTATTCCTGACTTAGACTCTGACCGGAGCCAGTCCTGAACACAAGAAAAGTTGACTTTGCATTTCCGCAACAGTCAAAGTTCTGGTTTCATTGTATCAAGCGGCATACCCATAAGACCGAAATCGTAAGATTAGTCTCAAGCAAGGTCATCAAGACTCCAGTGCTGATTATTCTAAAAACCACTCCACCCAAGGCAATCGATGACTTTGATAGTACTGCCCATGATGAAGTATCAAGAGGAGGTAAGTTTCACTGCGCGACTAAATAGGACAGAGACAGGCGTACTGGGTAAAGCTTCCGTGCGGCCGAGACAGGTCGTTCTTTGGAGTTTGACGTAAGAGGCTGTCACATATTTACGCAAAAACTTATTCCACCACGCAAGCGACGAATTTGCGAGCCATGATCTTTTCATAGCCGTATAGATCCAGAGGACCTTATGCGGTGTCTTAACAAAAATACCCTAACACTGTCAGAAATTGATGTTTCGACTCCACAAGTTTAGACCAAAGAATATTTGAATCTTCTTCTTCTTCCTTTTATCAGCGAGGTTATGATCCGAAAACAAGGGATCATAACCCTCCCACTTCACCGCATTTCTACTGATCCGCCTGTGGGGAACCAAAGAATATTTGAATGTCATCTCCATTTGCCCATTTAAAAGAAATATTGTTGTAACAACTGTTGACACATTTTAACGTTGCGTATAAGATTACAGCGTGGTCTAAGCGCTGTTGGCGCTACATTGATTTTTTTATACGATTTTGGCTTTCGGTCATCAAATCGATAATCGACAGCATTTTTCAAAACTAAGGCAATTCCCAGTAAAAACGAAATTTAAAGTCAAACTACAGCAAGGATCAATCAGTTTTAAAACGAAATCCAAACTTATTCCAACAAGAAGTGCACAGCTCATGCCATCATGGAATAGGAGCATATTTCCCATTTTGAAAAAGTTACTCGTAAAGTGCTTACAATTAACTACATAAATGACACCCTAAGTAGGTAACCGACTCAAATTTGAATATCCAGATACTCGAAACTCAGATATGTGCACCATATACAACATGCGTGTTTTGAATACTGGATGATGATACCCGAATCCAAGGATCTTTGGATGTTGGAACTGAATACCCTTGATATTGGAACTACATACCCGAATCTACAGTTCTGATGTGTTATATCCGAATTATATCAAGTGAAATACTAAGACTTGGGGAATGGATTTCTATACCAATCTGGTGTACAGCTTAAAGTAATGGACGTTCACGATTCTTTGTTACGGAGACTCATATGGTATGGTACTTGCGTTCTACCGTCAATAATTCTCCGGTGTAATTGAGCTGCTGGTTGCAGATAACGTTGCGTTTATAACTCGGTGCATCTTGGAAGCGTTTTTGTAACAGTTCCGTCAACGAAAGGAGTATTCTTCTAAATATGAATCACAGCCAGAAAAGTTTTCCGCACTTTGTCAGTTCGCAGCTCTGATTTCAATTCAATAAAATCCGGGGTCTCATGAAAATATGTTTAATTTCATTTTCTTTTATTTCTGATTTTGACTATGACTAAAATCTTTCTTTTGACTTTGAAATCGTTCTAGATTCTCATTTCATTTAAAGTAAATGTCTGTTCGTCTCATCCTAAGCACTTAGTATCTCTCGAAAAAAAGCATATTCACTTCCTTTCACTTTCCTGATTTAAACACTCCTAGATATTTATACTGTGCCAACAAATTGTGTCGCCTTCGCTTCTCATTGTCATAGAGCTCGTGCGCCCCTTCAGTAAATTCAAATTAGTCCGAATGCGACAAAACGCCATAAGAATTCTTAAGAAAAAAATGAAAAAAAAAAAAAAAACAACCAACAACCACGAGGGAAAAACGCCTGCATGACCCTCACCGTGAATGCCGAAAGAATAATAATTTTCCTGTCAGGACTACAGAGACGAAAAAAAAGGAGCAGCGCTGTGCAAACAAACATTGCGTGTTTGTCCGTCTATTCAACTCTTGATCGCATCAATCTTTTGCTCCCCTCCGAAAATATATTCATTGTAGAGAATTCTGTTTTGTTTCGTTTTTCTTTTCTGCTCCTAGTCCGAATACATATCCTTAGGAGAAATCCTTTCTTTTCATTTTATTCACCTGCGCTGCGTGTCTCCCCGTCTGTCGGGCGCTCGCCTTTTTGACAACCTATTGTGAAAGCCCGGCAAATCTTTGATAGCATGGGAGTCTTTCCCCTCACAAAAAAAAAAACGCAATTTTCCTTCCAACCTGCTTCGTCGTATGTGAATATATTTCATGTTTAATTTAGTGACCCGAAAAAAAGGACAACGAACAAGAAAACACCATCAACAAATATGTCAGCTTTGTCAGCGAAGTATTTGGACAAAAAGAATAATTGTCCTGAGCGCGGCGCGTTCGTCCTTTCGGTCCGAGCAGGCACGCAATTATTCAGGTTGATTGTTGGCTAAGATAGCGCGTAGCGACAAATGATGGTGGTGTGGTAGTAGTAGAATTTCATTCTTCCCTTTCTACACTATTCCATCTACGGCCAGAGTCCTTCTATCCCTGATTTTATTTCTTCGCAAGGACTTGGCTCTAGTCACACAAGGAGATCTCTAAAGTGCTAGTGATATATGAACTCATTTTGGTGGCACGGCCCATCTCCGCTCCTCATCTTTGCCGATTTATTGTGTGCCCTTGGAGAGTTTTGTATATTTTTTTGTTGTTTGCACCCCTTCCGGGCGGGAAGATAGGAAAATTCAGTTCAGTTACGCACCAGGCATAGGAAAGGGGTGAATAAATAAAATAAACAAAATGATCTCGTATAAATTTTTATTACTCTACTGGGGGAGATTTCCATCATCGTAATGGATGTGTATGACGCCTGCTGGCTTCTGGACTTATTACACATATTTATCCTATCCATCCTAGTGTGTATGTGTGGGTATGTGTGTTGAAAAACCTTTCTCTTTATTTACCTGTCGGTCGATGAACTACAAAAAAAAAAAAAAAACACATTGTCCCTTTTTAAATGCTACACACACCTATCTCCAAACAAAATACACAGAAAAATGAAAGGGACCTGGAAAGGATTTTCGAGTCCTTTAAATTCTATGAATATTAAGTGTTATTAATTAGTGTCTATGGAGTAAATTTATTATAAGGACTTTGTGTGTACACCGGCCGTAGAGAACGAGCACAACACACAAGCCCGGTGGAGTACATTCTTTCGAACTAATCCCAAAAGGTATGAGTATATGAACTTGTTTCCGACATGTGGCCACTATTCTCCGGCGTTTTTGGGTGAAAGGATATTGTTAGTTTTAAAACGGGTTACTACAATACAACGTGGCATGTAAAGGGATTTTATATGACTTTGGAATGTCTGGTAGAGAATTTTCAGATGTTTTTGTGTGTGATATCCCCTGTTTTATGGCTTTTGGATACTGGGAAAACATTTTATACATTTCCCGAACTTTTACGACTTGGGGATGGTTAGAACCAATATTGATGGTTTCACATGACATTATCTGTAGGTGCTTGTGTTATAAAGGGACACGAGACGAGGTGTTTTCAAAAAGTTTTTCTTTTTGTTTTCTGATAGATAAGGTGATGAGGGATTTGATGTTGGGACAAAGGTGGACTTTGTTTCATTCATGAAGGGAATAGTGCTGAGCTGAAATGACGATGGGACAGAATTACGGAATATAAAATTTGTTGCCTTCTCCGTATCTGTCAGCTTATAATAGTAATGGAATACTTAAAGCTTTCATGCATTGGGGGCTCGCTTTTTATGAAGCATTGGTTACAGCCCCTAATGAGTAGCTTATATAAATTGCAGAAACGTGGAATAATCGTAGTTATCTAATAAAGGTTGGTTATAGATTTATAACATATTTATGGGAAGATACTGCTAAAAGTACGGTCCGATATAGCCGTAGAATGCAATATTCCAAGCAATTATTACGGTGATTTGAACAATACGTCAAAAATGTTTTATTGCAGCTTTGTAGTTTATAAGCTGTGCGATTTATAGTCAGTGAAACAGCGTTTTCTTTTACCGATAGATTTTTTTCGATTCTTATACGTCCGAGGCACGCGCTAAGAACATGAGGTTAGAAGGCTTTAGCGTGGCAGTCTGCATTATATGCAGCCTCACATAGACCAGGAAAGGTCAATTGTGGTACCACGTGGATTTATGATTCCCAGATAGAACTATCCTTAGAACCAATTGGAGCTTGCTATAAAGCGCTGGAGGCTGCTGATGTTGACGTTAGGCAATTGGCCTAAATTGTCAAAGAAGTAGGCTTCTAAGAGCAATCTTCTACGAGCGGAGAAAACCTGGCACATACAAGGGAGGTGTAGTATGTTTTCCTCCTCTTTCACGTCCATACAGCTTCTACAGAAGTCGTTTGCAAGGAGGCCTAGCTTGATGACCTGTCTTCAAATGATGCAGTGCCCTGTAATGACACCTGCTATAATTGACATGAGCGCTCTTTTATGTAAAATTTGTTTTTATATAATTTGCGCGCACTCAAGGAGTTATGAATACCCTTAACATGTTTTTACATAGTGCGGGCGTTGCACTTACTTCAAGGCCTAAAATTAGGTATGACTAAACTTACCATCTTTTTTTGGTCGAAAAAAAAGAAAATCCATTAAATTCGGCAATTTCGCGGGATATCGAAATGAAGAAAAAAAGGATACTAAAAGGATATTAAATATGGTATAAAAAAAATTTCTGCCACAAATTCATATTTTTTTCGTCAAAAATACAGGGTGGGCCAACTACAAGTTTCTTTTTAAAAATGCAATAAAATGAACAAAATGAAATTTTTTCCATGTATTATAGCTTTATTAGTAAGAGCAAACATTCTTATTAATTATGGAACACAACGTTCAAGTGGCTCCCTCGGCTGGCCTTGCAGTAGCGCATTCTATCACTCCAATTTTCCAAGACCTTGTTGATGGTTTCGGGCTGTAGCTCACGGATTGCTTGGATGATATTGGCCTTAAGTGCTTGAATCGTTTCCGGATTGTTGGCATAATATCGGTCCTTCACGGTTCCCCACAAAAAAAAGTCCAAAGTCAAATCGAGTCAAATCGCAGCTCCGAGGCGGCCAATTGATATCGCCAAGACGGCTGATAACACGATGTGGGAATTTGGTGCGCAAAAGACCGATTGTGGCATGGGCTGTGTGGCATGGCGCGCCATCCTGCATGAACCAGAGGTCGTCCAAATCCATGTCATCAATTTCAGTAAAAAAAAAAAGTCCTTCACATGGCTCTGTAACGCCCACCGTTGACCGAAACGTTGTTCCCAGCCTCATTTTCCAAGAAAAATGGTCCAATGATGCCACCACTCCACAATCCGCACCAAACTGTCACTCTCTGTGGATGCATTGGCTTCTCGACAATAACGTGCGGGTTTTCCGAGCCCCAGATGCGGCAATTTTGTTTGTTAACGTAGCCGCCGAGATGAAAATGTGCCTCGCCAGAAAAGATGATTTTTCGTCCAAAATCGTTGTCCAATTCAAGCTGCTCTAAGGCCCAAACTGCGAAGCGATAACGAAGCGGATGGTTGTGCGCTTTCAATTGCTGAATCAATTGGACCTTGTAAGCGAATAATCCCAGATCTTTGTGTAGAATTCTCCTCAGGCTAGTGCGTGAAATGTTGAGCTGTTGACGACGGGGACCATGAGTGTTGTCCACTAGCATACCAGTCTCATGAACTTTTTGCACAAACTTGCGTACAGCAGGTGCTTCATTTCGGTCAAAACTTCTTCTCAAAAAACCCACTGTTTGGGCTACACAGCAATCACTTTGGAAATAAGTTTTCAATATTTCCCAATGTTGTTCAAGTGTAAAGCGACTCATTTCGTTCCGCGGAGGTATGATACTGACTTTCTGTCAAGATTTCGAGCGGGAAACAGCTGTCAGTGTCAAAATAACCTATGATTTAAAAAGAAATCACTAGATGGCCCACCCGTTACTTATACGCTTATATCAACCAATCAACCAACATTGTTACAACTTCATTGTCATCGTCTTCAACCTCAATCGAATCGAATATTTCTCCTTTTTAGCAATTTGGAGGAGTAAATCTGGCTTTATTTTCAAAAAGTGGTAGAACTCTACGCATGAATATGTCAAATTTCATTTCACCGTGAGAATCGATTTCAATGTGACGATTCTCGCGAACTTTTGCGTTGAAGATGTATTTTCCTTTCGATTTCGACATTCTTTTTTCTTAGATTAACGAAACATTGATACGAAAAAATTCACTAAAACTGACGTGCAGGTAATTAAAAAAAAAGTGACGCGCACATAAATGATAGAAGTAATGTGTGTGGTTTAAGGCTCAACTAAAAGAAGAATGGTTTCGTACAACCATTTCCGAAACAATGCGAATAAAAAGGATTTGTATTGTGCGACCATAATAGATTTTTGCTTCGATTCGTTAAGTTTCATTCATTTTTGATCACTTACGAAAGACCGAATCCATTCGCTCTTTCATACGAAAATTTGACAGTTGCACAGCTGTGAATGTCTATGAACCTCAGAGTTGCTTCTGAACATATACGCCTATTATGGGCTACTTTTGCTATTGACAGTACTGAAGGAAACTTAACACAGAATTATGAAATTAGCTTCCGATTGCTTTATTCGTTCGCTGTGAACGTGTACAATATTCACCTGCCGTCATCGTTCAGTCTAACAGTCTAATGGTCGCCACATATCAAATTCAAAATATTATATACATACGTTAGGAATTTTGTATGAAAAAAAGGATTTAAAAATGTTCGCGGGATATGTTTTAGGGAGCTGAAAAAAAGGAGTATCCCGCGAAAAAAAGGAGTATCCCGCGAAAAAAAGGATAGATGGCAAACTTTAGCGTATGACCAACAAAAGTTTGGTCAACGAATATCAACATTTCGGCATAATTACGTGCCACACCCTGCAAACATTTCCCCCAAACACATTAAACTTACATAAAATGTTAGAAATAGACAAACTCCAAGGTCAGCTTACAATTTTTATAACAAATGAGCTACACCCAAACGAAACTTTGATCCATAATGATTGACTTGTGTTTAGCATACACATGCGATTGTGCTTACTACTTACAAAAATATTCAAGGCCAGGCCAGGTTTTCTTTCCCAAAATAAAATACCAGTAGCGCTAAAGTTCATTCATTAAAAATAAAAACAAGAACCTGTTCGGTCCACTTATCAAAAAAAATATATATTTGACAGACAGAGTCACGTAATCGTTATGTGATACACCCCTTGACCTCAGGGCTAACTTAAATATGTCTCGGCTATATGAAATTCATTTTCAAAAAATTTGATTAATTCCAAATAGGAACCGTCTCACTAATGAAATGAATAACTCATCCGCACACACATTGATGTATGCATGAACCCAATTAACGTTTCCCATTAAATTTTAATGTTTAGAACACAAATCACTTTCATTTTGAAATTTAAAATACAAAATGATTAATTGTATCCATTGACTATTTCGCCTAAATTAATTGGAGTTAAAAAATTAAGAGATCTCTCTCGAAAGATACATTAATACGCAGCCCCCTCCAGGAGAGTCGTAAAAAAAATGAAAAATGATTCGCCAAATGCGTAATTCATCATTCAAGTATCTTTTTAGCGATGTACTGTACGTATTCCCTTTGAATTTTAATTTCCCAATTCTTGAGATCAAGATCAAGTTTCCACCCTTAAATGACGGGCGCAGACACAAGCACCCCTCATGTGCAGCAGCTCGTTTTCAAATAACCATTACACACCCTTCGCTTAAAAATATATCTAAAGTAATCGTAATAATAATAAATTCTGTTTTCAATTCGGCTACGGATTCAGGAAAAGATTACGATGAAAAAAAAAAAAAAAAAAAAAGACGACGTTAGCTCGTAATATGATTGACTGCGGGCGATTGCTATGTGCAGTAAATCTCACTCTCCGTGTCCGTGAAATCGTCGTCCTCCTCTCTACTATGTGTGCGTCAATTAAGCGAGTATTCATTCATTCATTGCCGCTGCTGTTGCTGCAACAATCGAGCTACGTGTAGAGATGGTGCGATATGATTCTAAAGTGGTTCTTCTGTTGCTGGGACTCCGTGCTGTGAAATATTATAAAATTGTAAAGTATATGTAGTTGGGGGTTGCAAGTACACATATTCTTCAATATGAAAGTCGGGTGGTGGTAGGTAAAGTGAATTATCGGCGTACGGCGCGTCATTTCACTTTTACTTTACAATATCGGAATCGATTGAGGAAATCCGTTTACAGTGCTTTCGGTCCGGTTCTTCTGGTGCAAGAGGGTACCGCTCGCACAAGCGACCATTCCAGAGGGGGGTATGAATAATTTTATTACAATTACTATTATTGATTTTTTTTTTTCTCTCTGTACATTCTCTACCTCTCCTTTTTCCATCTATCGTTGATTGTTTGGAGTTTTTTTTTTTAAATATTTAATAGAGGAATATGGGGAGACATGGTTGGGTAAACATTCCAACGGAGATCGAGTTTTATAGCAAAAATATTGTAAACTTTATTGAAGACCGTAACACTTAATGAGATGAGACAATTAGGAAGGGCCAAGTAGGAGTAGATTGGGTATTTAGTGGGGAATTTGTTATGACTTGGGAGTCCTAAAATTTTACGATACACTCAAGTCAATTGGCATCATGTACGGGTTGACATACTTTGACAGTATTTCATGCAGAGGTGGTGTAATTACGGAAATGCCTATAATGCGGGTGCGCTAACCGAAATGTATCTATAATGATCAGTTTAATGAGGAAATGGACAGATACTCAAGAAACGTGTCGGTAATGATTTGATCCCAATGTACCAGTTTCACGACGGGATTAGTTATCTTTTTCCACAGAGAACAAATTTTAGTCAGGGATAGCTTGTTGTTGATAACAGACGTTTCGGCTTCTGCAGAAGTGGAAATTGAAATTTTGAGTGAATGTCGAGAGAGGTATATTTATTTCGATTAGAAATGCAAAAAGCCGATTAAATGCGGAAAAAAGCATATATGTATGTATTGCTGAAAAATGTGTGCTCTTCTTTGTATATTGTAAACAACGATAATTTGATTGTACTCATATGGCAGTAATTATTTCGTGTCTAAAGTCTTAGTGAAGTGGTAAGAAGTTTAATCAATTCGAAAGCATCTTGTATGATTCCATTTGCACATTTTCACGAAATTTCTTATTTATTCAGATTTATATACATAACTAGCTATGAACTACTTAAGTACGTACTTCTGTATAGCATTTATACTTTTCATCTGACATAGAATATTTTCTTAATTTTCTTTCTTAAACTTTGTAAGTATACGAGCATAGTCTCGTATCTTTGATCTTAATTGTACACGTAGGTGCATTGGCAAATTAATATGGTCATTAAGGGTTTATTTGCTATACAGCCAGGATGTTAATGAATGTTAAGATTGGAACTGCTCCAGACGATGAGTGTTACTTCGTGAGCAGGCCGCATTCCGTTGCCATTTGTCCTTTAAATGGCTAGAGAATGGATAAAAGAATACTCCTTTCTGGACTCGATTTTGCTTAGAAGCACCAAGCCTCTTCCATCATCCACATTATTTTGGATTATCTTTCTAGGCATGGATGGCACTTGCTCGAAACTTTTTAATAAGCGGGTTCATTTAAACCATAACTGACGGCTATCTCAAGGATAGTCGTGGCTAACCAAAGACAACTTCTTCTACGAAAGAGTCGACGGCAACTGAACTCACAGGGGAGGATAGATACATATATTTATACAAGCCTCCAGTTCTTGCCGGTGAAAACTGTGTTATGTTGAATAGATATGTACATTAGAAACGCGACAGCTAAATAAATACATATGTAAATATATAAACAGAATTACAGCCCATGCCATGCTACTTCTTCTCCTTCTTCTTCTTCCTTTTATCAGCGAGGTTATGAGCCGAAAATAAGTGATCATAACCCTCCTAAGTCACCGCATTTCCACTGATCCGCCTGTGGGGTTCGCCTATTTGACCCTGAGGCCAATGAAATGCCGATGTCGTCGCATTTGTCTGATCCAGGCGTTTATAGGCCTGCCTTTCCTACATCGCGATGTCTTTGGAACGTGCATTAATATTGCCTTTTTAACGTTCTCTTCTTTGAACGTGGCAATACCAGCTAAGCCGGTCGTGCTCTATCATTTGTACGATGGCTTCCTTGATGTGAAAGCCCATGCCATTATTATTTGTGTAGGGTTATTTTGCACTGCGACCTAATGGTCTATTGTGCCCCCTGCTAATACCTTGGGGAGGTGTGTTCCCTCGTTAGAGACCTCTTCGCAATTGCAATTCCTGCGGAATTGTGTTTGAAGGTTATATGCATAGGCGAGAATAGTTCACCTTAGAGCTCTTTCTCCAGACCAGTTTCTTTTAAGAATCTGAGAATGAGAAGTGGGTCCATGGTTGGCACATCCTCTTCTAATACTTGGTATTTGCCCAAGTATTTCAATCTTTTGTGGGTCAGTGCCCCACAAGACTCCAGAAGGTGTTCCGGAGTCACACATGACTCGTTGCAGAATCTGCAAAGGCCTTCATTTGTTATACCTAGTTTCCGTAGATGCTCCCTGAGTTTGCAGTGCCCCGTTAGGAAGCCTGTTAGGATCTGTAGGTTATTCTTGCTAAGGCAGATGCAGGCTTCGAATCTTTTCCGGTTGTAACATCCCAGTAGTTTCTTAGCTTGCCTCAGGCCTGTGGTGTTGTTCCAGGTTCTTGCCCTGTCTTCTCTCTCCATTTTCCTGAATAAGCCCATGCCATGCTACTATTGTATTTTGTTGGTAAGCTACCGGCAAACGGTAAGAAATGGACTACCTAACTCCTGTACACAGGAGGTTTATCACAATTTTCGTATACAAATCAATAGATAAGCAAGCGTTAGGCACGTTAACTTCTTTTAGAAATAAAAAAACATGAATTCGTTAAATTCTGGGAGTGGCACTGTTAACAAGCACCTCCTTTGATCGCCCTGTGATTTAAGAAAGACTTCAAGGCAAAAACACTCTGGCGAAAATAACACAATCGTAGGTCTTCCTTAACAGCCACAGTATTGCGCCAACATTGAGTATAGTGCAGTGATGAAATAATGGGTATAAGGATATGAATTGGATATGTGGGCGCCGTGGCGTAAGTGTGTCAGATCACCGCGCGTGGGGTTCTAAGTTCGAATCCCAGAAAACACCAACAAGTTTTTTCACGGTCCCACCTCTCGCGAGCGTCTGACAAACATCCGAGAGTATTGTTGTCACGAAAAAGCTTCTCAAATCGCCGTTCGGATTCGGCACTAAACTACAGGTCCCTTCCATTCGTGTGAAAAATATAACGCACACAACATGAGTGGTTGCGAGAAGCTAGGCTGGCACTTAAAGAGCTGTTGCGCCAAATATTTATTTATATTTTTTTAAGGATATGTATTATAGACATTCCGGGCAATGAAAGAACTGAGTAACTTGCAAGGAATGGGTCAGAAAAAGTTTTAAGAATACGAAAAAAGTAGCGAAGACGATATGGCCCTTGTTCTGTTTTTCGGAATAGGCTCAATCGCCAGTCATCAGACCGATGAATCTATTCGATAGTTTTCCCTGGAAGATGGGGATTACAAAAACATGCACAATAATGAGTCTGAGAATCGTCCTGAGATTCATTTCTTTATCTGGGTGGTTCTTATTTGGCGACCTCTCTTAAAGTTCACGGCTCCGTAGGAGAAATATGTACAGTATTTGAATGTGATTAATCTTCCAAAGACAATATTTAAGCGATATTTCATGTCTCTTGATATTCTTGGTACATTTAAGGATGTATTTATACTTTTTAATAAAGAGACAGAGTGAAGATCAAGCAGCGCACAGCCAGTTACCCAAGTATCGCTACATGGGATCCCAATTGTAAATCTGTTAAGCAGACTTATTTGGTAATAAATTCAGAAACCGTACTGTGCATCTCCAGCTCGCAGAAATCGGAAAACAAGATAATCTGCTTAAGTGAACCATAGTCTGTAATTGCACTGTCTGTTTTCCCTGCATACTACCTTTTCATTATAAAAGAAAAAAATGCAATTGCCTTTAAACCGACACATATATTTAGCGACAACTAACCCGTGCCACGATTTTCAATCAACTGAGACAATATCTTTATAAATATGCACGTGCTTGTATACCATGCAGCATACTGACGTCTTCTAACTTTAATTCTGCTTTTTACTGGAACTCCAACACTAAAAAGTCCCAGAAATGCACTACAAAGTGAGTGCAAATTGCATACACTTAGCATGCAGAAAAAGTGCCAACAAAAGAATCCTCTACTCCAATTAAAATCATTTTATCTGTTGACACATCCCGTCTCATCTCAAATGCATGCTGTGATTGCGAAATTTGTCAAAACAATCAATAGGGATGCATTCATGCCCAAGATAAGTGTAATCTAATCCTGCTGCTGCACTTTCTCGGCACAACTGCCACGCATCAAATGTCTCGATTACGAGTTTCTCCCCATTCTCTGTGGCATCATCATAATCATCATCCATCATATTATCATCTCCTATCGCTCGATAGGCGGGCCCGTATCTAATTTCATTAGAAATCTCTTCCACTTGCTTCGCATCAAAAAACGGACGAACAACTGAAATCGAGACCACAATCTATGAAAATTACGAGTATATTCATCATCAGTGTCGTCGGGAGGAAATTATGTTTTCTTTTTTTATTGTCCCCTGTGGGCTCCTGCGATCCGCAAGTGTCAAAAAGACAACTCTGATGCAGAGCCGATCCTAGTGATGAACGGGAATTAGTAAAACGACATGTGTAGGAGTAACACTTTCCACGGAGTCGAAAGGACACGAGGTAATACGAGTTGCGGGCACTATAAATCAATACGCACAGACGTGAGTGGGTTTTCTTTCTAAAAATAGATACTCAAACAGTTACGAGTATATTAATTCCATGAGTTCGCTAATGATAGGACTTCCACTCTATACTTTGTGGATACAACCTCGTACGGCTGTGGTAAATACTCTTCTAGGGTTTACCCCCGAAAATAGTCTTATAATGAGAGGTTTTGTTTCCAAAAAAAAAAAATTAAAGCAGTTTCAAGGAGAAGATTAAAATCTAGATCGAGTCTTCTTTTTTTTTCTTGTCCCTTTTACATTGTCTTCCATCCACTATACGTTCGCCTTTTGTTCCTTTTTACCCGATCGTTTTGTTCGTGACGGTTTGTCGAACACCCGTCGCTAATATGGACGAGGGTGAGAGAAAAAGGAGAATGGAAATTGTATAACAAACGAGTTGATTTTGTATTTGTTTGGTAACCTGAGGTCTCTGAGAGCCCGGTTCGAGCGAGATACTTCAAAGTTCAGACATCGGGACAAAAAGAGAAAAAAAAGACAAGACAAACTGGAAAACCATCAGATATTCTTTGTTTTATTTATATTGTTCTTGGAGTCGGCCTTAAATCGTTTTTTTTTCTGTTCTTTCTTCTTTGATTATGTTTCTTATATTTGTTAGAATCTGTGTTGGTTGTGTCTACTCTTAGTGACTAGTTATGCTGTTCAAGTGGCTGCTGTGTGAAAAGTGGAAGATTGAGTTTCGGTAATAAGATTTAGAAGTGAGTGGAAGTTGCCTTCAAATACTTGACCGTACTCGTATACTTAGTGAATTTTACTAATATAGATTGTATTTAAAATTTTTAAGGAAATATGTCATCTGCGAAAATCAACTGAAATGTTGTATAGTATACGTGAAACCATTCGAGTCTCATTATACTCAGACCTCGAGCACATCGAGCGTGCTCAGAGCGCTCTGATTGGTTTATGAAACACACTAGAGCACTCTGATGTCATTTGATTTGCAATTATAGGTTGAGCTGTCAAAATATGAATAGAATATTTATTGATAGTTATTTTTTATGTTATTATTTATCCTCCGCATCAGAACTACAAATTTTTTCCGCCATTTTATTTATTTTGAAATTTTTCTTTCTTTGTCCTCCTGTCAAATATGAAAAATGGTTGTGCTCAGGATTTTGCTCTGAACGCTCGGTCAAATTATTCAGAGATCATAGAGTGCGCTCTGAGATGAGAGATGAGAGCTCTGATGTGTCTGAGCTAAAAAAGAAACACAACTATTTTTTTGACAACTCAAGCTCTGCTCTGAACTAAAAAAGAAAAACGCCTATTGTGACTTTTGTCTTGGTCGAAGTCGTAAAAAGAGGTTAACTATAATAACACCCGTAGGTGTCAGGGGTGCAACTGAAAATTTGAAATTTTACCAGCACTTAGGCATGCCGAAGGTGCTAGGAGATGCGACAGTAGGATACATTTTTTTAGATCTGCACCCTGTGTTGAGATTAAACGATTGCTTACGGGTTTCGGAGTTTAATGTGTTCAATGCAATTGCACGACGTAAGTTGGACATGAAGAGAAGAGATAGAGAAGGCTTGAGACCCATGTGATATTTGGTTTCAGTATATGCTTTCTCCATGGGTGTGTGAACTAGTCGGAGAGAATTTGCTGTAATTTCTGCATTCGCTTCTTATTTCTAGTATTTGTTTCGAGCGAGTGTCGAGTTATTCTGGGTGGTGAATGATCAGAATATTTATTACTAGAAAACTTGAGTGGATATGGTTGGTACTTGAGCTGATAATTAACACTCAGTAGCCGAACATGCTATCACCCATGATCAGTTCTAAATCAGATTTGATGCTCAAAATTCTCGGACGCACACCATGGCACTCATTGCTTTGCAAGAGGGCGGGAGGATTTTCCTGCACTGGTTTCAATTCAACTTTTCCAAGGTATTTTCTTCCCATATCCTATACCTATAGTCTCGGGGGCTCGAAAGGGTGTAAAACAATCCGGCATAAGTATGTTGCAGGCCTTATTCAGTGCGTAGTCTGGATAACACTCCTTATTGAAATGTGTCCCTGAAGGACAGAGCATGTGGTTGTGGGGAACGTAGGCATATGCAGATAGTCTAGAGATTTTTTCACCTCAACATTGCTCATGACCCCTTACGGGTTGTTGTTGGATAGGCCGATATGTGAAATGAAGGGAATGTTTTGAACATTTTCTGATAAGCAAATTACTGGAATTTCATCGAAAATTTATTTCCAAAGTCTTTAAGCGAATTTCATGATTGTAGATTGTTGAAGAGGTGGGATTAGGTCACATTATAACTGCGGCTTTAAAGCACCGGGAGCGAATGGAATATTCCCTGCCCTACTACAAAAAGGCCAGGAAATCATTATGCCACACCTCCTAGGACTATTGAGAAGCAGCGTCGCACTTGGGCATATACCAAGAATATGGAGAAGGGCAAAGGTTATATTCATTCCGAAAGTGGGAAAAAGAGACACCACTTCACCAAAATCCTTTAGGCCCATCAGCTTGACCTCATTCATGTTAAAGACGCTAGAAAAGGTCATAGATAATCACCTAAGAATGACTGTGCTGGAAAGAATACCTCTCCACCACAATCAACATGCCTACAGAGCAGGAAGATCCACCGAAACTGCGCTCTACCAGCTGACAAGTTGGGTTCAGGATACACTGGAGAGCAAGGAAACAGCAGTATGCGCATTTCTAGACATCGAAGGAGCCTTCGATAACACCTCCCACGAAGCAATTAGGAGGGGTCTCGAAATAAAAGGAGTAAATCACACCACAAGTAACTGGATGTGTGAGATGCTAAGAACTAGGACTGCTGAGATAGAGGTGGGTCAAAAAACCATCACAATAAGCACCACTAGAGGCTGTCCACAAGGAGGGGTATTATCACCATTGATGTGGAGCTTAGTAGCAGATGAACTACTGCACAAATTGACAGGTGCCGGCATTACGTGCCAGGGGTACGCCGACGATATAGTCATTGTCGCAAGAGGAAAATTTGAAGAAACGCTATGCGAAATCATTCAGAAGGGTCTACGAATCACACAGAAGTGGTGTAAAACGGTAGGACTCAGAGTGAACCCTACCAAAACCACTGTGATACCCTTCACCAAGAAAAGACAGTTAAAGCGTATGCAACCCATCCTGTTGGAAGGGATCAGAGTTGACCCACAGAAACAGGTCAAGTATCTAGGTCTAACACTAGACAGTAAACTCCTCTGGAGAGAACATGTAGAAACTGTGGTAACCAAAGCCACCAGAGCACTTATGGTGTGCATAAACATTTCAGGAAAGACCTGGGGTTGTAGCCCAGCCACACTGAGATGGATGTACCTGATGATAGTAAGACCCATCATCACATACGGGGCAGCGGCATGGGTCAACAGATCTAGACTAACCACGACGAGGACATCCCTCAACAAAGTGCAAAGATTAGCCTGTATATGTATAACAGGAGCCATGCGAACCTGTCCCACAGCAGCTCTAGAAGTGATCGTAGGGATACCTCCACTACACATAGTGCTAGAGCGAATCGCCAAGGAGACCATTTTAAGAATCAGCAAAGAGGGCATCGGGAAAGGAACATGCATCGCAAATAAAGAGCGAGTAACCCTATCCAAATCGGTGCCGCTTCTGGACTGGCCCAGAGATGATATGGTCAAGAAATACTGCTTTGAAAGGAAATTTGACTCAAAGCTGAGCAACAAAAGAGATTGGAGCAGCGAATCCGATAAATACCAACTCAAACAACACACAATTAAATGGTACACAGACGGATCGAAAACATCTACTGGCACTGGGGCAGGAGTGTACGGGCCCAGGACTAGATACTCAGAATCACTGGGAACATTCCCCAGCATATTTCAAGCAGAAGTTCACGCGATCGAAAGATGCGCGCAATTCAACTTAGACAGGAAATATCGCGGGCAGGACATCGCGATACTATCAGACAGCCAAGCCGCTATTAAAGCACGGACCTCGCATGAGATCAGATCCAAACTGGTATGGGAGTGTCTCACCAGGATCAACAAACTGGGAGAAACAAACAAAGTAACTCTCTACTGGGTACCAGGACATGTAGGAGTAGAGGGGAACGAAGCAGCTGATGAGCTAGCTAGAAACGGATCAGACACGCCATTCCTTGGACCAGAACCCTTCTGTGGGATAGGACCCCACAAAATAAGGGAAGACTTAAGGAAAGAAGAAGAGAACAAATGGGCCAAACATTGGGACGATATCCCCCAAATAAGACAGGCAAAGGAACTTCTGGGGAAATACAACCAGAAAAGAAGCAGAGCCTGCCTAAGAGTTAGTAAGAATCGGCTTCGCATCTTGGCGGGCATGTTAACAGGTCACTGCAGACTTAAGGAGCACCTTAGGAAACTGGGAATAGAGGGAGACGGACACTGCAGATTCTGCAGGGACTTCGCAGAAACACCAGCGCACCTTCTTATGGAATGCGAAGCACTGATCCACAAAAGAAGGAATCACCTTGGTGCCTACCTCCTATCAGAAACGGATTTGCCTTCGCTGGATCCACTGAAGATACTCCGGTTTGCTGTAGCAGCTGGACTGGAGGAAGTGCTCTAGACCGAGTATATCATCGGCTAGAACCTTAGTAAGGGGGGCACAATAGATCTCTTATAGGTCGCAGTGCACTTGCACCTCTCAACAATATAAATCAATCAATCAATCATAACTGCGGCCACATTGGACCTATTATGATTTCCTCTGATCTTAAAGCTCACTCAATATACCCGATTTGGTGATGAACTCTACTCTGCTTTTGACTGAGCTTGCAGATAGGTCTTCTGCTTCAAGGTAGATTTTACCTAAATAACGATGATGTGTTCTGATAAGACAGTTACAGTGACATAAGATGTATTCTGCTGATTCTTCGTTTTCGTTGCACATTCTGCAGATATTTTCTTGTGCTAGTCCCATAGCCATGAGATGTGTTTTCACTCGACAGTGCCCTGAAGGAAACCTGTGGCTTTTCGAATCTGACTCCTAGTCAATTGAAGGAGTTGTTTCGTTCTTTTGAGGGAAGTGTTTGGCAAAAAGATCTTGGCTTGTCTGTTACCTTCAGTTTCCACCCAGTATTGATGCGCTTTTTCTTTTAGCCAATTTTTGATACAGCTTTTTGCCGTACTCACTGGTAATCCACAGAATGGTCTTGGCATCATAAAGTTTGACGCAGCTCCTGTTCTGGTTAGCAAGTCAGCTTTGTCCTTTCCTTCATATCCGCTGTGTCCTGGCATCCAAATGAGATGAACTCTGTTTGTGCTGGCTAGTGATATGAGTAGTTGAAGGCAGTCCCATACCAGTTTGGATGCTATTTTATAAGCCTTAATTGCCAGTAGAGCAGGCTTGCTATCTCAAAGAATATAAATGTTCTTGTTGGTTATAGATCTGTTTATATTTTCTCTGATGCATAGTTCTATAGCGAATACTTCGGCTTGGAAGACGGAGTTACTTTTTTCCATGCACGAGTGAATGAAGGTTTTCGTAGTAGCGCCGTATACTCCAACCCCAACTCTTTCATCTGTCTTGGATCCGTCTGTGTACCATACATGAGAGTTATTGGCAAATGTAGGTTTGTAGTCGAACCCCATAGGCTGATCAGTAGAAATGCGGTGAAGTGATCAAAACCTCGCTGATATAAAGGAAGAAGAAGAGGAAAGTTTGTTCTGTTCTCAGTTATTGCGATCTGGGAATGTAACCTTGAAGCTGAGCTATTCAAAGCAGCAGGAAAAAACTTCAAAAGAAGCATACACCAATTTCACTATTTACAAAGTATGGTCGCCCCAAAGTGCTTGTGCTGGATGAATGAAACCTTAGTCCTTTAGTCCGATCTTCAAAATAGAATACCCTTTTAAGCGCTACAAAGGTGTGTGCATCAGCCTTCTGAACATGACGTTAAAGATCTTATCAGCTGTAGACCTTCGACAACAACCTTATTGGTCCATATCAGCGTCGGCAGCCAAACTTTTTATCGACTTTAAGGAAATCTATGACACTGTCTACAGACGGTAGGTTTAAAAAGTTGTGTTTAAATTGAGCATCCCTGTTTGGCTTGGCAATCACGAGGTCAAAAGAAAGCGATTGAGCAGCAGCTGTATGTTTAGTGAATATCGCAAAACCCTCGAAAACGATTTTGATCGACGAACTTAAGTAGTTGATGATTTCACTTTTTTTTTTTAAACTAACTTAATGAGCGATAACTGTATTTACCTATTATTCAATATTTGTACTCTACAATAATTTATGTTGCTTACCGTGACATTCATATACAAATAGTATTTCCCTAGATAAAAATTCTGAACGAGCGACATGTTTACGTGCGAATTTCCTTAGCCAAAGTTTTAAATTTATCTCCTACAGATAAAGCTGTGTGCAATTTTAACTCTTCATCAGCCTAAGTACTTACTGATAAGAAAATAATTGTTTGGACTAGATATACAATACTAAGTACTCGTATGACTAATTTTGAATGAATTTTCTCAGGAGAATAAAAATGTGAAAAATATGATTTTAATCTTATGTCAACCCAGTATGATCATCTGTGCTTGAGGATGAATAAAAATATTTAGACAATGATAGTTGAGTATTTATTGCTCTATTGGCTACTCAAATATTAGCTTTAAGCCACAAAGTAGCTAATAAAAAATACATTTCGATGTTTTTGATTAATCTTAACGAACAACAATATTATAATTAGAATATGTCACAGTCCCCTCGAGAAAAAGACATTAAACACCAATGTCTACAACAAACCAACACCATCTGCTTCAATGAATGCAAATTATTTATATCAATTGAAAGGTTGAAAGGTCGGGCACATATAATACGTGTACATATGATATTTATTTTTAAAATACGTACTCGTAATTGTTAGCACGTCATTTCTACCTGAGTAGGTAGACACCATTAATTGACGAATTGTTGAGGACGGATGAGACACTGTCTACCTACCATTCGCTTGTGTCGTCAATATTTTACTAGTGGCAACATTTTACACTGTTTTGACAGAATTCCGCAGATGATTTGTGTCAGAGACTGTTTACATGACGAGTTTTCGAGAAACTGCGAAGCAAAAATCTCTGATTTGATTTTGAACTTTCTGATAGCATTTGACATCAATGTCAAATCAAGTTATTTACGTTGATTTCATAAAGATTTGCATTAGAGATGAGATGGACAATCCGGCAGCATTTGAGCATTCAATACGCTGTTTTAGCGTAGTAAAAATAAGTGCAATTTTTGAAAAAAATTCGATAGATTTTACTTCAAACAAGGCGAGAATGCTGCGAAGTCTTGCAAAGAAGTTTGTGCTGTTTGTGGTGAAAGTACTTCCTCAAAATCAACAGCCAAAAGATGGTTCACTCGATTCCGTTCCGGAATTTTCGATGTCAAAGATTCACCCCGCGCTGTTTGACCAACGACTGAAAAAGTCGATGAAATCCTCAAAAAAAGTGGAGGATGACCGGCACATATGCAGTTGTGACATCGAAACGAAATCGAGCCATTTTTGAAAAGATTGTTGCAAAGTCGGGACTGATCTCAAAAAGGTAATGCAGAGTATTTGGTGGGACTGGAAGTGACCCATGCATTATGAGCTGCTGCCGCCTGGCCAAACGATTAATTCTGAGCCCTACTGCCAGCAGCTAACAAGATTAAATGAGGCGGATCAGGAAATACGGTCGAAGTTGATCAACAGCGTTGTCTTCCATTATAACAAAGCCAGACCTCATACTTCTTGGGTGACCCGCGAAAACAGAGAGAGTTTGGCTGGTACGTTTTGATGCATCCACCGTATAGTCCAGACCTTGGACCATCGGATTGCCATTTATTTTGGTTCATACAGAATTATTTTAATGGTGTTGAATTCCATAAGAGACTGCGAAAATCACTTGTCAGAGTTTTTCGTCAAGAAATCCACAGAAGTCCTTTGTGGATGCAATTATGGTTTTGCTTGAAAAATGGCAAAAGGTCATTGATCAAAATGAACAATATTTGTTTTAATAAAATTCAATTAAAATATAAAGGAACATTTATTTGAACTTTCACTACAAAATGCTCATACTTACTTTCCAACCCAATAGTATATTTCAAACTAAGTTTCATAGTTAGGTTAATAATATTTTACTACTGAAGATTTACTAAAATTATCTTTTCACTGTAAATTAATTTGTTATATGTTTCAATTTTGAAATGTATGTTCTTATAATGTTTAATGTTAATTTAACATGGATTACAAAATTTAATTGTATACATAGCTTTTATAAATTTCACTGATCCTGCATACTGGGAACTAATAGACACGAGTATAACTTTACATAAGTAGATAACTACTTTTACAATTTCAATCGAAAATTATTAAAACTTTGTCCTGTAATTGGAAAACTTTTTGAAGGACTTTATACATAAATTGCACTGTATTGATTAATAAAACACTTTACGTCATCAATTGAAACTTTTGAAATTCAGTGAGGTAACCACATACGAACAAAAGGTTATAGGATAGGTACTGCCCATCATTCATAAATAGCTGGGCTATAATAGCGTGACAGGAAAATTATTGTGACCTTTCAAAGTAAAGGTTGAAAATGTAAGTGGTAGGAACATTCTAATCAATTTAATACTCGTTTATGTGAGTTTAATTTTGCCAGTGTCCTTTAAGTGGTATTTTTCCTCAAAAAGAGGGAGCTAGTCGCCCATGGCCAGGATTAGTCTGGTGCTTTAATGTAGTTGAATGGAATTGTGACCAAAACTAAATTTATCTCTCTTTTCTTATTAAGGACTCAACAAGTTACTACTCTCTTAGTATTCGGTCCACATCCTATTGGCTTAGGGAATAGTCGCTCGCAAAATATCAGTCTCTTTGGTCAGTTGCATTCCAAATAAAATTTTAACTATTGGATAATTGCACAAATTTGTGCCCGATCATCATGATGCGACTAGTGTTTGTTTTATGGACATTTTGTAAATATATCACTTAATAGTGTGTGGCATCATCAGTCAATTTATTGCTAGACCCCGTTGAGTTAAGTTAATTCGAATGCTATGAGTTTCGAAAAAGAGTGAGTATTGGAACTGCAACGAATTCAGAGTGTTTATTAGATAATGCTCCTGCTCTTAGGGCAAATAAAAAGTGCCAGAATTTGAAACGGGGATTTTAACATGGATGATCAACCTTGCTCTGTATGCCCTTTAGGCACTGTTGACGACATTTCGCGTGCCTGAGTGGAAAATAACCTAATGATTTCAACTAAGGAGTTTGCTGAGGCTGAATATTAAATCCGTTCGTCAGCATTTATTTATTTAAAGCAGTGGGCGCCGTGGTGTAAGTGGTTAGTGTGTCGCATCACTACGCATGAGGTTCCAAGTTCGAATCCCAGAAAACACCAAACAGTTTTTTCACCGTCCCACCTCTCGCGAGCGTCTGACAAACATCCGAGAGTATTGTTGTCACGAAAAACCTTCTCAAATCCCCGTTCGGATTCGGCACTAAATTGTAGGTTCATTCCATTCCATTCGTGTGAAAAATATAACGCACACAACATGAGTGGTTGCGAGAAGCTAGGCCCTGGTACTTAAAGAGCTGTTGCGCCAAATATTTATTTATTTATTTTCCCAACGTTTTTCACCACATACCCCCCATAGCGAATTAGAAATACTCATGCCATTCGAATCAAAACACCCAGCACATTTGATGAAAGGAATAAAATGCACGTGTTGGACGACACAGTGGCAATACTACAACTAAACTGGCATGCGTATCGTATACCTATACTATATATAGTTCTCATTGCAGTTTGTGTGCTTTTGGTACCTTTCTAGAAAAATAAGGAAATAGGAAAAGAGAATGGGAATATTCACACACTGAAGTAATAAATGTTGGAGACTTCAACATTTACATTTGTATTCTCTGCATGAAAAATTCACAATTTAAAGTCAAAGTGTTCATCTTGCCAAACATCCAAACCACACTAGGCTCAAAAGGTATTACAACAAGCTATGTCATGAACTAAGAAGCGAGATCCCTTTTTGTAGAGATGCTTATTTTCAAAGAAATTTAGTTCAACACACCGGGAACTCTAAAAAAGAAAGGGAAGTGGTTAATGAAATTTTGAATAGGAAGAAATCAAACGTTGATATTTCAATAATCCAGAGCAATGTAAATGTGTCTGAACCTTTAGATATTGCTAACCTTTTCAATGATTTCTTTACTAACTTAACCACTTCCGTTCATGATCTTCCGATGCATATTAACTCCACATGCCAATGCGATAGCACACTCAAATGGGAGCACCTACAAACACTGAGCTTTTTCTTTAAACAGTTTACCTCACTGGAAGTGCATAAAATTATAATGTCACTGAAAACGTCAAATTCATCCTCCTGCGATTGTATTTCGAGTAGGCTTTTGAAAAATATATCTTTTCTTATTGCTGATATGCTATGCTATGTTTTCAACTTAAGTATTCAAAAAGGTATTTTTTCTGATTCGCTTAAGACTGCAATAGTAATTCCATTACACAAAAATGGGGATACTACACTTTTAAATAATTACCGCCCCATTTCTCTGCTGTCCGTTTTTTCTAAGGTTTTAGAACGAGCTTTTAAAACCAGGATGTTATCGCTCTTAGATAAAATACATTTTTTCAGTGAATATCAGTATGGATTTAGACGAGGTAAATCTATGGAAGACGTCTTGCTAAAACTGTGTGGCGAACTATACAGCAGTGTAAATGTAAATGAATCCCCTGCCGCTCTATTTATCGATTTTACTAAAGCTTTCGATATGGTTGATCATGCACTTTTACTCAATAAGTTGTACAATGCAGGCTTTAGAGGATCTACGTACTCTTGGCTTGCTTCTTATTTAAACAATCGTAATCAGAGGGTATAGATTAAATCTTGTTTGAGTTCTGTGTGCTCCACTAATATAGGCGTCCCCCAAGGATCCGTTTTAGGCCCTATATTATTCCTAGTCTACGTGAACTCCTTATTCATTCAACCCTTTAAAGGCATAATTACAGCATTTGCCGATGATACTGCGCTTTCTTACTCCAATAACAACCATCTTATATTTATATTATTTCAGATAGCCAGGCAGCACTTAGGGCATTATCGTCCAACCAAATGGACTCCGTAACTGTAAAATGCTGCTACGATGCTTTACAAGATCTTGCCAAACACAACAGAGTAATGCTCGATTGGGTCCCTGGACACCAGGGAATTGTGGGCAACGAATCTGCAGATGAGCTTGCTAGGGCCGGCTCAGAATCTGCGTTTATAGGTCCCGAACCTTATTGTAGCGTCAACTGGACAACAGCTACAGCATTGATTAACGAATGGGAGAACAAACTTTGTCTAGATCACTGGACTAATGGGCCAGGTTTAAGACAATCCAAACGATTAATCAAGCTTTACTCCTATAAGGAAATCCTTAACTTAGATAGGGAAAGGGAGGAAGCTAGCTTTCTAACTGGCCATTGCGGCCTAAGATACCACTTTAACCAGCTGAACCTGTGCCAAGAGAAGGACTGTCGGCTATGCCTAGAGGAGGATGAAACATCCGAACACATTCTTTGTGAATGCCCGGCACTACACATATTAAGGAAACATATTTTCCACAAGGAGATACTCACTTCAGTGGAACTGAAATGCTCCACTACTAAAGACATACTCATTTTTATAAGGGAGGTAGTACGTCTGTTAGGTTAACTCCAACCCTCCGATACAATAGATCTTTCAGGTCGCAGTGTCGTTGCCACGAGGGCATGGGTTGTACAAGAGAAAAAAAAAGGAAAACAACCATCTTAATTTGTATGGCGAAGTCAATTTTGATCTCGAAATTCTTCGCAGATGGTTCAGATTTCACAAACTATCTATTAGCTCTAAAGCGAAGTTCATGTTATTTAACACCATGGGTGCAAATTGTGAAGATATGTTTTTGCATGTCACTCACCTAGTTGCTCGAGATTTTGTCTTAGTTATGCCTGTTGCCATGATCAATGTTTTACCACTTTTGATGATAATGTGCGTTGTTCAGATCATTACTTCGTTGTTGAGCGTGTTGAGAGTTTCAAGTACTTAGGCATTATTTTGGATAACAAGCTGAGTTGGAAAGATCACACGACCCACTTGAAACGATATCTTAATGCAGTAGTTAGACATATTTATCATCTTAGCCTATACTGCGATTCGGCAATTCTTAGATTTGTGTATAATGGTCTGTTCAAATCTAAACTTCAGTACGGAGTTTCGTGTTGGGGTGGTGCACACTTGGTTAAAATAAAACCTTTGCTTTTAAAACAAAAGCATGCAGTCCGTATTATCTGTAGACTTAATCGCAGAACTCCTAGCTTTGAGTTGTTCAGAAATCTTAAAATTCTTCCGCTAAGGCACCTATATTGTTATAAGGTTGTTAAAATATTTTTTCAAAAATCTGCCAGATTATATGGCAACCACAATCTACTTGTCAATACCCTTAATTTTGTTTCCGTACCTATTATAACTAAAGCATTTTTTTTAAAATTTTATAAAGTTACTTCTTGCCGTTTATTTAATAAACTTCCAGAAATACTCAGATGTCAGCGAAACGAATCAATCTTTTTAAACCATGTACGAATATGGCTATTCTCTTTTAATCATCATAATATAGAACACCTTATTAATTCACCTTTCTAATGTCTATTTTTCTGTATTACTTACGTTCATTTGTTTTAATTTTGTTGTAAACATTTGCATTTACACTTCTTTTAAGTGAATAATGCAAATCCGCATCAACTTATTAAATTTGAATTTATTTTTTTTTCTATCATGATGGTGCATTCGATTCTTGTCCCTCTGACAAAAGAATGCTCTTAACTATTTCATATGAAGAATGTCTAGTATTATACTTAATTTGTTGTAACCCTCTACATTGTAAATTGTATCCTTTTTTATGAAATAAAGCAATTTCATAATACAAAATAAAAAAAAAAAAAACTTCACTATTAGAGTCTTCAAAGAGCTTATTCTTCAGATTCTGCTCCTCTAGATTTTCATCTATTTCAGTCCCTTTAGGATGGTAGGAAATTCGGTTCCATGGAAGCTGTCGAAGACTACCTTACGACATTTTTTGAAGGAAAACTACTCAATATCTATGAAAACGGAATCCGCAAGCTTGTTAAACAAAATGAGACGGCTCTAAAAAATGATAGATACTATTAATAAAATTGTTTTCAATAAGATGTAGCCGCTTGGGTTTCATTTGGTTTTGTAATTCTGCAATAAATACATGTTTTCATAATTTAACCGATCAAAAATCATGACTTTGGCATGCTACACTGACTGTAGCCATAAAAATTCAAATATTTGGCACATGATATTAGTATGATGTATGTCAGTATGATTTACAGCTAAATGAGGTTTCCTCAAAATGTTTGGGACTCAGGCCCTGTTTAACTTTTGTTACACTCCAGCTAACTATAATTTATTATAGCTAGGCCCATACATTTAGGTCCCCAAAACATGCTGGAGCTTACTGCTCGGACTTTTAACACATATGAAATATGCTATTTGTACAAATGCACCTGAATTCCTGGAATATTTGTTTGACCTTTACTTTTTTCTCAAGGAAAATTTGGTACAAAAAATATCCTGTAACTAGCATTTTAACCAACACCAGCCAAATCGGCTGAGAAATAGCCAAATTTCGATAACAAGTTGATATGTAAAATACCGTAAGCGGATATTTAACCAAAAATTTGGTAGATGGTAGTCCAGCACATGTCCAAACTAGTCCAAATAACAAATTTAAACAGAAATTGCTTTCGAGAAAATTACAATATGTATATCAAAATCGGGCATAAGTAAAATACCATTCGTTTTGAGGTTAGAATGAAATGAATTACATTCAATGCCAGTCAGATATCAATAGGTTTGTCGGGTTGGTGTAATCATAAACGGTTTGAAACTTTAAGATTTCAGCATACCCGTATTACAATTTATTTATCTCGAGTAGCATTTAAAAATTCGATTTTGGTTAATAAATTATTGTTTGTTGGAAGAAGTATATAGGATTAAAAAAAAACTCAAAACAATGTTAAATTTAGAAACCCCAGATATGAAATTTGGAGTTTGAAAACCGAGGTCTGTTGAAAAAAACGAATTGACAGACCCACTTTTTTGAGATTCTCTATAATCGTAATATCAATTTTGACTCAAATCTGGAGTCCGAATCTTTCATAATTAGGTACAATATTATTCGTGAGAATAGTTGACATAGAGTGAATCGCGAGATCACTTTACATTTACCCTGTTTTATGGCTGCTCAATTTATTCGACACTGTCGTAAGAATAGGATAGTTTTGCTAGCTAGTCATTCACTGGCAGGATTGCCGCTAACGAATTGGGAAAAGTCGCAAAAATAGCAAAAATAAAATTGGCAAGTGTCAAGTTGTAACATAGTAAGTACAGCGCGATTTTTGAATGTCTGTTTAATGTTAAATAATTTCCACTAAATGCAAAAATGTTGTCATCAATGTAATTTCCCACATTAGACAACAATTTCACCCACCACTCAGGCAACTTCTTAATGCCGCACAGTGGTGCCAAAACATCATTTTCGCGAAAAAAATCACTTCAACTGCGGATCTCTATAGGAAACATATGCTGATCAAAAATGTTTCTATGAACAAGGGCCGAATGAGGAAAAAATCAAATAGCTTCGCCGGGAGGTATGGTGAGATCTCCCTATAATGACGCGCTTGAACAGAACAGACTTTTTGACGGTTTTATTAAACTGATGAACCGGGGCGCAAGTTGTCGCAGCTGGAAATGGTACAGTTGTTTAGGTAAGAGTCTAAATAATATTTTCAATTAAGAAACAAAACGGAGGAGTGTGGAACACGTTAATTCTGCTCTACTGAGTTTTTGCAAATATTGATTTTCGACCGTTTACTTAGAAAATCCATAACTGCTTGAAGAATTAGAAAATAAAAATTATGATAACATTTACGTTTCCTTCAGACATGTTGTAAAACGTATTTCAAAATTTTAAGTTATTATCAACTTGACGCTGAACAGATATTTACTAGAATACAAGGCGCTTTGCTGTATGCAATAAAAATGGTTACATAATGTAGCGACTTTAAGGTGCTGCAACTGTTGTCATAGGTGTAAATATTTCTCCATTCCACCGAAATGTATTACCCAACTCATATATTTTCAGAATACGAAGCCACATAGTTATTCAAACAATTTGAAAATTTTGATTTTTTTCGCCTCTCGCACCACTGTGTGCCGCACTAAAAACATTGTTTAGCTTCGACGAAAAACAAAAAACCCCAAGAGCATCTTAGACAGCCTTCCGAGATCTAAATTTTTTTCCATCAAGGAAAAGTCTGCAATACTTTGGAATAAGTGAAAATCTTCTTCTTCTTCCTATTTCGGCGAGGCTATGATATGAAAACAAGGGATCATAACCCTCCCAAAAAAAAAACCCTCCCACTTCACTGATTTCTAATGATCCGCCTGTGGGGTTCGGCTGTTTGGCCTCAGGCCTCCCGATTTTGGATCACTTCTCTGCTGAGGCAAAACAAATTCCGGTGTCGTTGCATTTGTGTGATCCAGGCGTTAATAGGCCCGTTCTTTCGCAATGTCTTTGGAACGTTCATTGAAATTGTCTTTTTAATAGGGTTCAAATGATCTCTTCTCTGAACGTGGTAAACCCAATTAAGCCGGTCGCACTCTACTTTTCACACACTCATCTCCGGTAACGATCCGGTTTAAAAAAGGCTCTTGATGGTAACGCGACAAAAGCGCAATGCAAACATCTATTCTTTGATTATTTTGCGATAGGTGGTGTGGTACCTATTTTCCAACTTTATGACTTCTTTTCCCATCTTTGTTATGTGTTGATGGATGATCATATGATTTACGTTGAGTTCTCATATCAAAAACAGTTGGGTTTCTTTTGATGGTGGACTTCAAGAGCGCATCATCTAGCTCTTCTGCGCTACCCGAAAAAGGTTCATCCTTTAGGTCAAAATTGTCATTTCTAAAGTTTGAAATCCAACGCCGACACTTGGATTCGCTGAGAATACCCTCTCCATACACTTTTTTGGATTTCTCTAGTGATTTTACTTTCATCCGATACATCCATTTCAAAATTCAGTTAACAATTCTTTACAATGTCCAGAAATTTGCAGACAGAATGAGCAATATGCCCCAAATATTATTTTCAATAGCAGTTTCAGTATTAAATAAGTTTTATGCATATCATGGCAATTGGAAATGACAATTCATAACAGTTCCAGGGGCGTTCAGATCGAGCGTCCTTATTCAAAGATCCTTTATATGTAATATATACGTAGAAGATAAACAGCACTCAAGACGCCTATTGACAGATCAAATGCTACTAAGCCTTATCTAATGTTTTACATACACTTGGTGCTCTTATCTGCAGGTAAGCATCGGCTTTCTGTAAATTCTTTACAAAATTTAGTACACCACACCAACTCTTGTCTTAAGGATGATTTTAGAACACGTAAGTTATGCACCGTTCTGCATGCTTACCAATTTGTAAGAGACTGTCTGCCGTGAAGAAATTTATATTTTTTTTGTTTTTTAGTACTGAAGTCACAAAAACATAAAAATATTCGAAAAAAAAGTTGGAATGATAAAAACGCTACAAAAACGAGTACCAAGCTAAAATTGTGGAATTGTAACGGGGAAAAAGGAAACCCATTTAAGAGCAACATTTTCCCCGTTGTATGATCTCGAATGCCTTCAACGAAAACCATCAAGTTGCATGATAAGACTGTCCAGTTTACGTAAAGAGTAAATGGTATAACTTCGATTGTGAAAAGCTTCGAAAGAGAAGCTCTGTTCAATCTTATCAGGAAAAAGGATATATGTATGTACATAGTCTAAGAGTGGAGTACATATATTGAATTAAATAAACAATTCAAGGGGATATGCTGGGATAAAAAAGCGCAACACCAAGAGAGTTTAGCACTAAGGCCTTGTAAGGATTAAGCTGAGTTTTGGGCTCTGACAAAAATTAACGGAAATGAGGCATCGTTGATGCATGCTGACATTATCAGCGGAACGACCTTTTGGATGCTTACATATTGAGGGATGAAGTTGATATCGTGCTAGAGTGACTTAAAGACGGAAAAGATGCAGAGTCGAATGGCATTCCAGCGGAGTTCTTTAAATAGAACACTGTTGCTTTTAAAGTGAAAATAACGGAAGCACTTAATATCATCTTTAAGCTTGGAAACCTTCCAAATGATTTTTATGAAACTCGAATATGGCCGATTTAAAAAAAATTCGGACCCAAAAAATTATATTTGGAATATTGTTCCTAAATGCTGCCTTGAAAATCTACACTACTATTCTCAATGGTAGACTAACTAAGTGGGTACAAGAAAACAACAAACTAAGTGAGTTCCAAATGCAATGTGGGATGTGATGATGTTTAAGCCCCAGCGGGGAACAGTAATCATTAGCCACCGGAGTATAAAGGAAAACGAATAACATCGAAGTTTTCCCAACCACTGTACTAAAGAAAGGTTCCTGCCTGGTAGTACAATGGACCGGAGAGTCTGAGTGCTCTGGGATTTGGGTTTCCAAAAAAAAAAAAAAAAAAAAGTGAGTTCCAAGGAGTGAGTATATGACCTTATTCTAGTCGAATTGGATCAGTGGCTTCAATGCGGAGTAGATATTGGATCCTTACAAATCAAAGTCATTATGTACGCGGATGGCATAGTAATCTTTGTAATGTCCGGCATCGCTCCAGCTTATGATTAACAGGCTTTCAGACTACTGCAAAATGTGGATCTTAGACAAGTTGAAAGCTGTGGAAGAAACTCAAGGAGCGAAAATTGGAATTTCGACGAAAAGGTGCTGGAAGTCAAAGACGAAGTGGTGGAAAAGTAGCTGCGATTTTTGTAAAGAGAATTTTTTACCTGCCGGTAAATACAACAAAATATATGTATCATTTGGAAAGAGGACTTTCAACTCTCTTTATCTCCACAGTAAAGATGAATTTGGATTATCTTGTGCGTGTAATAGATATAGATAGTTCTAGGCTCCCAAGTCTGCTATTTTGGTATGCAATACAACACAAGTCCAGGATTAGATCAAACTAGCTGCGGATGTTGGTTTTACATTGAACCTGGCCGAAGCAAATGCTGCTCAATGGAAGAAGTCATTATACGAAATTATAGTCACCGATGAAAGATACACCTCCATAGGAAGATCTTCAACGAATCGAAAATTATATGCAAATTGAGAGGTGTTTTCACAGTTGCATTGCTTAGATTTTTACTTTTATCCTATGGCGATGCACTATCCAGAAGCTGAGATTTAATCAAAAATATCTTTTGCAAAATTTACGTCATTTTTTCTTGATCACGATCTCGAATTTGCAGTGGAGTTAATTTTTTTAATTTTTTTATTCTCCTTTCGCTGTCTCTTCACAATCTTTAAGAACAGAGCCGAATGGCTGACGGAAGTGTGATAATGGGTTAGTACTCTTCGTGTTTTCTTATTCTTCAATTTCCTTTTCTGTTATAGTGGGAATACCCAATGTGGAAGTTGTAAATGGGTTTACATATTATTATACTCAGTTGGGAATTATATTTAAAAAAAAAATAAGTAAATGAGCGAAGCAAGGCGAGCTCGGGTCAGTTAGTAAACAATATATCTTACTAATTATTCGGGAATATTGTACCTAAAACTCATTCCAGGGGAAAACAAACTTCCTAGCTAAACTGGGCAAATGTCAAAAATTTGTCCAATTACCCAGAAAGTAGTGATATTGAAGCAAATATAATCCAGAGACAGCTAAATCGCTCTACTCGTACTTGGTGGCTTAAACCATAACTTGTTCTCTTCCCCGGTTTCTTTGTGCAATTTTTCGACGATATTTCATTCTTTACATTAGAGACAAGAACTACTTCCAAAGTAAGTTAAACAACGTTCCAGTATTCACGACACCCTTACGCTTGTTTAGGTATGAATAGACCTTATAGGTCGCAGTGCAGTGCGTAGGTCTTTATCTAAAAAAAATCATTTCTTTATGAGTGTTAGTGAAAGAAGCTTGCGTCTTAAAAAGTTAATAGCGGTGAACGAAAACGGCTTTCTTGACTTACGTAGGTATTTCTGACGTCATTTTAACTGACTACTAAGAAAACTATAGAATTGGTTTCAAAAATTTATTCAGATAGATACCTATTTGTTCAGTTTCTGCAAAAAGCAAATAAACGGGTACTAAGGAAGTTCGGATTCTCGAGTTTTGGAGTTAAACTTACGAAACAATTGGGGAATGTTCTTTAAATTGTCAAATCTGGTGTTCGTGTTTATTTTAAGGACATCAAAAGGCTTGTTGAACTTAAGTGTTTAAAATTTGGTCATATGTTTAGACTATCACAATAAAAAATGCATTTCACCTTACGATGAATAGATATGGACATATCGCAGTTCCTTGTGGAATTTCATATTTTCACTTCACCAACCAGCATTCGACCACCAGAAGGAATCGGTTTTAAAAGGTTTTCTCATAATTAAACCTATTTCCCTCCTAGATGACACTAAAACTGAAGAAAGTAACAAATACCACAGTACTAACCTCAAAATCACCTCCCATAGTATCCACATTGGCCGCCATTATCCCATGTTTCCCGTACGATTCTCTCTGTTTCGAATACTTGCTTCCTTTCCGCACCCGGAAAGTGTATTTTACGGCGAATTTCTCCCCCGACTGACAATCGATATTACAAACAAATTTTTCCAATCTCTGCGGAGTATAACAACTCTGACAGAGCGCGACTGTTTTGTTTGTTACAACCGCGACACACAAACCAAACTCAAAACCGAAACGAAATGCAACTCAAAGATGCGGCTTCCGCTGCTGCTGGTGCATCTGTCAAAATCACCCAAAAAGAAACGTTGCTGCAGCGAATTAATTTATTTCTTTTCAAACTGTATTCACTTTTCTTATCTTATCACTCGAATTGGAACGAACAGCAAAAGGAGAAACGAGAAAAAAGAAAAACGAATAGAACTCCACCCGAATTTTCACACACGAAACAGCGAACGAGTAGAAAATTTCACCGGAAAATCGCGCACCAAATGAGAAATTTTTCGCTTTCGCCAATAGTAACGGAAAATACAAGGAAAGTAAGTTTGCAACTGTGATCTTTCTTTCTTTGGAGCGAAGGACGAGGCAAAGGTCAATCGCGGTCTAATTTCGATCCTAGTGGGGGTCGTCTTCGTCTGTGCGTGAGTGTAAATAACAAAACGAAAATTGACTTTACCCACAAAAAAAAAAAACTTGCCACAGAAATCAGGCGAAAGGACTGCGTTTTTCTTTCGATTTCCACCTAAAAAAAACCCCGTAGTAAATGACTCAAAAGTGGAGTGCAAATGCGGTTGCTTTTGTTTAAACAATCATTCACCGTAAACAACAAAGCAGAAGAGGAACAGAAAGAAAAATAAAATAAAACTCAAACACTGCAAAAATGTTTACTAGATTTTATTATGCTTTAGCTGTGTATGTGTGTGAGCTGGTGTGTGGAATTTTTCACTTTTTCTGTGTATTTTTGCGAACGAACTGCGAGGCGCTCTACCGATAACAGTGTCCACACGCGGCGAATGCAGGAGAACGTCTGGTCTGGAGCGAGCGAGTTGTCGCTGTCGTGGGAAACACCTTGTGCGTGGTGGTACGAACGAGGCAGGCGATCGTTTGCAGTGGCAGCGCAAGTGAGAGGTAAAGATGTGGACGGTTTGGCTGTTTCGTATCGATTTTCTTCCAGTTGGGCATTTCTAACGCGCACAGTGACATCTGACGGAAACTGTTGCGAGCGTGGTAAGAGCGCATGTGCTGGGAAAATGTTGACGGATGTGTGTTGCAGACGCATGTTGATGGAGTTTCGTGTGAGTGATTTGTGATGAGTGGAATGAAATGATTTGAATGAGTAATTGCGTGGAAGTTAATGCTTCGTCGGGGGTGAGTGAAAGAATTTATTGATAACTTTCATTTTTCTTTATTTGTTTGTTTGGTAAATTGTGTACATTATATGGGACAAATTTATATATATACCTACATTCAAATAAACCTAAACTCTTGAGATAGCAAAGCACTAACCCTAGTAGAAGTAAAGTCCTTTCTAAAGAAGGAGAAAGATCAGCTGCTGCCGATCACCTATAGGTCTACTGGCACGACCTAATCCCACCTAACATTAGTACATTTACCAATGCAATAAATAGCTATGCGTGAAGTAGGTATCTAGGACCGATTTTTGTGATCAGGGTGTTCTCACAAATGTTTGTTGCTATGGATGTGCATAAAACGTATGGGACCTATGTTTTTGTGATCGTTTAGTATCACATTCTAGTGGTTATAACAATAATCCAAATCCAAAAAAAAAAACAAAAAATACATTTTTAGCATACAAACATCAGCTGCGAATAAAAGCTACCAGACTTCCCTATTCGATTTTATTTCTTGGAGTAGGTACCTTACATTTATGTATCAAACTTTTGGTTATAAGTATCTTCACGCCCAAAAAATGCTGTGGGCTCTTAGACTAAAAGGTGGATGCATCTAAACCTACTGATCAACTGTGCAAAATATTCTTAGATTGAGAAGCTGTCTCCAATGTCATAGTTGATAGGTTCAAAGTGCCATTCTCCAACATACATACATTACCAGTATGAAGGTGATGTAAATACTCGTACTATGATCCTTAGCAATAATGTGTCTTAGTGTAACCCAGCATTACACTGAATGACAACCATCGGAAAATTGCTATTAATTGCTATTATCAAAGCTACGTATGAAGGCTCCAAATGTCACGTTCTGCACAGGGGGAGGTTGTCTGAGGAATTTGAGATCCAAAGTGGGGTAAGACAAGGCTGTATCCTTTCACCAATATTATTCCTATTTGTGATTAGCGATGTGCTCCATGCAGCTTTGTCGACGGGAAACGGAGGAATTCGATGGACTCTTACATCTCAACTGAAACATCTTGACTACGCAGACGATGTATGCTTACTCTCCCACAGAATTATGGACCTCCACCAAATGACAGCAGATGTGGAGAGGGAGGCAGGTGTCGTCGGGCTGAAAATCAATACGACAAAAACTAAAATCATCAGCCTTGGAACTAACTCATCGGCTCAAATATGCATTGCTGGACAACCGGTAGAGAGAGTAGAGGATTTCCAGTATCTTGGGAGTATTGTCTCGACCGATGGTGGAACCGAACTGGATATAACCAACAGGATCGCCAAAGCAAAGTCCGCGTTCGGGATGTTGTCCAAAATATGGCGAAGCAATGCAATCAGTTTGAGCACCAAAATAAGACTGTTCCGCTCCAACGTTGAATCCGTGCTGCTATATGGTTGCAGCACGTGGAGATTGACCACTACTATCACCAGAAAGCTGCAAACGTTCGTTAATAGGTGTCTGCGTAATATCTTACGGATTTTCTGGCCCAATCGTATCTCTTACGAACACCTTTACGAGAGAACGGGTCAGGAACCAATAGGCACAACTATCCAACGGCGGAAGTGGCAGTGGATTGGTCACACGTTCCGAAAGGGTGACAGCTCCATAGCGAACCATGCTATGCAATGGAACCCTCTAACTCAGGATGGCAGAAGACCTGGCGGTCCGCGGAAAACATGGCGCAGAACAGTCGAGAAGGAGGCACGGCAGTTAGGGAAAAGTTGGGGAGAACTCAGACACATTGCCAGAAACCGTACACGATGGCGCGTAGGCGTAGTAGAGGCCCTAGGACCCACAAGGGGATACAGGACATAAGTAAAGTAAGTAACCATCGGAAAATTCAGAGAACTACTATAACCAAATACATATGGCCTTCACCAGCATGAGAGAGGAAATGAAATATATCGTTTCATTGCTACTTCCGACTATTGAACATAAGGTTGGGTTGGTTGAGGTGGCCGGTTCAAAAAGAACCGAATTAGCGCTATTGCGGCATATTCATACCACAAAACTCATGTACATCTGGTTGTAAGTATGATGGAGTATTCGGTTTAAGAAGATGGATATACTATTATAGACCCAGCCGACTGAGCTTAGGTAAACGATGAGGGCTCCAATCCTTTTGTCAGATGTTTCCCCCAGATCGTCGAAGAAGGGTTTACCTAGGGTACGCTTTCTGGTTCTCGTTAGGGCCGGACATCTGCAAAGAAAGTGAAAAAGAGATTTTCTCTCAACCTGAAGAGCGACACCGAGGTTCGGATCGTGAGGACACGATCGTTTAAGGATAGCCGAGTTGTTAAGTCAACGGTGCATGCCAAACCCCAAAAAGTATTTCAAAAAAATACTGCAGCTGAATTCGGGATCAATCACCGTGATAACAATACAAAATAAAGAAATCAGTAGTTAAATTGTTTTTCTTTGTTTATTTTGCTTCCGCTCTTGCTCATCTCTTTCATGTGCATACCATTTTTAATCAGAAGCGCAATAACCGAAATAGGTAGTTCACTGCTCACCGATGACATAAATCACCACCCTCATGGTGGTGCAGAGAGCCTTGCATTGGGCTCTAACACCAGAAATGCTTGCAATTTTGCTATGAGCAGAAATCAAGTCCCTGGAATCGTGCTCTTTAACTTCAAATGCTACCTTAAACTGCCCATTGACTCTCAAGGAGATGAGGGAGCAGTTCAACAAGGCAAGGCTGACGAGCTCGCCAGACAGGATATGCCGCTAAGGATTCTGGGTATTTCCTTCGGTTCTTGCAAATTTCTACTAAAACTAGACGCTTTTAGCACCAACCACCACAGATGGGAAAATGGCTCGACGTGTCATATTTCGAGGCAGATCTGGTCTAGGTTGAATCAGAAACGTAGTGCCGGATCAGATACGTTATCGGTGTCCTCACTGGGCACTGTCTGATGGACCAATACGCTGAAATGTTGGGCCTCTTTTCTAACGACTTCTGTAGTAGTTTTATAGGCGAAGAGGAGCAGGAAACCATTCTTTACCTCCTATGCACATGTCTTAACCTGTCCCAAAGAGACTGCTCCATCTATCAGCTCCTTTCTTTGATGACCTCGGCGAACTATCGGTCCTTCTTTTCTATAATCTTTTCTCAGGAAAGGTGAATCTACATGCATATAATACTATAATAGCGCTCCGAGATGTCTGCAGATGTCTGTTGACCCAGTTAGTTCTTCCCCACGGCAGCTCAAGTTTCTGGGTGAACAGCCCTTTCGAAAGCCTTACGAAGGTCAATCTTCTTTGCTCTGATTGATTAGAGCGTCACTCTCTATCTTCTCTGTTCTTGACTGCAGTAGCATGCATACAATCCGTGTTCAACCACGGTTTTTCTGGAGGCTACCTTTTGGGTGGAGTAGAGTATGTACTATATAATTCCATTGCAAGGAGAATCTCCTCAGTAACGGCGTCAGTCCATGCTAATGATGAGAACAAATTCCGCTGCTTCTCCCAGTCAGACAACCTGTAATTCCAAATCGAGCGACGGTGCGCTCGTTGTCCTGCCACTGGGGCCGGTAGCGGATGGAATGCCGATATAAGCGCATAGTCTGAATTGCCTAAAGGTACAGCCACCTTTATTGTGTAACTGTCTGGCCCTGATCTAAAAAAGAGATCTGGGGTATTTTCAAATTTATTTGGGTCGCCTGGAACCATCGTGGGTTTCCCTACCAGCCAGTTTCCTTACCTTGGCTTAGAGCGCCATCAGTCATGTAAAAGTATCGTAGTCAAGTCGAGTTATGAACGCTAAAATTGCTGAGGCCAATAGCTTCGACCGTGAGGTGATGGATCTATATCCAACCCATTCGCAGAGCGGCAAAGTCTGCATTTAAACTTGGTGGAGCCATGTATGACGAGTTTAAGGCACATGACGTAGAAAGTATCAGGCTCCATCCACACCTAATCCATCTACAAGCCAAGTCTATCTTACCAAATACACAAAGTCCACCTTTGCATCAAAACCGGGTATGTAGTTCGTAGCCCGGGCAACGATGGTAGGTGGAGTCAGTTGATGAATTTATCGGAGTTTCGGTCAAGTCTAGGATATGTGGTTTCTTTTCCGGTATTTGCTTGCTGTACTGCAGCCGCACCGCAGCCATACCATTCGATGAGAGCAGTTCAAGGCATTGCACAGTGTTCACGAATGCTGATTTGTGCAGATCGATGTTCATATCTCCCACGATTATTGCATTTTCTTTATTCCGTTGAGAAGTTGTTCCAGCTCTCTAAGAAAATAATTTGTATTTAGGGATGGGGGGCGATAGATGGGAAATATAATGAGAGGGTGGTCATTTATGCACAGTTGGATTTGCATGGATTCGAAAGAGAGGGTGTTCGGCAATGAGAAATCGTATTTTATTGTGTCTTTGATATAAACAGCTATGCCACCTCCTCTCTTCTTTTCTCGATTGAGGTATTCTGCGTTAAAACCTTTAATGGAATACAAGCGTTTTCTTCGTCCATGATGTTCGTTTCTTCTTCTTCTTCCTTTTATCAGCGAGGCCATGATCCGAAAACAAGGGATCACAACCCTCCCACTTCACCGCATTTCTACTGATCCGCCTGTGGGGTTCGCCTATTTGACCTCAGAAAATATCGGCAGGCCTGCCGATTTCGGATCACTCGGTTACTGAGGCCAATGAAATGCCGATGTCGTCGCATTTGTCTGATCCAGGCGTTTATAGGCCTGCCTTTCTTACATCGCGATGTCTTTGGAACGCGCATAGATATTGCCTTTTTAACAGGGTTCAAATGATTTCTTCTTTGAACGTGGTAATACCAGCTGAGCCGGTCGCGCTCTATTTTTTGTACGATGGTGTCCTTGATGTGAAAGGTTCCACGGATCTTCGAACTTCTTATTCAATCAAGCCTTGTCACTCCTGCTGTCATGCGAAGCATCTTCATCTCAGCTGCCGTTAATTTACTCTCATACTTTTTGTACATCGTCTAACATTGTGAACCGTATGTGAGCGCTGGACGTACAACTGCGGTGTAGAGCTTTCCTTTCAACTTAGGGGACATTTTTCTGTCACAGAAGATAGCGGAATTTTCTCGCCACTTCATCCACCCTACGCTTACATGATGATTGATGTCGTCATCACAAGATGCTTTGCTATTGATCATAGATCCCAGATATTTGAATTTTTCGCACTTGGGAAGCACTGTTCCATTCAAATAAATGTCTGGAATAGGCCTGAGTGGATCAGAGAACGGGTAGCACAAGTACTCTGTCTTTTTTGAACTAATGCGATACCCATTTCCCTCCAAAACGTCCACCCACACATCAAGTGCTCGTTGCAGGGATGTAGGATCCTCACTTAAGATGGCTCCATCGTCAGCAAAGAATAACTGATGTACCTTGGGGTCCATCACTTTACCTTCAAGCAGATAATCAAGGACTGTAATAAAGAACAAAGGACTTAAAACGCTTCCCTGATGCACCCCGACTTTGATTGGGAACTCTTCGGTTACTCCAGCTGGGCATCTTACTCTTGTCTTTGCTCCTTCGTACATGTTCATGATCATCTGTACATAGGTTTCTGGAACCCCTCGATGTCTTAGCGCCACCCATATCACATCTCGTGGTTGTCTGTCGAATGCCTTTTCAAAGTCAACCAATACAATATGCAAATCCCTTAAGGAATCACTATGTTTTTCCATTATGATCCTTATACTTTGGATTGCATCTGTGGTTGATTTACCCGAGACAAACCCGCACTGATCATCAGATAGCCGTATTATTTTTCGCAGTCGGCCACCTAATACCTTATTGCTGTCAGAAAAGGTGAGAAGGCCTTTCGAAGTGATCGAATGTTTAAGAAAGTGCATGACAGTTGATAACTTTTGAATTCACTTTTATTTATTTGTTGAACATTTTTATAGTTTTTTGTGTTGACGGAGTTTTATCTTAATCTTTTGGTTTTAAATGATGGACTCTACCATATATCAGATTCAATAAGAACTTGGAGCAAAGAAGACGATTCTTTTTTTTCGCAAGAATTCGCCCTTCACGGGTCCATACAAATTTCCAGTTGAAACGTTGGCTTTTCTTTTTTGGTGAGTTACAGCAAACGACGATTTATTGCAGTCAGCTGATCGTTGATAAGGATTTTTATTTTCTTTTGGTCTTCGTCTTCATTTTCTCCATCCAGTGCATCAGCAACGGTGATTTGTTTTGCTCGCGATCTTTGCATACGCTCTCTCTTTCAATTAAGCGATGAGAATTAGACAATGATGTTGTTGTTTTTTTGCTTTGTGCGGTAAGCGTCTAATATATCGTTGTCTGAGATAATGGTGTTTAACGATCTTGCGATTGCTTGAACGATCCTCTTTGGGTTCTCATTCTCTCTTCTCGGTACATTTATAATCTGTACGTTCTTCTCAATCATTTGTTGTTCGAGAGTATTGATTTTTTGCTCCAATGTTGCAATTTGTTTATCTTTGTCTTTATTTTTTTGTGTTAGGTCATTGACTTGTAACGTTAATTGTGACATTGCTTCGTTTATTTTGGCAAATGTGTTTCCTATCTCTTTTTTTGGGCACAAGTACGATAACTTTGGCGCGTAAAATTCATAAGGGATTAGTTAAGAAAACTGTTGATATAGGCACCTGCCTGACGAAAAGCACCTACCCCGAGCAGCGCAACGAAGTTGCGTGAGCGGGACCTGCCGCATGCGGAAGGAGAGTTTAAATCTCTTAATCCCGCAAAGCGGGGCACCCGGGTACTGTTAATTAAGAAAACTGTTGATATAGGCGCCTGCCAGACGTTTAATCTATTATTCATTCACTTACCTCAAAGGAAGACCACGTAAATGCCAAATAAAACAAAAATAGTAATTTTCAATTTTCTCAAAAACTAGAAGACATACAACCATTTGGTTTTTTGTGTTCGATTCAGAATTGATATAAGCATTGACCACAAAAAGCCAATTTAGCACTTCACTTCACAATTTTGAAAAAAAATTGGTCTAAACTTTTTTTTTAATTTTTTTTATCAAAATTTTGAGTTTGCATGTGAATTTTTCAAAAACTATTGACATAAATAATTTAATGTAAATTTAGTATTAAAGAACAGGTTTCTGGTTTTCAGAACCGGTATAACTAGTACTTCATTGTTAGCGTTGCCGTTGTTTTTTAATAATTTTTTTTTTTCATTTTAAGCAATTTTTTTCTAAAATTGCCCCTACCTCCTAAACGGGGCGAGATAGACTCCCCCTTTCATAGTAGAAAATGCTTGTTTTTGACCCCTCTCCAAAAAACCGTTATCAATTTTTGGTGCCAAAGTTATCGTACTCTCCCCCTGTTTTCATATCTTCGTAAGAGCCTGCGATACGATACTATTATTTGTTTTATGTCCTTCATGTCTATTTTAAGTTCGGATACGTCAGACTGCATGATGCTTAGGTCATTTTTGATCAAACTCATAGAGAGAGTGTCAAATGACCGATATTTTTTTGCTGCGTTATTATCCCCGTCGGCCTCATCACGCTGTGTTTTCTAGGATTGCTGTTGATCTGCTGTTGCTGCTGAAGTTATTGTTGTAGCTACAGTACTAGCGGCTGCGGAAGAAGTTGAGGATGCCGATTTAGTTCTTGGATTGCAGTTTTGGCATTTCCATTCAAGTCGACGATCGCTGGTCATTTTCGAATATGTCGTCTCGCAGACGCTTGTGCAGGGAGCGTAGTGGTACATCTGCAATGGTGACAGATGACACAGTCGCCCGTTGCAGGGAGAGGTTTGATGCATTAAGTGCATAATGCACTTGTTGCATCAAGAGAGTTTGGGTTATTCATTTCGTGAGACGCAAGGGAGGGGTAAGTGCTACACTATACAACTCCACTCACGAGAATACCAATACCCTTAGGAATTTCAATGGAACCCTTTTGGAAATTTTAAATAGTAGCCGATTATAGAAAATAGAATTTATATTTGTGGTTTTTTCTTAGGGAAATACAAGGATTTATAAAACTTCTTTGACAAAAAAAGTTTCGAATCTTAAACTTGCAATGGTTAGCGAAAAATGATTAAAGATTTTAGCGAAAAAAACACTGCACTTTAACTTAAAAATGGACACCGATAAATACATGTCCGTTCGCAGCTCAACCGCACCGCAGCTGACACCGCACCGCAGCTACACCGCAGCTGTAACGGCACCGACGCTATACCGCAACCGCACCGCAGCAGCACCGCAGCTGCACTGCAACTGCACCGCGATGGCACCGCAGCTGCACCGCAACGGCACTGTAATTGCACGCAACCGCAACGCAACCATACCGCAAGTGCACCGCAACTGCACCGCAGATACACCACAGCTGCACCGCAACATCAACGGCACGGCAGCAGCACGGCAACCGCACTGCAGCTACACCGCAACTGCACCGCAACAGCACCGCAGCAGCACCGCAGTAGCACCGCGGCGGCACCGCAGCCGCACCGCAACTGCACCGAAACTGCACCGCAGTCGCACCGCAGCTACACCGCAGCCGCACCGCAACCGCACCGCAGCCGCACCGCACCCGCACCGCAGCTACACCGCAACTGCACCGCAACCGCACCGCAACTACATCGCAACTGCACCGCAACCACACCGCAGCCGCACCGCAACCACACTGCAGCTACACCGCAAGGGCACCGCAACCACACCGCAGCCGCACCGCAACCACACCGCAGCAGCACCGCAGGCGCACCGCAACTGCATCGCAAGCCCACCGCAACCGCACCGCAGCAGCACTGCAACTGCACCGCAGCCGCCCCGCAGCCGCACCGCAGCTGCACCGCAACTGCACCGCAACCACACCGCTGCCGCACCGCAGCCGCACCGCAGCCGCACCGCAGCTGCACCGCAACTGCACCGCAACTGCACCGCAACCGCACCGCAGCCGCACCGCAGCCGCACCGCAGCCGCACCGCAACCGCACCGCAACCGCACCGCAGCCGCACCGCTACCACACCGCAGCCGCACCGCAACCGCACCGAAACCACACCGCAGCCGCACCACAACCGCACCGCAGCCACACCGCAGCCGCACGGCAACCGCACCGCAGCCGCACCGCAACTGCACCGCAACCACACCGCAGCCGCACTGCAACCACACCGCAGCCACACCGCACCCGCACCGCAGCTACACCGCAACTGCACCGCAGCCGCACCGCAGCCGCACCGCAACCGCACCGCAGCCGCACCGCACCGCAACTGCACCGCAACCACACCGCAGCCGCACCGCAGCCGCACCGCAGCCGCACCGCAACCGCACCGCAGCCGCACCGCAGCCGCACCGCAACCACACCGCAGCCGCACCGCAACCACACCGCAGCTACACCGCAAAGGCACCGCAACCACACCGCAGCCGCACCGCAACCACACCGCAGCAGCACCGCAGGCGCACCGCAACTGCATCGCAAGCCCACCGCAAAAGCACCGCAGCAGCACTGCAACTGCACCGCAGCCGCCCCGCAGCCGCACCGCAGCTGCACCGCAATTGCACCGCAACCACACCGCAGCCGCACCGCAGCCGCACCGCAACCACACCGCAGCCGCACCGCAACCACACCGCAGCTACACCGCAAAGGCACCGCAACCACACCGCAGCCGCACCGCAACCACACCGCAGCAGCACCGCAGGCGCACCGCAACTGCATCGCAAGCCCACCGCAAAAGCACCGCAGCAGCACTGCAACTGCACCGCAGCCGCCCCGCAGCCGCACCGCAGCTGCACCGCAATTGCACCGCAACCACACCGCAGCCGCACCGCAGCCGCACCGCAGCCGCACCGCAGCCGCACCGCAGCTGCACCGCAACTGCACCGCAACTGCACCGCAACCGCACCGCAGCCGCACCGCAGCCGCACCGCAACCGCACCGCAGCCGCACCGCAACCGCACCGCAGCCGCACCGCAACTGCACCGCAACCACACCGCAGCCGCACCGCAACCACACCGCAGCCGCACCGCAACCGCACCGCAACCACACCGCAGCCGCACCACAACCGCACCGCAGCCACACCGCAGCCGCACCGCAACCGCACCGCAGCCGCACCGCTGCCGCACCGCAACCACACCGCAGCCGCACTGCAACCACACCGCAGCCACACCGCACCCGCACCGCAGCTACACCGCAACTGCACCGCAGCCGCACCGCCGCCGCACCGCAGCCGCACCGCAAGCGCACCGCAGCCGCACCGCAACTGCACCGCAACCACACCGCAGCCGCACCGCAGCCGCACCGCAGCCGCACCGCAGCCGCACCGCAACCACACCGCAGCCGCACCGCAGCTACACCGCAACCACACCGCAGCCGCACCGCAGCCGCACCGCAGCCACACCGCAACTGCACCGCAACCACACCGCAGCCGCACCGCAACCACACCGCAGCCGCACCGCAACCGCACCGCAACCGCACCGCAACCACACCGCAGCCGCACCACAACCGCACCGCAGCCGCACCGCAGCCGCACCGCAACTGCACCGCAGCCGCACCGCAACCACACCGCAACCGCACCGCAACCGCACCGCAACCACACCGCAGCCGCACCACAACCGCACCGCAGCCACACCGCAGCCGCACCGCAACCGCACCGCAGCCGCACCGCAACCACACCGCAGCCGCACTGCAACCACACCGCAGCCACACCGCACCCGCACCGCAGCTACACCGCAAGTGCACCGCAGCCGCACCGCAGCCGCACCGCAGCCGCACCGCAGCCGCACCGCAACCGCACCGCAGCCGCACCGTAACTGCACCGCAACCACACCGCAGTCGCACCGCAGCCGCACCGCAACCGCACCGCAGCCGCACCGCAGCCGCACCGCAACCACACCGCAGCCGCACCGCAGCTACACCGCAACCACACCGCAGCCGCACCGCAGCCGCAGCCGCACCGCAACCGCACCGCAGCCGCACCGCAGCCGCACCGCAACTGGACCGCAACCACACCGCAGCCGCACCGCAACTGCACCGCAACCACACCGCAGCCGCACCGCAGCCGCACCGCAGCCGCACCGCAGCCGCACCGCAACCGCACCGCAGCCACACCGCAACTGCACCGCAACCACACCGCAGCCGCACTGCAACCACACCGCAGCCACACCGCACCCGCACCGCAGCTACACCGCAACTGCACCGCAGCCGCACCGCAGCCGCACCGCAACCACACCGCAGCCGCACCGCAGCCGCACCGCAGCCGCACCGCAGCCGCACCGCAACCGCACCGCAGCCGCACCGCAGCCGCACCGCAACTGCACCGCAACCACACCGCAGCCGCACCGCAGCCGCACCGCAACCACACCGCAGCCGCACCGCAGCTACACCGCAGCCGCACCGCAGCCGCACCGCAGCCGCACCGCAGCCGCACCGCAGCCGCACCGCAGCCGCACCGCAACCGCACCGCAGCCGCACCGCAGCCGCACCGCAACTGCACCGCAACCGCACCGCAACCGCACCGCAACCACACCGCAGCCGCACCACAACCGCACCGCAGCCGCACCGCAGCCGCACCGCAACTGCACCGCAACCACACCGCAGCCGCACCGCAACCACACCGCAGCCGCACCGCAACCGCACCGCAACCACACCGCAGCCGCACCACAACCGCACCGCAGCCACACCGCAGCCGCACCGCAACCGCACCGCAGCCGCACCGCAACTGCACCGCAACCACACCGCAGCCGCACCGCAGCCGCACCGCAACCACACCGCAGCCGCACCGCAGCCGCACCGCAGCTACACCGCAACCGCAGCCGCACCGCAAGCGCACAGGGTGCGCAGCCGCACCGCAGCCGCACCGCAACCACACCGCAGCCGCACCGCAGCTACACCGCAACTGCAGCTACGCCGCACCCTGTGCGCTTGCGGTGCGGGTGCGGTGTGGCTGCGGTGTGGTTGCAGTGCGGCTGCGGTGTGGTTGCGGTGCAGTTGCGGTGCGGCTGCGGTGTGGTTGCGGTGCGGCTGCGGTGCTGCTGCGGTGCGGTTGCGGTGTAGCTGCGGTGCGGCTGCGGTGTGGTTGCGGTGCGGCTGCGGTGCGGCTGCGGTGCGGCTGCGGTGCGGCTGCGGTGTGGTTGCGGTGCAGTTGCGGTGCGGCTGCGGTGCGGTTGCGGTGTGGTTGCAGTGCGGCTGCGGTGTGGTTGCGGTGCAGTTGCGGTGCGGCTGCGGTGCGGCTGCGGTGCGGTTGCGGTGCGGCTGCGGTGCGGCTGCGGTGCGGCTGCGGTGTGGTTGCGGTGTAGCTGCGGTGCGGCTGCGGTGTGGTTGCGGTGCGGCTGCGGTGCGGCTGCGGTGTGGCTGCGGTGTGGTTGCAGTGCGGCTGCGGTGTGGTTGCGGTGCAGTTGCGGTGCGGCTGCGGTGCGGTTGCGGTGCGGCTGCGGTGCAGTTGCGGTGTAGCTGCGGTGCGGCTGCGGTGTGGTTGCGGTGCGGCTGCGGTGCGGCTGCGGTGCGGCTGCGGTGTGGTTGCGGTGCAGTTGCGGTGCGGCTGCGGTGCGGTTGCGGTGTGGTTGCAGTGCGGCTGCGGTGTGGTTGCGGTGCAGTTGCGGTGCGGCTGCGGTGCGGTTGCGGTGCGGCTGCGGTGCGGCTGCGGTGCGGCTGCGGTGTGGTTGCGGTGCGGCTGCGGTGCGGCTGCGGTGCGGTTGCGGTGTAGCTGCGGTGCGGCTGCGGTGTGGTTGCGGTGCGGCTGCGGTGCGGCTGCGGTGCGGCTGCGGTGTGGTTGCGGTGCAGTTGCGGTGCGGCTGCGGTGCGGCTGCGGTGCGGTTGCGGTGCGGCTGCGGTGCGGCTGCGGTGCGGCTGCGGTGCGGCTGCGGTGTGGTTGCGGTGCGGTTGCGGTGCGGCTGCGGTGCGGTTGCGGTGTAGCTGCGGTGCGGCTGCGGTGTGGTTGCGGTGCGGCTGCGGTGCGGCTGCGGTGCGGCTGCGGTGCGGTTGCGGTGCGGCTGCGGTGCGGCTGCGGTGCGGCTGCGGTGTGGTTGCGGTGCGGCTGCGGTGCGGCTGCGGTGCGGCTGCGGTGCTGCTGCGGTGCAGTTGCGGTGCGGCTGCGGTGCGGCTGCGGTGCGGTTGCGGTGCGGTTGCGGTGCGGCTGCGGTGCGGTTGCGGTGTAGCTGCGGTGCGGCTGCGGTGTGGTTGCGGTGCGGCTGCGGTGCGGCTGCGGTGCAGTTGCGGTGCGGCTGCGGTGCGGTTGCGGTGCGGTTGCGGTGCGGCTGCGGTGCGGCTGCGGTGCGGCTGCGGTGTGGTTGCGGTGCGGCTGCGGTGCGGCTGCGGTGTGGTTGCGGTGCAGTTGCGGTGCGGCTTTGGTGCGGTTGCGGTGCGGCTGCGGTGCGGCTGCGGTGCAGTTGCGGTGTAGCTGCGGTGCAGTTGCGGTGCGGCTTTGGTGCGGTTGCGGTGCAGTTGCGGTGCGGCTGCGGTGCGGTTGCGGTGCGGCTGCGGTGCGGCTGCGGTGCGGCTGCGGTGTGGTTGCGGTGCAGTTGCGGTGTAGCTGCGGTGCGGGTGCGGTGTGGCTGCGGTGTGGTTGCAGTGCGGCTGCGGTGTGGTTGCGGTGCAGTTGCGGTGCGGCTGCTGTGCGGTTGCGGTGCGGCTGCGGTGCGGCTGCGGTGCGGCTGCGGTGCGGCTGCGGTGCGGCTGCGGTGCGGTTGCGGTGCGGCTGCGGTGCGGTTGTGGTGCGGCTGCGGTGTGGTTGCGGTGCGGTTGCGGTGCGGCTGCGGTGTGGTTGCGGTGCGGCTGCGGTGTGGTTGCGGTGCAGTTGCGGTGCGGCTGCGGTGCGGTTGCGGTGCGGCTTCGGTGTGGTTGCGGTGCGGCTGCGGTGTGGTTGCGGTGCAGTTGCGGTGCAGTTGCGGTGCGGCTGCGGTGCGGTTGCGGTGCGGCTGCGGTGCGGCTGCGGTGCGGCTGTGGTGCGGCTGCGGTGCGGTTGCGGTGCAGTTGCGGTGCAGTTGCGGTGCAGCTGCGGTGCGGCTGCGGTGCGGCTGCGGTGCGGCTGCGGTGCGGCAGCGGTGCGGCAGCGGTGTGGTTGCGGTGCAGTTGCGGTGCAGCTGCGGTGCGGCTGCGGTGCGGCTGCAGTGCAGTTGCGGTGTAGCTGTGGTGCGGGTGCGGTGTGGCTGCGGTGTGGTTGCAGTGCGGCTGCGGTGTGGTTGCGGTGCAGTTGCGGTGCGGCTGCGGTGCGGTTGCGGTGCGGCTGCGGTGTGGCTGCGGTGCGGTTGTGGTGCGGCTGCGGTGTGGTTGCGGTGCGGTTGCGGTGCGGTTGCGGTGCGGCTGCGGTGTGGTTGGGGTGCGGCTGCGGTGCGGCTGCGGTGCGGCTGCGGTGCGGCTGCGGTGTGGTTGCGGTGCGGCTGCGGTGTGGTTGCGGTGCAGTTGCGGTGCAGCTGCGGTGCGGCTGCGGTGCGGCTGCGGTGCAGTTGCGGTGTAGCTGCGGTGCGGGTGCGGTGTGGCTGCGGTGTGGTTGCAGTGCGGCTGCGGTGTGGTTGCGGTGCAGTTGCGGTGCGGCTGCGGTGCGGTTGCGGTGCGGCTGCGGTGTGGCTGCGGTGCGGTTGTGGTGCGGCTGCGGTGTGGTTGCGGTGCGGTTGCGGTGCGGTTGCGGTGCGGCTGCGGTGTGGTTGGGGTGCGGCTGCGGTGCGGCTGCGGTGCGGCTGCGGTGCGGCTGCGGTGTGGTTGCGGTGTAGCTGCGGTGCGGCTGCGGTGTGGTTGCGGTGTGGTTGCGGTGCGGCTGCGGTGTGGTTGCGGTGCAGTTGCGGTGTAGCTGCGGTGCGGTGCTGAACGAGTGTCCGAACAGACTTCTTAGCGGTGGTATTAACAGCCTGCATAATCTTGACCCCATAGCTGTTAGTTGGATAAAAAACCTGGACTTAAAAATATGATGCCCTGCGAAACTTAATCTGCGTTTTAATGTTTTTCTTTTTTAGTTGTACGGGTAATATTCATATTCATTATTTATTGTGATATCTATTTAGTTAACTGTTTATTGTAATATGTTATGTATCTGTATACTTATTCTTTACGTTGTACTTACTGTACGAGTATCTATTGTATCTATTTTACCTATTTATGTACATATATCTTTTGCCATACGATAATAATAATAATAATGAGTCGGGTTGCGCAACATTATGCTGTATCTTTGATGTATAGTTCGAGAGGAGTCAGGTGGATGATCAGAGTTAGAGCACCCGTTGGGCAGGATCTCAGAGCGCTCGTATTACCTACACATGCCGCCCTTTTTAGTTGTTATTTTAGGCCGAAGACCACATTTCCGGTCAAGGGTTCTATTGCATGCGTAGAAGGCTATGCTTGCTTTCTAAACACGCTCGTACGCGGCCCAGCTAACATGGCACTCTGCGTGGCATACTGCGAGTGCCGCAGTGTCGTCGTACGGGCCTATAGACTTGTATGTCTTAAGTTTGGCGTAACTTACACCAAACGTAACTTGAAATCCATTTTTTCCAGTACCTCTAAGCATTCCTCGTATATGGGCACCAGGAAAGTCATTGTTTTTCTGAGGATGCTCTGCCTTGATGATTGTCCAGTCATCCATAGAAACCAGAGGATTGTGCAATTTTAGGCCAGGGATCAGCATTCCACAGCCTAACGGCATATTTGGCAACTAATGCGCGCCCTTGGCCTTCTCGGGATGTCCTATGCAAGGATAAGCTTAAGCTTAAAGCTGCTACAAGTATCACCTAGCTTGGCGATGCAACTGCAGAGGAAATCATTTGAGAACCGCAAAATTGCAAAATAACGGGTGCGCCATCTTTTATGTCCACCCAGCGAACTATCGAGGTTGCGAAGTGGCAAAAGAGCTTCAAAAAAGGCGAGACACATTTAAAAATATTCGACGCCAGAACGCAGAACCGGTTAAAAAAAGTCGTGAAATCGCTAAGCCAAGGGTAACGACCGTCAATAAACACGTCAAAGTTAAGACGAGAGTCGAGCAAAGTAAAGTTCCTTCGGCAAAATCAAAGGAAAAGCCACAATCTCCAGAGGCGCTTACATATGCTCAAGCTGCGTCGCTAGAAAACAAGCAAAGCGGTGTCACGGTAGACCCAGTCTTCTCTATAATTCTTGCTTAACTTGAGGAGCAAACGAAAATCAACAAAGTCGTATTTGATAAATTGAGCAAGCTCGAGTTAAAACCTCGCCAAAAAAGAACTCCCATATGTATATGAATCAGTTACTAAAAATTTTAACATGGAACGCAAACGGCCTTCTACAAAAAAACGCCGAATTAGAAGTATTCTTACGGAATGACAACATTGACATTTGCTTGATCTCTGAAACTCATTTGACAAAGGAATCCGGAGTAAAAATAAGAGGGTATCGTGCTTATCACGCATACCACCCTTCCGGAAGAGCTAGAGGCGGATCCTCCTTATTCATTAAAGACTGCATTGAGCACTCCATAAATACGACGATTGAAATCGATACAATGCAAACAAGTTCAGTTCGAGTTAAGAATAGGCACTCGTATTTCAACATCGCGTCCATTTATTGCCCTCCGCGATGCACGTTTAGAAGTAACGACTTTGTACGTCTCCTTGACTCACTTGGACCGAATTTCATTATAGGTGGCGATTTCAAAGCAAAACACACCTTTTGGGGTTCTAGATCCAATTAACGGAAAGGCAGACTTCTGCACGAAGCCGGTATGAAATTCGGGGTTGATTTCTTTTCGACGGGGAAACCGACGTATTGGCCATCTGATACAGCAAAAACACCGGACCTAATAGACTTCTTCGTAGCAAAAGGAGTATCTTCAAATTTTGCGAAAGTAGAGGAAAGCTTTGATCTCTCCTCAGATCACTCGCCGGTAATCTTGACAATAAGTGACCGACTAATGACAGTAGAAGGTGTGCCTAGATTAAAAAATAAATAAATATTTGGCGCAACAGCTCTTTAAAGTGCCAGGGCCTAGCTTCTCGCAACCACTCATGTTGTGTGCGTTATATTTTTCACACGAATGGAAGGGACCTACAGTTTAATGCCGAATCCGAACGGCGATTTGAGAAGCTTTTTCGTGACAACAATACTCTCGGATGTTTGTCAGACGCTCGCGAGAGGTGGGACCGTGAAAAAAACTTTTTGGTGTTTTCTGGGATTCGAACTTGGAACCTCATGCGTAGTGATCCGACACACTAACCACTTACGCCACGGCGCCCACTAGATTAACTGTGCCTAGATTAACTAACAAAAAAAACTAACTGGCGCGACTTTAGAACTGATTGCGAAAAAAATATTGTCTTAAATGTATCGCTCAAAACACCCTTCGAAATAGAAGATGAACTCGGCAAATTTATTGAATCAATACAGAATGCCGCGTGGAAAAATATACCTTTAAGGAGGAAAGAAGTCCTATGCAATGAAGCTAATTATCCGCCGGAAATAAAAGAACTTATTCGAGAAAAGAGGAGAGCACGCAAAATATGGCAACAAACTCGCGCTCCCCAGCATAAAACCCACTCGAATTTCCTATGCAATAAGCTTAAAAAAGCGATCCAAGACCTAAAAAACCGAGACACTTCAGCTTATCTTGAAGGTTCAACCGCCGAAAAAACGACTAATTTACTCGCTCTGGAAAGCTGTCAAAAGAATTAAAAAACCCCAAATACATTCGCACCGATAAGAAAAAACAACGACGAATGGGCAAAAGGTGAAAAAGCGGATCTATTTGCCGAGCACTTAGAAGAGACTTTTAAGCCATTTGATGCAGAAACATTGGTAGACGATTTTACCGGTACGACTACGACATCTGACAACCTTAGAATAAAAAGTGTGTCATTTATAGAACTTTGCCAGGCAATAAAAAACCTGAAAAATATAAAGCTCCTGGCTATGATTTAATAACCGGACAAGTCCTCAAGGAATTACCAAAAAAGGCACTATTAAAATTGCTTTATTTAATAAATGCTTCTATTAGATTATTATACGTTCCAAATCAATGGAAAGTCGCAGAAGTCATAATGGTTCCGAAACCGGGGAAATCTCCAAATGACAAAAAATCCTACAGACCGATATCGCTACTACCAATAATATCGAAGGTATTTGAAAAACTCCTACTGAAACGGATTCTTCCGGTCATTGAAGAGAGACGCCTAATACCTGACCACCAATTCGGGCTTTTCTTGACGTATCTCAAGCCTTCGACAGGGTTTGGCACGATGGATTGAATTATAAGCTAAGACGAATCCTTCCGGAGCAACTTCATAAGATCTTAGAATCATACCATAAAAACAGACTTTTTCGTGTCAAGCACGGAACTGAATATTCTGATTTTAAAGAAATCGCCGCAGGAGTTCCGCAAGGAAGTGTCCTTGGGCCTATCTTATTCTTGCTGTACACTCGGGACATACCACAACTGAAGGCACTATTGTAGCTACGTTCGCGGACGATACGGCTATTCTATTCAACGGAAAGTTCAATCGAGTCAGCAACCATAAAACTCCAACGAGCCTTGGATAAAATCTGTGAGCCGACTTCAAAGAACGAAACCGTTCGAATTAGCGCAATAAGACAAAAAGCCGCATGTCATGACGGTTTCAGCAGGTGCTTTTATTGAAAATCTACCTGCCTCACGCGAATATTCTCTTCTGAAGCTTAAACTACTTGATAAGGTCTAACTTAGTCGTAGTAAACAAAACGAAGGGAAGGGCGTTTTTAGTCAGTAGAAATCTGACACTACTATGAGTACACATCTTTTATGTCGGTATGCAAACATTGAATAACTTTGACATTTATCAACCGATTGACTTAAATAGACATGTTTTTGAAACATCAATTCAGTAGAATTTTAACCATGAATAGCGTCATACCGAAACAACGCCTCGGAATAGTGCCGCTGTACATTAAAAATAGTCGTTCAGTTGTGTTAACTCATCATGCATATCGTCGAAAATATAGTGGCAATATTGACTGGCTACCCTGATCTCCAGATTTGACCCCTCCGGACTTCTTTCTGTGGGGTTATTTGAAAAGCAAAGTGTACGCCAGCAAGCCTCAGACCATTGACGAGCTCAAGGCAAACATTCGTGCCGAAATCATCGCTATACCGACCGAGATGCTCGAAAAGTGATGGAAAACGCAGCGGTTGTTTTTTTTTAAAGTTATTCAATATTCATATACCGACATAAAAGATGGCGCACCCTGTACATGGTCCAGCATCAACTGCAATAACTTGCCTCGATATCGCCTCAAGCGTTCATCACCGCCTTGCTACTATTTGATTTCTCATCAATAAGAGGAACCTGGAAGTAGTCATGGACGACTTCGCTCACCATTCGCGTGGAGACGACCATGCTGGTTGATTTATGCAGTTTCGTCTGATGTTTTTGAAGCTTCTTCAAGATGCTGCTTGCGACCTTGCTGTGTTTACTCGAATGTGCAGTCTCCTTCTGAGACCGAATTCACTTCATTTTGTCCGCTGGTTTAGCTGAATTGGGTTTGGTAGGCCGGCTGTTGTTGTATTCTTCTACAACTGCCTTCCGTCCCGCATACGGTAGTATAATAGAATTGATCTGTATCACACCATGTCTAATTTGGCTATACTTGTTGTACTCATTCGCTTGAGCAGGATGACAATCGAAAATTCTCGTTGCTCTACCAAGGCAGGGAAATACACCAGCACTTGAGAAGATATTGTTACGCGAGCGATGAATCCAAAACAAGGTAAACACCGAGAAGCCCTGAGAGACATCTCGATTCTTGAGCTGTCAACCTGAAGATACCAGAACTTTCCGGATTTTTGGCAAAAAGAGTTCTAGCCGCGAAGTAGAAACATGGGAATTTGCCTGGAAAGCCAGAGTTGGTTGGTTGGTATGGTAATGGTTGGTTGGTATGGTAATGGTTGGTTGGTTGGTTGGTATTATTTTGGTTAGCGATGAAAGCGGCTACTATAGATGCGCAGAGTTTAAGCCAAGAAAAAGCCAAGTTAGTCAAAATACATTAAATAAAATAAAAGGAGTTTAAAAACCCTCTCGGAAACTAAAGAAACCGTGTTTTTCCTCCATTATCCGTTCCCAGTTGTATTTGGCACGTCCGCCAATTTTTGTTACAATTTTGAGAAATTCTCAGGCACTATCGTCTATAAGTCGGTGCAACTTCCTCGCTAATAGGACAACATTAACATCTTCGGTAGAACGAAACGAGCACTTTCGATAGGCTTTGCTGACATCGATTAAGAAACGGCTAAGATAGGTCTTGTTGTAAACGAGGATAAGACCAAATGTATGCTGTCCAGATAACACGAGACAGGCCACCGATGCATTACCCAAACTATCTCGATGAATAGCTATAACTTCGAGGAATTTGTCTACCTATACAAATCCTGTGATTTAAGTGGATATATCATGTAAAGAGGATGAATATCAACGCTTCAGCCCGGAGTGTTTTCAAATCCAACTCAGAGGGACTACACACGAGAGGCAGACAAAATCTCCGCGGACACAAATAGAGGAGGAACTCCGTCAAGTTGGACTACGCAATGAGAGGCAGCTGACGAAAGATCATGCTGCATTGATAGGTGTGTTGGTTGAGGCCTAGGTTCACCCCAGGCTGTAGCACCACCCAAAGCAAAGCAAAGCCTGGACGGGCAGCCGGTAAAAAAGCAGAAATATTTTAAGGAAAGTGGTATTGAATTAGTCAACACGAAATGCCAACACATGTCTGACACTTTCGTATGAATTGACCTTTCTGAATAACCATCCTTAAAGCTACGATATACCATTAGAATAAAATTCCTTTCTCCTCTATCGTTCAAGAGTGAAATCCTCAAACTTCATGCTCGAATTAGTCCTAAATAAGATCAGAATTCTTTGTGCCTTCATCCGATTAATTCATTTCACCTGATTTTATTGAAATGACGTCAAGGAATTTATTTTTATCAAATAATTTCATGAGCTCTCCCCATCCCATTAAATCCTCAAACCATCATTATCCCGCCTTGCACTTTGCATTCGGCTAATTAATTTATTTTCTTTCATGGATTTCACCTTGTGACGTGCATCGAGCGGCTTATTCACTGCGGCCTACTTGTGTAAGCAGTATGCACTGCGATTGGCTGTGCCTGATCCTGATCCATTCTGACAGGACCACAAAATCTCTTCACTGCACCCATTGAAAATTCATTCACGTTATGCATAATTTCGGCGTTAATCCTGCACAATTTACAAGGCTCGCTCCTTTATTTAGCCCATTGAAAGCCATTAAATCTCCTACTCTGAATGGGGATTTCGTATTTTCAATTTTACCTCAGTAAAGCAGCTGGGAATGTTTACCTTTCATTTCGAGACTGCACACTGAATACAATTTCTGAAAACAACCTCAGACAAGTAGTGAACACGGGAGAAAAACACAAAAAGAGTAAAAAGAGTGCGGAACCGTTTTATATCCTATTAAAGCCTTTACTCGCCAACTTTGTTAACATAAAACAACATCGGTGTGCGCACCACATTACCCCGGCGACTTATGGGAATGTGGAAGCACTAGACACCACGGTGGTGCTACCACCTCGTTTTCGTATCTACATGCCCACATGACGAAATCAATTATTTATTGAACGGCAGAATGATAAATGATTGCGCCATTAAGCTTAACATAAATAAAAATTACCGAATGCATTAATCTTGCTGTAAGCAAGAAAGGTGTGTGTAATTCTTTCCTCGTTCTCACACTCCACGATGGCTGGTAGACTTCTTCTTCTCGGCACTTCCGTTCCGATCGATCGCCGAATTTGAATGGAAAATAATTTCGCAAGGACGACGAGGCCAAGTGAAGTGATGAGCATCTGAGTCGGGCTTGAAATGAGCGTAATAATTCGTCCCTTAAGGCTATTTTCATTTTCTCTACCCCCTTCTGGTCGATTGCGTAAACACAACGCCTTCGTAGATTCTTCTGTCAAGGGTCCGGTACGAAACAGCACGATGCGGAGGTTTTTTTTTGCACCCCTAAATTTGCCTCAGTTTCAGGTCATGCATGCCTTTAAATGTATCTGACAGTTACGCAATATGTACGTATCTGAAAGGATCTGTAATTCACTCAGCCTGGGGTTCCGGAGTTAAATGGAAACATATGACTCAGGCCGTGAGTATACTGCACAGTCCTCCAAACACACACATAGTCCAGGTCAATAATTTCCACATGCAAAAATAATAACGCATAGGAAGAAGTTAAATAAAACACAATCAACCCTCATTACTTCTTCCGAAACTGGGTTGGGTTGGTGAGGTGGGAGAGTGAGAATGCCGTACTTACAACACTGTGTGCGTGGAGATGGTTCGTTACTTTCAGGACAACACTGTGGCAGCCGTAAATTGTGGTAAGTGAGTGGTAAAATATCCTTAAATTGACATGTCAAGGTAAGTGCTTCTGCCTACGCATACCCGTATGTGATGGCTGATAGTGTGTACACCTTTGGCTAGAGATAAATTGGGTTGCTTAGGTTTCCTTTTTTTTTTACTATTTTCCCATCGTTAAAGATTAGGGGGACAAATTTATGGTTGATAGGAACTGCCAGATGACTTCTTAATTGAGTGCTGCCTGTATTCATATTGTTTGCTTTAAATTAGGATATTATGTTGGTTAGCAAATGGGGGATTGCTGGTGTAATCATAGGGGAACATGTAGCATTTGTTTTACTTATAACTTTCAGCAAGAGTACAATTTTAATTTAAATGAATAGTTTATTTAATTTAAGTTCTAGGTTTACGTGCACAGGCGAGTAAATTACTGAGAGAATAATATTCGTACCGTTGTCTTTCTTAATACTTCTATGAAATATTCCCAAAGATCATTATCCCGAAGGATTACTTGAAGTAGGAAAAATGTAGACAATTATTTATCGCGTTAAGAAGGCGTTCAAAAAAAAGAAGAAGGCGTTCGTTACAGTTATAAAAAGTAAATACCTATATGTTTGTTTTCTAAGAACTTACTTTCTTTAGTATCCTTATCGATCTCAGGTGCAGACATTCCACTTTCAGGGATCCGTCTTTCTGATGTCAAAAACCCGTCAAAATAGAATTTGACCAATCTAACTAATCTTCTGAAGCGAGATACTTTATGGTTGAGATGAAAACACTTAGCAAAAACGTACCCCCTTGTTTTCCATGGAGTCACAGATTCACGTAGTAAATGCTTGTACATATATGTGTTGGACGGTTTCATCACCTTTTAGGCAGATATGGTATTTAGCTTCCTTAATAATATTTATCTTATTTATTTAATACCTGAGGCAACAGGGACCGGTTTCCCACTTTACGATAGGATGGCTCACTTAGCCTGCCTGAGCCCTTGGGTTTTTACCCGGTGGGATATGTCATACAATTGGTGCTTTTCCATGTATTAGTCATCTTTTTAGGTCAGACGGTTCACACATTGTAAGAGTATGCCGGACAGGCAGAGACTGTGATGAATCCTTCCTTTCTTATCTGGAACACTAAACAGCTTAAACATTACCCAGCGTAAAGGAATAGCTGCGCTGCATTAATTAAGAGTAGATGGTATAAAAAGGACAAGGATCTTCGTGTCTGCACGTGAAATGTTAGGTCCCTCTACAAACCACGTGCAACCGAACAACTTGCGGAGGCCCTAGAGTGTTTTAAAGCAGACACTACCACCATCCAAGAAGTGCGATGGGATGGGCCGGGCAAAAGGAGGATGAAAAACTGCGACGTCTACTACGGCGATTGCTACAGATGAGGACGTCGTCTATTCGGGTGCGGATTTGTCATTGGAGACAGACTTAGGCAAGCAGTCTTGAGTTTCCGACTTCTGAACGAGCGCCTCATGACTATCCGTATCAAGGCTAAATTTGCCAACATTAGCCTAATATGCGCTCAAGCCCCTCACGAGAAGATGGACGACCCGACCAAGAATGACTTCTACCAGCAATGCCCTAGTCACGACGTTAAAATTGCCCTAGGTGATTTTAACGCATAACTAGGAAGAGAGGACGTCTTTAATAGCGTGGTCGAAAAGCACAGCCTGCACGATATCACATCCGACAACGGACTCAGGCTAGTTGACTTTGCGGCGGGACGAAACTTTGTCGTAGCTAGTACGCGGTTCCCCGTGTCGATATTCACAAGGGAACATGGCTCTCCTTTGACCGAAAAACTGTCAACCAAATCGATCACATTGTGATCAACGCTGGGCACTCTTCCAATGTTCTGGGTGTCCGGACTTTCCGAGGAGCCAACGTGGACTCGGATCATTACCTAGTTGTAGCCAAGGTACTGGTGCGGATTTCCAGAACGGAACAAAATCAACGAAATATTGTGAGGAAATTTGACGTTGGGCGGCTACAATCGCGGCTATGGTTCCGAAACAACCAAAAGCGTCCGATAAGGATGACTCAACTAACGACGACCTCAGCAAACGAAATAAGGATAACGACCTTCGGATCTGTACGTGGAATGTTCTGTCCCTTTACAGACCACGTGCAGCCGAACAACTAGCAGAGGCCCTAGACTGATATAAAGCAGATATTATCGCCATCCAGGAAGTGCGATGGGATGGGCCGGGTAAAAAGAGGATGAAAAACTGTGACATCTACTACGGTGATTGCTACAGAAGCAAAAGGCAACGCTTATTCGGATGCGGATTTGTGATACGCGGCAGACTTATGCAAGAAGTCTTAAGCTTCCGACACGTAAGCGAGCGTATTATGACTATCCGGATCAAGGCTAAATTCGCTAACATAAGCCTAATATGCGTTCATGCCCCCGCGGAAAAAAAGGACCCTGCCACCAAAGAGTGTTTCTACGAGCTCCTCGACAAAACATACGAGCAATATCCTAACAACGACGTTAAAATCGTATTGGGCGATTTTAACGCCCAAATAGGAAAGGTGAACGTCCTTGGTAGGGCAGTCGGTAAGCATAGCCTACACGACACCACGTCTGATAACGGACTAAGGCTAATTGATTTCGCTGTGGAGCGAAATGTCACCATAGCAAGCACATGGTTTCCGCATCTCAATATTCATAAGCAGACATGGCGGTCCAATGATCATGTAACGATCAACCAAATTGATCATATTGCGATCGACGCAAGGCATGCCTCCAGTATTCTGGGTGTCCGGACTGTCCGAGCGGCCAACATAGACTCGGATCATTACTTTGTTGTAGCCAAGGTACGAATGCGGATATCCCAATCTGAGCAACAAATTTAACGTCGAAAAGCAATCGCAAGAGACCGCCAGACTCTTCGTTGAACGTGTATCCCGAAATCTCTCAATTACCCCTATGTCGCCAGCATCAAGTGCCAGTGGCAACGCTGCTAACATGCCATCAGAAACGCCGCGACTAATGTGCTGGGTCTCGCTCGCCCACCACCGCGAAACCCCTGGTTTGACGAAGAATGCCGGCGAGTGCATGCAGCAAAACAAGAGGCATACAAAGCGGCGCTGCAAAGGAAGACGAGAGCTGTTCGTGAGCTCTACGAGCAAAAGAGACGGGAAGAACAACGGCTTCTCCAAAAGAAGAAGAAAGAGCATAAGAAGCGCGCGTTTGAGAATATCGAGAGTTTATACTTCAGGAACAATGTACGGAAGTTTTACCAAAAGGTAAAAAGAACATGTCAGAGAAGCAATACCCGTACAGAAACCGGTAGGGATGAAAATGTAAACCTCGCAGTAGAACCACAGCTGGTGCTGCGAATATGGAAAAACGACTTCTGCAGACTTTATAACGGCGACGAAGACCAACATCCCGCTGTCAGGCAGATTGAACCATTCAACATAGACGATGATAGTCAAAATTTCCGTCCACCTGATCAAAACGAAGTGAGGATAGCAATATCCAAGCTAAAATCCAACAAGGCTGCTGGACCTGACGGCTTACCGAACTTTTCAAGGCAGCTGGGGATGAATTGGTAGAGTGCATACACCAACTCATCTCTAAGATTTGGTCAGACGAGTGTATGCCTGATGAATGGAGCCTCAGCATCATTTGCTCGATCCACAAGAAAGGAGACCACATCAACTGCACTAATTATAGAGCCATCAGTCCCCTCAACATCGCATATAAGATCTTTTCTGCGATATTGTGTGAACGCCTAAAACCTTTTATCAACAGCCTGATTGGATCCTATCAGTGCGGTTTCAGGCCAGGAAGTTCACCGTCGATCAAATCTACATACTTTAACAAATCCTGGAGAAAACCATAGAGAAAAGCTATACAGAGCCATGTTTTTCGTTTTTCGTATTTAATATTCAATTACAAATTAAAAAAAAAAGGTTAAAGAAACGTATTTGGCCTTCCTAAAGTTATGTAGAAAAGTGAGTCTACAGTATTTTTGTCCTTACTAGTTATACTGATGGTTGATGCTTATCTGTGTTATAAGGAATTGTCTAGGTCTTCGGGTAAGTAAGAATTATTAAAATTCTGTTTTTGAGCTTTCATCAAAAATCCATTAAGTATTAGTAGTATCCGGCCACTGCATTGCATTTGAACTGAAAGTCTCTTTATTTAAATTCCCAAACCATCTTGTTTTATAAACTCATACAATCATAAGCCATCAGTCCATTGAACCAAATTCACTGGTATAGACTCACTAAATATTTTATGCATAAAAGCAAAAATAATGCACTTAGGTTCCTTTTCGTGTAGCTGCAGTAGTGATTAAGAGATCATAGGCTTGTTCATGCATACCCAATGATTCTGCCACAAATTATTAAAGTTATTACTGAAATGGAAGCGGTGACGACTCTTCCTTCACTCCCAAACCAGCACCACAGTGCTCTGTAAGGTAGTAGCATAGTACTGCTGCCAGTGGTAACTGCAAGCCCAAACCAAACCCCAAACCTCAGCCTGACACACAGCACCAGCAGACAACTCTACTACTACTCTCCGATGCGTATAGACTGCACGACAGACAGACAATCTCCCATAACTCAAGCCCCCACACTCCAGAGTCCATAGCCGCATTTCATCAACCGTGGTTAGATAGATGCATCGTAAAAAAAAAAAAACATTTTTTATGTTGTTTTTGGAATAATGACATATGCGGCGATGCGGTGTGTAATTAAAACAATACAAATAACAAAAACAACACCGAATAGGAAATACATCATTGCGGGCGATTTACGCCCGAGTGATATGCCACTCGCGATAGGCATCAATCAGACATTTGTCAACCGAGGGTCTTTGAGGCCAGTGTCATAGCCGGGAACAGTTTCATCTATCCATCTACCCCTGGACAGTGATGGCGTTATACATTTTTCCACATTCGCCTCGTTGTTTAAATTATGTTCCCGTGATGGGCTTTGTAATTACGCAGGAATAATATCGCATCAGTTCCAGCAATAACATTGGCATGTTGCATGATGAGTGGCATGTCAACCATGGACAGCTTTATAGAACCACTGACCACCACCACCATCACCACGGGACTATCATACATGCATCAGCAGTACAGCAATCGCCCGAAGGTGAAGAAAATTAATTAAATTTTCACAAAAATGGTTAGCAACAAGCATACATGCGACGCAATAAGAAGAAAGAGATAGCAAACAAAACATGAGAGATGGAAAAATAAGGACAGACCAGCCAGCGCCACCACCACCGCAATTTGACCACGGATGGTTAATTGATGTTGTGTTGGATAATTGACGTTCGATGGATTAAGCCGACGGGCAAAAGATGGCTCAACTGGACGTGTGGGGTGACATTTTTGAAAAATTGCCTTTAAATTGCTTGGACTTTTCTGCTGCGCGCCAATAGTATGCGGGGAGGAGGGGATACCAATTCGTGTTAAAAAAAATTACACAAAGTAAGGGGGATTTCAATTAAAGTCAGCAAGCTGGGAGCTCAGCGCAATTATGTGAAAAATGATACTTTGATGCACATTGTCCGTTAATCAGTTAAATGATATGGTGTAGGCCTGACATGACTCAGTACTACACCGTTTATAGTTTATGATGCTGGAAGGAATGACAAAGTGTAATTCCCTAGCGCAATTAGCTTGGAGCGTAAGAACAGTGTAAGGATTTTTCTGGAAAAAAGTTGTCCATCAGAGGTGTTCGCGCCAAACAACTTTAAACCGTGCATACAACTCAGAGATGAAGCCAATGGAACTGAGGAGAAAATGAGATGAAGCCTTGTGATCATCATCGATATTTTTGCAAAGCAAGTGAACAGCTGCTTTAACACTTTTGTCGTCCATTCTGTTCTGAATAAATTATTCATTCTGAGGGCTGTCATTGATTTATCGGTGAGACAAGTTCGCTGTTTTCGTTCAGGCCACTTTTACGTGCATAAGTACAGTGTTCGGGACATTCCGCGAGAATCGAAAGAGAAGTTTCTTCACTCTCTAGATAGGGATTTTCCCACAATTCATTGAACTTTAAGTTAATCTATGCACTGATTCGATTTTTAAAATGATATCTGCTAACGACACAGAATAGATCGGAGAAGAAGTCTTTTGCCCCGATATTGACAAACTCGACTATTTCATTACCCATAATGGAGGTAATTTGTGCACAAGAAAATCTATAAGCAACATAAATCTATTTTAGCAGGACGTTGGGCATATTCTACGGGACGACTGGGGTGTAGTGTTGTACCATCCTTATTGGGATTCTGGTCTGGGTCCCAGGTCACACTGAGATCATGAAGAATGAGAGGAAGATTTCTCAGAACTTGAACTGGAGTTGGGTCTTCCTGCGTCCTTGGTTAGGGTTTCCGTTGATGTTTGGGTTGCTCACGAACACTACAACTCCTGACGCTTGTAGAGAGGATAAGTATACTGACTTTGTTCGTATCAGGTGGCAAATTTTCAGTGATGATACGGTGAGTGCTGGTACTGTAAACTCCTCATCACTAGAAAGCCAAGAATATTTAATTAAAATGGGAAAACGATGGTGTTTGCTTCTTGGCAGTACAATGGACTAGTTGCGTTTCAGTGCTCCTGTCCTGACAAAAAAAAAATCATTTTCGAGAATTCGTCTCCAGTTTGTACCACAAATGAGGCAACAAATGGACGCTCTGTAAATACTCGTATATCAACAAATAATGCAGAAAATAAATTAATTTTGACTCTACTGACAGAAATGGGCCTAGTATAGTAGTTATTATACCATCTACTTCTACTTACGTGGCGCTACAGTCCGGGGTGGACATGGGCTTCAACCAAAAAACCTATCCAGCAAACACGGTTACGAGCCAGCTGCCTCTAGTTGCCTACGCCAAGTTGGTTGAGGTTCCCCTCCACTTGTTTGCGCCACCTACCGCGAGGTCGTCCTCTACTGCGTCGTCCATCCGGGGTGGATTCGAAGACTTTCTTAGCTGGAACGTTGGGCCCTATTCGCTCTACATGACCCAGACATCTTAGTCGCTGTATGTGAACTCTTCTGGCAAAGTCGATGTCCTTATATAGGCCGTATAGTTCATCATTGTACCTTCTCCTCCACTCACCGCCTATGCAGATGAGACCAAGGATCGCTCGAAGAACTTTTCTCTCGAAATAACCAAGAGAAGACTCACTCAACTGCACCAATTATATGTAGGCATCCGTCTCCTCAGCATTGCATATAAGTTGTTTTCTGCGATACTGTGTGACCGCCTGAAACCTGATTGGCCCCTATCAGTGCTGTTTAAGGCCAGGAAGTTCACCGTCGATCAAATCTACATACTTTAACAAATGCTGGAGAAAACCATAGAGAAAAGCTATACAGAGCCATGTCTAGTTTTTACATCGATGCCAAACTTGTTCGTCTGTACAGGATGATGATGGAGAACACTCACTGCAACTTGGAGTACGCAACTGGAAGCAATTAACTAAATGGAGAGGGTTGTTGGTTGAGGCCCAGGTTCACCCCGAACTGTAGTGCCACTTAAGTAAGATATTCAATTTAAACAATGATTATTATAGCAGCTCCTAGAAAATCGACTTTTTCCAAAATTATCATTAAATAAAGAACCGCTAATTTTGAGTTAGAATTAAAATTTCGATTAAATATTCTTTCAGTTTGAATATTAGAAGCCTTTGGTGGCTGTTTTGGACAATTCGCCCAGGTGATTAAAAAAGTGTTACGGAAGGACAGCCTTCGGGCTCTGCGGATGCTAGGGCGTTCATATAGGGGGACATTTTTTGTCTTCAAGCGCATCCTTATTTGATGCATCGGCAACAATGCCAAGAACGCAACGATTCCCTTTGTTTTCTTCTTATATACTCGCACTTCTGCCCAAAGCAGCACTGAATTGGGGCATGCTGTTAGCGCGTTTCATTTCTCATTTGCTTTGAAGAGGCTGCTGTATTTTATAGGTCCCATGAGTGTCAAGATGAAGCTATCAGCCATTGATTGAATCAGTTTTAAGCCTTTCCCAGCACGTTCGTCCGCCTTCTCGTTTGCGTGGATGCATCTGTGAACAGCGACTCAGCAGAATGCGATATCGTTGTTTGAGCTGAGGGATTTAAGCTTGGGTTTGATCAGCATGGATGTAATATTGTGACGGCTTTAATAGCTGCGTGGCTATGTACATAGATGTCTATGTTTCTCGGCAATTACCAGAACGTCCGCTTGGAACACGCTATGTTAGATTAATTGACTTGGCGATGGCGGGTCTTACCGAATATACTCCAAAGTACACACTCACGTGTTATCTAACATTTTATCCAGCTCTATCTTGAGGGTTGAGTTTGGAGATTGGGGCTAAAGACGACAATTGAAGTCTTTGAACAAGTAGTTTGTATTAGTTTTTCGATTTTTTCGTTCATTCTCCTTAATCGAATTTCAACTTGGGTTGATGAACGTGGCCTTCTGAGTGAATTTCAGGCAGGATTCCGAAAAGGATACTCAACGGTGGACCACATTTTTACTCTTACCTGTATAGCTAGGTCGTATCTGGAAAAAGGCGCCAAACTTTATGCTTTCTTCGTGGACATGAAAGCTGCATTTGATTCAATTAACCGTAACGCTCTTTTTTACAAGTTAAGCTTATTGGGACTTTCATCGAAAATGCTTAAGGTTTTACAAAATCTTTACCGCGAAACTAAGTCTACCGTCTGGAATGGAACCATTTTATCAGATTGGTTTGAAACGCAAATGGGAGTGAGACAAGGCTGTACGTTGAGTGCTTTAATCTTCATTCTATTCATCGAAGACCTGGTATCGTGGCTTACGGGAGGTATTTTATATGATGGTAATAGAATTAAAGTGCTCATGTATGCAGACGATATCGTTCTTCTTGGTGACTCCCCCGTGGTTCTACAAAAAATGATCAACGAACTTGAGCAGTATTGCAGAACTTGGAACCTAATGGTAAACCTGAACAAGTCCAAAGTAATGGTTTTTAGGAGAGGTTTTGGGAGATATGCACGATCCGAGCATTGGGCATTCAATGGTGACGAAATAGAGGTTGTAAAGGAATATAAGTATCTTTGGGTAACTTTTAGACCAAATATATGTATGAAAAAACACCTTGAGGAAAACCTAAATATGGCCAAGTTCTCTTTAAATACAACCTGGATGGGATGCGCCTACAAAATCGGACTACATCCATCAGCAAAGTACAAACTTTTCGAGAGCACAGCTAGATCAGTTATGTTCTACGCCGCACAAGTCTGGGGTATTAACCAATATGAAGAAGTAGAAAAACTACTTCGATTTTTTATAAAAAGAACCTTTCATCTACCACTTAATAGCCCCAACTATATGCTACATCTGGAGACCGGATTGTCACCGCTATATATATCTACTCTTAAGCTGCATTTCTACTACATCCTCAAAATCGCAAAAATGCCAGATACCCACTTACCGAAAAAGATTGCCCATCATGCAATAGCATCAAATACTTTGTTTTTCGCGGATTGGATTAACCTAGCACGTATTTATAATGTACAATTGAACCTCTGCCCTGTCAACACAACAGACTGGAAATCACATCTGTACCAATTTTTGCAAGACCTTGACTGGAAGATGAGAGAACAAATTATGGAGGAAGCTAAGGCGTCATTATATCGAAACTATTATAGCCAACTGGAGTTTAACCTTGGTGATTTAAACTACTACTGGACTAGACTTTATTCATTTGTTACAATTGCAATAAGCTACAGAGAAAATATTATAATCGAACATTTTTGATTGTTCTTCCTTTTAACTTTTTTTTTTTTTTTTTTTTGGTTTTATGTACGAAGAAGTATCTATAATAATTGTTTGCTAACGTTCTTTTTTTTTCTTTTTTTATATATATTGTATGAAAGTTTTACTGTGAATTCTTGCTGTTACATTAATATCCTGAACTCATTTAATATTCATAATTATTGGTTTTGCCAATCTGGCTGACGGCTAATTAGCCATGCCATATCATAATCTGTAAACTCTTTCCTTTCTTTGTATCCAAAAAAATGGAATTTAATAAAATCATAATAATAATAAATATTAGTTTTTACGTTCGCTCATCTAATGGTAGATCAGTGGACTTTCTGGTTTTTGTTCTAGACACATTGTTTCCTGAGATTTGAATCGAATAAACTAGAAAAGTATAAAAGAAAGTAAGTAATAAAACCGTAAATGCCTTTTTCGATGCAATTCTGTTTTTCAAAGATCGACGTTAAGTAAAGTTATAAATTTCGATTCCACTTCGAATTATGAGCTAGAGATCCTAGATTTGAATAAAATTCATCGAGCCGCTTAAGCTGCAGTTAAACGTGCACACTGCACAGGCAGAGAGAATATTTGCACGAAGTCAAATGATAGATACATGCTCTGTACATATAGATGCAAGTAAAATTTGACGAAACATCTAGATTCGAATACAGGTTTTTACGAAGTAGTATTCGAACGTGGCATTCAAAAGCTTAGACTGATCATTTTTCGGGTCCTAGCCATCCGTCTTACAAGACCTGAAACAATATACTAAGTCTCAGTCGCATGTAACCCAAATGCGTCAAATCGAAAGAAAATTAATTATTTGTAAAAAAAAAAAATTTAATCGACATACATTCATATGAAAAATCTATGCACGATTTGAAGATGAACATTTTTCAAATATTTCGACATTCCTGCCGGCGGAATCTATCAAAAACACTGGTACAGTGTGTGTTAGCGCCTCATGGTATGCAGTCTCATCAGCTCAAAACTCCCTCGCACACATAGCAGCTCCTCCGACACTTCCCCTTTTAACAAACAAATACTACAAATTACCCCGAACAGGGTGTTAAGTGTCAACTGTGAATAATTAAGAATGCCCCGCCAGAAATGTGCTTTTCCACCGACATGCTCTGGCTAAAAAGAAATTAATTGAATAAAATCTTCGAAACAGAAAAATAAGAAAAAAATCACCATGCCATCTCATCTGTCGTCATTCGAAAGAATTCAAATAAATCTCGAGCTGATTCGGGACCGGATTTCCCTCCAGCGGCATGCGTCACATTGCTTTTCCCTCGTGCGCTGAGGGTAATTAACTTATCGTTACGATATTATTTTGAGATTACTGTAAACGGGTAATATAGCGGGTGCTACCCCAAATTTCGTTGATTGAGAGGGCGGCGAGTGCGAATGCAGGCATTAAAGGCGCCTTAAAGCGCAGAGTGTTTTTGTGTGATCTTGAGGGATACTTCTGACACTCGGCAATGGACCATGTGCTGATAGATCAGGAGATGGTGGAATAAATTTGTCAAGTAGGCGGTGTTTCGCAACTGATCACAGGAAGATTAATGAGTGTTGGAGTTTGAACGTAAATAAGTTGCAACCACATTCGGCTAATTGAAAAGGAAATATTAAAACAACGACTGTAGGCTTTGACTTTTGGGAATTGTAGCGCTCTTCATTAAAACTTGATACTCGCTGAGTTAAGCGTCGCTGGGTTCATAGAGAGTTCATTGGTTCATTGCTTTAGAATGAGCTAATTCAAGGAGGAATTAAATGATTCTCATATGCTCACAAGTCTTATAGGATGATGCAAAAACAGACCAAGACTACAAGGCACTCACAGAGCCCGGCAGGCATAAAGATGGAATCTTTTGCCAGAGTCACATTTGGTGCTAAGAATTTTGAAACACCTCCAGATCATTAAACAGTGATGACGACCCCTCAAGCAGCTCTTATGGAGAATAGAATACGCCTCACTGAAACGTTGCAATACGTTCAAAGTATTGGAACTTCAGGTACATATGTATGTTTTATAGAACATGTGCATAGGTACAGATGTGACTGTCAAGTAGGATGGCTAATCCGAATATCATCCACTTTCATCAAGATCTTGTCTACCCTTGAGTTAACAATGTTCACGCGGTGTCTTGTAGAGGTTGTTGTAACTTCTAACTAGTTGCGAAGGAATCGAAACAACTGGCAATAAGGTCGTGAAATGTCCGCGCCCAGTGTGCCTAGGACAACCAACTTTTTTTCCACTTTAGTATGGCGCAGTTTGCAATGGGATTGTATTAGTGCCGTAATCTATTGCTACTTTCTTTGATAAATTTCCATAAGTTCCAGTCGTGCTCCAAAATCAAATATTGAGTTATAGATACTTACGGTTCGGCCTGAAGATCCGAAGTATAGACATCGAATCCCTAAGTAAATAAAGCCATCTACTTTCTCAACTTGTTGTCCAGAACTGCCTATTTGACAGGTACAGTTTGAAGACCTGAGTCCTTTGGCCTATGTCATATTTATCTTTCGTTTTTTCGGACTTCAGACTATAAACCATTTGGTGCAAGTCTATTATTTTCTAAATGAGCAAAAATAAATCGCCTGAGTAGTCCAAATGCTTAAGGTAAAACTATTCCTAGGTTTTAAGTACAATACTACATAAGTCCCTAAGCTTCAGATTTTTTCTACACATCGAAGCGCAATATTTTCGAGTACACCTCGTCTGTGAGGGATGCACTCGTACAAACAAACTCCTGATTGTCGCTGTGAAAAAGTCTTCTCTTCTTCTAGCAAGTAGTGATGGGCGCATTCGAATGATATAATCGATTATAATCGATTCTTCCAATATCTCGAGATATCTCGATACATCGTCTGAAATCATTAGAATGATTTACTATACCTACATACTTCCTTAAGCAGAGAGGACCAAGAATTAGCGCAAAGGGTAAACATTTCGTAGTGGTAAATATCTCGAGACATCGTCTAAAATCATTCGAATTGTTTACCCTTTGCGCTCGTTCTTGGTTCTCCATGCTTCGCAGGAAGTAAGTATAGTAAGTCATTCGAAGGATTTTAGGTGATGTCTTTAGATAGCACTCATACCTCGAATGATCATTCGATTATACGGATCACTCGAGTACTAATGACTCGATTCTTTAAATCATTCCATTATGCCCATCACTACTAGTAAGTGGACGTTTATGCGGTTTTTGGGGAAGGATCGGGAACGGAAACCAAGTAGTCTTTGGTGGTTGGAGAAATCCTTTATTGATTGTATTAGTGACCTCCAGTTTTAGTTGTCCACTGTATTCTTTGAGAACTTCTTCCATTTATTCAAAGCCATAAAGTCCGACTCGGTTAATTTTCTGGAGCAATTTATTTTGCGATTGTAATTGGGATAGCCGTGAAATTTTTATTTCGGTCATTCCAAGCAGTCAAGAACTGCCGCACAATGCTTCTTTCGTCTTCTGAGTGCGAATTGTTATACCTATGTACCGGGGGTTGCTTATAGTTATACACGTCTATCATGCTTTTAGATCACTCGGTACTACATTATGGATGCGCTGACACACATGAATATACTAGAATATACCTGCGAATAATTGATAACGATCTACACAAAAGGGTGCTGTTATACGATACCGACATATGGACGAAGTACTCCGTAACCACTGGCATTTCGCAGGGATCCGTCTGCGGGCCGCTCTTATGGTAAACTACCAATTGACACAATTGACTTAACGACTCGCCAGATTGCCCAATGCCCAGTATGTTCTGGATGCGACGAAGATCCGGAACATGTCGCTTTTAACTGCCCCAGATTCCTTGAGGAAAGACAGAGATTGGGAAGTGAATTAAATGTCCAACTTGATGCTGCAAGTATTATAGCGGAGATGCTAAAATCGGTAGGTAATTGGAAGGTAGTTTGCACACTACATACCCGAATACAAATCGAGCTTAGACAAGCCGAAAACGTTAGAAGAATGCTGCATATACAGACAATAACGGGCGTATAATGCGGAAAACTCACCCCGCGAAGTAATACCTGACGGTGGGCCTGCGGGGTCAGGGTTTGAGCTACCGGAGGTAAGGTTTAGTCAGTAAAAATCTGACACTACCATGTAACTTGGAATGCGGTGCTATGCAATGTTTCCCCTCCGCTTACTAAAAAAAAAAAAAAATCATTTTTTCTAATCTCGTCAAACACTACTACATGCTGGCTGGATCTTCTATATTCGCCAGGTGTTTATCGAGTAAACTGTCCTTTGTAAAAATCTGTTTCATAGCTTACTCGCCTGTGTTTGGTTGCACTGAAATTCTGATTGGTTTGGGTTCTTGGTCTTTAAATTGTCAGGACACCACTGGATCTTAGAACTTGTCGGCGATCGCTTCCAACAAATACGATACGAAAGAATATAGAGGTATCATGGTCCATTCCGTGCTGTATCTATGGTTGTTTAGATACCTAGGAGGCATCTTCCAAATCAGAGGCTGAAAGTTCAGTGCAATTTTTGCTCACCTTAGTTCCCCATGCAAATAATAATGAACAATTACGTGATTTATGAACAACGTCCAATTGGCTATGAAAGGTGTGCTATGCCTGAGTGACTGTGACTTACTTTTTTACTTGTTTTTAACTTTCTGGATCCTGACAGTCGATATGCAACCACTAAATGGGCGTGGCGCAGTGGTTCGAATCTCAGAAAACACCAAAACGTTTTTTCACGGTCCCACTTCTCGTGAACGTCTGACAAATATCCGAGAGTATTATTGTGACGAAAAAGCTTATTAATAGCTAAAATAATAAGTTTGGAGAATATTTCTTTTTGGAGACCTTCTTTGCAGCAGTCATAACGTTCCTGATTCAATAACCAAGGGTCGTGAGTATGGTATCTTTCTATTACCGAGGCAATTGTTTACGCCTCAAAAATAAAAATTAAAAGAAGCATGTCGTCAAAAGTGGGAATAGGGCCTACTACCCGACCTACGAGATGATTGGCTTTAGCGACCTTGTTACGTCAGTATGTGAATCAGCATCTATCAGGATATCTGCTGCTGCTTTTATCACGCGATTGCTTGTCGTTTATTACCCACCACCAAACAAGGAATGGAAAGTGGATAACGGCATGCTCAGTTTTAGTTCGATATTTAAAAACACTGGTGTTGTTTTTTTTTTTAACTAGGCCTGAAAGCTGAAAGGGTACTTATCAGTATAGGGTACTCAGTCCCTCCTTTATGAAGGTGAATAATTCCTTGGTAGATGAGACACTAAGCTCCATGAGTGTGAGTAACGAGGTCTCAACCAGCACAATGCTGGACATTCACAAAAAATGTGGCAAGAGGTTTCGGCACTCTGACTCGGGAGACAGATTCAGCTTTGAGTGCGGTATGACTGTAGTAGAAAATATGTAATTTGGCTCCTTTTATACCTTTATCAATATTTATTCTGGTGCAGATCTCAATGCTACAAATATCAGCTTTGTACGCACTATGACATACCTTACATAATCCCAGTGGTACCTACAGTTTGGGGCTGGGTCCACCAATGCCAGCACCAACTCCTCCTTTCATTTTTAACCCGTCAGTGAACCACACTAGGCTCCTAGGCTCTAGTGATGGTCTGCCGTTAGATCAGACTGAACGAAAGAGTTAAATATTTCCAGATTTAATTTGATAGCATAAGCCATCACTGGTATTACTTTTCTACTGACCGTTATTTGGCCAAATGGTATGACCTTATCCCATTCAGTTAGAAACCACGACAAGGTGAATAGTACTTCCATAAATCTACTAGTCATGCAACCATATTTCAAGCACCTCAAACAAATCCATATCCCTATTCTCACAGTGCCATAACGTTAAAAGGTTCTCCTCCGGGAGTAGTCGGTAGCCTCCAGACTCCACATTTAAAACACCAAAGAGACAAACATTAAAAAATTTATTAAATAGAATTTACATTCAATGGCAGTAATGCCACCATAATTCCAAGAACTGCCATTTATTATCCAAAGTGAAATTTCGCCGCTGTTGAGAAATCCTGCACTCGTACTGTGCTCTCTTTCTCTCTCTCTCTAGCGAGAGGGAGGATTGTGCCTGTGTCCTTGCCTTCCACGTCGAAGTGACTGCAAACATCAACATTCTCCAGTATTGCTTAATGAATTCAAATTGACATGGCATTTAATAAAATGTAAAATATTTATGAGCAGTCGTTGATTTTATGTTATTCCGTTGATGCTTCTATGATGTTAAATTGTTTGTGAGTGCGGCCCGCTATGGGGGTGGGGTTGGCTGAGAGTTAAAGCCCCATCACCCCTCCTGCCATCCCCAAAACAGTTTGCTCTGAGCAGCTTCTTTATTTCTAAAAAAAAGTAATAACCTGCCGCCTGCTTTCATAACAAAAATGATTTAATTAAATTCCCTGAGCGTTTTAGTGCGGGGTTTTGTCGCCCCCCTCGGTCCGCCTGGAATCCCCTAAAAGTCGGTCTTTCTTCTTTCTTGACATTGCTGTGTTGTTTATGCCAGTCTGCAAATCATATTTAAATATTTCAAGTGTTCTCTGTTTGTTGTTTGTCGTGGAATGGTATTTGGTGAAGATGGTCAGGTAGAAGGGAAAATGGCAAAAATGCTTAAGTGCAGGAAACGGAAGCGACTGAGAGAGGTAGAAAGCTGGCGGAGGATCTGTATTTAAAGTGAATCTGTTGCTGAGAGAGAGTGGCATTTTGTTCAAACGGTACGGAAGTTTATTTACAGAAGTAAATGCATTAACTTGTTTCGCTTTGAAATGTGTCGGTGGAGAAAAAAAAAAAAATAAAATCACACGCTGTCCCAGGTTGCTTGTTTCATTTGTTAGTGACAGTAAGGGATTTCAATTTGTTACGAGAAAACGTCATAAGAGAAAAAAGGTGCGAAAGTGTAAAGTCTTTCTAAACTACGTAGACATTGCTATTGTAGGTAATTTCTATTGCTAAAGTGTCTAGCGTATTCGATGTTTGCCAAATCTTAGAAAACAATGAAAAAAAATTACAGTCTTGCAGAAGTATCTTTGAAACATTTGAGTTTCAAAACAATTACACTAGGCTTTCTCTCTCTCTCTCTATCCTTTCCAACACCCGCACTGTGTGTAACCATATTAAGGGTATTCATAACCCCTTGGGTGCTTTCTTACTAGTTACTTACTTAGGTGGCGCTACAGTTCGGGGTGAACCTGGGACTCAACCAACAAGTCTCTACATTTAGCTCGGTCTTTAGCTAATTGTCTCCAGTTGCGCATTCTAAGTTAGTCGAGATTCCCTTGAACTTATACGCGCCACCTACGGCGAGGCGGTCCTCTACTGCGTCGTCCCTCGGCGTTAGATTCGAATACTCTGCGGGTCAGAGCGTTGGTGTCCATTCGCTCTACATGTCCTAGCCATTTCAGACGTCCAATACGCAGTTTTTTGACTAGGTCGATGTCGCTGTACAGCTCGTATAGTTCGTGATTGAATATTCTCCTCCAAAACCCGTCAACGCAAACGGGACCGAATATCTTACGAAGAATTTTTCTCTCGAAGCGACCAAGGATATCTTCATCCTCTTTTAATAAAGTCCATGTTTCAGCGCCGTAAAGCAGGACTGGGATGATCAGGGTCTTATACAGAGTCTCCTTAGTTGTTCGAGATAGGGCTTTACTGTTGAATTGCCTTATAAGCCCAAAAAACACCGATTGGCAAGAGTTATTCTTCGATTGATTTCTGTGCTGATCTTGTTTTTCGAGTTTATAGCAGAGCCAAGGTAAACAAAGTTCCTTACTACCTCGAAGTTATTGCTGCCGACTGTGAAGTTCTGTCCATTTCGTCGGTGTTGGTTGTCCCTTCTTGTTGACAGCATATACTTGGTTTTGCCCTCGCTTATCGCTAAACCCATTTTGGCCGCTTCCGCCTCAATGCTTGCAAGCGCACCGGTGTCAGCCCGCTGAGTTCTTCCGATAATGTCTATATCGTCGGCGTATGCAACTAGTTGTACAGACTTGTGATAGATTGTGCCTCTGGTGTTGGCTTGTGAGCTCCACACAATCCGTTCAAGTACAACATTCAAATACAAGTCACATGACAGCGCGTCACCTTGTCTAAAACCATTTTTGACATCAAAGGTCTCGGTGAGGTCATTACCGACCTTGATGGAGCAGCGAGCGTTCTCCATCATCATTCTGTACAGACGAACAAGTTTGGCAGGGATGTCAAAACTAGGCATGGCTCTATAAAGCTCTTCTCTATAGATGCTGTCATAAGCGGCCTTGAAATCGATAAAGAGATAGTGAGTACCGATTTGGACTTGTTGGATTTTCTCCAGGATCTGCCAAAGTGTGAAGATATGATCGATGGTTGACTTTCCTGGCCTGAAATCGCACTGATAGGGTCCAATCAGGCTGTTGATAAAAGGTTTCAGGCGTTCACACAATATCGCAGAAAAGATCTTATATACGACGTTGAGGAGACTGATGCCTCCATAATTAGCGCAGTGGAGGGGGTCTCATTTTTTGTGGATCGGGCTAACGATGCTGAGATTTCATTTATCAGGCATAAGCACCTCTGACCAAATCTTAGAGATGAGTTGGTGTATGCACTCTACCAATTCATCACCAGCTGCCTTGAAAAGTTCGGCCGGTAAGCAGGCGTGTTGGCTTGAATATTGCTATCACCCCTCGTTTTGGTCAGGTGGACGGACATGTTGACTATCATCGTCTATGTTGAATGGTTCATTCTGCCTGACAGCGGGATGTTGGTCTTCGTCGCCGTTATACAGTCTGCAGAAGTTTTTCCATATCCTCAGCACCGACTGTGATTCTACTACGAGGTTTCCACTTTGAGTGCGCGCAAATTATAAAAAAAAAAAACAGATTTCAGAACAAATGGGGTTTTACAAAAATGGGGTTGTATTAATCCCCAAAAAGCAGATAAAAGCGACTATAAATGTATGCCAATAATGGCCTGGTCCGGTCCACCACCTTTTGCTAAGAGCGATAGGAATGGAGCGAAATTAAGCAGCCAATGAATTAAAAAGGAAGGACGCATAGACTCTGTTAGTTAAGACAATGGATACTGCTGGCTTCACTTGTTAAAAAAACACTGACACAGCTCCTCCTGAAACATGGAGCACTAATGCACAGAAGAAAGAATTGTTTGGGGCATTTTGACAATCAAAAATATAACTGACATCGTTAGATCTACTTTGGATACTTGGATTTATTAAACTAGTCCACCCATTGGAGAATCTTATGGAGTAGTACTTTCCAGAAGAAAATTACAGTAGATCTATGAAGGTTACATAACACCTACACGCTTCCAAGCTACTTATCTACCTTAAACCTTTCCCAGAATCAGGTATGGGCATACCCTTCCAGAAAGAAAAGAAGTCAACAGCGTTTACCTAGATATGATGATCTGGTTTTGGAGAGAAGAAGATTTTTGGGATTGTAAGATGACTAGACAAGCACTTCGTTACCAGTCATAGCAAAAACTTGTACTGTAAATCAACTTGAAAGCCCTTGGATATCAACACGTTTATTGCTATACTGGTTCAATTAAACTGCAAGATGCAAACGTCATTGGGAAGTCGGATCTGCAATAAATTCTCCAGAGTCCAGTTTTGACACCTTTTGAAACCATAAAAATCACGTTTCATATGTGCAGATGGATAGAATTTATCTCAACTATAGTCGAAGCGACTGAAACTCCAAGGGACATGTAAATGCCATTACATAAGACAACTCTCATAAAACCATTCAAATCGTCCTTTTCAAATCACATACGTACGACGTACTTAATCCAGCAACAAGTATTCCTTCCCACCAAAAACCTCATTAATCAACACACTCTTGAATCATCCCCTTCGGGGTTGCTTCTTCGTCTTTAATTAAAATTCGAATTATGACAAACGTTCAAACAAATTATTAATAATCCTGCATGACATGCACAACGCACCCAACACATCCACCAAAAAAAAAGGAAACTCATCCTACAAGACACATATATAATAGCTCCCCATCCTGTCGCACCGCCTACCTGTGACAAATATTAAAACTGTGAATAGACATCAGGACACAACAGCAAGAAGCAAGAAGCAAGAAGCATTCCATCACATTTGATAGATGATGTTTTGTCCGTTTGTCTGGTGGTTCTCGCGTTTGGGGTCGAGGTTCAGTCGGGGATGATTCCTTACAAATTTTTGTTTGCGTCACTGACACAGAAGGCAAAAAATCCTCATCATCGTCGTCCTCGTTGCCGTTATTACTCGAAGAGCATTCTTTGTCGTGTGGACGACACCACTCAGGAGAATCGATTTTTACGTATGTGTCACTTTCTACGAATAAATGTCATGCTCGACCATCCATTCAATTAATATGACGAAAAAGGACATGCAGCATTCGAGGGTGGCTATACCTATACTCCAAAGACCAACGCCATCGATGTCATTTGGATGAGAGCCTGGAACTCCAATTGCGGCAGTGACTTGGCGATTTGGTCATTCCGGAATGAGCACACGGTGGACACTAGACACTCGTTAGATGCGTCTTTTGTGATCACGAATTGAGTCCTCTTTTCATTTTTCTTTTTTTTTTATTGACACAAGCATTATGCTACTGTGTGTGCCTTAGAATAAGGCGTGGGGCAAGAGCTGACTAGCTAGAGGCTAATGCCATCATTCATAGTGACACGATATTTGTCACTGGGATTTTCTTGGTAAATAAGAAATGTGATGTGGCAGTTTTGTGTGTGATTCCTTCTGTCCCTTTGCTAGCAAATGAGCTGGGATGAGGATGTGTGAGTGATTGAGAAAAAGAGATTCAATGGAAATGAATTGTGACGCTAATGGTTGTTGGACTGTTATAAAAAAAAAAAAAGGAAATTAAAGGAGCAATTTGTTAAGGCGAGGCCTTTAATTGCCACATGACTCCAATAAATTGGGTAATTCTTTAAAATTAAAACTGAAAAAAAAAAAAAAAAAGAAAAAATAGGTGTACAGATGGGTGTTCTATGATATTCTTCATCGGCGCATGCAGACTAACAAGTGACTTATTCTGCTTCAACCTGTGGAGGATGCAAGCATAGAAAGTACCATATCGTCGGCACATCAGAAGTCAAGTCTGCTCAAAGTACTTTCTTTTTATCTTAGATTGGAAGCTAAGACAGCGGAGTCTGGCTTCATTGGTGACTTTTTTCTCGATCATGTTGTAAAACGTTCTAACCTCAATCACTCCTGCGCTAAAGTATTTCTTTCTTGATACGCTTACATATATGGGGATAACTGCCAAGAATGTGCTGAGAGAAAGTGGTTGATCATATTCCCAAGGCAATGACAGCACTGTCAAAGAACTTAGTAGACCCCTCAGTCCTATCTTATTTGTTCATAGTAAGCAGTGCCATGGATGATTAACTACAGGCAAAGTAGTTAATCTCATTACAGAATAACACTAAACGAAAAGCAGTGCACCCGCGTTCTTAGGCATGCAACAGCCAACAAAGACGTAGTCCTAGGAAGATTTCTAAACTTTAAAGTCGAGTTATTGTTTGGGCTCTGAGAATGTAAGAAGAATTACGATTTGAGATGGAACTAAAAACATATCAGCTGTGATTTAACGTATCTACCGCAGGGTGAATTTATTTTCTGTTACATGCTCTAATTTTGAATAAAGGGGTCAAAGCAACAGCACTGGTAAATGATGAGATAATGCTAGTGATAGGTGCATTCTTTCCAGCTTTAAGTGAGCAAGCAGAAGCAGAGCCTTAAAGATTGCAGACATCTGATCTGTGGGATCAACGCCTAAAAAAGGAGGAATACTTACTTACTTAGGTGGCGCTTAAGTTCGGGGTGAACCTGGGCCTCAATCAACAAGCCTCTCCATTTAGCGCGGTCTTTAGCTAATTGCCTCCAGTTGCGCACTCCAAGTTGGTCGAGGTCCCCTTGAACTTGTGCGCGCCAACTATGGCGCTGATTCCCTCCACTGCGTCGTCCCTCGGGGTTAGATTCGAAGACTCTGCGGGCCGGAGCGTTGGTGTCCGTTCAATACGCAGTTTTTTTGACTAGGTCGATATCGCTGTACAGCTCGTATTCGTTCGTGATTGAATATTCTCCTCCAAAATCTGTCAACGCAAACGGGACCGAAAATCTTACGAAGAATTTTTCTCTCGAAGCGACCAAGGATATCTTCATCCTCTTTTAATAAAGTCCATGTTGCAGCGCCGTAAAGCAGGGCTGGGATGATCAGGGTCTCATACAGAGTCTCCTTAGTTGTTCGAGATAGGGCTTTACTGTTGAATTGCCTTATAAGCTAAAAAAAAACAGCGATTGCCAAGAGTTATTCTTCGCTTGATTTCTGCGCTGATCTTGTTTTTCGAGTTTATAGCAGAGCCAAGGTAAACAAAGTCCCTTACTACCTCGAAGTTATAGCTGTCCACTGTGACGTTCTGTCCAATTCGTCGGTGTTGGCTTTCCCTTCTTGTTGACAGCATATACTTGGTTTTGCCCTCGCTTATCGCTAAACCCATTTTGGCCGCTTCCGCCTCAATGCCTGCAAACGCACCGGTGACAGCCCGCTGAGTTCTTCCGATAATGTCTATATCGTCGGCGTATGCAAGCAGTTGTACAGACTTGTAATAGATTATGCCTCTGGTGTTGGCTTGTGAGTTCCGCACAATCCGTTCAAGTACAATATTAAGGAAGTCGGATGACACCGCGTCACCTTGTCTAAAACCATTTTTGACATCAAAGGTCTCGGTGAGGTCATTACCGACCTTGATGGAGCAGCGAGCGTTCTTCATCGTCAGCCTGCACAGACGGACAAGTTTGGCAGGGATGTCAAAACTAGACATGGCTCTATAAAGCTCTTCTCTATAGATGCTGTCATAAGCGGCCTTGAAATCGATAAAGAGGTGGTGAGTATCGATTTGGAATTCTTGGGTTTTCTCCGGGATCTGCCGAAGTGTGAAGATTTGATCGATGGTGGGCTTTCCTGGCCTGAAACCGCACTGATAGAGGCCAATCAGGCTGTTGATAAAGGGTTTCAGGCGTTCACACAATATCGCAGAAAAGATCTTATATGCGATGTTGAGGAGGGTCTCCTTTTTTGTGGATCGGGCTAACGATGCTGAGATTCCATTTATCAGGCATACACTCCTCTAACCAAATCTTAGAGATGAGTTGGTGTATGCACTCTACCAATTTATCACCAGCTGCCTTGAAAAGTTCGGCCGGTAAGCCGTCAGGTGCAGCAGGCGTGTTGGATTTTAGCTTGGATATTGCTAGATATCAATTCATACTCTCAACCTATTCGCGGTGACAGCCGGGTGCCTAGTACCTTAATCCAAGAAATGAGTAACCAACCCTGTGTGGCGGATTCTTGGCGGCAGCAGATGAGAGAGGGGGGAAGACTGATTTCTCACTAGAGCACTTCTTCCTGTTCCAGGTGGCAGCGGACAAATTCCCTAGACGGAGTCAACGGTGGCGTCTATAGTTCCAGTTAGGTTGAACTTAGTGAATACCTTGCGCGACCTGCTTCGACGTATTCGGATCACAGGTCAGTAAGGAATTTCCAATGTTGGTTAGGACCTTGGAATAGAGATGGTGGCGGAAGAGCCCTCAATGGGTCAACAGCAGCGCTCACACTCCCGTAGTGGACTACTGGCACCTGTGTACCCGGCCCCTCGTCCTAGGGGAATAATTAAGGAACTTGCCCTCCAGTTTGGGGGTTGTGCCGTCGGGGTAACTTCCCTACCACGTAAAAAACCTATGGTTCCGAAACAACCAACAGCCTCGGATAAGGATGACTCAACTAATGACGACCCCAGCAAACGAAATTAGTACAACGACCTTCGGATCTGTACGTGGAATGTTCTGTCCCTTTACAGACCAGCTGCAGCCGAACAACAAGCAGAGGCCCTAGACCGCTATAAAGCAGATATTACCGCCATCCAGGAAGTGCGATGGGATGGGCCGGGCAAAAAGAGGATGAAAAACGGTGACATCTACTACGCTGATTGCTACAGAGGCAACAGGCAACGCTTATTCGGATGCGGATTTTTCATACGCGGCAGACTTAGGCAAGAAGTCTTAAGCTTCCGACACGTTAGCGAGCGTATTATGACTATCCGGATCAAGGCTAAATTCGCTAACATGAGCCTAATATGTGTTCATGCCCCCACGGAAGAAAAGGACCCAGTCACCAAAGAGTGTTTCTACGAGCTCCTCGACAAAACACACGATCCGAGTGCCGCTAAAAGTTTTACTCGAGGTCAAAAGTCTCAAACATTTTTTTTTTTGGAAATATCCCGTTAGCTGTCACTTTTCGGAAAGAATATTCATAACCAAAGTTGTAGCTTAAGAAATTTGCTGCAAATAAGACACATGCCTTTTATTCGTAAGAGTTACTGTGTTGGATATAATCGGATTTACAGAGCTGTGACATAAAGTTTCTCATGAACTATGCACTCCTTTCGACACCACCTCCGACGTACTCGTAGAGTACAAGATGCGTTTTTTTACGTCGTGTCCCCAGTTGGCTTTTGTTTGAGAAGTGTTTATTTTTTATCCATGTAGAGGGAGGCCCATAAGCAGCCGATGTTGTTTTGCTATATCTTTAAAATAAAACGACATAATTTTATAATTCTTTTTTTAAATATTTATTTGGACCCTTAAATTTCTTTTTCATCCCTTTTTGAAGACGATATCGGGCATTGTTGATGACCATTTGGGCTCTTTTTTACCACATTTTCAATCGTTTTGGCGAGAACTTCGAGCGATAAATTCTCGCATTTTTGCCGAATATTGTTTTTGAGGGCTTCCAGAGCTTGTTCTCATAGACCCGTGACTTAAAAAAAACCCCAAAGAAAGAAGTCTGGAGCGGCCAAATCGAGCGATCTGGCGGAGAATACAAATCGCCAAAACGAGACATTAGGCGGCCCGGAAATGCATCCTTAAAATCGCCCATTGTTGCGCCAGCTGTGCACCGTCCTGCTGGAACCACATGTCCTCCAGTCCCGAGTCATCAATTTGCGGCAATAAAACGAATTGATCATGGTTCTGTATAGCTCACTAGTCACAATAACCGCGTTACCTACGGCGTCCTCGAAAAAATGAGGCCCGATGGCACCTCCGGCGTAAATGGCGCACCATGTACTGACTTTGAGTGGATGTAATGGCTTTTCGTAAATGATACGTGGATTCTCAAAGCCCCAGAAGCGCAAATTTTGTTTGTTTACGTATTCGGTCAGATGGAAATGGGCCTCGTCGCTCATGATGAATTTCGACCGAAAATCACGAGTCACGAGTAAAAAAAAAACAAACGATTATTCCGCGATCTTGAGAAGTATAGCTTTCTATGGCTTATTGACGTGTATTATGCATCTGTTTACTTCACTAAAGATCAAAACAAAACTGTCAGTTGCCGCCATTTGCAAAAGTCATAGCAGCTTCCGATATGATGATACATTTTGGGCCACCTTGCATTGGTCTATTCTGAGTACTGAGTGGTATTTCCTTGCGAACACATCCGCTTACTTAACATTTCGTATGGCACCACTTGCAAAGAATGAATATACAGATCCGGCTGGAAAGATGAAATGTGATCCTGGGCCCAACGACGTTATGGTTATGACTATTATCTGCTCCGGCATTGTAAAGAGAAGTTCATCCAGAACGGAATTCCTTCGCAAAGACTATATCGGAAAAAAGCTACAGATCGGCGACAATCGCGTTTATAGGGGAATTGGGGAGAGCTTGTAAATGCAATTTATTTTCGTAGTGCGAACGGTACTGCATATCATAGGGTCGAGTGTAACGAATATGCAATCGTTAATGTGTTGTGGAAACAAAAAACGAAAATGTGAACGCAAATGGGTTAAGATCTCTCCGAGAGTTCAAGAAAATTTGCGTGCAACGTTCTACTGTTTTTAAGGCAGATCTGCCTAGGTAATTTTCTTTCGAAAATATGTTTTTATATTTCGAAATTACTTTTCAAATCCATCAAAAATATACGTGGACAGATCGAATACCGAAGAGTAGTCCCATACCTCCAGTACATGGCCACCGCATGCGCTTGCCACCCGGAAACTAGCCCAACATGCCCAACATCAATTTCCTTTGGGAACTGTAGTTTTACATAGTAATTTGTAGTCGCACGGTCGTCATTACAAACATGAGCGCAGGTATCTACTACAACAGTACACTCATGCACAAGCGCTCGCCGTAACTCGAATATGCGGGAATCCTTTTGGGATCTGTCCCAGAATACACGAGCACTAGCGCAATGCCACTGCGAGTGGCATCTGGAAGCAATACCTTCTCCATTGGCCAGGCTTACTAATAACCTAACATCATGCAATAATATGGAAAACATTTCGTGTTTGGATGGCATTGGGAATTTCGTCGACAACAACGAACGACACCAACTCGACAACGACTACGACAGCAACGACGACGACAACGTTGATGATGACATGACGCTCTAAAGTTACATTGAGTGGGTGTGGGCGGTAGGTAGGTAGGTAGTTCCAGCGAATAACACAGTTATTAGTTCATGTTCATTTCCATTCAGGTTGTGTACGTGGCAGTGACCATCATCTCTCGTAGTTGTAAAGTGACTCCCAAAGGCAATCAACATGCATCTTATTAGGATCCGGTACCCGAATGTCTGTGGACTCTAAATTATTTATGTGTGTTGAGTCGGAGTCATTCCCGGGCTAGCCCGGGTAATGTTGACAGGGAATAGGTTGTGCTTTTTGCAATAACTTGTCGTAAGTAAGTGTGTCATGGTCTTGTTAGTGCGGTTCTCATTCGTAGTTAGTTCATTCGACAACTGGGTGATAAGATGTTCGTCACGTGATGATGGATGAGTGGTTCTATTGCTAGGGAGCAATGCGATGCAGTTTCGAATTTATAGTCAACGTGATGGATGCTTATTTAATTTGGTTTTCGATGGAGAAATACTAAATTTCGTTGAATATTTGAAAAAGAATAAATACTCGTAAAATAGTCGAGTGGTTTCAGAATAAAAATGTGAAAAGAAGTTCGTGCATTATTTGTATGGAACGGCCCAGTGCACGTAGATGCTGTGCAATAACTCCTTGCATGAATCGTGACTTTAAAGTCCATCATTACTATTTTATGAATATTCTCAAGCAATAAACCGTCAAGAACATCGCAGATAAAATAGGAGATCACGATTCCATGTCGTATATGTCCAGGGATATTCCTGTTGGAAGGACTTATGACGGTCTGTATGATATATTACTTTTGGATTATCATATATTGAGCACTTATTTATTGCACTTTTCTCCAACCTTCAATAGCATATTTATATACTTAACAGGTTAAATCGGTTGCAACTGCATAGGAAGACATATTCAAACCTTCAGCGCCTCTGAGTTGATTTAAGTAATCAATATATAGTTGCCCAAAAGAAAACAAAGTCAAGAACGCACAACCCGTATCAATTTCCATTAGTAAAATTTGATTTCTAACACTTGAAACGCCTTTTGTACACTTTTTTGTACTCAGAATGTGAAAACTGTGTTCGAACATGTATCCAAATTCGCATTTGGCTGGGAATAAAAGCAAAAGTATTATATTTACCAGTCAGTTGTGTTTGCTTTAAAATATTGAATTTGATTTTACTGGCAACGACTAGCTAGGGTGCTCTCCCGAAACCACACCTAATGGCGATGAGTAAGAGAGTTATTGAACATAGGGCTTTCATTGCAACCCTTTCACCTTTGGCAGCTATTGCCTTGCATCTCTCATTTTGGAAGACGTATGATCCCATGACGTCACCCGACTAAAATCTGCACCAAATAGTAAGTTTTTCTGGATGTAAAAGAAGTTCCCGCAACTGTCATGTATTGATCGTCAAGGATCCGATAAGTTTTGATTATTTACAAAGCCATTCAGACTAAAGTGCGCTTATTCGCTGAAGGTGAGTTTTTTTTTATAAAAATTGGGATCCGTTTCCAACTCCTCGACGGCCTAGTAAGACATTTGGTAAAATTTACTAAGTTGAGATCCAAGTAAAGCCCACTTTTTGTGAACGATGAAAAACTTAGAGGTTTCGGTTTCCACGGAGCGGACACCCTCAACTACAGCAGCAATATTCTCATTTGACCGAGCATTGCAGCGACTCCCAGGTACTACTCGACTAGGAATTGAACCGCAATTCTGGGATAGTTTGTCGAACTGAGCTCTCCGCTGGACGTTCATGTTGACGATAAGTTTCACGTAGCTCGCACGAACAGAACACGCATTTTTGTTGTAAATTTTCACAGTTTCGGAGCGTTGTTGAAGCGTGTAGTTTTCTGTAATTAAACGGCAGCAATAAGAGGGCATAATTGTCACAGAATCACTTCAAACACAACCACAATCAGCTGTCAAATAGCAGGTGTGGCTCTTGAAAGAATCTTACCACCACCTGTTAAATTAATTTATACAAATAAAAGGAATGGAGTTGGGTCTCAATTAGAAACTTCTGCAGCATGCTCCATTATTAATCAGTGCCTCCAGTTGCACACACTAGTTGATTGAGGTTCGTTTTTATTTAGGCACGCCACCTAACATATAGTGCGCCGTCCTTTCGGCACTGTATTCCTTCTCTTCTGATCCTCTGCATTAAGTGTACCGATTTTATTGCGAAGGAATAGTACTTCAAGTGGGTCTCTCGTTTGATCTACAAGCTTTAAAAGCAAAGTATATGTCAAAAACCCCGAAGCTTTATTATACTTAAGCCTTGATATCCAAATCCTCACTTTGTCATAATCGGCTGAAGGGGAATATTATCCACTAGTAGACCCGTGCTCACGTTGCTTCGCAAAGTTCTTAGAAAACTTTTGTTGTCTATGATATTTAAAAAAATGTTAATATCCTTATCGTATCCAAAATAATGAATTCCACAGAAATAATTGTAAGAATAATAGGCGCTGTTAAAGATTTTAAATATGTATTTTTATTATTATTAGTATTCTTTATTGCCATTCATTATATTACAATTTGATTAACAAAAGAATTTGTAAGCATGGCATAAATTGCCGTCTGCCGAGAATTGACTTCATGATAATAATTCAAAAATAAATAAAATTTATATATTATAAATAGTAAAAGTTACAAGTTTGATTAATTACGATATTTCATTAATAAATATAGTTACTAGCATTTATAAATTTATGAAACTGTTGCGATAAATATAGGCATGGCTACAGTAAGATGAGAGTCGTTTCCAACCATATGAACCGTTTAGAGGTTGCCTTGCTTCTTCACGTATGAAACAATTCCTGGAGAAATATAGTCGGCGTATCTCCTGAAGTATGGGGCATACTGCTAAGAAGTGGTAAATATCTTCCTTTTCATTTCTATTGCAAAGGGTGCAAATTGTTCCAAGATTTTGCCTATGCGGGATGTAATTGAGAGCTAAGACCTCCGTTCTTATTTTAAACACTGAGCTTATCTGACTGGCTGTTAGTTGCCTGCAAAAATAGTTGCTTATAAGGAACTTTGCCATTCTTTAGGTACAAATGGCAAAGTTCCTTATAAATAAGCCTACATGATGACTCCCGGGCTCTGCTCAGACATTGTTGGTATAAATACTCGTCGACCTTTACTATGCTGCGATAAAACATATCTTGCCAATCGTTAAGATTTAACTCATCCAGGTCGAAGCCAACATCGTGTTCGTTTTCTATATCATACCATTCTTTAAAGGGTGTTGAGCGGCATTGAAGCGCAAATTGCATAAGCCTTTTTTGGAGATTATTATCCCTCCTGCGCATAACCTTGATGATATAATCTGCATTTGCCTTGACATATTTTAAATAGATTTGTGAAAGCCTAGATTCAACATGTATTGTGCAGGTGGGCGTTGTCATGGTAAGCTTAAAGTTGCGCTTGAAAAAAGTGCGTTGAATGTATTCAAACTCTTCAATATGTTGGTATCTGAAGGCCTGGTTGCCGTAGCAAAGACAAGAGTTAATGGTAGCATCAAATACTCTGAATTTGGAAGTTATATCTACACACTGGTTACAAAAAAACCTCCTCCACATAATATTTATAGCCGCTTTAGCTGCTACCGTTTTCTCTTTTACGTGAGGACGCAAGTCTAGATTGTGGGTGATAAGGAATCCTAGATATTCAAATTGTTTGACTACTTCAATAGGCTCATTCCCCAGATACCGCTTTTCCCGTGACACCCTCCTACGCGAAGATGATTCAAAGACCATGATTTTAGATTTGGCAGTGTTGATTTTCAAACTCCAGGTATCGCAGCGGCACTTTAACTTCTTAATATGTAGCTGAAAAGTAGGCAGACTCTCGGCTAGAACTACGAGATCGTCTGTGTAAAGCAAAACTTTAACACCTACGCCTCCGAAAGTGACTCCACCAGGCAAATAATCAGACACATCATCAATAAAAAGTGCGAACAATATAGGACTGAGAACGCATCCTTGAGCAACGCCTGTATCATTTTTAAAAAAAAGAGGACACATCATCTTCATTTGACACTGCAGCTAACGTATTCATGATTAGCTTTTTATGTACCCGTAAGAATTTTGATGATAAGCCGATCTTAGACTGTTTATATATAAGCGAGTTTCTATTGACGGTGTCGAATGCTGCCTTGAAATCGACAAACAAGGCATACAACTCTTTTTTCTTGCTGATATATCTCCTGGCAATGCTCTCCAATGCAAATATTTGGTCAACTGTTGACAGACCAGCACGAAAACCTGCTTGATAAATGCTGAGGTGATGATTAGCTTCGACCCAGCTGGTTAATCTCTTATATAAGACCTGAGTAAATCCTTTGCGAAAGCTACTATTTTTTTTTTCCTCTGGTACAACCCATGCCCGCGTGGCAACGACACTGCGACCTGGAAGATCTATTGTATCGGGGGGTTGGAGTTAATCTAACAGACGTACTACCTCCCTTATGAAAGTGAGTATGTCCTTAGTAGCGGAGCATTTCAGTTCCACTGAAGTAAGTATCTCCTTGTGGAGAATACGTTTCCTTAACCAGTGTAGTGCCGGGCATTCACAAAGAATGTGTTTGAAGGTTTCATCGTCCTCTAAACAGAACCGACAGTCCTTCTCTTGGCACAGGTTCATCTTGTTAAGGTGGTATCTCAAGCCGCAATGGCCAGTAAGAAAGCTCACAAGCTTCTTAATGCTTTCCCTATCTAAGTTAAGGATTTCCTTATAGGAGTAAGGCTTGATTAATCGTTTGGATTGTCTTAGACCTGGCCCACTTGTCCAGTGGTCTAGACGAAGTTTGTTTTCCCGTTCGTTAATCAGCGTTGTAGCTGTCGCCCAATTGACGCCACAATAAGGTTCAGGACCTATGAAAACAGATTCTGAGCCAGCCCTAGCAAGCTCATCTGCAGATTCGTTGCCCACAATCCCTGGTGTCCGGGTACCCAACCGAGTTTTACCCTGTTGTATTTGGCAAGGTCTTGTAATGCATCGTAGCAGCATTTCACGGTTCTGGAGTCCATTTGGTTGGACGACAGTGCCATAAGTGCTGCTTGGCTATCTGAGAAGATATGTATTCTAGCGCCTTTGATCCCCTTGCGGAGATTGTGTCTGGCGCAAATCTCAATGGCATGGATTTCAGCCTGAAACACAGTAGGGGTCGTACCCATAGGTACCGAAATCTTTGTGTTGGGTACAAAAACCCCAGCTCCAACTCCAGAATCCATCTTCGAACCGTCGGTGAACCAGACCAGACTTCAAGTCGTTTGTCAAGAATTACACCAAGATATTTGGCCTCGCTGGAATAAACTAGTGTGGTGCCTTTGATTGTGATAGGTTCAAGGTTGACCTGTGTCTTCCTTGTAAAAGGCACCAGAACGGTTTTACTAGGATTTATGGATAGTCCTTCTTTGTTACACCATTCTACAACTTGAGATATTGCACTTTGCAGACATTGGAAATTGTCGTGCTGTGTTTACCTCTGATAAAAACCGACGGTGGTGTAGTCTGATCTGTGAAGATCTACTAACAAGTTGTCGACGACTATAGACCATAACAGGGGGGAAAGAACTCCTCCTTGACGACAGCCTTTGGCTGCAGTTATGGACACCGAAACTCCCCCAGAGGAGGAAGTAATGAATCGACTTACCAGCATGGCCCTGATCCATTGGTTGGTCGATTCTTCGATACCTCTGCTACTGATCGCCCTTGCGATCGAGTCGTAACCAGTGTTATCCAATGCGCCCTCGATATCAAGAAATGCACACAAGGCTATCTCCTTTGAACTGAGTGTTCCCTCTATCTTTTTGACGAGGTAATGAAGGGCACCTACTGTAGATTTGCCTTTCCTGTATGCGTACTGATTCGAGTGCAGAGTATTAGACAGATCTAACCGGTCTCTAATATGAATATCTATGAGTCTCTCCATTGTCTTAAGGACGAATGATGTTAGACTTATAGGTCTGTATGATTTAGGCAGCTCGCTAGGCCTATTGCCCGGCTTGGGGATGAAGACCACATTAACCTGCCTCAAGGTGGGTGGTATGTATCCCCAATTGTAGCTGGCTCTAAATAAAGCTGTCAATCCCGGCAAGATGAGGTCAATTGACTTTTGGAGAAGTGCTGGAAACAGACCATCACCACCGGGGGCTTTCAAAGGTTTGAATGTGCCTACCGCCCATTCAACTTTCTCTGGACTGAATATTTTTCCAGATAAACTATTAACTCTCCTGTCCACATGGTTAACTGTGTTCGAGTACACATGAGATGTGTTAAGAGACGAGCCTGGGAAATGTACCTGAAGTAAGGTTCTAAGTGTATCCACATGGTCCGTCGTGTAGGTCCCGTCATTTTTCTTCAGTAACCCTACACAGTTGACATGATCGTTTGCGAGTGATTTATGGATTCGTGCCGCTGTAGGCATGTCAGCGATTGTTTCGCAGCATTTCCTCCAAGCAGCTCGCTTAGATCGTCTCAATACTAGATTGTATTCTGTGAGAGCAAACCTGTATTCGTCCCACCTCTTCGTTCGCTTTGCAGGGTTGAAGAGTTTTCTGACTTTCTTCCTAAGTTCCGCCAGTTGGTCATTCCACCAAGGCACTTTGCGTTTGCTAACATGTGTCTTTGGGACACAGCTGTCGTGGTAGGAATCAAGCAGTATATTGTTAAAGGCTACTGAGTATAGATATCCCCTATAGTCACCCGGATCATTTCTGTCACCTTTCTTAAAAAATGGCAAAGATTATACATTTTAGGAATAGCTCTGGAACTATCTCTTCGGCAAGAATTTTATTGTATAGAACTAGGAGAGCTTCTTGAAAGGCTTGAGTCGAGTTTTTGAAAAATTCCACTGGAATCCCATCTTTAAATATGTATGTACGAGTGTGATAGTCTTCAGAAGTGTTCCTCAAGGTCTTTAGACCCTACTTGTTTGTCGCTGTAGAACATTGACGTGTTCTTCTTGTCTTTTAGTAACACTTTTGAAGATCTTTCCTGCAATAGTACTTGTTTATTTCCGTGAATGAGCGGTTTTCACTGCTTCTTCTTTTGTACAACCATGAGAAAAATATGGCCACACTTCAACAAAACTAGGACCGATAGACTTATGCAAAGGACCCTATTCTCAAAATCCCAGATACCATGCTCAAGAAATACCAGGAAATTCAATGTGGTCATAGGTGACCGCCACACATGGAGGAATGAAGGGCTTGTAGTCTTACCAAACTCTCAAACTTGGTACACAGATAGTTCCAAATTGGAAAATGGTAGCACTGGCGCAGGGGCTTATGGACCCAGGTTCCAATGTGCAGCAGCGCTTGGGAAATCACGAACAATATTTCAGACAGAAGTCCATGCAATCGAACTCTGTGTACGAGAATGTCTGCGAAGAAGGGTCGAGGATACTCGTATCTATATCCTCTCGGACATTCAGGCAGCACTTATGGCTCTGAAATCGTACACGGTAGGATCAAAACTTGTATGGGACTGTCTACACCTACTTGAAGATCTCGCATGGAAAAACACCGTCACTGTGGCCTGGATACCAGGACACGAAGGGTTCGAGGGTAATGAACGGGCAGACTGATTACCGAGAAGAGGCGCTAGTCACCCACTAGTCGGTCCTGAACCCTATTTTGGAGTCATACGGAGTAACGAAAACATCAAAATAAAAAAATAGGAAGATGATCATCATGCAGAGTACTGGGCCAATCAAGGGCCTAAGACAGGCAAAGAAATTCATTAATCTCAACCGTTGCAAGGCTAAAAAGGTACTTGAAAGCTACTAAAAAGCTAGGAGGCTACTTGACTGGTTTGCCCCCTCAGGTACCATCTACACAAGATAGGAGTAGTAGATACAGACGAATGCCGGCTATGTGGAGAGCAAAAAGAGACGGCAGAACATATTCTTTGTGAATGCCCCATGGCCGCAAGAAAGAGACTTCTCCATCTCGGGAGGGCTTTATTGAGTCCCTCTGACTTCTGGAACATTGAGCCTGGAGCTTTGTTGAGGTTTATCAAGAGCCTTAACCAAGTTCTCAGCTAAACACCACCAAAATTCCTTTCTATCCTGGTAGGAGTACTCACGTGTCATAATACTCTTCGTTACCATATGAAAAAGCTGCGTCGAACAGATGAAGACCTGTGTCGGGGCTGTGTTTTATGTCACCATCCAGATCTCATACACATTAGAAATAAATTCCTCAGGCGACGATATTTTCGAACCTAGAAAATTTATGCAGTAGAACAGTTAACGACATACGGTATTTAACCATATCAAATCCACTGGATGATTTGTAAGTTTATCACAGTAGAAAAAAGTTAACCAATGGACAACGAACATCTCACTATATTATCTGAGTGTGGCGTCGTGGATTACAAAAGAGTCTTAGTAGTAAAATTTGTGTGACAGAATATGCTCTGTACCCTCTTGTCTTTTGTCGTTTATTTTCGCGCGCACTCACTGCGTACCTATTTGAAGACTGTAATTGAATTTATCATAAGCTATCATGAGTTCCGATTAGACCCAATATCCTTTTGCGAGCAATTAATTATTTGTCACTAACATACATACTCGATGAGGACATGTAGCACATTTGAAAAATATGAACGCCCTCGCATTCGTTCCGCATGCTATCACAAAATATTGATGGAGGTCGTGTAAGATAATTACTTCATTCAAATATTACTTAATCTGATCCGAATAAAAATGATTATGAACATCAAAATGGTTTCAGAAGGTCGCCAGATGGATTGCAAAATTTTCAATCATCACCAGAAGGAGGACTGTCTCACCCTCATACACAAGTCTACGATGGGATGTTCTTAGCGCTTAGTGTGTACTTTCTCTGTTCGGTAATGGTCCATTTAAGCATCCATCAGACCGACCGACAACGGGACACAAGGGTTGTTGACTGATTGGAAGCACAAGTATTTTCGGTCTCCTTTTTTCTCTACCAACGTCACACAAGAAGGTTAAAATGAGGCATCTGTTCTGCTTGGCTGCGCTACTGCCTGAACGTCTGGGGAGCTGGTGGATTCGTCTCTCATTCTCCGTTGGCCTGGCTCGATGAATTAATAAAAATCGTTGGCACTGGTCCAGGAGACGTAAAGAGTTGGCCCGACATCCAATGATTGTGTACATGTACACAGATATACCATAAAGAAGCTGTGTAGATGTGTTAACACTTTGTGATCGGCTAGAAAATTATTTAGTCTCGATTTGTTAGGGTGGGACATATTTTGTTTACTTGGGGGCTTGCTTGACGCAGTCAGGCGAACGTAATTCGATATAAGCGGACAGATTGTTTTGTTCTTGGTGAATGTATTTAAATAAATTTATTCGGAGTGACAGTTGGCATTTTTTGTTTACGCTGTTTAATTTCTGATTTTATTTGTCGATTGTTAAGTGTCAGTTGAAAGTGTCACGTTGTGTCGTGGTTTGCCCTTAATAGAGGTTCTGATTTTCACCTTGGTCTTTGCACAGAAATAGATTTCAGCTTTTTATAGCTATAAGACATCTACGGATATAAAGTTTAATATGTTGCAACATACACTAAACAAAAGAAGGAAATTTCTCAGAAGAGGTTGAAGTCCGTAAAAGATGATGGGAAATTCAAGGGTTAAATATCTATTGGGATGTATTAGGCAGACATTTGAAAATACATTTGAGTAGTTCATGCATGTCCTCGAATATCTCAGAATATGGCAGGTCTCGAGGCGGTATTAAATACTGTTATGAACTAATGGAAGTATGCATGCATACATATGTATATATAGTTAGGGTCTCTAGTTTGGTCATATTAAGTTTTGGTTCTGTGACTAGTGAATTAATCTGAATTAATTATTGCAAGGGGTACTTTAGATTATCGAATAATTCGAGTGGAGTAGTACATTGTCTTAACATGTTGACGATACTTGTCGGGAAGCTGTAACTTATAGTGAGTTTTCGAGTAAAGTATTTAAATTAATAGCATTTTCCAAACCACAGATCTAATTGAAACCTTTGTACAAAGATGTTCAATTGTTCTCGATTCCAAGACACGGTGAGTATTTAGCAGGATTCGGTATACAGAGCAGAATATTTAAGGTTCGCACAGAAATCACAAACAAACTTTGAAGATCTCATCTCCCGCGAGTGTCTACCAAACATCCCAGAATAAGATCATTTGCACTTTTATACTTTACAGGAACTTGAATTATAGAATAAAGATCTTGGTGATGATTCGGACTGTAAAATACATAATGCGAAGTATTTCGAATTTTGCACATTTTTATATTACACAAACAAGTATCATGGGGGTGGCAATGGTGTAGTGGTTACCTCGTCAATTGTTACGCTAATCGTTCGTGGTTTAAATTCTGATGTCAGCAAGCATCTATTTATTTCTCATAAAATATATAAAGTCAGTCCGATCAATTGCGAAAGCTTGTGTGAACAATACTACGAAGGCATAACACTGGCAGTAGCTTGGTCATATGGCTGGAAGAATTGTTCGCTCTGTTGATGATGAATCATAAACCACTACACCAAATCTTTCTCTGTCTCTCTCTATCTATCCTTTCTAATGCCCGCACTGTGTGTAAACATGTTAAGAGTATTCATAACCCCTTGAGTGCGAGCAAATTCTGGGTTTTTCCAGAAGAGCTTGAGTGTGCAGATGTTGTTCCGTTATTTAAAAAAGGTTCTATTATAGAAATGTGTAATTATAGGCCTATATCTCTTCTTCCAGCTATAAGTAAAATCTTCGAAAAGCTGGTAAAAAATAGGATAGTGAGTTATCTTTCAAAAACCAAGTTTTTTAATTCATCTCAATTTGGCTTTCAAAAAGGGAAATCAACCGTAGATGCACTTCTACAGTTTTGTGGTAATGTGATGTCTAACCTTGATAGTAAAAAGTCCACTGCTGGTCTATTTATTGACATCGCCAAAGCGTTTGATATGGTCGATCACGTCATTCTTCTCAATAAACTTGAAAAAGCAGGATTTCGTGGCTTCATGTTAGAATGGTTCAGGTCGTATCTGAAAAATAATTCTCAAAGAGAAGATCGATGAAATCAGGAGCGATCTTATAGTCTTCAACTTAGGGGTACCTCAAGGCTCTGTCTTAGGACCTATTCTCTTTCTTATTTATATCAACTCTCTTTTTGCACTTAATTTCAAAGGCACACCGACTGCTTTTGCGGATGACGTAGGCTTCTCATATGGTTCTGACAGCCGCCTAGACCTGATTTCAGACATTAATATGGACCTTCATCTTCTAAGAATCTGGTTCTCCAAACACAACCTGGTCATAAGTCCCAAGACTAAGATTATGTTTTTTAGTTTGTCCTCTATTCCGGATCTTGAAGTTAATGTCTACTTTCAGTCACCAGAGTGCCAAAAATTCAAACTTCCTGTCTACAATTTAAATTCTGGCTTATCTTCTCGTACCTTTAATGATAGTCTAAGCTGTAGTGATAAATGTTTTCTGATTGAAAACGTCAGTGAATTTAAATATCTCGGGCTTATCATTGACTCGAAAATGAGCTTCTCGAATCATGTAGATGCTTTGAGGAATTATTTTCGTTGTACACTTAGACATTTTTTCCATTTGCGTAATATCTGTTCAAGTATGCTTTCAAAAATTTTTTATTATGGTATTGCTCACTCAAAATTACAATATGGTATTGCTTGCTGGGGAGGTACTTTTAAGACCAAAATATATCCTCTGTTGATCTTACAGAAGTATATCCTACGAAAATTATGCCGTAAACCTGTGAGACATCTTAGTTACCTCTTGTTCTGTGACCTAAAAATTCTTCCTGTTCGTCATTTGTATTGTTTTAAGGTGCTAAAGTGTTTTTTTATGAAATCTGGTAATCGTAATTTCCGTTTAATTTTTAACTATAACTTACGTGGAAACTTTTTGTACTCTGTATCTGTTCCTACTTTCCATTCTACTGCCTATCGTAATTTTTATCACATTTCGTCTCATCGTTTATTCAACAAACTTCCTCAGTCATTCAGAACAATCACTTTACCTGGAATGTTGCTTAAACTAGTAAAAAATTGGCTTCTTAAGTTCAACTTCGATGGCATAGACTCTATTCTTTCTGACTATTTTAATTAAATCTTAAGTTTTTTCTTACACACTTTTTGATGTTATAGAGTAAATGCTTTCTTATGTCGTTTTCCATTGGTTTCACTTCCGATTTCACTCCTTTTTGATTCCAATGGAACATGTGAAATCGTCTTCTGCTTACTTTTGTGTGGGTTGGTGAATGCTGATTTTTAGTTTACATTTTTCACAGAAAAATAAAGCAACAAATGGCTTCTTTTTGGCTAATGGGAAACGAAATTAGCAATTCCATCATATTTTATTAATATTATTATCAATTTTTTTTAATTATATATATATAAAATTTGTTTCTACTAGCTTGCCCTAACTGAGAAAATAAAATAAACAAAAGAATACGTATTGTACCATATTACTTTGACAAGTAGTCCGATGTAAGGGTTTATATAAGTGAGTGCATTTTGAGAGCACTCCCAAATTAAATCCGGAAGAGAAAAACACTCCCGGAACAGCACTCCAAACAGCCAATGGAACATGATTGGGAGTGCTTTTTCTGTGCGGAACACAAAAAGAGTATACTCCTTTTTGCCCAATGGAAAACAACATTAATATTGTTTAATAAAAAAACTATTTTTCTAATTTTCTTCAAGGGTTACCCCACCCAAATAAACTAATTTTTGAAATATCTTAATGCATATTGAAGTGGTACTCAACACTATTTTTATTACTTACGTATAAAAAATACAGAATACCAAATTAATTTCTTATACTTTATATTTATTTTAAGTTCTATTATCATGTTTATTTTTTGAATTGTGAAGTAATACTGAATTTATATAAGGAATTTCGAATAATAAATCTAATGAATCTAATCTAAATCTACACAGCGTTCGCAACCCACAAAGGCCATTATGAATATTTGAGGACATCATTTGGGTTATGCTTTTCACGTTTTGTCGAGGAAGTCTTACGGCGCCTACTGAATGAAGGCAACATTTTTGCATTTGTCGATGATCTAGTTATACGTATATCCCCTCTATAGACGAAGAGACAAACCTGCACCAATTAATCGAAGTTATAAAGGTGGCAGTTCCTCAGTCGGAAATTAGGATACCTGGGGCATACCTATCATATCCAAATGGCGCATACCTCCCTCTGCGTTGAAAATCGAAGATGTTAGTCGATTTGCTATACCCTGAGATTAAACAGAGCTTTAGCGCTTTTCGGGACTTTCGAGATACTTCAGGAAATTGAACCCGAATTATTGTACTTGTCAGTAGCCAAACCGCGGACCTACTGTCCCGACACTCAGAGTTCAACTTTGACATGTAGTGTGAAGAAAGCGTCGAGGCTTTAAAATGCTATTTAACAACTTATCCTGTATTAAGAGTCTGCATCAAAAAAGCTGAGACCGAGCTCCATACGGACCCCTCTTCAAAAAGTATAATAAGTATAATAAAATGACCTCTGACACTGAAAAGAATTATCTTGAAGCATTGGTAATGGTGAAGCCAATGAAGAGGTTAAGATTTTATCTTTACGAGTTATGGTTTAAAATCATAACAGATTACTCGGCATTTAAACAAACACTTAGGAAGGACGAAATAACTCCGTGGTGCCAATAGGGTGAAACATGCAGATGCTCTAAGCAGAGCTCCAATATTGATTTGTATGAATCTATACGAACTTATCAAAGCAAATCAAAATGAAGACGAACGTTTGGCGATAATTAAGATAATTTTAGAAAAGAAAGACTACGGTGACCATTTTTTACGCAACAAGGTTTTAATGAGAACAAATAACTACCGCGATAAGTAAGTCTACCAACCATGGTTATTAAGTATTGCCAAGACCATCTGCACATTGCCTACACGCCATTTGGGCGTGGCCACACACCTGTTTAAAAAAAGTCTACCAACCGTTCAGATTTTTTTCGTGGCACAGAATACTAAAATTGGTACAGTTTTTCAGATATTATTCAATTTTGTTTATTTTTTATAATTTGCACGCACTCAAAGTGTTATGAATACCTTTAACATGTTTACACAGTGCGGGCGTTGGAAAGGATAGAGAGAAAGATTTTGGCGTAGTGGTTCTTGAAGATCAGTTGTTTATGCTTCAGAGATTCTCCGGGGGTGGCGTCCGGATAACTGGGGAGATTTTTGGTATTTTTTGTCTTTGTTTCTGATTCGTAGTACTTTTTTCCCAATAACCGATGTCAAAGGCTAATCACCCAAATCACCATCAAAAGTGCGAAAAATTTTTCTAGTCACATGATTTTATTCAATCAAAAACATTTGGAAACTCTAGTCGGTCAGTCCTCACATCCATTGGCACACTGAGGTCAAGTTTATTCGTAAAATGTAATTTAGATTACAATTACATTTTTCCTACCATTTCCTGAAGAAACAGCCACGGCTATTAAGAGAAATCGCGAGCCAGGACATATTATATAAAGAGTATCCCAACAAAACCGGAAAATTTAAATTTTAAATAAAACACCATCTTTTTTAGAAAATACGTAAATTTTGATTTAATCATCACGTAGACGTGTGGCAATTATTAATAACTCATATGAAAAATGACTTCCTCGGCTTTGCTGGCACAACTGCGTTTTTTGACGAAGTTTCTATCACGATGTGGCATAAGTGTGGCTGGATTTTTCCGTGATACAAATGATACAAGGTCTAATCTCCTCCACCAAGGCTTGGGTGGTCGTGGGATTCTTGGCATAAACTTTTTACTTCAAAAAACCCCAGTGAAAAATTCCAAATGCGTTAAATCGCAAGATCTAGGCGGCCAATTCTGGTCGTCCAAACAGGAGATTATACGACCAGTGAATGTCCCGCGGAATAATGCCCATGTTTCACGTGATGTGTGGCAAGGGGCAGCGTCCTCTTGGAACCAAATTTCTTCGAGATCCATACTTTTCCTTTCAGGCATAAAAAAACTGGGTTATCATTCCCCAATACCGTTCACCAATGACTGTGCATTCCCTGCAGGCAGCGTCTTCGAAGAGAAATGGTCCAATGATGGCTCCAGCCCAAAATCCACACCAAACAGTATGCATTTCCTTCTCATGAAACACGTGGTTTTCGTCAGTCCAAATGCGGCAATTTATCTTGCTTACGTAGCCATAAATATGAAAATGTTAATCGCTGAAGATGATTTTATTGGAAAACTCCCCGTTCACTTGTTGTTCAATGAACTAATTAACGAACTCTCTTCGCTGTGTATGGTCTGTTGGCTTCAGTTTTTGAGTCAGTTGCATTTTGTAGGCGTGAAGATGCAAATCTTTTGTGAGAATACATAGTGCTTCTTTCATAGTGCTTCTTGAAATACTCAATTCTTGACCACGATGCCGAACTGATATTCCCGGGCTCTCTGCCACATTCTGGCGAACAGAATACATCACATTCTGCTGAACGATCTGGACGAACACGTGTCGATGGTCTGACATCAGTAATCGGCTCAGTCTCCTCACATTTTTCGATTATTCTTTTCACAGTTGTTGCAGTTGGGACATTTTGATTAACACGAATTTGACGCGATTTGCTAATCGTTGCAGTCAAGCTTTCATCATTTTTGTAATTATGTTCAACAATAAGAATGTCTTGTTGTGACCTATAGCGATCCATTTTTAATTGTGGCGGACTGTCCACTATTGAACTGATGTAATGATTTGACTGTCAAAACACAACAGGAAAAATAGCACTCATGTTGGAACACTCATTAGACATTCAAAGACCCGCGTGGCCCCAGTAGCATTGCCTTTGCCAACGATGATGAAGCTGCTGGTTCCAGCAATATTTCAATTGATAGCACACAAACTATTGACGACGGATGAGTTTTAAATATTCCGAATAGAATATGGTAAAGATTTGGTACAGATTTTTGAGTATGAATTTGGGTAACAATTTCGTGTGACCGAGAGTTGACAGGATTTGTTACGCGCATCACATTCAATGAAAACAGAAGGAATTCGTCAGATTCACGAAGCAGGTCATAAGTCGGTAGACAAGTCGACGCTATTATTACCCAAGAACTACGTGAACAAATAAAGTGCTACGTAAATTGCTGTGGGCTCTGCATACTTTCACACTGCAAGCGGGGGAAACAACAGGTCTTTTTTTTTAATAAAAAAAAAAAATGCAAATATTTGGGCAACAGCTCTTTAAAGTGCCAGGGCCTAGTTTCCCGCAACCACTTATGTTGTGTGCGTAATTTTTTTCACACGAATGGAAGGGACCTACAGTTTAATGCCGACTCCGAATGGCGATTTGAGAAACTTTTTTCGTGACAACAATACTCTCGGATGTTTGTCAGAAGCTCGCGAGAGGTGGGACCATAAAAAAACTTTTTGGTGTTTTTCTGGGATTCGAACTTGGAACCTCATGCGTAGTGATCCGACACTCTAACCACTTACGCCACGGCGCCCACATAGTTTATTTTAATTCCATAGTTAAGATTTATAGCCCACCTGCTTAAACCCTGCCCGCTTCGCCAGGCACGCAAAAATGTCAAAGATTTTTTAGCAATGTTTTTGAATGTTTTTGTAATTTTTTTTTTGCCTATCACCTTTGTACCGTAATTATCTACATGTGAAAAAAAACCAACTAAATTGGTTGAAAATTACGGGCGGTAGAGGGAAACATACGCATTTTGCCACTTAGTTTTATGTAGATTTGAAGCTTTGCACATAGACCACATAGGTCAGTTGAACAAAACGGTGAAGACGTATGGGTATTTATTCGTGCTGATTGTTACAATTACAATTGCAAAGAGGTATTAGAAAAATTTGCTCATACAGCAAAGGAATTATGCCAATCCAGGACGTATAAGAAGCGATAGAGGGTCAGTCTTTACGTCCTCCGATTTCAATGATTGGTGTGAGGAATAACGGTTGCCGCTTACTATAACCACTACTAGTATTCCTTGAGGCAACTGTCAGATGGAGAGGATCCACCAAGTAATTATATCAGTTTTATCCAAACTATGTTTAGAGATGTGGTACAAACATATAGATCGTGTTCAAAGATGCAACAGTATCAGGCAAAGCTCGATTAAATCTCAATATATCAAAATGATGACAAAGAGGTCATCTTGTTTTGAAAGCACAAGAAGCAGCAGATTTCTCAACATTGTAAACTTCTTTTGAACTAAGGACAATTTTACAATCGCAGGGAAATCTGCAGCTCGACCTCATGCGTAAGTATATTGGGTCATCTGGTGAAACATGATTAAACTTGACCATAGCAAAACAGCCTGATACTTTTCGGGTTACATCTTTAAATACCTAATTTCTACTTAAATTTGTGTAACTAACCTGTATATCAAGATCTTCGTTTATTTTTTAACCACGTGTGCACTAAAATCCTTGATCTATTTGGGGCTCCAGAAATCACTTAAGAGAAAGATTTCCCAGATTCATCAACGACGTTGTTTCAATTCTAGAAATACATACTTTTTTAACAAAAAAACGTTAAACGTATGGTAACTCATGGTAACTTTACATATCTGTCAATAGTATCTATTTATTAAATGCTTTCTGCGGAAGTTACATATTCCAGGAAGACCTGGTTCTGATATACTCACCTTGAATTCAAAGTTTATACAGTTTTGGCTTTTAACGAAGTCTGAAACTGAACATTTTCTATTAATTTAAGGTTCTAGGAAATTTAATTCGATTGGATAAAGACGCAGATACTCGGAATTTAGATTAATTCGTGGTAAAATAAATGACAATGACAAAACAAAGAATTCTAACTTAACCTCAAGCCCATGTAGTTTGAAATTCCAAGTAAATTTTGAAATGCCCCTTTTTGAGTATGAACTTGCCCAAAGCTAAGCCCCTAAAAAGTGCTGATGATGATATCTCAATTTACAAATTTTCCTACTTTAAGGTATCCCACAAATGAGAAAGTGTAAATTAAATTTCATCCTTCACCTCGTCTACTCAATACACGCATACACCCTTCTGAATATTTCATTGCACATAACGTCGTGTCTGTGCATAAAAGTGCACATCTGCTGGAGAATAGTCTCCCTCAAATTCAGTCCGATGCCAATATAACTTTCATATGTATCCTGAATGGACTACGAAATAGACGATGGTTCTTTACGCCGACATGTATTCCATGGGTGTTGGCAGATTGACATCCTCTCATATTAACAAATTTTCAGCCAAAAATTTGTAAACAAACTCAAACGGGTAAAAAAAAGATGACAACCGCGTCATATGTGACCACAATACAGAAATGCTTCAATAGCAGTTCCCAAGGCAAAGGACATAGAAATTAATCACTCTCCGCAATTTTATAGGTTCAAATCAACGTGCGCTAATACACCTCAACATGTGAGTATATGTGTTACGTACCGTATTATATATTTATTTATTTTTCCCATTTCTATTCCTATTTGATGTGTCCTGCGGGGCTGCTTTTGAAATCTCATCAACCAGAGACGATAGCGCTTCCTCCCGTTCGTCTGTAGTGCACTACCCACTCACAATGTGTCCTGATTCTCCATTAACATCCACCAGAGCCCAGAAGTAACAGTAAGGCATTAGAAATTCGTTGTCACAGTGAAACTAAGCAATAGCCACCACTGACGCTACCACAGCTACCATTATATGACATGTTGCGTTGTTGCTTCTAAAGCCGATGGTTGCCACTACTACCACACTAACTACCACCCCAACTAATACTGCAACAACAGCAGCATGCCGTCAGCAATAATAACGACGAAAAATGTCAATAATTCAACCCCCCAAGGATATCAAATAAGAATAAAATATTGCCAAACATAGACAAAGCACAAAATAAGAAAGGACCCCACCACCACAAACGAAGAAGGACGAGGACAGAACAGAACGACTAAAAAAAAAGCCGCACCGCATAAGAAAAACAAAGGCCACATCAAGGACAAAACACAGGACAACAAAGCCGAGGAGCTGAAAAGCGGAAGCGGATCACACAAAGTCCTTGCGTTTGTAGTGTAAACACACATATACAGAAACGCTGATTCTTCCTGTTCTCCCATGTGTACCATATCCAGTTTGTGTGTGCCCAATGTGTCATTGTGAAGAAATTAATTATCCTTAATTATTATTTACCCAATGTCAGAGTGTCACTAAAGCGATCAATTTTTATATGAGAGCAAACAAGGATTAGTATTTTCATATTTAGAGTATAAATTCTTGTAGGATGTCCTGTCTTAGGATGATAAAATTGAATTTAGAAAAAAACATTTTTTTTTTGCTCCCCCCTCGGCTGTGTTGGTAAGGATCCACCACGAGAGTAGGAAGGTGGCAAATGGGCAAATGTGTTCCGGGACAAGAAAATTCAATTTATGGACAATGTGACACTGACAGTTCATATTTATCCTGCGGCTTAGATGATGGATTGGGTAAATTGACATGGAGCCACACGATAAGACAATTCGCCTTGGGGCCGAATGTGCTCTTATTTATCTAGATGTTTTTTTTCTATCATTCATTTTTTTTTTCTCGTTATTTTATGGAAAAGTGTCATTCGATTAAAGAGAAAGTGGCAGAGGGCAATGTGACAGAGTTCTTTTTCTTTCTCAGAGTTTAAGTGAAATACATTAGCCTGCATGCTAACTGAACTGGATGCACAAAGTAATTTTAAAATGTCAAAGGATATTGTGACCCATATTTCTTCTGCTCTCATTGTTGCTTCAATTGAAAATGAAAAGTATCTATTTGCAAATTTTCTTTTTACACAGAACTCGGGGAACAGGTGTTATTTTGCATTTTTTGTATAAATCATTTGCATGACCAAGTGCTGAGATGGTTACTGAAGTTAAATAAAAATAACTGAGTGAAGTTTAATGGTGCAATCAATCGGGAAGCTTTTTTTAAAAAAAATGTCAAGCATCTGAGCAAATTGGCAGGTATTCAGTTTAAGCATCGATAAAAGAAATTCCAATAAGATCAGTTTGCTCATTCAGAAAAGCCAACCGGGAGGGCTTTAATAATATGTGTCTTTAGGATTTCGAATTGGCCTCGAAACTTCCTTGATAGGAAAGTTCTATGTCGCTAATAGGAATCAAATTCAATTGAAAGGTATGGTAAGACTCGAATTCCAATGCAGCTCAAAAGCCTGATCCAGCTGAGGAAAATCGAAGCATGTACGAATACTTATGCTTAAAAGCCTGATTGGTAAATGACAGAAGTAAATTATCCACCTTTTATTTATCTATCAAGGATGCAGCTAAAACAAGAATATTTGTATCAGTTTGTTTGGCACTCTCTCCCACCTACCGTTAAAGTGGGACCCAACTCATGCCTGAAGCATTTAAAATTCCTGCAGACAAATTATACCCAATCCATGTCACCTACGTACCTTCTGCAGGATTCCACAGACGAGGCAGGCTTAGTGTTGTATTCTAGTGAGAATGGCATCACATAGTAATGTAATATCTTACGGAATCTGTTTGTGCTCGAGTCTGTCATCCTTAACCTCTTTTGGGAAGATTTCGTCAGGATTAATTTCTATCGATATGCTTGACGTCTTTGACTAAATCTTAAAATGTTTCCTCTTTTTCCTTTCTAAAGCTAACCCTAAAGCTTTAGAAACACTATTTCTATTATTAAAGACTATTTTTGAAACACTTTCTTCGATCAGTAACTTTTGTACTACTGTATGTGGCTGTTCCTGCGGCTCTCAAGTAGCTCGTCTTGCAGCTCGTAAGCTGTTATTCCACTGCGACTCGGCACGAAGCTAACGAGTTCTATACGCAACGCATAATACTTTGAGCATTGTGTTCAGAACATTGCATATGTATTAGGAGTAACTGCAGCAAAAACCGCATTTAGACAGAATCATAGAAAATGTAATTAAATCCTTCTACGCTTGTTCCAGACTCTTCCCAAAGAAATGGGAATTAAGGCCAAGAATGACTCTCTGGACTTACCTCACCATCGTTACTCAGATCATCAACTACGCCTTAATGGTATGATTGGAAAAGTCTTATTAAGTTTGGGGTGGCAATGGTGTAGTGGTAATGTCGTCAATTGCCACGCTAATGGATCATGGTTCAAATCCTGATGTCAGCAAGCATTTATTTATTTCTTATGAAATATATAAAAGTTAGTCCGATCATTTGCGAAAGCTTGTGCGAACACTACTGTGAAGGCATAACACTGGCAGTAGCTTGGTCATGTGGCTGGAAAAATTGTTCGCTCTGTTGATGGTGATTTGCCCTTGACTTCGTTTATCGGGATAAAAGTACTGCGAATCAGAAGCAAAGACAATAAATAACAAAAATCTCCCCAGTTATCTGGACGCCACCCCCGGAGAATCTCTGAAGCATAAACAACTGAGCTTCAAGAACCACTACACCAAAAAAAAAAATCTTTCTCTCTCTCTATCCTTTCCAACGCCCGCACTATGTGCGAACATGTTAAAGGTATTCATAACCCTTTGAGTGCGCGCAAATTATAAAAAAAAAAATCCTTTGTAGGCGATACGCACATATCCGACAGCCGCTTTACTAGACCTACCACCAGTTCATATAACAGTTATGAAGATTACGTTCATCAGCACCCGCTCCACCACCCATGTAGCGTCGATACATCTGATTGATTTGGACATCTGACCATGCTTGATAAAATGTTGCTACTATCTCTACCCGTAATATGCGTCACTGACTTCATACCAACAAAAATCAACCTAAATTTCAGCTTCAAAGTTATCATCCCGGATTGGGATAAGCCGCAGCACTTAATCTAATTGGTACACCGATGGTTCAAATGTGGTACTCGTAAATGGAGTCGATGACGGAATTTGTAGTCCCAACTTCAAATTGGCGGTGGCATGGCATTTACTATCTTCTGAAACCTGTGCTGTAATGATTTCTTGATGTCTCGCCCTTGCTCGAGGCAGACATTTACAGAAAGAGTTTACCTCCCCATCTGGGGTACGCGTTGCTATATATAAGCAAATTCAAGAGTACATGCTGCTTAATCCCATCTCTTCAAGTTAACAGGTTTATTTTACAGTCGTATCACAATGGACCTTACCACAATGGAGGAAAATATCACATAATTGAACCTAAAAGAACGACAATAATCTTCGCAAACAAACCACCTACAGCTGAACGGTTAGCGAGACTTTAGACTGCTATAAGAAAGACGACACATTCACCAAAAAGAAGAGAAGCATGGATAAATACTGTGTCATCTAGTTCTAATGAGGATTTGGACGAACTTGAGACATATGGACGAACTCCTGATAACAATCCGCATTTGAGCAAAGTTTACCAGTATCAACATTATATAATGTAAAGGGTCACATCCCGAAGAGGATAAGACCAATTTGATCAAAAGATACTTCTAAGAGCATTAGATTGAACGGGGGCTATAAGATCGTGCCAAGGGTGCTGGAAAATACGGCCTACTTAAGGCCATTAAAGGGGCATCAGTCTCCTAAGTATCACGCATATGATCTTATCTGCTTTGTGTTAGCCTCTTACCAGCTGCGATATTAATGCGGTTTTATACCAGGAAAATTCGCCACCGTCTAAATATCCATGCTACAGCAAATTTGGAAGAAAACCCATTCATTTCAAAGCGACAACCAGTGTCACTTTAATGATCTTAGGGCCAGCTATGATAGTAGTTTTAGAGCTTCGACTTCAAATACGAGTTGAAACAAAGCAATAACAAATGCAAAACTATGCATAATTGTAATGCGATTTTTGCAACTCTTCCAAGGGAAAGTAACTATACATAGGCCGTCGTATCTTACATCATAGACATAGCCTTCTTGTTAGTACATCGACATATCTGAGATTTCTGCATGAAGCCACCATCTAGCAAACTTCGTATTTCTGCGAAGTACTTAAGGATGCATCCAATTAAACTCCAATTTGTTCACTACATAAGGGAATGTAATTTATTACAAAACGTGCCTGGGGCTTTTCCGATTGAACCGCATGTCAATCGCTGATGCATTTTAATATCAGTGGTAAAACAACAGTTTCAAAAGAAGTGGCATTCATATGTGACCCCATTCACGTGCACGAAGTAATAAATAAATTAAAGACAAATATTTGAATTGAATTCGAGGATTTAACGTAGTTCGTCGCAAAATGTACCACACAGCATAATTCTCCATTCCCTGTGCGCGTTTTTGATTTTCAACAATTTAAATTAATTAATTAAATAATTAATAAAAAAAAATTCCTTCCGCTTGCAATGGTATACAGGATGCATATATGCATCACCGCCACCGAACATAGTTAAATGCCTTCCGTCCGTGACACACTCGCACATTTAAATGCCTGGCCATTCTCCGGTCAAAATATCCTGGCGCATTCCATTGTGTGCGGCCGTATCCGCGAAATATACAAATTCATTAAGTTGATGTGACTTTACTTCAGCGAATCCTGTGGAGTGCAAGAGATCTCTCGTCCTGCATCGATAGCATATTGATTTACAATGGTCGAAGGTAACGCCGGATGATAATTCCGATAAAGGATACAACGGACCATTGCCACTGCGCCACGCGTCGAAGAGCGAGGAATTTACCGCAGAAAAACACATGCACCAACACGTTCGGATGAGGTAATCTTGTGGGTGAGCGTCCTCGTTTTTGTTGTTAGTGACAATAAATCTGCGCGAAATTCACTTCAATAAATAATTAAAAATATATTTTCGCCATTTTTTTTTTGTCGTTGTTGAATATTTTGCAGCGTTAATCGCTTTTCCCACGTTGTTGTAATGGCGACACAAGTATTCAAGTATTTTGCAAGGGCTTCAGGTGTGGCATTGTTCTCATTTCAATGAAACAAACTCCCAGGCTTATACACAACGTTCTAATTAAATGATAATGGCAGGCGCACACAGAGAGAGAGAAAGGGCTTTTGTTATTTGACATGGACTTGTTGCCAAACAATAAATATTTCCAATCCAAATATTGAAGAGCATTAAATACGACGGAAATAGATTTCACGAACACACTCGGGCCAATTGCAACATGCAGTTCCGGTCAGCCTTTGTGTGTGGGACAGTGTTGAGTGCCGACAAATGTGAATGGAAATAGAAGTGTTACACTTTTAGGTGGTAGCTTCATTGTAAAGTGATTCAATAGAACTTTTGTTTAGTTTTGGCCAAAATGTTGAAGTGTAGAGGAATACGCTTGTAGCACTCAATGGAAACAGGGTTTTCGGAGAAGAGTTTACACTTTATTTAACTTTTAACACTTTTAAATATGTACAAACCTTGTTTTGGAAACTAAATGGCTGGGTATGTAATTGGACTTTGTAGAATGATGCTTTTTGTTCTTCAAGTGATTTTAAGTTCTAACTAAACGTCGGAGTAAGGAGGTTATGATTCTAAACATGTATAGCACCGTCTATAAACAACGTGATTCATATTTTATACATGTACAACATAACAATATTTTTATTTGGACAAAGAAGAGGAGGAATCCCCCTTTCAGTTGCTCTACGGCTGCCCAGCACTATCCTCAGCTAGAATACAAACTCTTGGGGAATTCTTCTTTAAGGAACTTACAGATATTGAAGATTCGGATATTAACAGTATCTGGAATTTGTCCAAAAATCAAAATGATTTCAAGAATAAAGGAAATAAGAAACAGCAGAACACATTCTTTGTGAATGCCCAGGGGCCGCAAAGAAACGATTACTCCATTTAACGCGGGTCTCGATGGGCCCATCGGATACCCGGAACATGGACTCCAAGATATTATTGAGGTTTATCAAGAGCCTCAGTTTATAATTCTGGTTAACCATTGGGCCAGCACAATAGATCTTATAGGTCGCAGTGAACTTGGGCCCCAATCATCGTATCGTATCGTATCAAGAAATCTCGGTGTTAATTATTACAAAAGAATAAAAGTTCTTGCATCAAGAAAAAAGTTGTTGCACTGTAAGAACTTACATTGTTGTGCCAAATGAGATGTTGTTAATAAGAACTAAAAATAAAATACTTGCACAAAAATAAATAATAGTTCAGAATTTGAAAACGTAAATTGTTGTCTTAAGAAAATTTATTTTTAACAGAATTTGAGAATACGTTACTTACGCTGAGTACGAGTATGCACATGCTTAATAAAAATCAAAAATTTAAATCGTTGCTTCAAGAAAACCAATGTTAACCTAGAACACTTGCCCTTGACATCGGTTATCGGGAAAAAAGTACTGTGAATCAGAAGCAAAGACTTTTACTTACTTAGGTGGCGCTACAGTTCGGGGTGAACCTGGGCCAAGTTGGTCGAGGTCCCCTTGAACTTGTGCGCGCCACCTACGGCGATAATTCCCTCTACTGCGTCGTCCCTCGGGGTTAGATTCGAAGACTCTGCGGGCTGGAGCGTTGGTGTCCATTCGCTCTACATGTCCTAGCCATCTCAGACGTCCAATACGCAGTTTTTTGGCTAGGTCGATGTCGCTGTACAGCTCGTATAGTTCGTGATTGAATCTTCTCCTGCAAAACCCGTCAACGCAAACGGGACCGAAAATCTTACGAAGAATTTTTCTCTCGAAGCGACCTAGGATATCTTCATCCTCTTTTAATAAAGTCCATGTTTCAGCGCCGTAAAGCAGGACTGGGATGATCAAGGTCTTATATAGGGTCTTCTTAGTTGTTCGAGAAAGGGCTTTACTGTTGAATTGCCTTATAAGCCCAAAAAACAGCGATGGGCAAGAGTTATTTTTCGATTGATTTCTGCACTGATTTTGTTTGCTGAATTTATAGCAGAGCCAAGGTAGACAAAGTCCCTTACTACCTCGAAGTTATAGCTGCCCACGGTGACGTTTTGTCCAATTCGTCGATGTTGGTTTTCCCTTCTAGTTGACAGCATATACTTGGTTTTGCCCTCGTTTATCGCTAAACCCATTTTGGCCGCTTCCGCCTCAATGCTTGCAAAAGCACCGGTGACAGCCCGCTGAGATCTTCCGATAATGTCTATATCGTCGGCGTATGCAAGCAGTTGTACAGACTTGTAATAGATTGTGCCTCCGGTGTTGGCTTGTGAGTTCCGCACAATCCGTTCAAGTACAATATTGAAGAAGTCACATGACAACGCGTCACCTTGTCTAAAGCCTTTTTTGACATCAAAGGTCTCGGTGAGGTCATTACCGACCTTGATGGAGCAGCGAGCGTTCTCCATCGTCAGCCTGCACAGGCGGACAAGTTTGGCAGGGATGTCAAAACTAGACATGGCTCTATAAAGCTCTTCTCTATAGATGCTGTCATAGGCGGCCTTGAAATCGATAAAGAGGTGGTGAGTATCGATTTGGAATTCTTGGGGTTTCTCCAGGATCTGCCGAAGTGTGAAGATTTGATCGATGGTGGACTTTCCTGGCCTGAAACCGCACTGATAGGGTCCAATCAGGCTGTTGATAAAAGGTATCAGGTGTTCACACAATATCGCAGAAAAGACCTTGTACGCGATGTTGAGGAGACTGATGCCTCTATAATTGGCGCAGTTGAGGGGGTCTCCTTTCTTGTGGATCGGGCAAACGATGCTGAGGTTCCATTCATCAGGCATACAATCCTCTGACCAAATATTAGAAATGAGTTGGTGTATGCACTCTACCAATTCATCCCCAGCTGCCTTGAAAAATTCGGCCGGTAAGCCGTCAGGTCCAGCAGCCTTGTTCGATTTTAGCTTGGATATTGCTATCCTCACTTCGTTTTGGTCAGGTGGACGGAAATTTTGACTATCATCGTCCATGTTGAATGGTTCATTCTGCCTGACAGCGGGATGTTGGTCTTCGTCGCCGTTATACAGTCTGCAGAAGTAGTTTTTCCATATTCTCAGCACCGACTGTGATTCTACTACGAGGTTTCCATTCTCATCTCTACATGTTTCTGTACGGGTATTACTTCTCTGATACGTTCTTTTTACCTTTTGGTAAAACTTCCGTACATTGTTCCTGGAGTATAGACTCTCGATATTCTCAAACGCGCGCTTCTCATGCTCTTTCTTCTTCTTTTGGAGAAGCCGATGTTCTTCCCGTCTCTTTTGCTTGTAGAGCTCACGAGCAGCTCTCGTCTTCCTTTGCAGCGCCGCTTTGTATGCCTCTTGTTTTGCTGCATGCACTCGCCGGCATTCTTCGTCAAAGCAGGGGTTTCGCGGTGGTGGGCGAGCGAGACCCAACACATCAGTCGCGGCGTTTCTGATGGCATGTTGGCAGCGTTGCCACTGGTCTTCGATACTTGATGCTGGCGGCAAAGGGGTGATTGAGAGATTTCGGGATACGCGTTCAGCGAAGAGTCTGGCGGTCTCTTGCGATTGTAGCTTTTCGAAGTTAAATTTTCTCACAGTAATTCTTCTTTGTTGCTCAGATTGGGATATCCGCATTCGTACCTTGGCTACAACAAGGTAATGATCCGAGTCTATGTTGGCCGCTCGGAAGGTCCGGACATCCAGAATACTGGAGGCATGTCTTGCGTCGATCGCAATATGATCAATTTGGTTGATCGTGACATGATCATTGGACCGCCATGTCTGCTTATGAATATCGAGATGAGGAAACCATGTGCTTGCTATGGTGACATTTCGCTCCACAGCGAAATCAATTAGCCTTAGTCCGTTATCAGACGTGGTGTCGTGTAGGCTATGCTTACCGACTGCTCTACCGAAGACGTCCTCCTTTCCTATTTTGGCGTTAAAATCGCCCAATACGATCTTAACGTCGTATTTAGGACATTGCTCGTATGTTTTGTCGAGGAGCTCGTAGAAACACTCTTTGGAGGCATGGTCCTTTTCTTCTGTGGGGGCATGAACACATATTAGGCTTATGTTAGCGAATTTAGCCTTGATCCGGATAGTCATAATACGCTCGCTCACGTGTCGGAAGCTTAACACTTCTTGCCTAAGTCTGCCGCGTATGACAAATCCGCATCCGAATAAGCGTTGCCTGTTGCCTCTGTAGCAATCACCCTAGTAGATGTCACAGTTTTTCATCCTCTTTTTGCCCGGCCCATCCCATCGCACTTCCTGGATGGCGGTAATATCTACTTTATAGCAGTCTAGGGCCTCTGCTAGTTGTTCGGCTGCACGTGGTCTGTAAAGGGACAGAACATTCCACGTACAGATCCGAATTTCGTTTGCTGGGGTCGTCATTAGTTGGGTCATCCTTATCCGAGGCTTTCGGTTGTTTCGGAACCATGCGTTTTTTACGTGGTAGGGAAGTTACCCCGACGGCACAACCCCCAAACTGGAGGGCCAGTTCCTTAATTATTCCCCTAGGACGAGGGGCCGGGTACACCGGTGCCAGTAGTCCACTACGGGAGTATGAGCGCTGCCGTTGGCCCATTAAGGGCTCCTCCGCCACCATCTCTATTCCAATGTCCTGACCAACATTGGAAATTCCTTACCGACCTGTGATCCGAATACGTCGAAGCAGTTCGCGCAAGGTATTCACTAAGTTCAACCTAACTGGAACTATAGACGCCATCGTTGACTCCGTCTAGGGAATTCGTCCGCTGCCGCCTGGAACAGGAAGAAGTGCTCTAGTGAGAAAAGCACTCTTCCCCCCCTCTCTCATCTGCTGCCACCAAGAATCCGCCAAACGGGGTTGGTTACCCATTTCTTGGATTAAGGTACTAGGCACCCGACTGTCACCGCGTGGAGGTTGAGAGTAGGAGTTGGTAGGCCTCAGCTGAGTGAAAACGCTTGTGTTTTCATATGATCGCATGCACTACCGTTTGACTAGCCTAGACTAGAAGCAAAGACGATAATAACAAAAATCTCCCCAGTTATCTGGACACCACCCCCGGAGAATAGCTGAAGCATAAACAAATGAGCATCAAGAACCACTACACCAAAATCTTTCTCTCTCTCTCTCTATCCATCCTTTCCAACGCCCGCACTGTGTGTAAACATGTTAAAGGTATTCATAACCCTTTGATTGCGTGCAAATTATAAAAAAAAAAAATAATAAAGAATACTTACCCTTGTTTGGATTTTTAAATTAAAAAATGTATTCATTTCTAAGACTGAAAATCAAGAATTTATAATTAAAAGATTCAAAAATGACGAAATTCGTTTTAATAATTTTATTTTAAGAATATTCAAATATTTTAATTTTAGAAAAAATTCATGATACATCTTAATTTTGTGGAATTGAAAATATTCCACCATATTTCTGACTGTAAGAGTCTGATAAACACTTGACAACATTTATTTAAGTACATACCTATATTAATCTTAAAAAAAATCTAAAAAAAAAAAGGTTAAATTGGGTTAAGTGTCCCTTTGTTAGTTTTAAGTTACATTTAAGTTCTGCTTGTATTAAGCTCCAATAAGTAAATATAATATAAATATAAATATAAATAGCTCAAAATTAAGACTGATTCTGTTACGTCTGTATAATTATTTTCATTTTGAAGGTAATCGAACACATCAAATATGTCGAGTGATGATGATAACGTCGATGATGAAAACAAATCAATGTTTAAAATCATTTTTGATATTAAAATTACGAATAAGTTTATGTCGTCTTGTGCCTTACAAAAATTTATATTGTTACTTTGAAATAAAATATTAAGATCACATATTTGCTTCAATAAAGGTCTAAGTGCAACTAAGCAAAGGTAATTAAAATTGTTTTCGTATAAGTTTGACAATAAAGTTGTGATGTGGCATTTTTCACAGGAAGCTGCAATATTAAAATGAGTCTTCAGCTCTATATACTGATTAACAATTTTGTAAATGGCTTCGTATCTCGAAAGCAATCTAATTTGACTTATTTTTGTGAGTTTAAGTGGGTCATTATCAGTGTTTATTAATTTAAAAATTGTTTTATATTTACTTCACCTAAGGGTACTGCGGCTAAACCAGTTAATAGTCTCGCTTACCAAAAATTCAGTTTCCTCTGGTAAGCAAAGTGTTGCCTTCTCTGCGCATAGGTGTAAACTGTGGCATATACATTTTACCAAAATAAGATGGGGAACCTCTTTCCTTAGCCTGGAAACAACGGAGTTATTTTTACCGCAAAGGTTACTAGCACCGTCAGTCCCTAGTCCAACCACTTCTCGGTTTTCCATGAATTTGCTTTCAAGAAGTTTATAAATTTATCGATCAGCACTTCGCCTAAAACAGAAAAAAAAAACATGTTTAATTAAACCAATTAAAATGCAAAACAATCATGCTTACCTGTAGTTTCAATTACATCACATATGCCAAGATAATTAGTTACTATCTTTTTCTGAAAAATATTGAACACAAAAACAAAGATATTTGACGTCGCTGATATCGGTGGATTCGTCTATAATTATTGAGTAATAGTTTTCTAGGAGACAAGGACTAATGACCTTCAGTATTAGTGCGCTGCATTTTACTCTGTGAATCCTTATTCTTTTTGCAGGATCGCCGTCAGTACATGCTCCAGTCGATATGATTTGCCCTAAATAGTCAATACTTTGCACAGCGGAGTGACATGCAACAAAATACACTAGCTTAGGTTTATATAATTTCGTTTTTTTATTAACTTTAAGTGAAAATCCGTACTCTGTTATCCTTCTAGCATTAACGTGAACTTTTTCCAAATTTGCATTTTTGTACCTGCATGTTTTTCTAGGTCGGGTATTTCGGTAAATTCGAATGCACAAAAAAAGAATACCGTACGGTAAATTATAAAATGTTAGCAAGCATTATTGACTACCGACATCTAAATTTTCATGAGAAATTGAAAATGAGTAGATGGTAGTGCAAATAAAGTACGAACAAATGCGTATGACGTCACGAAAAAAAATTTTGTAAGTCGTTTTTGAAGAATTTTAATTATAAATAAATAAGTCGCCCAAAATCGTAAATGGAAATATGTGTAGCCCAAATTGCATTGGGCTATTAGTTTTTGAATTTTCATCGTAATTTTTGAAAAAAGATAGCCCAAAATACGATAAATCGCCCAATCTGGCAACCGTGATCCACATAAGCTAATAAGAGCTCAGTTTTGTTTTTGTAGTCAAGGCTTACGGGTGTTTTTTCATCACACTATAGCTGAATAAGGGAAGATGCCGTAAAATCGCAAAGAGCTACATATTATTTTTTTCTTATGGAAAGACGGAGTAAAATCCTCCGATCTTGTAATGCGTTTGCAAGGAGTATTTGGTGATTCTGCAGAATCAAAAAGTACAGTTTCCCGTTGGGTTGATCGTTTGAAGGCTGGAAGGACATCGCTCGAAGACGATCCCCGTAGCGGCCGCCCAAGGACCTCTGTCACCGAAACAAATATCGCTTCTGTGGAAAAGCTGTTGATTGAATACAAACGAATAACCATTCGAGAGACTAGTGCTAAACTTGGCGTTGGTGTGCGGCAGTTCATGAAATTCTGCACAATAATTTGAGAGTGAATAAGCTTTCAGCAGGTTGGGTGCCCCGTCTATTGGGCTCAGAACAAAAACTCAACCGAGTCGAAACTTGTCGTCACCTACAGGAGTTATTGGAGGTTTATGGGGACTCTTTTTGGTATCGGTTGATAACAACGGATGAAACCTGGGTTCCTTTCTTTAATCTGGAAACAACAAATTAAAGCTTTTATCAATGAATCTCTAGAACTTTGGAAACAACCCTCGTAGAACTTCGGAATTATTGTATTCATACTTACATTATTTACATTCACTTCTACACTGACGGGTCAAAAGCCAAAGAGAGAGTTGGTGCAGGTGTTTCCTTTGACAGGCTTAATCTTAAGCTCTCCTTCCGTCTTCGAAATCATTGTAGCGTGTTCCAGGTGGAAATAATGGCGATTAAAGAAGTCTTATCTTGGCTCAAGAAAAAAAGTGATATCTGTAAGAGATATACGCATCTTTTCAGACAGCCGAGCAGCAATCAAATCCCTGGAATCGACCTGCATAAATTCCATGGTTTCACTGACATTGAAAAATTCACTGCTAATGCAAGTCAACTTTCACTGACATTAAAATTTTCAGTGCTAGTGAAAGTCAACTTGCACTAGCAGTGAATTTTTCAATGGTAGTGCAAAATTAGTGCTAATGCTTAAGTTTCCAGGTGTGCTCTACTGACGATTTTCGGCACTCCTCCAATGCATTGATTCCATCCATGGAAATTCCGCAACTTAAGTATAAATTTAGACTTGCACTATCAATATTTAATATTTGAAGCTCACTGGCTTTTTCATTACTGCTCTGCATGTTTAATTTTTATTGCTTTAAATTCACTCACGAAAGATTCACAACGCAATGGCAAAAGACACAAGAATATGTAAGAAAATGCAATGAAAAGTTATAATTCCCGACGACAAGAACGATTTATTCTCAACGATGCATTAAAGTTCTTAAAATTACGAGTACTACAAAAATGGCGAACATTTCGATGAAACAGTTGGAAAAGTTAAAAGTTTATTCGGTCGACGTGAAACATCTTTTCGCCCAGCAATTGCTGAATTGGTTCAGAAATTAGAGCGATTGGAACAAATTTATGATGTAAAAAACCGGAATCGCGCCCATCAGTCAAGAACAACTGATAATATTGCTTCTGCAGCTCGGATTGTGGCCGATAACCCAGGTTTGTCGATTCCATGTCGATGTCAGGAATTTTGCATAAAGGCTTGGATCATAAAGCTTTAAAGCTTCAGTTCTCTTATGAACTTGAGACTGCCGATCATCAGCAATGCCATAACTTTGCCAATTGGTTATTGGAAATGCATGAAATTGATCAAGAATTTCGCAAAAAGATAATTCTGACCGATGAGGCACATTTCCATTTTCTTGGCTTTGTTAATAAGCAGAATTGTCCCATTTGAAAATTCAAGAATGATTTTCTGTACGACTCTTTGGGGCCATATGGTTTATGCCAACGCTTGCCAGTACTCAAAGCCAACATCTGTGCCGTTTTCAATGAAATAGGTAGATCCACTAAAGTGCGAAAATATGATGGAAAATTTTATCAAAAAAGCCTGGATGAGCAACTGAGGTCGTGGAGGTCATTTGGCTGATATTGTTTTTCATTATAAATGGCAACCCCTTCTTCTATCGATTTAAATAAAAATCAAATCTTATTTCATAAAAACTATGGGTTTTCTTGATGAAGCAAAATGAAACCTCTTATTGGAAAACCATTTAGTATCAATTTTGGAAATTACGTTTTCAGGAGTGATAAGCCGAAGCGTAGTATAAGGCATCATTAAACTTCAAAAGAGATGGAATACATATACATAACTAGTATAATAGGATGGTTGCATGCAGAGAAAAAAGCAGTTTATAGCGTGCAGCTGCAGCGTTTAAAAGCACTAAAATATTTTTCTAAGCACTCAAAAACGTACCAAGTACCAAGTCGACATTTTCGGTACTAAAATTAAATTTTTTATTTATTTTTTTTTATCGAATTACACAAGCCAGTTGTTCGGCGTTACCTACCCCGGTAAAAACCATGAGTTAGGCTCGGCTGGAGCACAGTCCATGTTCTGTGCCCTTACGAAAGTGTAACGGAGGTGAAAAATCTCGAAAGAAACTTAGTAGTTCTCGGTTACCAAGTAGTGTGGGACTCTAACGCCACTACAAAACACCTCCTAATCAGGACCAATCTATGTAAGATCGACAAATGATTTTTCTTTCTTATATTTAAAATCACGTTACTTACTTACTTAGGTGGCGCTACAGTTCGGGGTGAACCTGGGCCTCAACCAACAAGCCTCTCCATTTAGCTCGGTCTTTAGCTAATTGCCTCCAGTTGCGCACTCCAAGTTGGTCGAGGTCCCCTTGAACTTGTGCGCGCCACCTACGGGGATGATTCCCTCTACTGCGTCGTCCCTCGGGGTTAGATTCGAAGACTCTGCGGGCCGGAGCGTTGGTGTCCATTCGCTCTACATGTCCTAGCCATCTCAGACGTCCAATACGCAGTTTTTTGACTAGGTCGATGTCGCTGTACTGCTCGTATAGTTCGTGATTGAATCTTCTCCTCCAAAACCCGTCAACGCAAACGGGACCGAAAATCTTACGAAGAATTTTTCTCTCGAAGCGACCAAGGATATCTTCATCCTCTTTTAATAAAGTCCATGTTTCAGCGCCGTAAAGCAGGACTGGGATGATCAAGGTCTTATATAGAGTCTCCTTAGTTGTTCGAGATAGGGCTTTACTGTTGAATTGGCTTGTAAGCCCAAAAAAACAGCGATTGGCAAGAGTTATTCTTCGAATGATTTCTGCACTGATTTTGTTAGAAGAATTTATAGCAGAGCCAAGGTAGACAAAGTCCCTTAATACCTCGAAGTTATAGCTGCCCACGGTGACGTTTTGTTCAATTCGTCGGTGTTGGTTTCCCTTCTAGTTGACAGCATATACTTGGTTTTGCCCTCGTTTATCGCCAAACCCATTTTGGCCGCTTCCGCCTCAATGCTTGCAAAAGCACCGGTGACAGCCCGCTGAGATCTTCCGATAATGTCTATATCGTCGGCGTATGCAAGCAGTTGTACAGACTTGTAATAGATTGTGCCTCCGGTGTTGGCTTGTGAGTTCCGCACAATCCGTTCAAGTACAATATTGAGGAAGTCACATGACAGCGCGTCACCTTGTCTAAAGCCTTTTTTGACATCAAAGGTCTCGGTGAGGTCATTACCGACCTTGATGGAGCAGCGAGCGTTCTTCATCGTCAGCCTGCACAGACGGACAAGTTGGGCAGGGATGTCAAAACTAGACATGGCTCTATAAAGCTCTTCTCTATAGATGCTGTCATAGGCGGCCTTGAAATCGATAAAGAGGTGGTGAGTATCGATTTGGAATTCTTGGGTTTTCTCCAGGATCTGCCGAAGTGTAAAGATTTGATCGATGGTGGACTTTCCTGGCCTGAAACCGCACTGATAGGGTCCAATCAGGCTGTTGATAAAAGGTTTCAGGCGTTCACACAATATCGCAGAAAAGATCTTGTATGCGATGTTGAGAAGACTGATGCCTCTATAATTGGCGCAGTTGAGGGGGTCTCCTTTCTTGTGGATGGGGCAAACGATGCTGAGATTCCATTCATCAGGCATACACTCGTCTGACCAAATATTAGAAATGAGTTGGTGTATCTACCAATTCATCCCCAGCTGCCTTGAAAAGTTCGGCCGGTAAGCCGTCAGGTCTAGCAGCCTTGTTTGATTCTAGCTTAGATATTGCTATCCTCACTTCGTTTTGGTCAGGTGGACGGAAATTTTGACTATCATCGTCTATGTTGAATGGTTCATTCTGCCTGACAGCGGGATGTTGGTCTTCGTCGCCGTTATACAGTCTGCAGAAGTAGTTTTTTCATATTCTCAGCACCGACTGTGATTCTACTACGAGGTTTCCATTTTCATCTCTACAGGTTTCTGTACGGGTATTACTTCTCTGACACGTTCTTTTTACCTTTTGGTAAAACTTCCGTACATTGTTCCTGGAGTATAGACTCTCGATATTCTCAAACGCGCGCTTCTCATGCTCTTTCTTCTTCTTTTGGAGAAGCCGATGTTCTCCCCGTCTCTTTTGCTCGTAGAGCTCACGAGCAGCTATCGTCTTCCTTTGCAGCGCCGCTTTGTATGCCTCTTGTTTTGCTGCATGCACTCGCCGGCATTCTTCGTCAAACCAGGGGTTTCGCGGTGGAGGTCGAGCGAGACCCAGCACATCAGTCGCGGCGTTTCTGATGGCATGTTGGCAGCGTTGCCACTGGTCTTCGGTACTTGATGCTGGCGGCAAAGGGGTGATTGAGAGATTTCGGGATACGCGTTCAGCGAAGAGTCTGGCGGTCTCTTGCGATTGTAGCTTTTCGAAGTTAAATTTTCTCACAGTAATTCTTCTTTGTTGCTCAGATTGGGATATCCGCATTCGTACCTTGGCTACAACAAGGTAATGATCCGAGTCTATGTTGGCCGCTCGGAAGGTCCGGACATCCAGAATACTGGAGGCATGCCTTGCGTCGATCGCAATATGATCAATTTGGTTGATCGTGACATGATCATTGGACCGCCATGTCTGCTTATGAATGTCGAGATGAGGAAACCATGTGCTTGCTATGGTGACATTTCGCTCCACAGCGAAATCAATTAGCCTTAGTCCGTTATCAGACGTGGTGTCGTGTAGGCTATGCTTACCGACTGCCCTACCAAAGACGTCCTCCTTTCCTATTTTGGCGTTAAAATCGCCCAATACGATTTTAACGTCGTATTTAGGACATTGCTCGTATGTTTTGTCGAGGAGCTCGTAGAAACACTCTTTGGTGGCAGGGTCCTTTTCTTCTGTGGGGCATGAACACATATTAGGCTTATGTTAACGAATTTAGCCTTGATCCGGATAGTCATAATACGCTCGCTCACGTGTCGGAAGCTTAAAACTTCTTGCCGAAGTCTGCCGCGTATGACAAATCCGCATCCGAATAAGCGTTGCCTGTTGCCTCTGTAGCAATCACCCTAGTAGATGTCACAGTTTTTCATCCTCTTTTTGCCCGGCCCATCCCATCGCACTTCCTGGATGGCGGTAATATCTACTTTATAGCAGTCTAGGGCCTCTGCTAGTTGTTCGGCTGCACGTGGTCTGTAAAGGGACAGAACATTCCACGTACAGATCCGAAGGTCGTTGTCCTTATTTCGTTTGCTGAGGTCGTCATTAGTTGAGTCATCCTTATCCGAGGCTTTTGGTTGTTTCGGAACCATGCGCTTTTTACGTGGTAGGGAAGTTACCCCGACGGCACAACCCCCAACCTGGAGGGCCAGTTCCTTAATTATTCCCCTAGGACGAGGGGCCCGGTACACCGGTGCCAGTAGTCCACTACGGGAGTATGAGCGCTGCCGTTGGCCCATTAAGGGCTCCTCCGCCACCATCTCTATTCCAATGTCCTGACCAACATTGGAAATTCCTTACCGACCTGTGATCCGAATACGTCGAAGCAGCTCGCGCAAGGTATTCACTAAGTTCAACCTAACTGGAACTATAGACTCCACCGTTGACTCCGTTTAGGGAATTCGTCCGCTGCCGCCTGGAACAGGAAGAAGTGCTCTAGTGAAAAAAGCACTCTTCCCCCCCTCTCTCATCTGCTGCCACCAAGAATCCGCCAAACGGGGTTGGTTACCCATCTCTTGGATTAAGGTACTAGGCACCCGGCTGTCACCGCGTGGAGGTTGAGAGTAGGAGTTGGTAGGCCTCAGCTGAGTGAAAACGCTTCTGTTTTCATACGATCGCATGCACTACCGTTTGACCAGCCTTATCACGTTGAGGAAAGTTTAAAATTTTAAGTATATACTTTCCATAGCTTTTAGACCCCTAGCTCGTGAGACTTGGTTCTTCTCAATCTCCGGATATTTTCTCGTACATTTAAGACGGTGTCTACCTCGGGGTTGATGTGATTTTGCAGTCGCTGATTGTGAGACACAGCGTGCTTTCTAACCACTTCCATCACCATGTCTACTTGTAGGTCACGGTGCAAATCGCTATTTCTTATATACCAAGGGGCATTTATTATTCCACGAAGGACTTTGTTTTGGAATGTCTGTATAGTTTGAATATTTGTTTTTTTGTGCAGCCCCATAATTGGATTCTTTAGAGTTCGTTATGGCTCAGCGTATTCTGAACATAAAGAAATACAAGCAGGTGTTCCACAGGGAAGTGTTCTAGGGCCCACCCTGTTTTTATTATATACGAGTGATATACCGCATGCGAGTGATACCATGATAGCCACATTTGCAGACGACACTGCTTTTCTATCAACAGATGTATGTGTCGCTAAAGCTACAGAAAAACTACAAAATTCAATTAACGAGATATGTGATTGGACGCAGCGATGGCGAATTAAACTTAACGAGTCAAAGTCCAACCATATCAATTTTACAAATAAAAAAATAACGAATCTTCCCGTGGTTATTAATAATCAAGTAGTTCCTTACTCTAACACAGCTAAGTATCTCGGTATGAATCTGGATGCTAAACTGAAATGGAAGGAACATGTGAAAAAGAAAGTAGAAGATCTAAATATTAGATATAGAAAACTTTATTGGTTGTTAGGATATAACTCAGAACTGTCCATTGAGAATAAAATCCTATTATACAATCAGATATTAAAACCCGTTTGGACATATGGTATCCAATTATGGGGTTGCACAAAGAAAACAAATGTTCAAATGTTGCAAACATTTCAAAATAAGGTCCTTCGGGGAACAGTGAATGCCCCATGGTACATTAGAAATAGTGACTTGCATCGAGATTTGCAGATCGACCTCGTAGCAGATACAATTAAAAAGTACGCAGTGCGTCACAACGAGCGTTTGCAGATGCATATCAATCCTGAGATAGACGATGTCTTAAATGTACGAAATAATATTCGTAGGTTAAGAAGAACCAAGCCCCATAAACTTTTTTGACAATTACGAGAGCCGGTATTTAAATTATAATACCTTCTCAAACCCGACTTAACGTTGAAAATAAAATCTTTGTCAATCACTAGTTGATTGGTCATGATCAAGGAGGTGTTTTTAGTGCGGTTAGAGTCCCACACTACTTTGGGTTTCTAACCCCACTGTGTCTTTCGAGATTTTCACCTTCATAAAAAAAAAAATAAAAAAAAAAATATTTGGATGTCGTACGTCCAGATAGGTTTCAATACTTACTTATATAACAAGATTTTGTTCTGGATAGACATATCTGAGTCTCTTCCTAGTAACCAGTACATTTTTCTATATATAAAGTTTAGTTCTTCTCTTTTCTTTTTAATGTGCTCTTTCCATTTTAGCTTTACGTTCAAAGTCATTCCAAGGTACTTTGCTGTATTGGCATAGGGTACAATTTGATCGTTAATGAATATCGGAAGATTATTTATCTTTTTATTTTTGAAGTTTATGTGAGTTGACTTTGTTTGATTGAGTTTGATACGCCATTGTTGCGTCCAATCACTTACTCTATTGACTGCGTTCTGCAGTTCCTCTGTCGCCTTCACAGTGCATTTATCACGTGCCAATATTGCAGTGTCATCCGCAAAAGTAGCCATCATGACATTGTTGTCCACAGGAATATCCCTGGTATACAACAGATATAGGGTTGGTCCTAAGACACTTCCCTGTGGAACACCTGCTTCAATTTTTTTTAGTTCCGAATATTCTTGTTCGTATCGCACTCGGAAGAGTCGATTTGAAATATAGGATTTCAATATTTCGTAATACTGTCTAGGTAAATCCCTATGCAGTTTATACTCAAGGCCCCCATGCCAATGGCATGTCAAAGGCTTGAGCAACATCTAAAAATAGTGTCGAACAGACTTGTCTTTCTTCCAGTGCTTTTTCCACTATATCCGTAATCCGGTGTACTTGGTCTATCGTGGAATGTTTATTTCTAAATCCAAACTGATGATTCTGGATTAGACTTCTTTCTTCGATGATTTTGCTAAGAGTTTTCAGGAGTTGTTTTTCGAAAACCTTTGCCATAATTAGTATAAGGGATGTCGGTCTATAAGAAGTTACTTCTGTTGGTGGTTTTTCTTGCTTTGGTATTACAATTACTTCAGCAATTTTCCAATGACGTGGGACATATCGGGTCATTAGACATGCGTTTATTATAAATTGGAGTTTTTCTAAGGCTATTAATGGCATTTCTTTCAAAACCTGGACAGTTATTAAATCGTAACCTGGTGCTTTTTTATTTGACATCTGGTGTTGACACATGCTTCTTACTTCTCTGAGCGTGACAAGGAGGATTTCAGCTTTATCCCTTTTATCAACATACTCTAGATTTTCAGTAGCTGTACTTGACGAGAATGGCTTGAAAACATTCGATAGATGTCCTGCGAACAGATCAGCTTTTTGTTTCGGGTTTCCGATCCATTTACCGTCTGGTGCTTTCAAGGGCGGGTTTTGAAACTGAGATCTTTTTAGACGCTTAGCTGCTTTCCACAAGGAGTAGTCGGTGGACGCATCCGTTGTTAAGCTTTGTAGAAATCTACTAAGTGATTCATTTTTGAATTCATAGATTCGTTTTTTAAGATCATTGTTAAGACGGTTGAACACAGCCTTATCGCCAGGGAACCTCGTGGTTTGCCATTTTCTACGAGCCCTTCTTTTTTCTAATATCAGCTACCTTATCACGGCGGGGGTATTTTGTTTCAGGTTGCCTCCTGTTCAAATTAAATTTTGAGCACTGAAATTAACGCTGAAAGCACTGATTTGGCAACGCTGAGCGCGACTCGCATCTCTGGTCTTTTTATGTTCTACTTCTACATAATCCATTTTTCTCTTCTCTTGCACTCTCCTGTCTTTCATGCCAAGCGTTCCAATTTGATTACTTTTCTGTAAAACATACTTAAAACACGAAAGTAACGAATACCAGGACTCGAATGTTCTGCTCTTCGGGTAGTAATCAGTAATCAGTATCGTTCCAATTTGATTACTTTTGTGCACAACATACTCAAACATCGTCAGTTACGAATACCAGGACTCGGGTGTTTTTACGAGTATCTTTGGTTAGTAATCAAATGAGTATTCAGTTTGATTTGATTACTAAAGAGTGAATTTACTTACATATGTGGAGGTGAGTAGACTTGAGTCGAAAATAATATAAATACTTACATATGAGATATTACATTATTTATTATTATTATTATTTTATTATTATATTAATATATAAATATGAAATGCTGTTCGTGTGCCCTTTAGAGACTCGAGAACCGCCTTCCGGATTTTGATGAAATTTTGTATGTGTGTTCCTTATGGTGTGTGGAAGCAACTTAGCATAGTTTGGTTTATTTACGGTAGGTGTCGCTGCTCGAAATTTACGGAATGCGGAAATACATGCATTTCTATTGAATGACTGGTCATTTAACAATTGCATTGAACGAGGCATAACACGCATTGGGATGACCCTTTTAGGGTTGTTTTCTTTTTTATGATTCGCGAGTCTTTGGCAACTATGGGTCGAAAGCAAATATGATGGTCACGACACGTCGGCGTTGACCAGAGCATGGGTCGTTTTTTATGACGTTCGTATCTTTAGCGACTGTGGGTCAATTAGAAAAATGGTCAACGCAATGTGCTTAGGGTGGTTATATTTTGTTAAGATGTTTTTTAAAGTGCTGATTCTTTGGCGACTAAGCGTCGAAAAACCGAAAACAACCTTTTTAAAACATATTTTACCCCTTTCAATCCGCTGGTAGACAATCGAAGATGGATGGACTTATGCAAGGATGCTACTGCGGACGGGTATATAAAGGGAGTATTGGCGAAGAGGGGATCATTTAAGTAGTGATCTTATAAGTTCGTAAAACTGATCCGTAATACAGGTTTTAGAGAGAGCTAAGTAAAAAGTAAAAGTAATAAAAACTGGGTACTCTTATTTTCCATTAAACAAATATAGTTTTGTGAGTTGTCATCTCTACAAATATATAAAGTTAAATGTATGTACCTATGTATATATTTTCCATCAAATGCCTAATATAAGTTTTTAGAGATGAATATTTATCTTCATTGAAATAAATTTCATTAAGTTTCAACGGAATGACATATTCCCGATCAAAAAGTAATAAAATTCGATTACATATGTACATAATACGAATATACATTTCATAGTAATTGTAAAGGTAGAGCAATGTTACTTACTTATCTGGTTGCACAAAATGAATCATGACTAGGATACCAAATACTAGGTACCGAATATCAAATACCGAATACTGAATTTGAAGTAATCAGTACTCATTCGTTACTCAAAAGTAATCAAACTGCACACCACTACCTACTGTAATGCATAAATACGCAAGGCGTTGAAGCTTGCATAGTTGACTCTTGAGTACGTTGTCTCTCGGCCACCAAACAACCGCCCCTTATGTAAGATAAAGTCTAACAATGCATTTTTATATCCAGTGTACCAATTAAAAAAAAAACTGTTTTCATGCGATGTAAAAACACAGCATAATCCTCTTTTGAGTATGATATCCTTTTCATCGTTTTAAGTATGTAATCGCAGTTTGAATAGACGTTTGAAAAAATACCTTAAGACAATTTCAAAATCTTCAACTTTTGTGTTCCTAAAAATTTGTTTTTCTATAACACAAACATTTGTAACTATAAAGTATCATGTGTATCTGCATCTGGTATAGATTATCTGGCAGACAGTTCTTTGCTCTTTTAGAAGATGGATTATAAATATCCATATATCCTGCGTGGTAAGCAACTTCAATCAGAGCATATCACTAATTCACCCGTGTTCATCTAATATGTAAAACAAATTCCTTGCTATATAATACATAATCAATGTGAATTACGCAAACATATCTCCAAGGGCATCAATTACATACCTCTATTGGCAGAAACTTTCCATTCGCAGATTCTCCAGAATCGTGAAACACGGTAAAACAACAAAAAACTTCAGAGACCACACCCGCCTTAGGATATCCTTCAAAACTTCAAATAAGAAACAAACAAAAAGACGCGCAACAAACAAACTCACACCGCATTCAAATACCTTGCAAAACTTTGTGAAAAATTCATTAGATTCGATGAACACGCGGCGGCAACAGCTCAGCACTCAAGGACTCGGAAGTGTCAATTTGTTGCAAGGACAATGAGGATGAAAACAGGAAAAACCGAGCAAACTCAAACCAAAGAATGAGATCTCTCTGACGATTAACACAGAAACAAAACCAAAGGACTACAAACATGACTCACAGAGTGCATTCGAGATTAATCGAGAGCTTGTTCCTGGAATCAAGAATTTATATATTTCGAACGGCTGTGCTGTATACGACACAAAACATCATGAGGAGTCATTGCAAGTCCGCATTTTTAATGCCACCAAACGCCACACATACACAACACACACTCGTGTACTCCTTCCCGCCGCATATCCTTTATGAACTTTTGCATACAACTCTCAAACAACAACCGCGCGCAACAGAAGAGAAAACAAAAAGTGCTGAACCATGAAAGGTGTAAATATTTGATAGTATCGATTTCGCGTAACCTCCCATCCCTCCCTGTCACCACCAGCATCACTCGCTCAATTGTCCCTTCGCCGCTGCCGCTCAATGGAGCATCCTCGTCGTTCTTTTGTTGTCACTCACTATGTGCCTGCCAAATAGCTGGGATACATTGTAAAACTATCGGCATTGCATTTGCAATCCAAACGGGATGTGGGGGTGAACCGAGATGATCCTGCTTCTGATGCTGGAATGCAGACAAAGGACACCCGCACAGTTAAAACGATGCAAAAACATTACACTGTCGCTGGTGCACTATGAAAAATTCATTTGTTTGTTCTCATGTTGACACAAGGAGTGGGTGGTGATGTTAGTCCTTTGCAGATGGGATGCTGAAGGTGTAGTGTTGATTTTTCAATGGTTTGCTGCTAGAAAAAGTTGACACAAAATATTTGACTTGGAAACGGTTTTTTCGTCGATCGCTCCTTTTTGCGTTTTATTTGACGAACTTATCTCCGCTTTTATGCGCTTATTGCCGCGCGCTACTGTGCTATGCTATTGACAATGGGGGACCCTTTTTTAACGCGCGCGAGGGGTTACATCATTGGCGGGATAAACAAAACCGTGGCCTTTGTAAGCACACTGAAACCTAATTTAATTCCTTAACTGCAAAGTGGGCAACGACGTCAAGTGGGTGGTTGTGCTCTTCTCTTTGTGGATTCATAAATTATTTTTGTCACGTCCTTGTATAGTGGTGGTTGGTTGGTACGAGGTTTTTTTTTCCGTCGTCATCTTCTTTTGACAGTTTTCGTTTTGAAAATCTTTGACGGAATTTCATGCAAAGTACCTGAAGTGGGCGTGAGTAGGCGGCTGGGTGTGTGTATGGGTGGATGGGTGGATGGGTGGAAGGACTCGGTACAAATTTGACAAGTTGGGAATAGGGAATTAAATAAAAGGAACACAACCAAATTGACAGGACATTTAAATGTATTTTTTCGACTGTATTCTAGGTCTCTGTGACATGAAGCACGTAGAAGAGTAGGAAGGTTACTTTTTTTCCATTCAACTGCTGTTCATTTGGATTCTTATGAAGTTTTTTTTTTTTTTTCTTTTTCATAGTTGCACAGGACGAAGGCTGTGAAAAGAAAATATGTTAAAAAAAAAAAAAAAACTTTTAGGTACTTCAATTTGCAGTACACTTTGTATTGCCTTACACCCCGCCGCTGTAGAGGACATCGCAGCAGGACAAACTGGCGGTTGAATTCGATAATCTGTAATTGAAATAAAAGTTTGTTACGATTTCGGATTCTTATTTTCTTGTGCTCTTTATTGGATGGAGAAAAGTTCAAAAGTGATTTTGCTAAAAGTTTACAGTTTTTTGTGACCAAAAATGTGTATTGGAAGGACTCAGGTACAATTTATTTTTACTTGTTCAAGTGAATAAGACGTAATTTCGATGGAAAACGGACCTGGCAACCATATTAAAACAGCGAAATGCTCTTAAGGACTTTATTATAAGAAGATGCTTCATTTGTAGTCACTGATTGGTTGAAGTTAAAGAAGTTGGAATGGAGAAACATGACTTAACTAAATTTACTAATAGTACTTCAAACTAACGTGGGATTGATCGGCTCTACTCTTAGGACATTTCAAGCATTGTGCATATTGTACCAAGTGGGCTTTTTAGGAACGTGATCATTAAGAACAGTGAATGAATTAAAATCTGACCAATCGATGCTAGGACGTTATAGGAGTTGGGATTTAAAAATTACAGGAATTTATGATGTGGATGGGACTTAAGGATGGGATGGGAAAGGCACAGATTGTCGACTACGAAGGACGTGGCATATGGTATTCGCGATAATCAGCTACATTTAGTAATAGTACTTTAAACTAACGTGGGATTAGATCGATTTTACTCTTAGGATATGCCAAGCATTATGGATATTGTACCAAGCGGGCTATTTAAGGACATCTCTACAACAAAATGATCCAGATGCTCAAACAAATAATAATCGATTGGGAAAAGGTCCGGGAAATAAGGTGGGAGAGGTAGAGTTTCGTACTGCAGCTGATGTAACTTTTGCATGGTTGTATAACGATATGTGTGGCCTCGCGTTGTAATGAAGCAGTATAACTCCATATCTGCTAACCAATGCAGGCTGCTTAAGCACCAGTTCCGTGTGCTTATGTTGCAGTTTCAAAAAGTATGAGTACTTCTCTGCATTCATTGTTTCACCATGTTTTAGGAAGGTATAGTGAATAACACAGCAGACCTCCAAACCATCACTATAATCTTCTTTGGGTGAAGACTTGTCTCTGGCTGTGTCGTGATGCTTCATGAGCGTCAAGCCACTGCGCGGATCATTGCAAAAATTGGTCTCTTTCGTTTCGAGCAAGTAGAGAAGAGCAAACTTCCAATCGATGCGCCTTTTTTATTCTATCGATTCGTGTGGAACCTCCAATGCCAAGTAACTGTTGAATAGTGGAATAGTGGACTCCTACTTGTTCCACAATATCTCTAACAGTTCAACGTCCATCGAATTCCACCAAAATGCTTAGCTCGTCGTTGTCTATAGCCGCTTCAGAGTGGCCGCTATTCTAATTTTCAAGGCATACATCGCCTGAACGTTATTTATCAAATCAACGACTAGTTATTCATACACTACTTGTGATTCCTCCAAATGGCGTTTCTTTGGAAAGGATGTTATATTGGGCGAACACGTTATCGGAGTTAAACGTATCTAGATTATACCGGTACGGTACTATTACTACGGCGTGGGCGCCGTGGCGTAGGTGGTTAGTGTGTCGGATCACTACGCATGAGGTTCCAAGTTCGAATCCCAAAAAAGCACCAAAAAGTTTTTTTCACGGCCCCACCTCTCGAGAGCGTCTGACAAACATCCGAAAGTATTGTTGTCACGAAAAAGCTTCTCAAATCGCCGTTCGGATTCGGCACTAAACTGTAGGTCCCTTCCATTCATGTGAAAAATATAACGCACACAACATGAGTGGTTGCGAGAAGATAGGCCTTGGCACTTAAAGAGCTGTTGCGCCAAATATTTATTTTTTTTACTATTACTACGTAAATTACACACTTTCTGATCAGAAATCATCTCATTCTACATATCAGATATCTACATTAATTTTCCGTAAATATGTTTGTATATAAAAAGTAGGACGTAACAAATCTCAACGGAAATGTTTCAACTTTCTTTAGTTTGGTATGAGGGAAGTGCATCCTAGAGGGTGTTTGTACGGGGGCCATTTGGTTCGTTGTGATTCCCTGTAATTTGTTGTACCATCTTTCGGCTGGTCTTAAAACAAATCAGTTTGTACTCTTGACGAAACTTATCATGCTCTAGAATGGAACTTGCGTCAGATTATCTAGCTCTTCAAATAGTCGGTTACCATTACACGTATTGGTCCTTGCCCAGTTAGTACACCCCATCATGACACTAATGGTCTATTTTATCCTCCGCTGATACCTCGGAGAGGTTTATTCCCTTATTAAAGTTCCCCCGCATTATAATTCCTTCGGAACTGTGTTTGAGGGTCATACACTCTTACATTGCTTTGGCGAGAATAGTTCACCCTACAGCTCTCTCTGAATCCGGTTTCTCTGAGTTATCTGAGAATGAGAAGTGCGCCTATGGTTAGCATATCCTCATCTGATATTTGGTATTTGCAGAAATATTTTAGTCCTTTGTGGGTCAATGCCACATACTTCTTTCTCACTTTTCCTCAATTCTTCGTGTATGGTATGTTTTTCTATTCCCCAGAATGGCTCAGGTCCAGTGAAGGGATTTTTTTTCTTGCCTTAAGGTCTATTCTCCTTTTCAGTACAGCAATAGAGATATCTACCGATAAATGGGTGAATTTTTCATTTAACGCTGACCCTTTTCGTGCTAGTTCATCTGCTGCTTCGTTCCCTTCTATATTCCTATGTCCGAGAACTCAGCAGCGAATAACTTCGTGAGCGTTGCATATTTTGTTTATAGTTTGTCGCCATGCGAAACACTGTGTTTGATCTGATAACATTGCTGTCTAGTGTCTTGAGTGCCGCTTGACTTGCCGATGTTGAGTGATTTATAGACAACTGTAGCGCAGGTTCCTATGACCATTTTACATAGACCCGTCACTGTAGAGTTGAAAACCCTGTGCACTGGTGAATGCATTGGATTCCACACCTGTATTCCGGGAATAATAATGGTATCTTTCTTGTAAAAGTCTATGTAAGGTACGGTAAGCTACGTTTGAATATATGTTTCCTACAAATAATTGTATTTTTACATTACATGTTTCTAAATGTTGTTTTATCCAAACATATTTTACATTCTCCAAATCAATTTTCTGGAAATCTTTTTTTTTTTTTTATAAAGGTGGAAATCTCGAAAGACACAGTGGGGTTAGAAACCCAAAGTATTGTGGGACTCTAACCGCACTAAAAACACCTACTTGATCATGACCAATCAACTGATCGACAAAGATTTTAGTTTCAACGTTAAGTCGGGTTTGAGAAGGTATTATAATTTAAATACCGGCTCTCGTAATTGTCAAAAAAGTTCATGGGGCTTGGTTCTTCTTAACCTACGAATATTATTTCCTACAGTTAAGACATCGTCTATCTCAGGATTGATATGCATCTGCAAACGCTCATTGTGACGCACTGCGTACTTTTTAATTGTATCTGCTACGAGGTCGATCTGCAAATCTCGATGCAAGTCACTATTTCTAATGTACCATGGGGCATTCACTATTCCCCGAAGGACCTTATTTTGAAATGTTTGCAACATTTGAACATTTGTTTTCTTTGTGCAACCCCATAATTGGATACCATATGTCCAAACTGGTTTTAATATCTGATTGTATAATAGGATTTTATTCTCAATGGACAGTTCTGAGTTATATCCTAACAACCAATAAAGTTTTCTATATCTGATATTTAGATCTTCTACTTTCTTTTTCACATGTTCCTTCCATTTCAGTTTAGCATTCAGATTCATACCGAGATACTTAGCTGTGTTAGAGTAAGGAACTACTTGATTATTAATAACCACGGAAAGATTCGTTATTTTTTTATTTGTAAAATTGATATGGATGGACTTTGACTCATTAAGTTTAATTCGCCATCGCTGCGTCCAATCACATATCTCGTTAATTGAATTTTGTAGCTTTTCTGTAGCTTTAGCGACACATACATCTGTTGATAGAAGAGCAGTGTCGTCTGCAAATGTGGCTATCATGGTATCACTCGCATGCGGTATATCACTCGTATATAATAAAAACAGGGTGGGCCCTAGAACACTTCCCTGTGGAACACCTGCTTGTATTTCTTTAAGTTCAGAATACGCTGAGCCATAACGAACTCTAAAGAATCTATTACCTATCTCATAGTACTATCTAGGTAGATCCCTATGAAGTTTATACTCTAAACCCTTATGCTAAACTTTATCAAAAGCCTGTGCAACGTCTAAGAATATTGCAGAACAAATTTGTTTTTCTTCCAGTGCCTTTTCTATAACATTAGTTATACGATGCACCTGGTCTATCGTCGAGTGTTTACTCCTAAACCCGAATTGATGGGTAGGGATAAGCTTTCTTGGCTCTAAGGAAGGAGTTTCTCGAAAAGTTTTGAAAATAACGGTAAACGTGAGATTGGCCTATATGAGGTAACCTCTGATAAAGGCTTACCTTGTTTAGGAATAACAATAATTACTGCTATCTCCCAGTGATGTGGGACATACCTTTGTTTAAAGCAAGCATTAATTATAAGCTTGAGTTTCAACAATGCAGTTGAAGGAATTTCCTTCAAGATTTGAGCAGTTATAAGATCATAACCTGGTGATTTTCTTTTATTTAGTTTATGAATACATGTCTCGATCTCTCTTAACGAAACATAAGGAATTTCCTTTTCGTCTACTCTGTTATAGAAATCAAGATCTTCATTTGCTACCCTAGGTGAAACTGGTTTGAAAACATTTGAAAGGTGCTGACAAAAGAGTTTAACCTTTTCCTTTGGATCGCCAATCCATTTCCAATCAGATGTTTTCAACGGGGGATCTTGCGCTTGAAGTCTCTTTAAACATTTAGCAGCATTCCAAAGGGAGTAGTCTGTGACTTTATCAGACGTGAGATTACAAAGGTATTTAGCTAGAGAATCATTTTTGAATTCAGTAATAGTTTTTTTAAGCCTTTTATTGAGTCTATTAAAAATGGTCTTATCGCCAGGATATCTTGTCGCTTGCCATTTTCTACGAGCTCTTCTCTTTTCAAGTATATGGTAAGTTGCTTGATTTCTGTGAGGTATTTCACCGAAGCCTGTTTTTTTTTTGTTGATAAGTCGGTGTACTATCTTCTGCTGCCTGTTGCACATCGGCAATGAATTGTTCTGTTTCAATGTCAATATGTTTTGTTGTGACTAGTGGGGACCTAAGGTTAATGAAACCTTCGAGAAGTTCTCTGAATTAACTCCAGTTCGTTCTTTTGTTTGTTAGTGTCGTGGGTTTTTTATCTGTTCTATCGATAAACCATTGACTGTTAGAATTACAGGTGTATGATCCGATGACAGATCATCACTGCTTTTAACTTTAACTTCTTCTCTATTAATTCCTTTCGTTATAAAGAAGTCGATAACATCTGGTATTTTCGTTGGGTCAGATGGCCAATTAGTTGGTGATCCAGTCGAAATAAATTCGCAGTTAAAATTTCGCCCTGATTTGTAGAGCTTCCTGCCTTTTGTTGTTATTAGTCTTGACCCCCAATATGTATGTTTGCATTAAAATCACCACCGATGATGAAATTGTTACCTAACATTTGGAAGAGATCAATTAGGTCTTCCTCTGTAGGCGAGTGCTTGGGTGGGCAGTATATCGCAGCTATTTTAAACTCCTTGCCGTTAGTTTCTATGTTTATTTTCGCTACTTGCATTGTTTGTTTTGCTATTTTTGGCAATTCGTAATGATCCAATTCGTAATGGTAGAAGGTACAGCACTCCCTCCCCTGGCACTGTTAGCTGGATGAGGAGAGTGAAAACAAAGATACCCAGGAATTCTAATCTTAGTTCCCTGTTTGAAATGAGTTTCAGAAATCAGGCAAACATCAATATCTTCGTTACATAGAAAAACCTGAAATTCAGGGATGTGTTGGAGTAAACCATTTGCATTCCACGTTGCGACATTTAGATTATTTTTAACCATTAATATTTTGTTGTTTTTTTCCTGCTTCTTTGCTCAGCAGTTTAATAATTTTATCCTGATTATCCAATCTTTGGATAATAGTACTAAGCATTTCCTTTACCGATATTTCCTCTTCCTTTCGTGTATTTTTCACAACTTGGGAATATGATTTACTTTCTACAGTTGGTATGTTCGCTTTAGCAGCAATTGGCACTTTGTCTAGTTTCTTGTTTTCAGCGTTTACTTGTTGCTTGCTATTATTATTGGATGCATTTCGTTGGTTGATTTTAATAGCTTTATTTTTCCTTTCTTGACATTATTTTGCCATCGGACAACCTCTATAATTTGCTGGGTTATCACCATGACAGTTGATGCATTTTGCTTTCTCGTCCTTCTTTAGAGGACAATTATTTGTGGAATGTTTTCCTTCGCATTTAACGCAAGCAGAATCTCTTTTACAATAACTTTGCGTATGCCCGGAAGCTTGGCATCATTTGCATTGGGATATTGAGTTTGAATTCTTTCGAAGTGGCTCGATCTTAACAACAATACCCATTATTGATTTTATGTTATATATTTTTTCGACTTCTTCTTGATTATGAAAAGAGAGCACAAAAAAAGAGATAATTTTCTGTTTCTTGTCATTGGTTGCCCATCACTACCTTGTGTGGTTTTTTTTTTAATTAGGTTTTTGGCTTCCAAAAACCTAAATTTTTATTACTCAAGTTCATCACACGAGAAGTGAAGACCTCTGGCTACTACTCTAACTGGTCTAGTAGCTTTATTTTCATATAAGTGGCACTGGAACTTTGTTTTTGTCAATTCTTCAGTGATTTCTCTATATGTGTCACTATCATCGACATTTATTTTCCATTTATTGTTATTATAGGATGTGAGTTTACAAGCCTTTTTCGTTTTTTGTTCTATTACTTTTTTTAATTCACCAAATCTGTCCACTCCCGAGATCATTATTGGTGGTGGTAATGGCTATTTTTTCAAACCAGTCGTTAACTTTCCAAGCCTTTTATCACTTGTCTTACCTTGTAAATTTGCTTGTTTAGCATCCTGTCTTCTTGCAGATAATTCAGGAATGTCTTCTGCCTTGCGCTTTTTCGTATGCCCTTTGTTTTTCTTTAGATGGCTGTCTGTTTCCAGTGCGAGCTCCTCTTCATCTGTGAGGTATTCCTTTTCTGTATTTTGCTGGGCCGGTTGGGCCGGACAATTGTTAGAACAGTCCGGAATGGTGACCCATTTTTCCAGCTCTCTTATTTGATTTGCAAACTTGCAACTATTATTTCAAGATTTTTCCTTGCTTCAAGTTCAGCTTGCCATTCATTGTAACAGTTGTTTGTTTTTGTTTTCGCTTGTGAATCTGTTTTAGGTTCACTTTCAATTATACTGGTTTCAGTTCCAGATTTCAGTTTTTGTATTTTCGGAATACTTACAATTATAGCGCTTTTTGACGCTCATTTTTGGTGGAGTTCTCGGCGTGAGTGAACTCCTTCTTGAGTTTTGTTTATGTAGCAATAAATGGTCCACCCCAGAATCCATGGGACCGACCGCCAAGGAGGGTGGAAATCTGAGATTCATTACAAATTGCTAATGCACATGCGCACCTAAGTCTCCTCCAATGTACTCTACTTATAATTAAACAAAATATTGTGGTAACCTGATAAGTAAATGCATGATTTGTTTGCAGTGTTATCAATTTTAAAATAAATTGTTTCCTTAGGTCCAAACAAATATCCAAGCATATGTATTTTTATTTGTTTCAAATAATTTTCTTAAGAATTCTGAAAGTAATGTATTTACGTATTATCTCCAGTTAATTTTTTTTCTCTCTGAACATTTGCAAACATATTTTTTTTACGCATGTAAATATATACATCTCTTCAAGGTATAGGACTGCTTCTTCTGAATTTTTATAATAATCTTTATCTTGCACCTTAGCTATTACGCATATATCATACATCCAATCTTATAGTTCTTTGATCGTCAATGCGCTCTGAAACCCTTCTCCGATCTGATTCTGCTTGTCCGACGAAAAAGAAAATAAATAACTGACAAAAGCAAAATTATATAAATAATAAATTTATTGGGCCTTTTTCAAAGGAGAAAAAATACCGGAATTGGAATGAGAGCAAAAAACTTGAAGTCAACTGCGAAAATTCCAATTTTCCCGTCCGCAAACAATGACAATACCCAACCCATCCTTCGGCTGTTCCTCCATCGAAAAAAAAAAAAAAAAAATTCATTTCAATTCGCTTATTTCCCTGTGGGTTAAGGATTAGGCTCAGATACAACATCGTCCTTGTCGATGTTCGCCTCTGATGTTCGGAGTGTGTGCGAATTTTATCAATGTAAATACCAACGCAACAAAAGTATACAACCCTCACACCAAACTAACCGACAGAAAAGAAGAAGGTATATCTGAAGCTAATGTGTTTCTGATATCATCTCACACCACCCCCATCACTGATCTTCCTTTATTCTGTTGCTGCCGCTCTGTACCGAGTATTCGGGGTGAATGCTTTTATTGCCTCATCATCGAGGAGAGAATAACAAACGGAACGGAATTTAATTTGTGGATTCGCATTTATTTGCCAGCTTTGGTCGTAATTCTTAGCTCACACCCCGCCCCGCTATTCGCTGCCAAAAGGATAATATGTCCCGAAGAACAATGACAGAAATGGCAAAACATTGTCAATGGAAATTCCATATTCGCTATGGAATCCAATGATGTAATTCTGATTGATAATTGCCCAGCGGCTGGACGGGGGTGGTCATTGGTCGTTGGTCATTGATTGTTGCTGGTATGTCGTCTTTACTCCGTTTTATTCATGCTAGGCATTGTGATTTGTTTTCACAGAGGCCAGGCCGAAGATGAATGCTTTTTTATCAAGGTCTTCTCTGCCGACCGACCGAGCACAGTGATAAATTAATAAATCCTTGGGGATAATTTTTCACAGGATCTCTACGCGATGACCTTTTTTGTGACCTTGCGGTACTTATAGGCAACAGGGATTTTTGGGTACTTTTCCGAGGGCTGCCCTTTAAGAGTATTAAATTCTCCTTTATCTTTTGTCGGTATGTATATCCGGATACACATCAACAAGTTCCTCATAAATGAAATCTCAAAAATCATTAACAAAGCCACAAAGGAATAAAGTTCATCACGCTTTGTTATTTTTGCCCCGTGCGTCGTCGTCTTACCCGCCATTAACCAGAAACCCAGCTCATTCCTCCATTGCCTGCTTCCCTTCCCGAAGTAGCAGAAAACATTAACGTAATAACATTGATTACCGAACATTAGCCATCTTCATTATCCTTATTCACCTATATAACAGGCAAAGTGTGCTGTGTGCATGTCTGTATAGAAGTGTGTTCACGTGGCTTGGTGTTTCTCTTGTTTCATTTATTGTTCATGGTTCATTTAAGGATTCAGTGTTGTTCAAAAGTTAAGGCTTCTTAACACGACCTTGTCAATCAGTTGGTTATTAGATATCTTTAGTAACTTGGCGCGTTAGCTTGTGGCATGCGGTTTACTTTGACTGGGTGGTGCAGGAGCAGTGATGCCTCCTTTATTTTAGCTCGATCCGAATTTAACCGCAGCACGAAATCACGGCCTATTAAGCAATTTTAATTCGGTTACTGTGGGGAGGATAGGAGCATAGTTGAAGTGTATCGATTGAAGGGGTTGCTGAAAGGTTAAAAGCATTGTTGTCGTGGTCTTTCGGCAAGCACTTTTTCTTTTGCTGTAAAAGAGGGAATTTTTATGAAAAAAAAGAAAAAGAGAAAGAAAAAGGTTTTGTTTTCAATGGTCCTTAGAGCATGTAGTCAGAAAGTCTGACAAGGTGTGAGACTGTAAATTAATGTGGTTGAAAAGGTCGTATTCTTGGAATTGACATGTAACCTGTTCGGTACATTAACTCTTACTGCAGATGTAAAATCGGATGGGCACCAAGTGGGGAAACCTATTACCATAGGCAATAAACTGTTCCACATTAAGTTTAAAGGGTCCAACGTGACTAGTTCTTATGCTATTCCTATCTTTGGCATAGCAGAAAACAGCATAAATTCCCATCAGTGTGAAGTAGTCTGTTGACAGTTTATATAGGCAACATAAGCATATTCGAGGCACAGGTTTGCAAGATGTTTTCGAAGCTGTAATGCTTTCGTTTATCATAGGTATGTAAAGGGTGTTTTTTTAAACCAGTACTAACTTTGATATTGAACAAAACACATGAAATTTCATTAAATAGCCATTTATATGTGTTCAATCGAGAGAATACATTCTGCAACTAATTTTTAAACACAACTTCGGGCATATGCTCACTATGGCTGGATCTGATGAATGTCATCCGAATGACAAAGTTTTCGACCACTTTTCAAGCATTTGTGGCCGTAAGTCCTCAATAACACGAATCATGATCCAATGCCAGTTCATTTTTGGCCAATTCGCCGAAATTTCGACGCAAACTCGACGCAGGTCTATTTACTTCTTCTTCCATTTATCAGCGAGGTTATGATCCGAAAATAAGGGATCACAACCCTCCCACTTCATCGCATTTCTACTGATCCGCCTATGGGGTTCGCCTATTTGACCTCAGAAAATATCGGCAGGCCTGCCGATTTTGGATCACTCGGTTACTGAGGCCAATGAAATGTCGATGTCGTCGCATTTGTGTGATCCAGGTGTTTAAAGGCCTGCCTTTCCTATATCGCGATGTCGCGCTCTATCCTTTGCACGATGGTTTCCTTGATGTGAAAGCTTCCACGGATCTTCGAACTTCTTATTCGATCAAGCTTTGTCACTCCTGCTGTCATGCGAAGCATCTTCATCTCAGCTGCCGTTAATTTACTCTCATACATTTTGTACATTGTTCAACATTGTGAACCGTATGTGAGCGCTGGACGCACAACTGTGGTGCAGAGCCTTCCCTTCAACTTAGGTGACATTTTTCTGTCACAGAAGATAGCGGAATTTTCCCGCCACTTCATCCACCTTACGCTTACGCGATGATTGATATCGTCATCACAAGTTGCTTTGCTATTGATCATAGATCCCAGATATTTTAACTTTTCGCATTTGGAAAGCACTGTTCCATTCAAATAAATGTCTGGAATAGGCCTGAGTGGATCAGAGAACGGGCAGCACAAGTACTCTGCCTTATTTGAACTTATGCGATACCCATTTACCTCCAGAGCGTCCACCCACACATCAAGTGCTCGTTGCAGGGATGTGGGATCCTCACTTATGATGGCTCCATCGTCAGCAAAGAATAACTGATGTACCTTGGGGTCCATCACTTTACCTTCCAGCAGATAATCAAGGACTGTAATAAAGAGCAAAGGACTTAAAACGCTTCCCTGGTACATCCCGACTTTGATTCGGAACTCTTCGGTTACTCCAGCTGCATCTTAATTTTGTCTTTGCTCCTTCGTACATGTCCATGATCATCTGTACATAGGTTTCTGGAACCCCTCGATGTCTTAGCGCCACCCATATCAGATCTCGTGGTTGTCTGTCGAATGCCTTTTCAAAGTCAACCAATACAATATGCAAATCCCTTAAGGAATCACGATGTTTTTCCATTATGATCCTTATACTTTGGATTGCATCTGTGGTTGATTTACCCGTGACAAACCCGCACTGATCATCAGATATCCGTATTATTTTTCGAAGTCGGCCACCTCATACCCGCTCGACGATCTTCATGGTGTGTGACATCAGCTTGATCGAACGGTAGTTATCACAGTTTCGTGTATCACCCTTCCCTTTGTATACAGGGAGAAGATAACTTTCTCTCCATTGATTCGGCATTGGGTCACCTCTCACAAATTTGGAGATGAGAATTCTGAGCCATCTGAACCCGAGGTCTCCCATCTTTTTCCAGAACTCAGAGGGCATCTCGTCTGGCCCAACCGCTTTTCGTTTTTTGGAGTATTTGACTGCCTCACTAACTTCTTCGACTGTAATGTCGGGTATTTCTTCACAGTTAGGGGTGGCTCTTGGAAAATATAGCCGGGGAAATTGTTCATTTAAAAGTTCTTCACAATACTGCCGCCACCTCTGCAGAATTTTCTCGTCATCCACAAGAAGCTGGCCATGAGCATTGTTAATGAACTTTGGCGAACGAATCTCCTGAGCATTCCTCCTTCTTTGGGCGGCTATTTTGAAGATGGTTGCGCTGTTGTTCATATTGTGCCTTTGCAGCTCCTGGATAGCCTGGTTAGATATCCTGGATAGCCTGGTTAGATATCCTGGATAGCCTGGTTAGATATCCTGGATAGCCTGGGATGATATTTTCTCCAGCTCCCGATACAGGCCCTCCGTACTCTCTGCTTGAAGCTGGGCGCACTTTTTCTTCGCTTTTTTCTTGCAACATCTGTATTCCACTTCGAGGCGAGCTTTTTCGTCTCTATTATTAGAGGGGTACTTTGACCAAGCTTTGAAAGCCGCTTTTTTCTCATTTATCACCTTCTTAGCTTCATCACTCCACCACCATGTTTCTTTGGTGTGTTGATGGTGGTCTTTTGAAGCTCCTAGCAGTGATTTGGCCTTCTTTAAGCAAGTTCGCTGTAGGGAATCCCACATAATTTTTGCTCTGCACTCTTCATCCTCAGCTCCGTTGATGGTGTGAGAGGTAATTTTTCATTACGAAAACAAAAGCTTCGCCTTTTTCTTTGTCCAGATTGTACCACTTGATTTTCTCAGAGACCCTTGTTTGTTTGCTTTTCTTCGGTGTTTTCATAAAAACTTCTGTTAGCAGGAGACTGTGCTGCCGAGCGATTGTCTCTTAACACGATAAGACCGTGTGATTTGCACATGCTTCATAGTCTTCGTTTGACGTCCTGACATGTCCATTCAAATCTCCTCCAACAAACAGAAACTCTTCGTTTGGGATCTTCTTAAGGAGATTGTGGAAATCTACCCAAAATGCATCTTTATCTCCCTGATTGCACCCATTTTGGGGAGAATATGCACTGACAATATTCCACACCTCTCCTTGCATTACTAGTTTGAGAGACATCAAACGGTCACTGGACTTCGAAATGCTCAAGACGTTACCAAATAGCTCTGCCGCAAGGATGATACTGATTCCGTTTCGTAGTAGAACATCTTGTAATCTTTTGTCCTAACGTCCAAGAAACGCGCCCGATTTCCGGGATTTTTCCATTTCGTCTCTTGGACACACAAGATATCTATTTACGATAGATGTCTATTTACATATGTACATATGTATGTATTTGATAAAACGTAACTTTGATGTCGTATTTTGTCATTGTTGCTGTCGCATCGTTAAGAAAAAGAAAGTAGTATGCCAAGGTGGCATTGGGATAATTTGGACTTTTAACAAAGAGAGCCCATTGTATCCATATTTTACCTCCAAGTAATATTTTCCATTTCCGAATCAGAGTTGCTTCGTCAAAGGAGATAAAAATAAGTTCATTCCATCAAAGAGCAGTGTAACACCTAATAAGCTCATCGTCCTGACACTACAGCTAAGCCAAACCAAATATACCTATATGATCATTTCCAAAAGGTAATCATCATACGTTGCATGCAGTACCTACAGCGTACTCGTATAATGTGAATAATGACCTCCTCTTATATTGATTACTTTGAGTCCACATTTCTCGTTCATGGTCACATACCCTGATGGAGAACATCTTCACCTCTGTTGTTACGAACTGTGAAAATTCCTTTACGAAAATTCTCATTCTAAAGCAAATCTCTACTTTGACGCATCATTTCGTCGCTGTAGCTCCAGTTTTATCCGCTGCTGCCACATCTCATTCGCTCCAACATAGTACAGTAGGTACTGCCCCAAATCTAAGAGGAACTACACTACACGCTGTCTCTGGGACGTGAATTTATATTCCAGAGCTGATGTCAGGAGAGAAAATTAAAAGCAACATTTAATTAGTGTAATGTGAGAGTGTCCTGTCGGCAACGATGATGTCGTCGTTTTCATCGTTGTTGCCGCCGCAGTCATCTAACATGCGGAATTTCCTTGAGACCGAGAAATGCTTTTTAGTTGATGAACGAAAATTTCAATTCCGCACTCCGTGCGCTCTGCTAAAATAGCGAGGACCGACGTTGCGGCATAGTGGCGTAGTGGCGGCGACGGCAGCAGAAAGTGCGCTGTCGGATTGTGTCTTCTACGCTGTCAGAGTTGCTGAGGGCGCATAAATCACTTCCGCCATGTCGATGGACAAATTTGTCAATGAGGTATTACGGGGCTGGCATTTAGTCGGAATGTGTTTCGCTTGGCGCTTATCTTATTCAGTGTATTTTACCATTTTGTTGTAATTTAATTGGATTGTTGTTGGTGATGTTTTATTCAGGCGATGAGAGTGCCGCGATAGGAGTTGTCCTAGGTCTGGGCTCTGGTGGTGGCAGAATTTATTTGCGGGCAATAAATAAAGTGTATAGTGCAAATACTGAATATAAATTAGGGCACGGAAAAAGGCATTTTAAAGCGGTGGCTTTGGTGGAGGCTTTAATCGGAGGTAGTGACAATCATTCGAAATTTGGGAAATCATTGTTTTGTGGCCAAGTAAGGAATTTCATTTTATTCGATTTTTTGTCGCCTATTTGAACTAAGTTATATGAATTTTTAGGACGTAAACTAAGTTATTTTGGAACCCATTTGCCATTGTATTGCATATGCTCACCAAAAGTAATGCTTCATGATTTCAAATGAGTCAGTACTTTGATATATAGCTGTGAGTAATCTTGAACTGTTGCTGTCATTGCGCTTGAATTGTAAGATGTACTTGTAACAGTTTATAAATTTCACAATGGATTACACAGATCAACATTCTCATTCTGTCAGCTTTTCTTGACTTGACTCGCTCGATAAAATGAGCAAGGTCCTAGAACGCATCATGCAAAATAGATTGGAGGCAGCTGTTGGCCAAAAAGAAGGTCTTGCAGATCATCAATAGAGTTTTAGAATCGGGGTGTCGCAAAAAAAATGCTGATGAAATTTCTCCATGAATCAGTGCAGATCTGTAACGAGATCGGCAAAAAATATATCTAGTGGAACATTAAATGGAAGAGGATCTAATCAGCAACAGAAAAATCCGAGAGGATATCACTCTTTAAAGGCGGCAACCATGATATATGTTTTTCTACATCCCTCCATCAGGCACCAAAGCTCTCCTATTAAGAACACCTGCAGTGCTTATCCAGGAAAGCCAGGTGCATGCATATGAAGCTATCGAGAATGATAGCCCAATATTGGAAGTCCAACACAGAGCGAAAGATTACTCCTGCCGAGTAAAAATAAAGATAAACATGAGAATGACAAACTCTCTGTGCCATTAAAGGGTACTAAGGATATGCAGATCGTTCCATACGGTGTCATATGGATCGCAAAGTAGAGGTATGAAGGAGTGGCGGCAAAAATGGGATATATCACTTAAGGGACAATGGACTTACAGGCTCTTACCAAACCAACATCACGGGAAAATAAACTTCTACCTAAGCCTAATATTGACAGAGCATGGAGGGAGGCGAGTTTTCAATGAAATCCATGACAGAAATATCTGATATCGAGCCACAGAAAATGCTAATCGTACCCAGCTATGTAATACCTGAAGATAATTTTCCAGAGAAGGTGGAACAGCTACATGAGAAGGATGTAACCACAGTGGCAGATATCACACACTATTCGATTCCAATCCTCCTATGGGAAAAAAGCTTCTCTTGACTTAGGTCAATATTTCAGTTTTGTTTTAGTGCACCCTGTCAGCGTTTTGCTGCTTGAGTGCGAGAAAAGATATGACTTTGAAATTCTTACTTACCTAAATCCCTTTGTGGGTCTCAGGGCATCAACAACGCCGTCGTGTTCGACTCCTGGCGATGTGTTTCAGCTCCAGCCAGCTATTTCGCAGTTGCCTAGATTCCTTTTCGACTGTGCTGCGCTAAATCATACAAGGACCTCCTTGTATTCACCCTTGTTCTGTTAGTGGGTTCCTTTGCATGGCTTGTCAGGTAATACAATTTTCGTCCTTATGAAGTGTGTGACTTGGCTGGTCAAACGGTAGTGCATGGGATGATATGAAAACACAAGCGTTTTCACTTATCTGAGGCTTGCCAACTCCTACTCTCAACCTCCACGCGGTGACAGCTGGCCTAGTACCTTAATCCAAGAAATGGGTAACCAACCCCGTTTGGCGGATTCTTGGCGGCAGCAGATGAGAGAGGGGGAAATGTGCTTTCCCACTAGAGCACTTCTTCCTGTTCTAGGCGGCAGCGGACGAATTCCCTAGACGGAGTCAACGGTGGCGTCTATAGTTCCAGTTAGGTTGAACTTAGTGAATACCTCGTGCGAGCTGCTTCGACGTATTCGGATCACAGGTTGGTAAGGAATTTCCAATGTTAGTCAGGACCTTGGAATAAAGATGGTGGCGGGGGAGCCCTTAATGGGCCAAAGGCAGCGCTCATACTCCCTTAGTGGACTACTGGCACCGGTGTACCCGGCCCCTCGTCCTAGGGGAACAGCTACAGGAACTGGCTCTCCAGGTTGAGGGTAGTGCCGTCGGGGTAGCCACGTAAAAAACTAATGGTTCCCAAACAACCAAAAGCATCGGATAAGGATGACTCAATTGATGACGACCCTAGCAAGCGAAATGAGGACAACAATAAGAAGTCTTAAGCTTCCAACACGTTAACGAGTGCATTATGACTATCCGGATCAAGGCTTATTTCGCTAACATAAGCCTAATATGTGTTCATGCCCCCACGGAAGAAAAGGACCCTGCCACCAAAGATGGTTTCTACGAGCTCCTCGACAAAACATACGAGAACTTTCCTAAATACGGCGTTAAAATCGTATTGGGCGATTTTAATGCCAAAATAGGAAAGGAGGACGTCTTTGATAGGGCAGTCGGTAAACATAACCTACACGACACCACGTCTGATAACGGACTCAGGCTAATTGATTTCGCTGTGGAGCGAAATGTCACCATAGCAAGCACATGGTTTCCTCATCTCAATATTCATAACCAGACATGGCGGTCCAATGATCATGTAACGATCAACCAAGTTGATCATATTGCGATCGACGCAAGACATGCCTCCATTATTCTGGATGTCCGGACCTTCCGAGCGGCCAACATAGACTCAGATTATTACCTTGTTGTAGCCAAGGTACGAACATGGATATCCCAAACTGAGCAACAAAGAAGAATCACTGTGAGAAAATTTAACTTCGAAAAGCTACAATCGCAAGAGACCGCCAGACTCTTCGCTGAACGCGTATCCCGAAATCTCTCAATCACCCCTTTGCCGCCAGCATCAAGTACCGAAGACCAGTGGCAACGCTAACAACATGCCATCAGAAACGCCTCGACTGTGTGCTAGATCTCGCTCGTCCACGAGCGGCGAGTGCATACAGCAAAACAAGAGGCATACAAAGCGGCGCTGCAGCGGAAGACGAGCGCTGCTCGTTAGCTCTACGATCAAAAGCGACGTGAAGAACATCGGCTTCTCCAAAAGAAGAAGAAAGAGCATGAGAAGCGCGCGTTCGAGAATATCGACAGTTTATACTCCAGGAACAATGTACGGAAGTTTTACCAAAAGGTAAAAAGAACATGTCAGAGAAGCAATACCCGTACAGAAACCTGCAGAGTTGAAAATGGAAACCTCGTGAATCACAGTCGGTGCTGAGAATATGGAAAAACTACTTCTGCAGACTGTATAACGGCGACGAAGACAAACATCCTGCTGTCAGGCAGAATGAACCATTCAACAAAGACGATGATAGTCAAATTTTCCATTCACCTGACCAAAACGAAGTGAGGATGGCAATATCCAAGCTAAGATCCAACAAGGCTGCTGGACCTGACGGCTTACCGGGCGAAATTTTCAAGGCAGCTGTTGGTGAATTGGTAGAGTGCATACACCAATTCATCTCTAAGATTTGGTCAGACGAGTGTATGCCTGATGAATGGAATCTCAGCATCGTTTGCCCGATCCGCAAGAAAGGAAACCCCTTAACTACGTCAATTATAGAGGCATCAGTCTTCTCAACATCGCATGTAAGATCTTTTCTGCGACATATTTGGAAGAACTCAGCGGGCTGTCACTGGTGCGTTTGCAAGCATTGAGGCGGAAGCAGCCAAAATGGGTTTAGCGAAAAACGAGCGCAAAACCAAGTATATGCTGTCAACAAGAAGGGACAACCAACACCGACGAAATGGACAGAACTTCACAGTCGGCAGCAATAACTTCGAGGTAGTAAGGAACTTTGTTTACCTTGGCTCTGCTATAAACTCGAAAAACAAGATCAGCGCAGAAATCAAGCGAAGAATAACTCTTGCCAATCGCTGTTTTTTGGGCTTATAAGGCTGTACAGCGACATCGACCTATTCAAAAAAACTGCGTATTGGACGTCTGAGATGGCTAGGACATGTAGAGCGAATGGGCACCAACGCTCCGGCCCGCAGAGTCTCCGAATCTAACCCGGAGGGATGACGCAGTAGAGGAAATCATCGCCGTAGGTGGCGCGCACAAGTTCAAGGGGACCTCGACTAATTTGGAGTGCGCAACTGTAGACAATTAGCTAAAGACCGAGCTAAATGGAGAGGCTTGTTGGTTGAGGCCCAAGTTCACCCCGAACTGTAGCGCCACCTAAGTAAGTAAGTAAGATGTGCGTGACCAATTCACTCCCACTCCCTCTCTTATAAAGCTGATTTAATTTAATTTTAATTTAATTTAATTTAATTAGCTTAATACAAGCTTTAAAGAACTTAAATCTAATTTACAATGTGCACTTAAAAGCTAGTTAAAATTTACAAATATCAAGACCTGAGTGAGGAAAGGGAGTAAAGGGAGTTTCTAAGGGTGTTTTTACTGCACTGGAAATCAAAAAGGTTCTGACAGTCATTAGCAGAACGAAGCATTCGAGACATAGGCTCATTACAGCCGTAGTTTGTACGGTGAAACTTGAGGCAGAAGAGAGGTACTGATCTCAGAAAACGTGGGTTGGTGCTGAGTGAAATGGCTTGGAGCAGCATAGGACAATCAATATTGCCTGTTAATAGTTGATGTACAAATAGTATATCGGCAACTTTTCTACGCTTTTCAAGCGACTGCATGTTCAACAAGTTTAGCCGATGCTCAAAAGGAGGTAGGTTGAATCTGTCAGGCCACGGGAGTCCGCGTAGAGCAAAACGGATGAACCTCCGTTGGACACACTCAATTTGATGTGAATGTGAATCGTGATAGGGAGACCGGACTTGACTGGCATATTCAAGAATTGGTCTTACAAATGTGAAGTACAGCGATTGCGTGACGTAAGGATTTGAGAATTCCTTGGACCAACGTTTCACATAACCTAGCGCAGAATTAGCCCTGCTAATAATATTGTCAATATGGCTACGAAAATTAAGCTCACTGTCGCATATGACGCCCAAATCACAGAGAAAAGTGACAGTGGGAACAGGCTCGTCGCAAATCGCATACGTTCTGGGGTCTGTCGGAAGACGCTTCCGGGAATAAGTAATAGCTTGGCATTTGTTGACATTCAACTCAAGACAGTTTTTATTACACCAAGTAGAAAAGCTATTCAAGTCAGTTTGAAGAGCACGGGAGTCAGTGGGTGAGGAGATGTGTGTAAAAATGTTCATGTCGTCCGCATAAACTGATAGGCGGGAATATTTAATTATGCCATCAACATCATTAATTGACAAAATGAAAATCAGGGGACCAAGATGGCTACCTTGAGGGACTCCAGAGGGGGGCATAAATGGATCGGATACAAATGATCTAAAAAGGACTTCATATTTACGTTCATGAAGGCAGGATTTGATCCACGCTATATACCCAGGCGGAAAGCCGAGAGTTTTGAGTTTAAAAAATACAATTGCGTGCGAAATTTTATCGAAGGCTTTGCTGAAATCGGTAGCAACGACATCAACTTCCTTGCCATCTTCCAATGCGCACAGAGTGCTGGATACGAATTGGGTTAGGTTTGTGGTTGTAGACCTTCCCTTTTTAAAAACCATGTTGGTGAGGGGAAAATATAGATTTACAATGGAAAAACATTGCATCGTAAACAATACTTTCGAATAGTTTGGGTATGCAGGAGAGTTTAGCTATAGGAAGATAGTTCGAGATTTCGTTTTTTGGACCTTTCTTATGAAGGGGAATAATATAAGAGCTTTTCCAAAGCATAGGAAAGACGCTTTGAGAGAGAGACAGTTGGAACAAAGTCGTAAGGGGTAGAGCTAAGGTTTTTACACATTTTTTTAAAACTACGGCAGGTATACCGTCCGGGCCAGTGGAGTAATCGCATTTAAGTCTTTCGATCTTTTCTATCACGAGAGCCACTGTTATGTCAATTGAAGTTAAAGATGTCTGGGAACAATCTCTCATGTAAGAGAAGTAAGAATAGTCGGGCTCTGATGTGTGGTTGGAGAACGATTGACTAAAGAAATGAGCGAATAAATTTGCTATTATTTTAGGATCGCTCGACGATGTATTGGAGAATGTCAGAGTCGAAGGGTAGCTGTCTGACTTTTTTTTTGGTATTAATAAAATGAAAAAATCGTTTGGGGTCAGCGATAATGTCAGATTGCATACGGTCAATATATGCGTTATAAAGGAAATCACAGAGTTCGGAAAAATGCGTATGTACAAGAAAGTAATTGGAGAAGTTGAAATCAGAGCGACATTCGAGGTAGATGCGCCAGAGCTTATTTCTTCTGTTGCGAAGTGAACGTGATTCTTTAGTATACCAAGGTGGAGAGGACGAGAAACTCTTCTGTGGCATATATGGGACGGATTGCATAAAACAGCTGAACATTTCAGAGTAAAACAATCCAAGAACATTATCGACAGAAATATGTGTACTGTTAAAAATACTGTTGAAATTAATAGCGCTTAAAAGGTTATTAAGTTTTGTGAAGTCTGCCTTGCGAAAATTAAAGCTGTACGAGTACTCTGATTGTACAGCATTTTTATTTTTATTGTAAGACAATGTAAGAGCTAGAGGAGGGTGGTAATGATCCAATTTGGATAAGAGATGCTTGCTCGCTGAAACGAGGCAGTTTTCGGCATCTGACGAGAAAACGAGATCAAGTTGTCTGCCTAGGTTATTAGTGATACCACTTAACTGATATAAGCTGGAATCTGAGAGACAGTCAATGAAAAGGGCTTCCTTTTCTGAAGAGGGGTTTATGGCAGTATAATGGGACTGATCGTCAGATGGATCCCATTGGAGGTCGGGAAAATTAAAATCCCCCAGAATTAAGACGGTATCGCGAGGATCAACAATATCAAACAACGAATCGAACGCGTCTATTGCAAGCTGGTAGCTCTGCATGGGCTGGCAAGGTCGAATGTAGCAGAAAAGGATAAAAATGTTGTGGTTTAAAATTGTTATTTTGACACAAATGTATTCAAAATTAGATGTGAGCGAAGTTTTAACTAGTGTCGAGTCAAGGCGATTATGAACTGCCAGAAGAACACCTCGACCCGAAGAATCATCCTCTTTCCCTAGACCATCATCTCGAAAAACGTTAAAATCGGACGTAGACAATTCATTGTTGTTAAAATCTTGAGTAAGATTAGTTTCGTTTAGGGCGAAAATGTCATAGGGGAGCTTTTGGGAATTAAGGTATACAGAGGATGTCTTAGTTCGCAGCCCTCGGACGTTTTGGTAATATACACAAAGACACTCAGGGGGAGTTACAGACAAATAAGGAATGTCTAAATGAACACCTAATCGTTTTTTGGATGCGACGTTACTGGTGCAGGTACTTAAGTCTGTGTGGAAGACGTGTTCTTAGTCCGAGAAACATATTCATGGACTAAAGTCCCATCAGGCCAGAATTCTCTCGATAGTAGCAGTTCGAAGTGAGAGTCAGGAGTCAGCAGTTTAAAAGATGCTATTTCGCGGGGTTCCTTAAAATTATACTTGATGCATTTAAGGGATGAATGCACCGACATTTTGCTGCTGATGTAATTCATAATATCGTTGACTGAGGTAGCAGAAGAGAGTCTTGAAATGAAGATAGTTCTACGAGGAGGCTTTTTCACAACCACTAGGTTGACGGAAGAAGATGTTAGAAGCAACGATTCCTGCCGTGAAGAAGTATGAGGTAGGGGGTCATCGTTGCAACTAAATGGAGGAATTAACGAGGACGAGTCATCAATTGGAGATTTGTCGCTTGACACGCCATTAGCAGGAAGGTCCCCCAGTAGAAGTGGAAGAGGTTTAAATTGCAACAGGGAGTGAGAGCTTGCTGAGCATGCCGGATCATGCATAGATATATGTAACAGTACCGATTCCATGTTAGAGCGGAACAGTCGCAGCTTGGTATTTAAAGTGATTGCACTGCTTCTCCATATTTTAGAATACTTACCGAATGCAGCTTAAGCTTTAGATATGCGGCTACTAACGTCTAATTCGGTCAATCCACCGTCAATCGAGACTACATTTCCAAGGTAGCGCAAGCTGTGTACTCTCTCGATCTGTTGTCCTGTAATGCTGATGTTAGTTGTTGAGGAGTTCGAAGGAGGTCTTAGGATTTTATTTTTGGCGGAGTTAATCCTCAAGTCTACCAAACTAGTAGTCTTTTGGTGCAGCTTCATGATTTTGTGCGATAGTAGGCAAACATCGTCAGCATAGTCGGAATCCATAGTGTATTCAGTATTCAGTATTCAGTATTTTATTATATAGTGGAATCCATCCATTCCGAAAAACATCGCTGATAACCACCAAAACAGGTATTGGCGATAGTATGTACCCTTGCCGAACGCTGCTTCGGATCACAAATTCTTCCGGCAACATACCCCTATGCAGCACGTGACACTTCGCATCTTCATAACTTGCTTTTATAATAGACATGCATAAGGCATGTCATATAAAGGCTCTGTTTACACTATCGAACGCTCTTACAAAATCAATGAAGAGCCGTGTAGCAGAGTGTAGCAGAGATCTATACTCAGCGCCTGCCGGGCGGAAGTGGAGGTACCATCTTTGTTATCTATTTTGGTGTCGTTGGATATTTCTCAATGAGTATCGGTTACTGAGAGCCTAAGGTTTATCGTAATATATAAGTCTATCACAATGGACCCTATCAGGACAGCCACCTTACCTAATATATTAGTCCCTGGGCTGTTCGAAAAAAGCATGATCGTGGCTGCTTTGAAGATTAAAACTGAGATAGTAGTGCAAAAAGTATTTAAAAATAGCAGTGCAAAATAGCGCTGTAAAATAGTGGTGCGAAATAGCGATGCAAGCATTGAAGATTGCAGTGCAAATTTAAAGATATATTTTTGTTGGGTTCCCTGTCAGAAAACACCAAAAAGTTTTTTTACGGTCCCACCTCTCGCGAGCGTCTGACAAACATCCGACAGTATTATTGTCACGAAAAAGCTTCTCAAATCGCCGTTCGGATACGCCTCTAAACTGTAGGTCCCATCCATTCGTGTGAAAAATATAACGCACACAACATGAGTGGTTGCGAGAAGCTAGGCCCTGGCACTTAAAGAGCTGTTGCGCCAAATATTTATTTATTTTTTTTAATACAGGAAGTGAAAGATATGAAAATATAAGCCCAGGCATAACTTCATACTTCTCATCTTGGTATGAGCAATGAAGTCAAGCAAATATTACTTCACTTCATCATATGGCTTAAAAATGTCGTTTCGTTCCTTCTGTATTCTCAGTCTAATTAACACTTTCTACTCCATATCTCCTCCTTGACAAATTTGATTTGCTGTACTCTCATCAAATCACCCACCCTAATCCACAGCACTCGGCCACCGATGTCATGTAATTTCAATTTACATCCAGTTTCCTACTGACATCGTCAGCAAACCCCCTCCTCCAACACCTTACACCATTAAATGAGCAATTTTAATGGACCGTACAATCCTCTGAAGTGCAATAGAGATAAAACTGCACACACAACCAGAAGCGTCTTCTTAAAAGAGAAACATTTCGTTACATGTGCCACAATGATGGATGCCACCTTGAGGAGGAGAAGAAACTCCTCCAACAACACCAACATCCAGCACATAGGCACATCTCATCATAAATAACTTGAGTCATCATCCTCCAGCTACCGCCTCAACCTCCCCACTTTGAAAACCCACCGACCGTCGCGTCCTCGTCCTCGTCATCGTCATCGTCATCCACAAGGAGCAAGATTGAAACGTTCGTTTATCTTCCAAATGTGGAAGCATAAGCATGAGCGCTGGAGCGCAAAAGGAAGTCAAAGTCAAGACAGTGCGCTGCCTGCCACCGCGGAACATTACACGAAGCCAGTGCAAAAATTAATATTAATCAAAGGAACTCGCGCGACGGGACCACCCGAAAATAGTTCGGCTGTTGGATCATCGCTCCATCGTCTTCCTCTTGTTCTCGGGTGTCGCTTTTCGTCTTTAACGAATATGAAATGCTCTTCTAAGATGAAATAATGTTTCATAAATTTTCGCATCACATGTTCTAGATACAGTGCCCGCTCGCGCGTTGAGATGCTGTTTGGTGTTTGTTTTGAAGTGGTGGCAGTGACACCCCATAGGTGGCGGTAAATTAATTTTTTTTTTTTTGTATGGTTGTCTTGGAACTGAAAATACATAGCTCATGACAGGGCAAATGCTCCAGCTCCTGCTGCTTGGATGGTTTGGCTTTGATTTAGGAATCCATGATTAGGATGATGCGCAGCACCACACCACACCACGCACATGTGGGTGGCGCATTTGTCTCGAGTTTAAGTTGTTTTTTTGCTTTGGCACCTTGACTTGTGAGCGTTTCCCTCTGTCAGATTTCGAGATGTTCTCGCGAATTCAAATGTCATTGATAAATTACATCGGGAAAATTAAAGTTGACTATAGGGCGGAAACTTGTCAAGGATTATGGCGGAGAAATGAGCATTTTTGAGAAAATACTCCTGGGGTGAGTAATGTGCAATCTCGAAGGAGATTTGTGGTGCGTGTAATGAGATTAGCGGTTTTGGTAGCTAGATGGGAGTGTCATAATAAAAAAATTATTAATAGACTTGTCACAGTTCTTACTTCGTCAGCGAGGACACTTGGGGATTTAGGCCAAGGTTAGGTTAGGTCGATGGATCATTGTGCCCTAAGTCATTGGTCACTTAGACCAACAAAGGTGGTGCCCATTTTATTTTTAATCTGGGAACCTGTAACTGCTGAACTTACACTCGTCTAGATAAGGATATGAATCTCAGAGGATTTGTCAGCTCGGAAAGGGAACCTGCTGACTTAGAACCTCCTAGGTAGGGATATGAATATCGAAGGTCAAAGTGACAAAGGTTCTTCAACTCAGTGATGAGTAGCTGCCGAGAGTGCTCCTTTATCTGCCGCCGAGGGCAGGGAATTCGCACAACAGGTGTCGGACAGATTCAATTTCTTCCTTACTAGGTCTAACCAGTGAATGTGCTCACCTCAAACCATAAGCCTGCCACAGCATTCTGGCATTGACGCACATATCCAAATGGATCCATAACCTTTTGGCTTCTCTAGTGGGTTCATCACTGACGAGTTTATTTATAGAGAGGTAACAGGAATCTTCACGCAGACAGGGGCCTGTGAGATGTGCAACGCCGACTCCAATATAGCGAATTCGTCTGCTCTTTCATAATCTTGATATACATATGCCCTGATACCCAGCATCGGGTCAACTTGTTGGCTTGTGATACCTCATTAAGATACCGCTTACAAAGCTAGGAGCTAGGATCTAATTGCTGTAGATTCCAGAGCCTTCCGGTTGCTTGGATGTCAATGCACACAGTAATTGATTTACCCACGATGTTACGCGCAGCCTGAATGGCTCCTTGGGTGTTGTACGTAACGATCCCATGATACCGATGCAGGCTATCCCTTAGATCTTGGTGAGGCTTGGAAGCTGGTATTGCTTCTCCAGTGCCTTCCACCGGACTAACGAGCCATAAGTAAGGATAGGTCGCACAACCGCGCCGTGTATAATCAATATACCACAGCGGGCTTGCAACTCCATGTAAAACTGCAACAAATACTTTTTTAGATATTATCCTTTCAATTTAAAATTTAGAATCTAGGATTGTGCCCAGCTACTTGCTGACTATGAGAGTACAACATCTTTGATCCTAGGGGGCTTGAACTCAGGGATTGACCATTGGCCTATAATCTAGAAGCTGAGGCAGACAAAGTAGGGCTTAAAACAATCACAGTCAAAAAAAAGCCCTGATCACTTCTAACATCCGCGCTGAACTCAACATTGCCGGACAGGAAGTCGAGAAAGTAGACAACTTTCTATATCTAGGAAGTGTGGTCTCGGCTACCTGTGGTGACAACGAACTGGATGTGTGCAGCGGAATCGGGAAGGTGAGAGCTGCGTTCGGAATACTATCCAAAGCCTGGAGAAGCAATATTCTCAGTTTAAGAACCAAGCTGCGACTGTTCTGCTCCAATGTAAGATCAGTTCTGCTGTAAGGGTGCGGTACTTGGAAGATGGGTGCCACTAACACACACACTACAGCTACAAACCTTCGTGAATAGATGCCTAAGAATCATTTTGATGGCTTTTTGGCCGAACCGTATCTGCAACGAACAAATTTATCAGAAAACCGGCTAACAACCTATAGACATTACTATACGAATGAGAAAGTGGCAGTGGACTGGACACACCCTAGGGCGCGAAGACAACTCCCCTGGGAAAGATGCCATGCAGTGGAATCCGCTCACACAGGCAGGAGAACTGCGGGACGCCCTAGGCAAAAGTAGCGCAGAACAAATGAGGAATAACCAAGCTCTATAAGTATGAGTTGGAGGCAGCTCAAACGCGTTGCAGTACCCCGAACATGGCCACAGGCCATATGGCCTATGCCCCCCGAGGGGCGAAGCGATTTAAGAAGAAGAGGAAAAGTCTACTTTGTGGTATAGATCTACTGCCTATTGAAATGGATTTCAACCTGAGTGTCAAACACCTTTCTTTTCGGCGAGCCTGGGTCTACACCTATCCTTCGATCTATTGCAATGTTATTCCGCTCAATGTAACAATGCTTCGTGAAGATGCAGAATGCATGTATGTAAATATGTCTGTCTTTTACGTTATGGCAGGTTGACCGGCTTGTACATGCGTCCCTTTTCACTTTTAATTTTTTTGCGATACGCATATATGGTATGTAACACATATCACATCTTATTTTATGCGCGATGCGATCTAAGTTGAATTACAATCTCATTACTGTTCCATGGGAATCGAAAAACACTAATTGTTTAGTGTTTTCTGTAGTCCGTCTAACCTACCACGTCCTTCTCTGTCATGGCATAACAATATGGTAAGGGATTAAACAGACGCCTAGGCACACAAGTGCTTACCTCAAAAACCAAAAATAATGCTATCTACCTACAATGTCATTTATTCAAAGCCCACAAGGTTTAAATTACTTCTTTTGGTTAACATAAGTGAAAAGTTAATCACTTTATTAGTGCTATAAGCAATCTACCTGAGTTTCTCAGCCAACATCTTGACCGAAATTATGGAAATTTTATTTTCTCCTCGTCCGAAAGTCAAATTTTCATTTAAAAATGTAAAGTTCGTCCAACAAATTACCCCAAAACAATATTGAACAATGAAACAAAAAAAAAAGGAAAAGAAAATAATTTTTTTACAAAATTCAATTTACTCCTCAAATGAAGCGTAAATTACCTCATGGCGACTGGTGAGCCTGCCCAGCGCCCCTGTAACTTTTTCTTAATACATTTTGCAAAAAAAAAAAGTAAAATAACCATCAAAAAATCATTTTTATCTTTTGCAAAAGAAAATTTACATACGCCCCTTCGGGCACTTTATAAAAAAAACGAAGTGGGTACACAAAAACAGACTCCTTCAAGTCAAAAGCTGTCTGTTGTCTCATCCTGTTGTTCCACGGCGGCCCATGCTCTGGATTTGATGAATTCATATTTAAAAGTTCCACACTGTCTGCGGTATGTTAATTCCACATCTATGCCATTCTATCTGAAGTTGTTCACACAAAAGATACAAAAAAGGTAAAAATGAACACAAGAAAGAAGTTTAGCCCGCGTCCGTATCTGAAACCGACATCGTAAGTGATTTCATGACCCGCAAGGAATCTCAATAAGGATACAATTTGCTGCTGCTTTGCTCCTTCATCGTTTGAAAACGAACATGCATGAGGCGGAGTGGCCAAGCCATTGAGTTAATTAAATTATTCAATGAATAGGAGCAACAAGGAGCAATCGCGCGCCGGTGGAGTACGACTAGTGAGGAACAGGAGGTGTGGGTCATTAAGTTATTTTTAAAATGCACACATCGAACGTAGCCGATAACTATCGAGTTTCCTTCAGTTTCAGCAGCAGTAGTTCGCCAGAAAACAAGCTTTATCAATTTAATTAAAAAACAATATTGTTGCACTGGTTCTGAAGCGGAGTAGTGGTTTCGTGCTACTGTTTTTGAAAATTGCAATCGATTCAACCGCACACTTAACGTCAGCCAGTCGCAAAATATGTAAATGTTTGTTAAAAAGTGAACATCAAATGTGCATTAGATTTAGCTCGGAGAGGTTCCTCTTTTCTTTTTTTTTATTGCTGTCCCAACCTATACATAGTCGTAGGTATATGAGAAATAATTGAAATTTAAATAAGTGATGCGAACTTATGCACTGCCAGTGGAGTGGCATACTACATTGTACATTTATCTATATATAACACATTTATTTGCACTTTTAATTATAAATGCAAACAAGATGAAAACAAACAGAAAGCCGTTGCTACTCAGAGAAAAGTTATTAGGATATGTATTCACTTTCAAATCGCTACTACATTCAATTTATTGTTTTTGTACAGTTTTTACCTTTTAAATAAAAAATTGTGTTAGCGAGCTTATTGCCCTTCTTAGTACAAAATGGGACTAAAAATAAGCATAGAGAAGAAAAATCGTAAGCGTTTCAAACTCCGCCTCATTCAACGTAGCTTTTTTTTTATCTAGGCAGTATGGTCTCAGCCCAAGGTGATCCAGAAAACCAATGTCTTCACCACAAGAACCAAAGTCCGACCGAACCTTTTGACAGTGTACCTGTGCACTACAGAATGATATGCAGAGTAGCAAGTATTCACCAGAAGATACAAACTGAGTTATTTTCAGTAAGCCGTGATCAATTAGAGAAAAAGCAGCATCACTCCTAGCACTGATCAAGTTAAAAGAAACGATTGTGTTGCGCTTTCGTATGCACCTACCATACCGTTAAACAATCACGATCGCAATCCTGATCTCAACTATAACCTGTAATTTGGTATGCATCAACCCTAGCAGCGGAGCAGCTCACAATCGCAATCACAACTATGATTCGGTATGTACCTACACTGAGCAATGAGCAGCCGTGTAGTCATACCATAGAGCATTCACAATCCAACTATGCCCTGTGACTCGGTTTGTATCTCGCACAGAGATCTCGCCATACCTTTACCTTACTCAGAACGGTAAACAGAGTGTGCGATACACATGTTCGAGCACGTTGGGGCTATAGATATGAATGTTTTGCACAAGAATGAACTACATATGAACTACGATTTGGTAGTTATACGGGTACACTTGATTGCTTTTACTGTCGTCCGCGATGTAACCTACCCTGAACACTGAGTAGTCGAACAGTTATACTACAAAAGAATCACAACTGTTCCCTGTTCAGTGAGTGGATTAAAGTTATCACTAGCAGTGATCGCAATCGTAGTCTCGCGTCCAGCTGTAAATGTGTATTTGTAAGAAGACAGATCGATTGAGTTATAGGATTTAACTTAGTCGTTCAATTCACAGGCTTTGGTATTCTAAATAAAGATATTATGATCTATCTCAGAAGTTTTAAGTTAGCAAACATATCTTTGGCTGTTGAGAAATTTTCTAAATTTTTGATCAAATATTGTAGAACTCAAATTTTCACGATACCTAGTTTTAATTGACAAGAGATTGTCCACCACTTTCAATGACCTTCTTCAATCGATCTAACGACTTATTAATACAGCACGTTAGAGAATCATGGCTTAAAGGGCAAAAGGTCCTACAAAGACAGTACAAATAACCGAGGAGATAAGGACTTTAAACAGTTTGATAATCCCGTAAGGACATAAGCGGTCTTTCACTGCCAACGATGGTACTCAGTTATCTATGAGAGGTCTGATTGCTGCCTGGTTGTCCATGTAAATTGCAATTTCAGTTCGTGATATTGGATTCATTCATAATAATATGGCATCATCATATGACTTATTTCGACTTGGAAAACACTACAATGTCTCGGCAGGCTGAAGAATATGTTTAAGATATTGTCTCCCTCTTATGTTTTTGATCATTTTGTGGGACGTTTCGGTGTATCCTAGTTTTTAGGTGTAGAATCAGGTGACTGTACCCCAGATTGAAGTAAATTACAGTAGGAATAAGATCTGTAGTGTCAGCGTGAAAATGTGGGCATGGCTGCACGTTTTATTATTACGAGTCCCGTGGTCTTAGAACCGAAATTGTGGCAAAATGGAAACAAAGAATTGTTGATTGTAACCAGATGAAATATCGTTAGTAACTCTGCAGTGGGCAGGTTCTCAGGGCACCCATGATGGAGAGGAAGGTCACTAGCTGAGTTTATTCCAGTGTTATTGTATCTTATTTTCTTATCAGCGCAAACCACCGTACAGTTATGCCGTTGGCCAATATCCGTCTAACTACCAAGATGTACAACCAGTGCACTATATTCGGTTATTGCCCGCATCTGAGCCTGCACCAATTAGAGATATGCTGGACGTATATCAGCTTCCTGTCACACCTGAGCCCTAGACAGCTTCTGAATCTGCCCAAGTACCACACGGGTCTATACTTGGACACTTGGCATTTGAGGGTTCTTAGAAATTACTTTGCTCAGTCTGGATGATTCGGTTGCACCATCAATCTTCTTAGAGAAACTGCTTTTTCCAGAGTATTAAGATTTCCCAAACAGTGTCCAGCCTAGTGGATTCGTGGGCGCTTACTATTCTTTTGTTGAAAGATCACTTTCATTTAAAACTTTTTTCGACGTAATGTTATCCTGCAAATTTTTGGAGTAAGGCAATCTTGCTGTAAGAGCTTCTGACCTGGGATCCAATTCTCTTTCCTACCCGTTTCAAAGTTGGCAATGGTTTGCCACTTTTTGCTCAACCAACTCTTTAAGGAGGTACACAGTTGGATTAGATTTTGTTTGAGACTTAAAGTTTCGTTACATTGTTTATTACAAAAAAATTGATTGGCATGGCTTTGGCATAGTTGATAACTATTTTTGAATTCATGTCTACGTACGTTAAAGATCAATAACATGGGATGATAAATAATACAGAATGATATGTAAATATGTTTAGATATTTGAAGCTTCCATTTAGATTTCTTTCCCGATATTATAGCGCAATCTTGGAATATCTGCTCAATTTTTATACGTTGATTTCATTAAGAACTCCTTGGACTTCATTTTTCGATTGGACATCGTTTTAAAAGATGCTCCTCCTTGTCTTCCTGGGAATTGATCACCTGCCAACAAAGTGCAAAACGTCTTCCCTCTCTGCCATGTAACACAATCTGCAAAGTATTGATAGGTCATCCCTGTGGGGTATACAATTTAATTTCAGAGGCCTTTCTCGTAGTTTCAGCACAGTAGCAAATTTCACAATAGTGCTCATTACGAAAAAAGTTATTTTGCTGCAAATTGTGGCATAGGCGGCTGTAGATCATTCTATGTTGTGACCCTAACGCTTCCTCTACAAATCCTGCTCTGACCTGTCCATACCACACCTGCAATGAGCTGGTATAGTTTAGGCTCCGAGCTAACAATATTTTCTAGATGTAGCTCTACCCCACATCCATTAGCTAGCTCTATCCATTCCTTGTACCATCCCGTTTTTTACCGTATTGTATCTATTTTTTTTTTTTTTTTTTTTTTGTAATTGATTAATATGTTTAGAACTTTGAGCACGTATTCAACGTGGTTAAGCGTTTTCGCGAAAAGTGGTAATATTCCTGTTTCCAATATGAGCGTATAGGTGGAAGATGAAATGCCCTCTTATGATAGTACGGAAGTAGCGTCTCCACTGTCTCATATTGCCTGTGTCCCCAAACTTGTGCAACGTATAAAAGAGTTGATTCCGATACAACTTCAAACACTTTATATTTGCTACTATGAGCAATATTTTTGTTCATGAAGCATTTTCTCCAGACTGCATTGATGGTTGTTTTTGACTGAATTAATTTCCCCTTTAAACGTCTCCCTATATTAAAACGTTCTACTGTCTGTAATGTAGTAAACATACTATATGTATGTAACGATACAAAAATGTTACAGAAAGCTGCTAATCTTTTCTGAAATATAGAAAGGCTAACTGCTCTCATAACATTACGAGTGCTTTAAAATGCTTTTCATTAAACACCGTCTAATACCATATGTGTTGCAATTCCACTTCAATAACACAACATACCTTATCTTTATAAAAAATATTATCATTTTGAATTTCAGCTGTTTCAACTACTCGTACATGACCAGGAGGCAAAGCAGAGGACAGATACCGGAATTATCCCATTATTTTTCCTTTCCTTCAGTACTACGGCTTTGATGCCACAACTAGTCATACATACGAGTATACCCGTAGATATACTGTTGCCGTCTGAGACATACACCAGCTGATGATGCCATTCGACGACTGTGGAACACCTCCTTCATCTACTTGCTATTTAATTGCCACAGGTAGAGATACTGGATATCAAACGGTCGACATGCAATCGGCCGATGTGCTCATGAAAATTAATTAATAATACTACGGGCATGATTTTATTCGTTCTCATTAAATTTTATAAGCATATGATTGCCATTTGATTAGCACTAAGGTACGCTGCAATGTGTCGCTTTAATGGCATGCAGCCAAGAGTGTTGGGTGATAATGGGTGAGGCGCTTAGGCGTCCATGAAGAAGACATTAACATTGATGATGCAAAATGACATCTATGCCTTAGAATGTTTGCATCTTTATATCGAGATATTTTAGCGTTAATTGCGGAAGACATTCGGTGAATGCAGTTGGGACGTTTCAGATTCAGACGTTGCAATTTCACAATTTTGTGTATCTCTAGTTACGTCCGATGAAGTTCAGGCATAATGTTAATGCAGGTCTTTATGTTATCTCTTAATTAAGGTAGGTGTTCTTTTTAATGGTATTTTATTTCTTGTTTGAGAATCTGGATAGTAATTCTCAAAAAAACTACCTACTAACCGCTCAATGTTGGCATCGAAGGTCCCGAAAATTTCAGATGTTACTGAAAAGAAGTTTGTAGGTATAAACTAAAAAATAAATTCAATTGTGAAAAGTTGAAGATCGAGACAAGCCCAGAGTGTCCGTCCCATACCGTGTAGGATTAAAGGACTCCTAGCGTTGCGTGGGCAACAGGCAACGCTTATTCGGATGCGGATTTGTCATACGCGGCAGACTTAGGCAAGAAGTCTTAAGCTTCCGACACGTGAGCGAGCATATTATGACTATCCGGATCAAGGCTAAATTCGCTAACATAAGCCTAATATGTGTTCATGCCCCCACAGAAGAAAAGGACCCTGCCTCCAAAGAGTGTTTCTACGAGCTCCTCGACAAAACATACGAGCAATGTCCTAAATACGACGTTAAGATCGTATTGGGCGATTTTAACGCCAAAATAGGAAAGGAGGACGTCTTCGGTAGAGCAGTCGGTAAGCATAGCCTACACGACACCACGTCTGATAACGGACTAAGGCTAATTGATTTCGCTGTGGAGCGAAATGTCACCATAGCAAGCACATGGTTTCCTCATCTCGACATTCATAAGCAGACATGGCGGTCCAATGATCATGTCACGATCAACCAAATTGATCATATTGCGATCGACGCAAGGCATGCCTCCAGTATTCTGGATGTCCGGACCTTCCGAGCGGCCAACATAGACTCGGATCATTACCTTGTTGTAGCCAAGGTACGAATGCGGATATCCCAATCTGAGCAACAAAGAAGAATCACTGTGAGAAAATTTAACGTCGAAAAGCTACAATCGCAAGAGACCGCCAGACTCTTCGCTGAACGCGTATCCCGAAATCTCTCAATCACCCCTTTGCCGCCAGCATCAAGTACCGAAGACCAGTGGCAACGCTGCCAACATGCCATCAGAAACGCCGCGACTGATGTGCTGGGTTTCGCTCGACCACCACCGCGAAACCCCTGGTTTGACGAAGAATGCCGGCGAGTGCATGCAGCAAAACAAGAGGCATACAAAGCGGCGCTGCAAAGGAAGACGAGAGCTGCTCGTGAGCTCTATGAGCAAAAGAGACGGGAAGAACATCGGCTTCTCCAAAAGAAGAAGAAAGAGCATGAGAAGCGCGCGTTTGAGAATATCGAGAGTCTATACTCCAGGAACAATGTAGGGAAGTTTTACCAAAAGGTAAAAAGAACGTGTCAGAGAAGTAATACCCGTACAGAAACCTGTAGAGATGAGAATGGAAACCTCGTAGTAGAATCACAGTCGGTGCTGAGAATATGGAAAAACTACTTCTGCAGACTGTATAACGGCGACGAAGACCAACATCCCGCTGTCAGGCAGAATGAACCATTCAACATGGACGATGATAGTCAAAATTTCCGTCCACCTGACCAAAACGAAGTGAGGATAGCAATATCCAACCTAAAATCGAACAAGGCTGCTGGACCTGACGGTTTACCGGCCGAACTTTTCAAGGCAGCTGGGGATGAATTGGTAGAGTGCATACACCAACTCATTTCTAATATTTGGTCAGAGGAGTGTATGCCTGATGAATGGAATCTCAGCATCGTTTGCCCGATCCACAAGAAAGGAGACCCCCTCAACTGCGCCAATTATAGAGGCATCAGTCTCCTCAACATCGCGTACAAGATCTTTTCTGCGATATTGTGTGAACGCCTGAAACCTTTTATCAACAGCCTGATTGGACCCTATCAGTGCGGTTTCAGGCCAGGAAAGTCCACCATCGATCAAATCTTCACACTTCGGCAGATCCTGGAGAAAACCCAAGAATTCCAAATCGATACTCACCACCTCTTTATCGATTTCAAGGCCGCCTATGACAGCATCTATAGAGAAGAGCTTTATAGAGCCATGTCTAGTTTTGACATCCCTGCCAAACTTGTCCGCCTGTGCAGGCTGACGATGGAGAACGCTCGCTGCTCCATCAAGGTCGGTAATGACCTCGCCGAGACCTTTGATGTCAAAAAAGGCTTTAGACAAGGTGACGCGCTGTCATGTGACTTCTTCAATATTGTACTTGAACGGATTGTGCGGAACTCACAAGCCAACACCGGAGGCACAATCTATTACAAGTCTGTACAACTGCTTGCATACGCCGACGATATAGACATTATCGGAAGATCTCAGCGGGCTGTCACCGGTGCTTTTGCAAGCATTGAGGCGGAAGCGGCCAAAATGGGTTTGGCGATAAACGAGGGCAAACCCAAGTATATGCTGTCAACTAGAAGGGATAACCAACATCGGCGAATTGGACAAAACGTCACCGTGGGCAGCTATAACTTCGAGGTAGTAAGGGACTTTGTCTACCTTGGCTCTGCTATAAATTCAGCAAACAAAATCAGCGCAGAAATCAATCGAAGAATAACTCTTGCCAATCGCTGTTTTTTTGGGCTTATAAGGCAATTCAACAGTAAAGCCCTATCTCGAGCAACTAAGGAGACTCTATATAAGACCTTGATCATCCCAGTCCTGCTTTACGGCGCTGAAACATGGACTTTATTAAAAGAGGATGAAGATATCCTTGGTCGCTTCGAGAGAAAAATTCTTCGTAAGATTTTCGGTCCCGTTTGCGTTGACGGGTTTTGGAGGAGAAGATTCAATCACGAACTATACGAGCTGTACAGCGACATCGACCTAGTCAAAAAACTGCGTATTGGACGTCTGAGATGGCTAGGACATGTAGAGCGAATGGACACCAACGCTCCGGCCCGCATAGTCTTCGAATCTAACCCCGAGGGACGACGCAGTAGAGGGAATTATCGCCGTAGGTGGCGCGCACAAGTTCAAGGGGACCTCGACCAACTTGGAGTGCGCAACTGGAGGCAATTAGCTAAAGACCGAGCTAAATGGAGAGGCTTGTTGGTTGAGGCCCAGGTTCACCCCGAACTGTAGCGCCACCTAAGTAAGTAAGTAAGCGTTGCGTGGGCATGTTTGATTCTTCTCAGTAAGCATCCTCGCATACATATATCAATCTCATAAACATCTGCTTGAAAGACGGTTGGTGATTTTCTAGCGTTTTAGACGATACACCCGAATTGCTGGGCTTGTTAAAGAGGAACTCTTCTGTCAATTGAATCAAATGCTGCTCTAAAGTCCATAAAAAGATATACAGCTTATTCTCGGTATTTAGGTGCAGTTCCGAACTATTGAACAAGACAAAGATATTGTCTACCGTCGAGTACTTTGGTCTAAATCCTGTCGGATGTTCGCTTAGAAGTTCGTTGAATTCAACCCACAAAAAGGAGGCTCTTCCAAACGAAATGCTCTAACAATGAAATGAGGAGCACTAAAATGGTTATTACAGAAGATGATAAGTTCAGATATAATTTGAAGAATATAAGTCTTCTGGCTGATAATACCTGCATACTAAACTTAGAAGATGTGGAAACAGCGGCAATTTAAATGCACTCACAAACACACCACTTCTTCTTCTTCCTTTTATCAGCGAGGTTATGATCCGAAAATAAGGGATCATAACCCTCCCACTCCACCGCATTTCTAAGGATCCGCCTGTGGGGTTCGCCTTCGCCAAACACATCACTTATCACACCTTTTCTTCCCACGTTCGCCAGCCAGAACAGCATGCCGACGTCCCTTCTGGAGCATCGGTTTCATACGGAGTGATATCGCAGATCGCCGTTCCAACTGCATACAACGCGCATTTAGCAAAGGTGGTTTTTAAGAGAACATTGCAGTTCAGTTGTAATTAATACGTTTTAGAGATCAATCAAATCTTTGAATACGAGTACATATTTAAAAAAAAAAAAAAAACTTTAATAGTTTTAATTACCACATACGAGTATACTATGCTAATACCCGGCATTAACCCTTAGGAATGGAAAAGGGATATAAGGGTATCACTGCTAAGAAGATGAGAGGATAAGCCATATAACTTAGAAGCAATATGTTTGAATAGATAGTTATTTAGAGCTAGGGAAACAGCTTATTAGAAAATATTTGTATATCATAATATAATATCATATTTAGATTCATCATAAGTACACAGTAACTCATGCTAACATACTTTGAATATTTGAACAAAAAATATTAGAGATGGGTTGCTATTAGGTGTGTGTTAGGGAGAAATTTATAAAACGCTTCAGGGCTCTAAGCAAATTTCTTGAAAAGAAATAAAACCTGCGCCATGAGAGAGGAAATACATATGTATATTTGTGAAAAACATATTAGTATACACAAAACAGATACTGTTCTTCCATAGCAATAGAGTCCTATTTGCCCGCAAGTAACATGTGTGCAATACTAAATATGTTTGTGGCTAGATAATATACCAATTGATTAGAATTATAATGAACTTGTTAACTTACCTAATTCCTGTCACCCAAGGCTCAAGTTGAAATGCTAAGTGCTTTTGCCTTGGCCGTGTTAATTCTGAGCCCTGCTGTTTTTGCTTTGATCCATTTGGCACGGATCCATAATTCTATGCGATAGCAAGCAAATGCATGAAAAACATCACTGATTACGAAAGTATGCAGCCTTGTCGCACCCCACTCTGGACTTCAAAGTCATCAGAAACCTTTCCGTTATGCAAGACGTGAGACTTATCACCCTCATACGTTGCCTTGATAATAGCTACGGGCGAAGCACATCAGATAGATAGATAGATATTTATTTTCTTTTTATAGTTTAACTAACATTTACATTCATTTTTGATGATTTAGCACAGCTTGCACAGAGATATGGTTATTGATACCTTACTACTGAAAGATACAATTGATTTTTGAATGCTTTTATTATTAACAAATGTGTTGAGAGAAAAAACTGCAGAAAAAACCTCCATATAAATGAACAATATAAGTTATATTATTTAAATATTAAAAGCTAGATTATCACAGCAAACGCAGGAAAAAACAAAACACGATAAAAGCCTTAAGAGTAGATGGATATATAAGTACTTAGAGTAATAATAATAAATACGTAACTAGTTATACACTTAAATAAATAAATAAATAAATAAATGAAAATGCATAAACAAATTATTAAATACGAATATGACAAGAAAACTTCAGTTAAATAAATAAATAAATAAGTACGAGATTTGATGCACAAATAAATAAATAATATAATAAATAAATTAATAAATTAACAAGTAAATAAATAGGTAAATGAACATGTAAATTGAGCCAGTAAATAATTAGGAAAAAGAGAATATTAATAAATAAGTGAAAACAAAAAATTCAAATATATTAAACAAAATGCAAAAGTTATAAAAGTTCTAGCTCGTTGACTAGATTGTTTTCTACATTTAAACATTTAGAGACAACATTTTCGTTGAGAATCTCAATTCTTCTTGCAATCTGGATAGCACCGGCTCTTTCATGTAGAACAGTTGTTGAAAAGTCCCACGGTAGAATTAGAATTAGAATTATAATGAACTTGTTAACTTACCTAATTCCTGTCACCCAAGGCTCAAGTTGAAATGCTAAGTGCTTTTGCCTTGGCCGTGTTAATTCTGAGCCCTGCTGTTTTTGCTTTGATCCATTTGGCACGGATCCATAATTCTATGCGATAGCAAGCAAATGCATGAAAAACATCACTGATTACGAAAGTATGCAGCCTTGTCGCACCCCACTCTGGACTTCAAAGTCATCAGAAACCTTTCCGTTATGCAAGACGTGAGACTTATCACCCTCATACGTTGCCTTGATAATAGCTACGGGCGAAGCACATCAGATAGATAGATAGATATTTATTTTCTTTTTATAGTTTAACTAACATTTACATTCATTTTTGATGATTTAGCACAGCTTGCACAGAGATATGGTTATTGATACCTTACTACTGAAAGATACAATTGATTTTTGAATGCTTTTATTATTAACAAATGTGTTGAGAGAAAAAACTGCAGAAAAAACCTCCATATAAATGAACAATATAAGTTATATTATTTAAATATTAAAAGCTAGATTATCACAGCAAACGCAGGAAAAAACAAAACACGATAAAAGCCTTAAGAGTAGATGGATATATAAGTACTTAGAGTAATAATAATAAATACGTAACTAGTTATACACTTAAATAAATAAATAAATAAATAAATGAAAATGCATAAACAAATTATTAAATACGAATATGACAAGAAAACTTCAGTTAAATAAATAAATAAATAAGTACGAGATTTGATGCACAAATAAATAAATAATATAATAAATAAATTAATAAATTAACAAGTAAATAAATAGGTAAATGAACATGTAAATTGAGCCAGTAAATAATTAGGAAAAAGAGAATATTAATAAATAAGTGAAAACAAAAAATTCAAATATATTAAACAAAATGCAAAAGTTATAAAAGTTCTAGCTCGTTGACTAGATTGTTTTCTACATTTAAACATTTAGAGACAACATTTTCGTTGAGAATCTCAATTCTTCTTGCAATCTGGATAGCACCGGCTCTTTCATGTAGAACAGTTGTTGAAAAGTCCCACGGTAGACCCAACATCATTTTTAAGATCTTGTTTTGAGCAACCTGCGGTTTCTTAATATGAGTTTTAGCACAGTTCCCCCAAACGGGACCACATCAGATATATTCCCGATTTGCACTGTCGAAGGTTTTCTCGAAGTCGATAAATAGCAGATGAAGCAGAGACCTGTACTCGACGCACTGCGCTATAATGAACCGCAAGGTATTTATATGGTCGATGCAGGAGGATACCGAAGGGAAACCTGCACGTTCGACTTAGAGGGTAGGATCAAAGAAGCTATGCCGATATACTTTGCGCTGCTTGCAAAAGCTCTGCAGGAATGTCATCGATGCCACAGAAGAAAAAGACCCTGCCACCAAAGATTGTTTCTACGAACTCCTCGACAAAACATACGAGAAATGCCCTAAATACGACGTTAAAATCGTATGGGGTGATTTTAATGCCAAAATAGGAAAGGAGGACGTCTTTGGTAGGGCAAGTCTACACGACACCACGTCTGATAACGGACTAAGGCTAACTGATTTCGCTGTGGAGTAAAATGTCACCATAGCAAGCACATGGTTTCCTCATCTCAATATTCATAAGCAGACATGGCGGTCCAATGATCACGTAGCGATCAACCACGTTGATCATATTGCGATCGACGCAAGACATGCCTCCAGTATTCTGGATGTCCGGACCTTCCGAGCGGCCCACATAGACTCGGATCATTACCTTGTTGTAGCCAAGGTACGAACATGGATATCCCAAACTGAGCAACAAAGAAGAATCACTGTGAGAAAATTTAACGTCGAAAAGCTACAATGGCGAGAGACCGCCAGACTCTCCGCTGAACGCGTACCCCGAAATCTCTCAATCAAGTGCCGAAGACCAGTGGCAACGATGCCAACATGCCATCAGAAATGCCCCGACTGTGTGCTGGGACTCGCTCGTTCACCACCGCGAAACCCCTGATTTGACGAAGAATGCCGGCGAGTGCACGCAGCAAAACAAGAGGCATACAAAGCGGCGCTGCAAAGGAAGACGAGAGCTGCTCGTTAGCTCTACGAGCAAAAGAGACGGGAAGAACATCGGCTTCTCCAAAAGAGCATGAGAAGCACGCGATCGAGAAAATCGATTTCCTTCCACCTGACCAAAACGAAGTGAGGATAGCAATATCGAAGCTGAAATCTAATAAGGCTGCTGGACGTGACGGCTTACCGGGCGAACTTTTCAAGGCAGCTATTGATGAATTGGTAGAGTGCAAAAACCAACTCATCTCTAAAACTTGGTCAGACGAGTGTATGCCTGATGAATGGAATTTCAGTATCGTTTGCCCGATCCACAAGAAAGGAGACCCCCTCAACTGCGTCATTTATAGAGGCATACGTCTCCTCAACATCGCATATAAGATCTTTTCTGCGATATTGTGTGAACACCTGAAACCCCATATCAACAGCCTGATTGGCCTCTATCAGTGTGGTTTCAGACCAGGAAAGTCCACCATCGATCAAATTTTCACACTTCGGCAGATCCTGGAGAAAACCCAATAAGTCCAAGTCGATACTCACCATCTCTTTATCGATTTCAAGGCCGCCTATGACAGCATCTATAGAGAAGAGCTTTATAGAGGCATGTCTCGTTTCGAGATCCCTGCCAAAATTGTTCGTCTGTGCAGGATGACGATGGAGGCCCCTTGCTGATCCATCAAGTTCAGTAATGACCTCACCGAGACCTTTGATGTCAAAAAAGGTTTTAGACAAGGTGACGCGCTGTCATGTGACTTCTTCAATATTGTACTTGAACGGATTGTGCGGAACTCACAAGCCAACACCAGAGGCACAATCTATCACTAGTTTGTACATCTGCTTGCATACGCCGACGATATAGACATAATTGGAAGAACTCAGCGGGCTGTCACCGGTGCGTTTCCAAGCATTGAAGCGGAAGCGGCCAAAATGGGTTTAGTGATAAACGAGGGCAAAACCAAGTATATGCTGTCAACAAGAAGGGACAAACAACACAGACAAATTGGACAGAACATCACAGTGGGCAGCTATAACTTCGAGGTAGTAAGGGATTTTGTCTACCTTGGCTCTGCTATAAACTCTAAAAACAAGATTAGCGCAGAAATCAAGCGAAGAATAAAGGCTTTCACAAACTGCCGCGATAGCGATAGCGATAACGATAACTATCCAAATAGCAATAAACAACTAAACACACCAGCGCTATAGCGATAGAAGTTTTCTTTGGATAATTTTTCACAGAAGAAATCAACTTTTCCACATCCACCATTGCGGGATAGAGCGATAGAATGTAACATGCAGCGATAGCCACGCTCAATCGCAATCTCTCGCAACAATCGCCGGTGTATATCGCACTCGGTGTGTGTGGACAATCTTGAATACACGTGTTGCGATAGATCGCTCCTTTTTCGGGCTTATAAGGCAATTCAACAGCAATGCCCTATCTCGAACAACTAATGAGACTCTGATCATCCCAGTCTTGCTTTACGGCGCTGAAACGTGGTCGCTTCGAGAGAAAAATTCTTCGTAAGATATGCGGTCCCGTTTACGCTGACGGGTTTTGGGGGAGAAGATTCAATCACGATCTATACGAGCTGTAGCTGCGTATTGGACGCCTGAGATGGCTAGGACATGTTGAGCGAATGGACATCAACGCTCCGGCCCGCAGTCTTCGAATCGTCATCGAGGGACGACGCAGTAGAGGACCTCCTTGGCATAGGTGGCGCACACAAGTTCCAAGGGACCTTGACCAACTTGGAGTGCGCAACGAGGCAATTAGCTAAAGACCGAGCTAAATGGAGAGGCTTGTTGGTTGAGGCCCAGGTTCACACCGAACTGCACCACCTTAGTAAGTACGTAAGTACTTACTAAAGTACTACTTTTGAGTGTTTTGATCGCGGCTATTATCTCCGAGTTACTGGGAAGACTGATGTGTATTCGGGTATTTGTTGCCACGGGCAGCTCATTTGAGAACGAAGAAGTGACGTCTAAATGGTTTAAGATCGTGTCGAAATGCTCATTCCACCTTCTGAGCCGATCCTCATTCGAGGCCAGCAAGCAACAAGGTATGAGACTCTTGACAGGTGATCCCATGAATGGTCCTGTTGTCGCATCTTTCTGCTGCTTCCTCAGCTTCTGAGGCAAAGCGTTTATGCGATTCCGCCTCACACCACACCGTTCTTCCTTCCTTTTCATGCGTTACTGGGATTCTGGCTCAGCTTTCTCTCCTGCTGAGACAGCTGGGATTTGAGCCTTGCGTGAAATATGCTCTTCGATCCCTTTCCAGGTCTGTGCGGATAGCTATGTGCTGTGGTGTTTCTGTCTTATACCGACAAACTGTTCTGCTCCAGTTGCAAAACCGAATGTGAGCTGTCATAAGCTGGTGATCACGTACCTTCCCAATATCCCCCACGCTTGTGCCGAACATCTTCAATACAATTTCTTAAGCGCTTACTGATCGCCAAGTGATCATCGTTGGATGTTTGCTGCCTGTCAGTAGAAATCCAAATGGTCTTAGGATATGCATTGTGCTCAAGCAAGGTACCTCCAATGACAAGACGAATGCTATTACAGAAATTTACAAATCGTTTGCCATTGTTATTCCGCTTTCCGACGCCACGCCACGGGGTCCCATCAGATGTTTGAGCGCTGTGTTGTCGTTGTCTACCTTGGCATTAAGGTCCCCCTATCAGTATGACGATGTCCCCATTTGGTGTCTGATTATGGACACCACTTACCTGATTGTGGAAGTCGTCATTTTCCTCCTAAGTAACTTTCTCTGTAGGGGAGAAGTTAATTTTGTCATTATTAATTTTGAATTCCCATTCAAGTTGTGTTTAGGGACCTTCCTTCCTCTCATCACTGAGAGTCTTCACGTTTCAGAATCCTATCGTCGTCCTAGTTCGATAGCCAAAGGTCGTCAACATAGTATCCTTCCATATCTGAGGGACAAGACTTTCTTTTTTATATTATAGTTGCGGTTTGCTGGGCTATAGACCAACCGACACTTAATTATAATTATAATAAAAATCCCATATTACCAAAAAAAATATTTTGTTATGAACACATTTCACATTTCTTTAGTTTTTGCTCAACAGTTCTGGAGGGTTCCGTTCTACTTATTTACTTGTAATATGTCAAAACATGTCATTGCCATTGAATAATTCATCATAAACCACTCCATTGGTTCATTTAGCAATTCAGGTTTTTATAACTCCATCAGAAGACCGCAATAAATTAAATTAATCCTTACACCCCCCGCAGCGCTGGGCCGGCTTACATCCGTAATCAATAACCAATGGCACAGAAACCGTATAATCAATACAATTTGTTTATGGATCGTAACTTGAGTTCCAATTCAATCCTCTTTACCATATATAACACATCATTGGTCAAAATCCCGGAGCTGGTCTCGAATTAAAAACCCATAACCAAGCAAAAACCTTTCAACATTATTTATGGCTCGAACTCAATCGGTCAAAAACTCCGACAGCACTACACAATGGCTCAGTCCATCATGGTTATGGTCATCATTATCATCATCGTCGCATATAGTCCCATCTTTTGACCGAAGGATAGTTGCATTCCCGGTACCGGTCCTGATAAACCTCATATTGAATAATTACCATTACACAGGACAATGCTTGCAAGGAATGCTAAGCGAACGCTGTGATATACGGCAACAGAATTGCTAGCACCAGCTTTCAACCCTCTATTGCCCTGCAACCTAATCAAACGCAACCGAATGCACGGAAAGCATCCAGTCAAACATACACATGAACAGCAACGCAACAACAGCACCAGCAGCAGGATCATATCCTGCATATGTGCATAGGTGCAAGCAACTGGACCAAATCCACATTACCCCATATATCAAGTGTGTTCCGGGTCGGAGGAGCCGATGTCCTCTGTCAATTGAACCGAGTATAATTTAATTTTAACAACATACACAGGAACAATACCCGGACGATATGTCCACATGCACCAACACAAGGCCCCCTCGCATACCCCAAAGTCGGGCACATTCAGCTACCAGCAGCCGACGACGGACGCTGCTTTCAAACGGATGCACAGAGAAATATCCCTGTAGGCGGTATTGCATTCTAACGAATGAAAATTGTTTGCGTACCTCGTTTCCTGTGTAAGACTGAGTCCTCGTTCGCTACTGCTGCTGTTGCTGAAGGAGTCCACACTGTGTGCGACCATGTCTCTAGCAATGCCCAACGCCGAATTATATATTAGAGCTCCTCAGCTCAGATGCATGTACTTCGGTACGGCCAGCGGGAACAGTGCTGTTCTCCAACAAATGTGTACATTTGTCCTCCGACTTCCTGTTGCAATATTTTGTCTTTTTTTCTCCATTTTCCTCGTGTATTAGTTGTTCTCCATTCCACGACTGAATATGGCAACTACGATCTGGTGTTCCATACTCTGTAACCACAGAGTGCTGTAGAATTTTTGATTACGATCCCCTACGGATATGGAACAACATTCGGATTCAGTGGGAAAACGGTCTCCCTTTCCTCTTTGAGATATTTTTTCCATTCGGATTTTTTTGTATGGCATAGAGTCCTTGAGCGTTGTCAACTAAATCCAATGGGATTAGTCTCTAATGTTGTAATCAATAATATTTCTATTTCCGAATGCTTCGAGGCAGCCTAGCTGTGTTGTCCTTTATTAACAGCATGTCATGATTTATCTGGAACCGTGGCACAGTACGGCGGCGGCGGGTGTACAAGTCGCATGCATTCGGATGGGAATGGGTATTGCATGCAATGCAATTGGCGGGGAGTACATATGCGACCGCAAAAAGACGATGGCAGAGAGGATCATTTGTCAAACCGAATTGAGACTTGTCACGTTAATCCGATGGAATTCCGTGTTACGTGTGCTCGTGGCAGTGAGGGTGCTGAGGTAAGTTTGGAAAATATTTAGCGCAAGATAACATGTAATTGACGTGTTGCACGCATTTTCATGGTGCAAATGGACATGTTTTATGAGTTGTAAAGTATAATCTAACCATAAGTTGGGGTTTCTTGTTGCTTTCTATCACCAATTACATAGTTACATACGAATGTACCTCTTTTCATACGAGTGTATGGCACCACTTGAACTAGATTATTGGAAAAGGACTTATATGAATTGGGTGTAAACGGAACTAAAACAGATGTTGGTGAACCGTAAAACTGTTATTTATAAGGACATGTCTGGGCGCACGAACTTTTCTGGCATGGTCTAAGGGAAATACATATGTAGTGGTAATGTGTGCGGTTATTGACGGTCGCTTTAAATCCGAACCGAAACTACTCAATTTTCATACTAATAACAAAAAATAATGTAGCATTACTAGGGTAATCCAACAAGAACTCGAAAAAAATACTTTGAATCAAAAACGAATGTAAAAACACATTCTCCGGACTACTCATGAACGCAAAGTCATCGAATGCTATGCTAATGGTTCATGGTTCAAATAATGATGTCAGCAAGCACTTATTTATTTATTTCTCATGAAATATATAAAGAGTCAGTCCGATCAATTATGAAAGCTTGTGTCAACAGTATTCCGAAGGCCTAAGGGTATTGCGTTGGTCACGTGACTATAAAAAAATATATATTTCAGTTATTACGATGAAAGTCGTACCGATATGTGAGGGTTTGCGTCAGAAACGGCATGGGGTATTTATGCAAATGGTTATTTTTCCAACCAAATCTTCTTCAGCGATGAGCCCCATTTTCGCTTAGCGGCTATGGAAACAAACAAATTCGCAGAATTTGAGGTTCTGAGATTCCAAATATGATCGTTGAGTGGTCATTGCATCCACCACGGGTTACAGTTCGGTGCGCGACGAGATTGGGCGGTTTTCCTTCTTTTTTTTTAAATGACGAAGGTGCCACTGTAACGGTGAATTCTGTGCCACGGTCAAATAATAACCAACATTTTGTTGTCGTGAAATTGAAGAAATTGATATGAGCGACAAATAGTTCCAACAGGGTAGGGTGCTGCAATACAACACAATCAAATTAGGTTCTTTTTCCTATTTCCGCAAGGTTACGATCTAAGTTCATTTCATTTATGCTAAAAAAAAATTTGGTAAATTGTAAATTGATTCAAATGAAAAGTTCCCAAGTCGTTTAGCGTTGCGATTTAGTTACATACTTATATATGTGGCCCTACTGTTTGAGGTGAATCTGGAACTCAACAAACAAGCCTCTTCATTTAGCTCGGTCTTTAGCAAATTGTCTCCAGTAAAGCACCCCTAGTTCGTTGGGGTCCTCTTGAACTTGTGCGGCCCAACTATGATGATGAGTCCCTCTACTGCATCATCCCTTAGTTAGATTCGCAGACTTTACGGGCCGGACCGTTGATGTTCATTCGCTCTACATGTCCTAGCCATCGATGTACAGCTCGTGTAGTTCGTTATTGAATCTTCTCTTCCAAAACCCGTCAACGCAAACGGGACCGAATATCTTACGAAGCCACCAAGGATATCTGCATCCGCTTTGAATAAAGCCCATGTGCCGTAAAGCATGACCAGCGTCTTATATAGTCTCCTCAGTTGTTCGAGATAGGGCTTTACTGTTGAATTGCCTTATTAGTCCCGAAAAAAAAAAGCAATTGGCAAGAGTTCTTCCTCGCTTACTTTCTGCGCTGGTATCATTGTCAGAACTAATAGCAGAGCCAAGGTAGACAAAGGGCTGGTCAAATGATAGTGCATGCGCTTTTATGAAAACACACTTCGTGTTTCACTTAGCTGACCAACTCCTACCAATGGGTAACCAACCCCGTTTGGAGGATTCTTGGCGGCAGCAGATGAGAGAGGGGGGAAGAGTGCTTTCTCACTAGAGCACTTCTTCTTGTTCCAGGCGGCAGCGGACCAATTCCCTAGACGGAGTCAACGGTGGCGTCTATAGTTCCAGTAAGGTTGAACTTAGTGAATACCTTGTGCGAGCTGCTTCGAGGTTTTCGGATCACAGGTCGGTAAGGAATTTCCAATGTTGGTCAGAACCTTGGAATAGATATATTGGCGGAGGAGCCCTTAATGAGCCAACGGCAGCGCTCATACTCCCGTAGTGGACTACTGGCACCGGTGTACCCGGCCCCTCGTCCTACGAGTATAACTAAAGGAACTGGCCCTCCAGGTTGGGGGTTGTGCCGTCGGGGTAACTTCCCTACCACAAGCCTCGGATAAGGACGACTTAACTGAAGACGACCCAGGAAACGAAATACGCACAACGACCTTCGGATCTGTACGTGGAATGTTCTGTCCCTTTACAGAGGTCCTAGACTACTATAAAGCAGATATAATCGATATTCGGATGGGGATTTGTTATACGCGGCAGACTTAGGCAAACAGTCTTAAGCTTCTGACACGTGAGCGAGCGTTTTATGACTATCCAGATCAAGGTTAAATTCGCTAACATAAGCCTAATATGTGTTCATGCCCCCACGGAAGAAAAGGACCCTGCCACCAAAGAGTGTTTCTACAAGCTCCTTGACAAAAATACGAGCAATGTGCTAAATACGACATTAAAATCGTATTGGGCGGTTTTAACGCCAAAATAGGAAAGGAGGACGTCTTTGGTAGGGCAGTCGGTAAGCATAGCCTACACGACACCACGTCTGATAACGGACTAAGGCTAATTGATTTCGCTGTGGAGCGAAATGTCACCATAGCAAGCACATGGTTTCCTCATCTCGATATTCATAAGCAGACATGGCGGTCTAATGATCATGTCACGATCAACCAAATTGATCATATTGCGATCGACGCAAGACATGCCTCCAGTATTCTGGATGTCCGGACCTTCCGAGCGGCCAACATAGACTTGGATCATTACCTCGTTGTAGCCAAGGTACGAACATATGGTAGATATCCGAAACTGAGCAACAAAGAAGAATCACTGTAAGAAAGCATCAAGTGCCGAAGGCCAGTGGCAACGCTGCCAACATGCCATCAGAAACGCCGCGATTGATGTGCTGGGTATCGCTCTCCCACCACCGCGAAACCCCTGATTTGACAAAGAATGCCGACGAGTGCATGCAGGAAAACAAGAGGCATACAAAGCGGCGCTGCAGCGGAAGATGAGCACTGCTCGTGAGCTCTACGAGCAAAAGAGACGGGAAGAATATCGGCTTCTCCAAAAGAAGAAGAAAGAGCATGAAAAGCGCGCGTTTTTTGAGAGCTTATACTCCAGGAACAATGTATGGAAGTTTTACCAAAAGGTAAAAGAACGTGTCAGAGAAATAAATACCCGTAGAGATGAAAATGGAAACCTCGTAGTAAAATCACAGTCGGTGCTGAGAATATGTTAAAACTACTTTTGCAGACTGTATAACGCGACGAAGACCAACATCCCACTGTCAGGCAGAATAAACCATTCAACATACACGATGATAGTCAAAATTTCCATCCACCTGACCAAAACGAAGTGAGGATAGCAATATCCAAGCTGAAATCCAACAAGGCTACTGTACCTGACGGTTTACCGGGCGAACTTTTCAAGGCAGCTGGTGATGAATTGCTAGAGTGCATAAACCAACTCATCTCTAAGATTTGGTCAGACGAGTATATGACTGATGAATGGAATCTCAGTATCGTTTGCCCGATCCACAAGAAAGGAGACCCCCTCAACTGCGCCAATTTTAGAGGCATCAGTCTCCTCAACATCGCATATAAGGTCTTTTCTGCGATATTGTGTGAACGCCTGAAACCTTTTATCAACAGTCTGATTGGACCCTATGAGTGCGGTTTCAGGCCAGGAAAGTCCACCATTGATCAAATCTTCACACTTCGGCAGGTCCTGAAGAAAAGCCAAGAATTCCAAATCGATACTAATCATCTCCTTATCGATTTCAAGGCCGCCTATGACAGCATCTATAGAGAAGAGCTTTGTAGAGCCATGTCTTGTTTTGACATCGCTGCCAAACTTGTTCGTCTGCATAGAATGACGAAGAAGAACGCTCGCTGCTCCATCATGGTCGGTAATGACCTCACCGAGACCTTTGATGTCAAAAAATGTTTTAGACAAGCTGACGCGCTGTCATGCGACTTCTTTAATATTGTTCTTGAACGGATTGTGTGAAACTCACAAACCAACACCAGAGGTACAACTGCTTGCATACTCCGACAATATTGACATAATTGTTAGAACTCAGCGGGCTATCACCGGTGCATTTGCAAGCATTGAAGCGGTGGCGATCCTCATAGTGTCTTGTTAAATATTTTCACCTACTTTCGAAAAAAAAATAAAAAATTGGAAAATTCGGGAAAAGCTGAAAGTGCTTCTTCCATGTGATTTTTGTATGAGCTTGCGACCATAACTCACGATTCGAACGAAGCGATTGAGCTCAAATTTTTAGGCAATCTTTAGTATCGACTCGGGAGTGTTCCTGTGAAGTTTGGTCAACATCGGTACACTACTTTAGTATTATAGATGTTCAGTACAAAGAAAAAAACCGTGTTTTGTTAGGCGCAGCAACGCACCCCGGGTACCCATCTGTCCAACAGTTCGCCCACTACTTTAGTATTATAGTACTTTACTACTAAACATAACCTGATATATCTTTTTAAGGTTGGACCACTAACTTACTATTGGCTGAGACAAAACTGTTCTCTAATGGACTTAGCCCAAGGCGCCTGCCTGATAGTTGTTATCAAAGGCGCCAGCCTGTTTTGTTTTCTTTTCGGCGCAGCAACGCACGCCGGGTACCCGCTAGTAAAGAAAAAATATAGATTGGTTTTTCTGACTGTGTCCCCTGGCACTATAAATCTAATCAAAACTCCTGATCTTAGTCAGAATCAGTATCCAAAGTTTTCAAAGATCCCACAATTCAGTTCAGACTTTCCCCAACTAACTTAAGCTCTAGAGATGCACTACACAGCCCACCCACATGTGGTGTCGTTACATTTCCCCAATTAGCTTACTTATTAAAATGTGTCATAAAAAATATTTCCCAGAATCTACCCCCGAAATCCCACCAGTAAAATCCATATCTCTTAGCTACAGGTTCCCATTCTCAGCTCGACATTAGTCGTAAATCAAAAGAACTCTAAAATACAAAATCCCAGATTCTTGCGCATTTTCCAAAACACAAAAATTAAACAGAAGTTTCATTTCCTTCTCCTGACACTCTTCGCAGGAAGATCCAGTAATCACTGAGAAGAGCTCTCCCTCAGGAAGCAAACACCAGCCATAAGTTTGGAACTCCAGCTCCAGCTTTCCCCCGAACTAATGCTCCGTACGTACGTTTAATCGTTATTTATTGCTGTTCGTCTTTCCAACGTCCACGATATGTTGCACTACTTACACGAGGCTCTCCTCTAGCTATGGGCTGCTGCCGCTCATCATCAGTCCAATGCGGCGGCCGGAGCGAATTAATTCCCACTGTGTGTGACTGTGTGTTGGACGGCAGGCGCGGCGGCGGGAATGGGATATTTTAAAAATTTTCCAAAGTCACAAGTCAGCACCAATTACTCGAGCGCGATTTATGAGCGTCGCCATCCCCCGGGTCAAGTGACGACATATTCCTTAAAGATTTATTATTGGCTCCAGTGAAGTGAGTGTTTGCTCCGATGCTGCCGTTGTTGATGCTGTCTTCATCGCCTCCTCCTCCTCCTGGACTTACAACGAATAGGTCCCATTTTTTTTGTGGAAATGTGGAACAATTCTTGCTGATTTCTCGAGGAGTCAATAAATTTTTCTGGTGAGCCGACGCTGGCTCTCTCAGTTAAGTGACAATTTGAACGTGAAAACGTTTGTGGATTGGATTCGAGTGGAGTGGAGTGCGCAGAGGAGAAGAGCTCCACACTAGAAATGGGATTTGGGCGGCGAGGATACCTATTTCGTTGTTCGACACTTTTCTGGGAAATTGAACGATAGACACAGTTTAGGAGGCAGTTTATTTGTCACTTGATTGTGGGGTGTAAAATATGTAATGGATAATGGATGCACATCGATGTTGATTGGATGAGTAATGGCGGACATAAATGCATCGGAAAGTAGCCATAAATCAGGAGCTTTTGTTTGGAACATACATTCTTTTCCGCGGAGAAGTTCTAGATGGATTAACCGAAACGATTTTTCATTGGATTATTGAAAGTTTGTAGGCAGTTTGAAGGTTTTTTTAATGGCATCACGGTTTAATTTTTTGAAATATGTCTGCACGTAGTCTTAGTAGCAGAAGTGGATTTTTAATTATAGAATCTGTATGTAACGAGAGTAGTTGTTAATGGGATTCGATGATCGATGTGATGTTATGATCGATGGGAAATGACTTCGTGATCGGATTAGTAAAACGGGGGAGAGCTTGAGTTATTTAAAGATACGAATTAATGCTGCTTCGGGAATTGAATATCGCGTGAAAAAGACGGAAGTGCAGAGTAGAGTAAGACGGAACAAACGTCAGTACATCGACTCACTTGCTTTAAGGACTTACGAAGCAGCAAGCAGATGTGACAGCAGGACTATCTATAACACCACCAAGGAGATCATTGATGATTGGAATTCCGAACAACATCCAGTGAAGAGCTTAGATGGTAAGCTTTTGATTTCGGATAACGATCAGCTCACTAGATGGAGAGATCATTTCGCTACAGTCCTTAACCACTTAGACGATGGTGATATAATCTCGAACCCTAATGAGCTTTCCGAAGCAATAAATTTTCGAATTCGCACCGGAACTGCCAGTAAAACCAAAATAACATCAGCAATCAACTCCCTCAAGAAAAACAAAGAAATCTGATGGATTGTGGAAACTGGAGAGGTATATGCGTTCTACCGGTCGTAGCCAAGATTATAGCTAGAAGCATATTAGAACGAATTAAGGAACATTTAGATTCAACTCTCGACGTCGAACAGGCAGGCTTTCGTGCTGGATCCTTCTGCATCTACCACATAAACACCCTATGGATCATAATAGAGCAATGCGTCGAGTACAGGCTACATATCCGCTACATCTACGGTTTATCGACTTCGAGAAGGCTTTCGACTGGTTGAATCTAGATGCTATCTGGTTTACCTTGCGCATGAGAGGCATCTCAGAAAAACTCATAGCTATTAGAAAGGCAACATACGAAGGTACTAAGCGTCACGTCTTACACAATGGTAAGATGTCGGATAATTTTGAAGTCCAAAGTGGAGTACATCAGGGGTGCATACTGCCACTACTGTTGTTCTTGGTGTCCATCAGCGATTTACTCCGTTCGGCATTGACGGAAGGTAACAATGGAATTCGGTGGACTGGACTATGACCACCTATCTTAAACATCTCGACTACGCTGACGATGTTTGTCTACTTTTACATAAATTAATGGACTTTCACCTGATGGCTCAAAATTTAGAAGCTGAGGCAGTTATCTAAGTGGGCCTTAAGATAAACACAGTCAAAACAAAAGCCCTAAGCACTTCTAATACCCGCGCTCAACTCAACATTGCTGGACAGGTAGTCGAGAAAGTAAACAACTTTCTATACTTAGGAAGTGTGGTCTGATGCTGCCGAACTAAAGTAGGCAGCAGAATCGGGAGGGCAAAAGCTTCGTTCGGAATGCTATCTAAAGTCTGGAGAAGCAATATTATCGGCTTAAGAACCAAACTGCGACTGTTCCGTTCCAACATAGAATCAGTAGCGCTATATGGGTGCAGTACTTGGAAGGTGGATACCATTATCACACGCAAGCTGCAAACTTTCGTCTAAGAATCATCTTGAGGATCTTTTGGCCCAATAGTATCTCCAACGAAGAACTTTATCTGAGAACGGACCACGAACCTATAGACATTACTGTGCGAAGGAGAAAGTGGCAGTGGATTGGACACACTGTACGGCGCGACGAAAAGTCCATTGGGAAATACGCCATGCAGTGGAATCCGCTTACCTAGGCAAGCAGGACAGGGGGCGCCGAGTACTATACTGAGTAATCTGTTAAGAACTGTAGCTTTATTGTTCATTATTGTACATAATACTAATGAACACCATTCATACAGCAAAATTCAGTAATTTTTAGGAAAAATTCATTTATTTTGTATACAAACTCTTAAGAAAAAAGTACTGGCTTTATGACCAATTCATTGCTCAGCTCATATGAAATTGCGTTCATAAACATATTTGTATGGGAGTTTTTGGGTATGAGCTGCTAATTCTTATTTAATGAATTTTTTCATAGGCTATTTTTAAAACTATTTATCTTGTTAAGAATAAAAATATTGGATTATTGAAAATAGTTATTAAATTGAAGAAAAAAGTTTCATCGGGCACAGATGCTTCTCTTTTTATAGACTTGTTTATAAAATTGAAGAATTGTTCCATGAAACGAAAAACAGTGTTTGTCTACAATTCTTTATCAATAGTTTTTGTACATTTATTGAATAAAACATATAATTTCTGGCACAATGGTAAAATAAAAATAAAAAAATAAGTCTTTCTTACGTTAAAACGCACTTCAAAAAACTAGCCGCAGTTTTTTTTTTTTTACAGTTTGACCAGCTGGTAACCTCAGCATCCTTGAGCGAACTCCTCTGAAAGAGTTCTTTCCGTTCTCCTTGACTTTTCTGTCCATGTTTTTATTTGTTTTATTTGTAATCGTAATATTATCAATAATAATGTGTAATTACCCTAGGTTAGGTTAGGTAAAGGTGGCTGTCCTGACAGGGTCAGGACACACTTAGACCACATGGGTCCATTGTGATACCACATGAGTAATGACCGGTCGAGTCACCGGTAACCAGGGGAACCTTGACCTTTCTCATGAGGGTGTTGGCTGAGAATGCTGACTGAAAAGGGTAGAGAGGGTGACTGAATCAGTCAACCCTGAAGTCAAGGTGTACCGAGAAGGTATAGTGTGCAGCAAGTGATGGGGGGTGATTGATTCAATCGAACCCCCTATACTGTGTATGCAAGTTATTATTGGCAGGTCCCATAAACCGTGTAGGCGTATAGGTGCATACGTGGAGTGGTCCGGAAGTCGGAGAGCTACGTTTATTCTAGGTGATTCGGAAAATATACCTAGTCCTGTGCCCTCCGAAGTTTTGGAACCATCTGTATAGATTTCGATTGCGGCGTCATTTAGAATGGTACCTTCCTCCCATGCGGATCTGTCAGGGATGGTGGTGTTATATTTGATATTGAAATTAATAGATGGGGATATGTAATCTGTTACTCTGAGATTGGAGTTTTGTAAGATTTTCATGTGGCCAATTTGTGAGCTTGACCACTGGAGAGATTCTCTAAGTCTTAGGGCTGCTTTAGATGCTACCATTTTCCCAAAGATATCAATGGGATATATGTTAAGTAGGGTTTCTAAGGCGGCTGTGGGAGTGGACCTGAGAGCCCCTGTGATGCATTTGCATGCTAATCGTTGTACTCTTTCGATAGAGTTTGTGTTGCACCTTGTTTCGAGTGCAGGCCACCAGACGAGAACGCCATAAAGCAGGATTGGTCTGACCACCGCCAGGTACAACCAGTGGACTATATTAGGTTGAAGACCCCATTTAGGACCTATAGCCTTTTTACAGGTGTAGATGGCGATTTCCGCTTTCTTGGTTCGATCTAGAATGTTCTGTTTCCAGTTAAGTTTACTATCGAGGGTCAACCCTAAGTATTTTGCTTTGTTTGAAAAGCTGAGTTCCGTGTTTCTAAGCTTAGGTGGGGCTACGAACGGGATTTTGTATTTCCTAGTAAAAAGTACTAGTTCAGTTTTGGACGCGTTTACGTTGAGTCCAACGCTGTCCGTCCATTTCGCTACTAAATTTAGCGCCGAGTTCATTACATCTCTTAGGGTTTGGGGGAATTTACCTGATATGGCTATGGCAATATCGTCAGCATATGCTACGACCTTGTAGCCTTTATTTTCTAGTGAAGTGAGTAGCTCATTCACTACTAATATCCAAAGTAGCGGAGAGAGAACACCCCCCTGGGGTGTGCCCCTGTGCGCTAGCCTTTTGGTTGAGCAGCACCCGAGCTCGGATAGAATCTGCCTGCTGTTCAGCATTCGCTCTATCCAGATGCAAAGGCAGCAGTCCACCTTCAGGTCAGCGAGCGCTCTTGTGATGGATTCTGTATTGACGTTATTAAAGGCGCCTTCTATGTCAAGGAAAAACATCATAGTATATTCTTTAACGGCAAGAGATTTTTCAATGGTGCCTACTAACGAATGTAGAGCTGAGAGCTAGATAAGGTTTGTACCTTGAGTTTTGAATGGATATGGTTACCGACTAGCCTTTCTAACGTTTTCAGAAGGAAGGAGGAGAGGCTGATTGGTCTGAAATCTTTCGGATTATAGTGGCAGGTCTTACCGCATTTCGGGATGAAAACCACCTTAACTCGTTTCCACGAGGATGGGGTATAGCTGAATTTAAGGCAGCTGTTGAAAATCACGTAGAGCCAGGGGGATAAGGGTTTTATGCCCTCCTGCAGTTCCACTGGTGAAATACCATCTAAGCCTGGAGATTTATATGGTAGGAAGCTATTAACAGCCCAATGGATAGTGTGGGTGTTTATTACTCCTGCCAGAACGTCCATGATAGAGTGGTGTTGGGGTATAGATGTGTTCGTATCTATAGAGTTTCCTGGGAAATGCGTGTCCATAAGAAGGTTTAATGTTTCTTCTGTGGACTTAGTCCAGTCTCCGTTAAGTTTCTGGATAAAGCTAGGGATATGAGGAGATTTGGAAAGAATTTTCCTCAATCTGCTAGAATCGTTTGTCCTTTCTATATTGCTACAGAATAATCTCCACGATTCTCGCTGAGCTTTCCTTATCTCTTTTTTGAAGACCCTGAGGCTGTTCTTATAGTTATCCCAATCTTCTGGAGATCGTGAAGACTTTGCTATATTGAACTGCTTCCTACTATTATTTCGGAGTTTTGCTATGTTAGAATTCCACCAAGGTGGTTTATTGCCGTTTCTGTGCCTGCTAATTGGACAAGCTTTCAAGAAGGCTTTGTTCATAGTTCCGGAGACTTTGTCCACCATCTGGTCGATTTCGGATGGTGAGCAAGGTTGAGTTATCTCGGTGCTAAGCTCTTTATTTAAAAATGTGTTATAAACCTGCCAATTAGTGTTCCTAGGATTCCTAAAGGATTTTGATGGAGGTTTGGTAAATTCCAAACTAAATTGAATATAATTATGGTCCGAAAAAGAGATATCTTTCGACACCATCCATTTGCTAATGTTTAGCTTTGTGGAGTTGGTTGCTAGAGTAATATCTATTACTTCTTGTCTAATTTTGTGAGTAAAGGTAGGTTCAGAACCTATATTACATACTACGAGGTTAGTTTCTATGATGAAATCAAAAAGACGCTCACCTCGATTGTTTGTATCACTGCTTCCCCAAAGGTTGTGGTGGGCATTGGCGTCAGCGCCTATCACTATGGGGATGTTGCTTACTTGGGCTGACTTTATTGTCTCGCGTATATTTAGTGTTGGTAGTGGGCCTGTGTCATCATAGGGCATAAACGCTGACGATATCCATAGCCTGTCTTTCCCCTCGCGGTCTAACTCCACACATGCGAAGTCCGGATCGCTGAAATTTGGTAGGAAGAAGGCTTTTAAGTTATTTTTTTACTAGAATGCAGGATCTTGGTTTACCTGATCCTTTGGCATAAAGCAAGGAATAATTCTTTGCCCTTAATCCAGCTATGCGGTTGTCTCTTGTCACCCAAGGTTCCTGGATAAGGGCAATGTTCTCTCCTCCTGACTGCAGGCGGAGCAAAAGGTTAGCAGAAGCTGCTATGGAATGGTTTAGATTAATCTGCACTAGTCGGAGCATCATTCCTGACTGGTACAGATGCCTCTATTACTGTGGTGTCACCATCCTCCGACTCGGAAGATTCACCACTGTTTTGCTTTGGCAGCGAAACTGTCTCTACCTCACCTGCTGACTCAGCTGGTGTACCGACCAGTCCCATTTCTTTGACGCCTGCTGACTCAGCTGGCGTTACGGCCTGGGTCGAAGTGGCAGCTGTCGGTAGTGAGTCCGACGGGAGGCTATCTGATTCGGTATCCAATCCAAGACTGCTCAAAGAGGAAACCATACCTGAGATGAGCCTCTCATCTTTCTCATGGACCTTCAGTACCAGTTCTTCCATGCCGTAGAAGATCTTGTAATCCCTCTTGCTTAAATGCTCCAGGGATTCTTGGTTGAGGAGGAATGAGAATAACCTTCCTGCCTCTACCGGTTCATCGGCTTTAATGACCTTCCAATTGGAAGTTGGAAGGTCAGGATTTTGAATACGGATCAACTTCAGGATATCCGATTCACTGCTTGGTCCTGGTGGAATCCAAGTTCGAGCTCTTGGACGGACCTTTATGTCGCTCCAGTGACAGACCGATAAATCGGCTTTGGCCCAAAGGTGGTTAAGCTTGGGTACTGCCTCTTTTAGGAACGCGATGGAACTGCTGTTACTGCATTTTAAAAGTTTTGCACCGTTGAGGTACCAGCCAGCGTCCAAAAAGGTCGGTGGCGTAGCAGTTGGGTTCTTAAGACAATGCGCCAGCACGTCTGACGCAAGTCTTGCCTTGAGGAGCCTCCAGTTATCACCACTGATACGGCCCTCCTCATTTCCGCTGTCGCAGATACCGAACACCAGGTGATCCTTCGCCAACTCGTTGTAGGGCCTGAGCACCGACTCGGTATTCTTGGCCTTCCTCGGGGTCTTGGAGGTATCGTCCTGGGATCTAGGACGTTTGGACGTTGAGTCCGTTTTTGGTACCACGCCCGAACGTCCTCCCGACTCGGGTTGACGGTTCGGGGTGTTGCCGAAGGGCCTATTGCCATTCGAAGGTCTCGCCGACTCAGGCTGAAACCTGTTATGTATTGTCGGGCGAGCGCGTTTTGGGGGTGGCCTCTTGTTATCAAGCGGCACACTCTTACTCGTTGAGGGGGCCTGCCCTCCCGACTCGGGTTGACTGGTCTCCTCAGCGATAACGTTACTCGCCCAGCGCAGCGACTCCTTGTCCTTCTGCTCCCACGATTCCTCTGGTTTTTCGAGAATCCGTGCGAGCAGGTGCTTTGCCAAGCGAAGGTTTCTGTACTTTTTAGCACTAGGGGAATTCCTCTTCTGGATTGCGCACCCGCAACGTGCCGATACGGCTTTTGCCTGGGGCTCCGCATCTGAAGCGGAATTGTCAATGGATCTAGTATCAGAATCCGAAGGGTTCGTGTAGGTGTCGTTGTCCGTCGTCTCTCTGTATATAGGTTTGTCGGTCTGTTCATTGTCCTTGTTCGTTACGTTTGGAGGCAAAGCCTCGGAATTTGTAGTTGTGTTTGTTTTTGTTTTTTTGTTAGGTTTTGTTTTTGAAATTGTATGCATGTTCCCACGAGTAAGCCGGTGAGAAGTGTCCACCGCCAGCATAGCCGGTTTTACTGGCGGTAAGGCTTAATACGACAGGCCCTACCAGGGCACCTGAAGGAGCTCGTTAGCGACTGATAAAAACCCTCAGCCTTTCATCCCTGGGCAAGGTTTACATGAAACGCTCACTCCACCTGTTAGAATGGGTTGACTACACTTTAGCTTCAGATACCCTTGCCCGAAGACCATACAGCATGGGTGGCCATACTGCAATCGCCCTTCGGGATCATTGGGTCCTTACTAAGCATCTTCACCGCGACAAGGTACGTAGTCGAAGAAGATGGTAATTACCCTAGGATCCCATGGTTATCTATGCAATCCGTAAGACTATGCAAGGGTTGGTACAAGCTAAAAAGGAATATTATTCTGCACGTACACCACCAACTTAACGGCGACAAAGCATTGTACGTACGAGTACTTTGAAGCCTAACAAGGTTTTAATGTAGAAATTATGCCAAGCTCCTTGCCCACACATAATTAGCAGTGTTTTAATAAATTTTCAGATCAAATTTTTTCATTAAAGGTATTCATAACCCTTTGAGTGCGCGCAAATTATAAAAAAAATAAAAAAAGAACTGACGAATATTGAGACCCTAGAAAACTTGCCAAGTTTGGTCTGAAATTTTATTAATTCACAAAATATTCAAATATTAATTCAGTTCAGTAGCGTGACTAGTCTCGGAACTGGAAGGAGTTGCGACTGGAGTATACGGTACTTCTATGAAAACTTTCATTCACTCGTGCATGGAAAAAAAGAACTCCGTATTCCAAGCCGAAGTATTCGCTATAGAACTATGCTTTAGAGAAAATATAAACAGATCTATAACCAACAAGAACATTTATATTTTAGCAGATAGCAACGCTGCTCTACTGACAATTAAGGCTTATGAAATAACATCCAAACTAGTATGGGACTGCCTTCTACTACTCATATTACTAGCCGGCACAAGCAGAGTTCATGTCATTCGGCTGCCAGGACACAGCGGATATGAAGGAAATGAAAAAGTTGACCTTTTAGCCAGAACAGGAGCTGCGTCAAACTTTATGATACCAAGACCATTCTGTGGATTACCAGTGAGTACGGCAAAAAAGCTGTATCAATAATTGACTGAAAGGAAAAGCGCATCATCACTGGATGGGGTTGGCAATGGTGTAGTGGTAACTTTGTCAATTGCCACGCTAATGGTTCATGGTTCAAATCCTGATGTGAGCAAGCATTTATTTATTTCTCATGAGATATATAAAGTCAGTCCGATCATTTACGAAAGCTTGGTAAACACTATTGCGAAGGCATAACATTGAAGTAGCTTGGTTGGCTGTAAAAATTGTTCGCTCTGTTGATGGTGATTTGCCTTTGACATCGGTTATCATGAAAAAAGTACTGTGAATCAGAAGCAAAGACAAAAAAATAACAAAATCTCCCCAGTTATCTGGACGCCAACCCCGGAGAATCTCTGAAGCATAAACAACTGAGCTTCAAGAACCACTACACCAAAATCGTTCTCTATCTCTCTCTCTATCTATCCTTCCAACGCCTGCACTGTGTGTAAACATGTTAAAGGTATTCATAACCCTTTGAGAGCGCGCAAATTATAAAAAAAAAAAAAAAATGGATACTGAAGGTAACAGACAAGCCAAGATCTTTCTGCGAAATGCTTCCCTTAAAAGAAGGAAACAACTCATACAATTAACTAGGAGTTAGATTCGAAAAGCCACAGGTTTCCTTACAGGGTACTGTCGAGTGAAAAAAACAGCTCATGGCTATGTGAATAGCACAAGACAGCATCTGCAGATTGTGTAATCAAGACGAAGAATCAGCAGAACACATCTTATGTCACTGTAACTGTCTAATCAGAACACGTCATCGTTATTTAGGTAAATTCTACCTTGAAGCAGAAAACCTTTCTGCAAGCTCACTCAAAAACATAATAATAAAACATCACCAAATCGGTCATATTGAGTGAGCTTTAAGATCAGAGGAAATTACAATAGGCCCAATATGGCCGCAGTGATAAAGTGACCTAATCCCACCTCTTCAACAATCTACAATCTACAATCTAGGGGGTTACTTCAAATTCCACTACTCACGCTAGTAATTTCCTAACTGAAGGTAGCTTTAATCAAACTCAGTTGTGGCGTAAAACTTTATGGAACTTCCTTTCGTGCGTTATTACGTAACGTCAACACGTCAAATCACGAGTGATTGCGAGAAGCCATACGTTCTGACTATGATTAAATTTAATTTCGCAGATAAAAGTTTTATGATACGCTTAAATTATGTACCTAATATTTCCTAATAGAGAAGATGGATCATAATAGACGAATCTAAGAGTGCAATCACAAGGGAAGGTTCTCAAGAAAACCCAGACAATATAAAATCATCGTTATCTGGACTTTTATGCATGGTGTGGATACAAAACTCAAATTTATATTATGTATGGTTTAAAAGATTTTCGCTCTGTGCCTCGTCTACGTGGGGTGTTGCGCTTACAGCCGTTTTGAATTAACAAATGTATTTCCAGTAAAAAAAATAGCCTTGTGAAGATATATTGGAAATTATGCATAATACCATTTAGCACCATTTTTTGTCTAACACCCATACCATTAGCCGCAAAATTTAGCAGAAAAAATACATTTACACTGATAACCAACTACATTAACGTTCGTTACCTGTCATCAGCAGGAACATACCGATTCTGAATGTAAGCTAAATGTACAAATGCAAACCATTGCACAGATCCCATTTACAGCCAGACACCCCTGGGGGTAGCACACGCCTCATCATCAGAGATCATCCTCTCACCACATCGCATTTACTCATCTACCCTCAACCCATGTTTCACAGATTCCTCAGATACCGTATCTATGGCTATGACTATCCTACAACTGTACCAACAAATGGTCGCGAAAGGCAGTTAAATAATCACACCCATAGGTATCATTTACAAAACAAGAGCCTTATAATTACCGCTCGGCTGGCGCAGCTGATGCCAGCTAAGTTTAAGCATGAGATAGAAGCAATAGAACCTTCAAAAAACCTTCAGTTAACCAGAAAAAGGAAACAACATCGTGCATTGTATTGTACATCGCACATCTCGCTACTATTGTACATCTGAAATTCAATTTAGCACCTCGTTTGTGTTATTTAACATTGGCACCCTCAGTTGGTGGGTCGACCCACCCTTACGTTACGGTTTGGCCGATGCCACATCCATTAGTAGCTCTATCTATTGCTACACACCAATATAAGGGCGGATAGGAGTATGAATGGCTTTGAGCACAGGCTCGATTCCACAAACTTAATTTTGTCCTTACCTCTAATTACTCATGCGGTTGTCATTTCTCATCCACGACCACTGACTGACTTCGTTTGTATGGTATGCCTTATAAACAGTGTGTTTCGCAAGAAACTGACAATTTCATATTCCTTCACCCGACACTAGGTATATAAAATTACACTTCATATTAGTTTTGGAACTTTTTTAGCTGCAATGCTCTTGTTTTAAAAGAAATTATGTGCTATATGTGGCATCACGGGAATGCTATAAGCAGATATCTTGGCTAGTGAAAGTTCAGGAATCTCGAACTTCAGCCAAAGATAGTAAGCTTAAAAGAAAGACAGACCCATGAAGTCTATTCTTATCTTAGCCAGCTCTTGACCAAACAGGACCGGAGCGAACTTTAATAGGTTTGGGCATGATAAATCTCCCATCGATATAAATTATGGAGAGGCCAGAGAGGACAAAGAACACATATTTTTGAAAAAAAAGGAGAAAATGGGGAAATACCACTTACTTACTTACTAAGATGGCGCTACGGTCCGGGGTGGTGTAGCGGGTCAACGGCGCACTGTTCGCCATCTGGCTATCAATAAAGGTAATGCCAGTGCACACACAATTTGGAAAATTTAATTTATTTTAAAAGAATCACAAAAGAAAACAAATTAATTTTTAAAGCATGACTTGCTTGGTTGAAATTCTCAGACGACCAATTTAAAAATATAATTTTGTTTGCCAGATCAAAGTTCGTGGAATGCTTAGTTTTTCCAAACGCCACAGTGGACCTGGAGCTCCATCCGCTCTAAATGACCCAGCCATCTTCCTCTTCCGGTTTTGTCAAAGCCCATGCCTCTGCGCCATACAGCAGGACTGGGATGATTAGTGTCTTATAAAGCGTTACCTTAGTAGTTCGAGATAGGGCTTTGCTACTCAATTGCCGTTTTAGCCCATAGAAACAACGATTGGCAAGAGTAATTCTCCGTGTGATCTCCCTACTGATGTCATTTGCGGAGCTGACCATAGAGCCTAGGTAGACAAAATCCTTTACTACCTCAAAATTATATCTGTCTATTGTGGCGTTCTGTCCAAGACGCCGATGTTGGGTGTCCTTTTTTGTAGATATATATTTTGTATTTGTAGAATATATTTTGTTTTGCTTTCATTGACCGCTACATCCATCTTAGCTGCATCCATCTCAATACTCGTAAATGCCCCATTGACAGCCCGCTGAGTTCTTCCGATTATTTCAATATCACCGGCATAAGCGAGTAGTTGTACAGACTTGTAAAAGATTGTACCTCCGGTGTTGGCTTGTGAGTTTCGTACAATTCTCTCAAGTACTATGTTAAAGAGATCGCATGATAGCGCGTCACCTTGTCTAAGACCTTTCCTGACATCGAGTGTTCTCCATCGTCATTCTGCACAAACGGACGAGCTTGGCAGGGATGCCAAGACTAGACATGGCTCTGTATAACTCGTCTCTATACACGCTATCATAGGCAACTTTGAAATCGATGAAGAGGTGGTGCGTGTCGATTTTATATTCATGGGTTTTTTCCAAGATCTGCAGTAGTGTGAATATTTGGTCAATGGTGGACTTTCCCGGCCTGAAACCGCACTGATAAGGACCTATCAGGTTGTTGACGATCGGTTTTAGGCGTTCGCATAATACGGCAGACAGGATGTTATATGCGATGCTGAGGAGACTTATACCTCTGTAATTGGCGCAGTTCAGAGGGTCTCGTTTCTTTAGGATCGGGCAAACGATGCTGAGGTTCCATTCATCGGGCTTACTTTCGTCCGACCAGATTTTACAGATGAGCTGGTGCATGCTCCTTACCAATTCATCTCCTCCTGCCTTGAAAAGTTCAGCGGCAAGGCCGTCGGCTCCAGCAGCTTTGTTGGATATGAGTTTAGATATCGCTATCCTCACTTCATTCTGATCGGGTTGACGGGAATCTTGACTGCCATCGTCACTGTTGAATGGCTCATTCTGCCTAACAGCGGAATATTGCTCATCATCGCCATTTAACAGTCTGCAGAAGTGTTCCTTCCATATCCTCAGCACCGACTGCGATTCTACTACTATGTTGCCATTTTCGTCCCTGCAGGCTTCTGTTCTGGCTTTGAAACCCTGGCATGTTCTTTTTACCCTTTGGTAAAATTTTCGAACATTATTCCTGCAATAGAGTCTCTCAATCACCTCGATCGAGCGCTTCTCATGTTGCTTTTTCTTCTTTCTGAGAAGTCGATATTCCTCTTTTCTCCTGCGCACGTAGAGCTCGTAAGCAGCTCTAGTCCTTCTATGCAGCGCCGCTTTGTACGCCTCTTGTTTTGCTGCATGTGCTTGCCGGCATTCCTCATCAAACCAGGGGTTTCGTTGTGGTGGCCGAGAGAAACCCAGTACATCAGAGGCGGCGTCTCTGATGGCTTGTTGGCAACGCTGCCACTGGTCTTCCGCATTTGCTGCTGGCGGCACAGGACTTAGATAGAGACTAGAATACACAATCGGCAAGGGTTCTGGCGGTCTCTTGATATTGTAGCTTTTCGACGTCAAATTTCCTCACAGTATTTCGTTGATTTCGCTCCGTTGTGGATATCCGCATCCGTATCTTGGCTACAACTAGGTAGTGATCCGATTCCACGTTGGCTCCTCGGAAAGTCCGGAAACCCAGAATACTGGAAGAGTGCCTTGCGTCGATCGCAATGTGATCGATTTGGTTGACAGTTTTTCGATCAAACGAGAGCCATGTTCCTTTGTGAATGTCGAGACGTGGGAACCGCGTACTAGCTACGACAAAGTTTCGCCCCGCTGCAAAGTCGATTAGCCTGAGTCCGTTGTCGGATGTGATGTCGTGCAGGCTGTGCTTTCCGACCACGCTACTAAAGACGTCCTCTCTTCCTAGCTTTGCGTTAAAATCACCTAGGATAATTTTAACGTCGTGGCTAGGGCATTGCTTATACGTCTTGTCCAAGAGCTGGTAGAAGTCGTCCTTGTCGCGTCGTCCTTGTCGCGTCGTCCTTGTCGCGTCGTCCTTCTCCTCATGAGGGGCGTGATATTAGGCTTATGTTGGCTAATTTAGCCTTGATACGGATATTCATAAGGCGCTCGTTCACATGCCGGAAACTCAAGACTTCTTGCCTAAATCTGCCGCCAATGAGAAATCCGCACCCTAATAGACGCTGTCCTTTTTGTCTGTAGCAATCGCCGTAGTAGATGTCGCAGTTTTTCATACTCATTTTGCCCGGCCCATCCGATCGCACTTCTTGGATGGCGGTAATGTCTGCTTTGAGACACTCTAGGGCCTCCGCAAGTTGTTCGGCTGCACGTGGTTTGTAGAGGGACTTAACATTCCACGCGCAGACACGAAGATCGTTGTCCTTTTTACGTTTGCTTGGGTCGTCAACAGTAAATTCATCCGTATCCGAGTCTGTTGGTTGCTTCGTAACCGAAGGTTTTTTACATAGTAGGGAAGTTAACCCGACGGCACAACCCCCAACCTAGAGGACCAGATCCTTTTTTAGCAACCCCTAGGACGAGGGGCCGGATATACCGATGTCAGTAACCCACTTCGGGGATATGAGGGCTGCCGTTGGCCCATTAAGGGTTCATCCGCCACCATCTCTTTTTCAATACCCTGACGTAGTATTGAAAATCCTTACAGACCTCAGCTTCAAATATGTCGAAGTAGCTCTGGTAAGGTATCCGCTGGCCTGTAGACGTCACCGTTGATTCCATCGAGAGAATTCATCCGCCGCACGTCCTCCTTCTGAGGACCTCTTGTTAGACTTCTGAGACGCATATTTCAGCCGATCAGGTCAACAAGAAATGCCTCGTCCGGTTAAACATATGCGCGCTGAAGTTCACCCAGATGTGCTTACGCAGGTCCGAGTGTTCAGCTACAAATATATCGTCAGACTCAGCATACGCTCATCGTTAGTTCGCTATCAGATAGCTATCCAGCGGGCACCACGTGGAGGTGATGATGCGATTTTGCCGTACTGGGGAAATACCAACTCCTGAAAATATTGTAAACCATATGATGGTATCGAGTGAATATGGGAATATGAAATACCGTGAAACAGGTCGTAGCAATAATATTGAAGGAAATTCGGTGATTGGAGAGAACCAGAAAGAGCAACAACTAAAACAAACGATATCTCGCATGGAACAAGGAATGGCAAACGCTGAACCTGAAGCTAAAGCAGCAGGTACGGAAGGAAACGCATAAACTGCTAATCAGCACCGCGAAGTAATGTCTTACTGTAGGCCCGCGGGTAGGTTTGTTTAAGTGCGTAGGGTGCCGATTAGTACACAGTCGTAGTCCTGACATCCATTTACGTTGGTGCATTGTGCTTGCCAGTAGCCCGGGCTGCTAATATCCTTAGAAGTAAATACAGCCATTGGTGGAACAAAAAAAACTTTAGGGTAGACATCTCCCTTTATATACCTAAGCTACAGGTAGTACCCAATGGACTAAATTTCGTTGACGTATTGGGTTAGTTATATCAGTAAAACTGTCAGCTACCACTATTCCGGTATCTTACTCGTAGTATGTAGAACTTTTTTTTTGTTTTATGAACTGGTAGTAAACCGGAGCTGAAATCCAAATCATGAAAGTCTTTCCTAAGCTCGAACATGGCCGCTATAGGGATGGTGCGTCAGGAACCTCAAGCTGGGAGTTTAAAATTTCTCAGATATCCTTTAATTTTTGCAGGTCTGTTGTACACTTTCAGAGAGTTAGCGTGAAATGTATGTTGTAGGTACACGATTCACCCAATTTGTTGTCTATTGTTGTCCATCTTGACATGAAACTTCCTTAGTCACGGTGGAGTACATACATTTTCACGAATGTAACGAAAATGTGCAACCTTTCGAATGCAATGAAAAGATGAAACACTTATATTCTCGAATAATTTCTCTTTATTAAAGGTTTTTGAAGAAATGCATGTATGAGTACTTTGAAAGCTGCACTACAAAAAATTAACGTTTGGAGACTTCAAAAATGATGATACTTCCAACGCTTGGGAATTCAAAGCATCCGTTTTTTTTATTTGTTCGTCGATTTATTAGTTTTATCGGCGAATTTTCGTAGGTTGGAGTTTCAATGTAGAAGTAGGCCAGTAAAATTTTGTTAAAAGGCGAATTAAGTTCGCATGATAAGACCCACCATTAAATAATGAAAACATATCAGGAGCACATGACAGACTACGTTTGGGAAGATATGCTCGTTGGCTTGTCTTTTGACCTCCTTTGATTTTGTGGTAGTAGTCTTAACTGAGTGGGAACTGTGACGCAAGTGGTTAGTGTGTCGGAGCACCGCGCGTGGGGTTCCATGTTCGAATCCCAGAAAACACCAAAAAGTTTTTTCATGGTCCCTCCTCGCGAACGTCTGACAAACATCCGAAAGTATTGTTGTGAAGAGGAAGCATCTCAAACAAATTGCCCTTCGGATACGACACTAAACCTTAGGTCCCTTCCATTCGTGTGAAAAATATAACGCGCATAACACAAGTGGTTGCAAGAAACTATGGCCAGGCACTAAAAGAGCTGTTCCGCTAGATAATTATTTTTTTAGTCTTAATTAAGGTCTCCGTCGGCAGGCATTTTTTAAACCAACGTCTATTCTGCATGAACCATATCAAATTCATTATTGGAACTTGCACAAAATCTAGTTTCGTTAACCAGTTGCCCAAATGAGAGAAGAGGAGACCTTGAAGGTTTGGGCATTCACAGACCAAGTGTTTGAAGAATGCCTATCCTATCTCAGTACACCAGTCAGGATACAAGATAGTACTAGGTTGCCCCGGCTAAGAACCCACACAGCAACTTAGCTTTCTTTTGATGGTCGAGCTCGCAACCAAGTAAACCACGTGCTAATCGGTGTTAATCACGCATCCAGAATCTTGGATGTGCGAGCGTACAGTGCATTCACCAACTAAAAACGCCAACAACCAGTGGGTCCAACATCGCACCGTCATCAAAGAGCTAGCCGGGACCACATTGGGGTACCAGTCTACCATCGAAAAAGGACCCGTTTTATGATCAGAGTATTGACAATTGAAGATGGTGACAGAAGATGCACACAAACAAACGCTGCACTGAGAAATAAGGGCAGCAAGAGGGTAGTGTCGAGCCAGAAGAAGGGATGAGATGAAAAGAAAAGAGTCCACGCAGCCTTCCAGCTCCAGGAAATCGAAGAGTCTCGCGGATGCAACAACATCCTGCACTTCTATCGAAAGGCCAAGCTACTGGCAGCTGGCTTTAAACCCGGAACGCAGGCTCTTCGAAACACTAGTGGAGAATGGTAGATGTATTTAAGCAGCATTTGCAGCAGCGGCTTAATGCGCATCAAATAAAGAGAGTGCTAGAGAAAGAAAAGGAACCACGTCCAGTCAATGAGGAAGTAGAACCTCCACACAATTTAAAAGAGGTCAGCGCAGCTATTAGAAAGCTGCAAAACAACAAAGCCGATGGCTTTGATGAACTACCCGTGGATCTTTTTAAATCCGGAGGAGATGCCTTGGTTGGGTGTATGCACCAAGCCATCGCCCTTGTATAAATGGACGAAAGCTGGTCTGATAACTGGGGTATCAGCTCTATATGCCCCATCTTCAAAAAAGGCGATACCATGTCTTGCAGTGTCATATATATAGCGTCATATGCTCAAGTACAAGCACATAAAAAACAGCATCCTATACAGAAAAGGACTGAAACCAACATAAAACTCAACCAAGAAGTGTCATAAATCAAACACTACAACTGATCCTAACCAAACTTATTACTCTAGAAATACGCCTTAAAAATTAAGAAAACATAAACGACAAAGTATTTAAGCATAATCATGGATCAAAATCTCAAAGTGATATGTTGGAATGCAAATGGTCTCCTGCAACAAGAACAGGAATTGCAGGTGATTCTTGAAACAAATAACATAGACATTCGTCTTATTTCAGAAACCTATTTTACAAAACACATGGAAATAAAATTTAAAAACTACAACATCTCCGATACCGTTCACCCTGAAAACTCAGTTAAGGGTGGAAGCGAAGTTACATTAAAAACCAATATCCAACAGTATGAAGAGTTGAAATACACTACAGAGAAAATACAAGCTACAGCAGTAGGCATAAATACTAAACATAGAAAAATTAATATCGCTGCTATTTACTGTCCTCCAAAACTTTCAATCAAAAAAGAAAAATATTCTGATTTTTGTTTTTAAAAACTAAGAAACAGATACATACGTATAACAGGTCGTGATTTTAATGCAAAAAAAAAACTTAAACTGGGGTTCTAGATTAACATCAACGAGAGGAAGAGAACTTTATGCTGCAATTCAAAAACATCAGTGCGAAACTCTTTCGACAGGAAGGCCCACGTACTGGCCTACAGACAAAAATAAGATACCAGATCTAATCGATTTTTACATAATCAAAAATTTGTCGAGCAGCTACATATACATAGATGCATTTGAGTATCTAAGTTTTGACCATTCACCTATAATTCTCCAAATTAGTGAATATGTAATTCAAAATACAAAAGCTAAAACCTTAACAAACAAAAGAACAGATTGGCAAGCCTTCAAGTTGAACCTAACAAATAGAATAGACTCAATCACGCCACTTATATCCAAAAATGATATAGGAAAGAAGTACATAAGTTGGTCAGCGATATTCAGAAATCGGACTGAGAAAGCACTCCCGGAGTAAATAGAAAGCAGATGAAAAGAAACTTGCCGAAAGAAATAAATGATTTAGTAGCAGATAAAAGACGAGCAAGAAGAACATGACAGAAAACAAGAGCTCCACAACCTAATCAAGCATGAAATAAATGCAAGCAAAAGTCCTGGATATAACCATAAATCTGGTGACGTATTAAAGAATGAACCATTCAACATAGAAGATGATAGTCAAAATTTCCGTCCACCTGACCAAAACGAAGTGAGGATAGCAATATCCAAGCTAAAATTCAACAAGGCTGCTGGACCTGACGGCTTACCGGCCGAACTTTTCAAGGCAGCTGGTGATGAATTGGTAGAGTGCATAAACCAACTCATCTCTAAGATTTGGTCAGACGAGTGTATGCCTGATGAATGGAATCTCAGCATCGTTTGCCCGAACCACAAGAAAGGAGACCCCCTCAACTGAGCCAATTATAGAGGCATCAGTCTCCTTAACATCGCATACAAGATCTTTTCTGCGATATTGTGTGAACGCCTGAAAGCTTTTGTCAACAGCCTGATTGGACCCTATCAGTGCGGTTTCAGGCCAGGAAAGTCCACCATCGATCAAATCTTCACACTTCGGCAGATCCTGGAGAAAACCCAAGAATTCCAAATCGATACTCACCACCTCTTTATCGATTTCAAGGCCGCCTATGACAGCATCTATAGAGAAGAGCTTTATAGAGCCATGTCTAGTTTTGACATCCCTGCCAAACTTGTCCGCCTGTGCAGGCTGACGATGGAGAACGCTCGCTGCTCCATCAAGGTCGGTAATGACCTCACCGAGACCTTTGATGTCAAAAAAGGCTTTAGACAAGGTGACGCGCTGTCATGTGACTTCTTCAATATTGTACTTGAACGGATTGTGAGGAACTCACAAGCCAACACCGGAGGTACAATCTATTACAAGTCTGTACACGATGATATAGACATTATCGGAAGAACTCAGCGGGCTGTCACCGGTGCGTTTGCAAGCATTGAGGCGGAAGCGGCCAAAATGGGTTTAGCGATAAACGAGGGCAAAACCAAGTATATGCTGTCAACAAGAAGGGAAAGCTAACACCGACGAATTGGACAAAACGTCACAGTGGGCAGCTATAACTTCGTGGTAGTAAGGGACTTTGTCTACCTTGGCTCTGCTATAAATTCTACAAACAACATCAGCGCAGAAATCAAGCGAAGAATAACTCTTGCCAATCGCTGTTTTTTTGGGCTTATAAGACAATTCAACAGTAAAGCCCTATCTTGAACTACTAAGGAGACTCTATATAAGACCCTGATCATCCTAGTCCTGCTTTACGGCGCTGAAACATGGACTTTATTAAAAGAGGATGGAGATATCCTTGGTCGCTACGAGAGAAAAATTCTTCGTAAGATTTTCGGTCCCGTTTGCATTGACGGGTTTTGCAGGAGAAGATTCAATCACGAACTATATGAGCTATAACTGCGTATTGGACGTCTGAGATGGCTAGGACATGTAGAGCGAATGGACACCAACGCTCCGGCCCGCAGAGTCTTCGAATCTAACCCGGAGGGACGACGCAGTAGAGGTAATCATCGCCGTAGGTGGCGCGCACAAGTTCAAGGGGACCTCGACCAACTTGGAGTGCGCAACTGGAGGCAATTAGCTAAAGACCGAGCTAAATGGAGAGGCTTGTTGGTTGAGGCCCAGGTTCACCCCGAACTGTAGCGCCACCTAAATAATAAAATAAATAAAGTATTAAAGAATTTACCCATGAAGGCAATAATTAAAATAAATACCACATTTAACCTTAAATTTGTCCCTAGCTTGTGGAAGGTTGCTGATGTCCTAATGATTCCCAAACCAGGTAAACCGCCAAATGCAGTGTCATCTTACAGACCTGCTAGTATATCGCTATTGCCGATGATATCAAAAGTGTTTGAGAAAGTGCTCGCTAAACGTTTAAATAAAATAATTGAAAGGAAAAAGCTGATTCCAAACCATTAATTTGGTTTTCGAAGGCAGCACTCTACGATACAACAGGTACACAGAATTACGGATAAGATCGAAGAAACATTAGAAAAAACGATGGTCTGTTCGGCTGTATTCTTGGATGTGGCGCAGGTCTTGGATAAAGTATATCACAAAGGACTTAAATATAAACTGGGATGTATGCTGCCAAATCAGTATGCTTCTATTCTTAAATCTTATCTAGATGGAAGATATTTTAGAATAAAACAACAGAACTTTTATTCAAAACTAAGAGAAATAAAGGCCGGCGTACTGCAAGGTAGTGTACTGGGTAGTGTGCTATACCTATTATAATACTAGTGATATTCCGCAACTTACTTACCTTCTTAGGTGGCGCTACAGTTCGGGGTGAACCTGGGCCTCAACCAACAAGCCTCTCCATTTAGCTCGGTCTTTAGCTAATTGCCTCCAGTTGCGCACTCCAAGTTGGTCGAGGTCCCCTTGAACTTGTGCGTGCCACCTACGGCGATGATTCCCTCTACTGCGTCGACCCTCCGGGTTAGATTCGAAGACTCTGCTTGCCGGAGCGTTGGTGTCCATTCGCTCTCCTAGCCATCTCAGACGTCCAATACGCAGTTTTTTGACTAGGTCGATGTCGCTGTACAGCTCGTATAGTTCGTGATTGAATCTTCTCCTCCAAAACCCGTCAACACAAACGGGACCGAAAATCTTACGAAGAATTTTTCTCTCGAAGCGACCAAGGATATCTTCATCCTCTTTTAATAAAGTCCATGTTTCAGCGCCGTAAAGCAGGACTGGGATGATCAAGGTCTTATATAGAGTCTCCTTAGTTGTTCGAGATAGGGCTTTACTGTTGAATTGCCTTATAAGCCCAAAAAAACAGCGATTGGCAAGAGTTATTCTTCTTACTACCTCGAAGTTATAGCTGCCCACGGTGACGTTTTGTCCAATTCGTCGGTGTTGGTTTTCCCTTCTAGTTGACAGCATATACTTGGTTTTGCCCTCGTTTATCGCCAAACCCATTTTGGCCGCTTCCGCCTCAATGCTTGCAAAAGCACCGGTGACAGCCCGCTGAGATCTTCCGATAATGTCTATATCATCGGCGTATGCAAGCAGTTGTACAGACTTGTAATAGATTGTGCCTCCGGTGTTGGCTTGTGAGTTCCGCACAATCCGTTCAAGTACAATATTGAAGAAGTCACATGACAGCGCGTCACCTTGTCTAAAGCCTTTTTTGACATCAAAGGTCTCGGTGAGGTCATTACCGACCTTGATGGAGCAGCGAGCGTTCTCCATCATCAGCCTGCACAGACGGACAAGTTTGGCAGGGATGTCAAAACTAGACATGGCTCTATAAAGCTCTTCTCTATAGATGCTGTCATAGGCGGCTTTGAAATCGATAAAGAGGCGGTGAGTATCGATTTGGAATTCTTGGGTTTTCTCCAGGATCTGCCGAAGTGTGAAGATTTGATCGATGGTGGACTTTCCTGGCCTGAAACCGCACTGATAGGGTCCAATCAGGCTGTTGATAAAGGGTTTCAGGCGTTCACACAATATCGCAGAAAAGATCTTGTATGCGATGTTGAGAAGACTGATGCCTCTATAATTGGCGCAGTTGAGGGGGTCTCCTTTCTTGTGGATCGGGCAAACGATGCTGAGATTCCATTTATCAGGCATACACTCGTCTGACCAAATATTAGAAATGAGTTGGTGTATGCACTCTACCAATTCATCCCCAGCTGCCTTGAAAAGTTCGGCCGGTAAGCCGTCAGGTCCAGCAGCCTTGTTCGATTTTAGCTTGGATATTGCTATCCTCACTTCGTTTTGGTCAGGTGGACGGAAATTTTGACTATCATCGTCTATGTTGAATGGTTCATTCTGCCTGACAGCGGGATGTTGGTCTTCGTCGCCGTTATACAGTTTGCAGAAGTAGTTTTTCCATATTCTCAGCACCGACTGTGATTCTACTACGAGGTTTCCATTTTCATCTCTACAGGTTTCTGTACGGGTATTACTTCTCTGACACGTTCTTTTTACCTTTTGGTAAAACTTCCGTACATTGTTCCTGGAGTATAGACTCTCGATATTCTCAAACGCGCGCTTCTCATGCTCTTTCTTCTTCTTTTGGAGAAGCCGATGTTCTTCCCGTCTCTTTTGCTCGTAGAGCTCACGAGCAGCTCTCGTCTTCCTTTGCAGCGCCGCTTTGTATGCCTCTTGTTTTGCTGCATGCACTCGCCGGCATACTTCGTCAAACCATGGGTTTCGCGGTGGTGGTCGAGCGATACCCAACACATCAGTCGCGGCGTTTCTGATGGCATGTTGGCAGCGTTGCCACTGGTTTTCGGTACTTGATGCTGGCGGCAAAGGGGTGATTGAGAGATTTCGGGATACGCGTTCAGCGAAGAGTCTGGCGGTCTCTTGCGATTGTAGCTTTTCGACGTTAAATTTTCTCACAGTAATTCTTCTTTGTTGCTCAGATTGGGATATCCGCATTCGTACCTTGGCTACAACAAGGTAATGATCCGAGTCTATGTTGGCCGCTCGGAAGGTCCGGACATCCAGAATACTGGAGGCATGCCTTGCGTCGATCGCAATATGATCAATTTGGTTGATCGTTACATGATCATTGGACCGCCATGTCTGCTTATGGATATCGAGATGAGGAAACCATGTGCTTGCTATGGTGACATTTCGCTCCACAGCGAAATCAATTAGCCTTAGTCCGTTATCAGACGTGGTGTCGTGTAGGCTATGCTTACCGACTGCCCTACCAAAGACGTCCTCCTTTCCTATTTTGGCGTTAAAATCGCCCAATACGATTTTAACGTCGTATTTAGGACATTGCTCGTATGTTTTGTCGAGGAGCTCGTAGAAACACTCTTTGGTGGCAGGGTCCTTTTCTTCCGTGGGGGCATGAACACATATTAGGCTTATGTTAGCGAATTTAGCCTTGATCCGGATCGTCATAATACGCTCGCTCACGTGTCGGAAGCTTAACACTTCTTGCCTAAGTCTGCCGCGTATGATCCGCATCCGAATAAGCATTGCCTGTTGCCTCTGTAGCAATCACCGTAGTAGATGTCACAGTTTTTCATCCTCTTTTTGCCCGGCCCATCCCATCGCACTTCCTGGATGGCGCACTTCCTTAGTTGAGTCATCCTTATCCGAGGCTTTTGGTTGTATCGGAACCATGCGGTTTTTACCTGGTGGGGAAGTTACCCCGACGGCACAACCCCCAACCTGGAGGGCCAGTTCCTTAATTATTCCCCTAGGACGAGGGGCCGGGTACACCGGTGCCAGTAGTCCACTACGGGAGTATGAGCGCTGCCGTTGGCCCATTAAGGGCTCTTCCGCCACCATCTCTATTCCAATGTCCTGACCAACATTCGAAATTCCTTACCGACCTGTGATCCGAATACGTCGAAGCAGCTCGCGCAAAGTGTTCACTAAGTTCAACCTCCGCAACTAGAAAACCATATTATCGCAACATTTGCATATGATACTGCAATACTAGCAGAAGGGAGAACTAATGAAGAATCCACAGAAAAACTCCAAATAGGCATTTAAACAAAATTTGTGAATATACTGAAAAGCGAAAAATCAAATTGAATGAGTCCAAGTCAGTCCATATTGATTTTACTAATAAAAAGGTTGAACCTATACCAATCATTATAAACGAACAAATAGTTCCATACGCGAATACAGCGAAATATTTAGGTATGATGCTAACATGCGATGGAAAGAGCACATAAAAAAAGGAAAAGGAAGAGCAAGAGATCAAATATAGAAAATTGCACTCGTTGATAGGTAACATAGCACATAATCGGGAAGTACCAGTGCGACCTATGGCCTAGCAGATCGACGATAGACCAAATTTTCACACTGAGGCAAATCCTGGAAAAGATCAATAAATCTCAAGTCGAAACTCACTACCTATTTATCGACTTTAAGGGCGCCTATGATAGCATTCATCGTCTTGAGGTATACAAGGCTGAGTCGCGTAGGTGGCAGGTCTTGGATAAAGTATATCACAAAGGACTTAAATATAAACTGGGATGTATGCTGCCAAATCAGTATGCTTCTATTCTTAAATCTTATCTAGATGGAAGATATTTTAGAATAAAACAACAGAACTTTTATTCAAAACTAAGAGAAATAAAGGCCGGCGTACTGCAAGGTAGTGTACTGGGTAGTGTGCTATACCTATTATAATACTAGTGATATTCCGCAACTTACTTACCTTCTTAGGTGGCGCTACAGTTCGGGGTGAACCTGGGCCTCAACCAACAAGCCTCTCCATTTAGCTCGGTCTTTAGCTAATTGCCTCCAGTTGCGCACTCCAAGTTGGTCGAGGTCCCCTTGAACTTGTGCGTGCCACCTACGGCGATGATTCCCTCTACTGCGTCGACCCTCCGGGTTAGATTCGAAGACTCTGCTTGCCGGAGCGTTGGTGTCCATTCGCTCTCCTAGCCATCTCAGACGTCCAATACGCAGTTTTTTGACTAGGTCGATGTCGCTGTACAGCTCGTATAGTTCGTGATTGAATCTTCTCCTCCAAAACCCGTCAACACAAACGGGACCGAAAATCTTACGAAGAATTTTTCTCTCGAAGCGACCAAGGATATCTTCATCCTCTTTTAATAAAGTCCATGTTTCAGCGCCGTAAAGCAGGACTGGGATGATCAAGGTCTTATATAGAGTCTCCTTAGTTGTTCGAGATAGGGCTTTACTGTTGAATTGCCTTATAAGCCCAAAAAAACAGCGATTGGCAAGAGTTATTCTTCTTACTACCTCGAAGTTATAGCTGCCCACGGTGACGTTTTGTCCAATTCGTCGGTGTTGGTTTTCCCTTCTAGTTGACAGCATATACTTGGTTTTGCCCTCGTTTATCGCCAAACCCATTTTGGCCGCTTCCGCCTCAATGCTTGCAAAAGCACCGGTGACAGCCCGCTGAGATCTTCCGATAATGTCTATATCATCGGCGTATGCAAGCAGTTGTACAGACTTGTAATAGATTGTGCCTCCGGTGTTGGCTTGTGAGTTCCGCACAATCCGTTCAAGTACAATATTGAAGAAGTCACATGACAGCGCGTCACCTTGTCTAAAGCCTTTTTTGACATCAAAGGTCTCGGTGAGGTCATTACCGACCTTGATGGAGCAGCGAGCGTTCTCCATCATCAGCCTGCACAGACGGACAAGTTTGGCAGGGATGTCAAAACTAGACATGGCTCTATAAAGCTCTTCTCTATAGATGCTGTCATAGGCGGCTTTGAAATCGATAAAGAGGCGGTGAGTATCGATTTGGAATTCTTGGGTTTTCTCCAGGATCTGCCGAAGTGTGAAGATTTGATCGATGGTGGACTTTCCTGGCCTGAAACCGCACTGATAGGGTCCAATCAGGCTGTTGATAAAGGGTTTCAGGCGTTCACACAATATCGCAGAAAAGATCTTGTATGCGATGTTGAGAAGACTGATGCCTCTATAATTGGCGCAGTTGAGGGGGTCTCCTTTCTTGTGGATCGGGCAAACGATGCTGAGATTCCATTTATCAGGCATACACTCGTCTGACCAAATATTAGAAATGAGTTGGTGTATGCACTCTACCAATTCATCCCCAGCTGCCTTGAAAAGTTCGGCCGGTAAGCCGTCAGGTCCAGCAGCCTTGTTCGATTTTAGCTTGGATATTGCTATCCTCACTTCGTTTTGGTCAGGTGGACGGAAATTTTGACTATCATCGTCTATGTTGAATGGTTCATTCTGCCTGACAGCGGGATGTTGGTCTTCGTCGCCGTTATACAGTTTGCAGAAGTAGTTTTTCCATATTCTCAGCACCGACTGTGATTCTACTACGAGGTTTCCATTTTCATCTCTACAGGTTTCTGTACGGGTATTACTTCTCTGACACGTTCTTTTTACCTTTTGGTAAAACTTCCGTACATTGTTCCTGGAGTATAGACTCTCGATATTCTCAAACGCGCGCTTCTCATGCTCTTTCTTCTTCTTTTGGAGAAGCCGATGTTCTTCCCGTCTCTTTTGCTCGTAGAGCTCACGAGCAGCTCTCGTCTTCCTTTGCAGCGCCGCTTTGTATGCCTCTTGTTTTGCTGCATGCACTCGCCGGCATACTTCGTCAAACCATGGGTTTCGCGGTGGTGGTCGAGCGATACCCAACACATCAGTCGCGGCGTTTCTGATGGCATGTTGGCAGCGTTGCCACTGGTTTTCGGTACTTGATGCTGGCGGCAAAGGGGTGATTGAGAGATTTCGGGATACGCGTTCAGCGAAGAGTCTGGCGGTCTCTTGCGATTGTAGCTTTTCGACGTTAAATTTTCTCACAGTAATTCTTCTTTGTTGCTCAGATTGGGATATCCGCATTCGTACCTTGGCTACAACAAGGTAATGATCCGAGTCTATGTTGGCCGCTCGGAAGGTCCGGACATCCAGAATACTGGAGGCATGCCTTGCGTCGATCGCAATATGATCAATTTGGTTGATCGTTACATGATCATTGGACCGCCATGTCTGCTTATGGATATCGAGATGAGGAAACCATGTGCTTGCTATGGTGACATTTCGCTCCACAGCGAAATCAATTAGCCTTAGTCCGTTATCAGACGTGGTGTCGTGTAGGCTATGCTTACCGACTGCCCTACCAAAGACGTCCTCCTTTCCTATTTTGGCGTTAAAATCGCCCAATACGATTTTAACGTCGTATTTAGGACATTGCTCGTATGTTTTGTCGAGGAGCTCGTAGAAACACTCTTTGGTGGCAGGGTCCTTTTCTTCCGTGGGGGCATGAACACATATTAGGCTTATGTTAGCGAATTTAGCCTTGATCCGGATCGTCATAATACGCTCGCTCACGTGTCGGAAGCTTAACACTTCTTGCCTAAGTCTGCCGCGTATGATCCGCATCCGAATAAGCATTGCCTGTTGCCTCTGTAGCAATCACCGTAGTAGATGTCACAGTTTTTCATCCTCTTTTTGCCCGGCCCATCCCATCGCACTTCCTGGATGGCGCACTTCCTTAGTTGAGTCATCCTTATCCGAGGCTTTTGGTTGTATCGGAACCATGCGGTTTTTACCTGGTGGGGAAGTTACCCCGACGGCACAACCCCCAACCTGGAGGGCCAGTTCCTTAATTATTCCCCTAGGACGAGGGGCCGGGTACACCGGTGCCAGTAGTCCACTACGGGAGTATGAGCGCTGCCGTTGGCCCATTAAGGGCTCTTCCGCCACCATCTCTATTCCAATGTCCTGACCAACATTCGAAATTCCTTACCGACCTGTGATCCGAATACGTCGAAGCAGCTCGCGCAAAGTGTTCACTAAGTTCAACCTCCGCAACTAGAAAACCATATTATCGCAACATTTGCATATGATACTGCAATACTAGCAGAAGGGAGAACTAATGAAGAATCCACAGAAAAACTCCAAATAGGCATTTAAACAAAATTTGTGAATATACTGAAAAGCGAAAAATCAAATTGAATGAGTCCAAGTCAGTCCATATTGATTTTACTAATAAAAAGGTTGAACCTATACCAATCATTATAAACGAACAAATAGTTCCATACGCGAATACAGCGAAATATTTAGGTATGATGCTAACATGCGATGGAAAGAGCACATAAAAAAAGGAAAAGGAAGAGCAAGAGATCAAATATAGAAAATTGCACTCGTTGATAGGTAACATAGCACATAATCGGGAAGTACCAGTGCGACCTATGGCCTAGCAGATCGACGATAGACCAAATTTTCACACTGAGGCAAATCCTGGAAAAGATCAATAAATCTCAAGTCGAAACTCACTACCTATTTATCGACTTTAAGGGCGCCTATGATAGCATTCATCGTCTTGAGGTATACAAGGCTGAGTCGCGTAGCGTTGGAAAGTACGTGGTGCTCTGTGCAATTTGGAAAAAACTCATCCGCACTATTCCGAATTTGTATCGGATTTAGGCGAGGAAACATGCTGTCATGTGATTTCTTAAATTTCGTGCCGGAACAGATAGCGCAAGTACGGGCATTAACACGGAATGCACTATCTTCTACAATTGGTAGATGGTATTGACATCATCAGGAGATCTAAGCGTGCAGTCATAGAGGCATTTACGGCAATTGAAGATCAGGCGAGATGAGTTTGTGTTGAATGAAAATCTATCTGTCTTCGATGGACTAAATTAATGCTTTACAGAACGCTTATCTTACCAGCCCTACTATATGGCGCCGAGAGTTGGATTATAAGTAAGAAAGCTGAGCTAATACTAAACTCTTTCGAGAGAAATTAATTCGACGAATATAAGGTTCTGTGAGCGAAGAGGGCGAATGGAGGAGGATATTTAACCGCGAACTCTATGAGCAGTACCAAGATGTGAATGTAGTCCAAAAAGCTAAGATACGTCGACTAAATTGGCTCGGTCACATCGAGCGAATGGACAACAATGCTCCAGCCAGTTGAATCTACGAATCACAACCTCAGGTTTGAAACGACGAAAGCAACTGAACTTCCGGTATAAAGGACCAAGTAATCGCGGATGCCAAAAACTTTGTTTGCGTAACTGGAAGCTGGGTGCTCGGGGTCGATAAGAATCTGCCTCAGGAGTCTACATGGGTCAGGAGCCCATTAAGTAAGTAAGTATGTATCATCAGTTCCAAAGGCACATAGAAGAGAGTTTCAAAACAATTATGTTCAGCAATCAACACGCTATGTAAGCCCTTTCAATGCACCAAAGTAGACTGCGATGGCGTTTGTCTTAAAGTGCCTGTTGAAATCTGAAACAACTAACAGCTTATAACATGCATAATTTACGAATAATGGATTTCCCTGCATTAAGCATTTTGTAATGATTCCGAAAAGGGATTTCCAGATTAGAATTAGCCTTGGCGTGTTAGTGAAACATGACATAGATGTAAAAGCCCAATTGGAAAACCCTGGTGGTGGTATAATTAACGATGGCAAAACCTGTTATCGATTATATTATCGTCCTTAAAATTTATGAAATTAGCTGCTTCAAATAATGTGGGCTGAAGTGGGTGTAGATAAATTCGCGGCAATAACTCAATTTTCAACCGTCTAAAGCATAGCCACTATTTTCAGATTTCTTTAAATTTCACTTGTGTGCCTTCTTGTTACCCCCAAATTATCCTTTTTCTATGCAGAATTCAAACTAAAGCTTACTATGTAGTGTGAAATATCCTAACACATACGCAAGACATTGTATTGTATTAGGGTGAGGCAGAGCCATAGTGAGTTTTTCTTCTTTTCCATCGCGCATTGTTGTCGTTGTTTTCTTTTTCAGGAAGACAGAGTAATTGAAATAAATGGGCCAATAAATCACATAGCTGCTCAAAACTCATTTTATGTTTATTAGAATGACGGTTGCGTGTCTACCATACAAACATTCGTACATTTGGCATTTTCCAAATTAAGCAAAAGTCTATTTGTGCCACGAGGACTCTGTGCTGCCTGATGAGGCGGGACAGCAGGCAGAAATCCCTCGGAAGACAAATGACAGAGGCATTCATAACTCGAAGCAAAAGTATTCAAATGAGTTTGGAAAAGAAACCCACACTCATACATACCGAACAAGGACTCCGAGGATATCTCAACAACGCGTAATTTATTTTAATAAATGAATTAATGGATGCAAATAAACAGAAAAGATACTGATATTCCAAATTTCATACGGCGCGACATGGTCGCCACCTATAGTGCTGTTTGCGGGCCCCATTCCACTAATTATACTGATGTCTAGGGAGGATATAGTTCAAAGGTTGCGACCGCCTCCTGGTGCTTTAATTGATTCATTTTCGAACATTTTCTTTACCCCCACCCAAAAACTACGGTAGAGGGTGGTGGTGAATTTCTTTCGTCGAGAAGTGGCCATTAGCTGCGCTAGGCCGGAATAGGTTGAGTTTGTGTGAAATTTGCTAACGCAATTCGCAATGATTTTTATCTTTATAACACAACAACAACAGCAACTAAGGGGGGATGGATGACAGGATACCGTTTTGTATTGTGGCCGCACTGGAATTGCGTAGACTTAATTAATTTTATTTTTGTATTTTGCTAATGGATCCATTTATTATCGTTGCGGTAATGCTGATGATGCTGGAAACAGAGATTTATGTATACATTTGCGGATTTTCCACGAGCCAGAGAGCAGTTGGAATAGTGAATCATCAGAGGATGATTCAAATTCCACAAGTTCAAGCTAAGGAGGATGGAGGCGAATCACAGTACAAGTGCTTTGGAGAGAAACTGACTCACGTTAGGAGTTCTATTAGAAGTTTTAATTGGATAGGAAGATAATGTCTCACAGGACTTTTGGGTTTGTTCCGTGAATTCTCTGAAGTCTTACTATTTCATTGAGAAATTGTGTAAGACCTGCATCACATCTTTGAAATGAATGAACGAGGTGGGCGAATTGAACTCAATGTTAAATACATGTGAAATTAAACATGTGGTTTACGGAATTTAAGTGGCAAGAGGCAAGCTCGTAAGACTGTAATACCTACGGATTCAAGAAGTTGTTTGAAGGTCTGTGTGTCAGCCATACGTTTGTAAACTCTGAACTGTTTCACATAGATACATATTTTATTTTATACATTATATATATATATAAAACCCCTGAAAGAAACCTAGTCAAACTTTTCTCTGTCCTTAATCAAACGTAGACTTTGAACCAGAAGTAGAGATCGGTAACCTTTCTAGAATATAGAGGTACAAAGTGCCAAATCTCATCTAATACCTACTCCTGTGAGCAGGGAGTACTTCATTAATGCAGGGTTGTCTTTTACCTGTAGCTAGTAAAATAATTTCATCAATATAAATATACTACTGCCTTTTTTTTTTTTACTGTGCCTTAGTTTGCGCAAAATTCTGTTTCCACTCAAGATTCATAATTATAGTGAGTAAGACGAGTTTGTTAATGTAACCTAATAACTCCATTCCATGTAACTGCAAGACGAATGAAATGGCAAAAATGGGCACTGACACTGTAAATCGTTCAAAAAGATTCTTTTATTGGGCCTAACGGTTACTAAAAGACTCCTCCCTTTACATAGAATAAATATAAGCCTCACAGTAGGAATAATCACAAGACACTGTCTGCTAGGACGAAACGCCAGAAAAATGGTTAAGTGATTTCTACAGGAAGCTGCAGGGACGAAGAAGAAGATGAAAATAATCTTCACCTTTTAGGCACCTGCCCAGCTCTAGCTACTCTAAGGAAGAATAGACTAGCAGAATACGTCTTTGAAGATTTAAGTGATCTGTTAAAAGCAGACATTTTAAGTATATTTAAGATTACGTTTTCATCATTTGAAACCAGGGTTCGATAGTATCTGGCCCCCCCACCTTCTCCAAGGACCGGTCCCTATCTTGCTCACTCAACAACAACATGAGGTTAAAAATGTAATAGTTACCTCGCAAGGGCGACAAGCGGACTTCCCATAACTTGCTATCTCTGTATCAACAATTTCCTACCTACTCCTACATATGTAGATGGATAATAATAACAGTACCACTGGCTTGATTACACCAGTCACTCCTAGTACTCTTACGCACCCTAGGGTTCATTTAGACAACCAGGGTTTGACTTAATCAGCCACATCAAGCATATTGAGATTTCTAATTCCACATCCAACCTGATATAATTTTCAGGTTCCCCTAGGTACCCGGTAAATTCCGGTTCTCAATCATGTTGTATCACAATGGACCTTACTTTGGTCTAAACGTGTCCCGACCTTGCCAGGACAGACACCTCACCTAACTAACCCACGATAAGTTTGTCGTTGAGTGAAGGTAAGGAGGTGTCCTTCCCATATAGGACTTCGTACACGGTGTAAATGGTTGCACTGATTGCGAGAGGGAACGTGTGATAAAAACTGTATTTCCAGTGAGGACTCAATGATGTTGCTGAGCATTTTCTAAAACGATTTTCGTTTAATAATTCCTTGAGGGTTTCTCGCCAAAAACCGCCAATCTCATCGTTAAGGCTTAAGATGGCCTGGGCATACTGTATCGCAAGTTGGCTTGCATCACTAAATCCGATCAACAGCACAGACGCTACTTAAGCCCAAATTGTACGTTTATATGATGGTCAGGAGACTGTCGTCTCTTTCACTACCGCAGTTTGTATGGTGACCTTTTTGATAATCAGAAAACGATGTTAAGATTCCATTGATCAGGTATACTTTGATCGTGGTTGGGTTCTGTTTGGGCTTTATTACTGACAGAAACTTTGTATGTAAAAAAGTGGAGTGGAGATAAGATAAAACATAAAAATCGGTGCATTCGAAATGTCCTTTTATAAGGCTTCTCATTATGAGCTCAACCACTCAGTAGCAAATATTGTGAGTTTGCTGTTCCGTTTCAAATAAGTGTTTGAGTATTTTAATTTTTAGTTCAATTCACGCATTCCTTTACAACCAGTGAGCATGACAGATATAAACATCACATCCTTTCTCAAGACTTGCCCAAGCACAATCGTGTTTCCGAGCACATTTTGCAGATGAGTTTGGGTAAGCTCATTGTCAATTGACAATTAGTAGAGATAAAATTCGTAGAGATAATATTCTATAATAATACGTTTGCACTACTATCTAACTACTAATCAGTAACTTTTCAGAAATTAACTTTTAATACATTTGAACGTATGCTTCAATGAGTACACTGTGTCTACTCGGTGTGGAAAAACATAACCGATGTCATAGTAAATGCATCCTTCTCGGAGGAAGTTATGAAAAATGCAAGACTTTTAGGGCCGACAATGCGCCCTAAACGATCTATTGTGCCAAGGGTGCTTATTAATCTCCTTTAGGAAAGCGAGAATGTCATAAGTGTAGGAGATTCTGAAATGTTCGAACCCTCTCTATCAAAGATGCGCTGTCTTAGGTTAAAGTGGCTGCCAGCTAAGAATCGCCAACACACTTGGACCAATAGGGTCTATTGTGATATGATAATGCGCCGTCTTAATCAACTTTATGCTGGGTATTCACAAAGAATCTGCTCTAAAGTTTCATTCTCTTCCTGAAAGCACGCTATCCCCGTAGACAGGTTTAGCCGTTTAAGATGGTATTTCGGGTAACAATAACCTGTGTGGAAGCTCAATAACATCCGTACACTGCCCTTATTTAGTACTAGTCGATCCGTGCTCGCTTTGCTTCGTCCGTCTGCCACTTTAAAGACAACAAAATATTTGCTTCTAAGACTTTTCTATAGTCTATAGATACTCATATTGCTAGGATTCAGAGCTGGCAGATTGTGGGAAATTTCCCTATTTGAGGTGAATTTCATAATCTGTATGAGTTTAAAGCGAAAAAGGGGTACTTTTTATCTTCCAGAAAAAAGAAAAGGGAATTTTCATTCTTCCAAAACTCAGCTTTAATTTTCTTACTCAACTTATGAATGTGATTGTGGAAATTATTGAAGCCGGTAAAGTCTTGCATTAGTATTTCATTGTTATAGTTGTAATGCTAATATTTTGCATACATTTGCACACACCATGTTTCCAAAAGCTTTCATCAAAGACAGTATGAAGAAAAACATACAAAGAATTTAAAAACAATTTAAAAAAAAACACCAGAAATAGACAAAGTTTTTGCGAGTACGAGGTCTAGTGCAGATAAAACTAGAGTGGCGTAAATAAAGTTCGCTGCTTGTTATGTGCCAGGATTGGGCCACATAGGCAACTTTGTCGTAGGGGAGGAGGACGGTGGCACGCTTTCACAAGCACAGCTAAACTCGTCGGACTGGGGTAGTTCTTGTCTCCCCTCCCTCTTACGTCTCCTGTTCATAAACAAAATTAATCGTGCCTAGCTAAAACTAATCTAAAGAAAAGAGAAAAAAATTTAAATAACCCTATGTCGACTGCGGACGGACTTCAAGATTTAAATTGGTATACAAGAATGAAAAGGTATGGGTTCAATGCCACCCAGGAGAAAGGACGGAGACATTTATCATAAAATAGTCTAAACCTAACTAATCTAAACTATCTCTAAACTCCCCTTACCATTAATAAGATTAATGAATTGTGGACTTACCTTATGCTTAACCCAACTGACTTATCACTAACCTTAATCTAGCCCTAATCCTAAACGACCTGCGTCTCCACAGTCTCTCCCGGATAGGGGTCCGTTGTGTGCCGGAGACTTGCCCGATGGTGTTGGCAATCTTTGACCGGCCCTCCCACATGTCTCTCGATATGTCCTTCGCCATTTCATACGGTCGATGTTTGGACGAAATGGCCCCTAAATGGATCCTTCCAGCCGCTGCCTAGTCTGAAAAGTAAATGGTGTCCCTGGTCGTCTCCATCCTGGTCGTCACCGTCAGTAATTGTCCTGTTACGTCACCGTTACCTACTGGCCGCAGAAGGACGGCCTAGCCAGGCCTCCACACACCCGTCGTAGGACTTCTAGCACTTCATTATTAAATTAAAATCCAATGCTTTCAAATAAATTCATCTAAAACACAATATATATTTTTCATTAAATTCAAAAAGTTGGCAATGCCATTTAAAACTTTAGCTTATAGTCTACTTAAAACGGAAATTAAGAGAGAAAAAAAAAAAATTAAAATATCAAAAAAACTGTCGTACTGCCTTCGCCGCATTCTGCCCTTAACGTGTATTTTTTTTTTCTTTATATGTATAATTGTATAATTTTTATGTTCAAGAAAAATATATAAAAAAGTGGGAACTCACAGTTTTACTCGTCCCTCGGTGTCCTGCCGGCAGCACGTACGAAGAAGATCCTGTGAAAAGAAATCCCGAAGACCGATTCAACGCCTTTTATACGCACTTAATTTCACTATTTAAAGGCAAAACACACACTATACTATTATGATCACTTCCTTTTTTTCTTTCTCTTAATTCATAATTCATTAGATGATTAAAGGAGAACTAAACTTAATTCAAAAATTCAATTAAAAAAACAAAAAAGGAAACTTCAAAAATTGTAATAAAAAAATTCACTATGTTGGTTTAATTCACTGTCTTCTAATTTTTTATTTTAATATTTTTTTTTGTTTTCGGGGGTCATTGGGGTTGGGGAAATGTCCAGGGGAGCACCCCGTCCAGTGCTGGGTTACGAGTTTGCGAGCGAACGGTCGGGTGCTCATTAACGGTGAGGTTGCCCTTGTCCGTTGCTCCTGTTGTGCACTCCGGAGTAGTGCTAGCCAACTGTACCGGCTTACTTATTTAGCTGCATCCGCTAGCGCAGTTATTTTATGTGTTCAGCAGTCTGGGTCACCCTTTTTGTGTTTTTGGGGTGTCACCCAAGAAACCCAATCACTGCTTCCGGGGTTCTTAATTCTCAGTTTTGGGACGCACGTTTAAGATTATTCTCCACTGGTTGGTATTTGCTCTGACTGGTGCTTTATCTCGCTGGCTGCTGGTTCGGTCAGTAAAAAATTCTAGCACAATTCAAATAAAATATTTTATCAGTTATTTTAAATGCCTATGTATACACGTATGCATATTATTTTTTTTTGCATTCGCCCACTGGTACTTACAGCAATTCTCTGTGCCTAAATTCCTCCACGAAGGTTATTGTGGTCCATTTGGATGGTCTTCCAATTTAAAAGTGACCATGAAACTCTTTGCCGTTGGTTAACGGACTTTGTCTCCGTATGTCTGTCTGTTCTTTCGGAACATCACCGGGAGGAGAACTCTCCCACTTTCCAGTGAGTGCTCCACGTCAAGGTAGGGTGTTATTGTCTATCTCTGTCCCACCTATACATATACTTACTCTACATAGTCATACATAATACATAAATACATAACGCCTTACTATTATTTAGTCTTAAATACTATCTATTTTACACCTAACTACAATTTAAACAACCCCTATCCTTATTCATTATTCAAATTATTTTCGCTTAAACTGGTATAATCTTAGTGGAGACCAGTGTGATCTATTACATCTAAGTCCTTTTTCCCTAAAAGTGCGCGAAACTTTCGGGCATCAGTGAAACCACCCGACTTACGCACCCTTTATTAGAGGAGTTCGAAAGCATATCCTCCTCGCAAAAATCTGAAATGTCAGATTTGTTTACATTTATCAATATGAATTTGCTATTTCTTTCTTTTTTTATGTTTGATCTTTTGTTTTTTCTAGCTTCTATAGGTTTTGCCGATACCAGCTGGATTTGCCCATCGTTCGACACCTTATTTGCCAAGATAAGTATTTTTGGTAATAGTATATATGTGGTTTTTAGTTTCAAGGGGCCGCCATCTACCATTGCATTTTGTGGCGCCTTGGAAATTGCCTAAAATATTTGATTTCTTTTTTTTCAGATGGTGGACAGCTTCGGCACAAGCGCCGCGTATAGGAGCAGATTCTCGGCGACCGGTATATGGAAGCCTTCGCTCACCAACACCATCTGGTCACCGCGGGGTCATTGACCTGGGATGTTTGTCAGACGTTCGCGAGAGGTAGGACCGTGAAAAAAACTTTTTGGTGTTTTCTTGGATTCAAAAATTGGACGTCACGCACAGTGGTCCGACACACTGACCACCGCTCCCGACCCTGACACTAGGGAGGACGAAATGTTCCAAATAATAAAAGCGATTATTGCTGTTGCTGTAGTTATAAGTTAACACCCCATCTTACGCCACATCGTAATCACGCTCCGCATTCATGTTCCTATTCTATTTTTCCTACCTTTTCCCATCTACCTCAGAATCACGCTCGTGTTTCGTGTTTCCCAACATACTTTATCCCATCATATCCGCACCTTAGCACATTCCCACACTCCAACAGAATCACGCTCTAGTTTCAAGTTGCTGACTCGACGTCTGGAGCAATATCCCATTGCACATATTTTCCCATATCTTTCATTTGCCCATATTCCCCAACGTGCCCGTAGTTTTAGTTAGGTGTTAAGTTTATTTTGATTTGTTGTTAAGTTCAGTTTGTAATTTTTTGCCATGGAATAAAGAGGCTTCTCCTCAGAAAAAATATTTTTTTTAAAGTTTTTAATTTATAAAAATTTAATTGGCGCCCGAGCAGGGACCACAAGATTCGGTTCGTGAAAAAATAAGTCCCTTAAGTAGTGACGAGCTACAAACCTTTTTGTTCCGTGAAAGTTCCCTCAAGTAGTGAAGAGGCGGTTTCAAATTAATACGTAGCGCGGACGAAGATTTCTTGTGGTCCCCCCCGCGATCGTGTGCAGGTGAAAGCAGATAACTGCAAGGGCCCCGAAGTAGCCCCGTAAAAAGGACAAAACGGAAGCTTGTTAGAGCTAGCCGCACCGCCCGATCCCTGGAGAACACCCGGCATCTCCACCCGGAAAAAAGGACATCCTAGTACATCAAAATGCAGTCAGCAGATTTAGTGTTAATCTTAGCGTAAGTAAATTAAGAAATTTCAATAGTGAATACAGAGCTAAAGAAAAATAAGAAATCTCTCTTTTGAATAAAGTTAGAAATTAAAGAAAGTGAATATAAATCACCGAAAATTTAAAGAAATTGAATGAAATTAGAAATTTTAAAAGTGAATCAAAGGAAAATATGTGAAAAATGAAATTAGAAGTTTTGAAAAGAAAAGGCGAATATAAATCAAAAGAGATATATACGAAAAATTAAATAAAGTTAGAAATTTTAAGAGAATACAAATCGAAGAAAAATAAATTAAAAATTGAATAAAGTCGGAAATTTTAAAGTATGAATTAAAGGAAATTTTTGAAGCTAAAAGTGTTAAACCAAAAGTTTATGAATTTAAGAATTAAAAAGAATTTAAGATAATAATTTAATTTGTTCTCTAAAAGTGAAACTAGATTAAAAATTGAGCATTAAAAGTTTAAATAAAAGAAAAAATATATGAGCAAGTTATTAAAAAATTAAAAGCCAAAGTTAACAATTTAAAATCAAATATAAGAAAAAGAAACATAAATTAAAACAATCAGAAATTAGTAATAGGAAAATTTAAAAATTAAGAACATTACATTCAGAGTATAACCATTCCTTTTTTCCCTCCTCTTACTAATTTCATTTTTAATTGGTAAAAGTTATATTCCAACCATGCCAGAACTCCGATCAGGAGCCTCTACTAGCAATGCTAGCGAACAATCTTATGATCCGATTCCGCCAAATCCCCCAAATCCTCCCAGTAGGAACTCTCCCGTGGATGTTGATAATCCACCTAGGGCACAGAGTAGGAGTACCGCGGAACAAAACCAGAATAGCTCATTTTTATCCAGTGCTTCCCATGTGGATTCGCACCAAGAAGTCAGAACTACTCCAGCACTGGATTCCCTTATCTCTTCAATAGTATGCCGGATTCTCGATCAACAAGGTCCGAGCATCGTTCAAAACGTTTTAAATCCCAACGCTCAACGGTTTCCTGGTATAGACCAAACTATCGAGGCGAAGCATAGGGACAAATTAGACGATTTAGACAAAGTACCTGATGTTGTGAGATGTCTGAGGAATTTCTCAGGAGACGGAAGCGAATTTTCTTCTTGGAAGAAAAGCGTTGATCGTGTCCTGCACATCTACGAACACATCAAGGGAACACCCAAATATTATGGGATTCTTAATGTCGTTAGGAATAAAATCACCGGTCAGGCTGATGCAGCTCTCGAATCGTACAACACCCCGCTGAATTGGGAAAGCATTTCCCAATGTCTAGCAATGCATTACGCTGACAAGCGTGATGTTAGTACCTTGGAATATCAGCTAACTGCCTTGGTCCAAGGAAACAATACCGTTCAAGGTTTTTATCAAATCGTTTACTCTCACCTTACCCTCATACTCAATAAAATATCTTGCATGAATATTAGCCCAGAGTCTATGAGATTGCTTACCCAGACATATAGGGATAAAGCCCTAGACACCTTCATAAGGGGTTTAAGGGGTGACCTACCAAGGTTACTAGGAATAAGGGAACCCGTAGATCTGCCCCAAGCATTACATCTCTGTTTAAAGCTAGAAAATCAAAATTTCAGAACAAGCTATGCCCATACCGGCCAAGGGTCATTCAGAAAACCCCCCATTCCACAAAAATTTAATACTGTACCAGTACAACCAGTGAATCAGAGACCGCATTTCTATCCTCAACCTTCTAGCGCACCTAAATTTCCACACCATGGTGCTTATCGTCCGAGTTATAATACTCCACCGCAAAACCCGGCGTACTATGACCGGAGTACCAACCAGCCAAGGGCAAATAACCCTAATCAGTTTCAGATAAAAACAGAACCAGCAAGTCAAGGCCCTAGTAAGCATGCTGGAGCAATAAACTACCAGAACAGACAACAATTTAATCCGAGATCAGGAAAATACTGGCCACCTAATCAACAATCTGCACCGGCTTACAAGCCCAAGCAACCTAATTTTCATATAGACCCAGAGCCCGAAAATCACTCTGGTGAACTAGATGAATATGTTGAAGCTCAGAGAACGAGTGACCAGCTCTACGATCAAACATTAGAAGAATACTCAGAGGATAATTCCTCGGAATATCAATATCCTATGGAACAAGAGTACAGCGACATACATTTTTTAGGCTAAGTGACTCTTCCTTGCCTTATTTCGAGTGCAAGACGAAGAGTGGCGAAATTTTAAAATTTCTAATAGATACCGGTTCCAGTAAAAACTATATACAGCCAAGTCTAGTGCAAAAACCTATTCCTAATGATCAATGCTTCTACGCAAAATCCATAGCCGGAGACATAAAAATAACACACCACACAGTGGTAAATCTTTTTGGTCTTAATAACGTTAATATTAAATTTTTCCTTCTACCAACTCTGAAAACATTTCATGGTATATTAGGGAACGATAGTTTGAAAGAATTATCTGCTGTTATCCATACCAAGGATAGTTTCATGACAATCTTGAACACAGCAAGAATTAGAGTTAAGCAACTCGAGTCCCAATCCGTACATTCATTAGCCTTTAGGACGAATCAGTTAACGTACTCACAAAAGAACTTACTTGACGTAGCCATTAGACAATATCCAGGCTTATTCTCCGAGCCAGACGAAAAGCTTACCTACACAACTAAGGTCGTAGGAGAAATCCGAACCTCAACTGATAATCCCGTTTACACCAGGTACTACCCTTTCCCAATGTCTCTCAAAAGCGAAGTTGAAAGACAAATACAGAAATTGCTCGACGACGATATAATAAGACCTTCACGGTCACCATACAATTCACCCGTGTGGATTGTCCCTAAAAAAGCCGATTCTACAGGAGCCAAGCAATATAGATTAGTGATAGATTACAGGAAATTGAACAGTGTAACAATATCCGATCGCTATCCAATTCCAGATATAAATGAGGTACTCGCACAATTGGGGAAAAATAAGTTTTTCACCGTCTTAGACCTTAAAAGCGGATTCCACCAGATCCCATTAAAGGAATCTGACATCGAAAAGACCGCATTTTCCATCAACAACGGAAAATATGAATTCACAAGGTTACCGTTTGGATTGAAGAATGCTCCTTCAATCTTTCAAAGAGCTCTTGACGACATACTCCGCGAGTATATCGGAAAATCATGCTACGTCTACATAGACGATATAATAATTTTCAGTAAAGATGAGGCTGAACACGCCACACATATCGAACAAATATTTAAGACTCTGAACTATGCCAACATGAAAGTCCAGTTAGATAAGTGTCATTTCTTCAAAAGTGAGGTTGAATTTCTTGGTTTCAACGTATCTACAGACGGCATAAGAACTAACCCTGCTAAGGTAGAAGCAATCTCAAACTTCGCAGTTCCAAAGACATTGAAAGAATTACGATCTTTCCTAGGCCTATCAGGGTATTACCGCCGCTTTATTAAGGACTATGCAAAGCTGGGGAAACCCTTGACAACACTCCTAAGAGGGGAAGGGGGACGCGTGTCCAAAAACCAATCCTCCAAGATATCCATAGATTTCAACACGGAAGCTATTGAATCTTTCAACAAAATCAAAGCTTCCCTTATTTCCAGAGACGTAATACTAGCCTACCCCGACTTCAGCAAACCTTTCGAACTAACGACCGACGCTTCGAATTTTGCAATCGGCGCTGTTCTTGAGCAAGACAATAAACCCATAACATTTATATCTAGAACGCTGAGCAAAGCCGAAGAAAACTATGCAGCCAATGAGAAAGAAATGTTGGCCATAGTTTGGGCTTTAGGATCGCTAAGAAATTACCTATACGGTTCAGCCAAGGTAAAAATATTTACTGACCATCAACCACTGACATTCGCTCTTAGTAGCCGAAACCACAATAGTAAGATGAAGAGATGGAAGTCCATCCTTGAGGAATACAATCACGAAATAAAATACAAGCCTGGTAGAAACAATGTTGTGGCGGACGCCTTATCGCGGTCACCGCAATTATCTAACGTTAATTCTTTAACTGTAACACAACATAGCGACGAAAGTTCTTCCCAAGGACTTATACCAAGCGTCGAAGCACCCATCAACGCCTTCAAAAATCAAATTTTCCTTAACATTGGTGAACCAGTCAAACAAGAATTCAAGATCGTTTTCCCTGGGTATCATAGACATATCATTACCGAAAAAGTTTATAACCAAGAAAATCTTCTGAAATTTTTAAGGAAAGTCCTAAATCCGTCTGTCATAAATTGCATTAAAACCCAAGAACCTGTAATGGGCCTAATACAGGAGTTGTATCCACAGCACTTTAAAACGTATAAGGTTAGATTTACGCAAGTACAGGTAGAGGATATCTTTAGCCAACAAGATCAAGAAATTATAATAATAGAAACTCACAACCGCGCACATAGAAACGCGAAAGAAAATAGGCTCCAAATTCTTGAAAAATACTATTTTCCTTCTATGATGAGCAAAATAAAACGCATCACAAATATCTGTTCAGTGTGTAAGCAAAGTAAATACGAAAGACACCCCAATCAACCGAAACTTGGGGAAACACCTCTCCCGACATATCCAGGACATACCGTCCACTTTGATATCTTCCTAACCGATAAGAGGATTGTATTAACTTCATTAGATAAGTTCACAAAATATGCACAGTTCAAAATACTAAAAAGTAGAGCTGCAGAAGATATAAGACAACCTCTGCGAGAGTTAATCTTTGCCTTTGGTGTACCAAACTCAATCGTTATCGACAACGAACCGTCGTTGAATTCAGCCTCAACACTCTTTATGATGAGAGATGAACTTGGCATAAATGTCTTTACGACACCGCCGTATAAAAGCGAGGTAAACGGACAAGTTGAGCGCTTTCATTCAACCTTAACGGAAATAATGAGGTGCCTCAAGGGAAACGGAACCGAGCGTAACTTCGAAGAACTACTTCAACGAGCGGTGAACGAATACAATCATAGTATTCATTCAACTACGAACAAAGAGCCGGTAGACCTCTTTTTCGGACGTAACGTCAATTTTACCCCCGACGATTACGAAAAGACTAGGGAAGCTAATCTGGAGAAACTGCGTCAAAAGCAGAAAAAGGATATCAGCTACCACAATAGGAAAAAGCAAGATGCCAAACAGTATTTACCGGGACAGATAATTTACGTGAAAATAAACAAAAGATTAGGAACCAAACTTTCCTACAGGTTTAAAGAAGAAAAAGTAAAGGAAGATAGGAACTCCACGGTTTTAACGGAAAGCGGAAAAATTGTGCATAAAAGCCATATCCGCAATTAAAATCATCATCATTCATTTTCTTTCTCTCCCTAGGCTTCGTATTATAGGCTGCATAGCCGAAGTGCAAATTTTAGACTACTCATTAAGTGAACTAGTTGCCATTGAGACAGGAATGGCAAAGATTCAAACTGGAAACTTCAAGATAGTCCATATTATAGACCTGGAACCATGCGAACATCTGATAACCAACATAAAAGAGACAATAGAACATCGCATAAACGAAAATCATCCTTCCTATCCTTTCCTACTCCACGAATTAACACAAATAAATAACTTAATAGATAGACTTAAACCAAAATATAGAAATAAGAGATCACTAAATTTCATAGGAACCGCATGGAAGTGGATCGCAGGCAATCCTGACCATGACGATTTCCGAATTGTCAAAAACAAAATCAATAACGTATTAAGGAATAACAATAAGCAAGTTTTAGTAAATAGAGATATAATTAACGATATAAACAAAATAACTAATGTCACTAATGAAATTCTGAAGAAAATGTCAACCCATGATATATTTAAGAATAATATTGTAATAATTACGCAACAGAAAATTAAGTTACTCAAGGAGGAACTTATAAATATAGAATACGCCATACATTGGGCGAAACGAGGAGTCATTAACTCGTATATACTATCTTTAGCAGAAATAAATATAGCTAAAGATGTACTTAAGAATGAAAACTTTCCTTATGAAACAATCGATGAAGCATTAAATCTTGCTGAAATCAAAGTAGCCACAAACTCAAGTTCAATAATTTACATTGTAAGCATACCAAGCGTAGCATTAAACACTTGTAGTAAAATTTTAATTAAACCCGTAAAAAAAACAAATTTTATAAATAAACTTGAATATGAAAACATACTAAAATGTCAAAACACAATATATGGAATAAAACTAGATTGTAAGTCATATAATAATTTAGCAATTTGCCCTAATCATAATCTTGTAGACCTAAGCGGCACATCCTGTATCCCTAACCTTCTCCAAAGCATGAAAGCGAACTGTACCAAAATCAACAACCAACATGTTTCAACAGTCGACGAGATTTCTCCGGGTGTAATTCTACTCAACCAATTTAACGGCACACTGCTACAGGACAACAATAATACTTTGGAACTAAGCGGCACATTCATTCTGAGATTCCAAAATTCCACAATAAAAATTGAGAATAAAACCTTCGCATCCGATGTTATACTTTCTACACTGAAACCACTACCCGCCATAGTACAACTTTCCACAGCCGAAGATATAGAAGAATTGTTATCATTGGAAATGCTAAAGGAACTACATGTTAACAACACTGAGAGTATTAAACTATTAGAATCGAAACACCGTACTACTATGATAACAAACCTCGTAATAACAATAGCCACACTTATGTTTGTCTCGGGTCTCATAGCGAGACTCATCAGGAGAAGACGATCAACACAAATCCAAATCACCAACGTGCTTGAGGAAAAGAACAAAGAGCCGAAGCAAGTACCATCAAGACAAGCCCAAGTTACCAATACTCTCGACAAAGAAAACAAAAAGACAACAGAAGAAACATCGGCGACGGCAACACATACCGCATCTTACCAAATTACAACCCAAGCCCAGGACGAAATATCACCGCCAAGACCAGTCAGGATCCATCAGATTCCGTTCTTCTAAAAACTATCAAGCGAGGACGCTTGAATTTAAGCGGGGAGGAGTTAACACCCCATCTTACGCCACATCGTAATCACGCTCCGCATTCATGTTCCTATTCTATTTTTCCTACCTTTTCCCATCTACCTCAGAATCACGCTCGTGTTTCGTGTTTCCCAACATACTTTATCCCATCATATCCGCACCTTAGCACATTCCCACACTCCAACAGAATCACGCTCTAGTTTCAAGTTGCTGACTCGACGTCTGGAGCAATATCCCATTGCACATATTTTCCCATATCTTTCATTTGCCCATATTCCCCAACGTGCCCGTAGTTTTAGTTAGGTGTTAAGTTTATTTTGATTTGTTGTTAAGTTCAGTTTGTAATTTTTTGCCATGGAATAAAGAGGCTTCTCCTCAGAAAAAATATTTTTTTTAAAGTTTTTAATTTATAAAAATTTAATTTATATACTTAGTTTTAACGCTTATTTTTTTTTGCGTTTTTTATTATTATTTTAAATAAAACTGTTTCTTATTTAATTCATTTTCATTCTATTTTTATAAATTGTGTGTGGGAAAATTTGAGGTACTTTTTCGAGTCAAAGCAGTACTTAACCCTTTAGGAGTCGAACGAAAATTTGGACAATGCTTTAAGTGTCTCCTGACTATAGGAGAAGATATGTAATCAAGCGCCATTGATGCCTTTTTTTTTTTTTATTTTAGGTTGCGCCAAGGATGTATAATCTTCATAGATACTAATAGCCCGAGTGCTACTAGCATGCACGATTCGCAAACCTGAGTAATCGATTCCAGGAATACGCCTACGTACTAAACACACACCCTACACACTTCAACCACTCTCCCCGCCGTACTGCCGTTAGGTATTTCTTCGCGGGGCTGGTTAGCAATTATGGTCTAGTCTCCGAGGCCGCCTCTTGGGCTCTTCTTAGGGCCATTGATGATTGGATTAGATTAATTGTGGCTCAGATTTCAATATCGAGGGTACCCCGAAAAACTCTGGGATGCGTCCTCATTGCTATCGAGACTTTGGTGTTGGTTTCAAGGGCAACAGCTCTGGATTTCATTTGCGAATTGTCGGTAAACCAAAACACTGCTATATTATATTGATCGGTCTAGAATTTCTCATCCAAGCGACTGTTAGTGCGTTAGACTAGGTACTACACGTGATGTTCGAAGCTTACTTTCTAGAACAAAGCAATATTATCTTGGCGGTCATACATATCAAAAGCAACAGTGATTGAACTCTCCTGAGGCAGTATAGTCTTGTTTATTTTATTCTGTACATTATTTTCAGTGATATCATTAATTAGCATACGCTGCTGAAGTAAGTGCTCCTCAAAAAGGTAGGCGGTATGTGCTTGCCATTGTGAACATCTTCATGTATGTATGTAAATCTAATCGATTGTATAATAAGTTCTAGTTCTTACCTGTCACAAACTACAGAAACGAGTTGGTAAGCAACATTTTCCTACTGAAGATTTCCCTCAATCATAATACACAGAAACTTCGTGGCATGTCCCTCAAGTTGTGTATCATAAATTACATTGAGATGTAAATGTCATTTTGAAATTAAATTTCCAAATCGTTCAAAACACCCTCAATCCTTGTACATACCATACATGACCGCCCAAACTAAGTGATTAAAAATTACTTATTCTATTCAAAATAAAAAAAAAAGAGCGAAACTCTTTCAAGAATTCAACTCACGTGATCCACGCAAATAACAATAAAACTCAAATTGAGGGTAAAACTCCTTCGTGTAAACAACTTGGTAGGTACATGCATATATACGTTCAAAAATTCAACAGATCCACAACAGCCTTAAGGAATACATTTACTTAATAAAATCCATGTGCGTACATCAGTACATCACAGTTGACGCCAACCCCCACCCATTCAGTAAATTGTAAATAGAAAAGCACTCCTTTCGAGCGAGAATCCTTCCCCATTCATATCGACTTCCTGCATCACACAGATACATGCCCTTGGATGTAGACTAAAATATACTCTAATCGATAACTCGCACAAAAATATTTACAAATTTAGTGATGACATCCACAACACAACGAATCACGTGCATCGTGCAGCATTAAGCGAACACAATATTATTTTTGATCCTTTGATTATGAATCCCTAGAGCTATTTAATCTGGCCCTGCTACTCCTACTTCCTGAGGACGACGCGGCGGCAGTGGTGGTGGTATCGGTCGCCAGCGCAGTGGTTTGTCCCCTTTGAATTCCTATGAGGACTCTTGTTAGAAGGAACATCATCGTATTGATTTTGATTTCATGATTTGGTATGTGTTTGTGTCTGATGTCGCACGGGATCCTGAAGGATGTAACGCGCAGACTATTGATCCGTGAACAATTGAAAAAGCAAGAAATTCCCCAACACCCACTGGGTTTTGGCTTTTCAACTTTTTCTTTTTTCGCCAATAATCCTCCTCAACTCCAAAAGGATAAAGGAAGAAGAAAAAAAAGATTAAGTGAACTCAATCTTCTATCGAAGGACGACGCACGGTGCCAGAAAAAAGAAAACCACACTACCTCTCATTGAATTCATAAAAATAGAAATAAGGACGAAACAGAAAAAAAAAGTTTCAAATCGCTTCGCTATGTGAGAGGAGGACACTTCATCTGACTCTTTAGAGCAGCTCCTATTGCTCCTGCTGATGGTGTGTTTCTAAAACAACAACAGTAAAACTTTTCACTTAAGTTATGTTACAACCCCTAAGGAGGTCACAGTTACAGCATAAAATATCCTCGCATCGCCATAATTCAGGCAACTGCTTGGCTTCACGGCCAAAGAATACCGTTTTCAATACACAACAACCATGTAAAACTCGTCGTATTTCCCGGTTATGGAGGGGAGCTCGCGGCTAGGCCAGATAACCACTGTGTGGGAAGAGGAAATCGAAAGGACTTCTTCTTTCAACAGGGCACGAATGGGGAAGGGGGAATAGAGAAAACTTTTTATCATCCGTTTTCTTTTTATTTCACTTCGAAGAGGGATTCACTTGTGGACTTGTTCTTTTTTCTGGAATTGGAAAACTCAATTCCCTAGCTCCTGCTAACACACTAGTGTAATGTATTCATTGGACGAAAAAGGAATGTTCAATACACTTGCATAATATAATCCTTCAAGTTCACAGGAGAGGGAGGGGGATACACAGAGAATGAGCAAGGGGAATTGTTTTTTAAGTTTTTTTTTTTTTTTTTTTAACAGAAAAAGGACTGACACGAGTTTTCTGCGTCCCCTCGCTTTCCTTTGAAAGAACATTTTTTACTCGAACTGTAAAAATTTGTATAGTGATACTTTTAAACAATGGAATGTAAGGTAATATGTACATGTATATATGGTATATTAAAGCGGAACATAATGAAAATTAGCGATAACTCGACCCTATTGGTTTTGAGTATGATAGTATGATTCTATACAAAGAAGCTGAATGTTAACAAAAACGCATAATCACCAGTATTACCAAACAAATTTGGTATTGAATCGTATATTTCATTCTGAAAATTCGAAAATTCAAAATTCTCAAAAATACAACACTACAAGTGGGCGTCACTTTCAATATTTGTACAATTCATGACAAATTTTACTTGAACTGTTTTTTGCAAAAATGGAATTTAGGTATTTCATTCATTCCAAGCTTCCATTCCACAGGTCAGGATGCCCTTTAGTGTTATTCCAGTACCCTAACATAAAAATAACTCTTAAGCCAAGCCTTGCTCAACAGCCGACACTGCGACCTAAAAGATTTACTGTGTCAAGGGTACTTATACCTTTATGATACTCACCACCTTCTTTGTAAGGGTGAGAGCTCTACGAGTGTGAGTAGGTCTCTCTTGAAATTATCGCGTCTCAACCATCTTAGTGCCCGATATTCACGGCTTCTGACCAGTTGCCACCGCAAAGGGGTTTTAGACGTACGCTTTTGGTTTCAGAGACTATCTTTCCTAATTCATCAGCTGACTCATTACCCACAATACCTTTTTGGCCGAGAACTTAACCCGGTGTAAATTTGTTGTATTATATTTGGTTAGGGACTCTAAGCTGCTTAAAGGCTGTTTTAGTGCTTTAGAGTCAATTGAGTCAGAGGAAAGCGCTTTGAGTGCAGCTTGGCTGTCGGAGAATGTATATAAGTATATTATGACACCTTTCACACTATTGTCAAAGTTACTTTTTGGCACAAATTACAATTGCATGAATCTGAGCTTGGATTACACTAGGACATAAACCCAGTGGCATTGAGATTTTGGGGTTGGGTGCAACAATCTTCTTCTTCTTCCTTTCATCAGCGAGGTTATGATCCGAAAATAAGGGATCACAACCCTCCCACTTCATCGCATTTCTACTGATCCGCCTGTGGGGTTCGCCTATTCGACCTCAGAAAATATCGGCAGGCCCGCCGATTTTGGATGACTCGGTTACTGAGGCCAATGAAATGCCGATGTCGTCGCATTTGTGTGATCCAGGCGCTTATACGCCTGCCTTTCCTACATCGCGATGTCTTTGGAACGTTCATTGATATTGCCTTTTTAACAGGGCTCAAATGATCTCTTCTTTGAACTTGGCAATACCAGCTGAGCCGGTCGCGCTCTATTTTTTGTACGATGGTTTCCTTGATGTGAAAGCTTCCACGGATCTTCGAACTTCTCATTCGATCAAGCTTTGTCACTCCTGCTATCATGCGAAGCATCTTCATCTCAGCTGCCGTTAATTTTCTCTCATACTTTTTGTACATCGTCCAACATTGTGAACCGTATGTGAGCGCTGGACGTACAACTGAGGTGTAGAGCCTTCCTTTCAACCTAGGCGGCATTTTTCTGTCACAGAAGATAGCGGAATTTTCTCGCCACTTCATCCACCCTACGCTTCCGCGATGATTGATGTCGTCATCACAGGTTGCTTTGCTATTGATCATAGATCCCAGATATTTGAACTTTTCGCACTTGGGAAGCACTGTTCCATTCAAATAAATGTCTGGAATAGGCCTGAGTGGATCAGAGAACGAGCAGCACAAGTACTCTGTCTTTTTTGAACTAATGCGATACCCATTTCCCTCCAGAGCGTCCACCCACACATCAAGTGCTCGTTGCAAGGATGTAAGACCCTCGTCAGCAAAGAATAACTGATGTACCTTGGGGTCCATCATTTTACCTTCAAGCAGATAATCAAGGACTGCAATAAAGAGCAAAAAACTTAAAGCGCTTCCCTAGTGCACCTCGACTTTGATTGGGAACTCTTCTGTTACTCCAGCGAGGCATCTTACTCTTGTCTTTGTTCCTTCGTACATGTGCATGATCATCTGTACATAGGTTTCTGGAACCCGTCGATGTCTTAGCGCCACCCATATCAGATCTCGTGGTTGTCCGCCAAATGTCTTTTCAAAGTCAACCAATACAATATGCAAATCCCTTAAGGCATCACGAGGTTTTTCCATTATGATCCTTATACTTTGGATTGCATCTGTGGTTGATTTACCCGCGACAAACCCGCACTGATCATCAGATAACCGTATTATTTTTCGAAGTCGGCCACCTAATACCCGCTCGACGATCTTCATGGTGTGTGACATCAGCTTGATCGAACGGTAGTTATCACAGTTTCGCGTATCACGCTTCCCTTTGTATACAGGGAGAAGGTAACTTTCCCTCCCTTCCCTGTTGTTGGGTGCAACAATGCCAGCACCAATTCCCTTTTCCATTTTTGACCCATTGGTGAACCGCACTAAGGGTCCAGTGATGATCCGTCGTTAGACCAGACTAAATGTTACAATATTTCCACCTCAAATAAACTGCCAGAATAATATTACCTAATCATCGTATCATGTGCGGTGCAGAATATGTATTTTTTCGGGAAATGAGCTAAGTATTTGCCCATAAGGTCACCTGGCTTAAACTTATAATCCAGAAGTAATTTGATAACATACTGGCAGCCGTCTTCCTACAAGATTTGTAATTGTAAAAGACTTACGACAGCTTCCAATGCAAACGTAGGGCAGGTGCCCATAGCACCTGTGATTGCAAGACAGGGTATTCCTTATAGCTTCTCCAGCTTTAAAATTGTGGTATGTTGGAGTTTTTTTCGACCACCAGCTTATAGCAGCGAGTCTCACCATCGTGACTTATAGCCAGCGAGTCATTCTTGGATTCGCATGGCTCTGGTGTAAAGTTGAACATGCTCGAAAATTAATTCGAAACTTCGTTTCTCTAACTTGTTACTTTCAGTTGGACGGACGGACTTAGCTTATCTTACTTAGTTGTTGGTATTGATCATTTAATACAATACTTAACATAATATACCCAACTGGGATTAGGTAAATAAATCAGAATTGAGTATCCTTGAAATTCAATCAACCTATTATCAATCAACCCTGTTACTCCCATGCAACTAGGATAAGGGTTCGACTGTATCAGTCAGCCTACCTTACTTATCCTCCAATCCCCATAGTTCGACAGCATAACAGTGCTAGGTTTATTGTATCAGTCACCTCACCTTTTATTATGCACTCGACTATTTCCGCGGTCCACCTAGGCACGGGTTTGACTGATACAGTCACCTTACCTAGTCAACACCTTATGTACAGCAGGTCATAGAGTTTGATTGAATCAGTCACTCTATGGTGCTTATGCATCTCTACACCTGTACGGTCCACCTAGGTTTCTAGGGCTTGATTGAAATAGTCACCCCACATAGTCAACACCCTGCATAGCAGTACTTAGAGCTCGATTGAATCAGTCACTCTTTTACGCGTATGCATCTCTACACCTACACGGTTCCCAATACAACTTACAAACAGTACTGGGGGTTCGATTGAATCAGTCACCCCCAATACTTGTTTGTACACTATACCTTCCCGGTACACACCGAGTTAGGGTTGATTGAGTCAGTCACCCTCTCTAGCCACTTCAGGCATAGTTATTCGCACCCAACACCCTCCTGAGAAAGGTTAAGGTTCCCCCGGTAACCGGTGAGTCTCCGGTCCCAGCTCTAATTGTGTCTTGACCCTGTCAGGACAGCCACCTTACCTAACCTAACCTAACCTATCCTTGAAATTAATATTTTGCGTAAGTGGTTTTTAGAGTGCATTGTCTACATAGAGTTAAGGCAAATATCAGAAGGAATCAGCAGTGATTTAATCATCATTTTTGTATAATTTGCTAATTTGCGCGCCCTCAAAGGGTTATGAATACCCTTAACATGTTTTTACACAGTGCGGGCGTTGGAAAGGACAGATAGAGAGAGAGAGAGAGAAAGATTTGGTGTAGTGATTTGAAGCTCAGTTATTTATGCTTCAGAGAAACTCCGGGGGTGGCGTTCAGATAACTGGAGAAATTTTTGTTATTTTTGCGTTTGCTCTGATTCGCAGTATTTTTATCGCGATTACCGACGTCATAGGGAAATCAATCATCTAACAGAGTGAACAATTTTTGCAGCTATATGACCAACCTACTGCCAGTGTTATGCCTTCGTAGTAGTATTCACACAAGCTTACACAATTGATCGAACTGACTTTTATATATTTCATGTCCTTAGAACGTGGCAGCCAAACAGATATAGATACCATAGAGCAATCACAATCACAACTATTCACTGTGCTTTGGTTTATCATTGGGTATGACTCTTACCCTGAGCAGTCGAGCAGTCACAGCTATTTTCTTCTCAGTGCAACAAACAGTGTGCGATTCACAAGTTCAAGTGCGTTGAAGTATATACATATATATGTTATATGTGTACCTGGTTGATGTTACTAAATAACAATGCCTGTTTGTATTATATGGCCGCGGCAGGCAAAGCAGTTACACTACAGACCAATCACGATTGTTATTTGCCCAAAAGAAAAGAACAAAGTTATGGCTAGTGGCGATCGCAACCACAATCTCACCTCTAATTTTACATATTGCTCTGCAACAAACGCAATTTTAGTAGATAAATGTTTTCCTGATGAACATGGATCCCAGCGGCCTGTGAGAAAGTCTGATAGAACATCCAAACGTCGTTGGGTCCATTCGAAATATTCCATGGTAGCATCCATAATATGTGTAAAGGTTGGTTTGCTACCCGCCTTCGGTGATCTAATAGTAGAAGAACTGTGTAGGGAGACAATATAAGTTTTAAATATTTACTTTATTCAATTTGCATAATTTATAATTTATATTTGTACATCAATACACAAATATTTAAAGGTTCATAAGTCACCATCCTCAAAATTGAATTCAGTGCTTGACTCTTCAGCTGAGCTAGATGCGGGTGAGGGAATCGGTGGATCCAAAACTTGATTTCGTTGGCCAAAATACCCTGACGTCGATGGCAGAGAGTCCATAGATTGGTTCAAGATTCGTTGGGATTGCTGAGTTGAAAATTGAGGTCGGTATTGACAATCGGTCATGGTATTATTCATGGAAAGTTGGATAAATTCGGGATTATACAATTGCTGTCGCTGCTTTCTTTTAATTTTTTGGATCAATGATAGTATGCCTGCCTGAAATTCCAAAGTATCTTCGTCATTAAATGAATTTAATGAGGTTAAGATACCACGAAAAAATAATAGGTGCCTATTATTGTCGTCAGATTTCAGCCGATTATATAAAAATTGCACCATCGCAGAATTCTTACGATTCGCTTTTTGTTTTTTGACTCTTGGCTGTAGAGAATATTGGGAAGTGATCTCAATGTTTGACTCTAATGTGTCCGGCTCAATTTTGGGCATTTGAGAGTGTTGGGAAGTATCATCAAAATTTGGCTCATCAAAATCCGGTTCAATTTTTAGCTTTGTGTCAGCTTGTTTAACTTCGCTATGCTGTAGAGAAGCAATTTCAACATCCGGCTGATCTGTATTTGTCTCAAGCCTTGGTATTTTATTAGCGGAATCGTTTTTTGTTCGAATTTCAGCAACAGTTTTCAAAAACGCCATTTGCTCATGGTAAATGTATGGTCTTGAAGATTTTTTTAATGTACCAGAACTTTTTCGGTCCTTGCGCTTTTTGTATGATTTCATCCATGAATCTCGTATATACGTCCATCTTTTTACTACAACTTTGCCTGAAAAAAAAGGAAATAATAATAAACAAAATAATGACACCTTCGAATTGTGCAAAAAACATACAACTTCGAATTGAGATTTTTTGGAAAGGAAATATCCCAAAAAGTGGGAGTGACCTTTTATATTCAGCCGATCCCAATATACATATGATTTTAAAAAGTCGTGTTTCTATGATTTCTGTTGTATTTCTAGTAAGGGCAATTTCTATTAAAATTCGGCATATTGGCGTAACACAGAACACGTTTTTTACTATCATATCATATCACCTTCCGTTTTTTTTTTCAACATTAGTTTGTTCTATCTTTTGGTGAGCGTCAAGGTTAGGTTTTAAGACCAATTTTGTTTAATGTTTTCTTGACTGATATACTTATCCTAATAGTAGGATCCAATCATTTATGTTCCTCGAATTTGCTGTCACAAGACACATTAGCATGATAGAAGGGAGATAGGGGGAAGAATTAAAGATTGGAAGGTAAAAGAAAAATTTGTAAAATTGAATTTTTGCAGATTACATATACGATTCCATAAATACTGAGGATGGCAAGCTGTTCCACATTCGTTTTGCAGGGCTTTGAACATGACGGTGTGACCGAAACCTATTTCTAAAGCGCCATATACGTATACACAGGTCAAAAACTCATCAAGCATGTGAGAGTGGATTAGTGCAAATGACACACGTACTCGTATGCGTTGTATGCTTGAAGCAAAATCAATTTTTTTGGATTTTTGCTCAATCATGTTTCCAGCATTGACGTAGTGTACGGATATATGGGTGATGGACTGATTGATCATGCATATGCTCATTTTCGTGTGTACAGCGACGAGGCAACATATACGTATGTAGAAAGCAGATAGCGGAATATATTTTTTTTTTTTGCAAGATAGAGGAGAAAAATGTTACTTTGGAATTTAAAGAAGTTTATCGTTCTCTACCAGCGTTGTGGAACGTAAAAGCTGAAAAATATTTTAAAAAATGAGCACTACGAAACGCTCCTGAAAGAATAAAAAGAAAAATATCCGGAAACAACAAAAAAAGAAGTTACTCATATTTTTTTTTATATTTTTTAAAAACTGTTTTCAAGTGTTTATCGCTTAAATCTCACCAGAAACCGCACGTGCTTTCATCTCAACATTTAGGTAAAAATGAATGATTGAAGACTTATGCTTGATGTGTGTGTATGCAACGTCAAAAATAATTTTCTAACCACTCTTACATGCTTGATGAGTTTTTGACCTGTGTATATGCCGCTTAAAGTATAGTCCTGTGCAGACGCCACTACATGTGAATTACGATTGATCCGGACAAACAGGCAAGACACGACTATACAATACATATGTAAATATTTCATCCGAACACTTGTGGTGGAACTACTGATATAGGAGTGATATGGATTACAATTTAAGAAACCCAAAGATATATAAAAACCTAAAGACCTTAAAGCTTGACGCCGGTTACAATCAATTCAACTTATGCGGGTCACGGGAAGCCCCGTTCAAACATGCAAGTTATATGCAAGTCCGTGTAAAGACGTCAACTTTTATTCTGAAGTTCACTGCACCCAGCATCGACGTGGCGTTAATTTTTTATTTTTTATTTTTAGGGCGCTATCAAGTTTTTAGTTTTAAGAAAAATTAAGTTCCATTCACAGCTCAGTGACATGCGAACAAATCATTTTCAGTACTTTTATAAACACACAATTGTAAATTGTACCATCCCAAGACAACAGAACTTAATTGTTCCATCGTAGATTGCTCTTTTATGCGCACACAAATTGAATGATCTGCGCATGCCGTCACAGGGGACCCACGATTTGACAGCTGTTTGTTTTCGCTGCAAATTCATCAATAATTGAAATGTATAAACAATGTCTTCTTAGCTATTTATTATTGTTTTGTTTGATATTTCTTTGCCTTGATTTTGAGAATTCATTTAACTTCATGCCCATTGGACCATGTAGACTAATCATCGGATGATACATCTATAGGTACTCGTAATGCTTATATATATTTCTTTGCTGAATATTTCAATTCGATATATGTATTCCCCAAACGCAGATCATTCTGACTCTGTATCAAATTTAGTATCTTTGGTCGACCTTGGTGATGTATGTTTTGATAAGTTGGATATAGAATGCACCGTAAGTGGGCTTAAAGGTATACAAAGTGAGGATCCTGAAGGTATTGCACCAATTTTATTAATAAACTACGCTATAGCTTTATCTACCCCACTCTATCTCATTTTCTCCAAATCCATCCCAATTTCTTGGACTCTTGGAAAGTATCTTACATAGTTTCAATAGTCGGGTGAATAACAAAATGTTTCCAATTACCGCCCTATTTGTAAAGTCTCCTTAATTTCAAAGATTGCTTATAAAGCTTTCGTTTTCGTTCAAAATGTTTTGTCAGTTCAACAACATGGCTTTATGCAAGGTAGATTGACTTCTACAAACCTAGCAATCTTTTGCAATTTCGTTATAACGAACTTTGAGAAGCGTTGGCAAGCGGATGTAATTTTTACTGACTTTGCCAAAACTTTTGACAGAGCTAATCACAAAAATCTAATCCGTTAGTTATCTTGTCTGGGCTTTCACTCGAATCTACTCAATTGGTTAGGGTCATATGTATTTAACAAATCGGATCTAATTTTTAAAAGTCAACGATTCTTTCTCTAAGTCGATAAAAGTAACGCCAGGTGTTCGAAAAGGTAGCCATTTGGGCCCTTTCTTGTTCCTACTATTTACCAATGATCTTCCGCTTGTCATAAAACATTCTGTTTGCAGATAACCTCAAGGAATTTCGCTCCGTTAAATCGTATAGACCTATTTAGTTCAACTATTCTATAAAATTCAGTTCTCTTGACAGGATGACTTCAAAGAAAGACTTATTGAACATATATTGACATCGTTTGTAAAACCCAGGTTTCATTGAAAGGTATTCAAAAGACTTTTTGGATCTCTACACTTTGAAAATGCTGTTTACTTCGTTTCTTAGACCCTATTTAGAATATTGCTGTACTATTTGAAATCTCTATGACTTACACTCGTATACTACGGAGAAAGTTCAAATAAATTTCGCTAGGTTTATATTTTTTAACTTGAATTGGTAAATCGATACGCCTTCTTATAAAACTCTTTAATAAATATTAGTTGTAAAAGATTTAATTCATAATCACATTCAGTGTAATGTTTTACTTTCGTGCTCTATCTTAGTGGTCAGTTCCACTTCAGGGAATGCATACATGGAACAAATTGTGCCCAATTGAACCAATGGCACGTTGTATTAATAAAATTAACTAATTTTATTCTCTTTAGATATACAGTAATGTCTCGCTAATCCGAACCACCTTTAATCCCAATATCGCGCTAATCCGAATCACCGACTACTTCCTATTACTCGTATGTACTCTATAGTCCGATAGATATGTATTCTGTGATCCGAATTTCAGTAAAGATGCATACAATAATCTGTAACATATGTATGTACATATCTCATATTATGTAGGCTAGTACTTCGCTTCTAGTTCAATTAAGTGTTCGTAGAATCCTTTCCATCGTTTCACATTTTATTCTTCTTTAATTCTCTGCGATCTTATAAGAAGAAATGCCTCCGATCCTTCCTATAGCATTAGCGACGATGAACACCTTTTCATAATACTACTGTTTCGCCTCTGATTTGCGGGCACTAGTATTCGTCAAATACAATCACTGTGAATGCAAGGCGAATCGCCTGATCTTTTGGGATATCGATCTTAACTGTCAGTGTCAATAAAATGGTAATCCCAAATAAGGTCAGATACAAATTGTAAGAAATGAACTTAACATTCCACACAAACAGACCATAAGGGACTTATGACCTAACATCTCGCAGCCATTCGTTATACCTATTTCTCGCACAAATATAAAGCCGTATCCGAAGGACAATGTTTTAAAAGCCCTTGCTTATGACACTTGCAATCTGCGATGTTTGTAAGACATTCTGGAGGTGAGAACGTTAAAAAAAAATGTTGAGTACTTTCTACAATTTGAATAAATCTTTTGCAATGTTAAGGGAATAGAGAGTAGTGAAACCTAACTTTGCAAATTGTATTTTCAAATTTTCTCGTAATTCGCACCTTTTTACATGTAGTACACAAAATAATATTCTGGTGCACTAGTTGTTTCACCAATTATTAATTCGGATTAGGGGGACATTACTGTATCTCACAGTTGCTTATACTATCCGTCTGATAACGTTTAATTGTTTTTCTTCTTTTTTTTTCTGCTAGATGTGAATAAAATAAAATAAACACACACACCTCATTCAAAATCTTTTTTCTATTCACAGTTGACACAAAAATGTTCAATATTTAAAAATTATCCGCCATGGGAATATCCGACAAATAAAGGTTGATTGGTCCCCTGTGGTGTATCACAGTTGTCTTAAAAAGAATTAACATGGTGGACATGTGCAATGCCTAATATTGTATTCTATCATTCTTGGATTGGTGTGAAGAAATGAAAAAGTTGTTGTAAATGAAATGTCAAAATTGGCAAACATTTGCTCGTTCGCAGTTCGCCATCTGGAACTACTTATTTACTAATGCCACAGCCAGAACTATAATACCTTGTTTGTATTTCTACTTTTCGTTTTGCCTATATTTGAACTTTTGACAGCATGTACTACCGCCACAGCTACACGCTACAACTACCCATTGTGTTCTGGCAGTGCAATATCAGAACATTTACTAGATTAATAACACTCACCAAATTCTTGTCTTTCCTTTTGTTGCATTTCGCTAAAGTTTGGATTCAATTTGCAAAAAATCTCCCGCCATGCTGACGTTGTTAGTTGTTTATTTTTGTATATTTGCAAAGTCTTATCCCAGAGTACCCTTCTCTCTTCTACAAGCGGAATAAGAGCGTCGGTATTTATATTTTCCATGTTTTAATAACAACCTCCGACGCAACGTTATATCACATAAAGTTCTGCACCACAACTGTGTGTACAGCAGAATAAAACAAATAACTTGAGTCTATTCGGTGAAAAAACCGGATCATGGTCGTCGTGCTGTCACTCGTGTTGTTCTTTTTTCGCTTTTCACCGAATAGATGCGTACAATCGCCAGTGGCAAAGTGAAATGGAGAGAATATTCGGTTTTTTGACCTGATACACACATTTATATAAAATCCATGAGTGCGTAACATACAAAGGCGGTGATAAAATGCGATTGCTTCTCACAATGCTGCCATATGATGGGGAATTTGTGTGAATAACAATGAAGCGTAGGAAAAGTCGGATACCATTTGCAACGAAAGATGGATAGACAAACGTGCATTGGTAGCTGGCTGCTGCTACTATTCTGACCTTTCTCATATCTTTTCTTGGAATTTCCATTGTTGCTCAATTTTGATACGATAGATAAGCGATGTAGCTGAAAAAAAAATTATACTCAGCTAAATGTGTAGTTACGTTTACATGCATAGTTGAAGACAGGTTCAACCCGGCTGGAAGTTCATATAAACGCTGATCGAGATAGAATAGGGTTGACCCAAGAAGGAAAATGCATCTACATATGTATGCCTGGGTTGAGTGGTTGAACTGACATGTTGTCTCTGTGTGTGTGTGTGTGTGATCTCTTCCTTTCATCGTTTTTTTTTGTTTGGGGTGGGAAATCCCTTTGCTTTGATTGCGTTTGTGATTAGCTGCGGGTAAAGTGTTGTACTCAGTTATTTTATATTTATTAAATGCAAAAACTAAAACTAAACAAAACAGATAGGTAATACATCCCAGAAGTATGCAATAAGATTTCTACTCGTTTCCATTATCTTAATTTGTACATTCCTTTAATTGTTTATTTCTTGATGCTTGCTTGGCAACGTAAGTATTGAAGTGAAAAGTGTATCCCCTAAATTAAGCAGTATGCCGTATTTTTTTTTAATATTTCCGTGTACATATCTGCTTTTCGCAAAATGAGAAAATGGTAAATTTTATGCGATATTTAGCCAAATAGATAAACCGGATTATGAATTTGGTCAGAGATTATTATCTTCATACAGCGCCATAGCCCACTCCTAGCGGTGGAGTTTCTCGGTGTCGTTTCTATACATAACATAATTATACAATGATGGTACTTTTAGGCGTTTTCGGCCAAAATTTAAAGTGTAACTATTCATTTTATAGTTTAAAGTATCCTTTTAAAGCTTTAAACATTGATTTAAAGTTCACTGTTATTGTTTTGCAGTGAAATTTCTGTAATTATTTAGAAAAATGAAATTTGAATATGTGATAATAGGCATTTTTCTAATAATTTTGATATATGTATTTAAGGTCCGATTTTTCTAGTTTCGAAGATATAAACTTTTAAAATGTCTCATACAAAATGCAACTTAGATTCGTTGGGAAATAAACAATCATGTTTTAAATAAAAGCATTCTTCACGTTCAATTTCTTCAACTCCTAATAATATACAATGCTAAGAGCTCCCACAACGTTCGTCAATTAGTTATGACATACGCGAATCTGCTAACAAATAACCGTAAATGATGGTTTACGCACTTGTGTAAACATTGTTGTTGGTTGCTTCTTCTTAGAAAAAATGTTCAAAATGTTCAAATGTTGAAAAATGTTCTTCTAAACCATTGAAAGCCGATCTTTGCATACTGTTAGGAGCTAAAAAAGTTGAACGTGAAAAATGCGTTTATTTCAATCATGGTTGCATATTTCCAGGCAAAACTATGATGGAACTGAAACAAGCTTCATCTTTATTTTGTATGGGAACTTTCAAGGCATATATCTTGGAACATATCACATATCTTACATATTGAAATTATATCAAAATCGGGGGGAAAACCCTTTTTTTAAATAATTACCGAAACTTATTTAGCGAGACTAGTGAATCGGAATGACCTTGACACAAAAACCAAACATAAAACGATATCTAATTTAAACAATGTTGTAGTAGAAGCTTTCTAGAAAATAGGGTTTTGTCAATTTGAGACTTAAGTAAAGTCCCGCTAATTTGAAGGTTAGAATAAAAATTCTAATTTCGCCTCATATTGTGATCACAACAACATTAGATGAGAAGTTTGAAGCAAATCTTTCCAGCCGTTTAGGCTACAGTCGACAGTACATATCGTACATATGTACATCTCGATGAATAGATAGACATATAGAACCGGGGGACCAACTTTATTGAGCCACTCTATAATAGTAATAGTAAGATTGATCAAAATCTTATATACAGACTTACAAACATTTTTAATGGCCGCTAATCTTTCATGAGGGTCACGGAGGCAGATGCTCAGGTGTACTCTTCACTCTTCTCGATCATGACCATAGGTGAGGGTTGAAACATACACCGAGTTAAAAACCTATAATTTAGCTAAACACTAAGTTTGGCCTTCCTTATAACAGATTGACAATTGATCCAGCCTAAACAATTCTACAGGATACCTCGGTATTGCTCGTTCCATCTCTCGTGAATAAGGCCCCGAGATACTTATCCACCTGCTTCAGTGGGACTCCACTAACATGTTGAGTGTGGTATTTTAGAAACGAACATTACTTTCGATTTGTTCACGTTTACCTTCATTTCAGCATCATCACAAACGGCTACAAACCTTTCGAGTGCGCGCTGAAGTTCGGTTTGAGAGGACTCAAGGATGACCAAATCATCCGCAAAGAGCAGATGACTAATCCTTAGGTCTGCCACTTTGAAACATTCCCCGCCACGGCTGCGCTGTAACATCCAATCTATATATACAATGAAGAGGAGAGGTGACAAAACGCACCCCTGGCGGAGTCCAACACCCACAGTGAAAGGTATTGATTTAACACCGTTTATCCGAACACAGCTTCTACAGTTTGTATATAAAGACTGAATCGCCCTTAACAGGGAACCAGCAATTCCATACTCCTGCAGAACACTCCAGAGTTTGCCTCGAGGAACCCTATCATATGCTTTTTCCAAATCCACAAAACAAGTGTAGACAGGTTTGGCATATTCCCAGAACTTCTCAAGAACCATTCTGAGAGTGAACAACTGGTCGATTGTGCTTCTACCGGGACGAAAACCGCACTGCTCATCCCCCAAACTGTCCTCAACCACAGCTCTGGAACGCTTTTCTAGCACCTTAGCGAAGACTTTTCCAGGGAGACTTAAAAGAGATATACCCCTATAGTTGGCGCAATCTCTTTTGTCCCCTTTTTTAAAAAGAGGAACTATCACACCCATTTGCCAATCACCAGGTGTTTCACCGCATTCCCAGGCCACTTTAATGACACGCGAGAGCCATTGAACTCCCTCTTCACCTAAAGCCTTGAGCATTTCTGGCCGAATTTCATCCACACCAGCAGATTTGCCAACTTTTAGCGCTTTGATCGCCAAAGTTACTTCCTCTACCGTAGGACTACTTTCCGCCCAACTCGCGACCATAGGTCTGTCATCTTCGGTGCCCTGTTCGGGATTGAGCAATTCTGAAAAATGCTCGCTCCATCTGCGTAAGATGTCCTCCTCATTGGAAAGAAGTCTACCGTCTTTGGATTTGACTCCTTCAACGAAATGCTTCCGCGCCCAGACCTTGCTACTTCAGATTTTCATCTGTTTCGGTCCCTTCAGAACGGTTTGAATGGAAAGAAATTTGGTTCCCCAGAAGCTGTCGAAAACTACCTTACGACATTTTGAAAACCACACTGTTTTTATGAAAACGGAATCCGCAAGCTTGTACAACGTTGGGAGACAATTGTAGAAAATAATGGAGACTATATAATCGATTAATAAAATTGTTTTCTTTAAAGTGTAATCGCTTGTGTTTCATTATCAAATCGGGCACCAACTTTTGCAATGATCCAATATATTCTAAATTGAGGGCTAGAAAGTAGTGTGACAATGTAAAAAGACTTTTCATCATCCCCAAAGCAAATTCAATTGATTACTTCAGAGGTTAGTACCTATCTATTACCCAAATATCACGAATCCCTCTCGTTCTTCTGTAAGAATTAGGAAAGATCCTAGGAAGAAGTCTACCACCTGTTTCTGCTTAAGCCTGCCTGCCTTCTTAATTATCACTGTAGACAGCGTGGGTTTAAATCTAGAAAGCATAAACAGGTCCTCCCTCCTAGATCCCAAATTTCCCGCTGACGATAATTGCTACGTCGGCCATCAGCAAAGCTAATGGCTTTAATCCATTGTTTATTTAGAGACTGCTTTTGACCAAAGACTGCATACACAAATGGCAATAGAACTTCCCTTTGAGGACACCCTTGAATAGTGTGATTTAAATTAATCTATCACTCAGCATGGACGAAATTCTCTTACTAAACTATACAAAATAACTAATGCAAGATAAGCTATGTAACTTCTTACCGGCTCGTCATAATTCCCACACTACCGTACAAAAAATTGCATTTGCATTAATTGATGTCATTAATATTTCCGCAAACTTAAGCACACTCTGTATCATCCAGAGTTCACATGTAACTTCAATATCCTTCCTATTTAGAAAGCAATCTGCATACCTAATGTGAATGGCGTACACGCTCTCTCTTGGAATACACCCCTGGCTGACATCAGAAACTTGTGCGCGTATGTACAAAAAAGAAGAAGAAGAAAAAAAAAAAACCTAAGAAGACGGAAAGACGCTCGTAAATCCAAGGATTCGCCAAAAAGTCCTTGGCAACCGAGGGCCTCATCAAAAGAAGTAAAACACTATCCTGAGTCGGGGAGAGGAACATTATCGAAGAAACTTGATGACTACTAGCGGCACAGTGGAATAAGTACTTCTGACGATGATAATGATGATGGAAATGCCGGGTTATGACGGAGGGAGTGTCATAAGAACATTTTTGCCAATAAACCTCGTTTGTTCCACCACCGCGGCCGCCACTGTATGGAATATTCATGCTGTCGAGGAGTCTGGAGGTGGGCACACCCTAGCCCAAGGTGCTCATGTAAAACTCCTGCAAGAATTATACTTTGCATTGTGTGTCAAACGCCAACATGGGAACGCACTGTGACGATGACGATGGTGAAGATGACGACGGGGATGAGGATGATAGCGATGGTACAAGGATGATGATGGTTTGGCGTCATCGTTGTCGTCTATTCCATCGTCTTCGCCTTCCAAAACACTCAATGCCTCATCGAGTTTAGTTTGTCTTCACATCAATACCCTGCTAATATGAACAGGATAAGAACACAAGGATGCAAGTTGGCAATCATGTCTGCGCTGTTAGCGAAGTAGATGTGTTCTTTGTTCATGTTCGCGTGTTTGCTCAAGACCCCCACGAGGAGTTCGCTCTGTTTAACCTCAAAATTTTAAAGTGAAGTGATCTGCGCACAAGGATTGTGCAAGGATTTTTCTCCGGCGATAATTATTAGTGAATGCGAATTAATTGGGTGGAAATATTCTGTTGAGTTTGCTTTATCCTAATTTTTCGTCGCCTCCTGTTTTATTCTGGAGTATCTATTATACTTGATAATCGGGTCGTTGAAGTTATCGGGAACAAGGATCTCAAGGGGACCTCTTCAGTCAGCGTCTTAATGATTTGAGCGAAGTACGTGGTAATGAATGGAATTTAATTGATTTTTTCACTTCTATTGACGCGTGCACGACTATTGGATCCTGCTGCAGAGTGATTAAAATTGTCGATGTCATTATTCGTAATAGGGAAAATGCAGAATACTGTGCGGGCATTGAAACTAGGACGGCAAATTATTTTGGTTTAGAAATTTAACTTCTAGGAAGATTCATTTTTCTTTGGACTTCATTAGTGCTTAACATTCATTTTGGTAAGAAAATTTATAAAAAGATCTTTAATTACAGGTTCACATTCATATATGTAATGTTGATAGGTATGCATGTCCAAATGTAAGTGCAAGCTATTAATAAAGATGTTGGTGCCGACATAAATCCTTGCTTTCTAAATTCTTCTTTTGTCCTAAGTGGTAAACGGCAGTTGCATAGACGGACTTAGTCTGAAACTAGATTCTTTCCGTTGCATCCTTAGCGGTAGCAAACGAGGGAGGTGGAGAAGGGAAAGATAAATATGATAAGGACGACTTCGGCAACCTAAACCAAGCGTGACCTTATTCGGGAACAACAGATTCATAAGAACCGAGAAGGGGAAGGTTGGAGCTTCTACCGTCGCTAATATAGGCACAGCGATCTGGTGATCTGATGGTAGTTGAGGTCAGAGGTAGGTAGGACAAATGCATTATGGAGATTTCGTTCCAACTATTCGAAGATGCTACACACTTTTTTGCCGAAATCTGTTAAGATACTTACCGGAGCGATACAACAATCATAAAAAATCTTAGTTCTGGGCTGTGTGATAACACTGACATCAAGGTTAGATGTGAGTCTTTGGTTGACTTTATATTACCTCTATGACAAAAGTAGAATGAAGTTCTAACCATAGAAGTCTCTTTTGATTTAGACAATAGCTCGCTTAAAGTTTTGAAATAAGGACGCTCTCACTAAGCTTTAGTGTCTGGTCATTGCTGGTTTTTTGTCCGGTCTAGATAAAGCAGAGCTTTGTTTCCTGGCAGTACAATCGACCAGTTGCGCCAGGCGATATTACCCGGTAAGTAGCTCAAGTGGAAGAAATGAACAACCATGTGGAAGCAGAGAGATTGTGGAGCTCATTCAGAGCTGACGAGTGAGTTGAAACCAGTGGGGCCAAATTACGTTACGAATTGTAGGTTCATGGGAGAGACAATTTGGCCCCGGTAGGTATTATCGATTCGCCAACTAATAAATAGATCTTGAAATACTCCAAGAAAGAACTAGCTATCGAGTCAACCCCTTTACCGTCGGTATTGTTAAAAAAAAACATCAAACGACTTCCTTGACGACATGGTAGGTGGACTGATTGACTTGAGTAAGCACTTGAGCACCAATTAAACTGGCTGTACTATGGTATAAGGATGACATGACAAATAATTGATATTTGATAATTGAGAATTGAATGGCAGGAAGTGAATAAACCAGTCTTGGCCGGTACAAAATTGTTCTCTAATAGACTGAGCCCCAGGCGCCTGCTTTAAAGTTAATTTTTTTTGTTATGCGCAGCAACGAACGCCGGGTAGCCACTAGTCTTAAATACAATTCAATGTATGTATGTACCTATGCACCTATGTTTGTATGCTATGGACTCCGAAGCAACCGAACTGATTGACGTCAAATTTTTAGGCAATCTTCAGTATTTAGTATTATACTACCTTAGTACTCACATAACCTTTTTTTTTTGTTAGGCGCAACGCACGCCGGGTACCCGCTAGTTTTATAATAAATACTAAAAAATGTACGATAAATTTCGTGTTCACCTATTAATTTATATATAAGACCAACAGAGAATGAACGTAGCAGACAGTGGCAGGCAGTGTGACAGACACGAGAAATATTCTTGAGCGCATTAACAAAAGATATAGACAAACATTTGCAGACAGAACACAGCCCAATATTCTTAAAGATATTTGGCCTGTACTGGTCGTGTATGCGTCGGTCTCTTTCTCCATGTATTAATCGACTTTCTATATATTATATTTATTTACATATAAAACAAGGTTTTGAATAAAATCTGGCTCGAAACCATTCTAACATATGGCCAGCTAAAGTCTGTCAAAAGGCAATTAAAAAGGTGTAATCCAACTAAAATCCAGAGGTCAGCTTGCATTGGAATAACGAGTTCTAGAAAAGTCCAGAGCCGGATCCTATTTTTGCAAAAACTCAAAACAGCGTTATAAATTAAATAATGAGGATGATAACGAAGAAGCCAGGACAAATAACAAAAAAAGGGACAAAACAAAAAGTTGTTGTGATTTCAATATGTATTTATGTACCCACTTCATTTTTGTGAATCGAAGCCCTAAACTTCTGGATTAAACTGGAGTTAGGGATCCACTCTCTAATTCATTCTCTTCCAAAGCATTGAATGCGGAGAGCATGGATTGGCAGGTCTTTATTTTAAATTGTAGAAACGTGTTTTTATTTGTCTCTTTTGAAGTGGGTTACAGATAAAAAGAATAGAAAAAAAATACTTATTTGATTAAAATGGTCAGACGATTTTTGGTTAGCAGTTCGAATACGGTTTGACTCGGCATGCACCACAGTCACGAATATTCTCACTGTTCCCCTGGTAATTTGTCTCCGAACTAGCAATAGACAGTCCAAGGATCAAATTAACGATCACGTAGGTCTTGACTATTGCCAGCATGAAAAGTTCCTAACTTCGTCGCTGCCGGAATCAGAGTGAATTTGCATCGAAGGAACATTTTCTTTTATACAATTTTTCGGGTGCAAAGATCAACTCCACTTAAAATTAAGCCAAACCCCATTATGCACGAAACTTTGCAATCCAAAAACAATATGCTACAATGTGTGTGTATGTGCTTTATAAAAAATAAACAAAACTTCAAATTATAGTCAGGGTTAACGAAAGGTATACGGAAATTTACAATTTGCTAATGCAAGACAGGACACATGTTAAATTAATTATCGAAATAAAAGTTATAATTACTTACTTGTTTCTATAATATAATAAATGTTATAAACACAATGATACGAGTAATATAATAATATAACGATATGAAAATGAGGCTGCTACAAAGTTTATTTGTTAGTCTATTTTTTTAAAGAGTGAGTTTGGAAAATATTCTTTCAGCGCAAGTGCTTCTGTGGGGCAATGTCTGTTTTTAATGACAAAGTCATACAAATTTTTAAACAAATATTCGCTTAAATGGTTTTTTACATTACTGACCTTAAACCAAAATTCCTCTACATCATTTAATTCAAAAATATAATGAAAACTTTTGTCTTTTGCTTTCATATCAAGTAATTTATATTCTTCTATTATTGCTTCGGGGCTTGATATAAAATGTCTAAGCCCAAACTCAAGTGAAACTAATGCGAAATAATTGAAATCTTTTTGTAATCTAATGACTTTCGAATCAAAATACTGTCGCACACACAACTTTTTGTCATTAACATCTACTCTTAGCTTAATTTGATCACAAATAATTTTATAATATTGGAGAACATTGCTCTTTATAAGAACAATTTCTTCTTCAGTCAAATTCAGTTTCTTTATACAGGTTTCAGCCTCATGTCCATTATTATAATATACAAGTTCCACTTCGGAATTCGTTTAATATTCCTTTTTAAGGAAATTTTGGAGCACTGCAGATAAAGTTTCTTTAACTGTAGAAACTAAATACATAATTTGTGACGATTCACTCTGAAAATTTCTATTTACATAACTTATTCATACTGGCTAACATACCATACGGTAGAAAATGAAGCTACACCAAATTGACATCGTTTAAAGGCTGTAATATTTAAGCAATTTTATCTTTTACCGTTTGTGAACTTTCTTCAACTTCAGCTCTTACAAAAAAATGCTGAAGTTCAACGCATTGCTCTATTATCATTTTCGCCACCGCTTCAAAGAAAAGCCAACGGGTAGACTAATTTGAAGAATTTTATGTTCGGGAACATTGAACAGATTTTAAAGTTCTTAAAATCGTTCAATCGTTTGGAACTATGTTTAAAATAATTGTAAAGGTTTCTACATAATTTCTTAACATCACTAGGAATTGATTTGGCAGCAGCATTGTTTATTAAAGCAATAGAATGACTAGTGCAGCCCAAATAAAATATCACAGGAAAACGATTCTTCAATAAGCCGATGACACCAATTTTTTATCCCATCATACCTGAGGAATTATCGGAAGCAAATCCGATAAAATTTTGTAAAGGAATCTTGTTGTCTTTCAAAGTGAACATAAAAGCCTTAAGGATCGCTGCCTCTGTCCAATTTGCCGGTTCTACTAATTGAAAAAAAAAATGTCACGAGTCTTGCCTACTTTTCTATCGTATATACTAGCAATTATAAGGAGACACTTCTCAGTGGAAATGTCCGTAGTTTCATCAATGATGAGACTGAATGCAATTGTTTCCACTTTATTTATTAAGATTATACTTCCTTTTTGTCCCAAAAATTCAGCTATACGTGTAGATTTAGTTCTGCTACAAGTTATCTAAAATTAGTTTATAGTCATAACTACAACCATTGTATTAAGCATTACAACAATGATCGATAATGAATATTTACGATTTTTGCTATCTCAGAATCAGGATATATGGAAGCGGTAAATTTTTGGTATTCTTGTCATTAAGTTAAAGGAATGATTTTGAATGACCATACGCAAAACGAGCTTTAATTCAGCTATTACAAATTTATCATTTAAACTGTTCTTTAAACTAAAGCTTTTTTTATTTGCATCTTTCTTCATTCAGAAATTTTCTTTATGCTTCTTTGTGTTCATATCCGTATGTCTCTCTAAATAATATTTCTGGTTTTCAAGCATTTGCCTGCAGGCAATGCAATAAGGACGGCAGCTTTCATCGTCTTTTTTTAGTCACTTATAGTTTATATCCCATTCCGGAAGATATAATACTTTCTTTTCCTATTGCCTACATTGATATTCAGAGTCTCACCAGAATCTGAGTCTAAGACTGAGCCTTCGATCTCATCTTCAGCAACCAAATCTATGGAGCATTGTGGTTGATGAACTATTTTTTGGCACTGGGTGTGATGGTTACAAACCTAAAAATGAATTCTTCATTAAATTAACAAAAAATAGAAAGATTTATAAGTTACTAATTTTTTTCTTACCTCCTCATTTATCACTAATTACAACTCGGGAGTTAAACCAGTGGAAAACGACATAAGGCACACAGTATGTTTTGAAGAGAGAAAGGTTATGCATATAGTACTCGTACGATTAACTTACGACAGGTGCAGAACAACAATTTTGAAAAATTTACAAATGCAGCAGTAAACTACAACCAACACAACAATTGCATTTCTCACGTCACAAATGAAATATTAACTACAAGATAGCCAAAACAAAAGAACCAACTTTTTATAACCGTTCAATAAGAAACAGATACAAGAAATAAAACATCTATTTCATTTTATTAAATAGCATTGCAACGCACACAGGGCATACGCTAGTTTTTAAATAAACTGTCTCTTCGATCCCAAGTAAAGGTCGGTTAATCATATACTAAGTTAAGCTTTCGATCGCGACAGACGTATTTTTTATCTGCTCTTATTATGAATGCATCTTGCACTAACTGCAACAACCCGTCAACCGCGGATATTATTTCGTGTGGTATTTGTGGTGCCGGTTTTCATTTTAACTGCTCGAATCTAAAAAAATTAAAAAAAAAACTATTTTCACTCTCATGAAATCTAACAATAATATTTGTTACAAGTGTGACAAGTGTAACACCATTAGTGTGGCAACTGCCATAAATAAACTCAATAATCTTATTGAATCATTTAATTTGAATTCTCTTGAACTGAAAAGAGATTTTTCACATCTTTTTACCAACAATTCTGTTGATTATGAAGAAAGTATTCTTCATATAAGTGTTTCGATCTAAGTAGAGAGGTGCGTACTAGCACTCTCTCCCAAAGGAAAGAAAAGGTCATTAAACCCTCATCTAAGCCCTCTCCTAATGTAATCACATCAGCATCGCAATCCAGCGTAGCCGCGAAAAATTACAAGTGCTCTCCGGCTGCTGCACGAATAAACGGTTCTTGTCAGCCACGCCTCGCTACTACTACTTCCACCTTACGGCTAAACTCTCCCATCATCACTGCATCATCGCGAAACAGTCTCCAAAAAAAATAAAATGCCGATATTGGGATGGAATTAAATCATCATCATTTAACTGCTGCCGCCACCGCACCCGCTGATATTAACATTCTCTCTTCGTCTGCTGGCTCAGACAATGTGGAGAGTCTTAATAATGTACCTCTCTTATCAACTGAGTATGCTGCCGTTAGAGATGTTACTGATGATGCTACTCATAAAAAAGTTGTTGTTGTCCGTCAAATCCCCAACAATGCTGTGCAGAGTGGTGACACTGCTGACGCTTCGACCGCTGCCTCTGCCCCATCAGCTGTTATTGTTGATAGTTTCCAGGCTAATGATGACGTAAATACAAACAATACTAATTGGGAGCTTGTGAAACGTCAACATGTAAGAAAAATTCTTCAACCTGTGGTAGTCGGAACCGATGTAAATTCATCATTAAATGTAGTCATGGCATCCAAATGGATACATGTATCGAAATTTCATCAAGACACTAAACCAGAAGATATCATAGCCTATATTTCGAACAAAACAAACATTCCCATAAACCATCTTAAATGCTTTAAACTGATAAAGAAAGGAATTGCTGCATCAGATATAAAGCACGTTAACTTCAAACTTAGTGGCCAGCCGATAGTTTCATCGACATTATAAATAATCCATCGATCTGGCCATACTCGGTCAAGGTGAAGAAATTCGTGAATACTTAAAAAAAACGGGGATGTTCACACTCCTTCGAAGCAAACCTAATCTCCAATGTATTACGAGAAAGATGCGATGGGTCTTATGTTGCTGCTTCAGACGTTGTACCTGCATGTGAGAATCCCGAAGTTGTTCCTCTTTCTCCATCATCCTCTACAACTATTTTACGTGGTCTAAGTAATAGAAATTTATTTTTATTTTATCAAAATGTTGGAGGCTGTAAGTCTAAGCTTTATTTATTTATTTATTTATTCTTCTCATCATGCCTTTATGATATTATAGTATTAACTGAAACTTGGTTAACTGATAAGCAATTAATGTCAGAATTATTTAATACGAATAATTACATAGTATTTAGAAAACATCGTAACTTACTTTTGACTGGTAAAGAAACTGGTGGTGGAGTGTTGGTTGCTATTCGGTCTTCGTTATCATGTAGACTTATTGAACTAAAATCCAACTCTTCACCTACGGTTTCTGACCTAGATATTGATCAGCTAATAATTAGCATAAAGTTCGATTGTAAATTTGAACTGATTTTGATGGCTAGTTACATTCCGTCAAAGAGTCTATTCGCACTATATGACTTGCATATGCGAAATTGTGGTAGTATCTTGGATAATGTCAAAAGTTCACAGCATATTATATGCACAGGTAACTCTAATTTAGGTGATGTTAATTGGATTTTAGATCCAGATGAAAAATGCCTAATACCATTTAACGTCACTACACTGATTGAATCATCGGTAATTGATTTTTCAGCAATTATGATCTAATTCAGATTAATAGTCACTCTAATAGCCTTAAACGCATACTTGAGCTGATGTTTGCAGATAAGGAATTCAATATTAGTGTCGACGTATCCGATTACCCTATAACTAAAAATTCAATTCACCATCTAGCTTTAGATGCAAATATTAGCTTCTATCGTTATAGAAGGAAAAAAAGGTACAAAAAGCACCATTATTTATAATTATAAAAAATGCAGACTTTGATGTAATTAGTATTTATTTAACTTCCGTATCCTGGGAATCCACATTTGGCACTTCTTCCTTAAGTAATGCATATGAATCCTTTCTGGTCTTTCTTAATCGCGCGATTTGTCAATTTGTCCCGAAAAAAAAGTATCAGACAATACTCAAACCCTATATGGTTCAATAAACGATTATCTATGTTAAAAAATCAAAAAAATAAAGCTTATAAGTTATACAAGCATAATACAGGAAATATGGAGCTTCGCGAAAGCTACCTAGCCCGACAGCGTGAATATAATTCATTAAACAAATTCTTATATCGCGACTACGTTCTGTCAGCCGAATCTAGATTAAAATGTAATAGTAAATATTTTTGGAACTATATTAACGGCAAGCGCAAGACGTATGGGTTTCCAAGCTGCATGAACTACGAAGGCACAGCTACCACCAATGTGCCCATGATTTGTAATATGTTTGCAACCTCCATTCTCCTCCCTCCCAAAACCTACCTAGCGTAACCAAGGCCGTAACTAGGGGGGGGATCACAGGGGTTTGATCCCCCCCCCCGAAATTCTTAACAAGTGCACTTTTTTTTAAAACGAGAACAGAGCAATAAGTAGGTAACACGATTTTGTGCCAAGAACTTCTAGTAAAATGCAAATCCCAACAAAAATGGGCCAATTCGGCCATAGTGCAGTAATTTCCCATTTACCTAAATGCAAAAAGATTCAAATCAAATTAAGCTATAGCATTGACTTTTTTCAATTAAAAGTACATAAGCGCCGTTACATACTAAACAAGAATATCACAAAAAATAAAAAAAACACGGCCAACCTCCAAAAGAAATGTGTGCAGAATACACATTATACAATACGCATCACCCCACCACCACAAAGTGTATGCACAAATGTTATGTGTTAAAAAGCAGCTTTACACACACTTCCAAGCCCAAAGCCATATGCAATATACGAAATGAAAAGGGTACCGCTATTGGAATGGAAAGCATATGCATTTTCGTACACACTACCATTGTATAAAATTTTGCAATCCGCTTCTTGTGACCTAGTGTCAGCTCTGGACCACGTAAACCTAGTTTCTAAAAATTCGAGAAAATGTTAGTTTAGAATTTAAAAATATTTTTGAGACTGCGCAAAGCCTTTTAAGTATTGTGGATGAAACTGAAACCTTGAAAATTCCACAAATAGTATCGTGGCAGCAGCATACGGCCAATGTAAACGCGTCTGATCCTGAAAAGTTTTATAGGATAGTTGTTATGATTCCCCTTTTGGACGACTTCATAACTCAGCCCGAAACGCGGTTCGAGGACCATAAGACCGTTCTATCATCATTATATATTTTCATCCCGTCAATACTTGGCAAAAGCAAAACAAAATTTAACGAAGAAGATTTTAAATTTTATAAAAGATTTTTGGATTGGGATACATTGAAGGCTGAGTTTCTACTGTGGAAGACAAAATGTCATGAACAACCAGAGGCACAGCGTTCAAAGAACGCCATAACAGCTTTAGGAGACTGCAGTAAAGATCTTTTTCCCAACATACATCGACTTTTAAAAATGTTGGCAACCTTACCAGTATCGACATGTACACCAGAAAGAACGTTTTCGACGATGAAACGCTTAAAAACTTTTTTTAAGAAACTCTACCGGTGAAGATCGGCTTACTGGCTTAGCCTTAATGCCAATTCATCGGGATATAGAATTTTTATTTTTTTTCTTTATTTTTTCTTTATTTTTCCAAATTAAATAAATCATACAATTTTTCTGCGAATCCTAAGGGGCTCTGCAGAAGATTGGTTTACAGATTAGGTTTAATGAAGTGAGCAAGAACAAAAGTTAATTCAAAAATTGAAATCGGAAAATTCATTCAATAGCTTAGATCATTGAAAAAAAAAAATAAAAAAAGATTAGAGCTTTAAAGAAAAATTACAATTAAATGATTGAAAATGATATTAAAAAAAAAAAATTACTTTATAAAAAAAAATTCTTTGATATTCTTTTTTCTAGTTTTTTCATTATTAATTGTTCTTAGTGATTGTGGAAATTCGTTTAGTGTTTTTGGGACACAGTATTTCAGTTGCCTTCTGCGGTAGGTATTTGAAAACCTTGGTACTTGTAGCATACCTTGAGCATGCCTTCTTGTGTTGATCTTGTGGTCAATAGCCCTCTTGAAACGCACGTCGTCATAATACTCCAGAGCTAGAGTCATTTTGAAGATTTCCTTGACGCCAAGAACTTTAAAACAGTTTCTACCAGATGGATTCCGTCTCGCTGTCTCGCCGTTTAGTTTTTTGAGGATGGTATTTTGGAGTTTTCCCAACTTCTCCAGATGGGTATTGGATGGATTGCCCCATGCAAGTACACCATATCTTAGTTTCGACTCAACAAACGCGTGGTAAACTTGCTTCTGGACCTGCAAGGTTGAGTCATTTTTTAGATAGGCCAGCGCGAACAAAGCCTTTTTAAGGTCAGAGCGGATTTTGTCGATATGCTCATCCCATATAAAATGGCTGTCGATGGTTACACCTAAGAACTTATAGGTTTCGACTCTCTCAACCAGATCGTCGTGATGACTTCTACTACATCTGTTATTCTTAAAGTATATAGCTTGTTGTGTGGGTTTGTGACGAGGTCCACGAATATGCATTATTTTCGTTTTCGACGAATTTATAACCAGCCCGTTGTCGTGGCACCACACAACTGCCTTATTGAGCTCGTATTGCATAATACTAATTGCAGTATCGAGGCATCTATGCTCCACCACTATAGCCGTGTCGTCCGCATACGCAAATGGAATACTGTTTTCGAATACCCTAAGTAATTAATTTCTGTACAAGATGAAAAGTATTGGTCCAAGCTTTGATTCTGTGGGACGTCATTCTTCTTCTTTTTCCTTCTATCAGCGAGGCCACGATCCGAAAACAAGGGATCACAGCCCTCCCACTTCACCGCATTTCTACTGATCCGCCTGTGGGGTTCGACTGCCGATTTTGGATCACTCGGTTACTGAGGCCTATGAAATGCCGATGTCGTCGCATTTGTCTGATCCAGGCGTTTATAGGCCTGCCGTTCCTACATCGCGATGTCTTTGGAACGTGCATTGATATTGCCTTTTTAACAGGGCTCAAATGATCTCTTCTTTGAACGTGGCAATACCAGCTGAGCCGGTCGCGCTCTAATTTTCGTACGATGGTTTCCTTGATGTGAAAGCTTCCACGGATCTTCGAACTTCTTATTCGATCAAGCTTTGTCACTCCTGCTGTCATGCGAAGCATCTTCATCTCAGCTGCCGTTAATTTTCTCTCATACTTTTTGTACATCGTCCAACATTGTGAACCGTATGTGAGCGCTGGACGTACGACTGCGGTGTAGAGCATTCCTTTCAACTTAGGTGGCATTTGTCTGTCACAGAAAATAGCGGAATTTTCTCGCCACTTCATCCACCCTACGCTTACACGATGATTGATGTCGTCATCACAAGTTGCTTTGCTATTGATCATAGATCCCAGATATTTGGACTTTTCGCACTTGGGAAGCACTGTTCCATTCAAATAAATGTCTGGAATAGGCCTGAGTGGATCAGAGAACGGGCAGCACAGGTACTCTGTCTTTTTTGAACTAATGCGATACCCATTTCCCTCCAAAAAGTCCACCCACACATCAAGTGCTCGTTGCAGGGATGTAGGATCCTCACTTATGATGGCTCCATCGTCAGCAAAGAATAACTGATGTACCTTGGGGTCCATCACTTTACCTTCAAGCAGATAATCAAGGACTGTAATAAAGAGCAAAGGACTTAAAACGCTTCCCTGGTGCACCCCGACTTTGATTCGGAACTCTTCGGTTACTCCAGCGGGGCATCTTACTCTTGTCTTTGCTCCTTCGTACATGTCCATGATCATCTGTACATAGGTTTCTGGAACCCCTCGATGTCTTAGCGCCACCCATATCAATTCTCGTGGTTGTCTGTCGAATGCCTTTTCAAAGTCAACCAATACAATATGCAAATCCCTTAAGGAATTACGATGTTTTTCCATTATGATCCTTATACTTTGGATTGCATCTGTGGTTGATTTACCCGAGACAAACCCGCACTGATCATCAGATAGCCGTATTATTTTTTGCAGTCGGCCACCTAATACCCGCTCAACGATCTTCATGGTGTGTGACATCAGCTTGATCGAACGGTAGTTATCACAGTTTCGCGTATCACCCTTCCCTTTGTATACAGGGAGGAGGTAACTTTCCCTCCATTGATTCGGCGTTGGATCACCTCTCACGAATTTGGAGATGAGAATTCTGAGCCATCTGAACCCGATGTCTCCCATCTTTTTCCAGAACTCAGAGGGTATTTCGTCTGGCCCAACCGCTTTTCGTTTTTTGGAGTATTTGACCGCCTCACTAACTTCTTCGACTGTAATGTCGGCTATTTCTTCACAGTTAGGGGTGGCTCTTGGAAAGTATAGCCGAGGAAACTGTTCATTTAAAAGCTCTTCACAATACTGCCGCCACCTCTGCAGAATTTTGTCGTCATCCACAAGAAGCTGGCCATGAGCATTGCTAATGAACTTTGGCGAACGAATCTCCTGAGCATTGTTCCTTCTTTGGGCGGCTATTTTGAAGAGCTCCTGGATAGCCTGGTTTGCATCAGCAACCGGGGAAAATATTTTCTCCAGCTCCCGATACAGGCCCTCCGTACTCTCTGCTTGAAGCTGGGCGCACTTCTTCTTCGCTTTTTTCTTGCAGCATCTGTATTCCAATTCGAGGCGAGCTTTTTCGTCATTATTATTAGAGGGGCACTTTGACCAAGCTTTGAAAGCCGCTTTCTTCTCATTTGTCACTTTCTCAGCTTCATCACTCCACCACCATGTTTCTTTGGCGTGTTGATGGTGACCTTTTGAAGCTCCTAGCAGTGATTTGGCCTTATTTAAGCAAGTTCTCTGTAGGGAATCCCACATATTTTGTGCTCTGCACTCTTCATCCTCAGCTCCGTTGATGGTGTGAGAGAGGTCATTTTTCATTACAAAAACAAAAGCTTCGCCTTTTTCTTTGTCCAGATTGTACCACTTGATTTTCTCAGAGACCCTTGTTTGTTTACTTTTCTTCGGTGTTTTCATAAAAATTTCTGTTAGCAGGAGACGGTGTTGCCGAGCGATTGCCTCTCCCAGGATCACTTTGCAATCTTTTACCCGAGGCTTCATGAAACTGCCTACCAAATGGTAGTCGATCTCAGATTCATCTCCACCACTGCTGTAAGTGATCAGGTGTCGGCTTTGTTTGATGAACATGGTATTTAACACGATAAGACCGTGTGATTTGCACATGCTTAGGATGTCTTTACCAGGAAGGTTCCTGGTGCCATATCCTAGTCCTCCATGGCAGTCTTCATAGTCTTCGTTTGACTTCCCGCCATGTCCATTCAAATCTCCTCCAACAAACAGAAATTCTTCCTTTGGGATATTCTTAAGGAGATTGTGGAAATCTAGCCAAAATGCATCTTTATCTCTCTGATTGTACCCTTCGTGGGGAGCATATGCACTGACATTTATTCCACACCTCTCCTTGTATTACTAGTTTGAGAGACATCAAACGGTCACTGGACTTCGAAATGCTCAAGACGTTTTCAAGTAGCTCTGCCGCAAGGATGATACCGATTCCGTTCTTAGACTTTTCCGTTCCGTAGTAGAACATCTTGTAATCTTTTGTCCTAACGTCCAAGAAACGCGCCCGATTCCCGGTGTTTTTCCATTTCGTCTCTTGGACACACAAGATGTCCACCCGCCTTCTATTCATCATCTCTTCCAGCTCGTAACTTCGACCGGTCATGCTTCCAACGTTCCAACTCGCGACCCTTAAATTGCGTCCAAACTGTTTCATTATTTTGCTAGCCCCCGGAATCCGTATAGCTCTGACCCGAACATTTCTGCTCGGTCCAGGATCAGTACCATGCACCGCAGTGGTAGTGCCTGGCGGGGTAGTGCCTTTCCTTTTTGCAAGTATTACCATAATGATACAGTTTTGCAATACAATTTTTTGCACCATATTGCGATGGTGTTTGTTGTTTGACACGTGCATGCTCCTGTTTTAGTATTGTTTGATCTTTCTTTTATGGCACCGGTTGATCTCCAGTCGTGTCAACCCACGGACTCGCATGCACACTTGTGGGAGGGTTTTTAAGGTGGTATATGTGTCGCTAGGCTCACTATGGTGTTATATTGCCTAGATCTGATTTGTCCCCTTAGTCGCCTTTTACGACAAGCGCTGGTTGTTGGGAGGCGCTGCAGTGATATTCTTAACCCGTCCCTGCACGGGGGGTTCTGTGGGACGTCATACTTAACATATTTGTCGTCGCTGAAACTATCCTCCACCTTAACACGAAAAGATCTATTTCTTAGATAGTCCTTCAGCCAGTCAGCTAACAACTCTCGAATTCTTAGTCTTTCCAGTGCCGATATCATCTTTGAATGGTTAAGCGTGTCGAATGCCTTACTGAAGTCCATGAAAACTACCAAGACATGATGATTTTTATTTAGACTTTCGTTAACCACATTCGTGAATTCCGCGAGCAGTTTACCAGTACTTTTATTCTTCTGGAAGCCATACTGCTTTGTATGTATAATATTATATTTGTCTATGAATTTCAGAAGTCCCTTTACTACTACCTCCTCCAGGCACTTCTCAATTACTGGCAAATAAATACTGACGAAGTAATTGATGTATTTGCAGCAAAGAAGGCCAGGCGATTAAATTTTGTTTTATAAAATAATTCTTTACTTTGTTATGTTCAATATAGTTACTTTTTTTTAACCTACTCCTACTTTTGTTATAATTACTAGTCAATAAAAAAATGAAATTTGAAATTTAAGATTATTTTATTTTCCTCAATCGCTCCCAACCTTAAAAAATAAAAAGATATTTTTAAAGATCAAATCCCCCACCGAAATATTTGTCTGGCTACGGCCTTGAGCGTAACCGAAGCTTTTGAACTAGGGTCGCTTGTAATTAATGTTACAGAGGTGGAAAATGTATTATCACAAATAGACCATAATAAAAAAGAGGGACCAGATGGTATTCCACCCTTGCTGCTCAAGATGTGTGCAAATGCAATAGCTAAGCCTTTGACATGGATTTTTAACAAATCACTTGCAGAGGGTAATTTTCTGAATAAATGGAAATTATCTTATATTACTCCAAATTTTAAATCAGGGTCCAAGCAAGATATATCCGATTATAGACCTATCTGCAAAATTTCAGTAGTCCCTAAACTATTTGAACAAATTATTTATAATAAACTCTATTTTCTTGTTAAGGAACATATCTCTATCTATCAACATGGGTTTGTCTCTGGAAAATCTACCACTACAAATTTGTGTATTGTGACTAACCATATAGTAACTAATTTTGAAAATAGGTTGCAGACTGATATTCTGTTTACTGACTTTGGCAAAGCTTTTGATAGAGTCAACCATAAGGTTTTGTTGCACAAACTATCTTGCTTAGGGTTTCATTCTAGCCTTTTGAAATGGATAAAGTCTTACTTGACTAATATAATTCAATACATTTTCACTGCACATAGACTATGCTATTAACAAAGCAAATTCGATGCTTGGGTTTATTAAGAGAAATACCAGGGAATTTACAGATCCATACGCATTGAAATCATTGTACATATCACTGGTTAGAACTGTTCTTGAGTACTGCAGCTCTGTTTGGTGCCCATATTACATAACTCATTCGCTAAGAATAGAAAGGGTTCAAAGAAAGTTTACCCGGTACGTTATCCACAAATTGAACTGGGACACAGAGATGCCTGCTTACAAATCCAGGTGCTTGTTGATTGGTTTTTTAGCACCTTATAACATATCATATAAAATGTCTCCTTTGCTACATCTTATATATTTACATTCTCCCTCTAGAATATTGAGCGACCAGTCGCTCTTTCATGAGCGTCTGCATCGCACAAATTATAGTCGGAATGAGCCTTTGTCGCGTTGCATCAAAGAAGCAAATTTAGTTGGCAATGACATGGATTTTCTTAGCAATTGTTCACGGGCGTTGGACTCCGCCAGGGGTGCGTTTTGTCACCTCTCCTCTTCATTGTATATATGGATTGGATGTTGCAGCGCAGCCGTGGCGGAGAATGTTTCAAAGTGGGAGACCTAAGGATTAGTCATCTGCTCTTTGCGGATGATTTGGTCATCCTTGGGTCCTCTCAAACCGAACTTCAGCGCGCACTCGAAAGGTTTGTAGCCGTTTGTGATGATGCTGGAATGAAGATCAACGTGAACAAATCGGAAGTAATGGTCGTTTCCAAAAAACCCATTCAGTGCACTCTGCATGTTAGTGGAGTCCCACTGAAGCAGGTGGAGAAGTTTAAGTACCTCGGGGTTTTATTCACGAGTGATGGGAGGAGCAATGCCGAGTTATCCTGTAGAATTGGTCAGGCTGGATCAATTTTGAGAGAGCTTGGCCAATCTGTTATAAGGAAGGCCGAATTTAGTATTCAAGCTAAGCTATCGGTTTTTAACTTGGTGTATGTTCCAACTCTCACCTATGGTCATGAAATTTGGGTAGTGACCGAAAGAATAAGATCGCGGATACAAGCTGCCGAAATGAGGTTCCTTCGCGGTGTTGTTGGAATAACTCGTAGGGATCGAGTGCGCAACACCAGAGTACGCGAGGCGCTCAACGTTGAGCAGCTACTTCTCCGAACGGAACGATCTATGCTTCGATGGTTTGGTCACGTAGTGCGTATGTCCCCAGACCGGCTTCCAAGACGCGCCATGGTTGCCGTACCATCAGGTAGACGACTTCGCGGAAGGCCCAGAAATAGATGGTTGGATCAAGTCCGACATCTCTCTTGGAGCCGCTTAGGGATTCTCCCTGATGAATTGGAGTCAATGGCGGAGGATCGAGAAGGATGGAGAGTCCACCTGAGCATCCTACCCCCGCGACCCTCATGAAGGATTAGCGGGCCATTGAAAATGAATGAATGAATGAATTGTTCACGTGCCTCATTTAAATTCAAACTTACCATATATCTCTACTTGTTAGTCAATCTTATTAACCTATTGTCGAAAGCATTATTTTATGCTTACAAATTATTTACTTGCGAAATTTTAGTTATAAATCTATGCATTCTTGTACAGGGTGTCCGCCGGGAAGGTATACTACTTTGTTTGTTTATAATTTTTGACTAACTGAAAGAGAATGGATCTTATATTGATAAATGTTTTATTTAATGTCGGCAATTATGTATGGAATACAATATCAGGTAAATGTCCGCCTCTGCTAGTCTCACAAATGCGAGCCCTTTTGAGCACATTTTTCATTACATTCTCACACATTTCACGCGATATTTCATTAATTTCATCACGAATATTTGGAAACAAATGCAAATCCTTGTGCAAAATTGTGGCCAAAGTTGTTCTTTGAAGACCAAGCTCCTGAGCACGGCGTCGAATTGAGGTTGATGGATTGTTTTGAACACTTCCTTGAACAGCAGTAATGTTTTCAGCCGATCTTGCAGTACGTTGTGGCCCATGCTTGGGCCTATCACCTACAGACCCTCTTTCTTCGAAATCATTCACTACACGATAAATAGTGCGTTTTGTTGGCACGTTGTTTCTCCCAAAAATTTCACGTAACTTTCTCATCGTCACAGTAATCGATGATTGATTTTGATAAAATGTTTTAACGATTACAACACGTTGGTTTATCGAATATTTTTCCATAATAAATTTGCCACGTGTCTACTTTACGACTGCCAAATATGAACTGTCAAGACTAATGTTTACCAAAATGGCGGCAAAACAAAGTAGTATACGTTCCCGGCGGACACCCTGTATTTAATCTTACTTATTTAGTTTTAATCAAATTATGTTCTTTTTTCTTTTTTTGTTTAGATTTATGTTAAATATGGATATGAGAAAAAAAAAAAGAAGTTCTCATATATAAATATGAACATATGTATGTTATCATAGTCTGTAAGAGATTTGTACTCTGATTGGCGAAATAAATAAATAAATAAATAAATAATCCCAGGATCAGACGATTTCCGCAGAACAATATTTTTATAAATCTGAGACATATTACGAAAATTATCTCATACAGAAGCACACACATAAACCACCTCTAACGTATTATTTTTTATTTTTTTTTTGTTTTGTAACCAAACAAAATATCTTGAGGTTATGTGAATACATGAATTGTTTGCAGTGTTTTGAAGAACAAGTGGAAGATATGTTTGTCATAAACAAATACACCATTCAAACACTCTGAATTTAACTCCAAATAAATATGCAAACATATGTTATGCCGTCCTATCAGACAGGCCTAGAAATAGATGGTTGGACCAAGTCCGACATCTGTCCTGGAGTCGTCTAGGGATTCCTCCTGATGAGTTGAAGTCGATGGCGGAGGATCGAGAAGGATGGAGGCTCCACCTAAGAATCCTACCCCCGCGACCCTCATGAAGGATTAGCGGGCCATTGAAAATGTATGTATGTATGTATTGGTCGTTACATATGAAATTGCCGACCCACCGATCATTCCTAAAGTGATCGTTGTGGTGTGAAGTTGTGCAGAGAAATTGAAAATAAAGTTTTTTTTTAAGAAAAGAGTGCAGTTTAATCTTTCTAACGGTAAAAATTAATTTGCGCTATTAACTCATTGAGTTGACTTTTTTCCTTACATAGAAAATGCTTTCACCAACAAATTTAGGGACAATTTTCCTTTTTCAATTTAAAAAAAACATGAACGCAGCCGCAGCCACTAGAGAAATTAACGGTGCTTTTGGTTTGGGTACGTGTAGTGAGAGAACTGTTCGAAACTGGTTTACCAAGTTCAGCGAGAGAGATTTTTCGCTCGAAAATTTCCCAAGGGGTAGACCAGAGAATGTCATTAATAATGAAGAACTTACAGCAGCTGTTGAAGAAAATCCAGCTACGACTGTTCTTAGCCTTGCTGCAAGGTTCAAAGTGTCAACTGCAACCATAAGTCGCCACCTTCCCGCCATCGGAAAGGTAAAAAAACCAGAGAGATGGGTGCCCCACGTCCTAACACCAGCGAATATGCTACGACGTTTGGAGGTTGCAATATCTTTGACCAACAGACACCGTATGGATCCTTTTTAGTATCGCATCGTCACCTGCGACGAAAAGTGGATCCTATATGATAAAAGCAAGAGGTCGGGAGAAAGGATAGACGTGGGTGAGCTTCCCCGTGGACTTGGCAAGGCAGACTTACACCCCAAAAAGGTAATGGTGACAGTATGGTATCACGGCTGAGTCGTACTGTAGAGAAATCGACATAATGCAGAATAAATTGCTCCAAAAATAGCCGTCACTGGTAAATAGGCATGGTCCCATACTGCTGCATGGCAACGCAAGACGACATACCGCACAGTCGACGTTCCTGAAGCTGAGTTGGTTTATGAAGTTTTGCCTCATCCTCAGTTTTGCCAGACTTATCCCCGACCGATTACCACCTTTTCTTAAGTTTGGGCAATCACCTCCAAAATAAACAATTCATATGCCCAGATGCCATAAAATAGGACTTTGCGGACTTCATAGCCCGAAAGGATAAGGAGTTTTTCAAAAGAGGCATTTTTGCTTTGGTGGAGTGTTGGAAAAATGTCAGATGTAAACGGAGATTATTTTTTGGAATAAACTTTTCTAATTTTTGAAATAGCGTTGTTCAACTTTTCACATAAGAACTGGCAACTTCATTTGTAACGACCTTTTATTTCTCGAAACAATTTTTTTACAGAATAAGTAGGTAATGCATTCATTTACAATTAGTTTTCATATTGCGTAAACATATTTTCGTTACCTCCAAATATATTCAACCATATTTTTCTCTCTATGTGTGCATTGGTATTTAAGTGGACTATCTTGCAGTAATCAGTAATAACTACTTCGGATGTTCCAGAAACGCTGGAGGAATTGAGTGTGACCGATATATGCTGTATGAATGAACAGCCTGGTCCACCGAAGATTGAATACTGTTAGAAGTCTCATAGAAGAATCTTAGGACTTAATAAGCTAAATAAGGCTATAAGACTTCAAGGGGCTCATAACATTTTCTGGGTTACATACATTTTTCTTTAAAAGTTAATACCTAACTGAATGTCTAGCTAAGTTACAGTCAAAGCCCTTTTAAGCATTGATTCATAACATTCGGCTGGAAAACCTTATATACCTAGATGCATATAATACAATAAAAAAAGAAAAAAAAAATAACACAATTTGTGAAAATATCAGTTTCACTCATCTAAATGAGTCGTCGGTTTTTGTGCGCCCCTCCCTTTTCAGTACCTACTGTCAAAACCGTTGTACATTTTACATTCCGAAATTCCGCAAGCAGAGCAATTCGCAATTCATTTACATCCTCAAACATTCGCACAACACATCGAGCCATTCTGTGAAACAGAACACAGAATTTATTTAATTTTTCTTCTCATCTGTCAACATAAATCAAATATTCGGACACCATTACTCGAGCGCCGGCCGGACCAGTTTTGTTTTATAATTTTTCATTTCGCCATTTTTCGCATTTCTTACCGAGTGTCCTGTGCGTTTTTCCACATGAAATACAAACTTTTTAATATTTGGAGAGATTTTGTGTTGTAATAAATTTTCCCAGCTCGAGAGCGAGAAGTGAAAATTGCTTTCACGTTCACGACTTCAGCGCGTATCCTTGTTTTTTTATTTGCAAATGACCCTGGAATAGTGTTGAAAGGAGCGCAATTTTACAATTTTGGTTGATGACGGAGGGAGTTGTTTCCTTGGCGAGACACAATACTCACAATCTGAAATTAAAATCTGGTCAAGGATAACAGAATTCAAATATATCATACGTGTACTTTAAAAAAACAACCGGCAACAACTGCTAATCAATTGGAGGGGGAAGGACGTGTGCATTCGTATTCACTTTGCATGGGTCTCAGTCTCTGCATCCGTAAATCCAGCTCTAAAGGACTAAAATTAAAATGTCTGCACATGTCTGCCTCGAGGGTAAAAATCAAATCCATTTAGTCTCTCGTCGTTGTCGACCACTGCTTCCCGTTCCAAATGGGTACAAGGACGACGACGACGGCAAAGAGCAATAAGCATTTCGAATGCAGGATATCTGCTCCAATCATAAAATAGTCGAACATTGAAATCCCATCTATATCCACACATTTACTGCGTACGTTTGTGTGTTGTAAGTAGCCTTGAGCAAGGCTTTGCTTTTGTTCCATTCTCTGGTTCGAGCTTCCTGCGTCGAAGAGTGTTGGCATGTCCTGCTTACTGTGTAGGGGTTCCTATATTACAGACATTGCGCGGTGAGCCCGTATTGATATGTTACGTGGACGCTTGATGTGGGTAGTAAAATGAAATTGTAGAAAAATTGGTTCACTTGAAAGCCATTGACAAAAGTATTTCATCAAATAACCCTTAAGGTATACACGTGCCTCCCGGAAGACGTGCTACAACCTCGTTGGTTCTTACCGACTTATGTCGATTCTGGTGTCGATTGCCTTCGTTCCACACCGAAAAATAGTTTTCTTTCTACGATGTGATGAGTGTAATCGGATTATTAGAAAAAGAATGTTAGTTCCACCATCCGACAGGAAGGATATGGCTTCCAAAAAGTTGAGATAAAATTTCAAGAGTCATAGCCGTGCACCAACTTGTCGAAAAGAACACACAACGACGACGGAACCACAAGGGCATCAATTGGGTGGGAGAAGCGCCGCCCACACATACGCCAATCCGTAAGGACATCATCATGTCCATCATGAGGAACGGGATTTTGTGGGCTTAACTACATGTTTCATCTTGCTGGCTGCAAGAAAAATGAGGAAAAGTCTACTAGGACCTGAAGGGGTATCGAGGAGTGCTCTGAAAGGAAGGCGGCGGCAATTGCAAACACTTGAAGTAGAAAATTGAAATGGACGTCGAGGCAAGTCACAAGGATGTATGAAAAATCGCAAATGGGACTTCGGCCTCATTCTCAGCCTCAGCATCGTTGAAAGATATGTCGAGGGTGTTTTTTTTTTTTTTTTTTCATTTCTCTCCTGCATGTCCTTTAAATGCCTCAGATGCTCAGATGGTCGGTTGAAGTTTGCAATTTGCAAAGCACTTTCCTAAAAGTGGGTGGTCCTCCCCTAATGATACTAAATTGCGAAACCACTGGTTACTATACGTGTATAGTGTAGTACACAGCTTATCCTTGTGTTGTGAAGGCAACATCCGTGTCCTGTTGTTGTTGTTGGACCGCTAATTGTTTTAACTTGCCTGTCAAAATTAATTATGCAAAACACATCTCAGTGTCACGAGGATAGCACCCAGAAGTGAAGTGGGTGGCCGACCGCCGTCGACAGTGGAGAGTCACTGATGATGCTGGCAATGTGCATCCTTGCAAACTAAGCTCGAGAATGCAGAATTATATGAAAACATCCTTGCATACCCTGTTCGCTTGCATGCAGCTGGCGGCAGTTATTACAGAGTCAGACATTTGGACAGATAAACGCACAGAACGGACGTTCAGAGAATTTATTTTACATTTTCATCAAGTCACGTTTTGCTAATTAGTCATCCCGGGCGAAAAGGACTAACGACGAGACGAGACCAGCTACATGCACATGCACATGAAGGACATCCGCTTACAAAGGCTGAATAAGGGTCATGTAATCAAGTCGGGAGCGTGGGAAGAAATTGACATGTTGACAATATTTATAGTTCATGCTATTTCCCAACTCCCTCTCCACAAGGGGGACTGTTAATTTCTTTCTATTTTTTGTCATGCTCCTCCGCCGTAATTGCCTGCACATGGGGGTCCATTTAAATTCGGTGGTTTTAAGGACTTTTTTTTGTTGGTCTTCCTCATCCTTCTGGTCTTCAGTTTGTGTTAATAATTTTATGCTTTGTACTTTTCTGGGACCAACAATGGTGCGAAGCGTGGAGAGCGTATATTGTTTGACTTTTTGTTGGCGGGCGTAAGTTTCCTTTTATTCGTCGCGTGGAAATTAATTAAAAAAACGAAATGCTTTCCGCTGTGCGTCGTTGTAATGATGTCCTTCGGCGTAGTGGGTAATTGTGGATCTGAAAGATTGCGTGAGGGGGCGAGTGAATGTATATAATTTCCGTTTTGGACGTTTTGTTTAGTTTTTGCATGAGAAATTGTGTTGATCGTAGCGCTAACGTTGCTTAAGTAAGTTTAATTAAAAAGTTTTTTATATTATTATTACGCGGCTGGAGGTTGATTTAAAGGAAGGGAATTTAATTAGCGGATTTGTTTGTCATTTGGGTATTTAATGTGTGTTAAATCATGAATAGGAGCCGAGTTTGAAAGAATCTGTAATTGATTTAATAATTGACGACATAATTTTCTACTTAACGAGTCTATTTGAACTTGCAAACTCAGTTTTGCTGTATAAGGTTGGTATCAAACAAATCTCTGGGGTCAGAGATTTATTTTCAAGTTTTGAGACTTTAGCTCATGCACACTCAACATAGGTACATACAAATTGCTTGTTTTGCAGGGGAGTAGCCAAGTAGCAGACAGAAGGTCATATTCTATGTCTTGACGATTGGACATGGACTTACAGTGAATCCGAAAATGTGCAAATCAAGGTAATACGGAATATGGATGACATTTGAAACGTGGTTGAAACTCTCATCACTGAAAGCGAATTTTTTCTCATCTGTTAATACAATCCTATATCCTTCTTCTGCTTGTGACGCTTACACGGCACCGAAAGTTGGTGATCACGCATACTTCTTCATCTGATGTTGTTTATATAACCATCGTTCAGTTCTCTGTTTCTTGCGATTAATTCTCCTATATTAATCAATCCTGTCCAATGTCTTATATTTCTGAGCAACGACATTTTCTTACTTCCGATACCTTGTTTTCCCTGTATTCTTCCTGAAATATAAGTTGTAAGAACTGGAACTATGGATTAGGTATAATAAAGGCGAAGTATGCTGTAAACTGTGATGATCATTACTTTATGGTTTTCATCAACTTTTTCGCAATACCTCTGCATTAGTAACTCGGTCAGTTCAGTGTATCATATTTTAAGTACTTTTTTGTACAGCCTTATTTCAAAGGTTTCTATTTTGTTAGTTTGTTACTTTCAGAGCCAATATTTTCACATAAAGTAAGATAAGCAGCATTGAATACATTTATTCATAACACCAAATTAACTAAAATAAGATGTTTGGTCAAAATCGGCTGAGCCGTTTTGAGATACACACTACAAATGAGTGACCGCAGCGCTCTTGGATTTTATTGCTGTCACCGTATGTTCAGAATGCTTCAAACTTGCTTCAAACTGCACCGACTTGGGTGCGGAATTAGGAATTAGTGTGTCTATGCTAATTTAGCTATCCGCGTGAGTTATATGATGAAATATTAAATAATTAATTATGTGTTGCACTTTTATGGAATTGGGTCATTTATGATCTACTCACGTCGATGGTCAAGGCCCGGATTGCAGAGAAGTGTCAATTAAGCATTATTGCGTTATTGCAATATTGTCACTTGTTTGAAGTGGGTCAATTGTGACTGCCTTACATCCGTTCGATGGTTAATACCCGAACTCCAACAGGTGCCAATTCAGCAATAAAGCTTGGTCTCTCTTCCGACTCAAGCATTTAATTTTAATCGCTGTAAGTCTCTATCCGTGATAAGTCATAAAGTAAATATTATATTTTTTAATCTACTATTTTGAAACTTGTATGCGCCTAAGCTTTTCCGTATACACTTCCCTTCCATATCACATTTCTGTCCTCATTTTCACATTTGAGCCTACATTTTTTTTTGTATTACAGTCATATAATATGTGAACTCGAAATAAAAAGGAATAAAATACCTGCAAGATAAGAACAAGTTCTAGCCCAAAGAAGTTCAGAAGACCCAGCAGTGCTACAATGTGAAAGCGTTCGTAATAGATCAAGTACCTTAAAATGATGGAACTCACTTCGAGTTAATTAAAGACATGATCAAAGTAGCATCAACAACTATACTATACAGCACAAGAAAGATTATAAATAAAATGTTCACTATGGGAGGTGGCATCTAGTTGGTTATAAAAGTCACCCTTGTTCTCCTTCGGGGCATATTATTAACAATAACTTAACTAAAAGTCTCAAATTTAGCTCCGGATTATCATATCATCATTATGTTCTAGGATTCATATCGTTCTAGTGCTCGTTACTATTATTTTTATTGCCGAGCAGTTAATTCGCTGAGACCATTTGAGAGGCCTATCATGCCTGCGTTCCGTGAAAGTCGGAGTCGACCATTAGGTCGGTCTTTAGCTAATTGCCTCCAATTGCGCACTCCAAGTTGGTCGAGGTTCCCTTGAACTTGTGCGCGCCACCTACGGCGAGGAGGTCCACTACTGCGTCGACCCTTGGGGTTAGATTCGAAGACTCTGCGGGCCGGAGCGTTGGTGCCCATTCGCTCTGCATGTCCTAGCCATCTCAGACAGTCTTTTTTGACTAGGTCAATGTCGCTGTACAACTCGTATAGTTCGTGATTGAATCTTCTCCTCCAAAACCCGTCAACGCAAACGGGACCGAAAATCTTACGAAGAATTTTTCTCTCGAAGCAACCAAGGATATCTTCATCCTCTTTTAATAAAGTCCATGTTTCCACGCCATAAAGCAGGACTGGGATGATCAGGGTGAGTCTCCTTAGTTGTTCGAGATAGGGCTTTACTGCTGAATTGCCTTATAAGCCTATAAAAACAGCGATCGGCAAGAGTTATTCTTCGCTTGATTTACTACCTCAAAGTTATAGCTGCCCACTGTGACGTTCTGTCCAATACGTCGGTTTTGGCTGTCCCTTCTTGTTGACAGCATATACTTTGTTTTGCCCTCGTTTATGGCTAAACCCATTTTGGCCGCTTCCGCCTCAATGTTTGCAAGCGTACCGCGAACAGCACGCTGAGTTCTTTTGACAATGTGTATATCGTCGGCGTATGCAAGCAGTTGTACAGAGTTGTGATAGATTGTGCCTCCGGTGTTGGCTTGTGAGTTCCGCACAATCCGTTCAAGTACAATATTAAAGATGTCACATGACAGTGCGTCACCTTGTTTAAAACCTTTTTTGACATCAAAGGTCTCGACCATTTCATTACCTACCTATATATGACATGTGTGAGAACAAGGGTACAGTCAGCACGCCAACAATTTGTCTTTATCACTTCTGAAAGTAGTTTCACGCTTTCCTGAGTTACCTTAGATTCCATCTCGCGCTGACTATCATTGACTATGAAGACTATTTTGTCATGCATATTTAAAATTTATAATAAGCACTGGTTGTTATCAAGGCTTGCACCGGAAATTTAAGACTCAAATCCGCTGTCCATCTTGGACAAGCTGACAGAGAAGTTTACATCTTTGCAGGAGTGATTACTAAGTAATTCCGCATTTCTAGCGAACAGCTTTACGATAGAATGGGTCAGGAACCAATAGGCACAACCATCCAATGACGGAAATGGCAGTGGATTGGTTACATACTCCGAAAGGTTGATAGTTCCATAGCGAACCATGCTATGCCTTTAACTCAGGATGGCAGAAGACCTGGCGGTCCGAGAAGGACATGGCGCAGAATAGTCGAGAGGGAGGCACGGCATTTGGGGAAAAGTTGGGGAGAGCTAGAGACATTGTCAGAAACCGTACACGATGGTGCGTAGGCATAATAAATGCCCTAGGCCCCACAAGGGGACACAGGTCATAAGAGGAAAGAATTCTGTTTAATAAAGTCGTTGCTTTGCAGGATTCGTTGGTGTGGATTTAACATCGTGGTGATGTCTAGGGCCAAGATTATTAAAAAATCAAAGGCTATTTACACTTTGCTTGGTCCAGTAGAAATGCGGTGAAGTGGGACGGTTATGATCCCTAGTTTTCGGATAGTAACCTCGCCGAAACAGGAAGAAGAATATAATTTTTAGTACATTTGACACTTTCCGTGTATGCAAGGATAAGCTTCATAAACAAGGTGTATTGTTTAAGCTTCATTTTGGATCTTAGATTCTATTTCCTTCCGCTGAAGTGCTCGATTGACATCTGTAAGTCTACATGTGAGTTCCAACCCAATTTATAGCCTAACATTTATTTTTGCATTAAAAGCGATAGTCATTGTCCTTTGGTTTGTACTCGTAAAACCTTCATTGGAGCTGTTGCTACAAATAGTGCAGCACTTTTAAGAAAGAACATAAAACTTTCTGATTATTATCGCTATGCTATCATCGTAGCTAAAGGTCTCAAACCATTAGACTTTTAAAGACTGGAGAAGGCTGCTCTTGACAAGGGACCATGTAAGTAACTCTAGAACCCTACCTGTTTCTTCTGTTTGTAGGCGACGAAATAGTGTTTTTGGGGTTATCACTGGACTTATAATAGATCTACTTATGTATATTTCCTAGCGGCTTGTTATAGCGGATTTGGCGTCAAGGCTCCCTAGTTAGGGTTTCGGACAACTGCGCTTACGTTTTTCACGGTCCCACCTCTCGTGAACGTCTGATAAATATCCGAGAGTATGGTTGCCGTGAGTAAGCTTCTAAAAAAAATTTAATAAATACCTTCCGATACGGCATAAAATTGTATGTTCATCCCATTCGCGCGAAATATGTAATATAATGCATCGAAGGCCCTCTATGGGCTGCTTGAGCCAAATATTTTTTTTTTTTTGTTTAGGGGGGCATTTTTTTCTTTGCATTTAAGTCTTATGCCATCTCATAATTATTAATGCATTCAAGCATAGTATTCGCATTCCAGCGTTGTATCTTAATTCTCTCCAGCCTTGCCCCAAATATCATGCGCCCTCTTCGAAAGCCCTGCTGCATTCTTCTTCGGCGACCCGCTCTTCTTCCTTTTGGGGGAAAAGCAGGGTCTATACTATTTAAAATAACAAATCTATTTAGTTGAAGTTGTTATAGAATTGTATATAACAGTGTTTTGTAAACAAAATTCATAAAAGTCAAATCCATACCAATAAACTAAAGTGTAAATGAGTGGAAAAAGACCCCTTTTTATAACTTCGCCCGAACAAAGCATCTATTTACCTAAAAAACAACAAATAACAACAACAGCAAACAAACCAATCATGGCGGTGGGACAAATGTCAATAGACGATCTGAAAAAGTTTATGGGAGATCTTCTGGATAAAAAAAATACAAACTTAGCAACTAAAGATGACATCAAAACCGTTCATGAAGAGATCCAACAGCTAAGAAAGAAACATTTGGAGCTGACAACAAAACTGGAGGAAGTGAAAGATCAATGCAATGCCCTTAAGAGAGAGGTTGAATTCCTTGCGAAAAAGTCTGCCGAAAAGAATCTTATCGTACGTTTTGCCAAACATCCTATCATCAATCCTCGTGAAGAAGTATATAAGTTGTTCTCTTCACTGGTTCCCGATAAGCCTGCTCCCATAAAAGCAATTCGAATGCTATCCTCGAAATATCAAACTGCGAATATTCTGGTTGAAACAAACTCCAAAGATTACGTCGACGAAATGCTTCTCAACTCAAACAAACTGAAAGGTACTGGCTTGTTCATTCATAGAGATTTTCCACTAGGAAAGAGAAAAGCGCGCCAATCACTTCTTCGTGTACGAAAGGCCATAAAAAACAGCAAAGCGAACGTAGAGATGCAAATCAAAGGTGAATCATTGGAGGTAGAGGGGAAAGTATTTAATTGGTGCCTAGAAAGGGGACTGCTTGCTGACAGAACCGATGGCTGTACGATCCTGAGCGAAATGTATTCAGGCTTCAACCTCACAAACGCAGAATTATTAAAGTCAACAGATGGAGGGACGAACGCTAGTGGAGACAACTACCAGGAAAACAAAGTCGTTGATAATAATCAAACACCTGAAGCTATGCATCAAATATTGAGGAGTAACTTTGCATGAGAAAGAAACGCCTGCCAGAAAAATAGTAAACAAATATATAGCGAAATAAATTTCGAATCAGATGTGAGTCTTTTAAATTTATTATTTTATAATGTAGGGGGTTTGAGAAACAAACTGCTTTTTCCGTCCTTTTTTAATTATATAAATTGCTTTGATTATTTTTTTCTTTGTGAAACACATGTAATGCAAAACAATTATGGAGATTTTGAAAAGTATTTTCCAGGCTTAAGATTGTCCTGGATCCCAGCTACACGAGTTCATACTCGTGGGCGGCCAATTGGTGGATATCTTTTTGGGTATAAATCTATTTATAAAAACCATTTTAAACGAATTTTATTAGATGTAAACAATGTTATGCTAATTGGCGATTTTAATGCGCGGATCGCCGACCAACAGACAGAAAGTGAAGAGATATTTTTGGTGAGCAAATTAGAGTGGTTCGTCATTCAAAAGATAAAATTATTAACGGAAATGGGAAAAAAACTTTTGGAGCTCTTTCAAAACTTTGATATCTTTGTTCTAAACGGTTCAACAAATCGTAACATTCTAGGGGAATTAACTTTTGTTGGAGGTCCAGGGGCAACAGTTGTGGATTACTGTGGTATAAGGGGAGATTGGTTTGGAAAAATACTGGATTTTAATGTGGGTACACAAACTTTTTCCGACCACATGCCCATATCCGTAGCCGTAAGGATAGGAAATGATAGGCCGGAAACTGATATCAATCTTCTACCTAGACTTTTTTGGAGGGAACAGGAGAAGGAAAGCTATAAGGCAAGACTAAGTCAATTTATACAGCAAATTGACTTTAGTCAAGCAAGCACAAGCCGCTCAATTGATATTTTTATCGAAGCTATTAAAAACTCGGTCTCTCTTACTGAAAGAGGATACGTAGCACGAAGGAAGCAAAAGTGGTTTAGCATTGATTGCGAAAAAGCTAGAGCCAAATCATTTAAACTTCTTAAATTAGTAAGGACCAGAAATAGCGAATTTTTCCAAAACGCTTATGTTAAGGCTAATAAGCAATACAAAGAGCTTTGCAAATTGAGTAGAAGCAAGTACTTTTCGGAAATAGCAAACAGCTTAAATTGTGTAAAAGCTTCATATCAGTTCTGGAAAATAGTTAGGGAAATAAATGGCAACAAATTTAAGATAGGAAAGAATTTAGATGCCAATATTTTGGTTGCTTATTTTAAAAAACTTTTAAGCCCAGTACAGTTCGCTGAAAATCTAATGATTTTACACTCTTTTGAGCAGGATATCACCCCTGATGAGATTCGCTTGATTTTGGACAAAGCAAAAAATAATAAGGCACCAGGAGATGACGGAGTTTCGTATGAATTCTTTAAAAACGCTCCCCAAATATTTTTAGAACATTTAGCTAAAGTTTATTCCAAAATACTACACACAGCTGAAGTACCTCAAAGTTTCAAAAATTCGTTAATTTTTCCAATACACAAAAAAGGGGATATAAATAATGTTGAAAACTATAGGGGCCCTTCTTTTATAAATATTATCGCCAACATTTTCACAGGTGTCATATTGAAAAGGCTTGAAGTGTGGGTAGAAGAAAATAAATTGCTAAATGAGTTTCAAGCAGGGTTCCGTGCAGGCTACTCAACGATCGATTACCTTTTCGCCTTACAAAATATAGTCGATTACTACCTCAAAAGCGGTAAAAAACTGTATGCAATGTTTGTCGATTTTAAAGCAGCTTTTGACAGCATTGATCGAGGAGCATTGTTCTATAAGCTAAATGTATTGCGCTTATCATCGAAAATTTCAAAGGTATTACAAAATCTTTATGAAAACACTATGTCGGCGGTATGGGATGGTGGGCAACTGCCAGAGTGGTTTACGAGTAGAACCATAAGTGGAGTACGGCAAGGTTGTTTGCTATCGCCATTGCTCTTTGCGTTATTTATCAATGATATAGTTGACGCCTTGGCAGTGATAAACTCAACATGAAAAAGCTTATTCAGAAACAGACATGTTGCGCATAGCGTTAAATTCAAAGTTTATGAAGCAGCCTTAAGATCTATTATGACTTATGGTTCTCAAGTATGGGGATATCAACAGCATGATGATGTAGAAAAATTGCAACGCGTTTTCCTCAAAAAACATTTGGTTTACCACAGGCAACTCCCAATTACATGCTTCTCCTAGAAACTGGTCTCGCACCTATATTTCTATTTACTTTGAAAATGCACTTCGAATAAATCATCAAAGTTCCCTCCTATGGTGACAATCGCCTTCCAAAATTACTAGCGAAACACAGCATAGAAAAAAATATCAGCTGGTTTAAGAACTGGGAGGACATATTTCTTGTTCAGTGCAATCATTAGACATGCGAAATTGATTTCGAAGAGAAAGCTTATTAAATGCTCTTATAATATTAGTTGAAAAAATAAGATCAGATCTAATAGAGGAAGCTAAAGGCTATTCTCGCAGATCCATTTATTTATTTTATTTTATTTTATTTCATTTTATTTTTGTTTTCGTTATTCCTATATATAATATCTTATAAACTAGTGTTAGGCTAATTCTGTATTTGAAAGCTACATAAAGTTGACGATAATAATAATATTTCACGTTATAATGACATAGTTATAATAAAGCATAGTAATTCATAATTTAATACTAATTAATATTTTGTGACAGATGGTTTCTTAATTCATTTTTAAACCTTCTTGTGTTATTAATTCTCCTGATAGAAAGCGGTAAGGAGTTCCATAAGCGAATGGAATTAATAAAAAATTGACACTCAGTGGTAAGGAACGAGTAACGTGGATGAGTCAGCTGTCCTGACCTGTTTGAGGAAGGTATAACGAGTTTCTCATACATATATGGAGGTTGTCGTGTTATCAAGATAGATGCGAGAAGGGTTAAGGTGCGGAACTGTAGAAGGCTATTGAACGTCATATTGAAAATGCGCCTAGACAAATGCGACACCCGATCATACCTTCGTAGTCCAAAAACGTACCGAACGGTGTTGTTGTAAGCGACCTGGAGTTTTCTTTTACTGACAGAGTTCCACTTGGCAAAAACTTCGCACCCGTATATCAATGTTGGTATGACCAATGTTTTGGCGAGCATGAGCCGTGTTTTAAAAGGGGTGAACGTTTTACTTGCCCGCAATGTTCGAAGAACACCATACGCCTTGCCAGTCACAGCATTAATGTGGTTATCCCAGGACACATTTCGGTTAAAGACCATACCAAGGTTTTTGGCCATCTCAACGTATTCAATAGGAGCATCGATTAAAAATACAGAAGGGAAGTACGACAAGTCCAATGAATTCCTTGAGATGACCAGGCACTTTGATTTTGCAGGGTTTAACAAGAGACCGTTCGTTTCAGACCAGCGCGCTATACTTTCGAGGTCCTCATTAACGCAGACAGCACCATGTTCAATAAGACCAAGATCGGAGCTCAAGTACATCTGCACGTCATCGGCATACATTTGTATCTTGCAGTGCTTAGTAATTGATGGCAGATCGTTGACGTAGTGGACCTAAAATGGACCCCTGTGGGACGCCATTTAAGGTCGTAACGGAGTCCGATTGGATGTCGCCAATTTGGACAATCTGCTTTCTATCTTAAAGGTATGAACCAAGAAGCTTTACTGCATCATGTGAAAAGTTGAACAGTCGACATAGCTTATTGCATAGGTTATAACGAACGACTGTGTCGAACGCCTTCGAGAAATCAAGCAACACTAAAAAGGCCACCTTATCGTCATCCATACTTTGCCGCAAATCTTCCGTGACGTTCACTAATGAAGTTATGCAACTGTGACCCTTCTTAAAGCCCGATTGGTGTGTTGTCATCAAATTTTTGGTGTTAAGCTATATGCTCATTTGCTTTTAAAATTCTTTCAAAAGCTTTCGAAAGAAAAGACAAAATAGAAATGGGCCTAAATTCGTTTCCTTTGGAATTTTTTGGTATAGGTACCACTTAAGCCCTTTTCCATTGTGAAGGATATTCACCAGATGTTAAAATAGCATTTAAAATATGGGTAATGTATGGGATAAGGATTGGCAACATGAGCTTTAAAAACCGCCCAGCTGCAGAAGAATTTATTGAGAGCAGGCTTTCAATGACTTCGACGCAGTTAACAGCTCTAAAACAGAAACGAGGGACTATTAATTCTGATTGATTCGACAATCGACTGTGTAAATCTCTTACAAAGTTCGGCAGATTTGAGGAAGAGGATGCAAATTGTCGATTGAGTACATTGCAGTCGACATTTTCGATTCTGTTGAGCTTTGGTTTAGCGATCCCAATACTACGAAGATTACTCCACAATTTAAGACACCCGAGAGAGGAATTAAGATGGGTAGAATACATTTTGGACTTAGAATTTCGAATGTCCACTACCACCCGGTTTCGCAGGGAACAGTAAGCTCGTCGAAAATCATCCAAACGGAAACGCTTCCAGCGGTTATATGCCTGATCGCGTAAGTGTATGAGTTGGCGGATGCGTGCAGTGAACCACTGCTGTTGTTTAGGCTGAAAAGTTTTGGTTCTTAATGGAATATGAAAGTTGAAAAGGCGTCTTATGTTTTTATTTAGAAATTCAACCTGGTCATTGGGTGAGGTTAAATAATAGATAGAGTCCCAGCTTATGCTTCTTGCCTGAACTTCTAATAACGGGTAATTGATATTCACAAAATCCCTATACTGATATGTGGTAACAGCTGTTACAGTAAAATCGTAGGTCAAGTAAATAAGGTGATGTTTGGAGAACGCAGGAGCCGATAATTGATCATATAACGACACTTTGTGAATATCACTCACCCAAAAAACGTCTAAAAGTGTGGGTAGGTGACCACCAAAATGTGTTGGTGAAGTTACATTGACAGTCCGCAAGTTAAACATGCTCCTACTATCGATCAGACTATTATCTAGTAGAAGATTACAGTTAAAGTCTCCACATATAATTATATTAGGATCCATGTACCCAAAACTTGAGTATAACCTGTGCGGCCGGAACTATTTCTCGAACGAACGGAGCTTATATGAGATTTCACAAATTTTCCGTCTAAGGGGAGAGCTCCTCGATCTAAATTATAGGCCATATTTTATTGACCGAAATTCTTTCTGCTCATTATGCAACATGCAAGAACAGGAAACCTCTTATCACTTTCTATCTGTATGCCCGATTTTAAAAGAATTAAGACTTCTATATTTCCAAAAGCCAAAATTAAGCGAAACAGATTCAATAAGTATTCTGAATGGGAGGAATTGGAAACTACTTGCCGAATATTGCATTGAAGCACCAAAATACAGATATGATTATATTGATTTCTAACAGATTTTACCCTAACGTCTACCTATACAATATATCTCGTTAGTAAAAACTCCATTTTTGTTCAGGTAATTAAATTTCTTTTATAAAAATTCTAAATTTATACCCCAATAACCAAAAAAGTTTAATTTTGTTTTCATATTCTTTCATTTAAAGTTTTGTTACCATAAATATATTAATCAATATTGTGTGAAAAGGAAGAATAATAGAAAATTCGCATCTGGCAGACGGTTTCAAACCAAGGCCAAATTAAATTTCTTTGTATAATTTATATTGTAAAATTTATGTATCTTTACATGAACTTGAAAAATAAAATTACTTACTTACTTACTTACTTACTTATCGCCCTTTCGGAGAGTTTGACCAGTCTACTTCCACTTCTGTATAATAGCTTCTATGCATTCCTGGCCCCTTTTCTCATAAAGTTGTTCGTTTAAAATACGGTTTGGCCAGAACACTCACAATATGTATCTGAAGCAACGATTAACTTCCGCTGTGGCGCAAGTGCTTAGTGTGTCGGACCACTGCGCGTGGGTTCCATGGTCGAATCTTAGAAAAATACCATGAAGTTTTTCGACAGTCCCACGCCTCGCGAACGTCTGACAAACATCCGAAAGTATTTTTTTTTTTTTATATTATTTGCGCGCACTCAAAGGGTTATGAATACCTTTAACACGTTTACACACAGTGCGGGCGTTGGAAAGGATAGAGAGAGAGAAAGATTTTTGGTGTAGTGGTTCTTGAAGCTCAGTTGTTTGTGCTTCAGAGATTCTCCGGGGGTGGCGTCCAGATAACTGCGTAGATTTATGTTATTTGTTTGTCTTTGCTTCTGATTCACAGTACGTTTTTCTCGATAACCAATGTCAAGGGCGAATCACCATCAACAGAGTGAACAATTTTTCCAGCCACATGACCAAGCTACTGCCAGGTTTCTACCTTCGTAGCAGTGTTCACACAAGCTTTCGCAAATGATCGGACTGACTTTTGTATATTTCATGAAAAATAAATAAATGCTTGCTGACATCAGGATTTGAACCATTAGCGTGGCAATTGACGACGTTACCACTACACCATTGCCACCCACCTGTTGTCACGAAAAGCTTTTCAAAATAAAAATGGCCCTTCAGATACGGCAATCTGTAGGTCCCTTCCATTCGTGTGAAAAATATAACCCACACGATACGAGTTGTTGCGGGAACCTAGGCTCAGGCACTTAAAGAGCTGTTGCGTCAAATATTTATTTATTTTTTTACTTGGTTACTGTACTTAAAGCGGCGGAATTACTTGAGATGGGATCAATATCCGACAAGAATATCGCCATCTACATTGACAGTCTTGCGTCACTAAATCTGAGATAGTCAGGAATTGTCGCAGAATGCTTAGGGCATTATGTACACAGAACCGAGTCAGATTATGCTGGTTAAAGGTAACGAGCAAGCCAACGCGCTGGACAAAAGAGGAGCGCAGCTCCCACTTAGTGACATAATTGGTAGTATTAACCCACCAGGGTGCGTGGCAGAGGGAATTATTCGTGATAGAATCATCGACACGGCTAATCTAAGATGGTCAGACTTAGATGGTCACAGAGTGCCTAAGGCCTTGTGGCTCGTGTTAAACCGCAGAAAATCTGGGGAGATCATAAAATTAGAAAGATCACGGCTAAGAACAGCGATAGGAATACTCTCTGGCCACTGTCTCCTAAGGAAGCATGTTATGATGCTAGGATTATCTAACACCGATGTTTGTAGGTACAGCAATGACCTACATGCACATAACACATATACTCTGTGAGTGCCAAGGCATTGTCAGGACAAGGCTAAATCACCTTGGTAGAAACTTCTTCGATAACCTTGAAGAGGCGAAATCCTTGAACCACAACAAGGACCTTTTCCCTTTTTGTAGGGAGATTAAATGTATGGGAAAATTGGTTTAGGTCTTTTGCCGTAAAGGTTCCCTAGGGATTGCGATGGGCCCACTTTAACTCTACCTTACCTAACTTACTTGGTTACTGATTGAATTTGTCTGCGCCCAAACTAAGACCCATGCAATTGGCATTACTCTCCCTAAAACATACTATGTACATACTTTAATCAGTCAAATGTCTTTTTGGAAATATTTTGTTTAAATGCGGGATAGTTACTTCTTCCCATATGTGGCAGAACCTACCAACACGCAAATAAAATCGAAACATTCTCAGCAAAGCACACACACAAGCTTTGCTGAGAATGTTTCGATTTCAACTTTGGGCTTAGATATTTTACCTCTTCTTCTGTACACTCACATTTTTTAGGTTTTCTGTAAAAAAAATACTCCAGAAAAAAGCCCCCATCTGAAATCCACACAAAGTCATCGCAGCATCCGTGCTACCTTTAGTTGAAAATAAAACATGAACATGGGCATACAGCAAAAGAGAAATCCATTTAACCCAAAAAACCATCAAACGCAGATGTAAATTAAGGATAACTTCTCACACCTCCTAAATATGAAGCAACAGCAGCGAAACAAAGAATTCCACTCACATCCTGACAGCACATCGGCATTGGTATTGGCACACCGGCATGTGCTCGTGTGTGCTCCTTGGGTAATTTAATGAGCGCCAAATGTCAATATAAATTTCCTCTCACGAAACGTAAACATTAATTCGATTCCAGTAGTGCATGAGTTAGAATGAAAAAAAAACCCTTCCTTCCTAGACCCATCGCAAATACATACACACACATACTCCGCCGAAGAACATCCTTCAGCTCATTCGCATTCGATACCATCGCTACCGGGATCCAATGACATTTGCAATATTTTAGAATTCCTTTTTTTTTTGTTCGTCCTGTGTGTGCTCGCTCTTGCTGTGCCGTCTCCAGAAGAGGTCCTGTCAGTTTTATCAGCTTGTGTACATATATGTATGTCGATTCCCAGTGGAATTTCACATTTGGTAAAAGTGAGGAATCGTCCTTTGTCGCGTATACACAAAAACTCGACGAGTGGGTGGGGGGGTCACCTGCTGGGTGAACCTAGCCGCAGTTTCGAGTAAAATTCATACTCACGGAACGGATCCTAAACTTCAAGTGACGCACTGCTGCCTGGCCCGTCCGTGTAGACTTGACTCTCCACTTGCCAAATAAACCGGGACGAATGGGATGCAAGCAAGAAAAGAAAAAAAAAAAAGGAATTCCACTTCGTCCTCCGATGTTTATCCTCTCAGGAAAATCGTTTAATTGAAATTGAAACCATAGTAAATTATTGGCATTCTTAGTTTGGTTTTTTTTTGCTTTGAATGATTTGTACCTCACCACTCCTGCGGTTCGGTACCGCTCGCCAAGTCCTGGTGGGCTGATAGTAGGAGTCATTCGTGGAGGGTGGTGTCGCTTTTTATTGCCTTAAAGGATATTGGATATTTATTCAGCTTACCAGGCAATGGTGGTGTAGTTTTTATTATTTTTTTTTTTGTTGCCATGGACGGCTGGTTTAGGGGTGGTGACAATGTTGTCGATGGCGACGGTCGTGGTTTATACATATGTCGTTAACATAGTTTTGCGTTGTCCTTGTTTGCTTGGCTGGTCGGTCGTAAATTCACATTGGATATTCGATGAATAATTAGTGTATATATTATTTCATTGCGGTGTTTATTCGGTAAGTGGCGTTCCAGTCGAGGACGAGGTGGTGGTGCAGTTTTTGGAATTTGCTTGCTATTTGCTATAAGTGTCGTCATTGTGATACTTTAAGTGAGCTTAAGTCGTAAAAAATGTTGCCAAGTGCTCATAAAAGTAGAAAAACCCACATGAGTTTCAGCCCCTGTGAATTTGTTTATTGTAATAGCTTTGTTTACATCGGCATGCTAGGCAGCAACGTATAAAACGTAAAACAATTGTTATTATTTTGTTTACACTAAAGAAGACTCAAATTGTCCGCTGTTCCTACAATGATAATAATCGGGCTTGTAGTAGTAGGAATTCGCCTTTACTGGACTGCTTACATGTGAAGGGTATTTGCTAGAGACCCAAGCCTCTTTCACCTCCCTCAATCCCGATCAAGTTCTCTCTAAATCGCCACTCCTGGCGTTGCCAATTACCTGATATTTGTGAAGGAGGTATGGTCTCTCGAGCCCGCTAGTTAGGATTGAAAGACATTTAAATTGGAGCATTGTGGTTTACCAAATTCATATGCCCGAGTCAGTAATAGTACATGCTTACTGAGGTGCAGCTCATATATCCCCGGTCTTATCTTATCCTTCACTCGATCTCTTCGCACTCAGGACTCAGGATCGGACGGAGAATTTTTTTAATCAAACGAGCCCAACATCTGTTTCACTTTCTTCCTTACAACCTATCATTCAACTATGCATGTTACACCGTAACTGCCAAACCAACCAGGGAAGGACAAGAAGTTATGATATTACTTCCTGACCTAAGGTATTCCAGGTGTCTTTTATTCGGGGACTGAACCAAGAGGGACAACATGCAAAGAATAACCTACTTCGAGCATATGGAGATATTCTGGAGATCAATAACAACAACCTTTTGGCAGACTTTTGCACCATTAGAGGCCTGGTTCTAAGCTTAATTGCTAGTCTTAACCGAAAGTCATGTTAATCCATTAACTCTCTCCACACATCCTTGTTACCACAGATATGAACTGCATACCCAGTTTCAGTTTAACGATGGTCTTTGTTTAATGATTACGTCAGATATAAATCAATGCAGTCTGATTCCATATATAGAATAGTATGGCTAAATGTAATGTACAGGGTGGGCCAACTACAAGTTTCTTTTTAACAAAATGAATTTTTTTCCATGCATTAAGAGCAAACATTCCATTAATTATGAAACACAACGTCGTTCAAGTGGCTGCCTCGGCTGGCCTCGTAGTAGCGCATTCTATCACTCCAATTTTCCAAGACCTTGTTGATGGTTTCGGGCTGTAGCTCACGGATTGCTTGGATGATATTGGCCTTAAGTGCTTGAATCGTTCTCGGATTGTTGGCATAACATCGGTCCTTCACGGTTCCCCACAAAAAAAGTCCAAATGGGTCAAATCGCAGCTCCGAGGTGGCCAATTGACATCGCCAAGACGGCTGATAACACGATTTGGGAATTTGGTGCGCAAAAGACCGATTGTGGCATGGGCTGTGTGGCATGGCGCGCCATCCTGCATGAACCAGAGGTCGTCCAAATCCATGTCTTCAATTTCAGGAAAAAAAAAAGTCCTTAACATGGCTCTGTAACGCCCACCGTTGACCGAAACGTTGTTCCCAGCCTCATTTTCGAAGAAAAATGGTCCAATGATGCCACCACTCCACAATCCGCACCAAACTGTCACTCTCTGTGGATGCATTGGCTTCTCGACAATAACGTGCGGGTTTTCCGAGCCCCAGATGCGGCAATTTTGTTTGTTAACGTAGCCGCCGAGATGAATATGTGCCTCGTCAGAAAAGACGATTTTTCGCCCAAAATCGTTGTCCAATTCAAGCTGCTCTAAGGCCCAAACTGCGAAGCGATAACGAAGCGGATGGTCGTGCGCTTTCAATTGCTGAATCAATTGGACCTTGTAAGCGAATAATCCCAGATCTTTGTGCAACAAGTGTTTGCGTCTTCTCTGCCGCTCTTAAAATGATGACCAACTAGTCTACGATACGATACGAATTCATCTCCGGATATCCGAAATAATTACAACTATCTTTGGGGAGCTCAACGTCCACATCTCGAATGGATGGAGAAGTCCTTGCCATCAGCTGCTACTTTACCTTTCTAAATCTTTTGTCCGGTAATGTTGAACTGAGTGTGTGAGTTTAAAATGCTCAAGGATTTTGTGCTCCCTCGCTAGGACCTACGACCTGTTTGCTTCGTTTGTCTCTTATTCTGTGTGAAAGTAGACAAACATTGTTAAAGATGTCATAGTCTACTGATTTCTATAGTTTCCCAACATTAATGCTGTCCGAAGCACATTCTCCATGACCACTAAAAAGTAGTAGTAGCGAGAAGGTGCACTCCTCAAGTACTTTGCTTTGGATTGCTTAACATGACACATACACAAAGGATACATACATATCTAGCTCTCATAATAGCTATAAGTATAATCCTTTTTGGAATGCTTCTCTCGCGCAAGGCCAACCAGATAGCAAAAACCTTTTGAAAGTCGATGAACAGTAGATGTTGCGGAGACCTACCTATATATTCGACGGACTGCTTAGGTACTATCCGCAAGGTGTTAATATGGTCTATCCGAAATTCGGCACCAACGCCTACCTATTTCACATTGAGATCTAATCTGACTATTCTTTTATCCGTTCTGAAACTATCCCGACTATTATCTTGGCTACGGCTGGAACAACGTATGTACCGCTCTCGTACTCGCACTCCACCAGATTACCATTTGTTGGAATGTTGATCATTCCTCTTTTTCATTCTTCCGGGAAACTCATAAGTACTATCTCGGTGATACGGGGAGGTCATTCGAATTCGAATTCGTAACGTTTAAGTGGTTAAGCGCTGTTTCGAAATGCTCTCCTCATTCAAAATCAGTAGGTTACTGATTAAACTTGGGTGTTGCTTGGAGATCATATTTAATCTCCTTGGTGATGCTGTAGACAATCCTACTATCGCAGTGTCGCATTTACTTGCTACTTCTGCAGGCTTTAATGTATAGTACTCGTAAGTATGTTAATGCGGGTATGGTGTTCCATGAATTGTTGGTACACTTGAGAGTTTCAAAGCTCGTTATTCTTAGCAACTTGAAGCTGTTGCTATTGACTGATGCAGTACGAAGGTAGGTAGGTAGTAGATGGTGCGAAAACTATCATAAGACTGGTCTCGCGTTCCAATCCGATATCAGCTCCACCTTTATTTCGGATGTTTAGAATACAAACTCTCAAGCGTCGGCTAATCGGAGTATGGTCGGTCTGGTTAGATGTTCGCTGTCTGTCAGTCGAGACCCAACTGATATTACTACCGAGCACGAGCTAAAGCGTAATGTTGCGGCCTCGTGCCTTGGCGTTGAAGTGCCCCATCACAATTAAAATATCCCCGTTCAGCGTTAGGTTGTAGACGGCCCCTAATTGACTGTTTAACTTGTTATGAGCTGCTTTTTCTATCGGAGCATAACATTAAAAGATGTTCTTTTTTTTTTTTTCTAGTCTACTTCGGAATTTGGCTGTAAGTATCCGGTCACTGTGAGGTTTTCAAGATATAGGCTACTATAATACTTGCTGCTGTAGAGCAGGATAATATTTTTTTGTGGGCGCGTCGTATTCCTCCACATTGAATCATCTTATTTCGCTTAGCCACAAGATGTATATTTTGTTTATATTTTTTAACTCAGGCTCGAGTTGGAGCAACTTCACGTCTGAGGCCCTTCTTCCAATGAGTTTTTAACATACCAGAATCAAATCGTTGTCCGCAGTCGAGGCCTGTACTAGTCATTTGTAGCACGTCAATAACTTCGTTTTTTTTCTGTCCTCAAATATAGAATTCTACAAAGCTAGGGTAGTATAAGAAATCGTAATAAAACTCTGAGAGCTGCAGGGCAGAATAAAGTATACCTAATGTATATACCTATATGTAAATTCTGTGATATACTCTATGAATCAGCCATACCCATACCTGTTTGCAAAGAGTAATACAATTTTCTTTTATCCTGCACTAATTTATTCCAAATAAGGAGACGCTAGATGAATTTCTTTTAGATTTAGAAAGTCCTAACAGAAACGAAAAAATTAACAGTAGGTAGGTGGCATTACTTTCATTCATCTTTGCACGGCGAAAAAGAATCCTAACGAATATTTACATCTTTTTACTTTGCATCCAAGGAAGCGAAGAAATTCAGTGGTGGTTTCAGGAGAGCACCTAACTATTTGAGCTGCATGGCCGTGTAAAAGGATTTCAAAGCTCAAACGATTGCTTTACAAAAAATGTAATCCAAATAATTATTTGACGCTAAATGAGAATTACCTCAGAAAAAATTATAGCTCTATGACGCAGTCGGTCTACGGTTTTCTGTTTGCAAAATTTTGTGATTGCTGTCACTAGTTTCTCAAGTATCCCACACAAATTGCAGTCACGACTTTTGTTCGTTTTGTTTGCAAAAATTTCAAATTTGAGATATTGACCAACTTCGGCTGCCTTTTATGTAGAAAACCGTTATATCCTCCTGCTTAGCTACCTGGTGGTCCAGTAAGCTGCTCGTACACTCACATGTAAAAAACAAAAAGAACAAATTATGTACTTGGCGTAAACAGCCTACAAAGGGCCTAGGGCTTAGCGTCTCGCAACCATTCGAGTTGCGGGCGTTATATATTTTGCACGATTCGAAGGTACTTAAACTTTTATACTATATGCGAGGGCAATTTATTTCTTCCAGAAGCTTTCTTATGACAACAATACTCTCGGATATTTGTCAGACGTTCGCAAAAAGTGGGACCATGAATAAAGCTTTTAGTGTTTTCTAAGATTTGAAGATTTAACTTTACGAGCAGTGGCCCGACATACTAACACCGCGCCACGGCACCTACAATATATGTACTCTAAGCAATTAGACACCAACGTCAATAACCCACGTCTAAATGACAGTATCCGATGATATAAGGACGTTCTTTGAAAAAGAAATGCTCAACAATTCCTACTTTTTTTTAACGATATCCTTATCACATGCATGTTCTTCAGGAAGAAAATATACGGTTGCTTCAATTGCAGCCAACATCAATGGCACCGATTATGTCTAGAGGCCGGTAATCTACATATCCATGTAGCGTGTATGTTTTAGAAGCTAGAAGGTGCTTTCAGATAATAGATTTTTTTTTTGGTTGCTCCTGAAGGTACAGGAATCTTCAAAAGATACCAATGGTCCGTACCATTGGTTATGCCCGATTCATATATCTGACAATGCCATCAGTGCTAGTCAGTATATGCCTGGCTCAGTGTATGTACCGGCTCCGCGTACTCCTAGTGGTAGGAAATTCGTCGCTCTCATTTTTTCATTATTGTGATGACTACGACTAAGTTGCCTTAACAAGTAGTTTACGCTTCTGTAGTGTTAATCGCGTTAGGTAGGTAGCTTTCCAATGAAGGCACCTACTAATACCGTCATTACATGCGGTTTTTCCTCACGGCGCTAGGTCGAAAGGTCTTGTTCTTTGTAGTCGGCGCTCAAGGTTTGTCACTTCCATAGTACGGATTATTTCATTATTGCAGTGAACATGAAGACGGGTACAAAGTTTGCGAGCAAAGTTTGTTACTTCGTCCCTCACGGTAGCAATTCCTAGATCTCTGTGAATATCACTAATCCTTATATACCAAGGAGCATTCACGATTGCTCTTAGTATTTTGTTTTGAAATGCTTGCAGTAGAGCCATATTGCTTGGTTTGGTATAACCCCAAAGTTCTATACCATAAGTCCAAGAGGGTTTTACGACTTGCTTATACAGAAGCAGTTTGTTGTACACGTTTAATCTTCCGAGTAGCCAATACATTTCCTTAAATCTGATTTCGATCTCTTCGCACTTCTTTTTAACGTGTGGTTTCCACTTAAGTTTTGCGTCTAGGGTCATTCTTAGATATTTTGCCTCGTTTGCGTACGGTATTTGTACCAAGTTAATGGATATAGGATATAGATAATGGATATAGATCTTTGAAAAAGAAATGCTCAACAATTCCTACTTTTTTTTAACGATATCCTTATCACATGCATGTTCTTCAGGAAGAAAATATATGGTTGCTTCAACTGTAGCCAATATCAATGACACCGACTATGTCTAGAGGCCGGTAATCTACATATGCATGAAGCGTGTATGGTTTAGAAGCCAGAAGGTGCTTTTAAGGCCCCTTTTTAAGCAAAAAATTATTTCTGATTTAAAAAAAAAAGGTTATCCCGTTGTGTGGATCCCCAAGAAACAATTGTTGCTATGCTATGCACGTTGTACTTTTTGTACCAATTAAGAAGACCTGTAGATTCATGTCTACATAAGCAAATCCAAGGAGCAGAAACTAAGCTTCCCCATTCCAGCTTTGCTCTCTTACTTGCTTTCTTACTTCATCCTGAATCCTTCTACCTTTCAGTGTAGGATTTGGAGTTACGTTTATTGGTGCTCTCTTTTCCAGATATCCTTTCAAGTTTTTTTGTCCTTGCGATTTGCGTTACATCTGCCCACTGAATCCGCCTGTCTTCGACCACATCTTTCTCGGACTACTTCGCCTCTGTTTCCGATATTGCCGCGTTTCATAACCTTGTTTTACGTTCTTCATCCATTCTTGTTATGTGTGTAAATTTCTTCATCTAACTTTGTTTAATACTCTCTTCTACCGGTATTACTCTCACGTCTCTCTGAACACTTCGTTTCTGATTCTGTCCCTTCTTGTCTTCCCTTTTATTTTTCTCCACACTCATAAACATTTTTCTTTATGATTTTGTAGTAGCCCATATCTCACTTGCGAAGCTTAGGAATGGTTTCATTACCTTTATAAGTACTGCCTTAGTTTGTTCTTAAATTTTTTTCCTAGTATGCTAACTTTTATTGCATTGAAAAGCTTTCCTGTTTTTGCTATTCTTTCTTTTAGTTCATCTTCGATGTTACCTCGACTATGGTATTTATTTGGGCTCCAAGATATTTATATGACTTTACTTGCTCTAGTGGCGTTCCTCCTACAAAGATTTCATATGTCTTAGTCGATACACTTATTATCATTGATTTGGCTTTCTTTTCATTAATCTTCGCGTTGCGTTTTTTTAATTCTACGTTTAAGGTGTTCATATTATGTTGTCGGGCAGCTTCCGTTTCAGTAATTACCAGCATATCATCGGCGAAGTCACTTTTAGTGGTCTCATTCTTTAAGATCCCCCTCTATTAGACTTGGGGGTTTGTCTGCCAGCTTTCAAATTTTCACCTAGCACAGCGTTGAGGAGTAACGGGCTAAGTAAACATGTGTTTTAATCCCGTGGAGTTTCCGATTTTTCATTTCTTAGCCTTACGTAGCTCTCGGTTTGTAGGTAAAAGCTCTTTATATTTTCTATTAATCCCGTATTCACTATTCTTTTTTTTAAGAGTCTTCCACACATCCTCTCTATTTATTTTACCGAAAGCTCTTTCCATATCTATGAAGCACATATGTATGTCTTTTCCTATGCTGATAGCTTTTTCACTCACTTATTTTATACTAAAGATGTGATCATGGACGTCTTTATTCTTCCTTAATAACCTTTGAGATTCTTCAATTATATCTTCTAGGCGTGTTTTGAGCCTATATTCCAGGATTCTTACATAAATTTTACCTACGGTTCTTGTTAGTAGATTCCTCTGTAAATTTAACAGTATTTGCTATTTCCTGCTTTGTACTCGTATATTGGTGTCGTAATGCTTATTCTCCAGTCTTTCGTTGAACTTTTTTCTTTCACAGTTTGGTTAAGCAGGTCGAGAAACTCTTGTTTCCTTGGGTGGTATTTATAAAAATTAGCAATTGCTCGAACATAGGTCTCGTATGCATAAAGCAATTGCTCGAATCCGTATGAATAAGATTTACTTTACTACAGCAAGTTCGAATATTCGAACTAAGCAATTGCTTGGCGCATTTGCCATCAAACGGCATGTCAACAACTTTTGTTTTTTTTTTTTCATACGCGTGTTAGGAGAATCAAATTAAATGAAATGGAATCAATAGCCGTGTTGTTTTCAAACCTAGCCAGCCAGTAGTTGCTAGTAAAGAAAAATTGTACACATAAAATAAATACAAACACCGGCTGGCTATTACTCTTGATTTAATCCCTAGCCAAAAGTTGCTGGCTGGGAATTTTGTGATGCCTAATTTCAGGCGACGCAAAAACGAAGGTTTTTGATTATTTGTTATAGCTGTCATTGCGAAGTTGTTTGGTTCCTAGAGATATGTTCGTATAATATCGGCTGGCTGGCAAATCGTTTAAATGAACGACTGGCTGTCTAGGTTTCAAAAAAACACTACTAATATACGCTAATGCGGAATATCTGAATGGAAATTATTCTCACTTTTTCTGGTTTTGTTATGTGTTTTAGCTCAATCAGATGGCGACGATACAGCGACAGCATTTAAATCGACAAGTAAATCGAAATCAAGACTTGTGAAACGATACCACTGCTTGATATTTTTATTCACACTAAATAATCTTGGCTTATGCATACTGCTTTTGTTCACGAACGATGTTTGCATTTGCAACCAAAATCAGCGAAAATGGTATAATATTCGAATCAATTGCAAATTCAAATTCGTTAGATTATTTTCTTAAAAATAAATTCACGGTCACCAAAATCACATAAAAATGAAATTCAATTCATTTATCATTTTATGTCAAAAGTACGTAGCAAACATTTCTAGTCAGACAAATAACAGACTTGATATTCCTAGCAAATGCTTAGTTATACGTATACCTATGTCTTTTATTTATACCATTTCGCCATTTTCGAACATAGCAATTGCTTAAGCTAAGTTTTTATCATACGAATGGAAGTAAATGCTTAAAATGGTTACTTTTTCTAGCATTTGCTTTATAATTTACCAAAGTCAGTTTTCATAATACCACCCATTGTCTTATTTACTCGTAGATACTTGATCATTTCCCCAGTGATTTCGTCGCGCACTGAGGCTTTTCCAAATAAAACCTTTTCTAACGGTGTTTCTAGTTCCTCTATTGTTATTTCTTCTCCTTCTTTTCTTCTTCGGTCTTCGTTTTGTTAATTTTGTATGGGCTCTCCACTTCATGTTTCCTAGATATTTTCTTGTTTGTTTTTCTGTTCTCGGATTTGTAAAATGTTGATGAGAGTTGGACCATGGAAAAGGGCTTGACGATTAGTAGACCTAGTTGTACAAGTCTATCCTGCCCGAACACAATGGTGAAGCTGAAGCTGTAGTAAACCAAAAAAACCGATGTAGCTGAGTACGAATACAATGGTGAAGTGTCGCACGGGTGTTTGTTGTTGCTTTTTATATATTTTTATAGTGAGGATTACCCGAATCCCATAGAATATTGTTTCTTTTTAGTAGCTCGACTAATTTCTCTGTTGTTCTCAGTTGCCAAATATGACATGATGAGAGTACAAACTCTCAGAGAGCGGAAAATCTAACCAAAAGTACTCGAATGAAAAGCGAGCCATTTCGAGCTATGTTGAGTCAACTGGCATTAAAAAAAAATTTAATAAACGAATTAAACTCGTGTGAAAACCAACAGATTCATATTATTTTAAAAAGGATTGTTTTGGGAGAACATTCACACATCACAGCATTTTCTTCAATATACTTTGCATTTCTTTTTTTATGTCTATTGACCTTTTAAAATGGAATCAAAAACTCTTTGACTCATTTGACAATCATTTGTCAGTTTTTACGTTCGTGCCGGCAGAAATTCTTCGAGCACATTCAAGCACAGAGGGGAAATACTCGTTACTGGCCGAACACAATGGTGAAGCTGAAGCTATACGCGTGTAGCGCTGTCAAAAAAATCGCGCTCTGATGAAGCTGATGACGAACACAATGGTGAAGCGCTGCACGGCTGTTTGTTGTTGGGAATTCAAATGCTTTGGAATTTTTTTTTCACACCTTGGCTTTCGTTTTGGTATTTTTTTCGTGAGGATTACTCAAATCACATAGAATATTGTTCCTTTTTACTTGATCGATGAATTTCTCTATTTACTGATGTGCCGCATCTTTTTTTTTTTTGTATGGAAATGTCAAAAAAGCGCACTGCAGTGAAGCTGAAGTTTACTCTACTTCTACTTCAGCGACAATCTTCAGCTTCACATTGTGTTCGCAGTATTGGATGTGTGTGTATTTAACTTTAACAGCGCGACGTACTTCAGATTCAGCTTCAGCTTCACCATTGTGTTCAGGCAGTTACTCGTTACTTACGCTTAGTACGCGAATACACTTTGAGCACTTTAGAGCACCTCAAAGCACCTTAAAGCGCTTTAGATTGTGTACGCGAATTGGCCTATTGTGTACGCGAATATATAATTCTTGTTATGTTCGCAATTTTGGATGTGCGTGTATTTTACTTTGACAGCGCTTCATACTACAGCTTCAGCCTATTGTGTTCGGGCAGATAGTCCACTTTCGGAGAAAGCAAGATTTTATAGAATGACTCAAATAATATTCATTATATTTCAATCGATATTGCGTATAATGCTACTTCCACTTTATAAGCGATAGGGTATAGTAAGACCCGTTTCAAGTGAATTGAAACTTTTTTGTATATTTTTTATTACAATGGAGTGCATGCGAACACTGTAGTCTCTTTTTCTTTGATGAGGAGATATCTCTGATTAATAATAGCCATAGGAGTCATAATGTTGAACAAAGTTCGATATTTTTCAACTTTTTGGCATTTAATTACTCAACAAAAAATCCATCCTTCCGGCAATAGGCTTAACTGTTACACGTATTCAATCGAACCCCACTTTGATATACAATCTCATATGGGCGATGCTAATATGGCAGGATTCTGAGAAAAACCCGTAGATATATATGTATGTACATTTTTCCAGCGAAATAAAGAGCGAACTTTATCCTTTATCCATCCAACTTTCTGTCAATTCACCGGAAAAGGTGAACAAGGTTAATCACGTAAAAAGAGCAGAGAAAAACTGCAGAAAAATTGAAAAACGCAGAATTTAACTGCTCAATTCGAAGTTTTGGAGACTTTATCTCTTCGGACATCATTCTTTTTTTTCCTGTTTTCAGTTCTTCCTCGTTTCATTTATTTTTTTTTTTTATTCTCCCAGGTAGATAATTTCAATTAACTTTTGCGGCAATGTTTTCTCCTCAGTCCCACCCTGAAACCAAGTTGAACCATCCCTGCATCAGTTTACCTTACCTCGATTCAAATCCTGCCTTGAGGGGGACACCCAGGTTAATTTCAGTTTATGAACTTTTAATAAGTTTTCTGACATTTCTAGGATAATCCTTTTTCTTGTAGGCAGGCGCTGCTTTCTTCATCTCTATCTGTTAGTTTAAGTGATAGTTGGTAGAGTTACTTTCCGATTTGTAGGGTTTGAGCTGATAGTGCTGCTAGTTTTTGGTATGTAATACGAGTGCTACCTATGCCTTGTGGTAGAACTTTGCTGGAATAGTGGTCGTATGTTATCCTTGCAAAACTGGTTTACTCTTTACCCTTTATCGTGTTTGTTGCTTGTTGGGGTTAGGATTGTGAACGGAGTAGGGATTACGAGTGTTGCCTGTTGGAATCCCTTGAATCCAAATTTTTTCATTTTCCTTATTTCTCTCATTTTTTTCTTCTTCCGAGAGAAGGCGGATGTTGGGATTCCTGATTCAATAATTGGAAGGGTAGGCCATCAGGCAGGATGCGCTGGTTGTGCTGCGAGTTTTCCTTAATTGAAACATAATTGGCAATGGAGGAAAAGAATGCAAATAAATTTAGTTGAACAGAAATGTTAAGTTAATGGAAAAACAATGAGCGGAAATGTAATTTTCATTTCCTTACATATTTTTCTTTTTTATAATTTCTCCTACCAGTTGTTGGGGCCATTCCTAGGGAGATATAAAGTGCAAGTGTTTAAGTTGCTCACAATATAACTCTTCAGCAGGGTATTAAATAAAATTACTTGGTAGGTCCCATAGAAAATTAAGGTTTACGGTTTCATAAAAAAAAGGGTCACTACATCTAGGGTTATCAGAAATAGTTTAGTGAAAAGAGGATATCAAATTATAAGATCCTTGATGACCTAGGACAGTGCTAAGAGAAAAATTAACGAAATTATGTTTTTAATTTAAATTTAGTTGCATTAGGTAATGTTTCAATCCCGGGGCAGACCTGGATAATTTGCTTCAGCCAGCTTGACCAATATCCAGCTATGACTATTAGTCATTTTGCCCGCTGCTGCACACAAAGGTGGTTGGTGTCCCTAGTAGTAGAGAAGTAAGAATTTTGTTGCTGTGTCATTTCTCCAGGCATTTGAAGGCGCTCAGGGCTTTGCAAGTTTGAGACATATCAGTCACTGTATTCGAATTTTTCTGATTAGATCGATGTTGCTGTACAGCCAATGCAGTCCATCAGTCTATCTTCTCCAATCATTACCTACGCCTAAAGATTACTCAAAGTATTTTTTTTTTCTAAAATAACTAAGGGCATTTGCTCAATAAGATTACGAGGTGCGAAGTACAACGAAGTACACATCCCATATTTTAGTGTTTTGGTATAGTTAGTTGGGTTATAATGATCATCCACTCTCAATTTTAAAATCGTCTGGAAGCTTTGACTAAGCTGCTTGAACTAAATGTACCAACAACAACATTTCACAAGATTAGTAGTTATAAATTCAGTTTTTTTAGTTAGATTAGGGTGATTGGATGAATTTCGAAGATAGTAGAACCTTCGCTCGATTCCCATTGTGCTTACTATATCGACATCTTTTCCTGGAAGTAATGTAAAGGATATTTTATGGGTATATAGATCTTCTGCTTGGAATACACCTCTATGGTTTTGAAGCCTCATTCACCGGGCGGTGTCGGGATCCAATGGATGGATATCTGAGCCCCTACTCCAAAAGTTCGACTATTAAAAACGCGGAATACTCTTTGGGACTATTTGTGTTATGTATTGTATAATACATACATATCTATTGGTATTAGCAGGTTTGGGCTTAAGAGTAAAGAGAAGAAATGTCTTGTATGGTTAGGTTCGAGTGGTTAGTCTACACAGGGGCACTTAGACCAGTATAGGTCCATTGTGATATCATAAGATTCTGCGTGTTTCTCAAAACTACCCATAGAACCAACCCGAGGGTTATAAGACACTGGAGGTGTCTGATATTTATGTTTACCAGTTGGCTGAGGCTGTCGAACTAATCGGCTCGCGTGTTATTCTTCGATTTGAGAAGGGACGACACTGCGCAATATCTTAACGAAGACCTTTACGAGAGAACGGGTCAGGAACCAATAGGCACAACTATCCAACGGCGGAAGTGGCAGTGGATTGGTCACACGTTCCGAAAGGGTGACAGCTCCATAGCGAACCATGCTATGCAATGGAACCCTCTAACTCAGGATGGCAGAAGACCTGGCGGTCCGCGGAAAACATGGCGCAGAACAGTCGAGAAGGAGGCACGGCAGTTAGGGAAAAGTTGGGGAGAACTCAGACACATTGCCAGAAACCGTACACGATGGCGCGTAGGCGTAGTAGAGGCCCTAGGACCCACAAGGGGATACAGGACATAATTCAAGAGGAGAAGTGTCTTTTCCTCCTTCTCTAAGTTCATGCAGGTTTTGCAGGAATTATTCTATAGGGTTATTGGTATCCCTGCCAAGGATGCTATGTTCTGTGATGATGACACCAGCTATTGTACAGATGAGTGACCTGTTCTGTGTGATTAAACAGTTTAAGCCTTTGTGAACCAGTACAGGGCAGATCTATCTAGTGATGTGCGGGTGGTGACGTTAATCGCATTCAGTTTAAGTGGAAGTTTACTTGTAGCTAGAGGTATACCGAGATTCCCCTTTTGTAGAATTGATAAAGTTGTGCACTGCTTGGCGAGTTCGCCTAACAGTTACCTAGAATGTCTCTATTCCTCGGCACGCAAATAAAGTGAATCTTAAATCGTTCTGCCATTTCATTAAGGGACAAGCGGCAATTGAGAGTGGTTTTCGAATTGAATGTGTCCTGGTAATTTATACATAGAGTCAGTATGTAATTCGTGGTAGAAGTCTCTATTTACTTAGAAGGACTAAAGAATTTATCAATTATCAATACCTGCATTCAACTGAATTTATGGTTAGGGGGGGCCGGAATCCACCCCCTGCGGGTTCATAGTGTGGTGCCCAGCCAAAACAAAATTGGAAACCCAAAATAGTTTAACAAGATTTAGCGACATGCATGCATGCATCAAAGCTGGCTTCTTTAGAATTACTTCCACAATGGCCCTCGAAACCGCAGTGCGTATGTCAGTCTTCAGCATTGGATCTGAAAAAATTTCAAAGTCAATTTTAATTTTAATGTAATATCTACAACATAATGCCAATAAAACTTCTTCTAATTCCAACACTTAATACTTTTTAACAAAAATGCCGATGGTAGTATGTATCTACATACAACATTGAAATTAAATGATCTGACGGGGCGCCTGTTAATAAGCATATAATATGCTTCAGAAAAATACTATTTTTGAAATCAGAATCTGAATGAAATATACTCGTAAAAAAGGCCATACTTGATGCATTTCTAATCAATAAGCTACCTTAAGCTTTAACCCTTTGTATCGCCATGTAGTTACATGTAAAAATAAAATAAAATATAATATTTCACAAATGGAAGGGATCCAAAGGGCAATTTGTTTTGAGAAGCTTTCTCGTGACAACAATATTCTCGGATGTTTGTCAGACGTTCGCGAGAGGTGGGACCGTGAAAAAACTTGTTGGTGTTTTCTGGGACTCGAACTTGGAACCTCACGCGCAGTGGTCCAACACACTAACCGCTTACGCCACGGCGCAAGTAGTTACATGTAGCAAAGAGTTAAGTTATTAAGCAGAAAGGCGATTCGTATAATTAGTTTTATATAATCAACCCAAGTGAATCAAATTAGTATCTTTGCTGCCTCGTTCTCAATACTCGTAAATGCCCCATTGACTGCCCGCTGAGTTCTTCCGATTATGTCAATTTCATCGGCATAAGCGAGTAGTTGTACAGACTTGAAGAAGATTGTACCTCCGGGGTTGACTTGTGAGTTTCGTACAATTCTCTCAAGTACTATGTTAAAGAGATCGCATGACAGCGCGTCGCCTTGTCTAAGACCTTTCCTGACATCGAACGGTTCGGTGATGTTCTTACCGACTTTGATGGAGCAGCGAGAGTTCTCCATCGTCATTCTGCACAAACGGACGAGCTTGGCAGGGATGCCAAGACTAGACATGGCTCTGTATAACTCGTGTCTATACACGCTATCATAGGCAACTTTGAAATCGATGAAATGGTGGTGCGTATCGATTTTATATTCATGGGTTTTTTCCAAGATCTGCCGTAGTGTGAATATTTGGTCAATGGTGGACTCTCCCGGCCTGAAACCGCACTGATAAGGACCTATCAGGTTGTTGACGATCGGTTTTGTGCGTTCACATAGTACGGCAGACAGGATCTTATATGCGATATTTAGGAGACTTATATCTCTCTAGTTGGCGCAGTTCAGATGGTCTCCTTTCTTCAGGATCGGGCAAACGATGCTGAGGTTCCATTCATCGGGCATACTATTGTTAAGTCAACGGTGCATCCAGGCCACCGAAAGGTATTTAAGTAAACACTGTAGCTGAACTAGGGGTCAATCACCGACAGTCGCGATAGTGGTAACAATTGATCACCGTGTCTTTACAATTAAATAAAGAGTACGCCTGTATAAATACGTTGTATTGTTGTTGTTATTTCGCCGTCGATTTCTTTCGCTATCGTTTCTCTCTCGCTTACAAAATCAGAAGTGGGATAAGAGAACTCAAAAAGCGAACGGGACCATCTTGGTTTTTTTTTTGCTGATCTCGACAAGGGGCTGCGAAATTTGCTGTGGTGCAAGCGAAAAAGGTGAACGAACCGAGGGAGCGAGGAACACGACAGCGAGTGCACGAGACGGTTTGCTTCGGTGTGTGTGAGCACCAGCAGTTGACCGTTGCAGAGATTGTCAATTTTTGCTGCGACTGTGTCGTTGATTTGATTTGGAAGTCGATTCGGCGGTTGAGGAGGTCGTTGAACCGAGGCGTTGCTCTGGGCTGTTGATGCTGGGCGCTGAACTTTTGCCGTTGGAACGGGAGAAGAAAGATTGGCTGGCGACTGGAGAAGCGATTTGGCTTTTTGAGTGACTGAATTCCTTGGCTGTTGGGGTGACCCGATAGTTTTTTTTTTTACGAAAAAAAAATTTGGTTGAGCCGTCGGCTTTTGAAGGGAGGTCTACTACCGAGTACTGGACTTGGTGCTTGTTTTTTGCTTGCGGTGGACGGGTGGTTGCAGTAAGTGTGACCATGGAAAGCAGGGTAGAGCGAGAGGAGAAGTACGGCGCTTTTACGAGGGACGAGCTACGTGAGGAGCTGAGGCGACGTGGTTTGGACCAAGGAGGTCTGAAGGAGGACCTGCTGAGGCGGTTGCTCGATGCTACAGATTCGGGGGCGCTCGATGGAAAACCCTCGGGGAGTGGCTCTGCGAGCGAATCGACTGAGCTTCAGGAGCTTCGGCGGGAACTTCAGCTGCTGAGGGAGAAATTTGCAGAGCTCGCAATGACCAAGGCGGTCGAGAACGTAAGAACGAGTACACCTCCCCCTGCTCCAAAGGTTGAAGTGCCAGCAACTGCTGTCTCGTCGGCAGGGGATAGGTGCTGCACGCGGAATTTATACACGGTGCGAGACGTCGCTGAGATGCTGCCTGAGTTCGATCCTAAGGCAATTGCAGGGCTGTCGTCGAAAGCGTGGCGAAGGAAGGTGGTGGACATCCAGCGCATCTATGTCCTCGACGAAAAGCTAGTACTGATGGCGGCGACGACAAAACTGGCGGGTGCCGCCAAATTATGGAGTCGGGGTACAACGATCGAGACGTTGGAGGAGTTTTTCGTAGAGCTGTGCCGAAACTTTCCCACAACCGATGATGATGCGGACGTCCACGACCGATTGAGAGACCGGAGGCAGGCGCGGGGTGAAGATCTCGAAGAATATATCTTCGAGATGAAAATGATTTCATCGAGGGGATGTGTACAGGAGACCTCCCTGATAAAATATATAAAACAGGGAATTGCGGATGAGGAGTGCCGGGAAGCATTCCGGGCGGTGAGGCCAACGTCGGTCGACGACCTGCTACAAAGAGTCCGTTAAGTCGTTGGACTAAGGCCCAGGAATCGAAGTGTGGCGGAGAAGTCTCGGCAGCGGCAGTCGGAACACCGCTGTGAAAGACCAGTGGCCAGGTCGGAAGGTACCGGAGAAGAACTAAGGTGCTTTGGGTGCCAGCAGTTGGGGCACTACAAACGGGATTGCCCACTGCAACATACCCAAGCTGCAAGGAATGGACGGACCACCGGTATAGTGGGGAACTCTGGGAGACCAACCCAGTTGCTGTTGAAGGAGGAGCCGACGGAGTACACGGCAACGTACATCAAGGATGCCACGGTGAACGGGCACCTAGTCCAAGCATTCATCGACTTGGGAAGTGATTGCGTCACTTTGCGTTGTTCAGTTGCTGATAAATCACACATCAAGTACGACGAGGACCGGAGGCGCCTGATGGGGTTTGGAGGAGGATCTTGCCAGACCATTGGGCGAGTCTACGCCGAAGTAGCGGTCGACAAACTTTCCTCATGGTGCGAGGTTCTGATCGTGCCGGAGGAGAGCCAACCATATGCGATGCTGATTGGACGGGAGTTGCTGGACCAACCACAAGTGAAGGTTGTAAAGGCATACAAATGCATCTCCATCACAGACAGCATGACTGAATCCCACCGGGGGAGTCGCAGTGAATGCAGGAGCTGCTCAGGAAGTCCAAGTCGCGGTATAAGCAGACTAAGGTGCAGGACAAATGGATCCAGGCAACCACGAAGGCGCTCGAGGCTTAGGCCTGGCATTGGGAGCCGCAGTCGCAGGAGAAGTGGTCTTCGCAAGTGGGTCAAGGCGTAGTAGAAGTGGATCTAAAAGCGGATCTAAAAGTGGTCCCAGATGTAGCAGAGGCGGTTCCAAATGCAGCAACAATGAATTAAGGTATTACAGGAGCGACTTCAAGGCAACACACATCAGTCGTCCAAGGTTCAAATCCCGATCGGAACCCAGCTTCCGGTCAAAAGGTGCCTCAAAGTCGCCAGTACCAAAAAAAGAAGAGAGCAGCACAGCCTACGGATTTCGAGGACGAAAGCTTCGGGAAACAACCAAACCTGAAGAGCGACACCGAGGTTCGGATCGTGAGGACACGATCAATTAAGGATGGCCGAGTTGTTAAGTCAACGGTGCATCCAGGCCACCGAAAGGTATTTAAGTAAACACTGTAGCTGAACTAGGGGTCAATCACCGACAGTCGCGATAGTGGTAACAATTGATCACCGTGTCTTTACAATTAAATAAAGAGTACGCCTGTATAAATACGTTGTATTGTTGTTGTTATTTCGCCGTCGATTTCTTTCGCTATCGTTTCTCTCTCGCTTACACTATCGTCTGACCAGATTTTACAGATGAGCTGCCAACTAAATACAATACCGAAAATTTGTTAACTCAGTTATAACTTCCCCCGTGGGAATCCCCACCAGAGCACACAAAAACTCGCTCAGCCACTGCAATATGACTGTAACAAAATCCTATAGAGCGGACGGTGTATGTGTAAGTCATTTCATCTGATTTGACGTCTCGGATGTTAAGCATAATGGATTTCAGAAATGTTGTATAAGCTTCTGAGTCTGACTCTCTATAAAAGCAGGCCGATCTGCTTTTTATAAGTAGGTAGGTTCAAAACAGAAACGAAACACGCAAATAAACTAATTCATACTTTCGGCTTGCGATCCAGAGCAGTTTGTGCATACCTATACATACATATTATATACATACTCGTATATGGCTCGCAAGCGAAAGCGCAAGAACTTGCCTTTTTTATTAGAGCTCGCGAGGCATTTGGAAATTACTCTGGGTCGTGTGCCGCATGTTAACGCTCGTGACCGGCTAATGACGTCTTAATATATTTCATGTTACATTGAGTGCTACGTTGTGATATGAGAAGAATCTTTTAATTTATTTGAATCAACGGCAGAGACTGAGGTTATTACCACATTCAGAGCATCCAATAGCAAACTAGAAGCGCGCATTAAGCAAATGGTAACGACTGCATATTCTATGTTGTCGATGAAAAGGAGCATAAAACAAAAAATTGTGCTTTTTATGTGATAGAATGGAACCATTGAATACAAATATTCTAGAACACTGGAGGGCACGTGATCACAACAAACTACATATAACTACGTATATCACAGCCTTTCTCCTTTGCTGTTTCTGATTCACAAGTATCTGTTAAGCTTAGATTATTATTACGAGTATTTAATAAACGTTTTCTTAAAAAAAAAAAAAATAATATAATAAAAATAAAAATGAATAAAAACGTTTCGATTCAACATAGTACAACATTTTGTGTGCATATATATGTAGGTAGATGTACATACATAAGTAGCTTATTTCACATTTTCCTTTATTTCCCTTTAATCGGAAATGGAAATGGATTGTATCGCGAGCGTGAGCTTTAAAAAATTTACTCGCTAGCAAGTGCTTTTACTGAAAGCCTATTTTCTGTTCCGGTTGCTAAAGAATTTTTTTTTTTCGATCATGTTGTCCGGACCTTTCGTTCTCTGAAACGTTTCAAACCTTCAAAACTGATTTGCAAGAGAGTTATACCTTGTTCACTTAGATCTTTGTTATGCTATAGCTGCGAAGTGATGACTCGCTTGAGAATCCATTTTTATTTTTATTTTGGTTTAATATTCCTCTCTAGTTTTAGAAGAAGTAAGTAAATCGAAGCCAGACCTGTATTCCCTGAGTGACATATAGGATTTTTATACAACTCTGTTTGAAAAAGGGCACTCGCACAGTTGTCGATGCATTTACATTACGGGATCATGACGTTAGCTTGAAAGGCTAAAATCGAGATAGAATAAAATCTCGAATGGGACAAAATCTAGAAAGTACAAAAATCTCTAATGACTAAATCTCGAAAAAAATCTCCAAGAAATTTATTTTCGAGATTTCTAAAAATCACTTCATTTTCCTGCGAAATTGGTAACACTCCGCATAGCGGCGCCCTGGACACTTGGAATATACCCAACTTCGCACCCACCCCAAATCCAACAGCGAACCCAAGCAGGGTAGTTGCAGGGAGGCAGCATGCCACCATTCATATTCCACTGTATATGCATTGTGGACTTAAGTATGTATGTTCCGATGGGATGGAACCATTCGCGTGCGCGGATTCTTGCCATTGCCTCAAAAATTATAGTTAATTCTAGATTTTTGCGATCCGACATTTTTTTTTTGATTTTAGCTGTTCGAAATTTTTTTTTTTTTCGAGATTTACATTTTTTTTTTCGAGATTTTTGTTTTCCTTATTATATTTTTCTAGATATCCGGGTAGAACCTTACATTACACCCTTTTTAATCTCACCCTCATCGGGACTCCATGACCTAGATTAACCCCGTCGTTTCTCTACACCTAAACTATGCCCACAGATAACATTTGCAAAAGTCCACTTTTAAAAATAATAATTCTACAATGTTCTAGAGGCCATAAAAAGCCAAACAAGCGTGCTTAAGCCCGAGAATAATTGTTACCGGTAGGTGGTCAACTGTGTACGCAACAATTTCTACACACAGGATTATGGTCGAACAGAAACACCACGAAAGTTTTTGACCTAAACACCCATAGCGCACACAGCATTTGATGACCGGATATCCCATGAGTAAAAAAAAATTCTACGTCACAGTTGTGTGCACTACGCCGAAATACCATCGAAAAATTCTAATAAATGAAATACGAAATGCAAACATATAAATCGCATGGGCCCGAGGAGAAACAAATGAATAAAAAAAAATTGCAATTGAGAGAATTTATCAAAATGTCCTGAAGCCCATACGATAAACATACGATATTGCTCCGGTAGTGGATTCTATTTCACTTCATTTCTTTTTTTTATTGATTGGTGTTCTCGCGTCTTGTCCAATATATACACATGTGGTATTAGCAAATGGACAAATGTTGAGAAAAAAAAAACAGGATTCCCCTGCCACCCCCAGATGAAATCCATTAGAGAATAATTGGTCCAACATTCAAACACTCAGGATCAGCACACCCTCCTTTGGGCGATGAGCAGTGGTACAATCATGGCAGAAGGAAAACCATGAACTGGAAAATGTGATTACATTCCATTCTTCGTCTCTGTTCGTTGATTCCTTTTGTATACGGGGGGAGAGAGTGATGTGCCGACGACGTTTGCCCTGTACAAATGCATAACCCTTTCGATTCGATTGTGTTACAAACTACCAATCTGATCTCATAACAACGCACAACAAAATATGGACGACCCGGTTGGTGTTGGCGGGTGCGGGTGAGCCGAATACGGGTGTATCGAACCGATCTGACAGACACTGACATGATAGGGTTAAATAATGTACTACATTCCAACACAGATAGATTGGAGAATCAGACATATTTTCGTGCGCTCGGTCAATGTCCTACATACCAGAGACGCATCATACTCCAACGAAACGTAGCTCCAGCAACAAAGATGACACAGCATGGACTCATGCCATCACCACTGCCACACAGTGTAAATGCTTTTTGTTCATCCTTTTGTCCAAAGAGGATGTGGAACATAATCAAAAAACAACACACAACTAGAAACTGGATGTACTGGGGGTGTCAGAAGGTAAAAAAAGAAGTACTCAATTTTAAGGACATGCAATTTGTACTAAGGACATGAGGTCAATGGTTCTACATAGAATCCCTTTTTTGTGCTCATATTTTCCACGTTCTCGCTTTTATTATCCTTTCAAAGCTATTTGTAAAATTGTCATTTTAATTGAATAGGGGAGTTGTTGGTCGGGGAAGAATATTCATTTGTGTTTCCGGCAACGGTGTTGATATCAATCCAATTCTCGAAAAACATCGACCAAATGTGGGGAGGTCGGGTTGTAGCAGTTGAGTGCATCCGCTTTGTAATGGCCATCACCTTTCATTAACTGGTATTAGGTTTAAGGCAGCAACGTCAGCAGCGTACATTGGTCTAGCTAGTGTAGAAAGCTACTCTCTCTAATTTGGGATTGCATTGGCTTGGAATTGTGTATAGTAGACTTTATCCATAGAACTTCTGATCATTTTTGTCGATAAGGATGTGGTCACGTCGACTGAAGAGAAGTGAATTGTTTTCCATTATACCGATGAACGATGGCGCCCAATGATAATGACGGACTGTTGATGGCATGGAGCTATAATTTTCAATTCCACTGAGTCCTTTTGTGGTCACGAGCTGATCCCCGATTGTCATTAATAATAATGGTGGAGATTTTGTCTTTTTAGCAAAGCCAATAGAAGGACGGTAGCCAAATTCATTTAATTCAGTAGTATAGCCAGCTTACCGCTGTACTTTGGTATTCCCTAAATCAACTTTGAAAGTTCTGTAACATCAATTGTTTGATTAATGTTTAAGTACCTCCTACCTCCGTATGCATTGAGAAAGGTCAAGTCAGGAATTATTTATTCAATTTGACCGCAATCGATTGAGACCTAGCCTCAGCGTAGAATATATAATCGTCTTATCTGTACATACAAAACATCATTAAATATTTATCAAGGGCATATCTGTCAAACCCAGACAGACTTACAGTACAATTAATCCTCCCCTTACTAGGGTAGCATAATCTACCTCATCGTATAGATAAATAAATATCACTGAGACAATACCATCAAAGTCGACGGTAGGTAGTTAATCATAGCTCGTCCTTCGTCCTGTCATTTATTCATTGCCATGTCTGTAAATGCGCGCAAACCTCCTTTCATTTTAAGTTCCATTTGCATGGTAGTATGTACTTTCATGGTTACCAGCATTAATGTGCATTTTATTCCAACTGTAATCATCACCCGTCGTCCTTGTCGCTATATCTGCTTTTGCTTTTTTGTATTTTTTAGTTTGTTTGTTACTACAATTTAGCGGACCCGTACATTACATCTTTCTGTCATTGCTATTTGTATCCAATGTACGGGGAATTATAGAGGTTTTGCTTTGGAGACCATTCATCAACTATACCAAAAAAAAAAATATCTGTCTCGCCTGTGCCATTTATGAATTAATGAAAGAGGGTTGTAAAAAAAAGTGAAAAACCGTTATAATATATTAAAATAATATTCATTTTGACTTTTTTTTTCGAATTCAAAAGTATTTTGTCACAACACCCTTGAATTTGGAAGCATTTAGTCGCCGTAGACAAGTGCTGAACAGATCTTTGCAGTTCGCATTCAAGTGAAGTAGTTTTAGCGCCTTGACATAGGGTACTAAAGTACGGGGCGCGCCAGCGAATGTAGGGTAGTTTGAAAGAAATGTACAATTTTCTTTTTCTTCAACGATTTCTATTCGTATTCCTTATCGAATTTTTTATTTTTTTTTTTACCGATTTCGGCACTGAAATTCATAAGGATGATTTTGATATCATATTTCGCGTGAACACCGTCAAGGATGTAATAAAATTCTCTTGTACTCGTACCAGCTTCATTCGTTAGGGTGCATGCATAATTCTGATTTTTTTTTATTACAGGATATTTTACCACTTGGTATTTTGGGATATACTTAAGTACATGCATCATACATGTATGCGAAATTTGCAAGTGGAGAATCCAGTGATAAAAAGAAAAGAAAATCGCATATACGAGTAGTTGCACCAATATGGCACTTATTCCGCATTTGAAGTTTAGAAAAATTCATTGAAATGAATAGTATTTTTTATCTGAAAAATCATTTTTGGACGCACTCGACAAATAAAGAGTAAGGTATAGTCGCCAAATTTGGTTCCTGTTTATTTCCGGAATTTTCCAGTGCTATCTCAAATCAATTTGTAAAACTGAAAGTGTTTGACGTTTTACGGCAATTTTGGTAATTTGGAAGGTGACAGCTCAAATCTACTTTGAGTTTAAAAAAAAGGAAAAAAAAGGTAAAAGATCATTTTATTTCTATGAAATATCCATTGACTACAGTAATATTAGATATATAAAGTTACGATTACACGATTGACGATTTGCGTCAATATTTACGCTATTTTGAAGCCCAATCGACATCAATCGTGTAAAGGCACAATTTTTTTACGTCAATCTACGCCAATTTGGTTGACCCCCAGATTCTCCCCAATTTCCGTCGGCCAAAATTTACGCGATTATGTCAACCGTGTAAATGAATCAATTGAAACACTAGTGTCAACCCACGCTCAATTCCGTCAGCCAGTGGTTGACGACTCGAGCGTCAACCACAGACGCCAATATTGGGTCAATTTCGCAGCGAAATTGATATATCTCCTGTTTTTTCGTTTCAATGAACATGTAAGTTCTGGTACTTCTGGTACTATGATTGGTATTGTACAAGGTGCGATTCGAAATACTACTAAGGGCAATTTGAAGCTGTCGCCAGTAGCTAAAAATCTCAAAGTTACGGCCAAACGCTCAGATGCGGAAGTTGACTTTCGCATATTTGTGTCTTGTTTTTTTGTCACCATATGCAACAATTCAATGAAAGTAGTTTCATTAATCCGCAGAAAGTTTTTATACAAATGTTTCTGATTCTCGATATCACGGAAACATCTGTGCCCCGATAGAAATTGTGTTAGGTAGTAGTTAACTTCTCAAAAAAAATTGCCTTTCGGATACGGCACTACATGTAGGTCCCTTCCATTCGTGTGAAAAATATAACGCAAACAATATGAGTTGTTGCGAGAAGCTAGGCCCTGGCACTTAAAGAGCTGTTGCGCCAAATATTTATTTATTTTTTATTTAATCAAATAAATAAATTTATTCACTTGTTGAAAATATTTACATCCATACATCATACATTTTCAATGGCCCGCTAATCGTTCATGAGGGTCGCAGGAGTAGGATGTTTAGGTGGACTCTGTATCCTTCTCGATCCTGCGCCATTTACTCCAACTCATCAGGAGGAATCCATAGACGGCTCTAGGAGAGATGTCGGACTTGGTCCAACCATCTATTTCTAGGCGTACCGGGGATTCGCCTACCTGATGGCACGGCAATCATGGCACATCTTGGAAGCCGGTCTGAGGGCATACGCACTAAGTGACCAAATTATCCGCAAAGAGCAAATGACTAATCCTTAAATCTCCCACTTTGAAACATTCTCTGCCACGGCTGCGCTGCAACATCCAGTTCATATATAAAATGAAGAGGAGAGGTGACAAAACGCACCCTTAGTGGAGTCCAATACCCACAGTGAAAGGTATTGATTTAACACCGTTTATCCGAACACAACTTCTACAGTTTGTATATAAAGATTGAACCGCCCTTAACGTGAACCATCAATCCCATACTCGTGCAGAACACTCCAGAATTTGCCTCGAAGGACCCTATCATATGTTTTTTCAAAATCCAAAAAACAAGTGTAGACAGGCTAAGCATACTCCTAGGTCTTCTCAAGAAGTATTCTGAGAGTGAATAACTGATCGGTTGTGCTTCTACCGGGACGAAAACCACACTGCTCATCCCCAAACTGTCTTCAACCACAGCTCTGGAATGAGTCTCTAGCACCTTAGGGGAGACTTTTCCAGGGAGACTTAAAAGAGATATACCCCTGTAGTTGGCGCAGTCGTTTTTGTCCCATTTTTAAAAAGAGGAACAATCACCCACATTTGCCAATCACCAGGTGTTTTACCACATTCCCAGGCCACTTTTATGACACGCGAGAGCCATTGCATTCCTTCTTTACCAGCAGATTTGCCAACTTTTAGCGCTTTGATGGCCAAAGTTACTTCCTCTACCGTAGGACTACTTTTCGCCCTACTCTCGACCATAGACCTGTCATCTTCGGTGCCCTGTTCGGGACTGAGCAATTCTGAAAAGGTGCTCGCTCCATCTGCGTAAGATATCCTCCTCATTGGAAAGAAGTCTACCGTCTTTGGATTTGACTCCTTCAACGAGGATTGCCGTTCCTCCCAATCACACTCCCTCATGTCATAAGATCTACACCCACGTGAGTATTGAAGTCACACATCAGGACAAAAGAATCCATATCTGCACACTTTTCAAGGGCAGCATCAACTTCATCTAAGAAAGCTTCATACTCTGACTGAAGGTTCAGTGCATACACCTGCACCAATGCCAGAGTTGATCTTTCATGCTTGAGGTTTAAGATCGCAACTCTCTCTCATAATGGTATCCACTCCAATACTCTGTCTGTCAACCTGGGGCTTGTGAGTATCCTCACTCGCGCCCGAGCAGACATTGAGGGTGCGACTCCTGACAGGAAGAGTTTTCACCCATCCGAAAGGTCCACAGTTTTAGAACATCTCTGCTTTGTTGAAGAGACGCGAACTATATCTATCTATGCCCTGGTTTACCAAGTTTGGCAATATCCGAGGACCGTTTATGTCGTCTTGTCATCATGGGGTGTGCGCTTTGTTAGCCATGACTGGATTATAAGAATGGGAAATAACTATTTAAGTTACCCCATCTGCACATCCCAGAGACGTTGCCCGCCCCCCACCAAGAGGAGGTCAGCTGCCAGGGGGGCGGAAAATATTTTCTTCTTTAATGAGAGCAAGCGTCAACCAATAGTCAATTCGATTGACATAAAAAAGAGTCAATCGTGTAAACGGTCCGATTGTACGGTTGACGGTTTACACTTTTTTTTTAAATTGCGTCAATCGAAATTTTGGTTGCCGTTGACAAAATTGACGCTTTTAAGTCAATCGTGTAAATCGGGGGAAAAATCTATTTACGCTTCTATCAAAACTACATCAATCAGGCGTAAATCCATTGACCCTCGATTTAGGCTTTTTCGTCAATCATGCAATCCTAGCTTAACGGTGGCTTAATATACTCCCGGAAACGGTATAAGGGACTATTTTTTATAGATACTGCTTAATCGTTTGTTACTCTGACACTGTGTCTCGTCTCTATGGATGAAGACAGTCAGGAAAAAGATGCTAAATATCCAATACGTCACAGGTGTTCTTCCTAAGACAAAACAGAAGAAAAATGTATCAGATGCATTGTTTCCTTTGGATGGGTCCTAAGTTTATAAGTGCTGCCTGTCTTCAGGTTTGATATTCAATTTAAGACTTTAAAAACTGTTTAGAAGTATTTTTTTCATAAAAGTTTCTACTGCCTTGTGATGGTAATGATAAGATGATAATGTAATGGAGCCCAAATACTATTTTATTTTAGAAATATTTTGTTTAAGCTAAGCTTTCTAAACTCAGTTTTATAATAGAACACTTTTAAATACCGCCTTTTTATTATTTATATTATCTCCGAAAATATATATGTAGGATTTTAAAAAAGGGGACGGTATTTGGCCCTACCCTATTTCTACCATTCTGTCTGTTCTTTTTGACATTTATGTTCAGTATAGTGTGAAAAGTTATCATGAATAGAGTCCAATCTGAACAGTGCTACAAAATTATCAAAATTTACTTTGGAAATTGGACGTCGATTCGCGAAACTTAAAGATGACTTCATGATTTTTATTAATCTGAACAAGCCATCCGTCGAACTGTGTCGATATCACCGCTGTAAACGGAAGTATGCAAGAAGATTAAATTTAAAATCGGGAGGCGTGCCGATATTTTCTGAGGTCAAATAAGCGAACCCCACAGGCGGATCCGTTTTTTTTTTTTTTACGCTGGGAGGTGAAAATCTTCAAAAGACGAAACTGAGCTCGTACTCAGGAACAGTGTGGGACTTTTACCCACTAACCCCTTCTCCCTTCTTACCCTTTCTCCCTACGGTACCGCCTTTTTGGCGTTTGATCGTGGGGGGGGTTTCTGACTTAGTTGTCATTTGTATTTGTGTTAGTCCTGTTGGACTCTTTTCTCTCACGTTCCAATATTCTTAATTTGCTCATGATATTTTTGGCAATTTCAGTCACTGCATCCCAAGCTTTATGGCTCTCCAATTTTGAAACGTCAAAAAAACGTGTCTTATGTGCATGATATATCATATATGATATGTATACAAATTGCGCAATATCTCAAAAACCGTTTAATATTTTTAAAAATCATTATCATACGATGAAATACATAAAAGAATTTTTTTCTCATTAAGAAAAAGAAAAAAAAAACATGCAATAAAGCGTTAAGCATTTCACCAACTATGTTTTCGGGGGTTAGTGCCACGCCTAAATTCTGCCTCAGTTTTTTCCTCTTGTCTAGAAACCGTGGGCATAGGAAAAACACATGTTCGGCATTTCGTGGACAGTAGGGGCCGTCGTCATGCTTGTATTTATGCAGGTATAAATGGAAGCATCCATGATCTGTTAGCAACTGAGTTAGATGAGTGTATGAGCACATGCGTCCACCTACCCTTTTCTGAGGAGTTCCAGGGTTCTTGCCACTCCCCTATGCTCTGTATCCTTACAGACATCTGTTGTTTTGCTCTTGTTCTGAGCGTCTCAATTCATATTGTCGTCGCTGCTCTTCTGCCAGGATGTCTATTGGTAGCATTGGCTGCATCGCTGGAGGTGGTACGGTATGCGCAGCATACTCTTAATGTGCATATTCTGTACACTGAGGCAATCTTACTTCTGTTTGTTTTAGTCGTCATGGCTCTCGCCCAGATTGATGCGGCGTAAAGGATTATAGACGCTATTACTCTGGCCAAAAGTAATCTTTGACTGTGCCTAGGGCTTCCTGTATTAGGCATGATTCGTGCGAGAGCAGCGCGGGCACTCGCTGCTTTGTGGGACACACTCTTGAGGTGTTCCTTGAAGGATAGTCTGGTTTCTAGTATGAATCCGAGGTATTTTATGTGACGTTTCGATGTTATTGTGTGGCTACCCACAGTAATATTTATCGTTTCCTCCTTCTTCCTGCTGCTTATAAGAACCGCTTCCATTTTATGTTCTACAAGCGTGAGGCCAGCCGAATTCAGCCAGTTCCGTACGGTCCTAATTTTAGAGTTGCTTATCTGCTCAACCTCTTCCAGTAGTTTGCCAGTTACGACGATTGCAATGTCGTCCGCAAATCTGATAATCCAAATCGGGTATTGGAAGACGCAAGATCGTAGATGACGTTCCAGAGTAAGGGACCTAGCACTGACCCCTGTGGTACTCCGCCAGTTATCTTGTATTCTTTGGGTCCGTTATCTGTGTTGTAGGTTAAGACTCTGCGCTTGAAATAATTCGTCACGATTTTTATGAGATACGCTGGGACCCGTAAATTTCTGAGTGCCTCTAGTATATGGCCACAGTTTGCAGTGTTGAATGTATTTTTGATATCCAGGGTTGTTATCACTAAGCAATATTTATTGGAGCCCCCTTTCCACCTCTTGCCTTCTATCGCCTTTTGTCCATTTTCAACCACCAAGCTGATTGCATCTACTGTTGAGCATCCCTTCCGGAAGCCATATTGGGTTTCGAAAGCCCTACAGTTTCTATCGTTGTTTCCAATCTATTGCAGATGATTCGTTCCAGAACTTTCCTGCTGTGTCTAGCATGCACAGCGGGGGGTATGATGAAGATTCTTCTGGTGGCTTATCACCTTTTGGGAGTAGTACCAGCCTCTGCCATTTCCACTGTTCAAGCACGCATTGTACATTTCTACGAACATATCTGGACACGCTTTGAATGCCATCAGGACCTGGTGGCTTCTTATCCCCAAATTGGTTGCATATGTTAATCAATTCATTTGCAGTAACTAAGGGTATATTCAGCGGCTCTGTAGTTTCTTCCTCCCCGTAGTGTGTTTCCGGGTATTGTGGAAACAGTCCTGTTACGATCATATGCAGGAATTTGGCTGCCATCTCCTGAGCTTTTTCATTACTACTTTGTAGGCCAAGCCCCAAGGATTTTTTTCTGCTTCGCTGCATAACTCCAGGAAACAACTTTTTTTACTTGGTTGGATGGCCATTTTAAGCTCTTTCCGTGCTGCCTTGTATTGTTCATGGAAGACGCTCGATGACATTTGCTACGCAGTTCGGCTATTTCCTCGCTCCACCAGTAGACAGGAGGGCGGTGACTATTTTTTGATTTCTTTATCATGGTGGCATCGCAAATACTTGTTATTTGACTTATGGCTTGTGCGACTTTGTTGTTAGCAGGCCCCGTCAGTTCTGTGCCTCTGGGGAAAATGGAGTAGAATAATTCTCTATCCAAAGAGCTTGACTTCCATCCCCGTTTCTGTATTGGATTTACAGGTGGTCTACTTAAGTTTGGTCTCTCTGTATGAGTCTTGCATACCATATAATTGCTTGATGATCGCTGTGTGTGTACCGGTCACCCACTTCCCATGTTATTTTCTTCGTCAGGCAGCTGGTGACATAGGTGATATCAACAATCGCACCTATATTTCCTCTGCATAAAGTAAGTTTATTTCTCGTGTTTGCGAGTACAATATCTAGCGCTGCAAAAGCCTCCACTAGGGCGTGACCTTGCCTGTTAGTTTCGGTACTACCCCACTTAACAGCCCATGCATTGAAGTTGTCAGCATCCCCGTGCAGGGACGGGTTAAGAATATCACTGCAGCGCCCCCCAACAACTAGCGCTTGTCGTAAAAGGCGACTAAGGGGACAAATCAGATCTAGGCAATATAACACCCAAGTGAGGGTAGCGACACACATACTACCATAAAAACCCTCCCACAAGTGTGCATGCGAGTCCGTGGGTTGACACGACTGGAGATCACCGGTGTCATAAAACAAAGATCAAACAATACTAAAACAGGAGCATGCACGTGTCAAACAACAAACACCATCGCAATATGGTGCAAAAATTGTATTGCAAAACTGTATCATTATGATAATACTTGCAAAAAGGAAAGGCACTACCCCGCCAGGCACTACCACTGCTGTGCATGGTACTGATCCTGGACCGAGCAGAAATGTTCGGGTCAGAGCTATACGGATTCCGGGGGCTAGCAAAATAATGAAACAGTTTGGACGCAATTTAAGGGTCGCGAGTTGGAACGTTGGAAGCATGACCAGTCGAAGTTACGAGCTGGAAGAGATGATGAATAGAAGGCGGGTGGACATCTTGTGTGTCCAAGAGACGAAATGGAAAAACACCGGGAATCGGGCGCGTTTCTTGGACGTTAGGACAAAAGATTACAAGATGTTCTACTACGGAATGGAAAAGGCTAGGAACGGAATCGGTATCATCCTTGCGGCAGAGCTACTTGGAAACGTCTTGAGCATTTCGAAGTCCAGCGACCGTTTGATGTCTCTCAAATTAGTAATACAAGGAGAGGTGTGGAATATTGTCAGTGCATATGCTCCCCACAATGGGTGCAATCAGATAGATAAAGATGCATTTTGGCTAGATTTCCACAATCTCCTTAAGAACATCCCAAAGGAAGAATTTCTGTTTGTTGGAGGAGATTTGAATGGACATGTCGGGAAATCATACGAAGACTATGAAGACTGCCATGGAGGACTAGGATATGGCACCAGGAACCTTCCTGGTGAAGACATCCTAAGCATGTGCAAATCACACGGTCTTATCGTCTTAAATACCATGTTCATCAAACAAAGCCGACACCTGATCACTTACAGCAGTGGTAGAGATGAAACTCAGATTGACTACCATTTGGTAGGCAGTTTCATGAAGCCTCGGGTAAAAGATTGCAAAGTGATCCTTGGAGAGGCAATCGCTCGTCAACACCGTCTCCTGCTAACAGAAATTTTTATGAAAACACCGAAGAAAAGCAAACAAACAAGGGTCTCTGAGAAAATCAAGTGGTACAATCTGGACAAAGAAAAAGGCGAAGCTTTTGTTTTCGTAATGAAAAATTACCTCTCTCACACCATCAACGGAGCTGAGGATGAAGAGTGCAGAGTACAAAATATGTGGGATTCCGTACAGCGAACTTGCTTAAAGAAGGCCAAATCATTGCTAGGAGCTTCAAAAGGTCACCGCCAAAGAAACATGGTGGTGGAGTGATGAAGCTAAGAAAGTGATAAATGAGAAGAAAGCGGCTTTCAAAGCTTGGTCAAAGTGCCCCTCTAATAATAGTGACGAAAATGCTCGCCTCGAAATGGAATACAGATGCTGCAAGAAAAAAGCGAAGAAGAAGTGCGCCCAGCTTCAAGCAGGGATTACGGAGGGCCTGTATCGGGAGCTGGAGAAAATATTTTCCCCGGTTGCTGATGCAAATCAGGCTATCCAGGAGCTGCGAAGACACAATATGAACAAGAGTGCCACTATCTTCAAAATAGCCGCCCAAAGAAGGAAGAATGCTCAGGAGATTCGTTCGCCAAAGTTCATTAGCAATGCTCATGGCCAGCTTCTTGTGGATGACGACAAAATTCTGCAGAGGTGGCGGCAGTATTGTGAAGAGCTTTTGAATGAACAGTTTCCCCGGCTATACTTTCCAAGAGCCACCTCTAACTGTGAAGAAATACCCGACATTACAGTCGAAGAAGTTAGTGAGGCGGTCAAATACTCCAAAAAACGAAAAGCGGTTGGGCCAGACGAGATATCCTCTGAGTTCTGGAAAAAGATGGGAGACATCGGGTTCAGATGGCTCAGAATTCTCATCTCCAAATTCGTGAGAGGTGATCCAATGCCGAATGAATGGAGGGAAAGTTACCTTCTCCCTGTATACAAAGGGAAGGGTGATACGCGAAACTGTGATAACTACCGTTCGATCAAGCTGATGTCACACACCATGAAGATCGTTGAGCGGGTATTAGGTGGCCGACTGCGAAAAATAATACGGCTATCTGATGATCAGTGCGGGTTTGTCTCGGGTAAATCAACCACGGATGCAATCCAAAGTATAAGGATCATAATGGAAAAACATCGTGATTCCTTAAGGGATTTGCATATTGTATTGGTTGACTTTGAAAAGGCATTCGACAGACAACCACGAGATCTGATATGGGTAGCGCTAAGACATCGAGGGGTCCCAGAAACCTATGTACAGATGATTATGGACATGTACGAAGGAGCAAAGACAAGAGTAAGATGCCCCGCTGGAGTAACCGAAGAGTTCCGAATCAAAGTCGGGTGCACCAGGGAAGCGTTTTAAGTCCTTTGCTCTTTATTACAGTCATTGATTATCTGCTTGAAGGTAAAGTGATGGACCCCAATGTACATCAGTTATTCTTTGCTGACGATGGAGCCATCATAAGTGAGGATCCTACATCCCTGCAACGAGCACTTGATGTGTGGGTGGACGTTTTGGAGGGAAATGGGTATCGAATTAGTTCAAAAAAGACAGAGTACTTGTGCTGCCCGTTCTCTGATCCACTCAGGCCTATTCCAGACATTTATTTGAATGGAACAGTGCTTCCCAAGTGCGAAAAGTTCAAATATCTGGGATCTATGATCAATAGCAAAGCAACTTGTGATAACGACATCAATCATCGTGTAAGCGTAGGGTGGATGAAGTGGCGAGAAAATTCCGCTATCTTTTGTGACAGAAAAATGCCCCCTAAGTTGAAAGGAAGGCTCTACACCGCAGTTGTACGTCCAGCGCTCACATACGGTTCACAATGTTGGACGATGTACAAAAAGTATGAGAGTAAATTAACGGCAGCTGTGATGAAGATGCTTCGCATGACAGCAGGAGTGACAAAGCTTGATCGAATAAGAAGTTCGAAGATCCGTGGAAGCTTTCACATCAAGGAAACCATCGTACAAAAAATAGAGCGCGACCAGCTCAGTTGGTATTGCCACGTTCAAAGAAGAAATCATTTGAACCCTGTTAAGAAGGCAATATCAATGCACGTTCCAAAGACATCGCGATATAGGAAAGGCAGGCCTATAAACGCCTGGATCAGACAAATGCGACGACATCGGCATTTCATTGGCCTCAGTAACCGAGTGATCCAAAATCGGCAGGCCTGCCGATATTTTCTGAGATCAAATAGGCGGATCAGTAGAAATGCGGTGAAGTGGGAGGGTTGTGATCCCTTGTTTTCGGATCATAGCCTCGCTAATAAAAAGGAAGAGGCATTGAAGTCGTCAGCAATGATAGCGGGGTTTTTATCTAGCGCATCGCTTACCAGGTTGTCTAAGAGTTTCTCGAATTCTTCGATCTTGAGGCTTGGCGGTGCATAGCAACTGACTGCGTCACATATGGGTTCTTGGGTATACCCATTACTCATAATGTTTATGATTTGCCTGCGACAGTGAACGTAAAGTGGTGCATTTGGCGATCATATGCGATCATTGTCCTTTTTTGTATTGCTGTAACACGAGCGTACGATCAGTAGGTGAGTGCCATATAGACAAGTGTGTACAATGTGGTATTGTGAATGAAGTGTAGAAGAATGTGTGGAAGAGGAAATGAAATATTGCAATTCCATTCGAAAGTGATCGTTATGGAGTTATGGGAGTGATGTTGTGGGGTACATGTAGGCACTACAACATCATTAACTTTTGCTTTTACGAATTCAGTACCAAGTGTTTTCGTTTTTTCTTGGAATGTACACTTTCCACAGGCTCAATAGCCGCTTTTCGGGTGGAGTCTGTCTTCCATAGGCCCTTATTTATATACTTATAAGGTTCACTAAGGACGGCGATGTCGATTTTTTTTTTCTCCCACGGCTTGTGTTAAGAGGTCGTGCGCTGCTTGACAGTGATTTAAGTTTAATTGACGGATCTTCATATTTTGCTTTTCAGCTGTCTTAATGCCTTTTGGAAGGAGGGACATTTGCTGCTTCCCGCAATGTGGTTTTCGTTTACGTTTTCATTTCCGCAGCATAGTATGCATTTAGGGCCTTTTGTGCACGACTTTGCAATGTGTCAACTTTCTCCGCACTTGATGCAAGGGTTTGATCAATCGTTTTCGCTCTTACAGATCCTTGCTGTATGTCCGAAGTCCATGCATCTAAAACATCTAGTAGGTAGAGTTTTCTCTCGTATTCTGCAAAATACCCAGCCAATCCATATTTTTCCAATATGCGGATCAGTAGAAATGCGGTGAAGTGGGAGGGTTATGATCCCTTGTTTTTGCGGATCATAACCTCACCGGAATAGGAAGAAGAAGAAGTTCTTAGTCACTGCGATTGGAGCTCTGTCAACTATGTGGACAATTTTGGTGAAGATCTTGGCCTGCACTTATACAAAATTCAGCTTGTACAGGAATCAAAGCCACGAGATCATCATTTGTGCAATCTTTTCGCTTTTTGGGCTCTACAGCAATTGCAATCCGACCCGTTGCTTTGTCGTAAAATTATGTTCTGCGATGAGGCACATTTTTGGGTAAACGAGTTTGTTAATAAGAAAAATTGTCGGATATGGAATGAGACCAATTCAGAGGAGAGCCTACAGAGCCCATTACATCCATAAAAATGGACCGTTTTGTGCGGTTTCCGCACTGGTGGCATTACTAGGGCTTATTTATCTAAAAATGAGACCGGATCTCGCGTTACGGTCAATGGAGATCATTATCGGACAATGATCAATGAATATTTTTTTTAAAATATTCATGACACTTCCGGACGAGATGTGGTTTCACCAGGATATCGCTACAAGTCACAGCACCCGAACGCATTGACTTATTGAAATCAGAATATGGCGATAAGTTGATTTGGAGAAATGGGCCTGTCAAGAAGTCTCAGAAATTGTGCTATTTTTAGAAAGAAGACTGCTAAAAATAGGTTCTGGTGCACTATTTTTTATGACTACGTCTGTTATTCCGTCTAGCTCAGTGGCCTTTTTGCAGTCCAAATGTCTAATGCCGAATCATACGAGGTCGAAACTTTACTACACCGCGTCGATATTGGCTCTTTGTTGGTGGCGTCCCCTTGCAACATATTTGCAAACAAGTCGTGCCTTTCTTCAGGTGTTGTACATGTTGTATATGTCAATAGCATATTACTGTGAACGCTAGGGTAATGTTGTTAAGAGAGGGCGTCCACTGATATCCAAGCTCTGTGTTTTTCTGAACTATATTCGTTAACCGGCAGGCTGCTGGCTAGATATTCAAACACCAATACTCCTAGGACAAGTTGCTCTACCTTAAGTTCCTTTTTTTTGTATTTACAAACCACCACAACCCGACCACTTCTTAAGCCAACCACCGTCAAATATGTTACGGGCTATAAGGTATAATGTATAATAAAAGTAATCCACAAGCTCTTTAAGCCTAGCTTCTCGCAAACACTCGTGTTGTGTGCGTTATATGATATTTCTTCACCCGAATGGAAGGGACCTAGTTTAGTGCCGTATCCGAAGGGCAATTTGTTTTGAGAAGCTTTCTAGTGATAACAATACTCTCGGATGTTTGTCAGACGTTCGCGAGAGGAGGGACCGTGAAAAAACTTGTTGGTATTTTCTGGGAATCGAACCTCACGCGCAGTGATCCGACACAATAATCACTTACGCCACGGCGCCCTTAAGCTTGTTTCACTTTTATTTTGTGATTTACCCACATTTCATACCTGAGAACTAACGAGTAGTTTCATTAGTTGAACTTAAGATTTTTCTCCCTGCCGTAGGCTTAGTCGAGAGTATTTCCGTATTAGGTATAGAGACATTTTTGAGTAAGGATATTAGTGAAAACGTTAGAATTAATAAGAAGGACAAATTTAAAGCGAAAGTGCAAGACATTTCTTTTATCTCAGAGTCTGTGATTTAAAGTCTATTATTAGAAGCATAGTATGAGTCTAAAGCGGTGTATGATTTGGAGCGAAAGGAGATACGACTTCTTGAGAAAATTATCTCTCTTGTTTTCACATACCTGGGATTCAATTTATTTTCTGTGGACTGCTAGGACATACCAACATCAGCCTTCAACCAGAAACTTCCAAGAGTCAGATATGCATATTTTGTGAGAGTACATAGTTACGAGTATATCTTATGCATTCCCTTAATACACGTCCATTCAACAGGAAGTAATTTCGCAAATATTCAGTACATTATATTGTACTAACCTAACACAAAGTACGAGTTATCAGCTTATCGTAACACATCACTTTGTTTGCATAAACATTCCAAGGCAAACTTCCTTTAGGGGCAAATTCAATTCATTACTTTGTTGCATTTTCGTTTAATGTGGAAAATGAAAATCATTATCACAATTAGCATAAACATTTCAAACGGAAATTCTTCCGTCTCTGTGTGGTATTCTCCCTAAAACAAGAACCACATTGTGCAGTTGTTCGTTGCGTCAATTGCAGTATATTTCCCCTTCATTGTCCGACTCTGAACTATTGAGTGTAGCTAGAGATGGAGTAAAACAAATATTATGACTCTAGGAGTAATAAATCACTAAATGCTGCATAAATATTTCACGAACTATAACAATTACCCACTCAGGTGCTCAGCAATCGGTCAATATAGGTACATATATAAAGAAATAATAATAATAATATATACAATCGGCTTTGTCGGATGACGACAGTAGATGCCTACTTGCAGACCCTGGGACGGACACAGAGGTTGCAAAAGGAGTTCTACATACGCGTTTGCTGTCAAGGCCGACAGGTGTTGTCAGAAATGCTTGTGAATGGTAGCGGGAGCTTATAATTAACAATTAAGCATTCTACGCCAACACAAATCAAAGGAAAAATTGCCGCCATTCTAAGAAGGAAGCCTGAACCTATTCTGAGCTCGGCAATAGAACCTCACAACTGCTACCGTTGCTAAAAGAAATCAACGTCCATCACACGATAAGGAGATATACATGTGTATACGTACGCCTAGTCAAAGTTTAGTATAACGATACCTTAAGGTACTGGTGAAAGTTTTACCACAAGGAGGCTTTGAAGGAACAAAGGTAACAGAAGTTAGGTGTGCAATACAGTGACGATGCGTTAACTGGTAAACTCATACCGATAACCGAAAAAGAGTCACAGGTCATAGTTATTATCTAGAAGCGGACGAACGCAATGGCCAAGTATGCTTTAATTAGTATACCAGAAAAAGGGAAATTGCTCGCCAATGACCAAGGGGCTGTCAACCATAGCACCATATGCACCCCAAATGAAAGAAAAATGATACAGATGAGTCAAGTTAAGAGAGATGGCTTTTTCAAATAGAAATTCTTCTCGCCAGGGTCTCTGCTAACAATACAAAGTAGATTTTAACCGCAAGATTAAAGCAACCTCTATTAGGAAAACGATGAAAGAGCAGCAGCTTCTAACTCTTAAGAAATCAACAGATGCAAGTACAACTGCATATCAAGCAAACGTAAAAAAGTCACTGGGTTTGAAGCAGAAGTAACATAAAGTCGTTGGAAATTGTTGCAGTTCAAGCACCGAGACGACACAGCGACCAAAGTATAAAATAATATGCTCGTACTCGATCACAGCCTAAGGAGCTGCAATCATCCGTAGTTGTCTGCAATAAGATCTACACTACTTGTATATCGGGGAAGCTGGACACAAAGGTTTCGGGATATGGTAAAGGGGTCGTATGCACATTAAGATAGAAAATGGTTCAAATGCTTGGAATGTAGCCACCAAAGTTGCGAAGGTACAGGGTGAGCCATAAGTAAATCCAGTTCCGATTCGGTTTTAGCGTAGTATTGGACTTGGGGAAGTGTGGTAGGATGTTGAACCTTAATTTGTTGCTTGAAAATTAAGTCGCTTTCAACTGTTTCGTTGAACCAAAGCGCATATATAAAATGGGGCAGATTTCGAAAAAAAAAATTGAATTTATTAAGAAATGGGTTAACAAGCGTAATGGGATAAGAAGTTTAAAGACATTTCTTCGGCAGTACATTGAACTGATCGGCCTAGGTCATTCTAAAGTAGATTAAGAATTGTATTTTTATTTCTATACAGTCATTTTTTTGCTTTACAAAATAATTTGCAATAATAGACATTGGCATTTGCCGTCAGCCAAAAAAGAGAGATATTTAGTTAAATACATAAAGATAAGTACTAGGAATTTATTTATTTATTTATTTATTTATTTCATCAATAAGCTTAGCTTAACAGATTACACGTAAAATAAAATTCAAATTAATGTAGGGTACAAAAAAGAGTAAACAGATATGAAGAAAGAAAGAATAAAATCGATATAAATACATATATGATAATAGATGATATAAATATTAAAAAGATTAACTTACTAGTAAGCTAAATAAAATATTTCTATAGCGCTCTCTCGAAATGTGAAAATCTACATGTCGCCATATTTCATTAAAAGATTTTAGAGCTCTAGAAATCGGCTCATTTTGATCTGAGATCTGACCAGTGCGATAAAGAGTGAGACAAATGTATGGGGATCTGAAAAATCTTTAGAGTTCCTTTTAATGAACCCAACAAGTGAATTGGATTTAGCGACTACATACTCAATATGGGGAATAAAGGTTAGTTTTGAGTCAATAAAGATACCAAGATCTTCAATTTTGTCAACTCTTACTAAAGATATAAGATTAAGAGAGTAGTTGAAACAATAATGCGTTAGGGATCTTGAAAAAGAAATAGCCATGCATTTTTTAACATTTAATCTTAAATCGTTAACAACACACCAATCAGATAAATGGTTAAGGTCCTTTTGGAGCTTCATGCAATCATCTTAGTTCTTTATTTTGCAGAACAATTTAAGGGTCATCTGCATACATTAAATAATGACAGAATTCAATATTCTGAACGATGTCGTCAATAAAACGAATAAACAGTAGCGGCCCTAGATGACTGCTTTGAGGCACCCCAGACGTGCAGTAGAGTAATCTGGAGCAACAATTATCTAGATTCACTTTCAGCGCCCTTCCAACTAAAAACGATGAAATCCACTTAAGCATTGCTCCATGGAATCCAAAGTTCTCAAGCTTCTTAATCAGCAACACATGATTTACAGAATCAAAAGCTTTACTGAAGTCAGTGTATAAAGCATCAACCTGGCATCCGCTTTCAACAGCATTAATTACAAAAGATGTAAAAAATGCTAGATTAGAGGTTGTTGAGCGACCAGATACAAACCCATGTTGAAATTCTGATATATGTTCCTTAACATAGAAGTCTAATTTGTTTTTTACAATGCTTTCGAAAAGCTTTGGTATAGCAGATAACTTACTGATTCCTCTATAGTTTTCGACATTATTTTTGGCACCAGATTTAAAAATAGGCACTAAAAATGAGATCTTCCAGTCATCCAGAAAAATACCAGATAATAGTGATGAGTTAAATACTTTAAGTAGTGGTTTACAGATAGAGCTGCAACAGTTTTTCAATATTATTGCGGGAATACCATCAACACCTGGCTTCGCAGTAGGCTTAATGCAGGAAATAGCAGACTTAATATCATGAAGCTTTAAGACTAATTGACCAACATCAATTTTGGGCACTTTGGACGGTACAAAATTAGTGGGCATCGATGGAGAGAAAACAGATTCAAAAAAATGTGCAAATAATTCAACGGTTTTTTTAAACATCGCTAGAAACAGAATTTTTATAAACCAATTGTTTCGGAAACGCAAAAGAACATCGTTTATGATTTATGAATGACCAACAAGACTTAGAATCATATTTAATTTTATTTTCAACAGTAATTAAGTACTTACTATGCAGAAATTTACTTAGGATTGTAAAATCCTTTCGAAGCTTACAGAAAACTTCTTTATCCAAATTGTTCCCCGAATTTTTATATTGTTTCAGAGCTTTATTTTTCAAATTTCTTAAGTGAAGAAGGCGCTTATTATACCACGGAGGCTTCGATCTATTTTTTTTCAGAGAATGAGGAACAAACATGGTGACTCCGCGATTAACAATAGCAATGAAACGATTATACATATCATGAAGACATAAATTTTCAAATTCCGTATCCCAATCAAATGAATTGAAATACGAATTCAAACCCGCAAAGTTACTTTTGAGAAAATTAAAAGAGTTTAATGAAGGGAGATTATCCTTCAGATAACTATAAAACTCAATTTCTATCAAAATCTGTTTATGAAAAATCGAATCATTTAAAAGTGGAAACGGTGCTTCAAAAACATTTGTTTTGACATCATTTAAGTTTATAAAAGCAAGATCTAATAACCTATTTTGAAAATTTACAATTGAACTAACTTGTGATAAGCCAATAGAAAACAAACAGTCTATAAGAGCTAATTCATAATCTTTTTTTACGTTATGACGCATAAGCAAATTATCTTCCCCCGACCATACCCAATTTACATCACCAATGTTAAAGTCAACAATAGCAAAGATAATATCGGAATCAGAACAATGATTGCTTATAAATTAAAAATTTACTATACATTTTTCATAAATATCTAATTTACTACCTGAAGGTATATACGTCGCAATAAATACTACGCAATAACTCCCAGCATCAACTGATAAGCAGACTTGTTCAACATCAGATACCGGCAATGAAATTTCTTTACAGGAGAACATTGACAGAACAGCAATAAGAACTCCACCACGTTCCTCAGCTGATTTGCAACGATCACGGCAAAACACATCATACATAGAGCAATCGAAGATTTCAGACGACAAGATTCCTTCATGAAGCCAAGTTTCAGTAATAATGATTACACCATAGTCTTTGCAGCTGGACGCAATAAATAAATCCGAGGTCTTCGATCTGCAACCACTCGCATTGTGGTAATACACATTTAGGGATTGATGGTGTAAATCACTCCTATTAGCATTAACATCAATTAGTTTTTTAATGGGTTGTGAATAAACGAACGAATTTTTACTCCACTAGACCAAAAATTTCCGTCGTAAACTAAACTTGAATAGTGAATAGGTATTCCAATTTTAAAATTCACGAATTTTAGTGATTGTTGATTATTATCATTAAGCTTTGTTAATTTAAAACAGGATATACATTTGGAATCGGTCTCTAGTTTCGATGAAATATATGAAATGATGTTGTCAGTAGTAGTGTCAGGATGAAAACTGGAGATGTGGAACCACTTTAGCTTTCGAACGACATGCAAATCATGTGTCTGCACATTTCTTCCTGTACTAGGAATTTACAGGAATTAACAAAGTTTACAGAATTGAGAAAATTGGGCTAAATTCATCAGGTATTTTGATAGAGTATGATGTTAAAATGCTTAATTATTTATTTGCTGTCGGTATTTCCATGCGGTTTTTTAGGAAGCTATACAGGACATTCCAGTCTTGGTCATTGAGGATTAGGATGATTTCTTTTCCCAAGAGCTTTTTTTTCCCCAGTGAACTTGTCTTATAGACTTTAAAATTGGACATATTCCGTTGAAGTGGATTACATCTTCTTCTGTTGCGGTCGTGAAAGTAATTTTTTGTCTTAAGGTCATGGTCTAGTATTCGATATGTAATCCTAGCTTCACTTTGCTGTGCTTTCACTCTTAAAGCAACACGCACAGACTTCTCGATAGTAATCAATAGCTTTTGCAGTGTACCTTTTCAAACTTTTGGATTATAATCTGGTAGAGGAACATTATGCTGGTTGCTGAACCTGGACCATTCCTTAAAAAATTGAGACTTTCGATATATTAAGTGCTTTGCAACAATGAATGGGGGCGGTAGTTGGGAAGTGCCATTACTTCCAAGATATAGAGAAAATGCAGTCTAAGCGTGAAGATGTACAAAGGCAAAGCAGTCCAGTATCTAGGTGTAACATGTAGTTCGGCGTGTTTTCCAGCAGACGAAACATTTTCTTTAAAAAGTATCTGAGCAATTTCACCACATCTTCATACTGCGCGATACCTCAGACTTGTGCTGCGTAGCACTTGATGGATCGCATGGTGGCTTCGAAGATTTTAAACTTAGCGCTCGGATCGACGTTCTTTTTACTTAGCAGAACCCTCCAGTTGCAATTTATTGCCCTTTTAAGTTTTTCGCGAAGATGATTTTTAAATTATAATCGAAGTGTTATGATTACCCCCAAATACTTATACTCCTTCACAACTTCGAGTTCTTCATTTTCCCAAGTCCATTTTTCCTCCCTCGAGTACCGACCAAATCCATTTCAGAATACCATTATTTTCGACTTGCTTGTGTTGACTTTGAGCTTCCACAGCGCGCAGTATTAATGTAGCCTATTTATAATCATTTGCATAGTTATTGGTGATTCCGCTAAGATAACGATGTCGTCCGCGTAGAGAAGGAGCTTTATACGAAGTCTATTCTGAAGTAAATAATAAGCAAACTGTCGCCTCAAAAAACAGAGCAAATAAAGAAGAGTTAACTTCGTGAATTTGCAAAACAGACACAATCTAACGATTGAGAGAGCAAAGAGAGAACATAATATGACAGTCACCAACAAACTTCTCCAATGTCCCAGTGGATCACGTCCATTGTGGTCAATGGCAAAACTGTTCAGCAACAGCTTCTGTTCTACTTCCTTCCTTCCTTTAGTAAAAGAGGATTCATCACTAGCCACAGCACCTGAAGAAAATATGTTTTTTTTTTTTTGCAAACATGCTTTCAGATAATTCGATACTAGATCCGGCGCAAGTTGCTCTGCCAGCTATACCGACTGTACAGACATCGATACCTAAGGTGAAGCTTTGACCTCGTATTTTTCGGCGTATCTGTAAAAAAAAATCGACTGCACTGGACCAGATGGAATACCAGCCATAGTGATCAAAAAAAAGAATGTGGGTCGTAACTAGTACCGATTCTTTGCAAACTTTCCTTTTAGTCTTACTTACAGCAAACTTTCCCATTGTGCTGGAAAACCGTCTACATCCAACCGATTCCTGAAAAAGGAAAAAATGTGCCTGACACAAAATTACCGCCCCATAGACCTGCTATCTATACTTTCTAAAGTCATGGAGAACTCCATAAAGGCCGATATTATCAAATATGTAGAGGGTCATGGACTTATAAGTGACCGGTAGTATGATTTTCGTAGATCCCGTGCAACAGGAGACCTGCTGGATCTCAGCTTTTGAACTGCATGGTGAATCAAGAGCGGTTGCACTAAACACCTCAAAAGTGTTTGATCGAGTCTGGCATAGTACTTTACCAAGCAAACTAGCTTCCCATGGACTACCACAACAATTCTGCGGATGGCTGGAATATTTTTTTCAGGGCAGAACTATTCAAATCACAGTAGTGTTTTCCGACATATTTGCTATTAATATTGGTGTACCTCAAGGATCAATTTGTTCTCCAACATTATTTTTACTTCATATTAATGATCTACTAACTAACTACTAACAACCGCATAAATGCTATCTTTGTAAAGCGTAAATTTTCATTAATTTTTATTTTTCACTTTCTTTTTTTTTTTCTGACTAAATTTCATATTTGCAATCTCAATTTTAGATACTTAATTAAAGATAAAATATCTTGTAGTATCTAGTTAAATTATTTAGTATAATATATAAATAAATAAAAAATAATAATAAATAAAATACTAAGATCACTTAATAACAAGATTCTTAGTTTCGCCAACGACAGCACTCTAGTAGCATCTTGCTCAAACAACATGCCTGTGTACTTAACGTAGTCAGAGATGCGAACAAATCCTTACAATTAACGAAGATCTGCAAGAAATCTTATAGTGGAAAAAGGCAAACCTGTGGAGTTAAGCGTCGTGGCGTAAGTGGTTGGTGTGTCGGATCACTACGCATGAGGTTCCAAGTTCGAATCCCAGAAAATACCAAAAAGTTTTTTCACGGTCCCACCTCTCGCGAGCGTCTGACAAACATCCGAGAGTATTGTTGTCTAAAAAAGCTTCTCAAATTGCCGTTCGGATTCGGCAGTAAACTGTAGGTCCCTTCCATTCGTGTGGAAAATATAACGCACACAACATGCGTGGTTGCGAGAAGCTAGGCCCTGGCACTTTAAAGAGCTGTTGCGCCAAATATTTGTTTTTTTGGAGTTAAACGCGCAGAAAACACAATCCAGCACTACTATTTCCAAGCATCAAATTGGCATCCAAACAATCGCCCCCAGGGAAACCATGGGTGTCACAGTAAACTCTGGAGCATCATGAGATGAACATACATCTTCTTCTTCTTCTTCCTATTATCAGCGAGGCTATGATCCGAAAACAAGGGATCACAACCCTCCCACTTCACCGCATTTCTACTGATCCGCCTGTGGGGTTCGCCTATTTGACCTCAGAAAATATCGGCAGGCCTACCGATTTTGGATCACTCGGTTACTGAGGCCTATGAAATGCCGATGTCGTCGCATTTGTCTGATCCAGGCGTTTATAGGCCTGCCTTTCCTATATCGCGATGTCTTTGGAACGTGCATTGATATTGCCTTCTTAACAGGGTTCAAATGATTTCTTCTTTGAACGTGGCAATACCAACTGAGCTGGTCGCGCTCTATTTTTTGTACGATGGTTTCCTTGATGTGAAAGCTTCCACGGATCTTCGAACTTCTTATTCGATCAAGCTTTGTCACTCCTGCTGTCATGCGAAGCATCTTCATCTCAGCTGCCGTTAATTTACTCTCATACTTTTTGTACATCGTCCAACATTGTGAACCGTATGTGAGCGCTGGACGTACAACTGCGGTGTAGAGCCTTCCTTTCAACTAAGGTGGCATTTTTCTGTCACGGAAGATAGCGGAATTTTCTCGCCACTTCATCCACCGTACGCTTACACGATGATTGATGTCGTTATCACAAGTTGCTTTGCTATTGATCATAGATCCCAGATATTTTAACTTTTCGCACTTGGGAAGCACTGTTCCATTCAAATAAATGTCTGGAATAGGCCTGAGTGGATCAGAGAACGGGCAGCACAAGTACTCTGTCTTTTTTGAACTAATGCGATACACATTTCCCTCCAAAACGTCCACCCAAACATCAAGTGCTCGTTGCAGGGATGTAGGATCCTCACTTATAATGGCTCCATCGTCAGCAAAGAATAACTGATGTACATTGGGGTCCATCACTTTACCTTCAAGCAGATAATCAATGACTGTAATAAAGAGCAAAGGACTTAAAACGCTTCCCTGGTGCACCCCGACTTTGATTCGGAACTCTTCGGTTACTCCAGCGGGGCATCTTACTCTTGTCTTTGCTCCTTCGTACATGTCCATGATCATCTGTACATAGGTTTCTGGAACCCGTCGATGTCTTAGCGCCACCCATATCAGATCTCATGGTTGTCTGTCGAATGCCTTTCCAAAGTCAACCAATACAATATGCAAATCCCTTAAGGAATCAGGATGTTTTTCCATTATGATCCTTATACTTTGGATTGCATCTGTGGTTGATTTACCCGAAACAAACCCGCACTGATCATCAGATAGCCGTATTATTTTTCGCAGTCGGCCACCTAATACCCGCTCAACGATCTTCATGGTGTGTGACATCAGCTTGATCGAACGGTAGTTATCACAGTTTCGCGTATCACCCTTCCCTTTGTATACAGGGAGAAGGTAACTTTCCCTCCATTGATTCGGCATTGGATCACCTCTCACGAATTTCGAGATGAGAATTCTGAGCCATCTGAACCCGATGTCTCCCATCTTTTTCCAGAACTCAGAGGGTATCTGGTCTGGCCCAACCGCTTTTCGTTTTTTGGAGTATTTGACCGCCTCACTAACTTCTTCGACTGTAATGTCGGGTATTTCTTCGCAGTTAGGGGTGGCTCTTGGAAAGTATAGCCAGGGAAACTGTTCATTTAAAAGCTCTTCACAATACTGCCGCCACCTCTGCAGAATTTTGTCGTCATCCACAAGAAGCTGGCCATGAGCATTGTTAATGAACTTTGGGCGGCTATTTTGAAGATAGTGGCGCTCTTGTTCATATTGTGTCTTCGCAGCTCCTGGATAGCCTGGTTTGCATCAGCAACCGGGGAAAATATTTTCTCCAGCTCCCGATACAGGCCCTCCGTACTCTCTGCTTGAAGCTGGGCGCACTTCTTCTTCGCTTTTTTCTTGCAGCATCTGTATTCCATTTCGAGGCGAACTTTTTCGTCTCTATTATTAGAGGTGCACTTTGACCAAGCTTTGAAAACCACTTTCTTCTCATTTATCACTTCCTTAGCTTCATCACTCCACCACCATGTTTCCTTGGTGTGTTGGTGGTGGCGTTTTGAAGCTCCTAGCAGTGATTTGGCCTTCTTTAAGCAAGTTTGCTGTAGGGAATCCCACATATTTTGTGCTCTGCACTCTTCATCCTCAGCTCCGTTGATGATGTGAGAGAGGTCATTTTTCATTACGAAAACAAAAGCCTCGTTTTTTTCTTTGTCCAGATTGTACCACTTAATTTTCTCAGAGACCCTTGGTTCTTTGCTTTTCATCGGTGTTTTCATAAAAATTTCTGTTTTCTGTTAGACGGTATTGCCGAACGATTGCCTCTCCCAGGATCACTTTGCAATCTTTTACCCGAGGCTTCATGAAACTGCCTACCAAATGGTAGTCAATCTGAGTTTCATCCCCACCACTGCTGTAAGTGATCAGGTGTCGGCTTTGTTTGATGTACATGGTATTTAACACGATAAGATCGTGTGATTTGCACATGCTTAGGATGTCTTCACCAGGATGGTTCCTGGTGCCATATCCTAGTCCTCCATGGTAGTCTTCATAGTCTTCGTTTGATGTCCATTCAAATCACCTCCAACAAACAGAAACTCTTCCCTTGGAATGTTCTTAAGGAGATTGTGGAAATCTATCTAAAATGCATCTTTATCTCTCAGATTGCACCCATTTTGGGAACATATGCACTGACAATATTCTACACCTCTCCTTGTATTACTAGTTTGAGAGACATCAAACGGTCGCTGAACTTCGAAATGCTCAAGACGTTACCAAGTAGCTCTGCCGCAAGGATGATACCGATTCGGTTCTTAGACTTTTCCGTTCCGTAGTAGAACATCTTGTAATCTTTTGTCTTAACGTCCAAGAAACGCGCCTGATTTCCGGTGTTTTTCCATTTCGTCTCTTGGACACACAAGATATCCACCCGCCTTCTATTCATCATCTCTTCCAGCTCGTAACTTCGACCGGTCATGCTTCCAACGTTCCAACTCGCGACCCTCAAATTGCATCCAAACTGTTTCATTATTTTGCTAGCCCCCGGAATCCGTATAGCTCTGACCCGAACATTTCTGCTCGGTCCAGGATCAGTACCATGCACCGCAGTGGTAGTGCCTGGCGGGGTAGTGCCTTTCCTTTTTGCAAGTATTACCATAATGATACAGTTTTGCAATATTACCATATTGCGATGGTGTTTGTTGTTTGACACGTGCATGCTCCTGTTTTAGTATTGTTTGATCTTTCTTCTATGACACCGGTGATCTCCAGTCGTGCCAACCCACGGACTCGCATGCACACTTGTGGGAGGGTTTTTAAGGTAGTATATGTGTCGCTAAGCTCACTTGGGTGTTATATTGCCTAGATCTGATTTGTCCCCTTAGTCGCCTTTTACGACAAGCGCTAGTTGTTGGGGGCGCTGCAGTGATATTCTTAACCCGTCCCTGCACGGGGTATGAGATGACCATACATCCAACATCGCAAAATCAGCTTCCATGAAGTTGAGTTAACTTTTCAGAGCAAAGAAGTACCTTACACCTCCGTAACTTCTTCTTTTATATTAAGTACAAGTAAAACTGCGGCTTGAGTTCTGTTCTCATGCTTGGAGTTTGGGTCCAAAATACTATCTAAATATACTTTACAGTTTCCAGCGGTGAACAATTTGCTTAATAGAAGATCCAGCACTTACGTCTAACCTTCAATCGTTGGCACATCGACAGCAGGTGGCAGATTTATGATTTTTCTACAGGTATTACCATGTCAGATGTTCGGAAGACTCCTTAACAGAATGATCCCTTGAAACTCTACTTTTCAATGCCCTACTACGCATGCCACTTGAGTACATAACTTTCATGCTCACCTGGGAACCGTAAGAACATCATTCTACCAACAGTAATTTTGTAACAGGGCAATCAATCTTTGGAACTCACTCCTAGGCGAAATATTTTCAGAAAACTAAAATCTGCAACAATGTAAAGCAGAATCAACAGAGAGGCATTTTGGGGCGCTGTCTTAGCGTTATAGGTTCGCTTTTCCGGAAAGAAGTTTATAAAAAAAAACTTTCATTCGTGTCAAAGTTGATGAAACCCTCACACATGGAAGTTGACACTTATTTGTAAGATTCTGGCATAAAGTCTACAAATTTGTAGATTTCCATTTTAATATACGACCACTTATCCCCAGTACCTTTCTGACACAATGATTCCAACGCTCCACCTCTCTTTATAGTTCATCAACCAGTTAATCTAAAAAAAAAAAAAACTTTTGAATTTGGTTCCTCTCTGACGGTATTATCTTAAACCGATAAAACCAAACTAACTCCTTTGCATACCCTCCCACCACAGCAAAAAGAAACCTGCAAATGGAGCCCTAACACAGTAACCACCAAAAAGCGAGCAAGATCCCTTCCACTGAAATGAAGGTGTCAACAAACTCTGCAACAATGTGTCACACTGTGTCACACTGTTCCACAATGTTTGCGATTAATCTCGAAAAATATTTTACGAATCTCGGGATTAACATTTGTCAACCTCTTCAAACTGCAATTTCGACACAGACAAGACGAAGAGTGGCACTAGCAATAGTTTTTCGTAATTCGTTGCACCTGGTGTCATCGACAACGAGGGCGAATAGCTCCTCCTTTCTTCATCCTAAAAGGAACCGAATAAAAGTTTACCTTTCAACTGGAGCTGGATTTTTATGGATTAGCAGGTAACAGGTAGAGAGTTGTACTCTTCTCACCTGCACTTAGTCTGGAATCACGCACGCATTTTATGCAACTCTCCCGATGGGTGTGTGTGCCTTTGGTATGAGAGAAGTTTATTTGACTACCGGGGGAGTATTTTACGTTCCGCCTTGAATCAACTGGGCTCCACCAAGCTTCTGTGTTCAAGCGAAGTGGTTTTTGATGTGAAAGTTGTTGCAGAAAAGTTTCAACGTGGAATGAAAGCATACAAGTCTATATAACGTACAAAGAGGTTTTTTAGTTTTCTCACTCAACCCCGTTTTGGGTGCGAAAGGGGTTCATCGGAAAGTAAGTACTAAAGGTGTAGGGATTGGGTTGGGTTTAGTATTCTTGTCGGCCTTGTAGTATTTCAAATGGAAAAAAAAACTGATACACAAAACTGCGTCAAACGAGTAGTGAAAACATTTGAAAATTATTTACAAAGAATTCTGAAAGAAGTCTTTGAATCAAAGGGAGAAACGTAGAAAATATTGCAAGGTAAACGAAACTCTGACTGCGCTAAATAAATTAATGGAATGTGCAGAAGCAATTCTCGTTTGACGTTCAAGCATGTGCTAAGAAAAACACGTCTGAGAAGGTTTTCAACTATATTTTCTGCGCGACTACTTCAAGTTTTTGTTTTGTCAAAGGATAAAAAATTAACTTTACTCCAGCATGAATCAGTTGAGAGAGAAAAGTTAAGCCTGCCCCTGGAATTGCATTTCACAACAGTTTAGAATACTATCGACCTGTCCATAACCCACTAACCACTTATCAATATAAGACCTAATGGAGTCAGCTCTTAAAAATCTCGTCAATTTGTTGGTCTTGGGGTCAACACTTAACACAAAATAGAGCTAGTTACATTCACGATGAATACAAACCTCGCAATCCACGCAAATACCTGGGGGTAATCCTAGATAAAAACTCAATTGGAACTATTAAATGTAGGTCCGTGCCACGAAAGCCTGGATCGCTTTATGCACTTGTTAAAAGGCTCTTGATTCGAATTCGAAGAAATCCCCTTCGAAACAGAAAATTTTGTCGCGTGGGCTGAAATGAGGCTCGATTGGGATGATCTCAACATGAAAACATTTTGTCGGTCAACTAGACATCTATTGACGCCTAGTTTAGCAAACTAGGCGTCAAAAATGCAAGCAATTGGCATGCGGATAACGAGGTACATTTTCCATTAAGGAGTTACTGGGCTTTGCTTTTTAATGTAGCAAGATAGGTTTTCCAATATGTCTTGCTCCAACACATAAAACCAAAACAACTTAGCAGTGACTTAGAACCAATATTCCTGCTTTTATTACATCAACAAGGATTGGCTTTGGAGAGTATAGCCTGTAAGAGATCACACTTAAATTTGGAAAGCTTCTAAAGTGATTTAAGGCGTAGCGAAATCACATCATCACCTTATCTGATAGTGAACTAACGATGAGCGATATATGTTTAGCCGAACACTCAGACCTGCGCAAGCACATGTGGGCGAACTTTAGCACACATATGTATGTTTAACCGGAAGAGGCATCTCTTGTTGACCTGATTGGCTAAAATATGCATCTCAGAAGTCTAGCAAGAGATCCTCAGAAGGAGGACGTGCGGCGGATGAATTCTCCCGATGAAGTCAAGGGTGGCGTCTACAGGCCAGCGGATACCTTACTTGAGCTACTTCGACATATTGGGAGCTGAGGTCTGTAAAGATTTCCAATACTGGGTCAGGGTATTGAAAAGGATATGGCGGCGGATGAACCCTTAATGGGCTAACGACAGCGCTCATATCCCCGAAGTGGGTTACTAACATCGGTGTATCCGGCCCCTCGTCCTACGAGTTAAAAAAAAAGGATCTGATCCTCCAGGTTGCGGGTTGTGCCGTCGGGTTAACTTCCCTACCACATAAAAAAAAAAAGGTTACAAAGCAACCAACAGCTTCTGATACGGATGACTTTACTGCTGACTACTCAAGCAAACGTGAAAAGGACAACGATCTTCGTGTCTGCACGTGGAATGCTATGGTAGGTCGCTCCACAAACTACATGCAGCCGAACAACTTGCGGAAGTCCTAGACTGTTACAGACAACAAGGACAGTGTCTATTCGGGTGCGGATTTGTCATTGGAGACAGACTTAGGCAAGAAGTCTTTAGTTTCCCGCATGTGAACGAGCTCCTCATGACTTACCGTATCAAGGCTAAATTCGCCAACAGTAGGCCAATATGCGCTCACGCCCCTCACGACAAGATGGACGACGCGATGAAGGATGACTTCTATTGGCTCTTGGACAAGACGTATGAGTAATGCCCTAGCCACGACGTTAAAATTGTCCTGAGTGATTTTAACGCAAAGCTAGGAAGAGAGGACGTCTTTAGTAGCGTGGTCGGAAAACATAGCCTGAACGACTCGGATCACTACTTAGTTGTAGCCAAGGTACGGACGCGGATATCCAGAACGGAGCGCAATCAATGAAATACTGTGAGGAAATTTGACGTCGGGCGGCTACAATCGCAAGAGACTGCCAGAACCTTTGCCGATCAAGTTTCTTCTAATCTTAATCTAAGTCCGGAAGATCAGTGCCAGCGTTGCCAACAAGCCATCAGAGATGCCGCCTCTGATGTACTGGGTTTCTCTCAGCCACCACAACGAAACCTCTGGTTTGATGAAGAGTACCGGCAAGCACATGCAGCAAAACAAGAGGTGTACAAGGCGGCTCTGCATAGAAGGACTAGAGTTGCTTGCAAGCTCTAGGAGCGGAGGAAAAAAGAGCATCATCGACTTCTCAGGGAGAAAAAAAAGAGGAGCATGAGAAGTGCTCGATCGAGGAGATTGAAAGACTTTATTGCAGGTATGATGTTCGAAAACTTTATCAAAAGGTAAAAAGAACATGCCAGGGTTTCAAAGCCAGAACAGAAGCTTGCAGGGACAAAAATGGCAATTAAGTAGTAGAATCGCAGTCGGTGCTGAGGATATGGAAGGAACCCTTCTGCAGACTGCTAAACGGCGATGATGATCAATATTCCGCTGTCAGGCAGAATGAGCCGTTCAACAGTGAAGATGGCAGTCAAGATTCCCGTCAACCCGATCAGAATGAAGTGAGTATAGTGATATCTAAACTTAAATCCAACAAAGCTGCTGAAGCCGACGGCCTTGCCGCTGAACTTTTTAAAGCATGATTAGGTGAGGTGGTAAGAAGCATGCACCACATCTGCAAAATCTGGTCGGACGAAAGTATGCCCGATGAATGGAACGTCAGCATCGTTTGCCCGATCCTGAAGAAAGGAGACCCTCTGAATTGCGCCAACTACTGAGATATAAGTGTTCTCAACATCGCACATAAGATCCTGTCTGCCGTTCTATGTGAACGCCTAAAACTGATCGTCAATAACCTGATATGTCCTATCAGTGCGGTTTCAGGCCTGGAAAGTCCACCATTGACCAAATATTCACACTACGGCAGATCTTGAAAAAAGCCCATGCATATAAAATCGATCGCATCACCTGTTCATTGATTTCAAAGTTGCCTATGGCGGCGTGTGTAGAGACGAGCTATACAGAGCCATGTCTAGTCATGACATCCCTCGTCCATTTGTGCAGAATGACAATGCAGAACTCTCGCTGCTCCATCAAAGTCGGTAATAACATCACCGTACAGTTCGATGTCAGGAAAGGTCTTAGATAAAGTGACGCGCTACCATGCGATCTCTTTAACATAGTACTTGAGAGAATTGTACGAAACTCGCAAGCCAACACCGGAGGTACAATCTTTTACAGGTTTGTACAACTACTCGCTTATACGGATGACACTAACGTAATCGGAAGAACTCAGAGGGCCGTCAATGGGGCATTTGCGAGTATTGAGATCGACGCAGCAAAGATGGGTTTAGCGCTCAATGAAAGCAAAACAAAATATATGCTGTCTACAAAAAAGGACACCCAACATCGGCGTCTTGGACAGAACGCCACAATAGACAGATATAATTTTGAGGTAGTAAAGGACTTCATGGTGAGCTCCGCAAATAACACCACAGTGGGGAGATCAAACGAAGAATTACTCTTGCCAATCGGTGTTCTTATGGGCTAAGAAGGCAATTGAGTAACAAATCCCTATCTCGAACTACTTAGATAACTCTAACATATATAAGGCACTAATCATCCTAGTCCTGCTGTATGGCGCAAAGGCACGGGCTTTGTCAAAATCGGATAAGGATGGTTATTTTGAGAAAAAAGTTCTTCGAGCGATCTTTGGCCCCGTCTGCATAGACGGTGAGTGGAGGAGAAGGTAAAATGCCGAACTATAAACCCTATGCAATAACATCGACTTAGCCAGAAGAGTTCACATACAGCGACTAAGATGGCTGGGTCATGTTCCCTTCAAGAAAGTCTTCGAAGCCACCCCGGATGAACCGTGCAGTAGAGGACGACCTCACGGTGGGTAGCACAAATAAGTGGAGGAGGACCTCAACCAACTTAACGTGCGTAACTGGAGGCAGCTGCTCGTAACCGGCGTGTTTGGCGTGTTTTGGTGAGAATTATGCAAAGCAAAGTGAAAGCTTCTCCACAAAACGATCCCCAGTCAATCTGGTTTAAAACTTGTTTCATTGTTCGAAGATTGGTGATTTAATTGAAAAGTATGAAAAAGTTGTGCTTGAATTTGTGAAATACTATTGAGTCATTGAACTTGAATCAAATTGAATGAAAAAACTCTTTTCAACGCCCTCTGAAATTGAGTAGCGTAAACTAAACATTCCAACTCAGTTTGGACTGGAGAAAAAAGCTAAAGTGGTTGCTAGTCATTTGTTGTTGTTGTCCTCCGTGCTAAATCTTACTTCACTGAGAACCAACGTCTCACCAAAACACCGCAACGTCTTAACAGCATTTGGTGACTATGGTAAGAAAAACGGCTAGTCGACACTATCTATCAGTTTTCTAATCGAATGAGCAAATGGTTCTGCTTCGTATGAAATGTCAGCCAGGGAGAAAATTCACATCAATATTTCAAAGTGAAGATGTGCTATCCGACGAATGACAAATTTAGGGGCCAGTACTACTCTCTAAATCAAGTAAATCTTAGACAGTCAATTGTTGTACAGTGGAAGTCGCTTATAACGACGGTGAAGGGACCGATCAAATGTGGTTGTTATAACCGGCGGTCGTTATACCAGACTGCACTCCACAAGTACATGTAATATAAAGAAACCAACCAAATGAAAGTAGAGTCATCGTTATAAGCGATTGGTTGTTATAAACGACCTCGTTATAAGCGACTTCCACTGTATGTACCTAGATATTTTCGGTACAGCTGGAAAAGTTTTGGAGGGTGTCACTTATATCAGATTAGAAGCAGCCATTACTGTAATTACATCACAAAAACTATTGTATGTACTTCTGACATATAATTCTAATAAAGGATGCAGGGGATCGTCCAATTTAGCGATCAGGGGGGCATAAAAAATGCCATGGTTTTCGATACGATGTCATACAACAGTATGGTATTTCCAAGGAGGTAAAAAATGAAGGATTGCGAATGACAAAAAACAAAAAAAGCTTAAGACACATGCTTTGCTCGCTTTCATCTACTTCTATCTTCTTCGATTATAAGTAAAAAAAAAAAAAATATTTGGCGCAACAGCTCTTTAAGTGCCAAGGCTTAGCTTCTCGCAATCACTCACGTTGTGTGCGTTATATTTTTCACATAGTTTTGTGTGGTTCGTCTGTTGTGAAAAGAACTGCCTTTGTGGTTATCACCAAGTTCCATCTTAAAGATTAACTCTATTGGATGGATATTTCTTTTCATAGTGGATAAGAACCACCAGAGTTCGTTCGAACCTACAGGCGGATCAGTAGAAATGCAGTGAAGTTGGAGGGTTATGATCCTTCGCCGAAATAGGAAAAAGAAAATGAACGAACCCTAGTGATAAATGCGGTTACTAAATAAATGATGACCGTTATATTGATGGGATGATTCCTAACATGCTTGCTTTACTTGATGGCAATTTGTGCTTAACATTGCCATAGCATACCAATTACTAGATCTTTGGCGCAAGAATCGCTAGAAGTCCTTAGATTTTAAAAATATAAAAAGTCGATAGAAATCTTCAGAATCAAATGGAAAGAAAAAAATTTATAGAAGTCACTGGAATTCAAAGAGATTTAGCAGTCGAAATAGTAGCTACAATATGTACATAAATGCACAATTTACGACAGCAACATTCCTACGACATGCGTTAGTTTTGTCTCTTTTCTCCCCGGCTATTTTCTTTCAATGGAATATGTTGCGCTATATTATATAGTTATGTATGTATTTAGATACAATTTGATAAATAGCATGGACTTTAAAAGTCATCAGTCTCAAATGGAAAAGTCGTTAGGAATCGCTAAAAAGTGACAAAAGTCGCTGGAACGAACTAAACACAAAATACATTAGAAAGTGCTAAGGTCGTTGAAAAATATTTCTGTTGTCGTTGTTGGTATTTCTAAGTCACTATTTTTACCGACAAGGTAACCTAAAATGACAGTCTTCGTGCATCCTCCAGCATTCTCTATACAATGTATACACAACACTTCTGCTTACCAGGGACTTACAATGTTCATGCATAACCTGCTCATAATCGCTTCCAAGAACTTTTCCCAATTATCAAATGGCACCCTTCAACGAAATTGCTTCGCACGATTCATCTCGAAGTCTTCGTTCTGTTTATCCTGAATATTCCTTATTTGTGGTACTGCCTTTCTTTACGTGCTGCTTCACACAATCTTCGATTCTTAGAAATACTGGGAACCTTGTTAGAATACCCACGTGGTTCACTCACACTTCCTCTAGAAATTCCCTCTAGAATTATTACAGATTCCCCCATCATCTTTTGCACATATCTTTCTCATGATTACATTTTAGTTTGTATACATATGTACATATATATTTGTCCTGAATTTTTATATTCGAAGTTTCTTAAAGAACTTAATAACACTTGAAGCTTATGCACATGGGAATATAATAAAACCAGTTTAAAAAACTTTAATCATTTTGTATCCATGCATTACAATATTAAATCACTTTCTGACAGGCAAATAAGTAGAGTAAAGATGATGAAAATTCTAAAGGACCACCATTAAAGGAGCTCACCCCAGCAAACAAATTCCCAAATCGCTCATTACACCGAGAACCCAATGCTTAAATGAGGGTCAGCGTTCTGGTCAGTCAATGATTTTTATTTATTGCTCTTGTTGTAGTTTTTCACTGAATCGACAGAAAGCAAAGCTACCCCCTCCCCCGCTGCCAAAGTGGGACGAATAACAAATAACAAGAAACACATTCCACCCCACACCCGGCGAGCATGCACAGCCTAAGGACCAAGAATACACGAATTGCTGGGAACAACATTCCACATGAATAATAAATTTTCCTATTTATGGTTGGCGAACGCAAAACTGGGAAAACTTTAGCAACCCCCCACCACTAACTAGAATCCCCCGCCTAAGCGCCAACTCCAGCCTTCTCCATCCACCAGTCATTCAGCTCCGCTCCAGGAGCTGCGTTAACATAAACTTTTCGATTTTTTGATGGTTTTTTCTCTCTGCCTGTGATGCTTTATCTAAGTTTTACTGCCCGTGACCTTTCAGGCGGTTGGTCCGGGGTCTGAGGCTGGCGCTCCTGAAATATCGATACAGAGCCGGAAAAACGAAAATTCATTAATTATACAAAACATGCTGTCATTAGCACAACATCACATAATAAAATTATTGTAACTTTAGCAATAACAAGGCGACGTAGCTAACAACATGGGTGTGTGTGTGTGAGTGTGGAACTTCCGGGCAAATATATCAAAAGCCCATTTGAATGGAAAGCAAATGGGATAGACAGTTTTGTGTAGTAAAATAGTAAAAAGTTCAGCAGAAATTAGGGCCCGAATTTCTTGGCTAATTCGAGAATTCCCAATTAATTGTGTGAGATACAAAAAGCAGGATGGTTGTGGGATAGTGTATGGTTTTCCAAAAATCGAATTACTGCCTTTTGATTCGTGTAATACGAGTATATAAAAATCTGTATAAAGAATTCCACAAAAGATGCATTTGAATATGCTAGTGCATGACTCCTGTGCTGCTGATATAGGAAAATCGATTGCAACGAATTTCCATTAAATCTTACGACCTCGGTATATCGTCAGTATACATATGTATGTGCCTGCAATCCTTTGACTGAGTGAAGTATTATCAGGTGCATGCGGATCCGGAATTTGGATTTGGAATTTTTGGGCAGGGGATTACTATGGTTATGATCAGGGATGTGGCGGATCTTGCACATATTACATTAACGAATACGAAGTACAAATCTATATCTAACTACATATACATATACTTACTTACTTACTTACTTACTTAGATGGCGCTACAGTCCGGGGTGGACCTGGGCCTCAACCAACAAACCTCTCCAGCCAGCGCGGTTACGAGTCAGCTGCCTCCAGTTGCGCACGCCAAGTTGGTTGAGGTCCCCCTCCACTTGTTTGCGCCACCTACCACGAGGTCGTCCTCTACTGCGTCGTCCATCCGGGGTGGATTCGAAGACTTTCTTAGCGGTAGCGTTGGGCTCCATCCGCTCTAAATGACCCAGCCATCTTAGTCGCTGTATGTGAACTCTTTTGGCTAAGTCGATGTCGATGTCCTGTACAAGGACAGGACGTATAGTTCGGCATGGTACCTTCTCCTCCAGTCACCGTCTATGCAGACGGGACCAAAGATTGCTCGAAGGACTTTTCTCTCGAAATCCGGTTTTGTCAAAGCCCATACCTCTGCGCCATACAGCAGGACTGGGATGATTAGTGTCTTATAAAGAGTTACCTTAGTAGTTCGAGATAGGGCTTTGCTACTCAATTGCCGTTTTAGCCCATAGAAACAACGATTGGCAAGAGTAATTCTTCGTGTGATCTCCCTACTGACGTCATTTGCGAAGTTCACCATAGAGCCTAGGTAGACAAAATCTTTTACTACCTCAAAATTATATCTGTCTATTGTGGCGTTCTGCCCAAGACGCCGATGTTGGGTGTCCTTTTTTGTAGACAGCATATTTGCTTTCGTTGACCGCTAGACCCATCTTTGCTGCCTCGATCTTGTGAGGGTATCTTTCTTCAAAGGCTGAGATGGGCTCGCCGGCCCCAGGGTCAACCCAAAGGAACACCCTAGACTTTGGGAAAGAGGTACTTTATTTCTCGGATTTGTTTCACAATAGTTACTTGGAACAATACTAGTACGGTTTTTATAAATTTCTTAACAATTTTTATAATTAATAATAGCAATTATACGCTTACTACTATCGCCGTCCTGCTGCTGGTTCTGGTACGGGCCAGGGTTATGCGTCTCGTTGTCTGGCTCGGTTCGGTGCGTCGTCTCGACGGGGTTTCAGGCTTCAGGCTAGGGCAGGCTTCGAAGGCCGCAGTCCGCACTTAGGGCAGGCTTGCGATGACCCAGTCCGCACTTAGGGTAGGCTTGGGAGGGATCCAGTCCGCACTTAGGGCAGCCTTAGGAGGGATCCAGTCCGCACTTAGGGCAGGCTTAGAAAGTAGCCGTCCGCACTTAGGGCAGGCGTGCTGTGACCCAGTCCGCACTTAGGGCAGGCTTAGGAGGAATCCAGTCCGCACTTAGGGCAGGCTTGGAAAGTAGCCGTGCGCAATTAGGGCAGGCGTTCTGTGACCCAGTCCGCGCTTAGGGCAGGCTTAGGTGGGATCCAGTCCGCACTTACGGCAGGCTTGGAAAGTAGCCGTCCGCACTTAGGGCAGGTGTGCTGACCCAGCCCGCACTTAGGGTAGGCTTAGGAGGGATCCGGTCCGCACTTAGGGCAGGCTTAGAAAGTAGCTTAACAAAGGGCGGCAAATCCGCTGTGATTAAATCGGTTTGTTTCTCTCAGAAGGGGAGAAACATATTGGGCGGGCTATAGCTAGTAGCAGACCCGTGGGTTATTACCCAATCACCGAGGTGAAGGCAGAAAAAAAATCGGTGGAAAGTCGTAAGACCAGTTCCTGGAGAGACTGTCAAAAGTACTCTGTATTGGTACTACCACGCTTGAGCAGACTCTCTCGACTGACTTTCATCCACATTCCTTTATGGAAAAATCCTGCAAGACGAGAATATGAATCATGAGCCAATGCAAACTTTCCTCTACATTCTCGTCTGCGATCTTTGTATTTACTCTTTCTCATATTGTGCTATTCTCCCTCTCCTCCGTTTCCTCTTGTTCGACTGAGGATTCGGAGAATATTCGCGGTTTCGCACGAGTAGCTTACTTTTCCTCTATAGGATGTACAATTTTATAGTCGCTTCTAGATACTTATGCAGGACGTTCTACTACACAAAGAATAAAGGTTGCCTCAAATGTAACAAGAATTTGTCATATCCAGAGGGTGTCCATATCATAAATGCCACTAAAAAGTTGAACTGTTTCATAAGTAAGATAAAATATTGGCATTATGTAGGTGTATACATATATCCCGAAACAAAGGTCTGAAGCTTTACAGTGGGTATTTTTTTGATGACTTCCTGGTAGTACGCAACTAATTTCCTCTATCATACCACTACACACTTTCTACCATGTTCATTTATTTAACAAAGACGTACATTCAAAGACTTAATCCTGATACTCGTATTTAAAACGCATCACCCACTCTTCAACATAATATCCTTCCCTGTTGAAACTATCTCCTTTGGTATTTAAACAAACAATTTTAATCCATCAAATACGTCCGGTAATCCATGAAGTTTGCAAAGTGCACGCAATTATTTTGATATCATGAAATCCTTAAATCCCCTCCTATCCACGCATTGTACACTAAACAAATAAACTTTTATCGTTCGGGCTTTCAAAATATAAATATGAACTCCTCCTCATCATCATGAATCATTTCATTCCGAGCTCACCTCAACGGTCGAGCGGAGGGAGGACGATGTTCGTCAGGGGGCAGCGGGTAAGCATTCTAATTATAAATGCGAAAATAATTTCCTCCCATATCAACCTCCTTTAGGTCCTGATGAGGCGACGACGAATTTTTGGGATATTATTTTACAGTTTTGGATGAAAATAAATTTCAGCTACCGACCCCCGTTGTCACTCAGGACCGCCGCCGTACATTGAAAAATGACTGCGAACGTACGTGCAGAGTTAAATTTATGAAAATGGGTACTGTCCGAATTTTCAGCTCTTCTCTGTATGGCAGGATAATTATTCATAAACTTCACCCGTCGTCGATTTGTTTTTGGCGCCATCCAGCTCTATCGCATCCCTGCGTTCTGTAATCCTCTCTGTTGGTTAAATGAGTTTTCTTTTTTTTTTTTTGCTTGCGACAGAGTACGATGATGACGGCGTGTGTTGTGTGAGTAAATGCGGATAAAGTAACAATTTAATTGTGAATGGAGCGGATTATTATTTCCATATTTTGTTTTTACAAGTTGAGATTAACCCTTGTTAAAGTGTCCTTCGTGTTTGAAGCAAAAAGCCCATAGGTAAAGGCATTATTGCAGGGATTTATATGGGACCTTTGATAGATAGAACAAAATATGAACAACACACTGTTTTATATGATAAACCAAATTTTGCTTGGTCACTTCATACGTACTTCATAGTACAATACCTTTAAAAATAATAAAAATAAATACGTATATACTCGTACATACATACTTACTTTACTTAATTCCTTTCACTTCTCGGGAGCATAGGGCGTCAACAACGCATGCTCTTGTTTTTGTTATGCAACGCATTTGAGCTGCCCCCAGTTCATTTTTAAAGAGTTCGATTACTCCTCAACTGTTTTGCGCCACGTTTGCCTAGGGTGTGTCGCTATTCTGCCTGCCTGGGTGAGCAGATTCCACTACAGCCGATGGACTGCTACTTTTCCTCCGTATAGCAATGCCTATAGTTTCTTGGCCCGTTGACGGATAGAGTTGTTCTTACTTACTTACTTAGGTGGGGCTACAGTTCGGGGTGAACCTGGGCCTCAACCAACAAGCCTCTCCATTTAGCTCGGTCTTTAGCTAATTGCCTCCAGTTGCGCACTCCAAGTTGGTCGAGGTTTCCTTGAACTTGTGCGCGCCACCTACGGCGATGATTTCCTCTAGATTCCGGATTAGATTCGAAGACTCTGCGGGCCGGAGCGTTGGTGTCCATTCGCTCTACATGTCCTAGCCATCTCAGACGTCCAATACGCAGTTTTTTGACTTGGTTGATATCGCTGTACAGCTCGTATAGTTCGTGATTGAATCTTCTCCTCCAAAACCCATCAACGCAAACGGGACCGAAAATCTTACGAAGAATTTTTCTCTCGAAGCGACCAAGGATATCTTCATCCTCTTTTAATAAAGTCCATGTTTCAGCGCCGTAAAGCAGGACTGGGATGATCAGGGTCTTATACAGAGTCTCCCTAGTAGTTCGAGATAGGGCTTTACTGTTGAATTGCCTTATAAGCACAAAAAAACAGCGATTGGCAAGAGTTATTCTTCACTTGATTTCTGCGCTGATGTTGTTCTCAGAGCTTATAGCAGAGCCAAGGTAGACAAAGTCCCTTACTACCTCGAAGTTATAGCTGCCCACGGTGACGTTTTGTCCAATTCGTCGGTGTTGACTTTCCCTTCTTGTTGACAGCATATACTTGGTTTTGCCCTCGTTTATGGCTAAGCCCATTTTGGCCGCTTCCGCCTCAATGCTTGCAAACGCACCGGTGACAGCCCGCTGAGTTCTTCCGATAATGTCTATATCGTCGGCGAATGCAAGCAGTTGTTCAGACTTGTAATAGACTGTGCCTCCGGTGTTGGCTTGTGAGTTCCGCACAATCCGTTCAAGCACAATGTTAAAGAAGTCACATGACAGCGCGTCACCTTGTCTAAAGCCTTTTTTGACATCAAAGGTCTCGGTGAGGTCATTACAGACCTTGATGGAGCAGCGAGCGTTCTCCATCGTCAGCCTGCACAGACGGACAAGTTTGGCAGGGATGTCAAAACTAGATATGGCTCTATAAAGCTCTTCTCTATAGATGCTGTCATAGGCGGCCTTGAAATCGATAAAGACATGGTGAGTATCGATTTGGAATTCTTGAGTTTTCTCCAGGATCTCCCGAAGTGTGAAGATTTGATCGATGGTGGCCTTTCCTGGCCTGAAACCGCACTGATAGGGTCCAATGAGGCTGTTCATAAAAGGTTTCAGGCGTTCACACAATATCGCAGAAAAGATCTTATATGCGATGTTGAGGAGACTGATGCCTCTATAATTGGCGCAGTTGAGGGGGTCTCCTTTCTTGTGGATCGGGCAAACGATGCTGAGATTCCTTTCATCAGGCATACACTCGTCTGACCAAATCATAGAGATGAGTTGGTATATGCACTCTACCAATTCATAATTCATCCCCAGCTGCCTTGAAAAGTTCGGCCGGTAAGCTGTCAGGTCCAGTAGCCTTGTTGGATTTTAGCTTGGATATTGCTATCCTCACTTCGTTTTGGTCAGGTGGACGAAAATTTTGACTATCATCGTCTATGTTGAACGGTTCATACCGCCTGCCAACGGGATGTTGGTCTTCGTCGCCGTTATACAGTCTGTAGAAGTAGTTTTTCCATATTCTCAGCACCGACTGTGATTCTACTACGAGGTTTTCATTTTCATCTCTACAGGTTTCTGTATGGGTATTGCTCCTCTGACACGTTCTTTTTACCTTCTGGTAAAACTTCCGTACATTGTTCCTGGAGTATAGACTCTCGATATTCTCAAACGCGCGCTTCGCATGCTCTTTCTTCTTCTTTCTTCTCTTTTGCTCGTAGAGCTCACGAGCAGCTGTCGTTTTCCTTTGCAGCGCCGCTTTGTATGCCTCTTGTTTTGCTGCATGCACTCGCCGGCATTCTTCGTCAAACCAGGGGTTTCGCGATGGTGGGCGAGCGAGACCCAGCACATCAGTCGCGGCGTTTCTGATGGCATGTTGGCAGCGTTGCCACTGGTCTTCGGTACTTGATGCTGGCGGCATAGGGATGATTGAGAGATTTCGGGATACGCGTTCAGCGAAGAGTCTGGCGGTCTCTTGCGATTGTAGCTTTTCGACGTTAAATTTTCTCTTCTTCTTTGTTGCTCAGATTGGGATATCCGCATTCGTACCTTGGCTACAACAAGGTAATGATCCGAGTCTATGTTGGCCTATCGGAAGGTCCGGACATCCAAAATACTGGAGGCATGCCTTGCGTCGATCAAAATATGATCAATTTGGTTGATCGTTACATGATCATTGGACCGCCATGTCTGCTTATGAATATCGAGATGAGGGAACCATGTGCTTGCAATGGTGACATTTCGCTGCACAGCGAAATCAATTAGCCTTAGTCCGTTATCAGACGTGGTGTCGTGTAGGCTATGCTTACCGGCTGCCCTACCAAAGACGTCCTCCTTTCCTATTTTGGCGTTCAAATCCCACAATACGATTTTAACGTCGTATTTAGGACATTGCCCATATTTCTTGTCGAGGAGCTTGTAGAAACACTCTTTGGTGGCAGGGTCCTTTTCTTTCGTGGGGGCATGAACACATATTAAGCTTATGTTAGCGAATTTAGCCTTGATCCGGATAGTCATAATACGCTCGCTTACGTGTCGGCAGCTTAAGATTTTTGCCTAAGTCTGCCGCGTATGACAAATCCGCATCCGAATAAGCGTTGCCTTTTGCCTCTGTAGCAATCACCGTAGTAGATGTCACAGTTTTTCATCCTCTTTTTGCCCGGTCCATCCCATCGCACTTCCTGGATGGCGGTAATATCTGCTTTATAGCAGTCTAGGGCCTCTGCTAGTTGTTCGGCTGCAAGTGGTCTGTAAAGGGACAGAACATTCCACGTACAGATCCGAAGGTCGTTGTCCGTATTTCGTTTGCTGCGGTCGTCATTAGTTGAGTCATCCTTATCCGAGGCTTTTGGTTGTTTCGGAACCATATATTTTTTACGTGGTAGGGAAGTTACCCCGAGGGCACAACCCCAACCTGAAGGGCCAGTTCCTTAATAATTCCCCTAGGACGAGTGGCCGGGTACACCGGTGCCAGTAGTCCACTACGGGAGTATGAGCGCTGCCGTTGGCCCATTAAGAGCTCCTCTGCCGCCAATTCTATTCCAATGTCCTGACCAACATTGGAAATTCCTTACCGACCTGTGATCCGAATACGTCGAAGCAGCTCGCGCAAGGTATTCACTAAGTTCAGCCTAACTGGAACTATAGACGCCACCGTTGACTCCGTCTAGGGAATTCGTCCGCTGCCGCCTGGAACAGGAAGAAGTGCTCTAGTGAGAAAACACTCTTCCCCCCTTCTCTCATCTGCTGCCACCAAGAATCCTCCGAACGGGGTTGGTTACCCATTTCTTGGATTAAGGTACTAGGCACCCGGCTGTCACCGCGTGGAGGTTGAGAGTAGGAGTTGGTAGGCCTCAGCTGAGTGAAAACGCTTGTGTTTTCATATGATCGCAAGCACTACCGTTTGAGATACGATTGGCCCAGAAGATCGTCAAGATGATTCTTAGGCATCTGTTTACGAAGGTTTGCAGCTTACGTGTAATTACTACATACACAGTTCACATTTATTCGACGGAATACATTTTAAGACGGATGGTTTTACGAGTAGTTCTATTAACATTGAACTTCCAACCATTGTTTAAATGATTCTCGAGAGAGTTAAAGTTTACCCACTCCATCCCTAACCCTATCCCTCAATCTGGCAACTACATACCCTGTTTATATGACCGTGTGGCTACCGCACAATAATATTTCACCACACATCAGCGAAGCCAGCCCTTTTGTTCCGAACTTTCTTTTTCCTGTATTCACTGATACGATATCTGTCTGGCTGACAGCAACGGCGGCAAGACGTCTTTTAGACATCCGTTGTGCTTCTCAATAAAATCTATTGTATACCGTTTAATAAAGTTTGTTGTTTTACAATTCGTTGGACTTGATTGAAACGGGATTGAGAGCAATTTCTTTCCCTTTTTGCGTTGTCACTGTCTCTATAATCCTTGTAGCTTTGATTTGAAAAAAAAAAAACATTTTTTCACGCCCGTCTTTCAACCATCAGTAAAAGTAGAACCAGTTAATTGTTAGGTAGATATCCTTTTAGCCGTGGTTTTTTTTTTTCATTTGTACTTTAAGTGACGGGGACTACTCACGGCCATCGAAATATCTTAGTCAACTAATTTCAATAGTAAGTACAAGAACCAATGTTAAGTATTAAAATCAACCAGCAGTCGTTTTAATGAACAACTAGCTATGTTTAAAAATACACACCAAATTTAGTCCCAGCAAATAAATTTCTAATAGCTTTCCTTTTAATCCTATGCTATTCCATAAGAAACTCAAACAAATATACATATGTATGTTGAGCATAGTAGTGTCGAAAGTGTTCGTTAATTTCAAAACTTAGTAAACCTTGGCAATCTTTGGTCCCCAAGTAGATATACTTTTAGAAGCTAATACTTTTCTATGGGTTGAAAACTTTTTTTCAAAGAGAGGAATGATAACCACGATGTATTGGAATGCAATGAGTTCCGGAACTCCACAAAATCAAATATGTTTTATCTATGCATATGAACAAATTACGACAGTATTTCTAAGGTACTCATCCGAATGTTAATACAGGGAAACGTGTACATGAACATACACGTTATGAAAATAGTTCCGGTGTTTGCCAATAATTCAGACTCCATCGCCATTCATGTGTTGCATAAACAAGCAGCCTAAAGAAAGATCGATTCAAGTAGATTTGTATCCAAAAAGGAGCTTAGTTTGAGTAAGGTCAACATTATATCTACTTCATATACAGCTATGACAGCACACATTTGGAATTCATGCCTATCTGTCAGACAGTTCCAAGTTTATTAGGATAAATGATAAACAAGGAACATCCCTCGGTTTTATCCAGTAATTTGTATCTTTTCGTAATAAACTTTATCTTTGCTAATCACCACAACGGAAACTTCTTATTATCGCCCCCCAGACGTACATAACACATACACACATACATATATATTCCCAACTAGAATTATCCCCGTTTCACGCGATCAAACACACATAAAAACGGAACCAAATTCATAAAGAAAATATCCATTCTTGTGAGCTCCATACTCGTAGCAAAGTAGTAACAAGGATATCAAAAATGAGTTTTCCGAACCGCTACTGCTGTACCCTAACCGTTTCCAAACTAACTAAGAAACCGAACAACTTGATATCTATCCTGTTATCTGAAACCCCCACTGAGAAAATACACACGCACACATACTCTACCATAAGCCGAAGTTCTTGGACGGAATACCATTCAAAGGATTCAACTTTTGATGATAAGAAAATATTGGAATAGTTTCTGCTTTTGTTTCTTGCTTCGCATCGTATCCTTCCCGTGTTTGTGTTGTTTGTGCTATTTTTTTATTTTTTTTTATTTTTATGATAAATCTCTGCCTTATTTCATACATACTTCCCATTTTCATTTATTTTTCTATTTCAATATTCCGCTTGATTATCCTGAAAACGATGCTAAGGAAGTCTCCACAACAACTTTCGGAATACATAGTTAGCTAGTCTTTGTGTCTGCGATAGAGAAAATCTAAAGTACGTGCTCTAGGTGAGGGTCTCGTAATTAATACTTTTATGGTGGTGTCCTTACCAATGATGGTGATGGTGGGTGTGATGCAAACACCCAAGAAGGACTCCCTCGAAAAACTGTACTATAAGAACTAATGGCAGCGTAGTCTCTTATCCCGGCATTCAGTATTGTGGAAAGTTTTCACTCGCTATGAGTCCCTTACTTCAATAAGAACACGCTCACATACTTTAGTGTGTATCCTTGCATGGTTGTTCTTGTGTGCTGTTTTGAGAGTTTCGAAAATTTTAATTAAATGACAGGATTAGCAGGAGATGAAAACCTCAAGAGTCTTTGAATTGATTAGGCAGTCAGGTGAGTTGAACAATCATCACCACCCTCAAACAGCCTCCCATGGTGCTCCTTTCAATATCCATTAGAAATCGAAATCGAAATCCTGCCGGAGGTAAAAAGTCCACTTTATCTAATATTATGAGACGCCTGCTGCCCTAAGGGGGCTGAGTTTTTGTTGTGCAGCGTGCGTGGATAGATCTGTGTTGTCACTCTCTCTATAATCCTTGCAGCTTTGATTTGGGAAAAAAAACCTCCTTTCACGCCCGTCTTTCGGCCATCAGTAAAATTAGAATCAGTTAATGGTTTAGTAGATATCCTTTTAGCCAGGGGTTGTTTTTTTCATTGAACTTGTATCCCTTTTTCGTTGTCAGGATAGGTTACAGGTTCATCAAGTAAGCTTATGCACGCCTAAGGGACAACAACAACAGATAAAAGTATCCAACGATATGCTTGCACTTAGAGGATAAGGTTTAGCCCAGGTTGAGACAAATAATTTCTGTTGACAGCAAGGACTAGACCGCATATTTCGTGTACGTCTTTGGGTATTATTAAAGGACGACATTTGAATGTCATTGTAGTAGCTGCAGACAATTTTCAGGCGGGGATGAACAAAGTGCGTGCACACATAAAATTGAATGAAATGTTGGCTGATACTTTTCTTCTTATCCTTTCGATTTACTCTTTTTTTGCGAAATATCCTTCGGGGCAAATAAATTGCTTGACATGTGACATGGCAATCGCCCGGTTTGACAAAGTAAGAAATGGGCTATGATTTTGGGTAGGCGAAATTAGAAATATGTCTGGAGTGCATGAAAGGAATTTCTTGAATGGCACAGCTGTACGCGTATGTATGGGTTGGATACGTATACTTCAGTGGGGGAAGTGAAGTGTGTAATTCTGATTGATGGATTACGATGAAAAAGGGTCATATGTACATATGTATATGCTGCTCATTTTTATTTTTGTTTTATGTGTGTGAGAGCGTGTATTTCCTTTTGAACTTTGGTGTATATTTAATTTGGAAGGGAAAAAGTTTTTTTTTTTTTTTTTGTGAGGAAGAATATTGCAAAAATAAATGGCTTGAATGGTACCAACAAATGGAAACATAATCGAGCATTCCCAATGGAAATATTTTTTGATTTGGGGAAGTTTCCGGAATGTCCATGTCAATATGTGTCGATATTTTGGTATGTTAGGGTTGTATCGAGGAAGTGATTGATTTCAGGTGGGTGTAGTGTACGCTGTTCAATTGGTTCACAAATTTTGTTAGTGCTTCACGCTTAATTCGAATTAATAACATTTACATGTACATACAAGGAAATTTTGAAATATGAATGGTGCTAAGTTAATATGTATAAATGCAAATGCTAGTATGTTCTGCTTTGCAAACCTGAGCAATCGATTCCAGGAATACGACTACGTACTAAAGACACACCCTACACACTTCAACCACTCTCCCCACGTGACTGCCGTTAGGTATTTCTTCGCGGGGCTGGTTAGCAATTATGCTCTAGACTCCGAGGTCGCCTCTTGGGCTCTTCTTAGGGATTCTGCTCTTCGCAGCGCGTTCTGCACACACACTACGAATATGAGCAGATCTCCATCCACTCGCCCTCTGATCGCGTCATGTGACTTACGAGATTTTCTGGGCTTGGAAGGTTTGCTCTATCTTCTGCAAAGCGTCTGCAGTAGAACACTGCATGCTCCGCTTCCTCCTTCTCGTTTGGACATTCTGGGCACATGGACGAACTATCGTGTCCAAATCTATGGAGGTATTTCCGGTAACCGCGGTGTCTGGACGGGAACTGTGTGAGGTCCATTATTTTATAGTGGGAATGACCTTATGGGTCCACCTGCCTTTTGTAGAGCTGTCCAACCTGGTTTGCCATAGTGTTGCCGATGTTGCCCTTTCCTCTTCCTTAATCCGTTTTGCCTCTTGCCGGTTCGAGAGACGTCTAAGGTACACCCTCTGCATCTAATCCCCGAGGATGTCGATTGGGACCATCCCAGCATGCAGGCTGCATCGTCGGAGATAGTTCGGAAGCCGTTGATCACTCTGATTGCGCAGAGAATGTGAGCTGATGATAGGTTTTTCCTACACTCATTTGTCGCCAGTGCACTCGCCCATATCGGGGCAGCGTATAGAAGTACCGAGCTGACCACTCTGGACAGCAGGAGCCTGCGGGTGTATCCAGGCCCGCTGATGTTCGGGAGAGTACTGCCAGCATCAGCGATGCTTTCTTACTAGAGTACTCGACGTGAGCTTTGAAGCGTAGCCTATTGTCGGGCATCATAACTCCAAGGTACTTCAAGGATACTTTGGACCTGATTGTCTGGTTTTCGACCCGGAAGCTCGCATACTCCACCTTCTTGCGGCTGGTTATTAGGACAGCTTCAGTCTTGTGGGTAGCTAGTTCTAGACCGGTCGACTCCAGCCATTCCTTTATTCTTATAACTGCCTCATCCGTGGCAGACTTCACCTCGTGTACGTGTTTGGCTACTGTAACCACTGCGATATCGTCAGCGAAGCCAATCACTTTGACTCCCTCGGGCAGTGTTAGTCGCAGAACTCCGTCGTACATAATGTTCCGTAGGAGAGGTTCAAGGACCGACTCTTGCGGGACTCCCGCGGAAAGACTATAGTGTTTAACGCCATCGTCAGTATGGTATCTTAGCTTCCTGTTGCTGAAGTAGTCCGTGACTATCCTGAGCAGGTAGTTTGGTGTATCCATCCTGGCCAGGGATCTCCTAATGAATGACCAGTTTGCCGAGTTGAACGCATTTTTGACGTCGAGCGTTACTACTGCGCAGTATCTCTTCGTCCCCCATCTCCACCTTTTCCCCTGTATTGCTTCAGTTGCTGTATCCACTACCGCGTTTATGGCAACGACGGTAGAACGCGATTTTCTGAGGGCGTACTGGTAGTCTCACGGTAATCCGTTTTCCTCCGCCTTGCATGTTCTTCCTTTTTATTTACTAGTATTCAAGAACAGCAAGATTTCCTATATTTGATCTGTAGTAGAAATGCTCGTATTCACAGTTAAAAATGTTGGCGAGTCGGTGTTTAGCCATTTGTGTTTAAGGCACTTTTTTCTGTTTTACCTAAGTGCGTCTCGCTATTTTGTCCATTTGTACTTAAGTCTTCAGCCTAAATAGCTGAATAAGTTTTGTTGAAATTGCTATGCGAGCTTATAACCCAGGGATATATTCTTATGTCCGGTCTCTGGTTAAGATTAGATTAGCAGTAGCACACGGATCATCTCTGACATAATTACTGAACGTTTTACAACGGCCATTGGAAAATTTGCAGGAACGAATTTAATATGTCCGTCACTTACTGCCTTTTTGTCTTGCTCGGCGGCAGAAGAATGACAACTCTTGCTAGTTACTTTTTCAACGATTCATGTAAAATTGAGCTGAAAAGCCTTCTGAAATTCATATTCTCTTCTGGGTGCTTCTAAATGAGCGGTTTCTTCTTTAAAGACTCCCTTCCTACTTACCTATACTCGACTCCACAGACGAATCAAATGTGATATTTTTTGCTGATGATACCTCCATAGTTGTGGTTGTGAAGCTATTGGAATAAGTTGTACTAATTGGAATCCATCGGTCTGAAGTACAAAACAGAAGTATGTAGTTCTTATCAGGAGCAGGTAGAAAAGAAGAAACGGTCGGTCTTATGGTAGGTGGACAAAAAATTTCATCGAAGATTGCCAATAAGTACTTAGATGCTATGAACGACTCGGAACTCTGTTTTAAAGAACGTTTTTGGAGTATATAAGCAACAAGGCTTTGCCAGCAATCATACCAAGTATTGAAGGGCCCAGGGCCGGAGATTGCTCCTATCTATTGTTGTTAAGTCAATAGTGCTCTACGGATCATCAACCTGGGTGGAGGTCATGCAAAAATTATCATAAGGACGCCAAATTGGAGCCTTAAATCAGCCTTGATCATTGAGAGTACGCAGCACCTTTCATACATCTTCTGACGATCAACTCTGATCAACAAGAACGAGAGGTCAGAGAGAATGGAAACGTTGGAATCAGTTATTTAAATACCAATCCACCTTATCCACAGCATGAATACGTGGATATCCCGTAAACATAGAGAAGTAGAATTCTAGGTAAGTGCTATTTCACAGATTCGAAGATGATGATTTCCCTTGTTGCCCACAGTGTACTGACATCGTGATAGACGTGGAGTACATATCTCGTCATTGCCCATCCTTCCAGACCCAGAGTCAAAAAGTGGTACGAACAGCAACACCAAAAAGCCTAGTGGCCTAGGCGCTGGAATCACAAGTTAAATTAATCGACGGTATGTGATCTGCAGGCTTACCTTAGCTGGGATTCCGCATTTTTTAACCGTTTGGGAATCACAACCTTCTTTGTAGCAGTATCCTTATCTTAATAGCTATTGTAAGGAGGCGTTTTGGTATGCCATCCCAGCTCATCAGATAACCTTCAGTAGGTGATGGTGTCAGGACACCAGATTGTAATGATTAGGAAATACCTATACAGAGGCTGGTAGATCGTTCCACAAACGTGTTGTTCTGCTAATAAACGAATCCCTATATTTGAGGGTGAACTGATGTGCATTCGAAGCATGACGCGTATTGCGGGTGAAGTTTTAAAGGGGAGGAATGCAACTGGCTATTTCGCTGCAGCATTTTTTTATAAAAAAAAGTGATCAAATAGGGAAAGGCACCAGACATATTTACGATGTTCGAGTGAGACAATGGAGTTTATAATGCCTCTATCACCTATGAGTTTTAACGCGCGATTCTGTAACCTATCTAGAATGTGCAGAACGGTATTGGGTGCACCAGACGTGGGCGTTATATTCCAGCTTTGACCGGATGAATGCCTTATAGATGGAGGCCAGATCAGGTTATTGATGCACATACCGAGAACGGCAAGTCTTTCGGATTCAGCGATCCAACCATCCATGGATAATGATTGAGGGTCTTGGTTTCGCTTGAGAGACAGAAGACAGCATTGAGTTTTGGATGCATTAAATTCCACTCTATTGATTGAACCCCATTTGGTTATGCTGTCCAGGTCGGAATTTAATGTGTTTAACATACATTGTCGTTCCTCTTCTACGGCCGAAGAGCAGGGACGTGAGTTAGAGAACGAATATGAAAAACTGAGGTTACTGTCATCAGAGAAGGAATGGATTGGATTAGAAGTAGCAGACAAGAGGTCATTTATAAAACACCAGCATTTATATGGTAAATTGCAGACTTGAAGCCGTCCAAGACAACTTGTAATTTCTAATCAATTGAAGAAGAGACTCATCGATGCCATATGCACGCATTTTCGATAAAAGAGCCTGATGCCAAACTCTGTCAAATGCCTTAGAAATATCGAGCGCAACCATCTTTGTTTCGCCGAAGTGATGGATTGATTGGTTCCACTTCACGGTGAGATATGTCATCAAATTACCAGTGGATCTGTTGCTATAAAAACCGTAGGTAGTGCCGGTCATTGAGGAGTTTTCGTGAATCAAGCTATTTCATAAGCTGACGATTTATCAGCGTTTCCATGGCCTTGGAAAGAAGAGACGTATGTGCAATGGGTCAGTAATTGGACGGGCTGGACAAATGCTGTTTTCCATTTTCTCGGTAAGAGCTCAGAAGAGCAGGATAGACAGAAAAGCTTACGCAGAGGTTTTGCCAGCGTAGAAGAACACCTCTTCAGAACTATGGGGGAGATACCATCTGGACCAGCGAATTTGTGTATGTTGAGACCTTTGAGTACTCCTGCAACTGTAGGAGTGCGAAAGTGGACTTGTCCCATGGAAAATTTGACGCTCTCAAGTACAGAGACAAAGCACTATCTGGCAGGGTGGAGTTCGCTGCAAAGTGAGCAGGCAAATTGGCCTTGTCTAAGGAGCTGACAGCTGGAATGCCATTATAACTGAGCGCTGGGGTAGCGCTTGAGGCAGCATTTTTTAATATTTTTGGCGAATGACTAAACATTTTTACTACCTTTGGGGCATTGTAGAATTTGTTGCCTCAATTTTTGGTCATGTAAGAATTTTACACGTCGAATGAGGACATTGCAGTCATTTCTGGGTTGTTTAAACCTCTTTCGGTTTTTATCGGATTTGTTGGCTTTATAAGACTTTTAACCTGATAGCATCTTTCTCTTTGCAGCTCTTGTCAACCACGAGTTTGCCTTAGGTTTGATACTCTTTATTCTGTTAGGAATATATATTCATTCGTACTTAAGAAGATGGTGTCAGTAACCATATCAGCGTCTGCATCTACGTCGCTATCGAGGAAGCATAGCGACCAGTTAAATCTCCTAAAGAAACTATTAAAGCCGTCCTAATTGGCTTTCTCGTAACGCCAAACTTTTCTTTTAGGAGTTTTTTCTTTAACTGTGTGGTCAGAGTACGAGAATTTACCTGATACGATATTGTGGTCACACCGGCCTAGAGGCGCTAAAACATCAATGGTGTATTTATCAGGGTGCGAAGTAAAAGACAAGTCCACAAGTGTTGGCGGAATGACTTACAACGTCCAGTATGCGTGTAGGCTCATTTACATGCTGAGTCAAAGTGATTATATCAGCGAAAAGTTTAACATACCTTCCTTCGGGTGTTGTCTGACCAGAATGTCGAAGCCATTTAGTGGACGACTTTGACGTACTTTTAACCGGCTTAGAAGGCTGATTGACTGTTTCAAGAGTCTGCACTGCTGATGATTCGAGCGTCCTTTCAGTCGGCTTAGGAATCTGTACAACTGGCTTACCAGCCGGCTCAGTCTGCTTAGCAATACGTTCTACCGACTTAGGAGCCCGATTGACTGATTTCGTTCCCCGTACAATCGGCGTTGTAGATTTTTTCCGTCGCATCTGTAATTCCTTAGCGACCTCGCAACCGCGATAATTTGCTGGGTGCCTTCCTTTGCAGTTAAGGCAAGTTGCTTTTTCATTTTTGCTCAAACTGCAATTTTCCGAAGAGTGTTTTCCAGCGCACTTAACGCAGCGCGGCACTTTCCGACAGTACGCTTGTGTATGATTAAACTCTTGACATTGCTTGCATTGAGGGATTGTCTTCGTGTTGACACGTAGTGGCTCGATTTTAACGACCATACTTATAGTTGTACGAATATTATATATATTTTCCTGGCTTTCCGTTTTATCGAATGATAGTACAAAAAGCGGAAATTTACGTTTCACTATAGCTACTTCTCCGCGGTCGGGTCGTTTTCGCTCTTCTTTTAAAAGGTTCACGGCATCGAGAATGTTATAACCTCTATCGCGAAAATCACCTATAACGTCTTCTTTAGAGCACGATGGATGAAGTCCTCTAGCTACGACCCTCAAGGGTCGTACTTGTCTTTGTAAGTATGTCATTGGATTTTTTCGCTGCTGAGCTTTTGAGATACAGCCCGATAGCCCTCAGCGTCATTAACCTTGATTTTCCATGCATCGTTTCGCAAGGAAGTTACGTTAAATTCAGTAGCGATCGTCGTTTTTAAAATTTTCCAAAAAGAATTGTAGTCTGCAACGCCTGTAATATTTATTGGTGGAGGAGCGCGTTTGCTTTCAATTTGTTTTTCTGCTTTTGGCTGCGCTTTCCGATTAGGTTCGGGTAGCGGAACAACCCCTGGCGATGAACCGGCCTTATGTTTTCTAGATGGTTTTCACTTAAGTGACCAATCCGTTTCACGCGCGAGTTCTTCTTCGTCCGTACTGTAGTGTTTGCTAGCCGGAGAAGGCTCGCTATGAATAACCGTCTGCGTTTTTGAAGGCTCGTTTTGAAGCAAAGATACTTTATTCTCTGATTCAAGTTTCTCAATTTTGCTTTTGAGCTCTCGACACAACAGCTCCATTTCATCGCGCCTCTTTCGGAGCACGGCGTTTTCCTTTTCCGGTGTATTCTGTTGCAAATCTTGCGTTTTCCGAATTAACATATCCGGATTCGCGAGACTTTTATTTTGCGCTTTAGGAGAAGTCTTTTGAGGCGGAGATCTTTGTAGCATTGAGCTTTTCCTAAATGGGTTGATTAAATTCAGATGCAATAAATAGCTCTCCCCAGAATCTGCAGAGCATGCCTCTTGCGAGGGTGATTTTCCAGTTGAACTGGGCTGCCACCTGAGGTATTAATACCGTTAGTTTTGTTCATTGCATATTTTTTTGTTACCGTAAGAAAGACGGCGGGTTGGCATTTTAGTCGCCTTTTACGTCAGGCATGCCTACCGTGGGTATATTCTGACCCCTATCCCACAGGGGGAAAGAAGAAGAAAAATTAGTGTGAAGAATCGTAGGCACATGACTTCCGTGTTCTGAAGTATGTAAATGTAGTTTGAAATACATACTTGTATATCGCTGATCCGATTCAAATCAAAATCACTTGTTCCCCATTATAAGGAAAGGAAAACATTTTGCAAAGAGAGTAATCTAAATCTTTGCAGTTTTTTCAAGTTACATTAATGGTGTTGTTGGAACCATTAGCGATCTAGAAGGCGATTGGTTAGAAAACTACTGACCATCCTAGAATTGGTTTGAGCCAGTAGCGCAATAAACAAGACCGTATCCTAGTGCTTGCTAGACATGTATACTTAGATTATAAGTATGGGCGGTTCAGTGCATCAATTCTGGACTAGGTAATGTAGGTTAGCATTCTGCATTGCCGAAGTAATCCATACTTTCGAAATACCTACAATACATTGAATATAGACAGATAACATTATTTTATCGACTTTTGGCTATCGTACCCAGACAAGGATTGGTTTGTAAAACGTAAAATCTTCCTCGACTAAGATAAGGGGGTGCCAAAACACTAGACTGTAAAGCTTTGTGCGATATAGACTGGTCATTTTGAGATTGAGCGGAATAAGGTGGCAAGTTCCAATCATCATCGCATAGCACTATCATTAACTATCCTATTTAAGAAAATTGTTCAAAAATGTTTTGCCATTGTGGTAATGATATCAAGATTGGTAAGTCTACGCAAGTGACATCTAAGAACCTTAGAAAGTTATCAGTGTGGGGACTCTAAATTGAGTTCCGATCCGGGATATGTGTCGATGCATAGAAAACTGGAGCTGAAGAAGTGGTTCTCGATAAGGAGATATTTATTTCTGCGGCTAAGCTTCGACAAATGCATTCACAGGCCGCCGCTGACATACATACTAAATGCTTACATAAAAATTCAAGCTTGCGGCGATGGCTGCTTTAATACGCTTGGTGTTATATACACTTAAAACAATTATTGATGTGATAGAAACTAGATGCTTAACTACCTTGTCTAATGCAGGACTTAAAATGCATGCACACTAGAGGCAACTCCCTCTGAAAACTATTTTACTATTAGAAGGCATAATGCATCCCAATTTCGATCACTCCTCCTTGGATAATTGCATTTAGCCATCTCCAGTAATTCAATTTGTTTCTAATGGTCTATCCTTAAAAGTTATAACTTTCGATATCGGCTTCAACTCACTTCAATACCAAGAGAGCACAATAAAATTCAAGTCGACCACCGTGTTACGCCTCCTCCACGACCAACATCGGTGGCATCTAATCAAATTGCTCCCAACTTTCGCATTGACACTTGCCACTTGCGCCCGAATGCAATTCCAAAAACTTTCGTCGTCGTTGCCGCCAGAAATGCAATTAAGCTCCCACCCGTAGCTCAGCTTTGGCATTATTGCCATTTTCGTCGAATTTGACGTTCGTCGGTCGGTGGGTGGCTGGTTGGGTCAGCCTGGAGGGGATAGTGTAGATTTTGAGTACGGTGTGACCTCAATATACTCCAAATTTATCCTTCTGCACACGGCAGTAGAAGGGCCAGCAGCAGCTGGATAACCAAAGGCAACTCACAATATCTGTTACTCCCCGCATAAAGTTTTACTGTCACCCGTTTCATTTGTACAGCAGTGAACCACTTTGTCTTTTGGTGTGCGCTCGCGATGTAGTGTATTGTGCAATGTGAGTGTTATGATCCACACTACCATCATCGCGTCATCTATCTTTATTCATGCAACTATCCGAGTTTTTATTTTGTTGGAGTTACATATTCCATCCTACGCGCCCACCCCAATTACCGACTGGGTGCAGCTTTCGAATTTTACGTTTATGAATCTGTTTATTAACTTTTCACAAGGACGCCGAAGGGGGATCGAGAGTGTAATAGTAGTGTACTATACGGATGCAGATGCGAATGCTGTGAGAATTACTTTGAGTTCGTTTCCGATAGGGAAACAGCACTCGTTGCATATCATGTACGGCAGTTGTGTGCAAGGATTACAAAAATGAGAATGAGAAACTTTTATAAAAAAAAAAAAAAAAAAACGAAATGAAAACAAAAAGAGCCGAATGAATGAATAAAAACCGGGACAGAGGATATAAACCATTATTGGGATTACAATTTAGTTCGCCCCGGTTCCTGTTTGGACTTGTAGTTCAGCTTTTTATTTTGTTGGTATCCTATCAGTCTTGTAAGGATCATCATCATCAGGAAGAGTGCACAAGTGAAATAGAAATTAAATTTTAAAATAAATCTCTATATAAACTCGTTACAACTTTGTAAATTAAAATTTCCAAATATTTTGTATAAATTGTTGTGCATAATTTCGATATTGTTTAAGCATTTAAGTAAAGATAGCTTGCTTCCACAATTGAACTTGTAAATTATATCAGATTAAGTGCAAACTACTTAGAGTATTCAATAGAATTATGCAATTGTGCAGACAAATAATGGAGAGGGAAGTAATAGAGTGATCGCTTGTGACCGGATTGGCAAAGGTTTGAGCCTCAGTGTGAAAAGCAACCGACTGTTTTGTCAGGCACTATATCAAAGACGAGTTCCCGCCTGGTACCACATCCCGTTCTGTTCTGGGGTATGAATTTCCCATTTTTAAAGAAATCTTCTACAATAAGTTCAACCTTAAGCAAAACGTATCTCACCTTTAAAGGGCAAGTGACTCGAAAACCTATAACAGTGTAAAAGATTATTTATGAACACAAAATGACAGGTTACTTAAGAGTGCTTAAGAATGTTTTAGTTTATAGAGCATCAGAGAGATAATAGTATGCCGAATCAGTAATTGAAAATCTTTCCTAGATGATTTAATTTTAGGTTGATTTAAGTTGAATACACAGGGTGTTTCGAGAGGCTAACATATAAATCACGTGCAGGAATTTCCAGAAGGTTTAGCCAGAAGAACAACAGAGAATGTATGAAACCAATAATTCGTGAATGCGAAATTCAGCTAGAGAATCCAAAAAGACTGAAAGAAGCAGATGCATAAGCATATGGTACCAGAGATGGAATCAATAGACAAAAAAAAATGGACCCATCGACTGATACGCGATACAACGAATTGGGTAAAACGGCGCGCGTCATAAAGAATTCAACTTCTTGCTCAGCCAGCTTATAGCAAGGCACTGGTGTTATCGAGCGTATCTTCATACATGATCTCTCCCCCTAAAAAAGATAATTTTAATCAAATAGCTGTAAGAAAAATGAATGTGTTAAAAAGAGGTGGTTCGTTAACGTCATGATTTAGATCATTACTCATAAATATTAAGTCAAGTAATCGATTCATAGAATTATTGACTGATCAATTTAAAATAAATTTAATGCAAACAAGGAAACAATTACCAGAAACTCGCATTCATTTTTTTATTTAAAAGGAATTAGCATCCACATTTCGTCAGGTTTCCTTTTTTCGGAAGCTTAATGATTATCCCCCTTTCCCACTCCTGCGGAAATTGTTCACTATCCCAAGCTCTCCGTATTAGAGGGTGCAGAAAATCTGCCGATGTATTTGGCGCCGCTTGAAATAGTTCGACAGGGATGCCATCAATACCCACCGCCTTGTTCTTTTTGAGAGACATGATTGTTGTTATTATTTCGGTGCGAATTCGGGAATTTGTTGCTTCGAACTGCTCATTCGAATTCGAGATCATACCGCCATCGTCTAAGGGGTTTAGCACAGTGATGCCAGATCGTGGTAAATTTGAACTCCAATTTTCAACATATGGTAAAAAGGTAATATTTTCCGATTTCTATACAAAAAAGTGAAATTCTACTGACAAATTCGTCTTCTCACTCATTCTGACTGCAAAAGTTAGTAATGAATTCAGCCCATAACTTGAAAGGGGTAGTTTCACCGATCTCACGTATTTGGTGATTGTATGCGTAGCGATCTACTATTGTTGTGTGGCAATTATTAATACATGTAAGGGAATACGGAATTATAAGTTTCATGTACACACGGTACACAATAGCATACGATTTTATTTTGAGAGTCATTCTTCTAGCAATAAAAGGATTCTTTCAATTGTAGCAGATGTAAAAAATAAAAAAAGGAATAGTTTGAATGATGGTTTGCTTAACAGTATTTGTAAAATGAGATCTTCCTGTTGGGAACATTATTGTCGAATCGGACATTACATTTAAGAATTTTATTTTTATAAAAAAAATCATTTATCCAAAATTCAGATGCAGGTAAATAAATAAATATTTAAGTACAGATAGGTTTAAAAAAAAAATGTTGATTTTAGTTTGAAGTTGTTTTGCAGAAGATCGCTTGGCGCCTTATCGCTCATTTTTGCAGTTGTATTATTTTGCAATGGCAAGGTCGTTTTCAAAAAAAAAATTGTTCGTTAATTTTGTGGTTTTACTTTAATTCCGTTTCGTGCTTTTGTGTTGCTCTTTAACATTGAAAGTCATTTTGTACTTGTGTGGGAAATTTTTGGCGGAAATGGTAAATTTTCATCCATCATGTGGTATTTTACTTGAAAAAAGTCTGGCAGCACTCTTTAGCACTGTAGCAAAATGTTCTCTTCATTTAGTGAGCTGGTCCTCATCCGAGATCATAATATTACCGTCTCTGCTTTCCGCTGGGTCTTGTTTGGAGTTCCGACCACCAGTGAGCTCTTTAGTGATGCTATAAACAGTCCTACTGTCGCACCTGCTCGCTGCTTCTTCTGCCCTTGGAGCCAATGAGTTGATATGCTGACGTTTGTCAGGTCGGTTCTCTCTACTGCTGAGACTGCTGCAATCCGAGCCTTGATTACTGTACGTTCATCGATCCATCCCCAGGTATCTGCAGATAGCCATGTGCGATGGTTTTTCCGCCTTTTACCGACATAGGTGCGTGCCTCAGCCGCAAAAGCATTTTTCACAGCATTCCAGTGGTCATGCACATTTGCATTGTGCTGCTGATTGCTTCTGATTCTAAGGCAAAGTGGTCCTTGAGCTGTTGGCGCACTTGGAGAACCTTGAGCCTGTCGATATTAAACCTGGTGATGTTAAGTAAGTTTGAGCGGTTGCTATTGACGGATGCAGTACGAAGGCGTATATGAGCTAATATGAGATGGTGATCTCGTTCTTGTCCGACGTCAGCTCCACGTCTGTTTTGGACGTCCAAGAGACAATTTCGAAAGCTACGGCTGATCGCAATGTGGTCGATCTGGTTGAATGTTCGTATCGATTTTATATTCATGGGTTTTTTCCAAGATCTGCCGTAATGTGAATATTTGTGTCAATGGTGGACTTTCCAGGCCTGAAACCGCACCGATAAGGACCTATCAGTTTGTTGACGATCGGTTTTAGGCGTTCACATAGTTTGACAGACAGGATAAAAGCAAATATTTGGCGCAACAGCTCTTTAAAGTGCCAGGGCCTAACTTTTTTTGGTATTTTCTGGGATTCGAACTTGGAACCTCATGCGTAGTGATCCGACACACTAACCACTTACGCCACGGCGCCCAGTGACAGACAGGATCTTATATGCGATATTTAGGAGACTTGTACTTCTGTAGTTGGCGCAGTTCAGAGGGTTTCCTTTCTGCAGGAGCGGGCAAACGATGCTGAGGTTACATTCATCGGGCATACTTTCGTCCGACCAGATTTTACAGATGAGCTGGTGCATGCTCCTTATCAACTCATCTCCTCCTGCCTTGAAAAGTTCAGCGGCAAGGCCGTCGGCTCCAGCAGCTTTGTTGGATTTGAGTTTAGATATCGCTATCCTCACTTCATTCTGATCGGGTTGACGGGAATCTTGACTGTCATCGTCACTGTTGAATGGCTCATTCTGCCTGACAGCGGAATATTGGTCATCATCGACGTTTAACAGTCTGCAGAAGTGTTCCTTCCATATCCTCAGCACCGACTGCGATTCTACTACTATATTGCCATTTTCGTCCCTGCAGGCTTCTGTCCTGGCTTTGAAACCCTGGCATGTTCTTTTTACCTTTTGGTAAAATTTTCGAACATCATTCCTGCAATAAAGTCTCTCAATCTCCTCGATTGAACGCTTCTCATGCCCCTTTTTCTTCTTTCTGAGAAGTCGATGTTCCTCTTTTCTTCTGCTCACGTAAAGCTCGTAAGCAGCTCTAGTCCTTCTATGCAGCGCCGCTTTGTACGCCTCTTGTTTTGCTGCATGTGCTTGCCGGCATTCCTCGTCAAACCATGGGTTTCGTTGTGGTGGCCGAGAAAAACCCAGTACATCAGAGGCGGCATCTCTGATGGCTTTTTGGCAACGCTCCCACTGGTCTTCCGCATTTGCAGCTGGCGGCATAGGATTTAGATTGAGATTAGAAGAAACTCGATCGGCAAAGGTTCTGGCGGTCTCTTGCGATTGTAGGTTTTCGACGTCAAATTTCCTCACAGTATTTTCTTGATTTCGCTCCGTTGTGGATATCCGCATCCGTACCTTAGCTACAACTAGGTAGTGATCCGAGTCCACGTTGTCTCCTCGGAAAGTCCGGACACCCAGAATACTGGAAAAGTGCCTTGCGTCGATCGCAATGTGATCGATTTGGTTGACGATTTTTCGATCACAGGAGATCCATGTTCCTTTGTGAATATGGAGACGTGGGAACCGCGTACTATCTGCGACAAAGTTTCGCCACGCCGCAAAGTCGATTAGCCTGAGTCCGTTGCCGGATGTGTTGTCGTGCAGGCTGTGCTTTCCGACCACGCTACTAAAGACTTCCTCTCTTCCTCGCTTTGCGTTAAAGTCGCCTAGGATAATTTTAACGTCGTGGCTAGGGCATTGCTCATACGTCTTGTCCAAGAGCTGGTAGAAGTCATCCTTTGTCGCGTCGTCCTTCTCCTCGTGAAGGGCGTGAACGCATATTAGGCTAATGTTGGCAAATTTAGCCTTGATACGGATAGTCATGAGGCGCTCGTTCATATGCCGGAAACTCAAGACTTCTTGCCTAAGTCTGCCTCCAATGACAAATCCGCACCCGAATAGACGCTGTCCTTGTTGTCTGTAGCAGTCGCCGTAGTAGATGTCGCAGTTTTTCATCTTCCTTTTGCCCGGCCCATCCCAGCTTTGAAACACTCTAGGGCCTCCGCAAGTTGTTCAGCCGCACGTGGTTTGTAGAGGGACCTAACATTTCACGTGCAGACACGAAGATTGTTGTACTTTTTACGTTTGCTTGGGTCGTCAACAGTAAAATCATCCGTATCCGATGCTGTTGGTTGCTTCGTAACCGAAGGTTTTTTACGTGGTAGGGAAGTTAACCCGACGGCACAACCCCCAACCTGTAGGGCCAGATCATTTTTTTTGTACCCCTAGGACAAGAGGCCGGATACGCCGATGTCAGTAACCCACTTCGGGGATATGAGCGCTGCCGTTGGCCCATTAAGGGTTCATCCGCCACCCTCTCTTTTTCAATACCCTGACGTAGTATTGAAAATCCTTACAAACCTCAGCTCCAAATATGTTGAAGTAGCTCCGGTAAGGTATCCGCTGGTCTGTAGACGTCACCGTTGATTCCATCGAGAGAATTCATCCGCCGCACGTCCTTCTTCTGAGGAGCTCTTGCTAGACTTCCGAGATGCATATTTCAGCCGATCAGGTCAACAAGAGATGCCTCGTCCGGTTAAACATATGCGCGCTGAAGTTCACCTAGATGTGCTTACGCAGGTCTCAGTGTTCAGCTGCACATATATCGTCAGACTCAGCATACGCTCATCGTTAGTTCACTATCAGATAGCTATCCAGGGGGCACCGCGAGGAGGTGATGATGCGATTTTGCCACGCCTCTTATTCTATCTATTCTATTCAAAAATTAAATTCTTTGTTTCACGTAGTATATTTTACTTAAATATTACACTGTGTTCTGGACAAACATGCATTAATAAAAAAGAAAAAAAAAACTGTCATAAACATATGTATAAATTTTTGAAAGTTGAATATCATGTATTTGTTTAGGAATAAGGTCTTTTTTGGCTACAAATAAAATGTGTTTCTGTAGAATGCTGGATACGTTCTTGGCTAATAATATAAATACTATGCAAGACTTATTGCAATAGAAACTGTATCAGCAACATTTGTTTTTGATACAAACATATTTTTCTCAGTGTGTACACTTTATATTAATTTTTAGTGACAGGGTAAGTCATCAACTAACTCATACAAAATTTCAAAATTCGATAATTAATTGTTTTATACATGCACGTACGTACGTATGTACTGCCCCCACAAAATCGCCTCCATTCGGCATCCAATTGTGGGCTTTTAAAATTTATGACCGCAATTTCCTCGCCATCGGCCAAGCAGTAATCATTTCGTCCATTTTATTGAAACACATCACAGCTATTCGCGAAACTATTGCGAGTTTTATGAGCAACAGACTGCTTCATTATTCATTACCACTTGTGCATGACTACAATGGCAAACCAATAAGCACCCACTTGAGTTAATATATCCATAAACAATATGACCTCAAGTAAGCCTCACACTGTTCACATACGCAACCAGTAACCCCTGCACACTATACAGTTAAATAATTAATGCAATACTTTAGCAATCAACCTTATACCCTTACCAACCCGTCGCTGTCGTCGTCATTCGTCTGTAGTACACGCAATGCGGTTGACCTGATGGCGTGCGTGTACGTTTTGGAGGTATCCTCCAGGAATATCCTAGATGCTCGAGATGATTGCCAAGAAAAGCGTTCGCCATAAAGTGATTAACAATTTCGTTTGTCTGAATGATGCGTAATACCACGCCCAAACGGGCGTCTCACACCCTCACACCCTCGTACCCTCACTGACATGAGGAAGGCTCATACATACGCGGAGTACTGTAATAAAAGGATCAGAGTGACGGATTCCATTGAGGTGTAAATTCCACCCTTGGAAAGTTAATAGACCATGATTGTTTCTCCTGCCTGCCTGCATCTATCTTTACTGGAGTAGAATGGTTCGGTGATTCGGTGACATCAACCACAAAGTGGAGAGAGAGTGAGAGAGCGTCCCGTCGTCATTGTCGTCTTATCCTTAGTCGTTTTCTTTCTTTTCACGGGGTGACGATGTATGAAGATTAACTTTGTCGCCAATCTTAATGTGATTGACTCATGATTCCAGGACACAATCGACGTAGAGATGAAGTTGCTCGGTGTTCTAGGAAATTTTTCATACCCGAAAACAAAAGGATGGCAACGAAGGAAGAAAGAAATGTCTTTGGGTTGTCCCTGTTCCTGTCATCGTAATCGTCGTCGTCGTCCTTGGCTACGAAAGATGATTATCATCGATTCCTAATGATTTCACAAATTGCCTAGTGTGGGCGGTGTATATACGCCGTCGGTGTGTATCAGTGTTGTGACTCGTGCGTTCCATTTAAAGGGGCAATTGCATGATATTCTGCCGCGTTCGCAATAAGTTTTTATGGGCTTTTCGCCGGGACTTGTGTGTTCTCGGATTAAGCGGTTAGAGCGCGTGCTAACAATAGTGCTGGATAATTGTTTTCTTTTTCTGTGGGGATATTTTCGGTAGAATATCCATTTAAGTTGAAGATAGATTCAATGATAGAATACAAATTGTTCTTTCGGGGGGCATTAATGTGGTTCATAAATAAATGCAATGACTGACACGGGAAATGGGGTGCAGCTGTTCACAACCCATTAAAAGATACGATAAGGAAAAAGTTTATTTCCCGGTGAACATAATGTTGGTGTGGAAGTTTGATAATTACATGAAGAAATAAGCTTTTGTTTCGAACTCAAATGGGATAATTTGCTTAAGTTGAGCTTGAAGATGGAAATTTAAACCAAAAACCTTTGTCGAATTATATAATATTTCCAGTGTACTATGCAACACTTAAAGGGATATCGAAACATTATTTCAAGGCTCGCTTGCCCACTAATTGAGCGAACTAGCAGAAAAGATGTAGGTAGGCAACTTAAGACCAAATCGATAGCTATTTCCTACGTAATGTATCGCAACGATATCCATTTCGGAAATCATTCTCTTGTTTAAGAAGAATTGATAAAAGTCTGAATTGGCATTGATAATGACCGCTGCACCGCAGCAAGTCCTTGATTCATTCAACCGACCATTACAATGCTCACTCCATTAGCTACGAGTAATACATAATTGAAAACACTTTGAGATGAATCGTAATGCAGTACATTCACTAATTTTCTCGCCGACAGTGGCTGGCATATGTATGCCTATGTATCATACAATGTAACGCGGCCCAACGAATAGTTCGTCTGAGGACGAAAAGGAGAGCTTTTACAATCTCTTAAGTGCCGTCTTCAACACAACACCAAATGGAGACATTCTCATAGTGATGGGGGATTTGAATGCCAAGGTAGGCAACGACAACGAAGGGCTCAAACATGTAATCGGGAAGCATGGTCTAGGCAACCGCAATGACAACGGCGAAAGGTTTGTGGATTTCTGCAATGCCAATCGCCTTGTGATAGGTGGCACCATGTTTGAGCACAAGACCTGCCACAAAGTCACCTGGCTTTCCAACGCAGGCAAGCAACCTCCAACCAAATTGACCATTGTTATCGTTTATCATTTTTCATTTATTTTTTATTCATTATTCTTATTTAACAAAATTCATTAACTTAGTTACTACATAACATTCAAATTAAGACTAGGTAGTGACATTGTTATTTAAAGATTTTAAAATAGTGGCAATGTCACTTCTTAGAACAATATATCTTCAAAAAAAGCGGTGAACAGTATTCAATTCATTTATACATAACAAAAACATTTTTTAACAATAAAAGAGAGAGAAAAAAAAAGATAACGAGATTTCTTATCTAAAAGCAGAACAATTATACAATAACGTACTAGAGTTTAAATAACATAGGGCAGCAAAACTTTAATTTCTTCATGATCGAAACCGAAAAGCCATATTTTAACCTTTTTTAAGAAGTCGAACAACGATCTTATGACTCGAATATTCATAGGAAGCCTATTAAATAATTTACAGGATGCAACGGTGTAGAAGTTTTTGAATAAAGTGGTACGAAAAGTGGGCATGACGACAACATTAATTGAATTGCTTCGCAAATTGTGGGTGTTAGATATGAGGCTCTGCATGTAGCCACCCCTTATAAAAAAAATTTTCAAAACTTTAAAATAGTACAAGTGTTTTAGTGGTAGAATTTTCAATGTTCTAAACAAGATCATAGAGCGGGCTAAACGATTTACTCCACTTAACTTTCTGATGGCTCACTTTTGCAAGACGACCAACGGCTGTAGCTTGGTTTGGTAGGCACCCCCCCAGCAACTCATACCGTACTGTAATTTTGATTCGAATATACCAAAATATACCGATTTTAAGGTTTAATTATCACAGAAGTTGATATATGTTCGGACCAATTGATATTTTGGTCAATAGTAATACCTAAGTGTCTGAACTGCTTTACTAATTGAATTTTAAAACAATTCGTATCACAAGATGCTTGATTGTTTAACACTGTACAAATACAATTTAACGCATTGGAACTATTACAATTTTTTGCATGAAAGTAAATTTCAAAGTCAGGAGATTCTTGCATATTTAGACTGAAGTGCATCAATTTAGTTTTGGCGCTGACAACTAGTTTGAGTTCTGCAAACCATAATCTCAGAAGGCGAACATCATGATCTATATCAGCACTTAAGTTCAAAGGATTATCTGAACGATATGCAATGCCAAGATCATCAGCAAAGGCTGTGACTTCCTATAAATGGCTGACTAAATAATGAATTTATGTAGATAAGGAACAGTATGGGACCAAGAACTTATCCTTGAGGGACACCTAATTTTAAAGTTTTCGAGCTACTAACAAAATCATTTATTTTGACTTTTTGGGTTCTATTGCTTAAGTAGGACTCAAACCAAGTATGTATAAAGCCACAAAAACCTGCAAAATATAATTTATCAAGAAGAACGTTGTGGTTAACCATGTCGAAAGCTTTGGTGATGTCCAGGAAGAGACCGGCGCAACATTTTCTGTCATCGAATCCTTTGTATATAAAAGAGCAAAACTCCAAGAGGGCATCTTCTGTGGAAAGGCCTTCTCTAAACCCAAACTGAGCAGGACTAAGAAAATTTATTTTTGTAAGATAAGCCAGCACTCTACTTTTAACAGTTTTTTAAAAAAAAACTTTTGAAATGTCAGGTAATAAGGAAATTGGCCTATAATTGTTGTTATCACTTTTACTGCCCTTTTTATAAAGGCGTGTTACATTAGCACACTTTAATTTATCAGGAAAACTTCCAGAAAAAACACTTAAGTTGAAAATATAGGCAAGAATGTCAACTATATTCAGTGCTATTTTTTTAATCATAAGATTGGAAATACCATCATTACCGCAGGAACTAGAGTTGTTAAGCGAACTTATAATTTTGAAAACCTCTAAGCCTGTGATTTCAATAAAAAAGAAGCTACTATTCCTAACATTGTTTTCAGTTAAATTTGTTCTAGCACAACGGTTACAATATGTAGGAGACTCACTACTAGACATAAGACCGACCGTAGAAAAGAAATCATTAAATATATTTGATACTGTTTCAGGATCATCAATAGCAACACCATCATTACACAGTACAATCGAATTTTTGATACCGGGAGAATTACCATCAATGATACTATTTATAGCCCTCCATTCCTTTCTAGGGTTACCAAGTGCACTTTGAATTTTAGAGTAGTAGTATCTATCCCTAGCTATCCTAATTTCCTTATTAACTTTCTTACTCAAAGTTTTGTATCTGATTTTTAGTGCTAGGTTAAGTGGATGCTTGAGGCATTTTTTTCTTAATTTATTTTTAAGTTTAATTTTTTTAACACGGAATGATTTATCCATGGTTTAAGCCTCTCATTAGATTTCTTACGAACAACAGCGTAAGTACAATTGTTAATGTAATTTTCAAGAAAAGCTTAGAACAAATCACAAGCCTTAGAAGCATTACGTTCCACATAGATTTCTTCCCATGTTTCAGATAAAAGCTCAATATTTAGAAGATTGAAATTAACCATATTTGCTCTAGGCGATGAAATATATTTTGCTGTCTCCCTACTTTTTAAACTACTAAACAAAATACCCGTCATGCAGTGATCAGTAATGTCTAGTTCGAAGTTGACACCAGCACATTGAACCAAGGATATTTTTGCAAAACGACCAAACACATGGTCAAGACAAGTATTTGAAATACGTCTAGTAGTTTCATTTACAAAAGAGGAAAAACCATGCACAGCCATTGATGTAAGGTAAAAGTCTGATGTAGTATTCGAAGGAAGAATGTCAATATTTATATCACCTAATAAGACAGTATTAGCCGCTTTTTCGTTCTTTAAAAACAGTGAAAATTCATTTAAAAATACTGAGGTATCATAAAAGTGTAACCTGTACACACAAAGAAATTTAAAAACTTAATTACACATATTGCAAGACAATTTAATCACATACGCACTCAAAAAATTGAGTCAATTTACTTTATAGTTACCAAAATTCAAGGAATCACGAACAAAAACTCCCACTCCGCCTGCAGGTTTCATTAGTATTTGTATACAAATTATAGCCCGGAATAAAATAATCTTCCTTTTCACAGTTAAAAATCCATATCTCGCTTATAAATATAAGATCGGGTAGGAACACAAGCGCTTCCAGGTTACAAACCAACAAATCAAAATTTTGATGCACAACAAAAAACGAATTGCCCTCATTCGAATTGCAACAAAAAACCTCATCATCAATGTTTACTATTGTCTTAGCGGTTGGGTTGTTGCTTAAAAGATTGTCTATAATACTTAAATCTGTCATCAAAATGATTTTTTAAAAGAAAAGCAGTGAAAGATAGTTAGTCTTTCAGTGATGAAAAATCTAGAAATGACCTTATAGCAACAACTCTACGTTTCTCAACCTTTCTCATTAAAATTTCAGAATTTTGGAACCATAAGTATTTGTAGTTCTTTTCAACTTTAATTTTTTTTGCTTCCCTAAATAGAGCTCTAGTATAACTAGTAAAACAATTATTGATAAAAATATTGTCTTTAGTGTTCGCGACAAATAAGGAGGAATTAAGTTTCTTCATCGCAGTTTTCTTTCTTTTCATCACTTTTTCCTTGGCTTCTAAACAAGAGAATACACGAATAATATCACTGGGCTTGTTGTTAATGTTATTGTTTTTTTTCGACACGCGTTTGACATAGCTTTTTTGAATATCTGATGAAGACACAGAAACATCCAAAGCGTTGTTGAAAATTGTTTGTAAACATTCTCCTACATTATTATTATTGACTCCAGGCACACCAGTAATCTCGATGACATTCTCCACATTCTTTTGCTCTCTCCAATTCAGCCTACTCTCCAGCGATGTTACTCTCGAAATTAGTCTTTCGTTTTCTTTCTTCAGCTTATTGATTGTGCTGAGAAAGTCGCAGTGCATATTCTTCAAATATATAATCTCTTTATAGAGCATTTGCAGCGTAACTGCACCTTCATCAGACTGTTAAGATAGATCATAAACTGCTGTTCCGCGCCGTTCACCAGCTGACTCAGTGGTGGTCTGTAACGTAGCGGCTGTTTGCAAATTGCGCTTTGGCAGCTGTTTCGTTATTAATGCTGTTGCTACTGCTGTTGCTTACAATGGCACTGATGCACTTTGTTGTTGCAAAGATTTACGGCGAAGAGCGGAGCAATTGACGCAACGAAAAGGAACATTGTGAGCGTTCATCTACTCTAGGTCAGATGAATTTAAATTAACACACGAGCAATGATAAAAAACTTCACAGGTGATTTTGGTCTCACAGCCGCGATACATTTTTTTATTGCAAATTAAACAATTCATTTTCAAAATTTGAAAAGCAAGAAATTGAACGTTATTTTTTGTCCACCGCACTCAAACACAACCTTGCTCGACGAAGCTCGACTGTCTTAATAGCAGAGCTAAGGTAGTGCTTTAGAAGTAGTCTCGTGGGCGTCCGAAACAGGCGAGGGGCCGATGTGGGGATAGTACGTGATCACCATCTTATGATAGCTACTCTCCAACTACGCACTGCTGCAGTTCGAAGATCCCACGACAACACAAGAATGCCCAGGTTCAACATCTATAGACTTCGTGATCCCTCAGTGTGCCAACAATTAAGGGAGCACTTTTCGCAAGGTGTGGAACCAATCAGCAGCTCAATGCCCGCAACCATCCAAGACCATTGGTGTGCGGTGAAAAATGTTTTTACATCTGGTGCTGAAAGAATCGTCGGTCGATCGCATGGAAGACATAGGGCGTGGCTTTCCGAGGATACCTGGAAACGGATTGACGAACGAAAACAGCTGAAAGCTCGCGTTGCACCTACCCCAGCAGCAGGGAGAAGCGAGCTAGAGTCCCTATATCGCATGAAGATGAATGAAGTTCAGCGTAGCGTGTGACGTGACAAGCGCAACTACATCAACGCGCTGGCTACAGAAGCAGAAGAAGCTGCACCTAGGTGCGACAGCAGGACCGTATACAGAATCACCAAAGAGCTGACAGGTGGTTGCAACTTCAGCCAACACCCAGTGAAAAGCCTAGACGGCTCTTTGCTCATTTCGGATGAGGACCAGCTCAAGAGATGGAAAGAGCATGTTGCTATGGTTTTGAACCGTGTATTCGCTAGCGATATGCTTCCAAATCAGACTGAGATGCCGAGGTGAGAAGTTCCCGAATACACACCACGACTCCCAGTAATAGAGATCAATACCGCGATCAAGGCACTCAAAACCAACAAGGCGGTAGGACTTGACGGTATTCCAGCAGAGCTCTTACGAGCAGCACCAACAACATCGGCTGAGCTTCTGCTTCCACTTATAGATAGAGCTTGGGAAGCTGAGAGCTTTCCTAACGAGTAGAAAAAGGGAATGATCGTCAAGCTTCCTAAGAAAGGATATTTAATGGAGTGCGGAAACTGGAGGGGTATCTGCGTGCTGCCTGCTGTAGCTAAGATAATAGCTAAAATCATCCGTGAGCGAATCAAACAACATCTCGAAGACACACTCGATGCCGAACAAGCAGGTTTCCGCTGTGGATTCTCCTGTGCCGACCATATCAACACCCTGCGGATTATCATCGAACAGTGCGTTGAATATCGATCGCCACTCCACCTGCTGTTTATCGATTTTAAGAAGGCGTTCGATAGTGTCAACAGGGAATTTAATTGGCGTGCCTTACGAAGCAGAGGTATCCCCGATAAACTAATTGCTATTATCAAAGTTACATATGAATGCTACAAATGTCACGTTCTGCACAGGGGGAGATTGTCTAGGAATTTGAGATCCAAAGTGAGGTAAGACAAGGCTGTATCGTTTCACCAATATTATTCCTATTGGTGATTAGCGATGTGCTTCATGCAGATTTGTCGGCGGGAAACGGAGGAATTCGATAGACTCTTACATCTCAACTGAAACATCTTGACTACGCAGACGATGTACGCTTACTCTCCCACAGAATTATGGACCACCACAAATGACAGCAGATGTGGAGAGGGAGTCATGTGCCGTCGGGCTGAAAATTAATACGGCAAAAACTAAAACGATCAGCCTTGGAACAAACTCATCGGCTCAAATATGCATTGCTGGACAATCGGTAGAGAGAGTAGAGGATTTCCAGTATCTTGGGAGTATTGTCTCGACCGATGGTGGAACCGAACTGGATATAGCCAAAAGGATCGCAAAGCAAAGTCTGCGCTCGGGATGTTGTCCAAAATATGCCGAAGCCGTGTAATCAGTTTGAACACCAAGATAAGACTGTTCCGCTCCAACGTTGAATGCGTGCTGTTATATGGTTGCAGCACGTGGAGAGTGACCACTACTATCACCAGAAAGCTGCAAACGTTTATTAATAGGTGTGTGTGCAATATCTTAAGGATTTTCTGGCCCAGTCGTATCTCTAACGAACACCTTTACGAGAGAACGGGTCAGGAACCAATAGGCACAACCATCCAACAACGGAAGTGGCAGTAGATTGGTCATACGTTCCGTAAGGGTGACAGTTTAATAGCGAACCATGCTACTCAATGGAACCCTTTAACTCAGGATGGCAGAAGACCTGACGGCCCACAGAAGGAGGCACGGCAGTTGCGGAAAAGTTGAAGAGAACTCAGACACATTGCCAGAAACCGTACACGATGGCGCGTAGGCGTAGTCGAGGCCCTAGGACCCACAAGGGGATACAGGACCTAAGTAAGTAAGTATATGCCTATGTTACATAGGCGCGCTTTGTTTGTATAACACTTCTGTTAAAAAGTTTGAAATTGCGACTATTATTAGTGAACTTGCTCAAACTTTTCCCCAATATAAGGGTTTTCTGAAAAATATTTCATAAAAGCAAGTGAATTGGAATATACGTATATCCTCATCACAACCCCTTAATAAACATTTTATATATTCCGCAAGAAACAAAGTTGTGCTCCGATTGCCAGTTTGACTTACCCTTTACCGTACAACGATTTTTCATGAATTAACAAAACTTAAAACAATTATAGAACAAACACTTGTTGATGAACACAGAGGATATAGACCTTCAATTGGAAAAAAATACAGCGTTTTAAGTGACAATTTTGGTATCCATTTTATACCATTTCGTGAAATGAGTGTTTGGTTTTCGGTACCTTGGACCATAATATGTCGAAAAACACAGTTTGGCCCCCATTTTCTAAGATCAGCGACATTTGTTTTCAAACGTTAGCTGCTTCCGTTTTATATGCCATGTTGAGTAAGATTCTGCTTCAATAGAGCACCGTATCGGCTTGAATTTTCGGAGCAAAGGTGGTACTGTCCATTTGGCTTACACTTATCTCGAATGGTGAATTGAAACCATGTAGACTAAGTTTAGTCACTGTACTGCCCCACAGCTCATAATTGTATCTCCTTCTGTATAAAAAAAAAACAAATATATCTAGGATCGAAAACCGCTCTAAAAAATTGTTTTCATGCCCTTTAGGGCGCAAGTGAGGTTATACAGAACTGGCACTGAACTGTGATAATTCAGGCAAAATTGGGTTTTATTCATTGGGTATTCCCACATAGAGGACCGATTTGATTTGAAATTTAACAATTTTGAACTCTAGCTGAAACGTGGTTTTCCACATGGACGACAGCGTTGGTCCTCCGAAGTGAACTGTTTGTATTAACAGTCTTTCCTAGTCCACCCAGTTATACATTTCACCTTTAAAGAGAGTCAAAGCCCTCAAGAGAGAGTATTGATATGTACAATGTACATATGTATGTACATATATCGCCTGATCTTTTGCATCCAATTATAACATGGGAGAGCGAAAAGTTCCGGAAGAGTGGGAAAATTGGATAATCACAAGGATCCCAAAAGAATGGTAGTTTGACAGAATCGTTATTGAGAGGTAATTGCGTGCCTGTGGTGGCATAAAAAAAAAATTGGATCAACCGCTTTGACTAAGCACTCGACGTCGAGTAGCCTGGCTTCCATGTGGGTTGTTGTTGTTGTATGTTGTCAAAATCTGAATACGTAATGTTTTTAGTACAAGCTAAGAGGTGTGACTATATCGCTGAAATAAGCGATAAGTGTTCTGAGATTCAAACATTGATTCTCACGCAAGACAATACGACGTAATATTAAGGCCCTATACGTCAGGTGACTGGACTTAAGTAAGTAAAGTCAGTTTTGTACTTGATGCTGGTAGCATCGGAATCCTGGAAAGATTGAGAACATTCTCATATCCTGTCAGTTACTTCCAATTGCAGCTATTAGCATGTGTTTTTGATAAGCTGGTCAGAAGACCGCAAAGTCGTCATTTGGATGCCAACTACGGCGTTGTTTTTCATGTTTATTGGGGATGTAGTCCTTAGTTTGTTAAGTAGTCCAATGCACTAACCACAAAGAAAACAAACTGCCCAGAAGTATTATTCCAAGTTCATACCGCTAAACAATCTCCAAGTCAGCCCCAAAAATGCATTTACCTTAAAACATCACTGCTAGAATTCCTCAAGTAAAGCTACAAGCTGAATTCCACCGCAGAGACCTCAAGTGAAGGCTTTCGAATTCAAGAGATACTTTACCTTTCCACTAAATCACTATACCACTATACTTTGCTGACAAATCCACCTTAAAGCCTGTTTCAAGTGCCAAGCACACCTGTAAGTGAATTTAAATCAATTCGTATCATGACAGCATTCATATTATTTACTAAGCACATGCAAATCCGTATTTCGATCTCTTTTTCTTCTTCTGAAATCCTTCCTCGTTGCGGTAAGCAAAACGTACATAAATCAGAAATTCATCTCACATAAACCACTTAACTGCAGTACCAACATTGGCCTCGCGAACCTGATCGCATCCATCGGTTCGAAGATGACTCCTACGACAACGGTTCTATTGCAAAACCAAAGAAACGAATCCACCAACAAATCCCTTCGCCAAGGATATGTGTATGAATTATTTAAATGTTCACTCAAAGTGCAGTGGCGCATGCAATCCACCTTTCTGACCCTAAATCCTTATACACAGGGTGAACGTTTGCTGTATGTCCTCTGCAAGCGCAATAAATAATCCCATTTTGCTCGTTACTATGCTAGGTGGGACTTTATTAAAGGACTCGCAGTATGCCTTGTGCGTTATCCTCTTTGCATATGGTTATTGAAAAGTGAGAAGGCTACTCTGATGCGCCGCGCCATTCCTTTTGCGTGTGTGTAGTCATCTTTGGAGCGTGTGCGATACGAATATGCAAAAATCGGGAGCATCTCTTCCACAGGACGACGACGACGCCTGCGAGTGACAGTACTTTGAGCAGTGCAGCATCTGTGCATGAGCAGAGGTAGAAGGTATCCCTTAGCTCTTTTGCGAAGAATTTCCACCGTCGGAAATAAAGGTACTCACACAATCCTTTTATGCATAGAAACTGGCAACAGCAGGGGTTTGGTTGGAGGGCAAATGGCACTGTGAAGTGCATTGCGAATGCTAGCCCGAGAATGCAACCCAGAGCGCGAGTGTGCGAATGTGGCTGTGCTCCCTACGATTTGGTAAATTGTTAATTCTCTGTGTTCAAGTTAATTTGCTAATCGGCAAAAGGATTATTTCCTTATGTGCACTCATATCTAGCGCAAGGATATCTGCATTTGCTGGGTGAGAGTGTGGGTATGGACTGCTTTAAAGAATCTTTAAATTTTCAACTCACTTCTCGGTGACTAATGACACACACAGCAACACGACAAATGTACAACACGGCGGCGATGTAGAGACACGCTAAGAGACGTGATTCGGGTTCGTAAACAGGACGAAAATTCGATTCATCGACGGGTGTCAAACCATAAATTTCTAACAGAGACGCTGTAAGTAATGTCAACCCGAGGTGGGTGTGTAATGGGAGGGTTAACAGCGACGGCGGCGGGCGGTGGCGGCTTGAGATGAAGGGATAAATTCAGGAAAATGGGGTTTTCTTAGGTTTGTCATCGTGACACTTTGCTTCGTTTCTTTGTGTTGAATTGGCATCCGTACTATATAGGCATGAATGTGTCAAGTCAAGGAGGGAAATAAATTTTACACAATAAAGAATAGAAGGGGAATGTTATTGTAAGTGCGATGTAAATACATACATACGTACCGGGGGATTTTGGCTGCCTATGATGATTTGCTGAAAGAATGATATCAGCTTATATTGTTTTTTAATGGATACCAATTAAAGAATAAAGGAAATCGATTAAATTTTTCATAGCATTGGTATCAAACGATTGAAGATGGTCGTTCATAGTCCGTGGTACATGACTTTACTAAGCTCAGTATGCATTTGCTGATCTTATTTTGTAGCAATCCATTTCGATTTAAAAAAAGGAAAGATCTATGTTTGTTTGGTATCTGATTGCAATGAATCCATATTCACATATCATGCGCTATATGCAAAATAACATGAGCCATTAAAGGGGACTGAGCAGTGGCGATAAAAGTGAGGTAAGTTGTGGAATAAGATATTGTTCGGATGTCTTTTATTGCTTACTATAGCTAGACTGTTAATTTATGGAATTTTAATTGAATTTTTGGTAATAAGGTGGACTACGAAAATGTCCGCGACGACGTATGTCTGGCTATTGCACGTGGACATTCAGCAGATTGGTGATAACTCATTATATTATCCAAAATTAAGTTCACTAAGGCCCATACAATTTTATACTATATGTATGTATATATCTATATGTATGTATATAAACGTCTGCAACCCAAGTTTATAGGTTAGTGCTTTTTTAAGCCACTTATTGTTTTGCAGAAAGTGATCCTAACGAACAAACCAAGTGGTACAAACAAACTTAGTGTAACATGCAGTGCGGGGAACCTTTTCAAAAGTTCAACTGGTAAAGATGGTAATCCGTATAACATATAATCTCGCTTCAATACACTATTGCTAGCGTTTTTTGCATTGTTCAAACGCCCCCTGGAAGAAGACAACCACCTCGATCCCCCCCAAACAGTGTCCTTTCAAGCTCCTTTTGATCCGAGTGAAAAATATGAGGTCGGGCAGCGCCAAATCTGTGGTCGAATCGCGTCCTCCGTAAACGAGTAACTTTTGAACGGAATGTGTGTATTTGGTATCGCGACATCCCTGAACGTATGCACCAGAGGACTGCAGCAGGTAGCTCGTTTTATGAGCCACTCGAACTATTCACTGTCTTTACATACATTCACATTCATTGTACGCAACTAGCTCGTTTTATGTGGCACTCGAAACATTTAATGCCTTCACACACATTCACATTCATTCCAAGAAATGTTTAGTTACCCTCACACTTTATTGCCTCCGTAATATGTATCCTGAAAGTTCTACACTGATTCAATATGAGTTACTTGAAACCATTCGAAGGCTCGTAAATCACTTATACATTTGTGAATACCCTCTCTCTACATATTCTTATTTTTTAGTTTTTGCCTAAAACGCTTCTGCTCACGAGCAACAGGCCCGCTCTGTTTCAAGTAGTGTGGGACCTTGTACTCACTGAAAAACCACCTTTAACCCTACTCTTCTACTTGACACCATCCACTCCGGAACCGCTTTTGTAATATTTCAGAGTGGTGTCCTTTTCTTTCCCCTTTCGGGGCCGACTTTTTCATATTTGTCTTCTCTTGCGGGTTCATTCTTTCTTGCCGGTAAGGGTTAAGGATTATTAGGTCTTCCTCCCTCTTTTTTGTTTTAAGCACTTTTTTTCCATATAAGAACGTACTTGATTCCAGCTCTGATCACTCATTTCCATTTGTGTCACTATGTTTTCCGGGGTGATGAAGCTGATTAGAAATTCAAGCGCCGTCCTTTCAGCTTACCATCTGTTCCACTCGAAGAACATGTGGTTTGCGTCGTTCAGTTCTGAGTCGCCATATTGGCAAGCCGAGCTCCCTGTTTTTCCCATTCTGTGGAGGTAGGCGTTGAAGTAACCGTGTCCGGTAAGAAATTGGGTGACGTAATAATTTACTTCCCCGTGTTTCCGTCCCTTCCCTTCAGCGATGTTGCGGATCAGCCTCGCGGACCATCGTCCTCTGCTTTCTGCTCGCCTCGGTTGCCGCTTCCACACCAATTTCCACTTTTTTGTCGTACACGTACTTCCTCTCTGCCGCAAGGAGATCAATAGGGGTCACTCCCGCAACTATGAGGACGGCTGGTTCCGACACCGTTCGGTACGAACTAGCAACCCGTAGTGCCGCGCGCCTTTGTACTGGGGCCATTTGTTTTCTGTATTTCTCTTGTCTTAGTGCGTCGGCCCATATCTCGCACCCATACAGGAGAATGGCGTGAGTGACTGTCATAAGGAGATTTCTCTTGTTAGGTATTGGGCCTCCAACGTTTGCTATTAATCTGCTCAGTGACATTGTGACCTTCGTAGCTCGTTCCGAAGCAGATCTTATTTGGTGCCAGAAAGTGAGCTTCCTATTAAGGGCCATCCCTAGGTACTTCACCGCTTTCTTGCTTCACCGCTCTCCTGCTCTCTGCACGGCTGCTGTAAGCCTTGGTTTTAGCAACTTCCTCGGAGTTTCGCTACGGTATCCAGCATACACAGAGGCCTCTACGCTGATGGGGAATCCGGGTCTCTCTTTCCTTTGCTGATCAGTACCAATCGCTGTAGCTTCCAGCTCCTAGGGATAACCCCTTCCTGGAGACAGCGATTGTACATGTTCAGCAGCAGTTGAGGACATGTCTGGGCAATCGTCTTGAGCACCTACGCTAGTATTCCGTCAGGTCCAGGGGCCTTTCGGTTTTGTAGTGTTTTCGACCCGAGGTTCAACACTTCTTCACTGAACATCGGCGTTTCTGGTCGTTGGACTGGGGAGGTGTTGGGAGGTCGAACACGATGTTCACTATAAGCTCCATTCTTTCTTCGCCGAGGACATGGCTAGCTATCTGTGTTTCCAGTTTTCGCATTACAACTTTGAAGCCTAGCCCCCAGGGGTTGCTGTTGACATCCCGGCGGAGATTCTCCCACTTCTGTTTTTTGCTCGAATTGATGGTCCTCTTGAGCTCGGATCGGATCTCATGGTTCTAAATTCCGCTAGAATGTCTTCCGTGGGTTTAGCTTATTTTCTCCTTCCCCTGGTGACTTTGCGTCTGACATGTAGGCATCTTCTTCGATGCGCAGCTATCTCGTCGTTCCACTAGTCTCTCTGTCTCTCTCTCTCTCTCTACATATTAGAAAGTCTACTTATTCAAGCGGAACCTTTTAATATTTCAAATAGAAATGCTTTGTACGCACTGAGTTCTAAAAAGTAATTCAAATTGTTTTATCGTTTAATTTGGTAAGGACAGACTCTTGCTGCTATCCTTTAGTTGTCTTCAGTAGTAGGTTTAGGGGGCTTCTGGCTCAGGAGCTATTGGGTGCTATGTGTTAGAGTGAGAGCCCTTGAGGAGCTGAGGAGCTATGGAAGGAGCTATTCGGTGCAATGGGTTAGAGTGAGATGTAAGATAGGAGCTATTCGGTGCTATGTGTTAGAGTGAGACCCCTTAAGGAGCTGAGGAGCTATTCACTGCTATGGGTTAGAGTGAGACGTAAGATTTGAGGCGGGTCTTTTTTTCCCCTCCAGAATTTCGGTTGTGTGAGTGAGGTAACACATTAATGTGTTTGGGCAGTGAGGTGTCATATATGATTTGCCCAGTTTTGATAAGCTTATATTTTCTCCGCAAAGCTTTTCTCGTTTTTATAAGGTCTTTAAGTAAATCTTCATTGAGTTCCATATTTGTGAAACAGGTCGATTTCAATTAAATAGGGCAATTGAGCAGTTTTCTAAAGCAGCAGTTTCTATAATTGATTTAGGTTATATGTTATAACCGGTGCGGTATATAAAAAACCGGTCGGTATATAAAAAACAGGGCGGTATATAATAACTGGGTCGGTATATAAAAAACAGGTCGGTATATATAAAACCGGTAGGTATGGAACTCAATGAAGATTTACTTAAAGACCTTATAAATACGAGAAAAGCTTTGCGGAGAAAATATAAGCTTATCAAAACTGGGCAAATCATATATGACACCTCACTGCCCAAACACATTAATGTGTTACCTCACTCACACAACCGCAATTCTGGAGGGGAGAAAAAGACCCGCCTCAAATCTTACATCTCACTCTAACCCATAGCTCCTCAGCTCCTTAAGGGCTCTCACTCTTACACATAGCACCGAATAGCTCCTATCTTACATCTCACTCTAACCCATTGCAGCGAATAGCTCCTCCCATAGCTCCTCAGCTCCTCAAGGGCTCCCACTCTAACACATACCACCCAATTGCTCCTGAGCCAGAAGCCACCTAAACCTACTACTATCTTCGAACTATTTTTCCATCAACTTTACATTCGTCTGATGAACTGAGATAAAATAATAACACCGCGTCGATCTTTTTAAGATGAAAATTATTTTATTTGGCTTAATTTCACTTCCAAATAACATGTGTTTGAAGTTAAAGATACTACAATTATAACTCCTAATCTGGTACGAATTGAAAATTAAGTTCCGTTTGCTTTCATAGGACATACTCGTAATCCAAGTACATTCATGATGTATGGCGGAATTTTTCTTCGTACAATTACCGATCCTTTTGCGGAGGTCGCGATTCGAACCCCGGACTGTAGGGTAGTTGGAGTAGCGTTCTCTCGTTGTGTTTGGTCGGTGCCTCCATCACAATCAGCGACGTGTCGTGATGGAGCATCCAGGTATCGGGGATCTTGCTTCGGACGCGGCGGACTTTAACCCTCAAACATTGGAGCACTTTTCCTAAAATTTAAAGGTATCATTTAATGGCACAATACTGTTCGATAGTTTGCTACACTTGGCTCCCGACGCGAACACAAAACACACTTTTACTTCGGGCCTTATCTAAACAGTTCAAAGCCTAGGAGAAGACATCTTCTCTGGCAGCACCACTCTGGGGCCCTCTGCAAACCAGAGATCAGGCCTTTTGACAACAAGGGCGAACACGATCTAATGTGAACTGAACCAGAAGAAGATAACTTAAGAAACCAGCTAACACCGGAAAAAAAAAGATGGACAATGCCAGAGGTACTGCAAGACGGCTGCCCGAAACAGAGGAGTCCAAGTTTAACGCGAGAGACCGTAATCACCTAGACAGGGCCAAAAAGATCATCTCCCACGCTGAAAACAAACACAAGAACAAAACAGCGCTCACAAATGCAGCCAAAGTCCATTTGCCCAGCAGTTGCGCCACACAGTCACCAAATCGGTCAATGATCAACTGATACGTAGCGAGATGAGAGTGGTAGCTCTGACAGTACTAAGGGCGAGCACATCGAAAAGAGGTCGTAACGACGATACCACAGCACCACCGACATCGACCACAAAGAACCAGAAACTGCAGAGGCTTCTACCACTCTGGCAGACGTACTAAAGGATCATCGGTGGCCATCATTAAAGACAATAGTCTGGAGAAGAAACACACAGATGCACAATGGGCGACAGTAAAGAAATCGCTGATCAATAAGCTGATCGAGGCAACTAGCAAACCCTCCGGTCCGATACAACTCGATGGCACTCCACTCTAAGTTTTGGACAAAACACAGTATTTAGGATGCATACTTGATCGCAAACAGAGCTGGAGAAATAATACAAATGATAGAATAAAGAAAGTGTACATTGCGTTCTATCGTTTCCGATATTGCAATATTACTAAGACCTCAGAGCCACGGCAGTGTGTTCCAAGCGGAAGTCCTAGTGATAGCAGAGGCGACACGAGAACTATCCACAAGCATTGTTACTAGAAAAGAGATTGACATTTAAATAGATAGTCAAGCTGCTACAAAAGCTATCTCATCCCCACTTATAAAATCAAAGCTAATTTAACGCTGCCGCGCTGAGCTTAATACGCTCACCGATAGTCACCACGTAACACTCTGGTGCATCCCAGGCAGTGGTGCCAGTTTGGGGGTTCCCCCCCCCCCAGATTTAGGGATATTTTTGCTCGTTAGGGGCAAATCTGGGGACACAACGCATTTAGGGGGAGATCTGGGGGGAATTTTCATAAAACAAATTTCAACCAACTTCATTTGGAATAAATGGCTTGAAGCTATGAAATATTTAAAGTTTCCCGATATATGGTACATTCTTTCTTTAATTTTTTGATAAATACTAATGCAATATCACATCTGAGAGCACTGCATCTAGCTGGTATGTTGCTGCAACAAACGATTAGCTGCAACAAACGAAAGATGCCATACAGCTGAATTACTTAGCTAAATGTATACATCCGGGGAAAATAAACTTTGTCTACTGTAACATTTTAAAAAACATTCTAAAGCATGTTATTAAAGTAAATAAACTCTTTCATGGAGAGAATGTTGATCCGTTAAATTTATTTGAAGATTTACAGCAGTTGATATACTCAATAATGCAAATGGTTGCTAAGCCCGATTTGTTAGACCAATGTGCGGAAGTGCAAATAGAGAACCGCAACTTTGAGTCACATATAATTCCAACTACTCGTAGCTGCGTTAACTTTGGATTTGCTTTTAATGAGTTGTCAACTATGCTACCAAATGAAAATTTAGCTACTGTAAAAGAACGCTGTAAGAAATTCTTAATAGATTTATGCAAAGAATTGCAACAACGTTTACCTGATAATTTGTGCGTTTTGGAACAAATTGTTAATTTTTCAATAGAAAATGTAACTAATCAGGTGAAACCAGATGTATCGCTCATCGGCCGATTTATGCGGGTTTATGGAGTTCCCAATGCTGCACATTATGAATGGAATTTACTTCATGCGACTAATTGGTCAAATCTTGATTCGTCAGAGTGCTTCTGGGCTGAAGTTTTTGGGTAAAAAGGATGCGGCTGGTGTCAAAAAGTACGCTCACATAAGCAAATTAGCGACAACTCTCTTATCACTGCCATTTTCAAATGCAAGTATGGAAAGAGCATTTTCTATTTTTAGCATAATCAAAGATAAACTAAGAAATAGAATGTCTACTGAAAAAGCTGACAGCATTTTACGTGTAAGATATAAGATCTGTTCGCGTACCCTCCCAAAACAGCGAATTTTCGTAGTTTTTGACAGAAAAGAGCGCTCTCGAGAGAGTGAGAAATTTCCCCATGTTGCGAATTTTAGTGCAAGAAATTTCTTTGGGCTGGCTTGTGAAAACTGTCAAATCTGTCATCGCTGTACATGTGACTTTTTGTTGGATTGTTCCTTCTCTTTCTTTCTTTCGCGTACAATTGGGTTTGAGGTTTGACGTTTCAAAAGTGGGCAACTTTTGTGGTTCAACGCGTTCGTTTACTTTTTCGTAATTTTACCTCTCTTTGAGAGAACTTTACCCCCACTCATGGAAATTTGACAAACTGCGAACTTTGGTGCAGAAAGTACGCCTACAATCTCCATTCCGGGTGCAACAATTTTATACCTACAGACGATATGTTGAAAATGTTAAATACAGAAAATATGTACAAACTAAATGATGTGTATGTGTTATACATAAATATAAATATGTGTAAATATATTGTATATAAATATTGATGTATAAATGTATGTTTATGTACACATACATGGGTATCTAATAATTTTTATAAAAAGTGAATTACAAAAAAGAAAAAAATGTTTGTGCTTAATATATTTTTGGGGGGATTTTTTTTTGCAAAAATGGTCAATTCTGGGGGGATTTCAAATTATTCTGGGGGGAAGTTGGTATAAGCACCTGGCAACCAAATGAATTCCAGGGAACGAAACGGCAAATGAACTGGCAAGGAAGGGATCAGAACAAGACCTGTTAATGGTTCAGAACTCATTCCTTTCTTCCCTAAAAAATGTTAGACCATACATAGCACTTGACTTCAAACGGCAAGCAGACGAACAATGGGGAGCGTCTCCAGGAATATCTGGACAAAACACGGCAAGGTTTGTCCCCCTGGCAGCTGACCTCCTCGTGGTGGGGGGCGGGCAACGTGACTGGGATGTGCAGATGGGGTAACTTAAATAGTTATTCCCATCCATACAATCCAGTTACGGCTAACAAAGCGCAAACCCTATGATGACAAGAAGGAAACGACCGGCCTCGGATATTGCCAAGCCTGGTAAGCCAGGGCATCCTTTGGAGCCAGGCCTGAAGGGTGTCAGTATGCGAGCGTCTGGTGGTCGGCCTGTCCCGCTCGGCAGCCGGCCGGGTCAAACCCGAAATGGCTACGAGCTTCCTGTCAATGGTCTCGCGAACCATTACGGGGGTCAAGGGGTGAGCGCGCTGTGCACCGATAGGGGCACAGATGGACTCTCTGAGATTCGACAACGGCATCGACTTAGGATAGGCACATGGAACGTCTCATCGCTCACAGGGAAGGATTTTGAGCTTGTTGGGGAGGCTGTTAAAAGTCGACTAGATACAGTTGGCGTCTCTTCAACAAAGCAGAGAGCTTCTAAAACTGTGGACCTTTCGGGTGGGTGGAAGCTCTTCCTGTCAGGAGTCGCACCCTCAATGTCTGCTCGGGCGGGAGTGGGGATACTCACAAGTCCCAGGTTGACAAACAGAGTATTGGAGTGGATACCATTAGGAGGGAGAGTTGCGATCTTAAAGCTCAAGCTTGAAAGATCAACTCTGGCATTGGTGCAGGTGTATGCACCGAACCTTCTGTCAGAGTACGCAGCTTTCTTAGATGAAGTTGATGTTGCCCTTGAAAAGGTTGCAGATATGGATTCTTTTGTCCTGATGGGTGACTTCAATGCTCATGTGGGTGTAGATGTTATGACATGGGGGAGTGTGATTGGGAGGAACGGTGATCCTGATCAAAACGCGAACGGAGAGAGGTTGTTGGATTTTTGTTGTGAAAATGGCTTATCCATCATGAGCACCATCTTTCCACACAAAGACATTCACAAATACACGTGGTACCGTCAGAGTCTTCAGCAGAAGTCGCTGATCGATTTCTTTGTGGTACCATCGTGTCTGAAGAGAATGGTTTGTGATGTTCGCGTATTGAGAGGGGCCGAACTGTCAACTGATCATCACTTAGTGCTGTGCAAATTGTATCTTAGCGAGAGAGTGCCTCCCCTACCAAAGCGTAAACCAAGGATGGTTACACGCATACGATGGGAGAGGTTACAGGACGATGAGATACGGGAGACATTTGCGCGGCAAATATCTGAGAGGTTTGAACGAATTCCAACTGTTCCATCAAATATAGAGGAAGAATGGCAACTGTTTTCAACAGCGGTTATTGCCTCTGCAGGAGATGTTTGTGGAGTGAAGCGGCTTGATGTGGCGGCTGGTGGTGAGAAAAGAACTGCTTGGTTTAAAACGCCCGGAGTTCAAGAAGCCATCAGAGAGAAGAAGAGAGCCTTTAAGGTGTGAATTCACTTGGGGAACTCCGATTCTCGAAATCGGTACACTGAGGCGCGAAGAACTTGCAAATTAGCTGTGAAAACAGCGAAAGAACAGTCTTGGAAGGAGTTTGGCGAGAAATTGGAACGTGACCACAGATCTGCAAATAAGATGTTCTGGCAGACCGTCCGCCGACTCAGAGGAAAAAAGTTGAATATCGTTGAAGGAGTCAAATCCAAAGACGGTAGACTTCTTTCCAATGAGGAGGACATCTTACACAGATGGAGCGAGCACTTTTCAGAATTGCTCAATCCCGAACAGGGCACCGAAGATGACAGACCTATGGTCGAGAGTTGGGCGGAAAGTAGTCCTACGGTAGAGGAAGTAACATTGGCGATCAAATCGCTAAAAGTTGGCAAATCTGCTGGTGTGGACGAAATTCGGCCAGAAATGCTCAAGGCTTTAGGTAAATAGGGAGTGCAATGGCTCTCGCGTGTCATTAAAGTGGCCTGGGAATGCAGTGAAACACCTGGTGATTGGCAAATGGGGGTAATAGTTCCTCTTTTTAAAAAAGGGGACAAAAGAGATTGCGCCAACTACAGGGGTATATCTCTTTTAAGTCTCCCTGGAAAAGTCTTCGCTAAGGTGCTAGAAAAGCGTTCCAGAGCTGTGGTTGAGGACAGTTTGGGGGATGAGCAGTGCGGTTTTCGTCCCGGTAGAAGCACAACCGACCAGTTGTTCACTCTCAGAATGGTTCTTGAGAAGGCCTGGGAATATGCCAAACCTGTCTACACTTGTTTTGTGGATTTGGAAAAGGCATATGATAGGGTTCCTCGAGGCAAACTCTGGAGTGTTCTGCAGGAGTATGGGATTGCTGGTTCCCTGTTAAGGGCGATTCAGTCTTTATATACAAACTGTAGAAGCTGTGTTCGGATAAACGTTGTTAAATCAATACCTTTCACTGTGGGCGTTGGACTCCGCCAGGGGTGCGTTTTGTCACCTCTCCTCTTCATTTTATATATGGATTGGATGTTGCAGCGCAGCCGCGGCGGGGAATGTTTCAAAGTGGGAGACCTAAGGATTAGTCATCTGCTCTTTGCGGATGATTTGGTCATCCTTGGGTCCTCTCAAACCGAACTTCAGCGCGCACTCGAAAGGTTTGTAGCCGTTTGTGATGATGCTGGAATGAAGATCAACGTGAACAAATCGGAAGTAATGGTCGTTTCCAAAAAACCCATTTAGTGCACTCTGCATGTTAGTGGAGTCCCACTGAAGCAGGTGGAGAAGTTTAAGTACCTCGGGGTTCTACTCACGAGTGATGGGAGGAGCAATGCCGAGTTATCCTGTAGAATTGGTCAGGCTGGATCAATTTTGAGAGAGCTTTGCCAATCTGTTATAAGGAAGGCCGAACTTAGTGTTCAAGCTGAGCTATCGGTTTTTAACTCGGTGTATGTTCCAACTCTCACCTATGGTCATGAAATTTGGGTAGTGACCGAAAGACCGATTAAGATCGCGGATACAAGCTGCCGAAATGAGGTTCCTTCGCGGTGTTGTTGGAATAACTCGTAGGGATCGAGTGCGCAACACCAGAATACGCGAGGCGCTCAACGTTGAGCAGCTACTTCTCCGAACGGAGCGATCTATGCTTCGATGGTTTGGTCACGTAGTGCGTATGCCCCCAGACCGGCTTCCAAGACGCGCCATGGTTGCCGTGCCATCAGGTAGGCGACTTCGCGGTAGGCCTAGAAATAGATGGTTGGATCAAGTCCGACATCTCTCCTGGAGCCGCTTAGGGATTCCCCCTGATGAATTGGAGTCAATGGCGGAAGATCGAGAACAATGGAGAGTCCACCTGAGCATCCTACCCCCGCGACCCTCATGAAGGATTAGCGGGCCATTGAAAATGAATGAATGAATGAATGAACACGGCAAGGTGAAAACCAAGCTCATCCTCACTCAAAGTAGACAAAACTTGGTGCTTTTTGTAGGAACCACTACCGACCACAACTTATACTCGGCTTACCGAGAATGAATGCTGCTAAGTACAGATGAACTTTGCAGAGGATGCGGCAACACAGACGCAAAAAAGGGGCTAGTTCCTGCATCTCCGCAATAGTCTCCGCAATATCAGAAAGACGACCCTCGGAGAGTATTTCTATCCATCAACAACAATCTTGAAATTCGTAGCTTCTTCAGGATGGATGCTCCAACACCACAGAAATCTAGTCACTTTGGTTCTATATCTATCTTTTCAGTATTTCAGCCAGGAAACAAACTCAGAGGGACGAAGCAGTGGAGGACCTAATCGCCGTAGGTAGCATGCACAGTACGCAACTGGAGGCAATTAGCTAAAGATCGAGCTAAATGGAGAGGCTTGTTAGTTGAGGCCCAGGTTCACCCTAAACTGTACCGCCCCCTAAGTAAGTAAGTACAATAAGTAATTCCTACCAGAGCATATACTTGGTTTTGCCCACGTTTATCGCTAAAGTCATTTTAGTCGCTTCTGGCTCAACGCTTGCAAACGCACCAGTGACATGACAGTCCGTTGAGTTCCAATAATGTCAATATCGTCGGCGTATGCCAACAGTTGTACGTCGTCATCTTGCAGAGACGAACAACTTTGGCAGGGATGTCAAAACTGGACATGGCTCTATAAAGCTCGTCTCTATAGATGCTGTCATAAGCCTTGAAATCAATGAAGAGATGAGGAGTGTTGATTTGGGCTTCTTGGGTTTTCTCCAAAATCTGCCGAAGTGTGACGATTTGATCGATGGTGGACTTTCCACTGAAAACCCTCGCTCGGGCGCAGATCACTGAGCATCAAACAGTGTACTATGGTTATTCTTCTGAATAGAAGCCTTCAACAAAATCAAAAATTAAACAGTTATAACGGGCGTGGTTAATGGTTAGAGCCCCAAAAAATACACCATCATAATCCCTTCTCACGAACGTCTGAAATCCCAAGCATTGTCATGAAAATGCTTCGGATATGGCATACACATTATAGGTCACTTCCATTCTTGGAAAGAATATAACGAACGCAGCATGAATGGTTGTGTGAAACTAGTTCCTAGGTCCTAGATCCTGTATAGGCTATTTGCGCTAAGTCCTTTTTTAATTTTTGGTAACGCACCTGAGGGGAGATGAAGCTTGGCTTGGGGAGCTAAGTAGCTCCCTTAGCCAATTACCCTTGGTCAGTTACTTAGAGACATGAACGTTAACACCAAACTGGGTGTGGACTGCAGAATCCTGTCCCCATTTTGACCTGAAAAGTCAATTCACTTCTATGCAAGTGATTCCTAAAGTGAAAATGTGGTGAATAGAGTTGTTTCCTCTGAAAGTTCATCTAACTTTACCTCATCGGTCAACGCAGTCTTATTCATGCGGATATGGTGGCGATAAAGATAGACTTATTCTGGCTGAAATGTAATGTAATATCTGTCAGCAATCTACTTTCGAGGACATTCTAGATTGCTACTTTCCTTTCATGGACCTTTAGTGAAGTAATTCACCATTCATCTAGGCTGGGCATCAGGCTACAGGGACATTACACGAACAAGTTCCGGTTGGGTTAATACACCCTCCAGCTCGTTAGACTAGCAGTATATCCCTTGGAATTACTATGGAACTCCTTTAGTCCTTCAGAGAGAAGAGATATCAAACCAGATCACGTTGTTGGGTCCTTTTCCGTCCCTTCTCCTCTTCTTTTCTGACATAGCGATTAAAGAAACTCAGATATCATTTGTTGCCCTCAATACCCTAGAGGCAGGAAGTGTTTTTTATGTGAAAGGTAACTTATGCCCCCTGCTGTACTTGAACCCATAGCCTTACGTTCAAGTCTAGTTGCACTCAGGAACAGACAGCCACCCTTACCTCCTGTTTCCATGAGCACATACATATATTATGTAAAATATCCGGTGATGTTGATGGAATGGATCGTGGTGGCAGGCAGGTAGGCAGAAGGACATACACGTCACCAATTGATTGTATCCACACTGTATTTACAAAATCCATGAAAAACTCAGAACTTTAGATCTTCAATTCAATGCTCTGGGAACTGAGCTATTTTGATTGATGATTGGGATGCACGTGCCAAAGTCGTTGCATTCTTCAAGAGAAAACGTTGCACCAAGAAAGCGCTGCCTTTCCGCATTATTGGAGTCAAGAAAATCGTTCACCATAGTCACATTTTGCCAAGAAAATCTTTTTATTACGCGTATAAAAGAAGGTGCGCTGTGAATTTTTTCCCTCCAACGAGCTTCATGAGTGTCCTCAACATTCCTGAAATACCCGGACTGAGTCATAACAATGAACATTTCACGAAGAAACGTTATTTGTCTCACACGGTGCCGGGTAATAAGCAAGATCGTAAATCTCGTAATACCAAGCCCGTTTTACGAATATCATTAAACTATGGGAAATTCCAGGCACCCAAATACCAGCAGCAGTTCCCGTTAAAAAAGGACACTGGATAAACACTCCGACGGTACCAATAAAAAAGAATCCCACTATACAGAACACATCCATGGGAACAATAACATCGAGGTTATGACACTCCTGCAATCCACCTTTTGTCTCGTTTCTCTCCCGTTCACGCTGCATTCGCCCGCTGGAAATATTCTTCAGGTCACTGCAAGGGGTAAATAGTGAGATGGCAGTTTAGATGAATCCCTAGTCCCTGTACCGTGCATCCTTTCGCCATTAGGGAGAAACGGCGGTGATGACGACGAGGACTACGGCGATGTTCTCTGGAGCAGTGAAATGGTGGCAGCGGCGGGCTAACGTTCGGTGGCTCGGCGTAATTGTTGTCGCCAACAATGCGCTTATTCGGTTGCATGCAATTTCTCATTGGGTCACTGGGGGAGGAAGGACATTCCAAGTGTGTTCAGTGTTCACCCGCTTGTAGGGTCTTTTTGTGAGAATGCTCGCCCCAATTACCGCCCCTAGATAATGGTGCAAGTTGAATGATGGCCTTATATGGGTTGTGCCCCATTGAGGCGAAATAGAGGAGACGAAGACGACGCACAGAGAAATTTACTGGGATCGTGGCAGCGGAAAATAAATTGCTAAATGGACGTACAAAAAGCTTCTCGTGAGTGATGGTGGAGGCAGTAATAAATGGAATCCTTTCAAATGTGAGATGAGTAAATCTGAACATTAAAGTGAGGAACAGGGAGTAGTAGTAAGTAAGTGGTGGTGCACAAAGTTGCAAAAGGACATTTACTATTACTTTTTTAAAGTTGGTGGTAGAATAAAAATGTAAAATAATTTAGTGTATATAATTAGAGTTTATATTTCACACCGTGTCGAAAATTTTTATTGATCGCAATGAGGCCTATTCATAGAGCATGTTGTAGTATCTTAAGCAGCTGTTGTGTGCAAGTTCAAGCCACAGCGGCACAGCAATCATCAGCAACCCGGGTATAAAAAGGAAAACGATTAACATCGAAGTTTTTCCAACCACTGCAGCAAAAAAGTTCCTGGTACAATAGTACGGACCAGAGAGAATGAGTGCTTTGGGATTTGGGTTTCCTTAAGAAAAACAAATAAAAAATAAAAAATCAGCTGTAGTTCTGAAAGGTTAGATAAGGTTATGTTGAGTAGCGTTATGAGCTTATCATTAGATACTAGGCACCATAGCGTGCCCATCGCGATCCCTTAAAAATCTTTATGGTAGAAAACCTAAACCATTTCACCTATGCTCATAATTTCCCTACAGAATATAAATAAATTATTGGTTCGATTCAAAGGTCTCTCTCTCTCTTCTCTCTCTTCTTCTTTCTTTGGGGTTTTTTGAAGTCACGGGTTTATGACTCGGGAAGCTATCAAAGAGAATATCCGACAAGAGTGCGAGAACTTATCGCCCGAAGTTCTCGCCAAAACGATTGAAAATGTGGTAATCTTTTTCCCCAAACGGTCATCAACAATGGCGGCTAAGAAGTGTTGAGCCTATTATATACGTTAGATGAAATATTTGAATATGAACTTCAAATGCTTCTTTCTTTGTCGTCTATCGTCTACATAGGCGAGTAAATGTTTGGGCTTGCTTGAGATAGTACCTTTTGTCTTATCGCGAAAGTCGCATAACAGCGGTTCACATTACCTGTATCTTGCCTCGAAGTCGATGTACATATCGTGAGTCTTGATTTGAAATTCCTTGGTATTTTTTAGGCTTAGTGTTAGTAATATGATTTTGTTTATCGACGATTTGCTTGATCAGAAATCAAACTGGTTCGAAAGTGTGGTGCAAGACGGCTTAAAACATTTACATGCTGGACAGAATTTGATTTGCTGGATAATTCACTAAGCAAGTTTCTTTCTTTTTCGAGGCACATGCGTTGTGGGGCTTGAAGCCAAGTCTTATTAAATCTCCAGATGCAGTTACAGTCTTCAAATTTTTCCTCACACTTGTGCTGAGATTTCACGTAGACCAAGTACTTTATACACAAGTTTATCTTTCTATTCAACTTTCTGGTCTACATTTTCCCTTCATGGATTTCGTGCGTTGCACAGCTGTTGCATGCATTCATCTTCGTTCCACTTTTTTTTTCTCGGAACCGCCTAAAGTGGATTTGGGTATTTCCCCTATGGTACGAGGCAAGAACAACTAATCGTTGGAATTTGGGCTGGTGGTAGTATAGAGGTGAGTGCCTGCCCACTACTTCACCAAAGATGTTAATCTTACTTATTTGATAGTACTATTTTAACATAATTCTCTCGGTATGCCCAGGCAGGCTCCATCCAGAAAATCATAAAATTTCTTCTCGAAAGGGCGTGGTGAACAAGTTAAATGCTTCTGTTGAAGAGTGTTGCCTTGGTGCGCATTGCAGCCAGGAGATCATTCATCGGGTTTAAATCAATAATTCTAAGCCGCTTCTGATTTTTCAAGATTAACCCGTAATTCTTACATGCGCGCTTTATGTGGCACTGTTCAATGTACAGTCCACCGTTTGTCCAGGACTTCATTTTACTGATATGAGTTATGGCCGGAGTGTACTGGGTGTGTACATTCCAAGAATATTGCGCTACTAGCCGTGGCCTTTGAATACGTGCGAGCATTGTTTTCTAATGGTTGTCAACAGGATGAAGGGTATTGCTAGTATTAGCGTGAAGTTTGATGTCGTGAATTTCATGTCAGTGTAAATGTTGAATGGAACTGTCCATGGGCATTGTAATTTACGTGCATTCCTTCTCATTTCTACAACACTTTCTAAGGTGCATTGTTCTATAGCTTGTATGTCAAAGGGTCGTCCCCCTCGAAGTTGACAATCTTCTTACAAATCATGTCTGAGTTTACCCGCTGCACACGCATGTTCATCATGACTTAAAAGAAAGATCTCACTAATCAATGACTCTCTCACATAAACTGAATCATATTTCAATTAAATAACAACAACAACAAAAAATTATAAAGATTTCCAGAGTTCACTTCACAGGTATTCCAAAGGCAAATAGCAAACCCGAGAGGACACGTTTTCCATCTCAAAGATTTACCTTTGGAAAAGCTTAAGTAAATTTTCTTGAAAATCTTTTCCGATTATTTATTGTCACGAATTCCATAATCCTGAAGTCGAATAGTTTCACACGAATGACACCACGAAGACACATCCATATTTTGAATTTTATTATAAATTCCAAAGCAAAGGAATACCCTGAGTAGTCCCGGTAATGGTGTACTTCTGCCTCTTGCTCGCCCACTATCAACAGAAATGGCTCATGAAGGAGTGATTCTATTCGTACATCATAGGAAATGGAAATGGTGCATTCTACGCTGTAGGAAATAGTGTGCATTTCCGTAATCCAACTAAAATCGGTGGTGAAGGGTGTTACATCTAGATTCACCTGGAGTCAGTACACACAGGATAGGTAGTTACATAGATAATTCCGCGAGCGCGATAGAAAAACTTTTATACCCTCTCGTCCTTCCGAGTGCATTGAAGATAAAGTAGGTACTGTGACTAGTTTTCCGCGAATGATTTATTCTCCGATATGGGAGAGGATTCAGGGAATTTAGTGGAGTGTTAACACACGAGTACTACGAGTATATACTCTGCACGTATATTGGAAATCATTTCATTGAACTTCCCTAGATACAATACATCCTTGTTTATAAAGGTCTTTTTGCTTGTCGTACTGCTTTGTTGCTCCAATACTCGTAGAGGGAAGGTGATTTAAAAATTCTCCATCGGAAAGAGGTTGGAAGTGGGAAATGCGTCGATGAATTATGACCGAAACATATGCCAAGAGTTATTTTGAAATATAGCAGTTTGGGGTGTATTTGCCGAGTTTATCTTTACTCTGATTGGGAACAGAGTGGGGTAATAGAAAGTAGTCTACAGGAAGTCTGAAGGGTTTTTTTTGCGTAATCGATTTTAGGAATGAAAAACTAGGACTTACTTTTCGGTTAATTTAAGGCAAAACTTTTTATGAGTCTCCTTTTGTTGTCGATAAAAAATAAATACGTTGGAATATTGAATACCAAAGAATTCTTAAAATGGTTAAATATAACTACCTCACATTGTACATAAATCAAGTTTCTGCACACATTTCGTACTTATAAATACGCCTCGAGCTGGGGCGCTGATGTTCATATGATTCACATATGGTATTCTAAGCATATTACTTATGAAAGTATTGTAGAAAACGGATCGTTCTGAATAGGTCATCCGAGGAGCTGTTCCTTGGATGCTGCCGAGAATACCAGACAATCCGATCAATGCTTCGGCGTCTTACATTGGGATAAGAATGATGAAGGTTTTGCGTCAAGTTTTGGAACAAGCCTTACTACTCAACAGCTATTGGCTACTTCGAAATTGTTGAGTGCTTGATGGTGGATGTCCGATTTTTATGGCAGTAATTCTTACGAACGCACCACATACGTGCTCGTTGATCTTGAATATTCGTCAGCGTATGCTATTGATAAAGAAATCACTTACTTATAGTGTTCGACTTGCTGTAGAACATTTCTGACAACAAAAAGTTTGGTGGTTTTTCTTAAACTTTGATGAAGCAGTGAAAACGGCAGGCTATTCGGACAGGGAAGATAAAAGTAGACATACTATAGCTCATGGTATAACTCGCCTCTATGTACGCCAGCATATGCGAAGGCAAAAGTTGGTGGGTATCGACCTGGAATCCCTGATTTGGTTTAAGACCTGTCTCAATGAGAAAACAAGTAGTGGAGTTTCTTCAGGAGAGAGTAGGTGATACTGTGGCCCCGTTCAGCGGGCATAATTTTATCTGATTATATTTAAGAGGCCAGTTAGTGTATGCTCCGTATCAAGTCAACTTCAACTGCATTGAAAAGCTTGACGAATACGGCATCAAGTTCAGTGGCTTTGATATGTGTTAATGGGCTGATGGTTTTCTGGCAAAGGTTTCGATGGTCTTCTGAACTTGATGTTAAGTGTACTAGACTTCTCGGGTGATTGAAGAATCCACGACCTGCAAAGTTCCTGGCAATCACTTGGATTAAAGTTACTCAACCTTGAACCCCTCACAGTCTATTTCGAATGTTGCCTGGTCTAGGCTTCGGTCCTTGTCTACATTTCCTATCCGAATACGAGTAATACAGACGTCTAAAATGTTACATACATATCTCGATCATTTTGTACTAACAAATATCACTCTCTTTCCTATTTTGGTATTGAAATTACGAAGAAATGCATATTTGTATGTGGTACTTAGGACATTCCTCTCACGTCCAGTCGAACAGAAATAAGTTTTCTTGGGCAGCTATTTCACTACTCTTTTTTAAGTGATTCAAAGCCGTAAGTTGGTAATGAAGAAAAGAGGTTTAAATTAGTGTAGGTTCATTTGGTAGAGTAGTTAGAAACGTTAGTGGTATTAGGTTTCAGTACTCTCGCTTGGCAGACACCTTGACGCGGTGCGAGAGCTTAAGTTGCAAGGACTTACTCAACCGCGGGAGCTTCGCTCTCGGATGAGCTGACTGAGGAGTAACTTACCAAGAGCTGCCCCCCCTAATCCAGGGTGTTAAGCGAGACCGTGCCTATTGGATGGTTTGCAGCCAGGGGGTATACCGGCTGTATTCGAACGGAGCCTTCCTGATACCAGGTCGCCTCAGGGAGTAACCATGGCCCGACCACATCATGTGGGGCTCTGATGTGGCCGATGAATATTTCCCTAGCTACTCGTGGGAACATGAACAAAGAAAAAATAAAAAATAAAATAAAATACATGCGGGATATCACCGCAACAGAAATGGCAAGTCGTCTGGAGAGAGACCTCCGAGACGAGGACTACGACAGGCCTAGCACGAGTCGTAGAAGAACGCCTCCAGCGCGCAGATTTAGCCCTAGGCGCAGAACACCTCCAGCGCGCAGAGTCAGCCCTAGGCGCAGGATGAGCACGGAGCACCACAGGCGCAGAGACACTGAAGCTCCAAGAAGACAGTGGCCTACAGGCACCCAAAGGCCAAGATCCCCGGTAAAGAAGGCATACACTTCCCGGGAGGCGAGAAGACCAGCAGAGAGTAGCAGACCCAGAGAGCGGCTGCATAAACCTCCCACGCTACCAGACAGGGGTAAGCCCGGTGGTCTGGATGACCCGTTGAGAAAAGGCCTCAGTGGAGCGGGTGCAAAGTGGTACTTGCGCTTCCTAGCCCAAGGTTTCGAACCTGAAGAAGCAAGGAAGCTAACCGTGGAAAGGAAGAAGGAGGCAACTGACACTCCAGTAGTACAGGGACACCTAAAAAGGGGAAGGGATACCATCACCCCCCCGGAGAAACCTGATAGCAAGCGACATAAAGCTACCAGTAGCGTTAGCTCGGCGGGCCCAACCACCGTCCCAGCAGAGAGGAGACGCAGAGTAGAGCCAGGCACCAGCTATGCAGGCATAGTGAGAAACCTGCGAGTGGCTGTGCTCCCAAAGGACTACCCGGTGGCAACGCTAAGCACCGAGGAGCAAACGGCGCTTGAGGACGCCATTATTGAAGAAGTAGCCCTAGGCTGGAAGAGCAAGCTTCAGTTTGAAGGTATACACTTCAGACTGGGCTTACTACTCGTTGACTGTTACAACGAGGACACAGCTCAGTGGCTACTACAAGCAGCAGCAAGATTAACTGCGTGGAAGGGGGTCAAATTGACGGCGTGTTTGGGAGAAGATATCCCCAAAATCCACACCATCACCGTCTTCCTCCCAAGGAGCTCTGGGCACGACCAGAAGAAGTCGCTAGACCTCATAGAAGCGCAAAACGAGGGGCTTAACACCCATCTATGGAGAGCGACCAGTAGTTGAGAAGAAGGCAAGGGAAGAGTGGTAACCTTCCTCATTGACGACCAATCGGCAGAGACGATTGCCAAGCAGGACTACATGATCCGATATAGGTTCGGCAAAATAAATGTCTGCGGACTGCGGAAGCAGGCAGCCGAAACAGCCGAAACCCACGCGGGCGAGGACGGAGCACTCGCAGTAAACCATGGATCAGTAGCTGAAGAAGAGGGAACTGCAACTCCAGCTGACTCCATCACAGCAGCAACAGCACCAGCAAAGGCCGAGGAGATCCCCCTGAGTGAGGAAGACACTGAAAGTGTCGACATAGCTGGACTCAACATGGAGGATCTAGTCATTCCTCTAACAGAAGAGGAAGAAGAGATGGAGGTGGGCACCTGTCCCTCTCCGAATTTCCCCTAAAATGGAGCAAAAAGCTCTAACTCGCATCGCACAAGTTAACCTACACCACGCGAAGGCGGCATCGGCCGTCATCTCAAGAAGTTTTATCAAACACCAACTTGGACTTGTGCTGATACAGGAACCCTATCATTTCAGGGTAAAGGTAAGAGGTCTCTCAAGCAAGAATGCACAGGTAATCTGGGATAATAGAAAGGACCTCCCCAGGGCCTGCATACTAATCAGTAAAAACATAAAATTCTTATGTCTTTCAGAGTACATGACGCAGGATTTGACAGCTATCCAGGCCTTCATTAACGTAGGAGGCACCCACTGCGCCATTGTAATTGCTTCGGGCTACTTCGACGGAGGCGGGGAGGCACCGCCAGAAGAAGTTCAAAGGCTAGTGAGACACTGCAGAAGGCACAAACTGCCACTTCTGCTAGGATGCGATGCCAACGCCCATTGTCTGGAATGGGGCAGTAGCGACAACAACGCTAGAGGTGAGCGCCTTCTCGAATTCATTATTAATGAAAACCTAGATATTTTGACTGTGGGAACTACACCAACTTTCGTAACTAGGGTAAGGGAAGAGGTTCTAGATATTACACTCGGCAGCCCGAGTATTAGTAACTGCATTACAGGTTGGAATGTTTCTCACGAGCCGTCCATGTCGGACCACAGGATCATCACCTTTAACATAGAAGGTCTCAGTTAGGAGGTTACCCCGAAAAGAAACCCCCGCAAAACTGACTGGGACAGATATAGGTCTACACTCGAGTGGAACCTATTAAACGTGAAAGGAAAGAAAACGGCGAGCCACTTCCTAGAACTGGAAAGCAACGTAGAAGTGGTTAACAGGGCGATCAAAGATGCATTTGAAAGCAGCTGCCCTATTAGCCGTACGAAAGATCCGAAGGATATTCCCTGGTGGAACAAAACGCTAGTCGACCTAAGATCAAAGGTGCGCAAGCTCTTTAATAAAGCAAAGCGTGACGGAGACTGGCAAACATACACCGAGCAATTAACAAGATACAACTTGGAAATCAGAAAAGCTAAAAGAAATAGCTTCAGAGCATTCTGTGAGAACATAGCGTCAACCCCTGCAGCGGCCAGGTTACATAAAGCACTGGCTAAGGAGAAAGCAGGCGCGCCTGGCTCACTGAAAAAGCAAGATGGCAGCTATACCGAAGATGAAGAGCAGAGGGCCCTTCTACTATTAGAGACACACTTCCCGGGTAGCTCAATCTACAGCAGCACAGATGTACTAGTAAGACATAAAAGGCCCAGGAGAGAGGACTGGGCGATGGCAAGAAACATCTGCACGAATCAAAGGCTAAGTTGGGCTCTGAACACCTTCCAGCCGTTTAAAGCACCGGGAGCGGATGGAATATTCCCTGCCCTACTACAACAAGGCCAGGAAATCATTATGCCACACCTCCTAGGACTATTGAGAAGCAGCGTCGCACTTGGGCATATACCAAGAATATGGAGAAGGGCAAAGGTTATATTCATTCCGAAAGTGGGAAAAAGAGACACCACTTCACCAAAATCCTTTAGGCCCATCAGCTTGACCTCATTCATGTTAAAGACGCTAGAAAAGGTCATAGATAATCACCTAAGAATGACTGTGCTGGAAAGAATACCTCTCCACCACAATCAACATGCCTACAGAGCAGGAAGATCCACCGAAACTACGCTCTACCAGCTGACAAGTTGGGTTCAGGATACACTGGAGAGCAAGGAAACAGCAGTATGCGCATTTCTAGACATCGAAGGAGCCTTCGATAACACCTCCCACGAAGCAATTAGGAGGGGTCTCGAAATAAAAGGAGTAAATCACACCACAAGTAACTGGATGTGTGAGATGCTAAGAACTAGGACTGCTGAGATAGAGGTGGGTCAAAAAACCATCACAATAAGCACCACTAGAGGCTGTCCACAAGGAGGGGTATTATCACCATTGATGTGGAGCTTAGTAGCAGATGAACTACTGCACAAATTGACAGGTGCCGGCATTACGTGCCAGGGGTACGCCGACGATATAGTCATTGTCGCAAGAGGAAAATTTGAAGAAACGCTATGCGAAATCATTCAGAGGGGTCTACGAATCACACAGAAGTGGTGTAAAACGGTAGGACTCAGAGTGAACCCTACCAAAACCACTGTGATACCCTTCACCAAGAAAAGACAGTTAAAGCGTATGCAACCCATCCTGTTGGAAGGGATCAGAGTTGACCCACAGAAACAGGTCAAGTATCTAGGTCTAACATAGACAGTAAATTCCTCTGGAGAGAACATGTAGAAACTGTGGTAACCAAAGCCACCAGAGCACTTATGGTGTGCAAAAACATTTCAGGAAAGACCTGGGGTTGTAGCCCAGCCACACTGAGATGGATGTATCTGATGATAGTAAGACCCATCATCACATACGGGGCAGCGGCATGGGTCAACAGATCTAGACTAACCACGACGAGGACATCCCTCAACAAAGTGCAAAGATTAGCCTGTATATGTATAACAGGAGCCATGCGAACCTGTCCCACAGCAGCTCTAGAAGTGATCGTAGGGATACCTCCACTACACATAGTGCTAGAGCGAATCGCCAAGGAGACCATTTTAAGAATCAGCAAAGAGGGCATCGGGAAAGGAACATGCATCGCAAATAAAGAGCGAATAACCCTATCCAAATCGGTGCCGCTTCTGGACTGGCCCAGAGATGACATGGTCAAGAAATACTGCTTTGAAAGGAAATTTGACTCAAAGCTGAGCAACAAAAGAGATTGGAGCAGCGAATCCGATAAATACCAACTCAAACAACACACAATTAAATGGTACACAGACGGATCGAAAACATCTACTGGCACTGGGGCAGGAGTGTACGGGCCCAGGACTAGATACTCAGAATCACTGGGAACATTCCCCAGCATATTTCAAGCAGAAGTTCATGCGATCGAAAGATGCGCGCAATTCAACTTAGACAGGAAATATCGCGGGCAGGACATCGCGATACTATCAGACAGCCAAGCCGCTATTAAATCACTGACCTCGCATGAGATCAGATCCAAACTGGTATGGGAGTGTCTCACCAGGATCAACAAACTGGGAGAAACAAACAAAGTAACTCTCTACTGGGTACCAGGACATATAGGAGTAGATGGGAACGAAGCAGCTGATGAGCTAGCTAGAAACGGATCAGACACGCCATTCCTTGGACCAGAACCCTTCTGTGGGATAGGACCCCACAAAATAAGGGAAGACTTAAGGAAAGAAGAAGAGAACAAATGGGCCAAACATTGGGACGATATCCCCCAAATAAGACAGGCAAAGGAACTTCTGGGGAAATACAACCAGAAAAGAAGCAGAGCCTGCCTAAGAGTTAGTAAGAATCGGCTTCGCATCTTGGCGGGCATGTTAACAGGTCACTGCAGACTTAAGGAGCACCTTAGGAAACTGGGAATAGAGGGAGACGGACACTGCAGATTCTGCAGGGACTTCGCAGAAACACCAGCGCACCTTCTTATGGAATGCGAAGCACTGATCTGAAAAGAAGGAATCACCTTGGTGCCTACCTCCTATCAGAAACGGATTTGCCTTCGCTGGGTCCACTGAAGATACTCCGGTTTGCTGTAGCAGCTGGACTGGAGGAAGTGCTCTAGACCGAGTATATCATCGGCTAGAACCTTAGTAAGGGGGGCACAATAGATATTTTATAGGTCGCAGTGCACTTGCACCTCTCAACAATATAAATCTAAATCTAATCTAGGTTTCAGTAAAATGTTATGGGTGGGACACGAACCGACACCCAATATCCGAAAAATTTTCCACTAGATCTTGGTTATCCACCTGGATAATATTCACAGATATTTCTTCTCTATTTCTATTATTACCTACGTACTGCCGGCAGTTGACCATCCTATCACATCCTATGACTTACTATTCCTAGAATGCTGCGCCTTGAATAACACAAAAACGACGTAATACGTTTGTTCCCATTCGAAAATTACTACTTATCAAATCCATCCCAAAAGATCTTACTTTCTTAATTACTGATCGATTATATTAACATATGGATGCCTAGGGTGGTAAGTACTTACCATTAAGCACTGATGACAGCGGTGAATGTAAATGCTGAAAATACTAAACAAAAAAATTCAAAATTAAAAAAAAAAAGGATTTGGTGCGAAAAGCCAATACATGCAGTTAAAATTTTAGTATTGAACCTTGAACCTAGCGTGGTGTAGTCCAATGCCAATTAATCACTGCACCATGACTTTGGTTCGCACTGCTTACAAGGAATTATTTGAGTTTTCCCACTTGGGTCGTATGTACGAACTTATGCAATGATTGTTCTAGCAGATCAGCAGTTTCAGTAGTCAAAGTTAAGTTCCCTCGTGGCATTTCAAAACTGTATGCTCGAAGTATTCAAATTCATCCGAGTTTAACTACCCCGTTGAGTAACTAGGACTACTGACCTTTGGACGAACAAGTAATTAACAAATCAATATAAGCTTATTAAAAGTTCACTTACTATTCCTAGAATACAAACGTATTTTTTATTTTTCCCCTAAAAGTTTCCTTCACCATCATCATTATGTTCCGTTTCTAGCCCTCCAAGGATGAACAAAAACTTGGATTCATATTTTGATAAATTCTTTGTCCTTCCTCTTCCACCGCAATTATAGGTTGAAAACAGAAATTTATGGTATCAACCACACTCTTTGGCTTCGAGAAGAATCATATCTACGCGACTAGGGAATAACAATTCACCAGTGAAGCCGTCAACGGCGACGGTACTGACAGAATGGGAATAGGGATTGAGGAGTATCAAATTATGGTGAAACTCAGTTATTACAATGTCAATCAATTTGCAAAATTTTCATTAGAACCGGCGGCGGCGGCGACGCTCCTTGTCATACTCCGCGCTTCAGCGCAGAAATTAACTTGAAATTAATACCAACTTTGCTGGAGAAACTTTTCACTTATTGCTTGCTCATGTAGCTTCTGCTGGTGGATGGTACAACGCCTGAAGCTTCTTCAAGTTCAAGCTTGCTCGGCGGGGAATGGTGGAAGTCTGTCTTTTACTTATTGCTATGCTACAACTGTTCCGTCTCTAAATTTCTTCTAGTTGTTTGAATGTCTGTCTGCTCTGATGGTTGGCGGCAACGATGACATTTGTAGTTCGCTTCGCTAGAAACTAATGAAATGGAAAAGTTTTTGACTCAGAAATTTTGTATGCTTTCGCGAAGATGATTTCTGAATGTTGTGGGTGCATTTTTAGTGGAAAATTATATGACAACCGAGGGGAAACCTTAGTGAAAGTTCAAGGAGTACTTTAAACTGTGGGGTAGGTAGCTCTTCCTGTTAGTTTAATAAATAACTAGGATAAAAAGATGAACGGGGGCTTATGCGGAACATCTATGTATTTACGAGTATTATATACGTTGAGAGCCAAAGTTGAGTAGATATACACCAAGTAGTTTTTTTTTTAACGAAAATAAACCGAATTTGATAACAATTATTAGAAATTATATATTTATTCATTGTGATAACATACACCTGCTTTATGTTTCATTTTAATTTAACTACAAAAATTTCCAGAAAAACAAGAAAAATAGTCAAAGTAATCAGATTTTTAGTTTTGTTGACGATATCTCCCTAATAGCCTCTTGCAGGCGGGTAGTAGACTTGTACCTATAGTGCAGATACTACTATGGAATATACGAGTATGCAGGGACAATTATTAGAAATTATGTATTGTAACAATTATGACATGGGGGAGTGTGATTGGGAGGAACGGTGATCCTGATCAAAACGCGAACGGAGAGAGGTTGTTGGATTTTTGTTGTGAAAATGGCTTATCCATCATGAACACCATCTTTCCACACAAAGACATTCACAAATACACGTGGTACCGTCAGAGTCTTCAGCAGAAGTCGCTGATCGATTTCTTTGTGGTACCATCGTGTCTGAAGAGAATGGTTTGTGATGTTCGCGTATTGAGAGGGGCCGAACTGTCAACTGATCATCACTTAGTGCTGTGCAAATTGTATCTTACCGAGAGAGTGCCTCCCCTACCAAAGCGTAAACCAAGGATGGTTACACGCATACGATGGGAGAGGTTACAGGACGATGAGATACGGGAGACATTTGCGCGGCAAATATCTGAGAGGTTTGAACGAATTCCAACTGTTCCATCAAATGTAGAGGAAGAATGGCAACTGTTTTCAACAGCGGTTATTGCCTCTGCGGGAGATGTTTGTGGAGTGAAGCGGCTTGGTGTGGCGGCTGGTGGTGAGAAAAGAACTGCTTGGTTTAAAACGCCCGGAGTTCAAGAAGCCATCAGAGAGAAGAAGAGAGCCTTTAAGGTGTGGATTCACTTGGGGAACTCCGATTCTCGAAATCGGTACACTGAGGCGCGAAGAACTTGCAAATTAGCTGTGAAAATAGCGAAAGAACAGTCTTGGAAGGAGTTTGGCGAGAAATTGGAACGTGACCACAGATCTGCAAATAAGATGTTCTGGCAGACCGTCCGCCGACTCAGAGGAAAAAAGTTGAATATCGTTGAAGGAGTCAAATCCAAAGACGGTAGACTTCTTTCCAATGAGGAGGACATCTTACGCAGATGGAGCGAGCACTTTTCAGAATTGCTCAATCCCGAACAGGGCACCGAAGATGACAGACCTATGGTCGAGAGTTGGGCGGAAAGTAGTCCTACGGTAGAGGAAGTAACTTTGGCGATCAAATCGCTAAAAGTTGGCAAATCTGCTGGTGTGGACGAAATTCGGCCAGAAATGCTCAAGGCTTTAGGTAAAGAGGGAGTGCAATGGCTCTCGCGTGTCATTAAAGTGGCCTGGGAATGCGGTGAAACACCTGCTGATTGGCAAATGGGGGTGATAGTTCCTCTTTTTAAAAAAGGGGACAAAAGAGATTGCGCCAACTACAGGGGTATAACTCTTTTAAGTCTCCCTGGAAAAGTCTTCGCTAAGGTGCTAGAAAAGCGTTCCAGAGCTGTGGTTGAGGACAGTTTGGGGGATGAGCAGTGCGGTTTTCGTCCCGGTAGAAGCACAACCGACCAGTTGTTCACTCTCAGAATGGTTCTTGAGAAAGCCTGGGAATATGCCAAACCTGTCTACACTTGTTTTGTGGATTTGGAAAAAGCATATGATAGGGTTCCTCGAGGCAAACTCTGGAGTGTTCTGCAGGAGTATGGGATTGATGGTTCCCTGTTAAGGGCGATTCAGTCTTTATATACAAACTGTAAAAGCTGTGTTCGGATAAACGGTATTAAATCAATACCTTTCACTGTGGGCGTTGGACTCCGCCAGGGGTGCGTTTTGTCACCTCTCCTCTTCATTGTATATATGGATTGGATGTTGCAGCGCAGCCGTGGCGGAGAATGTTTCAAAGTGGGAGACCTAAGGATTAGTCATCTGCTCTTTGCGGATGATTTGGTCATCCTTGGGTCCTCTCAAACCGAACTTCAGCGCGCACTCGAAAGGTTTGTAGCCGTTTGTGATGATGCTGGAATGAAGATCAACGTGAACAAATCGGAAGTAATGGTCGTTTCCAAAAAACCCATTCAGTGCACTCTGCATGTTAGTGGAGTCCCACTGAAGCAGGTGGAGAAGTTTAAGTACCTCGGGGTTTTATTCACGAGTGATGGGAGGAGCAATGCCGAGTTATCCTGTAGAATTGGTCAGGCTGGATCAATTTTGAGAGAGCTTGGCCAATCTGTTATAAGGAAGGCCGAACTTAGTATTCAAGCTAAGCTATCGGTTTTTAACTTGGTGTATGTTCCAACTCTCACCTATGGTCATGAAATTTGGGTAGTGACCGAAAGAATAAGATCGCGGATACAAGCTGCCGAAATGAGGTTCCTTCGCGGTGTTGTTGGAATAACTCGTAGGGATCGAGTGCGCAACACCAGAGTACGCGAGGCGCTCAACGTTGAGCAGCTACTTCTCCGAACGGAACGATCTATGCTTCGATGGTTTGGTCACGTAGTGCGTATGTCCCCAGACCGGCTTCCAAGACGCGCCATGGTTGCCGTACCATCAGGTAGACGACTTCGCGGAAGGCCCAGAAATAGATGGTTGGATCAAGTCCGACATCTCTCTTGGAGCCGCTTAGGGATTCTCCCTGATGAATTGGAGTCAATGGCGGAGGATCGAGAAGGATGGCGAGTCCACCTGAGCATCCTACCCCCGCGATCCTCATGAAGGATTAGCGGGCCATTGAAAATGAATGAATGAATGAACAATTTGACAGATCGAACGCGCAGGTTATACGAGCTCGCCTTCACGCTTTGTTATATTGTTCACTTGAACTAGTTTTTTCCTTTGTTTTTGACAGTTGTCAGGACTGAGTTGTCAGTGAAGAGGAGAAAGAAAGAGATCGTTCACAAGTGTAGACCATTGTCAAGAGAAATAAAAAGTAATCGATAAATTGCGAAGTAATCGTGGTTTAATTGTTTTATTTAAAAGGCTCTGTCGTAACAATTTGGTGTCAGGTGTGGGGTTCCGATCGACTCCGCAACAGAGTTTAATTATTTTCCACGCTAAGCCCTCCACATGGACAAAGAAAAACTTCAGTTGTGGCTAGACAAGTTGGACACCCAGTCCAAATTGCTGGGTGACCAATTAACGATGATAGAAACTTTGCAACAATCGGTCACCGATATTACACACCGGATGGAAAAAGTCGAGACTTCCCAACACGAATTCTTTCACACCCGTCTAGGAGATTTTTCTAACATCTCTTCTCCCGTAGATAACCAAGCCAGGACAGACTTAGAAAGCGATCCACAAGCCAAATCAGCCTTGGACTCGACACATATTAACGCTGATGCGAAATTTTCATCACCAGGAAAAGAGTGTTCCACCTAAGCCGATATGACTGAGCAGTTCCCTCGTGTGATTGTAGCACCCCGAGAATTCGACGGCAAAACTCCGTAGCACACTTACCATTTACATTTTCAGACCGTGGCTAAAGTAAACAGGTGGACAAATGACGTTAAGGCGCTTTACTTCGCCCCTACTTACGAGGAACCGCTCTGACGTTTTTCGAAACACTACCCCCGGCCGTTCGAGACGATTTCACGCGCTTGGAAGCGGCTCTCCGACAGAGGTTTGGGAACGAGTTCGAGCAAGCGACGGCACACTCTCAATTTCGTGGGCGACTTCAAAAGCCGAGAGAAACCTTTTGCGAATTAGCAACTGATCTCCAACGTTTAGTTGATTTGGCTTTCCCAGACTGTCCGGAACATGCAAAAAATCGAATTGCACTGGGACAATTCATCGACGGAATATTTGACATCGACATCCAGCAGCGTGTGCGTGACTCCGCTCCCGAATCGTTGGAACTAGCATTGTCTCTCGTAGTACGCGCGGAAACAAAACTTGTCGCCACACAACAAAATCGGAGACAAGGACGTGCTGTTGAAGTGGACGTCGTTGACTTGAAAAGTGAGGATGATGTTGGTTTGTCGGGAAACGGGGCAAAGGCAGTTTAAAGGAGCGTAAGCTGCCAACAAAAACCTCTTATGCTCCTACCGAATTAATGTCAACCAGAAAAAAGGATGTTGCCGGAAAAACTAAATTTATTCATCGGACTGGGTAAGGGTTCGTGAGACGTGACGACAGTGACGAAGTGGTGTACATACCTCGCAGTGAGCTGAGACGCACTCCTAGCCTACGGCACCAGTGCTTGGCCGTAATTTTTGATGTCGAAACTGCGCGTTTGGGCCCACGTGCTATTAACCTGCGGATCTATACATCAGAGCCATTAAACATCAATCCTACCGAGCTGCCGGAAAACCAGCAGCCCCTCGCTCATTAGGGGCAGAGTTAGGGGAAGAAATTGCAGCCCTCCAGCTAGAAATGTTGTTTATCCGATCGACCAACTTTTCCCTGAATTTATTCATTCCAGTTAAAATTAACCACGTCTCCTGTTTAGGTATCCTCGACACGGGTGCCACCCGCACTATCATTCATCCTCGTCTTATCCCGAAAAAGGTCACCAGCCCGACGATACTAACATCTCATGCAATGCGAGATGACGCCAGTTACAGGAGTCCTACATGCCACACTTCAAATAGGCAAGCACCAACTTTGCCAACACGTATTCATCGCTACCATCTCCGATGACTGCATTGTAGGTTTAGATGTTTTGCATCAGTTTTCTGCAAAGATCGATCTTAAAAGTAGAACCCTACATTTGGACGACAAGATTATTTCGTTAAAAAACTGTAGCGGCCCACGCGACATCTATATCGCTGCACTCTTGGACCAATGGCTGCGCCTACCAACATCTGTCCCTGACGAAGAAACTATGCATGTTAATGTGCTATCAGCAAATGGGCAGTTTTCGATGGCGGACGCCATTTGTCAAGTGTCTCACGGTGAGATTGAAGTCCGAATCACCCATACATCGCAACAAGAAATGATGGTAAAGGAAGACGACCTGATTGTCCAGATCGAAACAGAACCGAATTTATTCTGCTGCCGACGTATCGAGAGTATCGAAGGCGCTGTCATGCCCGATCTGCCTACGGACCTGCAAGGAATGATTGCAAGAACCGCTCCCTGTCAAGCGGAAGCGGAACAGGAAAGGCTAATTTCTTTAGTTTGTCGAAATTATCGTCTATATTCAGGCCCCCAGGGACGGACTGCAGTTATTCGGCACCACATAGAGACAGGCGACACGACCCCAATCAAACAGCCGCCTCGAAAATTGCCTTTCAGCCGAAGAGGAGAAGCTGACCGAATTTTGGAGGACATGAAAGCCCAAGACATCGTGCAGCCATCTAAAAGCCCTTGGTGTTCGCCGGTTGTCCTAGTGCGAAAAAAAGATGAGTCGCTGCGCTTCTGCATCGATTATCGTAGGTTGAATAGCATTACCAAAAAAGATTCCTACCCGTTACCACGAATCGATCTCGCTCTGGAGGCGTTGGGTGGATCGTCGTGGTTTGCCGCCTTAGATCTCCGTTCTGGCTACTAGCAGGTAGAAATGGACGCCAAGGATAGGGAGAAGACGGCGTTTTCCCTCGGCACTGGCCTTTACGAGTTCAATGTCATGCCGTTTGGTCTGACCAACGCGCCTGCCACCTTCCAGCGGCTGATGGATGTGGTATTAGCACTCTCGCATACAGTTTGCCTCATGTACTTTCATGGTAAAACCTTTGACGAACTTTTAAATCACCTGGAAATCGTGTTTCGGCGCCTACAGGTTGCTGGTCTTCGATTATCTCCAAAGAAATGCTGTTTGGGACAGCGAGAGGTGCGTTTTATAGGGCACATTGTCTCCGGTGCAGGGATCGCTGTAGATCCAAAGAAAGTTTCCGTGGTGCAAGATTGGCCTCCACCGGTCAACAAAATACATATTCAGTCATTTCTAGGACTCTGTGCCTATTATCGGCGGTTTATTAAAGATTTCTCTGCCATCGCGAGACCATTGATCGCTTTGTCTGAAAAAAGAAGCCACTTCCAGTGGACCGCTGCCTGTGAAGAAGCGTTCATTCAATTGAAGCAGAAACTGGTCTCCACGCCTATCTTGGTACAACCGACAGAGGAAGATGAATTTATCCTGGACACTGATACGAGCCAGTTCGTTTGCGGGGCTATTTTGTCACAAGTAAAGGACGGCCATGAGAAAGTAGTCGAGTATTGGTGGTGAGTTTACTCAAGTTATAATTCCCATTTCGTTGCAGGTGGAGATCATGAAGGCAATGCATGATAGCCCAGCTGGTGGTCATTTCGGTGTGCGTAAAACTCTGGCGAAGGTCAAACAACGCTATTATTGGGTAGGGTACTGTCGAACAGTACTGCAAAGCCTGTGTTACGTGTCAAAGACGGAAAGGTGCTCTACCAAGTGCTCGGGCACCCTTACAGCCAGTTTACGTTGCTGCACCTTTCGAGCGTGTAGCTATCGATATTTTGGGTCCCTTGCCAATCACCAGCCGGAGCAACAGATACATCTTGGTCTGCTGTGATTACTTTACGAAGTGGCCCGAGGCCATGCCATATGGGTGGACCAGACCGCGGAAAGCGTGTCGGAGGCGCATATTACTCACGTTTTCTTTCGATTTGGCGTCCCTATCCAGCTTCACTCAGACCAGGTGAGAAATTTTGGGTCCGCTGCGTCCGCCAACGTATTGAAGAGGTTTGGAGTAGACAAAACGCGCACAACCGCCCTGCATCCACAATCCGATGGGATGGTCGAACGCTTTAATCGCACGCTCCTCAACTATCTTGCGAAGTAAGTGAAAACCAACGAGACTGGGATGTTTCTTTTACTGGCCTATAGGACTGCAGTCCACGAAGCTACAAAACAGACCCCTGCCTTTTTGACTTTTGGACGCGAACTTCGTTTACCCTCAGAGCTTTGGACTGGTCTCGCCCCGGGCCGACCCACGGGAGTTTCGAATTACATTGATCATTTGGCGAAAAGATTGGACACGGCGTACTCTTTCAATCGAGATCAACTGTTGCAGTATAGCCGGCGAATGAAGGATCGCTATGACAAGGAGACAAGGTTTGGTTGTACGCACCTAAGAGGAGAAAAGGGTTCTGTCCCAAGCTGCAGAACGACTGGCAGAGTCCCTACGAGATAGTCGGGAGAATGGGAGAGGTTCTCTATCGTTTAACTAAGGAGGTTGGAAGGCGTCCACTGGTGGTACACCGGGATCGTTTGGCGCTATTTCAGTCTTCTCAGTGACTGGGACAGTCGATCTTCAAAGAAGGGGGTAGTGTAACAATTTGGCAGATCGAACGCGCAGGTAACACGAGCTCGCCTACACACTTTGTTATATTGTTCACTTGAACTAGTTTTTTCCTTTGTTTTTGACAGTTATCAGGACTTAGTTGTCAACGGGCTGGTCAAACGGCATGTGCATGCGATCATATGAAAACACAAGCGTTTTCACTCAGCTGAGGCCTACCAACTCCTACTCTCAACCTCCACGCGGTGACAGCCGGGTGCCTAGTACCTTAATCCAACAAATGGGTAACCAACCCCGTTTGGCGGATTCTTGGTGGCAGCAGATGAGAGAGGGGGGAAGAGTGCTTTTCTCACTAGAGCACTTCTTCCTGTTCCAGGCGGCAGCGGACGAATTCCCTAGACGGAGTCAACGGTGGCGTCTATAGTTCCAGTTAGGTTGAACTTAGTGAATACCTTGCGCGAGCTGCTTCGACGTATTCGGATCACAGGTCGGTAAGGAATTTCCAATGTTGGTCAGGACATTGGAATAGAGATATGGTGGCGGAGGAGCCCTTAATGGGCCAACGGCAGCGCTCATACTCCCGTAGTGGACTACTGGCACCGGTGTACCCGGCCCCTCGTCCTAGGGGAATAATTAAGGAACTGGCCCTCCAGGTTGGGGGTTGTGCCGTCGGGGTAACTTCCCTACCACGTAAAAAATATATGGTTCCGAAACAAGCAAAAGCCTCGGATAAGGATGACTCAACTAATGACGACCCCAGCAAACGAAATAAGGACAACGACCTTCGGATCTGTACGTGGAATGTTCTGTCCCTTTACAGACCACGTGCAACCGAACAACTAGCAGAGGCCCTAGACTGCTATAAAGCAGATATTACCGCCATCCAGGAAGTGCGATGGGATGGGCCGGGCAAAAAGACGATGAAAAACTGTGACATCTACCACGGTGATTGCTACAGAGGCAACAGGCAACGCTTATTCGGATGCGGATTTGTCATACGCGGCAGACTTAGGCAAGAAGTCTTAAGCTTCCGACACGTGAGCGAGCGTATTATGACTATCCGGATCAAGGCTAAATTCGCTAACATAAGCCTAATATGTGTTCATGCCCCCACAGAAGAAAAGAACCCTGCCACCAAAGAGTGTTTCTACGAGCTCCTCGACAAAACATACGAGCAATGTCCTAAATACGACGTTAAAATCGTATTGGGCGAATCACAGTCGGTGCTGAGAATATGGAAAAACTACTTCTGCAGACTGTATAACGGCGACGAAGACCAGCATCCCGCCGTCAGGCAGAATGAACCATTCAACATAGACAATGATAGTCAAAATTTCCGTCCACCTGACCAAAACGAAGTGAGGATATCTGCGATATTGTGTGAACGCCTGAAACCTTTTATCAACAGCCTGATTGGACCCTATCAGTGCGGTTTCAGGCCAGGAAAGTCCACCATCGATCAAATCTTCACACTTCGGCAGATCCTGGAGAAAACCCAAGAATTCCAAATCGATATTCACCATCTCTTTATCGATTTCAAGGCCGCCTATGACAGCATCTATAGAGAACAGCTTTATAGAGCCATGTCTAGTTTTGACATCCCTGCCAAACTTGTCCGTCTGTGCAGGCTGACGATGGAGAACGCTCGCTGCTCCATCAAGGTCGGTAATGACCTCACCGAGACCTTTGATGTCAAAAAAGGCTTTTGACAAGGTGACGCGTTGTCATGTGACTTCTTCAATATTGTACTTGAACGGATTGTGCGGAACTCAAAGACAACACCGGAGGCACAATCTATTACAAGTCTGTACAACTGCTTGCATACGCCGACGATATAGACATTATCGGAAGATCTCAGCGGGCTGTCACCGGTGCTTTTGCAAGCATTGAGGCGGAAGCGGCCAAAATGGGTTTGGCGATAAACGAGGGCAAAACCAAGTATATGCTGTCAACTAGAAGGGAAAACCAACACCGACGAATTGGACAAAACGTCACCGTGGGCAGCTATAACTTCGAGGTAGTAAGGGACTTTGTCTACCTTGGCTCTGCTATAAATTCTACTAACAAAATCAGTGCCGAAATCAATCGAAGAATAACTCTTGCCAATCGCTGTTTTTTTGGGCTTATAAGGCAATTCAACAGTAAAGCCCTATCTCGAACAACCAAGGAGACTCTATATAAGACCTTGATCATCCCAGTCCTGCTTTACGGCGCTGAAACATGAACTTTATTAAAAGAGGATGAAGATATCCTTGGTCGCTTCGAGAGAAAAATTCTTCGTAAGATTTTCGGTCCCGTTTGCGTTGACGGGTTTTGGAGGAGAAGATTCAATCACGAACTATACGAGCTGTACAGCGACATCGACCTAGTCAAAAGACTGCGTATTGGACGTCTGAGATGGCCAGGACATGTAGAGCGAATGGACACCAATGCTCCGGTCCGCAGTGTCTTCGGATCTAACCCCGAGGGACGACGCCGTAGAGGGAATCATCGCCGTAGGTGGCGCGCACAAGTTCAAGGGGACCTCGACCAACTTGGAGTGCGCAACTGGAGGCAATTAGCTAAAGACCGAGCTAAATGGAGAGGCTTGTTGGTTGAGGCCCAGGTTCACCCCGAACTGTAGCGCCACCTAAGTAAGTAAGGACTGAGTTTTCAGTGAAGAGGAGAAAGAAAGAGATCGTTCACAAGTGTAGACCATTGTCAAGAGAAATAAAAAGTAATCGATAAATTGCGAAGTAATCGTGGTTTAGTTGTTTTATTTAAAAGGCTCCGTCGTAACAGTATTTATTTATTGTGATAACGTCCACCTGCTTTATGTTTCATTTTAATTATAACTACAAAAATTTCCAGAAAAACAAGAAAAAAAGTAATCAGATTTTTAGTTCTGTTGACAATATCTCCCTAATAGCCTCTTGCAGAAGGGTAGCAGACTTGTACCTATAGTGCAGATACTACTATGGAATATACAAGTATGCAGGAGAACTTTGAAGAATGATCCCTATAAATACGATATCTGGGCGTCGTATTAGACATGCTGGTAGGCATATTCATCCACGCAAAACTCTGGAGCTCACACGCAGAAAACATATTGCCAAACGCTGAATTGTCCAACTTTTCAAGAGAGCAAAATCAACACAAATGTTCCATTATTCCATAGTCCCAATATTTTATAGTCTGTCTTAGCACCCAAATTTGTATCTTGCAATTCGAAGTCTAATGAATCTGCGTTCAAATACAGAGGCATACCGGAAAGCTGATTTTGTAGTGATGCTCCTAAAGGCTTATCAGGAGCGCTACTTTCTTTATCATCCTCTTGATATTCTTGCGAAGCATCGTTCTCATACCCTTGCCTACAACTTCTCCGACTCTAGTCTGAAAGGTTTTGGCCTATTGGATTTACTAGTGTTTCAAGGTAAAGTTGATTAGCTAAGCTCTCATCGGAAGTGTTTAATAATTTTGATTTATTTGGACCACCTGCAGCTCCTTTAAACTTTTAGATATGTCTCAACTTTTTTTTGTTGTATTTAAATTAGTTGACAATATCTGTATGCGACAGAAGAATGGCACAGCATATACCAATCGGCACTTCACAAATTATTCATTTTTCGAAAAGCTATCTTTCACACGTGTTTGGTCAAACTAATTTTGTTGGCAATATACATATGTCAAGTTTGTTTCTATAAACAAAACAGAGCAAAACCTTGTAAACGATTTGACCAGACCTTAAATCTGAGTCAGTTGCAGACATACACTTTATTATACAGTGCAGCCTTAACATTTATTGGCTTATTTTTGTAGCTATGTACATGTGTCACCCACATCCTTTGAATCTGCAAAATATTACCTATGCCAAATGTCAAAGAAACACAAACTTCTTACTACAAACCTTAACACTAAAAGCAAATACCTATACTACACTACCTCATTATTAACTTTCTATAGGTATGCCAGAAATTTAACTTTTAATAAATCTCTCCCATTAAAACACAAATCCGACAGGCAACTCAATTTCACACTACACGCGTCTTTATGAAAATTAAAACCCTGCAACAGTATCCAATTCAGCAAAGGCAGCAATTATCGATTTCAACCACTGACAGCTAGATAACCATTCCAGAGTCATTAAATCCCACTAACTGACCACTCATTCTGTCATTAATTGTAATTACTTAGCCGTCTCTCTTTAAGCCAGCTCATTAAAACGTAAAATCGTGGAAAGGGATGGAAAAGAGAATAAATATAAAAAAATAAAAAAAGGAGAGAACTCAAAAATATGCAGAAAGGACATAATGCCTCATTAATCCGATTATGAATATTTCACTGTCAGAGCACTGCCACGACAGGCAGACAGGCACTACCACGAAAACTGCCATTGCCCCAACAATGGACTGCAGCTGCATCCCAATGAAATGATTTGCATTGGAACGCAATCCGGATGAAGCCCTTCAGTATTTCTACTCATCCCCTCCGATTGCCAGTCAGTCGGTTCAAAGGTCACTTCGTCTGAGACTTATTGTGCAGCACAGTCCAAGAAGGACAATTCAGTCCTTGAAGAAGAAAAAGAATTCAAGAAAACAAAAAAAAAAAAACAAAAAAAAAAAGTGGAAAATTATTTTCATATAGAAAACGCCGAATACATTTGCATATTCATCACGGATATTCTCTGCGTTACCTACACACTTGCACAGAAGTTCGACTTCTGTTCCTTGCAGACCAAAACTACGTAACTTACAACATAATCCCATCGAACTTTCCAGTTCCGCTTCCTGCTGTATACCCTTTCCTTGCTGGTGCGCTACTGTATGTGTATGCACGTAGCTTAAGTCGTCCTTTGAGAGATGACTTCATGAATACGTAAAATGACATCTCGTGAATATTCCTCTTGGAATAATACTCTTTCACATTATGCTAAATAATTAAAAGGTGGAAAATAGAAAATTTATATTATGGCTAAAATTACTTGCCAAGTAGTGACACTTTGTCATGTGGTCAAAGATGGTAGTGGGACAGTAACGAAGGAAAGCTATAATAAGTTGCAAGGAAAGGACACCAGTCTGAGGAGTAAGTTTTGTGAAATATGGTCAGAAGGAATATGTGGGAATTGAAGTGAAGGACAGATTACTACTGGAAACTGGACACACTTTTTAAGTCCTTCATACATTTAAGTTGACAGTCAGAACTGCTATAGTAAAGGAAGTTCTTAAGCAGTGTTGAAGGCTTTAGAGGTATTTCATTTTTTGAATAATGATAACGATGCCATATGTAAATCTACTGAGGAAGACATAATGGCAAACAATGGATTAAGTTACATAAGGAAGATGGTGTGGCGAATGGGGAATACACTCAACTACACCACACTTAGCTCTACCGTTGTGATATCTATATAGCACAAAGTTCGAGCACATGATACATGGAATCTCCGCAGAAAATAATTTTGCTCTTGGCGTCGGGTTTCGGAACATCCCAAATTTTGGATTAGCCTGCAAAATCGATTATTATTTTTTTCGAATAATTCTTAAGTATTCTGAAAATATGCCTTTCAAAGTGTTTTTGGTTGTAAAATTTTAGACGATGGCAAATGAATCAGGTTGTACATCAATGACCTTCATTGTCACTAGAACCTCTATAGAGGTCACATTTACTTAGTCTTTGCTTTTTATATGGCATTTCCACGGGCCCAACAGACCTTCAACTTATACCATGTTTCATGAACTTTAAGCTCCTTAAATTTACAGAAGAAATTACATTTATTGTTTTCTGGTCGTCGATGAAGAAGGCGATATCTTCCTGAGGTATTGCCCTCATCGCTGCTGTCTATCGGATTGCTATTGAAATTTCCACCTGGAAAACACTGCTGTGATCCGCAAGTCTAATTAATTCGAATAGGGCCAACTTATTGGAAGAGATGTCCGCACATATGCCAATTTCAATCTTTCCTATAGATCCGTTAGCGTGAGTAGTCATAGCCTGTGTCCTTGGGACTATTCCGCTTTCTCTGCAAGAATATAAACTAGAATTGGGTTTTAAAAAAATAAGATAAGGCTTGGCATACTCAGTGGTTGTCCAGATATTTATAAAGGATCTCAGTATACTCCGTCGTACTTAACGTCCAGGTGACCAGTATCAAATGTGGAGTTTCTGATGTGCCAGGTTTAACCAGGTTATATATGTATTTCTCGACAAAGAATGCCTGCAACCATGTTCAATAATATAATTGACCCAAAGAAGGACGAGATACACATGGCCTAGTTGATAGAAAACGAACGTGAAATATGAAAGAAATCTAGTAATATAGTCGTAGTCGGTGCGGAGGAATAAAAATAATAAATCTGCAGACTGCTTAACGACAGTAATAAAAAACACCCTGCTGTTAGGCAGGATACTATATCCTATCCTAGCCGTTTTTACACAACTTGCCCGCTCAGTCTTAGAACAGAAAAGTTCTACCACTGACTTGATTTTCACACTGTAGATCCACACCAAATGTAGGGGGTAGGCGTCTGAAAAACGTCAGCATTTGATCACCAGCTTCCGAACCATAGATCGACTTCTCACTACCTTCGGAACAGAAGTTATTCGTTAGTCCAGATACTACCTTTCTTTCTTTGATAGAATGTATGGATGGCCACCTAACTTTGATTAAGTTTTACCGCCTGCGTTCTTTCAGCTCTATCTTAGTCCTTTGAAAGGGGAATATTGTGCTGCATCTAATAGCGTAGTGTCTGTTTCTGTCACTTCCTCGAAAAAGGATGTAGCTGGGTTCTTTCGTGCATCCCTTACGATGCGGTCAGAATCCATGCATCATTAAGGGGCATTACACATTTTTAATCCGACGGACTACCCAGTCAATGCGGGTATTTCCAGCTTTTTCCAGCTGTCACATTCAAGGTTGCTGCCTGTTTACCTCCATACACACTTGGACTAATTTTATTATCCGCTATTACTTACTACCAGATGGGTTAGGAACATGCTCGATAGCCGCATAATAACATCTTCGTCTGGAGAGGTCTCTGTGCCGGTCTCCGCGGCCAAAGGCTGCCCCCAAGGCGGCGTCCTCTCGCCTCTCTTATGGTCACTCGTGGTGGATGACTTATTGAACACACTTAATAGTTCAGGTTTCACAACCATAGGCTATGCAGATGATCTAGTGATCATCATTAAAGGCAAACATGAAGACAATGTGTGTCAACTCATGCATAATGCACTCCTTGTAGTCTCGGACTGGTGTGCTGGGGAGGGCCTATCGATTAACACCAGCAAGGTAGTCGTTGTATCGTTTACAAGAAGAAGAACGCTGAATATTGGCTCAGTGACTCTAAACGGCACAACAATCAATTTCTCCGATGAGGTCAAATATCTAGGAATCGTCCTGGATAAGAAGCTTAACTGGAATTCCCATATTAAGAATAAAATTGCCAAGGCGACTACTGCCTTGTGGGCCTGTCGCCGTATGTACGGCAAGACCTGGGGCCTGTCTCCAAAGGTCATTTTTTGGTTATATACCACGGTTGTAAGACCCATTCTGACATACGCGTCCGTAGTCTGGTGGACGAAAACCAAAGAGGTCACAACCATAAATAAACTCACAAAACTTCAAAGACTAGCTTGCCTCGGCATCACAGGTACTATGCACACTTGTCCCACAACAGCCATTGAAGCCATAATCGGACTTACTCCGTTACATATATTTATAAAAAAAGTGGCAATCCGCAGTGCAGTTAGTCTTAGAATATCAGATGCTAATAGTACACGGGATCACGTGGATCTCATGGAGCTATTGTCCGACTTCCCCGAGCTAGTCATGCTCAGCACGGTCTCCGACTTTACGCCTAAATCACTCTACTTTGGTGGAAGGTTTGAGATTGTGATCCCAAGCCGTGATATATGGAATAATGGCGGACCGTCGCTTGATCCAAAAGGTATAGTGTGGTACACCGATGGATCAAAAATGGATTCAGGAGTTGGCGCCGGTGTGTATGGACCCAACCATAAAATTTCGAAATCACTCGGAAAGAGTCCTAGTGTTTTCCAGGGCGAGCTTTACGCCATTGAAACTTGTGCTAACATTAACCTGCACCCAGGTATCAAAGGTGCCTCTATCCATATTCTCACCGATAGCCAAGCGGCGCTCAAAGCACTGATCTCCCATTTGATCAGTTCAAAATCAGTTCTAAGCTGCCTCGACAGCTTACAAAATCTGTGCCGACACAATAAAGTAAAATTGTGGTGGGTACCGGGTCATGTAGGCATTTACGGCAATGAAACTGCAGACCTGCTAGCTAGGAAGGGCTCCTCTGAGTTGAGGTCTCAGGCAGGCTAAAAGAGCAGTTGATATCCTAAAATACGGCAGAAATGACATAAGAAGGCTTGTGAGCTTCCTTACCGGTCACTGCCAACTTCTCTACCACCTTAACAAAATGAGAATTTCGGAGGATATCACCTGCCGCCTCTGCCTAGAAGAGGACGAAACCGCAGAACACATACTATGTGAGTGTGTAGCTCTGTGTAGAACTAGGAGAAGCTTTTTCCTTAAAGAGATCATATCTCCAAAAGATCTTAAGAACTCCTCCGCAGCCGTAATTATAGCTTTCATAAGGAGAGTAGAAGTACTGCTGCCCTAAAAAGTGGCCTATGGCACAATAGATCTCCTTGGTCGCAGTGCCTACACGCCATTTGGGCGTGGCCACACACCTGTTTAAAAAAAAAATCCGCTATTACTATTTAATCCACTTTCAAAGGTACTATATGTTGGTGAATTATTTCTTTCCAAAGGTCTTTAATTTCCACCCGTACTACGTACCACTTCCCAATGCTTCTCCACCGACACATGGAACTGACTAATTTGCGAATCATTTGGTTCGCTGAGTTGCAGTAACTGGTCATCGTTAGCCGTTTTTCTGATTCCCTCCACGTTTTGGCTTAGCTCTCTCCGGTTACGGTTTTTCTTAATTTTTCTAGGAATATGCGTCTGTATGGTTTGATTTCTTACATTTTTTTTGCTCTAGTCCGTACTTTGTCCATGTCGGATATTCTATTCAGAAATGTAGACACTCGTATCTCTTACCGAGTTGGCAAGTGGTTTTCTTAAAACTCTGCTGCTTAAAACTTTGCAAACTGAGAATATTTACGGTGACACAGACTATCATCTGACAAGGGCTCAACCTTAAAGGCACTTCGTACCAACCATTATTATGCATTCGATACAAATTCGTTTGGTTACTAAAGTCTGTGTCATGTTAGCGTCTATACAAGGTAGTAGACCTTCTAAGGATTGTGATAATCGACGATGACAAACTTATTGAGGCTTTGTAATAGAATGGGCTTTACATCGAAAGGACCCAGCATTCCATTTCGGTCCGGCCTTATTTTCGGATCATAACCTCGCTGATAAAAGGAAGAAGAAGATATTCCCTCGCAGTTTCATAGAATGTTCAGCAGAACCTGGGGGTTTAGTCTTACATTGGTACACTGGATATGTGTATACATGTATTGTTAGACCGTATCTAACATACATATGAAGTGGATATTTGTTGGTCGACATCCCACATATTCAAGAGCCAACTATGGAGCTTCAACATCTTGCGTATTTTTGGATTGCAGGTGTGATGAGAGGAACTCCCACTGCTGCGATGGAAATCTTCCTATCCATTCCTTCCCTGAATCTCTTTGTTGAAAGTGAAACCATTAAAGCTATGCACCGCATAAGAGTAGTGCTTGGATGGCAGATCAATATCAGTATGGGACCTAGAGCTAGAACGCCGGAAGGCTTTCTCAAGAGCACTTGACACTGTGTGCTGGAAACAACTTTTTTTAGTAACGTTTTTGAGTTTGTCTTCCTGATCGTGTGGGATGGTTATTTTGTAGACAGCTCAAGGGTGAAATTTGTTCAAAGGATGATTGGATCAAACAATTCTTAATAAAAGAAGCTACCCTATATATTTGCTCAGATAGCAAAAGTGTTATCAAATCTGCTCTGATGTAATGATTACCCTTAGACATCGCGGAGGGGGCTTTCGTTCAGCTGAACTGGCTAGGAGGATCTAACTCGGTAACGCTGGCCTAGGTCCCTGGCCAAAATATCAAGGGTTAGCACAGGGCTGAGTGGGCGCCGTGGCGTAAGTGGTTAGTGTGTCGGATCACTATGCATGAGGTTCCAAGTTCGAATCCCAGAAAACACCAAAAAGTTTTTACACGCGCCCACCTCTCGCGAGCGTCTGACAAACATCCGAGAGTATTGTTGTCATGAAAAAGCTTCTCAAATCGCCGTTCGGATTTGGCACTAAACTGTAGGTCCCTTCCATGCGTGTGAAAAATATAACGCACACAACATGAGTGGTTGCGAGAAGCTAGGCCCTGGCACTTAAGGAGCTGTTGCGCTAAATATTTTTTTTTTTTTTTTTTAAGCAAAGGGCTGAAGTTTTTACCAGAAAAGGATTAACAAGTGGTTTTAGTGACCCACAGCCTTCTATAGGCTGCTGTTCCTCGATTCACAAAATGTGAAATGACTGAGCTGCTACGTCTTCAGCACTACCAACATTTGATAATCTGTTAATATTGACAGGACTAAGTATCTGCTTAAATGATGCCACTTGTCTCGTCGTTGCCCTTAGGATCTAAAGTGAGTATCTTACATTTTTCGGCATGATGTTGCTTGAAGGACTTGCAGTAATTATTTGAGAACAAAGCAATAGATGATTATCACTTTTTTTAGGTATATTTCCATAACTACTGCCAAAAATTACAGTTTACTCAGTTTTTGAACCTCTGTGGGTTATCAGACTTCAATGGAATTCGTTGGAAATTTAATAAATACTTAATGAAATATTTATTTATTTTTTATTAATTGATAAACCAAAAGGAACAAAAATGCATTATGCAAAGGTTGAAAAGGGATAATATAAAAAAAAAAATGAGAACAAATAAAAGAATAAAAAGTACTAGAGTATACAAACATATGTGAAGATATTAAATGTAAAAACTCAGAAGATACAAATATTATCTATAAATATAAAACTCAATGTACCAATGTTTGTAACTATGATATGGACTCCGAAAACACCGAAATTATTGAGCTCAAGCTTTCAGACAATCTTCGGTATTGCCCCGAGAGTGTTTCTGCGAAGTTTGGTCGAAATCGGTTGTAGCAATGCACGCCGGATATCCGCTAGTATTCAATATCCGCCGGTCAGATTAATTGAATCGGTGAGTGGAAGAACAGTACAAACGCCAAAAATTGAATTTTGGGCTGAAATAGCTGAAATGTTCTACATATGTAAACCTACCAATCAGCAAAATAACAGTACGTTAGATAGCCGAATGCATACAAAAATGGACTACGCTTTTCGCTGATTGTATGGAAGCACAGTACAAATGCGTTTAGTTATTTCTGTTTTTCTCAAAAGCCGTATTTTGTACATGTACTGTTCTTCCACTCACCAATTCAATTGTATTAACAATTTCTAAGATCTAAAAATCTCTGATAGTATTAGTTGGTCTGGAGAATATTTTATAAAGCGTGTTCTTGTTGCTTCGGTGTTTCATGAAAGCACTTTTCATTGTAATTTGTCAGATTCTATTTATTTATTAATGAATCATCCTCTAATGAGCCAGACGACAGCGCATTTTTAATAAGAACTGCTACATTCGTTCTTCATCCTACAGCATGAAAAGTTACTGCACAGCATCTCCATCGTGGTTATTCATCGCACACTCACATTAAACTAAAATTTTGTTGGCAACAAAATTCACCTTGAATTTTCCCCACCAATAACTGCGGAATGGCGGCAGTCAACCATATCCTTGAAAAAATGCAAAAGGATACAAAATGAGGGCGCGACGTACTGTGGGTGAAACTGTGGGGTCCTTGGTGAATAGTGAATGAAAAAAGGACTCAGTTTTGTTTGCTCTCTGACAACATATTGATTTTCCAACAAATCCCAAGTCCCTTGGCCAAGCTACATCATGCTAATAGAGCATGACTAACGCGCCGAACTCCATCTAGCGGAAAATTGTAAGCTGGCTAGTATTTAAGGGACCTGCGCTCTTTTGGAGTTTTGTGCAGAAATATGGAGGCACGGTTGGTGAGTCGTGTGAGTGCGTGGCCGAGAAATAATTTCTGCACACTCACGAGAAGCACGTTGTCCTCTCGGCTTGAATTAATTTACGAGACAATCTTGGGGTGGTACTGGTTCGTCGTCGTAGAGGCATGGATGATGTTCGGCGGATGATTATGTGTTGTTGTTCTGCAAGGACTTCCAAAGAGCAGAGGTGTGCAGAGAAAAATTCTTTCTTTTTCGACGGAAAATGAAAAAAAAAAAGAAAAAAAAAAAAAAATCACGAAAGAAATGAAAAAGAAAAGAAGAAGAAAAATTGTCAATATTGACTTACGGTTTGAATTGGAGGCATCTGACCGTAGTAAAAACGCTGCCAATTAGCTAGTTATCTTTATAATCCTCTTTTTACAAATCCGGAAGGTGGATGGGGTGTTACTTTATCGATTGACATGGATTCAATATTTTTTTTTTCCTTTCCAATAAGGGCATTAAGAGCGTTTTATTAAGTTGGCGAAAGTTTTTTTGTCTTAACAGTAGAGAAAGTTTGAAGTGCCACAGGGCAGTGTCGAGAGGCCGTAGTTACGTGGTTAAAGGTGTTGGAAGGAGTTAAAAAAAAGTTAGGAACTTTTTCAATTTTAAAATAAATCTTTTGAGTTTTTATGATGTGTGGCTGTGGGTAGGGAACGACAATGATTGATATTTGTAAGGCAATTAAATTTCACCGCATGTCTTGCAAGAAACAAGCAAAAATGTTTGCGCTTGAGAACTCAACAAATTCACCGAATTATCGATATTCTAAAATAAATGGAACGGAATTAGTTTTATATATCTATTTTTGAAAAGGGCGTACTTATGTCCTGTATCCCCATGTGGGTCATAGGGCTTCTAATATGCCTAAGCGCTATCTTCCGGAATAGAGTAGTACAGTGTTACGCGTTGGGGACTGGTAATCACCCACACTCCTAACCATCTTATCCCACTTACCCGCAACATGTTTAGTCTATGTCCAGAGCATTCTTTTTTCAGTTTTTCAGTTGGAGGAATCTGGCTTCCCGAGTCGAGAAGCGTTTTATCATTCCAAAATCTTGTCTTTGTTCGGGTACAATAGCCGTTTACATGTGATCAAAGTCATTTACATGTGATCATTTCTTATCCGAGGCGTAATGTCGGTTTCTGGTAAATTTTCGGAAACGCGAAATGCTGCCCTACATTACCTAGTCTAAAGTTAAGGCCCTAGACAACCAGCACATTTAAATTTCAGCCTACATGTACAAGCGTTTTTATGTATAGTTCCCCGGGGACCACCACTAGGAGGTAAAGCAAGCGCGTCATCACGAGATTGATTTTTGCGCTACTGATACAAGCAATTTATATTTATTGGCATCTACCACGCCTACGTACGGTTTTTAACAATGCGCTTTAACTCCAACCAACTTTTTCCTAATTGCCGTGACTCCTCTTCAACTGATTTTTCCAAAGTTTTATGAGGGCAAATCGATATCCTTCGTTCTTCAGTAGATAAGGTCCGGAGTCCAAATTTTAGACAGGGTAGGTTGTGTTAGGTTCGGTTGGAGGGAAATGCACCTAAGTGCTTATCACGGGGCCATTCGGTCCATTGTGTTTCCCTTTGCAGTGTGGAACCTACACATAAATAAATAATTAAATTTAATTATCTTGAATAATTATCTTGCGGTCGGTTCTGCTGTGAACCAGCGAGTGCTCTTTATGAAGCCTATCATGTTCCTTAGTGGGACTTGTATGAGATCCCCTAGTTCGTCAAAAAACCTGTTTCCCATATGATGGAGGCGGCGGTTTTGAAGATTTGGTCAATCGCATAGCAGGTGTTTGATGGTTTCTGTCTCCTCTATATCTTGACAGCTCCTGCAGTGGTCGGGTGTGTTGACGCCTAATCTAGCAGCCATTACCCCTATCGCGCAGTGTCCTGTTAGCGCTCCTGTCAAGATGCGAATCTCTTTTTTATTCATCGCCAAAAGGCTTTTTTGTTCTATTTTCATCCACTGTCGGCCATAAGCTGCGAGATATGACACATTCGCTTCTGGCGTGCCAAGCGGAGTTAATCAGTTCTCTTGCTTTTAGGTCTATTTTCCTTTTCAGTTCACCAATTGGAGTTTTTACTGACATCCGAGTGTGTTGAAAATCCAATGCTGATCCTTTTTTGGCTAGTTCATCTGATGTCTCGTTTCCTTTTATATTACTTTGTCCAGTGGCCGACTTCGAAAAATAATACTGTTATCTGATTATCAGTGCGGGTTTGTCTCGGGTAATTCAATCACAGATCCAATGCAAAGTATAAGGATCGTAATGGAAAAATGTCGTGATATGATTTGCAAATTGTATTTGTTGATTTTGAAAAGGCATTCGACAGACAACCACGAGATATGATATGGGTGGCGCTAAGACATCGAGGGGTTCCAGAAACCTATGTATAGATAATCATGGACATGTACGAAGGAGCAAAGACAAGAGTAAGATGCCCCGCTGGAGTAACCGAAGAGTTCCCAATCAAAGTCGGGGTGCACCAAGCAAGCGTTTTAAGTCCTTTGCTCTTTATTACAGTCCTTGATGCTTGAAGGTAAAGTGATGGACCCCAAGGTACATCAGTTATTCTTTGCTGACGATGGAGCCATCATAAGTGAGTATCCTACATCCCTGCAACGAGCACTTGATGTGTGGGTGTACGTTTTGGAGGGAAATGTGTATCGCATTAGTTCAAAAAAGACAGAGTACTTGTGTTGCCCGTTCTTTGATCCACTCAGGCCTTTTCCAGACATTTATTTGAATGGAACAGTGCTTCCCAAGTGCGAAAAGTTCAAATATCTGGGATCTATGATCAATAGCAAAGCAACCTGTGATGAAGACATCAATCATCGCGTAAGTTGAAAGGAATGCTCTACACTATAGTTGTGCGTCCAGCGCTCACATACAGTTCACAATGTTGGACGATGTACAAAAAGTATGAGAGTAAATTAACGGCAGCTGAGATGAAGATGCTTCGCATGACAGCAGGAGTGACAAAGCTTGATCGAATAAGAAGTTCGAAGATTCGTGGAAGCTTTCGCGTCAAGGAAACCATCGTACAAAAGATAGAGCGCGACCGGCTTCGCTGGTATTGCCTCGTTCAAAGGAGAGATCATTTGAACCCAGTACAAAATGAAATATCAATGCACGTTCTAAAGACATCGCGATATAGAAAAGGCAGAGCTATAAACGCCTGGATCACACAAATACGACGACATCGGCATTTCATTGGCCTCAGTAACCGAGTGATCCGAAATCGGCAGGCCTGCCGATATTTTCTGAGGTCAAATAGGCGAACCCCATAGGCGGATCAGTAGAAATACGGTGAAGTGGGAGGGTTATGATCCCTTATTTTCGGATCATAACCTCGCTGGAAAAAGGAAGAAAATTACTATGTCCGGGAACCCAGCAGAGAGTTACGTCATGGGTGTTGCATATTCTGTTCAACGTGCTACGGCATCTGGAAACTGTTTGCGATCTGACTTCCTAGCTGTCTAGTGCTTTGATTGCCGCTTGACTATCCACGAAAATGTTAATCTTGAAAGGATTTCGTTTTTTGCTATGTATAGTCTGTGCAGCCCTGTCAAGGACGAAGACCGCTTGAAAGATGCTACAGTCATCCAAGAGTGTGTATGAGTCGTTGATTTCAAGTGACTCGCAAAAAACTCCAGAGCCAGTTCCGATATCCATTTTAGACCTGTCAATGAATAGTTGAATATGCTGTACATTAATTAATGTGTTGGAGTCCCACTCTTTTCTTTCGGGAATAAAAGTGGAGTAGTTCTTTTCGAAATCTATAAAGGGTATGATATAATCTGTTGTTCTGTTGAGAGGGTAACGTGGATTGTGGGCGAGTGAAGTTCCTTGTTCGAATCCCTGAAAACACCAAATAGTTTTTTCACTGTCCCACCTCTCGCGAACGCCTGACAAACATCCGAGAGGATTGTTGTCATGAAAAAGCTTCTCAAAAACAAAAGTAAAAATTGCCCCCCGGATACGGTAAAAAACTGTAGGTCCCTTTCATTCGTGTGAAAAATATAACGCACACAGCACGAGTGGTTGCGAGGAGCTAGGCCTAAACCCTTCATGTGTTATGCGCTAAATATGTATGTATGTAACGTGGATCAAAGCGACATACTCCTCCAATTGGAAAATGACTTCGTGTGGTATAGCCTCTCAGTGATTTAACCTTACAGGACAAGAGTAAGAAACATCATGCAATTTCTACAAACTTTACATTTCTTTAAAGGAAATTATGGTCTTAATAAAACTCTGCTTACCAAAACCAGAAGAAAAGTATACTGGGCATGCAAATGCCATGTGGTTAGACATAAACCAAAGAAGAAGGATCATCACTTCTTTCAAAAAGCAGAAATTTCCTAAGCTATAAAATTTAAGAGCAAGTAACGTTTGACTGCAACCAAACTCATTTTTCAAAGTAGGAGTATACAACGAAGTTGTTAATACTCAGTGTTTTCCACATCATAGAAAAGACAATACCAATTCCAATTTGCAGGCCCTGTTCAATTTTAAACGAAATGGGAGGCTTCAATGAGAGGCTAATTCAATCTTGTTGAGCCTAAACCGGCAAGTCATTCAGGCGGTCATCAGCCTAGTTATGAAATTTACGTAAAGGATAAAAAGTTCCCATAAACTGAGAATTTGTTCATACATATATGAATATGTATTCTCATCATAACCTGAAATTAAACAAAGAAACAGTCAACCAACTCTCCAACTAGATCATTAATAGCTCGAAGAACTTCTCCCGTTTTCACAGTCATGTACCTACCTATATATGTATGTATATCTAGAGGATAGTAAAGGCAGTATATACTATCAGTCCAGCAGGCTTCCGTTTAAAGCCCACAATTTTTCTGCATTCTTTATTATTTTTAGTAGAATTGAATTGAGTTCCAACTAGCGATCCCCTTCCGATAACTTAATTATGCCTCCCGTTGCATAGGTGTGGTTCGAGTCCTTTTTGACTATGGCGCGTCACCTCAAATAACGCTTTTTCTCTATTGCGCCCTTCTGGATTCGAAGACTACGCTGGCCCTTAATGACATTGTATTCGAATCCTTTTGACTAGGCTGCTGAACAATAGTTTCCATTTGCATCTTCCCTTTGACCTTCTGTTCATGACTGGACCAAAGAATATATAGCAAAGCAAAGTTATTTTTCGCTTCGATTCTACATATTGCAATAATCACGAAGGCATGATTCTTAACTGTCATTCAGACACTAATTATGCATACTTTCGTACGACCGCATTGAATGGCTAATTCTGATTAGTAGCGGAATATCTATTGTCGTCGTCGCTCAACAGTCTAAGATAAGTTTTTTTTCTATCCTCAGCACCAACATCTATTTTACTACTAGATTTCTATGCGCTTTTTAAGTTCTGGGGCAATTCTTTTACAATTGTTCTGAAAACGTTTTCTCTATTTTCTTGGTCGCGTGGTTCTCATGCTCCTGTTTTTTTTTCTGAGAAGCTGGCACTTTGTGAAACTCCAACCATGGTCTAATATCAGATGCAACAGCTCTGATCCCAAAAGTTTCTAACAAAGGCACTCATGGCTGAATAGAATGAGTCATGTTCATCTACTCGTATATGTCATCAATCCGCAGAAGATATGAACATGTTTTACCATTCGTTCAGTACCAGTATACAGGCCACACCAATAAGAGAACGTTTTAGATATTTTTGAGATGATACTCGTAGCTAAATTAATTTGACAGAATATGGGTTTCTTGGCACATCTTGGAAGACGGTCTGCAGACATATGCATTACGTGACCACACCACACCATAGATCGTTCCGTTCGAAGAAGTAGTTGCTCAACATTGAGCGAGTCGTGTACTCTGGTGTTGCGCACTTGATCCCTACTAATTATTCCAGCAAACCCGCAAAAGAACCCATTTCGACAGTTTGTATCCGCGACCTGACCCCCTCGCAGCTGACCTCCTTGTGGTGGGGGCGGGCAACGTGAGTAGGATGAGCAGATGGGTAACTTAAATAGTTATTTCCATCTATAAAAGCCAGTCACAGCTAACAAGGCACACACCCCAAGATGGCAAGGAGACATAAACGGGTCTCGGATATTGCCAAAACTGATAAACCATGACATCTTTGGAGCCATGCCTGTCAATGTCAATGGTCTCGCGAACTTTTACGGCGGTCGAGGAGTGAGTGTGCTATGCCCTGATAGAGGCACAGATAAATTCTCTAAATTTTAAAAATGAATACGATTTTAAAACTACTGATTTCCGCTACTCGTCTTTCATTTTAGCGGATTTGTATTGAGGGAATATTGGCTTCAAAAATAGCATGCAAAGTGGAATAATTTTAACGCTATCAGTACTGCTTAAGGGCAAGCATTTTGTGACGAATATTACTTTGAACTGAAAGAGAAAAACTCAAATCAGCTACTAAGTAATATCCAGCTTGTCACAGTCATCATTTAGCGTGGTGTTAGTTAATAGTATTGTGAATATTTATAAAGCCTAACACCTTAGACAAAAAGACTGGACAAGTTAACAAAAAGTTAATTTCATATTAAACAAAAGTATGAACTAAAAATTAATATGCTATGCATAAGTCAAACATTACACTAAACACTTACAACAATGAAGTTAGTATCGTTCGTATAATTTATGTTTTAGTTTTGATTTACTATGGTTGTAATCAAATTTGTCGCGGTTAGTATTCACTTCCTTCGCCATGCGCGTAAGAGGTTCGTTAGAACCGAAGTTCGTTCGGTGGAAATTTACGCGGAAAATCTCGGTATTTCTGGAGTAGTAGCATCTTACATTTAAACCGCTTTAATTTAAAAGATCCGGCGAGTCAATAAAACCATTTACCAGCTGGTGTAAAAATACTACATTACATACTTCCCTACGTTTCTCCAAAGAATGACGATTTAAGAGAAGAAGGCAGTCGCAATATGGTGGAAGACGTGTAGGGTCATTCCAGTTTAAATGGCGAAGTGCAAATCGGACAAACTTACGCTGTACCGATTCAAAACGGTTAATGTCTACTGCATACATTGGAGATCAAATGTTAGACGCATACTCTAACTGCGGACGAACAAAGGTATTATAAAGTGTGGATGTTATAAGAGGACACTTGAATTCTTTACTCCAACGTTTTATAAAGCCAAGCAATGATTTCGCTTTATTGACAATCTGTTCAATATGAAATTCGAATTCGATATTTTGAGAAAAATGCACTCCTAAATCACATATTGATGTGACTTTGTTAAGTACAGATTCATTGAGATTGTAATCATAACTTATTAAATTACGTTTTCTTGAAAAGATCATCGACTGGCATTTAGATACCGCCAAAAATAAATTGTTATTACAGCACCATTCAGCGAACGTATCTAAATCATTCTGCATAGCTATACAATCAGACTGATTGCGTACAAGCCTAAAGATTTAAATGTCGTCAGCATAGATTAAGATTCGAGTACTCTTAAGTATTGCCACCACGTCATTGATCGCAATGATAAATAAAATAGTGCCTAAGTGACTTCCTTGGGTTGCACCGGATGTAGCGAGGATTGCATCGGTTGTTATTCCCCGAAATAAAACTAGATAAGTTCGGTCTTCAAGATAAGAACATATCCATCGAACGAAATAATTTGGAAAGCCCAAAGACGTAATTTTAAACAGAATTAAGCTGTAAGAAAGTTTGTCAAAAGCCTTGCTAAAATCTGTATAAATACATTCGACCTGACCACCCTCTTCGACAACTTTGTTTGTAAAAGAAGTAAATTCCAACAGGTTGGGTTCTATTCATGAACCCATGCTGCTTGGTTGATAGAAATGGTTTGCAAGCAAAATGAAAACCCTTTCAAACTATAGCCTCGAACAGTTTTGGCACACACTGTAGCTTGGCAATAGGTCTATAATTAGAAATTTCACCTCGATTTCCTTTTTGTGTATTGGAATAATAAAAAGTTTTTCCAAATTTTAGGAAAAATGCTCTGCTTTAATGATGCCCAAAATAGCACGGCTAAGGGTGTTGCCAAGGCATTGCAACAATATTTTAGCACAATCGGAGGAAATCAATCAGGGCCACAGGTAGTGCCGTGCTAAGTAAAGCTAAATGCTCTCTCACATCTTCATCAATTATTGAAATCTGGCCCATTGAGCTGCTAGAGAAACCTTCAAGGAGGGCGAAATTACTTTGGGCAGGTGAATAGTTGTCGAAACAGAAAGATAGGCCAAAGAATGAAGAGAACATATTGCAGATTACAAGAGGGCTGTTGCTAAATTCGCTTAAGTAAGACAAATTAGCAGGATAGCCATCCGTTTTTTTTTACTGTTTACAAATTTCCATAAAACTTTGGGATCGTAAAGAAGTGAGCCACACATTTTATTAATGTAACTATCATATAGATTTTTCGATAAGATTTGAAAGTCTCTATAGAGGATAGCAAACTGGTTATAATCGCTTGTTCTGTTTGTCGTTAAATAATTTTTCCACGCTCTATTTCTTTTATTTCGCAGACTCCGTAATTGGTTATTGTACCAAGGAGCAGTTGTAGACAAATCCTTACCTGTGTTTCTTACGAGTACGGACGAGATACAAGAGTTAAATATATGTATGTGAACATTTTTAGTCATTTGTTCAATATTACTATTGTTGTTGGAAATTCCTACAAAGTCAATGCTAGATATTAGTTCGTTCAGTAAATTAAAGTCTGATTTCTTAAAATCAAATCCAAGAGTAAGATTTTCAAAAGTATCATGAACCACGTCGTCATGTGAAAGAATAACGTGAAGTGGAGGATGATACGCGTCAATAATACTCATCGTGGTGGAACTAGGTTCCACAATACAACTGCTAGAATTTGTATAAAAAACCAGATCAAGTTGTCTGTCAAGAAGTTTTTTATACTGCTTAGTTGCAGTAATCCACAAGACATTACATTGTCCACCAGAATTGTTTCTTGAGGTAAAGACGCATGAGCCACCACAAAACTAAGTTCGTCGTCAGAAAGGGTCCACTTTAAGTTGGGTAGATTAAAGCCATCCACCAATAAAATGTCGTCGAGTGGATTACAATTTTCCGATACATAATTTATGGCATCAGTAGCGTGCTTATATACCTCGGTCGAGCTTTCAGGAGGAATATAAATGTTAATAATTATAATGAACCTATATCCTAAATTTAATTTCACACAAATAACGTCCAGCGGGTCTGTATTAGGAATTGGAAAAATGCAACTTTGCAAAGAGTTTCGAACAGCAATTAGGACTCCACCACCCCTTAGATGTTCAATAACTGAGTATCTATCTTTACGATATACTTCAAAGTCTGAGGAGAATAATTCCGTGTTCAGAAAGTTAAAATTAAGCCAAGTTTCCGTTAGCGCAATCACATCATGGATCGATGCATGAGATGCCAATAATAAATTTCTCGTTTTTGTACGGAGTCCCCTTACATTTTGGTAGTAAAGGGATAAACGGTTTAGTTTTTTTGGAGAATTAAGAACAGGGCGAATGTTGTTATTCTGAGGCTTAGTAACAAACTCTCTAATGAATGCATCCTGTGGCGACATCTCTTTCTTTAATAGCTTTTCAAAGAGACATAACTCCGTCGTTAGTTTAAATGAGTCGAAAGGACTAGTCTTTTTATTAATTTTTTGACATTTAACAGAATAGTCTTTTAAATTGTTAATTATGTCGTCACAGGACGTGCCAGGAAGTAGTCTAGAAACGAAGATTTCCTTCGGCTTAGGCAACGCTGACAGACGGTTTTTGATTGGGGCTATACCATATGAGTATTTGTTTTGCTAGATGTTGGAATGTCAACAGTCGGTATATTTGTTCCCAAATTCGCGCTGGTGGTAGAAAGATCAGTAGATAATTCAGTATTGGATGGAATACTTGGTGCCGTTATTATAATAATTTGCATATTACATGCGTTTTCGAAACATCCCAACCACGTAATCCGTGAATTGAAAAACTCAGTCGAATTTTACCTCCCTACAGTTTTAAAATTTTCGATTTTACTTATAATGCCCTGCTCTACACATGTACATATATGAAAGTGGCTATGACGTTTGGAGCAAACAAATAAACGCCTTATCGATAGCCTAGTAGGAACTCCAACTCGCACTAGTTAATCATTTTTATTGTGTATGCTTTTGGTGTTAAAAGAAATTCAGTTCTTTGTTACCCATCATCCTATCATTTTCTGCTAACCGAATTTACAGAATGTCCCGTTGTTATCCGGGGTTTTGCATTTGGCATCCATGAAATAACGAACACACAACAATTAATAAACGCAGAAAGGACCCGCAACTTCACAAATAGAATTGCCGAACCAGAAGGAATTCGCACGAAAAACTACATCCAGACAATATTGCAGAGTTTTATTGCCAACCAACTCGTTGGGGTTTTACATTTTCAATCTCTTAGCATAGTTCCGCGCTTTCGTCCTCTACCATTCCTATCATCCTCCACATGTACGTTGCAGGACTTTTTCATTCAATTATTTGTTTACGTCCGCCAGATGTCAGCTTAGAATTGGCTTCATTGATTGGATAGAAAAGATGTCAATATGGTTGTGGGGTTTGGGCGTGGGGTCTTTGTCTTCGGTAATATATTCATTTGTTAGTGATATTCATTTCGTGATACATGTTTTTTTTTTTGTATTGCTGCATTCATTGTTGTTTGTATGAAAGAATAAAGTGCAATACACATGCTCGCTGACGAATAGCGGAGGACGGTTGGGGGAAGAATGAAGAATTTGTGTGGTTAATTAAAACCAGTGTAGGGGAGAGATATGAGCAAAAAAGTTTTCGAAAAACATTGCGAAATGTAGTACACTGTGCTGTCGAATGGGACATGACATGCTGGAATGCTGTCAATTGTCCTTCTGGTGTGATAGAGTTGCTACGAATTTTTTTGTTATTCAATTATTTTTTAAAATAATGAATGGCATTGTTTTGCACAGGGATGTGTGCTATAATTAGGACGAATGTAACAATGGAATTTGGAGGTTGCCAGGATTGTTGTGATTGGAAATGGAATTTTTTTCGGTAGTTTGAAGCAGTGGTAATTTGCCAGTTGGAATGCCACTGAACCAATTAGTTCTATTAGTCTGTGTACACTTGGAGAGCATGCTCAAATTGAATGTATGTGGGTTTTGTGTATCAAAATAGGTTGAGTTTCTTTAAGTATGAAATCTTGCTGTGTCTATGTACGGATAGTGGGGAAGGAAATGTGTCCATTGGTATTCCATTTTTCATAGCATTCTTGTGGTCAGGAAGCCAGCAAAAAGTAAAGTAAGTAGCGCAGATTGAGATTTCCGATAGCATTTAGCAAGATTGTATTGTATCTTAATGGCAGAAATTGCGTTTAAAGTGGAAGTGGTGTTGGTATTCTTGAAGCCAGCTATCGGCTTTTGTCACTGGCAGGACTTTCGGTTCTATAATATGTATTACTGTGGTTAGCAAATCTGATCGAGCTGAACAAATCCACCTCCTCAAGAGGTGGAGAGACTTACTAATTAACACCTAATTGCCTTCTTACAAAGTGTTTATAAGATTATAACATTATTGGTTTTCTAACTGCTTGGTGAGGCAGATTTATACATATACTCCTCTTCTTCAGCCATTGCGTTAAAGGTTCGTAATTTGAAGGAACTGTAGAAATTCTGGAAAAAGTTAATATTGGGAGCCTACATTGAAATTCCTGAAAATTGCGGTACAGTTTCTACTTTCTAGTATAAAGTTACATTTTCGAACGTTCTCTTTAAGATATCTTAAGATATCTGGAACCGCCTGGAATAATTTAGTAACGACACTTGAAATACATTAACCAGATGACATCACAAATTGGCATACAATTCACTAATACTAAAAAAAACCCGACCAATATTCAACTTAAAATCTCAATTAGGCAACTGAAAACTTAATGATGCACATTTCCAAAGAATTTAATTCTGCACTTTATTCAAATTGACTGACAGATCCACCATTAAGCGCGCACGGATAATGAAACCCTGCTCATCTGCTTCGACCTGAATTTAGAAACCGAGAGTCTCAAATTATCCAAATGTCATCCACAAAAAAAAAGAGAAAAAAACAAAAAACAAAAAAGGATACAATTACCTTATCGCATCCCTAGCGACCTACTTTTCTAGAATTCCCTCCATAATTACATGATACATTAGGTAAAGGATATTCGTGTCAAGCATTTCACTTCACTCACTTATTTGACAGCAAAAAGATCCCCACAGTAAAATGAAAAAAAAAGTCAACATTAAAGTACCGAAATGATTGCATTCCCCAATCCATTGAGACGATGCTCGTCCTTAATTTGCTTCAGCAAGCATACTTTCTTGTCTCCTTCTCCTTCTCCTTCTCTCTCTCTCTGCCTTTCCAAATATACATACTCGTATGTACTGGCAAGCGCTAAACCGAATGAAATGTCTGACGGCCAAAATTCAATACCAGGACGATAGAAGGCAATGAGAGCAAGAGGCCATCTATTGTTCAATAACTTTTCATACGAATAGGCAAAACTACAAATTAAACTTTTCCCAAGGACATGGACGAGCAGCAGCATACTCATGTATCTGTATACAGGATCTTCTCGTGTTTTCTGTTCGAATTTGAAATTGAAACTTGAAGAAGAGCTATTCTTTGCCAAACCTTTGTCCTGTTGCCGAAGCCAGAGCATGCAATCACTTGCATTCACTCGATTCTAGTATACCTTGTACAGTACACATTCAAGAAAAATATAAAGGAAGAAAAAAAGAAACGTATACAATTCTTTCGCTTGTGTTCCCATGCGAGATGCAGGGATGCAAGAATCCGTTTTCGTCGACCAAAGTACATTTCCTGATTTTAGTGTCGCACTCCAGAGTTCGCGGGAAATCAACATACATAGTCAAAGAAAGTTAGACACTGAGAGGAATGGATAGAGTCCTGGTGCTGGGAGTGGAATAATATAAAGTAAAGTGTACATGGTAGGCGTGGGTACTTGCTCGTACATGATTGTAATTATTTAGTTTATATACAGCAGCATATGCTGGTTTTGTGTTTGTGTGCATGAGTTTGTCCAACTTCAATGCAGCAGCTGTACATTTTTACACTTGCGCCAACTACAGAGGTGTAAGCCTCCTATACATCGCATATGTGTATGTAAAATTCTATCTAGTGTGATCTGCAAACGCTGTAAACCCTATGACGATGAATTGATTGGTCCCTATCAGTGAGGTTTTAGGCCTGAAAAATCAATATTCGATCAAACCTTACGTCAGATCCTGGAGAAGGAAAAATTGATACCTGCCATCTGATCCAGACTACAAGGCTAGGTAATGATAATGTTAATAGGAATGGGCTGCATAACTGCTTAATTCATTCACTTTTGTAGGATGACAATTGAAAATGCTCATTGCCGTGTCTTGGTTGCGAACGATTGAACCATAAACTGTACGGGTTGGACACTGACATTAACCAAGTCAGTTAAGTAGGTACGTTTTCATCGTCTTAGGTGAGTATCTCATGTGGAGTGAATGAACAACAATACTACGGCCCGGAGAGTTCTCAAATCCAACCCAAATGTACTACGCAGGAGAGGTAGACAAAGTCTGCCAAGCCATTGCTTGCAAAACTAGAAGAGGACTTTAACCAATCTGGAGTACGTAGTTGTTAACAGCTGGCAAATGATTTTGCTGGCTGGAGAGACATGTTGGTTGAGGCCCCGGTTCACAAAGGAATATATATGTTACGTAGCGCCAGCCAAAATAAAGTAAAAATGTTTTATTCTAAAAAATACAAAATATTATAATAAAAAAATGAAGAGAGGGGAAAAAAGAGGGGAACACAATTTGTTTTTCATGCGGAAAAAGAGAATTGGCTCCATCAGAACCTGGCAGCACTGCTCGTGATATCAACACTTGCGAACGTTCGGAGCTATTCGTCGAAAAAGCCCTCACAGCAATTGAAGTGAGGAATGAAAGGACTGATAATGAAATTAATCATGACAAAACGGCTTGGCTATTTATTAGAAGGAAAAGCCACTGTTGTATGTTCAGATCAGTTTTTCCATCTGGATTCAAACCTTCTCTCTAGAAAAGTGTAATCCTTCGACCACAGTGAATATTTAATCTGTTGTATCCAGATGAAGATACAAGCACAAGTTTTGTACATAAGTGGTGGATGTAGACAGCCCAAAGACAATTACCTTGAGAGCAAATGAGAAAGACTGCTCCAGTTAGGAGAATTTTGAGTTCCAATTTCCACTTTCAGACAACCCAGGAAGTCTTAGGGTAGGTGCAGTAAATGCAGACCCCCGTTTTCATTTTTCATTTCTGTCTTATTATTTCTACCTCTTTTCCAAAACGTAATAACTAAATATCTAGTACAAAACATTTGCTTTTCACCTTAAAGTCAAACCAACCTAATCATTCGGTTTTTTTCCTTGTAAGGGAAAAAATGTGTTAAAAGTCAAAAGCACTGATCTGCGGTTTGCATGGAAGTTATAATGGCTACTCGCGTTCTGCCGACGTCATACTTCCTATTTGGTGGTTTCCTTTTTTCGCAAGGATTTGCTGCATTTGGCTTGGAACGGCCGATATGCCTGTTTCATGCACATTAAAAATTCTGTTGTTTTTTGTTTTTTTATACATGCCTTCAAATAAATCAAAAAATCCTGATACACTCTTTATTAAAACCTTGTATGCAATCAATTGTTGTACCAGTAGGTTATCGCAGGCTTATCTGCGTATAAAACATTTAAGCCAATATTTTCCACCACAGCCCTGTACCTTAGAAAAAGTGTTTGATACTTCGTTCCTTAGTGGTAGCTGATATGCTAAATGTATTACATCCCTTCCTTTTGAGCCGAAATAAAGGCTTTGCATTTGAAGAATATTTGGAGAAAAAGCAGGCATCCTTCTCAAGGGCTTGGGCTCGTTCATTTCGCTTTTATAATCTTCGTCAAACTCTAAGCATATTAATGAAGTTTTTAGAACACCAAATAGTTTCGACGCTTTAAAAATCCCAAACCATTTTTAGCTTGCTTAATACATACAACATTTGATGAAATTTTGGAATTTTCTTTAACGCATTTACTGCCACATCATTCAAATATGAATGACACTCATGTTAAAAAAAAACGTATTTGTAATATTTTTTTAAAAAATTGAAGCGGTATTCTAGGAGGTCGACGACTGTCATTCATATATGAATGAGGCGGTTCTGCATGAATTTTTTCCAAAATCGGCTTGGAACGCAATGTGCTAGAAAAAATTATGAAGGCCAAACTATAATAAGTGAGCTTGCAATGCAAAAATTATCTTTTACTAATGCTGTCCTCTTTTTGGGTGTCTAGACATGAACAGTTATGTATTTTAATACAAGCTGTTCGATATATTCAGATGGTCTACATTACCCATCCATATTACCCACCCTTACTCTAACTTCTTTCAGAGTCAAACTGAATGGTTTAGAAGAGCACAGTAAGTCTTCAGAATGGAAATGAATCATGTACCTCAACTCGGGGCTTGCAGCATCCTAAAGTTATAATTACTTAGAGGATTACTGCAAGCACCTTCTGAGGCAGTCGTCATAATTTGTTAGCAGCAATCACAAGCCTATAATGTGTGGCCTGAAAGCATCCATCTTCCCCGCTGTGAAAACATAAATCTGGTAAAATACTTCCAAACCGAGTAGACAGGTCGGTTTGATATGCGTCGTTTCAAAGGAAGCAACATGTTTTTTTTGGAGTAGTAGTAGTACTAGTAGTGATCTAAGCGTGTGAATATTAATGTCTAGTCACCATTGTTCTTCGTTATATTTCTAAGAGTTCTACACAGCAGACAGGCAATCCTTATTTGAAATCACCAATTTGTTGGTTATCCTTAACAAAAGGGATAGAACTGACTAAAAACCATTCTGAATGCATTTATCCTGGCACGCACCTCTAACAGGGAAGCCATATCCTTACTAAATACCAAAGGATGGGATATTGCTATTGGGCAATCAGGGGTAAATTTCGTCTTAACTGGTGATTTGAAGTGGCAGATGGATTCCCTGCCCACACTTTTACGCTTGCCCAAGTACATTAAAAAGGGGTATGTAAATGGATTTTCTATTTAGTAATAATGTTTAAAATCACGAGATTGAACAAAATTTCACGAATATAGTACTTACCCTTTATGGAATAAGTTAAAAGGCACATTCATAGTGTGTGAGTTTTTTATTCATCTCGCTGTAAGGCTCTGGCTCTGGTCTGGGACTGCATTTCCGGAGTAACGTAGTCACAGTTTTCATTCATCATATGAGCTGTGGAATGCCAGTATCACACTCATGCCCGACTCTTGAAGTTCTGTCATACGAGCTCCAGGGAGCACCAACGATTGTGAAATACATATGCAGACAGATATATCAATGTTACGCTGTGTACCCTTTCAGATGTGCGCATAATTTCAAGGATCACTTTTGGGGTTGAGAAAGAAGCGAGTGCATCTGGAATCCAACATGGAGTTATTCATAAACATGATTTTTTTTTATGCATACAATCCATTTTTGTCTATTTTGTCGAGGTTGGGGACTGGAAGTCATACTATTTGGGCATCTCATATTTACAAAGGGTTGACGGTAGGGTATGTATTTTAGTGGATTTTGTCAAAAAATCCTTGTCATCCATTGGGTATGTAAGAAAAAGGGAATAAAGGAAAGCCTGAAAATTGGTTGGAATTGAGCAGAAAGATGAATAGGATGTTCTATGAAGCTTTTTGAAACAATTTATTAGTTCTTAAGGATTTTGAAATGGAATATCAAAAGCATTTTTTCCTGGAATGGAAGGAATGGCAGATTAATTCATAATGTAACTACAAATCAGAATATAATAAGAAATAGTTTGGCTTACACAAGATTGTCTGACAGCAATAATTTAACGAATTTTAAAATTAAAATAAACTCATCTTGAAAAATACAGTTTCCTGACGGAGGGGCATACTCATGCTTTACATCTGTGGTGGCTATTTGAATAAAGCTGCATCTTAAGCAGAGCATATTTCGGTCTTTGTGAGCGCAAGATAAGGTTGATAGCGTATCTCCTCACTAGAGTACAGCTTTGATCGGAGCTCTGTGGATCCATTACGTTCCACAATACTCGGATGGGAAAACATGTAAGAAAAAGAAAGTTATTTTTATAAGTCCGCCTCCCTGAACCATCCCGAGTTCAGTTTAAACTTTAGAATGGCTTTTGGTGTCCTCTGTAATAGATCGCCGAAATCATTGAAGTCATATTCATCTAGGGCTTTCAGTATGATTCTAGTGTCGATTGGATCTTCGCTTAGAAAATGGGTAGTGCCCTATTGCGTAAGAATGTATTTGGTGTTTCTCTCGTTTAAGTCTGTCCAGAGTGTTCTTGAAATGCGACATGTGAGAGAGCAATCTATATTTCATATTACAGTTTTTGAAAGTCACGCTTATACGTTGCTTGCTCATTAAATGGACCACAGGACCGTAGGAGAGTGTTACATTCGGACTTATATATACGTATAGCTGATCGCTGAGTTGACTACTGTGAATGTGATGGCTTTGATGTCTGTATAAATGTCGATATATTTTTTCCTGGGGTAGAGTTTTCTGCTTCCACATGGAGTACGATACTATAGTTTAGAACTTTTAATGACCGGGTAACGTCAGGCTCCATTGTCAAGTTGAGATATTGTTCGGGCTTATGCCCATTTTCCGTTAGAGGGACTTAGTGTATTAACTTCTAGACCAAACAGGCCGTTAAATAATCAGTTCCCATTTCTTAGTTTGCCTATTTAGAAATCATGCTTGCTTATGTCCTGTATCCTCTTGTGGGTCCTAAGGCCTCTACTATCGCTATCGTGTACAGTTTCTGGCAATGTGTCTGAGCTCTTCTCAACTTTTCCCCAACTGCCGTACCTCCTTCTGTGGACCGCCAGGTCTTCTGCCATCCTGAGTTAAAGGGTTCCATTGCATAGCATGGTTCGCTATGGAACTGTCACCCTTTCGCAACGTGTGACCAATCCACTGCCACTTTCGTCGTTGGATGGTTGTACCTATTAGTTCCGGACCCGTTCTCTCGTAAAGGTGTTCGTTAGAGATACGATTGGGCCAGAAAATCCTTAAGATATTGCGCAGGCACCTATTAACGAACGTTTGCAGCTTTCTGGTGAAATCATGCGGTGGTTTATTTTCTATATCTGGATGATAATTGGCTTTAAATTTAATTTGAGTTCTCCTGATTACACCAGTGTGCCCATGCATAGAAGTTGCTGGGTAGTATTCTCTTTTAGGTTGTTGTCCTTTTGCTTTGCAAATTTATCTGACTTACTTCCAGTTTTGATCTTGTGTTTCTTGTCTTGCACATGATTTCGCTTCCAGGAGTGAACGATCGCAGCTTTATCTATTAAATGCACGCAGGTTTTCTAAGTAATTTAATATTGTTGTAGCCATGGCTAATTGTATTGACTTACTTAGCTTACTTATTTATATGGTGCTACAGTTCGGGATGAACGTGGGTATCAACCAAAAATCCATCCAACCAAATACGAGTAGATTATTAGCCAGTGGCGCATACCGAATTAGTTGAGACTCATTTCCACATGTATCTACCCCTGAAGAGAGATCTTCCTCTACGTCTCCATCCTTATAGGTTGCATTCGCTTAACATGTCGTAGCCATCTTAGTCGCTATATATGAACTCGTCTGTCCCGATTAACGTAGTTATACATGTCGTCCTCTATTCATCGTCTGAGCTAGGTCAAGGGTGAGACAAAAAATCTCGACGAATTTTTCTCTCGAATATCCACTTATGATAAGGCCATACCTCCATGGTATAGAACAGGACTAAGAGGTTTAGTCAATTAGAGTTACTTTATACATCTATATGTAGAGTACATCGGACCGGCTTTGAAGTGGCTCTGTATAGACGACAACAAAAATAACAATTGTTAATTTGAAAATCTAAGACTTTCTTAAAGATCCACCCGTTCGTGAATATTCTATCGGCGGTGGATCTAAAACCGTACTCCAGGTTGGACGGTTAATTCTAGGGTTGTTCCTTCTGTCCTCAACGTTCGTCCCCAAGTCTTTTGATTTAATAGCTTTGTGTTGTTATTTTTATTGTTTGGCTCTTGCAAAGGCATCTCTTCGGTATGCTCTTTCTTCTTGCTTTTTGAGAACTCGGGGGCAGCTATGGTGCTTCTATATAACATCGGTTTGTACACCTCTTGTTTTGTTGCAAATTCTTGCCGAGCTCATTTATCAAACCAGGGGCTTCATTGTTTTGACTGAGAAATACATAATCCTGTGTATGTAACAAGGTTGACACTGATGTTTTGATGATGGATAATTTAGAGCTTTGTTGGAAAATAAGGGATGGCAAAGCCATCGGCAAAGTGTCAAGAGCTTTTTTTGGATTGCAGAGGCTCGCCCATGATATTGTCGGTATGTTTGGTGCAAGAGTCCCAGAAATTGTTTTTGGTGCCACCGTTCTTATCTGTGTGGGCTCATATTTAGCATTTATGTGGATTGGAATGAAACATTCGCTTATATGTACAACTTAACGCATCGAACTATAGCAATGTGTTTCTTTTGGCATTCTCCTCGTTTATTAGTATTGATTAGGTGAACTTAAAATGTATTAGTTTCTCTTAATACCACAGGGGCAGCGCCAGATTCATCTTTTTGGTGCCCTAGGTTTTTATAGCGAACAGTGCCCTAGATTTTCTCTTTTTGTTGCTAGATATATTCATTTCCAAATGATAGATGAAATTATTTATTCACAAAGAAACAAAATAATGAAAAAAGTCCTGTGCAAACATATAATTTTAATAATAGGTAGTTCTTACTACCCAGGCGAGGCGAACCCCACAGGCGGATCAGTAGAAATGCGGTGAAGTGGGAGGGTTATAATCCCTTATTTTCAGATCATAACCTCGCTGATAAAGGGAAGAAGAAATAGGTAGTTCTAACTAGGAAAAAAATAATCTCTTTTTTGGTGGTCGCTATGTGGTGATGCCCCAGGCCGGTGTCTAGTCTGCATTACTATAAATCCATCACTGCTCACCGATGACATAATTCCTACATCCGGATGTTGCTGCGGCTGTGAAGATCCTTTCATTTTGCAGAAATTTCGCCACTCGGTTGGAGCCAAACACCAGAAATGCCTGCGATTTTGCTAAGAGAGGAAATCAAGTCCCCTCAATCGCGCTCTTTCACTTCAAATGCTGCCATAAACTGCCGTTTGTCTCTTACGGAGTTGACAGAGCAATGCTGACGAGCTCGCCAAACAGGGTATGACTCTAAGGATTCTTGGTATGTTCTTCGGTTCTTGCAAACATCTACTAGAACTGGACGCTATTAGCATCAACCAACAACCACAGATGGAAAAATGGCTCAACGTGTAATACTTCGAGGCGTATCTGGTCTATGCTGCATTAGAAATGTAGTGCCGGATCGGCTACGTTATCGGTGTCCTCATTCGACACTGTCTGATGGACCAACACTATAAAAGGTTGTGCCTCCTTTCTAACGACTTCTGCAGGAACTGTATACATGAAGAGGAGCAGGAAACCATTCTCTACTTTCCGTGCACATGTCTGGCCCTGTCTTAAAAAGACTGCTTCATCTATGGGCTCCTTTCTTTGATGACCTCAGCGAACTGGCGTTCTTTCTTTTTTATAATCTTCTCTCAGGAAAGGCATAACACTGTAACAGCACCCCGAGATGTCAGCGGATATTTGTTGACCCAATTGGTTTTTTCCCACGGCAATTCCCCCAGTTGAAGCACCGTAACTGCACCGCCCCGCACGTGCACCACAGCCGCTCTAAAACTGCACCGCAACTCCACCGCACCGCTCATGCACCGCAGCGGCACCGCAACTCTATCGCAGCAGTAGCGCAAAGGCATCGAAACTGCACCGCAGCTGCAATACAGCGGCACCGCAATTGCACGGCAACGGCACCATAACGGCACCGCAACTACACCGTGGCGGCACCACAACTGGACCGCAATGGCACCGCAACTACAACGCAGCCGCAACGCAATTGCACTGCAGTCGCACAGGAACTGCACTGCAGCGGCACTGCAACGGCACCGCAACTGCATCGCAACTGCGCAGCATCTGCATCACAAGTGCACCGCAGCGGCACCGCAGTGGCACCGCAGCTGCATCACAACGACAACACAGCCGCACCGTGGCGGCACCGCAACTGCACCGCAATGGCACCGCAACTGCAACGCACCCGCACCGCAACGGCACCCCAGCGGCACCGCAGCGGTACCGCAACTGCACCTCAACCGCACCACAACTGGACCGCAGCCGCACCGCAACTGCACTGCAGCCCCACCGGAACTGCACCGCAGCGGCACTGCAACTGCACCGCAATGCCACAGCAGCCGCACCGCAGCGCTACAGTGCAGTTGCGGTGCTGCTGCGGTGCTGCTGCGGTGTCTTTGCGGTGCAGTTGTGGTGCGGCTGCGTTGTTGTTGCGGTGCAGCTACTGTGTAGTTGCGGTGCAGCTGCTGTGTAGTTGCGGTACCGTTGCGGTTGTCTCTTTTGTGATGCCCGCTCTGTAGTGATGCTCTAGGCCGTTGCCTAGTGTCCTTTACTATGAATCTATCACTGCATAATGTTTACAGCTTGGTCGTAACCAGGAGGTATATTTATGCGAAACATTTATTATTATTCAGAGTTGTACTTGAACCGAGAAAACTTACCTGGACGTCCGCGCCGGTGCGGCGTCACCTTGTACCTAATAGCAAAACCAGTTCTCTAGCTTTCGCTGTTAAGTTGTCACATTTTACGTCTGTGGGACCTCTTCAAATTTAACTTTTTGTGTGACGGTGATATGTATCTACTTTGCTGCATTCTAGAGCCTCGCGCAATTTGTTCGACTGTACATGGTCGGCCAATAATGGCTCATGTACCCCCATCTCTTTATCAACACTCAGTTTCATTCATAAAAAATCTTTTTAAACTTCAGCTTCGAATATTTCGGAATATCTAGCCTGAATGCGAACGTCATCCTACGCCACTATCGATAGAACTCTTTCACTGCCCTTTCTTCTTCTAAGGTCTCTTGCTAGACTTCTGAGACGTATTTTTCAGGCAATCATCCCACCATGAGATGCCATGTCTGGTTTCAATCAGAAGTGCTTACACAGAATCTAGCTTCTAGCTAAACACGTATCATCAGAAGAGAAGCTTAATTGTGTAACCAGGACCTATGAAGAGGTTAAAAGCCAATTTACTTAAAGAAAGTGGATTCAATTGCCAGTTTTCTTGTTGTGGGTAATATACTAAGAACCATAGGAACCAGTGAAACCCCACGGCTTTCCTCAGTATTAGATATACCGTTTCACGAATTTAGGACATTGGCAATAGTCAGATCAGACCCTGATCCCTTCCGGAAGATTCCTTATAACAACAATTAACGACCACCAACCGCTAACCCATTTTATAATTAGAAAAAGGCGGACGAACCACCGCTTTATAACTCATCCCCTTAGTAGTGCAGTTCCTTAAATAACCTTCAGCTCATTTGCTCAAACAGCCGCTGAAAATAATTGCCCGACATTATTCCATTATTTGTCCGTTTACGTGGCGCGTTCACAGTCGACACATGGACGCCGAGTATGAAACTTTAAATATGGCGTCGGCCAACTTTAATGAATCCGACCATTTAATAAATGTACAAAAGGACAATAAAACAAGAGACCAAGGAAAGACAGTAGCTACTGTGCAACAACACCGAGTACACCGACCGGGCCAAATCATTTACTATGCTTGGGGAGCAGCCCTTAGCCCCACACCACAGATGCTGTTCGCTAAATTCTATTTTTAGAGATAGGAAAAGGGTGCGGCGGCTGGTGGTGTTACGGTTACCCATACCTTCGGGATGGGTAGGAATAAATTTTACTGAGCGAACCAAAGGACCAAGCCGAACGATTATTCTAAAAGGACGAAAATGTTCATTAGGCGTAAATAATTGACGACGGCGATGGTGGCGACAACAACGACTGCGATGTGTCTTTGCTTTTAATGACTTTGCGGTTGCCTTAGTGGTGGTGGTGGTTGTGAAGATGGCAACAAGCCTCGTCCTGTGCACCAGCTCCACTATGCATTACCAGGTTCAATGCGGTTGCCAGGGAATGGACAGCGAAAAAATAGAAATTAAATCTTGCAATCTCTAATAGGCCATAAATGTGTTCGAATAATTACTCGCGACTATTTAAAGAGATATTGGAGATGGAGTGACATTAGAGTCACGCTGGGCAGCTGAGTTTTATTACGCACTCGAACATAGCTGCGAGTTTGAAGTCAAGGATGTGGATAATGGTTTTAAAGATTGGTGAGGGATATTAAATTTATACGCAATGATTAAGGGAGAATATCCCCGTGGATATTTCCCCGTGCAGGGACGGGTTAAGAATATCACTGCAGCGCCCCCCCCAACAACCAGCGCTTGTCGTAAAAGGCGACTAAGGGGACAAATCAGATCTAGGCAATATAACACCCAAGTGAGCTTAGCGACACATATACTACCTTAAAAACCCTCCCACAAGTGTGCATGCGAGTCCGTGGGTTGACACGACTGGAGATCACCGGTGTCATAAAAGAAAGATCAAACAATACTAAAACAGGAGCATGCACGTGTCAAACAACAAACACCATCGCAATATGGTGCAAAAAATTGTATTGCAAAACTGTATCATTATGGTAATACTTGCAAAAAGGAAAGGCACTACCCCGCCAGGCACTACCACTGCTGTGCATGGTACTGATCCTGGACCGAGCAGAAATGTTCGGGTCAGAGCTATACGGATTCCGGGGGCTAGCAAAATAATGAAACAGTTTGGACGCAATTTGAGGGTCGCGAGTTGGAACGTTGGAAGCATGACCGGTCGAAGTTACGAGCTGGAAGAGATGATGAATAGAAGGCGGGTGGACATCTTGTGTGTCCAAGAGACGAAATGGAAAAACACCGGGAATCGGGCGCGTTTCTTGGACGTTAGGACAAAAGATTACAAGATGTTCTACTACGGAACGGAAAAGTCTAAGAACGGAATCGGTATCATCCTTGCGGCAGAGCTACTTGGTAACGTCTTGAGCATTTCGAAGTCCAGCGACCGTTTGATGTCTCTCAAACTAGTAATACAAGGAGAGGTGTGGAATATTGTCAGTGCATATACTCCCCACGATGGGTACAATCAGAGAGATAAAGATGCATTTGGGCTAGATTTCCACAATCTCCTTAAGAACATCCCAAAGGAAGAATTTCTATTTGTTGGAGGAGATTTGAATGGACATGTCGGGAAATCAAACGAAGACTATGAAGACTGCCATGGAGGACTAGGATATGGCACCAGGAATCTTCCTGGTGAAGACATCCTAAGCATGTGCAAATCACACGGTCTTATCGTGTTAAATACCATGTTCATCAAACAAAGCCGACACCTGATCACTTACAGCAGTGGTGGAGATGAAACTCAGATTGACTACCATTTGGTAGGCAGTTTCATGAAGCCCCGGGTAAAAGATTGCAAAGTGATCCTGGGAGAGGCAATTGGTCGGCAACACCGTCTCCTGCTAACAGAAATTTTTATGAAAACACCGAAGAAAAGCAAACAAACAAGGGTCTCTGAGAAAATCAAGTGGTACAATCTGGACAAAGAAAAAGGCGAAGCTTTTGTTTTCGTAATGAAAAATTACCTCTCTCACACCATCAACGAAGCTGAGGATGAAGAGTGCAGAGCACAAAATATGTGGGATTCCGTACAGCGAACTTGCTTAAAGAAGGCCAAATCATTGCTAGGAGCTTCAAAAGGTCACCATCAACACGCCAAAGAAACATGGTGGTGGAGTGATGAAGTTAAGATGCTGATAAATGAGAAGAAAGCGGCTTTCAAAGCTTGGTCAAAGTGCCCCTCTAATAATAATGACGAAAAAGCTCGCGTCGAAATGGAATACAGATGCTGCAAGAAAAAAGCGAAGAAGAAGTGCGCCCAGCTTCAAGCAGAGAGTACGGAGGGCCTGTATCGGGAGCTGGAGAAAATATTTTCCCCGGTTGCTGATGCAAACCAGGCTATCCAGGAGCTGCGAAGACACAATATGAACAAGAGCGCCACTATCTTCAAAATAGCCGCCCAAAGAAGGAACAATGCTCAGGAGATTCGTTCGCCAAAGTTCATTAGCAATGCTCATGGCCAGCTTCTTGTGGATGACGAGAAAATTCTGCAGAGGTGGCGACAGTATTGTGAAGAGCTTTTAAATGAACAGTTTCCCCGGCTATACTTTCCAAGAGCCACCCCTAACTGTGAAGAAATAGCCGACATTACAGTCGAAGAAGTTAGTGAGGCGGTCAAATACTCCAAAAAACGAAAAGCGGTTGGGCCAGACGAAATACCCTCTGAGTTCTGGAAAAAGATGGGAGACATCGGGTTCAGATGGCTCAGAATTCTTATCTCCAAATTCGTGAGAGGTGATCCAATGCCGAATCAATGGAGGGAAAGTTACCTCCTCCCTGTGTACAAAGGGAAGGGTGATACGCGAAACTGTGATAACTACCGTTCGATCAAGCTGATGTCACACACCATGAAGATCGTTGAGCGGGTATTAGGTGGCCGACTGCGAAAAATAATACGGCTATCTGATGATCAGTGCGGGTTTGTCTCGGGTAAATCAACCACAGATGCAATCCAAAGTATAAGGATCATAATGGAAAAACATCGTGATTCCTTAAGGGATTTGCATATTGTATTGGTTGACTTTGAAAAGGCATTCGACAGACAACCACGAGATCTGATATGGGTGGCGCTAAAACATCGAGAGGTTCCAGAAACCTATGTACAGATGATCATGGACATGTACGAAAGAGCAAAGACAAGAGTAAGATGTCCCGCTGGAGTAACCGAAGAGTTCCCAATCAAAGTCGGGGTGGTTTTAAGAGGTTTTAAGTCCTTTGCTCTTTATTACAGTCCTCGATTATCTGCTTGAAGGTAAAGTGATGGACCCCAAGGTACATCAGTTATTCTTTGCTGACGATGGAGCCATCATAAGTGAGGATCCTACATCCCTGCAACGAGCACTTGATGTGTGGGTGGACGTTTTGGAGGGAAATGGGTATCGCATTAGTTCAAAAAAGACAGAGTGCTTGTGCTGCCCGTTCTCTGATCCACTCAGGCCTATTCCAGACATTTATTTGAATGGAACAGTGCTTCCCAAGTGCGAAAAGTTAAAATATCTGGGATCTATGATCAATAGCAAAGCAACTTGTGATGACGACATCAATCATCGTGTAAGCGTAGGGTGGATGAAGTGGCGAGAAAATTCCGCTATCTTCTGTGACAGAAAAATGCCCCCTAAGTTGAAAGGAAGGCTCTACACCCCAGTTGTACGTCCAGCGCTCACATACGGTTCACAATGTTAGACGATGTACAAAAAGTATGAGAGTAAATTAACGGCAGCTGAGATGAAGATGCTTCGCATGACAGCAGGAGTGACCAAGCTTGATCGAATAAGAAGTTCGAAGATCCGTGGAAGCTTTCACATCAAGGAAACCATCGTACACAAATTAGAGCGCGACCGGCTCAGCTGGTATTGCCACGTTCAAAGAAGAGATCATTTGAACCCTGTTAAAAAGGCAATATCTATGCACGTTCCAAAGACATCGCGATATAGGAAAGGCAGGCCTATAAACACCTGGATCAGACAAATGCGACGAAATCGGCATTTCATTGGCCTCAGTAACCGAGTGATCCAAAATCGGCAGGCCTGCCGATATTTTCTGAGGTCAAATAGGCGAACACCACAGGCGGATCAGTAGAAATGCAGTGAAGTGGGAGGGCTGTGATCCCTTGTTTTCGGATCATAGCCTCGCTGATAAAAGGAAGAAGATTAAGGGAGAATATTGTCATCCATTGGGTACGTATTTAGATTTTAATTTAGCGGTCTACACAAATGGCATGAATTTTGTCTTCCCTGGGGCATAGGCCGAATATTAGGCTTTAAAATATTTGATTTCACAAAATTTTCGAAAGTACTGAGACCGACATTTCCTACTGTTCGGCTATAGATTTTCTAACGAAGCACTCTGAACCTATGGGCAAGAGTACCAACATCTTTTAGGCTTAAATGCACTCCTTTGATAAATGCTTCCGACCCATCTTAACAGAAATAACATGCACTATGGTATAGTTGTAATGTCTGATAGTCCAGCAGCCCACAAGACAGTCGATGCCAGCGTCGTCAAATCTCAACCGGGCATAAGAAATAAGGCGACGCTCCCCTGGATGCTAGTACCTGAGTCAATTTGTGGAATAGTGGATTACATTCAGGAAATAAAAGGGATACAATAGGGAGAGCATGGGATAATAAAAAGGGTGTGTGGCATGCTAAGAAACTATTACGGGACTACTATTTGAAGCAACGATCAGCCTTTGAAACAGGTTTCCCAATGGGACATCGCAAACTCAAGGAACACATACGGAAATACGGCATAGCAGTAGAAGGCCTTTTCAGATTCTGTTATGAGTCGAGTGATATTCCAGAACACTTTATCTTGGTCTGTAGGGCAGCGACCATAAAAAAAAAATTAATTTTCGCGCAAGTACTAAATATTAGATGAGGATGTGCTGATCATGGATCCGCTTCTCATCCTCAGATTCCTTAGACACACTGGACTGGGGAGAGTGCTCTAAAGTGGACAATTCTCGTCTTGGCTAAGTAAGAGTCAAATAAGACATTTTTAATTTGAAACCATGAAAAGTTATGTTAACAAAACGTATACGCTTTGATCTTTTCTATAATGCGTCTATATATTATATACGGGCATGCCCACTTTTTCGATTGTTTCCTTAAAAAAAAAGAGAAGAGTTTAAAGTATTTAAAAAATCAAAGAAAGTAAATTGGGAAACACAAATGTACGAAATAATTTTTTTCTAAAAAAAAATTAAACTTTAACTTCGTCGAAATATCCTCTTCGAGCTTCTATAACAGCATTCACAAGTATTTCAGATAACTGGGGATATTTTTGTTATTTTGTTGTGCTTGCTTCTGATTCACAGAATTTTTTTTGCAACCACCGACGTCATAGGCATATCAATCTGTTGGATGAGGGAACAATTTTTTCAGCCACATGGCCAAGCTACTCCCAGTGTTATGCTTTTGCAGTAGTGTTCATACAAGTTTTCGCAATTGATCGGCATCGGGCTGACTTTATATGTATATTTCATGAGATATAAATAAATACTTGCCGACGTCAGGATATGAACCATGAACCATGACGACGTTAAGTTCAACTGGATTCATATCCGGCGGCTGTAGTGACCAAATTATATTGATTAACATCCTTTCGTCTTCCATCTGTTACAGAAAGCTTTAAACAACTTTGGAGTGTGTTTAGACAAATCTTTCTCTAAGTAAACCAAGACCACTTCAAATAGAATTCTCACCATTCTTTGCAGCCCTCTTTGCTCAAAATGCTTTCGATACGAACGAAAATGCTGGTGTTGCTAAACGAAAAGGTTCCCCACACCAAAGTCTATCCACCTCCGTGCTTTACAGTGATCACAGCACATTGGCAAGGTTTGTTCTGCGAAACGTCCAACGAAACCCTTCTCTTTATGTCCCAGTCTTCATTATCCCCAATTTTGTTGAGCTCTAGCCCACTCTAGTCGTTTCTTCTTATTTTGCGTCCGAAGAAACGGCTTTTGGCAACTTGTCCAAGCAAATGTGCCTCCCATTTTTCTTTCTTCTTTCTCTATTCCTGTTGATTTCTTCGCAGATAGCCTCCGATTACGCTTGCTAGTAATCATGAAAAAGTTTTCTTCCTGGTTCGTGGTTTTTCTTGGACGTCCGCTCCTCCTAGTGTGATGGAATCAAGTTTTAGAAGTATCAAGGATTCACCCATTTTATGCAGACACGTAGTTTGGCTTCGTATTTCAACGCTTTGAACGACCCGTTATAATATTTATTTCAATTAGTCTACATTTGCCTAGTTTTTTTGAAACCATTCGCATGAAACCTTATTTCAATGTATCCACCCACACATACGGCGGTAGAGCGAGGATTTTGACGAATGTATGAAGATTGTGTTGGGTGCCATATCGCTCTTTTTATAATCCTGCTTCTTAAAATCCCGCTTTTAAAATGCGACTTTTCCACTATCGCGAATTGCTACCATTCTCTTAAAACATAATATTAATTATAGATTTACTTATATAGAATTCCGCTCACGCAACTTCGTTGCTCTGCTAAGGGCAACTGTGTGTTCTCGGACAGGCGCCTTTATTTTAACAGTGCTTGGGGGGCTCGCTTCACTGGTTAGAAGGACATCACGTGCAGATGATCAAGGTGGCGCGGTGCTCCGCGGTGTGTAACCGACGTGTCTTTGCTCCTTCGTACATGTCCATGATCATCTGTAGGTATGTTTCTGGAACCCCTCGATGTCTTAGCACCACCCATATCCCGTGGTTGTCTGTAAAATGCCTTTTCAAAGTCAACCAATGCAGTATGTAAATCATTTAAGAAATCACGATGTTTTACTATTATGATCCTTATACTTTGGATTGTATCTGTGGTTGATTTACTCGTGGCAAACCCGCACGGATCATCAGATAGCCGTATTATTTTTGGCAGTCGGCCCCGTATTACCCGCTCAACGATCTTCCTGGTGTGTGACATCAGCTTGATCGAACGGTAGTTGTTATAGTTTTAAGTATTACCCTTCGCTTTGTACACAGAAAGAAGTTAAATTTCCCTCCATTGATTGGGTATTGGAATCATGAATTTGGAGATGAGAATTCTGAGCCATCTGAACCCGATGCCTCCCATCTTTTCCAGAACTCAGAAGGCATCTCGTCTGGCCCAGCCGCTTTCCGTTTTTTGGAGTATTTCATCACCTCACTTCTTCGACTGTAATATCGGGTATTTCTTCACAGTTAGGGGTGGCTCCTGGAAAGTACTCGTATAGCCCGGGAATCTGTTTATTCACAAGTCGTTCACGATACTGCCGCCACCTCTGCATAATTTTGTCGCCATCCACAAGAAACTGACCATGAGCATTGTTAATGAACTTTGGCGAACGAATCTCCGGAGCATTCCTGCTTCTTTGGACGGCCATTTTGAAGATGGTTGGTCCTGTTCATATTGCCTCTTGCATCAGCAACCGGAGAACATATTTTTTCCAGCTCCCGATACAGGCTCTCCTTGTAACATCTGTATTCCACTTCAAGGCGGGCTATCCGTCTATATTATTAGAGGGGCACTTTGACAAAGCTTTGAAAGCCGCTGTCCTTAAATTTACCATTTAGACAACATTTTTCCCAATTACTCTACGTCGTATGTCATATATTTTGCTTTCTATTGTTAAACTTCCTATAACCCATACTCTCGGAACAATTCAATACTAATCTTGTTCTGACATTTAAAAAACTACGGAAAACTAAACGGTCAATTTAGCGACAAACTTACAATCTACGCACAACTAGCCAATCTGGCAGGTGGGAACTTTCCAAATACTTTTACCCTTAGGCTATTTCCCAAAGCATGTTCTTAAGTTTCGCTGGAAAACCAATGCTAAAGTGGCGTTTTAGCGTGACAAAACCCTCGAGGTATACGAAGAGAAGGCATAATAATTAGGTCGCATTTTCTACATGCTTCTTGCTATATTTGCAACTTTAGAAAAAAAAAAATGTTTTCTACGAAAACTGTCGCGACAACGCTGCTAGTGTTTACTTACGTTGTAGTGTAAGGACCTCATTTTGGGATTGTTCTCTTTTAGAGTTCACTAAGTTTATTTTTAATAATATTTGGTGTAACAGTTCTTTAAGTGCCAGGACCTAGCTTCTCGCAACCACTCGTGTTGAGTGCGTTATATTTTTCCCACAAATGGAAGGGACCTACAGTTAAGTGCCGTATCCGAAGGGCGTTTTCAGAAGCTTTTTCGTGACAACAATACTCTCGGATGTTTGTCAGACGTTCGCGAGAGATGGGACTGTGGAAAAACTTGTTGGTGTTTTCTGTGATTCGAACTTGAAACGTCACGCGCAGTGGTCCAACACACTAACCACTTGCATTACGGCGCCCACGTGATTTTCCGTTAATCCCCGAAATATCGAAGATCATTGTTGACAAAGTGGACATCAGGCACTGTATGTTGTGTTCTTCGCTCAGGGTATGAATGCTACTAAAGCAACGAAGTCATTCATTGATCTTTACGACAGTGCCTTAACGGTACACAAATGTCAACGGTGGTTTCGAAAATTTAAATCTGGCAAGAGGAACCTCTAGGATGCCCCAAGATCTAGAAGAACATTCAATTTTGATGACGACATTTTGAAGACACTGGTCGAAAGTAATCCAAGGTTAAGGATTGAAGAAATATCAGGAAAGTTCAATTCTCCTTGGTCAACAGTGCAAGAACATTTAAAACTCATTGGCAAAACAAACACAATGGGAATTTGGAGGAAGAAGACGAGCAATGAATTGTCGACGAAAACATAAAGCAAAAAGGGCAATACCTTTCTCCTAAACAAACTTCTTTTCAAACTGCCAGGCCAGGAGTGACCTTACAAAAGGTTTTACTATGTGTTTGTTGGGACATTTCTAGTGCACTTCATTATGAGGTATTCAAACCAGGTGAAATTATCACAGCTAGTGTTTGCTTAATTACTTACTTAGGTGGCGCTACAGTCCGGGGTGGATTAGAGTCAGCTGCCTCCAGCTGCGCACACTAAGTTAGTTGAGGTCTCTCTCGACTTGTTTATGTGATACCTACTGCGAGATCATCCTATACTCGCCATCTATACAGACTCGAAGAACTTTTCTCTCAAAATAACCAAGAGCATCAGTAGTAGGTTTGCAGGGCTTCTGGCGCAGGAGCTATTCGGTGCTATGTGTTAAAGTGAGAGCCCTTGAGGAGCTGAGGAGCTATGGGAGGAGCTTTTCGCTGCAATGGGTTAGAGTGAGATGTAAGATAGGAGCTATTCGATGCTATGTGTTAGAGTGAGAGCCCTTGAGGAGTTGAGGAGCTATGGGAGGAGTTATTCGCTGCAATAGGTTAGAGTGAGATGTAAGATTTGGGGGCAGTCTTTTTTTCATATTTCACATTCACATTTGTTTATTTATTTGTTTTTGCATTGAGATCTGAATTTGGGAGCGAGGTGTCATATTTCATAGTTGTTAGTGTTTAACTGTGGGGGAATCATCATCGGAGCGAGGTGTCATATTTCAAGTTTGTCGCTAATTTTGCTTTTGATAATGTGTTTGATAAGAACTGATGTTAATATATGATATCTGCTTCCCGTAGCTCTTCCACAATTGAGTTTACCTCATTTTGATGATTATTATTGCCAGCATTTTGAGATCCAATTAAAAGTCTCAGTCTTTCAACGAGCTCATTGGGGTCATTCCAGTACACATATTTAACGGGATTATTAGAATACCTCATATCTGATGAATTATTGTTGCATGCTTTTCCAATTTTCTTTATAACCCTTTGCGTAAGGTGTTATAATAAAGGCCGAATAACATGTTTATACTTATAACCCCCATTGTCTTTAATCTGTGAGTACCTTTGTTTTTTGTAGAATCTTAAGATATTCATCCAAGTCTTCATTGGTATATCGTTCTTTTCTAGGGTTTATCCGAAAAATTAATTCATAGAGGCCCTCTGTTCCAGGGAAGATTTCATCATCAATAACGAGATTCTTTTGCTAGTTAATTACAAAACTTGATCTGCCCAACTTTGTTGAATTCGATTGTACATCGAAATGCGGACCATAGATCTTATCCAGATTCGATTCTGATGGCGATGACCTATTGACAGGTGTACTTTTATCAAGATTATCAGCTTCTGATGGCGATGTTCTGTTGGCAGGTGTACTTTGATCAATATTATCTATATCGAAATTTTCGGGTGTTCTAAATGAAAAGTCTTTATCATCCATCGCTGGTTGAATGTTTGACTCAGGATATGAATAGTCAAAACCAGAGCAAGTTTTTTCTTTTGGTGGACTTTGGAATTGTAATTTTCGTCGAGGCTTTGTTTTAGTCATTATATCGTACTCAACAGTATCTCGACAAAGATACAAGTATAAAGGATACTCTTCAAAAGAAAATGGAATATGCTTTGAAAAGCATTTCAATTAAATCATCATCATCATTACCAGAACCTAAGCTGAGAGAGCAATCCTCCGATGTTAAGTATCAAAAAATGAAAGACGATAAATAATAAAGAGATTGTTGACGTACGTTTACAGCTAATTTTTTCTTGCTGACCCCCAAATAGAGCTGGGTTGCGAGAAATAGATCTTATTGTACTAATTTCACATCTTAAACCTGTTTTTATATACTGCCCTGTTCTAATATACCGACCCAGTTATTATATACCGCCCTCTTTTTTATACACCGACCGGTTTTTTATATACCGCACCGGTTATTATATACCACCCCGGTTTTTATATACCGACCCGTTTATTTGGAACGGACCTAAATCAATTAAAGAAACTGTTGCTTTAGAAAACTGCTCAGTCATTAATCATCTTTGGAACCGAACTGATCGCAACTGCCCTATTTAATTGAAATCGACCTGTTTCACAAATATGGAACTCAGTGAAGATTTACTTAAAGACCTTATAAAAACGAGAAAAGCTTTGCGGAGAAAATATAAGCTTCTCAAAACTGGGCAAATCATGAAGGAAAGGGAATTTGCAAATACTTTTAGACCAATAGTTGATCCCTTAAAAGAAATTGTGAAAAATGTCAAAAGTCGAGATACTGTTGAGTACGATATAATGACTAAAACAAAGCCTCGACAAAAATTACAATTCCAAAGTCCACCAAAAGAAAAACTTGCTCTGGTTTTGACTCTTCATATCCTGAGTCAAACATTCAACCAACGATGGATGATAAAGATTTTTCATTTAAAACACCCGAAAATGTCGATATAGACAAAATTGATCAAAGTACGCCTGCCAACAGACCATCGCCATCAGAAGCTGATAATTTTGATCAAAGTACACCTGTCAATAGATCATCGCCATCAGAATCGAATCTGGATAAGATCTATGGTCCGCATTTCGATGTACAATCAGATTCAACAAAGTTGGGCAGATCAAGTTTAGTAATTAACGAGCAAAAGAATCTCGTTATTGATGATGAAATCTTCCCTGGAACAGAGGGAATTAATTTTTCGGAAAAACCCTAGAAAAGAACGATATACCAATGAAGACTTGGATGAATATCTTAAAATTCTACAAAAAACAAAAGTAGACTTAAAAAGTTATAATGGCAACTCATAGGTTAAAGGTAATGGAGGTTATAAGTATAAACATGTTATGCGGCCTTTATTACAACACCTTACGCAAAGGGTTATAAAGAAAATTGGAAAAGCATGAAGTAATAATTCATCAGATATGAGCTATTCCAATAATCCCGTTAAATATGTATACTGGAATGACCCCAATGAGCTCGTTGAAAGACTAAGACTTTTAATTGGATCTCAAAATGCTGGCAATAATAATCATCAAAATGAGGTAAACTCAATTGTGGAAGAGCTACGGGAAGCAGATATCATATATTAACATCAGTTCTTATCAAACACATTGTCAAAAGTAAAATTAGCGTTAAGAATTTATGTTTATCTATTGGAAAAGTTTTTAAGTGGATACAAATAAAATAAAAAAATTCTTTTAAAATATGAATTTGTGTTTTATAACATATCATTTGTTTTCAGATTTAAAATCGGTCAGTTTTTCTGCTCTGGGCTTGTACGTTTTATTTTCACAATGGTGATTATTCGATAAAATTTGTAATTTCAGCATTAAGTACTGCTTCCTTGACTATCTGCTTTTAGGTAAGTGCGTCATGAAGATATTATGGATAATCTAAATCTACTTCTAATACATACATATTTTCTCCATTATCATCTAGCACTTTTATATAGACAGTTGTTGACTTTTCCAGATTTGTCCACTCAAATGCTTTATAAGGAAGTTATTGAGACATTGCCCAAGCGTACAGTATCTAAATATACAGTATATTGCGTAGGTTTATCACCGATCAAATGAAAAAATAATTCATTATTTGACTTTGAATATTTGTGACTGCATTGCGTTAACCTTCTTACTGAAGGAAATCACTAAAGACGATGCTTTAGTTGCCATTAAAGAATCCCTTAGGAGCATAATCTTTCTTAGAACATTCCTCATTAGTTAGTTTATTTAAAAATTCTATACGTAAGAGATAATTCTTTAAATTTATCCCACGAGCTTAAATAATCATAAGGAAAGACGTCCCGTCTTTTGATTAAGTCTATGCTTTGATATTTGCAAAAAATGAGACTTTTCATTAATCATCTTTTACTCCTTAACAACCCCTAAATCACCCTCCACTTCACCTGTTTGTTTCAATATTTTTAGCTCTGCTCTGATAAAACATTAACTATTGTACGTCACCTCTTTATTTATTTATCTCCTTTAAAGAGCTAACCTACCTCAATATTCTATATCTCACATTGGAATAACTAACTCAAGTCTGCCGTTTAAGAATAAACAATCAGTTTGATTCACAGGGTCCATATTTTCTATTCCTTCCTCTTTAGTCAAATCATACATTTATTTTTTTTTTTTTTTTTTCTCTACCGAACAGCAAACAAATCAATTTGACTCACATAGTAAAAACAAAAACAAATATTTGGCGCAACAGCTCTTTCAAAGTGCCAGGGCCTAGCTTCTCGCAACCACTCATGTTGTGTGCGTTATATTTTTCACACGAATGGAAGGGACCTACAGTTTAATGCCAAGTCCGAACGGCGATTTGAGAAGCTTTTTCGTGACAACAATACTCTCGCGAGAGGTGGGACCGCGAAAAAACTTTTTGGTGTTTTCTGGGATTCGAACTTGGAACCTCATGCGTAGTGATCCGACACACTAACCACTTACGCCACGGCGCCCCCTGACTCACATAGTCCAGATTTTTTTTTTTCTTATGTCATCCTCTTTACTCATATCATACTTTTTTTCTTTATGGAATAGCAACAACAACAGCATTTGTAGTCCACAGCATTTGCTATGTGATAAACACTTACTAACTCAGGGTCAGTATTCAAGAATAAACAGTCCAGAACTTTTCTCAAATTCTTATCACCCCCAGCCACTGTAACATCCATGTACCCAGCCCTTCTCACTCTAGCAAATGATCAATGGCCTATCTATTTACTGCCAATTAAATCAAATTAATCTCTGAAATATGATCGTACGTATACACAGAGATCAATTGAAATAAACATAATAAAAAATCTCCTCTAAGCAATCACAACCCATCTGTGGAATCCGATATCCATTTCCTGGAATTAGTCAATTTCGCCAATCCAACCAATCTAAGCTCCAACCCCCGATGACGTCACGCACACGCAGATCAATAGAAATAAAATTCCATTTTTTTTTTTTCTACCGAATAGCAAACAAATCAATTTGACTCGCATAGTCCAAATTTTTTTTTCCCCCTTATGTCATCCTCTTTACTCATATTATACTTCTTTTACGGAACAGCTACAGATAAAATATTATACTGCACAGTATTTCCTATGGGATAAACATTTACTAACTCAAGGTCAGTATTCAAGAATAAACACACAGCTATGAATCTGCCTGACTCGTAGCCCAGAACTCTTCTCAAATTCTTATACGTGATCATAATTCCTCTATGGGTTCCAAAACCCAATTCCTGGAATCAGCCCATCATCTCCCCTCTCACTCTCACCCCCGCTAAACTCCACACACAAACACACACACTCCCTGACTCTGATCTTACGAGTCCCCCAGTCAAAACTAACAAATATGAAATATGACACCTCGTTCCCAAATTAAGATCTCAGTCCAAAGATGAAAAATGAACAAACGTGAAATATGACACCTCGCTCCGATGACGATTCCCCCAGCTAAACACTAACAAATATGAAGTATGACCCCTCGCTCCAAATTCAGATCTCAATCCAAAAGCTAAAATAAACAAACGTGAAATTTGACGCCTCACTCCCAACAGGCCACACTCCAAATCATCCGTCTCACTCTAACACATTCCACCAATTCCAGGAATCGATCGATTCTTCCCAATCAAACCATTTGCTGATTCCCTTCTCCAATTTCATAAACATATACAACCGTCGCCTTTTATATCGATGACTCATACTTTTTTCCATGAAATCATTTGGAAATTAAAAATCGAATTCATAGACATGATTGAACGTGTTCACAATTCCTCTAAAGTCAATTCCTGGAATCAGCCAAACCAATCACACACACCAACACAGATCAATAGAAATAAAAAAATAACCTCTAAACAATCATAACCCATCTATGGAATTTGCCAATTTCCCCAGTCAAACCAATCACACACACACACATTTCCTCGTTCCCAAATTCAGATCTCTGTCCAAGGATAAAAAAATAAACAAACTTGAAATATGACACCTCGCTCCGATGATGATTCCGCCAACTAAACACTAACAACTATGAAATATGACACCTCGCTCCCAGATTCAGATCTCAATGCAAAAACAAATAAATAAACAAATGTGAAATATGACACCTTGCGCCACAAATTCAGATCTCAATCCAAAAGCTAAAATAAACAAACATGTAATATGACACCCCGACGGTGAAAAAAAGCCTCACCCCGCATCTTACATCTCACTCTAACCCATAGCACTATACGGGCTCTCACTCTAACACATAGCACCGAATAGCTCCTGAGCCAGAACCGTCCTAACCCTACTACTAGCATCCTCATCCGATTTTGAAAATGCTCATAGCCCTGTGCCATACAGCAGGACTGGGGTGGTAAGTGTCTAAAAAGAGTTACCTTAGTAGTTCGAGATAGGGGTTTATTACTCAATTGGCGTCTTAGCCCATAGAAACAGCGATTGGCAAGAGTACTTCTCCCCACTGATGTCATTTGCGGAGCTCACTATGGAGCCTAGGTAGATAAAGTCCTTTACTACCTCAAAATTATATCGGTCTTTTGGCGCCTTCTGTCCAAGACGCGTAACTGTTGGGTGTCATTTTTTGTAGATAGTATATATTTTGCTTTGTTTTCATTGACAGCTATGTAAACCCATCCTTGGTATCTCGATCTTAATGCTCTCAAATGTCCCACTGACGCCTCGCTGAGTTCTTCCAACTATGTCAATGTCATCGGCGTAAGCGAGTAGTTGTACAGACTTGTAAAAGATTGATTGATTGTATTTTACAGCTAGTGTTTATTGCCAACAATTGGATAGATTGAAAGAGAAACTTAAAGAAAAACGATCAGCTTTAATCAATCGAAAGCAAATAATCCTCCGCCCCGATAACGCAAGACCTCATCCAGCACCGACCACCGTTGAAAAAATGTATGTACTAAACTTGAAAGTTCTTAGTCATTCCCCTTATTCTTTAGCACATACTGGTTACCTCTGTAGTTGTTTGAAACATAACATTCGTGGCAACAAATTTAAAAATTTAGCCGAAGTAGAAGACCAACTCAACGAATTAATATCTAAAAATTTATAAGAAATAATAAAACTTTTTGTTGCGGTCAACAATTACGAAATTCTTTCCGATGCCCGTAATATAATGCTGCTAGTGCTTACTGTATAATATGCATGAGAACTAAAAGGAAGTTACGGATCGAATATAACTCCGAGATCTTTTTTGGATCTTTCCAAGTTAACATAATCAATTTGATAGTCAAAAGTATTGACCTAGTGTAGTTAAGTCTAAGGCACATTTTACGTTTAAAGCTAAACAGTTTTGACAGCATCAGATCTATTTAAATCTTCTTGAAGCCACCTGCAATCATCCATTGGCTTCATAATCCGAAAAACTATAAAATCGCCAGCGAATGACAAGCACAAGAATTTTGAAAATATGATGGAATATCTTTGATAAAAAGAAGTATCGAATGAGCACCCTTGCGGTACACCAGACGTAACTTTAACGCTAGAACTAAAACTAAAACTAAAACTTTCATTCAGCTTATAGTCTCATCCTGCCAAGGATCTTATAAAAATCTGTGAAAATAATATTAGTTTGATAACCAATTTCAAAGGCATTCATGATCTTGTTGCATAAAATTGCTAAGTTCCTGACCGGGGAGGCAAATCCATGCTAAGAGCTAGAAATTATTTTTTAACCCCTTCACGCCCAGTTGTCTTCCCATACTAATTTTTCCATATTTTGCGGTCCGAATTTGTTTTCTTTTTTTCTAATTATGACCGAGAAGTTTATTGTGCCTAAATCAATAAGTATCGCGAAATTTATAGGTTTAAATATACTTGCGTCATGATTTTTGAAGTGTATGTGTTGTAATATATATGGTATGTATTTCTAAAGCCCGATGACTGTTGTTGCGAGTAAGGGTAGGACCATGGAGGTAGCTTCGGTGCAGGTGAGGAGGGCAGCGGCATGCTTGTGGCTGCTCGGCTCAGCTCGTCGGACGGGGTGGTTCTTGCCAACCCCACCGTACACCACCTACTGAGCAAACAAAAAAATCATGCCAAAATAAGCTAAACCTAGTAGAAGAGTAAGCTAAACCCTAACCAGACTTCGGACGGACAAGAAAAAAGAAAGAAAAGAAGAAAAGGAAGGCCATGTCCAAGAACCTATGCCTATACCCAAGAGAAAGTGCGGAAAAGATCGCGAACTAAACCTTACTAGCCTAGACTAAACCTAAGCTAACCTAAAACTTAATATAAACCCCTAAACTACCCCTAAACTATCTTAACGCTAACCTAACGTATCCTAACAGGCGACTCCTCTTTTCCACTGTCTCTCTTGGATAAAGGTTCGTCAGGACCCCAGGGTAAGCCAGATGTTAGTGGCAAAGGTAAGCCAGTCCACCCTTCACGTCTTGCGACGCAAACCAAAATGCTATCTCCCTGGCTAGATTCTATGAGAGATAGCCCCTCAAAGTTCCCTTCAGTCACAACCTAAGTCTGTAGTAGAGGTACGTGTGTCAGTTCATGTCGTCAGCGTTCGTATTAGTTTTGTCAGGTCTTCGTCCATCTAAAGAAAGGCGGCCAATTCATCCTCCACACACCTATGCTTAGGCTTTGCTTACGCGCTCATCATCAGCAGACTCAAACTCTCGATTTAAATGGGTTATACACAATCTCCAGCTTCATTGTTTTCTAACTCTTAACTTACTATTGGCGTAATTCGCCTTAATTTAATACAAATTCAAAGTTATTTTAATTACAGTAAAAAAATAAATAAAAGTAAAATCTATGCAATATATGCATTAACTCAAATGCTCTGCCCCACTGGTATATTATATATATTTTTATATAAAAATTTCCATGTACTCACGTTTTCTCTGTTTTACTGCAATCGCCCGTCGTCCTGCCGGCAGCACTTGATGGAAGACGCCTTGACACTAATTACGCCAATATGGTTTTTTTTTTTTTTTGCGTACAATTGCCTATAAAGCAGAGCACCCAATTAACACTATATTGACTAAAGTAATTTAAGAGCTTGTTTCAGAAATTTCACAACTATATCTAATAACTACTATTATATAAGAAAAAAAAAAAAAAAGGAGAAAGAAACAAAAAAAATATATCACTATCACTAAAGGTTAACTATCAGAATTCACTATTTCAGTTTGAATTCGCTGAGGAGTCACTATCTCTATTATTCTTAATATTTTTATTTTTTTTTTATTTTATCTGTGGGTCCACTTATGTCCCTCGGAGCACCCCCTTGGGGCGATTGGTAACGTTGAGTTATCGCTCTGTGATGCGAATCGACTAATTGCAGCGGAGCACCCGATTGCGGTTTTGTGGTTTTACCCTATTTTATATACATATGTACGTATATTTCGTGTATGTACTCGTATTTGTACGGGTCGGTATTTGCCACCGTACACTGTCCGTTACACCGGATTCGGCAGTGAACCGGTCCTGATCGGTGCTCCACCCAAAAGGCAGAGGCCTGAGTTCAGGCACCCACGGTCACTCAGAGCCTACATAAATAAGAAAAAAGGTGAATTTAGGCTTGATGGTACCCCAAAACCTTTCCTACCTACCTCTGTGTCAATTGTATCTTGATTAGGTAGTTTCGACACACTTGCGCCGGTCGGATCAGGGTTTTCCCTAAATTGACAAATTCTATAATTTCTCAAAAGATTAAAAATAAAAAAAATATTCCACTCACCAGCTATCTAAATAACTCTGGGGGCTCGACTTTGCCTCGCCCCACTGTGCCGTAGAATCAAACAAAAAAAAAAAAAAAGGAAACCTTATCTGAGAGGGCATCGACCGCTCGCTATATACCAGAAAGATGATATCTAGGTCAGGTATACCATATGTGGTCGATGCTCTCTGGCCTAATTTCGCTTTGTCTTTTCTCTATGTACTCCTCTTGTCTCACTCCATTTTCTTTGTTCTCGTCATTATTCTTTTGTTTAATTGTCTAGTCTTTCTTTGTCTTGTTTTTCTCCTCTCCTTTAATATAGATGTCTCGTTCGCTTTTTTCGGAACTGGAAGGATAGTGTGGAGACCTTCCTACTTTCCAAACTCTCCTATCGATTCCCTTTCACTAGGCGATAGCCTATTATGTTTATTAAAACATACCTACTGTAAACTATTACATCTACCAGACAATAATAAAATAATAATAATAATAATAATACTGATCATGATAATTATCCCAATAATGATGACAATAAAATAAAAGTAAAAATAACGATAATAAAAAACCTAATTATCACGTCCACTAAAACCAATAATCGATATTAACTATCGATTTACGTCAATACACGGCGTGAGCGGTACAACCCGACAAACAAACAAGGACAAAAAGACAACCACGAACGAAGCACAAAAAGAAATGATAAATCAAAAGTCAAAAGGATTCTGACTTACATCGATGGCGGTTGTATGTTTGTTTATTTTGCAATTTTTTTTCTTTTTGTATTTTTTTCCAGGGTGGCTTTTTAGGGCACTGGTTTACCGCCCCCACATAACAAGGCTCCTTAACACTGTGGAAGAAAAAGAAATAAAACACGTGAGCTAATCCTGATGACAAAAAGCAGAGTGAGAGTTTATTTTCCGGAAGTAGGATTTGATAGCGTTTTTGACAATTAGAAAAAGACTTCAGTGATTAAAATAATTCTGTGGATTTAGTCAAAGCTTAACAAGCAGATGTCGTTGCTGAAAGTTGTTTATAAGCTAATTATTTAAATATTCAACACACCCCCTCAACTTCAGCAACCCTAACCTTAATCAAATTCAAATCAAAAAGTTTAAAATTCCATGCCCAAGTTCTTAAAGCAGTAGCAATGAGTTGATGCTGTCGTTAACTTGGTTAGTTGGTTAGTGCATCAGCCGGCATTTCAATCCTAGGTAAATAGCTTAGCTCTACAATTCCTTCAGCTACGGCCTCTCGAATATAATGATATCGAATATGAAGATGCTTAGTTCTCGAGTGTCGTCCTTGATAATGTGCAATTAACTGAGCACTCTGACTATCATTGCTTACAGCTATTGCTTTTCCTCCGGGATGTATATTTATTTCAGTCAACAGGTGTTTAAAGTAGGCAGCTTCCTTTGCAGCAGAAGTCAAGGAGACGTATTCTGCTTCGGCACTGGATGTTGCAACGATTGACTGCTTCCTCGATTCCCACGCGATGGCTCCATTTGAAAAGATGAACGCAAATCCCGATTGCGACTTCCGATCATTTGCATCTTCTGCTCAATTTGAGACCACAAACGCGAAAATCGGCTTATTTGTTTTCTTGTATTTTATTTTGGCTTTTTGAGTTCCTTTTAAATACTTAACTCTCGATATTGCAAAATTCCAATGTTGTTTTCGCGGATCCTGCGAGAATTGCGAAAACATATTGACCGGGCAAGCGATATCTGGACGACTAAATGTAGTTAGGGGCAATAGGCGTCCAATCAGTTCCTGAAAGTCCCTTTGATTAATTGGTTCACGCTCGCCTTCGATCGATGGTACCTTTTCGAGTTTTGATTTCGCTGGAGTAGGTAATTTATTTGGTTTGCAGTTCAGTAAATTGTAATTTATGAGTAAATTTTGAATGTATCCAGATTGGACAATTGACAACCAACCTTCAACACGATCCCGTTCTATTTCCAGGCCAACACAGAGTTTTGGCTCTCCTAGATCTCGAATATCAAATGATTTCATCAAACTACATTTTAAACATTCATAATCTTTCGAGCTATTTGTTGCTACGATTAAATCGTCAACATAAACTGTGATGATAGTTGTGCAACGGCCCACTTTAAAATAAATGCATTTGTCATAATTTGAATTTATATAGCCGACTTCTTTAAGCTTTTGGTTTCAATCCGTAGATTGCTTTTTTAAGTTTACATACCTTGTTCTGATTTTCTGCATTTATGAAACCGGTAGGCTGTTCCATCAGAATCTCCTCCTGTAAGTCTCCATTCAAGAATGCAGTTGACACGTCAATGTGATGCAAGTCCAAGTCCTTTTCTACAGACAGGGCATACAAAAATCTCATCCAGCTTAGCTTAGCTTCAGGCGCAAAGGTTTCGTAATAATCGACTCCGTACATCTGGGTGTATCCCTTTGCAACCAACCTTGCCTTTCGCCTTTCTACAGAACCATCCGGATTATACTTCATCTTATAGACCCACTTGGATCCAATCACATTTCTGCCAGTTGGTCGATCTATTAGTTCCCAGGTTTTATTTTTTTAACAGTAGGTCAAATTCCAACTTCATCGCTGCTTTCCATTCATTAGCATGAATTGATTTTTCAATTTTATCTAAGTTTTTTGGATCCCCGATCTCCGTAAGACAGGCACTGTCAGCTAATTGTTTCGACATTAATCTTGTACGCCTTGGAGAATGACGACCATTCACGTCTTCACTAGGCTTATCTTTACATAAATCTCCTTGACTATTCTTTCCCGGTTCGGTTATTTCCATTTATTTTCTCCGCTTTGGTTTTCCGCAAAATTTTTAAAGATTTTAAATTTTTCCAAAAGTTCACTTTTCTTACTCATGAAGTATACAAATATATTTCGAGAAAAATCATCGATAAAACTAACATAATACAGTGACTTACTGAGTGATTCCGTACGCATAGGGCCGCACATATCCGTGTGCACGAGCTCTAGTCGTTTTGTTAATTTTTTCTTCTCCGTTACAGAAACGGCTGCCGAGTCTACTTCGCTCGAATGCAGGGGGGCAAATCACGTAACTTTTCAGACGATTATCGTTTGGACGATAGTAATCGACTGATGAAAAAAATTGTTGCATATTGTAGGAGCTAACATTTCTCTACCACAGTTGGTTGCCCACTGTTGGTTGTGTAACGCCTAAATGCATGTAAACTTTTGACGAGTGCGGTTTTTGCTATAGTTCAAACATACATTTAGGCGTTATACAGCCAACAGTGCGCAACCAACTGTGGTGGGAAAATATTAACCGCTATAATGTGCAATCATTTTTTCCATTCGTCGGTTGCTATCGTTCAAACGATGATCGTCTGAAAAGTTACGTGATTTGCCCCCAGGAAATGCAATCCAAAATATGTCCTTTAAATGGTGGCAATCCGCTGATCATATCTTCAGATTGCAACTGCCTGAGAGATGCCGCATTGGTTGTCAAACGGTAGTGCATGCGATCATATGAAAACACAAGCGTTTTCACTCAGCTGAGGCCTACCAACTCCTACTCTCAACCTCCACGCGGTGACAGCCGGGTGCCTAGTACCTTAATCCAAGAAATGGGTAACCAACCCCGTTTGGCGGATTCTTGGTGGCAGCAGATGAGAGAGGGGGGGAAGAGTGCTTTTCTCACTAGAGCACTTCTTCCTGTTCCAGGCGGCAGCGGACGAATTCCCTAGACGGAGTCAACGGTGGCGTCTATAGTTCCAGTTAGGTTGAACTTAGTGAATACCTTGCGCGAGCTGCTTCGACGTATTCGGATCACAGGTCGGTAAGGAATTTCCAATGTTGGTCAGGACATTGGAATAGAGATGGTGGCGGAGGAGCCCTTAATGGGCCAACGGCAGCGCTCATACTTCCGTAGTGGACTACTGGCACCGGTGTACCCGGCCCCTCGTCCTAGGGGAATAATTAAGGAACTGGCCCTCCAGGTTGGGGGTTGTGCCGTCGGGGTAACTTCCCTACCACGTAAAAAACGCATGGTTCCGAAACAACCAAAAGCCTCGGATAAGGATGACCCAACTAATGACGACCCCAGCAAACGAAATAAGGACAACGACCTTCGGATCTGTACGTGGAACGTTCTGTCCCTTTACAGACCACGTGCAGCCGAACAACTAGCAGAGGCCCTAGACTGCTATAAAGCAGATATTACCGCCATCCAGGAAGTGCGATGGGATGGGCCAGGCAAAAAGAAGATGAAAAACTGTGACATCTACTACGGTGATTGCTACAGAGGCAACAGGCAACGCTTATTCGGATGCGGATTTGTCATACGCGGCAGACTTTGGCAAGAAGTCTTAAGCTTCCGACACGTGAGCGAGCGTATTATGACTATCCGGATCAAGGCTAAATTCGCTAACATAAGCCTAATATGTGTTCATGCCCCCACAGAAGAAAAGGACCCTGCCTCCAAAGAGTGTTTCTACGAGCTCCTCGACAAAACATACGAGCAATGTCCTAAATACGACGTTAAGATCGTATTGGGCGATTTTAACGCCAAAATAGGAAAGGAGGACGTCTTCGGTAGAGCAGTCGGTAAGCATAGCCTACACGACACCACGTCTGATAACGGACTAAGGCTAATTGATTTCGCTGTGGAGCGAAATGTCACCATAGCAAGCACATGGTTTCCTCATCTCGACATTCATAAGCAGACATGGCGGTCCAATGATCATGTCACGATCAACCAAATTGATCATATTGCGATCGACGCAAGGCATGCCTCCAGTATTCTGGATGTCCGGACCTTCCGAGCGGCCAACATAGACTCGGATCATTACCTTGTTGTAGCCAAGTTACGAATGCGGATATCCCAATCTGAGCAACAAAGAAGAATCACTGTGAGAAAATTTAACTTCGAAAAGCTACAATCGCAAGAGACCGCCAGACTCTTCGCTGAACGCGTATCCCGAAATCTCTCAATCACCCCTTTGCCGCCAGCATCAAGTACCGAAGACCAGTGGCAGCGCTGCCAACATGCCATCAGAAACGCCGCGACTGATGTGTTGGGTCTCGCTCGCCCACCACCGCGAAACCCCTGGTTTGACGAAGAATGCCGGCGAGTGCATGCAGCAAAACAAGAGGCATACAAAGCGGCGCTGCAAAGGAAGACGAGAGCTGCTCGTGAGCTCTACGAGCAAAAGAGACGTGAAGAACATCGGCTTCTCCAAAAGAAGAAGAAAGAGCATGAGAAGCGAGCGTTTGAGAATATCGAGAGTCTATACTCCAGGAACAATGTACGGAAGTTTTATCAAAAGGTAAAAAGAACGTGTCAGAGAAGTAATACCCGTACAGAAACCTGTAGAGATGAGAATGGAAACCTCGTAGTAGAATCACAGTCAGTGCTGAGAATATGGAAAAACTACTTCTGCAGACTGTATAACGGCGACGAAGACCAACATCCCGCTGTCAGGCAGAATGAACCATTCAACATGGACGATGATAGTCAAAATTTCCGTCCACCTGACCAAAACGAAGTGAGGATAGCAATATCCAAGCTAAAATCGAACAAGGCTGCTGGACCTGACGGTTTACCGGCCGAACTTTTCAAGGCAGCTGGGGATGAATTGGTAGAGTGCATACACCAACTCATTTCTAATATTTGGTCAGAGGAGTGTATGCCTGATGAATGGAATCTCAGCATCGTTTGCCCGATCCACAAGAAAGGAGACCCCCTCAACTGCGCCAATTATAGAGGCATCAGTCTCCTCAACATCGCGTACAAGATCTTTTCTGCGATATTGTGTGAACACCTGAAACCTTTTATCAACAGCCTGATTGGACCCTATCAGTGCGGTTTCAGGCCAGGAAAGTCCACCATCGATCAAATCTTCACACTTCGGCAGATCCAGGAGAAAACCCAAGAATTCCAAATCGATACTCACCACCTCTTTATCGATTTCAAGGCCGCCTATGACAGCATCTATAGAGAAGAGCTTTATAGAGCCATGTCTAGTTTTGACATCCCTGCCAAACTTGTCCGCCTGTGCAGGCTGACGATGGAGAACGCTCGCTGCTCCATCAAGGTCGGTAATGACCTCACCGAGACCTTTGATGTCAAAAAAGGCTTTAGACAAGGTGACGCGCTGTCATGTGACTTCTTCAATATTGTACTTGAACGGATTGTGCGGAACTCACAAGCCAACACCGGAGGCACAATCTATTACAAGTCTGTACAACTGCTTGCATACGCCGACGATATAGACATTATCGGAAGATCTCAGCGGGCTGTCACCGGTGCTTTTGCAAGCATTGAGGCGGAAGCGGCCAAAATGGGTTTGGCGATAAACGAGGGCAAAACCAAGTATATGCTGTCAACTAGAAGGGATAACCAACATCGACGAATTGGACAAAACGTCACCGTGGGCAGCTATAACTTCGAGGTAGTAAGGGACTTTGTCTACCTTGGCTCTGCTATAAATTCAGCAAACAAAATCAGCGCAGAAATCAATCGAAGAATAACTCTTGCCAATCGCTGTTTTTTTGGGCTTATAAGGCAATTCAACAGTAAAGCCCTCTCTCGAGCAACTAAGGAGACTCTATATAAGACCTTGATCATCCCAGTCCTGCTTTACGGCGCTGAAACATGGACTTTATTAAAAGAGGATGAAGATATCCTTGGTCGCTTCGAGAGAAAAATTCTTCGTAAGATTTTCGGTCCCGTTTGCGTTGACGGGTTTTGGAGGAGAAGATTCAATCACGAACTATACGAGCTGTACAGCGACATCGACCTAGTCAAAAAACTGCGTATTGGACGTCTGAGATGGCTAGGACATGTAGAGCGAATGGACACCAACGCTCCGGCCCGCAGAGTCTTCGAATCTAACCCCGAGGGACGACGCAGTAGAGGGAATTATCGCCGTAGGTGGCGCGCACAAGTTCAAGGGGACCTCGACCAACTTGGAGTGCGCAACTGGAGGCAATTAGCTAAAGACCGAGCTAAATGGAGAGGCTTGTTGGTTGAGGCCCAGGTTCACCCCGAACTGTACCGCCACCTAAGTAAGTAAGTAAGAGATGCTGCATTGAGATGCCCCATCCTGTTGCGTCATTTTTTGAATAGGTCCACCACGGTCCCTAGTCTTTCCAATAGAAACTAAGTTCTCCTTCAAATCTGGAACAAATAGCGTTTTGTACAAACACACAAATTGGGGCTTTTTATTTGTTTCGACATCCAATTTAACCGTGCCAATTCCCATTATTTTTACCTTTTAATTATTGGCTAATCTTACATACCCAATGTACTGCTCGTTTGACAATTCGATGAAAGCTTCTTTTACGCTACACATGTGTGATGTCGCTCCACTGTCCAAACAACACCGTAATGACTGTCGATCTCGCACTAAATCAGCTTTTCCCTCGTGCTCTATTGATGATCGATGCAAATACTCCTGCATGATAAAACCTTGCTCATGGTCAGTATATTCTGCACATTCTGATTTCTCTCTTATTCTGCAATTTTTTGCCACGTGACCTTTTTTACCGCAACGACGACAGTTGTATGGAAAGAAACTCGATGATGTCTTTTGAGGGTGTTGTGAATATCTCGATGTAGGCTTTTGCTTATAAAGATTGTAATTGTACTGCTTGGCTCGCATTGCATTGTTTACGTCTACGTCTAACTCTCGCCTCTTATCACCGACTTCCAGTAATCGTGTCCGTACTACATCTAGAGGTGGATATTCCTTTTGAGCGTCAAAAGCTGCCTGTACATATTGATACTCTTCTGGTAGGCTATCCAATAATAAAACCACTACGAGCCCGTCGTCTAGCTTTGCATCTAATTCTGTTAAACGATTAATAATAGAATTAAAATCACGAAGGTACTCATCCATTGATTGTGACACATTCATCCAAGTGTTGATTAGTTTGCGGAACTCCTCTGCTTTCTGTCTCACCCCCTTCCGATCGTACGTAGCCTCCAAAAATTTCTTCTGAAGTATTGAAACTCTTAACGAGCGCTACGATCGCGGGTTCCATCGCTACCAACAACTCCCTGCGAGCATCCTTGTCCTTATCATCACAAGCATTTTGCGAGTCTCCAGCCGTAGTGGGCCTTATCTCCGCTCAAGTAACACATTTCAAATACCTTCCTTTATGTAGGATTCCATTTGGGCTTTCCACGTTCAATCATTTTTTTCGCCATTTAACAAGGGGATTCGGCCATGCATAACTGATGAACTATTGCTAATTTTTATAGAACGAAAATTATGACAGATGTTGACGAAATAAATATATCACAGCTTAGATCTTACCAAACAAGCTGGGCCCATAACATGTTGTAATATGTATGTATTTCTAATGCCCGATGATTGTGGAAGAAAAAGAAATAAAACACGTGAGCTAATCCTGATGACAAAAAGCAGGGTGAGAGTTTATTTTCCGGAAGTAGTATTTGATAGCGTTTTTGACAATTAGAAAAAGACTTCAGTGATTAAAATAATTCAGTGGATTAAGTCAAAGCTTAACAAGCAGATGTCGTTGCTGAAAGTTCTTTATAAGCTAATTATTTTGTGGGAAATTTATATTCAAAAAAAAGAAAAAAAATTCTACATTACACCTTAAGGGTAGTTCCAACAAAAAAAAGGTTCGAACCCAAGTTGAGGTAAAATTTGGGTTTGTGTCTGGGATGCAAACGATAAAATGTTCCAGAGATCGTATTGATCAAAAAGCTTCTACCTCCCGACTAAGCCTAGGCAAGAACCCCGAGAATGAAAAAAATATAGGAATATTAGGGAAGAATTATAATTGAAAAGTAGAGAAAAAGAAAAGAAAAAAAAAAACGGCCCAGTAAACTGTGCACGAGTGTTGGTTGAAAAATTTTTTCCAGTACATAGGAAAACGGATTTATCGGCTGATGAAGATCCGTAACCGAAGACCACCACGAGAAGCTATAAAAGCTAGGTCAGCTACCCCGTCCGGAAAAAACAAAGAAAAAAAATAGATAGCCGTAGCTGCCGCGCCGGTGGATGTGGTATTGATTAAGTGCGGGAAAGTGACAAATTGGTTAAAAAAAAAGAAGAGAAAAAAAGACACTCGAGGATGCCGTGCCGGTGTATGTATGTATAACAAGAACAAATTTACAGATAAAGTGCGGTAAAGTTATGTACGGTATAAATTGTTTCAAGAATCGAAAAAATAAAAAAGGTAGCTAAGTCGAAAAGAGCGCCAAAATAAAAAAAACCCAGTGAAACGTGCGAAGTGCGGAAGAATTAGTGCACTTAGTTAAATAAAAAAAAAGATCTTAGATACAGAGCCGTCAGAAGTTACGAGAAGCTGGGCCTCGTGAGCATAAAAAAAAAAAAAGGTGTCATCTTGCCCCGCGCCGTGTATCTTGGCCCCTCCTAAAGATTCCCTTCCCAAAAAAAAAAAAAGTCAAATCAGTGTCACTCGTGAAACTAGAGCGCGTCACCATAAGAGGAAATTATCCTAAATTTATCCCCAGAAGCCGCTGAGTCATTATTTATTATTTTAGTTTATTATTTTTTTTTATACTTCTTATCAATGAACCGTATATAAAAAAAAAATGTTAACATGCAATTTTTATTGTAAACTCAAGAGCAAAAATATATATATATATATATATAAATATTGTACATAAATAAATAGTATGTCAATTTTGGGTTACACGTACGCCCTGGTAATAAGTTCATTGAATAATTCTTCGATTTTTTATTGATTATTGTTGTATCCTTTTTTTTGTTTTATTCTATTTTTTTTACGATAATTGTGATTTATTTCATCTCGATGATAGCTTTAGTATCTTCTAGGTATACTTTTACCTTTCTTTTTTTTTGAATTTTTGTAGATTAGCTTTAAGTATTATATAAATAACCTCATTTTTGTAATATAAACCCTCCCTCCCCTAAACTGATATATCGTCGAATAAAATGGTAGATCTAAATGAAATTCGAATCTGGCATTTCTTTTAGTTGGATTTTTCTTAGCCTAGGCTTAATTTTTCCAGGTACCTGTAATTCCTGATCATGGAAGCGTGGTAAATTTTTGGTTGGTGGATGAGATGGGTTGGCGGTGAATTTGCCTAAAGGGCTTGCTATCGATGGCCGAGTTAGGGGTCTTCACGAGTATCCGGTGATGTGAAGACCACGGAAACATGCCCTTGACTTTTAGTCGGTGGTGTGTAGGGGCGGGCACACCAGGGGACTTACTCCATCTTAGCTTCCCCTCCCACTTTTGGAACTGTGCAGTATAGTCGGAGTTAGTGCTGCGAGAAGACATATCGGGCGTCATTAACTATCACTTCTACGTAGAAATAACATCTAACTACAGGCATGTAAAATCGTAACTCCCGTTTGTATCCACTACAGCAAGAACCCCCCCCCCCCCCCATCCGGCGAGCTGGGACGAGCCAGAGCTAGCATGCCTACGCTGTAGTGGTGCGAACACACTTCCACCGATGCTGCTCGGACTGGCCTAAGGAGTCCTGTTGCCTTAGGTCATAAGGGTAGCTATGGAGGTGGAAGGTTCTTTGATCGGAGCCGTGTTTGAGACCTCGTCGAGTTACGTTCGCGGCAGAGGAGGGTAGTGATCACATTGGTTAGCCAGTTGTGTGGGTAACTGGTGTTAGTAGCTATCCCTCCTCTCTTTATTTCGTTACAATTTAAGTATTCAACAGTATGGTCAAAAGTTAATTTTGGATATATTTTGTAAACATTATTTGTTATGTATGTCAGTGCTTTTATTTTCAAGTGTGTTGATATTTTGTGGTAAAAAATAGACTAAAATAATATATTCAAAGTGATTTCTAATGATAAAGTGAGAATTGCTATTTTTGGGGATATTGAAATTTTGATGTTGCGTTGGCGCAACATTGGGCAGCCACTAGTACAATATATTAAATTAGTATACTCGCTGTGGGCCCAATTCGTGGTAATAGATTGGGGAACTAATATTTATGCACTGAAAGGGAGCTGGCTTCATCAGGCTATTACCAATATAGAGTTGAGCCAACGTAACTGTGGCCACAAGTCGTAACCGCTTAGCTCATTTTCACAGATTCTCAGAAAACAAGTTTGAAATTTTCGCTTTTGCCGAAAACTTATGGAATTTTGGAATTTAAGTCTTGTTTGTTTGTCCATAACTCGGTAACGACAACAGATAATTGAGCCGCCCACTTGCTAAATCGATTAACTCCATAAAACAAAAAGCGTCGAAATGTGATGAAATAATATTTATATAATTATTTATTATTCGATGGCCAACAAAATTTTGTCATTTTCATGACGTTAATGCTTGCCATTAGGGAAATTTATTATGAATGTACAAAGTTAGGACTCTATGAAGTGCTTTTACACTTAAACTTAAAATGTTAAAAAAGTGGAGTTAATTGATTTGGCCTGTGAACGGCTCAATTAGAATTAAGTATAAAATTGATACCATAAACGTCGAATAACAGAGCATCTTCTGACAATTTCAACTCAATTTCGTCCTTACTGGACTTAGGCGGTGGGCGCCGTGGTGCATTTGGTTAGTGTGTCGGGCCACTGCGCATGAGGTTCCAAGTCCGAATCCCAGAAAACACCAAACAGTTTTTTCACGGTCCCATCTCTCGCGAACGTCTGACAAACATCGGAGAGTATTGTTGTCACGTGAAAGCTTCTCAAAACAAATTGCCCTTCGGATATGGCACTAAACTGTAGGTCCCTTCCATTCGTGGGAAAAATATTACGCACACAACACGACTTAGGCGGTTTTGCCTTGTGGGCACGGATACAATAATGCAGCTGTATTTCGTACTATGTATGTTGCTGCAGAGCTATTGGCAAAATGTCGGCGATGGTATGCATAAACAAAAGAGTACTGCGAGATCGTCGAGAAATACTTCATGTGAACAATAAGAATATAGGCACCGTGGAACTGGCCGACGTGCTAATTGAATATTATCGCATCAATCACAGGTCCGGTAAGTATCATAATTATACTCACACCATCTATTGGGGTCTTAGCACTGCAGTTACAAATGATTGATATAGAAGAGATCTAAAATAGCACCATCTTATCCAAAAGTATATGCCACCGGAATGGAATCATGGAATGATACATATATAAAATGAAGCATGCGCTAATGAAAGCCAGAACAGCTCGTCATTCACTCCTCGCAAATACCTTCTGAGTCCACATCAGATATTTGACCACGTAGTCCAAAACTCCAACTTAATAGAGCATCTGCGAAACGTTACTTAAGATCGGTTAATGATAAAAAATCCGAAAGTAATAGAGATAAGGTAACAGAAGCAAAATCTCCGAATATTGGCGTGCAGTCTTATGCTCAAGCGGCGAAGACAGTTAAGGGTACGTACACGACCGACAACTCACGGGAGATCAAAGCAAGAAACCGTCCAAACTTTAATGTAAAAACTCCTTCTCAAGTTGCGACATTGAAAAATAGTGATAGAGGTAGTTCAGAAGATCATGTATCCAATGTTTTTTCCCTAATTCTTGCGAAATGCAAAACAAATAAACTAATTTTCGAGAGACTAGTTGCACTAGAAAACAACATTCATAACACGCGCACTTCAACCAGAATATGAAAGAAACGCTTAAAATTCTTACTTGGAACGCTAACGGGCTCATACAAAGACTCGACGAGTTAGAAATATTTATGCGAGAGAAAGATATTGATATATGCTTGGTCTGTGAAACTCATCTGAAAAAGCAATCGAATATTAAGATAAGGGGATATAGCGGATATCACGCCTTTCACCCATCGGAAAGAGCCAGAGGCGGATCATCTTTGTTTATAAAAGAAAATATCGAACACTCAGCGGAAATAAAAATTGAATTAGAAGCAATGCAAGTAAGCACGGTACGCGTTAGAAATAGACATTTTGCTTTCAACATTTCGTCTATATATTGTCCACTGCGATGTAAACTTGAAGAAAGTGATTTCACAAACATCTTCAACTTCCTTAAACAAAATTTTATTATTGGTGGTGACTTCAACGCGAAACACCCCTTCTGGGGCTCAAGATACGCCTCTCAGAAAGGTAGAAAGCTTTATAATGCGGGTATGCAATTCAGTTGTGATTTTTACTCGACGGGTAAACCATCATATTGGCCAACTGATAGAAATAAGATACCAGATCTGATTGATTTCTTTGTTGTTAAAGGAATATCTAGCAACTGTATAAAAGTTGAAGAAAGCTTTGATCTCTCCTCTGATCATTCTCCAATCATTATGACGATAAGCGAAGCTTTGATTAAAAAAGTAGGACCGGCCAGATTAACTGGCGCGAAAACTAATTGGGACGGCTTTAAAAAAGATATTGAAGCAAATATTGAGCTGAGCGTATCGCTTAAAACGCCCTATGAACTTGAAGTTGAAGTAGATCGCTTCGTCGAAATCTTACAGGATGCCGCGTGGAAGAATACTCCCAAACTAAAGAGAACCCCGGCCAGTTACATTAAAATTTATCCGCAGGAAATAAAAGAGATGATTAAGGAGAAGAGAAAAGCGCGTAAAAGATGGCAACAAACTCGGGCTCCGCAACATAAAGCACATCTTAACCGTTTGTGCAACTCACTAAAACGATCTATTAAAGACCTTAAGAATAATGAAATACAAACTTACCTAGAAAGCTTAACGGCAGAAAAAGATTCTAACTATTCGCTTTGGAAGGCTATAAAAGGTATTAAAAAACCTCAAATTCAAGCCGCGCCAATTAGGAAAAATCAAGACGAATGGGCCAGGCATGATAAAGAGAAAGCGCAAGTTTTCGCCGCCCACCTGGAAGAAACTTTCAAACCGTTTGATGGACAAGCACTTATTGAAAATATAAATACGTCGTATATAGACAATAGCGTAATAAGAAATGCAACGCTTACCGAACTTAAGGAAGAAATAAAGAAACTTAAACCTAAGAAAGCTCCTGGATACGACCTAATTACGGGAGAGGTTCTTAAAGCACTACCAAGAAAAGCTCTAATTAAGCTTCTGTTCATTATAAACGCCGCGATTAGACTAGAATATGTTCCCAGTCAATGGAAAGTCGCCGAAGTTATAATGGTCCTTAAGCCTGGAAAACCGCCGAATGAAAAAACCTCTTATAGACCGATTTCGCTCCTTCCAATGATATCTAAAGTGTTCGAGAGAATATTGATTAGGCGAATGCAGCCGGTGATAGAAGAAGGGCATCTGATTCCGGATCATCAATTCGGATTCAGAAGTAAGCATTCTACAGTTGAACAAGTACATCGAATAACACATGTAATCGAAAAGTCACTTGAAGAACAAAAATTTGTTCAAGCGTATTCCTTGACGTCTCTCAAGCCTTTGACAAGGTCTGGCACGAAGGCTTAAAGTTTAAATTACGACAAGTTCTGCCAGAGCATCTATATAATATTTTGAAGAACTACCTTACGAATAGACTATTCCGCGTCAAATGTGGAAACGAAGCGTTCTTGGTCCAGTCTTATATCTATTATACACTCGTGATATACCGCAAGTAGAAGGCACTGAGCTAGCTACATTTGCCGACGACACTGCTATCTTGACAGTAGGTAAAACGGTCGAAGATACTACAGAAAAACTGCAAGAAGCTTTGAATAGAGTAAATGAATGGACAAAGATTTGGCGAATCGCACTCAACGAGACCAAATCTGTTCATGTAAATTTTACTTATAAAAAAATAAATAATTTGCCGATCTTTTCAAACTCGGTTCAAATCCCGTTTGCAAACGAGGCTAAGTATCTTGGAATGACACTTGATACAAAGCTGAAATGGAAAACGCACGTTAAGAAAAAACGCAAAGAACTAGATAACAAATATCGAGAAATGTATTGGTTACTTGGAAAATATTCCAAGCTTAATATATATAACAAACTGCTTTTGTATAAGCAAGTGCTAAAGCCTGTATGGACATATGGTATACAACTCTGGGGTTGTACCAAAATAAGTAATATTAACATTTTACAAACTTTTGAAAACAAAGTGCTAAGAGGTATTGTAAATGCGCCATGGTATATCAGAAATAGCGATATCCACAGAGACCTTGGCATTAAAACAATCGAAGACGAAATTCAAACCTACGCGAGAAAGCATAGAAGTCGACTAGAAAGTCACGTAAATATTACAGTCCTCCAACTTTTGGAAGAAAGAAATTTACTGCGCCGTCTACAAAGAACCAAACCTTTAGACCTAGCGCGATAAGTAACCGCGTCTAAACTGCGGAGCTGGCAGGAACTTCTAATGGGAAGGTACCTGCAAAACGTCATTATTTCGCGAAACGAAAACTACTTGATAAGTCGAATACTTAGTTGTAGTAATAATAAAAACAAGTCTGTTTTGAAGGGAGGTTTTTTAGTGGGTAAGAATCCCACACTACTATGAGCACGCGCTGTCGATCCTCATAGTGTCTTGTTGAAGATTTTCACCTACCCTCGGAAAAAAAAAAGAAAAAAAAAAAAAAAAAAAAAAAAAAAATCTGCGAAACGTAAAAAAACCCATCGAGTGGGATGGACTAGTTGCGGTCAATGTCGATGTTGTCAAAATGGATTTCCAAACTCCAAGTGTACAAAATATGATGTGCAGTTATGCTGCAATGCGCGAAAAATTGCTTCATGAACTTGCACTAGAAATAAAGCATTAAAGTATTATATTTGAAAAAAAAAAAAAAAATATGGTTTCATTTAAATGGTATTGTGAAGAACAGTTTTCTTACACCTCGCTGTCCAATGCTGTGTGTACGCAGCATTGTCTCCCGCCACATCCACACCGCATATCAGATTTAAACTTTGTATTCATCTTTTTTATGCTCCTATTTAACTGTTTTGCCCATAAATATTTTCTTTATTAATCAGAAATAATTCGGGCGTCAAAGCACTAATACGGAAACTAAGTTTATCACATATAAGTTTCCGAAAAACTTTGCGGATAGAGCGCTTGCATATTAGTCTTAAGCATGATGAAATATACAACATCACCTTTCACAATGAGACTGGTCTGCAGACGTTATCTTAGCCCATTGGAAGTCAAAACGTATTTTCATGTCGCTGAACATGCTTATCAGACCACCAACAAACATACCCTTACACTGTGAGACATGTGTTAGGACATCAGTTACATTTGGGCACCAAGTATGTTCATGTGAAGGGCCTAAGTTACTTCTAGATTGATATGGGTTGGTCATTCCTTAAAATATATTGAGAAGATCTTATAACAACAAAAGGTTATTTATCGAAATAGAACGTATCTCCCACTTCCAGTGCTATTTTTGCAGTTATCCCTTAAAACTTAAAGCTCCATCCACAATTAAGTTTCCAAAGAACCTATTTCCTAATGAGGAACCAATATTTTCTAATTACAAGCGTATGCATGACACAGTTTACGCTTACAATGGCCGCAATTACCATTATTACAACGATAGCCGCACAATACCAGGACTCCCGGAACAATGCACAACAAAAGCTAATAAAAAGATAAAAAAAAAACATATACACACAACAAAATATATATGTACGACTGAAAATACAAATGTAAAATTGCTCCCTTTGTCCGTTGCATTTGCTCAACGAAGTTGTATCGTACAACTTCATTCGCACATTCAGGATCTTCCTCGTCGTTGTCGTTTGCCCCTCGTCCACCACTCCTCATAGCAATTGCATTGAATAAACAATACTGCAATGGCAAGTCCATTCGACTATCCAGCGCGCATTACAACTGTCCTCGCTTCACAATGGAAACATGAATTTATAATTTCAAGCTGTGCGGTCGTCTTAAAATGATGAAATCGTCCTTTTTGGTCCCCGGCTAGTGGAGAAGCGGAATGAGTGAGTATGGCACTCTCTTCAAAGAATATCCGATCCTTTGTATAATTTCCATTACAACTTTTAATTATTGTGGGCATGGGGCACAACAATGAGCCAAGATGTTGCCTGGGAGAGTAATAGTCGGTACATATCTTCGTGCAGCAAAAAGGGAATACATTTTGTCCTCTCCTGTTCACTTAAGAAGGGATGAAAAGCCAGAATTATAAGAGATGAAATGAATTATTCCCTTTTGTTTTGCGTTTTTCACTTTAATTTTTGTTTAGAAAATTAACTGCAATGGTTTTTGTTTTTTGTGCAATCTAAAATAGAGCTGGCTTGCAAGTGAATACCTTGGTGAAGGTACTGCTCCTGCCTCCAATATCGTCGTTTATGTTCTTTTGTCCAAAAGTGCTTTATGATTTACAAAGACGAACGTTTTGCATCAATCAAAAGGACTTTTGTAGAAATTTTGTGGCTTTTGTGCTATTAACAGAGTGATTTTAAAAATGGTCGCAATTCATTCAAAAGGATTAGATGCCGCCATTGTTTTTATAAAAATTGTTGTGTAGCAGAGTTTTTTCATACTTACGTTAGATTTTATAAAACATAGTTACCTTAAAATTATATAATGCAATCGCGTTGCATTATGAGAATAGGTAAAAAATGAAAATTTCCTTAAGGACATCCGGTGTGGTTTCCATTCGCCTCCTTTTTATATTGGACGTTTCCCAGTCTTTTTGGTGTTTTGTCTTCGATTTGGTTACAAGACAGTTGCAAGCTATGCAAATCAATGGGCATTGAAGTCATGAAGTCAAATATTGTTTTGGAATCATTCTCAAAGTATCAATATTTTTGACCCATGTTTAAGACTATTCCCGCTTGTTGTATAAAGTCTGCGTCAATCAGCGTGGGATTCTTTGTTGCATTTGGGAGAGATATAAATCTAATTTTGCGTTCCTTTCCGCCGATTGTACAAAGCACCATTTGCCCCGTTGTCCTGCCATCCGCTAGGGTAACATCCGCTTTTACCTTTTGGACACACATCTCTTCTTTGTGAGCAGCCTTTTTACTCGTAGATTAGCGTTTGCAATGCCTGTATGTGCTGCGGAATCTAAGTACGGTTCACCAGAAAGACCAAACAGATTGATATGAGCTATGGGTCGGTCTCTACCGATGACAGTAGTAGAAATCAAATTGAAGTCCAGGTATTTTGGACTTTCCTTTTTGACATTATTGGTGCAATTTGCAAAATTAGCTGATTGAACACTAGGGGTACAGCAACCATAGCAAGTAAATGCAAATCTTGTAGCCAGATGAGTAGCATTCTCTTGCAGACTATTCTTTTTAAGACATTGCTCTTCTACGTGCACATGTTTTCTACAAAACGTACAGCGTTTATCCGACCCTTCTAAGCCTTTTGGCTTTTTATTTTCCGCCATTACAAATGCCGCTCCTCTTCGTAGCTGGAGTAACTTCGTATAGGAATCAAAAGCTTCTCGAGGTACTCGTTGTCTAATTTTTTGATTTAGCAGCCCATAAATCATATTTAGCTGCATATCTTCCTTAACATTTTCTTCAAAAATGGACGCGGTTTTTAGAAACGAAGCCATCACCGGCTTGTTATTCTGCTGTTTTATGTCCATAACTTCGAGAACCACTCGCCATGCAGGCTTGGGTGGAGAGAAAACTGCTCGCAAATTCTTTCCAACGTCAGTGAATTTGGGCACATTGTCTTTTGCTCCAATCCCGTAACCTTCTAGCAACATATGCATAGCCTTTATGGTGTCCTCGCCACTGATTCTTTCCAGCTCTTTAAAGGTTGTGATGTGTGTGCCGTGGGGTAAGTAGTTAGTGTGTCGGAACACTGAGCGTGAGGTTCCAAGTTCGAATCCCAGAAAATACCAACAAGTTTTTTCACGGTCTGACAAACATCCGAGAGTATTGATGCCTCAAGAAAGCTTCTCAAAACAAATTGCCCCTCGGATACGGAACTAAACTGTAGGTCCCTTCCATTCGCTTGAAAAATATAACGCACACAACACTAGTGGTTACGAGAAGCTAGACCCTGGCTTAGAGAGCTGTTGCGCTAATTTTTTATTTTTTTTTTGATGTTGTGATAGCAGATATAAATTCTTCTACCTTCTTGACATTTCTTTCCCCTCGAAATCGTGCCGTGCATATGGTAAAAGAGCTGGAACGGTTGTTCTTTGCAGACAGGACCGACATTAGCTGCTTAATTTATTTCGGTGAGAAGTTGGCCATTGGCTTAACTCGTTCTGCTATTGTTTCACTTCGGTGAATTTTTGGGGTCTGCGCGTTTTCCTCCGTCATAAATAGTCCACTATTTGGGCGCCAATTATAGTGCAGGAAACTCTTCAATAAATTAATGCTCGATGGTATTTTCGTTTTACTATTTATTGCAAGAACAGTATATGTATATTATTTTAAGGCAGATTAGTGTCTGCTTAGCAACTTAATAATTGAAGAAGACCCGGAAGTCGTCAAGTTTGTTCCTCAATAATCAAATTGTTCGGACGGCTTAAACGAAAACAAGACAATGAAAATTTCTGATGTCTTGATGTATGAACTTAAAGAATTCAGATATAAGGTTAGTAGTAGATTTCTTTAAGCTAAATGAACAACGTGCAGCCACACTGCATCGGTACTCCATGAGCACTGCATTGGGATTGCAAACGCACTGGATCCGCATTCCATTGACACTGCGTCGTCACTGCATCGGCATAGCACTCGCACTGTATCGGTGCTGCATTTGCCTACCTCGGAGGTAGGCCCTACGGATTCTGGGGAGAGCCAATTATTGCAATTAATAAACCCCTTTATAAAAAGTTCAAGGGTACCTCGGTCTCCACCATCAAGACCGAATGTCTCCGGGAAAAAAAGTCTGCCGGAAGTGCAAGCGCACAAGAAACAGGACTCAGAGAAATGTAAAAGCTTTGAGAAGGAAAATAACGAACTTCGCAATAAGCTTAATGAAATGGATCGACTCTACCAAGAGCTCAAAAAAGAGGTAGACATGCTGAGAGAGGAAAACAAGCTTCTAAAGAACTCGCTTTTACAAAAAGAACGCAAAGATTCCCCTCCCCGCGCAGCTAATCCCAATTATCACACGGAAGAAGAGGAGCTTGCACGCGAAACGAATTGCGTCTTAAAGAAAAGACCTAGCAAAAAACGCAGAGCCGGCTCTTCGCCCGAAATCGAGCCGCGAAAAGAAGACAAGCAAAATGAGTCGAAGCCAAAACAAACTCAAGCTAAAGCACGTCCTCCGCCTGCAATAAATGTCGTTGGCATAACGGACTACAGTAAGCTACATTGCCTTCTTAAAGGAACGACGACATCGAAATTCAAGGTAACGTCACTCAGGAACAATGCGTGGAAAATTAACGTTGATGACTCCGATGGCTACCGAGCAATATCACAAAAATTAAACACGGAAAAGATCCAGTGGTATACTTATGAAAATAAGTCAGAAAGACCACTGCGTGTTATAGCAAGGGGGCTCCACCACTCGTGCACAAAAGACGACGTAATGAACGACCCCAAAGCTAAAGGTTTAAAAATTCTTAATGCCGTCAATATTCTCAAAAAGGTGAAGCAACAAACGGAACAAGGCCAGGAAATCATGGTCAAGCATGGACTTCCGCTCTTTATGCTTACCTTTCACAGGAGCGAAAATGTAGACGATATTTATAACGTTAAAACTATTCTGAATATCGTAGTCAAGATTGAGCCTATGCGTATGAGTACGAGATCGATACTTCAGTGTAAACGCTGTCAAGGCTTTAATCACACACAGTCGTATTGTCAAAAAGAGCCGAGATGCGTAAAATGTGCTAGTAACCATCTCTCGGAAAAGTGTGACATAAATAAGCAGGATCCGGCTACCTGCATTAACTGCAAAGGAAAGCACCCAGCAAACTATCGAGGTTGCGAAATGGCAAAAGAGCTTCAAAAAAGGCGAGACACATTTAAAAATATTCAACGCCAGAACGCAGAACCGGTTAAAAATAGTCGTGAAATTGCTAAGCCAAGGGTAACGACCGTCAATAAACACGTCAAAGTTAAGACGAGAGTCGAGCAAAGTAAAGTTCCTTCGGCGAAATCAAAGGAAAAGCCACAATCTCCAGAGACGCTAACATATGCTCAAGCTGCGTCGCTAGAAAACAAGCAAAGCGGTGTTACGGTAGAACCAGTCTCCCAAGTCTTCTCTATAATTCTTGCGAAACTTGAGTAGCAAACGAAGGTCAACAAAGTCATATTTGATAAATTGAGCAAGCTCGAGTTAAAACCTCGCCAAAAAAGAACTCCCATATGAATATGAATCAGTTACTAAAAATTTTAACATAGAACGCAAACGGCCGAAAAAACGCCGAATTAGAAGTATTCTTACGGAATGACAACATTGACATTTGCTTGATCTCTGAAACTCATTTGACAAAGGAATCCGGAGGGTATCGTGCTTATCACGCATACCACCCTTCCGGAAGAGCTAGAGGCGGATCCTCCTTATTCATTAAAGACTGCATTGAGCACTCCATAAATACGACGATTGAAATCGATACAGTGCAAACAAGTTCAGTTCGAGTTAAGAATAGGCACTCGTATTTCAACATCGCGTCCATTTATTGTCCTCCGCGATGCACGTTTAGAAGTAACGACTTTGTACGTCTCCTTGACTCACTGGGACCGAATTTCATTATAGGTGGCGATTTCAACGCAAAATACACCTTTCGGGGTTCCAGATCCAATTCACGGAAAGGCAGACTTCTGTACGAAGCCGGTATGCAATTCGGGGTTGATTTCTTTTCGACGGGGAAACCGACGTATTGGCCATCTGATACAGCAAAAACACCGGACCTAATAGACTTCTTCGTAGCAAAAGGAGTATCTTCAAATTTTGCGAAAGTAGAGGAAAGCAAACTGGCGCGGCTTTAGAACTGATTGCGAAGAAAATATTGTCTTAAAGGTATCGCTCAAAACACCCTTCGAAATAGAAGATGAACTCGGCAAATTTATTGAATCAATACAGAATGCCGCGTGGAAAAATACACCTTTAAGGAGGAAAGAAGTCCTATGCAATGAAGCTAATTATCCGCCGGAAATAAAAGAACTTATTCGAGAAAAGAGGTGAGCGCGCAAAATATGGCAACAAACTCGCGCTCCCCAGCATAAAACCCACTCGAATTTCCTATGCAATAAGCTTAAAAAAGCGATCCAAGACCTAAAAAACCGAGAGACTTCAGCTTATCTTGAAGGTTTAACCGCCGAAAAAACCACTAATTACTCGCTCTGGAAAGCTGTCAAAAGAATTAAAAAACCCCAAATACATTCGCCACCGATAAGAAAAAACAACGACGAATGGGCAAAAGGTGACAAAGAAAAAGCGGATCTATTGGCCGAGCACTTAGAAGAGACTTTTAAGCCATTTGATGGAGAAACATTGGCAGACGATTTTACCGGTACGACTACGACATCTGACAACCTTAGAATAAAAAGTGTGTCATTTATAGAACTTTGCCAGGCAATAAAAAACCTAAAAAATAATAAAGCTCCTGGCTATGATTTAATAACCGGACAAATCGTCAAGGAATTACCAAAAAAGGCACTATTAAAATTGCTTTATTTAATAAATGATTCTATTAGATTATTATACGTTCCAAATCAATGGAAAGTCGCAGAAGTCATAATGGTTCCGAAACCGGGGAAATTTCCAAATGACAAACAATCGTACAGACCGATATCGCTACTACCAATAATATCGAAAGTATTTGAAAAACTCCTACTGAAACGGATTCTTCCAGTCATTGAAGAGAGACGCCTAATATCCGACCACCAATTCGGGTTCAGAATCAAGCATTCCACAATTGACCAGGTTTATAGAATAACCGACGAAATTGAAAAGCCTTTGAGGAGAAAAAGATTTGTTCTAGCGCTTTTCTTGACGTATCTCAAGCCTTCGACAGGGCACGATGAATTGAATTATAAGCAAAGACGAATCCTTCCGGAGCAACTTCATAAGATCTCAGAATCATACCTTAATAACAGACTTTTCCGCGTCAAGCACGGAACTGAATATTCTGATTTTAAAGAAATCGCCGCCGGAGTTCCGCAAGGAAGTGTCCTTGGGCCTATCTTATTCTTGCTGTACACTCGGGACATACCACAAACTGAAGGCACTATTGTAGCTACGTTCGCGGACGATACGGCTATTCTGGCAACGGAAAGTTCAATCGAGTCAGCAACCACAAAACTCCAACGAGCCTTGGATAAAATCTGTGAGTGGACAAAAACTTGGCGCATTGTTCTTAACGAGACCAAATCGACGCATGTTAACTTCACTTTCAAGAAAATAATCAACCTTCCCGTTTTCATTAACTCGGTACAAATACCTCATGCAAACGAAGCTAAATATCTGGGAATGACACTAGACGCGAAACTTAAATGGAAACCTCACGTTAAAAAGAAACGTGACGAAGTCGAAAATCGACTTAGACAAATGTATTGGCTAATTAGAAGATATTCCAAATTAAGCGTATATAACAAACTGCTTCTGTATAAGCAAGTGCTTAAACCCGTGTGGACGTACGGTATACAACTCTGGGGTTGTACCAAACCAAACCAGTCTTGATGTATGAACTTAAAGAATTCAGATATAAGGTTAGTAGTAGATTTCTTTAAGCTAAATGAACAACGTGCAGCCACACTGCATCGGTACTCCATGAGCACTGCATTGGGATTGCAAACGCACTGGATCCGCATTCCATTGACACTGCGTCGTCACTGCATCGGCATAGCACTCGCACTGTATCGGTGCTGCATTTGCCTACCTCGGAGGTAGGCCCTACGGATTCTGGGGAGAGCCAACTATTGCAATTAATAAACCCCTTTATAAAAAGTTCAAGGGTACCTCGGTCTCCACCATCAAGACCGAATGTCTCCGGGAAAAAAAGTCTGCCGGAAGTGCAAGCGCACAAGAAACAGGACTCAGAGAAATGTAAAAGCTTTGAGAAGGAAAATAACGAACTTCGCAATAAGCTTAATGAAATGGATCGACTCTACCAAGAGCTCAAAAAAGAGGTAGACATGCTGAGAGAGGAAAACAAGCTTCTAAAGAACTCGCTTTTACAAAAAGAACGCAAAGATTCCCCTCCCCGCGCAGCTAATCCCAATTATCACACGGAAGAAGAGGAGCTTGCACGCGAAACGAATTGCGTCTTAAAGAAAAGACCTAGCAAAAAACGCAGAGCCGGCTCTTCGCCCGAAATCGAGCCGCGAAAAGAAGACAAGCAAAATGAGTCGAAGCCAAAACAAACTCAAGCTAAAGCACGTCCTCCGCCTGCAATAAATGTCGTTGGCATAACGGACTACAGTAAGCTACATTGCCTTCTTAAAGGAACGACGACATCGAAATTCAAGGTAACGTCACTCAGGAACAATGCGTGGAAAATTAACGTTGATGACTCCGATGGCTACCGAGCAATATCACAAAAATTAAACACGGAAAAGATCCAGTGGTATACTTATGAAAATAAGTCAGAAAGACCACTGCGTGTTATAGCAAGGGGGCTCCACCACTCGTGCACAAAAGACGACGTAATGAACGACCCCAAAGCTAAAGGTTTAAAAATTCTTAATGCCGTCAATATTCTCAAAAAGGTGAAGCAACAAACGGAACAAGGCCAGGAAATCATGGTCAAGCATGGACTTCCGCTCTTTATGCTTACCTTTCACAGGAGCGAAAATGTAGACGATATTTATAACGTTAAAACTATTCTGAATATCGTAGTCAAGATTGAGCCTATGCGTATGAGTACGAGATCGATACTTCAGTGTAAACGCTGTCAAGGCTTTAATCACACACAGTCGTATTGTCAAAAAGAGCCGAGATGCGTAAAATGTGCTAGTAACCATCTCTCGGAAAAGTGTGACATAAATAAGCAGGATCCGGCTACCTGCATTAACTGCAAAGGAAAGCACCCAGCAAACTATCGAGGTTGCGAAATGGCAAAAGAGCTTCAAAAAAGGCGAGACACATTTAAAAATATTCAACGCCAGAACGCAGAACCGGTTAAAAATAGTCGTGAAATTGCTAAGCCAAGGGTAACGACCGTCAATAAACACGTCAAAGTTAAGACGAGAGTCGAGCAAAGTAAAGTTCCTTCGGCGAAATCAAAGGAAAAGCCACAATCTCCAGAGACGCTAACATATGCTCAAGCTGCGTCGCTAGAAAACAAGCAAAGCGGTGTTACGGTAGAACCAGTCTCCCAAGTCTTCTCTATAATTCTTGCGAAACTTGAGTAGCAAACGAAGGTCAACAAAGTCATATTTGATAAATTGAGCAAGCTCGAGTTAAAACCTCGCCAAAAAAGAACTCCCATATGAATATGAATCAGTTACTAAAAATTTTAACATAGAACGCAAACGGCCGAAAAAACGCCGAATTAGAAGTATTCTTACGGAATGACAACATTGACATTTGCTTGATCTCTGAAACTCATTTGACAAAGGAATCCGGAGGGTATCGTGCTTATCACGCATACCACCCTTCCGGAAGAGCTAGAGGCGGATCCTCCTTATTCATTAAAGACTGCATTGAGCACTCCATAAATACGACGATTGAAATCGATACAGTGCAAACAAGTTCAGTTCGAGTTAAGAATAGGCACTCGTATTTCAACATCGCGTCCATTTATTGTCCTCCGCGATGCACGTTTAGAAGTAACGACTTTGTACGTCTCCTTGACTCACTGGGACCGAATTTCATTATAGGTGGCGATTTCAACGCAAAATACACCTTTCGGGGTTCCAGATCCAATTCACGGAAAGGCAGACTTCTGTACGAAGCCGGTATGCAATTCGGGGTTGATTTCTTTTCGACGGGGAAACCGACGTATTGGCCATCTGATACAGCAAAAACACCGGACCTAATAGACTTCTTCGTAGCAAAAGGAGTATCTTCAAATTTTGCGAAAGTAGAGGAAAGCAAACTGGCGCGGCTTTAGAACTGATTGCGAAGAAAATATTGTCTTAAAGGTATCGCTCAAAACACCCTTCGAAATAGAAGATGAACTCGGCAAATTTATTGAATCAATACAGAATGCCGCGTGGAAAAATACACCTTTAAGGAGGAAAGAAGTCCTATGCAATGAAGCTAATTATCCGCCGGAAATAAAAGAACTTATTCGAGAAAAGAGGTGAGCGCGCAAAATATGGCAACAAACTCGCGCTCCCCAGCATAAAACCCACTCGAATTTCCTATGCAATAAGCTTAAAAAAGCGATCCAAGACCTAAAAAACCGAGAGACTTCAGCTTATCTTGAAGGTTTAACCGCCGAAAAAACCACTAATTACTCGCTCTGGAAAGCTGTCAAAAGAATTAAAAAACCCCAAATACATTCGCCACCGATAAGAAAAAACAACGACGAATGGGCAAAAGGTGACAAAGAAAAAGCGGATCTATTGGCCGAGCACTTAGAAGAGACTTTTAAGCCATTTGATGGAGAAACATTGGCAGACGATTTTACCGGTACGACTACGACATCTGACAACCTTAGAATAAAAAGTGTGTCATTTATAGAACTTTGCCAGGCAATAAAAAACCTAAAAAATAATAAAGCTCCTGGCTATGATTTAATAACCGGACAAATCGTCAAGGAATTACCAAAAAAGGCACTATTAAAATTGCTTTATTTAATAAATGATTCTATTAGATTATTATACGTTCCAAATCAATGGAAAGTCGCAGAAGTCATAATGGTTCCGAAACCGGGGAAATTTCCAAATGACAAACAATCGTACAGACCGATATCGCTACTACCAATAATATCGAAAGTATTTGAAAAACTCCTACTGAAACGGATTCTTCCAGTCATTGAAGAGAGACGCCTAATATCCGACCACCAATTCGGGTTCAGAATCAAGCATTCCACAATTGACCAGGTTTATAGAATAACCGACGAAATTGAAAAGCCTTTGAGGAGAAAAAGATTTGTTCTAGCGCTTTTCTTGACGTATCTCAAGCCTTCGACAGGGCACGATGAATTGAATTATAAGCAAAGACGAATCCTTCCGGAGCAACTTCATAAGATCTCAGAATCATACCTTAATAACAGACTTTTCCGCGTCAAGCACGGAACTGAATATTCTGATTTTAAAGAAATCGCCGCCGGAGTTCCGCAAGGAAGTGTCCTTGGGCCTATCTTATTCTTGCTGTACACTCGGGACATACCACAAACTGAAGGCACTATTGTAGCTACGTTCGCGGACGATACGGCTATTCTGGCAACGGAAAGTTCAATCGAGTCAGCAACCACAAAACTCCAACGAGCCTTGGATAAAATCTGTGAGTGGACAAAAACTTGGCGCATTGTTCTTAACGAGACCAAATCGACGCATGTTAACTTCACTTTCAAGAAAATAATCAACCTTCCCGTTTTCATTAACTCGGTACAAATACCTCATGCAAACGAAGCTAAATATCTGGGAATGACACTAGACGCGAAACTTAAATGGAAACCTCACGTTAAAAAGAAACGTGACGAAGTCGAAAATCGACTTAGACAAATGTATTGGCTAATTAGAAGATATTCCAAATTAAGCGTATATAACAAACTGCTTCTGTATAAGCAAGTGCTTAAACCCGTGTGGACGTACGGTATACAACTCTGGGGTTGTACCAAACCAAGCAATAGGAATCTCATACAATCATTTCAAAATAAAATTATAAGAATAATCGTGAACGCTCCCTGGTATATCAGAAACAATGATATCCACAGAGACTTAGGGATAGCTACCGTGGAGGACGAAATAAAAAACTTCGCTCGCAAGCTTCATATTCGTCTTCATGGCCATTGCATCTGTGCCATACTCCAAACGCTGGATGTGACAAATCTTACGCGCCGACTTCAAAGAACGAAACCGTTCGAATTAGCGCAATAAGACAAAAAGCCGCATGTCATGACGGTTTCAGCAGGTGCTTTTATTGAAAATCTACCTGCCTCACGCGAATATTCTCTTCTGAAGCTTAAACTACTTGATAAGGTCTAACTTAGTCGTAGTAAACAAAACGAAGGGAAGGGTGTTTTTAGTCAGTAGAAATCTGACACTACTATGAGTACACGGTCTCATAGTGTCTCATGAAGATTTTCACCTACCCACGAAAAAAAAAAAAAAAAATGTGCACTACATCGGCTCCTCTGGACTCAAAGACATTACATTTTTTTACACATCTTCATAGCTCTACAGACACTTTGTACCTTCGTTTAGCTTTAGAGGAGAGTCGTCCTTGAAGAACAAGTCAGTAACCCAATTTATTCCTGTTGTCAGTACATTTTTCTTTTGTATATACAAAGAAATGAAACTTGTGTCCAAAGTTACTTATCGATGACACATTACCAACCGCAACACCACCTCTGAGATAGAAGATAGAAAACTTCGCCAACTGCAATTTGTAAACCCAATTGGATCACTAAAATTGATAACTTACCCCCTCCCGGCCACAAAAAAAAAAAAACTGAAGAAGAAAAACTCTCCTTACACATCCTTCGACGAGTAACAAATTTTATGGTCAACACTCCAGGACTCTCACACTCAATCCAAAAACAATGGCAACATACATTCCTGCTGCTGCTCCTGCCAATGGATTAGCCATTGTTCATTGGTGTCTGTTGCTGCTGTCCACCCTCCAGCAGCAGTAGTATCATCTTTGGGGGTTGGTCGTCGCACACACATAAAATGTTTATGTTCGTATAAATCTCATAATCTTTATGGAACGAGTTTTTCCGACAGGACAACGAGCAAAGGGGGCCCAAGCATCAGAAGTAACGATGTCGTCGTCATTTCATGATGAAGGACATTTGGTCCTTCTAGAACGGTTTTCGAGGCTCTCTCGACGAAATATTTATACTTTAGCTGGGTCAGGGTGCTTTCAGATTTTTGGGATAATTTCCTCTAACAAACAATACACCACTGATACTATCCACGGGCTACAACGATGTCTGAACTGAAGACACGACCAACAACAACGATGATTCCGCTCAGTCGAGGAGGCAGATGGTGAGATATGGATAATTGAAATCCCTACGGCGAGCGCGATGTCAATGGTGGTGGTGGCAGTGATAGTTCGTCGGTGGTTCGGTGATAGTGACGATGTGGAATGGACTTTTGTAATCCTTATTACTATGACATCTACTATTTTATGGAAATTTTACAGAAATTTGAATATTTTTTGATACGCTCAACAATTGGAGATGTTGGTGGTGGGCTACAAAAGATAAGACCAGTGGACTGGGTGGCTACTGGTGCGTACGACAAGTTCTAGGCGATGAAATGTTGCTTCATGATTTTTACACTTCATTATCCTTATCAGAATTGTTTTTGCTGTTTTTCTATGTGTATGTGTGCGTTGGAAGGATAAGAGGACACTCTTTGCTTGTGTGTTGTGCTTTGGGGTTGCGCAAGTGGTGTAGTAATCCTTGGTCAATTTGTCGGACGAAAGTGTTATGGTAATCGTTGAGGTATGGGATGGAAATTTTATTCGAAACTATTTTAAATAAATATTGTTGGCAGTGGGTGGATGAAGGATAATGTTTATGAAGTAATCAAATAAACTTTCGTGGATGGAAATGATGAAATTAAGCTGTAAGCAGAGGAAAATATTTATTTGCATATATGTACGCTTGAGATAGTTTTAGGCAAATTTGTGGAGTCCATTCTTTGGGGTACCTTATGTGCTCCTGAAGAATTTAGTATATACATATGTGTATATGTTTGCTACATACATTTTGATAGTTGACAAATTCCCTGCAGTAACTTCTACTATGAACATACCTTACACCCCATAAAGTCTATTCGTTTGGCATGCTATTCTAATAACATTTTGTAACATTTCGTCAGCAGTACAGTGAAGTTGTAAACCCACGATAGTACATTTACAAGTTTAATTCAGCAATACTCGTTCGTAGACATCCCAATTTTTGTCGATGCATGCCTCTGGCCATAACTCCGATTATGTTCAGGTTTCAAGCCATTTTGGCCTTAGTAGATACTCTGTAATCTAAAATTCCAGGATTTGGATTGTATTTGAAAACATGCATGTTTCTTTTTGTATCTCATATATACTTTAGGGACCTAAGTAGAAACTTCTTTTGTGTCGGTAGCGCAGCAATGGTGCTCGTAACCTAGTGGTTGGTTAACCGCCTTGTCCTTATTAGGTGATGATTGAAAATGCTCTCCATTACCTTAGAAAATACTGACGTTAAAACTATTGGTCAGTGGTTAGAAGAGGAGGTCTTATCTCTATTGAACTTTGGAAGATTTCGCCTTACTCGAAACACCTAGGTTTTACGATAAGTGAAATATCTCATTCATTCTGCATTTGATGAGCGAGCTTACATGTAGGCCCACTTTCATTGCCTCGACTTCCAGATTATGGAAATGCACATTATAGTATGAGCAAAACAGGCAAACATCGTTAGCGTAGTCCAGATATTTTAGATAAGATGTCATAGTTCCATGGTTTCGCTCAATCAGTTCCGGTCGAAGTACATCGCTGATTAGCACTAAGAAGAACAACGGTGAAAGTATGCACCCCTGTCGTACAAATTACCACTGTGCATGACATGATGCTTACTTCCCTATTTTAGCCTGTATAATAATATTCGTTTTTCTGGGGTGCCTCTCACGCGCAAAGCTAACCAGATAGTAGCTTGATTCAAACTTTCGAAAGCCTTCTCAAAGTCGATCAATCGTTGATATAGTGGTAACCTGTACTCCACGCATTGATGTATGATGATCCACAAGGTGTGTATGTAGTCTGTGCCTATTTGACATTCAGAGTTGAACCTAAATGTTTTTTTTTTATTCTGTCCAAAATAATTCTTGACCCCGACTGGCTCATTGCTATTTTTTTCTTAATGAATTTAATGTCAGAGTTATGACGCGTATTCTTGACGCTTCGTAGTCATTTAAGTGGTTAATGTTTTCTTCTGATCTGATCCTCATCCGCAATCAGCAGATTAACGTCTAAACCCTCACTGGGTAATGCTTATAGCTCTGATCATCCATAAGCTGCTTGGTTGTGCTGCAGACAGTCTTGCTGTCGCATCTGCTTACTGCTTCTTTAGTCTTTGAATCAAGTATGTTGATATGCACGGGCTTGTCATGGCTCACACTACGTTGCACTTCCTTTTTCTTCACGCGATACATCATCATCGATTGCCATGTTAAAAGTTTATCCGATCAATTGCGTGTGTGAACACTATTGCGAAGGCATAACACTGGCAAAAGATAGGTCATATGGCTGGCAAAACTTCTAATAACAGTATTGCATTATTTAGTGGAGTACCTCGAATGATCCGTTAGCTCTGTAAATTTATAAAAATGTTTCTTTTATTGTGATGATGAAATCAGTCCTTGATTTGGAATTATCGAAGGCACGATTTAAAAAAAGTCAATTTAAGCCACAATCTTGCATCCTGCATGTCATGACCGAACTCGTGTTGTATTTAATTGGCCTGCACAAATCCAATTAATAAATAAAAATATTTCGTTGTTGCCTGAAAAACAATTACAAAACAATATTTGATCATTATCGAACAATTAACTTTCTCTCTTTCTCTGTGACAGTATCCGTTATTAATCAGAACATATTGAATTAAATTACTAATTATTCACTAATTAAAACTAAAAGAAACAATTCATAGGTATAGGTACATGCGAGTACATGGACATGCACGAGTATCAACAATTTGATCGTCATTATTGATTGTCGCTCTGGCAGGTGACACGTAATATCAGCTATAATGCAATGAACTAATTTTAATAAATTTTAAATTGTTTTTGTAAATATTTGCACATGTATACATTTAAACTCTTCGTAATCAAATTTTACATCGAGAACCCTCAATCAGAGAATAAACAAAAATTAATGTCAAGTGTTCGCAGTAATCCTGCATAACTGATGAGTTGCCTCTCCCTACCCCCAACTAAACACATCCACCCAAGGACGCTAACAAAACACAATGTAGGCGGCTAAAAGTTTAAAGGATACTTGTTTTAGTTGCATTTCTTGCCGCCGCCGTGCGTCGTGCCACCAAAGAAGAACACGATTTGCATAAAATAGAGGGATTGGAGGGGTCTCCATTGTTTGTTGTGCTGTTAGTGATGCGCGCTGGTGGTTGGTATTCGTTCGAACCACATCCTACCGAATTTTGATACGATGATGGCGAAGGAGGATGTATTATTCTGCTTCAAGACTTCCTAACTACCCGAGGACTTATGTAGTTGAGGGGATCCTTAAATGGGCACAAAAAAAAAAAAAAAAAACAAGCGATAGACAAAAGCAATTTAAATGCAAAGATGTGGTTGCCACATCGGCGTTAGGGGAGTCCTCCTCGCTTACCTTTGGGGGATGTTTGGCCTTTGACTTTGCCTCTGCCTTCGTAGAAATTTTTCTTCTGTTTTGTTTGTTTTCAGCTAAAATGTTCAGAGATAAAGAAAAGGATGAAGGGAGGCTGCAAAAGAAATCGCATCACAGTAAATATGCAATTTTTTTTTTTTTTTGAGAAGGGGATAGAGGAGCATAACTGCGGTACTTTTTCGTGTTTGTATTCGGGTTTTACGATTTTGACAAACAACAAAGAAATATTAAAAACCCAGGTTTAGGGGACTATTTAAAGAAGATTTGTCTACGAGAATTTTCAAGTGGTGTAGCGTTGTGGTGGTAACCTAATTTAATAAAGAATTCTATACAAAGCCTAGTGTGGACGAGTTTTTCCTGCAATTGTGAGAACTCTGCTTTAATTTCAATAAATGTTGCTATCACAATAGAGTTCACAACCCCTTGCATGCCTACAACATAATTACGTCCATCCCCAATCACACTTTGTTCATTCAACTGGTTTACTTGTTGTTACAGGTGACATTGAGACTTTTAGGTGTGTGTGCGCATTCCTAATCGCCATAATTATAATGCTATTGTCATCTTTTGACTGCAAACTCGACGGCAAATCCCGGAATATAGAAACATTTACGGCAACATATAAGATTACACAAATTGTACATTTGTGTGTCATCAATGAGTACGGGGGTCATGGGGCGAATAATATTTGCTTTGCACTCATTTGCGTTGTTAAGTGTTTGATCAACGCTATCATTTTCTCAATAAATATTTCGACAATGGTGTACAATTTGCTAATCTGGTCGTAAATCAAATAAACCCTTGTTGCTAAGTGTGTTCGGATAATTCACTCTGACATTGTATTATAGATATCGTACTCGTAATTAGAGGATAATAGATTGTAGTGCTACCACAATTCATCTAAGTGGTGTGAGATATAAGAGATGGTATTAATTTTTCGACAGCAAATATTCGTGTGCCAAAATCGCATCATCACCTCCTCGCGATGCTCGCTGCATAGCTATCTGATAGTGAACTAACGATGAGCGTATGCTGAGTCTGACGATATATGTATGTGTAGCTGAACACTGCGTAAGCACATCTGGGTAAACTTCAGCACGCATATGTTTAACCGGACGAGGCATCTCTTGTTGACCTGATTGGCTGAAATAGGCGTCTCAGAAGTCCAGCCAGAGCTCCTCAGAAGGAGGACGTGCGGCAGATGAATTCTGCCGATGGAATCAACGGTGACGTCTACAGACTAGCGGATACCTTACTTGGGTTACTTACATATTCGGAGCTGAGGTCTGTAAGGACTTTCAATACTGCTACAGGGTACTGAAAAAGAGATGGTGGCGGATGAACTCTTAAAGGGTCAACGGCAGCGCTCATATCCCCGAAGTGGGTTACTGGCATCGGTGTGTCCGGCCTCTTGTCCTAGGGCTAAAAAAAAAAAGGATTTGGTCCTCCAGGTTGGGGGTTGTGCCGTCGGTTTAAATTCCCTACCACGTAAAAAAACCTTTGGTTACGAAGCAACCAACAGCCTCGGATACGGATGATTTTACTGTTGACGACCCAAGCAAACGTAAAAAGTACAACGATCTTCGTGTCTGCACGTGGAATGTTAGGTCCCTCTACAAACCACGTGCAGCCGAACAACTTGCGGAGGCCCTAGAGTGTTTCAAAGCAGACATTACCGCCATCCAAGAAGTGCGATGGTATGGGCCGGTCAAAAGAAGGATGAAAAACTGCGACATCTACTACGGCCATTGCTACAGACAACAAGGACAGGGTCTATTCGGGTGCGGATTTGTCATTGCAGACAGACTTAGGTAAGAAGTCTTGAGTTTCCGGCATGTGAACGAGCGCCTCATGACTATCCGTAGGAAGGCTAAATTTGCCAACATTAGCATAATATGCATTCACGCCCCTCACGAGAAGAAGGACGACGCGACCAGGGATGACTTCTACTGGCTCTTGGACAAGACGTATGAGCAATGCCATAGTCACGACGTTAAAATTTTTCCAGGTGATTTTAACGCAAAGCTAGGAAGAGAGGAAGTCTTTAGTAGCGTGGTCGGAAAACACAGCCTGCACAACATCACACCCGACAACGGACTCAGGCTAGTCGACTTTGCCGCGGGACGAAACTTTGTCGTACCTAGTACGCGGTTCCCACGTCTTGATATTCACAAGGGAAAATGGCCCTCCTTTGATCGAAAATCTGTCAACCAAATCGATCACATTGCGATCGACGCAAGGCAGTCTTCCAGTATTCTGGGTGTCCGGATTTCCGAGGAGCCAACGTCGACTCGGAGCACTACCTAGTTGTAGCCAAGATGTGGATATCCAGAACGGAGATAGGTCCTTACTAGTCCGGTTTCAGGCCTGGAAAGTCCACCATTGACCAAATATTCACACTACGACAGATCTTGGAATATAAAATCGATACGCACCACCTCTTCATCGATTTCAAAGTTGCCTATGATAGCGTGTATAGAGACGAGTTATACAGAGCCATGTCTAGTCTTGGCATCTCTGCCAAGCTCGTCCGTTTGTGCAGAATGAAGATGGAGAACTCTCGCTGCTCCATCAAAGTCGGTAAGAACATCACCGAACCGTTCGATGTCAGGAAAGGTCTTAGACAAGGTGACGCGGTATCATGCGATCTCTTTAACATAGTACTTGAGAGAATTGTACGAAACTCACAAGCCAACACCGGAGGTACAATCTTTTACAAGTCTCTACAACTACTCGCTTATGCCGATGACATTGACATAGTCGGTAGAACTCAGCGGGCTGCCAGTGGGGCGTTTGCGTGCATTGAGACAGCAGCAGCAAAGATGGGTTTAGCGGTCAATGAAAGCAAAACAAAATATATGCTGTCTACAAAAAAGGACATCCAACATCGGCGTCTTGGACAGAACGCCACAATAGACAGATATAATTTTGAGGTAGTAAAGGATTTTGTCTACCTAGGCTCTATGGTGAACTCCGCAAATGACATCAGTAGGGAGATCACACGAAGAATTGCTCTTGCCAATGGTTGTTGCTATGTGCTAAGACGGCAATTGAGTAGCAAAACCCTATCTCGAACTACTAAGGTAACTTTTTATAAGACACTAATCAGCCAGTCCTGCTGTACGGCGCAGAGGCATGGGCTTTAACAAAACCGGATGAAGATGCCCTTGGTTATTTCGAGAGAAAAGTTCATCGAGCGATCTTTGGTCCCATCTGCATAGGCGGTGAGTGGAGGAGAAGGCCGAACTATACGGCCTATATAAGGACATCGATTTAGCCAGAAGTTGGCTTATAACTGGGCTGGCTGGAGAGGTTGTTGGTTGAGGCTCAGCTCCATCCCGGATTGTAGCGCCACCTAAGTAAGTAAGTAAGTAAATAGGCGTGTTTTTTTTAGTTACAATACGAATATAGAGTATAGTTTAGTCAGTAACCAAAAGTGTGTTTGGCGAATTGATTGCAATCTCAATTCTAGTTGTAGCTGGGTTTGTTCTTCAAAGGTTCTTGCCATCAATCAAATTTAGGTCCGCCTAAAATCTTCTACTTCAACAAGGCGGGAGCATCAAGTTTTAGTCCACTTTATATTAGAAAGGCAAAAAAAGACACCTTTGCACTGGATCAGTCAGTTGTGAAAAAGTTAAGAAAGTACCTAACTTTTGGTGAAGAAATGAAATAGTTACTTATCGAAATCATATACGTATAATGCGTACATGAAAGGTGTTTATACTACAAAGAGAACACTTTGGGTGACTTCCTTGACATTGAAGTGGCATTTAACAATATAAGCACTGGAGCAATCTCAAGCAGACTGCGTAGGGCTCAACTACATCTGGGAATATGCAGATGCCTTATAGTCATGCAATCAACTCCAGTCTAGCGGATGTGAATGACAAACGTAGGCTCAAAAGGGTACCCCCCAAGGTGAGTCCTATCGCGTACTCATATGACTTCTAACGAAATTGTAAAACATCTAGAAATGATGATGTTGCCACTGGTACTCGTATCTGGCAAATTCCTCGCCGATTTTAGCAAACGACTCATTTATGCACTGCCATTAGTGAATACTTGGATCAAAGGAGGAGACAGATGAGGAAGTGAATCCAGAAAAAAATGAGCTAGTGTTTTGCAAAAGGAGAAAATCGATACCAACGCACAAATATCATCGTATGAGTGGAATTGATCTGATACCAAAGAAAACTAGAAAACATCGAGGCATAGTACTAGACTACAAGATTAGCAAAAAGACTCATCTTAACATAGGGTTCAATTGTGGAGAAGAAATGCTAACATCATCACAAAAATTAAACGAGCAGGATGCTGTGGGTGATGAAATCGATAAGATTAACACCCAATGATAGCTATGAAAATGATCCTGATTTTTTCTGCATTAAGCATGTATACATTGTGGAAACTCGGTAGCTATAACTACAATTAGACTAACTAAAGCCGGTCTTTGGACAGTGAGATCCTATATTCTCGAGCCAATTCTAACTCGCTCCCAAGCTCAGAATGCAATATCTGATTCTCTATCATAATTTCGAGGACGATATGTATCCGAATTGAATGGTGCTACGGGAGCTAGTATTTACTGCGAGTCTCAAAATACAAATGTTGACAGTCAAGCAGCTATAAAAGCGTTGCAATAAATCTCGATCAGATCTAAGCTATTACAACTGTGTAAATAAAAACTGGATGAGATACCAGCAGAACTCGTTAGGGCGATTGAGGCATGTCACCATTTAGCACACTATACATGACATATGACATACAGTCCATCAAAGCTGGTATCGATTAGATACATGCGCTATAGCTAGATCAATATGACTAGTCTACGATGAGAAAATACCTACCAGTCTGCGCATTACGCGACAGGCAACCACTGCTAGGTTTTCCTTACAATCACTATTGCAGAAGTTATAGTGGCAAATTAGATGCGAAATCTATTCGCCACTAACTGTGTGATGACCCACAAAACATTTAACCAAACAAACTACTGAGATTCATGTATTTATCTGGGTAGTTTGTTAAGCGGTTGAGAATTAGGTACAATGGAGTCTATTTGGTCTAAGCGAGCCGTTGACATTTCCGTCAACAAGGCATTCATAATCTAACACTAACTGACAAAATAAAACAAAAATATACACTCAAAATTCTAAAGACAAAGAATCTCATAACAGACCGAAAAATGTGCCGCGAAAAAACTGCGGACTGAGCTCTAAAGCTTGACCTTAACAGCTGTGGTAAAAAAAAAATCTGCACAAGCAGGGCATAATACATTGCAAAGACTGGGTCGTATATGTAGTCGTATAAAGTATATTCAAAATGACATTTTCCTGGTCAATCGCAGATAGTTCCACCCTTTTCGAACAGTACATATTTTCTACTCTTGGCAATAAACTTCTAAAAGAATAAAACTAGTCAGAGATTCTCATCTCTTCACCTTGGATAACGAAAATTTAATACAATTTTATGATTAAACAATTTTTCCCATTCCCTCATCTTTATCCAACCCACAAAGCTTAACTAGAGTGTACAGGATAATCACAGTCAACATAAAAAAAAATATACAACAACCAGGACCACCATCACATCAGTTCACTATTATAGCGGAAAGCTTTTCTCATAAATATTATACAACATCAGGTAACAAAAGAAAATCAGGACAAAACAGATAAAAGGATAATTTGATATCCTGCTGCAGCATTAACAGTGTACAACTAGTTTCAGTTTTACTATACAAGTATGTACATAGTTATACGATATGACTATAAATGCATTATCCGGACAAATGATGAAAGTTTGTCTGTCAATCATTGATTTATCACAACTGAAGCAGGTAAATGTGCGCAGGGTAATATATTTGCTCTCCCACACTATGTTATCCTCAGGATAAGTACGTCCGTTTCATTTTTGAATGCAGAATTGTTCGGGTATATTTATTTTTTTCTGTCTTCATAGGAAGTTATGCACAGTCAGTCACATGGCATTTTGCACCCGCACCACTTATTTATACAACTATGAGAATTATTTTATAACCAAAATTTAATTCAGAGTATTTAAACAGGAATGCAAATGGATGGGAATTTTCCCGAAGCCTCTAGGCAAATTTCAGGACTTTTAATAGAAAAATGGCTCAAAGAATATAGAACAGATGGAACATAGTTTATCATAGTTCATTAGCAATTCAAAGTTAGTTCGGTTCGTCCAATGGATATTCAAAGAATTAGATATCAGAAATATTAATATTGTTTGAGTATGCTATTAAATAATTCAGTTTTTTGCTTTACCGCAATCGTTTAATTAGTCAGGTTCCAGATACATACGAGTATATCTCTGATTTGAATTTCTATTAAATGTATACATTCAGAGAAACTAGGTCACTTTATAGATGCCTTAGTTATAGCATATTAATTGGAATCATGGATGGACTTAAAAAAGAAATACGTATACGCCATGCAGTTCTTGTTTAAGGATTAGGAAAAAGATCAAGAATTCTGAAATTTTATAATGAATAGCGGCAGGTTGTGCAAGGATACGCAAACATTCCTTGATATTACATATCATAGTCCTTCATACTTTTATGTCAATTCAATGACTTCAATTGACAAGTTACTCGTAAGTAAGAAAAAATAGATCAGCATTTATTTTAAACGGGACCATTTACATGCAATCAAAGACTTGTAGTCAAGAGAAGGCAATCTTTTTCATTGTTTCATATTCGTTGAAGTCAATAAAGTTATTGAAGTCAGTGAAGTCTTTAAAGTTGTTGTAGTCATTTAAGTTTTTAAAGTCACTTTATAAGTTTGATATGTGGGCACCATGGTGCAGTGGTTAGTGTGTCGGACGACTGCGCGTGAGGTTCAATGTTCAATTCACAGAAAACACAAACAAGTTTCACGGTCCCACCTCTCGCGAACGTTTGACAAACATTCGCAAGTATTGTTGTAACAAGAAAACTTCTCAAAAAAAAAAAAAAAACTTGGCCTTCGGATACGACACAAAACTGTAGGTCCCTTCCATTCGTGCGAAAAATATAACGCATACAACATGAGTGGTTGCGAGAAGCTAGGCCTAGGCCCTTCATCGGCTGTTGCACCAAATATTTATGTATGTGGATAGGTTTGATATATATAGTCATTAAAAGACGGAGCCCTGTGAAGTCATTCTATTCAATGCGCATGAAAACTGCTATGCAGTGGAACTTCAATAACACGAAACTCAATGGAGAGCAGACATCCTTTGAGTTATCTTGTTGAAGCTTTTAAGATATAGAGACTAATATAGCCACTATTCAAGTTTTCATTTTTGGCCTAATGAAATCAAAATTCAAATCGATCTAAAATGCTGCCATAATTTAATTAAAAACTTAAGTCAAAAAAAATAAACTAAATGTATTAAAAACGGGATGAAACAATTGAACCGATTTTACGATTATAGCTGACCACTTATCTTAGTGCTTTACAATTTCAGCAACCATTTAGGTTTTTGCTAGGTTCTGCTAAGTATGTGACAAATATGCAATATAATGCACGCTACATACATGAATGCAACCATTATTCTAGCGTTATAGAGACTAACAGAAAGAACAATTCGGCTTACGTACAAGGTAATCTCTAAGCGGATTTGCGAATGGGTGGAATAAATAGAAACCAGAATGAAAGAGCAGTAAAGCAAACAGAAGTTGTACAGCGTGTGGTGCCCCTAGAGTGTAATGTTTCCCTACAAAGCATATTCGACAGATTCAGAAACGAACATGTAAGGATGTAAGAGGAAACTTTCAAATTGCCCATAAAAGTGAAAAGGTAAAGGTGGTAGTGATATGTAATACACAGGAATGAAAGCCGTCCTGTACGAATTTCTATGAATACAGCCGAAGTCCAAAGAACTGGGGGTACACCAAAAGGCACGGTGAATCAGAACTTTCCTAAAGGACATTTGCAAAGATAACATTCAACAACTAATAAGTGATTTGCAACAAGTAACAAGGAGAGCTAACTCTTACTAAATGGGACTAAGGCTAGAAAGAAAAAAAGGAGGAAGAGCGCATCATAATACATATACATACGAGTATAATGTCGTGTTGCAAAGGCACAGTCGTACGACTTTGTCTCATATGTAATTAGACATCAATTCGAGCAGCATACATAGATCGATTGTTCTATACTACGAGTTATAGTGTCAAAGAAATGCGTCTGAAATGCTTTGAACGATTCGAGTTATCAGATGTTAGTTTTTTATTTAAAGAGTTTTTGAACTTTTATGGTCAAGAGAATGGAAAAATATACTGCCTTCGAGAGGTTTTTGGTTTATAGTAGCTCGAGTTGTAGAAGTTTCACAATAATTGGCCAAAAACTAAATTTTCATTAAGTGTCAATATTTTGAAGGAATAAGCTCTGGCGCTACAGTTCGGGGTGAACCTGGGCCGCAACCAACAAGCCTCTCATTTAGCTCGGTCTTTAGCTAATTGCCTCCACTGGCGCACTCCAAGTTGGTCAAGGTCCCTTTGAACTCGTACGGCGAGGAGACCCTCTACTGCATCATACTTCGGGGTTAGATTCGGGGACTCTGCGGGCCGGAGCCTTGGTGTCAATTCACTCAACATGCCTCAGCCATCTCAGACGTGCAATACGCACTTTTTTTGAATAGGTCGATGTCGCTGTACAGCTCTTATACTTCGTGATTGAATCTTCTCCTTCAAAACCCGTCAACGCAAATGGGACCGAATATCTTACAAAGAATTTTTCTCCCGAAGCGACCAAGGATATCTTCACCCTCTTTTAATCAATTCCATGTTTCAACACTGTAAAGCAGGACCGGGATGATCAGAGTCTTATACAGAGTCTTCTTAGTTGTTCGAGATAGGGGTTTATTGTTGAATTGCCTTATACGCAAGAGTTATTCTTCGTTTGATTTCTGCGCTGATGTTGTTTTCCAATTCGTCGGCGTATGCAAGCAGTTGTACGGAATTTTGATAAATTGTGCCTCTGGTGTTGGCTTGTGAGTTCCGCACAACTCGTTCAGGTACAATATTAAAGATGTCACATGACAGCGCGTCACCTTGTCTAAAACCTTTTTTGACATCAAAGGTTTCGGTGAGGTCATTACCGAGCTTGATGGAGCAGCGAGCGTTCTCCATCGTCATCCTGCACAGACGAGCAAGTTTGGCAGGGATGTCGAAACTAGACATGGCTCTATATAGCTCTTCTCTATAGATGCTGTCATAGGCGACCTTGAAATCGATAAAGAGATGGTGAGTACCGATTTGAAATTCTTGGGTTTTCTCCAGGATCTGCCGAAGTGTGAAAATTTGATCGATGGTGGACTTTCTTGGCCTGAAACCGCACTGATAGGGTCCAATCAGGCTGCTGAAAAAAGGTTTCAGGCGTTCACACAATATCGGAGAAAAGATCTTGTATATGATAATAAGCTGCAGCGTGCATTTCCCAACTATTTAATTTCTTAGGAAAACGTGTGCACTCACAAAGATCCCTATGGTTCTATACCGTTTTTGAGTAATGTTGAAAAATTGAGAAATGACAAATGAACGTGAACATTTTATGAAGAAGTCTTTGCCGTCTTCTAAATCACTAATACCATATTTAAGTGTGGCTTGCTTGACTATGTGGGTCTAAATAATTCCATCTTATCTGTGATGATATGGTCATAGATAGATATGTATATCAACTAGATCATTTATGTAATTTAGAGAAAATATTTTTTTTTTTTTAATTTAATGTCGCATATATGAAGGAAATATGTAGGGTTAGACACTAACTGGCCGCAAATAATTGCAGAGTAAAGTGTAATTAATGTCGTGGTCTCATCCAGCAAATACTTTCAGCAACTCCACGTACCGACACTGGAATTTGCAAAGTTATCGGCCTATTTTTTTGACAATAGAGCCATTTTAAATTTCTTAGCTGTGAGTGGTTTTTCATCCACGGAACAGTTTTATAAAGCTGAATATGAATATTACAAACTTATGAAGTGCATGACTAGATCGCACGTACTTGTACCTTTTAGACGCTCTTTAGGAACTGTTGCGGTAACAGGTAACTTTTAGAGAAACAAATGTGGTGTTTCTTCCAAAGCCGGCAAAGAAGGACTACACCGAAGCGAAGTCCTCCAGACCAGTAAACCAACATCATTTCGGTTGTAAGCAATGGAGAGATTGTGGTGACGCTTGTGGACAGGGTCCAACGTGTGGCTGTGTAATAATCATCGGTGCAATACGGACGACACCTACATGCGCAATGGAAGTGGTCCTAGGTATTCTGCCATTGGACTTATTTATTAAGAAAACAGCGGCATCGACGGCGCGGCGCTTCGTCTGCACCGAAATGCCAACTGTATGGTGTTACCTATGAACATACGAAAATCCTGGATTTCACGAAAAACGAGATTAGAGAGTTGAATATGTTAAATTGTATATATGCGTGCAACCTAAAGGTATCACAAATCTTTTATCGAGAATGGAACACTTCCGGAAAGGAAGATTAATAATCATCCTTTAAGATGGAACCATGATGGACGGTAGAGCTGCCATTTTAGTTTGCTGAAATGTACATCAGTTTATGAGTGCCTTGTTGCATGCGTTGGATCACCTGAGGGATGGTCAGGTTATTGGTAGAAATATTAATATAGCACTGGACAATCAATCAGTGATTAAAAGCATGAAACAAACAGATATCAATACATCATTGGCAATGGAATGTGTTCGGAAACTAAATGAGAGCTCACTTCATATTAAAATGACGCTGCTCTGGGTGAGGGGACATGTACGGACTGAGGGTAACGAAAAGGCGGACTCTCTAGTCCGAAACTATTTGCTGCAATTGGCAGGAGAATAGTAGAGTACCCGATCAACAACTGGGACGCGGCGGAACGCTGGCAACACTCGTTGGGAAATTCTAACCCTGGAGAGAAGAACACTAAAATGGAGCGTTATCTATAGGCCATGGAAACTTCGGGTATCACCTGAAGATGGGTCTTCTGGAGGATGACACCTGTGAGCTTTGCCTGGAAGAAGATAAGACAGCGGCCGGCATATATATTGTGTCAGTGTCCGGCACTAGCAAGCAGAAGGGAGGAGATCTTGGGGCGCCACTGGGTGGAAACCAAGAAGATGAATTAGATTTCCGTTAAACAGATACTAGCATTGAAACGAGGAATCAAAGCCAGAGAAATCCAGAGAGACGAAAAGGGGCCCAACTTGATCGGTGGTCTGATTCGGAAATCTCTGGAATCGTTAAATACTATATTTGTGACCTTATGAACACGGTTTCTTCAAAACTGTTGGACCTAGGTACTTAAAATTTTGCACAGTTATTCCCTATTTTACCTAGATATCGGTCACTAAAAGGTGATTACACAGCCTTAGCTCAGTGATGCCTCATCAGATAAAAAAAAAAAAAAAACAAATAGATGGATTAAGTAAATTCGCAGCTGATTCATTTAGGGTATAAATAATCTTTCAGCGTTGTCCTGAAGCTGAGCAATGCTTAAAAAAATTAATCAAATCATCGCCCACAATTTTCCTTCAGTGGGGACCACTGCCAGCAGTCACGCAGAAGTGGCTATCGCTGCAATAGTGTTTGTGTGTGAGTATGGCCGCGCTGTTTTGAACTTTAGTGTCTGCCAAATCGAAGACGTTTTCAATTTTATTAATTAGGATATATGTGATTTGTATGTACATATGTCATTGTACATACTCGTTCATATGCATGTACAAACAAAGAAACATTGCAATATTTTTCCATTTTGTTAGATGATGCTAATTGGGATCGATTTAGGAGTAAAATGCGTTTTAAATTGAGGAATTACCAAGAAATGATACATGATGACATTAACCATAACCAAATAGACGAAGCTGTGAGTTATTTTACAAGTTCAGTACTCGATTGTATTGATCAGTCAGTTCCCAAAAAAATCAATCGTTGGGATAGCACAAATATACTCCCACGTCATATTGTGGAACTAATCAAGATTAGAAATTATGTCAGATCAAGATGGTTGAGAACCAGAATTGATTCATATCTGACTGAAGCAAAAGCCTTAACATCCACCATAAAGTCACAAATCCTTAGTTTTAGAAACAAACGCTGGAATAGAAAATTACAAGGCCTGAATAAATGCAGCAAACCCTTTTGGAATGTAGTTAAGGTCATTAAGCAAAAAAACAGTATCATCCCCGCATTTAAGGAGGGAGACACTGTTTTGCTGTCCAGTGCTGAAAAATCAAATGCTCTAGCTAACGTTTTCTTTTCGAATCATTCAATAGGTAGCAACATAATCAGCAGTGAAGAAAATACAGTTCACGGTTCCATGGATATAATTAACTCTCGCGCTGTAGTGATTGGAGGTAGAGACCTAGTATCAATTGAAGATGTAGAGGCCGTCATAATTAACTTAAAAAATTCGAAATCCCCAGGTTTTGATAGGATAAAGAATTTATTTATTAAAAGCTTACCACAGAGTGGCTTAAAATTTTTGCAAAAGCTCTTCAACTGCTGCTTTAAGCAGGGATATTTTCCTAAGGAATGGAAAACAGCAAAAATTATACCCATTCTGAAACCGGGTAAAAATGCTTGCCTGCCGAGTAGTTATAGGCCCATAAGTTTGCTAAGCTCGTTAAGCAAGTGTTTTGAAAAGATAATTAAAACGAGATTAAAGAACCATCTAAACGAAAATAATATATTACCTGCAAAGTAATTTTGAAAGAGGAAAAAGTACGGGTATGGTCCTCCTTGACGTCGAAAAAGTTTTCGACACCGTATGGCACAAAGGTCTGCTGCACAAACTTTTTAGCCTGCATTTTCCAATATACTTGGTAAAAATAATTCAGTCGTTTTTAAACGGGCGTACTTTTATAGTATCGGTAAACAACTGGCTGTCATCAGGTTTCTCAATTGAAGCTGGGGTACCCCAGGGCTCAGTACTTGGGCCAATACTGTACAATATTTACACACATGATTTCCCTAGACTAAGTAATTGCGAATCTGCTTTCTTTGCGAATGACACATGCATATATTATTCAGATTCAATTGGTTCAAACATTGAAAGTAATTTGCAATCTGATTTAAATGTAATCCAAACATACTTCGGCAAATGGAAGATTAAAATAAATGCTTCAAAGACCCAGGCTGTCTTTTTTACTAGAAAAAGAAAAGTCTGCTTCTTACCAAGCAACAGACTAGTATTAAATGATATACAACCGGATTGGAAATCAAGTGTTAAGTATCTTGGGGAGCACCTTGACAAATCATTAACGTTTAGCTCTCATATTCAAGAAACCATTAAAAAAGTTAATATTACAATTAAAATGCTGTATCCATTTATTAACCGGAGATCAAAAATGAGTAATGAAAACAAACTCATTATCTTTAAAGCAATCTTCCAATCAATAATCTTCTATGGATCTCCAGTTTGGGGCAAATGTGCAAAAAGTCACCTCCGCCGATTACAAGTAACACAAAACAAACTATTGAAAATGATCTTAAACTTGCCTTGGCATTTTTCGACTGAAGAGTTACATATGATCTCAAATATTGAAAAAGTGTCCATAAGACTGAACAAATTAATTGAGCGCTACAGCTGTTCTTGCAATTTATCTGAAAACCACTTGATTTCAGGTCTACTGCATTAAACATTGCGAATAAACTGTGATCAAGTTTATAATCGTTTAATAATAAATTTACTTATTATTTTTTTATTCTTGTGTTATTTATTTCTTATTTATTTATTTATTTACTTATTTATTTATTTTTTTATCCATTTATCTATTTATTTATTTATTTATTTATTTATTTATTTATTCATTTATCTATTTATTTATTTATTTATTTATTTATTTATTCATTTATCTATTTATTTATTTATTTATTTAATTTATCTATTTTGTTTATTTACATTGTTAATATGTTCGTACATGTCTATCTATCAATATTATTTATATTTATTAATTTGTATTTATTAATTTAATTTATGCGTATTTGTAACTTATTTATTTTTATCGTGTTATTTACACTTATTAATTTATATAACAATAACCCAATAGCCTACTTGAAATCAAGATAGCACACCACCACTTCCCTCATCTCGATGAAAAATAAAATATGTTTGTATAGAGGTTTTTCCTAGAAGCTTTTCCTCTAATTATCAATTGTAGTTTTCCAATAAGTTTGGAAAGATTATATAAAGTTTCAGTAGTAAGGTAGCAATAGCCAAATTTCTGTAAATCGTGCAATAGTAGTTTTAAGAATGTAAATTTTTGCTGAAATAAAGAAAATATGAAAAAAAAAATATGTTAGATGAGGTGTTGATCGTTGGATTTGTCCACATTTTAGAATGTTTTAATGGATTTAAAATAAACTGTGTGTTGTGAGCGGGTTTGTTTGTGCTCTGGTGGGGATTTGCACGCGGAGTTGTAATTGAGTTTACTTATTTTCGGTATTGTATTCAGTTGGCAATTATATTTCACCAGGTAAATAACCGCCAACTAAAATGCTGGCGAAGCAAGGCGAGCACTGGTCAGCTAGTTATATATAAGTAGCCAAAAATCTGAAACGCCATATTTTAACATATGGTATGTTTTTAAGTGAAAGAGTTACAAACAGACACACACACACAACAGCGTGGTTTGAAGAGTCTGGAAGAGTTGTTAAGCCAGTTGATTTGTCATACTTTATTCGAAGGTGGGTGAATGATTTAGATTAGCTTAAACCGAAGGGTTGTCAACAGACCAGCTGGCGGATCATATTGGTAAGCACGGGTACATAGTGGTACCAGTTGTGTCTGGTTAGATAGAGAACGCATTAAGATATTGAAGCCACTTTGAACTTGCTGCAAAACTTCACTATCAATAAGATGTGTGTGTCGGATACTTCTTGTGCCTAGAGTGTGTAGCAAGCTGGGTGTTTCTGGGTGTTATTTTCCCATGTAGCAGATAATGGCACGCTAGTGGTTGCACGGCGACAGCTCGTCGGATGGGGGGGATCTTTCTGCTACTAACCTACTGCCAAAATATTTTCACAATATATAGGCTAATAAAGGGCAAGTATAATCTAGGTAATGGTATGTATGTATATGTATGAATAGTTTTGCACTATCAGTAAGTTTAATAGATAAAGTAATATTTTAGGAATTATGGTATATATTCTGATATAGGTAGATGTATAGAAAAATTTAGATATAAACATATATATAAAGAAAAGCCAGAAGATCACTTACGGTTTCATATGTTGATTGGTGAATTAATATATGATGATTAAAATATTGTTTATGTAATAGGTCTATAACTTAATTCGTGCAGTTTGCTAAGAGATGGCTTAACTTGTATTATTCCATTGTTATTATTCCATTGGAACATGCGTTGGAAAGCTACTGTCATTGTACGTCATTTCATCATATGTCAAATATGTCGAACTTTGTGCCTGAAAAAGTGTTTTTGCGGGGAGTTCTTCTTCATTACGCTCGGCCCCACGTTGCTATTCCGGTTAAGAACTATTTGGAAAACAGTGGATGGGAAGTTTTACCCCACCCGCCTTATAGCCCAGACCTTGCCCCTTCTGACTACCATTTGTTCCGGTCGATGCAGAACGCCCTCACTGAAATACGGTTCACATCAGAGCAGAATATCAAAAATTGGCTTGATTCATTCTTGGCTGCCAAGCCGGCGCAGTTCTTTTGGGATGGGATCCACAAATTGCCAGAAAGATGGGAAAAAGTCATAGCTTCAGATGGGCAATACTTTCAATAATACTATTGTACATGTTTTTCTTAAATAAACGTTCAAAATTTGAAAAAAAAACCGCACGAATTAAGTTATATACCCAATACTTGCACGTGGTTTGTAGATCGTTGACTGCAGACTAACTGTGCGCACAATTGACTGAATGATAAGAATAATTATGAGTAGTACTTTTTGCGATTCTTACCTTACACAAAAGTATGATACCTACTTATAACTAATAATTACTGTTAACTTGAAATAAATAATTTTTTGTTCGGTTTCGGTAAATATCTTATCCTGCATCAGGTGGATGTGCGGATGAATCTGGGACTTCTAATTAGAACGAATCGTTCTGTGTTTGATGAGGAACGATTGATGGTTTTAGGTTTGTGGTTGTGCGATGTGCTCTTCCTTGCTTAGCAATGCTGCATCGTGTCTTGGAGTTTATTGCAGAGGTATTAGACTTTCTTTTAGCCACTCCAATAGGTTAGGGAGGTTTCTTGCAGGTTATTCAAATATGATGCACGAGCGATTCCCCTTGTATTTGAATGCGGCTCCAGTCCATTTGAGCAAATGGCTTACTGTGTAGCCTCATGATTGCAAGAGGTTAGGTAGGGGTATAAATCGCTCGTGACAAAAGATACGTACTCGTACAACTACGTCTGTGTGAAGGATTTATTTTTAAAATTGGACAAGCTATATCACTGAATAAATTAAAGTTACCTTTGTAGATGTTTGGTGATTAAATTGGTTGTGGAGGCTTGTATAAGCTCTCCCTTTAGAATAGAGTTAGTTTAAAAGACTTATAATATTCTTTAAAGGCGTAATAAGAGCGGTAGAAAATATTACTAAATTCACCACTTAAGTTGGCACGATGCACACACTATTAGTTGTCAACAGGAAAAGGCCGTCCGCGTGTAACAATCGGGCTTTTATAGTTAAAGAAAACGTACAGTGTGACGTGTGATGCAATTGCTAATAATTACAGCGGCTTTGTCGGTTTAAGTACACGATAAGTGTTTTATCAGTTAAATTAAAAAAATTATATAAAATATTATAAGAAAAAAATGAATAATTATTTTCAAGGCGCACGCTACAAGTGATATAGAAAATGTGCGATGATTTTCTCTAAAATAGGATCGCCACAGCATCTGAAGAACTCTGTAAATCGGATCAGTTATACTTCTTGTGGCTAGTGACCTGGGCTCTTATCACGTAAATTTTCAGACGATCGTCGTTTGAATGTCGTCGTTAAAAATTACTACACTCCAAAGCCAATGAGCTGTTGGACAACAGAAATTCTTGATCTTAAAATTATGAGTTGTATCACAAACCCTTGTGTTTAATACATCCTTCAGAATTTACCACAAATTTTAATGACTTAAAAAAAAAATGCCCGGTTTTCGAACTATATATTTCATTCAAGATAAACTACTTCTTTCATTAAGCACACGACACATAACCGACCGACATTTGTTTCTTGTACTAAAATATTTTAACAAATTCCCCGCCACAGAAAATATATATCAATTTGGAGAGCTTTCGTTGCTCGTCGTCGTCCTTGTGGGTAATTCCAATTAACCCCAGTCTCCCTCTAAACGACACTCATTTGGCATTCATGTCCATTCGCCCAGAGCACACCGGTACACAACGGTGGTATACACCGATGTGAGTAATGAAATTCATAAAAATAAAAAATAATTTTCAATAGTCTGCACATAGTCCTTCTTTTGGGCAACTACACCTCCTGCTGGCATAACGGGCGAGAAGCAGGAGCAAAAGCATATAAAACCCCATTAACACTTTAGGACTCAATTTAAAATAAACGACTTCGACTCTAGAGGTAGAGAAAAAGAGAGAATGCGAGCACAACTGTGCACACATTTTAATTTAAGGACCATCACCAGCACCACGTTCAGAGAATACAACAACACGGTGGCGGCGACGACGATGACGACAACGCCCCCTAAAAAAATAAATAAAAATAAATAGTTCAGCACATTCACTTGATCCCCAATTCGGATGTTCCGGTGCTGATACTCCCTATGGGGATATATTTCACCGAAGTCAACACAGAGATCCTTTTTTTTTGTTCCTGTTATTCGTTTCTGCTACTTATTATCGAACAACTAACATTGCAAGGACGACGGGATGCAATGACGACCGACAATCGAACGAAACGAAATTCCGTGGTATTCACGAAATGAGTTCGGGTCAGCTGTGGGGAGGTAGGTGGGACAAAGTTTGGGTCAGGTATCCAATATATCGGGAAAAATAGGAGAGAACAAACAGGATAACGTGCAGAAGCCAGGATAAAATGCTTGTACCTTTCCAATAAATTATTTACACACATTAAAAGTGAACATTATACACCATCCCGGTGGGCGGCGGCGGTGGTGATGAAACCCGTGTGTGTATGGTGTGCATTCGAGTTCCTGTGGAATCAATAAAACCGCAGCATTAAAACGAAAATGACTTGGTAGTCAGGACCGTTCGCAGGAGCTGCAGTAGAAGAAGAAGACGACGAAGCAGAAGTGAACGAAGGCTGGCCGTTAGTTCGGTTGACTGGTTGGTTAGTTGTTTGGCTAACACTTTAGCCACCTTGGAGGTAATTATTTGAGAATTTATTGCAGCCCCGTCTGAGTTAATAAGGATGTTACGGAATACCAAAGTGTGGTTGCTGGTGCTGCCGATGACATTTTTGCAAATTCAAAGTGACGCAGATGGTGCTGGCGTTCAGCTCTGACAAGAAACGGAACGCACTCTGACATGGAATGTTTTCCATTAGCTCTCGAGAGGACAGGAGGTGCCTTGAAAGTAAATTGATTTATTGTCCTTTTTGTTTTATTAGCCCTCAGGTTATCCATCATCATTTTCATGTACATGGACGCCGAAATGGAAAAAGGACAGTTTTCGATGTTTCCTTCCAGTTTTGGTTGAATTTTATTTTTTTCTCCATTGAATTATGACACTTATATAAATTTAAATATACTCGTAGTGGCAGTGTCACTCAGGGGATTTATAGTGGATTAGCTGTACGGTAAGTAAGAAAAGACTTTGGAATTAAATTTTTATTTACTCAATATGCTAAGTGGGCAGCATTACAACGAAAGAATGTAATTTATATGGAAAGTTTGCATCAGCGAGGAGGGAGGGAGCCACCTGCCGGAATTATCTGTGGCTATCCATCAAGTATTTTCCGTGCAATCGTTGTCGAAGATGAAGAGCAAGAAGGAGGGAGTGAAATTGGAGCACCTGGTGCAACTGCGATTGAATCTTGTGGCGGAATTGATTTATGTACTCAATGAGCTTAACAGCATGATGGGGACCAATCGAATGTATTAACGAATATTAAAGATAGGACTACACCAGTTTGAGTTCACTTTAAAGATGAATAACGTTATTCGTTACCTGTAGGTATATAAATATGTATTGCGTTTGAAATGTTTATTGTTCCGGACATGTTGGCAGGCTGTGTGTATGAATAGGCTTTTGGTAGATGGGGAGACTTTCCAATAGCAGTTCACGATGAGCAGTAGAGTTGCGTAGTCTTATCCTATAAACGACTCTATGAACTAGAACCCAGGTCAGATAAAGTTTTGACATTAAGCAAACGATATTAATAAAATGTGGCAATTTCGACGTCTGCCAAATTTGATATTTCACCTGTAGGTACACCCCGTGCACCCCGTATTAAAAAAATGTTATGATATTATGAAATGTTTTATTTTCAGACTTGCATAGATATGTACATTGTACAAGCTGGCCCACCCGGCTTTGCTCGTGGCCATAAACTGTTTTAGCTGCAAATTCTTAGATATTTATGTATTTTTAAAGTATTTTCACCGTACGTACCACTAATTCATTTTATTAGATCTCTACAAAGTATTTTCCCAAAAATCCAAGGGATTACAAATTCGAAAAAAAAATTTGTTTAGAAAGCAATTCTCTATACTCCTGAAACTGAAATAAAACCCCGTACAATAATTTTTTAGAAAACTTGTCAGTTCCTTGTAAATTAATTTAAAAAGTCGGTCATTTTTTCACCCGCTAGAGTGGCATTACCCTTTAAATTCATCAAATAAATCATATCTAATTCGTAGATCCTTAAACGTTCTATCTGTTGGTTCTATCTATTACCTCGGTTGTTCCTTTGTTTAGTTTGCAGTCATGGTTTTCAAAAATAGATTGCCGAATTTATATGACGTTTCTCTGTAGTAGTTATGATTAACAGGTGTTTCAGCTGATTACTTATGTCCTGTATCCCCTTGTGGGTCCTAGGGCCTCTACTACGTCTACGAGCCATTGTGTACGGTTTCTGGCAATGTGTCTGAGTTCTCCCCAACTTTTCCCTGACTGCCGTGCCTCCTTCTCGACTGTTCTGCGCCATGTTCTCCTCGGAGCGCCAGGTATTCTGCCATCCTGAGTTAGAGGGTTCCATTGCATAGCATGGTTCGCTATGGAACTGTCACCCTTTCGGAACGTGTGACCAATCCACTGCCACTTCCGTCGTTGGATGGTTGTGCCTATTTGTTCCTGACCCGTTCTCTCGTAAAGGTGTTCGTTAGAGATACGATTGGGCCAAAAAATCCTTAAGATATTGCGCAGGCACCTATAAACGAACGTTTGCAGCTTTCTGGTGATAGTAGTGGTCACTCTCCACGTGCTGCAACCATATAGCAGCACGGATTCAACGTTGGAGCGGAACAGTCTTATTTTGGTGCTCAAACTGATTGCATTGCTTCGCCATATTTTCGACAACATCCCGAACGCAGACTTTGCTTTGGCGATCCTGTTGGCTATATCCAGTTCGGTTCCACCATCGGTTGAGACAATACTCCCAAGATACTGGAAATCCTCTACTCTCTCTACCGGTTGTCCAGCAATGCATATTTGAGCCGATGAGTTTGTTCCAAGGCTGATAATTTTAGTTTTTGCGTATTCATTTTCAGCCCGACGAAGCCTGCCTCCCTCTCCACATCTGCTGTCATTTGGTGGAGGTCCATAATTCTGTGGGAGATGTTTCAGTTGAGATGTAAGAGTCCATCGAATTCCTTCATTTCCCGTCGACAAAGCTGCATGAAGCCCATCGCTAATCATCAGTAGGAATAATATTGGTGAAAGGCCTTGTCTTACCCCGCTTTGGATTTCAAATTCCTCAGGCAACCTTCCTCTGTGCAGAACGTGACATTTGGAGCCTTCATATGCAGCTTTGATAATAGCAATTAGTTTATCGGGAATGTCTCTCCTGCGTAAGGCACGCCAAATAAACTCCCTGTTGACACTATCGAACGCCTTGTGAGATATTCTTAACCATTTAAAAAAAAAACATGTTCATACCTGCACTTCTGCTACTCCGAAGACTATTAGTACTAAGATTTATCAAACCATGGATGACTGACAAACTTTTGAAATTAGTTGATAAAGAGGACTTGGTATTTACTGTCAAATGCATTAAACATCCCCAGAATAAAAAACTTAGGAAATACTTTGTGAAATTATATGAAGAAGTTTCAAGTAGCCAAAGGTAAACCTAAAGAAGAGTGGAGGTTAGTTGACAGCATTTTAGGAAAAAATAGCAAATCTGTAGAAACGTGTAATAAAGAGATAAATGGTATTTGCATTTCTGACCCAAACGATATAGCTAATCAATTTAATGAGTATTTTGTTGGAATCGCTGGAAAGCTAAAACATTCCACTAAGCCGTGTAACACTTGCCATTGCAACAGCGGCGTATGTTCTTGAAGACAGCACGCAGGCTAATAGTTTTGTTTTCGACTCTATTACACCGGGTGAAATTAATAAGCTAATACAGTCTTTGGAAAATAAAAGATCGTGTACCAGCGATGGTACGAGTATATCCAACGTTCTTTTTAAAGAAGTTGTATTTTATGTTCTTAGTGGTTACTTCCCTCAATCTTTGAAATGTGCAGAGTTATTCCCCTTTTTAAAAAAGGTAGTCGTGAGAAGGTAGGTGCTAATAAACCCATTGCCCTACTTTTAACTTTCTCCAAACTTTTTGAGAAATTGCTAAAGTGTTGGATTGCTTCTCTTTTGAAAAAGAACCTTTTTTTTTTGCAATCAACCAATTTGGTTTTAGATCTGGCAATTCAACAGAAAATGGTTGAATACGATTTGCTTCTAAGCAAGCTATATAACGCTGCTTTCAGGGGTATTGTATACAATTGGTTTCATTCATACCTTAAAGGTATGAATAAATGGATCCTTCAGCCGATTTCGTACTCTAGATAATGGAGTCCCACAGGGTTCTGTTCTTGGTCCACTTTTATTTCTGATATACATCAACTCTCTTTTTAAACAAAATTTCAATGGCATCTCCACTGCATTCGCTGATGATGTTGCCTTCGTGTACCAAAGCAATTCTTTGTTTGAGTGCATTACCAAGGTATTGTGGTTTACGTTTCATAAATTCATAATTAGTGAAAAAACTAAATTTATGACTTTTAAGTCTTCTGGAAATGTCTTAGTCTACTACAATTTATTTTTTCATTCTCATGATTGTGAAAGATTTAATTTACCTCTGCATATTTGCGGCAAAAATAATTTCAACAGTAACGTCAAATGTAAGTCACGTTGCTTTGAAATCGAATAGAAATAAATTGGAATATCTTGGTGTCTTAATTGATTTTAGTTTGAACTGGAAAAACCACACTCAAGCATTAAGTCATATATGATGCTTGTGACACGTACGAGTAAGATGTATCTCTTAAAACCGCATTGTTCTAAAAATCTTTTAACTATGGTTTATTGTGAAATTACAAGTTGGGGAGGAGCTTACGCGAACAGCTTTAATTCTCTAGTGACAGCTCATAAGCGCTTAATAAGAACTATCTCGGGTAGAATTCACTTCGCTAGTAGTTGACCGATATTTCAACAATTGAGGATTCTCCCTCTAAGACACCTCTATTTTTTTGTAAGTTCTGAGAGAATTCTATAAACGCAGCGGCAGCACTTTTGCGCTCCCTGTTTTAAATCTTGCTTCAATCGGCCACTGAACTGGTGATTTACCATCATATCTCTTATTATATAACCTTGTAATGGTTTTTTCAAGTGCAAATGCTGCTTAATCCCTTCAATTCTTAACGTAATTACCCCAAAAATTTTTCCTGGTACAATTTAACAGAAAGCAACTGTAAACAACTATATATATCAAATCAGCTTTAACATTTTTTACTTGCGTTACGAATTAGTTTTCAAAGGTTTAATAGGTTTCCGTATTATTGTTCTTCTGCAATTACTATTATTATAGTCTCCTAATTATTATTAAGTGGGCACCGTGGCGCAAGTGGTTAGTGTGTTGGATCACTGCGTATGAGGTTCTAAGTGCGTGTCCCAGAAAACACCAAAAAGTTTTTTCACGGTCCTACCTCTCGCGAACGTCTGACAAACATCCGATAGTATTGTTGTCATAAGAAAGCTTCTCAAAACAAATTGCCCTTCGGATACGGCACTAAACGGTGGGCACCTTCCATTCGCGTGAAAAAATATATCGCACACAACAAGGGTGGTTGCGAGAAGCCAGGCCCAGCTACTTAAATAGCTGTTGCGCCAAATATTTTTTTTTATAATTATTATTTGTCTTATAATCTTCAACATTATAACTTTTTCCATTTTTGTTTTAAAAAGTAGGAAAACAAACTTAAAGTATGAGTATTCAACCTGCAAGATACTACCTACGCCACCCTAATAATGATCTATTTTAAATCTATTAATTCTATATTATTATTATTAATATAAATCTTACTTACTTACTTACTTAGGTGGCGCTAAAGTTCAGGGTGAACCTGGGCCCCAACCAACAAGCCTCTCCATTTAGCTCGGTCTTTAGCTAATTGCCTCCCTGCGTACTCCGAATTGATCGAGGTCCATTGAACTTGTGCGCGCCACATATAGCAAAGAGGTCCTCTACTGCGTCGTCCCTCCGGGTTAGATTCCCCGCTAGCCGCTCTACATGTCCTAGCCATCTCAGATGTCCAATACGCAGTTTTTTAGACTTGGTCGATGTCGCTGTACAGCTCGTATAGTTCGTGATTGAATCTTCTCCTTCAAATCCCGTCAACGCAAACGGGACCGAATATCTTACAAAGAATCTTTCTCTCGAAGCGACCATGGATATCTTCATACTCTTTTAATAAAGTCCATGTTTCAGTGCCGTAAAGCAGGACTGGGATGATCAGAGTCTTATACAGAGTCTCCTTAGTTGTTCGAGATAGGGCTTTATTGTTGAATTGCCTTATACGCCCGAAAAACAGCGATTGGCAAGAGTTATTCTTCGATTAATTTCTGCGCCGATGTTGTTTTTAGAGTTTCTAGCAGAGCCAAGGTAGACAAAGTCCCTTACTACCCCAAAGTTACAGCTGCCCACTGTGACGTTCTGTCCAATTCGTCGGTGTTGATTTTCCCTTCTTGTTGACAGCATATACTTGGTTTTACCCTCGTTTATCGCTAAACCCATTTTGGCCGCTTCCGCATCAATGCCTACAAACGCACCGATGACAGCTGAGTTCTTCGAATAATGTCAATATCGTCGGCGTATGCACGTTTGTGATAGATTTTGCCTCCTGTGTTGGCTTGTGAGTTCCCCACAATCCGTTCAAGTACACTACTAAAGAAGTCACTTGACAGCGCGTCACATTGTCTAAAACCTTTTTTGACATCAAAGGTCTCGGTGAGCAGGGAGCGTTCTCCATCGTCAGCCTGCTCAGACGAACAAATTTGGCAGGGATGTCGAAACTAGACATGGCTCTATAAAGCACATCTCTATAGATGCCGCCATATGCGGCCTTGAAATCGATAAAAAGGTGGTGAGTATCGATTTGAAATTCTTGGGTTTTCTCCAGGATCTGCCGAAGTGTGAAGATTTGATCGATGGTGGACTTTCCTGGCCTGAAACTGCACTGATAGGATCCAATCAGGATGTTGATAAACGGTTTCAGGCGTTCACACAATATCGCAGAAAAGATCTTATATGCGATGTTGAGAAGACTGATGCCTCTATAATTGGCGCAGTTGATTGGGTCTCCTTTCTTGTGGATTCGGTAATCGATGCTGAGATTCCATTCATCAGGCATACACTCATCTCACCAAATCTTAGAAATGAGTTGGTTTGTACACTCTACCAATTCATCACGCCTTGAAAAGTTCGCCCGGTAAGCCGTCAGGTCCAGTAGCCTTGTTAGATTTTAGCTTGGATATTGCTATCCTCACTTTGTTTTGGTCAGGTGGACGGAAATTTTGACTATCATCGTCTATGTTGAATGGTTCATTCTGCCCGATAGTGGGATGGTGGTTTTCGTCGCCGTTATACAGTCTGCAGAAGTAGTTTTTCCATATTCTCAGCACCAACTGTGATTCTACTACGAGGTTTCCATTTTCATCTCTACAGGTTTCTGTACGGGTATTGCTCCTCTGACACGTTCTGTTTACCTTTTTTGTAAAACTTCCGTACATAGTTCCTGGAGTATAAACTCTCGATATTCTCAAACGCGCGCTTCTCATGCTCTTTCTTCTTCTTTTGGAGAAGTCGGCGTTCTTCCCGTCTCTTTTGCTCGTAGAGCTCACGAGCAGCTCTCGTCTTCCTTTGCAACCCCGCTTTGTATGCCCCTCGTTTTGCTGCATTCACTCGCTGGCATTCTTCGTCAAACCAGGGGTTTCACGGTGGTGGATGTTGGCCGCTCGGAAGGTCCGGACACCCAGAATACTGGAGGAATGCCTTGTGTCGATCGCAATATGATCAACTTGGTTCATCGTTACGAGAATTACGTTAGAATTTTTTTTTCTTATAAATTCATGAAACATTCAAATAAAACAATTCAAGTTCTTAGAAACATAATATAAGAAAAGTTGAGCATTCAGTATTTATAAAAAGTGAAAAATGGAGTTGAATGCCATATTCAATTGGCTAAAACAATACAAAGTAAAATGTATGGGTGGGGCGACCCTTTAAGAATTATAAATTAAGAACAAAAAAAAAAATGAACTATAAACATACAAAAATATTTCAATAAAAAAGAAAAAAAAAAAAAAATAAAAGGAGGAAAGAATGAAAACAAAGGCTAAAAACAAAGATTAGACCAAAACATTAGAAATACAAGATTCAAGATAATCAAAGATTCAGCATAATCAAAGCTGAAGAGTCACATTTTTAGGTATTTTAAGAACATTCCAGGTATTGTAATTGTCCTGATAGACTGAGGGAATTCATTAAATAGTCTATAAGACAAAACAGAAAAAAGTTACGGTATGCAGTGGTACGGAAATTGGGTACAGATAAAATGTTAGAAAGGTTTCCACGAAGATTATAACAAGAAATTAAACGAAAATTACGATTACCAGACTTCATAACGAATATTTTTTACACCTTATAACAATACAAGTGACGAACAGGAAGAATTTTCAGGGCACAGAACAAACGAAAGCTAGAATGTCTACCAGATTTTCGACAAATTTCCCCCCCCAACAAGCAATTCTATATTGTAACTTGGAATGGAAAATACCATAAAAAATTGTTTTTAAAAGCTTGGTAGAGCAAACGTTACGTAAATAGTAAAAATGTCGAAAAGTGTATCGGAAGTACTTTTTCAAAGTATCAGCGTGATTCGCAAAACTCCTCCTAGAATCAAGGGTAAGCTCCAAATATTTAAATTCGTCTACTCTCTCTGTTAGAAAGCATTTACCACTACAGATGAGGTTAGAACAAAAAGAGGGAGAAGAAAAACCAGACGAACAATAGCAGTTAGACAGTTTAAATCTAAGACACTCAGGTGCATGGAAGTACACATTTGCTTCCAAATTGTACGCGGAAGATAAGCTGAAGAACATTATCTTAGTTTTTGTGCTTATTACTAAATTATGTGCAGCGAACCAGTATCTCAATAAGCTTAGGTCAGAAACTAGGTCCAAGGGACTGTTTAAGCCATAAGTGAAACCAACGTCATCAGCAAAAGCACTTGGTGAGCCCTTGTAATTAAGAGCAAAGAGTGAATTAATATAGAACAGAAACAAAACTGGGCTAAGCACAGAGCCTTGAGGAACACCCAGCTTGAAGAACCTTATTTCGCTCCTTATATCATCTATCTTCACTCTTTGCGACCTATTTTCAAGATACGACCTAAGCCAGTGAAGCATGAATCCACGAAATCCAGCTCTCCAGTTTTCTCAATGAGAAATTGTGGTTGACCATGTCGAATGCCTTGGTAATGTCAATAAACAAACCAGCCGTACATTTTTTTCCATCGATGTGCGACATTATTTGGGAGCAAAACTGTAAAAACGCATCTTCGGACGATTTGCCTTTGAGAAAACCAAATTGAACTGGATTGAAAAAGCTGGTTTAATCTAAAAAAAACTCATTATCCTATTTTTCATTAGTTTTTCAAAAATTTTGCTAAAAACAGAAAGAAGTGAGATGGCCTATAGTTACCAATTTCCGCAGCGGAACCTTTTTTGAGTAAAGGAATCACAACACACAACGATTAAAAACATTTGCCAAGACATCCACTATAAAACATGCAATTTTTTTAAGTACACAATTTGAAATACCATCGGCTCCGCACGAAGTCGAATTAGGTAACGTACCAATAACTTTCAAGATTTCGATTGGAAGTTATGGGCTGAAAAACAAAACTACTACTGTACAACGGTTCAGCATATCCACAAATTGAAGGACAAGTACAACAACTCGATTGGACGGTACACGGTTGAAGACTGCAGCCAACATTGGCAAAATAAAAATTAAAAGCATCAGCAATAGCGAGTTTGTCATGTACTTTAGAGTCATCAACACGTAAAACAGTGGGTTTTTTAGAAACAGTGGATTTATTCAGTAAGCTATTTACTACTCACCATTCATTTTTCAAATTACCCTGTACAGAGCTGAATTGAGCACGGTAACAGTTATCGCGACAAATAGGAATCTCTTTTTTTAGTTCAACACACAGTTGCTTATACTTCCTTTTTAGACCCTGGTTGTCAGGATACTTATTGCACTTTATTCTGAGCTTGTTTTTACCTATAACTTTGTTTAATTGTAATCTAGATATCCAAGGTTTAAGTCTTTTAACCAACTTATTGGAGGGCAAAAATGAAGAACAAGATAAGATATGCTTTTTAAGCGAATCAATGAAGAATAAATAAGCGGTCGATGAATTGCTACAAGCATAAACTTCTACCCAAGATTCATGGCATAAATTATTTTTTAGTCTAGCAAAGTCAATTTTCACTCTTTTTTGCGAGGGATTAGAAGATCCACAACAATTAGATTTCGAGATTGTTACTAAGAGCCCCGTCATACAGTGATCAGTAATTTTCAAGGCAAATACGCATTTTTCGCACTCATTGAGCGTAACATTACTGAGACGCCCATAAATATGATCCAGACAGCTTCCCGAAGCAAGCCTAGTGGGCTCATTAATAAAGTATGCTGGACCGTGAGAACCCAGTAAAGCCAAGTAGCTAGAGACTGAATCGTTATCATCCCGACTGTTGATGTTGAAGTCACCTACAACAATTAAATTTTTCGATTTTTCCCTAGTTAAGAGGTCAGAAAACTCATTTAAAAAATACACAACATTAAACATATGCAATCTATAGACACATAGAAACACATAACTAACATAGTTAATTTCAACGGAAACCTTTAAAACGTCAGTACTCAATAAATCAACACACAAGACATCATGAATCAAGTGTTCCTCTTTAACAAAGCAACCAACTCCACCTGCAGCGTAATTTTCATTAGTTTTAGAAACAAACTTGAACCCGGGCAAAAAATAATCGTTTTTCTCAAAGTCATAGATCCAAATTTCAGACACAAAAGCAATATCTGGAATGCAGGCAAAAGAATCAAGGTGAGTGACAAGAGATGAAAAATGTTCTCTCATATTTCTAATGTTCTGGTGAACAATACAAAATTTGTCATTGCAGAAGGAGCTATTCTTAAAAACATTATCACAGTTGGAATTACTTAAATTAGAGGGAATTACTTAAATTAGAAGGAAAAGTCATCAAATAAATCTGTGTCAAAACTCATTAATTAAAACAGAAAATCAAAAGCACTAAATGAGTGCTAGATCATTAAAAGATTTAATGGAAATGACTTTTCCTCCCCCAACCTTTCTCGTAAGAATTTGACCATTATTAAACCATACATATTTTCCGCCTTTCTGTTTCATTGCTTCTTTCGTTTTCATTAGGAGGGCATGGGTAAATTTTGTAAGAGCGTCGTTGATGTATATTCCAGTACCGCTCTCTTTTCTGCTACTACTGCTACTGCTGCTACCGCTGCTGATGAGATGACCATCGATGCCAGACCAGTGCTGCCACTTTTACTACAAAGCTAGCAGATCTAATAGGTTTTCATTCTTGCTACTATCTACTAGCTTTGTCTAAAAATCTACTAGCTTTTTACCTCATCTTCAAACTTCAATTTCATTAAGTATTGAATTTACAATTCAATTTTCCGTTCACATATGGTATGGAGGTTTCTTTAAATCATTTTGAGTTATTTGGCACTACTTATATGGGTTATTATTGGTCTGGTCGCTCCATTTTCCATATGTTTCGGTACTCTCAAATGTCAAAAAATCTTGAGTTTTGCCTTTTTTTGCACTGCGTAGTTATTAGTTTTCAGTTCTTTGATTTGCTTTAAAGAACATTAAGAATGGAGTCAAGGATTTTGTGTTTTTTGAACTAGCCTCGCTTATGTTTAACCTCCATTGCCTTCCGCATAGCAGCGCTTCAGCTGAGCAAACATTTTCAAATTTGATCATAATTAAAATCGATTTAAGAAATAGTCTTTGTACAAAGACTGTTGAAAATATTTTCCTTTGTAAAGGACTTTTAAAAGGGAATGAATTTGTCAATTTTGCTAGAAGATTTGAGCTCCAGGAAAACTCCACAAAGTATAATTTATTTATTTTTGTTCATTGTTTATGTAGTGTCGTCACAAAGCTTTCTTCTCATTCCTATTTTGGTGAGGTTATGATCCGAAAAGAAGAGATCATCACCCTCCCACTTCACTGTATTTCCTGTGGGGTTCGCCTATTTGACATCAGAAAATATCGGCAGGACTCCCGATTTTGGATAACGTGGTTACTGAGGCCAATCATTGCATTTGTGCGATCCAGGCGTTTATAGGCCTGGCTCTCCTGCCTCGCGATGTTCTTGGAACGTTCATTGACATTGCCTCTTTAACAGGGTCCAAACGATTTCTTCCAACTAACTTTTTGGTTACTCCACCGGGATATCTTACTCTTGTCTTTGCTCCTTCGTACATATCGATGATCATATGTACATAGTGTCGTCGCAAAGCCTAATTTCTTATTTTTTTTTCATTGTTTATTTTTATTAATTTATTTATTTTTGTTTGTTGTTCATTACTTTTATTTTATTATTTATTTTTGCTAATGTCACTTTAAGTGCTAATGGTTCATGGTTCAAATCCTGATGTCAGCAAGCATTTATTTATTTCTCATGAAATATATAAAGAGTCAGTCCGATCAATTGCGAAAGCTTGTGTGAACACTACTGCGAAGCCATAATACTGGCAGTAGTTTGGTTATATGGATGGAAAAAGTGTTTGCTCTGTTGATGATGATTTGCTACGATAACGGATTATCGGCGTAAAAATACTGCGAATCAGAAGCAAAAAACAAAAAATAACAAAAATCTCCCCAGTTATCTGGACGCCACCCCCGGAGTTTCTCTGAAGCATAAACAACTGAGCTTCAAAACCACCACACCAAAATCTTTCTCTCTCTCCCTATCTATTCTGTCCAATGCCCGCACTGTATAAACATGTAAAGGGTATTCATAACCTCTTGAGTGCTCGCAAATTATAAAAAAAGTGCAAATTTTAATAAATAAATGAATGAAACTTTTGTGCTACCTTTCGGTTGAATCTACTAGCTTTTTCTTAGGAATCTGCTACAATACGCTATGCGTCTGGTGGCAGCACTGTGCCAGACGCATGTGTGTTGAGATTATTTTTGTTATTTCTCTTTGCGCACATTATTCGCTGTATTGTTGTTAGATTAGCAAATCTTAACCCTAGAACGCATAAGGGTTTTTGAGTAACGTTAACACATATGGGGTTCCTGAGCACCCCAGTACTTTGAGTTGAAAATACCAGCAACTTATAACACAATCGTATAAAATTTATTTATTTTATTAAAAAATAATGTTTTTACTAACTTAATTAACAAAATAAATGGCATTTCCATTTTTGAAGTGGGGTGCAATAGCACCCCATATGCATTCTAGGGTTAAACAGATGATCGATTTATATGCAGACGAGGAGGATTTTTTTTGTGTTTTCTTTATTTATTTCTCAATTTCATTATCGGGAACATCGATGGACAAGGCTTCGGAGAAAATTTGTTGTGCCGTACTGATAACGTTGGTGTAATTTTCATTTGACACACCCACAATTTCAATTTAATTATTTGGAAGGTGTTGTTGTTGCCAATTTAACTTGCTCTCCAGAACATTGACTCTCGATTTAAGCTCCGCATTTTCCGGACGCAACTCGTTGATCTGTAGCAAGAACCGATTGTTAATTTCCTCCAACTTAGAAAGTTTTGCGTAGATCATCTGAAGAGTGTATTGACCTTCGCTAACATTGTTGTGCGAGGACTCTTCAACTGTTAAGAGAGCGTTGCTAATTCTTGCTTGCAGAACATTGGCGTTAGTTAAAGTCGGCGCACTGTTATTTTGTGGCTTGGGTACTACCGGCACTGGCATATGAAGAGAACGGCGTCTTAACCCTGCACAATTGTCGCAACGAAAGGGCTAAGCACTGGATTTTAAAAAATCGGCATCTTCGTTCGTAATATTGACACATGCATAATGAAAAAAATGTTTGCAATCATTGCAGTTAATCTTTGTAGAACAACTACGATCAATTTTTAGTGAACACAGTAATGCGCACCCCACGACAATCAAGAGAGTACTGAAAAGGAGGAAACCATATGCTTGCTATGGTGACATTTCGCTCCACAGCAAATTCACTTAACCTTAGTCCGTTATCAGACGTGGTGTCGTGTAGGCTACCGACTGCCCTACCAACGTCCTCCTTTCCTATTTTGGCGTTCAAATCCCTCAATACGATTTTAGCTTCGCGTCGTATTTAGGATATTGCTCATATGTTTTGTCGAGGGCTCGTAGAAACAATTTTTGGTGGCAGGGTCCTTTTCATCTGTGGGAGCATGAACACATATTAGGCTTATATTAGCGAATTTAGCCTTGATCCGGATAGTTATAATACGCTCGCTCACGCATCGGAAGCTCACTCTCACGTGTCGGAAGGTTTAAACTTAAACAGGAAACCCTCGTTTTCAATAAGATCTTGCCCCACGGCACACATTAAAAACATAAAAATTAAACAAATCTTCCAGAAAAAATCATCGAGGTCTTGGAATGGTCGTACAGCTCCGCTAATATCGATCCAATTGACAATTTGTAGGCCATTATTATAGCGATGTTAGAACTTTATGTCGGCAATTTCTTGCCGGATATTAGCCCTTCGGATAGTTCCACAAAAAGAAGTCGGGTGTCATTAAATTGGATGATTTCGCAGGACATAAGACCACCATGGCGTTCTCCACCATGATACGTCACTCCGTCATGTCCCATGTTTTCCAAATCACGTGGCTAAGTGACAGTTGTCCTTGCAATTGGAGCTGTAGGTCGATAGTAGATTCCGCTGGATTCGCACTGCGTCAGCATGACAGGCAATACCCGCAGTTGAGTATCAACCCAAGAGTACCTTCCAGTTGCTCGTCTACATTTGCCAAACAGTTTTCGTAATGTATGGAGCTAGAAACTTTTCATGGAATGACGAAGATGAAACAAAATTTCCATTTTGAGAGAAAACGAGTGCACAATACACATTCGCGTTTATGATAGGCGGCGAAATGCTTTCGTTACTCGTCAATGCCCTTGGACGTTTATTAAACAATTTCGCGGAACCAATCTCAAAAAATCTTCCACACCTGGAATACCTTACATAGTTTGCTGTCACCCCAACCCAAATTTCGACGTATTCTAAAAATTCCCGCACAAGTTCTGGGAACCTATCGATACATTTTTCATTTGAAAATTCCTGTAAAATTTCAATTCAGCTGGCATTTCATTTCTTAATATCTTTCATCCTTGCAAAAAAAAACTCATCACACATTCAATGCAACTAATGGAACTTAAACTGAAATGAGCGTCCATCTTCCACAAATATTCCTAAAACCTTCTGCTCTCCTCACCATTATGTGCTCCAGCTCTCCTTTTCGAAAAATATTTAAGAAAAAAAAAGAATCTATTTGCCTTGAAAAATTAATAAGAACATTTTACAAATTTCCCATCTTACTAAGGGCAGCATAAACGTCGACATTCTCTGAATAATTGAAGTGATTTCCAACCCAAGGTGGAGGCAGCCTGAACCGTAGCCATTACGTCTTCATACTTTTAAGGCAGCCAGCCAGGGCCAATGATAATTTTCCTTTTAAAATTCCAATGAAATATTTGTCCTTGAAATAGTTACAAGTGGGCGGACTAAACCTGAGATGGGGGCGAAACGCAAAATGTCAAAAATTATTTTCAACGACAACCCTAAAGGAGTTGTCATTTGAAAATGAGAAAGACAGCGAACCTTAGACAAAGGATTCTGCAAGGTAGGTGCCGGGAATTTATTCAACAAAAAAAGATAAAGATACGGGAGTCCGCTCATAGTCTCGCGTTGCCAAGGCTACGTGCACAGTCAATTCCAATTCGGCGTCAACATCGCTAGTACGATAAATAAAAATTGATGTCGCCTGACCAAGGATGTGCTCTGGAATGTGTGTTAAGGAAAAAGTGAGCGGCGACAGGACTGAATGTTTCTCTTTTTTCTTGTTTCTTTGTACACGTAGTAGATTCCTTCCGTCACTTTATATTCTCCTAAGGAGGGGGTGACTTCCATTTTCATCCCCGCAGCTGTAGCTATTTCTCTTTAGAAAGTTATGTGCGTGTGTGCGAGTCCTGATGAGATGTTAGCTGCTAGTGAACTTGTGAAGTGCCCACTTTAGTACTTGTCGACGACTCTGGGGAATTCCTTTCTTTGCAGTCATGTCGTAAACCGTCGTCATCGTCTTCGTCTTCTTCGGCGTTGTCTTTTCTTACTTCTACTCATCGGACATTTTCGTCGTCGTCCTTCGTCAGAAAAACCCAACATCAGTATACGGTGTGTACTTCGTCAGAATCGATAATATCAAATTATTCATGCGATGTGGTTTTCAATTCAAATGAACAAAACGAACACGAGGAAGTTTTCTATTTCCCTCTCATTCTTCATCGTCGTTTTTTTTTTTTTTTTTTCTAGCCTTTTTTTCATGGCTACAGCTTTTGCAGTAGCATGCTTCTTCGCCGATGTCCTTGTCGGCATCCTTAGTGTTTGCTTCAATTTTCCGGATATCATCAGCGTAGCCGACAAATTGAAGGAGGAAAGGTCACGAGTTTGAAGAAGGGAAGACATCGACCGCACATTGGAACATGACACAACGACGACTTGCCCACCAGAGAGCTAAACTGTGCAAAGTGGTGTTCCTGGGAGGAAATCCTTAGCCGTAAAATAGAAAAAAAAAGAGGAAAAGGACGAGATGCTATCCTTCCTTTTAAATGTATTGAATTTGTGTACAATTTTCAAGATGTTTTGAGTTAAGAATGCTGAGGGAATTCTTCCACCAGAAGAGGCAATTGCTTACCGTTGTTTATGTCCTCGAGCCGTATCCCTGGGGAGTAGTAAGTAGTACGCAAAGTCTATCGGCCAATATCAAAATGGAAAATTGCAAATAGTGTTTAGTAAATGGGGTCGGTGAGTGTTAAATGGGTTATGGGGTCTAAGAAAATTTTATTTTGGCTATTTGGCTTAAATTAAAAAGGGGAGCGTGTAGGTGTTGATCCAAGATAACATTTGTCAGAATTGGAAATGGCAGCAAATTATTTTTATGACTTCTTGTATCTCCCTTGGGAGATTTGTAGCAAATCCTGCGCAGTTTGTTCAATGACTTGAAATAAAATTTAGATAAGGACTCCTATACATCTAGACGGTTTGAAGTAAGCGGTTTCAAAGTAAGCCTTGATTTATGTTGATAAGTCTATTCTTGTATTTTTTGTATGGAGTGCATGCAGACACAGTTTAATTATCGATACCCAATGATTTCAGTGGAAGCCTCAGAATATAAGGTATGTGTCTTTTATGTAGACCATTTGGGAAGGATGCAAAAACCCTTCGGGCTGGATTTAGGCTTACATTTTCAATCTAATTTAATTGGAAACGTAAGCATTATATGGTATTATAGTTTAAACTTCAGAAATCTGCTTCACTCTTCGTTGAAAGCAACTAACGTAAAATAAATGATTATCCAAAGTGCGGGTTAGATTGAACGTAACGTCGAGATTCTTGACTGCCTTAAGACAGTTTAACTTTCTTCCTTTTATCAGCGAGGCCATGATCCGAAAACAAGGGATCACAACCCTCCCACTTCACCGCATTTCTACTGATCCGCATGTGGGGTTCGCCTGAGACAGTTCGCCAAGACAGTTTAACTTTATGCCACATAAGTTAATGCAAAGCTAGCAGAACATTTTTGCAAATGGTTATTTGTTGACTTTTTCTTGAGGTTATTACGTTGACACTTAAGGGCGATTTTAATAAAATCTTCATTGTTTTGAAGCATTCTTCACTATTCCAATTGTGTAGCTGAAAAATATGTACATCGTCAGTATACATACATCATCTAAGAGTGATTTAGGACTGTTGGAAGGCTGTTCTTGAACATGGTGATGAGTATAGGTCCGAAAATGTATCCTTGGAGGACGACGACTTTTAGATAGTTGGATATTTGCAGAGACGGTTTGGTTTTTCCTGTTAAATATAGTTTGACTAACTTCAGAGCAGGGGTGAAGTCGTTAGTGTGTCGGACCACTGCGCGTGAGATTCAATGTTCGAATCCCAAGAAATACCAACAGTTTTTTCACTGTCCCACCTGTCGCGAACGTTTGACAAACATCCGAGAGTATTGCTGTCATGAGAAACCTTCTCAAAAACCAAACAAAAAAATAGCTATTTGGAAATGGTACAAAAACTGTAGGTGCGAAAAATATAATGCACGCAACACGAATGGTTGCAAAAAGCTGGGACTAGGCCCTTAATGGGCTGTTGCGCCAAATATGTATGTATGTATGTAACTTCAGGGTAGACTGCTCAAAGAAGTTGTGCTTTAACTTTTGTAGAAGAATACTGTGTGTGACTCTATCGAATGCTTTGGAGAAGTCTAACAATACCGATGTACATAGTAACATTTTCGTAGCTGGACAGAGTATGTGTGTTCATCATCGTAGATTGTGAAGAAGTCTTCTGTTTCAAATGCTGCCAACGCAGACATCACCATAAATAGTAATTCATACGCGAAGAAGTCATTTTTAAAACCCAAGAACTCAAGTGGACCGCTGATATTAGAATAGATACAAAGAGGAAGAGGAAAAGAATTTACACCTTTGAAAACATGCATCTGCATAGGACTACTGCCTTCAACCGCATTCTGTTGAGGTGGTCCGTCCACAAGTTGTGTCCTGTGATGCTACCTATACCTAGAAGTGCTAAGTGTGGTCAGCTAAATACAAGGATTTGTGTTGTGGGTCTTCTGTTATGTGTCCAGTATGTTCCTTTTCTTGGATTGTAGAAATGCAATGGAGGTCAAAAGTGAGTTGTTGACTACTGATTACTCCAGTTCTAAGCCATTTCTAGCTAAGCAAGTTTTCTCGTAAAGCAGCAGTATACATGTACACTGCATACACGTGTACAAGTATGTGTAGAATCTTGAGCTTAATAGTATTATGCACATTTTACTTATACAAGATGCGTTTTATGTTTCAAGCCGATTTTGTTCGACTATCTTTTTGATTTTACTGCCTTTTGTCAGCTCATATTTAACAGTCGTAGAGAGTGGTCAATATCAATTTATTATAAAGCTTATAACGCTACACAGTGTCTCATTTTGACTTACATTTTGACAGATAGCATCTCGATTCAAGCTGTCGAAAGCTTTCTCGAAGTCGATAAACAGTAAATGAAGCGGAGACCTATACTCAACGCATTGTTCGATTATGATCCGTAAGGTGTTTATGTGGTCGATGCAGGAGGACTTGCAAAAATCATAACTCTTAAACGAATAAATATATCGTGACCGTAATTTTTTTTTCTGCTTAAGAGAAATTCCTAGTGCTATGAAATTTGTGAATTTATCATTTCTGGAGAGTATTGTGCTTGGAGATCCTTTTTCCTGCAATTAAAAAATTAGGTACTGCTTCAAGCCTCGTTATTAGCGAAAAACATCTCAAAGCACAATACTTTCCAGAAATGATAAGTTTATTAGACATTACCCCGGACGTCGATAAAAGTTTCCAAGAAATCAGATTTTTTTTATATAAATTGTTGGTTCGTTTATTTTTGTCTCCACTATTTGACTTGAAATAACTCACTGAAATATTCTATTATTTGTATTATGTACTCTCATATGCCACAAAATAAAAAGAATGCTCTTTAGATACACAAAAAAAAAAGATTTATAAAATGGTTCGTTCATTTTTATTCGCCACTGTTTTGCTCGGATTGGATTTAAGACACCCTGTTATTACTTCAGTCATGAACTCTTGAATACTTTTAAAGTGAAATATTATGTTTATCCCCTGTGGTCAAAAGGTCTTATTTCAGCAGAAGATTCTGAAACACCCTGTAAACCATTTTTCTCCAAAGTCACTTATCATAGCCCTACGAAAAACAAAACTGTCACTATATCTTCTTTCGTTTAAAAGTTATGATTTTTGCAAACAAAAAGTCTAAAAAGTGTGCCGCAAATAGTGTTTCAAAAAACATTAAATTAAATAGTTTTAAAAAAGTTATAAAAAAAGAATTTCTCTACAAGCAAAACTATTGATCCAAAAGAAATAGTTCTTTGCTTACCAGAGCTTTAAACATTTATTAATCCAGGGAATTTAAAAATTTTGCATTATAGCCCCACCCGAAAATTAAATTATTCAAGCACTTTTGCCTAAATGAGCCACTGTGCGCCACAACAACGTGTTGAAGGTACCAAAACATTTTATTTAAATAATTCTTCAATTGTGAATACGAGCAGAGAGTTGCATATTTTTTTTTTTTTGTGTTTATGTGCCAAGCAAGTCAACCATTCAGCGTGTAATGAATAATTTTGAAATTTTGCATAAACTGGAAATAACACAAAGTCTGGGCGACATCGTAGCCAACGTGCCCCAGAAATGTGAATATGAATTTAAGGCACCTCTCAATCAATCACGTTTGCTAAATATCCTCCAAAATGATTTGCATTTTTACTGGCATAAAATTCAAATGACGCAGCAGCTAAAGGAAAATGATCATAAACGGAACGACGGCGAGATTGGAGTACTCGGGTTTTACAACTCGGCTTAGACGACCATGTTTTTTTTGAAGCAAATCAACCTGAGCGTCGAGACACATTTCAACTTGGCTGGCTTTTTAATAAATAGATTAGCCGCAATAGGGGCACTGAAAATCCGCCGGCATTATTGGGCCATATTTCTTTGAGGATGCTAGTTACCAAGTAGTCATTACTCCTTAAAAGGATACAACATTTTTCGGGCCGACCGGCATAATAGAATAGGAGGGGGTGTTGTTATTTATATTCGCAATACCATTTCTACAAAACTTCATCTAATTTCAGCTGCTGATAGCCCAATTGAGTATTGTTTTCTTGAGATTGCAGCAAAAAGAGGAGAGAAATCCTTTCTTGGCGTTGTTTATAGGCCAAATAATAATAATATAGGCCTCTACAATGTACTTGAAATTGCCTACTTCTCTTTCGCAAAAACAATCATCTGTGGAGACTTTAATTGCAACATTTTAAACCGTGAATGCTCTGAATCGTTCGTCAATTCGTTGAATACCTTAGGTTTAAAAGTTGTTAACTCTACTCTTCCAACGCACTTCACTGAAAGCACAAGCACTCTTTTGGATCTGTTGTTGACCAGTGACCCCGAAGACGGATTTTACAGTCAAGCATCTGCTCCAGCTTTCTCCAAGCATGATCTTATTTTCCACACATTTAACTTTGGCTGTAATAGATACCAAATCAAGTTTATATATAGGGATTATAAGAACATTAATGCTGAGCGCCTAGAGCAAGATCTCCGTGATGTTAATTGGCAACCGATTTACACTAAAACCTCACCCGATAGGCAGGTTAACTATCTCGAAAACTTAGTTTTGTACCTTTTCGATGTGCATGTACCTCTCAAAACTAAAGCTACTAGATACTCCTCTATACCGTGGTTTTCTGGTGAAATAAATGAGCTGAAAAATAAACGTGATGCCGCTTTTACTAAATGGAAACGTTATAGGCTTCCTGAATTTCAGGATACTTTTCGTCGATTCAGAAATTTAGTAAATTCAAAAATAAGACTAGCCAAAGTGCGTTTCTATGCTAATCACTTAAATGCTAAGTTGTCCTCGAAAACACGGTGGACAAATTTGCGCGCGGTAGGTATTGGGCGGCAAACAAACAACGAAATGGATGGTATTGATCCTAAGCAGCTCAACCATGAATTTGTAAGAGTACAAACAACATCTCATCGGTACACTCAACCATCCAGAATCGTACATTCTAGTAATGACTCCTTTGATTTCCAGAGAGTCGAGCAAGCTGATGAGCCATTCTTGATATAAAATCCAAGGCTGTTGGTATTGATGGAATTCATTCTATTTTTTAAAAACTAATACTACCGTACCTTCTCCCGATAATAACATGTGTGTTTAATAATATTTTAACAACCTCCACTTTTCCCAGTGTATGGAAGATATCAAAAATTGTCCCAATCCTGAAGAAGAAAGCTTCAGCTCATTCTCCAGCTGAGTACAGACGACCCATTGCTATCCTGCCTTTCTTATCAAAGGTTTTGGAAAAATTGATTCATAGTCAAATGTCTGCTTTCTCTAAATGCAAAAAGTTACTTTGTTCAAATCAATCTGGATTCAGACGAGGTCACAGTTGTATAACTGCCCTTCTAACAGTAACAGATGATCTGCGAATTGCTTTGGACAATGAAATGGTTACTTTTCTAACGCGTTTGGACTTTTCTAAGGCCTTTGACACGGTTAACCATGGTCGACTCATCTTGAAACTTAATATGATGTATTTCTTCTCACCCGCTGCTTCTAAACTAATTTCTACGTATCTCGATGTCCGAAAACAAGCAGTTGTAGTTAACGATGTAGCGTCTGAATTAATCGAAACAACTGCGGGTGTGCTCCAAGGATCTATCCTCGGCCTTTGCTCTTCACCATATTTATTAATAATCTTCCGGATATCATTAATAACTCACATATTCATATTGTTACGAAATTCGGCCTCTTAATTCGACCACTGGATTGCGACGAAAATAGCCCAAATGAAAAGACGAAAAGCTTAATAATTAAAATTGTATTTACTCCTGTTTTTGTCGACAGCTTGTTTTCTTCTCGTAAGAAATCGACCACTTCTCGTTCTGGTTTTTCTCGACTGAGCAGCTTCTTCTCGAACTTTTTGATAATTGATTTCCCAATCAATTCGTTGGAATATTTTCTATAGCTCAGGACTAGATGTCGCTGCTTAGATGACGGCGTTCAGAGCGCCGTCGACCCGCTACATATTTGCTGCATTAACGATTTAGATGTCGCTGTCGTTACATTACCCACTACTTAAAGTTGTTCGTCCCGAATAAATCCCATGCTCCTCTCCTGGTAGGAAGCCAGTCGGTCTAAATGGACTACCTTCATCTTCGCTCTGTTGCTGGCGTTCCACTGTATCCGGTAGACCACATCGTTTATCCGCTTAACTACCCTGTACGGTCCTTCCCAGTGTGTCTGCAGCTTTGGTGATAGGCCCTTCTTCCGCTGTGGATTATGAAGCAACACCAGTTGACCTTCTAGAAAACCACCCGAATTCGCCTTGAGGTCATACCTGGCCTTCATCTTGTCACTCTTCATTTGTATGCGCCAGCTCATGTTCTGATGTACCCGCTCGAGTTTATCTTTTAACTTGGAGACATAGTCGGAAGTTTCTCTCCCCCCCGGAGACACTCCAAACTTCAGATCGGCTGGAAGTCGTATTTCTGATCCAAAGACTGCTTTTGCTGGTGTCGTAGAAGTAGTATCGTGGATCGCAGATCGGTACGCCATTAGGAAAGTTGGTATGTACTCATCCCAGTCTCGTTGATTCTTATCGACCACCTTCCTCAGATACTCCTCCAGTGTCCGGTTGAACCTCTCTACCATGCCGTCCGACTGCGGATGCAGGGGTGTCGTCCGTGTTTTGTTTATGCCCAATGTCTGGCATAACTCCTTAAAGATTGCTGACTCGAAATTTCTGCCCTGGTCCGAGTGCAACTCCAATGGAACACCAAACCGAGACACCCAATTGCTTAAAAAGGCGTCCGCACAAGTTTTAGCTTCTTGGTTCGGCAGGGCGTAGACTTCCGGCCACTTGCTGAAGTAATCGATTACAACTAGGACGTATTTGTTACCATGGTCACTGGTTGGAAATGGCCCTGCAACATCCATTGCGATTCGCTCGAATGGTGCTCCAACATTATATTGCCGCATTTTCCCATGGCTTCTCGACTTCGGTCCCTTCGCTCTTGTACATTCCTCACACGACTGGATCCAATCTGCTACTGACTCCTGGCATCCCACCCAGTAGAACCTCTGTTTGATCTTGTCAATGGTCTTCGAGGCGCCCGGATGTCCTCCGCTCGCACCGTTGTGATATTCCTTCAGAATTTCACTTATTCTCACCTTGGGGACCACAATCAAGTTGCGAGATGTTTCGCCGCCTTCGCTTTCCCACACACGATATAGACATCCATCTCGCAATTGAAACCTCCGCCACTGAGCCCAGTATGCTTTCGCGATTGGACTCTCACATGCCATTTCCTCCCACATCGGTCTAATGCCCTGCTCCTTTGCAGCCATTACCTTAACTATATCTGGATCTTCCTTCTGCTCCCTTTGGATTCGCCCCGGTAACCACTCCTCCTCCGACAAGATGCTTAGCAACCGCACATCGACGATGTTCTCTTTTCCTTCCGCCCTTGTACAATGTTTGCACTCTACCTTACATGGGCGCCGCGATAATGCATCCGCGTTCCCGTGCTGACCTCCTTTTCGGTGTTCGATAATGAAATGATAACTCTGCAGTCTTTCGATCCAACGAGCGAGCTGTCCTTCCGGGTCTTTGAAACGAAGTAGCCACCGTAGCGCTGCGTGATCCGTTCTCAGGTAAAATTGCTGTCCGTATAGGTACTTATGGAAGTGTTTCACGCTCTCCACAACTGCCAAAAGCTCTCTCCTTGTAACGCAATAATTCCGTTCTGGCTTCGATAAAACTTTGCTGTAATAAGCTATCACCTTTTCCTGGCCGTCGATATTCTGACTGAGAACGCCACCTATCCCGTAGCCGCTTGCATCCGTATCCAATATGAATGTTTTGCCGGGTACTGGATACGCAAGAACCGGTGCTGTGCAAAGTGATTCCTTCAATTTTTCGAAAGCTTGCTCCTGCGACTCCTTCCATTCAAAAGCTTGATTCTTCCTTGTCAACTCATGCAGACTATGGGCCACGTTTGCAAAACCAGGAACAAATCGTCTGGTACGTGCATAATCCCAGAAAACTTCTTAGCTCATGCAAATTCGTTGGTTTCGGCCAGTCCCTGACCGCTGCTGTTTTTTCGTCATCGGTGCATATACCTTCTCTAGTTACCCTATGTCCTAGGTACTTGACTTCCCTCTTGAACAGCGTACATTTTTTCGAGTTAAGCTTGAGCCCCGCTCCTGCAAGTCGTTGAAATACTTCTTTCAAGTTCTTTAGGTGTTCGCTGAAGTCCTTCCCCATTACTATGATGTCGTCAAGGTATACCAAGCAGGTCTTCCAATGTAATCCCTTGAGTACGTGCTCCATAAGCCTTTCGAATGTCGCTGGAGCATTACAAAGCCCGAATGGCATTACCAAGAATTGCCATAAACCATCTCCCACACTGAAAGCTGTCTTTTCCCGATCGTCCTGGTCCATCTCCACTTGCCAATAGCCGCTTTTGAGGTCCAACGTAGAGAACCATTTAGCTCCCGATAACGTGTCCAGGGTATCATCTATCCTTGGTAGTGGATAGCTGTCCTTCTTCGTCGCGTCGTTCAGCATCCTGTAGTCTACGCAGAAGCGCGTGCTGCCATCCTTCTTTTTGACCAACACCACTGGCGAACTCCATGGACTCGACGACGGTTCGATGATGTTGTTTTGTCGCATGTCCTTCACTAAGTCGCTTACCTCATCTCTTTTTGCAAGGGGTACCTTTCTTGGTGCTTGACGAATCGGTCTTGCATCTCCGGTGTCAATTTGATGCTTGACTATGGCTGTCCGGCCCTCACTCTGACTGTTGGATGCAAATATAGAGTGATACTCATGTAACAAATCTTGTACTTCCCGCGCTTGAAACGTCGTTAATCCCTTTTTACATTCGGCTATGAGCTCTTCCATGCTGTTATCCTTTGTCGGCTTTTCAATTTGCATTGGATGAGATTCGCAGTTCAATATGGCTGACACTTCTTGGCATTGTCCTATAGCTTCCCCCTTCTTGATTGTCTTCGATTGTCTTGCCAAATTAAGAATTCTTACCGGCACCATTTTGTTACCTTTGGCTTCCACGAGGGTCTTTCCAACGATCAAACCACTTGTTGGTGTTTTGTTTCCGGCTTCTACTACCCATAACGTGTTTATTTCACAATCTCCATCGATCTTTGCCCATACCACGGCTTCTGAGTTCGACAAGATTTTTATATTTTCCTCTATTAGGACTTTCTGAACTCTCGGCAGGTTTCCTTCGCCGATATTTAATGTAACTTCCGAATTTCTATACCTTAGTATTCGCCGTTTCAAATCCAATGTGATACCATCCGTCACCATGAAATCAATACCCAGGATTAGCTCGTCCACTATCTCCGCCACTATAAACTGGTGCTCAACTGTCGTGGTTCCAATCGTTATATTCTCGGTAACTTTTCCAAAAATTGGTGCCTCCTCTCCTGTAGCCGTCTGCAACCGCAGACCCCACAGCGGCTCCATCTTTTCCACCAAGTCACTGTAAATAATTTGCCCCCAATGATACCACTGACAGCGAAGTTGTTTGCTTTCCGTCCCAGTTGCGAAATGAAGACTCTGGGGCAATCCATTGTGGGAGCCAGTTCATGCCCCTCAAAACTGACTCCATTTAGTTTGTCGACGGCTGAGTGCCGCCCTCCTCTCTCCTCGGTTGTGGTTGTCTTCCTCTAAAGGCTCTCGAAGGAGATTGGGACCTTGGACGCTTTCTACGTTCCCTGCAGTCGCGTGCCATATGTCCCACATTCTCGCAAATGAAGCATCGGCCCTTAAACCTGTCGTTCGGCCTGAACTCAGAATTTGAAGTTACCTCAAGTCGACGAGCCCTTGGATACAGTCCACACGCCAAACCCGCTACTTCGTGTGTTAGGGCGCATGCGACCGTTTCCTGGAATGTCGCCTTTTGAGTTGACAGTGTGGCACGCTTGGTTTCCTGGTCCCGGATGCCATCGATGAAGGCATCAGTCTTAGCAACCTCAATCAATTCCCTTATTGAACCCGCATATGCCAGATGTGCCAAACGCTCGATCTCCGCTGCATACTCCTGAAGCGTCTCACCGTTCATCTGCTTTCGGCTCTTCAGCTCCATTTTGTACACCTGCTTACGATGTTCGCTTCCATATTTGCACTGTAGAGAATTCATTAATACCTCATAATCACCTTGCTCAGCTTCTGGAATTGTCTGAAGCACATCTGCAGCACCACCCTTTAATGCTATTATTAGAGCTGCAGCCTCATCTTCTTTGCTCAGGCAAGCCCTCTTCATGGACGTCTCGAACTGCAGTTTAAAGATGTTAAAGGCTGTCGTTCCATCGTACGTTGGCGGTTTGAACTTATTGAAACCATTCCCTTGCACCACCGGTTCCCTTAGCCTTAAGGCATACACGTCCTTTTCTAGTTTCTGGACTTTTGCGTCCACATCACCCACGGAAGTTTCCAGTTCGCGGCCCTTCTCGTTCACACTGCTGAAGTGATCTTTCGCTTCTTTGACTACGCCCTCCACTTCGAGAAATTTCTGCTCCATACGATCTTGCAGTTCTTGTTGACGTTTCTGCTGCTCCTCTACGGCTTCCTTAATTTTTTTCTGCTCGGACAAGCATTCCTGGAAGCCAGCCTCCATACCAAGCTTTTGCTCCTCCAAAGAGTGTTTTGTCGTCTGCTCCAATGACGCATAGAGATTCTGCATAGTGGCCATTATCTGCCCAAGGTCAATCAAAGCTGCTGGCGCTACGATTCCAGTAGGTTCTTCTTCTTTCTTTGATGCTGACGCAACTGCGGAAACGAATTCATGCCTTTCAGAATCGATTCCATCTTCCTCCAATGCCTCGCGCAGTCGCTGTTGTAATTCAGCCTTTCCACTAATCGTCGAAAGGCTCCTCTGCGCCAGCTCCTTCTTTAGCTGTTCCATCTTTAGTTGTGCAAATTTCACCATTTCGTCACAATCCCACTTCTGACACCAATTGTTACGAAATTCGGCCTCTTAATTCGACCACTGGATTGCGACGAAAATAGCCCAAATGAAAAGACGAAAAGCTTAATAATTAAAATTGTATTTACTCCTGTTTTTGTCGACAGCTTGTTTTCTTCTCGTAAGAAATCGACCGCTTCTCGTTCTGGTTTTTCTCGACTGAGCAGCTTCTTCTCGAACTTTTTGATAATTGATTTCCCAATCAATTCGCTGGAATATTTTCTATAGCTCAGGACTAGATGTCGCTGCTTAGATGACGGCGTTCAGAGCGCCGTCGACCCGCTACATATTTGCTGCATTATCGATTTAGATGTCGCTGTCGTTACAATATGTTTGCTGATGACGTACAATTATATCTTAGTTGCAAACTCGGACTAGTTGAAGATGCGGCTTATAAGCTCAACGAGGATCCCCAAAATATTTGAAGCTGGTCTGAAGAGAACTCCTTGATGGTTAACCCTGGTAAATCCAAATGCTTGATCATAAATAGAACGAAGTTAAATTCTAATAGTTTTCCCTCTATATGGTATACTATGGGAATTCACCTGTTGAATTTATAAGGAAGGCTAAGAACTAAGGTTTGTGGTTCAACTGTACCTTGGATTGAGTTACCCATATTTGTGCGGTCATTGGTAGGATATACAGTTCTCTTAGAAATCTTTCTATGTCACAGCATTTTACACCTGTCAATACTAAGTTAATGCTAGTACGATCTCTACTTATCCCTACCATAACCTATGGCTGTGAGATTTTTCGCTGTTACATTGCTAACACCAGAAGAAAATTGGATGTTGCATTTAATAACCTTACGCGATATGTTTTCGGTTTGAGACGCTATGACCATGTCTCTTCATATACCAAAAATATTCTTGGGTGTGCATTAGACATATATCTTGACTTTTGTACACTTAAGTTTGTACATAAGATTATAATCAGCAAACAGCCAACATATTTATTTGAAAAAATTAACTTCTTGCAATCAAATCGATCTCTAAGTTTGATCCCTCCGCGTATTTCATACCTAGTTTCTGAACGCCAGTTTTTTGTCAATGCCATCCGCCTGTGGAATTCACTCCCTCTCAGAATCAAACGGCTTTATGACAGGAAAAATTTTGTTGCTATATTATTTCAAAATTTGTCAGGTAACTCGAGCTTTTAGATATGCAGACTAGTCATAGGAAAACTTTACTTTTTTATTTAATTTGTTGGTAATTTATATCATTTGTTTTGTAAACCCATTAATAATGGCAAACGATTAACAAAGGCCTCGTAGGGGCAGCATCTCCCGATAGATGCTGGTCCGTTAAGTAACGAGTAGGAGCCACTGCAGCCGAAAACCTAGCAGCTCTGTTAGTAAGCCCTACTCCCACCTCCTCGTGGTGCCATCTGGGAATTTCTTCGGAAATTGCTAACGGGAGAGGACGAATGGCGAGCTTCCTGCGCCAAAAAACAGGATAAGTGTCGGTTGGTCTGTGGCCCAGCGAGCCGCAACCGTAAAACAAACTATTGCTCCGAAACGGAAACATACGCCTCGGATACGGACTGATCATTTGTTGACGACCTTTGGCTATCGGACACAGACAACGATCGGATTCTGGAACGTTAAGACCCTCCTGGACTCACTCAAGGAAGGGCCTTATAACGCCAGATTCCTCCAATTGGAGCGCGAATTCGCACGGTATAAAATCGACATCTTAGGGCTGAGCGAGATAAGATGGTACGATGCTGGGGAATACATCTCCCCAACAAAAAGCACTGTCATGCTCTACTCTGGTAAACCAGCTGGAAGTGCACGGAGTTCTGGCGTAGGACTCATGCTAACTCCAGCAGCACGTAGTAGCCTCATATCCTGGAAACCCCATAGTGACCGGATATTGACGGCTAGGTTCCAGAGTAGAGTTAGAAAAATTACCATCATACAGTGTTATGCTCCGACTCTAGACGCGACTGAGGATGAAAAGGATAATTTTTATAGCCACTTAGGTGCCGCCTACAACCAAACGCCTAATGGGGACATCGTAATGGTGATGGGAGATCTCAATGCCAAGGTGGGTAGCGACAACACCATGCTTAAGCACGTGATGGGAGTTCACGGCGTGGGAGACCGTAATGACAATGGTGAGCGGTTTGTGGACTTCTGCAATACCAACCGCCTAGTCATCGGAGGTACGCTGTTTAAGCATAACACCTGCCATAAGATCAGTTGGGTCTCTACTGATAGGCAACGAACATCCAACCAGATCGACCACATTGCGATCAGTCGCCGCTTTAGAAATTGTCTCCTGGACGTCCGAAACAGACGTGGAGCTGACGTCGGACAAGAACGAGATCACCATCTTATGGTAGCTCATTTACGCCTTCGTACTGCATCCGTCAACAGCAACCGCTCAAACCTGCTTAACATCACCAGGTTTAATATCGACAGGCTCAAGGTTCCCCAAGTGCGCCAACAGTTCAGGGACCATCTTGCCTTAGAAGCAGAAGCAATCAGCAGCATAGAGAACATGGATGACCACTGGAGTGCTGTGAAAAATGCTTTTGCGACTGGGGCACGCACTTATGTCGGTAAAAAGCAGAAACACCACCGCACATGGCTTTCTACAGACACCTGGAGACGGATCGATGAGCGTACAGCAATCAAGGCTCGGATTGCAGCGGCCTCAGCAGTAGAGAGAACCGAGCTTGAAGCCCAATACCGTGCGAAGAAGAAAGAAGTGCAGCGTAGTGTGAGACGTGACAAGCGTCAACATGTCAACTCATTGGCCTCAAGGGCTGAAGAAGCAGCGAGTAGGTGCGACAGTAGGACTGTTTACAACATCACTAAGGAGCTCATTGGTGGTCGAAACTCCAAACAACATCCAGTGAAGAGTCTAGACGGTGACCTTCTGATTTCGGATGAGGATCAGCTCACTAGATGGAGAGAACATTTTGCTGCAGTGCTAAATCACTTAGACGACGGCGGTATGATCTTGAATTCGAATGAGCAGTTCGAAGCAACAAATTCCCGAATTCGCACCGTACCTCCCAGTAAAGCTGAAATAATAACAGCAATCAAGTCCCTCAAGAAAAACAAAGCGGTGGGTATTGATGGCATCCCTGCCGAGCTATTTCAAGCGGCGCCAAATACATCGGCAGATTTGCTGCATCCCCTAATACTGAGAGCTTGGAATAGTGAACAATTTCCACAGGAGTGGAAAAGGGGGATGATCATTAAGCTTCCAAAGAAGGGTAACTTGATGGAGTGCGGTAACTGGAGAGGTATATGTGTTCTTCCAGCTGTAGCCAAAATAATAGCTAGAATAATTCTAGAACGAATTAAAGATCATTTAGATTCAACTCTCGATGTCGAACAGGCAGGCTTTCGCGCTGGATCCTCCTGCATCGACCACATAAACACCTTACGGATCATAATCGAACAATGCGTTGAGTATAGTTCTCCGCTACATTTACTGTTTATCGACTTCGAGAAGGCTTTCGACAGCTTGAATCGAGATGCTATCTGGCTGGCCTTGCGCAGGAGAGGCATTCCAGAAAAGCTTATAGCTATTATCAAGGCTACATATGAGGGCGGCAAGTGTCACGTCGTGCACAATGGTAAGGTGTCGGAGGACTTTGAAGTCCAAAGTGGAGTACGTCAAGGGTGCATACTGTCCCCACTATTGTTCTTGGTGGTTATCAGCGATGTACTCCGTGCAGCATTGACGGAAGCTAATTCTGGAATTCGTTGGACGTTGACATCTTACCTTAAACACCTAGATTACGCTGACGATGTTTGTCTACTTTCACATCGGATAATGGATCTTCATTTGATGGCCCAAAATCTAGAAGCTGAGGCAAACAAAGTTGGGCTAAAAATAAACACAGCCAAAACAAAAGCCCTGAGTACTTCCAATACCCGCGCTCAACTTAACATTGCCGGAAAGCAAGTCGAGAAAGTTGATAACTTTCTATATTTAGGAAGTGTCGTCTCGGCTAATCGCGGTGGCACCGAACTGGATGTGTGCAGCAGAATCGGGAAGGCTAAAGCTGCGTTCGGAATGCTGTCCAAAATCTGGAGAAGCAATGTTATCAGCTTAAGAACCAAGCTACGACTGTTCCGCTCCAACGTAGAATCAGTGCTGCTTTATGGGTGCAGTACCTGGAAGGTGGACACCATTAACACACGCAAGCTGCAAGTCTTCGTAAACAAATGCTTAAGAATCATCTTGACGGTTTTTTGGCCGAACCGCATCTCCAACGAACAACTTTATCTGAGAACGGGCCAAGAACCTATAAGCATTACTATACGAAGAAGAAAGTGGCAATGGATTGGACACACCCTACGGCGCGAAGACAACTCCATTGCGAAATACGCTATGCAGTGGAATCCGCTCACCCAGGCAGGCAGAATAGCGGGACGCTCTAGGCAAACGTGGCGCAGAACAGTTGAGGAGGAATCGAGCTCTTTAGGAATGAGTTGGAGGCAGCTCAAACGCGTTGCAGAACTCCGAACACGATGGCGCGCAGGCGTGGTTGACGCCCTATGCCCCCCGAGGGGTTAAAGGACATAAGTAAGTAAGTAAGTATTAATAATTTTGAATTCTCTTTTCATCTTGGCTCTTTTTTAATCGTTTTTTCTTTTACTAAAATTTATATATATTTCTTTTATTGTATGAAATTCTCATTTATAGAACAAAGATAATGTAATATCTATTATAAATGATGTTAAATGGAATAATAAATACTAAATACGTAATACTGGTGATCGCTATCATTTGAAAATCTTTCTTCTAATTGAATGCAGCATATGTGGTTTCAACAGAAGAGTACCATATCAAACACAGCTCGTGCTACGATGCAAATTTTGCTAGAAACTTTTCCCGATCAAATAATGTTAAAAAGTGGTGAATCGATTGCCCACCACAATCTCCTGATTTCACCGCTCCCGATTTTTTCGTATGGGATACTTGAAGAGAAAGGTGTACACTAGGGTGTCCCTTATTTTTCGACTTTTTTTTGAACACATATGTTCTAATTTTTTTCGTTCTATCATAAAACAATTCAAAAAAAAAAAATAGGTCCTTTGGAGCATTTTAACCCCCTGCCGACTTGGATCGAAACATTTCAGTATAAGTAACAGTATAATAGCACGTGCCTGAGCTAATTTCCGGTAAACACGTTCTATTAAATTGGTTAAAGATGTCACTGCAATTAAGAAGTAATACGGAAAATATTTAGTTAGTGGGAGACGCAAATCACCAATTAAAAATAAAGGGTGCGACGCTACCGTCAAATCGACAAATTTCTGCAGTTTTCTTTTTTCACATGCGTGAAGTTAAGTTAACAGTCAGTGGGAGTGGAAATCTTGTTTGTGGGTGCCGTGGCGTAAGTAGTTAGTGTGTCGGATCACTACGCATGAGGTTCCAAGTTCGAATCCCAGAAAATACCAAAAAGTTTTTTCACGGTCCCACCTCTCGCGAGCGTCTGACAAACATCCGAGAGTATTGCTGTCACGAAAAAGCTTCTCAAATCGCCGTTCGGATTCGGCATTAAAACTGTAGGTCCCTTCCATTCGTGTGAAAAATATAACGCACACAACATGAGCGGTTGCGAGAAGCTAGGCCCTGGCACTTTAAAGAGCTCTTGCGCCAAATATATTTGTATTTGTAAATCTTGTTATTCGTGAATGTATTATTTTCTGGAAAAGGCAAGAAAACCCACAAAATCATTACCCAACTGTGTGAAGAAGCTTATAAATTTTTATAAAGCTTGGAGAAAACTGCAAAGAAATTCGAAGAAAACCTAGGAGGTGTATAAACGACGAGAAGTAGATTTCAAGGACGATTTGGATAACTGATTTGACATAGCTCATGCGGATGTGCTTCAAAAAATTAAAATAGAAGAGGACAGAGTTTTTTTTTACAGCGTCAGATAGAGCCAGGACGACCAGACTGCTTAGCGGGAGTAGATAAGAACCAAGTAGAAAAGGAAGTTATGGTAAAACAAAGCCGATTAGAAGAAGAACAAAGACATCGTAACTACATGTTATGGCAATACCATACACTTCTTGACCGTCATTGGAGGTTTTACTTCCCGAAGAGCATGATACCTTTACAAGCTCCGACAAAAGCAGCGAAGTAGATCTTCCGACTACTGCTAAACCATTATCTGAAGCAGCCACAAAACGAGAACGAAAGAACTTTGTTACTCCAGAATTAGTCTCAGCCTTAAGTAGACAGATGTCAGTTGAGCATAAGAGACTCTGTTTATATACTTCTGGCTACAGTGGAGGCTCTAGGACTTAATTTTTAAGAGAAGAACAAACCCTCGATTAAACGCGTGAGGACAGGGATTAGAAGGTCAAATAGGCGAACCCCACAGGCGGATCAGTAGAAATGCGGTGAAGTGGGAGGGCTGTGATCCCATGTTTTCGGATCATAGCCTCGCTGATAAAAGGAAGGAGACAGGGATTAGAAAAGAAAGTGCAGAAAACATTAAAACCGATTTTCAAAATAATGTTGCGGAAGTCGTTACTGTTACACTGGGATGAAAATTGTTACCTGGCTTAAACGTAAGAAGTGACAAGGAAGAACGACGTCCTATCGTTATAACGTTTGGAGATAGGATGCAACTGCCTTCCATGCCAAAACTGGAAAATTCTTCTGATAAAAAACAACAAGCTAAAGTTTCTAGATTAATTAAGGACTGGAACTTGGATGATAAAGCGCAGAATATCTGTTGCGATACAACTGCAACACATGTCGCTTTAATGGAGCATACGTGCTCTTAGAACAAGAATTGGAAAGACAGTTGGTCCTTTTTGGTTGTCAGCATATATATGAACTCAGGCTGAAACAAGTAACAATTAGTCCAGAAATACCTCTTTTTAAAAAGTTTCGAGATACTCGTAATTGGAATAATATTGACTCTAACAAATTTCAAACATGTACTGATATTGTAAAAGAGAGTTTTAATGACCCTGATATTATCGAACTTCTTAGTTCTTACTTTGCGGAGCTACAAAACCCAATTGTAAGAAATGACTACCGCGAACTTACTGAGCTTTCAATTATATTCTTAGAGAAGATGTCGGTAAGCAACGAAAAATCAGGACTCCGGGTGCAATGCATCAAGCGAGATGGGTGGCAAGACCAATTTAAGCGTTAAAAATATCTTTACTATGCTCGCAACTTAAATTGACTAAAAGGATATAGGCGGATTAAAAGATGACTTTGTTTTTATTGTGATGGTTTATGTTAAACCATGCTTGCAGTGTAGTTCGGCGATTGCAGGGAAGAAGTTTTGAAGAGAAAGTATCCGCAATAATTTCTTTTTGTAATTTATTATTAGTATTAACATGTTAAAGTTTGAGCATACTAAAGATTTTTTTTTTTTAATACAGATTTTCAATGTTGACTTTTCCGTCTAGTCGGCAGGAGGAAAATACATAAATATTGGCATTTAAGGCGTATGCGTGAAAAAATTATTAAACATTTTTTTTTAGTTCATATAAGGGACACCCTAGTGTACACCAACAAATCAGCCACTATGCTTATGCTTATGGACGACATTAAATCTGCGAGATTATTATGAAAAATATGTTTGGAAGAGCTTGTAACTGAACCACTGCCAGAGGCGGGCACTTGACCGTCATCATATTTCATACATAATCATCACCAACCAATAAAATTATAAAATTGTGTATCTTTTAAAAGTTATAAAAAAAAAAATCTTCGTCCTGGAACTAGAAAGCACCCTGTATAAGGTACATAATTTGAACGTACCCAGGCGAGCAGGGTAAACAGGAGTTAACAAGTTTAAAAAGTTCGACAGAAAATAAAATAATAAATAAAAAAAAAGAAACAATTGCCGAAACCCGGGATTGAACCGGGGACCTTTAGATCTTCAGTCTAACGCTCTCCCAACTGAGCTATTTCGGCTGGTGCAGTATTGGTACCAAATAACGACGGAGTCATTCGCTTCTTCAAACCAGCGAAAGAATCTTTATCCTTTCCTTTCAAGAAATGTCAATTTTACGCTATCTTATTGCAAGAGAGAAATACGATTCAGCTTTTGATTTTATCACGTTAAACCACATCATGGAGACGGTACTGCTACAAAATTATTAATTTGTATCTACAATCAACATAAGTACAATAGTTATTGGGGCTACCCCATTCTGTCCGAAAGTGTACCACTGTCCAATATTCTAACTCTCGTCCGCTCACTGTTGGATAACTCGAGCCTCATGTTCTCGTGTGACACCACATCTAGGGGCAACACACGTCGAAGGCTGAACAATAAGGTGAGTTGGTCAATTTTAAACTTTTGATGGAGAACCAGAAACTTGATCGATTTGTGATGTACTCGTTTAGCTGGAAGCACACGGAAGATAAATATTTTTATCTTTTAAAGGATACCTATAACATAACTTACAACACAACAATAACTTATAGAAAATATTTCGAAAGAAATAATCTACAACTTAACGATGACATTAATATTCACCACACGTAGGCGGTATATCGATTCCATGGTACTTCTACTTATCGTCTAACGTAACACGTATCCTGTGTTGGCCTGCAGCCGAAGTTAGGTGGGTGTCCTTTTCTTACTCCTCGGTGCTGCATTATTCGCCTTGTAAGTGTGTTTTTTTCTTACTATTGCTCGCATGAGGTCCTTTCTCGATAGATATGGAAGGCGGTAAGCGATAAGAAAGAACGTGCGAAATATTTTAAACTTTTTTTTTAAGAATTTTTCATAAGTCATCGTTGGTGTTCAATATTTCATTGGACACTCTTCGTGTCTATTTTAGCATACTCGCCTGGCAACATGGCACGTTTTACAAAAAAATAAGGAGCGCGGAAGATATGGCTTATAGGATGAAGAATGAAATTCAATTTCTCATATATTATGAGGAGTTATTTTATAGTCAGGCTTTTTTTTTTTTTGCTTCTAATAATAATTCAAGCAGCAGCGGCAACTAGAGTTATTGTATGTGATGATATAGGACGTCGATCGTTCTAAAAAAATATTTTTTTGAATTTATTTACATAACACCTTTTCAGATGATAGCCAAGAATATATCACCACTTTTGGAAACTTATGTCGCGGAATTTGAGGAGATATTATTAGCATTAGGAGAAGCCGTCTCAGTTTTGTTCTCAGAAAGAACTAGAGGGTCATATTTGAAATGAAAAAAAGCAAAATTTTGATGTGCTGTGGTATGCAAGGTTTTGAGCTGAACTATCTTAGGGTTCACGCCTGGTTTTGCTTTAGATGCATTATTAACCTCACCTTCTTTTGATACCCATGCATGTATATCATGGGCTTTGCTGTCAAAGCCATCCATTGTCTTAGGCGGGGTGGTATTTGGTATGATCCACACTGGAATTTTAATGACCTTGCGTGACACTTATCTCACGAGTGCGATCTTATAAATACAGTGGACGCTCGATATAGTGAACATCGATACAGTGAACAATCCAATATAGTGTGCACACAATATTTTATACAGGCTATTCTAAATAGTGAACAAAAAAAAATTTCGCTACAGTGAACTTAAGTTTTTTTATTTTCTTAGGACCTTAAAGCATGCAAGAAACAGATAAAACTCATAAGTGCCATGCAGTCGCCAGTTAGGCCCGCTGGGAAGTACATATGTACGTTCATAGATATGCATATCCATACACAATCGTCCAAATTTACCGTTTGTTCTACTCATCGTGTTGTGCGAGTATCTTGCCCCATTATATGCTACGCAGTTTGGGGTTGTTTGTAGTACAAATGTAAACTACCTGTTGCTTGTTTTTGTTAAAAATAAAATATTACGTTCAATAAATATTGGCTGGTTTTTTAGTGATTGCAAAAAAAAAATTCTAATTACAGTAAACTCTCGATAATTCGAATTGGGCAAAAAAAAATTCGTGGTGGGCAAAATCGCATCATCACCTCCACGCGGTGCCCGCTGGATAGCTATCTGATAGTGAACTAACGATGAGCGTATGCTGAGTCTGACGATATATGTATGTGCAGCTGAACACTCAGACCTGCGTAACCACATCTGGGTGAACTTCAGCGCGCATATGTCTAACCGGACGAGGCATCTCTTGTTGACCTGATCTGCTGAAATATGCGTCTCAGAAGTCTACCAAGAGGTCCTCAGAAGGAGGACGTGCGGCGGATGAATTCTCTCGATGGAATCAACGGTGACGTCTACAGACCAGCGGATACCTTACCGGAGCTACTTCAACATATTTGGAGCTGAGGTCTGTAGGGATTTTCAATACTACGTCAGGGTAGTAGGACAACGATCTTCGTGTCTGCACATGGAATGTTAGGTCCCTCTAAAAACCACGTGCAGCCGAACAACTTGCGGCGGCCCTAGAGTGTCTCAAACCAGGCATTACCGCCATCCAAGAAGTGCGATGGGATGGGCCGGGCAAAAGGAGTATGAAAAACTGCGACATCTACTACGGCGATTGCTACAGACAAAAAGGACAGCGTCTATTCGGGTGCGGATTTGTCATTGGAGGCAGACTTAGGCAAGAAGTCTTGAGTTTCCGGCATGTGAACGAGCGCCTCATGACTATCCGTATCAAGGCTAAATTTGCCAACATTAGCCTAATATGCGTTCACGCCCCTCACGAGGAGAAGGACGACGCGACAAAGGATGACTTCCACCAGCTCTTGGACAAGACGTATGAGCAATGCCCTAGTCACGACGTTAAAATTATCCTAGGCGACTTTAACGCAAAGCTAGGAAGAGAGGAAGTCTTTAGTATCGCGGTCGGAAAGCACAGCCTGCACGACAACACATCCGGCAACGGACTCAGGCTAATCGACTTTGCGGCGGGGCGAAACTTTGTCATAGCTAGTACGCGGTTCCCACGTCTCGATATGCACAAAGGAACATGGCTCTCCTTTGATCGAAAAACTGTCAACCAAATCGATCACATTGCGATCGACGCAAGGCACTCTTCCAGTATTCTGGGTGTCCGGACTTTCCGAGGAGCCAACGTGGACTCGGATCACTACCTAGTTGTAGCCAAGGTACGGATGCGGATATCCACAACGGAGCGAAATCAACAAAATGCTGTGAGAAAATTTGACGTCGAAAAGCTACAATCGCAAGAGACCGCCAGAACCTTTGCCGATCATGTTTCTTCTAATCTCAATCTAAGTCCTAGACTAGAGCTCCTAGGACTAGAGCTGCTTACGAGCTCTACGTGCGCAGAAGAAAAGAGGAACATCGACTTCTCAGAGAGAAGAAAAAAGAGCATGAGAAGCGCTCGATCGAGGAGATTGAGAGACTTTATTGCAGGAATAATGTTCGAAAATTTTACCAAAGAGTAAAAAGAACATGCCAGGGTTTCTAAGCCAGAACAGAAGCCTGCAGCGACGAAAATGGCAATATCGTAGTAGAATCGCAGTCAGTGCTGAGGATATGGAAGGAACACTTCTGCAGACTGTTAAACGGCGATGATGATCAATATTCCACTTTCAGGCAGAATGAGCCATTCAACAGTGACGATGGCAGTCAAGGCTCCCGTCAACCCGATCAGAATGAAGTGAGGATAGCGATATCTAAACTCAAACCCAACAAAGCTGCTGGAGGCGACGGCCTTGCCGTTGAACTTTTCAAGGCAGGAGGAGATGAGTTGGTAAGGAGCATGCACCAGCTCATCTGTAAAATCTGGTCGGACGAAAGTATGCCCGATGAATGGAACCTCAGCATCGTTTGCCCGATCCTGAAGAAAGGAGACCCTCTGAACTGCGCCAACTACAGAGGTATAAGTCTCCTAAATATCGCATATAAGATCCTGTCTGCCGTACTATGTGAACGCCTAAAACCGATCGTCAACAACCTGATAGGTCCTTATCAGTGCGGTTTCAGGCCGGGAAAGTTCACCATTGACCAAATATTCACACTACGGCAGATCTTGGAAAAAACCCATGAGTATAAAATCGATACGCACCACCTTTTCATCGATTTCAAAGTTGCCTATGATAGCGTGTATAGAGACGAGTTATACAGAGCCATGTCTAGTCTTGGCATCCCTGCCAAGCTCGTCCGTTTGTGCAGAATGACGATGGAGAACTTCGCTGCTCCATCAAAGTCGGTAAGAACATCACCGAACCGTTCGATGTCAGGAAAGGTCTTAGACAAGGCGACGCGCTATCATGCGATAAGATTTTTAGAAAACTTCACTTTATTTTGTAAAGAAATTATAATTTTTTGCATACAAATTACAAAATCTGTAATTTTCTTCTGAGTATGCGACTGCAAACGACCTCGGTCTAGGGTCTTTTCGGTTGTGACTAAAGCTGAAAAAACGTCATCGTTGACATCTGTCCTCTCTATAAGTTTGTTTAGAATGCAAACATTGTAAACTCTACTGTAAACCATCTGAACACATTTTCGTTGAATGAATACACAAGGCACACGTTTCCATTGCATACGCACTTCAACGAACAGTTGAGTAGAAATAACTGCACTTAACTTCGAATTATAGAGGTAAAAAAAGCCAACAAGTTTGAATTATAGAAGTTTTTAGGTTATGTTGCACAAGAATAAGTTCGAATTAACGAAGAGGACAAATTGCATAGGTTTTCTTCGATTAATAGAGGTTTTGTCATTGCACTTAGGCAGTACTTCTATTTATAGAAGTTTTCGAATTATAGAAGGTCAAATTATCAAGAATTCACTGCATATTCTATGTTCGATGTATTGCATGTAAAAACATACACATTTTGATGAAATTTGCTTCAAGGAGTCCACGCTCGTTACAGTGAACAACCTCGTTCCAGTGAACGTGCCCGGTTTTTATTAGTTCACTATATCGAGCGTCTACTGTGTTGTTGGATAAATTGAAAGTCGATTTGTATTTCGGACAGTCTTCGACCAGTCTGCGCCGGGAGTGAAATAAAGTCAAATTTTCTCGGGTGGCTCCAAAACCAGCCAAGGGTCTGGTGCTTGTGTCTTTGTAGAGGACAATAATATTAGGCTTCACGAGTAGGCAAATATGCGTCTGTTTTCCAAGGGGAAACTTATGCAATCCAAATGGCTATGAATTATATTGTAAAAAAGAGGTGGAACGGTATAAGTATTTCTGTAGTGTAAGTCAGGCTGCACTTAAAGCTCAACTCTTTTATCACGTCCAGAATAATTCCTGAATGTAAGAACTCTTCGAACGGTCGCAAAGCTGATTCCGCTGACTCTTATCTGGATCCAAGGCCACACTGGGATCTTGGCGAATATGATCGAATGAGAGATGGAGGAGATGCTTGTTTTACGAACTGAAATTACGTTCGGTCTTCCTGCGCTCTCCGTTAAGGCTTCCATTGACGATTAGGTTTCTCACGAACACGGTTGTGTGTGGTATGACTCACTAGGATGCAGGTTGACTAAACGAATGCCCCCGGACGTCTGGAAAAAATCAGCGGCATTCTTGCTGTCTCTCAGCAGAAAATACTGCAGACAACTTATTTGCATCTTGACAAGCCACTTCGCTTTCGCCAAGCACCTTAATGCTCTAGGCTTAATTGACACTACAGTCTGCGATACTTGTGGAGAGTGCGACGACAATGCGGAAAATTTTCTCTGCGAGTGTCCTGCCTTTGCTCGTATCAGGTGGAAGATTTTTGGTGCTGGTGTGGTGTGTGTTGTTACTGAAAGCTTGTTATCACTAAAGTGCTTGCTTGGCTTTCTTAGAAAGACGGAAATATTACCATAAGTAATCAACTACAAACCAAACGTGATGCTGGACGGATATAACTTCCAGTTAGTCAGGTAATTGGCCTGCATTAGCGATATTGGCAAATCTGCTAAAACCGTTCATTGACCTTAGACGGCAATTTAATAGACAGATTTAACTATATTGGGAAATGCCTTCTGTTGCAGATTTCATTGGATCTCGTAACAAACTTAGCACTCGGACTTGGTTGTTTCAGTTTACTTATTTTCTATTTACAAGCGAACGAGCAAGCAAGAACGTGCTTGAATACCACATGGAAGAAATTTGTTGCAAATAATGAGGCAGAGTTTTCAGCCAAATTAAAGCTATTTAACGCTTTAACGAGAGCTCTCTATAGCTATACCTCTCAAGTTAAAGTGTTTTAAAATTTTAGCGCGGTTGATAAAAGCAACGGTATTTCATAAAAAAATATTTGGCCACACTTTACACCAAACTATATTACATTCTGAGCCTAGAATGTACATATGCATCTGTACACGATAATGCTTTAAATGGAGTACATTCCTAAACTAAATAACGTACATACATACATACATTTCCAATGGGCCGCTAATCCTTTATGAGTGTCGCAGTGGTAGGATGCTCAGGTGGACCCTCCATCCTTCTCGACCCTCCTCCATTGACTCCAACTTATCAGGAGGAATCCCTAGACGGTTCCAGGAGAGATGTCGGACCTGATCCAACCATCTATTTCTAGGCCTACCGGAGGGTCACCTACCTGATGACATGTCTTGGAAGCCGGTCTGGGGGCTTACTCACTACGTGACCAAACGATCGAAGTACAAATCGGTAAGTTCGGAGAAGTAGCTGGTCAATATTAAGCCCCTCGCGTACTCTGGCGTTGCACACTCAATCCCTACGAGTTATTCCAACAACACCGCGAAGAAACCTCATTTCGGCAGCTTGTGTCCCCTATCTTATTCTCTCGGTCATACGCAAATTTCATGACATGGTCATAGGTGAGAGTTGGAACATACACAGAGCTAAAATCCGATAATTTAGCTTCAACACTAAGTTCGGCCTGTCTTGTAACATTAATTGACCAAGCTCTGTCAAAAGTGATCGAGCTTTACCAATTCTACCACATAAATCGGCATTGCTCTTTCCATCACTCGTGAATTAGACCCCAATGTAGTTATACTTATCCACCTGCTTCAGTGGGACTCGACTAACATGCCGAGTGCTCTGAATGGATATTCTGGAAATGACCATTACTTCCGATTTGTTCACGTTGATCTTCATCCCAGCATCATCACAAACGGCTACAAACCTTTCGGGGGCGCACTGAAGTTCGGTTCGAGAAGACCCAAGGATGAGCAAATCATCCGCAAAGAGCAAATGACTAATCCTTAAGTCTGCCACTTTAAAAAACTCTCCACCAAGCCTGCACTGTAAATCTAGTCCATACATAGTGACAGAACGCACACTTGCCGAAGTCCAACGCCCACAGAGAAAGGTATTTATTAAATGCTATTTACCAAAACACAGCTTTTACAGTTTGTATATAAAGACTGAATCGCCCTTTACAGGGAACCATCAATCCCATACTCTTGCAGAATACTCCAGAGTTTGCCTCGAGTCAACCTATCACATGCAATCGCAATCTTTTTTGTCCCTTTTTTTTAAAAAGAGCGACATTCACCCCCATTTGACAATCACCAGATGTTTCACCGCATTCCCACGCCACTTTAATGACACGCGAGAGCCACTGCACTCCCACTTTACCACACCTGCAGATTTGCCAATTTTTGGCGATTTGATCGCCAAAGTTACTTCCTTTACCGTAGGACTACTTTCCGCCCTACTCTCGACCATAGGTCTGTCATCTTCGGTGCCCTGCTCGGGATTGATCAATTCAGATCTGCATCTGTGTGAGATGAACTTTTCATTTTACAGAAGTGTACCGTCTTTGGATTTGACTCCCTCAACGATGTTCTATTTTCTTCCTCTGAGTCGGCGGACAGTCTGCCAGAACTAGATATTTGCAGATCTGTGGTCACGTTCCAATTTTTAACCAAATTCTTTCCAAGACTGTTCTTTTGCGCCTTTCACAGCAAATTTGCAAGCTGCTCGCGCCTCAGTGTTCGAATATCGAGAATCGGAGTTCCCCAAGTGAATCCACACCTTAAACGCTCTCTTCTTCTCTCTTCTGGTGGCTTCTTGAACTCCGGGCGTTTGAAACCAAGCAGTTCTTTTTTCACCACCAGCCGCCACACCAAGCCGCCTTACTCCACAAACGTCACCGGCAGAGGCAATAACCACTGTTGAAAACAGTTGGCGTTCTTCCTCTACATTTAACGGAACAATTGGAATTCGTTGGAACTTTTCAGATACTTTCCGCGTAAATGTCTTGCGTATCTATTCGTTCTGTAACCTCTCCCATCGTATGAGTGTAACATCCTTGGCTTGCGCTTTGATTGGGGAGGCACTTTATCGCTAAGATACAATTTGCACCACACTAAGTGGTGATCAGTTAACAGTTCGTTCGTATTGGGATGCGCGAACATCACAAACCATTCTTTTCGGACACGATGGTACTACAAAGTATTCTGTCAGCGACTTCTGTTGAAGATTCTGACGGTACCATGTGTATTTGTGAATCATTTTATGCGGAAAGATAGTGTTCATGATGGATAAGCCATTTTCAGCGTTCCTCCCATTCACATTCCCCCATGTCATAATATCTATATCCACGTGAGCACTGAAATCAACCATCAGAACAAAAGAATCCATATCCGCAACCTTTTCAAGGACAGCATCAACTATCGAAGAATGCTGCATACTCTGACCGAAAGTTCGATGCTGCTGTGACTCGTGACCGTGAGTATCCCCACTCCCGCCTGAGCAGACATTGAGTGTGCGACTCCTGATATAAAGAGCTTCCACCCATCCGAAGGTTCATTTTTAGAGCCTCTCTGCTTTATTGAAGAGACGCCAACTATATCTAGTCGACATTTAACAGCCTCCCCAACAAGCTCAAGGTCCTTCCTTGTGAGCGATGAAACGTTCTATGTGCCTATCCTAAGCCGATGCCGTTGCCGAAAATCAGAGAATCCACCTGTGCCCCTACCGGTACATAATGCGCTCACCCCTTGATCCCGTAATGGCTTGCGAGACAATTGACAGGAAGCTCGTAGCCATTTCGGGTGCTACCCAGTCGCCTGCCGAACGGGACGACTACCAGACGCTCGCGAACTGACATTTTTCAGGCCTGGCTCCAAAGGATACCCTGGTTTACCAGGTTTGGCAATATCCGAGGCCAGTCTTCTTCGTTTTGTCATCATGGGGTGTGCACTTTGTTAGCCGTGACTGTATTGTACGGATGGGAATAACTATGTAAGTTACCCCATGTGCACATCCCAGTCTCGTTGCCCGCCCCCCACCGCGAAGAAGTCAACTGCCAGGGGATCAGAGATAACTCGTTTACCACATACATATGTATACTCTCAAAACAAATTATGAAGAAACAAATATACTGGATGGAAAACTGGCGTAACGTAGGAGAAGCGCAGGAATAAGATATCTGGATGTACACTTAAATGAAGATGTTTGGAAAAGCAATATAAATAAGTCGTTGGAGAGTCTGAAAAGCAGACAAATCAAATCAAACCTGCAACATGCGCAAGCGGCCTCCTATGGAATATTTATAAAACTTAATCCGTCAATAGGTCACTCGTACTTTGATGACGTAAATGACAGGCAGCTGATAATGTGGACTTTTAAAGCACAGGCTGGAGTCCTAGGACTAAATACGAGCAAGTATCGGGATGGTGAAAGCAGAAACTGTACTCTTTGCAACCTGAGAGAGTGAGAGAGGCGCCACGTGGCGCCGTGGACTAAGTGGTTAGTGTGTCGGATCACTACGCATGAGGTTCCAATTTCGAATCCCAGAAAACACCAAAAAGTTTTTTTCACGGTCCCAACTCCCGTGAGCGTCTGACAAACATTCGAGAGTATTGTTGTCACGAAAAAGCTTCTCAAATCTCCGTTCGGATACGGCATTAAACTGTAGGTCCATTCCATTAGTGTGAAAAACATAACGTACACAGCATGAGTGGTTGCGAGAAGCTAGGCCCTAGCACTTTAAAGAGCTGTTGCGCCAAATATTTATTTATTTATTTAACCTGAGAGAGAAGAGTGGAAGAAGACGTTATCGATTTCATAGGAAAATGTTCAGTTTTGAAATGGAAAGCGGGAACTGCGGGAGGATGAAATCATCAGCCTATTTAATGGAGAAACTGAATGATGCTGGGGACCGACGACTGTTGTCAAGTATCAAACTTTTGTAAGATTTGTGCAACTCATTCATCTCTTCTTATCAGTTTTCATCCTTGGGTAGGGTTTTCAGTTCCTAACACATCCCAGACATTCTTCTACCAGAATCATATGCCTTTTGGCGTATTCAACAGTCGTGTGCAAATATTAAGGATCTTATTCTACTCATGTACAATAGATAAGGCCCCAGTACAAGCACATTTTCCCTAATACTACTTTCTACTTGTAAGAGTATGAATCATCCATACCTACTCATCATTATTTGGAGTCAGCCGGGTAGATAGGTAAGTAGAAGTAGCGGTTCTGTTAAAAAGAACCCTAACACTAGGTGCCGTTTTGGTACCACAACTCATGTAACCGCTCTGTTCAGATGTGTTAGTGAGAAGTCTCTAAATCCAACCTATGGAATTTAAAAAAGTTATTAGTGTTTTAATATTTTTCCCTGAGATCTCAACAAGTACGCCGAAGAACCATTTCCTTATACATAATGGATTTCTTTACATATGGTAGTCAACTCCCGCCATCAACCATGCATATACAGTCATCAGCTTATATTCCCTGTCCATAAAAACTTACTTCCTTAATCTATTTCTATTTTAAAATGTTAACAAATGAAAAAACAAGAATCCCTTCAATATGTTTCTAGTCCTTCCGTACTAAACAAAAAATAAATAAATAAAAGCCTTGAAGCACTTCTGTTCATATCTACAGCAACAACAGCAAATGCAACAAGTACAAATAGTACTTCATAGGATATGTGCAGGCAGTTGTATAGTGGAAAAAGAGGATCTCATTTCCCATGTGCATACACAGGACTTCAATATCATTCAGGAAATCTGCTTCACTCTTTTTTTCTTTCTTTCTCACCTACTAGGTACGAAGAAGAAAATCGAGAAAGGAATTCATGGAAGGATAAGAAAAAAAATGGGTATCAAAAAGTATCATAAAAGGATAATACATCACAACACAATTTAAAACGCCGGATATGATGAGGCAGCAAGGAAGCCAAACACTGAACGTGATGGCGGCCGCAGAGAATGAGAACATAGGGTGGTAAGCACATTACGCCTGCTAATGCTTCACTTTTTTTTTTCTTATTCCACTTTTTTGCTACATCTGCTGCCACTTTTCGTCTTAAAATGTTTTTAGTCAACAAACCGAGCTACCTGCCTCTAACCGACCGCCCACTGGTGTTTGAAAAATTCAAAAGGAAATACTTTTATATACCTGCCACACACAAAGGATCTCGTAATAAATTCAATAAGCTTTTCCTGTGAGCTAACAACTCTGAGCATATACTCTGGCGCGGCGGTACGATATATAGGGATGTTGGGTAATACGAGAATGCTGTTAGGGAAAAAAGGACCACGACGACATGGGCTGAGAGAAATAACTGTGTGTAATCCACTTTGGGATTGAGCTCTGGTTGACTGTGGCTATAACAACAAGCAAGGACCTCAGGATGCAACGCGACCACGTTGACGACCAGAATGGTAGCTCATACGTAAGTTACTGATATGAGATACCATAGGAGTGTGTCCTTAAGTGAATGTGCGCGTTGGAGGCAGACGCCTTAATATGAAACCAAAAAATAGGGTTGCGCGAACAAGTACGGGTGAGAGAAACCCACCCTAAGGCGTTTCAGGGCTCCAGCTCTGTTGTGCTTATCTTGCATTAGAAAACATTTTATTCTTCTTTGTTGGCAGAAAAAGGATCAAACTTGGGGAGAGATACCCTTTTTGTAGCATTCTCCGTGTACACCCGACATAAAAGTGAGTACAAGGGTGTTGCTTTTATGATTTCCAGAGTGAGCCCAACCCTTTCAGTTTCGCCTGGTGGGTGGTTATTATTTTGGCCACGGGTTTCTTTAGCTGTTTTCTATTTTTTTTCGTTGAAGAATTTTCTTTTGACGGAAGAAAGAGAATCGGCAACTCTCTGGGGATGATGTAACATCGCTAATTATTAAAAGTGAATAAGTGGTTTCTATGGGGCTGGGGTTCGGGTAGACTACTTCGCTCTTGATGCCTCCTTTAATGGGATCGTAATTTTCTTTCGGTTACATCAGTGACTTTCCACTTAGACGCAATAAATAAGACTTTAATTCGGTGTGTTGCGGGGGCGATGCTAATAAATTTGGGTCAGGATAATATGCGGTTTTGTCCCTTTTTTTGTGGAAAATGTAGCTTGAAGGAAATTACTAGATGAATCCTAAATTTTCCAATTGAAGTTTTAGTATTTGAAGAAGAAGAGTGGGAGGAGCTTTTATTAGGGTTTGCATTTTAGTGATTCAATTAAGTTGATGCATTTGTAATTAAGTGTACGGACTGACGGATACTAACGAGTCATATAATTTTTTAATTCTAAATTTGACTGTTCCAATATCCAAGAGTATATTCAACAGGATACTCTTCCATAAGAAATATAAATACTATCCAGGCCTAACAGGTCGACTGTAAATAATAAATCTAAATTTAAATAGTGTTTAGTGTAGTGTAGTGCAGTATCACTATATAGTCCATGTAGTTTGGTAAGGTCTACAGAATATGATTTGATTTTCGTGCCTCCTTAATCTCTTCAATCTAGTATACATGGGTAAGATAAATTTAAGAGAAATAAAATTGTTCTCAATGTAGATTAATGTAGGTCCAATGTTGTCTTACCCCAATGAAACAGCTTATTCACACGTTATGCCTATGCATTCTCAGACTAACCCAAAGCTTTTGTAAATTTTTAATACTTGCACTTCTTATTTGCTTCTTAAACCTGAAAAGGCCAATGGATATTGAAAATCACTGCATTCAATATGTGTAAGAAATAAAACACAAGAAATAAAATGTACACAACAAAGTGAAATTCAGTCCCAGAAAAACTTCAAATAGAAAATGTCGGCAGGGAACAGTTGTAATTACTGTGTAATATAACTGTTCAATTGCTCACTATGATTTACTGCTTCGGACACTCCGGCGACTTCTCATAACACTCTGTTTGCTCATTGTTTTTCGGTAAAATCAAACAGGCATAAGTTTATATTTACCAACTATACGAAGTCGTATCTTTCATTCTTCCCCAAATCATTCATCCATATACCCGTATATATATGTAGATACTTCCAACGTATTCGAATTTGTGTATCGCATAATGCTCTACGCTCACTGGGCGGGACATACTGTGAGCGTCAAAAAAAAGTTTACACCTCTATGTTTCATGTTTCAAATTCAATTACAATTTTTATTAAATGTTTATCTTACATCTAGCTTAACATGTTCGTTTATAGCTTAATTCTTAATCGAACGACATATCGAAGTCAACAAACAAAACAAACAAAACAAACAAACAAATAACAACAATTTTATAAATAAATAGCGAAAAATACTTCACATTTTAGGCGTCAAAAGAAAGTTTACACCCTGTGAATTGTGATTTGCGGAGCTCGAAAATTGCCGTTACGTGTATTTCCCAGCTTTGCTTTGTTTCTTTTGTTGGTCCTTATGAAAGGCTGTATTTCGATTTCATTCTTTGTTTCTTTGTTTGTAAATGAAGTAGCGTCAACATTTTACAATTAAAGTGTTATTAAATTACATTTACATTTTTGCGCAAAAAATGTTTGATGTTTATATTTTCTTTTTATTGAAGTGTGAGCTACCCATAATTCAAAAAAAGCAAACAAAAATGGTAGAGCAACAATCAGTTTCCAAAGAAAATTACGAGAAAAATATCTGACCACATTGAAGATGAACTCGTTCGCAGATTGAATGCTTGCGATATGTTTGCAATGCAACTCGAATCACTTCTTCTGCACACGGAAATAAGATGGCTTTCCAGGGGAAAAGCTTTATTTAGATTATTTCAACTTCGTGATGAGTTGAAAGTTTTCCAACTGGACAAACATATGTTTACATCTGCAAACCTTTTTGATGTATTGCATGATGAGCAATGGATAACACAATTAGCTTATCTTGCAGACATTTTTGAAAAGTTTAACGGAACTGCTGCTGCTTTGTAGGGAAAGTCCATAATAGTATTTTTTGCGAGAGACAAACTGGCAGCTTTAAAAAGAAAAATTAATTTCTGGCTTACCTGTGTACAGAAAAACAATGGTGAATGTTTTCCAGTTTTACATGAATTATTGCAAGGAAACATGCTAGAGCTCAGAGCAGATATTGGCAATATGATCGCTGGACGTTTGGTAAGTCTAGAAAGATCTTTATTAGATTACTTTCCAGATACGAAAACTGACATCGAGTGGGTACAAATTCCATTTCTAATGAAAACCCAGCCTACGGCACTAAGAATTTCAGAAAAAGAGAAGAGAGGGCCAAGGAAAGAGGGCCCAGCTTTCGCAACCACTTATGCTGTGTGCGTTATATTTCTCACACAATGGAAAGGACCTGCAGTTTAGTGCCGTATCCGAAGGGCAATTTGTTTTGAGAAGCTTTCTCGAGACAACAATACTCTCGGATATTTGTCAGACGTTCACGAGAGGTGGGGCCGTGAAAAAACTGTTCCGTGTTTTCTGGGATTCGAATAACCTCACGCGCAGTGATCCGACACACTAACCACTTGCGCCACGGCGTTTAGTGTGCCTACTTAGGTATATAAATATTTGACACATACATATGTCTCCTAAGTCGAGTGAATTTCTCGATTGTTGGAAGAGTGAATTCACAAATCTGGATCTAAAAGAATCATTGAAAATTATAAACCTGTAACCATATTACAATTGATTCCTACAACGTTTGAAGCTGTTGTACAATAAAAAAAGACTTTATACCGAGGTTTGCAATCAAATTTGTCAATATTAACGCGTTTCCATGAGCTGTAGATAACTACTTAAAATTTAGCAATTTTTACGAATTACGGTCTCCATAATGTGGCAAAACATCCCAACTTTCATCTTCCAAGCAGAGGTCCATGCGATGGAACTTTGCATTTGGGAATCCCCGCAGAGAAACACTACCGGAACTCGCCTCTACATCTATTCAGACGGCAGTACTAAGGACCCTTAATTTCTATACGGTAGGGTCAAAGCTCGTGTGTGGCTGTCTTGACCTCCTTGATAGTCTCGCATCCACAAATCAGGCTACCATAACATGGATTCCTGGACAGGAAGACTTTGAGTGGAACGAACGAGGAAAGCCGCCTAATTATCGGCCCTGTACCCTACTACTTACACAATGGGAAGCTAAAGAACTCGCCGAACACTGGTCCAGCCAGCAACGTCAACAAAAATAGAGCAAGGAAGCTACTTGAATTCAGCAAAGACGATTTTCCAACTCTAACGGGCTACATAGCTGGACATTGTCCACGTAGGTACCATCTAAATAAAATAAAACTATCAGATGCAGCCATGTGCAGACTCTGTGGGCAACAAAGAAATACAGAAGAACACATTCTTTGTCAATGCGCAGGGGCCGCAAAGAAACGATTACTGAATTAAACGCGGGTCTCGATGGGCCTAGCAGATACCTGGAACATGGAACCTAATGTCTTGATGTTTATCAAAAGCCTCGATTTTACTTCTGGATAACCCTTGACCCAGCACAAAAGATCTTATAGTTCGCAATGCACTTGGGCATCATCACACCTAGATATCTGATTCGGTTCTGATATTATACTACGATCAACTACCCTGATGGTGTGTGTCTCTCCTTTTCTGCTTACTAGTACATCTTCTGTTTTATGTTCAGAGAGCTCTAACCCCACTGCTGCTATCCACCCCCTCACTTTTCGGATACATTCATTTCCAATCTCCTCTATTTCTTTTAGGTGTTTTACCACCACAGCAATTGCAATATCCTCGGCAAAGCCTATTATTTTTGCTTCGTTTGCGTTCCCAAGAGTATGTCCTAAAACCGATCCTTGTGGAACTCCACCAGATGTGGTACTGCTTTACTCCATCGTCTGTATCAAAGAGCGGACGCCGTTTCTTGAAATAACTGAGTATTATTCTGACGAGGAGTCATGACACCAGTGAAGTGGGATGGTTATGATCTCTTCTTTTCGGATCATAACCTCGTCGAAATAGGAAGAAGAAGGAACCATGGCACAATAATTGACTTAAGCAAGTATACTATAAGTCAGTTCAGAGTTAAACGCATTTTTGACGTCTAGAGGTTATTTTGACCCCATATTCTCTTGCATCTCCTCTCCATCTCCTGCCCTGAATAGCTTGCTATAAAGTTCTAGTTACCGTACGTATAAGACTACTGTAGAACGAGCTCGTCTAAATCCTTACTGTTTATATGAGAGCCCCCCGGTTTCATTAATTGCCACCTCCAGTCAGTTTCATGTGATTCGCTCCAGTATTTTACCCATTGAGTTTAATAGGCATATGGGACGGTATGACGAGGGCTCATCTAGCTATTTGCTTCCTTCAGGAAGCACTAGACCCGGCTCGCGGTAGGTGACGCAAACAAGTGGAGAGGGACCTCAACCAACTTAGTGTGCGCAAGAGGAGGCACCTGGCTCGTAACCGGGCTGGCTGGAGAGGTTCTTTCGTTGAGGCCCAGCGCCATCTAAGTAAGTCAACGAGCAACCTTAGTTTAACAATCTTTCAACATGTCAACAATCAGCAAATGACAGAAGTATGTCAAGCGCTACAAAAGAAATACAAGTTTAATTGAGTATGTATTATTATTATATTGTTTGCCAATTTTCAAACACACAAGTTAACGCAATCTACCCGAGCCATGAGCTGTGTCAGTTTGTTCAGGTGCGAACATGTTCCCACTGTGCCGGTGCAATGGAATCGTGTTGCACTGCGCCGGATACACGCGCCGCACTGTGGCGCCAAATGCTAAGAGTCGTGGCAAAATTCAAATTTCCGATGTGTTAATTGAAAAAAAAAAAAAGGATATCTTCATCCTCTTTTAATAAAGTCAATGTTTCAGCGCCGTAAAGTAGGACTGGGACGATCAGGGTCTTATACAGAGTCTCCTTAGTAGTTCGAGATATGGCTTTACTGTTGAATTGCCTTATAAGCCCAAAAAAAACAGCGATTGGCAAGGGTTATTCTTCTTCATACAAGAATCAGGGGCATGGAATTTATTTTGAAACTTGCATTAACACTTCGACAAGTGGGAGTGGATTTTGATGAATCTATTGGAATCATGGAGGCACAACAAAGAAGAAAACAAGAGATGCAAAAGCATATTCGCGATGAGATTAAGCTGGTTGTGGACAGACCAAAACAAGGATTTGGAAATACCAATGATAGAAATACCTCGAGAAGATTTTTTTCAAGAATCAGAGGCAACAGTTCATATAACTGGGATCAATACTTACTTACTAGAACCAACAAACCTCTCCAGCCAGCACGGTTACGAGCCAGCTGCCTCCAGTTGCGCACGCCAAGTTGGTTGAGGTCCCCCTCCACTTGTTTGCGCCACCTACCGCGAGGTCGTCCTCTACTGCGCCGTCCGTCCGGGTTGGATTCGAAGACTTTCTTAGCGGGAAGGTTGGGCTCCATCCGCTCTAAATGACCCAGCCATCTTAGTCGCTGTATGTGAACTCTTCTGGCTAAGTCGATGTCCTTGTACAGGCCGTATAGTTCGGCATTGTACCTTCTCCTCCACTCACCGTCTATGCAGACGGGACCAAAGATCCCTCGAAGAACTTTTCTCTCGAAATAACCAAGGGCATCCTCATCCGGTTTTTTCTAAGCCCATGCCTCTGCGCCATACAGCAGGACTGGGATGATTAATGTCTTATAAAGAGTTACCTTAGTAGTTCGAGATAGGGCTTTGCTACTCAATTGCCGTTTTAGCCCATAGAAACAACGATTGGCAAGAGTAATTCTCCGTGTGATCTTTCCACTCATGTCATTTGCAGAGCTGACCATAGAGCCTAGGTAGACAAAATCCTTTACTACCTCAAAATTGTATCTGTCTATTGTGGCGTTCTGCCCAAGACGCCGATGTTGGGTGTCCTTTTTTGTAGACAGCATATATTTTGTTTTGCTTTCATTGACCGCTAGACCCATCTTTGCTGCCTCGATCTCAATATGTGATGATCTCAGTTGTACAGACTTGAAGAAGATTGTACCTCCGGGGTTGGCTTGTGAGTTTCGTACAATTCTCTCAAGTACTATGTTAAAGAGATCGCATGATAGCGCGTCGCCTTGTCCTGACATCAAACGGTTCGGTGATGTTCTTACCGACTTTGATGGAGCAGCGAGAGTTCTCCATCGTCATTCTGCACAAACGGACGAGCTTGGCAGGGATGCCAAGACTAGACATGGCTCTGTATAACTCGTCTCTATACACGCTATCATAGGCAACTTTGAAATCGATGAAAAGGTGGTGCGTATCGATTTTATACTCATGGGTTTTTTCCAAGATCTGCCGTAGTGTGAATATTTGGTCAATGGTGGACTTTCCAGGCCTAAAACCGCACTGATAAGGACCTATCAGGTTGTTGACGATCGGTTTTAGGCGTTCACATAGTACGGCAGACAGGATCTTATATGCGATATTTAGGAGACTTATACCTCTGTAGTTGGCGCAGTTCAGAGGGTCTCCTTTCTTCAGGATCGGGCAAACGATGCTGAGGTTCCATTCATCGGGCATACTTTCGTCCGACCAGATTTTACAGATGAGCTGGTGCATGCTCCTTACCAACTCATCTCCTCCTGCCTTGAAAAGTTCAGCGGCAAGGCCGTCGGCTCCAGCAGCTTTGTTGGATTTGAGTTTAGATATCGCTATCCTCACTCCATTATGATCGGGTTGACGGGAATTTTGACTGCCATCGTCACTGTTGAATGGCTCATTCTGCCTGACAGCGGAATATTGATCATCATCGCCGTTTAACAGTCTGCAGAAGTGTTCCTTCCATATCCTCAGCACCGACTGCGATTCTACTACTATGTTGCCATTTTCGTCCCTGCAGGCTTCTGTTCTGGCTTTGAAACCCTGGCATGTTCTTTTTACCCTTTGGTAAAATTTTCGAACATTATTCCTGCAATAAAGTCTCTCAATCTCCTCGATCGAGCGCTTCTCATGCTCTTTTTTCTTCTTTCTGAGAAGTCGATGTTCCTCTTTTCTCCTGCGCACGTAGAGCTCGTAAGCAGCTCTAGTCCTTCTATGCAGCGCCGCTTTGTACGCCTCTTGTTTTGCTGCATGTGCTTGCCGGCATTCCTCATCAAACCAGGGGTTTCGTTGTGGTGGGCGAGAGAAACCCAGTACATCAGAGGCGGCATCTCTGATGGCTTTTTGACAACGCTGCCACTGGTCTTCGCATTTGCTGCTGGCGGCATAGGACTAAGATTGAGATTAGAAGAAACACGATCGGCAAAGGTTCTGGCGGTCTCTTGCGATTGTAGCTTTTCGACGTCAAATTTCCTCACAGCATTTCGTTGATTTCGCTCCGTTGTGGATATCCGCATCCGTACCTTGGCTACAACTAGGTAGTGATCCGAGTCCACGTTGGCTCCTCGGAAAGTCCGGACACCCAGAATACTGGAAGAGTGCCTTGCGTCGATCGCAATGTGATCGATTTGGTTGACATTTTTTCGATCAAAGGAGAGCCATGTTCCTTTGTGAATATCGAGACGTGGGAACCGCGTACTAGCTACAACAAAGTTTCGCCCCGCCGCAAAGTCGATTAGCCTGAGTCCGTTGCCGGAAGTGTTGTCGTGCAGGCTGTGCTTTCCGACCACGCTACTAGCTCTCTCGACCTCTCTTCCTAGCTTTGCGTTAAAGTCGCCTAGGATAATTTTAACGTCGTGGCTAGGGCATTGCTCATACGTCTTGTCCAAGAGCTGGTAGAAGTCATCCTTTGTCGCGTCGTCCTTCTCCTCGTGAGGGGCGTGAACGCCTTGATACGGATAGTCATGAGGCGCTCGTTCACATGCCGGAAACTCAAGACTTCTTGCCTAAGTCTGTCTCCAATGACAAATCCGCACCCGAATAGACGCTGTCCTTTTTGTCTGTAGCAATCGCCGTAGTAGACGTCGCAGTTTTTCATACTCCTTTTGCCCGGCCCATCCCATCGCACTTCTTGGATGGCGGTAATTTCTGCTTTGAGACACTCTAGGGCCTCCGCAAGTTGTTCGGCTGCACGTGGTTTGTAGAGGGACCTAACATTCCATGTGCAGACACGAAGATCGTTGTCCTTTTTACGTTTGCATGGGTCGTCAACAGTAAGATCATCCGTATCCGAGGCTGTTGGTTGCTTCGTAACCAAAGGTTTTTTACGTGGTAGGGAAGTTAACCCGACGGCACAACCCCCAACCTGGAGGGCCAGATCATTTTTTTTTGTACCCCTAGGACAAGAGGCCGGATACACCGATGTCAGTAACCCACTTCGGGGATATGAGCGATGCCGTTGGCCCATTAAGGGTTCATCCGCCACCATCTCTTTTTCAATACCCTGACGTAGTATTGAAAATCCTTACAGACCTCAGCTCCAAATATGTTGAAGTAGCTCCAGTAAGGTATCCGCTGGTCTGTAGACGTCACCGTTGATTCCATCGAGAGAATTCGTCCGCCGCACGTCCTCCTTCTGAGGACCTCTTGCTAGACTTCTGAGACGCATATTTCAGCCGATCAGGTCAACAAGAGATGCCTCGTCCGGTTAGACATATGCGCGCTGAAGTTCACCCAAATGTACTTATGCAGGTCTGAGTGTTCAGCTGCACATATATCGTCAGACTCAGCATACGCTCATCGTTAGTTCACTATATACATGTTACTCATTCGGGGGCACAATTACGATACCCGTGGCGCCACGATGTTTTGATGTTTTCTAATAGATCTCGACGCACTAAGCAAAAAATACTAAGTAAAATTTGTTGATACTTCGCTTAATTTTCGAGATATCGAGCTTTGAATATTGACTTTTGACAACCAATATTTCAGTAGAAACTACCTTCAGTGTTACTAACAGTGGGTAAGTGTCGCGCCGCTCACGCGACTTCGTCGCTCCGCTAAGGGTATGCCAACAACTGTCAGGCAGGCGCCTGTGTTATATCCCCTTTTTTGTAACAGAGATCTATAAGAAAATATCGTCAATAGCTGGCAACACTGAAATTAGTTTTTTTTATGCACTTCATACTCGAAATACACCGCGGCTATTGAAAAATAGGTTGTCAAAAGTCAATTTTCAAAGTTCAATATCTCGAAAACTAAGTGAGATATCAACAAATTTTACTTATTATTTTTTGCTCAGTGCATCGAGATCTATTAGAAAACATCAAAACATCGTGGCGCCACGGATATCGTAATATCCCCCATTCGGGATATGTTTTTGTATGTTTCAATATAATTTTTAACTAAATTATTTTCATCAATTTTCATCATATTTTCATCAGTGGGCGATAGCTGAATACACTCTACAGCCAGAAACTTAATGCACATATCTTTACCGCAAGTTTGTACCTACCAAATAAACGTTCATTCTACCTTGTCAAGTTGTTTCATATTTGCTCCTATACGTATAAACAAGTTATCAACTTTCCATAGGTAGGTACATTCAATTTTAATTACCTAGCTTTGATGTATGGAACGAACTGAATGATAAAAAGTGATTCATACAATGTTGACAGAAACTATTATCTTTGGTGATGAGGCAATTACCCAAAGCAGGTATTGGCAGCGAGATGTGTGCCTCTTTTGGAAAATAATGTGATTCGAAATAGAATTGAAGAGATTTGTAAAGAAAATGTTTGGCTTGGGGATATAGCTCAGTGGTAGAGCATTCGACTGCAGATCGAGAGGTCCCCGGTTCAAACCCGGGTGTCCCCTTTGTCACTATTTTTTTATGTAACTTTTTATTTATTTTTCTTTTTTGTTTGTTTCGGCTTGTAGCTTAAATTTAAACATCAGTACATACAGGGTGTTTCAGTTTATGTACTAGAAACTCCATGGGGTGATTTTTAAGTTCAAAATGAGGAATAAATATATGGTACGGGGGGTGTAGACACCCACATCACACGTCTCTCTGACACAGTGATTGCTTGTTTGCACGTGATGTCTTGAATAAGTGGATGTTTTTACCATCAGAAATCTTTCTGTTTATTGCAAGAAGGTAGTCTGGAAATGGGTATTCAAATGGGCTCCATGCGGATATCTTCTTATCTGGTTTGAATCTTTTTTCATGATCCACCCTCGCTCGCTACAAATTTATTTTTGCTCTTACCTTTGCAATTCACAACAAGAAGAAGCAGGCAAATCCTTTTTCAGCTTTGCGTTCATTTTCTTATTATGCTAACTGTCTAAGCAGATTATGGCAACATTACTGTCATCTTTCAAATCCGTCATCATGCACATTACTTTGCTGCACATTTTACATTCCACAATTCATCCCTAGAGACATCTATCGTTTTCGAACAGATGCTTCAAGTATATTCGAAAATGTTCTAGAGGCTTTTGTATTTGGTATAAATACACCAACCACCAACAGAAAAGATCACACAGATAGAGGTGAAACTAGCGAAGAACAATTTCAAATTACTGTGATAGTTAAGTATTTGCAAAATGGGGCTGAGAATAAACGATATTGTGATTTAAAGTGAATTTGCAGAGACAGTTTAAGTTTAGCTTAATAGAGAATAAATTGATTTGATTATTTTGAAGTATATAGTATAGGTATATATCGAACGTGAATTTGATAGTTGTTTATTAACAAATATTTTAAATACACACAAGACGGTTATATCATTACAAACCACAACAAGAATATTACATACACAATATGTTATAGATAACTTCAGGCAAATGGTCCTTCTATCTTATGCGTAGTCAGTAAAAACCATCGCAGCTTTTGTCATATTTTTCCGCACCATCTTCTAGCGTTTTAGAAAATCTTTAAAAAGTCCTGCTCAGGCACATATTCGATGTTTTTAATATAAAATTATATACAAGGTAGCGCAAGTCCGCGCTCAATTTTCTAAGTCAGTAACTTCGTTTGAAAATAAAAGCAATTCCTTCTGTTTGTCGAATATGCTTATTTAGACGTCCATGTCGAATATGCTTATCTATACGTCTTCTTTAGGGTCACTTAAGTCTGTGGTTTGTTCGTATAGACCGGTGACTTAAAAAAAAGAAAGAAGCCTGGAAAAGTCTAATCGGCCGATCTTGCAAGCCAATGAAAATGGCCAAAACGAGAGATTAAGCTGTAAATGCTTGCTGCAGAAATTCTACTGTCGCTAGTGCTGTGTGTGCAGTTCCATCTTCCTGCTGGAATCACATGTTCCCCAAGCCCAATTCGTCAATTTTGGTTGTGTAGCGGTCACCAGTCATAGTAACAGTGTTGCTGATGCCGTCCTTGATAAAATATGGGCCAATCACCTTTCCTCCGCAAAGCTGCACCAAACAGTGACTTTGAGAGAATATAATGGCTTTTCATCCATTACACGTGGATTTCCAGTGCCGTAGAAGTGATAACTTTGCTTATCAAACGTACCCGCATGTGTGGAAATCAACCTCCTCGCGGCCGAAGTATAGGAGTGTTTGCCTGTAGGTAACACGCGATTGGCGATTTGCAGGCAATAGCTGATGCACTATGAACGGGTACATCTTAAGGTCTTTGACTAAAATTCACTGAAAAATAGCATCTATTGATGCTCAATTGCGCGTCCCCTCATCTGGTTGATATTTGAGGGTTCTCTTGGACATCTGCAGTCACGCTACAGTCCCGGCCACGTCTGCTACTGTCTCGTGTTGAGCCATTCTCCTTGAGGCCAGCGGATAATCGCCATAGTGTTTGCCCAGTTTGCAAGACCAGGGAGTCGATGAAATTCGCGTTAAGACAAAATCGTCGACCGATTATTTGTCGAAAACATTTATCCAATATTCCACGTTTTTAAAGAGTATAACAATTCTTGATTTATCTGCGGGTATTCTGCTTCCGTTTACTTTATAAATGCAAAAGTCGCGATAACAAAAGCCGCCATTTACAAAAATGAAAACATCTTCGGATAGGGTGATGACTTTTGTGCCACTTTGCACATATGTAAATGCAGTAACTGCTTACAAGTATCTTAGGAAACCTATTTTGCATGGATTTTCAGCATTTATTGATTTGGAAGGGAAAAACGGATGCTATAAAATAATCATAGTCTTAGTCACTGCATAGAAGAAAAATGAATTAGGCAAACAAAACAGTTCTTTATGTTTTTTGAAATTGAAATATGTATATACTTTTAAATGCGTGTGCCCCAATGAATAACGCGAAACTACAACTCATCAGGAGGAGTCCCTAGACGGCTTCAGGGGAAATGTCAGACTTGATCCAACCATTTAGGTCTAGGCCTACCGAGGGTTGATCTACTTCATGGCACGGCAATCATGACACGTCATAGTAACAGGTTTGAGGGCAAATGCACCACGTTTTAGAGTATCGAAGCATCAATCGTTCCGTTCGGAGAAGTAGCTGCTAAACATTGAGCGCCTCGCGTACTCTGGTGCTGCGCACTCAATCCCTACGAGTTATTCCAGCAACAGCGCGAAGCAACCTCATTTCAGCAGCTTGCATCCGCGATCTTATTCTTTCGGTCACTACCCAAATTTAATGACCATGTGTGAGAGTTGGAATATATACCGCGTTAAAAACCGATAATTTAGCTTGAACACTAAGTTTGGCCTTCCTTATAACAGATTGACAAAGCTCTCTCAAAAGTGATTGTGTCTTACCAATCCTCCACCTGCTTCAGTGGAACTCCACTAACATGCAGAGTACAGTGAATGGGTATACTGGCAACGACCATTAGTTCCGATTTGTTCACGTTGACCTTCATTTCAGCATCATCACAAACGGCTACAAGCCTTTCGGTTTGAAGGGAATGAAGGGTGACCAAATCATCTTCAAAGAGCAGCTTAATAATACTTAAGTCTCCCGCCACGTACCCTTGACGGAGTCCAACACCCACAATAAAATGCATTATTTAACGCCGTTTACCGGAACACATCTTCTACAGTTTGTATATAAAGACTGATTCGCTCTTAGCAGGGAATCAGCATCGAATTGTTCCTGCAGAACACTCCAGACTTTGCCTCGAAGAACCCTATCATATACTTTCCCCAAATCTACAAAACAGGCCTCTATAAGCACAATCCTGAGAGTGAATAACTGATCGGTTGTTCTTCTAGCGGGACGAAAACCGCATTGCTCATCCCCCGAACTATCCTTTCTCTAGTAGGAGAAAACTAATGAAGTATGACTCTCAATAGCCCACACCACATTAAGCAGGTCAAAAATGGTATGGTAGTTTTGCTTTATTTGTGTGGGCTAACAACAATCGTTTTTGTTTTATTTCTTTCTATTCTATTTGATGTGAGCTTAGCCTTATAGAAGCAAGAAATCACCTTGGAGTTTATTACACTTTGAAAATGTCCTAAACAAGTTTGAATGTTAATGCTCTTAAAAAGACTTTATTTCATTCGACATTTGTCGTCTCATTGGTGATACCCCTTACGAAGAGTCTTCTGGCACTAGATCGATTTTCTCTTTGCATAGTGACAGGACACTGTGCCATTGAAGCTATGCTATGCAGATGTAAAGTTGAGTCCAACTATTTATGCAGAAGTTGCTAAGACGAGGAAGAAGTAGAGTCAATTGAACATCTGCTGTGTCATTACCCCACCTTGCAAGAACGACAACTACACACACTAGGATACAAGTTCCTTATAAACGTGGTAGAGGCAAGAGGATTACAGATAATATGTCTACTTAGATTCATAAAAAACACAAAATGCTCAAAACTCGACCAATAATCTTTTTCTTCTTCCTATTGCGGCGAGGTTATGATCCGAAAAGAAGGGATCATAACCCTCCCACTTCACCGCATTTCTACTGATCCGCCTGTGGGGTTCGTCTATTTGACCTCAGAAAATATCGGCAGGCCCGCCGATTTTGGATCACTCGGTTACTGAGGCAAATGAAATGCCGATGTAGTCGCATTTGGGTGATCCAGGCGTTTTACTCCTTCCTCTCCAGCCCCGCTATGTCTTTGGAATTGATATTGCCTTGGTAATAAGGTTCAAATTATCTCTTCTTTGAACGTGGCAATACCAGCTGAGCCGGTCGCGCTCTATTTTTCGTAAGATGGTTTCTTTGACGTGAAGGCTTCAACGAATCTTCGAACTTCTTATTCGATCAAGCTTTGTCACTCCTGCTGTCATGTGAAGCATTCTCATCTCAGCTGCCGTTAATTTACTATCATACTTTTTGTACATCGTCCAACATTGTGAACCGTATGTGAGCGCTGGACGCAAAACTGTGGTGTAGAGCCTTCCTCTCATCTTAAGGGGCACTTTCGGTCACAGAAGATAGCGGAGTTTTCTCGCCACTTGATCCACCCTACGCTTACACCATGATTGATGTCGTCAACACAGGTTTCGTCGCCATTGATCATAGATCCCAGATATTTGAACTTATCGCACTTGGGAAGCACTGTTCCATTCAAATAAATAAATGTCTGGAATATGCCTGAGTGGATCAGAGAACGGGCAGCATAAGTACTCTGTCTTTTTTGAACTAATGCGATACTCATTACATTTCCCTCCAAAACGTACACCCACACATCAAGTGCTCGTTGCAGGGACATAGGATCCTCACTTACGATGGCTCCATCGTCAGCAGAAAATAATTGATTTATCTTGGGGCCCGTCACTTTACCTTCCAGCAAATAGTCAAGGACTGTAATAAAGAGCAAAGGACTTAAAAGGCTTCCTTGGTGCACCCCGACTTTGATTGGGAACTCTTCGGTTACTCCAGCTGCATCTTACTCTTATCTTTGCTCCTTCGTGCAAGTCCATGATCATCTATACATAGGTTTCTGGAACCCCTCGATGGCTTAGCGCCACCCATATCAGATCTCGTGGTTGTCTGTCGAATGCCTTTTCAAAGTCAACCAATACAATATGCAAATCCCTTAAGGAATCATGATGTTTTTCCATTATGATTCTTATAACTTGGATTGCATCTGTGGTTGATTTACCTGCGACAAGCCCGCACTGATCATCAGATAGCCCTATTATTTTTCGCAGTCGGCCACCTAATACCCGCTCAACGATCTTCATGGTGTGTGACATCAGCTTGATCGAACGGTACTTATCATAGTTTTGCGTATCACCCTTCGCTTTGTACACAGAAAGAAGGTAGATTTCCTTCCATTGATTGGGCATAAGATCACCTCTCATAAATTTGGAGATGAGAATTCTGAGCCATCTGAAACCGATGTCTTCCATCTTTTCCCAGAACTCAGAGGACATCTCGTCCGCTTTTCGTTTTTTGGAGTATTTGATCGCTTCACTAACTTCTTCGGCTGTAATGTGGCGTAATTCTTCTCAGTTAGGAGTGGCTCTTGCAAAGTATAGCCGGGGAAACTGTTCATTTAAAAGTTCTTCACAATACTGCCGCTACCTCTACAGAATTTTGTCGTCATCCACAAGCTGGCCATGAGCATTGTTAATGAACTTTGGCGAACGAATCTTCTAAGCGTTCCTCCTTCTTTGGGCAGCTATTTTGAAAAAGGTTGCGCTCTTGTTCATATTGTGTCTTCGCAGCTCCTGGATAGCCTGGTTTGTAACAGCATTCGGGGAGGATATTTTCTCCTGCTCCTGATACAGGCCATCCGTACGCTTTGCTTGAAGCTGGGCGCACTTCTTCTTCCATTTTTTTCTAGTAACGTCTGTATTCCACTTCGAGGCGAGCTTTTTCGTCTTTATTATTAGAGGGGCACTTTAACCAATCTTTGAAAGCCGCTTTCTTCTCATTTATCACTTCCTTAGCTTCATCACTCCACCACCATGTTTCTTTGGTGTGTTGGCGGTGGTTTTGAAGCTCCTAGCAGTTATTTGGCCTTCTTTAAGCAAATTCGCTACAGGGAATCCCACATATTTTGTGCTCTGCACTCATCATCCTCAGCTCCGTTGATGGTGTAAGAGAAGTAATTTTGCATTTTTTTGCGAGAACAAAAACCTCGTCTTTTTCTTTGTCCAGATTGTACCACTTGATTTTCTCAGGGACTCTTGTTTGTTTGCTTTTCTTTGGTGTCTTCATAAAAATGTCTGTTAGCAGAAGACGGTGTTTTTGAGCAATCGCCTCTCCCAGGATCACTTTGCAATCTTTTACCCAAATCTTCATGAAACTGTCTACCAAATGGTAGTCAATCTGGGTTTCATCTCCACCACTCCTGAAAGTGATCAGGTGCCGGCTTTGTTTGATGAACATGGTATTTAACACGATAAGACCGTGTGATTTGCACACGCTTAGAATGTCTTCACCAGGAAGGCTCCTGGTGCCGTATTTCAGTCCTCCATGGCAATCTTCATAGTCTTCGTTTGACTTCCCGACATGTCCATTAAAATCTCCTCCAACAAACAGAAACTCTTCCCTTGGGATGTTCTTAAGGAGATTGTGGAAATCTAGCCCAAATGCATCTTTATCCCTCTGATCGCACCCAATTTGGGGAGTATATGCAGTGACAATATTCCACACCTCTCCTTGTATTACTAGTTTGAGAGACATCAAACGGTCGCTGGACTTCGAAATGCTCAAGACGTTACCAAGTAGCCTTGCCGCAAGGATGTTACCGATTCAGTTCCGTAGTAGAACAACTTGTAATCTTTTGTCCTAACGTCCAAGATACGCGCCCGATTTCCGGTGTTTTTTCATTTCGGCTCTTGGACACACAAGGTATCCATCCGCCTTCTATTTATCATCTCTTCCAACTCATAACTTCGACCGGTCATGCTTCCAACGTTCCAACTCGCGACCCTTAAATTTCGTCCAAACTAGCCCCCGGAAACCGTATAGCTCTGACGTGAACATTTCTGCTCAGATCAGTATCATGCGCAGCAGTGGTAGTTCCTTTCCTTTTAGCAAGTATTGCCATAATGATACAGTTTTGTAATATTATTGCGATGTTGTTTGTTGTTTGACACGTACATGCTCCTGTTCCTCCTGCCAAATTATGGAACTGCTAGTCCTTAGAGACCATATTATAGCAGTCATTCCATCTTGTTGTCAATTGAACTCGTTAGAAACAACACAATATATTCTGTCCACTAAATCAATTCCTAACGAGACTAGGTTCTTATTCCACTCAAACTTTAAATTGACGTACTATTTTTTTTCTCAAAGTCTCTTATTAAGCTTTAATAGAACAAAATTGTCAATATGTCTCTGTGTATAAGGTAAGAATTTTTTGGTGTACGACTTTTTATTTGTTTCTCACTTCCGGCAATAAAAGTCGATTTATTTGCTTCAAACTGTTAACAGAGAAGAAGTGACACAAAAATAAAAGAATATCCTTTTATCATCCATTTCAATAAGGCCGCCAATAGGGCAACAAGAATACAAAAGGAACAAGAAGTAGATGTAGTCTCCAATGTACCGGATATCCTTTTACCCGAAAGATACTTTCCTCGATGATAACGCTCTGTGGGAAAGTTCACAGTTTTTGGTTCGGGGATAGATAGTCAATCAATTTCAATTTTGTGTTGAATTGAGTCCTTTTTCTCCTTGCTTGTAGTTGCTGGCTAGATGGAAGGACGATGAATTGCTTAAAGAATTTTCTCTCTATCTATTCAAAGTCAAGCGGAATATGAAAAGGTGGGAGTCAAATTATTTTTTCTTAAATTTTCCCCTTCAAAACACTTTTTAAGGATTCGATACGTTTTTATATCCATATTACGCCAGTCAAAGTCAAAAGTGGTAGTATTCCCCGCATTTAAAAACTCAAAAGGACTTTTCAAGTGTAAGCAAAAAAAAAAAAAAAAATACAAATATTTGGCGCAACAGCTCTTTAAAGTGCCAGGGCCTAGCTTCTCGCAACCACTCATGTTGTGTGCGTTATATTTTTCACACGAATGGAAGGGACCTACAGTTTAATGCCGAATCCGAATGGCGATTTGAAAAGCTTTTTCGTGACAACAATACTCTCGGATGTTTGTCAGACGCTCGCGAGAGGTGGGACCGTGAAAAAACTTTTTGGTATTTTCTGGGATTCGAACTTGGAACCTCATGCGTAGTGATCCGACACACTAACCACTTACGCCACGGCGCCCATCAAGTGTAAGCCAAGCAAGGAATTTCCATTTCAAGCACTCAACTTTGTCATCAGATGGTAGTGTGGTAAAGTTGTTGACCCAAAATAAAAATTAACCACACAATGTCATGTGCTCATATGTATTTAAGGACACCGGCTTTGGCGACTTCTTTCCAAGGTCGGAGTATAAGGATATAATGTATGGCTGTCGGCTAGTTAATTAGTCTGTGTGCATATATGTATGTGAGTCGGCAGTGAATTTCCGTTTTGGGAATGTCTGGTGGTTGTATTCGGTTTGCAAGCGACAGGCTCAAGGACTTGGGGTTTTATTTTAATTTCCTTTTCTGCCATGGGGCTGCCTTTATTATTTGGAAGTGTGCACCGAACATGAATTTTATTCTCCGCTGCCTTTTGAAAACAAAGTAAAGTCTGGCCAGCACAGTTCGCAGTAATATGAAGCATAAACAATAGTCAAGAGGGCTAAGGAGGGACGATATGCTGGAATCATTGTTATTAAGGGAAGCAGAAGAAAGAAGAAGAAAATATGCGTTACCCTGCGATGTTTGTTATTGCTGTATGTAGAATGTACATATTCAAATGTTTGTCTCTGGTTGTTGGCATAATAATGGAATATTCTGCGCACAGACTCTTAGAATGGTAGAGTGGGTACTTTGGGATGCTCCTGTAATTACGGCGATTTCAAAATCATGAGAATTGTCAAAGATTCTCTGGACTGCTTTTAACTGTTGCACCTACACAAGTTTTGGGGTAGATTGAAATACATACCCACGCCTACCCTCATATGCAATCTTTATGCCTAGCTCCACATCTTTAATTGGTGATCTTCTGCTAAGAGATCGATTCTCAAAAGTTGATGGACTTTTTACCCTGGACAATGTTTGCATATGAATTCTTTTTGGTAAACGCTTTTTCGATTCCACGATCCAATAAAACGTATTTCCGACTATCACCGACTTGAAAGCTGTGGTAAAAGTAATTCTGGTCACCAGATTGACTGAGTCTGTGCTAATTTTACCACCACAGTTTGTCCATTCTTCCGCTTTCAGACACACATTTTCTTTTACAAAAGAAAGGAATTCTAAAAGGCAGAGAGGTTAAGTTGGCGGGTGGGCTTTCAGTTGATGAGTTCTTAGGTAAATTTACGTAATTTCTAGTAATCAGTTCTGCCGCGGCAGTCTTACTCGTATAAATATTTTTCGAATGTCATTCTTTGGTGAATTTGGTCGTTCCTTGTTATTAAAGGTGGACGGTTTTCGTTTTGCTATGTTTTTCTTTGCCTTAAGGTAAAGTTAGTCCGCTTTTCTTTAATATAGAATTTTTTAAAGAAATTAAGATTCGTCCCTAACGCAAGTGCCTCTTTAACATCCTATCAGGTCTGTTTTGCGTTTACTTCTGGTCTCTTCAACAGAGAGATTCGTTAATTTTTTTTTTTGCCTTCCGGCTCTGTCATTCATTCATAACTTGAGTTCAAAAATAGGACAGATTTCATTATAAGAAAGCAAACTTATTTCATTTAAACATTCTCCACTCGTAACCTTGTTACAGCAGCGGCAAAACAAGTTTTACACCCATAATTTGCACCCTACCTTCCTTTGGCTATAATAAGTGAATGAGGGATGCTTACGAGAAAAAGGATGTGAAAAGATGACATGTCTACCACCATGTAACGCAACAAGAGAACGAATAAAAAATTCAATTTAACAACACATTTACGACTCGAGAAATTCACTTTTGCTGCTATTGTATGTCATAGGGACGTTCTTCGAAATCATTTGATTGACACTGCCACACAAACACACACATACATAACAGAAGAGACTCCTCATGCTACGTACTTACACCTGTCACTCACTCAATCCCGTTTCATTGCCTGAAATGTGTCAGTCTTGAGAATTCAACTTTATTCCTCTCCCAACGATGACAACCGAAGCAAAAGAGCAAAGGTGACGCGCACCGACTTCAATTCAAATATCGCACACCAAACCAAGAAGAAGAAGCATTTGCAACTTTTTCCCAAAGTTTAATTTCCAAAATATTAATAAAATTTTATACGAAACCCCAACGGTATGACTAACACTTCCGGCTTGCCGCAAATTTCTCTTAAAACGCGTGCAAACACAAAAGCGATGGAATGAGTGGCCTTTGGTGTTGGGGGTTGGGGGTGGAAAACAAAAAAAGAACGGAAATCCATTAGTCCCATCTCTGTAGATGCTTTCATTGAATCACACCGAGCGAGAGTAGAATCTAATACAAAGCATTCGATGTGGTCTGATGCGGTGTGTGGTGCGACGATGTCGACTATGACCGACGGGAGGAGGAAGTCCTCGTGGCAGCATATTAATGTCCTGACCAAATGGCAATGTACCACAAATTTCAAATGGGGCAACATCGGAAATGGAAAGTTTTGCAAATAGTTGCCACCCGTAATGTCGGCTCTGTGCAGCCATTAAAAAGCGACATTTGCAAATTTTCTTCACTAAACTCAATAAAAGTCCTTAGAAATTTGTTGGCCCTTTTGCCTTCTCCGCACTTTTTGAAATAATGTAAAACAAAATTAAAGCAAAATGAAATTTGAATCTTTTCGTGAGAGCGACGTCTGTAGTAGTGAAGTCAAACACCAGATAAATTACTTTGCTCATGTATTCAGATACAAAAAGGCGGATGTTTGAAATTTTGCTGGCTAATGGACTTGATATGTTTGTGTTAGAATAGCTGATTAAATAAAAAAAAAAGCTGTATTTAATTAAATTAGCGGTACAATAAAATGTAAAAGCTTTTGCAAATGTATATTTCAGAGTATTTAGCTAAAGGATAGGATAATACCAAGAGTGGTCTTGAACGGAGTACAAATCACGTGCGAAATTGTGTTCCGCTTTACTGAATCCTTACTTAACAACTTAACATTTTCATATCTACCAGCAGTCGTAGAAACATGTAAGGAACATTACACATTTCTGTAAACTAGTATCGCCGGTGGTCGAAATTCGACCAATAATGCTTGAAAAGTAACTCCCCGTGCAGGGACGGGCTTGTCAACAACTAGCGCTTGTCGTAAAAGGCGACTAAGGGTACAAATCAGATCTAAGCAATATAACACCCAAGTGAGCCTAGTGACATATATACTACCTTAGAAACCCTCCCATAAGTGTGCATGCGAGTCCGTGGGTTGACACGACTGGAGCTCACCGGTGCCATAAACGAAAGATCAAACAATACTAAAACAGGAGCATGCACGTGTCAAAGAAAAAAACACCATCGCAATATGGTAATATTGCAAAACTGTATCATTACGGTAATACTTGCTAAAAGGAAAGGCACTACCCCGTCAGGCACTACCACTGCTGTACATGGTACTGATCCTGGACCGAGCAGAAATGTTCGGGTCAGAGCTATATGGATTCCGGGGGCTAGCAAAATAATGAAACAGTTTGGAAGGAATTTGAGGGTCGCGAGTTGGAACGTTGGAAGCATGACCGGTCGAAGTTACGAGCTGGAAGAGATGATGAATAGAAGGCGGGTGTCCAAGACACGAAATGGAAAAACACCGGAAATCGGGCGCGTTTCTTGGACTTTAGGACAAAAGATTACAAGATGTTCTACTACGGAACGGAATCGGTATCATCCTTGCGGCAGAGCTATTTGGTAACGTCTTGAGCATTTCGAAGTCCAGCGGCCGTTTGATGTCTCTCAAACTAGTAATACAAGGAGAGGTGTGGAATATTGTCAATGCATATGCTCCTCAAAATAGGTGCAATCAGGTAGATAAAGATGCATTTTGGGTAGATTTTCACGACCTCTTTAAGAACATCCCAAGGGAAGAGTTTCTGTTTGTTGGAGGAGATTTGAATGGACAATTCGGGAAGTCAAACGAAGACTATAAAGACTGCCTTGGAGGACTAGGATACGGCACTAAGAACCTTCCTGGTGAAGGCATTCTAAGGATGTGCAAATCACACGGTCTTATCGTGTTAAATACCATGTTCATCAACCAAAGCCGACACCTGATCACTTACAGCAGTGGTGGAGATGAAACACAGATTGACTACCATTTGATAGCCAGTTTCATGAAGCCTCGGGTAAAAGATTGCAAAGTGATCCTGGGAGAGGCAATCGTTCGGCAACACCGTCTCCTGCTAACAGAAATTTTTATGAAAACACCGAAGAAAAGTAAACAAACACGAGTCTCTGAGAAAATCAAGTGGTACAATCTGGACAAAGAAAAAGACGAGGCTTTTGTTTTCGTAATGGAAAATTACCTCTACCACACCATCAACGGAGCTGAGGATGAAGAGCGCAGAGCACAAAATATGTGGGATTCCCTGTAGCGAACTTGCTTAAAGAAGGCCATATCACTGCTAGGAGCTTCAAAAGGCCACCATCAACACCCCAAAGAAACATGGTGGTGGAGTGATGAAGCTAAGGAAGGTGATAAATGAGAAGAAAGCGGCTTTCAAAGATTGGTCAAAGTGCCCCTCTAACAATAGTGACGAAAAATTCGCCTCGGAATGGAATACAGATGTTGCAAGAAAAAAGCGCAGAAGAAGTGCGCCCAGCTTCAAGCAGAGAGTACGGAGGGCCTGTATTGGGAGCTGGAGAAAATATTTTCCCCGGTTGCTGATGCAAACCAGGCTATCCAGGAGCTGCGAAGACACAATATGAACAAGAGCGCAACCATCTTCAAAATATCCGCCCAAAGAAGGAGGAGTGCTCAGAAGATTCGTTCGCCAAAGTTCATTAACAATGCTCATGGCCAGCTTCTTGTGGATGACGACAAAATTCTGCAGAGGTGGCGGCGGTATTGTGAAGAACTTTTAAATGAACAGTTTCCCCGGCTATACTTTCCAAGAGCCACCCCCAACTGTCAAGAAATACCTGACATTACAGTCGAAGAAGTTAGTGAGGCGATCAAATACTCCAAAAAACGAAAAGCGGTTGGGCCAGACGAGATGTCCTCTGAGTTCTGGGAAAAGATGGAAGACATCGGTTTCAGATGGCTCAGAATTCTCATTTCCAAATTTGTGAGAGGTGACCCAATGCCGAATCAATGAAGGGAAAGTTACCTTCTCCCTGTATACAAAGGTAAGGGTGATACGCGAAACTGTGATAGCTACCGTTCGATCAAGCTGATATCACACACCATGAAGATCGTTGAGCGGGTATTAGGTGGCCGCCTGCGAGAAATAATACGGCTATCTGATAATCAGTGCGGGTTTGTCTCGGCTAAATCAACCACAGATGCAATCCAAAGTATAAGGATCATAATGGAAAAACATCGTGATTCCTTAAGGGATTTGCATATTGTATTGGTTGACTTTGAAAAAGCATTTGACAGACCACCACGAAATCTGATATGGGTGGCGCTAAGACATCGAGGGGTTCTGGAAGCCTATGTACAGATGATCATGGACATGTACGAAGGAGCAAAGACAAGAGTAAGATTCCCCGCTGGAGTAACCGAAGAGTTCCCAATCAAAGTTGGGGTGCACCAGGAAAGCGTCTTAAGTCCTTTGCTTTTTATTACAGTCCTTGATTATCTGCTTGAAGGTAAAGTGATGGACCCCAAGGTACATCAGTTATTCTTTACTGACGATGGAGCCATCATAAGTGAGGATCCTATGTCCCTGCAACGAGCACTTGATGTGTGGGTGTACGCTCGCTGGAGGGAAATGGGTATCGCATTAGTTCAAAAAAGACAGAGTACTTGTGCTGCCCGTTCTCTGATCCACTCGGGCATATTCCAGACATTTATTTGAATGGAACAGTGCTTCCCAAGTGCGAAAAGTTCAAATATCTGGGATCTATGATCAATAGCAAAGGAACTTGTGATGACGACATCAATCATCGCGTAAGCGTAGGGTGGATGAAGTGGCGAGAAAATTCCGCTATCTTCTGTGACCGAAAAATGCCCCCTAAGTTGAAAGGAAGGCTCTACACCGCAGTTGTGCGTCCAGCGCTCTCATACGGTTCATAATGTTGGACGATGTACAAAAAGTATGAGAGTAAATTAACGGCAGCTGAGATGAAGATGCTTCGTGTGACAGCAGGAGTGACAAAGCTTGATCGAATAAGAAGTTCAAAGATCCGTGGAAGCTTTCACATCCAGGAAACCATCGTACAAAAAATAGAGCGCGACCGGCTCAGCTGGTATTGCCACGTTCAAAGAAGAGATCATTTGTACCCTCTTAAAAAGACAATATCAATGCACGTTCCAAAGACATCGCGATGTAGGAAAGGTAGGCCTATAAACGCCTGGATCACTCAAATGCGACGACATCGGCATTTCATTTGCCTCAGTAACCGAGTGATCCAAAATCGGCGGGCCTGCCTATATTTTCTGAGGTCAAATAGGCGAACCCCACAGGCGGATCAGTAGAAATGCGGTGAAGTGGGAGGGTTGTGATCCCTTATTTTCGGATCACAACCTCGCTGAAAAATAAAGAAGAAGAAGTATGCTTGAAAAGTAAGGAAATTCAACTTATTTTTCACGTTATTAATTGGAATTTATTTATATGAAAATTATTAATTCTTAATTCTTACATTGACGCTATGATGAAAAGAGGGGGAAAAGGCAAAGAGAAAGCATGAGTGAATTAATAACAAAAATTTAGTAAACATATAAAATTCCTTAAAGGTAAATAATTCAATTATTATACGGTAGAATAATATAACCAAAAAATAAAGATAGATTATAATTCAATTTGAAAGAAATCTTGGTAAACCACTTACAGACAAAAACACAAAACTCTACTGGGTACCTATCTATTGATTGCATAATCATTATCACAAATTATTTTATCAAAGCTGTGATAAATTTTCCCTGCACCTGGCATGCAATTGAGTATATCGTTATTTATTAAAACGCAATCTTAATTTTATGGTGCTAGAACAACTTAAAATTTAAAATGCGTCGTGATAGTAAAATGTTTTCTGCAATGTTGTCATAAATATCATTAATTGCGAGCATATTATTATGATCGCCAACTAATTGCAGTAGTATTGGAGCCAGTGTCATGATACTGAACTTCACAAATAACGCGATCAATTATAGTACGCTGTTCCAAGTTAGCTATTTCGTAAAGTTTATTAAATTGTAACTCTTCTTGGATTGGATCGAAATTATCTGCTTCAACAAATTCCGGCATTAATGTTGTAACAGAGAATCCAAGTAATTGACATGCCAAATTGTGACCATTCAAAATATCTTCAATTTCTAATAGTGCTCTATTGGTTACTATTCATGGGTCTATATGACCCTGTTAACTTTGGAAACTAAATTTTCGAACAATAACTCTTAGACAACCCTGGTCTCCCGCCCTCGTATTCTCAGTATTGTTCTCGCGCTTGTGCGTAGTGGTTTTGTTTAGCCGCTCTGTGCTTATTTCTGGCCATAACAGCAGTGACAGGGTCAAGTTGACCCTTCAATAGCAACGACGTCGGTAAGTGAAAACTATTGGTTCTTTTTTAAAACCTTTTCTTTGGTGTAAAATATATATTATTTTAAGAGGTTTTTATATGCTATCATAGCAAAGGTTTTTGTAATTTGTTTGCTGTTTTTTTTTTTTGCATTTTTGCTTTTTGTTTGCCGCAGGTATGGGTGGTAGAAATATGCTTACAGATGAAGAGATTGAGAATGCTTTGCTTGATGATGAGGATTTTGATGTGGAGGATATTGCCACAGCACCAGGTCCTTCTACTTCTGCTTCTTCTTCTTTACCTTTTACTGCTGATAACAGAGAAAATGCTTTTTTGCGTATCCTAAATGATGCTTACTGCAGTAATAATGATTCAAGCGATGTAGAAATATTTAGTGATCACGACAGTTTAACTGATATTGAAGAGGAGAGAGACGGAGGGATTTCCCCGACCCCAGATCCACCTGAGTCTTCTACAGCGCAGCGGTCTAACTATTACTTTGGAAAACATAACTGTATGCGTTGAGCTAAATAACCTCCAGCTCAAAGTCGAACTCCAGCTCACAATATTATATCTATATCAGTGGGAAAACCTAAAGGACCAGCAACTACTTTAGGCCCAGAGACATCACTTGCAGATGTATTTGATCTCTTCATCGACGAACACATACTTGAGACTATCGTTCTACACACAAATGCCAAGATTGAACAGGTTCAACTAAAGTACAAAGTTTTTAAACGCGCTCATTTATCTCGCACTATATAGAGACCAACGTTTATAAATTTAACAACTATTACTGAACTACGAGCATTTATAGGATTGCTTTATTTGGCGGGCTTATTCAAATCGTATCGAGAAAATTTATCTTCACTTTGGGCATCAGATGGTATTGGACGTGACATTTTTCGTTGTACAATGACTCTCTGCCGCTTTAGATTTTTGATGTCTTGCTTGAGATTCGATGATGCTAATACTAGAAGGGAAAGGGCGAAAGATAACAACTTAGCAGCTGTATCTGACATTTTCTCTCAATGGATAAGTCATTGCCAAAATAACTATTCTCCTGGAGCAACACTTACTGTAGATGAGATGCTAGCACCTTTTAGGGGGCGAAGTGCTTTTCGCATGTATATGCCAAAAAAACCTGACAGATACGGCCTGAAGGTAGTGATATTGTCTGATGCCAAAACCCACTACATGGTAAACGCCGAAGTTTACTGTGGCAAAACATCGGACCGACCTCGAGCTAAAAATGACAAACTTTTACCAACACAAGTTGTACTTCGCTTGGTACCTCCAGTTGAAGGATCAAATCGGAATATCACTGGCGACAATTGGTTCTCCTCCATTGAACTAGTCGATGAACTGTGGTCTCGAAAAATAACATATGTAGGGACTATGAAGTCAAACAAGAGAGAGGTCACAAAAGAATTTTTACCCCATAAAACAAGAGAAGTAGAGTCGTTGTTGTTTGGCTTTACAGCTAAAATAACAATGACATCATATGTTCCCAAAAAATCCAAAGCTGTGGTTGTCATTTCTAGCATGCATCATGATAGTGAGGTAGTTCCTGATCAACACAATAAGCCTGCGATGATCACATTTTACAATGAGACTAAAGTTGGGGTTGACGCCTTGGACCAAGAGTGTACCAACTTCTCGGTTGCCAGGGCTACTCGACGGTGGCCGATGGTATTATTTAATGCAGTGGTGAATATCACAGGTGTAAATAGTAAAGTTATATATGATGCAGTCAGTGGAAAGTCAGAAAATCAACCTAACTGCCTTCGAAGGCTTGACATAGAGTAATGCCTACCCTATGTTCAACAGCGAATTTACAATGAAAAGATACCCCGGCAATTGCGTATGATAACATCAAGGGTGTTCAAACTACCGATGCCTGAAAGATTTGTTCCAGCTGTGTCTAATGTTGCATCCAAAAGAAAGCGCTGTAGCATTTGCCCCTATAAAAAAGATAGCAAAACGTACAGTGTTTGCTCATCTTGTAAAATTCCAATATGCAATACTTGCTCAATAATTGTATATCCAAACTGTTCAGAAAATAAGTAAATGTGTGTCCTTTCATTATTAAATATATCGTTTTTCATAAATAGTGTGTTTTAATTGAATATTTCCATTTGTTAACAAAATATACATTGTTGTATGGGAGGGTCAGACTGACCCTTGAATAGTCAGCGTGTAACATTTATTTTGAGTAGTACCCAAGGGTTAAACGAAATTTCCTCATTGAATTCCCTGAAGAAATGAAATAATAATTTTAAATTCAAGCTACAGCTTAAATTGAAGCAATGAGCGTGATACGCTTCAATAAATGTGTTGTAATCAATTCCATGGTAAGTTCTAACATCTTCAAATGACTTAGGACCACAAGCATGAGAAGTAATACCCGTACAGAAACCTGTAGAGATGAAAATGGAAACCTCGTAGTAGAATCACAGTCGGTGCTGAGAATATGGAAAAACTACTTCTGCAGACTGTATAACGGCGACGAAGACCAACATCCCGCTGTCAGGCAGAATGAACCATTCAACATAGACGATGATAGTCAAAATTTCCGTCCACCTGACCAAAACGAAGTGAGGATAGCAATATCCAAGCTAAAATCCAACAAGGCTGCTGGACCTGACGGCTTACCGGCCGAACTTTTCAAGGCAGCTTGGGATGAATTGGTAGAGTGCATACACCAACTCATTTCTAATATTTGGTCAGACGAGTGTATGCCTGATGAATGGAATCTCAGCATCGTTTGCCCGATCCACAAGAAAGGAGACCCCTTCAACTGCGCCAATTATAGAGGCATCAGTCTCCTCAACATCGCATACAAGATCTTTTCTGCGATATTGTGTGAACGCCTGAAACCCTTTATCAACAGCCTGATTGGACCCTATCAGTGCGGTTTCAGACCAGGAAAGTCCACCATCGATCAAATCTTCACACTTCGCCAGATCCTGGAGAAAACCCAAGAATTCCAAATCGATACTCACCACCTCTTTATCGATTTCAAGGCCGCCTATGACAGCATCTATAGAGAAGAGCTTTATAGAGCCATGTCTAGTTTTGACATCCCTGCCAAACTTGTCCGTCTGTGCAGGCTGACGATGGAGAACGCTCGCTGCTCCATCAAGGTCGGTAATGACCTTTGATGTCAAAAAAGGCTTTAGACAAGGTGACGCGCTGTCATGTGACTTCTTCAATATTGTACTTGAACGGATTGTGCGGAACTCACAAGGCAACACCGGAGGCACAATCTATTACAAGTCTGTACAACTGCTTGCATACGCCGACGATATAGACATTATCGGAAGATCTCAGTGGGCTGTCACCGGTGCTTTTGCAAGCATTGAGGCGGAAGCGGCCAAAATGGGTTTAGCGATAAACGAGGGCAAAACCAAGTATATGCTGTCAACAAGAAGGGAAAGCCAACATCGACGAATTGGACAAAACGTCACAGTGGGCAGCTATAACTTCGAGGTAGTAAGGGACTTTGTCTACCTTGGCTCTGCTATAAATTCTTCTAACAAAATCAGCGTAGAAATCAATCGAAGAATAACTCTTGCCAATCGCTGTTTTTTTGTGCTTATAAGGCAATTCAACAGTAAAGCCCTATCTCGAACAACTAAGGAGACTCTATATAAGACCTTGATCATCCCAGTCCTGCTTTACGGCGCTGAAACATGGACTTTATTAAAAGAGGATGAAGATATCCTTGGTCGCTTCGAGAGAAAAATTCTTCGTAAGATTTTCGGTCCCGTTTGTGTTGACGGGTTTTGGAGGAGAAGATTCAATCACGAACTATACGAGCTGTACAGCGACATCGACCTAGTCAAAAAACTGCGTATTGGACGTCTGAGATGGCTAGGACATGTAGAGCGAATGGACACCAACGCTCCGGCCCGCAGAGTCTTCGAATCTAACCCGGAGGGACGACGCAGTAGAGGGAATCATCGCCGTAGGTGGCGCGCACAAGTTCAAGGGGACCTCGACCAACTTGGAGTGCGCAACTGGAGGCAATTAGCTAAAGACCGAGCTAAATGGAGAGGCTTGTTGGTTGAGGCCCAGGTTCACCCCGAACTGTAGCGCCACCTAAGTAAGTAAGTAACAAGCATGAGATAATAGCAAACGCAAATGGAAAAGCTCTACGTCCTTTGGAGATACTACATACATATGCACAATTATGACCACCACGTACTCCCTTCTTCCATTTCTTTTCACCATCTATCCAAACATAGTGCAAAGGAATATTATAGCTTGAACGAATTTGAGAAAAGGACCAAAGGGATCAAATTCTTGCTTCTCAGATTAACTTGCTTGAACGATGCATATTAATTGAAGGGAATTTTTTCAGTTGTTGTTTTATATGTCGACTTTATTGGAGTTTTAAATAGAAACAAGCATTGTATTGGTTGTATTTATCCTATTTTGGAAAATTAAAGAAACAGTTTTATTTGGGCTGAACGAAATATAACAATACATACTTAATTAACAATAATACTTAATTAAAAATAATACAATAAATTAATTAATTAATACGTAGTAAAACATACTACTTTAATTATCTTTATAAAATATTTGCTCATAACTATTGCTTTCCGCTTTATAAAAACCAAAAGAAGTTTTACCAAACTAGAAAAAGAAAATCATACAGAGTAAAGTGGAGAAAATCATTAACCATTCTTAGAAGAATTAAGAAAGATTTCATCCCTTTTATTATTTTGGGAAATTTTTCTCTGCGTACGTTGGGGTATTTCAAGTGATTTGGTTCAAGCTATAGTATAGTGATATACCTTCGCCGATGGATCGGTTTCATTTAATGCAAAGAATAATAACAATTTGGTTTGTTTAGCATTTTCAACTGCACCCCATACTTGTCCCACTCTAAAGTAAACATTCTGTCTACGTGGTAAATGAATATGAAGCCTTATGATAGTGTGCGATTGAAAATGAATTGGAAATTCATAAATACGCCACACCGCTTCAGTTGATCCGACATAATGCCCATTCAAAAAATTTCTCACTTCAAATCTCACACAGCTTTCATCTGCTATGCTGTTGAACGATGCGAAGGGAAATAAACAAACAGCGAGTGAAACAACGCATGCATAGTTTTTTTTTGTTTTTGTAATATTTTCCCGTGCACGAAAGGCAAAGGGATCAAAGCTCAAACGGCTCTTATTTAATTTTTAAAAAAGCGTTCTGTATAGGGAAATCGTGTCTGTATGTTCACTTTATTTGACCTGCCTTAACGGCAACATACATCCATGATTTTTTTTTTGTGCCCATCTATGGCACAGTATCTTTTGAATGATATAAGTATCATCCCCCTTTTCTTATAATAAATACTAAAAAAACGTACGATCAGTTTTGTGTTCATGTATTATAATAATATATACAACTATGCACGCTTTATACCTGAGACATCCTCTGTATTTATCAGCACAGTGGGGCGTTTTGTTATGCAAGTGGATTACGGTCAAACACGGACTTGCCAATTGATTTCATTATGTCATAGTCAGGCGTGGCAACTTGTCTTTACGAAGGGACGTGAGTTCATGGTGCGAGTAGTTCATGCAAAGTCTTTTTTTTACGAAGTATGTAAGTTATCACACTGGTTCCTCTAGCAGGCAAATTAATAAACTGTATCAATAATGACCATTTAAGAACCACATCTTATCTGACAAACAAAGCAACATTGTGTTATTTCAACACAAAATCCAAGGGAATGTGCTCCTGATAACAAACGAAGGACCTTTCTACCAACCTCATTATCGTGCACAAACACAGCTGCGATGACACGATACAAATGCATCGAAAACGAATATAAAAGAGGAAGCCACCAAGACCCCTACGTTCTTTTTTGCTACACTCGTTGCTACGCCGACGTTCATATGTACGTCAGAATCCTCGAAACAGTTTTTCCTAAGTGTACATTAGTATTTTAAGCAAATAAAAGTTTTTTTTTACAACTAAGCCGACTAAAACTGTTTTCCATTTGTATATTATAATAACACTAGACAACAGTGAAATTGCAGTTTAAATATTTTGAACCAATTTTTGCTTGTCTAACCATGCTGAATGCAGATTCACTTATAAAAGTTATTTCTTCGTTCGGGTTTTCGCGATCCGTTATATCTTTCGTTTTGACCGTTATTAATACATGGCATTATTAGCCATGTTTTATTATCTGATCTGATCCAGATCAGATCACACGACGAAAATAAAACGATCTGGTTCTGGATCAACAAATAATTTTGTTGTGTCTTGTGGTGTAGTTATAGTTTCCGCATCGAACTCCTTTCAAAATATGGTTTATTTCGTGCTGAAATTGTGCTTAACTCTTGCCATATGCATCCAGAACAACAATTGTTACTTCTGGCGTACAACTTGTTATTGTTTTCATTCAATAATTAGTTATTTAAAAGCAGCTTTTATTTTTTTCCCTCTTTTCCATTAGAATTGCACAGCTGATTTCCTTCAAGCGGAGTTGCCAGGCAATTTATTTTCCCTTTATAAGTTTCAGAGAATATGCGATCTTTTTCTTTTACTGTATGTTTTGCCGATCATAATTCATTTAAATGGTGTATATTCACTCAATAATTATTAATTCAAAATCATTAAGAGTAAATGGGATAAGTATTTATTTTCAGATACGCTTTAATGTGCATAATTCCAATGCAAAGAACACATAGAAATCATAGAATAATATTTAAGTGCAGAAAGTAATTCATATTCTAATCTGCCAACAGGAGTTTTGACAATTGTCAGCAAAAGCGCAGCCTAGCAAGGAATAGGCGAAAATAGATCCAAATGAAAAGCAAGATCTCGTATTGTTATTGTAGTGCATACACACCAATGATCTGATCTGGATCATGGTACTTTTTGAATAACAAAGGCGTACTTCATACACAATTTTTTTGTCATTCTCCTGTACTGCTCTGTATAGATAAGTTGAGTTATTAAAATGCGATATTCAAGTTTTCTTTTCCAAAAAATGTACCGAAAATGTGTCAACACACAACTTTTGTTAGATTTGTGATGAAGCGAATTTTAGTGGAAAAAAGTGTTCTATAACGCCATTAGTACAAAATGCGTATTGTTTCTACTTCGGCACTAAAATTGAACACCAAGACAAATGTTGGGTTCCACATTCCTGCTGGAAACTTTGTACTAAATGTCTAAGAGATTGGGTAAGTGGCAACAAGCAATCTTTCTATTTTGTAGTACCAATGCAGTGCCGCGAACCCATAAACCACTCAAGTGACTGTTATTTTGTTTGACGACCCTCATTAAAAAATGTGTATCTAAGTTCTAAACTCAAAAAAGTACTGCTCCCACCTCTGCATATAAAACTAGGGCCGATAAAGAATTTTGTGAAAGCTATGGACAAAAATGGAGATATTAACTTCAGAAATTTCCAAGACTGAGCGAAGCCAACATATTACGTAGGGACTAACAAAAGTTTGCTTAGTCGATTGAATAATAAAACACAAAAAATATTTTAACTTTGGATCTTTATCTTTTTTTTAATTTCTCCACCTAATTCCCATTTATTTCAATACATTTCTTCAGTCGATAGATGCTTCTTTCAAAACAGCTTTCAAAATTCTGTTTTTGGTTTTTTCTGATGGTTTTTTTCCTCAAATCTTTTTTTATTTTCGGAAACAGCCAAAAGTCACAAGACGCTAGATCCGGAGAGTAAGGTGCTGGGCGAATTTCATTGATGTCCGAGAGCGCAAGAAAGCTTTTTTTTTTATCTGCAGTGTGCGCAGGCGCATTGTCGTGGTGCAAAAAGTAGCGGTGCAGCTCCTCTTTTTCTCGGTTTCCTAGTAAATTTGGGAAAACTTGTTAAATAGTAGTGACTGTCTGACCATTTTCGCCATGGTGAAGTACATCGACATCATAACTTTTGTCTGTGACTTTTGTTATTTGGTCTTTACAGGAGGATTTACACCATCTGGGCTCCATACCATGGACTGCTGTTTGGTTTCCGGGTCGTACTTGTAAAACCAAGGTTTATCATCTGTAAGGATCTTATTGAAGCAGCTTGACTCTCCATTTTCAAACTTATCCAGGAAATATTGAGCAAAACGAACGCGAGCCTCATGTTGCTCTCCATTCACAATTTTTCGAATATTTCAGGTGATAATTTAAAATTCGTGACACAGCCATGGTATTCAAGCCCAGTTCATCCGCTATCATCTCCTGTGTCATCCTGGTATCTTCGTCAATTTTAGCCTTCACCAGGGCCAGATTTGTATCGTCGGTCGAGGATATCGCTTACATGGAAAAACGCTATCAGGGTAAATGGAACGTTTCAATGCTGGCGGATTATTGCTGGACTATTGATACAGGCATTCCAGAAGCAGAATATAAACTAGCGCAAAAAGACAACGTCAAAATTCGGCACAATAATAAAAGCATAACGCTTTTTTTATTATTTTTGTGAAAGAAATTAATAAATCGTTTTCCCAAAAAACTGAAACTGATTTTATTTTTTCGTGAAAATGAGTTTTCGTAACTATTTCAAAGCCAACATTTGTTGTCTAGTGTAATAATTAAGAATTAATTTTATATTATTGCGTCAATCAATTGAGACGTAAACTTACTGATACTTAATGATAACCCGCAGTAAGCATTAATAATGCATAATATTATGTATGTTATAATACATATTATGCAAGCCATGAGTAGTGAATTGTAATTTTCATACAATCTCTTTGCTCTTTTTTTTTGGGCAAACATAACAGTTAGCGCTGTTAGCATCTGAAACAATAGAAAGCATCGTCCAAAGCACACTACAGATTCAATTATGTTATCGAACCGGAAATCAATTTGTAATGCCATATGTTGCATTGGCAACACTCCTACTATTATGTTCTAATATTGATATGACTGTATGCAAAACGTGTGTGCAATAAAATAACTTGCTACGCTATCTAGATCTTAAACCGGAAGTTTTGAAGTAACGATCAGGTTTTAAGTTCTCGGTTAGGTGTCCAATCCCTGATCAGGAGTGAATGGGGTTTGTAAGCGTTCAATGAACCATTAGATCTACGTGCTATTCGCCCTTAGATAAATTCCTATATCCCTATACCCGATAGAGCCGTTTATACTTGCAGTTAAAAATATCAGCTTAAGTTAAACCGAACAAAACGGTCTTACAAAGTTAAACGAATGGGAAAAGGGCGATTCTAGAATGGCCGTTGAGTGGAGCAATCCTGACATATAATTCTTTCTCACATTACAATTCTTTCCAGAATAAGATTTGAGTGTCTTGCACTCGACGAGAATAGACCACCATTCCTCTTTGAGGAATTTGAGGATGAGAAGCGGGCTGCTGAGCTTCGATAGGAAATTATTTTCAAAGTTGAATTTCCTAATGCACTAGGAATCGCTAGGAGACTAAGTTTCTTACAAGAATTCTCTTGCTCCGCTGCACTTTTCTCTTCCGATTCCTTCTTTCGCCATTATTTAGATCGTTTTGTTTGCGCAATCCTTAACCACAAGGTACAAGGGAATGAGTTCCAGGAGTACCTCCATGGCTGCAGTCGCGCAAGTTCTCATGGCTCCAGTAATGCAGAGGCATGCCAGTCATTACACTTTATTGAGTGTCTCCCTCGTTATGACTGAACTCGTTTGATTTGCCCATGCTATGGCTCAATGTACAATGGCTAGGTGCATCCATATTAGAATGCTTGGACTGCATCCCCAAGAGTTTACCGCTAGATTTCTGCATATCATAAGAGCGCGTGTAGCTTTCATAGATATCTCTTTTGTATGTTTTTTCCAGATGAATTTACTATCTAGGTATAGTCCTACATACTTACCTTCTATGTCTGCAGTCAGGATAACAATGTGGTTATCGAGTTTTCTTTTTCTAGTAAAATGCACTATCATTGTTTAGCTCAGCCGAGTGGCACCATTCCTGCGTTACTTTTAGATTATTTTTTATGATATCAGAAAAGGTTACGATTTGATCTGGCGATGAATATTCTTTCATCAGCATATGCTAGACCGAGGTTTGTTCGCTTATCAAGCAGTTCATCCACAACAAGACTTCCCATTAGGGGTGATAGCACACCACCCTGTGGGCAACCCCTTGTTGTGTTGACTTTGATTGTCCATTGTGGCGGATGGGTCTCTGCTGATCTTGTGCTCAACAGCTTGCACATCCACCTGGATATTATTCCATTCCAGGAGACCCAAATGAGCCAAGCAATTATAGAGGGATATCTTTCCTAAATGCGACTTTCAAAATTTTTACAGGAATTATCTTGGAACGATTAACAAACTGGATACGCGAAAATGACCTACTTAGCGAGTTCCAAACTGGTTTCCGCAAAGAATATACCACAGTGGACAATATCTTCTCTCTAACAAGCATCGCCCAGACTTTTTTGAGCAAAGGTAAAAAAATTTACGTTTTCTTCTTGGATTTCAAGGCGGCCTTTGATTGTATCGACAGAAGAGCCCTTTTCTACAAACTGAGCAACATAGAAGTCTCGACAAAGGTACTAAAAGTGCTACAAAAAATGTACGAAGAGAACACCACAGTGGTTTAGGATGGAAACATCTTGTCTAACTGGTTTCAGTCGAAATCTGGTGTGAAGCAAGGATGTCTGCTGAGCCCTATTTTGTTTTCGATTTTTCTGGACGATCTAGTTGCATACCTCCCAGGAGGGATATCTCCCGATGGATTACGTGTTAATCTCTTGCTCTACGCTGATGATATCTTAATACTCGCGGAAAACCCGAACATGCTACAAATCATGATAAATAAGCTGTATAAATACTGCCAAATATGGAACTTGCAACGAACACCAACAAATCAAAAGTTATGCTTTTCCGGAATGGATGGGGGCGCTACGCAACCAATGAAAAATGGAACTGGCAAAATGAGGAACTGGAAAAGGTTAAAGAATATAAATACCTCGGAGTACTGAGCGACCCACAGGAGTCTTTTAGAAAACACCTTCAAGAGACGTTAAGAGAGTCAAAAATGGCAATCAATTGTAACTGGAGAGGGATTTTGGGAAAAATGAAAATCGCGCTGAGTGTAAAATATAAAGTCTTTGAAGCAGTCATAAGGTCAATCATGTGGTATGGGGGACAAGTGTGGGGGATCTGGCAGTTTGAGGAGGTTGAAAAACATTTAAGATACTTCCTAAAGAAAATATTCAAACCGCCAGAAAGTACGCCAAACTACATGTTGTACCTGGAAACGTGGTACGCCACTTCATGTGTTTATGCTTAGACTTCACTTCCTATACATCTTGAAAATTCTATCACAGCCAAGTCATTGTCTTCCCCATAAAATTGCTATGCACCTGAAAAATAGGAACCTTCATTTCTTTGCCGAATGGACAAGGCTGGGCTGTGACCGTAATGTACACCTACATGAAGCACACGTAGACGAAATAAACCTAGGAAAGGCACTGGAGGAACTTTTAATTAAGATCGAAGGATCCACACGGCAGTCTTTTCAAAGGCAAAGTGAACAAAGCCAAGTAAGGAATATTTATAAAGTTTTAAAGCATGACCTTGGGGAGCTGAACTATTTTCATGATTGTAACAGTTTAGATCTGATCTCAACAGTATTCAAAGCCAGGGGCGAACTATTGCCATTAAACTACATGCCTCATATAACAGATCGAAGTGATGAATGTACACTGTGCAACCATAAGCCAAGAGAAGACGGCCTTCATTTCATTGGAACCTTCCCTATTCTGAGCGCAATCAGAAGATCCTTTCATGGAAAAAACACTCTCTCTTCCGATGAAGTCGTTCGCATCTTAAATGGAGAAAACTGGACCATACTGTTTAAATATATTAGATCTGCTCTAAAATACGGACTACAAATTATAAACCAAAAAAAATGCGTATATAAAAGGTTGGCCATCTATTGATTTCTTTTTAAATCATATGTTATTTTGACACTGACAGCTGTTTCCCTCTCGAAGTCTTGACAGAAAGTCAGTATCATACCTCCGCGGAACGAAATGGGTCGCTTTACGCTTGAACAGCATTGGGAAATATTGAAAACTTATTTCCAAAGTGAGTGCTGTGTAGCCCAAACAGTGCGTTTTTTGAAAAAAAGTTTTGGCCGAAATGAAGCACCTACTGCGCCTGCTGTACGCAAGTTTGTGCAAAAGTTCGTGAGACTGGTATGCTAGTGGACAACACTCATGGTCCCCGTCCTCGTACGGTGCGCACAGACGAGAATGTGGCTGCTGTAGCCGAGAGTGTGAGACTCAATTCACGAACAACAACTCGTCATCGATCTCAATAGCTCAACATTTCACGCACTAGCCTGAGGAGAATTCTGCACAAAGATCTGGGATTATTCGCCTACAAGGTCCAATTGATTCAGCAATTGAAAGCGCACGACCATCCGCTTCGTTATCGCTTCGCAGTTTGGACCTTAGAGCAGCTTGAATTGGACAACGATTTTGGACGAAAAATCACCTTTTCTGACGAGGCACATTTTCATCTCGGTGGCTACGTTAACAAACAAAATTGGCGATGTCAATTGGCCGCCTCGGAGCTGCGATTTTACCCCCTTTGGACTTTTTTTTGTGAGGAACCGTGAAGGAAAAATAATATGCGCATGTAACCGTTAAGTTAGGTAAATTCCCCTCGGTCGAATTTCGACCACACGCGATGCTAGTTTATATAATAATACTACAAAATAATGAGTAAATATTAATTGTCTATTAGGGTTTACAATGCCATCCATTCGTGGTGACTTCAAAGTTTGGAAGAAGCTGACTGCCTAAAGAAGTAGTCTTCAGTAAAGCTGCCATCTAGTTTTCTTAGAGATGTTGGTATCCCAGCATATTTTGCCAGCGTCTCCTGTAGTCTAGCTACGGTAAGGATGTTTGAAATTGTCTCACGAAATTTCCTAAGGCTCTCTCGTTTAGCTTTTCTTAACTCCGTGTTATACTGTGTAAGTGCTACTCTGCAGCTCTGTCAATCTCTACTGCGCTTCGCTGTGTTAAACAGTTGGCGCTTTTTGGATCTTAGTTTTGACAAATAAGTCCTCCACCATATCACCCCACTTTCACTACTTTTTTAGTTATGTTTTTCAACATAGTTTTGACATTAATTTTTTGAATTTGGAAATTAAAAAAGGTAAGTTTAGCAGCAAACCTGAATAGGAAAGTCCGAAATTGTAAACTTACAAGCTTCGAGAACATAATAATACACGGACAAATCCAACCGCCGGAAAGGTGCTGGCCATGATTCCTATCATACTGCGATTAAGACCCTCAGAGATGAGGGCCATATGGTTCAAGCTAGAGATGTAAGCTTAATACGTAACCCCAAGGCAAATACGATAAACTCTTAACTTTTGGCAGTGAAGAAAACTGTTTCGAAAAGTGCGAATAGAAGAATCTGATGACGGTAGAAGCGGAAGAATTTTACTAGTAAGTTAGAGGTTTGGTTTGGTATAAAAAATTGTTGGATAGCAGAATCTATCTAGTGACGACCAATAGCGAAACAAAGGCCTTGTCGAACGTGGTAAAGAAAAACGATAGGTCCCTTAGAAAGAACAGATCCTTTTCTTTCAATAAGTTATGTGAACAATTGATTCTAGGTCTCTTAGTAGTCTATCACTTAATTATAAACACATAACGTAGAACAACTGATGCGGGCTTACCACAGTTGGAAAAGTCTAAGGTAGCTCAGTGCATTGATAAAGGCTGCCCTCCATGGGTCGTGTACGCTACGCAAGGTCTGCTCAGGAATACAAAACTTATTGACAGAAGAAGAAAATGAGAATTGATGTTACACCAGGCACTTCCCTTAAATAGGAAGTATATTTTACCTTTAATACCAAAGAGTAAGAGTCGCATAATTTTACGGTAGGTGTGCATTTCTTGGATGTTAAATGGAATAAAATAGGAAATAATACAGCCCCTTAAGGCTTTTGCACACTAACAAGATTCACAGATTTTAAAACATAAATACCACTGTAGTAGCCTCTTCAAAAACACTGTATACAAAATTGAAAGGCGATGAGTCTTAACAAAACTTCAAACGTCTTTCAAACAAGAAACAAGGGATGAGTTTATTTAACTTTAAACGTGCGGATGAAGCAAAACCATAATTAACCTCTGGGAATCCAACAATGCCACTAAAGTGTATGATGGAACGAGACAACTCCCATGAAACTTTAACGCACTAATCATCGCCATCACCACGTCAACTAAAATCTCCATCACCGCTAACATGCTTCTTGTGCGCGTCTGCTCCATGTGTTTCCCACCACTCCTATACGGAAGTTTTGCAAGACTCCTGCACTCGGATGGCTCACCCCTCCTGGTTATGAGAAGAAGCGAACAACTTACAGAGCGCTAAATAAATTCATCCTTGGAGAATTGCAATTTCGAACTTTTACCTTGAAATATTTGTCAGGTGGGATGTTCCAAGTACCCCACTTCCTCAGCACACGCTGAACTCCCCGGAGAACATAAAAACTATGATCAACTTCCATGAGTTATTCCATTTTGCATATGAATTTGCTTTAGTCCTGGTAGAAACACTAACTCAAGACCGCCCACCCACCAGAAAAAGCACATTGCTGCATCTTCTTATTTCGTTCCTTACCAGCATTTCTTTCATTCTCTCTCGCCAAAGTGATTTATTGGTGGACACATTTCACCTGCGTAATTCCTATTTACTGCCATCACACACACACATGTACACGGACGAAGCAGTATAGTGCATTCTCTCCTAGCAGAAACATATATACATATATAAACTCAGAAAGAAATGGGAGCCAGGCTAACAGCTCACAAGGAGTTGCATATCCTTTCCAGTCTAATCTCAGCTGGGACTTATAAATTATGAAAGGCTCCATTGGGAGCAGGTGCTCAAAATGGAACTTTTGGGTGGTGATGGTGAATTGCACATGAACAGTTGTCATTCGAATGCGGGCGGGGGTAAAACAAAATCACTTTGGTCCTGCCCTCTCCTCACATTGACTACTATTTCTGGTTTAAAGTGAGCTGCTGTATGCTTTGGTTGTTCCCTTACCGTACACATAGTGGGGAAGGTCTGAGCAGGGTCATACTAATCTGTGTTGTATGGACACCAAATTAAGGGGGACTGTGCCCTGTGAAATAATCATATGACCGGAGGGGGGTCTGATGCCGATGCGTAGGGCTTTCCACATTATGAACTGAAATTGATGGCTTTTGACAAATTGTTTTCAATAATGAATTTTTGAAAAGCAGCCCTGTGGTGCTTGAGACCGAAGGAAGTGGATGTGCGTTTAAGGTAAAATTGTTTTGATTTGCTGTATTTGACAGAGTAGGGTTTCTCTCTTTTACACGGTTTGCCGTAATTAGAATCTCCTATTTAGGCGGAAGGACAGGGCTATTGTGATTGAAATATTACGGATTAGTAATTACAGTCACATGATAAAATACTGTTCATTTTAGGTAGGTGTTTTAGAATATAATTTGGGAGGAAAGACAACGGCAATATTTGTACGAGCATAAGACACACAATATGGATGAGTGATAACCTAGAACGGTCAATATACTTAAACTTGTAAAATGAAACAATATTTTTTAAGCATTACCGACAGTATTAGGCTGAATTGAAACCTCAAAACTGTGCAAGATGCGCCTTCAAACCTGTATCTGCACAAGCTATTGGCTCACTTGGTAACAGAATATGTACCTTATTGATTCCAAAATGCAGCAAATAGGTACAAAAAATAATAGAGAAAGTAACAACCAAGGAACCGATGGTGAGCTGTTGAAAGGAAGGTCTTCATGGGGACTTGGCAACGGAATTCTGTGAACTACAAAAACCCTAAACCATGCATCTTGTGAAGATGAAGTTCCTCAACCGCATGGACTTTTCACTCAGTACAGTCATTCTTTGGAATTATAGCATAACCAGGATATACATATTTATCCTTAAGAGGCTTTCTAGTGAAATGGATAGTAAAACATTTAATATTTCTACAACGTGTTCAATTGCAGATCACCATCGAAAGATTCACATTCAAAGTGGCGACAGAAATTGAAGTCTGCACATAGTGAATTAAATGGCTGGAAAGTATTTATGTATATGTATCGCACTTCAGCCATACTCAACCTTTCTCTGCTTGGTTTTTAGACCTGTATTATGGCGCAGGGTCATAGGCTTCCAAGCCGCATGTCGACAATAGAGTTGCACATATCGGAAGAATCACAGAAACTGCACTTTACCAACTGATCAGTTGGGTACAGAATGTACTCGAGAGCAAGAAGGCAGCAATATGGATTCGGAATCGGACATCTTCCGACAATTAGGAGGGGTGTTAAAAAAATAAGTGAACTACACTACAAGCAATTGCATGTATACGATACTGATTAATGTGAAGCCTAGTAGTAGATGATCTCCGGCAAAAACAGACAGTTGTCGACATCAACTGTCAAGGATAGGCCGACGACATAGTCCTTATTGCAAGAGGAAAATATATTTCTTCAAGTTTCACGCGAAAGTGGTGTCGAACGGTAGAACTTATAGTAAACCCAACCAACCAATGACTGCAGTACCTTTCACCAAGAAAATGAAGACACATAGAAGTTGTCGTAAGCAAGTCCACTCGAACGCTTATGGTGTGCTGGTAAGATTTGGAGTTATAGCCTAGCCTCACCGAGGTGGATATATAGGATGATAGTCACACCTATCGTTACATAAGCCACAGTAGCGTGGGCTAGCAAAACAAAACTAAACACAACGAGGATACGGGGCAAAGTGCAAAGACTAGCATGCATCTGTATAACAGGAGCCGAAGCAGCGCTAAAGGTAATCGTTAGACTACCTAGAAAAGGCTACCTGTCTATAGTATCATAAGAAACAGAGAACAAACAAGAATAACGTCGGGAAAGGAAAATGCATCTCAAACAAAAAGCGAGAAGCCCTACCTATCCAAATCAGGTCCTTTTTGAGAAACAATATGGTCCGAAATGATTTAACGCAAAACTGAGCAACAAAAGTGAATCCAGTCAATACCTATTCAAACAACGGACGGGTTCAAAATATACACAGGAATAGGGACAGACGTGTACGGGTCCAAGACTAGATACTCTTAATCCCTGAGAACTTTTCCAAGTATATTCCAAGAACGCGACTGAAAAATTTAACCTCGACAGGAAATCTTGCAGGGAAGGCATTGCAATACTATCAGATATGCAGGTCCGATTGTGACCGGAAAAGCCTTTCTTTTGACCGGAACCTTTCTATGGGTTAGAGCAGCACAAGATATGAGAAAAACTGAGAAGAGAAGAAAAAAGCAAATGGGCCAAGCATTGGGATGATATCCTCAAGCTCAGACATCGATTGGAGTCCTATTTAGAGGCACAATAGACCTACTTAGGTCGCAGCGTACTGCCACCCCATCCACCATACATCTACAACTGTGACCTGTGGAATAGCAAAATAAACCGGACGAAGCTGTAGAACGGTGGAATATTTATGTCTAGTCCTACCATCTCTTTTTGTGCGAAAAAATGATATTTCATTTAAATGAAAAGTATAAAAAAGTATATATGTATGAAGCTGTGTTGAAAACAAATGATAAAAAAGTGCATCTATTTCGGCGGAAAATTTGTGTTACATCAGAGTTTAAGTCAAAAAATGAATTGAAAATTAAAATCGAAACATTTCATCGACTTTCATTCACATTAACTGACATTGCACCCGGCCTTGTCTCAGCTTGACTTTCTCTTGGTTTGAAATTGTACTTCTCCTGGCCGCCATTTTTCGTAGCAACTCCGGTTGTGTTTCGATAAAATTATAAAAGCCGATGCACGTAAATTCTAAATTGATTTTCACAGTTAAAATAGCTTTCAGCGTCGATATCTGAAGAGCAGAGCTCAGCTTTTTCAACACTTTTTTCGCCTGCAAAGATACACGTTCAACCAGAGCTGAAGAACCAGGGAATCAAATGACGAACTCAATGATTTCAGAAAATTCGACGAAAGGAACGTGTTGATCGTCCATATGTTGGATCCACCGTTCAACAGTAATCAAATTTTCGGAATTCCACTTCATGAATTTTTCTTCAGTGTTGGCAGGGCTAGTTATGTACATAAGTCGTGTGTCCCCCCGTGTATCTCAGGGCATCCATCACCCACAGGCGCCTGGCGATGTGCCTCAACTCAAACCAAATATTCCGTAATTGCATTTACTTCTTTTCGGCTATCATGCGCTAGATTTTGTAAAGGTGACCCGCTCTACCTTTAGTTTGATTATTCAAGTGCATGGTTAATCGAACTAGGCAGTCCTTTCGTGGGGTGTGAACAATAAACTGGTACTTGCTCTTTTGTATACTTTGCTGTCCAGTTTCCGTTGTTCGTTTGAGGTAATAAACAAAGTACTCGCAATTTGTTTCCAAAATATTAATGAACAATGCTAGGCCTTCTTCATTAGTATGAACGATGTTGTTTGTGAAGTTCTATATGTGAGAATCTATGGGAAACGCGGTATTTATGACACCTCTTTTCTTATCGGCGTTTTTATCGATGGTCGTTCTTAAAGAGCTATGATATGAATCCTGGAATTTCAAGTAGCGAATAAGTCATCCTGATTGAGAGGCAAACCCCATCTTCTTAGCTGAAGTTCATCAGAAATCATCAGATATTAATCCAAACTCTCCACCGGATCTTAATGCAAAATGTGACTACCTATCAGTTCGTTGATGACTTATTTGTTGGCTTGTTTGTATTTACTGCGTTGATAAATTTTCTTTTATGTCTTCTTCTTACGCATCTTTATGACATCCTCTTATATTCTCCTGACAATACTCTTTGTGTCAGTTATAAGTACATTTTTTACAGCATTCCAGTACACACCTGTGTTCAGTTGCGTAGATCCGCTAATTGCATCTCTTAAGATGGTCTCTAACTGTTGTCTTTCCTAGACCCTAGTTCTGTACGTAGAGGTATCACTCGATATTAGGTAGTGAAAAGGCTTCCGGGATATGAGGTCTTACCCGCGTCTGGCGTTAAAAGTGTATACTTCTGAACGATTTTTATAAATAGAGTAAGAGAGTGTGCTTTGGATATTGGAACTCACCACATTGTTTCAGTTTGGATGGTCCTCAAGCTTCATATTCCGAGAAGCTCTTTCGTCTGTTCGCTTTTGATCTCCTGGTTGATAGTGAGCTAGATGCTTGGAAGTGAGCCCTTTGTCTTTCCAAAAGCTGCCATGAGTTCTTCTTAGTCACTTTAGGCTGTCACCCTCCTTAACCCATAGCTTTAAATACACCTATCTGTAATTGCCATCCAATATCGATTGTCAAATTCTTCTTGGAGGTCGTTTTTCCATCTCTTTTTTTTTTTTTTGTTAACCTAGTCTTTTGCAAACGAAGACATAACGAGTTCCACGAGGCCAAAGAATGCACTCAATTCGTTGTTTAAATAAATTTTCTGATTATAATGTCACTTGCAGGCCGATAATTGAATAACCGAAGGAGACGTCCGTCCAGTGGTTCAAATGATCAACGCATCAGGCCAAATCATGACTACGGCTAAGGCTAAAATTACAAAGTTTGCTATATTCCTGACCAATTGGTCATGAACCCACTCATTCGTACATGAGTATTCAATTAATATGTACTTCTCTGTCCACTCTAGCGTTTTGCATAAGTATGTATGTATTCCGCACGCTCATGCAACACCCAACTGGCTAATTGATACGTGCTCTCGATACTTTCTGGGTTCACAGACAAGCCCTCACGCAGCTACAGATTGGGAAAATTACGAATGCAGACATAAACACGTACTGCACATCCTTGTTGTGTGGTCGGGAGTAATCAGAATAATAATGGAAATGCCAAAGGATAATTGTAATAATCCTCGAAGCTCACCCAAAAATGTTTCCTTTTTTTGTACTCAGACCCGAAATTTGATTTTTTTTTTTTCTTTTTTCTTTGTCCTCTTAAAGATGGTGAACTCCCCTCTCGTTTCATAACACAACGCTCATTCTTTTGGAAGGATATTGAGGAAAAAACAAGTAACAGATTTTCGTAGCGAAATTTTTTTGGGAAAAGAAAAAATTAATGTGTAACAAAAATAATTCACCCACCCAGAGCAACAACATTTGTTGTCTGAACGGAGCCGGTGTGTCGGGGGAAGGGAACGACAAAATTCACTGCCTCCTGGATGTTGATTAGTTTAGTTCGAAGCGAAATTCGTTGGTGGAGCTAAGCACTGGGGCCTCATCCCCACTGAATATGACTACATAACAGACTGTGGCCATATCAATTACCCAAGACAAGGAAGCAGGTTGAGAAGGGGATGCTGCAAGAAACATCTGAAACAGACAGACAGATTAGCAGACGAAACTCTCAAGCAAAGAAATTCGAATCACAGCGGTATGGTGGGGTGTACGAGCGAAAAATCCACAGCAGCTGAATGTTCAACTTCAGTGCACTCAATTCAGCTGGCTAATTTGTTCATTAAAATGGATCCAAGCGAGATTTTGATTTATAAAACAAAAGTTTATTTTGTTTTGTGCTTTTTGTTCCCTCATCCTGGCAAAATTTAATCGAACTTTGTGCTTTAAGGATCCCTTTTTAGTGGAGAGGCGGAAGAGTTTGTTTCTCCATTAAGATGTAGGCTCTGCTTTATGATAGGGATACGCTAGTAAATGGAGTAATTAGTCAAAATGACTTTTTGAGCTCGTCAGATACTAGGACTACAATCAATCTTTGTTTTCTGTGGAATAAGTAAGTTCTCAGTGGGAGTTATACTTTTGAATGATGACGCGCGTTTATGAGAAACTTGAAACATTTTTCAAAAGATATTTAATTACAATTTGAAGATGCTTGAAAATGCTGATGTAGGTGAGATATAACAAAAGCATGGCAGTTGCTTTCCTGACTTCTACAAATTGTAGTCTAAGGAGGCTAGAGATATACAGTACAATCTATTTGTATTTCTAAGGTTAATGAAGTTAATCTATTTAAGATATATATGCAGATATATTTTTATGTTCGTATTGCAGTCTGTATTATTTTTACAATTTACAGCAATATATAAAATAAAATTTGTAGAGTGCGCGTCAGGGCTAGTAATAGTGTACAAAGAGCCCAAAATGTATCACCCTATCGGAAGATGCTATAACTTTTGCAAATGGCGGCAACTGTCAGTTTTGTTTTGATATTTGTGAAGTAAACAGATACAGAATGCACGTAGACAAGCTGTGGAACCCTATACTTCTTAAGATCGTGCAATACTCGTGACTTGTGATTTTCGGTCAAAATTCATCATGAGCGACGAGGTCCACACCCATCTGAACGGATACCTAAATAAACAAAATTTGCGCTTCTGGGGCACTGAGAATCTACGTATCATTCACAAAGAGCCATTACATCTATTCAAAGTCGCTGCATGATGCGCCATTTACGCCGAAGGTGTCATCGGGCCTCGTTTTTTTTTTGAGGACGCCCTGGGTAACACGATTACTGTGACTGGTGAGTGATACAGAACCATGATCAACGAGTTTTTATTGCCGCAAATTGATGAATTGGAACTGGAGGACATGTGGTTTCAACAGGACGGTGCAACAGCACACACAGCTCGCGCGACATGGACATTTTGCAGGATGCGATTCCGGGTCGCGATTTCCACTGGCCTGCAAAATCGCCCGATTTGACCGTCCCAGACTTCCTTCTTTAGAGTCACGGTTCTATGAGATCAAGCCACAGACTCAGGAACCTCTCAAATAGAATATCCGACAAGAGATCCGAAGTTCTCGCCAAAACGATTGAAAATGCGGTACAAAAAAAGCTCAAAAGGTCACTAACAATGGCAGCGTCCACTTGACCGATATCATCTTCAAAAAGTAATGGAAAAAACTTAAAACAAATAAACATAAATTATGAAATTATGTCGTTTCATTTCAAAGACATAGCAAAACATCATCGGATGAGTGTTTCTCTTTTTAAAATGTCCCCCAACCCTCAGAACCTAAAGAAATTAAAGCGTTAAAAACCAAGTGACGGAGTTAAAGGAAAGGGTATAGGCAAAAATTAAAGATTGGAAGGTAAAAGACGCTGCTACACGTGTATTGCGATTAAACAGACGGACCGGCGGGACACATCTATATGCATATACATATACCATCCGAGCAATTGACGTGGAAGTACTGATATATGAGCGCAAAGCACCTAACATCAGCATAAAAGCTTGACGCTGAATATGATCAAGTAAACTTAAGCACGTGGCGGACAAATGTAACTAAGGTTTATAGATCGTAGCCAAGTCTGTGGGAAAAAAAAACCTTGGAGGAATCTTTTGAGAAATCAGAGGCGTTTATCACCACCTTTCCCAGCTTTAGTAATTTGTCGATTTCAGGGAAGATCTAGCCTTACATGCATACCAAGCATTAACAAGCAATCGGTTTCTCTAATGTCAAATCAATTTTGGCTACCGCAGTATCCTACCTCAGAGACAGGAGACAGCACTGGGATTTTGATGTGTTGAACTCAACACGGTCTATGGCATCCCAATTGATGGCAACGTTAATGTAAAAGTTGACTTCGGTTGTTATTTGCTGTCCCTGTAACTCCAGATTAATGAATAGCGAACTCAGGAGCGCTATCATCCGTTATATATAATGGTAGTACCCTCCGTTTTTCATATACATTCCCTTATTCACGTCCCTGCTCTTTGGCCGTAGAAGAGGAACATCAACGTATGGTAATCACATAAGATTCCGGCATGAACAGCATAACCAAATGGGGTTCAACCAATAAAGTAAAATTTAATGTATCCAAAATACAATGCTGTCTTCTGTCTCTCAAGCGAAACCATGAATGGTACTTGTATCGCTGAATCCGAACGACTTATCATTCACGGTATGTGCTTCAATAACCATCTTTGATGGAACGATCACATACCTATTCGAAGTCGCTGAAAACGCTGCAAAATGTTGAGCATTCCTTAAGCGGCGCAAAAATCCCGTGTGATTTCACCTCAATTTACAAGGTATTTATCCATCCACATCTGGTCTGGTGCACCCAAGACGTACTGCACATCTATTATAGTTAGAGTACAGAATCAGTGCGTTAAAACGTTCCACTCGAACATCGTAGAAATGTCTCGTCCTGTATTTTTTTATCGCTTTTTAAAAAAAAATAATGCTGCAGGGAAATAACCAGTTACATTCCCCTATTCAAAATTTCACCCACAATACGCGTCATGCTTCGAATGTAGTACATCAGAGCATCCTTAAAGTACAAGTTACATCCGAAAGTAGATCTATCAGAACCAAAAATATTTTACTTTTGTATTCAACATTTTCCAATATCTCAATGTATTATAGGTAAATTCAGTTTGTTATTATCAGTTTTTTTTTTTTTATTATTTTGTTACTGTAGGAAAGTACTACTTTACGACCATATTTAGTACTAATTTTACTTTCCAAGAATGCTTCTTAATAATTAAAGGGGGAACGTTAGATATAATCCTAGCCGCACGTTAATATTAAAAGAAAGTTTTCATGTAGATTTCAGACGTGGCGTTGTTCTTGTAAAGCGGGGCGGTTGCAAAGTTAGATGTTTCTTCTTCGTCTCCACAGCTCTTTCAGATAAGGTTGGGCCAAGTCTGCCATTTAGAGAACATAGTTCCGATGACACAGTGTCGGGCGAACATGCGGACAGAGGATGTATTAAGCTTTAGCAGAATCTTGGTAAAATCAAGTTATTATCAAAGTGAGTAAGATGTAACGCAATCACGTTTTCCCGCTGAGAGCCCCTTGCGCTGTAGTCTTTATACGTAGATGAAAAAGGCTTGTGGAAAATAATGAAGCATACCTGCTTGTGGTGTACTTCTCCATACGCCAATTGCATTCATTACTGTCAGCCTTTAATCCTTGATGAGACTTTTCAAATGGCTTTCTGCTTTTGCAGCAGTCCACCAGACTAGCGGATGATTAGTCTTATGATTACAGTATACACCCAATATAATATGATGTACGATTGCAGTCTCTATTTTGTCCTAAAAGTCCTTATATAGGCGTAGAAAACTTTAAATAACTTTTTTCATTCTCGCTTCATTCCGTTTCCAAGAAACCTTCGAATCTAAATTGATTCCAGGGCATTAAACCTCAGTTGAGAGATTAAGTATGGTATCGAGGGCCAAAAACAATAAGAAGTTCGAAGATCCGTGGAAGCCTTCACGTCAAGGATACCATCTACGAAAAATAGAGCGCCACCGGCTCAGTTGCTATTGCCACGTTCTAAGAAGAGATCATTTAAACCCTGTTAAAAAGCCAATATCAATAAATGTTCCGGATCACACAAATGTAAGGACACCGGCATTTGATTGGCCTCAGTGACCAAGTGATCGAAAATCGGGAGGTTTGCCGATATTTTCTTAGGTTAAATGAGCGAACCCCACAGGCGGATCAGTAGAAACGCAGTGAAGTGAGAGGGTTATGATCCCTTGTTTTCAGATCATAACCTCGCCGAAATAAGAAGAAGAAGAAGATCGAGGGCCAAGATATTTATAGGAAAAATCGATTTATAATGTTAAGATTGAAATAAAACCCAAAATGTTTGAAGACACACCCTTTTTGAGCTCAATTCTATAGAAGGTAAACAAAGTCATATTTGATAAATTGAGCAAGCTCGAGTTAAAACCTCGCCAAAAAAGAACTCCCATATGAATATGAATCAGTTACTAAAAATTTTAACATGGAACGCAAACGGCCTTCTACAAAAAAACGCCGAATTAGAAGTATTCTTACGGAATGACAACATTGACATTTGCTTGATCTCTGAAACTCATTTGACAAAGGAATCCGGAGTAAAAATTAGAGGGTATCGTGCTTATCACGCATACCACCCTTCCGGAAGAGCTAGAGGCGGATCCTCCTTATTCATTAAAGACTGCATTGAGCACTTCATAAATACGACGATTGAAATCGATACAATGCAAACAAGTTCAGTTCGAGTTAAGAATAGGCACTCGTATTTCAACATCGCGTCCATTTATTGTCCTCCGCGATGCACGTTTAGAAGTAACGACTTTGTACGTCTCCTTGACTCACTTGGACCGAATTTCATTATAGGTGGCGATTTCAACGCAAAACACACCTTTTGGGGTTCCAGATCCAATTCACGGAAAGGCAGACTTCTGTACGAAGCCGGTATGCAATTCGGGGTTGATTTCTTTTCGACGGGGAAACCGACGTATTGGCCATCTGATACAGCAAAAACACCGGACCTAATAGACTTCTTCGTAGCAAAAGGAGTATCTTCAAATTTTGCGAAAGTAGAGGAAAGCTTTGATCTCTCCTCAGATCACTCGCCGGTAATCTTGACAATAAGTGACCGACTAATGACAGTAGAAGGTGTGCCTAGATTAACTAACAAAAAAACTAACTGGCGCGACTTTAGAACTGATTGCGAAGAAAATATTGTCTTAAATGTATCGCTCAAAACACCCTTCGAAATAGAAGATGAACTCGGCAAATTTATTGAATCAATACAGAATGCCGCGTGGAAAAATACACCTTTAAGGAGGAAAGAAGTCCCATGCAATGAAGCTAATTATCCGCCGGAAATAAAAGAACTTATTCGAGAAAAGAGGAGAGCACGCAAAATATGGCAACAAACTCGCGCTCCCCAGCATAAAACCCACTCGAATTTCCTATGCAATAAGCTTAAAAAAGCGATCCAAGACCTAAAAAACCGAGAGACTTCAGCTTATCTTGAAGGTTTAACCGCAGAAAAAACCACTAATTACTCGCTCTGGAAAGCTGTCAAAAGAATTAAAAAACCCCAAATACATTCGCCACCGATAAGAAAAAACAACGACGAATGGGCAAAAGGTGACAAAGAAAAAGCGGATCTATTTGCCGAGCACTTAGAAGAGACTTTTAAGCCATTTGATGGAGAAACATTGGTAGACGATTTTACCGGTACGACTACGACATCTGACAATCTTAGAATAAAAAGTGTGTCACTTATAGAACTTTGCCAGGAATTACTAAAAAAGAATTACTAAAAAAGGCACTATTAAAATTGCTTTATTTAATAAATGCTTCCATTAGATTATTATACGTTCCAAATCAATGGAAAGTCGCAGAAGTCATAATGGTTCCGAAACCGGGGAAATCTCCAAATGACAAAAAATCGTACAGACCGATATCGCTACTACCAATAATATCGAAGGTATTTGAAAAACTCCTTCTGAAACGGATTCTTCCGGTCATTGAAGAGAGACGCCTAATACCTGACCACCAACTCGGGTTCAGAATCAAGCATTCCACAATTGACCAGGTTTATAGAATAACCGACGAAATTGAAAAAGCCCTTGAGGAGAAAAAGATTTGTTCTAGCGCTTTTCTTGACGTATCTCAAGCCTTCGACAGGGTTTGGCACGATGGATTGAATTATAAGCTAAGACGAATCCTTCCGGAGCAACTTCATAAGATCTTAGAATCATACCTTAAAAACAGACTTTTTTGCATCAAGCACGGAACCGAATATTCTGATTTTAAAGAAATCGCCGCCGGAGTTCCGCAAGGAAGTGTCCTTGGGCCTATCTTATTCTTGCTGTACACTCGGGACATACCACAAACTGAAGGCACTATTGTAGCTACGTTCGCGGACGATACGGCTATTCTGGCAACGATCGAGTCTGCAACCATAAAACTCCAACGAGCCTTGAATAAAATCTGTGAGTGGACAAAAACTTGGCGCATTGTTCTTAACGAGACCAAATCGACGGATGTTGACTTCACTTACAAGAAAATAATCAACCTTCCCGTTTTCATTAACTCGGTACAAATACCGCATGCAAACGAAGCTAAATATCTGGGAATGACACTAGACGCGAAACTTAAATGGAAACCTCACGTTAAAAAGAAACGTGACGAAGTCGAAAATCGACTTAGAGAAATGCATTGGCTAATTGGAAGATATTCCAAACTAAGCCTATATAACAAACTGCTTCTGTATAAGCAAGTGCTTAAACCCGTGTGGACGTACGGTATACAACTCTGGGGCAATAGGAATCTCATACAATCATTCCAAAATAAAATTATAAGAATAATCGTGAACGCTCCCTGGTATATCAGAAACAATGATATCCACAGAGACTTAGGGATAGCTACCGTGGAGGACGAAATAAAAAACTTCGCTCGCAAGCTTCGTATTCGTCTTCATGGCCATTGCAACTGTGCCATACTCCAAACGTTGGATGTGACAAATCTTACGCGCCGACTTCAAAGAACGAAACCGTTCGAATTAGCGCTATAAGACAAAAAGCCGCATGTCATGACGGTTTCAGCAGGTGCTTTTATTGAAAATCTACCTGCCTCACGCGAATATAAATCTGAAGCTTAAACTACTTGATAAGGACTAACTTAGTCGTAGTAAACAAAACGAAGGGAAGGGTGTTTTTAGTCAGTAGAAATCTGACACTACTATGATTACACGGTCTCATAGTGTCTCATGAAGATTTTCACCTACCCACGAAAAAAAAAAAAAAATAAAAAAATTCCATAGAAATGGTCACCCAATTTAAATCTTTTCATTAAGCTTTGATTACACTATTTAACAAAAATTCAAGCGTTTTACCATTTTCGCTGAGTAAGGGTCAGCTTTCATTGAAATTCAAACTGTGTCATAAACTTCCAGGCGACTAATCATCAAGTGTTTGCATGAGAAGTATGTCGATTCGACAGCAGTTGGAAGAGAAAATGTGTCAAACGTTTGACAATGGGGTAATCGTTGCTTTCCACTTATCGGTTAGATATTTAACATTTTATGTAAACATTTTGGATAGGCCATTCTTATGGGGATCACTATGTCGCAGTGGTTAGGTCATCGATTGCTACGCTCATGGTTCGTGGTTCAACCATTTTTTCTATTTATTTCTCATGAAATATTTAAAGTCAGTCCAATAAATTGCGTTAGTTTATGTTAACGCTATTGCGAAGGCATAAAACTGGCAGTACGCTGGTTATATGGCTGGAATAATGTTTCACTCTGTGGGATGATTGATATACGAGTATCTATGACATCAGGCAGAGGATATTACACCCATCTTTAATGAAGCCTATGTCAAAGCATGTCCAGAAACCAAACGAAAAGATAAAAAATGGTGGTCATCTGAACCAGCTAGAATTAGGAGAGTTACTAGACACCTTCTAAATGTGGCCAAAAGAACTATGCTAGAAGCGGACTGGGAACAATATAAGTCCAGTCAGAGAAATTTCAAAAACGAGACACAGAAGGCCAAATGCCACTCTTGGCAGCACTTCTGTAATGAAATCAAGGGTACGACAGAATCTGCGAGACTGAGAAATTCTATCCAGGGAATCAAAAACTCTTGGATCTCTCAAGGAACCCGACGGAAGGTGGACTGAATCCTGTGCAGAATCGTTTAGATCCCTGCTAAAAGTGCACTTTCCGGGTTGTACGACCCATCCAGATAGTAACATCGTAACTAACAGTAGTTTTGTAACGGAAACTCCGACGGATTTTATCACAGAGGAAAGAATTGAGTGGACAATCGGATCATTCTCTCCCTTTAAATCCCCAGGACCCGACGGGATTATCCCGATCATGCTACAGAAAACAATAACCACAATCATCCCGGTACTTAAAGAACTGTACCTCAACAGCCTCATGTGGGGGTATATACCTAGATCATGGAAAGAGGTCAAAGTGGTCTTCATACCCAAGGCCGGTAAAGCAAGCCACACTACTGCGAATGACTTTAGGCCAATTAGCCTTACCTCCTTTGTCCTAAAGACCTTTGAAATACTAGCTGACATATACATCCGTAGTAAACTACACCCAGGTGACTTATCCCCAGCGCAGCACGCATATACGAAAGGAAAAAGCGTACAGACAGCGCTGCACTATGTTGTTGGCTCAATAGAAAAATCACTGAAAAACAGAGAATATACACTAGCCGCTTTCCTAAACATTGAAGGAAGCTTTAACAATGTTAAAACGGACGCGGTCAATAGAACTCTAACGAGCCTTAATATTCACAATTCCGTGATAAAATGGATCATCAATATGCTAAAGGAAAGACATATCAAAGTTGAACTCGGAGGTACTAAGCTTGAAGTCTATGCCTCAAGAGGCACCCCTCAAGGAGGGGTCATATCCCCACTGCTGTGGGTAATTGTCCTGAACGAAGTCCTTCTTAAACTGAGAAACAGCGGCGTCAAGGCTATAGCATATGCGGACGATGTTGTGCTGCTGGCAACAGGTAAATTTCTCCCGACCCTGAGCGAACAAATCGAAGGGGCGCTGGAAATCATTGACTCCTGGACGGAGAGATGTGGGCTAGCGGTTAATCCCCAGAAAACAGAGTTAGTACTATTCACTAACAAAAGAATAATTCCACAATTCGTAACACCTTCCGTAAAGGGGACTCCCCTGAGTATCTCCAGTAGTGCGTGTTGGCGACTAAATATATTTCACCAAAATTACAACACAATAACTAACATAGAATAACTAAAAATCTTTAAACAAACTAACCTAAACAATGCCCACAATAAATGTCAAAATTAATAATAAGATTTCTAAACAAATATGTGCCTGTATTGGTAATTAAATTGAATTTTGTTATATACTAAACACAAAGAATTAATGTTAATGCTAAATAACTGAAAGTTCATATATTATAAATATGAGTCGAATCCAATAAACGAAATTATTGGTTTTATAACATGGATACATACGGGTGTTTTATTTAACCGGCTCCAAGTGGTATATTCTCCAAGTGGTATATTTTCCAAGCGGTATTCTCTCGAGTGGTACACTCTCCAAGTGGTATTTTTTCGATATTTAAATTTTCCAACGGATAATTACAATAGACTTGCTTTGTTCGACACTATAGTTTTCATACGAAAACAGTGCGAGATACCTTGGTCTGGTGCTCGATAGGAAACTGAACTGGAGACTAAACATCAACGAAAGAGTCAAAAAAGCCACGATAGCTTTTTACTCGTGCAATAGAATATTCAGGAAGACTTGGGGGCCGGACCCAAAAATCATCCTATGGATGTATACAGCTGTAAGGCCAATACTAATGTGTGGCAGCCTTGTATGGTGACAGGCAGCCAGCAAAATAAATAACCTAGCTGCTATCACAAAAGTACAAAGACTAGCGTCCATCGCCACAACCAGTGCGATGAGAACGACACCTACAGCAGGACTCGAGGCCATTCTCAATCTGCTTCCGCTAGACATCTTTATACAAGTATCGGCGGCTCATAGTGCCGCAAGATTAAGCCAAACAGATAGCTGGAGACCAAATGCAATGGGTCACACCACGATCCTGCAGAGATATCTAGACAGCATATAAAATACAGACTACTTAACGTCATACCTAGACTTCACAAGAAAATTTTCTAGCACCTATCCGAGCAGGGAAGACTGGAAAAATGACAGAACGCCTAACGAGCGATCCTTAGCTGTTTACACCGATGGATCCAAAATGGAAATAGGTGTAGGCGCAGGCATCTTCTCTGAGACGCTTGGCCTCTCCATGTCAGCTCGGCTTCCGAACTACAGCAGCGTTTTCCAGGCGGAGGTCCTAGCAGTTACAATAGCAGCTCGTGAGACTGCGATGAGGGCAATACCTCGAGAGGATATCACCTTTTTCATCGACAGCTAGGCGGCGATAAAAGCAATATCTGCTATAGAAATAAAATCGAAGCCTCGGTGTACATCCCGCCTTGCGCCCTTAAGTTCGAAGCAGGAAACAAAGCCCTAACGGAGGCTAACAATAGGTGGACCTCTTAAGATCCTTGTGTCACTACGAGGAAGCTGTGGCCTGCATTTGACAGAGTAAGAACCAATAGACTCATACAGAGGCATAGAAAATCCCTCTCTACTCTAATAGGAGTCATTACGGGGCATAATACCATGCGGTACCACATGAAAAAACTACGTGTGACTAACGAAGACCTTTGTAGAGGCTGCGGCGACGAGGAGGCTCAGGAGGACACCGCCCACTTTCTCTGTCATTGCCCAGGCCTCTATCATTTGAGAAATAAGATCCTTGGACAACACTTCTTTGAGGATCTAGAAGAGTTGTCCAACAGACCAATAAATGACATCGCAAACTTCATCAAATCCTCTGGATGGTTTGTATCTAGGGCACAGTAAGTACTTAATTCTTTCTTTAGGATATTTACAAAGACGGTTGTTTTTCCACGAGGAAGGGATTCTCTTTTCTATCTCCTTCCCCCCCCCCCCCCATGGGTATCACAATGGGCCTATACTGACCTGAGTGTGGTGTGGAGGTTTTCTATCCCCCTACACCAGCCCACTTACCTCACCTAACCTATGACATCAGATGGTTGGGAAAAAAATATTTTGAATCAGGAGCAAAGACAAAATAGAAAAACAAATTTCCCCAGTTATCTGAACACCACACCCGGGGTTTTTTTCTAAAACCTAGTATCATCCGAGTTTCAAACCACTACACCAATCGTTCTCTTTCCGTATATCCTTTCCAAAGCATATTCATAGGGGTTATACTTATACTATACTAGGGCCTTGTGCCAGTATGATGTTTAGTCAAGAACTGGGTTAAGGCTCTTAATAAACCTCAACAAAGCTCCAAGCTCAATGTTCCAAAAGTCAGAGGGGCTCAATAAAGCCCCCGTCTTCGGTGGAGGAGTCTTTTTCGTGCGGCTATGGGGCATTCCCAAAGAATTCATAGGGGTTATAAGCGCGAGCAAATTATAGCGAAAGTCATTCTTATGAAGAGAAATCTAAAGCATACGTGTGATGAAAAATAAAAACACTAAAAGTATAAATCTGTAAAGTATTTATAGAAACTTACGTATATTTTTTTATTTTATTAATGGTACTTGTTTATAAAAGTAAAAGCAAAGTTGGCTTAAGCTACCTTTTTGGCAGGTCTATCATCAAACCCGTACAACACATTAAATATGAAACCCTCCTCTGGGATATGTCCTAGTAATAGTTTAATATCCCCTTCATGTTCTGTTTTTCAACCATAACCATTCAGTGAAGTTATTGCAAAAAAAAGTAAAAACACACATATAATACTTAACATTCAGTATTTCTCAACAAAAGAATAAAAAACAAATAAATTAAAGTGCAAGCTTCATATAAAAACAAATAAATAAATAAAGAAATAATAAATTGCATAAATAATGCATTTCGACCGACGACAACCCGCCGGAAAGAAAAATTAAAAATGTTACCAATACGAATAATTGAAATTCATGAATAATATTTTTTTTTTTAAACATTTTCGTCGGTACCAAACCGAAATTGCATCGCGTACATCGGTCCGAAAATGCTGTCTACGTGCAAAAAACTGTGTGAAAAAATAAAAGCAAAACAGAAAACGAGGAACCAATCCTGAGAGAAATTAAAAGGACATTATTATTCATTCGATTGAGGAAAGTGCGGGCATAAGTGGTTCGGAGTTATCGTTTAATAGCTTGAGCCGAGGAGGTGCGATATCTGCTCGCTTAAATGAATTAAGGGCGAATTTAAATTTGCGTTCATTCACTTTAGTGAAAACAAGGAGTGAGCAAGGAATTAATGGATTTTTTAAAGGCTTATCTTGTTATACTTTTTTGTATGTCTGGGCGGGATAAATTCTCTTACCTTTGTGTATGAAATAATTTAATCTTAATCGGTAGCCTGTAATATGGGCATGATGAAATTATAATCTCTGCTTCGCAAAAACCTTCCAGATGCAGAGTTATTGTACCCACTACTAGGAGTTTTGGAGTTCTGTTGCAGCACAACACGCTTTGTAAATACGCTTTGCATAGTAGGGACGGGGAGTAAAGTTTAACCAGGGCTGATTGTGACTGTAATTGTTTTGTTTAAGTATCCTTACCGTTTTAGACACGTGAAAGTTAGGATAAGTCACTACTTGGATAAAGCTTAGTAGAATCACACAAAAGTATGTACTTTACTTTAGTTTATTCAATCATTCACTTAACCAATAAATTTCAAAAACTCAGAATGCTCAAGTGAGCTCCACAACCCCCCAAAATTCTCCTCCAACGACTTTAACTCATCAGAAGGATACTGCAGGCGGGTCCGGCAGAGACATTGGACTTGATCCAACAAGCTATTATTAGGCATACTAAGGGGTTGCTTACCTGATGGCACCGAAATCATGGTACATTTTAAATACCATTTGGAGACACGTTCACTATGTGATCAAATCAACGATGTATAGATCGTTCTATTCAGAGAAGTAACTGCTCAACATTGAGTGCTTCGTATAATCTGGTGTTGAGCATTCGATCCCTGCAAAATATTCGAGGAACAACACGAAGGAATCTCATTCTTAATCCACGATATTATTTCTTCGGTCAATACCTAGATGAGAGGTGGAACGCATACCGCCTTAGAGACCGATAACTTATCATTGACGCTAAGTTTACCCTTCCTTAAACAGATCGACAGAGCTCCCCCAAAATGAAGCCAGCGTGAGTAATTCTACAGTATATTGCAGCATTGCTATCCCACTCGTGAATAAGACCGCGAAGTACTTAAACCTTATCACATGCTTTAATGGGAATCTACTTACATGCTGAGTAGATTGAACAGGCGTTTTTGAAACGACGGTTTGTTTTCGTTTTTAGCATCATCACAAACGTTGTAGCCGTAGCGTAGCGTTTCGAGTTCATTCTTAAGCAATGTTTGGAAGGACTCGAGAATGACCAAATAATCTGGGAAGAGCAACTAATTCCAAAAGCCTAGCAATTCGAAACATTCTCCTTTCCTGCAGAAAACTGGACCTACATACAACAAATGGTCTACAGCCTGGAAGCTGAGGCAGACAAAGTCGGGCGAAGATCAATACGGCCAAAACCAAAGCTCTCAGCCTTACAGATACCACCATTTAATTAAAGATTTGTGGTCACGCCTTGCGGTGCGAAGAAAGTTCTATTCTAAAGTTCTAAGTTCAATTAGGCAAAATCCGGAGCATCCAAGGGACATGTGGCAGTACAACTGAGAAGGACTCTGGGATTTTGGAGATGAGCTGAGCACCCTATGCCTCTAAAGGGGTAACAGAACATAAAAAGAAGATGCCAATCATCTCTGCACTCCCTATTTTCTTAAGGTCTTAAGCACTTTTAGCCGGATCTCATTTAGACCAGCATATTTACAAACTTTTAGTGATCTGATCACCAAAGTAACGTTGCCATATAACTAACTTAGGCTAAACTTACGACCAGTTCAACTCAATTTAGGTTTATTAAAATACATTTTTTTTTTTTCAAAATTTAAATCTTACTGGCCTGGCTTAAACCAGTCTGCTAAGGACTATCAATCTTTTAGTATATTTGTTATATGCATACAAATCCAAAAATCTTCTTCTATACTTTGTCTAAGATAACCAAAAGTTATTTAACAACACAATGCCAGATCATTCCAACTTGTTCCGTTTTATAAATCTTGCACCTCTTCTATGGATAATATCGGTTTTTCAAAACAAGGTATTTAAATTCTATTAAAAGTTGGACAAATTCTTAAGAAATATGTGGTGTTCTTTCTTTAAGGTAAATTATACATTGAGCATGAAAGTGGGTGGTCTTTTCTATGCGGAAGTACCTCTCCTCTTGCACAGAAAGTTAAATAAATTGAGTTTGTGCTGGTGGATTCTTTGAAGTTTCTACAGCTTTTCCGCAACTACTGTGCCTCCTTCTCGACTCTTCTGCGCCAGGTATTCTGTCATCTTGAGCTAAAGGGGTCCGTTGCATAGCATGGCTGGCTATGGAACTGTCACCTTTTCCTTTTAGGACGCTGAAGTCGTTGATTAAAAACCTCTCGAAATTAATTAAAGAAAATTACAGACTTTCTGTAAATTTGCACTGGGGCAGGAAAATTCGGGCTGTAAAATCCAACAACCCGAGTATGTTTCCGCAAATAAACAAGATCTTTCGGAGGAATAATCAAAACGATCTTCCGCGTCTTAAAATCCCCCGAACTACGAACAATGCACAAATACTAGTGACAGCAGGTATAGATCCAGATAACGCAGCTGAGGATGACAATTTCTTTGTGATCGAAGATCCGCAGGAGAAGGTAGAGGCTATAGGAGCGACTTTCCAGGACGTGTATAAGGTGAATGATAGTGTTTGCCCGAACCACGACCTGGAAAGTCAGGTCCTTATGCAACACTTCTACTTTCGAAATGACATGGAGCACTGGCGATCTGAGAGCACTGGTTTCACCGTGTTCAATGAAAGAAATATGGCAAACAATGCCGTCGCCGATGAAAGGGTACATCCCCCGTTCATTTCGAAGGCAGAGCTACAAGCGATCTTCGAATCACTGAGAAAAAAGAAATCCGTGGGAATGGATGGTATACCCAACGTTGTACTTAGACATCTTCCTCCAGAAGTGGTGAACACTTACACCATCCTGTTTAATAATGCAATGAATAATGCCCATTATCCAGTGCATTGGAAAACAGCGGTGGTGCAACCCATTCCCAAAAGGGATAAAGATAGATAGATAGATAGATTTATATTGTTGAGAGGTGCAAGTGCACTGCGACCTATAAAGGATCTATTGTGCCCCCCTTACTAAGGTTCTAGCCGATGATATACTCGGTCTAGAGCACTTCCTCCAGTCCAGCTGCTACAGCAAACCGGAGTATCTTCAGTGGATCCAGCGAAGGCAAATCCGTTTCTGATAGGAGGTAGGCACCAAGGTGATTCCTTCTTTTGTGGATCAGTGCTTCGCATTCCATAAGAAGGTGCGCTGGTGTTTCTGCGAAGTCCCTGCAGAATCTGCAGTGTCCGTCTCCCTCTATTCCCAGTTTCCTAAGGTGCTCCTTAAGTCTGCAGTGACCTGTTAACATGCCCGCCAAGATGCGAAGCCGATTCTTACTAACTCTTAGGCAGGCTCTGCTTCTTTTCTGGTTGTATTTCCCCAGAAGTTCCTTTGCCTGTCTTATTTGGGGGATATCATCCCAATGTTTGGCCCATTTGTTCTCTTCTTCTTTCCTTAAGTCTTCCCTTATTTTGTGGGGTCCTATCCCACAGAAGGGTTCTGGTCCAAGGAATGGCGTGTCTGATCCGTTTTTAGCTAGCTCATCAGCTGCTTCGTTCCCCTCTACTCCTACATGTCCTGGTACCCAGTAGAGAGTTACTTTGTTTGTTTCTCCCAGTTTGTTGATCCTGGTGAGACACTCCCATACCAGTTTGGATCTGATCTCATGCGAGGTCAGTGCTTTAATAGCGGCTTGGCTGTCTGATAGTATCGCGATGTCCTGCCCGCGATATTTCCTGTCTAAGTTGAATTGCGCGCATCTTTCGATCGCGTGAACTTCTGCTTGAAATATGCTGGGGAATGTTCCCAGTGATTCTGAGTATCTAGTCCTGGGCCCGTACACTCCTGCCCCAGTGCCAGTAGATGTTTTCGATCCGTCTGTGTACCATTTAATTGTGTGTTGTTTGAGTTGGTATTTATCGGATTCGCTGCTCCAATCTTTTTGTTGCTCAGCTTTGAGTCAAATTTCCTTTCAAAGCAGTATTTCTTGACCATATCATCTCTGGGCCAGTCCAGAAGCGGCACCGATTTGGATAGGGTTACTCGCTCTTTATTTGCGATGCATGTTCCTTTCCCGATGCCCTCTTTGCTGATTCTTAAAATGGTCTCCTTGGCGATTCGCTCTAGCACTATGTGTAGTGGAGGTATCCCTACGATCACTTCTAGAGCTGCTGTGGGACAGGTTCGCATGGCTCCTGTTATACATATACAGGCTAATCTTTGCACTTTGTTGAGGGATGTCCTCGTCGTGGTTAGTCTAGATCTGTTGACCCATGCCGCTGCCCCGTATGTGATGATGGGTCTTACTATCATCAGATACATCCATCTCAGTGTGGCTGGGCTACAACCCCAGGTCTTTCCTAAAATGTTTTTGCACACCATAAGTGCTCTGGTGGCTTTGGTTACCACAGTTTCTACATGTTCTCTCCAGAGGAGTTTGCTGTCTAGTGTTAGACCTAGATACTTGACCTGTTTCTGTGGGTCAACTCTGATCCCTTCCAACAGGATGGGTTGCATACGCTTTAACTGTGTTTTCTTGGTGAAGGGTATCACAGTGGTTTTGGTAGGGTTCACTCTGAGTCCTACCGTTTTACACCACTTCTGTGTGATTCGTAGACCCCTCTGAATGATTTCGCATAGCGTTTCTTCAAATTTTCCTCTTGCGACAATGACTATATCGTCGGCGTACCCCTGGCACGTAATGCCGGCACCTGTCAATTTGTGCAGTAGTTCATCTGCTACTAAGCTCCACATCAATGGTGATAATACCCCTCCTTGTGGACAGCCTCTAGTGGTGCTTATTGTGATGGTTTTTTGACCCACCTCTATCTCAGCAGTCCTAGTTCTTAGCATCTCACACATCCAGTTACTTGTGGTGTGATTTACTCCTTTTATTTCGAGACCCCTCCTAATTGCTTCGTGGGAGGTGTTATCGAAGGCTCCTTCGATGTCTAGAAATACGCATACTGCTGTTTCCTTGCGCTCCAGTGTATCCTGAACCCAACTTGTCAGCTGGTAGAGCGCAGTTTCGGTGGATCTTCCTGCTCTGTAGGCATGTTGATTGTGGTGGAGAGGTATTCTTTCCCGCACAGTCATCCTTAGGTGATTATCTATGACCTTTTCTAGCGTCTTTAACATGAATGAGGTCAAGCTGATGGGCCTAAAGGATTTTGGTGAAGTGGTGTCTCTTTTTCCCACTTTCGGAATGAATATGACCTTTGCCCTTCTCCATATTCTTGGTATATGCCCAAGTGCGACGCTGCTTCTCAATAGTCCTAGGAGGTGTGGCATAATGATTTCCTGGCCTTGTTGTAGTAGGGCAGGGAATATTCCATCCGCTCCCGGTGCTTTAAACGGCTGGAAGGTGTTCAGAGCCCAACTTAGCCTTTGATTCGTGCAGATGTCTCTTGCCATCGCCCAGTCCTCTCTCCTGGGCCTTTTATGTCTTACTAGTACATCTGTGCTGCTGTAGATTGAGCTACCCGGGAAGTGTGTCTCTAATAGTAGAAGGGCCCTCTGCTCTTCATCTTCGGTATAGCTGCCACCTTGCTTTTTCAGTGAGCCAGGCGCGCCTGCTTTCTCCTTAGCCAGTGCTTTATGTAACCTGGCCGCTGCAGGGGTTGACGCTATGTTCTCACAGAATGCTCTGAAGCTATTTCTTTTAGCTTTTCTGATTTCCAAGTTGTATCTTGTTAATTGCTCGGTGTATGTTTGCCAGTCTCCGTCACGCTTTGCTTTATTAAAGAGCTTGCGCACCTTTGGTCTTAGGTCGACTAGCGTTTTGTTCCACCAGGGAATATCATTCGGATCTTTCTTACGGCTAATAGGGCAGCTGCTTTCAAATGCATCTTTGATCGCCCTGTTAACCACTTCTACGTTGCTTTCCAGTTCTAGGAAGTGACTCGCCGTTTTCTTTCCTTTCACATTTAATAGGTTCCACTCGAGTGTAGACCTATATCTGTCCACGTCAGTTTTGCGGGGGTTTCTTTTCGGGGTAACCTCCTTACTGAGACCTTCTATGTTAAAGGTGATGATCCTGTGGTCCGACATGGACGGCTCGTCAGAAACATTCCAACCTGTAATGCAGTTACTAATACTCGGGCTGCCGAGTGTAATATCTAGAACCTCTTCCCTTACCCTAGTTACGAAAGTTGGTGTAGTTCCCACATTCAAAATATCTAGGTTTTCATTAATAATGAATTCGAGAAGGCGCTCACCTCTAGCGTTGTTGTCGCTACTGCCCCATTCCAGACAATGGGCGTTGGCATCGCATCCTAGCAGAAGTGGCAGTTTGTGCCTTCTGCAGTGTCTCACTAGCCTTTAAACTTCTTCTGGCGGTGCCTCCCCGCCTCCGTCGAAGTAGGCCGAAGCAATTACAATGGCGCAGTGGGTGCCTCATACGTTAATGAAGGCCTGGATAGCTGTCATATCCTGCGTCATGTACTCTGAAAGACATAAGAATTTTATGTTTTTACTGATTAGTATGCAGGCCCTGGGGAGGTCCTGTCTATTATCCCAGATTACCTGTGCATTCTTGCTTGAGAGACCTCTTACCTTTCCCCTGAAATGATAGGGTTCCTGTATCAGCACAAGTCCAAGTTGGTGTTTGATAAAACTTCTTGAGATGACGGCCGAGGCCGCCTTCGCGTGGTGTAGGTTAACTTGTGCGATGCGAGTTAGAGCTTTTTGCTCCATTTTAGGGGAAATTCGGAGAGGGGCAGGTGCCCACCTCCATCTCTTCTTCCTCTTCTGTTAGAGGAATGACTAGATCCTCCGTGTTGAGTCCAGCTATGTCGACACTTTCAGTATCTTCCTCACTCAGGGGGATCTCCTCGGCCTTTGCTGGTGCTGTTGCTGCTGTGATGGAGTCAGCTGGAGTTGCAGTTCCCTCTTCTTCAGCTACTGATCCATGGTTTACTGCGAGTGCTCCGTCCTCGCCCGCGTGGGTTTCGGCTGTTTCGGCTGCCTGCTTCCGCAGTCCGCAGACATTTATTTTGCCGAACCTATATCGGATCATGTAGTCCTGCTTGGCAATCGTCTCTGCCGATTGGTCGTCAATGAAGAAGGTTACCACTCTTCCCTTGCCTTCTTCTCGACTACTGGTCGCTCTCCATAGATGGGTGTTAAGCCCCTCGTTTTGCGCTTCTATGAGGTCTAGCGACTTCTTCTGGTCGTGCCCAGAGCTCCTTGGGAGGAAGACGGTGATGGTGTGGATTTTGGGGATATCTTCCCCCTTCCACGCAGTTAATCTTGCTGCTGCTTGTAGTAGCCATTGAGCTGTGTCCTCGTTGTAACAGTCAACGAGTAGTAAGCCCAGTCTGAAGTGTATACCTTCAAACTGAAGCTTGCTCTTCCAGCCTAGGGCTACTTCTTCAATAATGGCGTCCTCAAGCGCCGTTTGCTCCTCGGTGCTTAGCGTTGCCACCGGGTAGTCCTTTGGGAGCACAGCCACACGCAGGTTTCTCACTATGCCTGCATAGCTGGTGCCTGGCTCTACTCTGCGTCTCCTCTCTGCTGGGACGGTGGTTGGGCCCGCCGAGCTGACGCTACTGGTAGCTTTATGTCGCTTGCTATCAGGTTTCTCCGGGGGGGGGTGATGGTATCCCTTCCCCTTTTTAGGTTTCCCTGTACTACTGGAGTGTCAGTTGCCTCCTTCTTCCTTTCCACGGTTAGCTTCCTTGCTTCTTCAGGTTCGAAACCTTGGGCTAGGAAGCGCAAGTACCACTTTGCACCCGCTCCACTGAGACCTTTTCTTAACGGGTCATCCAGACCACCGGGCTTACCCCTGTCTGGTAGCGTGGGAGGTTTATGCAGCCGCTCTCTGGGTCTGCTACTCTCTGCTGGTCTTCTCGCCTCCCGGGAAGTGTATGCCTTCTTTACCGGGGATCTTGGCCTTTGGGTGCCTGTAGGCCACTGTCTTCTTAGAGCTTCAGTGTCTCTGCGCCTGTGGTGCTCCGTGCTCATCCTGCGCCTAGGGCTGACTCTGCGCGCTGGAGGTGTTCTGCGCCTTTTATTTTTTATTTTTTCTTTATTCATGTTCCCACGAGTAGCTAGGGAAATATTCATCGGCCACATCAGAACCCCGCATGATGTGGTCGGGCCATGGTTACTCCCTGAGGCGACCTGGTATCAGGAAGGCTCCGTTCGAATACAGCCGGTATACCCCCTGGCTGCAAACCATCCAATAGGCACGGTCTCGCCTAACACCATGGATTAGGGGGGGCAGCTCTTGGTAAGTTACTCCTCAGTCAGCTCATCCGAGAGCGAAGCTCCCGCGGTTGAGTGAGTCCTTGCAACTTAAGCTCTCGCACCGCGTCAAGGTGTCTGCCAAGCGAGAGAAGGGATAAAGATAGCTCCAACCCGGGTAATCTCCGACCGATAAGTCTCCTTCCGACCATCAGCAAGGTATTCCAAAAAGTGATCCATAGAGCCTTGACTAAGTGGGTTGAGGACAGTCATATAATTCCGGATAACCAATTCGGTTTCAAGGCTGGGCATGATACTATACATTCCGCGTCCAAGCTGGTATCAGATATCCAATGGAATAAAAGCAAGAAGCAATGCACGGGTGCATGCCTGGTTGACTTGGAGAAGGCCTTCGATACCGTATGGTTAGAGGGGCTCTTCTACAAACTGTCCAGGCTGAGCATAATTAAGCCACTGCTGTACATACTTTATGACATGCTCACCAGTAAGAAGTTCATTGTGAAAAATGGCAATGTGACGTCTGCTGGAACTTTTGAAGTAAAAAATGGTCTGCAACAGGGCGCGGTTAATTCGCCGATCCTATTCAATATTTACACGAGCGATCTTATAGGTTCACTTCACCATGCCATAGCGTACGCAGACGACTTGGTCGCGTACAGGTCAGGGCCTAAGATCGAGGTCATTACATTACTTTTGCAGCGTGACTTCAATAAGATTAAGAGATACTGCGACGACTGATTTTCAACTTTCAGAAATCGGAGACCATCCTGTTCAGAACGCCGTTGTCTGGGGCCTCTAGGGATACCAGAAAGAATTGGCGAAAGTTCCCTATCGTGGGACAGCAGGGGCAGCCACTTGCGAGTCGAAGTGTAGTCAGATACCTTGGGGTCTGGCTAGATCAATATCTATAATTTAACAAACATGTGGATGCTGCTCTGGCCAGAGCCAAAGTTGCTTTTGCCCTCACAAAGAGACTGTTTTATAGCAGCCAACTCGATGCAAGGGTGAAGGTAATCTGCTACATGGCCCTCATTCGGTCTATGCTCGCATATGGGTGTCCCGTGTGGTTCAACGTGAGGCCAAGCTTGTTGGAAAAGATGCGGGTGTTTGCGTTTGTATAGAACACCAGAATCTGAGTACATAAAATTCTATCGTAATGAGGTCCTGTACAATAGGGCGAATTTAATCAGAGTGGATAATTTCTTAATCAAGTTGATTCGAAGGCACATTGCAGGAGCAATGACCTCGATGAATAGCCTGATCTTTGGGGCTTATTACCCCAACAATCTCTATCACGAGAGTGTGCGCCTTAACGGCCTTATCCCTCCAGAAGCGTTCCTATATCTTGATCAGAGAGGTCTGATCCAGGATAAGTTAGCGGTACCCCTAATCTTCCACGTCGCCAGAAAAGCTGTGGATAGGCGACTCAACTACGACCGAGACGTCGCACAGGATAGTGTAGAGCGTCTCCGGTTCAGCAGGGCGGTTTCAGTCCGCGATATTGAAGAGGTTAGTAGGCAGCACAATCAGTTTTGGTGGCTTAATGAAGAAGACGGAACACCGTCTTCGTTTCCTCCTAATCCGGACTAGCCTGTAACGGAGGCAGAGCGGGTCGTCTATTTGTTTGTTCTACAATAGCAATGGCCGGCTTACATAGTATTAAGGTAGTCTTAAGTTTGTAGTTTTTAGTAATTAAAAAAAAAAAAAAACACAGCCACAGCACTTGCCTAATAAAAAAAAAAAATAAAAAATTATAAAAAAAGTGTGTATTATTACACAACGTAGTTAAGTTAGATTAAGATTATTTTAAGGCAGTTTGTAAGTTTTACTTATATTTACAAAAAATAAGTCCATATACTAAGTTTTTTTTCCACAATAAAACATTTTTCTCAGTTTTTCAATTTCTTAGATAGTTAATATAGATATTAAATAAAGTAAGTTAGGTTACGTCGAAAGACATAGATTAAGTGTTAGGATTAGCTTAGAGCGCCCGCAGGGGGTCAGTAAGTTATTACAAGATAGTTAAGTTAATTAAGCTAGTCTTAAGCGTTTTTTGTTAGCACGTAAGATATTATTCTGAATTCTAAAATAAAAATGCATTGAAAATGAAAATGAAATGATGGATTCAATGTTGGAGTGGAACATTTTTAGCATGGTGTTTAAACTTATTGCTTCTTCTTCCTTTTATCAGCGAGGTTATGATCCGAAAACAAGGGATCATAACCCTCCCACTTCACCGCATTTCTACTGATCCGCCTGTGGGGTTCGCCTATTTGACCTCAGAAAATATCGGCAGGCCTGCCGATTTTGGATCACTCGGTTACTGAGGCCAATGAGGGGTTTATAGCCTTACCTACAGCGCGATGTCTTTGGAACGTGCATTGATATTGTCTTTTTAACCGGGCTCAAATGATCTCTTCTTTGAACGTGGCAATACCAACTGAGCTGGTCGCGCTCTATTTTTTATACGATGGTTTCCTTGATGTGAAAACTTCCACGGATCTTCGAACTTCTCATTCGATCAAGCTTTGTCACTCCTGCTGTCATGCGAAGCATCTTCATCTCAGCTGCCGTTAGTTTACTCTAATACGCTTTGTACATCGTCCTACATTGTGAACCGTGTGTGAGCGCTGGATGCACAACTGCGGTGTAGAGCCTTCCTTTCAACGTAGGTGGCATTTTTCTCTCACAGAAGCTAGCGGAATTTTCTCGCCACCTCATCCACCCTACGCTTACGCGATGATTGATGTCGTCATCACAAGTTGCTTTGCTATTGATCATAGATCCAAGATATTTGAACTTATCGCACTTGGGAAGCACTGTTCCATTCAAATAAATGTCTGGAATAGGCCTGAGTGGATCAGAGAACGGGCAGCATAAGTACGCTGTCTTTTTTGAACTAATGCGATACACATTTCCCTCCAGAGCGTCCAACTACACATCAAGTGCTCGTTGCAGGGATGAAGGATCTTCACTTATGATGGCTCCATCGTCAGCAAAGAATAACTGATGTACCTTGGGGTCCATCACTTTACCTTCAAGCAGATAATCAAGGACTGTAATAAAGAGCAAAGGACTTAAAGCGCTTCTCTGGTGCACCCCGACTTTGATTGGGAATTCTTCGGTTACTCCAGCGGGGCATCTTACTCTTGTCTTTGCTCCTTCGTACATGCCTATGATCATCTGTACATAGGTTTCTGGAACCCCTCGATGTCTTAGCGCCACCCATATCAGATCTCGTGGTTGTCTGTCGAATGCGTTTTCAAAGTCAACCAATACAATATGCAAATCCCTTAAGGAATCACGATGTTTTTCCATATATGTTCCTCATATATCTTGGATTGCATCTGTGTTTGATTTACCCGAGACAAGCCTACACTGATCATCAGATAGCCGTATTATTTTTCGCAGTCGGCCACCTAATATCCGCTCAACGATCTTCATGGTGTGTGACATCAGCTTATTCGAATGGTAGTTATCACAGTTTCGCGTATCACTCTTCCCTTTTTATACAGGGAGAAGATAACTTTCCCTCCATTTATTCGGCATTGGGTCACCTCTCACAAATTTGGAGATGAGAATTCTGAGCCATCTGAACCCGATATCTCCCATCTTTTTCCAGAACTCAGAGGGCATCTCCTCTGGCCCAACCGCTTTTCGTTTTTTGGAGTATTTGGTCGCCTCACTAACTTCTTCAACTGTGATGTCGGGTATTTCTTCACAGTTAGGGGTGGCTCTTGGAAAGTATAGCCGGGGAAACTGTTCATTTAAAAGTTCTTCATAATACTGCCGCCACCTCTGCAGAATTTTGTCGTTATCCACAAGAAGCTGGCCATGAGCATTGTTAATGAACTCTGGCATCTCCTTAGCATTCCTCCTTCTTTGGGCGGATATTTTGAAGATGGTTGCGCTCTTGTTCATATTGTATCTTCGCAGCTCCTGGATAGCCTGGTTTGCATCAGCAACCGGGGAAGATATTTTCTCCAGCTCCCGATACAGGCCCTCCGTACTCTCTGCTTGAAGCTCGGCGCACTTATTCTCCGCTTTTTTCTTGTAACTACTGTATTCCATTTCGAGGCGAGCTTTTTCGTCAGTATTATTAGAGGGGTACTTTGACCAAGCTTTACAAGCCGCTTTCTTCTCATTTATCACCTTCTTGGTTTCATCACTCCAACACCATGTTTCTTTGGGGTGTTGATGGTGGCCTTTTGAAGCTCCTAGCAGTGATTTGTCCTTTTTTAAGCAAGTTCGCTGTAGGAAATCCCACATATTTTGTGCTCTGCACTCTTTATCCTCAGCTCCGTTGATGGTGTGAGAGAGCTAATTTTTCATTACGAAAACAAAAGCCTGGCCTTATTGCATTGCAACGCAACATTTTGGGCAACAACCCGAACGCGGACTTTGTTTTGTTCGGTTCCACCCAGTGCTGCCAGATCGTGGTAAATTTACCTTTTCGTGGTAAATTTCAACTCCAATTTTCAACATATGGTAAAAAGGTAAAATTTTCTGTTTTCCATACAAAAAAGTGAAATTCTACTGACAAATTCGTCTTCTCACTCATTCTGACTGCAATAGTCAGTAATGAATTGAGCCCTTAACTTGAAAGGGGTAGTTTCACCGATCTCACGTATTTGGTGATTGTATGCGTAGCGATCTACTATTGTTGTGTGGCAATTATTAATACATGTAAAGGAATACGGAATTATAAGTTTCACGTACACACGGTACACAACAGCATATAATTTTATTTTGAGAGTCATTCTTCTAGCAATACAAGGATTCTTTCAATTGTAGCAGACGTAAAAAATAAAAAAAGGAATAGTTTGAATGATGGTTTGCTTAACAGTATTTGTAAAATAAGATTTTCCTTTAAGGAACATTATTGTCGAATCGGACATTACATTTAAGAATTTTATTTTTATAAAAAAAGTTATTTATACAAAATACAGATTCAGGTAATAAATAAATATTTAAGTACAGACAGGTTTAAAAAAAAAATTTAATTTTAGTTTGCAGTTGTTTTGCAGAAGATCGCTTGGCGCCTTATCGCTCATTTTTGAAGATGTATTAATTTGCAATGGCAAGGTCGTTTAAAAAAAAAATAAAAATGTTCGTTAATTTTGTGGTTTTACTTTAATTCCGTTTCGTGCTTTTGTGTTGCTCTTATAACCTTGAAAGTCATTTTGTACTTGTGTGCGGAATTTTTGGTGGAAATGGTAAATTTTCATCCATCATGTTGTATTTTTCTCGAAAAAAGTCTGCCAGCACTGATCCACCATCGGTCGAGACAATGCTCTCAATATAATAGAAATCCTCTACTCTCTACTGGTTATTCAGCTATGCAAATTGATGTATTTTAATTTTAAGCCCGACGACACGCCTGCCTTCCTCTCCACATTTGACGTCATTTGCTAGAGGTCTATACTTCTGTGAGAGAGTTAGTACTATCATCATCGTATTAAAAATTGTTCAGTTGGGATGTAAGAGTCCATCGAATTCATTCGTTCATTCGTCGACAAAGCTGCATGAAGCACATCGCTAATCCCAATAGGAATTGTATTGGTGAAAGAATCCAGCCTTGTCTTACCCCACTTTGGGTCACAACTTCCCCAGACAACCTTTCTCTGTGCAAAACGTGGAATTTGGGCCCATCGTATGTAGCTTTTAAAATAATAGTAACTGATTTATCTGGAATACCTCTCCTGCGTAAAGCACCCCAAATTTTCCTTGCTGACACTATCGAACGCCTTCTCAAAATCTAGGAGTGGCGATCGATATTCAACGCACTGCTCGATGATGATCCGCAAGGTGTTAATGTGGTCGACACATGAGCGGAAACCTACTTCGATAGACAAAGAGAGAAAGAGATAAAGGGAGAGAGAGAGAGAGAGAGAGAGAGAGAGAGAGAGAGAGAGAGAGAAAGAAAAAAAGATTTATGTAGTGGTTTGAAACTTACACTTAGTGGTTTGAAACTTAGATGGTTTGTGTTTCAGAAAAACTTTTGGGGTCGGCTAAATAACTAGGGAGATTTTTTTTGTTTTTGTTTTTGTTTCAGTATTTTTCTCCGACCGCCTGAGGTCATAGGCAATTCAATTTTTCCATCTATAAGACCAACCTACTGCCAGTATTATGCCTGTGCAATAGCTAAGCTTGACGACCATTCCCTTCTTCCACGCATCAGGAAATGTCTCACCTTCCCAAACTTTCTCTAGATTAGATTATATTAGATTACATTTTTATTGTTATGCAAAATCAAACAAAAATCCGTTAGCATGGCATTGCCGTCTGCGTGGTTGACAAAAAGTAAAACATTATTAATCAATTATACCCTAATAGCACAGTGATGAATTAATTCGTTATTTACCTTATTTCGTTTCCAATTTCTTCAGAAGTTTTCATCCAAGACTCTCTCTCTATATTGAAAAGCAATTTTGCAGTACCTAGTTAGTGGTGTGGCGTCAATCTCATTAAGGATTTGCAGGACTTGGTTTTCCGACAAGAAATCATTTTCAAAGATACCTTCTTGTTTCTCGCAAAATTGGGCACTTGCTAAGAAAATGAAAACTATACTGTCTCTCTGACAACGTGCACACTCTGCAGACTATCGGTAGGTCATCCCTTTTGATGGATATGGCATGTACCATATCATGTAGCAGAGCTAAGCTCTCTATAAACAGTCATATTAAGTACAGTCTTTAATAAGATCTCGAGGTGTAAAGACCTATAATAAAGATACTAATTTAAAGTGTATGTTCGCGTTTTCATTTCACGAGTTCCAAGATATAACTCTTGTGGGGCATGTAATTCAGTTTCTCTATAAGTGGGAGCAGCAGTCCAGCCGATGTTTTTGGCGCTGCTCGTAAGAGCTCCGCGGGAATACTGTCATATCCTACCGCCATGTTGCTTTTCAGTTCTTTGATCGCGGTAGGGATCTCATTCTTACTGGGAGTCGTGGTGCGTATGCGGGAATTTCTTACCTCGGCACCTCAGTCTGATTTGGGAGCACATCACCAGCGAATGCACGGTTCAAAACGCTCCTTCCGTCTCCTGAGCTGGTCTTCATCCGAAATTAGCAAGTAACCGTCTAGGCACTGATTGATAGCTGGAGTTGCGACCACCTGTCAGGTCTTTGGTAACGGTCCTGCTGTCGCACCTCCCTGCAGCCAGTGCGTTGATGTAGTTGAGCTTGTCACGTCGCACGCTACTCTGAACTTCTCTCAGACTCTAGGTCGTTCCTCCCTGCAGCCGGAGTAGTTGCAATGCGAGCTTGCAGATGGTACGTTCGTATCCTCGGAAAGTCGGACATTGATTGATTGAGCTGTTATGACTCATAGATTTTTCTCTGGGTAGATGCCTCCACCTCCTCGATATATTTATGCCGAAAGCTAGTATCTAAGTGAGAAATAAAGCGGTAAGGAGGCTTCCTTTCAGATTAGTCTATGTATGCGTTCCAGTCTAAATTAAGGTCATAATCGTAACTCTTCGCTAAATTTATCAGGTCCTTGTACCACTGACTTCTGGTATTTACTGCGAATAAAACAGCCTTCGATGTAGTCAAAACTCAACTTCTGGAAGTACAAAGGGGCAATTGCTGTTTCGACCATCAACATGGAATTTGTTTCAGTTGTGGGAAGTCGGAATATTCCACATAGGTAAAACCCTGCAACCGCATCATATTGTACTATGTACACGCCTGGACTCCGTAAAAAGACTGTTGTTTTACACTGTGGGGAATACTACGGTCTTGGAAACATTTACTCCAGGTTGAACTATTAATACTCACGACGATACGTCTTTCATCCTCGGTGTAGCAATATACCTTTTAAAGTAGTTAAAGGTACTGATCTTCAGTTGGTTTTAGTAGGTGACAGTAAATCGGTTTTTAAAGAATCAACTTTTCTTTTTCAACTGCGGCATTTTAACATTCATTATCGACTATTTTGGAACACATATTTACATACAAAATACATACTCTCATTACTTTGCATGTTTTCTTAAATACGTCCGCTCAAAGGCGTTTGAAAACGAGTGCTTTGATTAAACCCTTCATCTACTGCTCATCTAATCATTGCTTATTTCCCAGTTATATCAATATGCAACAGTCTTACTCCAGGATGCGTGGTACTTCTGAGGTACAAAATAATAACCTTGTCTATTCGCTGTCAATTTAAAATGTTCTCCTTCGTATTATGTAGGAAACCACAGTCGTATCCGAAAACACCTTACCCTTTCTACCCCCTGAACAGTTCTCTACCACAAATTTTTTAATTTCCACAGAAAGTCATATAAACATTAAACATTTACATCGGCTCTAATGCACAAAATGCATTTTGAATTCATGTTTTGCTCCTTCGTTCTTCGTCCATCTCGTGTGGTCTTCTGTTTTTGGGTTTAGTAATGCGCTTAGAATAATTGAACAGGCAAAGCCATTTTGTGCACATGAAGTGAAATGGAGCTTATAAATGCACTTTCGTAAGAAACTCTAATCGAATGTTGAGTAGATGTGATTTTAAAATTAATAAATTCTTGGTATCCTATAAATTCTGTTATAAAATTAAATCTGATACTGCAACATATAATCCATACACACACATTGTAGGGACATACGAGCATTTGTAAACATGGTTAGTTCATAGCTAGAAATGAGGAGACTAAGTCATAGCAAATCTGTTTTAAATTCATATATTGGTCCATAAGAAAATCATGATGACTAATAATTGCTATGTAAAAGAGGAAATCATCATCGATGATGAGGTAAATAACTTAAGTTTACAGAGCAGATATCAAATAAGATCAAGTTTGAAGATATTATATTGATTGAATTTTGTGAAGTTGATAGGAACTTTGGATATAAATTTGCCAAACTACATTACATCTGTAAATATGTACATATATAAATTTGTATTCCAGCAATTACTATATTATAATTGTTACTGACATGAACTCAGCTCAGTACTTTCCTAGTAGAAATCGTGGTAATACATTTGTTTTTAAGCGATTTTTCCAAAAACTTAGTAACCAACTAATTTAGAAAAAAGTAATAAAAAAAGTTTAATAAGAAACAAAGCACTTGCATTGTAAGAACCATTTGTAATGCATTATTTTTTATTAGCATAACCTTTCAAATGGAGGAGTGGGTGGAATGGTGTGTTGGTAATGTGAGTGGTAGGTTTTCGGTTTAAGTTTCAACCATATTCATTCGATTTATCTATTAACAAAATTATTTTATCTTGCACCAAATAGAATAATGTAACACGTACCTAATTGAAATGAATAGTACAATAGAATCCAAATGCAAACTTCAGAGCAAATTCTCCACGACTATTTCGAACACCATCCATGAAGTAAGCAAGAATTGAGTTTTTTTTTCTTTTAAAATCCTTTCACTCTTCGAGGAGCATAGGGCGTCAACAACGCCTGGGCGCCATCTTGTTCGGAGTTCTGCAACGTATTTGAGCTGCCCCCAACTCATTCCCAAAGAGCTTTAATCCTCCTCGACTATCCTGCGCCACGTTTGAGTAGAGCGTTCCGCTGTTCTGTCTGCCTGCGTGAGCGGATTCTACTGCATGACAACACATTTTTCGACGCGCTGTAGGGTGCGTCCAATCCACTGCCACTTTCTCCTTCACACAGTAATGGTTCTTGGCCCGTTCTCAGATAAAGTTGTTCGTTGGAGATACGATTGGGTAATTGTCCTAAGCGAAGTTCTTCCAAAACTCAGAAACAGCGGCGTCAAAACCATAGTTTACGTGGACGACGTCGTGCTGCTGGCAACAGGAAAATTCCTTCCGACGCAATCGAAGGGGCACTAAGATCCAGTGACTCCTGGACGCAGAAATGTGAATTAGCCGTCAATCCCCAGAAAACGCAATTAGTACTATTCACAAGCAAAAGGATAATTCCACAGTTCGTAACACTTTCTGTAAGGGGTACCCCCTTAAGTATCTCAAGTAGTGCGAGATACCTCGGCCTGGTGCTCGATAGAAAACTGAATTGGAGTCTGAACATTAACGATAGAGTCAAAAAAGCCACTATAGCCTTCTACTCGTGTAACAAAATATTCGGAAAAACTTGGGGGCCAAACCCCAAAATCATCCTATGGATGTATACAGCTATAGTAAGGCCCAGACTAAGTTATGGCAGCCTTGTATGGTAGCAAGCCGCCTGCAAACCTAACAACCTAACTGCCATCACAAAAGTACAAAGACTAGCGTGCATTGGCGCGACCCCTCCGTGTACATCCCGCCTTGCACACTCGAACTCGAGGCAGGGAACAAAGCTCTAATGGAGGCAAACAACAGATGGTCCTCTCTTGATACTTATATCATCACGAGGAAGCTATGGCCTACATTTGACAGTGCAAAAACCAATAAACTCTTGCACAGGGATAGAAAATCACTCTCTACTCTCATAGGAATTATTACGGGGCACAACACTATGGGGGCTGCGGCGACGAGGAGGTTCACGAGGACACTACCCACTTCCCCTGCCACTGCCCAGGCCTCTACCACCTTAGAAATAGATACCTTGGACAATACTTCTTTAAGGATTTAGAAGAATTGTCCAACAGACCGATCAACGACATCGCAAACTTCATTAAATCCTCTGGATGGTTTGTATCTCGCGCACAGTAAGTACTATATACTTTCTAATAGGCGCCGTACTGAGACGTTTATTTTTCCTCACGAGGAAGGGATATTTTTCTTTTCCATTAATCCATTAGTGAAAGTTGTAACGAAGTGACATAATCCACCGCCACAGAAATACAAACAAGCAGTCATCCACACACTGCGCGCACCACCGGGAGTTTCATTGTGGTAGCCGAGAGAAACAGAGTATACCAGAGGCGGCATCTCTGATGGATTATTGCCAATCCTGCCACTGGTCTTCCGAATTTGCTCCTGACGGCATAGGACTTAGATTGATATTAAAAGAAACTCGATCGGCAAAGACTCTGGCGGTCTCTTGAGATTGTAGCCGTCTGACGTCAAACTTCCCCACAGTATTTCATTGATTTCGGTCCGTCCTGTATATCCGCATCCGTATCTTAGCTACAACTAGGTAGTAATACGTCCACGTTGGCTCTTCGGAAAGTCCGGACACCCAGAATACTGGCAGAGTGCCCTGCGTCGATCGCAATGTGATCGATTTAGCTGACCGCTTTTTCAAAAGATAGCCATGTTCCCTTGTGAATATTAAGACGTGGGAAACGCGTACTAGCTACCACAAGTTTTCGTTAAAAAGTCGCAAAGTCGACTAGTCTGAATCTTTTGTCGGATGTGATGTCGTGCAGGCTGTGCTTTCCGACCACGCTACTAAGGACGTCGTCTTTTCCTAGCTTTGCGTTAAAATCACCTAGGACAGTTTCAACGTCATGGCTAGGGCATTGCTCATAATTCTTGTCCAAGAGCTGGTAGAATTCATCCTTCGTCGCGTCGTCCATCTTCTCGCGAAGGGCGTGAGTACAGTAGTAGATGTCGCAGTTTTTCATCCTCCTTTTGCCTGGCCCATCCCATCGCACTTCTTGGATAGCGGTAATGCATGCTTTGCAACAATCTAGTACCTCCACGTGTTCGACAACACGTAGTTTGTAGAGGGACCTAACATTCCACGTTCAGACACGAAGATCGTTGTCCTTTTTAACAGTAAGATCATCCGTAACCGAGGCTGTTGGTTGCTTCGTAACGGTTTTTTTTTTATGTGGTAGGGAAGTTAACCCGGCGGCACAACCACCTGGAGGACCAGATCCCTTTTTTGCAACCCCTAGGACGAGGGGCCGGATACACCCATGTCAATAACCCACTTCGGGTATATGAGCGCTGCCGTTGGTCCATTAAGGGTTCATTGCCGCTATCTCTTTTTCAATACGCTGACTCAGTATTGAAAATCCTTACAGACCTCAGCTCCAAATATGCCGAAGTAACTCAAGTAACTCAAGTTGATTCCATTGGGAGAATTCATCCGCCGCACGCCCTCCTTCTGAGTAGCTCTTGCTATACTTCTGAAACGCATATTTCAGCTAATCAGGTCAACAAGAGATGCCTCCTCCGGTTAGACGTATGTGTGCTGTAGTTCACTCAGATGTGCTTGCGCAGGTCCGAGCGTTCAACTACCCACATATCGTCAGACTCAGCACACGCCCATCGTTAGTTCACTATCAGATAGCTATCTAGCGAGCACCACGAGGAGGTGATGATGCGATTTTGCCACGCCTCAGTGGTGAAGTGATCCAAAGTCGGGAGACCTGTCAATACTTCCAGAGGTCAAACAGGCGAACCCCGCAACGGGATCAATAGAAATACAGTCATGTGCGAGGGTTATTGTCGCTGGAGTTTAGATCATAACCTCGCCGAAAATGGAAGAAGAAGAAGACAGTTTGCTCTTAACAAAATGGCAGAATCACAAGTTCATTTCTATTTATCTCTACACACCGATGGTAAGATGGAATCCGTTTTCATATCCTTTTCATACATATTATGATAGACATTAAATTCAAAGGAAGGTAAGAAGTTTCTCTTTGTGTTTAAGAATTATGTATGTACCGCCCTGATCAAAAAGTTCCCGGAATAAAAACCGTGTGGCGCTCCCATCGTTCCGATTTGAGTTCTGTGTTTCTTTGTTAAGTTGGTACATCTGTGGTTGATATTCCCTCTAAATCTTAGCGTCATAGCTTGACATTTGCAAAAGTTACGTAGCCAAGAGTACATCTATCTCTGAGTGTGTTGGCTATTTTTTACCAGACCAAAATTGTGGGCAGAAAACTCGTGGATTTTGCACCATGGCACGTCGCACAGTGCCATCATTATTCGTAATTTTTTGATGAGAAATGCAACAAATACCATCCAACAGCCACCGAATTCACCTGATTTGGCTCCCTGTGACTTCTTTCTGTTCAATCGAGTTAAAAAACCATTACGGGGAACGCGTTTCAGCAGCCGAGAGAAAGTAATGGAAAAATCGCAGGAAGCATGATGGACATGCCGAAAACCGAATATAAAAAATGTTTCGAAGATTGGATCAAGCGCTGGCATAAGTATGTTGCAGTCGATGGGGATTACTTTGAAGGGGACAATATACAATAGATTTAGATGAATAAACTTGTATATTTAATTTTCTGAATAAATTCCGGGAACTTTTTGATCAAGGTGGTATCTACCTTCAATATGGCACCTACTCCGAAAAGCATTTCTACAGATTTCCACATAAGTGTTTCCATTTCTAAAAATTACTTGACTTAATAATATATGCACATACATATTCCGACGTACATATAGATTTATTTTATAGTATACAAAAAAGAGCAAAAGCTGATCATCAGAACAGTCAAGTTCACACTCTATATAATTTCATAATAATTTCATAATTTATTAGTTCATAAAAATCTTTTACAATAGATTGTAACAATCTTTTGTTAGCAAAAGTTATAAAGAAAAAAACAATGTAAATAAAGGAAGGTAATATGCAAGCAAAGAGGAGTGAGACAAGTTAGTGTAAAAAGAATTTAAAAAAAAAAAAGTAAAAAATTAAATTTCAATTATGTACTATAAGTACAAGTAAATAAGAAAAAGTACGAAAGCGATTAAGATAGTTATTCGAAAAGTATTTCAGTCTTCAGCCAAATGTCTAAACAGGAATGCAGAATTTTAAAACAAAATGACTATCTTTACGTTAGAATACACACCTAGTCATTTTGAAATATCATTCACTCACCCTAGAAAAGCACTTCAAACCCTCTCTACATGTTTTTCCTCGAGCACCCTGTCAGCAATAATGATTTAAAACTTCTTCCACACGAAGTAATGAAAGCGTAAGCTCACCGCCACAATACGTTGTTTTTACAACGTATTAACCGTATTTATCCACCCTCATGCACTTAAGCTTTTACCATCCCGTATGTGCGCAGCGATTAAATACATTTTACCGATCTACCGCCGAGAATTGTAATCTCACTTTTAATCCACCATCGCTCACCATCACCATATTCCTGGTTCGACTGACGTTGCTGGTTGTGCAACTTTTACCAACGTAACCCCTCATTCTACCCCCACACAAATCCTTCCAATGAAATGTAAAAATAATTCGCCTACGTATATACGAGTACCCATCGTGAATCCTAGTATACACCGTATCGCCATCTACCGGTGCGCATTATTTTCCAATTTGGCATGCAAATAAATTTCGGAATTCATGCTCCAGCAATAAAGCTTCTTCGTCGTCGTTACACACAAAATAGGATTGTAATTTAAATGCGGACGATATATCCGTATGCGCTTTCCTGTTCGTTTTCTTCACTTCCGTATCCTTGAAATCTCCTAACCTTAGTGTAGACGGTTAGACACAAAGTGACTGTGGAGAGTAGGAGGGAAGAAAAAGTTTCCCGACTACAACACTACTGAATGGGGCTAACGAAATCTGAATAATTCATAAATCTTGGCCCGTTCGCTGTCGGGGTTTTACTCTGTAAAAATCTCATGTGGACCTAACATCCTACCTTTTCAATCTGACCGAGTTGGGGTCCTCGGGGGATAACATGTTAAGTGGATTGCTTAATAGTTGGTAGCATATCGTATTCCATTTATCCATAGACCGGAGTGTTAGTTGGTTGTCCTTGTTTTGGACTATTTTCTGCGGTTGATGTTATATTTTCTTTCACTTCCGGTTATTCAAAATGGACAATGTCCATCCATTGAGTTGAAAGCTTTTATCTTCCTGTCTTCTCTCTTCCTGTTGGTAGAGGGGTGAAGTGTGGTCAGCATTATCTATGAAAGTTGGAAGAGGCACGAAATTGCATTATAGGATTTTTTATTTCTCCCCCACCTCGTTTACTCCTCCCACCACGTTCTGTTATAAAGTGATACAAGCTTTCAAAAATGTTGCTAATACATATATGGACGGGTTGTGTAAGAAATACGAAAAAAAGCAAGGTCGGTGATGTATTTAGAGAAATTTACGTAAATGGCATCGAAATGCTAGGAGGAATGACTTTAGCCATCAGATCTTGTCCAAGTAATGTCAAAAGCCTTGTGGAGTGGGGACCAATCTCCACTTAAAATAAATAATACACTACTGGATTCCCGCTTACAGGTTCTTTCAGCTACCTTAGCCGTGCAGGGACGGGATTACAATATCACTGCAGCGCTCCCCAGCAGACCTTCCCATAAAAGGGGACTAAGGAGACAAATCAGATTTAGGCCGTTTAACACCCAAATGAGAATTCAGTTGAATCAGTCACTCTAATACTCTTATGGATGGCAAACGACTAACAAATGCCTCGTAGGGGCAGCATCTTCCGATAGGTGCTGGTCCGCTAAGTAGCGAGAAGGAGCCACTGCAGCCGAAAACTTAGCAGCTCTGTTAGTAAGCCCTACTCCCACCTCCTCGTGGTGTCATCTGGGAATTTCTTCGGAAATTGCTAACGGGAGAGGACGAATGGCGAGCTTCCTGTGCCAAAAAACAGGATAGGTGTCGGTTGGCCTGTGGCCCAGCGAGCCGCAACCGTAAAACAAACTATTGCTCCGAAACGGAAACAATCGCCTCGGATAAGAACGGATAATTTTTTGACGACCTTTGGCTATCGAACACGACAACGATCGGATTCTGGAACGTTAAGACCCTCCTGGACTCACTTAAGGAAGGGCCTTATAACGCCAGATTCCTCCAATTGGAGCGCAAATTCGAATTGGTACGATGCTGGGAAATACATCTCCACAACAAAAAACACTATCGTGCTCTACTCTGGTAAACCAGCTGGAAATGCACGGAGTTCCGGAGTAGGACTCATGCTAACTTCAGCAGCACGTAGTAGCCTCATATCCTGGAAACCCCATAGTGACCGGATATTGACGGCTAGGTTCCAGAGTAGAGTTAGAAATATTACCATCATACAGTGTTATGCTCCGACTCTAGAAGCGACTGAGGATGAAAAGGATGATTTTTATAGCCACTTAGGCGCCGCCTACAACCAAACACCTAATGGGGACATCGTAATGGTGATGGGAATGTCAAGATGAGTAGCGACAACACCATGCTTAAGCACGTGATGGGAGTTCACGTTCACGTTCACACCTGCCATAAGATCAGTTGGGTCTTTACTGATAGGCAACGAACATCCAACCAGATCGACCACATTGCGATCAGTCGCCGCTTTAGAAATTGTCTCCTGGACATCCGAAACAGACGTGGAGCAGACGTCGGACAAGAACGAGATCACCATCTTATGGTAGCTCATTTACGCCTTCGTACTGCATCCGTCAACAGCAACCGCTCAAACCTACTTAACATCACCAGGTTTAATATCGACAAGCTCAAGGTTCCCCAAGTGCGCCAACAGTTCAGGGACCATCATGCCTTAGAAGCAGAAGGGCTGAAGAAGCAGCGAGTAGGTGCGACTGTTTACAACATCACTAAGGAGCTCATTGGTGGTCGAAACTCCAAACAACATCCAGTGAAGAGTCTAGACGGTAACCTTCTGATTTCGGATGAGGATCAGCTCACTAGATGGAGAGAACATTTTGCTACAGTGCTAAATCACTTAGACGATGGCGGTATGATCTTGAATTCGAATGAGCAGTTCGAAGCAACAAATTCCCGAATTCGCACCGTACCTCCCAGTAAAACTGAAATAATAACAGCAATCAAGTCCCTCAAGAAGAATAAAGCGGTGGGTATTGATGGCATCCCTGCCGAGCTATTTCAAGCGGCGCCAAATACATTGGCAGATTTGCTGCATCCCCTAATACTGAGAGCTTGGAATAGTGAACAATTTCCACAGGAGTGGAAAAGGGGGATGATCATTAAGCTTCCAAAGAAGGGTAACTTGATGGAGTGCGGTAACTGGAGAGGTATATGTGTTCTTCCAGCTGTAGCCAAAATAATATCTAGAATATTTCTAGAACGAATTAAAGACATTTAGATTCAACTCTCGATGTCGAACAGGCAGGCTTTCGTGCTGGATCCTCCTGTATCGACCACATAAACACCTTACGGATCATAATCGAACAATACGTTGAGTATAGGTCTCCGCTACATTTACTGTTAATCGACTTCGAGAAGGCTTTCGATAGCTTGAATCGAGATGCTATCTGGTTGGCCTTGCGCAGGAGAGGCATTCCAGAAAAACTTATAGCTATTATCAAGGCTACATACGAGGGCGGCAAGTGTCACGTCGTGCACAATGGTAAGGTGTCGGACGATTTTGAAGTCCAAAGTGGAGTACGTCAAGGGTGCATACTGTCCCCACTATTGTTATTGGTGGTTATCAGCGATGTACTCCGTGCAGCATTGACGGAAGCTAATTATGGAATTCGTTGGACGTTGACATCTTACCTTAAACACCTAGATTACGCTGACGATGTTGGTCTACTTTCACATCGGATAATGGATCTTCATTTGATGGCCCAAAATCTAGAAGCTGAGGCAAACAAAGTGGGGCTAAAAATAAACACCGCCAAAACAAAGGCACTGAGCACTTCTAATACCCGCCATTGCCGGAAAGCAAGTCGAGAAAGTTGATAACTTTCTTTATTTAGGAAGTATCGTCTCGGCTAATCGCGGTCGCACCGAACTGGATGTGTGCAGCAGAATCGGAAAGGCTAAGGCTGCGTTCGGAATGCTGTCCAAAATCTGGAGAAGCAATGTTATCAGCTTAAGAACCAAGCTACGACTGTTCCGCTCCAACGTAGAATCAGTGCTGCTTTATGGGTGCAGTACCTGTAAGTGGACACCATTAACACACGAAAGCTGCAAGTCTTCGTAAGCAAATGCTTAAGAATCATCTTGAGGATTTTTTGGCCGAACCGCATCTCCAACGAACAACTTTATCTGAGAACGGGCCAAGAACCTATAAGCATTACTATATGAAGAAGAAAGTGGCAATGGATTGGACACACCCTACGGCGCGAAAACAACTTCATTGCGAAATACGCCATGCAGTGGAATCCGCTCACCCAGGCAGGCAGAATAGCGGGACGCCCTAGGCAAACGTGGCGCAGAACAGTTGAGGAGGAATCGAGCTCTTTAAGAATGAGTTGGAGGCAGCTCAAATGCGATGCAGAACTCCGAACACGATGGCGCGCAGGCGTGGTTGACGCCCTATGACCAACGAGGGGTTAAAGGATATGAATAACTAATACTCTTATGCATCCCTACACCTTCATGGTCACCCAGGCCCCACTACCAGCCAATACAAACTGCACAACACTACAAAGGGTTCGATTGAATCAATCACCCCAATACTCGTTTGCACACTCTGCATTCCCGGTCCACCTTGACTTTAGGGTTGATTGAGTCATTCACCCTACTTAGCCACTACAGGCACATTAATTCTTAGCCATAAGCCTCCTGAGAAAGGTAAAGGTTCTCGAGTATTTGATGATTCCCCCGGTACAATCAACATGTGGTATCACAATGGACCTAAATGGTCTAAGTGTGCCCTGACTCTGTCAGGTCAGCCACCTTACCTAACCTAACACCCAAGTGAGCCCAGCGACGCATACAATATCTAAAAACTCTCCCACCAGTGTGCATGCGATTCCGTTTGTTGAGACTATTGGAGATCACCGGTGTCATAAGAGTAAGATCAAACAACAATGAAACAGGAGTATGCACGTCAAAGACCATCGTAAAATATTGCAAAAACTGTAACATTGTGGAAATATTTCCTAAAAGAAAAAGCAGTACCACAGTGATCCTGGACCGAGCGGAAATGCTCGGGTCAAAGCTATACGGATTCCGGGGGATAGCAAAATAATGCAAACAAAGCCAGCACCTGATCACTTACAGCAGTGAAGGAAAATTTACGCAGTCACTGGAGGAATCTCTCAGGGCTCGGTCCTGGGACCAACACTATAAAACCTCATGTACATTGGAGTCCTTCGTCTTAGAATACCAGCTGAGGTTAAAATCGTGGGATTTGCGGACGTCGCTATAGTTGTAACTGGAAAACAATTAAAGGAAGTTGTTCGAATTAGTCACGAAATCATCTCAGTTTTCCGACGCACAGTGGTGTGAGAGGCGAAAAAAATCTAAATTTTCAAATTGTTTGAAACACTAAGTGGCTTTGAATTCTGAAAATATATGCGTTGGATAATAGGCTTCGATGGAATGGAGAAATATTTACACAAATTTTTTTTTTTTATAATTTGCGCGCACTCAAAGGGTTATGAATACCTTTAACATGTTTACACACAGTGCGGGCGTTGGAAAGGATAGATAGAGAGAGAGAGGAAGATTTTTTTTTGGTGTAATGGTTCTTGAACCTCAGTTGTTTATGCTTCAGAGATTCTCCGGGGGTGGCGTCCAGATAACTGGGGAGATTTTTGTTATTTTTTGTCTTTGCTTCTGATTCACAGTACTTTTTTCCCGATAGCCGATGTCAAGTGGAAATCACCATCAACAGAGCGAACAATTTTTCTAGCCGCATGACCAAGCTACTGCCAGTGTTATGCCTTCGCAATAGTATTTTTAGTGCATACAGCGAAGCGCCTTGTATTCTAGTAAATATCTGTTCTGTGTCAAGTTGATAATAATTTAAAAATTTTAAATACCTTTTACAGCATATCTGAAGGAAACATAAACGTTATCATAATTTCTATTTTCTAATTCTTCAAGCAGTTATATATATATTTGCAAAAGCTCAGTAGAGCAGAATTAACGTGCTCCACACTCCTCCGTTTTTTTTTCTTACTTGAAAATATTCTTTAGACTCTTACCCAAAAAACTGTCCATTTCCAGCTGCGTCAACCTGCGCCCCCGTTTATCAGTTCAATAAAACCGTTGAAAAGTCTGTTCTGTTCAAGCGTGTCATTATATGGAGATCTCACCACACCTCCCGCCGAAGCTATTTGATTTTTTCCTCATTCGGTTCCTTGTTCATAGGAACATTTCTTATCAGCATATGTTTCCTATAGGAATCCGCAGTTCAAATGATTTTTTTCGCGAAAATGATGTTTTGGCACCACTGTGCGACGGTGGCTAACATCAGTCGGCCTTACAGTCGGCAGAACAAAAAAACGGAAGCTGTACTTATTGCTAGTAGAAAGCAACTGGAAATCATCACGGTACAGTAGGTGGGCATGAGATAAATATCTTGGTGTTATGATTGACTCAAGACTTATATTTAAAAAACATCTGGAGTACGTAAGCAAAAAATCCTCTCGCGTGAGTGCTGCCATTGCGCGGATTATGCCGAATATAGGAGTGCCAAGATATAGCCGAAAACTACTCTTACTCGTAGTTAAAGTAGTCACATCCGTCGTCCTATACAGATCACCAGTTTGGGTCGGAGCTATGGAAGCGACTTCATACAAAAGAAGAATCATAGCAGTAAATCGACTATGTGCACTAAAAGTGAGTAGCGCTTTCCGCACAAGCTTGGACCACGCAGCCTGCGTTATCGCAGGAATGCTCCTTATTGATATACTGGTCCATTAACTCCCCCGCTTGTCCATCATAAAGTGACACCCCCGAAAACGTGGAGCATGTATTCTTTCACTGACCAAGTTTTCAGCTACAAAGGGAACCACAACAAACGCCAACTCCGGAGAAGTTAGAAAATCATATGCTAGAATCGGAAAACAGGTGGAAATGTAGTGATCTCTTATGTCAAGAATTGAGGATATTTGAGCGAGAAAGAAAAGAGAGCTAAGAAAACGCAAGAAGCAAGTGAGCGGGCGCGCAGCTATACATCAAAATGTACCTACGCAGACGCAAAGACAGGCGACATATGCACAAACGCAAATGCGTTACCATCATCATGAGCCGATTAAAACTACTGGAACGAGAAAAGAGTCCAAAAGGACTAATTCGAATCCAGATGACAACTAAGTCAGAAGCCCCACTACGATGAAATGCCAAGAAGGCGGTATCGTAGGGATAAAGTTAAGAAGGGAGAAAGGGTTAGTGGGTAAGAATCCCACTCTATTACTGGGTATGGCCTCAGTTTCGTCTTTTGAAGATTACCACCTCCCAGGGAGAAAAAATAAAAATAAAAAAATAAAAAAGCTGGTGGAAATGAAACCCAGATTGACTACCATTTAGTAGAAAGATTAAACAAGCTTCGAGTAAAAGATTGCAAAGTGATCCTGAGAGAGGCGATTGCTCAGTAATACCATCTCCTGCACACAAAAATTTGTATGGAGACAGTCAAGAAGAGCAAACAAGCAGGATCTCTGTGAAAATCAAGCGGTACAATCTGCACAAAGAAAGGGCGAGGCTTTTCTTTTCGTGATGAAAAATTACGTACCTAAAAATGAAGAGTGCAGAACACAAAATATTTGGGATTCCCTTCAGCAAAGTTGCTTTGAGAAGGCCAGATCACTGCTAGGAGCTTCAAAAGGTTATCACAAACACGCCAAAGAAACATGGTGGTGCGGTGATAAAGCTAAGGAAATGAAAAAGGCGAAGAAAGTGTCTTTCAAAGCTTAGTTAAATGCCCCCTTAATAATAGAGATGGAAAAGCCCGCCTCGAAATAGAATACAGACGTTGCAAGAGACAAGCGAAGAAGAAGTGCGCCCAAAGAAGGAGGAATGTCCAAAAGATTCCTACGCCAAAGTTCATTAACAATGCTCACGATCAGCTCTTTGTGGATGATAACAAAATTCTGCATAGGTGGCGACAGTATTTTGATGGACTTTTGAATGAACTGCGTCCCCGGCTATACTTTCCAAGAGCAACCCCTAACTGTGAAGGAAGATAATTGAAAAAGATGGGATGCAACGCGTTTAGATGGCTCAGAATTCTCATCTTCAAGCCGGTGATCCAATGCTGGTTCAATGGAGGGAAAGTTACCTTCTCCCTGTTACAAAGGGAAAGATGATACACGAAACTGTGATAGTTACCGTTCGATCAAGCTGCTGACACACATCATGAATATCATTGCGCGGGTTAAAGGTGGCCGTTAAGCCAAAAATGACCGAATACTTGTGCTGCCTTTCTCTGATTCACCCACAGGCCTATTCCAGGCATTTATTTGACTGGAACAGTGCTTCCAAAGTGCGAAAAGTTCAAATGTCTGGGATCTGTGATCAGTAACCAAGCAACGTGTGATGACGACATCAACCATCGCGTAAGACCGTGCTTAAGTGTTAACTGATGAGTGCGCACTGAACAGTCATGTCGTGTCTACATGTGTTATGCTCAGTGCTGCACTATTTCGGGGTGGAATGAGCAAATTGAAACAACTGCGTATCGGACAGCGTTCTCTCATCCAAACATTCATATCATTTCTCGATCCTCACTACTCCACGATCGAACTAATAATGAAAAAAATGGAAGAGAATGGAACATTTCGGATGTCGAACGTGACTTTCCTCTCGATTTTTACATTTCCTTCATGACTGTCGCCCTCTCTTTACCCCTCACTCTATTCACCCAAAAACTATCAACATAGCGCACTCATCAGTTAACATCTAAACACGGTCTAAGCGTAGAATGGATGAAAATGGCGGGAAAACTCCAGTGTTTTCTGTGACCAAAAATTCCCCCTAAGCTAAAAGGAACACTGTACACCGTAGTTGTGCGTCCAACACTCGCACACGGTTCACAATGTTGGACAATTTACAGAATATATGAGAGTGATTAAACGGCAGCTGAGATACTTCGCATGACAGGAGGAGTGGCAAAGCTTGATCGAATAAGAAGTTCGAAGATCCGTGGAAGCCCTCACGAAAAATAGATCGCAAGTGACTTAGTTACTTACTTTCTTAGGTGACGCTACAGTTCGGGGTGAACCTGGGCCTCAATCAACAAGCCTCTCCATTTAGCTCGGTCTTTAGCTAATTGTCTCCAGTTGCGCACTCCAAGTTGGTCGAGGTGCCTTTGACCTTTTTTTTTGGCCGCTTCTGCCTCAACGCTTGTAAACGCATCGGTAATAGCCCGCTGAGTTCTTCCAATTACGTCAATATCATCGGCGTATGTAAGCAGTTGTACGGACTTCTGATAGATTGTGCCTCCGGTGTTGGCTTGTGAGTTCCGCACAATCCGGTCCAGTACAATATGAAAGAAGTCACATGACAGCGCGTCATCTTGTCTGAAACCTTTTTTGACATCAAAGGTCTCGGTGAGGTCATTACCGAACTTGATGGAGCAGCGAGCGTTCTCCATCGTCATCCTGCAAAGTCGAACAAGTTTGGCAGGAATGCCATAACTAGACCTGGCTCTATAAAGCTCTTGTCTATAGATGCTGTCATAGGCGGCCTTGAAGTCGATAAAGAGAGTATCGATTTAGACTTCTTGGATTTTCTCCAGGATCTGCCGAAGTGTGAAGATTTGATCGACGGTGGACGCATTCACACAATATCGCAGAAAAGATCTTATATGCGATGTTGAAGAAACTGATGCCTCTTTAATTGCACACAAGTGCAACAAAAATGGCAGTTGGTTTACCTCAGTGATGAAGTGATGCAAAATCGGGAGGCCTGCCAATACTTCCGAGGTCAAACAAGCGAACCCGGCAAGCCGATCAGTAGAATTCAATTCTTTGAATTTAGATCATAACACTGTCGAAAAAGGAAGAAGAAGAAGAAGAAGTTTCCTTTTTCGCTAAAATAAAATAAGCAATTTATTATATATTAGTTTTTGTGTGGTTTAATCACCTTCAGTCACCGGCAACATTAGACAACCTGTGTCGCAGCTATAAATAGTAGTATTTTTCAGGTGACACGCTGCCACTCAATTTCGAAAAAAATACAATTTTTCAAACAAACTCATTGCCATTTGTACGCATCTAAGCGAAAGCCCTCGTAGAATTCCAGCAGATGATCCCCTAACACAATCTCCGAAATAATAAAGTGACATTGTTAACTTGAAATTATTTTCACAGATTTAATTTTTTTTGTCTATCCCAATCCAGCACTACAACTTGCATCCGTCTGCTTTTACAAAAGTACAAGGATGCTGCTGACCCCCTAACGCCTTTAATCGTGCTTTTAGTTTTGTGCGAAATGCAACATAGAACGAGGGGATACACACAGTTCGTTGTTTAATCCGGATTAGCGAGTGCAATAATCAGCAAAGGACTTACGTTTACATTGGGTCCTTCCGTGCTGGTGCTATTACTCCTCGATGTTTTGACGTGGCTTAATCCTATTTAATTGTTGTTCGCAGTAGTGAGTGTCGAATGGTTCAGCGCGTAGGACAGGGAAACAGAAAAAAAAAAAATGCCAACGAAGCGAGTACTTTCAATCTGTTTGGATAGATGAAAGGTGCTTAAGGCTTGAAGAGTTTTCGTTTTTCATTTACGGGCAGTTTGTTTTATGTACAGTGACTTTCTGCTTTATTAGGTAAGCTGGTGATTTTGAGTAGTATATAAAAGAAATATATATATACTTCCGCACGAATGGAGGCGGTAATCTGTTAAAATCACGGAGAATTATATTAAAAGCATGCCGAAGCCAGTAATGGGAAAATCGTAAAAAAAATTTTAATGGTCGGGAAATCTGACAGTTGGTAAGCTCAACTGAAATACATTTGAAGAACATGCATAATCCTGTGAATCAAAATAGGATTAATAAAAATCTGTTAATAGGCGCTGTAAGTATTTCAACTTTGATATGGTGGGAGAAGAAGGTGGAGAGAATAGCATCACAGGCAACCTCTTTTTTTCTCCAAAGCGTTAACTTGCCGCTGAAGAGCGAGTACCTCTTCACTATGCATGTGCGAAACTGCATTACGTTTCGCGTCGAGTTTATCAACATGGTCGATTATAATGGAAATTGAATTGTTTATTGCCTCAAAGCGCTGCCGCCAGCTAGTACTGCAACCTGCCTCGTAAAGTACAAAATCGGGGCTGGAAAATGAGCGACTTAGACTCCGACATACTCGGGTATATGCTAAGCAGCATCGAAATAACGAGTGACATAACAAAGGAGCAAGCAAAAGAAGTGACATCATCTCTGACCAGCGCGCTGGTTCGGCGTTCGCCTTTCCTGAGAAAGGCTTATAAAAACAATTAAAATACAGTAATGTCTCGCTAATCCGAATCACCTTTAATCCGAACATCGCGGTAATCCGAACCTCTAATTTTTCCCATTATGTACTCAACAATCCGAACATATCCCGATTTTTGTACGCTGTAATCCGAATTTCAACAAAAAAAAACATGCACACGCATTGGGTTTCACAATTGGTTTTCACAAGTATTATACATCATTTTAGTTTTTATCGTAATTTTGTTTATGAATGTGTTAGTCGTTACTCGTCTTCTGGCGACCATAATTATGGATGTATACGTATACTTATTCTTATTTTTCATTTTTGCTTTCCGGCTTTTGCATGCACTTGGTTTTTGTTCTTGTCGGTTAAATACATGCTCGGGCGTTTATTTAAGGTTGTAATAGGTAGTTTTTATTGCTTTGCATAATTTTGCTTGGAAATGGCCAATAAGAGGAAACATAAAACACTAATATTTAAACAGAAATTTGAAATCATTAAGAAAATCGATAAATAAAGGTTTTTTCGTTATATAACCAACTCTTTTCTTTTTTCGTCCTGTACTCATTAGTCCGAATAATTTGATAATCCTAATACTCTCTTGTAATAATTAATTCGGATTAGTGAGACATTACTGTATATTGTAAATATGTATATTTATCTCAAACCCACTTGCTATGATCTCCCAATATCGCCTCACTAGCAATCCTTTTCCTGTACCTATAGATACAGGGCAAAACTATGCAAAACGCCCACTAGTGTGGTACGTACGCAAACTGCAACCAAACGTGTTCGGAACAGTTTCAGTACTCGCCAACAGCACTAGTAAATGGTTGTGTTTTCTTTGTCCAGTCGCGAAATATTGTGTAAAAAAAGATTTTTCATGTGAATGCAATCAACATTTTTTTGTTTAGAAACGCAATGCATTACACTAAAGTAATTTATATCATTTGAAAGTATATGAAACTAGCTTTTTAGTTCGGTTTTGCTTATCTCCTAGAAATGGTTGGGGTGTCCATATTTTTGTTGGCGCATTTTGCACTGAGAAATTTACAAAAGGGCCTAGTAATGTAAGTACAATACGGCCCACCCAATATTGTGGGTTCTTATTGTTAATAGAAATGACACGAAATTACTCCAGGACTACTCTGCGGACATAATGTTCTGTGATGACAACATTAACAAAAAAACACTGAGCAATAAACAAAATATGCTGACTTCGCGTTATCGGTTATTGCCCTTAGTGTGTTGCTGCAATATTTTAAATTCTCAACCTAACAACAAAATTAAGGCATGTCTAGTGTAAATGGCGGAATCCAGAATCAGCGACAAGATTAACAGCTTAAAAAAAAAAAATGAATGCTTGTCTAGAAGAAACAAACAAAATGGAATTGTGGTACAAAAGTGTTGACAAAAATAAGATCAATCTACATGTGACGAACGCACTCAGCTACGTGCGAGTGCTCTTTTTACACAAGAGCGTAGAAGAAATCACCAAGAAGTGCGCGAAGAAGCTTGGCCCAGAGATGAAAATATTACCAGATCCAATCGACAAGCTTGAGATGTACTCAACATCGATCGAAATTTTAGTCACCACAGGAACTTAATGATCATTCCAGTCCTGTTGTATCTCGCAGGCATAGACTTTGTCAAAACTGAATGAAGATGCCCTTGGTTACTTTGAGTGAAAAGTTCTTCGAGCGATCTTTGGTCCCGCCTGCACCTCAACCAACTTAGCGTGTGCAACTGGAAGCAGCTGGCTCGTAGCCGGGATGGCTGGAGAGGTTTGTTGGTTGAGGCCCAAGTCCACCCCGGATTGTATCGCCACCTAAGTAAGGATACTTCATGATCAGTGACGCCAATGAATATGACTTGATCAAAACTACCATTGTTCCAGGGAACATAGACGAGCAGACATTTCGAGAGGTGCATATACTCGTACAGTAGATAGTGCTGTGACTCAACTTTAATCTACAAAAGTACTTCGAATTACTAATGGAAGATATAACCAAGGTACCAATACTCAACGAAACTACATTTATTCTCCGGTTTTCAATATTTCACAGTATTGAGCAAACGAAGAAGCTGTACAAAAAACTGCCTTTCAAGCATTGCCCGACCAAGATGCTTAGACTAGAAAATGATTACAAAACCGTTTCTTCAGAAACCTTGATCCAGTGCATATTGTGTCTGAGTTGGTTGCATGTCAAACTGCAACAGCTCTGCCCGGCCATACATAACAATTAAGTTCATTTTATACTATATACCCACTTTTTCCTTATGTGCGTTTTGTCACTAAAGTAGTGCTTTTTACCCGACAATCGAGTTATTTTTTTTTATAATATAATATTTTTTTTTTTTTTTTTCGAGGGTAGGTGAAAATCTTCAACAAGACACTATGAGGATCGACAGCGCGTGCTCATAGTAGTGTGGGATTCTTACCCACTACACTAAAAAACCTCCCTTCAAAACAGACTTGTTTTTTATTTTTACTACAACTAAGTATTCGACTTATCAATGAGCTTTCATTTCACGAAATAAGGACGTTTTGCATGGACCTTCCCATTAGAAGTTCCTGCCGGCTCCACAGTTTAGACGCGGTTACTTATCGCGCTAAGTCTAAAGGTTTGGTTCTTTGTAGACGGCGTAGTAAATTTATTTCTTCCAAAACTTGGAGGACTGTAATATTTACGTGACTTTCTAGTCGACTTTTATGCTTTCTCGCGTAGGTTTGAATTTCGTCTTCTATAGTTTTAATGCCAAGATCTCTATGGATATCGCTATTTCTTATATACCATGGAGCATTATCAATACCTCTTAGCACTTTGTTTTCAAAAGTTTGTAAAATTCTAATATTAGTAATTTTGGTACAACCCCAGAGTTGTATACCATATGTCCATACGGGTTTAAGCACTTGCTTATATAAAAGCAGTTTGTTCTCTATATTAAGCTTGAAATATTTTCCAAGTAACCAATACATTTCTCTATATTTATTATCTAGTTCTTTGCGTTTTTTCTTAACGTGCGTTTTTCATTTCAGCTTTGTATCAAATGTCATTTCAAGATACTTAGCCTCGTTTGCAAACGGAATTTGAACCGAGTTTGAAAAAATCGGCAAATTATTTACTCTCTTATAAGTAAAATTTACATGAACAGATTTGGTCTCGTTGAGTGCGATTCGCCAAACCTTTGTCCATTCATTTACTCTATCCAAAGCTTCTTGCAGTTTTTCTGTAGTATCTTCGACCGTTTTACCTACTGCCAAGATAGCAGTGTCGTCGGCAAATGTAGCTAGCATAGTGCCTTCTACTTGCGGTATATCACGGGTGTATAATAGATACAAGACTGGACCAAGAACGCTTCCTTGCGGCACCCCTGCCATTATTTCCATAAAATCTGAATATTCGTTTCCAAATTTGACGCGGAATAGTCTATTCGTAAGGTAGTTCTTCAAAATATTATATAGATGCTCTGGCAGAACTTGTCGTAATTTAAACTTTAAGCCTTCGTGCCAGACCTTGTCAAAGGCTTGAGAGACGTCAAGGAATACGCTTGAACAAATCTTTTTTTCTTCAAGTGACTTTTCGATTACATGTGTTATTCGATGTACTTGTTCAACTGTAGAATGCTTACTTCTGAATCCGAATTGATGATCCGGAATCAGATGCCCTTCTTCTATTACCGGCTGTATTCGCCTAATCAATATTCTCTCGAACACTTTAGATATCATTGGAAGGAATGAATGAATGGAAGGAGCGAAATCGGTCTATAAGACGTTTTTCATTCGGCGGTTTTCCAGGCTTAAGGACCATTATAACTTCGGCGAATTTCCATTGACTGGGAACATATTCTAGTCTAAGTGCGGCGTTTATAATGAACAGAAGCTTAATTAAAGCTTTTCTTGGTAGGGCTTTAAGAACCTCTCCCGTAATTAGGTCGTATCCAGGAGCCTTTTAAGGTTTAAGTTTCTTTATTTCTTCTTTGAGTTCGGTAAGTGTTGCATTTCTTATTACGCTATTGGCTATATAAGACGTATTTATATTTTGAATATGAGCTTGTCCCTCAAACGGTTCGAAAGTTTCTTCCAGGTGGGTGGCAAAAACTTGAGCTTTCTCTTTATTATGCCTGGCCCATTCGTCTTGATTTTTCCTAATTAGGGCGGCTTGAATTTGAGGTTTTTTATTCTTTTTATAGCCTTCCAAAGCGAGTAATTAGAATCTTTTTCTGCCGTTAAGCTTTCTAGGTAAACTTGCATTTCATTATTCTTAAGGTCTTTAATAGATCTTTTTAGTGAGTTGCACAAACGGTTAAGATGTGCTTTATGTTGCGGAGCCCGAGTTTGTTGACATTTTTTGCGTGCTTTTCTCTTCTTCTTAATCATCTCTTTTATTTCCTGTGGATAAGTTTGAATGTAGCTTGCGGGCGTTTTTCTTGGTTTGGGAGTATTCTTCCACGCGGCATTCTGTAGGATTTCGGCGAAGCGATCAACTTCAACTTCAGGTTCATATGGTGTTTTAAGTGATACGTTCAACTCAGTATTTGCTTCAATATCTTTTTCAAAGCCATCCCAATTAATTTTCGCGCTGGTTAATCTGACCGGTCCTACTTTTTTAATCATAACATCGCTTATCGGCATAATGATTTGAGAATGATCAGAGGATAGATCAAAGCTTTCTTCAACTTGTATACAATTGCCAGATATTCCTTTAACAACAAAGAAATCGATCAGATCTGGTATCTTATTTCTATCAGTCGGCCAATATGTTGGTTTACCCGTCGAGTGAAAATCACAACTGAATTGCATGCCCGCATTATAAAGCTTTTTACCTTTCTGAGAGGCGTACCTTGAACCCCAAATGGGGTGTTTCGCGTTGAAGTCACCACCAATAATAAAATTTGGTTTAAGGAAGTTGAAGATGTTTGTGAAATCACTTTCTTTAAGTTTACATCGCAGTGGACAATATACCATATAGACGAAATGTTGAAGGCAAAATATCTATTTCTAACACGTACCGTGCTTACTTGCATTGCTTCTAATTCAATCTTAACTTCCGCTGAGTGTTCGATACATTCTTTAATAAACAAGGATGATCCGCCTCTTGCTCTTTCCGATGGGTGGAAGGCGTGATACACGCTATATCCTCTTATCTTAACATTCGTTTGTTTTGTCAGATGAGTTTCACAGACCAAGCATATATCAATATCTTTTTCTTGTATGAATATTTCTTACTCGTCGAGTCTTCGTATGAGCACATTGGCGTTCCATGAATTTTAAGCATTTCTTTCATATTCGGGTTGAAGTGCGCCTGTTATGAATGTTGTTTTCTAGTGCAACTAGTCTCTCGAAAATAAGTTTGTTTGTTTTGCATTGCTCTTCAAGTTTCGCAAGAATTAGGGAGAAAACGTTGGATACAGGATTTTGTGAGCTACCTCTATCACCAATGTCGCAACTTGAGCAGGAGTCTTTACGTTATTATATTTATGTACGAAGACATTTTCCAATGAATCGAGTTGCCAAAGTCACGAAAAAAGACTGTTCTATTTGTATTTAATAAAAGACGATTGAGATTTGTTTTCAAATATCCGCTTTATTGAGGATGCTTAAAAAGTGTAACGTATTATATAGTTTTACCCTAATCGAAAACAGAAAGTGTAAGCATGTAGATTGTATTAGAATTATAACCCAACAACCTAAACAAGCAAAACCACTTATAATTAAAGAAAAACTATAATAAAATCATTCACCAGTCACTATCCATGTGCACGTGTACACTCCCTCCTGTCCTTCGGGATAGTAAATGTTAAACTAAAATATTATGACTACAACTAAAGTGAATAATTTTCCCGTCCTTACCTTCCGGCACTCTCCCAAATGGCACAACGTCATGTACAACTCTACTCAAAGTGACACGCCGGCATCTGTTTCGCAATTCAATTACATTAAAATACTAAAGCAAAGAGATACCTTCCAAAGACAACATAAATCCGAGATTATAATGATTTGCAAAACGGCAGGCTCATCTTCCGCACACACATACATACACAAACACAAACACAAAAGGTAGCACTTTGCAACTCTTTTCGCAGAATCTACCACCCCGTCCGGTGCGCCGCCTGTGACTCATTCGGTATTCTTAAAATGGCAATAAATATCCGACACTCCATGAGATCCTCGAAAACAACAGAGCCCAACTCCGAGTATCTCCATTACCTGTGTATTCCCCATCAGTTGATATGGGTGGTCTCCAAGGGGACACGGTGGGACGGGCTGGCGGTGGCATCGGAGCCATTTATATGAAAGTGTAATTAAGTGTCACTTTAAAGCCATCAGGAAATTACGATTTTCCTTTGCGAACACCTGATGCAAGAGTCCTATCCGATTAAGTCTGCTATTTGGGATCCATCGTCGTCGTTGGTGTCGCACCTATCTACCCTCGTGTGTCTGCCCGAGTTCGCGTCAGTCCATTCACCCACCACCCACGTTCTTCGTTCTAGGCATAGACTACGTGGCTGAGAGAAGAGGGAGTTTTTCGTGTTTTCAAAGATGGTATACGAGTACTGTAGTGAGGGTAGTCATCCTAGTCCAATGGCTGTCTGCCTGACAGTGTCTTTGCGGTTGCAAATAAATTTCCCGAAGATGAAATGCGGGTTCTTTCGATTTGAGACGCTTTCTTGGGGTTTCGGAATTTATTATTTCTGCGTCGCACAGACCTCATCGAATCGAAGAAGATTTTACGTGAGCTGAAAATTCCCTTCGGTATTTCACAGTCATATTTCAGGGATTTCTTCCTGAAGATCGAGAAAGAATATCTACCACCGGGAACCGATAGCAGACACACCGCCAGTCATCCTTACTCAGCTCTCTGGGGGTGTTTCGGTATTACGAACCATTGGCGAGATGTTGTTGTGTAACTTGTATTTGACTTGGTTCTCTGACATTTATTCGCATCATCGGTGTCAGAGATGGTAGGAGTGTATTGTAATGCTTAGACGTATTGGTGATGTTTTACGATTTTATCTTGGGTCGGTGTTAATTGAAATTTAATTATTTTTCCAATTAACTAAGAGGTGAGGTGGTTTTTCAAGGTGAATGCCATCCTAACGGGCTCGCCCAGGATAAGTTGTTTATTTGCTTACAGTTTTAACTTGGTAAATATTTGCTAACTTTTTGGATGGATAGCACTTGAGATGTTTTTGGAAATCATGTCCTTGGTGCGTTAAGTAACGTGTAAATGCGAAACAAAATGTGGTTATTTGGACAATGAAGTGGAGTTTGTTTGCTCACAGGTTAGGCATATTGGGGTCGTTAAATGGCCTTTTGACTTTTATATTTCACGATGTACATATACCCGATCGTCCAAAACCACTCAGGTCTGAATTCTCATTAAAAGTTATTTAAAATACAAAATAACCAAGACAGTGATCTATCCGAACAATTTATAGATACAAAAACTAGGAGCGCTCGGTTTAGTATGTAGATTTACATGCATATTGTCTGCGTGGTCCACAATAACTTTATGTGAGACGGTTAAAGTAAGTGGTTTAAGTCATATTTAGCTTAAGAACTTAAGATTTGCACCGCTGTAACTTTCAACAATACATATAAGCTTTTCGCTTATCTATCAAGCTTGTGCTACCATCCTCTGATCCGTTGAAAGAAATTCTGAATTGCATCCACGCTAAGTTCGAGGAACAATGCGAAAGTAACACACGGATTCTCGAACGTCTTAGTAACGTCGAAAGCTTTTGCATGGCTAACCTTATATCTAAATCTAAGTAGATATGGACTCTTTGCTTCAAATAGTAACATGGAATGTTTGATCTCCGAAACCCATCTAACAAGTGAATCGCAAATAAAGATAAGAGGCTACGGTGGTTATCACGCCTATCATCCTTCTGGTAGAGCGCAGGGCAGTTCGTCCTTATTCATTAAAACAAACATCGAACACTCGGTCGATATAAGCATAGAGCTGGAAAAACTTCAGTTGTGCGCGGTAAGGGTTAAAAATAAACACCTGAGGTACAATATAGCATCTGTTTAATGTCCGCCGCGATGCTCGCTAGAAAAGACGACTACTTTCATGTCTTCAATGCCCTTGGTTAAAATTTCCTTGTTGGTGGAGATTTCAACGTGAAGTACAGCTTCCAAAGTTCAAGATGTACATCTTTTAAAGGAAAAATTCTTTACGAAGTGGCAAATGAATTCGGTTGTTGTTTTTATTCGACAGGAAAACCGACTTATTGGCCAACTGACTCACAAAAATTCCCGATCTTATCGAGTTTTTCGTTACAAAAGGCATTTACGAGAAGTTTATTACAGTCGAAGAATGTTTTGATCTCTCTTCTGACCACTCTCCGGTAATTTTATTACTTGGAGAAGCGCTAATCAAGAAAAAAGGACCTCCAAGATTTACTACAAATAGAACAAACTGGGAGGGCTTTAGAAATGATTACGAAGCAAATATCGCCTTAAATGTATCACTTAAAACACCTTGTGAACCAGAGGACGAAGTTGATCGTTTTGTGGAAGCAATCCAAAGAGCGGCATGGAGAAACACTCCGACTAGAAGCAATAAAATCAACCGCAACGAAAAGTATCCCAGAGAAATCATTGAACTGGCGAGGGAGAAACGAAAAGCATGAAAGAAATGGCAAATCACTGGTGCACCGCAGCACAAAACGGTCCTGCGACCGACTATGCAATCGCCTTAAAGATAGTATTCGGGAATCTAAAAGCAAAAATATAGCGACCTACTTTGAAAATCTCTCCGGTGAAAGAGAATCAAATTATTCGCTTTGGAAAGCGTTAAAAGGCATCCGGAAACCTCAAATCCAAGCGCCACCAATTCGGAAAAACGATGGAAACTGGGCTAAGAGCGACAAAGAAAAGGCAGAACTTTTTGCTTTGCACTTAGAAGAAACGTTTAAGCCGTTCGACGGCCCTTCGTTAACGCCCGACTCCCCAGTCACGACATCTGACAACTTTAAAGTATAAAGAGTTACATTGATTGAACTGAGGGAACTGATTAAAAATTTAAAGACGAAAAAAGCTCCGGGTTACGACTTGATAACGGCGCAGGTGGTCAAGGAATTTCCGAAAAAAGCTTTTATCAAACTGCTCTATTTGATCAACACTTCGTTCAGATTGCTCTATGTTCCGAGACAATGGAAAGTCGCCGAGATTAGAATGGTCCCGAAACCTGGTCCTGACCATCAGTTTGGATTTAGAATCAAACATTCTACAACCGACCAAGTCGACAAAATAACTAAAAATAAATAAATAAATATTTGGCGCAACAGCTTTTTAAGTGCCAGGGCCTAGTTTCTCGCAACCAGTCTTGTTGTGCGCGTTAAATTTTCCACACGAATCAAAGGGACCTACAGTTTAGTGCCGTATCCGAAGGGCAATTTGGTTTGAGAAGCTTTTTCGAAAGAACAATACTCTCGGATGTTTGTCAGACGTTCGCGAGAGTTGGGACCGTGAAAAAACTTGTTTGGTATTTTCTGGGATTCGAACTTGGAACCTCACGCGCAGTGATCCGACACACTAACCACTTAGGCCACGGCGCTCACACAAAATAACTGACGTGGTTGAGAAAGCGCTCGAAGAAAAATAGCTTTGTATTTCTTGTATTTCCTGACGTCTCACAAGCTTTCGATAAGGTTTAGTACGAAGGCTTGGAGTATAAATTGCAACTACTACTGCCACGGTAACTCTTTCTAATCTTGCGATCATACCTCACTGAAAGACTCTTTCGTGTTAAGCACAGAAATGATTACTCTTACCGGAGTCCCACAAGGAAGTGTCCTTGGCCCACTTCTATATGTACTCTACACGCGTGATATCCCGCAGGAAAGAAACTGTGTCGTCGCGACGTTTGCGGACGATACGGCGATATTGACAACGGGCGATACTATTGAAGCAGCAACTGGAAAGCTTCAACATGCTATGTATTAATAAAGTTAACGCTTGGACGAATTCTTGGCGTATTGTGCTTAATGAAAGCAAATCTACTCACGTCGACTTTACCTAGAAAAAAGTGGATAGATTGCATGTATATCTAAACTCGGCTCAAATACCGTACGCAAACGAAGCTGGCCAAATAATGAGTGAACGCCGCAACAGACTTAATACGAAAGTATTAAATGAATTCTGGTTTTTAAAACAAAACGTTTTCTCTTATAAAGGTGTGGTTGTGTCAGCAAACCATGCCGACACTTAATTAGCGCAGAAGCGCTGTTTTATTACCACAACTCAAGTGACCAGTTGATGTTAACTACTAGGGGAAAGAAGAAGAAAAAGGGGGTAAGGATTATTCAAATCCACCCCGTTGCATTGAGGAAGCTGATTATATCCCCAATGCGTAAGATTGTTTCTATTTCATCAGCAGTATTGCAGCTGCTCCAGTGTGCATTAAATACAATGCCTATTCTGGCCGCATGAACCCCGATAGGCCAGTGGCCAGTACTAACTGCCAGAGTTCTTGCGATATCTGTACGGTTTCTGTTTAGTAGGTCTTGCGTTATTTTCAGGGATTATTTGGGCCACATCTGCCTGGAAATGACACAGTTCCGCACCTCCTGCCATCTAATATCCGCCTTTAGCAGATAGTGCGCGAAGATGCCTCCCTTAAGGACCCCCAACGGGACGTTCACCTCCTTTGCTAGGGAAGCATCAAGGGCAGATCCTTGCCGCGCGAGTTCATCAGCCCGCTCATTCCCCTGAATGTTGCTGTGACCCGGAACTCAAAGGAGATAGATCCTTAGCCGGTGACTAAGCGAGGCGAGTTCTTTTTTGCACTGTTCTACTAGCCTTGGGGATATAGTGGCAGATACTATAGCCTTGATAGCCGCCTGGCTACCCCGCAGTCCATTTTTGAACCGTCGGTGAAAATTGTTGATTCGAACTCATTTATCAGTACGCCAGTTTCCCATTCCGCCCTGGTTGGGAATCTGACCGTGACGTAATTTCTAAAGTTCACTGTAGGAGTTATATAGTCGGTCAGATTAGCTACCAGATCCGCGGTAGCAAATTCAGGATACTGCTGTGACCATACGGATTGGTGCACCAGCATCCCGTTTCCCTAAGCCTGACAGCACTACATGATGATAGCTGCATAATGTGAAGATCGAGTGGTAAAAAGTGCAGAATAACGTTCAAGGTATCGGTTGGACATGTCCTCATGGTACCCGTTGCGCCTATAGCCGCAGATCTGTGTACCCTGTTGATAAGTTTGATGTTATAAGCTTTCTTTAGCGCAGGCCACCAGACTAGCGATCCATAGGAAAGATTGGGATGCACCACGGCAGTGTACATCCATAAGACCATCTTCGGGCGAAGTCCCCACTTCTTGCCAAAGGTCTCAATTGCTTAATATTAAGCTTCCAGCTTAGTTTTGGATCAAGTACCACACCTAGGTACTTGGCACTAAAGGATAGGGAGAGTAGACGATTATTGAGCCGTGGAAGCGTAAAAGTCGGTATATTGGTTTTAGTGGTAAAGAGCATCAGTTCAGTTTTACTTGGGTTGACGCTGAGTCCACAACCAGTGGCCCATGAGCTAATCTTACCCAAGGCACCTTCCATAATCTCACTGATAACGGATGGAAACATCCCCGATACCAGTATTATCACGTCATCCGCATACGCGACAACCTTAACTCCATCCCTATCAAGTCTACACAAAATTTTATTGATGACCATAAGCCATAGAAGAGGAGATAAGACCCCACCTTAAGGAGTTCCTCTAACAACAGATATGGTGGAGCTGCTGTTGCCGAGATTTGATTGAATGATTCTGGTTTTTAGCATTGTCAATATCCATTTGATAATAAACTCTTCCACACCAAGTTGGATCAGAGCTTCCTGAATCGATTCCGTACTGACGTTATTGAAGGCACCTTCAATGTCTAAGAAGGTAGCAAGGGTATATTGTTCGAAATGGATTGTCTTTTCTATCGTTCGCACAACTTCGTGGAGCGCCGTCTCTGTCGATCGCCCTTTAGTGTACGCATGCTGAGATTTGGATAGAATGGATTTATTTAGGGTATTTCGGATATGCTTATCTAAGATGCGTTCCAACGTCTTTAAGAGAAAAGAGAATAAGTTAATGGGTCTGAAATCCTTTGCGGATCCATGACCCCGCTTCCCAGCTTTCGGGATAAACACGACACGAACACGCCTCCAGCTCAGGGGAACGTGGTTTAGGAGAATACAGCTTCTGTAGAGCGGAACTAGCCACGGGACCACCTGGTCCAGTGTTTTTTGCAGCATAATAGGGAGAATGCCGTCAAGGTCGGCCGACTTATAGGGAGAGAAACTGTTAATAGCCCAGGAGGTGATAACGGCTGAAATTGTTGTCTTAATGTCATTCCAGGAAGAAGATTGCGCGAACTGAGCTACTGGTGGGAGGGCCATCTCATTACTACATCCTGGAAAGTGTGTTTGCATTAAAAGTTCCAGTGACTCGCTAGAGGAGTCCGTCCAAGTCCCATCTGGCCGTTTAATAAAGGACGGGCTAGAATGCTCCTTGGACAGAATTTTACTCAGCCTGGCAGAGTCTTTAATGCTCTCAATGGACTGACAGTCTTTCCAAGCAAGAAAGGTGGCAATGGTGTAGTGGTAACATCGTCAATTGCCACGCTAATGGTTCATGGTTCATGGTTCAAATCCTGATGTCAGCAAGCATTTATTTATTTCTCATGAAATATATAAAGTCAGTCCGATCATTTGCAAAAAAGCTTCTGTGAACACCACTGCGAAGGCATAACACTAGAAAAATTGTTCGCTCTATTGATGATGATTTGCCCTTGACATCAATTATCGTGAAAAAAGTACTGTGAATCAGAAGCAATGACAATAATAACAAAAATCTCCCCAGTTATCTGGACGCCACCCCCGGAGAATAGCTGAAGCATAAACAACTGAGCTTCAATAACCACTACACCAAAATCTTTCTCTCTCCCTCTATCCATTCTTTCCACCGCCCGCACTGTGTGTAAACATGTTAAAGGTATTCATAACCCTTTGAATGCGCGCAAATTATAAAAAAAAAAAAAGAGACTTGGCACTTTTAATGGATTTCTTGTATTTCTTCAGACAATTCTTATAAGGTTGCCAGAACTTGTGTTTAAAGTAGACATTGAATATCTCTCTAGATATCTTCCTCAGATTAGGTAGATCTTCGTTCCACCAAGGGGGGAATTTTTTCTTGCTATATTTAATAGAACACGAAACCTTAAAAGCCGCACCCATGCCTGTTTCGAAGGTCCTGATTTTGGCGTCTAGTTCCTTGGCTGATTTAATTTTCAAGTCGGGTATTCTATGAAGTTTTGATTTAATGACCTGACCAAACTTCTTTCAGTCAATTCTCTTAGGGTTTCTAAATGGCTTGGGAGCCTCAATCTCGAGGCACACATTGTAGAGAATCCATCTGTGGTCGGAGAAGGACATTCAATCGGATACTCGCCAGTTAACTACCTTAAGGTTATTATTGTTGGTTTTGAGAGTGATGTCTAAAACTTCCTCCCACCCTCTGAAATTTTCCGTACTCGGAAAAACGAAAGTTGGAGTGTTACCCACGTTACAAACAGAGAGGTTGGACATCACTAGAAAATCAAACAAGGACTTACCGCGTTCATTGATTTCGGAGCTGCCCCATAATGTATGACTGGCATTTGCGTCGCAGCCCAGAAGAAGATTGTCCTTTTTTGCTGTTGTCATTGATGTTAAGTGGCGTACCTCCTCTGGTGGTGATGGCCATCCATGTAAACTGAGGATATAAAAAGAGTGTTATTTGCAACCTCCAATTTAACTACCGTTAAATCGGCAGAGCTAAAATCAGGACATAGAAATACATTCAAATGTTTTTTAGCTAGGATGCAAGTCCTAGGTTTGTTACTAACCTGGTTTGTGGTCTTTTAGAAGATGTTGTAACGGTTATCCTTGAGCCCTTTTATGGATGAACTCTTCACCCAGGGTTCCTGTACAATGCCGATATCTATATCCTCCTCGCCGAGCAAGACAAGCAAATTATCTGACGCACTCTTCGAGTGGTGCAGATTAATCTGTATGATGTTCAGCATTGATGGTAGGTGGAATAATGACATCCCCCATGTCCTCCGACATCTTATCGGAACCGTCGATTTCACCTAAATCTTCATCAGGACCAGAGCGGCGGAAAATCTTAAGTTTAGCATCCCTTATGCCGAAACGCAGCTTATGATCAGATTTTTCGAGAGCCACCAGGCTAGCCTCGTTGATCGGCAGTAGAAAAGAGGGGCTATTTTTCTGAGGTTCCTCCGCCTTGATGACTGCCCAGTCATCCATCGGAACCGCCGGATTGTGCAGTTTCAGACAACCATTACCGCCATTAAAAATATCTAGTTTATAGTCATACATTTAAATAAGCGTTGTTTTTATTTCTTCACGGAATACTATCGATAACTATCGATACTATTGGATGTTTTTCGCAAACTATCGTGAACTATCGCAAGTGTTGACTATCGATGTTTAAGGAACACTACTCCGATTTGTTTATGAATCGCTTTGAGTACTCAGTTATGTATTTGTTTTAGATTTTCTTTGTTTTCTGCTATTTATTGTAAAATAGACAGTTTTCACACTGTTACACAGACTGCTCAGCTAATTTTTTCCAAGCCTTAGCCCATTGAGCGTTCTGATCTTGCTCTGATCAGATAAAGATACACGAATCTTAAGCTTGATTTCTGAAGAGGTTTAAAAAAAGTACAACTCAAAGTCTACTGTAAACTAAAAAGAAAGCGCATACATGTTAGTTCATAGACCAAAATTATACTTTAAGCTTTGTATAAATATTAATAAACTATATCTAGAGAAACAACCTTCCTAATGCCGTAAGACAATGCTTGATGTCGGGGATATAGCTCAGTGGTAGAGCATTCGACTGCAGATCGAGAGGTCCCCGGTTCAAACCCGGGTGTCCCCTACTGTTATTGATTTATTTTTAACGTTACAGATTTAAATTTATTTTTGAACTGCTACTAGCTCTATAGAAAAAACTATCACATATGTATGTACTGTACATAGATGGAATATTTTTATTTTTTTTTATTTGCCATTACACATTCTTGTACGATCATTTTTCAAATAATTTGTTGGTGTGGTTATCATTATCACAGAAAAAAAGTTTTCATTTCACATAACAAAAAATGTAGTAGGGGACACCCGGGTTTGAACCGGGGACCTCTCGATCTGCAGTCGAATGCTCTACCACTGAGCTATATCCCCGATAGTAAGGCTGGCTTAAATATCTTCCTAGTAAGACTGTATCATCACAAGTATCAATTACTATATTTCAGTAAGTAACGTCACTCTCTGCCGTACTTATCTTTTTTTAATTTAACATAACATCACTTTTATCAGTCACCCTTCGCCGATACCAACATTTAATTATTTTTTCTTCATACACGTATTTTGCCTTACAGATACTAGAATTATTTTCCAAATTGAATTGATAAGTCAGGTAAGGGAACGGATTATTGACTTAGAGTTTCTATCACCGGCACTTGAACATTTGCATGATTCCATTTCCCCGTACAATGCCAAATAGAATACGAAATGCAGTATGGAAACGACATTTACCTGATACCAAAACAATTCCACCATGCACATAGTGATCCCCCTGCTAACCCGCGCTTCACAATGAGAAAACTTTGTACAAAGAAGTACTTCACCGATACACTATCATCCCCACATCGTCGTCCTCTTGCAGAAAAGAATACAAAAATTCACTTAAGCTAAGTAGAAATATCACGGCAAAATTGTGAAAAACTTATTTCGAAAATATTTAAAATTCCACCCACGAAAATGACGTATCGATTCGGGATATTTTCGCAGCTCCTCGCTGGCACAAGGTACGAACCTCAAATATTCACCTGCCATCAGGTAGCTGGTTAACGTCTTCCTCCTCATCGCCCATACCAAGCGTGTCCATGCTCGTGCTTACAGACGATGGCCATATTTCATGTTCAATATTCTATTGGTTCAACATCCGTTGGAACGGTGGCGTAGCAGCCACGCTCTGAGATGCCAAAGTATCGAGGAACTTGTACCCTGCTACAGTATGCATGTGTATCCCGAAAAAAAAGAACGTGTGTGTGTGGGGTTGGAAAATATATAAAATTCAATTTCTTAAACATTACAGGAACTTGTTCAGAGAACTCTCTTTGAAAGATCCTTTGACAGCATACACGATACGAAATTTCTTCCAAACCAGAGCGGGGGAGATGCAGAGAGCCCCTTCACCGAATGGGCACACACTTGAAAGAATGTAACTCAAATTTGTAAAAGGGTTAAAAGTGTCAAAGTGATTTCTTAAACATTGTATGTCTTTTCACCGAAAGCAGCTTTCGAAGATCGAACGAACAAAACTAGGAGGTGGCATTGGACTGGGTGAGAAGTTGGGGGTTGAACCTAGCAGTTGAAACAAGCTTAATGTAGTATACGTCTTGTTGTATATGGTTTGGCACTTTGCCTAGAATTTTGTTCGTATTTCTCCTTTCGAATTTGTTTTATTGAATAATATTGCCAACGACAACGACAACGACAACGGCGATGACGACGGCGGAGAAGACACAGGATGTGTTCGGGAAGTGGTTGCCTACTTTTCACACATTTAATGCAAAGGAAGTTGCTAGATGGCAAAGAAAAAAAAAAAAGCGAAAAAGGATTGCACCATTTACGTAATTAGTTTTATTTCGCGCACACTTTATATGCTAAGGTACCTAGAAAAGGGAAATTTACAATTTTTCTTTGATGTAAGAAAGTTTTACCGGAACTTTTAAGATTCCTAAGTAAATTATATTGGAAGGTTGGGATTTTTTTTTCATTTCTTGGCAGGAATCAAAGAGGTAATAACTTGGTGTGGGAATTTAATCAGAGAGAGCTCTAAGGGCTTTGGGTGTTTTGGAAACTTTTTTTAAGTAAATAAAATGCAATTTCATAGTAGATTAGTTTCTTGTAAAGAAATTCACATTATGTGTAGAAAATCATCGCAAAGGTGAGCTATTTTTTGCATTTAAAAATGTAGCAGAGCTGGAGCTGTAACTGGTCCAGCACGTGACTATTAACCCTCATCCTGTACTGAAAAATAACAACACAGGTGGTGGTTGTGGGTCATTTTTGCCCAATACATTTTTTTCTGATAAATCGCAATTTTGACATTTTATTTTTGTTTCAGAGTGTCTTTTACATATAAATTTAGAGCAGTTCGAGCACTTTGTCGAATAATTTGTGCTATTGGACAGATTTGGACAGATGTAGCAACGTGCGCGCTTCAAATTAAACACTGTTGCTTGTTGTACATTTGAATTTTGTTGTTGAACATTTTGAACTACCGCTTTAGCTGGGATACTTTGCGGAAAAGATGTTCGACGAGATATTTCTCCTTCAATCAATGCTTCTCCCAATTCCTCCAAAAAAATCCTCCGCTTGAAATGCTTTTTCTTATTCCACTGTGGATTTATAGAAACATAAATGACAAAAGCATTGTAAGCTGATATATCCAGCATATTATATTTACTTTTCAAGTCCAAAATTTGAGGCGGTAAAAATGTTTTGTTTTACGCACTGTTCCAACTAGCGGTTGTTTCTTTACCAACAATTGTAGCCCCAACTCATGCGAAGTAAAGAAGTTGTCACATGTTATATTGCGGCCTTTCAGGTCTTTTATCAAATCTAAGACGACACGACAACCTTGATTTTTCTCTGGCTTGCAGTTTCTATCGTTACCGGTGTATTCTTCTAAGGACAAGGCAAAACTTGTTTCACTATCGCACAGAGCCCAAACTTTAATTCCATATTTCCCTGGTTTAGAAGGAATGAATTGTTTGAACGGGCATCGCCCGCGATATGTACTAACTGTTCATATATAGTAACTCATTCACCTGGGTTGAACATTTTTCGTAAATTGCGCTCCCATTTATTCCAAAAATCTCTAATTGGAGCTAGTTTATCGCGAGCTTGCCGTTCATTCCTGTAACTTTTCTTTTCGATACGCATAACTCTGGATACATTCTGAAATCTTCGAAGACTCATAGTTGCCTTGAAAATCGGCCTTCCCTTGCGGTCATCCCAGAAGTTTTCTAAGGCCTCTCCATGTGAACGGTAAATGCCTGCCAGCAAAAGCCACCCAATATAGGCTCGAATAGCAGTGTTGTCAACAATAATCCAGCCTTCACCAAATATATTTTTTCCTAAGAAACTAAACATTCAAAAGCTGAATGAAAGGAATGAAAATACGTTACCTTCTTTATTGGTCATCTTTACAATGATATCGACAACATCAAGTGGTAAAAACAATGCAAACGGCGAGTTTACTTCAGTAACTCGAGAGACAGCATACTGAGTTGGGCCTGGAGTAGTGTTCATAACGTTTTCTGTTCCTTGACGACCTGTAGCGGAATCTCTTACTGGCCATCTAGGCCATGAATATTTTTTATCTTTCGATAGAAATATTCTCGGAGCTGGAAGTGCTTCGTCATCCGAACTGCCACTATACTCAAGGTCATGTAAACTTTCCCCATCTGAATAGTCCATGTCGTAGTTAGAACCACTATCGGAAATGTTTTTCTCCTCGCCCTCACTTGCAGTATCAATTGCCTCATTGTCACTCAAATCACTCTCATTATTCACCACTGCTTCAATATCATTTCGATTCAATCTTGCCATATTGATCTATGTATGTCAAATTATAGATGCATCAATCAATACCTAATACATACTTGTGTAACGCGTAAATAATTCACTTACTTTTGTATTCCTTATTAGTTCACCAGTAATCTTATATCTCACGGAAAAGAATGACGATCTGTTTTGACATTCTCTTTAGCACTGAGTGCGAATAAGCTGCTAAGTTAGTTAATACGTGTGTACGTATATACACAAAACCACATTCTTAGATGAGGTGGACTTCACATTAATCTAATGAGCTTTATTCCCTTTATTTATACAAACGAACTTTCAGAGAAATAAAGTAATATTATGAAAAAACTACGTTGGGCAATTTTGACCCCTGCATACAACGTTGATGTCAAAAATGTATCATATACATATGTATTCATCTACTAAAATAAATAATTGTCAATGAATTTAAAAAAATAATAATAAGAAATGTACGAAATATGCTAAATCAAAGGTGCAAGTGGGCAATTTTGATCCATGCGTACAGGATAAGGGTTAAAGGGGAATACAATGGGAATATGTATTCTACATTCCCGTATTCGCTTACTTCCGCATAGCTGCTTTGGAGGTAATTCACCTTCCTTGGTTGCCCTGGCTGCGAACTACATACCCAGATTCTATTCAAGGACGGACTATGTGTATTTGCTAGGACAGATTTAGCTTATCAGAGAGAGTAGTCGATAGACCACGATGCTCTCGGTGTTGTATGGCTGAAACACGACTCTACCAAGTTTAGGTGTTGCGTTTGAGCTGCCTCCAACTCATTCCTAAAGAGCTCGATTCCTCCTCAACTGTTCTGCCCCACGTTTGCCTAGGGCGTCCCGCTATTCTGCCTGCCTGGGTGAGCGGATTCCACTGCATAGCGTATTTCGCAATGGAGTTGTCTTCGCGCCGTAGGGTGTGTCCAATCCATTGCCACTTTCTTCTTCGTATAGTAATGCTTATAGGTTCTTGGCCCGTTCTCAGATAAAGCTGTTCGTTGGAGATGCGGTTCGGCCAAAAAATCCTCAAGATGATTCTTAAGCATTTGTTTACGAAGACTGCACCCATAAAGCAGCACTGATTCTACGTTGGAGCGGAACAGTCGTAGCTTGGTTCTTAAGCTAATAACAGTGCTTCTCCAGATTTTGGACAGCATTCCGAACGCAGCTTTAGCCTTCCCGATTCTGCTGCACACATCCAGTTCGGTGCCACCGCGATTAGCCGAGACGACACTTCCTAAATATAGAAAGTTATCATACTACGGCCGGAATTATTATCCTCGGTGATTTCAACGTCCATAACTCGAGTTGAGTATGATACTTCGACAGAACTTATGACGCTGGAAGACAATCTGCAGCCTTTGCCATCAGTTGCAGTCTCACTCAGCTGGCGAGGGAATCCACACGACCCAAATAACTATGAACATATTTTAGATCTCTTCTTTACATCAGAGCCAGACCGTTACACAGTAAATACCATATGTCTGCGCCTTTAGGAAATTCCGACTATGCGCTAATATCGGCACCACATCAGCTACTGGCACCAACAAGGGCAGGGCAACGAGCAAACCGGCACGCTTGATTTTCAATTGCAGGTTGCCTGAGCTGGGGAATTTTCGCGCATTATATCTATCGACTCACATGTGTTTCAATAGCTCTGATATCAACGTTTGCGCTACTGTCATAACCGCGGTAATTCTTCTTCGAATGGAATTATACATTCCCCAATCCACTCAATAAGTAGCCTCCAGCAAACCTTAGTTTGATACAGATTGTGAGCATGCTACTGCAGCCAAGATTGGTCTTCGTAACGCTTCAAAACGCGTGTAATCAGACGGTGGAGACTGCAAAGAACACATACAGTGACAGAGAAACTATTCGATCATCCCAGTGAGTTTTGTCCGCTCTGGTGTATGGCAAAGATGATAAGCAACAACTTCAGGCACTCTATCTTCCTGCCTTTGGTGAAAAAGAACGGACCACTTGCCACAGCACCCAATGAAGAAAGGCAATTTCTTTGCAAGTATATTTTCAAGCAATTCGACATCAAACTCGTTGCAGGTAGAGCCACCAATTATACCAGAAGTGCGATCATTAATCCCAGGTGAAAAGTTTCGATACATCATCAAACAATTGGACTGTAAAAAGCCAACTGGACCAGGCATACTCGTATGTAGTCCTAAACAATTGCGCACCGGAACTAACACCTATTCTTTGCAGACTTTTCTCCATGTTTTACGCACAGAAAACTTTCCATCGTGCTGAAAAATTGCTCCCGTTCAGAACATCCGCAAGAGGGGGTAAGAATGTCTGCCACAAAACTACCGCCCCATAGCCCTACTTTCATTGCTATCCAAAGTGATGGAAAAGTCGTCAATGCTGAATAAATCACATATCTGGAGGAGGCGAATTAATAACCGACCGAGAATATGGTTTTGGAAGAAGTTTATGTGCGCCGTGGCGTAAGTGGTTAGTGTGTCGGATCACTGCGCGTGAGGTTCCAAGTACGAATCCCAGAAAACACTAAACAGTTTTTTCACGGTCCCACCTCTTGCGAGCGTCTGACAAACATCCAAGAGTATTGTTTTCACGAGAAAGCTTCTCAAAACAAATTGCCCTCGAATACGGCACTAAACTGTAGGTCCCTTCCATTCGTGTAAAATATATAACGCACATAACATGAGTTGCACTTAAATAGCTGTTGCTCCAAATATTTATTTATTTATTTATTTTATGGTTTTGGAAAGCGCCATTCAACCGGAGACTTGCTGAGTTACATTCCTCAGTGAAGGTCAGCCATCGAACAACTCGACGAACTCAGAACCATGCCCTTGACATCTCAAAAGCTTAAGATCGTGTTTGGAATGGAGCGTTAGTACGCAAGTTAGCTAGCAATGGACTACCACAACTCTGCGCATGAGTAAAAAACTTCTTCACGGCAGATCAGTTCAAGTCGAGGTTAATACTATATCTTCCCATATCTTTGCTGTAAACGCTGTATTACCACAGGGTTCTATACTTTAACTAACATCTTTTCTACTCCATATGACCACCTAGTGTCGACAAATAACAAGATATGTATTCAGCCAGTACCATATAATAATAATATTATCCAAACTAAGGAGGCTATGCATTTTGGTGTTACGGTCAACAAATACATAATCCAACATCGCAAAATCAGCATCAATGAAACTGAGCTATTTACATATGTTATTAAGAGCAAAGAAATACTTTACACCGCCGCACTTATGGTATTCTTTTATACAAATCACAAGTTAGACCAGGACTTGAATATTGTTCCCACGTTTGGAGGTCGGCTCCATAACATTCTCTGAATTTACTTGGAAGAATCCGTAGATGGGCAGTTCACCTAATAGAAGACACCGCGCAGACCCAAGCCTATAGTACAGGCAGGGCTGTAAAAGAATGCAATCATTACATGAAGTCATACTAAGAATTTACGTGGATTGGTTTCAATTCAATGACTTCAACTTAGAAAAAATAAATCACCATTCATTTTGAAGTCATGATTTATCAATAATTTTTTGCAATCATAATTTTGAAGTCAAAATAAATGCAATCATTTTGAATGCTCTGCACTCATTGAAGTCACCTTGAAGTCACTAGCATTCATTGCATTCACTTGAAGTCATTGAAGTCTTGAAGTCTTTGAAGTCATCTGAAGTCATTGAAGTCTTTTAAATCATTGAAGTCATCTGAAGTGTTGTGTGCGTTATATTTTTTACACGAATGGAAGGGACCTACAGTTTAGTGCCGCGTTCGAAGGGCAATTTGCTTTGAAAAGCTTTCTCGTCACAACAATACTCTCGGATATTTGTCAGACGTTCACGAGAGGTGGGACCGTGAAAAAACTTGTTGGTGTTTTCTGGGACTCGAACTTGGAATCTCACGCGCAGTGGTCCGACGCACTAACCATTTGCCCCACGGCGCGCACTCCGAGCTCCGAAGAACTTCGAAGAACAATCCCTGAAAATCTCAGAAGATTACAATCTCCAGCTATTCAAAAGTATATTTAACAGACATCTGAAAACATCTCGGGCGCTATTTCAGCGTTATACGTTCTCTTTGCGCCTCCTTTTTATTGTCCCCCTTATACTGTTTTCTTGGGCATCGAAGCTTAATGGTTACTGTGGTGTACGACTGTGTATGAGATTCAATGTTCGAATCCCAGAAAACATGAAAAAGTTTTTTCACGATACCACCTCTCGCGAACGAGCCTATCGATGCCATGAGCGAGCAAGCTTAAAAAAAATTAATTACCTTTCAAATACGACATAAAACTGTAGGTCCCTTCCATTCGTGAAAAGAATATAAATCACACAACACGAATGATTGCAAAAATCTACGTACTGAGCCTTTTTATGGTTTGTTTGCGCAAAGTATTTTATTTTCTTATTCCCTTCTCGACTGGACTGTTTTAATAACATCAACATAACAGCAGAGCGTACTTTTTTAAGTCTGTATTGATAATCTGATAGACTTTCTGCTTCTTCAGCATCTGATTTTAATCTATTTCACATGTAGCGAGGGTGGGACAAAGCCGGATGTCCCAGAGCTTTGCTTCGTTTTAGGAAAAGCATTTACCGAGAAAGGCTCCCGGTCTGCCTCTAACTACAGGTTTAAAAACTGCTTTGGGAATCCCGTTTGCTTTAGGGGTTTCAATTACTTCTTCAATCGTAACAATAGAAATCAGTTGCGTTTCTGTATGTGATTTTTTATCTGACGGAATTTCCTGTTACTTTAGAAATATCCCTTCAGCTATGATCAGTAGCCTTTAGAGCACCCAACACACCATATTTGCGGGCTTTTCATCCGCTTTATTACGGAATACGGACAAGGTCCAGCATTTTATGCTATGTATCACATTTTTCAGCCTTTTCTGTTATCCTTTCCTGTAGTGTTTGTGTTTGTACAGACTTGCTAAGGACTCAAATAGACCACTAATTTCATATCAAGTGCATTGACGTCACCCACTGGGATAAGTGGACTTGTACCTATAGCAGCCATTGTTCTCATGTCTAAGAAGCTTTCGAATTCCTCAATCATACAGCGCAGGAATACATTACCAACCGCAAACGAAGCCGGTATCAAGGTTTCTGTTGCTTTCGGACACAGCCTGTGAATGCAACAACTATTGAGGGGGTCCTTAAAAGTTCAAGCCCCAGGCAGAGATATTGAGGATGATTTTAAAATGTTGTCATATAGGAGGATAATCGTTGATCCCAAGGTCTAACATGGCATGACAGCAAAGAGAATACCGCACAGAAAAGGTTATACGGATATATGATATACCCCTATTGTCAATTAATACAGGGAACCATACAGGGAACTACCCATCCAGTGTAGTTTCCTGTGTGATCTTCGATATTTTCATAGCTATTTTTATTTGATACGACTAAGTAGCCACCTGACAGAAGGCGTTTTAGTTAAGTTGGGCACGCACTCCAATCGTGAAAAGTTGTCCTTGGAAGGCTCTGGGAATTTTGCTGCATTGTTGGCCCAAATATTTCTGCCGCTGTCTTTAAATCGCATTCCAAATTGTTAGGGCCATGTACTAAAACATGTCGTAGCTACCTAGTATAACACCTATGTTACATCATTAAATTTTGAGAAATGCTACTAAGTACTGAAAATACTGCTGAAATATTCATTTGATTTCTCAAAGTATTCATATCTAGACTTCCGATAACGTGCTTCGATATTATATACGGATGTGGTTCCTTTCACTCATTGATCTCCTTTTATCGTACTACAAATCTTCTTGGTTCCTTCATTCTGATCTGACCTTCTTACAACACCAATTGCTTGAACTGTGGACTCAATTGTAGATTTCACTTTTCGCTGACAGCCCTTTCTTTTACAATATCGGACATGTTTTTGAAGTGAGTGAAATTTGAAGATATTCTTTAGATTCTGCCCTACTTTGACTGATCCAATGCAATACACACAGACGAGAATTTGTACAATTTGTTTCATTCAAAATGCTTAATTTAAATTACTTGCCCAAAATTATTTTGTAAATAGCAGAATCATTGATCCATCTAGGTACTACTTTCATGACTCCAAGCTTTTTCTACTGAATGTTGATTCAACACGCTATATGTAATCCTAATAGATATTCGTGAATATCCTTGATTTCTCAATACAGTCATGGATGCACCTTATCACGCAAATCCTTGAAAAGGCACGACTGTCATTCAAACCTTTCCATTCTAAGCATCAGAACAGAATACCTATTCACAGGGATTATTTAACTAAAAGAGAGTATCTGTGTACGTATCTACGCTCCGTAGATACATTCCATTTCGTTTCTTATGTTTACCAATTAATTAAGTGGAATTAAACCTAATTGCTGTTTAAAAAGGAACGGCAGCCGTAGTAGCATCCTGCACCCAATCGTAGGTGGATGATGAAATTAATTAGGAAGTCTGTGTTCGAATGTGTCCCCCCAGCAACGAGGGATTATTTTGAATAATGAACAGGATTTGTATATCGCCCCCGGGGCTGCGCGCTCACCATTATCACATACAAAACGGACAGGCATTGATACTCTTGTAGCAATTATCAGAGAAGCCTGTGGATAGAACGCGAAGCACCGCCCAACCCCTAATCACCTGCTTTTCACTTCGAAGCCAAAGTTGTTGTGATTTGCATGAACTGTGATGAGAAACTAATTGAAGAGAGATACTTTTTGTGTTTATTCTATCATTTGAACGCGCTCAAAGGATAATAATAAATAGAAATCCCTTAGAGTGCCAAATAAATGCACTCTCGATTGTTGCAATTAATTAATGCAATTCCGATGGCGGGATGGCGTTTGCAGATTGAAATTAAACACATGACAGGATAAGTTCTCGAATCGAGTTGCCAAAACCATAAGCACAACAGCACTCCGGGAGTCACTGAGATGACAGATGATGGGAATAGTGTTATCTTAATTAAATGTGGATTAGATGTTGAATGATGCTGGCAGCTTGCGTATGAGTGAGAGATGAGACTGATGTTAGAAAGGGTAGTGGCCTATCGTACCTAGGCATCATCAGCAAATGAGCTGCTTCTATTTGTTGCCGCGTATGAGGTACTTCGCAAATATGGAATTAACATTGATTTGGATACAAAGATGTTTCGAAACTAATTAAAAGTTTGTAAACTTCTGAGAGAACTTTTTGTCTGTCTGTTATGACGACGCCTCGTGCAGAGGTGGTACCACTAGTAGTTTTCTATTGTAATGTTGGGAGTTAGTGGCAGGAGCTAGATGAATGCGGAATTTCAAAACATAGCGCTTTGGTTATGAGAATGTCTGCAACAAATTTGATAGTGTTGAAAAATATGGTGTTGTACATATTCGTATGCAGATATTTTGTTTAAATAAATCGTTTGACGATAGCAGTTGTTAAGCTGTGTGTTAGAATTTCGAACGATCCGATCTACCCTAAGGGCTGATCTGCTCGAATGATGGTCTGACCTGCCTTCTTGTCTTCGATCACATTCGAATATTGTGAGCAGCAATTGTGAGCTTGCAACCAGTGCAAAAAGAAAAGCTTAGCCAGTTTTTTAAACGTATTCAAAAAGTATTAGGCGAATATGGAGAACATTTAGCCACTTTTCTTGAATTTATTAATTGTTAACCAAAACGTTTAAACTGCGAAATTTTGTGAGTGTTTCTAAAGCTCTTAACCTATTGAGTTCAAGAAAGGGATGAGTTCTCTAATGATTTGGTCAGATATCTCTTTCAAGTCGTCGAAAAAGGATTTCCTAGTTTACGTTGTTTGACCAACGCCAGGACTAAATATGAATATATATATAAAGAAAATTAATTACATATTGCTTCTCGTAATTGTTCTTGCACATACGGCAGAACGTGTGGAAATACCTAGCAGCATGGTCTCAAATTGGCCAATGGCCTGTGTTTATAGCTACAGTCCTTGCAATATATTGTTTTGGGTTTTATCATAACTGGGACATGTTTTTCTTGGTATAGCGCAGTTATTAAGCTTATATCATCCGAGCCTACCCAGCTTTAAAAAGCCATAGTCTATATTGCCTTTAAGGGCTCCTAGCTGAATATAGACTCTTTCCGACAAAGAGGTGCTAAGGGCTGACTTTCGTCGGCTAAAGCGTCCGCTCGTTCTTTCCTCTCAACAATACTATACCCTGGGATCCATATGAGATTAACTCTTGTTTGAGGTCATAGTTGATTGAGCTCATTCTGGTACTGCTCCATCAGCTTAGATGATGTAGAAGCCCAACCAATGTCTTTAATTGCGGTTTGGTTATCAGTGAAAATAGCAGTACTATGGGTAGATATGGAGAGATTTTTCAGAGTGCCACAATCCTTTGAAATTGGGAACAGCTGCACTTGGAAGACATTGACCTAATCCGGTAGGCAAAAAAAAAAAATCAATACATTCAGTTTATCTGAAAAAAGTTAAGTTAAAGGGGACTTTCCATTGTATCCCAATTTCCCCTACATCTCTGTTGCTGAATACGTCCTGGTCAGACAACTCAGATGATACCGTCATTTGATCCACGCGATTGCATGTTCTTAAATTGTTTACACCTTCCAGATGCTAGGTGATGAGCTTAATGACAAATTATACAACTACATTGGGGGAGAATCTAAAGAAGCCAAGGCACGCCGTTAAAGTATGATCCAAGTAATTTTGTCCACCATGCAACAGATGCTTATGTTTTGAGTGAAGCTATCATTACAATTACCATCAACTAAAAATAAAACCCAAGGCAATACCTTGTCGTACGATTTTGTTCAATATTATTCTTGAAATGATTGTCATTGTATTGTAAAACTTCCAAGTCAACAAAAAGTACAATTTTTCAAACGGGTCTGTACAACTACGCGAAAGAAGACGGCAAGAGTGAGTTTGACAAGTGAAGAGTGCAAAGCAAAGTATTTATTGTCAACCAAAATAGGGGATAAACAACGTCAAGCACACGGACATAATGACCCCATAGGAAGGTACACCTTTAAGGCAGTTAGGGGCTTTCTCTACCTATGGTGCATTACGAGCTCAATTGGAAATCAAGCTCGCCAATTGCTCTTTCGGTGAGCTTCCCTTTCTCGAACAACTAAAGTAACCCTGTACGAGATCCTAATCATCACAGTCCTACTTTAGAATGCCCTTATTTACTTTGAGAGAATAACTTTTAGTAGACGTAAAGATATATATGATGAACTGTATGCTCTGTACAACGACATCGAACAAAACAAAAGAATTAGAATAAAGCAGTTAAGATTGCTGGAAAATGTACAGCTGATGATCTTCAACGCATCTACATCGGAGAGATGAAGCAGTAAGGAAAGGCCTTAGGTGGCGTGAGACCACAATTAACTTTGTGTGCGCACTTGAAAGCTACTGGCTGGCTAAGAGTTTTGCAATACCTTGGCAACACCCTTAGCCGTGCTATTTCGGGCATCATTAAAGCAGAACATTTTTCCTAAAATTTGGAAAAACTCTTTTATTATTCGAATACACAAAAAGGGAAATCGAGGTGAACTTTCTAATTATAGACCTATTGCCAAGCTATCGTGTGTGCCAAAACTGTTCGGGGCTATAGTTTGTAAGGGTTTTTATTTTGCTTGCAAACCATTTCTATCAACCATGCAGCATGGGTTCATGAATAGAAGATCCACTGTTACCAACCTGTTGGAATTTACTTCTTTTACAAACAAAGTTGGCGAAGAGGGTGGCTAGGTCGACTGTATTTATATAGATTTTAGCAAGGTCTTTGACAAACTTTCTCACAGCTTAATTCTGTTTAAAATTACGTCTTTGGGCTTCCCAAATCATTTCGTTCGATGGATATTTTCTTATCTTGAAGAACGAACTTATCAAGTTTTATTTCGGCGAATAACATCCGATGCAATCCTCGTTACATCCGGTGTACCCCAAGGAAGTCACTTAGGCCCTCTTTTATTTATCATTGCGATCAATGACGTGGTGGCAATACTTAAAAGTACTCGAATCTTAATCTATGCTGACGACATAAAAACCTTTAGACTTGTACGCAGTCAGTCTGATTGTATAGCTATGCAGAATGATTTAGATACGTTCGCTGAATGGTGCTGTAATAATAATTTATTTTTGAACGTATCTAAATGCCAGTCGATGATCTTTTCAAGAAAACGTAATTTAATAAGTTATGATTACAATCTCAATGAATCTGTACTTAACAAAGTCACATCAATATGTGATTTAGGAGTGCATTTTTCTCAAAATATTGACTTCGATTTTCACATTAAACAAATTGTCAATAAAGCGAATTCAATGCTTGGGTTTATAAAACGTTGGAGTAAAGAATTCAAGTGTCCTCTTATATACGTAACACCCACGCTTTATAATACCTTTGTTCGTCCGCAGTTAGAGTATGCGTCTAACATTTGGTCTCTAATTTATGCAGTACACATTAACCGTATTGAATCGGTACAGCGTAAGTTTGTCCGATTTGCACTTCGCCATTTAAACTGGAATGACCCTACACGTCTACTACCATATTGCGACCGCCTTCTTCTCTTAAATCGTCATTCTTTGGAGAAACGTAGGGAAGTATGTGGTGTAGTATTTTTACACCAGCTGGTAAATGGTTTTATTGACTCGCCAGATCTTTTAAATGAAGTCGGTTTAAACGTAAGATGCTACAACTTCAAAAAACTGAGATTTTCCGCGTAAATTTCCACCGCACGAACTACGGTTCTAACGAACCTCTTACCCGTATGGCGAAGGAAGTAAATAGTAACCGCGACAAATTTGATTACAACCATAGTAAATTAAATCTAAAACATAAATTATCGATACCCCTTTAGCGCGAGTAAATTATAAAAAAAAAAAAAAAAAAAAAAAAAAAAAAAAAAAAAAAAAAACTAGCTTCTTTGGTCTTATAATTCTGAATGGCAAGACAAAAGGGGATGAAGAGGGCAATTTAACCTTTGTCTCCGGTTTAGGAGAGTCGGTGAATGACATATGTGCTATCTCCCAAGAAATGTTGTCGGATGTGGAAAGATTTGTTGTAACTGAAGCAGTTTGGTCAGATCACATGCCAATAATATTAACTTTAAAGCTGTCTGCTCCTGACTTGAATTTTATTAAGAACAACCTACTCCCTAAACTACCATGGTCCGACAGGAAAAAGACGATATACCAAGATACACTCAACAATAATTTACTGATATTAAAACAGCAAAAAGATACAAATGAACTCAAAGATCTAAGTGATTTAATTAAAAAATGTAAGGCATTATATACGCGCAAAAAGAAAACGTATTATGAATTGGAGGCACAACGGTTGGCGTTCTGTAGTAATGCATTCGAATTTTGAAAATTGGCTGCAAAGCTGAATGGGAAAAAGTTCGCCATCCATCGGGAACTAAGTCCTAACTGTCTTTTTGCTCATTTTAATAGCCTGTTGAACCCAGTACTCAATAGATGCACCTTTCAGTATGCTTAAGGTGACCATACGTCCCGCTTTCGGCCGGACAGTCCCGCTTTCGAGCTTTGTGTCCCGCTGTCCCCAAAGAACGCAAAATGTCCCGCTTTGAAAAAAGGCCACCCCATATTAAACTTGTTTCGTTCATTAAACTCATTCTCAGTAAATGTATATACTAAAAATAATATTGCTCACAGATAGACTTCCAGAGACAGCACAAAAAAAAAAGAAAAACTAAAAACAAAAACAGCCAAAAAAACAGACTTGAAATTGAAATACATAACTGGGTAGTTAATAGGTACTTTTTGCTCTGTCGCTCCGTGTACCGTGTCTGTATCTAATATGTATCTATAATGTATCGTTTGCTTGAGAATGAGAAAAATGATGAGCGAACGCAGCATACTTTGATCGTTTTAAAACTGAAACAATTGGATTCGGTTTGAGAGAGTTCATAGGGCGTTTTAAGTGATACGCTTGACTCAATATTTGCTTCAATATTTTTTTTTTAAAGCCATCCCAATCAGTGATGCCGTTTGACAATTTTTAAGTGAAGTGATTTCAGGAAAAATTAAAAGTGTTTTGCTGAAAAGTGAAGTGTCATTATAAAAGTTGAGTTTCTTATATTAAACGACTATATATGGAAAACAACATAATTTTTTTTAAAATTAGGGAGCTTAAATCTAAGCTTTGTGGTATCTTAATACAACATCTTTTGGCGATACCCAGTTCTTGAAACCGTTTTCAGAAACAATTCCTTTCACAAGCATCAGTGAATTAACACTGCTAACCTTTAAGTTGTCTTCTCCTAAGCTTTTAATCAATTTAGTTTAGGAAAACACCATATCAGTAGTTGCACTACTATGAGGAAGACACAACAAGGCTCCTATAAACTCTTTTAAATGAGGGTACATAATCTGCCCCAAAGCATTTTCGAGGCAGAAGACACAATGCCAAAAGACTTAAAGACTTTCTTCTTTGGGTAGAATTGAAGACTTGTAGTTATCGAATGGATGTGTTCGCGTATACGATTTTTGCCTACTTTATGGGAGAGCTCATTAATGAATATATAATGCAATTTCCCAATTAAGAGGAAAAAAAAAGTGTTTTTGCGAAAGAGGAAGTGTCGAAGTGTTGTCTATGAAAATGAAGTAAAATACTTCGATTGAAGTATAAACGGCAACGCTGATCCCAATTAGTTTTCGCGCTGGTTAATCTGGGCGATCCTACTTTTTTAATCAGAGCTTCGCTTATCGTCATGATGATTGGAGAATGATAAGAGGAGAGATCAAAGCTTTCTTTAACTTTTATACAGTTGCTAGACATTGCTTTAACAACAAGCAAATCGATCAGATCTGGTATCTTATTTCTATCAGTCGGTTTACCCGTCGAGTGAAAATCACAACTGTATTGCATACCCGCATTATAAAGCGTTCTACCTTTCTGACAGGTTAGGTTCGATTTTAACCACGATGATTAGAAGAGTCTTAATACCATATATTACATCTTTATTTTCGTCTTTATCAAAACTTAGCATGAGTGGAAATTTACGCTTTACCAATTTTTCCTGATCTCCCTCCGACTGTTGCTTCATCTTCCTGATATTATCGACGGCATCAAGAACTTTAAAGCCTTTGTCTTGAAGGTCGTTTATAACATCTTCTTTAGTGCACGAGAGGTGGAGTCCCCTTGCTACAACACGCAGTGGTCTTTCTAACTTATCTCTTCGGCATTCAATTTTTGAGACATTGCTAGGTAACCATCGGCATCATCGATATTGATTTTCTACGTATTGTTTCGGAGAGATGTCACCTTAAACTACGATGCCAGCGTTCCTTTAAGGAGGCAATGCAACTTATTGTAGTCCGTAATTCCAACGACGTTTATCGGTGGCAGATGACGTAATTTTATTTGTTTTGTCTTTTCTTGCAACTCCTTGCGCTTTTCATCTTTTTGTGGCTCAACTTCTGGTAAGGAACCAGCTTTGCGTTTTTTGCTAGGCCGATTCTTTTCTATCGAATTCGTTTCACGTATTAGCTCTTCTTCATCCGTCTGATACTAAGTGAGCAATGTGGGCTAACAGTATTTTCTTTTTGTAGATACGTGCCGTAAACAAGATGGTCCCGAATATCGACACGTGGAATAAAATATCTTTATTCATTGAGACGGTACTCAGATCGAAAAAGAGAGAGGAGGAAGTAAATATACCCTCAGTTAGTTTACCAAATCGATGAAAGCCTTACCGGTAAAATATTTTTTTTTTTTATTTTTCCACTACCCCTTAGGCAAAAAAAAAAAAAAATTATACTTTAACTTAAAATAATTAAAAAAAAAAATGTATGTTTTGCAGAAAGAAATGTACAGGTGTCCCGCTTTGAGAGGAAAAAATGATGGTTACCTTAAGTATGCTACACCTGATTTCAACTGTGAAATATTGGATTCCCCAATCACTCGGGATGAGTTAATGGAAACTTTAAGCAGAGTCAAGGATGGTAAAGCCCCGGGATCGAATAGAATACCTGCCGAATTTTATAAGTATGCTTCTGCTGAACTTGGAAACCATCTCTTGTGCATCTATAACAGTATCTTTGAACTTGGGGTAATTCCAAAAGAGTTTAAGGAGGCGCTTATCTTCCCGATCCACAAAAGAGGAAGCTTGACTGATCCGGCAAATTATCGAGGCACTTCTTTCCTAAACACATCGTATACATTTTTTAGTGGGATCTTGCAAAATCGAATCAACTTGTGGACTGCAGGTAACAACTTACTAGGCGGATACCAAACAGGATTCAGGCCCGGTTTTTCCACGATCGACCACATTTTTGTCCTAAGGAGTATCGCAGAAACTTTTCAACGGAATGGTAAAAGGTTATACGCTTTTTTTTGTCGATTTCAAGGCTGCATTCGATACAGTTGATCGCGATGCGCTGGTTTATAAACTCTATAACCTGGGAATGTTTGAAGCAGCGTCTGAGGCCATTTTATTTTATGGGGCGGAAGTATGGGGCTGCAGACACTATGAAACAGTCGAAAAGTTGCTGAGCTACTACGTTAAAAGAGTATTTCGGCGACCAACTAGCACCCCCAACTACATGATTATGTTGGAAACGGGAGTGTATCCGCTGTTTTTCAAAACACTTAAGTTACAAGTTGATTACATCTTGAAAGTCCTCAATATGAACAGCGACCGGTTGCCCAAGAAAGTGGCCCTCCAAACAAATCGTAATAGGGACAGCTTGTACGCAGTGTGGTTGGAACTAGCGAACTTTTGTGGTATGGATTTAAATCTAAACAGCTCAGATTTTGGCACCTGGAAAGCGGTATTTTATAAATTAATCTCAACGGTGGACATAAAGTACAGATAGCGATTCTTAGAGGAGGCGATGGGTTCCCTGCATAGGATGATCTACAGCCGTTTATGTCACAATCTATTTTATTTATTTTCGGGATGAAAACAGCGTGGATGAGATTTCTATGATGCTTAAACTACGAGGGGAGCTCCTACGCCTGAACTACATACCACATCGTGAGGATCACCCTATATTATGCAACTTATGCAACCTTGGGGAAAGAGAGGACGTTCTGCATTTTGTTGGCAGTTGCCCAATTTTGAAGGAAACAAGAAGGCACTTTCTCGGTAAGCATATCCTAACAGACCACGAAACCTTAGCCCTGCTCAATGAATTGAACGTATCCAAGCTATACCGTTTTGGTAATGTAGCCCTAGCATATCGTGAAAGAATAAGAAATGAAAACTTTTAACTCGATCTTTTGTTTTTGTTTTCCCTTTTTTTTATAAAAAGGTTATTTAATTGTTAACCTGGCAGAAGGCAATGCCATGCTATATGATTTCGTTTTAAATTAACTGTAAATTTGTTAATGGTTCCTGAAATAAAAATCAGTTATTATTATTATTATTATTAATTAAAAAATGTGCTCCAAAATATCGCTACAATACCAAACCTCTTATGCCGAAACATAAATGGTACGATACTAAGTTTGAAAAACCCAGGAAAAAGGTTTATAAATGGCTTAATACATTCCGAAAAACTGGAAGCCAAATAGCAAAAGAAAATTACGTGAAATCTCAACACAAATACAAAGCAGTCTGCAGAAGAAATAAAACACTATACCTTAACCAATTGGACTTCAAACTGGGAATGGTAAGAGATAGCCAAGAATGGTGGAGGCTGGCGAAAGAAATTCGAAATCAAAGCTATAAAAGGTGTTCTCAGGTTTCGGCTCTCGAATTTAGAACATATTTAGCGCGCTTTTAAATCCAGTACAATTGGAGAATCAATTTCAATACGCCCTAAATCTAATAGAAGACCAACAGTTGGTTAAGGCGGTATCGGTAGAAGAGATAGCGCATATATTAAGAAAAGTAAAGATGAACAAGGCACCAGGTGAAGACAGAATTAGTTATGAGTTCTTCGTAAATGCCACAAACGAATTCTTGGAGCAGCTGGCGTGTGTCTACAGCAGAATGATAAATGAGGGCACAGTAGATAAAACTCTCAATAAGTCAATCGTTTTCCCGATCTTCAAAAAAGGGGACGCGAATCAACCTGCAAACTATAGTGGTATCTCTTTTATGAATAGCATCGCAAAAATCTTGATGGGAATCCGTAATGAACGACTTAGTGCATGGGTGGAAAGAAATAATGTGTTGACAGAGTATTAAGCTGGGTTCAGAAGAAATTATTCTACGGTAGACAACATTTACAACTTAGCTTCCATTGTCCACCTGAAACTTGCAGCGAAGAAAAAAGTGTATGCCTTTTTTCGTCGATTTTAAGGTGCCTTTCGATAAAATTTGCCGAAAAGCCTTAATTTACAAGCTGCACACAATCGGACTGTCGACAAAATTAATCAATCTTATTGAACGCATATACTCCTACACTCAAATAGCAGTATGGACAGGTGAAGATATGTCTGAATACTTTGAGATTCACTATGGAGTAAAACAAGGGTGTTTATTATCTCCACTCCTTTTTGCGTTGTATATAAACGATCTTCAAGACGCCTTAGGAGGAAGGCTAAATATCGACACTCTAAGGATAAGGCTGTTATTATATGCAGATGATGTGGTTATTTTGGTGGATGATCCCAAAGTTCTGCAACAAATCAGAGTGCGCTTGGAAAAATGCTGCAAGATGTGGAGCTTGGAAGTGAATCTATCCAAATCTGAAATTATGGTTTTTAGAAATAGAGGGCACTTATCTAATTGAGAGCACTGGACTTTTAACGGAGAATGTGTACGAGTTGTATCTAGGTACAATTATCTGGGAGTAATACTGACCCCAAAACTTTACTTTGCTCAACATGTAGCAAAAAGAAACGCAGCAGCAAAAAGTTCTATCAATACAACATGGCAATGCTTCTTAGCAAAAAAAAAATATACCACTTAGTGCAAAATGGAGATTATTCCAGGCAGTAAGTAAAGCTATTCGAACTTATAGTGCGCAAGTCTGGGGGTTTGGTATGTTTGAAGAGGTGGGCAAACTACAAAGCTACTTTTTAAAAAGAATATTAAGAGTACAAACTACTACTCCAAACTATGCGCTGTCGTTAGAAACAGGAGCAGAAGATAGCCATTTGTACACCCTTGATTTACACCTAAGGTATATAAAAAGAACTCTTTTTGAATACGATGAAAGACGATTACCTAACCAGCTGACCAACAAATTATTAAGAAGGAATCGGTTCTGGGTAAGAGAATTAAATATTCTTGGACTCCGTTTTGGAATAGGCTGGGGTGATGCTGAAATATCTCTACGAGAATGGAATAGAAAAAGTGCCTATTTGCTTATACAACTCAAGGCTGAGAAACACCATGAAAACCTACAAAGAGCAGTAGAGAGTAACACAAGTTTATACAAATATTGTGATTATTCAAGAAGACAAATTTACTTTTCGGACCATAATGATCTGAACAAAATCATCTGGATTTTTAAAGCAAGATGTGATATACTATGGCTTAACGGTAGTAGATTCGGAAATTCGGAGTCAACCTTATGCTCACTATGCAATATGCGCGAAGAAGAGAATATCCAGCATTTTCTAGGCAGATGCCCTGTGTTAAATGAATTTAGATTGCGTTACCTCGGAAAAAATTGTCTTACTGATGAAGAAATGATAGGAATTCTTAATGGAGAAAACCCGAATGATTGGAATAGACTATCAAATTTTATGAAAATATGTCTGTCTTACAGAAAAGTGTTCATTCAAGAATTCAATTAAAAGTATTATCATTTGTTATCCAGTATGTCACTTGTTCTTTATATTGTGCTCTTAATATAACATTAAATTCACTTGTATCGCTGCAAACAAATCTAAATTACCAACTTTCTGACAGACGACTAATATGGTCATTGTCGTAATATTATATTTACCAACACAAATGTTAAATTTGAATTGTTTATAATGAATATGTTAAGTTTTTTTTTCTTGAGAATAAATATACTGTTTACTACTACTACTACTACTACTACTACTAACTTCTTTGTTGTAAGTGATTAGTGTAATGTTTGGCTTATGCGTAACATATTCATTTTTAGTCCATACTTTTGTTTAGTATGCAATCTGTTTTTTGTTTACTTGTCCAGTCTTTTTGTGTAAGGTGTTAAACAAAAAAACCTGGGTTGTTTAAAAGGCACACTGCAATACAGCAACATGACCTGAGAAAATATTTGACTTCATCTGCGAACCCGACAAGTTCAACTATCAGAGCACTCTCTTGATGCAGATCTCTGGAACTATAAGAAGTTTTCATTTGCATGTTTTATTGTCATGCTCCACATGACGCAGATGCACCAGGTATCCTGGTCTTATTAAAAGACCACCTGTAATTATTGTCAACAAAGGGACAACGTCACAATTTTTTGGATACCCTGTTATGGGTCCGATTGACACTGGTGTTTCGTCGAATGATTGATTTGTCTCATAAGCCATAGCATTCCAATATTATATGGTCGCTGTAAACGTGGGCATTACTCTGCTCATGGATTTCTTAAATATTCAAATATGTTTGATCAAAATTATTACCAATGGTAGTTATGGAGATGTGCCGCTCAGGCGTCTGTCGGAAGAAGATTTGAACCTTGGTTTGCCAAGTCGATATACTGTCGTATTGCGAGTTCTTTTTCGATGCGAATCGGTGGGCTCCAATATTGTCTAACAACATGTGTTCGAGTATGTTGCATTAGATGTTAATTATTTATCGCACGGAATTACAGAGTTGCATTAAATGTCCGCCAAATTAGTAACGGAGACAAACTTCGTGAGGCTGAAGATAAACTGAAATTGTCAGATTTTCTAATCGATTCTTCACGCAAAACCATCGATTTTTTTAGAAAATAGATCGAAAGATAACTAATTTACCATAATTTCAGACCGAGGTAAAACAATCTCACTTGATGCAAGATTTTCGGTTGTATTTAAAAGTGTGATTTCGCAAGGCAGTCTTGTTAAACTTCTAACGAGTCTTAAGCTTAATAATTTAAAGCGCATGTTGGATTTTTAAATCCGATTATTTTGAGTACATGAGAAAATGCAAGGACTTCCCAAAAACTTCGAATTCCAATTCTCAATCCGATGTACAGAATAATTGTTTTTGTTTGTTTCTCAAAACTACTCCTTAAAAACATAAATTCCTGAAAATTAACTCGAACAAAGTCGATTTTAACTTCGGAAAAAAAGAAGAAAAACATAACATCTTTATGGACTTACGGGGGCCAAGCAAATAACCTTCCAAGGATTTTGTTAAATTCCATTTCATGGAAAAACAGAATCAAGGGCGACCGAAGTAAAAACAAACATATTTAAGGATGCAACGCTACGAAAGCATTTTGAAAATATTCTCAAGGAAAACACAAGAAACAAGACCAAGAAGACGAATCCCTTTTTGTCTACGAATCGCAAAACTTTTCTAATACTAATAACTTTTCGTTGTTAGCTCTCTTATCTTTGCCCAAAAAACAAGAACAACAGCCAATAGTTTCACCTGCATATCTACATGAATTCAAGTATATGTACTTCCGCTGGGAGCAGCAGCACATCCAGTCGAAGAAAACGCAGAACTTTACTCCACCTACACTGAGAGAAAGAGAGAGCAAAACAATAGCAAAGTTAAGTTTCTCCAAAAGATAAACAAACATCTTCCACTTGAGGTCTTATCCTTGAAGCATCCTCGGTACTACAATCCCCTATCAAAGTGTACGAGTATAAGACACATACACACACCCTTGTTCCAAATGAAGATGAAGATGCTCCCACGAAGATACTGTACAAGTTAATTCCCCGAGCAGGATCCTTATACGAGTATCATTGGAATTTTATCAAACATTTTGTAAGTCGAGGTTTTTTGTTATTTTATTTTCGGTTTTCTTTAGGGGGTGAGGTGGTTGTGGTGTGTGTGGGGGGTCAATGTTAAATTTTTGATGATTGCAATGGGTGTCATGGGCGAAAAGGACGAGTAGTTGCGTCGATGTTTTTCGTCTCTTCTAAACGCATCTTGGCAGCTGTGGCAACATGAATGAGTTTCTTGCCAGCTAGTCGAGATCTTTGGAGCATCACATTTAAGTTTTGGGTGTTTTCCTCTCTCGATAAGTTTGTTTTACACAATCGCACCGAGACAGACGCAAATGAAATAGTCAAGTGGGGACGACGGGAGATACTCTTACTCGTAGTTGTGCACTGGTTTTAGGATGAGAAGTGCCGGGAGATTTGGCAAAAGATGGAGAAGTGACTTTGTGGCAATAAGTTGCGATATAGACGGCAGGGTTTCTTAACACTGACTGAAGGACAAAGTGTTGATGCACCGTTTAGGGATGACAACTTGGAAGTGCTGCTATGAGCCGGCAAAACGTTTACGATTTTTCATTTTTCTTCAAACAAATTAGTTTCCATTGCAGGGGCCTGATAAAAGTTGATTTCTGCTGAGAGTTTCACTTCCCGTTGAATGAGTGATGAATTTGCGAATTTGCCATTGCATGTAACGGGTAAAACTAGACTAGGATACTTTGTAAGGAAGATGAACATGTTTAATTGTAATCCTTTGGTTATTCCTTCGATGAAACTTAGCAGATGGGGATACTAAACTTAACTAGCTTCACTTTCAACAAAAAAGATATGCATTCAGTCAATTCATTGCCGGAGATATAAAATTCAAGGAAGTCGACAAAATATAAGGACTCTAAAAGCAAATCACAATTTTTTAGGAAAGATATTTTATACTGAACGTGATTCTCGCTCTCATCAGAATCGGTATATGGTAAAGTTCATGCTGGAACTCATCTGTTAGGTACGGTTTCGACAGTACGAGTATATGTCTATGGCAAAAACAGATGATACTTGAAAGTGAAACCGAATAAGTATCCCTTATAATTTTCATGCGATGATTTCTTCAGTTTCCGTCATTCCAAAGTTATCCTCTGACTGGAATGATTTAGTGATATTAGTATGACTTGTTAGTAAACTAGAATAAACTGGTGTTGCACATTTCCATTATTCTAATTACGAAAATGGGTGTACATACGTCTTTGTATTACTCAAAATAAGAGGTCTAGGAGGTCATATACCTTATGAATGGATATTGGTCACCTGATGCAAGAAAGGCTATACAATCATAAAGAATGTGCTATAGAGTACTGACGCCCTCGACTTAGACGCATTAGTATTTCTTTTATTTTTGTTTAGTACTCTCTGCATACTTTGCCAAACATTCGAACATCACACTACATAAAATAACATAAATTTCTTTTGTACTCTCTATTGCTGCATCAACCGTAAAATGCTAAAACACGTGTTCATGTAACCCTTGATCTTTGCCCTACCTATCAATCAAACTCCTTGCTCTTTCTCTGTACTACTACAATAGAGTGCGCGTTTCTTTAATACCTTCCATAAATCCGTTTTGTAGATATTTAAATTAATAAAGACTATACCGTATGACGAAATTTAATGTGGTAAAAGCAAAGCGCGGTCGCGCCAAAGGGCGCCTTACGAGGGCATTAGCTTTTTCCGAGTCGGTTGATGATTCCACCCCGCTTTCCATGCTGGAAATTCGATTAGAAAAGCTAACTGAAGCTTGGTCTGAGTTTGTAGTGCAGCAAGATAAGTTATATGAATTCAGCGCCAAAGCAGATTTCGCCGATCCTGAGCCTGAATTCGCTGAATACGAGGCCAAATATTTTCAGTCTTATTCTGTCTTAAAAAATGCAATTATTCAGAAAACCTCTGCCGATTCTGAGCCGCAATTGGTTAGTGAAGAAGTGGTGAGTGAACAAGACTCCAATGACCAGAAATTAGAAGAAACGAGTTCATTTAATTCAGTTCACCTACCCAAAATCTCGATTCCTACATTTTACGGTGACTATAAAGACTGGCCAGCATTTAAAGATCTTTTCACGGGAACAATTGATAGAAATCGTTCGATCACTGCTACGCAGAAACTTTGGTACTTGAAATCGTTCCTAGGTGGGGATGCTGCCAGCTTAATCAAACATATACCGTGCTCCGAACCCAATTATATTGAGGCGTGGGACAAACTAGAGGCTCGTTACGACAAAAAACATCTTATAGGACAATCGTTTATACAAAATTTCCTTACGTTACCTTCGTCTAGCTCACCAAATATTCAATTACTTCGTACGCTTACTGACGGTGCTTTAGAATTAGTGAACAGGGATCCCTGGCTTGTTTATATACTTTTACAAAAAGTAGATCAAGAAACGAAACAAGCCTGGGCAGCAGAGGTGGGTTCGAAAGACGATTATACCATCGATCAGTTTCTTGAATTTTTACAAAATCGCTGCAGCTGCCTTGAATCTTGCTGTGCATTAACTCGTTCTTCTAACGCAAATAAAAAGGTTCAAAACAGCGTTCGTTCACATCTTGTGGAAACCAAACTAGGATGTTCAAAATGTAAAGAAGACCACATACTCCCATTTTGTAAGACATTAATTGCTCTTGGGGTTAGTGCCCGCCGCAATTTCGTTAAGGAAAAATCATTATGTTTCAACTGTCTTCGACAGGGGCATGCGTCTAACAAATGCCGTTCTAACTTTCGATGTAGGATGTGTAAATCTCGGCATCACTCATTAGTTCATCCTACTCAAGAACCATGCTCGTCAAATACCTCGACTTCAAATCAAGGTCAACCACTTCCCCATACATCTCAATCGCCGCAGCATTCAGCCGATTCTCCTGTAATAAATCACCATTCGCTCGAATCCAATCGTCGTGTTTCAACTCTTCTCCCCACTGCCGGTGTTAGGACTCGAGATAAACAAGGATTATATCACAACATTCGTGTGCTGCTGGATACAGGATCAAGTATCGTTTATCACCGAACAAGCGGTTCAGCGCTTGGGATTAGCTCGAAAACGATTTCGGATTCCCATTATGGGAGTCGCATCCACTTCTGCAGGTGTTACCAATGGTTTGGTATCCCTAAACTTATGTTCTCGTTTTAATGCAAATAACATCGACATCGATTGTTATGTAGTCTCGAAACTGACGTCCTTACTTCCGCCATTCTCGTTAACCAAAGCAAAAACAAATCTACCCTTCTCCGTGGAATTAGCTGATCCTAATTTTGATGAACCTGGACCCATCGACTTATTAATCGGGGTAGATAAGGTTTTTAACATAATACAGGAATCTTCGCACCCAAAGACAATGGATGTGCCTAATTCCATCTCAACAATATTCGGGTGTGTGATAGCTGGTAAATGTCAACAGATTTCACGATTTGAAGCTAGGTCTGGAATTAAGACGTTTTGCACTCAGCTGGATCATACGCAGGAGTTTGACCTTGAGAGATTTTGGCGTCTAGAAGAGGTCAATGCTGAACCCCACTTATCTCTTGAGGAACAAAGGGCTGAAGAACATTTTGCTACAACACACAATCGAAGTTTTGATGGTAGATACATGGTGGAGTTGCCATTCAAAAGCCATGTAAAATTAAACTCTGAAAACTCCTACAGAATTGCACTAAATCGTCTGCATTCTGTTAAACGGAAATTCCTTTATAATCCTGATTTAAAAACCCAATACTCTTGCTTTTTAAAAGAATACCTATCGCTAGGTCATATGGAGGAAATCCCACTAAATGAAGTACATGAAGACAACACAGATTACTACTATCTGCCTCACCATGCAGTATTCAAGGATGGTAGTAGTACTACAAAGGTGAGAGTCGTTTTTGATGGCTCCGTCAAATCGAATGGAAACGATTCTATGTCATTAAATGAGTCACTTCTTGTTGGCCCTACAATCCAACGTGACTTGTTCTCCATATGCCTTCGAAGTCGCCGCCATCTGTATACAATCCCAGGGGACATAGAAAAAATGTACCGGCAGATATGGGTATCACCAAACCATACAAATTTTCAAAGGATCGTTTGGCGAGAATCCCCAAAGGATCAAGTGAAGCATTACCGGTTATTAACAGTAACCTACGGTAAATCAGCTGCACCATTTTTAGCAGTACGTGCACTTAAACAACTTGCCCTTGATTCTTTGGAAACACATCCTCTGGCATCCTCCATTATTCTTAACGATTTTTATGTTGACGATGTCATAACGGGCGCCGATTCTGTAGATGACGTTATAAGACTTCGAAATGAGTTTGTGTATTTACTGAAATCTGCTGGCTTGAATCTACGAAAATGGACTACTAACTGCTGGCCTCTCTTTTTGTCCTTACCAAAGGAACAACGAGAATTATCCCCAATGGATTTCGAGGAGTCGAACACGGTAAAGGTGCTTGGATTACAATGGTGTCCATCACAGGATTGCTTTTCGTACAAGGTAATCCTTCCCAAACCAACTTTATGTACCAAACGTCATGTTTTGTCTGATGCATCAAAGATATTCGATCCGTTAGGATTTCTCGCTCTGGTTATTATAGCCATTAAAATATTGTTCCAAGAGTTATGGCGAGAACAAATCAATTGGGATGAAGAGCTGCCGACAGAGCTTGCACATCGTTGGATCACTATCCATGACGAACTTCATCTGATCGAATCCATTTCTATACCTAGGATTATATGAAAGAACAAACTTAATTGGGAGCTGCATGCATTCTGCGATGCTTCGTTGAATGCCTACGCAGCGGTCGTTTATTGCAGAAGTGTAGATCTAGATGGAACAGTTTCGATAGCCTTAGTGGCAGCGAAAACTAAGGTCGCCCCAATCAAGGTCCTATCTCTTCCGAGACTGGAACTCTGTGGGGCTCTTCTTTTGTGTCGACTTATAAATAAAATTAAAATCTCTTTACAGAATACTGAAATGAAGGTGTTTGCGTGGACTGATTCATCTATCGTTTTACATTGGCTTTCTGCTCCTCCTAAAAAAATGGTCGGTCTTCGTTGCTAATCGGACTTCAGAAATGTTATCTTCGATTCCACTGAAGTCTTGGAAGCACGTTCGATCGGCGTTTAATCCAGCAGATGTTGCGTCACGTGGAGTTCCACCATCAGCCCTTGCTTCCACGGAAATCTGGTGGAAAGGCCCATCATGGCTAAGTAAAGGACCATGTGAATGGCCTGCATCACAGTACAATACGCAAGAATTTCCTGTCGATCAACTGGAGGAACGAAAGGCAACTAAAGTTCATGTATTCGTAACTAATGTAAACACAAATAACGTTCTTGAAACAATTCTGTATCATTCATCTAATTGGTTGAAATCCGTACGTATAGTGGCATATATTTTTCGATTTATTACAAATTCTCGTTGCTCTGCAATTAATCGCAACTATCAGGCCTTATCTACACAAGAAATTGCAGATGCAAAAACTCGCCTTATCAAATCCGCTCAGTGTTCATTGTTCAGTAATGAAATCGATATTTTAAGAAAGGGTAAGGAGTTACCGGCTCGAAACAAACTCTTATCCTTAACTCCATATCTTGACCAAATAAATGTGCTTCGGGTCGGTGGACGCTTGCAACACTCTGAGCTATCTTACAGTGAAAAACATCCCATCATTCTTTGCAAATCGCATCCGATAGCGAAGCTTATAGTACAGTGCATTCACAAACAATATTTACATGCCGGTGTATCCTTAATGATCGCGTTGGTTAAACAGAACTTTCATATCCTCGGTTGCAGAAATCTGTTACGCAAATTAGTTCACGATTGCATCGTATGTTTTCGTCAACGTCGATCCTCGTCCACCCAATTAATGGGAAGCCTCCCAGTCGAGCGAGTTCGCTTTTCGCGCCCATTCAGCAAGGTCGGCTGTGACTATGCTGGACCTATCACGTTGCGCTTAGCTCGTGGAAGAAACCCACGATTTGTAAAGGCTTATATCGCGATATTTGTATGCTTCATTACTAAAGGTGTACACATCGAGTTGGTCGGAAACCTATCATCAGACGCGTTTCTCTTGGCTTTAGATCGTTTCGTGTCGCGCCGCGGAAAGCCAGCCGAAATATGGAGTGACAATGCAACTAATTTTAAAGGAGCTAAGAGGCTTCTTGGAGAAATGTACGACCTACTATGTAGCCAACAGCATAACAACATCGTCTGAAACCACCTTTCGAAACACAATATCGTGTGGAAATTTATACCGCCTTCAGCACCTCACTTCGGCGGGTTGTGGGAGGCTGGTGTGAAGTCGGTAAAAACACATCTCAAACGGGTTATCGGAGATAACATTTTTACGTACGAAGAAATGTACACTCTTTTAGCCAAAATCGAAAGCTTGCTCAATTCGCGCCCAATGTGGCAAACGTCTGACTTTGAACATACTGCACTAACTCCATCCCACTTTATGATTGGATAATCATACTGTGCAGTTCCACAACCAGATCTTAACAATACTTTTTCACCTAAAACTAACTGGTATCTCTTACAGACGCTAATGCAAGGTTTCTGGAAACATTGGCACCAGGAATATCTGACATCCTTACAACATCGGCCCAAATGGCAGAAAGTTCAACACAACATACAAGTAGATGACATCGTTTTATTGAAAGAACCCAATATGCCTCCTTCAAAATGGATACTAGGACGTGTAACTCAACTTCATCCTGGAAGTGACAGCAGATGCCGAGTCGTCACCGTACACACCCAATTCGGAGATTATATTCGTCCAATAGTGAAGATCGCTCCTCTGCCTATATCTGAAAGACCGTAGTCTTTCAGGGGGGGCTGAATGTTTAGTACTCTCTGCATACTTTGCCAAACATTCGAACATCACACTACATAAAATAACATAAATTTCTTTTGTACTCTCTATTGCTGCATCAACCGTAAAATCATTTTTTGCTTATTGTAACTACCAGTTGTACTCTCTTATACTAATTCTAAATATGTTAAATAATAACGTAACTTATGCTCTCTTTCGATAATTTCTTTTGACATTGTATTCTTCTTTGCCTAATTGCTATCTTGTGAGCTTAACTCAAGTCTTTTTCGTTTTGGACCTTCATCGAGGACGGTTGATTAATTGGTAACATTAAATCCTAAAACATTATATTACAAATTACAAACACTTAATAGACATTGTACAGTTCACACCTTAATAAAATTTATTATTTTAAATTTGAAACACATTTCGCATACACATAATTTACACAGTTAAAATACTTTCTACACAAACCTTTACAAAACAATTTTTTTATAGGTATCGGAAAACAACAGACTTAGTCTTCGGGCCTGTAATTTTTCTCAGTTAACCTCTGGCGCCTCGAAATGTATACAAGGCAAAATTTCGTGAGGTAAATTTGAGAAGGTATATTTGTAGTACAGATTGCACTTTTCTTTTGACGTATATCAAATCTCAAGGGTTCATGAATGCGTCCACGAACCATTTATTCGTAGATATTAACTTACTCATGGGGCGCAATCCCTTCAATGCAATTATGACTGCACAACGTAAGTAAAAAATGACAGAAAGAGAAAGAGAGAGAGAGAGAGAGAGAAATATTGGGGCCGTGGCTTAAAACTTGAATGATTTTAGATTTCAAAAAAACACTGTGAGGTGGAGTCGAGATAACTTTATGAATCACAGTATTTTTTTTCTTTTCGGGCGATTCGCCATTTAAATGCTGGTGTTCCCCAGGGCTCTAATTTGCCTCCGACTCTCTTTCTCGTCTTTATCAATGATCTCTTGTCTGCAAATTCTAATCATGCCTACAACTCGGTAACCACTGAAGTGGGCGTAAATTTTTTTTTATAATTTGCGCACCAAAGGGATTATCAATACCCAGGGCACGAGCGGAAGGGAAAAGGGGGGAGAGGAACAGGGGATATGCCGGTTTGTGTCGGCTTTAAATATTTGAAGGCTGTAATGATGAGGAAATACAGAGGCTGGTAGATCATTCCACAGACGTGTTGTTCGGCTTATGAACGAATCGCTATATTTGGCAATACATTCCGGTCTTGGGTGTATCAGACCAGATGTGGGCGCTATAAAGCAGCTTTGACCGAATGAATGCCTTATAGATTGATGCCAGATCAGATGGGGTAAACTATTTTTTGCACAAACATTTTGCAGCATTTTTGGCGACCTCAAATATGTGATCGTTCCATCGAAGATGGTTATTGATGTACATACCGAGAATGGCAAGTACCATTCATGAATAATGGTTGGGTGTCATGGTTTCGCTTGAGAGACAGAAGGCAGCATTGTATTCTGGATGCATTAAATTCCACTCTATTGGTTGAACCCCGTTTGGTTATGCTGTCCAGGTCGGAATATAATGTGTTTGTCATACGTTGATATTCCTCTTCTACGGCCGAAGAGCAGGGACCTGAGTTAGGGAACGAATATTAAAAACTGTCATCAGCGAAGGAATAGATTAAGAAGTAGCAGACAAGAGGTCATTTATAAAAATGAGAAAGAGAGTCGGAGACAAAACGGAGCCCTGAGGAGCACCAGCATTTATATGGTGATAGATAACTTGTATTGAACGGTCCGAAAGGTAATTTCTAATACATTGAAGAAGAGACTCACCGATGCCATATGCATGTATTTTCGACAAAAGAGCCTGATGCCAAACTCTGTCAAGTGCCTTAGAAATATCGAGCGCAACCATCTTTGTTTCGCCGAAGTGATGGAGAGATTGGTTCCACTTCTCGGTGAGATATGCCATCAAATCACCAGTGGACCTATTGCTACGAAAACCATACTGTCGGTCATTGAGGAGTTTCCGTAAATCAAGATATTTCATAAGCGGACGATTTATCGGCGTTTCCATGACCTTGGAAAGAAGAGGCGTAAGTGCAATGGGCCGGTAATTGGACGGGGAAGAAGAAGCACTTTTTTTAAGGGACGGGCTGGACAAATGCTGTTTTCCATCTTCTCGGAAAGAGCGCAGGAGAGTAGGACAGACAGAAAAGCTTATACATCTCTCTTCAGAACGAAAGTGGACTCGTCCCATGGAAAATTCGACGCTATCAAGTACGGGCGGAGACGAAGCACTATCTGATAGGGTGGAGTTCTCAGCAAAGTGAACAGCAAGCAGATTGGCCTTGTATAAAGGGCTGAGAGCTGGAATGTCATTGTAAATGAGCGTTGGGATGGCAGACGAGGCAGAATTTTTAATATTTTTGACGAATTATCAAAAATGTTTACTACCTTTGGGACATTGTAGAATTTTTCGCCTCAATTTTTGGTCATATAATTTTACACGTCGAATGAGAGCATTGCAGTCATTTCTGGGTTCTTTAAACTTCTTTCGGTTTTGCTCAGAATTGTTGGCTTTATAAGACCGAAAACTTACCTCTTTTAACCTGATGGTCTCTTTGGAGCTCCGATCAAACCACGAGTTTGCCTTAGGTTTAATGCTCTTTATTTTGTTAGGAATATAGTCATTCATACCTAAGAGTATGGTGCCAGTAATGATATCAGCGGCGGCATCCATGCCACTATCGAGGAAGCATAGCGATCAGTTAAATCTCCTAAAGATCTACACATATATGTTCCTTATAATAAGAAGTGTGATCTAGCCAGATCCAAAGTACCTGACTACACTTCGACACGCAGTGGTTGGTTCTGTCCCACAATAGAGAACTTTCAAAAGTTCTTTCTGTTGTCCCTAAAGGCCCCAGACAACGGCGTTCTGAACAGGATGGTCTCCGACTTCTGGAAGTTGACCTTCAGCTTCCAGTCGTCGCAGCATCTCTTGCTTTTATCGAAGTCACGCTGCAAGAGTATTGCAATAGTCTCGATCTTAGGTGCTGACCTGTACGCGACCAAGTCGTCTGCGTACACTATGACATGGTGAAGTGAAATGCTGCTGTAGACCGTTTCTTGTTTCAAATGTCCTAGCAGAAGTCACATTGCCATTCTTCACAATGATCCTCCTAATCGTGAGCATGCTATAAAGAATGTACAGCAGTTGCTTACTTATGCCCAGTCCGCTCAACATGTAGAAGAGTTTTTCTAACCATATGGTATCGAGGCCTTTCTCCAAGTCAACCAGACAGGCACCCGTGCATTGGTTCTTGCTTTTGTTCCATTGGATATCCAATACCATCTTAGACGCGACATGTATGGTATCAAGTCCCACCTTGAAACCGAATTGGTTAAACGTAATTATTTGCATGTCCTCAATCCACTTATACAGGGCTCTATGGATCACTTTTCGAATACTTTGTTGATGTTCGGAAGGAGATTGGAGCTGTCTTCACATTTTTTTTTTGGAATGGGTGGCATTATTCTTTGCATTATTAAACAGGGTGGTATAAATGTCTACCGCTTCTAGAGGTAGATGTCGAAGCACAATGTTTGGTATGCCATTGATTCTCACAGATTTCTTTCTTTGCAGTGAGTCGAAGATCGTTTGGAGCTCTGCTTTCGAATATTCCTTTCATTGACAATCCAACGTTAACGCAAGGTCTTTGTTACATTTTTACACTAAAAGAATTCTCTAGATAATAATGAGCTTAAGTAACGCAAAGTTACTGCCTAGCTTTTCATCGCAGCTAAAAGTCCAAAGACTAGACAGCATGAAATCGTTCAATCTAACGAGTTTGACAGAGACATTTTGAACTATTTGCCTCCGTGTCGACTTTACAAATATTGTACATACATGTTTTGAAAAGTTTTTTCACGGTCCCACCTCTCGCGAGCGTCTGACAAACATCCGAGAGTATTGTTGTCATGAAAAAGCTTCTCAAATCGCCGTTTGGAGTCGGCATTAAACTGTAGGTCCCTTCCATTCGTGTGAAAAATATAACGCACACAACATGATTGGTTGCGAGAAACTAGGCCCTGGCACTTTAAAGAGCTGTTGCGCCAAATATTTGTTTTTTTATGTTTTGTACTCGTTAAATAATTTTTTTCTTTTCGGGGAAATAAGGAAGTTTCTGATTTCTTAAACAGTCGCCAAAGTATTTCTAGAAAGTACTCCTCAGGCATATGTATGGATATTATTATCTGTTTGTTTGTTAATCTATTATAAGAAGTTGGCAGGGGGAGCCTGGGCTTCCCAGGCGCTCCTCTACATACGCCAAGGTCCCATCTTTATCTGGAGACGCCTTGTGCAGAAATATTTTTTTTAAAGAAGTTAACTTTTGTTACGTTATTTTACCACGGAAAAATGTTTCTTAAAATTTCGTAAAAATCGTTTTTAGTTTCTCAAAGTTTTATAAAACTAAACGTGCACAGCTTCACTGCCAGATCTGCTGGAATTATTCTAGATCGTAAGCTGAACTGAAAAAAAAATTCTTCACAGAAACACATGTCCCCAGCCCTGTCGTAAGCTGTAGGGTTTTCCGTTAAGAGGTTTCTTTTTAAATTTTGCAGGTTCAGTTATCCCATTTGACAGATGTAAGATAAGACCTATTTTCCGCATAGGTAAAAGGCATAGTAAAATTCTCTCGTCCTTTTCGTCTCATTTTGCCAATATCATGCGACTTGACACTATTGCGCTCCTACTTTTGAAGTTGTGTACGCCGCCAACTATTTAAGCGCTCAAAGACGATTTTTCAATTATTATTCGCGGAACTGAGCTGAATTTTTGCTCATGTGATGATGTGATGAAAAATGTTCTCGAAAGTTTCAATATTTGCAAGAAAAGCAGAGGCATAGTTACTAGTTGGTTATTACTGTGCTTCACGTTTAACTGCTTAGTCTGTCTTTTGAGTTTGAATAGAAATACCACAACTCGCTACACACGATGATATAGGTACATGAGATGGCTATAAAACTGTTGTCGCTAATAATTCATTCCAGTTAAAAGCAAAAAGTTATGTTTACAAATGAGTCGTTTTTAATATACAAATATAAAATTCAATTTAACAAAAAGCTCTCCCTTTTGCATGCCAAATCGCAGAAAGACAAATCCAAAAACAAACAAATAACAACGAAGCAGTACCTATATATGTACGTATAGGTATATTTCCAACAGATTCCATTCAATTTATCTGCCAAAAAACAAAAAGCAAGAAAAATCCCCTCGAGAAAAGGTTGAACTTACGGCGGGCGTACAACACAAATTCAATTTGTCAGGCATTAATACTCCTAGAAGTTCAGCCGACTACTCAGCGAATCCACATGCACCGTGTACACCACATACATACATATGGACTCAGGAGCGAAGCCACCCAAAGTCTGTTGTTTGCCGGTATCGGTCGTATTAACATCATCAGCGCCACCCAACAAATCGGTAACACCATGATAACGAAGGGCAACAAAAACCGAACCATGAATCCCCCAAAAAAGGATTCAACCTTTAGACAAAACCGAGTGACGCAGCGGAAGCCCAACTGGGTGGCGGCAGGAGCACACCATTACATCAGCCCTTAATATTCCTAAAATCCCTCGAAAAAAAGCCTCGTCACAAGGTACAAACTGTCAAAATGAATAAAAGTGTCAGCGAAAAACACCTTTTGTCCTCTTCGTATGCATTCGAACCGAGGTACTTTTCGCACACAAAAGGGTTACTTGGGCGCGACATGGCAGCTTTAGGATTTTGCACGAATCTCCCATCCTTTTTCGATGTGCCACTGACAACAGTTGGGGAAGGACAGAAAAAGAGAAGAAAAAACTGGTTAAAAGGCACGAAAAAGGGTTAGAATCCCTGTAATGCGGGAGACTAAATTTTTGTCACGTCTCCTATAAGTTATGATAACATTTTGAATATTTTACTATTACAAGAATTTAATCTTCGTAAGGAGGCACACACCGACCAAAGTGAAAGGACCTTAAAAAAAAATAAAATATACGAGAATATAGGGGCTGGGTACCCGGCAGGGGAAAAAAGTCTGTCGGCCATTTTGCTTGAGTAAGCATTATAAGGTTGAACCAAAAAAATATCAAAACTCCGTGGCGCTGGGTTTAGGGACTGGGTAGAATCAAAGAGTATTCAGGAGAAGAGATTGAATTAATTTCACCACGAAACAGGGGAGGAAAGTAGGCCAAGGCGGTGATTTATGCGTGCAGTTAAAGTTAAGGGGTCGGGCCACTCGGGGGACTGATAGAATTTAGAGGTTGACTGGAATTCCGAATGCAAAGTGACTCCCCGATGTTATTTATTTATTTATTTTTATTTCGTGTCAAATGTCGTGGGATTTGGTTAGTCAATTGAAACTGTACGACGTGTTTATTAATTTTGCAGGTGGAGATACAGATGTTTTTGTTCTTAGTTTTCTTTGATTGCACTGGACGTGATGCATACAAAACCTAATGGAAATCCTTGCTATGCATTTCTTAATTTCTGAGCTCCGATTCTAATGTCCTCCATTATTTCTACACTCCAAAAAGTGCACCATTCCATCAGTTGTCATGATTTGTTTGTAAGCATTGTAAGCATTTTTAGGTTGCTACTTAACTTTTGTTTTAGTACATCGCTTAAGGGGGCTTACATTTGTATCGATCATGACTTCTTTTTCATGTATCTATCGAAAGACGGAATCTTCTGCCATTTTGAATAAGCGAATTACACAGCATTACGTATATAGCTAGCGTACAGGCGAACCCCACAGGCGGATCAGTAGAAATGCGGTGAAGTGGGAGGGTTGTGATCCCTTGTTTTCGGATCATAACCTCGTTGATAAAAGGAAGAAGAAGATTACGTATATAGCTATGCAACTGTCATTTTCGTGCGTGAATGCATTTGATTATTGGTTACGAATTCATACTCTATTAAGTGTTCCCTGATACGGTTGGGCCATTAGACTCGTAAAATGTTTCATACACACCGACTTGAAATAATTGTGGCAACTTTCCATGTTGTTCATCTATAGGTTAGGTTAGGGGGGCTGTCTGTACTAAAATACAGACTCATTTTGACCAGAATAGGTCCATCGTGATACCACTGGATCGAGCACATAATCAACTGTACATGAACTTACTAAGAGAACCAACCAGAGCTTTTTATAAAGCGAGGGATGCTTTTGACGTTTCTATTCGCCAGGTCGCCAAGGTTATCGAAGGGAAGTGCTCCAAGATAGAATAGTCTTCTTTTGAATAGAGCTGGATAGGTGCATGGGAAATGGATGATGGTTTCTTCATCAGCTTCGTCCCTGCAGTTTCTGTACAAATCGTTTCACAAGAGATCCAGCTGGACAGTGTCTTGTAAGGACACCGATAATAGAGCTGATATCTGATCGATCCAGTCAGATCAAACCATTTGAGCGCGTCTGATCCAGCCTAGGCCAGATCTATCTGGATATTTAGCACGACGTTGCGTCGTGGCAACTTCCCATCTGCGGTTTGTCTTGCTGATAGCGTCCAGCTTAAGTAAAAATTTGCACATAGCGAGCGGCATACCCATAACATGCCTATTCACTAGGTTATTAAGGGTAGTAACAAGTCTAACGAGCTTGTCAGCCTTGCAGTTATTTGGAATGTCTCTATGCCCTGGCACCCAGCTTTGGTTAATGTTGAACTGCTCTGCCATCTCCGTGAGAGACGAGCGATCTTTGAAGTAAAAGAGAACGCCTCCAGGGACTTAATAGTGAAATGCCAATATTCCTGACAGTTATTATATTACATTTCAGCCAGGATAGGATTTTCTTAATCGTCATAATGTACAGCTGCAAAACGCGACATTGATCTGGGAAGTGAATCGAACTCCTTTCTATTCCGGCAACGTTTTCCCATTCAGACCGGGCAGAGATAGTTGCATGGAGGTTCTTATCAAATCTGAGTTTCGGTCTGATGTAGTTGGTGTTTTCAAATATAAAGTTCAAAAGATCTGAGATCTAGGAGTGGCCAGCTTGAAACCAAGACCATTGGGAGGAGGCTTTCAAACGGGTGGCCGCACTAGAAGCCATCTCTTGCCAAAAATATCTAGGGGCAATAGGTGCAGTATTATGTCTAGTGCTGCGGAGAGGGTGGCTCTGATAGACATTCAAGTACATCTTTGCGCTTTTCAGCTTCAACAAGAGCTGGCCATCAAACGATCACATCATACATTAATATATGGTATATGAGGGGCGGCTGATAAGTTCGCGGCGTGAGATAATCAACAACGAGTCATCTTCTCATTAGAGAAGTGATAGCACTAACAGCGGCACTCTTTAGTAGTATAAATATCATTTCGTTTCAATAAAAATCGCATTTTGTTATTATCTGTGGTAGGATAAACATCACCATGTCAGGCGAAATCGGAAATTGTCGCAATTTTAAACACCGCACCGTGATAAAGTATCTCGTAAAAAAGGAAAATGGTCTAAGGAAATTTCCGAAGACATGTCGTCGACTCTTCGGGATACTGGGCCTTCGTATACCAGGGTCAAGAAATGGGTTTGCTTATTTCCACAAGTGCGAGAGAGCTGTGAAGACGACCCCCGCCCAGGGTGTCCTATGTCAGTTGTCACTAAAGAAAACGTCGGAAAAGTCATAAAACTAGTTCTGGCTGGCCGAAGAATAAGAATGTGGCAGATAGCGAACGAGTTGCACAACAGTAAAGAATAGATGGGAGATATTTTGCACAGGCATTTAAGCATGAAAAAAAACTGTGCGCGCTGGGTACTGAAAAAGCTCACGTCGTTCGACAAGCAACGACGACTCGAGTGCTGCAAAGATTTTTTAGAGTTAGCTGGTGACAAACTCGACGAAATGTGTAACCGAATCGTAACTGTAGATGAAACTTGGGTTCGCTTTTTCCTTTTTTCCAATTTTAAAAAAGAGCTACAAGCCCGGAAATTTGCAGATGAGTACGAGATCAAGGTGGCCGTAGAAAGCCATTTTGAAGGCAAAGGAAAGGAATATTTTCTCGGTAGTATTAAGAGACTGTATGGCCGATGTTAGAAATGCATTTAATTCGAGGGAGATTATATTGAAATATAAAATCTTTTAATCGGATCTCTTCTTTCACTTAATGTCCTAGGCCGCGAACTTATAGGCCGGTCCTCGTATATTACAGACACGTATAATTAATTTGCGATATGGGATTTCATACACCAGCTTCTTCGTATAGCCTTTTTACATGAGTAGAGAGCTACCTAGCGTTCTTCACGTGTTCAAGCATATAGGCTTTCCAGTAAATTTTTTACCTAAAATTAGACCCAGGTATTTTCCATTGTGCTTCACCTATACAACAGCGTATATTCCATATTGAAGCGAAACCTCCCAAGCTTGGTGTTCAACCGAAAGCATTGCTTCGTAATATCTTGGACGCAATATTATAGCAACATAAACATAGACTTGTCTTTGTCGATGCTGCTGACGATATATTGGTCAGTTCCACGATCGTCGACCAATTGTTCTGCAATGCTTAGACTATAGGGGCTACTTGCAGTGCTAATATACTTTTTACCGAGAGATATCGAAATACCTAGACAACCTTACCTTGATAGGTATCTTTATATATCTCTACAGCTCTGATCTCCTGCCCGATGTCGATCACTCGTGTCAACGCCCAACATCTTTCTCTGCCAGCTACTGCCGGACATTGGCATATTGTACGTCCTACTGTTTCCACATCCTCCGGGCCCAATCTTCAGGTATCATCTTCTAGAAAACATACCTTCAGATTATACTCTGTGATCAGTGTTACTAACAACTTGAGTTTCTTTGAGTCATGCTTACATACATATTTGGCGCATCAGCTCATCAAAGGCCAAGGTCTAGCTTCTCGTAACCACTCGTGTTGTGTGCGTTATATTTTTCGCACGAATGGAAAGAACCTTCAGCTTTGTACCGTATCCGAAGGGCAATTTTTATTTTGTTTTTGATAAACTTTCTCATGACAACAATACTCTCGGATGTTTGTCAAATATTCGCGAGAGGTGGGACCGCGAAAAAAACTTGTTAGTGTTTTCTGCGATTCGAACATTCAACCTCATGCACAGCGTTGCCGAAAGACTTCAGCTTATCTTGAAGGTTTAACCACCGAAAAAACCACTAATTACTCGCTCTGGAAAGCTGTCAAAAGAATTAAAAAACCCCAAACACATTCGCCACCAATAAGAAAAAACAACGACGAATGGGCAAAAGGTGACAAAGAAAAAGCGGATCTATTTGCCGAGCACTTAGAAGAGACTTTTAAGCCATTTGATGAAGAAACATTGGTAGACGATTTTACCGGTACGACTACGACATCTGACAACCTTAGAATAAAAAGTGTGTCATTTATAGAACTTTGCCAGGCAATAAAAAAACTGAATAATATTAAAGCTCCTGGCTATGATTTAATAACCGGACAAATCCTCAAGGAATTACCAAAAAAGGCACTATTAAAATTGCTTTATTTAATAAATGCTTCCATTAGATTATTATACGTTCCAAATCAATGGAAATGGAAATGGAAGTCATAATGGTTCCGAAACCGGGGAAATCTCCAAATGACAAAAAAATCGTACAGACCGATATCGCTACTACCAATAATATCGAAGGTATTTGAAAAACTCTTTCTGAAACGGATTCTTCCGGTCATTGAAGAGAGACGCCTAATACCTGACCACCAATTCGGGTTCAGAATCAAGCATTCCACAATTGACCAGGTTTATAGAATAACCGACGAAATTAAAAAAGCCCTTGAGGAGAAAAAGATTTGTTCTAGCGCTTTTCTTGACGTATCTCAAGCCTTCGACAGGGCTTGGCACGATGGATTGAATTATAAGCTAAGACGAATCCTTCCGGAGCAACTTCATAAGATCTTAGAATCATACCTTAAAAACAGACTTTTTGCATCAAGCACGGAACCGAATATTCTGATTTTAAAGAAATCGCCGCCGGAGTTCCGCAAGGAAATGTCCTTGGGCCTATCTTATTCTTGCTGTACACTCGGGACATACCACAAACTGAAGGCACTATTGTAGCTACGTTCGCGGACGATACGGCTATTCTGGCAACGATCGAGTCAGCAACCATAAAACTCCAACGAGCCTTGAATAAAATCTGTGAGTGGACAAAAACTTGGCGCATTGTTCTTAACGAGACCAAATCGACGCATGTTAACTTCACTTACAAGAAAATAATCAACCTTCCCGTTTTCATTAACTCGGTACAAATACCTCCTGCAAACGAAGCTAAATATCTGGGAATGACACTAGACGCGAAACTTAAATGGAAACCTCACGTTAAAAAGAAACGTGACGAAGTCGAAAATCGACTTAGAGAAATGCATTGGCTAATTGGAAGATATTCCAAACTAAGCGTATATAACAAACTGCTTCTGTATAAGCAAGTGCTTAAACCCGTGTGGACGTACGGTATACAACTCTGGGGCAATAGGAATCTCATACAATCATTCCAAAATAAAATTATAAGAATAATCGTGAACGCTCCCTGGTATATCAGAAACAATGATATCCACAGAGACTTAGGGATAGCTACCGTGGAGGACGAAATAAAAAACTTCGCTCGCAAGCTTCGTATTCGTCTTCATGGCCATTGCAACTGTGCCATACTCCAAACGTTGGATGTGACAAATCTTACGCGCCGACTTCAAAGAACGAAACCGTTCGAATTAGCGCTATAAGACAAAAAGCCGCATGTCATGACGGTTTCAGCAGGTGCTTTTATTGAAAATCTACCTGCCTCACGAGACAATTAAAGGTTAGCACTGTTAATTCACTATTGCTTGTGAAAGGAATTGTTTCTGAAAACGGTTTCAAGAACTGGGTATCGCCAAAAGATGGTGTATTAAGATACCACAAAGCTTAGATTAAAGCTCCCTAATTTAAAAAAAATTATCTTTCTTTTTTCATAAATAGTCGTTTAATATAAGAAACTCAACTTTTATAATGACACTTCACTTTTCAGCAAAACACTTCTATTTTTTCCTGAAAACACTTCACTAAAAAATTGGCAAACGGCGTCACTGCTCATCCACAGTAGTCCAACTCACTAACTACCGAGTAACACCGCTTCAACCCCTAAGCTAGTGAAAAAGGCGAAAACTTAACATGGTTGTTTGGTTCGATATCTGTCAGGTCGCCAATATAAACCACGTATTAAAATGTTATGTGCGCGATTCTTTTATTAGAAAATCTAAGGATGAAAGCAGTAGGAAATGGGAGAGATTGTCGGCTAAAAAACTAAAACTCAGCTTAGGGGTAAGAATAAACCTACATCCAACTCTGTATCTACAGCTTAAATTTCCCATGATGGAATAATTCAAAATCCAAAATCATTAATACTGCACCCCAAACCATTTGTAATCGCAGAGGAACAAATAATAATTTATTAGTCGAACGCCATCGCCAGTAAATCTTAGTCAGCATTGCCACGAGTCGAAGCAGCCTTCCCCATAATATTATTCCGATACAATAATGCGCGCCGGCATTCAATTCCCTCTGGCCATCGGTTCCAGAGTCGGCAGTATTGATTTACCTAAAATCAAGACAGGGGGTTAAATTTGATTTATGCTCACCATTATGAGTTAATATATATTTAATTCGAATAATCGCTTTAGGCAATTAAAATTCTTGGTGATAAAATTTGGATCAACGGCACAGGCAGCAGCAACAGTCATGGTATAGAGCTGTGTCCTTCGGTGGGCAAATACACGTGGACATACCCTACATAAAAACCAGCCAACATATAGATAATGAGGCAAACATTTTCCGGCTGGGGCCGGATTTCAAGAAATTCCATCAACTTCCTCCCGTTGCTAAGCTAGATCCCAAATGAGTACCAAATACGAATCACACCGCCAACCCACCAATGCTGGTCGGTCCTTGTCGTCCTCCTTCTACTACTTCGGAGAGGATGAAGACTTTAACCTTAATAATTTATGACATTAAAAATCCTTTCCCGTTCGCTGTTGTGCTGCCATCATGACGGTGAGCCTGTGTGTTGTGTGTATGTATATGTCTTCCCGGGAGTACTTAGTCTTAAGAAAAACTGAAGGAGAATATGCTTTATAATGATTAAACTACAAAAGGACGACAAGATGCGCTACAATGACGATGGGACGCGATTGTGAGAGTAGAGCAATATCTTTAAGAATAAAATATCGCTGTATCCTTATGCATTGTGTGTTGCCAAGCAATGTTTTCTGAAAAATGCATTCGCAATAGTGCTTCAGTGAAGTTGAAAATTCAGGAAACATTTTAATATCCGCTCAGAAAATGAAGTCGGAAAGGACTCGAGTGCCTAGGTATGTGCGTACTATGAATGAGAACTCTGATTTTTCTTAGAATATTTGTCCTTTTGGTAGGCTAAATCTTTTAGTCTTGTTGAAGCTTAAAATAATTCAAAATTAACGAAGCGAGTAGGTACCTGAAAAATGGATTTGCATTTCATATTGTTGTTAACGATCGCTCGGGGAGGCTATGCGGAGAAGCATTCCAAGCGGTGTGAGCTTAGCGATGCAAATGTAATATAGATTCTCTTACATTGCGTTGTACATAAAACGTGAAATGACCTTGGTGGCGAAGATTTAACTTTTTCAATTGGATTCAGTAGAATATTGTAAAAACAACTGCAGGCTTTATTTTTAAGGTTATTTAAACGTAGAGAGCTTACTCCTATTTCCTAGCACCCTTGATTTTAAACGCAAGTAAGGAGCTGGCAATCGAGGTTGGCGATTATGTCGTGGCCTAAATACAACTCGGTTAGGAGGCAACTATATTGCCACCATATCAAAGAAAACAAGGACAACGAATATGTGGAATATTCGGATCAATTATAAACCATGTGCAGAAGACACTTAACTTCTATAAGCCTGGGCAGAGAAGCTATGAAGACGTATGACGTCTGTTGGTGTGGCTGCGTTTATTTAAGTGCAGCCTTGTCGGAGGCAGATTTAAGCCATTCATTTTGAGCTTAAGCGAGCGAATGTCTGAAGACAATCCGCATCAAGTTTAAAGTTTGCAAAATCTGATGCAAAAAGTTCGATGCATTCATGCCCCCATAAAAGAAACAAGCGATAAGTTTGGCTGTACCAAGATTGGAAAGAGAAGTTTATTTGCCAGTACGACGGGGTCTTCACAAGATCGAGCCAATAAACAAGTTTAGATTAATTGATATTGATGCGGGTTGTAACATGGTTCTTGCTAGAATGCATCCTCCACATCCCGACGCTTGGTAGCCCCCAGTGAACATTGTCACAGACCACCACCACCTAGTTGGAACATCATCCGGAAGTTATTGTGAGAAGGTTTAATGTTGAACGGCTGAGAACGGAAATGACTGCCAGAAACATTATAGATTTAGTATATCTCAATTTCTCTAGAACAAGCAGGTTTCCGCTCTGGATCCTCCTGTGCCGACCACATCAACACCCTGCGGATTATCATCGAACAGTGTGTTGAATATCGATCGCCACTGCACCTGCTGTTCATCGATTTTGAGAAGGCGTTCGATAGTGTCAACAGGGAGTTTATTTGGCGTGTCTTACGCAGGAGAGGCATTCCCGATAAACTAATTGCTATTATCAAAGCTACATATGAAGGCTCCAAATGTCACATTCTGCACAGGGGAAGGTTGTCTGAGGAATTTGAGATCCAAAGTGGGGTAAGACAAGGCTGTATCCTTTCACCAATATTATTCCTATTGGTGATTAGCGATGTGCTTCATGCAGCTTTGTCGACAGGAAACGGAGGAATTCGATGGACTCTTACATCTCAACTGAAACATCTTGACTACGCAGACGATGTATGCTTACTCTCCCACAGAATTATGGACCTCCACCAAATGACAGCAGATGTAGAGAGGGAGGCAGGTGTCCTCGGGCTGAAAATTAATACGGCAAAAACTAAAATTATCAGCCTTGGAACAAACTCATCGGCTCAAATATGCATTGCTGGACAACCGGTAGAGAGAGTAGAGGATTTCCAGTATCTTGGGAGTATTGTCTCGGCCGATGGTGGAACCGAACTGGATATAGCCAACAGGATCGCCAAAGCAAAGTCCGCGTTCGGGATGTTGCCCAAAATATGGCGAAGCAATGCAATCAGTTTGAGCACCAAAATAAGACTGTTCCGCTCCAATGTTGAATCCGTGCTGCTATATGGTTGCAGCACGTGGAGAGTGACCACTACTATCACCAGAAAGCTGCAAACGTTCGTTAATAGGTGTCTGCGCAATATCTTAAGGATTTTCTGGCCCAATCGTATCTCTAACGAACACCTTTACGAGAGAACGGGTCAGGAACCAATAGGCACAACTATCCAACGGCGGAAGTGGCAGTGGATTGGTCACACGTTCCGAAAGGGTGACAGCTCCATAGCGAACCATGCTATGCAATGGAACCCTCTAACTCAGGATGGCAGAAGACCTGGCGGTCCGAGGAGAACATGGCGCAGAACAGTCGCGAAGGAGGCACGGCAGTTAGGGAAAAGTTGGGGAGAACTCATACACATTGCCAGAAACCGTACACGATGGCGCGTAGGCGTAGTAGAGGCCCTAGGACCCACAAGGGGATACAGGACATAAGTAAGTAATTTCTCTAGAAGTCCACAGCAGCCAGCATTAAGTGCAGAGGTCAATAGGAACGTTGCTAGAATAGGTTTCATTAGACGGCTACAAAAAAAACTGGTAGCGAGACGTGTTGCTCTAAAATAATGCTCCAAAATTTTACAAAAAGGAAAAAGTAAGTCAAGTTTACAAGCTTCGAATAGCAGGTAGACGAATAATGGAATGTTATAGCAGAGACACAATGAGAGCTAAGAATTTGGTTAAATACTTTTGCAGACGGATGCTAGAACGGTCAATATCCTCATGTTGGGCAGAATGAACCATTCAACATTGATGATAAAAACTGAGAATACCGTCAACCCGATCGAAATGAAGTGAACGCTGCAGCCTTTATTTAACCTTAAGGTCAACAAAGCTGCTGACTCGCTGAGCTTTGAAAGGCATCGAGAGGTGACTTGGCATGAACACACATTCACTTCGAACAGTCTTCGTGTCCAAATCAGAGGAACAATGCAGTAAAGGAAGATCCCAACTTTGGGCAACGCTATGTTAGAAATGGACTTGAACCCACCGGCGTACGGAAGTTAAGGTAACTGAGCAAAGATCGTGCTCAGTTGACCGTGCTTGGACCACCACCGTCCAAGACTTGAGCTCGAATAAGGACATAAAACGCAATGCCCAGAAAGACGTTGATTTCGGATACACTGGACCTGAAATTTTGTTAAAATATTTCAAAAGTAATAAAAATTGTTAATATGGTATGTTAAAATCTTAAATATCTTGCAGACAAAATCAGCTTATTGTAGCCCCATTTACTACCAATAGCAGAACCTAGAAACGTTACTTAATTATACTCGTACCTTGGATAACATACCGAAAGCAGATTTTCCTTGCCCGATACGACAGCTCAGGCAAGGTAAAACCACCAAGGTATTAGTTTTGTATTACCAAAATAATTAGCTCGCTGTAAACTGATGGTGCGCACCTTAGTGCTCATTCTTCATTTATTAGGGGAGACCTCGAACTCTAATGTGTATTCCAGGTCTGCCGATGTTAATGCTTGCTTGCCAGATTCCACTCAGTAAGAATGCAACAACACCTAACGCAACAATAATCTTGTATGACGAACTACGAGTATAAGCTTTTTCAATTTACTTTCAATAAATTGTATTTCAAGCCAGAAAAGATGTCTCTTCGGTCTCAACCGAAAAAAGTTTCTATCCAGTTCAATCGTTAACTAGTTGCCCCCGATTTTGTGCATATTAGGACTTAGCCGTGGCAACAGCCGCCCGTGAGTCTGCTGTAAGGGCAATACCGCCAGAAGGTATCACCATCTTTATCGACAGCCAGGCAGCTATAAAAGCGATTACTGCCATAGAAAATAAATCAAAGCTTTTGAAGTGTTGTCGAGAAGAGCTCAGGGTTTTTGGAACAAAGCACAAGGTATCGCTCTGTTGGGTCCCTGGACACGAGGGTATCCCAGGCAACGAGAAAGCCGACGAGCTGACGAGAATCGGCTCAGCAGCCCTACCAGAACAAATTGACCCCCCTGTGTGTATCCTTGCACACTCAAGCTCGTTGCAGGGAATAAAGCTATTAAAGAGGCGAACACAAGATGAAACTCCATGGAAACATGTGCCATTCTTCGGCGAAGCAAGGACCGAGGGAATTACTCGGAAAGAAAGGAAATCCCTTTCCACCATCGTGGGCATCATCACGGGGCACAACACTCTGCGGTACCACATGAAGAAACTACGCCTGACGGAGGAGCAACTCTGTAGAGGCTGTGGTGACGAGGAAGTTTTTGAGGACTCTACCCACTTCCTCTGCCACTGTCCGAGTCTTCAACACTCCAGGAAAAAGTTCCTTGGTAAATATTTCTTCCAAGATGTCGAGGAGCTTTCCGGCGTTTCGACAGGAAGGATGCTGAACTTCATCAAATCATCAGTGTGGTTTGTATGCAGAAATGAAGTAAGTGACTAAGTTAAATATTTTTAGTTTCATTGGGTAAGGGATGACTTTTTCCCCCATGGGTATCACAATGGGTCAACGCTGACCTGAGTATGGAACCAAGCGTCCCTCCCTGCTTCCCTTTGTACATATTAAGGACTCATTTCAGGAGTACTACGGGGATATACTATATGCACATGGCTTAGATATTCATTTATTTATATCTTTTCGAAATACCAGATAAGTAACTCTTAAGGGACATTGAAATTTAGTACGCACACGCTTTCTAACGAATGTCACCTGTTGACACTTAGAGGGATTCAAAATAAAACCATTCTTAACAAACTTACTTACTTAGTTAGGGGGCGCTACAACAAGCCTCTCCATTTAGCTCGGTATTTAGCTTATTGCCTACAGTTGTGCACCACCTACAGCGAGGAGGACCTCTATTGTGTCGTCCCTCTAGATTAGATTCGAAGACTCTGCGGGCCGCAGTGTTGGTGTCCATTCGCTCTATATGTCCTAACCATTTCAAACGTCCAATACGCAGCTTTTGACTAGGTCGTATAGTTCGCCATTGAATGTTCTCCTCCAAAACCCGTCAACGCGAACGGGACCGAATATCTTTTCTCGAAGCCACCAAAGATATCTTCATCCGCTTACAATGAAATCCATCATCAGCACCGTACAGTAGGACTGGGATAATCAGAGTGTATATAGAGTGTCCTTAGTTGTTCGAGATATGGCTTTACTGTCGGATTGCCTTTATAGCCCAAAAAACGGTGATTGGGAAGAGTTATTCTTCGATTGAGTTATGCGCTGATGTCGTTTTTAGAGTTAGTAGCAGAAACAAGGTAGACAAGCCCGTTACTACCTCGAAGTTGTAGCTACCTACCATGACGTTCCGTCCAATTCATGGGTGTTGATTGTCCCTTTCTTGTTGACAGCATATACTTGGTTTTGCCCATTTTGGCTCCTTCTGCCTCAATGCTTGCAAACACACCTGTGACAGCCCGCTGAATCTTCCAATAATATCAGTATCGCCGGCGTATGCAAGCAGTTGTACATACTTTTGATAGATTGTGCCTCTGGTTTTGGCTTGTGAGTTCCGCACAAGCCGTTCAAGTACAATATTTAAGAAGTCACACCTTGTCAGAAGCGTCACCTTGTCTAAAACCTTTTTTGACATCAAAGGTCTCGGTGAAGTCATTACCGACTTTGATGGAGCAGCGAGCGTTCTACGGCGTCATCCTGCACAGACACACAATTTGGCATCGACGTCAAAACTAGACATGAGTCTTTTTGTTCGCATATACCTAAATGTAATGTAATCTTTTATTTATTTATCTTCTTATTAATATTCATATCTATTTATTATTTATTTATTTATTTATTTTTACACGACTTGTTCCAAATTTTAAAATTAATATTATCGATAGAAAGATATAAGTATGGGCTAATTCATCATGCAAAACATCTGCAAAGCAAATGCAATAGAGCAGCTGAAACGTCAAAAGCCTATATTTGCATTGCTAGTGTTGAACGTTTATGAACGGATAACTTGCATCATTTTTATTTTTCCATTCCTTATAACACAAAACAAAGCATGATTGTTCAACCAAGTTGTGCACTTGTTTTAAACGCCTTACTTAATGGTTGTCATCATTTCACCTTTTGTTTAAACTTTCGTATATTGTTTCTGGAGTATAAGCTCTCAATATTCTCTTTCGCGCGCTTCTCATGATCTTTCTGCTTCTTTTGGAGAAGCCGATGTATAGGTAGTTCCAGTCTCTTTTGTTCGTAGAGCTCACGAGAAGCTCCCTTCTTCCGTTACAGTGCTGCTTTATATGTATCTTATTTTGCTGCATGCATTCGCCGGTATTCTTCGTCAAACCACGGGTTTCCATATGTTGGTCGGGAATACGCAGCACATCAGTTGCGGCATTTCTAATGTCATGTTGGCAGCGTTGTCACTAGTCTTCAGCACTTATGCTGGCAGCACAGGGGTGTTTGAGAAATTTCGAGATACGCGTTCAGCGAAGAGTCTGGTGGTCTCTTGCGATTGTAGCTTTTCGACGTTGAATTTTCTCAGAGTGATTCTTCTTTGTTGCTCAGTTTCGGATATCCGCATTCGTAACTTGGCTACAACAAGATAATGATCCACGACTACGTTGACTGCTCGGAACGTCCGGACATCCAGAATACTGGATGCATGTCTTGCGTCAATCGCAAAATTATCAATTTGGTTGATCGTTATATGATCATATGACCGCCATGTCTCCTTGTCAGTGAATATTGAGATGAAGAAACCATGTGCTTGCTGTGGTGACGTTTTGCTCCATAGCGAAATCAATTAGCCTTAGTCCATTGTCAGACGTGGTGTTGTGTGGGCTATGTTTACTGACTTTGGTGAAGCTGTTAATATCTAATTACACAATGTTTCGTTCATTCTGGCTACTAATACATCTATAAATTTTCATATCATTTGCACAGATAAGAATGTCGCAATGGTTTATGCATGACGTTACATAGTTCATAGCGAGTATAAAGGGATATGGTCTCGATGACTTCCCTGAGATAATTAAGTCGTGGGGGAGTTGATCGAATGCTTTGGAGAAGTTTTCTTGCCCGCTTTCCAAAGCATTAGAAGAAGAGAGTAGACATGTTTTTATAAAATCAATGCTGCTCCTTACATGTAATATTACAACAGATGAATGTTAATCTATCGCAGACAATTTGTTCGAAGAATTATAAAACTATTCGTAATTGTTTTCCTAAACGGATGGGTCAACGAAAATTTGCTTCACATGACAAATAATTCGATGTCTAAATTACCCACAAAAGAAAGTAAAAAGTAAAGCTTACTGCTCCATAAAAACTCGCGTACTATTGCATGTAAGTCAAAAACAAAGTGACTTAGTTTAGATTATCTCCAAAACTGATTTAGATTTGGAGAATTTTATGAAGTAGTTGCCTAAATTTCGGAAGTAACTTCCCGTCATCTGTTTAAATATATCAATAGTAGCATTTGCGTGACCTAACGACAAGGTGAGTGGCTGTCTTCGATAACATTAAAGTCCATGCTGGACTTGTTTGATCTGCAGCGAAATTGGGTTAATTTTTTTTTATGTTCTTATCTTCTTATTTCAGATTTCCTTCAGTCAATTTACAATCGAAGAAGGAAAATTAACAATAAACTGAGCTGTCTGCTAGAGTTCTTTCCTATGAGGTCCATTATTTAGTGGAATATTTATAGTACTTACGCAGTACCTTTTATTGTAGTAATTTTCATCCGTTAGGTTGTACTCCAACAAGCTGTACCATATTCGTTGCTATGAGGACTAAGCGTTTTCGATGTAGCCTTTCCGTGACTTTCATCCACTACTCTTAAAAGATCATTTAACTGCAGCTTCCAGGCTTGGGGATTTTTAGTTTCTAGTTCCATGGTTTCCAGCTTACAGTTGCATTACTCAGACTACGTAATTTCTATTCTTCCTTAGCGTGTCTAAGAATAATAGAGATAGTCCTGTCTCTAGATAAATTGCGTAATTCGGAGAGCAATTCGGGACCGCAGCAACTTTTTGACGCCTTTGTTTTCATTATATCCCCAAACTTCTGCGCCATACAAGAGTCAAGAAACATCAGCACTTATATTTTTCTCGGCTAGGTATAGATCTTTCGTGGATCATTCATTGTCGACTGACTTTATACTGAACTTACTTATGTATATGACCTTCGGTTACTTGCGTAACAAAAAGTATATTGAAGCGAACTATGTTGATGAATAGCTGAATTTGAAACTTGGATGAACTTGAAAGGAAATATATTTTCAGGGTTTCTGTAAATAGCGCCCCTACGGCTCTCGCTCATTCGTCCATTCTGCGTACCACCACCATCTGGTACCTCCAGTGCAAGCAAAGGACCCACGTGACGTGATTAAAAGAAATGTATTTTCGAGTAAAGTACAAAAATATAAGCCAATTAATATCAAATCAATGATATTCAAATTTAAAATTTGAAATATGCGCAGACAGCGAAGGAAGGTGTAAAAAAATCGGTATGCCCCACATGTACATATCGTCTCCCGTATGCAAGAACTATGAATGTGCAAATTTGAAACTTTTGGGGAATGACGTTTGAACGTTCCAGCCAATGAACTCAAGAAACCCAATTTTGCACATTCATGGTTCTGGCATGAGTGGGGCGATATCTTAGAAAGTTCTTGGCCGAAAAAATTTAAAATAAATCGTTGGTACATAATAACACATTTAAATCAATAAAAAAACAAATAAGCCCAAATTAAGTGCAACAACTTATCGTCGTTTCTAATATACCACGGTGCTTGGACAATTACTCTTAGCACTTTATTATGAAACGTTTGTAAAATATTAGCATTTGTTTTCTTGGTACAACCCCAAAGTTGTATACCGTAGCTCCACACCGGCTTTAGCACTTGCTTATATAAAAGCAGTTTGTTCTCAGTACTGAGCTGGGAATGTTTTCCGAGTAACCAGTCCATTTCTCTATATTTGATTTCGAGTTCTTTACGTTCCACTTTTACATGCGAATTCCATTTCAGCCTTGCGTCGAGTGTCATTCCCAGGTATTTGGCCTCGTTTACAAAAGGTATTCGGGCCGAGTTTAGGAAAATTGGCAATTCATTAGTTTTCTTGTAAGTGAAATTCACGTGAACAGATTTAGATTCCTTAAGGGCGATCCGCCAGTCCCTCGTCCATTCATTTACATTATTCAGTACGTTTTGCTGTTTTGCAGTCGTTTCTTCGATTGTTTTGCCTACTGCTAGGATAGCGGTGTCATCGGCAAACGTAGCAAGCATAGTGCCATCTTCTTCCGGTATATCACGAGTTTATAACAAATAGAGAAGCGATCCAAGAACGCTTCCTTGCGGTACGCCGGTCGAAATTTCTTTGAGCTCGGAGTATTCGATTCCATGTCTAACACGAAAAAGTCTATTCCCGAGATATGATTCTAGAATATCGTATAAGCATATACGGAGAACTTGTCGTAGTTTGCATTTCATGCCACACCTTATCGAAGGCTTGCGAGACGTCAAGAAATGCGCTTGAGCAAATCTTTTTTTCTTCAAGTGCTTTCTCGATTACGTCAGTAATTCTATGCACCTGGTCGGATCCATCGTCGGATGCTTACTTTTGAACCCGAACTGGTGGTCCGGGATAAGATTATTTTCTTCTATAACCGGTTGGAGACGCCTTAGTAATATTCTGTCGAAAATTTTGGATATGACTGGATGAAGCAAAATTGGTCTATACTATTTTACCTTTTACATTTGGCGGTTTTCCTGGTTTTAAAACCATTATGACTTTCGCAACTTTCCATTGGCTCGGCACGTGTTTTAATCTAAGAGCAGCATTTACAATATGGAGAAACTTAATCAATGCTTTTCTAGGTAAAACTTTGAGAAATTCTCCCGTAATCAAATCATAACCAGGAGCTTTCTTAAGTTTTAGATTCTCGATTTCTTGTTTAAGTTCCCGTTGCACTTGTGAGCGTCAAGTCTTAGATGGTAAATTCAGCCTATTGATGTTGTTGTAAACCACTTTACCATCGTACGGTTTAAAGGTTTCTTCCAGGTGGGCCGGAAAGACGTCCGTTTTTTCTTTATCTTCCCTTGCCCATTCATTTTGATTTAATTTAATTGGTGGCGCGGTTTGGGCTTTTTGGTGCCTTTTACGGCATTCCAAAGTGAATAATTGGAATCTTTTTTCACCGTTAAACTTTCAAGGTAAGAGCCTATCGCACGATTCTTCAAATCCTTAACAGTCTTCTTCAACGAATTGCACAGACGATTAAGGTGTGCTTTATGTTGCGGAGCACGACTCTGTTGCCATTTCTAACGCGCTTTTCTTTTTTCCTTGACCAATTCTTTTATTTCCGGAGAATATCGTAAGCCATATCTATCCGGCATTTTCCTTGGATTGGGAGTATTATTCCAAGAGGCGAGCTGTACGATCTCAACGAAGCGATCAACTTCAACCTCAAGTTCATAGGGTGTCGTAAGTGGAACGCTCAGTTTAACATTATCCTCAATTTTGTTCCTAAAGCCATCCCAGTTAGTTGTTCTACCAGTTAATCTCGCTGGCTCTAGGTTATAGACCAGTTTTTCGCTCAATTTCAAAATAAATAGGGAATGATCACACGACAGATCAAAGCTCTCTTCCACTTGTATGTGGTTGGTAGATATTCCTTTCACAACGAAAAAATCGATCAGGTCAGGTATTTTCGAAGTGTTAGTTGGCCAGTAAGTCGGTTTACCCGTCGAATGGAGATCACAACTATACTCTATACCTGCCCCATAGAGCATTCTAACTTTTTTTGAGCTGTATCTTGAGCCCCAGAACGTGTTTTTTGCATTAAAATCGCCGCCAATAATGAAATTCAAGCGATTCAAACAAGTTAGTAAAATCACTTTTCTCAAGCGCGGAACGCGGTGGACAGTAGATAGATGAGATTTTAAGAGTGCGCTGACTATTTGTAACTCGAATCGTGCACAGTTGCAAAGTTTCAAGCTCTATCTTTAGGTCTTCAGATTGTTCGATGCAGTCATTAATAAACGAGGATGATCCGCCACTCGCTTTTCCCGAAGGGTGGCAAGCGTGGTAATCATTATAGCCTTTTATATTTAAATGCTATTCGTTTTTTACGTGGATTTCAGAAATTAAACAAATATCAATATATTTTTCACGCATAAATATTTCCAGTTCATTAAGTTTTTGCAAAAGTCCGTTTGCATTCCAAGTACATATTTTTAACATTCGTTTGTCATTCATATTCTAGTTGAAGTAGGCGTTTTCTGTGAATTATTTTCAAGCTTAACCAGCCTATCGAGAATAATTTTATTTATTTTGCTTTGTTCTTCAAATTTCGCGAGAATAACTGACAAAACATGAGAGACAGGGTCCGTCGAAATTTCAACGTTTTTTGTTTTTTCGGATGCCGCGGCCTGAGCGTAAGTCTGCACTCCTGCTGTCCGAGGGTCATTACCCGGTGGCTTTTCCAATGTTAACTTTTCAGTACCGTTTCTTTTAAGAACAGATGTCGAGGACTTCTCTGTTGTCACTTTTTCCCTCGCCTTTTTGCGCTCTGAACCCTGTAGTTTCAGTTTGCCTACTTTCTCCTGCGCGATCTTACGCTTTGGCTTAGTTTGCAGTTTTGATTTTGTATTAAGGGGCTTAAGGAGCGCATCTCTCCGTTTTTGCAACTCTTTAGCTACTTTACAGCCTCTATAATTTGCCGGGTGCTTCTCTTACAATTAGCACATGTAGCAGAGATTTGTCTGTTTACTCTACAAACTTGGGAGGAGTGATTTCCGGCGCATTTCACACATTGCGGTTCTTTTCGGCAATAGGTTTGCGTATGATTGACATCGTTTGCACTGAGATATCAACCTTGTATTCTTGCGCATGGGTTCGATTTTGACTACGACTCTTAGAATTGTTCTTATTTCGTAAATCTTATCTAGACTCTCAGCTTTATCAAAGGTTAGCATAAAAAGAGGAAGCCCGCGCTTTTTCGAGATATAAAATTTCTCATTTTTCCAATCGTTTTTGATTTTCCTACTCGTCTTGTTTGCACGGCTTCCGGCAATAATCCTCTTACCAGCAAATAAAATCAACAAAATTCATAATTAAGAATTTATAAGAGAAAATAGCCGACAGAACTATCTGCCTTCTCTTCTTCAGAAAATTGTTTCTGAAGAAACTTTTCATTGTGAGAACAAGCCCGTACTTTTTTTTTTTTTGATTTATATGAGTATCACGCCGAAGTCACAGCTGTAATTTCTGACACAGCTGTAATTCCTGTAATTCCTGACAAATTGAGTTAGAGTTTGACAATTACTTTTAATTTGTGTAAATTGGTGTACTTACATATTATACATAAATACATAATGTCACGTTCTCTTAAAGCAAGAACGAAATTGTCTCATTTAACCTTTCATCTCAACATGAAAGCACATTCTGTCTTTTCCAATTTACTCATTTCACTGTAAAACCATCCATTAATCCACTGGACATCACAGTCGAAGAATACTAAGAACAGCGAAAATGCATTTCCATCTGAAAACCTTGACCCACTCATCGCATACCATCAAAACGACAAACAAAGTCACTCCGAATTGACCATAAAAATTAATGAGCCCGACCAAAGTTCAAACTACTTAGCGTTAACGTTAACTTTTCACAAAATGCATTCCTGTAGAAAAACCATCCCCACTTGGTCAGTTGAAGGACCTTATCCTACATACGTATCCTCTCACTCCCCTTCAGCCAAAAGAAAGGGTACATACATCGGTAAAGCCCTCATTCAGTTCCGCTAGAAAATAAGAATTAATAAATCATCACGACTTTTATTAACGGAGGCGGTGTGTTGTGGTGAAGTAGGATACGAGGTGAGTCTTTACCAGAGAAGAGAGAAATTCATACTTTCACACACAGAAATCCGAAAAATTCCCACATGCATCAACCGACGAACAAGCAGCTCTTCTGGCCAAAAAGGATTTCGCTTGCTCTCATTTTAACCGCAGGACTAAACTGTCAAAGTTTCAAAAAGTGCATTTATACAACTGCCAACTGAGCAACCAACAAATCTCCTCCACCTCCATCCACACTCCTACGACCTCCCCCTCACCGGTCTGTATACGAATGCACTGCCCCAGTGGAACTGCAATCTCACTTTGTGTGTGCCTCTCTAACCCGTCCCAAAGCGACCACAAATCCACTACCAGGGAGCAAGTAGCACGATTATTTATCCTTCAGGGAGAAGAAGCGACCAGGAGGCAGTGTACACTACCCAAAGTTGCAGTCCAACTTTAGTCGCTCATATTTTTTTTTTAATTTTTACTTTTGGGGCGTTGTTGCTGCAGTAAGCGTGCTGTCAGCCAGCGACATGCAACGCCTCGACCCCTTTCAAAACACGTAGAAGGACGAAACAAGAGAAGTAGCATAAAAAAAAATAAGCGAAGTTCAGCTGCATCCTGCATGATGTGAGTTGTCAGGATGATTTTATTTGTATGAAAAATTACTGTGACCGAGTGTCAGTTTTGGTTTGATAAATAATATCCAATTCGCCCCAGGACCTGTTCCCAGAGTGGATATGGCTTACTGGGAGCTTCTCTCATGTGTATACGAGTATGTGCCTGAATGATATTTATGCGATGGGTGTTGTTCCTTGTTTTCAGGCAGATTCGCAGTTTTTACTCTTTCAGGGCGCTGCAGGACTCCGGCGACGCCGAGTACGTGAATCAAGCTAAATTGGAAAATATGCGACATGGCGAGGACTGTAAGAGTGTTTTGTTTGGACGATTTCCGAGTTTCGAGGATTTGTGTTTGGCATTCGTTTTTGATGCTGTTGAGAGCTATGGGCTAGAGAGCTGCAAATCATTTTGAATGACACTCCACGATGTAAGAGAATATCGAGACCAACAGCAGACTAATGTGTGGCTGAATAGCTTTGTTTTGGTTTCCAAACCATTAAGGACTATCTACAATTTACATATGTAAAATGTATTTCAAAGTAGAAATGCTCAAATTTCTGTAATTACCTGATTGGTGTTCAATTACTTCACTTTATAAATTTAAATGTTATGATTAAGCATGAATTTTTCATACCAACAAGTACAGCTCTGTTCATCCTGACCCAGCTTTAAACCTCGTATAAATAAATGAAATTGTCATTAAAAAAATTTAAAGAAGGGCAGATCAGATTAAATTATTATCAGTTCACTGTAGATGTTCTTAGATGACATTGGATCGGTTTCTGTCAGGATTCTGAGGTTTTTTAAAGGGAGGGAAACTTAAGCCCCAAAGCAATCAGACTTGTTGCGATTCATTTTGGAACTAAACAGGAAGCTTCTTTTGGTACAGTGGTTGGAAAAACTTCGTCGTTTTCCTTTTATGCTCGAGTTGTTATTCCACGCTGGGGCTTGAATCTGCACATATCGGTCAGAAACCAAACATACTACATATCGCACCATTGATATCCTTTGATTCTGAGATTGCATTCATTAAAATTCAAAAGATTTCGTAGGTTCTCGTAAGTGAACAGGACATAGTTTTTCGCCAGTTTTTGAAAATCAAGAACTTTGAAACTACGCATTTTGGAAATGTACTATAAGCGGAATCCAAAAATGTCCAGCGTTCAAGTGACAACTCGGAATTTTGGTGTTCTCTGATTTTCCTCTCTCACTTCGTTTTAACTTTTTCCAGAAGGAAATATTGGATCATTGCAAAAGTTCGTGTCCGATTTGGTAATGAAACACAAGCGATTACACTTTAAAGAAAAGAATTTTATTAATCGATTATATAGTCCTCGTTATTTTCTGCAATTGTCTCCCAACATTTTACAAGCTTGCGGATTCCGTTTTCATAAAAACTGCGTGGTTTTCCTTCTAAAAATCTGAAGGAGTAAGGTCTGGGGAATACGGTGGTTGCTGAAGGATTTCCCATTTTAACTCCTTCAGTTTTTGCAGCGTTTGTCGGGCGACATGTGGCCTGGCGGTATCATTATGGAAGATAACGCCTTTTCGATTTGCCAAAACCGGACGATTTTCTTCAACTTTCTCATTAAGCTTAGAGAGTTGCTCACAGTACTTATTCGCCGTGATTGTTTCGCCAGGTGAAAGAAGCTCGAAAAAGATTATACCACTGGAATCCCACCAAACAGATAACAGTACATTCATTGGATGTAAGCCAGCTTCACTGCACCTTCACCTGCTTGTTTCCAGCTTCTTTTTCGCTGCACGTTGTTGTACAGAATCCACTTTTCGCCACCTGTTAGGACTCGATCCAAGAAAGGTTCATTTTCATGGCGTCTAAGCAGAGAATGTCGACGGAGACGCGGGCTAGCTTATTTTTTTTCCGTCAGACAATGATGCACCCACGTATCGAGCTTGAAAGTGAATCCAAGCTTCTTTAAATGACAAAATGTTGACGAATGATCAATATTAAACCTCTCAGCAATCTCCTCAGTTGAAATCTTCGGGTTATTTTTTACTAAGGTTCGCAAAATGTCGTCATGAATTTCGGAAAGCCATCCAGAACGGGGTTGATCATCTAAGGTCATATCACCGTTACGAAATCTACCAAACCACATTTTAATGGTCCTAAGAGCAGGAGCACGATCCGAATAAACGCTCTGAATGTTTTTGTTGCAGTTCCAACACTCACTCCTTTTCGAAACTCGCACAGCATTCCATGGCGAAGGTGTAACTTTTCGTTCTCCATTTTAGAAAAAAAAATTTCACACGCAATTTGACTTAACTCAACGGGGTCTAGCGATAAAATGACTTCTGATGCCACGACCTATCCATTGGTTGTTGTATACCAAATGATAGGTCGTGGCATCAGAAGTCATTTTATCGCTAGACCCCGTTGAGTCCATAAAACAAACAATGATTGCGTCATACCGCAAATTTTCCGCCACGTATGAAGATCGGGCACGAACTTTTGCAATGATCCAATACAAGCAAAAAATCAAAACGATTGAAATTGCTGCAGCAGAAATGGTATTTGAAAAGTTTACAATAAGATAAAAAAAAAAACAGGTTAAAAGCCCTGAACAACACCCTACAGGGAAAGAACACTTCTCGATGTCGTGTAGAATGAGCCATTCAGCATTGACAATAATAGTGGAGAATACACTGAACGCAATCAAAATGAAGTGAGGACAACAATATCTAATCTTTAAGTCCAACAAAGCTAGTGGAGCTGACGACCTGGTTGCCGATCTTTTCATATCAACGTGACATGACTAACTCATCTCTAAGATATAGTCAGACGAAAGTATGACATTTGAATGGTTGAGTGTCTCAAAACAGGAGACTACGTATTGTAACTTAACCCTGCCAAACTCGTCCGTCTCTGTATAATTAACGCCGAATAAGCAGATAACTTTGATATCAGTAAGGTGATTGCCTTAACATCTTACTTGCAACAATTTTACGCAAGTAAACATCAGAGATACGATATTTCAAGTATCTTTTCGATGACATCGACGTAATCGGAAGAAACAACAAACCCTCACTACAATGCCCATGGATATTGAAATATAAAAAATGTAAGCCGTCACCAAAAAGGGACAATCAACATCGGATACTTGGACTGAACATCACAATAGATAGCTTTTGAGATACCTAACTGACCTCTATTATAAAACTTTTGATCAACTCGGTTTGAATGAAAATCGATGTGTGGTGTTGTGTGTGTGTGTTCAATATAGCTTTCATTTCAGTTTGAATTCGGTAGCAGCCTCAGATAAAATCGAAGGCATTCATTGTTTAGTAGATGCTACGCAGGCATTAGGTGTAGAACTCTCTATTGCAAGAACAGTATAAAACTGACAAGTCATATGTATAGATGTTCAAAGAAGGAGAAAAGGTATATTCTGCATTTGAAAGATACCCAATCTTAGTGCAGGCAGGGCGTCATTTCAAGCTGAAAACCGATCTTTCACCGCTGGAAAAGATCTGCATACATCTCGACTGAAAAGGTAAAACATCTTAAGTCGACTTACGTCGATATATATTTTCACTATACGCAGCTGTATCTAATCGCCCATTTTGTGTCGAATCTACCTCCTATGTAAAGTAAAAGTAATGTCCCAAAATGCGTATAAAATCGAACTGGCCCGCTTTACTTTTTTAGCTCTCCTAAAAAAATATGAAAACAGACTTAAGATAGTTACCCTTTTTAGTCGAGACATATATACATACATACATTTCCACTGGCCCACTAATCCTTCATGAGGGTCGCGGGGGTAGGACTCTCCATCCCTCTCGATCCTCCACCATTGAATCCAATTCACCAGGAGAAATCCCTAGACGGCTCCAGGAGAGATGGCGGACTTGATCCAATCATCTATTTCTAGGCCTACCCAGTCGCCGCTTAACTAATCACACAACAATCATGACACGTCCTGGAAGGCGGTTTGGGGTATACGCACTATATGACCAAATTATCAAAGCATATATCATTCTATTCGGAGAAGTAGTTTCGGCGAAGGAACCTCATTTCAACAGCTTGTATTCGCGATCTTAGTCTTTCGGTCACTAGCCAAATTTCATTTCAATTTTGGAACATATACTCAGTTTAAAATCGAAAATTTTGCTTGAACCCTAAGTTCGGTCTTCCTTATAACAGATTGACCCAGTTCTCTCAAAATTGATTCAGCTGACCAATTCTACAGGATAACTCGGCTTTGCTCTTTCCATCACTGGTGAATAAGATCCCGAGGTACTTAAACGTATACACCTGCTTCAGTTAGACTCTATGCAGAACATGCAGAGCGCGCTGTATGGGCGTTCTGGAAAAAATCATTACTTCTGATTTGTCCACATTTATCTTCATTCCACTATCATTACAAACGGTACAAACCTATCGATTGCGCGCTGAAATTCGGTTTGAGAGGATGATGACTAATCTACATCATCCGAAAAGAGGAGATGACTAATCCTTAAGTCTCCCACTTTGAAACATTCTCCGCCACGGCTGCGTTGTAACATCCAGTCCATATACAAGGAGGGAGGTGACAAAACTTACCCTTGGCGGAGTTCAACGCCCACAGTGAAAGGTCTTGATTCAACGCCGTTTACCCGAACACAGCTTCTACAGTTTGTATATAAAAACTGAATCGGCCTTAGCAGGGAACCATCAATACCATACTCCTGCAGAACACTTCAGAGTTTGCCACGAGGAACCGCTGGAAAACTTCTTTAACTCTAATAAGCTAATTGATTCTCACTATTTCACGACTTTAAAATTCTCTTCCATCAGTTGCACTGACGTTATCCTCACCAACTTTTTAAAGAAACTCTTCAACTTAAAGTCATTTTAAAGTTCCTGATCCTCAACGGCTACAAAGTATATTTCACGTCATGTCATGTAAATCATAGAATCTTCTCTTCGCAAACCATCCCCAATAAAATGTCAACCAACGTAATGCTGACAAATTTAGCATCTTGTAGCTGAATTTTAATTAACATCCACCACTTCTCCTTATTAACCCCCAAAAAGCGTCAACACAGTCGCGATGTATGACTCAAATAAACTCCAGAGAGGACACCCTCTGTATTCCGAGCAAAACCAGGTCATGCTGTTCTTATGTCATTTTCAAGTTATTTACTACACCAGGGAACAAATTTTGCAGCTCTTCTCTGTTCTTTTAGCAAATAAATCGAGCGATAAACTTGTCAAGCTATTATTTAGATTATGTTGCGGTGCCCGGGTAAGAGATGGCATCCATTGACCCCTTGTGCTCCTTTCTATTTGAATTGGGCAAACAAGGACGTGCACTAATTACGTATATAAACAGAAACACTTCCAATTCGCATTCACTTGAGGGATTGTAGCTAAATTTAATTATCGCACTGCAACGAACGTGAATCGAAGGGTGCCTCTATATACCCGTAGCTACATGAAAAATCCGAATAAAGGACCTCTTGATTCGAATGAATTCCTGTTGCATTCATCGTGGTTTACGCGCAAAGAAATCATACGAGAGTTTCTTTGTACCTCGGTGCACGTGTGCCACGTTATTATCCTCGTCAATGTGTAATTAGAAGGCTTCAAGTGCGAAGTTGCTTTCGTTTTATACACCTTTTCAGATTTGCACAGGGAGATTCCTGCCACACACAATCGGCGCCAACGTCGTCGTGTCGTTTTCGGCTAATTGAAAACAAAACCAGTGACTGTGTGCACGTTGCACTCATCAAATTAACATTTCATTGATGGACGAGGAGTTCGCATGAAGATGGGCGCGAGGGTGGGTGGGTGGTATGTGATGCGGCACCACCGCAAGGATATTATTTTAATTCAATTACACAATTTCATAATAAATCAACAGAAGCAACAGTACCCTGTAATTAGTGAACACTGTATATGAATACATTCCCCCTACACTTAGTTCTTGCCTTTGAGATTTGAGAATGATGCCATGGAATGTGCAGATCCATCCTGCAAGGATGTGTCTTCCTTTCTTGAAAGTACCTGAGAAAAAAAAAAACCAAAGACGTTCAGTGAAGGAATACTTTATGCTTCGCATATTTAAATGAATTGACTAGTTGGCTTCTTTTCACATCAATGAGAGTACCAAAGCCGTTTGGGAATTCTAAGTCTCAGTTGCATAGGAGGTTCTTCTTGATTAAGAAGTGTGCACTGTGGCGAATATATAATCCTGACGAATAATGCATTTTCAATTCATATTTCATTTCGAGAGCTATTACTCTGCGAGGCTGGGCACAGAACTGAATTCAAAGTGCATTCTAGGAAGGCCTCCTTTTATTTCTAAGAACAGATCTATACATCATTTAAGGTGATGAAGATGGTAAAGAAGTATGTAAATAAATTGGATTTGGATAAACTGGCTCAAATCCATTAGTAGCAAGATATTATTATACAGAGGTTGCTTTTCAATTCAGTGTACATACACGTAAACATAACGAATGTAGGTTTATTTTCTTTCTAAGCATTTCGGATTTAGACACGTTCCGAATAAATTTCTGTACCTTTTCTTTTAGCTAAAGGCTTTAGAATGGCATTGACCATTTCTTAGAAAGCTTGTGAAGGTAAATTTTACTTACACATCAAGTATTAAATTACATCTTAAAACACAAACAAAGCAGGAATCTTGTTCTTGCTTTGACTGAACATGTACTAACATTAGAATGCTGCAGAGAAGATAAGTAGGGCCCTGCGCAAGGATGAAACGCAAAATTGTAAAGTGTTCCACATTTTTAAGGGTGGATAATGGTACAGTAGGCAATGTATTTGCCTGCTTTCTCTGTTCATTTCAAATGCAGATTTTCAAACGATCTTCGACTCACTGAGAGGACAGAAATCCGTAGCAATCGCTGGCATACCTGACAATGTGCTTCGACATTCCCCTCTAGAAGCGGTGGATATCTAAACCACCATATTTAATAATGCAGTGAATAATGCCCATTATGCAGCGCATTTCCAAAACTCCGATCAATAAGTCCTCTTTGGAACATCATCGAAAAAGTGGTCCATAGATCCTTGATTAGGTGGGTTGAGGACAAGCAAATAATTCCGTATAAGCAATGTGGTTTCAAGGCGATGTATGATACCGTACATCCCGCGTCTAAGCTAGTATCGGATATCCAATGGAAAAAAAGCAAGAACCTGTACACCGGTGCCCTTCCTTGTACAACGTATGGTTAGAAGAACTCTATAGTTTAGCTGGCTCCGCATAAGCATACCACTGTTGAAGGATTTTTATAACATGCTCACCAGATGGAGGTGCATTGTGAAGAATGCCAATGTAACTTTCGCTGGGATGTTTGAAATAAATAATGGACTGCAGCAGGATGCGATTAATTCGCCAATCCTCTTCGACATTTGCACGAGCGATCTCATAGAATCACTTCACCACGCCATAGCGTACGCAGACGAATTGGTCACGTACATGGCAGGACTTTGGATCGAGGTAATTTCATTACTCTTGCAACCTTACTTCGATAAGATAAGATCAAGGGGTCAAGGAAAATTGTCTTGGAGAAGCCGGAGACCATCCTTACTGGGACGCGCGCCGTTGTCAAAGGACACCACAAAGAATTTACAAAAATTCTCGATCGTAGAATAGCACTTGGGATCTGTTCTTGCAAACGCACCGGTGGCTGCCAGCTGAGTTCTTCCAATTATGTCAATATTGTCGGCGTATGCAAACAGTTGTGCGGACTTTTGATAGATTGTGCCTGTGGTGTTGGCTTCAGTTCCACGAAATTCGTTCATTATTAAAGAAGTCACTTGACAACGCGTCACCTTGTCTAAAACCTTTTTTGACATCAAAGGTCTCGGTGGAGTCTTTACAGACCTTGATGGAGCAGCGAGTGTTCTCCATCGTCATCCCTCTAAGACGGACAAGTTTGGCAGAGATGTCAAAACTAGACAAGACTCTATATAGCTCTTCTCTATAGATGTTGTCATAGGCGGCCTTGAAATTGATAAAGATAAGATGCGTATCGATTTGGACTTCTTGGGTTTACTGTAGGATATGCCCAAGTGTGAAGATTTGATCGATGGTGGACTTTCCTGGCCTATAACCGCACTTATAGGGACCAATCAGGCTGTTCATAAAAGGTTTCAGGCGTTCACACAATATCGCAGAAAAGATCTTGTATGCAATGTTGAGGAGAATGATGCCTCCATAATTGGCGCAGTTGATTTGGTTTCGTTTCTCGTGGATCGCGCAAACGATGCTGAAATTCAGGATGCGCGTTCAGCGAAGACTCTGGCGGTTTCTTGCGATTGTAGCTTATCAAGGTTAAATTTTCTCACAGTGATTCCTCTTTGTTGCTCAGTTTGGGATATCCGCATTCGTGCCTTGGCTACAACAAGATAATGATCCGAGTCTATGTTGGCCGCCCGGAAGGTTCGGATCCAGAATGCTGGAGACATGTCTTGCATCAATCGCAATATAATCAGTTTCATTGATCGTTACATGGTCATTGGACCGCCATGTCTACTTGTGAATATTGAGTTGAGGAAACCATGTACTTGCTATAGTGACCTTTCGCTCCACTGCAAATCAATTAGCCTTAGTCCATTGTCAGACGTGGTGTCGTGTAGGCTATGTTTACCGACTGTCCTACCAAAGACGTCTTCCTTTGCTGCCTTGGCCTTAAAATCACCCAATACGATTTTAACGTCATATTTAGGACATTGCTCATATGTTTTGTCGAGGAGAAATATTTTTTGGTGTCAGGCTCCTTTTATTCCGTGGGTGCATGAGCACGTATCAGGCTTATATTACTGAATTTAGCCTTGACCCGGATTGTCATAATATGCTCGCTCACGTGTCGCAAGCTTAAGACTTCTTGCCTAAGTTTACCTTGTATAGCAAATCTGTATCCAAATTAGCGCTGCCTATTTTCTCTGTAGCAATCATCGTAGTAGATGCCACAGTTTCTCATCCTTCTCTTTTTTGGCCCAGCCCATCCGCACTTCTTGGATGCCGGGTATATCTGCTTAATAACAGCCTAGGGTCTCTGATAATTGTTCGGCTGTAGGTGTTCTGTTAAGGGTCTGAAAATTCCACGTACAGATCCGAAGGTCGTTGTCCTTATTTTGTTTTCTGGGGTCGTCAACAGTTGAATAGTTATTATCCGAGGCTTGTGATTGTTTCTGAAGCAGTGTTTTTTTTAAAGTGGTGAGAAAGTTACCCCGACGGCACTACCCCCAACCTGGAGGACTAGTCCTTTTGTTATACCCCTAGTACGCGAGGCCGGGTTGTAACATTGTTCCCGCAAGCCACACTATAGGAAATGCAGCAAGCAGAGGCTAGTTTTCCTACCAAAAGCATGAAAAGGTCCCGGCGATCCATCGTCCTATTGGCCAATCTGTTTGCTTGACACTTGACACTGTTTACTTGAATGCGTAATATTCAGTAGATTACTTCTGGTTACTGAATCAGAAAAAGGTCTCTGGGACCAACAATATGGATTTCGTAAAGCGCGTAAAGCAATAGATGCTATTGGTAAGGTGATGCTAACGGCCAATCAAGCTATAAAAGATTCTAGCTGGAGGTGGGGACGTAAAAAATATTGGGGAGAAAATACACTTGATGTAAAAAACGCATTCAATACAGCAATTTGGGGTCATATTACGGATGCGCTGAGAAGAATGAATACACCAGGATATATCCTTAGAATAATAGAAAACTATCTTCATGAAAGGGTGTTGTCAAACGATACCGACCTATGGATACAGAGGTACTCCGTAACCATAGGCGTTCGTTCGTTTTATTTTCTCTTCATTTTACTACACATACAAAAATATAATTTACTTTTTAAATTTAAAACATGGCTTAAATTGCCGTCTGCCATGTGCCTGATTACATACCACTAGTAAATCAAGAACGCTTCTGCGATAATTGCTCTTCTGTACTTAAATGCCTTTTGACATAATTTCTAGAGTTGATCGCAATCTGCACCATTCAAGGCTGCCACAATTTCGGTTTTATCTAGAAAGCGTCTTCCAAGGTACTGCTGTCTAATTTTGCTCAGTACGAGGCACATATCTGCAGACGAAACAGACATGTAGAGTTTTTTGACATTTCGTCGCATTCGTTGCTGTCAAATGTGAGAATTTTTTTTCGTTGTTTGAAAAAGGTCTAGAGAAATAAATTTGTTCTAATGAATCTCGTGAAATAAAATAAATCAAAACAAATAATTTCGCTTTTGCAGTGTCCGATTCATATTTCATTCATTCATTCATCAATTGTTTTGGTTGGTGCGAACAAAGAAAGCAAATGTCAGATGAAAGCAAAGTAATGCCAAATGATAGAAATTGCACTATTTTCGCGATCTAGTACCGGCGCTGCAGATCCAAATTAGAAATAGCGACTTGATGCAGCGCTGCGTGACATGCAGTATTCGCATGTAATCGTATACACATAAACTTGTGTATTCTGATTTTGCTACATGCAGAATTCTGTACGTCTGTTTTAGTCTTTAAAGTCAGTGGAGTTCTGCAAGATTCCGCCAACTTCTCCAATTCGCTGAACCAAAATATTTTCGCCCCAATTACGTACATCGCAATACGTCTTGGATGTCTTTCTGCGTCCAAAGCCAGTGTTTTCAAAATGCAGTCGAAGTGTAACTTTAAAGTGCCCATGTGTAGTGATAGGAGTACAATTTTAACTAATAGCTTGTTATTTGGAGTACATTGCGGAAGTCAGAATGTCCGTTTCAAAAAAAACAACGTGAACGTTTTTCGACGAAATCGTAAGATTTGTAGCCTCATACCTATGCCCCGTACAGCATGATAGATTTCGCTACCTCTTGAAATATTTGATACTTAAGTGGATGGGTTTTAAACTTGCCTACCGAGCAATTCTTCCATGCTGCGCTGATCGCACTTTTAGCCATAGTTAATCTTTCCTTGATACTTTTTAACCATCTCTACTTCCTGTCTATTAAAGGAATGGAAGGTGGACATTCCTTGACTTGTCTGTATTTACCGTCAGCCCCTAATCTTCGCAGTCCTTTTGCAGCCTGTTAATCATTCATTGTAGGCTCTCTATTGAATTCGCTAGCAGAACTAAGTCATCAGTATACTAGAGTACTTTGATGTGAATTTTCCCGATCCTGATACCTCCTGGTGGTGGGTACCTGTGATATATCGTCGATATACATAATAAACGCTGATGGACTGAGGTTACATCCCTGTTATACACCGGTAGTTGTGTCGAAGAAATTGGATAGTTGTTTTCCATCCCATACAGCTGAACAGGATTTTTCATACAGCTTCTCAGTGAAAGTGTCGAATTTTCAGGAAAGCCCCCGATTATAGAGCTTATAAAAGAGAGCGTTTCTGTCGACTGTATCAAAAGCCGCTTTAAATCGACGAAGAACACGTAAAGTTTTTTCTTTACCCTGATAGAATTCGTGGCTAAGGTTGATAGTACAAAAATATGATCAGTTGTGGAATAGTTTTCACAAAAGCCGACTTGAAACTGATTAAGCAAATGGTTCTGTTTAATCACATTCTAAAAACGTTTGATCAGAATATCTGTTAAAATCTTAAACGACGCGGTTATAAATGTGCCTTATAATTTTTTACAATATTTGGATCACTTTATTTAAAGATAGGAAATATTATCGACTGTTTGAAACTATTTGGAATAATCCCTGTTGTAAAAATTCTGTTAAACTCCTCTGTGAGCAATTCTAGAAACTCTTTGTTGGCATATTTATAGTATTCCATCGGTATACCATCAATAGTAAGGTACTTTACCGCCTTTGCTCGTCTACTGTGATTGCATGATCTTATAATTCATTCCTAGTATCTGGAAATGCATATTGGAAGTTCAGGGTATCTCTGGGTATTATACTCGTAGGATTCAAGATATTTCTAAAGTGAGCCTCAAGCTGCGCTGTCGTAACTTTCACGCCAATTTTGTGTTTCGAGACGTTTTTCCATTTGCTTGTACATTGGCTCGTCATATTTCCGGTATAACTTCAAAAGTGGGAGACTGAGTAAGTAGTCTATAAGTTACCGAAGCATCGCTTTACGCGTACCCACCATCCCAAAACTTATAAAAAAAAGATTGTTTTTCAGCTGAATAAAATGTTCGTCACTTTTTTGACGTCATTGTCATTAAACATCGCACACATCTAAGACTTCCCTTATTCCACAAAACTAGCGTATCCATATATCTTAATTTTAACATTTCATTCAACGTAAATACTAAAATTTGAAGTACATCCTACTCCGAACTGTTCATGTTTAGTATCCCGTCCCCGGGAAATTTAATGGGATATTTAGCTCAATACATAAACCGAATTATTAGCATATTTATCAAAGATTGCTACCCGCATACAGCGCCATAGTCCACCCGCAGCGGCAGAAGTTTTCGGTGTCGTTTCTACAAGCAGTAACATCATCCACCAAATAAGTAATCTGTTCCCACTATTCCTGGCTAAACTGAGCTGGTTGTGTATTCGGATATTATAGTGAATTTAGAAACCAATAACAAGTCTCAACAACAGCCCATGAGTATGCAATAAATTCAATATTATTAGCCACCACGTAGCAATTTCTGGTATTGCCAGACAGTGCAAAGACAATTTAATGATATATTATGAAACTTTTTCTTTCAAATAACTGTTACAAAAAATTCTTGAGTGCGTCATAGGGTGTCGGGATTATATTATGTTTGATAGATTATGCGTATTTTTAAATTCAATAAGTGCAAGTGAGACGAGATATAAAATGGAAGAACAGAAGCCACAGAAATCACCGGTAGAACTTTACTTAACTGCATTTGATGATCCTTACATCCTTATTTGCACTTTTTTTTATTTCATTTTCAGTAGCCAGCCATTTCAATTGGCTGGCCAATCTAAAATTGTAAACCAATCGCTAATTGAAGGTTGCGTACCACACCAGTTGAAAGTCAGGAAAATTATAACAGTTCACAAAGGAGGTGAGGTTGGCAATTTCAACAACTATCGATACCCATATCTATTCTTCCTGTAGCACAAAAATACTCGAAAAAGTAGTAAATTGCCAAATACAAGAATTCCTTACACAAAATAATTTGAAACTATGAATTTCGACAGAAGTCAAGCACTAACTCAGCGCTTGTGGACCTAGTATCACATATTCAAAAAAAAAAAAAAAGCGTCGAAAAAGATGATTTCCTTGCTCATTATTGACTTTTCCAAAGCTTTTGATACAGTGGGTCATCAAATTCTACTTTCGAAGCTGATGTCAATTGGTATATAAGGAACTAGCTATAGCTGGTTTAGCTCATATCTTAGAACTCGGCAAATATATACACAATTAGGTATATGGTATTAGAAGCTGTGAATCTAATGTTGATTGTGATGTACCGCAAGGAAGCGTGGTTGGGTCAACACTATTCTGCATCTATACCAATGATATCTGCAAACTCTCTATAAAAGGAAAATTATTCATGTTCGAGGATGATATATGTATGTCTGGTTAATAATGAAAGCAATACTTGCTCCCTTCAAAAAAGTAAAAATGAAGATTTTATAAAACTTCGATGCTGGATAGCCACTTATAAACTAGCCATGAATATATATATAAAAAAAAAGAAATACAATACATGATCCTAGGCAAAAACACTCCTGGCATCAATATTGAATATAACGAACAAGTACATAGTCACAAAGTTTGATGAATTTAAATACATGGTTTGATCCAGAACTTAACTTCTGAAATCACTGCACTAAAATAGTGCGAAAACTGTCATCAATCGCTATAGTCTTCAAACGGATTTCCGGTTATCTACACTTTAAAATTAAAAGATCCTTATTCCACAGCATCTTTTATAGTCACCTGGTATATGGAATCAATGTTTGGAGGTGCTGTTGCGAAGAACTTACATCTGATCTTCAAGTGATTCAAAACAGGGCTCTGAAAAATCTTTTCGGGTTACGCTGGTTCACTAATTCCATCGAAATGCACAAGCAGCTGAAGTTAATGGTTCGTGATACCACTCAACTGAATCTGATAAGCAATATCCACAATATCCAGGCAGAGTCAACATACTCAACACAAAAATTGTAGCCCTACATATAATTGAAAAGAGGAATGTATGATTTGGGAAGCTAAAGGAGCTTGCAGACTATTGTGGAATAAACTTTGACTTTAGCCTGCAGAGAAGTAGCGGTAGAGATATTGAAAACTCACATTTCGAAATCGTCACAAAAGTAGATGAAAAATATAAATTAGACTGTATCAACGAAGGTACTTCTTCTTTGCATAGAGCAACTTACAGCGTTCTGCAACACAATCTATTTTTTTCCGATCTGAATATAGTCAGAAATAAATTTCAGCTATATTTAAAACGTCCCCTCGCTGGTAAGGTTGAAATTTATCCCTCACCATGAGGATTTGCAAATTATTTACAGGCTTTGTAACCTGTCGGTGAGTGAAGATGTCCATTTCATCGGAATATGCCCTATCCTGAAAGAAGTAATGAGAACATTTCTTGGCAGCGATCTAAAAACTGAAGCAGAAGTACTAGCGATCCTAAACTGCGAGGGTGATACAAACCAGCTTTATAATTATTATAGGAAAGCAATCTCATATAGAAATCGCATCTCGAATAAACCCTTTTAAAACCTTTTTATTTTTTATTTTTCTTTATTATTCTCTTCTTGACTTATTGTTTTGTTATTAAAAAAACTACCACTTACTTTGTAAACTAATGTCAATCGGGTAGAAGGCAAAGCCATGCTTTAACGAATTTTTGAGATAAAAAAAATAATCAATCTATCTATCTATCTATTCACCAGTGCCAACCGAAAACCTGCAAATATGCAACTTCATCTTTACTGTATAAATCAATAAAAATGTATAATAGTTTATCACTCGAAGTTAAGTCATTGTTAATCTTTATATTCGATATGAGACCCCATGTACTCACAGTTGTGTCAGTTTTTTATATAAATGCACTTAGCTTGGAGTATCTTCCAATTAGCCAATACATTTCTCTAAGTCGATTTTCAAGCTCGTCGTCTTTCTTTTTAACGTGCGGTTTCCACTTAAGTTTCGCGTCCAGTGTCATTCATCGATATTTAGCTTCTTTTGCATGCCGTATCTGTACACATTATGCTTGCTCTCCTTATTTTCACAAATAAGTTTTTTTTTATTTCCGGTGGATAATTAGCTTCACTGCGTGTGACGTATGGATTCAATAAATGTACCGAATTCATCATTTACTTCGAATGATGTTTTAGGCGACAAATTTAACACAATATTTTCTTCGCAGTCATTTTTAAGAACGTTTCATTTTGTTTAGTTGCTAGTTAATCCAAGAGCACCTTCTATTCTCATTAGTCGGTCACTTGTAGTCAAAATTACCGGCAAGTGATCTGAGGAGAGATTCAAGATTTCATCTACTTTCGCAACATTTGTAGATTTTTAACAAGTTTGTGACCACGCGGATATGGCATGTAGACACTGCGAGCAGAAAAAACGATGGTGCCAGAACATTTAGATAGTCCTTTGCTAAGAAGAAGTCTATTAGGTCAGGTGTTTTTGCTGCATCGGAGGGCCAATACGTCGGGTTTACCACCGAAAAGAAATCTTCTTTAAATTGCATGCCGTCTCCATACAAAAGTTTGCCTTTCCGTTAATTGGATCTTGAACCCCAAAAGGTGTGTTTTTCGTTGAAATCGCCACCAATAATGAAATTCGGTCGGTGTGAGTCAACGAGACGTACAAAGTCGCTACCTTTAAACGAGTATCGCGGAGGACTATAAATGAACGCAATGTTGAAATACAAATGCTTTTTCTTAATTCGAACTGAACTTACATTATATCGATTTCAATCGTTTGATGGATAAGCTCTTATTAAAAATATAAATACGTTGTATATAGACAATAGTGTAATAAGAAATGCAACACTAACCGAACTTAAGGAAGAAACAAAGAAACTTAAACCTAAGAAGAATACGACCTAATCACGGGAGGGGTTCTTAAAGCACTACCAAGAAAAGGTCTTATTAGCCTTCTGTTCATTATGAACGGCGCGCTTAGACTAAAATATGTTCCCAGTCAATTGAAAGTCCCCGAAGTAATAATGGTCCTTAAGCCCGGAAAACCGCCGAATGAAAAAAACGTCTTTTAGAACGATTTCGCTCCTTCCAATTGTATCCAAAGTGTTCGAGAGAATAGTGATTAGGCGAATACAGCCGGTTATAGGAGAAAGGCATCTCAGAAGTAAGCATTCTACAGTTGAATAATTGCATAGAATAACACATGTAATCGAAAAATCTCTTGAAGAAAAAAGCATTTGTTCAAGCGTATTCCTCGACGTCTCTCAAGCCTTTGACAAGGTCTTGCATGAAGGCCCAATGTTTAAATTACAAGTTCTGCCAGATCACCTATACAATATTTTAAAGTACTACCTTACGATAGTCTATTCGTAGTCTTTGCGTCAAATGTGGAAACGAATATTCAGATTTTAAGGAAATAATGGCTGGGGTGCCGCAAGGAAGCGTACTTGGTCCGGTCTTAGATCTATTATACACTCATGATATACCGCAAATAGAAGGTACTGAGCTAGCATATACATTTGCCGACGACACTGCTATCTTGGCAGTAGGTAAAACGGTCGAAGATACTACAGAAAAACTGCAGGAAGCTTTAGATAGAGTAAATGAATGGACAAAGGTTTGGCGAATCGCACTCAACGAGACCAAATCTGTTCATGTAAATTTTACTTATAAAAAAATAAATAAATTGTCGATCTTTTCAAACTCGGTTCAAATTCCGTTTGCAAACGAGGAAAAGTATCTTGGAATGACACTTGATGCAAAGCTGAAATAGAAAGCGCATGTAAAGAAAAACGCAAAGAACTAGATAATAAATATAGAGAAATGTATTGGTTACTTGGAAAATATTCCAAGCTTAATATAGAGAACAAACTGCTTGTATATAAGCAAGTGCTAAAGCCCGTACGGGCATATGGTATACAACTCTGGGGTTGTACCGAAATAAGTAATATTAAAATTTTACAAACTTTTAAAAACAAAGTGCTAAGAGGTATTGTTAATGCGCCATGATATATCAGAAACAGCGATATCCACAGAGATCGTGGTATTAAAACAATCGAAGACGAAATCAAAAACTGCGCGAAAAAGCATAAAAGTCGACAAGAAAGTCACGTTAATATTACAGTCCTCCAAAGTTTGGATGAAATAAATTTATTCCGCCGTCTACAAAGAACAAAACCTTTAGACTTAACGCGATAAGTAACCGCGTCTAAACTGCGGAGCTAGCAGGAACTTCTAATGGGAAGGTACCTGCCAAACGTCATTATTTCGTGAAATGAAAGCTACTTGATAAGTCGAATACTTAGTTGTAGTAAAAATAAAAACAAGTCTGTTTTGAAGGGAGGTTTTTTAGTGGGTAAGAATCCCACACTACTATGAGCACGCGCTGTCAATCCTCATAGTGTCTTGTTGAAAATGTTCACCTATGTGTGTAGACGGATGGACATGATTCCATCTATTTGGGCTTTAGTGGTCATCAAGTACGGGGACTATTTTCAGTTAATCTTTTGTTAGAAACTCTATGTCAAAATTATTACGTCGTGTGGAATGGAATACAAACATATTGTAGAGATTTCAATTGGTTCGTCTACGCATCTATCATGCATTCAGCAGTGCTATCATGAATAACACTCACAAAAAAGGAGATGCAAAAAAAACATAAAAGTTGTATTTGATATAAAAATGATTAATTTTATTCGATATTTCAATTTTTTACTATAATGTATTTTGTTTTCGTTTTTTTTAAACTTAAATTTTAATTTGCACAATTGGCCAGTTTTTATTCAAATGATGTATAATTCGTTTCAATGTATTATTTTAAAATACTTATGTAACATTAACCCCAAAAGTTATATATTTGTAGAAATTTAGATAACAAAAATAATAAAAAAAAGATTATCTGGACGGAAATCATTAATTAATACAACAAGACAAGGGGGTGGTATAAAAAAAAAAGTGGTGGGCAAATGTATTTACACTTTCAAATCCATAATAAGAGGGTAAAGATAGAAGTTCAAAAACAATTCATTACTTCAGACAAGGTAATCGCCTTTGGAAATATAAAATTGTTTAATTAAAAATTTTTCTAAATACTAAATTCTTTTTCCTAACCAAGTTCTTAAATTAAAAAAAAAATAAAATAAAATAAAAAGTGAACACACCCTATAATAAATTCCATTTTTCATTGCATCTTCTGTATTCGAAAATACAAAAACAAATTTCTGCTGAATTTGTCCAATTACCTAACTTAATATTTGGTCCTATTTACACCATGTACACATAAGGTACACCATTTTAGCCTTAGCTCTATCCTTGTACACCCTGTACACATGTCTATAGTCTATTTGTATTCTAAAAAAAAAAAAAACAATAACCAGTTATTAAATTCTACGATTTTCTTAAGCGTCCTTTTAGTCCTTTTTCAGAGCATCTCGCGCCGCTTGGGCAGCTTCCTTCTTATAACTCTTCACATAGAATGAACTGAACATGTAGGTGAATAGGCCAGCGTTGAAAGTCAACAGGGCGGCAATAGACTTGGGGAAGTTGCAGTTAGGCTGGAACTGAATTTGAAGGGTGTGTACGAAAATGATCAAGAATTGAATCTGGAAGCAGAAAATAGACCATAAGTTTGAGACAACATGGAGACGTGTGAAAAATTTACAATTTGCATGATGGTAAGATATTTCTTCCACCAGAGGTACTTTTGTACTTTGGGTCCCAAGGCTGACAGCAGGTAGTATGCGTACATAATAATATGGATGAAGGAGTTGATGAATCCTAGGAGGGTTCCGTGGCCACCTGAAATGAATAAATTAATTACAAGCTCAATATAACACTGGATATCAAGTTTATCAACTATTGGCTTCATCTGCCAAATAATGTTCTAACTATCACTACCTACCTGCAAAGTATTTAACTCCAATAAAAGCACACACTGGCATCAAAGTGTGATGATACAAGTGCAAGAATGACACCTGTCGTTGTCGTTTCCGCAGAACGAAGAAAACTGTATCCAGGAGTTCGGTGAGTTTCGCAATGTAGTACAGCCATACAGCTCCAGCCATCTGTCAAACATTACATTTGTGTCAAATTAAAAATTGTATTTCATTTGATAGATACGTCAAACTCACCCTCATTGAGATTGGATCGGTTTCATACTTGACCTCTTGGCACCTGAAGCTATAGTGACCACCCCAACCGCCTTTGTAGCCCTATGCAGTACAAGAAATATAAATGTATACGTTATGCTCATTTTGTTCCTTCAAATATCAACTAACTTCGTAAAACAAAATATAACTGAGTAACACTTGAAACGCGTTATAGACGAGTAGAGTATTTTTCAGCTCATAAGGTTTACGATCACGCATGTAACGAGGTCCAGCATAAAGGCAGAAATACAAGTAAGCAGCCAACATCATAAGCAATGGTCCTGGTGAATTTGATAAGAACCAGCTTTTTGTTCGTAGATCTGGAAGAAAAATAAATAATTAGTCAAAATAGTAAAACATAATAAGACACTAATCATCCCAGTCCTGCTGTATGGTGCAGAGGCAAGGAGTTTGTCAAGATCGGATGAGGATCGGATGAGGATCGAATCGGATGACCTTAGTTATTTTGAGAGAATAATAACATCGACTTAGCCAGAAGAGAGCCAGTGACAAAGATGGCTGGGTCAAGTAAAGGGGATTGAGCCCAATGTTCCAGCCCGGAAAATCTTCGAATCCACCCCGTATAGACGGAGCAGTAGAAGACGACTTTGCGGTAGGTAGGAGCTCAACCAACTTGGCATGTGCAACTGGATGCAGCTGGCTCGTAACTAGACTAGCTGGAGAGGTTTGTTGGTTTAGGCCCAGGTCTACCCTGGACTGCAGCGCCACCTAAGCAAGTAAAGCTTAAACCGAAAACCTGTTTGTATAGGTACTATAGTACATAAGTAAAAGTCCAAGGAGCAATCTTAATATAAGTAAGTCTTACTAATCCATTGAAATTCGAAATATTCTTGGTAAATATCCTCAAAGCAAAGAACTTTTTTTAATTTTCTTTTTATTTTATTTTACTTAAGCTTGATACAAGAAAGGATTAATTTACAGTATAAACTTAAAACTAAACTGAACTAAAAATAATAGAAAAGATACTTAAGAATTTTGATTTGATATACTAAGAAGAGGTGGAAGAGGCTGAGCAAAAAGTGTGAAGTGAAGAGAAATAGAGGCGCGATCAGGAGCTTGGGGTGTGGGGCATTTTGTAGGACGATTTTGCAATTATTAAAATCAGAAATGGACATTGAATTAATTGTGTTGCGCGGCATTCTTGACATACTCGTATGTATGTAGTTTCGTGGTAACTATAATTGGTGTGGTGAGAGATAAGACGAAAGAGACGTACAGACCTTACGTCATGTGAGTTTGTGTTGAGAGAAATAATTTGCAGCAGGGCAAGATAATCCATGTTCTAGCAACATTACGCTTTTCCAATGACTCTTGTCTCAGGCAATCGTCATAGGATGGTAAGTTATAGTATTGAATCCAAGAAAGAACGCGTAGGGTAAAGCGGATAATTCTGTCCTGAACAGATTTGATTATTTTGATATGGACTTTACAAAAAGGGGCCAATACTTGGCTAACATACTCGAGGAGGAACCTTTCAAAGATAATTGAGAGGGACTTGGTAATAAATATAAGGATCTAAGAACAGTTAATAGTAAGCAGAAGATGACATCGGTATATGTCTAATGATCTTCATATCATCAGCATAGACAAGGAGGTCAGAAGCCTTAGTGACACACTGAGTATCATTTATTGTTAGGATAAAGATCAGTGTTACAAGATAGCTACCTTGAGAGACCCCAAAGTTGCTATAATACGATCAGACATTGTTTTAGAATTTTTTATGGTATCAATTTTTTATATAACATGAATTTAGTTACTTTAGTTTAGACGCAATCATCACAAAAAAAGTATCTATATATATTTATGTGTCCATATTTCCGAATCTTCCAAAAAGTGAGAAAATCTAGGCCCTCGAGCTGTTGCACCAAATATTTATTTTTTTTTTTTTTTTAAGTGAGAACATCGCAATTTATTGACAACTCCCTTCGATTAATGTTGTCAAGCATGAGTCAGTATCCTTTAGTGAGTTTTGTACCTTAAAGGTTTTTTTTTTAATTGCATACACACACTAACAGCTGAATTTAAAAACCGTTTTAAAAGCCAATTAAATTTAAAGGGCTTTTAAAATACTCTTTATCATGAAAACATGATTTTAACAGTTTGACAACTGAGTAACGTTTCTCATAGGTTGCGTTAGTTAAACGCTAAAATGCTCATTTAATTTCTTGCATTAACTAAGCAAAAACTTTAATTTAAAGTTTTTTTTTAGGTATAGTTAGATAAAAACAACAAAACTGTTTAGGTAGCACTTACGAGTGTAGGAAAAAGTTTTATAAACACCGATACAAGACACGTTGGTTGCATAAAGGTGTCGTAATTGTTTAAAACATACCTATGTAACTAAACGAATTCTAACTTTTTATTGCGTAAACTACAGGCTTAAGGCTGGCAGAGTTCGATTAATTCTGCGCAGAATTTAAACAAATACTTCTACTATTCAAGGTTTTCTTCACTGTTTTCTTCGCCATTAGATAAAAAGTACAAAGTAATCTGTCAAACTAGCACATAAACATATATGAGTAAAACTTTTATAAATAACAGTATGTGTAACTACACAATAACAATAAATAAATAAATAACAATAACAATAATGTGTAACTACACAAGCTCTTGATAACATTTTAACAAGTTCTAATTCGAATTCGAAGAGCAAGTTGTAGCCAAATTACGGATGCGAATATCCATCTGGCTTCAAAGCCAGAACTGAAGAATGCAGGCACGAAAATGGTAATATAGTAGTAGAATCGCAGTCGATGCTGAGGATGTAGAAGGAACCATTATGCAGACTGTTAAACAGCGACGAAGAACAATATTCGCCTGTCAGGCAGAATGAGCCATTCAACAGTGATGTTGATTGTCAAGATTTCCGTCAACCCGATCAGAATGATGTGAGGATGGCGATATCTAAACCGAAACCGCCGAACTTTTCAAGTCAGGAGGAGATGAGTTGGTAAAGAGCATTCACTAACTCATTGGTAAAATTTGGTCGGACGAAAGTATGCCCGATTAATGGAACTTCAGCATCGTTTGCCCGGTCCTGAAGAAAGAAGATCGTCTAAACTGCGCAGAGGCACAAGCCTTCTCAACATCGCATATAAGATCATGTCTACCGTATTATGTGAACGCCTAAGACCTGCTGAGTCATTATCAGTGCAGTTGTCAGGCTGGGAAAGTCCACCATTGACCAAATATTTATTCTACGGCAGATCTTGGAATAAACCCATGAATATAAAATCGATACACATTACCTCTTCATTGATTTTTAAGTTGGTAGCGTGTTTATATTTAGATGAGTTTATACAGAGCTGTGTCTAACCTCGGCATAACTGCCGAGATCAAACGAAGAATTACTCTTGCCAATCGCTGTTTTTATGGGGTAAAGAAGGCAGCTGAGTAACAAAGTGCTATCTCGAACTACTAATGTAACTCTGTATAAGATACTAATCCCAGTCCTGCTGTATGGCGCAGAGGCATGGACTTTGTCAAAATCGATTGAGGACGCCGTTGGTTACTAAAATAAAATAAAGTAAGATGGCTAGGTAATGTAGATGGGATGGAGCCCAGCATTTCCAGAAAATCTTCGAATCCACCACGGATAGACGGCGCATTAGAGGACGGCCTCAGGGCAGGTAGCGCAAGCAAGTTGAGGGGTACCTTAACCAACTTGGCGTGCTAACTGGAGGCAGCTGATTCGTAACAACGATGCATGAAGAAAAGGTTTGTTGGGCCATTCCGGACAGTAGCGCCACCTAAGTAAGTAAGTAGTAATAAATTCGACTGTTAATTATCGAAAATATGTATAGATAATTGCGATAAGTTAAGAATAGTAGCAAAATATTACATAGACTCGTATACAGGTATTGTAGGGTCACTACCTTCGGAGCCTGACCAGGAGTAGTAAACAAATGTACATGTCGTAACAGAATCGATAGGCTCAAATTATACTGGGGCCTACACTGGAACTCATTCTTCTTGGTTTCTACATAAAGCGCTAATATTTTAGTAATTTTGTTATTCATGAAAACGTAATTTATCAGTAAAGTCCTTGGAAACTTACTGTATTGTATTGGTGCGTATCTTGTAACTTTCACGATTGGAACTACTTAAATTCTCTAAATGTATGGATGAATAAGCTGACAAGTTATTTTTAGTATATTCTAGAATCATATCTCGGGAATAGACTCTTCCGTGTTAGACATGGAAACGAATAATCGGAGCTCAGAGAAATGTCGGCCGGCGTACCGTAAGGAAGCGTTTTTGTGCCACTTCTCTATCTATTATTTACTCGTGATATACCGAAAGAAGATGGTACTATCCTTGCTACATTTTCCGATGACACCGCCATCCTAGCCGTAGGTAAAATAATTGAAGAAACGACTGCAAAACTATAAAATACACTGAATAAAGTAAATTAATGGACGAGGGACTGGCGTATCGCCCTTAACGTATCTAAATCTGTTCACGTGAATTTCACTTATAAGAAAATTAATGACTTGCCAATTTTTTCTAAGCTTCGCCCGAATACCTTTTGCAAATATGTGGGAATGACACTCGACGCAAGGCTGAAATGGAATTCGCACGTGAAAATGAAACGTAAAGAACTCGAAATCAAATATAGAGAGATGAACTGGTTACTCGGAAAACATTCCCAGCTCGGTACTGAGAACAAACTGTTTTTATACAAGCAAGTGCAAAGCCGGTGTGGACCTACGGTATACAACTTTGCCATTATTTTACAAACTTTTCAAAATAAAGTGCTAATAGAAATTGCCCAAGCACCGTGGTATAGTACAAACGACGATATCCACAGGAACCTCGGAATTCCGACACTCGAAGCTGAAACTAGAAGCTTCGCGAGAAAGCATAGAAAAAAATTCAGACATGTCAACAATACAGTCCTACAAATTTTGGATAAGAGCAATTTATTGCGCCGACTACAAAGGACAATACTTTTCGACTTGGCGAGATAAGGATTAACCGCGTCTAGATTGCGGAACATGCCATGATAGAAAAATTGCTTGATAAGTTATTACTTAGTTGCAATATCTAACAAATTGGCGGTGTTTTTTTACTCAGTAAGAATCTGGCACTACCATGAGCAGCACGTGCTTGCTATTCTCATAGTGTCTATGGAAGATTTTTACCTATCCTCGGAAAAAAAGAAAAAAAAAAATGTGAGTGCCACTTGTCTTCTTTTGGATCGACTATCACTACATTTTAATTACTCTTAGCTACAGATTTTAACCGAAAATAATATTCATATCTTATGATATAAAAATGATTAAATATGCAAATTTCATCGTAACGCGCTTAACTATAGACATGAACAATCAATCGGTGGACGACAAGGCCCTTAAGTTGGCCTCAATTGAACGGGTCAGGCGAGAAACTTGAATGGTAAGTTTTCAGGAGAGCAAAATAATACGTGCAAACGTAGAATTGAATGGATGAGACTTTGAGAGTGAACATTTTGTTACTTCTGATCGGAATAATGGTACAATGTTACATCAAAATGTAGAGAATTGAATATAACTCCACTAAAATCCAGAATAAAAAAAAAAAAAAAAACAAAATTTGCGGTAAGAACGTAATTTGCGTGACCTATTCAATTAGATAAATGACAACACTTAGGATCAGTTGGGGTAAAGGTTAGCTTGGGTGAAACGACGTTTATTTCTGTTTATTCTAGGTCATTTTTGTTGCCCACATTTCAAAAAGAGTAAAGTTTAAATTGTCGTTACATTGGTCCTTTTCATATTACGCAGCTAACTTGCAGTTGTCGATGAAAAATTTTTTCGTTAACAGAACGTTTGGCAAAAAGTTGTTAACATGTCTGTTTACATTCACCCCATTCTGAAGTACCTATTGCTCAATGAAAATGAGTACTTTGTTCATATTTACCCCGGAATTAAGAACTAAGTGGGGAAAATGAAAAGATTGGGGAAATGTTAATGCTACACTACTACCCTGCACACATTTACTATAATACGATTTATTCATCTGCAAATACATTTTTGTTTCAACATTTTTCCGAAATTTGGTCTTCATTTAAACGGCGAAAAGTGTTCATTCATTCAATTCATCCCAACTTACAATACAATTGTATACAATACAATACAATATATAATTCTGATTCGCTCCTGAAGACCTATTTTTATTGTGTCCTCTGTGATCGTTAGCCAAGTTATCACATCATTAATAATTTAACGTGTTTTAATACATCCATGCCGATTTCACCACCTTGCATTACATATTAAGTACAAAATTTATTGACCAATCCAATTGATGTCCATTCGTCTGGCACTTAATTAAGTCATATTACTTCTCTGTTTACACCAAGTGTGACCAATTTCGTTCCACAGTCATTGCTACTTGTATATACGAGTATGTCATAAGAACGATAATTATAATAAAAAATATTTATGTGAATACAAAGACATGGGACTAGGTCAACTAATTGAAAGTAGGTGATGACTCGACTGAATTTGGTTCTCCAAAAAAATGTTGACACTATTGTTTTTAAATAAAAATAATAAAAAAACAGCATGTGAGGTTGCCAGTCATTGGTTTACTGGTAATAAGAGGGCGGTTTTTTGTTGTTTGGGGTTCCCATTACTTTAAGAATGACCTTGGCACTACAAATTGGAAAACGGAAGAATTCCCAAACTAGGTGTTGTGCCATGTGCAGTAGTGCTTCACATCTGAGACCTTTTGAAAAGAAGTTCTTGGGAAAATATAAGCAGCATGAACTACAGACAATAACTTTTCAGAATTGAAATGATATAAACAACTGAGTTGAAGGATGTTATAAATCAAGGGTGCCTCTAAAAACGAAAATGAGATTACACTTCCTGACCGCTCCCTTTGACCTACATATATTTACAAAGCCTTTACTGAACGACACAAAATTTATTTTATTTGTGATTGCAACTTCATATATTTAAATTAGAACTCACCTTCATGTTCCACAAAAAAATGCACCATTCGATCTACGATCGTATTTGTTTCGTTCATTCTAACAGCCATTTTGACACGTCTCAAGATGTTGTATTATTAAACTGAAAAGATAAAAAAAATGTACGAATTTTAGTATTTACTAGAAATGTCACAAACCCTTTAAAGTGTGATATCCCAATGTCAAAGGCCGGTTAAAAGTAAACAAACTAGTTGATTACCTAATAGTAACATCCATACCTACTCGCTCAAAACTCACTGGACAATATCGCTGTGATGTTTTAGTGGTAGAGTAAGAATCAATATTTATTAAATCAATAAATTAGCATGCAACAAGCTTATATGCATTTCATAGATACTTATGTAAATGAATTATGCTAAATCAGATTGCTATGCTAGGTTTAGTTAGATAAGTGGGCTGGCGAAAAGTAATCATCCACGCCTCACTCAAATCAATGCAGACTCATTGTGATATCCATTGGGGAAAAAGTTATCCCTTGCCAACTATAACCCTGTTTCAAGACAAAAAAAAAATAATTGTTAATTGCTTACTGTGTTGTTACATACAAACCATCCTTAGGATTTGATGAAGTTAATTATTTTGCCTGTTGGTGTACTGAAAAGCTTTTCTAGATATTGGCAGAAGTGCCTCCCGAGAAATGTATTCCTGGCGTGATGGAGACCGGGGCAGTGACACAGCAACTGTGTTGTGTTCTCATAGACTACCTCGTCACCGCAACCTCTGCAAAGGTCTTATTGGGGTCTTAACTCCAATATTGACAAAGTATTTTAACTCGTAATTTGTATTTACTTTGTTCCAAAAATTAGAGACTATAAAATTAGGTAAAATAAAATTAAGTTAGGTTTAGGTTTAAGCCAAATGAAAAACCTTAGGTGGATTCCACTTTATTTTATGCGTGTAACCAACCCTAGCTCTCGTAGGGGACTGACTAACTTTAGACTTTTCTCACTTTCCAAATGTGGTGAGAGCATTGCCACCTCAAAATATTTGAATCCACCAGAGTCTTCTTCTGTTTGATGCAATTTCGTTATGTGGTACCGCAGAGTATTATGTCTCGTGATAATTCCTACTAGAGTGGATTTCCTGTCTTTTCGTATAAGTGCGTGGGTGGCCCATAGCTTCCTTGTGGTGGTACATGCCTCTATGGAGGTCCGTCTGGTATTCGTCTCTCTTATGTTCTTTTTCACTGCTTCAAGTTTGATGATTGCTAGCTTGTTAGACATTTTCTTTTATTTTTTTCTAATGTCTCCGCACAATTAAGTTAAATGAAATTGAATATTTTATAATAACTTAACTAGATCTCAAGGCATTTGAACTCTGCCTAATTATTTAGTTTTCAAATTTAGAAGATGTTAATGAGCCATAGAGTGAGTTGAGAATACATTTTTACAAATTCAAACTAGTCATTAACCGGTTTATTACATAGATCCTCCTTATTTCCTATATTTTTTGATAGAAAACCCCTTAAATCAAATACTGCGTAACAAAAGATAGTTTTGTGAAAATACCATAGAAAGATGACACAGAGTAGTGCATGCTCGTACATTCGCCTTCGAGAAGATTTTAATGAATTATACAATTCTTCCCAAAATGCAAACCATACACATATTCAGGCAAATATGACAGTTTTTCGAAGGTTAGGATAGATTAGCGACAAGAAATAATGTGGAACTTCGTAGAGAAAACGGCACAGGCTGGAAAGACGCAAAGCTAATGCACGTCAAGGTATCAGCAGTAGTGTTTAAAGATTCACGGCAGAATCACCAGAGCAGGGAAGAACCATATATCTTAATCTCTCTCACATTTTGGGAGAAAGAAGATATTTTGCGGACAGCTGTGGAATTGAAACTATCGCTGCAGTGTTCAAGGATTACTTCCTCTGAACGGCAGACCACTCAGCACCGAAGAAGGTGTAGAGTGGATCATATGCAACCTACACGAAAGGGAGAATGTAATGCATTTCATTGGTATCTGTCCTGTACTTCGATCCGTAAGGTATGTACATTGGAGCAAATATTATACTCTGAAGAGCAGTATTTTTAAATGGGCAAAAACGGCATGTTCTCACTAGCTTGATCTATACTGCGATGAATTATAAAGAAAAAAATATTAACTGAACATGATTTAGGAGTAATCTAATCTAATCTATAATTCCTTTGATTTATATTCAGCATCAATCTCATATTTACTAATACATAACACGAGCGTTGGATGGACGACTCTGTATGATCATCTGGCGAAAAGGCAGATATACTGCGCCTGATACACTACACGAGTATTTATCTGATACTTCAAAACATTTCTGGCAGTAGCATCCAAAGGATATCGACTAACCATTTTCCAGATACGGTTTTGCATAAAATTTTCAGGGAATTAGTTTAACGCAACTGCTTGTAGTGTCTTAGCACTGTGAACGGCTCTGAAACAATTTATTCATGGAAGTTAAAACGGAGATTAGAAATTTAAACACTTTACACTGTCGCTCATTCTGCCAGTTCAATACCCTTCAGGTGTCACAGAGCAACTTTACATGTTCCTCCAAATAACACAAATCTGACATACTTCTAGCTGCTTATAAATTATCACTTCATCTAGTCACAAATGGTAAATTCAATAAAAGTTCGGCTGTTAGACACTTGAATGACAATTTTGAAACCTCTTAAAAGGAAGTGGAATAAATATATGTATATATTTCCCACTTACGTATATATATATTTTGTGCAAGGCTGAGTGTGCATATGTTTGAAAATATAAGAGTCCAGCCCCTCTGCCTATTAATTCTTATTCTTACCTCAAAGTTGGTGAATCCCGGGTACTTAGATCTTGGGATTTAACCTCTTTGCAAGATCGTTCGTGGTAGTTAACGGCAGATAGAGTAAAAGTGTTTCCCCACAAAAACTTTTCTTCTAACTAATGAATTTAACAGATGATGCCTACCAACTTGACTGCATACCCCATCAAGGTGGAATTTTATGACGAAGTTTGTCCCGATTATGACGTCAAAATTATGCTTGGGAATTTTAATGGCAAAATGGATAGAGAAACCATCTTCGCATGTTTATGGGAAAATGGCTTTGAACTAAACGATTTTGTAATACCTCTCAATACAAAATAGCAAACATGGCAAACTGGAAATCTTCAGATGGTTGATGCGAGGAGCGCTGCCAGCATTCGGGATGTATACACAGTCAGAGGGACAAACGTTGACCTTGAAAGTCGTACAGAGGAACTCATTCAGCGTCGAGTGCCTGAGTACACCTGAAAAAGCCAGAGACAACAAAGAACACCTGCCACCAACAACAAATGCAAACCAGTGGATCGAGTATCGCACAGTCATCAAAGAGGTTATGAACTACTTACTAGTCACCAGCTTGAAAGAACAGTATAAAAGTGAGTTCCATTACAAACTTATAAACTTATAAAGAAAACAAAAAGAGAAAATTCTACTATAAGTTCAGATTTGTTGGACCGATTTAGCGAATGTTCTTAAATATTGCTATGATGCACATTTTTCTGGGTTGTTCCTCCAGGATGGTTGACAACATACAAAAACAGTAAAAATGTTATATCTCGCAAATTGATGAAGATATCAAGATCTAACATATTTGTCGTTATAGATTCAAAGATACTCTATCCACATATTCGCTACCGTTTTGATCTTTGAGGGGTCGTGTGCACCGCCGGCGAGCACAAGCTGAACATTTTTGTATGAATATTTTCTGCGTGGCATACTGGTGAATGGATTTAAAATTGTATCTGTAGGTCCAGTGCTTTAGAAGATAGAGGGGAACACACACATTCTTCAAACATTCCGCCACCTTAAGTTTGAGCAAAATATTTTTGGATTTTACTCTGAAAGATCTTTTCAACGGTATATCACATGTACTCGTATGTATTCGAAAAAAAAGTCTCTTCTTGTACTTCAGTAGGCATTTATTCGTTAGTATATATGATACCTATAAGGAATCCAGGAAAAGTGACAAACTATGCACATCTACAAGTGATACAACAGGAAAGAGTATCGAACTACAAGAGGGTAAGAGCAGCGTTAAGTGAAGATCAGCAAAGCTCTTTTATTTTCAAATAAGAAAGTGATTTGTTGCTAGAGTGCATGCACCATATCATCATTACTTTTATCGGCTATATCTACACATACATATATCTAGTCTGGCAAGAACTACTGAACAAAATCTACTTGGATCGATCATCGAACATTACAATTAGTATTTCAACACACTAACCGCTGAGATATGACACCCAAACAATATATTTAAATTCAAAAACGTATTTCTCTTCAATTTTGTACACAACAAGCTCTTTGTGCACAACAATCAAGACCTTAGCTTTTCTCACAATCCTATAACATTTTAAGAAAAATATGAAAAAGTGGTTGTATTGGTAGTTCGGTACGTACGAGTATCGAGATCGAAAGGCATATCCTTTACATACTCGTAAGTATGTATGTATGTGTAAAGCCTTTTTGAACTCAAACTTAATTGTCTTGCATGTCTGGTAAAGCTGGAGTGGTGATGCTGGAGTCATAGTGTAAATTGTTTTCTGCTTCATTGCATTAACATACGAATACATTTGTACTCGTAGTACATTTGCGTTCCAAATAGAAATGAATATTATAAATACTTCAGATTAACATATGTAGCTGCGTGAGAGCAATTTTAATAGAATTTTATAATTCCCAAAACTAGAGCTTACAAGGAGAGAAGAAAAATAGAAAAACTCATTTCTATAACGTGAATGCAATGTCCAAAATCTTTTGTTTTACAAATGATTTAAATACTGCCGAATACAAGTCAACTACTATACCAGTCGTAAAATTAGCACATTAAAAATGTTGCCTATTAGTCAATTCCTAGTTATCATCAAATTTAATATTTCTTCTTTCTTACAACTAACAACCATAAGAAAAAGCTCGATTGAAAGTGTCTTAATAAATCAAAATTCGATCGTAAATTCTCAACCGTGAGCAAACGGTTACTCATCTCCAACCAAGAAGGTAGTAAAAGAGCAGTAAATCGCGCCTCCAAATTTCGCAAAAATAACATCTAATTAAACCTCTTAAAGCTTGACCCGTATTTACGGTGATAAGATACACACTTTTTCTTAATGAAAAGCTTGGCCACTCACGAGCTTTTTCGTCCACTGGCAAATTTCTCTTGGATCATTTGAAATTAAACGTAGATCACACATTGCATAACATGCAGCATAAACAAAAAAAAAAGTAAACAATCTCGCATACATATCTAGGTAGATACCCCGAAACAATGTGAGATACCTGCTTGCGCTGTTATTTGTCGTCCCAGTCATTTTCACTTCATTTCACTGGGTCACTCAACTAAAGCGCGCCCGAATCCAAATCACTTTCAATTTTATCTTTCGAGATAGACATGTGTTTAACGACGAGGCGACGGAGGAAGAAATCTTTAAGCTCGAATTATAATTGTCTACGGACTAAGCTAACTCACAGACTTTATTTCTTTAATACACTCAATTAGACTCGATCGGTGTCAAGTGTGGTTTTGTCGCGAATTGACTTCAACAATTCATGTTCGGGAAATAAGTGTAATGCAGCAGTTAGCAGACCAGCTGGTGGGCTTCAATGTGGTCGCTGTTTCTATTATTCATGCTGACTAAGCTGCATCGAGCTGAGCTGGGATACAATATAAACAGTAGCTAACAGAGGTGGTTTGTATGTTTCTGGATTATAATAAGGAAATGCAGTACATTTGATGTTGGGTACAAGTAGATACAAACAGAGAATAGCACTAGGAATTGTGGGGTTCTGTAGAATGATCTGTTTAGCATGTTATGGAGTTGGGAATTGACACAGTGAATGTGCTGATTAAAAGTGGGTTAAAACTGGAGCAGGCAATTAAACACCTGTTGATGGTGAAAAGATATCCCAACAAGATGAACGTATAATGTTCGTTAAGAAGGAAATCATTTGCTGCAATGAAGATTTGCTTAAACGAATATTGTTTGTTAACGGTGCCGTGGCTTAGTGATTTGTTTGTTGTACTGCCGAGCATGAGGTTTGAATTACAGAAAACAGAGAAACATTTTCTCACGGTCCCACCTTTCGCAAACGTTAGACAAACATCTGGGAGTACAACTTTCATGAGAAAGCTTGTAACCCTGTGGGTTGATCCCCTTCGTGCGAAAAATATAACACGCAGGTGTTTACTACGATTATTTATTTATTTTTTAACTAGCAGACCCGTGCTCGCGTTGCTTCGCAAAGTTCTTTGAAAACTATTGTTGACTATAATATTAGAAAAATAAAAAAATTAAATATCAGATTATCGTATCCAAAATAATGAATTTCCCAGAAGTAATTGTAAGAAAAATAAGTATTATATAAAAGAAGTTCTTACATAATCTATGTACATTATATTAATTGTTGTGTTTATTTTAACGCTTCGGAGTAGACAATAGCATTACTTAACATTGATGTGTGCAGAAAAATATGTACTAAAAATGGGAGAATATGGGACAACCTAACTAGTATTTATTTCGTTTATACCTTACGGTAGCTTCATTACCACCATGTTCGAAAGAACGTCGACGATATTGTGGACATTCGTCATCACAATTTTCCGTCTACCATGCATGTAGATTGAGAACTAAACTCATCGCAGGTTCCATGGATCATTCACTTGGGAACTATGTCGAATAATAATCGGTCTTTATTCTTATTAGGTATCTCAACTCTTATAATATTATGGATTTCATTAGATTGAATTTTTGTTGTTAACCAGATCAATATATGCGCGTGTAGTAGACCTCTTTTTGCCATTCAGTGGTCAATATGTAACATTTTGTCTCACCAAAAATATAATTTTATGAATAAAGTGCATTAGTTTCTTATATTTAAGGTGATTAACCCGTGCTATGCATGTCATGTCTGTCAATAGATTTCTGTTCTGAAACAGCTAAGTTTTGATTTCCGGTCACTCTGGAATACATGTCGTATAAAAAGATCTGGACGACTATGTTTTTTGACATTACATACATATGTAATTGCATCTTGAGTTTTTTCATGCAGCTATCTAGGTGCCCCGTGAACATATGATATGCACTGTACATACAATTGAACATAAAAAACAGGAATAGGAATGGCGGGAAGAGAGCATGCGAGAACCGCGAAATGATGATGAAATGGAACAAAGCAGCAATCTCGTCATTGCGAATGAATCGAAGTCATCGATGTAAACAAATAGAGATAGATAGATAGACAAAAGATTTAATTATACAAACAAATTCATTTGAGTTATAAATTCACAATGTATGACATTAGCTTTTGCCGTCAGCCAGAAAGAGAAAAAATCTTACAATATATGATTTATATCTTGTCTTATGGATATGCCGTCTGATGCAATGGCACCAGAACTTTAAGCTGATGCGCAAATTCAGAGTCGACTTTCTTTGTGTCTTTTGGTCCCGAACCCGCGTTGGGGCTCCTTCCGTCCTCGGTTAGGGCTTCCATTGACGATTGGGTCTCTCACGAGCACAATTGTGCGTGGCATGACTCTCCAGGATGCAGGTTGACTAAACGTATCTTCCCGGATGTCTGTAAGAAATCAACGGCATTCTTGCGATCTTTCAGCAGAAAGGACTGTAGACAACTTATTGGCGTCTTGACAGGCCACTTTGCTTTTGCCAAGCACCTTAACGTGTTGGGCTTAAGTGACACTACAATCTGCGACGCTTGTGGAGAGAGCGACGACATGGCGGAACATTATCTCTGTGAGTGTCCGGCCTTTGGTCGTGTCAGATGGCAGATCCTCGATGCTTATGTGGTGAGTGCTGGTACTGTAAGCTCCTCATCACTGAAGTGCTTGCTTGGCTTTCTTAGAAAGACAAGGAAATTGCAATAAAATAGGTAAACTAGGGTTTGCCCTCTGGTAATACAAAAGACCAGTTGCATTTGAGTGCTTCAGTCGAGCGTTTCCAAAAAAAAAATATATGTATATATATATGTACCTATCTAACAAAATGAATTAGCTTTAAACTCTCTTAAAATTATGCTTTAGTTTTAAACTATTTTTATATACGTATTACCTACACATATGGTTACATTAATACACAATTTAATAAATAAACAAATAAAAATAATGAATGTTTTTAAAATTTGTATGTACTTATTTCTCAGCATATATGTAGGTATAATGAAAATATGATTAAAAGCTTAAAATTTGCGTAAGCATATTAACTTCACGCAATGGTTTTTGTTAGGAGTTTAGGAGTGAATATGTGAGTCAACCTCAATAAAATAAATATAGAAAAGTAAAAAAATTCAATTTTCTTGTAAACAAAAAAAAATATAAACAAAAAAAAAAAAAAAAAACAACAATAGCCTAACTGGATTAATGGTTTACAAACAAGTCCACCGTATTTTTATTTTGTTATTTTAAGAAACATTGAAATCTGAAAACAACTTTAAATAAATACATTATTCAAGGGCTTTAAATAATACATGATTTGATTTTTAGGAATAAAATTTAAATCTTTCTGTTATCTAATAATTATTATTTATGTATTTATTTTATTTTTTGATCAACCAAAAGAACACAAACAAAATTATATGCCCGAGAATCTTTTTTCTCAAAAGAATCTTTAAGCATGTATGTTAACATATGTATATAATATGTATTATGAAATAAATATGAAATATGAAAAATATTTCTATATGACAGAGCTTCTATCAATACAATTTTTAGAGTATTAGATTCCGTAAAAATATAAAAGAGTTCAGTATCAAGAATTGGGTTTACCACGACATCTATAAAAATATGAAAATAGGTAGATCTATTCTGCCCACACACTAAGTCTCTAGCCAATGACAAGTTCGATGTAGAGCATTTTCTCTAGTCCAGCTGCTTTGATGAACCGGAGTATTTAAAGTGAATCCAGCTCTTGGTTAGTGCTTCACATTCCATATGAAGGTGTGCTGGTGTTTCTGCGAGGTCTCTGCAGAATCTGCAGTGTCCTTTCACTTCTATTTCCAGCTTGCTAAGGTGCTCCTTGAGTTTGCAGTTACCCGTTAGCATACCTATCAAGATGCGAAGTCGATTCATGCTAACTCTTAAGCAGGTTCTGCTTCTTTTATGGTTGTAATTCACCAGATGTTCTCTCGCCTGTCTCAATATCATTCCGATGCTTGACTCTTTTGATCACTTCTTCTTTCCTCAGTTCTTCCCGTATTTTGCGTGGTACTATACCACAAAAAAGTTCAGGTACAAGGAACGGGGTGTCTGAGCCGTTTCTTGCTAGTGCATCAGCTGCTTCGTTCCCCTCCACTCTTATATGTCCTGGTACCCAGTAGAGAGTTACTTTATTATTCTATCTCAGTCTCTTCATCTTGATGAGGCACTCCCAAACCTGTATGAATCTGATCTCGTGTGCCTTGATTATGGCTTGTCTATCTAGTATTGCGATGTCTTGCCCGCGATATTAAATGTCGAAGTTGAATTGAGCCCATCTTTCGATAACGTAAACTTCTACTTAGAATATGCTGGAGAAAATTCCCAAAGATTCTGAGTCTTTTGGCCTGGGCTCGCACTTTCCATCCGCATTGCCTGTAGATATTTGCGATCCATCCGTGTACCATTGATAAGCCGCCAAGTATCTATGCGAGTGCTGCTGTCTAAAGGGAAAAAACCAACAGTCGAGCCCTCGTCATACCGTCCCATATGCCTGTTAGACACAATGGGTAAAATACTGGAGCGAATCATATGCAACCGATTAGAAGTGGCAATTGATGAAGCCGGCGGCTCTCCAACCAACAGTACGGTTTTAGGAAAGCTCGCTCTACAGTAGACGCAATAAGAAGGGTAACTACAACCTTGAAAGAAGCTATTCAGGGCAGGGGATGAGGCGGTGCAAAGAAATACGGTGCCGTAATAACATTGGACGTCAAAAACGCGTTCAATTCTGCGAATTGGGGACTCATAGTGCAATGGCTTAGGTCAATGATGGTGCCATGGCTCTTAATTAAAATAATACTGAGCTACTTCGAGAAACGGTTTCTGCTCTTCGATACCGACGATGGAGTAAAGCAGTACCACATATCTGGCGGAGTTCCACAAGGATCGGTATTAGGCCCTATCCTTTGGAACATTATGTATGATACGGTTCTAAGGCTTAGAATCCCAAATGAGGCAAAAATCATAGGCTTTGTCGATGATATTGCAATCGTCTTGGTTGCGAAACATCTAGAAGAAATAGAGGATATTGCAAATGAATGTATCCGAAAAGTCAAACGGTGGATGGCAGCAGTCGGGTTAGAGCTCGCCGAACATAAAACAGAGGTAGTAATGGTAAGCAGCCGCAAGAAAAGAGAGGAAATCACCATCAGAGTAGGAGATCATAATACGACATCAAAATCGGTTATCAAATACCTAGGTGTGATGATCGACGCGAGGCTCACTTACAAGGAGCCCCTTGAAAGAACGTGTGACAAAGCGGCTCGGGTAAGCGGTGCCTTATCAAGAATAATGATAAATATAGGAGGACCTAGGCAACAAAGGAAACTTATTCTATCAAGGGTGATGCAGTCCATCCTTATGTATGCGGCACCCACATGGGCCAAAGCTATGACGAAAAAGACCTACCGAAGAAGGATAAACTCTGTCAACAGATTATGTGCGTTGAGAGTATGCTGTGCCTTTCGTACGATGTCAGACGAGGCAGTATGTGTCATCGCGGAAATGCTACCAGCGGATATCTTGGCTATCGAGCTACAAAGGACCTACGACGCCAAAATTCAGGAACCTCAAGCTTCAGTCAAAAATGTCAAGCTGGAAGAAATACAGCGAAGCATTAGAACATGGCAGGAGCGACGGAACCAGTGCTCAAAGGGAAGATGGACCCATCGACTTATACTAGATATCCAAAAATGGATAGACCGGAAACACGGAGAGGCAGATTTCTATCTTAGCCAGTTCCTAACCAGACATGGCTGCTTTCGAGCGTATCTCAACAGGTTTGGGCTCGATGAATCTCCCAACTGTCCAAATTGCGTAGAGGCCCCAGAAGACGCTCAGCACGTATTTTTTCAGTGCCCACGTTTTCATATAGAGCACAGAGAACTGGAGGAAAAAATTGGAGAAATACCAACCCCCGGAAACATTGTGCACCGTATGATAGCATCGAATGCAATATGGGACGCGGTGAAATAAGTTGCAGCGATAATCGTGCAGGAACTTAGGCGGCTGGAAAGCGTCAGAGAGGGCAACCAAGTCCAACCGGCAACACTTTTGGAACAAGGAGCGGAAGACAGCGAAAGAAGAGCATAAATAGCTTACCAGTCCCGCGAAGTAATACCTAACGGTAGTCCCGCGGGGAGAGTGGTTGAAGTATGCAGGGGGTGGTTTAGTACGTAGGCGTATTCCTGGCATCGAGTATTCAGGTTTGCGAATCGTGCATGCCAGTATACTGGTATCTTTAGAAGATTACACACCCTTTGGCGCAACCATAAAAAAAAAAAAAAAGCATATCTATGCGTCCAGAATTGCTACTATTTCTATGTTGTTATATAGGCAACTATTTCACATCCGCACGTAGTCGTAGAGAAGATACTGCATCCTTAGAGTGACTATTTGGTATAGGTTTTGGAGTGCTGCCTACTTCTTTAAAAATGAAGCTGACAGCAGTATTAAGGTGAACGGAGTGTGCTACAGAGACATGATAACTTGTTACTCCAACGATTAACAAACCATTGACCTAAGAATACATCCATTAAGCTATTCGCTTATGGAAAACTACAAACAATCGACAATGTTCTGCAAAATTGGGTTAACAGGATGGGCCACTACCAAGCAAATCGCAGCAGTTTTTTTAATGACATTATTTTCCATAAATAATGGGGAGGTATACTCTCTTTATTGGTAGTCAAACGGTAGTGCATGTGATTATATGAAAATACAAGGGTTTTCAATTAGCCTAGCCCTACCAACTCTGAACTTCCACATGGTGACTGCTCGGAGCCTAGTACCTTGTTCCATGAAACGGGTAACCAACCCCGTTTAGAGGATTTTGGCGGCAGCAAACGAGAGAGAGGAGAAGAGTGCTTTTTCATTAGAGCACTTCTTCTTGTACCAGACGGCAGCGGATGATTTCCCTAGATGTAGTCAACGGTGGCGTCTACAGTTCCATTTAGGTTGAACTTAAACACCTTGCGCGAACTGCTTCGAAATATTCGGATCACAGCTCGGTAAGGAATTTCCAATGTTAGTCAGGACCTTGGAATATAGATAGTAGCGGAGGAGCTCCTTATTGGGCCAACGGCAGCGCTCAAACCCGCGTGGGGGACTATTTGCACCGGTGTACCCGGCCCCAAGTTCTAGGGGCATAACAAAAGGAACTATCCCTCCAGGTTGGGAGTTGTGCCATCGGGGTAACTTTCCTACCACGTAAAAAAAAACACTGGTTCAGCGACAACTATAAACCTCGGATAATAAAGGTTCAACTGTTGAAGACCCCAGCAAGCGAAATAAGGACAATGAAATTCGGATCTGTACGTGGAATGATCAGACCAGGCAGAGGCCCTAGAGTGCTACAAAGCAGATATAACCGCGATCCAGGAACTGTGATGGGATGTGCCGGGCAAGAAGAAGATGAAAAACTGCGACATTTACTACGGTGATTGCAACAGAGACAACAAGCAGCGCTAATTTAGATGCCGATTTGCTATACGCGGCAGACTTAAGCAAGAAGTCTTAAGCTCCCGACACGTGAGCGAGCGTATTATGACAAACCGGATCAAGGATAAAAGTATCATAAGACTGATATGTACTCATGCCCCACGGAACAAAAGGAGCATGCCACCAAAGAATGTTTCTACGAGCTCCTCGACAAAACATATGAACAGTGTAATAAAACCGACGTTAATATCGTATTGGGCGATTTTAAGGCCAAGATAGGGAAGGAGAACGTCTTTAATAGGGCAGTTATTAAACATGGCCTACAGGACACCATGCCTGGCAACGCACTAAGACTAATTGATTTTGTTGTGGAGCGAAACGTCATTATAGCAAGCACATGGTTTCCTCATCTCAATATTCATAAGCAGACATGGCGGTCCAATGATCATGTAACGATTAACGAAATTGATCATACATGTATTCCGGATGTCCGGACCTTCTGAGCGGATCATTACCTTGTTATAACCAAAGTACGAATGCGGATATCGAATGTGCAACAAAGAAGAATCACTGTGAGAAAATTTAACGTCGAAAATCTACAATAGCAAGACACCGCCAGAATCTTTGCTGAACGCGTAACCCGAATTCTCTCAATCACCCCTATGCTACCAGCATCAAGTGCAGAAGACCAGTGGCAAAGCTGCCAACATGCAATTAGAAACGCCAGAACTGATGTGCTGGTTTTCGCCCGACCAATCCCGCGAAACCCCTGAAGAGGCATACAAAGCGGTGTTGCTACGGAAGACGAGAGCTGCTGGTGAGCTCTACGAGCAAAGGGGATGGGAAGAACATCGGCTTCTCCAGAAGAAGAAGAAAGATCATGAGAAGCGCCCGATCGAGAATATTGAGAACTTATACTCCACGAACAAAGTACGAAAGTTTTATACCAATAGGTAAAAAGAACATATCAGAGAAGCAAAGCTCGTATAGAAACCCATAGAGATGAAAATCGAATCACAGTCGGTGCTAAGAATATGGAAAAACTACTTCTGCAGGCTGTATAACGGCGACGAAGACCAACATCCCGCTGTCAGGCCGAATGAACTATTCAACATAGACGATCATAGTCAAACTTCCATCCACCTGACCAAAGCGAAGTTAGGATAGCAATATCCAAGCTGACATCCAACAAGGCTGCTGAACCTAACGGCTTACCGGCCAAGTTTTTCAAGGCAGCATTTTCCAAGGTATGAATTGGTAGAGAGCATACACCAATTCATCTCTAAGATTTGGTCAGACGAACGTATGCCAGATAAATGGAATCCCAGCATCGTTTGCTGGATCCACAAGAAAGGAGACCCCTTGACAGCATCTATAGAGAATAGCTATATAGAGCCATGTCTAGTTTGGACATCCCTGCTAAACTTGTCCGTCTGTTTAGGATGACTATGGAGAACACTTGCTGCTCCATCAAGGTCGGTAATGACTCACCCAGACCTTTAGTGTCAAATAAGGTTTTAGACAAGGTGACGCACTGTCATGTGACTTCTTTAATGTTGTACTTGAATGGATTGTGCGGAAGTGACAAGCCAACAACAGAGGCACGATCTATCAAAAGTCCGTGCAACTACTTGCATACGCCGACGATATTGATATCATTAAAAGAAATCAGCAAGCTGTCACCGGTGCATTTGCAAGCAATTAAGCAGAAGCAGCAAAATGGGTTTAACGATAAACGAGGGTAAAACCAACTACATACCATATACGCAACACCAACGAATTGGACAAAATGTCACAGTCGGCAGCTACATCTTCGAGGTAGTAAGGGACTTTGTCTACCTTGGCCCTGCTATTAATTTAGAGAATGATACCAGCCCAGAAATCAAGCGAAGAATAACTCTTACCAATCGCTGTTTTTTGAGCTAAAAAGGCGATTGAACAGTAAAGCTCTATCTCGAACAACTAAGGAGACTCTGTATAAGACCCTGATCATACCAGTCCTGCTTTAGGCGCTGAAACATGGACTTTATTGAAAGCGAATGAAGATATCCTTGGTGGCTTCGAAAAAAAAATTCTTCGTAAGATTTCCGGTTCCTTTTGCGTTAACGGGTTTTGGAGCAGAAGATTTAACGACGAACTATACAAGCTGTTCGGCGACACCGATCTAACAAAAAACTGCGTATTGTACGTTTGAGATGGCTAGGACATTAAGAGCTAATGGACACCAACGATCCGGCCCGCAGAGTCTTCGATTTTTTTTTTTTTCCATTGTGAAATGAGCTAATGAAAAACTTTCTGCAAGATTGGTGTCGCATTTGCTAAGTCCGGAGTGAAAAGGCATTCTGATTTGGATCCCTCGAACTTCCATCTGTTCCCTAGTTTCAAATTATTAATTGGTGAGAAGAAATTTCTCTCATATGAAACAACGAGAAGATTCAGAAACTTTGGACCAAGTGCGTTCAGGAGATTTCGAGGCGATCATTTTGAAAAATGTTTAGAAAGTCAAATTTGTTTTATTTTATAAAACTTTGCAATATATGCTCGTGCGTCTTTGTACACCTTTGGATTATTTACATTGAGCTTAAGGCATGCATTATGTTAAAAACTGCCTTCAGTTCCTTCATACCCCTAACATTCCACGTTCGGATTCTTTAAATATATCCGCTCAACTACAGCAAAGTATCTTATATCTTTTTTATTACAATTATCTCACTGGTGACCTTAATAAATTGTTTCTTTGCACAAAAAAACAACAAAATATCTTATAAACGCCTTCATTAATCATGAACTTCAACAACTGTCCAAGTTTCCGCAATCCCGCGCAGTGGTAGCGCAAATTGTCCAACAAAACGAAAGTAACAACAAAAACTAACGAACAAACTAATGCAAGCAAACCGAAATAACCTCTCACCATAGTGTGTGGAGAAGTGTACATAGTTTTACTACATCCCACCCACTCGCTTGTACAAAATTACGCAAACTGACGCTTAAATGCTCGGGTAGAAGGCCCGTAATGCGTCACTCTGATCACGAACTTGCATCCACTTGAGGAAAAAAAAATGTTTCTCCTTGAACGGCTTTTGTACCTTTTTTCACTCGAACAGAATAAATAGAATTCATATTCATATTTTTGCATTGCTATTATAGATGCTACATCGTTTTGATCTTTTTTTAGACACTCTTATGCGTATGCTTAATTGCACGTCTTTCCACAACCAGTTCATGCACTGGAGCCAACGCCTATCTTATCCCGGCAGCAAATAATAACAATAAAAGATTCTTAGGGTATATGAGGTGGTGTTGTTGTTGCATGCGTGTTGGAATGTTATTCATTTGTTGCTACTCCAGTACCGCGCGCCGCCCGCAGTCTGTTATCCTTTTGGAAGACAGAACCATGTATGAAGTATCTATGTTCTCCTTTTTCTTTGAGATGCTAGATGAAGTGCGGTGATTTCCCTTGCAAGTTAGTCTTTTCGCTTTTGTAACCATTACTCAGAATCCGCATGATGGCTACATAAGCAATGACCAGTTAAGTGGATGCGGATGCTGCACTCAAGGACTATGGTTGTATAGCCATCAAGATGCTCGTGTTAGGTTTTTATTTGTTAGTAAAGAGGGAAAGCAAGATCTTTGATATCAATCTTGGATGTTACGAGTATGTTGTAACGAAGTGTTGTTGACCTGTCTGGAAGGAAAAGTACCTATTCTCTCAATGCTGGTATATGAGCTTTTGTTCGAGGTTGCATGACAGTATAATAAATCACTTAATTAGTTGTATCTAATCGGTATTTTTTGAGGGGTTTTTTATGTTGATAAAGTAAATTATCAAATTCTTAGTGCTAACTAAAAAGATCCGTATGGAAAAAACTGCAATATACTTTAATTTTTTTGGGGATACCAGTTTGTTAACGGAAACAATAGTAACTGTGGAGATAATTCAGCTGTAAAGTGTGCTAATATTTCTTTTGTTTACCTGTATTCTACGTGATTTTTGTTTTTATATACATACATATGTATAAACAATAAATGAATGGTCATCAATAAAGAAGTTTGTAGTGCTTAAAAGGCAAGATGTTAGGTCTTAGATCATAGGCTATTACGTACATTTTCATGTCGCCAGATAGTCCACTAAGAGGACTGTGCAATGTACAATGCCAATAAATACTGATACTCGATGAAGCTACACTTCAGGAGGAAAAGAATCAATTTAAGCTCTAAGAGTCAGAATTGAGCTATGTGACAAGTTAAAAAAGAAAGATTTTATAACTTCAACAAATTTTCGGAATCACAATTTAGAAGAAATGATTATGGTGATTAATAAATCTGAAGTTTAGTCATTTAATTATTGAAATATTAGTCTTTTCAATACAATTAATGTATTCATTCAAAGCGATGCGTGTTTATATTTGTTAATATGCCCCTTTGCGGTCTGCAAGCCTGGTAACCGCGCTTGCTGCCAGTCCTAGGTTACGATAAGAAGGACTGGCCGCAGAAGTTAAAACGTTTCTTTAATCGAACGAAACGAGCAACATGGCTTAACTAAATGCCTGTATGTAATTTAGATTAAAAATTGTGCATTTTCAACTTGAAAACTAAAGTCGGTATCATTTCCAATTGATATAATGACATTAAACGCTTTACAAAGAATACCCTTAATGGTAAATATTTGCTTATAATATGTATTCACAAAAATTTGTTCATAGGTTGGTTAATCCGAACTTTATTCTTAACTTGCTTAGATTCTATCTTTTTTCTTTTTTTGTAAGGGGTATATGCGTACATATGTATGTACGTATATTACAGCGAATAGTCGAAATGTAAATGATCGCCACAACATTTCGGTCATTCATCGTAACATACAAATTTTTACATTTAGTCCAGAAATGTTGGGTTTTTCTCCTCGAAAAAAATAAGGTTTACCTTCAAATTTGCGACTAAATTTACCATGAGCACGTTTTGGTTTTTTTTTTTGTTTTTTAAAAAAAGTGTTTACATCTTCGAAAGTGCGATATATGATCCAACAAAAGCTCTCTTATCCGGAAACGCGGCGCGGCGGCCTTCTAGGACAATGGTTGGTTAGAGGAAGTGGTTATAGTTGATTCGAATGTATGCTTTAACATATCTACATAGCATTGTTAGAAAATATGAGTATACCAGCAGAAAAAAAGGTTTGTTAATGACTCTAGTGCTGACAAAACTGGTAGAATCTTTTGTAAGCGATTTGCACTAGGCAATCTTGGACAAAGAGAACATGATGTGGTTCAGTTCAAAAGCTGATTTACTGGGAATAATGAGAATGCTAATTCAAAACGAAAATGATCAATTGGTTTTCCATGTGTCTGTAGTCTTTTAACCCTTCTGTCAATGGATATTTTAAAACCTTCCCATCAATTGAATAGGTCTGGCTGGACCTTCATACATTTTGTATGAAAATTGATGGAACTCAATGAAATAATTGAAGTTTTTTTTGTTATTTTCTTGTTGTTATTTTTATTATTAATTAAGTAGAAGTAAGAAGTATTTTCTTGATTTACACATTTATGGCATTTATGTAACTGAATACTGTGTTGTAAACAGACAGGCTCTTCGCAGGTAGTGCATGCAAATCTGGTTTTCCTACTTTCCTTTACACAATCAATTAGGAAAAAATGGTTTCGAAAATGAAAAAGTTCTGGCCAGACCTACTCATTGACAGAATGGTTAAATAAAAGTCCAGTTAAGAAATTATTTTAAAGTAGTACTGGAACCTACGAACGTATCCCCAAAACCATTTAATTCTGAAATGTTTTCGAAATACGTTTGTCGCCACCAAGCTAAATTTTAATATTTTAAACTTTTCATTTTATATATGAGATACGTATCCAATTGTGAGTGACGTACAGAAAGTTACCAAAGAAGAAATAAGAACTGCAATGAAAAAGATGAAAATGGGAAAAGCTTACGCCTCGATGATATGCCAAGCGAGCTATGTCGATCTCTGGCAGCAACTGGTACTAAGTGGTCATAAAGCTATTCAATAAAATTCTGCAAACAGACCCAATGTTAAACATAGAGCTCTTTCTTAGTGCCAGTATACAAGAAGAAAGCAGATATTCTGAACTGTGAAAGCTTCATGGGAATAAAGCTAGCAGCCCATACATTAAAAATGACCATAATTGTATGCACTGTATTGCATTGCCTTCAACGATATGTATGGAAATTAAAACTATTGAGGACATATCGGAAAAGTTCTGAGTGAAGATGGAAGTGCATCAGTGATCCGTTTTAAGTACATATCTATTCAAATTAGTAGTGGACTATATAGTATATAACACACGATCTGCAAAAACCAATTCAATGGAACATTTTTTACTCCCATGACATCAGCTGACTGGCACAAATCTGGAGAAGGTTGAGCAAAAACACAGCCAGCGGAATTATGCTTTGGAAGGCTGAGCGTCCCTTGAACGAATCATGTGCACTTCCCTTTCAGCAACCCAAATGCTTATAGACCAAGAAACGGAATAAAAGTTATAGCCTATAACCAAAGCCACAGGCGTTGGAAAGATAGATGGAGAGAGAGAGAAACATATGGTGTAGTAGTGGTTTGAAGCTCAGTTGTTTATGCTTCAGAGAAACTTCGAGGATGGCGTCCAGATAACGGGGGAGATTTTTGTTATTTTTTGTCTTTGCTTTTGATTCACAGTATTCGTCTCCCGATAATTGATGTCATAGGTAAATCATCTTCAACAAAGCGATGCCATATGACCAAGCTACTGCCAGTGTTATGCCTTCGCAGTAGTGTTCACACAAGCTTTCGCAATTGATCGGACTGACTTTATATATTTCATAAGAAATAAATAAATGCTTGCTGACATTAGATTTGAACCATTAACCATTAGCGTGGCAATTGACAGACGTTACCACTACACCATTACCACCCCCAAAGTTAAACCACCAATGAAGATATATAGAGGACCGAAGACGAAGACCAAATGTAACATGAGGAAGGGCTTGAGGGATGAGAAAGGTCTTCCAATTCAAGTTAGAGGGTTATTCTAAGCATCATTACAGATATGAATATCAGACATATAGAGACGAAATATAGTTGAACACTTTACATATTGTTAATAATAAATATAAATTATATTTATTATAAATATATATAATGTGTTGGTCTAATCGCGTTCTTTGCCCAAATATGAACGAAGTAAACAACAATAAAAAGTACTGGAGCAATGCATAGACAACCTTCAGGCTGAGCAACCATACGACAAAGTGGGTAAGAGCACAAGCATCTTGCAGGCCGAAATATATGGACAGATGCGTCCAAATTAATCTTGAAAGGAAATACAGGAATAGCGATATACATACATAGCAAACTCGATGCCCATCTAGTCAATTCCACACTTGTGTGGGAATGCCTACGCAAACAAAACGAATTGAGCAGAAGAAATATAGTAAACATTTATTTAATACCAGGCCATGTCGGAATAGAAGGTAATAAAGCAGTGGATTCACTAGCAGGGTAGGGTGCAGCAGAACCATTTGTAGGTCCCAAACCAATCTGCGGAATAGGGGACCACATCTCAAAAGAAAAATAAGGGAAAGCAGAGCGATCGAATAGGCCCAGTACTTGGAATAACGCTCAAAGAATGAGACAAGCAAAGAAACTACTAGGGAACTACAAGCGAAAGAGATTCGAAGCTTGAATAAACCTAAATAAGAATAACCTACATATCTCAACCGGCTCCTTAATGGGGCACTGACCCAATATTTGGGCAAGTGCCAAATATCAGATAAGGAAAGATCCGTTTTTCATTCTGAAATTCTTTAGAGGGACTGGACTGAAGAGGGTGCACTAAATGCCTATACTATAATACTCTTCTCGCAAATAATAATAAAGGAAAATAAAAAGTTCGTTTATTAAAAGAAATAAAAATAAAAAAATTCTAATATACCTAAACATATTAAAATTTTTTTATTTATATATATTTTATTACAACAAACTGCTTCTGTATAAGCAAGTGCTAAAACCGTCTTGGACATATGGTATACAACTTTGGGGTTGTACCAAACCAAGCAATATGGCTCTACTGCACGCATTTCAAAACAAAATACTAAGAGCAATCGTGAATGCTTCTTGGTATATAAGAAATAGTGATATTCACAGAGATCTAGGAATTGCTACCGTGAGGGACGAAGTAACAAACTTTGCTCGCAAACTTCGTACCCATCTTCATGTTCACTGCAATAATGAAATAATCCGTACTATGGACGTGACAAACGTTGAGCGCCGACTTCAAAAAACAAGACCTTTCGACCTAGCGCCGTAAGGAAAAACCACATGTAATGACGGTATTAGTAGGTGCCTTCACTGGAAAGCTACCTACCAAACCCGATTAACACTACAGAAGCGTAAACTACTTGTTAAGGCAACTTAGTCGTAGTTATAACTAAAATGAAAAAATTAGAGGGACAAATTTCCTACTACTATGAGTACGCGCAGCCGCTTCTCATAGTGCCTCTCTGAAGGGTGAGGTTTAACCCGTAGGCATATACTGACTAGAACTGATGGCATTGTCAGATATATGACTATGATTGCTATAGCCAATGGTGTGGACCATTGGTATCTTTTGAAGATTCCTGCACCTCCAGGCGCAACCAAAAAATAAAAAAAATTAAATTTAATGCTTATGTGACTTAGTTTGCTTCTTATATTAGCTCACATTTTTATAATTGTTAGTCTGAATTGATATAGGGATCTATGTATATACAACTCCAAATTATGCAAAATCCCTTTTCGAAGGTTCTTGCACTATCATAAATAAATTAAAAACATCATTCAGAAAAGCCCACGTGTATTTTTACCGTCCCGTTAAATCTGAACACACTTATGCTAATTTTGTTCTCTTAGTATGAATAATTTAAAATCAGCAGACAATTCCAATCTATTCTTCCATAGTTAAACAAATTTGTATACCGTCAACCAGAGAAATATTTCATTTGAATGAAACTTGATTTCGCATCTTGTGACATAGGTACGACTTTACACATCAAGCGGAATGTGATTAAAAAACAAATTTCCTAATTTCACACTGATTAGGGTCTCATACATTTTCAATCCAAAATGAGATGTAAATGATCCGCGAACTATCTCAGCATGGACTATAGTCACCGTTGTCGTCGCAGTTGTCGTCATGAGCCACGGCAAGACGCGCCGATCTAATTAGAAATAAAGGTCATAATTACCTGGTATCATGACACTTCTTCTTCCTCGCCATCCATCACGCAACTATGAGCATTACTTTCAATTTCAAAATTCATTACCACATATGGCTTTTCGATTTTCGTAATTCTCTCTCGCGCCCGTCATGGTGAATCATATCTCGAGAATAGTGTTGAAAGTATGAAGTCTCATTACCATTGTACAAAATTGTAAGCAAATTACTTTGGCAACTTTCAAGTATAGAATCGTAGTGAGTAGCTTAATTGAAACCGAAATTAAATTTGAATACGGTCAGACAGACGGATGATCGTGCGTGATAAAATAATCACACGCGGAATAGAAATAAATTATTACTTTGATTAAAATTGAATTAGTTACGCGATGGATAGTATTATTCCATTCTGTTATAAGCTAGAGTTTGTTGATCTGGTCAAAGGCACGTCCTTAGTTTAGTTAATCTTGTAGCTCAAGGCGAAAACTTGTTTTCGTTGATGTATGATAAAAAGAAAATAAAACCCGCACGGGATTGAAACATATACATATAAGCAGAAGGCAGGTGTGAGGTTAATCATGAAAACAGGTTAAATTATGTATTACCATAATTTTGCATATAAATTCTATGAGCCGTCCAAGCATACGACTAACACCCCTTGATACTTTTATGTTTTGAGAAGTTCGAAATAATTCTCGCATTGAAAACCGCCAATCCTTTTTGCTGCGAAACTATAAAACATCGGTATTTCAATCTCCCGGAAAGACCAATGTAAGAATAATTTATACAAATTATATGTAGGTATTCTTCAATGAAAATTTTGGTTCGATTAACAAGCTTGTGCCCTTGAAAGACCTGAATCTATGACTCAACGAGTGTTCGCTTTGATATGGATGTACAACAACATTTATGGTGTTTTGTAAAAGATGATACGATTGAATAAAGGGCTGACAAAATTTGCTTAAAACTTTTCAATCCGTTAATTCTGGTTTGCTACACAGAAAATAAGTAACTTTGTATGAGTTTGTTTTTTCTTTTATTAAAAACGGTACATACATATTTCAAAGTGATAGGTCGTCCTTAAATTGGACGAGCTGTGTCCAAATGTCACATTCTGCATATCCTAGATCGAAAATGGAGTAAGACAAGGCATCATTATTATTCATTATTATTATTTCACCGATATTATTTCTACTGTTGAATAGCAATGTGTTTGGCGCTGCTTTGTCGGCGAGAAATTACCTAATTACGCTGACAATATACATATGTTTATATTTTGTTTTTAATTTATTTTTTAATTTGCGCACACTCACGATATACCTATAGAGAGAGAGAAAGATTTATGTAGTGGTTTGAAACTTAGATGTTGTTCCAGAAAAACTCCGGGGTTGGCGTCCAGATAACTGGAGAGATTTTTATTTTTATTTTTTTTTTTCGATTCACAGTATTTTTTTCCGGCCGTCTGATGTCATAGGCATACCAATCATCCAAAATAGGGAACAATTTTCTCAGCCATATGGCCAACCTATTGTAGGTGTTATGCCTTCGCAATAGTGTTCATACAAGCTTTAGCAATTGATTGAACTGGCTTTATATATTTCGTGAGAAGTAAATAAATGCATATTGATATCAGGATTTGAACCATGAATCATTAGAGGGGTGGCAATGGTGTAGTGGTAACGTCGTCAATTGCCACGCTAATGGTTCATGGCTCAAATCCTGATGTCAGCAAGCATTTCTCATGAAATATACAAAGTCAGTCCGATCATTTGCGAAAGCTTGTGTGAACACTACTGCGAAGGCATAACACTGGCAGTAGCTTGGTCATGTGGCTGGAAAAATTGTTCGCTCTGTTGATGATGATTTGCCCTTGACATCGATTATCGGGAAAAAAAAACTGTGAATCAGAAGCAATGACAATAGTAACAAAAATCTCCCCAGTTATCTAAACGCCACCCCCGGAGAATAGCTGAAGCATAAACAACTGAGCTTCAAGAACCACAACACCAAAATCTTTCTCTCTCTCTCTATCCATCCTTTCCAACGCCCGCACTGTGTGTAAGCATGTTAAAGGTATTCATAACCCTTTGAGTTTAATTATAAAAAAAAAAAATCGAAATCGTTACCACTAGACCATCGCCACCACCGAACAGAATATTGCACCTCCATTGAAAGATAGCAAGAACAAACTCATCAGCTCAAGTAAGCAATTCTGGGTAACCGGTAGAGCGAGTATCTTAAGAGTATTGTTTCGAACGATGGTGGACACGAAAAGGTGGTATCCAGTCGACTTGCTAAAGCAAAGTCTCAAATTGAATCCGTTCTGTTGTATGGGTATAGCACTTTGAAAGTGACCACTACTATCACAAGAAATCTGCAAACGTTTGCCAACAAGTGCGATCGAAACATACAAACGATTTTCTGACCCAACGGTATTTCTGACGAACACTTTTTTTTTTCTTTTAAGGAAACCCAAATCCCAGAGCACTCAGACTCTCTGGTCCATTGTACTACCAGGCAGGAACAGTGCAGTGGTTGGAAAAACTTTGATGTTATTCGTTGTCCATTTTATACTCGGGTGGCTGACGATTGCTGACGCTGGGGCTTGAACTTGCACATATCGGTTAACGAGCAAACACCTTTAACGAAACACTTTTACTGGAGAACAGATCAAGAACCAATAGGAACAACCATCCAATGGCGAAAGTAAATTGGAAATACATTAAAAAAATAGACGTGAATTCCATAGCTAACTGCACGATGGCCAACCAGCGGGTCGACCGAGAAGTAGAGCTGGAGAGAGATGATGCATATTGCCAGAAATACTGTAGAAAGTCAAAACAGTCAAAACAGTAGAAGTGTAGGCTCAAGAGTTCATAAGGCACATATGTATGGTGAAATATTCTTTTCTGAAATAATCAAAATAAGCCAGTCAAAATTTAATTTTGGCGATCATCGAAGACAATATCAAAAGCTTGTAAAAAAAAATGTATAAAAAATGTCTGAAAGGTTAAAATTTGGATTAGACCATTATGAGATTAAGAGCGCAATAGGACCCGACCTAGAATATTGGCAATATAAAAAATATACTTATTTAAGTAAAAGTTAAATTGTTTGGTTGCAATACACTTCTGTAATATGCGGTTTAAGAAGTATTCTGTTTTTAAGTAGGAATTAATAGTTCAGTTCCAGACTATAACATTTCAGTTCTAATAGTTATGACATTACTTAAGTCTCAAACCATTCCACCAAAAAGTGTCTTCCTTTCCTTTCGCATGCATCTCTTAATTGCATGACGTATCCGTACGCGTCAAATAAAAAGATGTACGAATACTCTTAGGTGTAAGTCAATACTTAAAAAACAAATAGCTTTTGTTACGTACTTAAAGTACTAATATAAACTGTTTAATTTTGAAATATTGGTCACAAATTCTTAGTAAAAAAAGTTATATGTATATTAGCGATAAAAAAATGTATGCGCCCATATGTCAAAAATTCTAAGTAATAAAAGTTATATGTATACTAGCGGTAAAAAAAATATAAGCAAGAAGTCTAACTTCAGTCACGATATTGCAGATGGTAAGTATGGTGGGGGTGAGTAAATAAAGCGCACAAAGTATCCAATCTTTCTCCGCTTGCGGACCTTACATAATCAGTCACAGGTAAAGCTGAATACAAATTCGTCACGATAAGCTGAATAAATTCTAAGATGCTAATCAGGCTCAATTCGTCTTTTCTACTAGGTAACTAAGAAGGAATGGGCTACTAATGACTCCAAATACATCGTATACCTCGGAAACTGGAACAGATGCTTTGTCGAAAAGTATAAAATGATGTTTCGAAGAGCTTGAAGTTCTTCGCCCACAACACGATGTTGATAAAGTCACATAGGTCAATAAAGCGGCTCATAAATTGGAAAAGAAACATAAATTGTTTTACACAGCGGGAATAAGCTAACCAGATTTCAGATAAAAAACAGATTTCAATAAAAAACAGTAACTAGGAATCTCTGACTTTGACTTAGAAGTATCACGCAAACCTTCGGCAAAATATGAAAGAACCTGATAAAGCATTCAAAAAGATAGGAATCCACTTGTAATTCCGGTAGGCATTTTGAGTGGTCATAAACTGCTTTTGAGTAAGCCTCTGCCACTTAAGGAGCTCCCAGAGGAATATTATATTTGTGGTACTATCTCATAATTCCATCTCAGACACTTGCAATTTAAGGAAGATACTCGGATGGTTATATAGACACTAGATAAATATTAAGTAAAAAATTGTTGGTCTCCGAAAAATACCTTATAAGGGCATCATGCGTGGGCGCCGTGGCGTAAGTGGTTAGTGTGTCGGATCACTACGTATGAGGTTCCAAGTTCGAATCCCAGAAAATACCAAAAAGTTTTTTCACGGTCCCACCTCTCGCGAGCGTCTGACAAACATCCGAGAGTATTGTTGTCACGAAAAAGCTTCTCAAATCGCCGTTCGGATTCGGCATTAAACTGTAGGTCCCTTCCATTCGTGTGAAAAATATAACGCACACAACATGAGTGGTTGCGAGAAGCTAGGCCCTGGCACTTTAAAGAGCTGTTGTGCCAAATATTTGTATTTTTTTGGCATCATGCTTCGCCTGTATGCAACAGGTTGTAGTGACTGTATCAAACATCAACGTTTTGACACTTTAATGTTAAGTAAACCAAATTCGCAAAATGCATCCTCACTAAAAAAATACATACAAATCAGAAGTCGACTATAACTGCAGAATCCAGTGGACAAGCAAAGCTTTAAATGAGTTACGTATAAAAAGTTCGCGTAATGAAGGAGGAACGCAACAATATGTTGAAAGTCAACAGTCGGTAGGTAACACTTTTTTGTCAACCCCACACAAACTAGCAGAGTATAACGCTGTGTTACATAAACCTAGAAGTAGAAATGGAATTGTTCCAATATTGTATTTCTAGGACAATGAAGAACCGTCTTACGATGGCTTGTGTGAATGAAGCTATTATCATCTCTGTTTTTTTCTTTTTTTTTCTTGTTTCAGAAATCTATCAAATATACAATTAAGCAATAAACTCTCGTCCACTTGTATGCGAGTCTCTCACACAATAAATGCCACCTCTCGTCTCCTTTTGCGGTCCCATATTCCTTCATACTTCTATGTAGACCTGAGTGTGATGAAAAAGATTCTTGCTTTCTACGTCAACTTATTTACTTAACATAAGCTTAATAACTGAAAGACGTAATGACGCAATAAGAATAAGCTTAAGAACCTGAAATTCTGTAGACTAGCGCCTTTGTCAAAACTAACCCCAGCTTTGACAAATCAGGAAATGATCAGTAAACTATGCTAGTAGAGTATACTATTGTATTAGGTATTGCAAAGCATTCAATAAACTTCACAAGATATAAAAATGCAAAAATTAGCTCAAGAACCAGATCAACTTTTCTTTTCCTTATTTCCGCAAACATAGAAATCGAACAAAGTTCTTTGACATACAAAGCCTAACCCATGCTACAAGGTCATATGCACAATATTTGCTCTGGATGATTTTCAATCACATTGTATGTGCATTCATTTTAATCTCATTAAACTTAGAGTTCAGATTGGAAAATAGTGTCTATGCAGTGGAACGCCCACTTTGCCTATAATTCTTCCATTACTCACATTCGCTTGGCATTTATTCGTTTTAATTATCATAATTATTTGCTCATGATCACGAATGTTAAAAGTTTGCACTATCATAGGCCTACTTACTACTCCTGCTTAGAAATATTATGCAGGTTTATTCCTTTTTGACTACACATAAAATTTTTTATGACTAATGTAATTAAATTTGTAACAAGCATGAAGTAGGTTCGCATCAGACATTTGATGAATGGGTAGAGGTAATAAACAAAAAATTACGATGAGCATATCACTTAGTTTCAATTTTGTCAATTAACAACTTTAGCTTGTGGTTATGAATCCATCAAAACATATTCAGTCGCCCCTGTGATAACCATAAATAATTAATACCCCTTTTGTTTTAATTCAGACGTCTTGTAATCAAGTCATCTATAATTAACGTCACTAATTCTGGTTCAATTAGAATGAAATTTTTACAAATTATTGCATATTGTTTGTAAATAAAGCAATCTTAGGATACCTCCGATTTATCTATCGGAATGAGAAAGATTGACGTTGATTGCAAATAAATGAAGTGTAATACTAGTGTTACCAACTTTAACAACACTTCAACTACGGCGATGAAAGGAAAATCTTTGTTAACCTCTTGAATATGTTCAAGATTCTCAATTGATATGCAAGCAAGATGAGCATTATACAGTATTATTTGAGACTTAACAACCCCAGTTAAGGGTTGTTAAGTTAGAAAATTAGTATTAATAATGACATCATTGCAACTACCGATCTTTCGTAACTAACTATCCTATGGGAAGAAATCAGAAGTTTCTCTATAATTTGAATGGTGATCACGTGGTTTTTTTTTTTTTTACTTAGTTTTGGCGCTCAGAACCATATAAATATATCTTGATGGTGATTTAGAATAGATAAGTAACGCGTGACGTATGTATATAAGCTGCAAACTGAACTAAAATTATTAATGCCATTCAAGTATAGAGGGGAAAATCCTCAAAAGAATTTAACAAGTTTTAATGAATAAACAATTCTTTTCATTCAAGAGTACCGGCGCTGTATGAACATTTTGGGAATGTTGGTCACACTTTTGAAAAACACTTGTTTCCAGATTTATTATTCTGTAGTTACCTGAAAGTAAAAGAAATTAAAATTTATTAGAAATTTCTGTACATTATGTAGAAATGCTAAAAAGATATAGTAAACTGGCATGAAAGTAAAGAAAAATTATTTTAAGAAGTAGACAATAAAATTGTGTTGTCATTCGCAATATATGTAGGATATGGAGTGATAGCATTCTATTCAAGAAGTTTAACTCCTGTACAGGAGTATTTATTCGACTTGAAGTTACTTACTTAAATTTAAGCTTAGAAAAATTCTTCTTAAATTTCTACGGTCTTTTTTTAAGAAACTGCTCACTATCTCAAATCTTGTATGGCAATGGTGCAGTGCGTAGTTCGCTTGTTTCTCAATATTTGCATGCTTGATCTTCACAGGCAAATAGCAACCAGCAGCCACCTGGGCATAAAAGGGAAACGAATGACATCGAAATAGGCAGTACTTCAGACAGCATTAAGCTAGAGCGCTCCGGAATTTTGATTTCCTTAAAAAAAAAATTTGCAATAGACCTTTTTTTTTTATAACAAAAAAAAATATTTGGCGCAACAGCTCATTAAGTGCCAGGGCCTAGCCTCTCGCAACCACTCATGTTGTGTGCGTTATATTTTTCGTACGAATGGAAGTGACCTACAGTTTAGTGCCGTATCCGAACGGCGATTTGAGAAGCTTTTTCGAGACAACAATACTCTCGGATGTTTGTCAGACGCTCGCGAGAGGTGGGACCGTGAAAAAACTTTTTGGTGTTTTGTAGGATTCGAACTTGGAACCTCACGCGTAGTGATCCGACACACTAACCACTTACGCCACGGCGCCCACATATAACAAAAAGACCTCTAATAAAATGTTGTTTTAGATGATTATGAACTTTATTTACACATAAACAACACAAAAATATCGAAGGATTTTAAATTTTCTACATAGTTTAGAGCTGTTTTAGATTTCAAAATGCCAACTATTAAGAATGTAGGCAACCTATTATATAGGTATACAAAGGAAACATCGTCCATACAAAAATGGGCCACCGAAGTCAGTTGCATTATGAAGACTGGCAGCCAATGAGGAACTTCTACCAGAGCTCAAGATTTGTCAAATGCGAATTGGATCTCTTGGCATAGTGCTGCACGCATTTACTTCAACCAATTGATTTTACTTCCACGATGAAAAGAGGAGGCTTCGTACATATTGGGAGGCAGATGTGAATTGGTGGCCAATCTTATAACTTCCAGGTCACTGAGTAGTAATATGGAAAGTCGTCTCGGTCTTATTTCTAAGTCATCAAGAGACCACGCTAATAAAAAACCTACTGTGGAGACGTAGACCTGCCTAATTTAAAACTAAAATAGAGTGAACGCTCTGTATCCACGCGGCGATGGTACAAGGCGACGATTTTGTAGTTTCGTCTCCACAGTCTTCCACCACTGGCTTGGAAAAAGAGTTGGAGGAGGTCTCACACTAGTGACAATGAGGATTCGGACAGCACACTGACTAAAAGTAGCTTAGTGGGAAGTGAGCAGGCGGATACTCTCACTTCAGGTGCTAAGATAGACAAGGGCAAAAATGAGTTGGCTGGTACTTTCACTATAGTTGAGAAGGGTGACAGTGAATTAGTTGGTACTCTAACTATAGTTGAGAGGAGTGGCAGTGAGTTAGCTGGTACTCTTACTAATACCATGAATAGCAAGTTGTCGGCCGAGGAGACTGGTTGTTGCCTGTGGAAGCAAAGGATCAGCTGACTTCCTAAGACAGTTTATGTCGGATATTGGTGGGGCATGGAGCGCTTCTCAATTTGAATGTGTGACTATGACGGAGTTGACTTAGTACTCTTCGCCCAAAGCATGGGTCTTAGACCCACAACCATACACATATTCAGAAAAACTGCTCGGTCTTCCCCATATGAAGAATATGGAGCTGTCAAATCTGACAAAGCGGATGAAATCCTTGGTGCTTATACTTAGACACACCTTCTCTGCCAGGCAGGATTGGTGAAGAAAGGTGGTCTGTGTCCAAAATTAAATTGCAATATATATAGATGGTTCCAAGACCAGTGAGAGAACGGGGTCAGGTACATACTCCAGAGATATATACCTACAGGTGCCTCTGAAACTTGCGGATACATGCAGTGTGTACTAAGCAGAGATTCTAGCAGTATTTAAAGCTGCGAAATTACTTGAGATGGGATCAATATCCGATAAAAATATCATCATCTAAATTGACAGTCAGGTTGCGCTAAAGGCGCTAGAGTCTTAGGTCAACAAATCTGAAGCCGTCAGGAATTGTCGCACAACGCTCAGTGCACTATGTATGCAGAACCGTGTATTAATAATTCCTTCGGCGCGCAAATTAATAAAAAAAAATATTATGTTAGGTACTTGGACACTGCGATATAGAGGGCAATGAAAGTTCCGACGCGCTGGCTAAAAATAAGGAGCAGAGCTCCCACAAAGTAGCATAATTGAAGGTATGCAATCACCAATGTGCGTGGCTAAGAGAACTATTCTCGATAGAACCATCAACATGGCTAACATACGATGGTCCGACATAGTTGGGCATATGGTATGCGAGGCTTTATTGCCAGCGTTTCATCGCAAAAAATTAGGAACGATAATAAAAATAGGCAGATCGCGGCTAAGAATAGCGATACTGTCTGGTTATTGCCTTCCGAGGAAGCATGCTATGGGATTAGGATAATCAAATACGGATGTTTGCAGGTACTGAAATGACATATGTACATGTATCAGAGATATAAATCACCTACTCTGTAAATGCCAAGGCATGCCCGAAGCAGAATAAAACGTCTTGGGAGATACTTCTTTGATAGAGTCAGGAAAATGTTGGATCTTTGAATCAAATTAAGTACTTATTAAAATTCTGTGGCGAAATTAAGTGGATGGTAGAATTGGTTTAACCAACTAACCTAGCCTAATTAATATTCTAAAAAACAACTGCTTTATGACACGGTATGCAAGAATACCTCAATGATCTTTTATAAGGCCACTATTATGAAACATAATGTACAGTGAAGTTTTTATTTTCCAAAATGCCAGAGAAACCACAATAGTTTTAATGGTCTTGAACTTCTTGATTGAGCTAGTGCAGACCTGCAACACAAATATACATATACATAGTTTAAAATATTTCAAACCTTGTCAAACTAGACCTGATTGAATATAAAACATGAATGTTTCCCTAATGCTGGAAGGTCAAGAGAATGTCAAAGACAACTCTAATCATACTTTATCTTATCAATTGTTTTTTATGCCCAACATGCACCCAAAAAGCAAACTGATTCAGTGAATGGTGTTCAACGTGTATAGTATCGGATAAGAAATATAATGTGTGGAATGACACCAGTTAAAGTAAGATGTCGCGGCTATTCAATGACAATAAATATGAAGCTGTACGTCTTCATAAAAGACAACCTGTTCCATCGTAAATAAAATAGCGTAAAGCATTACTGATTGGTACATACTCCAGATGAAAATAGATAAAAAACCATAGTTCTGATACCCAACATGTAGATTTGGATGAACATTCAGAATGAAGGAAAAGTCTTTTATCTGAGTCAATTACTGTCCGAGTAGATGTAGTTCAGTAACAGAAATAAACGAGGAACTAAACTATTTATTATAAAACTTGGCAACGATGATACTTTATCGGAAACCAAAATCAATATAGTACATTAAGGGAAAATAGGAAGTACTATGGAGGTAAATCTGTGGGGATGATAGGAAACCACATGAATTCAGGAACTTATAATGCGACACCAATACCGGATTTTAAAAGAAGGTGCATTACTATAAATATAGACTGAGTTGACTTTGCGAATCGGCTATTCAGTTATAAGTAAAATTCTCTTTCTACAACGAGTTTACTTCATAAGTCATTCTTTGGACTGTAAAAATGATTTGATAAGGGTCTAAGGACAGGACGATTTACAATAGAATCAAATTATTTGAAATCATAACTATACTGTTTTCGGCATATTTACAGACTTAAACTTAAAAGATTTCAACACTCAATTATAGTTTAGTTTCTATTTTCGTGCCTCATTGATTTTTAACATCAATCTGTTAATATTTATTTTTATCTCAGAAAAATACCAAAAATCACGCTTACGTACATCGACTGGCAATAGTTGTACCAATTGAAAAACTTCTATTAGTTCATTGTTAGGCTAAGACCAGTTTCTTATCAATCTCTTAAACAATTTCTTTTATTTACTTAAACAATAAAAACCATTAAAAAATAGATAAACATCCTACATGCTGCCGACAATCAAAATCAATCCACTCAACAAAACCGTTGGTCGTGCAATAAAATATTTCTAGTCAGATTATTTATTTTAAAATTAGCTGCCAATGCCACCTATACCATTAGACGCCAATCTCTCAATGTCAATGGCATTAGATTAATTTGAAAAAAAAAAATTGTAAATGCCTCGCAAATCTCCAAATAACGTGCTTGCGAACCATACCTCCCAATTAGCAAGACAACAAATGTGAACGCACCACGGAAATATGCTTGCATTACTGCTTCACTGCACAACAATCCATCGAAGGTTGAGGTCTCTGTCCTATGCAGTGTATTTACTACTATTTATATGAATTATTTTGACTTTAATTAGATGTATGAATAACAATTACAAATATATGTATTTTGTATTCCTAATTTCGTATCATTAGATTGAGATATATTTTTTATTAGTCTCTGATCGAATCAGAAACATAATTCCCATACATTCACACTGGTTTGATGAGAGATAGTCCCCAAAGTCTATATAATTCCGGCATATTTTTGTCTTTATTTGGAGAATTAATTTTAATTTACTAATTCAAAATAGGCCTCGTCACATAAAAATGTGCAATATGCGTCGTTAACGTGCGTGTGAGTGCATCTTTTATCTTTGTCGTGTGACATTGGTATAATCATTCATTTCATGCCTTAGCCAAGAGACTTTGTTTATTGAAAGTTGAGTTTTTGCTGTAGGTACATATTTCACTGGGCGAGCAATGGTATAGATATAGATATAACGACATTATGCGCTGCTACCCACTGAGGTTATACAACTTTTAAGATACAAGTGAAAGAGAAAATTGTCGAATAACCTATGAGAGGTACTTTGGTGCTCGAAAGGACTTAAAAATAATATAAATATTTAGCGCAACAGCACTATAAGTACCTGGGCCTAGCTTCTCGCAACCACTCGTGTTATGTGCGTTTTTTCACATGAATGGAAAGGACCTACTGTTGAATGCCATATCCGAAGAGCAATTTGTTTTGAGAAGCTTTCCCATGACAACGATACTGATGTTTGTCAGATGTTCGCGAGAGGTGTGTTATCTTAGTTCAATTATTTTTTCGCTCTTTGCTATGCAATTCATATATTAATTTTTTCTTTTCTTATACTGCCATATATAATGTAAGTCTACTGCTTGTGAGTCTGTGTTTTGTTTTTGCATTCCAGTTTCTTTCTGCGAGAGGAAATTTTGTATTTGATTCGAGATGTCTGAGTCTAGATTAACTTCCCTTTCTTATAATGGCAAAAACGATAAATTGCGCATTCTCCTTAACATTTTATGTAAACAAAGTGAGGGGGTCCGGGTATGTCATTTGAAAGCACAGAGTCTTTCCAAAACGAAATTAGATGAGTTCAGAAGGCTGTTTGTTGGCTCCAGTGTTGATGTTATATGCGTTTCAGAGACCTGGTTTAATTCGGATGTAAGGGACGAAGTTTATTCACTACATGGATATAAACTGTTTCGCGGTGATAGATATGATCCAGTTGGTGGTGGTGTAGCCATTTACATTCGTAAATCGTTAGCGCCGAAATTGATCTGCAACTCAGTTGCAGGCAGTCAGGTAGATTTTTGTTTTGTTCAAATTTTAAGAGGAAGAAGTAAATGTCTTCTTGGTGTGGTGTATAGACCAAAGAAAAATATTGATTTAACCTCCATTTTCAGTTTTCTTGAGACTAATTCACCTGGTTTCGCTAATACAATTTTGTGTGGTGATTTCAATTGTAACATTTTAAATCATGCTGAATCTAAATGTTTCGTAGATTCAATGAAATCACTTAATTTGAGTCTAGCAAATGCTACAATTCCAACAAACTTTGATACTAGTTCTGGCACTCTTCTAGATTTATTTTTGTCTAGTTTTGGTCCAGACGTTTTTTATAATCAAGTTTCTGCCTCGGCTTTTTCAAAACATGATTTAATTTTCTCAACATTTAGGCTATGGGTTGCTCGGGAGGAACTTACCTACTCATATAGGGATTTTAAAAACCTGAACCCAGAACTCTTGGTGCACGATCTGCAAAGAATTTGTTGGCAACCAGTATACTTTGAATCTAATTCTGATGCTCAGGTTGATTATCTCCAAAGTACAATTATGCACTTATTTACCAAACATGTTCCCATTGTAACAAAGCGTGTAAAATGCGTGCATAATAGTTGGTTTACTGATGAGATTGACGAATTAAGGAACAGACGTGATGCCGCCTACAACAGGTGGAAGCGCTATAGGCTCCCTGAGTTTTACGACGCCTTCCACCAGTTGCGAAACTTGGTTACCTCCAAAGTGAAACAAGCTAAATGGAAATATTACAAAAAACATTTTGATGAAAATCTTCCGTCCAAAACCCTCTGGAAAAATTTGCGAGATTTGGGTGTTGGTCGCAATACATTCCGGGAGGAAGAAGACCTTGATCCCAACCAACTCAATAGGTAATTTGCAAATATCCAAGCAGCATCGTGCTTGTCAAACCAACCTCTCAGTACCGCCCCGAATAGCTACTTTGAATTTCACGGAGTTGAGCAAACTGAAGTTGTCAAAACGATCCTTCAAATTAAATCTAAAGCTGCTGGTGTTGATGGCATTCACCCTTCGTTTGTCAAAATAATACTTCCCTTCATACTTCCGGTTGTGACCTATGTTCTCAATAATATAATAACGACATCGACGTTCCCGGCTTCATGGAAATTAGCAAAAATTATTCCAATTCTGAAAAAGAAAGCTAACTCTATGGCTGAGTACAGACCAGTTGCTATTCTTCCTTTTCTGTCAAAGGTGCTGGAGAAATTGATTCATGATCAGATTTCCGTCTTTGTCGAACGGAATAAGATCCTCTGCACTAATCAATCGGGTTTCAGAAAAAAACATAGTTGTACAACAGCACTACTTAAGGTCGCTGATGATTTGCGAATAGCTTTAGACGAAAACCGAATAACATTTCTCACGTTACTAGACTTTTCCAAGGCCTTCGACACAGTCAATCACGCCATATTAATTAATAAATTCAAGATGTTATATGGCTTTTCTGATTCTGAAAGCAAGCAGTTTTCTACAATAATATTTCCTCCGAATTCATTGAAATATTAACAGGCGTTCCACAAGGTTCAGTTCTTGGTCCTCTTCTTTTCATGCTTTTTGTTAATGATCTTCCGACGGTAATTAAACATTCATTAGCACACATGTACGCAGATGATGTTCAACTGTACATCAGCTGTAAGCCCGGGCTAACTGCGGAAGCTGTACTTAAGCTGAATGACGATCTTCGCAGGATTTTAAATTGGTCTCAAGAAAACTTTTTGAAGCTGAAACCCATAAAATCAAAATGCATGGTCATCAGCAGAATTGAATCAGATTTAAGCCCTTTTCCTGATATATGCCTTGGAGATAATCCAATCGAATATGTTGGCAAGGCTAAAAACCTTGGTATCTGGTTCAATTCTAAGTTAAGTTGGGATGATCATGTTACTACGATAGTCGGTAAAATTTATGGTTCTCTTAGAAACTTATCAGTATCCCAAAGCTACACACCACTTAAAACTAGACTCATGTTAGCTAAATCTCTTCTTGTGCCCATCATAGTTTATGGTTGTGAAATCTGCTGCTGCGTCAAAGCAATTACCAAGAGACAACTTAATGTTGCGTTCAACAATATTATACGATATGTTTTCGCCTTAAAACGCTATGACCATGTTTCTGCTTACGCCAAAAATATTCTGGATGCTCATTGGACCAGTATCTGAAATTTTGCACTATTAAATGTATAAATGCATAACCTCCAAACAGCCTTCATACTTGTTCAATAAAATAATTTTTGCACAGTCTAATCGGTCCTTAACTTTAGTTCTCCCGCGGTATCGCTATCTTTGCACCAAGCGTCAATTTTTCGTTTATGTCATTCGCATTTGGAATGCACTTCCTCTTACCATTAGAAGATCTTGTTATGCAAATTCCTTTGATCACATTCTCTTCAGGCATATGGCGCTTAGTTAACTTAATAATTGAATTGTTTTTTAAAATAGAAAGAAAATTTAATTACATGGTAAATTGTTCTTTTCAATAGTTTGTCTTAATTTTTACAAACCAACTGAATTGTTTTCACTACACAGGTAAATTAAATTAAATGATTACTTCACTCTCTTTTTCCGAATTGCATCTTCATTTATAACTTAAAGATTATATTAGTCTATTGTAAATGATGTTGAAACTACTTAATAAATAAATATGAAAATATGAAATATAGGTGGGACCGGGAAAAAAACATGTTGGTGGTTTCTATAACTCGATCTTGGAACCTCACGCGCAGTGGTCCGACATACTAACCACTTGTGCCACGGGGCGCACGGCGAAAGGACTTACTCAGAATTATTCATTAGATGTCACCACAGTTGTCATTAAGATCACATTTTATGGTCATTATTTTCGAAATCAAACACTTAAACAATGATCGCATATTTCACCAAAATTGTTAACTTATTACATTCTGATTGAATTTGATTCATTATTTGAGTTTCAACACAGACTAAGTACCTTCAATAATTCAAAATCAATTGCTTTCTCAATCACTTAGTGTGCGATATGACAGGTTGTGTTATCCATCCAGATGACCTTCCCAAATAGATTTTTTAGGCAGCACAAACTATGCTAATTTCACTCGCATTCCCTCTAAGTGATTACTCAAATAATTCTATGCACATAACTTAATAGATGAGATACAAAAAAGCAAAATACATAAGATGAGGCAACATAGAAGCAAAGAGAAAAAAAAAAAAAAAAACACCGTCTGATATAATTATCCAACAATTTTGGTACACACGCCAGATAGAAAAATATCGGAATGTATATACATATGTACCTTACATATATGTAACTATGAGACGACGTTTATCAATCCAAAGCACGTTTGAGGGTCGAAAAAAAAATGCCGCCTTCTTTTCGTTGCTATCACCCTTATATGAGATGTGGGAGAGATATGTTGAATGGATCGACGGTGTGCAATAAACTTTAATTGAAACTAAATATTCTAAACAGAATAATTAATTAGATTAATTAAGTTTCGCTTAACTTGTGTGTGAATAGAATGTACATGTGTGATCTTGACTGTTGCGAAAATTGGAGAGAACGGAAGCTTTGATTATGAATTTTGTCTGTGTTGACTGAATGGGTGAAGTTTGTTTGATTGAATTGAATGACAACACGGAACTTTATTTTTTTTTTATAAAGGAAAACTGATTTGAGAGGTTGTATACCATAGATTCGATTTTTATGATTCTTGTGTACTATTTTAGGAAATAGGTAACATGTAATATTACCAGTCGTCTATTTGAATAACGTATCCAGAAAAGGAACAGAAGTACTTGACGATCAAAGATGCATAAATCCTACAACTCTGTGGGATGAAGGAAACCTTCTAAATTATTTTATTTGGATGACTTCCACAAAAAAAAACAAAAGAGTTGACGTGCGAACCTTTCATGATTTCGTATCTAATGGCATTTCAAATATTTTTGTAGCTTTCTGAGTAAGCAAACAAAGATGATTCAAGCTCAGAAACATGTTATTTTTGTCACTCACAACTATTTTTCAAACAAATTATTTGAAGTTCAAGTTCGATTGAATCAACCTTTTCACACCTAAACATCATTTAGCATAAATTATTGCCCAGTGCAAATAATCTTACGAGTAACAGAAACTGTTTAGTGAACAAAATCGAGCTCTCTCTTTGCATTGAAAAGAGAATAATGAAGCTTTATTTGAAAATAGTAACTAAATATTTATAAGAACATAATGGAATAAATACATGTATTTCGAAGTATAACTATATGTGGACAAGTTCTTTAAATTGAATTCAAATTGCAATCGAAAGCAGGCTACATTCTACAAAATTAAGGTAAATTAACTTGATGTTAATGTGTTATATAATAATGTGTAGTAAGGGACTCTGATCCTGAAGAAAGGAAACCCTATGAACTGCTCCAACTACAGAGGTATAAGTCTCCTCAACATCGTATATAAGATCCTATCTGCCGTACTATGCGAACGTCTAAAACCGATTGTCAACAACCTGATAGGACCTTATCAGTGCGGTTTCGGGCCGGGGAAGTCCAACATTGACCAAACATTCACACTACGGCAGATCTTGGAAAAGACCCATGAATATAAAATCGATACGCACCACCTCTTCATCGACTTCAAAGTTGCCTTTGATAGCATGTACAGAGACAAGATATACAGAGCCATGTCTAGTCTTGGCATCCCTGCCAAGCTCGTCCGTTTGTGCAGAATGACGATGGAGAACTCCCACTGCTCCATCGAATTCGGTAAGAACATCACCGAACCATTCGATGTCAGGAAAGGTCTTAGACAAGGTGACGCGCTATCGTGCGATCTCTTTAACATAGTACTTGAGAGAATTGTACGAAACTCACAAGCCAACACGGGAGGTACAATCTTTTACAAGTCTGTACAACTACTCGCTTATGCCGATGACATTGAGATAATCGGGAGAACTGAGCGGACCGTCAATGGGGCATTTACGAGTATTGAGATCGAGGCAGCAAAGATGGGTCTAGCGGTCAATGAAAGCAAAACAAAATATATGCTGTCTACAAAAAAGGACACTCAACATCGGCGTCTTGGACAGACCGCCACAATAGACGGATATAATTTTGAGATAGTAAAGTATTTTGTCTACCTAGGCTCTATGGTGAACTCCGCAAATGGCATCAGCAGGGAGATCATACGAAGAATTACTCTTGCCAATCGTTGTTTCTTTGGGCTAGAACGGCAATTGAGCAACAAAGCCCTATCTCCAACTACCAAGGTAACTCTTTATAAGACGCGAATCATCCAAGTCCTGTTGTATGGCGCAGAGGCATGGGCCTTACCAAAACAGGATGACGATGCCCTTGGTTGTTTCGAGAGAAAAGTTCTTCGAGCGATCTTTGGTCCCGTCTGCATAGACGGTGAGTGGAGGAGAAGGTACAATGCCGAACTATACGGCATACGGCCTGTGCAATGACATCGACTTAGCCAGATGAGTTCACATACAGCGACTAAGATGGCTGGGACATTTAGAACGGATGGAGCCCAACGTTCCCACCAAGAAAGTCTTCGAATCCACCCCGGATGGACGGCGCAGTAGAGGACGACCTCGCGGTAGGTGACGCAAACAAGTGGAAGGGGACCTCAACCAACTTGGCGTGCGCAACTGGAGGCAGCTGGTTCGTAACCATGCTGGCTGGAGAGGTTTGTTGGTTGAGGCCCAGGTCCACCCCGGACTGTAGCGCCATCTAAGTAAGTAAGTAAGTAAGTAAGGGACTCCGTTTTTTCAAAGAATTTCGAATTTCGGTGTCCAGTATCTGTTATATTATAACGGAACTTAAATGTAAAGAAACTTATAAATATATGCATATACCATATTATAAATGTTTTTTTTTTTCTTTCTTTTTTGTACTTTAAGCAGTAGTTATTGTTGAACCATCTGCACAAAATAGGAGTAGCAGATACAGACGCATGCCAGCTTTGTGAAGTTCAAAAAGTGACGGCTCCGTAGCTACAAGAAAAATACTTCTTCATCTTAAGCGGGCTTCACTGAGCCCTGCAGACATTCGGAACCTTGAACCTAGAGCTTGGTTGATGTTTGCTTACAGCTTTAAACTAGTTCTCGGGTAAGCGCCACAATAGATCTAATAGGTTGCAGTACGTACAAGACCCAAGTGTAGTAAAGGTTATAGCATTTTAGTATGCAAATAAAGAAAAAAGGGTATCCGTATATAGTAAATTAGAGTGGATATACTGACTATTATATTGGTGATTCTTATTGCAGTAAAGCAAATTTTAATTTGACTTTAATGACTTTACGCTAATTACAAAGTTACTTTAATGAATGTAGGGGTATAAAAAAGGTTACATTCTTTTAATTTTCAGTCACGATATCTATGCCGCCTTTAAAAATCAATGGTATATATAGGTATATAAGGTTAAAAAAATGCACCTATTTTAATAAGTCTAACACTGATTGTAAGCTTATCAAGAGAATATGGCAGATCAGTAATATAACTTTGAAAAAGTACAAAGCCAACTGAGTATACATTTCTTTTAATGAAAAAAATTATATAAATAAAATATTTAGCAAGGCATGTACAAAATTTATAGTACCGTTTTCTGTGTTTTCTTTGACCAAGATTACTAATAGCTTGGACTAAAAAAATTGTCCAAAATTTGAACAGCAATCTTCGATAAACCCCTATACCCGTGTATAAAAAGGAAACGAATAACACAGAAGTTTCTTTAATCACTGCACTAAAAAAGGTTCCTGCCTGGTAGTACAATGGACCGGATAGTTGGAGTGCCTTGGGATTTGGGTTCCCTTTAGAAAAAATTAAATAAACTTATTTGATATATGTAATTAATTAAGTATTACCAAGACCATCTCCGCAGGCAAGTGGGCGCCGTGGCGTAAGTGATTAGTGTGCCGGATCACTACGTATGAGGTTCCAAATTTGAATCCCAGAAACTCACCAAAAAGTTCTTTCACGGTCCCACCTCTCGCGAGCGTCTGACAAACATCCGAGAGTATTGTTGTCACGAAAAAGCTTCTCAAATCGCCGTTCAGATTCGGCATTAAATTGTAGGTCCCTTCCATTCGTGTGAAAAATATAACGCACACAACATGAGTGGTTGCGAGAAGCTAGGCCCTGGCACTTTAAAGAGCTGTTGCGCCAAATATTTGTATTTTTGATGTATGTGTATGTACAACAACAATTTGTGACAAATCTCTTTGAAATTCGTCAGACAACGAATCATCAGCGGATTAAATGTGTAAACCGTTGGAGTAAATATTTAACAAATTTTTTGATTGCTCCCTTCCTTTGTTCGCATTCACAGCAATGGAAAATTCATCCCACACTTTAGCTGCACTTCAATATTCAAATTATTAAGAAAACGTAAAAGCGAAGTATTATAAAGGCTTAAGCACTATTTTCCATTTACTCGCCGTTTTTCTGATCATACTCCTTCGGCGGTAAATTTGCAGTCAGAAATTGATTGCAAATGCTTAATTAAACAAATTAAAATTCTACGTAATTTCCACCTGTGTTTGAAACTTGAAACATCGATTCAGAATTAATTCTACAAACTTCATTTCTACTTTCGTTGTTCTTAATGAGGTACTACAACAACTAAGGTACAGTGGGATCAGAGCTACAGCGTATGCGGATGACGTCGTGCTGCTTGCAACAGGTAAATTCCTGTCTACCCTCAACGAACAACTTGACGGAGCCCTAAATATTCTTAGCATATGGGCCAGGAGCTGCGGTCTAAAGGTTAATCCCCAAAAAACCGAACTCGTACTTTTTACGAATAAGAGGAAAATACCGGAGTTTAGTACACCTTCTGTTGATGGTATCGCACTCAGATTGTCCGATAGCGCAAAATACCTGGGCCTTGTACTTGACAAAAAGCTCAACTGGAGATTAAGTATAGAGGAAAGAATTAAGAAAGCAACAATAGCCTTTTACTCATGTAGTAGCATTTTTGGTAGAACCTGGGGATCCTCCCCCAAAATCATACTATGGATGTATACGGCTATAGTTAGACCCATACTGACTTATGGCAATCTAGTATGGTGGCCAGCTGTCAACAAATCCACCAACTTAAAGGCAATCACCAAAGTTCAAAGACTAGCGTGCATTGGCATCACCAATGCAATGAGGACAACCCCAACCGCAGGACTCGAGGCTATCCTCAACTTGCTACCACTAGACATCTTTGTACGAACATCAGCAGCCATTAATGCTATGAGAATAAGTCAGTCAGCGAACTGGAAACCAAGTAGAACAGGTCACTCGATGATCCTACTCATGCCCTCATGCCCGTAACGGATTACACGACGCCATATTTAGACTTTACAAGGCCTTTCTCTACCGCCTACCCTAGCAGGGAACATTGGAAAAGCAGTCATATACCTAATGCCGAATCTATAGCCATCTACACAGATGGTTCAAAAATGAGCACTGGTGTAGGATCAGGTATCTTCTCCGACCCTCTAGGTGTATCAAAATCCATACGACTTCCAGACCACAGCAGTGTTTTCCAAGCAGAGGTCTTAGCAGTGGTAACAGCCACCCATGAGTCTGCGGTAAGGGCCATACCGCCAGAAGGTATCACCATCTTTATCGACAGCCAGGCAGCTATAAAAGCGATTACTGCCAAAGAAATTAAATCGAAGCTTGTGAAGTGTTGTCGAGAAGAGCTCAGGGTTCTTGGAACACAGCACAAGGTATCGCCCTGTTGGGTCCCTGGACACCAGGGTATCCCAGGCAATGAGAAAACCGACGAGCTGGCGAGAATCGGCTCAGCAGCCCCAACAGAACAAGTTGACCCCCCTGTGTGTATCCCGGCTTGCACACTCAAGCTCGCTGCAGGGAATAAAGCCACCGAGGAGGCGAACACAAGATGAAACTCAATGGAAACTTGCGCCATCACTAGGAAGCTATGGCCATCTTTCGACAAAGCAAAGACCGAGAGAATCATCCGAAAAGATAGGAAATCCCTTTCCACCCTCGTGGGCATCATCACGGGCACAACACTGTGTGGTACCACTTGAAGAAACTACGCCTGACGGAGGAGGAACTCTGCAGAGGCTGTGGTGACGAGGAAGTTCTTGAGGACACAACCCACTTCCTGTGCCACTGTCCGAGTCTTCAAAACTCCAAGAAAAAGTTCCTTGTTAAATATTTCTTCCAGGATCTCGAGGAACTCTCCGGCGTTTCAACACAAAAGATGTTGTACTTCATCAAATCATCAGTGTGGTTTGTATGCAGAAATGAAGCAAGTGACTGAGTTAGTAGTTTTTAGTTTCATTGGGTAAGGGATTACTTTTTCCCCCATGGGTACCACAATGGGTCAACGCTGACCTGAGTGTGGCAGAGAGCGTCCCTCCCTGCCAGCCCACATACCTAACCTAACCTAACTTCATTTCTACTTAAGAGATAGAAAAAAAATTGGTAAGAAGGACTTAACTCACATAAATGATTCTAGTTAGTTGGACAGTAAGGCATGTATAGGTACATACAACACCAGTCAGAATTTATATCGAAGTTTTTGTCTAATTTTATTATACCTATACATATAACTAGCCATGTTACATTGTATTAGTAATCTTACATGCAATGCAGAAAAGATACTTTACGTTTAGGATTTCAACAACAAAGCAAACGCAAGTCAAAAGAAATTCAGTGAATATGAATATAATCATATTTCGTAATATTGAGGTTGTTTTTAAAATTCCCATTTCTATGCAAAATTAAGGCATTGTCTCACTAGAAATGTCAACACAAATCTGGGAGTGCATCTTTTCACCTCTAAAATCAGACATACGTATATGTATCACAAAATGAGTTTAGAGAAAATAAGACTCACAGTTTGGTATGTCATACAAAATGCAGCATCAGACTTCGAAGGCTTTTAAGCAAACATTTATAGCTCTGTATCTAGTCCTAGCAAAGGACATACATTTCAAACCTCCAACCTCTATGCACTATAATCATTGATAAGATTGTATCCTGAAGGTCTACATATGAACTATTTAAATGCTATTCAGCTACCAATATCGATATCGAATCGATAGGCACGTAAACACGCTTTTGCATACGAATAATTGGAAGACCCGGAAGTAAATTTTCTTTCAAGTTTATTTACCTCTAATTTGAGCTATCTTCGTCTAGAAGTTTATAATTATTTAAATAACTAGTTGTATGTTATCGAACTCTGCATAATCATTAGCAGACAACATACAAAGATATGAACAAGTTTGACATTTCAACCAATATCTGAAAGCTACCATTTACATACACTCAAATTATTTGTCTATTTCTGGTCATTCCGGTAATCCACTATTATTTGCATGATAGCATTTTCTGACCTTCAGATAATTTGGGTAAAGAGCAGCTCTAGTGAAGCCCATAGAACGGTCACATTGGAAAAGAAAGCAGAAGCTACTATCGACTGTCAAGAAATGATCTCGTTTTGAGGACCTTGAAATGAACTGGAAAGATAAACTACTCTTGAAATAAGCAAAGAAATATAAAAATGACTGATATATTCCATAGAGAAAGCTTCATTTTGGATGTCCAGACATTAGCGGATCACCTATCAGGACATCCCCATTTCTTGTACTAAACATTGTCTTCCACCTGATATCACTAAACCTATATTGCAAACCAATGGCAGCTAGCACAGTCATTCAACTCAAAACCACTGACTTAATCCCGAAATTAATAAAACAAACTTGCGACATCTAGACTCATAGCATGATCCAGCCAAATTAATCAAATATGACACTTAACTTGCCTTATTGTGGAGGGAGTTTAGGTATATTCCTCAAAACTAAACCTTTATCAAAAGAGTTTCTCGGAAAAATGACTCTAGTCACTTAACGAAGATCGTTTTTGTTTTTTTATTTTTTTATTTTTGTGGAAAGCTATTTCACGATCAGGCTGTTTGTGACAAAATTTGAACTTGATATTATTAGCCGTATTTTATTATCACCCAAGATCCATATAGATCACACGACGAAAATAAAACGACCCGGATCTGGATCAAGGAATATTTTTCCTTGTGTCTTGTAGTGTGGTTGTGTAATCTACCAACGAAATTGATCCTGATAGAAAGCGAGATCTCGTATTGTTGTTGTATTGCATAGAAATCAATGATCCATATGGATCATGAGTGATAATAAAATACGGCTATTATTGTAGACGAACTGAAAAAAGTTCGTCTCCCAATTTCATTTGTCCTGTGTGAGTATGTACACTGTACAGTCAACTACAACTTGAACGACCACGATGGTCGTGAATTTGCTTTAAGCCTTATGTCTGAGGTTTGCGGGGCCACAATTCGACCCCAAGATTAACGGTACCTTATTTAAATACTACACAATTTGGGTTAAGTTGAGCATATACTGCAAAATGGATTTCGAAAATTGGATATTTCTCCGTCGATTGGTATTTTTCAGATTTATAATAAAAATGTTGGATCGATTATAACCACTTATCGCTCATAACGATCAAATATTGCTGAGAACAAGATCAGCAGAAACTCAAACTTCACATGGAATTATCAGGGTCAAAACAACAAGAGGACGCCCACAACGAGGAGTATTATCTCCCCTAATGTGGAGTCTTGTTGTGGATGAGCTTCTTGAAAAATTAACAAGCCTTGGAATTAACTGTCAAGCCTACGCTGATGACATTGTACTGATTGCCAGGTGAAATTCGAGGAAACCCTATGTGATATTATACAAAGGGGCCTAACAGTAACTCAAGAATGGTGCAACACGGCTGGGCTTAATATAAACCTGACCAAAACCACAATAGTACCATTCACGAGGAAAAGAAAACTTGAACTGAAGCAAATCCGACTGTCGGGCACGATACTGGCACCGGTAAAGGAAATGAAATATCTAGGATTACAGCTAGATAGCAAACTCTTGTGGAAGAAACACATAGAGGAGATATCCCAAAAAGCTACCCGTGCTCTAATGATATGCAGGAGCCTAGCGGGTAAGTCTTGGGGATTTAGTCCAAAAATTCTAAGATAGATGTACATTGCCATTGTGAGACCAATGATCACTTATGGAGCAATAGCATGGACAAAGCGAACTAGTCTAGTCACTACGAGGGAGACACTCACTAAAGTGCAAAGACTTGCGTGCCTCTGCATCACTGGGGCCATGCGAACGTGTCCAACAGCAGCCATGGAAGTACTCCTGGAGCTAACACCGCTCCATCTTGTAGTGGAGCAAAATGCACAGCGGACGATCCTAAGGATGGCAAAAGAAGGTATCGGAAGGGAGAAATGTGTTGGTACAAGAGAATACGATGCACTTCCCAAAAAAACTTCCCCTTCTGGCCGTCCCCAGGGACGACAGTATCAGGAAATTTAACTTTGGGAAAAACGTTAGTACAAAGTTAAGTAACAAGAAAGAGTGGAGCAACGAATCCACGATGTACAGACTGGGCAGCCACATGATTAAGTGGTATACAGACGGTTCGAGAACTGGAGAGGGAACAATGGGCAAGTACACTAGCATCTTTCAAGCTGAAATATGTGCTATAAACAGATGCATCCAACTCAATCTCGAAAAGGGATACAGCAACTGCGACATAGCAATACTGTCAGACAGCCAAGCAGCTATCAAAGCACTTGACTCCTATGTCATTAAGTCAAAACTTATGTGGGAAGTAAGCTTAATGAACTGGGCAAACAATAAAGTTACACTTTACTGAATACCCGGTAACGTCGGAATAAAAGGTAACGAAGCAGCGGACGCCTTGGCAAGACAAGGGGCTGCAGAACCCTTCATTGGACGTGAATCATTCTGTGGAATGGGGGAACACTCCATACGCGAGAAATTCAGGAAAATGGAGAGAGAAGACAGGGCAAGAACCTGGAACAACACCACAAGCCTGAGGCAAGCTAAGAAAGTACTGTGATGTTACAACCGGAAAAGATTCGAAGTCTGCATCTGCCTTAGCAAGAATAACCTGCGGATCCTAACAGGCTTCCTAATAGAGCACTGCAAACTCAGGGAGCATCTACGGAAACTAGGTATAACAAATGAAGGCCTTTGCAGATTCTGCAACGAGTCATGTGAGACTCCGGAACACCTTCTGGAGTCCTGTGGGGCACTGACCCACATAAGATTGAAATACTTGGCCAAATACCAAGTATTAGAAGAGGATATGCCAACCATGGACCCACTTCTCATTCTCAGATTCTTAAAAGAAACTGGTCTGGAGAAAGAGCTCTAAGGTGAGCTATTCTCGCCAAGGCAAACTAAGAGCATATGACCTTCAAACACAATTCCTCAAGAATTGCAATTGCGAAGGGGACTCTAACGAGGGAACAAACCTCCCCAAGGTATTAGCAGGGGGCACAATAGACCATTAGGTCGCAGTGCAAAATAACCCTACACAAATAATAATAATAATAATAACGATCAAATAACCAGATCAGTTCAATGTTAATACAACCAATGTTTTTTGATATATTTAAAATATTACATTCTTGTAATATAATATTTCCAGAGTTAAATTATTTGGCACAATGGACCCGAATTATTGGTCTAAGTGAGCAGTAACTCTTTTGTCACAAGGCACCCATCTACCTAACCTAACCTAATATAGAGCACAAATAATCAGCCTTTTAGAAAGGAAGAAAAATTGAGTTTTGTTGAAAAATTAAAATTAAAAGGACCTGTTTTTCTTTTCAACGCGCTCATAACTTAAGAACACTTTGTCTGAATTGTATTAAATTTTATTTTTATTTGTATCTTCAATCAGAAATGATTTTAATAAGTTATGCCAAAGCCTCAAATTGTAACTATAAAGTTTAGCAAACTAAGAGAAGGGTTCATTTCGTCAGTTTAAAAAGTTCTAATAAAGGTGCTCTACCAATTGCTAAATTCAAAAATTGTTAATTTTTGAACGATTATCTTGAACAAATTCTTTTAATTGATCAAATTCTGTCTGAATTTTCGTCGAAATGATGAGAACTTAAATGCAGTCCCACTCATTTAAGAGAAAACACGTGTAAAAGTTAGTTTTACTATTGCTACTAAATGAATAATGCACAAAAATTAAATAGACCACACATAAATATTACATAACCCCAAAAACTAGTCTCTACCAACTCACAAAGGTGGGTAGGGTGCAACCCACTTTTTTCTCAAATTCATATATCACTCACAAAACTTAAAAAATAAAACACTGCGCGCGGAAAGTCCATTCATTTAACAATAGTCTACTACTTAAATATTTGTTTGTTTATTTATCTTTATCTCTACTTCTTCTTTGCACCGCAAAAAAGAAAGAAAAAAAAAAAAACATTTGTAAATAAAATTCGGTCTTTTTGCTCAAATAGTTAGCAAATTTCTGCATCATTTCACAACACCTCATGTCCATGCTTTACATCGCCAGTTCGTCTATCATCTCGTTTCACAAAATTCATAAATCTTTTATGAAGCCCTGCTCTAGAGTTTATATCGTTTTCGTTTTGGCCAGCTAATTGGTGGTGTGCAGATGGAAAAAACAAAAAAAAAATAAATAAAACGCCCGCAAATTCACTTTCATTTTCTTTCGACAAAGCACCCAACAGAAAAGACAATCTTTGACATTTTTTTTTTACCCACAGCAGCATCTTAGGACCGTTGAATGCCACAATTATTTTTCATTCATACTTCATATGCGTGTACCACTTGTTTTTCGAAACGTATTTATTACCTTCCGCTAATTCGTTAACATAAACATTTTTCAGAAAAATCTACTGAATCTGGTGAAACTCTTACCTATGCCTTCGAAATTCGTTTGTATCCTTTTTGGGGAACCGCACACAGGATGACCGAAGAAGACACTTGAGAGTTCTCGAACAGACAGAAGTAAAAAAAAATATATCAAAAATGAACACCACCTGCCGGATTGTAGTACTTGAATAGAATAAACGAAAATAGAACTCCGAAAACCGCGATGCACTTTTCAATCACAGGATTCTATGTACTTGCACTTTCCACTACTTGAAACGATCAGGTCGTGTGAACCTCACGGATCGAATAACTTGCACCGACTAACATTCACCTGGACAGAGAGTACCGTCTTCTATTCGATTTGAAAATTCATCAGCACCTTGCACAGAGAAGGTATTCCAGTGGGTCTGGGACTACCTGGGTGAGCTTTTCACCGTCTTGTTGAAGTATCTCAAACAGCTTTTGCAGAAAATTGTCGTCTCACAATCTAAGTTGGTCTATGTTGAGATACTAGATCTTTGTTGTGCACTGTGAAACGAGTTTGATTGAGTTGAACGTGGCTTCGGTAATACTTTTGCTTTCGTTTTGTGTCGTTGTCGGTGCACACGTTTTGGTATTACATGCAGCTTGTATGGTCTTGGCATTCGCTGACCGTCATTAGCAAGTGTGTATGTAATGGAGTCATGGAGATGAGTACACGATTGGTGTCTTTTTCTTCCGGTTTTTCAAGGTCGACTATATTTTTGCTCTGTTCGAAGTTCGAAGTCGGAGTTGTATCTATTTTTCTTTTCTGTTGAGATCCAACGGTGATTTGAATTTGACTATTCCAATACCATTGGAGTTTGAATCAATTTGTTACTATGAACAAATCTATTTGATTGGGCAAAAAGTTGTTTGTTAGTGAATTATGCATAAATATTCATTCGATTGCATTAAAGACTTGATTTCCTGACCAGAGGGGAATAAATGTCCATAATTTGTTTAACTTAACCAAAACCCAAAGAGTTGGAAGAGAAACCTTTCAGGTGCGATGGAAATGGTTAACAAAATGGGACAACAATAGTTGACATTGAAAAAAAGATAATAGTCCTACTTTGATAATTTAAAATTATCGTCAACAGTTTAGTGCATTCGCCTTTGCACTTGACCATTTATTTGTTGACATACTGCCCCCGATTTTATGATTCGAGCTGATCGAGATTAAGGAAAATTTAATTGTTAAAAGGCAATAGTTTGCTCCAATTTTAATTCTGTCAATTGAATGCGGAATTAGTTTTAAAAAGATGAACTTTAGAGGCAACCTAAATTATATAATGCTATTAGTACTTGCATTAGAATTTGGGACTGTTGATATTATTTGGTAATCCAGCGTCTGCTTAAACATCACAGCATCCTTTAAAGAAAAAACTCTGCATACGTTTTTTTCACAGTAGAACAGGAAGGTCAAATCACCGGTAAGTGTCCCCAGGACAAGCCGAAAATACAAATGCCCGTATTATACCATTTATTGCTTATTGTCAGTACTTTTTAGTAAAGAGAGTTCGCATAATTAATATAATCAATCAAATCCTTATCAAAGCCTTAAGTCTCCAGTTTCTCACGCCAAATTGCTTGAGATCCTCTTCTTATTGCGAGTGCAACCTACGGTGAATCGTTAAAGCCATTTGGCTTTGTGATGGGACACTGGAATCCATATATTCAAAGCAGTTAGTGTCCACGGTTTTGCATCGTACAACAAGATTCATAATACTCTTGATTATTTTAAGCACAGCTTTGCTACTCAATCGCCTTCTTAGCCCAAAGAATCAGCGAATGTTAAGAGTAATTCTTCACTAGATTTCTAAGGTGGTGATGTTTTCAGAATTTACAACGGAGTCTAGGTAGACAAAACATGCCAATGATATCCATGTTATGCGTGCCTGCGAAACATCTTAAGGATTTTCTGGCCCAATCGTATCTCTAACGCACACCTCTACCAGAGAACGGCTCAGGAACCAATAGGTAGTGGATTGACCACATGTTCCATAGCTATGCAATGGAAACCCTTAACCCAGGATGGCAGAATACCTGGTGGTTCCTTCCATTCGTGTGAAAAATATAACGCACACAACATGAGTGGTTGCGAGAAGCTAGGCCCTGGCTCTTTAAAGAGCTGTTGCGCCAAATATTTGTATTTGAGGAGAACATGGCGCAGTACAGTCGAGAATGAGAGCTAAGGCACATTGCTAGAAACCGTACACTTTGTTGTGTAGGCGTAGTAGAGGCCCTAGGAGCCACAATGGGATACAGGATATAAGTAAGTAAATATGTAAGTGAGTTGTTGTGAAGTTTTTTTAACTTCTAACGTTTGCTTAACAATTACATTATGACCGTGCATTTAAAACTGTCATCCTGTACAGACGGTCATGTTTAGAAGGCATGTATTGTCTACAAAAAAACGCTATAATGGTCGGTATCGAATTCAAGCTCTTAAGCTTCCTGCTAGATCTGTTTCACGTTGACTATCTGATTAATGAACCACACTCTTATGGCCCAAGCACTTTGTTGAAAATAGTTTTAAGGCAGATGCCTCTGATGCCTCTAAGCTTTGCAGGTTACAGCAACCTTTTTGGACATGGAAACCTGACATATTTGGAATAAAAACAATACAGGAGGGACTTTAGAGTACACATTGCTTCCGGAAAACATATACTGTATTTTCCTGACGTCGTCATAGATCCCTATTTCTTAGCAAATGAGGAGGGGAGGATGCTAATCGGCAACAGAGAAAGATGCCGAGAGATGATATGCACTTCGGCATTACTGGCCTTAAGACACATAAGACATTGAACTTATTGACCGAAAGAACCGGAAGATTAATAACTTCGTGAAACGGGCATTAATATGTATCAATTGACCGAGATCATTAAATTTAACTCCTTCGGACTTCTTTTACGGATTATGCTGAATCTCTGGCCTAAGAAATCTAAGAACAATTGTATCTCTCGCATACACGTAGCCCAACAAAGCTTTGGATGCTAATTAGCCAGTGTTGTGTCAAAAATACTTTAAAGGTGAATAAAAACTAAAGAGACTAGTGTGCTGGACGATAAGTAAGAAAGCAGAGCAAATATTGTGTACCATTAAGCGAAAAATACTTCGCCGGTTGTTAGGTCCCAAATGCGAGGAGGGTAAATGGAGGAGAAGATACAACCGTGAACTCTGTGAGTTGTATCAGGATGTGGATGTAGTCCAAAAAGCCAGGACATGTCGACTACATTGGTTCGGCCACATCGAGCGAATGGACAACAACGCTCCAGCCAAGAGAATCTTCGAATCTCAGCCCTCAGGTTTGAGACGGCAAAAAAGACCAAACACTTAGTATAAAGACCAAGCCGTCGCGGTTGCCAGAAAACTTGGTCTTCACAACTGGAAGCTTCGTGTCCAGGATCGCAGAGGATGGAAGGCAGCCGTGTCTCAGGCAGAGACTCTCCAAGCGTCGGGAGTCCTTTAAGTAAGTAAGTAAGTCCCGCGGGGAAAGTGGTAAAAGTGTGCAGGGTGGCGATTAGTACGTAAGCGCATTTCTGGCATCGATTTCTCGGGCATGTTAACCCGGGCTACTAGTATCTTTCGAAGATTACCACATCCCTTGGCGCAACAAAAAAAAAAAAAAAAACCATACGAGTATAGCGGAGTATCCTACCTTTGTGTATTATGGAATGAATTCGCTTATACATATATAGAATAGAGTCCATAAAGCATTACTCCTTTGACATCAAGTGAGCGCTTTTAATGGGAAATTCGGCACACATTTAGAAGTTCTGGGCGTAATCTTAGGGGTAAATATCCAATTACAGAATCAACTTCTACAGTGGAGGTGAAACGTGAAACATTGTCGTACTTCGCAAGCTATTAACCAGTTTACTTCCTCGTACTGGTAGTTATGTTTTATGTCAGCTATATATAGATAGGACTATCTTAATTTTTGGAACACCGATGTAAGAAATTGTATCTCACGCATACACGCAGCCCATCAAAGCTTTGGATGCTAATTAGCCAGTGTTGTGTCCCATGTATAGTGGTATCAAAAATACTTTAAAAGTGAATAAAAACTAAAGGGATACCCACACAATTTGTGTTTTTAAAAGTCATTCTTCCGTCAAATACTGAAGCAATATGAACAGTGATGAGAACATACGAGTATACATATTGTAGGAATGCCAAACGGTACTTCATATATTTGAAATTAAGTATCACTAAATGCTTCGATGAGATCGACCATACATTTTTGGAATGGAATAGAGATTCTTATAATCCGTTTTATAGCATCTCGGTAGGTGTTTTCTTCAACGCAATGACGTCAACGCCAGACTGATCTAATTGGTATAACCTTACAAAAAACATCGCTATAACGACAGATCTAATCAAACCACTAAAGACTTCGCACAAGTTTAGATGAAACCATCCAACTAGCGCCACGATTTCCCTGTGCTATATGAATCTAAGCTTTCAAAGTTATCCTCATTCAATTAGCATCATTATTAGAGCTAGCTTGTAGATTTACTAGGGTGTCCACATTACTTGTTAAATATCCAAAAAAGCAGGTTGTGTTAATGTACATATTTTCTTCAAGTTATTTATTTAGGAATATTTGTTGCACACATCTATTTATTCATGATTTTTCAATTAAAGATATTAATTTTGCAAAGTTTACAGCTTGTCTCCTTACAATGTTGAATGACGTAGTACCGTAGCAAAAATAACCACTTCAGAGTTGGGTTTTATGTGGTAAAGTATTAGTATTTGATTCAATTCAGAGTCCACGTGACTTGAATGGGTAAGCAATTTCTTTCGTAGGGTAAACATTTTATAAGTTCAAGCACGTCCTAAATTAAAAGTAAAGTTTTTATTTATTTCAAAGAACCTCATGAAAGGTGAATGAAACGATGAAACATCAAACTCTCTAATTCCAATAGAATCAGAAAGTGCAAATATGACGTTAGCAAACACAAAGGAGTGAGTTGTTCTCTATTTTGAAGGTCATGCTCCGTATGAATGTTAAAAAATAAAATAATGTCATAAAAGTTTTACTTGTCGTATCCGTTGGGAATTCTGGCAGCTATGTGAGCCAGTCGTTGGTTAGTAGCACTTCTTCTCCAAATTAGCTTAAAACTAGGTTCAGGCCTCTTGTTATCTTCCTGAATTTCATAATGAAAGGTTCGATATGGGTTCCTATATGTTGGCAATTGAATTCATCGTTTAGATCTTCTTACAAATGTAGTTTTTAGTATATACAACACACCATTGAGTATACGTATTGTACAGTGTGGGCCAACTACAAGTTTCTTTTTAAAAATGAAATTTTTTCCATGTGTTATGGCTTTATTAGTAAGAGCAAACATTCCCATTAATTATGGGACACAACGTCGTTCAAGTGGCTGCCTCGGCTGGCCTCGCAGTAGCGCATTCTATCACTCCAATTTTCCAAGACTTTGTTGATGGTTTCAGGCTGTAGCTCACGGATTGCTTGGATGATATTGGCCTTAAGTACTTGAAAGGGGGCAAATCGCAGCTTCGAGGCGGCCAATTGACATCGCCAAGACAGCTGATAACACGATTTGGGAATTTGGTGCGCAAAAGACCGATTGTGGCATGGGCTGTGTGGCATGGCGCGCCATCCTGCATGAGGTCATCCAAATCCATGCCTTCAATTTCAGTAAAAAAAAAAGTCCTTAACATGGCTCTGTAACACCCACCGTGGACCGAAACGTTGTTCGATGACAAGTTGATGTTCGTGAATTGAGTCTCACACTCTCGGCTACAGCAGCCACATTCTCGTCTGTGCGCACCGTACGACGACGGGGACCATGAGTGTTGTCCACTAGCATACCAGTCTCATGAACTTTTTGCACAAACTTGCGTACTGCAGACGAGGTGGGTGCTTCATTTCGACCAAAGCTTCTTTTCAAAAAACACACTGTTTGGGCTACACAGCACTCACTTTGGAAATAGGTTTTTAATATTTCCCAATGTTGTTCAAGCATAAAGTGACTCATTTTGTTTAGCGGAGGTATGATACTGACTTCTTGTCAAGATTTTGAGTGGGAAACAGTTGTCAGTGTCAAAATAACCTATAATTTAAAAAGAAACCACTAGATGGCCCACCAGTTACATGTAGAGTTCTAAGTGATTATACTCTTCAACTGCAGAGTTGAAAGGTTTGGAAAGAGCAACTCATCATTTGCTTTTATTTTTAGAACTTCGCTAACTAACTAACTTTTCGCCATAAAATACTGTATTCATTGAAAATTAAGATATCTGAAAATGGTCAGTCATCACGCGAAATAGCGAAAACATTGAATGTGTGCCACCGTACAGTGCTCGTGGTACGAAAACCAAAAAGAAGTAAAGATGGTACGTCCAGAATTGTTGACTGATGGAGATGCTCGGCTAATGGAGCAGCTAATGAAGTGTAAGGAAACAAAAATACCTAAAGAAGCAACGAAACCATTAAAAAAAATGTTAGTAAGTGGACTGCATTCTTAGAAAGATCGGGTGTAAGCTTCTGAAAGAAACATCAAGATCAGGTTAAAATTCTGCAAAGAACATAAAGACTGGACCGAAGGAGATTGGAAGCCTGTGTTCTGGTCTGATGAAAGAATCGGTTACCGACACCGACCCCATGAAAGAGTCCAAAAACACCAAGTTAAGCAAACATTCAACATGGTGGCATGTTGCTCCACTATTCCTAAAAAAGGAGGATTATCTAAATATTTTAGTAAAACATTCGTTGAACAATAGGCCAACCCAATTGGTTAAACTGTTTTCCAACAATATGGGGATGCAAAGCACATTGCCGAAGTGGTCAAAAACTGGATGGATAGTCAATCTTTCCAAACAGGCGAAGTGGCCGGCACAAAGCTCGGATTTGAATCGCAGCGAATATATGTGGAATGTTGACATCATACGAACTAGCACCGAAGAACACGGAGGGTTGTGGACCCGAGTGAGTGCTGACTAGGCACGTCTTCTACATGAAATAATCGAAAAATAAGTATGCCAAAGAAAATATAGGTATATATATAATATAGATTGTGCGGAACTCACAAGCCATCACCGGAGTCACAATCTATTACAAGTCTGGACAACTGCTTGTATACGCCGATGATATAGACATTATCGGAAGAACTCAGCGGGCTGTCACCGGTGCGTTTACAAGCATTGAAGCGGAAGCGGCCAAAATGGGTTTAGCGATAAACGAGGGCAAAACTAAGTATATGATGTCAACAAGAAGGGAAAGCCAACACCGACCAATTGGACAGAACGTCACAGTGGGCAGCTATAACTTCGAGGTAGTAAGGGACTTTGTCTACCTTGGCTCTGCTATAAACTCGAAAAACAACATCAGCGCAGAAATCAAGCGAAGAATAACTCTTGCCAATTGCTGTTTTTTTGGGCTTATAAGGCAATTCAACAGTAAAGCCCTATCTCGAACAATTAAAGAGACTCTGTATAAGACCCTGATCATCCCAGTCTTGCTTTACGGCGCTAAAACATGGAATTTATTAAAAGAGGATGAAGATACCCTTGGTCGCTTCGAGAGAAAAAATTCTTCGTAAGATTTTCGGTTCCGTTTGCGTTGACGGGTTTTGGAGGAGAAGATTCAATCACGAACTATACGAGCTGTACAGTGACATCGACCTAGTCAAAAAACTGCGTATTGTACATCTGAGATGGCTTGGACATCTAGAGCGAATGGACACCAACGCTGCGGCCCGCAGAGTCTTCTAATCCAACCCCGAGGGACGACGCAGTACAGGGAATCATCGCCGTAGGTGGCGCGCACAAGTTCAAGGGGACCTCGACCAACTTAGAGTGCGCAACTGGAGGTAATTAGCTAAATACCGAGCTAAATGGAGAGGCTTGTTGGTTGAGGCCCAGGTTCACCCCGAACTGTAGCGCCAACTAAGTAAGTAAGTAAGTAAGTAAAGAAAATATACAAAGTGACAAAATATGAAAGACTGTGAACTTAATATAAAGGTAAATATATAATATGTGTGTAGAAAACGTGAAAAGCTAAACACATGGAGTTAGTTGAACTCATTACATGTAGGTTTGGTTTTAATTTATACACGTTTATAAATATACATGTGAACTACGAAAGGAATAAATGAATTTCAAAAATAAATGGAATGCATGAGGTGCAGCATAATTTGATTCATATATAAAAAAAGACTGCAGAGGGGTATATTATATATCCCATTTTGCTCGCTACTGAATCTGTTCTTTCTGAGTTCTGCTACCAAATAGAGAAGGGTAATTGTCTAGAGGTGGGACTCCATCTGACTTTGGGGCACAAGGCCGTATTCTGTCGCCCACACCTTACACCGCCTCTGCTTTAAAGCATTATATAATAGTTTGACTAGTTTTCCCAGTTTTTAGTATAATAAGCGTGTGTATTTCCCAATGAACTAAACATTCCTGCATACTTATATGGAGGAACGTGGGGTTACCTTGTGTTCATCAGTCGATATCAGCAATCTATCAACATTCACTTCCATTCTACCATACGAGTAGGATATCAGATACCTAGGTGTAATGATCGATGCTAGGCTTGCTTACAAGGAACACCTTGGAAAAACGTGCAACAAAGCTCCAAAGGTGTGTGCTGCCTTATCCAGGATAATAACGAACTTTGGAGGACCCAGACAACAAAGGAGACTAGTTCTATTAAGGGTGGTGCAGCTAGTCATTATGTATGCGGCCAAAGCATTGACACTTAAGTCGTTCGAAAAAAAGACTAACTCCTTCAAACGACTAAGTGCACTGAGGGTTGCTGTGCATATCGGATAGTGTCAGAGGATGCTATATGTTTTATCGCGGAATGCTACCAGGAGATATCTTGGCAAGCGAGCTACAAAGGACATACGATGCCAAAATTCAGGAGCCCCGAGCTTCAGTGAAAGATATCAAGCTAGAAAAAAAACAGCGAAGTCTGAAAGCATGGCAAGAGTGATGGAATCCACAAATGGGTAGACCGCAATCACGGAGAAGTAGATTTCTACTTAAGCCAGCTTCTAACCGAACATGGCTTCTTTCGAACGTACCTGAACAGGTTTGGTCTCAAGGAAACGCCTATTTGTTTGAATTGTGGAAAGGCCAGAGAACATGCGCAGCACGTATTCTTCCAGTGCCCGCGTTTCAGTATAGAGCGCAGAGAACTAGAGGAACGAATTGGAAAAATACCAACTCCCGAGAACATTGTGAACCATATACTAACATCGAGCGCAATATGGGACGCGGTGAAACAGGTTGCAGCAATAATCATTTAGGAACTTCAACGGTTGGAAGCAGTTAGAGAGAGCACCAGTGAAAGCCAAGCCCAGACGGCATCTCTCATAGAACAAAGAACAACAAACGCTGAACCCAATTATGAACCAGCTAACTGGGAAAGAAGAGCATAAACCGCTAACCAGCCCCGCGAAGTAATACTTAACGGTAGTACCGCGGGGACCTCAACTGCTGGGATACGCGGACGATATTGACATCATCGGAAGATCCCGGCAAGCCATTGTAGAGGCATTTACGGCAATTGAAGAGCAGGTCTTGAAGTAAATGAGGACAAGATCAAGTACACGTTGTCAACAAACAAAATATTATCTACTCAAAATATTGGACAGAACGTCACTGTTGATGACAACAACTTCGAGGTAGTCCCACGGGGAAAGTGGTAGAAGTATGCAGTGTGTCGATTAGTACGTAGGCGCATTCCTGGTATCTATTTCTCGGGCATGCTAACCCGAGCTACTAGTATCTTTCGAAGATTACCACATCCCTTGGGGGAAAAAAAAAAAAAAAAAAAAAACATATAAGTATAGTGAGAGGCGGAGTATCCTACCTTTGCGTAGCATGGAATGAATTTGCTTATAGTAGTAGCAGTCGTAGTGTAACTTTATTAATGCAGGAAAAAAAAATCAGTTGTTACAGTTTTACATAGTAAGCATTGGCTTTTGCCGTCAGCCGAGAAAAGAGAGTTTTTAAATTACAGAATTAATTCATATATATAAGCATTTTTTTTTTTAGAAAGCTTGGTTTATAATTTGTAGCCGGTATTTTAGAGCAGATTTAATATATTTAAACAGTATGGTCCAGTTTTCTCCATTTAAGATGCGAACGACTTCATCGAAAGAGAGAGTGTTTTTTCCATAAAAGGATCTTCTGATTGCGCTCGGAATAGAGCAGGTTCCAATGAAATAAAGGCAGTCTTCTCTTGTTCTATAGTTGCACAGTGTACATTCATCACTTCCATCTGTTATATGGGGCATGTAGTTTAATCGCAATAGTTCGCCCCTGGCTTTGAATACTGTTGAGATCAGATCTAAACTGTTACAATCATGAAAATAGTTCAGCTCCCCAAGGTCATGCTTTAAAACTTTATAAATATTCCTTACTTGGCTTTGTTCACTTTGCCTTTGAAAAGACTGCCGTGTGGATTCTTCGATCTTAATTAAAAGTTCCTCCAGTGCCTTCCCTAGGTTTATTTCGTCTACGTGTGCTTCATGTAGGGGTACATTATGGTTACAGCCCAGCCTTGTCCATTCGGCAAAGAAATGAAGGTTCCTATTTTTCAGGTGCATAGCAATTTTATGGGGAAGACGATGACTTGGTTGTGATAGAATTTTCAAAATGTATTGGAAGTGAAGTCTAAGCGTAAACACATGTAGCGGTGGCAGCCCCGTTTCCAGTTACAACATGTACTTTGGCGTACTTTCTGGCAGTTTGAACATTTTCTTTAGGAAGTATATCAAAAGTTTTTTCAAACTGCCAGATCCCCCACACTTGTCCCACATAGCACATGATTAACCTTATGACTGCTTCAAAGACTTTATATTTTACACTCGGCGCGATTTTCATTTTTCCCAAAATCCCTCTCTAGTTACAATTGACTGCCATTTTGACTGTCTTAACTTCTCTTGAAGGTGTTTTCTAAAAGATACCTGTGGGGTGATCAGTACTCCGAGGTATTTATATTCTTTGCTTATATATAGAATAGAGTCCATAGGGCATTAGTCCTTTGACATCAAGTGAGTGTTTTCAATGGGAAATTTGGCACATATTTAGAAGCTTTGGGCGTAATCTTAGGGGTAAATATCCAATTACAGAATCAACTTCTACAGTGGAGGTGTTATTAACCAGTTTACTTCCTCGTACTGGTAGTTATGTCTTATGATAGCTATATATAGATATAGGACTATCTTAATTTTTAGAACACCGATGTAAGGATCCTGAACGTCAATGGATTCAAACGATGACAAGTAAGTGGACACTGGCCGCCTCAGACCTAACTAGATCATTACTTAATCATCAATCCCACTTTAAACCCACAACACTCCAGCCAGTCAGACATATAGATTTCTCTTTACGAGCTATAAGTCTGTTCTCTTCTCTTCTTTAGAATTCATTGCTGCTACCTACTTAATTCGGGAATCTTTACGGATAATAAGATCAAAAGACTGGAAGGTTATATTTCAAATATTGCGGAACACTTTTATAACCCAGTCGGTTGCAGTTTGTGATCATAGATAGGCAGCCCCTTGAATAAATGACATTTTCATCAAGTCCACTGAGTTGATCAAACCAACATGGTTTTACCTACTTGAACTGTCAAATGTTTACTAAAATTAATTTAATTGTACTCTCTAAGGATGGCTTCGAAATGAATTATGTATGTCAAAGAGCTCCAAAATTAGAAAGAGGAAATAGACGATGACTTAATACAACACCTGTTCGGGCTTCGAAAACAGGCAACAATCTACACAAGACCCAAAAAAAAAATCCTGTATCTGAATCATCTACTCATCTAGCGGTAGTAGGTGTGGCTATCTAAGGTCCATTAAATAAATTTATCTATACTTTGACAAACCCAATTATGTGTGATCTACCAAGGTTCTGCCAACTGATTTTATGGCCACACGATCAGGCTTAATATAACATCAAATTCAGCAGAAACTGTAACCGTACGTGTTAATAATACACCACAATACAATGCCTCCGGCTTTTTGTGGTCGAACAAATTATGCACATTTCCAATTGTGTAGGATATCTCACATTAAAGAGCAAAAGACATTGAACTACACCTTCAAAATTGGCACGGTGCCCCTGAATTTACCGAAAAGCCAAATTCCTTCCGCTTTTGGTTGCCGCATCATCATCGACCATCTATATTTAACTAGTTTCCTATTTGGTGTTACTCTAGCACAGCATCTTTGAGGTCGTGAATAATTAATCATACGAAGGTATGTATGCTATAACAAAGCAGTCCGTGCAGCAAAACTGGGCAACCAAACTATTGACACGTGATGGCATGGTAGCAGTGGAAAGTTCCCTTCCTTTTAACTAAGATCAGCAACGGTTGTAAAGATACATACTTTGTACCACTCTTTCGGCCTTAAATAACCGAATTTGATGAACTCAATCAGATTGATTGAACATAGCAGCAAATCAGTACGAACTTGTTTTTTAATTGCAGTACTTCAACCGGTGAGTGAAAGTATTGTAGTGGCTTTTGCAAGAAAAATACTGTGGCTATATATACTGGTCTTCGGGAAGTTGAGTTTTGCCAAAGTGGGTGTTTTGAAGATGTTTTATGTAATTTTTCGGATCACATATACATATATGTGTATTTTGTTCAGCTATGCTGAATGCTTGGAGATATTTTGTAGGTTATTAGCCTTATTGTGAATAGAATAGCTTTTGATATGAACATAAGAAGGCCAACATAATGTCTATCTGTCGGAAGCATACATCAAAAACACTACAAAGCTATTGAAATCATAGAGCTCGACATTCTAAGATCTATAATATTCTACCTATACATATACATGTTTCTTTACTCTATCTTCCTCTTCGAATCACATGTTGACACTTATCATACATCACAAGTAGGTGTTTTTACAAGTACCTACTTGAGTGAGCAGAACAAATATTACTTTTAATATTGCCGTACATAGAGATGATTAATAATTATTCATCATAATTGGCAGCGGGTATTGGAACGAGTTCCAATTAAGCAAAATGATTCATTTTCAGCAATGAATTTCGTTACTCACCAAGGGAGTATTCCCTGGCCTCTTTTGTTGTCATTTGTTATAAATGACCTACTTAGCAATTTCAAGAATCTAGGCTCCAGAGATATTGCTTGTACGAATGATACAATGATCAGTCTTAACTTAATTTTTCCACGATACAACATTATGTATGTGATCTCTATATAAATCTTAACTTAGGCTCGGTATCCTATCTGGAACTTCTCTTAGGCACATGATTAAACTAAAATTTTAACAACAGGAGCTACTCGGGTATTCATTAGCCCGACTACTTACTTACTTACTTACTTACTTACTAACATTGAGGTCTCCTTGAACTTATGCGTGCCATGTACGCCCCTCTACTGTGTCGTTCCTCTGGGTTGAATTCGAAGACTCTGCGGGCCGGAGAGTTAGTGTCTATTCGCTCTAAATGTTCTAGCCATCTCAAATGTTCAATACGCAGATTTTTGACTGAGTCGTTGTCGCTGTACAGCTCGTACAGTCATTGAATCTTCCCCTCCAAACCCGTCAACGCAAACTGGACCGAATATCTTACAAAGAATTTTTCTCTCGAAACGACCAAGAGTATCTTCATGTGCATTCAATAAAGTCCATGTTTCAGCATCGTAAAGCAGGACTGGGATGATCAGGGTCTTATAATATGGCCTCCCCAGTTGTTCGAGATATGGCTTTAACTGCATCGAAGTTGTAGCTGCCCGCTGTGACGTTTCGTCTAAGTCGTCGATGTTGATTGTCCCTTTTCATTGACAGCACTTGGCTTTGCCTTCGATTACCAATAAACCCACTTGGCCGCTTCTGCTTCAATGCTTGTATACGCACCTGTGTCAACGCGCTGAGTTCTTCCAATAATGTGAATATCGTCGGCGTAGCAGTTATACGGATTTTTGATAGATTGTGCCTCTGGTGTTAGCTTGTGAGTTTCGCACAATCCGTTCAAGTGGGATATTAAAAAAGTCACATGACAGGTTATGTTAAGTTAGAATAGCATTGTGTTACCCATTGTGGTACCACATGGATCTATCATCCCCATATAAAACTACCCATAGAACCAGTTGGAACCTGTTATGAAACGCGTGAGGCTGCCGATGCTGACGTTAGCTAGCTCCCCTAAATTGTTGAAGAGGTAGGCTCCTATGTGTAGTCTTTTGGGAGCGGAGAGGGCCTGGTACGTACAAAGAGGGCGTAGTATGGTTTCCTTCTCCTCCTCGTTCATGCAACTTCTGCAGAAATCATTTGCTAAGATGCAGTGCCCGTAATGACACCTATATTGTAGTTGCGATGAGTACCCTTGTCAGCCCTATAAGGCAGTTGGAGCATTTCTGATTCAACTTATGCCATATCTGTCTAGTAATGAGGCACGTAGTGACGGTAGTTTACCTGTGATTTTCGTGCTAGTGGTGTTGAACTTTAGTAGCAGTTTTACTGTAGCGAGGGGCATGCCTTGCTTCGCCTTGCTCAACGAAATCGGTAGACAAGTGCCCTGCTTGGGGAGTTCGTCGGCCAAGCAGTCCCCAGGAATGTACCTGTGCCCGGCATCTAAATTGAATGTGAATGTTGAACTGTTAGGCCATCTCGTTAAGAGATAATCGACAATTTAAGTTTGTTTTTGGTGTGACAGATTCCAGGGACTTGATCGCAGCTTGACTGCCAGTAAAGATAGTAATATCCCGTCTAGATATCGCATTGCACTTCAGCTACGACAAGGCTTCTTTAATTGCCATGATCGCCGCCTGGAATACACTATAGTGAATACAGAGGCGAAAAGAGGTATTAAAGTTTAGTTCTTGGGAGAGACACCTCCCCCATTCCCGACTCCGTTTTGGAACCATCTGTGTAAAAGCAAATGGATCCCTCTTGTGTTCCCAACTTCCCCTCCCATTTAAGCCTGGAGGGAATGCGGGTTTCACAGTTTTTATCAAACAGAAGTTGTGGAAGTACATAGTCGGTGTCTTGAGAAAGGAATGCAAGATTATTAAGAATAGAGGAGTGTCCTATACCTAGACTGGACCACTGGGATACGGGTGGCTACATATGCTGCCACTTATTTACTATAGATACCTACGGGAGGCAGGTGCAATGTCTAGAGCCGCTATTGGAGTTGTTCTTAGTATTTCGCTGATGTACAGGCAAGCCGTACTCTGCACACGGCCAAGTGAGGTTAGGTGCATAGCTCTTTCCAAAGCAGGCCACCAGACGATCAGGCCATACGTTAGTATGGGTCTGATTACGGATACATGGAGCTAGTATGGAATTCGTGGCTTTAGTCCCCATTTATTACATATTGCTTTCTTAAAGCATCGAAGTGTGAAGATTTGATCGATAGTGGACATTCCTGACCTGAAATCGCACTGATAGTGGCCATTCAGGCTGTTGATAAAAGGTGTCAGGCGTTCACACAATATCGCAGAAAAGATCTTTTATGCAATGCTGATGGTATGTTAGCAGTGATTCCACTGGTCTTCGGCACTTGACGTGAAGGCTTCCACGGATCTTCGAACTTCTTATTCGATCAAGCTTTGTCACTCCTGCTGTCATGCGAAGCTTCTTTATCTCAGGTGCCGTTAATTTACTCTCATACTTTTTGTACATTATCCAACACAACAAATCGCATGTGAGCGCTGGACGCACAACTGAGGTGTTGAGCCTTCCTTTCAACTTAAGGGGCATTTTTCGGGCACAGAAGATAGCGGGGTTTTCTCACGACCCTACGCTTACGCGATTATTGATGTCGTCATCACAGGTTGCTTTGCTATTGATCATAGATCCCAGATATTTGAACTTTTCGTATTTGGAAAGCAATGTTCCATTCAAAAAAATGTCTGGAGTAGGCCTGAGTGGATCAGAGAACGAGCAGCACAAGTACTCTGTCTTTTTTGAACTAATGCGATACCCATTTCCCTCCAAAACGTCCACCCACACATCAAGTGCTCGTTGCAGGGACGTAGGATCTCTTCTTATGAGGGCTCCATCGGTGAAGAATAATTAATGTACATTGGGGTCCGTCACTTTACATTCAAGCAGATAATCAAGGGCTGTAATAAAAAGCAAAGGACTTAAGACGCTTCCCTGGTGCACCCTGACTTGTATTGGGAACTCTGCGGTTACTCCAGCGGGACATCTTACTCTTGCCTTTGTTCCTTCGTACATATCCATGATTATCTCTAGATAGGTTTCTGGAATCCCTCGATGTCTTATCGCCACCCATATCAGATCTCGTGGTTGTCTGCAATCCTTATAGTTTGGATTGCATCTGTGGTTAATTTACCCGCGACAAACCCGCACTGATCATCAGATAGCCGTATTATTTTTCGCAGTCAGCTACCTATATCCGCTCAACGAACTTCATGGTGTGTTACATCAGCTTGATCGAACGGCAGTTATCATAGTTTCGCGTATCACCCTTCCCTTTGTACACAGGGAAAAGGTCGCTTTCCGTCCATTAAATGCATAGATTAATATCTTATTAATTAAACTCAAATTACGAAAGAGTCAGGGGGTTTATTCTTACTTGCGTCAGGAGAGTCGGAACTCTACTGGTTTAAAGATCGCTGTAGGAAAATATACTCCCAAGACTTAAAAAGTGTCCAAAATTGGCCCAAAAATTTTGAAGTTTTATATTGTATTATAACAACTAAGCTGGCATATAAAGTAGTCATCTTATTTCATTAGTCTATCTGTATCATTTATTTCTTTAGCTAATCTTTAGTTCACGAGAAGTAGGATTAAGAAGAAAATTAGTTTGCTATCTGGGATTACAAATAAATATGTCAAAATCACAACAACTTCTTTAATGATCAGGACTTTTCCTACCAAAAACTTAACGAAATTAGAATCGTTCGTTCACTCTGGTGGCAAATAACTGCTGCTTCAGAATCCTTCTTCTTCTTCTTCGCCCTACTTCGGCGAAGTTTTAATATGAACTCAGGAGACCATAACCCTCCCACTTCACTGCATTTCTACTGATCAGCCTGTGGAATTTGCCTTTTTGACCTCAGAGTAATATAATATAAAATAAAATAGGTTTCTGAATGCGTCAAAAAGTCTGAATAAAATATCTACATATAAGTAAGTCATTTATTTAATAGATGATAAACCACATTTCTGAACTTCCATTCACGTTATGTGGAAATAAGAATTTAAAAACGAAATCTCAATGATCCCCACTGCTCTGTACTACATTTACCTTTGCCTTTGTCTTATAACATACATACGAGTGTATCCCACCTACCTTGCGTCTAATATGCACATTCCTCTGCTAATTATTTTGCCCTCAGGTTGTCATTTTGGTTATTTTCATATTAACGTAACTAGTCTTCTGCTATTAACATTATCTTGAGCTCATTAAATTCAAATCTTGATATATACAGAGTGGGAATTTAATGTCTTTCGCCGTTAAAATAAAACTTGCATCAGTGAAAACCATATATTCGATGTCGTCAAGGTCGCAGCGAAATAGCTTGGAAATATATCATCTCTTCATATAGATACACATATCAAGCTTCGAAATATTTACCCCAGTCTTGGGTACAATGCTCTTTCCTGTCTGGGTGCACCAAAAACCATTTTTATAAAAGCATAATACTAACAAGCTGACTGGTTCGCACGTAACTGCACCTGTAGTTTCTTGCAGAATTATTTATATATAAAATTAAAAATTAATAAAAAGTAATCAATTGAGTTTTTCTGAAATTTCAAAAACTTGGTATGCCATGCTCTTCTTTATATCAGAAAGGGTCTTTCAATAAGGGCGCTCGATCTATGGCCGAAATCATTATTGCGGACGAAATTATATTCAATGCCTTTATGTATTAAAAATAACATTATCCAAATGGCTTCGACGACTTCGGTTACAGGAGGAAAATCGAGTGACCCACTTATGACTCTTCCACATGAATCCATTTAACGTAGTCCCAAAGAAAAAAAAAGTTTAAAAACTTTCAATTGCAAGTTGACCCCACCCCTTCTTGAAATAATGCGAGCAAGAAACGCTATTGTGCATTCGTTATTGTGCAAGTCTTGCTGAAGACACATGATATTATCTACGTCCATATCATTCAATTCGAGCGAAAAAAAAATCGCATATCATCTATCGATACCTTTCGCCTCGTCACTCTGATTTCGGAAGACGTATGGCCCGATGACGCCGCCTAATTGAAATCTACACAAAACAGTTTTTTTTTAATGCAAAGAAAGCTTCTTAAATTGCTGTTAATTGACGTCGTCTAAGCGGTGTTCCCAGATTGCGGGGAAAAGCGCCACTTTTGTTGCTTTTTGAGTGGAAAAGGAGAAAAAGGAAAACTGTCTCAAAAAAAGGGGAAAACGAGTGTTTGAAATATTATTTCCGAAATCACAAAATCTCATAATACATATTAAGTCAACAACATGCATAAATCTTCGTTGTCAACGAATGATTTGTTTTACTAAACAGCGTACGAAAGTAGAATTATGCACTGAACCCATGTGACATTGTAACTCTTTTTTTGTGTTCTTAGCTTCGAATTATTATCATTTTCTTTTCTTGCACCTTTATAAAAATGTTTTTTTTTTTAAATACAGGGTGTCCGCCGGGAACGTATACTACTTTGTTTTGCCGCCATTTTGGTAAACATTAGTCTTGACAGTTCATATTTGGCAGTCGTGAAGTAGACACGTGGCAAATTTATTATGGAAAAATATGCGATAAACCAACGTGTTTTAATCGTTAAAACATTTTATCAAAATCAATCATCGATTACTGTGACGATGAGAAAGTTACGTGAAATTTTTGGGAGAAACAACGTGCCAACCAGACGCACTATTTATCGTGTAGTGAATGATTTCGAAGAAAGAGGGTCTGTAGGTGATAGGCCCAAGCATGGGCCACAACGTACTGCAAGATCGGCTGAAAACATTACTGCTGTTCAAGGAAGTGTTCAAAACAATCCATCAACCTCAATTCGACGCCGTGCTCAGGAGCTTGGTCTTCAAAGAACAACTTTGGCCACAATTTTGCACAAGGATTTGCATTTGTTTCCATTTAAGATTCAGTTGACACAAGAGCTTCTTCAAGAAGACCATTTACGCCGCGGTACATATGCCAATACGATGTTACAGCTAGCCCATGACAACCCCGATTTTCATGAAAAAATCATAATGAGTGACGAGGCACATTTTCATTTGAATGGATATGTGAATAAACAGAATAGTCGGTTCTGGGCAATGGAAAACCCTCAAATTATTCATCAGTCACCTTTGCATCCATTAAAAGTAACAGTCTGGTGTGCAATTTGGTCAGGAGGAATCATTGGACCTTACTTCTTTGAAAATGAAAACGGCGTAACGGTAACTGTGAATGGGGAGCGATATCGTGATATGATTGAAAACTTTTTAACGCCACAACTGCATGCTTTGGGCTTGATTAACATGTGGTATCAACAAGACGGTGCCACATCGCATGCAGCCAGGATTACAATGGAATTACTGCGAGACCTCTTTCCACAACAAGTTATTTCAAAAAATGGTGATGTTGATTGGCCTCCACGGTCGCCTGATTTGACTGCTCCTGACTTCTTTTTGTGGGGATATCTGAAAACCAAGGTTTATGCAAACAAACCAGAAACGCTTGAGCAACTCAAACAAAATATTCGTGATGAAATTAATGAAATGCCGCGTGAAATGTGTGAGAATGTAATGAAAAATGTGCTCAAAAGGGCTCACATTTGTGTGACTAGCAGAGGCGGACATTTACCTGATATTGTATTCCATACATAATTGCCGACATTAAATAAAACATTTATCAATATAAGATCCATTCTCTTTCATTTAATCAAAAATTATAAACAAACAAAGTAGTATACCTTCCCGGCGGACACCCTGTATGTTTCCTGGCAGTGAATTAAATGATCTTTTAGAAATTTTAACATTCCTAACATTAGTTCCGTAAATTTGCAAGAAGGATGTCTTATCAACAAAATTAGCTGATGAAAAGGATATGTTTCCAAAACTTGAAAACTTGTAGAATATATTTTCTGTCTTCCGCACAGTGGAGCAGGAGCTAAACGTACTTTCTCTGTTGTTAATTTAAATAAAACTAAAAAGAAACCAACTTCAGAATCCTACACTGTGCCGAATTCTATATTCAAAGTCTTTGCTTAAAAAAATCGAATAGCGTTGAATTTGAAGTTAAGAAGGAATGCCTTAAGCTTCACAATTCCAAGATGTACCTATAAAATTAGAATATCAGCCTTATCGATGTATCCGATCGGAACGGAATTGCGGAAAAATTCTTCGATATAAATGTTTTTCGAATTATGAATTTTGAATTTCATCTACCTAAATTCATGCTTTATGTCAAGTCCATGCGTTAATACACGTTGATAATTTCTGTTCTTCCTAGTAGGTGACAAGCGTTCCGATCGGATTTTTTTAACGTTTCAGAATTATTCCGAACGGATACTTCCATAAGTCTGAATATGTATGTGAAGCTCAATTATGTGATGTTATTTATGCTTTTTTTTTTTAAAAAAACGATTAATGAAGACCTGTGGTCTTATTGACATTGTGTTGATTTGTTTTATTAAACCTTAACTTATTTTTTGTTTTGATATAAGTTTTGAGTTAGATTCGTATAATAATGTAAGTTTTGAATGAAATTTTCGTTTCTGGTTTTTGTTTTTTCCTTGAATTGAACGTTTTTATTAAAGCACGGTTTTTAAAAACAACAAATTTCTGTTTCTTTTTAAAAATATGTGTTTTTGTCTTTGTTTAAAAAAGGGGAATATTGTGGGGAAAATAGACTGTATATAAGGGGTATGGCATTGTATTGCTTAATATTCATTTCGGGCCATATGGATTCAAAAATATCGGAGAAATAACCAATTTTGAAAAACAGTTACCGTTAACGTTAACCGTACTAACATTACCGTTACACAATTTTTTAGCTATCAACTTGGTATACTACTATCAGGAAGTATTTGTCCGGCCCAAATATGGAATTTGATCAATGTCGTTGGATTCGTTTTTATAAAATCAAAATTTTCGAAAATAAGCTTTAAGGTAAATATTTATAATTTTGGACCTGTAATAAAAACTTCGTTTGATCTCGGGGTATGAGCCCTCATGAGCACGGGGTAAGAGCTGACACAACAGATCTATCTGATCGAAGCGCCTTTCCGCCAAATACGTACGTACCTATATATGTATTCAGTATGGATATCTATTATATCGAGACATGACCATACTAACGTATCGGAAGGATGCATGGCAAAATGTGCATACTCATTTACGCGCGCATATACGCACGCGTTTACCCATTGAGTATTAATCTCCTTTAGTATAATGTTTCATAGGGTTCTCAGCTAAATTTTTGTAGTTACGGAGTATTACAGGGTGAAATAATTTGTAAGCGCCTTACTTACTTACTTACTTATGTCCTGTATCCCCTTGTGGGTCCTAGGGCCTCTACTACGCCTACGCGCCATCGTGTACGGTTTCTGGCAATGTGTCTGAGTTCTCCCCAACTTTTCCCTAACTGCCGTGCCTCCTTATCGACTGTTCTGCGCCAGGTCTTCTGCCATCCTAAGTTAGAGGGTTCCATTGCATAGCATGGTTTGCTATGGAACTGTCACCCTTTCGGAACGTGTGACCAATCCACTGCCACTTCCGCCGTTGGATGGTCGTGCCTATTGGTTCCTGACCCGTTCTCTCGTAAAGGTGTTAGTTAGAGATACGATTGGGCCAGAAAATCCTTAAGATATTGCGCAGGCACCTATTAACAAACGTTTGCAGCTTTCTGGTGATAGTAGTGGTCACTCTCCTCGTGCTGCAACCATATAGCAGCACGGATTCAACGTTGGAGCGGAACAGTCTTATTTTGGTGCTCAAACTGATTGCATTGCTTCGCCATATTTTGGACAACATCCCGAGTTAGTTTCAAAGCTCCAAAGCTGATAATTTTAGTTATTGCCGTATTCATTTTCAGCCCAACGATGCCAGCTTCCCTCTCCACATCTGCTGTCATTTGGTGGAGGTCCATAATTCTGTGGGAGAGTAAGCATACATCGTCAGCGTAGTCAAGATGTTTCAGTTGAGATGTAAGAGTCCATCGAATTCCTCCATTTCCCGTCGACAAAGCTGCATGAAGCACATCGCTAATCACCAATAGAATAGGCAGCACGCAGATACCCCTCCAGTTTCCGTACTCCATTAAATTTCCTTTCTTAGGAAGCTTGACGATCATTCCCTTTTTCCACTCGTTAGGAAAGCTCTCTCTATAAGTGGAAGCAGAAGATCAGCCGATGTTGTTGGCGCTGTTCGTAAGAGCTCTGCTGGAATATCGTCAAGTCCTCAAGTTGGTTTCGAGTGCCTTGATCGCGGTAATGATCTCATCTTTACTGGGAGTCGTGGTGCGTATTCGGGAACTTCTCACCTCGGGCATCTCTGTCTGATTTGGGAGCATATCGCTGGCGAATGCACGGTTCAAAACTGTAGCAAAATGCTCTTTCCATCTCTTGAGCTGGTCCTCAAATGAGCAATTAGCCGTCTAAGTTTTTGACTGGGTGTTGGCTGGAGCTGCGACCGTCTGTTAGTTCTTTGGTGATTCTCTAGACGGTCCTGCTGTCGCTCCTCCGTGCAGCTTCTTCTGCTTCTGTAGCCAGCGCGTTGGTGTAGTTGCGCTTGTCACGTCGCACGCTACGTTGAACTTCTCTTATCTTCATGCGATATAGGGACTCTAGCTCGCTTCTCCCTGCTGCTGGGGTAGCTGCAATGCGAGCTTTCAGCTGTTTTCGTTCGTCAATCCGTCTCCAGGTATCCTCGGAAAGCCACGCCCTATGACTTCCCTGCGATTGACCGACAATTCCTTCAGCACCAGATGTAAAAACATTTTTCACAGCACACCAATATTCTTGGATGGTTGCGGGCATTGAGCTTGGGAAAAGTGCTCCCTTAATTGTTGGCGCACTGAGGGATCACTAAGTCTATCGATGTTGAACCTGGGCATTCTTGTGTTGCCGTGGCATCTTCGCACTGCAGCAGTGCCTAGTTGGAGAGTAGCTATCATAAGGTGGTGATCGCGTACTATCCCCACATCTGCCCTCACTTGTTTCGGACGTCCAGGAGACTACTTCTAAAGCGGCGGCTGATGGCAAAATGGTAAATTTGGTTTGAGGTTGCTTGTGTGTCGTTGGAAACCCAGCTGACTTTGTGGCAGGTCATGAGCTCAAACATGGTGCCACCTATCACAAGGCGGTTGGCATTGAAGAAATAAAAAAAATTTCGCCGTTGTCATTGCGGTTGCCTAGTCCATGCTTCCCGATTACATGTTTGAGCACTTCGTTGTCGCTGCCTACCTTGGCATTCAAATCCCCCATCACTACGACAATGTCTACATTTGGTGTTGTGTTGAAGACGGCACTTAAGAGATTGTAGAAGCTCTCCTTTTCGTCCTCAGACGAACTATTCGTTGGTGCGTAACACTGTATGATGGTGACGCGTCGTACTCTAGTCCGGAATCTGGCCGTCATAATCCTATCACCATGAGGCTGCCAGGAAATCAGGCCCTTGCGTGCTGTTGTTGTTAGCAGTAGTCCGACTCCATATTCCCGCGGACTTCCGGATGGTCTTCCAGAATAGAGTAGTACAGTGTTACGCGTTGGGGACTGGTACTCGCCCGCTTCTGACCATCTTACTTCACTTACCCCCAAAATGTCTAGTTTATATCGCATGAATTCGTTTTCCAATTGGAGGAATCTGGCATTGTAATGACCTTCTCTTCCCGAGTCGAGGAGCATCTTTACATTCCAGAAACCTATCTTTTCCGGGTACTATAGCCAAAAGTCGTCAACATGTGATAATTCCTTATCCGAGGCATAGTGTCGGTTTCTGTAGCGGGCAATATTCGGTAACGCAGGTTGCTGGCCCACGTTACCGAGCCTAGAATCAAGGCCCTAGACAACCCGCGCTTACAATTTTAGCCTAAACGTATAAGGGTTTATACGTATAGTTGCCCGGGGACCACCACTAGGAGGTAAAGTAAGCACTTCATCACGAACTTGATTGTTGCGCTACTGGCCCAAGCCAAGTTTTGGGTAGTCAGTAGTTTCCCGATCAATCGCAATGCAGGTCCCCAGTTAATAAAGCTTTTGACTAATAAATGCGGAATCAATGCAACTTATCATTCCAGTTAAGCTTCTTTGATTGTTTTTTTTTTTTTTTATATATATGTATATAATTTGCGCGCACTCAAAGGGTTATGAATACCTTCAACATGTTTACACACAGTGCGGGCGTTGGAAAGGATGGATAGAGAGAGAGAAAGAAAGATTTTGGTGTAGTGGTTCTTGAAGCTTCCGAGATTCTCCGGGATCATGGATGCATAATGAAAGAAACACTTGCGGCGATATCAAAGATGTGTTTGCAATAAACCCTTTTCCACAAATCAATCATTGCATGACTCAATTATACAATACGAGGTATCATGGTATATCTTGGGTTATTGACTTGACCTTCATCATGTGTTTTTTTTTTTTACTAACACAGCTACGTCACATGCAAATCTTTTTATTACTATTGATTCGTCGTGTACTGAACTTAAGATGAAGCAGTGGCGCTCAGTTGGTAATTCACCATGTTGACCAGTTTATCGCGTAATACGGTCAACACTTGGAGTGCTAATGGCAGATGACTCTCAACTTTGTGTTGTATAATCACTTTTTTTTTGGCAAATACCTCCTATAAGGTGAACATTCTAGCTTCAAAGTCCATTTTAGAGGGCAAAATCAGCAAGAGCATCCGGTGTATTTATGCATATTAGCATAAGTCGTTAGTAGCTGCGGATTATTGATACACACATCAGTGCTATTTGTTAGCCTAATTTATCAAAAAGTTTAAAATTTTTTGTTCTTTCTTATGTTTAAGAACCTCTCCAGACTACCATTATATCATATCCAGCCAAAATGAATTCTGTTTCTATCCCATCTTAGCCACACGTTGAGCCTCATTCATATGCATAGTGAAGTTCACCCTGAACTTTAATGGCCACGGCTACCATCAAGCCAAAACCAATGATATCTGATTTTCTATTTTATTTTTATTTTTTCTAATAATTAACTCTAGAAATATCGCATGTGAACCACGGTGAATGTGACAGTTTCATCTATACAAAAGCACAACACCTATACATTTTGTATAAAAAATACATTTTAAGCCCAAACCAAACAACAACAACAAACACGATAACGAAAATGTTATTAATTATGCAACACTATCCAGAAGATCCAAACTATCAAAATAAGCAATTCAAATTCACTTTTTGTTAGATTATAAACTACTTGGTGTTTTTTTTTAAGATTTTCAGTCCGTAAAAGAAGTTTGTCAACTTAAGTATGTTTGTATTGGGCTTTTGCAGAACCATACATCAGTGTCTTTTAGAGTGTATGGGATTTTTCTAATATAAATTATAACTTAACTTAATATTAAAAAAGGAAATCTTTTTTTTTTTCTTATAAATATTACCAGGATGTTGAAAAATAGCATTAATCTTAAGTCACATGCACTTACATTTATTTTTGGAAGGTTAATCGAAGAGATTCTGAGAAAATGTACCTACATACATTGGCTTGATTTGTTTACAAAATATTTGTGAAATTCACAAGTATCTCGAGTATATGAAATATTTTAGCAGATAATTGAACTTCGGACACATGTTTTTTCTAAGCTTTTCATGTCATGTTTATCACATTGCACAATGACACAACACATTTCAAATAGATCTCTAATGATTAGGGCTTTGTATGCATTATTGGACCGATTTTAGTGACTTTTTTTTTTTTTTGACTGGAAGATATGACTGGGATACGGCAACTTAAAAAGTTGGTTAGTAAACCCCAAGATGAAAAAGCGACAAAGACGGCCTCAAATATTGTCAAAGCCTGGTAAAACACAGCTCCCTTTTGGAACCAGACCTGAAGGGTGTCAGCATGAGAGGGTGAGGTGATCGGCTTACCCATTTGAACAGCCGGGTGGGTACAAAGCTTAAGGGTAACGAGCTTTCCTTCCAAGGTCCTGCAACTCATGAGAGGTCAAGGGGTAAATACGCTATGTACCGATAGGGGCTTGGTTATATTATATTATATGATTTTCACAACGTCCTCGACATGGGGTGAGTAGATGAAACGTCTCATCACTAACGACGTTGATCTTGTCCAGGGAGCTGTTCAAAATGGACTGTTAGAAATAGGACTAGGCTCTAAAACTGTTGTCTTTTTAGATAACCCTCAGTGTTTACTCAGGTGGGAATGGGAATACTCAGAAGTTCCAAGTTGGCACACGGAGTATTGTAGTAGATCCCATAAGGAAATAAGAGCCCGATCTTAAAGCTTAAGCTGGAGAGATCGGGTCTGACTGCGATGCAGGTATGTACCATATATGCGACGAACCTTGGGTCGAAGTATGCCACTTTCTTAGATGAATCAGATGTCGCCTGAAGGGGTTTCAGATATGGGTTCTTCAATACTCAATTGGATGCAGATGTTGTGACATAGGGGAGTGACAGTGACCCTGACCAAAACATAAATGCACAAAATGAATACTGTCTTTTTAGAAAAAAAAACAATCATAAATGCACATGGTACCGTCAGAGTCTTTAGGAGAATTCTCTTATAGATTCCTAAAAGGTATGGTTTGATATATCCATACATTCAGATCTGCCAAATTGTCAAGTCGACTGTTAACAATAGAATGCATCCCCAATGGGCGAATCAAAGAAGAGATGCAGGAGAAATTCGTGCGACAAATATCTTGAAGGCTCGAACGAATTTCAACTGTTCCATCAAATGAGGAGAAAAAATGACAGCTGTTCCCAAAAGCGCTAATTGCCTCTACAGGAGATGTCTGTAGAGTGAAGCGGCTTGATGTGATACTTGGTACTGAAAAAAGTGCTGCTTGGTTAAGAGAGAAGAGGGGAGCCTTAAAGGTGTAAATTCTTTAAATCTGAATACTGAGGCGCGAAGAGCTTACAAAATAGTTGTGAAAATGGCGAAAGAATAGTCTCCAAAGGAGTTTGACGAGAAATCCATCTTTGGTTCTTACAACCATGTTCCCATAACTATTTAAGACTAGTGGGTACCCGGCGTGTGTTGCTACGCCTAACAAAAAAAAAAAACAACTGTCAGGCAGGCACCTGGGGCAACAACTGTCATGCAGGTGCCTGGGGGTGAGTCTATTAGAGAATAGTTTTGTGCCATCCAACAGTAGGTAAGTGGTCCAACCTTAAATATATTAGGTGCGCAACTAAGTTCTTGCTGTTTGTCAATAGATGGCTCCAGCAGTAAGTGGTGGTCGATTTTGACATATCCAAAACGTCATGAACCCAGCTTAGACATATGGTAAACAAACAGTTTTGACACATTAGTGATTTTATTTTGGCGTCATATACTTTTGGTTGTGTGAAAATGTCTGATTTTGTGCCAAATAATCGTCATTTGCGGGAAGTGTTGATTTTCGCCTGTGAACAACTGCTCCAGCGGCAAAAAGGTAGGGTTTTCTTCATCGCATCGTGACGGGTGATGAAAAATGGATTCATTAGTATCGACTTTTGATGCGATTGAGTCGAGCACTGCGCGAAAAACGGCCACAATACGAGCAGAGGCACGAAAAAGTGATTCTACAGCATGACAATGCTCAGCCTCACGTTGCCAAACTCGTTAAAACCTACCTGGAAACGCTCAAATGGGAAGTCCTACCCCACCCGCCATATTCCCCAGAGATTGCGCCGCCCGATTATTACTTGTGCCGTTCGATGGCACATGGTCTGGCTGATCAGCAGTTCCACTCATATGACGACATCAAAAAATGGCTTGATTCGTGGATAGCCTCAAAAAATTAACACTTTTACCGTAACGGTATTTGAGCTCTGCCAGAAAGATGGGAAAAAGTTGTAGCTATCGATGGGCAATACTTTGAATGATTCATTTGTAACCATTTTTTCACAATAAAGTTGCATTTTCATCAAAAACAAAAACAGCGATAACTTAGTTGCGCACTTAAGTGGTCCGACACACTAACCACTGCGCCATGGTGCCGTTGACGTAACATATTGCTATTATATCTCGAGTAGCGATATATTTGTCTAAAAATCGTCACTTATTTTTTCTAATTTGACTTTTTCTTTAAGAGCAGGGAAAATTCTTTCTGCACTACGAAAAGTCCATGCGGGGTTTCTCACAGTAGAATGAAAAGTACTCGAACGTTACATGAGTTAGTTTTTTGGGTCATCTGCTGTCTTTCTGATAATGTCAGAAATGAACGGTAATTTTGACCATTCAAATTCAACATTTTTTGTTTCAATTCGCAGCAAATACATGTTTTGTGGAGTCTTACAAAGAAGTTCGATTGCCCTTTTAGGAAGTTACCAGATGACCTCGAAAACTGAAACTTTGTGCAGTTGTAGAAAATACCACGGAGTAGAGTTTAGATATATTAAGTAATTTTACATATACATAGTCCACAGACAAGTGAACAGAATTGCGAGACCCACTTATTCGAATTTCCCTGTAATTGTAATATTCATTTTGATTAAAATTTTGAGATCAACATTTTTTTACGAAAAAATAACTTCTAGCTAGCTGTCCCTTATTTTTACTTTTTTTTTATGCTTACTTACTTAAGTGGCGCTACAGTTCGGGGTGAACCTGGGCATCAACCAACAAGCCTCTCCATCTAGCTTGGTCTTTAGCTAATTGCCTCCAATTGCGCACTCCAAGTTGGTCGAGGTCTCTTCGAACTCGTGCGCGCCACCTACGGCGAGGAGGTCTTCTACTGCGACATCCTCCGGGTTAGATTCGAAGACTCTGCGGGCCGGAGCGTTGGTGTCCATTCGCTCTAAATGGCCTAGCCATCTCAAACGTCCAATACGCAGTCTTTTGACTAGGTCGATGTCACTGTACAGCTCGTATAGTTCGTTATTGAATCTTCTCCTCCAAAACCCGTCAACGCGAACGGGACCGAATATCTTACGAAGATTTTTTCTCTCGAGGCGACCAACGATATCTTCATCCTTTTTTAATAAAGTCCATGTTTCAGCGCCGTAAAGCAGCACTGGGATGATCAGAGTCTTATAAAGAGTCTCTTTAGTTGTTCGAGATAGGGCTTTACTGTTGAACTGCCTTATAAGCCAAAAAAAACAGCGATTGGCAGGAGTTATTCTTCGCTTGATTTCTGCGCTGATCTTGTTTTTCGAGTTTTTAGCAAAGCCAAGGTAAACAAAGTCCCTAACTACCTCGAAGTTGTAGCTGTCCACTGTGACATTCTGTGCAATTCGTCGGTGTTGGTTGTCCCTTCTTGTTGACATCATATACTTGGTTTTACCCTCGTTTATCGCTAAACCCATTTTGGCCGCTTCCGATTAAATGCTTGCAAACGCACCGGTGACAGCCCGCTGAGTTCTTCCAATAATGTCTATATCGCCGGCGTATGCAAGCAGTTGTACAGACTTGTGATAGATTGTGCCTCCAGTGTTGGCTTGTGAGTTCCGTACAATCCGTTCAAGTACAATATTAAAGAAGTCACATGACAGCGCGTCACCTTGTCTAAAACCTTTTTTGATATCAAAGGTCTCGGTGAGGTTATTACCGACCTTGATGGAGCAGCGAGCGTTCCCCATCGTCATCCTGCACCGTCGAACAGGAATGTCAAAACTAGACATGGCTCTATATAGCTCTTCTCTATAGATTCAGTCATAGGCGGCCTTGAAATCGATAAAGATATGGTGAGTATCGATTTGGACTTCTTGGGTTTTCTCCAGAATCTGCCGAAGTGTGAAGATTTGATCGATGGTCGACTTTCCGGCCTGAAACTGCAGGGATGATAGGGGCCAATCAGGCTGTTGATGAAAGGTTTCAGGCGTTCACACAAAAATTTTTATATGCGATGTTGAGGAGACTGATGCCTCTATAATTGGTGCAGTTGAGGGGGTCTCCTTTCTAGTGGATCGGGCAAACGATGTTGCGATTGTATTCATCAGGCATACATTCGTCTGACCAAATCTTAGAGATGAGTTTATGTATGCACTCTCCCAATTCATCACCAGCTGCCTTGAAAAGTTCGGCCGGTAAGCCGTCAGGTCCAGAATTTTTTCAATGCATATGTTTTTTTTTTTTTTTTTTCGTTCTACCATAAAACAATTCAAAAAAAAAAATGGGTCAATTTGAGCATTTTAACCCGTGCCGACTTGAATCGAAACATTCCAGTACAAATTACGCGAGAATAGTAGCACTTGCCTGAGTTAATTGTCGTTGCACTTTTAGTTTTTAAGCGGTAAACAATTTTTTTTTAAATAGGTTAAAGATGTCACTTCAATTAAGAAGTAATACAAAAAGTATTTACTTAGTGGGAGATGCAAATCATAAAATAAAGGGTGCAACTCTACCGTCAAATCGACAAATTCTTGCAGATTTATTTTTAAATGCGTGAAGTTAAGTTAAGAGTCATCAAAAGTACAAATCTTGTTATTCGTGGATGCTATTTTTTTTTTTTTAGAAAAGGCAAAAATACCCTCAAAATGACTATCCAACTGTGTGAAGAAGCCAGGCTGTTTAGTGTGAGTAGATAAAAAAATAATAGGAAAAGGAAGATAGGGTAAGACCACAGCGATTAGAAGAAGAACAAAAATATCGTAAGTACATGTCATCGGCAATAGCATCTTCTTCTTCAGCATCATTGGAGGTTTAACTTCCCCAAGAGCATGACAAATTTATAAGCTTCGACGAAAGTAGCGAAGCGGATCTTCCGACTTCTCCTAAACTATCATCTGAAGCAATCACAAAACGAGGAAGAAAGTACTTTGTTACTCCAAAATTATTCTCAGCCTTAGACAAATGTCAGTTGAGCATAAAAGACTCTGTTTATATACTTCAGGCTACAGTGGGGGCTCTAGGACTTAATTTTGAAGATTTTCCAATCAACAAGTCCTCGATTAAACGCATGTGGACATGTAGAGCATTAGAAAGGAAAGTGCAGAAAACATTAAAACCGATTATCAAAATTATGTTCCGGAAGTCGTTGCTGTTCACTAGCATAGAAAATTGTAACCTGGCTTGAACGAATTCCTATGGTTATTACGTTTGGAGATGGGGAACAACTGCTTTCCGTGCTAAAACTGGAAACAAGCTAAAGCTGTTTCTTGAACAATTAATTATTTGACCTATTGAACAATTGTATTATTTGACCGAGGAGGCAGTAGTTTTATAGCTAGTTTTATATTTGATGGCACTGTATACTTAGACGCAAAAAAGAAGATGGTAACTAGCTTTAATAAGGAAAGTTAATCGCATTCCTTTTGTTGAAGCAGAATTCCGTCATCATCAACAACACCACAAAGTCATTTACGTCTTACGTAAATTTGCACATTAGAATTTTGCGCTTAGTTTAGACCAATCACCATATTTAATACACTTTCCAATTCGCCGCTTATTTAAACTTTTAAATACATAATATAACGTAAGTTCTCTCCCAAGCCAAAAAATCTGTTATTTTTCCTTTACATAAAAACCCTCTGAGAAATAAAGCTTTGGGATTAATAGTTGAAAATACTTAGAAGAAACTCTGCTCGATTGATTTCGAAAGCATTTCCAAGTGAACGCAGTTAGCACTTGAAAGTGCTTAAAATTAATTTGCATTCTTGTAAAACAGAAGGAAGTAAAGCAAATTTCTATTGGGTTGGCCAATAAATTCTCTCTGTTTATCGTTAGTGTTCCCGTTAACTTTGAATGACGTTTGTAAATGTTGGTTCGAGGTTGCAGTTTTTTCTTCTTTAAATATACATCGCAGTGCATACCTATGTGAAAGAAAGTTCATAGCGATCGGTTGTGTTTTACGCATTTGGTAAACTTTTGAAAATGGAGGCAAATAAGGAGTATTTTCGGCATATTGTGCTCTTTTATTTTCGGAAAGGAAAAAACGCTGCACAAACACACAAGAAAATTTGCGCTGTGCACAGGGATAACTCTGTAAGTGCTTGGACTGTTCGCGAGTGGTTCCGGCGTTTTCGTGATGGTGATTTCAAATATTCTGACTTGCTCCATTCTGGACGACCGGTTAAGATTGATGGGGCCCAAATTAAAGCTCTAGTTGAAAATATTGCACGTTACACAACCAGGCACATAGCTGATATATTGGATATATCGAAATCAAGCGTAGAAAATCACTTGCGTAAACCGCAACACGTAAATCGATACGATATTTTGCTGCCGCACAATTTGAGCGAACAAAATTTATTGGATCGTGTCTCCATCTGCGATTCCCTGCAGAAACGCAACGAAAGTGAACAAATTTTAAAACGGATGATAAAGGGCTATGAAAAGTGGATACTTTACAATAACGTGGAATGGAAAACATCATGGAGCAAATGGACCTTTAGCCATTCCCAGAGCTGGTCTTCACCCTAAGAAGATTATGCCCTGTATTTGGTGGGATTGAAAGGGGAGTGTGTATTTTGAGCTTCTTCCGCATAACCAAACCATTGATTCTGATAAATACTGCTCTCAATTGGATAAACTGTAGGATGCAATCACCGAAAAACGACCGGAACTGGCTAACCGAAGGGCGTCGTGTTCCACGAGGACAACGCTAGACAGCATGATTTTTTGCACACTCGGCAGAAGTTGGTGGAGTTTGGATGGGATTTTTTACCTCACCCGCCGTATTCACCTAATTTTGCACATTCCGATTACCATTTATTCCGGTCCCTGCAGGACTCACTTAATGGAAAAAATTTCGTCTATCTGGAAGCTTTTAAAATCCACTTGGAGCAGTTCTTCGCCAATAAAAACGTTCTACGAAAGGGGCATTATGAAATTGCCCCCGAGATGGCATAAAGTGCGTAGCCAATTAGCAGACTTTTTAGATATTAAAGACTTATTTGACAACTTGCTCTTATTCCCATTTCGGCGGGGATATGATCCGAAAACAAGGGATCATAACCCTCCCACTGCATTTCTATTAATCCGCCTATGGGGTTTGCCTGTTTGACCTCTGAAAATATTGGCAGGCCTCCCGATTTCGGATCACTTTGTTACTGAGGGAATTTAAATGCTGGTGTTGTTGCATTTGTGTGATCCAGGCGTTTATAGACCTGCCTCTCCTGCCTCACGATGTCTTTGGAACGTTGATTGATATTGCCTTTTTAACAGGGTTCAAATGATTTCTTCTTTGAACGTAGCAATACCAGCTGAGCCGGTCGCGCTCTATTTTTCGTGAGATGGTTCCTTTGGCATGAAGACTTCCACGGATCTTCGAACTTCTTATTCGATCAAGCTTTGTCACCCTAGATGTCATGCGAAGCATCTTCATCTCAGCTGCCGTTAACTTACTCTTATACTTTTTGTACATTGTTTAACATAGTGAACCTTTTGTGAGCGCTGGATGCATAACTGCGGTGTAGAGCCTTCCTTTCAACTTATGGGTCATTTTTCAGTCACAGAGATAGCGGGGTTTTCAGCCACTTCATCCACCCTACGCTTACGTGATGATTGATGTCGACATCACAAGTTGCTTTGCTATTGATCATAGATCACAGTATGCAAATACTATGAGCGAATCTATGTGATCACATATCATCTTCTTCCCTCTGATCGCACCCACTATGGGAAGGATTTGCACTGGCAATATTCCACACCCATTCTTCCATTACTTGTTTGAGATAGCAAACGATCACTGGACTTCGAATTGGTCAAGATGTTACCAAGTTGCTCTGCCGCAAGGGTGATACCGATTCCGTATGGCGTTTTCTTATTTTTCTTATTTGGGCGCCGTGGCGTAAGTGATTAGTGTATCGGATCACTGCGCGTGAGTTTCCAAGTTCGAATCCCAAAAAACACCAAAAAGTTTTTTTACGGTCCCACCTCTCGCGAGCGTCTGACAAACATCCGAGAGTATTGTTGTCTCGAAAAAGCTTCTCAAAACAAATTGCCATTCTGATACGGCACTAAGCTGTAGGTCTCTTCCATTCATGCGAAAAATATAACGCGTTGCGAGAGGCTAGGCCCTGGCACTTGAAGAGCTGTTGAGCCAAATATATTATGTATATACATATATATTTTTCTTATTTTTCCTTTTTCGAAATTTGCTTAACTTATGCCGGAAATATATGTGAATAATTTCTGCATGCAGCGCTACTCCTATGCGCATGTGTTTACAGCACTAGGTTAGGTTAGGTTAGGTTAGGTTAGGATCGGCCCTCGATGAGGATGTACTTAGACCAGAAAGTAGATCCATTGTACTGCCGATGTGTAAGGCGGGTGGATCATCCTCTTACTCTTGGAACCATTTGCTTCGTTGAATGAAGTCGAGAATTTTAGCCGTGCAGGCGTTGCCGAGATCATTAAGATCATTGTAGAAGTATTCACTCAGAGTGGCCTTCCTGATGTTGGCGAGCGCAGGACAGGCACACAGGAGATGACTGATGGACCTGGATTTATTGAGTATCGGCCAGAGCTGTCTGGCGGTATGACATTGGTCTAGATGTTGCCATCGATGATTGGCTACTTTATCGGCATCAATTTGAATAAGGTACTTAACATAAGACGCTGGCGCTTCAATGTCGGTGATGCTTATGCTATCTGTACCAGAGGAGCCTTGTCGTGCTAGTTCGTCGGCTGCACAATTCCCCGGTATGTCACAGTGACCTGGTACCCAGCAAAGGGTGAGGTTGTATTGACCAGCTATCTCGTTAAGAGATATGCGGCAGTCTTTCACTGCCTTAGATCTCGTAGTGCTGGATGCGAGGGATTTGATGGCTGCCTGACTGTCGACATAAATAACAATATCAGGTGTTGGTAGTGTGCTAGCCGCCAGCCAGTCAGCAGCTTTGCGAACTGCGGTGACTTCGACTTGAAAAACGCTGCAGTAGTCTGGAAGGTTAAAGGAGATGTGTATGTCCAGATCTTCCGAGAAAATTCCGGCACCGACTCCGTCTTGGTTTTGGGCCCGTCAAAATCATATTCAGTGGGCAGATGGTCAGTGGAATTGGGAAGATGACGGTGCATCGAAAGTATATTGGCATGTCCCGTATGTTGCTCCTTCCACTGCTTGGAGCCTCTCAGTCTTATTGCCGAGCTGACAGCCAATTGCTTTTTTTGGGCTTATAAAGCAATTCAACAGTAAAGCCCTATCTCGAACAACTAAGGAGACTCTATATAAGACCTTGATCATCCCAGTCCTGGTTTACGGCGCTGAAACATGGACTTTATTAAAAGAGGATGAAGATATCCTTGGTCGCTTCGAGAGAAAAATTCTTCGTAAGATTTTCGGTCCCGTTTGTGTTGACGGGTTTTGGAGAAGATTCAATCACGAACTATACGAGCTGTACAGCGACATCGACCTAGTCAAAAAACTGCGTATTGTACATCTGAGATGGCTTGGACATCTAGAGCGAATGGACACCAACGCTGCGGCCCGCAACCCCGAGGGACGACGCAGTAGAGGGAATCATCGCCGTAGGTGGCGCGCACAAGTTCAAGGGGACCTCGACCAACTTGGAGTGCGCAACTGGAGGCAATTAGCTAAAGACCGAGCTAAATGGAGAGGCTTGTTGGTTGAGGCCCAGGTTCACCCCGAACTGTAGCGCCACCTAAGTAAGTATTAAGTAAGCCAATTGCTTACTGACGATGTCAATCGGAAGCAGGTGGAGCATGGTTTGGAGCGCCTCTGTGGGAGAAATTCTCAGTGCACCGGTAATACTGAGACATGCAACTCGCCGAGTTTTTTCCATTATGGATAGGTTGGATTTCTTCTCCAAGGCGGGCCACCATACCAATACTCCAAACATGGGAATCGGCTTAATGACCGACGTGTATAGCCAGTGCATGATGCTTGGTTTAAGGCCCCAGGTGGAGCCTACTGCTTTCTTGCAGATGTATAGAGCGGCCAGCGATTTCCTGGCCCGTTCGACGACATTCTCCTTCCAAATTAGCTTGCGTTTAAGCTTTATGCCTAAATAGCTAGCACTATTTGAAAGCTTGAGGGTGGATCCCCTTATCTTGGGGGGAGTGAAGTCAGGTAGCTTGTGTTTTCTTGTGAATAGAACTAGCTCGGTCTTCGTCGAGTTAACGGAGAGGCCACATTTATCGGTCCATCTAAGCAGTTCATTAAGAGCGGACTGCATGACATCGGCCAGCGTCTGCGGGTATTTGCCTGTTGTTAGAATGGCGACATCATCTGCATAGGCAATAACATTGCATCCAGTTTTCTCGATCTTAAGAAGGGCCTCGTTGAGCGCCAAATTCCACAATAGTGGAGACAGTACACCCCCTTGAGGGGTGCCTCGATGTGCATGTCGCTTGACAGTACTACTTCCGAAGGATGCTGTTATTACCCTTACAGCACTAAGAGAGAAAAAAAAAACATTTAAAGCGAAAAAAACGTTATATTACCGAACTCTGGCTGACTGACTGATTCGCCGACTTCGCAAAGATAATTTCTCCATACCTACGAAACCGATAAATTTGTTTACTTTTTTTAGTCGTTGATTAGAAAACAAGAGGTTTCAGGCCCTTCTACTATCAATAGAACTATGCTATCTATAACGCGACCTTTGCCATAAAAGTTAATTGATCGTCCATAAAAAATTAAGAAATATCTTACGAAGTACTTTCGTAGTTATTATTTTTTTGGATTTTCTTTATTAATATTCCGTATTATAACACTTATTTTCTCATCTTTTTTGTATGCTCATGCACAATTATTTTTCTAATAATCTTCAGAATCAGATTAGTTTTCAGTATGCAAACTTTATTGTAATTCATAGCTAACGTACACTACGCATGTATAAGTCTAGCCTTCTATGAAATAAATGGTTTTATTTTTAAATGATTTTAATGACTAAAACTTACACAGTACACAAATTTTGTCTGTCATTTTTTTTTTTTTTATAAAACTATTTAATTAAAAATCTATTGCCAATCGGAATGTAAATAGCAAGCTAATAATGCAAACATAATTTATTCCCACGTCTACACATTAAACACAATAAAATATTAAACCGCGCTTAATTAATGTTAAATTAACACAATTATACAATTGTTATTATTATTATTTTTATTATTCGCAAAATATAATGTTCGGGTTGTTGTAAATAAAAGTGTTCTGGCTTGGTTTATTTATCTTACAAGTTAAGATTGTGTGTTGTATATCATAGTTTATACTACTATTGAGTTTTATAAAAATTCTCATATTGTACCAGTTATTTTATAAGACTTTGATCACATGCTATAAGTATTGGATATGCTGCTGTTGTTTCTTTGATTTAAAGTCGGGCTTTAAGTAGTTAAATGTTGTTTCTTTTCTTTTTTATTTGTCATTGCAAAATATCAAACTTCAAGCTGCTGTAAAACGAAGGTGACTTTTTCTTTATAAACATAAAACCATAATTAATTTAATTTCAACAATATGTCCTAAATTTGTACTTATTGGGGAATATATAATAATATGATTAAATTTCAAACTTTTTTAACAGAAACACTTAATTTTAAGTGGCATTTTTGTTTCTACCAACTTGAATACCATATTGGTTTTTGGAATTCTTAATTTTCTGATTGACTACTGCTTTATTAATTATTATATTTTAGCTGAAAAGCTTTTCTATTACTTAATATTTAGAATATTTGCTTTCGATTCAATTAATTTTTGAAGTAAATTTAGGAAAGTGGAATCGGAAAGAAAATAAAGATATTTCAGACAATAAATCTATGAAGCTTGTGGTTTTTCCAAAAAGAAACAACGAATCTGAAAAAGGTAAATTTTAATAAACAGGTTAACGAGTATTTGTGTTTGACATCTAATAAGTAATGATTTTTGTAAAATGATTAAAACAAAAATTGTGCAACAAAACTAAGAACTACCATCTAAAATCCAAGGTTTTAAAGAGGCAGACTCAAAACCATGCAGCAGTTTTTGATCGAAACCACTGGTGATTAATGGGTGATCAATTCAGCTGTGTAATTAAAAAAATATTTTGCGCAACAGCTCTTTAAGTGCCAGGGCCTAGCTTCTCGCAACCCCTTATGTTGTGTGCGTTATATTTTTAACACGAATGGAAGGAACCTACAGTTTAGTGCCTTATCCGAAGGGCAATTTGTTTTGAGAAGCTTTTTCGAGATTCGAACTTGGAACCTCACGCGCAGTGATCCGACACACTAACCACTTACGCCACGGCGCCCACGTTTAGTGTAATTTAGGCCCCTTTTATTATTCCCGCGTAAAACTGAAACTAACGCGATAGCCAAAGAATTCTCCATTAAAATTACAAAACGAAAATGATTGAATTGTCTATTCACAGTGATTGTCCCAATCTTTAAGGGACGGATTAATATTCGCGAGACGGATTAATGTGCCTATTATAAATCACAGCTCAACTTGGTTGTGTTGTATTTCACACAACTCAAGTTGGTTGTGTTGTCTTTCACACAACTTAATTTCAGTGCAACCGAACTAATTTTTAGAATTATGGAACACAACCATTTTTAGTTTAGCTAATCCAGCCAACTTGAAATACGGAAATTGCAAATTTACACTGACATTTCGGCGTAAAAAGAAGAATATTCAAAAATTCCCGGTAATCTTTTTAATACTTAACGAAATACAAATATGGAAAGTAGTTTTGAACTATTTTGATGATGATGACCATGAATAGAAAGACGCTATTAATGTTGCACGCATCCGAAAAAGTATTTGCAATCATTCCAACCCTATGGAACTTCCAAATACCAAGCAAGTAAATATAATAATTTCCAAAGGTTCAATTAAATTATCCTATCCTTTATTAACAGATTCATTAGTTGTTTCAGACTAAACGAATCATTTTTGTACATTTTGAATGAAGTAAAGGATTTACTTAGAACTACTGTGCGCTCTTCGTTAATACCACCGATCTTGGAACTGGCTGCTGTTTCTTTTTTTTTTTTCTGAGGGATCTATCAAAATTCGAGAGTTTATTTATAACTTTCAGACTGTAAAAATACTGTTAAACTATTTATTTCTACTTCTCCATTTAAAAAAAAACTGCCCTCTTTTTCCCAAACAACCAAATACAACTGCAAAATCGATGTTGTGTGGTTTTGACAACCACAACAACCAACACACAATTGAGTTGTGTATCCTAGTACATCCACAATGCGCAGCCAACTACACATCCAACTAAAAATTTGCCGTTGGCTCGGATTGACAGATGACAGACAACTAGTTGTCTCAAAATTGAGATCGATAATAATAATTCTGTATTTACAACCAAACTAAAACTACAACTGAAGTTGTGTTCCATAATAGGGGCATGATTCCGACGAATCTGACCATTCAATTGATAATCGTCGAAAAGCGAGAAACGCCAAAGGTAATTCGTCAGATATTGTAGTATCCGTAGTGAGCTGAAATGGTAGAACCGTTCATATTCTATCAATGATATGTTCTTTTCCATTACCTTTATCAAAGTCTAAATTGATCCTGGTTTAGTAATCAGCTAGTATCGTCCTCTTAATGCAACGCATTATGTTTGACAAACTGGTAAATCACAATTCCAATTCAAGTCGTTCTTATATCTTGGATTTCAATCAGCAATTCTGTCACCGATATTTTTCATTCCCCTGTTTTAGGCGAACAAAAACCGCTTTATTCGCAAGAATAATGGAGTGAATAAGAAATCACACGGTCGTTAGAGACTTTTTGCGAAGACGTGTTGCATCGTTCATAATTTGCAGTTAAGGTCCATTCACAGCTCATCGACCTGCGAATGCCCGAACTGCAAACAAACCGTTTTTAGCACATTTATAAGCACGTCATTGGAACTATTCCAAAAGAACGGAGCTTAATTTATCTAACCATTAATCACCCTGATTGTCGGGTTTGTTTCTACACGACAAACAAATTACATAGTAATGCTTAACTGTCCGCAGGTCATAGCTATCACTAAAACGACAATCGTCGAAAAGCGACAAACGCCAACGATAATCAGGGTGATTACCTTCAAAATGAAAGTTGCCATATGTATTTATGTATTTTTCACGGTTAGAAGTTTAACTACAAAATGAATGACAACTGAAATTCGCGGATTGCCGCAACCAGATACAAAAACAACTGTGAATGAAATGTCGAAATTGGCGAATATTCGCTCGTTCGCATTCGCAGGTCGTGAGATATGAATGAATCTTTAGCCAGCTGCAAACACTCTCAATAAAATGTTTTTTGCGAGCTTTCAAGTTTTATTTACATTCCACAAATGTAGAATACAGCCACAAATTTAGAACGCATTCCACAATTAAAACATCCGTGCGAATGTAACACCAAAATTATTTTGTTCTATTCTTATTCTTGGTAAATAGAACGATAACTGAAATTCACAGATTGCTACGACCAATAAGTTATTGTTGTGAATGCAATACTTCTAGTGAATACTAATTTATGCACTAATTTATAATAAATACACTTTTCATTAAAAAACATATTTCTTTTTCTTCTTATTCTTCCCTTTTTCAGCGAGGTTATGATCCGAAAATAAGGGATCACAACCCTCCCACTTCACCACATTTCTACTGATCCGCCTGTGGGGTTCGCCTTCATATTTCTGTAGATCATATTATATAACTTAGAAAAATGCGAAATACGAAGTGAAGACTCATTTCACTTCAAACACAGATATTTTTTCAATTTCTATTAAGTCAATTTGAATTTTGACCTCGTATAACTATACTTAAAATGGGTCTTTTATTCCCTTAGTCTACCGTTATATTTTATTTCATTTTTAGTCTCAACTTTGAAATCATGGTGTCTTTTGAAACCAAAATTATGTTTTTTTTTTTGTTTTACGCAATTAAACAAATTTTTTTAAGTTAGTTTCAAGATTTTTGGCCACTTTGTCCTCAAATTGTTTCGTATTCAAATTTATTTTACCTACTAATTGCCGTTGATAGAAAATCTGGAATTCCCTTGCGAATGAGATTGATTTTCGAGACATTTTTTAACAAAAGATGTCCTTACTATAAACGAAATAAATTAAAAATATAATACAAAATAAAACAAAAAACATAACATTTTCAAGAATAAAGCGCTGTAAATGTTTTTATTATCGAAAATAAATTATAAACCAACAACTAATAGCTCTGTCTCCAACATAAATTTTTCTTCCATCTACATAATTTATTTTACAAAAGCCTCATGAAGAGCTTAGTAAATTACTGGAAAAAATTGCAATAAAAATTATATTCAAACATAATCATTCGAAAATCATAATACAATCTTCCCTCCTTACGATATATAAAACTTTTCTCCTGCACAGATATATTCTACAGATTCTTGGTAAAAAAAAAAAAAAAAAATTAAACAAAAATGATTAAAAAATAATGCAGTGAGAAAATATTGTAAATTTTTTTTTTAAAGTTCTGTTTATCTATTAATTTGCATTTAAATCAATAATACTCACAATTTTTGTTTACTTTCAAATCGAAATATAGAAACTACACTTATATATTGAGAATGCGAATAGAGATGAGAATGGGAGGATCTTGAAGCTGCAAGGAATTCAAGGTTGCTCTGTCGTTTTCTTGTTTGCGCACAGAGATCCGAAATCATGCTGCAGAGGGACGGTGTTTTGTTAGTGTGTGGTGGTTGTGGTGGTGGTTATGATGGTGGTAATGATTAATCCTATTGGTGATTTCATATTCTTTGTTTTCTTTCTTTTTTTGGAATTTTGACTACTCATGTTAGTAGCTTAGTGTTGCTTGTTCATTATGCTTTCGTTTATGTTTAGAATGATATTGGCTCATGTGGAAGCGAACATTCACCAACGGTTACTCGATACATCGCCATCTCTGTGATGCCATGGTAATGAACAAACGCTGCAGCAATAACTAAAATGTGGAACAGTTGATGGGATTGAAACTGAAAATAACAAAGAAATATTAGATTGAAACCTAATTAATAGAAAAATATATATATATGTACATAAAATCGATAATATGTACAATATGTACATTGCCCCTACTCATTGTCGTAATATATGTGCATAGAGTAGGAGTTAAAAAACGAATTATTTGTTAATTTTTTTTTTTTTAATTAGCTACGGGGTTCACCATCAAAACATCACCGTCAAACAATTAAAATGTGATTTTTGTTTATGGAAACCTGTATTCAATCAAAGTTATCGAATCACAGAGTCAGGATATATACAAGCTGTAATTGAGTTAATTTTAATTGCAAATACATAGCTGTTCGCATTGTTTGTTTTTATCGTGTGCTACTGATGTGGGAAATCTTATTGTTTTTGTTGATAGATCCTTTGTTTACCAGCGAATTCTGAACAATTGTTCATATATAGGCGTCGCAACCACTTAGTAGGATATAGCCATTGCTTGGCATAGTCCTTCGTTTTATTTAAGAACTAATTTCGTTGGCAGAGTTAAGAGCAGTCTGTGTAAAAAATGCTTATGTCTTCTTCGGAGATAAGTCTGTTCATTGTAACGTCTTAGTTGAAGCTTCGATTCGATGCTACAGAAAGCACCAGCGACTATTACATACATATGTGCTAATATTGTAACACACGTAGCACGACCAATATTGTCATATAGACTCTCTGTGGGCACTGTTGAAACCTATATCGAAATTGATGTATTGCTCGATTGTTATCCGCAGGATGTTGTTGTTATATGTTAAACATGGTAGCGTTCGAAGCGGAAACGAGCTTGTTCAATATTTCGTGTCTTTGGTTTTTACAAACTCGCTTAAGCACTATTTTTATTACAACCGTGGCCAGTACAGGCTGAATGTCTACCAGGACAACTTCCGAAATGGGGAGGTTGTTTTCTTGTACAGATGTTGCCGCTTTTTCGACTGCATGGCTTTTTGCTCAGAAGTCACTATTCGTTTGCAGTCTGAAAGATTCCCCTTTTTGCAGTGTTTTTGAAAAGTAACCTCCTTCAAGTTTATTTCTGAGCTATCACTACAATCGATGAAGAATGCGATTTTTTGTTTACACCAATCCTAAAGGTCGTGAAAAAGGCAGGAACTTTCATTGGAATTTAACCTGTCTAAAGTGCTACATTTATTTTTAATCACATACAATCATCTTCTTCTAGAATAACGATTCTCGTAAGCGAAAATAAAACTACTGGATAAGCACTGGCTTAGTTGTAGTATTAATTTTGAGGAGAGGTGTTTTTTTAGTGAGTAAAAATCTCACACTACCATAAACACGCGCGGTCGGGCCTCATGGTGTCTTTGGAAGATTTTTCACCTGCTCTCGGCAAAAAAAAAAAAAACCAATCCTGTCCGTTAGGAAATTTGCATTAAAATCTTCACAGGGGATTGTATATTCCGATCTTTCTATAGGGATTCACAGTCAAAACTCTCCCCATATGTTCTACATTGTTTCGCGTGCTCATCCGCGGTCTGCTTCCACAGAGCGAACTCTTTGACTAACATGTACAAAAGTAGATAACGAAAAATCGTATCATACCCTTGGCATACTTTTCAATATCCGCATGGATGAACGATTATAGCTTCAAGTGACAAATAGCACTATCCGCCATACAGAATACAGTAATTCTGACAACAAATCAAAGAAGAATTTTAAGATTGTATTTTACTTTCTTCTTTTTTTTCTAATTCTGAGTCAGAGCTGAATAACTTATGAATTTTGAACTGTTTCATAACCTTGCAAGTAGGTTAGGTTAGGTTAGGTAAGGTGGCTGTCCTGACAAGGTCAGGACACACTTAGACCACTTGGGTCCTTTGTGATACCACGTAAAGTTGGGACCGGAGGAATCGTAACGACCAACAAGATCTCAAATTTGATTCAATGATAAAAAATGAGTCAAGGCGGCCAAACCTATTGTGGAGATGGACAAATACGAGTGCCTGTGTATTCTAACTTTTTATAATTTAGCTCACCCAAATATCGAATTTTCCTGGGAACCACCTCTCCGGAACTCGCAGTGCATATAATAGTGCTCCAAGTATATAAAGGAGGCCTATCAAATAAACATTTATAAAAATCTAAACATCTCTTAGCTTTGTTTCAACTTACCCATCAATATCAGCCACCCCAAGCTGGCGCGGCTGATCTTACTGAACCATCCCTCCATGAGACTGTAATGGATTGCTGGAATAATGCCAGATAGTCCAAAGCTCATAAACACTCCTGCGCGCAGTGGTCGCAATCCAGGCTCGGAGAATTTATCCCACAACGAGACAATGATCGAAAGGCATCCCAGTACACAAACCACCGAAAGATAGATAACCTTTGGCTGATAATGACAATAGAATCCATAATAAAGCCACGGTACAAAGGAGCCCATAATAAGCAGCGCTATACCACAATAATCTAATCTATTAACCCAAAAAAAAAAAAAGATGAACATCATTAGAATTAATTAAACCATAGAGAACATCACCAGCTACTTACTTTGAGAACAGTCTTCCAATCTCTACTGAGTGACAACTGAGCGTGTGGAAAGCAAATGAAAAACCAAGACAAATAATAGCGCCAGCGAAAAATGCACCAAATATCATTTTCTCCTGGAATTGAATTTCAACGGATGGACGCGAGAGGAAATACAACGCGACGCCAATGAATGCCACGCACCCAAGGAGATGTGTCCAAATGTTACCAGTCTCTGTGTGCACACGGAAAATCGACTTGAAGCATGCACTGAACGAAGGTAGTGGTGGACGATGGCCCCGATGTAGGAAATCATTATCTTGTAACCACTTGGGAAGATTTTTATAGTGGCATACTTTCCAGCTTGCTTCCCATACCTATGAATAAACAAGTAATACGTATTGAGTTTCTAATCATGCATTACCTCCGATTTTCTTCTTACCTTCCGCACGAATTCTTCGGCTTGCTCGGCGGCATTGTGGGCTAGAGCTCCCAAATCAATTTCATCGGACAGAACGCCGGCTTTCAGTACTTCTGTCATCTGTTAGAATATAAAAAGTTTGAATTTAATTAAACAAATAGCTCTATAAAAGGCTCGTCGTCACGTCGGCTAAACTAGGTTTGTTGTCATTTTGCGTCAAAAAAACGCTACAGGAACGTATCGCTCTTGTTTTGCTTGCCAACACACACAAGGTTAGAGAGAAGGAAGTTTGCAAAAGAAATACAATTTACAACAACTTATCAATGAATCTGATACATTTTAAGATTGCTAGAAACGCAATTTGTTTCGCTTATCGAGAGGCAGTATAATTTGTTATACACGATTTCCTACTCTTGGAAGCAAGCGTGATGATATGAAACACAAGTTAATCTTTTACACTTCGGTACATAAGCACCATAAACAAATGTTGAAACTAATTACAAATTTAAATAAATACAAATTGATTGCAAATTGTGAGATTTTCTTCCGGTAGTGGTTTTATGTAAATTAACCATTTCGCAAACAAGTTGTACAAATTTGCGGTAAAACATTTTACAAACGTTAAATCTGCCTGATATGCAGCGTATAAAAATGGAACTAGCACAGCTCGTTCACTAAACTAAGGGAGTTTGATAACTTTTATAAAATGAGTGTCATTGCCAAATGTTACTAACGCGAAATATCTGCCATCTGTATCTGTATGTATTTATACATATTCGCAGGTGGAAACGAGAGTCAAATGAATAACTTAGATGCCACTCAATATCAATAAGAGCGACGCTACAAAATATCACATCCACAGAAAAAGTAAGTCCTTAGAGAAAAAGTTTCAACAATATTTGCATTTAGGCCATGTAGCTTGCAGCACGACTAAAACTTGTTTCAACTTAGTTTCAATTTTTACTTGCTAGGTATATATATATATACTATAGGGCGAGTATTGTAATCCTGGAAAGGCACCGGTATTTTGATGAAAATTGATGCCACGGTTGTAGAGAAACTAGACAAGGGGATGGGTCTCGCAATTCTATCCGCGTGAACCTCGGTCTGCAGCCTAAACAGGGGTGGGCGTATAACCCGAGGCTAACTAAAAAAAAAACTGTTAGTTTATTGGTTGTATTGTATTTCCTTAGATCTACTCGTGAATCATGTTTAAAATAAATATCATGCACGTACGACCAAGTCACGCCCTTTATTTTAATTGCATAAAGTTCTGTTTATCCGCGCTGACTGCGGTCTGGATGGTTAAGTTGTAATTTCTCTATACATGAACATCACAAACGAAACTTTATGAATAGTTACGTTTTACATTGAAAAACATTAAATGAGTAATAACGATATGAGTAACCATATTGCACTGTGCCTGAATCGCAGCTAATGCAGCTTAGGTGAATATGATCGGTAATATAATATTTCAACCACTCATGAGTGAATCTTTCGAATGACATGGAACAAATATGAATTACAAAAACCCGACGAAACTTATGCTGAAAATGAACTACAGACGCTGACACTCTTAGACGAAATGATCTTTTAACAACTTCCTAGGTTACATCATATATCCGACACCACCAGACAACCACCTTTAGAGTTGACTGGAAGAAAGCAAAGGAAAGACAAGTGATATACACAGGTCAAACCTTTAAAGCACTAGGAGACGACAAAATTATTCCAACAATCCTACAAAACACTAAAATATACAATTTAAAGAAATAATCGTAAAAAACATACCGAAAACAGAATGTACACAAACCGACATGCCCAAAACATATCCACTAATAAACATTGTCTTCTTTCTACTTCAAAACTATAGAGAACCCTTTCAAATAAATCAAAATGTCTACAGATCTATAAAATCGAATACCATTGCTCTTCAGAATTTTGCGTAATTGTCTCATTGGTTCCTCTAGAAGTATTTGGATTATAGATTATTATCTGGATCTTATAGGTACATTTATTATCGGGTATGCTCAAGTTCACTAACATTTCATATCTTGATACAGGAGGATAATAGAATCTTCTCTAAGACACATCTTTCATCTTGCTTATCATGACAGCCTCCGCAGTCATTGATCAACAAAAAAAAAGAAACTCTTTTAATACGTTACCTTATCGTACAGTCCAAGCTCGCGAGAACCTGAAAAAATCACATACAGTAGACTCATTTAGAATTCAGTTCTAATGCGGAGCTGGGTGAAAAGAACATTCATAACTTTGGAATTAATTGTTTTAATGTAAACTAAATCTTTTTTATTTTCTGATACAGTAATCTGGATGGAGTCAAAAGCTTTCGGCAATTTCATTTAGAAGTGGGTCGGTCAATGAAGTAAGGCTCGTTCATGCCAAAGGTTGTTAAGATTTAAGTGCTATGTTTGAATGCGGGCAAAGCATTCTAAGCTTAGAGACCCAAACACTCCGAACTAAACTGATAACAATCAGGAGACACCGATAAATAGAGCCACTGTTTCGCAAGACATTTGCATAAACGAGTCAACAACAGTTGGTATATTAATGCATTTCAAGCATTCAACAATCGTTTATATATTTCTAAATTCAAAGTCCACATTTAATACTGCAACTTCAAAGTCCAGAAATGATAAGGTTTGTTATACGTACATATATGCAAAGAATTATGCTCTAATGCAATGCAAAACAAATGTTTTAATTGTTATCACCCATTTCCACTTGTAAAATGAGTAAATACCAAATACGCGGATCAGTAACTAGCCACGCGTACGCTGCTTTATATGTAACGCTGTTATTTGACGCGGCCCCAGGATCGAGTCTTTGTGCCGCTTACGAGTAGATTCATTTGTGCCAAGTGTGGATTACATCAAGTCCGCCAGTAAATTGCAGTTTAGAACATAAAATTCATTTGGAAAGTGCCGAACCAATTTGATCTAAGACAGTGCAGCAAACAAAACAAACGCAAAATCCCATCAAAATAGATTACAGATTGAAAAATGTAAATCTAATAAATCTATAAAAGCTTTTTTAAAGTCAAAAAGAAAACGCATTCAAATGACGACAAAATAATATTGTCTTTGCCTATTACGGTACATTCGGACAAAGATGAACTTACAAATTCAAAACTTACCTCAGCAATGAGCGCATAACTTAGCTAGAAATAAATAAACCTTAATTCTTGTGGAAGCTTTTAAAAGTTTATACTTAAAGCTTCATTATGTTTTTACAAAGTATCCACTGTAGATACATAAATATACATTTTAAACAAACAAAAGCATTCATGATGATTGTAGGAATTATGAAGAAATTGTGATGAAAGTTACCAGAAGGTTTTATTTGTCCGCAAAATGCACGCTTTTATATGAAGAATAACTGTAGACAAATCATTTGGTAATATATTAGAATTTCAAGAAGCTAGTCGGAAGAAAAAAAACTAAAGAAGTCTGGATCAGATTACATGCAAGCGGATCGTTTTAAGATTGGAAGTACTCGTTTTAATAAATCCATGCGTCAAATCACTGTAAAAATATGATGGAAGAAAGCAGGCATAAAAGGGGTCTATTTAGTTTACTTAAAACACTTGTAGGGATTTTGTCCAATATCATATGCACGTGATACTTGGAAAGTGAAAGGCGAACTCCACAGGCGGATCAGTAGAAATGCGATGAAGTGGGAGGGTTGTGATCCCTTGTTTTCGGATCATGGCCTCGCTGATAAAAGGAAGAAGAAGAAGAAGACTTGGAAAGTGATATTTTCAATAAAGGAGTTACTGCAGTCAAACCAACTCATCTTTCCTGCAGCAGAAAATGAGAAAGAAAGCATTTACCACTAGCTACAGTGTACACACAGGGAGATACGTTAGTTGCCATGCGAATTTTTCAATATTGTTAGCGATATTGTCCGTAGTAGTGGTAAGCTTTGTAGGCCGGCAATGGAAGAATTGGATGTATTTTTGTGTACTCACTCAAGTACCTGCAATAAATCAGTTGGATTATGGATCGAAAACAAAAATTCCAGGCTTAGAGCATAATAATCCATATGACCAAATAAGTCTTTGAGAAAGTAGATAATTTAACATGGAGAGTATTATCTTATCTCATTGTGGACACAACAAATTTCTTTACCAGATGTGGAGCTTTTCTAAGATATGAAGAACCATCCAAACTATATTAATATTAAAGATCTCTAAGTTACGACTGTTCTTATATCGGTTTAGCGCATATAAAGTGACTAGCACACCACTACCACAGAAGTAACTGTTGAATGGACGGCAGTAGTAGACCTGGTACACCAAAAAACATATGATGAAGAACAGTTGAAGAATTGGGGAAGAAAATAAAGTGAATATACCGATAAAATCGTACTTAATAGCACGTAGGTGTTGTGGATGTCCAAAGACATGCAAGTGAAAATATTACTCAAATAAACACGAAGTTAGTCCTGCATTTAATTTGCGCCCCATTGGCTCAGTGGTTAGTGCCTCTGTCCATTGACTGGCATGTTCGGATTCGTATTCAAGCTAAAGGTATTTTTACGCACAGATCGAATGCGATTACGAAAAACTAGACCAAATATGTATTTATTTTAATTTGTATCGAGTGGCTAATAATTTAGCTGCAAAAGGATGGGAACTCGAAGCATAAACAAATTCAAATTCCAGAAGAGCTAATTTCTGAACTGATTGCCATACAAAATCAGTGAATACCATAGGTGGTCAAAATAATTGGCAGAATTATTTTTTTTTACTAATTACGTATAAGAATAATTGCTGTTCCTTCTTTACATGTTTGTGTTTAGTTCTGATGTACCGTCTTACTTCCCTTAACCATATAGGTGACAAGATATGACCTCAAGTTTATACATACATACATACATTTTCAATGGCCCGCTAATCCTTCATGAGGGTCGCGGGGGTAGGATGCTCAGGTGGACTCTCCATCCTTATCGATCCTCCGCCATTGACTCCAACTCATCAGGAGGAATCCCTAGACGGCTCCAGAAGAGATGCCGGACATGGTCCAACCATTTATTTCTAGGCCTACCGCGGGGTCGCTTACCTGATGCCACGGCCACCATGGCACGTCTTGGAAGCCGGTCTGGGGGCATACGCACTACGTGACCAAACCATCGAAGCATAGATCGTTCCGCTCGGAGAAGTAGCTGTTCAACATTGAGCGCCTCGCGTACTCTGGTGTTGCGCACTCGATCCCTACGAGTTATTCCAGCAACACCGCGAAGGAACCTCATTTCGGCAGCTTGTATCCGCGATCTTATTCTTTCGGTCACTACCCAAATTTCATGACCATAGTTTATAGATCATATTTCAATTGAACCTTTGACCATTGACTTGTGACCGAAGCCTATCAGACCACAAACCGTAGACGATCTGCAGTGCTTAGCACTCAACATAATCAAATGGCGTTTCTTAGCAAAATAACTATGAGATTAATAAAATTTTATTATCAGAGACATCTAGACTAAAGGAGACTAATAGAAACTTAATTGCGTGCTTTAAGTTAGTGATGAAAAAAAAAAAAAACAGATTTACCAAGGTCAGTGAATATTGCCTCAAATGGTTCTTTGTATGAATTATTATAGATTACATTTTATTATTGCTTTAGTTGTTAATATACAGCTATACATATCAGTTGTTTATCTTTTGTTTTTCCCTCAAAGAACCCAACTTTGACATCATAATGTCTTTACTGATTGCAAGAATAATCAACACTGCTTTTTTTTTAGAATTCTCTGCCATTTTACATGTATCGAATTTCTATTTTATGGAATTCTAGGAATTTTGGGAGCTTATCTACCAATTGTTTACTAGACAGAGGGGATACTACTGTCGAAGGTTTTAACCTTATCTAGCTAAACTAAATGCAACCTGACCATAAGTTTGGACGTCTTTAATTTCATTTTCAGATATTATTAGATTATGCTTGAAAATGGATTTTTGCACTGATAACAAACTAGAAATATTATACATAATAGGAAACATGTCAAGTCGACATACGAAACTAGTTTAGAGATCAAAACCAGATTTGTTAACCACGACTTAAGTAATACAAACGAAAAATCCACCTCAATTGAAGCTAACAACCATCTGTCACCACTTCTTTTAATTTTTAGAGATATATTGTACCCCAGGAATGAATAAAAAGTTAATTTAAAGTTTATGCCTAAAGCAGGCAGAAAGCCTTCTTTTCTCTAAACATAATGAAATAATTAAGGTTCGAATGATCATTTACTAATTAAGGACAAATTCGTTTGTTAAGGATGACAAATTCGTTTATTAAGCAGGACAACGTATATTGATATAAAAAATAATACTTTAATCAAGCTAAAACAATCATGTGCCATCAATTTTCCCTTTTCTTATAGCTAACTCAGCACAACCTCTAAATTGTACGTGTTTTCTAAAGCAAATAACATAAATTCTGCAACAGTCCATTTTGTAGAAGCATTACAATGACAGCCCAACAAATTAATACTGAATGAATAATAGATTGGGGGCGTTTCTCTTTATTTCTATTCTGAAGAGAAGTAGAGGGCAATTTCCTTCTCAAATTTTAGCTATTATCACTTCCAATCGATTTTTGAATTTATGATTAATATATGAATGCTTGGAAACAATTCTATTGCCTGTAATATGGGAAAGATATATATTATGTTCATGTGTGCTCGGCAACGATTAACAAATCCATACATCGTTCAATAGCAGACACAAACTACTTTAAGAACAAACGCGTCAGAGTCATATTTAAATTAGCTTCAGGTATAAAACGTTCACGTGGTAAACTTTGGTATGTTTTGAAGAAAAGTATATAATTTATTACTGTCATGAAGTTGAAAATATATACACATACGTATATGTATGTACATACATACATATGTATATAGCTGATCAATAGTTTGCATACGTAAACAAGTTCATAACCCTTTTAGTGCTTTTAATAGCCTTATTCAGTCAACGATTTTAGATCATTCGTTCATCAACAGGAGGTAAAAAAAATATAATTTTGTTAGTAGTCTTACGACTCCTACTACTACTATAAAAGATGGTACATAGCATCAACATTAAATCAAGGTATTAACTCTGGCAATTTTAAACACAATTGCAAATTGTGCTTATCTGACACCACGATTGTGCTTTGTCATTTGAGTATTTACATTGAGTTTTCTGCACAATATACTTTTTTCCTTATCTTGACTAACCATTGTTATCGCCTTTGTCTTTTAGTATCAATTCAAAAAATGTAGAAAAGTTGGATATTGCGCACATTCGCGTGAACAAAATAAACCTTACATCGTTCCCGGCGACGCAGCAAGAATGAAATTCTCTGATACGGATTGCAGTTGTTGGAAAATAGCATCTATTACACCCCCGGCAAATGTTACATTTCTGCGATTGATGTTTTAAAATTCATTTGACAAACCTATTCATCAAGCGCATTATCACAAACGAGTTTCGCAATAAAATCGATGTGTAGAATGATTGGCGCATTTGATAACTCTCATTTTTATTCTCTGCAGTAGCTAGGTGACATCCAGTAAACACATACTTATTGTATAACACAAAAAGTGAGCCGAACTTTTTCTCATTTACACGATATGGATCTAAGTGTTTTAACCTCTCAACCCACTGCACCAATAGATTAGTGAATGGCTGTCAGGTTGAGTAGTGTTAGTTTGCCAGTGTACCCTTAGAACCGACAAATACATACATACCTAATCTATTTCACAGTACATATAATTACAGTTCTCAGCATATGAAATCTATGCCATTGAATAGAAATTGGACGAGAAATTGGATGGCCGTTAGGTAGACATTGTTAATATGTAGAAGGCGAAAGGCAACCACTACTCTAGTAAAAATTCAGTGCATCGAAAATATCTTCTCTGTATATTTTAGTAACTATCAATATTTATTTAACACGCTGGCAGCCCCTAAGCCTCTAACAATTTAAAACATAAATTTCAAAACTTAATAAATATTTTTTTTTGGAAATAAAGCTGCCGTAATTGCTAAATATGCTACAATGACATACCTTTTGAGCAATAAAATAACCTCCAGAATGAAATATGTAATTATTTTTGACACTTCAACAAAACAGAACAATAAATAAATACTTTCATAAGAAAGAAAATAACTCAGCTACTCAAAGTTCTCTGAGCCAAATTAATACTTCGGTGAATTTTATTTGAATGCTTACATACAGAAATTGAGGTTTCACACAGCCGTTTATGTCTCAAGACCTTGCAGATATAATAAATTACTTTTCGTTCAGCATGTCCAATAATTTATTATATTTTCCTGCTGAATCCATACACTATTTTTTATTTATAAAAAGAAATTCAGAGGAAGATGAAAATAGCTTTCCTTATGGCTTTTCTCCTTAAAATTTTGCAAGCAAAAAGACCTTCGACCTTTGCATGCATAGAAATTATTTTGATTTTTGGAATGTTTCAATTAACTTTTAATAATTTGACATCGTAGCGCAATTTGGAGACTTTCTCCTTTTTCTTCTTCCTATTTAGGCGAGGTTATGATCCGAAAACAAGGGATCATAACCTTCCTACTTCACCGCATTTCTACTGATCCGCCTGTGGGGTTCGCTTATTTGACCAATTTGACTATTGGCCAATGAAATGCCGATGTCGCATTTGTGTAATACAGGCGTTTATAGGCCTACCTCTCCTGCCTCGCAATGTCTTTGGAACGTTCATTGATATTGCCTTTTTAACAGGGTTCAAATGATCTCTTCTTTGAACGTGGCAATACCAGCTGAGCCAGTCGCACTCTTTTTATCGTAAGATGGTTTCCTTGACGTGAAAGCTTCCACGGATCTTCGAACTTCTTATTCAATCAAGCTTTGTCACGAATTGGAGACGAAACGTTAGCATTGGACAATTCATTAGGCGCATAGATTGGGTGGAAGTGAACACATTGCTGGCTTTTGAATGTGTGCATATTTAAAAAGAATTTTAGCTGGGTTGTTTTCGAAGGAACTAAAAAGACAAACCCAAAGCTGGAGTTACCCTAGGTAAAGTTGGGTTAGCTTATGGAAGCTGTGCACTGTTTAAATTTCTTATACGAAACCTATTGGTAGTTCCCACTGAATTGTGGTACCGCATCTATCAAAACTAGAGAGTTGCTCCAAATTCGAACCAATGTCCGCTCCGCAATATATCGCTCTAGATACAAAACTTCCATTAATTCGGCTAGTTTTTTAGTCAGTAAAAGTAAATAGTAAATAATGATATTACTTCCTATAGGTATATCGCTGTCATTGATCTAGATAACTTATCAAATAAACATATGCTTTCAGACACATATCACCTAGGTATAATTCATAAAAATCCAAAAATCTAATCTATGTATATCGGAATTCAAGTCATAATGTCGAAACTTTACACTCATTTCTTATCAGCGGGGTAAAAAACACATTTTGAACGTTTGACCGACAAGCGATCGTGGTGTGCTTGGCAATCAATTAAGCCGGGCAATCTACACTTTTAATTGAATGCGTACTTGTAGAGTGATCTCTTGCAACCCTTGAAATTGTTTTCATTTGCAAAAAATCTTCCCAGTCAGAGGGGAAACATGCGGAGTGACGTTTTTTTTTAGTTTGCAACAATTTCTTTTAATTAAAGTTATAAGCATGACACAGTTTCTGTGGCTTTCTTTTTTTTTTTGCGATACAAATAGCCAATCAGATAGGAGGTGTAGATTAAGAAATTATTATATATCGCACCTGTTTATGAGTAATCATATAGCCCATTTAATTTAAAGAAAACAAATTAATTAAGCGCTAAACATGACAGATAAACAAACTAGACGGCTATTATCTTTGAAAGGGGTGGATTATGTGGTTTAAACAAATAAATATGCGGAAGAGTAGATTAACCGAGGGGAATTGAGATCAAGTTCCTGAGATAAATCACGTGTATGAGTTTAAACAATTTATAGCAATTACATGGGAATAAACTGCTGAACAGGAAAATCTAGACAAAATTACGCTGTGGAAATTCCCCGTTATACCCCCACTTTTATAAAATTGTTTATGACAACGATAAGAGTCGTAAATGAGTACACAAACGATACGATCAGCCACCTTGTAAAAACACACTCTCCAAAAATACTGTTTTTATTTTCCCAATGCAACACTCACCTCAGCCTCAATCAGCTGCGTATCCTCTGGCGTTGATGGCAGCGGACATCCTGCGTCATCCTCTTCGACAAGATCATCATCGTCGTCTAGCAAGTCTAAATCATGTGAAAGTAGCGAACCATCTGGATTCCAGCCACGACGTCTTCGCAAAATCATTCGAACCTCCTCAAAAATATCGTCTTCATCATCACTGCGACCTGGGTACGAATGTACCGGTGATGGAATCATTTCCTCCGATTCGCCGCTGATACTACGTGCGTCTGCATACTCCGCCTCCGATGAGACGCGAGGCAGAAATGCCGACGACTCCACCTCTGACTTCTCAGTCATGCTTGGTTGCTTTGCAGTTGGATGACTCTGTCGTCGTCTTCGCCGCAGTGCCACAATCTGTCCGTTCACCTGAGATAGAATACAAAATAGAAAATTATAATTAAAAGGAAAGCAATAAATACATCATCGGGTGCAAGCAATCGAGCAATAATTGCCACGTATTATTTAAATGTATGGACATGTATCCATGCATGAGTAAGATAACAATTAAACAATTTTCTAAGTGGTCTTTAACTATTCTTAAGCGTTCTAACGATTTATCATAATTCCAACAGTCACCAAACTCTAACAAACAATATATTAATTTTTATAAATAAACAATTACACGGTAACGAAATAGAAAAGTTGTTTATTCTGTGTGGACCCACTATTCTACTGCAGATGTGCATCATGATGATGAGACAAATTGTCATATGGGCGTCATAGTCTAGCATGTGCAAGGAAATACGTTATAGCCGATGGAGAAAAAGGAAGGCTTAGAAAAGCCAAGCCACATCAAGAAAAACAGCTTCATCAAAAATATCTGAGATGGGCGCCGTGGCTTTGTGGTTAGTGTGTCAGACCACTGCGCGTGAGGTTCCATGTTCGAATCCCAGAGAACCCCAAAAAGTACTTCACGGTCCCACCTCTCGCAAACGTTTGACAAATATCTGAGAGTATTGTTGTCACGAGAAAACATCTCAAAAAACCAAAAATACTTTCGGATACGACACAAAACTGTAGGTCCCTGCCATTCTTGCGAAAAATATAACTCACACAACACGAGTGGTTGCGAGAAGCTAGGTCTGGGCACTTAATGAGTTGTTGTGCCAAAATATTATATTTATGTATCTGTAATCTGTGCCCTCAAATATCATTGGTATCTAGAATTAGGCAGAGTAGATAAGGAATTAAAACTTTGTTTTACATGGTGCGGCTTCAAAAACTCGCCCAGCCTTTTCCAAGCCCATAATCGTCCATTGGTACAGTAACAATCATTTTTGTCTTATCTGACTATATCAGTTTTTTTCAATCATCTTCTGACCAGTTGACGTACTTTTTAGCAAAGCTCAATATTGCTTTGACGTTTTTTTGAGTGCTGGCTTTTTTTCTTTTCGATCGCTATCACACTGTGCTTACGCAGCCTTCCATTAGCCGTCAACCGGCTCACTTGCTTCCCAGGAGCTGTCTGAAGCTCTTTCGCTGTTTTAGAGCTTGAAGCAACCCTTCGAGAAAGCACAAACCTCATTAAAGCACGTTAATGGTGGTCGAAGAGTTTCTTGGATCTACCTCCTGGAGAGCTGTTGAAGTCCAGTTGACACTTTTTTCTTAGCCGAGCAACAGCTGATTAAGTAACGTCACATTTTTGACATAAAGTGTGTGTTGATTTGCCGTCCTGAGTTATTTTAAAATTACACGTTCTCTGTGAAAAATGTCATTTCTACAAGCAAAAGCTGAACTATGTTACAAATTAGAATACAATGTAGGTATACTTTTTTGTTTACCTTTCAACAGAGGACAATACGCTAATTGAAAATGAATAAGGAATAATCAGGTTAGTAAGCTAGAGAACGTGGTATCCCACGAAATAGGTACCATGGCATTATGACGGTGTCATAGGCATACGAATCGACATAGCAAGTGATCGCATATTTTAAAAACTTTATCGACTGAAACGTTACTGTTGAATTTGTGGCATTTTGCCCCGACGTGGTGGTGGTACTCTTCGGTAAACGACCACCACATCTTTTATAGATGCGCTCTTTGCTCGATGTTTACCGAGGCTCTATGACTATCACCCTGATTGTCGTTGGCGTCTGTCGCTTTTCGACGATTGTCGTTTTATTCATAGCTACAACCTGCTGACCGGTAAACTTTAATAAGCAATTTATTTGTTGTGTAGAATACAATTACAACTCTTTTACATTGAAAAAGTTATGAAAATGGATTCGTGCTACATCTGAAGAATAAAATGACAATCGTCGAAAAGCGACAAACGCCAACGACAATCAGGGTGTTTTTATTTACTAAAAGCAGATGAGAAATACAAATGTATCGACTCGTCTTTGGTCTAAGACTGTAAGTGGAAGTATGTATTGGCCGAGACCAACCTTTGATAATCAAAATGTTTGTTTACATATTTACTATTGCTAGTTGAATATGTAAACTGATTATAGTGGTGAATTTACACATTTCTGTATAATTTTTGGCCTATACTCCTATACATAAAATTATGCGATTCGCCCGGATGTTCTGTTTTTAAGACGATTGTTATATGAGTATACCATTGGCAGGTCGTTATATGCAACTGAATGGCATTCGCAGAACCCAGGCGTTCCGCAGAACACTGGTTGTATACCGCTGCTCTGGAACAATGATAATTTGATAGACTTGCAGGAGAAATGTGACTTGGTAACAAGCTTCTTTTCTGGTCGATACCGGAACAGCCCAGGTTCTCTCAGCAGAAACAAACACAAATGACCTTTGGAACTTAAACAAAGATCTTAGCAACAAGATGCAAAACTGGTATCCACGTGTCAGGTGTCAACACTTCGTTTTTACTCAAGAATGATTGCCATGCATGCAAACAAAGGTAAGTACACAAACGCGTTTTAACACTTTCAGACTGCCGCATCAAAAATCTATGCATTACGCCAGGCATCTTTGTGACATTGCAACACAGAGAAACTTTTCTTTTCGTGAATTTTTCTCCACAAAGGAGTTGCATAAGTACCTATCTCCTGAAAAACAAACCAGAAATTGAATTTTCTGTGAATTCGGTTGGGCAAAACTGAAATCTCTCGAAATACGCGGATAAAATGCACATCTGCGACGTGGTGTTTAATTAGAAAATTCAATAAATCTCGTCAAACTCAAATTGGCACCAATACACTTCCACGGGGGATTGGGGCTAGCAGTTCCATTTTGCATTTGCAATTGCAACACTCACTTGCTTGTTTGATTGTAGACAATTTATTTATGAAAGAAAAACTCAGTAATTTGCAGACTATTGCACAATTTAAATCACTTTTTTTTTTGACTTTCGTATGAAAATATTTATAGAAAAAAAATAATTTCGCTTCTCCTACTGCTACTGATTCGGTCGGGCAATTGACAGTGGGGAGAAAATGTGACGTACTTTTGATACTCGTTGACAGTTGATTTCGTTGGCATGACAATTCTCTTAAAGTGAAATATAAGAGAATTTTTCTTTTTATTGCAGGTGCAGGTACTAAGTGGAACAGCTGACTAGGCGGAAAAACGATGATTTGTAGTCGAAATTTTCAATTAATGTTGCCATTGTAAAATTTAACATAAACGAATACTTACGCCTTGCGATTTCCCAGTTAAGAGCAATTAAATTGCTTTGGAGTTCGGTGAAATTAATCACAAAAGTTGGACATTAAACAATCGAACAACTGGTAAAGATAATGGATGAACTGTCAGTGGATAGGCATAGGAGGTAAGAAACTTGGAAAAACATGGCCGAAATGTTCCCTTGGGTGCAGACGCAATGTATGCAAGTGGGTCTATTTTCTGAATTTTGAGGAGTTACCAGAGAGGTACTAGAGAGAATTCTGAGAATTAGGAGTAATCGGAGATTTCGGACCGAATCGACGCATTTTTCGTCCGCAGTAGCCTGTAGTCGAAGTTTATTAAATAGGAAATACACGATACAACCGTCGTGCCGACTTATGTTGTACCGACATCGGTCCAACTGTTGTATGCAGCAAAGACATTATACATTCTGCGTACGATCTACGTAGAGCCAGCCATTTTTATCTTTACAAATACACACCATATAATTTCCGTACAAATCATACAGCGGTTGTACAGTCAATACTATGCAACCATACGATATCGGTACGACGGTCGGTTGCATGGATACAGACGATACGATTATCGTATACAGCACCAAAGCTGTCAAACCGTTGGTACCACTGTTGTATCGTCTATTTCCAACTTTAGAGAAATGTTGACAGATATAAATAAGCAACCATTTTTTACACTCGTCGGCTGCTATCGTTCAAACGATGATCGTCTGAAAAGTTACGTGATTAGACCCCAGGTTTTGCTGATTTATTGCGTTTGAAGATATACATATGTGATTGTTGGATAAAGGCCCAACCATAATTGCATTAAATGTGCCGTAATTGAACGAAAATTCAGCGAGCGTAATGTCAAAACCAAGCAGTACTCATAATTGCATTAAGAAAACGCTACCGTATGTCAAATCGTTTTGTCTGCCTCAGTTGAATGTTTTTTTTTTCGAATTTCATTTCATTTACTTATTTTTATAAAACATATATAAAAACACAAAATTACCTCAGATATTTAAAATTATTCCCCGCTCTTGCGATTATTGTTCTTGTTGTCAGTGCTTCATACGTAATGAGTGGATTAAACCGCTTATTACATACGGAGCCATAAGTGAACGAAAACTTGACAAAACTGAGTAAAAAGTAATTAGGGGGCAATATACAATACAAATTCAGAGTATTCGCATCATTACGTACGGCAGCGTTCAAAGGACTAATTCAATTATAGTTCAGCAATAAGCCTTGTATGTTAAGATAGAAACATGAATTATCCCTAGTGTCTAATAATTAATTTGTTCCTCTGCTGTTTTGTCTTTTCGGATGAAAATAGGAAATGAGGAATCATTTGCGCCATGGTTGACGTTTAAGTTTGATCTTAAACAGTCATTTGATTCACTATATTAAGCACATTCTAGGCATTCACTTTTAATATTTTGTACATCATACCGAGAATGCTTTCGTACGACCACTTCCGAATCAGGAACTTCTAATGGGAAGGTACCTGCAAAACGTCCTTATTTCGTGAAATGGAAACTACTTGATAAGCCGAATACTTAGTTGTAGTAAAAATAAAAAACAAGTCTGTTTTGAAGGGATGTTTTTGAGTGGGTAAGAATCCCACACTACTATGAGCACGCGCTGTCGATCCTCATAGTGTCTTGTTGAAGATTTTCACAAAAAAAAGGAATTACAGCAACTACAGAGTTTTCATCCCCATTCGTCGTCGTAGTAGGGACAAAGTACAACGACTAGTACAAAAAGGCAAATATTTTGCCCGCTGGAGCAAACAATCAGCGTTGTTACTAGTTTCATGTTTTATTGCAGGAATAGAACACAACAACAAATCATGCAAGCAGGGAGGAAACATTTATTTAATTAGTGTTTAAGTATTTTTCTTTCTTTTATATGCGTTTTTTTTTAATAAAAAAGGAAGTAGATTAGTTTTGAGAAATCGTTCGTTTTTATTATTATATTACTATTACTATAAGAACATAATTAAAAAAGATATAATTTTCACAATTAGTGTTTTTAGGATCATTTTCTTTTTTTCTCTTCTATATCATGTACCTCTGTAAGTGCCGTAAGTGCCTGCATCGCCTTTTAAACATGTTTGTTCTTTCCTATAATGCTTTGACAAATGATTATATCCACAACATTGGAAACATTTAACTATACTTGTATATTGGTGTACTATCTATTCCAGCCAATATTTCCGTTTCCTGGTTTGAGAATTCACTTCCGACTTCGATTACACTAGACAACAAATTTTGACTTTGAAATGGTATTCTTATGCGAAGTATAAGGAGTCCGAAAAAAAAAATGTTTGTTTCAGTTTTTGAAAAAACTTTATTAATTTTTTCCACAAAAATAGTAAAAAAAATCATTATATTTCGATTATTGTGCCGAATTTTGACGCTGCCGTTTATATTCTGCTTCTGGAATGTCTCTAGTATAGTCCAGCAAAAAAGGCCAAACCATATGCGTATGCACCATACGCATTACACAATCTGCGTACGATTTACGTACGAGTACAATCAGGCATTTTCTTCAGTCATTTTACACATGCACACCACATAATGTGCTAACGAGAAATGGAATAACAATGCGGAAATAATTGAAATTGTGAAAAAATACAAGTACCTTGGTGTTTGTCTTACAAAAAAACTTAATAAGAAAATTCATCTTGAGGAAAAATTAGAAAAATCAAAAACAGCCATCAATTTAGCTTGGAGAATATGCTTCAACAACAAATTTATTACCCACAGTGTTAAATATAAAGTGTTTGAGGCGGTATCGGAGTCCATTCTATTCTACGCAGCACAAGTATCGGGAGGTAAAAGATATGAAACTGTTGAGAAACTATTAAGACACTACATCAAAAGAATATTTCATCTTCCTCCAAACACCCCAAACTATATGCTTATGCTGGAAACAGGCTTAGCACCGCTTTTCACAAAAACGCTGAAACTCCAAAGAAAATCCAACTTTTGACAGCTAGACACGCATTTTGTGTAACTCCGTATTTTCTTTAATTTTACTCATTAATTTTACAACTATTTTCGGTTTCTTAAAGTACTATTTAATGGTCATTGCATTTGTACATTGTGAAGTTTATCTTACTTTCGGCATAATCAAGTTTTTATCACAAGGTGCATTTTTATTGACAAACTTCATAACCTAAGTTGTCATATCTTCAGACAAATGTGCCAAGTGTTCGAACAGAGTGGAAGACAATTACTTCGCTATCTGTGGATATTGCGGAAAAAAATTTTCACTTTACATATGCTGGTCTGTCGAGACACTCCTTCAATGAAGCAAAAGAAGACCCGTCCCAACAAAAATGGAAGTGCCCGAACTGCTGCGATCTCCCTAGTGTTATACCTAATGCTGGTGCAATAAGTTCCTCTGATGTTTCTAGCCTAAACGATGTGAAGAAAGCCCTGGCCAACCTCCTTGAAGAATTCGCTAAGATCAGTTCTCAACTTAGTGTATTATATGCAACTGTGACGAATTTGCAAGAAAGCCTTTTAACTGGTGATGCCAGTAAAAAAATCGATCAAGCCAGAATTTGCGACCTGGAGAAGATTGCAGAAAAGCAGCAGAAGAGAATGGAATACTTTGAACACGAAAGTAAACAACACGATGTCAATGTCTCTGGAGTCCCTATCAGTTTCTTGGATGCAGATAAACAACTTTTTGATGTTCAAGTTTTTCTCTTAGTTTGCGAAAAACTTAATGTTTGCATATCATCGGACATGATCTTGAAGTGCTACCGCATCAAGAAGAAAAATTCCTTCCTTATCAAACTGCGTTCATCTGATCAAAAGAAATCCGTAATGAAACTGTATTTCAAGAACAAAAAGCGACTCGCACTCAATGATATTTTCACTAATACGCAAATAACGTCCACAATCTAGATAAATAAAAATTTAACATCATACCAGTTTTCAATCTTCCGGCATTGTCAAGCTCTTAAGACGAATGGTAAAATTGCCGCTGCATTCTCACAATTCGGAAAAGTTTTCGTGACAACATTAGATAGTCAAGTTAGAAAGACCAATCATATTTCTGTAGTTAATTCATTGATTTCTAAGCCCAACTAACTAAATTTTTTTTCTTTTTTTGCAAATACTTATATTCTTCTACATACATATGTATATAATCAAATTTAAATACTTTATCATTGCCTGTGTTTTTAATTGAGTTACATTCGCTTGTGAATTTATTATTTCTATTATTCTTATTCAATTGTTGTACTCATAAGTTCTACTATAATTTAATATTTTATAATGATATATATATATTTTTTTCTCTTTATATACTTTTTTTGCCACACATACGTAAGCCGATTTCTAACAATTATGATTCGAGCTCCTAATTTTTTAAATAATAATAATTGCTCATGCTTATCAGTTTTTGATCAATCTCACATTCTTCACGCCCTGAACGTTGGCCACCTTAATGCACAGAGCATATATCCTCAGAAACGTGTTGATAAATTTATCGAAATTAAAGAGCTTTTTTCTACTTCAAATTTCCAAATTTTTGCCATATCTGAAACTTGGCTCAACCCTTTGTTGACCGACGGTACTTATAAGTAGCATATATCTATATTAACAAATTTAGATACTTAGACCCAACGAGACGTTTAAGTACCATTTTAGCTCAAAGCTTTTTTGTTTTTCATGTATGTTTGTCGTAGCTTAGCCCCAAATATAACGACTTTTTGACAGCCATATTCGAAATGCAGTCATTGTAATGTATACTTCTGCTGGGAAAAAAACTGCATTTGCTATATGTTTGTCATATGTTTACATAGTTTCGATCTTTTTTTTTATTGAAAGCTTTATATATACGTACATGTATTCGAAAGCTAAAATAAACAAGTAAAAAATATGTAAATGCAAATTTCTTTTTATAACTTTTGGTTATTTTAAAGTCCAATGGTACTTTCCAGTACCACCTTCAAATTTCGTCCTTAGGAGTCCTTGAAAATTCTAAAAATGAGTCTGCCATCTTAAAATACCCTCAACTCAAAAATTATGAAACAAAAAAATGATTATCATTTTTTTTAATAGCTTGGCCAACAATATGTTCTTCAATATGGCTTCAATATGTTCAGAAATGATAGGATTGGCTTAAGGGGGGGGGGGGGGGGGGGATCAGTTTAAGAGCAAAGTCATTTGTACATCCAATGGCACTGATATTGAATACATCTTTGTTCAAGTAAGTTTTGGCTCTGAAGTATGTCTTGTTGGAGTTGTTTATAGGTCAAGTGGAGATCTTTCTATTCTCAGTCAATTATAGTAATATAATTATTGTTGGTGACTTCAATTTGTATCTACTTTTGGATCCTATTAGAGAAAGAGTGCTTTCAGTTTTCGAGCAGTATGGGTTATTCGCAGAAACAAATAATGCGGAAACGCATTACGATGTGCATCATAGATCTACTTCCCTCTTTTGTGATCAGTTGTCCTACGAAAATCCTGTTATCTAATCAATTCTGGATAGGTAATATTTCCAAGCATGCCTTTATATTATAGCATTTGATTTTTGTGTGGAGTTGGTTAAACCAGTCGTAGTTAGTACGCGGTTCCCACGTCTCGATATTCACAGAGGAACATGGCTCTCCTTTGATCGAAAAATCGTCAACCAAATCGATCACATTGCGATCGACGCAAGGCACTCTTCCAGTATTCTGGGTGTCCGGACTTTCCGAGGAGCCAACGTGGACTCGGATCACTACCTAGTTGTAGCCAAGGTACGGATGCGGATATCCAGAACGGAGCGAAATCAACGAAATACTGTGAGGAAATTTGACGTCGAAAAGCTACAATCGCAAGAGACCGCCAGAACCTTTGCCGATCGTGTTTCTTCTAATCTCAATCTAAGTCCTATGCCGCCAGCAGCAAATGAGGAAGACCAGTTTCTGGGTTTCTCTCGCCCACCACAACGAAACTCCTGGTTTGATGAGGAATGCCGGCAAGCACATGCAGCAAAACAAGAGGCGTACAAAGCGGCGCTGCATAGAAGGACTAGAGCTGCTTACGAGCTCTACGTGCGCAGGAACGTAGAAAAGAGGAACATAGACTTCTCAGAAAGAAGAAAAAGGAGCATGAGAAGCGCTCGATCGAGGAGATTGAGACACTCTATTGCAGGAATAATGTTCGAAAATTATTAGAAATTATTATTATTAGAACATGCCAGGGTTTCAAAGCCAGAACAGAAGCCTGCAGGGACGAAAATGGCAACATAGTAGTGGAATCGCAGTCGGTGCTGAGGATATGGAAGGAACACTTCTGCAGACTGTTAAACGGCGATGTTGACCAATATTCCGCTGTCAGGCAGAATGAGCCATTCAACAGTGATGATGGCAGTCAAGATTCCCGCCAACCCGTTTAGAATGAAGTGAGGATAGCGATATCTAAACTCAAATCCAACAAAGCTGCTGGAGCCGATGGCCTTGCCGCTGAACTTTTCAAGGCAGGAGGAGATGAGTTGGTAAGGAGCATGCACCAGCTCATCTGTAAAATCTGGTCGGACGAAAGTATGCCCAATGAATGGAACCTCAGCATCGTTTGCCCGATCCTGAAGAAAGGAGACCCTCTGAACTGCGCCAATTACAGAGGTATAAGTCTCCTCAACATCGCATATAAAATCCTGTCTGCCGTATTATGTGAACGCCTAAAACCGATCGTCAACAACCTGATAGGTCCTTATCAGTGCGGTTTCAGGCCGGGAAAGTCCACCATTGACCAAATATACACACTACGGCAGATCTTGGAAAAACCCATGAATACAAAATCGATACGCACCACCTCTTTATCGATTTCAAAGTTGCCTATGATAGCGTGTATAGAGACGAGTTATACAGAGCCGTGTCTAGTCTTGGCATCCCTGCCAAGCTCGTCCGTTTGTGCAGAATGACGATGGAGAACTCTCGCTGCTCCATCAAAGTCGGTAAGAACATCACCGAACCGTTCGATGTCAGGAAAGGTCTTAGACAAGGTGACGCGCTATCATGCGATCTCTTTAATATAGTACTTGAGAGAATTGTACGAAACTCACAAGCCAACACCGGAGGTACAATCTTTTACAAGTCTGTACAACTACTCGCTTATGCCGATGACATTAACATAATCGGAAGAACTCAGCGGGCCGTCAATGGGGCATTTACGAGTATTGAGATCGAGGCAGCAAAGATGGGTCTAGCGGTCAATGAAAGCAAAACAAAATATATGCTGTCTACAAAAAAGGACACCCAACATCGGCGTCTTGGACAGAACGCCACAATAGACAGATATAATTTTGAGGTAGTAAAGGATTTTGTCTACCTAGGCTCTATGGTGAACTCCGCAAATGACATCAGTAGGGAGATCACACGAAGAATTACTCTTGCCAATCATTGTTTTTATGGGCTAAAACAGCAATTGAGTTGCAAAGCCCTATCTCGAACTACTAAGGTAACTCTTTATAAGACACTAATCATCCCAGTCCTGCTGTATGGCGCAGAGGCATGGGCTTTGACAACACCGGATGAGGATGCCCTTGGTTATTTCGAGAGAAAAGTTCTTCGAGCGATCTTTGGTCCCGTCTGCATAGACGGTGAGTGGAGGAGAAGGTACAATGCCGAGCTATACGGCATGTACAAGGACATCGACTTAGCCAGAAGAGTTCACATACAGCGACTAAGATGGCTGGGTCATTTAGAGCGGATGGAGCCCAACATTCCCGCTAAGAAAGTTTTCGAATCCACCCCGGATGGACGACGCAGTAGAGGACGACCTCGCGGTAGGTGGCGCAAACAAGTGGAGGGGGACCTCAACCAACTTGGCGGGCGCAACTGGAGGCAGCTGGCTCGTAATCGTGCTGGCTGGAGAGGTTTGTTGGTTGAGGCCCAGGTCCACCCCGGACCGTAGTGCCATCTAAGTAAGTAAGTAAATAAGTAAGTAAACTATTGTACATTAAAGTACATTAAAGTTAACTATTGTACTTGACTTCTATTGTTTTGTCTTTATTTGATCGACATGTTCCTTTAAAAACAGCTACCCAGCGTAACTCTGATCGTGGTATAATATTGATGTTATTAATGCTAAAACCTTGAGGGATCTTGCATTTAATACCTATCAGGAAGATATGACTCATGCTAAATTTCGAAATAGAGTTACTAATCTGATAAAGAAACAGAAACGTCAACTTGGGGTGAATAAATTCTCTAATATTAGAGATTCAAAAGATTTTTGAAAGAAGGCTAGAAACTTTGGTGTAGTCAATAAAAACAAAAAAAAAAAAATACTTACAATTGGTCAGCGGATGAATTCAATAAATATTTTGTTCAGCCATAGCCCAACATGACGGAAAGTTTTAATATTGAAGAAGTTAATGAAAGCGGATTCGTTTTTCGTAGTATTTCTTATTATGATTTCCTAACTGCTTTATTCTATATTCTATTAAGACGAATTCCATCGGTCTTGAGAAGCTTTCTTTAAAATTTAATAAAATCCTTTTGCCTGCATTTGGTAACCCATTTGTCCACATTATTAATGCTGCGATAATGACTTCTACTTTTCCTAAGGCCTGGAAGGAGGCGAAAGTTATACCGATACCCAAGACTGCATCGTCTCCTACAATGCTTTCCGATTTTGGACCAATTTTTATATTAAGCATTCTTTCTAAGGTTTTTGAAATTAACTTGAAAAATCAAATAACGGAGTTTCTGAGTGTTAATAATCCAATAAGGCTTTCGCCGACATTACAGCACTACTTCAGCTATGATTGCAATCACTGATGAAATCCGCTTTAACATAGATTACAAATGTGCTGCCATTCTTGTGCTGCTTGATTTTACAAAGGCATTCAATACCATTGATCATAACATTCTATTTCTATGTTCCAAACTTGCTTCTAATTTCCAATTTGGTCGAACCTCTTGCAAACTTATATGGTCCTACCTTAAGGCCGGACGCCAACAGGTAAACTTAGAGTCCTCGGTATCCTCATTCTTATATTTAGATCAAGGTGTACCTCAAGGATCAGTTTTGTGAATTTTGCTTTTCAGCCTTTTTAGTGACGACCTTCCATCTGCTGTTCTTAATTTAAATATTCACCTGTATGCTGATGATGCCCAAGTTGTTCATTATGCACCCTTGAAATACATTGATAGTTCCATTTGTGAGGTGAGAATTATGCTAATTTAAATAATATATCTTTATGGGCTACTTTGAACAACTTGAAGCTTAACCCTCTTAAATCTAAAGCCATTACAATTTGCAGACATTCTATTTCATCTAATCTAGGCAGTCTATATTTCAATGGAGTCTTAATACCTTATTCCAGGTGCGTCGAAAGCCTTGGTTCTAAGATTGATGAGACTTTGTCCTGGGAAGCACATATTAATGTTATTAGTCGTAGAACCTGTCTTACTCTCCAAACCTTGAATTTGGTAAAACTATTTCTACCTGTAAATGTTCGTGCAAAGTTGGTTAGAAGCTTAATTATGCCTTTCTTCACATATGGATGTGAACTTTTTTCTGACTGTTCCATCGGTGTCCGAAACAAGCTGCGTACAATTTTTAATAGTTGTATCAGATATATTTACTCCCTCAAAAGGTATAATCATATCACCTCTTTCCATCTAACATTTTTTAGCTGTTCTTTCAACAAGTTTCTTAACATCAGAAACCTCATCTTTCTTTTTAAGGCCCTCCGTTCTTGAAAGCCTATGTACATTTTTTTTTAGTTTCAGTTTCTATCTTCTTTGCGTAGAAGAGGTTTACTTATACAACTTCATACATCTGTAAACACGGAGTTATCTTTTACTGCATGCTCGTCCAAACTTTGGAATACGCTGGGGACCCACGATCGGCAGCTGGAGTCTATGAGTCTTTTTCATTCATTCATTTTCAATGGCCCGCTAATCCTTCATGAGGGTCGCGGGGGTAGGATGCCCAGGTGGACTCTCCATCCTTCTCGATCCTCCGCCATTGACTCCATTTCATCAGGGGCAATCCCTAAGCGGCTCCAGGAGAGATGTCGGACTTGATCCAACCATCTACTTCTAGGCCTTCCGCGAAGTCGCCTACCTGATGGCACGGCAACCATGGCGCGTCTTGGAAGCCGGTTTGGGGGCATACGCACTACATGACCAAACCATCGAAGCATAGATCGTTCCGTTCGGAGAAGTAGCTGCACAACGTCGAGCGCCTCGCGTACTCTGGTGTTGCGCACTCGATCTCTACGAGTTATTCCAACAACACCGCGAAGGAACCTTATTTCGGCAGCTTGTATCCGCGATCTTATTCTTTCGGTCACTACCCAAATTTCATGACCATAGGTGAGAGTTGGAACATACACCGAGTTAAAAACCGATAGCTTAGCCTGAACACTAAGTTCGGCCTTCCTTATAACAGATTGGTCTCTCAAAATTGATCCAGCCTGACCAATTCTACAGAATAACTCGGCATTGCTCCTCCCATCACTCGTGAATAAAACCCCGAGGTACTTAAACTTCTCCATCTGCTTTAGTGGGACTCCACTAACATGCAGAGTGCACTGAATGGGTTTTTTGGAAACGACCATTACTTCCGATTTGTTCACGTTGATCTTCATTCCAGCATCATCACAAACAGCTACAAATCTTTCGAGTGCGCGCTGAAGTTCGGTTTGAGAGGACCCAAGGATGACCAAATCATCCGCAAAGAGCAGATGACTAATCCTTAGGTCTCCCACTTTGAAACATTCCCCGCCACGGCTGCGCTGTAACATCCAATCCATATATACAATGAAGAGGAGAGGTGACAAAACGCACCCCTGGCGGAGTCCAACGCCCACAGTGAAAGGTATTGATTTAACACCGTTTATCCGAACACAGCTTCTACAGTTTGTATATAAAGACTGAATCGCCCTTAACAGGGAATCAGCAATCCCATACTCCTGCAGAACACTCCAGAGTTTGCCTCGAGGAACCCTATCATATGCTTTTTCCAAATCCACAAAACAAGTGTAGACAGGTTTGGCATATTCCCAGGCCTTCTCAAGGACCATTCTGAGAGTGAACAACTGGTCGGTTGTGCTTCTACCGGGACGGAAACCGCACTGCTCATCCCCCAAACCGTCCTCAACCACAGCTCTGGAACGCTTTTCTAGCACCTTAGCGAAAACTTTTCCAGGGAGACTTAAAAGAGATATACCCCTATAGTTGGCGCAATCTCTTTTGTCCCCTTTTTTAAAAAGAGGAACTATCACCTCCATTTGCCAATCACCAGGTATTTCACCGCATTCCCAGGCCACTTTAATGACACGCGAGAGCCATGTCTATGAGTCTTGATCAGTTTAAATATTTTATAATCCAAAGTAATAATATTGATTCTTAGAAGTTTTATTTTTCATCATTGTGAGTTTCTCTTGGGTTTTTTTTTTCTGAAATTTTCACATATGTTTTTATTTGCTGTCATTCTTTTTATATTATCTCTTTTCAACCTTTGTATAAGGCATTTTTGCTCCTTTTGGTTGATCAATTAATAAAATAAAATAAAATAAATAATCTACACATACCTACACACCATATATGTAATTTCCATGATGGCCAAGTTATGGCCCTCCTCAATGAGTTTAATGTACCCAAACTCTACAATTTTTGCAAAACATCGCACAGTGGTCAAAAACAGCATTCTACCTGGACAAAATTATTTTTTGATTCTAAACCACTTGCTGAGGGGTACTTATTAAAGATTAAATAGGCAAAAAAAAAATTATCCAATTATAAGCCTTGTTTTTGAACAAAAGGTAGAGAAAATACACCAAAAACTTAATTTTCACGAAAAGTTGTATTTTTAATTTAGTTTTTGAGTAATAAAGTAATGTTTTTATTCAATAGGGAAATAAAAAAAAAAAAAAAAGATTTAGTATTATAATTATTCAACAAAAAAAGATATAACATTTTTAGTCTGAACTATATACAATGCTTAGCACTGAGCAATCAACATCAGAACCATCATCTTCATCCTCGTTTTCGTCTTCGTTTTCCTGAATAAGCATATCTTTAGGAATTAAAAGCAAGTCTGCCACATCTGAAGATAAAGCAGACATCTTCTTTCTGGGTGTTTATCGTTAGAAGCTCACCACAGGATCCGACGAATAAGCAGCATATGCAACAAAACTTGCATGGTACTTACTCTGCTTATTTCGCGAGTATTGTGCTCTCGAAAATATTAACAATCCTTATTTCTGGCTTCTTGTCCAATCGGAACTATTGAGTTTTGCACAACGTCAGGCCCGTTAATTAATATTTTGTGCCCAGTCACAGGCATGTAATACCATGGGAAGAGTTTTACAAATAACTCTGCAGTTTTTGTACAGAAGCTTCTGAACTTCTCAACATTAATTGCAAAACCACTGGAAATCGTGTGCAAAATTGTCGAAAAAGCCGATAGAAGCTCAGGATTCAACTCCGTAATCGATGCTGACGCTAAAGTATTTTTAAAAAATATGGAATAGTTCTCTTTGGAAATCCGCCTACTGTCTGAAAAAAGGTAATAACTTCGTTATCCGCAGAAAACAAAAGATATTTCATAGCCGATTAGCTTATAAGTCAAGCTAAACAAAAACATCAAACTTAAATGGACGACACTGGACGATCACACTGACGCTCTACCAAACTGAAACCTTTTTTTTTTTGGTTTTTTAAATATAAAAGAGCTAATTAAAATGCTTCTCAACGATTAAAAAAAAAAAAATATTTGGCGCAACAGCTCTTTAAGTGCCAGGGCCCAGCTTCTCGCAACCACTCATGTTGTGTGCGTTATAATTTTCACACAATTGAAAGGGACCTACAGTTTAGTGCCGCATCCGAACGGCAATTTGAGAAGCTTTTCGTGACAACAATACTCTCGGATGTTTGTCAGACGCTCGCGAGAGGTGGGACCGTGAAAAAACTTTTTAGTGTTTTATGGGATTCTTCGAACTTGGAACCTCATGCGTAGTAATCCGACACACTAACCACTTACGCCACGGCGCCCATTCTATTACTATTCTCAACGAATAGTAAAACAAATAATTCTTAAAATGTTGTTTCAATTATATGAAACCTTCAGAAAAACCTCCAATATTTAATTTAAATTTAATCACTTCACCTTTCATGCCCGAATTAATTGGGGCATGGTTAATACTTTCTTAAGATTATGGAGTTGTTAGTCTAGACGTAAATATGAAGTGATATCAATTTCAAAGTGCTATGTATCCTGGTTTAGAAGTTATTAGATGTTTCGTAAAAAGTTTAAAAAAACTACTGCCCATAAACTAAAAGTTTTTTTTCGTTTTTTGTTTTTTGCTTTTCCTAATTTTCTTACACGTGTTTAATTATTTTACACACTTGGTTTTATAACTTAAATTTCTTTATATATTTTTTTAAATAATTTGTAAACTCATATTTTGCATAAAAAAATGTTTGCATGTGCACTCAACGAAGATCAGCTACAAAGTGATCACTAGCAATACTTTTAATAAAATATTCAAAAACAAAATTGTACAACAAACTTGCACAACATATCAAGCTATTCTAGAAGCTAAAACATGCAATGTTGCCTATAGGCAACATCGGGCATGAAAGGGTTAACTTAGTTTAGGTAGATGTGCTTACTTTGACGGCTGAGTTTTGTTTACATTTTTCTTCGTTCTCATGTCTATCAAAGTTGTCACTTTGAAACTCCGTAGCGCTGTTATTTTACCAAGGATGTTAAAAATTTTCTTAGCCATAATGCATTGTCTAATTTGCAACCTATATGTGAGATTTTCAATTAATTTCGGAACCCAACATTTTTTTAATTTTGTCCACTTAGATCGACTTTTTTGACCACTGCGGTATCGTTAGCATTATCGTGACAGGATTAACATTGGAATCTTTTAATGAATCAGATCCATGCCTTGATTAAATTTAAATAAATAATTAATTCGATTTAATATTCTTCGATTATATCAAGAAATTTAAAGAATCATTTAAAGAATTCTTATTATTATTATTATTGTTATTACGAGTATATACTTTAAATTTGTCAACCACACAGACGGCAAAGCCATGCTCAAATGATTTTGTATTATTTTTATATATGCATGTTAATTAAATGAATTCAACAATAAAATCTAATATCTTATATAATCTAAATCTAATCTAATAATTTCCATACAATCTGTGCATTTTACAGTTATGTTGTACAGTTAGACCATACGACCATGCGGTATCAGTACAACGGCCGGTTGTGTGGTTACACAGGATACAATTATCATACATGCCACCAAAGCTGTCAAACCGCTGTTACAACAATTGTATCGTGTATTTCCCACTTACATAGCTTGTATCCCTTTTGTTTCTTTGAAATTGTTTGCCACAAGTCGGAAGTCATTCCAAGCTGTTTTTTCTTTGCCTTCCAAAACCAGATCAATATTTTCATCTTTAAATAAATTTCTATTTTTCTGGTAGCGTACTGTAAGATAGCCCTAGCTTATCGGCAAAGAATTATAACCGAAAGTTTTTCATTTTGATGAATAACGCTCTTGTTTTATTAAATTGCAATCCATAAAGTAACAATGGTTTAAACAAAAATTGTCAATCGGCAGACGGCTAATTGCCATGCTTTCTTGATTTTTGATCTTAAAGAATTGTAAATAATTAACGAACTAATAAAATCTAAAATCTAATCTAAGTCTAGTCTAATCTAATTTGTGGGTCGAGAAAAATTCCCTCCTTGATTCTGGTTCGCTCAGTCTTGGAAATTTCTGACCTAAATATTGAAATGCCTCTCCATCTCCATCCTTCACAAAAATTGTCATGTTCCATAGTTTTATATGTATAGATGGGAATAGTATTTTTTTTGAATAGACAGCTTAGATACATATTTTTTAATAGGGGTCGTCAAACAAAAATAGCAGTCAGTTGAGTGGTTTGTGGGTTCTCGCCACTGCTCTGGTACTGCGAAACGGAAAGATTGCTTTTTGCCACTTAAGCAATTTCTTAGATACTTGACACAAGGATTGCAAAAGTAATGTGGAACCCAACTTTTGTGTTGGTGTCAAATTTTAGTGTCGAAGTAGGAACAATACGCATTTTGTACTGTTGACATTATGGGACACTTTTACCACTAAAAGTCACTTCATCACAAATGCAGCAAGGTGTGTGGATTAACATTTTCGGGACATAAAAAAAAAAAAAACTTGAGTAATGCATTCTGGAAAGTCATCTTATCTATACAGAACAGTACTGGAGAATGACAAAAAATATGTTTATGAATGTTGTTATTCGAGTAATACCAACATAACGATAATGCCAAGGGTAAAAATGAAAGATATAACGGATCGCGAAAACCCAAACTAAGAAATAAATTTTAAAACTGAATCTGCATGTTATTTTTTGTCCTTTGCTTCCGATTCACAGTACTCAAGGGCAAATCGCCATCAACAGAGCCAACAATTTTGCCAGCCGCATGACCAAGCTACTGCCAGTGTTATGCCTTCACAATAGTGTTCACACAAGCTTTCGCAAATGATCGGACTGACTTTTATAAATTTCATGAGGAATAAATAAATGCTTGCTGACATCAGGATTTGAACCATGAACCATTAGCGTGGCAATTGACGATGTTACCACTACACCATTGCCACCCCCAAATTTGAAAATTGTCTTTTGTTTTTAATGTCTTTTAATGCAGATTTAAATGGAGTTTTGAAATAATATTTATAAAATTATAATTATATGAATACACCCAATGCCCTTTGTATTTTATTCTACATTGGGCGGAAGAAAATATCTAAGGAGACGCCGAATGTCCTATGGATAGTACAATACTCGTACATTGGGAAAAACATTTTCTAACGACCAAGGATTTTTTTAAATATATTTTTTCAGTTCTATAGCTTACTATAACAACCGGTGAGGAGGTTAAGAAAACTTTAAAACTTTTTTCTTATTCACTAGCCGACATATTTTTTTATTGTATTTTATTCGCTGCAAAAAAAAAATTGTTAAACTTGTAAATGACCAACAAGTACACGGTAGATCTTCAATTCACAGCGACTGTCGATTTTACCGTTTACTCTCTATTTGTTTACTACCTTCCAGCTCTGCAAAGATTTACATAATGATAAACAATATTATGTCTTTTCAGTCAAATAATTGTTTATTTTAATTTTGTATTTTGGGCGATCACTCCATATAGAGAGACCCAGTGTGTGGCATAAGCGAATTATTTTGGGGGATATTCATTGGGCATACATAGTGTATGTACACTAATTAATGAAGCTTCAGATACATAATGCACGACAAAACATTTGCGCCTAAGATGTCTCTATAATTTTTCAAGTGACATTGTCTTATAGCCACATTTACAAGAAAATTGTTGGTGGGTATTTGTTAATAATTTATCACAATTTGTTTGTACGGCTCAATGGTCTAGGGGTATGATTCTCGCTTTGGGTGCGAGAGGTCCCGGGTTCAAATCCCGGTTGAGCCCATTGCTTTTTTATTTTTTTAGTTTAAATAATCAATTTATAGACTGTTGGGCTAACATCTGCACATCAGTACAGCACGTTTGTATATTTCGTTTTCATCTGAATCAATGGAAGTGTGTTATGTTAGTACAGCGTACGGTGCTGATTTAATATTAATAACCGAATGATAAAACCAATTTTTAAAAAGACAAATCTATTATATTATATAAGGGCTATTTCTTCGAACATATTTATAAGTGGCTTCGTATTTCCAGTGTGAGCAAGCATTCAAGTTTAAGATTTCTAAGTCGGCACTCCATATAGCCGGATAGATGTGTTCACCTAAAAAAAACTTTAACCATTAATTGACACACGCATTAAGCATTTCCATATAATTAATGATTCTAGGAAGGAAGTTTTGAGCAAATGTAAATTTGTTGGAATAAATTTATCAATCAAAGTAAATAAATTGGACTTTATATCACATTCAAAAATGCAACAACGCGTGCCGTGAAATAAAACCGATCGAAATAAGGCTGAATTTGAAAATTGTAATTTTCGGCGTTTGGTTATATGAGCACTTGCATGTGAGACTGAAAGCCGTCCGTTAAGGAATGTCCCATAGTGTGAAATCTTTTTAACTCGTAAAGCGGCCCACCCAAGATATATCTTAACAGCGGTCCACCCAAGATTTACTGTAAAGATATATCTTACCGCGTTAAAAGGAGTTCACACTATGGGACATACTTCGGCCTCACATGGAGGTACTCTGGGCGGTGTAAACAAATACCGAGAGCTGGTGAATGGCTCATTAATGCACTTTTAAAAGTGTAATATTGATCAAAACTGCGTTCTTTATTTAAAAACATATTTCCAGATGAAACTATAACCGTAACAAGCTGTATTACATATCTTCGAAACTAGACATATCCGACCTTAAATATATATTGTACATGTATCTTAGGTTGATGGGTACCTTGTGACAAAAGAGTCACTGCTCACTCAGACCAACAGTTCGGTTCCATTAGGCTCAATACATACATATCTTTCGAACTTACTTAGGTGGAGCTATATTTAGGGGTGAACCTGATCCTCAAGCAACATGCCTCTCCATAAGCTCGGTCTTTAGCTAATTGCCCCTTGTTGCGCATTCCAAGTTGGTCGATGTCCCCTTGAACTTGTGCGCGCCACCTACGCTGTATAGTACCTCGTATAGTTCGTCATTGGGCGAAACGAAAAACCTGTCAACATAAACGGGACCAAATATCTTACGAAGAATTTTTCTCTCGAAACGACCAAGGATGTCTTCATCCATTTTCAAGGTTTCAGCACCGTAAAGTAGGACTGGGATCATCAGGGTCTTACATAGAGTCTCCTTAGTTGTTGGACTAGGGCTTTACTGTTGAATTGCCTTATTAGCCAAAACAAAACATCGATTGGCTTGATTTCTGCGCTGGTATCATTGTTGGAATTAATAGTAGAGCCAAGGTAGACAAAGTCCTTTACCACCTCGAAGTTGTAGCTGCTCACTGTGACGTTGTGTTCAATTTGTTGGTGTTGATTGTCCCTTTTTGTTGACAGCATATACTTGGCCGTTTCTTTCCCGCTGAGTTCTTTCAATAATATCAATATCTTCGGCGTATGCAAGCAGTGGTACGGACTTTTGATAGGTTGTGCCTTTGTTGTTGGCTTGTGAGTTCCGCACAATCCGTTCAAGTACAATACAACATTAAAGAAGTCACCTTGTCTAAAACCTTTTTTGACATCAAAGGTCTCGGTGAGTTCATTACCGACTATGATGGAGCAGGGAGCATTCTCCATCGACATTCTGCACATCCCGTCTCTTTTGCTCATAGAGCTCATAAGCAGCTCTCATCTTCCGTTGCAGCGCCGCTTTATATGCCTCTTATTTTGCTGCATGCACTCGTCGGCATTCTTCGTCAAACCAGGGGTTTCGCGATGATAGTCGGGCGAAATTCAGCACATCAGCTGCGGCGTTTCTGATGGCATGTTGGCAGCATTTCCATTGGTCTTCGGCGCTTGAAGCTGGTGGCATAGGGGTGATTGAGAAATTTCGGGATATGCGTTCAGCGAAGACTCTGCCGGTCTTTTTTCGGTGTTAAATTTTCTCACAGTAATTCTTCTTTATTCCTCAGTTTGGGATATCTGAGTTCGTACCATGGTTACAACAAGGTAATGATCCGAGTGAATGATGTTGGCCACTCGGAAGATTCGGACATTCAGAATACTGGAGGTATGTCTTACGTCGATAGTAAAATAATCAATTTGGTTGATTGCTTTATGATCATTGGATTGCCATGTCTGCTTGTGAATATTGAGATGAGGAAATCATGTGCTTGCTATAGTGACGTTTCGCTGCACAGCGAAATGAATTCGCCTTAGTCCGTTGTCAGACGTGGTGTCGTGTAGGCTACGCTTACCGACTGCACTACCAAAAACGACGTCGTTTCCTATCGCCCAATACGATTTTAACTTCGTATATTATTAGGATATTTCATATTTCATATTTTCATATTTCATATTTATATATATTACCCGGCCCATCCCATCGCACTTCCTGGATGGCGGTTGTATCTGCTTTATAGTCGTCTAGGGCCTCTGCTGATTGTTCGGCTGCAAGTGGTTTGTTAAGCATCTTATCCGAGTCTTGTGGTTGTTTCTGAGCCAGTGTTCTGTTTACGTGGTAGGGAATTTATCACGACGGCCGGCGCGACCCTCAACCTGGAGGGCCAATTCCTTTTGTTATACACCTAGGACGCGGAGCCGGGTCCACTGGCGCCAGTAGTCCACTACAGGGTGTTTGTTTTTTTTTTTGGTTGTGCCAAGGGGTATGGTAATCTTCTAAAGATACTAGTAGCCCGGGCTATTAGCATGCACGATTCATAAACCCGAATAATCGATACACTACAGGGGTGTGGGCGCTGCCGTTGGCCTATTAAGGGGCTCCTTCGCCACCATATCTATTCCGAGGTGCTGACTAACATTGGAAATTCCTTACAGACCTGTGATCCGAATATGTGATAGAAGCTCGCGCAAGGTGTTCACTAAGTTGAACATAACTGGAACTGTAGACGCCACCGTTGATTCCATCTACGGAATTCATCCGCTGCCGCCTGGAAAAGGAAGACGTGCTCTGGTGAGAAAGCACTCTTCCCCCCCTCTCTAGACTGCTGCCGCCAAAAATCCACCAAACGGGGTTGGTTACCCATTTCTTGGAACAAGGTACTATCCACCCTGCGGTTACCACTTGAAGATCGGGAGAAGAAGTTGATAGGCCTAGGCTAAGTGAAAACGCTTGTGTTTACATATAATCACATGCACTACCGTTTGACCACCAAATATCTCATATACTATATCAATTTATTATTTTTTTATTTTTTGTAAATACTTTTACAAATCGACAAAGATCCTAGCAGTGACAATTTGTGGGACTGTGATTTCTGAAGATCCATTGTAGCCAATATGACGTCCGTTTTTGTACAGGTGTACAGAAGAAGATGAATTCAAAAATTCTCGATGCAACCTTTTTAGCATTGCTGTTGAAATCGCAAGAATTTCTCTTGTGATAGCCGCTGAAAATTCATCCATTATACGCGGTTTTTCTACAAAAGCCTTGGCTTTGAAGTAATCCCATAAAAAGATTCACACAAAGTTCCATGACAACTAAAAGGGCACATAATAAGGAGTGTATATCAACCATTTTAAAAACATTAGTTCGCCCAGGAGCGGACTTAAACCGATTTTTCATCGAAAAAGCAACGTTTACATTTGATTACTTGTTTTTTTTACAATTCTAGGCATTCTAGCTATACGTTTTTGAATTGTTGCCTGTGGTATATTGCTCCAGCAATCCAATAGTATATTCCACAACGCAGATTCTGATAATGGGCATTGATCCCGCACCCTTCTATCCTGTTCCTCCCTTAATAGTTCTATAAGGTATAAAACTGGTGATTGCGGCGGCCATATCATAATTTGTAAGATTTCTTTATCTTCTCTCTATTTCAGGTAGTCTTGGCAAAGTTTTGACGTGTGTTTAGTGTCGTTGTCCTGATGAAATACGAATCCTTCGCCAATTAATCTTAGTCCACAGGACACAGCGTTTTCTTCTAATATTGTTTTGTATGTCCTTATTCATTTTTCCAATCACTCGAGCCAGATCTCCCACTCCACTTGAAGAGAAACATACCCAGACCATAACAGAACTGCCTCCATGCTTGACGGTAGGAACCATACAGTGTGGTAGCATCTTTTGTTCAGCGCTGCGACGTATGCGTATTTAGCATATTTTGTGCTCGAACTTGGACTCGTCGCTCCATAAAACTGTTGAAATCTTCTTCCGTCCAATCTTTACGATTTTGGCCCATTCTAACCTTTTCTTCTTGTTTTGTGGTCGCAGTAAGAGCAGCAGCTCGCCCAAATAGCCCAGCATGTCTTAGTCTTCGTTTGACCGTTGTCAAGGACAGCGGTTCTTTCAGTGTTTCATTTATTTCGGCGCGTATTTCTGGTCCTGTTTTTCGTCTATTTCCTTTGCTTGTTGTGACTATTAGCCGATCCTCGTGTTTAGTTATAGCTCTAGGCCGTCCTGACCATGGTCTACCCTCAAGACTTTCGGTTTGAGCGTGTCGTTCAATGGTACGTCGAACGCAGCCCCTTGATCCAACTGCGTCCAACTGCGAACCAACTTCCCGCTTTTGCCTTCCTTAAGAAGGGTGATGACTGCACATCGTTTCTCGATTGTAGTTTCCGCGACGTATCCCACAAGTCGTTAAAAGTGTACTCAAGACGTAAAGAATCTCAAATAAATTCTTATGACTTCAAAGTGTGGCTTTTATGTTATACCCTTGAAATCCAGGTCGACAAATTTTGGGATTTGAGAACCCTTTTGATGTAAGGAGTCATAAACAAGTGCTGAATGAACAACCAAAAGTCATCAAATTTAATAATTAGGAAAAAAATAAACCCTTCTCAATAAACCACATTTGTAAACAAAACTCGCACAGTTAAAAAACGTGGGTGTAAAATCCGATTTTTATAATCTGAATGTGTTGTGTATTATTCAGACAAAAATTTTAGATAAAAAACTCAATGTAATTCATAGAATTTAATCTCCATCCATGAATGAAGTCAGTTGTATAGGTGGGGCTCAAACTTTTGGCCTGCAGTGTATGTACTCGTTTGTCACTGACTGGATTTCTCTAGAGTTCTTTCGTGACCTTTATTCCTCTTGTCAATGCCAGCATTTGTTTGGAGGACGACTGTTTATTCGCTAGGTTTTCAATAGTAGCCTTTTATACTTTACCTTTTTAATCCATATATGGTCCTTGAAACTTAAAACTTCCTGACACCTTGCTTTCTGCTCCAAACAGGTTAAGAGCTGAAATTCAATACCTTTCCTTTTTTTATTAAAAATTATGAGATCTGTTTTGTATGCATAATGAAACGTGCAAATGTCACATTTTTCCACATACGCAGCAAAAGTTTTCATTATTCCAAAGTCTTACATTTTTTCTATATATCTGTGGTCCAGGTTCTTAGCTTATTGACCAGTCCAGCTAGCCCTAAAGAAATTAATTGATCTGGAATTTTTTCAAAAACAATTTTAGACATTTAAGGCATATATTGCAGCTCTATTGTTCTTTATTGGAGTCACTTCTTGGTGCTGGTACTAAGCTCCCCTTTTGCAAGACATATCAGTTCTTTCCATATGCATCCTAATTCTTTCCCTGTTAAAAAAAAACTACGTTAGGATAAGCACTTTGAAGAACTTCGGTTCTGAATTTATTTACTTGGTATAGATAAAGTACCTCGGTACTTTGGTATTGTCTGTTGTTGGACGAGTATTTTCCTAAATACTACTCAAGACAGATGTTATATAGGAAGAAAGATAGCTAGTGCACTTTTACTCAACTTACACTTCTGCTTCATCCATCTTGTAAAGTTCTTGTTTTGTAGAGCCTAGTACTCATTTGACACGTAGCTTCCCGAATAATCTCACTCTCATCAGGATCTATGATGTACGCTCTAAAATCTTCAGTATCTATCGGTTACGCATCTCGGCAGACCTTTTTTCTGTGGTAAGTACGGATATCACCAATGAAAGAGTAGCTAAGTTCCAAACCACTATACCAGCTACCCTTCTCTTTCTCTCTGTTTTATAATAATTATTTGGATTTGGTCATACATGTACTTGTATACCTATATACGTATAAGAAATTAAAGGCTATTCGTATCCTATTCGGAACCTTTCTTGCGCTGAAGTTTAATCTTAGCCTATACACATAAACCTAAGGTTTACTCATGACTACAAGGGCTATAATAGTTATATTTGTCGTTTAACCGCACCTTTGGAACTGAACAACTAACTGCATATATTGCAAATAAAAATGCACAATAAGTATTGTATTTGTAATAATATATTATTGCATTTTAATAACTTGGTCAATATCACCCATCAACTTTGCAAGCATAACTAAAACGTAAAAAAACACAATATATGTATGAATCCTATATAGACGGACTTTAGTGGATGGATTTGTAAACCTGTCTTTTGGCAATTTTACACAAGCAACAAGATCACTCTATCACCCAAACATAAGGCAATGCTGTTCGCGGTTGAGTATGCATAGGCATCAATTTCGAATAATTTCATTCATTCCATTCAGCAGGAAATAATTTTCTCTGATTCGTTATTTCATATTCATAAAAAAAAAAAATACACAGATCGACATAATTTTGGTCAAGGTACTCATAAGTAGTATGAAGTTCAGGGTTTCTGTATCAGTCTTCGAAATTTAACTTGCAAAATGTGTGGTAAATCAGTTGCTTCCTAGTCGACAGCTATGAGTATGAGACGTTTTGTGAATTCAAATCGGAAGTATCTACAGTTTGCCAATGGGCTTATCACACCGAATTTCATGATTAACACGCACAATGTTTTCATTAAGCAATGCGATATTAACACATTTCTTAGAGGATTTGAACTCCTTTTGATACGGAAGTCCGGATATCAAATACTTATAATACAAGCAATCTCGTGGATCAGCCAAAAAGCTGTCGGCTAAAAAACTTGTTCCACTACATTTTAGCTTCTTTCTTTTTGTTTTGGTTTTTTTTTTACCAACAAATCTTGCCATGAGATAAGGTCAATGCTAATCATAGGTATTATGTATATTTAAGCTAGGAGTAATAAAATGTTTCTAGTTTGCGAAATGCTAGCCAAAATCGATTTGCCTAACACTTTGTCACACATACATTCGAAAGATGTATGACAAATGTTATATCTGCAATGAACACGGTTTAGGTTTCAAAGAAGAAGTACACCACAATGGTCAGTAGTTGTTGTGGGAAAAACTGTCTTATTACTATGCAAACAAAGTGGCTTTGTTTGCAACACTTTTCTGGTTTCGGTAATAAACATAAATCAATTTTTGTAAGTTTCCGTACTGGTTTTGTTCTCTTGGCATGTTGTGGTTTCTCTCGCTGTACGTTTAAAGTTTATATTAGGGAGTTCCCCTAGACATAGATAATCACGTGAGAGATCCCAAATAGATATTTATCTTAGATTCGTTCATAATGACCACATTTGTACGTTATGCTACTGAAATTTTAATATCATATAAGGATGTTTTTGAGATAATTTATGCAAACTAAATTGATTTGCTTTGTTTTATGAAGACGTTTTACCATTGTAAACTTCTTACAGCAGCTTCATCTGTTAATAGTTCTAGTCTATACAGTCAACACGTTTACTTTATAAATATTTTCTGTGGGAATTGGGGCCTATTGTTCATGCCACAATGATTTCCTGAAAGTTCATTACTTGCAGCTCGGAAGTTCACTACTTGTAGCTCGGAAGTTATAAATACAGGTTATATGTATGGTCTGAATTAATTCTATTTATAATCAACATAATATTATGCCGAAATGAGGTTCCTCCGCGGTGTTGTTGCAGCTACTTCTCCGAACGGAACGATCTATGCTTCGATGGGTTGGTCACGTAGTGCGTATGCCCCCAGACCGGCTTCCTAGACGCGCCATGATTGCCGTGCCATCAGGTAGGCGACTTCGCGGAAGACCTAGAAATAGATGGTTGGATCAAGTCCGACATCTCTCCTGGAGCCGCTTAGGGATTCCTCCTGATGAATAGGAGTCAATGGCGGAGGAGCGAGAAGGATGGAGAGTCCACCTGAGCATCCTACCCCCGCGACCCTCATGAAGGATTAGCGGGCCATTGAAAATGAATGAATGAATGAATAATATTATTAGCCACAAATGTATTCTTTCTTTCTCACAAATGTATTGATTATTAAAAAAGTTCGCAGATCCGTGGAAGCCTTCACGTCAAGGAATCCATCCTATGAAAAATAGAGCGCAATCGGCTCAGTTGGTATTGCCACGTTCAAAGAAGAGCTCATTTCAACCCTGTTAAAGAGGCAATATCAATGAAGATTCCAAAGACATCGCGAGGCAGGAGAGGCAGGCCTATGAACGCGTGCATCACACAAATGCAACGACACCAACATTTGATTGGCCCAGTAACCAAGTGATTCAAAATCGGGAGGTCTGTCAATATTTTCTAAGGTTAAATAGGCGAACCCCACAGACGGATCAGTAGAAATGCAGTGAAGTGGGAGGGTTATGATCACTTGTTTTCGGATCAGAACCTCACCGAGATAGGAAGAAGAAGTATTGATTATTGAAAAAAAGATATTGTTCCTAGCGAAACGAAAATGTATTCCTATGCAAGTATATAACATTAGGGTGGTTCTTATATAAACGAAAAAATTAGTTTTCCTAAATTTGTTCGTGGCACCCCTTAAATATGTTCTATACCGCAAAAAACTACGAGTACTGCAGGAATTTTTTTTTTATAAAAAACTCTGCTACCGCTTATAAAGCTCTTATACTTTGCTTGTTTTGTAAACTTCATTATCGTTTGAAATTCCTACATCCTTCTTCAAAAACTCAGAGAAAAGGCCAACTATGCTGAAAAGAAATTCCAATGTGTTGCTCGATACAAAATCTTCGAGGTTTTTATTTAGTACCTTTCAAAGAGCATCAGAGCTGCAAGTCATTTCTAGATCCTGTAGGTGTTTGGGGCCAATATTTTACATAAATCCTGACTGTAAAAACGCAGATGTCTTTTATTCCATTTTCTTCTTTCTTCGACAACATATTGATCTCTAAATAAACGGTAGCGACCTAAACGACCTAAACGTTAATGAAATTTGAAAAAAAAAACTTTCAGATAGGAAAACTAAATAACAGGGTTCCCGGATATAATTTCAAAATTTCGATTTTAAGAACCACCCTAATTATCGTATGTTGGACGATAAAATACAAACAATTTAAAAATAGTAAGGAAGACGTACAGATAACAAATGTGTAGATATTACAAGAAGCAGATAAATAAATATAAATATGGATTACAGTAGGTACTTACTTACTTACTTATGTCCTTTAACCCCTCGGGGGGCATAGGGCGTCAACCACGCCTGCGCGCCATCGTGTTCGGAGTTCTGCAACGCGTTTGAGCTGCCTCCAACTCATTCCTAAAGAGCTCGATTCCTCCTCAACTGTTCTGCGCCACGTTTGCCTAGGGCGTCCCGCTATTCTGCCTGCCTGGGTGAGCGGATTCCACTGCATAGCGTATTTCGCAATGGAGTTGTCATCGCGCCGTAGGGTGTGTCCAATCCATTGCCACTTTCTTCTTCGTATAGTAATGCTTATAGGTTCTTGGCCCGTTCTCAGATAAAGCTGTTCGTTGGAGATGCGGTTCGGCCAAAAAATCCTCAAGATGATTCTTAAGCATTTGTTTACGAAGACTTGCAGCTTGCGTGTGTTAATGGTGTCCACCTTCCAGGTACTGCACCCATAAAGCAGCACTGATTCTACGTTGGAGCGGAACAGTCGTAGCTTGGTTCTTAAGCTAATAACATTGCTTCTCCAGATTTTGGACAGCATTCCGAACGCAGCTTTAGCCTTCCCGATTCTGCTGCACACATCCAGTTCGGTGCCACCGCGATTAGCCGAGACGACACTTCCTAAATATAGAAAGTTATCAACTTTCTCGACTTGCTTTCCGGCAATGTTAAGTTGAGCGCGGGTATTGGAAGTACTCAGGGCTTTTGTTTTGGCTGTGTTTATTTTTAGCCCCACTTTGTTTGCCTCAGCTTCTAGATTTTGGGCCATCAAATGAAGATCCATTATCCGATGTGAAAGTAGACAAACATCGTCAGCGTAATCTAGGTGTTTAAGGTAAGATGTCATAGTCCAACGAATTCCAGAATTAGCTTCCGTCAATGCTGCACGGAGTACATCGCTGATAACCACCAAGAACAATAGTGGGGACAGTATGCACCCTTGACGTACTCCACTTTGGACTTCAAAGTCCTCCGACACCTTACCATTGTGCACGATGTGACACTTGCCGCCCTCATATGTAGCCTTGATAATAGCTATAAGCTTTTCTGGAATGCCTCTCCTGCGCAAGGCCAGCCAGATAGCATCTCGATTCAAGCTGTCGAAAGCCTTCTCGAAGTCGATAAACAGTAAATGTAGCGGAGACCTATACTCAACGCATTGTTCGATTATAATCCGTAAGGTGTTTATGTGGTCGATGCAGGAGGATCTAGCGCGAAAGCCTGCCTGTTCGACATCGAGAGTTGAATCTAAATGATCTTTAATTCGTTCTAGAATTATTCTAGCTATTATTTTGGCTACAGCTGGAATTACAGTAGGTAAGTAAATAATAATATTGGACAGATTAAGTATGTTGGGTATGGTGCAAAATCAAAGTACTAACGCTTACCTTGTAAGCTAAGTATACGACTATGTTGGGTATGGTGCAAAATCAAAGTCAGTAAAGTTGATTGGATCATGTTTCTACTCTCCTTAGTCTTCTTTAATCCCTTCCCAGTGTTTAGAAAACCGATGTAAGCAGCCGTGGTTTTCTAATGTCATTTATATGCGGATCGCCTTAAGGGTTTTAATTGTAAAGTGAGCAAAGTTGTTAGGCTTATCAAAAATGTTTTATTGCACAATAATCGCTCTGTGGGTAAAATAAATATGGATAAGAAAATTATATTATTCTAACAGTAGACAAAATCAATCTTTATATATGTACTTAGGGGTCGCCGCACTACGAACTATTTATCTACTCCTGCTTACATGTTACTCAAAGTTGTCTAATGCCTCACTTGAGCTTCAATCACACTGAAAGGTCGTTAGTGACCATTAGTCTCACAAAGAAAAGAGAAGTGTTTCTATTCAATCAACTTCTGAATACCTACATACATATGTATATACTTGTATGTAATTGGATTGTGTGTCGAGGCAATTATAAAAACGTGAAAAACAACATATGCAGTTTAAAAACCTTGAAAAAGGCTGATTTCAAATCAAATGAGGCTGTATACCTTTGCAGCAAAATGCAAGTATAATATTTAAAGCTGGCAATGCTGTAAGTTGGTTTGATGAAGAAGGATATAAACCGCTCTGCGTCATTCATAGGTCATAATCAGTTGCTCTGGAAGAGTGGAATCTATAGTTTAGGTGGTAAAGGTCTGCAGTACTTTCTCGTAGTTCCTACAGGGGTCATCTTCGTCAAACTTAAATTTTACAGCAAACATTATACAGGGTTGCCCAAAAATACTCATCCGATGTTGTTTTTCTATAACTTTAAAATGAAATGACATAATTTCATAATTTTTTTTCTTCAAATGTTTATATGGACCTTTATGTCAAAGTCTGCCGCGTATAACAAATCTGAATCCAAATAAGCGTTGCCTGTTGCTTCTGTAGCAATCACCGTAATAGATGTCACAGTCTTTCATCCTCCTTTTGCCCGGCTCATCCCATCGCAGTTCCTGGATGGCGTTTATATCTGCTTTATAGCAGTCTAGGACCTCTGCTAATTGCTCGGCTGCACGTGGTCTGTAAAGGAACAGAACATTCCACGTATAGATCCGAAGGTCGTTGTCCTCATTTCGTTTGCTGGGGTCGTTATCAGTTAAGTCATCCGTATCCGAGGCTTTTGGTAATTTCGGAACCATGAGTTTTTTACGTGTTAGGGAAGTTACCCCGAGGGCACAACCCCCAACCTAGAGGGCCTCCTTAACTATTCCCCTAGGACAAGGGGCCGGGTACATCGGTGCCAGTAATCCACTACTCCTCCGCCACCATCTCTATTCCAAAGTCCTGACCAACATTGGAAATTCCTTACCGCCTGTGATCCGAAAACGTCAGAGCAGCTCGCCACCGTTGACTCCGTCTAGGGAATTCGTCCGCTACCGCCTGGAACAAGAAAAAGTGGTCTAGTGAGAAAGCACTCTTCCCCCGTCTCTCATCTGCAGCCGCCAAGAATCCTCCAAACGGGGTTGGTTACCCATTTCTTGGATTAAGGTATTAGGTACCCAGCTGTCACTGCATGGAGGTTGAGAGTAGGAGTTGGTAGGCCTCATCTGTCTTTGACAATGGTTGGCAAATAATGGGTTTCTTTTCAATCCGTATACTCGTACACCTTAAGCAATTTTCATTTCAAATGACTTACATACATGATCACGTCATGATCCCCCATCTTCCTTTACGGTAAATAAATAAGTTTTTCAGATAAAGTTATATGTTCTGTTCTGACTATATCTATTATGTAATTAATCGTGTACTATATGCTTGCTTATTGAAGCTGAGACTTTCTGCAACGAAACTAGGTTGCGACTAGTTAAAAGTTTGACCCGTTAATTAGCTATTCAGAAAATGTGTATTACAACTAGGACTCGCGTTCTTAACACAAGATTATTGTTGTCTTTAATGATCCTGCTAGGTGTATTTATGGTTTGCATCTCGGTTGTATATTGCCAGAATATTTAAATGCAAGAAACTGAATTTTTTTGCATAAACTTGTTCAAACTCAGACTCTGACATAACCTTATGACTATTCTAATTTAGTTCGTGCACAATCACGCAGAACGCTCAATTTTATTATTCCACGTTTCAATTACATTTCATCAGCAAGATTTTTCTACACTATCACTATCAAGTTCAGGTAATGGGATTCTCTGCCCTTATCTATTACTTGCTTACTTAAATACTGTGTCCCCTTATTGTCTTAGGGCATTAACTACGCCTATGCGCCATTGTGTTTCATTGTGGCTCCTGGCAATGTGTTATAGCTCCAACCAGAACTTTCTCAGTTGCTGAGATTTCTTTTCGAATATTCCACTCCACGCCATACGAGGACATCCCTGTATTCGCCCTTGTTCCGTTAGCGGCTTCCATTGCAAAGCATATCGCCCTTAGGTAGGTCGTGTGTTTTGTATAATCACATTGAGATACAATTTGACCCGAACACTCGTAATATATTTTTTAGACAGCGATTAATAAAAGTTTTTTGTGACATTAATGGTCACTTTCCAGGTACTGCAGTCATATACTAGTACCGATTCCGCATTAGAGTGGAATAGCTGTAGCTTAGTATTTAAGCTGATTGCACTTCTTCTCCATATTAAAGACAGCATACCGAATGCAGTCTTAGATTTAGATATGCGGCTACCAACATCTAATTCGTCTGTCCGTCAATCGAGATTACACTTCCAAGATAACGTAATTGTTCCACTATCTCAACCTGTTGTCCTGAAATGCTGATGTGAGTTGTTGATGTGTTTGAAGAAAGACTTAAGATTTCAGTTTTGGTGAAGTTAATCATAAAGCCTACCAAGTTTGTCTCTGTGACCAAACAAGTGGTCATTTGGTTCAGGTCCATGATTCTGTGCGATAGTAGGCAAACGTCGTCAGCATAGTCAAGGTATTCAAGGCTCCATTGGATTCCGTCACTCCTTGTCGACAGAGCGCTCCGCAAAATAGCGCTGATTACCACCAAAAAGAGTAGTGGTGATAGTATGCAACCTTGCCGGACGCCAGTTCGGATCTCAAATTCTTTTGACAACCTACCCCTATGCAACACGTGGCACTTCGCACTTGCAGAACTCGTTTTTATAATGGCTACCAATTTGTTTGGTTTGCCTCTCCTGCGTAAGGCATGCCATATAAATTCTCTGTTTATAATGTCGCGTCTATGATTTCATCCTTACTTGGAGGAGAGATGCTATCTGTTAAACTAATCCTTACAATTTCAAAACAGCTATATTCAATCATTTCCCCACCCAATCTTAGTTTTTTATCAATCCTTTTATTTTTTTGTTTTTCATTGCCTCACTTTTGTTTTATAATCAATCTTACTATGCATAATATTAACATAATGTTAACGTCTATACAAGGTAAATAACTTTAAACTTATTGATTCATTTCATACTTAGTGGGCGCCGTGGCGTAAGTGGTTAGTGTGTCGTTCGTTCGAATCCCAGAAAACACCAAAAAGTTTTTTCACGGTCCCACCTCTCGCGAGCGTCTGACAAACATCCAAGAGTATTGTTGTCACGAAAAAGCTTCTCAAATCGCCGTTCGGACTCGGCATTAAACTGTAGGTCCCTTCTATTCGTATGAAAAATATAACGCACACAACATGAGTGGTTGCGAGAAGCTAGGCCCTGGCACTTTAAAGAGCTGTCGCGCCAAATATTTGTATTTTTTTTTTTTTCATACTTAAGCATTTTGAACTCCATATAATTACTGTGAAAGATCACATCTAAATTGAACTTTTATTAAATTAAGAGTGCAATTGAAGAAAACAAGTACACCGTGAGTCATCCATAAGTCACACTGAGGTTCAACAATTTTATTAGGTACTTTTTCGTTTATATACATATATTTTTTTAACTGACGCAGAAACTCGAGCGATTTAGCTAAAAATATTTACAAATGTTATCATCATTTCGAAGCCGTTAATGGCGGTTGCAATTTTTCTTATTTGATGTAAAAAAATACGCATTTTATATATTTCACAAAATAAAACAATTATATTTAATAAGTGCATAAACAAAAGATGTTGTTTAGTTTTAAGTTCCATAGTGACGTATGACCCACCCTGCACTTCGCGACAACACCTTACAAGTTTATATACTCATACATACCATATATTATTATTTTAAAGTAAAAATTGCTAATGTTGAGATCATCGCGTAGTACTGTTTTCAACAAAGTCTGACGGGAGGTTATTGGAAACCCTACTGTGATACGAAAGTCTCATTAATTTGGAAACGCGTAACGCCTAAACCTATTCTTTCTATAACCCGTATTTTTTTTTTATAATTTGTCACACTCAATGAATACTCAAGGAAAGGATAAACAGTGAGAGAAGGATTGGTGTAGTGGTTTGAAACTCGGTTATTATGTTTCAGCGAAACTCCGGGGATGGTGTCCAGATAATTGGGGAGATTTGTTTTGTTATTTTGTCCTTACTTCTGATTCACAGTAGTTTTAAGGACCATCAGTTGTCATAGGCATATCGATCATCCAACAAGGCGAACAATTTTTCAAGGCATATGACCAACCTACTACCCGTGTTATGCCTTCGCAATAGTGTTTGACATAAGTTTTCGCAATTGATCGAACTGGGACTTTATATATTTTGTAATAAAGAAATAGGTACCTTGTCTATTCGATACAACGCGGCCTTGTTTGAAGTGCCCTCTGGCCCTCAACTTGGACTTTTTTCCCACAAATCGAGAAGGAATCTGTGGACTTTCTTAACTAATTTTCAGTATGATAGTTGGTTGCTTTGTAATAAAATAGGAGTCATTCAGCTTTTCTATAATAAGCTCTCTGAAGTATATGATTGATAGTTCTCAAATTTGTTAAATAAATGATATTAGTTAGTACCACTCGTACATCCAAATTTCCATATGGGGCGTGTGCTCCATTTGATCGGATACATCATTTTCTTGTAGCATATTCTACTCACGATGAAATGCGAAAACTACGAGTATTGCAATATCATTAGAAATCTAGTAGCCAGCAAGTAGCTATTGAAACAAAGCAAAAGCTATGATCTTTATTTGGTCGGTATATACTATATGACAATACGTACACCTAAGCAATACCAATGTGAAGATACTCAGTCATTCAGTATGGTCACCATGTTCAGTAACACGAATGCAATAAACAAATCAAAAGCTACAATAGATGACTCCTTAAACCTATTGAAGAACAGTGTTAGAAATAGAGAATTCTCCCTGACCTTACTTCGTATAATAGTAAATCAGGTAGAAGATTTTATCTCTTATCTTTAATTAGATGCATAGAAAGATAAAATTAATCCACAAGGTATAGCACATAAACCGTGAAGTTTTATCTCACACCGTATAGAGGTCAAGAAGTAATTAAGAAATTTTTTTCTTAAAAAAGTGTCTCATGGGTTATTTGAAGCCTATTCCGGATACCACAAAAGGAAATGGTAGAGAGTATGGTTGTTAACTTATTTTATTATGGAATGCATATCGTTGTTGCAATGCTTTGAGGTGATTCATTTTGCTGTAGCTATGAGAATGCATTTAAAGGCGTCATTGAAGGGTGATGTCACACATTTCCAGGGTTTTCCATTCAATTCTTAAGTTCATTAATTCGGCGAAGGACAACTTACTTAAGTATATGTAACAGTGTAACAGTTGGATGCACTTTTCAAGGCCGCGATGATATATTTTCATATTGCAAAATGATTTTGGTCTACACATGACTCGATTAACTTACAGCTCTTGAGTATTTCTTAGCGAAAATAAGTACTATTATTTTTTTCTTACTCTGAAATTAAAAGCATTTCTTTACAATATTATAATATAATACATACTCGTATGCATGCTGAAATCAGTGAGTAGCTCTTGTTACTTAAAAACTTCATTAATGAGTTTCCAATCTACAGTATGGGTTGCTAGTGAACTGCATGGGTATTTGTACTACAAGGTTCTTTTCCATGGTTAAGAGTTGAAGATGTTGAAGATCAGTAATTTCTTTATATTGACTTTAATTAAAATTTATGAGAATGTCTGTCCAGTTAGAACGAACAGAAGAAGTGAAAATGTATTGGCTGGTAGATTGCCGACGCCATGAAAAGAATAATGACGAAATCCAAGCACAATTCCTTTAAGATAGCAGATTTAATGCAAATGAAAGACACAGCTGTCAGACTAGGTGGAGTCTCCTGAGCTCGGGAGAAAAGATTTGATGAGTCCTTTTGTCAATAAGTTTAAGACCTATCAGACGCTGTGAATCTTCCCTGATGATTTTGTCCACAAAATTGAGATACTATCATGGCAAATCTTTGGATTAAGTAAACAGAACGACAAAAAAAAAAAACTGCATTTGGATGTCCTACTAAGTAGCTTATTATAGAACAAGTTATTACTGGAACATTCTCCCAGGAGACATATTTCTAGAAGCTTAAATTTACAGATATTCAAGAGCAGAAGCAACAATCATCTACAGCCATCTCGGGGTGCTGTCTCAAAGATTCCCATTTCTTGAAAGCTTATAAAAAAAACATAGGCAGGAAGAGCGGTTCAATATTCCTGTTCTGTTCGCTGACAATAGGCGTGTTTTGGTGAGACGTCGCTACTCAGTAAAGTAAAACAGCAACTACCAACTTGCCATTCATTTTTTTGTTGTTGTACTCCGTGCTAGATTTTACTTTACTGAGTAGCGACGTCTCACCAAAACACGCCTAATGCCAATTTTTAACCCTTTCATGCCAGATGTTGCCTATAGGCAACATTGTATGTTTTAGCTTTTAAGTCGCGTAATTTTAATTTATTCTCTAACGACTTTTTTTTTTAGAATAGGTTGATATGTTGTGCAAGTTTGTTGTACAATTTTTTTTTCGAATATTTTATTGAAAGTATTGCTAGTGATCACTTTGTAGCTGATCTTCGGTGAGCGCACATGTACAATTTTTTTTATGCGAAATATGAGTTTGCAAATTATTTAAAAAAATATATAAAGAAATTTAAGTGTACAAAACCAAGTACGTAAAATAACTAAACACATGTAAGAAAATTAGGAAAAACAAAGAAAAATCGAAAAAAACTTTTAGTTTATGGTCAGAAATTTTTTTAAACTTTTTAGGCAACATTTCATAACTTCTAGACCAGGGTACATAGGACTTTGAAATTGATATCACTTCATATTTACGTCTAGACTAACAACTCCATATCCTTGAAAAAGTATTAGCCACTCCCAAATTAATTCTGGCATGAAAGGGTTAAACTATAGTTGGATGAACTATGTGATTGGATCTCGCACCCAAGAGTGTACTCGTATTAGCAATGGTTTTGTACTGATGTCGAGAAAACCTTTGAGAGTGGTTTGCAATTGATAACAAGCCGCATTTAAAAAAATCGATGACAACACGGGGTATCCATTTTGTTTAATCCATTTTTGTCTGCCATAAGTTTTGAAGTAGCTAAGAATTCAGTTCACTTTTAGTTCATTATTCCAAAAAAAAAAAATGCAAATATTTGGCGCAACAGCTCTTTAAAGTGCCAGGGCCTAGCTTCTCGCAACCACTCATGTTGTGTGCGTTATATTTCTTACACGAATGGAAGGGACCTACAGTTTAATGCCGAATCCGAACGGCGATTTAAGAAGCTTTTTCGTGACAACAATACTCTCGGATGTTTGTCAGACGCTCGCGAGAGGTGGGACCGTGAAAAAACTTTTTGGTGTTTTCTGGGATTCGAACTTGGAACCTCATGCGTAGTGATCCGACACACTAACCACTTACGCCACGGCGCCCACTCATTATTCCCTAAGGTTGGTTTTATTGCACTAATTTGGCCTTATGCTTAATGTTCCAATCATGTTGGAAAGTGATATGTGCTGCAAAAAATATGCAATAACATTTACATATACTGTCTATCGGATCCTCTATTACTTTATTCAATCTCTTATTCGTTCTCATTTATGAGAATTGAAGGTATTGGACATTACGAAAATTTGGAGTTAGAGAATTTCGTAGTCCTTAATATTATAGTAGTATAGTTGAAGTGGGTATTGTTTTTAGTGACGTTCAGATCGTAGTTTAGCTAAATTATCCTCACCACATTTAAGCAATCAAACTATTAATTTAAAAAAATATACCTAAAAGAGAAAAGTGCATGTAGCTTGCGTGACTGAATGTTGTATATGCCATTTTCGAAAAACTAAATTTTTAAAAAATAAATAAATAGCTTTGACATTTGAAATTCAGCTCAGGTGTATTAAGAAGTCTAAAATGCGACCAATCAGTCTATATTCCATTTATTGCACTTAATCCTTGTATCTATATTTTTGAAGCAGACGCCCAAGGTAGGTTTTCTCGAAGTATGTCTAATAAAAACAAATATTTAATAATGTCTGCTATTTATTGCAGCTTACAGTTAACTGCTATTTGCTTACTGGAAAACTAACCTAGCTTCCAATCAGCATTTTAGAGCATAATCCTGTTTGGATATCCGGAAAACTTTTTTTAAAGGCGATTCGTTCTACCACTGTTGCAAGATGGGTAAATGGATTTCGTTGAGCAATTGTCATCTTTCCATAGGGATTAACCAATTGCAGCGTTCTCATCTATTATAGCTTCTTAGTTAAGACCTAATTTGGGCGTACGCACTACCCAGGCGCAGTTGCTCTATAAGCATTAGCCACATCTTTTTGAAGGGAAATGCTTTGTATGTCAACTGATTTTACAGCTTTGCCAGATCCGGGATAGCATTCCCTGGCAGCCTTTGTTTGGTGGCATCCTGATTCACATCGCAAAACGAAACGTCTGTATTGGTAATCAACATTTCAAGGACATTTGGACATACATACATATCACTAATTGATGTTATCAATTTTTCTTTTTAGTCTCGAAAGGCTCTCTGGCTGGACACTTCTATATTTCACAGCAAGATTCAAGAAAAAATGCAAGGGGATCGTGACACAATCCATTTGTAACGAGTTGCATATAAAGCCAAACAAGTTCATAAATAGAAAATTCTAGTAAGATCTGTATAAATACAAATTAAATCACTTGAGAACGGCTGGACCGATTTGGCTAATTTTTTTTTTAAATGTTCGTAATAGTCAGAATAAGGTTTTTACGGAAAGAAAAATTGGAAATTTTGAGAAAAACTGTTTTCTTGTGTTCTTTTCCATGGGATTTTTGCATGAAAATTTAATGTAAGAAAATAAATCATTTGGTTGACGTTTCTTTCTCATTTTTACTTTACATTTTCAAAAGCTGTTCACAAATTTACAAAACGATCACAAACTATTTTATTGAAATTTGGACAGGACAACGTCAGTCGGGTCAGCTAGTACATAATAATGTTTGTATGTAAGCTTAGAGTGTTCGCCTTGTTATTTTTATTTGTGTGACTGAAACATTGTACAAATACAGAAAATACCAAGAAGTAAAGATGAAGGTATTTTTAAAAGTAATTTGTTTGCACTTTTTAACAAGCATAGCTATTCAGCCAATGGGTATAACCATCCAACGACGGACGTGGCAGTGGATTAGTCACACGTTCCGAAAGGGTGACAGTTCCATAGCGAAACATGCTATGCAATGGAAGCCTTTAACTCAGGATGGTAGAAGACCTGGCGGTCCGAGGAAAACTTGGCGCAGAACAGTCGAGAAGGAGGCGCAGCAGTTGGGGAAAAGTTGGGGAGAGCTCAGACACATTGCCAGAAACCGTACACGATGGGTAGGCGTAGTAGAGGGCCTAGGACCCCCAAGGGGATACAGAACATGGAGTAAGTAAGTATAGCTATCTTTCCATTCTACGCATCCCGAAAAAACTACCTGCACTTTCGCTCAATTTAATTAAAAAAATATTACGGATCCTAAAAATTTGTCAACTGTTTAGAATTTGGAAATTGGGCTATTCAAAATAGAATACAATAAAATCCAAGACATTAAAATGCAGCTGCATATGCTGGGAAGGTGTAGTATCTACAGTAGATAACTAGATGCATCAGCACCAAAAAAGGCAGAAACTGTGTTCAACTTTTGCACACCGGGGAGCTCGGGAAGCATAAGTCCGACACGAGTTGCCTTTGTACTGTTTAAGTCGGAAAGCACAACGGAATTAAAAAAACAATATTTTTTTACCAAAGCTTTTTTTATTGAAAATGGAAAAATTTAGCCCTTGGATTTCAAAGTGGTGTATAGTTTCCAGCTACAAGTACGTATAGCGAGCAATATACCAAACCAAGAAAAAATTAATGTAGATAAGCTATCGAAAGCTAACGAGCACTGTCATTTTGCTAAAATCGTAGCGAATTTGTTACATTTTTTTTAATAAACACATTTACTACTTGCTATCCACTTTCACCAAAATTGATGAATTTTTTGCTTTCGTATTCTTTCCCATTCTACATCTGAAAGCACACGTAGCTAAGCTTTCAAATGTAGTGAGAACCTTTTAATCGGACTATGTAATATCCTGAAGAAAAGAGACCCTCTGAACTGCGCCAATTACAGAGGTATAAGTCTCCTCAACATCGCATATAAGATCTTGTCTGCCGTATTATGTGAACGCATAAAACTGATAGGTCCTTATCAGTGCGGTTTCAAGCCTGGAATGTCCACCATTGACCAAATATTCACACTACGGTAGTTCTAGGAAAAAACCAATGAATACTAAATTGATACGCCTATGATAGCGTGTATAGAGACGAGTTATACAGAGCGAAGTCTAGTCTTGGCATCCCTGCCAAGCTCGTCTGTTTGTGCAGAATGACGATGGAGAACCCTCGCTGCTCCACCAAAGTCGGTAAGAACATCACCGAAGCGTTCGATATCAGGAAAGGTCTTAGACAATGCGACGTGCTATCATGCGATCTCTTTAACATAGTACTCGAGAGAATTGTACGAAACTCACAAGTCAACACCGAAGGTACAATCTTTTGCAAGTCTATACAACCACTCGCTTACGCCGCTGACATTGACGTAGTTGGATGAACTCAGCGGCCCTATCTCGAACTTTTAAGGTAACTCTTTATAAGACACTAATCATCCCAGTTCTGCTGTATGGCGTAGAGGTATGGACATTGTTAAAATCGGATGAGGATGTCCTTGGTTACTTTGAGAGAAAAGTTCTTCGAGTGATCTTTGGTCCCGTCTGCATAGACGGCGAGTGGAAGAGAATGTATAATGCCGAACTAAACGGCCTATACAAGGACATCGACTTAGCCAGAAGAGTTCAAATACAGCGACTAAGACGGCTGGGTCATGTAGATCCGATGGAGCCCAAGGTTCCAGCCAAGAAAGTCTTCGAATCCACCCCGGATGGACGGCGCAGTAGAGGATGACCTCGCGGTAGGTGACGCAAACAAGTGGAGGGGGACCTCAACCAACTTGGCGTGCGCAACTGCAGGCAGCTGGCTCTTAACCGGGCTGGCTGAAGAGGTTTGTTGATTGAGGCCCAGGTCCACCCCGGACTGTAGCGCCACCTAAGTAAGTAAGTAAGTAAGTATATAATATCATGCGTTTGTTGCCATCTTTTCGCTTCTATCTCAGTAAGGGTTGCATATAGATACCTATCGTCTTCGACCATTTTGATGAAGATACGAGTATGTAGGTGAGGTTAGGTTGGCTGTTTGTACGAGAGTGCAGACATACTCAGATCACTAGAGGTACATTGTGATGCCATAGATCTTTCCATTTGACTACCCAGAATAAAGATGAAGATATGTAAGCTTATATCAGTTAAGGATGGCAAACATTTTGAGAAAATGTATTAAATGTGAGGGCTTTTTCAACGAATATTTGAAACTTTAAAGTCCCTTATCGCTCTGAAATTAGAGACGAGATGATTTAATTAACTAATCCACAAATATAAAATTTACAAATATAATTTATTTTTACTTAAGACCGATTTGAAGTCAGTTATTCAGTTTGATTGCCACTGTCTATGAAATAAAGGAAGTATTATATTGAATGGCATACTTATTACTTGTTAGTTCACATGAGACCACTTATCCATTACATTTCTAGAAATGCTTGGAATCAAAAAAAAAAAAAAAAAACAAAAATCGTTGGCACATATTATGAGGCAAACATTTATGTTACATTTACTATGTAACTTCATAGATGGCATACCTTCAGAGATGTACAATGTTTTTTTTATTTTCTAGTCTCACTCGTTCATGCAATGATGAGATTGAAAATTCTGCAAATATATTACCTTACTATACAAATGTGGTGACAGATATGAATATCATACAAAAGGTAGCTTTCATCGTTTATAAACATAGACTTGCCACTCTTTTGCTACAACAAAAACTTCTCATAACGCCAACTTCTAACACAACCTTCAGTATACTTTTTTTAAATCACCATAAATAAACAATTAACTACTGTATTGGACTGATGCATCACAAATATTTAACCTGAATAGAAATCACCAATATTAACTGAAATAATTTGGGGAAGGAAAAACATTGAAATACGTTAAATTTATTATGAGACTTTAATTACTCATGAAAGTAAGTGTGGTTTATCCAACATTTTCCCTATTCCCGTTTCCACATGCCAACTGACCTTCCCAGCGAATTGGCAAGATACTTTTCCAACTGTCGGTCGTCATCACAAAGTTAGGCCAATGTACTTTTACCCCACCATGCTATGTGCACCGGCTTCACTCGAAATTCTCCTTGACCGAATGGGCAGACAACGAGATACTTGTTCGCTTCGAGATACTATACAACAGTTCGAACAAATGTAATAGATCAACAACAGAAGACTGCCGTTCAACACGATGCGTAGGTAACACACCGACACTGGAGTCGCCTAGCCAAACTTTGCTTTGGTAATTGATAGTTAATATGATCGTTAAGTGACGTGCGAGCATGCAGAGTGTAAATCCTCACTTTATTTATACACGATAATCATTTGAATTTGGTATCAGTGTGTTTTGGGCCTGAGCAGCCATCGGTTCAGTATCAATTTCAGTTTCATTCAGTCTTCAGGTCTCAGTCTCAGCAGAGTGGTTGAAGCTCTGCTTTAAGCAGTGTGTGGTGATCTCAAAACAAACTTTTTGGATATCATACAGTGAATAGAACAATTTTTTAAGATAGCAGTAGTGGATTAACTTTTGTACTGTAAGTTTATTTACAAAATATTTATTATATATAAATTTGGAGCGTAGTGCGATTTTAATTGATATACATATGCGAAAAAAAGATACTGATTCCTTCAATTGTGATTAAAAACAGTTTATGGTGAATTGGTTAAGTGCCGCTTAATCGAATGTATGCTCGCTGGAGTTTTTTTTCTTGTTTTTTGCATTTGATCTACCTACTTGTGTGCGTCCGTGAACTGACATTTTTTCATATAAAATATGATACATTAAAACACCGTACACAGTTTATTTTATTATGGCATTTGTTATTGATAAAAATGTATGGACTAATAAATGAAACCAGGTTTACATGGTGCTTCTTCTCATGACGTTTTCAGGGGATGATTTTGTGATATATTTGAATTTCCGTAACGGTAACAGATACGAGTAGAATCGTCAATATCGAAATGTCTGAACGTAAACTTATAGGTCAGTGGAAAGTGCGTTGGGCGCCATTTATAGATAGAATAAACCAAGGTTAGCGAATGTTTCAAATTTACAAAAAAAATACATTCAATAACTTTCTTGATCAGAATAAAATTGCGCATAAAAAAAGATTTCATTATATAATACTATATCTTGTAATATTGATTTTTTTCGAGGTAAAGCCACAAGAGGTCGAGAATTTTATCCAAAATTCATAAAATGAAAGCTTGGTGCCTTAAACATGTCATTCTATTTTAGGTAATTATGTGTCACATATGACAGAAAAAAAAAACTTGGTATATAGAGGGGGTCCTTTCAAAAAGAATGTATGAAATATTGCCTGTTTCTTTTTCTTATATTGAAACCACCAAAAAACCGGTGGTTAAACGAATGCCTTTGGGTACGCCTGAACAGAAATACTCCAATTCTAGTGTATGCAAAACCGGCAACATACATACATTTTCAATGCCGCTAATCCTTTATGAGGGTTGTGGGGGTAGGATGCTCAGTTGGACTCTCCATCCTTCTCGATCCTCCGCCATTGACTCCAACTAATCAGGGGGAATCCCTAGACGGCTCCAGGAGAGATGTCGGACATGGTCCAACCATCTACTTCTAGGCCTACCGAGGGGTCGCCTACCTGATGTCACGTATTGGAAGCAGGTGTGGGGACATACGCACTACGTGATCAGACAATCGAAGCATAGACCGTTCCGTTCGGAGAAGTAGCTGTTGCGCATTCGTTCCCTGCGAGTTATTCCAGCAACACCGCGAAGGAACCTCATTTTGGCAGCTTGTATCCGCGATCTTATTCTTTCGGTCACTATCCAAATTTCATGACCGGCAACATATTACTATTCAATTCAATTGAACTCAATCCCAGTTTTAGTTATATTTAAAAATATTTTCAATCATTAAATAGTTTTCATGCAAAGTTTAATGGTTATCTGCAGGAGGTTATTCTGATAGAACGTTGAGAACAAAATTGAACTTTTTATTTTAAATATTTAGTTAGTAAAAATGTTTTTTTTTTTCTTCAAAAAGTTATTTTTTAAAGATTTTAAGTAATTTTTTATAATGAGAAGCAGAAAACGAAAAAGTTTGTCTCAAATCAAGCTTTAGTTTGACGAAAGAAAATGTTGTTTTATTAAAAATGTTCTCCCGATGTTGATAAGACTTCTGGGTAGTTTGCTCTGTAGGATTGGTGCTATATGCCTTAGTTTAAGTTTGCCATACACATTATAGATTTGAAGTACATGTAGGCAGACGTTGGACTTGTCTTTTTGTGTTTTTTTTCTTTTTTTTTGCCGAGAGTAGGTGAAAAATCTTTTAAAGACACCATAAGGCCCGACCGAGCGTGCTTATGGTAGTGTGAGATTTTTACTCACTAAAAAAACACATCTCTTCAAAATGAATACTACAACTAAGCCGACGCTTATCCAGCAGTTTCATTTTCGCTTACGATACACGTGATTTTTGGGGAAAAAAAATGTTCGTACGAAGTTAAAAGAAATGTTAACTTTAGACAGGTTAAATTCCAATGATAGTTCCTGCCTTTTTCGCGACCGGCATATACTATGACGCGAGGTCAAAAGGTTTTATCCTTTGCAGACGACGAATTGAATTATTCGTGTCAAGTAGTTGAATGACGGTACGGTTGCAATGGCCGTGAACACGATCTTTGTGTTTACGCGCAAATTTTGTTATCTCTTCGACGACGCTGGGAATTCCCAGATCTCGATGAATACCTTCGTTACGTACATACCACGGTGCGTTGACGATCGTTCTAAGAACTTTATTTTCAAAAGTTTGTATGATGTTTATATTGCCTTTCTTGGTACAACCCCATAGTTGTATACCATACGTCCACACAGGCTTTAGCACTTGCTTATAGATAAGCAGTTTGTTATGTAAGCTCAACTTCGAATGTTTTCCGAGTAGCCAGTACATTTGTCGGTATTTGTTTTCGAGCTCGTCACGTTTCTTTTTTACGTGCGATTTCCATTGAAACTTAACATGTAGAGTCATTCCTAGATATTTTGCTTCGTTCGCGTACGGTATATGAGCCGAGTTAAGATATAGAGGTAATCTATCCTATCTTTTTTTATAGGTAAAGTTGACGTGAGTAGATTTGCTTTCGTTCAGCACAATACGCCAAGAATTCGTCCAAGCGTGGAATTTATTCTTGTGTTGACATCGTGTTGTAAAGGACTTTGAAAATGGTTATCGCCATAATATCCCAGAACAACTGCCATCTTGGAGATATTTGAAACCCGGAGAATTTTAAAATCATCGCTCTGCTCGGCAGTTTATCCAGCTTTTCTATATGCGTTTTTGCTGCTCCACCCTATGCAAGAATGCCGCATCAAAGTTGTAATTCTATCAGCGTATATTAGACTTGCTGCAATACCGGTTGTGGTGTGTACATTTTTAAATAGAACAATGCAAACACGTTGCTCTTGGTTATGTGAGTGTCCCAATTAAAATTGCAGTCTATAGCGACCACTTGATGTTGTCCCTTGCAGGATAGCAGATTAACTATTCCGCAACAAAATTGTTCGCTCAAATTAGATAAAGAAGTTCACATCTATAGGCATATTTGAGAGTATGTATGCCGCTGCGTCATAGATCAAGACTGTAGTATCGGGGTCTTTGCTCCTTAAATGACTTCTTAGTCTATAGCAACAGCAAGCAACAGCAAGTTTTTTCACGGTCCCACCTCTCTCTAACATCTGACAAAAATCCGAGAGTATTTGTTCTTACGAGAAAGCTTCGTAAAAATAAAAAATGCCCTTCGGATACAGCACAAAACTGTTGGTCCCTTCCATTGGGGCAAAAAAATATAACGCACGCAACACGAGCGGTTGCGGCAAATATATATAATCATTCGTGTTGCGGACGTTATATTTTTCGTACGAATAGAATGTACTCGTACCTACTGTTTTATACCGTGTCTGAAGGGCGATTTATTTTTGCGAAGCTTTCTCATGACAACAAAACTCTCGGATGAAAAAAATGAAAGTTGAACTTTATGTGCAGTGAAGACCATCTTTAACCACTTTTCTACTTGACACCATACACTCCGGGACCGCTTATCGCATTACTTCAGAGTGCTGTTGTTTTCCCCAGAGGCGAATCTGGGGATCGACTTTCTCATATTTGTCTTCCCTTGTGGGTTAATTCTGCTTTATGAATTTCCTGAGGGAATGTTTGCATCTTCTTCTCGTTTTGGGATCTGAGTACAGTCTCGATGAAAAAGATATTTTGTTCCACATGCCGGTACTTGAGATCATATTATTTATACCATTCTCTGGTCAAACGTTGCCTATTTCCAACTACAGTCTAGTCCTCTGCTCTGTCCATCTGCTACGGATGAAAAAGGTGTGGAAAGCGTCGTCTTCCAATGAATCTCCATATTGGCAGGCTGTGCACTCTACTTTACCCATCTTGTGGAGGTATCGGTTGAAATACCATGTCCGGTTAAGAACTGAGCGACAAAGTAGTTTCCTGCGACGTGTTCCCGGTCTATCCTCCGTGACGTCCGTAATCAGCCTCGAAGTCCACCTCCCTCTCGTTTAAGCGCTCCACCTGCTTTGCCAAGCCTGCTCCTTCACCTCCGCAGCTGCTGATTCCGCTCCTGCTTCCGCCTTCTTGTCGCGGACATACTTCCTCTCTGCCGCTAGGAGGTCGATGGGAGTCACTCCCGCGACTATGAAGACGGCTGGTTCCGACAATGTGCGATAGGGGCTTACAACTCGAAATCAAATGTATTGAAAATAAAGTGATTCAAAGTGATCTATTCAAATTAGCAGCTGGGGGTCATAATGGCACCGTAATGGTGCGCTCGACTCTAGAAAGGTAGTAAAATGTCTTCGTAATTGTTGCCTAATTAATTTTTTATTCTTCCAAATTTATCATTCACATTACACCTGTTTACTTCGATTAGCAGAGTTCCCACATGAGCGCACATTGCGAAAATAAATAGCTATAACAATTAAATTATTATCTTAGCCTATTGTGAACAGCAACAATCGAGTTTTACCTAATTGGAATTCGACGAGTATCTACGAATTCATACTTCGGAACATTTTTTCTTTTTCTTTTAGGATAGGTCACACGGTTATTGTAAAATAATTCTGAAACTTTTAAACAAGGTTTCTAGCTCAACAATGAGATAGATAGCCCGAAGTTGTCGTACAGATACTTCAGTGGAAGGCAAAGACGAACTAATAAACTGAAAGAAGGAAAGAAGATTTCAAGGTGATAGTTCTACGTATATGTAGAGTCTGTAATGGGTTTAAAAGTTTATCAAGGGTAATACCATTTCGTTAGATAATTCATATTTTAATAGTAATTACCAACTCAGTTGATCCCTGTTACTGCAAATTGTCATGTTCCAAAGCCATTTATCAATATTTGTCAACTCATTTAGAAATGTTTATTTAACAAATTCACTACAAGTCCATCATTAAAAATCACACTTCCTCCAACCATTTTTCATTCTACAAAAATCGTTAAATAGCAATTATAATAAATCCCATACTAACGCATTGACGCCTCGCGAATCATTATACATTTTAACTTTATGCAAGTAAGTTAAAATAAATCTAATATTCATTAAGACCGAAGAATTTCTTCATTACTATTTCGGTGGTTTGTTTTTTTTGCTTAGATACAAAGAATGATAATTTGAATTGGCTTGTGGCGGCTATGAACTACGTCATAGAACCATTTAAAGCCAAAAGAGTGTGCAATTTTGTCTACACAAATCATTTGAATAAACTCACACTGGCGTCCAATGCTAACGAAAAAGCGGAAGGTACTACGAACTGGATTATATATGTATATTGCCAAATAATTGCATTAGTAATGTACACTCTGGGGTTAGTCAACAACATAATAAGGTTTTAATAGTTCGCGCGCATATTCTATGACACTAATGCTTATAACATGTCAAACTTGAACAACATTTTTGTCTTCTAATTAGAAAGGTGTTTTGAGGGGCTGAGATCAACCAGCAGTTCAACAAAAATAAGTTAAGTTTTTTTTAAGGAAGTCAAAGTAATAAAATATGATATAAGTTAAGTAATTATTTCTTGGTGTTAAGACTTATTTCGTAAGATCACATTGAAAATTATCAACTTCCTGTATAATATATTTTTAGGCTAAATATTACAATCCTTTTATTTTATGACTCTAATGAAAAGTTTATACAAAATATTCTTGAATATATATATCCCAATTAAACTATAGCTTCCTAAGGGATCTGATTTACCTTACCTTAGTGACACTGTAGCGTCACAATCCATTAGCCTTGTGGTAAAAATGTACCTAAAAGTCAGAACTCAGATAGATAAATTAGATTTTGCAATTAAGAGCTTTCGAATAGTAAGCCGCAATATAACCGTGAGCCTTAGTTGCACAACGTTGCTTGGAATTTCCGAGGGAACATTTATTCACGATAACCCTGATTGAGGTAGTTGCAAATTATATAAATAACCCTACTGGAAATGTGTGATTCACGAATCTTGAAAATAAGCTAGGGAAACTGTTTGGCATAGCGAAATATACCGAGATGTGAAAGTATAACAAGTTGACAATGATTAAGCGTCTTCATGATGTTTTTCAAAGTCAGATCGATACTCCGAGTTCTGATAAGTAGAACATTCTATTTCGACGAAAAGATATGTAAAAAGTGCAGGTCCAACTCTCAGCATTATGGTGTTTTAGCAGTTATTGATTATTATTAGTATTTTCTTCTGGCTTCTTATCTACAAATGTTTTTAAAAACCGAATCAAATATCCAGTTCTTGAAACCTTAAAGTGATTTACAATTTTTGTGTCTATTTTATGATTAAAGACCTTGAATCGCTATAAGGATTAACAATTTTTATGCCTATTTTATGATTAAAGACAATATTTTTGTAATTTTTTCACTTCTACGTAATTTTTGAAAAGAAGAAGCTTGACTTTGCCAAACACCCTGTATACATATCTTACTTTTTTTATATATAATTTGTCCGCACTCAAGGGGTTATGAATACCCTTAACATGTTTTTACAAAGTTCGGGTGTTGGAAAGGATAGATAGAGAGAAAGAAGGACTTTGTGTAGTGGTTTGAAGCTTAGTTGTTTATGGGTTAGAGAAACTCCGGGGCTAGCGTCCAGATAGTTGGGCAGATTTTTGTTATTTTTTGTCTTTGCTTCTGATGCATCGTATTTTTTTGTGCGACCACCGACGTCGTAGGCACATCCAATAGAGCGAACAATTTTTCCAACCATATGGCCAAGCTACTGCCAGTGTCATATGGCCAGCCACTGCCTTTGCAGTAGTGTTCACACAATCTTTCGCAATTGATCGGACTGACTTTATATATTTCATGAGAAATAAATAAATGCTTTCTGACGTCAGGATTTGAACCAAGAGCCCATAGCGTGAAAAAACTACACCATTGCCACCCCAGGCAATGGTAGCAATATTAAAACTAGATAGCTCTGTATAGCTCTTCTCAATATACACTGTAATAAGCGGTTTTGAAATGGATAAAAGGTGGTGCTATCGATTTTGTGTTCCTGCGTTTTTGTAAGATCTGTCGTAGTGTAAATATTTGGTCGATGATGGACTTTCCTGGTCTAAAACCGCGCTGATATGGAGTAATCTTCTTGTTAACAAATGGTTTTAGACTTCCACACAACACGGCGGATAAGATCTTGTAAGCGATGTTGAAGAGACTAATGCCCCTGTAATTGGCGCAGTTTAGGGGGTCCCCTTTTTTAGGATCGTTTAAGCCCTAGTGGCTTTATTTTAAATCTTTGAGGCAGATTCCACACGCGTTGTGATATTTAAATTTGTAAACGTCTTCTGCCAGGTACCAGAGATCGACATAGAAAACATTTTTTTTCTCGAAAGCCTTGGAAAGATTACTGGAATTACACATACATCAGGGGCTTTTCGAAGAGAACTTAAATTCTACACCCAAGTTAATGTGGTCAAATGAAAGATTAATCTAAAGAAAAAGCCTTGCAATATTAGATTACAGGCAGCCTGTCGATCTGAAAAAAAAAAAAAAAAAAAAAATGCTTTGAATGCTCTCTCTGATATTGGAAGTCATTTTGATAATCCCGGCCATAAGTCGATTACAAATGCGTCTAGACAAACGGGTCTTGATCAATTAACTAATAGGTAGGTTCTAGCATTGCTCGAAACTCCAAGGATTGCATCCACCATTCGAAAAATGTTTGAGATAAGCAGCAAACGTCTGCCAAGAGATAACGTTCTCTCCGCTCTTGCGATCACTTGTTTTACTTAGATGATGAACTAAGCAACCTAGAATAGAAGATTATTTCTGACTGGAACGCTGCGAAAGCTCTTTAAAACAACCCTCTCAGAAAAGTGGCAGTTACTTTCACAAAAAGAATAAAAAGCGCACTCGAGATGCAGTTTCTCTGCCGGCATCCTATTCCCTGAGACTAAATTTAGTCTCGCACAAAAGAATAAACTTGTTAAGGCGATCAATACTGCGTGAGCATGCTGTCACATCCAAAGGTGATATACTACTTACACCATAATGCTTAAACCAATTCTAACATCCTTTGTGCAATCCCTTTTCTGGTGGACAAAATTAATGAAAAAACGATCATCATGTCTCGGTGTCACACTACGATTGAACTCATCATTGCATCTTTCTATCTACATATAGTTCTTAAGATGCGAACTTTAGCTCTGCTGATGTTTAATTACATAGACGGTATCATTTCATTCTTCCATTGTGTTTTCGTATTAATGAACAACTATTCTAGTCCTTCTTAAAGATTTTTATCAACGCAGTTGTTTAATTTGAAACCCATTGGAGTAATGACTCTTATAAATATCTTAGAGCTTACTGCTAGAATATTGGAGTATAGGCAGGTCTTAAATAGTGCAAACAAATCTCATACCACCAGGCCCTAAAAGAAACGTCAAGCTTTATTAAAAGCATTAGAGTTAGTACTTAAACCTTAGCCTTAAGTGCGTACTTAAATAATGTGACTTGCAACTTCTTTCGGAAGTGCTTCTCACTTAAATCTTCGAGTGTTAAAAATATCAAACGTTGACTGGATTAGAGTAAATCTAATATTTGTTAAAACTCATTTGACAAAGTTTATTTATTCTACAATAAGTCATTGAACTGCCTAAACACTCCCTTGCTTAGCACCTACTAGAGTTATAAGATACGACTCTTTGAATAAGCTTCAGTTAATTGACCGTAATTTTGTCATAAAATTGATTTCTGATCTACCATGTGCGCCTAAATGTTGATATATATTTTTTCCGACTCTAGATTTCGCAAGTGGAATGCAAAATGAACTTCTGCTAACCACGCCATGTTTTATCTATTCAACTCTCGTTTCATATATGCACATTTTTAAAGTCGAAATAAAAAAAAGGCGGTCGCTTGCCACATGACCACCTTTTCCCTAAGAACTCCGTCTATGTAAATCCCAAAAAGCATGTAAGCTGGTCAACGCGCCGAAAACGTTGTCTTCGAATAATGTCATCATTGAGCCCATATTCTAGTCACGTTTGACTGTACGTCAATACATGCTCGCACTTTATATATTTTGAGGAGGAAGGTCTTTTGCAGTATTTAGGGTAAAATCCCCGTAACGGATGAGTGTTCAAATTAGTCATACATATATCAGCTTGAGAAACATCAACACTTGTAATTACCAACCAACCAGTGCTTTGTCTTACATTTGGAGTTGCACTCTGAAACCGCTGCGCTGCTAAGCTGAACCTGGTACATGGCTGGTGTGCGAAAGATTTGTGGTCGTGATAATACCATAGAATTCTGTTTGTGAACAATCTGGTCGCTAGAGTGGCCATGAACTTTTTGGTGCGCGATATATCGCAAATTGTCGACAATGATGTTTTAGTATTCAAACATTCTTAATCGTTCTCACAATGCATCTCTAGGTTTTTATTTAATTTAATTTTATGGTAGAAATAAGTTGTTTTTACGAGTTGTGTATCTATAGGTTCTATAACCGCATAATTAACGAGGGCAGAGTTTAATGAACAATAAATGGCTTAAGTTTAATTCGAGTGGATAGTTACGTGATTTACAACCCTGACGATCGTGTGGGAAAAGAATATAAATCATGCGTAATAGGTAGAATGCAAGAAATGCGTGCTATTAAATCAATCATGTTCGCGTGGTTGCCAGTTGGACACGTAGGTGATGGGCTATAACGGCCTGCTTGTGCCATTTATAGGAATCATTTCATTAAGCTTTCGGAAGATCTTGCATAATAGTATCTGCAGTATAAGCGTAAGTCTGCTTCCAGCTTTCAATGAGCCAACGTTTGGAGATTTGAGGTGTGGCACCTTCTATTAAGCGAGCTGTTCGTCTTTCAGGGCAGTCGAGCTGTGCCAGTGAGAAGTACCTCTTTGCTCTAGACAAGTAAAGTTGAGGTGCCTTAGATTGAACTTAAGCTTGAAAAATCAACTCTGGCATTGGTGCAGGTGTATGCACCGAATCTTCAGTCAGAGTATGCAGCTCTCTTAGATAAAGTTGATGCTGCCCTTGAAAAGGTTGTGGATACGGATTCTTTTGTCCTGATGGTTGACATCAATGATCACGTGGGTGTGGATGTTATGACATGGGGGAGTATGATTGGGAGGAACGGTGAGAACGGAGAGAAGTTGGTGGATTTTTGCTGTAAAAATGGCTTATCCGTCATGAACACTTTCTTTCCATACAAGGACATTCACTAATACACGTGGTACCGTCAGAGTCTTCAGCAGAAGTCGCTGATAGATTTCTTTGTGGTATCAACGTGTCTGAAGAGAATGGTTTGTGATGTTCGCGTATTGAGAGGGGCCGAACTGTCAACTGATCATCACTTAGTGCTGTGCAAATTGTATCTTAGCGAGAGAGTGCCTCCACTACCAAAGCGTAAGCCAAGGATGGTTACACGCATATGATGGTTTGAATGATCTGAAAGGTTTGAATGAATTCCAACTGTTCCATCAAATGTAGAGGAAGAATGGCAACTGTTTTCAACAGCGATTATTGCCTCTGCGAGAGATGTTTGTGGAGTGAAGCGGCTTGGTGTGGCGGCTGGTGGTGAAAAAACAACTGCTTGGTTTAAAACGCCCGGAGTTCAAGAAGCCATCAGAGAGAAGAAGAGAGCCTTTAAGGTGTGGATTCACTTGGGGAACTCCTATTCTCGAAATCGATACACTGAGACGCGAAAAACTTGCAAATTAGCTGTGAAAACAGCGTAAGAACGGTCTTGGAAGGAGTTTGATGAAAAATTAGAACGTGACCACAGATCTGCAAATAAGATGTTCTGGCAGACCGTCCGCCGACTCAGAGGAAAAAAGTTGAATATCGTTGAAGGAGTCAAATCCAAAGACGGTACACATCTTTCCAATTAGGAGGACATCTTACGCAGATGGAGCGAGCACTTTTCAGAATTGCTCAATCCCGAACAAGGCACCGAATATGACCGACCTATGGTCCAGAGTAGGGCGGAAAGTAGTCCTACGGTAGGGAAGTAAATCAAATTGGCAAATATGCTGGTGTGGATGAAATCCGGACAGAAATGCTCAAGGCTTTAGGTAAAGAGGGAGTTCAATGGCTCTCGCGTGTCATTAAAGTGGCCTGGGAATGCGGTGAAACACTTGGTGATTGGCAAATGGGGGTGACAGTTCTTCTTTTTAAAAAAAGGGGACAAAAGAGATTGCGCCAACTACAGGGTTATATGCCTTTTAAGTCTCCCCTGAAAAGTCTTCGCCAAGGTGCTAGAAACGCGTTCCAAAGCTGTGGTTGAGGACAGTTTGGGGGATGAGCAGTGCGGTTTCCGTCTCGGTAGAAGTACAACCGATAAGTTATTCACTCTCAGAATGGTTCTTGAGAAATCCTGGGGGTATGCTATACCTGTCTGCACTTGTTTTGTCGATTTGGAAAAAGCATATGATAGGGTTCCTCGAGGCAAACTCTGGAGTATTCTGCAGGAGTATGGGATTGATGGTTCTCTCTTAAGGGCGATTCTGCCTTCATATACAAACTGTAGAAGCTGTGTTCGGATAATCGGTGTTTAATCAATACTTTTCACTTTGGGCCTTGGACTCCGCCAAGGGTGCGTTTTGTCACCTCTCCTCTTCATTGTATATATGGATTGGATGTTACAGCGCAGCCGTAGCGGGGAATGTTTCAAAGTGGGAGAAGGATTAGTCATCTGCGCTTTGCGGATGATTGAGTCATCCTTGGATCTCAAACCGAACTTCAGCGCGCACTCGAAAGGTTTGTAGCCGATTGTGGTGATGCTGGAATGAGGATCAACGTGAACAAATCGGAAGTCATGGTCGTTTCTAAAAACCCATTCAGTGCACTCTGCATGTTAGTGGAGTTTAAGTTAGTTTAAGTACCTCGGGGTCTTATTCACGAGTGATGGAAAGAGCAAGAATTGCTTAGGCTGGATCAATTTTGAGAATCTGTTATAAGGAAGGCCGAACTTAGTGTTAAGCTAAGCTATCGGTTTTTAGCCCGGTGTATGTTTCAACTCTCACCTATGGTCATGGAATTTGGGTAGTGACCGAAAGAATAAGGTCGCGGATACAAGCTGCCGAAATGAGATTCCTTCGCGGTGTTGCTGGAATAACTCGTAGGGATCAAGTGCGCAACACCAGAGTACGCGAGGCGCTCAATGTTGAACAGCTACTTATCCGCACGGAACGATCTATGCTTCGATGGTTTGGTCACGTAGTGCGTATGCCCCCAGAGCGACTTCCAAGACGTGCCATGGTTGCCGTGGCGACTCCTCGGTAGGCCTAGAAATAAATGGTTGGACCAAGTCCGACATCTGTCTTGGAGCCATCTAGGGATTCCTCCTAATGGGTTGGAGTCAATGGAGGAGGATTGAGAAGGATGGAGAGTCCACCTGAGCATCCTACCCCCGCGACCCTCATGCAGGATTAGCGGGCTATTGAAAATGTATGTATGTATTTATGTAGATTGAACTTATTGATAAACGTATACGGATTCTTTCTGAAAAATGCGGTATAACTTGTTTTTCTTAGAATTAAAGTCAATTAAAATAATCTTTCTACACAGGAAAACAGCAGGGTGTCAGACATGAGCGAATGCTTTTGAAATGTCCTATCCAGGGCTCATTCCACGATGCATAATAAGTAGATGCAGCAGATCTTGTAGTCAGCGTTTAGTTATATTTGCCTGGTAGCTTTTCCAAATGCTTTTGGCGAGTTTGTAATGTATGGCAAAAGTATTCGGCGGAACATTTTTTTCATACCTATATACCTATACATACCAAAATTATGTCTTTAGTTTCAGTCAGACTTAGCGGAGCTTAGATTTTTAAGGCTATATGAAAACACATCTTTACTACAGTTGAGTGAAAGCTACAAGAGACTTCTAGTCATTGTTGGCTGAGTACCAACTACGATAGAGTATGAAAACTCAGACATATTGGCTATTCCATAGTGAGCATTTTGGAAATGTTTACAACAAATAGTCGTAGTATTGCTTGAACCCGGAATTAGTCTTCAGCAGGAGAAATCCTCTCGAAAGAGTCAAGATATATGATTTTTTACTTTCATTGAACATTTGTACAGCATCCATTTGTTCATTGAGTTAGGAGTTTTGAATCCAGTAGTTTTGCTTAACCGAAGTGGCAGAGACATTTTTAGAACCACTCCTACGAGGGTGTCGTTTGTGGGGATGAGGTTGATGAACTCCTTAACTATTTTCAAGTAAGTTCTTAACAGTGAAGTTCTGTTCCCGGGAATCTTTATTTCATTCTTATCCATTTCAAGACATAATTCGTTGGATAGAATCTCATCTACGACATTAAGTAAGGATATTCTTCCGTAGTTCTAGCAGGACACAGTATTTATAGGTTTTTGGATAGTTTGCGGATCATGGAGTTGATATTCCAGTCTTATTTTCCTGCATTTTCAAGATCTCTTAAATGCTAGGAATTAGCCAAATTCTCAGTCATTGCTCTTATTTTATTTCACTGATTTCATCACAATGCCTTATACAATATTTGCTTTGTCTGTGTTGACAAGGTTGACATCAGTGCATCTCATTAGTACCACGTTAAAAATATTTGCTTCCTGCTAATGGAGTTCCTACCTGTGAGGCAACTAGCCGCTGTATTTCCTTATTCGATTATGAATTGTAAAATTCAGTTCTCAACTGGTTAAACATAGTTTTTAGTCGTTTTCTGTAATTTCTGTATGAGGTCAAACACAAAGTTCCAATCCATAATATTCCAAAGAGTTACGTGACAAAAACTATGTAACTTACAGCTCCATTATGTAGAAGAGTTTCGTTACCAAAAACGAAAGTGATTTCTCTTACAACTCTTACAAGTCAAAATTGTCTTTATTTACAAGAAAAAATAACGAAACCACTGTTTATCTTTATAATTGCTCCTACGACATAACTATATAACTTCCACATCACAATCGTTTAACACATAATAATGAAATTCACCAAATAATATCTACCCATATTCATAGGTACATTGGAAGTAAAAAAAAAAACAAGTCCACCGACTGTAATTCGACAGTACTAACCTCGATTCGGGCTAGCATGTATCTGCATACTCAAAGAGCAATTGTTGTGCAATTTTAACTGCAGTCCTACTTTACATCTGCACGATTAGTGTGAACATAATAGCAATAGAAAAAATAAAAAAAATGAAAATTCCCATCCCCAATAGACCAAGTCTTCTTCTATAATTATAACCCCATTGATCTACCCACAGATTACCATCTTACGTTACCACCCTAGAAGTCTTTATTCACAAGACTAAAAAAAAAAATCGAACACATGCTGCGGCGACTATGAGCTTATGCTTCAAAGTCAACAAGTTTTGCAACAAAATTGAATAAATTTTCCGAAGCAAATTAAAAGTTAGCAGGTTTGGCTCTGAAGTTCAGCCGTGAATTCTTCTAACTACATATAAGTAGATAGTAGCCGCAGTGTACCTGGCTCACAAGAATAGAACACATTTTAGCAATTCTCCGATAGAAGTCAAGGTGTTCATCTCTTCTAGTATTTTGAATTGGATACCAATACCATATGTATGATTTCTGCATAAGATGAAGTCGTACTTTGGCTAGTTTTGCAAGGCATTTTTTTGCGAGACTTCTTTTTTGCGCGGCAATCTTGCTTGGTGGCTTTAGTAATGTCTTGGAAGCGTGGAAATAAATTTTCATTAATTTGAAATTAGTTATTTGTTGTATTTGACCTTTTTTGGTTAAACGATTTAGATCTCTTGAAGAATGTTCTTTGAAAATCGATGTGGTGGAGGTGACTGGAGAAGTTGTATTTTGGCTTAACTGAATGTGCATTGATGTATGCAAGTGAAGTCAGCGGGCTGTCACCAGTACGTTAGCAAGTATTGAAGCAGAAGCGGCCAAAATGAGTTTAGCAGTAAACAGGGGCAAAGCCAAGTACATGTTGTCAAGAAGAAAGGACAGTCTTAACTACCTTCGATTCGCTATTAATTTTGACAATGATATCAGCGCAGAAAGCAAGCGAAGAATAACTCTTGCTAATCGCTGTTTTTTTCCAGCTAATAAGACAATTCAGCAGTAAAGGCATATCTCGAAAAACTAAAGAGATTCTACATAAGACCCTGATCATCCCAGTCCTACTTTACAGCGCTGAAACATGGTCTTTATTGATGGCAGTTGAAGATATTTTTGATCGTTTTGAGAAAAATTCTTCGCAAGATAATCGGCCCCAATAGTGCTGACGGGTTTTCAATGAGAAGATAACTATAAGAGCTGTACAGCGACATAGACCTAGTAAAAAAAACTGCGTATTGGACGTTTGGGATAGACCCAATGAACACCAACGCTCCGGCCCGCAGAGTCTTCGAATCTAACTCAGAGTGACGACGCAGTAGAGGGCCTCCATGCTATAGGTGATGTCCACAAGTTCAAGGGGACTTCAACCAACTTGGAGTTCGCAACTCAAGTATTGATTACTTGCCATATACTAGTAGCTCGAAGTTTTACAAAGCCTTTCCTCTTTTTCTAACTCACTCCCAAGGATTAAAATTCTTCGATGGTTCTGCTCTTCGGTTTCCTAAGGCGACGCATCATGCCACCGGATTACGTAAGTGTATCCATTTCGGTTGCTTCTAAACTTTTCAATTTAGGCGTTACTAAGCCTACTAACACAATTGCAGAGGTTGTCGAGAGTAGAGGTAGCACATTTTGTCGGATTCTGTAGGAGTTCTTGATTATCCGTACCTCGAACGCAGTCAAAATTTAGTTTATTATATTAAAAAGTTTCCAATTGAATTGACATGAAATAGTTGCGAGTCTGTAAAGGCTGCCAAGTTATGGGTATTAGATTAGCAGAGCAATTCGCAAATTTTTTATGATTTTTACATGGGTGACTACTTTCAACATCTCTCTTGAAAAAAACGTACAAATTGACTTAAGGCACTTTTACTTATTGCCGTAGACTTATTTATCAATTTGTAAAAATCGACAATTTCTTTGCCCATTTTGCTAGGTGGTGATACCTTAATGGGTTATATAATTTGTATTCAATTTACGAAAAGTTCACATACTTTGTGCTGAGTTGGTAGCTACATGTCTGTGGTTAACAGCTAGGTAGTGATTCAAAAATGCACGTATATAAACTTTTAATACATTTTTCAAATTGTATGGCTTAGAAATCAGAAAATTTAATCAATTTAAAAAAATAAATAAATATTTGGCGCAACAGCTCTTTTAGTGCCAGGGCCTAGCTTCTCAATTAATCAATTTATTATACATTGTATATACTGCTGCGTAAGAAGAAAGGGCACAGGAGAATTTTACTAGTTTTGAGATAATGCATTTAACTATTTCTGGTTTGACTTTTTCACTTAGGAATAGAGAGATGTGTCCATTTCCATTCGTGATTTTGAGCCATTTGCAATTGGAAATATGACTTTTAAGCTTCACAAAAAAATAAAACACTGTTCAACGAATCCAAATATGCCACTAACTCAATTTTGGAGTTTTCGGGTCTGCGCAACTTTTTCTTAGGACGACAGTATAGTTAATATAAAAAAAAGTTTGGCAATGCAGTGCAACAATACTTATCAGCTACGGGTTAGGTATGAAGATTTTATTTCTCCTTATGCTGCCATCTTATGCAGGCCCCCGTTGACTTTTAGTGTCGTATAAACTACTAGAACAGCACTATTCATGCAGACTTTTTGTTGACTAAGAATAATTACGTTCATACAAGAAATGAAAAGTATTTGTTGCTGCCTTTGCCAATAAGTACTTCTGCCCCTTGGCGCTGAAGATACCATCAAAAGACACGTTCATGTTGGCTGTAACTTTGCAATCCGTGCTGGAGATGGTAGTTCGATGCCCAAGATTTCTTAAGAAAAAGTTTCTTACCCCCAGAGCCTTGGCTATGATGCTCAAAGCTGACACTCCGAAATGTGAGAATAATTTGTACGTTTAGGAGAATGATTTCGCAACATTGTTGAGTATACTTGATTTAGATTGCTCAGTGAACTGTATCATTGGAAATAGATAGCTTCGCTTAAACACCACCGACGTATTGGCTCTAAAATGAACTTATGAGCTGCTTATTCCAGTACTAATATGTTTTTTTTTCTTGATTTGTGCAATGAATTTTATACTTTTACTTGGAATCTAGACTCAATTATAGCGGGGTTCACATTATACGATTTGCTTGATCGATTTGCTTGACGACCAAATATTGCTTTACGTTCGAATTGTACTACATGCTTGATAGACTTAATTTGTGATATAGATTTCGAACTTTGAACATGGCGGCGGATGTTTTAGTTGCGGCTCTTGTTATCGACGAGATATTGGGAATTTAGGAAAATAAGGAAGAAGAAAAAAGAAAAAAACAAATGTGGGTTACTCCTTGAATAAAAAAAGGAATACATTTTCATCTGATTTTCGGAATTACTTAAGGATGGACGTGGTGATGTATGCGGAACTATTAACAAAAATAGCAATTCATATAAAAAGACAAAATTAAATATAGTTAAAAAATGACATTGCTACTGGCTCTGGCAAACACGCAGAAACTCTCAAGTTTTTCCTCCAATATGCTGTCTATCGGCTTACCAGATGGGCCTTTAAATGTGGATTGCGGATAACTCTCATAAAACCGAACTCGTTCCCTTCACTAGGAAATATAAAGTTCCCCTCATAGACTCTCCTACGATAAATGGCACCAGTCTCACCTTCACTGAAAACGCAAAATACCTGGGTCTTATTTTGGACAGAAAATTAAACTGGAAAACTAATTTAATTGAACGAGTAAGGAAAGCCAATGCAGCTCTCTATTCCTGTAAAAAGGCTATATGTAGGAGTTGGCGTATGAAACCTCAAAGTACTCGTTGGCTGTACGTGTCCGTTACCAGGCCTATACTGCTCTATGGCGGCCTGCTCTTGATAGGGCTGTCCACCTCAATCAACTAGGTAAGATGCAAAAATCTGCATGCATGCGCATCAATGGTGCACTGTTCAATCTGCTGCCCTTAGATATTTTTGGCAAACAGATTACTGCCAGTGCGGCCATCCGTTTAAAAGCCTCCTCGCAGTGGTCAAGTTATCACACTGGTCTTCGTCTTCTCAATTTCACCCATGAAAATACGGACTACACCCCATAGAAACTGAGATTTGACCATAACTTCCGTACGAGTATCCCTGAACAGAATGAATGGGGCAACTCTCCCCCAGCTGATAGCAGTTCGGTTCGGCTTTAAGACTGGGGTGTAGTTTTTTCTCCGAAAAGATTACCTTGAGCATCTCGTTCACCTCGTATGCGCATGTCCAGCTCTATCGCGCAAAAGAATACTCCATCTAGGCGCCCCCATCCTTAATGACCTCGGAGATTTGGCGTCCTTAGGCGTCATGATCATCCACCGCTTTATCAAAGGCTCTGGTTGGTTTGATTAGTCCCTGAGTGGTCTAATGGTAGATCCATGGTATTACAAAGAACCTTTACTGGTCAAAGTATACCTGCACGAGAGTACCAACCTAGCCTAATCTAGTTCAAAAAACTCCTGCCAAAACTATTTGTCTGCTCTCGACACCATATTTTTTATAAAGCCTCAAGGTTTTCTCATCGAAATCAGAAACAAAAATGAAAAAATGCTCTGAAGTTGTACGACAAGCGTTCACATTGAACGATATGTCTGTCAAGCAAAGTAAAAAGTTGAAAAATTTGAAAAACCGTAGTACAAATTGGATGATTAGCTTGATGAGTGTTCAAATTGTACGATTTGGTCGGTCGTCAAGCAAATCGATCAAGCAAATCGTATAATGTGAACCTCGCTTATTATAAATATTACTATAAAACGGATGCCTACTGTATTTCAAACAAAAGCGTTAAGTGTTCATAATTTTTGGTACTGAATTATTTGTTATTTTGTTTATTTCAAGTGCTGTTTTAAATGAGTACAATTATACTACATCTAACTCTTTCTTATTTATGTATTCCATAAAGCGGTGAGTGCCATTATGTTTAGGTTCTACATAATACCTTAAGTAATTTATCTTTTTAAGTTATATGACAACCATACTGACAGAGACATACCGCTGAGCTATGAGGATTTATCTATAACTCTGGGCTAATGAGTTAGTAATGAAATAAACAATATTTTGTCGTTTGACAACAAGAAATTATGTAACACATTCCTTGTTCTGCTCAATCAACACAGACACACGGTCGCCGAGTGTCATTTGAATTAGCTAAGAGATTCTTTTATTGTAAAAGTAAAATTAACTTTTGGCACGCGTATCTTGATTAAAAAAAAGAAAACGAAAACAAGTTTTTTCTCTCATTACCTTACCTTCGCAGGTATATCGTATGTTTAGTTTCTTTTATTAAGTCAAAGAATCATTCTAAATCTTTCATCTTTTTTTCTTAAAATACTACTACCTGCCCTCTCAGATTGACTAATAAATATCACGTGTATGCATATCAATCCGGAAGACTGTTAAATTCATTCTTCGCGTTTTCAAATTCCATTCACGCGCTCGCATTTTCCTCTTAAGTCGATGAGTCTATGACGGATACTAATCGTGTCCATACCCATCTCTAGAGGAACTAAATTCATTTTCGTTTTATTATTATTTTTTTAATTAAATTCAAATATATGTACGTTGGAAGCTTATGGCAGACTGCTCGTTTAAGGCGTTTGAGCAGTGCGGCTTTGCCACTAAATGGGGTTAAGCGCATTCTTCTGCATTTGCAATCTATTGACGCGTTACTGGGGCGTGCATCCATATATGAATCCTACGAGTGACTTAGATTTTGGTGTAATGAAGAATATTGAAAAAAATAATTGTTATCCGGAATTCGCGGATTAGTATTGAAAGAACGTCGCGACGTCGTCTAATTCAGGGTCAGTGGAGCTTGTTTTGCTTCTAATGATTCCAATTCGAATGATGGGAATAATGAACTGTATTTATGAATGAAAATTATTTAAATCACCATAAATGATATTCCTATTAGTTTTTTTTTTTTATTGTTTATTATTAGCATTTATAGAGAAGTATTACTTTGTATGATTTGGCGCCGAAACGTATAGAAAAGGAAGAGTCTAGTGTAGGGTTTTCCGCATTAGTTATAAATATTCCTCTTACAGTGTGTCTACTACATGATTATCATAATTTTGATTGCTCGTAACATTCTTGAGTTACATTGTAATTCAGTTGTATCATATTAAATGATTTGTGAACGTTTTTAAGTCGAATAATTAGTTTTGCGACTATACTCGTTCTTTTTCTGGCCTATGAGATGTCATCAGTAATTACAGATGCCAAGCACTCAAATGGCTCATAAAACGCAGCAAGGTTGATATCTGCTTTGGACTGTCCATTAGAATCCAAGGATTTCGCTGATTTGATGGGTTTCTTAATATGTAAATAAGTTCTATCCGCATTCGATTATACGGCTATTCTTTGTTTACGATGAATCATAATAAACAAATTTTGTTTACAGAACTTTCACTTTCAACAAAGAATAAGGTCAAGAACTTTCAAGATATAACCCATGTCTGATGCACAGATGGTATATTTTTATTAATGTGGGTTCAACAACTTCCTAGCAATTATATTGAAGAGCCAACCAAATCAGACTAAATGGAAACACAGATAAAGTGTAAAAAATGTTAAAGAGACAAATAGGAAATGTATTTGGTAAAATAATGGTTGCGAAACTGTCGCCGAATGCTGGTCATCATATTCGGCTTATCATTGTTCTAAAACTTATTTCAGCTTTAAAAAAAAAGATTGGTTGCCTGCATGCTCCTTTTTTTTTTTGTATTTAGATACCTACATAATTTTGAGACCAAAATGCACTTTGTAAATCCCGTACGAATGTTTCCAAAACCAAAGCAACTTCGATCGATCTATAGCCAGAAGGTTCCTTGTTATATACATATACGAGTATATTTGGCTCTCATCATAGAGCCCGAAATCCTGGAAAGTCACAAGGCATTGTTCTTTATTATGTCATCTTTTATGCAATACGATGCTGTGGCCAGAAAGTCAGTAAAGTTTCATTGTGTGGTGTCTGATGGCAATGGCTCAATCTCGATCTGTGATATGCTGAGGGCCTGTGCCGTCCGATGTTGGTTAGTATAGGGAAGCGTCTGTATGCACTCTGTTTTCACAAAGCGAATGCATTTGCTTGTTGTAGCGGTTCAGAGGTGAAAAATCAGAATCATATGCATTCTTGTCTGCAGTGCGCTTCTCACAGCTCCCGTGATGTAAGGCTTGAACTTAGTTTTGTTTGTTCAAACAGCTTTAAATTCGTTCGCAGTTCACCAGACGTAAGCCCCTTAGGAGGAGATAGGTCTTATGATTGCAATGTAAATCGAATTAATCATGTGCAGTTGCAATTTGAAGGTTTTAAACAAATTAAAACCCATGTCCCTTTGTTCTTCTTGCGACTACTTCCTAGGCGATATGGTTGAAAGAACTGCAGCCTTTTAAGTGCTGGCAGTATTACAGTAAAAAATGCGGGTTTTGAATAAATCTTTCAATTTTTCCATGTATGTTCCGATCCGGCACGTATTGGTACTTGGGCAATATATTTCAATAGAGTGAACAGAGTGTTTAAACTAACAGACTAGACTTAAATCAATGAATTGGAGAACAGTTATAAAGTAAAATTCTTCAGTAAGATGCATTGCCACTGAACTTCACTATTTCTTCAGTCAACTTTGTATTAATGTTGAAACTATAAACCTTGCACCAATAGCTATCTAGCTAGTTCTATTTTTTTCTATTGTTTATTAAGCTTTTGCGTCTTTGGCGACAGCGTTATGCATCCAAAGTTGGTGTACGGTATTCTCTGCATTTTAATTTAATAGTCCCAGAAGTATGGCCTACGTGCTTCTTTATTAATTTTTCTTTTAAAAGCGAATATGCACACACACAGTCTTAGAAGTACTAAGTTTATGGTGACCTTGATTTTATAGGTAGTGAAAAAGTTTTACTTTGGATCTTTTGTACTTGAACACAAAGCCTTAGATTCTAGCAAATATTGGGCGAAATGACTCCATGTGAAATTCACATTTGGGGTGCGTTCCAAAATACAGTAGCATAATAATAAGGACGTGACAAGGTTAACCTATTACCATTATTATTTGCCGGTAACATTGTCAAAGAAAAATCACAGCTGTTTGTACAGCTGCCGTACGTTTTCGAAATTCGAAGTAGCTCCTTTAGTCACGTTTCATTTCACATAATGTATGCATGTAGATCGTGACAACGATCTTTTTGTAATTGTCAAGGTTTGGTACATACGTTTTTTTTCTTACGGAACAAATAAAAACTGAAATCATGTACATACATTGAAATATTATGTCGAAAATTGTCATGCAGGAAAGAAATGGGGTATCAGGAGGACAAGTTCAAATATCTGAGAAATATTTTAGTAATGCTTTGTGTCTATTCACTAAGCACTCTGAGGCTTACTTGTAGTACAGAGCAACGCAACAAATCGGGGCAACAAAGTTGCCCTACACCCACCGATGATCATGTTTTAGAACAAATAATAAGCCCTGTGGTGGCAATTAAAAGGCTTAATATCTGTCAAAGATTTGTCCTTGATGCCATTGAATGAAATACATATACCTATCCACGAAAGTGGATCAATGTGTCTTTCCCATTTTTATAATAGTTCTCCTATTGTCCTGTCGCATGTAAAGTACTAATAGCTACGCCTCTAGTAATATCACTCGCTCACATCACGTCGCTCTTAAAATGTTTCGTCTTGTTGCAGTTGAGCCATCTATTTTATGTGACGGAAACGTAGCTAGCTGGTCTCCGCCGTCACAGGTAGTTGGTCAATTATAAAATATGTGTCCATATTGCTCTTGAAAGCTTATATTAGAATTTGAACTGTGAATGATCCTACTTCACTTCCCGCTATTCCCAGTCTTCTTCTTTTATATATTATAAAACATATGTCGAGAAATATGTAATCGCGTAATATTTTTACGTGAATTAGTAATGGTTCTTGAACCCCAGTCTTAATTCTCCTTTAACATTCTTACGAGTAGTTGGCCTTTTAAAGTCTTGCAATCAAAATTTCGACTACTTCTAATTGAGCACAGCTATAAAAGTTCGGCGACAACGTACATGTACATTTAATATTGTTCTACATTCAAAATGGCGAACACCCCAGGATGGCGGATTACGTTTTCCTTTACAACCGCCGGGATATGGATATGAAATGAAAGGGCTTGACGAGTAAAATACGATAAAATATGAGACGTTATTCCGAACCCAATGTGGGGGGCTCGCCAATATGGCGGATTACCTCTTTCTTCACCACCCCCTTGACATGTGTATCAAATGAAAGGGCTTGGAGAGTAGACTACCTTTTGCACAGTTATAAAAGTTCGGTGACAACGTAATATTGTTCTAAATTCAAATTGGCGGACACTGCAGGATGGCGGATTACCTTTTTTCTCACAACCCCCTGGATATTGATATGAAATGAAATGGCTTGACGGGGAAAATACGATAAAATATGTGACGTTATTCTAAACCCAATGTGGCAGACGCCCCAAGATGGCGGATTACCTTTTTCTTCACAACTCCCTTGATATGGATATCAAATGGAAATGGTCTGACGAGTAAAATACGATAAGCTATGATGGGCACCTGCCTCCTTATAGTGTCAGAACTTAGAAATCGAAAGAAGAGAGGTGAAAGAGCCTGTTTCTCACATTTTTCAATCAACAGACTTGCGTGTTTTGCAAGCAAGGGAAGAATATGGTGGGCTAATCTTCAGTTGGCGCTCATAGTAAAACAATGAATGATTTTTGAATCTTTTACCCGCTTAAACTAATAATACTGTAATATAGACCTCATCAATCTACAAAATATAAAGCTTTTTATTGAGCTCTTAAGTATTTAAGTATTTTATTAACACCATTCGCAGCATTCACTCTCAGTTAAGCATGCCAAATCAATTTGTTTAAGGTTTTCGAGAGAAAAGATGACAGTCTAATTGAATTCACAGAAATTTTGTAAGAAACGAATGAGTCGCAGAAGACAATTTTTTATTTCTGATCAGTAAAAGATCCCACGTACTCGTACTTCTTATTACAAGGAAGTACTTAAAAAAAACCCACGTTAAACCTTTTTTTTCAACTTATTGTCAAAATTGCCATGCCTACCAAATATGATAAAACTCTGAATAATTCCCAGTCATTACACTTGCTTCCAACGGGTCCTCATAACGCCAATCGTTATGTGCTAAATTATCTACGTGCTCATAAAAATCTCGCCCAAACACTATACCTTCGGCAAGTTTTCCAAACCATATAAAAATAGTTAAAAAAAAAAAATCTATCCAACGCATTCATAACTGAAACTGATTGACGTATTACAATTCACTCAATCCTTTCGATTGTGACAAAAAAGAAAAAAAAACATTCTCTACATACTTTTGAAAATGAATCAATATTCCGATGATTAATATGCGGTTGATGCTACGTGATAAGCCTACAAAAGGTTTAAATATGCCGTCACAACTAAGCACCATTTCAACACTTTACCGCTCAAATGGTGAATAATGTTGTCCCAGTATTTTTAAACAAACGAAAGCGATCATACTCCGATCGCACTCTAATAATTCACAAATTATTTTCTATCGATTTTTGAAATTAACGAAAATACTGTCATTTTGTTAATTTTGATGTGATTTTTGATTTTTCAGAAAAAAGAGACATTAAATAACACTACCTTTGAGAAAATGGCATCGATTATAAGAATAGTAAACGATAAGATCGCGGATCTCTCACAGGGTGTCGGTAAGATTTCAAATACTTTTTACTTTTGGTTAACCTTTCATTTTAAACAATTTGAAGATAAAACTATTGACAACTGGTTACTGATGGGTTCACCCCTGCCTTTACTGACCCTCGTGGGAGTATATCTGGTATTTGTGCTGAAAATTGGACCTGCATTGATGGCTAACAGAAAACCATTCAACCTACAGAAAACTATGGTTGCCTACAACGCATTTCAGGTGCTGTTTTCGACGTGGATGTGCTACACGGTAAGTTTAGTTACAAATTCGTGTTGGAATAGTTAAGAATAATTTTTGTTTTAGTCGTTCAAAGAAAACAGGGTGTTATCACATCTGTTGGAAAAAAAGTGCGAAGTTCATCGAAATAGGGAGCAGACTCTTCAGTTGTATTCTGGAGCGTGGTTTTACTTCTTCTCGAAGATCATTGACTTCTTGGACACGCTATTCTTTGTGCTGCGTAAAAAACAAAACCAGGTTTCATTCTTGCACGTGTATCATCACTCGGTTACTGCGCTATTCTCGTGGGGATATCTGAAATATGCTCCTGGTAAGTACTTAACAGGAAAAGTTAAATTTGTTTGCAATTTCGAATAGGGAGTTGCTGTCTTTAAATTTGTCTTCTGTTTTCTTAAGAGGGAGGAAGTTGTTCGTCTATTTTAGATCTTATATCCCAATTTGGTACTGTGGATAGGATTTTAATAAAACTTGTATTATTTTGCAGCACGCATCCGTGAAAGTTGTTAGGTTGTAATTAAACAAAAAGTACAGAGATCGGATGCGTATTGATGCTGCCATCAGGAATACCGGTGAGTGGTATTCTTACCCATTTAAACCACCATCCTTTACTTGTTTGCCGGATACTTTGCAATCAGTGACATTTCTGTGTCATCGCTGAGAAAAATGTAGAGTCAGAATAATGAGACACTTTTCGTGTCGACGGTTTTCCCACCTGTTTAAGTTTAGTATTAGCGGTAGGTCAATCGGCATTTTGATGATACGTTCCATTTCTACTGCCATTTTATCTCCGACTTTCAAACACTACATTAACTAGTGTCATTATGGCGATAATATACCTATATGCTGTATTGTCCGACACCGTACGATACGCGCTGCATCCTATTAACGCTCGTTGGCACACAACGTTTGTCATTACTTGCTTACTTACTTAAGTGCCACAACAGTTCAGGGGGAACCTGTGCCTCAACCAAAGAGCTTCTTCATTCAGCTCGGACTTTAACTAATTGCCTCTAGTTGCGCACTTTAGGTTGGTCGAGGTCCCATTAAACTTGTGCGCGCCATCTACGGCGAAGACGTCTTTTACTGCGTCGTCCATCTGGGTTAGATTCGAAGGACCTGTGGGCCGGACAGTTGGTATCTGTTCACTCTACTTGTCCTATCCATCTCAGGCCTCCAATACGAAGTTTTTTGATTACGTCGATGCCGCTGTATAGCCCGTATAGTTCCTCATTGAATCTACTTCTCCAAAACCCGTCAACGCAAATTTGATCGAATATCTTACAAAGAATTTAAAGTACGCGTTTTAGCGCCGTAAGTAGCTCTGGGATGATCAGGATCTTATCAAGAATCTCCTTAGTTGTTCGAGAGAGGGCTTGACTGTTGAATTGTTTTATTAGCTAGAAAAATGCGATTGGCAAAAGTTATTATTCAGAATTAATAGCAGAGTCAGGCTTGTTGTTGTTGTGGCAGCTGTTTAGCTGAGCTGGACGATCCTTGGTCGAGGTATTGTCCTCGAGATGCTCTGGTACATAGAACCGATCGTCGAGAGAGCTCGTTATTGCAGTGGTTGGAAAAGCTTCGATAATATTTTTTTCCTTTTTTTACTCGGGTGGCTGATGATTACTGTTCCCCGTTGGGGCTTGAACTTCCACACATCGGTTTACGAGTAAACACTCTATCCACTGCACCATTGCAGAGTCAGTGAAGTCAAAGTTGCTTACTACCTCGAAGTTGTAGTTGCCCACTGTAACGTTCTGTCCAATTCGTCGACGTTGATTGTCCCTTCTTTTTGACAGCGTATACTTCATTTATCGCTAAGCCGATTTTGGCCCCTTCTATTTCAATGCTTGCAAATGTACCGTTGACAGCATCTTAAGCCTAGGAATGCGCATTATGGTTCACAGCAGCAGTCCTAATACAGACTCTTCTGATACTCTACCTTTAACTCGGTTGGGGTGGCAATGGTGTAGTGGTATCGTCGTCAATAGCCACCATGGTTCAAATCCTGCTGTCAGCAAGCATTTATTTATTTCTCATGAAATACTTATATATAAAGTCAGTCCGATCAATTGCGAAAGCTCGTGGGAACACTACTGCGAAGGCATAACATTCGCAGTAGCTCGGTCATTTAGCTGGGAAAATTGTTCGCTCTGTTGATGATGATTTGCCTATGACATCGGTTATGGGGAAAAAAAAATACTGTGAATCAGAAGTACAGACAAAAAATAACAAAAATCTCCCCAGTTATCTGGACCCTATCCCCGGAGTTTCTCTGAAGCATAAACAAATGAGCTTCAAACACACCAAATCTTTCTCTCTCTATCTATCCATTCCAATGCCCACACTGTGTGTAAACACGTTAAGGATATGCATAACTCCTTGAGTGCGCGCAAATTATAAAAACAAATATCTTATACCATAGGACTTTGTTTTTGTATGTTCATCAGAAGACCTTCAACTCCCATTTTCAGCAGAAAACGTTAAAGTTTTACCCCATAGTACTCTACACTTGCCGACTTACCGTCACATTTCAGCTTGACAACATATTTTCATGAAATTATTGAAGTTAGTCTTAAACTATCTCCACATTCATTTTCATATACTCGTACTTGGAGGTCAAAACCTGTTTTAGCAAAATGATACATACAATCTCTTGACACTTTGCATATTAGTGTTATTCGAAGATTCATAGTTCTAATATTGTTTGCTGCAGTTAATAGGACTTACTCGTATGTATGATATATTTCATACTAGTTAGGCAACTCAGGGTGGCAATGGTGCAGTGCGTAGTGTGTTTGCTCTTTAACCGATGTGTGCAGGTTAAAGCCCCAGCGGGGAACAGCAATCATCAGCCACCCGAGTATAAAGGAAAACGAATTACATCGAAATAAATCGGCGCCCTCAGTCAGCTCCCCACTACACCAGAATCTTTGATTTCAAATCCATAACTAATTTTGTCATTTCTAACATCTCTTTCTCTTTTCTTTTATTTCAGGCGAGCAGGGTGTCATCATTGGTATCCTGAACTCTTTCGTTCACATCATCATGTACTTCTACTATATGGTATCGGCGATGGGCCCAAAATATCAAAAATTCCTATGGTGGAAAAAATACATGACAACTATTCAGTTGGCCCAATTCGTTTTGATCATTACCTACATGATTACCGTCGCTGCCAAAGATTGCAAAATGCCAAAATCCCTTACTTTCTTCTTTGTGGCCAATTGTTTGATCTTCTTGTTTCTCTTCGGCAATTTCTACAGGAAAACCTACAACAAGAACAAGAAGGCCAATGCCACTGCACCCACTACTGTCAAGCCAAAGAACTCATTGCTCGCAGATGGCGATCAAATGAAACGACTCATCGATGTAAACAACAATAGTACGGCAGGTGTTAAGTCGCTCAAGACCGAATAGATGAATTAATGTTAACAAATATTTTTTTTTTAAAAAAAGGTTATTAATTATTTTTGTACTTAGTTGCTTAGTGTTAAATTATAGGGTATTTGTAAGTGTAAAATATATCTTTTAAAAGAGGTTAGTATCGGGGCAATCCTCTAATTGTGACTTAAGAACTGAGTGAATGAATATTAGGCTTACACGAGAGCAGAGAATTTAACATTACATGTTGCGAGTGTGATCCAAAGTAAGGGGTACTGAGTAGCAAGACAAAAGAATAATAAAATCTGCTGTATTTTTTGTAGAACTCTCCATGAGAGTCTACCTTAAGAAAAAATAAATAAATAAATAAATAAAATTAAAATGCTTTTATAAGGAAATACAATATTCTTTGTTTTTTTTATTTTACATCTAGTAGCTGTATTGTCAATTGCAAAGGTACTGTATTTATTTCGTGAGCCAGAAGAAGAATCGGTGATACACCTCCATATCCGCCGACAAAATATCGGCGTCAAAATATCTGCGACATAATCAGGGCTATCGTGAATAAAATTCCCCCCGAAATGTTTCCCATTTTCGAAAAATAGGTATCGGTAATGAATTTCGAACGAGGGAAAAAGTTTCGCCCGGAAAAAATTGGTATCGTGAAAAAAGTTTCCCCCGGAATTTCAACGCGATTTCCAACGGAATGTTCTCTCATCAATTTACTGGAGGAATCAAAAACAAAAGCAGCAATTCATGAATAGTGTTAGCTTTTTTTGCCAATTGTGTTGTGTTCAAGCGAAAAATGAAAATAGAGACGTCACGGGTTTGATGTGCACCAACCGCAAAGGACGTGCCATTTTAAAAGTAAAAAGTTTGATTGCTTTTATCTAAAAGTACTAAAATAAACATTTACTTATTTGAATTAAGTCTAACTTAACTATTTCTAAAACTGCCCGAAAATAGAAAACACTAAAATGGCACTGGCTATTTCAAGGAATACAGAATTTCCTTTTTGGATAGGATACATAGATACATGTGTTGAATGAGTAAATCAGTGAAATGTTTACCGAATAAAATAGGTCACGATAGATGATCCGATGATCGAGGGTTCACTTATCGTCTTCTGGTAGTGAAATGAAGCGATATTGAAGATCCATCCCAACTGAAAGTGCACATGAGGAGTACCATATATACCAACCATTCTTAAGACATAATCTCACCCAGGGGTGGAGCTACCATCATTGCAATAACGTCACAGCTCCTTGGCTCACCATGTACTTGCAGCGCCTGTGATAACTTCAAAGAGTTGGACTTGTCTATTTCACTTCTGGTTATGAATCTTTGTTAATTTTGATCTCATCAGTCTTACTCCCCGGCTAGCAATGTAAATCTAGGCAGTAAATTTTATTATTTTTTGCTTTAAAGCAGATAAATTAAAAAATATCCTAAATATTAGCTGTGATTACAACCAAAAATCCGCGAATGACAACTGTCAAGATATTCGAACATAATTTCGAAAACCATTTTTAGATTCCGCGAGAAAGAAATTCCGATGGAAATTCACGATAGGAGGAATAATTTCGAGGGCACAAAAAAATTCCGGGGGAACTTTTTTCTCTCGGAATTGCCGATAACCCTGAATGTCCGTAGACACTTGTCCCGTGTATGAAAATATCCGGCGTAAGAAATATCCTCTAAAAAAATTTCGACAAAAATCTCGGCGGGAATAGTAACACTGAGTAAGCCCTGAGCACCGTATGTGAGGCCGAAAGCCGTTCGGTGTATGAGTCGAAAATTGTCCCATAGAGAGCAATCCTTTTAACGTGCGAAGCGGGTCACTCACCAAGTATGTACTGTTTAGTTCGCCTTGAATTTTAATTCATTCGACTTTCGCACATATTTTGGTTCTTCATTTCAAGAAATTGACTTCCTCTCAATTATTACTAATATAAAGTACAGATGGAATATAAATGTACACCGAAGGCTTTTTATGGCGGATATTTTCATACAAGGGACAGTTGTCTCCAGACATATATTTTGACGCGGATATTTTGCCCGCGGATATGGATGCACACAGCTGAAGAATTAACGATAACACAAACCACTGCGATTTCTAAAGAATAAGCGCTTTCGACAGCTACTTAGCCTAACTTAGCCTTCTTCAATAATCAGAAGGCCTTCAATAATCTCCAACTAAAAGCTATAAAATGATGGAGATACGATGGAAAGGGACCAGGAATGCAAAAACTTAGCTGCGGCGTTTATTACAGCTGTATCAAAAGACTGCACAGGATAGGACGCGGATTCGTCGTGGGAAATCGGCTTCGATCAACGGTTATCGACTTGAAGCCTATAAATGATAGCCTGGCTGTAATCCGCATCAGATCAACATTCTGCAATATCAGCATGATATGTGCACACGCCCCTCTCGAAGACGCTGAAGACCCGTTCAAGGAGAAATTCTATGACCTGGACGGTGTCTACGGAGCCTCTCCGCAGTATGACATAAAAATTGTACTCGGGGACTTCAATGTGAAAATCCGTAAGGAAACCATCTTTGGCGGACTAGTCGGTAAACACAGCCTCCACTACACGGCAACAGACAACGGTTTCGGACTAATTCATTTTGCAACGGCGCATAATACGGTGATAAGTAGCAATAGGTTTCCTAGACTAAGAATCCACACCTAGCAACCTGCCTTTCCTTTGATGATAGAACACGCAACCAAATCGACAACGTGCTAATCGACGCAAGGCATGCGTACATCTTGGTGTGCGCACTTTCCGAGGGGCCAACGTCGACTCTGACCATTTTCTTGTTGCAGCTAAATTCAGAGCCAGACTGTCTTACGAGAGGAAGCCACAAGCCGCTCAGAAGAAGAAGATTAACGTTGGACGCCTTGGCATGCCAGAATGAGCCAGAGCCTACAAAGAGCACCTGTCAGAGAAACTCTGCTGTGCATTCACCAACCACAAACGCAAACAACCATTGGACCGAATACCACAAAATCATCAAAGAAGTGGCCGTGACCCTTGGCTACTAGCCACCACCAAAAGGGAGTCCTTGGTATGATGATGAGTGCGTTCATCGGAAGAATGTGACCGAAGATGCGCTGCAGCGCAAGACAAGAACAGCGGGAGAGGAGTCGAATCGAGAATTTCTATCGAAAAGCAAAGCAGCTGGCAGCTAGTTTCAAAGCCGGAACACAGAGCCTTCGTTACAGCAAAGGCAACCTAATCACCGAAACTCAGGAAATTGTTGATGTGTTTAAGTAACACTTCCAGCAGTTTCTTAACGGGCAGCAAACAGGGAGAGTGATAGGGCAAGAAGAGAACCCGCTTTCAGTCAATGGCGAAAAAAACAATGTAACCGGTCTTGTAAGACCTTCTTCTTCTTCTTCTTCTTCCTTTTATCAGCGAGGCCATGATCCGAAAACAAGGGATCACAACCCTCCCACTTCACCGCATTTCTACTGATCCGCATGTGGGGTTCGCCGGTCTTGTAAGACCTATTGAGGCATATCATTGCTAAATCTCGCATATAAAATCCTATCCAACGTATTGTGTGAACGTCTAAAACCTTTCTGCAATACACTAATCGGCACGTACCGCAATCGGCAATAGATCAAATTTTCACGATGCTCTGTGCAACTTGGAAACAGCTCTCCCAAACTCTTTCAAACATGCACCGGATTCAGGTAAGGAGACGCGCTCTCATGTGACTTCATCAATATTGCAGATAGCGCAAAATTATAGTCATCTGATTTTAAAGAATGTTAGTAGCCACTAATTATCATCTCTTTAACTTTAAAGCCGGTACTTAACTTTGAATTGAATTATAAAAAAATTTTAACCTGCCTACAACTAGTATCGACCCAAACTCAAAAATTTAAAGTTTGAGAACAAAAGCACAGCTTAGGGACCAATGTCGTATATGAATTTCAGCCGTTGGTTGGCTGAAGTTTGGATTTGAAAAAGTGAAAAAGAATGGCGGATGACAGATGGTTAAAAGCCCACTCTAAAAGTTAAAAGGTGCTTTAGGTGGTTTTAAAGTTAGCGCGAGGTGATACGTATAAAGTGGGTTTTATCTTCTTCTTCTTCCTTTCATCAGCGAGGCCATGATCCGAAAACAAGGGATCACAGCCCTCCCACTTCACCGCATTTCTACTGATCCGCCTGTGGGGTTCGCCTATTTGACCTCAGAAAATATCGGCAGGCCTGCCGATTTTGGATCACTCGGTTACTGAGGCCAATGAAATGCCGATGTCGTCGCATTTGTCTGATCCAGGCGTTTATAGGCCTGCCTTTCCTACATCGCGATGTCTTTGGAACGTGCATAGATATTGCCTTTTTAACAGGGTTCAAATGATCTCTTCTTTGAACGTGGCAATACCAGCTGAGCCGGTCGCGCTCTAATTTTTGTACGATGGTTTCCTTGATGTGAAAGCTTCCACGGATCTTCGAACTTCTTATTCGATCAAGCTTGGTCACTCCTGCTGTCATGCGAAGCATCTTCATCTCAGCTGCCGTTAATTTACTCTCATACTTTTTGTACATCGTCCAACATTGTGAACCGTATGTGAGCGCTGGACGTATAACTGCGGTGTAGAGCCTTCCTTTCAACTTAGGGGGCATTTTTCTGTCACAGAAGATAGCGGAATTTTCTCGCCACTTCATCCACCCTACGCTTACACGATGATTGATGTCGTCATCACAAGTTGCTTTGCTATTGATCATAGATCCCAGATATTTGAACTTTTCGCACTTGGGAAGCACTGTTCCATTCAAATAAATGGCTGGAATAGGCCTGAGTGGATCAGAGAACGGGCAGCACAAGTACTCTGTCTTTTTTGAACTAATGCGATACCCATTTCCCTCCAAAACGTCCACCCACACATCAAGTGCTCGTTGCAGGGATATAGGATCCTCACTTATGATGGCTCCATCGTCAGCAAAGAATAACTGATGTACCTTGGGGTCCATCACTTTACCTTCAAGCAGATAATCAAGGACTGTAATAAAGACAAAGGACTTAAAGCGCTTCCCTGGTGCACCCCGACTTTGATTGGGAACTCTTCGGTTACTCCAGCGGGGCATCTTACTCTTGTCTTTGCTCCTTCATGTCATGTCCAGAGCAAATATTGGGTACCTTTAAGCGAAAAATACTTCGTCGGATATTAGGTTCCATATACGAGGAGAGCGAATGGAGGAGAAGATACAACCGTGAACTCTATGAGTTGTACCAGGATGTGGATGTAGTCCAAAAACCAAGACACGTCGACTACATTGGCTCGGCCACATCGAGCGAATGGACAACGCTCCAGCCAAGAAAATCTTTGAATCTCAGCCCCCAGGTTCGAGACGGCGAAATAGACCGAATCTCTGGTGTGAAGCCCACGCTGTCGCGGATGCCAGGAAACTTGGTCTTCACAACTGGAAGCAGCCTACCCGGGACCGCAGAGGATGGAAGGCAGCCGTATCTTAGGCAGAGACTCTTCAAGAGTCGGGAACAGAGGAGATACCTATTTACGTTGGCTTTAAATGTTTAGGTTCTAATAATGAAAAAATACGGAGAACATTTTTTCACAGTTCGGCTTATAAACGAATCCTTTTATTACACAGTACGGCCAACGTAGGGCTTGAGGGTAAACTGATGTGAATTCGAAGCATGACACGTATTGCATGAAGGGAAAGAATGAAATGGACTATTTCCCTTGAGCATTTTTTTGTTTTTGTAGTAAAAGCGATAAAATAGACACTAGACATTTCTAGGATGTTCGAGTGAGACTATGGAGTTAACAATGTTTGTATCACCTATAGGTTTTAATACGCGATTCTGTACCCTGCTTAGAATGGATATGGCGGATATAGGCGTTATAGTCTAAGGCCCTTATTGTGTGTATTTCATATTTCATATTTATTTATTTAAATAGTTTCACGGTAAGATTACAACATCTCATTATTTGTGAAAGGCTTAAGAAAACATTCAAGTGCTAACATAAATAACAATTTAAAAAGAAATCAAGAACTAAGAAGTACAATTTGTATTTAATATTCAAAAATGGTACATTCTACAAACTACCTGAACTATCCAAAGATTGATTTGATCTAATGTTTATTGTGTATCACTCAATTCAATTCAATGTATTGGCAATTTTTCTGTTAAACAAACTTAAAACGCTAGCTTCCCAAAATAATTTAAATTAAAGTATCTCACTTAATGTCAGGGTTTTCGTAAATATACAAGCGTAACCCTAGTACTCCCGTTGAGGATCTGCATTGCGAAAGATCGGGAAACTGCTGAGTGGTCAAAACATGGCTTGGACCAGTGGCACAATAATCAAGTTCGTGATGAAGTGTTTGCTTTAATTTTTAGTGGTGGTCCCCGGGCAACTATTCGTTTGAACCCTTATGCATGTAGGCTGAAATTGCAAGTGTAAGTGGTTGTCTAGGCCCTTAATTCTAGACTAGGTAATGTGGGCCAGCAACCTGAGTTCTCCGGAAGCATGGAGTCAGACTGCTGCTTACACCAACAGCACACAAGGGTCTAGTTTCCTGGCAGCCTTATGGTTATCGAATTATGACGACTAGGTTACGGACTAGAGTACGACGCGTCACTATTATGCAGGGTTATGCTCCAATTGATGGCTCGTCTGAGGACGAGAAAGAGAGCTTCTACATCAACTAAGAAGTTTTCTACACAACACCAAATAAGAACCTTGTCATAGTGATGGGGGATATGAATGCTAAGGTTGGAAAACGACAACGAAAGGCTCAAACGTGTTATCGGTAAACATGGACTAGACAACCGCAATGACGATGGCGAAAAGTTTTTGGGTTTTGGCAATTCCAAGAGATGAATGGAGCAGTTTGCTATGGTTTTGAACAGTATATTTGCTAGTATGACCCTTAGTAAGGATGAGACCACTTCTTGACGATATTTTCGCGGGGCACTTTCGAATATCGCTAACAAAATTAGCTGAGCTACTGCTCCCACTTAAAGAGAGAGGTTTGGGAGCTGAGGGCTTTCCTGACGAGTGAAAGAAAAGAATGATTTTCAAGCTTCCTAAGAAAGGAAATTAAATGCAGTGCGGAAACTGAAGGGGTATCTGCGTGCTATCTGCTGTACTAAAAATAAAAGCAAAAATCACCCTGGTGCGAATCAAACAATACGTACTTCGAAGATATACTTGATGCCTAACAAGCAGGATTCCAATATGGATCCTCCTGCATTGACCGCATCAATATCCTGCGGATCATCATCCAGCAGTGCGTTGAATATCGATAGCCACTTCACCTGCTGGTCATCGATTTTGAAAAGGCGTTCGATAGTGTCAAGATGGAGTTTATTTGGTGTGTCTTACGCAAGAGAGATATTCCCAATAAATTAATTGCTATTATCAGGGCTACAGACGATGGGTCAAAATGTCACGTTCTGCACAGAGGAAGGTTGTCAGAGAAATTCGAGATCCAAAGTGGGGCTGTATTCTGTCACCAATACTATTCCTTTTGGTGATTAGCGATGTTAGCAATGCCGACGGGTAACGGAGGAATCCTAAATAATACATCTTGAATATGCTGTCGATGTATACTTACCTCTCACAGAATTATGAACCTCTTACATAGAGAGGGAGACAGGTGTCGTCGGTCTAAAAATGAATACGGTAAAAACTACAATTATCAGTCTTGGAACGAACTCATAAGTTCAAATATACATTGCTGTACAACAGAGAGAGTAGGGTATTTCCAGTATCTTGAGTATTGTCTCGACCGACGGTGGAGCCGAACTGGATATAGCCAACAGGATCGTCAAAGCAAAGTCCGCGTTCATCCTTATTCAGAAATTTAATTTAAATCGAAAGTTATTCGCTTTCATACAAACACTTTTTTCAGACATTTTGCCATTCACTATTTGCGTAATAATAACACAGTTTACAAGCATGCAGCTATACCTTCAAATTGAGGGTTGTAAATAATCTACGAACCGTACCTTTTGGGTTAATTCGAATTGAGTTTTCAGAACAGATACCGGAAAAGGTACTTTGAGCTACAGAAAAACATTCCATAGTCTCCTAAGTGTATGCTTTACTTTGTGGAAATGCTAAAGTACAGTACGATCCAAATGTTTCCTTGTGTGAATTTTTCGTACCGAGTAAGAAGAGAGGTACAGAAAGAAGTGTGAGAATTTGCAGGAACAAAACAACAATAACAATCATACATGACAAGACAATTATCAGAAAAATAAAATGGGCTCGCTTATCTTTATCTACTCTTATTTATCTCAAATTTTAGTGAACTTTCAACCCGCTTTGTACCTATATTATTATATGTTCAACGCGCTTTATGGTGGTGGTGGGCCATATTTGTCGATATTTGTGTTATCCAAAAAAAAAAAAATTATGATGCGTTATTGAGTATTGTATCAATTTATGATTAGAAAATCACTTGAGATCATACTTATCTGTTACACCGGATATATACATACGAGTTTTGACACGTAATGTAATAAATAGTAATAGGTTCACCCCAAAAGTATGCATCCATTCGCACGAACAATTGCAGATCAGCTCCGCAGTCGCCTAGCTATGCACTATGAGCGCTTAATTTATTTCTAAGCGATCCAACTTCATGGGACGCCTGAGAAAAATTTAGGGCGGAGAAAGGTGAATTGAAAGTGGAGTTACCAATTTCTTACCAACTAGTAAACATTAAGAATGTGAACATTTTTTTTCGAAAAATTTGTAGTTCAGAAATCGCCTAGAAGTTACAGAAAATTTTTTTTTTTTCAAAGATGGATAGAGGTACCACTGGAAACATAGGCGTCGATCTACTATGCCCAGTTTACCACCTCCTACTTCTCACTTAGAGACTGAGTACCAGTCAATCCATTTACACATGCATAGGCTAGGATAAGGACTCATTACATTCAGTCGGAGACCTTGGTCCATTGTGAATTCCCTTTTCATTTGAAAAAAGGAAGGGAAACAAACCTATCTTATAATGGTCTACTTGAAAACCAGTTGGTAGTCCTTATGAAGTGAAGTGGATCCAATATCTGGTATCCTATTGCCTCTGCAGCGCTTGTGAAAAATCTGGATCGTAGGATACGCAAGCGTCGCTCTACTAGGGCGGGGCAGTGGCATAGCAGATGTTGTATTGCCTCCATTTCTTCTTCATCTCGGCAGCTTCTGTATAAATTGTTGGACTCTAGTTTCCATTTGCGGAGAATTATTCTAATAGAGCAATGTCCTGTGATTACTCCAGATAAGATGTGGACAGAGGATCGTTCCAGTGCCAGAAGGTTTTTGTTCTCGTTTTGTTTAGCTCCCGCCATAACATTCAAGTGGTAGCACAGTCCTCCCTGGATAGCCAGGACGTGTTGTCCTCTTTACAGTTTATCAGTCGGTGGCAGTATGATGTGCCCTCTTGATCCGGTCTTTTCGATCCCTTCTATATTGCTATGTCCGGGAACCCAGCAAAGTTTCTGATGGTGATCAGTGATCACGACATTTCTTAACCACCTTTGATTTGATTGTATTGGATTTTATCGCTTTTAAGGCTGATTCACTGTGAGAGAATATAGTTATTTCTGACGGAAGGTGACTGTCTTTTATGCATTTTGTCAGTATTTCAGATTGGAATACACGGCACGCTTCTGTCAGTCTAAAAGATTCCTGTTTTTGCAGTGCCTCCGAGTTGAAATCTGCTTTCGTACCTATATGCAAATGAGCCTGATGTAGATCGTGATCCCTTGATTTTTATCTGCAATTTTCGATGGAAAGGAGATGAAGAATTATAGCCAGCACTGCTTGCGGTGCACTTCTTACAACTCCTGTGGTGCAAAGTGCTGCTAGCCTTTGTACAGTACTTTGTAGAGTTCCTTCCACCACACTAAAGATCTGCAGGAGATGATAGGTCTGATAATTGCTTCGTACGTCTAGTGAATGGTACGCGGTTGCACTACCCTCTTCATTCCTTTCTTCAACATTTTGTTTTCAAGATAACTTGGAGTTTAAAATGGCACCGAGATATTTCGCCTAAGAGATCAATTGTGGTGCCATCCACTTATACATACTCGTCTACTCGTAGTAAAATGGTAGGCATATTCTGGTTGTTCGCCCATCACTTAAAAACTGCTGATTCCCTGATCGGGTTTCACGGTTGTACACTCTATGTGCCTATATATGTATAATCCTAGGTATGTACCATCTTAATACAATATTTCTATACCATATCTCGATACAACACCTCGATATAATATTTCGATGTAATATCAGGAAGCTAACTACTAACCAAAATAAAGTCAAAACTTTACTGATTGAAAATAAATGAAATTAATTTGGAAAATTTTAAAGCTGTAGATCAAATAGTCTTAAAGCTGAGAAATATATGAATAAATGTGGCAAGCATAATACATTTTAGAAACGCGAACAGAGCCGCGAGTACTGTCAAATGAGGTCGAACCAATGTTATTTTCATAACATTTGGAAATGGGGAGAGCTGAATCAATTTTTTATTTCATTTCTTTAGATTTGCTTTCATACACAGTTGAGAATAGTTTCGACAACTTTTTTGACATTTAACTAAAAATATTGTACGTTACTCTTGAAATACTCAAAAAAAAAAAAGGCGACAGCAGTCAACGAAGCAGCAGCCGACGTTGTAAAGTGGTGCAGTAAAGCAAAAATCGGCACTATTTCTCATACGATTCTTCTTTTTTACCAGATTCATATTTGAAAAAATAATTACAAATTGGAAACAGAGACCAAGGCTCGAACAGCAGAATCTCGACTCTAAATACTAACAAATTTCTGACACATCATAGTGTTGCTCAGTGAAGAAAGAATAGTACAGAACGGGAGAAAAAAAGGCGGAAATTAGTGTGTCAGAACCTTTTGGAACAAAAAAGTAGGTATGGTATTATGTTCAACGACCCAAAACATATCCTTAAGTATTCCCCTTTTCCAGCTGTCCAAATGCAAAATCATCATCACTCGAATTAACAGATATCAACGTTAAACGATGAAGACCAAACATTATTTACACCTTCACTGAACAAAACTAATATCGAATCGACTTTATTACTATCGAACTTATTTTGATCTAATTAGTAAATAGATTATATGGGCTACCGGCTACATATATATATTTGTCGATCAGGTTTGTTTTCAAGACGGGGTCTGAGAATTTTACCTCACTTTGGGGAAAAAAAAGTAAAAGCAACGAAGAAAAAGAACGAATTTCCTCCGAATTCTTCAGACCCTTAAAGAGACATGTGCCGTTGAACTGCACATTTGCATTTTTGGACAAGCCGGTATCAATAGATGTTCTTCTTTCTCCACTATGCGTTTTCGATAAATTGTTGGCAATGTTACCACATATCTTACGCCCTTAATCTTGGCGGCTTGCTTGCTCTCTCGATCGGCCAAAGCTCTGGCGATCTTTTCTGATTGCACCCTATTTCAGCACCATTCGGTTAGGAGAGAACCCGGACCAAACAGTTTTGGTTTTACTCGTAGGATATAGTTTACAACCTTTGTGATGGGATATAGAAAAGTGAATAAGTCACGAGTTAATATAGAAGGACGTAACTACTAGTAAAAAAAGGAAAAATGAAAAAAATCCAAATTTAGGAACGGCGGATCTGAGTGCTTTGGGATTTGGGTACGTGTACTATAATAGCACGTGTTTCTATTCCTATTCAAACCAACTTAACAGTCCTGTTTTAGGACTCCATCTTAAATCTTTGACAATAAATCAGTATATAACCTTTATTAATCCTATAAATTCTATTACACACGCGAGCATTCAACGTGAAGAGCCGAAGCTTGCTAACCATTTTAAGTTCGTACAATTCATTAATATAGTCGGATTGCAGCCACTAATATTCGTCGTAGATTTTCTATGAATTTCATTTATAACCAGAATGAAGAAACATCTGAATGTTAAAACAAACAACTATGGTAATCGTAACATGTGTCTTAAGGCCTTGACCTTGTTTCTGAACTTCTTAATCACTGTCTAGCATGTGGATGTGGCAGCAAAACGGGAAATGTTGCCTGAAGAAAGGTGATCTATTAACAGAGCTCTATTTCACCAAAAGTATTTCAAGGAGACTCAAAAATTACGAAATTATTTAACCAAACAAAATATACTTCAGAATGAAAGTTTGTTCAAGAACATTGATGAAGTTCTTCCGCATTTAGAAAAACGCTTAAGACAATCACAACCTTAACAATGATATCAACACGTTTTATGTTTCTTAAATCGCCGGCACTTTATGCAAATTACATGAATACCAACAATCGCTATTATCTCTGATTAGCTTGGCATAGGCTTCACATCCAAACCAGTTTACCGAATCGATTTAATTGAAACACGCCTAGGAAATCAACATGACAAATTCTAAAAATGAATTGGTTACATAATTCCTTTTGGGCTATCCTATCAGCAAACAGTATTTGGCTTTAGTGATACGAGTATAAGCCACAATAGATACATCCAAAAGTTATCGATTTTGAATTCTCAAAAAGAAAAAAAAAAGCACCGGCTTGTGGCTAAATTTAAGATCACGGCAAAAAGCAATCTCCCTAACTGGTTTTTTGGTCTTTGCTTACTGAGAAGCTTCTTCCGGTTGAAGACACAAAGAATAGAAAAATAATTTGTGACATGAGTCCTCGAGTGATACCCGCACACCGAATAACATTTCGAATTCGATTCTAATTTCAGCTTAGATATGCACATTTTAATCACAAGGAGATTGTGGTATTCTTTTTCATGTTGTCAAAGATAACTTCTTATGTCGGATATGCTCAATTCATGGATAGAATAATAATAATTTATTAGGCGATGCTCCGTTTATACGGTAATGTTGATGACGTGCTAATTGAGCTTAGCCCGAGGCATGTAACCTTGGCTGCGATCTTCAATCGCTTGATCATCCGCAATCTCAATTGAATGGTGCGGAAGTGGTGATCTTTTAATCACCTTTGAACTTGAACTTTCGATAGCGTGTTGTACGAGATGAGCTGATTGTTTACTGATTCATAATTCGCAAAGAAAAAATCGAAAATTAATGATGTCTTAGCAGGTTATGGGTTGTTATAAGATGAAAGATGCATAGGTTAAGATCGAGCTGAATACTAAGCGATTTTTTTGAATTCATTGTTTTGAATTGAATAATTTGCAGACTTGTGGTTTTTTTTCGAAAATGCTCTAAGAGGGCAAGTAGACTTTGATGCAAGAGACAATAAAATCTGCTCTATTATTCTCTTTTCTTAGCGTTATTTCCGATTTATGTGCATTTGTACAAAAAGTATGTTAACAGAAATTTGTAGTCGGTGAGCAACCTATTGCTCGTGAAATATATTCGATTATGTACAATAAATGATTGCGATCCATATATGCATGTAGGGCGTATGTAGTAAGGGATAATGGTTGCTTTACTGTGCTTATTATTAATTATTTAATTTACTTGTTTCGAATTAAAAATAAAAATAAAAATGATGATCATATGGGGTCTGCCTTTTGAAAATCTTTAGACTAATCGGAACTTGTTAACCTTTATCGACCAGCAAAGTTGAAGCAAAGCCAAATTACAATGGTTGTGTTGTCAGCCGAAACTAAAGTGCACTGTAGAAACCAGGAAGAATATTTAATTCTTTGTTACACCCTGTGTGCAATGTGTGAATGTTTGGGCATTCAGGCATACTTAGGATGTTAATATTCCAGTAATTTCCTGCAGATGATTTCTAATGCAGTTATGTTACGAGTACATACATTTTTGATGTGCTCTTATTAATTATACATAATTATATAACTGATGTGCCAAATGTAATAATGATATGAAAGATTTTGCTCTATGCGGAAACCCCACTTCGAGTACAGTTCGACAATATTATTTACGTTCTTCAATCAGCGTCATGTCCAAATCGTGACATGTAACATATCTACCTCAATTGGATACATGTGTACTGAAATCGCTAAACACCAAGTAAGCGCTGGGATTCAATACACTAATACACGTATTTAAAATGAAATATGGTGCAGCGCGTAACAAGTACAATAGTATGTCCTACAATCAGACATGCACAACCGTACCAACTAAGAAATGTGAAACACTTAAGACTAAGTCGTCGAAAACACGATTCTATATGAAGAACCTATTTAATAGGTTACCATATAGTATTAAAAATGAAAGCAATTTTATCTATGTTGGGTGCCAGGCCACAAGTACATTCCGGATAACTGAACTGCAGAGCTGAAGAGCTCGCAAGGCAGATTACGACTCTAAGGATTCTGCTGAAATGGCGGACCCTGAGTATGCCCCTCGCTGCATGTAAACATCTACTGAAGCTGGACTAAAAGCGCAAAAGCCACCAGAGACTGGGAAAATGGCTCAACGTGTCTTATTTTGAGACAGATCTGGGCTAGGCTAGATCAGAAACGCAGTGCCCGGCCGGTTAAGCTAAAGTGATCATAGAATAGCTACGTTATCGGTGTCCTCACTGGATACTGTCTGATAGGCCAACATGCTAAAAGGAATATGGTATACCTTTTTTTTAATGACTTTTCCAGAGTTGTAGAGATGAAAAGGTAGAGAAAACTAGCATGCAATTCCATTGTACATGTCTGGCCCTTCCCACAAAAGATTGCTCCATCCAGGTGATCCTTTTTTCGATGACCTCGGCAAACTGGCATCCTCAGATGTTCTGTTTATTCTTCGCTTCATTCAAAGCTCCGGTTGGTTTTAGTCCCTGTGTGTCTAATGGTCTAAGTGTGTCTGTACTATCTCAACATGGGACCGCACACCAGAGCGCGTTTAAATAAAGCGCTCGACTGAATCGCGCCTGTCTACCAGATCCACGTAAATGTAAAAACTTTAAAAATTTTGAGTTATAATGTAGCAGGTTTAAAAAATAAGTTAATATTTGTAGATTTTTTGAATTATATTAGAGAATTTGATATCTTTTTACTATTAGAAACACACGTATTAGATTGCGAACAAATTAAATTTAAGAACTTTTTAAATAATTATGAATTGAAATGGACTCCTGCAGTAAAAACAAGTTTGTTTGGGAGAGGAAGTGGGGGCCAGCTGTTTGGGTATCGTAAAAAACTTGATGGCGTGACGGTGGAATTTAAAAGAGTGGAGGAAAATTACGTGTTGGAGTTAAGAATGGATGGAACTGTTCTGCACATCGTTCCAATATACTTAAATCAAAACCAATGGCAGCGTGACTACGACAAGTTGAAAGATCTATTGAATAGTTTAGAGCCAATTAACTTGATGCTTATTGGGGACTTAAATGGTAGGATTGGACTATATCAAAATGTCTTCACGAGTGAATCCATATCAACATACATCCACACAAGCCGCAACTCCAAGGACGAATCACGCGATAGCAGAGGCACAAAAATTCTCGATCTAGCTGATGCTTTCGACTGTCGAGTATTAAATGGATGCTGTGAAGGGGATTCTTGTGGCGAATATACATTTCTACGTGAAACAGCGTTCAGTCATCGACTATTGCTTTCTGTCCGGCAGTTGGTATTCTTACCTGAGCGAATTTCAAATAGCAGCAAAAACATTTTCGGACCACATGCCGCTCGAAGTCTCCTTTAAGGTATCTGGCACCCTGCGCGAACAAATCACACTACGGCTAGAACTCTTGCCGAGGTTGGTATGGAAGGACAGATTACGGGACCTGTAATAGAAAAACCTCACTAGAGAACTCATCAAGCTGTCAACTTCAGATACCGCACCGCAAATGGATGTTCTAACGGATATTATTAAAAAAGCCGCCCCTTCAAACGCGCCGACGAGACACACCAATATAGTAAGCAAGCAGAAGTGGTTCGACAAAGAATGTGTGAAGGCTAGAGATAGCTCGTTTGCTCCACTAAGATTATTGAGGAAGAACAACACCGCTGCATTTAAAATTCTTTACAGAGCAGCAAATAAAAACTTCAAAGATCTCTGTCATTCGAAAAAGTAAACCTTCTATCAGCAAAATACTGCGTTGATAAATAGAGCGAGATCTTCAGCTGAGTTCTGGAAAGCAGCAAAACTTATAAATGGAAAAAATAACAATATCGCTCCAGGTCTGCAAGCAGAGCAGTTAAAAATCCACTTCATGAACCTTCTCAATACACCTCAGAACTCACTTTCATTTCAATATGCAGCCCCTCTCTATTTTGATGAATTCCTTAATGCACCATTCAGTTCAGAAGAAGTACAAGTTGCTATTGATAAAACAAAAAAGAACAAAGCACCAGGTGAAGACCGCATCTCTTTTGAATTCTACAAAAACTGCACACCGGAGTTCTTATCAGTCCTCGTATCTGAATTCAACTGAATTTTTGAAAGTGCAGATGTCCCAGCTAGCTTTGAGAAGGCTATCATTTTCCCTCTGCATAAAAAGGGTGACCACAATGATCCAGCAAACTATAGAGGGGTTAATGGCAAACAAATTTTGCATGAATGCCAAGCTGGGTTCAGGCAGAATTACTCTACTGTAGACCAACTTTTCTCGCTTTACAATATAGCTCAGATCTATAAAAGAAGACGCAAGAAGCTGTATGCTTTCTTCGTAAACTTCCGTGCAGCTTTTGATTCCATAGCTCGAGAAGCGCTTTTTTACAAGCTTTATAAAGTTGGAATCTCAACTGAAATAATCAACACATTGCGGGCTATGTACAAAAATAACAAAGCAAGTGTCTGGGATGGAATCAACATACCTATCTGAAGAATTTGAAACAACAATGGGTGTAAAGCAGGGATGCATCCTGAGTACATTGCTATTCATTTTGTATGTCAATGATATTACGGATGCAGTTGGAGGAGGGATTGGCCTAAGCAGAACAAGATTTCCCGCTCTAATGTTTGCGGATGACATTGTCTTTCTCGCTGACTCTGTGGATAGTATGCAGCTTATGATTAACAGACTTGAAAATTACTGGAACCTGTCTGTTAATCTTACAGAGTCAAAGATGATGATAATGAGGAATGGCGGGGGCAGGTACTCTCGACTAGAAAAGTGGACGTTCCAAGGAGAAAACATAGATATTGTTCGTGAATATAAGTATCTCGGAGTAACGATTACATCCAATTTGAATATGAACAAGCACCTACAAAACAAATTAACGGAAGCCAAGCGCGCCATTACCTTAATCTGGAGTGTCTGCTTCAATAACAAACACATTTCCCACGCATCCAAGCAAAAAATATTCAACACGAGTGCAACCTCAATATTATTATATGGAGCGCAAGTATTGGGCTTTCGCTCCTCTGAGATCGTAGAAAAACTGCTTCGATACTTCGTCAAGCGAATCTTTAAATTGCCCACTGGTACACCTACCTATATGCTGCACCTAGAGACTGGGATTCCACTACTGTTTTTGAATACTCTAAAGCTCTATTTAGACTATGTGGTAAGAGTTATGGCAATGGAGCAGAAACGGATTCCAAAATTAGTGCTATCCCACATGCTATCAACTAAGGGAAACTGTGTTGAGGAATGGAATAGGCTGGCGTCCGATTGTGATTTGGATTTGCAGATTGGACCTAGTGAGCAATCTACATCTTTAAAATGCAAGTTCAACATCCTGCTGAAAAAGACTGGACAAAGAATGTACGACAAATTTGTAAGCGAGGCGCAATTATCACTATATAGAACATATTATAGCAAAATGATTCACCATCTGCAGGACAGAACGTATTTCGTTGCTGGAAACACAACCGAAATAATAAGCACGATATTTAAAATAAGGGAGAGTTAATAAACCTGAACTTTATATCAAATCTTTAATCAGAGATGTACACAGTCTTCAAAGCGGTAATAACATAAATCAAGAGCATCATCAGAACTTCTCAGCGGTATATTGCTCTTTCATATCTGATAAGAAATTCTGAAATTTGTACGTAGGTTAAGTTAGGTTAGATTAGGTTGAAGTTATCTGCTAACTGAAGCCGACGCGATTAGACCTATCATTGGTCCGTTGTGATACGGCATGGATTATGGAAAATTTCCCCATACCTAACGTGAATTCAGCAACACCGAACCTTATTTTACGCACAAAGCCGTTGAGAAATTCTACGAGCAGTGCCGTCATTGTTAAGCTACCACATGCACAAATGAAAACTCACATATTAAGGAAAGCCGCTGAGTATTACAAAAACAACTCTAAGTCAGTTACCCTAAACGATCTTGGGTTCAACAGTACCCGGTTTGTACGTGCCTATGAGAGTCTGACTAAACTCAATCATGCTCTTTTTCGAAAAGCGAACGAATTGCGACGAAACAAATGTTTACATTCTGCCGTTAACGCTGATGCTGACTTCAACTAATCTCTTTTTTGTCATACTTTTTGTTTCTTTTATTTTCTTTATATTATGTTTTCGAATGTTGTTAGTGTTGCCAATTTATGGTTTTTATGGATTTTTGTTTTCATTTGTAATTTTTTCTTTTTATTATTATTATTTCTTTTTTCTTTTTAACTTTATTTTTAAATTTGTAAACTATTTATATGGCCTCGCGGAGCCATTAGCTCTGATTTATACACATTTCTTTTCTGCTGAATGTGTGGTGATGTTTTTAAAAGCTTGTTTAATGATTAATGATGAATCAATCCGATCCTGATATAGTCAGGGCCGTTCTCAACGTTTTGTGTGGCGCCCATAATGGGTTGAATGTGTGTCATCTGAACGCAGGAAGCATTCGTCCTAAGTTTACAGTCCTCTACCAAATACTTAGCACTTCAAAGCTAGATGTTATTATGATATCAGAATCTTGGCTTAATTGCAATATTTTACCTCAACTGGTGAATATTCCGAATTACAAATTATTTAGAAACGATCGAATCAACAGGATCGGTGGTGGTGTATGTATGTATGTTAAAGAACACATCTCCACAAAATGTGTTTATGTATCATCCATGTCTGTTATTCAGTTTCTGTGTGTTGGGTTGAATGATCACGTAGAAAAACATTTGTTAGTTGTAGTGTATTGTCCACCTAAAAGCTTTAAGGAAGAAAACTTACATGAGCTTGAAGAAACTATAACGAGGTTAAGCCCCAGATATAATAGCATCTTAATTGGTGGCGATTTTAATGTAAACTATCTAGTCAGCAACAACAAGACTGAACTATTTAAATATTTCTGTGATAAAACTAGTCTTCATGTTGTCAATTCTCGTTGGCCCACCTGTTTTAAGTCTAGTAGTAACCCGTCCTTAATTGATATGTTTTTGACAAATTCACGACGCACTGTATTGGGAAACGATCAGGTTAGACCTACATCAGAGTTTATTCACGATTTTCTGTTTTGTTGTATTAAATATAACCATACTGTCCTAAGTAATGACAAAATAATTAATTATAGATCCTACCAACATTTTAATTTCACTGACGTACAAAGAAACTGCGACTCTCATATTTGGGACTCTATCTATTTTACACCTGACATAGATAATAAAATTTGTATTTTTAATAATCTATTAAATTAACTTTATGACGTTTGTGTACCAAGAGTGACTAAGATAGTTAAGCCCAAGCCCTGTCCATGGTATAACAATTTTGTTAAACAGCAGATTCGGGAAAGAGAACGCTTTTTTAAGATTTTTAAAAGAAATCCGTCGGACTACAATAGACGACAATATAACGTTGCTCGGAATAAGACAGTTGCCACGATTCGCTTCCATAAACGGGCATATATCGTTCGAAAACTTGACCCTAAACAAGGTTCTAAGGAGTTATGGAAGAGTTTGAAAAACCTTGGAGTGGCTGCAGAGAAGAATGTATCTGAATGTTCTTTTAGCCCCAATACAATGAGCTCTGTTTTTGCTCCTCTCTCTACAGCTCCATCAATACTTCCGGCTAGTTTAGAGGACTTAAGGGAAGGTTTTAATTTTGAGTGTGTCCAGTCAATTGATGTTCATGACGCGATTCGTAGTATTAAATCGAATTCTACAGGTCCTGACTGTGTGTCGCCTAAGTTTTTAAAGTTAGTCTTGCCCCTAATACTTCCATATATGTTGCATGTCTTCAATTTTTGTTTTTATAGCAGTCGATTTCCCGAGAAATGGAAAAAAGCTACAATTGTTCCGATCCCAAAAAAATCTAACCCGTCAGCTCCGTCCGATTTTAGGCCAATCAGTTTGCTTTGTTTTGCAGCTAAAGTTTTTGAAAAGATTATGGCTAACCAAATAAAAAGGTTTTTAGACGCTGGTTATCACCTATCCAAGTGGCAATCGGGGTTTCGTCATAAGCATAGCTGCGAATCCGCAGTTATCAAAGTGACTACAGATTTGCGTATAGCACTTGACTTAAACAAAATCGGGATTATGGTTCTACTTGACTATTCCAAAGCCTTTGACTATATTGACCATTCAATTCTAATTTCTAAGCTGAAAAATTATTTTGGTTTTCACAGTGCGTCACTTAGACTTCTTGCACAATATCTAAGCAATCGTGTACAGGTAGTTAAGACGAACATCAAGGAACATCAAGTCCTATTTCCGTTAACTCAGGTGTTCCGCAAGGATCTGTGTTGGGCCCTTTACTATTCTCTATGTTTATAAACGATCTTCCAGACTCAATTGTAAATTGTCAAGTGCATATGTACGCGGACGATGTCCTTATCTATCTATGTCAGTCTGTTGGCTTAATAGAAGATTGTGTAGCCCGTATAAATGAGGACCTCGTAAATATACAACGGTGGTCAGATTTTAATAATCTTAGACTTAATCTTTTAAAGACTTTAGGAATGATTTGCTCACGGCAGAAAATTGACTCCTCTGACTATCCCGCCCTTGTTCTAAATGGCAACATTATTCAATATGTAGACAAAGTCAGGTATCTAGGATATCAAATCAATAGCACCTTAACCTGCTGTGATGCCGTTTCGGATACTGTAAAAAGGATATATTTTGGTCTACGTGGGCTGAGGTCTTCATCGTATTCACTGCCTATAACAATCAAATGCCGTTTAGTTAAAAGCTTGTTACTCCCCTTTTTCACGTATAATTGTTCTGTGTACACTTGTCTTGATTATGATTGTAAGCGTAAAATGAACGTAGCTTTTAACGACTGTATTCGGTTTATTCATAATATTCCAAGGCATAGAAGTGTTTCGCATCTAAACGGGTCACTGTTAGGTTTAAAATTAGATATATACCATCGCTTTAGAAATACTTTGAAGCTTTTTAACATTATTCATGGTAAATGTCCTGAATTTTTGCGTGAAATGCTACTTTTTGCTCAGTCGCGCAGAGGGTTGAAGTTAATAATACCCCGTTTTGAACACACTATTGGAGACCGGTCCTACTTTGTCCAAGCAATTAACCATTAACAATAACCTTCCACAGGAATTGCAAAGCACTACATCACCAGTCACATTTCGCAGGAAATTATTTTTAGCATTGTCAAATCAGAGCTAACAACCGCATAAATGCTATGTTTGTAAAGCGTAAATTTTCATTAATTTTTATTTTTCACTTTCTTTTTCTAATTAAATTTTATATTTGTAATCTCAATTTTAGATACTTAATTAAAGATAAGATATCTTGTAGTATCCAGTTAAATTATTTAGTATAATACATAAATAAAATAAAATAAATAAAATATACCTACTCGTTTTTCCCCATCTTGTACCTAAATATAGTACCACAGTCAGAGATGCGCAAGATACACAATACAAAACAAGAAGTCACCTCGATCTTACCCCATGTCATCATAACATTGTTAATAGTATTGAAGGTTACCTTGCATGCACGTGTCAAAAAACAAACACTATCGCAATAATATTGCAAAACTGGTATTATGGCAATACTTACAAAAAGGAAAGGCATTACCCTGCCAGGCACTACCACTGCTGCGCATGGTATTGATCTTGCACCGAGCAAAAATATTCGGGTCGGGCTATATGGATTCTGTGGGCTAGCAAAATAATGAAAGAGTTTGGATGAAATTTGAGGGTCGCGAGTTGGAACATTGGAAGCATGACCGGTCGAAGTTATGAGCTGGAAGAGATGATGAATAGAAGGCGGGTGGATATTTTGTGTGTCCAAGAGACGAAATAGCAAAACACTGGAAATCGTTCGCGTTTCTTGGACGTTAGGACAAAAGATGACACGATTCTACTACGGAACGGAAAAGGCTAAAAACGGAATCGGTATCATCCTTGCGGCAGAGCTACTTGGTATCGTCTTGAGCGGTCCAGCGGCCGTTTAATGTCTTTCAAACTAGTAATACAAGGAGAGGTGTGGGATAACGCTCAGCAATACCGTCTCCTATTAACAGAAATTTGTATGAAGATACTAAAGAAAAACAAACAAGGACAAACAAGGATCCCTGAGAAAATCAAGTGGTTCAATATGGACAAAGAAAAAGGCGAGGCTTTTGTTTTCGTGATAAAAAATTATCTCTCTCACACCATCAACGGAGCTGAAGATGAAGAGTGCAGAGCACAAAATATGTGGAATTCCCTACAGCGAACTTGTTTAAAGAAGGCCAAATCACTGCTAGGAGCTTCAAAGGCCACCACTAACACACCAAAGAAACATGGTGATGGAGGGATGAAGCTAAGGAAGTGAAAATGAGAAGAAAGCGGCCTTCAAAGCTTAGTCAAAGTGCCCCTCTAATAATAGAGACGAAAAAGCTCGCCTCGAAATGGAATACAGATGTTGCAAGAAAAAAGCTAAGAACAAGTGCGCCCAGTTTCAAGCAGAGAGTACGGAGGGCCTGTATCGGGAGCTGGAGAAAATATCTTCGTTACTGATGCAAACCAGGGTATCCAGGAGCTGCAACGACACAATATGAACAAGAGCGCAACCATTTTCAAAATAGCCGCCCAAAGAAGGAGGAATGCTCAGGAGATTCGTTCGCCAAAGTTCATTAACAATGCTCATGGCCAACTTCTTGAGGATGAGACAAAATTCCGCAAAGATGGCGGTAGTATTGTGAAGAACTTTTGAATGAACAGTTTCCCCAGCTATACTTTCCAAATGCCACCCCTAACTGCGAAGAAATACCCGACATTACAGTCGAAGAAGTTAGTGAGGCGGTCAAATACTCCAAAAACCGAAAAGCGGTTGGGCCAGACGAGATACCCTCTGTGTTCTGGAAAAAGATGGGAGACATCGGGTTCAGATGGCTCAGAATTCTCATCTTCAAATTTATGAGAGGTGAATGCCGAATCAATAGAGGGAAAGTTACCTTCTTTTCTTCTAAACCTGATGATCAGTGCGGATTTGTCGCGGGTAAATCAACCACAGATGCAATCCAAAGTATAAGGATCATAATGAAAAACATCGTGATTCCTTAAAGGATTTGCATGTTGTATTGGTTCACTTTGAAAAGGCATTCGACAAACAACCACGAGATCTGATATGGGTGGCGCTAACTCATCGAGGGGTTCCAGAAACCTATGTACAGATGATCATGGATATGTACGAAAGAGCAAGGACAAGAGTTCCCAATCAAAGTCGGGTTGCGCCAAGAAATCGTCTTAAGTAGGGTGGCAATGGTGTAGTGGTAACGTCATCAATTGCCACGCTAATGGTTCATGGTTCAAATCCTGATGTCAGCAAGCATTTATTTATTTCTCATGAAATATATAAAGTCAGTCCGATCATTTGCGAAAGCTTTTCTGAACACTACTGCGAAGGCATAACACTGGCAGTAGCTTGGTTATTTGACTGGAAAAATTGTTCGCTCTATTGATGGTGATTTGCCCTTGACATCGGTTATCGGGAAAAAAGTACTGTGAATCAGAAGCAAAGACAAAAAATAACGAAAATCTCGCCAGTTATCTGGACGCCATACCTTGAGAATCAAGAACCACTACACCAAAATCGTTCTGTCTCTCTCTATCTATCCTTTCCAACGCCCGCACTGTGTGTAAACATGTTAAAGGTATTCATAACCCTTTGAGTGCGCGCAAATTATATAAAAAAAAAAAGAAAAAAGTCCTTTGCCTTCTATTGCAGTACTTGACTATCTGCTTGAAGGTAAAGTGACAGACCCCGAGGTACATCAATTATTCTTTGCTGACGATGGAGCCATAATAAGTGAGGATTCTACATCCCGGCAACGAGCATTTGATGTGTGGGTGGACGTTTTGGAGGGAAATGGGTATCGCATTAGTTCAAAAAAGACAGAGTACTTGTGCTGCCTGTTCTCTGATTCACTTCGGCCTATTCCAGACATTTATTTGAATGGAACAGTGCTTCCCAAGTGCGAAAAGTTCAAATATCTGTGATCTATGATCAATAGCAAAGCAACCTGTGATGACGACTTCAATCATCGCGTAAGCGTAGGGTGGACGAAGTGACGAGAAAAATCCGCTATCTTCTGTGACAGAAAAATGCCACCTAAGTTGAAAGGAAGCCACTAGACCGCAGTTGTGCGTCCAGCGCTCGCATACGGTTCACAATGTTGGACGATGTACAAAGGGTATGAGAGTAAATTAACGGCAGCTGAGATGAAGATGCTTCGCATGACAGCAGGAGTGACAAAGCTTGATCGAATAAGAAGTTCGAAGATCCGTGGAAGCCTTCACGTCAAGGAAACCATCTTACGAAAAATAGAGCGTGAGCGGCTCAGCTGATATTGCCACGCTCAAAGAAGAGATCTTTTGAACCTTGTTAAAAAGGCAATATCAATGTTCCAAAGAGATCGCGATGCAGGGGAAGCAGGACTATGAACGCCTGGATCACACAAAGGCAACGACATGGGCACATCATTAGCCTCAGTAACCGAGTGATCCAAAATCGGGAGGCCTGTCGATATTCCCTGAGGTCAAATAGGCGGACCCTATAATCATAACCTCGCCGAAATAGGGAGAAGAAGACTATACTAAGGCCTTGTACTCACTGTGACGTGTAAGATCTATTGTGCCAGTCGGGTGTTAAGCCCAGAACTATGTTAAGGCTTTCAATAAACCTCAACATAGCTCTAGGTTCAATATTCCGAATGTCTGCAGGGCTCAGTAAAACGCGCTTAAGATGGAGAACATTTTTTGTGGCCGCAGGGCATTCACACAGATTATGTTCTGCCGTTTGCTCTTCACAAAGCTGGCATGCATCTGTATCTGCTATTGCTATTTTGTGAAGATGGTACCCGTATGGGCAGTGGCCATTCAGATAGCCTGTTAAGATCCTTTAGTCTTCTTTGTTGAGTTCAAGTAGCTTCTTAGTCTTACATTTTTTGAGGTTAATGAACTTGTGTGCCTGTCTTTCTTTTTTTTTCTTTTTTTTTTGTTGCGCCAAGGTGGCAATTTTTTAAAGATACTGGTAGCCCGGGCTATTAGCATGCACGATGCACAAACCCGAAAAATCGATGCCAGGACTGCGCCTACGTATTAATCCACACCCTGCACACTTCTACTACTTTTCCCGCGGGACTGGCGTAAGGTATTATTTCGCGGGGCTGGTTAGCGTGTCATGCTATTCATCACGCAAGAGCCATTTCTGCTTTGCAGCAGCTCAATTTGCACATTCAAGTTTCTGTTACTCCGTGAGTTCACTTCTCATTGTGTATCTTTGACATGTCACTTGCGTTTTTGTGTAACTTTGTCTACCTTCCAGTGTTTGTACGATCCACATTTCTAGCTGCTGCTCGTTCCTCCAGACGTAGTTGTTGCATCATGCTGGTGATGATCTCATTCGCTGTGTTCCAGGCTCCATTCGTCGTCAGTATGAACTTTATAAGTCCTCTCGGAGTCACTTGGCCGCCAATTTCTCTCTGTAGTATGTTTTTGGCCGTCGTATACATCCGACATTCCATTAAAACATGTTCCGCGTTCTGGATTTTGCCTCCGCAGTGCAGACAGTATGGGTCATTTACGTGTTTGTATTTGTAGAGATATTCCCGAAAGCATCCGTGCCCTGATAGGAAGTGCGTCATATAGAAGTTTACTTCTCCGTGTTTTCTGCCGATCTATTCCTCTACGTTGGTGATCAGCATGTGGGTCCATCTTCCTTTTGGTGTGGTGTTCCATCTCTGTTGCCATTCTTCTTGTATAACCTCGATGGTTGCCGCGGACTTTTTTTATTTCCAAATCGGTTGGCATTCGACCGGAGATTACGCTAATAGCCTTCGCGGACACCGTCCGAGAGGCACAACCTATCTTAACGATGCGATTCTATGGGCCGAGTTCATCCGTCTCATGTACGTTATACGGTACGTCGCTTGTGTCCATATGGGAGACGCGTACATAAGGATCGGCTTGCTTACCCCTGCTAGTAGGTTTCTAATTGCCTGCCTGGGTTCTCCAACGTTTCGCATTAATCTGGACAATGCCGCTACTGCCCTGTAGACTCTCTCGCCTGCGTACATTAGGTGCTCTTTGAAATTAAGCCTGTGGTCCAGCAGCACTCCCAGGTAATTGATGTGTGGACGTGACTCGATGGTTTGTGTGCCTGTCTTAGGCACGTGGATTTGGTCTAGTGGTGTGACCATCAGCTTTCCATTGTTTTATTTTGGGGTTTCTACTACCCCGTGTTACCCTAAAATATGGTTAAGTACCGAATAGTGAGCAGCTATGCAGTCCGCCCGTTCATTGCCATCAAAGGCTTCATATCCTGGTATCCAGACCACGGAAACGGTGTTTTTTGACGCAAGATCTTTAAGTAGATTGAAACAGTTCGTGTTGGATTTGAGTGCCATAAGTGATGCCTGGCTGTCGGAGAAAATGTAAATGCGGGTGCTCTCGACCTTTTTTCACAGGCATTCTCGTGCAAAGAGTACGATTCCATGAACTTCCGCCTGAAATATTGTTGGTGATTGACTAAGCCCTGCTGCACACTGGAACCTAAGCCGTGTGCCGATGCTACCATTTTCTAATTTGGAACCATCTGTGTACCAAATTTGAGAGTTTTGTAATTCCTCCATGAGTGGCGGTCATATATGACCACCTTGAATTTTCTGAAAAACCATGTCAGCTAGTCCAGCCTTTTTGAAACGCCCTGTATCGGAATATTGTACATCGTAGAAAAAAAAAATTGTGTCTTCTTTTTTAATTTAAAAGCTTATGGCCAATTACACAGCGTTTGCATACTGATCTTGAGATTTCTTAGTCCATGGTGTAACATGCCACAATTTAGTATTCATTCATAATGAATATCGTTTCCAATAGGTAAATTGAATTAATGAGAACTCTGACGATTTGATTAGGCATATCCGGCATATCCTTGATTATAATAAAGAAATTAGTCGCGGCATCTTTGAATTAAAGGTTTTCGCTTTGAATTGGAGTACCTTTGGAGTACTTGCCAACTCGTTTCTAGAAATTAAAACACAATTAAATGTCATGTATATATAAAAAAATTGTCATTTATTTTCAACTATCATATATACCGGTATATGTATGTCAGTTTCATCTTACACTCTACGATCTTACAAAATAATTTTTTCTTTTAATGACTAAACAGAACACAAAAAGAGTACTTCTTGCGCGCACTCTTAACAAATGAGTCTTAAAACACTAACGACAAACCAATACAAAAAAGTGTATGTTACAGTAGAAAAGAATTAAAAACGTAAGATTGCTAAACAGACTTAAGAAAAATGTTACGCTACACCTAATTCGTCTGACACGCCAGACGACGCCCGAGGTAGTAGGTGAAAAAAGGAAATAACGCATTCAAGCTAATTGAAAGGACTTGTTGCTGCTATACTATGTACAAACACCGGATAAGGACTTTACCCGGAACTCCTATTTTCAGTACAATTACGGAAGCCAAAGTGATTAATTCGATTGCACTCCTCCTCTATCTTTGTGGATTTGTCTAAGACTCTCTACAGATCCTTCTTGTCCTCGTTGGCTACAAGTTGGTTCTGATTCTTGGCAGTGATACTGTTGTTGTTCTCGCATGCATCTTTGGCATTTTGTTCAGCTTCGGCTTTGATCTTAGCTGCAGCGGCGGCTGCATCCTTCTTCTTTTTGTAGGACTTTTGGTAGAAGTCATTGAACAGGAAATAGAAGAACACAGCATTTGGCAGGGTGAAGCATACGGACCATCTGGGATAGCCACAGTCAGTGTACAACAGTTGGGTCTGATGGATGAAGGCCATGCAGAATTGGATCTGTGCAGTTGTTTGTGTGTGTGTATGAAGCAAAGCACGTAGAGTGTCAAAGAAAACAAAAAAACAAGACAAACAGAACATAATTTAGCAATTGATTAGCATAAGAGGTGATTATGTTTGGACGGCCAAGTCCCACTACTTACCATTTGCATGTTGGTGATGTATTTCTTCCACCACAGGTACTTTTGGACTTTTGGCCCGAAGGCTGACAGCAAATAGTACGCATACATGATAATGTGCACAAATGAGTTGATCAGTCCGATAAAAGTGCCATGACCTCCTGGATAGTATTTGGTGGTGCCCCATGAGATCATTGGCATCACAGTGTGGTGGTACAAGTGCAGAAAGGTAACCTGTCTGTCACGTTTTCTTAGCACAAAGAAAACCGTGTCAAGCAGTTCGGAGATTTTCGCCAGGAAGTAAACGTACACGCCTCGAGCTTCCTAAAAGACATAATTTGAATGTAAGTTAGTCGGAAGAAAAGTATTGTGGCTTGAGCTTACCCTGAATGCCTGCGGTGATCTTGATGGATCGACGGGTTGACAACGCCAACTGTAGTGCCGCAGCCATGCTGAATCTAGAGCCTGAAAGAATATCAGCTACTTAGCATATTCAAATGGAAGGTTGTTGTGCCTTAACTTACTTCGTATACCAACCACACGCTCACTAATACTTGAATCAAGTTGTAGACGATGAGGGTCCTTTCTAGCTTGAAGGGTTTTCTATTTGCCATGTACCGGGGGCCCCAATTCAGAACGAAAAAGAGGTACGCGGCTAGTATTGTTAGACCAGGTACTGGGGATTTGATCAGCGGCCAATTATTTGTGCGTGCATCTGTGGGCAAATAATACGAAATAGTTATTATTGGGAAAAAAAATCTACGAAAAGTTTCACATCATGGGTATGTCGATTAAAATGCTCCTACATGTCGATAAATATAAGTTTGAATGATGTTGTGGATAGAATTACGTGGAAGAATCACAAAACCATGATGGGCGCCCTAACGAAGCGGAGTTTTTTTTTCTAAATTTTGTACTGAAAACTTGATCTTATAGGTATTTTTTTTTTACTTTTGCAAAAAAAAAAACGTATTCTTACAATCCCGTCAAAAAACTACCAGGAGTATACTTTACCAAGGACGCTGCCAAGGTTAGAATTTACTTACTTACTTAGGTGGCTCTACAGTTCGGGATGAACGTGGACTTCAACAAGCCCCTTCATTTAGCTCGGTCTTTCGCTAATTGCCTCCAGTCGCACACTCCAAGTTGGTCGATGTTCTCTTGAACTTGTGCGCGCCACCTACGGCAAGAAGGCCCACTACTGCGTCGTCCCTCCTGGTTAGATTCGAAGACTCTGCAAACCGGAGCGTTGGTGTCCATCCGATCGGCATGTCCTAGCCATCTCAAACGTCCAATACGTAGTTTTTTTTACTATATCGATGTCGCTATACAGCTCGTATAGTTCATCGTTGAATCTTCTTCTCTAAAACCCGTCAACGCAAAGGGGACCGAATATCTTACGAAGAATTTTTCTCTCGAAGAGACCAAGGGTATCTTCATTCGCTTTCAATAAAATCCATGTTTCATCGCCCTAAAGCAGGACTGGGATGATCGGGGTCTTATACAGAGTATCCTTAGTTGATCGAGATAGGGCTTTACTGTAGAAGGTTAGAATTTGCAACGCGCCTAAGAAAGTCCAGTAAGTACTATTGTCTTCTAAATTCACATCTGGGGACATACGGGTATGTATTTGAAATGCATTGTGGCGTTCGGGAAAGAATGTTCTTGGCGCAAACTTTGGGTGATCTAATAATTCCGTTAAGATTGCCATCATCTGTGTGTTTAACCAAACCTAATTATTCAGCTCGGAAATGACTTCAACGAGTAAAAAAAATCACTGAAATCAATCTCGGCGCTTTGGGGAGTTCGGTGGATCTATGACCTGTACAGCAACCCACCTCCTTGGAAGCAGTGGAACAGGAAGGAATCGATCATCAGGTGGAATTAAGTGAATTGGAATTTCGAAAAAGAAGCATTTGCGACTCGAGTGCATAGAAGGAATTCGCAAGTCGTAGAGAAACTCTTGTGGGTGCACCGAATTTACCACAGCATCGTTTCATCTGACAAATTTAATTATCAGAGTACCTACACCGAGTCCTTTATTAATCAAAGGGACGGTAGGTAGATCGAAGTGCTTCTAATGAGCACTTTCGCGGCTGAATGTGTGTTTCTGGTGATGGGTCACCTATTGCGAATGTAGAGATGGGGATGGAAACGGTTACCACTGACAACATGGCAGAAAGACGACATACAACACAAATATTAGAAATAGACTCTCTCTATCTAGTTCCCTTACACATACCTATATATAGATAAACAGACAGAATAGACAGACCCAGTTTGAGTTAACCCATACAACCAACATTAATTCAATTTTCTAAATTCACGTAACCAATACTGGTGCCAGTAAAAATGGCAAATAAATAATTCGGTTTTAATCTTAACATAAACAAACACACTCAAAATATAATTTGTTTAAGTGTTAATAAAGTGCATTGCTTTCATGGTCCTAATTAATATGCCTACTTTATTGCGCTTTAGTTCAATGAAACTTGCATAAGTTCATTACAATTTCATTTCCATAAAAATACTAAATATGTGTGTAGTTTTTGAAAAAAAACAAAAACAAACGGAGGTGACGCTCATCAATATTTATTTCGAAAATGTAAGAAGAAAAAACACACAAGTTTCGACATACGAGTATTCTCCGGGGGTATTTGCCCAACGTAATGCATTTCTGATGACTTGGTAACCTATATACGACCTCAAGCCTACACATTTGAAAATTGGATGACATGTAGATTAATTCGATAAAAATGTAAATAAGCACAAATTAAAATATGTATGTCTGGAATTGGTGAAAGATTATAGAAATGTTTACTGCTTCGGCCTCTTTGAGTAATAAAACAATTCAGACGTGGTGTGATATTGACAAATTAAATGCATATTAAGACAGAATATTAGGGCCTTTGTTATATTGCAGTTTAATAGGGAAATTTAAGGGATATTAATGATTCAAATGGTAGCAAAAACTAAGTCTGAAAACTGTGAAGCTGAACACTTGAATCTGTGCAAGTTTAGCCTGATGAACTTTACCACGTATGTGCTGAGCTGGAAGATTTTCTTGTTGATTTTCTAGAAGGGCTTCCCAAAACAAGAACTTCCGCGTGAAGAATTTAATAAATAGGATCAACGTTAGCATCTACCGTCAGGGTAATAGATATCTAATATGAACTATTTCGACGTATTCAGAGTTAGAACGTCTCACCTCATCGGTGTATCTAGCCCTTCGTCTTAGGAGTTTCAAGCAAAGATTTGACTTACTAGAATGCGTGCTTTTCCATCGGAGTACTTGTTCTTTTATGTAGAAATGAAACCACAGGGCATGAACTATAACTATAATACTAATTACAATCTTGGCAAATTGAAAAGGACAATGACTTTGGAGTCTGCATGCGGAGCTGAACAACTTTGGGGAGCCTTGAATGCTTTAAAGTAGATATCACCGCTATTTAAGGAATGAAGTGGGTGTGCCAATAGAAGGTGAAAATGTGAGATATTTATTGTACTCTGTATGCTTATTTACTTACATGCGGCTATGGCTTCAGAGGAGGACTTAGGCACAAGGTCTTGAGTTTCAGAGATACGACCGAATGCCTGATGACGTAACGACAAGTTTTAATTTGACACTCGTTCACTCTATTCAAAATATTTTTAAGTTTCGTAGTCTGAAATCAGGAAAGACTGGAAGAACAGCTACTTCGCCGTAAGAAATATGAAAATCATGAGAAGTGATCGATCGAGACAATACAACGGTTAGCATAGAAGGAATTAGGATTGACAAAAGCCTGCAAGGAGATATATAGTCGCAGTCAGTGCTGACAATTGTTAAATGGCGATGACGTGTAACGACCAACATCTTAACTCAAATCTGCAAACAATATCTGGGATTTTTATATATGAATGTTATCGATAACTCGCAGGAAAACGGCACAAATCGCTACATTTTCTTCTTTAATGACGCAGTTCGGCATCCCCCAAAAAAAAAACTAACAAATTATTAAACAAAACATTTTTTTTTTATATTTCAGTTGATTATGTTCCCTCAATTTGTAATTATGTAAATTTTGTATATTAGAATAGACAGCTTATTTCTTAGGTGGCATTGATACATGCTGCCAAGTTCTTGTGACTTCTAAGGCTAACTATATAAGACACAACAAATAATACACCTGATATCTGACTTTTAATTTACCAAGTCTAATGGAGTCACTAACTTGTCTTAAAAATATGTAGGAGCACAATGGATCCTTTTGAGATCCGAGTGCAGGCTGCATCCATTCGTTGCGGCTAACCCCTTAAGCCTAATCCTAAAAATATGTATGATCGGATGAAGTATGTCCAATGAATGGAACGTCAGCATTGTTTGTCCGATCCAAAAACGAAGAATGTTTGAACTGTATTGAATATAGGTGTATCAGTGGATCTTAGGCCATAAAAGTCCGCTATAGACCACTTCGCGCAGGAAATCTTGAAAAAAAGCTCTGTAACTCCAAATTGATATTCACCAACTATTCATCGATTTTCAAGTCGGCCATGATAACGGTTATAGAGACGCGCTATAGTCATGTCGCGTTTTGATATATCTTCCAAGCTCGTCCGTGCAGGATGACAATGCAATGATGAGCAATATTTCGAAGGTCTACATAGCTACTAACTATGCCAACGACGACGATATGGCCATAATAGGGATATTGCACCTTGAGAGGGCTTTAAATAATATATGCATTTCCTGGAACATTTAGGGTAGACCTTGGTTACACTTTTGAAGCATCCAAACATCTCTAGTAAAGTAAGTTACAAAAACAGTTTATTTTGCTACAAGGAGTATATAATTTCAAATGATGGACTGAAAAAGAGATTGGTTATAGCTTAGAAAGAAAAGCATATATCTGCAGCGTCTTACAGATAGAGTATTCATATTTTTAGTCAAAATCAAACCAGACATTCTATTTGACTTCGTCATGAGCAAGTGATGACCATCAAAATTGGCATCCATTAGCTTCTGAACACGAGCAAACTGAACACGTGATGACGAAAATAATTGATTTTAATTCAATACTATCTACCAACTTCATGCACAGGTAAGTCGCCAAGAAAGGCCTAACAGACACAATATAGAGTGATTTGCAAAAAAATTTAATACGCGCCTAATATAATCTCATACCACCTTCACCATACAAGGCCTTATAAGCGCAGACTTTTTCAAGTACGATACAATCTGCTTAGCAACATAAACTAATTTAGCAGACCATAATCTGCAAACACAAATTTGCTCAAAAAATTCTCAACTACAATTGAAAATAATTTATGCATCATGTCTTCTACATAAAGATAACTCATTAAGTCCTTATCGAGATGTAGAAGCAATTTATAATCACCCTGTCGTTGCATAATTAAATTCTAAACTCTACTCCACACATATTGCTAAGTAATAAATAATTAAAAATTCATCTTACCTGCTAAGTCTACGAAGATGTAATTCCAAAAATCCGTCGTTTGATTTACTTCCGCCATAGCTATGTGTGCCTGTGTAGTTTCTGTGCTTCCTCTTGGGACAGTCTTTTGAAAATGCTTATGCTCTGTGCGTGCACTTTTATGTTGTGTTAGAAGTCTTTTATCTAGAAAAAATGTGTTCTAGTATTCCACAATCATCTGTGATATGCGTAGTGTGTATCTGAAATGAAAACAAGTTTTTACTTTCATTTGAATGCCATTATAACACTATTTTAATTGATTTGTGGCCATAGCCTAAGAAATATGTCACGTTTTCTAAACGCATTCCTAACCACGTATCATTTCTTTTCGTGCTAATGATGTGTCGTACCTGCTATCCACCCTGGGCCGGCAAAGACTTATAACATGCCATCGTATGACGTAAATATGATTAAACTTATTAACACAGATTTTCTCCCTCTCCCCGGACTCATGTGTGTATGTTATTGTCACAAGATCATGGTTCGTTCGGTGTTAGACAACAATTGGGATTTTTGATGAAAGAAAAACCCTTTTTTCTTAAAGTCGCTGTGACCATGTGCGTATGGTGATGATAATTGCACAAATTGTTGCCAAAATAATTGGATGGTTATGAATAAAAATGTTTTCCCCTCCATCTCAGTTTTAGTTGCACTTTCACTATTTGCTAGACAGACAGACAGACAAAGTGTCTATGTAGGTTGTTAGACCGAGAACTACGTAAGCAGAAATGGCTCGGGAAATTATTTAGGAATAACACTTGTCATGTTGTAATGTTTTTTTCGGAAAAATCCGTCCAGTGGTGGTATTTATGGGGAAGAGTAAGATAAAGAGACTTTGAGTAAAAAAAAAGCGCTTTGCGACACCTACTTGTAAGCAGTTGATAACACAAGAATGGTTATGTTTTAAGAATCTTTGACCATTAAAAGCCGAGCAGAAAATGTTCTCCTGTTTTTGTTTTGCACAAATATTGGTTTATAACTTAGGCACATAAAATACAACTGACACTAGTAGGCCAGCCGGCTTCGACTCTATCAAAAATACCGTACAAAGCTGATTTCTTTTAAATATTTATTGAAATACAGCTTGCTAGCCACACTACCCCATGAGTTCGCTGTTGTCAATTGCTGTAACTATTCAACCTGTCCCACAGAAGTATTAGAGGTGATTGTAGGACTACCTCCGGTACCCATTATGCTAGTAAACATCGCAAAGGAGACCATATTAAGAACTAGCTGGTCCGTGCTCGCCTTGCTTCGCCCGCCTACCACTTTTAAAACAAAAAGGTATTGTCTTCTAAAGCATTTCTATAGACCACAGATATCCATATTGCTAGGAATTGCTCAGTTACTTAAACATCTCCAGTGGGAACCATACATTAATGAAATATAATTGCCAATTGCAAGCGCACACATACCTGCACACAACACACAGCCCGTCAAGCAAGTATAACAGAAAAGGAAACAGAAGAATAAAAAAACACGATCACGTTAGAGCACACAAATAAACTCACACATACACTATTGCACCGACACACAATGCAGTCATGCACTGCTGGCAGAGGACTCCACTGAAGGAAAATTGTGGGCGATGATGTAAACAATTGTTTAAACAATGCTTAGCTTCAGAACAGCACATGAGGATTTATATCTTAAATGAATCAAGAGGAAATTTACTAAATCCACCTTTTTTTTCAATCCGATAAACCATTATTGAGTTAGGCCTGATTAATTATCTTTTAGTGGCGTAAACTTCAACTCATTTTCTTTTTTTTCGTATATCTCCTGAATGAGCAAGCCAATTGCAATAAAAAGAAAGGTTAGTTCTTCTCATTGTCAAGCTGGATGTTTTCCTGAAAAATCCATACAGATTGGGTTAGTATTTTTAACGTGATACGCGCTTAACTAAACAGAGAGACAAAATGTATAGTTTTATTATATGTACTGATAATCAACGATGGAGTCGGGACATCAAAATACATCGCAAACAAAGAGCGAGAAATCCTATCCAAATCGGTGTCACTTCAGAAGTGGTCCAGAGAAAATATGGTCAAGAAAGTAGCGAAAGCGTTCGAAACTGATGCTCTTGGATATTCGAATTGCACGTTGTAAGGCCACTTTTCAAAAGATGGATCTAAAGATATAGTTTTTATTGAGGAGTTCCGTATTATGTACAGGGTTCCACATTACGTTACATGCTGTGAGTTAAACTTAATTTAAACTGTGGAAGGGGCTATACAAATTCGACATCGCTTTGCGAAAAATAATTTTTTTTTTTAAGTTAATCTTTATTACATAAAACTTTACTTTCTGTTCCATCAATAACGGTTAAATGAAAAACAGAGATAACATCAGGTGAACTTTTCAAAATTATTTTTAGCTCGAGTGACCTCCCATGTGGCCAGGAAATAGGTAAGTAAAATTCGATGTTACTTTGATAATCCTTGGCAGGCGTCGTGGTGCGTGTGGTGAGTGTGTCGGATCGCTGCGCGTGAGGTTCCATGTTCGAATCTCAGAAAAAACCAAAAAGTTTTTCACGGTCTCACCTCTCGCGAACCTCTGACAAACATCCGAGAGTATTATTGTCACGAAAAAGCTTCTCAAATCGACCTTCGGATACGGCACTTAACTGTAGGTAGTTAACTGTAGCCCACAACACGAGTGGTTGCGAGAAGCTAGGCCCAGGCACTTCAAGAGCTGTTGCGCCAAATATTTATTTATTTATTTGATAATACTTGCCTGAGTAGAAATTCGATCTGGCGATCTAACTCGACTGCCCGCCTGGGAGAAGGCTTTGGCGATTTTTAGAATTTGCTTTCCAAAAAGTAGATGGAATAAGGGCCCACATAGGCCTATGAACTCAACAGTAAAGCCCTATCTCGACCAACTAAGGAGACTCTGTATAAGACTTTGATCATCCCAGTCCTGCTTTACGGCGCTGAAACATGGACATTATTAAAAGGGTATGAAGATATCCTTGGTCGCTTCGCGAGAAAAATTCTTCGTAAGATTTTCTGTCCGGTTCGCGTTGACGGGTTTTGGAGGAGAAGATTCAATCACAAACTATAAGAGCTGTACAGCGACATAGACCTAGTCAAAAACTGCGTATTGGACGTCTGAGATGGCTAGGACATGTAGAGCGAATGCACACCAACGCTACGAATCTCACCTCGAGGGACGACGCAGTAGAGGACCTCCTCGTCGTAGGTGGCACGCACAAGTTCAAGGGACCTCGACCAACTTGGAGTGCGCAACTGGAGGCAATTAGCTAAAGACCGAGCTAAGTGAAGGGCCTTGTTGGTTGAGGCCCAGGTTCACTCCAAACTGTTGAGCCACCTAAGTAAGTAAGTAAGTAAGTAGGTAGGTCCATGAAAGCTCAACCCGCAACAGTTTCAGCAATCGTTCAATTTAACCTTAACTGGATGGAAAGGTGAAGAAGGGCTAGAACACCATTAATCTTTGAGCGCTGCAACATACAAAATGAGGTCCTTGATGCACGTTATCTTAGTTTAATTAAGCCAAATCCCTAAATTTAATAAATTAAAAAATACCCAACATAAAAATGATAACCCCTGTAGCCAACTATCGTCAAAAATTTGAAGTGTATTTTAGGATCCTATAACACCCAACATATAAAACCGGACAGCAGTATGATAATTAAGCAAAACGATTGTCTACACCAAAGTCAACACACTCATTGGTAGCATACAAGTCAACCAACGATTTCCGAAACACGTACGTAGTTAGCATTGTGGTTAGGTATTTCCACGCCTTCGTTGGACGAAACCGCGTTATTAGAAAGTCACAAATCACGAGATTGAAAAAGGCCCATGACTACGCAAAATGTTCTATTTTTAGGAGCTTAGCTGAAATCGAACCTTGAACTAAAGGAACGAAAGACTGTCATTGCTATTGGATAGACCAAACGAGTATTTCTTCCCCGAAAAAACACCGTTAATGAGCAAAATTATCAATAATAAAAATCATCCTTAGTCAGCTAATTTCATTTCCTTGTCATTTCATTATTCGAAGTTGTTTTTACAAATTCCATTAACGGTCAATAAACAAGACTCTGTGAATTTTTTTTGCATATCACTGGAAAACATAGAACCGGCTTGTTTCATTATCGTCAATTATAGCCCGCTAGTTGAGTCGAAGTTCTGATCCAACTTCTAGTATTTCCCCCACAAGTACAATTCGAATAAAGCCGATGCGTGGTACATTATTTGCAAACTTCAAGTCGAATAAAATAATAATTTCCGTAAGAGGATTATTTCTAAATTAGAGGCTACTTAGCACGAGGTACATACTTCCGCGCCTCAACCTTGCTTTATATGGAGGAATCTCTTAACAATCGATTCAATTATTATCATTCGAAAGTGACACTGATCAAATTTACATACCCTTCTAGCTAACCTTCTCAGGTAGATCACAGGCCTCAAATTGTTCCCATTTAAAAAAGCAACAAAACCGATATTGACAAACCTTTGCATTACCGGTTTATAGAACTTGCACGAGGCTCTAGAGTTGCTTCTTAACTATTCAAACATTAATAGCGCGAGAAATCGATAGTAGTGATGGCCACCAAACTCACTTTGCACGATGGTGAGAAAAAGTGACCAAAGGTCTGCCTCTCCGTGCGTCTGTTTGTTAGCAAACAACCAATTAATTTTCGGGCCTAAAACTTTGACAAATATTTGCCATAAATTAAGAAACAATGTGCGCGTAGCTAAAAAGCCAACAACCGTACCGGTGCTGGTCGATTACATCATGCAAATCGATGCGGATGGCTAAGAAGATATCATCCACGAAGAAAAAGACGAAGTCAGATTTATGACCAGCAAACCCTCATTGAAATGAGGTGCGAATTGGAGTGTAAACATAAACTCTGGGTGAAGATCCGGTGAGTGTAAGCTCCAGCCTTGACACATCAGCACTTTTGTTTTTGGGAAAAGGAAGTGCTCCATTTAAGAGTCATACTGTCTGTAGGGTTACGACATTAAAAAATTGTTTGACTGGCAGACGTTTCTACATGGTTAGTCAATAGTCACATGGGGTGTTGTTTGACATTGAGGGTTTCTGTGTAGTGACTGGCTAATTAATATAATTTTTAAGTGTAAAGCCAGTTGGCCTGGGGAATTCCTCGTTGGGCAAGATTCTCTGCAAAAAGTTTGATAAATATGACCTCATTTGAGTAAAACAAGTTTCGAGGTTTAGCGGAGTCACGTCTTGCTAATATTTGATCAACACATGGGGTATCGACTTTGTTATGGATGAACTAGTTTCTAACGAACCTATATCCATATTTGTATGTGACAGTTGCAGACCAGACTACGTGAGAGAAATGTGACCTCTGAAATGACGGGATGAAGCTCTGTATGCTCTATAGATTATTCCATTTATGCCAAAACGCTCTAACTTTGTTCTTGAGGTCATCTACAGGGTCCACTGAGCCAGTTTGGGATGGAAATTTTAAAAAAATTTGCATTTTAACATAAATTTTGAAAATATAGAATGAAATACTTAGCGCTAAAGTATAAACAAGACTGGCTGAAAAACCAGTTACGGGAATTTACGTATGAATGAATGGTTCCTCCATGACAATACAGAACAAAAATTTGCTGTAAGAGCATGATGTAGCTATTTTTCACATTCAATACGAACAATTTTGACAAAATAAGTTAAGAATTTAACCTTGACTGAATAAATTGTCCTCCTTTCTAAAGCTAGCGAGGTTGTTCTTATGTTGAAGAGCCACCTTCAGTGAATTTGGATTTAGGAACTTGCCTCTCTATTCTCTATTATATTGTTCTATAAAGATTCAGCAGGCGGTCTTTTTCATTGCTGGCTAACATAAGGCAGAGTTTCTCACATTTAGATCAAAAGCTTTATACGGTATGTTTTCGTTAAGATTTCGCCATAGGTGAAATCATAATAAATTAAAGGGAATGACTCAGTTTTTTTTTTTTCAATTTTAAGTAAAAATCCAACACAAATATTTTTAAAATCTCTTAAATAAATTATGTGTTGAACAAAATTGACTGAGTAATAGTTGAGAAATATCTAATTTTTGAAAATCGGCACAAGTTCCAAATTTACATTGATGATTCTGAACACAGCGGAAGTATTACATCTCAAAAGAGCCTTTGCTCTTTTATATATCCGCATGTACGCTCGAAGATATTTTTTCTCGAATAACTGAAGCTTTTCCATATACGATGGACATACGTTCTACAATACTGGATTCACACAGGTAAGTCAGGATTGGACGAACAAAGGTTTGGCATTAACCACTGAGGCACTGTGCCCACATTGCTAGTCTACACTAACACTGTGGAACAATGGCAATCTGCTGCATTTAACTATGTTTATGTACATGAGCAATGAAATTTTTGCCAGGGTACTAAATAGTTTAGCCAACAGTGTCGCAAATATGTACATGCAATTGCTCAAGACTTCTTAGCAACCGTTAGTAGATGTGACAAAGTACGAGTAATGAAAGCAAATATACAAAATATTGTAATAAAAAATGGGAAATGACTATTTAAGCGGTTTATTGAACATTCGGGCAGTAACATCGGACAGTTAACAATAAACACGGGCAGTATTAAACTTTTTTGACGGTAATTAAATTTATTGTGTAGTAAAACGTGGCCAGTGATGTAAGAGAATTTGGTTGGTTTTTTAATCCTACTTTAGCAGCGGCAGTACAAAACTTACTCGAGCGGTAGAGTAAATAAATGTCCATTGCAATTAATATTTGAGCGATAAAATGATTGGAGATGAGTGCGCAAGTTCTTGGTGTTCGGTAAAAGTCGAACGTCATTTTGATTGAAAATACTCAATTAGCTTGAAATATACTGTTCCACTTGTTGAGATCAAAAAAAGAAAAAGGGGCAGACGTTCTAAAGCAAAACCTGGGGTCAAATCGCGTGCTCTGCTCATAACGTAATTTGTATGTATGTTGTTGCTAGATCTACCAACAACACAACACAAATTACATTACCAGTCATCTGTTGACGGAAGACGCGATTCGACCCCTGCTCTTATTATTACACAAGTTTTAAGTAAAACTTACTTTTTGATATTTTTTGTACTAATATCTTTTTAATTATTTTGTAAATTTAATTTTGTTCAAAACTGTGTTTCCATTTTAAATAATGAAACTAACTTTTTTCTTAGTATCTTTTGTCAGTTTTAATTTTGCTAACTGCTTATCGAGCTGTATACATACATCATTTAACAAACCGCTAACACTTTTTACTACGAAGTATTTATACAACTACTTCCCCAAGATTCTGATTTATTAAATGTACGAGTACAAGCGTTACTGCCTATATACCTATATTCACTTTACTACCCAATTGAATTTTCACGAATTTAAATATTTATTACCCTTCCTTCCCTTCCCTTTTCGCTTCCATTTTTTTACTGCTCAAATTTTACCGTCCAATTTGAATTTCCATATAAATTATAGCCATAAAGAATATGTGGAAAATTCACTTATATGAGAAGTGTAACGTGATAGTCTACGAAAACGGAAGAACTTATGGAGGTAGGACCAGAAATATATCCTTTGAGATACTACGTGGATCATGTAATCTCTAACTTCTGGTTTGAACTATTTTGAGCTTCTGATGAAGCAAAAGATACTTCTAATAACTATGTATACCAAATCGTCTAAATCGTTCTAGTAGAAAGCTCCTAAGTGAAGCTTACTTCTATGAGATAGAGCTGGGCATGTACAAAGAAAGTAATGAATATGATCTTTTTCTTCTTTGTTCATACAGCTTGTGCAAAAATCGTTTAAAAATACGCCAAACCTTGTTGCATGCTTCCCTATTAGACAGTGCCTAGTGATGGTACCTATTGTAGAGCCAATTTGCAATCTGTTGAGAAAAATCAAATTCTTAAAGCATTTTAGATCCAGATTGGGCCAAATCTGTTTCATCGCTTGACATGTTGCTCCACTTGTTCACCTAAGATTTGTTCTTTCGATAGCATCCAGCTTAAATTTGAGTTTACAAGTAGCGATCGGTATACCGAAATGGATCCCAAGGTATCAATTATTCTTTGCTGACGATGGAGCCATCATAGCTCCCTGCAACGAGCACTTGATATGTGGGTGGACGTTTTGGAGGGAAATGGGTATCGCATTAGTTCAAAAAAGAAAGAGTACTTTTGCTGCCCGTTCTCTGATCCACTCAGACCTATTCCAGACATTTAGTTGAATAGAACAGTGCTTCTCAAGTGCGAAAAGTTCAAATATCTGGGATCTATGATCAATAGCAAAGCAACTTGTGATGACGACTTCAATCATCGCGTAAGCGTAGGGTGGATGAAGTGGCGAGAAAACTCCGCTATCTTCTGTGACAAAAAAAAAATGCCCCCTAAGATAAAAGGAAGACTCTACACCGCAGTTGTGCATGCAGCGCTCACATACAGCTCACAATGTTGGACGATGTACAAAAAGCATGAGAATAAATTAACGGCAGCTAAGATGAAGATACTTCGCATGACAGCAGGAGTGACAAAGCTTGATCGAATAAGAAGTTCGAAGATACGTGCAAGCCTTCACGCTTTACGGAAACCATTTTACGAATAATAGAGCGCGACTGGCTCAGCTGGTATTGCCACGTTCAAAGAAGAGAATATTCGAACCCTGTTAAAAAGGCAATATCAATGTTCCAAAGACATCGCGAGGCAGGGGAGGCAGGCCTACAAACGCCTGTATTACACAAATGCAACGATACCAGCATTTAATTGGCATCAGTAGCCCAGTGATCCAAAATCGGCGGGCCTGCCGATATTTTCTGAGGTCAAATAGACGAACCCCACAGGTGGATCAGTAGAATTGCAGTGAAGTGGCAGGGTTATGATCTCTTGTTTTCGGATCATAACCTCACCGAAATAGGAAGGAGAATAATAAAATCGGTATACCTAGAGTATCCTTATTTGGAAAGATGTGTTCCTATTGTTGTTGCTGTTCCTATTTTGGAATGTCTCTATGCCCTGGCACTCAACACAGGTGAATATTGAACTTCTCCGCCATCTCTGTGAGAGACAATCAGTAATTTAGAGCTACTAATGCTCTCTCTCTATAGATCGATTCCAATGAATTGATTGCTGCTTGGCTGTCTGAAAAGATATGAATATCTTTAGTGGATATCACGTTTTTCTTTTGCCAAAATAAGACTACCTTACTTACTTACTTAGGTGGACCTGGGCCTCAACAAACAAACCTATCCAGCTAGCCCAGTTACGAGCCTTAATTAACGCTATTATTTCCGCCTGGAACTCGCTGATATATTGAAGATCAAATAATGATTTGGAAGATGAAAGGGAATGTTTAGATTAAGCCTGTCAGGAAAAACACCTTTCAAAAATGAATAAACAATAAACTTGAAAAAATAATGCCCTTTCGTAGAAGATCTTGATCTTAAAACTGCTGAACAGACTTGTATTTAAGATTTATCAATAAAATAGCTCCTACATATGTCCGCCTTTTACAAATTTCTTCTTAAGTTTCTATTGCGTATCTAATGGTTTTTGAAAGAAAGGCAGAGAGTTTCCGAGAAAAAAAAAAAAAAAAACGTGCAAAATGGGTACTAGGTACAATTCATCTGAAAAGGATCGTATGACACCCTTTACCTTTTGTTTTAACCACGCACTTTTAAAGCGGACTTGTGAGGAGTTGTGATATTAAAAGATTCATGTACTTTCTTTGACTTATCGGAAGTTTCGTTAAAATATTGTATATATATATATATATATTTTTTTTTTTAAGAAAACGCCCCAAATAATTAGGTGTGGCTCTATAGAATGTATAGATTTCTAATAAAAATTTTGAAAACATGTGTTTTTAAAAGTGTACGTGTCAGTGTTTCAGTGAGCAGATTTAAAAAATGCGTACACCTGTATTGCTTCGCGCTCTCTAAATTCTATTTAATGCCCAAAGGACAGATGGATGGACGGACGAGTAGACATGGTTTAATCGACTTAGCTGATAAATTTACACCTTTAATTTATGAACTAACTTTGAACTATCTTTAATCAATGCGTCAAACTTAATACACCATTTGGGAAAGGGGATGAAAAATACTCATCCTGCCTCTGTTTTAAAGTAATAAAAATGCTGTACTTATATAATATGTATGCATATTTTAAGTTGTGAAATTTTATATACGAGTACATACACAAGCACTTATGTTACATAATTACAAAATATTTGTTGTAATTTAGTGATTCGAAAGTAATTAATTTATTTTCTTAAACAACAAACTTCTGAAACTAATTCACAATGATTTAACGATTCGATAAACATTTATACATTGATCAGGTGATTGCTGTTAGTACCGGTCACCTGTTACTATGAAAACTCAATTCATAAATTAACAATCAGATTATAATCTGATCGGAAGTTTGATCGAAGATTTGTATTTTCGATTGAATATCTGATGCACATTTGTAGGCCAAGAAAAGTATGTCTTTCATTACCTAGAAAGCCGGGTCTCGGTTGAAGCTAGTAATGAATCCGAAGTGGACTATAAATGTTATTATATGCATGCAGGTGTACCTCTTAAACTCCCACTGTCAGTGGTAATTTGCATTTAAGGGATGTTGAATATGAGATCGAGCTGAATTGCATTTCTGAACTCTGACGACTACTGAACGGATGCAAGAGGTGAATGAAAGTATAGATATATATATACACAATTAACCCGATTATACCCATGTACATGTCTGGCAACTGATTAAATCTGAGGGGTCATCTTCGAGAGTTGCAAAACTGTTTCGGAGTTATTACACTCTCTCAAGCTATTTAGGATGCTCAAATGTAGTTATATTAGATGCCTTTGTCATACACTGATCTTCGGAGAATTAGTTCTTAACAAAGCCGGCGGATATAAATAACGTTGTACAGCTATATAATATATATGCATCGAATGAGAGTAAAATGTTGCGTGTTTATAATACTTATCTAATAGTAAACAAATAAAGCGTCTAAACAAAGACTAAACAAAGCAAAAAGCTTTTCCTATATCAATATTATATTTAATTTAAATATGCAAAATATTCGGTAACTCAAAATAGCCAAATCATTATTTAAATGATTTTTACAATAAAAACTCAGAGTTTAAGCGTCAAAAGATTTGTATCATATTCATAAATAAAAACTATCTGCACAGAAACTAAACTTTGTCCTGTAGTTTTGTTTTCGCCTTGAGCTTTTTACTACGTTCAATCTTACTAGTGGTATTTTGGTGATATCTAGTATATATGAATCTATTTATCTAACTAAGCCTCATTATTTGATCTTCAATATGGTATGTCAGCTTTGATATATTGTATTAAATACAAATGCATAGTATGTGAACAAACGTACTTACGAGTACTGGGTAAACGTGGTGAAATGGTACGTACCATGAACATGAAACTAAAAAAAAACAGTAGGATTTTTTTTTTATTCAAAATCTATAATGGATTCGCAGCTTTAGGCAACCCGTCGCATGATCTTTAAGAAATTGTGATGTATACGACTATGGCTTTTATTTTTATTTAAAATGCCTATGTTTTTCCAAGATCTGAGCTAATTTGATTACACTGTTTAAGAGCACACGGGTTTTGATTGGAATAACTATTCGAAAGCATTGCAATTTAGCCTTAAGCCCTTACCTTTGTTTTGGAAACTACTGACTGCCCAAAACTTGGCTTGGGCCAGTAGCGCAACAATCAAGTTCGTGATAAAGTGCTTACTTTACCTCCAAGTGGTGGTCACCGCGCAACTATACGTATAAATCTTACACGTGTAGGCTAAAATTGTAATTGCGGGTTGTCTAGGGCCTTGATTCTAGGCTAGGTAACGTGGGCCAGCAACCTGCGTTACCGAATATTGCCCGCTACAGAAACCGACACTATGCCTTGGATACGGAATGATCACATGTTGACGACTTTTGGCTATTGTACCCGGACAAACATAGGTTTCTGGAATGTAAAGACGCTCCTCGACTCGGGAAGCGAAGGTCCTTACAATGCCAGATTCCTCCAATTGGAAAATGAATTCATGTGATATAAACTGGACATTTTGGGGGTAAGTGAAGTAAGATGGTTAGAAGCAGGCGAGTACCAGTCCCCAACGCATAACACTGTACTACTCTATTCTGGAAGACCATCCGGAAGTCCGCGAGAATATGGATTCGGACTACTGCTAACAACAACAGCACGCAAGGGCCTAATTTCCTGGCAGCCTCATGGTGATAGGATTTTGACGGCCAGATTCCACTCTAGAGTACGACGCGTCACCATCATACAGTGTTACGCCCCAACGAATAGTTCGTCTGAGGACGAAAAGGAGAGCTTCTATAATCTCTTAAGTGCCGTCTTCAACACAACACCAAATGGAGACATTGTCATAGTGATGGGGGATTTGAATGCCAAGGTTGGCAGCGACAACGAAGGGCTCAAGCATGTAATCGGGAAGCATGGACTAGGCAACCGCAATGACAACGGCGAAAGGTTTGTGGATTTCTGCAATGCCAACCGCCTTGTGATAGGTGGCACCATGTTTGAGCACAAGACCTGCCACAAAGTCAGCTGGGTTTCCAATGACAGGCAAGCAACCTCCAACCAAATTGACCATTTTGCTATCAGCCGCCGCTTTAGAAGTAGTCTCCTGGACGTCCGAAACAGGCGAGGGGCAGATGTGGGGATAGTACGTGATCACCATCTTATGATAGCTACTCTCCAACTACGCACTGCTGCAGTTTGAAGATCCCACGACAACACAAGAATGCCCAGGTTCAACATCGATAGACTTAGTGATCCCTCAGTGCGCCAACAATTAAGGGAGCACTTTTCGCAAGGTGTGGAAGCAATCAGCAGCTCAATGCCCGCAACCATCCAAGACCATTGGTGTGCTGTGAAAAATGTTTTTACATCTGGTGCTGAAAGAATTGTCGGTCGATCGCAGGGAAGACATAGGGCGTGGCTTTCCGAGGATACCTGGAGAAGGATTGACGAACGAAACAGCTGAAAGCTCGCGTTGCAGCTACCCCAGCAGCAGGGAGAAGCGAGCTGGAGTCCCTATATCGCATGAAGATGAGAGAAGTTCAGCGTAGCGTACGACGTGACAAGTGCAACTACATCAACGCGCTGGCTACAGAAGCAGAAGAAGCTGCACGGAGGTGCGACAGCAGGACTGTCTACAGAATCACGAAAGAGCTGACAGGTGGTCGCAGCTCCAGCCGACACCCAGTGAAAAGCTTAGACGGCTCCTTGCTCATTTCGGATGAGGACCAGCTCAAGAGATGGAAAGAGCATTTTGCTACGGTTTTGAACCGTGTATTCGCTAGCGATATGCTCCCAAATCAGACTGAGATGCCCGAGGTGAGAAGTTCCCGAATACGCACCACGACTCCCAGTAAAGATGAGATCATTACCGCGATCAAGGCACTCAAAACCAACAAGACGGTAGGACTTGACGGTATTCCAGCAGAGCTCTTACGAGCAGCGCCAACAACATCGGCTGAGCTTCTGCTTCCACTTATAGATAGAGCTTGGGAAGCTGAGAGCTTTTCTAACGAGTGGAAAAAGGGAATGATCGTCAAGCTTCCTAAGAAAGGAAATTTAATGGAGTGCGGAAACTGGAGGGGTATCTGCGTGCTGCCTGCTGTAGCTAAGATAATAGCTAAAATCATCCTTGAGCGAATCAAACAACATCTCGAAGACACACTCGATGCCGAACAAGCAGGTTTCCGCTCTGGATCCTCCTGTGCCGACCACATCAACACCCTGCGGATTATCATCGAACAGTGTGTTGAATATCGATCGCCACTGCACCTGCTGTTCATCGATTTTGAGAAGGCATTCGATAGTGTCAACAGGGAGTTTATTTGGCGTGCCTTACGCAGGAGAGGTATTCCCGATAAACTAATTGCTATTATCAAAGCTACATATGAAGGCTCCAAATGTCACGTTCTGCACAGGGGAAGGTTGTCTGAGGAATTTGAGATCCAAAGTGGGGTAAGACAAGGCTGTATCCTTTCACCAATATTATTCCTATTGGTGATTAGCGATGTGCTTCATGCAGCTTTGTCGACGGGAAATGGAGGAATTGGAACTAACTCATCGGCTCAAATATGCATTGCTGGACAACCGGTAGAGAGAGTAGAGGATTTCCAGTATCTTGGGAGTATTGTCTCGACCGATGGTGGAACCGAACTGGATATAGCCAACAGGATCGCCAAAGCAAAGTCCGCGTTCGGGATGTTGTCCAAAATATAACGAAGCAATGCAATCAGTTTGAGCACCAAAATAAGACTGTTCCGCTCCAACGTTGAATCCGTGCTGCTATATGGTTGCAGCACGTGGAGAGTGACCACTACTATCACCAGAAAGCTGCAAACGTTCGTTAATAGGTGTCTGCGCAATATCTTAAGGATTTTCTGGCCCAATCGTATCTCTAACGAACACCTTTACGAGAGAACGGGTCAGAAACCAATAGGCACAACTATCCAACGGCGGAAGTGGCAGTGGATTGGTCACACGTTCCGAAAGGGTGACAGCTCCATAGCGAACCATGCTATGCAATGGAACCCTCTAACTCAGGATGGCAGAATACCTGGCGGTCCGAGGAGAACATGGCGCAGAACAGTCGAGAAGGAGGCACGGCAGTTAGAGAAAAGTTGGAGAGAACTCAGACACATTGCCAGAAACCGTACACGATGGCGCGTAGGCGTAGTAGAGGCCCTAGGACCCACAAGGGGATACAGGACATAAGTAAGTAAGTTTACCTTTGTCAAGTTTATACCTTGAGCCACTAGAACCTTTAATGTCGACTGACTAACAAATGCCCCTAATCCCTAGCACAGGAAAAAAAAAATTAACCGTGGTATTGAGAATAACAGAGCAAATAAAATAAAATTGTTAAATATTAGATTGAGCGAGAGATTAAAGACCGAGCTAAATGGAGAGGCTTGCTGGTTGAGACCTAGGTTCACCCCGAACAGTAGCGCCACCTAAGTAAATAAGTAAGCTGGATTGAGCAAAGTTACCAGTGAATACTCTATAAATCAATTACTGCTGCTGCAATGCAATTCAGGCCTCTGGCCTATTTTCGTTCCTGTTTTAGATTTATATTAACGACTTTCTATGTATTACTCGCAATCCGAGCCTTTGCGGATGACAATGGTTTCACCTATTCTTTACAGATACAGCAGCAAACGTCACATTCTGTAGAGTCCCAGCTACAGGGAACTTAAATTTGACATGGATGTTATCATTGGCATTCAAGTGGGGTGCCAAAAACACAGTGCTGTCTCCTGTCTCTGAAGCAGGGCACTACGGTAGCCAAACTTAATATGAATAGAGTTGCCGTTAAAGAAACCAAAGGCTTGTCTATGCACTTAGTATGCATGTTAGCTCAGACCTCTGTTAGAGTTAGCAGATTACTGAAGCTGTAGGAGATGGTGCTAGATGCTTCGAATTCGTTCACTACTACAGATTTGACTATGAACTATAAGGCTTATATTCGCGCGAAATCCGAATACAACTCGCATGTGTGAGCAGGGATTGTCGCATGCTTGAGTTTACTTGATTGTGTTCATCATCAAACTTTTAGGCTGATCTTTGATTAATCTATTAGCAGCCAAATTTCTTCGCTTGGCCATCGCCGAAACGTTACTCTTATATCGGTACTTCCAGCCCGCCTGTGTGTTCAATCGCAATGCACGTGTAGCAGCATCTGCAGAACATATCAATTTATACATATAGGTATAATAAAACTGTAGAGAGTCGAATGTTTTTGTCTGTCTGTACACCCATCATGCGAAAACTACTACACAGATTTTGATAAAACTTGACATAGTGATAGCCTATGTCCTGGGTCGGTATTAAAGATACTTTTTATCCCGGCACAACATCTCTTTAAGTGCCAGGGCCTAGCTTCTCGCAACCACCCATGTTGTGTGCGTTATATTTTTTACACGAACGGAAGGGACCTGCAGTTTAGTCCCGTATTCGAACGACGATTTGAGAAGCTTTTTCGTGACAACAATAATCTCAGATGTTTGTCAGACGATTGCTAGAGGTGGGACCGTGAAAAAACTTTTTTTGTGTTTTCTGGGATTCGAACTCGGAACCTCACGCGCAGTGATCCTACACACTAGCCGCTCACGCCACGGCGCTCATACATATAATACCTATATACACAAATTATGTACGTGTCACAGCATCGTTAAAAAAAATAAAATGCTAATGCCAAATACTAACCACAATTTTGTTTCATATACTCGTACTCATATGTGATGTTGAGTGGTGAATGTGTTAAAACTGTAAGTCTAAAAGTATTTAAACATGCATTACACAAAAACAGCTACACGAAATGGGACGGAGTTTTTGCAGTTTCACTGCTTAGAGTCTAACTTTTAAAACAGAGTCAAAATATGTTAACATTTTTATTAAATCCAATATGGGTATCTAATGACTCTTGATAGGTCTTAGGTCTTGCCTTAAAAGTGGCAGGAGGACGAAGCAAGGCGAGCATGGGCCAGCTAGTGTAACTATATTTCATAAATTGGTGTCGATCCCATCGTTAAGTTCAGAAGATCCTTCAATCTTCAATCCTTCCCTATACTTTTTCCTTTCAATCCATTACTCGGTTTATAATGTTCTAAAGCACTGTGGCACCAAGAACAATTTAAATAGGTCAAATAGGGACAACAATCTTTTGCCAGTAATGTAAAATCAAATTATGATCAAACCGCAACAATGCCAGCTTAGCAGAAATGACACATCCCAAAAGAATTGTCATTAAAATTCCACACAAAATGCACGCTGAATATAATTTTGGTTATTCCAGTGTAATTTTCAATATTACTTAATATTCAAAGTTATTTAAACTCACAATAGCTTTTGGTTGTAACGTATGTTATTTATGAGCCGCGAATTGAAGTTGCAACGCCGATCTACTTTTTACTATTCGCTTATACCAAACCAACCATGAATTATAACCACAATTATAAAGTTCATGAGCATTGCAAACACCACTGAGGGCTTTTAAAGCTATTTCTTGTCAACATTAGACCATCGATTGTATTTACACATTTCTTATTACGAGTGATAATTAATTAAGAGATGAACACATAGAAGGTGATAATGTGAGATTGATGGTTCAGCATGGTACCAAATCGTCTATGTTTGCCGCCAAATTTAGTAGTAACACGAAACTTTTCATTTTATGTTTAATATAAAATTTGTTTCTCTCAAAAAAAAAATATGTACGAGTATGCATTCATTTATGCAAATAAAAAATAAATCAAAACAAATTTAAGGAAGTGGGAAGTGCGAATCTACAACCAAATTGCTTACAAACGCTGACCTTCTAGTATTTTTTTTTTTCTTTTCGCCTCCAAAAAGCAAAGCAAAAGTACTCGTTTCAAGTAGTCACCCAAAATTGGTTATGTTTGATTAAATAATTATCAAACTAATTTTGTTTATGTTTCGACTGTTAGTACATGCAATTGTTGTGTTTGTAATCCGCGGAAATTCGTAAGAAAATCTGTCACTGAAATTGAAAATGAATGGGTGTCTGATTTGAATTCATTAATTCAACGTGCCTAAACGACTCCATTTACAAACGAGGAAAAGAATACAAAATGGACATCATGGCTGTGTATGACTGGCTACATCATTCAGTGACTTTTGTGCAAAAAAAAATGTACAACACTCTTCAGTTAGATCTCTGTTGAAGAACCTGCCAGTGTTGTGATATTTTTAAGAATCTTTTAGCAAATTATTGATGTACAGTTGACAGTATCTACAGCAAAATCTATGAAGTATTGCAATTTTAATAATTATTATCGCCAAAAATGATTTCCCCCAGACATTAGGAAAACCCCATGCGATGCACTTGAAAACAAAGTAAAAAAAAAAACAACAATCATTGTGATGTCATTTCTGTTATTGAAAATCAAAAGAGAACACTTTTGCAGATTGTTACGCTGGTGCCCACATTATATCATAATTAACATCTTACTTCATCCACACCGGGCGATGAAATTGCTCACCGCCAAGCGCGGTGAAAAATTTAACAAAGATTTGTTTGTTTGGGTTTTATCATGTTTTTTTTTTTTTTTTTAAATTACTGACCCTTTCAGTTGTGTTTGAAGCCGCCATGAGAACTAACTCCACACGCTTTACTAATTTTTTTTTTATTTTTATGTTAAAATTTTGTCAAATGTGGGAGAATTAATGTGGCAGAGATAATTGAAATCCACTTCAATGGATTATTGTATTTCAATATTTGCCTCTTTAGGGTATCTGAAGTACTTCAACTCATGTCAATGAAAAGCTAATAATAATAGACCTTAAAGTGCACACAGTTATAAGACATTAATCATCCCTGTCCTGCTGTATGGAGCAGAGGCATGGGCTTTGACAAAACCGGATGAGGATGCCCTTGGTTATTTCGAGAGAAAAGTTCTTCGAGCGATCTTCGGTCCCGTCTGCATAGACCGTGAGTGGAGGAGAAAGTACAATGCCGAACTATACGGCCTGTACAAGGACATCGACTTAGCCAGAAGAGTTCACATACAGCGACTAAGATGGCTGGGTCATTAAGAGCGGATGGAGCCCAACCTTCCCGCTAAGAAAGTCTTCGAATCCACCCCGGACGGACGGCGCAGTAGAGGACGACCTCGCGGTAGGTGGAGCAAACAAGTGGAGGGGGACCTTAACCAACTTGACGTGCGTAACTGGAGGCAGCTGGCTCGTAACCGTGCTGGCTGGAGAGGTTTGTTGGTTGACGCCCAGGTCCACCCCGGACTGTAGTGCCATCTAAGTAAGTAAGTAGTAAAGTGCACACAGATATCTTAAACAGACTACAATATGAATTTAGAAAACACAGTTCTTCTCTCTGACTTATTTCTATTCTCCGCCTTTTAACTTTATTCTGTTCAGAGAATGTAAGGTAGGCTACTCTATACAATTTATTCAATAATTTTGGGGCAAGGTTCCCTGTAATGTTCTCTATCGCTCGGAGCGCAGCGTTCGTACTAATTTCAGTTCTCTAGAGTTAATAGAGTTTGACAGCAACTATCAACATGAAGTAAGTTTTTGTCATGTTTTAGAACAAAGGGTATATGGATTATTTTTCGTATGAAGAATCAAAATTCCAAGAAAACTCTCTGACATCTCTGACTATGGCGCATTGTTCACTACCCTTCCTTGTGGTCTAGTGCTTGGAGAAACGTTAATGAAAAAACAATTTTTTTTTACATAGGTCGCTGGAGGAAGGTAAACCACTGAAGTAGTGCATAGATCTAAATTAGATCGTGAATCTTATTATTGAGAGTCTCAACCTTGGGATTTGTTTCTTGACATTATTCAGACGTTAAAGCGTCGAAAACTGCTGGGTACTGTTAAGAGGGCAGAAATATATGCAAGATTGCCCAGTTACTACCGAAGGATATAAGCTATATAAAGGAGTTGATATGGGTATTCATTGGATGTATTGCACGTATGTATATTGAAGTATATTGTCTTTTATATTGCAAAATAAGTTTTAAAATAAAATCTTGCATTCAGACTCGCATGCGAGAAGCTATATTCCGGCTGGTAAATATACAATATATGTATGTAAGGGCTAATTATGGAAAATATTGAACCATTATTGAAGATCTTTGTTAAAATGCTAAAAGCGTTCACCACTTAAGTAGAACTTTTTGATTTCAGACTTCTTTTTTCTGGGAATCCAGTTTAGGAGTGAAAGACTTATTTTTAATGGAATACCAACATTTTATGCTTTCTTTGACACAAAGTTTGTGGTACGGTATGGTGTATTTGAAAGCCAGATGCTTGATCTGACAAACTCCGTAGCTTTTATTTACAGCAGGCTAGGTCCAAAATTTCTTCCAGGATTACAGTGGTTCATAATAATAATAATAATAATAATAATAATATTTGGCGCAACAGCTCTTTAAGTGCCAGTGCCTAACTTCTCGCAACCACTCGTGTTGTGTGCTTTATATAACCTTTTTTCACACGAATGGAAGTTACCTACAGTTTAGTGCCGTATCCGAAGGAAATTTATTTTGAGACAATAATATTCTCTGATGTTTGATAGACGTTCGCGAGAGGTTTGACCGTGAAAAAAACCTTTGTTGTTTTCTAGGATTCGAACTTGGCCCTCAGTGGTCCATAGGTTATATGTATTTTTTTTTTTTAATGTTCATGTCATTTTCCGTTTCTATACTTCTGATTCAACTGTAATTAGTTTCAGTAAAATGTTGTTCGCGCCCTGCTGAAGATTATTCTAGAGAAAGTAAAATTGCGCACCTCTGAGTTATGAAAGTTGGTAGTATATAATTATACTACAGTTTTTTTTATAAGCATTTATACTACTGTAATATTCTCTCCGCAGTCCAATTGAATTTAACCCCAATTAGTTCTTACAAACAATAACTTTTTACTCCGTCGGTGTATTTAAAGTATAGGTTATGTTATTTAATTGCGAGCATATGCTTAATCTTTGGAATTAATAAGTTATATCATTGTGCAAACCAGCATTACTAAAGAGACAATTTCTTGTCAGACATCTACAATTATATTTCTATTTAAGTACTTGCGTAAAAGGTAATGAGTGTTCGAATTTATTTAACAATTGTGTAGTGGGTAAATAACCGTATACACTACACTACATTCATTCTATCCGATTGATAGAAAATTTGGAAACACTCGCCTAAATTTTTTCCAAGACCAACAACCACATCACACGAAGAAAGAAGAAACTGATCATCAGATGGATTCGCTTCTAATTTGTGCAGCTTTATTAACTATCCATTATTATGATTCATGAAATCATGTGAGCACCTAATTTACACTTGTTGGGTTGATTCTAGTGATCTTACATCCAACTGGTTGTTTATTCACTTAACAATTTTCGAAAATATTTTTTTCTGCAAATTAGCATTCAGTTGATAGACTACCCTTTCTTGATACTATAATATCAGAAAAAAAAAGATTCCATAGAATTATTGCATCATTATTTAGCTTTTCTGTATGCTCTGGCGAGGGACAATTATAAACAAATTAATCAGGACGATCAAAGCATTTAAAGCCAAATTATAAATTTACATAAATATTTTAATCATTGATTCTAAGATTAAAAAAAAACATATTTTTAAAAGTATTTCGATAAAATCTATTTTAAAAATCTGAAACACTTTTTTTGCAATGTTTTAACTCTGTATCTTTGTTTTTAAATATAAATCCTCAAAATTCCAAGAAATATACTTTAGGTTATGTTTGTTTTTGTTTATATTTTATAATCAGGTTGATAAGAGACTTATTAATTTTTGTTTGTGCTTCGTTTTCAATCACGTTTTTTAATAACTCCTAAGTTAGAATTTAAGTGAGAATTCATGACATGAAAGAAGGGGGAGAGTGCACCTCGAATAATTCATAACACATTCGATACGAATGCTATATCTGGTGAATAACTATAAAATATTTAAAACTATCAATAAAATGTATATATGTACAGTTCAGGGTGTTCCAAGGAAAAGTATACTAATTTGCTATATCGCCATTTCGGTATAGATCAGTTTTGACAGTTTGTATTTGGTATTTCTGAAGTGTGCCAAATTTATTATGGAACGGTATTCGATATTTAAATGGTAAATAAACAAAAGAGAACCGACTTCTCGGAAAATAAAAATCTACAAATTGTTCAGGAGTCACCTTTATATCCTGATAAAGTAACAGTATGTTGTGCTTTTTGGGCATTAGACAGTACTTTTTCGAAAATGTACATAATATACGGAGTTACCTTTACTATTACTGGAGAACAGTACCGCGACTGATTGAAAGTTGTTGGGCACCTAACTTGGATGCTTTGAGCTTGATCAACATGTGGTTTTAACAAGGTGATGCCAACCATTGTTCCCATAAGGAATTATCTCCAGAAATGGTGACATCGAGAGACTCTCCTGCCGCCCAGATTTAACATAATTTCCGATCCGCAATTAAACGAATGTGTTATATTGTTTAACAAAGTTATTCCAACAAAGGCATACTTTTTTATAGAACACTCTGTACATTAAAGGTGTTCTAATTTCTAATTTAGCTCTTCGATTTCGACCATAGTCTGAGAACCTTTATGTACACTATTTATTGATAACAAGCGCAGTGCTTGCTTCTTGTTTCTCTGCGGCACAGAAACTAAATGTGTGACAGAAAAATGTGTGTGGCATGAGAAATATCATTTCATTGATAGCTGTCACCGTGGAGGGCAGTGTAATAATTTTGAGATTTTGGTGTTCAAAGCCATATATCGGAAAACTTGAATAACTTCATAACCAATGTGATATATTGTGTATGTTTCAGATCAATCGGATGGTTAGTTTTTTAGTTTTTAGCGCTTAAGCAAACATGTTATTTTTATATATTGTATTATATGTGTATAAAGATTGCTTCCAAAATTAAAGAAAGCGATTTTCATCAGAGTACAGAGCATAACAAAATGAAGAAGAGTCAAATGTCCTTGAGTACCTTCATGTATATGAATCGCAATGTGGCGGACCTAAATTAACATTATTTGGTAAGTGAATCAAGTTAATTATATTAAGCTTAAGAATAACACAAAAGTTCGCTTGGTCAAATCAAAATCAGACAAATGGTTTTAAGTCTCTTAAGCGATATACAGTAGAATCTCAGAAAGATGAACTGTTCTAATAGATAAAATGTTCAGAAAGATGAACGAAATATGTTCACCATTACAGTGTTCCAAGATATGAACAGGTTGAATTTTGGATACACAAACAGATTAAAGCTCTAAAGCTAAAGATCTGAAGGCGAGCCCCACAGGCGGATCAGTAGAAGTGCGGTGAAGTGGGAGGGTTATGATCCCTTGTTTTCGGATCATAACCTCGCTGATAAAAGCAAGAAGAAGAAGAAAAGATTAAAGCTCTACTCGTAACTCATTTTTCTTATTTCTATGTTATTAGGTTCTTCGAAGTAAATTCATGTGAACGCTATTTAGTTATGAAAGCGATGCTTTTCTGCTTGTTTTTTTGCATTTTGCTCGCATCTCAGTGTGAAATAAATTTATTTAGAAGACAATTTTCCCGGTGTACGGAAGTCAAACATTTTTTATTCAAATCCCGCTCTATATTCAAATTTCATCCAATGATATAAGGTAGTGGAATGAAGATGTGGTTTTCCTACATTTAGATGTTGAAGATGACCTTGCATTTTCAGAGAGCAGTGCAGTAGAAACTCGGTTGTCGATGTAGTCAAACCAGCTAAAATTATGTCAGCCATCAACATCTTTTGAAATTTGCACAGCAATGAGAGGCCCATGTTTCCACAGTTCTTAACTTGAGAAACATAAGAGAAACATGTTTGCTTGTGTTTAAAAAAAACGAATTGTTGTTCTGTTGTATTTAACATGCACAACACCAGAGTATGCGAGGCGCTCAATGTTGAGCAACTACTTCTCCTAACGGAACGATCTGTGCTTCGATGGTTTGGTCACGTAGTCCGTATGCCCCCAAACCGGCTTCAAAGACGTGCCATGAATACCATGCCATCAGGTAGGCGATCCCTCGGTATGGCTAGAAGTAGATGGTTCGATCACGTCCGACATTCGTCCTGGGATTCCTCCTCTGGAGTCAATGTGCGGAGGATCGGGAAAGATGGAGGGTCCACCTGAGCATTCTACCCCTGCGACCCTCATGAAGGATTAGCGGACCATTGAAAATGTATGTAAAAAGTGTATAGTGTGTTCATATATAATATTGTAATCATTAAAGACTGGCAACCTTTCCAAACCAGAAAACTAATTTAGAGTAAGCGATTGGGAATTGCAAATTAAACAAATTCTTCTTCTTCTCGGTGGAAAATTGGAATACGAAATATGTGCGATGCTTAAGCAAATATTTTGTTTTAATATTCAAAGCCTCAAGATAGACAGAAGATGAGTCTTTAAAGACATGGTTTCTAATAAAATGTAGAAGGCAGTATGCATATTTTAAAAAATAAACGCGCCCCTATATTTATTTATATAGCATGGGGAAACAACATTAAATGAAAAATATACGAATGAAAAATCTGTAAATATTTGAATAACCTATTTTTTGTTTCCGCAGCGATTCAACAGTATCAGAAGTACCTAATAAATATGTTCGGCTTGAAAAATGTGGCCAGGAAGCAAAATGTAATGTATATGTATGTATGATAGACATTAAAAAAAAAAATCTACGGTTCTACCTGTCGAGAATGTCTGGCAAATATCTGCGACTAAAAATGTCATGAGAAAACTTTTCAATAGCTCTTTTCGGATACGGCAGAAAACTGTGGTTCCCTTCTCTTGTTCAGAAAGCTAACAATCTTTTCCGGCATTAATCTAATTGATTGCAAAAAATTACTTTATTATTTTGAATGACATTTTGAAAGTCCAATCGCCTTATTTTCCCTCGAAAAAAACCACATCTCTCATAAATCTACTTTGCTTTTTTTCACAATTGTGGGGAAAGGGGTTTAAAATATTTATATTTTTTTTTACTAGTTTTGTAAGAGCTAAATTTGTTTGTACAAATTTATAGAGGTATTAATTTTGCAAAAAAAAAAAATTCTAAAATCTATGTAATCTGCTCTTGAAAAGAGATAAAATGTCATATTCTTTAAAACTGCTATCTTGAATGTAAATATTTACACATTGGATTTATATCACGAACATGTCTCAATTACAAATCTCTTTGACTAATTGGTTTGGAATCACTTCCGTCTCTTAAAGATCTAGAATTCGAGGAATCCATTCAAATTACCTATGTATGTACATATGAAATAAAATCTCCAAGGACTCCATTACAATTCACAAAACTACAAAACTGAAAGTTACTTGCATAATATGCAATATCTTGTGATTGAACCGGATTAAATGAAGAATTTACGTTCCAATTCATGACACTTATTTCCAAGGTCTTTTTTAATTCTAAAAGTCACTAAGTCTGGTTAAAAAATCAAGATCTGAAAGAATTTCATCCAATCCTAGATATTTATCTAACCACCGACGACAAAGTCCTTGACTTTAACTAAAATTTCCAATTTTATTGCACAACATTTGAACTTTCGCTAATCACATTAAAAATTAAGTATCATTGGTTGTCTATCTATAATTTATATTTTTTTACTACTTCAGAATGAAGCAACAATGACAAATTTAACTTGATTTAATGCTTTCAATTTTGCAAAATGAGATTCTACACACGTGCAAGAAAAAACAAATAAAATAAAAAATAAAAACTTGCATAAACGCTTTAATCATCCCTCGTTATGTGCAACAGTCACAGAAGATTTCCAAAAAGCTTTACCCTCACCAGAAGAAAAGGGGTTGACTTGCCGTCTGGCGCAATGCACATTGCACATTTTCACTCTCAATCATGTTATGCTCTTCTCATATCCACAGGGAAAAGAGAAAATGTCAGCAAGGATACGTATGTAAATGACTCACCTTTTGCAATCTTCAATCTGTCTGTATCCACTCTTTTGATTTTATTTTTTTTCTTAAGTTTCACTATGTTAATTGTATAATCCTTCTCTTATTTAATTTACATATATAGTGTTAACTAAATATTTCACAACCGCATACAAATAAAAATAAAACACTAGCACTGTATGTAATTGACCTGTACCAGAAAACAAGGGTTGGAGGTTTGACTCTTTTTCAAAAAAATATCCATGAAATGGCAAAAACCAAAAAGAAAAAAATTTGGGAGAAAAAATAAAAATCCGTTTCCTTAGAGCCCCGTTTTCTTGTTTTTCTATGTGTTAATCAATGTTTTTGCTAGCCATCCGGATTCAACGAAACCCATTCACGAACTGAGCTTTGACCATCGAATGCTTTTCTAGGTATATACTAAGTGGCGACACTGTATCTAACAATAGTCGTCGTAGTTGGTTGCTCTGACGTTCGATAGTAGTCAGTTAGTTTGGGCCAAAGCAAAAGCTTCATCAGCATCTTGGCGGTAACTCGTACACACACTTGTGAGGGGAGTGCATGCTAATGAATATATATGTTTTTTTGGGGATCTGATTGTACTTAGAGGGCTGCTATCGGTGGCTTAAACAATAATTCTTTTGTTTTAGTCGTGAGTTGACATTGAATAGTCGCCTGTCAATAGATGGGGTTGTCTTAATACATTAAACGTTCGGTGAGTTCACAAATCGATCACTTGACCTTACTAGAGGTCTTTGTCGATTCCACTGCATGATATTATTAGGCATCGGTCATTAACTCATGGTTCCGATTGAATGGAATAATCAAACCATACTGAACTGGAATGAGATATACCCGATAAAAAAATATAGTAGGGGGTTGTGTGAAGCTGATGATTATAATAAAATGGTAAGGAAGTGAATTTCGGGTCAAAAGAATTGAGAACGAATGTAGGAAATGACTCGTCGCCGGTGGTGTGGTACCAAACCGTATGTATTTCAAGGATCTTGAAACAGATGGTGGTTAGTTTTTTTTTTGCAAGACTTCCGGATTTTTATTTTTCGTTTTTTGGGTAAACTAGCTTTAACTATAAATCATATATTAGTTGTTGAGCTGGGTGAAGAGCATTAATCTGGGTTATGCTACCAGTAGCCATCGAATTAATTTAGCATCTTTCATTGTTCCTTGACCAATGTCAAGAGCTGCCCCCGTGAACGTATCTACTAATAGTTTCGGTTTTTTTTTAATTACAATTAACTCGGCAATCTTGGCAATCAAAAAGACTAGATTTTTTTGAATGTCATTGATTGTCGCATATTAGATTGAATTGTCTGATGGAACCAGTTCCTAGAAAAAAGGAATAAACAGAGAAGAAAAGCAAAAGTGATGCTCCTAAGACTATGATAGTTAACAGAAATCGAAATTTGAAATGCAAAAGATCGAACCACAGTACCACAGAAGAAGAAAGGGAAAACTAGTTTCTTTCGATAGAACAGGTAATTGAATAGAAGAAATAAACGTCTAGGGGTATATCAACGCGGATCTCGGGTTATAATTATGTGTATGCTAATAGAGGTGGTCTTAGATGCTAATGTAATTTTATCCAGTCATCCTCAACCATGTAAATGTGGTAGAGCACATGTGTTGAATATTTTTTTAAATATCCTTCAAAAATTTCATTCACCCCTATAGTCGCTACAGCTAAATTAATATTTATTTGTTTTTTTTTAGACATATAAATTTATTTTTAAATTTTGAATACTTTTTTTTTTGAAAATTTTTTTTTTTTGTCGGGGAAATTTTCAAAGAGTGGGTAAGAGTATGACTTATGGAGTTAGCACGTTTTTTGCAACCTGTGTCACATATACATATATCTATATGCTAATTCACAACGTGTGGAAATAATTTCCATAATTTAAGCAAAACGTATGCCTAAAAAAATTCTACTACTAGGGATGGTCTGTATTATTTGCGTTCTTAGTTAGATAAGGTAGGAAACAACACAATAGTGTTTTTAAATTAGCACATATTGAAGAATCTATACATGTTGCCGTCAAAAAACTGATTATCATTGAGTGAGAAAATGATTAGAATCTAAGAGATACAGCAGGAAGAGTATTATATTTTTTGTTTAAATTCTGATGTAGGCTTATTAGAAAAATACACAAAATAATCAAAATTTAATTAACTGAAATCTAAATAATGTTTCATTAAAAAAAAAAAAAAACAATAATAAAATAACAATTTTACGCCGTCAGTTTTAATAAAAGAAATATACTCGTATCTATTTCCCTTAATTCAGGTTCCATCGTTATTTTGTTTTAATTCAATTGGTTTGGTAGTGTGTCAGTAGAAGAGTGAATCTAGTCATCAGGAAAGAATTTATAGAGGCCACGTGATATATAGATTAGTGTTTTTAGCAAATATGTATTTGTATTCATTTGCTTCTTAAAATATGAACGTATATAAAAGCAATATGATTATGTGCTTATTTAGTGCGGCATGCCTGTTTGAACGAAAAAGTAACATTGGCTGGAGTAGTTGGACTATAAATATAAAAGCAATATAAATCCCTTTAAGCAATTTTTTGTAAAAGGAATTGTATACCGAATATAAAAAATATGCTTTAATCGATTCTTCAGCTCCAAACAAATATTGATTAGTCCAAGCGCATTTAATATTTCTCAAACATTTCTAGAAGTCTGATATGTATTGCGAACGTTTGCTAATACGCATATCCTATAAATCTTTATATTAAATGTGAATACATGAATTGTTGTGCTTTGGTAAAGAAAATAATAAGACGTTTCTGATGATAAATGCATACATATGTACAGTTTTTGTGAAATATTCTTAAACCTACGACAGTCAGTATCAAGTTGGGAATAATTAGTTTTAAGCTAAAAGTAAACAATTTTAAGTTAGGATCAATCGGCTTCAATAAGTTTTTTTTTATAAAGAGACTCCATTTCATTCCAGGTGATTGTGCTTTGAGAGATAATAGGGTTAAGTGCAAAAAATAAATAAAATAGAAATTGTGATGTAAGGTGGGTGGTTCACGGTTTTAAGTTAAATCACGTAACAAAATATAAATCAAAACTAATTTATCTTAAACTGTCTTGTATTCTTATTTCATTGTTTTCAATGAATATGTTTGCGTTTGTTTATTTATTTTTTGAATTCTGTTGAAATTGTGTTGGCTAATTGAAAATCTGTCTATTTTACATTCCAAAAACCTTGCAACCATTATTACAACCACCCTTCATTAGTATCCGCTAAAGGCTTGAAACTATCAATTTTTCCTAAAATTTTCCACAATTATGTTCACATTTGATGATTTTCTTGAGATGTTATATAATTAATCTATACCAAATCGCCGACGTGTGTTTTACTGATACTTTTTCATCAAAATGCATCTATCTACACCAATTCAAGTTAAATATTTGCAACTTAAATTTGATTAGTCTTAACTTGGTATTGGTCATTTCCAATTTGAAATTAATTATTTTCAACTTGAATTTAGAAAGGCTTAGGAGAAAATTGTTAAACGACTTTGTGTGCCCATAGGTTGGGTATAACTCCTCAATATGAGTCTATGAGCTTCGGCCAACATAGAACACATTGACCTTTGAATTGTGAATCATAGTTAATTAAAAACGAATAATAATGTTAATTAGATACTCATGGGCCACTAGAGCTCAAAAAACGGTTCTCATAGCTGACTAAAATTGGGAATCATATTGTCTACAGTAATCTTACCATGCGACGAATTTTCAGATAGTATTTTAAATAAATTATAAAAAAATATAATTAAGAATTTATTTTGTACTATCTAAACAGGGCCACGTTCTTAACTTGTTTTTGCGATGATGTCAATACCGGAAACACATACATGAAGATTACTAACGTAGGAAAATTGAACTTTGTAGAATCTTCTATGGATAAGTATAGGTATAGATATTTACAGGCACTTATTGACCATGCTCGCCTTGCTTCGCCTATATTTTATTTGACTCTCATTTACTTATAATACTTTTTGAAATATAATTGCCAACAGAATACAATACTGAAAATGTGTAAACTCAATTATAATTTCTCCAGTGGGAATCCCCACCAGAGCATTGACAAACCGCACACAACACACAACCCGTCAAGCAGGTATAACAGAAAAGCAAACCGAAGAATAAGAAAGTACGAAGACACAGTCGTCTCTGCTCTTACAGATTGCGAAGAGACAGCGGACGGAGAATAACGAAAAAATTATATAAAAAATATTACCTCCACTACGTATTCGAGATCATGGTCAAGAATAAATTAACTAAATTCTGAATTTTGTAAAATATCTTTTTGATTAAATCTTAGCTTCTGGATGGTGGATCATGAAAAAACATATACCATTTTAAAAGCTACGAATAGACTCCGCAATACAACTGAGAAAACGCCGTTCGATTTCGTGGAGTATATTTTGCGTGATGTGTGTTAAAACAATTCTACAGTTTTATTATATGTATAGACAGATTTTGAATATCTTGTAGGAATCCTTTTATTCTCCGGGATAAAAAGTATCCTTAATATTGACCTATGATAGTGATAGCTTATCACTGTGTCCTGTTTTATCAAAATTCGTTTCTGCGTGATACGTACACACGAAGACAAGAACATTGAACCTTTTATAGTTTTTTTTTTATGTATAGACAGATAGATATTGAAACGAAGCTTAAACAGAGTGTCGAAAAATTTAATTCTAAAAATTAACATTATTTTATACATTATATGCATAATAATATCTCCACAACGGCCCAAAACATTTATAACCTCGTACACCACCCTAATCGCCCAATTTAAATCCTATAGAGAATTTGTTGGATTTAATTAAAGCACGGATTCGGTAGAAAGCTTACATCGAAAGATACGGCTCAAAATGGCTTAAAATGAAGAATGGGAAAGAATCACCCTTGAAGAAACTTCAAACCTGCTCAATTCGATGCTTAACAGACTAAATAAGGTTAACAAGCAAAAGAACCATCTACTTTACTTTCTTTTACATATTTTTTAAAGTGTACGCAGACTTTTTATAAAATAAAATTTGTGATCGATTTCGTTTAAATTCAGTTTGCTTGCTTATGTTTATGCCTGTTTAAATAGCTTTCAGGAACTGCTTGAGTTTGAAGAAGAAAAACGCAAAATACCTTCTTCTTTTTTTTTGAAGATTTAAGCTTATGTGGTTTTAAGAAATATCACTTTGTTTGAGAACTGTGTGGAGACTTTTTCTTCTAAGTGTGTATCTTGGTAAAAATACCGCCAATTCAATAGTGATATTAGGGTAAAGTTGTCTTTTTGATCTTGGGGTTAGATGGAGCACGTACATTGCTCAGCAGACTTCGGTCCTGCCAACACACGTAAATGAAGTCGGCAGAGCAAAGATCTCTTGCAACACTAATCACCTGCAACAGTTAAGGCGGAAAGACGAATGTTTTTCAAGTTAAAGAGTGTGGAAGTAAATGTTTTGTGTTCTTAGAGTTGTTTTTTTTTATTGTATTGTAGCACGTTGTTATATTATAGCGCTCTGTATTGAAAATTGGACACTTTTAAGTAACTTATTTCTAAGGAAATATGTTCAGTAAAACATGTGTGGGTTTAAGTTGAACGGATGATTCTACTTGTCCTATTTAAGTGAAAAGCTTACGTTGTCCGATTTTTTGATAACTGATTTATTATTGTAAATAGTTTTTTTAAACTTCTTCTCATGAATATTATTGTTCCTTCCGTATTGTGCTTTTTTGTTTATATTGTCTCCTATATGTATATAGCCATTGATATTATTTTTATGTTAATATTTTGAAGTTTTTTTTGTTCTTTTTCAGTTTTGTTTTTATTTATTTTCATTTGCTTTAATTTTTTAAATAAATTATTTGACAAAATTATCGTTTTATTGCTGTTTGTGGATCTATTATCCATTTTCCATATATCGGCCCAACATCCCCCATCTGAAGACGATATTAACCCTTAACTAGTAGTATCTGCTTTGCAATCTGCAAACCAAAGTAATTGCACTAAATTAAAAAAAAATAATACCTAAATCTGAATCATGCCTATATGTCGGTAAGGAATTTAAATTTTTAGTCAGGACCTTGGAATAGAGATGGTGGGGGAGGAGCTTAAGCTTCTTCTTTTTCGTGACAACAATACTCTCGGATGTTTGTCAGACGCACGCGAGAGATGGGACCGTGAAAAAACTTTTTGGTTTGTTTATTTGTAGCAGAAATGTTTACATAGATATATATTAAAATAAAAGTACACAGATGGGTAGTTATTTACCTTTCTTATGAAAAACATATAAAATGAATGCAAGCAAAATAAATATATAAATAAATAGTTGAAGGAAAAAGCTACTTAAAACCTGCATTCAAAAAATATCACAGTGGTTGAATGTTGTATGTTGAACATACAATGAAATTAAATTATAAATACAAATAAATACAAATAAGTACATGAATAATACAAAAGTGAACAAGTAACAAAGAATAATTAACATGTATAATATATTAACAAAAATAAAAAATAAATAAATACATAAATAAATAAATATATAAATAAATAAGTATATAAATAAATAATTAGATAGATAAAAGATAAATAAATGAATATATAAATAAATAAGTAAATAAATAAATAAATAAATATATAAATAGATAAATAAATAATAAATAAATAAATAAATACATAGATAAATAAATAATAAATAAATAAATAGATATATAAATAATAAATAAATAAATAAATAAGGATATTAATATATACATAAATAAATTAATAAAAACAAATAAATAAATAGTAAAGTAAACGTAGGTTCATGTATGTGATTAAACTAATGTGAATAACAACAGTAATTATAAGTACGTTAATCGTGTACAAGACTCACAATTAAGTTGTTGTCTGCAAATTCGCATGATAGATGAAATTTAGCTTTTAAGTTAGTAATGCGATTTGAAATGAGTTCTATATTTGATATGTCGTGGAGAAGGCTGGTGGGAAAATGCCATGGCAGATTGAAGATCATTTTTAATAATTTATTTTGCACTCTTTGTAATTTTGAAATATGACTTTTTGCGCAACTTCCCCAAGCTGGAGCTGCATAAAACATTATAGCTTGAAAAACAACTTTGTATATAATAATTTTGTTCTCGTTACTTAACCTTGACTTTCGGTTTATAAAAGGGTACAGGATTTTAATCGTTTTATTAATTTTTTCGATTACATACTGAATGTGAGAGCCAAAAGTGACTCTTCTATCTATGATCACCCCAAGATATTTAACTAAATTGCTCCATTCAATAGGAAGCCCATCTATATTTAAGTTGCGGCTCGGTAAAAAACAAGCTTTTCTTTTTCTTGTGAAAAAGATAGCCTGTGATTTCTGAGCGTTAATTTTTATTTTCCATTTAATGAAATATTCTTTTAGCGTGTTTAAGGCGGATTGCAAATTGGTTTCAATCGCTAAACCAAAAGTATCGGACGAATAAACACATGTGTCATCCGCAAATATTGCAGAGTGACAGTTTGTTAAATGCGGGAAATCAGATGTGTAAATATTATACAGGATGGGACCCAAAACCGATCCTTGGGGAACACCTGCAGGGATGCAATACTTATTGGAGAGACTCATATTTAAATTGAGTTGAAATGTTCTACTATTCAGAAAAGAGTCAACAATTTTTATGAGATACCCGGGAAAGTCGTATTGTATCAATTTAAAGATCAATCCTTTATGCCAGACTGAATCGAAGGCCTTTTCGACATCCAAGAATACCATACCTGTACTTTGACCTACACTACAGCGTTGTTTAATATGCTGCTTTATTTGCAAGACCTGGTGCGTTGTACTGTGATAGGAACGAAAACCAAATTGTTCAGCAGGAAGGATGCTGTGCTCCTCAACGTGCAGTAAGAGTTTGTATTTAATAGCCTTTTCAAAACACTTACTTAAGCCATTTAAGAGGCTTATAGGTCTGTAGCTAAGGGGGTCACTGGGAGCTTTATCCGGCTTTAAAATTGGAATAATTTTTGCATGCTTCCATGATATTGGAAAATATCCGAATTGCATACATTTGTTGAAAATAAATTGAATAAATTTAATTCCAGATTTGGGAAGATTTTTCAGATAGATATTCATTATTTTATCGGGTCCTACTGATTTGCGGTTATTAAGGTTAGATATAATATCTCTTACATCTTCAATTGAGACAAATTGTGTATTATGAAAATGAACTTGGTTACGTACGCCATTAACAGTTGTTTCAACCAAATTTTCAGCAGAGCTGTTATTATGTAAGGTCAGCATGAAATTGGATTCAAAAGATCTTGCTAACATATTTGCTTTATCTATGTTTGAAAGTGCTGTACTGCTTCCATTTCTAAGTGGTGGAATATATGTATGTTTGTTTTTTATTATTTTCACGATATTCCAAAATGGCTTACTAGCTTTACTTAAGGAGCTTAGTTTGCGATTCCAGTTTGCATTTCTTAATTTCGATAATTCCTCTTTAATTTGTGTATTGAGGAGTTTTAACTCATCGAAATAATACAAAAGTCTGCATTGCTGCCACTTCTTTCTGTATTTGTTTCGTAGCTTGATTAATCTTAGAATATGTTGCGGTAACGGACTAGAATTAACGGACAAAACGGACTTTTTAGGCACTGACACATTAATACTTTCCAGGATTGAAGTATTGAAATATTCAATTCAATCGTCAAGATCTGACGAACTCACAACATTTAAATCTTCCACATGTACACTATCTAACATTCGTCTTACATTTGACTTATAACTATTCCAATTTGCAGCCTTAAAATCGTAAATAAAGGTATTTTCTATCACAGGTGAACTAAGTATACTGCAGAGTACGGGTAGATGATCCGAACTGAGGTCATTTATTACGGTTGGTTGACTTATAAGTCCAACGCAATTTGTTAAGAAAAGGTCAAGCGTAGAAGGGTTGAACCTACTGCTTGAAGGAATATATGTTGGGTGTGGTGGATGCAAAACTAAAAAATTATTTGTCATATTTAGGTCGGACAGTATGTTACTACGGCTACAATTCCAATTGCGATGACGACAATTTAGATCTCCCCCAATTATAAACCTACTATAAACGTTTGTTAATTTTCTCAAGTCACTCTTTAAGGCTTCGCGCTTAAATGAATTTGCAGCTCCCCCAGGGAAATAAACGGAGTATATTTTGATTGAATTTCCATTAGAAAATGGAATCTCAATACCTACATATTCTACTACCTTAGTATTAATTGAAGTCAAAACTGAGTGACGTATTTTTTTCCTCACTACAATGGCAACACCACCACCTTTTCTATTTTGCCTATCCATTCTATAACATTTGTACTCGTTAATCGATAAATTTATTTTATTTCTGAGCATTGTTTCTGAAATCAAACCTACATCGATATTGTTTTTGCTTAAGAAAGAAAAGAATTCTACGCTTTTATTCCGAATGCATCTTGCATTCCAAGTAATTATTTTAAGGCTTGCATTCATTATTTATTAGAGTAAATGTACTTAATTGCAAGTTGAGTAATAACATTAAATTGCTCCGATCTGCTACTGCATTGGCTGAGTAAAGTTGTCATCTCAGTAGTGAGGGCGCTGATTTCTTCAAATGTAAAGAGTTTGCTTGGATTCTCCTTTTCAGCATTGCTGGCATGCCAGGCGCTTTGTTTCGGCTGATGATCAGGTACGTGTAGCGGTAAGGGAGAAGCTTTACGAGTTCGTTGCGCGCTAAGTGGCGGAAAAGCTTCATTGTTTATGTCGAATGATAACTTTTCTCTACGAATTGCGCGGACCCGCGACGAATTGTTTTTATTTGCGAGATTTTCTCTTATTTGCAAAAACGTTTGACGACTTTTGCATGATAGATCTTCGAACTTATATTATGACTATAGGAATCAAGGCTGAATTCGCTAACATAAGCCTGATATGTGCTCATGCCCACACGGAACCAAAAGACCCTGCCTTCAAAGATTCTTTCTACAAGCTCTTCCACAAAATATACGAGCAATGTCCTAAATACGAGTACAACGTTAAAATCGTATCAGGCGATTTTAACGCCAAGTAGGAAAGAACGTCTTTGCTAGGGTATTCGGAAAACATAGCCTACACTCCACCACGTCTGACAATAGACTAAAGCTAATTGATTTCGCAGTGCAGAAAAACGTCACTATAGCAAGCACATGGTTTCCTCATCTCAATATTCATAAGCAGACATGGCGGTCCAATGATCATGTAACGGTCAACCAAATTGACCATATTGCGATCGACGCAAGACATGGCTCCAGTATTCTGGGTGTCCGGACCTTCCAAGCCGACCTTGTTGTAAGCAAAGTACTAACTGAGCAATAAAAAAGAACCACTTTGAAAACATTTGACATCGAATAGCTTCAATCGCAAGAGACCGCTAGAGTCTTCGCTGAACGCGAATCTCTCAATCACCCCTATGCCGCCAGCATCAAGTGCCGAAGACCAGTGGCAACGCTGCCAACATGCCATCAGAAACGCCGCGACTAATGTGGTGGGTCTCGCTTGCCCACCACCGCGAAACCCCTGGTTTGACGAAGAATGCCGGCGAGTGCATGCAGCAAAACAAGAGGCATATAAAGCGGCACTGCAATGCGTGAGCGCTGCTCGTGAGCTCTACGAGCAAAAGCGACGGGAAGAACATCGGCTTCTCCAAAAGAAGAAGAAAGAGCACGAGAAGCGCACGTTTGAGAATATCGAAAGTTTATACTCCAGGAACAATGTACGGAAGTTTTACCAAAAGGTAAAAAGAACGTGTCAGAGAAGCAATACCCGTACAGAAACCTGAAGAGATGAAAATGGAAACCTCGTAGTAGAATCACAGTCGGTGCTGAGAGTAAGGAAAAACGACTTCTGCAGACTATATAACGGCAACGAAGACCAACATCCCGCTGTCAGATAGAATGAACCATTCAACATAGACGATGATAGTGAAAATTTCCGTCCACCTGATCAAAACGAGGTGAGGACAGCAATATCCAAGCTAAAATCCAACAAGGCTGCTGGACTTGACGGCTTACCGGCCGAACTTTTCAAGGCAGCTGTTGATGAATTGGTAGAGTGCATACACCAACTCATCTCTAAGATTTGGTCAGACGGGTGCATGCCTGATGAATGGAATCTCAGCATCGTTTGCCCGATCCACAAGAAAGGAGACCCCCTCAACTGCGCCAATTATAGAGGCATCAGTCTCCTCAACATCGCATACAAGATCTCTTCTGCGATATTGTGTGAACGCCTGAAACCTTTTATCAACAGCCTGATTGGACCCTATCAGTGCGGTTTCAGGCCAGGAAAGTCCACCATCGATCAAATCTTCACACTTCGGCAGATCCTGGAGAAAACCCAAGAATTCCAAATCGATACTCACCTCCTCTTTATCGATTTCAAGTCCGCCTATGACAGCATCTATAGAGAATAGATTTATAGAGCCATGTCTAGTTTTGACATCCCTGCCAAAACTTGTCTGTCTGAGCAGGCTGACGATGGAGAACGCTCGCTGCTCCATCAAAGTCGGTAATTACCTCACCGAGACCTTTGATGTTGAAAAAGGTTTTAGACAAGGTGACGCGCTGTCATGTAGCTTCTTTAATATTGTACTTGAACGGATTATGCGGAACTCACAAGCCAACACCGGAGGCACAATCTATTACAAGTTTGTACAACTGCTTGCATACGCCGACGATATAGACATTATCGGAAGAACTCAGCGGGCTGTCACCGGTGCGTTTGCAAGCATTGAGGCGGAAGCGGTCAAAATGGGTTTGGCGATAAACGAGGGCAAAACCAAATATATGCTGTCAACAAGAAGGGACAGCCAACACCGACGAATTGGACAGAACGTCACCGTGGGCAGCTATATCTTCGAGATAGTAAGGGACTTTGTCTAGCTTGGCTCTGCTATAAACTCGAAAAACAAGATCAGCACAGAAATCAAGCGAAGAATAACTCTTGCCAATCGCTGTTTTTTTTTGGGCTTATAAGGCAATTCAACAGTAAAGCCCTATCTCGAACAACTAAGGAGACTCTGTATAAGACCCTGATCATCCCAGTCCTGCTTTACGGCGCTGAAACATGGATTTTATTAAAAGAGGATGAAGATATCCTTGGTCTCTTCGAGAGAAAAATTCTTCGTAAGATTTTCGGTCCCGTTTGCGTTGACGGGTTTTGGAGGAGAAGATTCAATCACGAACTATGCGAACTGAACAGCGACATCGACCTAGTCAAAAAACTGCGTATTGGACGTTTGAGATGGCTGGGACATGTAGAGCGAATGGACACCAACGCTCCGGCCCGCAGAGTCTTCGAATCTGACCCCGAGGGAATCATCGCCGTAGGTGGCGCGCACAAGTTCAAGGGGACCTCGACCAACTTGGAGTGCGCAACTGGAGGCAATTAGCTAAAGACCGAGCTAAATGGAGAGGCTTGTTGGTTGAGGCCCAGGTTCACCCCGAACTTTAACGCCACCTAAGTAAGTAAGTAAGTACTTTGGTAGAAGGTTTGAGATTGTGATCCCAAGCCGTGATATATGGAATAATGGCGGACCGTCGCTTGATCCAAAAGGTATAGTGTGATACACCGATGGATCAAGAATGAATTCAGGAGTTGGCGCCGGTATGTATGGACCCAACCATAAAATTTCGAAATCACTCGGAAAGCGTCCTAGTGTTTTCCAGGCCGAGCTTTACGTCATTGAAACTTGTGCTAACATTAACCTGCACTCAGGCATCAAAGGTGCCCCTATCCATATACTCACCGATAGCCAAGCGGCGCTCAAAGCACTGATCTCCCATCAAAATCAGTTCTAAGCTGCTTCGACAGCTTACAAAATCTGGCCCGACACAATAAAGTAAAATTGTGGTGGGTACCGGGTCGTGTAGGCGTTGACGGGTTGTTCACTGGACCTGAACCCTTCTGCGGGATACTCGATTCCACCTTCAAACTTACCCTATACATTTGGGAACGCAACATGTGCATCTCTCACTGGTATAACTCCCAAGGTCTCAGGCAGGTTAAAAGAGCTGTCCAACCCTTCCAAAGACAGGCAGTTGATATCCTAAAATACGGCAGAAATGACATAAGAAGGCTTGTGAGCTTCATTACCGGTCACTGTCAACTTCTCTACTACCTTAACAAAATGAGAATTTCGGAGGATATCACCTGCCGCCTCTGCCTAGAAGAGGACAGAACACATACTATGTGAGTGTGTAGCTCTGTGTAGCACAAGGAGAAGCTTTTTCTTTTTGAAAGAGTAGTTCGAAGTTCGTAACTCGTACTGAATCATTGTTTGAATATATCAAATGTTTATTCTTATAAACATTTTTAATTTCTTTTATATAAATGTACGTCTAATCATTGAACACATCCCTTTACTCTACTGCTACATGATTGGCCAATACCGGCTAATTTTTTTCTAAGATATAATGCAGTTGTAGTTATATAAATGGAAAAAGAAATGTTATCACCCCAGGCTTACAAGCAAACATGCTCAAAGACCGTTTCAGCAACCTCCTCAACACAACCATCACAACGCAAATTTCTCCATCATTTAATACGCAGCCCCTTTGATTGTAAATGCATCCTTAGATACTCCGATCACATTAGATGAAGTCGAAAAACCAATTAAAAATGCAAAAATGAATAAAGCCCCAGGAGAGAACCGTGTGCCTTCCGAATTCTGCAAGAATTGTACGTCTGAATTTCTAACAGCGCTAACGTTTGAATTCAATAGGATCTTCGAAACTGCTCCTGGCGATAATATACCCGCTCCACAAAAAATGGGACTACGAGGACCCTGCTAATTATAGGGGAATATTATTCCTCAACGCGTCGACCAAGATGTTTGCCACAGTGGTTTTCAATGGGCTTACCGTGTGGGTTCAAAACAAGAAAATTTTGCTCGATTTTCAAGCAGGTTTTAGAAGAAAGTATTGAACTATTCACCAAATATTTTCTCTTGTAAATATAGCAGACGTTTATAAAAAGAGGCGAAAAAAGCTGCTATATGCATTTTTCGTAGATTTCCGAGCAGCTTTTGATACTATATCACGCGAAGCACAATATCGGAGTCTCAACTAAGACCATTAACGTTTTGAGGGCTATTTTTGGGCACTTATCAGAGGAGTTCCATATGATAATAGGCGTAAAATAAGGATTCATCCTAAGGACATTGCTTTTATATATTAACGACATAATAGATGCTATTAGAGAACGAAAACAGATAAGCAAAACAAGAATTCCGGCGCTGTTATTTGCATACAACATATAAATGGCGCTTCTCTCAGATGATGTAGAAGGTATGCAACTGATGATAAACAGATTGGAAAACTATTGCAAAACATGGAATTTGTCTCTCTCTAGCAAAGACGAAGATTATGGTTTTCAGAGACGGTGGGGGTAGGTAGTGCAAAAGAGAAAAGTAGACGTATCAGGATGAGCAAATTGAAGTTGTGTTAGATGAAGTTGTGTTGAAGTTGTGTTAGAATAAAGGTACTTCGGAGTTTTGATTGCATCAAACCTTAACATGAAGAAGTAATTAACTTCCAAATTAGCAGAAGCAAAGCGAGCAATTACTTCAGTTTGGGGAAGCTGCATTGACAACAAAAGCATATCCCACAGCGCGAAGCATAAAATATACCGTACAACTGCATCTGCTACTTCTATTTTGTGCAGATGGTACCTAAGTGGGCAGTGTCCAGTCAGAAAGGCTGTTCCGTTAAGGTCCTTAAGTCTTCTTTACTCAAGTATCTTAGGCTTAGTAGTCCTAGGCCCGTGGATTTGGCCCAGTATCGGTGTGGCCATCAGCTTTCTATTGTTTTATTTTGAGGTTTGTACTACTCCGTGCTACTTAGAAAAATAGGGTTCAGGACAAAATAGTGGGTGTTTGGCGCCCCTTTCCGCTAAGCAGTCCGCCCGTTCGTTGACCTCAAAGCCTTCGTGTCATGGTATCTTAACCATGGTGAGGGTATTTTTTGACGCAAGCTCTTCAGTCCCATACAAGTTTGGATCCTATCGTATAGGATTTGAGAGCTATAAATGCTGCCTGGCTGTCAGAGAAGATGTAAATGCGGTTGCCCTCGACCCTTGTTCGCAGGCATTCTCGTGCACAGAGTTCGATTACGCAGATTGTAACGAATTACTGAGAATTTGCTTAAAGAAGGCAAAATCACTGCAAGAAACCTTAAAATGCCATCACCAACACGTCACATGGTGGTAGAGCGGTGACGCTAAAGAACTAACAAATGAGAAGAAAGCGACTTTCAAAGCTCAGTCAAAGTGCCCCTCTTCCCCGGTTACTGATACACATTAGGCTATCCAGGAGCTGTGACGGCACAATATGAACTAGAGCGCAGCCATCTTCAAAATAGTTCCCAAAGAAGGAGGAATGCTCAGGGCCATCATTCTTGTAGATAATGATAAAATTTTGCATAGGTGGCGACAGTATTACGAAGAACTTTTGACCTGTTTCCCCGGTTACTTTCCAAGAGCCAACCCCAACTAAGAACAAATACCCGACATTACTGTCGAAGAAGTAAGTAACTTAAAAAACAAAAAAACTGGTTGAGCCGGACGAGATGCCCTCTAAGTTCTGGAAAAAGATGGGAGACATCAGGTTCAGATGGCTCAGAATTTGCATCTCCAAACTTATGAAAGGTGATGCAGTATCGAATCAATGGAGAGAAAGTTACCTTCTCCTTGTGTACAAAAGGAAGGGTAATACGCGAAAATGATAATTACCGTTCGAACAAGCTGATGCTATACATCGTGAAGATCGTTGAGTGGTTATTACTTGTACATAGATGGCCGACTGCGAAAAATAATACGGCTATCTGATGATCAGTGCAGGTTTTTCGCGAGTAAATCGATCACATATGCAATCCAAATTACAATGATCATATTGGAAGAACATCATGATTCCTTAAAGGTTTTGTATTATATGTATATTGCAGCTGACTTTGAAAAAGCATTCGACAGACAACCACGAGATTCCGATATGGGTGGCGCTAAGACTTCGAGAGGTTCCAGAAACCTATGTGGAGATGATCATGGACTTTTACGAAGGAGCAAAGACAAGAGTGAGATGGCACACTGGAGTAACCGAAGATTTCCCAATCAAAGTTTGTTGATTTTTGTTTTTTTTTTTTTGTCAGGATAGGAAACGCTCGACTGGAGCACTCAGACGCAACTGGTCCATTGTACTTGTCTTTCCGTGTCTTCCTAAGAAAGCCAAGCAAGAACTTCAGTGATGAGGAGCTTACAGTACCAGCACTCACCACATTTGCACCGAGGATCTGCCACCTGATACGAGCAAAGCCCGGACACTCACAGAGATAACGTTCCGCGGTGTCGTCGCTTTCTCCACAAACGTCGCAGATTGTAGTGTCACTTAAGCCCAACACGTTAAGGTGCTTGGCAAAAGCAAAGTGGCCTGTCAAGACGCCAATAAGTTGTCTACAGTCTTTTCTGCTGAGAGACAGCAAGAATGCCACTGATTTCTTACAGACGTCCGGGAGCATGCGTTTAGTCAACCTGCATCCTGGAGAGTCATGCCACACACAATTGTGCTCGTGAGAGACCCAATCGTCAATGGAAGCCCTTACCGAGGACGCAAGGAGACCCAACGCGGGTTCGGGACCTTAGAAAGCCTCCTCTGAGCCTTGTCTACCAATCTCATTGCAGATCTCGTTCCCAGTGTGACTTGGGACCCAAGAGTTGCGACCGAGTTCAAAGAGTTTTTGGTTTCACGAACTATTTTAGAAACAGTGCTTCGTAAGTGTGAAAAGTTAAAATATCTGGGATCTACGATTAATAATGAAGCAACCTGTGATGACTATATCAATTCACGCAAGCGTTGGGTGAATGAAGTATTGGGGAAACTCCGCTATTTTCTGTGATCGAAAAATGGCCCCTAACCTGAAAGAAAACTTCTACACCGCAGTTGTGCGTCCAACACTCACATACGGTTCATAACGGTTGGGCAATGTACAAAACGCATTAGAATAAATTAATGGTATTAATGGTGGAAGGCTTAACGTCTAAGAAACCACCTCACGGAAAATAGAGCTGGACCGGCTCAACTGGTATTGCATTGTTCAAAGAACAGGTCATTTGAACCCCGTTAAAAGGCAATATCAATAAACGTTCCAAAGATATCAAGAAAGAAAGGTAGACCTAAAACTCTTGAATCATGCAAATGCAATGACACCAGTAATTGGTTTGCCTGAGTAACGAAGTGATCCAAAATCGGCAGGCCTGCTGATATTTTCTAAGTTTGAATAGGCGAACCTGCAGTCGGGTCAGTAGAAATACAATGAAGTGGGAGGATTATGACCTTGAGTTCAGGTCATAGTCTTGTCGAAATAGGAAGAAGAAGAAACGCAGTTTCCCCTTTGCTATTTTTCAGAATTGTTCATTGATAGTCATGCAGCTCATAGCTAATATCCAAAAACTCAAGAACTTCAAAATGAAAGTGTCATAGCCACAATTCAAACAAGCTTTCACCCAAAGGTTTTTGTATTTCGTTATTTTATGGCGTGATACACAGCGCGGAGGTGTCATGGAAGGGAAGATATTATAAAAGGAATGGTGTCGAGTAAGAAGATATCGTTACATAATATGTGCACATAAGCAATGCGTTAACATTGCAACAGCAACATCGTTATCGAGCCGACAAATCTCACTTTAAACATTCCTTCTAATATATATGTATATACATATAACTTTGTGCATATATATATGTACATTCATATCTATGCTAGACCTTTCTCACTCATACTTTATTATATAGGTTATCTACCCTTTTAATTGTTAAATAATGAATGGCGACTTAATTTTAACGTCGCTGTTGCAGAACGTGCAAATATTAGACAAGTTTTGAATAATTTATATTTTGTAAATACGTCAGTTTCGCTATAAGTAATAAACGCATATTTGAATTAAGAAGGCTTTTACCTTCCGTATTCTATTATTTACTGCTTACAATGTAAAGAAATTTATGTTTTTCATAAAATTATTCTCGCTTTAAGGCAATTAGCAGGTCTCATAGTCCATGAATTTGCACAAATGAATGAATACCGGATTTTAGTGGGTAGATGAAGTGCCGTAGGTCTCATCTTAACAATGATTATAACGCCACACGATTAAGTTATATTATTAGTTAATGATCGCCTATGATTTGTCATAAACTATGAACTTAAGGACCTTATCACTTGGGAGTATCGATTCCAAAATGCCAGACTTCCGGCAAATTAACTACGAGTTTAAGTTTACATTTTCACACTTAGCATACCATAGCAAGTATTAATTAATCTGATATATATTTGTCGACTTAAGCCTTAAATGTGTCTAGTTACCATTGCTTAGACTCTAGTGTTTTGCAATACGATTATTGACTTCGATGTAGGCACATACATATACATATGGTATACTGTGCAAATTGTAAGAGTTTTCCAAATTTTCTAAACGTGCACCGGTAAGAAGACGCTATATCATATACTCCCGTGCTATTGAGTTACACCCACCGAAAACATCAGCATAATTGTACCTTCCCAGGTGGAGATCTAGCGAAAATATGCTGAAATATACGTATTCAAAGATATAACTTTTTAAATGTTTTACACAGTGGGGGAGTTGGAAAGGACAGAAAGAGAGAGAGAGAGAGAGAGAGAGAGAGAGAGAGAGAGAGAGAGAGAGAGAGAGAGAGAGAGAGAGAGAGAGAGAAAGAAATAATGGTGTAGTGGTTTGAAACTCAGGTGTTTATGTTTCAGAAAAACTCCAGATGGCATGCGGATAACTTAGGAGATTTTTGTTATTATTTGTCTTTGCTTCTGATTCACAGCAGTTTTTCCCGACCACCGGATGGCATAGTTATATTAATCATCCTACGCAGCGAACAATTTTTCCAGCCATATACTTATGACTAATGAAACCAACTATACTGGATTTTCCAGTACCATAATGGATGAATTGCCATACTAAATTTTATACTGGAATTCCATAAATGTTATCTGTTCGTACTACGAATATTGAACACGCTCTTTCAAAAATCAATATTCGTCCACATGTCGAACGCACTCTTTCACCACACACAAGATATCAAATAAAGCTGTCAAATGTGATTGTCAAATGAAAATTTTTGCGCGTTTTTTTCGCAGATTCATGTTTCTACTCTTTGTTCCATATTGCAAGCCAAATGCAACATGAAGTGGAATTGCCTTGACTTCTTCAATTTTTTGAAAACGCAACCAGATTTGTTGCGAAAAATCTCGTCTCAGGACAAGTATGCTTTCAAACAATCGCAGACAGAGCCGCAGTCAGCTGATGTTAGTCTGATGTCAATGCAGTTCGCTGAATTGAGCACAGACTCAAATTAATAAATAAATGTTGTACTCTTTTTAAATGAAGTAATAAAAAAATAGTTAAACTGAATATACTGGATTCATACTGGATTTTAATAAAAAAAAAAAAAACATTTATACTAACAATTGGTATCATTACTTATGAGTTATGACCAACCTACAGCCAGTGGCATGCCTTTGCAAAAGTGTTCACACACGCTTTCACCATTGATCGGACTGAATCTTTATGTCATGAGAAATAAATCATGATGACGTTTCCACTACACCACCATCACCCCTACGAGTATGTCTCATCGTTACCCTAATCGCTTAAGACAAAGCGTTGCTTTCGAAAGCGCCCACATATAGAATGCTGGATGAAAAACAGGAAAGCCGACTGGATATTGATTTTAACGAATGTACCTAATGATCGTCAATAAGCAATCAAATCATCAAACACTTTTTATCTAATAATATTCACATGGATTTGAAACTCATATCTTATTCGTAGTAGCCTTTTAGGAGTGTACAAAAGTACCTACACCGGTCCATAAAGTGGACTTTTAGGCGTCCGGTAACTAATGAAATGCAAGCAAATGTTGCGTTACATTACGCGTGATAGCATATTTATGATTTAATTGCAACCTTGCCAAGAATCTGTGTTGATTGTTTTACATTGAAATAATCAATTTTAAGAGCATTTGCATGAATTTACATAATAACTTTCTGTGTAAACACAGCAAATATAAACTGGAGTAACATTCTTTATCATTAACATGACATTTAAAGACAGGAATTGATGAATAAATTATACTAATGTTAATACTTCAATCATAATGTAAAGTGATCGTCGGCTGAGTAGTACTATATCCGGTACGCAAAGAAGGTAAGTTTGTGGCAATGATTATATTCATTCATACAATTAGCGAAGTGTGTGTGTTGTCATGATTCCAAACTCATTTTAAAGGAGAATGGCTTAATCTGTTAACAATGCAAAGAGGAATGGTTTTTGTGCTTGTCTGTAACTCATTTACTCTAAACTACTTACCCGATTCTAATAAACTTTGAGTTACATATCAGGCATTATATTCAACAAAACATACGCAATTTATGTATTCACAAGGCATTACGAGCAAGTTTTCAAAATTTCTCAGAGGACGAGTTTTGAAATTTTCCGATTTTGCCGGAAACGTACGGAATTTTACAATTTTAGTATAGTTTCTTTCTTCTTGGTTCAATTCGATTGTACAAGAAGGATTGTGAAGGCGGATTAACTTTGACACTTCTTCGCTTCTGTGTTAAGTTCCTTCCTTCTTTCCCTTCTTTCTCCATCTGTCAAACTTAGTCTTTCGATCCGCGTCTATATCTAAAATCTCAATTCGATTGCAGAAAATTTTGTGGTTGGATCCTATTTCAATCCGATCTTGCCTTCTTTTACTTAAATAGCTGAAAAACCACCTAAGCATTGAAGAGTGAAAGCCTAATAAGTTAAGCGTAGCTAAAAACATAGTGAGATGTACTCTATCAAAAGCTTTTGTAAAATCTGTGATAAGTACATCAACTTATAAAACCACAAAAAATGCCAAAAACACACGGTGTTCCGAAGCGGTGTTATATCTGAGCACTAACCGCGCCCGACGCTGCTTGATTTCGGTAATCGGATTAGAACCGCTCAGGGTGGTTGGTCGTTTTATGTTCGATTTTTTTTCTCTCAAGGTTAACCCGATTTACTAGTCAAACACTTCCCATAATAGATATATATATATATGTATGGATGTATGCTACCAGACACATTTTTGTGGACATTTTTACTGCTAATAACTCTTTTACCTAGCCATCATTTTTATATAAATTTAACGGTTTAGCTAAAGTAAATAATAAAAGCCATCCTAACAGCCTTTTTCCGACTTACTTCATTCACTCTTATTGTCACTGAAAGAAGCTGCTGCACAGCAAGATGAGATATAATCAAACAAATAAAACAAACAAACACGGATATGCACAACATTCAAAATAACCGAATCAGTCCTTTCCAGGATTTTATGAAGAAAAATATTGGAACAAACCTAAGAATCTGTCAGCTTAATATTGAAAGTATTTCAAAAGATATATGCAAATTCTTGGCTGTTATGTTAAAAGACTAAAGTGTAGATGTAGTAGCATTATAAGAAACATACCTAGGAGACGACGAGGATATGGCAAGAAGGGGAACTATATCAGGATTTTAACGCATAAACTGCTTGCATAGCAACGTCCATGGTATTGCCACATAGGTCTGATTTAGCTGTATATTGCTCCACTATATATAGGGATGAGTCGAACTCTATTTTCGTTACTGCCCCAGAGATCGCTGGTGTAAAAGTTGTCGGCGTATATAAACCTCCCAGCGTACATTGACACGAAACACCGCCAATAAAATCTTTTACCCACCCGTATATCGGTGATTTTTACAGCCACATCGAACAATGGGGCTACCCTACGAATACCATCGACGGCAATTTAGTGGTGGACTGGATGGCAAGAAAATTTTGCTCGATTTTCAAGCAGGTTTTAGAAGAAAGTATTGAACTATTCACCAAATATTTTCTCTTGTAAATATAGCAGACGTTTATAAAAAGAGGCGAAAAAAGCTGCTATATGCATTTTTCGTAGATTTCCGAGCAGCTTTTGATACTATATCACGCGAAGCACAATATCGGAGTCTCAACTAAGACCATTAACGTTTTGAGGGCTATTTTTGGGCACTTATCAGAGGAGTTCCATATGATAATAGGCGTAAAATAAGGATTCATCCTAAGGACATTGCTTTTATATATTAACGACATAATAGATGCTATTAGAGAACGAAAACAGATAAGCAAAACAAGAATTCCGGCGCTGTTATTTGCATACAACATATAAATGGCGCTTCTCTCAGATGATGTAGAAGGTATGCAACTGATGATAAACAGATTGGAAAACTATTGCAAAACATGGAATTTGTCTCTCTCTAGCAAAGACGAAGATTATGGTTTTCAGAGACGGTGGGGGTAGGTAGTGCAAAAGAGAAAAGTAGACGTATCAGGATGAGCAAATTGAAGTTGTGTTAGATGAAGTTGTGTTGAAGTTGTGTTAGAATAAAGGTACTTCGGAGTTTTGATTGCATCAAACCTTAACATGAAGAAGTAATTAACTTCCAAATTAGCAGAAGCAAAGCGAGCAATTACTTCAGTTTGGGGAAGCTGCATTGACAACAAAAGCATATCCCACAGCGCGAAGCATAAAATATACCGTACAACTGCATCTGCTACTTCTATTTTGTGCAGATGGTACCTAAGTGGGCAGTGTCCAGTCAGAAAGGCTGTTCCGTTAAGGTCCTTAAGTCTTCTTTACTCAAGTATCTTAGGCTTAGTAGTCCTAGGCCCGTGGATTTGGCCCAGTATCGGTGTGGCCATCAGCTTTCTATTGTTTTATTTTGAGGTTTGTACTACTCCGTGCTACTTAGAAAAATAGGGTTCAGGACAAAATAGTGGGTGTTTGGCGCCCCTTTCCGCTAAGCAGTCCGCCCGTTCGTTGACCTCAAAGCCTTCGTGTCATGGTATCTTAACCATGGTGAGGGTATTTTTTGACGCAAGCTCTTCAGTCCCATACAAGTTTGGATCCTATCGTATAGGATTTGAGAGCTATAAATGCTGCCTGGCTGTCAGAGAAGATGTAAATGCGGTTGCCCTCGACCCTTGTTCGCAGGCATTCTCGTGCACAGAGTTCGATTACGCAGATTGTAACGAATTACTGAGAATTTGCTTAAAGAAGGCAAAATCACTGCAAGAAACCTTAAAATGCCATCACCAACACGTCACATGGTGGTAGAGCGGTGACGCTAAAGAACTAACAAATGAGAAGAAAGCGACTTTCAAAGCTCAGTCAAAGTGCCCCTCTTCCCCGGTTACTGATACACATTAGGCTATCCAGGAGCTGTGACGGCACAATATGAACTAGAGCGCAGCCATCTTCAAAATAGTTCCCAAAGAAGGAGGAATGCTCAGGGCCATCATTCTTGTAGATAATGATAAAATTTTGCATAGGTGGCGACAGTATTACGAAGAACTTTTGACCTGTTTCCCCGGTTACTTTCCAAGAGCCAACCCCAACTAAGAACAAATACCCGACATTACTGTCGAAGAAGTAAGTAACTTAAAAAACAAAAAAACTGGTTGAGCCGGACGAGATGCCCTCTAAGTTCTGGAAAAAGATGGGAGACATCAGGTTCAGATGGCTCAGAATTTGCATCTCCAAACTTATGAAAGGTGATGCAGTATCGAATCAATGGAGAGAAAGTTACCTTCTCCTTGTGTACAAAAGGAAGGGTAATACGCGAAAATGATAATTACCGTTCGAACAAGCTGATGCTATACATCGTGAAGATCGTTGAGTGGTTATTACTTGTACATAGATGGCCGACTGCGAAAAATAATACGGCTATCTGATGATCAGTGCAGGTTTTTCGCGAGTAAATCGATCACATATGCAATCCAAATTACAATGATCATATTGGAAGAACATCATGATTCCTTAAAGGTTTTGTATTATATGTATATTGCAGCTGACTTTGAAAAAGCATTCGACAGACAACCACGAGATTCCGATATGGGTGGCGCTAAGACTTCGAGAGGTTCCAGAAACCTATGTGGAGATGATCATGGACTTTTACGAAGGAGCAAAGACAAGAGTGAGATGGCACACTGGAGTAACCGAAGATTTCCCAATCAAAGTTTGTTGATTTTTGTTTTTTTTTTTTTGTCAGGATAGGAAACGCTCGACTGGAGCACTCAGACGCAACTGGTCCATTGTACTTGTCTTTCCGTGTCTTCCTAAGAAAGCCAAGCAAGAACTTCAGTGATGAGGAGCTTACAGTACCAGCACTCACCACATTTGCACCGAGGATCTGCCACCTGATACGAGCAAAGCCCGGACACTCACAGAGATAACGTTCCGCGGTGTCGTCGCTTTCTCCACAAACGTCGCAGATTGTAGTGTCACTTAAGCCCAACACGTTAAGGTGCTTGGCAAAAGCAAAGTGGCCTGTCAAGACGCCAATAAGTTGTCTACAGTCTTTTCTGCTGAGAGACAGCAAGAATGCCACTGATTTCTTACAGACGTCCGGGAGCATGCGTTTAGTCAACCTGCATCCTGGAGAGTCATGCCACACACAATTGTGCTCGTGAGAGACCCAATCGTCAATGGAAGCCCTTACCGAGGACGCAAGGAGACCCAACGCGGGTTCGGGACCTTAGAAAGCCTCCTCTGAGCCTTGTCTACCAATCTCATTGCAGATCTCGTTCCCAGTGTGACTTGGGACCCAAGAGTTGCGACCGAGTTCAAAGAGTTTTTGGTTTCACGAACTATTTTAGAAACAGTGCTTCGTAAGTGTGAAAAGTTAAAATATCTGGGATCTACGATTAATAATGAAGCAACCTGTGATGACTATATCAATTCACGCAAGCGTTGGGTGAATGAAGTATTGGGGAAACTCCGCTATTTTCTGTGATCGAAAAATGGCCCCTAACCTGAAAGAAAACTTCTACTCCGCAGTTGTGCGTCCAACACTCACATACGGTTCATAACGGTTGGGCAATGTACAAAACGCATTAGAATAAATTAATGGTATTAATGGTGGAAGGCTTAACGTCTAAGAAACCACCTCACGGAAAATAGAGCTGGACCGGCTCAACTGGTATTGCATTGTTCAAAGAACAGGTCATTTGAACCCCGTTAAAAGGCAATATCAATAAACGTTCCAAAGATATCAAGAAAGAAAGGTAGACCTAAAACTCTTGAATCATGCAAATGCAATGACACCAGTAATTGGTTTGCCTGAGTAACGAAGTGATCCAAAATCGGCAGGCCTGCTGATATTTTCTAAGTTTGAATAGGCGAACCTGCAGTCGGGTCAGTAGAAATACAATGAAGTGGGAGGATTATGACCTTGAGTTCAGGTCATAGTCTTGTCGAAATAGGAAGAAGAAGAAACGCAGTTTCCCCTTTGCTATTTTTCAGAATTGTTCATTGATAGTCATGCAGCTCATAGCTAATATCCAAAAACTCAAGAACTTCAAAATGAAAGTGTCATAGCCACAATTCAAACAAGCTTTCACCCAAAGGTTTTTGTATTTCGTTATTTTATGGCGTGATACACAGCGCGGAGGTGTCATGGAAGGGAAGATATTATAAAAGGAATGGTGTCGAGTAAGAAGATATCGTTACATAATATGTGCACATAAGCAATGCGTTAACATTGCAACAGCAACATCGTTATCGAGCCGACAAATCTCACTTTAAACATTCCTTCTAATATATATGTATATACATATAACTTTGTGCATATATATATGTACATTCATATCTATGCTAGACCTTTCTCACTCATACTTTATTATATAGGTTATCTACCCTTTTAATTGTTAAATAATGAATGGCGACTTAATTTTAACGTCGCTGTTGCAGAACGTGCAAATATTAGACAAGTTTTGAATAATTTATATTTTGTAAATACGTCAGTTTCGCTATAAGTAATAAACGCATATTTGAATTAAGAAGGCTTTTACCTTCCGTATTCTATTATTTACTGCTTACAATGTAAAGAAATTTATGTTTTTCATAAAATTATTCTCGCTTTAAGGCAATTAGCAGGTCTCATAGTCCATGAATTTGCACAAATGAATGAATACCGGATTTTAGTGGGTAGATGAAGTGCCGTAGGTCTCATCTTAACAATGATTATAACGCCACACGATTAAGTTATATTATTAGTTAATGATCGCCTATGATTTGTCATAAACTATGAACTTAAGGACCTTATCACTTGGGAGTATCGATTCCAAAATGCCAGACTTCCGGCAAATTAACTACGAGTTTAAGTTTACATTTTCACACTTAGCATACCATAGCAAGTATTAATTAATCTGATATATATTTGTCGACTTAAGCCTTAAATGTGTCTAGTTACCATTGCTTAGACTCTAGTGTTTTGCAATACGATTATTGACTTCGATGTAGGCACATACATATACATATGGTATACTGTGCAAATTGTAAGAGTTTTCCAAATTTTCTAAACGTGCACCGGTAAGAAGACGCTATATCATATACTCCCGTGCTATTGAGTTACACCCACCGAAAACATCAGCATAATTGTACCTTCCCAGGTGGAGATCTAGCGAAAATATGCTGAAATATACGTATTCAAAGATATAACTTTTTAAATGTTTTACACAGTGGGGGAGTTGGAAAGGACAGAAAGAGAGAGAGAGAGAGAGAGAGAGAGAGAGAGAGAGAGAGAGAGAGAGAGAGAGAGAGAGAGAGAGAGAGAGAAAGAAATAATGGTGTAGTGGTTTGAAACTCAGGTGTTTATGTTTCAGAATAACTCCAGATGGCATGCGGATAACTTAGGAGATTTTTGTTATTATTTGTCTTTGCTTCTGATTCACAGCAGTTTTTCCCGACCACCGGATGGCATAGTTATATTAATCATCCTACGCAGCGAACAATTTTTCCAGCCATATACTTATGACTAATGAAACCAACTATACTGGATTTTCCAGTACCATAATGGATGAATTGCCATACTAAATTTTATACTGGAATTCCATAAATGTTATCTGTTCGTACTACGAATATTGAACAAGCTCTTTCAAAAATCAATATTCGTCCACATGTCGAACGCACTCTTTCACCACACACAAGATATCAAATAAAGCTGTCAAATGTGATTGTCAAATGAAAATTTTTGCGCGTTTTTTTCGCAGATTCATGTTTCTACTCTTTGTTCCATATTGCAAGCCAAATGCAACATGAAGTGGAATTGCCTTGACTTCTTCAATTTTTTGAAAACGCAACCAGATTTGTTGCGAAAAATCTCGTCTCAGGACAAGTATGCTTTCAAACAATCGCAGACAGAGCCGCAGTCAGCTGATGTTAGTCTGATGTCAATGCAGTTCGCTGAATTGAGCACAGACTCAAATTAATAAATAAATGTTGTACTCTTTTTAAATGAAGTAATAAAAAAATAGTTAAACTGAATATACTGGATTCATACTGGATTTTAATAAAAAAAAAAAAAACATTTATACTAACAATTGGTATCATTACTTATGAGTTATGACCAACCTACAGCCAGTGGCATGCCTTTGCAAAAGTGTTCACACACGCTTTCACCATTGATCGGACTGAATCTTTATGTCATGAGAAATAAATCATGATGACGTTTCCACTACACCACCATCACCCCTACGAGTATGTCTCATCGTTACCCTAATCGCTTAAGACAAAGCGTTGCTTTCGAAAGCGCCCACATATAGAATGCTGGATGAAAAACAGGAAAGCCGACTGGATATTGATTTTAACGAATGTACCTAATGATCGTCAATAAGCAATCAAATCATCAAACACTTTTTATCTAATAATATTCACATGGATTTGAAACTCATATCTTATTCGTAGTAGCCTTTTAGGAGTGTACAAAAGTACCTACACCGGTCCATAAAGTGGACTTTTAGGCGTCCGGTAACTAATGAAATGCAAGCAAATGTTGCGTTACATTACGCGTGATGGCATATTTATGATTTAATTGCAACCTTGCCAAGAATCTGTGTTGATTGTTTTACATTGAAATAATCAATTTTAAGAGCATTTGCATGAATTTACATAATAACTTTCTGTGTAAACACAGCAAATATAAACTGGAGTAACATTCTTTATCATTAACATGACATTTAAAGACAGGAATTGATGAATAAATTATACTAATGTTAATACTTCAATCATAATGTAAAGTGATCGTCGGCTGAGTAGTACTATATCCGGTACGCAAAGAAGGTAAGTTTGTGGCAATGATTATATTCATTCATACAATTAGCGAAGTGTGTGTGTTGTCATGATTCCAAACTCATTTTAAAGGAGAATGGCTTAATCTGTTAACAATGCAAAGAGGAATGGTTTTTGTGCTTGTCTGTAACTCATTTACTCTAAACTACTTACCCGATTCTAATAAACTTTGAGTTACATATCAGGCATTATATTCAACAAAACATACGCAATTTATGTATTCACAAGGCATTACGAGCAAGTTTTCAAAATTTCTCAGAGGACGAGTTTTGAAATTTTCCGATTTTGCCGGAAACGTACGGAATTTTACAATTTTAGTATAGTTTCTTTCTTCTTGGTTCAATTCGATTGTACAAGAAGGATTGTGAAGGCGGATTAACTTTGACACTTCTTCGCTTCTGTGTTAAGTTCCTTCCTTCTTTCCCTTCTTTCTCCATCTGTCAAACTTAGTCTTTCGATCCGCGTCTATATCTAAAATCTCAACTCGATTGCAGAAAATTTTGTGGTTGGATCCTATTTCAATCCGATCTTGCCTTCTTTTACTTAAATAGCTGAAAAACCACCTAAGCATTGAAGAGTGAAAGCCTAATAAGTTAAGCGTAGCTAAAAACATAGTGAGATGTACTCTATCAAAAGCTTTTGTAAAATCTGTGATAAGTACATCAACTTATAAAACCACAAAAAATGCCAAAAACACACGGTGTTCCGAAGCGGTGTTATATCTGAGCACTAACCGCGCCCGACGCTGCTTGATTTCGGTAATCGGATTAGAACCGCTCAGGGTGGTTGGTCGTTTTATGTTCGATTTTTTTTCTCTCAAGGTTAACCCGATTTACTAGTCAAACACTTCCCATAATAGATATATATATATATGTATGGATGTATGCTACCAGACACATTTTTGTGGACATTTTTACTGCTAATAACTCTTTTACCTAGCCATCATTTTTATATAAATTTAACGGTTTAGCTAAAGTAAATAATAAAAGCCATCCTAACAGCCTTTTTCCGACTTACTTCATTCACTCTTATTGTCACTGAAAGAAGCTGCTGCACAGCAAGATGAGATATAATCAAACAAATAAAACAAACAAACACGGATATGCACAACATTCAAAATAACCGAATCAGTCCTTTCCAGGATTTTATGAAGAAAAATATTGGAACAAACCTAAGAATCTGTCAGCTTAATATTGAAAGTATTTCAAAAGATATATGCAAATTCTTGGCTGTTATGTTAAAAGACTAAAGTGTAGATGTAGTAGCATTATAAGAAACATACCTAGGAGACGACGAGGATATGGCAAGAAGGGGAACTATATCAGGATTTTAACGCATAAACTGCTTGCATAGCAACGTCCATGGTATTGCCACATAGGTCTGATTTAGCTGTATATTGCTCCACTATATATAGGGATGAGTCGAACTCTATTTTCGTTACTGCCCCAGAGATCGCTGGTGTAAAAGTTGTCGGCGTATATAAACCTCCCAGCGTACATTGACACGAAACACCGCCAATAAAATCTTTTACCCACCCGTATATCGGTGATTTTTACAGCCACATCGAACAATGGGGCTACCCTACGAATACCATCGACGGCAATTTAGTGGTGGACTGGATGGCTGATTATAACCTCCCACTAATATACAACGCCAAATATAAAGGTACTTTCAGGTCTCCAAGATGGAACCGTGACTACTCACCTGACCCCAGTATTGTGACAAAATACCACAACGGCGAGCACCCGTTAGTAAACAGGCCCATACTGGAAAGCTTCCCAAGAAGCCAACACCGTCCAGTGATAATTGCCTACGGTATTCAAATCCCTATCATCGAATCGACTCCAAAACCAAGATGGAACTTTAACAAAGCCAACTGAAGTGCATTTGCCAAAAACTGGACAATATCGTCATACGGATACCAGCAAAATCAGCGTGCTATAATCGATTCGCTCGGGCGATAATACTCGTGGCTAAGCAACAATATCAAGAGGTTACCGTAAAACATATATTCTGGGTTGGTCGAAAGAGTGCAATTCGGTGTATAAAGACTACATATCAGCCCCCTGTAATAAGAAAGCAAACATGCTCCTCAACCAATTCAATCTTAACTGAAAGAAGATATGAGAGCAAAAGATAACTGAAATAGACTTCACCCACTGGATAAAAAACGGGAGATAGCGATTAAAAAAGAACTGCGCCATACAAAATCGGGTATAGAACCACACATGACGTTTGCTCCTCCTTTCTCGTCATGTGAGCTAAACAACGTTCTGAAACCTGTAAAACCGCGAAAAGCCACAAGACATTACATTTCCATCCTACCTCTCTGCTCCGTGTTACCTATAAACTCCTGGAGCGCCTAATACTAATCCGCATCCAACCAGAGACTGACAAAGTAACACCTACTGAACAGGCTGGGTTTAAACCAAATAGAAGCTGCTGCGATCAGGTTTTTGCACCGACAACCCACATCGAATCCGGACTCCAAAGAAGGCAATAAACATCTGTTGCTTTCGTGGACTTGACCGCTACGTCAAGAAAACCATCTGGAGAAAACCCCTGCTAATCAAACTTGCAAAAGTTATAAGATGCAAAAAAATGGTGACACTGAATAACGACATGCAAACCGCAAATTCCAGGTATCTGTGGGACCTAAAGGAAGTCGCTGGTCATCTCTGAAGGATGACTTACCTCAAGGATCAGTGCTGGCTCCAACGCTTTTTAATCTATATGTCCATGATCTGCCCCCAACAAACAGCAACATTTTTCAGTATGCATCACAACAACAAAGTCTCGCAGCTTGTGAGCGCGAGCTTACTGAGGACCTAAAGTCATTGAGCAGGTACTTTAAAATCTGACGGTTGATACCAAACACGAGTAGAACCGAAGTGTGTGTCTTCTACCTGGACAACCAACAGGCGAGAACACAGTTAAATGTTGTTTTAAACGGCACAGCAGTCACGCACAATCCAAACCCTAAATATCTAGGAGTTTCGTTAGATCTAGTACATCTAAAGAAAGTCTCCCTGAAATTTGGCAGTAGAAATTATCTTATACAAAAACTGTCTGGTACTGGCTGGGGTGCGAGTGCAAGCTCTATTAGAACCACTGCTTTGGCACTGGTCTACTCTGCGGCGGAGTACTGCGCCCCGGTATGGAGTATTTGCACACAGACGAAGCAAATAGACACCAAACTCAACACAACGATGTGGATCATAGCCGAAGCTGTTAGACCTATACCAACACTAAACTGTGTTAATCTGTGCAATATCCTTATTTACTTACCTATTGTAATTCATATTTATATTTATTTATCTACTTATTGCTATATTTGTTAAATTGTTTGCATTATATCTTCCAACATACGATAATAATCATACTTATCTTTATAAGAAAGACTAGGCTTTTTTTTAAATCAGAATCATATAAAATTTAAATCAATATAAATATAAAACAATGTGCGCAGTACCCTAAAATCGTCTCACAATTAGCGCATTTGTGTGCTATTTTTATGTGTGTGCATTTAGGCGCAAAGCCACAAATGCAGACCCCTTAATGCCAGTCTAATAAGAGTACACTAATTTTTGTACAATAATTCTAAAATTGGTTCCCATTTTACTTTCAAAAATACACTAATGTCTCGCTAATCCGAATTAATTATTGCAAGGGGTACTTCGGATTATAGAATAATTTGAATTGTGAAGTATATAGCCTTAATTGGTGAAACAATTGCTTAGTATGGACCTACACGACACGAAATTATACATCATTATATAATTATTTTGTGTACAAGATGTAAAAGGGTGCGAAGTACGAGCAAATTAGGATGCATAATTCAAAAAATTAAATTTCAGTACTCGTTATTTCCTGTACTTCACAAAAGATTTATTCAAATCGGTAGAGTTCTCCATAATTTAACGTTATTAAAAGAAAAATACATATTAAAACAAATTTTTTAATCAACATTATTTTAAAAACTAATGATCTGATCGAAACTTATGTATACGTACATACTCATATCAATCGTTTCCAATTTCAAGCCAGGGTAAACATTTTACAGCCGGGAAACGGAATACGGGGCTGAAAGTTCACGGTTCAAATTGTAGAAAATACCAAAATATTTTTTTTTTACTTCCCACCTCTCCAGAATGTCTGTCAAGCATCGCATATTTCAAGTGTAAAGGTTTTTTAAAATATTGCCCCTCGGATACGGCTGGAAAATGTAGACGCTTTATATTCGTGTGAAAAATATAACGAATGGCAGCGAAAACTTAGGTCCTTTATGGGCTGTTTGCGTGGAATGATAAATTCAGTTCTTACTATTAGTATCGGACCTTATTGGGGGTGACTTTTTTTTGACAGTGACAGTCGAAGTCAAGATTTTTAAAAGGTTTTTGTCGTCACTAATTCTATAGGAAGAATCGAGGGCTTTTCTTCCCATATAATCGCAGACAATTAATTTGACGAACGCTTAAATGAATTAGAAGCGAAGTACCACCCTGCACATTTTCGTTTTTATAACATGTTAGAGGTATCTTAAGGTGCGTCCAGACCAAAGAAACATTTCAGAAACATTTCAGAAACATTTCAGAAGCATTTCAGAAACATTTCAGAAACAGAGAAACATTTCTGAAATGTTTCTGAAATGTTTCCGACATGTTTCTGAAATGTTTCTTTGGTGTGGACGCCGATGAAACATTTCTGAAATTTTTCTGAAATGTTTCTCAGTTTCCCATTCGCGACGGAAAACTATTTTTGTTTCTCAAGCTCCACGTGCAGAATGTGAGTGTTTTTTTGTGAAAATAAAAATAAAAAAAATGTCAAGAAATGCGTGGAGTAATGAGGATATAATTTCTTTAATTAAATTGTATGAAACTAAAAGAGTTTTATGGGATCCCCAAAACGAAAATTACAAGAATAGAATTTTCTCTATTTTTAAAAAAATATCTTTGCCACTGTTTTTTTTTCTTCTTCTTATCGTTTTCTATTTTTTTCATGATGATGAAGCACGACGCTATTAATACTACCTCTTTTGAGCCCATCATCTTCAAGAGCAAAAATGGATAAAAAGAAACATTTCAGAAACATTTCAGAAATGTTTCATTTGGCGTCCACACCAAAAGAAACATTTTAGAAACATTTCTGAAATGTTTCTGAAGCAAATGGGAAACAATCGGGAAACATTTCAGAAACATTTCAGAAACAATGTTTCTGAAATGTTTCTTTGGTCTGGACGCACCTTTACGTGCGTTGTATGCACTTTTACTGAAATTCGGATTATAGAACATATATCTCGCTACTGATTCGGACTATAGAGAACATAATGGGAAGTAATGGTGATTCGGATTAGTGCGATATTCGGTTACAATTTTTTTATTTTACTTATTTGTAATATGATTTTTCGTATGATTATTTGTAGTATGATTGTCAACTTTCTAAGACATTTGGATTATGAAAAATAATGAAAAAAAAGTTAATACAATAATACCTGTTAAATATAATATAAAGATAAAGAAACGATAAAATAATAAAAGAAACAATCCAACAGTTTAAAAAATTTGATTTTATTAGGGATATCGACATATTAAAGTTAATTAAGGACGCACAATCATTACACAATAACAGTAAAGCATTTGTAGAAGACGATCGGCCATAATTAGTACGAGAACGGGCTACGAGTACATCAAATAATCTGCTGTTACGCAAATTAAGAAATGGAAAATTAAGATGGACAAGACTTAAGATTTCCGGGCAGTTAATCTCGCCAATCAGTACGCTGTGCAGAAAAACAACTTTTGACACCTTTCCTCTAACCTCAAGTGATGCGAGACTAATTAGATGTAATCTAGCTGAAGAATGGGGTAAATTATAAGAATCTGACCAGGGAAGTCCTCTGAGGGCAAATGGTGTTCGGATTAGCGAGACATTACTATAATGTAATTTCAAGTGAAACTAATTACTGTGGTTGTTATCTGATAGGATTGTACCACGTAAATGTATTGTTTTCTTGAGTAAAAGTCCCTTAACTAATTTTCTCACTGATCCCAATTAAAATTAAAATTGATAGTTGACAGGGTTCAAATAAATAATATTTAATAAAGGGTTATATCTGTTTAGTCGAAAAAATCCCCTTTTATGTTCGAGTAAACAGTGCAAATTATAACTTACCCCTTTTGGCATCACCTTAGTACGCACACTTAACTCTTTACGTGATCATTATTGGGAATATTCCGCTTGATCACATACATTTTTCCTCATTCAATCAGTAAGGGCTAATAATCTTGCTACTGCGACTAAGCTTAATCAGTCAGAAATTACTACCTATTGTCACTGATATTACGGGGAATTAAATAGTTACGTTCTTATTTACACTTATAGCAGTAGCCGTTGCATGTCGTGCGTACTTCCTGTTTCAATTGACTTGCAGAAATCGATTTGATAATAGGCAAGCCTACTGACACGTCCATTTTTCTTCACCTCGCGTTTAATTGCTTGAAATAATAATTGCTTCAAGAGTGCGATACATGACTACATCTAGCACTGTTAGAAAAAATAAAATAAAAATATATATATAAACTATTTTTCTTGCAATCACTCAACATTATTTAAGTGTTAATGAATGGAAGAAGTTCGATGCTAATGATGAGGAAAAATTTAAGAAGCTGAAGGGGAACCAACAGATGAATATAGAGAATGTTTAACCTTTACTTTCGATTTTCGATACTTCTTGTTACTGGTTTGCTTTTGGTATCTATTTCTGTGATTCTATGCTTATTACGCAAGCTAACCGAGGTCTTTCACATTCGAAAGAATTCTAGTAAGCAAATTTATTCAAAACTATTATACAGCATTTTGGTCTTTTGATATTAACCACACATTTCAATACATACATTTAGTAAATGTATGTATGTGCATATGTTGAAATGTGTGGTCAGACGTGTTGATTAATATTTAGAAATAATGAAAAATACACATATCAACTAATTTTATTGGATTTCGTTGCTAAATGAGAAATTATCTTTAGCATACAATACAGCGGTAATTAAAATCGACCAATCATTGTGAATAATGTTTCTTTCAATTTCATATTAGGAAATGCTAATGACTGAAAAGTCATTTCATTCAATGTATTTGTAAGAACAAACATGTCAAGTTTTATTTCGGGGAACAACATCCAATACAATACTCGCTACATCTATCCGGTGTACCCCAAAGAAGCCATTTAGGACCTCTTTTATTTATTATTACGATCAACGACGCTGTGGTAATGTCTACTTAAGAGTTCTCAAATTCTAATCCATGCTGATGATATAAACATCTTCAGACTTGTCCGCAGTCATCCACGCTTTATAATATCTTTGTTCGTCCCCAGTTAGAGTATGCATCTCACATTTGGTCTCCAATGTATGCAGTACACTTTAACCATATTGAATCGGTACAGCATAAGTTTGTCCGATTTACACTTCGCTACTTAAACTGGAATGGCCCTATACGTCTTACACCAAATTGCGGCCGCCTAATTCTCTTACGATACGATATTTGGGGCCTAAGTGCACTGGGACCTATACGTTCTATTGTGACTTAAAACATTTCTTAAATCTTCATTCTTTGGAGAAACGTAGGGAATTATGTGATTTAGTATTTTTACACATGTATGTATGTATAGTATTTTTGCACTAACTGGTAAATGGTTTCATTGACTCGCCGGAAGTCGGTTCAAACGTAAAACTCTAAAAACACTAACATCTTCCACGTGAATTTCCACCTAACGAACCTCTTACGCGTATGGCAGAGGAAGTAAATAATAACCGCGACAAAGTCGATTTCAAGTTATAGGAGCGCGGATGGTGTAGCGGTAACGTCATCGATTGCCACGTTAATGGTTCATGGTTCAAATCCTGATGTAAGCAAGCATTTATTTATGTTATTTATAAAGAGCCAGTCCGACCAATTGCGAAGACATAACACTGGCAATAGGTTGGTCATATGGCTGGCAAAATTTTTCGCTCTGTTGGATAATTTATATATTATGACATTAGGTGATCAGAAAGGCGAACCCCACGGGCGGATCAGTAGAAATGCAGTGAAGTGGGAGGGTTATGATCCCTTATTTTCGGATCATAACCTCGCTGATTCTCGAAATCGGTACACTGAGGCGCGAAGAACTTGCAAATTAACTGTGAAAACAGCGCAAGAACAGTCTTGGAAGGAGTTTGGTGAGAAATTGGAACGCGACCACAGATCTGCAAATAAGATGTTCTGGCAGACCGTCCGCCGACTCAGAGGAAAAAAGTTGAATATCGTTAAAGGAGTCAAATCCAAAGACGGTAGACTTCTTTCCAATGAGGAGGACATCTTACGCAGATGGAGCGAGCACTTTTCAGAATTGCTCAATCCCGAACAGGGCACCGAAGATGACAGACCTATGGTCGAGAGTTGGGCGGAAAGTAGTCCTACGGTAGAGGAAGTAACTTTGGCGATAAAATCGCTAAAAGTTGGCAAATCTGCTGGTGTGGATGAAATTCGGCCAGAAGTGCAATGGCTCTCGCGTGTCATTAAAGTGGCCTGGGAATGCGGTGAAACACCTGGTGATTGGCAAATGGGGGTGATAGTTCCTCTTTTTAAAAAAGGGGACAAAAGAGATTGCGCCAACTATAAGGGTATATCTCTTTTAAGTCTCCCTGGAAAAGTCTTCGCTAAGGTGCTAGAAAAGCGTTCCAGAGCTGTGGTTGAGGACGGTTTGGGAGATGAGCAGTGTGGTTTTCGTCCCGGTAGAAGCACAACCGACCAGTTGTCCACTCTCAGAATGGTCCTTGAGAAGGCCTGGGAATATGCCAAACCTGTCTACACTTGTTTTGTGGATTTGGAAAAAGCATATGATAGGGTTCCTCGAGGCAAACTCTGGAGTGTTCTGCAGGAGTATGGGATTGCTGGTTCCCTGTTAAGGGCGATTCATACATTATATACAAACTGTAGAAGCTGTGTTCGGATAAACGGTGTTAAATCAATACCTTTCACTGTGGGCGTTGGACTCCGCCAGGGGTGCGTTTTGTCACCTCTCCTCCTCATTGTATATATGGATTGGATGTTGCAGCGCAGCCGTGGCGGGGAATGTTTCAAAGTGGGAGACCTAAGGATTAGTCATCTGCTCTTTGCGGGTGATTTGGTCATCCTTGGGTCCTCTCAAACCGAACTTCAGCGCGCACTCGAAAAGTTTGTAGCCGTTTGTGATTATGCTGGAATGAAGATCAACGTGAACAAATCGGAAGTAATGGTCGTTTCCAAAAAACCCATTCAGTGCACTCTGCATGTTAGTGGAGTCCCACTGAAGCGGGTGGAGAAGTTTAAGTACCTCGGGGTTTTATTCACGAGTGATGGGAGGAGCAATGCCGAGTTATCCTGTAGAATTGGTCAGGCTGGATCAATTTTGAGAGAGCTTGGCCAATCTTTTATAAGGAAGGCCGAACTAAGTGTTCAAGCTAAGCTATCGGTTTTTAACTCGGTGTATGTTCCAACTCTCACCTATGGTCATGAAATTTGGGTAGTGACCGAAAGAATAAGATCGCGGATACAAGCTGCCGAAATGAGGTTCCTTCGCGGTGTTGTTGGAATAACTCGTAGAGATCGAGTGCGCAACATCAGAGTACGCGAGGCGCTCAACGTTGAGCAGCTACTTCTCCGAACGGAACGGTCTATGCTTCGATGGTTTGGTCACGTAGTGCGTATGCCCCAAACCGGCTTCCAAGACGCGCCATGGTTGCCATGCCATCAGGTAGGCGACTTCGCGGAAGGCCTAGAAATAGATGGTTGGATCAAGTCCGACATCTCTCCTGGAGCCGCTTAGGGATTGCCCCTGATGAATTGGAGTCAATGGCGGAGGATCGAGAAGGATGGAGAGTCCACCTGAGCATCCTGACCCCGCGACCGTCATGAAGGATTAGCGGGCCATTGAAAATGAATGAATGAATGAACCTCGCTGATAAAAGGAAGAAGAAGAAGGTGATCAGGAAAGAGATACTGTGAACCAAAAGCAAAGACACAAATAACGAAAATCTCTCCAATTATCTGGACGCCTCCCTGGAGTTTTTCTGAAACAACATTTCAGTTTCAAAACCATTACACCAATCTTTCTCTCCCTCTACGTATATCTATCATTTCCTATGCCGCCACTATGTAAAATCATTTAAAAGGTATACATAACCCCTTCAGTGCGCGCAAACTATAAAAAAATTAGAGTAAATTAAATCTAAAACATAAATTACATGGGCAATACTATAGGTAGCTTCTTAATTTTGTGTTGTGTGTAATGTTTATCTTATGCGTAGCATATTAATCATTTATTTCTTTAGTATGCGATCTGCTTTTTATTTACATGTGCAGTCTTTTTGTGTACAGTGCTATGGTTTATATGGTATATTAGAAAATACTAACAACTAACAACCACTCTAAATGATGACTGTGACAAGCTAGATATTGTTTAGTAGCTGACTTGAGTTTTTCTCTTTCAGTAAGGTCTCGCCACAAAATGCTTGTCTTCAAGCAGTACTGATAGCGTTATTATAGTCAGTTATTCTTAGGAACTGAATTGATTAGTGGTTCTAAGGAGATTACAACACCCTAATGCCCAAACTAAGGCCTTGTAGTCGCAATTTGTAAAATATTGTTGATACGAGTATAAGGTGTTACCTTATGAATTTCTTTCCAACAATGTTTATAGAAGATTCTCTGAAAGGGGTAATGTCGCTCTAGCCGGTTCAATGGAGTATAAATAACAATCTATACAGGAGTATGCCATCAATATGCACATATTTTAAGGCCCTAAATGATAAACAGATCTATGATTCACCTGCGAAATGTTATGGACCGAAGTTGAATAGAAACCTTTACCCATTTTTATATATATTTTTTTTTTTTTAACCGAAATATTTTGTTCTTTGGAATGTAGTTTGGGCACTATAATTGTGAATCACATCTAATGTTGTGTTCAGAAAATATGTAGTTGAGAAATACTATCAGACTAAATCACAATCACTGCACTAAATCTTGTATTTGTTATATGAAAATAAACAGCTGTTTATTTCAAATAACTTCTACGTCTTACGCATTTATGCATTTTTAATCAGCATGATAAGTGCTTTAAAACTTTTTTTGCAGTAAAAGAAAAACTAGGCATCATATGAGCCACGCCTCCCACCAGACACGAGCACCTAAAATTACAGAAAAGCACAGCTTCAGAATGAAACCTTTTCAATGATATGACATGTGTGTACTTAGGGGTGTGCGATCAATACAATTTGATTGACACAGCCTTATTATAATTATTATAATTTATAGATAACTAAAGGGGTTGACAACTTGTCCGTATATAAGACGATATACATTTTTTTGGGGTGTTTCCTTAAAAAAAATTTCATATCATTTTTGGGAATTCAAGGAAAGTGCGTGAATAAATGTAGGAACTTTTAGTTGCACAACGCTATGCTCACTTAAATAGGCCTGATTTCAGCGATAAGGGTCCAGTTCCTGATAAAAATTTCATATATACCCCAACAATAAAGTTGTGCTGAGGTTATCATCTTGCAAAATGCTGTCCAAAATGCTTTTTGTAACGTTCTTTCGGAAGCAGCCGGCAGTAAAGAAAGAAAGATTTGCACAAAGCAGAGAGCTTGCAGTAGTCAACTTCAGAGTTTCCAAAACACAGGGTATACTGCATGAAGTATTTGAATTAAATTCGATGACCTTCTGTAATTTTCTACAACTGCTTGGCATTACCATCCGAAGCAGATCTTAGATCACTTCCGTATTATCATTTTATATACATATCTATTTAATTACATATATATATTTAATTTGACTGAATTATAAAACGGTTTAAATAATTAAATTTTTTAGCTTCGCATCTTGAAAACTTGAGGCATCTGAAACCCACAATGCGATCTAAAGCAATTGCAACATATAGATGTTGGATTGATTCTATTTTTTTCTCGCCTCCAGACAATGTTGGAACCAATTTGTTTTTTGCGAAGCAAATTCAAAAGTCATGGTGTGCAGTGATTATGCGAAAAATATGTAGATAAATAGTGGATAATCAACGTTAGTGTTTAAGCTAATTGAATTGTTTCACCACATTATGAACAACACCCCGAAAGCGGTTTACACTTCCATCTAGCAATATTTTATTCAGTTTCACTATCAGTTCGATCCTTAATTTCAGCCTCAGCGGAGAATACATATTGGAAGTTCTTTATATAAAGGCCGACCTGCAAATACAAATACAAGGATGTTATTTTTAATATTAAACAATACAGCATGTGAAAAATTTAAAAAGTTTACTAACCGTACTAGAAATTTATTGTACAACAAAAAATTACAAAACACACAGAATCTGTCTCAAACGGAACATATGATACTTTATATCTTATGATTTAACCATTTCCTATGCGAACCCCACAGGCGGATCAGTAGAAATGCGGTGAAGTGGGAGGGTTGTGATCCCCTATTTCCGGATCATAACCTCGCTGATAAAAGAAAGAAGAATAAGAATAAGAAGATTTAACCATTTCCTATTAAAGAGTGCGTGAGGTTGTGAAATAAGACCTTTTTATTCAAATACGAGAAGATGTACTTTCACTCATATTCAACAGATTTGATTAAAACTTGTTTTTGTTTTAAGAGAACGCTTCCAAACAGTGGACGTGGTCCTATTTAAAATATAGACGGAATACAGAAGAGATTCATAGCTAAATATTTTATGATTTCTAATAAAAGAACAGATTGGCAAGCCTTCAAGTTGAACCTAACAAATAAAATAGACTCACTGACACCTCGTATATCCAAAAATGATATAGAAAAAGAAACACATAGGTTGGTCAGCGATATTCAGAAATCGGCCTGGGAAAGCACTCCCAGTATAGATAGAAAGAACATGAGAAGAAACTACCCGAAAGAAATAAAGGATTTAATAGCAGATAAAAGACGAGCAAGAAGAACATGGTAGAAATCAAGAGCCCCACAACATTAAACGAAGCTAAACAACCTTAGTCAGCAACTGAAAAGAGAAATTAGAAAATTTAAAGAGGACTCATTGAACAGGTACGTCGGAGGATTAACAGCTGAATACGCTACAAATTACTCTCTATGGAAAGCTGCAAAAGGACTAAAACAACCTATTGTGCAAATACCTCCAATCAAAGCACCTGATGGAAACTGGGCAAGAAGCGATGAGGATAAAGCCATTCTTTTCGCAGACTACCTAGAAAACATATTTAAACCACCAGATGAAAATGGAAACAGACAACTTATGCTATTAGAACCATCTGAAGAGGAAACCGAAGAAATTCTACCACAAATCCTAACGAAATACGAAACCTAATCAAGCATGAGATAAATGCAAAGAAAAGTCCTGGATATGACCTTATATCTGGTGACGTATTAAAGAACTTACCCATGAAGGCAATAATTAAAATAACAAATTTAATAAATGCCTCATTTAAGCTAAAATTTTTCCCTAGTTTGTGGAAGATTGCTGATGTCCTAATGATTCCCAAACCAGGTAAACCGCCAAATGAGGTATCATCTTACAGGCCTATATCGCTATTGCCGATGATATCAAAAGTGTTTGAGAAAGTGCTCGCTAAACGTATTGTTACGCGAGCGCACAAACCGGCTCAGAAACATAAAACTAAAGGCGAGCACGATCGCGAAAGCCCTAGAGGCTGTCAACTCGAAGATTGTAGAACTTGCCAGACTTTCTACAAATAAAGTTCCAGCGGCGAACTGGAAAATTTGGCATTTGCCTTGAAATCCAGAGTCGGATATAAAAGGAGGTTGACAGAAGTCCAGGGAAGAGTTCTTTGTTGGCAGCAGTGACAGTGATCACTAGAGACGCGCAGTTCTCAAGCAAAAAAATAAAATTGTACTAGATTTAATTTTTTTGTTTAAAGTAAATTTAGTCAAAAACATTTTTAAATAAAAAATAACCCTCTCGGGAACCAGAGATATTCGGGTTTTTTTGTCTCCATCATCCTTTGCAGCCTTGAAGTATTCGGCTGATTCCGAACCATCAATTTGGTTTTCGAAGGCAGCACTCTACGATACAACAGGTACACAAAATTAAGGATAAGATCGAAGAAGCATTAGAAGAAAGGAAGGTCTGTTCGGCTGTATTCTTGGAAGTGGCGCTTGCCTTTGATAAAGTATGGCACGAAGGACTTATCTATAAACTGAGATGTATGCTACCAAATCAGTATGCTTCCATTCTTAAATCTTACCTAGATGGAAGACATTTTAGAATAAAACAACAGAATACTTATTCAAACTAAGAGAAATAAAGGCGGGCGTACCGCAAGTTAGTGTACTGGGCCCTATATTATACCTATTATATACTAGTCATATTCCGGAACTAGAAAACCACACTATGGCAGCATTTGCAGATGATACTGCAATACTAGCAGAAGGGAGAACTAATGAAGAATCCACAGAAAAACTCCAAATAGGAATAAACGAAATCTGTGAATGGACTAAAAAGTGGAGAATCAAATTAAATGAGTCCAAGTCAGTCCAAAAGGTTGAACATATACCAATCATTATCAACGAAAAAATAGTTCCATACGCTAATACAGCGAAATATTTAGGTATGACACTAGATGGTAAGCTGCGATGGAAAGAGCACATAAAAAAGAAAAAAGAAGAGTTAGAGATGAAGTATAGAAAATTGCACTGGCTGATAGGAAGAAACTCAACCGTATCAATTGGAAATAAAGTGCTTATATACAATCAAATTCAGAAACCAACATGGACATATGGAATCCAACTATGGGGTTGTGCCAAAAAGACAAACGTAGACATAATACAACGATTCCAAAATAAGGTGCTTAGAAATATAGTAAATGCACGTTGGTTCATAAGGAACACTGACCTTCATCGAGACTTGAAGATAGAAAGTGTAAGTTCGGAAATCCTTAAACATGCAAAAAAAACAAAAAGAAAAGCTAGAAGAGCATATAAACTTAGATGCGAGAAAACTTTTGAATAATGAAAATCAATTACGAAGGCTCAAAAGAATACAACCTCTCGATTTAACTTAACTTTAGAAGTATAAGAAAAAAGAAAGAAGTATACCATATATAGACGCATAACATAGCACATCCGAAAAAAAAAGATACACCAGATGGTGGAACTCATTCAAAGACGTAGATGTCAGGAAAAAATTGCTTATTAGTCCAAGTGACTAGATCGCAATTAGGCTGGCTACTCCCCGCCCTGCGATGAAAAGCTAAGATGGCGTTACCGCAGGGGAAACGGGAAGAAGGGAGAAGGGGTTAGTGGGTAAAAATCCCACACTGTTACTGAGTACGGGCTCGGTTTCGTCTTTTGAAGATTACCACCTCCCAGCCTAAAAAAAAAAAAAAAATGCTTACAAATGGCATACTCCGTAAAAGGTCCGCAGGTGCAACCAAATTCTACCGCTTTATTAACTCAGAGTAGTTTAAGCACTTTAGTGATTAGAAAAATCGTTGCTTCGAATAGCTGATCTGGAAGCATATTAGAAAGAAAAAAACCGTAACAAAGCGCTTTTTCCATCTTACAAGAAGGTTCTCACCCTCTACCTAAGTCTTTCAGCGAGGATTGCAAAGCCGCCTTGTTTCCTAGCTCGTACCTACTCGTTTCGTTTCGTCCTCGGCATTTGCCTCTGTAACCGTTGTCGTCTTGAGATACTCGTAACTACGCTTGTAACCGCACGCCACGTTCTACTTTCTTTATGATCAGGACATTTTTGGCCTGAAGCATATTCATTCATATAGCTGTGGTAGCAGCTGTGCCAGCATTAAGTTCTACGTCCCTCAAGCGGTTTCCGAAAATCAAAGGAGCAGCAGCATCCTTTAAAAGGTTCAGGCCCCCTATATTTGCAGAATTCGGAATTTGTATGCGTTATATCTGCATATAATAGACATAGACAATGTTGCAGTCAATACATTTAAAAACGAAATCATTGTCTGCTCGTAGACAACGAAGTGGTCTACAATATGTACATATGTATATTATGTAGCGCAAGGCTGATTATATTTCTCTTTGAAAAAAAATAAGTGTGTCGAACGAATGCGTTCAATGCCCGAATCTCAAAAATTAATGTATCGCCCCACCTATCGCGAACGTCTGACAAATATCCGAGAGTATAAAACAGTAGGTCACTTTCATTCTTGCAAAAAAAATAACACGCAAGACACGATTTTTTGTGAGAAGATAGACCCTAGGCTCTTTATGGACCGTTTGCACCAAATATTTGAAACCAAACATCCAATTTAACACCAAGTACTTATCGCAATGTTGCAATATTTGCCACAAGCTAGAAAGCACAGTTGTCAGCATAATTTTTCACTGTGATTTCTCAGCAGCAATCACAGTTAGGTCAACTAACTGCTACACTTGTTCATGGAACTAGTTAAAAAGGAAAGATGCCCTCAGCCAGTAAAGCTGAAAGCCAGCTGCCGTCATTCTAACACGCATCTAACTGCTTACTCTTAAGAAATTTATTGTGACAAATTAGTCAGTACTCATGTCTTATAATAGGTAGTTGAACCCAGTTTACTACAATCTGAAGTACCTGACAACACGCCACAGTACACCTGAAGTACGCGTATCATTTCAGATCGACTTATCCGTACCGTAAATATTTTCTATTTTGATCAATTCAATTTTTTAAGAGCACTTAAAGTCACACCGCTATGAAGTCAGGAAATGTATTTTAATAATGTCCAAGATCAATGAATGAATTAGTTATTCACACATCTCTATTCGCCGAATTAAGTCTGCAAACAAGTTTCCATCGGTCCGCACTTTGGACCTTGATTTCAGCTAACAAAATACCTGCCCTATTAGCAAATAAACTAATCTCATCTCAAATACGATACGCAGCGCGCTGTGTAAAGGGCTGCATATCTCACTGCCAATTTTCTGCCCAACTGACTACAAATATTTATGTATTCACTAGCCATTTGAATTGATTTACCTTAAACTTTGCGCTAGGAAATGCGGAAACGTGGCCTGGTATGTATTTCAGTGCAGTTCGGCACTATTCCGGGCGTCAAAGTCCACTTTGAGATCACGTCCACTTCACGTTGATCACTTCCGCACCAAATAGCATGAGAATCGAACATAACAGCGTGGCGGGTCAGCAACAAAGTGGAAATGTATCTCATGACGAAATGCAAGTGTGTCAAGGCATATGTATGTAAAGACAGATACGGTCTTTGGCAATATTGTAGGGCAAACGCGTGCTGCTCATCTGAGTACACACTGATTCTAATTACTTTATTCGAGCACAATAGAGTATAACCACCATAGAGGTGGCAAAATAAAATAAAATAATTAATATGAAAAAAATATATTAATGAAGAAGTAGTACAGACCGAATGTAGATACTCATACTTTTACTAGCGCTCTCATACTATATGCTGTGTACAATGGCCTCTGCGCAGTTAAACTTGACCGCAGTGGGTTACGGGCATTGACCGTTGACTATTGCATTAGATTTCCACAGAAACTATAGTTAAACTGGTTTTCATTTGTATTTTTGGCAGTAGGCTGTATTTTATAGGTTGTAAGCGATGTAAGCTGAATGAATCAGATTGTAAGGGAGATGTTTAACGACTATCGATGATGAAATTGGGAAAGGTTTATACTGAAGATACTTAACCCACACAAGGTGGTGTGTGGATAGCAAAAAACTAAAGACCTTTGGATCTTGATGTCAAGGCAATGATAGGTTTTATGAAATACCAGGAAACAACTCAAACGTATCGCCTTAACATACATTGAAGAGTATTTATACAGAGAAAATAATAAAATATTTATTCGTTGTTACACTTCACGTCAATAATTCGTTTGTTGGGCCAAGGTGTAGAAAGTGTATACGCTGTTTATTTAGTTCTTGCACGTAGTTACAGGAAAGGGAGTTAAATTTTAACGAGTATGTTATTAAATATATATATAATTGGATAAATTTTCGAATCAGACCACCCTTTTCGCCTCTCTGCCACGATCCATCTTAGACGGCGAGACTCTCTGGATTTCTTCACAGTTCTTATCTGGGTTTGATTCCTCGTGTCAACGGTCGCATCTAATTAACGGGAATTCTTGTTCATCTTCTGGATTTCCACCCGATGGCGCCCCAAGATCTTCCTTCTTCTGCTGGCTAGTGCCGGACATTGACACAATATAAGTATGTGCTGCCGCCTGAACTTTCTCCAGGTATAGTTCACAGGTGTCATCCTCCAGAAGACCCATATTTTTCAGGTGGTACTCGAAATTCCAATGACCTGTAGATAACGCTACCAGAATTTTAGTATTCTTCGCTCGAGGCTTAGAATTTCTTTACGAGTGGTGCCAGCCCTTTTTGCCTGCCTGCAACTTTCCACGGTTGGCCTTCTCTGGTGTTCCGCAAGGCAATCATCTCGGCTTGGTAAACTGAGGCTAATATAACATGCTAGTTCTAGTTCTTCCGAAAAGATACATGTCCCAACTCTACCATCCATCATGGCTCCATCCGTAAAGATGATTATATCACAAATTTTCCTTTCCGGAAGTGTTCCATTCCCGATAAGAGTTTTGTGATACCTTTCGGTAACACGCATTCTCTTTATTCCATCCATGGACATATTCAATATATATACAGATTTCTGGGAGGCTTTTTCCCACCATACAACTAACGCATATGAGATGATTCGTCTACCTATCATCGTATACATCCAGTATGCCGACCTCGGCGAGATTCCCCACCTTTGTCCAAATAATCGTTTGCATTGATGAAGCACCCTTTTCGACTTCCGCATTTTCCATTCTACATGAAAGTTCCAAATTAGTCCACTGTCTAGGTATACACCCAGATATTAAACTTTCCTTGTCAAGGGCTAAGACTCCAGATCTTTCTAATTCCTTGTGAAGATGACTATATATGTATTTTCCGTATTAATACAGAGCCCTTGTTTCTGACACCACCGCTCCACTAATGCATTTCTCATGGTGTCTGTTGTGACATTCATGAACTTGCCTCTTGCAGTTATTGCTATGTCATCGACATATTCCACAATGTGCCTGCCGGTCTCTTCAAGTGTTTTCAGGAGAGAGTCCATAGTTATGTTCCACAAAGTTGGTGATAAAACTTGGCAGCCTCTGCCCAGTCTTAAAGTATGAATATTTATCGCCCTATTTTTCAGCGTATTGTCCGCTCATCTCACTACCAATGTGTTAACCCTGTGTTTTTCTAGAGCTGGAGATTCTATCTGTTCCACTTTTGCCCCACCCATTCTGTTTGGTCCTTGGTTCCTCGTAGCCCGGTGCTGATCTAAGTCAGATCAGCACTGGGCTAAGAGGAAGCTTCCTGGAAAATGTATTTCCATGAGGACCTCATTTGTACGATCCTGTGCTTCCACTATTTTCCCCGTTCTGCCCCGAATGAGTCCGACTTTGGAAACTGGGTCCCTAGAAACGATTTTCTGAAGTCTATTGACTTCAGATGCAGGTACTTGTCGTATTCGGCAAAATTCCCTCCATGACTCTCTTTTGCGTCGTGGTAAAGTTCCTTTTAACTTTTTCCTTTCCGCCTTATTTTTATCCCATGATTCAGGTCGTCCCTTCTTAGGGCATGGGTAAACGCTTTCCTCACATCCTGTAGGGTTTCAAATTCCCGACACCACCAAGATCTGCCAGAGTAGGAGTACAGGCAACAGGTGATTGTAAATACTTCAGCTGTGTGTCTACATCCCAAGTGCTTTTTGGTATTTTGGGTATACCGTCCCTTTCAGTTTCCTGATGTATTTCCGATCTCTATTTCTCTTAAATCTGTACCGAACATCGAATGAGGTGGCTCTGTGGTTTGACGTCATTGCCTGATCCATTACCTTCCAATTTAATATACTATCAACCATTCTATTAATACACAGCCACATCAATAATTTTGCTTCGTCTTGTATCCACAAAGGGCGGTTCCTCTGTTGGTAATAGTTAGTTCTTTACACGCTACAAACTCCTAGTTATGTAATTATCGTTGGTGCTTCCCCAAACTGAATTATGTGTGTTAGCATCGAAACTAATCTCGCTCTTGTCCTTGCAGACATTCACTAGACACTCTTCCTCTTTTGCTGGGGGAGGCTCTAGTGAGTCATACGGCAGGTATGCAGATGCTATAACAAAACTGCCTGTACCTTTCAGAGTCATCGAATTATTATTTCTTCTGCCTCTCATTCGAACTTCGACTGGAACTTGAGACGCTATTGCTTTTCGGATAGGACTTTCTGACGATCTTCTTTATACATGGCAGTTCAGCTTGGAGTTTTTTCACAATCCGTTTCTTTCCATGAAGGGTCTAGTTTTGGTACTCTCGCTGACATCCGTAACATTTTCATTTCCATCGCTCTAATTTTTCCTTTATACTTTTCATGCATGGTGCAGCGTTGCGTATGTTAAAGCCAGATATCCGACCGTGATATAGGGCAAACCTTTAAGTTTAATTTACATTTTTCGGTCTATGAAGGTTCTCGTCATTTTCAGCACCCCGCACTCACTTAGTGAGCAAAATCGTTGTCGCAATTTCCTTGGTCATGTACGATTGAGCCCAAGTATTTAAATTGATTGCATTTCGAAATAATTATTCCGTCTAACAGAATAACTGGGTTCGAGATTACGGTTTCGGAAAATGACAGTGCAAACGTTCTGTCTTCGTGTTGTTAATTGTCAAACCATTATCTTCCAATTATTAAATATATTCTAAAGGGCTGTCACTACTCTACTTACGATAGTTCTATCATCGGCAAAAAGAAGAGAAGTCGTTTCAGTTTCAGCCATATGCCCATTTAACAAAAAAAATCGTGCATAACATTGGAAAGCGGGGCACTGAGGCAACTGTCTTGTTGCACTCTCACTTTGTCTTCGAGTTCTCCAGTTACTCCCGCCGTGCATTTAACTCTCGTTGTTACGTCAACGTACATATCTCGTGCCATTCTAACATACGTTTCCGGTTCTTTTGAGATCTTAGTGCAGTATATGAGGTCTCTTGGAACTCTGTCGAAAGCTTCTCCAAATTGATAAAGATTATTCTCCATAATAATATTGCGCTGCCGACTGTCTTAAACCCGTTCGTAAATTTTCACTGTATGAAAAATTAGCTTTACCCTCGTGTCACCTTTGCTTTTATTCCTATAGAGTGGGACAAGAAAACACTCCCGCCACTGACTTGGGCATCCGATCTCCTCTTATAATTTTATTAAATAGATTTTCAACCATACTTCCAAGGGTATATACTCCAGTCCGACTGCCCTTCTCAGATCTATTCCCATCACCGTTTCGTGTACTTCCGTCGACCGTAAATTCTGTTGCTTCCTCTTCACGAGCAACAGCAGAAGGAACGCTTCTGTGCGGAAATGTTTCTGTCGTATGTTATAGTTTGTAGGGAATCTATCCGGTGACTTCTAAGTTGCTTTCTGGAATGAATAAATTATGAGATTGAGAAACATTATAATGTGTAGCAACATTATCAAATTTTGCTCAGTCGATGATCCTAAGGCGATGTTTTGAGATAGTATGGTGATGCGGGCTTCATATTTCGTGCTTTTCTATTTAGTATCGTATGGTGATATCGCCTTTCAAATGAGGCTGAACCGGTGAATTTTGCCTTGTTGCAAACATTATGAATTATCTACTAATATTGCCGGAGGTTGTTTTCTAGTTTGTCTCTTACAGCAAAAACCAGAAAAAATAAGATTGTTCAATCTTTTCTTTGTTTTGATTTTGATTTCATACAGCTAGTTAATATGGTATCTTTATTATAAGGCATTCGAAACCGAAAAAAAACTTGCTACATGCAGAACTCATAGCATTCTAAAAATGAGTACACAACATATGAACGAAAAAGTGGGAAGTGCAATTCTAAAACGGAAGTCAAAAAAAATAGTATTAAAACTTGATTAATTATCTCCTGTGTTCCTGCTTTTATTACCACACAGGTTGGGATTAGAAATCTGTGGCCACATGGTAAGACCGCCTAAGTTGATTTTCACAGATTCTCAGGAAATAAGTTTAAGGTTTTCGTTTTTCCCGAAAACATATATTCTGGCATCCTTAACTCAATTTTGTCGTAACTTGACTTCGGAGGTATTACCTTCTGGCCATAGAAATACAGTAATTCGCATTCTACGAAAGGACAAGTATTACATAGTATTATAGTTTGTATAATATGCCATTAGTACCACTAATTCATACAAGATGGTACAAAAGCTTGCCTGGTATGGGACTTCTGACAGTTTAAGACGAGCTATAATAATTGAATGCTTCAAATCTTCAGAATATCGCATTTCCGGTTCCTTAGGACATTTTAAATTAGTATTCAAAGCAATGTAATCATCTTACGGAATTCAATTATTTACTCAAGGCTACCAAGATTTATCTAACTCGCCACCAGTTACAGTTTATGATCTTATAAAAAGTAAAAAAAAAAAATGCCTTGTTAATGTGTATAAAGTTGCACTATCACCTATCAGCCGGCCGCGCAGCACAAATGACGACAAGTCAAGTTAGAGAAAAAAAATATGCACCACATGTCCGAAGATCAAGCAAGGGTCAATGAGATCCTCTCTTCATACATGCATACACTTATCTGTACTGACGACATTTTATAACACCGGTTGAGAATAATAAACAATGTAGGTAATCTAATTGTTTATAATTTGTTTTGCAATATTTGTCGTGTGAACTCTGTTTTCTAAGAATACAAATTGGTTTTAATTTATTTCGAAAAAAAATCATTTTAAGTGTTATTTACGGTAAATTCAACGGAAAACAGATCCCGAGATTGATTTCCGCCAGGGCAAAGTTCCGACCTTTCAGAGGAAAGTCAGCCTTATACGCAACCAACACTGAAAGGTGAAACCGACCTTGACGTCAGCAACTCAGATATAGCCTCAATTATTGTAGAAATTTGCGCATTTGGCGCAGAGTAAAATAATCAACAAGGTAAAAAGAAATATCCCCAAATGTGATGCTGTATATGTGTACCTTAAGGTAGGTCGTGACTTGTGGTGAACACGAAATGCTGAAATTCAAGAAATCGCTAAATGAGAAAACCAGTCAAAAGTATCTCAGAGATACATTTCTTATTACTACTACTATACACCGGAATGTGGCTAATAGATACACATGCAATGCTTATGCCTCATCATCAACAGCAACCAGCTGGGCGCCGATATACGAGTAGCAGATGCTGGTCAAATACATATGATGTAACTATCCACCTTCCAAGCCTGTTTGGATTTATGAATGACTGTAGTACACACAAAAAAAAAAGCAACAACCCACTCCAACTGCAATATTTATCGATTTTGTTGTTTGTATCTTTTTTGTTTCTCTTCGGATTTGAGGCACAGGTTGCATTTAACTTTCGAAGAAAACCGGCTTCACCGACGGCGACCTTGCAACTTTTACTCCGACGACATAGGCGGCGTTATTATGTGCAGCGGTATTATGAATTTGGGAATATTTGTATCATGTTTTGTGATAAACATTAACTGCTTGCGAAACTATCATTAAAACATAATACATACCCCGTTTATGGGAAAATGCGTAGAATGTTGGTTTTTTTTTTTTGGTAAAATTGACTGACGACGACGACGTCTGGTTTTTTTTGGGCGAAAACATTTTTATCGGTCTCAATGCCAAATTCTTGAATTCGGGTGTAGTAGACGCGAAGAACCGTACTAGTTAATTACTGCAATACTTAAGTTTTTACTTAAACATTGTGTAACGGTTATTAAATTTTTGGTTTATACAAGGGCAGTTGGTTTAATTGTAGATGGGTTTAATTAGTGGCAACTGAGGAAAACTGATATTAGTGTGTAAGCAGCATTAGACGGAAGTTTTAGTCATTGTGCTACTGTCAATATGTGGACGGAGTTACGGTAGACTTAGACCTTTAAAGTACAATAATAAGACCTTATAAACACTTGTCAGCAGACAATTCATTTCAATTCCAATTGCAGTTGAAATTTGAATCGACAATAGTTCTGGGGTGGGCTACCTGGAAAACAGAGTTAACCAAAGAAACACCATAAGCTTAGGAAGAAGTACAGTTTATTAGATAAATCTATACAGAGTCTTAACAATGCGAAAAGTCAATAATTCAAAAGAACAAAATACAAAAAAAAAACTAATTAAGTTTCAGAAACCTTAGATGATGATGATTATGATGATTAAAAATTTAAGGCATGTTAAAATATGCCGTCACTTTTGGAAAACTCGAAACAACACACCAGTTTGAGGCAGGCGCGGCAGACACGAACCCGCTCGTGGGAGTCCCGGCAACAATGAAGTTCTTTATTAAATTCTTCCGTTCTTCCGTTCTCCGAAAATATTCGGTATATAGACCATGAAAAACTTTCCTAAGCAATATCTTGTCTGTTGGTCAGAAGTATTCATGATAAATTTAAACTAATTGCCATGATAAGAAGACAGCCAACATTTTCTGGGGCAAACCTCCGAGTAGAGTCCTTCCGCTATACAAATGCTTCGTATAATTTACCGGCGAGCAGACTCGGAATTATACCATCTCTCAACCTCCACCTTATGCAAATTTTTGCAAAAAGTTTCTGTGAACTATAAAATTGAATTGCATGTTTTTTTTTCATATATCGTTGACGCTACGGCTGTAGCGACGGAAAAAGAGAGAGAAAGAGAGGTATTGTTACGGGCGAATGGTGTGATTACCGCGAACGATTGTGTGTAATCAAAACAAATTATCGGCTTGCACCGAAGGGAGAACAGCTACGGGACACATATACTGAGTCAAATACCAAACTGACAGTGATGCCTATTCAGTTGTTTCCATAGTGGGGTAGTGAGGTTAGACAGCTGACAGTAAAAAATATAGGGGGGTGAAATGCAAAGCTTTATTACATGCCCTAGTACCTAATAATAGACGATACCAACAGTAATGTCATAGGGGCTCAAATTACCTGCAGAATTTTTATTTTTAGAGCGGTGGGTAACTATTGAAGACGCTTCGAGGATCTAACTTTTAAGAGAACCTTGAATGTTTACAATGCACGCTTATCTACTTTCCTGCCTTTCACAAGCGCGCCACCTGGGTTAAGATCTTGGATCTCGCATTGGTGTCCATCCGATTTGCAAGGCTGGATGTAAACTTTTCTGACTAAGTCTATGTTGCTGTATATCCTGTTCGTTGTTATATTTTCCCCGGCAATGTAAATGGGAAAGAACAGCTTTCGTTTTACACTATTCTGTAGCTTTCTGTAAACTTTTAATAATGACGATGTCATCAGTGTATGCAGGCTACATAAAATTTTTCCCGAATGAAAAATGGCTCCCAAAACGAAAATTAAAAATGGCCCCAAAAATGTATATGAAAATCAACAACAAAAAATGCATTAAATTTTCTTGAAATGGAGTGATATTTCATATTTTGGGGCTTTTTTTCATTTTTCAGTTTGGGGTGATTTTTATTATGAAAAATAGTCCCAATATTTTCTGGCCTTTTATTATTTTTCTAATTCATGCAAAGATAACACTGGTCAACAATGGTTTTGTTGCCCTTGATATGAAAGTGATTTCGATTAATTTTATACCTACAATTTATGAAACTATGAATGATTTTTGAATATTGGCTCTGTTTTTTTTTTTTAAATCTTCATTTTCTTATTACACTACAAAAAACAGAATGAAATAACTCGTATATTGTTTAAAATCAAATTTTTATTGAAAAATAGTACTAATTGTTTCGTTTTAGTGTTTAATAAATGTACATACATAGAAGCAAAAAGAGAGAAAAATTTTGTAAAACTTATGTTATACTTTAGAGAAACAACTTTTATAAGCTTTTCTTCTATAATTCTTTTGGGGGCAATATCTTCTTAGAGACCAACAGTAATCTGCGACGACTGGAAGTTGAAGATTAACTTTCAGAAGTCGGAGACCATCCTATTCAGAACGCCGTTGTCTGGGGCCTCTAGGGACACCAGAAAAATTGGCGAAAGTTCTCTATCGTGGGACAACACGGACATCCACTTGCGAGTCGAAGTGTAGTCAGATATCTTGGGATCTGGCTAGATCAATATCTATATTTTAACAAACATATAGATGCTGGTCTGGCCAGAGCCAAAGTTGCTTTCGAGCTTACAAAGATACTGTTTTATAGCAGCCAACTCGATGCAGGGTGAAGGTAATCTGCTACATGGTCCTCATTCGGCCTATGCTCGGATATGGATGTCCCGTGTGGTTCAACGTGGAGCCAAGCTTGTTGGAAAAGATCCGGTGTTTGAAAGGGCCTGCCTTAGGGCTTGCCTTCGTTTGTTCAGAATACCAGAGTCTGAGTACATAAAATTCTATCCTAATGAGGTCCTGTACAACAGGGCGAATCTGATCAGAGTGGATAATTTCTTGATCAAGATGATTCGAACGCATATTGCAAGAGCAATGACTTCGATGAATAGCCTGATCTTTGGGGCTTATTACCCCAACAATCTCTATCACGAGAGTGTGCGCCTTAACGGCCTTATCCCACCAGAAGCGTTCCTATACCTTGATCAGAGAGGTCTGATCCAGGATAAGTTAGCGGTGCCGCTAATCTTCCACGTCGCCAGAAAAGCTGTGGATAGGCGACGCAACTACGACCGAGACGTCGCACAGGGTAGTGTAGAGCGTCTCCGGTTGAGTAGGGCGGTTTCAGTCCGTGATATTAAAGATGTTAGTAGGCAGCACAATCAACTTTGGTGGCTTAGAGAAGAAGAGGGAACGCCGTCGTCGTTTCCCCCGAATCCGGGTTAGCCTGTAACGTAGGCAGAGCGGGTCGTCTATTGCATTTAATAGCTATGGCCGGCTTACATAGTTTTAAGGTAGTCTTAAGTTTGTGTAATATATAAAAATAAAAAAAAATAAAATACCAAAAAAAAAAAATAGAAGAAGAATTATAAAAAAAAAAAAATAGCACAGCACTTGGCTCAAAAAAAAAACAAAAATCAAGCACAGCACTTGGCTTAAAACAAAAAAAGAGTGTATTTAATTACACTCCGTAGTTAAGTTAGCTTAAGTTTCTTTTTAAGGTAGTTATAAGTTTTATCTAATAACAAAAAAAAGTCCATTTACTAAGTTTTCTTAGTATTTAATCATTAGTTAAGATATAATAAATTCATTCGGTAGGCAGTTTCATGAAGCCTCGGGTAAAAGATTGCAAAGTGATCCTGGGAGAGGCAATCGCTCGACAACACCGTCTCCTGCTAACAGAAATTTTTATGAAAACACCAAAGAAAAGCAAACAAACAAGGGTCTCTGAGAAAATCAAGTGGTACAATCTGGACAAAGAAAAAGGCGAGGCTTTTGTTTTCGTAATGAAGAATTACCTCTCTCACACCATCAACGGAGCTGAGGATGAAGAGTGCAGAGCACAAAATATGTGGGATTCCCTACAGCGAACTTGCTTAAAGAAGGCCAAATCACTCCTAGGAGCTTCAAAAGGCCACCATCAACACGCCAAAGAAACATGGTGGTGGAGTGATGAAGCTAAGAAAGTGATAAAAGAGAAGAAAGCGGCTTTCAAAGCTTGGTCAAAGTGCCCCTCTAATAATAGTGACGAAAAAGCTCGCCTCGAAATGGAATACAGATGCTGCAAGAAAAAAGCGAAGAAGAAGTGCGCCCAGCTTCAAGCAGAGAGTACGGAGGGCCTGTATCGGGAGCTGGAGAAAATATTTTCCCCGGTTGCTCATGCAAACCAGGCTATCCAGGAGCTGCGAAGACACAATATGAACAAGAGTGCCACTATCTTCAAAATAGCCGCCCAAAGAAGGAAGAATGCTCAGGAGATTCGTTCGCCAAAGTTCATTAGCAATGCTCATGGCCAGCTTCTTGTGGATGACGACAAAATTCTGCAGAGGTGGCGGCAGTATTGTGAAGAGCTTTTGAATGAACAGTTTCCCCGGCTATACTTTCCAAGAGCCACCCCTAACTGTGAAGAAATACCCGACATTACAGTCGAAGAAGTTAGTGAGGCGGTCAAATACTCCAAAAAACGAAAAGCAATTGGGCCAGACGAAATACCCTCTGAGTTCTGGAAAAAGATGGGAGATATCGGGTTCAGATGGCTCAGACTTCTCATCTCCAAATTCGTGAGAGGTGATCCAATGCCGAATGAATGGACGGAAAGTTACCTTCTCCCTGTATACAAAGGGAAGGGTGATACGCGAAACTGTGATAACTACCGTTCGATCAAGCTGATGTCACACACCATGAAGATCGTTGAGCGGGTATTAGGTGGCCGACTGCGAAAAATAATACGGCTATCTGATGATCAGTGCGGGTTTGTCTCGGGTAAATCAACGACAGATGCAATCCAAAGTATAAGGATCATAATGGAAAAACATCGTGATTCCTTAAGGGATTTGCATATTGTATTGGTTGACTTTGAAAAGGCATTCGACAGACAACCACGAGATCTGATATGGGTGGCGCTAAGACACCGAGGGGTTCCAGAAACCTATGTACAGATGATTATGGACATGTACGAAGGAGCAAAGACAAAAGTAAGATGCCCCGCTGGAGTAACCGAAGAGTTCCCAATCAAAGTCGGGGTACACCAGGGAAGCGTTTTAAGTCCTTTGGTCTTTATTACAGTCCTTGATTATCTGCTTGAAGGTAAAGTGATGGACCCCAAGGTACACTCAGGCCTATTCCAGACATTTATTTGAATGGAACAGTGCTTCCCAAGTGCGAAAAGTTCAAATATCTGGGATCTATGATCAATAGCAAAGCAACTTGTGATGACGACATCAATCATCGTGTAAGCGTAGGGTGGATGAAGTGGCGAGAAAATTCCGCTATCTTCTGTGACAGAAAAATGCCCCCTAAGTTGAAAGGAAGGCTCTACACCGCAGTTGTACGTCCAGCGCTCACATACGGTTCACAATGTTGGACGATGTACAAAAAGTATGAGAGTAAATTAACGGCAGCTGAGATGAAGATGCTTCGCATGACAGCAGGAGTGACAAAGCTTGATCGAATAAGAAGTTCGAAGATCCGTGGAAGCTTTCACATCAAGGAAACCATCGTACAAAAAATAGAGCGTGACCGGCTCAGTTGGTATTGCCACGTTCAAAGAAGAGATCATTTGAACCCTGTTAAAAAGGCAATATCAATGCACGTTCCAAAGACATCGCGATGTAGGAAAGGCAGGCCTATAAACGCCTGGATCAGACAAATGCGACGACATCGGCATTTCATTGGCCTCAGTAACCGAGTGATCCAAAATCGGCAGGCCTGCCGATATTTTCTGAGGTCAAATAGGCGAACCCCACATGCGGATCAGTAGAAATGCGGTGAAGTGGGAGGGTTGTGATCCCTTGTTTTCGGATCATGGCCTCGCTGATAAAAGGAAGAAGAAGAAGATAATAAATTCATTAAGTTAGGTTACGTCGAAAGACATAGGTTAAGAGTTAAGTTTAGCTTAGAGTAAGGTAGTTAGTAAGTAAGATAGTAAGTTAGAATAAGATAGTTACATACGCTAATTAAGCTAGTTTTAAGCGATTTAAAAAAAAAAAAAAACAGCAGTAATCTGCCATCATGTGACGGTCCAATCTACCCTGATACCTTTCCCCTGTCACTTTTAGGTCCTGGTGGGAGCGCTCTCCATGTTCCTCACTATAATTTCCCAGGAAATCTATCCAGGCGACTGTAGAGAAAGTGTAACTTTATGCTCATATTCGCTTCTAATATCTTGAAGCTTTCCAACATCTGTTGCACAATTTCTATGTAATTTGGTGTTTTCTAGTTACCTAAAAAATGTTTGTACACTGTAAATCTGGATATATCATCGAAATGACTTTTAGGTTCCATCCAGATCATAGGGATACCGAAGTCTAACCCGTGGCGTTCTCTTTTTTTCCACAAATGCAAAGACTCAACACAGGATTTACAAACCTTATGAGGAACCCATGACTAATCTTGTTTTTCAATATGTAGTCCGAAATAATCGGTATAAACCTCGTTGACAAAGTCCATGATATTTCGTGACTGTTTTGTTGTTATATAAACACCACAAATATAACAAAATACATCAGGGCTATATTTGCAATTTCTTCGCGATGAACTAGTATTTCTACGGACAAAAACAAATATATTAGAATCAAAATTCAACAAACAAAAACAAAGTATCATATTAATCATCACATTAGCAACTTACTCGTGCGTCCTCCATTGTTGTCAAATAACTGATTCACAGAAAGCGAATTTCATCAAAAACCAAACACTTATTAATAACTCGTGTTCTGAAGAGCCGACTTAAACTGTTAATTATTTTAAATATAGGATACGCCAAAATCATAAAAACCATTGCAAACTCAGTACTTTCATAAATAGTTGGTCGAGGTCCCTTGAACTTGTGCGCGCCACCTACGGCGATGATTCCCTCTACTGCGTCGTCCCTCGGGGTTAGATTCGAAGACTCTGCGGGCCGGAGCGTTGGTGTCAGTTCGCTTTACATGTCCTAGCCATCTCAGACGTCCAATACGCAGTTTTTTGACTAGGTCGATGTCGCTGTTCAGTTCGCATAGTTCGTGATTGAATCTTCTCCTCCAAAACCCGTCAACGCAAACGGGACCGAAAATCGTACGAAGAATTTTTCTCTCGAAGCGACCAAGGATATCTTCATCCTCTTTTAATAAAATCCATGTTTCAGCGCCGTAAAGCAGGACTGGGATGATCAAGGTCTTATATAGAGTCTCCTTAGTTGTTCGAGATAGGGCTTTACTGTTGAATTGCCTTATAAGCCCAAAAAAACAGCGAATGGCAAGAGTTATTCTTCGATTGATTTCTGCAGAGCCAAGGTAGACAAAGTCCCTTACGACGTGACGTTTTGTCCAATTCATCGGTGTTGGTTTTTCCTTCTTGTTGACAGCATATACTTGGTTTTGCCCTCATTTATCGCTAAACCCATTTTGGCCGCTTCCGCCTCAATGCTTGCAAACGCACCGGTGACAGCCCGCTGAGTTCTTCCGATAATGCCTATATTGTCGGCGTATGCAAGCAGTTGCACAGACTTGTAATAGATTGTGCCTCCGGTGTTGGCTTGTGAGTTCCGCACAATCCGTTCAAGTATAATATTGAAGAAGTCACATGACAGCGCGTCACCTTGTCTAAAGCCTTTTTGACATCAAAGGTCTCGGTGAGGTCATTACCAACCTTGATGGAGCAGCGAGCTTTCTCCATCGTCAGCCTGCACAGACGGACAAGTTTGGCAGGGATGTCAAAACTAGACATGGCTCTATAAAGCTCTTCTCTATAAATGCTGTCATAGGTGGCCTTGAAATCGATAAAGAGGTGGTGAGGTTCATATGGTTAGGCCATATGAACTAACGCCATAATGGCATTAATTCACTTTCAAATAAGAACTAACGCCATAATCCACTTATGGCTTTAATTCACTTTCAAATGAGAACTAAAGCCATCACTTAATATGAACTAACGCCATATGGTGTCAATTCACATTCAAATATGAACTAATGCCATAAAATATTTTTGAGCTCTGAAGCACAGCCAGTGCAATGCAACAGTTTTGATAAAACTTTATCAGTCCAATGTCACACCACGATCGGCTCACGTTTAGTCCACAATGGGCTTTTGACCCACCTGGGCCAACAGTCCACAACATTTAGGGCCATAGTTCCACAATCTTAAAGAAGAAGAGGGCCATAAGTTGAAAACTATTCTTATGACTTATATGGCGCAGGGACATAAGTCCCAAGGACATAAGCCCCAAATTTTTCTTTTGGGACTTATGTCCCACCCCATCGAGACATTAAGTCCAACATTTTTTTTAGGAAAATGGGACATTAGTCCCAAATTTTCGGAGAGTTAATATCTATTCAAAAAACTGTGGATTTCCATTAGGCGTCGTATTTTAATGAATATAATATGAGCGCAGGGATATATGTGAAGATTTTTTTTTTGTCGAAGATGACGCATACATAAGTCCATATTGCATAAACAGTGCAATGTGAACTTGGTACACACTCGAAAATATGAAGAGGGAAGTAACCTACTATAGCTAATAATGTATGTTTCTTAGTACATAATATGTATATCGACATATGTAGATGCATACATGGGTATATACATTTTACGGCGTATAAACAGTGAGGTAGGTATGGGGGGGCAGGAACTTTACATACACCCATCCTCGCACCCACCTCAAATCCAACAGCGACCCCAGGCAGGGGGGTTGCAGGGGGGCAGCATGCCCCCCCATACCTACCTCACTGTTTATACGCCGTAAAATGTATATACCTATGTATGCATCTATGTCGATATACATATGTATTAAGAAACATACATTATTAGTTATTGTAGCTTACTTCCCTCTTCATATTTTCGAGTGTGTACCAAAGTTCATCCCCATCTTTATAGGTGAGAAATAACTTCATATGACTTTAATTCACATTCAAATGAGAACTTAGGCCACTTTCTAAAACGAACTAACACCATATGACTTTAGTTCTCATTTGAAAGTGAAATAAAGCCATAAGTGGATTATGGCGTTAATTCGCACTTGAAAGTGAATTAACGCCATTATGGCGTTAGTTCATATGGTTCACGGCATCGATCTTGTATGCGATGTTGAGGAGACTGATGCCTCTATAATTGGCGCAGTTGAGGGGGTCTCCTTTCTTGTGGATCGGGCAAACGATGCTGAGATTCCATTCATCAGGCATACACTCGTCTGGCCAAATATTAGAAATGAGTTGGTGTATGCACTCTACCAATTCATCCCCAGTTGCCTTGAAGAGTTCGGCCGGTAAGCCGTCAGGTCCAGCAGCCTTGTTGGATTTTAGCTTGGATATTGCTATCCTCACTTCGTTTTGGTCAGGTGGACGGAAATTTTGACTATCATCGTCTATGTTGAATGGTTCATTCTTACTGACAGCGGGATGTTGGTCTTCGTCGCCGTTATACAGTCTGCAGAAGTAGTTTTTCCATATTCTCAGCACCGACTGTGATTCTACTACGAGGTTTCCATTTTCATCTCTACGGGGTATTGCTGTATGGGTATTGCTCCTCTGACACGTTCTTTTTACCTTTTGGTAAAACTTCCGTACATTGTTCCTGGAGTATAAACTCTCGATATTCTCAAACGCGCGCTTCTCATGCTCTTTCTTCTTCTTTTGGAGAAGCCGATGTTCTTCCCGTCTCTTTTGCTCGTAGAGCTCACGAGCAGCTCTCGTCTTCCTTTGCAGCGCCGCTTTGTATGCCTCTTGTTTTGCGGCATCCACTCGCCGGCATTCTTCGTCACACCAGGGGTTTCGCGGTGGTGAGCGAGCGAGACCCACCACGTCAGTCGCGGCGTTTCTGATGGCATGTTGGCAGCGTTGCCACTGGTCTTCGGTACTTGATGCTGGCGGCAAAGGGGTGATTGAGAGATTTCGGGATACGCGTTCAGCGAAGAGTCGGGCGGTGTCTTGCAATTGTAGCTTTTCGACGTTAAATTTTCTCACAGTAATTCTTCTTTGTTGCTCAGATTGGGATATCCGCATTCGTACCTTGGCTACAACAAGGTAATGATCCGAGTCTATCTTGGCCGCTCGGAAGGTCCGGACATCCAGAATACTGGAGGCATGCCTTGCGTCGATCGCAATATGATCAATTTGGTTGATCGTTACATGATCATTAAACCGCCATGTCTGCTTATGAATATCGAGATGAGGAAACCATGTGCTTGCTATGGTGACATTTCGCTCCACAGCGAAATCAATTAGCCTTAGTCCGTTATCAGACGTGGTGTCGTGTAGGCTATGCTTACCGAATGCCCTACCAAAGACGTCCTCCTTTCCTATTTTGGCGTATAAAACCACGGTTCTTTATTTTTTCACTTGGCGTTGATTGCATAATCACTGCAACATCAACGATGCAGGACATTAATTTGTTAGTGCCACAACTAGAAAGTACGTCGTAAAAATTATTATGGAGCAACTTTCTGGATTTTTTTAACAGTTTTTCCGTTTCTCCTACTACCTTCGTATAATAAAATGCCTCTATTTTAACCAAATGCGAATCAATTTTAAGGATTCTTTCGTTAATTGCGTGTGTTTAAAATCAATAAACATTATGGAACCACTTGATTGAACAACGGTTTACATGCAAATTTGATATACCATACATAGTAATTTTTTATGTTTGTAAAGGTTTTTTTCGATTTTAAGTTAATTTTTAGAGAAAAATGCGAAATAAACTCCAACTTTTTACTCCATAAGACATTTACCCCGATTACCGTTGGCGTTTTAAGCTTTTCGACGATTGCCGTGTTATTCATAGCTACGACCTGCTGACCGTTAAACATCAGTAAGCATTGTTTTTGTCATGTGTAATACTAGTACAACTCTTTCACATTGAAAAAGTTATGAAAATTAATTCGTGGTACATCTGAGGAATAAAACAACAATCGTCGAAAAGCGTAACGCCAACGGTAATAAGGGTGATTATATTTTTTATCATAACGTTTATACTCTCAGATATTTTTCAGACGTTTGCAAGAGGTGGGGGATCGTAAAAAAAAAACCATAAAATTACGAATATCATGCTCACATGGTCCGACTACTATCTATTGAGACAGGGCCGCGGCGGCGAATAGCAAAAAGTCCAACATATGCTTTAAAAAATGTCTTGTTATATACCGTTAAATAAAACAAATTATTTTCTTACCTTCTTCATGTACCATTTTATCAAGAACATATTATATTGAACATAAGGCTCGCATTCTTTTTTTTTTTTTTTTTGTCCCATACTCCCCGCGCTAAGACAAGTTTTAGTGCATTTAACACCTGAGGGTTCCGGTTGCTTGTTGTTGAGCCCTTTTCATTAAGTCTGCCAACAGTTATTAATAAATGAATCATTAGCATGAAGAAACACATAGGCACATATTTTAAGCATCAAAACGAAACATGACAAGCCATGGCGCAGTTATTAGTGGATTATGTTAAATTAATACACGTGCTGACACTTCTTCAATAACTAAGACACGCGTTTCTGTAAACGAGATACCCGAAGATTAGGAAAAGACTTGTAGACATTTAGATCAAGTTAAATTAAAGCAAATAATAGGCGTGCGTATCTTAAGCTTTCAAAACAAACATATGAAAAAGTTATTAATAAACCAAGTTACAAGTTTTATTGAAAACTAAAAATTTCAATACAAAAACAAAGCAAAAAAGGGCTTACAGATATGAATGAGCTAGAAATCGTTTTTAGAGGAAATAAAAGAAGAAGTGGACATATTATAGGTATGGTCCAACGAAGAATGATATATTTGTGTATATTAAAACATATTTATATTATAAGGCGATGGTTATAGCGATTAGAAAAATGAATTTCATTTTCAATGTTTATGGCAGTTAGACGTGGCTTTAGAAGTATCAAGCAAATTTATTGAACAAGTATGCAAGTTTGAGTCAAACTTTATAAGACAAACTATTTTATTGTTGTACATACCGTAATTCATTTTTCTGAATAGCTGAGACATGGTAGAATAAAATCGATCACTGAAATGTTTCTTTCTTTTCACTGTTCCATCTGTCAGAAAAAGAAATCGTTTCAATTAGGTACAACCCAAGTCAAAAATAAAATACTTTTTTTGACTGCTATAACCGCATGACTAAAAAATTTGCGCAACAGATCTTTAAGTGCCAGGGCCCGGCTTCTCGCAACCACTCATAATGAGTTCGTTATATTTTTCACACGAATGGAAGGGACCTACAATTTAGTGCCATATCCGAGCGGCGATTTGAGAAGCTTTTTCGTGACAACAATACTCTCGGATGTTTTTCATACGCTCGCGAGAGGTGGGACCGAGAAAAAACTTTTTGGTGTTTTCTGAGATTCGAACTCGGAACCTCACGCGCAGTGATTCGACACACTAACCACTTACGCCACGGCGCCCATGACTATGGACAAAAGCTACCTTGGCTCTCCCGATTTTGGTGGATATATCCAATTCAGTATCAGCCCTCTCCAAGAAGACAATACTAACCGGATGTTAAAAGTTGTTTACTCTCTCAATCTGTGGATCAGCAATGCTTACTTGTGATGTTGAGGTGTTATTACGGCTGAGAATCTTTATCTTTGTTTATCTTTGAACCCACTATATTTGCCTCTTTCGCCAATCCGATGGCATGTCCGGATAAAGGCAATACTAGCAAAATATCATCGGCGTAGTCGATTTGTTTAAGAAAGAATGTAATATTCCATTTGATTGCTCCGATTTTCACCGAAGAAGCAATGCGAAGCACCTCACTGATAGTGTAGTGGCGACAATATATAGTCTTGTAGGCCTCCGTTCTGAATCGAAAATATCTCTAGCAATCTACACTTATGCAACACACTACGCTGAACTTCCCCCATCTTTATACGGTACTGGAACTAAAGTACACTTCCACACTCTGCATGGGCGGCTGTAATGCGAACTTCAAATTCCTTAAGCAGCCACGTGTATGGCTTCTTCCGGTTCTATAACTATCTGCACCGGAGAAAAAGTATATTTCACAGCATTCCACTGCTCTTACAATCTCGTTGATAGGATTTCACCAATATCGAGCCACCTAACTTCACGTAGTCCCAAAATGTCTAGTTTATGAATTCCGCCTGTAAAATGTTTACCTTGGCGTGAAATTGGAAATAATTAATATGTGTATATGCGTATACATAAGTTTCGACCAGATCATTGGTTTTGAAAATAACGTTGATAAAAAAATGTCCTGTAGGTCCATACTAATTGTTTCAGTAATTAAGACTATGCACTCCCCAATCTGAATTATTCGACAATCCAAAGTAAAGCTCTCAATAATTGATTGGGATTAGCGATATCTTCTTCTTCCTTTTATCAGCGAGGTTATGATCTGAAAACAAGGGATCATAACCCTCCCACCTCACCGCATTTCTACTGATTCGCCTGTGGGGTTCGCCTTGGGGATAAGCGGGATATTACTGTATTTTTTTTTCTTTTGTTGAGATCGAAAATGATCGACTAGAACAGTGAGACCCAACTGGTACATTGTACTGTACGATGACAGTAAGTTTTATATACTGGAGAAAATGGATTTTATTGCAAATTTATTATTCTCTTTCGATTCTCTTAGTTTATTGAACTATATTCATTTTTAGCTTCTTGGAATGCAATGTTATTCACGTTTTTACATTACCCTTGCAATTTACAATATATTCCACCGAAATTTGTATCCACCTATGGCCTTGAGGCTGCACGTTACATTAACGTCAACTTTTATTATATGACATTTATTTAATAGCAGTTAAAGTTTCCCCGAAATATCCACTTTGTTGACCCTTAACAATTAATGCGTGGCAGCAAGGGTGATAATTAAACTGAATCATAGCACATCTGTTTACCTTTAAATAAAGTTGTTAAAAGAAAAACCTGCTACGAACTACTTGAAGGTTTTCACTTTGGGAATACCACACTTTCATGTGCTGAACTGTAAAAAAACATGTAGTACCAACTAAATGAAGAACAAGTTCAAGACAGTACCTTTATTTGGATTACCATTAAAATTGTAGCATACCCTTTAAGCCAATCCATATCGACGAGAATGTTTATGAATCTCATTACCTTGACCTGTTGTCTTGTTGTCCTTAGGCCCCTTTCTTACTATTGCTTATTTCAATGCAAATATATTCGAGTTTTGATAAGTAAGACGCAAAGGGTCTCATTGAAAGCGATCAATTATACCATCTTATCAAACTTATAGATGGTGACAAATACATATACATAATACAGGAATGTTTTAGGAAGTCAAACAGATTTTAGTAACGACCCTATTTATAATTCATGAAATCTATTATTTATCTGAATTGCTAAAAAGCACAAAATGAATGCAAACCAAAAACAAAAAAAAAACATGACGATGGCTTAGTGCAGATACGGACTTATAACAATTGATTTTTGTAACGTGCTATCGACAGTGGAAAGATCTATGCAAGTTAAGGAATACACCCTTGGCGCTTTCCTCGACGTCGAAGGTACTTTTTTACAAGATTGAAACGGAAGTTATAGAAGACGCCCTCATCAAAATTGCCTGTTGAAATTTAGTATGCAAGTGGTTAGTAGCAATGCAAAAAAAATCGCATTATCACATCAAGCTTGAGAGAATACACAAAGAAAGTATCAACTATTAGAGGAACTCCGTTGGGTAGGGTACTTCACCACTTCTCCGGCTACTAGTTATAAACGAGATCATAGTGAAACTGGAAAATGCCGATGATGTAGTGTTCCACAGAAAATAAAACTATTTTTATTTACTAACAAAAGATCTATTCCAGACTTCGCACTACCGATACTTGAAGGCTCTCCACTTAACACGAAGTATCTGGGCCTGGTCCGTGATAGTAAAATGAACTGGCAAAAGTAGGGCCCCTCGTCGAAAAGCATGAACTGACTTTATACAGCCAGTTATTAACAAAGGTACAAAAAGCACCATGTCTAGGCACAATAGGAGCTCTAATGTCAAGGCCAACTGGGTCTAGATACAATTTTTCATATGCTTCCTATAGACCTATTTATTAAAGCTACAACAACGAAAAATTCGGTTTGCTTTAGGGCTACTCACTGCTGGTAAGCTAGAACACATGGTAACATATAGCGACTGATTATGTAATCCCCTATATGGATTTCAATCGTTATTACTTGGTAAGGATATTCAATAGTGATAAATAGGCAGCTAATATTGTCATATGTGATTCTGAAATAGCAATTATTATTTTTTTTTTTATAATTTACGCACACTCAAAGGGTTATGAATATCTTTAACATGTTTACACACAGTGCAGGTGTTGGAAAGGATAGAGAGAGAGAGAGAAAGATTTTTGGTGTAGTGGTGCTTGAAGCTCAGTTGTTTATGCTTCAGAGATTCTCCGGGGGTTGCGTCCAGATAACTGGGGAGATTTTTGTTATTTTTTGTCTTTGCTTCCGATTCACAGTACTTTTTTCCCGATAACCGATGTCAAGGGCAAATCACCATCAACCGAGCGAACAATTTTTTCCAGCCACATGACCAAGCTACCGCCAGTGTTATGCCTTCAGAGTAGTGTTCACACAAGCTTTCGCAAATGATCGAACTGACTTCATATATTTCATAAGAAATAAATAAATGCTTGTTGACAACAGGATTTGAACCATGAACCATTAGCGCGGCAATTGACGGCGTTACCACACACCATTGCCACACCTAATTTATACGGACGGATCAAAGATGGACAACGGTGCAATTGGCATATTCACGTTCATAAGACTCCCGAATTCAGGCAATGTTTTTCAAGCTGAGGTTCTAGCCATATACAATGCAACCCAATGGGCAAGAGTATTGGGCATATCAAAGGAGGATATATCCATTTACGTTGATAGCAAAGCAGCCATTAAGGCTCTGACATTCACTAAAATATCATCGAACTAAAACTGCAGGCAAAATAACGTCCACATTATTTGGGTACTAGGCCACAATGGAATTAGCGGGAATGAAAAAACGGATGAGCTGGTCCGAATAGGATCGGATCTCTGTGCATCATTAACGGACAAAAGAGTCAAGGTTCCCATTTCATACGTAAAATCTAAAGAAAGAAATATAATTGAAAACACAGCTGAAAGTATTATAGATGGCAAAATATCAAAACCTGCAAAAAGACAAATGCCCTCTGGCCGAAGTTAGTCATCAGAAAATCTAAAAAAACGATAGTCCCTTAACATGCCTTGCATAACAATAGCCGCAAGATTCATAACAGGATATAATGTGCTAGGCAAACACTCAGAGAAAATGAAGTTTATTAACTTGCAGCAAGTTTTCAGAGGCTGTTACCCGGACGTTGAAGAGGACACGGACATTACTAGCCAAACCTTTCTTTGAGGAATAAGAGGAACTGGCAGACACACGCATCTCGATAAAAGTGAAATTTTGGCAAAACAAAATCCAGTTGGACTAGATATCTATTCGATACGGGTTCAACCACGCCAAACGAATAAGTCTAGGCTAGGTAAGGTTGGGTAGGGTTATGAGGTTATCACAAACACACTAGGCAGCAAGGTGGGTCCATAGCAATCCCTAGGAAACTTTCATGGCAAAAAAAAAAAAAAAACTAAACCATATCTCTCACACACTTAAAAATGACTATGTCATTGTTGCTGTTCAAGGAGTTTACAACTTCTAAGTTATTGAATTATCCTGGCAATGCTTTGGCATTCATAGAGTGTATGTCCTCTGAGCTATGCCATTGCAGTACCTACAAACATTCTTATTTGATAATCCTAGTCTCATAGCGTGCTTCCTTAAAATGCAATGACTGTCCTTAGCCGTGATCTTTCTAGTTTTATGATCTTCCCAGATTTCCTGCGATCTAACACAGGCCACAAGGCCTTTGACACCCTATAACCATTTAAGTTGAACCATCTTAGATTAGCCATGTTGATGATTCTATCAAGGATAATTTCCTTAGCCATGCACCTTGGTGGTTAAATGCTACCAATTATATCACTATGTGGGAGCTCTGCTCCTCTTTTGATCAGTGCATCGGCTTTTTCATACAAATAAGTTTAAGTATCGTATAACTATTAAATTTTGTTCTTTCTTTCTCTCGTCCAAACAAGTATAAGGGCATCGCGAAGGCCCCACAGAGTGGTGGCAATCTACCTAACCTAACCTAATTGTTGACTTTATTTTAATCTCGATACCGATAAAAATTAGTTAGTGCCATTAATACCAAGCCTCAATTCAAAATTTGGGGTGAAACAACGTGATACTGATGCCGTCAGTCAATATAATTTAAAGGTCAATTTTTATTTAATTTTTTCACGTTCATTTCATCTACAATATACTCGTACTGAATAGACAAACACAATTCATTAGCTTTTAACAAAACCTTCTACAAATTAAATCACATCATCCAAACCACGTGATTTCGTCCATAATGCCATCATACTTAAGACTTTTCTTGAAATTTATTTAAATGTTAAGAAGAAATCGAATTAATTAATATTTAATAAGAAAACAAATTCTAACAATAAGAAAATGCAACTAAAAATTTAAATATTCATCCTTAAGATGGGATCTGCATATTCGGTGCTAATATATCAAAGAGCAAATAAGATTTGCATAGATACACATACACTTTAAAACTATCGGTTATATAAAATATGTGGTTTTTTATTCATATATATAAGTATAAGCTTCCTCTAGGAAAAAAAAAAAATTTAAGTATTTTTTTGTGCACGTCCGTGATATTTGGAAAGTTCAAGGATCTAACCATCTATCTAGCCAAAAGGCGACATTTGCAAGAAAAAAATCCAAATAGATACAACACTAGTGCATTAAAACTAGTTATCAATTCGACGTGATTAACTTTTATGCTAATGATTGAATAAAGGTTTTTTTTTGCTACTTTATGCAAAACTTTGACTAATTTTCTAATCCTAAGCGTGTATGTCTATTGGCGGAAATGGTATAAAGTAATTCATACAATTTATGTAACAGATCCTCCGTGTTTCGTTGATCATGCGAACTATGTTAGATCATCATATTTGAATAAATTTAATGAAAATGAAAATTTAGTTATTCTACTAATTATAGTTTTAATCTTGTTTCTAATTTCTAATGCCTTCGGTTGCATCTTATCCATAAGTCAGGTATAAAAGACTAAGACATTAAACCAACCAAATTGACTAGTTTTTTTTGTAACAAAAGAAGAATGACAGCCATTTTGTCTGTCAGTAAAAACCATACAAGCAAGGAATCACAGTATAAAATTAAGATACGCGTTAGATCCTAGAGTTTTAGAAAACCCATAAAAGTAATGATGACTTCATGAACGACTATCGAAATTGCTTGGAGAAGACAATCACAAACGTGGCTAACGAACGTATTGGTGTAGTAAATATAACAAGAAACGAAGATTAGTTTGAGTAGGAATGCACTAACGCTATTCAAATGTTAACGCGACACTAGACAAGGCAGAAACATATGGAATTCTGAGATCAAACTGTTAAAAGAAAAGAGACGAACACACGCAAAAATAATATTATGAATGATGACCTTCATAAACCTAGCGCTAGAAAGTTTTGCATTTTTTATTGCACAATAAAAATGATTTCCGGTCTACCGTAGACATGGATGGTGATATGTCCGCAGACGAAAAGCAAATTCTTAATCCATGGAGTCTATATCATCAAAAATTGTGTGATGTAACAAAAAGACGAAGAGCCTGTTCTGGAATAAGAGGAAGCTGATCTAAAAGGAAAGGAAAGGAAAGGGAAAACGATGTTATAGTTCCGGTTCGACAAGTACCCCCAGAACGCTTGTGCAGGCAATATCAATGCAGAGTTGCTTCAAGATATCAAATTGGTGGTGACTGCTACGGTTAACAAGAAAACACTCACTCGGTAACGCGGGTTACCGTTAATTCAATCATCACGATCAGAGCACCGCGCAACTTAGCTGTTAATGTTCGTAGCCACCTGGGTGCCATTGTGGAATGGTTAATATGTTGGACCACTGCGTGTGAGAGGTTCGAATATTAGAAAATATCAAACATTATTTTACGGTTCCACCTGTTTCGAACATCAGACAAATATCCAAGAGCATTTTTGACATGAAAAAGCTTATAAAAAAATGAATCACCTGTCGGATATGTCATGATTCTCCCTTCCATTCCTGTGAAAAATGTAATGCATACAGTACGAATAGTTTCAAGAAGCTAGGTTATATGCCCTTTATAGGGTGCTTATGCCAAGTATTTATTTTTTAAATGGAAACTACATATGATTGCTGGATGAGCAAAGCCTGCATATTATAAAAGAAATCCTGCGATGAAGTGTGGTTTACTGCCAAACGAAACAATGAAGAGCTACAAGCTCTGTACAACGCAGAATCCATAGATGCCTAGATGGTACCAATTAATATAGATCGTTTTCGAAAAAATATTAATTGATTATAAGCCAATAAGCCCAAAAAGCTAGACGTTGGTGCACATAGGTGCAATGCAGTATCATTAGAGATCACGTAAGCATACTGTATCGGCTTATACATTACCTTAAAAACAAAATTAGAAAATGTAATTTTGAAATCGTATTTGTTCTTAATTATTTTGGAATAGGGATATGTATGTAGTGAATAACTTTACCAACTCTGGCAATTCCATTATTAATTACACATGTATCGCAACTGACAACCAACAACCAAAACACCTATTCTGATATTAATGCACCTATAATTCCTAACTGTTAAAATTCTTAAGGCATACATTTTGTCTAGCGCTGCAATCATACATTAATGCTTTCTGTGAGATTTTTGCACTTGCTTGTGCTTCTTTCATACCCGGAGATTTTCATCTTCATTGCACAGGCAGGAGTCCATTGTCATACTGCGACATACATTTTTACAGGTCATGTTGCTAGGTAAGTTTATGTTAGGTTCCTGAAACCGTCCTTTAGCGTTACCCTCATTTAATATATCTAAAAATAGAGTTAGCAGGTCATGTGGTTGATAAAATGATGATGAGGCAGATATGATTATGTAAGGTACACCAATATTGGCGGAAAACAAGCGAGATATCCATAAGACAAAATTTATGTGTTAATCTACAAAGCTGGAATCTGATATTTTTATCTGAAAAGAATGGTAAACCAATGCTAAGTGTCTGACGAAACGTCTTATCAAGATATATGTTTTATTATAAAACATATCCAGAATTCTGCTGGAATGCACATTGTTACAGTTATCCGTTACCCTCGGCTTGTGTTGGTCAGTTTGAGAATTTTTTTTAGTTATTCCATAGACGACATTTAAGCCCACCAGCAATACACCGCAGTATGCCATCTTTAAGTCTATGCTATCACGATAGGGGTTTCTGTTAAAAGCATGGATCTTATTTCCAACACAATTATGCGTAATAAGACAGCCATCTTACTCATTGTTCTAGAAAAATGTTTTTCTATGTAATTAGGTATAATTTTTAAAATTGCCCAGGTAATAATTGGCATTATTGGTTTCCATAATTGTTAGGAGTTTTTACTAAAAAAAAAAAAGAAGAAACACGGTCATGTTCTTTTAAAATTATTTCAGAATGAAAAAAAACTGTTATATTTTATTGATTTCCCATTATTGCTATAGAAAAATTGTCCCTCGAAATCGAAATACAGCAGTAGAAATCCAGTTAATTTTCCACCTGATTGGATTCAGTAAAATCTGAAAATTCTAAGACAATATTCGTAGAATATGTAAGGTTACAATTTAAGAAACTACATTGCGATGAAGCAAAAACATCACACTTGTAACCAGTATATCATCATAAATCCGCCAATTATTTTTCCCCAATATTCTCTAATACATGTATTCTAAAAGACAAGAAATCCGCAAAACTACAAATCCATTTTAAGATTTAACTAAAAGTCTCATTTCTCATCCGGATCCTGAATTTATTTCTCTTTTTTTTGCCAAAAATAAATCGAAAAACTTTTCATTATATTCCAAGGGCAGCTTAAAATACACGAACATATCTTCTTATTGGTTCAACAAACATCAAACGATCAACATATTACGACAGTTCTTGTGGCCGCGCGGCTTTCCACCAGACCGAGTTCTTCACTATCACAAAACTAACACACAAAAAAAAGCATTGAACAAATCACCCCTAACCATCCAAATGAACATTGCAGATTCATCGCTAGACTTAACAGCTCTCGTCTTTGCCTTTCTCTCTCGCATCACTCACTCTCTCACTGTTAACAGAAGCATCTGCAAAAAACAAAGCTAGTTTCAAACCCCAACGTTAAAATTAACTTTATACTACACACCATACCTTGGTTCATTCGATGACTGTTACTGGTGTTGGTTGGTGTTTTTTACTTTCGCATATTCACTCACTCGTCTTGAGCTTAGGTTGGCTCAAAGCGTAAGAGGGTTAATTCTTGTTTGACTGTGTGTGACAAACCTCGCTTGCAATATCGACGATGTATCTCGTCGAATCTCTTCGAAATGCTTAACATTATTTTAACTTATGACCGTCGAGAAGTTTTTTAGTCAGTTAGGCATAAACTTTCAGTCGGTTCGGTTAAGAGCGTCAATTTAAGCTTTAAGTAAATAAAACGGTTGAATGCGAGGATACAACACATAAAGGATACCCAGCGTGCAACGAGTGTCTATCCAAAACAAATTCAATAAATGTGATATTTTTCTTTCGAGTTTCTCCCACAACGAAATTCAATCGATTATTTTCTTTTTGGTGCACTAAAAAAGGATTAAGTTTTCTTTTTAAGTTAACAAATAAAAAAATAAGAATAATGTCACACGGAAGAAAAGCATGATTGAATTATAACTGCCAAAAGAAGGATTCAAAGAAAATTGAAGATTTTATGTGTTCTAACTTTTGTGGTGTGTGCTGTGCGCAATTGTGTGATTATTTAATATTTAAGTAGTTAGATTAAATCCTTTTTGTACAAAACTCATCGCGAAAAAATGGAGAGGAATTTTACATCGAATTTTCAATATGCAGTTGATATTGTCAAGGTTGCTTTTGAAGAATATCAGACACATCATTTGTCGAGGAATTATACAGGATTAATTCAGAGATACTATTCACTAGTGGAGGAGGAATATGGAGGTTTGTATTTTTATATTTGTTGTATCTTTGAGTGTAGTTTATTTTCTGTCAATGAGTATCAAACCAAGAAAATGTAGTTTGTAAAGTACACATGTTTTTTTTTTTCTCTGACGTTATGTGAAAGAGGAAAGTTGATTTGTATTCGCATAATCGTGAGATAACGATTTCAATTTGGGTAGAATTATTACAGCAATTAATAATACTAATTAAGTATTTAATGCTAGCATGTGCCTGATTAATACATTCATTCGGAATGAATGTGTTGAATTTTGTTGAAGTTGTGACCCTTCCCTCACTTACAAACAAAAGAGCTGGCGTGCGAACATTTTTTTTTTGGTTTACTTCGGCGAATTTATTTTTTTATTGAAAGCTCTTATGAATCTTTGAGTTACAATCAGATATGCTTATTTTTTTTTTTTAATAATTTGTGTGCACTCAAGGAATTATGAACACCCTTTAAATGGTTTACATACTCGTAGTGCAGGCGCTGGAAAGGATAGAGAAAGAGAAAGATTGGTGTAGTGGTTTAAAACACAGATGGTATGTTTTAGAAAAACATACATATTGTGGAGCCAATATCATGGCGACATTAGTCTAGGAGTTAGCTGCACATCTTCTATGGTGTCTAAAGTGGTATAAATTAAAGAAATGCAATAAGAAATGAACTGTGATGCTTTTAGCAAACGTAAGAAAACTTAATAGTAATTTCTTGGATAGTGATTTAAAATGTGTTTTTGTACTTGCAATCCTCACTCTTATTTATTTCCAATATGCAGCGCCATCAATAAGCACAAAAAAATTTCCAAACTGCATGTTAGTGACAAATTATTTTACTATTGCTTAACTTACAAGAAGCTATGTAGACAAAAAGAAAATCTTCGATTTGAATGGAATCATTTCGATGTGATGTCAAACATATTCATAACCATATTTGACCTGAAACCGCCACAGTATGAATAAATTATTTTATTAAAATGATACGAAGGTTATTTTCGATTTTTGGCGAAGTAAAGTGCAAAGCGAGTAAAAATTATTGGTTATAACTCGGAAGTAATTTGCATTAAAAATAATTCTTAATTACTTAGTTGAATTTTTAGTTGATTAAAGCAAGAACTTGATAGATAGATAATAGATGAATGCAAATGAAATATAAGCAATAGGGCAAGATAGTATTACTCATTATTTTGATTAGAATTTTAAGTGGATTTGAAACTCAAAATTGGAAAATAAAAATTCCTTAACCTTTTCACATAAATAAAAACCTATATGTACATATACTTCTTGTCTATTCTTTATTCTGAGAACGTTAGCCGATATCCAGGAGAAGGTCATATCATCATCGTGTAGTAAAAAGTAATTAAGTGTGAAATTACTAGTTTAGAAATCACATTTAATGTTAAAATTAAAGACAGCGTTTCAACTCTGAATATTTTGAATGAGATTTTTTTGCAATAAATATACCTACTGTTCACCAATAAACGACTACAATACACAGCTTGTTCTATTGAAAATTTTGCTCTTGCAGTCTTGCAGTTGTACATTTAATTTACAAAAGATAGTATAATTAAGATTTTTGTGAATGTAACTATTTTAGAATAATTTCTGAATCCTTAGACTTTATAAGAGCTAAGGTATAAGAAAGGGTATACGATCATGCTGTCTTCAAATAGATAACAAAAATTTTAAAAGTATAGGAAAGATTTTTTTCTTTCACCTCAAGTACGAGTATAGAGCAATAGTAGCGCTCATGAAAACATGGGATCTCAAGATTTTAATCAAATTTGATATTATGATCATTATAATTTTATCAAGTCTGTCTGTCTGTCCGTCTATACCTCGGTCTGCAGACTAAGTGGTTGAACGTGTTATATTAGAGGTCTATGAGTTTATACCCTGAAACCAAATTAGACTTTTCATGATAGGCGCAAAACTAACGGTACTTTACTTAAGGCAGATTTCGAAAAAGTGCAAATTTCTCTGAAACGGCTAAAAATTGTTTGGAAAATTGCATATTTGACCTATAATAGTATCGAAAAGCACTATAAATTGTTTATTTAAAATTTGAATAACAGCACTCACTCAAAAAAAAAGCCATTTTAAAATAACCAATTTCAAGTTCAGAAATCAGTAATAAATTTATATTAATGGATAACAACTTATTTTTAATGGTATGATCTAGTGGATGGTTCATCTATCTCCCTGTATCAGTCACTTATAGTATTATAACTTTCTATGATATACTGAAGTAAATGTGAAACATATTTGGAACAACAAAATTTTCAATCCAAAGATATGAAGTACTGTTACTACCATCCGTCAATAGCAAGCTCCAAAAGCTTATACATCTAATTTTTACACAACGTATTGATTTTTTATAATTTTTTTTTAGGAATTTTCATTATTAATCTATCCCTAAAATCGAAATATATTTCTAATTGAATCTTTCCATAAAAATTGTTAAATGCAATACACATCTAACTACAAAAGTTTCGAGATGGAGGCTAAAATCAAATTATAGTTGATTACTCTCTCTTTGAATTGTTTAGTTTTAATTTAAAATTTTTAATTCCCAATTTGAAGATAATTGTTTTTAACTCAAAGTTGAAAAAGTACAGTTTATATGCAATGTCTTTTGCTTCTGAAAAAAAAATAAAATAAAGGGATTCCTAAAGTTAACTCGACCAATGTCTGGAAAGAAATTAAGTACAAGCGGCATACTATATTTCTCCTACTTGTAGATATAAAACGCACTGTCTATATGTATGTGTATACACGTATATACGTCGCTCCTATGAACACGTTTCCGCTATCCGAATTTTTGCATGACTATGCTTTTTCTAGATATTTATGGTGAATATTATTATTATGTTTACAAAGGGAAATTGTCTCATTTTAGCGGAATATTTATTATTTTACTTTTTGAGTTAATGTCTATTTTACAAACGTTCTTAGAGTGAAAAAAATATCTAAAAAATGTGCATTTAATACATATGTTACATAGGCAGTAAACAAAAGCTTATAACTATTACCATTTATACAATGATTTTACATAGTATTATTTCCATATATGAAGATGCGCGGTTTGCAGCACCAAGTTCTTGCTCAGTTTCTGCAATACATTTTTGTATACACAAACAAGCTGTCTTCTATACGTAAGTGCGAAAAGTTCAAATATCTGGGATATATGATCAATAGCAAAGCAACCTGTGATGACGACATCAATCATCGCGTATGCGTAGGGTGGATGAAGTGGGGAGAAAACTCCGCTATATTCTGTGACCGAAAAATTCCCTCGAAGTTAAAAGAAAGGCTCTATACCGCAGTTGTGCATCTAGCGCTCACATACGGTTCACAATCTTGGACAATGTATAAAACGTATAAGAATAAATTAACGGCAGCTGAAATGAAGATGCTTCGCATGACAACAGGAGGAGACGCCAGCATTCGATTGGCCTTAGTAACCAGGTGATCCAAAATCGGGAGGCCTGCGGATATTTTCTGAGGTCAAATAGGCGAACCCCACAGGCGAATCAGTAGAATTGCTGTGAAGTGTGGGGGTTATGATCCCTTGCTTTCAGATAATAACCTCGCCGAAATAGGAAACTGACACTTCTACTGCCTTCTAAGTTTGTCTCTACCAAACATTTAATGTTTTTTAAGGAGAAGTCATTTCAATAGCTTTCTAAATGTTTCACTACTTAAAAAGCAATAGTTTTAAATCTCTTAGACCTACTTAGAAGCTTTAGCTTACTTTAATTGAACAAATTATGTAGCTGTAATCTTAAACACGTTTATCGATATTAAAAAAATGTATTTAAACACAGTTCAATAAACATGTATGCTGATGATGTACAGCTTATTTTAAGCTGTCTTTGGGCTTTATAGAACACGCAGCGACTTGCATTAATAATGATCTTGCAGATATAGCACAATGGTCAAATAGAAATGGTCTCCTGCTAAATCCCAAAAAATCAAAGTGTATTGTCATATCAAAAACGCTATTGGATCTGTCATACTTCCCCTCCCTCACCATGAACAATGCTATTATAGAGTATGTTGATTCAGTAAAAAATCTCGGTATGATTTTCAATCGGAACTTAACCTGGGACAATCATGTCAATCTGGTCGTAGGTAAAACCTAGGGTGTACTCCGTACGCTATGGGACTCCCAGTCGTTCACCCCAATTAAAACAAGAACCTTACTCGCTAAAACACTTGCTGTACCTATACTTACATACGGCTGTGAAATATTTCACAACTGTAGCTATATTTCCAATAGGACACTCAATATGGCCTTTAACAGTATAATACGCTACGTCTTTGGTTTGCGACGACATGACCGAATTTCTCGCTATACTAAGTACCTGTTGAACATGACATTTGATAACTTTCTCCAGTTTCGCACCATATGTCTTCTGGCGGATATCCGACTTTCCCATCAGCCTTCCTATCTTTACGAAAAAATCAGATTTTCTTCCTAAAACACATCCGGACAATTAATTCTTCCTCGCCATACTTGCCTGACATCGGAACGTCAATTTTTTATAAACTCTATTCGATTATGGAATGCTTTGCCCCGTAGTCTTAGAAGAATAGACAACACTCCAAAATTTAAAAGGGAAATAAGAATACATTTACGCTAGTACTCTCAAACTGTGGTTTCTTTTCTTTTTTCTTTTAGTTATTTTTCTTTTCTTTCTTTTAGTTATTTCTTTTCCTCATGTTTATAATATTAAGTCAATTTTAACTCACGTAGCTTTCTTAAAATATTTTGAACTATTGAATGCTATTACTATATATAAGATATTGTATCTTGCAGTGTAGCAAATCATTAAATGAATAAATAAATAAATAAATAAAATATTTAGAGTTAAATTCTAGGATTTAATAATGTTTCATCGAATATCTGCAGCTATAAATTTAGGATAATTATTTACAAAAGATTGCAGATGACATGCTTTTGTAAAATTTGCCAAATAAATTTTTGTTTGTTTGTTCTTATTATTTGCTCAAACGAGCATGTTGCACACAAATATAATTAACAAATTAACATCCACATGATGTGATAAATTAACTCCTCCTTTCTACATAAAATTAAAAATAAAAAAGCCTATATAAGTCGAATAGCGGCATTGAATTTGTTAATTAATTTATTCTCTTATGGATAATTAAGGGATGTTATCAAATATAATTTTAATCTATTAGTACATTTAATAAAATGGACAAAGAAAAAGCAAAATAGTTTCGAAAAATAAAAAAATATTAATATTAGCGGTATGATTTTTAATTAAATAAATTAAAGTAAATTTGCTGTTTGTTACCCTTAGACCAAAATCCTCAGTCACGTGCTCTCCTTAAAAATGTCCTATTGTCTTTGTTAACTACAAATATATTATTAAGTCATTAATACCATTAAAAATTTACTATTATCCTTGGATATTCAAGAATCAGTGGAAAGTATGTATTATTATTACAATAATCAATACGGATTCTTAACCTTTAACCCAAAGCTTGCAAAATAGTGCGCTCATTTGCAAATTACATACATCCTTAGGGGTGAGCTCTGCTACTCGTGTATTTATTAAAACAATTTCATATCCTTGGTGAGGAAGTATCCTTCGTTCGCATCTATGCTTTATGGGATGTTTACATCAGCGCCTTATTGCCGAATAGTTCTATATTGAAGAAATGCATGCTTTGAAAAATAAATAAAAAATAATCAGTTCATTACATAATACCAATGAATTGTTTAAACAGTAAACATTCAATAGTTAGTTAGTTAGTTAGAAAGACTGTTTATTTCATTAATAAAAAGATTGTTTGTTACACGTTTATAATTTCTAAGTCTGTTTGATTTGGCTGAGGGCCGTCTACCTGATTGACATTTAACTTTATTAAATTATACATATGTATTAAAAGAGCAATTAATTATCAAAATAAGCAAACAAGAGTATATGTTTATAATAATTGTAAAAGTAGTTTGAAAATCGCCTTCAACTATGCGTCGCCTGTACTTTAGTGCAGTCGTTGTGTATCTATAAAGCATTTCCCAGCCTCGTTCACCATCCAAAATGTGCATCGCCTCCTCTTTTTCCAGTAAGTTAGTGTCTCCCCAAAAATAGGACATTTTACGATAAAGTGCAATACATCCTCTCTTTCGTTGAGATTGCATAGGTCGCATATAATCGGGTGTTCCGGTCGATGAGGTATATAGTTCAGAGGTATAGTATCAAAAATAATATAGGCGAAAGAATTTTACTTAGAAGAAGACGCCCTGTAAATCTATCTGTTACAAAATCTAGTTTTGAATTTTAACGAATGTATGTTACAGTGAATTCGCTTTCGGTTCTTGTATGAGAAATTGTAAATTCTGTTGATTCATATCAAAAGTCAACTGTAGAGACAATTTGTCGTCAACAAGTCAATTCCAAAGTAGGTTAAACACAGAAGTGTAGGGGACGAATTAATTATTTAAAATTCATAGTATGCACCATAAAGCCATACGATAGTTTTCTCCCTCCTTTTTTTTTTATTGCAGTCAAAAATATAGTTTTTCTAAATGGTACTTATAAGGTAAAACTGATAGTTAAAAGAAGACTGAATTGTGTATTGACAGCGCAAGAGCCTTAATTAACAAACAATTTGATTGCTAATTTTTTAATATTTCAAAATTGTGCCTAAAGAACGGGTTCATATTCTCACGTTCACAGAATCTAAGGTAAATTATTTCACAGCACACGGAATAAATGTGTGGTGCACTTCTATCCTGGAGTGTCAAAATGCTCTCTTTCTCCCGAGCAAAATGCCCTCGTGAGTGTTAATGAGTAAATAGAGCCTAAACTACTGAAATGTAAGGACTTCTTCAAAGCAAGCCAAGCTTCCGTTTGTATAAAACATTTAATTCAATAGCCGTAAGTATTTGAATACGTATTTTCATAGGACTGCTGCAAGGCCTTGGGCATTCACATCTACGTCTCCATAGCCTGTACATTGGTTCGTTCATTTTAGCACCAAGAACAAGTTCTGTCTGTTTATTGGTCTAGTTCCAAACTTATTTTGCTAGTTCGTTGACCGTGTCATTTTTTATATTCAGTGCCTCGGGGCTAAAAAAAATGACGTGGTGATTTGAGGCGCGTTCGTCGCTCAAATGTTTTAATAGGCTCAAATTAACGGATGTTATAAATATAGTAGTGGTGATCTTATGTATGTACTCAGCTGATGATGTCAGGTATTTGCCAAAAACATTTGATTGAGACTTAATCTTTTGTTAAAAGAAAATAGACAAAACCGATGTCTCAGCAATTTGTCGCTAATATTTGTGCCAGCTTTAAGGTTTGAGTTCCAATTTTTTCCCAATCTTATTCAACAAAACTGAATTCATATTCAACTACCATTTAGGAAATATAATATCTCTGATTCAATTAAAATTTAGATTTCCCTTACGAGTACCTAAAAGACATTTTTTTTATTTAAACACAACCTTACACGAGTATATGAGTCCATTTCTCCACATTTTGCTTAGACGTTTAAGTGAATAACAATCCCTCCTAAATCGTTTATGCCACACCTTGAGAACAAATCATAAAATCAGATACTATCAGCATCTTGTATGCATCAAAAGGAGGGTTAATTGTTACGCCGCTGAGCACGCTTATAATCTCAAATTCATTCAAATTAAAAACAAATTATAAAACACAAACAAAAAATTATAAAAACATAATATGTCACAAAACAACCACCAACTTAATAATGAACTTGAATACTATAATATACCGGCAAAGTAATGGCAAGCTAAATCAGCAAATCTTTTCATCAGTTTCATACTACACTTACCTAAGACGACCTTGTCAATGTCAATAATTGCTAACAAGTTCATTCCCTCAATTTAGATGTATTTTTTACACGAGTACCTACATACTACTGTGTATAATGTTGGTATGTCAGAATGCCCGCGATTGTGTTTAATCAAAATGCATGTGGGGCCATTAGTAGTTGGTCATGTGAAGAGGTCATGGCGAGATGTGTAAGCCCGGTAGCAGAGGGCAATGGTAGCATAATTAAAAAAAAATATTAATAAATTGATCGCAGGTAGTACCTTGAAAAATGGAGACAATTTAATTCACTAAAGAGTTAGTTTAACCAAGTAATTCGTACAAAAGAATTCAACTGGCATAATGTTATTACGTCATAATAAGATTTGCTTTTGGACTTTCTGTGTCAGACAAGTTCTTTGAACTCAAGGTGAACTTTCGCTTTCGGCTTTTATTTTTTTTTTGCGAACATTTTGAAGAGCCGGAAATTAAGAGCAGATAGTAATTATGTTGAAGAAGCCTACATTTTTTTTGAAGGCTTTTTACATTAGGTGCTAAACACAAACGGTTAGGTAAATTGAATATTAATTCCACTGTCACGCTCTTGATAAGTGAACGCGTTATGGCATCAAGGTGATTTACCAAAAATACAGACACGCAAGATCGGTCAAGCGATTGGAATCGTATTCATGAAAGGTTTATTTTAGAAGATGCACGTGCAAGATATGTATTTACAATTTGAATGCGTTGCAAAAATTATAAAAGAAAATGTAATTGAGTTTAAACTAACTATTACTATTATTGCGGCCATGAATTACGAACATAAGCTTTATCGCTATTGAGTACAACAATTACTAGCATATCCGCAGCGCGAAACCATTTGCTTTTAACTCTGTACTTAACTCACAATGTAGCAGCCCAATCAGGAAAGGTGGCTGTAGCACAGACTTATAAACTTAGGACGCAATCTTTATGCATCCAAAGGAAACACTTAATTTCTCACTTTTCTTTCTTCTTCTTTCTTCACTTTTCTTGACTATCGTCATCAGTGGAAACCAGACCCAGTGCCAATCGCACAAATGATTAAATCCATAGCAATGGTCCCCCCAAGATGACATTAAGCAACTTTTGTGGGACGATGTTAGGATTGTTTTCTCGGTATTTCAAACACAATTTATATTAAGATTTTATATTAACTACAATGTATGTATCGAATATCACTGTAATCGAAAGATATTTGATAAAAACACACAACCTTTACATTTTTCTTCTTTAAAAAAAAAAACTCAGCGTACCCTACTATCTTCACGAACCCATCAACTAGTATTCTGTTTCCGCATGGCAAATCCACTCTTAAATAGTCTTATATTTCTTACAAGTAAATAAATATTTCGTTTTTAGCACGCCTTTGCGGAAATCAAAACTAAACAAAACTAAATTTAGCTATGTTCTAGAAATAATTTTCTACATAATGTTCTTTTAAAAGCCAACACACTATTTTTTTTTTTAAGTAACATGTCCAAAACAAAAGAGTTGAGGCGCGAACTCGATATGCATATTTTATTAAACCGCAAATTAAATGAATGATCTTCTCTGATTTATCAATAGATAAAGAAATAATTGATTGAATATAAGTGCTTTCAATGATTTTAAATTAATTGCCACTACAATTAGTATTTAATAATCATTTGCAATTCCGCTTTATTGTTTTACTAGATCTAATCAATTAATTTGCATTGCGGTGGTTTGTGAATAACTTCTGGTGGCTATCTTAAAGTTAATCGCGCTCTATTAAAATTATTAGTACCTTGTCAAATCAAACTCGATATATACGAGTAGCTTCTTCCATTCAAATTATATCAGTAACTAGACGCTATCTACGTAAGCCAATCTGATATGTTTAATTGCATCAGAAGCCTTGAAATATTTCCATATCTACAAAATTTTCAAACGGAATATATAATTTCGTTTTCTACAAAATGAAAGATAATTTTTGTATGTAATGAAATTTAATGAATAATTTCTTCTATTAATTAATACATATAAAACCTTACATATACTTTATACAACCCATCGCTTTTAAGTAATTTACGATTGCCTCTGTAATCTTTCTTCAACAATGTTTCATTAAAAAACAGATACTACTCTTTGGGTCGCTTGTTTAGCTCTTTTTTCAGAAGATGCAATCTTACAACCAGTAATTTGTTTATTGCTTTTGATGATTGCATCGAATGTTAACATCTTGTAGCTTTAAATTGATTTTATAAATCTAAAAGTACAGGCAGCTGGTAATACACTTTTCTTGTTTTGTTACTTGTTCTTTGCAAAATGAAATCTTAATATAAAATAATATTAATCTTTTTTTTTATTTTCAGATCCAAGAGCGAAAAGATTTCCCCTAATGGATAATCCTCTATCTACATTCGGCTTAGTAGGAATATATTTAGCATGGGTGTTAGTTGTAGGTCCAATATTTATGCGTGATAGAAAGCCATTCAAACTGCGACAAACACTTGTTATCTACAATGCATTCCAAGTAGCGTTAAGTGCTTACATGTTTTATGAGGTAAGTAAGAAAAGTATTACGATTAATAGGTTATGAAAATTATCTATTCCAAAAGTACTCGAAAGTGTAATCTTGTATAATATAAAAGCTATTGAGATATTGACGTTTTTTTAAAATTGTTTTAACTAAACATATTCATTATTTATAAGTTAGCATGTTATTATTATTTCACTGTCTCCCAGACTTTAGAAGAATGAAATAACCCATATTATTATTATTTATTTATTTATTTTTTTTTTTTAATAAAAACAAAAACCTTTTTCGATCCATTTGAGTCTTCTCCGATTGGTCTGATGATCTTTCTGCGAAGAGAATTTTCTGGAGAGACGAAAGGTGGAAAAAGAGAGTTTATATAAAGAAATTTTTAGGTATGAGCTGTTGTGCAAAAGTCACATTTCTTATTGAACAAAACGTATAGCTCTTCAGGCTCAATGCCATTTCTAATCAAAGCGGCAATTTCATTTTATTTAGCTCTAGTCAAATATTCATGGTTCTGCTAGTATGTTTTTAAATCCCTTTTCTCTGCATCTGATGGTCTTATATACCTGGTGCTTCATATGCTTACTTGTCTCCTTCTGTTAAACTAGCGTGATTTGGGCGTTCTCAAAAGTCCGTAGAATGTGGGACTGTGAAAAACGATTAAGCATTTCTTCTGTTAATTAAATAACATGCTTTACAAAACTATGAAGTACAAAAAGGGAAAACCCAATTCGAGAAAGAATATATTTAAATTTAAGAGGTTTTAGAGTACTCACAGTTCTTGCTTATTATTTTTAAATTTACACAAAACAAATAAACTGATTATTTGTAAATACGCTTATTTGTATTTATTTATAGCTTTTGTTTTATTTTGGTCATTCTACAAAGAAGGCTATCAAAGCATTAAAATAGCTGCGTTAATAGTCAGGACTGGTGCAGCATCCTCTTTTACTGAACATTTCTGTGGCAGGAACATGACACCCTTTAAATAACATATTGGGGTACAAATCTAAGTCCAACTTGATCTAGACTGACAACTTAGGCCAAGAATGCTCAAACTACTGTTTTCCTGACGTGGAGTTTCCTAGTTAAAGTACTGAAAAGAGAGGAAAAACAAAATGGCTAGAGTTATGTGTTAATGGAACGGCCTCCTCTGAACCACTCTGAAGAAGTTATGAATTTCACGATGGTGGTTGATGGCGTTACAGACAGGTCGCACAGATGGTTGAAGAAATACTCGCCAATGGCCGTCTTCCTGATTTTGCAGAGACTATGGCATTTGCAGAGGAAGTGTTCTGTGTCCTCCTCTATGTCTGTGTTGCCGCATCCTCTGCAGAGTTCATCTGTACTTAGCCACATTCTCTTCCGGTGGACCGCCAATAGGTTGTGGCCGGTAATGATACCCATGAGAAGCGCTAAGTTTTGTCTATTTTAAGTGAGGATGAGCTTGGTTTTCATCTTGTCATACTCTGTCCAGATGCTTCTGGAGACTCGGCATGATGGGAGCGCTCTCCATCTTTCTTCTGCTCGTCGTTTGAAGTCAAGTGCTATATTTCATTTAACAAGTTTTAGGGGAAGAAGGACTGAGCTTAGAACCATTGACAGGTCTTGGTCTGATCCCTTTCTTGCCAGTTCATCCGCCATCTCATTCTCTGGAATTCCTTTGTGGCCTGGGACGTACCAGAGTATTACATGCTGGTTATGGATGAGCATTGTAAGCTCATCGCGGCAGCGGCTTATTAACTTTGATTTTATTACCGCGGATGAGATGGCCTTTATAACAGCTCGACTATCTATGTAAATATCAATCTCTCTCCTTGTAACAAGTTTCGTGGATAGTTCTCGTGCCGCCTCTGCAATCACTAGGACTTCCACCTGGAACGCACCGCCGTGGTTCGGAAGCCTTAGTGAAATTGCAATATTAGGTTCCGCCGAGTAGATACCCGAACGCACTCCTTCATTTATTTTGGACCCGTCAGTGAAGACTGAAATACTATGCGGGTTAATGACCCAGTGTTCCCTTGATGGGATGACTGTTTTGACGTTTAGGAAGAAATCGGGGGATGGCGCATGGTGGAAGATTGTCTGTGGAGGCGTCTAGGTGAGCCCATTTTGAGATGCTACGATGGCCCGTGTGGCCCCTTCTCTATAGGTTGGATTCTTTCAGACGCAGGGCACTCATTCAAGAACAACCTAAGAAACCTAACCGATGCAAACAGTAGCTACTACACCCCAAAGAAGAATCTTCACAAACTTCAGATATCAGTTGACCTATAGGTTATCCCTATAGAGCAACAATATGTCTCTACATGTAAAAGTAACATGATTTGCTCTCATCTAAGTGAAAAAAACGGGATCTTGGCAAAGAATTCATCTCACCGACCTCCCTTGCTACTATTCATCCAAAGAAGCTTTAAACTTTCTCACAACCTCAAAAGTGGACACTATGCTCTAGAATCCTACAGGTTGGCACAATAGGTCTTTCTTAGAGACCGTAGTACCAGGCCGGACCATATGCTCACCAATCTTATATATTATTACGAGAACAAGAAACTTATCGTAGGTTTATTTTAGTATCTGATTTAGTGATTCGTCTTAGCATTCTTATGCATAGCCAGGATTTTTTCTTAACTCGCTAAACATTTACATATGGTGTACGAATAGATCCATTATATTATGGTTTATTACATGAGCTTTTCTACATACTATACAATAGTCAAACCTCAACAAAACCGATTCTGTGGTTGCCGTGATCAGCGCTTTTATACTGACCAACAAAGAAATGTTTTTTGTCCTATGAAATGAAGTGATTTAGTGATGATTTAGTGAAAGTATGAGTTGCGAAATGCTCGCGTTGCATTAAGTGGAAGAAATATAGAACATTTCTTTCAGCTGCTTCTGAGTGCTCCTGAGTAATTCAAACAAGGAAGTAGCAAAATGACACGGTTATGTTACACCGGCAACGCTAATTGCAGATTCATTTTGCTCCTTAAATCTTATTTAAAGATTAATTGTTGGTAAGATTTGTAGAATTTTAGAAACTTCACCCCTCAAGACTGCTTGAAAAGCTGATTTGAAACGCCCTGTTAGTAATATTTTTTCTTACAATCACTAAAGCCCTTAGCACCCATAGCAGCATATGATTCGTAGAGGTCATTGTCCCGTCGCACAAGTTTCTTAAAGACTTATTTCAAAAAGTATTTTATACCGAAACAGAAAATCCGGTATTATAATTTGCACATGACATCTCCCGATTGATACCAAATTCACAAGCAAAAAACCACCACGAGAGTCTGAGTATCGTTTATTACTACCGCGATAAATCGATTTCTTTGCGTGAGTTTATATGCTAATGCTTGATCTACTGCCAAACACAAGCCCAATTGATTAGCATTTATTTACGAATTAAATTTCCCTGCATGTGAGAACAAAATTTAATAAACACTCCGTTTATTTGATTGCTCGTGTAAAAATTCATTTGGGAAATATCTCATTAAATTCCTAATAAGGAAGTTCAGAAGTTATTTCTTGTTGAAAATTCGAAATTGTTTGTACTTACGGGTATAGCATATATGGTATGTATATATTATATTATATATATAAATATATTTTGTTTTTTTTTTTTTGTAAAAGAAAACTCAAATCCCAGAGCACTGAGAGCCATTGCGGTCCATACGTCTTTGGGAAAAAGGAAAATATCGAACTCGTTTTCTGAGAAACTGTGACTTATCTCTTGAGGCCACAGAATTATACTCGAAGCTATTTACCGACGAGGTTTGAAACTGCAATCAGCGGTTAACAAGTAAACCCATTACCCACTACATCATTGACAGTTCGCTTTGCAGCATTATAAAGCGAACGTTTGTCACAAAGTCTCACTTTGCATCGAGTCGTTAGTTCACCCAAACTCTCAGCGGCTACGCATTTCGTCACGAAAGTTCAGTAAAGTCTGAGTTATTACCTACTCAGACTTTACAGCATCAATTATAAAAGTCAAAAAAACAGAGATGAATAGATCTTCACTTGACCAACGTTTCCCCCTAAACTTCTATTTGAAATTGTGTAATGCTCCTAGTAAATACAACATTGAAGCCAATGAAACAAGTCTCAGTAGCATCAATAAAATGTGTTCGTGTATTTCCAAACCAAAATAGGAAAAATGACAGAGCGACGTTGATAAGGAAATTTTATGACATAATTTGGCAACAGCCAATATGAAGAAGATACGTCATATCATTAAGAAAGATATTTTTTTACACCTGGTATGGTGTGACGTAAGTTTTATATTATTTTGAATTATTCATGCAACATGTGAACTTGAAATTTTAGGCTGTTTTCTTTACCACTTTGAATTTACACAGTTTGAGATATTTAAGGGAATTACTATCCGTAATAGGAAATCAGTATATTTATGACATTTTTATTGCTCTCACTAATAAATATCTTACTATATACATACACCCTTTGTACATACACCCTGTGTACAAAGCTATTAAAAATGTATACTATGAGTCACTTTAAGAAAATATATTAACGTTAGACTTAGGCTTTAGGCTTTATTTACTCTTAGTATTTTAAGTACATCATATAAAATGCATAAAACTCTCCTATCATTTCAGCATCTAATGGCTGGTTGGCTGAACTTTTACAATCTAAAATGTCAACCGGTGGACTATTCCGATGGACCAATGTCAAAACGGGTAAATATACAACTGCAATCTTATTAGAATCTAAAACAAATAGTTTCCTGTTATAATTAATCACCATTTCAACATTTCAAAAAAAAAAAAAGTTTTTATTTATCGTGCCTACTCAATGAAGAGGTTTGAGGGCAGAAATGCATTTCAAATCGCATCGTATAAATTTGCTTAAATTAAAATAGAAATTTCCAAAGGTTGTGTAGTTTTAATCGGATTTTTCGTTATATTTAAATTATCTTAATGAAAAATGCATATGTATAGGCAACGATGTGCTCCAAAATTACATGGGTATTTCACATATTTGGGTTATTCCCTTAAATAATGAGATAAACAAAAACAGACGCATTGACCTTGAAATCATGGCATGATATTTTATTTACCTACTTTTTTTTATTTGAAAATTATCGCTTTCTGCATGAGAAAAGTTTTCATTTTATTTTGTTTACATACAAACAAGTTGAAGTAGAAAGAGGGAAAGAAATAGATGATTAAAGCGTGTGTTTTGGTAACCGGTATCATATAATTATAAGTACCTTACTTATAAATAGGCAAAATAATTAAGGGCTTTATATTGTAACAAAAATCGCCGATCAAGCCGAAGACTTCAAGGCTGCAAAGGATGATGGAGATAAAAATAACCGAATATCTCTGGTTCCCGAGAGGGTTTTTATAACTTCTTTTATTAAAATTATTTTCAACTAAATTAGTTTCATTACAAAAAAAATCTACTACAATTTTTCTTGGCTTAAACTATGCACGTCTCTACTAGCCGCTGTCATCGCTGACCAAAACAGAACTTTCCTTGGACTTCTGTCAACCTCCTTATATATTTGGCTCTGGCTTTCCAGACAAATAACCAAATTTCCAATTCGCCGCTGGAATTCCACCCGTTAAGAATCTGGAATGTTCTTGTACCTTCGAGTTGACAGCTTCGAGATGTTTCTCGGTTGTTTATGTTTCCGTGCCGGTTGTGCGCTCGCGTAACATTACCCCCTCCTTAGGACTCAAAGCTCCTGCTGAGTTCCACTTAGGTAATAGAACAACGCTAATCCGGAAAACTTTTTCCTCGGCCAATTTTTCTGGACTTTTCTTTGAAAGGTCTTGGAGTCTTTTGGTTATAGGTTGAGTTGTCGGTGGGGGTTCGCATCGCTTGGCCGCGCACACACGCCTGGCGACTAGTTCTTGTGATACGCATACAGCCTCTGCAAAGGTGCTTGCTCGCCTTACCATCTGTTGAGATTGGCTGGTGTGGACGAAGTTTCGGGTTAAGCCTAAACTTGCTGAAAGCTCGTTCCGTACACAAAACTCGACTGGAACAGCAATTTCTTTCTGCTTAGTGAACGTTGACCTGGGCACAGTTGCCTCTGCATGAGCTGGAAGTATTTCCGAAGACGTCGATCTCAAAAGCTTGATTTGTGTTTTCGCTGACAGTTGCGGTGGCCGATGACTATCGCAGCAGTGCTCGCTGAAGTTGGGACAGGAGTCCATTCGTTGTCGCTCGTTTACCTCAGGTGGTTGCCTTACTAAGATTGTCGCATGCAGTGACGAGTGGGTTACTGGATCAGGGACACTATCTACCGGGCTTCGATGGCGGTGGTCTAGCTGGTCAGACTGCCTTACGAGTTGTGCTTGGCGATCCCGAATCGCTGATGGTTCCGCTTGATACTGCAATCGTAATTGCCATTCGGCGTCTATACTAGTTCGGGGACGGCTGCTTTCCTCTGATCACCCGTGTTCCAACCAATTTGTGACTGACACGGGTTTTCCACTAGCATCACTTGGGGCGACGAGTTCGCAGGTACTTCTGTGGTGAGTGCAACTTGGACTAATTTCCCCTTTAGTCCATCTAGCCTTCGTTAAAAATCATTTTGGAACTCCAGCATCTCCATCATCACCCTTTCCATGAGCTGGGTTTGCTTCCGGGTGACCTCCTCAAGTATTCGTCGTACTTCGTCGGCATTCATTTTTACGTGGTGGGAATTATGCTTAATTCCGGCCGCATAACCCCACATCTGACACCAATGTAACAAAAATCGCCGATCAAGACGAAGACTTCAAGGCTGCAAAGGATGATGGAGATAAAAATAACCGAATATCTCTGGTTCCCGAGAGGGTTTTTATAACTTCTTTTATTCAAATTATTTTCAACTAAATTAGTTTCATTACAAAAAAAATATAGTACAATCTTTCTTGGCTTAAACTGTGCACGTCTCTACTAGCCGCTGTCATCGCTGACCAAAACAGAACTTTCCTTGGACTTCTGTCAACCTCCTTATATATTTGGCTCTGGCTTTCCAGACAAATAACCAAATTTCCAATTCGCCGCTGGAATTCCACCCGTTAAGAATCTGGAATGTTCTTGTACCTTCGAGTTGACAGCTTCGAGATGTTTCTCGGTTGTTTATGTTTCCGTGCCGGTTGTGCGCTCGCGTAACAATATGTACAATTTAAAAGCACCACCTACGTTAAAAAGTAGTTACTTTTTTTTTTGATACAAAGTTGCCTGAAGGATCTGTTCATAGCATAACTATAGAAAATATTTTAAGGAATATTGATTTTTAAACTACATAAATGAATTTGATATGTTTATGCTTTTCGAAACTCATGTATTAAAAGAAGAAGAGAAAAGATTAAAGCACCTATTTATAAATTATGAATTGGTAATGGTACCTGGTTTAAAAAAGTGTATATTTGGAAGAGGAAATGGTGGTGAACTATTTGCTTATCATAAAAACCTAAAAAATGTCTCCATTGAATTCTAAAACGTTCGGGAGACTTGTGTCCTTGAACTGAATAAAAGTAATTATATGTTACACATAATACCTGCATACTTAAACTAAATGCATTGGCAATGTGACTTCAATAAGTTAAATAACTTTGTAACTGCTTTCGATTTAAGAAACTTAGTGATTATCCGTGATAGCAGAATAGGCTTATGACAACATTTTTTTTCTAGCGGAAACACCCAAACAGCTGTGTATATAAGTCGCGGATCATGAAATATATGATAGCAACGGTACTAAAATACTTGATTTGGATAATTGCTAAATATTAAACGAAAGCTGGGATGGAGATTCTAACGTCGAATATAACTTCCTACGCGGTACAGCGTGTTTGGTTATAGGTTATTGTCTCATTGCTGGAAAAAGGAATTTATCAGCGATTTCAAAGTAGTAATAAAAACATTTTCTGATCATACCATATGTCCCTGGAAGTTGTACTAAAATTCTCAGAAGATTCAATATTGCCGTTAGTGAAAACCACATAAACCTGTTATCAAAACTTTTCTGGAGTGAAAGAAATCTTGGAGAATACCAATTTAAGTTAAACATAAAGATGAAATAACTAAGAAGAACAAATACTTCGCCAAATATTAAACCTCTTACAAAAATTATTAAAAAAGCTGCACCAGCAAGACCGGTAACAAAACATAGGGACAAAAAAGAAAAACAAGTTGGTTCGATAGTGAATGTAGAAAAGACAGAGATAAATCTTTTGCGCTCTTAAAAGTTTTATACTACACAATGTTGATATTTTAAAAATTATATACTCGTAAGCGAATGCGAATAAAAAATTTAAGAAAATCTGTCATACAAGAAAGCATCTAAAAATAAATGCAATAAGTAGTGGCAAATCTTTAGCGGACTTATGGAAGGCGGTAAAATAAATAAATGGAAACAAAAATTTAATTTCTCCAAATTTCAATGGCCAGCAATTAGGAGATTACTTTACTCACACTAACCGAGATACAACGAGAGGAAATCTCCAGGACCGTATCCCATCTGATTTCTATAAAAATTGTACCACTGAGTTTAAAATAGCTCTCTTAGGGTAACATAATCAGATTTTTGAAATTGCGGATATCTCAATAAGCTTCAGAAAAGCAATCATATTCCATCTGCACCAAAAAGCTGAAGCTGCTGTTTAATAGACTTAGGAAGTGGATTAAAGATAATGAGGTCCTGCGCGAATTTCAAGCTGGTTTTAGAGAAGGTTACTCAATAATAGACAAAATATTTATGCTCGTGAACATAGCTGAAATATACAAGAAGAGAAATGAAAAGTTGTATGCCTTATTTGTAGACTTCCGTGCCGCATTTGACTCCATAGCTCGAGAAGCGCTTTTTTTAATAGTGTCTTATAAAGAGTTACCTCAGTACTCCGAGATATGGCTTTTTTGCTCAATTGCGGAGTTCACCATAGGTACACCATTTACCTAGGTAGACAAAATCCTTTACTTACTCAAAATCATTAATCTATTTTAATTAACTATGTTATACACCTGTCCCCCGATTTACACGAAAGATCGGTTCCTGAAAATATCGTGTAAATCGGAATCCTAGATTTTTGTATGAAAAACCATGTAAATCGAAAAAAAATCTAAAATGCACATAATTTATTCAGTTTTTTTTAATGAAATTCATTTATTTCAACGCAAATAAGAATAAAATATAACTGAAAAATAAAATATATCAGTCCATTCATGTAATAACTAAAAATTAAAGAAATTGCTTTATAGAAATTAAAAATACAAAATTCATAAGAAATTAGTGCGAAGATTTAATTACCATCACTATCATTGACAATCTTTTCTCCTTGGTTGGTGAGATTTCGCTCTTAGAGAGATTTCGTTTTATTTTGAAAAATTCGTGAATTTAAAAACCGTGTAAAAGAGAAAAATAACGTGTACATCGAGGGACAGGGGCTTGGGTAAAAACATGTAAAAGTGAAATCGTGTAAGAGAAGTACGGTGTAAATCGCGGGATAGGTGCACTTGCAAAAATTATTAAATTCTTATAGTAGCTAGCTTAGTCTTTGCATCTTTACATCGTAGAAAACTTGTGATGGTGGTTGCCAAGAGCCATATATGCAAAAATCTTGCAGTTTAATAATAATGCAATTATGCTCTCCTAACAATCCAATATTTACCAGCACTGCTACGCTACATTCTTAAATTTTCTCAAATTTTGTAGAATTCTATTTCATACCATAATTATGTCTTATGGGTGCCGTGGCGTAAGTGGTTAGTGTGTCGGACCACTGCGCGTGAGGTTCCAAGTTCGAATACCTGAAAACACTAAAACGTTTTTTCACGCTTCCACGTCTTGCGAACGTCTGACAAACATCCGAGAGTACTGTTGTCACGAAAAAACTTCTCAAAACAAATTGCCTTTCGGATACTGACACTTAACTGTAGGTCCATTCCATATGTGTGAAAAATATAACGCGCACAGCATGAGTGTTTGTGAGAAGCTAGGCCCTGTCACTTAAAGAACTGTTGCGCCAAATTTTGTTTAATATAATTTATTTACCTAACAATGGATTAAACTTAATTTTTGATTTAAACATTGATTTCTTTACCTTTCTTCAAAGGGACGCTATTCTAGTAATGCACTAAAGTCACTCATTGTTTCATCATTCTGCAAATGCGAAAGAATTCAAAGCTTTTTCTTCATTCACCGGTATTATTCCGGTGGAAAGGACTGTAAACAAAGACCGAAACTTTTTGGAAAGTTTAACGTAAGAAAAACATTTCTTGAGAAACACGCACGGTACTTATTATAGTTATGGCTATCCCTACAAATAAAATTTTATTCTCTATGTTTGAGAATCACTCATTTAAGAATGACTTGTGTGGTTGCTTTGTTAATATTGGCAGATTAGTTAAAAAATATCGGCAGATTGAAGAAAGGTAAATAAAAGCTATGCGCCCCATGAGTTGAATTTTCACCTGTTAGATTGTTGCTAGTTCAGTCCAAATAAGGGTTTAACACTGTGCATTTGAAAAAAGCGTTTAGCTGTACTTCTTTTATATGTTATGAAATAATTATTGGAAAAATCTGTTAAAGTAGAATTTAAAAATAGTTTACTTCGATTTTAAAATTTAAAATATGCGTTCATGGCGTAGGAATATCTGAGAAAAATATAGGTTTTAACTAGATACATATAACGGGTGCGCCGTCTTTTATGTCGGTATGTAAATATTGAATAATTTTGGCATTTATCAACTGATTGACTTGAGTAGACATGTTTTGGAAACGTCAATTCAGTACAATTTTAACCATGCATGGCTTAATACCGAAACAACGTGCTAAAATAGTGACGAAGTACATTAAAAATAGTCGTTCAGTTGTGTTAACTCAACGTGCATATCGTCGAAAATATCGGGGCCAACAAGCACCATCTGACAACACTATTCGTCATTTGGTGTCAAATTTTGTTTAGCATGGGACAGTGGGAGATCGTCGACATGCCGTTCATCAACGCCCAAGACGTCCAATGAACTGGTTGAAGCGGTACGAGAGAGTGTTGCTGAGAACCCACATGTGTCGTATGGTCACCGCGCTCAGCATTTTGGGGCCAGGGTAACAACCTTGCGGCGCATTTTGAAATATGATTTGCATTTGTTTCCGTATAAAGTACAATTGACTTAGAGAATATTGCCGACAGACCGTCCACGTTGCTTAGAATATGGCCAAACAGTCGCTCGAATGGTTAACACTGAGCCTGATTTTTGGAACCAAATTTTGATGACCGACGAGGCCCATTTCACACTTTCTGGCGCCGTTAAGAAGCAATACTGCCGCATTTGGGGAACGGAGAGTCCACACGAGATCCATGAAACGCCATTGCATGACAAAAAAGTAACTTTTTGGGCCGGCTGCGTTTGCGCCAAAACCATCATTGGGCCATTTTTCTTCAGAGAAGGCGAAACAGTCAATGGGAATCGATATCGGTGGATGTTGGCTCATTATGTCGGCGCACAAATGTGTGAAAAAGGTCTGGACGGTTACTGGTTTCAACACGACGGTGCGCCATGCCACAGTGCAAATCAAACAATGCAGTTTCTGCAACGAAAATTCCCTGGACGTGTGCTGTCAAAAAATGGAGACATTGACTGGCCACCCAGATCTCCAGATTTGACCCCTCCGGACTTCTTTTTGTGGGGTTATTTGAAAAGCAAAGTATATGCCAGCAAGCATTAGACCATTGACGAGCTCAAGACAAAACTAGTCCAAAGAAATTGTAAAGGACGAAATTAAATAACAACATCTCTTATATGGAAATCGCTTTTTTTTAAGTTATTCAATATTCACATACTGACATAAAAGATGGCGCGCCCTGTACATTATGTAGTTACGGATTTTGTCTATAATTCGTCCATATGTTAAGCGGGGTTAAATTTAATTCACATACACTTATGAAACAAGCAATGTCAATGTACCAGATTATAATGGTATCAATCCATTCGCTATGCCATCTGTTCAAATCGAACTTAAACCTGTCTACATACAAGTATTTATACTTGAAGTACCCTGGTTCAATTTTATATGCTCATTTTGATAGTTTTAAAAATAGAACAATAATGTAGAAAGAGTCAATACATATGCATTTTTAATAACACACAATTTTTTTTACAATTTTTATAGAAACTGGTAAAAAATTTGTTACACAATTTTCCGAATAAAGACACATAGGACCAGGTTTTATAGCAAAATCTCGTGGTAAATCCAAGAAATGTAATAATTTCAAACTTTCATCTATCTGGCAAGTGCTAGCCAAGTTTATATCATTGTTATTGGTTATATTCCAATCTTATGAACTATTCTAGGTTTAGAGATTAGCGAACTTATTGAGAACCTGTAAATAGGGCAAGAGAACATACGAGTAGTTATCTTATCGTAGTTATAACGTGATTTTGGGGCTTATAAGTTTTCGCCCGGAGGTCATAGAACTCTAAGTTAAGGAACTTCTTCACGCAAGTAAAGAACCTACCTATTTATCTACCCATACTGCGTAAAACAAAACTGAGTGAGGTATCAGCACTAAACAAGGTGGCGCCCTGTTGGGTACCGGAACACATGAATGTCTCTGGAAATGGAAAAGCGGATGAATTAGCTAGAAATTGGTAAGGCATGAATTCCCCACAGGCCCTTATTATCGTAGCTAGTACGACGCTTAGTACACTTTATAGGAAAATAGACACAGATTCCATCGAAAGAGCTAATAATATCTGATATTAATCAAATACATGCGCTACAGCTAAGTCGATATACCCAGCCTACGATAAGAAGAAATCCATCAATGGGATAAAGCTTAGAAGCAAGGAAGTTCGAACTGTTGCCGGTGTCGTGACTGGGCACAACGTGATAGGCAAACATGCAGCATGGATATATCTCCTAACAATGACTATTGTAGAAGCTATAGGGATGAAGAAAAAATGGAATCTATTCTCCACCTACTGTGTGACTGTCGTGCAATCACCCTTAAAAGAAGAACTACTATTGACAGTAACTTCTTTTCAGAATTAAATGAGCCACGAAATATTGCGCCGAACAAACTCTTGAGATTCATACATCTACTTGGGTAGTTAAGTTAGTAGCGGAAAGTTTTAGATTCCCAAGGTTTTTAAACAAATTAGGTACGATGGGTTATATGTAAAGATGTAAGCGCCTCCCTTCAAGGCACTTACAGACGATCCAAGATGCACGATGGGTTATATGTAGTCTAAGTGGGCCGTAGACATCTCCCCTAATAAGGGCACTTACCTTACCTATCCTATCGGATATATTTTAATATGTTGAATCGACCGACCTCCATGTATTACCGGAAGCCACCAACATAGGCTGACCCAGTTGACCCAGACAAAGCCTCCATCTCAAAAAGTCGTAAGTTCCCGGAATATTCAATCTCAATATAGATCCAATCTTATACTACGAGTAGCATACCGGACACAGGACCGAAGTAAATAAAAGAGGAACTGATAATTTTTATATGAAGATAGTTTTACAGAAAATAAAATATTCATTTTGCCTCCGACAGATCATTTTTCATCTCCAGAATATTAGCAGTATCTAAAAGTAAATGCTAAATACCAATGAAGCCATGAATTCGTAACTAACGAATCAAGCAAAGCGTTAAAGGTAAACGTCCAACTTAATTCAAATTAGAAGAACAAACTTCTGGTATTAGTCACATTTAAACAAACAAAGATTGGATAATAACTAAACAGAAAAAGGCACATAGGTCCGTTAAAAATCACACTATCTTTGAAGCCTTGTAAGAATATCAAATGATGTGTTCATCATCATTTTAAACCCAATATGTCAGCCATTAAATATAATAACTACCAGCAGTAAATAGTTTGTATCTGTCGAACAATAAATTAACACATCTTCAAAGTAGTCATACTTTAGCCTCCGTCCGTGGTACAAACAAAAATCAAGAAAAAAAACTGATATCTCTATTGGTGTTTAAAGATACTAATTGAGATCGTATTTAACAAACAAATATAATATTCTGCGACAATATTGCAAAACATCGTTCAACAAAAACACCAAATGGCCATGGTGTGGTCCATTAAACCCATCATCTGCAAATAAACAATTCTCATTTGACGCGCTGTGTGTTTGGTCATGGCCACATGTGGCGAGGAAGCAAAAAGTACGAAGTTGTAGGTATATCTGTAGTAGGGCCTCCTCAGGTTAAGGAATACAGCTCGAACTTCATATTCGATAAACAAATGGAGAAATTAAACGAATCACTCTCTCAGACGAAGTAAACTTTGTGGCTGAAGAAGCATTTAGTTCATGGGTATATTGTAAACTTGAAACTAGTGCACACACACATACTGTACCAGAAAATTGTGCACTAATTGATTTACAAGTGAACTAACAAAACCAATAATTACTCCATCGATATTTTGCAACGAGTAGTGCCTACTCTGATTGATACTTCTTCTGCTTCCTTCGGAGCTGACTTTGTGCCTAACGACGACGGCAGTTTCTTCAGTGAAAACCGACATTCGTCATGAAACGCATCAGTGCACTTGAATATTGTTTTGTATGTCTTGTAGTAGAATGCGCGTTTGTTTACCAAATCACAATAATAGTATGACAGCACCATAACAATACAATACAAGCTGAAAGCTTAGCAGTGTTTCGAGGGTCAGATAGAAGTTTTATTCATATGCTCTCACTCTTTCGTAGAAATAATTACTAGTTGGATTGCGTGCTGGAAACAGTTTTGCAATCGTTTGTCGTTAGTCATTAGTCATTAGTCATTAGGTCTAGACTGATATATTCTTTCACTTTTTTTTGCTTGCAGATGCTCAACCTGTGCTATATTTACTATCTGTCGAAACTAACTGAATTTGCGGACACAATTTTCTTTGTGTTAAGAAAGAAGTCGTCACAAATCACATGGCTGCACGTGTATCATCATTCGTTGACCCCACTGGAAACGTGGGTTTTGGTTAAATTTATTGCAGGTGAGGCATCTAGATTGTACAGTGGGGTGATTCTGATCCATTTCTAAAACTAATTTTCACTTATTTAGGTGGCAATGCGACGTTCCCAAATATTCTGAACAACTTTGTCCATGTGTGCATGTATTTCTATTACATGATGTCTGCGATGGGTCCAGAATATGCTAAGTTCCTGTGGTGGAAGAAATATATGACTGAACTGCAAATCGTAAGTACCTTTTTACACCTTTCAATAATGCATATGCATATATGCATATAATCAGATAATGGTTCAAAATATTATATTTGATATAATACTTGAAACTTTAACAGCGGAAACAACTTGTGTCAGTATAACCTGATATACGTATTATATCCACGTCATTCGTTTCGAAATTATTCTTGTTTTTCTCTTTTCTTTTTTATAAAAAATAATCAGTATTAAAAATTTAAGCTTCTGTAAAGCATTTGTCAGTGTTAAGTCAAGGCAATCTCAGAATTAATGACAATATATCAACAGTGTAAGTCAAGTGCTCTCACCTCTACCAACGCATTACCACTTTTTAATTACTACTCCATTAACCTATAATGTGTGACGCAAAATATGAGTGTCATCACATATTAATTACTAGAGATTAGTATTAATAATGTAATCCAATAAAAATGAGGATTAACTACTTAACTTCTCTACTTCCTAGTGCAGACAATCAGTAAAGCAAATCTCTACAGATGTACTCGTAACACCACAAAACCAATTTCATTGAATCCTCGTCATGTTGTTCTCTTGGGCTTATTGAAACACCTACTATAACATTTGGCTAAACCTTTTTGGCATTCGAAATTAATATTTTAAGGTACTATCTAGAAGATCTATGGAAACGAAAGACTGAAGAATTTTGGAAATATGGTACTATCACTAATTCAATATGCAGCTCGAGAACATTGTGCGCCATCTACCTTTGTCCTGTCCACTCCAGGAAACGATTAATTGCTGTCTGTTTAGACTAATAGGACTTTTTACTGCTCACACAGAAGACGATTTTCGGAAAAACTTGACGTTGAACTCGCAAAATCACTGCCCAGCAATATCGAGGCCAGTTCGAATGCTATTTCGATTCGTGCTATTCGAAATATATTTTTTCCCGAGTAAATGTCAGCGGAAAACTAATGTGATTCTTGGTCTAATTATTTTCTCCTTGACCCAAATTTTTCTAGTAGGTATCGTTGAACTGAACTAGAATTTGACTATCCAATGCTTATGGTTGGGTGTCAAGTCGCCCAAATTAGAAAAATGTCACATCGCCAAAAAAATGTTGGCTACGGTCCGACACGGGGCGGATTTGAGGTGGGTGCGAGGATGTATGCAAGTTTCTTTATATTCGTGTCTCGCACCCAACATCACACCCGCCTCAAATCCAACAGTGACCCCAAGCAGGGGGGTTGCAGGGGGGAAGCATGCCCCCCATACACATTGCACTGTTTATGCATTGTGGACTTATGTATACCCCATCTTATTTGGTTTTTCCTTGAAAGATTTTCATTATTTTGCAGGTGGGGCAAAAGACAACATTTTATGTTGGAACAACCGTCCCGATTCGGTGGGACTTATTCCCCGGGGACTAATGCCCCTGCGCCCAAAATTGCAGAAAAAAAATGTTTTCAATCTTTTTCAATTTGGTCTATGGTCGTCTTTGTTTCACCTTCCTATGTGTTGGTATTTTCAAATTGCGATAAAACGCCCATTTCTGCTTTGGGTGATTTGACATTTCATTTCTTGGTCGATCTGTCATAGTGTAAAATGGCCCGAAAATGTTGGGCGATGTGACATTTTCCAGATTTGGGCGATTTGTTGCTGGGCGCTTTGACACAGATCCGCCTTAAAATAGCCGAAACACAAAATCGCACAAAATCACTTTTTTTGTTTTGACATCATGTCAAATCACCCAAAAAATAAAAATGTTAAATCGCCAACATTTTTTTTTGGGTGATTTGACATTTTTTTAGTTTTTTTGCATTTTGGGCGATTTGGTTTTGAGCGATTTGACACCCAACCAATGTTTATATTATGAAATAATTATTATGTTTGGAGTCTTATGGTACTGACGGCGATTAAAAAATAAATACATATTTGGCACATCAGTTATCTAAGTGCTTGGGCCTGGGCATCTGGCAACCACTCGTGTGCGTTAAATTTTTCACACGAATGGAAGGGACGCTTTCTTGTGACAACAATACTCTCAGAGTATTTTGCGAGAGGTGGGACCGTGAAAGAACTTGTTGGTGTTTTCTGTGATTCGAATTTAGAACCTCATGTGCAAGTGGTCTGACACTGACTGTGATTAATCAAATTTAATTCATTCTCTTAAACGTTGCAATGGACTTTAGCTTCTAAAATGGTCTTAAGAAATACCTTACTCTCCAGCAGAACCTTATGCCATAGTACCTTCATAGTTGTGGTGAAAAATTGTGTTTGAAGAATTAAGAAGTGTGCGTTTCAAAAATGAAGAACATTTTTGTTTCAAGGAAAACTGCCTGCTTAGACATACATATATTATTAACTAGCTGACCAGCGCTCACCTTGTTTCACCCGAATTTTAGTTGAGGCTCATTTACTTATTTTCTTAAATTAAATTGCCAACTAAATACAATACTCAAAACGTACAGGTAAACTCAATTATAACTTCCCCAGTGGGAATCCCTACCAGAGCACCCACTAAACCCTCAGAAAACACACAACCCATTCGGCAGGTATATCAGGAAAGGAAACCGAAGAATAAGAAACACGAAGATTACCATACCATCCCCCTTCCCCATCGCGATATCAAATACACAAATTTCGATCAAAAGTTACTCGTTTACGGGGGACGCAATTCAACCCCTGAATTTTGCAAAATATATTTTTGATTATCTTTGATCTCAAGTTCAGGCCGGCGTATCACGGTAAAACATACATCATTTTAAAAGTTAGATTCTACGCAATACAACAGTGAAAACCTCGTTCAATAGTTTCAGTAGTTTCTTCGTAGTGCATGTGGAAACAGTTTTACACTTACAGTTATATTATACGTACAGATTTTGACTATTTTGTAGCAACCCTTTCATTTCCTGAAATAAAAAGTATCCTAAATACTGACCCGGGATATAGGCTATATCGCTCTGCCAAGTCTCATTAAAATCCGTGCAGTAGTTTCCGCGTGATATGTGCACAGAAAGATAAAAACATCTGACCCTCTACACTTTTATTATATATTATTTTTTTTATTTTTTATTTACATGTTCTTTTTTTATCTTAACTTCACATTTTTTAAAACACAGTATCTGTTTTATAATTATGAAAAGAACCTACGACAATGACAATTTTGTCGTCTGTCGGTGGTTTGATTTTATTTAAAGCTTAAAAACATACCTATGTATATAATACAATTAATAACTTTATTCTAAAAATCAGTAATTAAATTCATCTATTAGTTGTTTTCTATATTTTATTGCTATATTAATGTAATTTATAAGATTTTGCCACTGACCATCTTCCCCATTTAGTAAAGAAACTATCTCTTCTTCATTTAATTCATTCTTGCCCAAATATTTTAATATGAATTCCTTAAGAATTGGACATATGCCTGGGAAGTGTTTTAAATCCTCACTCTCACTTTTGTTGCACAGCGAACAGAGTTTAGATGCATTTCTATTTAATCTAGTTGCATTAAGTTCAATTAAATCACAGCGAGCCTTAAAAATCCAAGTTATATCTTGTTGCGTTTTACAGTCTAACAAATATAGATGTCCACTTGAATGGTTTAACTTTTGGTAAAATCTATTTATCTCTGTTGCTCTGCGTATTCTTTTTTGAAAACATGAATACCTAAGACTATGCAACAATTCCTTTCTTTTTATTTCCCATACATTCCTGTTTAAATCTTCCTCACCCCATCTCAAATTGTACACTTCTCCAAGTTTATTTAGTTCATTTACCCAAAATACGTTTTTTGCTACAACTTTTTTCGTCAGTATATGTGGTAATCGTTGGTTGCTATACTCAAACAACACTTTCAAAGAATATCTGAGGTGCAAGTCTAGTGTGTACATATGGCTGTCTTCAATTCCAGTCTCCAGCATCAATATATAAGTTGGTGTACAGTTTCAATATCTTTTTTATAAAGAAACGCTACAGTTTGTCTACTTTGTGAAACAATTTACAGCCCCAAACCTGCGCACCGTAGGTCTGTATTGCTCTACAAAGCGCCAGAAAAAGCCTCCACTTAGCTGAGAGTGAAGCGTTTGCTTTACTCAGAAAGTTATTCCAGGTGGCATTTATACTATTTTTCGTCGAGGAATTTCTCTTTTCGACATGCTTCCCAAAATGCATCTAAGGCGTAAGTATAACTCCCAAATAGCAATACTGTGACACAACTTTGATTGGATTGCCCTTAAATATCCTATTTTCTCGGCTAGATATTCGTCCGCCTTTTCTGAAGATCATCATTTCTGACTTGTTCATGTTTACTTCTAGATTCCAAAGTCTGCAATATTGTTCCAATCTACCTATCATATTCTGCATTATATGGATGTCGTCCGCACTTTTATATATGCATAGATGAAACAATTACATATGTTTATAAATTTGATAACCGCAGTTTTCTGGATTTAACAACCTCTGGGGGCTCAAAATGGTGCGAAACTTTTCTTCATACAATTGGCACTATGAACTTCCTTATTTTGTCTATCTTTCCCTGTTAGCATAGTTAGCAAGTTACAATTCAAACTTTATTGGTGGCTTGCTTGAAAATAAATCATCAGCAAAATACGGACGTTCACCCTGCTTCTTCTATTAAGAAAAATTCAAGGCCAATTTATAGATACTCGTAATTACTTTTTTAAGGACTTTTGACTTAACATTTTTTTATACAGTGAACGGTTTTTATAACAGAATTTCAAAAACGTATTTTGGTCTCTTTTTTTAAGATGGCGGCCTATTACTTAGGTGGCGCTACAGTTCGGGGTGAACTTCGGCCTCAACCAACAAGCCTCTCCATTTAGCTCGGTCTTTAACTAATTGCCTGCAGTTGCGCACTCCAAGTTGGTCGAGGTCCCTTGAACTTGTGCGCGCCACCTACGGCTATGATTCCCTCTACTGCGTCGTCCCTCGGGGTTAGATTCGAAGACTCTGCGGGCCGGAGCGTTGGTGTCAGTTCGCTCTACATGAAGAAGAATTTTTCTCTCGAAGCGACCAAGGATATCTTCATACTCTTTTAGAAAAATCCATGCTTCAGCGCCGTAAAGCAGGACTGGGATGATCAGAGTCTTTTACAGAGTATCCTTAGTTTTTCGGTTTAGGGCTTTACTGTTGAATTGCTTTATAAGTCCAAAAAAACAGCGATTGGCAAGAGTTATTCTTCGCTTGATTTCTGCGCTGATCTTGACTTTAGAGTTTATAGTAGAGCGAAGGTAGACAAAGTCCCTTACTACCTCGAAGTTATAGCTGCCCACTGTGACATTCTGTCCCAGCCATCCGGTTTTAAGTTCGGAAATCAATTAGAGGATTAAGAGCATAAATCTGGTTGGAAATTTACAGTTATAGATAGTCATAGACAATTTTTTCAAGATGAAAGCGTAGGATAAGTGAATAATAGGAATTAAAACTGAATTCAGATAAAAAAAAATTAAATCCGATGCAAGATAAAACTAGCGCTTAATGGATGAGCATTTCAAATTTGTTTGTTTATCTTTGGTTTGATATCAAAACGGAGAAGGACATTTTTCTATGTATGAAAGATCTTGGAGATCTATAGTAGAAGTGCAAAAATTCCTTGCGAATTTTCAAACCATCCAAAAAGATCAGATGTGAAAATTTCCCATCTTGATGATAAAAATTGTTAATAAATCCAAGCTCTTGCGTTTGTTTTGAGAACACAAAGAATTAGTTAATATTTTAAAATCTTACTGATCACCAAAAATTTTAAATTTAATATTGGCACATCCCATTGACGATTTCATTGCTAGTTTAAAAATTAGGAAAAAAAAATGCAATCCTTTATACCAGGATTCATTCTGTCAGTCAAAAGTAAAGTAAATAGGAATATTTATTCTTACTCATGCTTTTAATGATTCAAATTTTCTTATAGCGGGGTTCACATTATACAGTTTGCTTGATCGATTTGATTGACGACCGACCAAATCGTACAATTTGAACACTCATCAAGCAAGTCATCCAATTTGTAGTATGGTTTTTCAAATTTTTCAACTTTTTGCTTTGCTTGACAGACATATCGTTCGATGTGAACGCTTGTCGCACAACTTCAGAGCATTTTTCATTTTTGTTTCTGATTTCGATGAGAAAACATCGAAGCTTAATTTAAAATATGGTGTCGAGAGCAGACAAATAGTTTTGGCAGGAGTTTTTTGAACTAGGTTAGGCTAGCTTGGCACTCTCGTGCAGATATGCTTTGACCAATAAAGGTCCTTTGTGATGCCATGGACCTACCATTAGACCACTCAGGGACCAATCAAACCAACCAAAGCTTTTGTTAAAGCGATGGAAGGTCATGAGGCCCAAGGACACCAAATCGCCGAGGACATCAAGGAAGGGGGCCCTTAGATGGAGTATTCTTTTGCGTGATAAATAAATAAATAAATAAATAAGTAAATAAATAGATAGAGCTGGGCATGCGCATACGAGGTGAATGAGATGCTCAAGTTAAGCTTTTCGGAGAAAACACCACAACCCGGTCTTAGGGCCATTTGTGAGAAGTGAACCGAACTGCCATCAGCTAGGGAGGAGTTGTCCCATTCATCCCGTTCAGGGATACTGGTACTGAAGTTATAGTCAAATCTCAGTTTCTGTGGGGTGTAGACCGTATTTTCATGGGTGAAGTCCAAGGCCAGTGTTATAACTAGACCACTGCGGGGAGGCTTTTAAACGGATGTCCGCACTGGCAGCAATCTGTTTGCCAAAAATATCGAAGGGCAGCAGATGGAACAAAATGTCCAGTGCCGTAGAGGGAGTATGTCTATGAGGGGAACATTATATTTCCTAGTGAAGGGACCGAGTTTGGTTTTATGAGAGTTATCCCCAATCCACATTTAAAGGCCCATCTGGTAAGCCGATAGATAGCATATTGGAGGATTAACTTGAGAGTTTCTGCGTGTTTGCCAGAGGCAGTAGCTATGTCATTTTTTTAACTATATCGCCAATTTCCTGAAGTGTGTATTTTGTCTTTTATATGAATTGTAATTTTTGTTAATAGTTCTTCATATGTCACCGTGTCCATCCTTAAGTAATTCCGAAAATCGTCAGGCGAATTTTCTTCCAATTCGCTCAACTGGTTTACGGATGAAAATGTATTCCTTTTTTTATTCAAGGTGTAACCCACATGCGTTTTTTTCTTTTTTCTTATTTTCCTAAATTCCCAATATCTCGTCGATAACAACGAACACATATCTCGTCGAACGCAACTAAAACATCCGCCGCCATGTTCACAGTTCGAAATATATATCACAAATGAAGTCTATCAAGCATGTAGTACAATTCGAACGCTAAGTAATATTTGCTGGTCAAGCAAATCGTATAATGTGAGCCCCGCTGATAGCAGTTCAAATTTCAAAATTTATGCATTCATAGACTGTAACAATATGTAACAATGGAGAAAAAAAAAACAATCTAGGAACATATTGATTGTATTAATTTAATATAATTTATTCATGTTTCATTCTGGCACCTATTACAATCAATATTGTGTTCACTTCGTCAATTCATAACATAATTCATTAGACAAATTGGCAATATGCATTCGCTTAGCAAATAATTCAATACAATCCACTACCATCCATCTAACGCACATTACATTATGTGGCCAATTAATTTCCAAACAATGATATGTTGTATTTGATGTGCAGTGAAAAGAGATTGTTAGTTTTCATACGAAGATGGTTGTGCAAAAAATGTACCTACTTTGAATACAAAATAATCTTTTTTAAATTCTGCTTTCAGTAATTAGCAATTATCAATGTTGTTAATACTATATATTAGACCCAATTCATCTAAAACTTTTCTCTAACATATACCTGTATATAACATATCGGACCATTAATTTAAGGGTAAATTGAATTTTGTAAATGAATTCTGACCACGAAAATATTTCCTGATGTTTTCCATATTTAAAGAAAAGTATTTAACTAAGAAACATCGTCTAGGCAATCTAGACGATCGTGGCGCAGGGGATAGTCTGTCGGACCACTGCGCGTGAGGTTCATTGTTCAAATCCCAGAAAACACCAACAAGTTTTTTCACGGTCCTACATCTCGCGAACGCTTGATAAACATCCGATAGCATCGTTGCCATGAGAAAGATTTTCAAAGAGCAAAGTAAGAATTGGCCTTCGGATACGGCACAAAACTTTTGGTCCCTTCCATTCATGCGAAAAATATAACACGCACAACACGAGTGGTTGCGAGAAGCTAGGCCTAGTCCCTTCATGAGCTGTTACGCCAAATACTCGTATGTATGCATGTCTAAGCGATGCTATTTTTTCTGATTTTTTTCTTTTACATAAAGCAATATTTCCATCATCACGATATCGTCGGATGAACGTCATCTTATGTGATGATAGCCCAGCATTTCCTTATAAATCACATTCACATTTTACAAAAGAAAAACTTTTATTTTCAATATCAATACAAATCTATTCATTGCCCATTGACGATATTTTCAAATATTCTTAATTTAAAATTACTATTAATATCTATCAATCAATAGCCACAGGGACAGGGGCCTTGAAGATGATTCTTAATTCATCTTGAAAAAATACTTTGTCTTTATCTCTTCTAAGTACTAGCTAGGACTTCATAATCAACTTCATTAGTAGTGTTTTTTTGAAACATAGCCAGCCAGTCGTTCATTTAAACGATTTGCCAGCCAGCCAAAGCCAGCCGATTGTATACGAACATATCTCTAGGAACCAAACAACTTCGCAGTGACAGCAACAACAAATAACTAAAAAAACATTAATTTTTGCGCCGCCTGAAATTAGGCATCACAGAATTCACAGCCAGTAACTTTTGGCTGGGGATTAAATCAGGAGTAGTAGCCAGCCGGTGTTTGTATTTGTTTTATGTGTAAAATTTGACTTTACTAGCAACTACTGGCTGGCTAGGTATAAAAAAGCACGGCTAATGATAGTAATGGTCTGTTATTCAACGTGCGAAAAAAAATGTTTTGGAACACCCTGTATTTCGAAAATTAAAATTGAACTCCCTTTACTTGCCCCATAGGTCGAAAATTCGGAAGGAAGAGAATAATGTTGTATTTTAAAACATTTTCTGAAGAAAAACTCAAAAATCCAGTTATTTTGATTTGTTTCCAATTTATATGTACGAGTAGATAGTTATTGTGCAAAACAAGGTACTTGTGTGTTAAAGATGCACTTTCAATTAAAAATTGTTGGAAACAACTCACTCATTCTGAAATTGTCTGTACTTCGAAAACTAAAAGCCTAGCGCATCTATGCTCATTTCTGTGGCTCTAGGCAATCCGGGGCGTATAGATTTATGCATAAGGAAACCACGCTGATAATAAGGAAATGAGCTTAAAATCTTTGTATAGTAATCCAAATGATAGAGAAAGCTAAAATATAAATAATGTATTTTGTTAGGAAAGATCACAGACAAGAAATAAACAGAACTATAATTTTGATCACATCATGGGGTGAAGAAAATACAATTTTTCTTCTCCCATATTTATAAGCTCGATTTTCATGCATTTTTGTTTTTCAGAACAGCTGGAAGAAATTTTCTATCTCAACAACTGAGACTGATTGGTGTTATGTATAACCAGCTGACCAGTGCTCGCCTTGTTTCACCCGCATTTTAGTTGACGCTCATTTACTTTTTTTTTTACACATAATTGCCAACTGAATATAATATAGTGCAAATCCCCACCATAGAACGCAGAAATACGCACAAATTCTCAATTTTTCAAAAAATATTTTTGATTAGATCTCAGCTTCTGAGTGGCGAATAATGGTATACTATACACCATTTTATAAATGCAACTGCGAACCCCGTTCAATTTTGTATAGTACGAATAGTTGTTTTACATTTACAGTTCTATTATACGAGTATGTATAGATAGATCTAGGAACCATTTCATTTCACGAGATAAAAAGTTTCTTAAATGTTGTTCCGGAATATGAGCTATCACTCTGTCAAGTTTCCTCAAAATCCGTGTAGAAGTTTTCGCGTGATGGATGCACAGAAGGACAAAAACTTTTTACTCTCGACAGTTTTATTGTACAAGTATGTATAGAAGATAGATATTGGTTACATTCGTTGTCTTGAAAAATGACAGTGCCCTGTACTAAATATTAGCATTCTCCTGCGACTTCTGCGCTACTTATCAATGCAATCGGATGCGATCGGCCTCTCTTAATCTTACTTATCTTATCTACTATTAATCGAAATTTTTTAGTTATAGAAATGCTGGCATGGTGATCGCTGGTAACTGTTTCAGATTTGGATCCAAGTCAAGCACGGTTTGCTCTGCAGACATTCTAGAATATTGCACTGCGTATGCTGAATATCCTAATCAATATTTATAGCAAGTCATTCAAAATAGTAAAGACGCCATTTAAATCGAATATAAAAAGGTTTTTTTAACAAAACAACTCAAAGTTCATAAACAAAATTGACATTTAAATATGCAACATAATTATCTGAATCATTCGCCTCTTACGCAAATGAGCTATTTTATAAAAATATCGTGACACATTCTGTTCAAAGCACACTTTTGTTTACTACTTTAACTCCTTTATGTTTTTGTTAATCATCCAGTTTCATGATTAGAAAGAACAACTTTCGGCCTTGTTAACTTTAATTACCATAATTGCTAGTCTAAAATATGAGTATACTAAATTACTTCTTGTTATGTTTAACAAACAATATCATCTAGCTAGGAGTGGTTTCTTAAAGTGTCAACTAACTCTAAATTAAATTGCGTCTAAGATAAACCGGCTAACACTTAATTGTATTCAACGACGCATAAACGCAACCAAATTTTGTGAAAAGTATCCTATTTATCTTTATCAAACAATTGCTCAACATGTGCTTGTGCATAAATGCAAGCGACAACCAAATCCAATCAGTTGTTGTATCATGTGCAGAGATTGTCTTTCCCGCCAAATCATGACCTAGTTGCAGAATTCTTCGTGGTTAAGATATTACTGCAGCCGAACTGTGCAGTTTGTATCGACGAAAAACAAACCAGCAACAAAACTGGAAACTCAAAATTTCACAACATACATTTTTTTTTTGCAAAACAAAATGCTGATAGAATAGCTGGAATAACAACTTAAGCGGGGCATTTCATACACTTTAGTTGTTGCCGAGCTTGGCAAATGCATTGAACATTCGATTGCCATAAGATCAACGGAATTTTTTTGTACGAAATATTTCCCAATACCCGGTGGAAGTAAATCTAGCTGAATTAATTGGAAATACAAGTAGATGTTAATAATTTCAATTAAGAGCTATGTATATAAGTTGTACATGCATACGTAGTTGTATGTGTGTAGGTACGCTTTATAGATTTGAATGGATGGTTTTATTTATTTATTTATTTTTTGTGATGCCCACCAAATTGCTAAAGATTGTGGTCAATACCGGTCATCCCATAAATAAATGCGGATTTTCACTACCCTTAAGATTTCTCGTCAATCCTTCCAAATTAAATTTGTTCCCGGTTTTTTTTTTTTTTACATATTTTTAATATTTAGCCTTTCATCACCGATGATTAGAATTTTAACCGAATAGGTAGACCAAATATTGTGTGAGGCATTAATCATGGAAATGGAAGTGACCAAGGAGAATATATTGCCATGTTTTTCTTTGGGAATATAAAAAAAATCGGAATGCAGCGGAATGGCAGACAGGTCATAAGTGAAAGCCAGGACCAAAGACGGTTTAAAAAAGTTCTGCAATGCGTTAACACCTTAAAACACTTGAAAAAGTTTCTAAGTTTTGAAAATGGGTGCCGCAAGATTTGAGGAAAATAAATCTCCAGCAAAGAATAACAATGTGCTCCTCGTTGCTCTCTCGTTTAAATTTTTCTCCTCAACAGGATTGTTAAATGGGATTAGTTTTTTGTTGACCACAATAAGCGTCCCAGACAGTGGCTGTGTTATTCAGATAAATCACAGCAAGTGGCTAAGGCAGATATTCACCTAAAAGAAATCGAATTAATGAGTGGAAGAACAGTATATGTAAGTACAAAATACCACTTTTGAGAAAAACAGAAATAACGACTTTACAGAACAACAATTTATTTATCTGTATAATAATGTATGCGGGATTTGAAGTATCCCTAATCCCCAATATTTTCATGAATGAATAGTTTACAAAATTCTATACTGAAAGGAAATATTTAGACAAAAAAACCTTGTACTTGTACTGTTCTTTTACTCAATTCGAAAAAAATACACATTTCGGTATTTTGTATTATTTTATTGTAATGAATGATGATTAATATAAAGCTTATAAAAAGTTTACAACATTTTATTGAATAATATTATTATTCACGACAATTGAACATAAAACAATGAATGGCGTTTTTATGCAAGATCACAACGTTTGAGTGAAAGAACAGTATAAGCATCGCATTTGTACTATTCGTCCACACAATCAGTGAACAGCATAGTCTATTTTTGTACACATTCGGCTATCTAATGTACTGTTATTTCGCTGATTGGCAGGTTTACATATTTACCGATTTACCGATTCAATTATGATCTCTATCTGGTGGGATATGCGTTGTGTTGTCCATTTTGAAATGCTTACTCCTGGCCAAACCATCACAAAAGAATATTACAGTCAATAATTAGACCAATAGATGGCAGCTCTGGTAGGAAAACGGCCAGGATTGGTAAATCGCCGAGGGATACTCTTCCATCAAGCCAGGTCACATATCGCAAAAGTGGTAATCCACAAAATCAGATTTGGTTGCAAAATTATGGATCATCCAGCGAACTCTCCAGATATTGCTCCTAGCGATTACTATCTTTTCAGGTGTTTGCAAAATCGGTAAGCAATCGTATAATGAGAAATAAAATCGGCGATGTAGAAAATGAAATAGATGAGTTTTTCACGTCTAATTCTGAGAAATTTCATAAATCTGACATAGAACAGATCGCGGATACAAGCTGTCGAAATGAGGTTCCTTCGCGGTGTTGGTGGAATAACTCGTAGGGATCGAATGCGCAACACTACAGTACGCGAGGCGCTCAATGTTGAGCAGCTACTTCTTCGAACGGAACGATCTAGGCTTCGATGGTTTGGTCACGTAGTGCGTATGCCCCCAGACCGGCTTCCAAGTCGTGCTTTGATGGCCGTGCCATCAGGTAGGCCTAGAAATAGATGATTGGATCAAGTCCGACATTTCCCCTGGAGCCGTCTACGGATTCCTCCTGATGAGTTGAAGTCAATGGTGGATGATCGAGAAGGATGAAGAGTCCACCGCGGCCCTCATGAAGGGTTACCGGGCTATTGAAAATGAATGAATGACATAGAATAATTAACAATACGCTGCGATAACATCATTAAGAGCAACATGACTGAAAGTGCTCATATTTTCTTTATTGACTAAAGTACATGAAACCCGCATTATTAAATGGTATGACTTGCTATTTTCCTGGCAAAATAAATGATTAACGATTGTTTTCATAGAATGATAACATTCAATTTCGTGGCAAGGATCCTGTGTGGTCGTATAGAGGAGCCTTCGTGGTGACAATATGAATCGCTTGTCTGAATGAGACGCTGTGTAGACGTAGACTTTTTTTAACTACTCCCAGATGACTCAAGCTTGTTGAGGTCCAGGCAAGAATCTTTCTTTAGTAACATTGGAAAAACATCGACGTTATTCTCTTCCCTTATATACTCGGGTGGCTGTTGGTTGCTGTTCCGAGCTGGGGTTTGAACTTCAAGCATCCGTAATAATCTGATTAAGGTCGCGATCTTGTAGTGGGTACGTCATCAATTGCCACTCTAATGGTTTGTGGTTTCAATCGTGATATTAGCAAGCATTTCTTTATTTATTTCTCATGAAAAACGAGTCAGTCCGATCAATTGCGAAGGCAGTAGGTTGGTCATATGGCCGGAAATATGTTTCGCTTTGTTAGATGATTGATATGCCTATGACATCAGGTAATCGAAAAAAAAAAATGCTGTGAATCAAAAGCAAAGACAAAAATAACAAAATCTCCCCAGTTATCTGGACGCTACCCTCATGTATGACTTTACGCAATACAACAGGACTGGGATGAATAGCGTCTTGTACAGAGTAGCCTTGTTGATTCGAGATAGGGCTTTGTTACTCAATTGTTTTCTTGGTCCATAGAAGCAGGGATTGCCCAGATCAATTCTTCACTTGATCTCCACACTGATGCCATTTGCAGAATTGACCATAGAGCCTAGGTAGACAAAGTCCTTTACTACCTCAAAATTATATCTATCTATTGCAGCATTCTGTCAAATACGTCGGTGTTGGGTGTCATGTCTTGTAGACAGTATACGTTTTATTTTGCGTTCATTGACCGCTAAACCCATTATTGCCGCTTCTGTCTCAATATGTGCTCGCAAACGCCCCACTGATCACCCGCTGAGTCCTTCCGACTAAGTCGATGTTATCGGCGTAAGTGAGTAGTTATGCAGTCTTGTAAAAGAATGTACCTCCGGTGTTGGCTTGTGAGTTTCGTATAATTCCTTGGAGCATTATGTTAAAGAGATCACATGATAGCGCGTCACCTTGTCTTAAACCTTTCCTGACATCGAACAATTCGGTGATCTTCTTTCCTACTTTGATGGAGCAGCGAGAGTTCTCCATCGTCATCCTGCACAAACGGGATGCCGAGACTAGTCATAGCTCTGTATAACTCGTCTCTATGCACGCTATCATAGACAATTTTGAAATCGATGATTAGGTTAGGTTAGGTTACGATCGGCCCTCGATGAGGATATACTTAGACCAGAAAGTAGGTCCATTGTACTGCCGATGTGTAAGGCGGGTGGATCACCCTCTTACTCTTGGAGAAATGTGGTTCGTATCGATTTTATATTCGTGGGTTTTTTTTTTCAAAATCTGCTGTAGTGTGAATATTTGGTCTATGGTGGACTTTTCCGACCTGAAACCGCACCGATAGAAACCTGTCAGGTTGTTGACGATCGGTTTTAGGCGTTCACATAATACGTCCGAGAAGATCTTATATGCGATGTTGAGAAGACTTATACCTCTGTATACCGGTGCAGCTCAAAGGGTCTCCCTCCTTTCATCAGGGTCGGGCAAGCGTAGATGTGTTTTCTCAGTCCGTGTTATATTTGGCTTGCAATAATCGTAGTGTCAACACAAATAGGGATCTGTAGAATCTTAGGCAGATACGCTATAGACTAAACCAACTTTGACAGAAGCAATTATTCCTATAAACAAGGGGAATGTCTTGTATCATTAATACGGTTCTATTCAATGAATATTTTTCGCTACAATTCTTACATTTATTTATCGGATTGCCTATAATTAATAATAAAAGCGCTGTTTTCTTCATAATACTGTGTTTGTGAAACCGGTTTTTTCAAGACATTAAGTTGAAACCGCTCTCTGTAAAGATTCTATTCGCACTGATTTACACATCTGCTTCCCCATATAAATATACACCTCGTTTTAAGTCTATCTAAAGTTTATTTATGTGTGCATATATACATAGGTGCATGCGGACATACGTCGTCAATCTCATTTAATAGATGCATCAGTCATGAAAGAAAAACCGCGCAATAAGTTTCATCCAAGCATGCACATTCAATTACTGTCAAGTGATATTAATGTCTTCGTGAACCTCAAAGAAGACTGTACGGGTATACTCGTATCTGTCATTGTATTTTGAATCGACGGGCGTAACCAATTGACTTCAAAATATGTTTTCATTGCCCTTTTGGTGCACGTAACAGTGCACTTCCAGCTGTCTATTTTCAATAGCAAATGAGATTTTCGACATATTATTTAAACTCGCGCCAAAACTGATTGATTATTTAGCACTTGTTTCGGGAAATCAAATAGTTGAATACAAAACCAGTAGCAAAGCAATCTCTTTTATTGACGCACAGTGCGATGCTACTACTTCTTATGAAATCGAAAGTTCAATCCGAACAGTTTACCTCTCTTCTTCAACTTTGTGTCCTCTTTGCAGTGAGATACAACTGCAGGCCGGACAACATAAAATTTATTTGCAGAAGGTGCATTCGCAAGAAGCATGCAAGATGCTGGGAAAAGAGCACCAACGCTATTGAAAGTGATTCGGGTTGTTGAGTGCAGAAGTGGCTGTAGCCCCCTATTTGACTATGTAGGCACACAAGACCGGTATGCGTAAAAGTAAACGAAAAGTAGGTCAAGCCTTTTGAAGATAATTATGGCTGTTACCAGGTTTATTGGCAGATACATACCTAGACGGGTATTTATTGCGAATTTGTATTTAGATTTCGTTTTGAAGTATTTTTCTGCTTCCGATTTGGTTATTTGCTTTGAATGTATTTAGTGTGCTTGGGATTTGTCATTTGTTGGAAGGTTCAATGGTCTCTCTATGGTGTTAGCAAGTTTGTGCAAGCCTGGGTAGACTAATGGGTCGTGAAAATCAATAGCGAACTTTATGGCGATGTAAACAATATTATAATATTTTATCTTTGACGGGGTGGATACAGTTGCACACATGACTAGGCATTTAAATTTGGATACGAAATATATTTGGATATCGATAAGTAGGATGATAAAAATGTGTCTGAATTCTGGTAAACATAGTCATAATTAATAGAGATATTTCCTGCTCAAAACTCGTTTACAAAATTTGCCAGATGTATGCGAATTTTATTGAATTGTATACAAGTTTGTATGTTGGAACTCAGTTTGGATGTAACATTGTGGTACATTTTAAGTAAAGTAAATAACTGGGAAACTGATTCGGGCGATTCCATTCTCCAGTTGTTTAGGGTAAAATGTTCTGGCACTACTGTTGGCCTCTATCCTGGGGATTAAAAGTTTATTCTACCTATGGAGGTACATTTCAAGGCAATGTAGTAGATGCGCCTTGACATTTTGAACTCATCCATATTTTGACATAGCTCATAAATTATTTCGAATACTTAATGACGCTTATGCATAAAAATGTTAGCTGTACCAATCAATTGTTATATCTTCTACAGACATTCGTTATACTGGACCACCTTTGCATTAATTTTGATTTTAGAATGCTGCTAAAGTCTCTATGAGTGCAATAGAGCTATGGCTTCCAATAGTGAATGAAGTAGGTACTCAATATGATAGCGAGATAGGCCTTCAACCCCTTAGTCTGCGCAGAGGAGATTGAATTAACTTTGTCGAGTAAATTTCTCTCAGTTATAAGGAATCTAATAGAATAAGTCCAATATGTACTCACCATGCGATTGAATAGAGTTAGTATCAGGTCCTTCTCATACTAACGATATTCATAAAGAGTTTCGAAGATTTGTATTTGCCTGTACTCGTACGCTCCTTTCATTTGTGTGAAAAATTATATGTAAGAGGCACAACATGAACTGTCGAGAGAATTTAGGCCCTACGTCGTAAACGCATTATGATAAGTATTGCCTCCACCAAATTAACTACAACAGCTGCACTAGAAATGATGCTTAATTGTTTTTCATTGGTATCTTTTAAAAACGTTTGGTTGCAAGAGCAAAATCTCATCAATAGAATAACGATGGAACTGGCCATCTGCTAATGATTTCATAAAAAGGGCGCCAGTCCAAATCTTACTCAAAATAAAATGTAATTCTGCACCCACTCCTATTGGCTAAACTACATTCCACCTTAAAAGTTTATCAACGTCACATTAAATAATATCAATACATTTTTCTCGTGTTTCATTTTGATAAATCTACATAAACATAGAAAGACACACAAGAAAAGTGGAAGTATACTTCAAAGATTTCTGTAGAGCTGTACCGGAACTTGTTTTGTTGCACCCATTCTAAGAAGGAACAGTTCAGTATGTACTTCTTTATCGACCACTTATCTTTTGATCCCTGTAAGGTCAGCTGATTTGTTTCTAGCTCCACTGCAATAATTACATTGCCAGTTCTGTCTCACATACAATCCAGAACTCAAACGTTAGCCACTCCAATCTCAATTTCATGCCATATGGTTATCCAATGGACCTATCCATTGGCTTTACCTGATCTATCCTAACCTTTTCATGTAAACAATTTTTTGTAAATGGAATATGTGTAGTACTTATTCTTTTATTCGCCTCACATTAGCTAACAAATTTTCGTCCAAGTTCATTGTCTTTCAGACAATTTCATTAAAACATCATAAGGTTAGGTTAGGTTGAAGTGGCTGTCAGCTTACGCCAACACACATAGACCAAGAAAGGTCCGTTGTGGTACCACGAGGATCACGTAATCCCAGCCTACTCGTTAAGACCAATTAGAGCTTCTGATGAAGAGAAGGAGGCTCCTGATATCTAAATCTATCAGATCGCCTAAATCGTTAAAGTAGAAAGCTCCTAGGCGAAGCTTCCTTCTATGGGAGAGAGCTGGACATGCACAAAGAAGGTGAGTAATGGTTTCTTCCTCTTCTTCGTCCATGCAGCTTCTGCAAAAATCATTTGAAAATACGCCAAGCCTTGTTGCATGCTTGCCTATTAGACAAAATATCATAATGTTTGTATAAAAATTACTATAAAATAAAAAGTAAATTTTAAGGTGAATAAGACTTTTCTTGAGTTAAATTTCAAATTTGAAACAAGTGGGTTAAGTAGTTCTTAAAATAGTTCTATGAGAAGTTGAAATTTCTTAAATCCTTCCCCATATCTTCCGTTTCAACCAATTTAGTAGCACATTAAGCTAAAATTACAAACTTACAAAATTCTGAAAAAGTGGCGGCAGTATTGTGAAGAACTGTTAAATTAACAGTTTCCCCGGCTATACTTTCCAAGAGCCACCGCTAACTGTGAAGAAATACCCGACATTACAGTCGAAGAAGTTAGTGAGGCGGTCAAGTACTCCAAAAAACGTAAAGCGGTTGGGCCAGACGAGATGCCCTCTGAGTTCTGGAAAAGATGGGAGACATCGGGTTCAGATGGCTCGGAATTCCCATCTCCAAATTTGTGAGAGGTGACCCAATGCCGAATCAATGGAGGAAAAGTTACCTCCTCCCTGTATACAAAGGGAAGGGTGATACGCGAAACTGTGATAACTACAGTTCCATCAAGCTGATATCACACACCATGAAGATTGTTGAGCGGGTATTAGGTGGCCGACTGCGAAAAATAATACGGCTATCTGATGATTAGTGCGAGTTTGTCGCGGGTAAATCAACCACAGATGCAATCCAAGTATAGGGATCATAATGGAAAAACATCGTGATTCCTTAAGGGATTTGCATATTGTATTAGTTGACTTTGAAAAGGCATTCGACAGACAACCACGAGATCTGATATGGGTGGCGCTAAGACATCGAGGGGTTCCAGAAACCTATGTACAGATGATCATGGACATGTACGAAGGAGCAAAGACAAGAGTAAAATGCCCCGCTGGAGTAACCGAAGAGTTCCCAATCAAAGTCGAGGTGCACCAGGGAAGCGTTTTAAGTCCTTTGCTCTTTATTACAGTCCTTGATTATCTGCTTGAAGGTAAAGTGTTGGACCCCAAGGTACATCAGTTATTCTTTGCTGATGATGGAGCCATCATAAGTGAGGATCTTACATCCCTGCAACGAGCACTTGATGTGTGGCTGGACGTTTTGGAGGGAAATGGGTATCGCATTAGTTCAAAAAAGACAGAGTACTTGTGCTGCCCGTTCTCTGATCCACTCCACTCTCCTATTGCAGGCATTTATTTGAATGGAACAGTTCTTCCCAAGTGCGAAAAGTTCAAATATCTGGGATCTATGATCAATAGCAAAGCAATTTGTGATCAATCAGCGTAGGGTAAATGAAGTGGCGAGAAAATTCCGCTATCTTCTGTGTCAGAAAAATGCCACCTAAGATGAAGGGAAGGCAGTTGTGCGTCTAGCGCTCACATACAATTCACAATGTTGGACGATGTACAAAACGTATGAGAGTAAATTAACGGCAGCTGAGATGAAGATGCTTCGCATGACAGCAGGAGTGACAAAGCTTGATCGAATAAGAAGTTCGAAGATCCGTGGAAGCTTTCACATCAAGGAAACCATCGTACAAAAAGTAGAGCGCGACCGGTTCAGCTGGTATTGCCACGTTCAAAGAAGAGATCATTTGAACCCCGTTAAAAAGGCAATATTAATGCACGTTCCAAAAACATCGCGATGTAGGTAAGGCAGGCCTATAAACGCCTGGATCAGACAAATGCGACGACATCGGCATTTCATTGGCCTCAGTAACCGAGTGATCCAAAATCGGTAGGCCTGCCGATATTTTCTGAGGTCAAATAGGCGAACCCCACAGACGGATCCGTAGAAATGCGGTGAAGTGGGAGAGTTGTGATCCCTTTTTTCGGTTCATAACCTCGCTGATAAAAGGAAGAAGAAGAAGATTAAGCTAAACTTACAAACTTTCAGTTAGCCGCATGACAAACTCAACTTGAGAATGAAATAGCATAATAGATAGAATAAATTAAAATTCAGCTTGAGACTATCAACAGATACATATGGTCTTTCTGCTTAACACGGTTATATCGTTTCAGGTCAAACAACTGTTTAACATCATATCTCTTTTTAAGCAGCTAATCAAGTTTGTTCGCATAAAATTAAAAAAAAAAAGATCGCAATAATTACATATCTGAAAAACTTCTAATATTACGACATAAAGCTTGTTTCATCATAGAAATGTCTAAAGCTAGCACACTGTAAAATACCAACGAGCAGAACAAAAAACTATCTAATCCAATTTTCAACATCCTTTCTCACCGAAACCACCGTTGTTTTGCTCTTCCTCTTACCATGCACTTTCGACTTCCACTTCCACCCAATCAACTTACCAACACTTGAATTGATTGAATTCTATCGCAATTCTTCACAAAAACCCCACAATAACAGGTGGCAACACTACCACATGAAACCAAAGCCAATGGCCTAACGTCTATGTCCGTCCTCCCAAGTAAATTTATTACTGAACTTTAAATTCTTAACCCACTGCCACACTGCGAACGATGTGGTGTGGGCTCGGCTACGACAACGACAAAAATACGGCGTGATTCCAGTTTATGTTGAAAACTTGAAAGTGCAAATACCCGCACCGAAAGGATTACCGTATGTATGAACATGTTGTCGTTGTCGTCGTCTATACAACCGAGACTTTCAAATTGTGGACGTTTATTTTTTGTATCTAATTACCTATGCTGCTGCAACTTAATTCTTTTTCAACTGCAAATCATGTTGCAAGTGCACAGATTTTCTTTCGGAGTCGGGCTCACTTTTGCTTTTTTTTTTTTTTTTTGATTTCGCTTTATCGGGCTTGATCGCGCATTCAACCGGCGTGTTATGTAATAATTTGTGTTCGATGCAAGTTTGCGTGGCGGTTGTAGTATCTCACGTATCTGTCTTGTGTGTTAATGGTTCCCTCATCGCTCGGATGACCAATGAATTGTTTTGTAGGTCACAGACGCATGTGCTCATGAAGAGTTTGCGGGGAGTTTGTACTCGTATATTTTCATATGCAATAAATTTGCACCACATACAGCTACGGTAGAATGTTTAACAGATACAATGCTAATCAAAAGATGGGCGGGAAGTGTGTATAAACAGTTTCGTTGAGCAACTTGTTAAATGGAAAAGAAATAAAAAAAATTCTGGTATCTGGTTCTATAATTGCTAAGCTTGTGTCAGAATGCGATCTAAGGAATCCCCATACAGAGCCTTATAAATGACCACCTCTTGGAGTCATAAAATGTAATTATCCGTAAAAAACACAATAAAATAGCAATTGAAGTTTTAATAGCGTGCTGATTATTATCAAAGCAAAAAGTTTTATTCACGCTATTACCATCTAATGATATCACTGTCAACCATATGGATCAAAGTTTATTTGAATTCAATGAACATTTAAATTTAGCACAGAAAATATACGAGTATTCATGCTTTTAGATTTTTTCTAAACATTTTCGTATAAAATTCTCTCAGTTGCTACGAGTATATACAACTGATTACCATAATCCTTGAAGTTAAAATTTGGGTTTATAAATATACTCTTCGAAGATTTGGGAGTGTCGTGTGTATCAAATAAAAAAAAACTTGCGTGTTTGGTACAGTATTCTTAAACGTTTCATGTGACATTCTTTACCAAGAACTAACAATCAGATAACCTATTGATCAGATACGCCATTGATATTCAAATTTTGTGTAACCGGGAAGTCTTTATTTAGTAGGTTTCTAAGCTTTTCGATGGTGACTGATATATTGTAACATAAGAATAATGAGAAAGTAAAGAAACAATTTGGATTACTTTATGCAAATGTTAAAAAAACAAATACTCGTATATCATTTTTTTCGACTGTTTTTCGTAGCGAAAAATAGGTGCCTGTGTTCACGAAATTGAGCGATCAGTGGCAATTAAAGAAACGCTGCTATATATTTGTGTATGTAGATCATATGTATCGTATGTTTCGTGAACGCGAAGGGTCGAACATTTCAGTAAAGGAACATACTTATTGTCTTAGGATGTCTACTAGATTTTCACATTTAAAATAAATCTTATGTTTTGAATCAGAAATCCAGTTTTCCAAAATCTGTCACTAATGGTGACAGAAACTAAGACAAATGGATGTTGATGGTAAACGGTTTCAAACCTATAGATTGCTTAGAAAGGGTACGATTTTTTTTATTCTTCTTGTTGAATGAAACGGGACTAAACACTAGTACGTAGGAAATATAAACGTGCTTGTATCTACAATATTAATCTTGTAGTAACATAAGGCAAACTTTTTTAACTTAATCGTGGAAACTCAACTACCGCCACTCAGTGGCTCCTTTTGATTTTTTTGGTTGCCAAAATCATAACTCTTAAACAAAAACAGACATCGTAACAGGGTTTTTTTTCTACTTAAAGGAAACTCCCAGGGTTATGAAATTTGCAATTTTTTGAGAAAAATGGTTCCAGGGTCTTCCAGAATCTTCCGTTGAAATAAGACCTTCTCACCATAGGGGATAAACATTATACTTTACCACTAAAATATTCAAAAGTTCATGATTGAAGTAATAACAGGGTGTCTAAAAGCTAATCCGAGCAAAACAGTGGTGAAAAAAATAAACGAACCATTTTTTAAATGTTTTTTAGGTGTATCAAAAGAATTTTTTTTATTTTGAGGCACATCAGATTGCATAATAAAATATTTTAGTGATTTATTCCAAGTCAAACAGTGGAGAAAAAAGTAAACGGACAAAAAAAATAAAAAATCAGATTTCTTGGAAAATTTCATCAACATCTTGGGTAATGTCTAATAAGCTTATCATTACTGGAGAGTATTATGATTTGAGATCTTTTTCGGTTCTGACATGCCTTAACCCTTTCTGTCCGAACGGGGCCTATGTGTGCCGGTACATGTTCATGAAGACCCAAATAACTGGCCGACATATTTGTCCGACCCAAAAGAACGGTCGGGACAAATATGTCCCGACCACTCCCACCGCCCCTACATCAATTTTGAATAGAGAAAACGTTTAAACTACATATAACTACTGTCATGGCTCAACATAAGTAATAAGTAATTTTTACTTCATATGCTTTTCGGATCGAAATGCTTAACGAAGAAATGAGTGGGTCCGATGAGGCTGCAAGCATGTTGAAAGGTCTTCATTCTGCGGTACCCATGAAACCTTGCACGTATTTTGATATCTATACTTCCTGTAATCTTTATTTTTGGATTCCTGAGCTTCTTCTAACAATTCTCCAAGTGGTAACGATTGATACTCGATTGCATTTTGACTATGAGCCAAGAATTAATGAAGAGTAGGTGTGAGTTGTTTTTCGGGATATATTTGCTTTAATAACTCTACTGTTTTCTTGGCATACTCTCCAAACTTGATAGTGTTAACCTTTTCCCTGCAATTCAGAACATTAAGTATGACTTTAAGTCTCGTTATTACCTCTCTATTGACTCCAGTTCTACGAGCAGTTGCCTCTGATTCTTGAAAAAATCTCCTCGAAGTATTAACCATCATTGGTATTTCCAAATTCTTGTTTTGGTCTGTCCACATCGAGCCCAATCTCATCGCGAAAATGCTTTTGGATCTCCTATTTTTTTCTTTTTTCTGCCTCCTTGATTCCAAAAGATTCATCAATGTCCTCTCGCTCTTGTCGAAGTGTATATGCAAGTTTCAAAATAAATTCGATGCATCCGATTCTTGCATGTAATAGAGAGATTCCATACTCCTCCAATCATAGTAAAAAAGAACTCGTGGTTGATAACTATCCCTGTTTCGTCATTAAATCGTTTATTGCCTGTATCTACCAGATATTTAGCTTGGTAATGAATTTTTAAATAATTATTTTTACTCGGTTCTGTAATCGTAATCCTTAAATTGCTATTATATGACAATAATTTAGAACAAAACTAATAAAAATAAAAATTTGGATCTGAGTCTATAATTTTTTACAGCGCTGCACTTCACCAATGAGAGAGAAAGAAAAAAAAATAAATTTGGCTGACCTCCTCAAATAAAATTTCTCTAGCACAAAGTTCCCGCACCTAAGTTTTTCAGTATATATTTAAAAATATATAGGAATTAATTTCCTGTTAGATTCAGGTCGGTCTTTTGTGGACTTTTTTTTTAAAACTCAACCTAAGGTCTTAAAAGTGTGTCGGAAATAGTGGTTCAAAAAACATTAAATTAAGTAGTTTTAAAAAAAACACACAAAATGAAAGGTGATTTTTTGAAACCCTTTGTCAAATTTTTACACTCGTTGTACTTTCCGTGCTTGCTACTGTAAACCCAAGTATGGATGCGGGTTTTGTTTTGAACAAATCCCTTTATTTCGTAAATCGGCAATATCTGGCACCCGCAATTTTGCACAACCTTTAACAAATAGTTAAGGTCTTAGATCCTGTTACATTTTTTCCCTGCCTCAGTTAACTTTTTTTGCAGCTCTATGAAAAGTTAAAAAATATACTTAAAAATATGTTATAATACAAAATTTATTAAAAATATTAAGCGACATTTTCTTTTATTTTTTTTAATATTTTAATAAACTTTAAGAACAACACAATCGAACTGTAATTAAAGAAAAGTATATTGCTTGATGAATACGAGTATGTGAAATTTTTACAGGGAAACATGAGACATCATATAATTTTTTTGTTTTCTCTTTTTACCGAAGATCAAAGTCGTCCAACTTTGAAGAGCTCTAAAAATCAAACGGTTCACCCAATCAAAAATGTTCTTATGTTTGAAGCTCTGTTTATTTTCCTTTGGGAAACCAAATCAAATTACTTCAATTAACACATCGAAAGTTTGAATTTTTCCACGACTTTTAGCATTTGGCGCCACAGTGCGGCGCCTGTTCTTTCATTTCATTTTCCATCTTATTTCCATTTTTCAATTTGAAAAGAGCATCTTTTGAGGCTGTGTATAAATCTAGACAATATGTAATAAAAAATTCTATAAATTCGGCAAATTGGAAATTAGACTGTAAGTATGTATATAAAAAGGGTTTTTTTTAAGAGCTATAGAACTTTTTTTTAAATAATAACGAAAGGATTGATATTGAAGTAAAAACCTTTATTCATTATGAAGACTGATTCATGACATTATGTTTTGAATATAACTTCAGGCTTATGGCTTCATCGGCTGTTTTTGACGAAGCGCATCTCACCAATAACGCGCTGAGTATTGGCTTCCAAGCCTAAATAATTTGCGGGTTATCAGCATACACTAAAGACATAACCCCACAAGAAGTAATGGAGTTCACAAACCCATTGAGCCAAAAGTGAGCCTCGTCACTAAACACGATTTTTTTAATAAAAATAAGCTGCTCAAGAGTCCAATCAGCGAACTCTTGACGCAAGCCATGGTCTCGTGGCTTTAATTCCGGCACCAGCTAGATCTTATACTGCTATAGGCCGACATGTTTCGGCAGATTTTTCCATATAGTGGACGAAATGTCAAACTGTTGCGATTGACGCCGAATTGACAATTCCGGAACTACCGCCACACTTTCACTCACAGCGGCAATAGTTTCTTCTGTACGCACATTATGCTGACCTGTTGTTGGCTTTGCGTCATGTAGAGCGTATGTGCTACGAAACGTATCCACAACACGACGAATAGCGAATTGAAGATCGATTTTCAAAATAACTTTGAATGACAAAGAAGCGTTCTTCTGGTAAGAGTCTGTTCATGATGATTTGGGAAACAATACTGAACATAAATGTGAAAGAACTATCAAAAATGACTGTACGGTTTGAATGGTATCCCTATTGGAAAATTGATCAGTCTTTAAAAAAACATCCTTTACATACCTTGTGAGTCCAAAAGCGAAATTCTGTCGAAAACCCAACAAAATTAATTACAACCTAATCTCATAGAAATCATGTTAACGACCTACAAGGTAATATTTTCAATATGGTGAGAATATGACTTCAGAAATCTATCGTATAGCATTTCTAGTACCGTACTTTTTATTGATTGTATTATAATTACTCTAATGCCTGCTAATATCCCGCTTATTATGGTCTTTAACCTGGTTTGAACTTGGTCTGAACTCCATAAAATCACTCCACTTGTTGAAAGTACACACAAATACCTGGAAAGAATAGTTTAATAACAGTTCGGATTTCATTCCTGTCTTTCAAGATTCTCCTTATGGCATTTCGATTTAGGTACTTGTTTTAATTCTGCAGATGCAGTTTTTTTTTTTCCTGAGAGTTGCTATTTTTGAACACTTTTACTGACGAAAGTAAGCAATCTGTTAAATTAACCTCGTTTTGATTCAGATTCAATTTTCGGCTCGGTATACTCAAATGCTCTTGTTGAAATTCCAACCCATTTTGAAATCAATCTTTTAATCCTGCGTAAAAAATGAGGTATAATTTAGTAAAACAATGGAGTTATAAGTTTTTTAACAACTTTTATTAAATATTTTGAAAAAGTAAACTCCTAATAAGTGGGAAACGGACATGAATAATGTATTGCTTCCAACTTTCTTACCACAATCTTAGTGTCGAGTTCAAACTCAGCTATATGCCGATCTTGAAATTCAGTCAATATGAACGAACGTATTCAAATATCAAGCACAACTTTCTTGTATCGAAGTGATTGATAGATAAGTTTCCCTTTTCGGGAATTCATTTTCACAAATGAGAACGGACGATGGTGCAAATTACTGATGTGGGTGGGAAAAAGCAATTCTCATTTTTAAGAACGTACTGCTTACCTAGAACTGTAGATTTTTGAAAAAACCATAATTTGTCAATGGTTTGGTGTACATTCTTTCTTTTTTTTTTTGATGCGCAGTTATGCGTGAAAATCATTTACTAATAATCCTGGATACTTGTAGATACTCGATTACGTGCTAAAAACAATCCCCCCTTCTTGGGGACACTTGTCCGGCAATAGCTCTTTCTAAGATGTTCCTCGCCCTTGTGTAATTTTGGCATTCCATTAGGAAATGCTCTGCGTTCTGCATATTTCCTTCACGATGCTGGCAGAATGGGTCATCTGCGTGCTTGTACTTGTAGAGGTACTCCTAGAGACTTCCATGCCCTGATAGAAATTGTGTTAAGTAATAGTTTACATCCCCGTGCGTTCTACTAATCCATTTAGGATCTTCAGGAATCAATTTGTATGCCCATTGCTCTCTGAGTGTGATGTTAACCCCCAATGTTGCCATTCTATTTTTATGGATTCCATAGTTGTTCTTCTGTCATCATGCTCGTTTTCGTGCAGTGCGGCGGTCTTCTGCGCTTCTAGATCGATAGGCATTCGCCCTGAAATTCAATTTATCGCATCCGCTGACACAGTTCTAAAGACGCAACATACCCTTAAAGATGAGATTCTATGCGCCGAGTTCATGCTTCTAATGTACGACTTACGATCTGGTATACATATGATTAAACTTAACTGTCAAATGGTGCCAATTTAACTCCGGTATCAGATCCATACTTAAAAGTTTTGAAGTTAAAATGTTTAACTTTAAAAAAAAAAAAAAACGGATATCGTGTTAAATTTTTCTTTATGAATAAAAATGATCATTTCTTTTTAATTATTTAGATGTTTATAAAAACTATGAAAAGTCAGCAGCAGAAAACACTCAAAAATATACATATGTATATATTGTATATGCAAACTCGTCCACGCGATACCAATTTATGAATTAACTCATGAAAAGGAAGTCTGCTAGTTTACCATATTCTTTTACCTATTCCTCTTGTCTATTTTTACTTATTCAGATGAATATCAAAGTTCAAATTAATTCTTGTGTTCTGAATCTATTAGCGATTTGTGCCATACGCCAATTTGTCTATAGACGATGGTCTGATCTATCAGCTATGCTCATGTGCTTGTATGAAGCCGACCATAAAATAAGTAAATCCTCTACGAATAGTAGGCATATTTGCATAACTAAATTTTAGCGTGAATGACCTTCCGCATAGCCTCAAGGTGTTTGTAACACCTTGGCAATAGGCTTACATCTCTTTTTTAGGCTGAAAGTGAAATGATTCATTGATTTGCAAGTTAGAGGTAAATGAGATACATTCTAAAATATTTGGATTCGGTAAAGCACCATAAGCTTAGAACTTATTTCAATAGCTGCGATTTAGCTTGTAACAAAAAAATGCATAAACAGTCAGAAAATATTATTTCCCACAGACTATTTCAACGAAATTATTACACTCAACCTAATAATTTAATAAGTGAAACTATGTTTACGCGTAGTGTACTCGTATGTGTCGTCTTTTGTAATTAGCGTTTAGATGTTCCATGAGAACTTTTGGTCATACGAAACGAATGCTATTTACTTGGCATAGAATTAGTGTATGGAACTTTATTTTATAGTATTACGTCAGATTATGAGAAAACGCCTTGAGGTTTGGTAATAGAAGAGGATGTTTTCTTTGAAGTTAATCAAGTTCTATGATATGAAGAGGTTAAAGTCATATTAAACTAAGTAACTAGATGCAAGTGACTATTCAAAAATGGTGGTGTAAGTTCAGAAATGATACTACGCATGCCAAACTGTTACATGAAAATGTGAAGTAAGTTATAATTTCACTACTCCGTCGACAGATAGCAGCACGCGTTGATAGATAAAAGGAACAGTCATTATGTTGTAAGTTACAGTGGTGCAAGTATCAGGTTCTTAGCATAAGTTAAATATGACTTACGCCACTATGATTTTAACTGCTTCATATATCAATGAACAAATACGATTGAAGTCATATTTGTATTCTTTTCTGATGAACAAAAATTAAGAATAAATATTTGTGAGAATGTTAGTCCTGAACTTGAAACTAAAACTATAGGATTTAAAAGTAAGAGCACTCTCCAGACAATCATCATTATCTTTTCTGAGGTATTCATGTGAAGATTATTTTTATAACAAAAAAAAATTATTGAATATATTAGTAGGTATAAATTTAATAAATTTACATAAAATGCTGAATTTAATGAAACTCATAAAACTAACAGTTGAACTAGGATTAATATTTTAAATATTATTATAATGATTCCGTCTATTATTGTTATCCGGTATGGGTGTGGAGGATCCGGAAAGAATACTTCTAACCTTTTAATGGCAATGGTGTTTCGATGCCAGACGTATAACCAAATACTGTACATAACCTATTATTATAGCAAACATAATTTTTTGATTATCATAATCTACAGACATTCTCAACAAAAAAATAAAAGGAACCAAAAAACGTGACAACTGGAAAGAGAATTACATATTATATGTATATCTTCTCAGTAACCGCCGGTATCGGGGAATTATTAACTAACGAATAGACAAAAATTGTTTGACATATCTGATTATATACGTACATAGATTGATACCGCCGTGTGCATGTTTTTGTTTATTTTATAATACGAACTGCTCCAATCTCCCACAAATTGGCAATAAATTAACACCTTAAATAATTTAGTTCCATTAACCCCAATATTCATAACAAATCAAATAAAATTAAATTATTTATTCATACCAAACTGTTCACTTGAATTTATCAGCTCGAACCCTCATATAAGTGTTGAAAGAGTGCTAAATGATCATACAAAGTGATACGTCGCTTTTATTATAGTTCTAAAAAGGCGGATTTGCAATGTGATTAGTGCCGCCTAAATTTATTTGATTCATGGGGAAGATGGATATGGATAATCCCTTATCACTTCGGTGACAATTGACCACACCACTTAACTATCTTGTACAGTTTTCATAACGCTATAAGTACCTACTATCTTCTCCTATACGTTGGGTACATCAATATACAAATATTGATTTATTTTGTCCTAACAAACATACGAGTTCATGCAGACATATTTTGGCGCAAATAGCCCATGAAAGATCTAGGGCCTAGCTTCTCGCAACCACTCGTGTTGTGTGCGTTATATCTTTCACACGAATAGTTATTTATTTATTTATTTATTTATTTATTTAGCTTAGTACAAGCAAGAGCTTAAATCTAAACTTAAAAACTAACAACAATGGAACTTAACTCTAAGCTTAAAACAATTTTTTTTTTGTTGGGCCCCTGAGGGCCCACACATTTTTTTATTAAACTAGGTCTTAAAAAACTAACTTAAAAACTAGAGGTGGATGGGAAAAGAAATGGTGAGCGAAGACTGGTTAATGGAAATAAGAGAAGAGAGGTCATGAAGAGGTGTAGAGGGACTTTCTAAGGGCGGATAGACTCGAATGAAAGTCGAGGGTGTTCTGTGAGTTATTTGCCAGGCGTAACATTCTGGAAATTGGTTCGAAATGTCCGTAGTTGGTGCGGTGGTGAGGGAGATGAAAGAGCGGTACGGACCTAAGGTTTCGAGGGTTAGTGCGAAGAGAAATCATTTCCAGTAGTGCGGGGGAATCGATCATACCGGTTAATCATTGGTGCACGAAAAGTATGTCAGCGACTTCACGACATTTTGTAAGGGTTTGCAGGTTTATCAATTTTAGCCGGTCTTCATAGAGAGGTAAGATATAGTTGTCGGCCCATGGGAGACCGCGTAAAGCAAAGCGGATAAACCTACGCTGCACAGCTTCGATTCTAAGGGAGTGGATGTTATGATAAGGTGACCAAACTTGGCTGGCGTATTCAAGGAGTGGTCTGACAAAGGCGATATAAAGGGATTTAGAAACGTAAGGGTTCGAAAATTCCTTAGACCAGCGTTTTATGAAACTGAGAGAAGAATTGGCCTTATGTACAATTTGATCAATGTGGGAACGGAAGTTTAGCTCCCTGTCACAAATAATACCCAAATCGCGTATAGAAGAGACTGAGGGAACGGGCTCGCTAAGAAAGTAATAGGTTCTGAGGGATGGAGGGAGGCGTTTACGAGAGAAAGTTATGGATTGACATTTGGCGACGTTAAGTTCTAAAAAGTTTTTGTCGCACCATGTGTGGAATGAATTTAGATCGTTTTGAAGTAAGAAAGAATCGGTGGGGGTAGATATTACCTTTTTGATTTTCATATCATCCGCGTAAATAGACAGATCAGAGTCTTTTATGACGTGACCAACATCGTTCATAGTTAAGACAAAGATCAGCGGACCAAGATGACTGCCTTGAGGAACTCCTGAAGTGGCGTTAATGGGGTCAGAGACTGAAAATCTGAAGACAACACTGTACTGGCGTTTTTCTAGGTACGATCTCAGCCATGAAATGAAAGAGGGTGGGAAACCAATGGCTTTAAGTTTAAGGTAAATTGTTAAGTGACAGATTTTGTCAAAGGCCTTGCTGAAGTCGGTGGTAATGACATCCACTTCATTACCTTTCTCTAATGCTTGTAGTGTTTTGGAAACGAATTCGGTCAGGTTAGTCGTTGTGGACCTACTTTTTAAGAAACCGTGCTGTTGTGAGGAAAAAATGGATTTGCAGGGGAAATACAGTGAGTCGTAGACAATGCTTTCGAAGAGCTTAGGGATAGAGGAAAGTTTGGCTATGGGTCTATAGTTGGAAATGTCGTTTTTACTGCCTTTTTTATGGATAGGGAAAATAAAAGAGTCCTTCCATAATTTGGGGAAAACGGCTTGAGAGAGTGAGAGACGAAATAGAGTTGTAAGGGGCTGATACAGGACATCTACACATTTCTTTAGTAAGATGGCAATAGAAGGGAACTACAATTTTGTGCCGCATCAATTTTTATTTTATTTTTGAGAACCTTTTCCATGACAATAATACTCTCGGATATTTGTCAGACAGGCGCCGTGGCGTAAGTGGTTAGTGTGTCGGATCACTACGCATGAGGTTCCAAGTTCGAAACCCAGAAAACACAAAAAAAAATGTTCACGGTCCCACCTCTCGCGAGTGTCTGACAAACATCCGAGAGTATTGTTGTCACGAAAAAGCTTCTCAAATCCCCAGCCGTTCGGATTAGTGGCGTAAACTGTAGGTCCATTCCATTCGTGTGAAAAATATAACGCACACACAATATGAGTGGTTGCGAGAAGCTAGGCCCTGGCACTTAAAGAGCTGTTGTGTCAAATATTTATTTATTTTTTTTTATTTGTCAGACGTTCGCGAGAGGTGGGTTTCTAAAAAAAACGTTTGGTGATGTCTGAGATTCGAAAATGAAACCTCACGCAAGTTATGTCGTAGTCAGCGACCCCCAGCACAACGACCCCAGTGGTCATTTCCAAATCAGGCGAAATTCTAAGTCCAACCAGTAAGCTTCAGCATAGTCTTGCGAGTTATGAAATGCACCTTTCCCAGACTCAGACGGCAAAATTCTCGACGTAACTCGCGCAGTGGTTCGACACACTAACCACAAAAAAATGCACTTCTTTCAAATACGAGTATTATAGTTATACTGACTTCTTCTAAAAATTTCTCGATTGAGCCACACCAACGTTTTTGGGTATATTTTTTTTTTACGTAATGTACTAAAGAGGATTTTTTTTTCTTTTTTTTCATCAGCAAAGTGCCAAATTATTAAGACTTTATAATAAAATTTTAAAAATAGTTTCACAACAACACTGCTACTTTGAATTATGGATTGATTAGAAGATATGTGATTGGCTATTGTATGATTCGTACAAGACGAACTGTAACGTCCTGTAGGTTTTCACAAAACTAGTCTGTAGACTTAGTGGCGAAACCTTCTTTTATATTCTTATGGACCGTCCTAGTGCAAGTCTCTCACGAGAAACCACAATTTCTTGTTTTAAAAAAAGGAATTAAATTAGTTCTAATTGATATTTAATAATTAAGATAATTTTTAAATCACTTATTTCGCAGTGGTGTTTCTCAAATGTCTAAATTGGAGGTCAAGCAGATCAAGAGAGCTTTTGTTAACTTCCACCGTTCGAAAATGGATGATTCCTTCTTAGTAATATTCACCCTTATTCTGAAAATCGATTCGAATCGAAATTCATACATTCAGCATATCTTTTAAACAATTTTCCGTACACAATTTTAAGTCATAATAATTAGACGATTCCTGTTTAGATAAATTCGAATAAATATCGGTTAGAATCGAGTTACCAATATAGTTGTAGTAATAAAATTCCCTTTTATCCATTTATATTTCATGTGTACTAAAACATTTATTTTTTCTCTTTACAGGCCCAATTTATTTTGTGCATTGTGCATACCATTCGTGCTCTATTCTCAACACAATGTCAATTCTCGAAATTCATCTCAACCCTGTTGTTCTTAAATTCAACGATTTTCTTCTGTTTATTCATGAATTTCTACATGCAAAGCTATAAGAAATCAAGAGCCAATCAAACAGTGGATAATTCAAATTGTAAGGAAGCGGTGAAAGCGTTGGAAGGACCTAAGGAAAAGGTCAATTAACCAAACGATGTCACACACAACGAAACACATTCAACACCCTTAAGACTTTGTTTTAACTTTATTGTAAATTTGTTTCTTATCTTTATTTTTTATGTAAATAAATATAACTTTGCTTTTGTAAAGTAAGAAAAAAAAATAATAATATTTTGAAAAATTTAGTATAAACTCAATAGTATTTTTCTCAATAGAACATTTTAACTTTTTGTTACAAAATAAATAAGAAACCAAATATATAAAAAAAAGCACTTGTAAAAAGCTATATAGATCACAAATTTAAAAAACAAAAAAAGCAAATGTACAACTCAAAGTAGACGTAGGATATAACTTGCCAGAGATTTTTATATTTAACTCTTTGTATATATATATTTAGTATTAATGGGTTCAATTATAAATTAAGTATCTCAATGTAAACTTCGTAAAAGTTTGTTAAGGAACAACGAAGTAGGGAGTAACACTTGAAGCATAAGCTGGAATAATTTAATTAAACCTGGGATGAATCTTATTTTACCGAACCGAAATAATGTAATAAAAAAAGCAATGTGGGAAGCTGTAATATTTCCCTTTTTAATGATTGTTAGAACAACAAAGTTTCGTTATCTCTTGTCTTTTTTTTTTATATTGTATCCTAGTCCTAAAGCGAACAACAGTAAAATATACATATATTTATTATTTTAAGTTTTGATAACACTCAAATGTAAACATATTCGAAAATTATATAATATGTTTGTTATGTTGCCAAGTATTTTTTTTGAAAAATGAAAAAATAAAACTTTTTTTAAAAAAGAGGTTTGTTTGTGTCAATGCTAATTTTTTTTCTTTTGACTGGGACAACATTTATAACAGCTGCCACAAAATATCGCACATGTTAGGATGCGGATTAATTGTGGGAAATCGGCTTAGATCAAGAGTCCTAGACTTCAATCATCTAAGTGATCGCTGTGATCCGCATTATTAACGAGGAACCTTATGACCTCTTGGACAGTGCTTACGGGGTCTGTCCGGAATGTGATGTCAAAATCGGATCCGATGATTTTAATGCAAAACTCGGTAAGCAGAACACATTCGGCGGATTAGTTGGAAAGTACAGCCTTCACGTCACAACAACAGTTCCGACAACAAATACAAAATACAAATATTTGGCGCAACAGCTCTTTTAAAGTGCCAGGGCCTAGCTTCTCACAGTTCCGACAACGGCCTCCCACTAATCTACTTCGTGATATCTCCTAATACTGTACTTAGTAGCACTAGGTTTCCTCGGCTAAGAATCTACACATCAACCTAGCGTTCCTCTGATGATCGCACTCGCAACCAAATCGACCATGTGCTTAGCCCGCAATCCAATATTTGGTATGTGCGTACCTGTACGGACCCAACGCCGACTCTGACTATTTTCTTGTTGCAGTTAAATTCAAAGCTCGACTGTCCACCGCGAAGAAGCTGCGAATCACCCAGAAGAAAAAAATCTAGCGCTGGGGACACCTTAGCCTGAAGTAGCCGGAAGCTGGTAGACTTTCTGCAGTGCATTCACCAACCACAAACGAAAACCGCCAGTGGATCCAGTATCGCACCATCATCGAAGAGATCGTAAGAGACTACTTTGGGCTACCAGCCATTATCGAGAAAGAGCCCATGGTATGATGATGAGTGCTTCAAATTGAGTTAGTGAGAGAAGATGCACATAGAGAAGCTCAAAATAAATGCAGCAAGAGAGGAGTATCTATCCAGAGAAAATAAAATAGTGCACAGAAAGAAAAGAGCCCACGCAACACCCTTCGAGGAAATCGAAGAGTCTCGCGGACAAAACAGCATTCGGAACTTCTATCGAAAAGTCAAGCAACTGGTAACTAGTTTTAAATCCGGAACGCAGGCTATTCCAAGCAGTGAGGGTAACCTGGTCACCGAAGCGCAGGGAATTGTATATGTAGATGTGTTTAAGCAGTGTTTCCAGCAGCTGCTTAACATACACCAAATAGAAGGAGAGTCAATGAAAAAGTATTACCTCCACCCAGTTTAAAAGAGATTGGCACAACTATAAGAAAACTGAAAACAGCAAACCCGCTGACTCTGGTGGCTTACCCGCAAGGCTCCTTCAATACGAACCGAGATGCGTGGACGCACCAAATCATCGGTATCACGGTATGGGTGAACGAAAGCATGCTCGATGACTGGAGTATTACTTATGTATGCCTTATCTTCAAAAAAAGACGATCCTATGTCTTTCAAGAATTTCCGATTGCGAAAACTATAGAGCTATTAAACTGATTTCACACATATTTAATATATGGGAATGAGTAGTTAACAAAAGGCTGCTAGCTATCAATACCATCACTGAAAATCTTTTTAAATAACATGGGACAAGGCTAGGATAAAGAAGATAAAGAAGATTTGTCAAACGCAAAAAAAAACCGGCTAGAATATGATATATAAAACAAAGGCAATTCTTTTGTTTCATTCTCATCATGAAAAGGGCAACATTTGGTAAGTGCAATGTATTGTAGAATCCAAAAAATTCTTCATTTTGGGGAAGAAGAATTTGGTAATTGTATTGAAGTTGAGCTCCATCTGTTTTTAAAGCTTAACATTTATTTAATAATTTGAGGTTTTGTTTACCACTACTAGTGGTGTATTTAAGTCGGGAGACCTTCATCTCCTAATAGTGAATCTTTTTTTGCCTTCTTTGACTAGGGAGAAAACTATTGCAACCATTACTTTAGCTTTTTTCAAGCGAATAATTTCTTGACATGAAGAACCAAAATATGTGCAAAAGGTGAATAAACTAAAATTCAAGACGAATTTAACACGAGTGAATACCGTCCCACAACTGAATAATCAGGGCCAGACATACCAACAGGAGAAATCATACAAGTAATCAAAAATGCTATAGATCGGAAAGCAGACGGCCCTGATGAAGTGCCAAACGAGTTCAGAGTTCAATGAAACTAACATTTTAGTTATTGCATAGAAGTGGGCAAAATCCCACAGAACGGTTGAACTCGAAGGAGAATAATCCCACACAATGTGAAGATTATAAGACGATAAGCCTGATCAGCCACATGCTAAAGCTTTTCTTGAAAATCATCCACAAGGAAATATGTAAAAAAAAAAAAAAATTTTAGGAAACATAAGGAAACACAGTTTGGTTTCAGGGAAAGTTTAGAAATGCGAAGAGTGCTTCTTGCTCTCAGCACTATAGCACAAAGATGTATTAAAATGAAATAAGAAATATATATGTGGTTTGTTTGACTACTGTCAACTACAGGGAATAATTGGAGGCAAAAGGCCTGCTGGCGAACAAAGGATGCAAAATCTGAGCGAATGGTATAGCATTTCGAAAAGCCAACTATTAAGAAAACTTACAAATCGTCATATTTTTTTTTTTTTTTGTGGATCACTATCCTTATGAAAGCAATAGTTACAGTTGCGGAAGAGTTCTTTAGAACAGCAGGCGTTGGAGATATGATGTCTTTAACAAAAAACGCTACTCCTTATTCTACACAGAGCTTCACACTCACATAGTATGTGTTCTGCGATTTGGTCCTCTTCTAGACAGAGGCGGCAGGTGATATCCTCCGAGATTCTCATTATTTTGAGGTGGTTGACTGTGACCAGTAAGGAAGCTCGCAAGCCTTCTTATATCATGTCTGCTGTATTTAAGGATGTCAACTGTCTTTTCTTGAAAAACAGCTCTTTTAGCTTGTCTAAGACTAATTTCAATGGGAAATGTACATGTTGCGTTCCCAACTGCTTATGGTATATTGAAAAGCAGAATCAGATATTCCGCAAAAGGGTTCTGGTCTAATGAAAAAGTCAGAGGAGCCTTTTCTGGCTAGCAGATCTGCAATTGCCGTTAATGCCTACGTGGCCCAGTACTCACTACAGTTTTACTTTATTGCATTGTTTTGTAAACTGTCGAGGCTGATTTTAAAACTGATTTTGAACTGATCAAATGGGAGATCAGTGCTTTGCCGCTTGGTTGTCGGTGAGTGTGTGGATGGTGGCACCTTTGATGCCTGATTCCCTTTGAATAAAGTAGCGGTCTGCTATTATTCCATGTATCACGGCTTGGGATTTCAATCTCAAACTTTCTACCGAAGCGGAGTGGTTTTGGCATAAAGTCAGAAACCGCACTGAGCATACCTAGCTCAGAAAAGTCGGTTAATAAATCCATGTGATCACTTCTACTATTTCCGTTCGACTTTCGAAGACTACTGCACTGCGAATTGTCACTTTCTTGACGAATATATGCAGCGGGGTGAGTCTGATTATAGCCTCTATAGCTGCCGAAGGACAGGCATGCATTGTACCTGTGATTCCGAGACATGCTTATCTTTGAAGTCTAGTTAAGAGGAGGATTTCAGACTATGGGACATTCTTCGTCTCATACAACGGCGGCCTTCGGCTTCACATTCAGGTACTCAGAAAGCCGCTATGCGGCGAATACTTGAAAAATAAAATCGGATTCGGTTGAAAAAAGCTAAAGTAATGGTTGAAATAGTTATCCCCCAAGTCAAATGAGCTAAAACAAAAAAAAGTACTAACATTTTGAGGTTCTTAAAAACCCCAAAAATAGGTGAAGCCCCAATTCTATACAATTAATCAGAATTTTTTGTTGAGAAAAGAAAAGGCAATTGATTTAATTCACATTTATTTATTTATTTATTTCATCTACGGAATAGTACTCTTACACATTTCTTTACCCTTTTATATATATTTAGTTCTACTAGCATTTAGGGATGGCAGTTTTTGCCAAAAGCACCGGTTTCCGGTTTATCCAGTTTTTTCTGCCTTCGGTTTAACCTTACGGTTTTATACCGCTCCAAGATACCGGTTCTACCAAAAACTGGATTTCGGTTTTGTTTTTTTTTTTTTTAAATAGATTTTTTTCAACATTTTCTTTATTACATATGTAATTTAAAAATAATACATATAAATTCATTGAAAAAAGCCTTTAAAATATAGAATATACCATATATGTATCAGTACTTTAGCTTAAAATATTTGGCCCATATTTTTCTCCAAGTCGAGTCATAAATACTCTTTCATATATGTTGGTCTGTGAGGTGACACGTCTCACCGGAAACAATGTCATTCAGGGATGACACTAATCTCTCCGAAGCCACCGAACTTCCTATAAAACTGCTTTGCTCCTAAAAAAAAAAAACAAAAGGATCACTCAATCTGGACAACAAAAGCCGTTGAAGATATAATCTAAGTTCGTTTGGAAACGAACTTCCAACTACAACTGGCCCAATATCCGTATTTGTACTGCTTCAGCATGTGATAACCAAAGAGTGTTCGACGTTTTGGCGTCTTCTCTTTAAGGAGAAAGTATACCAATCTCAGCCAAGTAGCTCCTAATCTCTTCGCTTAAATTGGCGACAGCTTTGCTGGAGACGAAGGGACTCATATTTTTTTTTTTTTAATCTAGGATCCGACTTTCGAACTCCTCCCTTTAAGCCTGCTGAAAAGCTTTTGGCAAATAATTTTTGCAGCAGAAATGAATATTTTTATACGAAGGAGTTTGAGTGTTAATTACATATGTAGGCATTTTTTCCTGGTGTTAAACTGCCAATTGCCAATGTAAATAACCGGTTTTTTTTCACCCGGTTTTCGGCTTAAAAAAAAACCACCGATTATAACCGGGAAGAAAAAACCGGAGAAAAAAAACGGTTAATCGAAACAAGAAAACCGGTTGAATTTTCTCATGCCTACTAGCATTAGAGTCAACTGAGTTGCTAACTAGGTTATATGCTCATTTAAGAGATAATTAAATCTATGAGTATAAGTATGTACTTCTTGATTTGAAAAAGAAAAAGCACGGAAGTCTATTACTGAAGTAAGACCAAAATGTAGATTTCCACTATTTGGTATTATGTCTATATTATAGAATTACATTTAATATTCCTTTGAACAGTACTAACATATTGAGAGTAAAGGAATCTATTTAAAAAAATGAAACTCTCTTGCATAAAGCGAATTCAATCTTCAGATTTACCCGATGCTTTACATTTTTTAATGCCTTGTTTCTTATTCTTAAGTATCTTATCACAATCGATGTGGATGAGTAATGGTCTCCATTACTTGAAAAGAATCAGATGTCACTCCAGTTGTCAATGTCAAAGGATTCAACAAATGCGAAGACTGCTTCCCTGTAAACACTACATATTCCAGTGTACGAGAAATTATTTGAAAAAGTTGTACAAATACAACTTGAAGAATACTTTAAAACCAATGGACTATTCCTAGAAAGTCAATCAGGATTCAGGAAGAAAGGCTCGTGTGAAACTGGACTGAACAATGTCTTAATTAGCTGGAAAGAGGAGATCGCCGCTGGAAATAATATGACAGGAATATTTTGCTGACAAAACTAAGCTTATGGTTGAAAACAAACTAAAACTAAATGTGAACAAATCTAAATCTATGTCTCTTAAACATTGTTATTCAGTTAAACTTAAGCATTGAAAGCGAATCCATAGACTAAGTTCAAGATATTAGATATCTTGCCGTAATAATAGATTACACATTTCATTTAACCTGCACTTTGAATACATATGTAAGAAAATGTAAAAAAAATTGCTTTCTTCAATAAAATAAAAAACAAGATACCGGTGATTAGTGCAATAAATATATATAATATTATGATTAACCAAATTTTGAGTATTATTCGTCCGTACGGTATCTGTGTTCTGATAGCTCGTTGACAAAATTACAATGTTTTTAAAATATGGCAATAAGAATCATTATTAAATGTAATCGTTATACGTCTGTAAAATGAATGTTAGATATGCTTCTATGGTTAAATGTAAAACAAAGAGTTCTTGTAAATGCATTACGTTTCGTTTTTAAATCAAATATGGTATGTTACCTAACTACCTTCAGAAATGCATAAGATAGGTACGGGCGAAATTCTCAACCATGCCATTTAAGAAACTGATATGATATTAAGCTACCGCACTATTTAAATAACTTAACCCAAAATGGTTTAGCACAGAGTGACCATATAAGAACGATAGGAAATAAATCAAAATGAAACAACAACGGTGTGAGATATGATTGATTCTGGCTTCATTTTGAAGCGACATTCATGCCATTATATGTGGAATAGCACATCATTTAAATGGCCGCCTCGGCTTCGCTGGCAGTGCTTCAAGCGGTCGGCCCAATTTTTGATGACTCAGTCCAATACGTACGGCGTTATTCTGATAATAACGTCTCAAATGTTGGCCTCGAGCTCGTCCAAAGTGGTTGGCTTGTTAGCGTAGACTAAGGACTTGACGCAGCTCCAGACCAAATAATCGAGTCATTTCAAGTCGTATGATCGCGGCGGCTAATTAATGAACGCTCGCCGTGAGATGTCCAAGTCGCCAAACTTCTTTCTTCACAACTTTGAGCGTTTCGTCACTTGTATGGCATGGAGCGCCATCTTGTTTGAACCACAGCTCGGATATATCGATGTTCTCAAGCTCTGGCCAAAGAAAGTCGGTTAATATCGCTATATAGCTCAATATAAAAAATGAAACGAATATTTAAAAGAAATGTCATTATATATATAAAAAGTTATTTTGCAATAGATGCATCATGAATTTTAAATATTATGAATTATACATGAAAGTACCTTGGATTAAGTTCAAATTGTAAATTGTAAACTTGAATTTAAATAGCAAAACTCTTCTTCTTCTTTCTTTTATCAGCGAGGTTATGATCCGAAAATAAGGGATCATAACCCTCCCACTTCACTGTATTTCTACTGATCCGCCTGTGGGGTTCGCCTATATATAATACATAATTAATATTAAGCAAAACTCTGCTAAATAAAATGAAATGAATGAATTAATGTATGAATTAAACCAAGGAGATTTAAAGGAAGATCTCTTTCGTGCTATACAAATGAATTGTTGAACACGGTCAAATAAAAGTGTTTTGAAGATGGTGTGCATCTGATCCAAAGTTTTATCAACAAATATAAGCATCCAATTAATGGAGTTAAAGTAATTACTAAGGGAAAATCTGTCTCGGGTATCATATATTAAAGATCTTGAAGAATAAATATAAGATCAAGAACCTTTTTCAAACAACTTCTTATATTGTTAATTTGGATCATTCCTAAAGATGAAAAATGATAAATTAATTCAATTTCCATAACCTAAAAAACGTTAAATGGGACAAGAATTTAGGCGTCACCTAGATAACGCCAATCAACGTCACCAATGTTAAAATCATTGAATATACATGGAAATTGATTCGACGATAAATTTCTTAATAAACTATAATATCTACATTTGAGATAAGTTGAATATGCGACTCCAAACAACTATTAGGGATAATGTAACTTACAATGAAACAATCTGCTTGCTTACGCCGACGATATAGACATTATCGGAAGATCTCAGCGGGCTGTCACCGGTGCTTTTGCAAGCATTGAGGCGGAAGCGGCCAAAATGGGTTTGGCGATAAACGAGGGCAAAACCAAGTATATGCTGTCAACTAGAAGGGAAAACCAACACCGACGAATTGGACAAAACGTCACCGTGGGCAGCTATAACTTCGAGGTAGTAAGGGACTTTGTCTACCTTGGCTCTGCTATAAATTCTACTAACAAAATCAGTGCAGAAATCAATCGAAGAATAACTCTTGCCAATCGCCGTTTTTTTGGGCTTATAAGGCAATTCAATAGTAAAGCCCTATCTCGAACAACTAAGGAGACTCTATATAAGACCTTGATCATCCCAGTCCTGCTTTACGGCGCTGAAACATGGACTTTATTAAAAGAGGATGAAGATACCCTTGGTCGCTTCGAGAGAAAAATTCTTCGTAAGATTTTCGGTCCCGTTTGTGTTGACGGGTTTTGGAGGAGAAGATTCAATCACGAACTATACGAGCTGTACAGCAACATCGACCTAGTCAAAAAACTGCGTATTGGACGTCTGATATGGCTAGGACATGTAGAGCGAATGGACACCAACGCTCCGGCCCGCAGAGTCTTCGAATCTAACCCGGAGGGACGACGCAGTAGAGGGAATTATCGCCGTAGGTGGCGCGCACAAGTTCAAGGGGACCTCGACCAACTTGGAGTGCGCAACTGGAGGCAATTAGCTAAAGACCGAGCTAAATGGAGAGGCTTGTTGGTTGAGGCCCAGGTTCACCCCGAACTGTAGCGCCACCTAAGTAAGTAAGTAAGTAATGAAACAATATTCAAATCTATTCTGATTGTTTAAAATATGCTCTTAGCATATTTGCAATGAAAAGAAATCGTCGACAGTTTCAATTGCTGATTATCAAGTGACCTGCGAATTGCCATCAATACTCCTTAGCCTCGCTGCATACCAGACTCCAGAAAACGATCCATACGGCAGACGACATTATGATGAATCGAACAACTCAGAGGAGTAGATGTCAGGTTTCAACAAGGTCTCTGTCAATACTATAACGTCATAGTCGTGGGCAGAAGAACTGATAAATATGTTTTGGTTCGCCAATCACCAGCGTTTAGATAGTAAATCCGCAACTGTGACGAATGTAAAGAAGGAGATATGAAGGCATTAATTCTCATCCCGATTTGGAGATTATAAATTTAGTGAACTGTTTCTGTATCTTTTCGATCCTGTCAACTGTACCTTCATAAAAGGAATCCCAAATAATAGAGCAATACCAAATAAGCGGTCGTATTAAAGAAACATAGTTTTTTTTTTAAGGTATATAGATCCCTAAATTCATTTAAATTTTTTAATGAAATCAACCATTACATTTGATTTGGCTATACCGTAATCAAGGTGGCAATGCTGTAGTGGTAACACCGTCAATTGCCACGCTAATGGTTCATGGTTCAAACCCTGATGTCAGCAAGCATTTATTTATTTCTCATGAAATATATATATGTATAAGAAAAAGTCTGTCCGATCATTTGCGAAAGTTTGTGTGAACACTACTGTGAAGGCATAACACTGGCATTAGCTTGGTCAAGCGGCTGGCAAAAATTGTTCGCTCTGTTGATGGTGATTTGCCCTTGGCGTCGGTTATCGGGAAAAAAGTACTGTGAATCAGAAGCATAAGACAAAAAAATAACAAAAAATCTCCCCAGTTATCTGGACGCCACACCAGGAGAATCTCTGAAGCATAAACAACTGAGCTTCAAAAACCACTAGAGCAAAATCTGTCTCTCTCTCTATCTATCCTTTCCAACGCCCGCATTGTGTGTAAACATGTTAAAGGTATGACCTTTGAGTGCGCGCAAATTATAAAAAAAAAAATCAACATGAGCATTTAAGATAATCTTTGAATTTAAAATGACCCCTAAATCCCCTACTTCCGTTTTAAATTCTTCAGCATTTGAAATAAAACGTCTCCATAATTCGATTTCCGTTTCTTGCTTATATTCAGTCACTACCAACTTCACACAACAGCCAACTCCAATTCTCTTTCGCCTGATTCTCTTTCAAAAATCTCTTCTCCCAAATCCAATCAAAAACTTTGTTTTGTTCTCTCTCATTCCACAATTTTACGAAAACAAATCAACCTTTCCTCTCTTTCTAATTTCGACTTTTGACATTTCCACACTCTTCGCCCATTTTTCCAATCGCCCGAATAAGACATAAAAAAAAGAAAAAAAAAATTAAATAAGAAAAAATTGGACAAAATCGTAGAAGAAAGCCGCCGCCGAGACAGCCGCACGAGGAGGAAAATTAAATAAAACCTCCCGACTGATAAAAAACGGATCTCCACTTTTATCTTCTATACCCCGTTCGCATCCCGCCTGCCGCCGCGCCATCTCCATCGTCGTTGCGAGTGAGCCAATATTTGCATAATAAATTACCCATTGGACGACGGAGTGTATTGCAAGTGGAAATCATAAGATACAATTGATTGGCGAAGTGTATTCCCCTCTGGATTATAAATAAGACAGAAACCTAGGGAAAAGTCCCGGGGAATGTGAGCAGAGCCTTCGTGTCGGCGGAGCAACATAGAAAAACCAACCCAAAGCGGACAGAGAAGGAAAAGTTTTTTTTTGTGTTTTTCTTTTGATTTTCCCAGACCAACCTCCTCGAGTTCGGCGACTTTCGTGCAACTTGCAGTGAAAGATCTCCAATGACAGTCACAACTATCCATGCAATGGACGTGAAATCGCAAGTAAATCCTCCAGCCGCCTCGACGACGACCGCAGGCGCTGCCTCCAAGAGTCATTGTACTGCACTGCGTACGAGTGACCATGATGATGATGTCAAGGTCTTGCTGATCAACGAAAACTTTCACCGCGACGGCAGCGAAGATGAGGAGGCAGCTTGTGCCGCGGGTGAAGTCAATGGCGGCGCAAAGGGCGCATGGAACGACGCACAGAATCAAGTTACTTGGTTGGATAGCGAGGAGATAGACACACTGGACCTGGACGTGGCGCATATGTTTTTTAATCGAGTGGACAGCACCGAGATCATCTACCAGCCGAAGAAGAAGAACATCAAGATGGTGGGGAAGTACGTGATGGGCGATGTACTGGGCGAAGGGTCATATGGGAAAGTGAAGGAGGTGCTGGACTCGGAGAACCTCAGCCGGAGAGCGGTGAAGATCCTAACGAAACGAAAGCTGCGGCGAATTCCAAATGGCGAGCAGAATGTCCAGCGCGAGATACAGCTGTTGAAGAACTTGAAACATGAGAATGTGATTGAACTGCTGGACGTGCTATACAACGACGAAAAGCAAAAAATGTACCTAATCATGGAATACTGCGTGGGTGGGTTGCAAGTGAGTTGAGATATTGCGTTGTCATTGGACGGGGGGTAATTGTTTCGTGATTTACAGGAAATGCTGGACAGTGCGCCGGAGAAGAAACTACCTCTGTACCAAGCACACAGATACTTCCGGCAGCTAATCAATGGACTGGAGTACTTGCACGGCTGTCGAGTGATACACAAGGACATTAAGCCCGGAAACCTGCTGCTGACGCTAGATCAGACTCTTAAGATATCTGATTTCGGAGTGGCCGAGCAATTGGAAACGTTCGCCGAAGACGATACGTGTACAACGGGTCAGGGTTCACCCGCATTTCAACCCCCAGAAATCGCTAATGGACAGGAGTCGTTCTCGGGCTCTAAGGTGGACATATGGAGCAGTGGGGTTACATTGTGAGTTTTAAACTAATGGTCTCTGAGATTTGTTAAATTAGATGGCTAGGAACACAGTTAAAGCTCAGATCAAAACGCCTATATAAGCGGTGTGTATGCTAGGTCAATTATCCTTAAAAAGAGTTCCTAGTTATACCCCAGAGACTAACACTCAGGCTAGAGAATTAGCGCGAGAAAAGTATTTCTTCAGTGGTAAAGTTGTTTACTACCTCAAATTTGTTTAGATGACCAGATAAAGTCTGGAGTAGACCTGGGCCTCAACCTACAAGCCACTCCAACCAACTCGGTTATTAGCTGCATGCCTCCAGTTGCGCACATCAAATTTGTTGAGGTCCCTACCAACTTGAAGGTCCGAAGAACTTTGATGTCCACCCTACTCTTCTGCCTGGATGAATTTCGCTTTACCGGTTATACTATTCATAGCATCGTCGTATCTTCTCCTCCACTCTCCGTCTATGCAGACCAAAGATTAATCGAAGAACCGAGGACCTCCTTATCCGCATTTAATAAGATCTTGTTCGGACTTACAGACCTAGTTGCTGAAGAGAAGTTTCTGTTACTTCATTGCCCTCTTTGCCCAAAAGAGATTGATTTTTCACTCGATTAACGCGCTGGTGTAATTGCTCGAGTTTATAATGGAGCCTAAGTAGTAGACAAGGTCCCCTACTACTTCAAAGCTGTAACTGCTTATTGTCACAATCACCCTTAGTCCTATTCTTGACGAAGGTTTCGGTTATGACGATCTTAGCAGGGATTCGGTTATGACGATCTTAGCAGGGATTCGGTTATGACGATCTGAGCAGGGATGTCAATATGTACTAGGCAAGGCTATGTATAGTTCCTGCCTACAGACACTGTCATAGGCGGACATCTGCGCCAGCAGCCAGGGGTCGAATCGCGTCCTCAGCCAACGGATGACTGGTAACGTAATTTGTATACTGTTGTTAGTAGATCTAGCAACAACATACATACAAATTATGTGACGAGTTATCCATTCACGGAGGACGCGATTCGACCCCTCGCTTCGTCATTGAACGGGAATACCGGCCATCGTTGTCCTAGTTAAATGGGTTATTTTGACTGACAGCGACGTATTGGTCATAATCGTCGTCTGCAGACATGTTCTGTCCATATCCTCAACACCGAGGTTTGCTTGTTAGTCCGTTTTTCCTGGTCTTAGAGCACAGGCATGTTATTTTAAAGATTGTCGAACATCATTCTATCTCCTCGACCAAGCGCTCCTTTTCCTTCTTTTTGAGTGTCGATGTTCCTCCTTTCTCATCCGCTGTATCTGATCCTTCTATGCAGTGCCCCTTTGTATATATATTGTTTTGCTCACATTCTTCATCAAACCAGGGGTTCATTGTGGTGACCGAGAGGCCCACACATTAAAAGGTAGCATCTCTGATAGCTTTATGCCAATGTTGCCGGCCTTGAGTGATCGTAATGTGATTGATTTATTCGGCGTTGACATGAGTAGCATAAGTTACTCGTAACTTCGTACCATGCGGGGCATAATACTGATCGCCGTACTAACAAAGTTCCATCCGATATAAACTGACCACGCGAGTTGCACTTATTTTTAGATCGAACCCTATAACATATAAGCGTTCTACCGTCATTTATCAACTACAATGTTTTTAGGTACAACATTACAACTGGACTTTATCCCTTCGAGGGTGACAACATTTATAGGCTATTAGAAAATATTGGACGAGGACAATGGGAGGCACCAGATTGGCTCTATCAGCTGGACGACAAATTGGCTAAACTTGTTCTGGGGATGCTGCAATCAGATCCAGACAAACGTTTTACCATTCAACAAATCCGTTACGAACCGTAAGTCCTACCAACGATTATGTCTCGCATCTAACACATAATATCCACCTCTAGTTGGTTTATCTCGGCTCCAGAAGAAAAGGGACCTCCAATTCCTATTCCACCACTTAAAGATGACAAATATCGTCGATCCACAGTACTGCCTTACTTAGATGCTTTCCACTATGAAACCGAATACGACCAGGAAGACAACTATTATACCGAACACGACCTGAATCGTAAGTGCCATCGCCATCAGAATCTTCTCCATCAATTCAATCTTAATCAAGTCAACACATTGATCCTTTTCAGAGGAACTTGCCCGGAAGGCTGCGGCCACAGCTGCTGAAATAAAAGCTCAAAAGAGTGCTGCCTCCGTATCGAATCCGACAATTTCATCTGTAGGAGCTGCAGCCGCAGCGGCATCATCCAACAGCCTAAAGGAAAACAAAAAGCATCATTCATCATCGGCGTCATCACTCAAGCGGCGGGCGAAGAAACTCACATCGTGCATATCGGTTAGAAAACTAACAAACTGTCGACCGTCTTGAAACGATCCTGCAGCGCTTTCTTTCCTCTTATATTAGTATTTATCATTTGCTATTTGTTATTTAATTTTCTTAATTTTTTTTTTCGTTTTGTTATTTTCACCACAAAACCGGACGTGTAAACTTTTTTTTTTTTAAATAAATTAGTTAATTTTTTTTTTCCATTTACTTGCGCGCAGTGTCGTCGTCAGTGCTATTCTCTATCACAGTCACAAACTTCAGAACTTTCCTACCGACAATACAAAACACACACACATACTCGTATATTCGCCTTTTCATTTAGTTTATCATTCTTTCGCCATTTATTTCTATATATACATATTCTAAATGTGTTTCCTTCTTTGGGTCGTAAAAATAGTTTTTCTGTGTAATTTTCTTTTCGCTTCTCACTTCGCCATTAAAGAATTTCAAACCATCTATACATGGATTTCATTTTTCTACTCTCGGTGTAAAGTTTATTAATGGAAACAAGAAATAAGAAAACGAAAGAAATTGCAAAAAGTTATTGTATTCTGTGTAAAATAAAAAACAAACAAAAAAAAAGAAAAATGTAAAGATCACTGCTGGTCAGATCGGTCTATAATCAAGAATACTAGACAAAATTCATGTTAGTGGGTACAAAAAAAAAAAAGAGAAAAATATCTAAATCAGAGCCCAAAGTGGAAAATATTGTTAAATTAAATAAAAAAAATGTAAGACTATAACATGGCATATGTTTTACTGTTTTTTTTACAAAAATAGTACACAATTTCGGTTCATGTAATAACGTAGGAAATCCCTATCGTGGAACCCATCGAGGGGAACGATCCACTAATAATGACAAATTTGCATCGTGCAATCCGCAGACGTGAACCATTCACATGTCGGTATCGTGCATGAGATTCACTGTATCGTGGAATACGAACGGATCGAATCTCCCCATGCATTTGACATCCGCAGCTATTTCATAGCGGATATGGTTGTTATTGTATAAAACCTTACGTTGCTTCTGGTAGTTCCATAATATTTTCCATTTTTGTTCTAAACTGAGAGTGCCTTCTTCTATCTGAAGATGATCTTAAAAATCAATGCAACGCTATCCATTTTCGCACAAAATACATTTTTTTTTTTCGAATTGGATTTTCACAAAGCACATGTGTTTCAAACGAGCTGTCACAACAGAACTTCCTAATCAAGAATAGTGGTCGGTAAGGCAGAGTATCCGACGGATCCCACAATAGCGTTTTTATGCTCACGTAAATCGAAATGAAACGGATTCCACGATAGGGGTGAATACCTCATCCTTTATTCCCGTTGTCGGTTGTCGTTTTTCTAGATTTGTCATTTTAACTCTCGCATCGAACAGGAATTGTCATCCCACTTATGTGAAACACTGGTAAACATGTCTTTTGTGTACATATGTCCTCTCGAACATTTAAGTTTCTTCTTCCATGTTTTGTGATTAATTATTTTGTAATCTCCTAACACGGATAAAGCAATTGCTTCGTTTCTTGTGGGGATTTTATTTATCAGACAATATCTCGACCAATTGTCATAAATTTTGTACACAACAGAGTTACGTTGGTACTCTAGAAGTGAAATTCTATAAAAATGTCAATTTAGTTTAGCAACGACAACGAGAATAGGGATGAATCACAAATACGAATATCATTTATTAGCTAATGGGCTCCATGGTGGTGCAGTAGTTTGTGTCGGACCACTGCGCGTGAGGTTCAATGTTCGATTCCCAGAGAATAAAAAAAAAAAAAAAACACGGTCCCACCTCTCGCGAACGTATCCCACTTCGGAGGTTATGATCCGAAAACAAGGGATCACAACCCTTCCACTTCACCGCATTTCTACTGATCCGTCTGTGGGGTTCGCCTATTTGACCTCAGAAAATATCGGCAGGCCTGCCGATTTTGGATCACTCGGTTATTGAGGCCAATGAAATGCCGATGTCGTCGCATTTGTCTGATACAGGCGTTTATAGGCCTGCCTTTCCTACATCGCGATGTTTTTGGAACGTGCATTGATATTGCCTTTTTAACAGGGTTCAAATGATCTCTTCAGCCGGTCGCGCTCTATTTTTTGTACGATGGTTTCCTTGATGTGAAAGCTTCCACAGATCTTCGAACTTCCTATTCGATCAAGCTTTGTAACTCCTGCTGTCATGCTCAGCTGCCGTTAATTTACTCTCATACCTTTTGTACATCGTCCAACATCAGGCGTTTTTCTTTTTTAGTTCAGAGCAGAACCTGAGTTGTCAAAAAAAAGTTGTGTTTCTTTTTTAGCTCGGAATTCGTTTTTCTTTTTTCGTTCAGAGTATGCTCAGAGCGCACTATAGTTGCGCGAATGTAGTAGAGCGAAGTGCGATAGTATTCGCCAGCGAATTGCGTAGTACCAAAATGCGATTTCGCCCGAAAATGGGCTTCGCGGCGAAGTGCATAGTTATTACCCCTGCTTTAGTTAGAGCGTTACCCAAACTTTACAACATGCGTACCTTCCAGGTACACTCTCGCAAATCATAGTACCTGACAGTTTCAAATCGTGTTTCCTTTTGAGGAGATCCATTATTTTTCTACTCGTTTCGCCCATAACAGGTTTTTTTTTATGTAGGAACAAAATTACACAGACAACCCAACCACAAATTGAGCCAATTTTTCAATTCATTCTCAAAAAAATAAGCAAACATTTGGCCTTTTGTTGTTAAATTCTTTTTTTTTTTTTAGATACTTTAGACATTCTTTTAGCTTATTACCCTAAATCATTTCTCAACGGTTTCTGGTGGTGGATTATCAATCTCACCCATGTGGAACATTTGATGATAATGTGCACCCAACTTCGGTAGCTTCTTTTGCATTATATTGCGCAGGATATCAACGTATTGCGGGGGAATTTTGGAAGTATTTGCATTGCGCCAATGCAGTGCATTGTTGTCACAGGTAAAAAGCGCAGGCGAAGGTACATTGTCCTTTAGGTAACTCCAAATGCACTCTTTCAAGATGAGAGCGATCTAAATACAAGCAAACATTAAATAAATTCACACACTGACAGGAAACCTTACCTCTGGTGGGTCAAAATACTCAACGATCATGTGCAGACTGGCCAGTGGCGGTGGTAACAACTGACCCATTGCTAGAATTTGCAGTAGCTTCCTTGTACATTGCATAAGTTCCTCATTTTTGTCAAGTTGTTGAAATTTATTGACTTAATGCAAAACAAGATATTATTAAATCTTTAAGGAAGAGACGGATATTTACTTACCATTTTTCGCTCTCCACTGATGAAGGCACGTCGCACACAAAGCACGCAGAAGCACTGAAGAGAAACACAAAGCTGGTCGGTGTGTGGCTATGAAACCCAATATAGCCCACAGGATCGGAGATGAAATGAACGCTCGTCGAATGCGCAGATCTCGTTCCATTGTAACTTTTGTGAATTCCTCATCAGGAAATGGTAAACCATTGTACATGACATCTGTGGAGACCATTTCAACCAAAAGCAAAGAAACCATCGAATAGCCTTCCACTTGATTCGGTTTTTCCTAGAAGAATGCCGTTAATATATTATTTCTTATAGCTTTATCACCTTGACCTACCAAATCATTGCAGCAAGAGTCAATGGCTTTTAGTAACAACCCCTGTAGCTCTGAATCCGGTTCCATTGCTCTCGCATTTGCATTATCCGGTCGTAGGCCTTTTCCAATTACTCCCGCATGAAGAACCGTGCGATTTGCGTTCGGACCACCGGTTTGCTTTTGATTAGAATATATCAACATTTCGCTTTCTGGAATTGCTGTCTCCTCTACTTCTGGTTCTTCATAAGCTCCAAAGAGGTAGCCATAAAAAAACAAAGCTCCTTCGACCAATTCTCTCAAGCAAGCCGATCGTGCGGACTTTCGCGCACTACACTGTCGTTGAAAGAGATTAAACGCGCGATTTACTGCAGTTGAACGAAGAGTTGGACCTAAAACACGAAATGCACTCAGCTTTGCAATTTCAAAGTAATTTTGATAAAGACTTACTCTTTTCCGTCAGACTCCAAAAGAAATACTTCACTGTTAAGCTGGAGAGCTTCAGAACCTCAGCTGTGCTCATCACGTTCAACTTAGAACCGGCTTCTATGGTGTTCAGCAAGTCCACTATGGTGTGAGCTAAAACCGCGTGATCACTTTGTTTCGGTACAATTATTATTTCGTCTGTATCCATTTTTTCAACAGGATCACTAGTCTTCGCGCGTTTTAAGGATTGTTTAGTGGTACCATTAGACGAGTTGTTGTTGATGGTGCTTGAGCAACGCGCAGAGTCTTCCATTTCCATCACCAGTTTCATGAGTGCACAATTAAGCACTTGTAGAACCTTAGAGAGGCATTCGTTTAAGGTGCTCACAATACTCTGCAGCTTCAAGTAGGAAACTATGCTCTTTTTTTCTAGTCTGGAAATAAATTAAGACAATGTCAAGCGAACAAATAAATAAGTGAAATATTCAAAAGCGTATCTAACGTTATGCTACTTCGACTTTTTCTGAGCTCAGTCTTGCATCTCCAAGAATGGAAGACAGCGGTGGTTCCGGTAGATAATCTTCAAGAATCTGGAGCCATACAAATATAGTTTTTTAGGTTATAACTTTATAACTCCTCAGACCGCGCAGAGGAGAAAAGTTCGCTGCCTAGTGCACGCTTTATCGGACGACTTAGTGTAGGGTTTTCTATAAGAATATGAAGAAAGGCCTCTCTCTAGGGATGGTCTACCAATTGAGTCCAGTGACAAGCTAGGATACCCCTTTAGTAGAGAACAGTTCAAGACACTGAGTAAGAGAGTAGGTTAGGTTAGGTTAGGTAAAGGTGGCTGTCCTGACAGGGTCAGGACACACTTAGACCGCTTGGGTTCATTGTAATACCACATGAGTAATGACCGGTCGAGTCACCGGTAACCGGGGGAACCTTAACCTTTCTCATGAGGGTGTTGGCTGAGAATGCTGACTGAAAATGGTAGAGAGGGTGAAAGTGTACCGAGAAGGTATAGTGTGCAATAAGTGATGGGGGGTGATTGATTCAATCGAACCCCCTATACTGTGTGTGCAAGTTATATTGGCGGGTCCCATAAACCGTGTAGGCGTAGAGGTGCATAAGTCTAACTCTAATTGCTGTTATGCATGGTATTGACTAGGTGGGGTGACTGATTCAGTCAAACCCTTCATACCTAGGTGGACCGTGTAGGTGTAGAGGAGCGTAAGCGTACATAGAGTGACTGATTCAATCGAACTATAAGTACTGCTATGCATAAAGTGTGGACTAGGTAGGGTGATTGTTTCAATTGAACCCATACCTAGGTGGACCGTGGAAATAGTGGGGAATGCAAAGTAGAGCGAGATGACTGATGCAGTTAATCTTGCACTAGTATTCAGTCGAACTTTAGGGGATGGTTTGGCTAGGTAGGGTGACTGCTTCAGTCAAACCCTTAGTACCTAGTTCACCGTGAAGGTGGTGTGCATGTGAGTAATAGGGGGATTGATTGTTTCAATCAATCTCTGTTACTCCTATACAGTAATGTTATTTACAGGCGTTGGTCTAGTGATATGGGAGGGTTAACTATCGATCTTGGGAGGTGTCTGTTGCAGTACCTCTTGGGGATTGATAGTAACCAATAACGAGGGGAGGAGGGGTGGTGGTGGTGTGGGGGGGCATTTCAGCTAAACCAGTTAGATTTACCTATGCATCTATTTAAGTTTCTAATGTCTATGTTATACAGGTCACTTTGGTCCTCAAAGAAGTATTCACCTAGTAGCTTCTTTCTTAGTGTGGCTAGCGCAGGGCATGTGCCGAGGAGGTGGAGACTATTCCCCTCCTCCTCTTTATCTCTGCAGCTTCTGCAGAAATCGTTTGCTGGGACACCCATTCTAGTGGCGTGTCTACCTATCAAGCAGTGTCCTCTGATTATTCCTACTGTGATGCTTATGTTCCTTCTATTTAATGAAAGGAAATTTTTGGTTTTCTTTGCGTCTAGTAAAGGCCAGATCTTCCTGGTCGATGCGCACGTAGCTAGTTTACTCCATCTATTGTTTGCAATAGATTGCGCTTCGTTAAACATACGGATTTTCATCAATTGTATTGGTGGTGCCGGTACCTCTCTATTGACATCTAGAGGTAGTGCGGTGCCTTATTTAGCTAGTTCATCCGCTTTACAGTTGCCTGGAATATCTCTGTGTCCTGCGACCCAGCACAGAGTAATATTACATCTGTCCGCAATCTCGTTAAGAGATTGGCGGCAATGTTTGACGAACTTAGATCTTATTTTTGGTGTTTCCAGAGCTTTAATCGTTGACTGACTGTCTATGTAAAGGACGATATACTTACCATCTATCGGGTACATAGAGAGTCTGCGCGCTGCTTCACGAACAGCCGATATTTCCGCCTGAAAGATGCAACAGTGGTCCGGAAGTCGGAGAGCTACGTTTATCATAGGTGATTCGGAGTAAGAGAGTAAGTACTTGGTGAATATTTGCCTTGGTGTGACCAGATTATATTGGGCTTTAAGGCGATTTTCTCTCTGATATGATGGCAATGGTGTAGTGGCAACCTCATCAATTGCTACACTAATGGGTTATGGCTCAAATCCTGATGTCAGTAAGTATTTATTTATTTCTCATGACATAAATAAACAATCAACTCGATCAATTGCGAAATCTTATTTCAACACTATTACGAAGGCATGACACTGTCAGTAGGTTGGTCATATGGCTTAAAAGATTGTTCACTCTATATGCCTGACATCAGGTGGTCGGGAAAAAAATACAGTGAATCAGAAGCAAACACAAAATAACAAACAAAATCTCCCCAGCTATCTGAACACCACTCCTGGAGTTTTTCTGATACTTGACATCTGAGTTCCAAACCACTACACCAATCTTTTTCTCTCCCTGTCTATCCTTTCTAACGCCATCACTGTGCAAAACATTTAAAGGCTATTCACATTGACATACTCGTGCTATATACATATAGTATGTCAATGGGTATTCATAGCCCCTTGAGTGCGCGCAAATTATAAACAAATCCTGATGACCAATGTTTACAGTTGAAGCACTATTTGCGGACTTAGTTTACATCTCAGATGATCCTTGTACTTTATGTGATGTCGTTAAGAAAGTCAAGAAGGAAGGAATAAGGCTCCAAACAAACTATTGCGAAGACTAGTGAATTTGATAAAAGACTTTGATAAAGCAATGTGCCCAGGATGGACGATAATGACTCCTCGGGCATAGGAACTTGATTAACAAAGCTATCTCTATTAAAGGTTTCCGCAAAATGTTGATCATGTGAATTGAAAAAAAAAAAAAAAAAACTTACTTTGCCAACGAAGCCAAATTTTGAAACGTATTCAACGCCTGAATCTGTTTTTCTTTCTCATGAAACTGCAGTTTCAACAGAACTTCTTCTAGTACCATTTGTATTCCTGGCTTAATTCCAGGGAATTCCACAACACCATTCTGACCCCCAATGATCCGTATGACGGCACCAATTCCCGCTTTGTTGATGATATATGATTTTCTAAGAAGCTCTGATATAGTCTGGTGATAGATATGTGAATGTTGAGTAGCTACAAAAAAAAAGAAAGAAAATACGAATAATTACTTCACTACATAATTATGCATCAACATTTCTGATACTTACAAACAAGCAAAAGCAACCGCACAGCAGTCTGTTGTTCAATCATATTCGTGCTGAGGCATGCCCTCCATAGCAAATACTTGGACGCATCTGTTCCAAGATCACTCAAAAGTGGACAACGTGCATTCATCAGAATAACCTGTTCCAACTCTTGAAGGTTGTACTCCAAGAAATCTTGACACCATGGATATTGCTCGGCTAACTTGGCAGCAGTCATCAGCAGTTTCGAGCCATTCGTCTTGACATTGAGTGCGATGTTATTGAATGATGGCTGCATGTCCATGAAGGTTTTATTTGCCATCCAAATTGGGGTTTGGCGAAGGATTGACTCAAGCAGAGTATCGTTGTCTAAGGGAAGAAACACAATGAATGAATATCATAGGAAACTGAAAAGGGAAACTTACACAACTCGAGGAAAACTGTGATCATGCATTGCAGTAGGGACTCGGAGTAGTGACAGATTTGCGTCATGAATGGAATTATATGCACGTGCATGGATTTTTTCGGTAGGAATCCATCCTGAAATGAAACATTTTTGAGTTTGTAAGAAATACGGCGAATTGTGTTACAGGGTGTCCATTTTTCTAGTAGTTTTCTTCGACGTTCCCTAACCAATTAAGAAAATCAGTGCCAGCGATCACCAATATTAATTTCTTTGGATTGATGCCCAGTAAACCGTTACCAACAGAACTTTCTGATATAGCTGAAACTCTTCTATTTTCATCCCAACTCATCTATTAATTAGGATTCCGTGTAGCTTATTCCACAGCAAATCAGGAGCCCGTAATAGACGAGTGGGGCTTTTGAATTTGTATAGCTATCTGATCTTGCCTAAGATGATTTCAAGTTAAGACTTCTTGCGGACTTTCTGAGAAGTAGTTTGGTTGCTTCATGTACCTTCACTGTAACGTGTTCCGGCACTGAATACTTAGTGAATGATCTTGCCCAGTGATCGTGTCATGACTACTAACTTTTCCAACCCTTCAATTGCTGAACTGTTTAAAATGGCGGAAAATTGCATGATTCATGCCATAGGAAACCGACTCGATGATGCCGATATGTCTGAACATATCCGACATATCTGAACTCCTAAAACAAGGAGATATGGCATAGTTTTGTCTGTCTAAGGCAGAAAAAGCGCATCACATGGCTACTAGCAGGTACCTAGAACTGGATCAAGCAACGTTTATTACTAAAAGCTCAAAATTATTGCAGCTGTCTTAATAAAACAGAGTTCTAGTTCCGTGCAATGAGAAAAGAAGTGCAGTGTAGTGTAAGACATGAAAAGTGCAACCGGAATGCTTTGGGATTGGAAGCCAAGGTACCGAGAGTAAAAGAGTCACAGAATCACGAAAGAATAGGTGACACATGCTTCAAACCGATCGACTAAACTTATCCAAGCTCTTATAAATATAACTTCTCAGAGGAATGAAAAAATGAAATGATCGTCAAGCTCTCTAAGAAAAATACAAATATTTGGCGCAACAGCTCTTTAAAGTGCCAGGGCCTAGCTTCTCGCAACCACTCATGTTGTGTGCGTTATATTTTCCACACGAATGGAAGGGACCTACAGTTTACTGCCGAATCCGAACGGCGATTTGAGAAGCTTTTTTAGACAACAATACTCTCGGATGTTTGTCAGACGCTCGCGAGAGGTGGGACCGTGAAAAAACTTTTTTGGTATTTTCTGGGATTCGAACTTGGAACCTCATGCGTAGTGATCCGACACACTAACCACTTACGCCACGGCGCTCTCTAAGAAGGCTGACCTAATAAAGTGCGGAACCTAGAGAGGAGTTTCTGTTCTTCCTGTGGTTGCTGTAGTATTGGAACGAATCAAAGAACATTTATATTCAACTCTCGATGCTGAAACAAGGTTTCCGTCGGGATCCTCCTGAAACTGTTAGCTATTATTAAAGCTACCTCTGACGATGCGAAATACATGTTATGCTCAATGATAAGGTGTGTGAGAATTTCGATTTCCAAAGCGGAGTTATTCCTGATAATGATTAACGACGGTTTTCGTACAGTACTTGTTTAGGACAATCCTTGAATTCAATGGCCAAGGACAATTCACATCTGTAGAGATTATGACAAGGTTGGTAGCTAACATTCTCGTAGAATAATGGACTCAAATTTGAAGAATGAAGCTTACTAACGCGTCAAAAATTAAACAGCCCAATACTCATGTAAACGTTGTTCGTACATAGAAAACGTCAGCAACTTTCCGATGGTAGAACCGAACTTGATTTCAGCAATAGAGCCGGGAAGGCAGAGCTGCATTCGGTATGCTGCCAAAAATTAGTAAAAGTAACGATTTCAATACAACAACAGTCTCGTTTCAATAGATAGCCAGACCTCCGTCAGCAGATACGATGTTTTGAATCACAGCTCATGTTTCTCAACAGGAGAACTGGCAAAAGTGATCGACCTAAAACATGACGCGGAACCATCGGTGGGCAGTGTACGGGGATGAGCTAGAGTTGACTCGCGTTGCAGAAACCCGAACACGATTTCTCGTCGGCGTTGTTTACGGTCTATCCACCACATGGGGCAACAAGAACTAAGGATATGATCAGGTCATGATCAGGATCAGGAAGGAAGTCAGTTTAACATGGAGGTCCTCTAATAAAGATGCCGACGAACTAAGACTTTGTGTAAATCTTTCTTTCGTAGTCCTGCATCATTGCAAAAAACGAAAAGGAATTAAATTTCATGATTAACAAATTAAATAGAGTGAGCAATGAATATGGACTCCGAATAAATATTGCAAAAACAAAGTTCATGGTGGTATCGAAGAGAAATGAGAACAATGCAGAGCTAAAAATCGGAGACACTATAGTAAATCGTGTAAACAGTATTAAATATTTGGGAACACAATTCAACTGTAAAGACACATCAACCGAGGAGATAAAATGCAGAACTGAGCAAGGGCGAGCAGCGTTCTGCCAAATGAAAAAGGTACTATGTGGCAGCGACCTTCAGTTGTCTTTAAAAAAAAGGCTAATCAAGTGCTACGTTTGGTCTACGCTTTTGTATGGAGCAGAGACTTGGACTTTAAGCAAGGCAATAATAAAAAAACTGGAAGCATTTGAGATGTGGCTGTTCCGGAGAGTTCTTAAGATACCATGGACCGAAAGAATCTCCAATACAGAAGTTCTAAGAATGATGAATGCGAAAAGGGAACTCATGAACACTATAAAAAGACGAAAGTTGGAATATCTGGGACATGTGACTAGAAACGAGAAGTATCAACTGCTGCAGGTAATTCTCCAAGGAAAAGTCGAAGGTAGAAGAACAGTAGGCGGACAAAGGATATCATGGATGAAGAATTTACAAGACTGGTTCGGACTTTCATCAACCCAAATAATCAGGAACGCTAGCTCACGCGAAGAGATCAGAAGGATGATAAACAACCTCCTAAGAGGAGAGACACCATAAGAAGAAGAAGTCCTGCATCGTGCTGTGCTGGGGATAGATGTGAGTTTCCACAGAAAAGTTGGTCGCTTGATCCTATCTGCTTGACTGAATATGGACTAAAAGCCCCTACAAAGGACGGTACGCGCTAAAAAAAATATTAGACTTTCTGTGACAGTTTACTCCCTACATTAAGGACTCTCTGGTTTGTCAAAGTACCTCCAGCAAATCATGCAGAGCCTGCAGTAGCTCCTTCTCATGAGCGTACGCCAAATAGTCAAGAATTCCAATCTCTGATTCGAAGCGACACCGGAAATCCTCTGAGAATCGCTTCAATCCGCACTGGAGGATTTGCGAGATGATTTTGAGCGGGAAACAGCCTCCCAGTCGTGCCACGACCCAGTCAAACGTCAGGGAGTACCTCTGAAACGCGGCTAAAACGAAAAATTCAAGTTAATAATTTCGCGCAATACGAGAGGAGACTCACCCAGCAACGTTTCCACGCAAGACTCGGCCTCGGCATTTGTCAGCTTCCTAAAGCACGAGCTAATCAAGCTCAACAGCCCCTTCATTGGGCTGCAGTTCAACCAGAAATTGCACGACGCTCCAATGCTGGTCTTTCTCTTGTGCGAATACTTGTCCGAGAGCTTCCCCACCAAATCGAGACTCCATGAAGCTATCAGCGGACCCCAGGCGGCAGGACCTTTATTCACTAAGTTCTCCAGTGCCTCCTGGATGTCAACGAACGAGTCGTCCTCCTGTGCCAGGGAAGGCTTGGACTCACTACCGGTGGTAGCGACATAGTTAGCCACGGCCACATCGTACACGAGTGAGAAGTACTCGAAAACAATCTCGCGAGACGCTGGCAGGTCCTCGAGAAGGTGGAGACTTGTGCGGACCAAGTGCGCGGAGTGGATGCTCTTAGGGTTTCCACGATGGCTGCTGACAGCCGTAATGAACTGCTTCAGTTCTATGAGGATGTGTTGCTTTAACATTTCGTTTGTTTGTTTCTTTTTCGGTGAATTATTGCGGAGGGAAAATTAAAACGTAAACATCGTAAAGCTAAGCACTTTATAAAAATAACATGTTGTCAAAGTGTCAAAGTGACATTTCGGGTAAGATTAATTCGAGTTGCGACGACATCTGGATTTGAGTTGCGGTAGTTGGGTAGAATTAGGAAGCGTCTGGTAAATTGCGTTTGTTAATCGTTATTTTCAAAACGGGGAAAAAATATGTAAAGACTTCCATTTTGCACAATAAACTTTTACAGCCGTATTAATAAAAAATCGCTAACACACCGATAACCAATCAGTTAAATAACTCGTAGTTGGCGAGGTTATCCATTAGTTCAATTTTCTTATTAATAAAAAAGTTTTCTCCATGCAATAGCTATCTGAGGTTTTAATTATATCTAGAGTTTGCAAATGGCAACAACTGTCCTTAATTGTACCAAAAACAAAGCAAAATCTACTACATTCTCTTGAAGCGACATAATTATTGACCAGGTTATGTAGAACGCCTAGGGCTACAATGATAGTTTTTACATTTTCCAAAGACATCTAGCTTTCCAAACACTAAACGTTCGTCCAACCGTATTTGGAGTAGCAATATGAGGAATATTGCAGGATTTCTAGGTAATGGTTGGTGCATACATAACCACAATTTCCTAAAAGACGAGCCCTGAACTCCGCCCCTTCTAAACGATCTTTTATCCTGCTCTCTCTGAAAATTCGAGAATTATGGGTACTTCCCCACCAGTGAGAAACAATATCCCTTATTCTTAAGTGGGATGCGCACACAACTTGGGTGTTATTAGAAAGTAATGTTTTCTATTTACATAGTACTGCCCTGATTATCCTGTCTGAATTTTTGATGATATACCATTTTTTTTTTTGTATCTTCTTTGCAGCAATGTTACACACACGTACTGTTTGCAATGTTATCAATCAATGTTATCAAATAGGCGAGTTAGTTAACCACAAGTTAACAAACGTCAATTAAGTTTGAATCTTTTTATTAATAAGGATTTGAACATATCCACTACGTAAACCATGAGTAAGAGCTAACTCGTGTTTATTAATACAGCTGTTAGATTTTGCACTTTGCTATTATACCGGAAACCAATTTTTTTTTTTTCGAATTGTGTTTTTGCGGAATGTGGAATGACCACTTTAGACTGAAATGTCCGAAACCTCGCTAATACTTATCAGGTGTTTTCAGTCCTCACGAAAATGGCATATGAAATTGTTTGATTATTCGTGTTCAAGATAGGACTTCTGCAATACCAACCGCCTAGTCATCGGAGGTACGCTGTTTAAGCATAACACCTGCCATAAGATCAGTTGGGTCTCTACTGATAGGCAACGAACATCCAACCAGATCGACTACATTGCGATCAGTCGCCGCTTTAGAAATTGTCTCCTGGACGTCCGAAACAGACGTGGAGCTGACGTCGGACAAGAACGAGATCACCATCTTATGGTAGCTCATTTACGCCTTAATACTGCATCCGTCAACAGCAACCGCTCAAACCTACTTAACATCACCAGGTTTAATATCGACAGGCTCAAGGTTCCCCAAGTGCGCCAACAGTTCAGGGACCATCTTGCCTTAGAAGCAGAAGCAATCAGCAGCATATTGCAAGAGAACATGGATGACCACTGGAGTGCTGTGAAAAATGCTTTTGCGACTGGGGCACGCACTTATGTCGGTAAAAAGCAGCAACACCACCGCACATGGCTTTCTACAGTCACCTGGAGACGGATCGATGAGCGTACAGCAATCAAGGCTCGGATTGCAGCGGCCTCAGCAGTAGAGGACCGAGCTTGAAGCCCAATACCATGCGAAGAAGAAAGAAGTGCAGCGTAGTGTAAGACGTGACAAACGTCAACACGTCAACTCACTGGCCTCAAGGGCTGAAGAAGCAGAGAGTAGGTGCGACAGTAGGACTGTTTACAACATCACTAAGGAGCTCATTGGTGGTCGAAACTCCAAACAACATCCAGTGAAGAGTCTAGACGGTAACCTTCGGATTTCGGATGAGGATCAGCTCACTAGATGGAGAGAACATTTTGCTGCAGTGCTAAATCACTTAGACGACGGCGGTATGATCTTGAATTCGAATGAGCAGTTCGAAGCAACAAATTCCCGAATTCGCACCGTACCTCCTAGTAAAGCTGAAATAATAACAGCAATCAAGTCCCTCAAGAAAAACAAAGCGGTGGGTATTGATGGCATCCCTGCCGAGCTATTTCAAGCGGCGCCAAATACATCGGCAGATTTGCTGCATCCGCTAATACGGAGAGCTTGGGATAGTGAACAATTTCCACAGGAGTGGAAAAGGTGGATGATCATTAAGCTTCCAAAGAAGGGTAACTTGATGGAGTGCGGTAACTGGAGAGGTATATGTGTTCTTCCAGCTGTAGCCAAAATAATAGCTAGAATAATTCTAGAACGAATTAAAGATCATTTAGATTCAACTCTCGATGTCGAACAGGCAGGCTTTCGCGCTGGATCCTCCTGCATCGACCACATAAACACCTTACGGATCATAATCGAACAATGCGTTGAGTATAGGTCTCCGCTACATTTACTGTTTATCGACTTCGAGAAGGCTTTCGACAGCTTGAATCGAGATGCTATCTGGTTGGCCTTGCGCAGGAGAAGCATTCCAGAAAAGCTTATAGCTATTATCAAGGCTACATATGAGGGCGGCAAGTGTCACATCGTGCACAATGGTAAGGTGTCGGAGGACTTTGAAGTCCAAAGTGGAGGTGGTTATCAGCGATGTACTCCGTGCAGCATTGGCGGAAGCTAATTCTGGAATTCGTTGGACTATGACATCTTACCTTAAACACCTAGATTACGCTGACGATGTCTGTCTACTTTCACATCGGATAATGGATCTTCATTTGATGGCCCAAAATCTAGAAGCTGAGGCAAACAAAGTGGGGCTAAAAATAAACACAGCCAAAACAAAAGCCCTGAGTACTTCCAATACCCGCGCTCAACTTAACATTGCCGGAAAGCAAGTCGAGAAAGTTGATAACTTTCTATATTTAGGAAGTGTGGTCTCGGCTAATCGCGGTGGCACCGAACTGGATGTGTGCAGCAGAATCGGGAAGGATAAAGCTGCGTTCGGAATCCTGTCCAAAATCTGGAGAAGCAATGTTATTAGCTTAAGAACCAAGCTACGACTGTTCCGCTCCAACGTAGAATCAGTGCTGCTTTATGGGTGCAGTACCTGGAAGGTGGACACCATTAACACACGCAAGCTGCAAGTCTTCGTAAACAAATGCTTAAGAATCATCTTGAGGATTTTTTGGCCGAACAGCATCTCCAACGAACAACTTTATCTGAGAACGGGCCAAGAACCTATAAGCATTACTATACGAAGAAGAAAGTGGCAATGGATTGGACACACCCTACGGCGCGAAGACAACTCCATTGCGAAATACGCTATGCAGTGGAATCCGCTCACCCAGGCAGGCAGAATAGCGGGACGCCCTAGGCAAACGTGGCGCAGAACAGTTGAGGAGGAATCGAGCTCTTTAGGAATGAGTTGGAGGCAACTCAAACGCGTTGTAGAACTCCGAACACGATGGCGGGCAGGCGTGGTTGACGCCCTATGCCCCCCGAGGGATTAAAGGACATAAGTAAGTAAGTAAGTAAGATAGGAAAGAAGCGGACATTTTTCTATTTCGACACTTTCGAGTGTTTCCGAATGGCTGAAGATGAATAAATTGAAACTGAATGTGACCAAAACCAAACAACTTATCGTAAATGAACGACAAGGAGATAATGTAAGACTGAGAATTGACGGTGAAATTATTGAACAAATTAATGAAATCAAGTATTTAGGTATAACAATCGATGATAAAATGACTTTTAGCAATCATGTTGATTACTTATGTAAAAAAATTGCAAAAAAGATAGGTTTTTTGAAAAGAATAAGAAATGACATATCTACATTGAGTGCAATAAATATTTATAACGTAATAATTAAACCACACTTCGAGTACTGTTCCTCAATTTTGTTTTTATGTGCAGATAGTATAGTACAAAGATTGCAATTGTTGCAAAATAAAGCCATGAGGTGTATTTTAAAGTGCAATAGATATGTGTCAATTCGTTTCATGTTAAATTCGTTAAAATGGTTGTCAGTCAAACAGAGAATTATAATGAATGTTTTATTGTTAATCTATAGAATTAAAAATAACTTAATGCCTATTTACTTATTAAATTATGTGCAATATATTCGTGATGTACAGCCCTATTTATTAAGATCAGCTAATAATTTTAGACTACCAAACTTTTTGAAAGGAAGATCTCAAAATTCTTTGCAATATAAAGGCTTCAAAATGTTTAATGAATTGCCAATTATTATAAGAAATGAAACAAATCTAGCAGCTTTCAAAAGAAGTATTATCAATTATGTTAAAGACAATTTTTAAGTTTAAAACTCTTATACAAGAAAAAACACTATTTGTAAAATGATTTATGTACATATATGGCTAAATGGTTTTTTTTTACAAAAGCCAAATAAATAAATAAACTAAACTAAACTTTCTAAGCGATTTTGAATTGTAATAATTGTCCGGCAATTCATCTATCTTATCTTATCTTAATATAAAAACCTAGTGGCTCCCTTAAATTGAGTAAATGTCCATTCATAACTCAACGACCTGCGAATGGGAACGAGCCAATATTCGCCAATTTTGACATTTCATTCATAGCAACTTTTTTATCTGGTCGCGACAATCCGCGAATTTCAGTTGTCATTTATTTTGTGACTAATTGCCTAAACGTGAAGAATACGTACATACATAACCCATCTTTCATTTATATCTTATATGGTCTATATCTTATATTCTTTTCAATAAATTCAACCACGATCTTGTAATTCAACATCTTTTAATTAATCGATAGATATATTAAGCTATGTTTTTTTTGGAATAGTGGAAATGCCAATTATATGCTTACAAATTTGCTAAAAATGGTTTGTTCGCAGTTCACGGAATCATAGGTCGCTGAGCTCTGAATGAACCTTAAAAGTAAAAAAATCGGAGATAGGCCGCTATTCACCGACCAATCTTAAACTAAGAGCTTCATAAACCTATTCACCAACCAATAATAGTGCAGATTTATTAGCGCTCATAAGACTTATGAGTGGTCCCAACCACTCTTAAGTTATTACTGCTCATAACTTAGGAATTTCGAAAGCTTTCGAAATCAGCTGTGAACTGTCACTCAGACCAAACAAAGGACAAGCTGCATTGGCGAAATGCAAAAGAAGAAATGCCGACGAATTTAATGCCTCCAGCATTTCCGTCAAAAGAACTGCCAACCAAATAAAAAATAAAATGTGCCGTGATTAATTCTGGCTAAAATCAGGAAAATACAATGTTTTCTTTTTCATTGGCATTTCTCCCAGTTCGAAAGAGAGTTCGGAAGCTCATTTTGGAACGCGTTTGGAAATCCGAAAATTCATTTTTCGCATATTCGAATTAGCATGGATACAATCCTATTAGTGCTTGGTGAATACGTAGCAAAAATTAAAAACTAAGAGCTCCATAAAATTAAAATCGATTTAAGAGCGCTAACCGATTCCTTTCATGCGTCTTTCACTCCTCCCTAACTCGAATGTGCCAAAAATATCTTCATTCATTTGCAATTCTGGGTTTTATTAACTATTATCTTGGAATATTGTGATTTCTGTTGATAATTGCAATACATTATCAAAATACTCGTAACATCAACTATCACAGCAATTAGATGTTTGTTAATTTTCTTCACATATGCACACAGTCTTCTGGATGAGTACACGTTACACCAGACAGTCCTTCAATTTTCCAAATGCATACATCATCATTCCACATGTTATATATTCAAGGACCGACTTTTTTGTATTGTGCCATCTCTTTATTTCGGAAGTCGAGTTGCTGTATCTGAACCAGCGCTGCGACTTTTACTACAAAGCTAGTAGATCTACTAGCTTTTTAGTCTTGCTACTATCTACTGGCTTTGTCTAAAAATCTACTAGCTTTTTACCTCATCTTCAAACTTTAATTCCATTAAATACTGAATTTACAATTCAATTGCTCGATCACATGCGGATATGGAGGTTTCTTTTTAATATTTTGAGTAACTTGGCACCACTTATATCGGTTTATTATTGGTCAGGTCGCTCCATTTTCCATATGTTTCGCTACTCTCAAATGTTAAAAAATCTTGAGTTTTGCATTTTTTTTGTATTGCGTAGTTGTTAGTTTTTAATTCCTTGATTTCCACCAAGAAAATTCCTCTAAAGAAAATTAAGAATGGGGTCGAGGATTTTGTATTTCTTGAACTAGCATCGCTTACGTTTAACCTTTATTGTCTCCGCATAGCAGCGCTTCAGCTGAGTGAACATTTTCAAATTTGAACATAATTAAAAACGATTTAAGAAATAGTAAGGGTATTCACTTAAACTCGCAAAACCCTCATAAACCACGTAAATCATATAAATTTATCATCGCATAAATGACCTGTCAAATTTTATATGAAAAATTACTTACGAGAGCCCCGTAAATTTCTGCGACTATTTTGGCTCGGAAATCACCCTCGGAAAATTACACTGCTGTCGAAAATTGTGCTGCTGTCAAATTTGATTGAAACTATAGCAAAGGTGGGAATACAATCTAATAAGCTTTTTCTTTTCACTAATTTTCAACATTTTCATATGTTTGGCGACAGTTTGATGACAGTTGCAAAGAAGCTGATTCAATTACGCAACTTGTTTCCGAGGGATATTCTTTTAAAGCACCTCGTAAATTTACAGAACTACGAGATGAGTAAATTTATCAGTTTAAGTGAATACCCTTAGTGTTCGTACAAAGACTTTCGAAAATATTTTCCTTTGTAAAGAACTTTTAAAAGGCAATCTAATTTTTGAACCATCGGATGAACTTGTTAATTTTGCTAGAAGATCTAAGCTTATTAAGGGAGAATTCCATAAAGCGTTTTGTTTTTGTTTACTGTTTATGTAGTGTCGTCACAAAGCCTTCTTCTTCTTCCTATTTCGACGGACGAGGTTATGATATGAAAACAACTGCATTTCTACTGACCCGCCTGTTTAACCTCAGTTTGACCTCAGCCTCCCGATCTTGGATTACGTGGTTACTGAGGCCAATCAAATGCTGGTGTCGTCGCATTTGTGTGATCCAGTCGTTTATAAGCCTTACTCCCCTGCCTCGCGATGCCCTTGGAATGTTCATTGATATTGCCTTTTTAACAGAGTTCAAACGATCTCTTCTTTGAACGTGGCAATACCAACTGAGCCGGTCGCGCTCTATTTTTCGTAAGATGGTCTCTTTGACGGGAACTCTTCGATTACTCCAGTGGAACATCTTACTCTTGTCTTTCGCTCTTTCGTACATATCCGTGATCATCTGTACGTAGTGTCGTCACAAAGCCTAATTTATTTATTTTTGTTGTTGTTCATTACCTTATTTCATAATTTATTTTTAATAATGTCTCTTTAAGCGCAAATTTTAATGAATAAATGAATTATATTTTCATGATACTCGAAAACTGTCGTGCTACCTTTTGTTTGAATCGACTAACTTTTTTTAGGAATCTGCTATAATACGATATTCATCTAGTGGCAGCACTGATCTGAACCCTGCAAATGCTTTTTAAACGTAAAGGCGCAAAAAATTAGGTAACTGCCTTGTTACAACAGAAAAGTAATTTTGAGTACTTTTGTTGCTTATGATGACCCTTTTTTCGGAACCTTTTTTATGACCCTAGCGGCGAAACTAAGAAGCGATTTAGAAATAATATTTTTTGACAAGGAGCACACAAATGTACATATGTTAACCGAAGAAGTTGATTATTAAATTACAAAAAAAATTGTTTCTGTTAATATTGGGCAAACAATAATAAAAGGGAAAAGTAAAACATAATAAAATGGATACAGTTATCGTGTGTTTGCAGAAATTTGCTTTTCAATGAATTGTTTAAATGCTTGCATTACTTGAATGGTAGGGTAGGTAGGTAGGTGTGGTGGTTCTTCTTAAGAAAATAACCCAATTGGGTTCTGGATATAAAAGGTGTGTTAGTGTGTAGTCCCTAGATCCAGCCTGTGGAATTTAAAAAGTATATAGGTATCGAGTTACATTTATTTGGGAGAAAAATACTTCAACTTGTAAACTGCGTTTCTTTCCTTAAATTTAGTTGCAGTTTTACTTTATGAAATTATAAGTTTACCCGGGTTAAAATAAAATGTCAACTTTACCATGTGTCAAAATCATATAGATTTTCCAGTACTTCTTCAAATAGTTGGTACTAGATTTGTGAGCGAATTAAATCGGGCATTCCGGTGCGAAAGTCATATTTTCGATAGTATAGAAAAGTACAAGTGTAGAAAATGTCCCGATTTTTTATTTGTAGAGGTAATTTATATATGAAAAGCAGCAAATGTGTGCAAAAACAAGTGTAGAAAAAATTATATATTGGTTATATATCTGAAGTCGTGAAAATACTACTTGAAGCCATCAGGTTCATCCAAATTAACCCTCTATTGCAACAATTATTGCGCATACAGAAAAAATAAACGCTTTGTTCTTAAGTAACTTTTATTTAAGAAAAAAGTGAAAAAGTAAATTTGATTCAGAAATAAAAGACCAAGCCATTCAGTCAGCAATAAAATTGTTCGCATTTTTCTTTTGTTATTCTTTTGATATTTGCAGTTTTTTATCTAGACATCTTTTTCCATGTTGTACCAAATGTTATTTATTGGAAGAAGAGCCTTTTTCATCTTATATGGGCATTCGTTATTCGATATTCGAAAATGGGCATGCCGTATTCGAAGGGCAATTTGTTTTGAGAAGCTTTCTCGAGACAATAATGCTCTCGGATGCCTTGAAAAAACTTGTTGGTGTTTTCTGGGATTCGAACTTGGAATCTCACTCGCAGTGGTCCGGCACACTAACCATTTACGCCACGGCTCCCCTAAGGAAGAGAAAATAGTCAAAAATATGCAAAGCCATATATGGTCTCACATGCAGAAGAGGGTTAAACTTTTTTTTTCATCGGAAAAGACCACGTTTTGCAACGCAATCTACAAGCAGTCTGATGCTTACAAAATCCCAGCCGCCTACACTTCCGCTGTTGCTTTGAAGGTGTTTTTTTCTAATTTTTAGCCTTTTCAGATGTTTGCCACTGTTAGTTACTCATCTAACTATCGAAACACTAACAACTTCCCCGCTGAATCACATGAATTGGAAGCAAATCGAACTATTGTTTTTCTATCTGTAGCTGTTCTGGCCATTTCCTTTTATTTTTTTACCTTATGATTCTAGGTTTCTTAAGTAGGTATAACCTAAATTGAACCTTCGTCCAATTTTGTTCGCTACATCGCGTCCGGTTCGCTATAGGGACTTCGATTTTATTTTTTTTTCAATACTATTAACACGTACGCTGCCGCGTGACCCGTAGGTGGTCACACTTTTACTCGCCGAGAGAGCGTGTGCACCGCCGGTGGCCACATGCTGAATGGTTGTGTATAAATATTTTCGGTTACATCAGGTGCCATGTAAATTGCCGGTAGTCACACCCATAATACATTTAGAAAACGACGAAAATATAAAAAAAAAAAAAAACACACATATGCTATCTTGTCAAACATCGAAGCTCCGGCACTCCTAGATTTGGCTAGTCAAACCTCAGGTCTGACATAAAGTCTTAGTCAAAGTCCAAATCAATAGCATTTTTCTACCTTTGACTAACTATTTTTTTGTCTAGTCAAACGCCGAAACTCAATTTGAAGAAATGATCAAACGTATTGTGCAACTCAAAATGCCATAACGAATCACCTTGTCAAAATAAAGACTAATTTTTTGATAAATTATTGTCATAATACAAAATAACAATAAAAAATTTAATTACCTACTTATTCTAATTATTTGTCAAAAAAATAAAATTGAATTATTAAAAAAGTGCTATTGATTTGGACTTTGACTAAGACTTTATGTCAGACCTGAGGTTTGACTAGCCAAACCTAGGAGCGCCGGAGCTTCGATGTTTGACTATAACACATACACTTCAAATAGAAAACTCACTTGGCACTCCGGTAAAAAAAAAAGTTAGTACTGCGGCAGCGAACGTGTTAAGGGCTTTTGCTCTACCCATTTTTCCACAAATTGTCCGCTTATTGCTTGAATGTATCAATCTTCTCAAAATGCACATAAACAATAAAGTTAGCAGCATACCATGTACCTATTCAGTTGACACAAAAAGTAGTTCGTTTTTCCATAGGAACTGCTTAAAAGGAGAGCCAGAAAATACAAAAAAAATTACGGTTATATCAGTTTTTTCGTTTTTTTCGTTACCATCATAGCATAACACTGCGTTACAAATGAAAAACAAAAAAACAAAAGTTTCTAACATTGATGAGAATAATGGTTTTTTTACTAAATTAAATCTGCTGATCACGAAAATGATGTTGAAAGTTTTCCAACACGTACCGTTTTGATGTTATGAATAGGTCCAATAAATCGGTAAAATATTAATAGAAACAGCGGATGCGGATAATATGGTTTTATTTATGTTTTATCTTTATAAACGTATGATTGTAAAGACAAATAGTTTTTTTTATGAAGTAATACAAGAAGAAAATAATATTAAATAGTGCATTTGATTTACAGCAAATTAACTTTCCGCTTGCGTCTTGAACAATCCTCTCGCATTAAGAATCAGCAGTAATTCACCAACATTTTTGCATTCCATCTTCCATGGTAGCGTTCTTCTAGCCGTTTAATATCTTGGTGAAAACGTTCTCCCTATTCGTCGCTCACCATTCCAAGGTTTGAGGGAAAAAAGTCATACTGCGAATGCAAAAAATTCATTTTTAAGGACATACTGCAACCCATAATTTCATACTTTTGTAGCAAGCTTTATGATTGCCCAAAAATCCCTTAATTACATTTTACCAAGCTGCTAATTCTTTACTGGTAATTTTTTGGTCGAAACTCTCATCCTTCACATGGGGTGCAGTTGATAGTGTGTTTGCTCGTTAACCGATGTGTGGAAGTTCAAGGCCTAGTGGGCAACAGCAATCGTCAGCCACCCGAGTATAAAATAGAAAACGAATAACATCAACGTTTTCCAATCACAACCGCATCAACGAAAGGTTCCTGCCTGATAGAACAATGGAACGGTGACTCTGAGTGCTCTGGGATTTGGACTTCATTTTTTTTTTTATAAAAAAGAAAAAACAAATCGTCCTTCTTTTAGTTTCGCATCGCTTATTTTTGGAAAAACCTTTTTAAATATAAAACTCCTTCACCATTTTTATCCAAGGCCTTCACGAAATTGTTCATTAGGCGGAAGAATGACGTTTTGTGCGGTGATGAGAGGAGTATATTTTTACATAAATAGTCTGTTCTTTTTGGCCATGTCTTAATGTTACAGTGGTCACTTGTAGCTCTGCTATCCTACAGACCTACAACTTTTAAATCAGCACAAACTTTCCATTCGAATTCTTTATACTTAATTAAGTCTAAAATAATTCGTATGTTTTCATACGTTTCTTTTAAAATAACTGAATATGCAATAGGTACCGAAGGGTATTTCTTGTAGTTATGAAGCTTTTAAGCTGGTTTTAGAGCCATTAATAAAAAGTCTCCATTCGTCTTAACTCTGAACATAAGTGATTCGTAACCAACTACAAATGACTGTACGAAGAAAACATTTTACGTCATAACTCAAGAACGTGACGTCTTAGAACACCGTTATCTTTGGAGAATTTGCTAGCTTTGATGTTTACAATTCAAAATACGTGATATAACTCATGTTGGAAAAAGCGTGTAATAAACAATATTGCATATTGTAATTGTTTTTGGGGTTCATAATAATAAAACGCTGCAAGTGGTTACTGTGTGTTCGGGGAGAACCTGGGCCTAAACCAACGAGCATCTTCATTTATCTCAGTCTTGAACTTGTGCGCGCAACCTACGGTGAGGAGACCCTCTACTACGAGTCAGATTCGAAGACTACGGGCCGGAGCATCGCATACGCAGTTGTTTGACCAGGTCAATGTCGCTGTACAGCTCATATAGTTCGCCATTGAATCTTTTTCTTCAACACTCGCCAACGCCAATGGGACCGAATATCTTACGAAGAAATTTTCTCTCGAAGCGACCAAGGATATCTTCATTCGCTTTTAAAAAGGTCCATGTTTTAGCGCCGTAAAGTAGAACAGGGATGATGAGAGTCTTATACCTTTATAGAGTCTCCTTAGTTGTTTGAGAAGTGTCAAGTGTCATGACAGCATAAACACGAAATTCAATCGCGCATCTTTGTTTGAAGATTTTTATAATTCGTAATAATTACATTTATTTAAAAGTGCTTGAAATCTAGTCGCTAGTTATAGACGCATAGTCTTATTTTCACCGTCTCACAAAATAATATATTTAAGTGCGTAAAAATTGCAATATACACTTCCATACATCCTACCGTTTGCCAAGAATGAGTGATTCAGCCCGTTTAACCCGTTCGAGCAACGAAGACCAAAGGTCATCACCTGCTTTGAAAACAACAAACAAACTGCAGGACAAGCAGCTTAAAACCATCGAACTACGCATTCAAAAGCAATACGATGAACTTAAATATTTAATCGTGGAGGAGCACAAAAAACTGGCTGAGAAACTGGACAAAATTGAAAGGGACTTCAACCTCCGTTTCCTTGAAGTCAACCAAAAAATGTCAGCACTATCGAATAGAGTAGAAGCCCTTGAAAATACTACTAAAACACCTGACTGGGACTCACAACCTGCTGATTTGTCGCACTATGTTGAACGAATCGACTATCTCGAGCGTGAGAAACTGAGTGCTGATGCTGTACTACGAGGTATTCCTAAAAGTGACAACGAAGACTTGCATGAAATATTTTCCACCTTATGTCAATCGATTGACTGCCTACAACCACCCGAGGTTCTCAACATCTTTCGTGCAAAGGGACACTGAGGACACTGCAATCATCGTGAAATTTAAAACAGCAGCAGATAAACAATTAGTGCTCAGTTCTGCTCATCAGCGTTGGAGGAGATACAAGAAACCTCTTTGTTTACATGATGTCAAACTAAATTCTGACAGTCGGATCTTCATCAACGAGAGCTTAACTCTTCACAACCACCTTATACTGCGAAAAGCTCTTCAACTCAAGCGGCGCTCTAAGCTTTCGAGTGTATTCACCCGTAACGGAAGAGTTTATGTCAAAGCCTCACCTGTAGACAAAGCGCTTTTAATCAACATACTGGAGAACTTGAACACAATGTGCGAGAAGGAGACACCAGATGATCGAAGCGAAATCAGAATTAAGTAAGCTGCACCCGCAGTCAATTTCTTTTCACTTGAGAATTTGTTGTTTTTATGTTCTATTTTTTCTTTATATGTTTAGCTTTCATTTTAACAGCCGCCAAGCCATGAAACCCTCATTAATTTATTCGTCTCTGCAGTTTTCTATGCGTAGTAATAATTTACTTACCATTGATGTCACATAACGATCTGAATTCTAACAACGACAGCCGAACTGATAACTTGATAACAAACTAAAGTTGTTCAAGCTATACTTAAAATAAAATCGAAATCTGTAAGCTTTGATGACATTCATCCTAACTTTATAAAAATGATTTTGCCCCACATACTTTCAATAGTCACTCATGTATTTAATACTATTCTGCGAACGTCTTGCTTTCCTTCTGCCTGGAAATCAGCAAAAGTAATTCCTGTATTGAAAGGTCAACGATCGCGTAATTCTGCTCCCGAGTATAGACCGATCTCAATACTGCCTTTTCTATCAAAAGTCATGGAAAAATTAATTCACAATCAAATTTCTGATTTTATACGAAGAAACGGTATCTTGCGCAAAAATCAGTCGGGCTTTCGTCCTAAACATAGCTCTATTTCTGCTCTGTTAAAAGTTACGGACGATATAAGAGCCTCCATTGATAAAGATGAGGTTACTTTCTTAGCTCTTCTTGATTTTTCCAAGGCATTTGATACATCCAAATTTTTGGATGTGATTACAGGTGTGCCACAGGGATCTATTCTGGGCCCATTGTTATTCTCCCTGTTCATAAATGTTCTTCCATCTGTTGTTCGTAGCTCCAAGTTACATATGTATGCTGATGATGTGCAGATCTATATGAGCTGTAAACTAGGGCTTATTGAGGATGGAGCTAGTCGCTTAAACGTTGACCTTTTGCAGATCCTCAACTGGGCGGAATCTAATTATCTTCAGTTAAATCCTGTGAAATCCAAATGCCTTGCTATTCACAAAACTCTCTTGGATTTAAGCTACTTTCCTAAAATTTTTCTCGGCCCTTTTGAACTTCAATACATTGACAAAGGAAAAAATCTCGGTATATGCTTCAATCGTGTCTTAACATGGGATGATCATATTCATAGCACAATTGGAAAAGTATATCGCTGCCTCAGAAATCTCTCGATGTCACAACATTTTATACCTCTGCATACCAGATTATTGCTCGTTAAGTCGCTGTTCATTCCACTGATCACATATGGATGCCAAATATTTTGTTGCCCTAGCGCCGAAACTAAACGTAAACTTGTAGTTGTTTTCAACAATTTAACCTGATATGTCTTCCAACTGAAGCGTTATGACCATGTCTCTCCTTATGCGAATAAAATTTTTGGGTGCTCGTTACACACTTACTTTAACTACATTTCAATTATGTACCTACGTAAAATAATCATAGTAAAAGAGCCCCAATACCTCTCCGAAAAGATACAGCTCGCGAATTCAACACGATCTTTTGCTATTATTCAGCCGAGATCTTTCTGTCAAACTTCGGAAAGACAATTCTTTGTTCAAGCTGTTCGTTTGTGGAATTCATTACCTGTTCGCATTAGAAGACTGCACTGTACGAATCGTTTTGGTGAGGTTTTATTTCAACACTTGGCTGGTGTTTAAATGTTTTGTTAAATATTTGTTAATTAATTGAATTTCAATTACTTTGCTTAAGTTAAATAAATTAAATTTCATATATATAATTACCTTGAATACTTCTAAATCCATTTTTTTTTCTTAATTTATTGAATTGTATAAAGTAACTTCTACTAACAGAGATTGTTGCAATCTATTGTAAAAGATTTGTTCAGTTAATAAATAATAAATAATAAATAATAATGGCTTTAATCTTGAATTGCCTTATTAGCCCAAAAAATACCGATTGCCATGCGTTATTCTGCGCTAGTGTCATTTTTAGAATTTATTAGGAATTTATTTGTGTTTTTCTTTATTTTTTTTTATACTTACTTACTACATCAGCTAATAAACATGAAAACAAAAACATGCTACATTTTTTCTGTTCTATCTTTAGCATAGAAGAAGGAAACATTTCGCAATCTAAATCTGAACGTTTACGAAAAAATTATAGTCTTTCAAAATTTGCCTTAAGTAAAGTATGAGGCCAGAATGAAAATTTTGATTTCTCCTTCGAGTATAAACCTGTTCATATACACCAAATATAAAGTTTGAGTATGTATTTTTTTTCCGAGGGCAGGTGAAAATCTTCAGCAAGACACTATGAGGATCGCCAACACGTGCTCATAGTAGTGTGGGATTCTAAAAAACCTCCCCTTAAAACAGACTTGCTTTTATTTTTACTACAACTAAGTATTCGACTTATCTTATCAAGCAGTTTTCATTTCACGAAATAAGGACGTTTTGCAGGTACCTTCCCCTTAGAAGTTCCTGCTAGTTCCGCAGTTTAGACGCTGTTACTTATCGCGCTAAGTCTAAAGGTTTGGTTCTTTGTAGACGGCGTAGTAAATTTCTTTCATCCAAAACTTGGAGGACTGTAATATTTACGTGAATTTCTAGTCGACTTTTATGCTTTCTCGCGTAGTTTTTGATTTCGTCTTCGATTGTTTTAATGACAAGATCTCTATGGATATCGCTATTTCTGATATACCATGGCGCAATAACAATACCTCTTAGCACTTTATTTTTAAAAGTTTGAAAAATTTCAACGTCACTTATTTTGATACACAGTTGTATACCATATGTCCACATTGGCTTTAGTACTTGTTTATATAAAAACAGTTTATTCTCTATATTAAGCTTGGAATATTTTCCAAGTAACCAATACACTTCACTATATTTATTATCTAGTTCTTTGCGTTTTTTTCTTTACATGCGCTTTCCATTTCAGTTTTGCATCAAGTGTCATTCCAAGATACTTAGCCTCATTTGCAAACGTAATTTGAATCGAGTTTGAAAAGATCAGCAAATTATTCATTTTCTTTTAAGTAAAATTTACATGAACAGATTTGGTCTCGTTGAGTGCGATTCGCCAAACCTTTGTCCATTCATTTACTCTATCCAAAGCTTTTTGCAGTTTTTCTGTAGTATCTTTGACCGTTTTACCTTTTTTTTATAATTTGCGCACACTCAAAGGATTATGAATACCTTTAACATGCTTAAACACAGTGCGGGCGTTGATAATGATAGATAGAGAGAGAGGATGATTTTTTGGTGTAGTGGTTCTTGAAGCTCAGTTGTTTGTGCTTGAGAGATTCTCCGGGGGTGGCGTACAGATAACTGGGGAGATTTTTGTTATTTTTTGTTTTTGCTTCTGATTCGCATGTACTTTTTTCCCGATAACCGATGTCAAGGGCAAATCACCATCAATAGAGCAAACAATTTTTCCAGTCACATGACCAAGCTACTGCCAGTGTTATGCCTTCGCAGTAGTGTTCACACAAGCTTCCGCAAATGATCGGACTGACTTTATATATTTCATGAGAAATAAATAAATGCTTGCTGTCCATGATTTGAACCATGAACCATTAGCGTGGCAATTGACGACGTTACCACTACACCATTGCCGCCCCCACCACCACCTACTGCCAAAATAGCAGTGTCGTCGGCAAATGTAGCTAGCTCAATGCCTTCTACTTGCGGTATAACACGAGTATAATAGATATAAAACTGGACCAAGAACGCTTCCTTGCGGCACCCCAGTCATTATTTCCTTAAAGTCTGAATATTCGTTTCCACATTTGACGCGGAATAGTCTATTCGTAAGGTAGTTCTTCAAAATATTATATAGATGCTCTGGCACAACTTGTTGTAATTTAAACTTTAAGCCTTCATGGCAGACTTTGCCAAAGGCTTGAGAGACGTCAAGGAATACGCTTGAACAAATCTTTTTTTCTTCAAGAGATTTTTCGAAAACATGTGCTATTCAATGCACTTCTTCAACCGTTGAATGCTTACTTCTGAATCCGAATTGATAATCCGGAATGAGATGCTTTTCTTCTATTACCGGCTGTATTCGCCTAATCAATATTCTCTCTTACACTTTGGATATAATTGGCAGAAGCGATGTCGGTCTATATAAGACGTTTTTTCATTCGGCGGCTTTCCGGGCTTAAGAACCATTTTAACTTCGGCGACTTTCCACTGATTGGGAACATATTCTAGTCTTAGCGGTGTTTATAATGAACAGAAGCTTAATTAGAGCTTTTCTTGGTAGTGCTTTAAAAAGCTCTCCCTTGATTAGGTTGTATCTAGGAGCCTTCTTAGGTTTAAATTTCTTTATTTCTTCCTTAAGTTCGGTTAGTGTTGCATTTCTTATTGCACTATTGGCTAATACGACGTATTTATATTTTGAATAAGAGCTTGTCCATCAAACGGTTTAAAAGTTTCTTCCAGGTGGGAGACAAAATCTTGACTTTTCTTAATTGGTGCGGCTTGAATTTGAGGTTTTTTAATGCCTCTTATAGCCTTCCAAAGCGACTACATAGAATCTTTTTCTGCCGTTAAACTTTCTAGGTAAGTTTGTATTTGATTATTCTTAAGGTCTTTATTCTTTTTAGTGAGTTGCACAAACGGTTATGATGTGCTTTATGTTGCGGAGCCCGAGTTTGTTGCCATTTTTGGTGCGCTTTTCTCTTCCCCTTAATCAGCTCTTTTATTTCCTGTGGATAAGTTTGAATGTAACTGGCCGGCGTTTTCTTTGCTTTAGGAGTATTCTTCCACGCGGCATACTGTAAGATTTCGACGAAGCGATCAACTTCAAGTTCATAAGGCGTTTTAAGTCATTCGCTCAGCTCAATATTTGCTTCAATATCTTTTTTGAAGCCATCCCAATTAGTTTTCGCGCTGGTTAATCTGGGCGGTTCTACATTTTTTATCAGAGCTTAGCTTATCGTCATAATGATTGGAGAATGATCAGGGGAGAGATCAAAGCTTTCTTCAACTTTTATACAATTGCAAGATATTGCTTTAACAACAAAGGAATCGATCAGATCTGGTATCTTATTTCTATCAGTCAGCCAATATGTTGGTTTACCCGTTGAATGAAAATCACAAATGTACTGCATACCCGCATTATAAAGCTTTCTACCTTTCAGAGAGGCGTACCTTAAACCCTAGTAGGGGTGTTTCGCGTTGAAGTCCCCAGCAATGATAAAATTTGGTTTAAGGAAGTTGAAGATGTTTGTGAAATTACTTTCTTCAAGTTTACATCGCAGTGGACAGTATATAGACGAAATGTTGAAAGCAAAATGTCTATTTCTAACGCGTACCGTCCTTACATGCATTGCTTCTAATTCAATATTTATTTTTGCTAAGTGTTCGATACATTCTTTTATAAACAAATTTGATCCGCTTCTGGCTCTTTTCGATGGTTGTAAGGCGTGATACACACTATATCCCCTTATCTTAACATTCGATTGTTCAAACGGCAGACGCACAGGCAGATAGATGAACAGATGGTAACTTAACAATGCAGTCAAAAAAAGTGTAATACGACCTGTTCCCGTCTTAGTTCAAAGTATTTATGCGATTGTGAGCTCAGTAAGACAGGCCATACAAAATGGTTATCCCCAGCGACTTTACAGATTTAAAGGAACTTCTCAAGATTCCAGGTGGGAATATGGCGAGCTAACCTACTCTGCATGAGTTTCCGATCTCAATATATTCTCTGTTTTAAGAGTAATAGTGAAACAAGCCAACCTCTTTCCCTTTCACCTTGGCATCCATACAGGAAAAATTGCATACTTCTGGAGTGGAAAAAACTGCAGTGGGGTTTTTGTAGATACCGCACTGCCGGATCTTCTAAAAAGTTATTCCACTGATCCTCATGAATCGCACATCCGAATCGGTTCCGCTAATTTCATTGCTTATTATCTTAAAGATAATTAAATTATTCGCAATTTGATGCGAATTTCCGAATCAATTTTAAGCACTCTACGGTGCTTCAATGACATATCCTCCAAACCTCATACATAACCTTTATACCTTTTAAGTAAATTTATTAATTCTTTTCCTTATTAAACCATGTATGCTTATTTAACTGTCCACGTGAATGCGTTGACTATTTCCGTATTGACAAGTCCAATACATCAAAATCATTTATATGGTAAATGTCAAAATGTTGTTTTGGAACACCCAAATATTCACCCACACACAGTTGATGCGAATTTGTCGTTAATTAAATTAAAAAAGAGAAATAACCGAATGACAAGAATAGTACATGTCATCGCTGCGTAGATATTCAAGAAAAAAACCGAACTTTCAATGTCATTAACAGATCGATGCTGATCGTGACAAATATGCGACTGCGATTAAATATCGCCCGAATGATTGAATCTTACCAATACTATTGGCGTTTCCGGAAATGTGCATGTATGGTATTAATACGAGTATTCACTTGTTTTCTCATTGAATATTAATTTTGTTTTTAAGATGAAATAAAAAAGATCATCTTTACGCGAGAATTTGCAAATCAAATGCGTCTTACAAATATTTCGCAACAGCGGTTTGTCAAGTCAACGACATTTAAAAGGTCAGATTTGTAAAAAAATATTATTTTAAGTGCGCTTAAACTTAAGTTTAATATTAACTCAAATATTCAACTCTTGTTTTGACAATGTTCAGTAAATCTTACCTAATTTTATTTATTTACGTTTATTATGAAAGGGATATTCATTTAAATTATAACGTCTCACGGAAATGTATAGTAATGTCTACCTGCTAATAACTTGTGAACATTCCCTTCCACTGAACTGTAATAGTAGCTCAAATAATCATTCTAAAACCACATGTCACAAAATTACCACAATGTAAGAAGGTTAACTTCCTATTCTTTCTTTACTCCTTGCACGAAAAAGTCAAAATTTTTTTCAACTCCTTTGTAGAACGAATCTACTATCTAATAAATTTAAAAACATTGTTTAAAGCTTATGTTTTATTAACATAATTATACGGTAATTACAAAATATTAATTACATCAAAAATAGACAACTTTTTACGAACATTCGTAAACATTTCGTAAATTAATTGGGTAGGAAAGAATTTGGAAAAAAAAATGTTCGTTTTCGTTGCTTTTTTTCGTTTAAATTAAGTATTAAAAATAAAGCAACAAAACATAAAAGGTCTTAAGCTATGTAACAATTGGGAAACAAGAATGTTATATTATCTATAGCGCGTAATGAAATGTGTGTATCGTACAAAAGTTAAACATCGAATTCCAGCTTAAAAATTCGAACAAAATGCTTATAAAATGGTGTCATAATATTAAGCTTTTCCTCGTTTCTTGTTATTACAGTCAAAAGGCGACGAGATGTTGAGTTACCGAGAGTTTGAGACCTGCCAAGTTTTAGTTATAAGTAAACTGACGTCCATCTGAGTAAACACCCTTTAACAATATACCCCATATATTTTCTATGGGACTTACTACAGGCAATGTTCTTGAGTTTTCTGTTTAATTATAATCCACATCAAAGCTAAATTTACCAACATTAACCTAATGTGCCATCACGCTTCCACAGATGTGAATGATGGAAGGACCTAAGATATATTTTACGATCTCCTGGTCAAAGCAGACGAACAACATAATATGGTGTTACAGTTGTCTTGTAGGTTTTTACGGAAAGCTAAGAAAGGGGTGCAACACAGCCTACATCTCGTAAGATCCAAAAGCAAACGGAGTTTTAGAGCGCTTCTTGCTAGCTTTCGGACGGAGGAATAAAGAACACCGACTACTTAAAAAAGAGGACACTTTCACGCTAAATAGGCCATTCATCCTGAATAATGAAAAACAACATTCCCATTCACTCTATTATGGCGGAATGAGCAATTTCTTGCTCCACAAAATCTCGAGCAGTAACATGACACCAGTAACATGACACCAGTGCCGAAACCAAGCAAAGAACTAAGTTTAGTTCGTTCAAAATCACTTAAAATCCTTCTGCGCTGGTCTACCTACCTTATTTGCGAACATTTTACACATTTTCTATCATAAGAGATAAAAGCAACAACAATTACAGCAATAAAAATAAAAGAGAAGAAATGAGAAAAAAAAGAGCGAAGGGAGCAAAAGTGGTTGTTGTACAGTGTACACCCATTCTTTGATCATCGCAGAACTGTGGGACTACTGACGAATTACCGCAATCGACAACGAGTATTTCATTATCAAAATCAAAGGGTTTAACACTTTTTTTTATAAAGGAATGCACTAATACAATGTCCGTTTTTATTTAAGGTCCAATGTCAACAAACTTAATTTGTTACAAAAAAAAAATAAAAATATTCACCCCGATTTGGCAAAGAATATTTTACCGAATTGCCAACAAGGAAACTTTTACTAACAACGAGTGTGGGCTAGATGCTGCAGTGGGAGGCATATTCGCACGAATATTCGGAGTCGCAAACCAAGTGTTTCATAACACAGTAACTTCAACACTGTAACAGCGGCAAATCAACCCCTTCAAAGAGGGGAGCATATTTTGCGCAAACTATATTATAAAAAATTTAAACATTCTTTACATATACATAAGCTAAAAGCCAAAAGCAATTTTATTATGTTTAACAAATAAAATGTTTCTTTACTGTCCACAAAATCGTTACGAAAATTCAATTAAAAAAGTACATTATACAAAGTTAAGTAGGGAAAACCAATAACCATTCCTTAAAAAATGAAGAGGCATTTCATCTCAATTGTGGTTTGGGAAATTCTCTCTGCTCGCATGTTAGGTAATTTCAAGTGGTTTGGAACCGACTCTGTTCAAGACCCCTGTTCTCAACCTTGATGCAAGAGCATAATATGTAATAAAAAGTAAGACATGAAACGGATGTGCAGCAAAATCAGAGAAAATGGCTTCATATCCGTATATAAGAGGACACATGTGTTTGCTGCACGGCTATGCAAAGCTGGAAGACGTCTCTATTTCTAAATTTGATACAAACCTCCAGTAGTAGAATATTACTATTCTATTCTATAGTAGAATTTGGTACAATTTTTGTAATTTAACGTTTCATGTAAGTGAGAATGATAGCAAACTAATGCGACCAGATGTCAATATTTCTGTAACTGCACGTCTGTTTTACATGCGTTGCTGCCTGCATCACTGTTAGCAGGTTTGCTGCACTTTGGTGGTATATACGTACATACATAGACATTTTTCGAGTCATCTTTAGTTTGGTCTTCATAGTGGTGAAACGCGAGCTCCCCGGCACTCAGATTCGATGCAATTCATTGCACTTCGGTGTTAGTTATTGTTTCTATCTGGTATTTGAACCTGCACTGATTGGTTCAGAAGCAAACATACTCGTACTATCCACTATTATCTTTTTTATCGTATTACATGATTTCCTCACAATTTTTTTTAGCAAACATTTTCCATGTTTAATTAGTTTACTACGAGTACGTATTTATAAATTAACTTTTAGGTTGCAAATCCAATCTATTGCAATGGGATTCCAGAGTAAGCATGAATCGCGCAGTCGAAGGATATATGTACGAGCATGTTTAATAGTTTGGTTTTGGCATTTCGGAGATATGTAGTGCCATACCCCATTTGAGCAATGTATGAGCGCAGCGGCTGGATCCCATTCTCACTCGATTTAGCTGCGTCGACAATTTCCTCGGGAGATCAAGCCCGAGTCTGATTGCGGTTATTCAATAGCTTTTAGTTCCTCCAATCTTTGAGCCAGGCAAAGTTAACGTTGAAGCTTTCATTTTGCTGGCTTCTGGTGAGCACAAAAGGCTGACTTTTGAAAGTTCAGTCGATGACAGTATGGCTCTGATATGTCCTCGTGTATTGGTATAAGGGAATTGCTTAAGATCGTGTTCCAGATTGTTATTATTATCCGTCGCGTTATTGGGATGGTGGTTGAATTATACAACTGAAACAATATCAGAATTTGGTTTGCCTACTCGTATATTTCGTAGATATTGAGTCAAAAATAATTGCAGTTTTCTTGCGATAGTCGCTACCAGATTTCCTATACTTCACCAGTAAAGTTTCCGCATTGGAGTTAAATAGTCAGTCAAAATTCCCGTCAACCCGATCAGAATGAAGTGAGGATAGCGATATCTAAACTCAAATCCAACAAAGCTGCTGGAGCCTTGCCGCTGAACTTTTCAAGGCAGGGGGAGATGAGCTGGTAAGGAGCATGCACCAACTCATCTGTAAAATCTGGTCGGACGAAAGTATGCCCGATGAATGGAACTTCAGCATCGTTTGCCCGATCCTGAAGAAAGGAGACCCTCTGAACTGCGCCAACTACAGAGGTATAAGTCTCCTAAATATCGCATATAAGAGTCTGTCTACCATACTATGTGAACGCCTAAAACCGATCGTCAACAACCTGATAGGTCCTTATCAGTGCGGCTTCAGGCGGGGAGAGTCCACCATTGACCAAATGTTCACACTACGGCAGATCTTGGAAAAAACCCATGAATATAAAATCGATACGCACCACCTCTTCATCGATTTCAAAGTTGCCTATGATAGCGTGTATAGAGACGAGTTATACAGAGCCATGTCTAGTCTTGGCATCCCTGCCAAGCTCGTCCGTTTGTGCAGAATGGCGATGGAGAACTTTCGCTGCTCCATCAAAGTCGGTAAGAACATCACCGAACCGTTCGATGTCAGGAAAGGTCTTAGATAAGGCGACGCGCTATTATGCGATCTCTTTAACATAGTACTTGAGAGAATTGTACGAAACTCACAAGCCAACCCCGGTGGTACAATCTTCTTCAAGTCTGTACAACTACTCGCTTATGCCGATGACATTGACATAATCGGAAGAACTCAGCGGGCAGTCAATGGGGCATTTACGTGTATTGAGAACGAGGCAGCAAAGATGGGTCTATCGGTCAAAGAAAGCAAAACAAAATATATGCTGTCTACAAAAAAGGACACACAACATCGGCGTCTTGGACAGAACGCCACAATAGACAGATACAATTTTGAGGTTGTAAAGGATTTTGTCTACCTAGGCTCTATGGTCAGCTCCGCAAATGACATCAGTGGAGAGATCATACGAAGAATTACTCTTGCCAATCGTTGTTTCTATGGGCTAAAACGGTAATTGAGTAGCAAAGCCCTTTCTCGAACTACTAAGGTAACTCTTTATAAGACATTAATCATCCCAGTCCTGCTGTATGGCGCAGAGGCATGGGCTTTGACAAAACCGGATGAGGATGCCCTTGGTTATTTCGAGAGAAAAGTTCTTCAAGCGGTCTTTGGTCCCGTCTGCATAGACGGTGAGTGGAGGAGAAGGTACAATGCCGAGCTATACGGCCTGTACAAGGACACCGACTTAGCCAGAAGAGTTCACATACAGCGACTAAGATGGCTTCGTCATTTAGAGCGGATGGAGCCCAACCTTCCCGCTAAGAAAGTCTTCGAATCCAACCCGGATGGACGGCGCAGTAGAGGACGACCTCGCGGTAGGTGGCGCAAACAAGTGGAGGGGGACCTCAACCAACTTGGCGTGCGCAACTGGAGGCAGCTGGCTCGTAACCGTGCTGGCTGGAGAGGTTTGTTGGTTGAGGCCCAGGTCCACCCCGGACTGTAGCGCCATCTAAGTAAGTAAGTAAGTTAAATAGTCTTAACTTTGTATATAGACTAATGGCATTTATACGCCATCCTAACAGAATTCCGAACGTAGACTTGCGATTCCCAATTTTGTTAACATCTTGTTCGATATCGTTAGTAGCTGAGATAAAATTTCTAGATATCGGAAGCTATCTACTCTATCAATCGAGCAGTGCTTGGGCGAATGAGTTGCTTCCAAGGCAGATATTATTTGTTTTCTGCATGTTAATTTTTAGTGCTACAACATTCGGCTCCTTCCCCGAATGAACAGCAGGTGAAGTGGCGATCGAAACTCAGCACATTGTTCAATAATTATCCACAAGGTGTTAATATAGTATATACAGAAGGATCCAGAGAGAAAATCTTCATATTGAGCATCAAAAGTACGATTATGGTATATTAAAATTTATTCGACCCCAAATAATTGTTTTTCTTAACTTTGGAGATGCACAAATCTCTCTACAATTTTCGCACTCAGCTAGGTCTCCTAATTTTAGGAAGCTTGACGAAGTAGAAGTGATTTGGGATATACATGGTCAGTAAGTTTCACTTTTTAAATGCAGACAATCTACAAGCGCATCAGCTACCTTATTTTCTTTCTATCCACACCGAATTATACGAATAGCAATTAACTGAAAATGCTTTGGAGGGATGCAGTATGTGAAGTAATTCAGCTATTCAACTATAGCTATCCCCAATGGGGGAAAAAAATATCATTCCCATAAATACGGAAATTCCTACGAAATTGATCATTCCCTTGAGTTATTATAATATCACTATAGGCATACATGGATTATCTCATATCTCTCTTTAATGGGAACCAACAAACACAGACTCTTTTATTTGAACGAGTGACAAAATCTACAAAGGTCACACTCTGTGCACCCACTCATTACAAGAATTCCATACAATGCCGTAGCCTTTTATAGATATTTTTTGATTTCGCAATTTAATTTTCATAATTCCCATGGTGTTCCACTTAACCATTCTTGCGTATTCCTTAGAGCTTTCAAGAGGGCAATCGCTTTAGTTACCCCCAAATGAGGCTTAGAAGTCGAAGTCACCAAGGAAGGTGGGTATGCAAGAGCCAAACTCGATTTGTTGCAAAGCAACACCCTACTTGTAATGAAAAAGATACATTTTGGCTTAAGGCATATTGCAGCCGCATTCATGTGAGTATCTTGCAATAATGCTTATCTTTCGATTGTTCGATAGCTCACAATGCCCTACGCTGGTCGCCCGTTATTAATGAAGCTTACATGTATGTTAGAGGTGTCCCAAATCACCCAAGTACTCAAGTCTATCACATGTATCAATGCTTCAGCGCACACGAGGTGTTTGCAAGCGTTATTGAGAACAATACAGGCATAAATGCTAAAGTAGTGACAGTTGATCTTGACAGAATTATAGTGCATGATACTCGTATAATCTAAGCAATTAATCGACAAGAGTGTCGCTAATGGCATGGCGCTATGTCAAGCGAGTATTTCACAGAAATACTAAAAAAAAAAAATGTTAGGGATATATATGGTATGTTACAAGAAAATATGCTTTATTACTGACATAGTTGAGTTATTCCTGTGATTATAGCTACTATCCCATAAATAGTTTCGTGAGTAAATAAAATCTGATTACTGCAGTAAATGAGAATTGAAACTTTTCGTCAATGTGCTCTACTTTGGCTACTTGTAAAATCTTGCGATCTTCTCATGAAATGCAAAAATGAACTGGTTCCCAGCTCCAGCCCATTTCCGAGACTCTTCTATGGCATATAGGAATCCAGAAAAATTTCTTAACTGTCCAAAATCCTCTCAATTTTTCCTTCCATTGCGATATGTCACATTTATTCTTTGACCAATAACTATGGGTTGTTGGGTTGTTGGGTTGGGTTGTCTAAACCTTGGCCACTTTCAAAGCCGGTAGAAGTTCGCATATTAACCCAAATAATCTTCCTTCTTGTCGGGAACATTGAAGGAAGGAAGGATTACGAATTCATATCCACATACTCGTACATCATCAGCCCAGGTGAAGGGGTTATCTTTACTCGGAAATATAAAGTTGCTATAGATAGCTTTCGTAAACGAATTGCCACTAGTACAGCCATTTGACTAAAAATCTTCTCACAATGGTCTTACTTCAAATAAAGCCATTCTTCGAATTGAATTTAATACTTGAACATTTTCGTAATGAGAGTGCAAATTCTGTCGTTTGAGATGAAGTGTCGGTTCACATTTATTCAGGTGTCTCCAAAACTTTTTCTTATTTATATAATTAGTGCGCACTCAAGGGGTCAAAAATGCCCTTTGAATGTTTACACACAGTGCGGGCGTTGCAAAGGAGCGAGAGAAAAGGAGAAAAAAAGATTGATGTAGTAGGTTTGAAACTAAGATGTTATGTTTCCAAAAAACTCCGGGGGTGGCGTTCAGATACCTGGTGAAATTTTTTTTGTTATTTTTGTCTTTGCTTCTAATTCACAGTATTTTTTTCCCGACTACCTGATTTCATAGGAATATCAATCACCTAATAGAGCGAACAATTTTTTCCAGCCAAGTTACCAACCTACTGCCAGTGTTATGCCTTTACAATAGTGCTCACACAAGCTTTAGCTTACTGACATCAAGATTTGAACTACGAACCGTTACTGAAAGTGATGTGTTATGTTTTTTGTTTAAAGCTCAGTCTTAGCATATTCCTATACTTTCGCCTTCTATAGGTAAATTACTATAACGTATTATAGCTAAAAATAAGGGCTAAAGTGTAAGCATTTTCACAATACGTTCCTTGAAATCATAACATTCACTTGGTTAAAATGGCGCTCTATATTGTCGTTTGTCACTCATGGAGTAGACGTAACAATTTAATTTTAACTAATACTAGACACGTCACGGAAAACCGCCCTCAGTGTTCTGCCATAAAGACTTAACCTAGGTACGTATGTCTCTCGTTACCTGTCAATATGAAAATTCGAGGTTGCAATGGCGTAGTACCAAATTCATTTATTGCCACGCTAATGGTTCATGGTTCAAATTCTGATGTCAGCAAGCATTTATTTATTTATTACTCATGAAATACATAAAGATTCAATCTGATAAATTTCGAAAGCTTGCGTCAACACTACTGCGAATGCATAACACTGGCAGTAGGTTGGAGAATCAGAAGCAAAGACAAAATAACAAAACAAACTTACTTACTTACTTAGATGGCGCTACAGTCCGGGGTGGACCTGGGCCTCAACCAACAAACCTCTCCAGCCAGCACAGTTACGAGCCAGCTGCCTCCAGTTGCGCACGCCAAGTTGGTTGAGGTCCCCCTCCACTTGTTTGCGCCACCTACCGCGAGGTCGTCCTCTACTGCGCCGTCCGTCCGGGGTGGATTCGAAAACTTTCTTAGCGGGAAGGTTGGGCTCTATCTGCTTTAAATGACCCAGCCATCTTTGTCGCTGTATGTGAACTCTTCTGGCTAAGTCGATGTCCTTGTACAGGCCGTATAGTTCGGCATTGTACCTTCTCCTCCACTCACCGTCTATGCAGACGGGACCAAAGATCGCTCGAAGAACTAACAAAACAGATCTTCCCAGTTATCTGGACTCCTAGCTTCTGTGTTTCAAACCACTACACCAACCTTTCTCTCACTCTACCTATATGATTTGATTTGCTTGTTCTGTCTAAAACATTTTAAGGGTATTCATAACACCTTGATTGTGCGCAAATTATATAAAAAGAAAAGTTGGGTGCAATTAGCAAAACAAGTCAAGTTTGCAGACAGATTAGCCCTAAGCTGAATCAGAAATGAACTAATGGCTTGTTTTTACTCGCAGATCAGCACCGACATCAGCTTTCTTACGGGACATTATCCAATAGGGGTTACTTGCCTAAGGGTCAAGCATATTTTAAAGCAGAGGTTAAACCTAAATGTTTGCCTATTTGTAACTCTTTCACTAAAAAACCTGTTATCGGATTGCGATGAAAATTTTACTAACATGACGTTGTTTTTCAATGTGGCAGTTTTTCAAAATAAAACTGAACGGAGACGATATAAGTAAAGTCCGAGTAGGTACGAGGAAAAGTGCAGTTGGGATGACTTTTCTTCTTTATTCCAGCTAAACCGTTAACGATGTATAAAATGTGTGGCAGAATTTTTGATCAGCCACATATAGCATATGTTTATCTATTACATCTTGCAATAATCCTTTTTTTTCAGAACGAAGTTAAATACAGTAGCTAGTAATTAATATTCGGATACTTAAATGTCAAAATTCCAGGCTGGATTCGTGCTTACACTAGTGAAGTGGCAGTGCGGTTCAATGTCTTCAGTATTCACAGTGACTTTGTTATGAAATATAACCTTTTTCCAGTTAACATACTCAATAAACTATTTAAATACCTTGTTAGTACCTAAAGCTAAACAAAAGGCAAATTTATAATTTACGTAATAAAATATAAAATCAGTTTTTTTCCTGTTCGTCAGAATCTCAATAATTTTGTTTCAAATCCGGAAGCTTAAATATATTTTCATATTCTTGTTAATTGTTTATTAATAATATTATCCGAATTTAACACATTTGACACAAGTATTAACGTTGTATCAAAATTCAGATACACATTTACCCTCAAATTCGATCACCAAACACGTTTTTTTTTTTTATTTCACTGTATTTCCCGCTTTTTTCAATGCAATAACAACCATAACAACAAAAAATGCATCACTTTCATTTTCAAAATTTACTAATTTCGAAATTGCGTCTCCCGCCGAATGGTAATTTCTCAACACCCACTTCCTCATGTCTAAAGAAACATACTTCATCTAGGTGTATTGATCATCATCAATCGGAGAATACGGTCAGATGGTATCTACATCAGATCATCTTGCACTTGATGCAGTGGATGGTGCATGCACTACGTGATGAATACGTAGATAGTACATCCACGCATCTGCACGTGCAGGCAGAGTGTGATATAATTTTCCGGTTTCTGTTAGTAGCTTGATTTTCATGAATTTTTGTTGATGCCTTTGTGTATTGACGCAATACGCTGTTTTTTTCAGTTCATGGTCAAAGTCTGTTGGGAAATATTGAAGAAAATATAATTATTGTTCAATTTACAGTTGAAAATTGTGAGCAGTCGGTCCCTCAGCATCATTACACGGTCCGCAAAAAAAAAAAAAAACATTAGTGTTTTGCGGTTAATGTATAATAATTAAAATCCAATAACTTTAGCATGCAGATTTGAGTTTATGGACTTTTGAAGTGTGTTAGGGGTGGTAAAGTATTTGTTTTGACTATAGGTCATGGGGTTTGAGTCTTAGATGTTGCGTTAAATAAACCGGTCAATCACTTAACACCTTCCCTGCATTGGGGCCAGTCATTGTCTGCTTTTAAGTTTGGACTATGAGCTATGCCTGAGCTGTGCAAAGTGTCGCATCATCAACACACGCAGTTTTCAATGAATAATGGTAAAAAATGGTAAAAATAATGGCAAATTAACTAAGAGCGTATGTTAATTTTAAGAATGCAGCTGAGCACTCGGGCCTACACAAGCATAAATTGGTGGGTATGTAGGTACATGTACCAAATGTACCAAATCCTACATACATAAGGTATCTCTTGTTGACCTAGTTGACTCAAAGATACTCCTCAGAACTAGAATAAAGTTCCTCAAAATGAGGCCGTGCGGTGGAATAATTCTCCTGATGGAATCAACGCTGGCGTCAGTAAGTAATATACCGGATGGCTTACATGAAAGACTCCCATATATAAGAAGCTCAGGTCACTTAACATTTCCAGGATTGAAACAGAGTCTTCTAAAAAGGCGGTTGACTCTAACCATTTTCAAACCAAACACGGAGCTCAACTGTCCAAAAGAAAAAAATGCGAACCATACAGAAAAAGAAATTCAGCTTTAAACGCCGCAGTAGAATGCCTGGAACGCCTCAGTGAGAAACACTTCATAGTGTAATCACCAACCATAAGACGCCAACAATCAAATTCAAATAATCAATCAAATAAATTCGATTTTCTCCAGTTTTTTCCAACTGTCGTGCTTCATTTTTGACCGTATTCGATGTCAATTTGGTGTATACGATGCAAAAGTAGGCAAATATCATTGGCGTAGTCGCGATGTCTAAAAGAGGATGAGAGACTCCATTGGGTTCCACCGCTTTTCACCGACAAAGCACTGCGAAGCATATCACTGAAAACCACTAGAAAAAGTAGTGGCATACAGCATTGCCGGACTCTGCTCTGAATCTCGAATTTCTCTGACAATCAACTCCTGTGCAGCAATCGACATTTTGCTTCTTCATAACTTGCTTTAATAATGCCACAAGTTTTTCTGGGATATCTTATTTAGGTTTGGTAAGTGGGTTGGCGTAGCTGGTAGAAATCCTTTACATCACACTCAGGTCAATATAGATCCATTGTAATACCCATGGGGGGAAAGAAAGATAGAACAAATCTCTTCCTCGTGAAAAATATACGTATATGTACATTAGCCTAGTAGAAAGCATTTCATATTTACAGAGCCCGAAATACAAACCATCCAGACGATTTAATTAACTTTTTGATGTCGCTTACCAGTCTGTTGAACAATTCTTCTAAATCATTAAAGAAGTTATATATTCGGCAAACAGATGGCTGCCTGTGCGGCCATCTGTCTGAAAGCCTCCTCTCAGTGGTCTGTCACTTCGGCCACTCCCCCACTCCTCCCCGATCCTTGATCTTCTCAACTTCAAACACGAAAACACGGACTACACCCCGCCGAAACTGAGATTTGAAACTTCCATACGAACATCCCTGATCGGGATGAATGGGACACCTCCCCCCTGTCGATGGTAGTGCGGATCACTTCTTTACAGATGGCTCTAAGACCAAGGGTGGGGTGGGTTGTGGTGTTTTCTCCGAAAACACCCTGATCATTGTAGCATTTTCCAGGTGGAAATCATGGCGATTAAGGAAGCCCTGTCCTGGCTGAAGTGTAATGTATTATCTGTCAGGGATATTAGCATTTTCACTGACAGCCAAGCGGCAATCAAGTCCCTAGAATCGTACTACTTCACTTCAAAGGCCGCCTTAAACTGTCGTTTATCTCTTATGGAGATGACAGAACAGTTCAACATTCACCTATGCTGGGTGCCGGGCCACAGAGACATTCCAGGAAACTGCAGGACTGACGAGCTCGCCAGACAGGGTAGTACTCTAAGGATTCTGCCTGGCAGGCAAGCCCTGGGTATGCTCCTCGCTACATGTAAGCGTCTACTAAAGCTGAACGCTATTAGCATGACCAACCTCAGATAGGAAAACGGCTCAACGTGTTACATTTTGAGACAGATCTACCCTAAGTTGGTCAAGGACGTAGTACCGAGCTGGGCAAGCTAAAGCGAACACAGATCAGCTGCTTGTCGGTGTTCTCACTAGACACTGTCTAATAGGCTAACACGCCAAAAGACTTGGCCTCTTCTCAAACTACTTCTGCAGAAGCTGTAGGAACGAGGAGGAGGAGGAAACCATCCTTCACCTTCTACGCACATGTCCAGCCCTGTCGCATAAAAGAATGCTCCATCTAGGGTCCCCCTTCCTTGACGACCTCGGCAATCTGGCGTCCTTAGACGTCATGAGCATCCATCGCTTTATAAAAAGCTCTGGTTGGTTTTGTTAGTCCCTGAGCGGCCTAATGGTTGATCCATGGTATCACAAAGGACCTTCACTGGTCTAAGTGTGTCTGCACTCTCGTGTGGACAGCCAACCTAACCTAACCAAACCTAACCTATTGTCCAAGGAACCTATGGTAGAGGCATGGGTAGTGGCAAAGAATGTGGATAGTGTCCTTCTGAACATCCTCATCACCACAGCCCCTACAAAGATATTCGTTCGTCACATGTAACTTTTTCATGTGGTATAGCATAGTGTTATCTCCCGTAATGACTCCTATGAGAGCAGAGAATGATTTTCTATCCCCCTGCATAAATCTATTGGTTCTTGTTATGTCGAATATAGGCCATAGCTTCCTCGTGGTGATACAAGTATTTAAAGTGGTCCACATATTGTCCGTCTCCGTTAGAGCTTTATTCCAAGCATCGAGTTTGAGCATGCAAGTGCAAGTGTATTTTTCTTTTTACTTAGTACACAAATGGAAATATTCACTAATAGTATTGCATGTAATACTGAAGCTTGCACTATTTTAAAAGATATTGTATCTTACAGTGTAAGACTATACAAATAAATAAATATTATTAAATATTATTTAAGTGATGTGATTTGGCAGCATTTTCATATCGCCCTATCGGTGAGATTATGTTGGTCATCTTGACTCAACACTTTCTGTCATAAAGATTCCTTCTCTCTAAAAAACAAACATTCCCGCTCGACCACTCTAAGCCTTAAGAGTTCGCTTTTTCATTTTTTCCTAGTTGTAAGATATATAGAAGATCTAATAACGTCTGTACTAAGATTGAAGTTCAATCCCGTCTTTTAATTGGAACAGCTTTAAATACAACAGCAAGGCAGGATGCACACTGAGGGGTTGGATTAATCCGAGTTTAGTGCTAAACTTTCTCATTCCCTGGTATGCCTTCATGTCCAGAGATCCAGCAAAGCTTTACCATGTACTGTGTTCCAAGAACCTTCAGCTCTTTTCTACAACACTTCACAAGCTTCGATTTTATTTCTATAGCAGGTATTGCTTTTATCGCTGCCAAGCTGTCGATGAAAAAGATTATATCCTCCAGTTGTTTTGCCTACATCACAGTCTTAAGGGGTGCTATTTTCACTGTTAGGACATCTGCCTGGAAAACGCTGCTGTAGTTCGGAAGTTGAACTGATAAGGAGATACCAAGAGCTTCAGAGAAGATACTTGCGCCCACACCTATTTCCATTTTGGATCCATCTGTGTATAATACACAACTATGGATGTTCGTTAGATGTTCTATGATTTTTCCATTATTCCCTGCTCGAATAGGTGCTTAGAAATTAAATTACTTCAAGTCAAACTTGATGGAACTTCTTGAAATTTGACTTGAAACAAGTAAAAGTGGCAACAGTGACTCTTACTATGCTTTACGAGTACTTTGAAAAATCCGAACACGAATCATAGTCAAAACCTTCTGCATTTCCTTATTCATATGTAGATACTCCTAGTTGTCTCGTTATATACAAATCCAAACTTGATCTAAGCTACTTCCCTCCAGTCCAGCTGGGAAGTTCAGTGCTCCAATATGTAGATAAAGCTAGGAACTTAGGCATTTGTTTCAATCGAACTTTGGAATGGGACGACCACATCCAATCAGTCATGGGGAAGGTGTACTCTTGCCTAAAGAACTTATCCATGTCGAAGTATTACACTCCTTTGAGCACGAAAATAATGTTAGTAAAATCTCTTGTTGTACCCATAATTGCATACGGCTGTCAAATTTTCATTGGCTATAGTGCCTAGGTTAGGTTAGGTTAGGTAAAGGTGGACCACATGGGTCCATTGTGATATCACATGAGTAATGACCGGTCGAGTCACCGGTAACCAGGGGAATCTTAACCTTTCTCATGAGGGTGTTGGCTGAGAATGCTGACTGAAAAGGGGTAGAGAGGGTGACTGACTCAGTCAACCCTGAAGTCAAGGTGTACCGAGAAGGTATAGTGTGCAGCAAGTGATGGGGGGTGATTGATTCAATCGAACCCCCTATACTGTGTATGCAAGTTATTATTGGCAGGTCCCATAAACCGTGTAGGCGTAGTGGTGCATACGTATAGTAGAGTGACTGATTCAGTCTAACTCTAATTACTGTTATGCATGCTATTGACTAGGTGGGGTGACTGATTCAGTCAAACCCTTTATACCTAGGTGGACCGTGTAGGTGTAGAGAAGCATAAGCGTACATAGAGTGACTGATTCAATCGAACTCTAAGTACTGCTATGTATAAAGTGTGAGCTAGGTAGGGTGATTGTTTCAATCGAACCCGTACCTAGGTGGACCGTGGAAATAGTGGGGAATGCAAAGTAGAGCGAGATGACTGATGCAGTCAATCTTGCACTAGTATGCAGTCGAACTTTAGGGGATGGTTTGGCTAGGTGGGGTGACTGCTTCAGTCAAACCCTTAATACCTAGTTCACCGTGTAGGTAGTGTGCATGTGAGTAATAGGGGGATTGATTGACTCAATCAATCTCTGTTACCTCTATGCAGTAATGTTATTTACAGGCACTGGTCTAGTGCTATGGGAGGGTTAGCTAGTTGGATTTACCTATGTATCTATTTAAATTTCTAATGTCTATGTTAGACAGGTCACTTTGGTCCTCAAAGAAGTATTCGCCTAGTAGCTTCTTTCTTAGTGTGGCTAGCGCTGGGCATGTGCCAAGGAGGTGGAGACTATTCTCCTCCTCCTCTTCATCTCTGCAGCTTCTGCAGAAATCATTTGCTGGGACACCTATTCTAGTGGCGTGTCTACCTAACAAGCAGTGTCCTGTGACTATTCCTACTGTGAGGCTTATGTTCCTTCTATTTAATGAAAGGAGATTTTTGGTTTTCTTTGCGTCAAGTAAGGGCCAGATCTTCCTGGTTGATGCGCACGTAGCTAGATTACTCCATCTGTTGTTCGCATTAGATTGCGCTTCGTTAAGCATTCGGATTTTCATTAATTGTATTGGTGGTGCCGGTGCCTCTCTATTTACATCGAGAGGAAGTACGGTGCCTTGTCTAGCTAGTTCATCCGCTTTACAGTTGCCTGGAATATCTTTGTGTCCTGGGACCCAGCACAGAGTAATGTTGCATCTGTCCGCAATCTCGTTAAGAGATTCGCGGCAATGTTTAACCAACTTAGATTTTATTGTTGGCGTTTCCAGAGCTTTAATCGCTGACTGACTGTCTATATAAAGGACGATAGACTTACCATATATCGGGTATATAGAGAGTATGCGCGCTGCTTCACGAACGGCCGATATTTCCGCCTGAAAGATGCTACAGTGGTCCGGAAGTCGGAGAGCTACGTTTATTCTAGGTGATTCGGAAAATATACCTAGTCTTGTGCCCTCCATTTGTATAGATTTCGATTGCGGCGTCATTTAGAATGATACCTTCCTCCCATGCGGATCTGTCAGGGATGGTGGTGTTATATTTGATATTGATATTGATATATTGGCGGCTGTGGGAGTGGACCTGAGAGCCCCTGTGATGCATTTGCTTGCTAATCGTTGTACTCTTTCGATGGAGTTTGTGTTGCACCTTGCTTCGAGTGCAGGCCACCAGACGAGAACGCCATAAAGCAGGATTGGTCTGACCACCGCCAGGTACAACCAGTGGATTATATTAGGGTGAAGACCCCATTTAGGACCTATAGCCTTTTTACAGGTGTAGATGGCGATTTCCGCTTTCTTGGTTCGATCTAGAATGTTCTGTTTCCAGTTAAGTTTACTATCGAGGGTCAACCCTAAGTATTTTGCTTTGTTTGAAAAGCTGAGTTCCGTGTTTCTAAGCTTAGGTGGGGCTACGAACGGGAGTTTGTATTTCCTAGTAAAAAGTACTAGTTCAGTTTTGGACGCGTTTACGTTGAGCCCAACGCTGTCCGTCCAATTCGCTACTAAATTTAGCGCCGAGTACATTACATCTCTTAGGGTTTGGGGGAATTTACCTGATATGGCTATGGCAATATCGTCAGCATATGCTACGACCTTGTAGCCTTTATTTTCTAGTGAAGTGAGTAGCTCATTCACTACTAATATCCAAAGTAGCGGAGAGAGAACACCCCCCTGGGGTGTGTCCCTGTGCGCTAGCCTTTTGGTTGAGCAGCACCCGAGCTCGGATAGAATCTGCCTGCTGTTCAGCATTCGCTCTATCCAGATGCAAAGGCAGCAGTCCACCTACAGGTCAGCAAGCGCTCTTGTGATGGATTCTGTATTGACGTTATTAAAGGCGCCTTCTATGTCAAGGAAAGACACCATAGTATATTCTTTAACGACAAGAGATTTTTCAATGGTGCCTACTAATGAATGTAGAGCTGTTTCCACTGAAAAGCCTTTCCGGTAAGCATGCTGAGAGCTAGATAAGGTTTTGTGCCTTGAGTTTTGAACGGATATGGTTATCGACTAGCCTTTCTAACGTTTTCAGAAGGAAGGAGGAGAGGCTGATTGGTCTGAAATCTTTCAGATTATAGTGGGAGGTCTTACCGCATTTCGGGATGAAAACCACCTTAACTCGTTTCCACGAGGATGGGGTATAGCTGAATTTAAGGCAGCTGTTGAAAATCACGTAGAGCCAAGGGGCTAAGGGTTTTATGCCCTCCTGCAGTTCCACTGGTGAAATACCATCTAAGCCTGGAGATTTATATGGTAGGAAGCTATTAACAGCCCAATGGATAGTGTGGGTGTTTATTACTCCTGCCGGAACGTCCATGATAGAGTGGTGTTGGGGTATAGGTGTGTACGTATCTATAGAGTTTCCTGGGAAATGCGTGTCCATAAGAAGGTTTAATGTTTCTTCTGTGGACTTAGTCCAGTCTCCGTTAGGTTTCTGGATAAAGCTAGGGATATGAGGAGATTTGGAAAGAATTTTCCTCAATCTGCTAGAATCGTTTGTCCTTTCTATATTGCTACAGAATAATCTCCACGATTCTCGCTGAGCTTTCCTTATCTCTTTTTTGAAGACCCTGAGGCTGTTCTTATAGTTATCCCAATCTTCTGGAGATCGTGAAGACTTTGCTATATTGAACTGCTTCCTACTATTATTTCGGAGTTTTGCTATGTTAGAATTCCACCAAGGTGGTTTATTGCCGTTTCTGTGCCTGCTAATTGGACAAGCTTTCAAGAAGGCTTTGTTCATAGTTCCGGAGATTTTGTCCACCATCTGGTCGATTTCGGATGGTGAGCAAGGCGAACCCCACAGGCGGATCAGTAGAAATGCGGTGAAGTGGGAGGGTTGTGATCCCTTGTTTTCGGATCATGGCCTCGCTGATAAAAGGAAGAAGAAGAAGAAGCAAGGTTGAGTTATCTCGGTGCTAAGCTCTAGCTTTCCTAGAGCTCTATGATTCCTAAAGGATTTTGATGGAGGTTTGGTAAATTCCAAACTGAATTGGATATAATTATGGTCCGAAAAAGAGATATCTTTCGACACCATCCATTTGCTAATGTTTAGCTTTGTGGAGTTGGTTGCTAGAGTAATATCTATTACTTCTTGTCTAATTTTGTTAGTAAAGGTAGGTTCAGAACCTATATTACATACTACGAGGTTAGTTTCTATGATGAAATCAAAAAGACGCTCACCTCGATTGTTTGTATCACTGCTTCCCCAAAGGTTGTGGTGGGCATTGGCGTCAGCGCCTATCACTATGGGGATGTTGCTTACTTGGGTTGACTTTATTGTCTCACGTATATTTGGTGTTGGTAGTGGGCCTGTGTCATCATAGGGCATATACGCTGACGATATCCATAGCCTGTCTTTCCCCTCGCGGTCTAACTCCACACATGCGAAGTCCGAATCCCTGAAATTTGGTAGGAAGAAGGCTTTTAAGTTATTTTTTACTAGAATGCAGGATCTTGGTTTACCTGATCCTTTGGCATAAAGCAAGGAATAATTCTTTGCCCTTAATCCAGCTATGCGGTTGTCTCTTGTCACCCAAGGTTCCTGGATAAGGTCAATGTCCTCTCCTCCTGACTGCAGGCGGAGCAAAAGGTTAGCAGAAGCTGCTATGGAATGGTGTAGATTAATCTGCACTAGTCGGAGCATCATTCCTGACTGGTACAGATGCCTCTATTACTGTGGTGTCACCATCCTCCGACTCGGAAGATTCACCACTGTTTTGCTTTGGCAGCGAAACTGTCTCTACCTCAGCTGCTGACTCAGCTGGTGTACCGACCGGTCCCATTTCTTTGACGCCTGCTGACTCAGCTGGCGTTACGGCCTGGGTCGAAGTGGCAGCTGTCGGTAGTGAGTCCGACGGGAGGCTATCTGATTCGGTATCCAATCCAAGACTGCTCAAAGAGGAAACCATACCTGAGATGAGCCTCTCGTCTTTCTCATGGACCTTCAGTACCAGTTCTTCCATGCCGTAGAAGATCTTGTAATCCCTCTTGCTTAAAAGCTCCAGGGATTCTTGGTTGAGGAGGAATGAGACTAACCTTCCTGCCTCTACCGGTTCATCGGCTTTAATGACCTTCCAATTGGAGGTTGGAAGGTCAGGATTTTGAATACGGATCAACTTCAGGATATCCGATTCACTGCTTGGTCCTGGTGGAATCCAAGTTCGAGCTCTTGGACGGACCTTTATGTCGCTCCAGTGACAGACCGATAGATCGGCTTTGGCCCAAAGGTGGTTAAGTTTGGGTACTGCCTCTTTTAGGAACGCGATGGAACTGCTGTTGCTGCATTTTAATAGCTTTGCACCGATGAGGTACCAGCCAGCGTCCGAAAAGGTCGGTGGCGTAGCAGTTGGGTTCTTAAGACAATGCGCCAGTACGTCTGACGCAAGTCTTGCCTTGAGGAGCCTCCAGTTATCACCACTGATACGGCCCTCCTCATTTCCGCTGTCGCAGATACCGAACACCAGGTGATCTTTCGCCACCTCGTTGTAGGGCCTGAGCACCGACTCGGTATTCTTGGCCTTCTTCGGGGTCTTGGAGGTATCGTCCTGGGATCTAGGACGTTTGGACGTTGAGTCCGTTTTTGGTACCACGCCCGAACGTCCTCCCGACTCGGGTTGACGGTTCGGGGTGTTGCCGAAGGGCCTATTGCCATTCGCAGGTCTCGCCGACTCAGGCGCGTTTTGGGGGTGGCCTCTTGTTATCAAGTGGCACACTCTTACTCGTTGAGGGGGCCTGCCCTCCCGACTCGGGTTGACTGGTCTCCTCAGCGATAACGCTACTCGCCCAGCGCAGCGACTCCTTGTCCTTCTGCTCCCACGATTCCTCTGGTTTTTCGAGAATCCGTGCGAGCAGGTGCTTTGCCAAGCGAAGGTTTCTGTACTTTTTAGCATTAGGGGAATTCCTCTTCTGGATTGCGCGCCCGCAACGTGCCGATACGGCTTTTGCCTGGGGCTCCGCATCTGAAGCGGAATTGTCAATGGATCTGGTATCAGAATCCGAAGGGTTCGTGTAGGTGTCATTGTCCGTCGTCTCTCTGTATATAGGTTTGTCGGTCTGTTCATTGTCCTTGTTCGTTAGGTTTGGAGGCAAAGCCTCGGAATTTGTAGTTGTGTTTGTTTTTGTTTTTTTGTTAGGTTTTGTTTTTGAAATAGTATGCATGTTCCCACGAGTAAGCCGGTGAGAAGTGTCCACCGCCAGCATAGCCGGTTTTACTGGCGGTAAGGCTTATTACGACAGGCCCTGCCAGGGCACCTGAAGGAGCTCGATAAAACCGACTGATAAAAACCCTCAGCCTTTCATCCCTGGGCACGGTTTACATGAAACGCTCGCTCCACCCGTTAAAATGGGTTAACTACACTTTAGCTTCAGATACCCTTCCCCGAAGACCATACAGCATGGGTGGCCCTACTGCAATCGCCCTTCGGGATCATTGGGTCCTTACTAAGCATCTCCACCGCGACAAGGTACGTAGTCGAAGAAGATGGCTACAGTGCCTAGTGCAAAAGAAAATTAACTGTTGTTTTTAATAACGTTGTCCGCTACGTTTTTAACCTACGACGCCTTGATCACGTATCTCCTTATGTTAAAAAGATACTCGGATGTTCGCTCCATACGTACCTTAATCATAGAACTTTAATGTTTTTGCACCAATTGATGACGTGCAAACAGCCCACTCATTTATCTAACAAACTTCGTTTCTCCATTTCAACAAGATCGTGTATCTTAATTCAACCTCGATTTACATGCCTAGCTACTGAATGACAATTTTTCGTTTATGCCGTTCGCTCGTGGAACTCGTTGCCCAACAGCGTCAGAAGATTGTGTGGCTCTAATGCGTTTGGTGATGTCCTGTTTAGGCATCTGACTGAAGAAAGAAATACTATGTGAAATACTATAAAGCTTTTTATTCTTTAAATTTTTCTCTCCTTATTTTCTTTTTATAAAATAGACTTCCTTTTATAATGAATATTTTACCTGAACTCTATTTATATATGTAACTTCTTTTTATTTTATATTGTTTCCTGCTATATCAATGTATTTTTTTTTTTCATGTTTGATTTAAAATTGAATTAATAACTTTTACTAGTTAAAGATTGTTACAATCTATTGTAAAAGATTTTTTGTGAAATAAATTATGAATTATTATGAATTACTCCAACAATCCCAAATAGACACATAATTATTACATAAACCAGAAGCGAGATTTTGCAAAGACTTTCTCAGATATTGACCCAAATCGTTTAAATGCTCGTGCCAATGTCAAGGCATTGTGCTGTTTTGAATAGCACCATACTTGCATACTAACCTATTAGTCATGCTAATTTTAGTTCAATCTAAATAAGGAGATTTACTTAATTGGGTATTTGTCCAACGCACTGCCGTCTCAGATGCCAATGCCAAACAGAATCATAACCTCGTAGTTCTACCTTGGGCAAATATTTCCACCACTAATTGATATAAAGTCCATGAAAGTACCAGTGCTCATTAGTAGAACGGAAGAAGTCCCACTTTGACTTATTATCCGGCGAGGGATCTTCAACTAAATAACAACTGATAGGCACTATCTGTTGTTAAGAGTACTTGAATGCCTTACTTCCTTCTTTTCGACGCGGGAATAAAGCTGTGTATGAACACGGAAGGGTCCAATCGTCCGCTAAATAGAAACAGCAGCCTGCCGCAGATATCAAACCAGCAGAAGCGACGAGATTGCAGACGTACGAGTATCTCAAATGTAAGGTCGCAACGGCACGGCTGTAATAAACTAGATGTACGTATATAGCAAACTCAAAAGATTCTCTTACCTATTTCCGATTGAATTCGCGTAGTGTCGTTCAAGTGCAAATCGATGGAGAAACTGGTTGAGAAAACCAGTCGACAATTTGCCGTCGTTCGATTGTATAGGCCTAAGCCCATTGGTCAAGATTTGCAATAAAAGCAAATCAAATCACTGGATTATACACAAATCGAACCAAGAAATAAATAGTTCTTATATTTTGTTTTTGTTATTTTCATGAGTTTCTGAAGGCTGACTAAGGATGTGTGAATTGCATTAAGAGAGAATGAAAAAAAAAGAAAAACATTGATGAATCTATTTGATAGTGAACTTGATTTTTATACAACCTTGTTTGTGCCACCAACCTTTCATTAAGGTTAGTAAAAAATAGATGATACCTACATTGAAGGTAGGTGTGCTGATTTTATTGCGAATTTGATCGGTTTTCGTTTTAATAGTGGCTAGTAACCTTCGCAAAGGGTAAAACCAAGGAAGTTCTAATTATCATAGAAAAGATAAATAGATAGGATTAAAATGGAACTAAATTCTGCGAAATCCGTTGAAAGTCAAAGTTAGCTAGCCGGTTTTAAGAGCATCAGAATTTGCTGGATTCGACTAGGAGGTGACACTAATAAATGTTTGAGATCTTTCAGATGTTATTGGGTATTTTAAACAAAAAATAAAAAATCCAATAATCCAATGCTTATCTCTGTACACTTTTGCTATTATTATTCAGAAATCATTGTAAATTTATACATTGACATTATAGTACTTTAATCATTCAAAATATCAAGGTATTCGCAAAAGCAGTTCCTTATCTAAGTTCTTGTGGTTGGGGACTTCTACTTATTTAGTGTCCATATTTATTCTTTCTAATACGGATCCTGTATTATTTATTTTGATACCTTACAGATAATAAATCTGAAACTATTGCATTATTATATTAACTTTAATCCGAGCAACAAATTCTCACATTCATTTTCATTAACCATTTACTTAATACGTTTTGAGAAAGCAAAGCAAAGCAGTTTTGAGCAACTACGTGCAAGTAGTTCGATGGAAGGAGAATTGCACAGTAGGACCCGGAGAAATGTGCAATTTTATAAATTTAGTTCTCCACTTCCCTCATCTTTCAGAAATAATTGTGCCTTATAATTTTTTTTTTTCGTTCTTTTGTTCTGGTGTTTGTATTGCACAACAATTTAAATTAAGTTATTAAATGCCGTTAAAGTATCAATTGCTTGTAATACCTGACATTTAGAAATTGGATATTGATGCTCATATCAAGAACTTACTCGTACTTTACATGTCTTATATCATAAAAAAACTCATCATATTCTATCCAAAAAGCATTCCCAGTGGTATCTAGCAAATACTGGGTTCCTTTTAAGTACATAAATATACGTACATACAAATATACATGCAATAAGTCTTTTGTTATTCATCGAATAAGTCAAAGACATTAAAACTATTTTTTTTGCCAAATAGTAGAATGTTTAAGAATACAATTAAGAGGCCAACATCGAAAACTAAATTGTTACTCAAATCTTTGACAAAAGAATTATAAATAGAGTTTTAGTAAAATGAAGGTACATATGTATATCTTGATCTTGTTGCGCTTTTTATGGAAAGCTTTTTGGAAAAGAACAGAAAATGGATTCAGATTGCGATTCTGAATTCGGAAGTTACTGCGAATTTGAAAAATTGTTGAATCCTGAATCCAATGTCAACGACTGCATTGTCCAGACGTTGATCTCCCCTCACTCATTATCGCTGCCGGGCTCACTGCGCTCCACTCGCCACTTTCCGTATGTCGCGTTGTCGCCGCAATCATTGCAATCAACAACGAGTACATTATAAGTTATAATATATGATATTTAAAAATTACCTGTTCGTATATGCGCTAAGAATTTGAAAACTAACTGTTTTTGATGTAATTAATATTTTTTAATTACCGTATAATTATGTTAATAAAACATAAGCTTTAAACAGCGTTATAATGTATTCAATTTATTATATACAATAGTAGATTCGTTCTACAAAATGAGTAAAAAATGTTGACTTGCTCGTGCAAGGAGTAAAGAAAGGAAGTGGAAGGGAATGTTCACAAGTTATTAACAGGTAGACATTACTTTACATTTCCGTGAGACGTTATAATTTAAATGAATATCCCTTTTATAATAAACGAAAATAAATAAAATTAAGTAAGATTTACTGAACACTAACCATCCGATTGAGCTGATACGTACACAATATATTTGTTATGAGGTGTGAAGTGCAGATGGCGCTGAACATCAAAATTTCAAAATTATCACTACAGCACTCCACGGTGACATCTAACAATGAAATTACATTTCTCATGGCGAAAACAATCGTATAACAACATATATCAATTAGATATTCTAACCCGGGAAATGCCGGATATTTAGGCTAGTTAATAATAATAAAATTATTTAATCATGGAGTTATTTACTATCACTTATAATTATTTTTTTATTTATTAAATTTATTATTATAATTTTTTTATTTATCATTATTAAAGCATTATAATAGAACAAATGTCTGCATTATAATAGAATAACATGAGATTATTATTGAAACGAGATGATATTTATACTATTAAAGAGTGCCACAGTTGTTATTGCTATCACTAATGAGATGATGGCTCGTTGTTGAGTATCTCGTATTATTCTTAGGTCCGATTTTTCCATCGTCAGTTAAAGATATCTGTAAGTTTGATTTTCTCTATTTGTTCCTAATAGAGGCCCTAAGCCCTAAGGCTTACCTTTTGAGGTCCGACTACAAATTGGGTAAGGCTGCACTATCGGCGCCACTGTGATTTTTACGAAAAGTATCAGAGAAAGAAAATATAAAAACAATAAAACAAATGTCCCCAGTTATCTGGACACTACCCATTGAGTATTTCTTAAATGTAATATTGGAGTTTTAAACCACTAGAGTAAACTTTCTCTCTCTGTCTAGCATTTCCAACGCCCGAGCTGTGTAAAATATTTCAGGGGTATTTATAACTTAAAAAAAAAATTGTTTTAAAACTATCGACACAATTACTAATTACCAACTTAGTTCATATATTCATCTAGGAAGCATGAGTGGTAACAAAGTTCCTGATCAGCTAATGACTTATTAAGCTGAATATTAGAACGAAATACCTCTGTGACGCAGCACGCTCATAATTTTGAACACAGGAGGTTATGATGTTGATCAGCACGCGTTGTATTGGATGAACGCACTTTTAGCTAATTCTAGTGGATGTGTCCCAAAGCTTCTCCTCTCTGCGATATTTTTAACTACTGCCACTCAGATAAATGTGCATTCTTATGTATACACATATGCATGGAAAAGTTGAAAGGCAAGCTTTATTTTTGCGAAGAAATTCAATTTGGATATTCATCAATTCTGATATTGTAATAAAGACAAATTGATGTTTTGGATCTTGTAATTCCATATGTTTGTCTATTTATACTCTAAACTGCAGACTAATCGCCTAAGCAGATGGCCTGGAGAAATTTTAATTTTCATTTTGGCTCCAAAATAAATGATACTAGCCGATTTTAGGAATTTTTTATTTTTTTTTTAAGTTTATATTTGGAAGTAGACATTTTTCTTTGTTTCCTAATGGTTTAGGATACGTAAGATGAAAGTTTTCATGTGTAAGCATTTTTATTATCTGTGTTAATTGAACGCGCTTCATATGAACGACATCTATGTTTCATTTAATTATTTATTAAGAAAAATATAACATCGCACCCAACTTCGGGTCGAACCATTGTTCACAAAAAAAAAAAAAAAAAAAGCAGACAGCCAGCAAGAAAAGAGCACCTTCAGCTACGCAAAAAAAAGCTAACAATTGCAATCCTCTTGCATCTAATAAATTAATAAAATCTTTGCCGTTTAAACATGCGATAATGAAAATTCAATGTCGAAACACTAAAAACCACTAAACACTATTACACGTTGATATTGTTTACAATCCTTTCTGGGAAGAGTCGAGTTTATCACCCCTATTATGGTTAGGGAATCGAACGTTCGACTCAAGTCGAACCTCCCGGCGAATTACTTCTGTCGCTTTATACACTTCACAGATGACATTTAATTGTTTCTTCCTTTGTCAGCACTTATTCTTTATTCGAATGAGAATGTTTGCTAACAGCAATACCACGACAGAAGCAATTCGCTGACAGTTCGACTTGAGTCGAACGCTCAATTCGCTGACCATAATAGGGGTGTATAATGATGTGAAGTAATGCCTGTAAATGCCGCTCTAGAACTGCAAAAGATTCAGCGTTCCGTAAAAAAATGCATCTTTCATTCCAAATTTTGCTTGCTCTGCAACAGAATGAAGTTTGATAGACGCATGTTCACGTGATTACCAGGTGATTACCTTGTAGGACGTCCAATGTCGTATTTCTAGGAACCACTCTTTAACATCTTTTTACCATTTGCAAGCGTATTGGATGGGTTCATGAATGCAGGAGTTATTACAAAACCTGAAACATCATACCAAGCATCAGTAGGTGCGTTTTGGTGAGACGTCGCTTCTTAGTGAAGTAAGATTTAGCACGGAGTACAACAACAAAAAGTGACTGGGAATCTTTTTAGCTTTCTTTCCCAGTCAAAACTGAGTTAGGATGTTTAGTTTGCCCTACTCAATTTCAGAGGGCGCTGAAAAGAGCTTTTTCATTCAAGTTGAATGATTCAGTAGTATTTCACAAATTTAAGCACAACTTTTTCATAATTTTTAATTCAATTTCAATTTAACCACCAATCTTCAAACAATAAAAAAAAGTTTTAAACCAGATTGACTGGCGATCGTTTTGTGGAGAAGCTTTCACTTAGCTTTGCATAATTTTCACCAAAACGCACCTAGTGTCTGCACTTTCGTTATACACGTAGTTGATGGCTCCACTTGCACCGGATCTACGTATCGATATCCCGGTTTTTATAATCCCGTTTATCGGAATCCCGAAAAAAAGTTTTATAATACCCGATTATTTTAAATCCCGCGTTCGAAATCCCGTTTTTCAGAATCCCGCATTTCTATTCGAATTTAATTATTTAAAACTAAATTTTGATTATTTTTATTGCTTTACAGAATTTGATCAAACTGCCTGACAGTTGTTGACATACCCTTAGCGGGGCGACAAAGTCGCTAAACCACTCCGGAAAGCGGAGTTTAAGTATATGAATCGCGCGAAGCGCTCCACTTACCCGTTGTTTGCTATAAAACAACTAGTTTTGATTGGAAAAGCGGGATTTAAAAAAACGGGACCATAAGAAACAGGATCATAAAAATGGGATTCTAAATGCTGGATTATAAAAACCGGGATACCGAACCCAACCCTTTGAAACTGCCTGAAAACATGTTTACAAATATGCATGTTTTTCCTCGGTTGTTGATCAATGGGAGTTGGAGCTCGCTTGTACATTATTCTTTCTTATTGCTGGCAATGCTAGCTTTAGAATTCTTATTTAAACATTGTTCCGTAGTTTCTTAGTGAAGTGAAGAATATAAATCCCTATTCTGAAAAAGTTCAAATCCTGATGTCAGCAAGCATTTATTTATTTCTCATGAAATATATAAAGTCAGTCCGATCAATTGCGAAAGCTTGTGCGAACACTATTGCGAAGCCATAACACTGCCAGTAGCTTTGTCATTTGGCTGGAAAAATTCTTCGCTTTTTTGATGATGATTTGCCTATGACGTCAGTAATCGGGAAAAAAATACTGTGAATCAAAAGCAAAAACAAAAAATAACAAAAATTTCCTCAGTTATCTGTACGCCACCCCCACAGTTTCTCTGAAGTATAAACAACCGAGTTTCAAACCACTACACCAAATCTTTCTCTCTCTCTCTCTCTATCTATTCCTTCCAACACCCCCACTCTGTGTAAACATGTTAAGGATATTCATAACCCTTTGAGTGCGCACAAATTATAAAAAGAAAAAAATTACCTCAGTGATGGCTTTTGCATATTAGTTCGCATTCATACTCCAACAGATTAAAAAAAAAATCTGCAGCTCCTCCTACCTAAATATCTTGTAATTGTAAGTCTGCCTACAAAAACCGTACTGCATTGTATAGTTCGAATTACCTAACGATATTTCATCCTTTTGTAAATACTTATGTATATATTCACATGTATGCATAGTGCTACCATTCAATGAAGGCAAATATGAAGAATTAAAATTATGGCCTGGAAAACTATTGCGCGAGACCTGACTTGCACTTGACAATTTTTTGATAATTCCAACTTGTTACAATAAAACAAGAGCTTAACTCAATATATTCAAATCTTTGAGCCAGTAGAGCCGCCAATATTTATCGTTCTTTAAGATACTTATCTTACATCAGCTTTTCCGCATCTCGAATGCACGACCACGTGAGGTACTTTTTTCTCTTCATAGCTACCATTCGATTTTGAATAAAATGAATGCATAAAAACTTGGAGGTATTTGGCATTACATATATGAATCTATTTTCAATATCGACCTTCCTCGATCATCTTATGGGCGTAAAACCCCAGACTTCCATAAAATGAACGCAAAACGCGACATTTTCCAAAACCAAAAGAAGCGGAATTAAAAACCCAAATAAAAACACACACCCACTTTGCACAGCATGATCGACCTCCAAAGGCTCCACTTCACTTTTATACAAAAAGAGAACCACGACTTGACTCTCTCTTAACTGAAACTCTTTCAATTACAACACACAACTACAAGCTGACACACTAAACTGTTATAAACCAAATGCATCCAAAGCTTTGAATTTCACGCTCACCTGTCGCTCTCGGCACCGCCGCCACAATCTTTAACGCTCTAGGTTCACTTGACCATAGTCATCATCATCGCTGAGCACCCCGAAAGTAAGCACACTGTACCATCGATCACACACCGACGACCAACCAACCGATGACGGCGATGAAACATGAATTAAACCTGAGAATTATGCATTCCACTGTCTTGTGAGCGTAGTGGGGCGAGCTCATATAAAAGCAAAGTGTCAATCTTGACGGAGACTTATTTCAGTGATTTCAATTTTAACCAAACGTTGTCTTCTGTGTGGTGTGGTGCAGGAAGGAAGCTTGCTCTCTCTAGCTTAACCCTTGCGTTCCGATATACCAACAGTACAGGAAGGATTTTTGTTCTCTGTTTTTCTTATTTTCTGACTTCTTTCTCTCGGTAGAGTAAAAAAAAAAAAAAGATATCCATTGTTAAAGATACTGTATCTTTTGGATTTGTTTTATCTTGATTTGTATCGCGGTGATCTACTATACATGAGTGGAGTGAATTGTGAATAGTGAAGCTCTATATTAGAGCTTAGATTTACATTCCAAAAAGAAATAATACTCAGGATTCAAAAGGATTACCCCAAGGATATACACGATTTATGAGTTTAACAAATTCAGTGATTTGTCGCAAAGTGTAAATTGTGCTTCAACTCCAGACAACCTTCCAGGATCGAATTGGTTTCAATTGTTTTTTGCTGTGTTTTATACAACTTTAACTTCCTTATAGTAAAATGGTGAGTTGTCGCGTAAACGTGTGTCTATTATTTCGATTCATTTATCAAACAATGCACTTGCAATGTTTATATGTAGGTACAAAAGAAAAAAAAAAAAAACCAATAACAACAGTGGCAAGGGAAAAATGCTTAGTAAGCAAAATGCACAAATTGCAAGACAAATTGAATGCAATGTGAAATTAAGGCCTCGCGAAAAGTTGGTCGAGTAATGTATAGATAGTTGGGGTGCACTGCCACCACCACAAAAAAAAAAAAGTGTTGGTAAACAATTTATTTTATTTAATTGGGTGGATGGTCCCAAATTTCACACTTTTTTTTTGCATGCATTTTTCTTAGAGTATTAACAAATCAACCTGTTGCCTCTGATGCTGAATAAATTTTAAAACTTGTTCGAAAGTATCAATGTTTATATAAATTATATAATCAGTTCAAATAATTTCCATATTTAAATATAGACAGTGTTTAATTTTCAATTTGAAAAGTCTTTGGACACGCTTGGCGCGCGCTCACCACAAAGGTTCATTGACTAGAACTGAAATGGGATGGAAATCAATTGAAATTAATTGATTCATCATCTAGAGTTCTAAATTTATTCCTGAGAGGGAAAGAAAAAAAAATATTTGCTAATGTTGAATATTTATGAATTTTGTGCAAAATATATTCATAATGTGGCAGTTATTTCTTGAAATTATGAAATTTTAAGTTAACAGGTGGTCCAAGTAAATTGGGTGATTAACAGCTCGAATGTTTTGTGTTGGTTAAAAGGGGAATAAGAGTTTCCTAATGGTAGTAAATAGTACTAGGATTGGAAAGGGGAATGAGTGATTCTTAAGAATGGTAAATAGTTTTAAAATTGGATGCTGATACAAACATTTTGCGATCTGATATACTGTCGGTATTAGCGAGGGCAGTTAAGTGACATAGATTACAAGTCTCTGTGGTCAAAAAATGTTTACTTCTGCTCCATACTTTGCAAAAAAAAGAACGTATTTCTACCCTCCAATTATTCCCCGGTACTGCAATAATAAAATATCAAAACAACAATGTCTAATATGTGGCCTCTATAGATTAACGAGTTTGTGCATTGTCAAAGTTTTACAGAAAGGTCAGCATGATGCGTCATCCAAACTTTTTGCTTGGGAGAATTTTAAAAACCAAAACACGTTTATTAAATACAAATGTTTATTCATTCTATCTTATCCAGAATAAATTCGGCATGAATGAGAAAGATTTTGAAACATAAAATCATACTTCACTGAGAGTTAAATGCAATTTAATGTCGCTCGAATCGGCATATGCAGCATACATTTAAATGCTAGCAGTTGGATTTTGTTGTAGACATGTAGAAGTAAACTTAGAATTTACCGGTTGATTCGAATGTCGGAAAAAAATACACACCGAAATAACAAGTTTTGTGTTTAAATAGAAGTGATCGAAAGGCAAATGATATTGCTCGCATGCATTTTTTTCAATACGTTCTCCTTCACGCCTAAAAAAAAAATATTTATTTTGACCTCGAAAAGAGCTAAAATTGCAGACTTTACATTTGTATTGTCTGCAAATTTATTTTCTCAATGTTTTCTTTAGACATGAGGAAATAAAAAATAACCGAAAATCCAGACCTGCAATGTAGGTAGACAGGTTACATTTTTTGAAATGAAGACTAGCCTGCGCATTTATTTAGGGCAGCTTGTGAGACATAATGAATATTGTCAACAGCTATAGTTTGCTGGTTTTAAACACTTTACGATGTCGCTGAAAAAGGCTAAAAATGGTTGTATTTCCACAAACTGCTAATTCTTCAAAAGTTGTTTACTTTTGTCAAAATGTTTCAAAAACTAACCAATCAATTTCTGTGCCCTTTATTGAAAATAACTTCGTTGCTTGTACATTATTGTTTCCTTATTAACCACTGATATGTCAACTTGTAAGCCGTGCTAAATTTCTACTATGGCTTCATTGGTTGGTTCTTCAAGCTCCATTGAATCACCAATAGAAGATTGTTGGTTTTCTTTTGAGCCATCTAGGTACGTTTTTTCGGATCACGGCACACAGCGTTGGTTCCTTGTGACATATAAAAATTTGTGAAGTTTTCAACATAATCCGTTGATAAAAGGTCCACAATCGTAAATACCTAAGAGTCCCGAAGTCAGGTTTATATACTGATTATTATAACTATACTATGACCCTCTGGAAGAGTACTTTGAAGTGTTTTTTTTTTTTGTGTCTTTTAGAATGATGCCTAAAATTTGTATTCAGTTGTACTCATCAGAAATTGCTTACAGAGAACACAAAAAACTCGTGTCTCCATTTTATATCAACCTTTCTTAATACTGGTTAATAAAAACAGTCAACTGTTATCCCATATTTATCATCCTTCAATTTAAAAGTTTGAGAATCTTTATGTAATGTTTTTCATTTACTCATGAAACTCTTAAAAATGAATGTGTTTGTGTACGTAATTTGTCTTAGAGTTTTTTCAATGGACGGGCGGACAAGTAGTACGATGTAACTAATTATAATAAATGAGTTTCCTAATATAGTCCGCATTATGTACGTATCTACTATGTGTGCAAAAGATATGTAAGCTACGTGCAGAGATCAGTAGGTAATGTTCTTTACCATATGTTCTTTACCTGCCAAAATCACTGTACACTTCAGTGTTGAGCCTTCTCTTTCATAATCTATCAACATGGGATATTTTGTACTTCACATCTGGGCTATATGGGCGAAATTGAAATCGAAAGCTGGGACGATTGACACCAGTGCCTATGTAAAGGAATGTCTTGACCATCTACATAAATATATTTGGCGCAACAGCTCTGCCTGGGCCTAGCTTATCGCAACCACTCGTGTGTGTCAGTTTTATTTTTTTTTTACACGAATGGAAGGGACCTGCAATTTAGTGCCGTATTCGAAGGGCAATTTCTTCTTCGTTTTCCTTTTATCAGCGAGGTTATGATCCGAAAATAAGGGATCATAACCCTCCCACTTCACTGTATTTCTACTGATCCGCCTGTGGGGTTCGAAGGGCAATTTGTTTTTGAGAAGCTTTCTCGCGATACTCTCGGATGTTTTTCAGATGTTCGCGAGAGGTGGGTGGGACCGTGACAAAATAACTTTTTGGTGTTTTCTGAAATTCGAACATAGAATCTCACGCGCAGTGAACCCATATACTAACCGCTTTCGTCACGGTGCCCACCATATAGATTATACATAGGTGTATCTAACAGAAATTTGTAGCAAATTTTATAAGGGAGTATACCCATTTCAACTGGAAATTTTCAAAAAGACACCAATGAGCCTTAATCCACCCACGCACATTAGTTCAAAAACTGCTAAAAGTTAACGTAGAACGGAAGAATTGAATGGTACGCGAAGCTTTGCTACTATTATTTTTGTATGCTAAACTTTCCAGCTCCAATAAACTAAACGATTTAAATCGTGACCTTTAGCACACTTTTCAGAATATGGAAGTTATTTATTTACAGTGATACCATTTATGTTTCCCTGAACTATTTTTTAAAACAAAGTGTGAACAGCTGATCTTTTTGAAATCCATTTAAGTATTAATTGAGTTCGTTTCCTAATTTGCTCCTTTTTAGTTTTTAGGCGTAAAGTCTTATAAAACCTAATTTTCTAACACATCCCTAATAAAGTATGCCTGACATTTTAAAATTTCGAATTTAAGTGCAATGAAGTTATATTTTGGAGAAAAGATATTACTGTCAACATTTGTAGCCAAATTAAACAATTCTGAGAAATTGCAAATACGTTTTAAGAATGATAGCAAGCCACTTTGATAAAGAAAATATTTTTTTTGGAGGACTTCCCCAAAAGTGGGCGTCTTCCACAATTTATGGGGGAATGGCAGACAAATATATTCGGTAGGCAAAGGTTTTTTTTTAGTTGTTAGTAAAAAGTTTATAAAAAAAGGTTATTTTTGTAAAGAAAGTTACAAAAATGTGTAGACATTTACTGATAGAAATATTCTGCTTTAGAAATCATTTCATTGTGCCCGTGAGCTAATGCTGACTTTTTAGTCCACCTGCTCCACTATGCGTCAAAAGTACACGAGCCTGGTCAGCAGTTGACTCAGGTAAAATTCATACAAATGCACATTTAGTGCAGTGTGCCACAGATTTCGTCTTTGGCTCATTTGCTATCACTCTTAATACTTCGATCTAAATTGCTGCAGCATATCATAATACCTATTTCATCAAAATACATCAATGTACGAGTATGTAAACTATCTTTTGGGTTCAATGGAAGGAATGGTAATCCTATATTTTTAAAGAGTGACAGTTGTACATCAGATACTTTCTATCCACTCGTTTTTCGGAGTAGCTGTTTGAAATCTATCTTTTAACATAGTCAGTCTCTTTTTTTGCACTTGATGCAGGTTGTTTTGCATTTTATTTGATTAGAAAGACGACTAGTCTGCACAAAATCATGCAAAACGTATGTATTTTCAAAATAGGAAGTGCTTGTCAAAGGCATACAAAAATGATGCAATTGAGTTTTTCTTAATGGTTTACAAAATGATTAATACATATTATTATAGATTATATTGTAGACCACGCGACCAAGCTCATCACGATTACCCACATGACGAAGTAGTAGTTAGACTCGTCCATCTTTCGTCTACTTGTATGCACTGATGACATTGACTATTCGCTGAACCAATGAGCCAGTACTCTCGAAGTAATTATTCTCCTAATCATTCTCAAGTGTATTTTATCAACTTTTGTTATCGTCCAAATTTCGCATGAATATGCTACCATCGTGCGTATGCTAACTGAACAATAACTTGTTGGTAAAGGTAACACCTGTTTTCATTTGTAATTATAGGGTCAAGTCTTGTATTCATGTAAAAAAAAAAATGATATTTCGAAGATTTATTCGGAAATGGATTATACCTATATACCTAGAAACTCGAAAAAGTAGGTCTCCTCTGTTCTTCGATCTGAAAAATTTTAAAAATGCAAAGAATTTTTGTAGCTTTTAACGGATGTGAAAAAAAAAAAATTAAAAGGTATACATTTCAAATCTGTATAACTTGCAAAACACCAGCATGCACAGGTGCAAGTACGTGCGACCCATTCGTTCTGTTTATTTTACTTTTATTGTATTTAAAGCTGTATGCTTACTAACAAGTGCTATTGCAAATTAATCATGGAAAGGGGCAAGTTGAGCTCCACTTAAAATGCGAACTAGATCTATACATCCACATTCAGTAGTACTGAACTTAATTCCATATAAAATAAATTTAATTTTATCAAGTTTTAATTAATTCTTTTCATGCAAAATGTGTACGACTACTTTCGATTTCATATACTTTTTCAACATTTCCTTTCCTCTTATTGATCGAATAAAGTACAACAATAGAGTATTAGATGCTAAGTCTGAATATCCAAATTTATTTATTTATTTTTGCATTATAATTATTTATGTACACCCATTATAACATTACTTTAGCGATTGTTTATTGTGCAAAGTATACTTAACCAAAAATGAGCAGTAATATTAAACCGAACTAAGGTTTATATTCTGTTTTCCCGATAATAACTACAATCATGAATATTAAATATTCCAAACACGAAACCCGCATGCAAGTATTGCCTCTGGATTGGAGCTTAGCTAATGTTCGACGATTGTAAGAGACGCCATTTCACCGATATTATAACATTGGGTCAAGTTTAATGTGCAATGGAATACGCATAGAAATTGAGATAAATTACCCGAACTCCATTCATGGAAAATCAAAAAAGGGGGGCGACAAAAATTCTGGTAAAAATATTTTTCGCATATTTTTGTACATTGGAATGTCGTAAAAAATGCCAATCAAAGGAAATTCTTCTGAAGATAGAGTTTGTTATGTCAGGAATTTTTTATTTTTTTTTCTTTGTCGGGTGTGGAGTGATGGAGGGATCTAGGAGTCCCACCGAAGTACTCCGACCCACGGAGGGATCTTTTGTGCTATCCCCTAAAGAAGACGTTGTGCTAATTTGTGCTCTAACTGACATTACGTTGTCAAAGTAAGCTTAGGATTGTTTGGGCTGAAAATGTTCACATATTATGTGCTCGGCGGCCCCAGTGAGTGGGCGCCGTGGCGTAAGTGGTTAGTGTGTCGGATCACTACGCATGAGGTTCCAAGCTCGAATCCCAGAAAATACCAAAAAGTTTTTTCACGGTCCCACCTTTCGCGAACGTCTGACAAACATGCGAGAGTATTGTTGTCACGAAAAAGCTTCTTAAATCGCCGTTCGGAGTTGGTATTAAACTGTAGGTCCCTTCCATTCGTGTGAAAAATATAACGCACACAACATGAGTGGTTGCGAGAAGCTAGGCCCTGGCACTTTAAAGAGCTGTTGTTTTTTTTTTGGTTTCAGTGTCCTCAAGACATAGTTTGCATGTGTCTGCTAATGCCTATTTTCTTAAGATTGTATTTGAGATAACAATGACCAGTAAGGAAGTCCGTTAAAAATTGTCCATTATATTTGTTCATTGCTGGAATCTATTTCGATCTTTTACTAAAGAAATCTGTAAATTTCCTTGCATGTGTTGATACTCATCAGTATGAGTACCTTTCATGTTATTCCCAACGATCTAACTTTATCTTAATTTGGCTAATAGGTAAGCCACAAAAGGATTCATGGCATACGAATTTGGATTGGAAGCCAGATCTGGCTGATTCATCAGTAACCTCCTAGCCAGTGAAGGCCCTGTGACATAGGGACCCAAGTGAGTAATAAAGTGTTGTGTGCAGCAAGCTTAATGAGGGTTTGACTCAAATCTGAAAGACTTGAAGGCTTGTAGAGCTGCTTGGCTAGCTGATAAAATATTTGTATGCGATCTTTGCAAGCATCTTCTAATGCACTCTCTGGCACATAGCTCTGCTTGAAAGATGGAAGTATTGTGACATAGTGATACAGCAGGTTTAAGATTGGAACCAAATATTCCGGGACCCACGCCATTTGCCATTTTTGAACAATCTGTCTACCTATTGATTTGTCGCTCCAACTATCGAACCGGAAGATTTTCCCAATAGCTGCTAGTGAAATGAAGTTTAAGAGCGCTGGCGGCAGCAGTCTTCATAACTCTTATATAGAGAGGTGGGAGGTCAAATAGGGCTTCCAGTGCCGTTGTCGAGCATGTGCTCATCGTACCCGTAATACCCACGCACTCGGGTCTCCAATGGTAGTTCGAGCATGGACCTGTTCAGTTATTGCCGCCATATTAATTACTTACTTACTTATATCCTTTAACCCCTCGAGGGGCATAGGGCGTCAACCACGCCTGCGCGCCATCGTGTTCGGAGTTCTGCAATGAGTTTGAGCTGCCTCCAATTCATTCCTAAAGAGCTCGATTCCTCCTCAACTGTTCTGCGCCACGTTTGCCTAGGGCGTCCCGCCATTCTGCCTGCCTGGGTGAGCGGATTCCACTGCATAGCGTATTTCGCAATGGAGTTGTCTTCGCGCCGTAGGGTGTGTCCAATCCATTGCCACATTCTACTTCGTATAGTAATGCTTATAGGTTCTTGGCCCGTTCTCAGATAAAGTTGTTCGTTGGAGATGCTGTTCGGCCAAAAAATCCTCAAGATGATCCTTAAACATTTGTTTACGAAGACTTGCATCTTGCGTGTGTTAATGGTGTCCACCTTCCAAGTACTGCAGCCATAAAGAAGCACTGATTCTACGTTGGAGCGGAACAGTCGTAGCTTGGTTCTTAAGCTAATAACATTGCTTCTCCAGATTTTGGATAACATTCCGAACGCAGCTTTAGCCTTCCCGATTCTGCTGCACACATCCAGTTCGGTACCACCGCGATTAGCCGAGACGACACTTCCTAAATATAGAAAGTTATCAACTTTCTCGACTTGCTTTCCGGCAATGTTAAGTTGAGAGCGGGTATTGGAAGTACTCAGGGCTTTTGTTTTGGCTGTGTTTATTTTTAGCCCCGCTTTGTTTGCCTCAGCTTCTAGATTTTGGGTCATCAAATGAAGATCCATTATCTGATGTGAAAGTAGACAAACATCGTCAGCGTAATCTAGGTGTTTAAGATAAGATGTCATCGTCCAACGAATTCCATAATTAGCTTCCGTCAATGCTGCGCGGAGCACATCGCTGATAACCACCAAGAACAATAGTGGGGACGGTATGCATCCCTGACGGACTCCACTTTGGACTTCAAAGTCCTCCGACACCTTACCATTGTGCACGACGTGACACTTGCCGCCCTCATATGTAGCCTTGATAATAGCTATAAGTTTTTCTGGAATGCCTCTCCTGCACAAGGCCAACCAGATAGCATCTCGATTCAAGCTGTCGAAAGCCTTCTCGAAGTCGATAAACAGTAAATGTAGCGGAGACCTATACTCAACGCATTGTTCGATTATGATCCGTAAGGTGTTTATGTGGTCGATGCAGGAGGATCCAGCGCGAAAGCCCTGCCTGTTCGACATCGAGAGTTGAATCTAAAATTGTATTGTTGAATCTGTGGAAATTGTTCACTATCCCAAGTTCTCCGCATTAGCGGATGCAGCAAATCTGCCGATGTATTTGGCGCCGCTTGAAATAGCTCGGCAGGGATGCCATCAATACCCACCGCTTTGTTCTTCTTGAGGGACTTGATTGCTGTTATTATTTCAGTTTTACTGGGATGTGCCGTGCGAATTCGGGAATTTGTTGCTTTGAACTGCTCATTCGAATTCAAGATCATACCGCCGTCGTCTAAGTGATTTAGCACTGTAGCAAAATGTTCTCTCCATCTAGTGAGCTGATCCTCATCCGAAATCAGAAGGTTACCGTCTAGACTCTTCACTGGATGCTGTTTGGAGTTTCGACCACCAATGAGCTCCTTAGTGATGTTGTAAACAGTCCTACTGTCGCACCTACTCGCTGCTTCTTCAGCCCTTGAGGCCAGTGAGTTGATATATTGACGTTTGTCACGTCTCACACTACGCTGCAATTCTTTCTTCTTCGCACGGTATTGGGCTTCAAGCTCGGTTCTCTCTACTGCTGAGGCCGCTGCAATCCGAGCCTTGATTGCTGTACGCTCATCGATCCGTCTCCAGGTGACTGTAGAAAGCCATGTGCGGTGGTGTTGCTGCTTTTTACCGACATAAGTGCGTGCCCCAGTCGCAAAAGCATTTTTCACAGCACTCCAGTGGTCATCCATGTTCTCTTGCAATATGCTGCTGATTGCTTCTGCTTCTAAGGCAAGATGGTCCCTGAACTGTTGGCGCACTTGGGGAACCTTGAGCCTGTCGATATTAAACCTGGTGATGTTAAGTAGGTTTGAGCGGTTGCTGAAGGCGTAAATGAGCTACCATTTACGTCCGACGTCAGCTCCACGTCTGTTTCGGACGTCCAGGAGACAATTTCTAAAGCGGCGACTGTTCGCAATGTGGTCGATCTGGTTGGATGTTCGTTGCCTATCAGTAGAGACCCAACTGATCTTATGGCAGGTGTTATGCTTAAACAACGTACCTCCGATGACTAGGCGGTTGGTATTGCAGAAGTCCACAAACCGCTTACCATTGTCTTACGGTCTCCCACGCCGTGAACTCCCATCACGTGCTTAAGCATGGTGTTGTTGCTACCCATCTTGGCATTGAGATCTCCCATCACCATTACGATGTCACCATTAGGCGTTTGGTTGTAGGCGGCGCCTAAGTGGCTATAAAAATCATCCTTTTCAACTTCAGTCGCGTCTAGAGTCGGAGCATAACACTGTATGATGGTAATTTTTCTAACTCTACTCTGGAACCTAGCCGTCAATATCCGGTCACTATGGGGTTTCCAGGATATGAGGCTACTACGTGCTGCTGGAGTTAGCATGAGTCCTACGCCAGAACTCCGTGCACTTCCAGCTGGTTTACCAGAGTAGAGCATCACAGTGCTTTTTGTTGGGGAGATGTATTCCCCAGCATCGTACCATCTTATCTCGCTCAGCCCTAAGATGTCGATTTTATACCGTGCGAATTCGTGCTCCAATTGGAGGAATCTGGCGTTATAAGGTCCTTCCTTGAGTGAGTCCAGGAGGGTCTTAACGTTCCAGAATCCGATCGTTGTCCGTGTCCGATAGCCAAAGGTCGTCAACAAATTATCCGTCCTTATCCGAGGCGATTGTTTCCGTTTCGGAGCAATAGTTTGTTTTACGGTTGCGGCTCGCTGGGCAACAGACCACCAGACACTTATTCTGTTTTTTGGCGCAGGAAGCTCGCCATTCGTCCTCTCCCGTTAGCAATTTCCGAAGAAATTCCCAGATGACACCACGAGGAGGTGGGAGTAGGGCTTACTAACAGAGCTGGTAGGTTTTCGGCTGCAGTGGCTCCTTCTCGTTACTTAGCGGACCAGCACCTATCGGGAGATGCTGCCCCTACGAGGCCTTTGTTAGTCGTTTGCCATCCAATAAATGTTAACTAGGGATAGGTTATTATAGGAATAAAAACGATGATAGGGTAAGTCCAGTGATTTAAGGTACTTAATTCATAATAAAATCAATAGAGTTCGTCCGTGAAGTTAATTGGAAAACATTTAATAATTCAGTTACATACCACTTCAGCATATTTCCTGGTACACTTGCAAAAACCCGTGTTTAAAAAACTGTTTAATTTAGGTAGGTTAGGTAAAGAAATACCTGTGACAGTTCAATACTATCACTTCTATCAGATCTTAAGGTTCACTGTGAATATCTTCATAAATTTGAGAATCTGTTCTTATTACTCACCGGTTTCTAAGTCAATGAATACTACTAATTAACAGGAGCAGAAGAATCTTTGTTCTATAGGCACTGAACATAATGTACAGGATATAATTCAGTCATTATGTTATAATTTGTTATGTTCGCTGAGCAAGCCCATTTTATCCTTTGTGTATTTTTAACAGCTAAGATGTTCACTAGAGGTTTTGTTTTGAATAGCATTTACCTCGGTGAAAACATACTTTAAAAGCATTTACTTTCAAAGATTTGATTATAGAGATGGTAGTTGGGTACGGTATTTCTATTTTGCATAGATTAGATACTGAAATTAGTACATGATTCTTCTCGTATTGTCAACATTCGTCTTATTTCATTTGCTAATACTCTTATTCCCATCAGCTAGCGTTCCGGGATATTTCAAAATAATTTTCAAGACACTACAGGGACTTCCCATAACTTTTCTTGGTTTTATCTTCTCTTGTTTTCTTATCTACAGAAGTTTTCCATAGGTTAAGTGATAAAAGTAGCAGTAATTTCTTGTCTCGCAGTTACTAGTTTTGTTCCTTAGATCTTGGATATTACAAATAGCCAAGGAAAATATAGTTCCCTTGCATAGAGCCTGTATTATGCAGATAAAGCCAATGGAGCCGCAGTTTGTCCGGTATTCCACAGCTACTTTCGTTAAACAGGTCCGTTTTTTACTGGACTCTCAATCAGGTTGGTCACTGACACAAATCATGTAACACCTATCTAGATACAGCCCAGGAAAATGAGAGGAACGTGTAGAGACTGGAAGTTAAAACATGCTATTATTTGGAAAACGATGACAATGCAATCCAATATCGGATTTGTATACCATTGTGACATATGAAGGAGATATGAAACTGATTATGGTCTCCAGAAATACAAGTTTTTCAAATCAACATCACCACTCTTGGAAGAACTATCAGACAACGTCAACTTGTGACTTCTTTCACATTTTAGTCCCATAATCTGATTGAATCGAAAGGTCTAAGGTAGATTTTAAGTATGTAAAGTTATACACAGGAAACTTAGCGCATGTCATCAATACGCCACTGGGGATAACTAAAAAAAGAAATAACAGAAAAACTATAAATTTGAAAGAAAACTGTCAAAATTTAAAAGAAGGTTTTAAATCATAAATTCTTACAAAAACAGTATAAATATAAGCTTTGCACCATTTTATATCTAATGCATATCTGATTATGTAATATTTTACGTATGTATATATACAATTACTAATTGTTATCTTTTCTCTGCATTTTGCCTGTTAACAACGGAGCTCATTATTAAGGGCCCACTAACAATCATTTACACACTTAATTGTTTCTTAATGTACACCTTCATAAACAATCACTTCAAGGAGTTATCGTACTGATTACATATACCAAAATTGCTGCGTCTACTTTTTATCTTCACTTCTCCATACAAGTGTTTACCATAAGCGATTATTTAATTCCTCAAGAATCTCTTAACCAGCTGCCAACGAATTGAACTTAAGAAAGCTCAAATTCGATTCCAATCAAATGCTTCACCAACAATACAAGTTATTTATCGGTAAGAAGTGAAACCATTTAACGCAAAGAATTGCGCACATTTTCTACAAAAATAAACTTTGTTTATTTGTTTTACTGATTAATTACAAATGCTCTCTGCTCACTAATGTAAATGTTATTACTATATCATAAAATAAAAAAATAACAAAAAACTACACCAATTCTCTCTATGTACAAGTACGTACACCTTGATGAGACCTCCCGCATTCGAACCACTCCGTACAATGATAAATGTCTTTAGAAGCGAAAATATAAAACTTCTGACCATCATTACAGTCACGGGGGAACCGAAACGAAAACTTTTTTAATCAGTCAATTTGTTTGCCATGTCGCCTAGCCGGAGTGTAGGCAAATAATGATAAAATTATTTTATCGCATTGTTGTTAAATCGCTCATCGTTGTAGTACAATAAATTGTTGTTGTTCCGCTACATTAGTGCTGACGGGTATCTTTTAGTGATCAGATGCATTTTCATTTGCTTGTCAATCTCAACATGATCTGTTACAGCTGCCGCTTATGAACACTTGTAATGTGAAAAATCGCAGATACTTCTCATATTTATGATTCAATTTATCGCATCGCCTGCTCCCACTGGTTAACAAAGTGACACTGTAATTGTAATAATTAGTTAAACTTCTGTGATAATATTGTAATTGCTCAGCGATGACAATTGCTGTGATTTAAAGGCGCTACTCTTTACATTTTAATCATATTAACGATGTTTTCCCAGTTCGATGTACGTTTTGGTGTTAGTCGTGTAAGTGTGTAAAACTTTACTCTGATTTTGAGACACGTGATGTGGTTTTAGCAGAAGTTTTTGTAAAACTCAAGGAGAATTGTGACTCGATTGGGCTGGTTTAGTAATTCGTTAGGCCAGTGGCGTTTCCGTGTGATAATCAAGGTCATATAAACAAAACATATCGTTGTGCTTGTCGAAAATTGATAGAGTACTGATTTCACATTGATTACGTGTACATGAACGTATATCTAGAAAATAATTTATAGCTGTATTGATCTCAAAGAAAACGTCTACAAACATGATTTCCATTTTGTGATATAACATAATAATTAGTTAGCTTAGAATTACGCTATAAAAAATCGCACGCAACACTACGTTAGATAAAGGAATGTCCTTTTTGATTTTCTTCAAATAGTGCATCGCACTAACCAACTACTAGTAGTAATAATAAAATGCTGACGGTCAAGTTGTATTTACTTGAATATACCCGGAGAAAAGTAATAACATTTCTTTAACTTATCAGTAAGACAATTCACCCGATTAAAAATGAAATATTTTTTTTTGTCATGATAATCAGAATCATTGCCGCAGTATCAAAGACATACTTCGCAAAATGTTGTTTCTTACACATCTGTCAGTAACAACATTTTTCCCAAATCCAACACAAATTTTTCACATTTGCTCAAAGATTCCTTAGATTTCGAGATCCAGATCTTACATTATGTATATGAAAACCAATAGCCGTGAAACAGCTATGGTTTGGTCTGAATCCAGATTGGAAGGGACTCAGTAGGAGAATGTTAGACAAGTGTCTTAGTATCTGCTTAGCTATAATTTTCGCCGTGGCGTAACTGGTTAGTGTGTCGGATCACTACGCATGAGGTTTCAAGTTCGAATCCCAGAAAACACCAAAAAAGTTTTTTCACGGTCCCACCTCTCGCGAGCGTCTGACAAACATCCGAGAGTATTGTTGTCACGAAAAAGCTTCTCAAATCGCCGTTCGGAGTCGGCATTAAACTGTAGGTCCCTTCCATTCGTGTGAAAAATATAACGCACACAACATGAGTGGTTGCGAGAAGTTAGGCCCTGGCACTTTCAAGAGCTGTTGCGCCAAATATTTGTTTTTTTTTTTGTACCTATAATTTTCTACAGAACCTTTGATAAGCACGGTAAAATACTAATGAGCCTGAAGTCAGTAACAGCAGTTGCATCCGGTTTCTTAGCAATGAGAATGACCTTTGCGATTTTCCAGGACTCTGGAAAAGTTGAGCTCATAATGCAAAACTGTATAATATAGGTTAAGTGGCTGAAGATTAGAGGTAATATTGGCCTTATAAAGCGAACGGAATCCTTCCAGCGGAATTTGACTTAATAGCTGCGACACAGCCAATAACGTCATTTTCCTTTACCACTCCAAATCAGACAGTCTGGGTATAGATGGTTCAGAATATGCAGCGAAGTCAAAGGCATCCACTTCTGCAGTGGTACACAAGAAATTCTTATTGAGATCATCCGGATCAAAATTTTCCATTGTTGTTCTTCTCAGAGACTCCAATTTGACGCAAATTGCTCCAAAGCTTCTTAGATGATAGGGAAGTACTCAATTTCGAAACGAATTAGTTCGTTTTCGCAGACCGTTTGTAAGAGGTTGCAGTGTTTCACGCCATTTTATAAGCACCCGAATTTGCATCAGATGGTCAATGTTTCCATTTGCTGTACAATTTATTCCGAGTTTTGATTTTGTCAATAACATCGGATGTACACCAGGGACATCTGTTATTGTGAACGCGTACAGTTTTGGTAGGAACGAATTGATTATATAAGTGAGAAACAAGTCCTTGAAAATTATCCAACTTCTGATTTGCATCAATACCAAGCCTACAGAGATCCCACGGAGCTGAGACTGTCGCGAGTTGGAGAGCGTCATGGTCAATAGAGCAAAATTCCTTAAACGTGAATAAAATCGGGATATCTGAATGAGAAAAATGAATATCGTACATACAGAAAAGCAGGTCGTGATCAGAGATGTAACCTAGCGAGAGTTGATCAAAGACTGAAAAAGGATCGGACACAACAGCAAGATCAAGAAGGCTAGGATTGTAGCTCTTGGCAAAGCGTGTTGGATAACTGTTGATGATCTGAAGTCCTAATGATGATACCATATCTTTGATTTGGAAGCCACGTGAATCTGTTTTAAGCAGATCAGCATTGAAGTCCCCACAGATTATTATATACTCATAAAGAGCGGAAAAGAATGGTTGTGGGGAATGAGTTCTGTGAGTGTTATAAACGCATAAGACGATACATTTAGTGATACCATCGTGCACTTCCATAATTATATGCTGATCAACAGAATCAACAGACATGCTAATTACTTTGCTTGTCTGTTGATGTGACGTTTTGTCCAACATGCAAGTGTTGGGTGACCTTTTTTGTAAACAGCATATATTTTGTTTTGCTTTCATTGACCGCTAAACCCCTCTTTGCTGCTCCGATCTCATACTTGCAAATGCTCCACTGACGGCCCGCCGAGTTCTTGGGACTATGTCAATGTCATCGACGTAAGCGAGTAGTTGTACAGACTTGTAAAATATTGTACCTCCTGTGCTGGTTTGTGAATTCCGTACAATTGTTTCAAGTTTTGTGCTAAAAATATCACATGATAGCGCGTCTAAGACCTTTCCTAACAACGGTTCGGTGGTGTTCTTTCCGACTTTAATGGAGCAACGAGAGTTCTCGATCGTCATCCTGCACAGACGAACGAGCTTAGCAAGGATGTCGGTACTATACATGGTTCTGTATAACTCGTCCCTATGCACGCTATCACTGGACTATCATTGGGTGGTCTGATATCTCACACCTGATAGGTTGACCGCATTCCTTAATTGTGGGATCCACATAAGTGTAAACCCAATAAAGCGAGGTAAAACGAAAGTTAAGTGGCAACCCAAAAATGCTTACAAAACAAACCAATAAACGTAATTTAAAATCGTTAATTGGTTTTAAGTTAATACTCGCTATCACAGGCAACTTTGAAATCGATGAAGAGGTGATGCGTATCGATTTTATATTCACGAGGTTTTTCCAAGATCTGTCGTCGTCTGAATATTTGGTCAACGGTGGACTTTCCCGGTCTGAAACTGTACTAATATGGACCTATTAGGTTGTGACGATCGATTTTAGGCGTTAACATAATACTGCAAATAGGATCTTATGCGATGTATGAAAGGCTTTTACCTCTCTAGTTGGCGCAGTTCAGATGGTCTCCTTTCTTCAGGATCGGGCAAACGGTGATGAGGCTCCTTTCACTTTCCTTCAATGAGATTTCGAAATCATATTTTCGAATTCACCTATTTTGGCTTGCCGGATATGAGCTAAAATGTTTTGAAGTAATATACCACTTTACATATGGTATGTTCATACACTAAACCATTTCTACATACTATGTACAAACTCTTTCTACAAAACCATCATGCAGCTATGTAGACTTAAGTTGCAGATATTTTGAAGCAGCACATTCACTTATATTCAATGGAATATTTAACATGTTAGAATTCTACGCACCGATTTAATTTTGGAAAGCTGCTCTCAAAAATTTGCCAATGGCATTAAAATCAAATTTGTAGTTCATGTGCTAGACAACATTCTTCAAAAATGATTGAAAATCTCTGGGTCCTGCACTTTTCTACTGTTTGAGTCCCAGCACGTTTCATTATATCCACCGTGGGGATTCTGAAAGTAGACTGACAGTAGATTGCGACTTTTCACTAAGTAGTATTCATGTCGTGAACAGACACTCTAGTGTTCTACCATGTGCTGCTTTGCTAGTAGTGGAATAAATCAATATGAATACTGGGAAAAAATGGCAAACGCAGACGAAACTTGGAAACGTAATGACATTTTCTATTATGTCTACTGCTGAGTTGCTACTGAGGCGTCGATTATAGCGATCCATAAAATGCATCCGTAAAAAAAAACTGAAATCTTTTATAGTCATGCGGTTATTACAATCAAAAAAATTCTTTTGTGAACCATTGATGGGCCTTTAGGTTATAGTTGATTTCAGTGGCATGATTTTGTTCCATTTTGTGGTAGGTGAATCATAATTTTTTTAAAAAATTGTATTTTCAATTTGCATTTTTTCGATGAGTTCATTTGATTATTCGTAACCTACAATTTAACTCTAAATCGTAATGGTGATCTGTTTTGTTTAATTGCTATAAAAACCGAAAACAAATATTTTACGTATTCATTTGTCTGATCGCTATAACCGACGCCTGAGAAAAAAAAAAGAAGAAATTGGAACGTTTTGGATACAGCCATCAGGGCTTACTGTTTTTCTTTTTTTTGCTTAACCCGTTCCCGTACTTTTTTGTAAACTTGTTTTTCTCTGAGAGATTTTTACTTTTTGAAATGTTACAAAGCTACGAGTTTTGGTGTACATAGTACGGGAACTGCTCGTACTTTTTCCCCATCCAATCAAATCAAGAATTGTTATGGCATAATTTGTCAGGTGGCACTGAACGCCATATTTATTTTTCATTTAGACTCGTACATACCCATATATTCATATGTATATACATATAGCTCGTATCGGTCTATTGTACTACCAGACAGAAACCTTTCTTTGATACAGTGATTGGAAAAAATTCGTTGTTTTTCGTTTTCCTTTTTATACGAGGGTGACTGATGATTGCTATTCCCAGCTTGGGTTTGAACTTGCGCACATCGGTTAACAAGCAAACACACTATTCACTGCACCATTGCCACCCCTTCTATATGTAAACATAGTGAATGGTTTTATTATTGTATATTAGGTCAGGTAACTTTAAATAACCTATAAATTTACAACAAAATGTTGTGAAAAAGGAATGAGATGAAATAGCTGACATCTTCCATTGAGAAATAAAAATTGCTCATCATAAATTGAGGCTATTGAATAGTGCCATGGTAAGTTTAGTATAATTTTAAAAATTTTATTTTTGCGAATTGAAGTTTGCGCTTGTGGTAATTACCGCAGTAAATATCAATTGTATCAAACTGGTGCACCGCAAGTAAGAAGCACTTGGAGTACTGTTTTAATTTACCATCAGTCGGAGTGCTTGTTGATGAACGTGTGCAAGATTCTAGCAGTCCGATTAATTTTGTGAATTGTTCTAGATACATGTTTTTCGAATGTCAGTTTCTTGTCTCGAGTTATACATAAATATTTGTATTCATTGCTCCAATCAATATCAACTGAATTTATTTAATTTTTTAAAATGTTGTTATAGGATAAGAAAATGACTTTTTATGTCTGGTAAAGTTTTCTCAGCATTCATTTTTATTTTCCATTGGTGGAAAACCCTTCTACTATGTTTACCGAATTTTTGAAATTTTTTAACACATCACAAACCTGAATATGGGATAAATACATACATGGCTGTATTATCTGAAAATATTACCAACTACACATTAGGACTTTGCACATTAATATCAGAAGTGGAAATGTTAAAAAGAATAGAACCGAGTGCAGAGCCCTAAGCTACACCAAAAGGTTTATCCTGAAAGGCGGATTTGACATTTTCAATGTTCACAGCAAAGTATCTGTTTTGCAAGAAACGTCTGAATTTTAGTAGTTTATAAATTAGTACATTGTGCCAAATGGTGTCAAACGGCTCTTCAATAACTAAAAGAAGTAATCTGGTAAATATTTTGCAACGGAATCGGTTTTTAATGTAGTTTTCTTGTGCAATGTATTTGCTAGCTAGCCCACTTGTGGACACTGAATGTCCACTTTTGAAGCTAAGGCGCTTGTTTGGATGGATGGAATGTAATTCGGTATGCAACATAATTTTAGATTTGATAATTTATTTTCTTGGGAATGATTTGAATGAACTACTAGCTAGCTAGGTTCCAGAAAAACCCACCAATTGTTGTCATCGTTCTCCTAGAATTCTGAATATCTTTCAAATCTAACTTTCTGTATCATACCATATTTAAGTAGAGTTAACTTTCTTTTTTTAAATACTCTTAACTCATGTAAACTGTTATGCTTACGAATTCGACTTAGGAATTGCTTAGAATTTTGATAGTAAAAACAATTACTAGCTTTTACTTATATATATGCATATATGTACGGCCCAGTAAATCAAAGAGTTTAATATCCTGGGTATATATGTACTTGTATTCAAGATTTTAAGTTGCAGAGTAGGAGTCCAATTAATCTAGTGTAGATACATTCAAGGTAACTAAAATATTAGAATTCGATGTATATTTTAGATAGATTTAGTGGATGGAGGTGTATTATATTTGTTTACTTAAAGAACTTTTGAGCAAAAAATTTAAACCAAACTTAGTTCACGGACGGGATTTTTTGAAATAGAAAATTCACATTAAGAGGACATCGGTATAACCGCACATAATTATCACCATTGATCTGTATAGATCATTCGCTTGCATTCATTGCAACCGCAATGCGAGAGTTTGCTTTTCATCAGGACCAACTTTCGTGATTTAGAAATTAGTTCGCACTGTTCCCGGCTAGGTTACACTTTTCTATTTTACTTATTTTTTTTAAAATATAATTGCTAACAGAATATACGCACAATACGAAAATGTGTAAACCCAATTATAACTTCCCCAGTGGGAATCCCCACCAGAGCACACACAAGCACGCACACAACATACAACCCTTCAAGCAGGTACAATATAACAGAAGAACAAAGAAAACGAAGAATAGGAAAACGCGAAGAGTACAATCCCACTTCCGTCAACCATTGAATTTTGCTCTTAGCCCCTAGTCTCCACTGGCAATAATTCATTGCAAGAAATATGTCAAGCAATTGAAATTTCCAATAGAGACCATAGACAAATTTCTTGAAATAATTCATTTCATTTGCGGTCTCCATTGGAAATTTGAATTGCTTGATATATTTCTTGCAATGAATTATTGCCAGAGGAGACTAGGGGTAAATGTAGAGAACAAATAGCGCAAGGTGAATAAAGAAAAATATTGTCATATATCGTTTTCACATATCATCAACGCGAAGATTATTTCATCGACAATATACTTTTCCGACCTCACCGATATTCATCATTATAGGTCAGTTAACTTACATAAAAAAAATGAATCAAATGTACATCCTTTACTTACTCGTGAATCATTCTATCTAATCGTGCAAACCGGAACAAAATCGTTTTATCAGTTACGAAGAAAATGGCACACAGCCAGGCAGACAGACAGACGCGGAGGGGCTTTGTTTTGTTATAAGTAGTGATGAAGAAAAAAGGAGCGCATAGTCGTTGAATTTTATAAAAAAAACATCAATCGCATGACAACTCCGCGCTAAGTGGCAGTTAAGAAGTCAGCCGTACAATTCAAAGGCAGAAATATATGCAAAAAAATCGTAATTACTAGTACGAGTAATTGAATGAAAACAATAATAAATTGGACACCAGAAGAAAGAATATTTTTTCTGGATGCATGTTGCAAGCGGCAAAGACCATTCAAGCACACAGTTCCCTAATCATATTTTGGGAGGAATAAATGTCAAAAATTAGCGCCGTGTCGCTAGTGGTTAGTGTGTCGGACCACTGCGCATGAGGTTCCTAGTTCGAGTCCCAGAAAACCCCAACAAGTTTTTTCACGGTCCCACCTCTCGCGAACGTCTGACAATCATCCGAGAGTATTTTTGTCTCGAGAAAGCTTCTCAAAACATATTTCCCTTCGGATACGGCACTAAACTGTAGGTCCCTTTCATTCGTGTGAAAAGTATAACGCACACAACACGAGCGGTTGCAAGAAGTTAGGCACAGGGATTTAAAGAGCTGTTGCGCCAAATATTAATATTAATATAAAATATTAATTTTATTTTTATTTTAAATATCAAACTATTACCACAACAAAAACGTAAAGTTTTTGCGCTATCTTAGACTGTTTTAGTCGCGTCGTGTGATTTACATTTGCTTTTATTAACGTGAGCAGTTGGCATTGCACTAAAGTATATGTAGTTTTTAGCCCAGACGTTTCACAACTATAACCGCAGGGTCAGTATTGCTTTTATTAGCTTACAGAATGCAAAAGAATTTGTACAGAGTGAAACTACGTAAGAAGCACAACTTTTGACTCAACTCCCAGATCGTAAAAGTGTTAATAAGTTTCAAATTCTCTACTTGATTTGGACAGAGTAATATGATTCCGAACCATTTGGCAAGGCGTTTGACGCTGAGAAAATATTTGGAAATTTATTAAGCACTGTATTATATATATTGTATGTACATATGCAGTATCCGAAGGCATCGTGCAAAACTATAGTTTGGCTTGCGTTTTTAAATTAAATATGTTATGGCGAACCCCACGGGCGGATCAGTAGAAATGCGGTTAAGTGGGAGGGTTATGATCCCTTGTTTTCGGATCATAACCTCGCAGAAAAAGGAAGAAGAAGAAGAGGACATCAAATATGTTATCAAATATGTTATAGTATACATTCGTCATAAGGCAAGCAGTCGAATCGTATTGGAGTTAGACAGGCTAAAAAACAAATAGCGTGAAACTAAATAAAACAAAATTAAATTATTTTACTCCAACGGTGGTTACTAAATGAACTTTAAGTCAACACCGGAAGATAAATGAAAGTAAACTCGAAACCAACTTGAATTTACAAGACAGCGGCCCTTCAAATTTAATTTTAATTAGAGAAATACCCTTACGTATTTTTTTTAGATTTGTATTGTATGACTTCATTGTTCCACCTAGTTAATGCTGAGATAATGTAATCTACCTTCAGCTACTGATACTAACCAATTTAATACGTATTTGTTTATGCAGACATCTTAGCAATAATTTACGTGCAAATTAAAGTATTGATATTGGTTTGAATTCAGAGTGAGATCCGCGGGTAGCTGGCTTTTACGGCGGACGTGAGATGATCAATCCTCCATGCAACAGAAGAGACTTTTTTCTTTAAATAAGTGTATACAGAATATGTTTTAACATATATTTATGCATATATTTATATATTTTGAATACGTCCGGGCTTAAGATTCTCTGAATTTAATTAACTGTCTTATTCTTCAGGTGTGAAACACAATTCTTAAACTCGGAGAGTCTGATACACTTTCGCTAGCATTTTGGTTTAAGCATCACTTACGCGTTTGAAAAGCAGATGTGGTAAAATAAAAGAATTAAGCTTTCCTAATTGATTCAAATCCACTTCTTTAAAGTCTCGAGTGAGATATGTGTTAGTTACCTATCATTTAAAAGTCTCAGACTATGTTTCTGAAGCCATTGAGAATACTATGGATAGGACGCACACATTTTTGTTAAACATTCCCCTTGTAAGCGCACTTTCCAAATCATAAATTCGAAAAAATATTTTTGTATTTTACCCAAAAATACCTTTTCAACGACAACGGAAAAAATTGTTTGTTTGTACTGCAGTCAAGGCGTCAAGGAAACAAGTCAATCCATTTCAGATAGAATGTACGAATCTTCTCACTCTCTTATAGTTTGATAAATAAGCAAGAACATAATATTGTACTGTAAAATGTTAATCAAAAATTGATTAGAGAAAAATTGGATTCCGAAACACAACTATCTGTACAAAGCACTAAAAGCATTATTTTTGAAACACCTAGCTGACCGCATTTCGTACTTTTGATTCTCACTATGAAGTAAAGTTCCCAAAAAGTCTGCAAAGGTAGTAACTTTTATTCATTCATGCTAATCAAATTAATATCCAACCGGTTAATTAAAAAAAAAAAAATAGGACGAACATAGATCGATTAGTGACACAAGAGTCACCACATCTGTTGTGGTTGCGATTCCTCCTCTAGGTAAGGTTGCTGACTCATTCTTTTAATTTAAATCCGAATACGTTTTGAGAAGAATCGATATGCTAAAACGATTCTGAAGTTCATTTTATGTATCCATGCCTATCTGAGACATATCGACGGCACAGCTGATAGAAGTTATGACCATATGTACCTCTACTCCGACTATTTTTTCATTGTCAAAGTACAATGTGATCAGACATATTTGGTGACTTGAATTTGAACCCGATGTCAAATTTCTGTTATTAAACATTTAAGACATACATTTTGTGCCGTACTTAAAAAAGCGCAACCCAAAAGTATTCGTATGTTTTTTAAGAACCATTTGAAATGGTATGACTAATACAGATTGTTTCATATAATTTCTACAAGATGTGCCAAGGTTAAAAAAAAATCCACAAATCTCTTAAGTCAGACATCCAAATTCCAAGGTTAACAAAATTAATGCTAGGCCTTAGGAATAAAAAGCATTGATTTTAAATATACATAATTGCCATGACAGACACTATTCATAAATCATCGTGAGTTGCACAAAATTGTCGTCAATCAAATTTCCTGCAGTCTTCAAACAAAGCCTAAATTGGTGATAATTATTAAACTTCTTTGTCACTTTTGTCACAAGATCCCAACCAACTAGTCGCACCGGTTGCATTCGGCTCGCGTGTTTTAAAAATGTTTTCTCATCTTCAAAAATTTGCTTAATTTTGCTGCCACAAAAATAAAAATTGTTAAAAAATAATTTATCACATCTCGCCCGAAAAGCCATTTTTTTAATTCTCCTCTCAATATTTGTTTAGTGCTAATTTTTCCTTCAATTCTTTTCAAAATTTCAAACAAAAAACTGTCAATTGCTCCACGAACTTGAAAATTTAATAAAAAATTAACACATTCACCTCACATCAAACAAAACGAATGTCCACACATACATTTCATTAATAAACTAAATCCGCAAAACAACAATAAAAAAAGCAAAAACTAACTGCGTTAATTAATTACATACAGACATATGTAGGTATTATACTACATTATACTGTCAGTGTCACACACCAATTCGATACCAATCGAATGATGCCAAATGTATTTTTTTTTTCTTAAGCTTGCATAAGACACCCAGACGCAGCTGGGTGAAGTAAATTGCCTACATCTTCTCTCCTCCAAATGAATCGATTCATTCATTTCAACTTGACCTACAAAGGTTCGGCAACGGCGGTGATCCGCAGACTCCATGGTCTGTCCCATCTTAATTACAATAACAATAATATCATTATTAGATACTGTATTTGCAGGAGGTGCAGGTAGGTACTGGTAGGTACTGATCGATATTGATGATTTCAGTCTAGAGCTTAAGGTACAACAAAAAGGCATATTAAAAAAAAATTGAAGCTCATTACGGCTGGAAAATGTATCTTATTGCGTACTCCCGATCGCCATAAGCATCATCATCATCACCGGCATTACCAACTTCATCTGTAGTATCTCATCAGTTTCACTTTTGATTCGAACTGAATCCGTTTTGTGAAGAGATTTTCTACTTTTTTTCTTTTTCTTTCGACTTTTTCATCACCTCATCTATCTATCTGCCAGTTGGGAGATTCAAATGCAATGCATGTGAAATTAGGAGAGATGAACTTTGTCTTGTGGTGTACCGGAGTGTGGTTATGTCATAACTTTTGAGATGATATTACCTAAAGACTGAGTTGAATCGATGCCCGTGCGTATACATAGGAGGAGCTGGACATTAATAATACATTTATGCATGGAATCTGGCTCACCAGTCTCATCGTGTGTACGAGTATGTGTGCGGACAATGAAGAAGTATCTAGAGGGAATAATTCGAAGAAGAAAAAAAATGTGCGCGCCAACTGACGATGTGGTGTAACAACTCGGCTGCCTCTTGGCCTTGTTTTTAGACATTTCATTTACCCAAGCCAAGATTCATGAATCTGCATTATGATTCATCCATCCGGAGCCATTAATTGAAAATCTCATTAATCGATCCCGGATAATAGTTTTACAAGTACCTGTATCTACACATAAACTCTTATTGCTAAGTTGCACATAATTTTACGCATCTCAGATAAACTTATGCAACCATGTGAAAAGACCCAAAAAGAAAAAAAAAAAAAAACAACAAAAGAAAAACACCAGCTTTTATCTGTAAAACATCTGTCTGTCCAAATTTTAAATATCTTTAGGCTATGAAACTATAAATCTCCTCATTGGTATGTGGGCTGACGTCCAACGAAGTGGTGCTAGCGGGTGATAGCGTAATGGTGGTGACCGTTCGATGAGTAGTTGATGGTTAAGTAAATTTAACGGTGATTGTCAAGGCGGTAAATTTGAAAAAAAAAAACTTAAATTTGTTGGGTGGTCATTTAAACATTTTCTACTACGTTTTCCTTCATTATTAGCTAAAGAGTCGCCTTCGGCTGTGAATAGTTGGAGGGTTTAATTCTCATGTTCAGTTCGATGTGAGGAAAAAGTGTGTGGCCGGCTGTGTATAAAAGTTTGCATTATACCGGATAAGTACCGGACAAGATAATATATACTATCATTGGGTAGGAATTTCTTACAAATTGTTTGCTTTAGGGCAGTTACGCGTGAATGCTCCTAGCTATGCGCAATTTGACGGACTTCTGTAAAATTTTAAAATTAGAGTTAAGTAGAGGTGAAGAGTGACACTTGTTAATGGACTTTGTTATGGTCTCATCATTAGGTAGTCATAGGTCTCTATCTAGCTGAGTAACGTCTACCAAATACAATCTGACCTTTGTTTGAGACACTATCGTTTTTTTCACTTTCTTCGCTGATATCTTCTAACTTATTCGTATGTACGAGTATTGTTTAAGTATTTATGTGATAAAAATTTTATTACGCAACACACTATGGTGTTAATGAAAACATCTTAGAAGGCTCCACACGAGTGGTATCATAATTTTACTGAGTAAAATTTAAGTGTTAATTACGATTAAATTGAACACCTTGAAACATAAGGAGACTAAACGTCACGATAGGCAGAAGTATATCCGAGCGTGGTGGCGTATACTTAACATTTTTTTAAAAAATATTTATTTAGATGTCACACCGCTTACCAGTTCAGCTGGATTTGGCATTATTGGTATCAAAATGGATATATGGTTCAAAGGAATAATTTTTATTTACTTCTCAATTTGACCGAGGCTTGTATGAATTTCCATTGCAGTTTTTACTTGAACGTTTATTTACATGGCAGCGTAATGCTATAACGAAATGGAAAAGATCTCCAACCATTAAGGTGGACATGCACGTAGGATTGGTGAATGTTTTTCTTAGAAGCTAAGCTCTTACGTATATTCTGTTGCAACCAAGTGTGTATAGCTTTTGAGTTAAGGATATTTTAGTTTCTACAAGGTAAGTTCCAGTTGCTTGTGGTACTTTCGATAGATTGATGTTTCTATGTTTTCGAACTATTATTTTACGCCATCATATGTATATTACACCATCTGCTCTAACACGTAACTTATACTCAACTGAAGAATGAAGCCCTATGTTATACGAATATGCTTTTCCGGTGAATTTTGGCGTATACTTTCCTGTATCGAGCATTTATTGTACGTATGTCTATATCTTCAGATTTGAGGTAATAAACATATTGAGATTTCCTTACTGAATATTAGGAGTGTCCTTGTTTTTACCAAATCCTTTACATTCTTTAGCGATTTCGTAAATATTAATATCATCTGTCTGTTTGTGTTACATCTTATAGCTCCTAATTATACTTCATTTTACACTGATTGTATAGAATATTGTAGTTACTTGTCAAAGAACCGATATTTTGGAGATAGCTCCAGTACTTTTGATTTGCCGATGCGTACGGAAGGAGCAATCCATAAAGTTAAACATGTTAAAACTTTCCGAGAAAGTATAATTCGAAATACATATGTATGAAATAAAGGGTACGACCGCGTGGCACGTACTCGTATCCATGGATTCATTTTGCAACCATTTTTAAAACATTTTTAAAACGTTACCTTTACAAAATCAAGCAGTTTTAAAACTCTACGGAAGTTGATATGCCATTTTAGCAAATTTTTTAAGACCGGTCAATAGATAAAGTAGTGGGCGCCGTGGCGTAAGTGGTTAGTGTGTCGGATCACTACGCATGAGGTTCCAAGTTTAAATCCCAGAAAATACCAACAAGTTTTTTCACGGTCCCACCTCTCGCGAGCGTCTGACAAACATTCGAGAGTATTGTTGTCACGAAAAAGCTTCTCAAATCGCCGTTCGGATTCGGCATTAAACTGTAGGTCTCTTCCATTCGTGTGAAAAATATAACGCACACAACATGAGTGGTTGCGAGAAGCAAATGTCCCAACTTACCCAAATATTAAATTCAAACAAAACTGTTATAAATGCCTTCGACCAACCTGCTACCTTTGATACAGTCAACACAGTTTCGTTACTTTATAAACTCTTCTCACTAGGCATTTCTAGCAACTTTGTAAGTCTTAATACGCAATTAGTCATGAACACTTCAGCCATAGTATGAGATGGGAGCAGCTTGTTTAAATACTTTGGTATAGAAACAACACAGAAAGGAGACCCCCTCAAGAAAGGAGACCCCCTCAACTGCGCCAATTATAGAGGCATCAGTCTCCTCAACATCGCATACAAGATCTTTTCTGCGATATTGTGTGAACGCCTGAAACCTTTTATCAATAGCCTGATTGGACCCTATCAGTGCGGTTTCAGACCAGGAAAGTCCACCATCGATCAAATCTTCACACTTCGACAGATCCTGGAGAAAACCCAAGAATTCCAAATCGATACTCACCACCTCTTTATCGATTTCAAGGCCGCCTACGACAGCATCTATAGAGAAGAGCTTTATAGAGCTATGTCTAGTTTTGACATCCCTGGCAAACTTGTCCGTCTGTGCAGGCTGACGATGCAGAACGCTCGCTGCTCCATCAAGGTCGGTAATGACCTCACCGAGACCTTTGATGTCAAAAAAGGCTTTAGACAAGGTGACGCGCTGTCATGTGACTTCTTCAATATTGTACTTGAACGGATGGTGCGGAACTCACAAGCCAACACCGGAGGCACAATCTATTACAAGTCTGTACAACTGCTTGCATACGCCGACGATATAGACATTATCGGAAGATCTCAGCGGGCTGTCACCGGTGCGTTTGCAAGCATTGAGGCGGAAGCGGAAGGGAAAACTAACACCGACGAATTGGAAAAAAACGTCACCGTGGGCAGCTATAACTTCGAGGTAGTAAGGGACTTTGTCTACCTTGGCTCTGCTATAAATTCTACTAACAAAATCAGTGCAGAAATCAATCGAAGGATAACTCTTGCCAATCGCTGTTTTTTTGGGCTTATAAGGCAATTCAACAGTAAAGCCCTATCTCGAACAACTAAGGAGACTCTATATAAGACCTTGATCATCCCAGTCCTGCTTTACGGCGCTGAAACATGGACTTTATTAAAAGAGGATGAAGATATCCTTGGTCACTTCGAGAGAAAAATTCTTCGTAAGATTTTCGGTCCCGTTCGCGTTGACGGGTTTTGGAGGAGAAGATTCAATCACGAACTATACGAGCTGTACAGCGACATCGACCTAGTCAAAAAACTGCGTATTGGACATCTGAGATGGCTAGGACATGTAGAGCGAATGGACACCAACGCTCCGGCCCGCAGAGTCTTCGAATCAAATCCCGAGGGACGACGCAGTAGAGGGAATCATCGCCGTAGGTGGCGCGCACAAGTTCAAGGGGACCTCGACCAACTTGGAGTGCGCAACTGGAGGCAATTAGCTAAAGACCGAGCTAAATGGAGAGGCTTGTTGGTTGAGGCCCAGGTTCACCCCGAACTGTAGCGCCACCTTAGTAAGTAAGTAAGTATAGAAACAACTTTGTCGCAAACACATCGACTTTTAGGGCTTCACAGCGAAACATGACATCATAAGAGAATTGGTTATTAGCTGGTGAAGCAAGTGAAGTTGTGAAACATTGTAAATGCTTGGGATTCCTTATTCTTCGCGCCCATGGCAGCCAAAGTCGTTATAAATCCTTTGTCTAACCAGTTCTTCTCAACCAAACTTATTGATACTGCTTCTACGAGTAAGTTCAGAATAATCAACGCAACCATTAATACTCGTACATGCATGTGCTACGCCATCCAAGTCTTTAGATACAAATATCTGGAAGAATCTGAAATGGCGCAGTAATTCTTCTTCAAGTGCATATTCAAGCTACTTACAACAACATCAACCTAAGCATCTGGAACCAAGCCTTCCTCAAATATATCTCAGAAATATGAAGGCAAATCCGGATTACATCGTCAAGGTCATAGCTAGTCCAAACGATAGTCTTCCGAAGCTAATTATGTCTTCTGGGCTTTTGCAATCATGCCCATTGTAACCTATCCGCTTAGACTGAAGTTGAGCATATATGCATACAGACGGACAGACAGACAAATTTCAGAGACCCACTTTTATAAGTAACTTAAGATAGTAATATCAAAATCTATTTAAATCACAATTAAAAGTTTTCACGAAAGCAATACTTACCCTAAAGTAATAGATGCAAGTAAAAATTACCAACCGATTATCCGTTTTCTTTTCTTGAAAATAATAAATAGTCTATATGTGAACAAACTCATACTCGACCAATTTTCAATACAATGCGCACATCCTAAATAAGTTAAATTATTATATGGGTAAATGTAATTTGCCTGGTTATTAAATCCAATATGAATAATATCTCTGCAAAGTACAAAAAATCCAATATTTGTACCCTTTTTTAAAATGTTTTAAAATGTACACGTTAAATAATAAATAAAATCCGATTCGCTATTAATAGGTATACGAGTATTATTCTCGTTAATAAGAAAAGTAATGAACACCCATAGAAAATCCAAGCCGGTAGTATGTACATTCAAACTACAAGTCATTGAGAACACACTATAAGTAATCATTTAATATTACGTCAGTTAATGTGGATAGCCCTTACAGTCTTCTAGCTTAAGAGTACTCAAATCACACATTGCGATGTGCGTGTTTTGTAATTATAGAAGAATTTTTTTTCTTTTCATAGTAGAAATTTTGCACAGTCATCTTCTTCGTTTTGTTTCAGCAGGAAAACATTAATCCCTAATGGAGTAAAATTATTAATAAATAACTATGAAGTCTCTTTTTTGTTGATCCTAATGATATTATGTAATTCATCATTTTTTCTGCGATGATGGTGTTATTAAATTGACCTTCGGAGGGATATAATTACCTTCTTTAAATAAGGTTCTTACTTATCCACATTTTTTTGTAATTCTCAATTAGTATTCATTTCGCTAACGAAAAAGCAGATGTACTATTTACCTATGACTAATAAATAATCTTTAAAAAGGGGGGTTAAGGGAACTGCTTTCAATGGATTTCCATTAGTCTAGATAACCCTCAATGCTGAACTAACGCTCTATCGACTATCCTTCATAGTCAGGGCTTTTTGTGAGAATTCTAATTAACCCCCAAATATGTTAACTCGTAAAAAAATCGCTTAACATCGAGATTGCTAAAATAATGATTATTTTTTTCGATCAATGCCGAAATTTATAAAAACTATTACACCACATGTGAATAAAACTGCTAACAATTCAGTCAATGACAGCTTAATAGTTATTTGCAGAAATCAAATATATTATAAGTTGTTGGTTATTTTGCTGAAAATAGAAAAAAAAACTAATTTGCTACAGCCTTGCTTTTGGATATATATTAATATAAAAACTTGGAACTTTGTACCTTATTAACAAGTAATTAGGGTATCCAATCGCCTGATGACTGATGGCTAATAATCGAATTATTGAAACCTTCATTTGCACAAAACAAAAAATAAAATACAATAAACTTTTTGTTATGTTGAATGAACTTTACTTTTCTAAATCGATAAATTCGAGAAAAAAAAAACTTGAAATGTAATTACCTTCTGAATGTCTGAATACAACTCAATCCGCATCCGCACAAAATTCCACAACTCTTACTCAGCGAAAGATGAAAAGTTCAGTAGTTTTGTTTTATTTATATTGATAGCTTAAATATACGTAAACAATCTCAAGAACAGACACGTGTTGGCGCCTTTTTTGGAATCTTGATTTCACAGTCACGTATATTTACACAGACTTTCTATAGATATGTTTACAGCAATAACTTCGTAACAAGTTTTGCACAACTGTGCATATGTTTAGAACAGGTACGATACTCTGGCTCAACTTAATGCACGCAAATACTCCCATGAGATTCTCGTTGAGCGTAGTACTTAGTCTTGGTATAGCCAAGGCTATGGACTTAATTCTTTGTGTGAAAGAGAAGTTTGGCCATTTTTACTATCCTCCTTTTGTTTATTAAAAAAAAGATGAATCTTAAAGAACTATGAAAGACCTGCAACCAATAGATTGAAGGCTACCATGCCAGAATCTTGAAATTCTTGATAACAGTATTCCATACAAAAAAAAAACAGTATTCCATATAGGTATGAAAAAATGATTATTTCACCATATAATGGGAATATATATACGTTTTGTGTTCGAGAACACAATCGGCCAAATCAGCATATTTCTTATTATGATTTTGCAATTTTTGAACCTCCGGCGATATTATGATACATACACAACCCTGCAACTACTTCGTCTACGTAGTTTCGATGCAATTCTGATATGGTCGATCCAAATGCAAAGTATCGAAAAATGAAAAATGCTTTTTTGCGCTTTATTGCAATTGCACTCTAGACGCCTTTGTGGTGGCAAAGTATCGAAGCCTCATCTCTTCTCCTATCCTTCCAAACTGCGGTTGTAATGTATCGAAAATTAACTTCTCAAAAAAACGTAAAATTTCAATGTATCGAATAAATGTTTCGCGAGTTTGTATGTGGATAATTTTATCATTCGAAAGTTTGCATTTGGATCGACGATATATGCAGATGCGTATAAGTAAGATGCAGGAGCAGCTTATTCAGTCAGATAGAATAGAGGATCGAATTAAGGAAAGGGGCACTGCATCATCGGTAGACACGCCATCAGGCTAGGCATTTTAGCAAATGATTTCTGCGGAAGTTGCATAGACGAGGAGGAGGTGGAAACCATACTACACCTTCTTCGCACGTGCCATTCCCTCTCTGCTCACAGAAGACTACACTTAGAAGCCTACCTCTTCGACAATTTAGGCGAGCTAGCTAACATCAGCATCGACAACCTCCAGCGCTTTATAACAAGCTCCAACTGGCTCCAGCGTTAGTTTTTCCTGGGAACAATAGATCCATGTGGTACCACAATGGGCATAGTCTGACCTAAGTGAGGCTGCATTCTGCAACCTGTCACTCTAATCTAATATAACCCAAGGAAAGTGGGCTGTCTTCAATTCACCCCCATTGCAGCGCTTAATGCTATCTTAGGGCTTACTCCTACACTAGTATATAAGGAAATGTTGGTCAAACTTAGTCCAAACAGGCTCTATCACTTGACACCAGCACTATGATCATCTTAGCCTTCTAAACTCTCTTGAGCAAAATAATGAACTCATCTTGCCATTGGACGATATGCTTCATATTTACTACTTTAAAAAACGACGTAGCAGTCATTCCCTCAAGAACTGACTGGAAAAATAAAAGCACTTCCCATCAGAACTTTGGCCAAGGCCGGTGTAGCATTTCAGTTCTATAGCACGTGCAAGGGTCTTTTCAAGGACCTTGAGACAAACCCGAACCAAGCCGAACTCGGTCTAGACTAACACCACAGGTCAGAAATTCTCCAAGATTTTCTTTCTCGTCGTGTCAGGAGATCATAGCGCTAAAGCGCTAAAAAAAAAAAAAAAAGGAACGTAGTGCAGAGCAGTTGAGGAGGAATCGAGGTCAATTATCCATGAGTACTTGAACTGGAGTACGACGAAAAACATGGCATAGGGGTACGTGAGGCCCTATACCTCTTTAGAGGTGAAAGGATTTAAGTAAGTAACAGCTTTGATAGCGGATAAATTCTAGGGCGGCACGGTGTTCTTTTTTTTTTTTTTTAAAAACAGGTAAACTCAAAGCCTAAAGCACTCATATTCTTTGGAGTCCATTATACTAGTACCAGGCAGAACCTTTCTTTGGAGCTGTGGTTGGAAAACACGTCAATGTTATTCGTTTTCGTTTTATGCTCAGGTAGCTGTTGTATATTACTCCCTGTCTGGGGCTTGAACCTACATAAATCGGTTAACAAGCCAACACACTACCCACTGCACAACTTCCACCCTCTAGTATTGTACTTGAAACTGATGATGAAAATTCGGTGCACTTCTACACAGATGGCTCTAAGACCGAAGGTGGGGTGGGCTGTGGTGTTTTCTCCGGTAAGCTCAACCTGAACATCTCGTTCCGCCTCCCTGATCATTGTTGCGTTTTTCGGGCGGAAATCATGGCGATTAAGGAAGCCCTGTCTTAGCTGAAATGTAATGTATTATCTGTGAGTGATATTAGCATTTTCACTGACAGTCAAGTGGCTATCAAGTCCCTGGAATCGTGCTCCTTTACTTCAAAGACCGTCTTAGACTGCCGTTTGTCTCTTACAGAGATGACAGAGCAGTTCAACATTCACCTATGCTGGGTGCCAGGTCACAGAGACAATCCAGGAAACTGTAGGGTGGATGAACTCGCTAGACAGGGTACTACTCTAAGAATTCTGCCAGATAGGCAAGCCCTTGGTATGCCTTTCGCTACATGTAAGCATCTACTGAAGCTGAACGCTATTAGCAAGACCAACCTTAGATGGGATATTGGCTCTACGTGTTACATTTCGAAGCAGATCTGGCCTAAGCTGGACCAGAAACGTAGTGCCGAGTTGGTTAAACTAAAGCGATTACAGATCAGCTGCGTTATCGGTGTCATCACCGGACACTGTCTAATCGGCCAACATGCCAAAAGACTTGGCCTCTTTTCCAATGACTTCTGCAGAAGCTGTAGGGACGAGGAGGAGGAGGAAACCATTCTTCACTTCCTATGCACATGTCCTGCTCTATCACGCAAAAGAGTGCTCCATCTAGGAGCTCCCTTCCTTGACGACCTCAGCGATTTGGCGTCCTTAGACGTCATGAACATCCATCGTTTCATCAAAAGCTCCGGTTGGTTTTATTAGTCCCTGAGTGGTCTAATGGTAGATCCTTGGCATCACAATGGACCTTTACTGGTCTAAGTGTGTCTGCATCGTGGTGCAGACAGCCAATCTAACCTAACCTAACCATTGTACTTGAAAGGATTCCGAAACTAACAACTAACTCGCGAATACCGACGATGTTGATATGCTAAGCAGAAATCAGAGAATATATTCGTGGGTACGTAAGCAGATATAATGGAAATGGGTTAACAATGGTAAAATGAAATATATGCTACCATCAAAATAGGGCATCCAGGAACTAGTTTTGAAAGAACAGTTCTTCGAGCAACTTTCGATTCAGCTAATATAAAGGGAGAGCCAAGTAAAGGAACTATACCGGTTATGCATCCATCAAAAGTCAGAAAGTTTGCATTTAGTTATGGTGTATAGAGCTTATAACACCAATGCCCCGGAGAGTCTGCGAGACCGATCTCGTGGGATATCTTGGGTGCGCAATCGTTCGTCAGCAGCGAATTGAGCTTGTAGTACGATGTAGTATAACAGTCCATCAGTTCAACGGGTAGTCTTCCTTGAATGATCCGCAGTCAAATAAAAATAACCCAGTTAAGTAGCTCACGCTGATTTGAAAGGGATCCTCAACCAAGTTTTCGTTCGAAACTGAAAGCTCACTGCTTCAGATCAAGCTGTAGGGGCTGCATATGTCCATCCTGTGCTTTAACGCTTATGAACATTTACGTTTAACTAATACTAATATTTGGCGCAATTATTGTTTGCGTTATTATAATTATTATAGTGCGTTATATTTTTCACACGAATGGAAGGGACCTACAGTTTTTAATGCCAAATCCGAACGGCGATTTGAGAAGCTTTTTCGTGACAACAATACTCTCGGATGTTTGTAGACGCTCGCGAGAGGTGGGACCGTGAAAAAACTTTTTGGTATTTTCTGGGATTCGAACTTGGAACCTCATGCGTAGTGATCCGACACACTAACCACTTACGCCACGGCGCCCACAAAAACAAAAACATTTACGTTTACCTGGGCTTTAACGCTTATGAACGTTCAACAACGCCATGACGAATTGTTCCATTTTGGCGATAAGGCATCACATAAATCAAAAAAGGATTTTAATCGCGTAAAATCTTGTTTCGTTCTTTCTTTCCTCATACTTAATCTTATTATTATACTATATATAATACTTACTAAACGTAAGATACATATTTCTAGTTTTCTCGGCCGAATGATCACTTGTTTTCCTATTTGTACTATTGAACTGAGTGAGTTACCTATAAAATTCGCTATATATTGTCAAGTATTAAAAAAATGGTAGCTATTAGTGAACCCTGATACTTCTTAGTTTATTCTGCAGTAATTCCTCTATTCAGTTCAATATTTATTTTTGAGAAAGTCCGACTCCACACCAACTCAGCAATTTCTGCCATACGGACTCTTGAAAAGTTAACTACTTCTCTAATTACATTGGTCAAGATGATTTTTTGCCGTTAATTAAATTATAGATTTTTGGAATCGTACGTGCATAAGTATTAATAGAAAAATTTCGGAAATAGTTTACAACATCGAATTATCTAAATGTACAACAAAATGTATAAAGGGTGAGCCAACAACTAGTGTGGAAGTTTTCATTAAATTAAATACATACTTATTGCAAAATAAATATAGAACTTTATTTAGTAATGAAACTTGATCCATGGCAATTATGAATTAATCTCAAATATTACACACATACTATAATTGCGGCCATTACTTACTTACTTAGATGGTGCTACAGTTCGGGGTGAACCTGGGCCTCTCCATTTAGCTCGGTCTTTAGCTAATTGCCTCCAGTTGCGCACTCCAAGTCGGTCGAAGTCCCACTGAAGTTGTGCGCGCCACCTACGGCGATTATTCCCTCTGCTGCGTCGTCCCTTCGGGGTTAGATTCGAAGACTCTGCGGGCCGGAGCGTTGGTGTCCATTCGCTCTACATGTCCTAGCCATCTCAGACGTCCAATACGCAGTTTTTTGACTAGGTCGATGTTGCTATACAGCTCGTATAGTTCGTGATTGAATCTTCTCCTCCAAAACCCGTCAACGCAAACGGGACCGAAAATCTTACGAAGAATTTTTCTCTCGAAGCGACCAAGGATATCTTCATCCTCTTTTAATAAAGTCCATGTTTCCGCGCCGTAAAGCAGGACTGGGATGATCAAGGTCTTATATAGAGTCTCCTTAGTAGTTCGAGATAGGGCTTTACTGTTGAATTGACTTATAAACCCAAAAAACAGCGATTGGCAAGAGTTATTTTTCGATTGCGCTGATTTTGTTAGTAGAATTTATAGCAGAGCCAAGGTAGACAAAGTCCCTTATTACCTCGAAGTTATAGCTGCCGACTGTGACGTTTTGTCCAATTCGTCGGTGTTGGCTTTCCCTTCTTGTTGACAGCATATACTTGGTTTTGTCCTCGTTTATCGCCAAACCCATTTTGGCCGCTTCCGCCTCAATGCTTGCAAACGCACCGGTGACAGCCCGCTGAGTTCTTCCGATAATGTCTATATCGTCGGCGTATGCAAGCAGTTGTACAGACTTGTAATAGATTGTGCCTCCGGTGTTGGCTTGTGAGTTCCGCACAATCCGTTCAAATACAATATTAAAGAGTCACATGACAGCGCGTCACCTAGTCTAAAACCTTTTTTGACATCAAAGGTCTCGGTGAGGTCATTACCGACCTTGATGGAGCAGCGAGCGTTCTGCATCGTCAGCCTGCACAGACGGACAAGTTTGGCAGGGATGTCAAAACTAGACATGGCTCTATAAAGCTCTTCTCTATAGATGCTGTCATAGGCGGCCTTGAAATCGATACAGAGGTGGTGAGTATCGAACTGGAATTCTTGGGTTTTCTCCAGGATCTGCCGAAGTGTGAAGATTTGATAGATGGTGGACTTTCCTGGCCTGAAACCGCACTGATAGGGCCCAATCAGGCTGTTGATAAAAGGTTTCAGGCGTTCACACAATATCGCAAAAAAGATCTTGTATGCGATGTTTAGGAGACTGATGCCTCTATAATTGGCGCAGTTGAGGGGTCTCCTTTCTTGTGGATCGGGCAAACGATGCTAAGGTTCCATTCATCAGACATACACTTGTCTGACCAAGTTTAAGAGATGAGTTGGTGTATGCACTCTAGCAATTCATCCCCAGCTGCCTTGAAAGTTCGGCCGAGAAGCCGTCAGGTCCAGCAGCCTCGTTGGATTTTAGCTCGGATATTGCTATCCCCATTTCATCATCATTTTGCTCAGGTGGACGGAAATTTTGACTATCATCGTCTATGTTGAATGGTTCATTCTGCCTGACAACGGGATGTTGATCTTCGTCGCCGTTATACAGTCTGCAGAAGTAGTTTTTCCATATTCTCAGCACCGACTGTGATTCTTCTACGAGGTTTCCATTTTCATCTCTACAGGTTTCTGTACGGGTATTGCTCTTCTGACACGTTCTTTTTACACTTTGGTAAAACTTCCGTACATTGTTCCTGGAGTATAAACTCTCGATATTCTCAAACGCGCGCTTCTCATGGTCTTTTTCACGTGGTCTGTAAAGGGACAGAACATTCCACGTAGAGATCCGAAGGTCGTTGTCCTTATTTCGTTTGCTGGGGTCGTCATTAGTTGAGTTATCCTTATCCGAGACTTTTGGTTGTTTCGGAACCATAGATTTTTTACGTTGTAGGGAAGTTACCCCGACGGCACAACCCCCAACCTGGAGGGCCAGATCCTTAATTATTCCCAACATGAACGATTTTGTGTTCTATTCAGAATGAACTAATCGTCATTAATCAATAAAGTTCTGTATTTATTTCATAATAAATTTAATTAAAACTTCCACACCAGCTGTTGGCTCACCCTTTACTTGAGATTGGTTACTGACAGTTTATCGCGTAGGAGTATTATAACTACCTTGACTAAAGAACTAACGGTAACAACAGAATATTGCTGAAAGCCCCTTTGTAGAGCCAAACAACATCATTTTGCCACCCTTACACATAGAATTGAGACTTATGAAAAACTTTGTTAAAGCCATGGATAAAACTGGAGAAGGTTTCCTCTATTTAAAAACTTTGTTCCCAAGATTGAGCGAAGCTAAATTAAAAGAAGGCATTTTTATAGGGCCAGATATAAGAAAGGTCATGAAGGACTCCAATTTTATTGACCAATTAAATATACAGGAGAAAAATGCGTGGCTTTCTTTTATTGAAGTGACACAACACTTCTTGGGCAATATACTAAACTATAAGGAAATCATTTCTAAGCTTGGGATGCAAAATGTCCTTAAAGATTAATTTCCTTGATTTACATTTGAAGTTTTTCCTTGAAAACTTAGGTGCCATAAGCAACGAGCATGGGGAGAAATTTCACCGACATAATGGCGATGGAAAAGCGATATTAAAGAAAATGGTCGTCGAGAATGATCGCAGACTTTTGTTGGACCTCGAAACGAGATCATCGATCATACTTGTATAAAAGACAAGCAAAACGCATCAAAAATTCTTCAGAATAATAAAAAAAATTAATATCTACAAATTTTCATGTATTTTCACTTTTTTAAATAAACAGATTTTTCTAAAAATATGGATGTTTCAGAAATTTTTTACAGACATATTTTAAACAATTTCATGACAAGGTATAAAAAAAAACATTTTGGAAGAACAGCAAAAAACAAATATTTTATTTGTTGTCCTGTGTTATCTACCGCATATGCAATCATAATACTACGGATAAACTCATTGCACATCTCCATAACTTTCCTACTATTTGCATTTATTGTTGTTTATAAGTACTTTAATAATAGCGGTTGCTAATAATTTACAGATTTAATCTTATTTAATTTCTAGATTCCGCTAACGAAATTGCTGTGCAATTATTAACCCCAACCCCCAAGACAACTCTGCTTATTATTAACGACAAAGAATTTATTTATTATTAATGCAATTAATATCTCATAAGTTTATCAAACAAAATTATTCATTGCCATTTGAGGAGCTTCCTCAATTTCTTGAATTCCTAACGCTTTATTAAACGAAATTACTTACTGCCGTCAATATGTGTTGATACAACATCTACATACTCGTAAGTCAATGGAAAAATTTGATTTAACTACTTTCAAACATGAACAAATGCATTTTTCGAATAATTGTGCATTTTCTTCGAAACTATAAAAAAGTGATTTAAATTAACATCTCTGTTAAAATGTCCTCTCCTTCGACGAGCTTTAGACCGACCACAGATTAAAACCGCAAAAAAAAAACTGCCACAAAAAAAATAAAAATTAATTATTACCAATTAACGTTATCTTTGGACTCAATGCAGCACACACTAGAAATGAAAAGATTGCATTGCATTCGAATTTGCATGCCATTTTGCAATAACGTTGACCTTAAAAGTCCCCAAGAGTGATTAACATGACCAAACTTTTTTTTTCTTGCTTTTGTGTCACAACATTACATAGTAGCACATATTCCGACATAATGATCAGTTTTACATATACCTATGCAATCTCTTTACGCATACACTGTGTCATAAATGATTGGTCAAGATTTGAGGACTTTCAGTGACCTTGACTGAAGAATTAAAAAAACAACCAATTTTGCTCTTAATAAATGTGACATCAAATTTTGCACAATCATTCTTCGCGAAGTGACGCAGTTCGATATTCATCCCGTAGATACTTGCTTTATCCGAAAACACTTCAATGAACAGTTGTTGTTGATCAATGTGTTTTTTTTTTTGGGTTGAGTCGAGAAATAGAATCCATTTGCTTTTTTGCTAATTTTTGGATGATTCAGCGATTAATTAATAGGAATTTTGATTTCATCTTCACTGGGGGTTTTTACCAAGAATTTTTGTTTTTTTTTTTTTCTCATAGATTATTGGAACTTTGTCTATCCAAAGGTCGTCTCTAAAGACGGTTCAAAGAACCTCTTAAAATTGTGATCGAATTAGTGGTAAGAAAAAAAAAAAAATCATCACATGACTATCGATGACTGAAACTATTGGGGTTCTAACTTGTTTTTACTACCACACCTTCTAGCCGGTATCTGTAGTTTTACGAAACTAGTTTTCAAGTTTAGTTTTGATTGCTCAGATTTTATGTGAGTTTTTGTGCAAGTAATTTCACTGTTAGATTTATTCTATTGATTGAAGAAGTCTTCGAAAACCATCATTTTTAACATTTCAATTTGAATTAAACATTTTTTTTCCTGAACTCATTTTATAATTATATTTTTGCTTTCTTTTTCAGGTAAGTTTGCTTCTCATCTGGACATGTAGAAGTGTTGGGAAATACCAGTGGTAAAGCTTTGGATTTATATTAATTTTTGATGAAAAAATTTAAATATTCAACATGTGTGGTTTATCCTAATATCTATGCTGCTGAAGGTTGTTGACTGATTAAAGGAGGTTTTAAAAATCATAATACTGTGAGAAATTTATTCTTAGTATTTACCGCTATTTCTTAGTGAATTATTCACGGGTTTAACAACACGTGCTATGCAAATATTGCTTACTAATAGGGAATAGGACAAAGAGATTAATGAGGGAAGACATAAATACTGACACTTAAAAAGAGGCAATCCTTTTTTTGCCGTGGGCTTTCCAGGTTAATGATTCATCGTTGAATTTAAAATGTTACTTTTATTTTTTTTTTTTTTGATTTGCCTTCTTCTTCTTTTTTTGTAGTCCATCCAATGAAGCAGGTGGTTAATATTTATTAATATATTATGCAAAGGCTTCTCCTGTCACATGATGGTTATGGAATCTTTATTTGGTCTTCTTCTAGTTTTTAGACGTGAGATCATTTGGATTTATTGGTGTTTTTGAAGAAGTCCAGTTGATTTTAATAGGACTCAAGTTTAAGAGACTTTCTGATAGACCGCTTACATTCTGAGGGCCTGTGTCGTTATATATTTCCAAGTATCTACCCGACATGCATTTGTAATGCAATTCTATTTACCTTTAGAGGTTCGATGTGAATTCTAGATTTTTTGGGATTAACACATGCAACTCTTAGTACCTTCTGTCCTCACTTTATCCCGTTGTCAATACCCTGTTTACCTCGGGTATTCGATAGAGAACATTGTAATCATTAACTATATGATTAATAGTCACATAATTAATTTGGTTGGAACTTTGTTACGAGTCTATGGACGCCTATGGTAATGGAATTGTTACTCGCTGCAGCCTTGTGAAATTCTTAATCTTAATAGATGAGGTTCGGTCTTTTTCGTTGTCCTGATCCTGGGAGCTGTGATTTTCTTTGCTGGAATATTGTTGTCTATTCGCTCGATGTGGCAAACCCAATGAAGTCGACGTGACTTAGCTTTTTGGACTTTACCGACATCGTGGTACAGCTCATAGAGTTCACGATTATATCTTCTCCTTCGTTCTTTCCCCGCACACATGGGACCTAATAACTGACGAAAAAGGTGCAATATTTGCTTCGTTTTCTCACTTATCGCCTAAAAATTGTCGCTATATAATAGGACTGGTAAGATTAGCGTTCTTCTTCTTCTTCCTTTTATCAGCGAGGTTACGATCCGAAAATAAGGGATCATAACCCTCCCACTTTACCGCATTTCTACTGATCCGCCTGTGGGGTTCGCCTATTTGACCTCAGAAAATATCGGCAGGCATGCCGATTTTGGATCACTCGTTTACTGAGGCCAATGAAATGCCGATATCATCGCATTTGTCTGATCCAGGCGTTTATAGGCCTGCCTTTCCTACATCGCGATGTCTTTAGCGTTCTTAGCGTAAGATTAGCGTTCTATATAGTGTTAATTACGTCCATAGGATTAGGAGTTGCGAACGCAGTTTTTTTGCCAAACCGGAATAGTAGCGGCTTCCTTGAGTTATTCTTCGTCGAATTCCCATGAAGCCATGATTTGTAAAGTTAATATTTACTCCGAGGTAGGTAAACTCCTTAACTGCTTCGAATTTAAAGTCATCAACAGTGATGTTCAGATAGATATTTTGTTCGCTGAAAATATGTTTTTGGTTTTGTCCCCATTTACTTCAAGATTGAAACGTGGTCTCGCCTGATCATCAAGTGACAGGCTTCCATCATGTCAAGCTGAGACCTTGCGATTATGTCAATGTCGTTTGCGTATACCAGTAACTGAAGTTAAACTATTGTGGCTACCGGGCCACGTAGACGTTGACGGCAACAAAACTGTGGATCTGCTCGGCAGAAAAGATTCTTCCCAGTTATTCATTGGACCACAACCCTTTTGTGGAATATCTGATCCTGCTTTTCGATATACCCTAAACAGTTGGGAAAGCAACGTGGTTAGGTTAGGTAAGTGGGTTGATTTAGGAGGTAAAAATCCTCAGTTCAATATAGACCCGTTGCGTTACCTGAAGATAGAATGAATTCCTTCCTCATGAATAACACCCAAAGCCTTAGATAACTTAAAAGAGCAGTCCAACCCTTCCAAAAAACCAGTTGATATCCTGAAATACAGCAGAAACGATGTAAATAGGCTTGTGAACTTCCTTACCGGACACTTCCAACTAAGCTACACCTCAATAAAATGAGAATCTCGGACGATATCATCTGCCGCCTCTGTCTGGAAGAGGACGAAACCGCAGAACACATACTATGTGAGTGTCCAGCTCTGAATAGAATTAGGGGAAGCTTTTTCCTTGAACAGATGACATCATAACAGACTTAAGGAACTCTTCCGCAGCTGTAATTATTGCTTTCATAAGGATTGGTGTCCTAAGAGATAGCCTTTGGGAGAATAGGTCTATCTGGTAGCATTTTCTTTACCCCAAATGGGTGTGGCCACACACATAAAAATAAAAAATAAATTCCAGCAACTGACTTACTTACTTTACTTATGTCCTGTATCCCCTTGTGGGTCCTAGGGCCTCTACTACGCCTACGCGCCGTCGTGTACGGTTTCTGGCAATGTGTCTGAGTTCTCCCCAACTTTTCCCTAACTGCCGTGCTTCCTTCTCGACTGTTCTGCGCCATGTTCTCCTCGGACCGCCAGGTCTTCTGACATCCTGAGTTAGAGGGTTCCATTGTATAGCATGGTTCGCTATGGAACTCTCACCCTTTCGGAACGTGTGACCAATCCACTGCCACTTCCACCGTTGGATGGTTGTGCCTATTGGTTCCTGACCCGTTCTCTCGTAAAGGTGTTCCTTAGAGATACGATTGGGCCAGAAAATCCTTAAGATATTGCGCAGGCACCTATTAACGAACGTTTGCAGCTTTTGGTGATAGTAGTGGTCACTCTCCACGTGCTGCAACCATATAACAGCACGGATTCAACGTTGGAGCGGAACAGTCTTATTTTGGTGCTCAAACTGATTGCATTGCTTCTCCATATTTTGGACAACATCCCGAACGCGGACTTTGCTTTGGCGATCCTGTTCGCTATATCCAGTTCGGTTCCACCATCGGTCGAGACAATACTCCCAACATACTGAAAATCTTCTACTCTCTCTACCGGTTGTCCAGCAATGCATATTTGAGCCGATGAGTTTGTTCCAAGGCTGATAATTTTAGTTTTTGCCGTATTAATTTTCAGCCCGACGACGCCTGCCTCCTTCTCCACATCTGCTGTCATTTGGTGGAGGTCCATTATTCTGTTGGAGAGTAAGCATACATCGTCAGCGTAGTCAAGATGTTTCAGTTGAGATGTAAGAGTCCATCGAATTCCTCCGTTTCCCGTCGACAAAGCTGCATGAAGCACATCGCTAATCACCAATAGGAATAATATTGGTGAAAGGATACAGCCTTGTCTTACCCAACTTTGGATTTCAAATTCCTCAGACAACTTTCCTCTGTGCAAAACGTGACATTTGGAGCCTTCATATGTAGCTTTGATAATAGCAATTAGTTTATCGGGAATGGCTCTCCTGCGTAAGGCACGCCAAATAAACTCCCTGTTGACACTTTCGAACGCCTTCTCAAAATCGATGAACAGCAGGTGCAGTGGCGATCGATATTCAACACACTGTTCGATGATAATCCGCAGGGTGTTGATGTGGTCGGCACAGGAGGATCCAGATCGGAAACCTGCTTGTTCGGCATCGGGTGTGTCTTCGAGATGTTGTTTGATTCGCTCAAGGATGATTTTAGCTATTATCTTAGCTACAGCAGGCAGCACGCAGATACCCCTCCAGTTTCCGCACTCCATTAAATTTCCTTTCTAAGGAAGCTTGACGATCATTCCCTTTTTCCACTCGTTAGGAAAGCTCTCAGCTTCCCAAGCTCTATCTATAAGTGGAAGCAGAAGCTCAGCCGATGTTGTGGGCGCTGCTCGTAAGAGCTCTGCTGGAATACCGTCAAGTCCTACAGCCTTGTTGGTTTTGAGTGCCTTGATCGCGATAATGATCTCATCTTTACTGGGAGTCATGGTGCGTATTCGGGAGCTTCTCACCTCGGGCATCTCAGTCTGATTTGGGAGCATATCGCTAGCGAATACGCGGTTCAAAACCGTAGCAAAATGCTCTTTCCATCTCTTGAGCTGGTCCTCATCCGAAATGAGCAAGGAGCCGTCTAGGCTTTTCACTGGGTGTTGGCTGGAGCTGCGACCACCTGCCAGCTCTTTGGTGATTCTGTAGACGGTCCTGATGTCGCACCTCCGTGCAGCTTTTTCTGCTTCTGTAGCCAGCACGTTGATGTAGTTGCGCTTGTCACGTCGCACGCTACGCTGAACTTCTCTCATCTTCATGCGATATAGGGACTCTAGCTCGCTTCTCCCTGCTGCTGCATTGAGCTGCTGATTGCCTCCACACCTTGCGAAAAGTGCTCCCTTAATTGTTGGCGCACTGAGGGATCACTAAGTCTATCGATGTTGAACCTGGGCATTCTTGTGTTGTCGTGGGATCTTCGAACTGCAGCAGTGCAGTTCAACTGACTTGAACTTGACTAAAAGAAGTGCTTGCCTGCTTGCCGTATAAACACATTCCATGTCCACTATCTATTCCAGTTTGATCTCCAGGATTTTATTAATGAATAAAAGAGAGATAATGTTTATTTGGGTTAGTTATAAAAGTTTATCAATCAGAGAAATTTCCATAAAACAAAAAAAAGGAAATATACATGGTCAAAAGTAATTTAAAATCCTGAAATCCTGTAGGGTTTTCTAATAGTGTGCCTCAGAGTCCTGCTGTAATATCTTAATTAACGTATATAACTGAAGAATTCTAACATTTCATATTCAACTTGCAGTGCTACACTTTTGTCCGCTTATTTACCGTTTTCGTTCTTTACTACCTTAATTGATATCATCGTTTTCATTTTAATGATTGTCCTCTTAATCAAGCAATAAATGTTAAGATGTTAATGTCTTAGAACAGCTTAAAAATGTAGTTTTTTTTTTCAGCAAGAGTCCAATTTACTCTAAATACAAAACTTTACTTTCCACAAAACTTTCGAACTTTTTAGCAATCAAAAAGAAAAGTTATGTTTTCAAATACAATATATTTTTTTTTAAAAGTTTCTCAACTCTACTGTGAGTTGACCTTCCTGATCTCACTGAATCGGTGAATCATTTATTTCAAAGAAAGTATTGTAGCACCAGAAAGTACTGTAAGCAAGATAGTGACTGTTTCACTTATTGTGTCATATGTTGGACCATTCTATTGAACCATTGGTACACTGTTAACGATGCTGAGCATTCTGGGACACATTCAAAATTAAGATTCAAATTTTCTATATTAATCGGGAATTTTTTTTCTGCAACATGATACGAAACAAATATATTTTTTTCCTTGGGTAGAAGGTGCATCGAAAATCATAATGCTCATACAAAATATATAAAATATCAGCATCTAAACACATCTGGTGGCATTTTTTTAAGCAACCTTTATTTTGGAGGCTTTGCTTTTCAGTACAACCAAAAGCAATAATAATTTTTTTTTTTTCTCAATTATTGAACAATTCTAATAATATACGGCTTGAAATACCCCCTTCCAATGATAGATAGATAGATAGATAATTGATTTATTATTTCATTTCTTGTTTATGTTACAAATTTGGTTAACAAAAAATCGATTAGCATGGCAATGCCGTCTGCCTGATTGACATTAAATAAACATTTAATAATAGTGTACTTTGTAAAGTTATAAATCATGTGATATCTAGACTAATTATGTGCTTCATCTTTTATATAAATCCAAAATTAAAAGTCTTCATTTATGATTTTATTTCGATAGTTCACTGCTGATTGGTAGTAATAAAAAAGTTGTTTACCATGGCTTTCGCAGTTGAGGAGAGCTAGAACTTCTTCCTTTGTTTTCGTATAGCTACCTAGAAAGTGTCTTCGTATTTCTTTAAGAATGGGGCACCTGCCAATAAAATGGATAACATCTTCCCTCTCTGACAGATTACAAAGGCTGCAGTAGATTGGTAAGTCAGGTCGATGCGGGATATAATTAAGACGTATAAGTTCGCCTCTCATTTTAAAAATGGACGATATTATTTCTTTGCTGTTGTTGTTGTTGAAGTAATTCTTGTCACACAAATTATGCTTTAAAATGCTGTATGTTGATCTGTGAACTGATGATATAGCCATATTTACGCAATCATCTCTGTATTGTTCGTCCACTCTTGCAATGAGTTTATAAATAGCTGAAGCATAAACAACTGAGCTTCAAGAACCACTACACCAAAAATCTTTCTCTCTCTCTCTCTATCCATCCTTTCCAACGCCCGCACTGTGTGTAAACATGTTAAAGGTATTCATAACCCTTTGAGTGCGCGCAAATTATAAAAAAAAATAAAAAAATAAAGCACATCCTTTGAGTATCTTCCAGATCCATCCCCGAAATTGAATTCTATTCCGCAATACGTTGCAAGCTCCTCTAACTTCTTATACCACAGTGTTCTCCTTTCGATTGTCTTCCTTGCGATGATTTTTGGAAGTCTGTTATCAGGTATCTCTAGAACTTTGATGAGGTAATCCGCATGCAGTTTTAGGGTTTTCACATAAAGAGGTGATAATCCAGTTTCATTATTTATCATATAATTGGGAGTTGTATTCGGTAAACTGAAGTTTCTTTTAATGAAATACCTTAACAGTTTCTCCACGGTTTCGTACTGGATGTATCTCCAAGATTGTGCTGCATACATCATTATTGATTCCGCTACCGCTTGAAAGACTTTATACTTCACGCTATGGCTTATTTGAGAAGCATCTCTTCCAGGTTGCGCATATGGCACTTTTTGCTTTTATTAGTCTGTCTTTCAAGTGAGGTTCCATATTGAGATTGCAAGTTATCCTCACTCCAAGATACCTATATTTTTTCACAGTTTCGTGGGCGCCGTGGCGTAAGTGGTTAGTGTGTTGGATCACTACGCATGAGGTTCCAAGTTCGAATCCCAGAAAACACCAAAAAGTTTTTTCACGGTCCCACCTCTCGCGAGCGTCTGACAAACATCCGAGAGTATTGTTGTCACGAAAAAGCTTCTCAAATCGCCTTTCGGATACGGCACTAAACTGTAGGTCCCTTCCATTCGTGTGAAAAATATAACGCACACAACACGAGTGGTTGCGAGAAGCTAGGCCCTGGCACTCAAAGAGCTGTTGCGCCAAATATTTATTTTATTTATAATGGGTTGTCCGTTAAAATGCCATTTCTCATTTCTACATATTCTGCCGCCAGATCCCTTTTTAAAAATCATTATTTTTGATTTGTCGAGGTTTACCGTAAGATTCCATAGTTGACAGTACAAATCAAGACGGTTAATCAGTAACTGTAAGGATTCTGGTGAATGTGCAAAAATTACCACGTCATCTGCGAACAATGGAAGAATGTTTGAAAAAATATGTGTAGAATAATAGTCTTTAGTGGAACACCTCTCTTCGTAGCCTTAGAGATAAAATGTCTGCCTTCCTTCCATGAACTCCAAAGGCTACACGCAAGTCTTTCATTGTTAAAGAAATCTCAAGTAGCAACAAAAAAATCTGAAAATTAATTATCCATGCCACTACAAATGTATTCTATTGCACATATTCCTCCAAAGATAAATACAAAAAAACCAAATCGATTGCGCGTTCAATATGATTAATTCCTAATCTGACCCAAGTGGCTCATGGACCATTCAAAGAAGAAAAAAAAATCAAATTCATTCAGAGAAAGTGAATCAGTCAAGCCCTTTTGTTATATGTATGTATGTAAGACGATGTACATTTTTTTTTAGTAAATTACATCATATCTGAAACATAAATTAGTTAACCTCATCAAAATACCGCAGCAACTGCTTTACACTTTTATTTATCTATTTTTTTAAAACTTTGCAAATTTTATGCGTCAGATGCTAATGGCATCCAGATGATGGGCTTTAAGTTATTTGATATCAAAGTGTCACAAAAATAAAGCAAAACCTAATTGACATTGAATTTCGAGATAACCGCATAATTCAAAGTAAACATTTCCTCACCGGGGGTCTTAATTAAAAATTCCAAAATGCTAATAAATAATTTCGTCAACACAGAGTAATACCCAACGACATAATTCGATAATGAAATCTCTTGGAATGCATAATTTTTTTTTTATATTTTGTGGACCACTAGGTGAACTAAAATTTGTGACCAGATGATGAAGAGTGGATAGAAGATATGTTTGTTTGATAAGTACAGTTGTAAAGGTAATGCCTGTTTTGAAATTGATTAAAAAAAAAGATGTGAGACAGATAGATATTTTGTGAACTAAGCGAATATATATGAACTTTTGCTCGCAAACTTTAAGCAAGTTAGGCATGATTACAAATTGCCTGAAATTATTATGAAATTCAGCTAAAATTACCGATACATAGCGGTTTTTCTAGAGAATTTCTTTTCTCGATAAAATATGTATTATTTAAATCTTCAACAAATGTTAGTTGAGTTCTCGAAATTTATTTCTCCAAATTGATTAAGATTTAACAAATAAAATTTGAATTTCGAAGCAAATGACAGTTAGTTTGGGTTAAACAAGTAAAGGGTGAGCCAAGGGTGGGCGCCGTGGCGTAAGTGGTTAGTGTGTTGGATCACTACGCATGAGGTTCCAAGTTCGAATCCCAGAAAACACAAAAAAAGTTTTTTCACGGTCCCACGCGAGCGTCTGACAAACATCCGAGAGTATTGTTGTCATGAAAAAGCTTCTCAAATCGCCGTTCGGATTCGGCATTAAACTGTAGGTCCCTTCCATTCGTGTGAAAAATATAACGCACCCAATATGAGTGGTTGTGAGAAGCTAGGCCCTGGCACTTTAAAGAGCTGTTGCGCCAAATATTTGTTTTGTTTATTTTTTTTGTGAGCCAACAGCTGATATGGAAGTTTTTATTAAATTAAGCAGACATTTATTGTGAAATTAATACAGAACTTTATTGATTTATGAAGCTCGATCCAATGGCAATTATGAGTGGTTACATCGTTCATGTGACCACCACTGCTTTTGTTACAAGCGACCATCCGAAGGTCAAAATTATCAATGACTTTTTGAAGAATAAATGGGTCAATGGCCGCAATTTCAGTTTGAATGTTATGTTTGAGATCCTGAATTATCGCTGGGTTATTGGCATAGACCTTACTCTTCCAATAATCCCACAGGAGTTTGCCTCGATACCGAACCAGTTTCTTCAAAACGCTTCACCATTGCACGAATTCCGGACTCATTAGGGCGAAATACGAAATGTTACTTTTACAGATCGACCATTTTCGTAATAAGATTGAATAACAAAATTGCATTGCTGCGTGGTAAACGACTCCATGACTAAAATTGCCAAGGTTTGTACTTGACACCTGTTAAAAAGATCAATCACATTTGATTCAGTAAATGACAATAATTGACAACCAATATCCACAGCATCTGTTGGCTCACTCTTTATACTAAGCCCAGTATTAAGCATCACGACTGATGCGGGAACTTTCTAAGATAACAGCAAGCAAGTTATACTGAATCGAGTTAAATAACATCTTGATTCTCTTCTCGGTGCAGAATAAGCAGATGGATCATTATAGAGCAGTGTGTCGAGCACAGATCTTCGGTCCATCTGGTATTTATCGACTTCTGGAAAGTCTTCGGCAGTGTAAATCGGGAAGAAGAGGTATCCCTAAGAAGCTTGTAGCTGTTACTAAGGCAACGTATGAGGGCGCTAAGTCTTGCGTAACGGAAAGGTGTCTAACGACTTTGAGGTCCAAGGAGGGATGCAACAAGGCTGCGTACTTTCACCACTGCTATTTTTTACCGTAACCAGTGATGTTCTCCTCCAGCTCTGACATTAAATAACAGCAGAATAAACTGGACAATGACATCTTACCTTAAACATCTGGACTACGCTGACGATATTTGCTTGCTATTACATAGAACTATGGCTCTGCACCAAATGGTCCATAGTCTTGACGTTAAAGCAATGAAAGAAAGCAGGGCTAAGGACTAACACGGCCAAGACAAAAGCACTTAGCCTTATAACAAATTCCACCGCGCAAGTAAACATTTTTGGATAGCAGGGCAAGAAAGTTGATAATTTTCTATACTTGGGAAGTATACCATAGTCTCCGTTGACGGTGGCACCAAGCTCGATATAAATAGCAGAATTGGGACAACTAAGGCTGCGTTCAGAAATCGAACCATAATTTGACTAGAGAACGATATTAGGTAAACAGCATACTCTATTACATTGTCACTGGACTTTTATATATACGTGTGCGAAATTTGTAGCAGACAGAGAAACATACAGACAACAAAGTAAGTTAAATAAAAGCCTTTAAAAAGAAATGATTTTGACTAGACTATAATGATGCACAAATTAGTGTTTCAGTTCGATTCCGCAGTATTTCTATTGGTTTTAATTGATTTATTTTTCAAAAATAAGACTAACATAAAAAATGTTAGAATTTTGGGGAAATTTAATATTCAAATGTCAACTTTCTATTATAAATTCTAAGAGTAGATGTTGAATATACATACGAGTATGTATGAGCGATTTTGGAATCTTGCTAAAAAAAAAAGCCATGGTAGTCGATATCTTTCCAGTAATCGGGTCAGGTTTTATGGTTACAGATATTATTCCGAATGTCGATTTATAAACACGCACTAGTTAAGAAGGGTTTTCATTACTATGAAACCGGTATCTGCTTAAATGAAAATGATGCAATATACTAAAGATAAATTAGTGCAGAAAGCGAGAAAACGCAATACAGACGTGCTATCACCAAGCAAAAAATTGATTCAGTAAAACAAAAAAATCAGAAAAATGGAAAGGGATATATGGTACGTATATGTAGGTATTTATTTATAACACAAAGCGAAGAAAACGAAGCAATTTTGATTGTATGACAGGAGAGCAATGACACATTTCACACATTTAACACAGTAAAATAAACAAATTGTGTCATTGTTCCAAATGAATTCCAATAATTTTTTTAAGCATTTTGAGTTAAGGTTTCAATTAACTTTGTTCCGAAAATTATTTAGATTGAAAGAATACCATCAAAGATGTAAATGAAATACCCGCATGTTAGGGGATACATCTTAATTTTCATGTATAAAGAATCATACCATCTTTTTTTGGCAAAAAAAAAGGAAAATCCACAAAATTCGGCAATTTCGCGGGGTATCGAAATGAAAAGAAAAGGATAATAGAACGATATCAGATATAAAAAAATCTCTGCCGCAATTCATATTTTATTCGTCAAGAATACTTATACGCTTATACCAACCAATCAACCAATATTGTTACAACTTCAACGTCAATCGCACTCGCATTGGCATCACTTTTGCTGGAATATTTGTCCTTTTTAGCAATTTGGAGGAGTAAATCTGGCTTCGTTTTCAAAAAGTGGTAGAGCTCTACGCATGAATATGTCAAACTGCATTTCACCGTGAGAATCGCTTTCAGTGTGTCGACTGTCGCGAACTTTTGCGCTGAAGGTGCATTTTCCTTTCGGTTTCGATATTCTTTTTTCTTTAGATTAACGAAACACTGATGCGAACAAGTTTACTAAAAACTGACGTGTAGCAAATTCAACAAAAAGTGACGCGCACATGAATGATAGTAGTAATGTGTATGGTTTAAGGCTGAACTATAATAGAGGAATGGTTTCGTAGGACCACTTCCGAAACAGTGCGAATACGAAGGATTTATATTGTGCGACCATAATAGCTTTTAGCTTCGATTCGTTAAGTTTCGTTCACTGAATCCATTCGCTCTTTCATACGACAATTGGACAGTTGCACAGCTGTGAATGGTTATGAACCACACAATTGCCTTCGAACACATACGCCTATTATGGACTATTTTTGAAATTGACAGTACTGAAGGAAACTTAACGCAGAATTATGACATTAGCTTCCGAATGCTTCCGACTATTATATATGGTACGTTATTCAGCCTTTACTCGTTCGCTGTGAACGTGTATAATATTCATCTGCTGTCATCATTCAGTCTAACAGTCTTATGTTCGCCACATATAAAATCCAAATTATTATATACGTTAGGAATTTTGTATGAAAAAAAGGATTTAGAAAATTTTCGTGGAATATGTTTTTGGGAGTTGAAAAAAGGGGTATCCCGCGAAAAAAGGAAAGATGACAGCATTATGTATAAAAGATAATACAGATACGTTTTTGCACAGTGTTGGTGCCTTGTTATACGACACCGTTTTTTTTTTTACGCCTAGTTTTTTGGTTACAGATATGTTTCTAAGACGTCGATTAATGCGTTTTCACCATTTCGAACTAGTTTATACTATACTGCATCCTATTCACTTTACCAGATGCCGAATTCAAAGCAATGAAAATCCTCCTTAATAAACGTATTGAATATAAATTTATTTATAATCATAATTGAAGTCGTTGTCCGCTTTGTGTTTCTGAATATTGCATGCCCAATTCATAGCAATAAAACCTGACTTGTGCATCGATAGAAGTATCTTTCTATTTTTGTTATGCGATTTTTGAAAAATCTTAGTTTTACCGATAATTTCGAGAATACTCGCGAAATGGCAAAATCTTTTTCCAATTTTCTGAGAACACAAAATAAGTTAGAAATGCTAGACTGTGATTAGGCGTCTAATCTAAACAATTGTGAATTATTTACAAGAAAAAAATACATCTACTTGGAATTTCAAAATGTTGTTAAAGTACTGCTACATAGTTTTTAAATCAATGTAGCAATTGCTACTTACATTTTCAATATACCATATTTGATATTAGTTGTGTTACAACCATATTTATTAGTTGTGTTACAACCATGGTACAAAGGATAGAGCGCGACCGTCTCAGCTGGTATTACCACTTTTAAAGAAGAGATCATTTGGACCCTGTTAAAAAGGCAATATTAACGCACGTTGCAAAGACATCGCGATGTAGGAAAGGCAGGCCTATAAACGCCTGTATCAGGCAAATGCGACAACACCGGCATTTCATTGGCCTCAGTATCCGAGTGATCCAAAATCGGGAGGCCTGCCGATATTTTCTGAGATCAAATAGGCGAACCCCACAGGCGGATCAGTAGAAATGTGGTGAAGTGGGAGGGTTGTGATCTCTTATTTTCGGATCGTAACCTCGCTGAAAAAGGAAGAGGAATGATATTAGTTGTTGAAAACCCCAATCAAGACCAATGCTATTTTTTGTAGGTGATTTTTAAAACTTTGTTTCAGAGCTTTTGAAAATATGTTATCTCCAATGAGCCCCATCTTCTATCATTACTTTGGCTATGTATCTAAGATGACATATTCACTAGACATCTAGTGCAATACTGTTGGTTAATTTGTCTCAATGGTAAGTATCTTGTCACAGCACATCAAGTTTCTTGTATCGTAAAAGACAAAACGGCTACTCGCGCCAGCAATGATATATTGCTTTCAAATGTCTTCATAGCAGCAGTCAGTTGAATGACGATATCTGTAAAGAGCTCAATATAAATATAATTATATAGGACAGATTCAGTGCGTATTCTCTACGATTGGAAATAAAAGACGGAAGGCTACTGTGTATTTGTATTTGCTAGTAAAATTTTGTGCTCAGAGTACATTACACTGCGAGATTTTCCTCGAATGAATACATCTAACATGCTTCTAATCTTCTTCTTCTTCTTCTTTTTTTTTTATCCGAAAACAAGAGATCACAACCCTCCGACTTTACCGCATTTCTACTGATCCGCCTGTGTGGTTCGCCCCCATATATGCTTCTAATATAAATATTAAATATCAAAACATCTCTTTTCAAGAAGTACTATACTAAGTAAAGTTAAGTTAGGTTAAGAAGAGCGTTTGACGGATCAACCCATCAATTCCCACTCAGAAACACTGGGGTCCATTGTGAATTCCTTCATGATTTAAATTGCAACTGTCATTGTTGTGCAATGCTGACTGCGCCGGGGATTCGATTGCATCAGTCACCCCTAATACTCTTACTCACCCTACTACCCTCACGGTTCATCTAGACAATCAGGGTTTGATTGAATCAGTCACCCTATATCAGGCACATTGAGATCTCTCAGTCCACATCCACTAATTTAAGGTTCCCCTAGGTACCCGTAGATGTTGCATCGATTTCATTTCATCCTCGTCTCCGCAGCTCCTGCAGATATCGTTGGTGAGCGTTGGAGCAGTAAACATCAAGTAGCCGAATTCTTGTTCTGGCGTGAAAGATGTAATGCAATCCCGGCTCGTGCGCCATGAAGAATTGGTCTCGCATAGAGTTGTCAGCCACATTCTTGCAACAGTATTGCGAATTTGTCTACTATCGTCTACATTGCTATATCTACGAATACAACACTTTTACTTTGTAGTGACTAGTTAGGTAATATACTAACGATAAATTGTTCAAAAGGAGTTTTGATGGAGAAGTGAACGTTGAGTGCACTAGTAGCCTGCCTAGATATCCAAACATTGTATTGTATTTGTATGAATCATTCGCTTTTTTTGGATGGAGGTGAAGAATCTTTAAAAGACTAAACTAAGCCCATATTCAGTGTGGGATTTCCACCCACTAAAAAACACTTCCCTTTCATTACCCTTTTCTCCACGGTTCCGACGCAATCATTCCGTTTTAAATGAAGTTAATATGATAGGAGGTAATAGTTAAAGGTTCGATCTTAGTGTAGGATCTTTTATTAAGTGAACTGCTCAATCGTCTGCGTATTTTTAATTACTTGTTGCAAGTTTTAGATCTTACATGCCTTTATGCGATCATCTTCTTTATACTAGAGAAATCCACTTCAACATCGGTTAAGTATTTCTTGAGATAACTTGGAACAGATAAAGAAAAAAATCAAAGTCGATTGAAATTTACAATCAGTAATAAAGAAACATAAGCTCAGGTTTACTCTTACAAGCCACAGTATGGTTAATGGAAATAACATTCCAAAAACAAAGCATTTCGACAGATAGTAATCGAAGATCCAATTGATTATCCATTAATTGCTGTAGATGACCTTGCTATTACATCAAGTGCACAAGTAAAACAAGAAAGACACCCATAACGCAATTAGTTTCAAATTCCTGTTTTAGAAAATAAAGTTGGGTTAGATTGCGATTCCAACAATCTGTAAATCTATCTTAGTTCAATGTCAGTATTTCAGGAAATGATTTCGAATACAATTTTATACGCAATAGCTATTATATAAACCGGTCAACTAACTCGTATATTTGCTGACTGCAGCACGTGGATGCGGTACGCGAATAGTGCACCAATGCGGTGAGTGCTAATGGTTTTATTGATAAAAATGTGGATGTAAGTGGGACTGACGTCACAAAATACATATTTCCTTTGGTTGTAGAAAGATATTTGAAAGTTGGGTGCATGTGTGATTGTTTGTGTTAATTCTCAACCTTCCAACAAGAAAAAAAAAAAGCATCAGCATTATGATATTTACTTTGATACAACCGCCTAGGAGAGCAGAAGTACCAATCGGACTATTGGCTAGAATTTGGAAGCTGTCGATGTGCTCAATTTTCGCAATGTCTGCCTACTTCTTTTTTTATGGAAGAGTTATGGAACACAAACAAATTTCATTTTCTAACAAATCGAGTAACAATAAAATCAATTATTTTCATTAATACCAAAGTACATAACTCTTTCACAATGATAATTTCATTACAATGACAACTTTGCCATTAAACGCTTAAAAATCAATTAATTAATGAGTATGGCAAAAATCCATTCATTTCTTTATTTGTTGAAAGTGATAAAAGACACAAATAGTTATTTTTTGTGAACAATGAACTTACAAGACTGATACAACAATGTATTATATACTTAAAAGGTTAGCAATTAAATCAATTATATCTCTTCACAACTGTTACAACACGGCTAATAGGGTGGAACTGTTTCTTTCGCGTGGGGTATTACATACGAGTATTTAGAAAATTCCTGAGATACCTAGTTAAACAGCAGTATTAGTGCATTCGAGAAACTAAAGTAGAAGTCTATTCACAGATCCCAGTCTCACAACAAGAATGTGGCAAGTTCTAGCACAATGTATCAATATGCCATACAGCGAATTGAGCTATTTCATATTCGAATTAAATCGAACGAACCTTAAAAGCCAAAATGGAATACTAATGCCTCAAATACGATTTCAGTTGTCACACCCTTGTATCTTCTGGATCGTTCTATAGAGCTGAAGTTCTCAGTATATGATATACTCTCTAAGTCTACTATCTAAGGCGATACCAAACATTTTGTTGTCCTTACTTTCCACTTTATACTTTGAAAGGCAAACAAAAATATTTTATCCCCGATCAAATAGGAGGTATCATTAGAAGTACTCAATATGCAGAAGCATATATACATATCATTGTTTCGATAAGGTTTGTTGAACAAAACACCTTAAAATCATTTTAGAAATGATCTCCTTTCACCCATTTCATCGGTTTTCAATATCTTTTAGAAAAAAACATATCCGTATCTAACTTGACTCGAAGTCCGTACTTCATCAAAATGAATTACGCAGTTTTTAAGATATTAGGGTTGGAAGTATGCTTTGAATTTCCTTGAAACATCTCCGTATACCTTGCACCCACTTCATTCCAATACAATCATATCAAAGTGAATAGCCTCAGACACTAATCTAAATTCACAAATCAAAGCTCAACCAAATGCCGTTGCTCTTGTTATTGTTCTTTTTGAGCTATGTCTGTATCGATAACAAACTTCCCATTTAGCTCGGTCTTTAGATAAATGCCTCCAGTTGCGTACTCAAAGGTGGTTGTGGTCCCCTTGAACTTGTGCGCGCCACGTATGGTGACTGAAATCTCTACTTCGTATAGTTTGTCATTGAATTAACCGAATATCTTACGAAGAATTTTTCTCTCGAAGTGACCAAGGATATCTTCATCCGCCTTCAAAAATTCCATGCTTCAGTGCCGTAAAGCAGAACTGGGATGACCACTGTCTTACATAGAGTCTCCTTAGTTGTTCGAAATAAGACTTTACTGCTGACTTGCCAGATTAGCTTAAGGAACAGCGATTGATAAGAGCTATTCTTTGCTTGATTTCTGCGCTGATGATGTTTCCAGAATTTATGGCACAGCCAAGGTAGACAAAGTCCCTTACTACCTCGAAGTTGTAGTTGCCCACTGTGACGTTCTGTCCAATTCGTAGGTGTTGATTGTCCCCTCTTGTTGACAGCATGTACTTGGTTTTTTCCCCGTTGACCGCTAAATCCATTTTGGTCCCCTCTGCTTTAATGCTTGCAAACGCATTGGTGACAGTCCACCGAGTCCTTTGAATGATGTCAATGTAAGACTTTGATAGATTTTGCCTCTGGTGTTGGCTTGTGAGTTCTGCACAATGCGTTCAAGTGCAATATTAAAGAAATCACATGACAGCGCGTCACTTTGTCTTAAACTAGACGATATCAAAACTAGACATGGTTCTATATAGTTCTTCTCTATAGATTCTGTCATAGGCGGCCTTAAAATATATAAAGAGATAATGAGTATCGATTTGGACTTCTTAGGTTTTCTCCAGGATCTGCCGAAGTGTGAAGATTTGATCAATGGTGGACTTTCCAGGCCTGAAACCGCACTGATAGGGGCCAATCAGACTGTTGATCAAAAGCTTCAGGCGTTCACACAATATCGCAGAAAGGATCTTATAGGCGATATTGAGGAGATTGATGCCTATATAATTGGCGCAGTTGAGGCGATCTTATTTCTTGTTGATCGGGTAAAAGATGCTGAGATTCCATTCATCAGGCACACATTCGTCTGACCACATCTTAGAGATGAGTTGGTGTATGATCTGTTCTCTACCAATTCATCACCAGCTGCCTTGAAAAGTTCGGTCGGTAAGCCGTCAAGTCCAGCAGCCTTGTTCGATTTCAGTTTGTATATTGCTATCCTCACTTCGCTTTGGTCAGGTGGACGGAAATTTTGACTATCATCGTCTATGTTGAATGGTTAATTCTGCTTGATGTTGGTCTTTGTCGCCGTTATATAGTCTGCAGAAGCGGTTTTTCCATATTCAATCAATGGTTGTTAAATCTTTCATAGACCTTACGGACTCCTTAAATCTACGCTTAATGAGAAATCTGAAAATATGATTAAGAAAAAATAACGACATTGGTGTTGCCAGTGTGGAAGGATCGCTTTGGACAAGAATGTATCCTTTTATTACTTAGCATAGAGCTTTAGTTAGATGTAAATGGTTTGCCTGCTAGTTCCTGTAATTCTCCTTAACAGGTGCTCCCAAAGAGAGTCAAGTGACATCTACAACTCTCCTGGCCAATTCAACCGCTTTTTCGTTTCCGATGAAGTTCCCGTTCTGCCTGCTCAAGTCCGAAAAGAGTTCAACTATTCCTCTCAATTTTATTTTTACTTCTACTAATCCCCTAATCCCTAGGCCCTGGCACTTAAGAGCTGTTGCGCCATATATATGTATATATATATAATCCCTAATTGGTTTTTTTGGCTGTATGAGCAAATGCATATATCCTGTGGGGATATGTCTTGTCCAATAACGCTCGGTGAACAGATTAGAATACGACTAGTTTCTCTTAATAGAGATCAGCCCTGAGCCTTGGTCCATTGGCAAACTATCTTTGATATATACTGCTTAAGATAATGATGCTTAACTGTTGTTCCTTTTATTTCGAATACGAGTCGAGTTATCTTGATTGAAATCTGTACACAGGGACATTCGGGGAATAACTGTCATAAATGATTCCATTTAGTTTATCGGCAAAAAGCTTTAAGCTCTTATATACATATTCCTACTTATGTCCAATTTTAAACAAATCGGCAAAATCTTGTTCCAATTTTCGGATATACGACTACTTCTTACAGATGCTTTGACCACGCTACCAAGTGTCTCCTTGGCACAAGCTTTGTTTGGTTTAGATTTTGGTATGTCAGCTTTTGTGCTTAATGGTTGGAATCACCTCGCATTTCATAGATGTGATGCAAAACTATATACGTGTAGTTCTCAAGCAAGTATACCTTGTACGCTCGTTCCCATTGGAGCCCATGGTGCCTTAAAATTTTCTTAAACAATAAAAAAAACTCAATGAGGCAAATAATTTGAATAGCTCCATCCGACAGGCACCGTCTATTATTCAATTAAATTACTCATTTTAACCACAATTATCGAATCCACAGCACCGCACAATACCACGACGCGACGGTGGGAATCAGCCGAAGAAGAAAGTGAAAATTACCCCACTGACCGACTGACTGACTGCAAACACTCTCACACACAACATCTCCCAAAAAAAATTCAATTATTATGCAATCACAGCCGTGTACTCATCACATAATCGGCTAATTACATTTTCTCGATCTAAAAGTGTCCCATTATTCCCATCGAGACGCACCAGCCAGACATTGGGGCCTCACTCACACCCGACCTGGCAGTGTCATGACTTTAATTTAGATTCGGGTGATAGTGTTTATTTTACGGATGTTTGAGAAAGTTTTCGACACGATCACAGTGCGCCGGGCCGGGTTACCTGTCTCCTAACTTTAAATTTGTTAAAAATAATGTAATTACACAGCTTGTTTTGTATTACACACCAATTTTACTGGTACTGGTGTGTTCATCTAACAATCTGTGCCTTCGTCATCGTGCATCGTCATCTTACAGTGCCACTACCATCTAATGAGTGTTTGCTTTTATTTCGGCAGATTTGGTCCACCTAAGGAGAAACCTTCATGAAGTCGGACATTACATATGTACAAGCACACAATACAGCGGTGCGGCGTAAAAAACAATCGGAAATGAGCCATTTTAATGCTACTGCCTTCGAATTAAGCATTTCTCGTTTCTTTCCCACAGATCGAAACGCATGTGAGGAAGTGATCTTGAAAAAGAATTTTTGTGTGTATTTGGGTTTTGAAATTTTTTTTTCTTTTTTTTAATGTTTTGGTGAAGTGAAATTTAATTGAATAACTTGCATTAGAGTTGGGTTTGCATGAGTGTGAGTGCGTGTGGTGCGGAACGCGGAAATAGGCACATGCTGGGAAGATATATATATTTTTTAAATCAGATTTTTTATGAGAAAAGCAAGTTTTTTTTTACATTTTTGAATTTTTGATTCGGTTTTTTTGTGTGCCTCTATTTCACGGATGATTGAGTGTTCAGAGGGAGGTCTTCTCTCTCTGCTTGAAGTTTAAATGGTTTTTTTATGTAATTGTAAAATGCCATAGATGGAAAGGAAGTAAACTTGGAATTTATGAAAAGTAGGAAAGAGGCGAAACATTTTTTTGACAACTTGATTAATAGGGAAAGATCCCGCATATCAAATGAAAAGATACAGCGATGCATAAAAAGGTATCTGATAAAATTCATCTACAACAAGTTTCTACAGCTAGCTCGATCTATTCAGTTGAAACGGCATTACGGTCGCTAGATGTTACGCTTTTGCGGGACAGTATTTTTGGGCCCTCGCTATTTTTCCAACTTCATGACACATTCTTTTAATCAGTTTTAATTGTTTTTTTACTATGAATTAGCTGTTGAATTATAGCTTTCTTAGTTCTCTCTCAAATAAGCTCAAATTTAGGAAGACCTAGCCATTTTAACGAAAACTATTAAAATGACATCATTCATATGTATGAAATGAAATGATTTCCAATAATAGGTTAAGAAAATGCCAAAGGCGCTAAGACATCCAGGAGTTTCAGATACTTACATATGTACAGATGATCATATTTATGTCCTGTATCCCTTTGCGGGTCCTAGGGCCTCTACTACTATAGTAGCGGTCACTCTCCACGTGCTGCTTCCATATAACAACATGGATTCAACGTTGGAGCGAAACAGTCTTAGCGTGGTGTTCAAACTGATTATATTGCTTCGCCATATTTTGGACAACATCCCGAACGTGGACTTTGCTTTGGCGATCCTGTTGGCTATATCCAGTTCGGTTCCACCATCGGTTGAGACAATACTCCCAAGATATTAGAAATCCTCTACTCTCTCTACCGGTTGCCTAGCAATGCATATTTGAGCAAATGAGTTTGTTCCAAGCCTGGTATTTTTAGTTTTTGCTTTTTGATTTTCAGTCTGACGACGCCTGCCTCCTTCTCCACATCTGCTGTCATTTGGTGGAGGTCCATAATTCTGTGAGAGAGTAAGCCAACATACACCGTCAGCGTAGTCAAGATGTTTTATTTGGGATGTAAGAGTCCATCGAATTTCTCCGTTTCCCGTTGACAAAAATGCATGAATCACATCGCTAATCACCAATAGGAATAGTATTGGTGAAAGAATACAGCCTTTTCTTACCCCACTTTGAATCTCAATTTTCTCAGACAACCTTCCTCTGTGCAGAACGTGACATTTGGAGCATTCATATGTAGCTTTGATAATAGCAATTAGTATATCGGGAATACTTCTCCTGCGTAAGACACGCTAAATAAACTCCCTGTTAACACAATCGAACGCCTTCTCAAAATCGATGAACAGCAGGTGAAGTGGCAATCGATATTAAACGCACTCTCGATGATAATCTGCAGGGTGTTGATGTGGTCGACACAGGAGGATCCAGGATTTTTGTCTTTACTTCTGATTCATAGTTTGTTTTTCCCGACGGCCTGATATCATATCCATATCAATCATCCAACTGAGCGAACAATTTTTCAAGCCATATGACCAACCTACTGCCAGCGTTATCCCTTTGCAATAGTGTTCACATGAGACTTTGCAATTGTTTGGACTGACTTTATGTATTTCCTGAAAAATAAATAAATGCTTGTTGACATCAGGATTTGTACCATGAATCATTAGCGAGGCAATCGATGGCGTTACCACTACACTATCGCCACCCCCATCCAAAAATACTTTTTACTCCGCTATTCCAGAAATATTCTTCTTCTTCTTATTTCCGCCGGGTTATGATTTCAACTTAAGGAGTCATAATCCTTCCATTTCACTGCATTTGTAATGACGTTGAGAAAATGCCAAAAAATTTAATGTGAATTTACCGAAATTTTGAAGAATAAATATGCTTACGTTTCTGGAAGGGATCATACTATAATCATCCACATTACTCCAGTGTACTACAGTTACTACTTCTTCTGCTTCCTATTTCGGCGAGGTTATGATCCGAAAACAAGGGATCATAACCCCACTTCACCGCATTTCTACTGATGCACCTGTGGGGTTCGCCTATTTGACCTCAGAAAATATCGGCAGGTTGACGTGAGGGCCTCCATGGATCTTCGATCTTCCTATTCTATCAAGCTTTGTCACTCCTGCTGTCATGCGAAGCATCTCCATCTCAGCTCATACTTTTGTACATCGTCCAACATTGTGATCCGTATGTGAGCGCTTGTGACACAGGAGGATCCAGGATTTTGTCTTTACTTCTGATTCATAGTTTGATTTTTGTTTGCATGAGTAGATTGTTTGTGGGTGCCGTGGGGTAAGTGGTTATTGTGTCGGACCACTGCACGTGAGGTTCCAAGTTCGAATCCCAGAAAACACCAATCAGTTTTTTCACGGTCCCACCTCTCGCGAACGTCTGACAAACATCCGAGAGTATTGTTGTCTCGAGAAAGCTTCTCAAAACAAATTGCCCTTCAGATACAGCACTAAACTGTGGGTACCTTCCATTAGTGTGGAATAAATAACGCATATAACGGAAGTGGTTGCGAGAAGCTAGGCCCTGGCACTTAAAGAGCTGTTGAGCCAAATATTTTTTGTATTGCTTATGTTGGCCTATGTTTTTTTGACTCTGAAGGTCTCGGTGTAGTTATCCTCGATCTTGAAAGAGCCAGATGCATTTCTTACCGTCATCATAGTCGCCATACTAAACTCAATAAATTATTGTACATCACCTGAAATTCGTTTGAATATTATTTTGCAACATAGCATTCAAGTCGTATACCTAACATCGGAAGCATGTGAAAATATTATGCACGACGTGGTATATCCGACGCCGAATGAATAGTGCGAAAGCTCGCATTTAGGTATGTACACTTTGATGTGTCCGGCTTTGTGTATTCGGCATCTGATGCCTGATAGAGCTGAGATTTGTCCGACAGAGAAAACGTGGTGTATACGGCATTTATGCCAAGTGAATGGATAAGTGTGAATGCTTTTATTGAGTTCTGTACTTGACATCGTGTATCCGATTCTGGATAAGTGTGAAACGGGTCTAAGGCAAGTAGAGGCAACTCAGCCACGCATCTTCGTTCAAAAATTATTTCCGCATGCAGTAGTTTGAACTGAAGGAGTTTATTGGTGCAGCTTACAAGACAAATGATGGTGATCAATGTCAGTACCTTACTTGTCAGTAAGGTTTGCATTCGCATCTGGCTCGTTTTCGTTTCGTTTATACTGGGGTGGCTGGAGATTGCTGTCCCCTCTAGGGCTTGAACCTGCACACATCGGTTAATGAGCAAACAAACTACCCACTGCACCGCTGCCACCCTTGACTTCGATGTTAGTACTGATAAATTGATATGAATCTTATATCTATAGGTTACACATTACATTCTAACGCAGTAGCCGAAAGCCCTGGTAGCTAGTGCTAAAATTTACATTGTTATTTGTAATTTATTTACTTAATAATAAATAATAATAATTATTATTATTACAATACATTGTAACATAATAGTATGAAGTTTTGGTCACTGTGACAGTTTCTATCTAATTTTTTTTCTAAAAGTCATAATCAACTACATACTATCAAGTTTCCTTTATCTAAATTGCACATGCATTAGATCCTTTAACCCCTCGGGGGGAATAGGGCGTCAACCACGCCTACGCGCCATCTTGTTCGGAGTTCAGCAACGCGTTGGAGCTGCCTCCAACTCATTCCTAAACAACACGATTCCTCCTCAACTGTTCTATGCCACGTTGGCCTAGGGCATTCCGGTATTCTGCCTACGTGGGTGAGCGGATTCCACTGCATGGCGTATTTCGCAATTAAGTTTTCTTCGCACCGTAGAGTGTGCCCCATCCACTGCCACTATCTCCTTCGTACAGTAATGTTTATAGTTTCTTGGCCCGTTCTCGTATAAAGTTGTTCGTTGGAGACGCGGTTAGGCCAAAAAAATCCTCAAGATGATCCTTAAACATTTGTTTACGAAGACTTACAGCTTGGGTGTGTTAATGGTGTCCACCTTCCAAGTCCCATAAAGCAGCCCCGATTCTACGTTGGAGCGGAGCAGTCGCAGCTTGGCTCTTAAGCTAATAAGATTGCTTCTCCAGATTTTGGATAGCGTTCCGAATGCAGCTTTAACATTCCCGATTCTGCTGCACACATCCAGTTCGGTGCCACCGCAATTAGCCGAGATCACAATTCCTAAATAAAGAAGTTATCAACTTTCTCGACTTCCTGTCCGACAATGTTAAGTTGAGCGTGGGTATAAGAAGTGCTCAGGGCTTTTGTTTTGGCTTTTGTTTGGGCATTTTGTTTATTTTTAGCCCCACTGAGCTGAGGCCAACAGCTTCTGAGGCAAACAGCTTCTAGATATTGGGTCATCAAATGAAAATCTATTATCCGATGTGAAAGTAGACAAACATCGTCAGCGTAATCTAGGTGTTTAAGGTAAGATGTCATAATCCAACGAAATCCATAGTTAACTTCCGTCAATGCTGCACGGATTACATCGCTGATAACCACCAAGAACAATAGTGGCGACAGTATGCACCCTTGACTTACTCCACTTTGGACTTCAAAATCCTGCGGCACCTTACCATTGTGTAAGACGTGACACTTATCTCCCATGTATTTAGCCTTGATAATAGCTATAAGTTTTTATGGGATGCCTCTCCTGCGCAAGGCAACCAGATAGCATCTCGATTCAAGCTGTCGAAAGCCTTCTCGAAGTCGATACACAGCAAATTTAGCGGAGACCTGTACTCAATGTATTGTTCGATTATGATCCGTAAGGTGTTTATTAGGTCGATGCAGGAGGATCCAGCACGAAAGCCTGCCTGTTCGACGTCGAGAGTTGAATCTAAATGCTCTTTGATTCGTTCCAAAATTATTCTAGCTATTATTTTGGCTACGGGTAGAAGAACGCAAATACCTCTCCAGTTTCCGCATTCAGTCAAGTTTACCTTTTTCGAAGTTTAATTATCATGCCCCTTTTCCACTCCTGCAGAAATTGTTCACAATCCCAAGCTCTCCGTATTAGAGGGTGCAGCAGATCTGCCGATGTACAGTATTTGGCGCCGCTTGAAGTAGTTCGGCAGGGATGTCATCAATACCCACCGCCTTTTTGTTCTTGAGGGGCTGAATTGCACAGCAGTATAATATTATATACTCTTTAAATTCCACCCGCAATCTAACTTGAACTTTAAGCTTTCAGCTTCATCTGAAAACTGGTTTACATACCGTTAGCATTTTCCCGCTTTTTGCAATCTACCATTAGTAATTGCATTAAATAATTCTCCCCCAAGCTTGGCGCAAGTGTGAGACAATTGCAATAAATCATATTTTTATCAGAGCTTGTTACGATAGTTTATTCATCTCAGAGCATTATAAGCTTTCGACACACCCAACACACATTTTCGTACCAAAATTTTGCACAAATTTGAAAACACAATAAAATTATAGCCCAGACTTTCAAAACATAACTCTTTAAATAATTCAAAATGTAAAGTTTATGGCTGGTTTGATATAACACACATAAGAGCGGAGAAGCACATTGAACCTACCCTCGAGATCGTAAAATATATTTTATACTAATTCTCACATAAACAGCATCAATTTTAATGGGATACAGTTCAGACAGCGCGTCTGGAAATAATCAACCACCTAGCCATTGTCTTTGGCTTTGGAGAGCTATTAACTTTATGTTTTGCGTGCCGGGAAAGGATGATTTGCTGAAATCAAAATGTAGGACATGAGAATTATCCGGCAATATCATAATTTTCGACAGAAATACTCGCATCTCGTATGTTAGATGTGGTTTTCGAATGTAATTAGCTCTGGTGTAAGGTAGTTTGTACTATAATTTACTACATCTGTCGTGTAGCGACGGTGTTGAGAGATAGTTAAATGAAATTTAAATTGTGCAGTAGTGTGGGTGTGTTTAACCTACAAGTATAGTATTATTTACTGATTACGTACGGCCTTTGTTTTAAATTTCCCACTCTTTGAAATCATGCTGATGTATAGGTGTAGATAATTTACCCTCTAGTTATCTCAGAGATAAGTGGAAATTTTTTATTTTTTATAAATCATCAAATTCATCAATTGGAAATAACTTTGCATATTAATACAATTTAATAAAGCAATAAAGCAGAAATCTAATGAATATAATTAAAGGGGAATAAGCAATTATAACAAGCTATCAGCGGAGTTAGTCTTATTCAATACTGCGCAATAATTATTCTGCATTGCAACAATAACACGACATTGCCATCGACTTTCGTGTTACCCTTGGCGACGAGGATTAATTTCTGCATGAATATGAAAACTATTAGAGCCGTTAAAAGACGCGAATTCGTGAATTTTTTCTTATAACGATGTTGGTATCAGCCTGCAGAAGTTCGCCATGCTACTAACGCAATACATATGCGATGTGTTAAAAGTACTGTGAAAAAATAATTTTTGTACATCTTGTGGGAGAAGTTCAACTTTCAGCTTATCGATCTAATCATGTAGAATATTATTAATTGTGAGGAGGGTGTATTACACTGTGACCTAGTTGATTATTGTGTTCATTACTAATGTCTTGCAGAAATTTGTTTCCTCATTAGAGTTTCCCTCGCATTACATTTTTTTCCAGAATTCGATTTTAGGATCGTGCAGTCTTACTTAGTATCAGCGAGAATAGACCACATTTGAATCACCCTCTCCAGTCTAGTGTCTCTAAAGAATTTCAGAATGATAAAAAGAGGGTTTGTGTATCCTCATCTCACTTGCTCAGATATATCATTCTGTTATGGGTCAGTACCCCATAAGACTCCAGAATGTGTTCCGGAGACTCGTTGCAGGATCTACAAAGTCCTATTGTTATACCTAGTTTCTTTCAATGTTCCATGAGTCTACAATGCGTCGTTAGGAATCCTATTAGGATGTATAGATAATTCTTATTATCATGAATGGTAATGTCTGCCTAAATTTTATAGGATCAAAGAACATTAAAAGTTAGTCTCTAGAAAGCTTGTAAGAGTAGATGTTAGATTTTAGTGGTTCAACTAAATGTAGAGAAAGACCTACGAGTAGCTGTATGTGGATGGCCTCAGCGAACTTAAAGTATAATATATAACTGGAGGCAGCTGGCTAACAATCAAATTGGCTGAAGGGCCTTGTTGGATGAGTCCCAGGTTTAGCATCAGACTGTAATGCAATCTAAGTAAAAAAAAATTCAAATATTTGGCGCCCACTCATGTTGTGTGCGTTATATTTTTCACACGAATGGAAGGGACCTACAGTTTAGTGCCGTATCCGAAGGGCAATTTTGTTTGAGAACCTTTCTCGAGACAACAATACTCTCGGATGTTTGTCAGACGTTCGCGAGAGGTGGGACCGTGAAAAAACTTGTTGGTGTTTTCTGGGATTCGAACTTGGAACCTCACGAGCAGTAGACCGACACATTAACCACTTACGCCAAGGCGCCCACAGCCATCTAAGTCAGTGTTAAGCTTTCTGAGTCTTAAGTGCCCTAAGAGAATTGGTATTCACAATCCAGCAAAATGTTTTGGTTCAAAGCAACCGATGCTATTATTAAATCTCTCTTAAAAGTCTGTACTCTTATTATGACAGATGTACTCAGAGCTTTTATTCAAAATAGGTGACTTTTAGTTTTCCTGACCTGAACGGTAAAAACGATAGCCTTATGATTCCAACATAGTGTGTGCCAGCCTGTTAATCTGTCATGCTTGTCTAATTCTTAAGCCTTTGTAACTTACTTACTTACGTATTTAGGTGGGGCTACAGTCCGGGTTGGACCTGGGACTCAACCAAGAAACCTACCGCGAGGTCAATGTCATCGGCGTAAGCGAGTAGTTGTACAGACTTTTAAAAGATTGTACCTTCGGTGCTGGCTTGTAAGTTTCGTACAATTCTTTCAAATATTATGTTAAGGAAGGGAATCGTACGATAGCGTGTCTGAAATATTTCCTGACATCAAACGGTTATATGGTGTTCCTCCCTACTTTGATGGAGCAGCGAAAGTTCTATATCGTCATCCTGCATAGACGGACGAGCTTGGTAGTGATGCCGAGACTAGACGTGTCTCTATATAACTCGTCTCTATGCAAGGCAATTTTGAAATCGATGAAAAGGTGATGCGTATCGATTTTATATTCATGGGTCCTTTCCAGTATATGCCGTAGTGTGAATATTTGGTCAATGGTGGATATTTTGGGTCTGAAACCGCACTGATAAGGACAGGTTGTTGACGATTGGTTTTAGGCGTTCACATAATGCGGCAGACAGGATCTTATATGCGATGTTGAGAATACTTAAACCTCTGTAGTTGGCGTAGTTCAGAGGGTCTCCTTTCTCGAGGATCGGGTAAGTGATGCTGAGGTTCCATTCATCGAACTTACTTTTATCTCACCAAATTTTACTGATGATACTCGTATGGTGTATGCTCGTTACCAACTCACCTTCTCCTGCCTTGAAAAGTGCGGTGGCAAGACCGTCGGCTCCAGTAGATTTGTTGGACTCAAGTTTAGGTATCACTATCCTCACTTCATTCTGATCGGGTTAACGGGAATCTTGACTATCATCATCACTGTTAAATGGATCATTCTGCCTGACAGCGCAATATTGGTCATCGGAGCAGTCGGCAGAAGTGTTCCGTCTATATCCTCAGTACCGACTCTGATTCTACTGTTATATACCATTTTCGTTGCTGCAGGCTTCTATTCTGGCTTTGAAACCCTGGCATATTCTTTTAAGCTTTACGTACAATTTTCGAACATCATTCCTGCAATAAAGTCTATCAATCTCCTCGATCAAGCTTTCCGCATGCTCCTTTTTGATCTTTCTGAGAAATCGATGTTCCTCTTTTCTCATCCGCTCGTCGAGCTTGCGAGCAGTTCTAGTGCTTCTATGCTGCGCCGCTTTGTACGCCTCTTGCAGGCATTCTTCATCAAACGAGGGGTTTCGTTCTGGTGTCCGGAAGAAACCCAGAAGCATCTGATGGGTTGCTGGCAACGCCGCCATTGGTCTTCCGCACTTACTGCTGACGGCATAGGACTTAGGTTGAGATTAGAAGAGACTCGATGGGCAAAAGCTCTGGTGGTCTCTTGCGATTGTAGCCGTCTGACGTCAAACTTTCTCACAGTTGATTTCGCTCCATTCTGGATATCCACATCTGTACTTTGACTACAACTAGATAGTGATCCGAGTGCACGTTGGCTCCTCTGAAAGTCCGGATACCGAGAATACTGGAAAAGTGCCTTGCGTCGATCGCAATGTGATTTGATTGACGATTTTTCGATCAAACCCTGTGAATATCAAGATGTGGAAACCTCATACTATCTACGACAACGTTTTGTCCCACCACAAAGTCGACTTGCCTGAATCCGTTATCGGATGTGATGTCGTGCACGCTATGCTTTCCGACTACGCTACTAAAGACGTCCCCCTTTCCTAGCTATGCGTTAAAATCAATCAGGACAGCCTCTGTAACTTACACAACAGAATTTAGAAACTGCAATGATTTATGCGTTTCAGAAGATATCGCACACATTCTTTACGGATGTGATAGTTTAGGCCATATGCGAATGAAACACCTAGGTAGTTGCTTCTTTAGAAACTTGGAGGAATTAGGCAGCATCAATCAAATCAAATTCTTGAAATTTTGCAAGGAAATTAAGTGCTTTTGTAGAATGAGTATTTTTTGATTTTGGTGCATTTTGTAGGTTCCCCTAGGGACCGGAGCGGTTCCACGTTGGTGTCTAGTATTTTAGAATATTTTTTTTCCCAACCCTAATCAACCTAACCTAACCTAATGTTTCATTAATATGATATTATCCAACAAATTGGAATACCATATATCAATTACATCAGAATTTACGTCTCAAGTGCAAAAACATCTATTACAATATCTGCATCTTTAGTACGCATTTCAATGCAAATATGGGTAAATTACATATGTAAACACCTCTTAATATCTCAATCGTGCTTGAAGTTCCCTTTCTCCCAACAAAAAATATAATTCCGGGTATTAATTTTGTAGCACTGGAGTCAGATTGAAGCACCTCAGAGAGGTGTACATATTTACGTAGAAATCAATAACTAAATATGCATCTGAATATCTGTTAAGCCAATTAAGATTGCTAACCATATCCGTAGACTTAGTAGATGCAGCTTGTTTGACAATACTACTACTCTGCTTATTAAGATAACTAGTTATCTTCGATTAATCGATTAGGAAATCAAAAAACAATTCTGTACAATCCAGTTAATTGCCAATCGGTTCGAGGTGTGTCTTCGCTGTCTCTACCTTAACAGCTTATAGAAGTATTTTAATGGTAAGAATTACACCTTTAAATAAAAAACAATAAAGGTATACATATGTACATATGTACATACATTAATTTAACAACCTGTTCTAAAAATGATGTAGTTCTTTGACGCAAGACCTTCTAATTAGATCGAGGTGTTAAGTGCTTATCGTGAAGCCTGTCCAAGCGATTATGGAGACGATTCGTTTTTCGTTGAAATCTATGTTCTTAGACATTTTGGAGCTCTGAAACGTGTGCTAATGATGAAATCATTAAAAGTTAATTTAGCTTAGTTTTGTGCGGAGGATGGTAACGGATTGTGATTAAAATTGTTTGATAAAGTGAGCTGGTTCAACTTGAAGGTTAATCTGGATTGAAATGCTTTAACGAGCAGAGATTTTGGTAATATTGTGAAATAACGCTTAAACGTTTTATCGTTAAGCTTGAAATGTCGAGGGTATGTATGTATATTTGAAAATATATGCCTCATTGCGTACATTCAAAAATATAGTCTTCAAATCACGAACATGTAGACCTCTTAAATAAAGGATCAAGGATCATTACCAAATAGTAACCTTCAAGAAACCTGCACTACAGATCATGCTAGAAACCTTTATTTCGAAACAGAAACAATATAAAAGGTACTGATGGAAATATTTAAGAAATATTCAAAACCTGCTTTCACTTGGCTGATAATAGTTACAAAAATATCTTTTATGCTTGGAAGACTATTTTGGTTAAATTGTTCCATAAACCGTTTTCAAAATATAAGAACTCCTTGAAAGTAAAAACAAATATTGCACTTAATGCTCCTTTTGATCATACGCGACCAAAACATGAACTCAATTTAGATGCATAAGTCTGTGATCAGCTTATCCTTTATTACTGATATGGATAGATGAAGACTTGCGCTGAAAGAGGCCTCTTTAATATCGAGAAAAGCTACTGCCTTTCTATATAAACTGCAGTATATGCAAGCGGCGTACATACGTTAGAGATGTTTTTGTCAATCCCATCTCTAGCGTATGTGTGCATGCTGGATGACAGGGTGATTGCACAGCAGACTTTGGTTGCTTTTTAAGAGACCGCCTTTAAACAAAGAATAAAGAAAACAGTCATAAGGAGTGCGCATTATAAGTTATCGATCCAAGTATTCCGAATTTTACCATTTACCTATAGGTTAGGTTAGGTGAAAAGAGTCACTGCTCACTTAGACCAACAGTTTGGGTCTATTGTGCCCAATTATTTAACCCTGGACAAACTTAGAGATGGCCCGCTGTTAGAACCACCCAGATAGTGACATGAATCTCAGAAAGTCCATCAGCTCAACATTACCTGAGTCCTCCAGCTCCGAGAAGAAGTAACTCCCAAGAGTCCTCATTCTTCTGACGGATAGGGCAGGACAGTCACACAGCAGGTGAAAAACATATTCAATATCTTCTTCGTCGCTGCAACTTCTACAATAGTCGTTGTGTACTACACCGAGTCGTTCCACATGAATGCGAATGACACAGTGCCCAGTAAGTAATTATTCCGGAAATGACCCGTGTTTTATGACGACCAAGTTTCACCAGAGAGGTTCATCTCTTCTTGCTAAATGCTGGCCATAGCTCCCTGGCCGTTGCGCATGTGTCCAGATGAATCCGGCATCTGTTTGCTTGACAGGTGGCTTCATCTTCTATTTTCTTCCGTAAGAAACTATTATAATTGGAATCACTACAAAAGGAAGAGCCCGCGACCCCTTCCTAGCAAGCTCGTCAGCCCTTCGTTTCATTTGGTATTCATATGCTCTGGTAAGCCTTTCACTTAGAACTGAAGGAAATTTCCCTGAAACTAGGATAACTACATCGTCGGCATAGGCCGTTGCGTTGAAGCTGTAAGAGGAGACTCTTCTCTTCTCACCATGTATAGACATGGTTGCATATCCCAGCGTTGAATATATAGTTCCCGATTGAGGTATCTGTGTAGTCCAGTTGCAGAGACCGGTGTTTAGTTGAGCTCTGTGTAGGCTGTTCAGGATCGCTTCAGCACATACGTTGTTGAACGCTTCTTCAATGTGTAGAAACACCCCAAGAGTGAGCTCTTTGAGGACAGACTGATCGGTCTAAGGCTAAAAAATAAATAAATAAATATTTGGCGCAACAGCTCTTTAAGTGCCAGGGCCTAGCTTCTCGCAACCACTCATGTTGTGTGCGTTATATTTTTCACACGAATGGAAGGGACCTGCAGTTTAGTGCCGAATCCGAACGGCGATTTGAGAAGCTTTTCCGTGACAACAATACTCTCGGATGTTTGTCAGACGCTCGCGAGAGGTGGGACCGTGAAAAAACTTTTTGGTGTTTTCTGGGATTCGAACTTGGAACCTCATGCGTAGTGATCCGACACAATAACCACTTACGCCACGGTGCCCACTAAGGTTGTGTGGCTTGCTTTCCATGCTTTGGGAATAAATACAACACGCACCTCACGCCATGCTTTAGGAAGATATCATAGCTTAAGGCATTCTGTGAAAATCAGCTTGAACAATGAAAAAGCAATTTATACTGACTCATGCAGCATCAAAAGTCGAATGTTATCCATTCCTGGTGCCTTGTATGGAGCAAATGATTTAATTGCCCAAGCTATCTCATAATCATCTATTATTTTTTCCACCTCTACCGCGCTTATTCCAGATGTAGAGAACATCTCTGGAATGGCTCCGGAGATTTATGTACATCCGGGAAACTGAGTGCTCTATAGTATATCCAGCATTTCCTTCTGTGACTCTGCCCAGGTACCATCACTCTTCCTAATATTGGATGGCGGTGGCGTTGATGTTTTGCCTAGGATCTTCCTTAGGCAGGACGCTTCGTTAGATGCGCAAAAGAATCTCAGAGAATTTCTCTTTCCGAGCCTTATCTCTTTCTTGAGGAGCTTTACGCTTTTTTTATAAGTGCACCACTCGACGACCCATCTTTAGCAAAGTTCTATCCTACTCTTGAAATGCGAATGAGTTCAGTTATTTTATCACTCCACCATAGTGGTGGAGTTTACCTGTATGCTACTAACCGAACAGGATTTTTGAAAGGATCGCGTAAGCGAAGCGGTCGGCTCATCGATTACATTATCAACTGCTTCTGCAGAATTGAGATCCTCAGTGAGGTGATTCAATGATGTCATCAAATATCTCCTGAATTTTGACCAGTTTTCCCTACGGGGATTTCTAAAAGTCCGAATTTCTAGCTGCCGATGGTGGCTACAGCTCAACCAGTTTTGGTTCGCCCACAGGTAGCGCGTCTTGTCGTTTTTTGTTTTGTTTATTTGTTTGCTGTTCAATTTTGTTCCCACGAGTAGGGTAGTAAGGTTGAGGCGCAGGTTCACCCCGAACTGTATGTATGCCCCACCAGAGCTACCACACAGGGGTAAGACATTTCCTTTTCACAGACCTCACCGGGACATCTGTGAGAGCCCGTTAGGGGTCTTTAATCTTTCGGCACGATTTTAGTTTGCTCACACCACACCGGTATAATTAGGGAGATTATCTTTTAGTTTTTAGAACTTCTTGGAATCAGAAGTTATTAGCACTCGCCGACATACTTCCGCAGAAAACCTTCAGCCATACATAAGCCCCAGTACTACGACAGGGTCGATAGTCATCGCTGGGGATTATTTACCTATACAACCGCTACTTATCGTATAATTACTGAACTCCCCTGTTTTCCAAAGACCTACTTCCCCATATCAAGGAATTCGACCCAATTAGTAATTGAAATTAAAATAAAACCAGAGGCACAATTCCGATCATGCTACGAGCGCTTAAACGTTTAAATTTTATTCGTAAAACGCTGACACGCCCCTTTTTGAAGGTAACACAAAAAAAAAACACTTAAATGTTTCGAGACGATGAGTAATGTTTGTTTTTTTTTAATTGCATGCTAAGGAAGCTAAAGAAGGTGCTTAAGTACCTAAACATGAATGGGGTCATCGGATCGTGAAGACATCGATTTTGTGCGAATATTTAATGACCTAGGTAAATATGCAAAGTAAGCATATTTGGTAATTTCGTCATACGACTTTGTCAGTGAGCTTGTATGTTATTTTTGTGCTCAAAAATGTTTTTATTTTTTTTGAAGGCAAAACTTGATGTAGGACATTGTTTGTTTTTCAATTAGAGTCGCATTGCTTAATTACGTTCAATTACTATTGTTTATTAGTGCGGATTAAGATATCAGGTTTGACTGCAAGCCCCACCAGCTTAGTCTGAACGTCTAATTGAATCGCCAATAGCATAAGCGAACTAAGCTAGTTAAAGTATAGACATGTCAAGAAGACGATACGGTTCAATCTGCATGAGATTTATTGATGATAAATTACAAATAAATATCTACCTATAGAGGTAGGACATTCCCTTCTTTTTTCTTTTCAAGCTTTTCTCCAGCTCAATCCTATAGTTCTTACAGTTAATTATCTAGTGAAAGTACTAATTCATCCTGAGGTAATGCCAGTGCCACTGAGACTAAACCTTATCAAGGAAATTGTTTTTATAAGTTTCATTGTAAGGAAAGGTTCAAAAAGACTAATTGTAGTATTTTGTGAAAATAAGTACTAAACTACTTTATGAAATGATCTGCACAATGTTGTTGCCTCTTAGGTTAGGTTAGGTAAGTGGGCAGGTGTAGGGGGATAGAAAACCTCCACACCACACTCAGGTCAGTATAGACCCATTGTGATACCCAAGGGGGGAAAGGAGATAGAAAAAGGAAATCCCTACCTCGTGGAAAAATACCGTCTTGTAAGTATCGTAAAGAAAGAACTAAGTACTCACTGTGTCCTAGATACAAACCATCCAGAGGATTTGATGAAGTTTGCGATGTCATTTATTGGTCTGTTGGACAACTCTTCTAGATCCTCAAAGAAGTGTTGCCCAAGGATCTTATTTCTCAAATGATAGAGGCCTGGGCAATGACAGAGAAAGTGGGCGGTGTCCTTCTGAGCCTCCTCGTCGCCGCAGCCTCTACAAAGGTCTTCGCTACTCACACGTAGTTTTTTCATGTGGTACCGCATGGTGTTATGCCCCGTAATGACTCCAATTAGAGTAGAGAGGGATGTTCTGTGCCTCTGTATGAGTCTATTGGTTCTTACTCTGTCAAAAGCGGGTCACAGCTTCCTCGTGGTGACACAAGTATCTAAACAGGTCCACCTATTGTTAGCCTCCGTTATGGCTTTGTTTCCTGCTACGAGCTTAAGGGCGCAAGGCGGAATGTACACCGAGGGGTCGGATTGGTCCGAGCTTAGTGCTGAGCCACCTCTAGCCTCTTACAAAATAGACTCTTACATTCCAGTTGAGCTTCATTTAGAATTAAATTAGAAAGTTTATAGCTGCATACAAATGCAAGTAGTAGCTCCTCAGAAATATTTGCCATCAACTGGTACCCAAGACCAAACTATCCAGACCTTCTCCAACTCCATACTTGTCTAAAAGCGCTGAACTTAAACAAGATGAATTTAAAACTCGTTTTCGATATCGTTAAGATGATCTTAGAATGGCAAAAGCGTTTTTACCGGCTTTGAACTAGTAAGTAAAGACCATATCAGGTAAAAGGTACTCCTGAAGCTTAATGCATTCTCAATAAAATCTTAAGGATTCTATGAGCTACACTTAAAAAGTTTAAGTTTCTTATGAACCTGAAGAGAAATAATCTACGCGCCATAAGCCGTGACACAAATAGCCACTTTCTACTGGAGAAACACTAGGAAGGAAGAGATCCGGGATGGTCCAGAGTCAGCGCAGATTGAATTCCCTCTAATTGCAATAATATTAGTAAAAATGTTCTAAAAGCCCGTCTTAAAGAAGTTTACATAGTATAACAGAAAAAATAATCGTAAACTAAGACCATTATGTGCAAGATAATATTGCATTGAGGTCTTCCTTCACAAATATTTCTTATGTGCGTTTCCTATAATAGTTCAATTCAGTCTCAAGGGCTCAGGCAGTTGGTCTACGTAACCAGTGGCCTTTATATATATACACACGTCTCACAATTATAACGTCCACGAGAGGAGAGACGCTATAAAAAAACTGGTTGGTGTTTTCTAGAATTCGACTTTTGTAACCCAAAAAGTCATTGCGCGCACAAACCGGCTGTACATAGAGTGTCCAAATGACAACTACACATATCTCAAAATATCTATAATAGCTGCCATCTGCGTTCTTATAAAATTCTAAGTCGCTAACTTAACTTATTTTGCATTGCAAATTTCACATAAACAAATTAGTAATTTACTAAAATATTCCTTAGTTACTGGAGAAGACAGTTTGATTGTTCTTCTTACGTGAATCGGAAAATCCAATTATACGTAGCTAGATTGTTTAATTAACCACAAGATTGTTTCGCTAAAAAGTTCTTACCTGCACGACTTTGTGATAAATACATTTTTTTTGTTTTTAAATTACATACTAACACGTCAAAGAAAATGTACATCAATACGATAACGAATACTTGTTCTTGTCGGAAATGTCAAGGGGATGACGACAATATTTTATTGAAAATTATTACAAAAAAATTATAACTATGATTTGTCATCGATGGCAGATAAATGTAAACAAATCTCAGGTAAGGCAAATGCAAGTAAAAGCATCCTCAAGACAAACTACCTACCATGAAACTTTCCATGTAGTCCTAGTCCATAACACAACCTTTAATAATAAACGCATGGAAGAGACACAAAGGTCAAAGGTATTGTTGATTGCACTTGACTATTAAGTTCATACAGAAAAGTACAAGATACAATACTTTTTAGTTCACACGGACATATGTATAAACAAGCAACGCATAGACATAGCATGTGTCCGGTGTGAGAATTAGTCGACTCAGTTGCAACGCGCGTAGATTAATTATTTGTAGAGTACAAATACCGAGACTTAATCGTTGAAATGATAATTTAAATAATGCGATTTTGAAAATACCGCTGGGCGAGCTCAAATCTTCCACTGACCAAACTGAGTTAAAAGTTGCAATTGCTTGAGATCTAGGCCCATACAGTGCGTAGTTTGTTATTCGCAATGAATGGAAAAGGAAACTCTCTCTTTCAATATATTTTGACAAACACAAGCACACCACATACGGCGAGGAGGCCCTCAACTGCGTCGTCCCTCCTGGTTAGATTCGAAGACTCTGTGGGCCGGAGCGTTGGTATCTATTCGCTCTACATGTCCTATCCATCTCAAACGTCCAATACGCAGTTTTTTGACTAGGTCGATTTCGCTGTACAGCTCGTATATATCGTCTTAAATTTTCTCCTCCAAAACCAGTCGACGCAAACGGGACCGAATATCTTACGAAGAATTTTTCTATCGAAACGATATCATTATCCGCTTTCAATAAAGTCCATGTTTCAGTGCATTAAAGCAGGACTGGGATGATCAGGGTCTTATATAGAGCCTTCTTAGTTGTTGAAGATATGGCTTTGTTGTTTAATTGACTTATTAGCCCAAAGAAACGGCGATTGGTAAGAGTTATTCTTCGCTTGATTTCTGCACCGTCCTTTACTACCTCGAAGTTGTAGCTGCCCACAGTGATTGTGCTGATTGTCCCTTCTTGTTGCCAGCATACACTTGTTTTTGACATTAAGGAGATGGATGCTTCTATAGTTGGCGCAGTTGAGGGGGTCTTCTTTCTTGTGGATCGGGCAAATGATTTTAAGATTCCATTCATCATGCAAAACGACTAACAAAGGCCTCGTAGGGGCAGCATCTCCCGATAGGTGCTGGTCCGCTAAGTAACGAGTAGGAGCCACTGCAGCCGAAAACCTAGCAGCTCTGTTAGTAAGCCCTACTCCCACCTCCTCGTGGTGCCATCTGGGAATTTCTTCGGAAATTGCTAACGGGAGAGGACGAATGGCGAGCTTCCTGCGCCAAAAAACAGGATAAGTGTCGGTTGGTCTGTGGCCCAGCGAGCCGCAACCGTAAAACAAACTATTGCTCCGAAACGGAAACATACGCCTCGGATACGGACTGATCATTTGTTGACGACCTTTGGCTATCGGACACGGACAACGATCGGATTCTGGAACGTTAAGACCCTCCTGGACTCACTCAAGGAAGGGCCTTATAACGCCAGATTCCTCCAATTGGAGCGCGAATTCCCACGGTATAAAATCGACATCTTAGGGCTGAGCGAGATAAGATGGTACGATGCTGGGGAATACATCTCCCCAACAAAAAGCACTGTCATGCTCTACTCTGGTAAACCAGCTGGAAGTGCACGGAGTTCTGGCGTAGGACTCATGCTAACTCCAGCAGCACGTAGTAGCCTCATATCCTGGAAACCCCATAGTGACCGGATATTGACGGCTAGGTTCCAGAGTAGAGTTAGAAAAATTACCATCATACAGTGTTATGCTCCGACTCTAGACGCGACTGAGGATGAAAAGGATAATTTTTATAGCCACTTAGGTGCCGCCTACAACCAAACGCCTAATGGGGACATCGTAATGGTAATGGGAGATCTCAATGCCAAGGTGGGTAGCGACAACACCATGCTTAAGCACGTGATGGGAGTTCACGGCGTGGGAGACCGTAATGACAATGGTGAGCGGTTTGTGGACTTCTGCAATACCAACCGCCTAGTCATCGGAGGTACGCTGTTTAAGCATAACACCTGCCATAAGATCAGTTGGGTCTCTACTGATAGGCAACGAACATCCAACCAGATCGACCACATTGCGATCAGTCGCCGCTTTAGAAATTGTCTCCTGGACGTCCGAAACAGACGTGGAGCTGACGTCGGACAAGAACGAGATCACCATCTTATGGCAGCTCATTTACGCCTTCGTACTGCATCCGTCAACAGCAACCGCTCAAACCTGCTTAACATCACCAGGTTTAATATCGACAGGCTCAAGGTTCCCCAAGTGCGCCAACAGTTCAGGGACCATCTTGCCTTAGAAGCAGAAGCAATCAGCAGCATAGAGAACATGGATGACCACTGGAGTGCTGTGAAAAATGCTTTTGCGACTGGGGCACGCACTTATGTCGGTAAAAAGCAGAAACACCACCGCACATGGCTTTCTACAGACACCTGGAGACGGATCGATGAGCGTACAGCAATCAAGGCTCGGATTGCAGCGGCCTCAGCAGTAGAGAGAACCGAGCTTGAAGCCCAATACCGTGCGAAGAAGAAAGAAGTGCAGCGTAGTGTGAGACGTGACAAGCGTCAACATGTCAACTCACTGGCCTCAAGGGCTGAAGAAGCAGCGAGTAGGTGCGACAGTAGGACTGTTTACAACATCACTAAGGAGCTCATTGGTGGTCGAAACTCCAAACAACATCCAGTGAAGAGTCTAGACGGTGACCTTCTGATTTCGGATGAGGATCAGCTCACTAGATGGAGAGAACATTTTGCTGCAGTGCTAAATCACTTAGACGACGGCGGTATGATCTTGAATTCGAATGAGCAGTTCGAAGCAACAAATTCCCGAATTCGCACCGTACCTCCCAGTAAAGCTGAAATAATAACAGCAATCAAGTCCCTCAAGAAAAACAAAGCGGTGGGTATTGATGGCATCCCTGCCGAGCTATTTCAAGCGGCGCCAAATACATCGGCAGATTTGCTGCATCCGCTAATACGGAGAGCTTGGGATAGTGAACAATTTCCAGAGGAGTGGAAAAGGGGGATGATCATTAAGCTTCCAAAAAAGGGTAACTTGATGGAGTGCGGTAACTGGAGAGGTATATGTGTTCTTCCAGCTGTAGCCAAAATAATAGCTAGAATAATTCTAGAACGAATTAAAGATCATTTAGATTCAACTCTCGATGTCGAACAGGCAGGCTTTCGCGCTGGATCCTCCTGCATCGACCACATAAACACCTTACGGATCATAATCGAACAATGCGTTGAGTATAGGTCTCCGCTACATTTACTGTTTATCGACTTCGAGAAGGCTTTCGACAGCTTGAATCGAGATGCTATCTGGCTGGCCTTGCGAAGGAGAGGCATTCCAGAAAAGCTTATAGCTATTATCAAGGCTACATATGAGGGCGGCAAGTGTCACGTCGTGCACAATGGTAAGGTGTCGGAGGACTTTGAAATCCAAAGTGGAGTACGTCAAGGGTGCATACTGTCCCCACTATTGTTCTTGGTGGTTATCAGCGATGTACTCCGTGCAGCATTGACGGAAGCTAATTCTGGAATTCGTTGGACTATGACATCTTACCTTAAACACCTAGATTACGCTGACGATGTTTGTCTACTTTCACATCGGATAATGGATCTTCATTTGATGGCCCAAAATCTAGAAGCTGAGGCAAACAAAGTGGGGCTAAAAATAAACACAGCCAAAACAAAAGCCCTGAGTACTTCCAATACCCGCGCTCAACTTAACATAGCCGGAAAGCAAGTCGAGAAAGTTGATAACTTTCTATATTTAGAAAGTGTCGTATCGGCTAATCGCGGTGGCACCGAACTGGATGTGTGCAGCAGAATCGGGAAGGCTAAAGCTGCGTTCGGAATGCTGTCCAAAATCTGGAGAAGCAATGTTATTAGCTTAAGAACCAAGCTACGACTGTTCCGCTCCAACGTAGAATCAGTGCTGCTTTATGGGTGCAGTACCTGGAAGGTGGACACCATTAACACACGCAAGCTGCAAGTCTTCGTAAACAAATGCTTAAGAATCATCTTGAGGATTTTTTGGCCGAACCGCATCTCCAACGAACAACTTTATCTGAGAACGGGCCAAGAACCTATAAGCATTACTATACGAAGAAGAAAGTGGCAATGGATTGGACACACCCTACTGCGCGAAGACAACTCCATTGCGAAATACGCTATGCAGTGGAATCCGCTCACCCAGGCAGGCAGAATAGCGGGACGCCCTAGGCAAACGTGGCGCAGAACAGTTGAGGAGGAATCGAGCTCTTTAGGAATGAGTTGGAGGCAGCTCAAACGCGTTGCAGAACTCCGAACACGATGGCGCGCAGGCGTGGTTGACGCCCTATGCCCCCCGAGGGGTTAAAGGACATAAGTCATTCATCATGCATACACTCGTCTGACCAAGTTTTAGAGATGAGTTGGTTTATGCTCTGCTCTCTACCAATTCATCACCAGCTGACTTGAAAATTTCGGCCGGTAAGCCGTCAAATTCAGCAGCCTTATTGGATTTCAGCTTGGATATTGGTATCCTCACTTCGCTTTGGTCAGGTGGACGGATATTGACTATCATGGTTCAATCTGCCTGACAGCGGGATGTTGGCCTTCGTTACCGTTATACAGTGTTCAGAAATGAGTTTTCCATGTTCTCAGAACCAACAAAAAAAAAAACAGATACAGCGCTATGTGACAGTATTCCAAATGCTTTTGGAGTGGTGCAGAAATACAGAGAAACGTATTGAGAAATCATGTCTAAAAAAGAAGACAAATGATTTTTAGATTAGATTAGATTCGATTTTTATTCGTGTACTTCAAAATTCATTACAAAAAAAGGTTAACAAAAAATCAGTTTGCATGGCATTCCCGTCTGCCTGATTGACAATATAATCAAATACCTATGTATGTACATAACTTTCCAAATCACATTTTACATGAAGTAGCGAAATAAAGTGGACTAACATTGATTAAAAATTTCCAGTCAATATTCTCTCGCGATATTGTAGTGCAATTTTGCAATATCGAAATAACTTAGGAATATTAACATCGTTGAGGAGTGTTATGACTTGATTCTCCGACAGGGCCTCGCTTCCCAAGACATGTCTTCTTATTTCCTGTAAAACTGGACACTTGCCAATGAAATGCAGAGTATCCTCCCTCTCTGCCAAATTGCACAAACTACATTGAAGAGGTAAATCTTCTCTGTGAGGTATATAATTAAGTTTTAGGAGTTCGCCCGCAGCCTGAAGATCATCGCTATTTCATCGATGCTGTATTTATCCCGGAAATAATTCTTCTGCATCAAATTGTGATTCAAACGGATTATATCATTCTATACAGAGATCCAGATGCTTCCTCTAAATACCTTGCCCTAGCCTGAGCGTCGACTCCTTCGATGAGCTGATAAAGTTGGTTTTTCAAACACCTTAAGTCCTCGTGATTCATTTCAATACCACAGCTGCGGTCTAATTCCAACCACTCTTTGAACCATACAGTTCTCCTTTGTATAGCTTGAACAGCTGCTATTTTTGGAAGTCGGCTATCCGGCATGCTAAGAACCTTAAGGACAAAGTGGAAAAAATGAGACAAAAGAACACAGTCACACAGGCACTATGAACTGGTAACTTGAAAAAAGAAAATGGTTCTCTGTAGCACAGAGTCAAAGACTGCTGTGAGTATCTAGGTGTTCATTTGGATTCATTTTTTATACTACAATGATCACAGCATGCATGCATATATACAGAAGTGCACATACTAACTTACGGCATTACGTCTTCAACAAAAGACTACTTGATGCTTCCGGCGCGGCGTGTACAGAATGATTTTGAGCGGTCAGCGAATGTCACTGAGAACGAACTAATTTCGGGCTTGTTTAATCCTTACTCTGAGTATTTCAGAAATTCATGTACCTGGACGAACATGCCTACTTATCAGAGTCAAAAAATGTTCCCATTATCTATCTAGAAGAGCCACCGACACTTGGATGCTTGACGGACGGGTATACTGGTCTGAGATACTGCATTAGCGTGTCTGAAAGGGATATTATCAACGAAAGCGGAATCAATAGTGAGAAATATTTGTGGCTTAATTGCGTTGAAGCTGAAGCTTAGTAAGTCTAGTTTTTTTTTTTTATTTTTTTTTATTTTTTTAGTATTGTATGTAATTTTAGTCTAGTTTCACAAAAACAAAAAAATATACTGTAATAAATATTTCGAACAAAAATACAATTTAACGTGAACTAAAACTGAAAAACATAACTAATATTTAAGTTTATGTAATGAGAACCGTCCATTTATTGTATAAGATTATTAAGCGTAAAAGAATTTCTCTTATTTTTGCTTTTTAACAAATGTACATATATTTATTAAGTGGAAATAAATAAGACTTAAAAACGGCCCAACTTACCAACGTTTATTGATTCTAGGGTACCACAGGGTTCGGTTTTAGTACACCTGTTCTTTTCTCTGTTTATTAATGACCTTCCCAAATCAATTGATCATTGCAAAGTACTAATGTACGAGTATGTGGACGATGTTTCCATATAGCTAGCTCCACCTATTTGATCCCCGCGAAGTAATACCTTACGGCAGTCCCGCGGGGAGAGTGGTAGATGTGTGCAGGGTGTGGATTAGTACGTAGGCGCATTCCTGGTATGGATTATTCGGGCTTGCGAATCGTGCATGCTAGAAGCCCGGGCTACTAGTATCTTTCGAAGAATACCACATCCCTTGGCGCAACCAAAAAAAAAAACCTATTGGTTTGATGGAAGATTGTGTTGCCCAAGTTAATGAAGATCTTTTGAGAATTCAAAGTTGGGCCACTCTAAATAAACTCTGCTTAAAAAAGTTTCGAAACTGTGGCTATGATCTTCTCGAGAACTCAAATAAATCCATTTCATTTCATCGATTCTCTTTGATGGTAAAACAATTTCGTATGTCAGTAAGGTTAAATATTTAGGCTTCAGTATTAACTCCTCCCTAAGTAGCGGTACCTTAAGACAATTATATCATCTGCTTATTTCCAGTTTGAAAATACGTCTAGTGAAAAGTCACATTTTACCGTTCTTCACGTTCAATTGTCATGTGTATCCTTGCATGGATTATGAATGTAGTCGTAAACTAAAAAAATAAAATAAATAAATATTAGGCGCAACAGCTCTTTAAGTGCCAGGGCGCAGCTTCTCACAACCACTCATGTTGTGTGCGTTATATTGTTCGCACGAATGGAAGGGACCTGTAGTTTAGTACCGTATCCGAGGGGCAATTTGGTTTTACATTTGGTCGTAAACTAAATATTGCCTTTAATGACTGTGTGGGATTTATATACAATTTTCGAAGGTACACAAGTGTTTCACATCTAAATTCTAATCTTCTGGGAATCATCTTGGATAAATACTACTCTTACAGAAACCTTTTAAAGCTCCATTCATAATACTATTCAGAACAAATGTCCTGGATACCTAAGTGATATAATATTTTTTGTTCAGTCACGTAGATGTGTACGTTTGATATTTCCACGCTTTTCTCACACAATAGCAGAATATTCCTTCATCGCGTCAGAAATTTGACTATGGAATAGTCTACAGACGATTGCTTCACTACCCATTTTCAAGAGGATGATATTTCAGCATTTATCATCTTAATCTAAATTATAAATTTAACGATTCATTTGCTAAAAATTTGCTTTTTACAGCAGATAGTTAAACTTAAACTACTCCTTAGATACCATATTTCTTAAAAATTCTGTATTGGATGAACGTGTTTCCCATTGTATTAGTTTCTTAAAAATATGCGATATTGAGATATTCATAAATATCTCAACATCGCTATTATAGAGAATCCCAGAAATTGGGTGTCGCAATTCTGCTTGTCTGATCTATCTGTACATAGGAAAAATAAGACTGCAAAAGTGCCGCAGCAGGACAAAGTCCGAAACGAATTGTGCATGGGCAAAACCGCGACCAAACCCATAGAAATAAATGCGATCCCAGAACAAGAGTCGTTGTGCCAACTAAGCTCATACAACCTTGGTTTAGTCTTGCACATATTTTTCCGAGGGTATAATTTTCATAACTTTAATAACAATGTTATTAAACTTTAACTCTTGCTTTCAAGGATGTGTTTAGATTCACTTAATAATAAGTAGCAATTCATTCCCAGAAAGTTTAAATTCTTTCACAAAATATATTGACTGCATCGTGGTTTATGCTAATATTATTAAATCGATAAATACAAAATAAGATACGAAGAAGGAGAATATTGCTATAGATTCAGCAGCTAATGTGAAATAAATGGAATTATGGTGACAAACATGCAGCAAATCAAGGAGTAACTAAAACTGATTCTACTCGGAAATAACCTACTCGTGTGGGTGATTAAAATCGAATCTTGAATATTATCTAATCAATTCAATTTGCGAAGGAAAAACCGCATACTCTAATAGAACTCGTTATTTCATATGTATTACCAAGATTGAAGTTAATTGGTCGGCGTACTCAAATATATTAGTACTACTTCCATCACAGGTACATTTCAAGGTCAACGGCTACCAAGCATGCAACGATTTACAACCTAAGGGCCAAAGAAGTATATAATTACTACTTACTATGTTTTTTTTAAACTTACGTGTACACTGTTAATTCAAATGTTTACAGACCACCATCATTGCCTGAGATCATATCTTATTTATATCACTGTTCGAGTTTCTTGTATAAATCATCCGAAACATACAAAACAAAATAAACACTCATCTCCCACTTGTACAAAAATTCCTTTGACATCTTCTTATAACCAGTTACAATTAATTTTGGGAAATTTTAACAACTGTTTTGGTCTTTGTTCCAGTTTTGCACACAAGTAAAACAAAAAAAAAAAACATCAGCTGATGTTTATAGACCCACTGAAACAGGAAGCCTAATTTAAACAATCTATGTGGCACACTTTGTATCTAATGCATTTATTTTCTTTTTTCTTATTTTAGGCTTTCATTACATCAATCTACGATGGATGGCGGGACCTGATGGACAACAAATCGGATCCGAGAACAAGAGACTGGCCACTGATGAGCTCACCATTCCCCACGATAGCAATTAGTCTTACATATGCATATTTTGTTAAGGTACGTATATTCTATAATAAGGATGCATTTCAGTGATTATAAACAAATCACAATCAAGATTCCATAGAAGAATAAAATTGTTGTATTTATTGTGCGTTGCTATTTCCATGGACATAGTGTCAATGGCAAAGTCCTTCGAATAGTACAGATACTCAAGGTTGCTTAGTAACTCCATCCACTATGCAGTTCTTGTTTGGGTATGATTGTCAGTTGCTCTACCTAATTTCAGCCGGTTTTTTCTACATACATATACCAGGCAACGACAACAACATGGTACTGTGTAAATTCAAGGACAGCATCCAGTTTCTTCAATTGGGTCTTCCCCTTGATGTGATGGTAGAGAGATAACAAATTCTTTTTTAAACGCTAACGAAGTCTTTTCCAAAGTATGGATGCTGGTGGATGCGTGCACAAACTGCATTTTTTTTTTACGTGCATCCTTAATGAAACCAGTCTGCACAGATGAGTGTACACATTTTATGGATTGCATTTTATTATAGTAATACTATGAAAAACTAGCCCGTCAAGTAGGCTTATTGATGATCATTAAATTAAGGTGCATGCTTATTGGTGTCATTGAAGAATATGAACCCTTTTTTATTGATATTTTTTATTGCGCAATAAACATCTGATTCAAGAAAGAAAAATGACTATTTGTAATGCTCCAACATCTATTGTTTCCATTCATATGCTATCCTTTCTTTTCATTCCACTATCACTAGAAACAATAGTTCCTAGAAAGTGGAAGTTGGTATACTCTTTCGATCGCCTGGCCAGCGATGCTTTCTTGGATCGATGTGCTTTGAAGGCTGCTGCTCTTCATTTTCAGTCCCACAACGCCCAACTTCCTCTCCAAACCTAAAATAAATTGATATAGAGCAAGATTAAGTCCAAATATAGGATAAAGAAGGTTAAAGTCCATGAATTCCTCCACTAAAATTCGACTAAGCATATACATATACATACTTAGATCCTTGAACCCCTCGAGGGGCATAGGGCGTCAACCATGCCTGCGCGCCATCTTGTTCGAAGTTCAGCAACGCATTTGAGCTGCCTCCAACTAATTCCTAAAGAGCTCGATTCCTCCTCAACTGTTCTGCGCCACGTTTGCCTAGGGCGTCCCGCTATTCTGCCTACCTGGGTGAGCGGATTCCACTGCATGGCGTATTTCGCAATGGAGTTGTCTTCGCGCCGTAGGTTGTGTCCAATCCATTGCCACTTTCTTCTTCGTATAGTAATGCTTATAGGTTCTTGGCCCGTTCTCAGATAAAGTTGTTCGTTAGAGATGCGGTTTGTCCAAAAAATCCTCAAGATGATTCTTAAGCATTTGTTTACGAAGACTTGCAGCTATCGTGTGTTAATGGTGTCCACCTTCCAAGTACTGCACCCATAAAGCAGCACTGATTCTACGTTGGAGCGGAGCAGTCGCAGCTTGGTTCTTAAGCTGATAACATTACTTAGATAGCATTCTGAACGCAGCTTTAGCCTTCCCGATTCTGCTGCACACATCCAGTTCGGTGCCACCGCGATTAGCCGAGACCACATTTCCTAAATAAAGAAAGTTATCAACTTTCTCGACTTCCTGTCCGGCAATGTAAGGTTGAGCGCATTTCTTAGAAGAAGTGCTCAGTGCTTTTGTTTTGGCTGTGTTAATTTTTAGCTGAGGCAAAGCTTCTAGATTTTGGGCCAGCAGATGAAGATCCATTATCCGATGTGAAAGTAGACAAACATCGTCAGCGTAATCTAGGTGTTTAAGGTAAGATGTCATAGTCCAACGAATTCCATAGTTGCCTTCCGTCAATGCTGCACGGAGTACATCGCTGATAACCACCAAAAACAATAGTGGTGACAGTATGCTTCCTTGACGTACTCCACTTTAGACTTCAAAATCCTCCGACACCTTACCATTTTGCACGACGTGACACTTACCGCCCTCGTATGTAGCGTTGATAATAGCTATATGTTGTTCTGGGATGCCTCTCCTGCGCAAGGTCAACCAGATAGCATCTCGATTCAATCTTTTGAAAGCTTTCTCGAAGTCGATAAACATTAAATGTAGCGGAGACCTATACTCAACGCATTGTTCGATAATGATCCGTAAGGTGTTTATATGGTCGATGCAGGAGGATCCAGCGCGAAAGCCTGCCTGTTCGACATCGAGAGTTGAATCTAAATGTTCTTTAATTCGTTCTAGAAATATTTTAGCTATTATTTTGGCCACAGCTGGAAGAACGCATATACCTCTCCAGTTACCGCAATCCACCAAGTTTCCTTTCTTTGGAAGTTTAATGATCATCCCCCTTTTCCACTCCTGTGGAAATTGTTCACTATCCCAAGCTCTCCGTATGAGGGGATGCAGCAAATCTGCCGATGTATTTGGCGCCGCTTGAAATAGCTCGGCAGGGATGCCATTAATACCCACCGCCTTGTTCTTCTTGAGAGACTTGATTGCTGTTATTATCTCGGTTTTACTGGGAGGTGCAGTGCGGATTCGGGAATTTGTTGCTTCGAACTGCTCATTCGAATTCGAGATCATACCGCCATCGTCTATGTGATTTAGCACTGTAGCAAAATGTTTTCTCCATCTAGTGAACTGATCCTCATCCGAAATCCGAAGGTTACCGTCTAGACTCTTCACTGGATCTTGTTTGGAGTTTCGACCACCGATGAGCTCCTTAGTGATGGTATAAACAGTCCTACTGTCGCACCTACTCGCTGCTTCTTCAGCCCTTGAGGCCAGTGAGTTGACATATTGACGTTTGTCACGTCTCACACTACGCTGCACTTCTTTCTTCTTCGCACGGTACTGGGTTTCAAGCTCGGTTCTGTCTACTGCTGAGGCCGCTGCAATCCGAGCCTTGATTGCTGTACGCTCATCGATCCGTCTCCAGGTGTCTGTAGAAAGCCATGTGTGGTGGTGTTTCTGCTTTTTACCGACATACGTGTGTGCCCCAGTCGCAAAAGCATTTTTCACAGCACTCCAGTGGTCATCCATGTTCTCTATGCTGCTGATTGCTTCTGTTTCTAAGGCAAGATAATCTCTGAACTGTTGGCGCACTTGGGGAACCTTGAGCCTGTCGATATTAAACCTGGTGATGTTAAGTAGGTTTAAGCGGTTGCTGTTGACGGATGCAGTACGAAGGCGTAAATGAGCTACCATAAGATGGTGATCTCGTTCTAGTCCGATGTCAGTTCCACGTCTGTTTCGGACGTCCAGGAGACAATTTCTAAAGCGGCGACTGATCGCAATGTGGTCGATCTGGTTGGATGTTCGTTTCCTATTAGTAGAGACCCAACTGATTTTGTATGATTTTGATTTGATTTTGTATGATATGTACCTATATAATAGTGGTGAAAATATATATCCTACATAGCTAGACTCCACTTTGGATCTCAAATTCTCTGGCAAATGTTCTCTATGCAGAATGCAACATTTGCGATAGCATCAAACTCTGCAGTTTTCGCAATTTCACCAGTTCCATTTTCTACTCTTCGGGTAAGCTCTTGGCATCTTGAACTATTTTTTTTACGCAAAAGCTAAGCCTATGTTTTTGGTGGGGCTTCGTAAAACTTCGCAGGAATACTACCAAGCCCCTCACCGTCTGTCTCGTTTTTGAACGCTTTGTTAGCGGTTATGATGTCATCCTAACACATCGTGTGTATTTGGAAAATGAAGTTAATCGGCCAGTTCAGTGCCTAATTATACTATACTATTAAACTCTATTGAAAAACATAATACCAATGAACTTTTACTAACATTATTACTAATTCATAAATAAAACTATAATTTTATGTTCATTTGATTGTGAATCTTCACTGAAAACTTCCTCCATGTCAGCTGCTCCACCGTCAAAAGTACTTGATTGAAGATTTTTGTAGAAAGCATGATACATAGCGGGTATTTTACCACTGTTGCAGAGCTACAATAATCCCTTTAATTTTTTGTCATCTATTGGAAGCGCACTGTGATATAATTTTGGTGGAAATTCCTTTGTACTGGAAGGGCGGCCTCTAAATTTGCGGACCTGTTTTATATCACTGCTTTTGAATTCAGTACCAAATTTATACTTAAAAAGTATGGTATTTGGTTTTTGGTACAAAAATAGAATCTGATTTTGATAGAATTTTTCTCATTGTCAACTTTCCAATTTTCATTGTTTGCCAACATTTTAAAATTAAAAAAACCGTCTTGGGACATCTCTGTCACGTCGTAGTTTTTCTGTCGTTTTTGCCATTCTTATCAAAGTGACCCACTGTTCGGGCACATACAATAGACTGTCGTTTCTTCGCATTCTCAATGACTGCGAGCATACTATCACCCTCATTCTGAGTATGCCCCTTTTCTAGAAATCTATGTGTTATGTCAATTTGAAAGTGTGCAGAAGCAAAAACAAACATTGGGAATATAAATCGGTTTCTATTTTGTCCAGCGCAGTTGTCCGAATAAAATATTATTGTTTTCACTGGTTTCTTGGTTTTTAGTTCTAAAAACTTCCAAAGGCAGCTAGCTATTTCATTCGGGCTCCTTCTTGCTATCTGCTCATGCCACACATAGCAGTATCCCTGATTATTTCCTAGGTCATAAATTGTAAAATTGTACGTAGAGTACTTACTTTTGTAATAAAAATCACTCTCGCTCGAAAGCAAGCTACACACACACAGAATCTTTCAATTCTCTAGCCGCAGTTTTATATTAAAACTAGCTGAACCCGTGTTCGCCTTGCTTCGCTTTCTAAAGGCTTCCTCATGCGAACAAAATATGTAATATCAGAACGAATGAAGAAACACCAAAGTATTTGTCTAAGTCCATAAAATTGTTGTGTACATTCTCCAAAATGTTATCAAACGTAATAAAAAATACAATTCTATATATAATGGACAATTGTATTTTATTATGGTAAACATTTTTACAAAGCTTCTTTGTAAACAATGTTTAAGGTTGTTTGTGACGCGCGAGTCGTAGCAAGACGTTCATCTTCAGTACCTGACCTACTGTGACGTTCTTCATTTGTTTGATGTGATCGAATTTGACGAATTGTATTAAGGATAGTGCAAGAAGATACATATGTACACTCACTAAGGGGAAACACCAATTATAAACTTTCAGCATTATGTGAGTGAGTAAAATATTTTCATTAGGTAAACTTGACGAAAACAATTTTTACTCACACTAAATGGAGTGTTTCCTCCAAAAATCTGAGAATACACTTGCACTCAATTTGTATTCACACCACCACACGTGCGCATACTTCTCTTTCGTTCCGATCCAACAGAGAAAACGACACAGTATTTGTTGAAGTGAATGTGCTTTCGATGTGCGCTCACCACCCCAAAGCAGAACAACGATCAGGAACATTAGTTGTTAATTTCTTTAGATTGAGAAAGTAAATTTAACTTGATCATGTTAGATTTTGGTTTGTAGCTCAGCTTCTAGATGAAACAGAAAGCTGATGGATAGCTTAAAATATTAAGGGAAGTATTGGTCCCATTATGTATTCTTTTGTTTTCTGTATTGATTATGAATTAGAGGTTAAAGGAAGTAAAGTCAGTAAAAACAAAAAAAAAAAAAAAACTACGCAAAACGCAAAAAACGACATAGCCTATGTCCTTCCAGGGCTCTTAAAAAACATTTCAAAAAAGGTTTCATCCACATCTGTCCAGCGGTTCTCACGCCATTAGGTAACAAAAGAAAAACCCTACAGTTTTATTATATGTATAGATGACGCTCATACTCTTCACCCAACTTTTTTTTCACCTTCTCAGGCCATGTTGAAAGAGGAGCAAATTTCACATTGCACTTTCTTCGGTTTAAAATATCTCGATATTGGCGATAAGTAGCAAGTGTAGTGATATTGTTTTGGTTGCAATGCTCAGTATACAATCTTTACATTTTTTGAGTACTTAACCCCTCATCCAGGTGCATTTTTGTTAATTTTTTTTGTACGTAATGGGAAGGTACTAAGGGAAATAGTTTTATGTGATTTCTCACATTTTCCCTAATCTGTGGTTTTATTTTATGTGGCCGTGTACAATGCTTCCCTCGTTTATCTTCTTCTAAAGTTCCACCTTCCTTAAGCTTACTTAACGCAGTAGTTACCCACGTTTCGGAAATACCGAGAGTTCTTAAAAACATAACTTTGCAAACGTGTTGCTGATGATTCGGAACATAGAAGAAATATTCACGAGAGTAATTTCTGCGTGACCGCGATTCGGCAGTAACAGTAATTTTCTTTTTCGCCATCTTCTTCACCTGACGAACAATAAATTCCCATTGTCTTGTATGATCCTTTAGTTCCCAAAATTCCTTAAAAATAAGCTCTCTATCTTCTCTATTAATTTTAGTTGTGCATTTAAACCCACATGCTTCTTTGCATGGCTCTCCTAGCTGCCGTCCTTTAATTTGTTTACCTTTTCGATTGTTGTGTTCCAGTCCAAGATTGAGGTTACTTTTTGCTTTTTCATCAACCCACTCACTAATATTCCTGGTCCGTTCTTGCCTAATTTAAATGCGCCACTTCTCTTCTTTTTATTTGTAGTGATGACTTGTATAGTTTCGGTATTACCAGTATCCTTCGATCACTTTCTGCTTTCGCAATGGTTTCCACGTCTTAATTGTTCTCTAATAGTATATACAAAAATTACACCCGATTATTTGTACAACAATTTTGTAGACTAACCTGTAGAACACCTGGGTACAACAGCACCGTCAAAGTTAATATCGAATTCTCTATTTAATTTCAAACTTAAATCCACCCTGGAGCTGGAGCACATTGTAATAGTAATAATTTGTCAATCTTTCCTCAACCTGGCAATAAAACTATTTACTAAGAGCAAGATAATGTAACTGGTTCAACTAAAGATCTATCCTATCTCTTCCCTCTAACTTCCTCTTACAACTTCTTTAAAACCAACTGTAGGCAACAACAAGAAACCAAGCAAAATAATGGCGAAAACTGTCATAACTAGTGATGATAATTTATTTCTCATTCAACGACGACGAACACTACAATATTTTAAATCAACATACGACAGTTTTCTATGGAATTCTGCATGGAGATCGGAGATACTATTAATTGCTTCTTCTTCTTCTTCCTTTTATCAGCGAAGTTATGATCCGAAAATAAGGGATCACAACCCTCCCACTTCACCGCATTTCTACTGATCCGCCTGTGGGGTTCGCTTCTAGAGATACTATTAATTACATTGCTTTTATATTGAGCTCAAATATTAATTTAATCAACAAATACGTTTACTATCTTTCAAAGAATAATTTTGCAGTATTTACCTGAAAAACTGAAAATAGTGAGTTACTACAGTCCTCGTTGGAGGTGTCGAAATATACTTTAAGTTACTGTTTCGATTTGGATCATTTTCATACAGACAGATTTACTTTACTTTGGCCTTTCAAGCCCGTGACGAATGTCTGTTTTAAACAGAACAAAGAAGCCCAACCTTCTCATAAAAAAAAATTCAAATTCGGAATTGTAATCACAACTGTTTACTTTTTAATGGTTGTGAAAATAGTTTATGTTTCTGATCTTCCCTATACGGTATAAGCTTTACTTGAACGCCTTTTAAGGTTGATGTCCAATTAACTGTCTGGTTTTCAATAAAAATATCCTTAATTTATTCACTCACGAACAGAACGTTAATTTATTGTAATGCGTTTTCCAAAAATGTCATCACTTCTTACAAATCCCATATAATTTGTAGATAAATTTGAAAAAGTTGAAATACGAGTGCCTAATAACTGTCGGAATTATTTTCTTCTAGACAGTAATAATTACAATATACCTAAATAAATGTCAAAGATTTGTCATTTCTATAAAATTTAATTCAGTATGCAAATCCGATAAATTTAGTGATTTAGGATGAGCCTTAGGCCTTAAATTGGTCAGATCTGCTCTACAAATAACAACGGGGTCTTTTTTTATTACAATACACATACATACTTAATTAGATGATAAATGATGCCATTTTATATCACTCATATTTTATTTTAATTTTTTTTATTTAATTTATTTATTCATTTTTGAAATTTAAAATTTGTAATTATTAAAGACACATATTAACATCTTTGTAGAGAATAATTAGTGACAATTTTCTATGAAATTATAATAATAGATTTAAATGTCACATCATAGTATATAAATTCATTTATGTTAAGCCTTCCGTACTATGCATTCAGGAAAATAAGACTTAGGCGTTTTCGAGCTGTTATGGGGGTAACTTCGAATTTCAATTTTCATGATGAATTCTGCTGAATCCTTTCAGCCTTTTCTCGAACAATTTGAAAAACTTCAGCCACTGTTGCCAGATTGAGGTAAATTTATATACGAGTAGTAATTTTTGTCGAAATTTCCATAAAAGTGAAAAAAATAATAAATAAGGTATGATAAGAACAATGCTTTAAGATCAACTTCTGTTTTCAATTTTTAGTTAAAAATGCTTTAAGCCCCATAGATCAACCAATTTTCTGTATACAATTTATTGTGCTATAGTTTTATCTTGAGCAAAAACTTTCTAGTTCTCTTCTTCCTTTAATCAGGGAGGATAACTACTGATCCGCCTGTGGGGTTCGCCTATTTGACCTCAGAAAATATCGACAGGCCCGCCGATTTTGGATCACTTGGTTAATGAGGCCAATGAAATGCCGATGTCCTCGCATTTGTGTGATCCAGACGTTTATAGGCCTGCCTTTCCTACATCGCGATGTCTTTGGAGCGTGCATTGATATTGCCTTTTTAACAGGGTTCAAATGATCTCTTCTTTGAACGTGGCAATACCAGCTGAGCCGGTCTCGCTCTTTTTTTTGTACGATGGTTTGGAAGCAAGCTCCCACGGATCTTCAAACATCTTATTCAATCAAGCTTTGTCACTCCTGCTGTCATGCGAAGCATCTTCATCTCAGCTGCCGTTAATTTACTCTCATACGTTTTGTACATCGTCCAACATTGTGAACCGTATGTGAGCGCTGGACGCACAACTACGATGTAGAGCCTTCCTTTCAACTTAGGGGGCATTTTTCTGTCACAGAAAATAGCGGAATTTTCCCGCCGCTTCAGTCACCCTACGCTTACGCGATGATTGATGTCGTCATCACAAGTTGCTTTGCTTAAAAAAAAGAATAGGTACATATTTGCCGAGTCGTCTTCAGTTGACGACGGCTGCAATCCGATACTCTGGTTGTATCCCTCTTGCTTGTTGCCCAGGTATGTTTTCAAACTCCTAGTATTTGAACATGAGTTCATATTTGTTTCATTTTTTATTATTATAGTTTTGAAACAGTAAACAGTTGATCAGCTCTGTCACTCTGGTCTCTTAGAGGGCACTCAATTTTTACTTGCACCTGTACATATGCATTCCTTTAATGAATATGTTCGACCTCGAGATTTTGATTAATCTTGACACTTATATTAGAGAGGAATTCAATAAGGTCCGTCTAGCTATCTTGTATGCACAGCTAGCTGCAGCCTAATAACTGAAAATTATTTCAAACTTTGTATATTTGAATCGTTCGAATTTGGATTTAAACCCCAAAATGAACGGTGCTCTACTTAAGGCTGATGTTCTCCGAAACGTCTCCTTCGACTTTATTTTAATTTCCGACCAGGTTTGTGCCATCAAATTTTTATAAGGGTCCTTCATTTGTTGTTCTCGAAAATTGGCTCTTTCTTAGTCGATTTGGCTCAAAAGTTGCACAATCTCAACTTTCTCGAACTTTTTCCCAATTGCCTCGACTTTTCTGCTCTGTGTATTTCTCGAATGGCCATGTCTTCACAAGAAACATAAATTGCACTTTTCAACTTACTCCACCGAATAGCTCGAGACCTGTGAAGGGTCTTGCTGTTCTGCTTTTGAGCAGAGAGTTTGCTCTGTACGCAGTAACAGATAAATCAGACTAAGAAATATGTAATTAATGTCCAATTGTTACACACATAAAAACATCGATAATAAAACATGGTATAGATAGAATACTTAACATCCAACCAATGCCTTTAAATCAAAAAACACTTGAGTTAAAAAGCTCAATGAATCAGTGATTGACGTATAGAGTGCCAACCCGCCAGCCGATTAAACTTGCTATTCTTGCCTTTCACAAGGAAGCCAATAGATATCCGCTTGAACAACAATTAAACCTCACCTATATACTAGAATTCGCCAGCCGGAGAAAACATTTTCCCGATCACGGCGCCGTGGCGTAAGTGGTTAGTGTGTCGAACCACTACGCATGAGGTTCCAAGTTCGAATCCCAGAAAACACCAACAAGTTTTTTCACGATCCCACCTCTCGCGAGTGTCTGACAAACATCCGAGAGTATTGTTGTCACGATAAAGCTTCTCAAATCGCCGTTCGGATTCGGCATTAAACTGTAGGTCCCTTCCATTCGTGTGAAAAATATAACGCACACAACATGAGTGGTTGCGAGAAGCTAGGCCCTGGCACTTTAAAGAGCTGTTGCGCCAAATATTTGTTTTTTGCTTTGATCACTGCAAAATATAGACTTCGTGATTCGAACTCCCATACCATACTACTCCATACGCACCCCCCTCCCAACAAAATGATTGCACACAGGCACGGATCCAATGGAGGCCTAAGCGAAAAGTTCAACCTGTATAACAAATCTACCAACCAAGTCTCACCTGAATGCAGAGTATGAAGATAAATTATATCAGGAAGCAAAAAAACATTGTATCTAAACCCCAGAAAAATTACGAGTATATGAGCCCCTTTCCAATAAAAAAAACTGCAGTAAATAATGAGAGGACATGGAAGGAATATAAACAAATGAACCGGAACTAGAGGCAAGCAATTTGATCAAGAGCAGCATCGCCAAGTTCCTGGGCTCTAACAAGACGGAGTTAGAATTCACTGTGCGATATATATCAAGGTATATCTATTTTGACAAACACTCGGTTAACTGGGAAGAAGTGAAGGACTACGTGAAAAACTTCACAATATCAGTGCACAGCAAAAACGAGGATACGACGGAAACTGCTAATTAATATCGGTACACGAAATTACGACAGAAACCTTTAATGATATCAGATCTAATGCACCTCAAACTGATGGAAATCGTGAATCGTGAGACCAAAACACATGAAGCAAAACAGTTGTATCCTAGGAGTATAAGAAATGCCGAGAACATGGTGAATCCAATCTTCCTTAGGGAAGAGAGACAAGTTTACTCTTTATGACAAATAAACTTACCATCCACAAGTTCGTCATCAGCAATTCGAAATGAGACCTCACTCTGCAAAACATCTTCAAACTAAAAAGTTTTTGCCGAACTCACTATTGTAGACTCTACTCTAATAATTGCTCAAGTAAAACCTTTAAAAGTTTTAGCTGTCAAATACATCCTTGAATTTTAATTATCGTTCAATCCCATCAAAGTCACATACCATGATGATCGTTGAGCGGATATTAGGTGGCCGACTGCTAGAAATAATACGACTATCTGATCATCAGTACGGGTTTGTTGCGGGTAAATCAACCACAGATGCAATCGAAAGTATAAGGATCATAATGGAAAAACATCGTGATTCCTTAAATGATTTGTATATTGTATTGGTTGACTTTGAAAAATCATTCGACAGACAACCACGATACCTGATATGGGTGGCGCTAAAACAACGAGAAACCCGTGTATAGGTGATACTGTACAGGTACAAAGCAACAAAAACAGTAGTAAGATACTCCGCTGGAGTAACTGAAGAGTTTCCAATCAAAGTCGGAGTGCACCAGGAATGTGTATTATTTAAGCCATTAGCTCTTTATTGTAGTCCTTAACTACTTATTTGAAGGTAAAGTGATAGACCCCTAATTTTTTTTGTATGATTTGCACGCACTCAAGGGGTTAGAATACCCTTAACAATGTTAAGTTAACATGTCTACGCACAGTGCGGCTGTTGGAAAAGATAAATAGAGGGAGAAAGATTTGGTGTAGTGGTTTGAAGCTCAGTTGTTTATGCTTCAGGGAAACTCCGGGGGTGGTGTCCAGATTGGGGAGATTTTTGTTATTTTTTGCCTTTGCTTCACAGTATTCACAGTATTTTTTTCCTCGATTAACGACGTCATAGGCAAATCAATCATCCAACAGAGCGAACAATTTTTCCAGCTATATGACCAAGCTACTGCCAGTGTTATGCCTTCGCAGTAGTGTTCACAGAAGCTTTCGCAATTGATCGGACTGACTTTATATATTTCAAGCATAAATGCTTACTGATATCAGGAGATGAACCATTATCTATTAGTGTGGCAATGGACGACGTTACCACTACACCATTGCCACCCCAAGTACATCAGTTATTCTTTACTGAGGGTAGAGCCATCATAAGTGAGGATCCTAGATCCCCGCAACGAGCACTTGACGTATTTGTGGTCGTTTTGGGGGGAAATGAGTACCATGGATTCCAGACATTTATTAGACAGTGCTTCCCAAGTGCGAAAAGTTAAAAAATCTGGGATGTATGATCAATAGCGAAGCAACCTGTGATGACGACATCAATCATCTTGCAAGTGTAGGGTGGATGAAATTGCGGGAAAACTCTGCTATCTTCTGTGACCGAAAAATCCCCCCTAAATTGAAAGAAAGGTTCTATGCCGCAGTTGTGCGTCCAACGCTCAAATACGATTCACAATGTTGGACAATGAACAAAAAGTATGAGAGTAAATTAACGGCAGCTGAGATGAAGATGCTTCGCATGACAACAGGAGTGATATAGCTTGATCGAATAAGAAGTTCGAAGTTCCGTGGAAGCCTTCACATCAAAGAAACTATCTCACGAAAAATAGAGCGGGATCGGCTCAGCTGCTATTGCCGTTCAAAGAAGAGATCATTTGAACCCTGTTACAAAGGCAATATCGATGAACGTTCCATAGACATCGCGAAAGAAAGGCACTCCTGGATTACACAAATGCAACGACACCAGCATCTGGTTTGCCTTAGTCACGAAGTTATTGGAAATCGGAGGCCTGTCGATATTTTCTGAGGTCAAACAGGCGAAACCGCAAGCGGATCAGTAGAAATGCTGTGAAAGGGGAGTGTTATGATCCCTTGTTTTTAGATTATAACCCCGCCGAAATAGGAAGAAGTTATCAAATACGTCTTTAATATCGAATCGCTATTCACACATCTTATGATCGTATATACAAATTTGCCTTACGCTCTATTGTTTTACAAGAACGAAAATGCATTTCAAACACTTTCAAGTGCAGTTATTCACTTGAAAATGCTTTCAAGTAAGTATGTACATGATGCTACTGTGTATCTTGTAAATGAGGTGTGTATTATCTACATGGAACTTGAACCTTAGGTGATGATGATATTTAGACTTCGATTGCCATAAATATGGTATGTATACTTACTTTCCAGCCTGTTTGACTAATGAATATTCGTGTGAGAGCAAACAATTTGAAGTTTATTAAAGTCGTCACCACAGGATCCAGTCTAACCTGCTATTTCAACCTTCTCACTTTACAATGAATGGATAGAAAATTATTATCTTAAAGCTGTCAGATGTCCATAAACAAAAGCTTGATTCTAACTCCTTGTAACAAGAGAGTATTTTCAAATATATGACTGTATACTCGCAATACGTATTGCAATTTAATTATTATTAATATAGTGTATGAGTGAAATCGCAACGCAAAATTGAAACAGTATCAAAATCCCATTATTTATGATATATAAAAACATGAAAAAAATTATTTTTAATCATCTGTGTAAACAATTGTAATTTATTAATTTCAGGTTATTGGTCCAAAATTAATGGAGAACAGAAAACCTTTTCAACTGCGAAAGATATTAATTGCTTACAACTTCATTCAAGTGATATTCAGTTCGTGGCTGTTCTATGAGGTAAACAATATTTAACTATCTTTTCTAATGTAGTTGTATTTTAAATGGATTAATATTCACCCATTTAGGCAAGTCTGGGTGGTTGGCTAAATGGATACAATATACGATGCGAACCTGTTGATTACTCAGACAATCCAAGAGCTTTAAGGGTAAGTTAAATAAAGAAGAAATATTAATGGAAATGCATGCAAATAAAAACATCATGTTACGAGTACATTACTAATGTAATTTTTGAATTTTTCCCGCCATGAAAGTCAAGATCAATATTAAGTTCCCAGTCAATCTTCATCAATCATCAGCAATCGGTTTCTAAAGTGATTATCATAATGCAATTCGTATTCAAATTCCTAGAAGTTCAATGCACTCCTTCAGATATAAAGTAGAAAGTCATTATAAAATTAATTAATTCACTTTGCAATAAAGAAGTTTTATTTTTTTGTATCGATATTATATTGTTGGGAGCAACCAGATTTATAACATCTTCGTCTATGATCATGTTTCTTCTTTTATATCAAAAACTATAATATATTTTCAAACTTGACTCGATCCGAATACTATTCGAATTCATTCAAAAGAAATGGTTTGTAGAAAAATATATAAATTAAATTCAATAAACTATAGTTTCTATCACAAGCTAGGTCTAGTTAGTATCACTCGAACTGTCATAAAATATTTTTTCTTCGATTTAGAAATTTAAATTTTAAATTCAAAGTGCTTGCTAGAGGCAACTAAGTAAAGAAACATCTTACAACATCAGCCTAATTCTCAATATTTACACATCATATGTACATACAATATGAACATATATACTCGTATATCCAGGCATTCCAAATGCAAAGTGCCAAAATCCGAATGACTTACAATTTTAAAATGTTTGAGCAATCTGAGGAATATATAGCAGTACATCAGCAGCCGCCTGTGCGTTAGTTCTGTTAAGAAGCCAAAGTTCTGTCGATTAAACAGAACTGAAACGGCCAATACATTTTTAGTTCCTTTAGTTCTATCTGATCGTGTACACCTGTCCCTCGAATTACACGGTACTCGCTTTAACACGGTTTTCATTTTGAAAAATAAAATTAAAAAAAATGTTGAGTTTATTTTGATTATGGATTTTTTTAGGTATTTACGGACGCACCCATTTCAACTGAAGACTATTTTTATTTTTTTAACTTTTTATTTTTGTTAAAGAAAAGCCTTGTCCCCCTTTACACGGTTATTATGAACGTATCTACGAATTTTCTTTATATTCCTTGATTTGAATTACTGGGCTTAAAATTTAATTCCAATCCTCCATTTTCATATGCAAGCTCTGTCTCTTTTTACACGGTTTCGATTTACAGGAGTTTGTGTGGAACGTATCTACCGTGTAATTCGAGGGACAGGTGTATATTATCTTCGGGCTCAAGGAGAATCACAATCTGGCGGCTAGTTCTACCTGACTTCGTACCACGCATGGTACGGATTCAAATCAAGGGCCGAATCGCGTCCTCCGTTAACGAATGACTGGTAACGTAATTTGTATTGTATTGTTGGTAGATCTAGCAACAACATACATACAAATCACATACATACAATTCGACCCCAGGTCAGACTAAAGGGAAAACAATTCCCATGCCTATTGATACTGCTCTGTAGTAGCTGTAGATAGAAAGCTTCTGAAAATATGTTTAATGAAATACGAGTATACATACAGTCATCCACAAAAGTCTGCGTACAGCGACGAAACTTTGGAAAACAGAGGCGTTGTGGCCAAATAGTAAATAATATATCTTTCAAATTGCAATATTTCAATAAAAGAGCATTAAACCCATTCATTTTGAACAATATTTTCATATTTTTTTTTATTTTCTTAAGAAAAAATTAACAAAAACAAAAAAAAGTCATTAAATACATTCCACAAAAGTTTGCGTACAGCACTGAAATAAAATGGAAAACATTAGTTCAATTGAATAAAAAGTAATTATTTCTTTTTACTTTTATGGTTAATATTTTGTCGGATATCCCTTCTTCTTAATTACCTCCTTCAAACGGTTTTGCATAGAAGAAACTAGTTTTTCTGTACACGAACTAGTAATATTTCTCCATTCTGCTAGTAAGGCTTCCTTAAGTTGCATTTTATTCCGAATCTCACGCGTTCGGATCCTGCGTTTTAATTCATCCCACAGGTGCTCAACGGCTTGAGGTCTGGACTCTGCGGGGGCGTTCGCAGCATGTGGGGAACGTTGAACAAAAGCCACATACGCACATTATGGGCCGTATGTTTTAGGTCATTATCTTGCTGGAAGTAAAAATCATCCGAGACTCCCAGTATTTCAGCACTGTCTCTTAAATTTCTTTTGAGGATATCAATGTAGTTGAACTGGTCCATGATTCCTTCGATTATTTCCAACTTTCCGACCCCCGATGCAGACATACAGCCCCATACCATCAAACCTCCACCTCCATGTTTCACTGTCTTGACGGTATACTTGGGATTTAGTGCATTGTTTTGACGTCGCCAGACTCTCAAGCGGCCATTCGAACCAAAAATGTTATATTTTGACTCGTCCGAAAATATAACCTTGCGCCAGAAGTCTGCAGATTTGTTCACGTATTCCTTTGCAATCATGAGACGTTTCTGACGGTTAATTTTATTCACCAAAGGTTTTTTTTCTGGGAGTGCACGACTTAAATCCCCTATCGACGATGACCCTTCGTACTATTTCTGGATGCACTGTGGTGTTATTGTAAATTTCGAGATGCGAACTTATCTTTTGAGCGATAATGAAGGGCTCCTGCTCCACAATCCGCTTGATCGCCCGCTTATCCCTCAGAGTTAGCTTCGGTGGTCTCCCAGATCTTGGCTTTGACTCAATTTCACCTTCATTCCTAAAGCGACTTATTGTTCTCTGGATCGTTGACCGAGGTCTTGAAGTTATTTCAGATATTTGAGAGTACGACTTTTGCTGCTGTATGTATAAATTCAAAATCAACTGCCTTTCAGACACACTTAATTCTTTTTTTCCCATTTTCTGAATTAATTTTAACCGAATTTCAAAGAAAACTATTCTCCCTACAAGCACTACAAGCAGACAACCACGCAACTTATTCATATCCTGCAAAAAGAAATGTCCCGTTACTTAAACGGAATTCTGGGAAGGAAAATCTGTAGCTGTACGCAAACTTTTGTGGAATGAATTTAATGTTTTTTTTGTTTTTGTTAACTTTTTCTTAAGAAAGTAAAAATAAAATATATAAATAATGTTCAAAATGAATGGGTTTAATGCTCTTTTACTGAAATATTGCAATTTGAAAGATACATTATTTACTATTTGGACACAACGCCTCTGTTTTCCAAAGTTTCATCGCTGTACGCAGACTTTTGTGGATAACTGTATATGTATGTATATATATTTTTTTTTCCGAAGGTAGGTAAACACCTAAAGCCTTCCTTCAACAAATTTATTTTTTACTCACTACAATACAACTCAGTTTTAAGCTTTTCAAGAAGTTTTTGTTTCGCGAAATTAAAACATTTGGCCGATACCTTTCCGGTGAAAGTTCCTGCTTTTTCAGCAATTTAAACGCTGTTAGTTGCTATCGTACTAGGTTAAAAGGTTTGGTCCTGTAGGCGGCGAGCGCAGCTGATTTTTCTCATCAAGGATTTGAAGGACTGAATTGTTGACATGTCCTTCTAATCGATCTTTATGCTTACGCGCGAAGTTTTTAATTTCATTTTCGACTGTCGCAACTCCAGGATATCTGTGGATATCGTTGTTTCTTAAATAACACGGCGTACTGACAATTGCTCTTAGCATTTTAATTTCAAAATTTTATAAATCCTTAAAATTACTTTTTTTTTTGTACAACCCCAGAGTTGTATTCAATACGTCCATACCGGTTTTAGTACTTGCTTGCATAAAAGCAGTTTGTTCTCTTTGTTAAGCTTGGAGTATTTTTCAAGTATCCAGTACATTTCTCTGTATTTACTGTCGAGCTCCTTATGTTTTTTTTTTCGCGTGAGGCTTCTATTTCACCTTGACGTCAAGTGTCATCCGGAGATATTAAATCTCATTTGCAAACGGATTTCAAACCGAGTTTATAAAGGTAGGCAAATTATTTACTTTTATATAAATATAATTTACATGGTCAGATTTGGTTTCATTGAGCGCGATACGGCAAATCGTTTATCATTCTTTAGGCTATCCAATGCTTCTAGCAGTTTTTCAATAGTTTCTTCGATCGTTTTACTTATTTCTAAGACGCCAGTGTCGTCGGGAAATGTAGCTAATACCGTGCCTTCTTCTTGAGCTATATCACTTGTATACAAAAGATACAAAAATGGACCAAGAATTCTTCCTTGCGGTACTCTAGCCGCTATTTTTTTTTAATTTTGAATATTCATTTCCATGTTTGACACGTAAGAGTGTGGTAGGTCTTCAAAATGTTATACAAATATTCGGGTAGAGCTTGCCATAATTTGTAATATAATTTAGGAGACGTCAATGAGCAGATTTTCTTTCCTTCAAGAGCTTACTTAATCACATCTGTTACTTTATGTAATTAGTCAATTGCTGAGTGCTTGCTATGAAAGCCAAACCGGTGGTCAGTGATAAGACGTTTTTCCTCTATAACCGGCTGTTAACGCCTAAGTGCGTGTCTCTCAAAAAGTTTCGACATAATCGGAAGAACGGAAATAGCTCTGTATAACTTACTTTAAATCGGCGGTTGTCCTAGTTTTTCCATTATAGCTCCCCCGACTTTTCATTAACTCGGGACATACTCTAGTCTAGGTGTTGCGTTTATTATGTGGAGAAACTTAATTAAAGCTTTTCCAGGTAACGCTTTAATGAACTCTCCGGTGATCAAATCGTATGCAGGAGCTTTCTTAGGTTTCAGTTTCTTTATCTCTTGCTTGAGTTCGGTTAGCGTTGCACTCTTATAGTGTAATTGTCAAATGCTGTATGCGACTCGTTGATATTTTCAACGAGGTGTTCTCCATCAAACGGTTTAAAGGCTTCTTCCAGGTGATTGGCGAATTCTCTTTCTCTCTACCACAACTGCCCCATTCGCAGTTATTTTTTGTTTGGCACCTTCACCGGTTATTCGGATTAATGAGTCTATTCAATAATTAGCTGGGTGCTTCCCTTTGCAGTTAACACACGCTGCAGTGATTTTTTTGCTTACACCACTAGATGGGTGTTTTTCGGTGCATTGTACACATCGAGGATCTTTCTGACAATACGTTTGCGTACGATTAAATCCTTGGCAATGTATTTGTAGGAATAATTTCAGGTCAGTTTTTCGGGATACCTTTCATGGTAGTATATATACATTTGTAGTGTAAGCATAGGTCATACACGCATTCTATGAGCCAATGATTGAAGATTATATTTTAGTGTCGGATCAGCCGTCTTTGAATGCCGCAATGGATGTAGGTAATGTTTTGAGGTCGAACTTTAAGCGTGAAAGCAATATTCAATGAGAAGGGGTTGCGGCGGTGTGAATTACCTCTTTGGTCTATGTGGTCATGCAATGCTACATATGTACTCGTACACCGAAGCTTACTGCGACACCATTTAAAGCTGTAGAAGAGTAAATATATTTTTTTTGGCAAGCTGGGTTTTTTCGAATGAAAGCCAATAATGTTTGTTACCAACTAGTGTAAGATTTTTTGTAAAGATGCCATGTGTTTGCATTTATGGACAGGTTTTTCGGACAAGATGGTATTAGAGTGCTACTATCGGCAAACCTAAAGAAAGCTTCCCATGCAACCGCTGAGCTATTGCACAGCTTTACGTTGCACTGTATTAGAACCTCTTATCGACAACACTTCACAAGCTTCGATTTTATTTCTGTTGCAGATATTGCTTGTATTCCTGTCTAGCTGTCGATGAAAAGGGAGATATACTCCTTTGGTATTGCCCTCATCGCAGTCTTACGAGCTGCTATTGTCACTGCTTAGACCTTTGCCTCTGCCTCTACTTCTGGAAAACGCTGCTGTAGTTCGGAAGCCGAACTGAGAAGAAGATGCCTAGCGGTTCAGAGAAAATGCCTGCGCCTACACCTATGTATTTCCATTTTGGATCCATTAGCGTATATAGCTATGTATTGTTCGTTAAATGTTCCACCGCTTTTCTGCACTTGCGTGCTCCTGTAGGTGCTTTAAAATAGTCTCGTGAAGTTTAGGTATGGCGTAGTGTAATCGGTACTGGATACATTGCCTAGATATCTCTGTAGGATCGTAGTATGGCCCATTGCATTTGGTCTCCAGCTATCTGTCTGGCTTAATCTTAGGGCACTGCTGCAGATGTCATTCTCACTGTACTGGTGGTACGAATGTACGCTAGTCTTTATACTTTTTTGATGACCGTTAGGTTACTAGTTTGCTGGCGGCCTGTCACCATATAAGGCACTACTATAGCCGTGTACATCCATAATATGATTTTGATATTCGGTCGCCAAGTGACTATCATTAACGTTTAATCTCCAATTCAGTTTCCTATTGAGCACCAGACGCAGGCATCTCAGACTGTTAGAGATTCTTAGAGGAATACCATAAACAAAAGGTGTTACGAATTGTGGAATTTTCTTTTTGTTAGTGAATAATACTAACCCTGCTTTCTGGCGATTGACCGCTAGTCCAAATCTCTTCGTCCAGGAATCTATGGTCTTTAGCGCCTCTTCAATTTGCTCACTAAGGATCGGGAGAAATTTTCCTGTTGTAGGATTAAAAATAAAATATACACATAAATTCCTTGCCTGCTAAATGGGTACTAAATAGTTTTGCTCTGATGTCACGACGAGTCATATTAACTCCTGGGGTCAATACATATTTCATCCGAACGTACTCACCTGACTGATTGTATTAATATAATCCGAGGTCATTTTTTCTCCTAAGGGTAAAAGTATTCATTAAAAAATGTTTATTTTTTTTTCATGACATGCGAAGTTCAAGATCAATCTTGAAGCTGACATATTAATTAGATAACGTTCACAGATGTCGGATTTATGAAAAAAAAAAATAGGTCATTAGGTAACGAGTTATTAATTTTGCACGACAATACCGTGCTTTCTCACACATGATTGCATACTGATTAAATGAATAAATTTTGAGGGAAATATAAATAAATTCAATGGCCTTTGCTTACATCGATGATATATGTCATGTATCGAAAATATGAATGAATAGTTTGATTAATACGCTATATTTAGCATGTAGTGGGAAGGCACTAAATCTCGAGTTTAGTATCATAACTAACCCAAGGCATTTATTAGTTTTGAAAATTACTTTATGATACCGTAAAACGTGCCCACAAAGTACGGTATTTTATCGATTTGTTGCATAAACTAATGGAGGAGTTTTTTTTTTATTATCATTTCGAAACTAGGTTTGGCTTTTAGTCTTGATAGTTCTCTGGTGTAGAATCATCCATAATAGGACATAGTAAATGATTTTTCCTATTTGCAGAAGCATTTCATCGCTTTTTCTTTTAAAAGAAGACGTGCCCCTTTTGGTTTTCTTTATAAGGGATGTTAGGATGTAAAACGTCTCTTGGTGTCTTTGTGAAACTCACAATTATTTGATAACTCAGAAATCAATAAATTGATAGAAATAATACCTCTTGGTATTCTTTCCAATATTGAATTGAATTCATGTTGATTGATAGATAATTCTATGTACTACCATCATCAGTAATTAGCTAAGCTAGAGCAGGTTGCTGCTTTGCGCATGTAAATAGTAAGTTCAGTTGCTAGTTGTCGACTTGGACTCAAATATTAACCCAAGAAACTACAAGCTCATCTGCATAATAATTTGTCTAATAGTAATTAGTAAAGTATCTGACGCATTTAACACTGAAAAGCTTACACCAAATAAAAGTGTTGAATTTTAAATGACATTTTGCATCCGTTCATCAGCACTGTTGCCATCACACACTCAACAAACACAATTTCACCCATCATCAATGTAGACAAATGTAATTTTTAAGTCGGACTCATCTTCATAATTCCGATGGAATTTAAACCTTTTTATTATTGAATGTAATTAACTATTCTTTGTTCTTCTCCACAGGTAGCAGCTGGATGTTGGTGGTACTTCTTCTCGAAATTCACCGAGTTCTTTGATACGTTCTTTTTCGTGCTGCGAAAACGTTACGATCAAGTTTCTACCCTCCATGTGATTCACCACGGTATTATGCCAATGTCCGTCTGGTGGGGTGTAAAATTTACACCCGGTGGTCATAGTACCTTTTTCGGTTTTTTGAACACATTCGTTCACATCGTTATGTACACGTATTACATGTTGGCCGCTATGGGTCCAAAAGTCCAGAAGTACCTCTGGTGGAAGAAATATCTTACCGTCCTGCAAATGATCCAATTCGTTCTGGTCATGGTGCATTCATTCCAGTTGTTCTTTAAGAACGATTGCAATTACCCAATTGGATTTGCCTATTTCATTGGTGCACACGCAGTTATGTTCTATTTTCTGTTTTCGGACTTCTACAGACAGGCATACCTGAAGAATGAAGCGAAGGTGAGAGTTTTATTTGGTACGTCAATAACAACCAACATTTATAACGAACCTTTTTATCCTTTGCAGAAGGAAAAGTTAGCCGCAGAGAAACGACAGCTGAATGGCTTTGCCAATGGTGTGATGAGCAAACTGAAATCAACCGAGATCAATGGCAACACAATGAAACACCTAATCGATGGCATCAATGTGACGACGACACGGCACAGAGCATATGGTGGCGGGTCATCGAATAACTAGAAATGAGCACTCGCATATACTAAAGTAGTAATTTTAAATTTTAAAGCAACGTTTTCGTCATAATTTAAGTCTTTCTTATATATTAAGAATATAAAAAAAGAAAAGAAGTAAAAAAAAAAAAAAAAAACAGCACAATGCCCCCCCACACAACCATACAAATGTAATGAAGAATTATATATTTTTTTGTTTAGTAATTTTAATTTTATTTAAGCTTAAGTCGGATGCATAAATGAATTAGAGAATTAAGAGTGACACAAGATGAGATGTTCAATTGAAATATTCGATCTAAGAATAATAATAAAACATGGAAAAATGGTATTTTTCTAGTTTAGTGAGAGAGAAAAATCACTTGTTGTTTTTTTTTTTTTTACTTAATAGTAGTTCTTGGTTCTTTCTAAATTTGTACATTTATTCACTAAACTCTATCAGAAGTATGCGAAATAAGACTCAATTTCGAATTTGGGATTCGAATCAGTGTCTAAATAAACTATCTGAATTAGTAGTAAAATATTCAGCGACTCAACTTTAAGAAGGCTTTATGTTTCATTTGAGTAGCATGGTAATTATACTTCCTATCTCGGAGGTTATGATCCGAAAACAAGCGATCATAACGCTCCACAATCCTTGTCCACTTCACCGCATTTCTACTGATCCGCCTGTGGGGTTCGCCTATTTGACCTCAAAAAACATCAGCAGCCCTGCCGATTTTGGATCACTCGGTTACTAAGGCCAATGAAATGCCGATGTCGTCGCATATGTGTGATCTAGGCGCTTACAGGCCTGCCTCTCCTGCCTCGGGATCTCTTTGGAACGTTCATTGATATTACCTTTGTAATAGGGTTCAAATGATCTCTTCTTTGAACGTGGCAATACCAGCTGAGCCGGTCCTGCTCTATCTTTCGTAAGATGGTTTCCTTGACGTGAAGGCTTCCACGGATCCTTGAACTTTGTCACTCCTACTGTCATGCGAAGCATCTTTATCTCAGCTGCCGTTAATTTACTCTCATACTTTTTGTACATTACCCAACATTATGAACCGTGTGTGAGCGCTGGACGCACAACTGCGGTGAAGAGCTTTCCTTTCAACCTAGGGGGCATTTGTTAGTCACAAAAGATAGCGGAGATTTCTCACCACTTCATCCACACTACGCTTACGCAATGATTGATATCGTCATCACAGATTGCTTTAGTATTGATCATAGATCCCAGATATTTGAACCTTTTGCACTTGGGAAACACTGTTCAATTCAAATAAATGTCTCGAATAGGCCCGAGTGGATCAGAGAACAAGTAGCACAAGTACTCTGTCTTCTTTGAACTGATGCGATACCAATTTCACTCCAAAACGTCCACCCAAACATCAAGTGCTCGTTGCAGATGTAGCATCCTCCCTTATGACGGCTCCATCGTCAGCAAAAAATAATTGATCTACGAGTAGCATGGCAATATACATATACAGTAGTAGAATCGCAGTCAGTGCTGAGGATATCGAAGGAAGACTTCTGCAGACTGCTACGATGACCAATATTGTATACAGTAGTAGAATCGCAGTCAGTGCTGAGGATATGCTACGATGACCAATATTGCGCTGTCAGGCAGAATGAGCCATTCAACAGTGACGACAATAGTCAAGATTCCCGTCTATCCAACCGGAATGAAGTGAGCTGGTGAAGCCGACGGCCATGCCCCCGAATTTTTCGAGGTAGGAGGAGATGAGTTGGTAAGGAGCATGCACCTGCTCATCTGTAAGATCTGGTCGGACGAAAATATGCCCGATGAATGGAACCTCAGCATCGTTTTTTCCGATCCTGAAGTAGACCCTCTCAATTGCGCCAGCTACAGAGGTCTTCTCAATATCACATATAAAATCCTGTCTGCCGTATTATGTGAACGCCTAAACCGATCGTCAACAACCTGATAGGTCCAAGGTCTGCCGTAGTGCAAATATTTATTCAATGGTGGACTTTCCTGGCCTGAAATCGCACTGATACGTTAATATGTGCGGTTTAGGCCGGGAAAGTCCACCACCACAAATATTCAAATTACGCAGGTCTTCAACCTTTGTAGTTCGAGATAGGTTTTACTGTTGAATTGCCTTATAAGCCCCAAAAAACAGCGATTGGCAAAAGTTATTCTTCGCTTGATTTCTGCGCTGATGTTGTTTTTAGAATTAATTATTCTATTACCTAGCAACCTAGGCAAGTTGGTTTATGTATCATCAAATTGTTCTTAGCAGTAAATCTAAAGTTATGTTTTTTCCTCTTGCAAATGAGTATTCTATCCAAGGAGTTGGTCTACACGACGCAAATTGTAATCATCGTAACTACAACGTTTCATTATTGTTTGTGGTGATTTCAACTGCAATATTTTAAATCCTGCCATGTCGTTTTCCCTAATTGAAAATATGAAAACACTTAATCTTGACCTTTTTAATCGACCACTCCGACTTATTTCACTGACTCAAGTAGTACCCTCCTGGACTTATTTCTTGTAGGCGACACTCGGAATGTTTTTTACAGCCAAGTTTCTGCGCCGGTATTTTCTTAACACGATCTTCTCTTTGCCTGTTTTGATTTCACCATTTGTATAGAACAATTGAAATACTCATACAGCGACTTCAAAAATGTGCGAGCGGATCTTCTTGAGCGAGACTTACAACGTGTAAACTGGCTACCAATATTTTCAGAACCTTCAACCGACATGCAAGCTAAATACCTGCAAAGCGTGATTACACAGTTGTTTGATTGCCACGTTCCTCTGAGAACTAAGCTTGCAAAATGCAACATCAATCCGTGGTTTACCCCAGAAATTCAGAGACTAAAAAACTAACGAGATACTTAATACAGGAAATGGAAATATTTAAGGTTCCCTGAATTTTTCTCGTCTTATAACGCACTAAGAAATCTTGTATGTTCAAAAATAAAGCAAGCCAAGCGTATTTTTTACAGTGAAAATCTTAACTATAAACTTCCCAGTAAGATATTCAGGGCTATCATGAATATGTAAATATTCCGCGGAAAAGAAATAGGTATCGTGAATGGCAATTCAGGAGAATTTTCAACGCAATCGTTATATTTAATTTTTTCCTGATGAATTTTTTCCCTATTTTTGAAGCTATCTAATTTTTTTTCGGGGGAAAAATTCCGAGGGAAAATTTATTCATGATAACCCTGATTATGGAAGAATTTACGTCAGCAAGGCATTTGTGGTAAAATTGATTTAGGAGTTGATAATGTTGATCCTAACCAGTTAAATCGCGATTTCATCAAAATTCAATCGTCAAACACTGGTATATTTCCGGTAATCGCACCAAGCGGATCCTTTGAATTTTCTAGGGTTGAGCAAACGGATATTGTTAGAGCTGTCCTCCAAATAAAATCGAAAGCCATTGGTGTTGACGGGATCCAGCCCTGTTTTATAAAAATGATTCTACCATACATACTTCCAGCATTAACTCATCTTTTCAACACAATCATAACAACATCTAGTTTCCCAAAGTCCTGGTAAGCTGCAAAGATTATCCCAATCCTTAAAAAGAAAGCAGCACAAAGAGCCCCAGCAGAATACAGACACATCGCAATACTTCTATATTTATCCAAAGTCTTAGAAAAAATGTTCACTATCAGCTTTCTGCTTTATTATAAAACAACCTTCTTTGCATGTACCAGTCTGATTTTCGGCAGTATCACAGTTGTACTTCAGCATTGCTTAAAGTAACGGACGACATAAGGGCAGCAACTGAAAAAAACTACTTTCCCTTTCTAACTTTGCTGGACTTTTCAAAGGCTTTTGACACGGTTGATTATAGGCTTCTTGTCGCAAAACTTCAAAACTTGTTTGCTTTCTCGTCGTCCGCTGGAAAATTAATTGTATCCTGCCTCACAGGTTGCGTACAAGCAGTTTTCGTAAACAGTGTTCAATCCGAGTTCTTAGCGAGTTTCACAGGTGTCCCCCAAGGATCCATATTGGGCCCAATGCTTTTCACAATCGTTATTAATGACCTCCCAAACGTTGTTCAAAACTCTGCTGTGCATATGTATGCCGACTATGTGCAACTGTTCATAAGTAGTGCGCGCGGTTTTATCGATAATGCTGCTTATAAACACAATGAGGATCTCAAGAATATCCGTACTTGGTCCAAGGATAATTTCTTAAGTATAAATCCAGATAAACCCAAATGCCTTGTAATCAGCAGAAATGGTCATGGTCCCATTTATCTTGAAAATGATCAAATTGAATTCGTCCACAAAGCCAAAAATCTGGGTATTTGGTTCAGTAAAACGCTGTGCTGGGATAACCATATCTTGACGTTAATTGGCAAAATCTATGGATGTTTCCGAAATCTATCTGAATCGCAAAGCTTCACACCGACAAATACAAGACTAATTTTGGCACGAACTCTACTCGTGCCGCTAATTACATATAGCTGTTAAATCATCTGGTGCAATAACACTATTATAACACGCAAATTACAAGTTGCATTTAATAATATAACGCGTTATGTTTTTGGGTTAAGAAGATATGACCATGTTTCCGCCCATGCTAAGATGATACTTGGTTGTACATTAGAAAAGTATCTTGACTTTTTCACAATCAAGTATTTACAGAAACTCATAACCACCAAACAGCCTCAATACTTATACGAAAAATTAAAATTCGCACAATCACAACGCTCATTGACGTTGGTTCCACCTCGCGTAACATATCAGGTCTCGGAACGCCAATTCTTTATTCAGGCTATTTGCCTTTGGAACGCACTTCCTCTTAGCGTAAGAAGACGACTCCACAATGCGAATAATTTTTGTAATACTCTTTTTCGGCATATTATTTACATGCACATAAATTGCAGATACAAATAATACTATCTAAGATTATATATTGTCTTACTTCTCTATTGAAATTATTTTGACCGCAAAATTTAACATGAAGTTTTAAACTAATTCTAATTTTGTCATATCATCTTAATTCTAATTTTAAAATAATGTAATGAAATGTCAACATTTATGCCTTAAAGATTGTCAAAGTATATTATAAGTGTTGTTGAAACGTTGAATAAATGAATGTTGAATTTAACAGATTTCTTAAAAATCTCAGAAATTGGTTATTATCCAGATCAGGTGCATAGGACTTGATTCTAATAGTAACCAAATGAAGATATTTTTGCTTGGTTAAGATTATCTCAATGGCCTCAATGGCTCACGTAAACCCACCTTAAATTCATAAACTGCCTCCCGAATTCCTAAACGTTTCGTAATCTCCACTTTAGTAAACTTATTATTTAATATCTTTTGATTAGTTTTTTCAACTTCCTTTTCTTTTTGTTGCTCTTTACTTCCCTCTCCACAACGATAAAAGTATTTTATTAAATATTGCACGTAAAACTGGTATTCTTACCACAAAGTGTATAACATTTCATCATTTCAATTATTAATTCATGGTTAAGACTGAAAAATATTAATTTAAAGCACTTTTAAAATTAAAACTTTTTGCTACGAGTAGTATTTACATTAAAAATGTTAGCTTTAAGTTTTCTTATGAAATCAAGTAATAAAATATGAAATAACAATAATAATAAATTCTTGTTACAACTTTCTCTTATCCATTGTTTCATTCGTAAAATTAAAATTCAATTGTAAATAAAAAATTTAAATTGTTATGTTTGAACAGGATAGATACGAGTAGGTATATTATAGTAGATATAATATAGTAGTAGATATATTGTAAAATTGAAATAAAATAAATCTATGTAAATCTAAATCTGAATCTCAGAAAACACGAAAAGTTTTTTTCACGGTCCCACCTCTCGCAAACGTTTGACAATCATTCGAGAATATTGTTGTTACGAGAAAGCTTTTCAAAAACAAATCAAATGAATGAAAATTGCCCTTCGGATACGGGCTGAACCAAGGCCCTTCATGGGCTGTTGCGCCAAATTTGTATGTATGTATGTATTAGTAAGCCCGAAATGAAAGATATGGACATACAAGTTTCCACTAACCTACCGACGCATGCAGACAACGTTTTACAGACCGAAGTCATCTTCACAATTTCTCGCCAAACTATTGATTATGGCTGCATATTTCTTCTTCTTCTTCTTACCTTGCCAGCTGCCGGTTCACTGTGACCTAAGAGGGAATTGCGAACCTAATGAATAAATCCGATGAAGGTTGACTCATACAAATAGCATTAGTATAAACAAATATCAATAAAAAAAAATATGCTGTCTACAAAAAAGGGCACCCAACATCGGCGTCTTGGACAGAACGCCACAATAGACAGATATAATTTTGATGTAGGAAAGGATGTTGTCTACCTAGGCTCTATGGTCAGCTCCGCAAATGACATCAGTAGGGAGATCACACGGAGAATTACTCTTGCCAATCGTTGTTTCTATGGGCTAAAACGGCAATTGAGTAGCAAAGCCTTATCTCGAACTACTAAGGTAACTCTTTATAAGACATTAATCATCCCAGTCCTGCTGTATGGCGCAGAGGCATGGGCTTTGACAAAACCGGATGAGGATGCCCTTGGTTATTTCGAGAGAAAAGTTCTTCGAGCGATCTTTGGTCCCGTCTGCATAGACGGTGAGTGGAGGAGAAGGTACAATGCCGAACTATACGGCCTGTACAAGGATATCGACTTAGCCAGAAGAGTTCACATACAGCGACTAAGATGGCTGGGTCATTTAGACCGGATGGAGCCCAACCTTCCCGCTAAGAAAGTCTTCGAATCCACACCGGACGGACGGCGCAGTAGAAGACGACCTCGCGGTAGGTGGCGCAAACAAGTGGAGAGGGACCTCAACCAACTTGGCGTGCGCAACTGGAGGCAGCTGGCTCGTAACCGTGCTGGCTGGAGAGGTTTGTTGGTTGAGGCCCAGGTCCACCCCGGACTGTAGCGCCATCTAAGTAAGTAAGTATAAGCACATATCAACGAGCTTTTTTTTTTTGTTCATCAAGGATCTAATCCAAGCACGTACAAGAGCACCCGCAGAAAAGTGAGCAGGGTGTTTTATTCACTCCTTCAGTGGTTAGCGGCAACACTTAAGAGCTTCCCTTTTCGCCTTCTCATCGAGAAGCATGGCAATCTTACCAACCAATGAAAGTGGATTTCGTTTGAAAGACACATTACCTTCCAATAGAGTCGATACATGAAACTTCTGTGAACTGATATTCATACGGAAAGATTTACGAGTATAAACGAACTTATATAAGTGGTTCGAGTTCTTATTGTATTATATAATTGGTTTCCAAAAAGTTTCGCCAGCAACGGCTGTCCAAGATGTATAAAGTCCGATACAGTCACAATATAGCACCAGGTAATGTATTGTAGTCTTATAGTTCTGGCAATATCATTCTAATGACCAATACAAAATTAAAGGACCTTACCTTCAAACCTCGAATTCAAAGTCAAATTTCTCTCCACCCAAAAGTATAATACTACCATAACATTTATAAGCATTGAAAAATCAAGCCAATAAAATGTTAGTCGTTTTCATTTAAAAAATATAGCAAAGTAAACAATTGAGCCCAGAGACTAAGTAGAATCTAACTTAAAATCTCGAAGAGTCTTTTGAGTTCACTTATTATTTCAAGGATTTAGCAGTGCTGTGATAAGCACAGACAAATATTGTGTGAATTTATAAATTCACAGACCAAACATGGTAAGTTCTCAATGCTCTCAATATTGCCCAGTTCATTAATAAAAACTTGCGGAATTTGGTCTGTGAAATTAATATAATAAATAATTATAAGAATTTTATTTCATGAAAGAATAGTACAAAATGATACATAACAGTATTAATATTTCAAAGTAGTAAAATTACAAGCGTTTTATCATGAAATAATTAGAAGCATTCTGTTGTCAGAAGGACAAGAGGCGAATGCACTTTTAAAGTTAAGAAAAAAAAAAAAATAATAATACTTAATGTGTTGATGGGAATAACATCGAAAATATAAATGTATATAAATATATAATGGGTTCATGACATGACAATAAACCGAAAAAAGAAAAATGTAGCAAATTAATGGGTTAAACAAATTTTCTATTGCACAATTGTTGAATGAAAAAGCCATAATCGAAGATTCTTAAAAAATGTTGATTCCTTTCTTTCGCATCTACGACTATCTGGTAAATAATTAAACAAACGACACGGAGTTACATTATAAAACCGAGAAAAAGTGCTTTATTGATTTTAGGTACCGTTACAAAATGTCCGGTGTTAACGCGTAAGTTGTAGCTACCATACAGCCTGGCGGTCGTGGTCTCCACTGAAGGAAGATTGCGGGCCATGATTTGATTAATTCTTTTTAGCATTGCTCAGCTTCAGGATTACGCAGAAGGATGTTTCATACCTTAAATGAATCAGCGCTGAATTAACTAAATTCACCTTTTTTATTATTTTCTTAATCAGGATAGCCAGTACTGAGCTACGGCTGTGGAATCGATTTCAACCCCCTTTATGCCACTTAGACCTTGAATTTCGGAAAATCCCTTCTTATCTCACATCTAGGCAAAATAAGGAATAACTGTGCAAAATTTCAAGTACCTACGTCTAGTAGTTTTCGAGAAACGGTGTTCACAAGGAAAAACGACTTTGCTTTTATAGTATTTAAGATCACTAGTTTGTGGAACTTAAACCACCTACGCAGTGTTTCTAAATCAGAGTTCAGATCGGCAAATAAGTCGAGGTAGTTATTGTTAGAGTATGAAAGAGCAGTATCGTCGGCAAACGCTGTAATTTTGCCTTTGAAGGATTGAATGAACAGAGAATTTACGAAAATCAAAAATAAAATTGGGCCCAAAACGGACCACTGTGGAACTGTAATAAAAAACCGAAAAAAAAGCAGGCCACCCGGGTACTGTTAATTAAGTAAACTGTTAATATAGGCGCCTGCCTGGCGAAAAGCATCTACCCCGAGCAGAGCAATTAAGTTGCGTGAGCGGGACCTGTCGCATGCGGAAAGAGAGTTTAAGACCCCCCCTCCCATAGTAAAAAATACTTGCTTTTGACCCCTCTACAAAATACCGTTATCAATTTTTTGCGCCAAAGTTATCGTACTCGTGCCGATTATTCAGATACGAAGCAAACCACGAATACATCGATCCTCCGAAGCCTGCATTATACAGTTTCTTAAGTAGAAACTTATGATTTACCGTATCAAATGCCTTGGTAATATCTATAAACAAAGCAGCGGAAATTTCGGAATCGTTCAAGCTTTAAAAGATTTCTCCACACAATTTCAATAAAGCATCTTCAGTAGATCTTCCGCTTCTAAAGCCAAACTGAAAATCACAAAAAAAACTTGTTTTATCTAGGAATGACAGCATTCTACATTTAACACCCTTTTTAAAAATGTTGGAAAAAGTAGATAACAGAGAATTAGGACGGTAATTATTTAAAACTGTTGTATTACCCTTTTCATGTAGTGGAATTACCACTGATGTTTTGAGTGAATCTGGAAAGATTCCTTTCTCAATACTAAGACTAAATATAAAGCAAAGAACATCTGAAACTAGAAAAGATATATTTTTAAGAACACTACTTGAAATGCTATCATAAGAAGATAAGTTAGAAGATTTTAGTGACCATATTATTTTTTGTATTTCAAGTGCTGTAAAATGTTCAAAGAAAAAACTGCGTACTTGAAAATACTCCTGTCTGATGGTCCGATCATATCTGATAATAATTTAATGCATGATTGTGCCTTTGCAAGATTTGGGCGCAAAGCCCATTCTCTAACTATTATTACTAGTATCGCATGTGGTCGAAATTCGACAGAGGAGAATTTACCTAACTTTACGGTTACATACGCACATGATTTTTTTTTCTTTTTCTGCACATCTATACTTACTTACTTACTTAGATGGCGCTACAGTCCGGGGTGGACCTGGGCCTCAACCAACAAACCTCTCCAGCCAGCACGGTTACGAGCCAGCTGCCTCCAGTTGCGCACGCCAAGTTGGTTGAGGTCCCCCTCCACTTGTTTGCGCCACCTACCGCGAGGTCGTCCTCTACTGCGCCGTCCGTCCGGGTTAGATTCGAAGACTTTCTTAGCGGGAAGGTTGGGCTCCATCCGCTCTAAATGACCCAGCCATCTTAGTCGCTGTATGTGAACTCTTCTGGCTAAGTCGATGTCCTTGTATAGTGGCCGTATAGTTCGGCATTGTACCTTCTCCTCCACTCACCGTCTATGCAGATGGGACCAAAGATCGCTCGAAGAACTTTTCTCTCGAAATAACCAAGGGCATCCTCATCCGATTTTTTCAAAGCCCATGCCTCTGCGCCATACAGCAGGACTGGGATGATTAATGTCTTATAAAGAGTTACCTTAGTAGTTCGAGATAGGGCTTTGCTACTCAATTGCTGTTTTAGCCCATAGAAACAACGATTGGCAAGAGTAATTCTCCGTGTGATCTCTCCACTCATGTCATTTGCGGAGCTGACCATAGAGCCTAGGTAGACAAAATCCTTTACTACCTCAAAATTGTATCTGTCTATTGTGGCGTTCTGCCCAAGACGCCGATGTTGGGTGTCCTTTTTTGTAGACAGCATATATTTTGTTTTGCTTTCATTGACCGCTAGACCCATCTTTGCTGCCTCGAACTCAATACTCGTAAATGCCCCATTGACGGCCCGCTGAGTTCTTCCGATTATGTGAATGTCATCGGCATGAGCGAGTAGTTGTACAGACTTGAAGAAGATTGTATCTCCGGGGTTGGCTTGTGAGTTTCGTACAATTCTCTCAAGTACTATGTTAAAGAGATCGCATGATAGCGCGTCGCCTTGTCTAAGACCTTTCCTGACATCGAACGGTTCGGTGATGTTCTTACCGACTTTGATGGAGCAGCGAGAGGCCTCCATCGTCATTCTGCACAAACGGACGAGCTTGGCAGGGATGCCAAGACTAGACATGGCTCTGTATAACTCGTCTCTATACACGCTATCATACGCAACTTTGAAATCGATGAAAAGGTGGTGCGTATCGATTTTATATTCATGGGTTTTTTCCAAGATCTGCCGTAGTGTGAATATTTGGTCAATGGTGGACTTTCCCGGCCTGAAACCGCACTGATAAGGACCTATCAGGTTGTTGACGATCGGTTTTAGGCGTACACATAGTACGGCAGACAGGATCTTATATGCGATATTTAGGAGACTTATACCTCTGTAGTTGGCGCAGTTCAGAGGGTCTCCTTTCTTCAGGATCGGGCAAATGATGCTGAGGTTCCATTCACTGGGCATACTTTCGTCCGAAAAGATTTTACAGATGAGCTGGTGCATGCTCCTTACCAACTCATCTCCTCCTGCCTTGAAAAGTTCAGCGGCAAGGCCGTCGGCTCCAGCAGCTTTGTTGGATTTGAGTTTAGATATCGCTATCCTCACTTCATTATGATCGGGTTGACGGGAATTTTGACTGCCATCGTTACTGTTGAATGGCTCATTCTGCCTGACAGCGGAATATTGATCATCATCGCCGTTTAACAGTCTGCAGAAGTGTTCCTTCCATATCCTCAGCACCGACTGCGATTCTACTACTATGTTGCCATTTTCGTCCCTGCAGGCTTCTGTTCTGGCTTTGAAACCCTGGCATGTTCTTTTTACCCTTTGGTAAAATTTTCGAACATTATTCCTGCAATTAAGTCTCTCAATCTCCTCGATCGAGCGCTTCTCATGCTCTTTTTTCTTCTTTCTGAGAAGTCGATGTTCCTCTTTTCTCCTGCGCACGTAGAGCTCGTAAGCAGCTCTAGTCCTTCTATGCAGCGCCGCTTTGTACGCCTCTTGTTTTGCTGCATGTGCTTGCCGGCATTCCTCATCAAACCAGGGGTTTCGTTGTGGTGGGCGAGAGAAACCCAGTACATCAGAGGCGGCATCTCTGATGGCTTTTTGGCAACGCTGCCACTGGTCTTCCGCATTTGCTGCTGGCGGCATAGGACTGAGATTGAGATTAGAAGAAACACGATCGGCAAAGGTTCTGGCGGTCTCTTGCGATTGTAGCTTTTCGACGTCAAATTTCCTCACAGCATTTCGTTGATTTCGCTCCGTTGCGGATATCCGCATCCGTACCTTGGCTACAACTAGGTAGTGATCCGAGTCCACGTTGGCTCCTCGGAAAGTCCGGACACCCAGAATACTGGAAGAGTGCCTTGCGTCGATCGCAATGTGATCGATTTGGTTGACGATTTTTCGATCAAAGGAGAGCCATGTTCCTTTGTGAATATCGAGACGTTTGAACCGCGTACTAGCTACAACAAAGTTTCGCCCCGCCGCAAAGTCGATTAGCCTGAGTCCGTTGCCGGAAGTGTTGTCGTGCAGGCTGTGCTTTCCGACCACGCTACTAAAGACTTCCTCTCTTCCTAGCTTTGCGTTAAAGTCGCCTAGGATAATTTTAACGTCGTGGCTAGGGCATTGCTCATACGTCTTGTCCAAGAGCTGGTAGAAGTCGTCCTTTGTCGCGTCGTCCTTCTCCTCGTGAGGGGCGTGAACGCATATTAGGCTAATGTTGGCAAATTTAGCCTTGATACGGATAGTCATGAGGCGCTCGTTCACATGCCGGAAACTCAAGACTTCTTGCCTAAGTCTGTCTCCAATGACAAATCCGCACCCGAATAGACGCTGTCCTTTTTGTCTGTAGCAATTGCCGTAGTAGATGTCGCAGTTTTTCATACTCCTTTTGCCCGGCCCAACCCATCGCACTTCTTGGATAGCGGTAATGTCTGCTTTGAGACACTCTAGGGCCTCCGCAAGTTGTTCGGCTGCACGTGGTTTGTAGAGGGACCTAACATTCCATATGCAGACACGAAGATCGTTGTCCTTTTTACGTTTGCATGGGTCGTCAACAGTAAGATCATCCGTATCCGAGGCTGTTGGTTGCTTCGTAACCAAAGGTTTTTTACGTGGTAGGGAAGTTAACCCGACGGCACAACCCCCAACCTGGAGGGCCAGGTCCTTTTTTTTTGTACCCCTAGGACAAGAGGCCGGATACACCGATGTCAGTAACCCACTTCGGGGATATGAGCGCTGCCGTTGGCCCATTAAGGGTTCATCCGCCACCATCTCTTTTTCAATACCCTGACGTAGTATTGAAAATCCTTACAGACCTCAGCTCCAAATATGTTGAAGTAGCTCCAGTAAGGTATCCGCTGGTCTGTAGACGTCACCGTTGATTCCATCGAGAGAATTCGTCCGCCGCACGTCCTCCTTCTGTGGACCTCTTGCTAGACTTCTGAGACGCATATTTCAGCCGATCAGGTCAACAAGAGATGCCTCGTCCGGTTAGACATATGCGCGCTGAAGTTCACCCAGATGTGCTTATGCAGGTCTGAGTGTTCAGCTGCACATATATCGTCAGACTCAGCATACGCTCATAGTTAGTTCACTATCAGATAGCTATCCAGCGGGCACCGCGTGGAGGTGATGATGCGATTTTGCCCACCAATATCTGTGGTGTTATTTCAGATTCTTGTCCTGTCTTCTCTCTCCATTTTTCTGAATTCTTTGCGTATAGTATGTTCCCCTATTCTACAGAATGGTTCAGGTCCAATGAAGGGTTCTGCAGCTCCTTGTCTTGCCAAGGCGTCTGCTGCTTCGTTACCTTTGATCCCGACGTGACCGGGTATCCAGTAAAGCGTAACTTTGTTGTTTCTACCCAGTACATTGAATTTGTGTAGTTATTCCCACACAAAAGTTTTGACTGCATGACATAAGAGTCAAGTGCTTTGATAGCTGCTTGACTGTCTGATAGTATTACTATGTCACAGAAGCTGTACCTTCTTTCGAGATTGAGTTGTATACATCTATCTCTAGCACATATTTCAGCTTGAAAGATACTGGTACTCTTATTCATGGGTTCTGAGTGCTTCGTCCTTGGCCGAAACACGCCAGCCCCTGTTCCTTCATCAGTTCTCGAACCGTCTGTATATCACTTTACTGCCCAGTCCGTACGTCGTTGCTCCACTCTTTCCTGTTATTTAACTTTCTACCGAAGTTTTTCCCAAAGTTTAATTTTCGGATACTATCGTCTCTAGAGACTACCATCTGGGGAAGTTTCTTCCTCTTCGCTTTGTCCATGCTGTGCTTAAACAGCCTTTCGAGACGCCTGGTTTGATAACAGATGCAGCTAGCTGAAAGCTGCACGTCAGACTTTCTAGTAGGGATGAAAGACTTTTGATTCGAAATGGTGAATCAGAAAAGATGATTTCCAATGATTCATTCCAAAACCATACTATATAAAAACAAAATCATTACCGAGATTCCACAACCGTTTCTACATAACACAAGTATTAAAATATCATATAAAAATATCTATACAGTGAAATGAAAGTGAAACACCTTTACGTTCCTTTATTCCGTGGAATGACCGCGGATTAATGGAGTGAATTATGTTCATTTATACACCAGGGCTTGTTTTCTGGAAGTCATTGGCATGATAACCTTTTTCTTTCGGAAATCAACCTCCAACCATGGTTTTATGAATATACATTAGAGTCCGAGCAGCCCTGCATAACGTGTACAACGAAAATGACTAAATATTTGCGAGGTTACTTACCTCGCAAATTAGCAGACTGCGAAGCAGCGGTCGATTCCAAATGCGGTCCCTGCGATGTCAACGTTCCGGATAATTGTACTCCACTGGCTTACTTTGTTGAGTTGATCAGTTGTTTGATTTCATTGAAATAATTTCACTGCATGTAAATAAACTGATGAGACAGATAGGTGTGCGCATAAGAATGAATGAAGTAGTCGGGTGTTAAATAGAATAGTCCAGACTTAATTAATTAAATTAAATAAAGAAAAATCGACTCAAATGTACTTTAGATTCCAGGTTAATTATTTTTGTGGCAATCCACGTACTGACGATCTGCTTCAACTCTCTAGTCTCCAACTCTTCCGTGTATCAAACATTTGTTTTAATATCTTGAAAAAAGCAAAGAGTAACAAGAAAATAATGAATGAATTGCAGCAAGGGTTTCGTGCCCTGTGACTTAAAAGATCTATGATACGAGTACCTTGTCCGAGGGTGTTTTCGAGCTATAACTTCTTTCTCGCCTTAGTTGTTCAAGGAAATTTAAAAGCATGCTATTGTTAATAACCTAAAGGTAGTATAAATTTCCGAAAAATTCCCACCCACTAGGTTGGCTGGTTGTAGGAGATGAGATTGTCGCTAATTGGTCCTTTTACGTTTCTTTGTTTTTTATAGGTTAGGACTAGATTGCTTTTTAATAGTCCGCGGAATATGGGGATATAAGAAGTGGAACGTTATGAGAAGAACCTTGTTTACTTGGCAAATTCTAGCACATTGCTATCTCTCTGAGACGCGTCATGTCTGTTTACATTTCCGAACTTAGTAGTTTTGGCTGTAGTCTTACTTGTTCCTGGGCAGTGGCAGATGAACTGTTTCACGCTTTCTTCCACCTAATTTACTTGCTTATGTCCCGTATCCCTTGGCCTCTACAACGCCTACGCACCATCGTGTATGTTTTTTAGCAATGCGCCTCAGTTCTCCCCAACTACCGTGCCTCCTTCTCGACTGTTCTGCGCCATGTTCTCCTCGAACCGCCAGGTATTCTGCCATCCAGAGTTAAAGTGTTCGATTACATGGGATGTTTAGCTATGGAACTATCACCTATTTGTCACTTTCGTCGTTGGATGGTAGTTCCTATTGGTTCCTTACCCGTTCTCTGGTAGAGGTGTTCGTTTGAAATACGTTTGGGCCAGAAAATCCTTGAGACGTTGCGCAGGCACCTGTTAACGAACATTTGCAGCTTTCTTGTGATAGTAATGGTCACTCTCCACGTGCTGCATCCATACACTTGTAACAGCAAGGATTCAATGTTGGAGATTAATGGTCTTAGCTTAGTGTTCAAACCTACTTTACGTCATTTAAACACGAGAAATTTTCCATAGGTATGCGAAATAGGTTGTAAAAGTAACAAAACATTTATTTTTTTCGTGGCAGGTACTTGGATGCTATTTATGTTCAAATTATCTGTACAATACTTGTACCAGTTCGCCAAAATATTCTAATAATTTCGATATTCAAATAAATTTAATTACAATACGGTGAAAGAGAAATTTTGTCATATGTTGAGTTTTGATTTTAGATTTTAATTGCTCATTTTAATTCATTTGCTGTGTTTATCTTGGTCATCTTCTCTCATTTAAGCGGTAAAATTTCAACAAATTGGTTAATAGTAAAAGAAAGAGTGGTTATCCTGCTAACATGTCTTAGTTAAGCGAATCAAGCAGCAATTCACCTGAAGTCTGTAAAATGTTGTCTTCATTCGTGGGCCTATCATTTTTCTCCGACAATTATTCACCTAGCCAGCGTAATTTTTCTCAACTTGCAGTCTTCCCCAATAGCACAATATGCCAGATTTTAATAACTGTTGAAGATATATGAAAGCATTTAGCTTTACTTGGCAGCGATACTACGAGTACATATAGCCCTGTCGGTATTCCTTCGATTGTGGTAAAGTATTGCTAGTATACTCACCTTTAGCACACTTATTTCGAGCGTCATTAAAGAATAGAATATACACAGTCAAAAACCTATTGGAATTTATATATTTTACTAACAAATCTGCCGAGGATTTCAGCAAGGCCTTTGACAAGCTTCCTCAAAGCTTAATTCTGCTTGAAATTACGTCTTTTGGCTTCCCTAGACATCTTGCAGACCGAATTTATCAAGTTTTAATTCAGGGAATAGCTTCCAATACAATTTTTCTAAGGATGCGACTTACACCCATACATGTAGAGTCTTAGCTTACTAGGGCCTCTACTTAGCCTACGCGACATCGTGTACGGTTTCCGGCAATGGGTCTGAGTTCTGCCCAACTTTCCCCAACTGCCGTGCCACCTTCTCGACTATTCTGCGCCATGTTCTCCTCGGACCGCCATGTCTTCTGCCATTCTAAATTAAAGGGTTCCATTGCATATCATGGTTAGCTATGGAACTGTCACCCTTTCGGAACTTGTGACCAATCCACTGCCACTTCCGTCGTTGGATGGTTGTGCCTTTTGGTTGCTGACCCGTTTTCTCGTAAAGATCTTCGTAAGAGATATGATTAGGCCAGAAAATCCTTAAGATATTGCGCAGGCACCTATTAACGAACGTTTGCAGCTTTCTGTTGATAGTAGTGGTCACTCTCCACGTACTGCATCCATATAAAGGCACGGATTCAACGTTGGAGCAGAACAGTCTTATCTTGGTGCATTGCTTCGCCATTGGCTACCTATATATCCAGTTCGGTTCCACCATCGGTCGAGACAATACTTCCAAGATATTGGAAATCCTCTACTCTCTCTACCGGTTGTCCAGCAATGCATATTTGAGCAAATGAGTTTGTTCCAAGGCTGATAATTTTAGTTTTTGCCGTATTCATTTTCACGACGCCTGCCTCCCTCTCCACATCTGCTGTCATTTGGTGGAGGTGAATAATTCTGTGAGAAAGTAAGCATACATCGTCAGCGTAGTCAAGATGTTTCAGTTGAGATGTAAGAGTCTATCGAATTCCTCCGTTTCCCGTCGACAAAGCTGCATGAAGCACATCGCTAATCACCAATAGGAATAATATTGGTAAAAGGATACAGCCTTGTCTTACCCCACTTTGGATCTCAAATTTCTCAGACAACCTACCTCTTTGTAGAACGTGACATTTGGAGCCTTCATATGTAGCTTTGATAATAGCAATTAGTTTATCGGGAATACCTCTCCTGCATAAGGCACGGCAAATAACCTCCCTCCCTTCTCAAAATCGATAAACAGTAGGTGGAGTGGCGATCGATATTCAACGCACTGTTTGATAATAATCTGCAGGGTGTTGATGTGGTCGACACAGGAGGATCCAGAGCGGAAACCTGCTTGTTCGGCATCGAGTGTGTCTTCGAAATGTTGTTTGATTCGCTCCAGGATGATTTTAGCTATTATCTTAGCTACGGCAGGCAGCACGCAGATACCCCTTCAGTTTCCGCACTCCATTAAATTTCCTTTCTTAGGAAGCTTGACGATCATTGTCTTTTTCCACTGGTTAAGAAAGCTCTCAGCTTCCCAAGCTCGATCTATAAGTGGAAGCAGAAGCTCAGCCGATGTTGTAGGCGCTGCTCGTAAGAGCTCTGCTGGAATACTGTCAAGTCCTACCGCCTTGTTGGTTTTGAGTGCCTTGACCGCGGTAGTGATCTCGTCATTAGTGGAAGTCGTGGTGCGTATTCGGGAACTTCTCACCTCGGGCATTTCAGTCTGCTTTGGGAGCATATCTCTAGTGAATACGCTGTTCAAAACCGCTCAAAAAGCTCTTTCCATCTCTTCGGCTGGTCCTCATCTGAAATGAGCAAGGAGCCGTCTAGGCTTTTCACTGGGTGTTGGCTCGAGCTGCGACCACCTGCCAGCTCTTTGGTGATTCTGTAGACGGTCCTGCTGTCGCACCTCCGTGCAGCTTCTTCTGCTTCTGTAGCCAGCGCGTTGATGTAGCTGCGCTTGTCACGTCGCACGCTGATCGTCTCTCATCTTCATGCGATATAGGGACTCTAGCTCGCTTCTCCCTGCTGCTGAAGTAGCTGCAACGTGAGCTTTCAGCCGTTTTCGTTCGTCAGTCCGTCTCCACGTATCCTCGGAAAGCCACGCCCTATGTCTTCCCTGCGATCGACCGACAATTCTTTCAACGCCAGATGTAAAAACATTTTTCACAGCACACCAATGGTCTTGGATGGTTGCGGGCAGTGAGCTGATTGCTTCTACACCTTGAGAAAAGTGCTCCCTTAATTGTTGGCGCACTGAGTTGTCACTAAGTCTATCGATGTTGAGTCTGGGCATTCTTGTGTTGTAGTGGGATCTTTGAACTGCAGAAGTGCGTAGTTGGAGAGCATTGAACCTCACCCACAGTGGGCACACTACCCACTGTGCCATGGACGCCCACTAAGGAACTCACTTAGATCCTCTTTTATTTATTATTGCATTCAATGATTCAATGACGTGGTGGCAATACTTAAGTGTTCTCGAATTTTAATCAATACTGGTGACAGAAGTCTTTAGACTCGTCCGCAGTGCGGCCGATTGCATCACTATGCAAAATGACGTACGTTCGATAAGAACGTCTCTTAAACTGGAATCATCCTACACGTATTGAGCTATATTGCGACCGCCTGAAACGTCGGGAAATATGTAATGTAGCATTTTTACACCGGTTTTGTTGACTCGGTAGATCTTCTAAATGGAGTCCGCTTAAAAGTAAGATGCTACAGCTCTAGAAATACCGACATTTTTCTGCGTAAATTTCTACCGAACGAATTACAATTCTAACGAACCTCAAATCATATTGCCATCGACGTAAGGCACTCTTCCAGTATTCTGGATGTCCGGACTTTCCGAGTAGCTAACTTGGATTCGGATCACTATCTAGTTGTGGGCAAGATACGAAAATGTCCAGATTGGAGGGAAATCAATGAAATACTGTAAGGAAGTTTGACGTCGAACGGCTACAATCGCAAGAAACTTATCTCAATCTATGTCCTATGCCGCCAGCAGCAAATGCGGAAGACCAGTGGCAGCGTTGCTAACAAGCCATCAGAGATGCTGTCTATCACAACGAAACCCCTGGGTTGATGACGAATGCCGGCAAGCATATGCAGCAAAACAAGAGGCGTACAAAGTGGAGCTGCATAAAAGAACTAGAACTGCTCGCTAGCTCTACGCTCGGAGGAGAAATAAGAAAAAGAAACATGAGAAACGCTCGATCGACGAGATTGATAATGTACTTTATTGCAGGAATAATATTTGAAAATTTTAGCAAAATTTAAAAAGAATATGACAGGGTTTCAAAGCCAGAACAGAAGAAGAAGTCAGCAGCAACCTAAATTGTAATACAGTAGTACAATCGCAGTCGGTGCTGAGAATATGGAAGGAACACTTCTGCAGACTGCTAAACGGCGACGATGACGGATATCAGGCAGAATGAACCATTCAACAGTGATGATGATAGTCAAGCTTCCCGTCAACCGGATCAGAATGAAGTGAGTATAGTGATATCTTAATTTAAATCCAACAAAGCTACTGGATTCGACGGTCTTGCTGCCGAAATTTTCAAGGCAGGAGGAGATACGTTGGTAAGAAGCATGCACCAGCTCATCTGTAAGATCTGGTCGGACGAAAGTATGTCCGATGAATGGAACCTCAGCATTGTTTGCCCGATCGTGGCGAAAGTTAACCCTCTGAACTGCGCCAGCTACAGAGGTCTTCTCAACATCACATATAAAATTCTGTCTGCCGTATTATGTGAACGGCTAAAACCGATCTCCAGGTCGGGAAAGTCCTCCAAATATTAACACTAGGATAGAACATGGAAAAACCCATGAATATAAAATCGATACGCATCACTTTCTCATCGATTTCAAAATTGCCTATGATAGCGTGTATAGAGACGAGCTATACAGAGTCGTGTCTAGTCTCGGCATCCCTGCCAAGCAGTCTGTGCAGGATGACGATGTAGAACTCTAGCTACTCCATCATAGTCGAACAGAAAACCATCGAACCGTTCTATGTCAGGAAAGGTCTTAGACAAGGTGACGTGATATTGTGCGATCTCTTTAATATAATACTTGAAAGAATTGTACGAAACTCACAAGCCAACACTGGAAGTACAATCTTTTACAAGTTCGTACAACTACTCGCTTACGCCGCGCCGATGACATTGGCATAGTCGGGAGAACTCAGCGGTCCGTCAGTGGGGCATTTGCAAGTATTGAGATCGAGGAAGTAAAGATGGGCTTAGCGGTCAATGAAAGCAAAACAAAATATATGCTGTCTACAAAGAAGGACACCAGACATCGACGTCTTAGCCACAATGCCACAATAGATAGATATAATTTTGAGGTAGTAAAGGACTTTGTCTACCTAGGCACCAAACATCGGCGTCTTAGCCACAATGCCACAATAGACAGATATAATTTGAAGGTAGTAAAGGACTTTGTCTACCTAGGTTCTATCTCGAACTACTTAGGTAACTCTGTATAAGACACTAATCATCCCAGTCCTGCTGTTATAGGCGCATAGGCATGGACTTTGTCAAAGTTGGATGGAATACCCTTGGTTAGTTTGAGAGAAAAAATCTTTGAGTGATCTTTGATCTTCGGTCTGCACAGACGGCGATTGGAGAAGAAAGTACGATGCCGAACTATACGGCCTATACAAGGACACCAACTTAGACAGGAGAGTTCACATACAGCGACTAAGATGACTGGGTCATGTAGAGTGAATGGAGCCCAACGACCCAGCCTGGAAAATCTTCGAATCAACCCTGAATGGACGGCGCAGTAGAGGACGACTTCGCGGTAGGTAGAGGGGGACCATAACCAATGTGGACCACTGGTCCACATTACCCGACCGTATGGTTCACATTACCCGCAAAGTACCGAAGGTCAGTGCTTTTTAATTTTAACACATTGTTTCCCTTACAAAGAAAAAAAGCCAGATGATTACGTTGGTTTGGCTTTAAAGTGAGAAGCAAATGTTTTGGACAAGATTTTGAGTTATTATTTTTGGAAAAAGTCTAAAAACAACAAGACAGGAATGAAAAATGAAATCAGTGGTTTACATTTGCCGCACTTATTCTACCCCTGAATTTGTGCATAAAGACGTCTGCAATAAAGGAAACTCTTAGACAAGCTGCTGGATATACTTACTATACCATATAGCACCCCACTCTGAGGTCAGCATGGCCCCATTTAACCTATGGTGCGTTTATCTCAGGTTGTTTGAGATGTTGGTCAAGAAAATGTACACTCAAATCAGGTTAAGAGAATTAGAGTTAGTAAAATACAGTCAAGACAATTTTTAAGATTACTCAAGACTCCCGACCCAGCCCATATTTAAAAATTCAACAGCTGACAAATTCAAAATTGCACTCAGTGCAAACAAAGAGTTAATCTAGATAAATGCATAATTAAAAATGATTCGAACAGACGAAATGATATGAAAGCGCCGATTTTTATTAAACCAGTTTCTTGATAGCAACAAATTGCGGAATGACCCTTTGCTTTTTACTCTGTGTGCTTCAAAATTGATGATGATCAGCACTGAAGTTGTATAGCGCATGGTTTTTTTGTGTGTATACTTTTTGGATGAGAATTTAATTAAAAGAGAAAATACGAATAGCGAGCTTCATATCTTTAGGATGTGCGAACAAATTTCCTGTTCTTATTTGCCTCTTTCGTGGCATATTCTAGGGCTGTTATTTCGCAATGGGGTTCAACAAGTGCAGCCAGTTTTTGGTTTAAAATTAAATATACGAATCGATAAAAATGTTATACCAATTAATAAGAAGTACAAGAAACAATGATTTTTACAAGTCTGCGTAAAATTTAAATAATTTTTTTTAAACCTCCTTAAAAAACAAACATTCTTTTCTAAAAAAAAAAAAAAAACATTCAGAACGTTATTTTCATATCCATCTATATCTAGCTTGGAAATGGCCGGTTTTCAGAAATCTTTTTCTTTTTGTTGTAGCCCATGCCCAACCTAAACGATGCGTAAATTTAAACGGAATCATTACAACCGTTTTCGAGGAAATCGAATTTTTCCAAAATCGGCTCGTTTTGGGTTTAAATGAATATTCCGATTTTGCCTCGAATTGTGAACTAGTGCTTTACACAGCAGTCAGAATCTGTGTACTCACTTTCTTTTTAATTTCCCTATAATAGTAATAGAGGCTCCAAGACAAAGGGATACAGGATATAAGTAAATAAAGTATCATAAAATAAAATAATAATCACCCCGATTACGGCTGGCATTTTTTGCTTTTCGACGATTGTCGTTTTATTCATAGCTACGACCTGCTGACCGTTAAACGTCACTAAGCAATTTTGTTGTCGTGTAGAATACTATGACAACTCTTTCACGTTTAAAAAGTTATGAAAATGGATTCCTGGTACATCTGAGGAATAAAACGTTAATCGTTGAAAAGCGAAAAACGCCAGCCGTAATCGGGGTGATTATCTCTCTTAATGAACTTTTTCTGTTTATGTGACTGAATGGTTTGGGTTTGTTTTCCGAAATGCTTTGGCTATTCGATTTTGTTCTGTTACGGCTGCATACCTGGAGAAATAAACAAAAAAAAATAAACGAAACAAAACCAACAGTCGGAGAAATTTCAGATTTTACTTACCACGGTGTGCTTCCTGGCAATACCGGGTTTGTTTTCCGAAATGCTTTGGCTATTAGATTTTGTTCTGTTACGGCTGCATACCTGAAGAAATAAACAAAAAAAATAAACGAAACACAACCAACAGTCGGAAAAATTTCAGATTTTACTTATCACGGTGTACCTGGCAACACCGGTATGCTGCTTTGTCTAATGTCCTCACCCTCTCCTCTTGTTGCTACATGTTGCATATTTCCAATTGGAGCCAACTGAAAATTACAAATGTTAAAGTAATGAAAGAAAAATAAGAAAAGAAAAGGTGATTATTGAATATTATTACCTCGACGTAAATACTGTTTGGTTGACATTTTTGCCAAGTTCCTTTTATCCTTCTTCCTCCATCTGTTTGTCTCCTTCTGGCATTTTTAACAATGGCAGTAAATTTGTTCAAAATAAAAGAAAAGTGTAGAGATACAGGGGCTTATATGCTGATCTAGAGTTGTAAAATTTACAGGAGCTAGGGGGTAAGGGGGTGAACGATTATCTGAGAGAGATCATTTTCAAGATCGGATGATTTTCAACTAGAGGGATTATGGTGAGATGTTAAGAATGGTTAATACATTGGTTATTTTTCAGAGTTTTAGAAATTAATTCTTTACAGCTATAATTCTTAACGTGTGTATATAATGAGGATTCGATTGGGAATAAGATTTATTTACATAATTTATATAATTAAGGGAAAAAAATTACTAACAAAAACCCTTATATGATTCTTAATCCTAAATAACACTTAAAACTAAATAACAAAGTGATCACAGAGATGAATAAATAATGTGCAACGGGCTCATCCTTTGCCAATATTTCTTCAAACGTGCTTTTCTTCTTTTATAAAACAAATGTTTAATTAATTTTATATAATTAATAGATATTAAAGATATTAAAATAAAATAAATAATGTATAAATGAATAAATAAATAAGTGCACATGAAAACAATACATAAATTACTAAGTTGATAAATAAATTGGAACATAATTATAATAAATAATTGAAGAAAACAAAAATTAAAAAATGTACGTAGAAAATAAATTACAAATGAACAGATAAATAAGTAGCTAAACGTGCAACATTATAATATAAGTTGTTGGATGAGCTCGTTGTCTGAATATCTGCATTTCTCAAAGAAGTTAGTTCTAAGTTTGTTTATAGATGTAGAAATAAAATTGACATTTGCTCTTTTGTGGAACCTTCTAGTTGAGAAGTGCCAAGATAGATTTAGCATCATTTTTAAAATTTTATTTCGGCAAATTTGTAGTTTTCCTACGTGTGTATTGGCACAATCACACCAGACTGGTGCACCATAAGACAGTATGGCCAGGAAAATAGTCTTAAAAATGATACTCTTATTATCAATACTAAGAGCGGATCGTCTTTTAATGAATGGATATAGTATCTTAAAAGTCAAGTTTATTTTGTGTATTGTGTTGAACACATGTTTTTCAAATGTTAATTTACTATCTAGAACTAAGCCCAGATACTTGCATTCATTGCTCCAATCAATCTCTTCGGTGTACAGGTTAAGTTTTCTTGCGGAAAAGAAAGTTTGTTTTCTGCGGCGAGTAAAGAATACTGCTTGAGATTTATTAGGGTTAACTTTAATTTTCGATCTATGGAAAAACTTTTCAATTTTGTGCAAAGAGTTTTGCAAGCAGTGTAGTATGTCAGAGGGTAGCATACTGGATGAATAGATGGCAGTGTCATCAGCAAACATGGCCAAATTTGTGTTTGTAAAAAGCTTCGGGATATCAGACATGTATATGTTAAACAGAACGGGACCTAAAACTGAGCCCTGAGGTACCCCAAACGGAACATCCTGCAAAGAAGAGTGTTTATTTCCGACATGAACTGCAAAGAATCTACGCTGTAAAAAGTTTTGAACAATTTTGATTAACGCAGTAGGAAATCCGAATTTGTACATTTTGTGCACTAGTGCATCATGCCATACAGTATCGAACGCTTTTTCGATGTCCAAAAGAACTAAGCCTGTGGAACATTTTAAGGTGAACCTTATTTGGAGGTGATTTTTAATTCGCAGGACTTGATGGCTGGTTGAGTGTCCGCATCTAAAACCAAATTGTTCTTTGGGATACATTTCGTTTATCTCAATATAAGTCAGAAGCTTTCTTTTGATAATTTTCTCGAGAATTTTGCCAGTGCTGCTCAACAAACTAATTGGCCGATAACTTAAGGGATTGTCTTTGGACTTACCAGGTTTTGCAATTTAGAGAACTTTAGCAGTCTTCCACACTTTCGGAAAATAGCAATTTCTGAGACATGCATTAAATATAAGTACAAGGTATCTAATACCCTTAGGTGGTAAAGATTTCAGGAGTCTATTGGATATATTGTCAAGACCTACAGATTTTTTCGGTAAAGTTTCATTTATAATATTTTTAACAGAAGCAACGTTTGTTGAGGTACTTTCATCAGCATGGTTGATGATTATGGCCAATTCAGCAATCGAAGCTTCAACTTCATAGGACGTTTCGAGATCGCTAAGATTCGCAGATACTAAATGATTATCTGCAAATGTTTTAGCGAGAATATGTGCTTTTCTTCTTGTGTGACATAAGCTGTACCGAGAGATTTAAGCGGAGGAATATTACAAGACTTTTTCTTAATAATTTTGGCTACATTCCAGAATGGTTTAGAACGCTTAGAGAAGCTAAATAACATTGAATTCCAGTATTTGTTTCGAAAGATGCTAATTTCATCATTAATTTGACTATTCAGCATCACATATTCAGCTCTATAGAAATGTTGCCTATACCTGATCCATTTTCTTCTAACGCAATTGCGAAGTCTTATTATATTATATACTGCGGTAGTGACGGCACTTGACGACACTGGGCTGAAGTCTTAGGAATTGAACTGTCGGCCGCAGCTGTAATGGTTTCTATAAAGTTCTCAATCTCATGTGACACATTAGGATTTGACAATGAAAGATTATTATCAATGTTGATGTTATTAGAGATATATGCTCGAAATCTATTCCAATTTGCTGCCGTTATGGTGAGATGTTGCAGTCTGACCAACCCATGAAATTGCATCAGAAGTGGTGCAAGTGCAATAGGGAGCAGACGTCTCCGAGTGTCTAAAGTAAAGTGCAGTATTTTAAGCCCTTTCCATAAGGCAGCGAACATATTTTTTTACCATATACCTACACCCAGCGGCGTAAGTTTTTTTTTGTATATTGGCAGGGATTTCCCTAAATGATTTTTGATACATCTAATGTTCTAGGGCAGCCACATACCAACAAAAATGTACGTAGTGGTCGCCAAATATTTAAATCGTAACATTTATCTAATCATGAAAGCGGAAGTAAAGCTTGTGCGATTGATGGAACTCCTCACATCCCGTTGCACACTCGCATTCTACGGATACCAATATAGACTATGTATATATAAACAGAAACAAAACATGCACGTAGATCGTCATGATATATAAATCACCGACAAATATAAATCATCACCACATAAATACAATAAAGAGAACAAGCAAATGATCACTGGAAATCTGTGTGACCATCGGCTATAAATTAAGTTATAGATTAAGTTAAGTGTAACCTTTTCTGGATCACACAAATGCAGCTACACTATTTGGCATTTAGTTTTCCTCAGTAACGAAGTGATGCAAAATCGGAGGCCTGTCGATACTTCCGAAGGTCGAACAGGTGAGCACCACAGGCGGATCAGTCTTCTTTTTCTTCCTATTCGGCGAGGTTATGATCCAAGGGATCTAACCCTGCCACTTCACTGCATTTCTACTGATGCGCCTGTGTGGTTCGCCTATTTGACACCAGAAAATATCGACAGGCCTCCCGATTTCGGATCACTCGGTTACTGAAGCCGATGAAATGCCGATGTCGTTGCATTTGTGTAATCCAGGCGTTTATAGGTCTGCCTCTCTTGCCTCGCGATGTCTTTGGAACGTTCATTGATATTGCCTTTTTAATAGGGTTAAAATAATCTCTTCTTTGAACGTGCCAATCCAGCTGACCCGGTCGCGCTCTATTTTTCGTAAGATGGTTTCCTTGACGTGAAGGCTTCCACAGATCTTCGAACTTCTTATTCAACCAAGCTTTGTCACGCGTGCTGTCATGCGAAGCATCTTCACCTTAGCTGCCGTTAATTTACTCTCATACTTTTTATACATTGTCCAACATTGTGGACCTTATGTGAGCGCTGGACGCACAACAGCGGTGTAGGTCACAGAAGATAGCGGAGTTTTGTCGCCACTTCATTCACCCTACAGTTACGCGATGATTGATGTCGTCATCACAGGTTGCTTCGCTATTGATCGTTCATCCCAGATGCTATCAAATAAATGTCTGGAATAGGCCTGAGTGGATAAAAGAACGGGCAGCACAAGTACTCTGTTTTTTTTGAACTAAGGCGATACCCATTTCCCTCCAAAACGTCCACCCACACATCAAGTGCTCATTGCAGGCATGTAGGATCTTCACTTATGATGGCTCCATCGTCAGCAAAGAATTATTGATGTACCTTGTGGTCCGTCACTTTACCTTCAAGCAGATAGACAAGGACTGTAATAAAGAGCAAAGGACTTAAGACGCTTCCCTGGTGCACCCCGACTTTGATTGGGAACTCTTCGGCTACTCCAGCGGGACCTGTTACCCTTGTCTTTGCTCCTTCGTACATGTCCATGATCATCTATACATAGGTTTCTGGAACCCCTCGATGTCTTAGCGCCACCCGTATCAGATCTTTTGGTTGTCTGTCGAATTCATTTTCAAAGTCAACCACAGGCGGATCAGTAGAAATGCAATAAAGTAAGAGGGTTATAATCAAATAAGTTCAGATTATAACCTCGCCGAAATGAAGAGTAATATGTAATTTGTCTGTATATTGTTGCTAGATCCACCAACACCCAATACAAATTAATTTACCAGTCATCCGTTCACAGATATGGCGATTCGACTCCTGGTTAACAATATGACAGATCGCGGTAATTAGACATGATCATAACTTAGATTTTTTGATAACAGAAATATAATAGACCGCTTAAAGGAATTCAGAATTGTTTTGATTTCATATATGTGCATACATTTATAGCTGAGCAGTTTATAAAACAAAAAATTATAAAATTTGACTGGCATTTTTATAAAATTGTAAAGAATGGCATCTATTGTGTATCCGAAGCTTTGTTCTTTCTTGCTGATGCGATGGCCTAAATTATCTGTTATTACTCTATTTCCTGGTCTCTTCAATTTGCACAAGATTTTGTACTTTTTATTCGCGGCGATATAGTTTTTTATTTGCATCGATATTATATTTATGAAATCTCTCCAAGTAGTTAAAAGCAGTGTTCCTAGTTGAATTTGTGCAAAATAGACCAAAAAACAGCCGAGAAATGATTAATTTGTAAAAAAAACGGGCTAATATACACGATTTTTTTCTGAATAACCTGGTACTGAAAAATATTATATTATAGAAGAAAATATGTACGTATATGTATAGAATAGGTATATATATATTTTTTAATTTGCTTTTTGTAAAGAACCGTTTATTTTAAAGTTAGAATAAAAATTCGGATTCAACTTTGGTATATGAGCCCAAAAATTGCTTGTATAAATTATAAAGTAACTCTGATCAGCCATTTAGGCTGCAGACCGAAGTATAGACCGACAGAATAGCAATAGCAAGTATTGAGTTCAGTTCTCTTTGCGCATCCAATTCGGAAAGGCAATGCGAACATTTTCTACTACATTGAAACACGAAGTTTTATTTCATTTGTTTGACTATTTCATGTTAGCTGGGCAAACACCTTCACTCATGAATGTCATTCCCGGCTTGAGCGCACTCATGAATGCCAGTGGATGGGACTGCATGTCAGAGCCAAACCTTCGGTGCATACGGGTATAGCAAGAAAGTGATAAAAGAAACCAAAAACAGTCTTTATACTCGTTATGTCCTCCACGGACTATTAGCTGTTCGTTTGACTTATTTGGTTGGTTGGTTGGTTGGTTAGTCACGGTCCTCGATGAGGATGCACTTAGACCAGATAAAGGCCGATTGTGTTGCTGATGTGTAAAGTAGGTGGGTCACCCTCTTACTCTTAGAAACATCTACTTCTCTCTATGAAATATTGTAGTCAATTTTAGCCGTGCAGAAGTTGCTGAGAACATTTAGATCGTTGAAAAAGTATTCCTCCAGGGTAACCTTCCTGATGTTGGCGAGTGCAGGACAAGTGCATAGTGACTGGTGGTCTCTTCTTCTTCTTCGTCCCTACATCTTCTGCAAAAATCATTGTAGAGAATGCCTTATCTCTGGACGTGTCTTCTTATAGCGCAGTGTCCGGTAATTCTGAACAACTTATAGTTCATAGCTCAAGACAATATTTCACATTAGTTATTTTCTATATTTTTGAAATTCAAACTTAAAAGAACCAATCCAGTTTTGTGTTTAGGTAATGAAATTACCATCTAAACTCCCATTGAGATTAAATAAATAAATAAATAAAACAAAATTTAAATGAAAGGCCTTTATTAAGACTTTACATGCAATTTCCGATCTTTAAGCTGGACGTCAATGTTTAACTCTCCCATTGCCTAAAAAGTTGGTATGGTATCTTGGTGTTGGCGTTTCCTCAACCTATGGGCAGATTTTGATCGTTTATATTCCTGTTTGGCCAATCCATGTTTGAGTCCTTGAGCTTCGAAAAAAGAAGTAAAGCATAGAAAAACCGAAGTAAACAAAGGTTTATCTTTTTTTATAATTCACTCGCGCTAAAAGGGTTATGACTACCCTTTTCATGTATTTCGATATACAGCGTGAGCAGTAAGAAAGAGGGGTCAGGGAAAAAAGGAGACAGCGGTGCACATGGTCTTAAATCTTGTGCAGCTAATTCCAAACGAAAATGTCTTACCAAAAATACTGCGAAAGAGTCCATCCCAGTCGAAATCATACAGACTTTGGCGAATATCATAGCCAAGCTGATTATCCGAAGCAAATACGTTTTCTAACAATCGTTGCGCTTGTTGTTCCCTATCGTGATACATGTAAGCTCGACCGCTCAAGCCGTATCTATCATATTCAGTATATGGAATCGAATAAGCGAGGCTGAGACAGATCGCACAAAGGAAACTGAGTGCACCGAATTTATTCATTATGCAAGTAAAGTTTTCCTTTATCTAAAAGAGAACTGAATGCTATTAAACAAAAAGATATAATGTTGAAAAGTCATCTTTAAAGGCGAATGAACACCAAAAGGTTCACTATGAACTTAGCTTTTGATTGTCTCACTTATGGTACCTTAGTTAATAAGATAAGGAACGCATTTGGAAGAAATATACACATGTACATTGTACATACTCGTAGGTCTTTATTTGATAAAAAAAAAAGAATTACTTACATTTTAATACACAGCGAAGGTAGTGCTTATCACTGTGTTGAAACTCTTTGACACCCATAGCTCAGCCTTTTCATGCTCCTTAAATACTCACAGCTCCTCTGGAAGCTATGCTCCGCATAACTAATACTATAAAGCGGTGAAAATTAACTGACTGTAAAATGTTATTGAATTTTTAACTTGACAATTAACTACTTTTAACTACCGTACATTTTCCGCTGAGAAACGATAAGACTTGTTTAATTAGTAAATTAGTTATGGTAAAAGCTGCGAATGTAATTTGTTTGCATTGTGTTTGATCGGAGAACTACGGACTTTTTATAACTTGCACGCACTCAAGTGGTTATGAATACCCTTTTTAAATGTTTTTACACAGTATTGGCAAGAATACACAGAGAGAGAGAGAGAGAGAGAGAGAGAGAGAGAGAGAGAGAGATTGGTGTAGAGGTTTGTAACTCAGATTTTTATGTTGCAGAAAGACTCCAGTAGTGACGTCGAAATAACTGGAGAGTTTTTTCTTATATTTGTCTTTGCTTCTGATTTACAGCATTTTTTTCCCGACCACCTGATATCATAGGCATACCAATCATCTAACACAGCGAAAAATTTGTTCAGTTATATGACCAACTTACTGCCAGTGATATGCCTTTGCAAAAGTGCTCACACAAGCTTTCGCAATTGATTGGGCTGACTTTATTAATTTATATATTTTATGAGAAATATGTAAATGCTTGCTGACATCAGGAACCATTAGTGCGTCAATCGATGACGTTACCACTACACCGCATCGCCACCACCATCGCTCAAAACATGGCTTGCGCCAGTAGCGCAACAGTCTGGCTGGATGAAGTGCTGGCTTTAACTCCTAGTTGTGGTCCCCAGACAACCGTACGTATGAACGCTCATGCCGGTCGTACACTACTTGCGCAACGCATCAATTTTTAGTTCAACGAATTCAACTCTAAATGTAGGTACGAGGCTCTCAGTCCTGTCCAACCAGCACGTTGGAGATGGTTGGAGATCGTTGCTCACCAATTGTGCGGATAGTGTACGAGCTTGTGTTGCTTATGGACATGTGCTACAGATTACTTTTCAACACGTTGCTCAACTTTTTGAATTTTCGTTGGCGTTAGTTGTGTTGAGTGGGAAGAAATATGCGTGCCGGTGCGAGTTGAAGCACGGAATTGAACAACTCACTGCTGTGTGGAACATAGTTGTTTGAACGTTTGTTCTCATTCAGTGTGTTTATGCGTTCAACACGTTGCTCAGCGTCCGATGCTTGGTTTAGCGTACGATGTAATCAACGGGTGCATTAACTCGTTGCGTAACCACACCGGAAACGCAGTTGACCAACTCGAGCAACCATTTTTTTGGCAAAATTCAACTAGGTGTACCGGGCTATTCAACAATTGAATGAGTTAAGTAACTAGGTGCACGGGGCTCGCAACGCGTTTAACAAGAACGTGTTAAATTTGTCGGGTAATCGGGATAATAAGGTTGGAAGCAGCCGAGGCCCCAATGCGTGACACTGTACTGCTCTGTTCCAACAGCACGCAAGCGCCTAATTTCTTGGCAGCCTTATGGTGATAGGATCTTGACGGCCAGGTTCCGGGGTAGAGTAAGACGCGTCACCATTATACAGTGTTACGCCCCAACAGATGGCTCATTTGAGGACGAGAAGTAGAGCAACAGCGAGACCGTCTACAGAATCATCAAAGAGCTGATAGGTGGTCGCAACACCAGCCAACAGTCAGTAAAAGCCAGTGCTCATTTTATATGAGGACAAGCTCAAAAGATAGAAAAAGCATTTGCTATGGTTATGAACCGTGTATTCGCCCGCGATATGTACCCAAAGCAGACTTAGGTAAGAAATGCCCGACTACGCATCACGACACCCAGTAAAGATGAGATCACTACCGTGATCAAAGCACTGAAAAGCTGCAAGGCAATATAACTTGTCGGTATTACGAACAGCGACAACAACATCGCCTGAGGTACTGCTCCCGCTTATAGAGAGAGTTTGGAAAGCTGAGAGCTAATCAGGGTTATCGTGAATAAATTTTCCCTCGGAATTTTTCCCCCGAACAAAAATTATGTACCTTCAAAAATAGAGAAAAAATTCATCAGGAAAAAATTAAATATCGCGATTGCGTTGAAAATTCCCTTGAATTGGCAACTTCCTCTGTGGTGACTGCTGGTATTGCCTCTGTTTCTTTCGCCGCTTCTTGTGGTATTGTGAATCCATATTTGCTCGGGAAAAGAGCGCAGACAATTGAGTGCATGATATTCGGGCAAATCGGTGGAGCTGCCATGCCATTCTTTGATTTTTTCATAACTATTTGATGAAACTCCCAATGAATTGTGTTGTAACTCCTCTCTGAAAACCTGGAAGCATTCGGCTTTGCTCTTTTTTATCAGCTTACGGAATTGTGTTCTTTTCCTCTGGAACTGTTCTCTCAATACCTCATAGTCCTGTGTGTATCTTTCTTGGGCTCTCTGCTGGCATCTTCGCATTCTGTGACATTTTGCTCCCGTATTGTCGATGTCGTCATTCCACCAGTACACAGGTGATCTTCCATTTCCATTTCCCTACCGTGGCATGGCTGCGTCGCATCCTCGGGATAAGGGCCTTGTGACAGCAGTCTGTTCTTCTGCTATGCCTCTTGCTATGTCCATGTTGCTTAGCATGTACTCGAGCATTTCGGTGTCTACGTCTTTTGTTTTCCATCCCCGCTTTTGTACTTTTGGAGGGGGCTTGCGGTGCTGCGATTGGTGTTGTTCTTCTGTTTGGTGCTCGCTGTTTGTGTACAGATCTGAAACTTGCCATTCCGTCCTCCAGTGGGTGGTGTTTTTCCTCTGACCTTGGCTACAAAGCTATCGAGCATCTGTTCGTATTCCTCCATGCTCAGGCACGGTGGTGCAGGGCAGCTGAAGAAATGAATTCCTTTTTGTTTTGGTGTACATGAAGTTCTGTCGCGGGGGGGGGGGGGGAGAGGATAGGCTTATCCGATTTGTTTCTTGTCTCGGTTCAAATTACGCATCCACCCACAATTCTGAATTTTTTACGTCTAGTATGTATGAAACGGTTCAATGTGCGATGTATGCTTACAAAAAGTCCGCCATAACACATATCTATCTATTACATTTTTTTTTTTTTTTTTTGTGATGACTACGACTAAGTTGCCTTAACGAGTAGTTTACGCTTCTGTAGTGTTAATCGCGTTAGGTAGGTAGCTTTCCAGTGAAGGCACCTACTAATACCGTCATTACATGCGGTTTTTCCTTACGGCGCTAGGTCGAAAGGTCTTGTTCTTTGTAGTCGGCGCTCAAGGTTTGTCACGTCCATAGTACGGATTATTTCATTATTGCAATGAACATGAAGACGGGTACGAAGTTTGCGAGCAAAGTTTGTTACTTCGTCCCTCACGGTAGCAATTCCTAGATCTCTGTGAATATCACTATTCCTTATATACCAAGGAGCATTCACGATTGCTCTTAGCATTTTATTTTGAAATGCTTGCAGTAGAGCCATATTGCTTGGTTTGGTACAACCCCAAAGTTGTATACCATATGTCCAAGACGGTTTTAGCACTTGCTTATACAGAAGCAGTTTGTTGTATACGCTTAACTTCGAGTATCTTCCGAGTAGCCAATACATTTCTCTAAATCTGATTTCGAGCTCTTCGCGCTTCTTTTTAACGTGTGGTTTCCACTTAAGTTTTGCGTCTAGGGTCATTCCTAAATATTTTGCCTCGTTTGCGTAAGGTATTTGTACCGAGTTAATGGATATAGGTACGTTGTTTATCTTTCTTAACGTAAAATTGACATGCGTTGATTTTGTCTCATTGAGGACTATTCGCCAGGCTTTTGTCCATTCGCATACATTGTTCAAAGCTCGTTGGAGTTTTCCCGTTGATGATTCGACTGACTCATCTGTTACGAGGATAGCCGTGTCGTCTGCGAACGTTGCTACAACGGTCCCTTCATCTTGTGGTATATCTCTTGTGTAGAGCAAGAACAGGATTGGACCGAGAACACTTCCTTGTGGAACACCGGCGTAGATATCTTTGAAATCCGAATATTCACTCCCGTGTCTAACACGGAAAAGTCTGTTTTCAAGATAAGATTCCAATATTCTGTACAACTTTTTCCGGTAAGATTACCCTTAGCTTATACCTTAGGCCTTCGTGCCATACCTTGTCGAAGGCTTGCGATACGTCGAGAAAAGCGCTAGAGCATATTTTTTTTCCCTTCTAGAGCTTTTTCAATCTCGTTCGTTATTCGATACACCTGATCGATTGTGGAATGTTTGACCCGAAACCCGAATTGATGATCCGGGATCAAGTGTCATTCTTCAATTACTGGTTGCAATCGTTTCAGCAGAAGTTTCTCGAAGACCTTAGATATTATTGGCAGAAGTGAAATGGGTCTATATGATTTCTTGTCATTTGCACATTTCCCCGGTTTCGGAACCATAATAACTTCGGCGACTTTCCATTGCCTTGGAACATATAATAGTCTTAAGGAAGCATTTATAATGTAGAGCAACTTAACCAGCACTTTTTTCGGTAGCTCTTTCAAAATTTCGCCAGTGATTAAATCATATCCCGGAGCCTTGTTATTTTTCAATTTTTGTATTGTCATTGGAAGTTCGGACAGGGATACGGTTTTTTACTCTAAAGTTGTCGGGTGCCATATTAACATTCGGATCTTCGATCAACGGTTGTCCATTGAACGGCTTGAATGTTTCCTCTAAGTGATCGGCAAATAATTCTGCTTTCTCTTTATCTTCTTTTGCCCATTCCCCGTTAGCTTTCCTAATTGGCGGCGAGTGCATTACAGGTTTCCTTATGGACTTCAAGGCTTTCCATAGAGAGTAGTTTGAATACTTATCAGCGGTCAGACCCTCGAGGTAAGTAGAAGTCTCGTGATTTTTTAGGTCCTGCAGCACTTTTTTAAGCTTGTTACAAAGATGGTTCAGATAAGTTTTATCCGGTGGCGCGCGGGATTGTTGCCATCTCTTGCGCGCTCTCCCCTTTTCTCGTATGAGGTCTTCGATTTCAGGCTGGTATTTGACTTTATTGTTCCGCGCTTCTGTCTTTCGCAAAGGAGTGTTTTTCCACGCTGAGCTCTGAATGGCTTCGACGAGTTTGTCGATTTCTTCTTCTATTTCGAACGGTGTCTTTAGCGGTACATTTAAAGCATCATTTTCCTTGCAGTCTCTTCTGAAAGCGTCCCAGTTAGTTTTGTTACTAGTTAACCTAGGCGGTCCTTCTTTTTTTACTAGACTTCCACCTATTTTCAGAGTGACTGCCGAGTGATCTGAGCATAGATCATAGCATTCTTCGATTTCCGTCAAATTTTTTAGTTAACCCTTTCGCGATAAAGAAGTCGACGAGGTCAGGGATTTTATTTTTGTCAGTTGGCCAATAAGTTGGCTTTCCTGTCGAAAAAAAAAGTTCACCCCACGTTTCATGCTGGCTTTGTACAATAATCTGCCTTTTGTCGAATTGCATCTTGATCCCCAGAAAAGTGTGTTTTCGCGTTAAAGTCACCACCTAAGACAAAATTAGGTCCGAGTGAGTCAAAGAGACGAACGTCTTCTACTAGCTTATATCCCGGAGGGAAGTAACTACATCCGATGTTGTAGTCTAAGTGGTTTATTTTTACGGAGACTGAGCTTATTTGCATAGAATCAAATTCTATTTCTATGTTTTCGGAGTGCTTAATACAGTCTTTGATGTAAAGAGAGGACCCGCCTCTCGCATTTTCCGAAGGATGATTCGCATGGTAATCGCTGTAGCCTTTTATTTTGGGTCTAAGTCCCTTTTTTAAGTGCGTTTCCGATACCAAACATATGTCAATGTTATTTTTTCCGTAGAAACACTTCTAACTCGTCGATTTTTTTCAGAAGGCCGTTTGCGTTCCACGTTAGTATCTTAAGTAGCTGTTTCATATTCATGTTTTTTTGATTGTCTTGCGAGGTTTGAACTCGAGCTTGCTCAATTTGTCAAGTATAATTTTATTAACTTTGGTTTGCTCCTCAAATTTTTCCAATATAATGGTAAATATTTGGCTAACCGGATCTGTTGTAGCTGATCTTAATTTGTTTTCGTTTGACGCGACTTGCGCGTACGATCTCGCGTCAACCTGTGGCGGTTTTTCCGCTGCACTTGGACCAGCGACGTTCTCTTGCGCAATTTTTTTATTTCCCTTTATCGGTCGCTTTGTTTTGACTGGCTTAGCGGTCTTGGGCTTATCGGTTTTACGATCTCTTAAGCTTGGGTTCGGGTGTATCGGTTTCTTGAGAGTATCGCGCCTTTTTTGAAGCTCCTTTGCTACTTCACAACCTCGATAGTTTGCTGGGTGCTTGCCTTTACAGTTTATGCAGGTCGCCGGAGCCTGCTTATTTAAGTCACACCTTTCTGATAAGTGGTTCCCGGCACATTCTATTACATATGGTTTGAAATAAGCGCTTCTGTTATTTATTCGCAAGAAGCTGAACACTACAGTTAGTGAATGATGAAGTTTTAAGCCTCTTGAGTCTTAAGCGAACTCAATCACTTAAATGTGATGAAAATATTGATCGCATGTATCTTTTATTCAAGGATCATGTGACCATGGATGCAGGTTGAAGACAGTGGAAACGGTTACAATGTAGGAGTCGGTTGGATCAAAATGTGCAAAGTATTTTTTGTTATATTATCTTTGTCTAGAATTACAGATAGGGACAAGATAATAATTTGACCTTGTGTATATTTGGCAATGTGTTAAGCTCGTGCAGTCAAAAGGTAGTCCTATACTAATATCCTACACTACTACACGCCCAGAGTTATTGTGTTGATATTTAAGACATAACATACTACACTACTAATACCCCACCCGGCAAAAGCTAAAATATTATTGCTTCATTTGTCGCATGGTAGCACGGACTGATGATTACTTCGTTTTATTTATTTTCTGAATTAATAGGCTCAGCGCAGGGTATTCACCGTGCATGAATTAGAAGACAAAGCAATAGCACATTAATTAAAAGTGCATTTCCTATCTAGTGACTCTCGTTGCACGGAATATATGTACATATACATTTACTTTTTATAATTGTGTATAAGTAGCCTTGTTAAAACGTTTCATACGGTCAAAGTTTTTATATCATTGTTTTTATTGTTTTTACCCTACCAAATTGTTAGTGTGTGCTTGCAATGGGCTTAAACTAAGTATATTATTTATGTGTCTCAAAATTTCTAATTATGTCCGTAGGCACGGATATAGCATTGAATTATTTTTTGATGATTAAGAAACGCATACTCATAAAAACTGACGAAATTTGGTTTACCTGTCAAGCACAAGTTGTTATTTTCTTTTAAGCTCTATTTTATTTTTATGCTAATCTTGTCTTCATCGTGTTTAAGTTTTGCACTCCGTTGCAAGCAGCGCATTTTCTGGTTTACGTTTAGATGAAACCTCCGTTGAAGCTCACTTCATAAAATTGACGTGGTTTATTCTCGTCCTGAAAGTGGCCATCAAATTTCTATCTTAATCAATCACTGAATGAGTGCTTAACAATAGAGGAAGAAAAAGCGTCAAAAATACTGTCACCAAAGCACAATTCGTATTCAACATGCAGCAAACATCAAAACTTAGAAGCTGACAAAAATTCAACTGCCAATTGGTACACATAAAACGTGATTGCTTCAATAGTTGTAGAACAGTACCAAAAATATCAGATATTACAACGGACTAGTGTAGACTTTTTCTTTACTCTTAAATACGCGTGTAGTTCCTTTCTTCATGCTACAATTCATTCACAACAACTTTTTTTTCATGTGGTTGCAAAAGTCCGCTAATTTCAGTTCTCATTCGTTTTGTAACTTAATGTCTAAATGTGAAAATACATAATTACATAATGTAGCTTTCACGTTTGATTTGATAGACTCAATATCTTACCTTCTCTTCGACTGATTAAAGTTGACAGCTTGCAAGAAATATTTGCTTATTCGCGGAAAATTCAGCATATTGTTAACTTTTTTCCAAGCACTAATTAAAACTTTTTTTTCACCTTAAATGCAATTTTAACACTGTTCTTTTGGAATGGCAGAATTTGCAATTGAATAGGTCATGCAAATAACGCTGTAACTGCACATTTTGGTTTATCTTGATTTTAATGGAAAAACGTTTCGCAGTCAATTCTCTATATTTTGTATAACATTGTACCATTATTCTGATCAGAACTTGCCGAATGTTGACTCTTAAAGTCTCAGTTAGTGGTGCGCTTAAAATACGTTTAATAGCTATTATTTTAATGTCCTGAAATGCTACTATTTTGATAGTTACAAAGTTCTTCGCGTGTCCTATTCAATTGCATATTTATAGAAGTTTAAAAATTAAAAATTCGAGCTGCGAATGGGTTTTAGGCAGATACAATTCGAAAAAAAATATTTAAACGAATATGGTTAACACCGATAGTGAACTTTTTTGTTCTTGATCATGTACCATTTGCGTGCATTTAATAAAGAAACCTATCGTTTTTGTTCTTATTTTTGTCTAGTTGAGCTAGTTAGATTTAACGCGTTATTGGTTGAACTTGTGCACGCGTACTTTCACAGAATTGCTTCTTCTTTTCCTTCCTATTTCGGCGAGGTTATGATCTGAAAACAAGAGACCCTAGAATTGCTAAAAATGTAATACAATTTACGCACAACAATCGGTTGGCTCCCAGTTTTACTTTTCTCCCCAGCCACAAAGACAGTATCCTGAAATTTCTATTGCTTGAGTTTCCGAATGGCGCTGAATGACATATTTTTCTTACTTAGTTCATACTGAATGATTTTATTATCGTTTCTTTTTTTATCGCTTCGTAAACATGTATAAAATTAGACCCCTTTTTGATAGAAACTTAATTTCGAAAAACAAGTTTTAGTATCGTAGAATCATTACCTTCATGCAAACTTCTGAAGCAAAACTTTGTATTACTTGATAGAATATCTAACCAGCTCTAGTATTGAATTTCAACAGATCGCTAGATTTGTCGATAATGCTGAAAAAAAAAAGAAATTAAAAATGTACAATTTTTTAAATTGTTTAAATTAAACGTAAACGACATTGAATGGGATTGGACATATCGCTCATTTACATGAAGACTGTCATAACTCAAACAAAACGATTTTGCAGAAAATGCGTTTAAAGTTTTCAATTGACTACCACCTTGCAGGAAAAAAGAAGACATCTTTTAATTCTAACGCGGAGAGTATACAAGATATTAATATGAAAATTTTACACAATATGAAGAATGATAAAACGCACAATTCTGCATCATTAACTCAAAAACAGTGTTTTTTGGGTTATGACAGTCTTCAAGTAAATGAGCGATATGTCTATCATAATTCAAATATTAAATTTTAGCAAAATCTTTTCAAGCATTTTTCATCCTCTTAATTTTTATTTCCCTGTATAGTCTTAAAGTACGCTGTTTACGTCTGGTTGTCTCGGGGCGACTTTGCATTAAAAAGCACTCGATATATGTTAGGTAAGCTTGCAATAAAATGTAATGGGGAAAGTGTGTGGAGAGATAATAAAATAACTCGCACATTTTTTGTATTTTGTTTTTAATTTTTAAGCAATCTCTATTTTATCAATGTCCGACCAAGTTGAAAATAACTACAAATATTTTCATAACTTGTGGCTATTGAAAAATGCTATTTGTTCATAATCAATTTATTTTTAAATTATTATAGTTTTAGGAATTTTTTAAAATCTGCAATTGTGCTCTTTATAAGTGGGCAACTCCAGGTTTCCAGATGTCTGGATTTTGCGCATTCTTTATTGAACAACCACCTCATGTGACATTTAGTCAGTTGACTTAGACAAACTCAGAGAAAAAATCTATATGGGTTTTTATATTCACTATTCATAAGTACGTTTTCACTTTAAATGACAGCACCCACTATTACGGCCACTACATTTTACGAATATATCCGAACTAATAGACACTACCTTTCCGCGGTGCATTTCGGGTTTGAAATACATAAAAAACAAATTTTCCTGGCGTCAAGGTCCACTCACAGTTCAGCGACATGCGAACGAGCGAATATTCGCCAATTTTGACATTTCATGCACAGCTGCTTTTTTATCTGGTTGTGGCAATCCGCGAATTTCAGTTGTCATTCATTTTGTTACTAATTGCCTAAACGTGATGCATAAATACACAGCGTATCTTTTATTCAGAAGGTATCTTACATTCTTTTGGTAAATTCAACCAAGATCTTATCCAGCAAGAACAAAACAAAAGAATTGTGAGGTTAAGCGAATGTTTTGGTTATAGGCATGTGGATTGCGTCCTAAATGTGTGGAATGTGAATAAAAGTCGATAGTTCGCAAAAAGCATTCGCTTATTCGCGGAAAAATCGGCGAATTGTTAATTCCTTCGTAGAAACTAATTACAATTCAACTTTCAGGTCGTTGAACTGTGAATGGACCTTTATTGACGATACTTTCTGATAGATCTCGACGTTTTGAACAAAAACAAAAAGTTATTTAAGTCTACAATGCATAAACAGTGAGATATGTATTTTTTGTACAGTGCATCGAGATCTATTAGAAAACATCATCAATTCGTAGCGTCACGAATATTGTATTCTTGCTAGCACACGGTATTCTATCAGACTAAGAAAAGACTAAAAATTAAAAAATGTTTCACATTTCCGGTAAAGTTAAGTCTGATCATAATTCAATTTCTTTAAATCAATTCCAGGCTATCTAGGTTTAAAAATAAGCACATTATATGTATCTTTAAGATGAAATTAAAACACGTTCTTTACAGCAACGAACGCAACCCACCGCGTAGTGTTTCTTTTTCACTATTGCATTTCCGCCTTCATCATTGGTTAATATCTTACATTTACAACTCTCATTCATTACTGTACTCGCAAATATCCAATTGTCATTTCAGCTGCAACCACAAGCAAAATTCCAACAGCACGTTTTATCTATTTATATTTTTTTTTTAATAGGAATTCTTTAAAACATCGGAACTCTTCTCGCACACGAGCAATCATTCTACATGGTATAAACAGTTAACCTTTGGACAGTGGTGCCGTTTTCTTCTCATTCCTCCCTTGTTGGCAGTTAGCCTAGCCCGCATCTATTTGGTTCTTCGGTGTGTCCCGTGGTCGGCTCTTTTCAGCGCACTCGCTCGCTCGCTGCCGCCATCTGTCTGTCCGTGTGTGCCCGTCCGTGTATCGAGTGAATTATAATATTTAAAACCGATGTGCAGCCGTTGACTTGGATTGAGTTTGATTTTATCCGCGACCGGGAGAATTACACGCCGCGCATTTGTTTGTTGTCGTTCTCGTCGCCTCGCCGCCTTATATTTTTTTACCTGTGACCTGTGAGATACATTTTCGGCGAGAAGAGCTTCGATTTCGGATTTATTTTTTTGATTCGCATTTTTTTCGCTCCACAGTCATCAGTTTTTTTCGTGTAAGTTTTCATTTACAAAAAAAAAAGAAGATATTAGTCATCACATTCACACGTTGGAAAAGTGTGAGAAAGAAAAGCACTCTTGCGCCGCTCGCCAGCTCTAACATCCTGCGGCGGAAGAGAGGAAAACAGCCGGCGCCCTAGATCTTTCTTGGTTTTTTTTTTTTTATATTTTTCTTCCACCCGTTGGCCTACTTCCTCCACTTAGTTCCGTGAATGACATTAGATCATCGTTGCATTGTCCTTTCCATCTGCGGATGGGCGGATAGGAGGTTTTTCAATCATTTGGGTAACATTCGCAATCAGCTTTCTCTATCCGTTTAGCGGTACAACACAATTGGAATGAAATTGTTAATTAACGGGAATTCCGATTGGAGTGAGGAAGATCACCCTAGTGGAAATCACCTAAGAGGAAGTGTTTTGATATTTCTGCTGGAAAAGGAAGTGGACTTCCTCTTTCTTCGGCGATAGGTGAAAATTGTGCAAAATATTAGACGAAAGGAGCTAGAACAAGTGATGACATCATTTGTTGCATGTTGTCTTCTGTATCTTGTGCTTGTTTTTCGGCTGTGATTTGTTGTCGTTGGTGCTGGCAAGCTCTTATTTCCGAGTGCTCAGTGGTGTGATGTGATTATTTGTGTTTTTTTTTTTTGTCTGAAAATTTGTAACAGTTGCCAAGCAGGTGCATTTGGTTTGAAAAAAGTGTTTTTTTTTTTTTGCGGTCAGGGTGAGTCCAGTATCCTTATTGTTCTAGTGGTGTCTCTTTCTTGAGCATGTTTCACTCTTTTGTACCTGTACGCGGGGTGTTTCCCCTCCTCAGCTGTCAAAATAGGTGTAGTTGCGACTGGTATAACCTCAATAAAAGATATTGTATGGTTTTCATGTGATTTCTGAATGGTTGGACATAAGATCGGGAGGGAATTAAATAATACGAGATGAGTTTTGTCAGTTCCGTGCAATTTGACAAATTTTTGTGATGCCGTTAAATAATAAACTGAGACTTCCCGTCAAGTGCTGTAATTGGATTTGTGGGAGTTTGTTTGAGTATTTGTGATTATTTTGGGGCAAGGCCGAGAGGTCGTCATACTTGTGACAGAATTTCAAGGTCAGCTATAGGAACAATATAATGGTGATGGAAAGATGGGCTGATTTTTTTCCTTAAAGATCGCTGTCGCAAAATTAGTCTAAGTTGAAGAATGTGCAGTTCTGATCAATAGCTAATAAATAATGAATTCACTCATTTTGCATATATTATACGTATGCATGTTCATAGGTATGTATTTGATTTGCCTCGTTTTTTGCCAGCTAAATTATTGGTTTATCCTACATTTACCTAGCCATGTTAGGTATTGCAGGGTATAGCGCGATGTTAAAAAATAGAGCAATTTTAAAAGTAACGTAATTTTTCCTTACATCATGTTTTTCACAATACCTTGAAAAGAGTTGATGCAGTTTTTTTTTTTTTTTCTTGTACTAAAATTAAGAAAAAATAACTTTACTTTACCCATGATTACTTTGTCCATGAATTTCTACTAGATGCGTCTCAGCACGCATTATTCTTGCATAGCATCGCTCAGTTCGAAATCGAGGAATCAGAGGATAGTTGAAATTTATAACCAATGCTCTAGGTAGCTAGGTAAAGAAAGAAACCCAATTAACGCTAAAGATGCGCCGTTTTGTAACCACATAATCTTGACTATCAGTTTGTCTGGGAGTGTTATTGGTTGTGAAAGGATGCTGAGCTCAAAAACAGCCTATAGAGTTCAGAAAAAGGATTTGTTCTTCAATCCTCGAAGAAGGGTTTACTAGGAATATGTTATCTAATACTCGCTAGGGCCGGACATCTGCAAAGGAAGTGTCATAGAGATTCTTTATCATTAATGGCCTTGCAGCTTCTGCAAAAGGTATTGTGGGGGATACCAAGCTTGGCCACCTGGTCTCTAACTAGCCAGTGGCCTGGAAATAGCTACAACTCTGGCAATATCTGGTCACGATTTGCCTAGCAACTCGTTGGACTTGGATTTATTGGAACTGGGCCATGTCTTTCTTGATATGGCAAAACTAGTAAGACTGATCTACCCGCGATTGGCTAGCTTGGAAAAGTGAAAATGAATATATGTATGTATTCCCTAACGGTACCCAGCGGAATATCGACTCTTTCTAATAGAGACCCGTTAAGGGCTGACCCTCGCATGTCCAGCTTGTCAGCACGCTCGTTTCCTTGAGAGCGATACTTGAGTGGATACCTACTTTCTTCTTCTTCCTTTTATCAGCGATGTTATGATCCGAAAATAAGGGATCATAACCCTCCCACTTCACCGCATTTCTACTGATCCGCCTGTGGGAATCGCCTATTTGACCTCAGAAGATATCGGCAGGCCTCCTGATTTTGGATCACTCGGTTACTGAGGCCAATGAAATGCCGATGTCGTCATTTGTCTGATCCAGGCGTTTATAGGCCTGCCTTTCCTACATCGCGATGTCTTTGGAACGTGCATTGGACGTCCTGCTGGACGCATAACTGCTGTGTAGAGCCTTCACTTCAACTCAGGTGGCATTTTTCTGTCACAGAAGATAGCGGAATTTTCTCGCCACTTCATCCACCCTACGCTTACGCGATGATTGATTTCGTCATCACAAGTTGCTTTGCTATTGATCATAGATCCCAGATATTTGAACTTTTCGCACTTGGGAAGCACTGTTCCATTCAAATAAATGTCTGGACTAGGCCTGAGTGGATCAGAGAACGGGCAGCACAAGTACTCTGTCTTTTTTGATCTAATGAGATACCCATTTCCCTCCAGAGCGTCCACCCACACATCAAGTGCTCGTTGCAAGGATGTGGGATCCTCACTTATGATGGCTCCATCGTGAGCAAAGAATAACTGATGTACCTTTGGGGTCCATCACTTTACCTTCAAGCAGATAATCAAGGACTGTAATAAAGAGCAAAGGATTTAAGACGCTTCCCTGCTGCACCCCGACTTTGATTGGGAACTCTTCTGTTACTCCAGCGGGGCATCTTACTCTTGTCTTTGCTCCTTCGTACTTGTCCATGATCATCTGTACATACTCGTAGGTTTCTGGAACCCCTCGATGTCTTAGCGCCACCCATATCAGATCTCGTGGTTGTCAGTCGAATGCCTTTTCAAAGTCAACCAATAGAATATTCAAATCCCTTAAGGAATCACGATGTTTTTCCATTATGATCCTTATACTTTGGATTGCATCTGTGGTTGATTTACCCGAGACAGACCCGCACTGATCATCAGATAACCGTATTATTTTTCGCAGTCGGCCACCTAATACCCGCTCAACGATCTTCATGGTGTGTGACATCAGCTTGATGGAACTGTAGTTATCACAGTTTCGCGTATCACCCTTCCCTTTGTATACAGGGAGGAGGTAACTTTCCCTCCATTGATTCGGCATTGGGTCACCTCTCACAAATTTGGAGATGAGAATTCCGAGCCATCTGAACCCGATGTCTCCCATCTTTTTCCAGAACTCAGAGGGCATCTCGTCTGGCCCAACCGCTTTTCGTTTCTTGGAGTATTTGACCGCCTCACTAACTTCTTCGAATGTAATGTCGGGTATTTCTTCGCAATTAGGGGTGCCTCTTGGAAAGTATAGCCGGGGAAACTGTTAATTTAAAAGTTCTTCACAATACTGTCGTCACCTCTGTAGAATTTTTTCGTCATCCACAAGAAGCTGGCCATGAGCATTGTTAATGAACTTTGGCGAACGAATCTCCTGAGCATTCCTCCTTTGGGCGGCTATTTTGAAGATGGTTGCGCTCTTGTTCATATTGTGTCTTCGCAGCTCCTGGATAGCCTGGTTTGCATCAGCTCCCGATACAGCACCTCCGTACTCTCTGCTTGAAGCTGGGCGCACTTCTTCGCTTTTTTCTTGCAACGTCTGTATTCCATTTCGAGGCGAACTTTTTCGTCATTATTATGAGAGGGGCACTTTGACCAAGCTTTGAAAGCACTTTGTGCACTGCACTCTTCATCCTCAGCTCTGTTGATGGTGTGAGAGAGGTAATTTTTCATTACGAAAACAAAAGCCTCGCCTTTTTCTTTGTCCAGATTGTACCACTAGATTTTCTCAGAGACCCTTGTTTGTTTGCTTTTCTTCGGTGTTTTCATAAAAATTTCTGTTAGCAGAGACGGTGTTGCCGAGCGATTGCCTCTCCCAGGATCACTTTGTAATCTTTTACCCGAGGCTTCATGAAACTGGCTATCAAATGGTAGTCAATCTGGGTTTCATCTCCACCACTGCTGTAAGTGATCAGGTGCCGGCTTTGTTTGATGAACATGGTATTTAACACGATAAGACCGTGTGATTTGCACATGCTTAGGATGTCTTCACCAGGAAGGTTCCTGGTGCCATATCCTAGTCCTCCATGGCAGTCTTCATAGTCTTCATAGTTTGACTTCCCGACATGTCCATTCAAATCTCCTCCAACAAACAGAAACTCTTCCTTTGGGATGTTCTTAAGGAGATTGTGAAAATCTACCGAAAATGCATCTTTATCTCTCTGATTGCACCCATTTTGGGGAGCATATGCACTGACAATATTCCACACCTCTCTTTGTATTACTAGTTTGAGAGACATCAAACGGTCGCTGGACTTCGAAATGCTCAAGACGTTACCAAGTAGCTATGCCGCAGGGATGATACCGATTTCGTTCTTAGCCTTTTCCGTTCCGTAGTAGAACATCTTGTAATCTTTTGTCCTAACGTCCAAGAAACGCGGCCGATTTCCGGTGTTTTTCCATTTCGTCTCTTGGACACACAAGATATCCACCCGGCTTCTATTCATCATCTCTTCCAGCTCGTAACTTCGACCGGTCATGCTTCCAACGTTCCAACTCGCGACCCTCAAATTTCTTCCAAACTGTTTCATTATTTTGCTAGCCCCCGGAATCCGTATAGCTCTGACCCGAACATTTCTGCTCGGTCCAGGATCAGTACCATGCACAGCAGTGGTAGTGCCTGGCGGAGTAGTGCCTTTCCTTTTAGCAAGTATTACCACAATGATACGGTTTTGCAATATTACCATATTGCGATGGTGTTTGTTGTTTGACACGTGCATGCTTCTGTTTTAGTATTGTTTGATATTTCTTCTATGACACCGGTGATCTCCAGTCGTGTCAACCCACGGACTCGCATGCACACTTGTGGGAGGGTTTTTAAGGTAGTATATGTGTCGCTAGGCTCTCTGGGTGTTATATTGCCTAGATCTGATTTGTCCCCTTAGTCGCCTTTTACGACAAGCGCTAGTTGTTGGGGGGCGCTGCAGTGATATTCTTAACCCGTCCCTGCACGGGGAACTTGAGTGGATACTTTGTTGATTCATTTTAAATCGGCATTGTTCGACCAGTTTCGAGAATGTGCTAACCCCATCAATGGCCTTGATAACACCAATTCGAAAAAAATACCGATACTGGGGTTAGACGTTGGGAGGTTATTCAGCAAACGGGAGGCTTGCCGAATCGCGAGAAGAAGGGAGACGAAACGATTTCGATACAAGTATATGTTTTTGCAGTCCAGCACCTAGATTCCCTGAGGCGGACTGCGTTGCATATACACATGTATGTACATATCTGTGTCTTTAATATGAAGTTCGAGGGGTATCAGGTGCAGGATCACACTCTTGGACAAGACCTCATTGCTCTTGTGATGCCCACACACGCCGATCTCTGTACTTTTTTGAACCCACCAAACGATAATAAGAAGTTTTAAGATCCGTGGAAGCCTTCACGTCAAAGAAACCATCTTACGAAAAATAGAGCGCGACCGTGTCAGTTGCTATTTCCCCGATTAAAGAAGAAGAGACTCCTGATAAAAAGGCAATATCAATGAACGTTCCAAAGACATCGCGAGGCAGGGGAGGCAGGCCTATGAACGCCTGGATCAAACAAATGCAACGACACCAGCATCCAAATCGGGAGGCCTGCTGATACTTCGGATTCGGCATTAAACTGTAGCTCCCTTCCATTCGTGTGAAAAATATAACGCACACAACATGAGTGGTTGCGAGAAGCTAGCCCCTGGCACTTTAAAGAGCTGTTGCGCCAAATATTTGTATTTTGCTGATACTTCCTGAGATTAAATAGGCGAACCCTACAGGCGGATCAGTAGAAATGCGGTGAAGTGTGATGTTTATAATCCCTTTGTTTTCGGATCATAACCTCGCCGAAATAAGAAAAAGAAAAAGAAGAAGGCCACCAAACGATAGCGCCAACGCTCTAAGAAGATCAATTGATTTTGCACCAAAAACTTTAAAAAATCCAAGGGTAACAAGAGAATAAGTGGGAAGAGACCTAGGTGAACTGGCATCCTCAGGTGTCATGAGAATTCTTTGCTTTATTAAAAGCATTGGTTGGTGTAATTAGTCACTATGGGTAGCCAAATAGAAAGATCCATGGCATCACTATGGACCTGTGCTCTTGTACAAACAGCCGCACTAATTTACCCTTACATATCTAATGAAATCCATGTCTGTAAAAAAAAAAAAAATGGAAATCACGTATGCTGAAACGTATGGGGTGGGTCTGAATTTGTTAATTAGGTTTTCAATTTACGGTCCCGTTTTTCAGATGTACGACATCAGGACTGAAGTACAGTAGAATCTCGGAAAGATGAACGAATAAAAAACAGGGCTCGTTCATCTTATCGAAATGCTCGTCTTTTTGAGTATTAAATTCTAGTTGAGAAAGAAGAACTAGTTAAGAATTTCAAAGCATAAAAATATTAAATACAACAGAACAACAATTCATTTTTATTAAACACAAGCAAACAAACAGAAAATGGGAAAAAACAAAGTTATGTAAGAAAATTTATTCAGAGGTGTTCTTAAAAAAATGTATCGTGGTTGCTTGATCATAACCTCTCTTATGTTTCTCAAGCTTAAACTTGTGGAAAAGTGGGCTCTACAAATTTTAGACAGATGTTGATGGCTTAACTGGCTTGTGCTGGTTTGGCAACATCTACAAACATGTTTTCTACTACACTGCTCTTTGAAAATGCAAGCTCATCTTCAACATTTGAATGCAGGAAAACCACATCTTCGTTCCACTCCCTTATATCATCAGACGTGTATTGAACCTTTGAACTAAATTTGAATATAGAGCAGGATTTGAACTTGCATCGAGGAAAATGCCTTCTAAATAAATTTATTTCAAACTGAGATGCAAACAAATGGGGGAACCACAAAATGCAAAAAAAACAAACAGAAAAGCGTCGTTTTCATAACTAAATAGCGTTCATATGAATTTACTACGATGGATTTAATAACATATTGTAGAAAGAAGAAAAATGAGTAATGAGTAGACCGTTCATCTTTTCGAGTGTCCAAAATTCAACCCGTTCATCTTTTGGAACACTGTAGTGGTGAAAATATTTCGTTCATCTTTTAGAAAAGTTCATCTTTTCGAGATTACTGTAATAGTGTAATAAATAAATCAAGTACACCCTGATATTTCGAAGGAACTTCATCCTGACTTAGGGGATCAACAGATCTCCCAGTCTTAATTCTATTACGAATTTGTGGAGGAATTTAAAAAGTTATTAGTCCAATGCCATTGTGAAGCAATTACGGTGGAAACGCGTGAAAAAGTTGCAAAGCCAATATCCCGATGAATGACTTCCGCCTTGAAGAATACTGGCGACCATTTAGGCTATTAATTTACTAGACTAAGTTTTTGTTAAAACATTATGTTTGAGGATCAATTTATTTAGTTTTTATATAGAAAATCATGTAAACCTCACTATACGATATTTTTACTAAAAAGAAAGATTTTTAAAAAGTCAGTAACTTCGTTTATTTTTTCCTGAAAAGGGCTGACGTGTGACATTCATGTTTGTCTGAGGTAAACTGCTACTGCCGATGTCTGGTTGATGTTATTTCCATTTTGCGTTTATCTGCATATTTGTTTTGCTCTAAAATGCACACAGTTTCATATAACTGGGTTGCTTTGTAAGAAAAAGCGCAGGGCGATTCCAGAACCTCTGAAGGTCAGAGATTTGTACAATAATTGAAGGTTCAGCCCTTGACGCGTTTGTTGATCTCTTTGAAACTTGTTGAAGCAAGAAAAGTCCTTCTAGTAAATCAAGGAAAAGTAAAAGTAAATGTCAATGTATTTCTTTTTTTCTACTCTGGTTGCCTACGCTGTACAGTCTATATGCCATGTTGTTTTTTACAAAACTCGCATCAATTAGCTCTAATTCTCCTGAGCGAATTGATTTGAAGGTCTTCTTCAATAAAAACAAACAAATTAAATATGATGAACTTTAATTTCCGTCTTCTTGTAAGTTTGCGGATAAAGTAAGGGCAGTGGACTTGTCATTTATTCTGGTCATGCAGGTAAGATGGACGGTTTTAAATTCAATCCTCATGAATCAGGAGGATGTAGTGCGAGTACATACGAGTATGTACAATGTACATGGGTGTTGTTTTAAAATTTCTTCGCCCATTATTCACTAGATTATACTTAACTGGCTTCTAGTCCAAGGGATTTTACTTGAGAAATTGTAGCCTTTCAGCTTTGGTGGTGTATCATTTAGCATTCCCTCTAAGTATAGTGAGCTTGATTAAAATAGATACATTTCCAACTTTGGAGGTATTCATTACATTTGCAAGCATACATTAGCGGATAAAATTAACTTGAACTTTATTTGGATTTGGCGTACAAACCAATTGAAATTTTAGTACTAATAAATTTGCTAACGAAAGTAATTCAATCAAATATTCGCGGTCTAATATACCTATGAAATCTAACTATAAGCACACAGAGTCCGCCGTGCTAATGGATTAAGGCTAACTGACTTCTGTAGACATGGGTATTGAGGTAATAATTTCAATACATTTAACGGTTGAGTTTTTTTTTTTCCTGACCCATTTGTTGAATTGCAGAGGACTCACCATACTTTTGTGGATATGCCGGTATTCTGCTTTGGAAGGAAGACAACGTAAGTGAATGGCTTAATACCATAATTTCTTTAAATTACCAACAAACTCGAGCTTGGCGATGGTTTGGATACTGCCCATCTTTTGGTGTGGTAATCATCTCGCAGTCTTCTTCCTTTTCCAGCGAAGTTATGATCCGAAAAAAAGGGATCATAACCCTCCCACTTCGAAAACTGGTCCAATGGTGCTCCAACACTGGATCCTAGAAGTCTGGTCTGGTTTACCGACGGTTCGAAGATGGATTCTGGAGTTGGAGCTGGGGTTTTTGGACCCAACACAAAGATTTCGGTACCTAAGGGTACGACTCCCACTGTGTTTCAGGCTGAAATCCATGCCATTGAGATTTGCGCCAGACACCATCTCCGCAAGGGGATCAAAGGTTATCTTCTCAGATAGTCAAGCAGCTCTTATGGCACTGTCGTCCAACCAAATGGACTCCAGAACCGTGAAATGCTGCTACGATGCGTTACAAGACCTTGCCAAATACAACAGGGTAAAACTCGGTTGGGTACCTGGACACCAAGGAATTGTGGGCAACGAATCTGCAGATGAGCTTGCTAGGGCTGACTCAGAATCTGTGTTCATAGGTCCTGAACCTTATTGTGGCGTCAATTGGGCGACAGCTACAACGCTGATTAACGAATGGGAAAACAAACTTCGTCTAGACCTAACAAGATGAACCTGTGCCAAGAGAAGGACTGTCGGTTCTGTTTAGAGGAGGATGAAACTTCCGAACACATTCTTTGTGAATGCCAGGCACTATACTGGTTAAGGAAACGTATTCTCCACAAGGAGATACTTACTTCAGTGGAACTGAAATGCTCCGCTACTAAAGACATACTCACTTTCATAAGGGAGGTAGTACGTCTGTTAGATTAACTCCAACCCTCCGATACAATAGATCTTTCAGGTGGCAGTGTTGTTGCCACGTGGGCATGGGTTGTACAAGAGGAAAAAAAAACCCTCCCACTTCACCGCATTTCTACTGATCCGCCTGTGGGGTTCGCTTATTAGACCTCAGAAAATATCGACAGGCCTTCCGATTTTGGATCACTCGGTTACTGAGGCCAATGAAACCGATGTCTTCGCATTTGTGTGATCTAGGCGTTTATAGACCTGCCTCTCCTGCCTCGCGATGTCTTGCAGTGATAGTAGCAATTTAAATTTTTTTTTTTTTTTTTTTTTTATTATATAATTTGCGCGCACTCAGAGGGTTATGAATACCTTTAACATGTTTATACACAGTGCGGGAATGGATGGATAGAGAGAGAGAGAGAGAGAGAAAGAAAGATTTTGGTGAAAGTGTTCTTGAAGCTCAGTTGTTTATGCTTCAGCTATTCTCCGGGGGTGGCGTCTAACTGGGGAGATTTTTGTTATTATTGTCTTTGCCTCTGATTCACAGTACTTTTTTCCCGATAACGGATGTCAAGGGAAAATCATCATCAACAGAGCGAACAATTTTTCCAGCCACATGACCAGACTACTGCCAGTGTTGTGCCTTCGCAGTAGTGTTCACAGAAGCTTTTGCAAATGATCGGGACTGACTTTATATATTTCATGAGAAATAAATAAATGCTTGCTGACATCAGGATTTGAATCATGAACCATTAGCTTTGTGCACTTCCTCTTCTCTAGATGTACGAGTATGTTTTTGCCCAGTTAGAGACAAGTCATGCCCGGATGCATGCAGATAATCCAAAGTAAACTAAGTTGTACGTTCACTAGACCTTTTGCTTGCATCTGTAGGCAACTTGCGACCTTTTCTTCGAGGAATTTCGCCGTCTTGGTGTATCCTTATTCGCTCTTTCCTTTTTTTCACTTCGGGCTCTATGAGGGTTCTGAAGAATATATGTATGTAATGATTTTGTCAAAATGATAAGAATTTAGCGCCCTTTGCTCCAAAATGAGTTTGGCTGAGGCTGGGCTCAGTAGTAGACTGCCATTAAATCTCATCTAGACGCATTATTTTGCTCGATGATTTCAACTGCTAAAAGCAGCTGTGAATTCTGTGGCAATAAGTTAAAATAGCTTAAGTCAATTTGTAAGACATTCAGGAGAGGTGTTTAAAGTTGTCGCTCACGTGAAAATCGTATGAAATTTTTGAATTCCGCCTCTACTCTGCTAGCCATAAATCGGCAGTCTTTACAGATATGCAACTAAAAAATTGAGAATTTATACTTTATGTAATTGGGAATTTTTCTATATATAATTAAATGTTGATTTAAGTCGACTTAAGCTATTTAAACTTATTGGCACAGAATTATAACCTTTCACGCATCTTTTGAGCCAATGCACAACACAGTCATGTACTATATTTACATGGATGTATATATGTATGCATGTATGTATGTATGTATTTTACCGTCATACATATTTTAATTAGTCTGCCTGTAATCTGAAGTAGTATTAGGAATATGAAATGTCAATTTAAATTAAAAAATAAAATAAATTTGTATTATAATTTCTCCATATTAACACATTCGATTTATCTTCATGTGTTTTCCGCGCCGACAATTTAAATTCAAAAAGTGCATTAAATAAATACAGAAGTTCCCCTCTTTTGCCATAGAGTATAACTACACTTCCGTATTAAGCATACTCCACCTTCCACAGACACAACATATTTGCGCGTCCATCACCACCCCATCGCATTTATCAAATTGAGAATCTTCACCCCTTGTGCGGTTGGTATTTGACCATAATGATATTGAACATACAACTGGGGATACGTGATTACATGCGGGTACTTAAGTCGTACTAAATGATGAATAACTAGTTTTAATTTAAATTCTTTTCCGTTTAACAAGATGGCAACCTTTGCCCTAACAATATCCTTACTGGATTGGGATGTACATTTTCTTCCCATTTTGGTGAAATTTTCGCTAGAATGATTGAATTTTTTTCGTATTTAAATAAACTGGTACTGCTCACATCGTGAGTAAAAGAAGAACCATCTCTAGAGAAACAAGTTTTGAGTGCATATATTAAAACCAAATTATAATTTCTTGAAGCGGATGCGTTCAATGTGTATATTCAAACAAAAGTTGCGACATACCGCAAACTACACTTCGTTTGGATGGAATAAATTTCAATTCGTTTCTGGACAAATAATAGAAAAACTTGACTATATTTTTTTTTTTTTGTTCTATAAGCTTTAAGAACTATCTTAAAGATACTAGATTTGATTAACATTCAAAACGACCTTCAGAGTTGGTGAATAAATTGGTATACATGCATACAAATCATAAACTTTAGCTGTGCATATATTTTTTTGCACACTTTTCTTTGCAGATTTATAACAATAATTAATGAAAATAAATTATTTTAATTTAATTGTTTGGAATAAATGGCTGAAGATTATCTTGCTTACATAATATAAGCGTGTGGAAGGTGTATAAGTTCTGTTAAGCGTATATTGATATGTTAGGTTAAAGGGTTGCCGCCAGACTAGCTGACGGCTCACATACGTATATTTGGGCTCTTACCGTTACCTGATGTACTGTTGATAAAGGGAGAAAGAGATATATTGTATGATGGTCAGACTTGGTATGTTATGAGAGTGTTTGCACGGGTGCCTTTTGCTCCATTGTGATTCCCTATAAACTGTGGAACCATCTCTAATTTGGTAGACTCTTGGTTGGTTTTAATTCAAGCAGTTTGAAGATTGGGATAATCACACAGCAGTGTTTGATAGTTTAAATTTTTTCTTATTATGATAGTGTCTGCAGTAATCAGGTGAGTTGATGCCCAGTATGGTGGGCATTCCACCTTTTGGGCAATGACCAGTTAGTACACCTACCATGATGGTGGTTTCTTTTTTGTTCAATGACAAAATGCTTTTGGTCCTTTTTTCGTTCAAAGTTGGTCATGAGCTACGAGATATGACAGTCGCCTCTGGGTGCACAGGAGGTGTTGATCTTTTCACTTGGTTTAAGGTTTATTTTGCTTTCTAATACACCAGTAGGCATAGCTACCGATTTCTGTGTGAATTCCACATTTAATGCTGACCCTCTCCGTGCTGGTTCATTTGCTGCTTCGTGTCTTTCTATATTACTGTGTCCGGAAACCAAGCAGAGAGTGGCTTAATGGTTGTTGCATATTCTGTTTAAAGTTTCTCGGCATATGGAGACTGTTCGATCTGATAAGTACGTAAGCAAGTAATATTGTGACCCCAGATGGGTTTAGTTTCTTTGCGTGTACAGTCTGTGGTGCTCTTTCAATGACGAAGTCTTCGGCTTGGTAGATACTACAATCACCTCGGAGCTTGTATGTGATTAAGCTCTGCTTCCATGTGCTTGATTGTCTAAGAGGAATCGCGCTTTTGGCAGCCGTGCTTCACATGAATTCTTTCAGAGGAAAACGTTTGAGTATCATTTTCAACCCTGCCTAAGGCGTTGATCCGTGTGCTCCTGTTATGCTAACACATGCTAATCTTTGTACCTTCATAAGATTATTGAAGTAGCTTAGACTTAATTATTTGATGTAGCCTTGTCTTCCTTGAACAAGAAATTTAGTCATCTGTATTTGCTGTAAATCCTATATTACATATTATTTTTGAAGCTGCAGGTGTTTTAATGAAAGCTTGACTGTCTATGTAAATAGAGATAATATTTTCTTTCACCCACTGAGTAGCTTAGTATTTATTTATAGTTTTGGCTTGAAACGCAGCATAAATCCGGTAGTCTTATATTTCCAGTACATGCCTACTTGGAGATATTTCTTCTTCTTCAATCTATCCATGTAAATTAATTTATATATGCCCTATAGTTTCCTTTGGTCTTTCAAATATATCCACCTTTTGGATCTTTGAAACTAGCCCCATTTTGTGTGTAAAGAAACCTATTTAAACCACAAGGGTTGCGTTTCGTTTCCACATACTTACAGCTCAAAAGTGCTTTACGGATAATTGTTATTGATCATATTAATAGGCGCGTATGGAAAGATTTGCGCGAATCAATTCAAAAGCTGTTTACACAATAATTATCCAAATACATAGTTTAGCAAAGTTATTAAACACTAACTGGCCGGTGCTCGTCTTGCTTCGCCCGCCTGCCACTAAAAATGTATTTTCTTCCAAATCATTTCTCTAGTCCACAGATACACACAAAAAAACATCCCCAGTGGCAACCATACATTAATGAATTATATGTAATTGCCAACTGCATACATAAAAATACAGAAAGCGTACTGCTGCATGACTGCTGGCAGTGGCCTCCACTAAAGGAAAATTGTGGGCGATGATTTGAATAATTGTTTTGCACATTCTCAGCTTCAGGACAACGCAGGAGGATGTTTTATATCTTAAATGAATCATTTGAAAATCGGTCGGAATGAGTCTCCTGCCAAGAGATCAATTCGACGAATTGTTGCAAATATGCGTAAATTTTTCGTCGTTCACAAGTGGACCTTACCGCGTCCTCAATTTGACGAATTTTGCGGAAAGACTTGGGTCTTCATTTATACAAAATTCAATTGACTTAAGAACTAAAGCCACAAAACCACAGCATGCATGGATGTTCACTGACTGAGCCCTTGAGTAGTTGTAAACGGATCACAATTTTGGTAAAAAATCATCTTTAGCGACGAAGCATATTTTTTGCTAAATGTCGGATCTGGGGCGATGCAAATCCACAATAGTTGCAGGCGCTTCCGTTACACTGTTTAGGGGTCAGGCGGCGTCATCGGGTCATTTGACTTCTGATTTGAGACAGACGAGGAAGTAATCGTCAATCAATTTTTTTTTTTATGGGCCGAATTAGATGATATGGACATAGACAATCGGGTTCCAGCAGATGGTGCTACGTACCACACAGTGAATGAAAAAATGGCGTTATTGATGCTAGTTGCCCGCCACGATTGTACGATTTAACGACCTTAGACCTTTTCTTTGGTCTACGTTAAGTCTCTGGCCTGTGCCAATAGACCACCAACAATTCACGACCTAGAGAACAAAGTCATTCAAGCCATTGGTCGATTTTTGTAGAGTAGCCGTCCAAACGTCCAGTCGTCCTGCATACGAAACCATGGAGTCCATCAGAATGATGTTATTTAAAAACAAATAATGCTCCACATATAAAGATTTCGGCCATTCCTCACATACAGCGTACGTGATCTTGACCAAAGATGTTTTCAGTGGTTTTGAAGTCCACTTCACACAGTGACTTACGTTACGAGGCACCCATCTGCCTAATCGTACCTAAAGGAAGCCCACCAATTACTTATTTTTATTTATTGTAAGGATTTCCTTAACGTAGATGGTTTGATAAAACTTGGATTGACTATCGTCTTGAATATTTCCCTAGTGGAATAGGCGAAGCTGATATTCCTAGTTATAAGTCAAACATTTGACAACTACCCAATTAACCCCCAAAAAAGGTTTTGGGCCTAAGAATGTCCTGGACATTGGCAATACTATTGGAAAATAATGAATTCTCACACTCCTACTGTCTGACACTGAGGCACATCCGCCTCTGACGTAACGAAAAAGGGCCGCATGTGCCACATGTTGGTTGCATACAACTTGTGATAGCATAAGGTTTCATGTACATAAATATGGGTAGTACGCGACATGTGGATATTTTGTCCCAAAAAGTTAAATGTTTCCATGCGTCCATGGTCGCCTCATGTGAACGGGTTGCATGTTTTTATTTCCCATATGTGGCGCTAGTACACGACATGCAATAAGTCTACATGTGTCGCATGCAAGAAAGGAAAAAGCTGCATGTTTACATACAAATATTTTCCTTGCCGAAATTTAAATTGTGATTACTCATGTTTCTTCACACTGCACATGAAATATGAACACATGAAATTTAGGAAGGAAAGAACAGAAGAAACGAAAACAATCAGGGTTATCGTGAATAAATTTTCCCTCGGAATTTTTCCCCCGAACAAAAATTAGATGTCTTCAAAAAAGAGGAAATAATTCATCGAAAAAGAAATACAGTGGTAGACATTCGTTTATACGCATTTAATTTTTATTAGCAAATTGAGCAGTATAGGATTATTTTAAAAAATGGAAATTTTCTACACCATGTTCTTACTACCAGGAGTGTGAGTAATGTGTACCAACAGATATTTTTTTTGTAACGGGACTTTCTGTGTTGTACTGCGCAACGAATTTAGATCATGTCAAATTCGACTGAGACATTCGTTTATACGCATCTGTGTTTTTGCTGTAAATATAAAGATTTTCTGCATAAAACATAAGAAATATAGAAGATTTAAGTTGTTCGAAGGTAAGTCGAGCTTTTTTTTTCAAATATGCGTCAAGGTTTTTTGATTATGAAAAGTTTTCGTAGCCATGGGTAAAGGCACACAGTTAACTGATTCCGAGCAAGAAAAAATTAAAATTCTGAAGGAAGAGTACTATTCTAACCGACGTATTGCAGAAAGAATTGGTAGAAGCGAAGGCGTAATAAGAAATTACTTAAAAAAAGGCGAAGGCTACGGCGTCAAAGCTCCAACCAGAGGAAATACGAAGCTAACTTTGCGCCAAAAAGGTCAAATTCGTGACGAAGCAACCAAAAATCGCTTATCATCCAGGCAAATTAAGGACAAATTAAATCTCCCCATCACTGTTCGGCATGTTGCACGAGTTTTAAATGCTACACACAACATCAAATGGACGAAACTTAAAAGAAAACCGCGTTTGACTAAGTGCCACAAATTCAAAAGAATGGAGTTTGCCCGTACGTACATGTCCTGGACCCACGAATGGCGAAATGTAATTTTTTCTGTCGAAAAAAAATTTAATTTGGACGGGCCTGACTGCTACAGCTGTTATTGGCATAATTTAAATGAGCATAATGTGGTACGATCGAAACGCAACTTCGGGGGTGGAACTGTTATGGTATGGGGAGCCTCTTCTTACTACGAGACTACACCAATTTGCTTTATTACTACAAAAATGAATTCAAGAATGTATACAGAGTTGTTGGAAGACGTTTTAGTGTCTTACTACGAACGCGACCCGGACAGAAACTACATTTTCCAGCAAGACAACGCGTTCCATCCACGTTTCTAAGGAATCTAAAGAATGGTTTTCCTCGAAAAACATTGAACTCCTTCAATGGCCAGCATGTAGTCCCGATTGCAACCCTATCGAGAACCTTTGGGGCATACTTGCTGGTAAGGTATATTCAAACGGGAAGCAGTACAACAGTGTGTTGGAGCTGAAAAATAGAATTCGTCGTGCTTGGCTTGAAATCAGCTCCGATATTATACATAACTTGATCGAATCTATGCCAACTCGCATTTTTTCGGTCATAAACAAGGATGGGAATCACACAAAATATTAAACAAATTTCCATATTTTTTTTGCGAATTTTTTGATAACATTTGCTTAAGTGCGTATAAACGAATGTCCAATCCAATTTCTATGTTTTTGTTAAAAAAAATTAATTTATTATTATCATTTAGGAACTCAAATTTTTTTTTTTATTATTCAAAAATAAATAAACAATTTGAAGTTACTTCAAGCAACAATGTTGTTTTTATTATAAAAATAATAGCAAAAATTGGTATGCGTATAAACGAATGTCTACCACTGTATGTATCATGAATTACAATTCAGGAGAATTTTCAACGCAATCATTTTATTTAATTTTTACCCAATGAATTTGTTCCCTATTTTTGAAGAGACCTAATTTTTGTTCGAGGAAAAAATAATTCACGATAACCCTGAATAGAATTAAATGGAAAAAATAAAGCTGAAGAAATCTATATGTATGTATACATATATAAAACTAAGTTGCAAAATGCTTATGTTTCCCTCTACCGCACATGCGTATGTTTCCCTCTACCGCCCATCATTTTCAACCAATTTCGTTTTTTTTTTAAATTTAGATAATTACGGTACAAAGGTGATAGGCAAAAAATAAAAAAAAAATTACAAAAACATTAAAAAAAAAACTTAGACATTTTTGTGTGCCTGCCGAAGCGGGCGAGGTTTAACCTAGTTATGTATTGTATATACGAAACAAGTAAAGGTAACAAATATTAAAAAAAAAATATTCAATATCCCTCCAACCCTACATTTCTTATCGTAAATTACTCATCAAACCCTTCCATTTGATACACATATGAGGGATGTTGTGAAGAAAAACCTAATCCGTCATATTGGGTGCGGAATTAACTCTCGCAACCACTCATATTGTGTGCGTTATATTTTTAACACGAATGGAAGGGACCTACAGTTTAGTGCCGTATCCGAAGGGCAATTTGTTTTGAAAAGCTTTTTCGAGACAACAGTACTCTCGGATGTTTGTCAGACTTTCGCGAGAGGTCAGACCGTGAAAAAACTTTTTGGTGTTTTCTGGGATTCGAACTTGGAACCTCACGCACAGTGGTTCGACACACTAACGAGTTACGCCACGGCGCCCACAATTAAGTCATATAGCTTATCGTATTCTACTCGTCAAACTCTTTCAGTAGATACCCATCAGAGTTGTAAAAGAATTAAATCTTTGGAGAATGTAATTCAATAGAATTCATAAATTCTGATTTTGAATTCATGACTTCACTTTTAGACTTGAACTTCAAAAATTAAATCACCATTCATTTTGAGAAGCCTTTGATTGCGGCAATCATTTGAACCAATCTAAGATTTGAAATCTCTGTAATGAAATCTTTGTGACTGCACCGCATTCTCTGAAGTCACATTGAAGTCACTTGCATTCACTTGAAGTCATCGGCATTCAATTGAAGTCTTTAAGACTTCACTATTTCCTTAAGACTTCACACTAATTTCATTGAAGCCTTTAAGACTTCGCAGTAATTTTTTTGAAGTCTTTGAGACTTCACACTAATTTATTGAAGTCTTTGAGACATCACTACATTTGTTGGAGTCAAAACTGGCAGTGGAAAATTCAATATGATTTGGTTTAATAATTTTTGGGGAAAAAGGTGAGATCCAGTGAACTCATATATTTATTGCTATTGTGTGATATGATTTAACATTTTCAGGCATTTGGAATACATACCTTGAAAACCATGAAAACGAAAGCGAAAAGTCTTCTAATGAAATATTTTATTTAATTTTTGTTATTTGTGATTCAAAAATAATAAAAGAAAATTTACATTTTGTTATACATATGTACATATTCAATTTTTCATAGTCAGTTTTTACTTCACAAAATGTAGTGAAGCCTCAAAGACTTCAATAAATTAGTGTGAAGTCTCAAAGACTTCAATAAAATTACTGTGAAGTCTTAAAGACTTCAATAAAATTAGTGTGAAGTCTTCAGGAAATAGTGAAGTCTTAAAGACTTCAATTGAATGCCGATGACTTCAAGTGAATGCAAGTGACTTCAATGTGACTTCAGAGAATGCGGTGCAGTCACAAAGATTTCATTCCAGAGACTTCAAATCTTAGATTGGTTCAAATGATTGCCGCAATCAAAGACTTCTCAAAATGAATGGTGATTTAATTTTTGCAGTCCCAGTCTAAAAGTGAAGTCAATTGAATGCATTCTAAAACGTGAAGTACTTGGTGTGAATTCACGGAATGCATTACTAAAAGATTGCATTCTTTTACAACTCTGATACCCATATCAAGAGGGTTGGTTGGGTTCAAAGGTAGTCCGTCATCTTGGGGCGTCCACTGCTTTGGATTTAGAACGATGTTAGGTATACTATATTGCATTGTCAGCGGACTTATGTATGCGCGCAATGTTTCAAAGCTCTAGTTCAATTAGAAGTATTGTACTTGAAATTTTGATCGCTATATTTGTAGCAGACAGATAGACAAAGTAAGTTAGACCAAACTAAGTTAAATAAAAGCTTTTAAAAATTAAAACAAACAAACAAACAAACAAATAAGAGCGTATTGTGCGGTGAAAATACAGTGTTTGTTTGAGGAACTGTCATTGAAAAACATCATAAATAGTGGTTGCATGTGGAATACATGCGACAGAACGAATTCGTGCGATCTCATGTATTTTGCATATGGCATTTAAATGCAGCCATAGTCACAAATGACCTGTGTCTTTCTAGTACATGACATGTGCAAAAGCCGTATGTTTGCACGCAACCAAGGTGTCGCATGTGGTTCACATATATGTACATACATGCGACACCACATGCGACCGTCACAAATATGGGTAGTACTCGACATGTAAACTACATGCAACCATTATGAACGATTGTGACATTAGAATGTTGTCAGAACCACGTGTATATGCAACCATTTACATGTCGTGTACTATGGCTTTCACTAGGTTAGGTTAGGTCAGGTAAGGTTATGAGGTTATCATAAAACACTAGGCACCAAAGTGGGCCCATCGCGGTCTCCTTGGCACTCATAGAGTATATGTGTTATGTCCTCTGAAACATGTAGGTCATTGCAGTACATACAAACATGCGTGTTAGATAATTCTAGTCTCATAGCATGCTTCCTTAGGAGACAGTGGCCAGAGAGTATTCCTATCGCTGTTCTTAGCCGTGATCTTTCTAATTTTATTATCTCCCCAAATTTTCTGCGGTCTAACACAGGTCACAAGGCCTTAGACACCCTGTGACCATCTTCGATTAGCCGTGTCGATGATTCTATCACGAATAGTTCCCTTAGCCACGCACTCTGGTGGTTTAATACTACCAATTATGTCACTATGTGGGAGCCCCGCTCCTCTTTTGGCCAGCGCGTCGGTTTGCTCGTTGCCTTCGATATCGCAGGGTCCTGGTACCCAACATAATCTGACTCGGTTCTGCGTACATAATGCCCTAAGCATTGTGTGGCAATTCCTAATTATCTCAGATTTGGTGATGTAAGACTCGAGCGCCTTTAGCGCCACCTGACTGTCAATGTAGATGGCGATGTTTTTGTCCGATATTAATCCTATGTTAAGTAACTCCGCAGCTTTAAGTACAGGTAAAACCTCTGCTTGGAACACACTGCATGTGTCCGGAAGTCTCAGGGCCACCTGTAGGTTTGTATCTCTCGAGTAAATACCTGACCCTGTGCCCTCTCTGGTCTTAGAACCATCTGTGTATATTGCAATCTCGTTATGGACAGAGACTGTCTTCCTTCGCTAGTCCTCTCTAATAGGATACATTACTTCGTATGGTGTGTCGAAGCCTAAAGTGCTAAGAATATCGTCCGATTCGTCAGGGATTTCGGGACATGATTCCTTGAGAATGGACATAGCTCCTACGTTATTAGTCTTGAAGAGACCAACTTTTGTGAACCGAAGCGCACTGTTTGCCCGGCTTTCACTAACTCATCCAACATTTTATGAACTGAAGTTTCATATTTCACAATGTAAGTCTTTAATTTCTATTTTGCCCCAGGTCCAGAAGATCTTTTAAAGACTGAGTCAGTGTACTCGGTTTTCAATAGTTCAGTTTGGTATTCTGAAGCTCATTGGTTCTAGTGTATTCGCTAATTTAAAAATTGTTTTTTAAACGCGGTCTATATATGTACATATATCTCAATCAAGGCTAGATTGTGTACATTTTTTTTTACATTTTTTCGTGAAAGGCATACAACTACATCCAAAGCTACGCACAACATTTTTCAATAGACTGCGAATATGTATTGTAATCCGCGAATAAAAAGAAATTGCAAAAATGTACGTGCACGGCCATGTGTGTATCGCACCGTTGGCGAAAAAACGCAAACAAACCCAGTACAGCACAACCAGGAAGAACGCAACATAAATAAACTGACACCAACAACAACGATGACAACTAAACAACACAAACTTATCATATAAAGTTGGAGAAAAATAATGCTTTCCCCTGTTTCTTTTTCGGTATATGGTGCAAATCGTGTGATGGCCACTGGCCAATGAATGAATCCAAAATAAGACACTAATCGACATTTCCACGTCACTGATAGAGTCGCAACTTCACCAACCAAAATCAATGAAAATTAAAAAAAAAAAAAAAAAAAAATTAAACACATTTTGAAATTCCATTGAGTTACGAATTTTTTGTTTGATGAAAGTCACGGACAGAGAGTAATGTGTGCGTCGGACAGCGTACGCACATAACTCGGCCGAAAAAAGCTTCACGACTCCAAAGTGGATGCTGCACCAGTGGTCACTGTTCAGTCGACATTAGAGACCCATGGAGCAAGAAGGCTAATTTGATTCCGAGTTTCCTCCCGCCCCCTTCAACATTTAATTCATAATGAAGAAAGTGGCACCCGTTTTTGGCTGGCGCACGTTAAATTGAATAACACAAAAACAGGTGACATCGCCCAGTGAAAAAGAAAATATTACGATGAAAGGTATAAGATTTCAGAAGATGAAGATACAGATACTCTTTGGTAAACAACAATGTTTTCAGCAGAACAATGCCCGAGGAAGAAAAATACTTTTCATTAAACATTTGCATGTATGTAGATGGAGGACAGTAAAAATAAAAAAATAAAAAAATAAAAACTGGAATTTTATTTTCTCATTGTCATAGTGGTAGGTCCACTTTCGTCCAACTGGTTGGAGGAGTTATCCATAATAGGTGTATATTATGAGACCTATGAGAATCTGAAAAGAAGACGAGTCACTCTAGTCATTTATAGCGCGCATCTTCAGTCTAGTTAAGGTATAGCACACTGAATATTCTGAGACTCAAAAGTAGGTAAGATCACTGACCCCAACGAAGATGTTCTGTCGAAAGAGGTCTTCATTTGCTGATTACAGCCTCCATCAAAAGATGTGTGGAACTTGTTTTGCTTCTAGTCTTCTTCTTTTTTTTGCGAGAAATTGATTGTTTTTTTTTTTTTTTTTTTTGCGCAGAACACTGATTACATTGTTGTGAAGCTGTATAGAGTCTATGGGGTCCGGCATTATTATAGAATTTGCTTTCTACAAAGATAAGAAGAGTACATCGTCTTTGGTATAACAATCCGAGTAACTGATGTCGAAATGTGTCATTAATATTGTTCAAGGCGAAGTGTTGTCAGATTATTATGTTATCACTTTTTTTTTTGTTGGATGACTCACTCTCAATGACGAGCCCCCTTGAAATGAAATGAGCCGGTTGTGTGCTAGACAATAAAACACGACTTAGGCGTAATGCCGTTTGTATGCTATTGAGTGCAAGGCAGTCAGTCAAAAAAAAAAAAAAATAATAATAATAATAATAATAATGAGCCGTGTCAGTAGTACCATTAGAAATGAAATGAAACATGATCGGAGCAATTTTATGGAGTTTAAGCTCATTGCTCAACAAAACAGTTTTGTAGCTATTAGTGATGGCACTGCAAGTGCAGTGCAGAGTGACGTGGTGGGAGAGAGAGAACATGAATTATGACATTCGAGGCTTACTTACATATGTTAGGGCACTTACCATGACTTTGTGGGGCTTTATGTCTTGTACTTGCAATGACATTTGACACTGATTTTGGAATGTTGTATGGTCAGTGATTGCATGCAGAGCTGTTTACCTTAACTCCTAAAGTATATCTTTATGCATGCCACCAGTTTTGGGCCGGATAAACAGGGCCTTACAAATCAGCTCCTAAAAAAATTCTCTTGCTCGCGAACCCAAGAAAAGTTGGTCTAAAAAATAAATGCTCTTGTTCGCTAGCTACTAGTCATAAGGCATTTTTTTTTTTTTTTTTTTTTTTTTTTATAAAACTCACCGTTTGCTATTGCCAAGCCATTAGCGGCCTTTGCACATAAATGCTTTATCACGTGGTTGGAGTGTACGCGACGAAGTGCGTTAAAGGACGCGCTAAATACAACGAGCCAGCAAGTGGTTAGTTATTCGTTTACTCGCGCTTTACCGCATTCTTGGAGCGTACGCGCCGGGAGTGTGTGTATAATGATTAACCCCTCGCGAAACACTACGCGAATTTGGTGTGTGCTGGATTGTCCAACAGTTCAATAGCTTTTGAACTGATGTACGATGATGCTTTGTTTTTCACTACGGTGCGCAATCACGTCGGAAAAGTTTATTTTACTCGCGGCCGGCGAGCGCGGCATCCAACGTAATTAAGCACATACTCTTAGCGTTAGTAGTGCCATTAGACATGTGCAATCTTTCTCGCGCTATAACGAAGAACGCTTGATGTCGCACGGGAAAGAACGTATGCGTAAAGGCCGCTATTTTCATTTTGCTCGCGAACATTCTTACGGTTTGCAATAGCTCCCGAGGCATTCACTGTGTATTTACCGTCGAAGAAATTACAAAGAAAATGAAGGTAGAGCTGCAAAATGCTGTACGTACACAAAGTGTTGTATTTCATTGAATCGAAATCTATTATTATTGAAAGAAACAAGATTTATAAATTCATATAAATAATTCGCGAGCCGGAGCAGTTTTCAAATGGCTATGTTTGATCAGCTGATAACGGTGAGCGGTTTGTGGACTTCTGCAATACCAACCGCCTAGTCATCGGAGGCACGCTGTTTAAGCATAACACCTAACACCTGCCACAAAATCAGTTGGGTCTCTACTGATAGGCAACGAACATCCAACCAGATCGACTACATTGCGATCAGTCGCCGCCTTAGAAATTGTCTCCTGGACGTCCGAAACAGACGTGTAGCTGACGTCGGACTAGAACGAGATCACCATCTTATGGTAGCTCATTTACGCCTTCGTACTGCATCCGTCAACAGCAACCACTCAAACCTACTTAACATCACCAGGTTTAATATCGACAGGTTCAGGGTTCCCCAAGTGCGCCAACAGTTCAGGGACCATCTTGCCTTAGAAGCGGAAGCAATCAGCAGCATAGAGAACATGGATGACCACTGGAGTGCTGTGAAAAATGCTTTTGCGACTGGGGCACGCACGTATGTCGGTAAAAAGCAGAAACACCACCGCACATGGCTATCTACAGACACCTGGAGACGGATCGATGAGCGTACAGCAATCAAGGCTCGGATTGCAGCGGCCTCAGCAGTAGAGAGAACCGAGCTTGAACCCCAATACCGTGCGAAGAAGAAAGAAGTGCAGCGTAGTGTGAGACGTGACAAATGTCAATATGTCAACTCACTGGCCTCAAGGGCTGAAGAAGCAGCGAGTAGGTGCGACAGTAGGACTGTTTATAGCATCACTAAGGAGCTCATCGGTGGTTGAAACTCCAAACAATATCCAGTGAAGAGTCTAGATGGTAACCTTCTGATTTCGGATGAGGATCAGCTCACTCGATGGAGAGAAAATTTTGCTACAGTGCTAAATCTCTTAGAGTATGGCGGTATGATCTTGAATTCGAGCTATTTCAAGCGGCGCCAAATACATCGTCAGATTTGCTGCATCCCCTAATACGGAGAGCTTAGGATAGCGAACAATTTCATTGAACTTCCAAAGAAGGGAAACTTGATGAATTGCCGTAACTGAAGAGGTATATTCGTTCTTCCAGCCGTGGCTAAAATAATAGGTAAAATAATTCTAGAACGAATTAAAGAACATTTGGATTCAACTCTCGATGTCGAACAGGCAGGCTTTTGCGCTGGATCCTCCTGCATCGACCACATAAACACCTTACGGATCATAATCGAGCAATGCGTTGAGTATAGGTCTCCGCTACATTTAATGTTTATCGACTTCGAGAAAGCTTTCGACAGATTGAATCGATATGCTATCTGGTTGGCCTTGCGCAGGAGAAGCATCCCAGAAAAACTTATAGCTATTATCAAGGCTACATCCGAGGGCGGTAAGTGTCATGTCGTGCACAATGGTAAGGTGTCGGAGGATTTTGAAGTCCAAAGTGGAGTACGTCAAGGTGGCACACTGTCACCACTATTGTTCTTGGTGGTTATCAGCGATGTACTCCGTGCAGCATTGACGGAAGGCAACTATGGAATTCGTTGGACTATGGCATCTTACCTTAAACACTTAGATTACGCTGACGATGTTTGTCTACTTTCACATCGGATAATGGATCTTCATCTGATGGCCCAAAATCTAGAAGCTGAGGCAAACAAAGTGGGGCTAAATATAAACACAGCCAAAACAAAAGCCCTGAGCACTTCTTCTAACAACCGCGCTCAACTTTACATTGCCGGACAGGAAGTCGAGAAAGTTGATAACTTTCTTTATTTAGGAAGTGTCGTCTCGGCTAATCGCGGTGGCACCGAACTGGATGTGTGCAGCAGAATCGGGAAGGCTAAAGCTGCGTTCGGAATGCTATCTAAAATCTGGAGAAGTAATGTTATCAGCTTAAGAACCAAGCTGCGACTGTTCCGCTCCAACGTAGAATCAGTGCTGCTTTATGGGTGCAGTACCTGGAAGGTGGACACCATTAACACACGCAAGCTGCAAGTCTTCGTAAACAAATGCTTAAGAATCATTTTGAGGATTTTTTGACCGAACCGCATCTCTAACGAACAACTTTATCTGAGAACGGGCCAAGAACCTATAAGCATTACTATACGAAGAAGAAAGTGGCAATGGATTGGACACACCCTACGGCGCGAAGACAACTCCATTGCGAAATACGCCATGCAGTGGAATCCGCTCACCCAGGCAGGCAGAATAGCGGGACGCCCTAAGCAAACGTGGGGCAGAACAGTTGAGGAGGAATCGAGCTCTTTAGGAATGAGTTGGAGGCAGCTCAAACGCGTTGCAGAACTTCGAACAAGATGGCGCGCAGGCGAGGGGTTAAGGGATCTAAGTAAGTAAGTAAGTATGTTTGATCAGCGTCCGATAGCCATTTGAAAACGGCTCTAGCGAGCTTTTTCGTGCCCTGAGTTAGATCCACTTATTTCACGAACGGCTAAACGGAGTTCGATTTCATTTACATTCGTAACTAAAATGCTATCCGGAAAAATTATAAAGATACAAGAAGTTCTATGTTTAGCTTATGTCTGGTTGAGTCTTCGTTTGTTAAAAAAAATAAATAAATATTTTAGCAACAGCTCTTAAAGTACCTGGGCCTAGCTTCTCGCAAACACTCGCGTTGTGTGCGTTATATTTTTTTACACGAATGGAAGGGACCTACAGTTTAGTGCCGTATCCGAAGGGCAATTTGTTTTGAGAAGCTTTCTCGTAACAACAATATTCTCGGATGTTTGTTAGACGTTAGCGAGAGATGGGACCGTGAAAAAGCTTTTTTTGATGTTTTTTCTGGGATTCGAACATAGAACCTCACGCGCAGTTGTCCGACACACTAACCACAGTGACTAGGTGTACTTGTGTTTACAAACCTTTTTGATATTCAAATAAGTGACCAATTTGAATATCTCTTGCTTTGTTCAGAAGTTCGTCTATCACATTCAGCACGTGTAAAGGCAGAACATTTCAAACACAACAACATTAATTAGCATGAATGATAGAAGCAAGCGAAGAAGAAAACGAAATACAAAACTTGTATTCAATTTGGGAATCATTTGAATTAATGAACTGTTCCTCTCCTCTTTTAGTTCGTCTTTTTTTTATATTAAATTGGAAATAATGCATCAACGGTAAATTCCTGTTACTAGCCAATCTAAATTTACAATGAACAATCATTAAACTTTGCCTCAACAAAATTCAATTACTTTCTAAAGATTAACAATACACGTAAGCAATAAGTATAATTTACGGTTGATTATAAATTTAAACTCTTCAGATACAATGAAATTGTATCTCAATGCAAAGCAGTCGCGTTTTCCCTTATTTCCATTTAGCGATAAGAAAAAAACTTTAATTACACTTTACTCATTCACATTCGCGTCGTCGTGTGCCCAACTAAGTCTTTGCTAGAATTGTGGGCTGTAATTAACACTTTATTATTCTAATTAATCAATTAACATAACTGCAATGTCATTGCTCTCCACTGTGTACACTATACGCAATTGCAATCAGACACCGAGAATAAAAGCAAAGTCAAATTGCCTAAGTGGAGGCTGAATTTCTATCAAGTTTAGGACTGTATAGCCAACAAAATTTAGAATCGCCTACATGCTTTACGTAACCACAAAGATATTTTCGATTTGACTCGAATAAAATCAAAAATTTAAACACCACTTTCGTTTATTTATTATTTAATTCGTTCAATTTTTTTGTATAATAGACAAAAAAAACTTAAAACATTTACATACGCAAGCACGTGCTCTCTATCCAGAGAACGAAAAGTACCACTCCTCATCAAATTCTGTAGGTATATTTGAAAATTGAAAAAAAAATTGTGTTGAGTGTACTTTTTTAATTTTAATATGCGAAATCATCTCATTGCTATGTTGGAAAAGTATATTTTTACAATTAACATGTGCGTTGTTTGGTAAACACTTTTTTTCGTTCGAGCCTAGGGTTGAGTTTCAATGGCTTCGTGGAGCAAACATGAGTTATTTACAAGACGTCATTTTATTCACTCGAAGCACGCATGTTTTTTTTCTATTAACTTATGAATGAATATTTGTAAATATCTCACCCAGATGGGTGGGGAGAAAGTGATAATTTTGGCGATCAATTGAACACGAACTTGAGCATGTTGGTTACTTAGTTATTCAAACATATTTATTCTGAAATAAAATTGAGTAACAGGTGACCTTAAAATATTATTTACGAATTTGAAGAAGGATAATTTTAAATATTCTTCATATTTGAGTGAACAGTTTGGTGTGATGGTGGACAGTCAATTCCTGCTGCAAGGTTTATACAAGTCATGAATGCGTACTTCAAGTAGCGCTAAGCTCATATATGTAGTTCGCTGGAAGATCTATATCTAAACATCAACAATTTTTTTTTTTTTATAAGTATCCTTGATCAGCTCCCTAATCTACAACTAAATATCACAACTAGTGTTTATTTTTTTTTACTGTGAAAAGACTTAAATGACTTCACTGATTGGAGTGATGACTTCAAAGTGATGGTGGACACGGGCTGGATAATCTAAATGGCAAACCTGATCTACTGCACATGTAAATGAAAAATACAAATTTCTGTTTGCTTGCTTTTCATCAATGTATGGGAAATTATTTGCGGAAATGTTTAAGCTAAGTATCATGGGAATCCACCATAAAGGTGCTAAGTAATAGAGCACCCATCTGAGCAAAGACGTGTAACGCAGCTAGTTATCTATAAAACAGAGGTCGGGAATTGCAAAGAAGTTCATGGGGCAATATTTTCTGTTTTACAGCTAAGTCATCTCAAATGTCAACTCGAACACAACTGACACTTGAGTGAATTGAGAAGTAAAGAACAGGTGAATTTTTTGAGGGAAACATACTTTTCCGGCTATATGTCTATCTTTGACAGCTTTGTTTGTTAGTGGGCAGTTTGTATGTTAAAGTCGTTCAAATCCCCTAACACCTTGTGGCACCAAGCGTAACTTTTTCCTGATTTTTCGTGCCGACTGTAAGCGTCCTTGGCTGCAGTGACTGCAGTTTGTGTACCGACGTACGTAAGTCTTCCTTACGTAAATGACTTTAATTCCTAACTTCTTAAGGTCAGCGCTTGGTTAGCATTTTTTTTTTATGGAACTGGCATCTGGGCGGTTGGTTCAACATAAACGTTGATGGGAAACTTTTCCATCCAGTCGAATACGATGAGGCGAACGTAACGATATCTAAACTAAAAGCTCTCGGAGCAGATGATCTTCGTAAGGAGTATGCTTAGTGATTTCTTATGATGATGATGAGACTTTTGTGTTCTGCTCAGTTTAGTGTCTTGTTGCGCTTGCTTCTCCAAAGTACAATAGTAATAGCTTACTTAAACTGAGTAAACAAGACTGATAATATCAGATACCATAAAGGTGTGAAGCATGCAATGATTTCCTCAAACTCCTAATTTCGAACGACTTAGATTCAAGTTAGTTTTGTATTGAAACTTCATACCTACTCAATGGGTTATAAGGAATTTTTTCTGTAAGTATGTACTGAAAAAATGACTAAATTTTAAATCTTACAATGTAAATGGACTAAATCACGTTGCAATCAATATGATCGTTTTTTAGGATCGTATTAAAAAGGCTTATACTATCTTGAAGTGATCATATAAGCGGTTGTTTAACACTTATTAGAAATAAACCTGATCTATACTCTGCGGTTTCGCTTGTTTATTCTGATCAGGTATATGTTATGTAAAGACATCAGCTTATAGTTCTCGTGGCTTAATTATCTACTATATATGGCCAAACTAGAAACTGGAAACGATGAAATTTATTACCAACCAAAACCATAAAAGTGCTTATGATTCTTCAAAATATCATTATAAATGTTGCCAAAACACTTCTAAGCAAAGGTCATTGAACACAACGATTACCTTAACAAAAAGGCATAGTTTCTTCGCAGCGAACATTTTACACTTGAAAGACCATCAACAAAATGTAAACATGTGCTATAGAAAGAACTCAAAATCAAGTATTTCAATTAAAATACATTCACTTGGCATAAACCTCATTGAATGTCATGATCAATTAAGTTATGGGTCAGTAGAGGCATCATCGTCGTCATCGTTGGCCACAATTCTGTCTCTGGCGTTCGGTTGTTTGAATGTATCTCTCTTACATATGACGGTGTTAAATTGAACAGACGATACAGCTACATAGTAGGTGCCTCCTCTGTGCGCGAGATTCCAAGATCGTGCGCGCATTGACCGACACAGAGCCCGTGCTCGTGAATGAGGTGAACTTGTGTTGCACATTATGACACTCAAATTGGATTTAGCCTACACCAAGCACACGCGAGATACGGCAGTCTCGTGCACTCAAGGCAAACTTGTAGATTGAGATACATTTCCTTATAGCGCGTCAGTTTCAATCTGTCTTTCTGTCTATATTGGCTTAGAAGTTTTAGAATAGAGATATACAAATTTACGTAACATAACCTATATTTCCACACATGTGCTACGCCCCATAAAACACAATAAATAAAAAAAAAAAATAAATGGAAATGAGTGAAAACAATACACACTTCCATTCGAATTTGATACTCTAGTGGTGGACGTACCTACCAACGCGTGAGTGTTTGCAAATACACGTTTCGCAAAATAATAAAAGAAAACAGTTTAGCAATACTCCATATATGGGTCCCCACCAAACACACAACTCAATTATTATCTAATCTGAAGGAGGAACAGAAGAGATATTGCAGAGCAGTTACGAAGTATGTATCTACGTAGCCGCAGAGTTTTTGTTGAGTGAGTCAGAGGGGCCTCGAAAGGTGGCGCAATCTATTCCGATTGATTACAATACATAGTTGATCAGATTCCGAGATGAAATAGCAATGTGGTCAAAGGAGGATTAGTCTGGCAAGTACATATATGTATGTATTTCGGTGTCATGAGTAACTTGAATGTGAATTCGAAAGAAAGTACTTCTAGATATGTAGGTAAATTGTATTTTAATCTATTTTTGGGTTTTCCTAGTGTATTTCCCTTTAATTGTAGGTGATTAAGTTTATCGAGGCAATTGTACGATTACCATGCATTACTAATTAGGCATTGCTTTTTACTTTGAATAGCTAGTCATTGACTTTGAATGGTCCGAGTTGAAAAGCTTTTTTTTTTCTTTAGAATACTAGCATTCAATTAAAAGCTGGATTTCAATGGTAGGATGACATTTTGGATAAAAGAAGATTATGGATGTTGCGAGATATTAGTGTAGGCTCATGTATAGAGGTGAGAAAGTTGTCTCTTTTCAATACGCCAACTCATTCACCTTATCATTCTGTTATGCGGTCATAACTAGAAAAAAGTTTACATCACATGTATCCCGAAACTTATATTTACGATTGCAATAGCTCGATTAAGTTCATTTCTTATCGTTTTTGTGCTGTCAACTAGATTGTAGCAGCTTGCTGTGCTGGAGATATAGTTCGTTCAGTGCATGTCAAACCTTCAAATCCCACTAACTGATTCTATTTTGAAGTCGGAAGCGAAGCAAATACGTTGTAGAACTTCCATAGTTTGCAAAGACTCTCACGAAATACCAGGCACCGTATTAGACTTACGACAATCATGATCTTTGTAGAACTTTCATTTAAGTACAAACCTACTTAATTACATACTCAACTTATATCTTATTTACGCACATACATATACATACATACATACATTTTCAATGGCCCGCTAATCCTTCATGAGGGTCGCGGGGGTAGGATGGTCATGTGAACTCTCCATCCTTCTCGATCCTCCGCCTTTGACTCCAACTCATCAGGAGGAATCCCTAGACGGCTCCTGGAGAGATGTCAGACTTGGTCCAACCGTCTATTTCTAGGCCTACCGGGGAGTCACCTACCTAATGGCATGGTAATCATGGCACGTCTTGGAAGCCAGTCTGGGGGCATACGCACTACGTGACCAAACCATCGAAGCATAGATCATTCCGTTCGGAGAAGTAGCTGCTCAACATTGAGTGCCTCGCGTACTCTGATGTTGCGCACTCCATCCCTACGAGGTATTCCAGCAACACCGCGAAGAAACCTCATTTCGGCAGCTTGTATCCGCGATCTTATTCTTTCGGTCACTACCCAAATTTCATGGCCATAGGTGAGAGTTGGAACATACACCGAGTTAATAACCGATCGCTTAGCTTGAACACTAAGTTCAGCCTTTCTTATAACATATGACAGTTGTCTTAGGTTAAAAGTCCAAAACTCTTCTGGTTTTGAGTTCAAGCTTTTCTGAAAATGTAAAAATATCTTAAGGGTTATTCTTATTCAGATTCTCGGATATAAGAGCATTTAAAAAAAACAGACCAGTAGTAATGACAATATTTGGAAAACTCTTAAAATATGTGCCGCTTGACCATATTGAGTAAGAAAAGTCCTGGGGCCCATAAGAGCTATGACCGCTCTTGAGTGGACGGTACTCTGAAACCACAAAAATGGACACACCTTTACAACAATACCTAATTTGACTACTTAAGTCTCTGCTATCCCCTTATTGTCTTAAATATGTAGGTTTTCGACTACTGCGCAGTGGGGCTGGGCCTTAAAGTACTGTAGTATTTCAGAACTTGAGTTTTTTCAAGTATGAGTGCTAATACTTGAATATGCATTCGAAAATTTAAACTTGAACAAGTACAAGTTCTAGTTCTAGTACTTTTCAGTATTTGAGTCCAAGTACAAAGTACTTCGAAGATTTCAACGATTTCAAGCACCTCGATGAATGCAGGTGAATGCAAAATGAAAATCGGATGATTCGTTTCGTGTTTTTTTGCATGTAGTCAAATAGGTCCATCTTGTTTTTAGGGTGGCAGCAGACCTGGCGGTCCAAGGAAAACATGGCACAGAACAGTCCAGAAAGAGAGGTACGGCAATTGGGGAAAAGTTGGGGAGAACTCCGACACATTGCCAGAAACCGCACATCATGGCGCGTAGGCGAAGTAGGGGCCCTAGGACCCACAAGGGGATACAGGACATAAATGAAAAATGAATGAATGATCTGTTGGTGGTTACTTCAACCGAATTTAATTGCTGTCGTCCTCTTTTGCGAAGTGTTTTCATGGTTTTCGTCCTTCTGGTGTTATTTCTCCAAAGAAGTAGTAGATTACTTTAACTGCGCGAACAAAGCTGATAATTTGGGATACCGTAAGAGTATGAGGTGTGTAATGATTCCTATTCCCAGCGACTTGGATCCAAGTTTTTTTTTTTGTATTGAGGACTCACTTCCCAATAGGTTACAAGCAAAACTTTCTATAACTACTGACAAAACGACTAAATTTTTAATCTTCTCTTACAGTATAAGTTGTATACAGTTGCAATCAATATGATCATTTTATAGAATCGTATTAAAAATGAATAAACTATCTTGAAGTGATCATATAAGCGGTTGTTTAACACTTATTATAAATAAGCCTGATCAGGTTAAAATGTCAGGATAAAATTTCTCCTATGCTCGTCGCAAGGCGATGTATTTTTTCTTGTATGTAATAATATTTCAATAAAATTGGAATCATTCATGACCATTCTTATACAGGGCGGGGCAAAAGTAATGACATAATGTGAATGTGCCATAATGTTTGAAAATGGCGTCAAATGTCATTGTGCTTTGACATTTATGTTGTAGACAGATTGTTTTAACGCACCGTGAATTCCGTCGTCGTTTTCCTCGTCGTCCTGCACCATTTGCTCTAACAATTAAGCGTTTGACTGAGCGTTTTGTGCCAACTTGGTCCGCTAGAGATGTCGCAAAAAGTGGCCGGCCTCGTATTGCTCGTTCGGTCAAGAATATGACTGCTGTGTCCGAGAGAGTCCACAAACATCGACGAGACAACGTTACGCACAATTTGCTGAAGTCCCGCAAGTTGCTGAATCGGGTTTCGAGCATGTTGTTTCCAACAGGACGGAGCAACCACTCACACAGCTCGGGAAACGATGGAGATTTCGAATCCCTAGTTTCCGGGCGCGTGATCTCCCAGTTTGTCGATTTGAACTGGGTGGCTAGGTCGCCAAATCTAACGGCGCCAGACTTCTTCCTTTGGGGCTTTTTGAAATCTCGCGTTTACCACAATAAACCCCAAACCTTGCAAGTCTTGAAAGCCAACATTGAAGAATAAATCACCAATTTGGAGCCAAATGTTTCGCGAGCAATAATTCAAACGAGCACAAATGTGATCAAGAGGTGGTCATGACCGATATCATTTTTTCAACTTAATGTCATCAGTTTTTAAATAAACTTTTCGTGAAAACAGAGCCCAATATTTTTGATTTCTAACAAAATGGCAGCCAATTCACATTATGACATAACTTTGAACCCACCTTGTATATTTTTTTTTTTTTTTTTGGTTGCGCCTGGAGGTGCAGGAATCTTCAAAAGATACCAATGGTCCGTACCGTTGGTTATGCCCGATTCATATATCTGACAATGCCATCAGTGCTAGTCAGTATATGCCTACGGGCTAAACCTCACCTCCTCAGAGAGGCACTATGAGAAGCGGCTGCACGTACTCATAGTATTAGGAAATTCGTCCCTCTCATTTTTTCATTTTGTGATGACTACGACTAAGTTGCCTTAACAAGTAGTTTACGCTTCTGTAGTGTTAATCGCGTTAGGTAGGTAGCTTTCCAGTGAGGGCACCTACTAATACCGTCATTACATGCGGTTTTTCCTTACGGCGCTAGGTCGAAAGGTCTTGTTCTTTGTAGTCGGCGCTCAAGGTTTGTCGCGAAGACGGGTACGAAGTTTGCGAGCAAAGTTTGTTACTTCGTCCTTCACGGTAGCAATTCCTAGATCTCTGTGAATATCACTATTCCTTATATACCAAGGAGCATTCACGATTGCTCTTAGTATTTTGTTTTGAAATGCTTGCAGTAGAGCCATATTGCTTGGTTTGGTACAACCCCAAAGTTGTATACCATATGTCCAAGACAGTTTTAGGACTTGCTTATACAGAAGCAGTTTGTTGTATACGCTTAATTTCGAATATCTTCCGAGTAGCGAATACATTTCTCTAAATCTAATTTCGAGCTCTTCGCGCTTCTTTTTAACGTGTGGTTTCCACTTAAGTTTTGCGTCTAGGGTCCTTCCTAGATATTTTGCCTCGTTTGCGTACGGTATTTGCACCGAGTTAATGGATATGGCTAAGTTGTTTATCTTTCTTAACGTAAAATTGACATGCGTTGATTTTGCCTCATTGAGGACTATTCGCCAGGTTTTTGTCCATTCGCATACTTTGTTCAAAGCTCGTTGGAGTTTTCCGGTTGATGATTCGACTGACTCATCCGTTACGAGGATAGCCGTGTCGTCTGCGAACGTTGCTACAACGGTCCTTTCATCTTGTGGTATATCTCTTGTGTAGAGCAGGAACAGGATTGGACCGAGAACACTTCCTTGTGGAACACCGGCGTAGATTTCTTTGAAATCCGAATATACACTCCCGTGTCTAACACGGAAAAGTCTGTTTTCAAGATAAGATTCCTTGTATATGGTCCTACAAAAATGCCTTCTTTTAATTTAGCTTCGTTCAATCTGGGCATCAAAGTTTTGAATAGAAAAAACCTTCTCCAGATCTATCCATTGATTTAACGAAGTTTTTCATAAGGCCCAACTTGATGTGTTAGAGTGGTAAAATGATGTTATTTGACTTAACTAAGGGACTTTGAGCAATATTTTGTGTCCACGAGTGTAATTACTCCTCATTAGCCATTCTTTTTTAATGAATAGTGTTGATTTCTAGCTCTACTATCCCACTCACAAAGCATACCTCAGTATTTTATGTAGTCGTTCTGCAACCGAAACAATTCCAACAACTTTAAGATCTGCACATATTTTCCAAAAATGACGGTCGTACTGAATTTTCTGGACCAGCTGTTTTTATATTAGGATAAGTTTCTTTGACATGAATCCCATTTGCTATACACAGGTACAATAAGACTGTTTTCAAACTTAATTTGGATCAACCAATCTTTTGGTTTGGTGGATAGTCATAGCACAACTTGTTCATAAGTCCCTCTACACTACTACATTATACAAGATCACTTTCTTCTTCAAAGAAATCTAGAAATTGTTGTAGGAACTGTCACCAATCAAAAGCGCGCGAATTTTGAACGTCAATTAATTTAAAGTAAACAGTCTATGTGCTGTATAAATGTATACAGATGTAGTTACATCGTCTATTTATGCATAGTAATCGTTAGTCTTTTAGTGAACATAATTGTAATACTTTTACGGGGATCAATTGTCAATAATAAATGTCAACTACGAGTATGCACTTTGTCGTATATTTAGATATTCCGATGTATGCTTATGCATTGATACAAAAAATGTACAATTTAATTAACCAAAAAAAACGTGTTGACTGTCGAACTTTTTCCAACCACTGCAAATTGTATTTCTAAATTCTTCAAATATTCTTTACTAATTTTCCAATACTTTGAAGTGCTTTAAAAGGTACTCGAGGTACTTATAATTGAAATATATGAAATATATGAAGTCCTTAAAATACTTGAAGGTCCTTATTATTAATTTTGATGTGATCAATTATTCTGAAATTTGGTTCTCGTGCCCAAACACTTAAAAAGGACGTGTACCGGGGATTTTTAACCACCCGTGAACATGTACTGTAGTACTAGTACATGTCTCAGTACTTCCTTGTTATAGATACATAATTCGCCTTTTAATAATTTGGTTTTATTTCACTTCTTTACAAATACATACGAGTAGGTTAGCATTTAAAAATTCTTGGGAATTATAGAAACCAATTAGTCTGTCTACGAATCAAATACATACACATGTATGTATTTTTTTTATGTATTTAATAAACTATTTACATTTTTAATATTTGCTTGTACTAATCCACATCAATCTTACCGTGTACATATGTAAGTATGTATTTACACAATTCGATTATAGACTTTGGCATGGAAATTGCTACACTCCAAAAGTGCAAAAATCATTTTCATTTTCGTTGAATATTTATTTATTTTGCCAAATGCTAAGTTTTAGTTTAGCATAAAACGTGACTCGAAGGGTTTTACGCTGTTGACAGCTAGCCAGTAGCATTGAACTTATTGAATTGGACACCTGAGTTATTGCAAAATTAGCGCAACTAACCATAATTGTTAATCTAAATGCGTAGCCCAGCAATTTTAAAATTTCTAACTTGATTTGGGAAAACCATTCCGTAAAAAGCCGCCTAATAATGTTTACGGTTTTTTATTTTTTGCTTTCCACAAGTAAGTACGTACATAGGCAAACTCATATGTACAATAGATAGTGTCAAGTACCCACTTATTGATTTCTCGCTCCACAAACAAATGAAAAATGCCGCGAACCGCGGTCTTAATTAATTGATTTCGGTTATTTGTCTTCATAGTTTTTTTTATTGGTCATATAAAAAAAGGTTTATTGGTCATCGACATGCACACCAACACCCGATCTATTCAAGGTTAATGGGTTATTAGTGTGTTGCATAGTGAATTGAAATTTTGTAAGTCATCTTTTGCATTCACAAAACCACAAAATGCGAGACAAATTATGTAAATCTTTTGGATTGATCCCAAAAACTACATAACACAACCGTGACATAGTGAACTCTTCAAAGCAGATTGCTACAAAATTCGAGTGATATTTTGTTTGTCATTGCATTAGTGGACTCCTTTTGTAGCAAATTGTCAGTATGGTTTATTTAGTATTGATCTATTGATCACATCGGTACAGCTCGTTCTTCTCTACAAAGCACACGTTGGATTGAGGCTTGAGTATTGTTCTGATGTTTGGAGTTCGATTTCAAAACGTTGTCTGCATCTGCTTGATAGTATACAAATACAGATAGTTCGCTTGATATAAAATCCTAGGTTAGGATTAATTGTCAAATTGTTGACTTACACTACCATGAAAGATGTTCCGAACAACTTAATGGATTAATTCCTAGACATACAATATTCGCGGTAGACAAAGTCCTTAACTACCTCCATATTGTAGCTGCATATGTTCACACTCGCTAGATGTTGGGTGTTCTTTTTCAATGCTGTGCCTCGAGCTCGTTAACTTCCAAACCCATATTCGCTACTTGCGCCGCAATATACGCTATCGTACCACTGGCAATCTGTCAATGTCATCAGGGTACACGAGTAGTTGCACTGACTGGTACCTGATGTTTAAAATAAGTAAATATTATATTGGCCGCAAAAAGTATGGGATCGTGAAAAAGAAACTTTTTGGTGTTTTTCAGAATTCGAACCTTGAACTTCTCACGCAGTATACTGACGCACTCCACAGCAACAACTGATGTTCGATTGGGAATTTTTTTTACAGTAATTTGAGCTTGGGCTTAAAAGTAATATTTCACATAGTGGCGCTTCGTCGCTTTGTCTTAGATCTTTTCGGACATCAAAGGTTTCGGTGCAGTTATTACCAAACTTCATGGAGCAGTGTGCATTCTCCATCATACAGATGAACTAGTTTGACAGAAAAACAAAAACGAGATATAATTCTGCATAACAGCTTTAAAATTAAAGAAAAAGTGAAGGTATCAATTTGAATTTCTCGCGTTTTTCCCCAATATCTGCCAATGTCTTATATACTATATAGGAGTACTCGTGTGACTATCCGAATAGTTTTCATTAGACATTCAAACTGAGACTCATGTCGATTAATAGCATAGCTGCTGCTCGTATTGGGAAGCTAACACTAAAATATTAGCGTCACAGCATTCATCCAGTATAATGGCAGGAATCTCATTTCATCATAGGAGACCCACATTATTCGCGTTCTTGCGCCACACACCAGTAACCCACAGCTCCTGAGAGCTAGCTAGAAATATTTTCCTTTACATAATCTAAAAGCTTGTAAACCAATATACCCCATTAAATAATTTTAGGATTTTTGTATCGGAGAACATCACTTTTTGTGTTTTATTGGTATCCTATACAAGCTTAAAATTATCTCAAGACACGCCGCAGCACATATGGTACATCGCACAGGCACTTGAGCAATACGTTATCTATGTACCTATATATACTCGTATGTATGTATATTGTACAAATTATCTGATCGTATGTACGCTATAAACTAAAAAACTAACCATCCGATTGAGATGAAACTTACACAATATATTTGCTATGAAGTGGGAAGTGAACGTAAATCAAAAGTTTTCAAATTTTCCGATGGATGGCGCTGAACACAAACATTTCAAAATTATTACTACAGCACTCCACGGTGACAGCTAACAATGAAATTACATTTCTCATGGCAAAATCAACACATGCACGCGGAATCGCACAAAGTTAATGTTTTCGATAAACTTCGAAAATACTCGGCCAATGGAGCTCAAACTTAGACATAAAGTATGTTTTGAAGAGAGGAAGATTATGCACATAGTACGATTACTCTACGATAGATGACGCTTAAAAACTACTTGGAAAAATTGGCAAATGAAGTAGAAAATGACAACAAACACTACAATGGCATTTTTCACACCACAAGTGAAATATTAACCGCACGATAGCATGAATAAAAATCTTTAATAAGAAAGTTTGAGGATATTTCTGCCTTGACTGCTCCCAGCGGAATATGGACTAGATTGTAGATTGTTGAAGAGGTGGGATTAGGTCACTTTATCCAGAAAAACAGATGCTGTTTTGTGTTATTCCCATAACCATGAGATGCTTTTTCACTCGACAGTGGCCCGTAAGGAAACCTTTGGCTATTCGAATCTGACTCCTGCAAGCCTGCTGATATAGTCTTGGTAATACTCAAATAATAAAATGTGGACTAATTCTGCACATGAATAGTGGAGGGCTGAGCCTTATCTGGCCAGTTCGTCGGCCTGTTCGTTTCCATAAACGTTACTGTGCTCTGGAACCCAAATCAGGGTTATCTTAAATTGACCGTCTAGCGAGGTTATCTCATTTCGGTACTCTTCTACTAGTTTGGAGGATATAGTAACCGAGGCGATGGCTTTGATAGCAGCTTGGCTATCAATGAATATAGTAATCCTTTGCCTTGTCCTTAGTTTGATCTAGAGACATGTTTCCGGGAGTTATTCTGCCTGGTCGTGTCCGTAGGTCTATACGATTTTGAGATGGTCAAGGATTCAGAGAACACACCTGCACCGACTCCGCAGTCCATATTTGAATCATCTGTGTAGATTGTTAGATCGAAATCCTTAATCACCCGTTCGCTGCGGTATCGGCGTTGTTATGTGAAGCTTAAATTTATATGGGATGTATGTGAATAAAAAAGCACACATATTAACGATTTTCCTTGAAAAAAAAAATGATTCTGCTTATCTTTCAACTCTGAAAATAAGGATCATACATCTGCCTCACAGTAAATTTTAAGTATACCTACTAATGATCTCCTTTATACCTATCTACTCTCACGAGATCTCTATCGAAAAAGTACAAAACGCATCGTCAAGTGAAATACAAAAAAATAGTCTCTTTCGCATGAGAAAAAAAAACATCCAAAGTTCAGCTGAAAAGAAAGTTGTTGATTTAGACTTTTTTTTTCTCTCTTTCTTCCGTTTTCTTCTCTTTTACTCTTTCATTGGGAATTCTTTCATAATTGTGCTTTACATATTGCGTCAAAATTGAAAGTTGATTCAGTCTTGAAAAGTTGAAAAATTTACCTTAGACAATTTTTTTTTTTACCATCTTAACAAAATACACATGGATTTCAATTTAGCGAATGTCAGAGGAGAAGAAAAAAAAAAAAAAAACCCACAAAATTACTTAAGCTTTTTTCTTAGGAATGTATCTCTGGCCACATATTTTTATTTCCTCTAGCTACTATGGTGATAGATACGATAAGTTAAAGTGAGCTTTTTATTTAATTTTTTTTTCGTACTCGTATGTGTGACGATGCCCCTATGCTGGATGGGATTGAGACACACAGTGATAATACGAGTAAGTGACTTGGTGTCATGGTTAACTTTGTGATTTTTAGTGGTGCGCCAGTTGTGGCTCGAATGAGACCACATACGTTAAATTGGGTCACTGGCAAAGACCAATAGAGTTTAAGTTGAAGTTGGAGAAGACTGACCAGCAGACAGTGATTTGACATAGGTTGTTATAGTAGCAGAAGAAGAAATATACAAAGAAAACGAATAAGCCAAAAGAAGCAGCAGAAGAAGCTTTTAAAATAAATAATTAGCAGGTATTTGACACCTGTTGTCAAAAAAAAAAAAAAAACGAGAAAAAAAAGGCACGATTCGTGTGGATATTTTATAATAGCCGAGTGTAGTACTTAAAGTCAGTGGGACGGCACGCCTGCCAGACGCTTTTGCGGTGCCGCCAATGTGTGATGTGGTTTTTTGCTCGAATTCGGTGCGCTTAGTGAAATTGTACGTACATAAAAGGATTTCTTTTAGCTTGATCATCTATTTCTAAGTACCTTTGGTGGATGGCGTCCTTTCTTATCATTCACCGTGTGTATATTGTGACATCCTATTGTACTTCTGACATAATCAACCATTCGTACGCATGAACGTCTATAATGGATTACACAGTGTATAGTTTGAAACGTGCTAAGAATACCCAAAGTGATTCAGTTAACTAAAGTGTTTTGTTGGATGGACTGATTAAGGTGCTGCTGTCGGTGCTAGCAGCGGTGGTGGTAGTTGGTGATGGTACTCGTACTATTGCACTTTGGTTATCGTTAATTAGGTTGCAAAAAAAAAACCTATCACACTGAGTGTTATTGAGTAACTTAGTCACAATGGGCTATACGAGTAATTGCGTATTGTTTTGTTTGTAATTCCGATAGGACAGGTACAATGTATCGGTATTTCGGCGTGTTCGTCATAAAAATATTTCTATGCCTCATAAGGTATTCCGGGAAAATTTTATTTAGTAACAAAACCTATATGAGTACATCCAGCACTGTGTTGAACAGAGAGTGTGAAACTAGTGTTTGTTTTGTGGTTTTTTGCGACATGGTCAGTCGACTTAGTATAGCTCTTCAGGCTGCGAGACGGTGATTGTTTCCTAAATGCACGTGCATACAAGAAAATTGTATCAATAGTGAATGGGTAAACATTATTAGTGGAAGTAAAATTATTCTGTATGAACAAAAATGTTCGATCGTAAATTTTGGCCCCGAAAATTGTTTGTCTTTTATTTCAATATCTTCTCAGACCGCTTAATATTGTGAATCCAATTTTTCAGGAAATTTGGAAGTGTTATCTAAAGTTCCGTACAGTAAGGTTTTTATTGCCTAAAAATTTAGAAATGTTTTTCTTTCTGCTTCGCATGTTTTTAGATTCGTATCTTGGTTGATATGTTTTCGAAAATCTTTTGAAATTCGGTGAATTAATGTATGAAAAGTATTCCGGATATTTGTAATTAATATCTACTTAGCTACCAATTCATCGTGAGGCAGACATGTGGAATTAAGTGTAAATTTGAACGCAGAATTACGAAAATTGGGTTTTACCTATTACAAAATATTTATTCTGAAGAATAAATGTATTAGATACGACGTAAAACTGTAGATCCCTTCCATTTGTGTGAAAAATAGTGATACCTGCAACACCAATGGGTACCAGCAATTAGATCATGGACCCTTTATGGGGTTATAGGTAAAATTTGTTGACAGTGATAAAGTAAAACCATCTGCACTTGTACTCATATGTATTCAAGCTTTGCTGGAATTCGAATTACAGAATACATGTCTTCGTGCTGATTTAGACTGTAGAATACGAAATGGAAAGTAATGGGTGATTTGGATTAGAGCGATTAAGTAAGGATTAGAGCGATATTCGTGATTCGGATTGGCGTCAAACTAGCTATGGTATTCGTTTATGTAAAATGTAATCAAACATATGAAATAGATCTGCATCAACTGTCTAGAGTCACACAGTCTTAAGTATTTCAATCATTCATATTCTCTGATACGTGACTAAGATATGTACATATGATGTACATCACTAGTAAGAATATAGGCGTACATAATTTATGCATGATGATGAGTGCACTGAAATATTACAGATCTTGAAAAAATCCAATTAGGGGAACACTTTTCAATTTTGTTTTCTGTATTCCCTTTTATCAAATAAGTATTACATTATCTTATTTTTATATTTTTAAATGCAGCTACTTACATTATATGGTTACAGCAAATAGTTATCTTGGCCACTACGTTAAAAGTAGTCGACACTTAAAAAACGGTGTTCTCAACCTCCTTAAATAGCCCCTTTGGTAAACTGTTAACTGTGCATTAGATATGCGTATTATTGTTATTGCATTTTCCACTCAATTTATCAATTAGCAACACTAAATTTGTGTATATTGTCCATTAGTCATATCATATTATTATCTGTAAATTTAAAGCGAACGTTTTTTTTGCGAAAACTTTAAATGTCTGTATTTAGTTCTTTTTGAGAAAGTAAAAATTCCTTAAATTTTAAACCTAAGCAAAATTCAAACGAGTATAAGTAAGATATAATCCGTCTATTTCAGACCCACTCGGAACGCAGGTTTATGTCTTGTTAAAAAATAAACAAATTTGGTATGGAAGAAAAAAAAAGTTTTATTAATTTTAAATAATAGATATTTTAAAAACATTAAATAATTTGTAGTTTTTATCTTATGTACGATTTTTCGTCTCCCCCCACTCCCTTTATCAGCAAAAGTAAAACAAATTTAACCCCGTTGCCCTCCTAATTACAAGTACGTACAATTAGGTATAGAAAACATTATTGTATTTTCCAGTTTAATTTCTCAATTATCAACACTTCATTTTTCAAACGTTATTACCATACTAGTTTTTTTTTTAATTATCCATTAATGACACTATTTGTACTTTTACTGTACAACTGTACAACTTCGACAAAGTAGGCCTTTCAATTCTGCCTGTTTGTCGATCTGCGATCTGTTGGTCTGTACGCTCGACTTTGTTCTGTACTGTGCACCATAGAGAACAAAACAACAAATGCTAAGGGTGACTACAAGACAGATTGAATTACTCTTAGCCTTTTTTTTTTCCTTAGTTGTTCTCCGTGATCATTACTCATTGAAAATCAGTCTTTAGCCCATCTCTGAACTGTACTCTTCTTATTGGCGAGATTTCAAAGTTTGCTATTTCTCAGTCAATTTCGTTCAAACCTAATATATAAATACAGTAATGTCTTTCTAATCCGAATCACCTTTAATCCGAATATCGCGCTAATCCGAATCACCGATTACTTCCCATTATGTAGGTACTCTGCAATCCGAATCAGTACCAAGATGTGTATTTGTAATCCGAATTCCAGTAAAGATGCATACAACCAGACCTTAAAAGTAATTAAATATTTTGGGACTGCAGTAATGTACAAGTACAAATCCCGGTACTTTTACTTAAAAAAAAAAAATACACATTCAAGGGTGGAATTATAATTAGAAACAAAAACAGAGTGAAAACAGTTCTATAATTAGAAACAAAATAACGAATAAAAATACAATGAAATGCAAAAATAATTAAAAAGAAAAAGAAAATAATAATAATAATATTTGGTAGGATAACCTCCCTGTCAAATACAGCTAGGCATCGTCTTGGCAAGCTAGCTGCCAAGTCCTGGCATCTCTTTAGAGGAATGTTTTACATTGCCTCCTCGATATTCTTGAAAAGTTGGGCTTCATTTGTTGCTTTTTTCGAAGCCAAACTTCTTTCGACATTAGCCCAAAGGTTCTCAATGGGATTGAGGTCGGGACTTTGCGCTGGCCAACTCAAAACATTTATTTTATTCTCCTTAAACCAACTCTTCACAAGCCGTGAGGTGTGCTTGGGATCATTGTCCTGCTGAAATATAAACGTTACCGGTAGATATTCAAATGAATATGGCTCCATATGGTTTTGCAGAATGTCCCTGTACACATGTCGATCCATACGTCCACAGATTCGGACAATAGGACCAACGCCATACCAGGAAAATGCACCCTATACCATCACGCTTCCTCCACCATGTTTAATGGTTTTAATGGTATACTTAGGGTCTAGTTCTTTATGTGGGGGCCGTCGGACATAGCGTTTACCATCAGAACCAAACACGTTGAAATTCGATTCGTCGCTCCAGAGTACTCTTTTCCAAAATAAGAGCGGTGTGCATGCTTTTTTGCAAATTGTAACCGACGTTTTAGATTTTTTTAGCAAAACGTTAGGCCTTTTGCGGGCAATGCACCACCGCAATCCCACTTCTAGGAGACGATTCCTTATGGTTCTCGGTGTTATCTGCGCACTCAATTGGGAGCATACAGTCAAATCGATGGCCTCGCTGATCAAAAAAGGATTCGCCTTATTCAACCGACAAATAAGTCTATCCTATTTAGCCGTCGTTTTTTTTTAGCCCTTTGTTTTCTTTGGGGATTCTCAAAACTCCCTGTTTCAGTGTACACCTTAATAGCACCGTAGATCATCTTTTTGGAGCATAACAATTCTGATGCAATAGCATCCATAGAGGCTCCCTAATGGCAGTATTTTTGCACAATCAGTTTCCTTATTTCTGGTGTACAGCTTTTGCTTTTTCCCATTTTTTGCTAAATAATAAATTAAATTTATATAAACATTCTAAAAATACGAAACCAGATTAATTTACCCAAATATTCTTATATTTACTCAGTGATTTTCTACTTGTTTCTAATTATCCACAAATTTTGCACTACTGATAGAACGACGCTAAGCTTTTGTAAAATATATCCTTATGGGCATAGATGAATGATCAATACAAAAGGGAATACCATAAGTGGCAGACAGGCAGTTGGCACCAACGAGTATTTTACCGGTGCAAAAATCTTGGGATAAATGTGGCAAATATCGAGAAGAAAAGAAAAAAATATATTTTGCTTTCATCTTTTCTAATTAGTTTTCCCCCACTGTAATTGTTCTTGGACTTATACCTGAATTTTCCAGGTCTGCATACAACCCTCTGTAATATGCCTATAACATATTATAAAAATGAAAATATACAGGCTAGTACTTTGCTTCTAGTTCATTTAATCGTTCGTAGAATCCTTTTCAACAATTCACATTTTATTCTTCCATAATTGTCTGCGATCGTATTGGAAGAAAGACCATCGATCCTTCCTATAGCATTAGCGACGACGAAAACCTTTTCACAATACAAGTGTTTCGCCTCTGATTCGCTTATAAGTTCGTCGCGAACATTAATATTCGTTAAATACAATCGCTTTGAACGCAAGGCGAATCCCCTGATTTGTTGGGATATGGATTTTGGCTGTCACTGTAAAAAAAGGGTAACCACAAATAAGGTCAGATACAACTTCTAAGAAATAAATTTCTCGCAAACATAAATATATTTCACGCAAACATCCAATAAAGGACTTATATATGACCTAACCTCTCGCAACCATTCGTTATAAATATTTTTCGCACGAATATAAACAGTCTATATTTTCATGCTGTACCCGAAGGGCAATATTTAAAAAAACCCTTGCTTATGGCACTTGTAATCTGCGATATTTCCCAGACATTCTGGAGAGGTGAGAAAGTAAAAGAAAATTGTTGGTACTTTCTACGATTTGAATCGTGAACCTCCAGCCTAGTATTCTGAATTCCGCCTGTAAAATGTATATCCTGGCTTGAAATCGGGAACGATTGATATGTGTATATACATAAGATTCGATCGGATCATTGGTTTTAAAAATAACGTTAATTTAAAAATTTACTCGTATTTTTCTTTCGTTCACACTAAGTTAAAAAGAACTTCACCGATTTGAATAAATCTTTTGCAAAGTATACGTACAGGAAATAGAGAAATATTTATTTATTTTTTTATTTTATACATACATGACTTTATGTCCGCAATTAAATTAAAAATAAATCTGCAGATTCTGAGTAATAATAATAATGAAGATGAAATCTTCAAATCAGGGCGATGTTAGGCTGGTTTTCTTTGTAGTTCTTATTCAAATTCCTCCAAGTCAAAAAAGTTGTTAATTAGCATTTTTATACAAAAAGGGACCCAATATGGCTGCCGTTTCATATTAACTTGTTCTACATATACATATGTTTAACAAACACGATGCGTTTAAAGATCAACCCCACCAAAACTAAAATACTAAATCTGAATACTAGACTTCTGATTCTTTGGGAGAATTATTTTGTTCGATGGTGGTACAGAATTGAATGTATGTATGTACATATATACGTATACTCGAATAAGGATCACCAACGCCGCTTTGCTTTCGAATATCTGGAAAAAACTGCGTAATCAGATTAAACATCATGCTGTGACTGTTCCGCTCAAATGTGGAGACGTAATGCTCAATATGAGCAGTACCTAAAAGATGGCAATGAATGTGACTTATAGGCTATAAGCTTCTCTTAGAAATATATTGCAAATGAACTGGCCAAATCCAGCGAAACTTCCAACTGTCGCCAAATATCCCAACTAATATCACTTTCAACGGGTGTGACACAGAACCGGAGCGGTAAACGTTTCTTGCGTAAACGAAAGATCATAAACAATCGCGTAAGGGCAAGAAGTTTGAAGAAGTTATAGGCAATAATCCTTAATCAACAGAAGCATAGAGACTTATATTTTTCGGTGTGGATGAACGTGGGCGGATCAAATCAGAAGCAAATGCTCTTATCTTAAGGAAAACAGAGAAAGGTACATTAATTTGCATATTAAAAGGTCCAGCGTAGATGACACAGGTACAATCAGCTAGTTATTTTTATACAAATGTCATTAACAGATAATGTTGACAATGCAGATGTAAAATGTCCATCAACAAATTCACAAGGCCACTATATCAGTATCAAGAGATAAGATATCAGAGATCCGTTTCAGAAATATTTTTATCTTATTTGTATGCATTTGCTTTTGGCTGATTATACCCACTGATAAGTCAGTGACAAGTGTAAAATTGTCTCTAGCTTCTTAATGAAAATGAGGAAGTCCCTCATGTCCCAAACTGTTGCCGACTTATTTGGCATAGAGGTACACGTTAGTATGTGTTCCACTATCTTATCGCCCTCTAGGCAGAATCTGCATTCAGTTCAATTGTATTTGTCTTATGTAGATAAAACCTAATGCAGAAAAGATCTATGGGAAAGCTCATTTGCCTTCTTACATCCCATAACTACAATTATGGGGTGGCAATTGAAAAATTGTTCGCTCTGTTGATGATGATTTACCTATGACATCGGTTATCGGGAGAAAAATACTGTGAATTAAAAACAAAGGCAAACAAATAACAAAACTCTCCCCAGTTATCTGGACGCCACCCCTGGAGTTTCTCTCGAGCATAAACAACTGAACTTCAAACCACTACACCAAATCTTTCTCTCTCTGTCTACCTATCCTTTCCAACACCTGCATTGTGTGTAAACATGTTAAGGGTATTCATAACTCCTTAAGTACGCGCAAATTAAAAAAAAAAAAAAAAAAAACCCATAATATAGCAAAGTCATGGTCCAATTGGAACGAATCGTACGATTGTTTATCGTTTGTTTTATGCTTGTTGTTTCTTTCGGGTAGTTGAGCAGTTCAGTTCAAATAATTTAGATATGACTTTCCACTAACATTTTTTATTAACGCTCAAATTATAGAGATTGTAAGACGCTGTAAATGCTAGGTAGGGCTTAGAGTCGAATCTAAAATGGCAGCCAAAATAAAATAATTTCGTTGACATACAGAATATATAATATAAAATTACTCAGAATAGTTTTGAAATATTTTCTTTTATATATATTGATATATTTATTTTTATAACCCTAAAGTTGCAGAAATAATCTAAGCAAATTCAATGTCAACTCTAATATATTCTAGAAAATAGTTGAAAGTAGACATAATGTGACAGCTAACATAAAATATTTCTTTAGCAACTGCGCTCACACTAGTGAAAATGTGAAAAATGACTTAAATAGTAATGGAAAGTGCACTTTTAAAATATTTCAAAGTCAATTTCTTAGCAATTTGAATTATTTTTATTATTTTCTCAAATAAATTTCACTCAACTATTCGCCATTCTAATGGCTGTGACTTTGATCTAATAAAGACACGACTCTTTTACATAATAATGTGGCACAATGTGTAGTTTTATTTTTTTGGTGCCAAAGTTACCACATCAGACACGGTGTTGTCACTACCATAGTTGACACTCGTCCAAAAACGATTTGAGTTTAACCAACGTTATGTATGTCTTTTTTATGTCATTATTTATTTATGAGGCGCGTCAGCCCGTGATTTCTCATCATTTGAAATTGTCAATGAATATGTTTTCGATATTATGTAGTCGAAGGCGCGTAGAAAACGTGGTGGCCAATAAATATTAAAAATTTACCAAACTTGCACGTGATAATCTTAAAGTTTAGGGGGCTTTCCTTCTAAAAAAAAAAGATATATAATAAAAACTTCGGTAAATAAAAATAAATTTTAAAAGTCTCATTTATAAATGAATTTTTTTTTTCTAATTTTATTTTTGATCTTGAAATTAAAATATGTTATTTCTTTTTATTTCTTTTTAGATGCTTAAGTTATAAAGTAAACAGTTTCGTGGAATACGTACAAGGCCGTTAAGCAATTAAACAAAGAAGAGTGCGTTTATTATATTTTTGCGAAGCCTGCTTTTAAATTCATCGTATAGTCATTTTCTAGTTTCATTTATATTTATAAGGTAAGTTGAATAAATTTGTTGCAATTGAGATTATTTAAGTTACCTTACGAATGCGTGTTGTATCCTTGATATTCGATTAATGAGATATACATATTGATCCAAAAGTTCACTTACTTACATGGTAATCTAATTATTTTGTTTTACTTCTTGTATATTAATTTGTATATAAGTGTATAACTCCAAACCAATGGTATTTGGGTATTTGAATTGCTAAACGTGTCACGGCTAAGCTGATATTTGTATTGTAGTAGTTCCAATTAAAGTTGCAAATGCATTAATGAGGTCGTAGTTGTACAACGGATATTATTGAATTCTGAATTAGTATAAAAGTCTTGTATTTATAAATCTTCTTATTAATGATGATAATGGATTTTTATAAAATTATGTAAAACAAAACTTTTTACATTAACCTATAAATTATGGGTTCAACTTCTGTTAATTTCTGTAACTTGTAGATATTTTTTTGCATCTACGAGTATAGGTTAGGTTAGGTTAGGTTGGCTGTCCACACGAGAGTGCAGACACACTTAGACCAGTGAAGGTCCTTTGTGATATCATGGATCAATCCATTTGGCTACTCAGGTACTAACAATACCAACCGGAGCTTTTGACAAAGCGATGGATGCTCATGACGTCCAGGGACGCCAGATCGCAGAGGTCGTCAAGGAAGGGGGACCCTAGATGGAGCATTCTTTTATGCGACAGGGCCGGACATGTGCTTAGGAGGTGAAGGATGGTTTCCTCCTCCTCCTCATCCCTACAGCTCCTGCAGAAGTCGTTGGAGAAGAGACCAAGTCTTCTGGCGTGTTAACCTATAAGACAGTGTCCAGTGAGAACACCGACAACGCAGCTGATTTGTGTACGCTTTAGCTTGATCAGGTCGGCACTACGGTTTTGATCCAGCTTAGGCCAGATCTGTCTCGAAGTGTGACACGTTGAGCCGTTACCCCACCTGAGGTTGGTCTTGCTAATAGCGTTCAGCTTTAGTAGATGCTTACATGTAGCGAGGGGCATACCCAGTGCTTGCCTTTCAGGCAAAATCCTTAGAGTGGTACCCTGTCTGGCGAGGTCGTCAGCCCTGCAGTTACCTGGAAAGTCTCTATGGCCTGGCACCCAGCAAAGGTGAATGTTGAACTGCTCTGTCATCTCCATAAGAGATAGACGACAGTTTAAGGCAGCCTTTGAAGTGAAGGAGAACGATTCCAGGGACTTGATTGCCGCTTGGCTGTCAGTGAAAATGCCTAATATCCCTGACAGATAATACATTACATTTCAGCCAAGACAGGACTTCCTTGATCGCCATGACTTCCGCCTGGAAAACGCTACAATGATCAGGGAGGCGGAAGGAGATGCTCAGATTGAGCTGTTCGGAGAAAACACCACAACCCACCCCGCCCTCCGTCTTAGATCCATCTGTAAAGAAGTGAACCGAACTACCATCGACAGGGGGGGAAGTGTCCCATACATCCCGGTTAGGGATGCTCGTACGGAAGTTACGGTCAAATCTCAGTTTCGGCGGGGTGTAGTCCGTGTTTTCGTGTTTGAAGTTGAGAAGATCAAGGATCGAGGAGTGGCCCAAGCGATAGCTAGACCACTGAGAGGAGGCTTTTAGGCGGATGGCCGCACAGGCAGCCATCTGTTTGCCGAAAATATCTAGAGGTAGCAGGGTGAACAAAACGTCCAGTGCCGCGGAGGGAGTAGTCCTCAGTGCACCACTGATGCAGATGCATGCAGATCTTTGCACCTTAGCTAGTTGAGTGAGGTGGACAGCCCTGTCGAGAGCAGGCCACCATACGATCACGCTGTATAGTAGTATAGGCCTGATAACGGACACGTATAGCCGATGAGTGATTTGAGGTTTGATACCCCAGCTCCTACCTATAGCCTTTTTACAGGAATAGAGAGCTAAATTAGCTTTCTTAACGCGCTCTAGTAGATTGGCCTTCCAGTTTAATTTCCTATCCAAAATAAGACCCAGATATTTTGCGTTTTCAGAGAAGGTGAGACTGGTGCCATTTATCATAGGAGGATCTATGAGGGGAACTTTATATTTCCTCGTGAAGAGAACGAGTTCCGTTTTATGGGGGTTAACCCCCAGTCTACATTTGGAGGCCCATTTGGTGATCCGAAGGAAAGCAAATTGGAGGATATCCCTAAGAGTGTCCGGGTGTTTACCGGAGGCAGCAATAGCAATGTCATCAGAATAGGCGATCACTCTACAACCTGACGTATCCAGGTCCAACAGTAGTTCATTAACTACCAGGTTCCACAGAAGAGGTGACAAGACTCCACCTTGAGGTGTACCGCAGCGAGCAATTCTTCTGGCCGATGCTCCGCCCAGCTGCGTGTTAATAATCCTGCATGTAAGCAATTGATTGATCAACACTCCGAGCGAGGTATCCACTATCAGATTTACAAGTTCGTCGGTAATTGCCTTTGGTTTGACATTGTTAAAAGCTCCCTCAATGTGTGTGTCAAACAACAAACACCATCGCAATATGGTGCAAAAAATTGTATTGCAAAACTGTATCATTATGGTAATACTTGCAAAAAGGAAAGGCACTACCCCGCCAGGCACTACCACTGCTGTGCATGGTACTGATCCTGGACCGAGCAGAAATGTTCGGGTCAGAGCTATACGGATTCCGGGGGCTAGCAAAATAATGAAACAGTTTGGACGCAATTTGAGGGTCGCGAGTTGGAACGTTGGAAGCATGACCGGTCGAAGTTACGAGCTGGAAGAGATGATGAATAGAAGGCGGGTGGACATCTTGTGTGTCCAAGAGACGAAATGGAAAAACACCGGGAATCGGGCGCGTTTCTTGGACGTTAGGACAAAAGATTACAAGATGTTCTACTACGGAACGGAAAAGTCTAAGAACGGAATCGGTATCATCCTTGCGGCAGAGCTACTTGAAGACGTCTTGAACATTTCGAAGTCCAGCGACCGTTTGATGTCTCTCAAACTAGTAATACAAGGAGAGGTGTGGAATATTGTCAGTGCATATGCTCCTTACGATGGGTACAATCAGAGAGATAAAGATGCATTTTGGCTAGATTTCCACAATCTCCTTAAGAACATCCCAAAGGAAGAATTTCTATTTGTTGGAGGAGATTTGAATGGACATGTCGGGAAATCAAACGAAGACTATGAAGACATCCTAAGCATGTGCAAATCACACGGTCTTATCGTGTTAAATACCATGTTCATCAAACAAAGCCGACACCTGATCACTTACAGCAGTGGTGGAGATGAAACTCAGATTGACTACCATTTGGTAGCCAGTTTCATGAAGCCCCGGGTAAAAGATTGCAAAGTGATCCTGGGAGAGGCAATCGTTCGGCAACACCGTCTCCTGCTAACAGAAATTTTTATGAAAACACCGAAGAAAAGCAAACAAACAAGGGTCTCTGAGAAAATCAAGTGGTACAATCTGGACAAAGAAAAAGGCGAAGCTTTTGTTTTCGTAATGAAAAATTACCTCTCTCACACCATCAACGGAGCTGAGGATGAAGAGTGCAGAGCACAAAATATGTGGGATTCCCTACAGCGAACTTGCTTAAAGAAGGCCAAATCACTGCTAGGAGCTTCAAAAGGCCACCATCAACACGCCAAAGAAACATGGTGGTGGAGTGATGAAGCTAAGATGCTGATAAATGAGAAGAAAGCGGCTTTCAAAGCTTGGTCAAAGTGCCCCTCTAATAATAATGACGAAAAAGCTCGCCTCGAAATGGAATACAGATGCTGCAAGAAAAAAGCGAAGAAGAAGTGCGCCCAGCTTCAAGCAGAGAGTACGGAGGGCCTGTATCGGGAGCTGGAGAAAATATTTTCCCCGGTTGCTGATGCAAACCAGGCTATCTAGGAGCTGCGAAGACACAATATGAACAAGAGCGCCACTATCTTCAAAATAGCCGCCCAAAGAAGGAACAATGCTCAGGAGATTCGTTCGCCAAAGTTCATTAGCAATGCTCATGGCCAGCTTCTTGTGGATGACGAAAAAATTCTGCAGAGGTGGCGACAGTATTGTGAAGAGCTTTTAAATGAACAGTTTCCCCGGCTATACTTTCCAAGAGCCACCCCTAACTGTGAAGAAATAGCCGACATTACAGTCGAAGAAGTTAGTGAGGCGGTCAAATACTCCAAAAAACGAAAAGCGGTTGGGCCAGACGAAATACCCTCTGAGTTCTGGAAAAAGATGGGAGACATCGGGTTCAGATGGCTCAGAATTCTTATCTCCAAATTCGTGAGAGGTGATCCAATGCCGAATCAATGGAGGGAAAGTTACCTCCTCCCTGTATACAAAGGGAAGGGTGATACGCGAAACTGTGATAACTACCGTTCGATCAAGCTGATGTCACACACCATGAAGATCGTTGAGCGGGTATTAGGTGGCCGACTGCGAAAAATAATACGGCTATCTGATGATCAGTGCGGGTTTGTCTCGGGTAAATCAACCACAGATGCAATCCAAAGTATAAGGATCATAATGGAAAAACATCGTGATTCCTTAAGGGATTTGCATATTGTATTGGTTGACTTTGAAAAGGCATTCGACAGACAACCACGAGATCTGATATGGGTGGCGCTAAGACATCGAGGGGTTCCAGAAACGTACAGATGATCATGGACATGTACGAAAGAGCAAAGACAAGAGTAAGATGTCCCGCTGGAGTAACCGAAGAGTTCCCAATCAAAGTCGGGGTGCACCAGGGAAGCGTTTTAAGTCCTTTGCTCTTTATTACAGTCCTTGATTATCTGCTTGAAGGTAAAGTGATGGACCCCAAGGTACATAAGTTATTCTTTGCTGACGATGGAGCCATCATAAGTGAGGATCCTACATCCCTGCAACGAGCACTTGATGTGTGGGTGGACGTTTTGGAGGGAAATGGGTATCGCATTATTTCAAAAAAGACAGAGTACTTGTGCTGCCCGTTCTCTGATCCACTCAGGCCTATTCCAGACATTTATTTGAATGGAACAGTGCTTCCCAAGTGCGAAAAGTTCAAATATCTGGGATCTATGATCAATAGCAAAGCAACTTGTGATGACGACATCAATCATCGTGTAAGCGTAGGGTGGATGAAGTGGCGAGAGAATTCCGCTATCTTCTGTGACAGAAAAATGCCCCCTAAGTTAAAAGGAAGGCTCTACACCGCAGTTGTACGTCCAGCGCTCACATACTGTTCACAATGTTGGACGATGTACAAAAAGTATGAGAGTAAATTAACGGCAGCTGAGATGAAGATGCTTCGCATGACAGCAGGAGTGACCAAGCTTGATCGAATAAGAAGTTCGAAGATCCGTGGAAGCTTTCACATCAAGGAAACCATCGTACACAAATTAGAGCGCGACCGGCTCAGTTGGTATTGCCACGTTCAAAGAAGAGATCATTTGAACCCTGTTAAAAAGGCAATATCTATGCACGTTCCAAAGACATCGCGATGTAGGAAAGGCAGGCCTATAAACGCCTGGATCAGACAAATGCGACGACATCGGCATTTCATTGGCCTCAGTAACCGAGTGATCCAAAATCGGCAGGCCTGCCGATATTTTCTGAGGTCAAATAGGCGAACCCCACAGGCGGATCAGTAGAAATGCGGTGAAGTGGGAGGGCTGTGATCCCTTGTTTTCGGATCATAGCCTCGCTGATAAAAGGAAGAAGAAGAAAAGCTCCCTCAATGTCAAGGAAAGCCACCATGGTGTATTCTTTGATGCTCAATGATTTTTCAATGATGCGCACAAGCGAATGTAAGGCAGTCTCAACCGATTTGCCTTTGCAGTACGCATGTTGGGACAGCGAGAGCAGAGCTGGGCTAATACTTTGCCGAAGATGGATATTAATTAACCTTTCTAACGTTTTGAGCAGAAAGGACGATAGACTGATAGGTCGGAGATCCTTTGGTTCCACGTGCGAGCTCTTTCCTGCCTTAGGTATGAATATGACTTCAACCTCGGTCCATCTACGAGTATAAAAAATGAAAATCTTTCCCGACTAATTCATTTCAACAACTGCTCACTCAAAGATTACACAATGCGAAGGCATATTATGATTTATCTTTTATTCATTTCAATCTACGATTTGAATAACCAAACACAGATTATTTAAATAAAAATAAATATTGACATTAGATGCAAATTAAATGTATGCACACTGCAGGCCAAAAGTTTAAGCCCACCCCAGGTACGCGAAGGGAAAACAAGATCTAACATCGAAAAAACTCTTTAGTAGAATAATAATAATAATTAATCCCGGACCCTTCTATCTAGTTCCTCCCACAATAGTTCTTTTGGATTTAATTCTGGTGATTGCGGGGGTCATATCAGGATTGTTTAGGGTCGTTGTCCTGTTGAAATACGAATCCTTCGCCAATTAGTCTTAGTCCAGGGGTCACCGCGTTTTTTTTTCTTCCAGTATTGTTTTGTATACCTCCTTATTCATTTTTCCAATCACTCGAGCCAGATCTCACTCCACTTTCAGAGAAACATTCCCAGACCATAACAGAATCGCCTCCATACTTGACAGGAGGAACCATACAGTCTGGTAGCATCTTTTGTTCAGCGCTACGTCGAACGGAAACTCTCCTTTTTGTGCCAAATACTTCGAACTTCATCGCTCCATAATACTCTGTTGTAATCTTCTTCCATCCAGTCTTTATGCTTTTTGGCCCATTCTAACTTTTTCTGCTTGTTTTGTGGTCCAAGGCTTTTCGAACAGCAACTCACCCAAATATTCCAGCATGTCTTAGTCTTCGTTTGGCCATTGTCAAGGACAGCGGCTCTTTTCGTGTTTAAGGTGCTTTTTTTCGTCTAATTCGTTTGCTTGTTGTGACTTTTAGGCAATCTTAGTGTTTAGTTGTGGCTCTAGGCTGTCCTGAACGGGGTTTATCCTCAAGACTTCCGGCTTGAGCGTGTCGTTTAATAGTACGTCGAAAGCAGCCCCTTGATATGTCCAACCGCGAAGCAACTTTCCGCTGTGTTTTGCCTTCTTTAAGAAGGGTAATGATTGCAGATCGTACCTCGATTGTAGTTTCCGCGACTTTTCCCATTTTTAACGAGTTGTGTACCTAAGACGTGAAAAATCTCAAATAAATTCTTATGACTTCAAAGTGTGTCTTTTATGTAAGACCCTTGAAATCCAGGTCGACAAATTTTGGGATTTGAGAACCCTTTTGATGTAAGGAGTCATAAACAAGTACTGAATCACTTATATCCGTTAACCGCTCGGGGGGCATAGGGCGTCAACCACGCCTGCGCTCCATCTTGTTCGGAGTTCTGCAACGCGTTTGAGCTGCCTCCAACTCATTCCTCCTCAACTGCCACTTTCTTCTTCGTATAGTAAAGCTTATACATAGGTTCTTGGCTCATTCTCAGATAAAGTTGCTCGTTGGAGATGCGGTTCGGTCAAAAAACCCTCAAGATGATTCTTAAGAATTTGTTTACGAAGACTTGCAGCTTTCGTGTGTTAATGGTGTCCACCTTCCAAGTACTGCAACGTTGGAGCGGAACAGTTGCAGCTTAGTTCTTAAGCTGATAACATTACTTCTCCAGATTTTGGATAGCATTCCGAACGCAGATTTATCCTTCCCGATTCTGCTGCACACATCCAGTCCGGTGCCACCGGTGCCGAGACGACACTTCCTAAATAAAGAAAGTTATCAACTTCCTCGACTTCCTGTCCGGCGATGTTAAGTTGAACGCGGGCATAGAAGTGCTCAGGGCTCCTAGATTGTGGGCCATCAGATGAAGATCCATTATCCGATGTGAAAGTAGACAAACATCATCAGCGTAATCTAGGGCATCAAATGAAAGGGTTTAACGACTAGAATATGATAAGCTATGTGACCCAATATGGTGAACGCCACAAGATGGCGGTTCTTCTTTTTCTTTGCAATCTTCTTGATATGAGTATCAAATGAAAGGGTTTGACGAGTAGAATACGATAAGCAACGTGACTTCATTAGGATTGGATGGATGTTGAATAATAAAAGCTATTTTTCTATTTTAAGAACTTAATCTTGTGTACCTTTTTGTTCCATTAGGCATTGAACTATATCGCAATTTTAATACAGCAAATTCAATTTATATTTATCAACATTTTGTAGCGACCATTTCACATTTTCCACTCTATTCGATGAACTCAATTTTCAAAAACTTTTTGCAATTAAGCCGGCAGAATATAACGAATTTCGCGTTCGAAGTTTGTTTTCAAGTCTTCATTGGCTTATGGTTTGTTAACGTAAACAAATGATTTCACATAACCACAAAGAAAAAAGTCTAAGGGCGTTATATCGCACGATCGAAGTAGCCAATTAACAGGACAGTTTCGCGGGATAATCCAGTCACCCAACTTCTCTTCCAATAAGTCGATTGTTTCATTTGTCTAACATACCTCGAATTTTTATAACAAAGTCTTACGATTTCTAAACGTTGTTGTGGCGTATACTTCGACATGATCAAATGCCAAACTTTAATTAGTAAAATCCACACTGACAGATGTCGCTGACATTTGCAATATGGCGGCAATCCCTTTCGAGAGTTCGTATGCACCTATTGGTGTACCCGTTACAGAAAGAAAATTACTTATAGCCCCATTAAGTTTAATCCTATTGGACACACATTTATTGATGATTTATTGAAATTGTATAGTTACGCTTCCTTTAAGCCTTTACGAAATCTCGTTATTTGTTAAAGTTTTTCCTTTGAATGTTACGAGTACCTAAACAGGTTTGTGTATAAATAAGTTTATGACGATGATGAAAACGTGATTATTTGAAAGATTTATATTGCATTTTCTTACCTGGTTATTAAAAACGACCATAAGAATAGGAAGTATTAGCTTATTATCTACATGGGGATTTTGGCAGCATTTAAACAATCATGCTTCAGTATTGCAAAAACTTGTTAGTTTAAAGAGCCTTTGAAATATGTTTGCAAGTTCGGCTGTAAGTTTCTTATGCTATGAATAGTAGTGATTTTTCGCTTTTGCAAGTCAAAAGGGCATGTTCATCTCTCCGAAAACCGTCCATCGATAAAACTGTTCTTTGAGACAAGGACACGACGCATAATACCGGTAGATAGAAATTTTTTTTTTTTTTTTTATTATCAGGATTACTTCATCGTTGTTCTAAAGTTCTAGTAGATACTTGCCATCCAAAATCTATAACATTCTATCATATATTATACATATATTCGTATGTCATATCTCTTCAACCGCTAATTAAAAATTCAAACGAGTTCTAGTGTTCGCAAATAATCTTATTGTCAACAATTATATTAATTAGTATGAATGCCATTAATTGGATGGTGTATTGAGCCGATGATTCTGCTCAGCGAATTTTATGTTTTTCTTTTTTTGCCCAGGTGTATGTTTTTAGATGAACTTTTAATTGCATAGAACATTGTACTAGCATTGCTACATGTTTACTAAATACAAGTAGGCATATTTTCCGACAGTAACTTTTAAAGAATAAACGAATAAATTAGTGTAAAGTTATTGTACCTATATATAATTTCTGACGTATTTTTGGACGAAATTAACCAATATTAGTCGCATCGTATTGTATGTTTAGTCATCGACCCACATCTCACTGAACGAGAAATCTTACTAAAAAGAAAAGTGTGAATGAAATTAATAGAATTTTTTACTGGCTTTATTGAAAAAATTAGCAAAGCTGTAAAAAATATGAAGCACGTTATTCCTTTCAATTCTTAGATAATTTTTCTAATTCCAGACCTGAACTTGAAAGAGTAGGACTGCAGCAATTAGTGAAAAAAAAGCTTTACATGCATGGAATTTGCAATAATGGAATGCAATCATTTACTTTCAAGTTATTGAAGAATGTCAAGTCATTAACTCGCAGAATTGTCAATCGATGTGTTATATGTGAATTTACCTATACTTCAAAGAGGCTTCAAAGTCTTCAACGCGTTTAGTGAATTCAAAGACTTTACAGACTTTAATGAATACGATTGCTGCAGTCATAACTTCCCAATGAGCGGCGATTTTGAATCGTTTGCGTTGAAGTGCGTCCTCTAAAGTTACAACACTCAGTGATAAATGAAAGAAAATGGTGTAAAAGGAAATTGGAGATCGGATAGGAGGGTAGGTTAGGTTAGGTTTAGTATGATTATCAGAATATCATAAAAACACTAGGCAGCAAGGTATAGTGCACCTTCACAACAAAAAGACCTTATCCAATTCTCCCGTACACTTAATTTCCCTAAAGAATTTGAACAAGTCATTGTTGTGGTTCAAGGACCTTACCTCCTCTAATTTATCGAAAAAGTATCTTCCAAGGTGCTTTAGCCTTGCCCTGGCAATGCCTTGGCATTCGCAGAGTATATGTGTTATGTCCTCTGAGACATGTAGGTCATTGCAGGACCTACAAACATCCGTGTTTGATAATTCTAGTCTCGTAGCATGACAATGGCCAGAGAGTGTTCCTATCGTGCGCCGTGATTTTTTTATATATTTTGCACGCACTCAAGGGGTTATGAACAGCTCTTTAAAGTGCCATGGCCTAGCTTCTCGCAACCACTCATGTTGTGTGCGTTATATTTTTCACACGAATGGAAGTGACCTACAGTTTAATGCCGACTCCGAACGGCGATTTGAGAAGCTTTTTCGTGACAACAATACTCTCGGATGTTTGTCAGGCGCTCGCGAGAGGTGGGACCGTGAAAAAAACTTTTTGGTGTTTTCTGGGATTCGAACTTGGAACCTCATGCGTAGTGATCCGACACACTAACCACTTACGCCACGGCGCCCACTAGGTTTAGGAGATTGATACCCCTGTAATTGGCGCAGTTTAGGGAGTCTCCTTTTTTCTAAATCTATCGACCAACCATAGAGCACTTTTTAAGTGAGTGCCGTATCATCGGTCACAGCACACCGCCTCATAAAGCATTAACCCGGCTTGGATTTCTCGCAAGGCCAAATCTAACTCGTTTTTTATTTACTCTGCACCTTAATATATTTTTTTTATTGAAGCGGATCCAAGCAAATTTCAACAACAATGTATCTTTAATTATTTTACTATAAATTTAATTTAATTGATCAAGTATGCCACAAATAATCGTGAATAAGTGCAATGCTGATTGTCTGCTTCACACAAAGATTATTGATCAGACAAAATAAAATACTCGTAGAACAATAATGTTAAAAACGTGTTTTCTGAATTCACATATTTGCAAAGAAAGCGTGGCGATTTTAGCCTTTTTTTTTTTGTTATTTCTCTTATATACAATTATTTAAAAAAAAAAACAAAAAAACTTTGTGGCTCGAGTTCCGTTAATTACACAAATGATAACCTTAATGACTCAGTCCCGAATGCTTTAATTGTTATTTCGAATGCTTTAACCGTTGATAATTGTTTTTGATTTATATCTTACATAACATTTTGATTTCCAATTACAGATAAAAAACAATTAAACAAGATGGCGGTCATATTAGACGATATTTATGACTGGTACAGAGACCTCATGGACAATCGCAGTGGTAAGTTTTAAACGATCTGTAATATAAATCACCTGAAAAATTTTTAAAAACCAAATCAATCTCAATAGCGTCTGGTAGAACATTATTATAAATCACTACACATTTGTTGCTCTCCTTTGTGTCAATAAGCCTCGCATTTGTTAATTACCATCATTAAATTTTGGTACCTGATACAGATAGCTAACGTAGATAATGAACGTTATGACACATAAACAAAAGCCGAAATTTTGCGTCTCGGATTTCTTGAGGTCAAATCGGCACGCGGTTGAAACTTGTCTGTTGAATGACTTGTTGTTTGGAATTACGTTAGAAGGTGGAGTAGGGAAATGCGTAAGGAAAGATTTCCTTTGTGGGTAGTGTCGCAACGGATATTTTTCGTGCAATTTAAGACGACTTTTCATGAACAACTAGAGGCAAGTAATGTCATGGTAAATAATTACTTGTTGTTTCGCTGAAACATAGGCTTAAGGGCCTTAGGCCTTAGGCCGAGTTTACCAGTGCGAGATCATCCGAGTTTCGGGATTAAACTAGAGTTAACCTCAGAAACATGTTTTTCAGTCAATTTTAATCCTGAGCGATTTAACCTCCGAGATAACCTTTCAAATTTGGTGAGTTAACCCTGGATTAAATGAGCAAATGTTTTTGACATGCCGAAATAGCAAGCGAACAGGTTAATTTCATTTTGTATTTGTGTGATCATTTTTTGGCGATTTCAGCCCATGCCCTTGCCTTATCCTCAGAATTTGTTCGGTCCGTTCTTTTACATTCTATGATGTCTTTTTCTTTATCAACACAATCTAGTAAAAATTCGATTTCCTTTGAGGAAAAATTGGGCCTTCTCTTATTCATTGGGCTTTTGTTATTAACAACCGATCTAAAGTGGAAAATACACAATACAACTGTTATGCCAACGGTTTGACAGCCTTAGTGTAGTACCGACCGTTGTACCGATATCGTATGGCCGCATGGTCTTAAATGTACAACCGCTGTCACATGTATAGATTGTATGGAAATTATACTCGTATGGTGTGTATGTGTAAAATGACTGAATAAAATGTATTGTTGTATGTAAATAGTACGCAGATTGTATAATGTGTGTGCTGCATACAACAGTTGTACCGATGTCGGTACGACGGTTGTATCGTGTTATTTCCATTTTAAATCAGTTGTTAATAACAAAAACAATGAATAACATCATATCCTAAAAGATAAAAACTACATTCTGGTTAACCTCTGCTTACTTAAAAGTACGTATAATTAAAAAGACACATATTCAACCGTAATTGACGAATAACATTAGATGCGAACAATTGACAATAGAGTATAATTATTCATTTGACATGGTTAATGACAGCTTTATGTGTACAATAACTATTTTTACGTTCCGCTGACATGGCAAAATGTAAGTACTGCTGCTGTAAATACCTTTGCACATGGAAACATGATTTTATGGATAAACATTTAAATGTATATTTTGTTAGTTCATTGAACTATAATTTGTATCTCTCTACGACCGCCAGATGGCGTATAACATGTGAGGTTATTTTTTCTGGATATTTATCTCGTTAATAGGTTTAATACTGTACTTGTACAGTAAGCTCATATTTTGTTTATAACTTTGACTTCTGTATTTAATCGTTCAACCACAGCAAATAGCATAAAACTCAATTTCACGCAGAAAAAAAAAAAAAAAAAAATACACACCATTAGGTACGTACGATATAAGTACCTGATTTTAATATAACGCAGCGTTTTACTATTACGCGGGTGGTCTGATAAATTTCCGACCTCAACATGAAGTTGTCAGCACTCGCCAACAAAAGCTAGGAAATGTATTTGTGGATCTTTTGAAAAGTACTCACCAAAATTTCAGCCATTTTGGACGTGAAGTTGTTTGACAGTCATTTGAGTGAGTCGATATGAGTTTTTTTTTCGTAAATGGAAAAAATCGAGTATCGCGCTGTCACTAAATATTTATTTTTGAAAGGCAATACGCAAATCAAAGACGAGTTGGACGCTGCACCATCATTTACCAACGTGAAATTTGGGCAACTGAATTGAAACGTGGCCGTACGAGCTTGCGAGACGATAAACGTTCGAGACGTCCAAAAAATGCAATCACTGACGATAACATCGCTCAAATTCACCAAATGGTTCTAGACAACTGTCGAATTAAAATGAGAGAGATAGCAGAGGCTATGAATATGTCCAAAGAACGTGTTCGTCACATATTGAATCAAGATTTAGGCATGAAAAAGCTGACCCCGCGTTGGGTGCCCGGTTTGCTCACGTTAGACCAAAAACGTTTTCGAATGAATATTTCCAACGCTCTGTTGACGCAGTTTAGGCGCAATAAATCAGAGTTTTGATTATGTCCTGTATCCCCTTGTGGGTCCTAGGGCCTCTACTACGCCTACGCGCCATCGTGTACGGTTTCTGGCAATGTGTCTGAGTTCTCCCCAACTTTTCCCTTACTGCCGTGCCTCCTTCTCGACTGTTCTGCGCCATGTTCTCCTCGGACCGCCAGGTCTTCTGCCATCCTTAGTTAGAGGGTTCCATTGCATAGCATGGTTCGCTATGGAGCTGTAGATGAAACTTGGATACACTATTATACCCCAGAAATACAAATACCGTCAAAACAGTCAACTACGAAGGGGAATCGGCTAAAAAAAAAGAAAATAACTGTTTTTTCGGCTGGGAAAATGATGGCGCCTGTTTTTTGGGATGGTCATGGAGTTATCTTAATCGATTATCTTCAAAAAGGAAAAAACCATTACAGGAGCATACTACGTATCATTACTTAACTAGCTGAAGGCAGAAATTGTGGAAAACGGCCACGTTTGCAGAAAAAAAAAGTTGTTTCACCAAGTCAATGTGCCGTCTCACACCTCAGCGGATGCCATCGCCAAAATCCACGAATTATGATTTGAACAGCTTGACCACCATCCTTGCTCACCAGATCTAGCCCGAAGCGACTTTTTGTTTCCCTTTGCTAAAAGTCGCGCTCGGAGGATAGAGATTTTTGCCAAATGAGGAGGCCATCACCTTCGTAAACAATTATTTTGCAGAGAAAGACGCCGAGTACTATTTGGACGGGTTAAAGAGAAGGCCGTAGGCTTACAAGGAGACTATGTAGAAAAATAAAAATAAATTTGAAGAAAAAATGTTATGTATCTTTATTAGGTCGGAATCTTTTCAGACCGCCCACGTATTACCATGTCGTTGCACTTTGCTGATTAGATACTCGTGCATACGAGTATAACATATACACAAAGATACATTCAGTTTAAACTGTGGCTTGGAAATGAAATCATTCAAATGGTTCTTCTGTTTCATTTATTGTAGAACAGTGATTCGAAACAATTCAAATAAGGTCCGTTATTTTATTTATCAATTATTGCGACGAAAATACAAATTCTAGTAAATAAGATTAAGCTTATGCGAATATTATACTCCATGCATTTTTAATTTTTTCCATTGCCAATTGCACAAAGAGAGCAGCTGCTAACAAAATCAATTACGTAGTAATTATCGAAGTCACATTATTAGTCGGTTAGTAGGGGCTTGTTGGTATTCCTAGGAATCAAATTGGATTTAGAAATTTTATGTAGATTCAAAAATTAAGTCTAATGGAACCAACGAGTATGTATGAATTGGCAATCAAACCTTTAAAAATAATTTGTGCTGCCTTTGTTTCTACCCATTTATTGTCCTTGGTTCAGCTTTTTCTAGCAATTCATGTTGTGCATGTACCTAAAATAAATAAATATTTAGCGCAACAGCTCTTTAAGCGCCTGGGCCTAGCTTCTCGCAACCACTTGTGTTGTGTGCGTTTTATTTTTTTCAAACGAATGGAAGGGACCTACAGTTTAGAGGCGTATCCGAAGGCAAATTTGTTTTGAGAAGCTTTCTCGTGACAACAATAATCTCGGATGTCTGTCAGACGTTAGCGAGAGGTGGGACCGTGAAAAATTGTTTTTCCTGTTTTCTGGGATTCGAAGATGGAACCTCACGCGTAGTGGTCCGACACATTAACCACTTGCGCCACAGCGCCCACGTGCATGTACCTAGTTTTCTGAAATGTTCCTAGAAAACCTACAGTGCTCAGTTTAAAAGGCAATCAGAATTAAGAGTATGTGAAACTGTTCTAGCTCATTGCTTACACTTGTGCGGGCTTTACACCTTTTTCAGATATCAGAGGTGTATGTTTTTTTTTAAACGCACTTAGCCAGTGACTGCTAGAAGTACACAATTTAACATATCGTCCCCCTTATGCAAGAACCATGAATGAGCAAATGTTAAACTTTTGGGGAATGACTACAACTGTGCTTCTGGCTCTTCTGAATGAAAATGAATTCAACCCTCACCAAACTGACATATGCCGTGTTTTTTTTAAACCTAGCCAGCCAGTCGTTCATTTAAACTATTTGCCAGCCAGCCAAAGCCAGTCGATTTTATACGAACATATCTCTAGGAACCAACCAACCTCGCAGTGACAGCAACAGCAAATAACTAAAAAGCATTCGTTTTTGCGCCGCCTGAAATAAGGCATCACGAAATTCCCAGCCAGCAACTTTTTGCTGGGGATAAAATCAAGAGTAGTAGCCAGTCGGTTGTTGTATTTGTTTTATGTGTACAATTTAACTTTACTAGCAACTACTGGCTGGCCAGGTTTCAAAAAAACACGGGTAATATAAAGAAACCTTCAACGCACTCTCGATGTGGATGCGACGTAACGGGAGCAAAGCCGAGGTCGAGGCGATATTGTGTTTTACGTATTAGAGGATATGCCTTCACCTTAGAGTCTTTAATATCTCTGTAGATAAGAGCAGGTACGGAAGACAAGGCTACGCCTTTTTATCTTTTTGCGATAGACTTTTTGTCCGCTTGGGAGTTCTGTAAGCTCTAGTGCTAATGGCCAGTCTGATAGAACACCTAAATGTCGTATTTCTTGGGATCATTTTGTTGAATCCTTCCGTATATCTGCCGTGCGTGAGAGAAGTCGAATACTCGACTTCGATGAGCCAATAGTTAAAGATTGGAATTTGGAAATGTAGATTTTTAAGCTGGTTTGTAGAGACTACGATTTTTATCGCATGGTGTTTGGCGACACGCAAACACCTCTACCTTCATTCGGAGAAAAATCGGCTAAGACATATTGAACCGCATTTCTTGTTATAGGTTAAGACTGTACTGATTTACTTGGAATAATCTTTCAAAATATTTTAAGAAGGGTAATCCCCCTGGCCTTTTACCATAACTGCTCTATTTTGCTTAGTGTATGTTAACGTCACTGCGCAGCAGATGCGGCAGTTAGTCTCTGCTGCAATGGACGGACCATTAGCCATTGATGGTATGGACCCGTCCGCTGCAAAGCAGATAGATGCACTTTATTTTCTTGTTAAATTAACTGATGTAACTAGAATCATGTCAGTTCATATTGTCAAAGAATTAATTGTATATACTATTTTTATTTTTTTATTTTTCAGACCCCAGAGTAAAAGACTGGCCAATGATGTCCTCACCATTTCCCACACTAGCATTATGTGTATTCTACGCTTATTTTAGTAAATCTCTAGCACCAAAGTTAATGGAGAAAAGAAAACCCCTGGACCTTAGAAAAGTTCTAGTATATTACAATTTATTCCAGACGATATTTAGTGCTTGGATATTTTATGAAGTAAGTATTGAGGACGGCCGATGTTTGCTGCTTGCTAAGAAAAAAATCTTTTGTTTTCCAGTATTTACAAAGCGGATGGTGGGGTCATTATAGTTTTAAGTGTCAACCGGTAGACTTTTCAAATAGTCCAATGGGAATGAGAGTGAGTATCGGATGTCTAGTTTGGTTTGTTGTGGACTCTGTGTACTTTCTTCATGTTCTTTCAAACTGCATATCCAACACTCTTCTGTTTCTTTGTTTGTTTCTGTTTTGTTCTTCTGTCTTTTTTATTTTTTTTTTTTTCTGTTGTAGCTGTACATCTAAAAATCTATAGATACATAAATATTTAAATATTGTTTTTCTATAAATTTGTTCGTGTCGTGAGTTTGTTATGTATTTGGGTTCTTGTTTGATTATTGGATTGTTTTTTTTTATTTGTTTCGTTGTAGATGGCTCGCACCTGTTGGTGGTACTACATAGCTAAATTCACAGAATTCTTTGATACGCTATTTTTCATTTTGCGCAAGAAAACGGAACATGTCTCGACATTGCATGTCATTCATCACGGTTGCATGCCATTTTCAGTTTGGATGGGCATGAAGTTTGCACCAGGTAATCCTTTTTTTTTTAATTTTTATTTTCTATTAAGCTGTTTATTATTTATAATTGTTTTCTATATTATTCTAAAAAAGAATTTATATTGAGTTGGGAAGAAAGTATTGAGCCTTTTAAACTGAAAGTTCAAATAAATTTTTTTTATATACTCGTATTAAATTGATTTTATAAAAATAAATATTTCCCATTTTGATCAAAGATCTTTTACCATTTTTCGGGCAAAACCATAATTATGTCGCATAGGACTTCTGGGATTTCTTTGCGAAAAACTCAGCAAGTGGTCCCTTATAGAATTCAACTTTACACCATTAAGATAATTCTACATGGAAACAAATAATAATCCGATGGTGCAAGATCTGGACTATACGGTGGATACATCAAAACTTCCAAGCCAAACTCTTTCAGTTTTCGGCGGGTCACCAAAGAAGTATGTGGTCTGGCATTGTCGTGGTGGAAGACAGCCCCCTTTCTGTTGATGGGCTCCTTTCGCTTTTACTGAGCCCCTTCGATTAATCTTGTTAGCTGCTGACAGAAGAGTTCAGAATTAATCCGTTGGCCAGGCGGCAGCAGCTCATAATGCATGGGACCCTTCCAGCCCCACCGATTACTCAGCATCAGCTTCCTTGGCATCAGTCCCGGCTTTGCAATAGTTTGAGGAGTCTCCATGATCATTTTCGCACCCCTTTTTATCACCAGTAATCAGTGTTTTCAAAAATGACCCGGTTTCGATCCGATTCATCAGCGATTCATAAATTGCAATTCTCTCTAGGAAAATTTTTTCTGTCAGATTGTGTGGTACCCAAACTTTGAGTTTCTTTGTGTAGCTAGCCTTCTCCGAATAATTTAAAACTGTTGTGTGGCTGTGTGGCGAACCCCACAGGCGGATCAGTAGAAATGCGGTGAAGTGGGAGGGTTATGATCCATTATTTTCGGATCATAACCTCGCTGATAAAAGGAAGAAGAAGAAGAAGTTGTGTGGCTGATGATGTCAGGTCTGTTTATGTCCCGGTCAGCCTCCACTTTTTAGGATTTCATCGAATTTTTCAGTCGTTGGTCGACCATAGCGGGGTGCATCTTTGACATCAACAAATCCAGAACAAAATTGAGTGAACCATATTTTAGCTGTTGCTTTTGATAAAGTACCTTTACCATAAACAGCACAAATTTATTCAAATGCCTTTGGATCATTTTCGCCTTTTTCAGAATAAATTTGCAAAATGTGTCGAATTTATTCAGAAATTTCACTCATCTTTATTACTACGCGAAAACAGCTGATAGATGATCATATTATGTTCCTTTTTTTTTTAAATTGATCTACAATAGCCCACCTTTAAAACGCTGGTAAAAGTTGCCAGATCGAATTAGTATTGCCAGAGATGTTTCACCTAAATGCCATCTAGTGACAAAGCGACTCAATACTTTATTTCAAACTCAATATTTAAATCGTTTTGTGTATGATACGTACATGCGTTCTGAGAAAGGGTGGTTCCAGCCCACCTTATTTGGTTCGTTTTCATTTGTCTTTAGAGGCATTACAGTGCGCAGTGTATTGTATAATATTTTACTGAATAGGCGCAAAAAAAAAAAAATTAATTTTCATAAAAACTTTAAAAGATCAAAGAAATTACTTACAAACAGCAAGTTTTCACTACAGAATACCACGCCCATTTAAAATAGATACTAAGGATAAGAGATTATCATATGACTCATAAAATTACTTTTAAAAGATAAAGGGTAGGGTATCATTTGACTCTTTCTAGACCGACTATTCTGGTATTTTTTGCTTAATTTTCGTATTCTTCATATAGGCGTCTCTGTCCATTATCATGGGCGTATTATACTTATTTGGTAGGCTATCTCATATGCCGCTTGGTAAACTCCTACCGTTTTCCCTTTCGCTGTGATTTTATGGCAATCTTTTATTTTTTCTGCCCAATATTTGCCATTTTGTCGCTTAAATTAGAAGGTATCAGTATACATAGACGCTCTTCTATCCGCGGCTAATGAGTCCTTAAAAGTTATAATAGCCAAAACTAGAGAGTAGTGCATCAAACCACTGAGTCACACATTCGATGCCGGAGGTCAATCGAATTGATTACTTGTTACTATAATACTTGAAACTCGGCAAGTGCGAGCTTGATCGATCGATGAAAAAAATATATTTTTGAGTAAACAATGCTTTGATGAGTATTGTGATGTATACTTTTTTCGGCTACCCCTCCAGGGCAGATGAAAAAACACAAAAATCAATCCAATGACAGAATGTCATATCTCGCAAACTTTTGAAGATACAATCTCATATTTTAAGATATAGTACTTTCGAAAATAGAGACGGCATACACATTCTTAAACATTTCTCCACAGTGAGTTTTGCAAGCAAAGAATAATAAAAAATAAAAAACAAATTTCGGATTATACTCAAAAACTCAAAAATAGCTTTTTGACGATATGCCACATGACCATATTCGAGGGAAAATTTGTCTGTCTTTCTACTTGAACGGGGTCACCTCTAACGAAATGGTTGATGGGAAAATGACACCGTTTGTGTTAAGCTGCCAAATATATTACTTATTCTGTATAAAAATCATGCATATATCATGCTTCTTCTTCCTTTTATCAGCGAGGTTATGATCCGAAAACAAGGGATCATAACCCTTTCACTTCACCGCATTTCTATTGATCCGCCTGTGGGGTCCGCCTCATGCATATATCATGCATAGTTTAGAATTTAAAAGGTTGAGTTAGAATATGCACTGAACTCCTGAAATTGGTTCATTCGGCTATGCGGATATATATGACATGACATAGGTCCATGATATGATGGAATGGGAATAAGGTGCTGATGAAAAGTACGTAGTTGATGCCGTTTTGGACAATCGTGACTTTCCTAAATCCCTTCTATCCGATTTCGTTTATTTCTATCTGATTCTGAATTCGTCCGCTATATTTTGTTCAATCTGCTTAATGGTTTTTAAGTTAAAGCAGTGCTATTGGGCTATCAAGGTATTACAATAGACGTCGGATACTGTATATGACACCAGACATCTGTAATCCTATGCCTGATCAACTGAAGCAGATATGCAGGAAGTCGTAAATGTTGAAATGCTTTTAATTAAGTTTTATACACTTTGTGTCGCCTAAAATATTTAACCGGAGGTTCAACCAGCCTTAAAGACAAAAATTGTACAGTATTATATGTTAGGTACTACAGAAATTGCTTAAAATTGTTCAACTTAAACCACATAAAAATAGTTCACATAAGCAGGAAAACAAACACAACACGTTGATTGAAGCAGGTGGTGTATTTTAGCTCAGGAAATTCCGATCTATCGTGACTGATGTCAACCCTGCTTTCTTCTTCTTATTTCATAAAATTCTTTACTTGGTACTACTATATCTACCACGACCCCACACGATTAAACGTTTATCGCTGGTCAACTTCCTGGAAACTGATGGTATCGTCTGAGAAATTGGTCATATCTGCTTCATAATCTTAACTTTAATTGAACCATTAGACTTGTCCGTCATAGTAAATTTTCCTATTCCCGCTTTGCAAAAACAAAATAAATATATTATATTACACATTATTGCAAATTAAAGTACCTCCCTTGACCTTGTCAGAACATAAGGTGCAAGCACCAGCAAAAATATTAAAAACCGCAGCGTAATTAATTCTTTACCCGGTGTTGTATTAAAAATGCCTTCCGTATGTAACACGACATTACTGTGTAGTACCACTGTCTGTGGGTGCTGTAATGTTTAATCAGTGAAACTGCATATAATTAAAAGTGTTTGCATTACTTAAACACCAATTTTCTATAATTGCTTATATAATAGGTACGATCTTTACGTTAAACAGATACGATATGACGCGATTGCCTATTTCAAAAAATCACTAAATTGCAATTAGAATAGAACTTCGCAATAATCCTCGAAACTTGCTAACACTTTAAATCAATAACGTTAGACCGATGTATCAACAAATCAGCGATTCAAGTAACCAAAGGTGTAATTTTGTAATTTAGTCACTGTTTACTAGTCTATTATTCTATTAAAAAATCACATTGAGTTACGATATTGGCAAACAGTCGCGTTACCAGAAGTGTCCATACCGGATCTGTGTAATGTTTTCAAGTTCAATTAGAAGTATGTATTTATTTTTGTTAATCAACTAGTGATTAAACAAAGCGTATATTTTAGGCGTATCCAGAGGAATACAGATATAACTGGGAGTATCTGGTATCGTTACAATGTGGTTTTGCAACCTAGCTAATATTCCATATGCGGAAAAGTAGTTGGCTCAGTAAACTTGCCATTACTCTCTTTAATTTCCATGAAAGTTGCTCAACACGTTCAACCAGACTATAGTTGTTTGATTGAGATTTTCATATGAAGTTAGATAAAAGTGCAACTCAATGATGCATCATAGGTGAAATAACAGTGGCGGCAAGATAGCATTACACGGCTTGCACAACAGATAGTTTTGCAATTGCATAATTTTTTTAAGATAATCTTCCAGTCAGTTGAAATGAGATTGCCGAAATGGGAACTAGAACTCGGGTAATGTTTATTATTTTATTCTAAGAATTTTAAGGTAATAACAGGAAGTGAAATGGTGAGGTACAGATAAATGTATTTGTATTACCTGGTGTTATGAAAGAAGAACCACGACATCGACTTCAATTGTACACCGGAAACCACATAACATTGAGGCAATAACGTGATGGTACAACGAGTTTATTATGAAGTTCAAAAATTACGTGCCGGTTTTTTTTTCACAGTAACATGGTTCTGAAAACATGATGCATTATCAGCTCCGAGTCTAGTAGTTATCTAAATGCCTAGCAGCTAAAATTGAAGGTGGGTAGATGGGTACCCTGTGGCGTTAGTCACTGCTCACTAACGTAACCAGAAAAAGAAGATTTGTGCTGCTACGCATGTATTTATCTAGGTAAATCCAACGCCTATTTACTTAATTAGTGACTTCTACGACAATGAAGTTGTTAAAAGAGTTGATAAGAATCCTCACAAGCGGACACCCCGAGAAGTCTGCTGTTTCATTACGTGTGATATTTATGTGCCCCAGTACCCAGTTTAGGATCGCCACATTGGTAGTTAATATCTCGATTTGATGCCAGCTGTAGATTCTTGCTAGTTTTGATCTAATAACTGCGATATCCAGAGCCTTAATTCATTGTTAATTCTAAAGGCCCTGTTAACACTTAGCGTTTCATAGCTAGCCCCAGCTCCTGTCTGGCCAGTTCCTTTTTACTTGTGACTTGTCATCTCACATAGTCATTTCTTACAGGATTCCTGATAGTTAATCTCATGTCAAAAGCCAGCATCTGAGTCATAAAATCGCTTTCTGTCTGTCTATTTGTAGCCCCCCACCGGGACTGCATCCAGAGTGAAGTTCTATGTAGAACAGTAAATATCTAGTCCACTGTGCGTGTCTTTCTTATGGCTCCTATGAACCCGATGCAGGCTGGGCTTTGGATCTTGATGAGGTTGAAAAGATAATATTGCTTCTCAAGGGCATATTCATTTCATCACTGTGTTGTTTTTACTACACCTGTAATTCCTATACATATATACCAAACAATTGAACCTTGTCCGAATGCATAGCTACGGTTCTTAGTGACGATCATAAGTCTAACTATCACCGTTTACGTCCAGTATACTAACCGCTGTGAGATATCCCATTGCTACCTCTGTACTCTTTTACATTGCCTTTTGGTATATTCTCTTTAAGTTAATAAGGCCATGTAGGTCCGAGGTGTAAGTATTTAACTCAACACTTTCATTTTCGTTTCAAGAGGTCTTAAGAGCTGTACATCCACATTTTTGGTTTTTTATTTTGGTAAAGATAGACAGATCGGTTTTTTCTCGTTGCGAGAGATACCCTGTCCCAAACACCACACTCCTGCAATCACATCCATGAACTTTCCTATTGCCATTATTGCTACATCATCTGCATACCCAAATTAAGTCTGGCTACTTCTAAAATGCTCCTCCTCATCGTCGAGAGGAAACCCCTCCACGACTCTTGTTTTCGTCATTGTAAAGTTGAACTTGTCCGTATTCCTTGGAATTCCAGCAAATTACCTATCTTTCTCAAGTTCAGACTCATAATGTGCGCATTGTTCAGTGTACAAAAGTGTACAAGCATAAATGATTCTGTTTCCAGAACGCATATAGTGCAAAGGACAAATGCCCTCTGGCAGTTCTCTGCTCTTCCCTTCTACGACCCAAGGTTCCTGTTGGATACCAATATCAATAGAATCATCTCCAAAGCTAGACATCATTTTTGATGCTGCAATTTGTGGTGAACCCAATTGGTACGTCTTATTTGAAAGAACTCACAATTTTTGTTTGATACTTTTTTTTTTTTTTTTATTCTGTAGCTCTTAAGGAATTATGTATAAGAAATCTAGCAAAAAATATTTTCATCTCTTTCCAGGCGGTCACAGTACATTCTTCGCCCTTCTGAATTCCTTTGTACATATTGTAATGTATTTCTATTATATGATTGCCGCAATGGGTCCAAAATATCAAAAATATATCTGGTGGAAGAAATATTTAACAACTTTCCAAATGGTATAAAACAAAATAAAACTTGTTTTTTTTTTTAATATCTACAAATTTACCCCGTCATTCTTCTTTTTCAGGTTCAATTTGTTGCGATATTCACACATCAATTTCAATTATTGTTCAGAGAATGTGATTATCCTAAGGGATTCATGGTTTGGATTGGTCTACATGGCGTTATGTTCCTATTCCTATTCTCGGACTTTTACAAAGCCAAATACACAAATGCCGGACGTAGGGCAAAGGCTGCTCTCAAGTTAAATAGTACTACAAATGGCTCAGTGTCGAATGGCAGTGCGAAATATGAAGTGAGCAATGGCAGCAATAAGGGTGCTTGTATGGTAAGTATTGCTACTACGAAGAAGTTATCTAATTTAGTTGACCTTGAATATCACATATCGTTCAAAGACATCGCAATTCAATTTCCAAACATTTGCATTTGGTATAACCCATGATCGTTTGGTATATCCAATCTTCTATCTTAAACGGATTAGCTAACAAAAGTTTACTATAGTCAAACATAAAACCCCATTAGCACATGCTTGTGAAACCGGATAGAGCGAACTAACACAAAACAAACGGCAAAACATCGTCTATCTGCAGCGCTATGATGCAAAGTTCAATTGGACCACATGCAGCACGTGCTACTCCTTCAACGTCGGTTTCATTCAACACCGAGACGACGAAGAAAAATAAAACAGAAACCTAATCCCAGTCAAAATGAAATGAAAACACATGACCAGTCGTGTGGAAATGTCTGTTGACCTCCGTTTAACTGTTGTTAAGCCTTGATTCGGCGACAGATGTAAACTTTAATAACTTCATTACACTCATGGGGTAGATACATGATCTGTAAATTGCAAAAGATTCCACATCCAAGGTTATGCGTGTTTCGATCGTTTACCTCTTCCGATGGTGGCTGCAATAAAACCTGACTTTTGAGATTCTTGATTCCGAGTTGCAAGTTCCTTTATAATTTCTGATGGTCAATGGATTTCAAGTTCACGATCGGTGAGCTCACACTTGGGGGAAGAAGCAACACTAACGACATCAAGTTTGGCGCAAGAGTGATTGAAACGATGATTAAGCTCGAAATGAGCTCTTCAGTTTTATTTGCGAATGTGAAAGTTTATTTTTTATTTTTTGCGACGCTTAATTCATTTATTACAAAATGCGCTAATTTGCAAATTATTGATGAGAGGAATTTTTATCGTGCGACTCATTTTTGTGTTGTAAATGCCGTGTTTATGTGATGAGATACGCGCATTGATAGGTTTGGCAATGAAAGTGTGACAATTTTTGAATGATGAAATAGGGAAAGGGAAGGGATATGTTCCGCTTTAGTTATGATTATTTAATCGTTTTGCCTAAGTGGCTTATCTGTATTTTCTTATTGTCTTTAAGCGTCCGCATTTAGTTGGTTGTCTTCATTTATTAAGCGAGTGCCCACACGTTATTATAACTCTTGTGTGGCATACGTTACAAACTAGCTTTGGAATTCATGATTACACTAGCACTGTGTAGATTTTACTTACTCTCTACAGTATTTAATTCACTGCCCTTACTATCGATCGCCAACTGTTATGAGCAATAGATATCTTGTAAAGGAGAACTTTCAGGAGGGTCTTCAATGAACTATTTGTAATATTACCTTGAAACTTCAGGGAGCACGCATTATAAATTCACACACCCTAGCTGGTTTGGTTGTCCTATTTACTCGCTGCTTCCTCCTACATCAACTCCTTAATGTAATGTCGTCTGTCACACGCTTGCTAAGCGTGCGAAAAGTTCAAATATCTGGGATCTATGATCAATACCAAAGCAACCTGTGATGACGACATCAATCATCGCGTAAGCGTAGGGTGGATGAAGTGGGGAGAAAATTCCGCTATCTTCTGTGACAGAAAAATGCCACCTAAGTTGAAGGGAAGGCTCTACACCGCAGTTGTGCGTCCAGCGCTCACATACGGTTCATAATGTTGGACGATGTACAAAACGTACGAGAGTAAATTAACGGCAGCGTAGATGAAGATGCTTCGCATGACAGTAGGAGTGACAAAGCTTGATCGAATAAGAAATTCGAAGATCCGTGGAAGCTTTCACGTCAAGGAAACCATCTTACGAAAGATAGAGCGCGACCGGCTCAGCTGGTATTGCCACATTCAAAGAAGAGATTATTTGAACCCTGTTAAAAAGGCAATATCAATGAACGTTCCAAAGTCATCACGAGGCAGGAAAGGCAGGCCTATAAACGCCTGGATCACACAAATGCGACGACATCGGCATTTCATTGGCCTTAGTATTGGCCGAGTGATCCAAAATCGGGAGGCCTCTTTTTTTATTTATTTTTTTTTTATATAATTTGCGCGTGCCAAAGGGATTATTAATACCCTTATACTGGTTCTCAGGGCACGGGCGGATGAAAAAAAGGAGGAAAGAGACAGAGGAGATGCCGGTGGCCTGCCGATATTTTCTGACGTCAAATAGGCGAACCCCACTAGCGGATCAGTAGAAATGCGGTGAAGTGGGAGTGTTAGTTTTCTGATCTTAACCTCGCCGAAATAGGAAGAAGAAGAAGACAAGCTTGCTAAACTTCTCTTCTCCCATTTTCAATTTATAGCTCGTCCCTTCTAACTTGTGGGACAACTGAAGGTGAGCTTAAAATTGCATAAGCCGCACCTATACTTTACGCTTTCCGCTCCAGACGTAAAACGGCTTTTACATAACATGGTGGTCTCGTACCATCGCTCTTTTGGCTCCCGGTCTGTTCTAGATGTCCTAAATACAATTTCTTAAATGTTGACTGTAAGTTCACAACCAACTTACTTTGTGACAGCTCATGTGCTCAAACATGGTGCCACCTCTGTGCATATCGATTAGAGTTCCAGAAACCCATAAAAGATTCACATCATCATTTTGGCCGCCAACATGTCTGAGTGCTTCATTGTTGTTGCCTCCTTTTGCATTTAAGTTTCACGCTGGCACTCTGTTCTATACCTAGCTAGTTGGTTGTAGAAGTCGTCCTCAGATGAGAGCGAGCATTCCGTTTCCTGAATTGCATTCATTTTATTTAGTAGATTCCTGAGGCACTAGTGTAGAGTCGGATTCTCTTAATCTTTCTAGTATTAACCTAGCATTCCTATCTGTTCCCGAATCCTCTTGGCTTTACGACTTTCCTCTATGTGTGAAGTCAAGCTTGACCGATTTGTTCTACATTGGTGTATGATATGACTACTGCAAAACTTATAATTATTTTATTTTCCCTTTTCAGCCCGTTCTAGATGACGATGATAGTAGCAATACAAACAAATCTGCAAAATCATCCACCAACGGCCATGTTGGGAATGGATATAAAAATGGGTATGCCAATGGGCATGCTTATAAAAATGGTGACGCTCTATCCTCAAATAGCAATATTATAGGCGATAGTAGTAGCTCTAGTCTGCACCATAGACAAGTCAAATAACTAAAATACGTAGCTAGTAAACTAAGATAATTATGGATAAAAAATTTACATATATTTAATACCTACAGTCGTAATCATAATTATTATTTTTTATAATATAATAATTATCATTGCGATGGTGTCGTCGTCATCGTCGCCCTTGCTTTATAATTTGTTGTCACTTCACTTTGTGCGCGCATTTATTTTTCGTTTCTATTCTTTATCTTCTTTTTTTCCATTTTTTTCGGAATTTTTCTATCTAAATTAGTAATTTTTTGTATTTTTCTATAATGCATATTGATATATATTTTTTTACTGTTCTACAAAAAAAATGTTTACAGCCAAAAATCTAAAAAAAATTTAAGACAACAACAAAAAAAATTATTAACGAACAATAATAAGAAAAAAAAAACTGTTGTAGATTTAAGAAAGTTTTTAATTTAATTTTTATTTTTTATATTTTAGTAGACAAAGCAAAAAGATATTCTGAATGCATTTTTGTTCATTTGGTATTTCTTTTAAATTCTTGTTAATTTTTTTAAAAATGATATTTCTATTTTGTACAATTAAAAATAAAATTGAATTAAAAATCGAGAGAAAGAGAGAGAGAGAGAAAAAGAAAAAAAAACAAATCAAAACAAGTTATACAAAATTTAAATAACAAAAAAGAGATAAATTTGCATTTCTTGTTCAAAGTTAATTAAAAGAAAAAAAGATTAAAAAAAATTGTTTATAAGTGCGAGAATCGTTTTGTTTCTTTGGGGTGGGTGTTTTTTTTTTTTTTTTTTGTTATTCAGGGAATATAATTCTTTTGTTTAAAATCAACTATTGTTGCGAGAAATAAAACAAAAGGTATGAAATAAAATTGTACACCTATGTATGAAATTTTTGATAATAATAAATAATAATGTATAGTTATTTCTTTTTACCTGTATAAATAAGAACAATGTATCTTTAAAAAAAAATATTAAGAAGGAAATGATAAGTAAGGGAAACAAATATATTTATATATAAATCTGTTTATTTGTTTGTTTTTATTTTCGTATAACAACTTGTTTTCAATATTTTCTTTAACTTTTCAATTAAGAAAAATATTGGATCGACATTGGACTCTTTTTTTTTGTTTTTCAGAAATGACATTAAAATTATGACCATACCTACCGAATTTAAAATCGTTAACATTTTTAATATAATACCTCATAAAAGGTAAAAGCAATGTTTTAATAGCAGTCATTAGGTAGAAATGGTAGTACTCTTTGTACAATATGGAACAGAACTCACCATGTGATTTAAAATTTCAAACATTTTTTTGTTTATATGAAAGCGGCTTTCAAAGCTTGGTCAAAGTGCCACTCTAATAATAGTGACGAAAAAGCTCGTCTCGAAATTGAATACAGATGTTGCAAGAAAAAACCGAAGAAAAAGTGCGCTCAGCTTCAACCAGAGAGTATGTATCGGGAGCTGGAGAAAATATCTTCCCGGGTTGCTGATGCAAACCAGGCTATTTAGGACCTGTGAAGACACAATATGAACAGGAGCGCAACCATCTTCAAAATAGCCGCCCAAAAAAGGAGGAATACTCAGGAGATTCTGGCCAGCTTCTTGTGGATGACGACAAAAGTCTGCAGAGGTGGCGGCAGTATTGTAAAGAACTTTTGAATGAACAGTTTCCCCGGCTATACTTTCCAAGAGTTACCCCTAACTCTGAATAAATACCCGACATTACAGTCGAAGAAGTTAATGAGGCGGTCAAATACTCCAAAAAAAACGAAAAGCGGTTGGGCCAGACGAGATGCCCTCTGAGTTCTGGAAAATGATGGGAGACGTCGGGTTCAGATTGCTCAGAATTCTCATCTCCAAATTTGTGAGAGGTGATCCAATGCCGAATCAATGGAGGGAAAGTTACCTTCTCCCTGTAACGGTTGGGCCATCTAGTGATTTCTTTTTAAATCATAGGTTATTTCGGCACTGAGCTGTTTCCCGCTCGAAATCTTGACCGAAAGTCAGTATCATACCTCCGCGGAACGAAATGAGTCGTTTTACGCTTGAACAACATTGGGAAATATTGAAAACTTATTTCCAAAGTGAGTGCTGTGTAGCCCAAACAGTGCGTTTTTTGAAATGAAGCACCCACCGCGCCTGCTGTACGCAAGTTTGTGCCAAAAGTTCGTGAGACTGGTATGCTAGTGGACAACACTCATGGTCCCCGTCGTCGTACGGTGCGCACAGACGAGAGTGTGGCTGCTGTAGCCGAGAGTGTGAGACTCAATTCACGAACATCAACTCGTCATCGATCTTAACATTTCACGCACTAGCCTGAGGAGAATTCTGCACAAAGATCTGGGATTATTCGCTTACAAGGTCCAATTGATTCAGCAATTGAAAGCGCACGACCATTCGCTTCGTTATCGCTTCGCAGTTTGGGCCTTAGAGCAGCTTGAATTGGACAACGATTTTTGGCGAAAAATCATCTTTTCTGACGAGGCATATTTTCATCTCGGCGGCTACGTTAACAAACAAAATTGCCGCATCTGGGGCTTGGAAAACCCGCACGTTATTGTCGAGAAGCCAATGCATCCACAGTGAGTGACAGTTTGCTGCGGATTGTGGAGTGGTGGCATCATTGGACCATTTTTCTTCGAAAATGTGGCTAGGAACAACGTTTCGGTCAACGGTGGGCGTTACAGAGCCATGTTAACGACTTTTTTTTTTACTGAAATTGAAGACATGGATTTGAACGACCTCTGGTTAATGCAGGATGGCGCGCCATGCCACAATCGGTCTTTTGCGCACCAAATTCCCAAATCGTGTTATCAGCCATCTTGGCGATGTAAATTGGCCGCCTCGGAACTGCGATTTGACCCCTTTGGACTTTTTTTTGTGGGGAACCGTGAAGGACTGATGTTATGCCAACAATCCGGAAACGATTCAAGCACTTAAGGCCAATATCATCCAAGCAATCCGTGAGCTACAGCCCGAAACCATCAACAAGGTCTTGGAAAATTGTAGTGATAGAATGCGCTATTGCGAAGCCAGCCGAGGCAGCCACTTGAACGACGTTGTGTTCCATAATTAAAGGGAATGTTTGCTCTTACTAATAAAGCCATAATACATAGAAAAAATTTCATTTTGTTCATTTTATTGCATTTTTAAAAAGAAACTTGTAGTTGGCCCACCCTGTACATGGTGTTTTTTTTTATACTGCCGCCGATTAAAATGGGAATCATTTAAAAAGAAAAAAAAACAAATCCTTCAATACAAATGTATTCAATGGTCTTAATGATGAACAATAATGTCGGCCAAATAGCCACCTCCAGCACTGGTACGTACTGGAAGCTGAGAAAACAAAAGGATGGGATGTTAATTGTGCACAAATACTTAATAAACTCCCAAACAGACACATAATGACATATGAACACACGCATTAACAGAAACTAGTTCACACATAGTGAATGTGCAAATGGACCAGCATAAGGAGAAGAAGCAGCAACAAGATAAATGCAAGATAAATAGCATGATATGCTAACCAGCCCTGCGAAGTAATACCTAACGGAAGTCCGGTGGGGAGAATGGTAGTGGTGTGCAGGATGTGGATTTCTTTTTTTTTTCAGGATAGGAAACGCCCGACTGGAGCACTCAGACGCAACTGGTCCATTGTACTACCAGAGAGCAAACCCCAATTTACCCATTTTATTTGAATTTCCTTGTCTTTCTAAGAAAGCCAAGCAAGCACTTCAGTGATGAGGAGTTTACAGTACCAGCACTCACCACATCAGCACCGAGGATCTGCCACCTGATACGAGCAAAGGCCGGACACTCACAGAGATAATCACCCTGATTGTCGTTGGCGTTTGTCGCTTTTCGACGATTGTCGTTTTATTCATAACTATAACGCGCTGACCGGTAAACTTTAATAGCCAATTTATTTGTTGTGTAGAATACACTTACAAGTCTTTTACATTGAAAAAGTTATGAAAATGGATTCGTGCTACATCTGAAGAATAAAACGACAATCGTCGAAAGACGACAAACGCCAACGACAATCGGGCTAAATGTTCCTTGGTGTCGCAGATTGTAGTGCCACTTAAGCCCAATACGTTAAGGTGCTTGGCAAAAGCAAAGTGTCCTGTCAATACGCCAATAAGTTGTCTATAGTCTTTTCTGCTGAGAGACAGCAAGAATGCCGCTGATTTCTTACAGACGTCCGGGAGCATACGTTTACTCAACCTGCATCCTGGAGAGTCATGCCACACACAATTGTGCTCATGAGAGACCCAATCGTCAATGGAAGCCCTAACCGAGGACGCTTTGTCTAGCAATCTCATCGGAGATCTCGTTCCCCAAGATCCCAGTGTGACCTGGTACCCAGGTAAGAGACAGAGAATTCTTTGCGACCGAGCTCAAAGAGTTGTTGGTTTCACGAACTATTTTGGAAGTGGTTGAAGGGTTAAGCAAGGCCTTAAGCGTAGCTTGACTGTCATTACAGACACAAGTGCTACGGCCCTTCCACCTGTTCTTCAAATATAGTTCATGACTATTAAGATTGCATAAGTTTCCTAATGTTGTCGACTTTCACGAAGACACCAGCGCCAGACCCTTGACTGGTTTTGGAACCGTCCGTGAAAATACTACTACTTTCCATTCCCGGCTCAGACTCTGGCCGAAGCCAGTCCTGAACACAAGGAAAGTCGACTCTGAATTCGCGCATCAACTGAAATTCTGGTGTCATTGCATCAGACGGCATATCAATAAGACCGGAGTCGTAAGATAAATGTCGCGCAAGTTCATCAAAATTCCAAAAACCGCCCCGCCTAAGATGATGGATGGCTTTGATAGTGCAACCCATGATATACATAAGCATCGAGGGGAGGTAAGTTCAGCAAAGCATCTAGAGCAGAGGCAGGCGTACTTGGAAAAGCTCCCGTGCAGTTGAGACAAAAGTTTCGTGCAAAATGCAACCACATATTTACGCGAGAACCCCTTCCATCAAACAACCGACGCATATGCGAGGAATGGTCTTATCATAGCCGTGTAGGTCTAGAGAACATTATTTGGTGACAAGCCCCATGTCTTGCCAAAATTACCTTTACACTGCCAGAAGACTGAGAGCGCCTTCGATGTTTTCGACTCGATGTGTTTAGACCAACGAAGTTTCTTATCTAAAATCACTCCCAGATATTTGGCTTCATTGGAAATGCGGATACTCACGCCTTTTAGCACTGGCTGAATCAGACCGGTCAGAATCCTCCTTCTCGTAAAGAGAAAAACCTCAGTTTTAAGAGGATTCACCGAAAGCCCATTCCTAGTGCACCATTCATCGATCATGTCCAGCGCCGCCTGCGCGTTAGCACAGACCGCCGCCAGGCATGGCCCGACAGAAAATGCAGCGACATCATCCGCATATGCCTGAGTGTAGACGTTAGAACTATTAAGAGTGTTCAACAGATCATAACAATAGAGACAGAACACCACCTTGCGGCAAACCCCTGTTTACCCCTGTCATAACATATCGGCCACAACCCGTATCCACTACCAGAGTTCTACTCATCAGCATTGCTTTAATTCACAACACAAATGTAGTCAAAAGTCGCATTGTCAAAAGCACCCTCAATGTCGATGAAGATACCCATCGCGTAGTCTTTCCTATCAAGCGCGCATTCAATTCTGGCCACTCAATTTTGAAGTGCGGTCTCGCAGCATTTCCCACGCTGATAGGCATGCTGCATCTCCGATAGTGGATGCAGCTTCAGAGCAACTTTGCGCACGTGAAATTCTACCAGTCTCTCCATACTTTTCAGTAGGGAGGATGTCAAAATTATAGGTCTGAAACTCTTGGGGAGCGAATAGTCTTCCTTACCAACTTTCGGTATGAAAGCTACTCTGAATGCCCGCCAAAGTGTAGGAATATATGCCAGCGCCAAGCCAGCGGTGAAAATTCTTTTCAGAGTTGGCAGCAGCTGATCTATACCCAGTTGCAGCATAGCTGGATATATTCCATCAGTGCCAGGCGATTTGAAACCATCAAAAGATGCCACAGCATATTTGATGGCCTCAGCTGTTACCACGGCTGATGCAGTATACCAGCTGCGGCGAGTTTTCTGACTTAGATCAAGCTCAGCCTGGGTAAGCGGGCCAAACTGCGACCTAGTGGTAATCTGATTGCCAGGAAAGTGAGTCTCCAGCAGAAGACTAAAAGTTTCCGCTTCCGTCTCAGTAAATTTGCCATCAGTCCTTCTGAGTGACTCCAGTTTGGTCGGCTTGTCCCTTTTGATGACCTTAACCAACCTGCTGGTTTCACCGAGTGTTTCGATCTTTTCACAAAAATCTCTATAAGAAGCACTTTTCGACAACCGAATTAACTTCTTATAGTCTTTTTGCTTCGATCTAAAAAGATCCCAGTTACACTCTAGATTTGTCTTGAGTGACCTATTTAGAAGTTTTCTGGATTCTTTCCGAAGTCGCCGCAGTTCTGGGCTCCACCAGGGAACCAGCATTCTGCAGGGGTTTTTTTTTATCATTGAGCACATTAGTTCAAAACAGTTGGTAAGGACGCTAGTCAGGTTTTGAACAGCATCCTCAATCTCTCGTTTCGTTCTGATTTAGTTGTAGTTTTGACAGATCTATCTAGCTCTTCCCTAAACCGCACCCAATTGGTTGGATGTGGATTAGTACGCAGGCGCACTCCTGGCATCGATAATTCGGGTTTACGAATCGTGCATGCTAGCAGCCCAAACTACTAGTATCTTTAGAAGATTACCACACCCCTTGGCACATTAGGAAAAAAAAGCACTGGTACAGCATGTTCTTTGAATCATATTTTTGCTCACATTCTACAATATGTCATACGGAATATCTGCAATTGCGTTGTGTATATTGTCTTTCAATTGTTGCAATGATGTTGCGAATTTCGTCCCCAAATTTCGACATGACCCTGCTGGAAATGGTTGTTTCACAATTTCCATTGTTAATATGGTTGTATGGCATGTGGCACAATGTTAAACCAGATGTTTCGGAGACGAAGCCGAGAGACTTGAGGCAAAATAAATAAAAAATTGTAAAAATAAATACACAATAAAAATTGAAAAACAAACGCATTAGTGCTACACATTTCTACTCACAGAGCCGTTATATGACTACAATAGCTGGGAAGTGCCTGAATTCATTTAAAACAAAAAACTGACAACTTTGCAAACGCTGAATTCATAATTGCATAGAAACTGAAGTACGGTTCTGTCAAAATCTGCCCACGTACCTCCGGTTATTACAACATCCTGGTAGCGATCTGCGAACTTTTCTTACATACATATTTTAAGTGTAGGTTAGGCATTACTTAGTTTCCAATAATATACGCCCTCTTGCATTAAGTAATGTGTGTGATGTGTATATGTGTCTATGTGTGTATGTGTGTATTGTTTATATTGCTAATTCGACTTCTATAGTTAAACTTAGTATTGTAACCTCGACTGCCCTGCATAACCGTGTGTAACCACCGGCTGTCTGAACGTGGTTCAATCACTCGATTTCTGACTTGTTTGTTCAGGCCCTTAATCTCCATTCATTAAAGGGGGTAGCAAATTTCTGCATACATATATGTATAGGCGTACTACCATGACAGGTATTCAGAAAAAATTAATGTTTGTTAGGCGTTTGCGAGAGATGGGAACGTGAAAAGGCTTTTAATGTTTTCTTGAAATTTAGTTTTTAACCTCACTCTCCGTACCCGGTAGCACTGACCACTGGGGCCACAGCCCAGATAAGGTCTTTGAACCTTATCTTTAAAAATACGCAAAGCGATTAGATGATAAATTTAGACATTCAGATAACATTCGATATTTCGATTCGGGCTTTCCTTTAATTTAATTAGGGAAAATATCATAATTTCCGATTAATGACAGGCAGTGTGAAATGTATGAATTTTCTCGATTCGAAATTTGCTGCGACGTAAACCGAAATAACTCAAATCGAGAATGCGTAGATCGAAGGATAGCTGCATTGCTGCATTGTAAACGATCTACTGCATTTTTCGAGGCTGATCTATTGCAATTGGCACAACAAAACCAAAAGCACTGAACGTTGATCGATTTCTTGATCTGAGCTATACTCTAATCTTTTTGCCCAACATGAGTAAGTCTAAAATCAGAAAGAAATCTCGCCTTGAATATAATGTACAATGTTCTTCTGCCCATTGTAACTTACTGCACGAGCCATGATTAAGATGACCAGCGATATAGTATTGCATACTTTTAGATACATTTTATTTATAATTATTTATACCAATTTGCAGTATTATACCAAACAATTTGTAAAATTTCCGTTAATATCGAAACACCTGAGAAGCAAAAAAAAGTACCTATGGTCAAGGCAATGTAACAAACCGTAATTCTATTTAATTTATAATGGCAAATTTATTCGGGGGTTTCTATTTTAACTAATGGTTATTGTTTTCTAGCTGCAATTCAATTTAGCATTTTTACCTAGTCTGCAACCAATAAACGTGATTAATTATTTGTTACATCAAAAGGTATCATCATGGCTGATCGGATAGACCTATTCTTCGGAAATATATCAAGAAATCGTGATGGCTAATGCGCCTCGTAGTGCTATCAAGAGATTTGTAAGTGTAGCTAACGTTACGATTGTAACCAACAAGCACATATACGTACAATCTTTTGTAAAGTGAACTGAATGAAGGACAAAGGCTGGTTTTCCTTGCCATGAATTTGACATCTTGAAAAATAAACACGATGCGAATTCTAAAGGTAAACTAGTGTGAAAGGTAAACAAAATGATAAGCATCTCCAGAACATATCTGTGACCTTAAAATGCAGACGTCGCTGTCAAACACCCGGTATTTGTTTAAAAATATCTAACTTTTTCTTATCTTATTCATCAAACGTCTTTCTAAGGTTACGATTCCATTTGACACTTTTCGTTTGCCAATTGTCTCAAAGGTGTAGCCTTTAAAATTTCTGCGCCAAACGCTTGACCATCGGCCGTTTGACCGCGTTTGACAGCAAACGAAAATTTGACGTTTTGTAAAATAGTGGAATTGGGCACTAAGCAATCGGGTCAAACAATTTAACATCATTTGACCATATGACACTCTATGAAAAATGAAAGTGTAAAATGGGACAAACGGTGGTAGACTGAAGAAGTAAGTTAAACGAATGACGAAAAAAGTTAAAGGTGTTTGACCGGATTGATGAGTTGTAATCAGAGCTTTTAATAATGTGGCGTATGTATGGGATGGAGGATCTGTTTCTGAAGAATTTACATCAGCGTTGGGTGTGAAGCAAGGATGTATCCTGAGTGCGTTACTGTTCATTCTGTTCATCAATGACTTATCAGAAGTTGTAAAGGGGGGAATCGAGTTCGGCAGCATCAAAATTTCGGTTCTTAAATATGCAGATGACATCGTTTTTCTTTCTGATACTGTGGATGGTATGCAACGTATGATGAATAAGGTCGACGTATACTGTAAATGCTGGAACCTGAGATTGAACCTAAACAAGTTGAAGGTAATGGTGTTCAGAGGCGGTGGCGGCAGATATAATCGAAACGAAAGGTGGGTGGGTCAATGAGAAATTGTAGAAATTGTTCATGAGTACAAATACTTGCGAATTTTAGTGTCCTCGAACTTAAACATGAAGAAGATCTAGAACTAAAATTATCCGAAGGCAAACGAGCAATCCCTTCGGTATGGAGTCGCTGCATCAACAATACGTATGTATCTCATAGCTCGAAGCAAAAACTCTTCCGCTCAACTTCAGCTTCGGTTCTCTTATAAGGAGCGCAAGTGTGGTGATACTTATTTATTTATTTATTTCAATAGAAATAATAAAAATAATATCTAACAAATTTACATTTGAGCTTCATTCAAAGTTAACATTAAATGTGTCTTAAAAGTATTTCTTGGCATAGAAATATCTAAATTATCATAAACCGAATTAATTAAATTTGAACATAATGTAATAGGCTCACGGGTGCCGTATAAGGTACGGTGGCGGGCTTCAAACAATAGTGGTCCCGCTCTAAGTATTCTTTGCGGAGCATAAATATTAATGAGTAAAAGCAGATTTCCGCAGTCTAGCGAAGCACAAAGTAAGTCCCTTACACGGTGTCTCCACGAGCCACGACTCATGCTTGGGCATATGTCCGACACCTGTCAGACGATGCTCAGACAGCTGCCACATTTTAACGGGTGGGCAATTCATGTCTAAACATTTCACTGAAGCTGGAGCTCATTTTTGCACTCAAAGCTTTAGAGCAACTGCAAAATAAAGAAGAAAAAGAGCAAAAACAAAGAAAAAGTAAATTCTGGGTAAATCCTTACGTTTTTCACTCGGTTGTGACTGAATTTGGTTCCAAGTGACTGCTCATGCCCAACTCCATGGCAGGCATGGATGGCAAGCGATAAATCTAAACATTCATGTCAGGGCATGCAATGCAAACATGAAGACATAATGCGGTCTCCATGAGACATTTTAAAGACAAGAAATATGCCCAAGCATGACTCATGGCTCGTGGAAACACCATGTTACGAATATGACACCGAACATTTTCCGTCTTTGTTCAAGATACTGTTCCTTTACCGAAGTTGACAAGTTTCTTCGATATTTCTTGAAGCGTTTACCAAGTAATACGCCTAATTACATGCTACATTTAGAGACTGGTGCACCACCTATGTTTATAGAAACACTGAGACTACATTTTGACTACGTAGTAAAAGTTATGGCGATGAGTGATGATAGGCATAATAATAATGATAGTGTAATAAGAAATAAAGCAAGTTTCATCCAAGAATGGGAGCGCCTGGCGTCAGACTGTGGCGGGACCATACGCATAGCACTCGATGAGCCACATGAATCTCAAAAAGCACAAGTCAACATCCTACTGGAAAAAGTAGGTCAAAGCATGTATGATCGATTCGTAATTAATGCACAGTCCTCCCAGCATAGAATTTATTACAGTAAACTGAAATACCATCTAGCAGAGAAAACGTACTTCCTAAACTGCAATTCAACAGAGAAGATAAATATAATTTCCAAAATCAAGGGGAGAGCTACTGAATCTAAATTTCATTCCACACCGTCCAGAACTACCTATTCTATGCAATCTTTGTAATATGAAGATAGGTACGAGAGGATATATTTCACTTCCTTGCGATATCCAATCAATCCAATCTTAAGAGAATTTCCAGTCAGATACTTCAATTCACGTATCTTAGAAATGGATAAAGCAATTCAAATTTTAAATGGAGATCGTGGCTGGAATTTACTTTACAACTATTGCGTAATGCACTTCGCTACAGAAATTCTATAGTTGAAGAAGTTTTTTAAGACTTAATTGTATCTATTTAAAAAATAAAAATATATATGTATATGTCTACTGATATGTAGGTATACAAATTATTGTCAGTCTGGTAGACAGCCAGAGGCCAAGCCTCAGTAGACTTAGAATATTTTGTGAAGAATGTAATGAATTTATAATGAAAATAAAAGTCATAAAACTAAAGCTAACTAATTAACTAACTAATCATAGCTTTGGAATTTTAGCAGAGTCTGCTATCGCATTTAAAAGCAAAAAGCGTAAAAAAGAGGTAACGGTATAACACGGCCTTGCAAACTGTAGGGCAAACTGGCAAAGTTTGCGGTAAATCGCCAATCTGTCAGCCATCACAATAGGTACTTTTTCTGAATTGCATTTCTTCTGGCTGAAAATCACAACCTCTGCATTTTCAAGTACATGAACTGTTAATATCATATTAACTTTAGAAATTGTTAACTATCCAAAAACTACTGCTCACAAGAACTCATTTGCAAAATAAGCTGTCAAATACTCTTCAGATAATGTAAAATTTGTGTATGGCAAATAGTGTAATATAGCTCGAAACCATTTGGCAAATCGTTTGACACTAAAACGTTTGAATGCGTTTGACATCAAATGAAAATTTGATGATCTTCGAAAATGTGTCAAACAGTGTAATATAGCATCTGGACGCGAAGCGTCTCACAGGTGTTTGACTCGAATTTGTTGGCAGGTTCCATAACAATATTACCGTTGGACGCTACAGTCGCTTTTTGTGACTTTTTTTTATTCCCGTGAGACGACCTTCCGAATAAAGCCGGAATTTGAGACTATTTCAGAAATATCGAGACTTTTGGCAGCTTTCCAGTTAAAAAATGTTTCGACTATACGAACATTTCACATGATTTGAGAAACCCTAGTGTAAATTCTTCAATCTGATGATACGGCGAGTCGAAGTTACCGCTAAATGGTAAGTGTAATATGATGGAATACTTGTTGCAAAACGCATTTACACTGGCCAGTGGCCAGACATTGCCCCATTATGCAACTTCGAGGATGTAAGCATTTACCGCAATGCTTTAGGGATTCAATTCGAAATATGTACATACCATATATGACTTTTTTTTTAAATAAGAATACTCAAATCCCAGAGCACTCAGACTCTTTCCGGTCCATTATACAGTGTACTCTCTCATAAGTGGACACCTTATGAGAAAATAAACAAAATTAAGAACCTTTAAAAAAACGCATTGGCCATATAGTTTTTTTTATGCTGTTTTACTTATTAAATTAATGTTAATGCCATATTTCTGACGCTTACAAAAAATAAACAAAAAGAAAGGGAGGTTTTTATGTTTGTTTGTATGCTATGGACTAGGAAACCACTGAACCGAATGAGCTTAAATTTTCGGTATTGTCCCGAGAGTGTTCCTGTGAAGTTTGGACAAAATCGGCCCACTACTTTAGTAGTAATTTAGTAGTAAAGTACTTAAGCTCTACAAATTAATTTTATTTTGTTAGGTGCAGCAACGCACGTCGCCGGGTACCCTTGGTCCAGCAGTCTACCCAATACTTTCGTATTATAGTATTATACTTTAGTACTAAAAAAAATTGATATATATATTTAAGGTTGGATCACTTACCCACTATTGCCCAGTACAAAACTGTTCTCTACCAGACTTAGCCCCAGGCGCCTGCATGACAGTTGTGGCCCCAGGCGCCTGCCTGACAGTTGTTTTTTTTATTTTTTCTGTTAGGCACTGCAACGCACGCCGGGTGCCCGCTAGTTTTGTATACAAGAAGAAGTTTACTTTGCTCAAAACTTTATCCAAACAGGACAGCTTAGAAATCAAAGCTGCGAGTGAAAATTAATACACGGTATTTTGTACTTAAAAAACAGAAATATTTTTTATTTCCGAAAAAAGAAAAAAATTACAGGCGGAATATGGGGAATCAAGTGCTAGCCGCTCAAAATATTTCCCCTCAGACGAATCTTAAAACCTCCAGATTTAACAATTGAAACAAGAAACCCCCAACACTTTTTTTTTCAATTTTTTCGACCTGACACGGTACCGAAAGCGTAGTGGAGTTTAGCCAATCCTGTTTCGATCCTACTGCATATAAACGTAGTACATAATTGGTATCACTTTCTAGCTTTCAGTGTTCACATATTGTTCACAACCAAGAACGAGATAGTTTTAAAATACAAAAAAAAATTGAATTAAAAAAAAAGTTTCCCCCTAAGTATTTTCTCTCCCTGGGTTTCCCCCCGTCGGTCGTTCAAAATAACACCTAAATCTGGGGGAAAACCCGCAAACTGTGAGCTCTGTGCTGGACGAATTTCATTAATACCTCAGTTGGTTTTTTCGGCAGTGTGAGCGACGCAGTGTCATGGTGCAAAAAATAATGACGAAGTTCCTTTTTTGGTTTTCTCTGGTGAACTAAATCGATATCATATCTTGTGTCGTTGATTTTTGTTTTTTGGCCTTTATTGTGTGATACGCACCTTCAGGGCATATGTACCATGGACTGCCGTTTTTGGTTTCTGGGTCGCACTTATAAAACCAAGATTTATCACATGCTAAAACAGCTTCAGTCTCCATTTTCGAAATTTTCCAGGAAATACTGGGCAAAACGCACACGAGCCTGTTTTTGTTCTTCATCTAAAATTATTCAGTCCAACCTCAAGAGTCTACGTATAAAACTAGAATTGGAATCTAGCGAGCTGATTTCTTCTAATATTTGAGGTGATAATTCAATATTGGTGATACAGCCATGGCATTTAAGACCAGTTCATCAGCTTTCATTTCCTGTGAGTTCTGGGATCTTCGTCAATGTTGGCCTTCACCAGAGCTACACTTGTATGGTGGGTCAACGATTTTGGACGACCTTCACGAGATTCGTCCTCCAAACTAAAATGGATAGTATGGAATCTTCAAAGCCACTTTGAACCACAGTAACGAGGGATGGAGCATTAATTAAATGTGCATTTCTACATTTGTGCAAATTTTTCACTGGCGTGAGTTGATGTTGATATCCGAAGAGGATAGCAAAACCAATTTTTTCCTGTTTCGGCGGCGGAACTTCAACGGGTCTTATATATGATCTTAAATTTGGAAATATATGTTGTTAGCTCTAGAAACTAATTTTTTTTCATAAACTAATAAATTAAGACCAGCGTACTTTTGTTTATCACAACGTACTCTCCGTTCGGTCAAACCAACACGCACTTGTGCTAAATATGCAGTAGTCCCTAATCCTACTAGTTTTTATTACAGGGTGAAACTATATTTTATTTTCTTGTTTAATTTGTTTTTAAATGAACGATCATCATAATCATCATAAATCATGGTATAGTCACATTTTTAATTTTGTCACCTTCTTTGGACGAATGTCGATATTGTATGTGTTTCTGAGACCTGGTTCGACATTGGAAAACCAAGTAGTCATTACTCCTTAAAAGGATACAGAATTTTTTGGGCCGACCGGCATAATAGAATAGGCGGTGGTGTTCCTATTTATGTTCGCAAAACCATTTCCACAAAGCTTCATCTAATTTCACCTGCTGATAGCCCTATTGAGTATTGTTTTCATGAGATTGCAGCGTTGTTTATAGGCCAAATAGTTATATTGATCTGTCCGTCCTCTACAATGTACTTAAAACTGCCTCCCCCCCTTTCGCAAAAACAATCATCTGTGGAGATTTTAATTGCAACATTTTAGATCATGAATGCTCTGAATCGTTCGTCAATTCGCTGAATACCTTAGGTTTAAAAGTTGTTAACTCTACTTTCCCAAAGCACTTTACTGAAAGTACAAGCACTCTTTTGGATCTGTTTTTGACCAGTGACCCCGAAGACCGATTTTACAGCCAAGCATCTGCTCCAGCTTTCTCCAAGCACGATCTTATTTTCCACACATTTAACTTTGGCTGTAATAGACAGCAAATCAAGTTTAAATATAGGGATTTTAAGAGCATTAATGCTGAGCGTCTAGAGCAAGATCTCCGCGATGTTAATTGGCAACCGATTTACAATGAAACCTCACGCGATAGGCAGGTTAACTATCTTCAAAACTTAGTTTTGTACCTTTTCGATGTGCATGTGCCTCTCAAAACAAAAGTTTCTAGATAATTCTCTATTCCCTGGCTTTCTGGTGAAATAAATGAGCTGAAAAATAAACGTGATTCCGCTTTTACTAAATGGAAACGTTATACGCTTCTTGAATTTCAGCATACTTTTCGTCAATTTAGAAATTTTATAAATTCAAAAATAAGATTAGCCAAGGTGTGTTTCTGTGCTAATCACTAAAATGCTAAGTTGCCCTCGAAAACACTGTGCAAAAATTTGCGCGCGGTAGGTATTGGGCGGCAAGGAAACAACGAAATGATGGTATTGGTCCTAATCAGCTCAACCATGAATTTGTAAGAGTACAAACAGCATTCCATCAGTACACTCAACCTTCCAGAATCATACATTCTAGTAATGACTCCTTTGAATTCCAGAGAGTCGAGCAAGCTGATGTGGTTAGAGCCATTCTTGATATAAAATCCAAGGCTGTTGGTATTGATGGAATTCCTCCTGTTTTTATAAGAATAATACTACCGTACCTTCTCCTGATAATAACCTATGTGTTTAATAATACTTTAACAACCTCCACTTTTCCCAGTATATGGAAGATATCAAAAATTGTCCCAATCCTGAAGAGAAATCTTCAGCTCATTCTCCAGCTGAGAACTATGCTATCCTTCCTTTCTTATCAAAGGTTTTGAAAAAATTGATTCACAGTCAAATGTCTTTTGTTAAACGCACAAGGTTACTTTATTCAAACCAATCTGGATTCAGACGAAGTCACAGTTGTATAACTGCCCTTCTTAAAGTAACAGATGATCTGCGAATTACTTTGGACAATGAAATTGTTACTTTTCTAACGCTTTTAGACTTTTCTAAGGCCTCTGACACGGTTAACCACGGTCGGCTCATCTCGAAACTTAAAATGTTGTATTTCTTCTCACCCGCTGCTTCTAATCTAATTTCTACGTATCTCGATGGCCGAAAACAAGCAGTTGTAGTTAACGATGTAGTGTCTGAATTAATCGAAACATCTGCGGGTGTGCCCCAAGGGTCTATCTTCGGACCTTTGCTCTTCACCATTTTTATTAATGATCTTCCGGAAATCATTAATAACTCACATATACATATGTATGCGGATGACGTACAATTATATCTTAGTTGCAAAGTCGGACATTGGCTTATAAGCTCAATGAGGATCTCCAAAATATTCGAAGCTGGTCTGAAGAGAACTCCTCGATGGTTAACCCTGGTAAATCCAAATGCTTGATCATAAATAGAACGAAGTTAAATTCTAATAGTTTTTCACTATATACTATGGGAATTCACCTATTGAATTTGTAGAGAAGGCTAAGAACTTAGGTTTGTGGTTCAACTGTACCTTGGATTGGGGTACCCATATTTGTGCGGTCATTGGTAGGATATACAGTTCTCTTAGAAATCTTTCTATGTCACAGCATTTTACTCCTGTCAATACTAAGTTAATGCTAGAACGATCTCTACTTATCTCTACCATTATCTACATGTGGCTGTGAGATTTTTCACTGTTACAGTGCTAACACCAGAAGAAAATTAAATGTTACATTTAATAACCTTACGCGATACGTTTTCCGTTTGAGACGTTATGACCATGTCTCTTCATATGCCAAAAATATTCTTAGGTGTACATTAGACATATCTTGACTTTTGTACACTTAAGTTTCTGCATAAGATTATAATCAGCAACAGCCAACATATTTATTTGAAAAAATTAACTTCTCGCAATCAAATCGCTCCCTAAGTTTGATCCCTTCGCGTGTTTCATACCTAGTCTCTGAGCGCCAGTTTTTTGTCAATGCCATCCGCCTGTGGAATTCACTCCCTCTCAGAATCAAACGGCTTTATGACAGGAAAATTGTTGTTGCTATGATATTCCAACATTTGTCAGTTAACTTGAGCTCTTAGATATGCAGACTAGTCATAGGAAAACTTTATTTTTTTATTTAATTTGTTGCTAATTTATATCTTTTGTTTTGTAAACTCATTAATAATCTTGAAGTCTCTTTTCACCTTGAAGGCACTTTCTTAATCATTTTCTTTTACTAAAATTTATATATATTTCTTTTATTGTATGAAATTTTCATTTATAGAACAAAGATAGTGTAATAACTATTATAAATGATGTTAAATGGAATAATAAATAGTACTACTAAATGAGACCTTTCGTGTAATTTTGAAAAATTTCAGCTTCATACCCGCGACTGGCGACAGCACAGAGATCCATCCAAGTGTGCAGTCCGTGGTCTGTTCAAGTTCAGTCTTCAGTCAATTGTTCGGTATCTTACAAACTTAGACAAATAAGAACAAAGTTTATTCTTATTTCTGACAATTTACTCCGGCATTTTCTCAAAAAATTCTTTCTATGTCAACTTAAACCTGCCATCAAACGGAAAAGTATAAGTCGAATCGTAGTTTACCGTATATAAGTTAAAATAAAAAAAAAAAAAAACTTTCGCGGCACAATACTGAATATTGATGGATGACATACATCATCTATACATATAGATATACGTATGTATATAGGTATAACTAAAAGTCTAACTTCCGTATTTCACTAAAAACCAAATAGTTTTCAAATTATTGAGTCAATCTAATCATCTGACAGTTCGTTTGACAGTTCTAATTTTTTTTGCCGGCAGATATCGCAGAAAGATGTTCGAAGAAGATCTTGTGATCTCTCCCAGTTTCATTAGCCGTAACATAACGTTTGCAAACAACTACGAAGCTTACGCTATTTTTTCCCCCATATTTGTTAAGTAATCTGGTTTTACTCGGTTTTTTTAACAAAGAAGAAATCTTACTTTACCTATAAAATCTTACTCTGTTCTCTCACCAAACAAAGCTATTAATAATAATCCTTTGTACAAACGAGAATTTTAAAGCGAATCGTTTTATTAAGTCCTAGACTCAGCACAGTTAATTATATATGTATTTTACGTGGAGAGAAGACTCATATGGGCGTTTCGTAAAAGCAGATGCTGTCAATTAGACTACAGGGTTATTCTAGCCATTAACCTTGCAAGGCAATATTTCTGAGTTCATCATCAGATTATTTCTGATTATTCGCTTTCTAAACTTTGGAAAAGAGTATCATCGTCCTTGGTCGTTGAAGGGTCAAACGAGATTATTAACCATAATAAAGTGCATGAAAATAATTTAAGGATAAGTGGTCATCATGGTCAAACAGGTCAATCTGTACGTGATTGATCATTTTAATAAAACCAGTTCATCTCTACTGACATTTTTTATAGTGCTTACACATGGTTTAAAGCCATCATGACTAACAACTAAGTCAATGGACTGAATGTTTCTTAGCAGTGTAATATTCCGCACCAACATGTACATATATTGATCCTCGAGTCATTGTTCTACACTTGTTTCTCAAGGTCGGCAACATTGATTTTCTCTGTATCTCTCAGATGCACACTTAGCGTAGATGATTTTGATCAAAGTTCTTGCTTGGCATGCATCCTGCTTCCTGCTTCCAGCAAGGTCATTTAAGTGCCTGATTTGGATGCATTATGCGCGTACAGTCACTATGCGTGACACATTGCAGCCCAATCAGGTGATATGGTAGGATAATGGTGTGTGCTTACTTTAATCAACTTGTTTGCCTCAAGTAAGTATTGGTGCACTCAAGTGGCAAATAGCATACTAGTTAGCTAGTTAACGTACTGAATGAAGTTCACCCACCTATGCGAGAGCTAAGCATTTTGTAAACATCCCGAAAGTCAATGTCGTTTACTAGCCAGTCGGTATATTTCAAAAGATGCCACAAACGCTTAGTGACGAGTGGCATGCACATTGAACCACGGGCAATGTCACTTGTCATTGAAACAAGCGTCAAAATTTGCCTTTAAACAATATTTTGAATAAAATGACACTTTGGAGGCTACCATGCTTTATAGTGTCGTTTCCAAAGATGTTTCCATACATCTAGTGGGTGGCGACATTTGTGTGTACTTTATAAATAGTTTTGATAGTAGGTACTCAATAAATCTTCAATGTTGTGTAACGTCTGCCGGCAATTAACAACAGAAATGCACACAAAAGCCCAAAAACGGGAATCTTTTTCTCTCATTCAAATGGTTGTGTTGCAATTGGCTGGTCCGGTCCGCCTGTAATTACTACGCGAAGCTAAATATTTATTTAATTCATTGGTTAATTAGCATTAAGGTGATCGAAAATGCGCAGTTACATACAAGCAATTTTATATTCATTTCCTTCGTTCGGAAATCGTTGTTGCACAATTTCTGATTAAGAAATACTGTCAAAAGCTCTTGAAAATTTTTATTCGGTGTAGCGTTACTCGTATTTACCAATGTCATGGTGTTTGAAAAATAAACAAATGTAACATTATCATTTGAAAAGTACGTCACATTTGAACTTGGTACCAAGCGAATGTCATGCAATATTTTGCTTTTGGTGTATGCGGCTATCCTACCTGTTGTTGTGGATAATATGTTCTCAATGATCTCGAAAACTTACGCTCAACGGGTTGTGAATACCTTTTTATTGTGTTTTGCATTGTGCAGCCGTAGGCAAGGATAGATAGAGAGAGAGAAAGATAGGTGTAGTGATTTGAAACTCAGATGTTGTTTCAGAAAAAATCCGGGGTGGCGTCCAGATAACTGGGTAGCGTTTTGCTATTTTTGTCTTTGCTTCTGATTCACAGATTTTTTTTCCGATCGTCTGATATCAGATGCATATTAATCATCCTATAGAGCGAACAATTTTTCCAGCCATATAACATAATCAAGTGGGCGCCGTGGCACAAGTGGTTACTGTGTCGGATCAGTGCGCGTGAGGTTCCCTTTCGAATCCCAGAAAACACCAACAAGTTTTTTCACGGTCTCACCTCTCGCGAACGTCTGACAAACATCCAAGAGTATTGTTCTCACGAGAAAGCTTCTCAAAAGCAAATTGCCCTTCGGATACGTCACTAAACTGTAAGTCCCTTCCATTCGTGTGAAAAATGTGAAAAAGTATAACGCACACAACAAGAAGAGTGGTTGCGAGAAGCTAGGTTTATGCACTTGACGAACTGTTGCGCCAAATATTTATTTTTTATGCTATGACCAACCTATTACCAGTGTTATGCCTTCGCAATGGTGTTCACACAAGCTTTCGTAGTTGATTGGACTGACTTTATATATTTCATGAGAAATAAAAAAATTCTTGCTGACATCAGGATTTGAACTATGCGTGGCAATAGATGACGTCACCACCATAGCATCGCCACCCCAAATAATGCAAATGTATGATGGTAATAAACAGATTTGAAAAAAATATTTGACTGCTAAATTGTGCAGGTTACGTTCACATTTCGTTAGAGTAATACAACTTACTTACTTAGTGGGCTCCCGATCCATGCAGAGTCTCTACCTGAAATACAATATTCTTCCATCCCAATGATCCCGGGCTCGCTGCTTCCAGTTACGCAGACCAAGTTTTTTGGCATCCTCTATTACTTGATCTTTACAACGGAGATTTTGTGGTTTTTTCATCTCAAACCTGGGAGCTGTGATTCGAAGATTCTCTTGCCTAGAGCAATGTTGTCCATTTGCTCGATGTGGCCGAGCCAATGTAGTCAACGTATCTTATCTTTTTGGACTACATCCACATCTTGGTACAGCTCATAGAGTTCGTGGTTAGATCTCCACCTCCATTCGCCATCCTCGCACACCGACCTAATATCCGACGAAGTATTTTTCTCCGGAAAGTGTTCAATGTAAGCTCCGCTTTCTTACTACAGTTCTCGACGCCATATAGCAGGACTGGTAAGATTAGTGTTCTATAGTGCATTAGTTTAGTCCATCGTGTTAGGAGTTTTGAGCCCAGTTGTTTTGCTAAACCGAAGAAGCAGTGGGTTCCTAGGGCTATTTTTCGTCGAAACTCAAGGAAGGTGAACTCTTTGACCACCTCGAAGTAAAGATCATCAACAGTGACATTCTGTCCTACGTTTCGCACAGATAGATTTTTATTTGTTGATCACATAATATGTACTAGTATACTTTGTTTTGTTCTCATTTACTGCAAGACCAACTCTTTTCGTCTGATCTTCAATTGCCGCAAATGCCTCTATGAAAACACGCTAAGATTTGCCGATGATGTCAATATCATCTGCGTACCCCAGCAACTGAATGGTCTAGTGAAAGATAGTGCCTTCCGTGTAATCACCCATTCTGCTTACTGCTGTTCCAGCACGAGGTGGAAGAAATCGCCTGACAGTGCGTCTCCTTGTGCAAGTTCGGAATAGTTGGGACGAGTTATTTCCAAATTGCATAGAGCACCGCGTATTTTCCAGCGTTATGCGACATAACTGGATCAGTTTTGACTGGATCCCGAGTTCAGCTATCGCATTGTAAAACTCAAGACGATGAATGCTATCATACGCGGTTTTAAAGTTGATAAACAGGAGGTAAGTTTCGACTTAAAATTCGTTGGTCCTTTCCAGATTATGCCTCAGTGTGAAAAGTTGGTTTATCGTCGAACTGTCAGGCTGGAAGCCATACTGGTCGGTGCCGCTTGTTGTGTTACAAAAGGGCTTAAGACGCTCACGCAATACTATGGATAGGATCTTGTATACGACATTTAGTAAGGGACATGCCTTGGTAATTCTTGCAAGACACGGGATTGCCTTTTTTGAAGATGGGGAATATAGAGCTGATAATCCAGTCATCGGACGTGTTTCGTCCACCCATACTTGCGCAATGTCTTGGTGTATACACCCAATCAAGGCTTCTCCTCTATATTTGGAGGAGATAAGGAGCGAGAACATTAATATATATACAGGGTGACCAGATAAGAACAATAGGAAAAAAAATTGAAATAAAACAACAACGGTGTGAGATATAAAATTGATTCTGCCTTTATTTTGAAGCTACAATCATGCCATTACATGTGGAATAGCACATCATTTAAATGGCCGCCTCGGTTTCGCTGGCAGTGCTTCAAGCGGTCGGTCCAATTTTTGATGACTCGGTCCAATACGTACGGCTTTATTCTGGCAATAGCGTCTCGAATTTTGGCCTCGAGCTCGTCCAAAGTATTTGGCTTGTTAGCGTAGACTAAGGACTTGATGTAGCCCTATAGAAAATAATCGAGTGGTACCGCAAAATAAGCCAGATTGACTCTCTGGCTATGCCCAATTCAGCTGATCAGCGTCGAATCGATACTGGCTTACCCTATGTTTTTTTATTTCGCACCAATCTCTGTCTAGTTGGTGGCTTAAGGTCAAAAAGAGTGTACTCACCCTCAAACTTTTCCACGGTGCGATGAATTGCCTGCACACTGAAGCCATGATGACGACCTACCTCACGACGAAATTCACGTTGCGTATTTATAACTGAGTCGGAATTTCGATAATATATTTTAATAATTTCCGCATGTTCGGCAAGCATGAAACGATGCATGATGAAATGGCAAATCTTACTGAATATTTTGACAGCTGTATGTCATTGGTAACTTTGACAGCTACTGAAACATATCAATTGGAAAAAGTATTATTGCTATCTGGTCACCCTATATAAAGGATTTGAATCCCTAGGTCGTGCGTAATATCCATATGGTGTTCGTTGTCAAATGCTGCGTATACAGGAATACCTCGATTTACGTCGTTTTCGGGATCGAGAAAATGCGATGTAAATCGAAACAATGTAAATCAAAAATAAAACTATCCAATACCAGTACAGTCCATATGGATTGAAAAAGACTTACTCCGAATGATATTGTGCACGAAATCGGTGAGCTGTGCATCTCGGTTGAATAAGAATGACGAAAGAGGGAATTTCGTAACAAAATTGTGTCTCAAGGAACGACGTAAATCGAAATTGTAGCGACGTTAATCGAAACTGGGAAGTAAAAAACCGGACAACGTAAATCGAAATAACGTAAATCGAGGTATGCCTGTATATTTGTACTACATTTAGCTCCCTAAAACTTGGAAGACACCATCTATAATAACAAACCAGTTGATGGGTCGTGTGAATCGAAATTAGGAATTTCGAACCCTTGTGACATTGTTCCAAATTGGTAAATTACTTCTAGTGGTGAGTCTCTGTGTTAAATATTTTTTAATAGGCTCGGAGAAAAAGAACTCCAAAAGCGTTATATTTTTCACACGAATGGAAGCGACCTACAGTTTAATGCCGAATCCGAACGGAGATTTGAGAAGCTTTTTCGTGACAACAATACTCTCGGATGTTTGTCAGACGCTCGCGAGAGGTGGGACCGTGAAAAAACTTTTTGGTGTTTTCTGTGATTCGAACTTGGAACCTCATGCGCAGTGATCCGACACACTAACCACTTACGCCACGGCGCTTGAATTACAAAATAGGTAAGACGTATGTGTATAAGTTAAGACTACTAATCATCCTTATCTACGTACTCAACTAACACAACGTCTCTGTCTGTAACGTCTTCGTTATTACTGTACTTGAATGGCGCCTCTCTCAAAAATGGTTGCCACTGAATTTTAAGCCTTTATATTTATATTCACTTTCCGATTGGTTATATTCTTTTCCAATTTTTTCGTTGAAAACATCATAGATCCTTCCATAACAGTAATTTTAAATGGCTCTTTCTTTCTTACCGCTGCTATAACCCTATACCAATCCATAAGGACCAAAATGTCTTTAAAATACTTCTTTTGTTTTCGATAAGACCAAAGTCTTGGTAACAAGGTAAGTAAGAGGGCCTCTCCTTGGAAATTAATGTCAATTTTGTTAACAAGGTTACTATGTGAAACAATATATTGACATAAAACGGACATCTTAATGTTTCTATTTTGCCCACCACACTGGTCAGTGTACATGATTAAATTTGGGGTCCTCACAAAATTTTTAATATAATGCAACAGGCTGCTGCCAATTTCTTGGGGAGCTCTTAATCCAACCGAGTCATCTCAAATGTACATGTAAGCCTTGTTCCCTACCATGTCATGGACATATAGACAGAATGTCCAAAGTTGCCTCTTATAATAGCACACACCCGTTGTAATGACTGGAGTCGGCAAGGTCTTCATAAGATCAAATGCAATTACCGAAGTGTCAGATTCCTCGGCTCTTGCCCATCTCTTATGCCATTCCTAGCCGAATCCGCTTTTCGAAGATGTAGTTCATGTTCAATTTGTATCTGAGGCTTCTCTCTCACTCGCAAACTTAAGCTTATTGTTGAAAAAGTCACATTTTTTGCAAGAATCTTTTATTGGAACATGAAATGATAGATTGCAATCATTATTAAAAGTCTTTCGGAATACATGCTCTGATGCGGTACTGGCATGAGAATCCTTGTACAAATTATACATTTTAGAAATGCTAAGATTAGGAGATAAGAATTTTCTCTGGACTTATGGCGGGTATAATGTGATTCATATGAAGAAAATAATGACACTGTTGTTTTGCATTATTTACTTTTAGTGTAGTTTACTGTAAAATGTTGGTGCAAAAAGGACGTATGTGTTTGGAGCCGATTCATTTCATAATTTTCCATAAAGCAGAAGTAGCGTAAGCGGGTTACGCCATTTCTGCCCTAGGAAAAGTTCCGTGCAGAAACAATGTTTAAACATTTTTGGTGAAAGGAGGTGAAAGAAAATTGATTTTCCGTCATGATAGTATAATAAACTCAAAATTGAAAAAATGAGGGTTACGCCACTACTGCTCTCAATGCCTCACATATGTTTACAATTTTAAAGGAGGATGATGTTCGAAGGTAATGGTCTTACGCTTAATCCTTAAACACTTTAAAGAATTTTATTTAATTTGTTTTCGATTTTCTTGAGAAGGCCTGGGAGTATGCTAAACCTGTCTACACTTGTTTTGTGATAAAAGCATATGATAGGGTTCCTCGAGGCAAACTCTGGAGTGTTCTGCGGGAGTATGGGATTGATGATTCCCTGTTAAGGGCGATTCAGTCTTTATATACAAACTGTAGAAGCTGTGTTCGGATAAACGGTGTTAAATCAATACCTTTCACCGTGTGCGTTGGACTCCGCCAAGGGTGCGTTTTGTCACCTCTCCTCTTCATTGTATATATGGACTGGATGTTGCAGAGCTGCCGTGGTGGAGAATGTTTCAAAGTGGGAGACTTAAGGATTAGTAATTTGCTCTTTGCGAATGAACTGGTCATCCTTAGGTCCTCATAAACCGAACTTCAGCGTGCACTCGGAAGCTTTCTAGCCATTTGTTATGATGGTGGAATGAAGATCAACGTGAACAAATCGGAAGTAATGGTCGTTTCCAAAATACCCATTCTGTGCATTTTGCATATTAGTGGAGTCACACTGAAGCAGGCGGATAAGTTTAAGTACCTCGGGGTCTTATTCACGAGTGATGGGAGGAGCAATGCCGAGTTATCCTGTAGACTGGAACAATTTTGAGAGAGCTTTGTCAATCTGTTATAAGGAAGGTTGAACTTAGTGTTCCAGCTATCGGTTTTTAGCTCGGTGTATGTTCCAACTCTCACCTATGGTCATGAAAATTGGGTAGTGACCGAAAGAATAAAATCGCGGATACAAGCTGCCGAAATGAGGTTCCTTCGCGGTGTTGCCGGAGTAGGGGATCGTAGGGATCGAGTGCGCAACACCAGAGTACGCGAGGCGCTCAATGTTGAGCAGCTACTTCTCCGAACGGAACGATCTATGCTTCGATGGTTTGGCTACGTAGTGCGTATGCCCCCAGACCGGCTTCCAAGACGCGCCATGATTGCCGTGCCATCAGGTAGGCGACTCCGCGGAAGGCCTAGAAATAGATGGTTGGACCAAGTCCGACATCTCTCCTGGAGCCGCCTAGGGATTCCTCCTGAAGGATAAGCGGGTCATTGAAAATGTATGTATGTATTTCCGATTTTTTCATAGGATAACATTTATCAATTTATATTCTTTATTCATCTAAGATCTTAACAGGTAGAAGTGTGCTTGTGTACAAGGTTAGGTTAGGTTAAGTTAGAGGGAAGTGCACCTAGGTGCTTTTCGGGGGAGCCAAACGGTCCATTGTGTTTCTCTTTATGTTGTGGAACCTGTAAAACTTACTCTTTCTTTGTCTCTATCTATTGGCCGGTCCGTTGGCGAACCACCCTGAGCTCTTTATAAATCGTATCATGTTCTTTAGTGAAGCATGCCTAAGATCGCTTAGATCTTCAAAGAACCTGTTGCATAAGTCGTATAAGTAGCGGTTTTGTAGATTTGGGCAGTCACACAGCAAGTGTTTCGTACTTTCTATCTCTTCCGCGTCTTGACAGCTCCTGCAGTGGTCGGGTGAGTTGATGGCTAGTCGTATAGCCATTTCCCCTATCGCGCAGTGTCCTGTAAGTGCGCCTATCAAGATACGGACTTCTTTTTTAGTCATTACCAGCAGGCTTTTGGTTCTTCCTGCATTATAAACTGCGGGATACAGTCGCCTCTGGTAAAACATGCGGAGTTATTCAGTTCTCTTGTTTTGATGTCGATTTTTTTTTTAGTACACCAATAGGAACTTTTACTGATGTCTGAATGTGTTATATCTCCAATGCTGATCCCCTTCTGGCGAGTTCATCTTGTGTACAAAATCCGAATATGCAATCAAATTTGGTCTGCAATGCACGCATTTCAAGAAAATTATATTTTTGTGCCAAAAAGAAGAGGTTTTCCAGAATTTGTATTAATTAGTCGAAAAAAAGTTTATTTGCATGGTTGTGTGCAACATCACAACATATACAATCAAAAATTGCAACTTACAACATTTCTCTTACGATTAAAAATGTAATGTGTTTCCAAAGTAAAATTGTACGCTTAGTTTAAAAATTATATGTGGATTCAATTTCCCTAGCATGTACGAGCACGTACATATTTTACGTGCGAAGTTTTCATATTTTAGTCAATTTGCCAGCGATGTCTATAGTAGAAGTTTGTGCTGACTCTGCAGCTGTTAGGAATATTTTTCTAGCTTCTATTGTTTTTAACTTACGGAGCATTTATAAAAATCTTAGCCGTGGGGTTAAGCTCAGATAAATGATAAACTATGGAAGTATATTCAAAGAAGACGCTGTAACCGAGCAACCGCTGTAAGTGGGAATGATATACTTCTAACTGCGATGCAAAGTACCTCCATAAAACTGGTAGTTATGTGAGCTACCTACGTATATATGCCGCATAGATTTGTCCGCAGGCAAATGATTATACAGTACGATGCCAGTGATGCATATGTTAAACCTAAAAAAATTTGTCCCATTGAAAATTTGGAAAAAATCTCTGGATACATACATACTAATTTAAAAAGATTGTATTTCAGCTCTCTTTCAAAATGTATGCCAAACTATCTTCTTGATGCGTTGATACGATGTGTATGTTAATTTGTTGCGGTCATTTTAACGATGCATGCTTAACATAACCATCAGATCGTTAAAGAAATAAAAAAGAATCTATCACTTGAATGCTGACATTAATCTTTCCAGGTCGGGGATAATGCATTCGAGCAAGTGTATGAAATACATCCGGATTTCAGAAAATATTTCACCATAATATCCGGATGATACTCTTGTATAAAGCAAATGTAGGCCAATCAAATATATCTAAATTATAGACATGTTAAAGGTAAGGTTGGTTTCGGTTTTGTCTAGTTTCGCAATATGATTGAGGAAGTGACTACTAGTTTTGATTGACAAAAGCTCGTGCTGTGTGTAGATCTTGTGCATATCAAAAGTGCATGGTTTCTTGGTTATATGCACATACGAGTATTTTTTTTAGATTTTCTTGGTTAATAATTCGATAGAAACAATATTATTATATTTGGGGTTGCAATGGTGTAGTGGTAATGTTGTCAATTGCCAAGCTAATGGTTCATAGTTCAAATCCCGATGTCAGCAAGCATTTATTTATTTCTAATGAAATATACAAAGTCAGTCCGATCAATTGCGAAATGTTGTATGTACACTTCTGCGAAGACCTAACAGTAGCAGAAGGTTGGTCATATGGATGGAAAAAATGACGGGTCTTTTGGATGACCGTGAAAAAAATACTGTGAATCAGAAGCAAAGATAAAAATAGCAAAAAATCGCCCCAGCTATCTGGACGCCACCCCTGGAGATTTTCTGAAACATAAACAACTCAGTTTCAAACCACTACACCAAATCTTTCTCGCTCTTTATCTCTCCGCCCGCACTAGGTACAAAAAACATTGCAACATGGCAAGCTTTTGCAGTATTCTAGAAAATCATTTCCACTGAAAACTTACACTAAACCCTTCCATTTTAGTTTCAAGAAAATAGCTTTTCTTCGTCTGCATGTTCGAAATATTTTATTTGATAAAATTGGGTTAAGAAGTCGGATTTGCCCCTTCATCGGGAAATCAGAAACTGGATGCAGTGCAGATTTTAGGGCGACATGCTTTGAAATTTCGGAACTATCCTCTTTGTAACTTATCTCAAGAACCATTTAATGTACGTTTAGCACGGAGCTTATAAAGAGGCGTGTTTATTTTGCCTGTGATCTGATCAAGATCAGATCAGAATATTAAAACACCCAAGATCATTTTGTGTATTCGCTTTAGTAAATTGGCATTTAAGTCTATCGCCTTTCACAGTTTGATGTTTAAGTAAGCACCATCATCATAAAGAGATCATTGAGGGTCGTGCTGCTTATGAGAAAGAAGTAGCATACCGGGTTTAAAGTATTAATTCCATTGCAAGTAAAGTATTTACATAATACAAAGTCTAATAAAAAATATCATCATTGTATCAACTGTTAAGGTACGTTTACTTATTTTTCTTTACGTATACAGAGCACGCTCTTTCACTTACAGAGTTAAACGTCAGTACTTTTGGAAAGCAGATCAAAACATCGTACTTGAACAGTGATAACTGTTCTTGTAAAACCCTCTACTTGCGGGAATTTTGATTAAAAAAATTGATCTCGATAGAGGTTTAATAATTTTCATGATCTGATCTAGATCAGATCACGGGGATAATAAAACCCGATTAATATCGTCTAAAATTTATTAAAACTAAAAACCTTTCAATCCCTCTTGCCACTCCCGTCGCTCAAAATTCTTTTCATCTTTCAATTCTTTTTGTCCTGGGCACAAGGTGCATTCCAAACTAAAAGGCAGATAACTTTGTGTATTTATAAGTTCATGTTTCCGTACCTTCAATATCCCAAACATGTAAACATTACAACACCTTTTCTAAATGAGTGATTCTTAAATAAAAAGAATGAGAAATTGCAGATAGAAGAACACATTTATCTAAGGGCAACTCTTTATAGATACAACTGTAAATGTAAATATAGACAAATCTTATGACTAATCAACTAATAACTGAGGTGATTCCCAGAAATATTATTTCACCGTGCATCCTAGTATACAATTATTTTACTACATCACTTCAGTTACTGACGTCGCGTTATTGCTTTGAAGACGCACAAAAAGCCAGTCTTAAGGCTTTGTGGTTTACTTGTCATTGAATAGCTAATACAAAATGTAAATAAAAATTATATCAAAATAAACTTTTCAATGGAAAATTTTACAGCATTTTGAAGGGATGCATCTACCATATAATAGAAGATGATGCAACAATTTGCAATTGGCTTAGCCATTGATTTTCCTTGGTAATTGAACTGCATGACAAATCGATGTGATACCCTCTTTAGCATTAAATTTTTAAGAGTTCCATGAGGTTTCATCAGCTACTACGATCAGAGAGTCAAATTCATGGAAATACTCCAAGTTGAAGGAAGTACGGAAGGGCACACGACCTGATCTCTAAGCAGACCAACCGACTCGATTCTATATCCTTGAGAATTCCTGATAAGCATCCCCATCTTCCAATGAACAAATCGTAGATTTTTAATTTGAAAGATTGAAGAAGGGACTCTATTTTTACATGTATTTCTCATTTTTAACGTTAAAGGATATTACTATTATTTTTTTTATCAAGAAAGAGTCTTCATCTTTTTTTGGACAAAAGCCCAAATCACTCAAGTGGTATAAAATATACAAAGAGGAATCCAAAAAATTGCTGAATCTGTATCATAGTTGAGTTATATGAGGAGAGAAACACCCCGGAACCTAAAATAATATGGTCGGTAGAAATGAAGAAGTTGACCGTTTCCGCGGTGTGCAGTTTGAGTTGTCAGTGTTCCGAGTTCCTTAATTACAGACGATTTCCTGATATCAGAGTTCGAGGAGGAAGTGGTAGTTCCGATGCTGCGAAAAATTCAGATGAACTTACACCTCGCTACCGCATGGTGGGAAATAAAAACTTTGGATATATTAGGATATAATTAAAACGGTTTTGCATAAAATGAAAATTAACTGAAAGTAATGTCGAAAGTTTGGGAAAAATAGAATACACTTGGATCAATCAGTATTTATTTGATGCAAATGATAGTGTTGCTTTTTTTTAAACACATAAAATTACCGCGAAAATAATATTATTTTTCCTACAGCAGGAGCAAACAAATTCATGCATTGATTTGCTAAATTATTTTGTTCCGTATAAACAATATATTTTCATTTCTCTCTACTCCAACTTAAATTTTTATTTTTATTTTTTGCCGAGAGCAGTTGAAAAAATCTGTGGGCGCCGTGGCGTAAGTGGTTAGTGTGTCGGATCACTGCGCGTGAGGTTCCAAATTCGAATCCCAGAAAACACCAACAAGTTTTTTCATGGTTCTATCTCTCGCGAACGTCTGACAAACATCCGAGAGTAGTTGTCTCGAGAAAGCTTCTCAAAACAAATTGCCCTTCGGATACGGCACTAAACTGTAGGTCCCTTCCATTCGTGTGAAAAATATAACGCACACAACATGAGTGGTTGCGAGAAGCTAGGCCCTGGCACTTAAAGAGGTGTTGCGCCAAGTATGTATGTATGTAGTTGAAAAAATCTTTTAAAAACACCATAAGGCCCGACAGCGCGTGTAGCACTTTAGACAGGTTAAATCCCAATGAAAGTTCCTGCCTTCTTCGCGACCGGCATATACTATGACACGAGGTCAAAAGGTTTTGTCCTTTGCAGACGACGAATTGAATTATTCGTGTCAAGAAGTTAAATGACGGTACGGTTACAATGTCCGTGAACACGATCTTTGTGTTTACGCGCAAATTTTGTTATCTCTTCGATGACGCTGGGAATTTCCAGATCTCGATGAATATCTTCGTTACGTTCATACCACGGTGCGTTAAGGAGCGTTCTAAGAACTTTATTTTCAAGAGTTTGTATGATGTCTCTATTGCTTTTCTTGGTACAACCCCATAGTTGCACACCATATCTCCATATAGGTTTTAGGATTTGCTTATAGACTCAACTTCGAATGTTTTCCGAGTATCCAGTACATTTGTCGGTATTTGTTTTCGAGCTCGTCACAGTGGGCAGCTATAACTTCGAGGTAGTAAGGGACTTTGTCTACCTTGGCTCTGCTATTAATTCTGAGAACCACATAAGCGCAGAAATTAAGCGAAGAATAACTCTTGCCAATCGCTGTTTTTTGGGGTTTATAAGGCAATTCAACAGTAAAGCCCTATCTCGAACAACTAAGGAGACTCTGTATAAGACCCTGATCATCCCAGTCCTGCTTTACGGCGCTAAAACATGGACTTTTTTAAAAGAGGATGAAGATATCCTTGGTCGCTTCGAGAGAAACATTTTTCGTAAGATTTCGGTCCCGTTTGCGTTGACGGGTTTTGGAGAAGAAGATTCAATCGACCTAGTCAGAAAACTGGGTATTTGACGTCTGAGATGGCTAGGACATGTAGAGCGAATGGACACCAACGCTCCGGGGTGCAGAGTCTTCGAATCTAATCCCGAGGGACGACGCAGTAGAGGGAATCATCGCCATAGGTGGCGCGCACAGGTTCAAGGGGACCTCGACCAACTTGGAGTGCGCAACTGGAGGCAATTAGCTAAGACCGAGCTAAATGGAGAGGCTTGTTGGTTGAGGCCCAGGTTCACCCCGAACTGTAGCGCCACGTAATAAGTAAGTAAGCGTTTCTTTTTTACGTGCGATTTTCATTTAAGCTTAACATCTAGAGTCATTCCTAGATATTTTGCTTCGTTCGCGAACGGTATTTGAGCCGAGTTTGGATATACTGGCAATCTATCCACTTTTTTGTAGGTAAAGTTAACGTGAGTAGATTTGCTTTCGTTCAGCACAATACGCCAAGAATTCGTCCAAGCGTGGACTTTATTTACAGCATGTTGCAGCTTTCTAGTTGCTGCTTCAATAGTATCGCCCGTGGACAATATCGCCGTATCGTCCGCAAACGTGGCTCCAACTTAAATAACAAATATTATGAGCGGTGTAAAAAACTTAATACCTACGTACTTTCCAGGTACAAAAATTGTATTGGATATTAATTGAATCATTAATTGCCTAGTAAGTTTAAATTAAATTTCTTTATTCTACAGAATTAAGTTCCCTGGAATATTATACTTTGTTTAGAAAAACAAGCTGCAATTGCAAAAGCTATCCCAAACACATAATGGTTTTAAAATTATATGTAATATACATACGTATCTGCATAGGAACATAATTTTATTTGTCTGCAAATAATATGTTTGTTTGCTAACAATATTGTGGTTGATTATAATAGTATCTTATCCTTAGGGCGGTCGAGTATCTCGCACCTAGCGGGTTGCCCACAACCCTCAATTGTGGGATCGTCTGTAAGTGCCTTGAAGGGAGGCGCTTACATCTTTACGTCTCCATAAAGTACTGATAGCGTTGAAATAAATGTGTAAAACATACTAGCAGAATTTGTTTGGCATAGATATATTTTTGCCTAGCATGCAATAAAAGGCAGAACGTATTAGATATGACCCTCCTCTCTGATAGCAATTCACATATGATGAGGAACTAAAGGATATCCAGTGAACACTTCTTGGGAAGTATATCCAATTCGGGCATTTTAACCAACCACCCTTTACAATTATTATTATTATAACAATACCTTCAATGTAGAATCTCTTGACTTATTAATGAGTACTTACGCTGGATTGATGGAAAAGATATTCGGACTATCATCAAACATTTTTAACCATATTGTCAAAAACATCTATCTGCACAATACATACGTATATGCACCTTATAATTCAGACTGTCAAAATACACGTATATACAGTATTTATATTTATATATTTTTTCCTAAACAATTTCATAGCGAGATCTGCCTTATTACTGCTTCTACCAGTGCTGTTGATTTCTATTACCTTCAAAATTTATTAATTCTATGAGATCTATAGTTAGGCAGATCGTGAATTGTTTGCATTAAAGCACATCTTTGTCATTAATAAAATTTTAAAAAAAGTGATAATAAAACTTGGCCGTATTAAAAGAATCTTGACTGTTTAGCATCTGATATTGCATTGTATTATATAAGAAAAAAACTAAAAAATAAGAAACAAAAAATTGCGTGTTTCAGTTTAAATGAATTGAATTATTTCATTAGTATAATTCAGCCATCGCTCAATGACCACTGTCCAACATTAGCACCGAAACACGAGCAGAAGTAGACTCCTTATGAACAAAATTTCAGCAAACAGCATGAGGAATAGAGAGTAGACCAAAAAGCAAAAATTTCTGCAAGTTCTGAAGAAATCGGCGCATCAGTAGAAAGCTGAACACCAGCAAGTCATCTGAAATAAGAAGATTGTTCTTTCCTAGGGTATAAAATGCACAAATTCAGGAGTGCCAGCACTAAATGCTGTATCTATAAAGAGGCGATCTAATGTCCTACAATAACTACCGAAGAATATCGCAGCTTAATGTCCTCTACATCGTTTTGTATACCTTCAAACTTTCTGCAACACATTAAATACTAGTGGGACTTCCGGTCTAGCAGATCGGCGATAAGCAACATTTTTAAACTAAGGCAAGTCTTTCAAAGAGGGAAGGCTATGTCGCATTACGCTGAAAACTCCTTTCTTTCCAAAGTCATGGAAATGCTAATTAATTATTAACTTATGAAATATCTTGAATCGCGAAAAATTCTTATTGATCGGCAATGCAGTTTTCGAAGTAATAGGCACGTTGGTAATCTGATGATTTATCTAAATGAAAAGTTGAATCATTCTCTACGTCACTTTGGAGAAACTAAGATTGTTGCACTTGATATTTCTGAGGCATTTGACATAGTTTGCCATCAAGCTGTTTTGCCGAAAATGCGTGCATATTGAGCCAACGAAATTCTTATATTTATCATGGATTAGAAACCACTATTCGGGTCCTTCAATGCAGGTGTTTTTGAATGGATTTAAGTCTGCATTTTATCAAATAAATTCTGGTATTCCCCAGGGCTCTGTTTTGCCACTAACTCTTTAAATATCAAATATCTTGTCTGTAACTTCTAATCCAATTCATTCTTTTGCCAATGACAGCACTTTTAGTTTCTTACATTCGTTCAACTACTCACGTCCCAGCTCTTCGGTCGTAGAAATAGAACATCAACGTATGTTAAGTTCATCAAAATTCGATCTTGACCGCATAACAAAACGAAGTACAACCAATAGAGTGGAATTTAATGCTTTGAAGCGTAATCCAAACCTTCAACTACTGTCCATAAGTGACGCTTGCATTGGTGGAACCGAGAAGCTGCCTATCTCAGGTACGCTTATTAATTATATCTTCTGATCTTCTTCTTCTTCTTCCTTTTGTCAGCGAGGCTATGATCCGAAAATAAGGGATCACAACCCTCTCATTTCACCGCATTTCTACTGATCCGCCTGTGGGGTTCGCCTATTTGACCTCAGAAAATATCGGCAGGCCTGCCGATTTTGGATCACTCGGTTACTGAGGCCAATGAAATGCCGATGTCGTCGCATTTGTGTGATCCAGGCGTTTATAGGCCTGCTTTTCCTACATCGCGATGTCTTTGGAACGTGCATTGAAATTGCCTTTTTAACAGGGTTCAAATGATCTCTTCTTTGAACGTGGCAATACCAGCTGAGCCGGTCACGCTCTATTTTTTGTACGATGGTTTCCTTGATGTGAAAGCTTCCACGGATCTTCGAACTTCTTATTTCTTCTGATATCAATGATTTAATTTTCCTGACTTGTCAAAACTTTTTACATTCACGCTCTCAGGCTATGGATCTCTATACCCCTTAACACAAAGAGATCGTTTAATTCTAGAAACCACAAAAAATTATTAATGAAATATTTTTCAGTTATACATTAAATTTGCCTTTATCCCTTCCTTGTCCTTTTTAGATAATTAATTATTTAGGAATATATTATTATTATAAAAATTATCAAATAGCTTTTAAGAAACATTGTTAATATCATATCTATGTAGTACTGCCAGTTCTAAAAGGCGTCACATATTTCCAATGAAGCGTTTCTTGGTAAAGAACTTCACTGGTCTAAATACGTCGAGTTGAGTCATCCAAGGCGCTTTCAGTTTTCTCACAGTGTAAGGGTGCTTTTGGTAAGACATGAGGCTTGCTAAACCTACCTCCTTTTGATACTTATACCATGGGCTGCACTATCAAAGCCATCCATCGTCTTAGGAGGGGTGGTTTTTGGCATACTCCGCACTGGAATTTTGATGAACTTGAGGCTGCGCTTGAGGCCTATGGCGAACCAAGCGCTTCATGGTTTTATAGTTCCTTTAACAAACAAAGCTCAATCGAATTTGCAAATTGCATTCCGCCCCTTCATTAATCACGCCGCAAAACTCGCCATGCATCGAATGCCTATCACGTCACGGCTTGGTCAGAGCGGAAACACGGGGAAGTGAACTACTTTGTCACTCAATTCCTAACCGAACATGGGTATTTCAACCGATACCTCCACAAAATGGGTTAAAGTAGAGAGCGCAGCCTGCCAATATGGAGACTTAGCGGAAGACGACGCTTTTCACACCTATTTCGCCTGTAGCAGATGGACAGAGCAGAGGAGTAGACTGGAGTCGGAAATAGGCAATTTTTCCCCGGAAAATGCTATAAGCAAGATGACCTCGAGTACCGACACGTGGAATAGAATATCTTCCTTCATCGAGACGGTACTAAATCCAAAAAGAGAGAGGAAGACGCCAACATTCCCTCACAAATTACATAAAGCAGATAAATGCCTTACCGGCGAGAATGTATAAACCCGCACCAGGAGCCGAATATGAAAAATCTGGTCCCCAGAGGGGAAAGAAAACGACACCACTCTGAAGTAATGCGATAATCGGTTCCGGAGTGGATGGTGTCAAGTAGAAAGAATGGGTTAAAGGTGTTTTCTTTTTAGTGAGTAGTGAGTCTCACACTACTAGAAACAGAGCGGGACTATTTCCCGTGCGCATTAGCGTTTTTCCACTATCCCCTAAGCAAAAAAAAAAAAAAAAAACAAAAAATGCATCGAATGCTCAACAATGGACTATTAAGCCTATTTTCGGACATACAGTAAAATATAGAGATCCTTTCGTGAGTTCTACCACACGAATATGGAATGCTTAACCGAGCTCAGTTTTTTCGCCTCAACGCAATATACGAATATTTAAGACCAACGTGCATCGGTATTTCTTTTTATAATCCCTTCTTCCTAACGTCCGCGCTATAACAAGTTAACTCATATACTGGAATATGATACATATGCATGAAGGGTCCAAATTTTACGTTGTGAACGGAGGAAGATCGTTTGACGAATTTGAGATCCAAAGTGGGGTAAGACAAGGCTGTATTCTGTCACCAATACTATTCCTATGGAGTAGCATGAAATGACCACGTATCCAACATCGCAAAATCAGCTTTCATGGGGTTGGGTTATCTTTTCAGAGCAAAGAAGTACTTTATACCGCCGTAACTTCTTCTTTTATACAAAACACAAGTAAGACTGGGACTTGAGTACTGCTTTCATGTTTGGAGCTCGGCCACAAAACGCTATTTTAATCTACTTGACAGTATTCAAAGACACGCAGTTTACTTAGTAGAAAAGCCAGCACTAACGTCAAACTTTCAATCATTGGCTCATTGAAGGCACGTGGCAGATTTATGGCTGTTATAGAGATACTACCATGGCAGATGTTCGAAAGATCTCGCAAGAATGATCCCTAGAAACTTGTCATTTCAATGTCCTACTGGGCAGGCCACTAGAGCACACAACTTTCATGTTCACCTGGCAACTATTCATTTTGGTACAGGGCAAGCAATCTTTGGAACTCACTTCCAGGAGAAATATTTCCAGAAAACTATAATCTGCAACAATTTAAACGCAGAATCAAAAGACATCTGCAGGCATTTCGGGGTGCTCAGCGTTATATGTTCGCCTTTCCCGAGAGAAGTTTATAATAAAAGGTTAAATTAGAAATTTAAAAACAACTTTAACCCAAATTTGTGAGTTACATATATCTTTTAAAAACTGTGATACATTTTTGTAGAAAATATCCTGCATGGCTGACGCAATGTTATAGTTTAAACGCGCTCGTAAGTGTCAATCCTGCAAAGGGAAAATTTAAAGAAAGAAAAACCATCTACAACAAAAATCTTTTCAATGGTATAACACTTTCATTGGAGACTGCTTAGTACAATACAGTAAATTACTTATTTAAGAAACAAACAAATCCATTGAAACTGTCCTTTCCAATAAAAAATAAACATGCTTAATAATTGTTTTTATCGAATACAAACATAATATAGAAATTATATGTACGAGATACACAGTAGCTCATAACTTCGTTGAAATAGGAGGAAGAAGATCGAATACAGGCATAATATAGGAATAATATGTTCGAGTAACAACCTTGTGCAGGAACGCATCAAATAAAACACATGAGTTAATACTTTGCTAGAAATTTCTGTTTTTAAATTATTGAATTAAGAAAATATTCCATAACTCGTGTCACGTGTCACTGTCTATCACGTCTTTTTGATGTTAAAAATGATATAAGAGAATTTTATAGTTGATATTTGTATTCTTCAATTTATGGCATTTAACACAATCGTTTTTGAAAGAAGATGGATTAAGCATTAAGAAACGGTTATAACTAATTGCCATGGGAAATGAGGTAAACTACGTTTTGCATTTGCATTTGGTTGGCTGAAGCTATTAGGAAGTAAGATCATCATCCACGTAGGAGTATTAGTTGGGTTAGAATCCAAAAAGGGGACTTTTCATACAAGGGAGTTGAAATAAGTGTACTCGTATATGCTCATTTCGGTCCGAAATGGGTTTTTGACAATTTCGAAAGTAATTAAAAAAAATGTTTATACAATTATATGCAGAGATACACATACCCAATGTATGTTGACATCCAATTTATTATAAGTTCCATGAATGACTAACCAAGTGGTTTTATCTTCTAATAACAAACAAACAAATATTTGGCGCAACAGCTCTTTAAAAAGCCAGGGCCTACCATCTCGCAACCACTCATGTCGTGTGCGTTATATTTTTCACACGAATGGAAGGGACCTACAGTTTAATGCCGAATCCGAACGGCGATTTGAGAAGCTTTTTCGCGACAACAATACTCTCGGATGTTTGTCAGACGCTCGCGAGAGGTGGGACCGTGAAAAAAACTTTTTGGTATTTTTTCTGGGATTCGAACTTGGAACCTCATGCGTAGTGATCCGACACACTAACCACTTACGCCACGGCGCTCACTAATTCTTCTTCTAATACTCGTATTAAAAACAAAAATGTATGTATTTGTTTGTTTGGACGCAGATACAGTCCTTTGAATCTTATGGAACTGACTGATATACATAACTAATGTTATCTAGTCCTGTCAACCAGACTAGGCTCTCCCGTAGACTGGGCTAATTACATGTACAGCCAGGTACTATTTGTTAGACGTAGATCTTGGCGCAGCTTCTTTTAAAGTACTGACGAAGACGAAGTCTTATTTGACACAAAATGTTCTAATGGATCCTAATGGATCCTGTGCAGAATATCCTAATTAACTAATGGACACTCGATTGACGTCGATATATTGGTGTACCTATCGCAGATAATGTCGTTATCCAAGTGTCAGTAAGTACCTGGAGGCAATTGCCGTTCTACTTTCATACTTCTTTTTCTTTCTATTTTGGCGAGGTTATGATCTGAAAACAAGGGATCATAACCCTCCCACTTCACAGCATTTCTACTGATCCGTCTGTTTGACCTCAGAAAATATCGACAGGTCTCTTGATTTAGGACCTGAGGTCAATCAAATGCTAGTGTCGTTGTATTTGTGTGATTTAGGCGTTTACAGACTTGCCCGTCCTTCGCGATGTCTTTGGAACGTTCATTGACATTGCCCTTTTAGCAGGGTTCAAATGATCTCTTCGTTGAACGTGGCAATGTCAACTAAGCCAGTTGCGCTCTATTTTTCGTGAAATGGTTTCCTTGACGTGAAGACTTCCACGGATCTTCGAACTTTATGTCATGCGAAGTATCTTCATCTCAGCTATCCTTAATTTACTCTCATATTTTTGGAAATTGTCCAACATTGTGAACCGTATCTGAGCGCTGGACGCACAACTGCGGTGTAGAGGCTTCCTTTCAACTTAGGGGACAGTTTTCGGTCACAGAGGTTAGAGGTTTTTTCCCTCCATTTCATCCGCTATACGCTTACTCGATGATTGATGTCGTCATTACAGATTGCTTCGCTATTAATCATAGATATTTGAACTTTTCGCACTTGGGAAGCACTTCTTCCACTTCCTTTTTTTTTAGCGAGGTTATGATCCGAAAATAAGGGATCACAACCGTCTCACCTCACCGGATTTCTACTGATCCGCCTGTGGGGTTCGCCTATTTGACCTCAGAAAATGTCGACAGGCCTGCCGATTTCAGATCACTCGGTTACTGAGGCCAATGAAATGCCGATGTCGTCGCATTTGTGTGATCCAGGTGTTTATAGGCTTGCCTTTCCTACATCGCGATGTCTTTGCAACGTGCATTAATATTACCTTTTTAACGGGGTTCAAATGATCTCTTCTTTGAACGTGGCAATACCAGCTGAACCGGTCGCGCTCTATCTTTTGTTTCCTTAACCTGAAGGCTCCCACGGATCTTCGAACTTCTTATTGGGAAGCACTGTTCCATACAAATAAATGTCAGTAATAGGCCTGAGTAAATCAGAGAACGGGCAGCATAAGTACTCTGTCCTTTTTGAACTAATGCGACGCCTATTTCCCTCCAAAACATCCACCCATACATCAAGTGCTCGTTGCAGGGACCCTTACTTATGATGACTCCATCGTCAGAAATGAATTATTAGTGTACCTTGGGGTCCATAACTTTACCTTCAAGCAGATAGTAAAGGACTGTAGGATCACTTTGCAATCTTTTACCTAAGGCTTCGTGAAACTGGCTATCAAATGGTAGTTAATCTGGGCTTCATCTCCACCACTGCTGTAAGTGATCAGGTGTCGGCTTTGTTTGAAGAACATGGTATTTAACACGATAAGACCGTGTGATCTGCATATGCTTAGGATGTCTTCACCAGGAAGGTTCCTGGTGCCGTATCCCAGTCCTCCATGGCAGTCTTCATTTGACTTCCCAACATGTCTATTCAAATCTCCTACAACAAACAGAAAATCTCCCGTTGGAATGTTCTTTAGGGGATTGTGAAAGTCTAGCCAAAATGCATCTTGTTCCCTCTAATCGCATCCGCTATGGGGAGCATATGCACTGACAATATTCCACACCTCTCTTTGCATTACTAGTTTAAGACATATCAAAGGATTGCTGGACTTCGAAATGTTCAAGTAGTTACCAATTAGCTCTGCCGCAATGATGATATCGATTCCGTAGTAGAACATCTTGTAAGCTTTTGTCCTACCGTCCAAGAAACGCACCCGATTTCCGATGTTTTGCATTTCGTTTCTTGGACACAGAAGATGTCTACCCGTCTTCTATGCATCATCTCTTTCAGTTCGTAACTCCGACCGGTCGTACTTCCAACGTTCCAACTCGGGACCCTTATCGATCGTCTAAACTGTTTCATTACTTTGCTAGCCCCTTAATCCGTATAGCTTTGACCTGAACATTTCTGCTCGGTCCAGGGTCAGCACCATGTGCAGCAGTGGCAATGCCTGGCGGGGTAGTGTCTTTCCTTTTAGCAAGTGTTTCTAGAATGTTACAGTTTTTGAAATTTTATGACGCTGGTTTCTACTTTCATACTTAGTCACTATAATATCAAATCTGAAGACCGAACTGAAATTATTGGAAAAGAACCAACGGGTAGCATAATCCATTATCATCTGCACTGAGATCCTCTCCTGCAAACTGGCAGAGTTAATGCATTAAGATATCTTTTATAACAGGCTTTGGTTTTGCTTGAGGACCTGAATATTCACCCCTTGTTCAATCTTACGAGCAATCGCAGATGTGTTAGACAAGACTAACCACTAGGCTACTATGGCCAGTTAAATCTTTAAGATAATCAATGTCCTTACCGGGCATTACACCATTGGTCGTCATGTAATGCAGGAATTGCAGAAATGAGAAGGAGGAGTAGTCATATCAAGCAATTGTGGACCTCATTGCAAAAATGTCTATACAAAAAATTTATGAATTTCGAGAGATAAATTCGATGTCATTATTTAAAAAAATGATGGACAAACTCGTATTACAAGTATATTTAAACAACTTGATGTTTACTTCGAAGGAAATTCTCTAATAATCGAATCACAATCTGGTTTTACAAAATCGCACTCATTTGAAATGGCCTTCAATTAAGTTTTAACAAATTGGAAAGAATCCAGAGCAACCAAGAAAATGTGCAAATAGTGTCGATTGGTTCTACGCACTAGAGCAACTCGAGGACATCAACTCGACAACAACAACAGTGTATTTTTGAACCTAAAAAGAGCATTCGAATCGTTTTAAAGCCGGAAAAATATAGAGCCAACAATTGGGAACTGAGCTGCTTCGCCTCATATCTTACGAACCGATTTAAAACTGTCAAAGTTAATGGCGAACTTTTGAATCCGAAGGATTTGAACCTAGGAGTACCACAAGGGTCGGTGATAGGAACTCTACTGTTCATTATATACATGTATATATAAGCATATTTATGATATTCAAAGTATGGTGAAGTATGGTCAATGGCGCTGCTTGCTAATGACGCTGTCCTATTCATATCTCAGAATAATGTCAAACATTGTCATCCATATATCCAACAATAGTAATAGTAATTAAAACTAATTTGGAATTAATGTAAAGAAAACTTAGTGTATTTGCTTAAATACTATAAAAGCAAAGACTTGTGAACACGGTTCCTCCAAGACTGTTGGACCAAGGTACTTCAAATCATGCACAGTTATTGCCTAGATGCGAGATTAGAAGGGATTTTCCACAATTCAAGATCTGAGTGGCATAAGGGGGTTGAGATAATATTTTCCGTCACTAGAAGGTGATTATACAGCCCTAGCTCAGTAATATCTCATCGGATTGAAAAAATATAAGTATTTGAATTTAATAAATTCACCGTTGATTAATTTAATGTATAAATCATCCTCCTACGTTGTCTTGAAGCTGAGCAGCGCTAAAACCATTTAATCAAATCATCGTCCATAGTGTTCCTTCACTGGAGACCACTGCCAGTAGTCATGCAGCAGTGGCTATCACTGCAATAGTGTGCGTGTGAGTATATGGGCGCGCTGTTTTGAACTTTAATGTGTGATCTCTTCTAGAGTAAAAATGGAAAAAATCATTATCAGTCCCAAATCGAAGGCATTTATTTTTATTAACTAGGATATGTATGTGCTATCAAAACTTCGTGCAGTTAAGAAATTTGGAAATAAACGCGTACATATACATATACATACATATGCATGTACAAACATAGAAACATGGCATTATTTTTCCATTTTGTTAGATAAGATGTTGATCGTTGGATTTGTCCACATTTTAGAATGTTTTAATGGATTTAACATAAATTGTGTGTTGTGAGAGAGTTTGTTTGTGCTCTGGTGGGGATTCCCAACAAATTTGAACTTGATTATTGAAAATGAAAATTTTAAGGAGTAGAAGAAATAGAATGCATTGATATTATTATCGACCAGTACTAGTTTTTGAATGTCATATGGGGCATATAGATTATTTGCGCAGAAAAATTGAAAGAAAAAAAATTGTTTTTTTTAATGAATCAGAAAGAATTTTTTTTTTTGTTTTCCGAGAGGAGGGTAGGTGAAAATCTTCAACAAGACACTACGAGGGTCGCCAGCGCGTGCTCATAGAAGTGTGGGATTGCTTGTTACAATTTTGTTTTTAGTTTTATTACAACTAAGTATTCGACTTATCAAGTAGTTTTCATTTCACGAAATAAGGACGTTTTGCATGTACCTTGCCATTAGAAATTCCTGCTAGCTCCGCAGTATAGACGCGGTTACTTATTGCGCTAAGTCTAAAGGTTTGGTTATATGTAGACGGCGTAATAAATTTCTTTCATCCAAAACTTGGAGGACTGTAATATTTACGTGACTTTCCAGCCGACTTTTATGCTTTTTCGCGTAGTTTTTAATTTCATCATCGATTGTTTTAATGCCAAGTTATCTGTGGTTATCGCTATTTCGCATTTATTATCTAGTTCTTTGCGTTTTTTCTTTACATACGCTTTCCATTTCAGCTTTGCATCAAGTGTCATTCCAAGATACTTAGCCTCGTTATCAAACGCAATTTGAACCAAGTTTGAAAAGATCGGCAAATTATTTATTTTCTTTTAAGAAACATGAACATTCATGTTCTATCCATGTTTACTCTATCCAAAGCTTCTTGCAGTTTTTCTGTAGTATCTTCTACCGGTGTTCTGGCAGAACTGGTCTCAAGGAATACGCTTGAACAAATCCTTTTTTCTTCAAGAGATTTTTCGATAACATGTGTTATTCTATGCACTTGTTCAACTGTAGAATGCTTACATCTGAATCCGGAATGAGATGCCTTTCTTCTATTACCGGATGTATTCGCCTAATAATTGGAAGAAGCGCAGCCGATCTATAAAACATTTTTTCTTTGTGCGATTATCCGGGCTTAAGGACCATTATGACTTCTTTGAATCAGAAAGAATGTAAAACATTAACGGTGATTAATATCTGAAATGTAATTGTTAAAGCTCATTTAGTCATTTCGAATATTATTCCACTGCTTTGATTTTATGTAACGATAGTCGAATGTACAGTAGGTATACCTTAATCAATTTTATGTTGAATTCATTTAAGTATGAAGTTATTTGTCAAATAATGAATTATTCTGAATATATTAATGTTTGTCCTTAAATTTTAAAATAATATGCCAAAGTATTTAACAAAATATGTATTACATGTAAGTGAAATCCAACCCTGTAGTCTTAGAAATATAAGGGATCTTATATTAACAAAATTCTAACAACAAGAGCACAGAACTCTGTAATTTACAGGGGTTTTTAGCTATTTATTATGTTGCTTAATTTTGCTAAAAATATAATAAATATAGGAATACTAGCTTAAACCCCCGTCCGCTTCGCCAGGCACACAAAAATGTCTTAGTTTTTTTTTCAATTTTTTTGAATGTTTTTGTAATTTTTTTTTTTTTTGCCCACCTAATGATCTACATTTAAAAAAAGTAAACTAAATTGGTAGAAAATAACGGGTGGTAGAGGGAAACATACGCATTTTGCCACTTAGTTTTATGTATATAGATTTAAGAATTGTCTTATTGAATTCGTTAAAATAAAATTTTAATAAATATACTCGTAGCTGAGAAAGTAGGCGATGTTTTAGAGTACATTTTTATTTTTTCTCATCCACTGAGGCTTAATTGAGTGCAAATAATTCGGTAAGTAAAGCTTTAACACTCCAACCCCTAAGTTATACAATTTTATTGAATATGTAAACATTCCAAGTAATTTTTGTATCGAGTACTTTGGCATCTATCAACCGCAATGCAACCAAAGTACAACTTGGTTATTTGCTCTAAGATTTGCATAATGAATTCTCAAGTGCTTACCCCCTTTTTTTAACAAGCTAATTCATCTTCAATGAATTGAATCGATTAAATAATTTCCGTTAAGGGAATTTTACTTACAACCACCAGTAGTAATGCTGTGTCACCTACGATTGCCTTTGTGTCTCTTCCACCCTGCTGCACATAACAATAAGTTAATGATTTTCCTATGTTTACTCATACAATTAAGAGGTTACTGGAAAGCTCCATAGAACTCTCCAAACATCACCCAACTTGCATTCATTACATAGCTTATTGGCTGTCTCGCAAAACGCAGTAAAAATAAAAAAAAACTAAACCAAAGTTCTCACTCGATTTTGAATTTCCGTGATATCAGACAGCCGATTAACAACAACAACAACAACTAGAAGAAACAGAAGAAAACAGCAAACAGACGGCTAGCCCAACAGACCCACCTATGCACTTGTTGTAGAATATACTCATATACTTCTGAGTTAATTGGCACTTGGCTTACACCTCACGACAGAGTGCAGCCCTGTACACTGAGCTTCGAGGCAGGATCACAGACGCTAGCAACTGCAATTGTCCGTCAACCAGCCAGCCAGACTGATCGCGATTTACAAGTAGTACTGCATTGCGCGTAAGCTCAATAAGAAAAACGCATGCACTTTCAGTGATCGTGTACAAAATATACAACAAAAAAAAAAACCATTGATCGTGCAATTCGTGCATCAAACTTTGCTTGCCAGACGGTTAAATTAATCTAAATCAAAACATTTAATTAACTTTTTTTTTAACGCAATCGATGGACTACCGCGATTTGAGCCAAAAGAAAATTACAAGATCTGTCGTATGTCTTCGTATTTAATTGGGCAACTTAATTGTCGAGTGCTTTGATTGGAAAGAGGTTTCTCTTGCCATGCATAGATAAGCAGTTAATTTGTGATTGCGTTGTGAATTTTGTGAAAAATTAAGAAAAAAGTGTAAGAAAAAAGAAGCAGCAAAACTCTAAGAGCATACCACGTCAAGATATTGGAGGTGAGTTTAGAAAGTTAGCTAGAATTATGTTAAATTTTATATTGTTTTAGACCGGCTAATGGGGATAACCAAAAAAGTACATATTGTTGTTTAGTCTATGGGAAATTGGATGATCTCATATAATATTCCCATCTCATAAAAACACCAAAATAATTGTCGCATGGTGTTTTGACTAAACTGGTTAAACATATTTTAAAAAAGCCATCCATGGATTTCTCAATTTTACATTGATGTCTGGAAAGAGGCACCATTTTTTTTTTCTCTTTTTTGTTGTATCGTCATTTGACAGCTGTACTGTCATGTGAAAATAAATTATTGACTAAGCATGAGTATTAATATTTGCAATTGATATTGATATAATCAAGGACTTAGAACAAATTAATACTTTTAGCCGCTTCACTTATATTAAAAATCAGTCATAAGAAATTCGAGCAATAGGCACATTAGCAGGAGTGCCGAAATTGGATCTCCTCCAAAAATTTTAGTAAAGAAATTAGGAAAAATATTTTGATACTCGTACAGCATAATATACGAGTGAGTTCGTGAGTTCGTGAGTAAGGTCTCAGTTTTCAAGTTCAGATTTCTCGTGAATTCCTGATAATCCTAAAAGGATAGGCAATACGAGGGCGTTCATAGAAAAATATGTATGACGTAAAAGTTCAAGGTTATTTTGCGCCTACATGGTTTGGTAAATAAAAAACTTGTAATAAAAAGTGACTATATAACTAGCCCACACCTCAGATTTCAAGTTCTAAGTAAATTAAATGAGCCATTCAGCTTGGGCTGAACAAGTCGTGATTCTAGAATAGATTATAGACGTATTCTAAGCTGAGAGTCTCATAGTTTCTCTCGATATGGAATTTATTTTTCAAACTGTTTTCAAGCCAAGCTGGCTAACAATGGGAGAACTTGGCGACATTATATGTCACACTGCCCTATCTTCATAACAAGCTTTTTCTTATCTTAGGGCCTTATTTAAAATTAAAACCGTGATATTACTTTTACAGCACCTCCTCTAGATTTTGATGGGTGCTCCTTCAAACACAGGCTACTCGTATATTTCTTGTGAATAGAATACATAATCATAATCTTTTATGCTTAACTCTCATTCGTTTCATAGGGCTTATCATTTACGAAAATATTTATGTACCTACATATATCCAAAATCCGTCTCCATATATCTTCTAACATTTTTCTTTAAATAGAAATAAAAGCAGTGGTACGGCTCGTGCCTACCACGTGTATCCGGATTCAAAAGCTATTTCAGGGCTTAATCAAGAAACTCACTTAAATCATTTTCCATGACATTGGTTGACCTTCAAAATGGATTCTAATTGTAACTAGCTATTCTTGACTAGTTACAGTGAAACTCTGATAAATTAATTATGGTAAACTTTTTGTTTTGTGACCTTAGAAAAATCTGTGATTTAGATAACTGATTGAAGAAGATTTAACATTCTATAATGGCACACTTAACATCTATTGACCACGCCCCTCAAACTAGATTGAATCAAGGCTATTCTATTTATATGTTCTATTTGGCTTGTATCTTTAAGAAAAATGTTCAAAAAAAAATTATATTCTAGCTAAGACTTTTGTCTGAATCTTTGTTCAAGTTAAGACGCGCCGGGTGTCCAAGTTGTCTACATGTGTATATCTGCGCAGACTTTTAGCAAATTTGGAAATTTAATGTGGATTTTATTAATGAAATTACCGCATGCTAGCCATTACAAATATGTACTGAAATTTATTATTCTCGACGTTTGGTATAAAAAAGTCGCTGTAAGCTGTCGTAAATGTATACATTTTTTTGTTATCTGCATCATAGCTTCGTTGAGTTTTCCAAAGTAGGCTTTTAGGCTAAAGACACAGCTGATGAAAATAGTAATAAAAAAAAACACAACTGGAAAGCAGACGATTTTCACCAATTGGAATAACAAATTAATTCAAATTTATTCAACGTGCGAGAGTGTTACTTGTTTTGGTAAGCCGCTGGGAAAGCCCCAGCAGAGTTTTCTTATGTAAAATGCGATCAATCGCCTTATGGATGAAGATTTCTGAATGCAATATCAAAATATGACTTATGGCCCATTACTTAAGTTTAAGTAATCCAAAGTGAACCTGTTTGCCTAAGAAAATAACTTTCTGGTTTCGACTGAGTTTTCTTTATTCCAAATAGGGCTCTAAATTATTTCTTACGTAACTTAAAAGCGAATTCCTGTCTGTCTGTCTGTTTGTTTACTCTGAATGGGCACTGCAGCCGCTCAATCAATCGTCATGAAATTTTTATCACGTATGAATTGCATGGCAAGAACCAATCTTAGGGTAATTCGACTACGATCGGACTACTTCTTTGATACCTCCCCATACAACAATTATTGAGTGATACCTATTTTCGTATCTCTTATTTTTGAGCCATAGCAGCGCACGCTGGGTATTCGCTAGTTTGTAAATATTAAGCGGGTATATTCCTCCGTATTTTCGAAGGCTATGATCTTATTTGGGGTAATTCCCTCTGCCTCCGTAGTTTGTTTGGGTATTGATATCTACTCATATAAACGGTTATATTGTCCGATAATAGGTTTAGGTTCGTCACCACACATACTACGTTGCACAGCTTTTGTCATTAATTAGTACAGGTATCTCACTGGGATTCTACTGCCTACAATACGAGCAGCGAATCGACGCCATATGCTGTAGTGTTTTTGCCAATAACGTGCTAACTAAGCTTTGTGTCCCGGTGTCAATAATAACTATTGTTTAAAGCTCTGTGTTAAATCATACATACACAGTTGAACTTAAATTATTTGCACAACCTTTCAAAGTCTATGCATTGGTACTGTATAGAGTCTTCCCTAAATAGATTTCATTGGAAATTATTTTTTAATATTTTTTTATTTATAATAACCTGAATATTTTTATGCCAATACTCTCTAAAAACTATGCTTTCAAACGTGAAATACAATATTTCTTTGAGCGTTTGAATCGTTTGCTGTGTATTCAATAACGCGATCGCCAAGCTACGCATGTCCCATCGGCTTGAATCAGTGAAGGCTAGTTGAACCTTCTTAGTAAGCAGAACAAGATCTTAACGCAAAATGGAGGCATCTCTTAACGAAAGATCCTGTACTTTTTTTTAATATTAGCTAACCACTAAAGGTCCATTCACAGCTTAGTGACCTGCGAAAGCGAACAAGCGAATATTCGCCAATTTTAATATTTCATTCAAAGCAACATTTGTATCGTAAATTGGTTTCGCCTTCTTCCGATCTACTAAATCCCATAAATTTTCTATAGGATTGAGGTAGGTAGATTGCAGCGGCCGCTATAAACTACAAAGATTTTCTCATTCCAAGAAGCTTCGCACCAACTGCTTGTGTGGTTTGGGTCATTATCATGTTGAAATAAGCTGTATTCATGTAATTTGATCTTAAATGTGGAAGTATGTAATTTTGCAGTATTTCTTAGAACATTTAGGCGTTCGTCCGACTGCTTATTTTAAACAATTGTCCAACTCCTTGACGAGAGAATGAACCATAAATAAGGTACTAGAAGAAATCTGATTTGATGAACATCTAAGGAGAACGAGTTCAATTTGCTTTCATCGCTCCATAAAATCCCATTGCTGCTCGGCCTGCTAGTGCGGGCGTTGAAAAAGATAGAGAGAGAAAGAGAAAGATTTGGTGTAGTGGGTTGAAACTTACTTACCGATAACTGGGGAGATTTTTTGTTATTTTTGTTTTTGGTTCTAATTCAGATTATTTTTTTCCTGACTACCTGATGTCATAGGCATATTAATCGGATACTGTTGGATACAGAACGAACAATTTTTCCAGCCATACTCGTATGCCTAAGCCACTGCCAGTGTTATGCACAAGTAGTGTGCACAAAAGCTTTTGCATGTTGTACAAGTATATTATTTTCGCAACATGTCAAATAGATGATAACCAGAAATCCGCATGATTTTGATAGCACCACTTTCCTTATCCAAGAAAAACCTGCGTTGAATTCAGGGCGATTTGAGAAGTGACCTGGGGTTTCTCAAAAAAAATGCTTCAGACCGATTTTGGAGCAAAACCCGAGTCACCCGATGTCTAAAAAAACAGACCTATTGTTTGATCCATTTGCCATTTTGACTTGTCACGAAATGTCAAATGGACAAACGATGTCAAATTGGTAACAAAAGGAAACGTTTGACACAGGAAATTTGGTAGTTAAACTGTTCAGCAGAATATGCGAACTATAAGTGTCGAGCGTTCCGAATTTTGTCAAATAGTGGAATAGTAACTTTAGGTAGTATTTATTTCGAATGTTGGTACTCAGCTTCTTTCACCTATCAATGCCGAAAAGCATTCGTCTATACAAAATTACAACGGTTCTAGATTGTGGTCTATCGTCATTATAATCAATGAGTTTTTAACAAAAAACGAGCAATTAATCCATAATACATAATCTGTGACTAATTCCATAAAGCTATTCAAACCATACCTAATCAAACAATGATGCAGATTTTTGGGGTTAATGAACGGAATAAAACCTCAAAATCTATGAACAAGATGACGAAACGTGTTATTTTAAAGTGACACTTGCCGTAGCATATTTGTTATGCCGCTTCAAAGCTGTTCAAACCGCTAGTCTTCCTTGAAAACCTTTACGACCCACATCATGTTTATATTGCCACTAGTACCGGTGACTTTCGCACATGCACGAGCCATTCACTTGAACTATAAAACACAAACAAACCTCCAAGCCTGCGAAGTAACGATGCCACGCTTCTGGCTGGGATCGTGCTCAGACGACTAGTGGTACTGATGCAGTCGCAAACCTTGCACTTGACTTGCCCAGCAGGTTACTCTTTTTTTCTGGACTTGACCTTCTTGCAGTTTTGCGTTATCGTTGGCGTTGTGGTTGCACCCCAGTCATGTTAGCTATCATCAAGTGTCAGCTTATGAAGATGCAGACGACCTCACCTTGTCACAGATTTAGAGATGTAGAAGAACCGCTTTCGAGTCCCTATATAACCTTAAATTGTATCCTTTCACTTTCGTTTTATTGGTCCTAAACAAGTTTTTCTTGCTGACTTTGAGTCCCAAACTCGCTTTCACTTCCGGAAACTACTCAGTCTCTTGAAGCCCAAGTCTTCAATTTAATTAGTCAAATGAGCAAAAGTGGAAGTAGAAAATGTAAATCGTATTCTTGATGAGATGCATTTTTCCTTCTTTGTCGTTTCATCTTCGTTTTCCGGTATTCCGAATCTTACGAGGGTCTTACTGGCGTCGGCGTTCACGTCCGCGTCGGCGGGCAGATTATAGGTCAGGTACACCCAACTTAGATAACACCTTCCGCCGCCCGGTGTAAGTCATAATAATTTAATTAAACAATCACTGACCTCCTTTCGAGCTATTGCTGCGCCTTCTGTTTTTGCGGCGACTTGGTTCTCTGTTTCTGTTGAATTTGACAGAAGCGGGTGTTGACAGTCGCAAAGGTGGCGCAAAAATTTGCGTTTGTTAGCATAATCTCGGATTAGCGGTGAGCTTGGTGACACAGAGCCACCATACAGATGGTGTTGGTGAGGAAAACGAATATTTATCACTGTATGATTATCGAATGGAAATGGAAATCATTTAAGGTGATCACAAGGTATTTGGACATCTGGTAAACATGAAGATTTTTTTATTTTGAATTAGTATACAATATTTTCGGTTAGCCTTTGTCTTTACTTTGGTAGGTCTCTTTTGTTCAGATGTCGGGTCGGGCTGAGTGGTGGCTCATCGTAATGGAGTTGGGAAACACTCACAGAGACATACAGACTCTTGGGGAGTATGTGAAATGAATTTGTAAAGTATTGTTAAATCGTTGCTGTGTTTTATTACATAAATCGAATATTTGTAATATTATTTGTTTGGGGGTTACATGATGTACACCTTCAGAGTAATTATCATAGTGTGCATGATTTGATGGGTTTTTGACTTTTATGAGAAATCTTCTCTAATGATTATTGAATTTTGTTAACTTTAGCAGTCGGTTTTTTTTTTTTTAAGTTGTGTAAATCATTTACTATGCCTCATGTTATCCCTTTCGAAATAGTTTTCTTGTTTGACTGACAGTTGAACGATTTCGTATAAGTACATTGAGAAAAGGAAATGCTTAGCATGTAATTAAAGTTCCACCTGGCTAAGTTAATATCTCAATTGGGATATTTCCCATCATAATGAGCAGCTAATCGGTCATCTCTGGCCAGCTGGCTGTCATAAGTCATTCAGAGAAAACCAATTGTACGTGACAGAGGCACGTGATAACAATCTTGATTAACGCTTTTAACGAACACGTTTAACTCATTGAATTTTATAAATGATTATGTATTTAATATTATGGTAATTACCATATTTCCCAGACAAATAACTCATTTCAACAGGCTTAGGTGGAAATTGTATAGAACAGTTTGACTGATTACTTCAATCAATCTTGACAAAAGAGTCTAGTCTTAGTCATGATAATTTATTTCATCGCTAGATTAATTTAACCTTAAGAAGTCGCTTCCTTAAACGTCTTTTCTGTCAGGCACACTTTTCACACGTAAAAGAAGGCAAGTTGATGGCATAATGCATTTCCGATTTGAATTATGCTTCATGAGCCATATCTTTAGAGGACAGCCATAATTTTATAATTCTGGTTATAGATAAACTAATAAATCTACTCACCAATACCCGTTACGAAGTACAAGGGTCGGCGTAATAATTAGAGTTAGAGACAAATCAGATGCAAGGATAAAAGTTTTAGCAGTCAATACTACCAGGCAGGAGTATCATTTTCCAGAAAGGGGGAACAAATCAGACAAAATGAAACTAGAGAACGTCTTTATCGATTTCTCGAAGCTGACAAAATATGTTGCCATTCTAGATAAAAAGCTTGCTTGGAGTGCACACTAACAAAAAGTTAAATTTGCAGTTTGAGACTCAAGACTGCTAATATAATGCCATCGCAATATTATTTATTTTTTATTATATATTACCTACATAGAAATAGCATGGTGAACAAAGAATCTTCAAGTTAAGGTACAATAACAATTAGGTTAGTTTAGGTAAGTGGGTTGGTGTAGGGGATAGAAATCCTCTACACCACACTCAGGGCAATATAGACCCATTGTGATACCCAATGGGGGAAATAAGATACATTAGAGTGAATCCCTTCCTCGTAAAAAAATAAAATAAAACGTCTTTTGTACACAGCCTAAAGAAAGCATTTAGCACTTACTGTGCCCGAGATACAAAACATCCGAAGGTTTCAATGAAGTTTTTGATGTCGTTTATTGGTCTGTTGGACAAGCCTTCTAAATCCTTAGAGAAGTATTGTCTAAGGAACTGTTTAAATCAGAGAGGCCTAGTCAGTAGCAAAGAAAGTGGATAGGGTCCTTCTGAAACTCCTCGCCACCGCAACCTATACAAAGGTCTTCATTCGTCACACGTAATTTTTTCATGTGCTATCGCCCGTAATGTAATGTTATGCCCCGTAATGACTCCTATAAGATTGAGAACGATTTTCTGTACCTCTGCACGGGTCTATTGGTTCTTGCTCTGTCGAATGTAGGTTATAGCTCCCTCGTGGTGATACAAGTATCTAGAGAGGTCTACCTGTTGTTGACCTCCGTTGGAGCTTCGTTCCCTGCTCCGAGTTTGAGTGTGCAAGCCGGGATGTATACTGAGGGGTTTGATTGGCCCTAGTTTAGTGCTGGGCCTTCTCTAACTAGTTCGTCGGCTTTCTCATTCCCTGGTATGCCTTCATTTCCAGCATAGCTTTACCTTGCCTTGTGTTCCAAGAACATTGAGCTCATCTCTACAACACTTCACACAGCTTCGATTATATTTCCATAGCAGATATTGTTTTTATCGCTGGCTGGCTGTGGATGCCCTCATCGTAGCCTGGGAAATGCTGCTGTAGTCGAAAGCCGAGTTGACATGGAGATACCAAACGATTCAGAGAAGATGCCTGCCCCTACACCTATTTTCATTTTGGATCCATCGGTGTACATGTTTATGTTTCACTCGTCAGGCTTTCTGTTATTTTATCCAGTCCTCCCTGCTCAGAAAGGTACTTAGAAATGATCTCGTAAAGTCTAAGTATGGCGTTATGTAGTCTGTACTAGGTACATTACCCAGATACCTCTGTAGAGCGTAGTATGACCCATTGCATTCGGTCCCCAGCTATCTGTCTGGCTTAATCTTACGGCACTAAGAGCCGCTGTAGAAAAATGTCTAGCGGAAGCAGATTGAGAATGGCCTGGAGTCCTGCTGTAGGTGTCGTTCTCATTGCACTGCTTGTGGCAATGCACGTTAGTCTTTTTACTTTTGTGAGGGTGGGTAGGTTGTTAATTTTGCTGGCGGCTTGCCACCATACAAGGGTGTCATAAGTTAGTATGGGCCTTACTGTAGCCGTATACATCCATAAGATGGTTTTGGGGTTAGGTCCCCAAGTTTTCCCGAATATTGTTTTGCACGAGTATAAAGCTATCGTGGCTTTTTTGACTCTATAGGTAATGTTTAGTCTCCAGTTCAGTTTCCTATCGAGCACCAAGCCCATGTATCTCGTAATTCTTAATATACTTCAGAAGTACCCGTTACAAAACGTGCTACGAATTCTGGAATTATACTTTTGTTAGTGAATAGTACTAACTCCGTTTTCTGGGGAGTCCGCATCTCTTCGTCCAGAAGTCAATGGTCTTTAGCGCACGCCCTTTCAATTTGCTCGCTCAGGGTATGGAGAAATGTTCTTGTTCTCAGCAGTACAACGTCGTCCGCATAAGTGATGGTTTTGATGCCGCTGTTTATGAGTTTTAGAAGAACATCATCCTGCACAGTTACCCACATATAACCCCTTTTTTTGGGGGAGTGCCTCTTAAGGAGTAGGCTTTAAGCTTTGTACCTCCGAATTCAACTTTAATAAGTCTTTCCTCTAGCATATTGACAACCCACTTTATCAGGAAGTTGTGAATATTGAGGTTCGTTCCGCATCTGTCTTGACATTGTTATAGGCTGCTTAAATGTCTAAGAAAGCGGCTAGTGTACATTCCTTTTCTTTCAATTATTTTTCTATTGAGCCGACTACACAGTGCAGCGCTGTCTCTAACCTTTTTCCTTTCATATATGCGTGCTGCGCTTGGGATAGAACACAAGGGCGTTGTTTGCTACGAATGTATATGTCAAAACGAATTTCTTCGCAATGCGAAGCAAAAAGTGATAAAGTGGGTAATCCACCTTAATTTTAAGTTTTTCAAATGCAAATTCTCCCTCGCTACGCAATCGGGTAATCGCTAAGTCGAAATTCCAGCAATAATTTGAATGTGTCAGAGCTCGAAGATGATAGAACTGGATTTGTAGAGATGAAGGATGAAAGAGTAAAAACAAATACCTCTTCTTTGGCCGGCATATGCTTCTACTATAAGTAGCAATAAAGTTTAGAATCAACTCACATATTGCGTCATATTGCGTATCTCTGATCATTACTGCAGTTAATTATAAAAATCCACCTAAAATGAAAATCAATATTTATTGAACGATCAAATATTTCACTCACTTCTCCCTTGATGCACTCGTATGTATTGCGTTTCATCTCCAATTAATGTCATCATCAAATTCCTTCAAACATATTATTACTACTTAAAATCCGCGTGATTGCAAAAGCCTCGTAATGGAATTGTATTCCAAGCAATAATCATTGAACATCAACTGGGTGCCTCAATAGAGTTACACGCCCCCACTTCTTAACTTAGACTTCAAAGTAACTGACCTATTCCGTACGTCAGTAAACTTCAAAATTTTACAAAGTGTCAACATTCGATTTGGCGTCTGTCACAAACGTGCACTATAGTTGCCGCTATTAAAAAAAACAAAAAATGAAGGTCAAACACAGCAACTCACCTGTCCATATGTATTCGTTGAGCTAAATTTTCGCATACGACCTAATCTAATGCAAGTTACATAACCGTTACACGTTTTGCATAGAAAAGACGAAACAATTTTGAATTGCCATCTACCATGGAATGCTATGTTCGGTAGTTATTTCTGACGCTTATACCTCATAAAGGCCGATGAATGGTGCTACCAACACTGATGGACTTTTGATTTCAACGATTTCGTTTCAACGAAAAAAAAAAAAAAAAACGAAAGTTGAGTGTGGCATTGTTTATCGCGAGGGTGTTAATGTGGCCTAGACAAGGTTGTTGATGGGTTTCATTAGTCATTTTGTTATATAGGACACCAGCCCGGTAATAATGGTTACCGCATAGGTACTTAGGTAGCTCTTACAATTTTTGAATTTTCATCTATGAACAATTATCGTGTCATTTCCGGTTCATTAAACAGAAAATGCGTTTACATCATGTGAAGCAACATACAAGCTCCAGTCACAGACGGGCTATAAAGAGATCGAAGTCCGCTTAGATTGCTCATTATAGATGCTGGATTGAAAAATGTACGGCTTTTAATGATAGGCGAGATGCATTGTGGGGTTTATTGCCAAACGTTAATTTACGTTCAATTGTTGCTGTTGTTGCAATAAGTTATTCTGATGTGCTATTCGCGCTTAATGTCATAACATACATGTGCTTTAAATAAGATATTAAGATATAATTACAACTAACTACTTTAACTAATTGTTTTGGAAATTTTTTTTTCGATTAATCTCGGTAAGGTGTGATTTAATTATTTTATAACTCTATTTGCACAAAGGAGTTGAGTAAGCCTAGCATCTTTATTGTAATGGTAGTCAAATGCGAATTACATGAAAAGCATTAATATACCAAGGGACGTATCATTAAATTAGATGAATTGATACGTAAGCAGTAAGTAAAGCTCTATGTTGGTCTCTAGTTTTGTTTTGTAGTATACCTCTTAATTGTCTCAATTTCAAATGAATGTGGTTCTGTTCTTATACAACTTGTTCATATTTGTTTGGACACAATTCGCGGTTAATTCAATCGAATCTAATTGGAAATAAATTTATAAATGTGTATTATTTACGAAGTTATATTGACCGCAAATTCAATTACACCTTGCAAATGAAAAAAAAAACTTAAGTGCACGACTGGGTCGCAACTTATTCAAACTTGAAATTCTAGTAACGTGGTTAAAATGAAAAAGAGAAGACTCGTTTTTATTAATAATTTGCATAAAAAACAAATATATATTTCAAGAAATTATTTTCAAAACTAACACGTTTTGTTCATGTGTATATGAAATCACGTTATATATACATTTTACGTCAAGTCGGATGAGGAAAAATTTTGAAACAAGCGATTTTGAAAAATCGGTCAATAAATACACCGTTTTACGCGTTACCTGCCGTCAACCAGAATGCTATATCAAATTCAACAAACTCGGTAGAGCTGTTTTCAACAAAATCGATTTCTTCTAAAAATAATTAATTTTAGGCCTAGCATAAAAATTCCGTTTTAACTCCGCAATGTGATCCCACAGACGCCAGATATGAAGTTTGAAGTAAATCTCCCTAGTCAGCTATACATACATACAGAATTGGCGGACCCATTTATTTTTTAGTTTCTGTATAATCTTACATATTGTTACGCGAGCGCACAAGCCGACGAAGAAGCATGAACCATCGAGAAGCCCTGAGAAATATCTCGTAGCTGTCAACCTGAAGGTACCAGAACTTTTCAGATTCTTGGCGGATGGAATTCCAGGGGCGAATTGGAAATTTGGTAATTTGTCTGGAAAGCCAGAGCCAAATATAAAAGGAGGTTGGCAGAAGCCCAGCGATGAGTTTCTTTGGTAAGCGTTGATAGCCGATATTAGAGACGCGCAGTGATGCCAGTGGATGATCAGCAAGATTCCCATAGAGCTTCCTCACTGGCGGTAGCGAATCTAGACGATCAGACGAAGGAGGAAAGCAGCCGTCCCAGAACAAGTATGGATGCCGAAGGCCAATTACGATTGCAGTATCGAGCGGAACCATCAACGATTCAGGATCGCCAAGCACTACTCGTTAAGCAGTCTGACAAGCTAGACCACCGCCATCGAAGCCCGGAGCCCGGTTGATAGTTGTCCTGATTCAGCAATCCACCTGCCATCGCAAGCGACACAAGGAATAACGCAGCCACCAGAGGTAAACGAGCGACAAAGGATGGGCTCCTTTCCCAATTTGAGTCAACTAGTCGTCAGGTGCGTGTGCGCGGCTTAGCAATACAAGAACTCACAACCAACCCGACCCACGGCCAAACATCTTCAAGACCTTTCCAAGAAAAGTCCAGAGAAATTAGCAGAGGAAAAATTTCTTCGGATTAGTGCTCTTCTATTACCTTTGTGGAACTCAGCAGGAGCTTTGAGTCCTAAGAAGGGGGTAATGTTACGCGAGCGCACAAGCCGACGAAGAAACATAAGCCACCGAGAAGCCCTGAGCAATATCTCGTAGCTATCAACCTGAAGGGACCAGAACTTTCCAGATTCTTGGCGGATGGAATTTCAGCGGCGAATTGAAAATTTGGTAATTTGTCTGAGCCAATATAAAAGGGAGTTGGCAGAAGCCCAGCGATGAGTTTGTTTTGGTAAGCGTTGATAGCCGATAATAGAGACGCGCAGATTATAAGCCTTAAAAATATGTACTAGATTTTTTTTTTTAAACGTAAATTTGGTTAAAAACTTTTTATTGAAATAAATAAGAAATTAAAAAACCCTCTCGGGAACCAGAAAAATTCTGTTCTTTTTGTCTCCACCATCCGGCGCAACTTTGGAAGTCTTCGGCTTGATCGGCGAATTTTGTAACAATATTAATACGCGAACACGAAACGTATCGTACGTTTTTAAAATATTTATTACAAAAGGAGGGGGGTGAAACTTATACCATTCGAAAGGTACTGCGCCATAGATGTGCGGAAAAAATCATTTGCGTTAAGTTAGGTAAAAGAATATGTGCACACATGATTTCAACATACAAAACGCTTCAACCAATTAAACGAAAGCATTTTGATAATATTCATGACTGTATGAGCTTAGATCCGTTTGCCTTCGGAGAATATTACAAAAAAAAAGTGATGTAAATAAACACATAACGTTATTTCCCTCCCTGTTTGTTTTTTTTTACTCTCGGTCGAATTTCGACCACACGCGATACTAATAGTAATGATTGGTCAAAATCCCGTAATTAAAAATGTTCGTTTAAAAAAATACTTGGTCTTATAGGTGCAAGCAAAAAACTGCCAAGTGGTAGTTTGGCTTCGCGACCTATGTTTGCATCAGTTTTACATACTATTTTTATAAAAAGTGAGTATTTTAATTTATTTTCCAGTGAGTATATGCGTATTGAAAGACAGTAAACAATTAATGTACGACATCGAACAAATAATATTTGAAAACATGTTTTATAAAGAAGTAAAAACTATTGATAAATTTGTGGGACCTAAATTTGTTTTTTTTTTTTTTTTTAATTATATTTTTCGACAGTTTGGTAACGCACCAATATTTCATGGAATCAGTTTTCAGAGTGCTCACAATTGCTGTGTATTTCTTTGGATAAAAATTATTGAATAATCTTAATTATGTATCTAAATTGGTTTTGTTTATTATCTTAGAAAACTTTTAAAAATATACCCTTTCGGATAGATTGGCATTCAATTCAATTTCATTTTATTTTCTCAATAGGAATATACATTAAGATTTATTGTTTTATAAAAGGAATTAACAAGTTTAGAATTACGTTTCTTTTTAAATTATTATTTAACGTTTTAATTTCACTGTATTAAAAAAAAACATACATACATGTGTACAAATAATGTACGAAACCAATTTTTAAGTGCTGACAACTCTTACGTATTTTCTTGCGTAAATATAAAATAAGAAAATAAATATTTGGCGCAACGGCTCTTTAAGTGCTAGGGCCTAGCTTCTCGCAACCACTCGTGTTGTGTGCGTTACATTTTTCACACGAATGGAAGGGACCTACAGTTTAGTGCCGTATCCGAAGGGCAATTTGTTTTGAGAAACTTTTTCGTGAAAACAATTCTCTCGGATGTTTGTCAGACGTTCGAAAGAGGTGGGATCATGAAAAAAACTTGTTGGTGTTTTCTGGGATTTGAACTTTGAACCTCACGCGCAGTGAGGTTATTATTATTTTTACTTGCGTAAATATAATCACGTTAAATATAAATAGATAGATTTTTAGATCAAGTTAAAAATGTTATGCCGGAACTGTGAATGTGCAGACAGTATGAAGACAGCAAATTTTTACTACTCGTATATCAATTGGGTGAATGTAGATTAATTATGCAAAAGCGATTAACGTTCAAACGGCATTCCTCAAAAGTTTCAAATTTGCACATAGTCGAATCTAGCTCATCAGAACCAGAACTTTTGAAATTTTTCTGCCAAATTTTCCACTAGTCTACCGTTTTTGATGCTGGCAGTACTTACTTACTTATTCACTTACGTAGGTGGCCCTACAGTGAACACGGGCCTCAACCAAAGAAGCCTCCTTTTTTGACTCGGTCTTCACCTAATTACTTCCAGTTGCGCACTTAAAATTGGTTGATGTCCCTTTGAACTCGTGCGCGCCATCTACAGAAAGGAGGCCCTCTACTGCATCGTTCCTCCGGGCTAGATTCGAAGACTCTGCGCCGGACCGATGGTGTCCATTTGCTTTATATGTCTTACTCATCTCAAAGTTCCAATACATAGTTTTTCGACTAGGTTTATGTCGCTGTATAGTTCGTATAGTTCGTCATTGAATCTTCTCCTTCAAAACCCGTCAACACAAACGGGACCGTATATCTTACGAAGAATTTTTCTCATGAAGTGGCCAAGGATATCTTCATTGGCCTTCAATAAAATCCATGTTCTGATCCATGATCAGAGTCTTATATAGAGTATCCTTAGTTGTTCGAGATAGGGCTTTGCTGTTGAATTGCCTTATTAGCCCCCAAAAATCAGCGATTGGCAACAGTTATTTTTCGCTTGATTTCTGCCATGGTGTCGTTTTCGGAATTTATAGTAGAGTCAAGGTGGACAAAGCTCCTTACTACCTCGAAGTTGCAGCTATCCACTGTGACGTTCTGTCCAATTCGTAGATGTTGATTGTCCCTTCTTGTTGCTTTTGCCCTCGTTTATCGCTAAACCCATTTTGGCTGCTTCTGTTTCAATACTTGTAAACGAATCTGTGACAGCCCATTGAGTTGTTCCAATAATTATAGTACGAGTATAATAATAATTTTTCCTAGCCTGAAACCGACCGGACCCTTCGAGAAAATTGAGGACATAACTTCAAAGTATCTTAATGCCAGAAACACATGTGCAGATCTGTAAGTTAAACATATGTGCAGTGCAGATCTGCAAAATGTCTCTATTTATAAATTTGCTGCATTACTCAATGCTACCAAATCAGGAAAAATGGTATGGAATGGAAATGCGCACTAAGTTGCTTGGTACAGTCTGCATATGTGTTTCACGTGCAGATCTGCACACTGCACTGCATGCAAAATGACTGCCGTTGCACATGTGATTTGGGCATAAGACTAACAACAGTAAAAGCAGATACATTACATAATCCACTACCGAAGATTTGGAATTTTTAAGAATTAAACAATAGTGAATTGAAATTACCACCACTTGCTATTTTCCATGTCTCAAGTGGTATTGTCCTCAGACAAAGCAATTGTGTAAAAGGAGATATTTAAGCTTCTTTGAACTTCATATGTGTCATTTATAAATATGCAAGACAAATTGCATTACAATTAGTTACATAAACGAGAATCTTATGCTGCTCAATTTAAGCTTTCCTGCTTTTCACGCCAAATTATCGTCCCGGTAAAATGAAGATATTCAACGCGTGACCAGACTGTCAAAGAGACCTAATTAAGCCACCTACGAAATAAACCCATTAAATAATTATGTACCTTCCCTGTTCCCAAATCACCTGTAATCACTACATGTCGCAAGTGGCTCCAACTACATGCATCTAATTTAACATCAAACACGGCATACCCATCAGACTACCCACACGGCCACTGTTTTCTGTGTGCGCCATCGAAGTACTTTCCACAATTTTCCATTTTGGACGGTTTTGCCTAAGTTACTTCAGACCAATTCTATCGTGCAACTAATAAGCTTACCAGTTCCCTATTATCACACTGCATTGTCTGTGTACTGATACTTATCATCAGTAACAACTCACCCACCATCATATAGCGCACTTGGCCAAGTTTACACACCAGCAGCACTTTAGTACCATCGGTGGACAGCACCAAAACAAATTATGGCAGCTCTCAGCCGTGAAGCGGAGTGCGGCGCATTGTTTTTGTTGTTTTGTTTCTTCTTTGTTTCGTCATATTATGCAACGTTTAGCATAAAGTTATTAAAATTGTTAACATGATTTTGTTACATACACTGCATACTGCGTGCGTGGTGGACATTTTGACACTACTGCGACGAATTTGTATGACAAACAAATAACTCAAAGAAATTTCAATGCTGCGGTGCGACACGGCGGCGCAGCACTGAGCGGCTAAACGGCTGAAGAAGCGGAAATTAATGACAAGTATGACCTTTAAAATTGAAGAAATGCTTGGCAATGTTAGAATGGCGTAATGGACGCTTCTTTGACTTGGTTTGGAATGTCTAGGTTATGTACGCAGGTTTGTCGGGCATAATTGAGGAGGAGGAGGTGTAAACTGTTGAATTATTAGTTTATTTTGAAGTTTAATTGCTTTGGAGGAGTTTACTTTGATAACTTGCTTTAACTGATCACGGGGAGCATGGTTCTTTGTTTTGAACATGTGGAAGCTATAACATCCGAGAGGCCTTTAAAGGTGCAAGACTACGAAATTTTTTTCGTTTCAGGATTCTTTTCAAAAGCGACGAAAAAGTGCATTCGCATACATAACTCCATTACATACATATGGTATGTATAATATTTTTTATTTTTTTTTAAGTGGGGTGATAGGAGGGAGCTCTCAGACCCATCAAAGTAGTTCAACCTGCAAAGTAATGTTTTGTTCTAACCCTTGAATGAAAGCATGTTGCAATGATGTCCTAGCTGAAATCAAGTTGTCGAAGAAAGCTTAGGATAGTTTGGGCTAAGGAAGGAGAGTTTATCAGATGGGGTGATGAATCCTTTGAGAAACAATTTTTGTCTGCTGCGAGAGGTGGCGGGACATTCACACATAATGTGCTCAGTAGTTTCAGAGCCAAGTAATCCCGATTTTCTTAAGGTGATATTTGAAGAGCAATGACCAGTAAGGAAGTATGTTGAAAACTTTGTATTATGTGTGTTCATTGCTAGAATTTGTTTTGATCTTTTACTGGAGAGATTAATAAATCTCTTTCCGTGTCTTAGACCTACTTGTGAGTCCCAGTATGAACGCCTTTCCCGTTGTTTCCAAAGATCTATCCCAATTTTGATTCGACTTATAGGCGACAAGAGAGAGACCGTTCCAAACAAATTAAAACTCAAAGCTGAAAGATTTTTGAGTTTTTAGAGCTGCTAGGTGTCATATGGTGCGTTCTCTGACACAAAGCTCTATATCAAGGAGCTCTGCTTGGAAGAGAGTGTTTTGACCTAATAGTACAGTAGATTTGAAAGCGAGACCAGAAATTCTGCCACCCACACAATTTGCCATTTTGAGCCATCGGTGTCAGAAATGATTTTTCGATTAATCTGAAGGAGCTGGGAAACCCCAGGTTCGATTTGGGATGATAATTTTGAATGGATGATTCAGGTTTATTTTGTTGGGCATTAAGTCAGATACACATACTGCTGGTGAAGTTAGCGGAATTTACTTTAGAATCAGATCAGAGTCCTTCACATTACTGATGAGATGAAGCTTTAAAGTGCTTTTATTTGAAGACATTTGATTTTATCTATCATTATTGCGCAGTAGAGGTGAACCCTGAGAGGCTATGATCAGCCTGTCGAGGATTGATTTTGATTCTACTCTCCTGGGGAGTTCTCTTTGGTGCAGCTTTTTAACTGCTCAGAGATCTGGTGTTGAAAAATGGTCTCAGCTTGGGTGGAATAAGTCCGGACGGTCCAGCCCTTATATAGGACCTAGAGGCTTCAAGGGCAGGAATAGTGTCTAATATAGACCCATGTTCCTTACCCGTTATTTGGACCGAGCCGCTTGTAGTTGAGGTTTTTTGAAGAAGAGCGACAAATGAAGTGGATTAATGAAGACCGGTGAGGGAGGTGGGGATAGGGGCGAGTTTTTCAGTTGCAGTAATATCTGATGATTTAAGGGGAGAGATGTTGGGGTTGGTAATGGGAGGGGCAGGTAAAGGAGTGTGAATGGGTTTCTTGGAGTGACAATCGACCTTGAATTTCTGTCTTTTAAGACATTCAGCCGACTTGTGGTCGACTGAGATGGTGAGGAAGGCCTTTGATTCCTCGCCTTATAGGTCGCCATTCGAGAATAAGAAGATCAGCATTTTGCGCACCGATCGCATTAAGGATCTTCTCGCTTCCGAATGACGGATCAACAGGAAAGTGTCCCACTAGAATTTGGTCTTGGGGAATGTTTTCCTCGTCCACCGTCTTCAATGAGGCACCCTGCCAGGGCTTGATACTATCAATTAGATTGGTCAGCCATTCAGCTGTGGGTTTGTCCTTGCAATTGAAGGTGACCCATTCTGAACGGAATTCCGGTTTTATAGAACCTTCCGTTAGGTTGAGAATTTGTCGAAAATGCCATTTTGAATGACAGTTATTTGCTCATTGTTGAGTAGAGCATCTGAAAAATTGGAGACTAGTATTCCAACCTTGAAAATCCCTAGGGTCTGCTAAGGCTGTAGAGGAGATGATTTTTGTACGTAGAGGCCATGTTACCAGACCTTAGTGAGGAGAAGCCATTTTAGTTTTCTTTGTCTCAGCGGATGTGATTGAGAGGTCAGACCGATTTCCTTTTTGCCGCCCATAGGGGATCTTGGCTTTGGTTCTGGCCTCTTCGATGGGGGCCCCCTTGGTGAGTAGCCATTTGAAGCGTTTACGAGAGGCTCCGCCGAGTCGGCTGATTTGGTCGGCAATGAATTAACCGAAGAGGCTTCTTGTAGTAGTGCTGCTTCCTCGAATAGACCGACGAGAGTATCGTGTTATGGTCTGAGGATAGATCTTCTAATAGGTCTTTATCTAAAGTGGATGCTTTCAGAGCAGCATCATTATCTTTTTGCTTAATGTTTGGACTTGAATTTTTTTTCCCATAAGAAGCTGGGAAAGGAGGATAACCGATGATAGAGTCCTGCATACCACCGTAGAAGACTAACGTTTAAATCAGAGGTTCTTAAATATCTGGAGTTCACCGTTAGAAGACACGTTAACGTAGTGCCATTCATCCCATAGGCATGGCATTACGGCTTTTGGCAAGTTTTGCTTTTTAGATCCGTCATATTCTATTAACAGCACGGTCACCTCGTGCAAAATGTGGCTCTTCACCAGGTATGAACGGTTTCAAGAATTGGAGTCGAACGAAACAATTATAGTTCTCTGATCCCCTTACCGGAAGATCTTGCCCCATACATACATAATATATATTGTATACTTTCACATGACTATACAAGTACTCTCGGGCTACAGTCCAATTGTTTGCAACTCTTCAATTGGCCACAGTGCATGTTGTTCTGAACTTAATCTTGACCATCCAACTGTAATATTTTCTACTATATAAAATCCGCGGACTGTTTTATCGATATAACTTGTGGGGACAAAATTAGATATTTATGTGTAGTGTTGCCACTAAAAGCTTCTATTTAAGTCAACATTTTCTTTTTGACTTAATTTAAAATTTTATAATATTCTTTAAGTCAACCTTGATAGAATTAAATGAAATTAGACTCGAAACAAGACAATTGCAACTTGTCACGTTTCGGGAGGAAACTCGTTTTAGAAATAACGGATTTTGCGAGTAAAACAACTATTTGCTCGCAAGGTTATTAATTAGTTCGCGGAAATGGAGCGAATTACTACAAGAAAAGAGTAAATTTCAAATTTTCCTGGGGCACCATTTCATAACATTCAAAATGTTGTTTGGTTCTTGTTGTTGAATGAATGAATGTAGAATGGTGGCTTTGATCTGCAGGTACTCCTATAAGGTTTTTTTTTTTTACGTTTTACTGTCTGACATCAAAGGGATCGATGAAGTTCTAATCGACATTTACGAGCATCGTTATTATGCTGATGAGAATAGATTTAGAGATTATAGGGAGTTTCTATAAAGACTGTAATATGTAAATTTAAAATCGATAAGTAAGTACCACCTTTGCTCTGCAAAAACTGCACACATATGGTACTTACAACTATGATCATATTGTAGACAAGACGATATGCCTCTGCCTTTATTAACTTGGTATTCCGTTTATGTTTTGTGAAGTTTTATCAGCATCATCCAACATTAAAAAATTCAAACGAAATGATGAAACTATTTACAAATTGACAGCATCTACAACATTATCCAATTAAATGTTAATTTACGAGTCATTATAAGTAGCGCTGATGATTCAGCAATGAAAAACTTACCTATAATTTCACAAGAAAGGTGGAAATTTCTACGTAATTCCATCAAACAATCAAAGTTCATCATCTACTCATTAAAATTTTAATGATCTCCCTGTTCTGTTATAACGGCCTTGTCAAATATGTGTACTACTTGTCAGCACTTAAACTTTCTTATTCCAGTCGTGAGTTTAATATTCTGAGCATGAATCGACGTAATCAATTTTATAAGATCTCCCTTGTTTCTGGTGGGTCTGTTAAACAATATTAAAGCCAAGCATCATTTGGTACATGATCTTAAAAAAAAAAAAAAAAACTGAAAACAAAAGAATAACCTGAACTCTTTTTAAGTGATTTTTCATGGTAACTCAATTTATTATTTATCTGATTTAGCACTTGTCATATGCAACTTTCAAGAACTCTTAAATGATGCGAAGGACATCTGGGCAGTGCGTCCGGTAGAAGAGAGTTGTAGTCTTGTCTATCACACACAATTGAATCACTGCCTTGAAAAATGTACTGAATCATGTTGATTTTATGTTCTTGTTGATGTGCGCTGTGAACAATTTTTAGTGCATGCCATTTTCAAAAAAACCGGAATTTAAGATTTTAGTACGAATTTACAAGGTAATTAGCTTTTATTTACGACCTGCGATACGCACATTTAATGCCACAATCTTAAGTTTTAATGCTTCTTATGTGATTTTGAGCATGTCATTCCGAAAATGTAAGTAGTCATTCAATATAAACTAATTGACTGGCGTTGCAAATGAGGAGTAATGAGAGAAAAAGTGCTATATTGGGCAGAATTCGATAAGGTTACCTTCGTGGTTCTGTAGATAACCCTTCGCTAGGTACAGGTTCATCATGTCCAAGAAATATGTACGGCTGGTAGCTACATACTTATCACTTTCCAAACAAAGTGTACACGAAAAATATGATATGATACGTGTGGAACGGAAACATGAAAGAATGAGATTAATTTTAAAAATTACCCAGTTTGTATAAAAATGCACACCACCGGGTGTAAAAGGAAACGAAAAAGCATCGAATGATGCGATTGCGCATCATACATGCCCTTTTCAGTTTTATTATTATTCATGTCTGGAGCGATTTTGTATAAAAAATATGTCGGAGTTATTTTACTACGTTTTGTCTATTGGCTATTTCCAAGTACCCGCAAATAAAAGTTATAAGAAATTGTTGTTAAAATTAGGAAACATCATGCCATTTCATTATTTTTAAATACTTAAGGTTGCCAAACAGCGTTCTTACAACTTCGCTCATAAGTATTCTCTCTTCATATTCCTGACCTCAAAACGAGGTGAACATTTAAAGAAAAACGACACCGCTAATAGGGGTAAGTTTGTCTGTGTACCATATGTCGCGGAAGCATACACATTTTATGCCCAAATTTCGTGCAAATTTAAACATTTCGTGCATACATTTCACACGTCTTTAACTTAAGTTTTTGTTCGAAATTACACATTTAAGATGTGAGGCTAAGCTCGTGTGTACATCATTTAAGAGGGTTTTGTCTAAAGGTCCATTCACAGCTCAGCGAACTACGAATGCCCAAACTGCGAACAAACAGTTTTTAGCACATTTATAAGCACGCCCTTGGTAATTTTATTATTCCAAAGGAACGGAGCTTAATTTATCTATTGATTAATATATAAAAAGTTAAATTGTAATTAGTTTCTGCGAAGAAATTAACAATTCGCAAATTTTTCCGCGAATAAGCGAATGATTTCTGCGAACTGTCAACTTTTATTCACATTCCACACATGTAGAACGCAATCCACATTCCCGCGACCAAAACATTCGCGAGAGTTTAACCTTACAATTCTTTTGCTTTGTTCTTGGTGGGTAAGATCGTGGTTGAATTTATCGAAAGAATGTAGGATATTACCTTCTGAATGAAAGCTACGCTATGTATTTATGCATTTTTCACGTTTAGCCAATTAGTTATAAAATTAATGACAACTCAAATTCGCGGATTGTCGCGACCACAAAAAAAGCGGCTGTGAATGAAATGTCAAAGTTTGCGAATATTCGCTCATTCGCATTCGCAGGTCGCTGAGCTGTGAATCGACCTTAAGAGTCAACCTTACACAATGTGAAGTATTCCGTATTCGTATTCGAGTCTAAAATGGATATACGAGTATGTACTCGTATAACAAAAACTGACTTCGGAGCTTTCTGCAAGTCATTGGAGATAAACATAAATCTCAGATGACAGCAGCGTCTTTCGAGTTAGAATAAATCCTTCCAGGATAGCATTCGATGGAAAGCTGTCTGTAGTTGCCGACAGTTTTTGAATAGAGTATACGATAGCATTAAGTATACAAAGTATACAAACATTAAGTACAAAGAATTTATCACCAAGATTGTATATTGGTTTCATGCTGTACAGCTTTTTGAAATCAATTTTGTTTGACGACGTAGACACCTTTGCACAAGGTCAAAACTCCATCTCTTGCACCGATGACTTTACTTCTAATGTATTTGGTAGCCGCTTGTTCCGTATATGTGTAGATTCCGGAAAGATACACATTTCTTCATAGATAGATGCATACATTCATCGTTGTAGAGACACTGCTTTCTAGGTAGGTATTCTTATTTAAAAATAATTTGCTATAATTTCTATTAATTAAAAAAAAAATATTTTTTTTAATCTTAAAAAAATTCAGAACCCTAATTTTCAGTAATAATCGTTCACTCGGAAATTGTTTCTTTTACTTTTTGGAAATTTAGGCTTTTTTTTTTAATTCTAAACAGTTTTAGAAATTTGAAGAAGTTCCGCTTCCATATTGATTTTATAAAACGATTTTCCTTGCAATTCGAATTTTTGTACAAAATCGGTATATAAAATAAAATGATAACTATGGTCGTGTTTGGGCAGATATCACGCAAAAACTAATTGACAGGTTTCAGTAAAACTTTGCCATTCTATACCTTAGAAGGTGGGTCCTAATCTCCAACTAGACTTATCACGATATTCTTCAAGGGGATTATGATATTAAAGTAAATGAGCACAGAGATTAAAAAAACAGGCATTATTAAACTATACACTGTACACGAAAAGTTTGAGAAGTACAGTTTTCCTTGTGTGTACTTTTGGGCAGTGTATAAAATCAAACATATTGGTTTATTTCTTTGCCTTCCTATGAGGAGCAAATTTATAGCTGCATGTGTATTTTGACGCAGGCGATAGCGATGGCGTTTGACGTTTTTCTTTTGTTAGCTAAATACACACATATAAAGTTAATATTATTATGGATCACGTAGTCAAAGCCGCGGGTATCTGATAGTCTCTACATCTATAAAAGAGAACGCATTTTTTCTGTTTGTCCGCGAATAGAGAGTAAGTACGTAACGGTACCTCAACAATATATATGTACATATATCAATCGATTTGTCGTAAGAAGAGGAATAACTTAGGATACATTTGAGTATCCTGAATCCGTTATTGGGCTCTTAAACCTATTTTATTATTTTTTTTTACTGACAAAAATAATTTGTCTATGCTTTACACACATGTGACTACGAAATGGCTGAACTGATTTAAATATGACTTAATTCCTCGATTAGTACATTTCCTACTGAAGAGATTGAGGTATAAATCATTATTCTATGATTCTTATAACAGAAAAAATAGGCAAAAATATAATTATTTGAGATATAAAAATATCACAGATATGCGTGGGTCATTGCAATCAATGGCCCACCAGTGGAGTGCAAGCATATTCATGTTCATCAAACCAACTACATCGTATAAAAGGAAGTCCCCAATACGTGAATGACTGGGATAATCTCGGGAACCCCTAAAGGGATTTGGATGCAGTTTTCACTGTTATGATTTGCATTTCCCGGGGAAGATTGTATTAAAAATTGCTCTAATTTTCCTTTGTTGATGTTTTAATAGATTTAAAATAAACTATTAACAGAGTGGCGTAGGTAGTATATTGCAAGTTGAATACTCATACTTTAAGTCTATTTTCCTACCTTTTAGAAGGTGTGTTTCGAGAAATACTTCATGTAATTATACGTGTCTTTCAATTGTAATAAACTGTTTCATTGAAATGAGATTGCCTGTCTGTAAATAAAATATTCTGGCTACCGTTCGCCGAATCAGAAGAAGAAAGTTGAATATCGTGAAAGGAGTCAAAACCAAAGACGGTACACTGCTTTCCAATGAGTGATGGAGATGAAGCGAACACTTTTCAGACTTGCTCAATCCCGAACAAGCCATGTCATCAGGGACATGATAGACCCATGGTCGAGATTTTGGCGATCAAATCGCTAGAAGTTGGCGAATCTACCGGTTTGGATGAAATTCGGCCAGAAGTGCTAAAGGCTTTTAGTAAAGAGTGAGTGCAATGACTCTCACGTGCCATTAAAGCGGCATGGGAATGCGGTGAAACACCTGGTTATTGGCAAATGAGAGTGATTGTCCCTCTTTGTAAACAAGTGGACAAAATATAGCGCCAACTACAATGGTATATTTATTTTAAGTATCCCTGGAAAAGTCTTTGCTAAGGTGTTAGAGACACGTGCCAGAGCTTTGGTTGAGGATAGTTTAGGGGATAAACAATGCATTTTTCGTCCCGGTAGAAGCAGGGCCGACCAGTTATGCACTCTCAGAATGATTCTTGAAAAGGCCTGGGAGCATGCTGAACGTGTATACACCTGTTTGTGTATTTGGCGAAACCATGTGTTAGGCTATGATAAGGGCGATTCGGTATATACATATATCCAAACTATAGAAGCTGTGTTCGGGTAAATGGCGGTAAATCAATACCCTTCATTGTGGGGTTTGGGCAGAGTGCCAAGGGTGCCTTTTGTCACCTCGCCTCTTCATTGTATATATATGGACTAGAAGCTGCAGTGCAGCTGTGGCAGAGAAAGTTGCAAAGTGGGGGACTTAAGCATTAGTCATCCTCTCTTTGCGGATGATTTGGTCATCCTTGGTCGTTTGTCGGAAGTATTGATTGTTTTCATAACGCCTATTCAGTACACTCTGCATGTTTGTAGAGTCTCAATGAAGCAGGTGGATACGTTTAAGTATCTCGGGGTCTTATTCACGAGTGATGGAAAAAGCAATGTCGAGTTATTCTGTAGAAATGATCAAACTGGATCAATTTTGAGAGAGCTTGGTCAATCTGTTATAAGGAAGGCCGAACTTACCTATAGTGTTCAAACCTAATTATTAGTTTTTAACTCGGTTTATGTTCCAACTCTCACCTACAGTCGCGGGTACAAGCTGCTGAAAGAGGTTCCTTCGCGGTGTTGCGTAACACCAGAGTACGCGAGGCACTTAATGTAGAGCAGCTACTTTTCAAACGGAAGGATTTATGCTTTGACGGTTTCGTCGCGTAGAGCGTGTCCCCAGATGGTTTCCAAGACGTGTCATGATTTGAGATTTGGCCAGAATGAAAAAAAGCGAGTTTTGTGTTTTAGTAAAGCACTACTTTTTGCGCGGGAGAACCATTAAAGAGACTGAAGACAAACTTAAAAAATATTATGTAGACTCTGCTCCCTCGCATGGATTGGTACAGTGGTTTACTAAATTTCTTTGCGGTCGTATGAGCACAAAAGACGCTGAGCGCCTAGGACGTTCAAATGACGTCACAACGGAAGAAATGGTCAACAAAATCCACGACATTGTGTTGGACGATCGGCGGGTCAAGGTTCGTGAGATAGCTGAGATTGTAGCAATTTCAAATGATACCGTTATTCGAATCCTGCATGACCACTTGGGCATGAAAACATTATTGGCAATATGGGTGCCGCGTAAAAGAGTAAAAAAGTAAAAGGTAAAGATTTCAAAACAGACTTTGGGACTCTTCAAGCGCAATTTACGTGAGTTTTTACGGTGTTTCGTAACAGTTGATGAACCCTGGATACACCACTATACTCCAGAAATGAAGCAACTATCAAAACAGTGGACTTCTGCAGGCGAACGTGCTCCAAAAAAGGCAAAAAAAGGTTCCGTCGGCCGGAAAAGTTATGGCAACGGTTTTCTAAGATTCAGCGTAATCTTCATTGACTATTTGGAAAAGGGAAAAACGATCACCGGACAGTACTATGCCAATTTATTAGATAAATTTATTGCAGAAATGATGGAAAAACAACCCATTTGAAGAAGAAAAAAGTGGTGTTTCATCACGATAATGCACCGGCTCAATCGTGCACAGTAGCAACAGCAAAATTAGTTGAAGTGCTATATGAACTGCTTCCTCATCCACCCTATCCTCCCGATTTGGCTCCGTGTGATTATTTCTTCTTTCCTAATTAAAGAAATGGCTCGGCGGAAAAAGATTTTCATAGAATGAAGAAATTATCGATGCAAAAAATGCCTATTTTGCAGGATTTGAGAAATCATTTTTATTATTATATTTTTCCGTTTGTAAGCAGCTTTTAGTGCAACTTAAGAAACACAAATGTTTTTTCCGTCACGAAAAGAAAACTTGAGAATCATAAATCGCACTCACATTGAAAAATATAAAATGTTCTTAATTACTCCTGAAATTGGTTTTGAAATATCTTCCAATATTTTTTATAAAGGTTTGTTTGTATGATGTTTCTTTGGATACGTTGAGGATTTACCACATTAAGCGCAAAATATTTCACACATGTTTTTCTGATAGTGATGACCTGCCGAACGGCAAATGGGGGGGGGGGGGGGGGGGGGGGGGGGGTTACACTTGTATCGGTCAAACGTATTCAATTTTTTGACAATAACATTTTACAATTGCCAAACAGTGTAATTGCAGCTTAAAAGTTGCTTTATTTGCATGGCTTATTTTTGCTTATTCGCCCCCCTTTTCATACATACATACATACATACATTTCAATGGCCCGCTAATCCTTCATGAGGGTTGCGGGGGTAGGATGCTCACGTGAACTCTCCATCCTTCTCGATTCCCCGCCATCAACTCCAACTCATTAGGACGAATCCCTAAACGGCTCCAGGAGAGATGCCGAACTTGGTCCAACCATCTATTTCTAGGCCTACCGCGGGGTCGCCTACCTGATGCCATGGCCACCATGGCACGTCTTGGAAGCCAGTCTGGGGGCATTCGCACTACATGACCAAACCATCGAAGCATAGATCGTTCCGTTCGGAGAAGTAGCTGCTCCACATTGAGCGCCTCGCGTACTCTGGTGCTCGATCCCTACGAGTTATTCCAGCAACACCGCGAAGGAACCCCATTTCGGCAGCTTGTACCCGCGATCTTATTCTTTCGGTCACTACCCAAATTTCAAGACCATAGGTGAGGGTTGGAACATACACCGAGTTAAAAACCGATAGCTTAGCTTCAACACTAAGTTCAGCCTTCCTAACAACAGATTGGCCAAGCTCTCTCAAAATTGATCCAGCCTGACCAATTCTACACGATAACTCGGTATTGCTCCTCCCATCATTCGTGAATAGGACCCCAAGGTACTTAAACTTATCCACCTGTTTCAGTGGAACTCCACTAACATGCAGCGTGCACTGAATAGGTTTTTTGGAAACTACCATTACTTCTGACTTGTTCACGTTGATATTTATTCCAGCATCATCACAAACGGCTACAAACCTTTCGAGTGCGCGCTGAAGTTCGGTTTGAGAAGACCCAAGGATGACCAAATTATCCGCAAAGAGCAGATGACTAATCCTTAGGTCTCCCACTTTGAAACATTCCCCGCCACGGATGCGCTTCAACATCCAATCAATATATACAATGAAGAGGAGAGGTGACAAAACGTACCCCTGGCGGAGTCCAACGCCCACAGTGAAGGGTATTGCTATAACAGCGTTTATCCGAACACAGCTTCTACAGTTTGTATATAAAGACTGAATCGCCCTTAACAGAGAACCATCAATCCCATACTCCTGCAGAGCACTCCAGAGTTTGCATCGAGGAACCCTATCATATGCTTTTTCCAAATCTACAAAACAGGTGTAGACAGGTTTGGCATACTCCCAGGCCTTCTCAAGAACCATTCTGAGAGTGAATAACTGGTCGGTTGTGCTTCTACCGGGATGAAAACCGCACTGCTCATCCCCCAAACTGTCCTCAACCACAGCTCTGCAACGCGTTTCTAGCACCTTAGCGAAGACTTTTCCAGGGAGACTTAAAAGAGATATACCCCTATAGTTGGCGCAATCTCTTTTGCCCCCTTTCTTAAAAAGAGGAACTATCACCCCCATTTGCCAATCACCAGGTGTTTCACCCCATTCCCAGGCCACTTTAATGACACGTGAGAGCCATTGCACTCCCTCTTTACCTAAAGCCTTGAGCATTTCTGGCCGAATTTCATCCACACCAGCAGATTTGCCAACTTTTAGCGCTTTGATCGCCAAAGTTACTTTCTCTACCGTAGGACTACTTTCCGCCCCACTCTCGACAATAGGTCTGTCATCTTCGGTGCCCTATTCAGGATTGAGCAATTCTGAAAAGTGCCCGCTCCATCTGCGTAAGATGTCCTTCTCATTGGAAAGAAGTGTACCGTCTTTGAATTTAGCTCCTTCAACGATATTCAAATTTTTTCCTCTCAGTCGTCGGACTGCAAGAACATCTTATTTGCAGATCTGTGGTCACGTTCCAATTTTTCGCCAAACTCCTTCCAAGACTGTTCTTTCGCTATTTTTACAGCTAATTTGCAGGTTCTTCGCGCCTCAGTGTACCGATTTCGAAAATCGGAGTTCCCCAAGTGAATCCATACCTTAAAGGCTCTCTTCTTCTCTCTGATGGCTTCATGAACTCCGGCGTTTTAAACCAAGCAGTTCTTTTCTCACCACCAGCCGCCACACCAAGCCGCTTCACTCCACAAACATGTCCCGCAGAGGCAATAACGGCTGTTGCAAACAGTTGCCATTCTTCCTCTACATTTGATGGAACAGTTGGAATTCGTTCAAACCTTTCAGATATTTGCCGCGCAAATATCTCCCGTATCTCATCGTCCTGTAACCTCTCCCATCGTATGCGTGTAACCATCCTTGGTTTACGCTTTGGTAGGGGAGGCACTCTCTCGCTAAGATACAATTTGCACAGCACTAAGTGATGATCAGTTGACAGTTCGGCCCCTCTCAATACGCGAACATCACAAACCATTCTCTTCAGACACGATGGTACCACAAAGAAATTAATCAGCGACTTCTGCTGAAGACTCTGACGGTACCATGTGTATTTGTGAATGTCTTTGTGTGGAAAGATAGTGTTCGTGATGGATAAGCCAGTTTCACAACAAAAATCTAACAACCTCTCTCCGTTCGCGTTTTGATCAAGATCACCGTTCCTCCCAATCACACTCGCCCATGTCATAACATCTACACCCACATGAAGTGGGAAGTCACCCATCAGAACAAAAGAATCCATATCTGCAACCTTTTTAAGGGCAACATCAACTTCATCTAAGAAAGCTGCAAACTTTGACTGAAGATTCGGTGCATACTGCACCAATGCCAGAGTTGATCTTTCAAGCTTGAGCTTTAAGATCGCAACTCTCCCTCCTAATGGTAAATAAAATAAATAAAAAAATAACTCTCCCTCCTAATGGTATCCACTCCAATACTCTGTCTGTCAATCTGGGACTTGTGAGTATCCCCACTCCCGCTTGAGCAGACATTGAGGGTGCGACTCCTGACAGGAAGAGCTTCCACCCATCCAAAATGTCCACAGTTTTAGAACCTCTCTGCTTAGTTGAAGAGACGCCAACTGTATCAAGTCGACTTTTAACAGCCTCCCCAGCAAGCTCAAGGTCCTTCCCTGTGAGCGATGAGACGTTCCATGTGCCTATCCTAAGTCGATGCCGTTGTCGAAAGTCAGAGAGTCCATCTGTGGACCGTAGCCATTTCGGGTTTGACCCGGCCGGCTGCCGAGCGAAACAGGCCGACCACCAGACGCTCGCATACTGACACCCTTCAGGCCTGGCTCCAAAGGATGCCCTGGCTTACCAGGCTTGGCAATATCCGAGGCCGGTCGATTCCTTCTTGTCATCATGGGGTGTGCGCTTTGTTAGCCGTAACTGGATTGTGTGGATGGGAATAACTATTTAAGTTACCCCATCTGCACATCCCAGTCACGTTGCCCGCCCCAATCACGAGGAGGTCAGCTGCCAGCCCCCCCCCCCCCGATACTCCTTACATCTTTAATATTTTATAAATCGACGATAATATTTTACCTTGAACATATCGAGCAGGTCGAATACTTTTCGTATACAAGCATCCAGGTTCAGAATAGTAAACAGTATCGGGTCTTCATTCTATAAATGAAGGGGATGGCTTATACCTCAACCCAGCATATTTTAAGCAAACTCGCCGCTATTAATGAGAACATAAGACTACGATGCCTAATATAATGATCAACACGGTTGTTGGAATTCTCCTGCAAAGGCTAACAATATTACCATTCCGAGAAAAATGAGCGATGTAATTTCGTCTTAATATACATACGTATATATACTTCGATTAGACACTTAACAAATTAAGAATTCAATTTTATTTACCCTATGCGCCATAGAATCAAAACACACCGTGCGTCAGTGACTTGAATAATAATGAGCTACCTACTAACGCTAAATGTTACCAATACCAATTGGATTGTAAGATGTGATAAAATCTTTCAAAATCGGACCCCCCACAGACTAAAGTCCCTGCTTTAGTGACTGTATGTATCGAAAGTAAAGTGTCAGATGAATTTCCTACACAACATATTCTTTCTAGAAGTTTTTTTTTATTATTTTATTTTATTTTACAAAGGTAACAATAAAAATAAATTTGTATCGTCCGGAATATAACGCCGGGGTACTATGCCTATATGGCTGTGAAGTTTTTTTTTTTACTTTTATAATTCTATGAGTGCAGAATGTTATTATATGCAAGCGGTTGGTTAGGTACGCCAGGAATTGTACCTCCGGAGCCATCATGCATCCCTTCACTCCAAACCAGTTAAACATTTTATAGTTCGCTATTTTTAGATGCAAGATCTGCTACGCTCCTGAGTTTCGTTGCAGTTCTCTTCTTACAATAATGTCGACGATATAAACCAATTATTGCCTTAATCTCTACAAGAATGCTTTTTGTTGTCTCGTTACGAAGGCCACATCTCCTGGCCTTGCATGCCATCTAGTCCTACAACTAGTTCCATGCTGACCTTCACAATCTACACAGTCGCAAGATGCTCAGAAGTCCTGCCAGAAATTACCATTAAACAACTTTGTTGCCTGGAAAATTCCTTCAGCGCATTCTCGGTCATCGCACTGTAATCATTTATCGGCAATAAGATATTTTTCAGTTGAGTCTTTTGTATTATTTTTTTTTTGCTAGTAGAATTTCTTATTTATCTATTTATCAGTATGTTAACTGAGTTGTGAGTGTTCAACGATAATGTTCAGAACTGTGACGGCACTCTCCCACACCCACCGTACAGCACACACATCACATCTCGTCCGGCATATTAATGTGAGACCAAAGATCGTCTGTCAGAACTTTAAACTCATCCGGATTTTATGCGACGCCGCCATGAGCTGCCATTTTCTCCCGTCCCCTCGTGCGACACTTAAATAAATCAGACGTCTAGGGTTTCTCCGTAGGAGTTTTTCTTTACTTTTTTTGGTCATAGCAAAAGAGCCGACTTGAAATGTTTGATCCACCTGACGACGAAAAAATTTGTGATGTGTGAAAATTTGCACACGAGCAGTGTCGGAGAAAAGAGTCTCATTTATGAGCTTATTCTACTGTTTTGTATCCGTACCTTAGAAAAAGAACGTTCTCGAAGAATGAGAAATATATGGCTTTAGTTTGAAATTCTATGATGGTGTTTACAGTGATGATGATGAAGTGCGGCCTGTTAATTGATAGTCGAAACATGTTTGTCATGAATATGGTTATTGTCGGGATAAATTTGAGCTTTTTTCTTTGGTTTTGTTCTGCCTCCAAAAAGGGGAAGTTTCTACTTGCTACAGGGGTTAATGGATGAAGCGATGACGTCCAATATGTGTATGGTAGACTTGACGTAAGTGCGATTGGACATTTTTGACGTCCTTCCTCGTGACTATAACAAACACTATCAGGTATGCTAACATGGACTTTGCAACAGGAATATCCCAATGGGCTGTCATGTTTTTCAGAATAAATGAGTCAGGCTTCAGCTTATTTGCATGTCGATCTGATGTGAATTACTTGTGAAGTTAGCCAATCGGCTTATGTACTCGTAAATACTTAAGAAGGTCGTGCGCAATATCCGGCAGATAGTAAATTAGTGTGTTGGGTTCAACAATTACCTTAACGATTTATTGTATTTTCCAGTCATCCAAGGATGTTAATGGATTGCGGATTTTAGAAATAGTACACGAATACATTATTCGTGGAATTTTTTTTCGATAAATTCCTTAGCACTTTAATAAAATGAAAGTAAATATGTTCATGGTTCGGATTCTGGTATTACCATGAGTAATCAAATCAGCTTAAAGCTCTAGCTCTTAATAGTTTAATCATGAGCGGTAACTAATAAAATGTGTCATGTAATACGGTCTACTGATAGAGTTGAATATTTAAAGAGCTTGGGGTCAACTACCTCAAAATAATGGTACTAAAATACATTTCTTTGGAATAAGATGTTATCATTTCTTTAAATTCTCACATGATGATGACACGAAAACAAAATATCATATATATCAACAGTATCAACAGTCGAGCCCCGAATTTGAAATAGCAAATTTAAAAGGTTGAATGAAGAACTATCACTGAGCTATCCGTGTATGTTTTCTACCTAACTCTAATTTATCGGAACTAATTTAGATAAAGTTTAATTTTTAAATTTAACCTAATAAGCATATGCAATGAAATAATCAAACTCAAATGTAGTAGGGCTTGGTGGGATAGTTTTTTCACGCATTGATCGATATAAGCCTAATGCTGGAAAATCTTTTCCAACTGGCACATTTAGGAGCATAGCAAAAAATGTTGAGTCCCGCATTCATCCGCGGTAGTGGATTTCGATGAGTGTCATTCTTTCCTCGCTTTGCACTTACTGTCGATATGCGCGGCAGATAAGGAATGTCGTTCATTTCCAGCCAACCTAACCTAAACAAAAAAAAACCATTACGCCGGGAATGACATTCATTATTGATCGTGGATGCTTATGTTAAAGCATCTGTTATTCTCCCTCCTAATGCTATCCGAGGCTAATCATAGGCTTAAGCATCTCATTGGTTGGAATGTCTGTCTTCTCTATCTAGAACGCTCCCAGCAAAAATGCTCTTCTCAGGCTTACTCATGGTTCTTTGAAATGTAATCCGGAGTTTTTTGGTTTCGTGGTAGAATTTGTTTTCAAGATTCAACTTCAAAAAAAAAAACTTTACTCCTTGAAGAGGGGCTCTGATCGTGGTGTTCTGTGATCAAATTGGGCTCACCTTTCTATGTGTGAACTTCTATGTAGAAGATGCTGAAAAAACTGTTCATTGAATCAGAGTGTGCCAGTCTTGGGTAGAATACTCCCGGCACAGGCCTCTGAGTAGTCCTCAATCTGTCTGATATCACCGATTTACGGGTACATTTTTTTGTGCTCAGTTTTGCAATGAACTTTAAAACAATAAGTATCTAGGGGTGCGCAACGAAAGTATTACGTTGGAGAGTGAGCCTCGGCTTTTCAGCCTGATACGGATTCCATGATTGCTGCGGTTGCCATTTTTTTCAATTACGACCTAGATAAAAGCTTTAACTATGAGTTCAAGAAATACGGGGTACTCTGCGAAGTTCACAGCGATCTTTTTTTAAGCAAATCCAAACTTCAGTGAACTCAACTTCGATTTGGTCCATTGTACTACCAGGCAGGAAGCTTTCTTTGGTACAGTGGTTGGAAAATCGTCGATGTTATTCGTTTCCCTTCTATACTCGAGTGGTTTTCTTGGTTGCTGTTTCCGCTGGGGCTCGAACATACACGTATGGGGAAACAATAACAATCAATCATATTACACATTGCTCCTTGCCACCTCTTCATAAGAATACATACTCATAGGCTCATGATGATTGTTATCATTATTCGCATCCAATATCTACTCCACATATACGTAGGAGCCTGCATCGATTGCTGATTTGAAATCTGAAAAATATTGTCTACCGAGGAGTTTCCCGGTTGCAAAATCTAGCTTGAAACCCATTAAGGTTGTTATCAACGTTTACCCAATTGGCTCAGAAGATTTTTAGACCAGAGTTTAAAAATGACGCTCTTCTGCACATTTTATGACTATTGGGATCATCCCCTCTAAAAATACGTCATATTATCAGTACGGTGAAAGAAGTCCAGCCAATAATAAAAGGCTTCAATATTATCTATCGAAAAAGGACTGATTCGGGTCCGAAAAGTTATCTTACAAAGCATTTTCGATTCAAATGATATTTTCCCAGAGCTTGTGTAAATTCTTCTATTATTGTATACCGACAATAAAAAGTATTCATATGTAGTTTTCCGGAATGACATCAAATTTATAACTATTAAAGTTTTATAGGATATGCCATTTGATATGTACGCTTCTTAAGACCCCGTATTGCACCCTTACGTGCTCTGGACCCCTGAAGTCTACATAGAAGCCTTTCCAACCTTTTATATTAAAAAAAAATATTTGTCGCAACAGTTTTTTAAGTGCCAGGGTCTAGCTTCTCGCAACCACTCATGTTGTGTGCGTTATATTTTTCACACGAATGGAAGGGACTTACAGTTTAGTACCGTATCCGAAGGGCAATTTGTTTCGAGAAGCTTTCTCGAGACAACAATACTCTCGGATGTTTGTCAGACGTTCGCGAGAGGTGGGGCCGTGAAAAAACTTTTTGGTGGTTTTCTGGGATTCGAACTTTGAACCTCACGCGTAGTGGTCCGACACACTAACCACTTACGCCACATCGACCTTTTGTATTTATTCAACAAATAAGTCTCATTAAAGCGTTTACCTATCTTATGACATACGAGTAGAAGCCAATGTAACTGCTACTAATACCCTGTCCATTGTTGTCAAGAAAATTACACACTTTTAGCCCTTAGATTACAAATTACTGAATAAAAAAAATAGAATCCAGCCAACCAATACCACTCAACAACAGTCCATTGTAATTGCACAACTCTCCCCAAAATGAGCACACACAAGTGCATGTGCGCAGTGGACTAGTATTGGTTAATGGTAATTGTCGTGGTAATGGTACCTGTTCCCTAATCACAGCCAAGTGCCTTCTTGGCTTGCGAATTAATCCAAATGAAGTCAAGGACAGCATTAGCTTCATACGTGCCTACTTACCTAGCCTACACGTTCATATGTATGTACATATGTGCGCGATGCACACACAATAACAAATTGTAACACCCAACTAATATAATTGTTTCATTATACGAGTATTGTAAATCATAATGTGTGGCAACGTGTAGAGCTCTTGGGCATGCGGAGCATGCGATGTCTTTGATTTTTCTTCTCTTTGGATGGCTTCGACAAAGTCTCATCGGTTGTCGCTGAAACGCACTATTATCCGGCACGATGGTGTGGCCAATTGTAATAATTGTTGCTACACTGCAACAATTGAGCGGAATTTAATTTTTTGTATTACTTCGATTTTTCTTTTAGTCCACAGCAGCGCTGCGCTGGTAAAAGAGTATTTATACTTCACGACATGCATACGGATTACAATTTTAATTCTTTCGTCGACATTTCGACGCAGATTGTGCAAAAGCTCATCGTACAGCTATCATGTGTGTAGTGTGATGAAAGACTGATTTTAGGGGGCCATTTGGGCCATTCCGATGTTAGATGTATAAAATCTTAGTCAAAGTACTTAAATTTGTCGAATGTTAGCTGGTACTGGTGTACTATTGAAGAGGATTAACTTGGTTAATGCATGTATGTGATTAGTAGTGGAGTAATCAGAGCTCATATCCATGTCCATGTCGTGTGGCGAAAGCTGACTGAATTGTATCACCCTTCGGTGTTGCACGAACAGCTTACAGAATGAGGTAGTCACGTGATGACAGTACCAATCAATATCTGTCAATGTATGCAAGTTCAACACCATAGATTTGTTTGGTGAGCCAGTGGAGGAGAGCGGACAAGAAAAGAAAACAAATCAATTTCCTTTGAGGGTTGTAAAGCTCATTATGCGGTGGTCTCGTTGGCGATGATAAACAAGGAAAACCACTCTAAAGCCCATTTCGAACGAAAGGATTATGAGTTGGTGAGAATGGAGCAATAGTACACTGGCCTCCTTGGTGGCGTCCCATAGTCTCGAATGTGGGTTAATTCGTTTTAGCGCGTACATTTCCCAATAGGGGGTAGTTCGAAATGTTTTTTTTTTTCTTTTATGTGCACATGTGGCATTGAATCGTGTGAGTTCATTGTACAATGAAACGACATTACGACGACGTCGTCATACTTAATGCTTTTAGAATTACGTTAGCGTCAGTGGGAGCAGAGCAATGTGTGTATGCGTGGTATGAAGGATAATTGGATATTCAGGGTGAGACTATACTACGACAAGGAATGTATAATGCTGACTTGTGGAAAGGGGTTAGTTGAGAGGGGTGCTGTAGTAAACATTTTTTTTTCTTGTTGAGATTTGGCTTAAGTAAGTTATTTTGGACGCATTGCGTAGTAATGTGTTGGTTTTCCGAAAAAGAGTATTGCAAAAGGGATATGCTATTGATGAATGTCTCTCGAATCTGCATATCCCGGTGTTTTCAAGGTTAACCCTGCTTGAGTATTTTCGAAGCTTTTAGTATAAAGTTCTATAATTGCGAATCTTATGATTCTTTAAGTTAATGCAAATCTCAGATCCGTTCTTCCTTCGGTTGAAATTTTTTGGGAGTGATTTCGTCTGCTTTAGTTTAGGGAGTTCGTTAAAAGTTTAGATCTTTCAATTTCCCTTTCCTCCTGTAGCGCTTTGCGCATCGTATAGAATGATGTACCTGATCCGTCTGTACATATGTAAACCACTTTGCGGTGTTTCCTTCTCTTAGATGAATTTGCAAATATGATATAAAATAACTGACTATCAGTAAATACATTTAAATGTATTACCTTCTACCTCAAGCATATTTCTCCTTCCTCTACAACCTATTAGTTCCATAAGAAACCCAGTTTTCAGTCAATTTAATTTCCAACTTAGGTGTTATCTATGAACCTAGATTTACATCTCAATAGTTTTACTCTCAAAAGCTACTTTCATACCTCCTACTATTTACCCGCAGCCCGTAAAGTTGTATAAATTAGCAGTATATATTAATTTTTGTCGTTATTAATTAGCTTTAAGTTAAGAAGTGCTTGTATAAATAAGTGAACAAAGAAATATACAATTTCTATATAAGCCAGTATCTGTGTTTCTGTCGGGTTTTTCTTTCAGATTTTCAAATCAGAGGCTATAAGTGATTATTGGTTTCCTCATCATGGTACGTATGTATGTTGATGTGAACACGTGAATAAATTCGTCTATGATAACGAAATCAGGGGATACAGTTTCGTGTTGTAATTAAAAAACCTGAGTTGGACTTACTGCCGTTTTGTGATCTTTTCGCCACATCTGGAATCTTTTACTACCATGCTCGTTATAGCCTCAATCGATAGTTCTTATCATGTTGAACCGTATGGTACGAGTATATTTTGATGTGAAGACGTCTATAAATTCGTCTATGATAACGAAATCAAGGGATACAGTTTCGTGTTGCAACTCAAAAACCTGAGTTCCACCTGCCGCCGTTTTGTGATCTTTTCGCCACATCTGGAATCTTTTACTACCAGGCTCATTATAGCCTCAATCGATAGTTCTAATCATGTTCAACCGATTTACTGTATACAAAATTAGTTTTGAGTGGATCTGGTGAAAGTGTATTAATTCTACGCTTATACTTGAAGAAACACCAACTCGAAGTACAAAATAAATCGTATACGGTTAGAAAGAGAATCTCAACAGCAATTCAGTGATACTCCGCAAATTCTTTATGAGAGAGTTAAACGCTCTCAGGGGCGCGGGTGAATAATGGCGCCAGTCCATCTGTCATGGCGGCGGCTATGCAAGTAGGTAGTGAAATCGCTTCTGTGTCAACGTCACAATATAGGGACGTCAATTTTGTGCAATCACCAACCATGGATCGAAACATCATCAAGTTCATACCCGACTACGAGCCAGATCTCGCTACACCTATTATAATCGCCGGCGACCTGAACGTAAATGTCCTGCAGGACTACTCGTTACTAGACTTTACGCTCAGCCAGTTCAACCTGTCCTATATGGAAGCTCCACTGACTACTCTAGACAATATTTGTATTGATTTAACGTTTGCCAGAAACATAACATCCATGCCATTTGCATCCTACTTTTCATATCGCACACCTCTCATCAATAAACTTATAATGGAATAATAATTTATTTCTTTAATTTCCTCTTTTGTTTATTGCTTATTTTCTACAATCCCGGTACCAATAACAATAAAACGATCTCTTGACGAACATTACAGACGTATTCACGTCATCTGTCCGTACCCGCGGTACTGACACACCCGTTTTTATTTCTTATTTCAATGAAACCTTTAATCTTCGCGAATTTTATTATTTTAAATTGAATAACCTGTAGTCACAAATTTTTTCAAATTCAAATTCAAATTTATTGACAATCAATTAAAAACACAATAAAACTTGGTATTTTATAGTACATAGGGGATTGGTAAAGATTAAAATATTAAATAAAACTGACTAAAAATATTAACGTAATGAAATAAATCAACAACAAAAAGCAGAGGGGTGATGCATTAAATATGGAAAACAAAACTAACACAATATTCATGATTAATGCCGAGAATTAAGACAATAAAAGAACGAAATTAAAGAGAATATAATTAAACTGAAAAATGTTTAAGTTCGGCAAAATTAAACCTTTCAGTACTTAAACTGGAATTACCTCTAATGTGAATGGCCAATAAATTCCACAACTTATTGGGGTCGACATAAGATAAAGGAGACGCATTAAGGTGTCTGTACTTTTCCAATATGAGATTATATTATTATCTTGTATACTCGTAAATACGACAATGTTTTGGAGCAAACATCTCGATACAACATCCCATATTGATAAACTGTTGTAAAGAACACCCAAGTACTGATTTATTGTAGAATAATGAGGTATGAACGCATATCTAGGCAATGCGTAGATATACTTCTTCTTCCTTTTTTATCAATTGTTGAAATGTGTTGTATAACTCCAACGTACACGTATATCTAATGTTAAGTATTTCTCCCACGTATTTGCCTTGCTGCTCCGCCACCTGTATGGTTGGCTAAGTTGCGGACCTCAATATCATTCTGCAGGACTCTCTATTTTGGATCACATTATGTATATATATGACAAAACAAGCCTGAATAGGTAAACAACGCAACAAATTATAGTTTGACATTTGACCAACAGATATTGGGTAAAAAATTTGGATCAGTAGACTGGAGTGAGATCAATAAAACTTGGGGCTTAGACGGGCTAAGAAATAGTCCGTTGGTAAGTGACTAATTATGCGTTTTATCTAAATCATGGTTAATGCAGGTGGCTAGCTCATTTATATAAATCAACGGACTAGATAAGTAAAATTGAACACAATTGAACCAAAACATATAGGCAGAAGATCATTAATAAACATGCACAAAGGAATAGGTACCAAAATTGATCCCTGTGGCATACCTAGGCGAACAGGCTTAAAATCAGATGTCCTACCGTCCATCACATTTGTTTTCTGGAAGAAAAAAAGATTTGCTCAAGCGTATTTCTTGACCTCTCGCAAGCCTTTGATAGGGTGTGGCATGATGGCTTGAAATCCAAACTACGACAAGTTCTCCCTGTCTTCTTATAAAATATTCTAGAATCATATCTCGGCAATAAACTCTTTCGTTAGACATGGAGTCCAATATTCCGAGCTTAAAGAAATTTCGGCCAGTGTACCGCAAGGAAGCGTTCTTGGGCCGCTTCTCTATTTGCTATATACTCGTGATATAACGAACGAAGATGGCACCATCCTTGCTACGTTTGCCGATGACACCGCTATCCTAGCAGTAGGTAAAACAATCGAAGAAACGACTGCAAAACTGCAAAACGCACTGAATAATGGAAATGAATGGACGAGGGACTGGCGGATCGCCCTCAACGAATCTAAATCTGTTCACGTGAATTTCACTTACAAGAAAAGTAATAACTTGCAAATTTTCCTAAACTCGGCCCGAATACCCTTTGCAAACGGGGCCAAATACCTGGGAATGACAGTCGACGCAAAGCTGAAATGGAATTCGCACGTGAAAATGAAACGTAAAGAACTCGAAATCAAATATAGAGAAATTTGCTGGCTACTCGGAAACATTCCCAGCTCAGTGCTGAGAACAAACTGCTTTTATACAAGCAAATGCTAAAGCCGGTGTGGACCTACGGTATACAACTTTGGGGTTGTACCAAGAAAACAAATGCAAATATTTTACAAGCTTTTCAAATTCAAAAGAAATTGTCCAAGCACCGTGGTATAGTAGAAACGACGATATCCACAGGGATCTCGGAATACCGACAATCGAAGCTGAAACTAGAAGCTTCGCGAGAAAGCATAGAAACCGACTAATCGGACATGTCAACAATACAGTCCTACAAATTTTGGATGAAAGCAACTTATTGCGCCGACTACAAAGGACGAAACCTTTCGACTTAGCGAGATAATGATTAAACGCGTCTTTTTTTTTTTTTTTTAGGTTGCGCCAAGGATGTATAATCTTCATAGATACTAATAGCCCGAGTGCTACTAGCATGCACGATTCGCAAACCTGAGTAATCGATTCCAGGAATACGCCTACGTACTAAACACACACCCTACACACTTCAACCACTCTCCTGCCGTTAGGTATTTCTTCGCGGGGCTGGTTAGCAATTATGCTCTAGTCTCCAAGGCCGCCTCTTGGGCTCTTCTTAGGGCTTCTGCTCTTCGCAGCGCATTCTGCACACATATTATGAATTAGCAGATCTCCATCCATTCGCCCTCTGATCGTGTCATGTGACTAACAAGATTTGCTGGACTTGGCAGGTTTGCTCTGTCTTCTGCAAAGCGTCTGCAGTAGAACACTACATGCTCCGCGTCCTCCTCTTCGTTTGGACATATTGGACACAGGGGCGAACTATCGTGTCCAAATGGAGGTATTTGATTAAACGCGTCTAGATTGCGGAATATGCAGGATCTTTCAGTAGAAAGAAACCTGCCAAACGTTTTTATTTCATGATAGAAAAATTGCTTGATAAGTTAATACTTAGTTGCGATATCTAACAAATTTATATCGAAGGGTGGTGTCTTTTTAGTCAGTAGTCATGCGCACGCGCTTGCTATTCTCATAGTGTCTATGGAAGATTTTTCACCTACCGTCGAAAAAAAATATTTGTTTTTTGCCGAGAGCGGGTGAAAAATCTTCTAAAGACACCAAAAGGCGATTTCCATTAAAGCTTAACATCTAGAGTCATTCCTGGATATTTTTCTTCGTTCGCGTACAGTATTTGAGCCGAGTTTAAATATACAGGTAATTTATTCAATTTTTTGTAGGAAAGGTTGACGTGAGTAGATTTGTTTTCGTTCAGCACAATATGCCAAGAAATCCTCCAAGTGTGGACTTTATTAATGGCATGTTGCAGCTTTCCAGTGGCTGCTTTAATAGTATCGCCGTGTCGTCCGCAAACGTGGCGACGACGCAGTTTTTTTCCTGTGGGATATCACGCGTGTAGAGTAAATACAGAAGCGGGCCAAAGACACTTCCTTGTGGGACTCCGGCCGCAATCACCTTGAAGTCAGAGTAATCATTTCCATGCTTAACACGAAAGAGGCTCTCGGTGAGGTACGATCGTAAGATTGGAAAGAGTTGCCGTGGCAATAGTAGATGCAATTTATACTCCAAGCCTTCGTGCCAAACCTTATCGAAAGCTTGTGAGACGTCAAGAAATACACCACAACAAATCTCAATAATGTCAGTTATTTTGTGTACTTGGTCGATTGTATTATAGAATGTTTGATTCTGAATCCAAACTGATGGTCAGGAATGAGACGTCTTTCATCGATTACGGGTTGTAAACGTTTAGAAAGTAGTTTTTCGAATATTTTTGAGATAACCCGCAATAAGGAAATAGGCCGATATGATTTCTTCTCATTCAGAGGTTTGCCTGGTTTCGGGACCATTATAATCTCGGTGACTTTCCATTGTCTCGGAACATAGAGCAATCTGAACGAATCGTTGATCAAATAGAGCAGTTTGATAAGAGCTTTATTCGGCAATTCCTTGACCACCTGCGCCGTTAACAGGTCATAACCCGGAGCTTTTTTCGTCTTTAGATTTTTAATCACTTCCTTCAGTTCAATCAATGTAACTTTTTTTATTTTAAAGTTCTCAGATGTCGTGACTGGGGAGTCGGACGTTAACAAAGGGCCGTCGAACGGCTTAAACGTTTCTTCTAAATACAAAGCCTTTCTGCATTTTCTTTGTCACTCTTGGCCCAGTTTCTATCAATTTTCCGAATTGGTGGCGCTTGATTTGAATTGAATTGATGAATTTGATTCTCTTTCAGCGGAGAGATTTTCAAGCTAGGTCGCTATCTTTTTGCTTTTAAATTCCCGAATGCTATCTCTAAGGCGATTGGGTAGTCGATTAAAGGCCTTTTTATGCTGCGGTGCACGAGTGATTTGCCATTTCTTTCAAGCTTTTTCTTTCTCCCTCACCAGTTCAATCATTTCTCTGGGATACTTTTCGTGGCGGTTGATCTTATAGCTTTTAGAAGGAGTGTTACTCCATGCCGCTCTTTGGATTGCTTCCACGAAACGATCAACTTCGTCCTCCAGTTCACAATGTGTTTTAAGAGATACGTTTAAGGCGATATTTGTTTCGCAATCATTTCTAAATTCCTCTCAGTTTGTTCTACTGCTAGTAAGCCTTGGAGGTCTTTTTTTCTTGATTAACACTTTTCCAAGTAATAAAATTACCGGAGAGTGGTCAAAAGATAGATCAAAACTTTCTTCGACTGTAATAAACTTCTCGTAAATGCCTTTTGTAACGAAAAAATCGATAAGATGGGGAATTTTTTCTGAGTCGGTTGGCCAATAAGTCAGTTTTCCTGTCGAATAAAAACAACAACCGAATTCATTTGCCACTTCGTAGAGAATTTTTCCTTTAGAAGATGTACATCTTGAACCCCAGTAGGTGTGCTTCCCGTTGAAATCTCCACCAACAAGGAAATTTGAACCAAGGGCATTGAAGACACGAAGTGTCATCGCGGCGGACAGTAAACAGATGCTAAATTGTAGCTTAGGTGTTTATTTTTAACCCTTACCGTGCACAACTGAAGTTCTTTCAGCTCTATGCTTATATCGACCCGCGCTCTATCAGAAGGATGATAGGCGTGATAACCAGAGTAGCCTGTTATCTTTATTTGCGATTCCCTTGTTAGATGGGTTTCGGAGATCAAACATATGTCGATATTTTCTCTCATTAGGAAAACTTCTAATTGTTTAGTTTTTGTAAGAGTCAGTTTGGATTCCATGTTACTATTTTAAGCAAGGAGTCCATATCTACTTAGATTTAGATATAAGGTTAGCCATATAAAAGCTTTCGACGTAACTAAGACGTTCGAGAACCCGTTTGCTAATTTCACATTGTTCCTCGAACTTAGCATAGATAGAGTTCAGAATTTCTCTCAACGGATCAGGGGGTGGCCCGTCGTTTCGTTTGGTTGCTTTGACTGCAGCCTAAGAATACGTCAGAGAACTGGGGTTCGCTGGCTTATCCGAGGTTATTTTTCGCTCAGTCCTTTTAGTTGACGACTTCAACGTACGTTTAATTGATTGATAGGATGTCTGATTGACTGGTTCAAGAGTTTGCACCGCTGATTCAAGCGGCCTTTCAGTCAGCTCATGAGTCTGTACAACTGGCGTACGAGCTCGCTCAGTCGTTCCCCGTACAGTCGGCGTTGTACATTTTCTCCGTCGTATTTGTAATTCCTTTCTGATCTCGCAATCGCTATAATTTGCTGGGTGCCTTCCTTTGCAGTTAACGCAAATTGCTTTTTCATTTTTGCTCAAACTGCAATTTTCAGAAGAGTGTTTTCCAGCGCACCTTACGCAGCGCGGCTATTTCCGACAGTACGCCTGTGTATGATTAAACTCTTGGTAGCGCTTGCATTGAGGGATTGTCTTCGTGTTGACACGTAGCGGCTCGATTTTAACGACCATACTTATAACTGTACGAATATTGTATATCTTTTCCTGGCTTTCCGTTATATGGAATGGTAGCACAAAAAGTCTACGTTTTACTACAGCTTTTTCTCCACGGTCGGACCGTTTTCTCTCTTTTTTTAAAGTTTCACGGCGTCGAGAGTGTTATAACCTCTATTGCTATTGTTTATCATATCTAGAGCAAATAGAGCCCAACGTTTCAGCTCGAAAAAATTTTGAATCCACCCCGATGGCTGGCGGAGTAGAGGACGACCTTGCGGTATGTGGCGCAAACAAGTGGAGAATGAAGTTGGCTGGATAGGATTGTTCGTTGAGGCTCAGGTTCGCATCGGACTTTGAAGCCACTTAAGTAAATAAATAAGTATCATTCATCACAACTATGTAGATCCTGCTTGAAAGAAAACTGCTAATGAGTTTTTCAGCCCTTGGTGAAAAGTATACATTTCGAAATAACTCTCGCAGTTTCCAACTGACGATGTCGTAATTAACTTTACCAAAAGTCTTCGCGAGATTTATCAAACACAAGAGAGGCACAAGTCGTTTGCTCGGTGAGACTTATTGTTTGGGGATGAGCTGTACCCCACGTTGAAAAGTCAAGGAAAGAAGAAAACGGATAATACAGTACAGATGTTGGCGAAAATTTTAAGCAATTACTGTTAAATAAGGCTGAGTAGAGCGCTGAGGTATTTTTACATATCTTTTATTGCAGTTGACGTAGTTCAGTCCGTAGCACAATTTTTTATCAATTCCACTCACGTCATGGTAACACACTTAATTTAACCTACACCTGATGGTCAACAAAAGTTTATGAACACATATTTATATTTTTCTTTTTCCTTTCAAGACCAAGGCCTTCAAAAGCTGTTTTCAGTGAAAAAGAACTTTAGTGAAATAAACAAATAAATATTCCAATAGTTGCTGCCAAAAGAACATCTGTTAACGCAGACCTAGACCTTTCCCCTGACCAATTACATTTTGTGTATGTTCTTGCCTACTCAGATGGAATGGAATTATACGCTAAACCTTTCGCAAACACAAGGTACTTCCCCAATTGAGCATGATAATTAACATAGCCACAAAAGCCGCTCATGCGGGACGTAGCTATTTTTTCGCTTATGATCAGGTCTGCAGTACAGTATCAGTGTGACACACCCATCATTTTCAGAAAAGATGTAGCTATTCTAAGTGAAAGCAAATTTCACAAGAATGATGTTCAGTCATCTCGCAAAATTAAAAATAGTATATGTATGTAGCTCGACTCAAAGACAGATTGTACACGTCCCATTCAGACGGATATGTTAAAGCCAAACAAGGAAGATAAACAAACATCGATTCTGTAACAAGTGCATTCTACCGGCGGAGTATGAGCACATAAATCGAGGCACTCATCTAACTACAGCTCTACTATGATAGCGAAATACGTACGATGAGGTGACGCGTTTGGGACTTGTTTTCGCCACACTTGCATAGTTTTCTTGTTGCCGGAGGTTTTTCTTAGTCTTCTTGAAGACACATTTCGACATGTGAGCTGAGCACACACGAGGGTACTAACAATATACTGACCATGCGGCACCGCACCGCGCGCCTGATGCAATTGTGATGCGGCTAACGTCGTCTTCATCGTCGCACCTAATTTCAAGGCCCAAATATGTGTCAATGTTGCTTTGCAACAAAAGCAAAAGTGGAAAATCCATCAATGTGTGGCTCCGCAGTAGTAGTTCATCGCAGCTCGTAGGCCGCAATAAAGATGCTAATTTGCTTTGGATTTTTGCATTTTATAGGTTTTCATTTCGCTTTGATTCGAACTTCTGTTTTCTATGCGAAGCCTTGATGGTTGATTGTGGATCTAGGGAGGACTGTGGCCCGCGAGTTGAAAGTAAATTTACTACCGTGGGTAGTGCATAAGTACGAGTATAGTAGTTGATCCCGTCCCGTGGGGTATTCCATAGGAGAGCTATGAACTGACACAGCAGGTTGTGATTGGAACTTGTTTTGTAGATACAAGTTGTTGAGGCTATTATCCTTTTACAGAAAGTCCATATATCGCAGTAGTGCGCGATCGTCAATTGGATTTATTGTATCGTGCATTATGTAACCCATACTTAGCTGAGGAGGGGTGCGCTTAATTGAGACGATTGTAACAGACCACGGTGAAAATTGTTTGCATTTTCAAGTTTTTCTACTCCAGGTCTATTGGATAAAGGAAAAACTTTATTTGTAGTTTCAAATGAAATTTCATCACACAAATAGGTAACTGACGGATTATGTGCAAAAAAATTATTTGTTGCGCTCATAGCCAACGTGCGCCATTTAACCACCATCATCGGTCAGCCGGTTAGACTAATGTGAGGAATTCAAGTTATTTACTTGTAAATTGGAAGCCGCTATTTCAATACAAAGTCAGAGAATGTCTTGCAAACACTCGTAGGTTGTGCAATTTGCAGGCTTTCTTGTTTGGCCAACTGGCAGGACTATAGACGCCAGAAATTGTTGCGTTAAAAAAGAGTCATCAGCAAACATTTCGTTGCGCTGAGTGCTGTATTTAAACGCCCACAGCGAGTTCAATGAAATATCGGAAAGGAACGATGGTATAACTTTGACATTCTCTAAATGAAAACATACAAAAAAACTTTTATAGTTACTAACAAATACTTAAACCCGTTTTGTAGGGATTGCATAATATTCTAATCTTCCTCGCGAATGTATATTTTGCTGAAGTATTGCAGTTCTTGTATAATACCTTTGCAATATAATTTCTAAAATCTAGTTGGGTACCACTCTGCAGTGTTTCCACTTTTATTAATTAGGTTGGTTTGATTGGCCTTCGACGGAGTAAACTAAGACCAACTATACTTATTAATTTAGGTGGAGTTACAGTTCGAGGTGAACCTGGGCCTCCGTCAACAAGTCTTTTCATTAAGATCGAACTTTAGCTAATTGCCTCCAGTTGCGTACTCAAATTTGGTCGAGGTCCCCTTGAACTCGTGCCCTCTGCTGCGTCATCATTCCGGACAGGATTCGAAGACTCTGAGGATTGGAGCAGGTGTCAATTCGCTCAACATATCCTAGCCATCTCAAACGTCCAATACGCAGTTTTTTTTTTTTTTTTGACTAGGTCTATGTCACTGTACAGCACGTATAGTTCGTAGTTGAATCTTCTCTTCCAAAACCTGTCAATGCAAACGGAATCCAATATCTTACGACGAATTTTTCTCTCGAAGCGACTAAGGATATTTTCATCCGCTTTCAATAAAGTCTATGTTTCAGCGTTTCAGAATCTATAGCAGAGTCAAGGTGGACAAAGTCCCTTACTACCTCGAAGTTGTAGCTATACACTGTGATACTCTGTTCCATTCGTTGGCGTTGATTGTCCCTTTTTGTTGACAGCATATATGTACTTGGTTTTCACTTCGCTTATTGCTAGACCCATTTTGACCGCTTCAATGCTTGTAAGCGCACCGGTGACAGCCCGCTGAGTTCTTTCAATAATGTCAATATCGTCGGCGTATGCAAGCAGTTGTACGGACTTTTGATAGATTGTACCTCTGGTGCTGGCTTATGAGTTCCACACAACCCGTTCAAGTACAATATTAAAGAAAATACTTGACAGCGTGTCACCTAGCCTAAAACCGTTTTTGACATCAAAGGTCTCGGTGAGATTATTACCGATCTTGTTGGAGTAGCGAGCGTTTCAGGCGTTCACACAATATCGCAGAAAAGATCTGATGCCTCTATAATTGGTGCAGTTCAAGCGGTCTCCTTACTTGTGGATAGGGCAAAAGATGCTGAGATTCCATTCATCGGGTATACACTCGTCTGACCAAATTTTAGAGATGAATTGGTGTATACTCTCTACCAATAAGACTTTAAGCTATACTCGTCTTATCGGCAGCAGCCAGCAGATAAAGTGAATTATAATGAATTTTTCTAAGTACGCCTTAACTGATAATGTAAAAGGTAATCATATTTTGTCCACCTAATTTAAATGCCTTATTTAGAATGGAAACGGGTTGTCATGAACAACATTTGTTATTCGTTTGTCTGTAATAGTAACTGTCCGCCTATATTAATATACCATAAGCTCTTATAAAATGCAAGATCAAGAGTCACCATTGAGCAAAATTGTGTAATGAAATATACCTTTCACATAACTCTCATCAATTCGGAACAACGGTATAAAGCATGTTCAAAGGAAATACAAACTGAAAATAGAACCGCTGAAATTATTTGCCAACATACGCAAATCAGACCCAAAACCTTACATATTTACATAGCACTATTCTTTAAAGATCTTCTGTCAGCACTTTGTCTACAGAATATGATCAAAAATCCAAACTTCCCGGCTGAATTTTTCTATTCTCTACAAATGTCTATCTAAACACGAATAACAACTCATTTCGCAAACAGTGCTAACATCTTAGTCAAATATTTGATCTAATCGCGCGATCCAAGGCTAACGCATTTAGTTGCCCGTGAATAGAACGATTTTTGGTCAAGACTTATTCAAGATATAATTTCTTTTTATCATAACTGCCACACAAAATCTAGCTGCTAAGGGTCAACCACTGTTTGTTTAAACAATTAAAAATGTCGCACATTAAATTAAAAGTGAAGTCGCAGTTGCATGTCCTTCCAACTGCCATTCAATTATAAGGTAGACAAATTAACAGGTTTCTTCGTATTTGTTATCGAACTATAGGAGGTGAAAACAAAGCAACGCTGTGCGGGTGACATTGACCATATAAATTCCCCCGATGACAGACGATATTTCGTTTGAGATCAACACTTTTCTGACATCGGGACACAATAAACTTATTGTCAAAGGTTTAGTTAAATCTTCAAGGCCAAGTGCTTGCTCCAACTTTGAACTTTTGACTGTCGCAGGTGAATAAATTTCGGAAATTTGTAAAAAAAAAAAAACTGAAAACAAAAACAAAGCAATCTATTTTCAGGGGAAAAGTTTAATGATCTTTTAGTATTCAACATGAGGCTTTGATGTACATACTCGTATATGATAGGGGGTGGGGGAGCTTTGCATCTGCATACACGTGACAATGTGCTCTTGGTATGTTCATAAAAATAACAAGTTTTAGCACTTGTTGTCCAGCATAAGTGATTTAATTTTTTTTTTTCTTTAACTTTTTTTTTTTCTTTTGAACTTGAATTATTCATTGTTTATATTTTTGTTTGGCAGATTTGTTTTGTTGTTTGTGTTGTGATTTCTGTGGTGCTGTCATATTGCGTTGTATAAAAAATGTGATTATTGAATTAAACTTCAAACACAAATATCCGCTACTTACATAGACACGCATATAACAAAGTTTGTTAAGAGATCTACTTCGTTATAAGAATGTGAATATGCAATACTAACTCGCAATATGGTCAATTGTAGCTAGAACACTTTAAGGCTTAACTTTAAAATTGAAACGTGACTCGTAACGGTGTTTTTGTTTTTAATTAGTAGGTTTTACGAATTCAATTTGTAAGGAACACGCGAGGAAACACTTTAATGGAGTTATTAAAAAAAGTAATGTTTCAATCAAAATAATTCTGCGCCATAGTTCTGCGGAGATTGATTGATTTATGCATGAACGAGCTGTTGTGTTTTATAAAAAATCAGTTGTTTCGATGATTAAAACGAAAAAAGCTTGTCGATAAGTGTCGATAAATCTATGCTTGTCTAGCGCTCGTGGATGCAAACATGTTGAAGCAAAAACTTATAAAACAATAAATTTTCTAGGATATTACCGAAGCAAAGTTTACGGATCGTACCAACTAGCTAAACAGTCACGTCAGTATGATCTGACGATCAGCGTATTAATTATTTATTATTACGAGTACTCGCTTAAAGTAACCTGTCAATATACGAACAGGTTTTGGAGAATTACGATTCATTTGCAGCAGAATTGGTTGCCTTTGAAAGAATAAGGATAAGCATAAGGAAGGTTTATAAGACGAGAAACAAAACTGAAAGAGGAAAAACAAGAAAATGAAACGTCATTAGAGTTATTATTGTGAGGCAGTCGTGCAGAGCGTTGTTAGATGTAACTAGTAAGTGTACTATGTACCTAGTCCTGCTAAAATTGCTATTACAATTGCAAATTGTAATAAACATTAAACAACAAAACATTTTAGATTAGTATTTATATAATATTTTTGCTTAAACTGTAAGCATTTAAAAAAAATGCGGTTAATTAAAAGTGACCGCATTTTCCCTTCTTTGACGTAGGCCCTCAAACGGTCTGATCACTGGGCTACAAGGGCACGCGCGGTTTCTAGGGACAAGGACAGCGCTGCTATGGTTAAAATTACTTTTGAGGCCATCCAAATCTCGGTGTGATCTCTTACAAGCCATACTCTCCAACATTCATCACAAGGAATAATCCAAAGGATTCAAATCTGACCTTCCAGAACGCCAATCCTCGGAATATTGACTTTATGTGCTAGAACGGAGTATTTTTAGCAAACACATCTTGCTCCATTAAAAGAGTATTTATTAAGCCTTTAACGATGCCTTCTAGGACATCTTCTTCGTACACAATTTTGACTCCTTTTTGGCAAAAATGAAGTGCAGACTTTTACCGAAGCAGGACGATGGCCGTGCTGAACCCTATTAACTGTATTTTTTGCTTCTTTAGATATCCTTGCACACATTTTATAGTTTTGTTTATTACGATCTTTCTCGACGAACAAAATCTTTTTATCCGTAAAAACGATAGTTTTATGGCCGCTATCCGCGTGCCAATGCAAGAGTCGCTTGCATGTTCCAAAGACAATTTGCTTTAAATAAGCTGTCAATAGATGTTCAGTTGACTGACGAAATGCTTTCTTGTTGAGATCATCCCGAATGAGTCTTGATATGAATCTGGTCGATATATCTAGGCCATGAGACACCATTTTCTGTTTTCGATGGGGATTTCCTCGTATTTGCTTCAACGGTTCAACAAATTATTTATAATGTAGCCGGTCTCCTTTTGGTTTTGTTTGCTTGCACCCAATGTACTTCGTCAGGAACTAAAAACACTTTTCACCTCTTTTTAATACAAAAATATACTTTATTTTATCATTTTAGTTAAACGAGTTATTTTCTTTGCTGCCTGAGACAGACTGCCTCTTTTTCTTTATTTTTCACCAGTAGTTCCTTTACATTTTCTTTCTTTTGCTTCTTCCCTTTCGCCATTCTTTTATCTTTACTTAGGAACTCTACTTTACTGTTCCTTGGTCTGCTACAATACATATTTTATCATATTTGACAGTTATCTGAAATTCTGAATATTCTGAAGACGTTATGTCTTCACTATTACCGTTGATCACGGAGGATGCCAGCCGTTTGAATATTAAACAAATTTGTTGATTATTCTCCCATTTTTCTAAGTTTTTCCTATGCGGCTTCTAAAGTTTAATTTCGTCTAAATATACATGTCTACGAGTACATATACTATATATATTTTGCAGGCGCAGAAAGCTACATAGCTCTTTGTTAATTTGGGTTGGAGCGCCATTATCCAAATCTTCTGCTCTTGATCAAAGTAGTATGTTCACAATTCCAACTGAAACATGGTTGGCTGGAAGTAAATAGAATTACTTCGGCAACGGTTTCTGCACATTTGTTAACATTAGTAATAAAACCCACTTCCAAGAGGCGAAACAGTCAGACACCTCTTTCGAATCAAACATCTTACAATTCCAAATCTGCCAATTGCGGTCCTGTTGCTCTATCATTGAAATCAGTAGCTGGTGTATCTACTACCAGTACAAAAGCTTTTCCGAATTTCCTCAACTGTCAATGAAATTTATCACTATTTGCAAATTTGACACAGCAAGCCATAGTAGAGCACTTTCAACGGAAATACTAGCTGTGCAGTCTTACGGAAATTAATAAACTTATTATTTACCTTTCCGAACACTAAAATTTAATGTTATGTTAAGGGAAAGCTCTGTACTTAGTTTGTTATTGGTAACATATTTTCATAAAGTATCGAGCTAAAAATTTAACTGAACACTAAATATGGTTATTAATAGGGCACAGAATGACTTATAGCCACGAGTATGTCTAGGTTCTTACGTAAGCAGGATAGTTAAGGATACATAGCTATATATTGACAGAATGCTTTAAGGTATTATTTTGTAAAAAAGGAGCAAAAAAAACCCGTGGTATTCAACACATATTTGTTGACAACAAAATACATCTTTTCAAGATTTTGAGCACCTTTTATCAAGAGCTTAGAGATAGATATTTGGCGCAACAGCTCTTTAAGTGACAGGGCCTAGCTTCTCGCAACCACTCATGTTGTGTGCGTTATATTTTTCACACGAATGGAAGGAACCTACAGTTTAGTGCCGTATCCGAAGGGCAATTTGTTATGAGAAGCTTTTTCGTAACAACAATACTCTTGGATGTTTGTCAGACGCTCGCGAGAGGTGGGGCCGTGGAAAAACTTTTTGGTGTTTTCTGGGATTCGGACTTGGAACCTAACGCGCAGTTCCACGACAAGAATTAAAATAGTCTAATTGGGGTTGGTCTTCCACTGAATTTATACTAACCATATCACCTTTCCTCTTTATTTAAATTCGCAAACAGTATTTGTCCTATTACCTTTGTAGCTTACAGGTATCTATATTTAAATTATATCACCCGAAATTGGCAGTCCGTTTTGTCCTACATTGGAAATTACTTCGATCAAATCACTTGAGTCATGCGCTTGTCCAAATTGGCTTTAGCCTATTAAACAAATTGTAAAATAACTGATTTATTCATAATTTACAAGGATTTTAATTGCTTAACACTTCTTATGTTGGGAAGACATATTAAGATATTTTATTTTTATCTTTTAGGCATACTGAAGCTGTTTATTATTCGAAGGTATGTAATAAATTTTAAATTTTTTTTCCCATTTAGGATTTGTTTTTCTTTTTTTTTAGTTAATTTTGAGCATCACACAGCACTCAGTTTGGACTGTTAGTAAAATTAAAATAAAATTTCCAAACCTAACTATTATTTCCCAATACTCAAACCACAGCCTATAAATCCATTTTATCGACAATTTGGACCGAAAGCCCATAACCCATATACAGATTTTGGTGGTTTTAATGGATTTTGCCATAAAATAGTGAAAATCACAGAGTCTTACAAAATAATTTAACGAAAACAGGAAAAGAAATACAGAAACAGAAAAAATTATGAAAACATCTCCGATGGTAATCATTGATAGGGTCAATTTACTGTGGGCATTATTGCCCCATAACACGTCATATATTGCTTCATTAGCCGCATTAGATAGATTGCTTTTAGTGGTAAAATTGCAATACTTGTCGGTTATGGTTCAGTTAAGCTTAATATTACTGTCTAACGAGTCACAATTTTACATGTATTAAAGGATTCCTGGATTTCATTGATTTTTGTCCTGATGAGCCAAACTATTGTTCCATTAATATTATTGTTTTTACTTAATCGAAAAATAAAATTAATATCTACAGCTGAGTATTATACACAGATACATCTTGGTAGCAAAAAACTGCTTATATAGGTAGTAGCTAGACAGATATTGCGCGAGATTGGCCGTCTTATCAACATGTTTTACCTTCAAGAAGAACAATTAAATTCCAATGTCATGAAACCAGTGCCATTAAATAAATATGCGCGAAGAACCCGTCTATTATCTTAATGCTTCTAACAATTGGAATTTATACTCCGCTCATTTGGTGGGGATTCCCGAAAAGATATTAGTCACTTAAGACTTAACATATAAGTGACTTCAGTCAGGATATATATGTGTAATTAGAAATAAGACTTCAAATGTACTTATCGTTTAACTAGGTATAATACTAGCGCCACTATAAGCAAAATCCTCGGTTTCTGTTTAATTTATTCATGTATACTCGTATACCTAATCACAGAAAACAAATAAATAAAAAGAGAACAAGTAAATATTATTGATAAAACTTGTTAATTTGATGTTTGTTACTGGAAAAGCAAGCCCTCAAATCTGTTGACTGTTCGTTTTCATTGTGTAAACATGTTATTTTTTTTTTTATTGAAATAGATCTAGACGCATGATTTAAACGGGACATATGTCATGAGGGCAGCATGATTCCATCAATGACAGGTTTATTTGGTAGGAAACAAACATTGTTTAAAAACCGGTGTAAGTTTCGGAAATATTTATCCTAAATGGCTTGAGGCATCTCAGTAATTCAAACAATAAGTCCAACGAATTTATAAGCCAAAATTTAGTCTAAACTTTAGCATCAGTTAGGTATGAATGCTGGAAACACCAAACCAGAGCAATTATGACCTACGTGCAATATATTGCAGTGCCAACAGGTATAACCCATTACTAAAATATTCCATCTCTCAGCTTCAGGAATAAGTACTAGTTTTAGGTACCCGCATTCATCGTACCAGACCAAAAATATGCGAATAAAGGCACGACTATTGAATAGTAAATGCATTGCAATATAATCACTCATTTTCACTTAAGGTGCAACCAAATTCTGGCACGTTGTGGTGTTTTGAAAAAAAAATTGGTGATCCCTTAGTATACGTATTCCAATAATTTGTCTGTAGTCACAACATGCAGCACACATTTGAGTACTACAGTTAATTTAGTCTTCCTATTTAAGAGAACCACTTAAGCTTCAAAAAGATTAACTGAAATTCAATTCCTAGTATACCATATAATCTGTCAATTACATATAGACCGACATAGAAAAAAAAATTTCAACAAACTTATTAAACGATAAAATAAATAAAATAGATAAATCTGCAGACCTCTTCCCCACTTATTCTTCCTACTTCCTTTCAGCGATATTATGATCCCACTTCACCACATTTCTACTGATCCGCCTGTGGAGTTCGCCTATTTGACGTCAGAAAATATCGGCAGGCCTTCCGATTTTGGATCACCTGGTTACTGAGGCCAATCAAATGCTGGTGTCGTTGCATTTGTGTGATACAGGCGCTTTTAAGCCTCCCTCTCCTGCCTCGCAATGTTTTTGGAACGTTCACTGATATTGCCTTTTTAACAGGGTTCAAATGATCTTTTCTTTGAACGTGGCAATACCAGCTGAGCCGGTCGCGCTCTATTTTTCGTAAGATGGCTTCTTTGACGTGAAGGCTTCCAAGGATCTTCGAACTTCTTATTCGATCAAGCTTTGTCACTCCTGCTGCCATGCGAAGTATCTTCATCTCAGCTATCGTTAATTTACTTTCATACATTTAGTATATTGGCCAACATTGTGAACCGTATTTGAGCGCTGGACGCACAACTGCGATGTAGAGCCTTCCTTTCAATTTAGGGTCATTTCTTTGGTCACAGAAGATATTGAAGTTTTCTCACCACTTCATTCACCCTACGCTTACGCGATGATTGATGTCGTCATCACAAGTTACTTTGCTATTGATCATAGAACTTTTCGCACTTGGGTAGCATTGTTCCATTCAAATAAATGTCTGGAGTAGACCTGAGTAGATCTGAAAATGGGCAGCACATGTACTCTATCTTTTTTGAACTAATGCGTTAGCCACTTCCCTCCAAAACTTACATCCACACATCAGGCAGGCCTGTTTACCACATTGCTTGCAAACACGTGGCGGGATCTCGTCAAAATATGAGAACATTTTTGAAGTTTCCCACGAATATAAGCTTAATAGATCGTTGCCAACTCGCAGAGGTGAAAAGAAAAACGTTTGCGTCTTCTGAGGAATCTGAAGCAATTGGCACTAAATTTTGCAGCATCAATAGTATGATGATCTCAACGAAAATCTAGACATCCATACGTATCAAACATTGACGAACTATCTGTTCTCCTATGTTGACTTCATTAATTCTTAGTTTGGCCACGTTAGTATACGTATACCGCTTTAGAAAAAGTAGACAGCATTCGTTTTTGGCACCCCAATTAATGACAACATCAATATCAGAAAAGAGCTCGGTTGATATTCGCTGTCGCTGTGACTCTACAGACTGGGGAATGGATTGTATTCCAAGTAACAGAGATGAATTGATTTATCTGAATGAAAAACAGGGTCAGAAATGGAAAAGAGTAGTAGGGAACAGCATCATTTGTAGAGAATGCGGAATGAGGAACATCTAAAACAACTTGTACTAATCAACTTAAAAGACTTGTTCTTGGAGAGGGAATCCATCCGGACCTGAAAACTTATTTCTATTTACGATTATTTCATTAAGGACTAAGGCTACTGGACGTGTTAGGGAAAATGTAATATTTTTCCTAAATAATGTTATTCCGGGCTCAGTACAGGTAGAGAAGCAGAGCTTACTGGAATAATGAAATTACGAAGCAACCAGCAATATTCTAGGCGTTGAAAATGAGTTTAGGGATAATCGAAGAGGTTTTTCAACGAACGAGTAATAAACATGAGGGTTTATGGCATAACGGGTTAAAGAACTGAGAGAACGTGCATATTTGGGATAATTTTACAGTCAACCGAAGATTATTTCAGTAAATTTACAGTAGAAGAATAACCACCAGAAACTTATTTTAATCAGCTACATACAGTACGAACTCGGTAATCGCAACCCTTGATACATGCAACTCCTCGATTTTTGCAACACTATAAAACATAGCATTATAACCTTTATAAGTGCAACTCCTCAAAAAAAAAAAAAAATTCCTCTATAACTGCAACTTCCTATTATGTTAGTAAGTAAATATATAAATACATACATATGTATGTTTTTTTTCTTTTTTGTCTCTTTTCTTCTTTCGTCATTTATCTTCATATTGAATTATGAGGAATTCACAAATGGCCGTTTCATGCCGTTATTTTGTATAATTTTTTTGCTGTTCTTTTGCGTATGCATTATGAGTAATTGTCAACAGACAATTTTTAGCTAAAGAAAACGCTATTGCAGGAAAAGTTATTCTGTATCTGAAGGAGCAGCAGAGACTGCTGTTCTAAAAAGCCTAAATTGTAACAAAGTACGAACAATTACAGATATTTAAAATAAAGGTATTTTTATGTAGACCTATGTTTATACATATGTGTGTTCTTACGAACAACCATTTTTGTAATGTTTCATTCAAAAATCAATGAATAAATAAGTTTAATAAAATAAATTAAATAAACTTTTTAATAAAGAAAATATTAACTTTCTGTTTCAAACCTCGCAAAAGGTGCTGTATTTACCATGTTGCACATTGTATAATTTTTCCTCGGTAGGTACAACAATCTCAGTAAATCCGATTTCTATCAGTTGCGATTACCGAGTTCGTTCTGTATGTATATTGCTTCTCAAAAAAAATTAATAAAATTCGCACATGTAAAGGGTTAGTCGGGAGCACGAATAAATCTGCCTTAGTAATCACATGCAACAAAGGCAATGGTCTTATAGACAATTCGATTACTATGCTCTACTTCTGTCGAGTTCCGTCCACTTAATCTGCATCATTTAATGCTAATCTAAATTTAATTCCAAAAGAAATTACGCAAAATTCCCAGAATTTCCGTTTGCACATTATAGCCTCCAAAACTAAACCAAATCATAACTGTATTTCCCTATTGATTATATTTCGACTGCCAGATAATCTCCGAGTAGAGAACTCGGTCAATAACCCACCAAAAGGTCGCCAAAGAGAACAGTACGCACAATCACACTCAATCACACATAAACAAATCATAACCTCCAGTCTGTATCTAAGGGCTCATAAATTCTGCAAATACTATTCGCTACACACACACTCTTCCCAATTAATATATAGAAACACGCACGAAACCGATTAATAATTTAATTATCGAAGGAGTCCTCTTCGGTTTCAGTCGACGGATACGTCCGCATAGCTGCCACCTCATACAGCACCCACCACGGTTCACCTACCTAGCCGCCAAAAAAAGCTTAATAAACAGAAAAAAAAAACCAAATAAAGATAATTGAAATTCAATTATGTATAGAATTTTTGACCGCACTTCGAAATGCCATGCGAAATGGGCGCTAAAAATATTGCAACAACGACTAGGGGGATTCCAAAGTGAGCCAGAAATGCGATGATTACAAACTTCTTCTAATATGCATCTAGGCCTCAATTTGCATGTACAGATTGTTCGGTTCGGATGAGGAATTACAACTGTGCTGTGCACGCACGACGATGGAAATCGCGTGTGAAACCTATCGACGATGATGAGGTATCTAGTATCTTATATAAGAGTTCGATTTGGATTCGTTCACTATCTCCTGTTGGCATTTTTCATTTTCATTTTCATTTTCATTTCCATCATCTCCATTGGGTGCGAGTTGACGAGTGGACACCCAGTGAGCAAGTGCGTGTGCGCCTCCTCTGTCAGTGGGATACCTAATGGTCGCATAAATTTCAAAACGCCACTCGATCTGCAGTGCAACCCAGGTTTTACGTTATAAAATTTCTTTAGCGTACCATTTGCCATACTGTACTACTCCGATGACGTCAGGAAAAAGAAAAAAAAAAAACGCAATTTATGTAGCTTTTATCTTTTTTAATCTGCTTTCATTGAGCAGGTGTATCGAAGAGAGGTATAGAAAGAGAATAATAATAAAAAAAGTGCACATGAATGCCGTAATTTAAGAGAGTTTGTGTTTAAAAAGAAGTATCAATCTATTGGTGTTTTTTTATACGGCATGTATCTGTATCTTATACTAATAAAATATTCCAAAAATATGTGTTGACAGTAAAAATTCGTTCAGACTTTCTATGGCAAAACTACCTAAATTTCATCAGAAAGATACTTTTCCCGCCAAAAATGTGTACAAATCTCTCTTTAGTTTTAATTCAGCAGTCACATGTGCTAACTAAAATCTTGTACATTTTTCTAAATATTCTGCTTAATACAATTTGTATTGTGTATCTCTCACACACTAACTCAGTTTTTTTTTTTGACTTTGCGCAAAACAAAATTCAGTAGTAGAGATAATAAAGAGAGAGAGAGAGTGAAAATATACATAATCTCTGAGGTATTATTCAGCGCTAAGGAAGATAACATGCGTTTGCTTTCGTCAATGTATCTGCATACATACATATTGGTTGAAGATTGGAGAATAATAAATTTCTAAGTGTAGAACATAATATACTTTAGATATAAGTTGATGATATAATGCATATTTTATTGCAATTTAGATTTTATAGTGTTGCGAGACAGCATATCCATTTTGAGACTTGTTTTCGCTTAGAAATGGGAAGAAGTTTTGCGTAGTATTGTATAAAATATGTGGGTAGATAGTATCTATTAAACCATAGTTTAGCTAACTAAACTTTATAATATATGTATTATAAGTAGATATTAAAACATGCTAACCATATTCGCTATGAAATTACCATCGCATGGGAAAGAATTACGCCATAAATCCAAAAAAGCCATACAAGCTTGAAGATGCTTTTATAATTTGAATTCGAATTTAAAAACAAAATTAAAAATTAAAAATGTTTTTGCAAAATTGTACATAAGAGAATTATTGTGAAATATACTCTCCATCCTTCACGATTCTTACCTCTAACTCATCAGAAGGAATCTCCAGACCAGTGCAGAGGAGATGTCTTACTTGATCCATCGAAACATATGTACATATGTACATAATGTACATAGATCGTTTCGTTCCGAGATATCAACATTGAGTACCACGCGTAGTCTGGTGTTGCTCATTCGACCCCGGTGAGTTATTCCAGCAACACCACAGAAGAATCATTAGATAAAGCATCCACGATCTTATTCTTTTGATCATAACCCAATCTTCAAGAGCGCAGGTGAGAGTAGCTTTTATAAAACAGTTCGACCAAGTTCTCTAAAATTATCCAGTCTGACCAATTCCACAGTATAGCTTAACATTACCCCTCCCATCATTCGTGAATAACACCCCGATGTACTAAGGCTTCTTCACCTGCTCCTCTAACATGCAGAGTGCACTGAACGGGGGTTTTGGAAATGATCATCATTTTCGATTTGTTCACTTATTTGCTTACTTAGGTGACGCTACAGTTTGGGGTGAACCTGGGCCTCAACCAACGAGCCTCTCCATTTAGCTCGGTCTTTAGCTAATTGCCTCCAGTTGCGCACTCCAAGTCGGTCGAGGTCCCCTTGAACTTGTGCGCGCCACCTACGGCAATGATTCCCTCTACTGCGTCGTCCGGGGTTAGATTCGAAGACTCTGCGGGCCGGAGCGTTGGTGTTCATTCGATCTACATGTCCTAGCCATCTCAGACGTCCAATACGCAGTTTTTTGACTAGGTCGATGTCGCTGTACAGCTCGTATAGTTCCTAATTGAATCTTCTCCTCCAAAACCCGCCAGCGCAAATGGGACCGAAAATCTTACGAAGAATTTTTCTCTCGAAGCGACCAAGGATATCTTCATCCTCTTTAAATAAAGTTCATGTTTCAGCGCCGTAAAGCAGGGCTGGGATGATCAAGGTCATATACAGAGTCTGCTTAGTTGTTCGAGATAGGGCTTTACTGTTGAATTGCCTTATAAGCCCAAAAAAACAGCGATTGGCCAGAATTATTCTTCGATTGATTTCTGAGCTGATCTTGTTTTTCGAGTTTATAGCAGAGCCAAGGTAGACAAAGTTGCTTACTACTTCGAAATTCGATTTATTCACGTTTACATTCATTCCTGCATCATCAAAGATAGCTAGAAACCTTTCGATTGTGCACTGAAATTCGGTTAAGGAGGACTCAAAAATGACCGAATCATTTGAGCGGAGCAAACGACTAATCCTAGTCTCCCAATTTGATACAGTCTACTCTACGACCGGTGGCTCTGTGACTTTCAATCCATACAAACACATGCACATACAATGAAGAGGAGGGGTGACAAAACGCGACTCTGACGGAGTCTAAAGCTCACAGTGAAAAGTATTGAATTGAAGGCGTTTATCTGAACACAGCTTCTGCAGTTTGTATATTAAGACCGAATGTCAGAATGAAAACCGCACTGATTATCCCCTTATCTAGACTAAACCACAGCTTTGGTACGCATTTTTAACCAAGGATGTTTTAGTTGGCAAATCCTTCTTAAGTAAAGTACTGATAATTTTGAGGTTAGAATGCAAATTACGATTTCGCCTTTAATTGTAGCCTTACGGACTTCGGATATGAAGTTTGAAGCAAATCCACATGCACACAGGCAGACAGATAAAATTGGGAGATCCGCTTTTATTTTATTATAACTACATATATAATGTAACTAGTTCAGGACAACGTACTCAAATTATCTTTGTTCTTAAATTTATGATATGTACTTTAAATTATAAAATTAATTTCATTAAAATCGATGCGGTTTTGATGTTATTTTGATTAGTAGCTATCTTACATAAAGCTTGTAACAAGGGTTTTTATTCTACCCCTATGACAACCTACGTTGGGCGCCATCTTTCGTTAAAAGAAATAAAAATGAGATATACGGGGATATCTTGCGCAATGTCAAGATTTTAGATAGTGTTTGTAGATAACGTGACGACATTTCTTGTAACACGAATCATCTTCTAGATAGGATCGCTGGAAGTCAAGTCAAATTAGAATTTTATCGTATTTGGCAGGTTATTCCATTTTCGGCGTTTAAACTTTGAAAGAAAAAAATTGAGGAAGTAGGTTATACACATTAATCCTTTTAAAGTGTTATTTTTACAAAAAAGAAAAGAACTAATTTGCTTAAGTCTAAGGATGGTGCAACTGAAATTTATTAAAGTATTACTAAAGTAAGTCTTTAATTCTATTCGTATTTAGTAAATGACCTTTATATTAGCATTTCACAGATATTTGCGAAACGCGTCAGTTCGCTCTCTCTAGATGGTGCAAAATACACAACCTTGAAGTGGTAGTAACTTAATCGGGGTCATAGTGAATCAATTTTGGAATTTTGTCCCCCGAACAAGAACTAGCTATCTTCAAAAAAAAGGAAATAATTTCAAATGACAAATTATATAGGTAAATGGTCACATCATCCCCCATATTTTGATGAAATTTTGATATGTGATAGAACGTTTTTTCTGAGAACTTTGATAAATATATTGTATTTAAGGTCAGACTCGTCTAGATAGAAGATATAATCCTTTAAAGTTCGCATGCTTTTTTTATAAGATACCTAATTTTTTTTTTGGGGGGAAATGTGTTCCTTAAAGACTTTTAAGAACACGAATAAGTCAGATTTAAGCATTGTTTGATTATTTTCCAATTCGACTTGCTTTGGAGACTGGCAAATAATCCCAAAAGGAGGCATTTTGTGCATTTATACTCTATTGGCAACCCTGTATGCCACTTAAAATGTACAATTTTTATCTTATTCTACTCTATTCCTTAATTCTATTCTATTTACTAAACGACATCAATATTAACCCTCAATTAATCCAATTGAGCCAATGGGACTCAAATCACAATTCTAAACCGCCGCCAACTATACCACTGCCTCTTAAGTTCCTGTAAAATCCAGAAGTTACTTTTTTATTTGGTACTATGTTTTTTACTCTGTTTATGAACATACATATATGTACAAAGTATACTTACAGGTAATAAAAAAAAATTGATAAATAACTCTTTTTCATTGCACATTTTCAACATTAAAAGCCCGTTGGACTCATATGGGACGTATACGCATTTTTTTTTTTTAATTTGCTCTGTCCCTTTATATATGGCGCCCAAAGCAAACCTTCTAGGTGGTAGTAAGTTAATATGCTCAGACGTTTAGAATAAATATGCAATGCAATGGTTATAATTGAATTTTTGAGAAATGAGCAAATCAGAAAAAAATTGGAAGAAGCACAAAATAGCTCGCAAGACTTATACAAAAAACTAAAACACCAAATAGGATATACATACATACTTCAATGATGAATACAAAAAATTTCAAATCGCATGGACATTTGAAATAAGAGTGGAGTTAATTGGACTAAACGCTAATAAATGGAGAAGTGGGGTTGCCAGAAAATACTCATTGTGCAATCTGAATAAAGATGAAAATATAGCTCATTTTCATTGGGAAAATGTCCAATACTAGCTGAATATCGAATCAAATATTTTCAAAAACATATATGTACTTGACGAACACAATGTGTTGCAGATATTGAATCTAGACACGAATGGAACACTCTTCACAAGTTCGTTAACGAAACCTTTTGACATATGAAACGGCTCATTAATTTAATTATTAAAATTGCCAATTATTAAAATGAGAACTACTCTCACCACACCAACAGACGACTTAAGTATCAAAGTTTTAAATATTTTCAATTTTTATTTAAATCAATAAAAACAAAAACTATTATTATTATTATTAATGTGCTCCTGACAGACCTACAAATGCATATGTATACCTATTAAGCGATCAAGACCAATTCAAGCAATCAATCTTAATTCGACCCCTTTTTCTGCCTGAAGTTTGACCAATAAATCTAAACAGGAGACATTTTGTGGCTTACATCAAATTGGCAACGCTAACTGCCACTTAAGCTCTAAATCCCAGAGTTCATTAATCTGCCCAACAGCCACGACGAGTACCTGCCTGTATTCATTGTGCACTTTCCTTTCTAACTAAAACCATCTTCCTTTTTACTTTATCAAATGCTTAGTGCTTCAATTTATATTGATTCTGTTTGCTTAACAGTCTTTTGCCCTTTTAAGCCCCTGAGCCATGAAACACAAACATACCAAAAAGAATGTAAGCAGAATAAACACATTACATCTGGAGATCGATATACTCTTACCTACCTGCGAGTAATAAAACTTTTCAAACAACTTCCTTAGCATCATAGGTACATACCTATCTAAAACCTGAGAGATCCAAGTTTACACTCCCACCCAGCCGTGTTTAAATTCGATGACATAATGTTCTTCCAAAGCCACCAAAATCAACCTTCACACGTCTCTTTTAATCATTTTTATTCGTCTTTCTATTACACCCAACTTTACTTAACTTTTTCTATCATACTTATGACACGAAAACCGGGAATATAAAGAAGAAGAAAAGTTTTTTTAAGTTTATCATATAATTTCAATTCATAGAATGTAGGTACATACATAGCTGGTTTCTTCCCCTCTATGCTATCTAATGCATTCATCTCTTTGCTAATGCGCTTACTAAAAAAAAAAGCCCCAAACTAGGATAGAAGGAAAGTAAGAAAGAAAATTAAGAGAAGAAAACCGAAAGCCAGTGAAAAGTAAGAGAAAAACGATAGTGAGAGTGTGTGTCAGTATGACAGTGTGACACATGTTTCACTGTTACGAAATATCTATATACTTGACACCCTCCCCTCTTCAGATGAAAAACGCGAATCTAACACTGTATAGAGAACTTTTTTTTCATTCTTAGCTTTTTCACGCTCATTAATCTATGAGATGAGAATGGTCTGTTCTCTTTCAGGTACTTTCTCACAGTCCAGTGTTAGTTCTACTTTGGTTTGTATAGGGCGAATTTTTGCCGAAAATACGCCAGTTTAACAAGAGAATCAAAAAAATAAAACCATTTTTTTGTTTTCTTAAAATCGCCAAAGTGGATAGAGTACGGTTTTTCTAAATATTACCACGCCCACGTTTTCCTGAAAACACCCTGAGTGCATTCCGTCCCCCGGTATAGAGTCAGAACCGCTACCAGATACCTATACTTTTTTTTAGTTAAAACTGCATTTCGCCTATGTAACAGTTTTAAAGCGTCGGTTTCCGCCAATATAGACAGTAGTCGATGGATGAGAAAAAAAAAAATATCACCATACCTATCTAGATACTTTTACATTTACAGTGCGGTTAATATTCTCAATGAATACTGAGCAGTCTCCTATTTTCTCAATGCAAAAAAATAATCTCTTCCTGGATTTGTGTATTTTTTTTTCTGTGTCGACACCTGCTGAAAGTATCTACACGGAGTTTCAAGCTGCAATTTGCAAATTTCAGTAGAGAAATATGATCACCCACTATACCAACTAGCGTGTGACAGTGATATCGGTGATTTGATATTTCGCGGTCGAATATCTTCAAGTCACTTGCACGCATATCGGGACCGTGAATGTGCCCAAAACTGCGATCAAAATTCGACTCCGTTCAACTTGTTTTTTCGTTGAAATTCCGTCATTATGCCGTTGGTGGAAGAATAATAAAAAGAAGCATGAAAAAGAAGTAAAAAAAATAAAAAAAACCCAAGCAAAGAAGAAGCAAAAACGAGCTAAAAAAATAATGCTTTTGACCAAATCCAATATGTTTCGGTTTTGTTAACTCCAGTAGGTTTTCGATAAGCGTTCAGTCAACACCATCTAGTGTGTTCCCGCGTACATTCATACCTTCTAGGTACGTTCCGCCTTTAGTTTTCATCAAAAGGCTCTCTGAAAACAAAAAAAAAAACTAAACTTTAAACTATCTTCGCTCTGCCTTACATTACACACTTTATTTCATTGTGGTGACTGACTATACTATACAACCTACAAGCCTCCCCCCGCGTCATAGATAGAGAGTTTCTACAAAATTGTTGTTGCCATCGACAGTCATACCCGGGTGGTGGTTGATAAATTTTGTGCGTGTATGTGTCCATAGATACGGGATTTTTTTTTGTTAATTTATAGTCACTAATTTGTTAAGTGTAAAGTTAGTCAGTTGTTTAGTCGACTACTTACCTTTGCGTTGATTAGGCGGTTCGATTGTAGTCACATCCGTAACATGTATCCGTTTTTGTTTTCCCCCGTTGTGTTTATTTTTATTTTTTTTTAAATCATTTTATAACCATAAAGAAGGACTCTTTATTGTTATAAAAGAATTTAAAAAAAATCGAAATACTAAAATCTATGATCTCTTAATTTCCAGTATAGCAGTACAATCATTATAACATTTTTTTTAATTTCTGTAACAATATATACAATAAATAATGATTGTTAAAAAAATATTTCAAAAGAAAAAGAAAAAAGTGAATGTGGTTTTTCGAAAGTGAATTTTTTTTTTTTTCGTCATAATCGTTGTTGTTTGTTCGTATTAAAGGAGAATCCGTTTACGCTTTTACCACAAGAAAATAAATAAATATATCATCATCATCATTGGAATTAATAACAATCGACGCTACAACAAAAAATTGAAAAAAAAAATAATCGCTTAAGAAAAAAATCTTTTTAAGTGTTGACAATTGCTGTGTTCATGAGTTTTAAGTCATATATTATATAAATAGTCTTAAAAAAAAATTGTGCTTTTTCATTTTTGTTAAATTTGAAATACTAAGCATACAAAATAGTAATAATAATTTCGGTTGTTTAGATAGTTAAATTATAGCAATAAATATATATAAATTAAAAGAGAGCAAAAAATTGATTATAAAAGTGTGAACGCGTGCTAAATAAAAATATAAATATAAAAAAATTAAGAAAAAAGACGCCGTCTCGATAGAAAAGTGGTTAATATTATTTTTTTCATAATTCTAAAACGAAATTAATTTTTTGTGTGTTGATCCGAATTTTACGTGGATTTACACCTTCTGAGAGCTGAATTTGATTTTTAATTGGATTTACTAAGAGATTTTTTTTCTAAGACAAATCTTAAGGTAAATATTATTTCCATACAAATTTGAATAAAATTACCTTTAGCTTTTTGTTTTCTTATTTTTTTAAGTACGTGAGAGGTTTGTAAATTTGATTCTGCGCTTTGTTGACAATTTTGTTTACAAATTTTGTTTATCTTGGCTATAAATGGCAAGTGAGTTGAATAATTTAGAGCTTCAGGATTACCAGAAATTTATTTTTAGTTGCACATAGGAAACAAACAGTTTTTTTTTAATCTATGAGGAGGTCTTTGGATTTTTTTTTCGGATTATTGAGTTAAATGTGGGGAAAGAGGTGTTATTTGCTTGAATATGATCCGTTCTCTTCAGTCTACTTGTACGTTTCTTAATTTTTATTTTTATTTTTTTCACTCATTAAGTAAGTTTTTATGATTAGTACTACCTCAATAATGTTAACTTCGATAATGTGAATTTCATGATATATATGATACATTGCTATCTCTATAATGTGAACTTTGAAATGTTCTCACCTCCTCAATATTTCGCATTCTTCTTTTATTTTTCTTTTAATATTTGCAGTTATTTGTCTAGACATATTTTCCATGTTGTACCACCTGTTATTTATTTGGAGAAGAACCTTTTTCATCTTATATTCGTTATTCGAAATTTCTTATTTTTACTTTAAAAAAAGTGCTCCGATAATGTGAACCCATCCAAACAGGCCCTCGTTTTAATTAGATCACATTATCGAGGTAGTTCTGTATAATGGTCCACTATAATAGAATCAGAACAAACCTCCTTTATTAACAGAGGAACGTAAGATGAACAGAAATTCAAAACACTGTCAGAGTTGGGACTTAGATGAGATGAAATGCAACACCATGCCAAAATTGGAACTAAGTCATTAGATATTGAAATTTGAAAAGGAAAAAAAAAATCGATATTATTGCCCAATTATTTTAACTCTTGAATTTTCTTCTGAATATGAAATTGAGAGAAAAGTAGAAATTAGTGAGAAATAATATCGATTGTAATTGTATCGTATTGTACTGCTTTACTCCGTTAGTGATCCATTTTACACAGTAATTCACTCGATTGCAAACAATCTTAGAAGACAAGCAGCCGAAAAAAAAATTATTTGATGAAGTGGCATTTACGTTTTTAGTCCACATTATTCCAAACTCGATATCGAAGAAGCAAAAACTTCGATATAGATTTTTTCTTTTTTTAGATTTAGATTTGATTTTATTTATGTCGCTCATAAGAATTACAATCGTGTATTTACGATACAATCAATAAGTGCATGGCATTGCCCACTGCCTGATTGACAATTAAAATATACAAATTATTAAATAAAAGAGCTTTTTTTTTTTAACTCAAGACGTTGATCTTTAAAAATGTTCATTCAATATTCTTTCTCGATAAGCAAGTGCTAATTTACAATATTGGAAGATTTTCTCATCGCTTAATTCATTAATTCAATTCAATTCAATTTCAATTTATTTCTTTATCAATTTATAACATTTAGAATAGACTACAAATAGCAATGGTTAATATTAATAGGAGTAAATTAATAAAGAATCTGCAATCTATAGTTCAGAAGGAACTAGAGGCGAAAGCAGCAGGCAAAGCATAAGAAAATAACATAAAAAAAAAAGTTTAGACTGTAGTGAGTTAAGTAAGTCTATTACTACTTCTTCTGCCAGAAAATCGCTTCCAAGGTTGTTTCTTCGAATCTCTCGGAGAATTGGACATTTGCCAACAAAACGAAGCACGTCTTCTCTTTCGGCTAGATTGCAAATACTACAGAGTAATGGTAAATCCTCCCAATGAAGGATGCAGTTCAATTTCAAGAGTTCTGCTCTTAGCTTTAGCATCATCGATATCTTCTCTACTTCATAAGCATCATTAAAATAATTTTTTTCATTTAGGTGATGGTTCAGTCGGCTGTAGAAATGAGTAGATCGATGAACCGAACTCGTAGCTTCTCCTGTATACATAACCACAAATTTGACATCTAGATTTATTTCCATGCCACAGCTATCTGCTAGATCCAACCATTCTGCATACCAGCTCCGTTTTCGATATATTTCTATAAAAAAAAGTCCACTCTATTTGATTGTATGATACCATTCATTTAGTAAATCTCTGTCTAAAAACAATCAATCGATTTGTTAAAATTGTAAAACATGAATAAATTGGGGATGGCAGTGGTGTAGTGGTAACGTCGCCAATTGCCACTAATGGTTCATGGTTCAAATCCTGATGTCAGCAAGCATTTATTTATTTCTCATGAAATACATAAAGTCAGTCCTATCATTTGCGAAAGCTTTTGTGAACACTACTGCGAAGGCATAACACTGGCAGTAGCTTGGTCATGTGGCTGGAAAAATTCTTCGCTCTGTTGATGATTATTTGCCCTTGTCATCGGTTATTGGGAAAAAAGTACTGTGAATCAGAAGCAAAGACAAAAAAATAACAAAAATCTCCCCAGTTATCTGGACGCCACCCCCGGAGAATCTCTGAAGCATAAACTACTAAACTTCAAGAACCACTACACCAAAAATCTTTCTCTCTCTCTTTATATCCCTCCTTTCCAATGCCCGGCCCGCACTGTGTGTAAACATGTTAAAAGGTATTCATAACCCTTTGAGTGCGCGCAAATTATAAAAAAAAAATAAAAAATTGTTTTATATAAAATTGTAAAACATCGACACGCTTCCTATTCTAGCACGACGTGACAGCACCATATAGCCACGACGACGTGACCGTGACATATCTAGCCTTGAAAAAAAGCAAGCAACGAACTCCACGGAACTTTTAAAAGTATCACAGAGATCTGTGATTTCTTACAGTTTAAGTTGTATCCTTCTTTTAAGAGATTTCAAAATCTTCAAAACATATAATATTATTATTATTATAATGATAATTGAAGGGCTAATGGTGTTCCGACTTTATTTTCCTGACAATAGTTGCTGTTGTGAATAATAATTGCAGCTTATGGCCTTATCCTTCATTTTAAAGGACGTCATTTTTTTTTTTTTTTATTATTTGCGCGTACTCAAAGGGTTATGAATACCTTTAACATGTTTGCACACAGTGCGGGCGTTGGAAAGGATGGATAGAGAGAGAGAGAGAGAAAGATTTTTGGTGTAGTGGTTCTTGAAGCTCAGTTGTTCATGCTTCAGCTATTCTCCGGGGGTGGCGTATTAAAAAAAATGATAATGCATAATATCTATCATATTTACATCTATCATACAAACTAAGGCATGACTAACAGCGTACCTGAGGTGCCATTGGCCACGATGTTAGGTCACGCAAATATTTTGTCAATATTTCCGAAAACCTATAACTTTTAATGCCTGGAACTTAATGTGGAAGGTGAACTCACTTTTTTGCGTTTTTTTTTTCATTTATAATTCTTTCTCAAACGCCGAGTTTATTCCCTCTCTGTTGCCAAACTTGACACCATCGAAGAGTAAACTAAGCCATGTAACTTGTGCATTAGGATTCCGCTTTCAGATTAAAAAAAAAAGGATCAATAATTCTTGTTCACCAACAGACAAACAAAAAGGACGCTGAAAAGCTGTAGTTGCTACGAAGTAGATATTTTTTTAATTTTTTAAATATATGTATAATCTTTCTTTAGAAAAAAAAGTATTATTGAAAAAGTGGTGAATTTTCTTTCTTTTTTAGATATCACAGCAGTCCAACACCTAACCTACCTAACATCTTTTTTTTTAAGAAAAATAGTAAATACGAGTTTTAAAGTCGGCAAGAATTATTTTTAAGGAATAAAATGCTTAAAATATTTTCAAAATTCGTATTCTATATTTTACAACTAGTAACTTCATCCCATTTTGTAAATTTCCAAAGCGGACTGCTATATATTCACTTCTTAAATAATAAAGCAAATCTCAGGTCGACATGCTGGGCACTCCACTGAAACCAAACAAAAACTGAAGCGTTCACTAGCTACATTTTAATCGACCAGCTTAAAGGCCCAAGAGAGCGCGAGCTCGCGCTACACATAGCAACCGCTTGCTAGCGCTAGTATTACTCGCTTGCTACATAACCACAGCCTAACTCTCAAGTTTTTGAAATCTCAAACGAAACTTGCATCAAATCTCGTCAAATTCTATCAAGTGGTTCTTGAGTTGTTGTTGATAAATCCTTTAACCTCTCGAGTGGCATAGGGCACGCCTGCGCGCCATCTTGTTCGGAGTTCTGCAACGCGTTTGAGCTGCCTCCAACTCATTCCTAAAGGCTTGATTCCTCCTCAACTGTTCTGCGCCACGTTTGCCTAGGGCGTCCCGCTATTCTGCCTGCCTGGGTGAGCGGATTCCACTGCATGGCGTATTTTGCAATGGAGTTTTCTTCGCGCCGTAAGGTGTGTCCAATCCACTGCCACTTTCTCCTTCGTATAGTAATGCTTATAGGTTCTTGGCCCGTTCTCGTATAAAGTTGTTTGTTGGAGATTCGGTTCGGCCAAAAAATCCTCAAGATGATCCTTAAATATTTGTTTACGAAGACTTGCAGCTTGCGTGTGTTAATGGTGTCCACCTTCCAAGTACTGCACCCATAAAGCAGCACCGCTTCTACGTTGGGCCGGAACAGTCGCAGCTTGGTTCTTAAACTGATAACATTGCTTCTCTAGATTTTGGATAGCATTCCGAATGCAGCTTTAGCCTTCCCGATTCTGCTGCACACATCTAGCTCGATGTCACCGAGATTAGTCGAGACCACACTTCCTAAATAAAGAAAGTTATCAACTTTCTCGACTTCATGGCCGGTAATGTTAAGGTGAGCGCGGGTAGTAGAAGTGTTCAGGGCTTTTGCTTTGGCTGTGTTTATTTTTAGCCCCACTTTTTTTTACCTCAGCTTCTAGATTTTGAGCCATCAAGTGAAGTTACATTATCCGATGTGAAAGTAGATAAACATCGTCAGCGTAATCTAGGTGTTTAAAGTAAGATGTCATAGTCCAACGAATTCCATAATTATTCCCTCAATGTTGCACGGAGTACATCGCTGATAACCACCAAGAACAATAGTGGCGACCGTATGCACCCTTGACGTACTCTAATTTGGACTTCTAAATCCACCATCGCCTTACCATTGTGTAAGAAGTGACACTTACCTCCGCCCTCGTATGTAGCCTTGATAATAGCTATACGTTTTTCTTGGATGCCTCTCCTGCGCAAGGTCAACCAGATAGCATCTCGATTCAAGCTGTCGAAAGCCTTCTCGAAGTCGATAAACAGTAAATGTAGCGGAGACCTGTACTCAACGCACTGTTCGATTATGATCCGTAAGGTGTTTATGTGGTCGATGTAGGAGGATCCAGCACGAAAGCCTGCCTGTTCAACGTCGAGAGTTGAATCTAAATGCTCTTCGATTTGTTCCAGAATTATTCTAGCTGTTATTTTGGCTACGGCTGGAAGAACGCAAATACCTCTCCAGTTTCCGCATTCCGTCAAGTTTCCATTTTCCGGAAGTTTAATTATCATCCCTCTTTCCACTCCTGCGTTTCCGCAGGATTCACTATCCCAAGCTCTCCGTATTAGTGGGTGTCGGTGCGAATTCGGAAATTTGTTGCTTTGAACTGCTTATTCGAATTCGACATCATGCCGTTATCGTATAAGTTATTTAGCACTGTAGTAAAATGTTCTCTCCATCTAGTAAGCTGGTCCTCATCCAAGCTCAGAAGGTTACCATCTAGGCTCTTCACTGGGTGTAGTTTGGAGTTTCGACCACCAGTCAGCTCCTTAGTGATGTTATAAACAGTCCTACTGTCACATCTGTTCGCTGCTTTTTCAGCCCTTGAAGCCAGTGAGTTGATGTGTTGACGTTTGTCACGTCTCACACTACGCTGCACATCTTTCTTCTTCGCACGGTATTGGGCTTCTAGCTCGGTTCTGTCTACTGCTGAGGCTGCTGCAATCCGAGCCTTGATTGCTGTAAGCTCATTGATCTGTCCTCAGGTGTCTGCAGATAGCCATGTGCTATGGTTTTTCTGCCTCCTTTTAGCGACATAGGTGCGTGCCCCGACCGTAAAAGCATTTTTCGCAGCATTCCAGTGGTCACCCAAGCTCTCCTGCATTGTGTTGCTGATTGCTTTGGCTTCTAAGGCAAGGTGGTCCCTGAACTGTTGGCGCACTTGGGGAACCTTGAGCCTGTCGATATTAAACCTGGTGATGTTAAGTAAGCTTGAGCGGTTGTTATTGACGGATGCAGTACAAAGCCGTATATAAGCTAACATGAGATTGTGTTAAGTCTGTTTCGGACGTCCAGGAGACAATTTCTAAAGCGACGGCTGATCGCAATGTGGTCGATCTGGTTGGATGTTCGCTGCCTGTCAGTAGAGACCCAACTGATCTTGTGGCAGGTGTTATCCTTAAATAGCGTACCTCCAATGACTATGCGGTTGGTATTGCAGAAGTCCACAAACCGCTCACCGTTATCATTACGGTCTCCAACGCCGTGAACTCCCATCACGTGTTTAAGCATAGTGTTGTCGCTACCTATCTTGGCATTGAGATCCCCAATCTCCCATTAGGCGTTTGGTTGTAGACGGCGCCTAATTGGCTATAAAAATTGTTCTTTTCATCCTTAGTCGCGTCTTGAGTCGGAGTATAGCACTGTATGATGGTAATTTTCTCACTCTACTGTGGAACCTAGCCGTCAGTATTCGGTCACTGTGAGGTATCCAAGATATGAGGCTTCCTCGTGTTGCTGGAGTTAGCACCAGTCCTATTCTGGACGCCCGTGCACTTCCAGCCGGTTTACCAGAGTAGAGCATGATAGTGCTTTTTCTTGGGGAGATGTATTCCCCAGTATCGAACCTGTAACATCTTAAGTTAGGTAACAACAAAAATATCAAGATTAAAAACTGCCCACCATGAAAAATTCACTGCATCCGACTTACCGCAAAAAGAGTCCCAAATTAAATTTACAAACTCAATTTCATTAAAAACATTTGCAGCATGTGTGGATGCAGACAGGTAGATGCGATATAAAAAAGCGTTTCATTGCACACATTCATAGGTGTCTGTTACTGTCCAAATTAATAAGAACACACAAATTTTAATCATGGTACTTTGGCGTGAGGGCTGACTCAATTGTGTAGTATCTTTTATAAAAGCAAAACGCTGTGCTGATCTTTTGAAAATGTATTCCAGAAAAATCGAAAGCAATATGTTCGGATATTCATATTGAATGGAGCTCTAAGGAGATGGCAGCACCGTGGTGAACCTATTATATTTAGTAATCTTCGAATCTGTTCACACAACTACAGAAAAACGTGCAGATGGAAAAATATCTAGAAGAAAGCTACATACAAGTACAATACATTATTTTTACAAAAAAGTTTCAGTTTCAAAGCAATCAATGTACCTACACATAACATAACATACTCATACGCGGTAGTTAGAATTTGCGACGCAACCGGTTATTTTTTGCGAATAACAACTACTTCTAATAGGAGTTATATTGCGTCAAAGGCTTGTGGGAAGTAAATTTTATATAAATAATGAACACGTAAATACACTCTTTAAGAATGCAAGAGCAATGTTTATGTTATTCAAAGCCACTTCTATTCTCAACAGCTGAGATACGATGTGAAGGTTATTTATTAGCATTTGTTTACAGTTTTGACAAGATTTCGTGAATCACATGTTAGACTATCCCAAATGGAAAATTTGAATTTAAGGTTTAAAGTATCATTATGCGGATGTTTAATTCATACATCATATTTAAGAAAAAAAGGGATAAAATATAACTCCTTCAATTAGTTACTTAGGAATTATATTCTTCGGAAGTAGTATTGAATTTACTACGATTTCATTATGCGATGATTCGTGTGTAAGGTTGTGAACAGAAGCAGCATTTTTGAGTGATCATTGTCAATCTCTAAACCTCTGACTGATAACAATATTAACATTAACACACACTATATAATAGTTTAATCAAAGTAAAGCTTTAGAAGTCATATTCATTTCTTCTAGGTATTATAGGATTTTTAGTTCATTTTCATAATTTTAGGCAAAGTAAAATCTTTCATCTTTCACAAAGCATGTATTATATAGGTATGTATCTATGTTATGTAAATTTACATAAATAAATACACTAAATTCAATTGCTTGCATTACTACTTGAACTGTTTAAAAGTGATTTCCAAGCGTTCCATTTTCGGTTGGGCCTTTTCTCTTTCATAACTTCTAAAACAATACAAAAAAACAACTGATTTAAGCTCCAAAAATGACTTGATTATTATTTTTACCTGTTCTCAAATTTTATTCATTCGACGTTTGATTTATTTTGATTTGAATTTCAAATACCCAGACACTCACTTGAAAATTAAGCTACCTTTTAATATGCTAGAGGTAAATTTCAGAAAATTAAAAATAAAGCAACAAATACGATAACAGTGAATGCCTCTTATATTCTTTTCATAAAAAGAAGTACAAATTTAGAAATGAAATAAAAGAAAATAATTTTGTTAAGGATATTACTATTGTTACAGATTGAGCGAAAGATAGTTAAAAAAAAATTATTAAACAGTGATCCTGCATCGTCGTTCCTATTTGAAAACAACTTTATTCGAAATAATAATAGTCCACGCATCTCAACAGGCTTCCTAATGGGACATTTCACACCCAAGGAAGACCTAACGAAACAGGGCGTAGCAGAAGGAGGCGCTAACAGATTATGCAATGAGTCCAGTAAGACTCCGGAAGATTTTCCCACGAAGGATTGAAATATCATATGAGCATTTGCCGACTTTGAACTACTCATTCTCAGGTTCCTCTGAGGAACTTTACGGTCTACGGTGGACTAGGCTAAGCAGGAGTGTGGGACTCTCAAATATACGAGTAATTCTGGAAAGAAATGAATTGTGAGGGGAACTCTCATGAAAGAACAAACCTCTCCAAGACATTACTAGTGAGTGTAGTATGGTATATCACTAGGTCGCAGTGCAACATACCCTTGTCACAAATAATGCTGGCATATTGGAGCCACGTTATAAACGAAGGTACCATTTGCTTGAAGAATATCTGTCTATTCTTCTGCGCATTTATCAAGTAGCAACTTCTAGCTTTTCTTCTTCTCCTTGTTAGTGCTTACTGAACGTTGACAAAATAGGTGTGCTGTCCTCTATAAATCCTGTAGGGATAATATTATTGCCCCGAAGAGTCCTTGTTTTTAGATCGTTCCCAGGTTTGTTTCCTTTGGATATTGTTTATGATCATTTATAAGTGTTCTTTATTGCATACCTAAAGCATGCTTTTTTTTTGATGAAACCTTTGAACATATTGATTGCCATGTTGACTTGTTTAAATTTTTCTAAATTTAACTACAGTTTTTGATGCTTTATCTTAACAATTTGTCTGCTTAAGTAACAAATTTCTCAGGACGGGAATGGCATATATACTTACATATGAGTTTAATCACTAGAATTCTGTTTTTCCAACAGCTTGTCCTTGATTAACAATAGTTTTCCATAACTTCTTTCTTCGCCAGAGAGATTTGAGAAATCAGCTTAGCAAATTTCTGTTTCACCAAATAAGAAATATGTAAGTAATAAATATTGCTTAGAAAAGTGATAACCCAAGTTATTTTGTTAAGGTTTTGTTTTGTTGCGTTTGTCAAAAAAAGCTCGTAACATTGCTAAAGAAAAGTATTCAAATTCAGAGCACACAAGTAAAAGTTCTATCTTTATAATTTCAATATTCTATTATAGATATTTAAATTCCCAATAATTATGGGTCCGAATCTGTTTTTGAATAAATAAAGAAAATCTGCCACAACCCAACTCAGAAACCACTTTTCCACAGTTTAGCCTGGTTGTACTCTTGGTCTGAAATATCTTCAAGTAAAAGGGTAATTTAGTCAAGACTAATAGGTGCTATATAAGAAGTTGGAAGATCCGTGGAAGCTTTCACTTCAAGGAAACCATCGTACAAAAGGTAGAGCGCGACCGGCTCAGGTGGCATTGCAACGTTCAAAGAAGAGATCATTTAAACGCTGTTAAAAAGGCAATATCAATGCACGCAAAGGCAGGCCTATAAACGCCTGGATCAGACAAATGCGACGACATCGGCATTTCATTGGCCTCAGTGACGGGGTGATCCAAAATCGGCAGGCCTGCCTATATTTTTTGAGGTCAAATAGGCGAACCCCACAGGCGGATCAGTAGAAATGCGGTGAAGTGGGAGGGTTATGATCCCTTATTTTCGGATCATAACCTCGGTGAAAAAAGGGAGAAGAAGAATATGTGCTATATAAAATACAATCTTGGTGTTCTAGAAAGAACACAGGAACGACCAATTTAAGATCAATCGATAGGTGGTATTGGCTACCATTTTTCAGATAAAACAGTTTAGTTTAGCCAAATATGTGTGCCATTGCGCACTATAAATATAAACACAATATATGCATGTATGTACGTCAGTTGGTTGTCATATCTTTACCACGTGCCGGGTCAAATCCTTTTTGCTTTATAAGGCCTTTAAATTTAAAACATAAAATTTCCGGTCAGTTTTAATACACATATCTCAATTGCCTTTTGAAGAGAATATTCTCGAATCAGTAACAGAAGATTATAACTCCATGCTTATAACTCGGAATTCATCCTGATGCTCTTTTTGGCGATCTACATAGAATATTTGTTGAATGTTTCTAACTCGCTATTCGCATATAAAGCCCTCCGTTGGCTTCCTCTTGTGTTCTCCATGAAGGCGATAGTTATAACTACATAAATTGTGAAAGTCTATTTTTGAAAAAAGTAAAAGCCATAATTCCTAAAAAATACATACACATAATCTCTTGTCAAAATAAACGTTGTACTAAGCGATCGCCCATATTATTCTATTTCCTCGTTTCGTAGGATTCTCCTGAAATATTAGCCCGAACGTTTTAAAAATCAATTTATGCTTTACAAACGTACACAAAAGTTCAACTCGATCCCACTTTTCCGTCAGAGAGTGCGTTGGCTTTGTAGGAATACTCTTTGAAGGTATTCTCTCATTTGAGAAAAATACAATAATGCTAACAGAACGCAATATTGTGATGGATAAAATTTGATTCCCATAGGTGAGCATTAAGTAAGATGTAATTTGGTGGGGAGTAGTCGTGCCGATTTTTTATTTTTTTTTTATAATTTGCGCATACTCAAGGGATTATGAGTACCCTTAAAATGTTTTACGCAGTGCGTTGGAAAGGATAGAAAGGAAGCGAGAGAGAAAGATCGGTGTAGTGGTTTAAAACTCGGGTGTTTTCAGATAACAGATGATGGAGATTTGTTATGTTAATTTTGTCTTTGATTCTGATACACAGTCTTTCTTGGCCGCCCACCTGATATCACAGAAATATCAATCATTTAACAGAGCGAGCATAACTGCGAGTGATATGCCTTAGAAATAGTGTTCACATAAGCATTTGCAATTAATCGAACTGACTATTTATTCCATGAGAAATAAATAAATGCTTATTAGCATCAGGATTTGAACCACGAACCATTTGCGTGGCAATCGATGACGCTACGGTGGCGATCGTGCGGATTTAATCGGATAGTAGGTTGTGTGCAGATGTTTCATCTGACAAAATCATTTATCGGTAACACAAGTGCAGCGTTGAAATGTGGGCATAAAGGGCTAGCTAGTTAGGTAGTAAACAGGTTGCAATTTCCAAAAATCGTCGCACTTTTTTTGAAAATTGAAATTTTTCTGAATCCCTCGTATTCTAGGATTTTCCGCAGTGATTAATCTTTAGTTTTTCTTGAATGAAACCTTCGAAAATTCTGAATTGGTTTCTCTAATTTTGCCACTTATCAAAGCCTTATTAAAACGATAATTTGATAAGTGGTAAGTGATTAGTTGTTGGAGAAACAGAGATAATAATAAAAGCAATCTTTGTCTGTAATTCCGCCGCATAGAAGAAAAGTGAAGAACTGATTGGCATGACTTTAATTCTAAACGGCCCTTTGCACTTTTTACATACTGTTGGCTTCCGTCTGGTAGCATATTATTATTATTTGATATTTGATCATATGTGTGACATAAACTAAATTTCATAAATTTTCTAAAACGTGGTCCTACAAATTTTATTCAATTAACCACAATTATATTATACAATCGACAAACAATTGCCAAATCATAAAGTCATCTTCCGATCTATTAATTAATCAACACCAAAAAAGGCCGAAAAGAAATTAGGGAAATTTTACACAAGATAAAAATTATATAACCGATTATCTAATATCTGTGTTTGGCCCGGTCTCTTTCTTAGGCCGCACGAGTTTTCAATACCAAATTCCGCATACTCGTATCATCGGCTGATTTCTTAATGGCTAAATGTTTTGTGTAAATACAAGAGAAAGAGAATAGGAAAAGAAAAAGAAAGAAACGTGTAAATAAAATCCCAACCTAAACTTCCATTTCACATCTAACTTCACAGTCAATTTCAACGATGACAATGGTTTGTGACCATAGAGTGTTTGGCGCTTGGTCTTTACACCCTTATCTCTGATACTCGCCCGATGCGATATCGGCTTTGTTTGTTGGCTTCGGCGGCTAGTGTGACAGAAAGCTCCAATTATGTGACAAAGAAATACCATGAAAAAAGCAGCAGGCAGCCAGAGGTAGCAAGAGCACATGACGTAAATATTGGGTATGATGTCCTTTGTAAAGGAAATTCCCAGGACGAAACCGCTCTTAAACATTTTCGCAAACCTTCACTCATAAGACCAACACAGCCACCCAACCCGACCCACCACGCTTATAGTAAAAAGCGAGCTATTGTTCTATTTTCCTTGACAGAGCTGTGTGAATGAATAAAGGATAGAAAAGCTTTTGTTGTTACACACATAGATACTTGGAAAATCCTCTTATGTACATCGACCCATTGTGGGTTTACTTGTGACATAGAATTCGTTGCCCTAATTCCTTACGACTCAATGGCGTTAAAGCTAAGAAGAGTAGTATGTATTTGTTTTCTTTTTTCTTTCTCTGCACGTTTTGTACTTCTCTGTGTCCTGAAAGTTTGTTTCACGATGAGAAGGGAAGGGCTGGCAAAGTTTTATTTTGCCATAGATTCTGGGTACATACGTGTATGAACATGTATACTCGCCAAAAGAGAAAGGACAATTTCCTTTTTGCCTGTTTTCATTGAGGAGTTTTCAGCAGTAGCGTAGGGGATACATGAGTAGAGAAGCTGTGCGCTGTAAATACAAAGCTCCATTTACTGCTGTGATGTGAGAAATGTCGACAATTTGTCTGGCTACTATTTGTCATCATGTAAATTAGAAGCATTGTCCTTGTATGCTTATGCCTCTTCTCCTTTTGTTCTCATTGTACTTAGTTTTGTTACAAACAAAAAAAGCCCCTATAACACAACATTACGGGGAAAGGGGTTTATTTAATTGTTTGAATGAAAGTTAAAATGGTTAAATAAGGAAAAAAAAAAGTTTGATTTTTTTCTGATGCGAAAATTTCCCTTTTAATTTGTTTTGTTTGTGAAGGATAAACAAAAGTAGTGGAAAATTTCTGAAATCGCTGATTTTAAAGATAACTTTAATTAGAGACAAAAATTAATCAAAATCGTGAAATTTTCGTCATTATCTGATGGGGCCTAGTTATAATCTTTAAGGAAAAATATAGATTATTTCTGAAGGTTGCTCATGTGACAGTTCAAAGTCAATCTAACCATAAGACTTTTAGATATACTTTCTTGATAAGTAGTGGGTATAAACTCTCAATGCCATAATTACGAGTATAAAGGCTAAGTGGTCTATCTAGCTAAATATTTTTCTTGATTAAAACCCTTAATTGTAAGAATTACTTGCAAATTTTAAAATTGTCATAAAATTGTAAAACTAAAAGTTTGTTCTTGGATTTTATGGTATTTTCTTATATTTTCGAACCCAAATGTTATGTTCAGATATCTATAAGCTCTGCCTAAGAGCGGCTCAAAACAAGATTCAAAATCGGTCTTTTTGAGTTATATTCGTATGATATCATTTTATGAATCGGAATAGATTTGATCAATTTTGTGGCTTAGAAAAGGTAAAATAGTTGTAGAAATTTAAGAACGCCCGTTAAGCAAAAACACAAAAGTTGATCATTAAGACGAAAAGTCAAATCAACAGTGGATGTCAAATTTTAATTTTAAACACATATTTCCAATTTAAATTTGATTAATTTTCTCTAAAAAAATAAAAACATCTAGTAACTAGAGGGTCTCTAAATAAGGGCACTCAACCTTAAAAATTGGGTAAAGGCTGTATATGAGATATGGTCGAAATTCTTATGGGGGATTAAAGTATATCCTACGTCGTTATGTTTTGAAAAATAACGTTATTCGAATGGAAACTTCGTTTGCAAGAGATCTAAGATCTAAGAAACTGTGTTTTGGATGAGTCCTTCATATAAATTGGGCTAGATTTCTGCAATGGGTTGAATAACGTTGCTCTCCAGGTCGTGAATTGTTACTGGCTTATTCAGACAAGCACTTAACGTAGAGATTGTCGTCATTTCGGAAGATATATGGCCAGATGACGTCGACTGACCCAAATCCACAGCAAACAGTGATTTTTTCTAAATGCAAATGAATTTTCTGGAACTGTTGTAGATTTACATTGTCTAAGATCGAATGATTTTGATTATTTAAGAAGCCGTGTAGCCAAAAATCACCTTCGTCAGTAAATTCCATGTAGATCGCGCATAGTTTGACGAACGGAGCACACTTTTTTATAATAAATTTCTACAATTAAGGCACATACACATTCATTTCAAAATATCAATTTTGAAACTAATGTACTGAGAAAAAACAGATGAAGTAAAAAATTGGTAATAAGTAACTAAAGTTGCTATATTTTGCAAAAAGAAGCTGCTACACCTGATAAGATATGCACATATGTACGTATTTACAAGTATCTGAATTTGAATAAAACCTATATAGCCATTGTCGAGAAAATCAATTGTCATCAAAATCGGCTTTGGATCATGTATTTGTCTCTTAGTACCATGTATAGGTAAATATGCTTGCGTCCAGATATTTTCCCAAGACTATTTTCACAGAAATATTGCTTGCAAGTAAAAATAGGTAACTAGCTAACAGTTCATGGCTACAGTTGAATTCTCTAATCAGATTGTCACTCTCCTCTTTGATAATTTCGGAGAAATTCCAAGGTGAAACTACGTGGGTGTTAGATGTTGTTAACAGAAGTATTGTTTATATGTTTGCCTATAGTAGTTCTTTCTCATGTCATTATGTATCAGTATCTGAAGGATGACAATAATACCCGCATATACGAGTATCTACCAACTTGATTAAAAAGAATAATAATAAGAATTACAGAGAGGAATTGGGTATTTTTATTGCCCCTGGCACAAAACAAACATGTAACTGAAACTACGATCAGCACAGAGCAGAGGTCATAATTGAACTTTAGTAAAATTTTAAATGCATTTTAAGAGCAAAAACATTAACAACATCCGATGGAAAAAAACCGCGAAAGGGCTACTTGAAAATATGGTCAAGTTTGCAACATATTGAAGAGGTTCACTGTCTAGACGATCTCGAGGTCTTTCTATGCCTTACCATCTCTGATCGTCTACGACAATTCACTGGTAGTTTGAAAATCATCATTACACAATTTTGTCCTTAAAAAAGTACTTAAACACTTTTAATAGAAAAGAATTCAAAGTTTCTATCAAATTAGAACCCATATCTCAACAATCAATTACAGTAATTACATCAATTAAAATTTCATAGCATTCAAAATTGATTTACTTAAATCTGTAACACACTCTTCAGTGCAGGACTTTTGAAAATAAATATCAAAAATCACCCCCTTTTTCCATACGTCCATCACTCGCAGTCATTGTAAGAATTTATTTCATTTACCATCCGTCAGAATGACAAGCCCCTCTCACTCACACTTGCGTTATGTCCTCGATTTCAAATTGGTCGTCTAAAATTATTAATAGATACTTTTTCGTACACATATAGTTGATCGTCTTATGCTGAACGGTCTCACTCACTGTGTGTATTACCTAATTCATTTGCGCATAAATATTTATATATAAATCTCTGCAGTCAATAAGCAAAATTAAAAAAAGAAAAACTAAGCTAAAATAAACTCTGACGACGAAAATCAGTTTCTATTATAAAATGTTGGCATGCGTCCAATAAAGGAATTGCTCCTACCTCAAGCCACCTTGTATGTATCTGCATCTAATTGTATGAGTCTCGTGCATGAATTGTTTGCATACGGAAACCACAAGAAATGTCCTTCAGGTTTTTTTTTTTATTCTAAAAATTGGGTCCTTATGAAAGCTTATTGCTTATAAAGTGAAAAGAAAACAGAACACATAAATGGCTCAAACTTAGAAGCGAATTTAATAGTTTCCTTAAGTTTTACTTTAGTACGCTTTGAAGGTAAGTGCTTTATAGTTCATGGGATTTTTGTTGAACTTTTAATTATACTGAATTCAACAGTTTTAATTTTATTTCTTTATTTGACTGTTGAGCTGTTATTAATACATAAAAAGCAATGAAACTTGGCCTACCACAGTCGAAATAAGTGGGCAATTAACTTTTTTATTCGTTGACCTAGGTTAAGGAGGTATCAACAGTTGGGTATATTGTGCCCATTATTCATCACCCTGAGAACTTGTCGCTCTTTTAAATCATATGTCCAACAGATTTTTAATTTTACCTACGCAACTTATTGTGGGCTACCCACAGAGTTTTCGCAGAAATACCAATCGCGCAATGCTTACTAAGAATGCTAGAAAGATTGAGCTCAATTAGAGAAAAGGATCTTCTCCTGTCAAAGACTATCCAGAGTTAGCACATTGATATGCTACTCATGTGAATAGTTTGGTCTGCTTATTCGATACCTTCAGTTATCAGGTTTTAATTGCCCGTGACATTTATGTGTTCTGGTAGCCGACATGGGGTCGTCGCATTACGTCGGTGTCACTTGCAGAGTTTCACTAGATTTGCGTTAATGGGCACCTGCAAAACATTAATGGATACATAATTTTCAATACATACATACAGATTTACTGTTTGCATAATGGCTGTAACCTCAAAAACACTATACAATAGTTGCCAATTAAACAAAAAAGATTTAGAGAAACTCTTGCATAAATATATCTTGGATCCGTCGGTGTATGAGACCAGGTCCAGTATTGACCCACTTTTCATATGTTAATGCCAGAGTTATACAAGTAGTCGCTTGTTTCCAAGTTGTCGATTATAGCCCTGAGTCTGGGTGTGGTCGATTGCAGCCCTACTGTTCTGACAGAGCTGCGGTGTGTATTGATCTGAAAGATCAATGACAGCTGCATCGTGTGTTAAAATGGCTCTAACAATTACAATGCACAACCAGTATACCACCCACCCCTGGTTTTGCTTTTTTATATATAAATACTTCTTAGGTGCGATTATCGATGTTTTCCTTCCATTTTTTTTAAAACACGTTATTAAGTGGTTCCTGCTCAAAACAATAAATAAAAAAAAAAATAAAAGGGATAAAGTATTATACTTGTGGTATTTCTTCCCGGAATACTATTCGAGACTTAATTTCCTTGCTATAGGTTTGGGTGTACCATAATCCGTTATATTTGATGGACGCGGTTTGACTTTTTAAAGTAGTCACTCGCAAACTGCAGAGTTTCAAATTGACATTGCATTGCTTGAGCCTTGCTAAATGATTTTTGTAAGAATATTTGCAATCACTTAGATGCAAATACGCTTAGACCAGAAAAGATTACTCAAGAACTTCTTTAAATGGCCAAAGCTTTATATAAAGCGTAGTATGCTTCTGACATTTGTCTTCGCTAGGGCGCCAAGGTCATTAAAGGGAAGAACTGCCAGGCGGAATAGTCTTCTTTTATACAATGCTGGATAGGTGAAGAGGAAATGATGGAAAGCTTCTTTCCCCACTTCATCCCTGCAGCTCCTGCAAATATCATTAAAAGAGACCTATCTTTCTGACGTGTAGGCCTATTGCATAATATTCTGTCATGGCACCGATAATGAAGCTGATTTCTGATCGCTTTAGCAAGATCAAACCATAAGGCTATTTCACATTCAGCCTACGTCAGATCTGTCCGGTACATTTCAGGTGTCAACCTCCGCTCTGCGATATTTCTTGCTGATTGCGTCCAGCTTAAGTCAAATCGTGTACATAGCAAAAGCCATACCCACATCTTGCCGTTCCGACAAGATTCTTCGGGTATCACCATGTCTGGCGAGCTCATCAGCCTTGAAGTTGCCTGGAATGCCTCCATGTCCTGGATGCATGTGGCATAGGTAAATGGTGAGTTGCGCCGCCATTTCTATGAGAGTCGAGCGGCAATCTAGAACGACCTTTGAAGTTATTGAGCACGATTCGGGGGACTTAATCGTAAAAATGCTAATATCCATTATAGATATTACATTATATTTCAGCTAGGATAGCCTTCCCTAATCGCCATAGTTTCCGAGTAAAGAGAACCAGTCCACTTCTTGTGGCCCAACTGGAGAACCAGAAAATATCGTTATGGAAGAATTTCTTTTGATCTAGAGTAGTTGGATGTTTACTGGAGACAATAATTGCAACGTTATGTGCATAAGCATTCACTTTGTATCCCTTCCTTTCCACGTCGACAAGTAACTCATCTATTACTAGATTCCAAAGAAAAGGACACAGAATACTACTCTGAGGTGCACCACAATCACTTAAACACTTAAATATCGCAATTACTTAATTAAAATTATAAAATTAAAGTCATTACATTTTTACTTCAGTTATCTTTCCTTCAGTTAATTTAATAGTATTTATTAATTGGTTTTTTTTTTCTCTCTTTTTCGGGTAAATATACTTTATACTCCTGACTCAAAAAATATGAAGAAACTGACTTCATGATATATTAAGTATAAATATGCCAGTACATTAAATTTATAAGACCAACTTCACGCTCTTGTGAAGGCTAAAATTATTATTCGCCTGATCTTATCTTGTAAAACCTATGTATATAGAATTATTTTATGATTTTTTTTTTCAGAAATAATTAACATTTAAAATCAATTTATAAAATGTTAAATATCACATTTAGAGCTTTATCGTTTAATCGAATTTTATTCTCAAGTTCACTTAAGGCAAAATATATCTATAATATATTGAGACTGCAAAGAAAAGAGTTTTTCCTTATTATTCATGTTTAATTCATTTTTAAACAAAGGGCCGTAAAAGCATTTAATAGGTGCACTCTAAGGCTTAATGTTAGATAAAAATAAGTTTTATGGATAAATTGTTTCTTATTGCAGTTTGAGGTAAATTCAATCAACCAAAACGAAGTGGTAATTAAATTTTTAAGGAAATGCGAAAAAGGTTTTTAACAAAGAAAAACCTTATTTAGTTGTATAAGATAGTATTTTAGACGGTTGTAGTAGTATGTATATGCGATAGTATTTTTGCCGGTGTAGTAGTATATTTAGTTGTTTCACAACTGTAGCCGGCGGTTCTTTTGCATTTAACTCGTTGAGTACCTAAGTATTATATATGCTTTAAGCATCCATAAAACTTTTAAATTTGGTTTACGCTTTTATGATTTCTTCACGTGCGGATTTCGTTCGATTCCTTGAAAAGCTTTTACTAAACAAACTACTTAAATTCCCTAAAGCAGACCTTTCCTTAGACCTATCTGTAGAAGGGTAAGTCTTGTGCAAATCTACATGACAAACAAAGTCATTTTTCAGGGTGTTTGTTGTATCTATTATTGCAATCAATAGAAGAATAGATGCATTGTAATTGAAACCCGTTCTAATAAACAGGAGCTATATAATATATATATAATATAATAATATTTGTCTCTCTAAATGGGGTTTATGAAGGAAGTGAGTTTATAGGAAATATGTGAAATAGCTATTAGTTTAAAATTACATTCTAGGGGACAAGAAGATACATACGTATCCGGAAGCAAAACCAGTTTCTTTATCGATCTCGGCAATTACATTTATAGCAAAATTACAAGTTTTTTTAATTAATTATTCCCACGTAGTTGAAGAAGGCCAACAACAATGTTTTGTAATAGAATGATTACACATTGAAATATATTAGACATTAGGGAAGCCATAAAAGCTATTTAATTATTTCCTAGAATTTTTTGCAAATTTATTGGTTTTGTAAAGTACACTCCTCAATAATAGATCAATTTGCATTCGATTAATGCATCTTATGGATTTTATTATTTACCTGAGGCTACCATTGAAATTCGGTTTATCATCAGTAATTTCCTCGGAATAAAAAAATATTTTACTTCCTTGACTTTGTGTGGATCCCGTTGCATACTCATGAGTCCACTTATGTACCTAATCTTACAGATAAAACTTTGTCTGTCTGGGGATTTCTTAGATTGTGACATACGGGTCTAGGTAAACTACTGGCTATATTACTGCTTAAGCCTATTCAAAAGGCAGTTTATTCTGAAGGGTTTATTCCTATCTGATTACATTGAATTTAGCGTCAAAATCTCTTACAGCATATAAAAAAGTATTTCGCCATTATTATTTCGTTTAGTGGCATTTTGCTCAACAATATAGAGAACGGTTCCATCCGCCTACACATCGTCGATATCTCTACCAGATGAAAGAGGGACAAAAACGATGTCAACATGATAAGCGCAACAGTGGGGAGAAAACCACAGCTTCCAAATATTGGATAACAACCAGTGAACTCATAACCGAGCACAAAACTTCCCTGGCCTCTTATCTACATGTGTATGTTTGGCATGCACTAGTGCAAGGCAAAGATATGTGTACGCCACTCAAAAAGGGGTTGGAAAATCAATATTTAAATCATAACCACCCATCGTGTTGGGTGGTGGAGTCCAACCAAAGAGGACTTCATCCGGAACCCACAGTTTTAATGCCATTCCGTAGTGTTTGCTCTTTCACGACGACCGACGCGACGCACACATGGACTGAATGGCGCTCGCCAGGACGAGCGTGGGAGATGAATGTTCCTCTCTTCGTTCGGATTTGGATGAAACTCGAAGATTTTCATTCAAAAGAGAGAGCATATGCCTACGTGTATGTGTGAGCTGACTTCTAAGGAAAAGAGGTCAATGAAATGGCGTACTGGATATATGATGTATCCACTATACACTCACCGTACACACGTGTTGGTAATTAAATTGTGGTGTGAACATGTTTTATGTGGTTTTGCTTGATGAATTTAGTTTTTTACACTTTCGTTGCATGTGTATGTGTGCATAAAACATGCAAATTGCGACGAGAAAGAATTATGACTATTTTTGTTTGAAAGGAAAATATCCTTAAATACAAAAGGAGTAAATTGCGGAATTGCTTCTAGTTAGAATGAAAGGAGTGAGTGTAGTTGTGGGTATACGCGTTGCGTAACAAAAGTGGATTCACCCCACTTTAGAAGGTCTATACTCTGTTCGTTTCCTTTTGTTGATCTATGTATGCATAGGTACATATATACCTATATTTCACTGCAGGGGTAATGAATGGAAGGTAGATACGTATGCAAATGCATATGCATATGCATATGTATTTCTTTATTTTTTTTTCTGGTTTTTATAAAAATTGTTGCTTCCTCGTTGGGCTGGTTAAATAAGATGCAAATATTTCTATTAATCTAGGTTACGGTTAATAATAAATTCCAAGAAATGCTTGCAGTTTTGGGAGTGGAAACAATGTATTATATAATCAAAATATAATAGTTAACATTTTTTTTTTAATTTTCATGACTGCTTTGAGCTCAGTGTCCTTTTAATACAAGCACTATAAAGTGACAACGCCAAAGTAAGTTGTGGATATCCAGCCTTGCGGCTGAAATCAAACTTAGCCAAAATAAAAATTTAAAGCCTTCTTTTTATGGCAAATCGACTTCAAAATGTAAATTTGATGATCAATAAGTTAAGAAAGTGCGGAATTTTCATATCCAACAATTGTTTACTAAATATGTATGTATATCTTAATTTCGTCTGTCAGTAAGGCACAAATGGACAATACTTCCTCTTTGGGTTCTTTGTAGTTCGCAGGAATATAACCTTACTGCGGTCTTTGAAAATTTATAAAAATTGGTGGTCCAGTATTCCTCGTGTATAGTTCAGACTACTCACTCAAATTCGAAGGGATTTTATTTTTCTCGCGGCAAAAATAAATAACAAATGGGTCATGCAAAAAGAATGAATATGTGGGTCATAGTTAGAAAATGTATGAAGGGAACGAAATCGGAAAATCGGCTTTAAAAAAAAATTGCGACGTATTGAACAAAAAAAAAAAAATTACATAAGGAATCGCAGGCACAAAATATGTAAACATATTAACTTACAAAACCATGAACAAACCATCAAGCAAGAATTCAATGACATAAAAAATATGCGAATAAAAATAAAGGGTACGACTGGGTCACACGTATTATACTTAACCTTATGCTTCTGATATTTCTTTGTAATTTATTCACGATTGAAATTAAAATGACAATTTATTATTTTTTATTTTTTTTTAATTTTGTAATTATTCAAATGAATCCTCGAGAAGCTGCCAATTTTATAGAAGCAGGAAGTAAGTAAAGTACTATACAGAGTTTGTTTTTCCAAAATCTAGTAGTAGAAGCTAACATATGTATATGTAATCGTTAGAGTCGTTTTCGAGAAAATCAATCGGTCCTAAATAAATCTTGAGATCATATTTTTTATGAACCCAATACTTAATCTAGAACTAGGTGCAAGTAAAAAAGTTTCAGCGGTTAGATATTAGATTTTAGAAAAACTCCTTCCATATAACTCGGAAAATTTGTTCTGTTTTTTGTTCTGATTCACAGAATTTTTTTCTGACCACAAAACGTCAATGGCATATCAATCATCCAAAAGAGCGAACAATTTTTTTACCTATATGACCAACCTACTGCCACTGTTATGCCTCCGCAATAGTGTTGGCATAAGCTTTCTAATTGATTGGACTGATTCTTTATAGATTTCATGAGAAATAAATAAATAAATGCTTGCTGGCAATCGATGAAGTTACCACTACCACATCATCAGCGCCAAAATTGGTTAAAATAAATTGTAATCTATCACTTTAATATTAGTTTTATAAATATTGCAATTTTTGTGGGACTACTCGTATATTCATTTAACTAAATCTGCAAATCGGCTAAAAAAAGATTTCAAAGAAAACATTTCACAAACATGTTGCAAACAAACGAGGAACAAAATCTAAAAGGCACATCAAAGAGAACGTTTAAATTTTTGTTTTTATAAATGGTTCTGACATATTTGTTAATTGTTCGCAAAGCTTTTCTGAAATGTTTTGAGTCGAAAAGCCTTTATTTAAAAAAGATTTAATATATACAGAAAATTATGAAGGAAAGCTTACCAAAGTGCGTCACTTAGACAAACAATGTCATAACTCAAATTTAAGGTTAACCTTCACATGAACGGCTTTTTATATTCTGCCCGGGTAGATACAACTAAATTTCATGTATTTTATATGGAATGTAGAAAACCTGTATGCGTATATACGTAATACGTAGCACAGTATTACGCAGACAATAGGTCTATTCGCGTACTTTCAGCACCAAAATTCAAAATTTCCACGAATTGGGGTAAAATTCTCTTATAGAGAGGTAAAATTACGAAAAAGTAAACGAACGCGTTGAGCCACAAAAGTTGCCCACTTTTTAAACGTCAAACCTCAAAACCCAATTATACGCGAAAGAAAGAAAGAGAAGGAAAAATCCAAATAAAAAATCACATATGCAGCGATAGATTTGACAGTTTTCACAAAACAGCCCAAAGAAATTGCTTGCACTAAAATTCGCAGTATGGGGGAAATTTCTTACTCTCTCGACAGCGCTCTCTTTTGTCAAATTGTACGAAAATTCTCAGTACTCGAACAGTTTTTCGTAAAAATTCGTAACTTTTGTAAAAATTCGGTGTTTTGGGAGGGTACGCGAACAGGCCTAATATGTCAAAATTGCCATATGACTTCTTCATTTTTTCCATCACATACAAGGTAGCCCAAAACGTATCACCCTATCGGAAGATGCTATAACTTTTGCAAATGGCGGCAACTGTCAGTTTTGTTTTAATATTTGTGAACTAAACAGATGCAGAATACATGTCGATAAGCCATGGAACTACACTCACGCTTTCCTGAACTTTAACGATGCAGTGGAAGATTTTCAGCTGAAATTCATCATGAGCGACGAGGCCCATTTCCATCTGAATGGATACATAAACAAACAAAATTATCATTTATCGTGCACTGAGAATTCTCGAATCATTCACAAAGAGCCATTAAATCTACTCAAAGTCACTGCATGGTGCGCTATTTATGCCGGAGTTGTCATCGGGGCTCATTTTTTCGAAGACGCCAAGGGTAACACGGTTACTGTGACTGGTGAGCGATACAGAACCATGGTCAACGAGTTTTCATTTCCGCAAGTTGATGAATTGATACTGAAGGACATGTGGTTCCAACAGGATGGTGCAACTGCATACACAGCTCGCGCGACAATTGACATTTTGAAGGATGCGTTTCCGGGTCGCGATTTGCACTGGCCGGCAAGAGCGCCCGATTTGACTGCTCCAGATTTCTTTCTTTTGGGTTTTTGAAGTCACAGGTCTATGAGAACAAGCCACAGACTCTGGAACTTCTCAAAGAGAATATCCGACAAGAGTGCGAAAACTTATTGCCCGAAGTTCTCGTCAAAAGGATTGAAAATGCAGTAAAAAGATCCCAAAAAGTCATCAACAATGGTGGCGCCCACTTGACCAATATCATCTTCAGGAAGTAATGAAAAAAAACTTATAGGTCCAAATAAACACTTAAAAAAAAATTATGAAATTATGTTATTTCATTTTAAAGACATAGCAAAACAACATCGGGTGAGTGTTTTGGGCCACGCTGTATGTGAATCTCTCTTTGAAATAAAGGAAAATAAATTTGAATATTTTTTTTTTTTTTTTTGAATGGAAAATCTTTTCTTTTTTCCTTTTCTTGTAAATAAAACTAAAATTATTGTTAAATTTCAGAAATTCCTGTAAATCTACAACCGGTTTACGTACAGGCAAATAGTTATGAAAATTTCCATACATAGCGTATGATAAAAGGATTTATCCACCTAGGTAGATACTGTTCACTAACGTATAAGATTCAGAAATGTAAAAAAAAAAGTTTCAAAACTTATACTCGAATAAATTTTTATTGAATTTTCTGAAGTAAAACTAAAATTTAGTCACTGGGTCCAAGCGGCTTAAAATTTAGTGTAATAGAAGCAAAAATATATAGAAAAGAAAATTCAAATATCTACCCGGGTAAATACTGTCCATGTGAAGGTTAAGCCCACAAAAAATATGCCTATAAACAAATTAAATCACTTTGGGTACTAGAGGACAGGCGTGTTTTATCTCTTATCCGATTGTGTTGTCCCGGCCATTGAAATAACAACACATTTCAAAAATATTTGTAGTTGTGACAGTGTTTTACCAAAAGTTCAAACATCGCCCAAGCCAACATTTAAAACTACGTAAATTATAACTTATTCCTTACAGCAATAAAAAATTACTTGGACAGTGGAATTTAACTAAGACTTGTTTAAAATGTTGAATTATTTTCTTATTTAACATTGTTTTAAAGAAGTTACTAATAAAACCGAAACAGCAAATCTATAAAATTTTTCTTGCTCTACTGAAAAGTTATAAATTTTGACTTAGGCGGTGTTAGAACTTTACCGACGAAATGTCACTTATTTTCTGGTAGACAAATGTCACAACTACAAATGCAATAACTCGAGATATGTCACTTTTCGTCCATATGGCATTTACAAATTGATTGTAATTGTAGTATTATTTAGACACGTGTCATTGTTTTCCTCGAATCTGTCATAAAATGATGGTATGATTATGAGTACTATTTCGACACAAATTTAATAAAAACAGCCAATTATGGAAGGGAAGTGATGCAACTTAGAATATCCTCCTTCCAAGTAGTTTTAAAAGCACTTTATTGAAGTTGCAAAGTCGCTACAAACATTTTTTATCTTGCGAATTAACGCCACAATTTATGGCAAATTTTTAAGAGAGAAATATCGGCAAAACAAAATGACACCTCTTCCAAGATGTTTGAAAATATGTAGTACAAAACTGCTATAGGACAACAAACATTAGCGCAGTCCACAATACATAACTATACGGTATTAAATTCAACCATTTTGAAATTAATATGTAGAAACGCAGCATTGCTTGCCCATTTTTTAATATTTAGGGTTACTCCTGAAATCTGTTTCTCGATATTAAAATGGTGACAATATTTCTAAATTTGTCTTTCTACAATAATTCAATCTAAAACGAAACGAAATTAAGAAATCTCATGAAAATAGGAGAAAATCCCCTAAGAGAAAGATAGATAGATAGATGTGGCATATACTCATACTTCAAAATGCCACACCTATTTCATTTAAAGTTGCTAAAAGTTTTGAGATAGGATATCATTCGACCTTTTCTAGACCAGTTATAATTTGTTTCTGTTTTTCAAATGACTCATCAATAGTAACTTTCAACATTCATATGTTTGTATCAATGTATATCTATCTATTGTATGGAATCAGAGAGGAAATTGATTAACTTGGTTATCAATATTATATTATCGTGTTAATTTCAAAAGTCATCAATTTTATAGCAAGTTTATTGAAAACCATTTGAACTAACAACTAATAGATCAGTTGTAATTAGATTATATGCAACATTTGCAGTGAACGTTTTTTTTTCTGCAAAGGTCAGTGCTATAATATTTTCGAAAATTATTTTAAAGTCACCAATGTCAAAAATACATATACGTATATCGTCATTTATATTTCCTACATGAAAGGCGTATTATTTTTAGGCACTCAAAACATCCACCACGATGGGAAAATAAATAATTATGCAATTGCAATATACGAGTATCTCTCAAAATAGTACCTATAGACGACATAAATTATGGGAAACAGATGCGTTGAAAAGTTTCACGGTAAAAAAGCTCAAAGTTCGCCGATAAACATGTTGGCGGCAGGTGTTTGCATGATGCCCCTAATCATGTCTCTAAATATAGCCGACAAAGGAAAGAAGTGGTGTAAAAATATGAAAATCAAATGTATCTATCAAACCAGGTGGCATGTGCAGCACAGCATACACGTGACACTCAGACCTTAGTATTGGTTTGATCCAACGGAAGGTATTTCGGTTGTGATAATGACGATTGGCGAAAAAAGAGGTGGTAAACAAAAATAATCATAAACCAAATAAATGGTACAATGAAAGTGAGAGTTGTAAGGTGACATGAAAGTGTGAGCATAATGTACGTGGTAATCTCTTAGGAATGGTAAAAAGACAACAAACGGCGTAAAAAGAAAGAAAAAAAAAAAAAACGTCTGGGAAACTTATAAAGTTTCAATTTACGGTATCTAAATGCGTTATATACACGAGATACCAACCTCTTATTTGATTTTTATTTTATGCAACTTTTTACCTTTATTTTGTTTCTTTTCATGTCTTTCACCGATGAGATAATCGAATTTCATTAACAAAGTGTTATAAAAAGTATGTCAACGCCGACTTTGGTGTTATTCGACTGTTGGTGTATAATGAAAATGAAAAGTTTATTTCCTCGTTTCCGTTTCGTTTTCAATTTCAATTTCAGTTTTAAGTTTCGGTTTTCTTTTTAAAAATAAAAGAAGCAAGAGAAAAAAAAGCTAGCATTAAAATACAAAAAAACCTGCTGCGTATTCTACTTTTACCGAATGCTTACTTACTGCTGACTCTGCATAACTTGGCTTTGTATAATTTTAATACAATTGGCGGGCTTAAATGGAAACTGAAACTTTTACATAATATGAGGTCTGCAAAATACGGGAGTGGAAGGTTAAAATTTAGACTTGAATCTTAAACCTTACGTAGAACTTTTTGTGAAGTGTTCTTTGTCAAGGTGACGCGGGAATTAGTCAGCAATTTAGAGGTAAAGTTCACATGCAACCAGGGCCGATGGAATTTTGTGATAACAGCAATCCACTTGTTGGAATGGAATATTTTTGCGGAAAAAGAGCGTTATTTTTTTTTACAGAACCATTGTATCTGAGTTCATTGCTTCTTAGTGTGACCTTAGTCTAACTAATTCATCAGACAAGGTTATCGTCTCCAAGAAAATTAGCATCGTTCAGCTACATCGTTCCGTGATTGTAATTGAAGTCTGCAGACCTATCAGCAAAGCTTTTTCCCGCAGGTCTTAATTGTTGTTGACAATATTGAATTTATTACAAATTAAAGGTCTCAATAGTACTGGCTTAAACCTACACTGGTATGGAATCAAAAAAAGATCTTGATCTCATATTCAGTCTTTTCTAATGTGCTTCACACGAATCTTAACAATCTGCGGCTTACACTGAAGCAGTGAATTTCTTACCATACTTACTATGATTGGTGGGCTTACTCAATCGATTTCGACAAAAAAAAAAAAAACAAAAAAAATAAACAAATAAATATGTGAGAGTCAGTCCTCGCGCAAAAGTGTTCCGGCCATCGTTTTAATACTTTTTTTTATATAAACTTCTCTCGGAAAAGATGAAGTTATAACGTTGATCCAGCGCTCCGAGACGCCTGCAGATATCTGTTGATTCTGCGCTTAAATTGTTGCAGACTATAGTTTTCTGGAAATATTTCGTCTGAGAGTCAGTTACAAAGATTGCTTGTACTGTAACAAAATGAATTTTAGTAGAATGGTGTTCTTGTGGTTGCCAGGTGAACATAAAAGTTGTGTGCTCTAGTGGCCCGCCTGGTATGTCGTTGGAAGGTCGAGTTTCCAGAGATCAATCTGTTGAGATCTTCCGAACATCTGCCATGGTAGTATCTATAGAGCAGGCATAAATCTGTCACCTGCATCCGATGAGCCAAAGATTGAAGGTTGGACGTAAGTGCTGGATCTTCTATTAAGCGAACTGCTCGCCTCTGTATACTGTCAAGTAAATTCAAATAGTGTTTTGGGGCCGAACTCCAAATATGCGAGCAGTACTCAAGCCCGGCTCTTACTATACTTTGTATTAAAGAAGAATTAGAGGCGGTAGTACCTTACACCGCTGATTTCGGGATGTTGGATTGCTACTTTTAGCCATTTACACCAATACATGTAATAATTCTTTGATGTTGTAAAAATTTAGCTCAAAAAGAAGTTAATGGATTTAAACTAAAATGTTAATTTGTTTTTACGTCTGGCCCGATATGTAAGTTACAATTTGAAACTTGTAAAAATCGAAAACCTACTCAATGGCTTGAGATGTATTTGAAAGGGAAATACTTTTTGCTAAAAGCTATTAAGATCTAATGAAATTAGGGTAAGATATGGTGGGTGAATTAATACCCCAAATTTGTCACTCATTCGTCTGCTCAAAAATTATATGTGTCAGAAGATTCATTATAGTTTTCGTGTTTTTTTGTTTTTTTTTTGCATTGATAGAGGAAGATATTTTCCTTTGAAGATAGAGTAAGAGACATAATTTTTCACATTTGTCTTAAGCTATTTCGTTAAAAAAAATTGTATATTTGACGTCATCATGGCGCCACTTGTCATTTGATATGTCACTTGCTGGAGACCATACTTTTTTTTTCCCTTCAGTACAAAGTGTTCAAAAATTGCACCCAAACAATTGGCTTTTTTTTTTTTTGCGGACTATCTGTGCAAGCACTTGCAAGATTGGTGCGTACTGAAAATTTCAATACAGTGGCTTCGAACTTACAAGCGTGTGACCAAAAAACACCGCCAAAAGACATTGATCTTATTGCCAACAATGCTGCTAATCTTAGCAAGTATATGACCAAAAATGCATCCAAACTGGTGAGCTTTGACATGCGTTTGGATCATAAATGAAGCAGAATTCTAAAGTGGAATTCAATCATATTTTACACAGAGAATGGCATATGGCCGGCACCCACAACATAAATTACATCTGTACATTACATCATCTGCGCTAGACAAATCATAGGTGTAATGCAATGGATAATTAATTAAATTGGATTTTCCACCTTTATCCAATTTTTCATAAATAAAGGACAAATAATTACGATGGAAATACAATAGGCTCTAGCAATCGAAAGATATCATACTTTATTGCTGGCACTTTGGTTAAGAGCTAGTATCGCATCATGTGGTAACACAATCCAAATATTTACACAAATGAGATATTGTAGTGTTTTCAAAAATCAACCGACAAAGTAATTTACCTAAGAGCATATTAAATTTTCTGATATTTAATATATATTAATTTAACCACATGATTTAATTGATTCCTATATCACCTGCTTTAAATAACATTTGAAATCATGGATGTGGTTGGTTATCGCACTTGCTATTCTGTTATGAGGATTGTCATTGTATCCTCATTACACTTATGAACAGGTATAAGAAATTATTTGTGATCCATTATAATTTTTAAGATCAAATGTTTGAATTATTATGATATGATATTAGAGTTTCAGCATTGCGTCAGCTCGACGCAAAAGTACGACCGTTCGTTCAGCATAAGTGTAATATTAAGTAAAATTCTATGAAATCTCCACGCAGTTTAAAGAAAAAACGTACTTTTAGATTTCGGAAATGCATTCACTTCATTAGTGCGGTGAAACAGCAGTTTTAAATCGCGTTTACTTAAAACTAAATGTTCTCATGTGATCTGTTGAATGCACATGCATGCCAACTTTATACTTTCTAGCTCAAAATGTAAAGCTCAAAAATCTTGACACAGGCAAGCATGACTGTGCCAACTTGGCTTTTGTTACTGATCATCTGTACTTATATTCGTAATATGAGCAAAATAAGTAATACCTGCTTTATTCATATTCAGTAAGTGAGAACTGCGTATTGTGCATACTTTCTGAGCAAAAGTGGTAAATAAAGATTAACATTTTATAATTCACTACTTTTCCACGAGCTTTATGTTTAAAACCCGCATTAACCACATTTCCCATTATATGTGTACTTATGTTACTTCCTATGATCTATCTGCATTATCGTCTTCTTTAATAATTTTTTGTGGGTCAGAATATTTATGTTATGCTATATTATATTCATTTATGTTTACACTTCACAATCTTCCAAATTTTGTTAATTTTTTTTTATTCGAATGCAAAAAGTGTCTCGTCTGGTTGTCTAAATTTATCAGGCGCGCCTTCTATTTTGTACTTTGTTTTTTTTCGCTCCTCGACCAATTCTTTAAATAAATCGCCGACTTCTAATGTCAATGAAAAAAAAAAAAAAAGAAACATTTTTTTTACTCTGCGTGTATTGAAATATTATCTTTTTAGAAAAGTTGTTGAACCCAAAAAATTATATACTCTTTAGCATTTGTTTATTATTATTTTAATTTTTTTCGCATCATTAGGAATAAATACTTTTTTCATCTAATATTTATATGAATGTAACATATTTAAATGTTCAAAACCAACATTCCATCTTCATATGTAGATCAACCGAACATTGTAAATCCTTCATAAAAAAAATCTGGGTCTCTTCCGCATTACTTACTGTATCCCAACTGAAATCCCCATACAAACAATAAACACAATAAATCTTTTCAGATACAACTTAATTCACACTCCTTATCAATGTGCAATTAGATACTGAGAAGAGCACAGCCAACTGGAAAAAAAAGTCAACGACATTCAGCGCCATTGTCAGAGCTAACCTTTAAATTGTATCTCATTCAGTTGTTGTTGCCCTCAGTGCCATACTCATATCTCATAAACGCGAATAGTAGAACAATTTATCATTCACAAACCTAAATAGAATAGAATGATTTACGTGATCGCGACATATGTACATATATACGTGGTTCTAGAGGTGTATGCCTATGTCTATTCGGTTGTTTTTAATTACTATCCCGTGCTCTCTAGCCCACATTTCTATTTTTTGCTTTATTTACGTAATTCAAAAGATATACTCTCACTGACGTAGAGTGCCGTAAATGTGACATTTTTGTATCTTTTACTTCATCCAAAATGATTTTGATGCCTTGGGGCCAGTTGTTGTCATCGTCGTCAACTGATAGTAAAATAGAAACAGATATTTATATGTCTACCGAATAATGACATCAATGGTACAAACCATGAAAAAAAAAATTGCGAAAAGGAAAATTTCCATGCCTTCAAAGAGCACGTGGTCACTATGGAAAGCAGCTATTTGGAGGCGTATATTTATGTGCAAAAATAAAATAGAAAATGTTAGTGAAAGGGGCCGCCACCGGACGAGTCGAGCACGAGACGCGAGTAATTTAATTGATCATCACGGTCAGCCGCTCATTTACGTATCTTTTTACAACCCACCTGCCGAAATACTTAATTGGATTGTATTTAGTAGGAGCTTAAATGTCTGTATCATTGTTATAAAATAAAGATACAAATTGGTATAGTAAGATGAAAATATAATTTCAAAAGAAAACTGTTTTTTATTATGTATGGGGTGAGGTAGACGTTCGTCATTACTTAGATACTTTTTTCCTTGTCTGGTGCTATGAATATAAATTGATATATTTTTTATTTACCATAAACAGATTGGCATTCGGATTGTTTTTTTTTTTTTTTTTTTTTTTTTTCTGAGATCAATAGCAACAATTGCCACTACAGCTGTTGGTAAATCTTCTGAACCCATAATGAGCAATTATCGAAGTTATTCCAATAAAAAGAGGAATAAAAGTACAACGATATAGGACTGTCTGTTTGAATCACAAACTTTAGCACTTGTTTGAAATGAATACAAAAATAGTATAAAATTAGATTTGAACGGAGGTTCAAAAGGTTATATATACCTAATCAAATAGGTGGTGGTAATTCAGTCAAGAGCCAATAAAATGAGTCATATGAGCACCTCACGTTACCGACGTAGCAAAGGTCGAACATTTAATGTGTTTTTTTTTTTTGTCTTATCATAGTATGATGATAACGGGAATTGTTGGACTTTTATAAAACTTACTTATCTTTATGGGGATTTTTTGGTTTGTTGTTGGTGTTAGCTTTAGTTTTGCTGTTAAAGTTGAGGAAACGCGAATTTCAATTATACTTTTATCTAAAATTTATGACATATCGATGAAATATTTTAGCAAAGAAAGTGGAGGCTAAGTGATAAGATAGCCTTGAAAGTTTGAATCAAAAGTAAGTTTACCAATCTTTCTCTTTCTCTGTCTATTCTTTCCAACGCCCGAACTCTGTAAAATATTTAAGGGTATTCCTAACCCCCGGAGTGCGTGCAAATTTTATAAAAAAAAGAAGGCATTTAAATTAAAATCTGGTCAGATTGTTGTATAATCGTACGTGTCTCTATGCTTGGATTTTATATTGTAATAGTGTATAGCACTAGTCATGAACTAATAAAAGTCAAAAATTCACACAGAGCCTATTCCAAATTCGTTTATTAACTGAACTATGATTACATCTGAGAAATGCATAACCTTAGGTAATCTTTGTAAGTTCATGGTGGTGGCTGGCAGTGTGTTTTTTGTTGGGCGCCAATAGATTCGTGACCCATTTTGCATGATGACTATTAAATTATATTATGAAAATGAGTGAATACTAACTAGGCAAATGAAAATTTAATGGAAAGGGGAAAAATCGTAAAAGAATTTTGAAGCTATGTATGTTGTCGGATTACCTCCCATCGGTGAATATCTACGCTTACATCTTTTCGGCAGCAAATTTCGATGGAGATTTAGAGAATTCGAAATGTGAAGATTAAGTTAGTTAGCAGTTAGTATATAAGAGGTATATAAGAGGCTTGTGAAAGTGCTGTTGTATAAGGCATTTCGATTTTATGAATTTAAATTTCTTTCATTCATAGTTGCGTAATACATTCCATTGAGTAGAACTATTAGATATTGTACTTAGCTGATTTTTCTTGCAATTCTTCCATTTTCGTCTCATGAATAATTGAGTTTTATGTACGTGTAAGGTTGCGTAATACATTGCATTGAGTAGAATATTATACTTAGCTGATTTTTCTTGCAATTCTTCCACTTTCATCTCATGAATAATTGAGGTTTATGTGTTCTATTAGATAGAATCTTAAGACGGACTAATCCAGTTTCTTCCTTCTACTTTTTTTTTAACATGATTCCTTATACATTTTTTGTGATACCTAAACACAACTGGTTTAATGCGATCACAAAATACTTCATTTTCCATTCAATTCGGCAAAAAAATGTATTTTTATATAAAAAACAAAAAATGAATCTAAATGTTTGAGCTATAAAATCACGTTATGTAGTTATATTGTTCTTTGTTTTGAAGCATTTTATTTCTTCTTATGTTTATGCAGTCTAAAATATTTCAGAACTCTTCTCCTCCTTCTACCTAATATCCTCGTTCAGATTGATTTAGAAATATTATAATATATTGCTTCACCTTAAGATTTCATCACCCAACGATAAGGTGCTAATTAACCTCTTAATACGTTATACTAATCACTCAGCGACTTAATCACTTTAAAGTGTGTGGGCACTGATTTCTAGGTATAACGAATGTATAGGTACTTATGTATAAGAAATCTTACTTCAATGAAATGGATTAACTTTGGTTTTCATAATCTGCATTCGTCGAAAAATATATAAACTTGTAAGTATGTATAGTAAACTGGCGGTCACAAGCTGATTATTATCTTATAGATATTTTTTTTGTTTGATACAAATCTACTCGTCTGTTCGAAATCAGATTAAGCTAAGCACATTATCTAAATTACTCGTAACTGGAATAACCAAATATATAGGCAGATGAAAGAAAAAAATTAATAGTTATCTATAACAGGTGGACATGTCTGCCGACAGTTTTATAAGAGATAATGATTCCGAGTCTAATACTTTTTTTTTTATTGCTATTGACTGGGTGATTAGATAACTCACTAATCAGATGTCTATAAAAAATATTTTCACATAAGAATTCTTGGAATTTCGGAAAAAGGGAAAGCACAGAAGGTTGTATTTTAGAAAGAGTGATAGATAAATTTGTTACTGTTATATAATATAATCAATAAACAGGTTACACAGATGTATGATATATAATATTGAATATTATAGACCTAATCTTATTTCTTTCATTTATAGGGTACAGTGTTTCCTATAGAAAAAATACTAACCTTATTTTTCTTTTTATTTCAGAATAAATAAAGCACAATGGCCTTAATAATGAAATATATTGATAGCATGCAAAGATACATGGATTCACATGGTGGTAAGTTTTATTTATTTTAACTTTGAGTTGTGACTCAGGATGATAATGTTAATGCTGTCAAAAATCACATCACTCAAAAGAATAATTTACATGTGTATTCTGGAATCACGTCAGGTCATTAACCCATCAAATCAACTTTTTACTTATTTTGAAACGCATTTACAAAAGAAGGATATTCAATTATCAGCTTTGAAGTCAAATAATGTGAAAAATAAATAATGAACACCATGTAAAAGCTGTAGATTCTTTTGAAATAAATGCACATACATTCATGTAGGTATATTTACATACATAAACTTAATGTATCTTCGAAGTTGCATTGCAATGATGTTAATTTATTCAACAAATTTCACTCAGCTCAGAATATTTGCGTTTGCTGTTGCTTTATTTAATTCTGTAAATATTTATAAGGCGCTAAGTAATAACCGTGTAAGTTCAAGTAAAATGAGTTGAATTGTTACGTATTTTATTTCCTCCACCTACAGAGCAAATACTATATTCATAAAAAATAAAATCAATCTGCAGATTGTAATCAAAATTGATCTTACGATCGAAAAGGTAGGTTTTACAATTCTGCCCAGTTTTTTGTCTTCCGTCTATCTGTTTGCACCTCAGTCTTCATCTTGAACACTAGTATTCGTTCCCTAGATGATTTCATATAAAGATTCTATGCTAAGGCATTTTATTAGTCTCACTTAAGACCTCTAATAGGTTTTAGACGGACTTCCTTTTGATCGCGTTGTAGTAGTAAAAATTTATACAATAGAAAAAAATAAAACCTAAGCTTAATGCTAAATCTCATAACAATTTTGTTTTTAATGCATTTTTCTTTCTGTATTCCAAACGAAAAATTCCTGAAAATGTAAATCAAATGAAATACTAGATACGCATATCTAGTTTCATATTCCTAACCGGAAGTAACTACTTCGACGTTTCGACGGGATTCTTCGATTTCAAAATTTAGTTACTGACACTAGTGGATTTTACCAAATCTCGTTCACTTTTTTTTTAAGTCTGCAGCTTTATTTTGTTAAGGACTTTTTACATGAAAAAAAAAAAAATAAAAATGAATAAATAAAATCATGAAATCTTGTCTTTTCCACTTTAAAGAATATTTTTTCACAATAAGGCTCATGATTGATGCTCCGCTGATAATACATGGGCCCCCAATATGTGTTTTTGATGCACTTCAAATTAAATGAAAACAAACTTCTGCAAAGCGAAAATAAATCTTAACATCAATCACTTGAATATAATAAGAGATGTCATTGAACTGTTTGATAATAAATCATATCAAAATTACGAGTGCCTTGAACTTCAGGAAAGAATCTTTTAAGGTTAAAATAATCAATAATTTAATAAACATCTGAGGTCATGAGCATCGTACATCGATGTCATTGCTCACACTTAAATTAAAACCCCTTGACTCTTATACAAAAAAAAAATGCTACTATACGAGTACGTTTCATCTACTATTAAATTAACAAAAGATGTATATTTTCTAGATTGAACTACAAGGCTTTTCTTTTACATGTCTATGAGTGTATGTCAATAATTAAAATTGAGCTAACTACTATAAGCATTCCCTTATAAACAATTTAAATTTCTATATTTTATCCCCTTTGTGTTGTCTGGCTTGTAATAAATCTTTACCAAATCATTAATATGCCGCTGTTAATCGCAATGTTCCAACCATTCCATTTATCATCTGATTGAGTTTAGCATACTTAATGGAAAAGAAGTCGTACATTCATTAGGTTATTGGAAAAGTTTTATTGTATTGTGTAACTTATTAGGTATGCGACAGATAGGTGTGATATACAACACACATTGGCAAAAAGGGGGTGGTTTCGAACTTCACTTCAGAGATAGATATTACACTGTGGTTAGTGGTTGTACTCTACACACCCGCTTTTAGGTTCATTCTAATGAAGGAAGTAGCACGCTTGACCGACTTTGATTTATATCACGCTTGAATGCGTATATGATGGCCTATTAAAAATCCTATGTAGTAGCAATTTTTTATAGGAAGATTTTATGGATTAAGGGCAGAGGTTGGAGTTTTTATGGTTTGAGTTTAGTGTTGTTGGAAATATAATATTTATGGTTATTACAGAAGATGTACAAATTTTGACACAGCTCCTTTTAGCAATTTGCTCAAATATTTACGGTTAAAATAATTTACATTTAGGAATAGCTACATTAGGGTGTCCTTTATATGGGCTAAAAAACATTTTTAACAAATTTTTCACACATACCCTTTATTTTTTTCTTACTTCGATGCAAAATATTTCCCCCCTGGGATGATGCTAACCCGTGCTGACTAGGCGGCAAAGTCAATATTGAAAATATGTATGAAAAATTAAAAAAACAAATTGTAATATGCTCAAACTTAAACATTTATTAAATAACTGTACAAAAAACACTTGAATACTAATAATTAATTATAAAACGAAATTATTGCGAATACTTTCTCTTCAAAACTTCTTTCCTGCAATCAGGATATATTTTCATGTATTCTTGCACACAGCGAAGAACGAATTGTTTTTATTCTTCTTCAGCTGTCAGAAGTCCGTGAAAGTCCTGCATTAGCTTGACAGCTCTTTCGGCTGTATCATTTACTGCTTTAAGGGAAAGAACCATCCATTTGGCTTCTAAATAGAAAACATTCCTCTCCCATAAAGATAGACTTACTTGAAGAAATATTTCATTGACTTTTAAGCTAGAAAATAATTGTTTTCACTTGGCCGTCAGATAATCATCAAAAAAAAATATAGAAATAAAAATATATAGAAAATATTCATGAATAGTCAAATTTTTCATAACCTTTCAATTTCTTCAGAAAGCATAAGAAAGCACTGGAACTATAGTTTAACATAAGCCATTATAATAAAAACACAGACATATTTTAATCCGCCTATATCGTTTTTAGTCAATTTAAGTTGCGGACGTATTAAAAATATTTTTATCGCATACACTGATTTTGCCATCCATCTCGTTTAATGCATTGCACCTGGAGGTACCTATAGACATTTCCTCCTAAGAATATAATTGAAAGCTCAGTAAGTTCGCAGTTGTCATTTGTTACAATTGGTTTTTGTAGCTCCGCAAAGTGAAAACTAAGCAGTTTGGTTATTTCGTGATCATTAGAATTCTCTTTTGGATCATTTTGGAATTTTAGCTTGGACCTTCGTTTCGAACGCACTTTTAAGCACAACCTCTTTCACAACCCTCTTTCCAATTCTTCTTCCAAGAACACGCATGCTCCATTAAAACGACCTGTGTAAGATGCAGTTGTACTGCAACACATAATCTGCACTTTATCATCAAGGTTCAGTTGTTCCCCATCTCCAAACATTATAACGATAGGAAGTCGTTCCTCCTCGGCACTTCTAGGTAACAATTTTCTATCCCAGTGAACAGTAACGACTTCCGGAACATAATATTTAAAATCGGTTTTAATTTTTTCTGCCCGTTCTTCTCTAATCCGTGCCACCACGCGTTGAATCGAGGACTGTGTCAAGCTCTTCGGAAGTAAAATCTCCCATGACGCTGAAGAAGTAGATGGTATTGTCGATGATATGTACTTACGAAGTTTTTGTTTTTCTAATGGCCTTAATGTTCTAAATAAAATCTGTCCTCTTCTATTTTAATTTTTTGAAGAACATCAATATGAGCTATGTCAAATAAGTTATCCAAATCTTCCTGGAAATCTGCTTCTCGTCGTTTGTACACCACCTGGGTTTTCTTCGAATTTTTTTCCAGTTCTTTCCAAGCTTGATACAAATTTATAAGCTTCTTCACGCAGTTGAGTAGTGATTGTTTGAGTATTCTTGCCTTTTCCCAAAAAATAATACATTCACAAATGACAAGATTTGCACTTTCGCTGACTTAACTTCACATATATTAAAAAAGAAAGTGCAAGAATTTGTCGATTTTATGGTAGTTTAGAACCCTTCATTTGGTGATTTGTATCTCCCATTAAGTAAATACTTTTTGCGTTACTTCTTAATTGCAGTGACATTTTTAACCGATTAAAAAAAATGTGTTTACCGTGTAAAATCTAAAAGTGCAATGAAAATTAGCTCAGGCAGTTGCTACTGTTCTCGCGTAACTTGTACTCAAATTTTTCGATCCAAGTCGGCACGGTTTAAAATGCTCTAAATTACCTAATTTTTGTTGGAATTGTTTTATGATAGAATGAAAAAAATTAGAACATATGTGTTAAGAAAAGGTCGAAAAATAAGGGACACCCTAACCTACATATAAAAAATGAAATCATTTCGGCATGTAACTTATTTAAACTTTAAGCAAAACTCTTTCATTTGTCAACAAAGCTTAGAACTTGAGGGAACAATCATTTCCGGATATAAAAAAAAAACAATTATATACAATAATATTATTACTCTGCATTCACTGAAGTTGTTGTTAACTTAAGTGATTGGGTTCTTTAAAAATACATCTACAGTCCTCCTCGGAGAAATGTAACATTAAGGCCCCTTAATGGCGATCTGAGCGTATTGTTGCACATTTTTTTAGAAGCAGGGCATTCTTAAAGGTACCTTTAGGCATATCAACAAGATTATCGAGTTTTATGTTACTCTGTTGGCGACTGTGTATCAGCTGTAGTATACATATAATATCCATCGCCTTGTTAGTTGGAAAAGTAGTCGTACCTTCGTTGTTTCTGTTTGAATTTCCATGTAATTATACATCATTGTCACATCCAAAGAGTTGGTTTTCTTAAAATAATTTCAAAATATTCAAAAATTGCACCTGTGCAATAAATATTACTTCCTAGTGAATGTGATGAGAAATATTTTAAGAAATCTATATTAATTTGCAAGGGTTGTATACGTAATAACGCCCATTTCTTTAAGATACCGATAGCGATTTGATTGATGAAAGTGATACCCAAGATGATACTATTGTAAAAGGTGTTGGCAATACCAACACCAAACATTAAGTCTTCTTGGCACTCTAATTATGTCAACCATATGACTTTCTAGTATAATATCTCGAAGCGTTATGTTATGAGTCTTCTATTGCTCGCCTTCTTTCGATGACTTTCACTTAATTCTTTTTAGCCACCACTCCTTGATATCTCTCGTAACAAAAATGTTTATATGATAAATAAAAAGATATTTTCGTGTACCCAAAAGCATAAAATTCTGAGTAAGTACGACTAAATGCCATCTAACATCACAAAATGTGTTCGTTCCTAATGAATGACTCAGTAACACGAAATGGTTAACATTCGTTAGAATCTGCTATCTACGAGTATTGACTTAATTATACAATCCCTTTCAAATATCATGCCTATTAATCACGAACAGTTCTATAGAATTAGCCACGCTTTTAGTGTCGTCTATTTGTTAACTTTTTTTTTAGGAATATACAAATTGATGCTCCTTCTCCTTAAAAACCAGTTGATTGTTTATCGTCAGTGGCAAAGGTGACTGCCCCAGAGCGAGAAATGGCCGCAATAAATAAATAAAGAAACCACCGTCCACAATCTCAGGACTTTATCAAATAATACAAAAAACAACATCACTTAAACTGCCTTAAAGTGTGTTGATTTCAATCCAACAGCAGTGTTGCTTGGATACGTCTGGCTACTTACAAACCACCTCCGTCATCCCCATTAAGTCTGCCCACCTGTTGAGTAGTGAAATGAGAATAATTTCATTTCCCAATTAGTAAGTATTTTCCGAAACACCTTGGGTCTCCCTTTGTTCTTTGACACGTTTCATCCGAGAGAGATGAATGATTTTTGTTTTATTTTGCAAAAAAAAAGAAGGAAAACCCACAAAAGCAGCCTTAATGGATGACTTGCTCTTTGCGATGCTGTTTCCTCATATCCTGTCTTAATTAACTTCCCCGTGACAATTTGATTATATGTATTGTATCTATTTAAATATACGACTATATGTGCGCACTTGCACGCTTGTATAACATTGAATGATTGTGTGTGCTCTAATGAAGATTGCTTTCAGAAATTAATTAGACACTGATTGTTAGGTTTGCACTTGAGGCTGTTGTTGAGGTGGTTGTGTGTTGCTCGTTTTTTGCGCGTACAGTCAGGCTCTCTGTGCACCGAAGGTCAAGTGCGTGGAATAAGATGCTTAAAAGTCAATTGTATCTGAGAGTTTTCGCCTTTTCTGTACCTAAGTTCATTTGGCTAACGGATTATGTTTTATTTTGAAGCGATAAGAGACACTGTATTTGAAAGTAAATAGTTGCATAATGACAGGGTCATGATTAGTCGGTACTAAGTGTAAGCCGTTAATATTAGTGTAAGTGGTAAATATTTCCAAAACAAGCCTTTATTAATTGTGTCACTCAAATGTTTGCTCACTAAACTTGGGAGAAGCTACGTTGATTGTAACAGATTAGTATACCTACACATACATATTTGGCGCAACAGCCCATGAAGGGCATAGGCCTAGCTTCTCGTAACCACTCGAGTTGTGTGCGTTATATTTTTCGCATTTACAAATTTTTCGCAAGTTACATTTAAAGGTGTTTATCACACTGAGGGCTTTTAATTGAGCTTCGAATAATAAAAAAAAAAACTTAACTACTTTATTCTGTCACGAGCGGACTTTATGTTGATGTTTTTTATTGGTCAATCTTCAAATACTTTTGAATTCAAATTGGATTTTCAGAAACTTCCGCTAAATTCTTGCTTTGCACTGACAAAGCACACAATGTTAACACAAAGCTTTTTACGAAAGTCTAGCATATTAGGTCTAGCATATCTGGCAAATGTTTACTCTATTTGGATGATTCTTGTGTATCCTTTTTATCTCAACTGTTCTTATTGCGGATCTTTGGGGATAATGACCTTTTCCCCAAATGTTTCAGCAAAGTTATAAAAAATGCAATACAATATTTGGTACGTTTTGGTGAGAATTATGCAAAGCAAAGTGAAAGATTCTCCACAAAACGATCCTAAGTTAATCTGGTCTAAAACTTTTTTTTATTGTTTGAAGATTGGTGATTAAAGTGAAATTGAATTAAGAAGTATGAAAAAGTTGTGCTTAAATTTGTGCCAAAATACCACTGAATCACTCAAGTTAAATGAAAAAGCTCTTCTCAGCGCCATCTGAAATTTGTAGCGCAAAATAAACATCCCAACTCAGTTTTGACTGAGAAAAAAAGCTAAAGTGGTTCCAAGCCACTTTTTGTTGTTGTACTCCGTGTTAAGTCTTACTTCACTGAGAAGCAATGTCTCACCAAAACACACCAATTGTCGTACTACAGCAAAGCACGTGAGTAGAAATTTACCCTCCACGCAATACAATTTTTGCAGATTCAATCACACCAAAATCCTGTTAAAGTTCGCGTGGATAATGATGTATCGTATAACACACTATCCCTTATAATTTAACCACGCCCTATTAAAGTGGGCGTTAAGTGATGAAATTAAATATACATACATACGTTTTCAATAGCCCGCTAATCCTTCATGAGTAATGCTGCGATCTATCCTTTTTTTCTCGGGATATTCCTTTTTTCAAGCTCCCAAAAACCTTTCCCGCGAAAATTTTCTAAATCCTTTTTTTCATACTAAATTCCTAACGTATTTAATATTTTGAATTTGATATTGAGTGAGCATTAGATTGTTAGACTGAACGATGACAGCAGGTGAATATTATACACGTTCACAGCGAACGAATAAAGGCTGAATTATAATAGTCGGAAGCAATCGGAAGCTAATGTCATAATTCTGCGTTAAGTTTCCTTCAGTACTGTCAATTGCAAGAGTACCCCATAATAGGTCTATGTGTTCGGAAGCAATTGTGTGGTTCATAGCCATTCACAGCTGTGCAAATGTCAAATTTTCGTATGAAAGAGCGAATGAATAAGTGAACGAAACTTAACGAATCGAAGCAAAAAGCTATTATGGTCGCACAATACAAATCCTTTGTATTCGGACTGTTTCAGAAGTGGTCGTACGAAAGCATTCTTCTATTATAGTTCAGCCTTAAACCATATACATTAACCTGGCCATCCACGATCATTCATGAATGTCATTCCCGGAGTGAGCGCACCCATGAATGCCAGTGGATGGGGCTGCGTGTGAGAGTGCGCATTCATGCGCGATGGAATTCAAACATTTTTGAATTCCGCATTCATGCGTGATAGTGGATGGCGATGAATGTCATTCTTTTCTCACTTTGCATTTGACGGTGGACGTGTGCGTATCGAAATGGCAGTGAACGAGGAGCAACTCGGTGAATGTTTGAAGATCGATTCTAAGATAATTTCTATAATCGATTGGAGAGGGTACCTCTACTTCATTTAAAACGATTTCATGAGTAAACTTTTGCCTTTTGAATAACCAACCCTCAGTCCAATATCTATGTTTACGTTGTCTCTTTTTTTGAAATTTTTTGCTACTCAAAATCTTGTAAATAACAATTAATGCCAAGGCTTCACTCATTTTGAAGACAGAATCGCCGTTCGTCTTAAGAACCTTCTATTTCCGCTCTGGAAGCAAAATTGAGGAATGTCATTCATGAGTGATAGTGGATGGTGAGGAAAAAATAAAAATAAAAAAAGCCCATCACTCCAGGAATGACATTCATGAGTGACCGTGGATGACCAGCTTTACTACTATCATTCATGTGCGTGTCACTTTTTGTTAAATTTGCTGCACGTCAGTTTTAGTAAACTTGTCCGCATCAGTGTTTCCTTAATCTAAAGAAAAAAATAATGTCGAAGCCGAAAGGAAAATGCATCTACAACGCAAAAGTTCTCGAGTGTCGACACATTGAAAAGCGATTCTCACGGTGAAATGCAATTTGACATATTCAGTGTAAAGTTCTACCACTTTTTGAAAACGAAACCAGATCTACTGCTCCAAATTGCTAAAAACGATAAATATTCCACAAAAAGTGGTGCCAATGCGAGTGCGATTTCGGCGAAAAAAGATGGTATGATTATTCATGAGGGTCGCGAGGGACTCTTCATCCTTCCCGATCATTCGCCATTCATTCCAACTCATGAGGAGGAATCCCTAGATGGCTCCAGGAGACATGTCGGGCTTGATCCAACCATCTATTTTTAGGTCTTCTGATGGCACGTCTTAGAAGCCGTTCTGGGGGGATACACACTACGTAACCAAACCATTAAATTAAATATTTGTCCTGAAATGTACCTACGAATACAAATTTGATGTTTTGAGTAAAATGCCGTATTTATGCACATACGAAAAAAAATTTAATATTTTGTTGTAAAACCTTGTAAATGTTCAAGTTCAGTTTTCGAAGTTGATTAATTTACAATATGTATTCCCACACCACACACAGGTCCTCCTAGTGGAATTTATTGATCATAATACATGCATTAAATACCTTATTAAATATAATACATATACCAACTGGTATTGCTTATTGAAAAAATGCAATCACTAGATTCTAATGTTGGGGGTGGCAATGGTGTAGTGGTAATGTTGCCAATTGATACGCTACTGGTTCATGGTTCAAGTCCTGACCTCAACAAGTATTTATTTATTTCTCGTGAAATATATAAAGTCAGTCCGATCAATTGCGAAAGCTGTGTGATCACTACTGCGAAGGCATAACACTGGCAGTAGCTTGGTTATATAGCGCTTTGTTGTTGACGATTCGCTTATGACATCGATTATCGGGAAAAAAAATACTGTGAATCAGAAGCAAAGACAAAAAATAAGAAAAACTCTGCCCAGTTATATGGTCGCACTCCTAGAGTTTCTCTGAAGCATACATAACTGAACTTCAAGCTACTACACCAAATCTCTCTCTCTCTCTCTCTCTCCCTCTCTCTCCCTCTCTCTATCTATTCTTTCTTACGCCCGCACTGTGTGCAAATATGTTAATGGTATTCATCACACCTTGAGTGCGCGCAAATTATGAAAAAAAAAAAACAATGATATTACGATTATAGAAAAATTCGAAAGTTTTTTCCCTTCTAGAGCTTTTTCAATTTCGTTCGTTATTCGATTCACCTGATCAATTGTGGAATGTTTGACCCGAAAGTTGAATTGATGATCCGGGATCAAGTGTCATTCTTCAATTACTGGTTGCAATCGTTTCAGCAGAAGTTTCTCGAAGACCTTAGATATTATTGGCAAAAGTGAAATTGCTCTATATGATTTCTTGTCATTTGCACATTTCCCCGGTTTCGGAACCATAATAACTTCGGCGACTTTCCATTGCCTTGGAACATATAATAGTCTTAAAGAAGCATTTATAATGTAGAGCAACTTAACTAGCACTTTTTTCGATAGCTCTTTCTAAATTTCGCCAGTGATTAAATCATATCCCGGAGCCTTGTTATTTTTAAATTTTTTTTATTGTCATTCGAAGTTCGGACAGGAATACGGTTTTTACTTTAAAGTTGTCGGGTGCCGTAATATCATTCGGATGTTCGATCAACGGTTGTCCATCGAACGGCTTGAAAGTTTCCTCTAAGTGATCGGCAAATAATTCAGCTTTCTTTTTGTCTTCTTTTGCCCATTCCCCGTTAGCTTTCCTAATTGGCGGCGAGTGCATTACAGGTTTCCTTATGGACTTCAACGCTTTCCATAGAGAGTAGTTTGAATACTTATCAGCGGTCAGACCCTCGAGGTAAGTAGAAGTCTCGTGATTTTTTAGGTCCTGCAGCACATTTCTTAGCTTGTTACAAAGGTGGTTCAGATAAGTTTTATCCGGTGGCGCGCGGGATTGTTGCCATCTCTTGCGCGCTCTCCTCTTTTCTCGTATGAGGTCTTCGATTTCAGGCTGGTATTTGACTTTATTGTTCCGTGCTTCTGTCTTCCGTAAAGGAGTGTTTTTCCACGCTGAGCTCTGAATGGCTTCGACGAGTTTGTCGATTTCTTCTTCTATTTCGAACGGTGTCTTAAGCGATACATTTTAAGCAACATTTTCGTTGCAGTCTCTTCTGAAAGCGCCCCAGTTAGTTTTGTTACTAGTTAACCTAGGCGGTCCTTCTTTTTTTACTAGACTTCCACCTATTTGCAGAGTGACTGTTGAGTGATCTGAGCATAGATCATAGCATTCTTCCAAATCCGTCAAGTTTTTAGCTAACACTTTTGCGATAAAGAAGTCGACGAGGTCAGGGATTTTATTTTTGTCAGTTGACCAATAAGTTGGCTTTCCTGTCGAAAAAAAGTTCACCTCACGTTTCATGCTGGCTTTATACAATAATCTGCCTTTTGTCGAATTGCATCTTGATCCCCAGAAAGTGTGTTTCGCGTTAAAGTCGCCACTTAAGACAAAATTAGGTTCGAGTGAGTCAAAGAGACGAACGAGGTCGTCTTCTACTAGCTTATATCCCGGAGGGAAGTAACTACATAGATCCGATGTTATAGTCTAAGTGTCAAGTATAATTTTATTAACCTTGGTTTGCTCCTCAAATTTTTCCAATATAATGGTAAATATTTGGCTGACCGAATCTGTTGTAGCTGATCTTAATTTGTTTTCGTTTGACGCGACTTGCGCGTACGATCTCGCGTCAACCTGTGGCGCTTTTTCCGCTGCACTTGGACCAGCGACGTTCTCTTGTGCAATATTTTTATTCTCCTTTATCGGTCTTGTCGTTTTGACTGGTTTAGCGGTCTTAGGCTTATCGGTTTTACGATCTCTTAAGCTTGGGTTCGGGTGTATCGGTTTCTTGAGAGTATCGCGCCTTTTTTCAAGCTCCTTTGCTACTTCACAACCTCGATAGTTTGCTGAGCGCTTGCCTTTGCAGTTTATGCAGGTCGCCGGAGCCTGCTTATTTAAGTCACACCTTCCTGATAAGTGGTTCCCGGCACATTTTACACATTTCGGTTCTTTTTGGAAATACGACTGGGTGTGATTGAAACCTTGACAGCGTTTGCATGGAGGTATCGATCGTGTATTCGTACGCATAGGCTCGCTTTTAACTACGATATTCAAAATACATTATAAATATCGTCTATATTTTCGCTTCTATCAAAGGTTAGCATAAAGAGCGGAAGTCCATGCTTGACCAAGATTTCATTGCCTTGTTCCGTTTTCTGCTTTATCTTCTTTAAGATATTAATTGCGTTAATAATTTGCAAGCCTTTTCCCTTAAGGTCATTTATAATGTCATCTTTAGTGTACGAGGGGTGGAGACCCCTTGCTATAACACGGAGTGGTCTTTCTGATTTATTTTCGTATGTGAACCACTGGGTCTTTTCCGCGTTTAGTTTTTTAGATATTGCTCGGTAGCCATCAGAATCAACTACATTAATTTTCCAGTCATTGTTTCGGAATGACGTTACTTTAAATTCCGATGTCACAGTTCCCTTGAGAAGGCAATGCAATTTACTGTAGTCCGTAATGCCGACGACGTTTATTGCAGGCGGGGGACGTAATTTGTCGTGAGTTTGTTTCTGTTTCAAGTCTTTTTCTTTGTCTTGTTTTCGTGGCTCGACTTCAGGTGAAGAACCAGCTCTTCGTTGTTGCTGGGTCTTTTCTTTGAGACCCCATTTGTTTCGCGTGCTAGCTCTTCTTCATCCGTGTGATATTTGGGACTAGCTGCACGGGGTGGGGTAACTTCGCATTCTCTTTGCAAAAGTGAATTCTTTAAGGCCTTGTTTTCCTCTTTTAGTGATTCTACCTCTCTCTTAAGCTCTTGGTAGTGTAGATCCATTTTATTTAGCTTAATACGTTTCACTGAGTCCTGTTTTTTTTGCGCTTGCCCTTCCGGCGGACTTCTTTTTCCGGAGACATTCGGTCTTGATGGTGGAGACCGAGTTACCCTTGTATGTAAATATAGTTTCAAGTACTACGATTACATTGCGTTGGTTTAAATTTTCACCAAACTTGTAGATAAACTATCAGCGATTTTATACAAGTGCGATATCTAATGCGTACACACAATTTATACATATTTTCAAATAGCAGGTCTGTATGTGCTTAATTTATAATAGTTAATTTTTAAGAAAAAAATGGTCTGGTTACAGTTATGTGTAACAAATCTAACGAGTAACACATCAAATAAGGGTGGCAATTGGTGTGTTTTCGTGAGAACTATGCAAAGCAAAGTGAAAGCTTCTCCACAAAACGATTCTAAGTCAATCTGGTTAAAAACTTTTTTAATTGTTTGAGGATTAGTCATTGAATTGGAATTGAAGTAAAAAGTATGAAAAAGTTGTGCTTAAATGTATGAAATACTACTGAATCATTCCAGTTGAATGAAAAAGCTTTTCTCAGGGAAAAAGCTCTTCCCATCCATCGCAACTCATTCCATATTAAATCTTACTTCACTGAGAAGCGACGTTTCCCCAAAACTCACCAAATGTTGCAGTCAACAGTGTGTTCGCTGTAACCCAGTACGTGCAGGTTCGAACCCCAGCGGGGAACAGAATCCAACAACCACCCGAGCATAAAGAGGAAACGAATAACATCAACATTCTTTTAACCACTGCACCAAAGAAAGGTTCCTGTCTGGTAGTCAAATGGACCGAAACGAGTCAGAGTGCTCTGGGATTTTGGTTTCCTTAAAAAACAAAAAGCGTTTCAGGTTTCTTCAATTTATTCGGCCATCCGAGATATCCACAGATACAAGTCTATGGAAAAAAATAGAACAACATTGTTTTTTATAAGAAATATCCAAAAGTCGGTTCTGAAATACGAACTTTTGTAAGGAAATCACTTAGGTCACTCAATGTCTTGCCTGGTCAATTATGCGTTAAGAAGTCCTGCGACAAAGACAGCGGCAACAAAATATTTCTTCAAAAAAGCAACCCCAAGGCTTAGAGTGAATCAATCTTTTTACTTTTATAATATAGTAGTAATTCAAAAAGCACATCCTACCAGCTCACCAATTAGTACTCAACCGTACAATCATTTTTTACACTTTTGCCAAATAAGAAGTAAGAATAGATGTCAGAATTTTTCCCATCAAACAGTCATTCACCTCATCTCAATTAACACCTACTTACACATATCTCTTCCCAAATAAACGTTTACAAAATTTAGTAACTAATTTCTTCCTATTTGTATTTTATTTTTAGATTCTAGGACAAAGGATTGGCCAATGATGTCATCACCATTTCCAACATTAGCCGCATGTCTATCATATGTTTACATTGTCAAGGTATGTACACAACCTACACAAATAAAATTTATTAAATTCGGTCTTTCGCATTAAAGTAAATAAAAGAAAGAAAACGGTTCGAGTTTTATCACATGCATGTCAAAAGATTATATCTTTCTCTAAACAGATAAACGAATTGACAGCACATACTAATGAGTCTTTATCAATGAATCGAAAAACAGATTTGGAAAACAGAAACACTCTGAAAATGTATAATTACCATTCAAGCTGACATTTCCCTGCAGTAAAAGCAAACACCTTCATGGTTCGTCGATGATGTGTAGATGTTAATTGTTCAACTTATTCGCTACAAAATGAAATACTTGTACACGTAATCCCAGTGAAGCGATAATGAGCCACTGGAAGATTATCGCGGTTCAAATTATCAACGAACTTGCCGAACGCTTTCAAGACGGTTGGGGATAATTGTATCGCTGTAATAGATCTTAGGCAGTGTGATATTTTTACTAAGTATTATTTAGTTGATAAAACATAAACCAATGATGACTAACGACATTTTTGTACCCATAGTGCGTTATCAAGAATTTAGATATGAATAATGGAGTGGGGGTCTTTCCTGGATAACTTTTTGTGGTAGTCAAAGTTGCTAAGTACAATTTCGCAATCGAAAGAGTACGTTATTCATTAAAGAGCTATAGATTTAGTACAGTCACCTATACATTTGTATGTACCCATTTGATAAAAGTAGTAGTCTGTAGCGCGGAAAATACGATGACAAAAAAAAAAAAACTATATGCTTCATGATATCATGCCCGCAAAATGTATGTTTTTCGGAAGACTTTTGATAAACCCAAATTGAACATACCTACTACTAAAAGTATGTCAATTACTGATTAGCAGACTAATGTAACTGTGGAAGTAAACGAGTGCACAATAAGCACAGATAAGGTTCTCGATATTGGCATAAATCCTCACATGTAACGTATATGTTCATAATCGTAGTTATTTTCACATATGTAATCTACTTATTAAGTTTTGGAGTAAATGCTCTGAGTAAGCATTTTTATCTACAAGTTATGCATATGTACTTTTATTTGCTGCTCGAAAAATGATATAAAACACCCATCATCATTCCAAATGATGCCAAAAACCACCCTTGAGAATATTTTGTTGACACAATTGTTGTTTGTTAAGTTTTAGCTTAAGATGAAGAAATGGCACCATTTTAGTGAAATAAGTCATTAAACCACCAAAGAGATAATTTTGCGGCGAGTCACTTTTGTAACTTTATTGTATTGGTTGCGGACTTTTAATTGCAAACTTAAAACTTAACTTAACAATATTCTAAAAAGATAAGGGGCTAAGGTATAACAATACATCCATGCATATATCGAAATTGATTTCCAACACGTGCTCTCAAGAAAAACATACGAGTACACAGTCATGTTAATCCTCGCCTGAAACCCAGACCTTTTATTCTGCCGCAGTGCTGATGGAATCGTTGAACATGCACAACATACCAGTAATAATAATTATCGTACAATAATAATCGCACAATTATAAGGATAAATGATAACGTAACTATGTATATCATTAAGTAATAATTATGTGGGATAGATGTTTTGCTTCACACTGATGTCATCGATTGTCATCACAGGAAGGAGGCACCATTTACTAGACTGATTTAAAGATTTCCAAACAATCATCATGTCACTATGAAACAGTTCCTCTTACTCGAATATGCGGCTTGCAAAAAGTCCAGATCCACAACATGATGATGGAAGAATGAACAAAAATTTAGCAAAATAATAACTCTGGTCCATTCTTATTTTAAAATTTGAAAAATGAATTCGTCTAAGCACCACTCTGTATCTGTCTACAGGTATGCAAAGTAGGTATAGTGGTTCTAGGTCGTCTCTGCTAAGTGCTGCCATTTTGTATGAAACCTTTCGTATTTTGTGATGCAGGCGTCACCCAATGCCAGCTGCAGCAATCTTAATTGCTGACACTTACTTACGAGGGCAAGGTTAAAAGTTCTCGGCCTAACAATGAAAGACTCCGATTTTCAGTTAAAAAATGATTTTATTTTTCTACATAATCTCCCTTGACTTCAACACACTTAGTCCAGCGTTTCTCCAACATCAGTATTCCTTCTCGGAAGTGAGAGTCTGGAAGGTTGTGAAAATATTCATCTACGGCCCTCTCAACTTCTGCATTGGATGCGAAGCGCTTCCCAGAAAAAAATTTCTTCAAGTTTGGAAACAGATAGAAGTATGAGGGTGCCAAATCAGGTGAATAGAGGGGATGGCCGAGCAAATCGTACCCCAAATCCCGCAGTTTCCCATCACCAACGCACAATTGTGTACAGGTGGCATTGTCCTGGTGAAAGATGATTTCTTTTTTCTTCAAGCCAGGCCTCTTCTGGCGAATTTTGGCATCCAGCTGGTCAAGAAGGTTGGAGTTATATTCGCCGGTAATTGTTCTGCCTTTCTCAAGGTAATCAATTAACAGGATCCCTTTCGCATCCCAAAACACACTGGCCATGACCTTTCTGGCAGATGCGATCGACTTCGCTTTCTTTGGCACTCAACGACCGGCTTCCACCCACTGCTTCGACTGCTGTTTCGTTTCCAGCATGTAGTGGTGGACCTATGTCTCATTTGTGGTGAAAAATCGACGCACAAAATCGGCCGGATCACTATTGAATCGGTCCAAAGATTGCCGCGAAAATCGTTTGCGCATTTGCTTTTGATCGGCATTCAGCACATGCGGCACCCATCTTGCGCAGAGTTTTCGCATCCCTAAGTTTTTGTGCAAGGTGTTTCACACCCTCTCTTCCGATATACACGAAGCCTCAGCTACCTCACTCACCTTCACTCGCCTATCGTCCAATACGATATCATGCACTTTTTCGATGGTTTCGGGTGTGGTTGCGGTTTTTGGCCGTCCTTCACTTGGGATAATCTTCGAGGGACGTGCGACCACGTTTAAATTCAGCTGCCCACTTTTTAACGGTTGACATGGAAGGAGCAGAGTCCCCGTAAACTTTTGTCAACTTTGGATGAAATTCCTTAGGGGTTGACCCATCCAAAACGAAGAATTTTATGAACGCACAATATTCAAGTTTATCTATTTTAACGAAAAACACGCAAGACGTCTACTGCAAAAATTCGTGTAAACAAACTACTTGAGAGAACAAGTTCAAACTTGTCATACGAACTAATGAGAAGTGCACCCAGACAGGAAACGTACATTTTTGCTGATTGGAACGCTATCTCTGCGTCAGACCGAGAACTTTTCACCGTGCCCTCGTACTTAATATGTAATATGCATCTCAACAGTTTTTTTTTTTTTCAAAATGCCAACTTGGATCTTGGAACTCCTTTCTTAAGGGGGGAACCGCATAGTATGTTGGCTAGTCAAAGTAACAGGTTGAAATACCAGCCGAGGACAATAATATGCCTTTCAAATAAAAGTCTCCTGGTATAAAGAGAAACGAATGAAAGCTAAATTTATCTATGCATCCACTAAGCCGGAAAAAAAGAAAACAAAAATAGATGACAAGCTACTCAGAGAACCCTCTATACTTTTTTTCTCATTGTCCTGTATGATATGCTGAATCTTTCAAGACGATGACTTTCTCTATCGTAGATGTCCCAGTTAACTTACTACGTGTACTCGAATTAAACTCTCTGTATAGTCTATAAACTCTGTCACAGAATCTTCTCTAAGGGTGCGCCTGAATATATTTTAACATTTACATGTACGATAACGATGCCTACTCTAAAAAGAAGTTTTTCCACCGATACTTCGAGAAAACAGTAACGGGCTATAACTACTACTTCAACAGTTTATTTTCAGTATTTTCGAAACATTAGGTTTCCTTTGGTGATGTAATTTATCACTGATTTGTCCAATTTATATAGATTCGAATGCTGCTTTTAAGTCAAAAAACTTGAGGTTTATTGTAAAAAGTGAAGTTGGTTTAAAATTATTTGCTTTTCTAGCATCTTTGAACTGCGAACACTTAATACTTTTTTGAAGGGAGAATAAATTCAAAATAAAAACGTGCACTGCATTAAGCACCAAGGTTTTTTTTCCACATACGCTCATTGATTTAAAGCTTCTACTGTATCCACCTTCAGGGTGGGAGTTTTTCTTTGTAATTGCAAGGGTCCTGCTACTAATTCTCGTGACGGTTTAGGTAGCGACCTTTCTCTGACTTGATTTACTTTTTACCATAAAGTTGAGCATCTAAATAAGACTCTTAAAGTGATTATTCTCGATCCAATTTAGTTTAAGCTGAACAACTAAACAGGCTTATTTTTTTTATCTTGATCTATGCTGTTGGAGAAAAGAATATTTAGTCTCAAAACGCGCTATCAATCGTTGACTAGGTTATTACTCTGAATTCCAAGAACTACTGATATTTGCGATAGGAATTCTTTATTATTCTTCTTCATTGCCGTAAGCATTTTTGTAATTGCGAGCACATTTAGCATTCTTACTAGAACTAATATTTTAATCAAATTTTCTTTTTATTTTATTTCAGGTTTTAGGACCTCGACTAATGGAAAATCGCAAGCCATTCCACTTACAAAACACACTAATAGTTTATAATTTAGTACAAGTGATATTTAGTGCATGGCTGTTTTATGAGGTAAGTCCGTTCATCTTCATCGCGCAACTAATCTCATGACGATCCTCTTTTGGCTTCTACTTAAGAACTAATAATGCAATTCTACATTTGTATTTTTTTATAGAAAGGATTTTCACTTGTGATATGAACGAAAAAAAAAAATATATACAAAAAAAAAGCATTCATACGACGAGCATATTCACATTTGAATATAAAAGATAAAATCCTTTTTGTTTTTTTAAGGGAAGGAACAGCCACCATAAAAAAATTTTCTAATTTTTTTTTGTTTGATATTTCAAAAATATTATATTTTACCAAATCAATCAATTTTTTTAGTCATTAATGGGCGGCTGGTGGGGTCAATACAGCTTTAGATGTCAACCAGTGGATTATAGTGATAGTCCAACAGCTAGGAGAGTAAGTGCGAACAGACTACAGACAAATTAAATTACGCCTCAATTAATTGGTTGAACAAAAATATGCACATATGTATAAAAAAAATTAAAATAGAAAAAAAAAACCGAGGCTTGACTTATATTTCGCGTATCTGCGCACTCTCGAAATACATACATATCTATAGTTACATATCTAGTATATCACATACAGGGATGCAAGAGTGCACTACAAAAAAATATAGTTTTATATTTTTCAAATAACCAAAAACAAACTTTAAAATCTATCGCTCTATCTCTTCCCAGTTACACGTTTAATATTGGTTTTTTCTAAACAATAAAACGTAACTAATTGGCAATTAATTAAGTGTTTTAACCAAAATTAAAGAGAACATTATTGGCAAACACGCACACTTACACGCTTATAATCATTTTTTTCGTAGCAATTCTGAATAAAGTCCCAAGAAAAGGTCAAGATTGCTTACAAAAAAAGTTTTAAACACAAAAATACCGTTTTCAAAATTTTAATTACTTCAGATAGAAACGATAAAAAAAAAGACCTAAACGTATATGTTTATCGTGAAAATCTACTTAACAGAGTAGTTTCTTTAGAAAAAAAATAAATAAAACGCTTTTTGTAAAATTAGCATTTTGTACTAAAAACACAAAAGAACAACAGCGATACAAAACATTAGCGCTATTTATGTTGCTTCACAGTATATAAAATACATATACATCACTCAATCTATTTGTGTTCATTTTTTTTAGTTTTTAGAAATATGTGTAAATCTTTTATATTTTGTTTATTAGATAGCAATTAGCACCAATTTGCAATATTTTCACAATTAATTTTCGTTTTTGTTTTATAAACAATAAATACATATTTATGCTTTTTATCTTAATGTTGCTTTGGCAATTATTGAGTGAGTTATTTTGCTTTATTATTTTTGTTTTTAATTAAAATTATTGTTTGCAGCTTTGTGTTTCCAGTTGTGTTGAGGCTATCCTTTGGACAGGATTTTCTTACGTCTCTAAAAATGACATCGCTGTTTTTATATGTTGCTTAAGAAGTAGATTAGTCGTGTATATTGCTTTTATTGGTTTGAAAAGAGTTCTGTGTTTACACTGAATCGTATGATGGGCAGGAAGTTTTAAATTTAATATACCATATAATCAGAAATTCTTAAATTCAAAATGCGGTAGGTTGGGAATGCGGTTGTCGTATGCTGTCAACCACGACTTTGGTAGACCGTCGATTGGGTCCAAAAGACCGATTTATATTTACACTAGGAACTTCTCAAGAAAGTCCAGCGAGTTAAAATCACAGGTAGTTTATGAGTTTCTGTTCAATATGTATGTTCTCCAGCTCTTCGAGATGTGGCTACCAAGAGAAATTTTTACATTTTCTGTGAATAATCAAAGAAATGTATATCTTTCCATGGAAGACTAGTGACAAAGTTTCCGCAATTGCGCATATTCTTCATAATTTATAGGAATGTTCAGAATTTGACGGCGCATGCAGAAGGCATCTGTGAAGTGCAAGCGGGTAGCTATATCATCCGAAGTTAATGATTCGTCATTAACATTGGACCATTACCTTGGATGTTCATCCACTCTTTCGATGCCTACAATATCCACATCTGGCACTCTTAATAGTTTGTCATATTTCCTTTAAGTACCGTGTACTCAAAGTTTTGCTTCTTACAATTTTTGCAGTAAGTCCTAACAATGTTGAATGCCAGTTTCTCTTTTCCAGACGTGCCGATCTACCTAGTCGTTTTTATCAGTAACTGATGATATAACCCTATAATAACACTATTATTGCAGCAGAGGTAGGGCGCATGAGGTTTAGAATGGTGTCAATTGCTGCTGGTGGTCTTGATCTTATGGATCTTGTTGTCTTCATACAGGCAGGTTTCGGAATCTTTATAAGGACCATGTATCATCACAATAAATAACAATCCCCGTCATTGAAAGCCTTCGCGTACCAATTGAAGTATTAATTAATAGTTATCTATAACTGGGACTAGTCTGAATTAAGAAAGTGCTTATAAAACAAAAGTTCTTGGCCTTCCGGACTTGATTAGTAACCACAAAATGGGGCCTCTTACATATAGGCGAACAACACAGGCGGATCAGTAGAAATGCAGTTGAGAGGGTTTCGATTCTTTGATTTGAGATCGCCGAAATGGGAAGAAAAAGAATAAGGGACCTCTTATATATTCTGCATATTCTAAACTAATCGAAAGAAATTGGCCATGATTTTTGCATTCCATTTTGATTTCTGGTATTTTTTTTTTTGTATATATTGCCTAGAGCAAAGACGGTGTAAGATTCATTCATTCATTCATTTTCAATGGCCCGCTAACCCTTCATGAGGGTCGCGGGGGTACGATGCTCAGGTGGACTCTCCATCCTTCTCGATCCTCCACCATTGACTCCAATTCATCAGGGGGAATCCCTAAGCGGCTTCACGAGAGATGTCGGACTTGATCCAACCATCTATTTCTTGGCCTTCCGCGAAGTCGCCTACCTGATAGCACGGCAACGGTGTAAGATTGCATTTCTTAAATTTCCTACTAGGAAACTTGAATAGATGTATTTGGTTCTTAAAATCACACAATAGCCAAACATATTAACACTACACCATGCCCCCATTAATGATGTTCAGTAGCGATCAGTTGCTTAAACATGCTACTCTCCTGTCTGATGCAGCAGTTATTTCAGCAATATTTTATTTAGTTATATCCCCCGTGACCTTTCCCATTGAAGCTAATAGCACTTAATTTTCAATTGAAAACTCACAGCTGAGTATTACTTCTCAAAACGTAAATTTCCTTCTACTGGGATGAGAAGCTTGTAGCGCTGAAGGTTTATAGTGTGGGTATTGGAAAGGACAAAGAGAGACAGAGAAAGATTGGTGTAGTGGTTTGTAACTCAGATGTTTTATCTTTCGGAAAAACTGCGCGGGTGGCGTCCAGATAGACGGAAAACTGGTGAAGTTTTTGTTGTTTTTATTATTGTTTCTGATTCACAGTATCTTTTTCACGACTACCTGATGTCATAGGCATATCAATCACCCAACAGAGCGAACAATTTTTCCGGCCACATGACCAACCTACTGCCAGTGTTGCGTCTTTGCAATAGTGTTCACACAAACTTTCGCTATTGATCGGACTTACTTTACATTTAAAGAGAAAAAAATAAAAGCCTATCGACATCAGGATTTGAATCATGATCTATTAGCGTGGCAATCGATGACGTTACCACTATACCATCGCCACCCCTAACGTTGTAGTCAAAGTCTTCTCAGTCGCACCCAAAGTATGATTTTTTTTTTTAATAGGGTGGGTGCCGTGGCACAAGTAGTTAACGTGTCGGGCCACTGCGCGTGAAGTTTCAAGTTCGAATCCCAGAAAACACCTGAAAGATTTTTTCACGGTCCCACCTCTCGCTAACATCTGGCAAATATCCGAGAGTATATTTGTTTTTTCTTGTTGTCACGAGAAAGCTTCTCAAAATGAATTGCCCTTCAGATACGCCACAAAACTGTAAGTCCCTTCCATTCGTATGAAAATATAACGCGCACAACACGAGTAGTTGCAAGAAGCTAGGCCTAGGGTTATTCTATATAGATTTTTAGTCAGAGAGTCCCGCTTTAAACTTCTTGTCCATCATATGTAAATGTTAACTATCTCTTCAAAATTTTACCTTTGCTTTTCTTTCATAATATTTTAACTATAATATAAAAAAATATTAAGATAGTGATTATATACTTGCACTGAATATGCAACACATAACTAAGCAATAAATATCCCGTTGACCTGTATTTCACTACAAAGCTACAAATTTCAAGGATGTTAAAAAAAAAAAAATTCAATCCGACGAAGCCAGCCAAAAAGGACCCACGTCTATAGTATATTCATCATTATAGGATGCAATTAGTTCGTAGAAGCAGAGAAGGAAGAGAGATTTACCTGTATACAAACATAATGTACACCAAAAATAAAAATATATAAAAAATAAAAACCACAAAATGCACTCATAAATATCAAACAAACAAAAACCCACCACCGATGACGATACAACAAGATATTATGAAAACATCATCCAAACATTGTTCTTTTTCCTTTTTTTACAATTACAGATAGCTAATTCCGGTTGGCTAACGGGACATTATAACTTCCGATGTCAGCCAGTTGACTATAGTAATAACCCTAGAACATTAAGGGTATGTGGTAACAGATATATGTGTGGTACATCATTTTATTTTTTTTTTATATTTTTTTTTCAGTTAAATTTTAGTAAATATTTTGATATTATACCAATATATAATTGAAAATATAAATATATAACTCCTGTGACTAACAAACATTAACCCTGCTCTTAACTTTGAGGGTGTATATTAAATGGGCTTTTTAATTGCTATAGATGCAACTATATAAAATACATACATTGTTTTGCATATAGTGGCGTAAATAACAATTATGGAAATATAACTAGTAGTATACCTTGCTCTCGCATAAATATTAAAATACTATTATTTAAGATATTAATAAGCCGCCTTTGCTTGTAATGAAATAAAAATATGGCTTAATATGCTTTTTTTTTTAAATATTATTACGAGACTACTAACAGCTTTGGAAAACAAAATTTACCGAAAATCCAAAATTTAGGGAAAAATAATTTATTTTCTGACTATATTGTATTTTTTTTTTTTTTAACTTTCGAGAGAGCTGCAGTTTAATGACTTTAATCATTTTGATTATTGAATTTGTATTTTTTAATTAAAATATTATTTGATTTTCGTGATGTGAACTTTTGTTGTATAATTTTAATTAGTTTTAATCATTGTATGGAATATAAAAATCTAATATATTTTTTAATCACCCCTCTTTTTGGGGAAAACAACTATAGATGGTGCACGCGTGTTGGTGGTACTACTTTTCAAAGTTCACTGAATTCATGGACACGGTGAGTATTTTTAAACTATTGCATAATATGTTTGTATTTTTCTTTACACGCCAGAATACTTTATTTTTTGTTCAGATGTTTACTTTTTCTCCTATTCAAGTTCGTTCAAAAAAACTTGTGAAAGATTAAATTTCATCCCGATTTCCGTTAAGACTCTTCGAAGTATTAAGAAATAAAAAAATGATCTCGATAGATTCCTTTGTTTCTGCAGAATGGATATTTTTTTTCTGGAACGACTATTTGGCACATATTTATACATTTAACAACTTAATGCAACTTTTTATTCCAAAAATTAAGTGCTGTAAGAAAGTCAACTCAGTAGCCAATCGATTCCACCAAACTACAGATAATTCTGAAAATTGGATTCTCAACTCTGTGTGTACGTCGTAGGTTTGTTTCGTGCGACAGTCGTCCACTTTATCAAAGGCTATGTAAACAAAAACCCTCCTGTGGATTAAAAAAAAAAATAAATAAAAATCATGTGGTAGGCCTTAGTGCAGCAAATATTCCACCATTAAAGTCGCTAAGTATTTCATCTTGCGTTTTAAACCATTGCAACGTACAATATTTCCGGGGCCTATTTCACCAACTTACAAATTGTGATTTACAAGCGTTTTTTCACTAAATTTGTAGAAAAAACGGCAAATTTTATTTTACCAAATTTATGCTTCACAAATTTTGAATTGCGTTTCACAAGGGAAAATTTATGGGAATTTTTCGCGTTTTGTTTCTCCAAAAGCAATTATATTGATGTAATTTACAAGTCACAAATTTGTGAAATTTCAAGTTTCTTGTATGTTTTTATTTCATCAAAGAAATTGAATTCACAAGTTTTGTGTGATTTGCGAAATTGTTCACACGAGCAAGACGTCTGTAGTTTTAACTAAAAATTTTGTTTTGCATCAAAAAGTGATCGAGAAATGGGTTTACGACGTAGACAAGGCACAGTACATGATAGTAGTGATGCCGATGAAATCATTCTAGATGTCAGAAGAAAAGTTTACCATCCGCGTATAAACTAAAACGTTTGACAGTGTTTTGATTTTAATGAGCGTTTTTCTCTTAGCCACTGCAAAGCGGAAAAAATAATTTTGGTTTGTGGGGAACAAATTTGTCACACAAGCAATTACTCACTACTTTACACTGGGTTGGTAATAGTGGACAGTATTACGGAATTGCAGCCATGCATCTAAATTGAGCCTATTCAGATGTGCTTAACGTTATTTTTAACTTACTGTTTGAAAATGCCATACAAAACCAATCTGTTTAGGATTATTAAGTTTTAGTTAAACAATAAAAATAATAGTTAAAAAATAAAAGTATCCTACCCCCGCGACCGTCATGGAGGATTAGTGGGCCATTGAAAATGTAGGTGTGTATACGTATACATGTATGTAAATAAAAACATTAAAACAATAAAGGATTATTTGAAGCACCCGATTAAACCGCTTCAGCATTACGATACGTACCAACATAAGTAGATACTAATGTATTTACAATGGCTCCCCATTCAAAATTTTGCCACATAATATCTCGAAGGTTTTTCTAGTCCTTCCTTCTTCTTTGTCGCATATTAGACACGCAACAAAATCTTATTTTGTTTGTTCAAAGCAAACGTTTTTTCACAACGATATTCCCAAAAATTTGTAGAAAAACGAATGTAGATTACAAGTCGCACAAAAATCCAGTCCAACGCTAATTTTTACAACTTGTGATCAACATGTGTTTTTTACAATTTGCTTGACATTCTTATAACAAATTCGTGGAATACACATTTGTACTTTGTGAAACAAAAACATGAATTATTGTAAAAATTTGTAATTGTGATTTACAAGTACAAATTTGTGGTTGTAATTTGTAGTAGGTGAAATAGGCCCCAGGTGGAAATAATTACAATTAAGGAAGCTTTAGTAATATGATCAGAGTAATACTATTTTCACTAATGCACTGGCCGCTATCAGAATGTTGAATTCGATATATTTCTAAATAATACATATTACAGACCCGTCTAATTTGTAGTCTATTCCTTAATACTATGATTGTTATATTCTAAATGTACTTATGCCAAATAAGGAAGTATAAGTGCGGTAGATTTCCTTTGCTGCGATGTGAATTTATGTTGCCACGCAAATGCAGTAAATCCACGGAATTTTCCGTAGTATTAAAGCTGTTCTGTGTCAGGTGTCTGACAAACATCTGGCAGTTAGCTTTTCAATTCGGTCTCTCGAATACGGCATAAAACTGTAAGTCCGTTGTATTCATCCAAAATGCATATGTACATATATACATATGCACAAGACAAATAGTTACGAAAATCTTGGTCCTAAGAACGTTATGGGCTGCACCGAATATTTGTTTATCTTTTACTAGCTGTTCTACCCAGCTTTACCTGGATAAAAAGAAATGGTTGGTTTGTTTTGTAAGCATTTTTTGGTTGCTACTTAACTTTTGTTGTTTACCTCGCTTTAGGGGGTTTTACACTTGTATCGAGAAAGAAATGTTTATTGCCAATAATTCTTCGACACATTATTTTAATGTGTCTTTAATGGTTAAGTTAAAGTAAGCAATAAAAGCCATCCAAACGGTATTTTCTTCCATCCGACTTAGCTCACATTTATCATCATTTTTAGCTTGATAATACACAGCTCATATTATTCCCGATACAACGCTTGATATTTCAGTAAAAGTTTTATTATAATCGGATCAGAAGTTTTGACTGAAAGAGTTCCAAACGAAAAATCACACACATTTTTCGTTTGCCTAGTATTAATAGAAACTTTGTAAATAGTTTATAATAAAAAGGTGAAATTTGATAGAAGTTCAAATTAGTACCCATAAAGTGACCTTTAAAAATATAAATGCTTTACACAGCCCCACCTGCTATGAAATGTTGTTAGGCAGGAGCGTGTTTAAAAAGCTTTCCAACTCTTCTGTTGGTTTACGATTGTAGATCCCTTGCATTCGTGAGAAGTATTATATATAAAATGGTTGCGAAATGATAGGCTTTATGCTACGGCCAAATACTTTTTTTTTTTGTATCAGGTGGACATTTAATAACATTTGAGACATACTCAGTTTATCGCCGCCAACCTATGTACCTATAAAGCCTTAAATCAGCTACTTCCTCATACTAACGATATCGTACATTGGGTAAATGTGCGATTCTAGAGTGAACAGCGCGAATACCAAATCGAAAATTATAGCTTACTACCAGCGGTCAGTTGTGTGAGATTTAAAAACGTGCCGCATATGTTTAAAAACTACGCATTTGGTTGCATTTGGGGCCTTGATCTTCTGCAAAATCCAAAACGCGGAAATAACCTAACTAACTAAACTCCTATATGCTTCACCTACGAAAGGTCACTCTGCCATTTCCGTGGCCATGAGAGCTACATTTTGTATCCTCTTTCATGTTATTTATATCTTAAATCTAAATATTTTAGATAGATTGTTTTCATTAATATTTTAAATGCTATATTTCAATTTCCTGTGTCCTTGCACCATGGACATTAAAAAAGAACTGCATAATTCTATTCGATTAACATTTAATTGGATTGCTTTCGTCTTAGGTTATAAATATTAAAATAAATTAAATGTCAACCTATGTATATTACTCGATGCATTAATTTTGCACCCGTTGAACAGAAAGTAAATGAACACGTTTGCACGCTTATCGAATTAAAAGATACAACTTTCTTAAAAACTCACATTCACAATTCCCTTCAATTAAGACAAAATAAATTAAATTAATCCTAACGTGTGACTATGTTCAAAATCATTAGCCGAAAAAACATGTTTGATGAAAGAGGTTTTAACTCCATTGATTCTCTTAATTAGTCATCAGTTGAGGTAGCCGGTTGCTAGCCAGCACCATTATGGTCCACAGCCTCTTCAGACATGTGGCTCTGGTTTATATCTAAAATAGCACCTTTGTATGTAAATTTTAAGACTGTAATCATTATCAGCCAGCTTGGCGACCATTCATGCCTCGTGGTCGGTTCGGTCAATGAATTCCTTAGAACACACACCACGCGCGGTCTAAATTAACTGGCATGAGGCAACATTGTTTGTTATACCAATATTAAATATTCATCTTCTGTGTTCGTTTTTTTTTAGATTTTTTTCGTGTTGAGAAAGAAGACTAGCCAAGTCACAACTTTACATGTAATTCATCACGGATGTATGCCAATGTCGGTTTGGTTTGGCGTCAAATTCACTCCAGGTAAGTTGTAAAATAAATTTCTTTCTTCTTTACCATTTTTTCCAAATATAATTCAAATGCCAAATCAGTTGAGTTACTTGGAAATCTGGTCTCAGTTTTTGCAAATATTTAGTTTGGAATAATGTAATGGTGTACCACCACTACGGTGAGCTAATGGATTGCAAATCGACAGTGATGATTGTATTTGATGGAATTCTATTTACTGATACTTTTTATTTGTTTAAAGTTTTCGTACAACGAACAACAAGTAGGTATTTATACTGAGGTGCAAAGTTCGAAAATGTGATAATTAGGTTCGGCCGGTTTTGGATGGTAGGATGACATCAGTCTCATTACCGATTTATTCGTATCTAATAAACGGGTTGCAGTTAAATTATTATAGTCATCATGATGTTGCACTTTTAAAATATATTGATTTTTATCTATTGATTCTTAAGAAATTTACTGAATTATTTTGTGTGATCGAAATAAAAGAGTGCTGCCTATACTGCAAGCTTGTTGTATGCTATACCGTTAGATACTTTATGGTTCAATGCTCAGGTTATTTGGTGATAAATTCTTAGATCACTAATGCAAAAACTTAATTATAACGGAGTAGGATTAACAGGTCCCATCAATCAACTGTCTGGCGTGATATACACAGCAAAACATGGTTCAATCAATCAATACTGGGTAACGTAGTACGTATACATTCGACCTATAGAAATATAAAATCTGGTCCATATTTCGACTTAAGGCACTCATCTAATGAAAGATAAATAGGTGAATCTTAAAATTTTATCAAATTATTGAAGATAAACATAGTATGTCTCATTTCTTCATATTGATTTTAGCACTAATTTATTTGAAGCAAATAAAAAACCAAACAAAAAAAAAGTACATACGTAGCATCTTTGTCTACCTATGTACGTAACACAAAGTCCTCATGGCTTAAATACTTGTAATAGTAAAGAATAATAATAATAATAATATTAATAACCGACAATGATGAGTGCATGGCCCCCACTTGCTAAAAATATTAATATTGTATATTACCTAAAAGTGCCGCTCTCTTCCTATTGCTTGATCGCATAGCTTAGTAATCATTTGGTTTTATTTTGAAATGTTTGTTCTATGTTGGGTACTTCTTACTTACTTACTTAATTGCCGCTACAATTCAGCATGAACCTAGGCCTCAACCAACAAGTCTCCCCATTTAAGTCGGTCTTAAGCTAATTGCTTTCAGTTGCGCACTAAAAGTTGGTCGAGGTCCCCTTGAACTTGTGCGCGGCACCTGCGGTGAGGAGGCCCTTTGGCTTAGATTCGAAGACTCTGTGGGCTGGAGCATTGGTGCTCATTCGCTCTACATGTCCTAGCCACCTAAAATATCCAGTACGTTGTTTTTTGACTAGGTTGATGCCGCTATACATCTCGTATAGCTTTTCATTAAATCTTCTCTTCCAAACCAGTTAGCACATACGGGATCGAATATCTTACGAACAATTTTTCTCTCAAAGCGACCATGGATACGTTCATCCGCTTTCAAAAAATTCCGTGTTTTAGTGCCATATCCGTAAAGCAGAACTGCGATGATCAAAGTCTTATATCTCATTAGTTGTTCCAGATAGGGCTTTACGATTGAATTGCATTATTAGCCCAACAAAAAAAAAAAAAAAAATAGCGTTTGGCAAGAGTTATTCTTCGCTTGATTTCTGCACTGGTATCGTTTTCAGAATTCATAGCAGAGTCAAGGCAGACAAAGTCCTATATTATCTCGAAGTTGTAGCTGCGCACTGTGACTTCTGTTCAATTCGTCGATGTTGATTGTCCCTTCTTGCATATACTTGGTTTTGCCCTAGTTTATCACTAAACCCATTTTGGCCGCTTCTGCTTCAATGCTTGCAAATGCATCGGTGACAGCCCGCTGAGTTCTTCCAATGATATCAATATCGTCGACGTACGCAAGTAGTTGTATAGGCTTTTGATAGATTGTGTCTCTGGTGTTGTCTTGTAAGTTCCGCACAAACCGTATAAGTACAATATTAAAGAAGCCACATGACAGCTCATCACCTTGTCTGTATTTTGTTAAAAGATTATTTCCCAAAACTACATTTAGTGTGCTCTAAAAGGGTGATCCCTCTCCTTATTTAATAGGTTGTCATAAGTTTTAACAGAGCTGTTGTTGCATTTGCAGTTACATTTACTTGTAGCTTTGCAGTTTCGACTGGCAGGACGTTCAAAAAAGGTTTTATTGTCAAGACGCTCATTGCTATGGTTTACTATTTCAAGTGGTTTTTTATGCTCTGTTTATTCTTTATTTTTCATTCGTCTTAAGATAGTAAGTTATTATGTTACTGAGCACCATAACAAAGAACAATATCATCTTCAGCACTTTTTTTAAATTTAATATCTTTGAGATATAGTAGGATTTTGTCTGATTTTTTTGGGCAATAGCAGAAGCTTTCTCATTTTCATATTGCATGGACACGTCTATGTTTCAGTATCTGAATCTATCTGTATCTGGATATCTACTTATAATGGTCAAGTAGGCATCGATTCTAATCACGACAATCTGACGCAAAATCACAATCTTACGCGTCTCTATCCTTGATTTTGAAATGGTTATTCTGAAGAATAGATGTAATCCGATTCGAATGTGTCGCTGTTATACCTCTTCTCAATCAGAGTGAGTTCTGCTGATCAGATTCACTTACAGTTTGCTATTTCATCAATGATTCTCAATGGTTTTTGAAAACAGCAACTATCTTTCTATTTGTATATGCACTTGCTCCCTTCAATTCTGCAGACGAACCGTAATCTGCGAATCGAATTTCGAAAGTTCAAACTGGATTATCCTTTATACGATTTTTGTCTCTCAATTATGTAACACTTCAAAAGAAATACACATTTTGCACCACAAAGAGTAGTATCTTCGATGTAACCGATGAAAATTTGCACTTTCTAACTAAATATTTGCGCACTATCTACATACATATGGCAGCAATTTCTTGTCACACTTCATATACCAACTAAACATTTTAAATATTAATCTTTTACTTCATTTTACAGGCGGTCATAGTACGTTCTTCGGTCTCCTCAACACATTCGTTCATGTTGTTATGTACACATACTACTTATTCGCTGCCATGGGTCCGCAGTACCAAAAGTACTTGTGGTGGAAGAGGTATCTGACCACCCTTCAGATGGTAAGTATACACTACCCCCTCATGCATAAATCAAACACAGATTATTAATAATATTTATTTATAGGTTCAATTTGTTGCAATTATGGTTCACGCCTTCCAATTGTTGTTCATCGAGTGCAACTATCCAAAAGCGTTCGTTTGGTGGATCGGTATGCATGCCGTTATGTTCTTCTTCCTATTCAATGAGTTCTACAAATCTACCTACAAAGGCAACCGAAGGGTATGTTGTTTTCAAAACCATTCCTTAAAATTATATATTTTTTGTGCATATTCCACGCTTAAGTACAACTCATACACACACATACAAATGCCACTTTTCACAAGTAACACTCATTATCTTTCGGGATATACTTTTGTTTTCTGCACATTTGCTTGTCTTAGGTCATGATTTTTTTATTTTACCGCGCTGCGACCTAGGAATTTCAGTTCGACGTTTTTTTTTTTTTGTGGAATACATGCTAACAAGAGGAATTGCTTGCAGCAAACATATCCTTTCAGTCACTGCTAATGCTTTTTATTACCATATTACCATTTTTTTTTTTTACAAAATTTGCTTTGATGCATAGATAATGTTAATTTCAGAAAATTGGACATTCCGAGTGTAGATGATGTTTGGTTTGACATTATGTAGAGCTAAAAATTAAGTTTAAAAAACAAGTGTACCTAATCCTTGTTAGAAACTTATTCATTTGATACACCGACATTTCAATGGAATGGAATGCAATAGAAAACCGACTAAATTATGTTAAGTGGGGGACATACTGCTGGTATTGATACCATGGTACGAATACCATGGTATTGTGAATACCACAACCCCTGACAAACAGCAGTTCGTAGTACACGCTGATTTTCGAACACACTTGCTCCTTGTAGCTCGCCGATATAATGTTTCCACAACTCCTATAACTCTAACTGTTTCGCATTTAGATAAAACAGTCCTCTTTGAATCCATTGCACAAATTGAATGCTATACGTTTTCACCGTGATTACTTGCTTTGAATTGTCAAATAATCTACGACTATTCGCCGAACAGAGAGAAAGTGGCGCTGCAATCAGTAAGAATGTGGTATACCACCAAAAAATTGCGAATCTCAATACCAGGTTTGTTTCGTGGTATATTAGCTTCAAACGTACTATTGTAGTGACAGATATGTGTTATAGAACATAGTATTGCTATACCATGATATCAATACCAGCAGTCTGTCCCCTACTTTACTGGAAAAGTTCAAGTATGCTAGTATATGTATACCCTAGCTAGGGACCGTGCTTATTACTTGCCATCAGTTCCAATTGATGTCTCATCTAAATAAAACATGCCAGGAGCCATTTTTCGATGTTTAGCTATAATATTTTTGCGATATTAGTGATCCTCTTGAACTATGACTAATGGAGAAGTAGCAGTAGCAGTTAGTAAACCATAGCAGGATATTTTCACATATTTCCGTTGTCTTTTGATGCCTTAAAAAACAATCAATACTTTCCCGATTTGGACTGTTTTTATTAATATAAGTTATGTTTGTATAAATATGAATGAACTTTGACTGTCCGTTATTTGTACGAATGCTTCTCCAGCATTTAAGGTGACATATTGTTACCTCATCCAACCTTTCTATGTGGCAGAGAGAAAACCATTGCTTAACTTTTCGATTAAGATATTTCTTAAGAAAAAGAATAAAAAAGCCGACTGTCATCTTGTTTTGTTGTTTTGAATTTATGTAAGCTTAATAGCCTCTCGAGATTATTGGTCTTTAGTTAACATAACGCCGGTCGATGATCGAATAAAACAGAGTTGTGATACATTTGAATATTTTACGAATAATGTGTATGCAGCGACTTGGATAGAGGAGATTCATTCACGGAGTGGTTCATAGTCTTATGAACATTATACGAGTATATACAAAATACTAATTTGCATATATGAAACTAGAAGCAATCGCTTTAAAAAGCAAATAAAACTATGAGAAGTGACACTCACGTTACTTATGGTGACTTCGGAAGTCATTGTTTCGCTTATCCGAAAGAATTACAAAGATTGTCCTTCTAAACTCTTTTATTTTTATTCCTGTGGTGAGATCCAGCTGATGTAATTCTCATCAGTTTCAGTTTCAGTATCAGTATCAGTTAAACTGATGTGTAAATAGATTTCCGTTACATTCTCATTTTCGACAAGAGTTTACGTACAATAATGATCGTCTTTTTAAGTACCATTCTTTGACTTATTTCTTTTCTTTTTTAACGACAAAACGGTAGGTCATGTGATAAGACTTTCTTCATCCACGATATATATCTTCGGTCACTGTTCATAAGTAAAATGAAAGTGCAATAAGGGCTCATTGAATCATTGCAAATACCAGCTTTTAAATCTCCAGATCTAAACGATACTTCCTCAAGTGGATAAATAAGGATATTTATATCTTAGAATTATAATAAAACAAATTTGCCTATAACTGCAACCTTGCCAATATTCTCCTCCCAGAGTCAGAATTGCTTTGAGCAGCATTAGTGTCGCCATTATTTTGGATTTGTAACAATACCTGCAATAAAACATGTCTCTGTTTACACACAAAAGTTGTTTAAATTTATATTTTTATTAATTTCGAGCAAAATTCTTCATATAGAATAGGAATAATGAAAGTCATTAATTCTGAAAGTCCAACTTTGCTTTGTTTTTGAAGCGCAAAGAACTACATAAATACACTGACCTCCATTAAATAACCAGCAAATTTGCAGCCAATACACTCTTGAAAAGAAGAAGAAAAAATCATTATTTAAGATAACTATCGTTTAATACCTTCTTTAACAGCTCTCATCATTTATTTCGGTCTGTCGATTTTTAGCCGTTGGTAAATGCGGATATTTAGTATTTTCATATTTGAGGTCAACATCTAGTGCACGGCACACTGGATTGTATTTGGAAATAAGTCTCGCATGTCCTGACTATTAATGACTATTAACATTGAATCTTCTTTGCTTCCTTTAAGTCTATTTAAGTTACTTCCCATTATGTTACCAACAGTCTAAATCAACACTAACATACGAGTATGTATTCTTTAATTCGAATTCCGTTAAATCTGCATACAGGTGCAGCAAATGATTTTACTTCGTACTAAATGACGAATGCTACTATCACTGTCCAAAATTGTGGCCGAAATAAAGTCCAGACACAAAAAAATTGTAAAATGAAATTACATAATCCGCGTTAACTTACTTAAGAATCTATGACCTATCTTCTGGAAATCATTTGTGTTGGAAGTATTTTTTTCTACGAATGGAAGGAACCCATAGTTTTATGCCGTATCTAAAGTGCAATATTTTTTAAAAGCTTTCTCATGATACTGACATTCTCGGATGTTTGGCAGACACTTGCGAGAGGTGGGGCCTTCAAACATTTTTTCGTGCTTAATGCAATTCAAACTTTGAACCTCCAGCTTAGTATTCTGAAGTGATTTTAAAAATATTGGCACAAACTTATAGTCACCGAATTTTAAGTAGTTTAAGTGCATACTAGGTAGCATCATGTTAACTGTGAAACCAGGTCTTAACTTTATATCTAATTATAAACACTTTTAACCTACCTACAACTAGTATCAGCTTTCGAATGAATCCGCAATGAATTTTAGTCAAACAAACCCCAAAAAACTACAGTTTAGGAAAACGAACACAGTTTGAGAGATACTTTTTTTGACAAATTTAGAGGAATTTGACATAAAAATAACCATTTTTTTTTTTTTTTTTTTTATTTCAAAAATATCCTCAGAAATATTTTTATTGAATTTCGCGACGACAGAAGGTTCAAAATCGATACTAAAAGATAATATGGGCTATCGTTCTTTTTAAGTTTTGTACGGGGTTATAACGATAAAGTGGGTATTATATATCGACTATAAATAAGATAACACACATTTTAGCTTTGGTACGTACTAAAATCATTTTAAAAGGCACTTTATCCGGCTATCATTTTGCGCCATTGTTAATAAATATGAAAATGTCTTCTTTCTTTTTCTTCTTTTTTTTTCAAAAGTTATGGACAAGTGTACCAAGTTAAATAAATCATTTGCAACAGGGAATGGAAAGTAGTGAAATCAAATTTTCTGAAATTCGTGTTAAAATTTTATTTGAAAACGAGTACCTACATAAAATAATATTTTTATGTATAATTCCGTAACGTAAAAGTTATGTATCCTTCTTTATACCGATTTTGAAACTTTCAAGACTAAGTACTCCCCAATACGATTATTTGATAGTCCGAAGTAACACTTACAACAATTAACTCAGATTAACGAGACTTTACTGTATATGCAAATATTAGCATAGGATGGAGCAATATAAAATATTCTTAAGTAATTATTTTTGTAGAAAATACAATTGCGGACTTTTTTCATAAGATTCTAAGCAATTGCTTGATATTTTAGGAATAAATAAAACCTTTGAGCGCTAAACGATTGCTAAAAGCTCAAGAAAATAATTTAAATTTTATCTATACAAATGGAGTCATTTGAAAAAAGATGTAAAGATGAAATATGTACATATGACTCACCATCTTAAGCACACGGTCGAAGTTAAATTTCAGTTAAATTAAACGAATTATTTAAGCGCATAAACCGTACATGCACACGGACCACATAACAGCTAATGCATCTACTAGATTACATGACCGGACTGAGAGATCGAATTGAATAGGTTTCGATTCGCTTAAAATCAAAACGAGAGAGGAGTTTGCCACTTCTTCTCCTGTACGTGAAGTTCTTTCTCTTTCTCTATCTGTCAACATTGTTCTTTCGATCCCCGTTTATATACAAAATCTCAACTCGATCCTAGAAAACTTTGTGATCGAATTGAGTCAATCCTACTTTTAATCCGATCTGCGTACTGCATCTAAGTACACGGCGTCGATTGCTGCTTGATTTCGGTGATCGGACGAAAAAAAAAAACTCTAATTTGTCGACATTATCTTTAATATGTACTTCGTACGATTTTTTTTGCGCAGTAATATAGATTGGTTTGAAAAACAAATCCATTATTGTTCTGTATATTCGTTTGACGTTCTAGGTATAGCAGATTTGAGTTCATCGATCAGAAAACTTGTCTTTTGTCGTAAGTTCTTTCATGCTGACCTTCATTAGTTTGATTGTTAAAAAATAAAACATCCAGAATTTTAAATGGTTTTGTTTTGTGAAAGTGCAAACCAGTTTGGGTATATTGGATTGTTTTCACATTAATTATAAATATTTGGGTACGGTTATTGCTAAAGATTATTTGTAGGTCATTTTTAACTTCGAGTAAGACTTATTTTGCTCAGGCCAATGTTAAGGACATAGATTAGGTAACAGTAATGAAACAGCCATCTTTATATGTACATCAGCCAAGTAATCAATTTTAACCTCCTTCTCCCCTCTACTTCGTAGAAAGTGTATTTTAATAAATCCTAAAATTCAGAAATTATCACACTTTTTTCGAAGTATCATAAAATGCTTCTTCACTAAAAATACCATCAGCATAAAATAGCACATCTAAATTATGCTACCATTCACTTTATCCATTTGCATGTGCACCTGCATTATTCAAAATCAAAGTAATTCATATTTCCAAATAGAATCCTTTCATGCGATACCACTTCTACAGAATCTCATGCAAAAATCATAATCGTTATGCACATCCGCATGTTGAATGAAATTTCGTTTGCAAATGTTACGCATACGCCCCGTCGTATTTGTCACAAGCAACAAAAAAAAGACATCCAAATACTTATCTTTAATTTCTTACCCCATATTTGTATATATGTATGTATAGGTATATTAAAAGAAAAAAAGCCTAAATGTACTTTTTGTTGTTGTATGTATGACTTCATTAAACATTTGTATAAATATCTGTACGGATTTGTGGATTGTTTTTCCTGCTAGTTGGTGAAGGTTAGCGAAAACATATTCGCAGGAAAAAAAATAAAGAAAAATATTTGCATTATAAGTTTGAATGAACTTTTCAATATTCACAAATTAAAATGAAGATGTGTGTGGGTATATTTTCGAAGAAGGAAGAATATTTAATTTCACGTTTCGTATTATGAAATATGTTCTTATTTTAACAGTATATATGTACATATGTGTGTTACCGACAGATAAAGTATATCTTGCATAACGGTGTTTTATGTGTTTATATTGCGTTTTTTTAAGGTAATATTCCTGTTAAATGGCTGAAGAAAAATATCTCACAGGAGTAAGAAATGAAAGACGTAAACGTAAACGTATTTTTACTTTATGAAGCCATTTTTTCCACATCATAATTTTGAGAGAATCTTTTTCAGTGTGGTAGGAAGTACGTGTAGGTACACATGTGGCTGGTTAGAGTTAGGGTACTAATAAATTGCCTACATGCATTTGCATACTAAAATATTTAGCAATATAATGCTTTTCTTTTACGGGTAGGATTTTGTATATAGCCTTAATTAAAAAATGGTTCATTTAGAATTCTGTTCATTAAAAAAATGTATTACATGCTATTTAAAGAGTACCTGCTATGCTTTCGGCAGTATTGCCCGCCGTTTCAGCAATGGTTCTCAGTTACTGAGGATACCTTTCTATTCAATAGATAGTGAGCAAGCCTATATAGCAGTTTGTTAAGAATAGAGTTCGTGCAGAGCGCCAGCATTGTGTTTCTTAAAATTCGATTAGGAAAGGTTTTTAGATGTAGTTTATTCTTTAATTTTGTATGCTAGGATGCAGCAATTATAGGGGTGGTTCAAATATTTAAATGCCATAGTAGCTATTTGGGTGGTAAATTTTGAGCAATGAAGATGATATTTCACATGTGGTCTTTTAAATCCGCCCATTGCTATAGTTTCCAAAAAAAATATTTTTTACATATTTTTACTATAAACTAAAGAAAAAATTAAATTATAACAAAATATAAGGAAATTGGCTTTGATAACATACTATGGTATGTGTGTGGGCGCCATGGCGCAATGGTTAATGTGTCGGACCACTGAGCGTGAGGTTCAATGTTCGAATCCCAGAAAACACTAAAAGTATTTCACAGTCCCACCTCACGCGAACGTTTGACAAACATATGAGAGTATTGTTGTCACGCTTCTTAAAAAACGAAAATGCCCTTCGAATACGGCACAAAACGGTAGGTCCCTTTCATTCGTGCTAGAAATATGACGCACACAACACTAGTGCTTGCGAGAAGCTAGGCCTAGACATTCGATGAGCTGTTGCGCCAAGTATATATATATATGTATATATATTTGTTGGTAACATTAGCGCATTCCGATACCTACTCGTAATATCACCTGAGTTTCAAACCACTACACCAATCTTTCTCTCCGTATACCTTTTCCAACTTACGTCTGCAGTCATGTAATTACATTCAAGGGATTGCTCGCTAAGCGTAAGTTAATGTTTTACAAAAAAAAGTTAACTTCTATTGTCGGTTTTTAGTTTGTCTTTAATTTGGGATTTAATTGACTTCGCAATTAGGTTTAAGTTCCTGGAAGTCGTGCAAGTCTGTTCATATGAATTAGTTCACACATTTTTAAGGAATCATTTTATAGATTGTAATTATGTTCGAAGGAAAATTGGTCGTCAGTACAATCGGAAACGTTATTTATGCATCCTTATTCCTGCTCATATTACATACATAGGTATATAAATTTCACCACGAAAGCAAATAGCTTATCTTTTGTACATCTATTCATATTTGGTTACGGAAATGAGAAAATGATACCAGAAGTCTTTTATACATTTTTCAGAAGCACAAAATCAATATTATTCCCATACGTTCATACCGATCTTACCAACAAGTTTCAACTCCATAAAGGTGTTCTGTCTCTGGTAGATGAAAGAAAAAAAAAAATATTTTCATCAAGATGCTCCATTTACGTTGACCCACTTTATTTTTTCTTAAGAATATTTATATATTATCATATGGGTGAATGAACATTTTAATCGAAAATATTAAATGTTCATAAATATTGATTGCGCATTTGTAAATACATATGGGAGTACTTCTATAGGGCACGTATTTCTGAAGATGAAACAACTATCGTCGGGTAGATATCCTTTACTTAACAAGACATACCTGATATTAGTTTTTATTTTTAATAACCATTGAATACTTGTGGATGACTTAAAGTATATGTAAAACTATGCAAAACAAAATTAAATCTACCCAATTTACATTCACTGACTAGACCATAAGGATGGGTGAGCCTGCTAAATTACCACATTTGTGAGCTTTTGGGACGACTATATTCAAAATTAAATGAATTTTTCAATTTTTAATTTCGATTCAAGTCTTTACTCAATTCTTAATTGGAATAGCCGCTAATACCTTGCTTCCTCTAATTGCGCAACTCTGGTCGTCAACATTTTATAATATTGGATAGCGTGACACTCAAGCTTGCCAGCCCTATTTATAAGATACCTCAATTTTAATTCTCTCTTACTCTAATCAGCTCATTCACTTAAGCCTATTATCAGATTAAAATACTCTGAAAAAGAGCTTACCTTAAGAAATTTCTTTTCATTTTTCTGCTGCTTTTTTTAACGCTTTTAACTGCCCCAGAAACCCCCGGATAACATAGAAAATCAAAGTTTTGACAGCTTATAGCAGGAATAACAAACAAGTTTTATCCCATCAGGACAAAAGATTCTAAAAGGCATATTTTTCTTCTATTCTAGATTCAATTTCATGTCTTTTCGCGCGATGGATCGCCATTGCTATTGCGCCGATGTGCACCGCCACTTAAGGCTTATTAAAGACTAACTTTAATGTTTATATTAAAGAACAAACTTTTTTGTAGGATTTGTGGCTTAATTTTTTTCTCACTACCTTTTCAGTAACGTACTACTTTCTTTCACATAGATGGCTCAACCATTTAACATTATTTTCAACACTTAAACAGTTTATTAAACAGTCGAACTTGTTGTTTCGTTTTTGTTTTCATATCAACAACAAGACGCTACTTAACGGTTAGATTTATATTTTTCTTTATATTACTATGCATCGTTTGTGGTATACGATAGATCTAAGATGTTAATTACATATATCTACTATTTTGCGTATTAGAAACCCGTCTCTGTTGATAGGCGTGTTTTGGTGTGAATTATTCAAAGCAAAGTAAAAGCTTCTCACTAAAATGATTCACAATCAATCTAGTTTGAATTATTTTATTAATATTTCGCTCAGTCTTTGAAACTCTAAAAAAAAAATCTTTTCAGCGCCCTCTGAAATTGAGGGTTCCAAGCTATACAGCGCACTATTAACTGAACATAAAAGCTAAATTAGTTGCCATTCATTTTTTGTTGTTGGGCTCCGTGCTAGATTTTACTTCACTGAAAATTACTGAGTAGCGACGCGTCTCACCAAAACACACCTTATATTACCTGTGCTACTGTGCAGTTTCAATACTTTTCATTCGTTCTTCCGTTTTGATCACAATGGTAATTGGGGTCGTTATCACCGGTACACGCAGACTGTTCAGAAAGTTAAATGGTATTTCGTCCACCACCAATTGAATCTTGTATTCTTATTACTTTGTGCTGTTATGAATCTACTCTTTAGTTTTGAAATCGGTGTTTTGTACAAAATTAACGTTTCTGGTGCTGATCAGCCTACACAACATAACTTTTTAGTCCGTTAATTAGTTTCCTAGATAAACTTGTTTCGGATATACTAAAAGACTTGTTCTTAAAGCCGTTCGTACGATTCTCTGTGTTTCAAGAATTGCGCTTTTTGCTATTGAAAAATGCTTCACCGACAAAGTTTGCCCCTATTTCCTCTTGTATCAAAAAGAGATACCGTATATGTCCTACTAGGCGTTTGATGTGATTACTGCGCCATCTGTTTTTTTAATACACTTTCAGTATTGTTGCAATAAAGCTCTCATATTAAGATTTCTTTATCCGTAGTAAATATTTCTTGCTCTCTACCTTCCGAAGAAGGAAAACTGTTTCGTTCTCTCTTGGTATTTTGAAGTGCAAAAGGACGCCTTCATTCACAGATTCTAGAATATTCCAGCAGAAGTGCTAAAATTTATTCTATCATCCGAATAATCTGATTCGATCCACTCTAGTTTATATAATAAGTAATGTAACATTACAGTCTCACTCTATAATTTCTTAAATTACCTCAATTAGAATTAGCTGTATATAACCTTTATTTTAAAGCTTTGAAATATCCTATAAACAATTTGTCAATAACTAACAATCCAGTAACGAACACAGTCCTGACAAGTCACACATGCATTTTAAGAACACGCGAGCATATCCTGCTTACATACATATATATATCTACACAGTCTCACTACACTTGCACACGCTAGAATGAGGAGTGTATTTACCAGTGCCTACATAGCTTTTATGCAATCTAATCTGCTTACTACAGCTTAACTGGGTCAACCATCAAATAGCCAATTTGCACGATTATTTTAATTAAATCTTTAAAACCACGTATGCGCTGGTACTGCAATTTCAGACTGTAAGTCTGCGATATCCGTTTCGTGTGTGGCATAGTTCAGCAGTTACTATCCACACCGAACTGCGATGAGCAATAAAATAGTTGCGTATACGTCATAGTAACCCGAAAACAATTTCATTGAAGCATTTTTATCACCTCTTGTCAGACGATGACTACCGTTGGCCGACCGTTTGTTTATCTACGTATTTCAAAGAAAAACAATCATGTAATAGTTGGGGCATCTTTGGTGCGACACAAATACAGTTCATTATCAATTTGTTTCGTCACCGTTCGCCGCCGCCAACGTGTAACAAATTTTTTAATATTCATTATTTTTTCACACCAGGGAGTTAGTGAAAAAAAGTAAAAACAGGTGAAAGTTATTACATCACACGGCCACCTTGGTTAGAGCTTTTTTTAATTTTTTTTATTTGACTTCTAGTATTTTGTTGTCCGTTTTACTTTTTTATCCGTCAGATACGTATTAGTGGTATTCCAATGGTGGCAGTAGATTTGACTGGAATGTGTGTTATTGGATCTATCTGGTATCAGGGCGCGTGTATCGCGCAAAGTATGTGTCCGATAGTTGGCTTCAAACATACACACATACACTTATTATTACCCAATGATGATTATTTGGAATTCATACTCGATAAGTCTTTTCGCAAAGATTATTTGATTCTTCGGTCTTTTTTATCATCCATACCGAGGGGTGGAACAAATAATTTGACGCATCATCAGCGATATAGTATACAAAATCGTATGAGTACGTACTACTCATGTGTACACATAAGTACTCGTATATCGGATTTATGTGATATTCACGAGGTGTGTTTGCCGCGAAATATGGGTGTATGTTTGGACATACATTAAGTTTTAGCATTAAAAAAATCATTTCTCACGATGAGGTAATATAAACGAAAAATCCCGGATAAATAATTTATTTTTTTTTTTTTTTGCTTGATTTTCTGTTCAATTTTATCGATTGGTTCAAATAGAGATAAGGTGTCAACTAGATAACTGGTTGTTATATTTTTCTTTGTGTCCAATCATTGGGAGGGGTATTTAACGCTTTATTATTTATGTGTGGTTTAAGTGGATACACATCGAGTTTAAGGTATACTGTCAAATGTGTACAATTTTGATCTGATTTGATACTTCAGTTCATTAATCTGTAAAACTTTAACGTGAAGCATTACAACAGTCAGACTCAAATAGCCGGCTTTTAGAACTCCGTCACATCCATTCCATGTCGCTCTTCAGGCAATATACCTCTATTTTTCTACTTCTTTCTCACTTTTGAAATACTTCTTAGTAGAACGTAATACCCCACTGAATCCTAGATTGTAGAAAGAAAAATGAAAATGTATTTTTCAACATACCACTCGGGTATATATCCCTTTGTGCGTTAAAAGAAAAAAAACGATAAAAAAGTAGAATAAAAACAAAAAAAAAATATTTTGTTAAAGAAGAAAGCAGTCATCCAGTTTTTTGTGTTATGACTACTAGATTAATGTTATTATTGGACAGTATCTGTGTAGGAGTAGATATGGGTGAAAGATAGTCTGTAAGAAGTCGGTCATGAATCAGTGGATAATCCCCACTTAACGCAGGAATAATTATTTCGCTTGGTAGATATCAACAAACCGCTATATATGTATTTGCTAAGCACCCCGTGTCATATTGAAACTATATTGAAAAGACAAGTGCCGTCCTTTTTAGGATTCACTCAATTGGAAGACTATACCTATCGTGAATTGTATTCCAAAGTAAAGAATATGCACGTAGGAGTACATAGATGTTTTCAGTCCCAGATTCACAATGACACCAAATTTTGAAACACTTCATGTATTGCTTTATATTACTATGCTCTTTAATTTGAGCATATACCTACATATGCTTATTTACAGATTAGCACTTTTGTAGGATTTATAACTAAAGGGCCCAACTAATGCAAAGTGTAATAGCTTACTGAATCATTTGAAGAGTCCAAAAACAAAACGCATTTTTTTTTTCTTAACTTGTGGGGTCGCTATTCCATGTTAGGATCTATAGGCCTAGCATCCAATTAAGAAGCATTTGCAATAAAAGGAGGAGTAGTCCTTTCACCACCGACGAAAGTCTTGCTTATTCACGTCTCCTTCCGCACATGACGACAAGTTAAACTATTCTATGAGACGCCTAAAGATGGTTGTTTTTCTACTCTATTCATTGTAGACATACGAGTATGCAAGGATAGTCAAAACAAGAGTACGAGTATCAAAAGCGATTTCAGTTCGAAAAAAAAATGTTGATTCATTCATCTGATACGCTTATATTTTATTTTGATTCTTGATAATTTTATTTTAGTTTAAATTATTTTTGAGATAAAGCTAATAGAAATCTCAACTCAAAATAATAAAAAACTAAAAATTGTTAGATTTCATTTTGGAATATATACAACATATGTATGATATGTGTAAAGAATCATTGGTTTCCTGTTATGCATTAAAAGTTGTGTTTTTTTTTTGCTTCGAGCCTTTAATACTCGTAAGTGTACTCCTTCCAGTTTTCTAATTTTTTTTACTGTTTTTTTTTATGGTGAAAACCCGACCTTATATATATCATTTTTTTATATCATTTATTTTCTATATTTATTTACATTACAACATTTCATATTCCAATTATTAAACGCATTAAGAAAGAAATTTCAATTGTTAAAATTAAACCACGCGTAGAGACTACACTCCATTATACTAATTAAATAAAAATTATGTTTAAATTCAGTATAAAATAATAAATAACCATAAAAAAAATCCAAAAACTTCACCATCATTTTAAAAAAAATTTATTTCTTTGGAATTTGTCTTAGATTTATTCCTATTAGAATCTCTGAAATCTATACAGGGGTAACTGAATTGTATTTTTTTCTTACAACATTATGTCGCTTAGATTATATTTGTGTTTTTTGGCTAAGCTTCTAGACAAATTAACGAAACATACAAGGATTGCTCTGCATCGTGATTTAAGGTCATTCAGTGTGTTGGAAAACCTTCACTCTCAGAGCATTAGTCGGGGTCTTAAGTACTGCATCATATGGATTCTAATTAGATGGTTCACTCATTAGTAATTATTCAGATTGCTTCCCTAAAATTTGTTATAATTTTGGCGGTACTATTATTCTCATAATTTTGCAAGCACAAGTTTATTTCAATTTGGTCTCAAACTCTTATACACAGTTTATTAATTTAACTTAGTTTTCTAGAGAAATAAAAGTAAATATCTGAGTGCACCGTGGCGCAGTAGTTAATGTGCCGGAACACTGCGCGTGAAGTTAAATGTTCGAGTTCCAGAAAACATCAAAAGTTTTTTCACGGTCCCACCTCTCGCAAACGTCTGACAAACATCCGAGAGTATTGTCGTCACGAAAAAACTTCTAACAAAAAAAATTGGAACTCGGATACAACTCAAAATTGAAGATCCCTTCGATTTGTGCGAAAAATATAGCGCACACAATGCGAGTGACTGCGAAAATTTAGACTCAGACACTTGATGAGCTGTTGCACCAAATATTATTATTATTTTCCGACTGCACTTATAGCAAAACTCGTGCATATATTCATTTTATCATATTGTGCACATACAGAACTATCGAAAACGGTAATAAAAAATTCATGAATGCCAGTGCTATAACTGGCAAGTTAGAATGTCCTAAATACAAGTTACCTACCTTTCTAATAAATCAGAATCTGCATGTATAGTTTTTTATCCAACACGGAATCCTATCGGCTTTTTTTCGTTGGAGCTACATATATAATGGTGATAGATGGGTAATTTCATGATTCTAATCTTGTTTCTTCAAATTTTTCGTCAAATTGTCAGCGAAATATTAAAAATTTATTATATATGTATTTAAAAGTTTGAAGTTCCTTCAGTTATTTTTATTTGTGTTAGTAAAAAAAAAGTTTAGAAGTAGAAGAATTTTAGAATTTCAGCCTATTTTCATCCTTTTCATTTTTCACACAAAGTAGAATGCATTCCGAAAACAAATAAATACATATCTACATCACACTTCCTTCTTCTAGCAAAACACATCATATCCACTAAATCACATAATTCCTAAATCTTTATATAAGCACACAAATTTATATAATTTTATTATAATGCAAATGTTTACTATAAAATGTATTAATCGTGCTTTCTTTTGTATTCATTGTTACTGTTTGTCGCGCTATGCAGCAGTACAAGAATTTACTTATGTTCGTTTTACAGAGGCGCGACAAAAGCTATATACCCGAAGCAAATGGTCACTGCAATGGTGAAGCCACTGCGCCATTAGCAGAGAAAATCACATCAAATGGTCACTGCAATGGCACAAATTCACCGTACGAAAAGACGCAATCGAATGGCGTCAAATCATCGATGAATGGCAGTGCCAATGGTAGCCTAAATAGTAGTCTCTCGAACGGAGTACACAAAAATGGTTCAACGATCACGACGAATGGTGGTCATCACCTACACGGCGACACACCCCCGGGACTAGTACAGCGGAAAATTCAGAAATAATATTAATTTATTTTCATTTTTCTTTTCGTAATTAATTATAAATATATAAATATATATTTTTTTTAATTAGCATTATTATAATTTCCGATTATTATTATTTGTTTTATTTTAATTTTTTTTTTGTTTTTTAGTTGTATAAAAAATTATATGTAGAATAAAAATAATAGTGATTGTATAGAAAAACAAAAAACAAAATCTGCTACAAAAGTCGTTACAAAAAAATACAAGAAATAAAAACTAAAATCAAACAAATTCAAAACCACACAAAAAACAATATGTAAAGTAAAAGTAAAAAGAAAAATCATGCATAGTACATAATATTAAGAGCAAATTCTAATAATGTTGTAAATTACCTTATAACAAAAAAAAAAAGTTTAAATCAAAATCAACTGTAAAACATTCTAAGAAAAACCACACGAAACAGCAGCATAAGTATCAAAAAAGTAGTTTAACAACTAAAAATACGAGAAAAACAGAACTTTTAAGGTGTAAGGTAGAACATTGCTTTCTTTTTGTATTCATTAAATAGCAGGAAGGGTATTCCATGAAAATACAAATACATTATATTATTTTTTTTTTCTTTTTGTTCTTAAATATAAATATAAAGTGTGATTTAGTTTGTCCATAAGTATACAAAACAAAAAAAAAATATAAAAGAAGGAAAAAAAAAAAATTCATATGTTCAAAGTTCAAACAGAAAACAACTATAATTTGGGCAAAAGTAAACCAGCCACACATAAAATCGAAACCAAAATGGGAAAAAAAATTAAGCAAATGTAAAAATTAATGAAAGTCGAAAAAAAAAATTACTAGTTTCTTTTTCACAAGCCGAAATGTAAAGCATACTTGTAAGTCACTGAATCAACTACGTACATTATATTTTATACAAGACGAGAAAAAAATAATAATAATCATTAATACAATTGAGAAGTGATTTTCTTAATTTGTTGTTAATTATTATTTATTTATTTTTATCACTTTTTATACGCAAGGGCTAAAGTTCTTTTAACCTTTAATTTTTTTAAATGTGTTTAATGGGTCTTAAGGTTCATTATTTCCATTAGTGAGAGAGAGCCAGCTAAACAAAAATAAATAACGTAGATATAAAAATTGTAATATAATAATTGCAGAAAAAAAAACAAGAAAAACTACAAAAAGTTTACGAACCAAAAAAATCAAACTAAAATTTTGTTTACTATGATAAATTTGCAATAATATTGAGGAGAAAAAAAGAGGGACGAAATAAATAAAAAAAAAAAGAAAAACATTTTGTTGCTATTTTCAAAATAAACTTGGATATCTTGTTTCATTTATCGACGTTATTCAAAGCTGGAAAAATGTCTGCTACTTTCTATTTAAACGTATAGTATAGAGGTACTATAGCGATTTTATTATAAGGTTAGTAGCATATGGTAAATTTAAAATTCCAGTGACAGGCTCCGGTAATAGACACAGACGAACGTTGCAATCTTCACATAGACTCAAACCAGTCTGATCAGAATATATAAGTAGAATCAGAATTACGAGTATGTGGTGAGTTTTAATTCATAGGGTACGATCTGGAAAGATTATTAATGCTAAACGGAAGAACAATCTACTGTACTGTCTATGATTTGGAAAACTCAGCACCCCCAAATTGATGCTGCATTCAGGGTTAGTATGCTACTATAGTTTTTAAATGAGCAAAGCATCAACACTTTGAAAAGTAGATTGTCCTGGAATCAGCAAGTAGATCATCATTATAATTACAAGATTGCGAGAAGATTGCTGGAGCTAGCTAGGGTCGAGATTATAATGCTCTAAATAATAGACCAGTAATAACAAATACATCCATGACCTAATGCGTTTACACTCGACCAATGGTATTACCACAGTTCAGCTCATTTCTAAGGGCTTCGATTCCTTTTCAATTATTCTACGCCACATTTTCTTAGCGTTCTTCCTTTTCATTTCATTAGCTTTTTTCCGGACTAGGTGAATTAAGTCCACTACGTAGACTAATTTGCAATAGAGTTATCTTTGAGCCACTGCCACTTTCTCCTCTATACTATATACCGTTCCTTGATCTATTCTCTGATAAAGCTGTTCATCTTAAATACGATTGGTTCGAAAAAGGCTGAAGGTGAAGTTGCGAAGACTTGTAGCTTACAAGTCACAATGGTGGTCGATTTCAACGTACGACACCCACAAAGAATTACTTATTCGACGTTGGAGTGGAACAGTCGAACCTTGGTTTCTGTTACTTTCCAGATCTTTGATAGCATTCGAACGCAGCCCAAGCTTTCCCGATTGTATTACTCACATTTAGTTCCCTGTCACCACCAACGGCCGAGACCAAGTTTCTTAGATATGGAAAGCAATCAACTTCCTTGACCTATTAAAGCTCGTGAATTTGAAATTTTGGGACTTTTATTTTCACCGTATTTCCCTATACCGATTCGCCTTCGTAATTGTGGACCATTAGATGCTATAGTAGGCAAGCATCGTCAGTGTACTTCTGAGTCATAATTTTTCGTTTAATGTACTCGTAATTCCATGGTTTACCTAATTCAGTACTGCCCGAAGTATGGTACATTGCTAATGACTACTAAAAATAGCACTGGTGAGAGGATTCACTTCTAATAAATGTACGCTTACTTACTTACTTACTTAGGTGGCGCTACAGTTCGGGGTGAACCTGGGCCTCAACCAACAAGCCTCTCCATTTAGCTCGGTCTTTAGCTAATTGCCTCCAGTTGCGCACTCCAAGTTGGTCGAGGTCCCCTTGAACTTGTGCGCGCTACCTACGGCGATAATTCCCTCTACTGCGTCGTCCCTCGGGGTTAGATTCGAAGACTCTGCGGGCCGGAGCGTTGGTGTCCATTCGCTCTACATGTCCTAGCCATCTCAGACGTCCAATACGCAGTTTTTTGACTAGGTCGATGTCGCTGTACAGCTCGTATAGTTCGTGATTGAATCTTCTCCTCCAAAACCCGTCAACGCAAACGGGACCGAAAATCTTACGAAGAATTTTTCTCTCGAAGCGACCAAGGATATCTTCATCCTCTTTTAATAAAGTGCATGTTTCAGCGCCGTAAAGCAGGACTGGGATGATCAAGGTCTTATATAGAGTCTCCTTAGTTGCTCGAGAGAGGGCTTTACTGTTGAATTGCCTTATAAGCCCAAAAAAACAGCGATTGGCAAGAGTTATTCTTCGATTGATTTCTGCGCTGATTTTGTTTGCTGAATTTATAGCAGAGCCAAGGTAGACAAAGTCCCTTACTACCTCGAAGTTATAGCTGCCCACGGTGACGTTTTGTCCAATTCGTCGATGTTGGTTATCCCTTCTAGTTGACAGCATATACTTGGTTTTGCCCTCGTTTATCGCCAAACCCATTTTGGCCGCTTCCGCCTCAATGCCTGCAAAAGCACCGGTGACAGCCCGCTGAGATCTTCCGATAATGTCTATATCGTCGGCGTATGCAAGCAGTTGTACAGACTTGTAATAGATTGTGCCTCCGGTGTTGGCTTGTGAGTTCCGCACAATCCGTTCAAGTACAATATTGAAGAAGTCACATGACAGCGCGTCACCTTGTCTAAAGCCTTTTTTGACATCAAAGGTCTCGGTGAGGTCATTACCGACCTTGATGGAGCAGCGAGCGTTCTCCATCGTCAGCCTGCACAGACGGACAAGTTTGGCAGGGATGTCAAAACTAGACATGGCTCTATAAAGCTCTTCTCTATAGATGCTGTCATAGGCGGCCTTGAAATCGATAAAGAGGTGGTGAGTATCGATTTGGAATTCTTGGGTTTTCTCCAGGATCTGCCGAAGTGTGAAGATTTGATCGATGGTGGACTTTCCTGGCCTGAAACCGCACTGATAGGGTCCAATCAGGCTGTTGATAAAAGGTTTCAGGCGTTCACACAATATCGCAGAAAAGATCTTGTACGCGATGTTGAGGAGACTGATGCCTCTATAATTGGCGCAGTTGAGGGGGTCTCCTTTCTTGTGGATCGGGCAAACGATGCTGAGATTCCATTCATCAGGCATACACTCCTCTGACCAAATATTAGAAATGAGTTGGTGTATGCACTCTACCAATTCATCCCCAGCTGCCTTGAAAAGTTCGGCCGGTAAACCGTCAGGTCCAGCAGCCTTGTTCGATTTTAGCTTGGATATTGCTATCCTCACTTCGTTTTGGTCAGGTGGACGGAAATTTTGACTATCATCGTCCATGTTGAATGGTTCATTCTGCCTGACAGCGGGATGTTGGTCTTCGTCGCCGTTATACAGTCTGCAGAAGTAGTTTTTCCATATTCTCAGCACCGACTGTGATTCTACTACGAGGTTTCCATTCTCATCTCTACAGGTTTCTGTACGGGTATTACTTCTCTGACACGTTCTTTTTACCTTTTGGTAAAACTTCCGTACATTGTTCCTGGAGTATAGACTCTCGATATTCTCAAACGCGCGCTTCTCATGCTCTTTCTTCTTCTTTTGGAGAAGCCGATGTTCTTCCCGTCTCTTTTGCTCATAGAGCTCACGAGCAGCTCTCGTCTTCCTTTGCAGCGCCGCTTTGTATGCCTCTTGTTTTGCTGCATGCACTCGCCGGCATTCTTCGTCAAACCAGGGGTTTCGCGGTGGTGGTCGAGCGAAACCCAGCACATCAGTCGCGGCGTTTCTGATGGCATGTTGGCAGCGTTGCCACTGGTCTTCGGTACTTGATGCTGGCGGCAAAGGGGTGATTGAGAGATTTCGGGATACGCGTTCAGCGAAGAGTCTGGCGGTCTCTTGCGATTGTAGCTTTTCGACGTTAAATTTTCTCACAGTGATTCTTCTTTGTTGCTCAGATTGGGATATCCGCATTCGTACCTTGGCTACAACAAGGTAATGATCCGAGTCTATGTTGGCCGCTCGGAAGGTCCGGACATCCAGAATACTGGAGGCATGCCTTGCGTCGATCGCAATATGATCAATTTGGTTGATCGTGACATGATCATTGGACCGCCATGTCTGCTTATGAATGTCGAGATGAGGAAACCATGTGCTTGCTATGGTGACATTTCGCTCCACAGCGAAATCAATTAGCCTTAGTCCGTTATCAGACGTGGTGTCGTGTAGGCTATGCTTACCGACTGCTCTACCGAAGACGTCCTCCTTTCCTATTTTGGCGTTAAAATCGCCCAATACGATCTTAACGTCGTATTTAGGACATTGCTCGTATGTTTTGTCGAGGAGCTCGTAGAAACACTCTTTGGAGGCAGGGTCCTTTTCTTCTGTGGGGGCATGAACACATATTAGGCTTATGTTAGCGAATTTAGCATTGATCCGGATAGTCATAATACGCTCGCTCACGTGTCGGAAGCTTAAGACTTCTTGCCTAAGTCTGCCGCGTATGACAAATCCGCATCCGAATAAGCGTTGCCTGTTGCCTCTGTAGCAATCACCGTAGTAGATGTCACAGTTTTTCATCTTCTTTTTGCCTGGCCCATCCCATCGCACTTCCTGGATGGCGGTAATATCTGCTTTATAGCAGTCTAGGGCCTCTGCTAGTTGTTCGGCTGCACGTGGTCTGTAAAGGGACAGAACGTTCCACGTACAGATCCGAAGGTCGTTGTCCTTATTTCGTTTGCTGGGGTCGTCATTAGTTGGGTCATCCTTATCCGAGGCTTTTGGTTGTTTCGGAACCATGAGCTTTTTACGTGGTAGGGAAGTTACCCCGACGGCACAACCCCCAACCTGGAGGGCCAGTTCCTTAATTATTCCCCTAGGACGAGGGGCCGGGTACACCGGTGCCAGTAGTCCACTACGGAAGTATGAGCGCTGCCGTTGGCCCATTAAGGGCTCCTCCGCCACCATCTCTATTCCAATGTCCTGACCAACATTGGAAATTCCTTACCGACCTGTGATCCGAATACGTCGAAGCAGCTCGCGCAAGGTATTCACTAAGTTCAACCTAACTGGAACTATAGACGCCACCGTTGACTCCGTCTAGGGAATTCGTCCGCTGCCGCCTGGAACAGGAAGAAGTGCTCTAGTGAGAAAAGCACTCTTCCCCCCCTCTCTCATCTGCTGCCACCAAGAATCCGCCAAACGGGGTTGGTTACCCATTTCTTGGATTAAGGTACTAGGCACCCGGCTGTCACCGCGTGGAGGTTGAGAGTAGGAGTTGGTAGGCCTCAGCTGAGTGAAAACGCTTGTGTTTTCATATGATCGCATGCACTACCGTTTGACAAGCCAATAAATGTACGCTGCTTGGGACTTTAAAGTCATCTGACACTTTTATTTTGTGTAAAACATGATATTTCCCCCAAAATGTATAACCCTTATAATATCGAGGAAATTTTCTGAGATGTCTCTCCTGCGGAAAGTCAATGAGTAATCAGCTCAATTCAAACTGTCGAAAACCTTCTCAAAGTCTATGAACAATAGATGACGAAGAACTGTACTCTATGCACTGTAATATGATGATAGGCAAACTCATTATCTAAATCACAGAATGGTAGGTGTACATATATACTTTCTCTTTGTACTGTAGAAAAAAAGGCACAATTCCTTGGTCCTTATACTTAAAAATTTCAAGTACCAGCACCGAGACTTGTACTTGTAATTCCTTCGAAGTACTTTAAAGTATGATATTTAAGTACTTAAATACTAAAAAAGTGTACTTAAGTCTTTTTTTAATTATTTTCAATTCCTTTTAAGTACTTTTAAACACTGCAGTCCCAAATTACTTAATTAGTTTACAGGTCCTGTTTTAGACCACCTGTTTGCCTTTAATGGAGTACTTAAAAATTAAGACCTTTTGTCCTTTTGTTATCCTGCAATCGGTAAAACATGGAAAACATCGGTCGGGTTTTTTTTTTCAAAAATACACACCTGGTATTACTCTATACACTTTTTTTTTCCGAGGGTAGGTGAAAAATCTTCCATAGACACTATGAGAACAGCAAGCGCGTCCTCATAGTAGTGTCAGATTCTTACTGACTAAAAAAACACCACCCTTCGATATAAATTTGTTAGATATCGCAACTAAGTATTAACTTATCAAGCAATTTTTCTATCATGAAATAAAAACGTTTGGCAGGTTTCTTTCCACTGAAAGATCCTGCATATTCCGCAATCTAGACGCGGTTAATCATTATCTCGCCAAGTCGAAAGGTTTCGTCGTTTGTAGTCGGCGCAATAAATTGCTCTCATCCAAAATTTGTAGGACTGTATTGTTGACATGTCCGATTAGTCGGTTTCTATACTTTCTCGCGAAGCTTCGAGTTTCAGCTTCGATTGTCGGAATTCCGAGATCCTTGTAGATATCGTCGTTTCTACTATACCACGGTGCTTGGACAATTTCTCTTAACACTTTATTTTGAAAAGCTTGTGTAAAATATTAGCATTTGTTTTCTTGGTACAACCCCAAAGTTGTATACCGTAGGTCCACACCGGCTTTAGCACTTGCTTGTATAAAAGCAGTTTGTTCTCAGTACTGAGCTGGGAATGTTTTCCGAGTAACCAGTACATTTCTCTATATTTGATTTCGAGTTCTTTACGTTTCATATTCACGTGCGAATTCTATTTCAGTCTTTGGCCTCGTTTGCAAAGTGTATTCGGGCCGAGTTTAGGAAAATTAGCAAGTCATTAGTTTTATTGTAAGTGAAATTCACGTGAACAGATTTAGATTCGCTGAGCGCGATCCGCCAGTCCCTCGTCCATTCATTTACATTATTCAGTGCATTTTGCAGTTTTGCAGTCGTTTCTTCGATTGTTTTACCTACTGCTAGGATAGCGGTATCATCGGCAAACGTTGCAAGGATAGTGCCATCTTCGTTCGGTATATCACGAGTATATAGCAAATAGAGAAGCGGCCCAAGAACGCTTCCTTGCGGTACGCCGGCCGAAATTTCCTTGAGCTCGGAGTATTCGACTCCATGTCTAACACGAAAGATTCTATTCCCGAGATATGATTCTAGAATATCGTATAAGCATACGGGGAGAACTTGTCGTAGTTTGAATTTCAAGCCATCATGCCACACCTTATCAAAGGCTTACGAGACGTGAAGAAATACGCTTGAGCAAATCTTTTTTTCTTCAAATGCTTTCTCGATTACGTCAGTAATTCTATGCACCTGGTCAATCGTCGAATGCTTACTTCTGAACCCAAACTGGTGGTCAGGGATAAGATTATTTTCTTCTATAACCGGTTGGAGACGCCTTAATAATATCCTCTCGAAAATGTTCGATATGATTGGAAGAAGCGAAATTGGTCTATACGATTTTACCTCATTTGGCGGTTTTCCTGGTTTTAAAACCATTATGACTTCCGCAACTTTCCATTGGCTCGGCACGTGTTTTAATCTAAGTGCAGCATTTACAATATGGAGAAGCTTAATCAATGCTTTCCTAGGTAAAACTTTGAGAATTTCTCCGGTAATCAAATCATAACCAGGAGACTCCTTAGGTTTTAGATTCTCGATCTGATGTTTGAGTTCCCTTAGCGTTGCACTTGTGAGCGTCAAATAGTCAGATGGTAAATCCAGCCTATTGCGGTTATCGTAAACCAATTGACCATCGTACGGTTTAAATGTTTCTTTCAGGTGGGCCGCAAAGACGTCCGCTTTTTCTTTATCTTCCCTCGCCCATTCATTTTGTTTTTATTTGATTGGCGGCGAGGGGACTTTGGGCCTTTTGGTGCCTTTTACAGCTTTCCAAAGTCAATAATTCGAATCTTTTTTCGCTGTTAAACTTTCAAGGTAAGAGGCTATTGCACGATTCTTAAAATCCTTAATAGTCTTCTTCAGCAAATTGCACAGACGATTCAAGTGTGCTTTATGTTGCGGAGCACGACTCTGTTGCCATTTTTTACGCGCTTTTCTTTTTTCCTTGACCAATTCTTTTTTTTCCGGCTGATATCGCAAACCGTATCTGTCCGGCGTTTTCCTTGGATTAGGAGTATTGTTCCAAGAGGCAAGCTGTACGATCTCAATAAAGCGATCAACTTCAACCTCAAGTTCATAGGGTGTCGTAAGTGGAACGCTTAGTTCAACATTATCTTCAATTTCGTTCCTAAAGCCTTCCCAGTTAGTTGTTCGACCAGTTAATCTCGCTGGCTCTAGGTTATAGACCAGTTTTTCGCTGATTGTTAAAATAACCGGGGAATAATCAGACGACAAATCAAAGCAGTCTTCGACTTTTATGTGGTTGGTAGATATTCCTTTCACAACGAAAAAATCTATCAGGTCAGGTATTTTCGAAGTATCAGTTGGCCAGTAAGTTGGTTTACCTTCTTCTTCTTCTTCCTTTTATCAGCGAGGTTATGATCCGAAAACTAGGGATCACAACCCTCCCACTTCACCGCATTTCTACTGATCCGCCTGTGGGGTTCGCCTATTTGACCTCAGAAAATATCGGCAGGCCTGCCGATTTTGGATCACTCGGTTACTGAGGCCAATGAAATGCCGATGTCGTCGCATTTGTCTGATCCAGGCGTTTATAGGCCTGCCTTTCCTACATCGCGATGTCTTGGTAAGTTGGTTTACCCGTCGAATGGAAATCACAACTGTACTCTATACCTGCCCCATAGAGCATTCTACCTTTTTTCGAGCTGAATCTTGAGCCCCAGAACGTATGTTTCGAATTAAAGTCGCCGCCGATGATAAAATTAGGTTTCAGCGATTCAAACAAGTTAGTAAAATCAGATTTTTCAAGCGCGGAACGAGGTGGACAGTAGATAGATGGCTTTTAAGAGTACGCTGACTATTTTTAACTCGAATCGTGCACAGTTGCAAAGTTTCAAGTTCTATCTTTAGGTCTTCGGATTGTTCGATGCAGTCTTTAATAAATAACGATGATCCGCCTCTCGCTTTTCCCGAAGGGTGACAAGCGTGGTAATCATTATAGCCTTTTATTTTTAAATGCGATTCCTTTTTTACGTGGGTTTCAGAAATCAAATAAATATCAATATCTTTTTCGCGCATGAATATTTCCAATTCGTCGAGTTTTTGCAAGAGTCCGTTTGCATTCCAAGTACATATTTTTAACATTCGTTTGTCATTCATATTCTAGTTGAAGTACGCGTTTTCTGAGAATTATTTTCAAGCTTAACCAGCCTATCGAAAATAATTTTATTTATTTTGCTTTGTTCTTCAAATTTCTCGAGAATAACCAACAAAACATGAGAGACAGGGTCCGTCGAAATTTCAAGGTATTTTTGGTTTTTCGGATGCCGCGGCCTGCACTCCTGCTGTCCGAGGGTTATTACCTGGTGGCTTTTTCGACGTTAACTTTTCAGCACCGATTCTGTTAAGAACAGAGGTCGAGGACTTTTCTTTTTGCGCTCTGAACTCGGTAGTTTTGATTTGCCTACTTTCTCCTGTGCATTCTTACGCTTTGACTTAGTTTGCAGTTTAGATTTTGCAAGGGGCTTAAGGAGCATATCTCTCCGTTTTTGCAACTCCTTAGCTACTTCACAGCCTCTATAATTTGCCGGGTGCTTTCCCTTACAGTTAGCACATGTTGCAGAGGTTTGTTTATTTACTCCACAGACTTGGGAGAGGTGATTTCCGGCACATTTCACACATCGCGGTTCTTTTTTGCAGTACATTTGCGTATGGTTAAATCCTTGGCAACGTTTGCACTGCGGAATCATCCTTAAATTTCTACGCATGGGCTCAATTTTGACCACGATATTTAGTATGGCTCTAATTCGGTAGATATCTCCGATATTATCCGATTTATCGAAGGTAAGCATAAACAGCGGAAGTCCACGCCTTACCAAGACGTCTTTATCTTTTTCCGTTTGTTGCTTCTTCTTCTTGATGATATTAACAGCATCAAGAATTTTAAAGCCTTTGGCTTGAAGGTCAGTCATAACCTCTTCTTTGATGCATGAGGGGTGGAGTCCCCTTGCAACGACACGATGTGGCCTTTCTGACTTGATTTCGAAAGTATACCACTGAACTTTTTCGGTATTTAGCTTTTGGGACACAGCTCGGTAGTCATTTTAGTTATCGACGTTGACTTTCCACGCATTATCGCTCAAAGACGTAACCTTATACTTTGATGTTATTATTCCTTTAAGGAGGCTTGCAACTTATTGTATTCCGTTATCCCGACGATGTTTATTTGTGATTTTCTTCTTTCACGGGCTCGACTTCGGGCGATGAACCGGCTCTCCGTTTCTTACTAGGTCTTTTCTTTGGGACCCGATATGTTTCGCGTGCTAGCTCTTCTTCGTCTGTGTGATATTCCAGACTAGCTAAGCGTGCTGGAGTACATTTGCGTTCTCTCTCGAAATGCGTGTTCTTTAGGACCTTATTTTCTTCTTTTAATAAGTCTATCTCTTTCTTAAGATCTTCATAGAGTAGATCCATTTCGTTAAGCTTGATTCGGCGTGTTTTATTTTCTTCCTCAAGACTTTTATATTTCGCTGAGTCCTGAATTTCGCGCGCTGGCGCTTCCGGTGGACTTCTTTTCCCGGAGTTATTCGATCTTGGTGGAGGAGATCGACATACCCTTGCACTTTTTAAGAAGGGATTTATTAGCTGCAATAACTGGCTCTCCCCAGAATCCGTAGAGCCGACCTCCGAAGAGGGTGGATTTTCTAGTGAACCTGGGCTGCCACCTGGGGTAATTAATCGTTTTGTTTTGTTCATTGCATTTTGTGTATACACTACGCTCGGTATACGGAGGGTGGATTTTAGTCGACTCTTACGACAGGCATGCCTACCTCGGGTATATTCTAACCCCTACCCGAAGGGGTAGGGTTTGATTAATTTTAATAAAACTAATAATTATTCTGTACCCCAACCTTGAATGGCCCCAGTTGGACCTTAGCTCTCATACACCTTTACTTCAGGTGTATGCGAAATAATAAAACTAAAAAATTACAAATTTTTCTCAAGATGATTTGAAATAGACAAGAAATATTACTATCTTTTATTTCTTCAATTACATGTAGGACCAGGAGGTAAAATATAGACATATGTTCAAAGTATAATTGCATTAGATCTTTTGACATAAGTTTGTAGACAGCTTTAGATACATTCATGTGACTGGTATTGACACTTGATCCAACTACAACAGTCCAATGATCCCGTACATAAAGTCTCTAAGCAAATTGCATCTTTTTTATCAAAAATATTGTTTACAATAGAACTATGGACAAAAATCTCATTTCACAAAAACTGGAAATACCGACTACAAATACGGTACGTATATGTAGTTCTTTGCTAAAATTGTCGAAATTACTTTAGCTAGCTTCGCAAATTAGGTGTAATTGATTGGCATATGATTTTGTATTATACTTATAGCTAGATATAACTAATGCAGTTAATAAGTAATTAGTTAGAAAAACTTTTTAGTGAGTCTGAGTTACACGATATAACCTGCTCATATTTGGTTTATTTCAACTTAAATCGCGAATATTTTCAATATTTATTCATTTACAATAACAACTAATAGTTAACAAATACCTTGTAACGAATAAGTCGTGGTGTTTAATGGCGTTTTTAAAATTAAAGTATGAGATATTTGTGACATTTACTTACAAGTTATCAAAAATATACATTAGAAAAACAATCAGTATAGGCAAGACTAACACAAAAAATTAAATTAAATCATATAGAGTAGTCGTTAATTTTAGGGTGGGGATGAAAATTCCGATTTCGCATCGAATTGTAATCCCCTAGAGCTCAGATATGAAATTTGAAGTAAATCCAATCCGTTTAAGCTGCAATCAAGTATATATACAGACGGACAGACAGATAAAATTATTGGGCACACTTTTTTGAATTTATTCATGATCGTAATATAAATTTCTATTCGCAAACTTGCTACTTCGCTTGACATCGCTTGTGTATTTTTTTTTTTAATTTTAACTTGCGTCTAAAGAGTTTTACTTTTTCAATGCAATTGCACGACGTAATTTTCGAGTGCATCAACAGTATGACTGATATCTCAAGCTTGTGATTGATTAGTGGTTAATGCCCATCGAAAGCTCAATATATCTAGATGTAGATAATTGCGGTACAAAAGTAATAGAAAAAAAAAAATTACAGAAACAGACAGGTTTAGCCCCAGGCGCTTGCCTGACAGCTGTTTTTTTTTTTTTTTTTAGGCGCAGCAACGAATCGAAACCCACCTCACACATTTATAGAACAAAGGGCAGAATAAATTTGAGCCAGCAGCTCACTTGGATAATTTTGGTGCATTAAGACCCCATCCGCCACCACCCCTCTCTTGAAGAGGCTGGCCTAGCGCTAAAAACTGAGCTTTTATTTACGTTGAATTAGGCAATGCAAGTATTCAATAAATATTTCAAACTTATTAAAACTAGTAGAATTCGACTTTACCGTTGCTTCCATCCAGGGACCTATTCGACTGCCGTCTAGATCCGAGAATGGCACCAAGGTGGAAGCACCCTACCACCTGCACTCTCACTCGTTTGATTGAACCTAATCTCCAGTGGTGGTACTAGGCACCTGAGATTCCCACACTGGTGTAACACTGAAGTAACATTGTATAAACATTGAATAAAGTCTCGATGCTACTCGTAGTATCGTTATAAATTAGATTACTCTAGGCTATTTGATGAATACCCAAAATATACCTTACCTATGCGCTCACAGAAAGCTCTAGGCAACCAGTATTCTAAAGAGTCTAACGTTCAGCTCTTAATCGTTTAGCAGACGAGCTTTACAATTAACTTTCAATTTAAAAAATGAGAAGTTGAAGCCACTATCTCTGAATGTATGCACGCGACTCAAAAAGTGGAATCTGTCGTCACTAAATTTGTAATCCAAATATGTACATACATAGGTCTCTGTTGTCCAAAAGTAAACCTTTATTTCGCGTAACATTTCATAAATGTTCAAACAATTACTTCCTTTATTTTAGCACATTTATTCTTGTAGTGTATCGTGCAGGTATAGTTGCCAAGCCCAAAAAAGGGCCCCCAAATCGTTTATTCAGGCGACACCTACTAAGTTGAAATTTTCTAAATTAAATTTGTTTTACAAAGTAAGTATGGATATAATTAGCCGTAACATATATGTGCATGTCCCTTATTCCCACAGGATGGCGGTGTGACTTATTTGCACCACCTTTGTCGGATACGGGCAATTACATATCGATCGACAAATTTCTGTTTGAAGTCAACGCTGTGTGTGGCAATACGAAGTTAGAAACGCGATAACATATTTGGAATTATTGTGGTCAATAATTGACTGAGCTTTGAAGTGTAAATAATAATTTTGTAGGCCGACATGACACGGTAACCGAACACACATGGATAATACATTTTTCACGTAAGCCGAGTGTGAGATTATTGGTCAGTCTTTTCACGAAACAGAAAACCACAGAAGTGGATTAATTAATTATTAATTATTGCGTGTCTATCCAATCATAATGTGGTTGATAAATGGATTATTTCTAAATACTGTGTTTGCACTATTTACGGGGGTTCAGACTGAAGCACGCATGTGATGATGAAATTATTGAAGAGAAATTAAATATCAGAGAAGGTGTAAACAAGGATATTGCAACAGGCACGCAATGCTCAGATTTATTTGAGTAAATTAATTTCATTAAGTTTGGACTAAATGTTAAATAATATTTATTATTACGACTGCAAAGTTTGTGAAACTTGCATTCTTCGTTTTGCTCTCAAAATCAGTGGAATTTTTACACTTGCGAAAATCGATTCTGAATTGCATCAGCGAATCAGATGGTTATACTTTTTATTATTAGCTGAAGTTGTCCTATCAAAGCCCATTTCACGAAGGAAAACGTAACAGTAAATCATATTGAAATTAACCACTTCAGCATCAGTTTATGAATAAGCTAATCGACGAGTCTCTATCTAGTCACTATTGAGATGAATTCTCAATGTAGGTGATAAGATGACTAAGTACATCAGTTAGAGAAAAGATTGAAGATGGATGTACAATATTTTGCTTTCTGATAAGTGTTAAGCAAGGAATAAATAATGTTCCTCTAAGCGTTTATCAAAAACAAAACCTTAATTACAGCGTCAGAATTTAGTCGAGACTTAAGAAGGACAGGAACGGCAGGTTCTTTCGAGTGCGGCTCATAAAGTTATAATTATATCTGATCCGTTTTTATAATAAATCAATTTTTTAAGCTTCGATCCATTACAGCTAAGCGGGTACCAAACCTACGATTAAAGTAAAAAAGAAGTGTTTTGCAAAGAAATCAAATCTGCAACGCTTCTACTTACATGAGTTGCGCAAATACCTATACAAATAAATATCCGACGGGCAATTTTTATTTTGTTTTTGAGAAGCTTTCTGATGACAACAATACTTTCGGATATTCGTCAAACGTTCGCGAGAGCTGGGACCGTGAAAAAAATTGTTGGTGTTTTCTGCGATTTGAACATTGAGCCTCATGCGCCATTGTCGGACACACTAAAAACCTGGGTTGATGTCACAGCGAACACAATGGTGTCGCTGTCGCTATCATACGTTGCGTTCATATGTCAATCGCGTCGCATTTCGCATGACCCACAAAAAGTGCGTCCACAATGAAGTCGCATACTTATGTTATTTAAACATCAACTGGACTGAAAATGTGTTTATTAAATTCAAATAAAAGTTTGGGGAAGTTTTTTTTAAAACGGATGTGATAGATTCCACAATATTTCATATGATTTCACTAATCAAATCAATTTTTCTATTTGCTGCGTTTGCTGTCAGCCTTGTTGCGCGACAAATATTAAAAGTTGACCGACTTACGCGACGACGACAGCAACAACGGCAAAGACAGCGACTCATTGTATTTCAACTTTTAACAGGACGTACGACAGCGAAAGCGTCAGCGACAGCGACACCATTGTGTTCCAGCAGTTACTCAAAAACAACGAAGTTATCTTTCAGAGTTTAAGAATGATCAAAGGGAAACACTTTCGAAGTTTGTTTGCTTTACTATTAAGCTACGACAACACTGTTTGACAAATGGTCAAACGATTGATAATTTTCACTAGGAAACGGAGCCTCGTTAAGCCGTTTGACCAAGTATCATATCAAACTGGTTAAACGTTTGTATGAAAAATATGACGATTTGAAAATGGTATGTTTGACCATTTGTCAAATAGTGTAATAGTAGGTCTGTTTTGAGAAACCTGTGGTCGCCAGTGAACATGAAAATTCAGAGCGAAAAGTAAATTCTTATTGGCAAGTTATCCGAATGACAACGCCAATGGGTTTTTTGAGAATGGACCTAGGTTTTTTGACACCGACTGAGGGATGCGAAAAAAACCTAGGGCGAATCTTAAAAAAGAATGATTTGAGCTTAGAAACTATGAAGTAAATATTCTTAATAAAAAAATTAATAATCTAATGAATATTTCGAAAGCAATTTGCATGTTGGACGAACACTGCTATTGATGTCACTAAAACAGAAACTTCTATTGCCGAGCGGTCTCACGTGTTTTATTTAGCATTTATTCAAGAAGTAATAGATATAGTTGCACACTAAGAATGCAAGAATCCTATAAGTTTTGCAATGTATTGATAAGAAAATGTTAAATAACTTAAAATTAAAAATAAATTAACAATAGAAATAATGCAAGAATGTGTAAAAGAAAAAAACCGAAATTTATTTTATTTTGAACTACTCTATGAAGGTAAATTAATTGTGATCAATGGTCAAAATATGTAAGGAGGTGTTTTTCGAATGTGAATGTGCACAGCGTGTGGAAACAGCAGTTTCTTACTATATGTCAATTGGGTGAATATGAAGTAAGTATACGACAGCGATTAGCATTCAAACTTTATTCTCCAAAAGTTCAAAATTTGCACACTCATGTGTATTGCATAAGTCGGACGACATGCACATATGTCGTATTGACCTCCACTTTCCTTTCCTTCAGAGCGATTTCAGAGCGACGACCAGACGTTTGTCAAAAAAAACAATTTTTCAGACCAACTTTATAAGAGAAACACAAAACAAAACTTATCTTAAATCATTTATTAGGCTTTTTGTAAATTTCCTGTCATATAATATCTGTATAGGTATATATAAAACTCAATGTACCTATGTTTGTATGTATGCTATGGACTCCGAAACCACCGAACCGATTGAGCTCAAATTTAGGCAATCTTCGGTATTGGCCCGAGAGTGTTTCTGTGAAGTTTGGTCAAAATCGGTCCAGCAGTTTGTCCATAACTGCGTTTTGAGTGAGATAAGGCGCAGCAACGCACACTGGGTACCCGCTATTCGTTATAATGAATGATTATGCAAGTGAAACAAAATTCGTTCATTCCCCATTTTTACTTTAAATTCTATTGCTAGTCAATTTAAATGCAAATTAAATGCAGATTTGCCTAGACGGATTTACTTCAAACTTCATATCTGTATTTTACCCAAAGCAGATTATGAAGAATTGCAATTCTTTCGAAATTCATACTCGGTCTAGTTTAGACAACTGTTTAGATGGCGTACCAAGTTTTTGGTTAAAGATTCGTATAAAGGAAAACAGCATCTATAGAGAAGAGCTTTATAGAGCCATATCTAGTTTTGACATACGACATACCTAACAAGCTTGTCCGTCTGTGCAGGATGATGATGGAGAACGCTCGCTGCTCCATCAAGGTCGGTAATGACCTCACCGAGACATTTGATTTCAAAAAAGGTTTTAGACAAAGTGATGCGCTGTCAGGTGACTTCTTTAATATTGTACTTGAACGGATTGTGCGGAACTCGCAAGCCAACACCGGAGGCACAATCTATCACGCCGAGGATATAGACATTATCGGAAGAACTCAGCGGGCTGTCACCGATGCGTTTGCAAGCATTGTGGCGGAAGCAGCCAAAATACGTTTAGCGATAAACGAGGGTAAAACCAAGTATATGCTGTCAACAAGATGGGACAACCAACACCGACGAATTGGACAGAACGTCACAGTGGGCAGCTATAACTTCGAGGTAGTAAGGGACTTTGTCTACCTTGGCTCTGCTATAAACTCTGAGAACAACATCAGCGCAGAAATCAATCGAAGAATAACTCTTGCCAATCGCTGTTTTTTGGGCTTATAAGGCAATTCAAGCCTTATCACGAACAACTAAGGAGACTCTGTATAAGACTCTGATCATCCCAGTCCTGCTTTATGGCGCTGTAACATGGACTTTATTAAAAGAGGATGAAGATATCCTTGGTCGCCTCGAGAGTAAAACTCTTCGTAAGATTTTCGGTCCCGTTTGCGTTGACGGGTTTAGAAGGTCAATCACGAACTATACGAGCTGTACAGCGACATCGACCTAGTCAAAAAACTGCGTATTGGATGTCTGAGATGGCTAGGACATGTAGAGCGAATGGACACAAACGCTCCGGCCCGCAGAGTCTTCAAATCTAACCCCGAGGGACGACGCAGTAAAGGACCTCCTCGCCGTAGGTGGCTCGCACAAGTTCAAGGGGACCTCGGCCAACTTGAAGTACGCAACTGGAGGCAATTAGCTAAAGACCGAGCTAAATGGAGAGGCTTGTTGGTTGAGGCCCAGGTTCACCCCGAATTGTAGCGCCACCTAAGTAAGTAAGTAAGTAAAGGAAAACAGCATATGTATGTACTCGTATGTAGGTGTACATGTACGAACGATGAAATGCTTGGATCAACTTTTATATACGTATGCCTCCTAAATTCGTCTAGAGGTTCCTCGTGATGAATTGGAGTTAGTAGCAGAGGATCGAGAGAGATGAAGAGTTCACCTGAGCATCATGTCCCCGTGAAGTATGAAACGCACATATGTATACTGCGGGGGACTACCAAATAAGTTTTTTATTTGTCCCGCTTTTCCAAAAAAAAAGAAAGTATTTTCATAGGTCCACCCTTCCATTTTGTAAAAAATGTGTGTAAAATGAATGGTTGCGAGAAGTTAAGGTCTACATATCCCCTTTGCTCTGAATATTAATTTATTTAAATCTTTAATTTTAATGTCATACGAATGAATTCGTTCCAAGGTTAGCAGAAAGCTATAGCAAAACAATTGCCAACAAGAACTGTTCGCAAGTTTTGCTGATTAAGTAAAAAAAAAATAAAAATAATATGAAAAAAATTTCGCATTTATCTCAAAAATGCCACAAAAGAAATTTTTCGAAATAGAAAACTAAAATTTTGATGGCATTTGAAAGAGCTGAATGTAAAATCGATAAAGAAAATTATCGAAGATAAAAAGCTTAGATGGTTTGGACACCTAATGAGGATGGCAGACAGCAGGCAAGTTAAGGGGGAACACCAATGTGAAGGCCCTTGAAAAAATAATTTTTCTCGATTCTTTTTTTTTTTCGGAAAAAGTTACTAAAATAAAACATTAAACTTATACAAATTTTTACTAACAACAAATATGTTTAAATTGAGGTTATGTGCAATAATACGAGTAGTAGTCCAACGGCCGGATCGCTTAACCGAAAATGGTTTGTCTCGGAAAAAAAAGGTTTTACTACGATATAAACCTAGTTTTCGTTGTACATAGGCTTTTTTAGAAAAAAAAATTTTTTTAACAAAATATTGGATGTTTAAAGAAAAAATTCTTGTTTTTGCAAGATTTTTTCTTATATTCGAGAGTTCAAAAATACTTATTCTTCTTCTCCCTATTTCAGCGAGATTATGATCTGAAGTCAAGGGATCATAACTCTCACTTCATTGTTTCTACTGATCCGCCTGTGGGGTTCATCTATTTGACCTCAGAAAATATCGGCAGGCCTCCCGATTTTGGATCACTTCCTTACTGAGGCAAACCAAATGCTGGTCTTGTTGCATTTTTGTGATACAGGAGTTTATATTCAGGGTTATCGTGAATAAATTTTCTCTCGGAATTTTTCACCCGAACAAAAATTAAGTATCTTCAAAAAAAAGGAAATAATTTCGCGCAAAGAAATGAAAAATATCATGAATGACAATTCAGGAGAATTTTCAACGCAATCGCAATACAGTGGACGCTCGATATAGTGAACATCGATACAGTGAACAATCCAATATAGTGAACAAACAATATTTTATACAGGCTATTCTAAATAGTGAACAAAAAAAATCTCGCTACAGTGAACTTAAGTTTTTTTTACTTTCTTATGACCTTACAGCATACAAAAAACAGTTAAAACTCATTAGTGCCATGCAGTCGCATGGCCCGCTGGGAAGTACATATGTATGTTCATAGATATGCATACCCATATACAATCGTTCAAATTTACCGTTAGTTCTACTTATCGTGTTGTGCGAGTATCTTGCCCCATTATATGCTACGCAGTTTGGGGTTGTTTGTAGTACAAATGTAAACTGCCTGTTGCTTATTTTGGTTAAAAGTAAAATATTCCGTTCAATAAATATTGGCTGATTTTCTAATTACAGTAAACTCTCGATATTTCGAATTTCATTGGACCATGGAAAAACTTAGAATTACAAAAAAAAAAGATTTTTAGAAAACTTAACTTTATTTTTTAAAGAAATTAGGTATATTTTTGGTATACAAATTACAAAATCTGTAATTTTCTTCTGAGTAAGCGACTGCAAACGACCTCGGTCTAGGGTCTTTTCGATCGTGATTAAAGCTGAAAAAACGATATCGTCGACATCTGTCCTCTCTATAATGTTGTTTAGAATGCAAAAATTGTAAACTCTGCTGTAAACTATCTGAACACTTTTTCGTTCAAATAATACACAGGGCACAAGCTTTTATTGCATACGCACTTCAACAAACAGTTGAGTAGAAACAAATAGACTTAACTTCGAATTATAGAGGTAAAAACAGCCAACAAGTTTGAATTAGAGAAGATTTTAGGTTATGTTGCACAAGAATATGTTCGAATTAACGAAGAGCACAAATTGCATAGGTTTTCTTCGATTAATAGAGGTTTTCCCATTGGACTTCTATTTATAGAGGTTTTCGAATTATAGATGTTCGATGTATTGCATGTAAAAACATACACATTTTGGTGAAATTTGATTCAAGGAGTCCACGCTCGTTACAGTGAACAATCTCGTTCCAGTGAACAGGCCCGGTTTTTATTAGTTCACTATATTGAGCGTCTACTGTATTTCATTTTTTCCTGATGAATTTTTTTCCGTATTTTTTAATATAGGTACCTAATTTTTGTTCGGGGGAAAAATTCCGAGGGAAAGTTTATTCACGATAACCCTGATTGTATTGGTTTGATCCAGGAGTTTATAAGCCTGCCTTTGTTTCGCCATATCTTTAGAACATTCATTGATATTTCGTTTTTAACGGAGTTCAAATGATTTCTTCTTTGAACATAACAGTCACCCTTATTCTAAGAGGCGTTTTACTTGCACGACGTCTGTCGTCATTTGAGGCATTTTACTTGCATGACGTTTGTCGTCATTTGATTTACCATTTCGTTAAACTGAAGCTATTCCCTAACTTTGCCGATATAATATAACGTCTTCGGTAAGTAGTTCGAATTCCGCATGCTATGTCATCGGCCATACCACGCTGAGACTATCGGTTCTCATCCAATCACCAAAATCAAATAAGACCGCTTGGGAACACCGCCTGTTATTGGCATTAGCAAAACCATCAACTCCAAAATACAAATACAAATAATTGGCGCAACAGCTCTTTAAAGTGCCAGGGCCTAGCTTCTCGCAACCACTCATGTTGTATGCATATACAACACGTATATTTTTCACACGAATGGAAGGGACCTACAGTTTAACGCCGAATCCGAACGGTGATTTGAGAAGCTTTTTCGTGACAACAATACTCTCGGATGTTTGTCAGATGCTCGCAAGATCATCAATTCCATCAAAGTTTTAAATTGACTTCTGGTGCGCTATTTTCACCCCAGAAAGTAAGATAATTCCACTTAGGTATTTGAATCTATTAAAAAATTAAGAAAACACACGTTTTCAATTGTTTTTCATTACTTGGCGAACACTAATTTGCTAACAACAAATACCATAATTTTCCCTGTCCGTTTGTGGCATTCAACGCATTAAAGAACATCAGTGAGATTTCTTATATGACGTTTGTCGTACACTAATGGGTTCCACAAGGTCTTAAACGATAAATGGCTTTCAATGACAATGCGTTCATTGACAAATGGCGTTCAACGACAGAAAAACGCCACACGTAATTCTAAATTGAAATTGCCGTTGTTTAAAATCGTCGTAAACGGCACTTGGAATAAGGGTGAATACTAGCTGAGCCGGTCACACTCTATTTTTCGTGAAGGCTTTCACAGATCTTCGAACTTCTTATTCGATCAAGCTTTGTCACTCCTGCTGTCATGCGAAGCATCTTCATCTCAGTTGCAGTTAATTTACCTTCATACCTCCAACCTTGTGAACGGTATGTGAACGCTGGACGCACAACTAAAGTTAGGGAAGTTCCAAGTTCTCCACTTCCTCCACCCTACGCTTGCGCGATGATTGATGCCATTATCACAGGTTTGAATTTTTTCTAGTCTGAGTTGTGTTCCTCCTTAAGAAAATTTGGAAAGCAAGAACTAAAATGCAAAACAGGAGAGGAAAACCCAGGACAACGTGGAACAGCGCGCTGTAGAAAATTCTAGAGAATGGTGGAGAAAACTGGAACTCAGCAAAGGAATCAGCTATTATAGAAATGGAGCAAAAGAATTAAAATTCGGTGTCAAAGTGACATACATATCTATCTACACATTTTAAAGCACGCAAAAACTTCAATTTAAATCTTTTAAATATCATTTATTTTGTTCACTGAAATAGGTTTCAGTTTTATAGCAAATGAAACATCTCACTCATATTCCATAATTAAAATTCGCGTATCTTTTAACCTAAATGTATGTAAATTGTACAGAACAACGGAAATTTCATAAAAATAAAACATTTTTCGCAACACAAATTTCTATCTAAAAGTATCTAATTAAATTATACAAGAGTGGCTAATGGGAATAAGTGAATATAAATCGCCGACAGATGAACAAACTTAAAATTACGAATCAAATCACATTTCATTGACAAAGATCTAAAATAAAAAGTCCAAAATCTATTTAAAAAGTCTTTTCTTCATCAGTTGAACGTTGCAGCTGATGCATGAGTTCCACTTTGTTGTGAATCCGCTTCCTATTCACTACTCACTGTACCTCGGACGCTTGAGGAAAAATTCAATTACGTTGTCCAAATCGGTGAGACAATTCTTCGATTTACTAACATTGGAGTCCCACACACGGAGATTTGACGAAAAGTCTTGCAGCTTGTCCAAACTGGCAGCCAAGTCTTGAGCAAGCGATTTAGCCGTTTGTGATAGACCCCCGCCAAACATTTTTGATGATTTTGTGCTGCCACTATCGTACGGTTGAGAGATTCTATTGAACTCGTGAAGCTCGCCGTAGTCGACCACGTCCCAGTCACCTAATTCCATGTTCCACGTGAAAAGGATTCGGCACTCGAACTGCTTACGATGGAACACACAGTCGATGTTTCTTGAGCAATTTAGGCAGTTCTTACTGGTGGCAGGAAGTTGATCACGGGCCGTGAAGTGCGCCATCAAAACGCAGCAAATGAGATTGCTACGGGGGCAGACCTGGTAAAGAAAATAAAGTCTTTAACAGAGTTTGATATACTCCTAGGTAATCTTACATTAATGAGTTCGCAAGCCCAATCGTAGAAGACACCATACGTCTTGTTGTTCTTCTGGCACAAGTTGCTGATGACATAATAAGTGAACGTCTCCAAATCGAACGAGTGCTGCGTTATCACCACTGAAGCGCATCTCAGTTTCTGATACGACATCTGCGAGATCATCTGCATGTCCGAGTAGCACGATCCATGCACTTCCATTGGCAATGATGTATGGTATCCGGGAGAAATGCAATCATCTAAGAAAAAGTCTCCCAATCAACCCAAAGTCTACAACAATGGCAGTACATGCAACTTACCCTCTTCACTAGTAATAACCGAAGCTGCATCATCCTCCTCCACATAGCGTCGCTTGAATTTCTTCGTACAAGTGGGCTTCTCTTGCCCAAAGTCTCCTTGTAAAGGCACCTCAAACACCTTGGGCTCCTCTCGTCGAGGTGACAGAAACGGCACCGTTGTCGGTGACATACTTCCAATCTCGTAATGATTCCTCTTAGCCATGGATACTTGCAGTGGAGAGAGCGTTGTCAGAGGTTTAAAATTCAATACTTGTTGCGAGGCGTTTGACGGCGGAGATTTCTGCTGTTGGAACAAGTGTCCCGGTGACCGCATCATGGTATTGCCAACCGGTGAGCCGCAGGGCGATCGAAATCCATGATAGTGATGGACTGTAGAGCTCAGGTTCTCGTAAGAATGTGATGATGATGAAGATGGAGGTGAAACGCATGGCGAATGAAAGTGACTAGTTGTGCGATGGAGCCGACTCGCCGCCGGGAGCATTTGTTGCGTTGTCATGCGAATTTTCGTAAATGGAATAATATTCTCCGAGTTATCCTCGGAGAATTCGTATTTCTTGTCAGCCAGGCGACGTTTGCGAAACGTACCTATTTTTTCACACTTTTCGTTGTCTTCGGAGAATTCGTAGGCATTGGATTTGTCGTTCACGCTGGTGCTGGCGCCCTGTAGATCAACAGTGGTTACACCGTTGCGATAAGACTTGGTGACGATTCGATGATTTCGCTTGCCCTGATGGTTGACCAGGCTCACTTTCGATTGGTTGCTGCCGGCGACACTATTCGTTGTCTGACTATTTGAATTAGAAGAACCAGCTCCTGAGCTCAGACCGCAGGTAAATATCAGTTCATCAAAATTCTTCGCCTTTCCAGAGTCGGCACCTCGGTGAGGGGTTTTCTCTCCGCTACCAGACTGAGCTTCGTTTTCGATGTCAGAGAAGTCGGCGATTATCCGTGCGACTATATTATTCTTATTATCACAACCAAGAGTTTCTTCAGCCACAATTGCAGTTGGCCTAGAGCAGGCGCTGGTCAGCTGCCTTCTCTCCACTGTCGCAGGGTGTACCTCATGCGGTGGAGTGCTGCGCGCCATGGATACAGATGCTGCTGTCACATGAACTACTGCATGTTGATGGTGCTGATGATTTGGAGTGTGGGCCGTATGTAGCTCCAAATCCACATGAAGCATGTGAATAAATCCATTTGCAATGATGATGACTCTGTCGGGGCATATCAAGTTGATATGTGGATTAAACTTCGGATCGGATTCTGTTGTTGAGTATTTTGTGTGTATTGTCAGATTGCACTTAATGCATAAGGCGTCGCAACGGGAAACTAAAGAGAGAAAAGAGAAATCAGTCTCTAAACATAGAAGAAGTCGCTACAACTTACATCCATCTTCATCGAATTCGCGCAGCTTTTTGCAATCCAAACAACCGAGTTTAGGAACTTTTACGTATGTTAGGTAGGAGTCTTCATTTTCGTTCTCTGCAGCGCCATGTACAATCAGTACCCTGGGGTTGGTTACCCATTGCGCCATGGTGACACTCTTGAGATTATCTACCCCATGATCGTCGAAGAGACAACTTTTGAAGAATCTACGCAGGGGTTGGTGGGGTCGATAGATCCAGAAGTATAATCTAAAGAGAAACTATTGCATCTAGATCTTGGGGACATTCTATGTCTACTCACGTGTACTTATATCCAATATTAAAGTAATAGGCATTCGCATTCGAACTTTCATTGCAACATACCTTATAGCTAAGCAGATACTGTCCGCAGGCGCTTAGGCCCATAAACATATGACTAAAACAAGAACAAGAGAGTTATATAACATCGTTGTTAAGTTTCATATGAAAGTAGTGTTATTGTTCAGAGCGCTCAGAGCTGACTGAGAGGGCTACGTATCAGGAAAAGAAGCAAAAAGAAATTAAGGAACACAAAAGTATCAAATAAATGAGCCACCGAGTGTAAGTCGACAAAATTGGAGTTTTTTTGAAACCAATGTTCAGGCTCTCCCAATCGATTGAAAATTTATAGTTTTATTTAATATCAAAATGATGAAATGAGTGGTTTTGGTTTTTCACTGTTTCACTGTGGACAAGACTTTTTTTTTAAGAAAAATATTAGCGGTATTTATTTCCATAAGTCCCTTTACGAGCGATTGCAGTTCGTCTCAGTTTAATTTATGTCCGTACACGCGCATGCATTGAACAACAAGTAGGGCCCTTGCCATGGCAATGAGTAACACTGATTAATCATTGTATCTACAATACGAGATTGAAACGTTCTAGGTTCGAGCAGTTAAGCATAAGGAAACGTGTGTCTAAAATGTATGATTCTCTATCAGCTGCCACAATTGAGACCACTTATGAAATCGAGGTGTAACTGGAGAGAATTTAAAAATGAAAAAGACACGCAGAGATAGCTCAGTTGGTATACGTAGATTGCTACTTAAGTTTAGAGATAGACAAGTCAAAATAAATATTTATAATCGAAAATGGCTTTATTGTTTTTCAAAATATTCTCCATGAAGATTAATACACTTTTGCATGCGATCGAACCAATTTTCGAAGCACATTTTCCACTCCGATTGTGGTACCTCCAAAACATGTGATTTGATCGCATCAACCGCTTCTTCAAGCGTCGAAAAACGTAAGCCTCGTATTTTTTGTAGTTTAGTTTCGGGTTCATATGCATAGATCCATGAATCGTCGCCTGTCACGATTTTATAAACGTCTTTTGAAGCACCGCGATTGAATTTTTTCACCATTTCTTGGCACCAATTGACCCGAGCCTTTTTTTAAGCGATTGTTAATTATGTGGTATCCAACGCCAACAAATCCTTTTGACGGCCAAATGTTCATGCAATATTGAATTTTTGCGAGTGGAACTAATGCCCAAGCATGCCTCAATCTTATAGTATGTCCCATGACGATCTTGCAACATCAGTTCACGCACAGCATCAGTTTTTTTCTCGCACAACAACCGATTTTGGACGGCCTTCGCGAAATACGTCCTTTAGCGAAGTGCGACCACGATTGAATTCCGAAAATCAGCGAAATACGGTGGCTCGAGATGGTGCTTCATTACCAAAAGTCGAAGAGAGTTGATCGACACACTATTGTTGGTTTAATCCACATCGAAAGTCATAAAAAATCATCGCACGAAAATGTTCACGATATAATTCCATTTTTTGACCAAGATGAATATTTCAAGTACATGTACACAACACAAATAGCATTTGTATGAAAAAACATTCTGAGTACGATTACTATCAACAATGTCAAACTTTACGATGACAATGTCAGATTTGACATATTCACACTGGTGCTGCCATATCTCAAAACTTACGTAGCGAACCCGGTCATGTCGGGATAAAAGGTAACGAAGCAGCAGACGCCTTGGCAAGACAAGGGGCTGCAGAACCCTTCATTGGACCTGAACCATTCTGTGGAGTGGGGGAACACACCATACGCGACAAATTCAGGAAAATGGAGAAAGAAGACAGGACAAGAACCTGAAACAACACCACAGGCCTGAGGCACGCTAAGAAACTACTGGGATGTTACAACCGGAAAAGATTCGAAGCCTGCATCTCCCTTAGCAAGAATAACCTACGGATCCTAACAGGCTTCCTAACGGGGCACTCCAAACTCAGGGAGCATCTACGGAAACTAGATATAACAAACGAAGGCCTTTGCAGATTCTGCAACGAGTCATGTGAGACTCCGGAACACCTCCTGGAGTCTTGTGGCGCACTGACCCACAAAAGATTCAAATATTTGGGCAAATACCAAGTATCAGAAGAGGATATGCCAACCATGTACCCACTTCTCATTCTCAGATTCTTAAAAGAAACTGGTCTGGAGAAAGAGCTCTAAGGTGAGCTATTCTCGCCAAGGCAAACTAAGAGCATATGACCTTCAAACACAATTCCGAAGGAATTGCATTGCAAGGGGACTCTAACAAGGGAACAAACCTCTCCAAGGTAATAGCAGGGGGCACAATAGACCATTACGTCGCAGTGCAAAATAACCCTACACAAATAATAATAATAATAATAATAATCTTGTATTTTACGGCTTGTCAATTTTTACAGACATTGAGCTACAGTGTGTTACAGAAAAACGTACTTTAGATTAATCTTTTACTTTACTTACACACACATATTTGTAGCCCAATTATTTTCTGCATTTAATTGCCGATCGCGCATTGTTTTCATTTCCTCAGTACATATATATTTCCACACTTCGACGGTGTAACATCATTACAAAATGACTGAGGTTTTTAAAAACCGTTTCGAAAGTGTTTTCTTAGTAACTCACCCAAAAGGGCCGCAAATGAGTATTAAGTCGGCAGCAAAATATTTAAAAACATCAGAGCCATTTGTGAGAAAGTGGATAAAGACGTATAAAGAATGCGGTAATGTTGATGATGGGTAGAAGGACCAAAGCAAGCACTTCCAGTAAGGACAATAAAGTAATTTGGGAATTGATTTGGAAAAAAACCCACAATTAATCTGAGGGACGCAAAAGAAAAATTGTCCACAAAAGGAATTAAAGTGTCCATCAAGACAATACGCCGCCGATTGGCAGAATCTGGCATCAAAAACAGGAGTACCAAATCTAAACCGCTACTGACCCAAAAACATATTGAAAAGAGGCTAAGTTGAGCAACGCAGAATTTAGACCCGAATTGGAGCAACATCATATTTACAGATGAGTCATCTTTTTTGTTTATAATTACTGGAAGAAAGCTTGGACAAAAATAAATGAAAAGTTTTTACAACGCACCGCAAAACATCCATCAAATCTTCATGTTTATGGATTCTTTTCGGCCAAAGGATTCGGAAAGTTAATAGTATTCACACGAAACCTCGATGCACAATTCATGGTAGAATTATACCAGAAGGGATTGCTAAAGCAAGCCGAATCTCTGTATGGACCAAACAACTACGACTGTATTTTGCAAGAGGATAACGATCCACAACATCGGAGTCGCCTCTGCACGCGTTGGAAAGAGGAAAATGGTATAGAGACGTTGGATTGGCCGTCCAAAGTCCTGATGCGAATCCAATAGAAAATGTGTAGTCTTTAATGAATCAAAGGCTTCATGAAAAAAAGAATAGCCACGATAAAACAACTTGCGCGGGTCTCGAAGCAAATTTGGAGAGGCCTAAGTTTAGAATAAGCGCAAAAATTGAAGTTGCACTAGACGATGCCAAGCCATTATAAATAATAATGGTGACTGCACTGCCTCCTAATAAAATTACGTAATTCGTTTTCATATTATACTTTAATAACAATAAAAAAAAAAAAAGGTTTAGTATTGTAAAATTCGGACATTTTTCATTGGTTTTTTAGACGCACGTTTTTATGGAACACACTTTAGTTATAACGAATCCAAAACTATTAGTTATTCTAAGTACACATCTCCAATATTTCAAAAAATGATTAGAGATACCATATGTACATACACAAATGTTTTGTTTGTAAGTCGATTATCTCTACAACATTTATGAAGGATAGACTTATCTATAAATGTCAGTAGATAGACAAATTATGTACCATAGAAAACATCTCGATCTAGAGTTGTTCCTTTCGATGGTTTTAGGTATATTTCTTTACCAGGATACCGGGATCAAGCCATCAGGAGTGTATAGTATCTTACCATCCTTACTACAAAAAGGGAAACTCATGCCACATCTGATCAAGATAGCAAAAAGTAGTCTTGTATTGGGCTACCAAGTCAATGGAGACGGGGAAGGTTGTTTTCATCCTGAAAGTAAGGAAAAAAAGACCCAACACAACCGAAGTCCGATAGCCTAATCAAGAAGGTTTACAAAATATGTAGGTATTCATTTTTTCACCCACTCTCTTGGGGGCGATTTCTTAAAAAAAAGAAGAAAGATTTTAATTAAGCGTCCGAGAATAAAGGGAGTTTCAAAGTGTATTTTTGCTACACTGAAAATCAAAAAGGTTATGGCTGTCATTAGCTATACTTAGCATTCAAGACATGCTCATTACGCCCGTGGTTCGTACGATGAAACTTAAGGCGGAAGAGGAGTACTGACCTCAAAGTACGCGGATTGATGCTAAGTGAGATGGTTTGGAGCAGCACATGACAATGACAATGAATGTTGCCTGCTAATAGTTGAAGTAGGAATAATATATCCACAAATTTTCTACGTTTCTCAAGCGTTTGCATGTTTAGCAAGTTCAAACGATGTTCGCAAGGAGGTAGGTTGTATTTGTCGGGCCATGGAAGTCCGCGGAGAGCAAAGCGGATGAACTTCCGTTGGACACACGTAATCCGATACGAATGGATGAATGAAAGGATCTAAAAAGGACTCCATTTTGACGTTCTTGAATGTAGGATTTGTTCAACGCGATAACCCAGACTAAAAACCGATAGCTTTGAGTTTCAAAATACAATTGTGTGCGAAATTTTATCCATGGCTTTATTGCAATCGGTAGCAACGACATCGACTTCCTTGCCATCCTCCAATGCACACAGGAAGCTGGATACGAGTTCCGTCAGGTTTGTGGTTGTTGACCTTCCCTTTAAGAAACCGTGTTGGTGAGGGGAAAATATAGACTTACAATAGAAAAACATTGCATCGAATAACTTATGTATGCAAGAGAATTTAACTATAGGACGATAATAAGAAATTTCGTTTTTCGAACCTTTTTATGAAGAGGAATAATAAAAGAGCTTTTCCAAAGCCTAGGGAAGACGATCTGTGAAAGAGACAGTTGGAACAAAGCTGTTAGGGGTAGAGCCGAAAAGTTTACACTTTATTTGTAAACCACGGTGGGTGTACCGTCCGGGCCAGCAGAGTATTCGCATTTAAGTCTTTCAATCTTTTCTGTCACAAGTGACAGATTTCGACTGATGCTGTTGGAGCACAATCTCTCACGTAGAAGAAATAATATGGTCAGGCTCTGAAGTGTGGTTGGAGAACGATTGACTTCAGAAATGACCGAATAAGTTTGCTATTATTCGAGGATCGCTCGACGATGTGTTGGAGAATGTCAGAGTTGATGGGTAGCTGTCTGATTTTGTTTGGTATTAATAAAGTGCAAAAATCGTTTGGGGTCAGAGTTGATGTCAGATTGCATACGGTCGATAAATTTAAATTAAGAAACTCAGAGTTCCGAAAAATGGGTATGCGCAAGGAGGTGGAGAGGTTAAAATTAGAAGTAGATACGCCAGAATTTATTTCTTCTGTTGCGAAGTGAGCGCAACTTTTTAGTATACAAAGCTGAAGATGGCGAGAAATTCTTCTAGGGTGGGAATGGCACGGATTACAAAAAACAGCTTAAGATTTCAGAACTAACTGACTGTACATAAGAAACTAATCTCATTTAGGGTCGCAATCTTCGTGGATAGTCAAGCCGCACTCAAGGCACTAGAAAGCGAAACAAACAGATCTAAAACAGTCGCCGCATACAGACAAACTATAAAAAGAATATGCAACACCCACAAAGTCACTCTCTACTGTGTTCCTGGACATTGTAATATAGAAGGGAACGAAGCAGCAGTCGAACTAGCGCGGAAAGGGTCAGTATTATATGAGGAATCCACCCATGCATCGGTAGCTACTTCTATTCGTCTATTAAAAACGAAAAGAGACATTAAAGCAAGAGAAATGATCAACACCTCCTGGCAGCCAGAGGCAACTGTGTCATATCTCGTACCTTACATTCAACTATGAACGAAAAAAGGATCAAAACCCTTTTGTCAATGAACAAAACGGAAACCAATAATATGAAAGGTGTACTAACTGGACATTGTCCGATAGATGCAACAGCCGCCGAACTGGGAACCAACTCGCCTAATTACTGTAGGAGCTGTCCTGATACATTGTCCCAATCTTCAAATTCGTCGCTTCCGCTATATGGGAAACAGACTTTTTGAAGAACTAGAGGATCTGGCGCAAGTCCCACTCGGGAAAATGATATCTTTCGTCAGGAGCAGAGGTTGGTTTGATTCAAGACCAATCGAGAGGCAACCAAACTAGAGATGACACCACAATTTAAAGGGAATCAAAATGGGGCAAAATTCCTTCATACAAGAACCCTCTAAGGCACTGTAAGAGGTAGAGGGTGGTAATGGCCCAATTTGAATTAAAGAGGGTTGCTCGCTGCAACGATGTAGTTATCGGCATCTGACGAGAAAATAAGATCAAGTTCTCTGCCTAGGTTATAAGTAACTACATTTAACTGATAAATGCTAGTCTGAGGACCTCCTTGTCTGACGAGGGTTTAATTGCTACATTAGGGCGTGGTTAAATCATAGCGGATAGAGTATCATACGATTCATTTTAGACAGAGTAACCATTGTGTATGTTTTTGAATTACTCGTACAATTGATAAACTATTGACTGAACACACCAACCTCCAGTGGTCACCTGTTCAAACTGAAGTAAATTCATTACAACATGCACTTTTTGAAGAGCTCATCAATAACCGATGAGGCAAAGTGCATTACAATTTCGAGTGTAAGAGCGTACACAAAACGTAATCATTACTCACTCGTTGATACACCGATAACTCGAACGACTTATCTCGCTCCCCTTGCCGCCGGTTGATGTGCAAAGCAATATTTATAACTATTTACGACCATGACCTAATTTAGGGTTAATTATAGACGCTCGTCTTGTTTCAGTTGACATTGAGCGAGCAGTGCTTCGGCAGAACATAATTTTAAGGAGGATGCGACAGACACCTTCAGCTCTGCCAAGTAAATTCCCATTCGACCATAAAGCATGCTATTTCTCGAAATTTCACGCCAAAGCGCACGCACTTACCCCTGTAAATAACAATACGGCACGATGTCCTTAAGACAAAACCCTAGTCTACTTGGCACTTTGATAAATGCGCGTTGCACTTGTCTGCATCTCGGATTCCCCGAAAAGTGTCCGGTGGTCTAAAAATAGATTAAATTTCCCCCAATTAGTGGCTTGGTTTGCAAATCCAGTCTCGGACCCACCTCCCTCTGCATCAGCTTATAGTGCAGATTCACTTCCTCGCTGGCCGACGCGGCGGCCACTGGTTCTGGTGACCTCGCCGCCGACAAATCCCTGCATTCGTCCGCTGAATCGTCATCAGAGCTGTCCGAATTGAACTCGTCCGACGACGTTTCCCCATAGATATTCGCCCCAAAGCGGTTCTCCATCTTTAACTCGAATGTCTGCTGAAAATCGGAAAAGGAAAATGGTTACACTCCATCCACCGCCTATGTTGGGAGAAGAAAATCAGGATCGCATCCCCCACTCCTCTTACCAGGTAGTGTGATGGAAAAAAAAAACCAAAAGCACAAACTTCGCCACTCACTTGGAAGTTAAATCGAATTTTGGGTCGCAAAACATTTCGCGTGTCGCTCTGACGGGCTGCTCGATTGTGGATGCAGTTGTTTTGTGTTAGTTTGCGAACATTTTTGGTGAAAATTTTCACTTTTCTGCGGATATAAACAAATTTTTCGCTGTCTAACAAGTTTTATATCGGCAGAGTAGAGATGCATAAACGCACGATTGTAGGTGAACAGCGAAACACAAACCGATTGACAGCTGATGACAGTTGCAGTTTATCCGGCTGTGCGAGTGCTGCCACCTGCAGGTTGGTGGTGTTTATTCATTTGAATTTCAGCGCATTTGCTTCGAAGTGTACGTAGTTTACAGTAGAGGAGATTTATTTAGCGTATGGTATACACAGGTAAGAAGTAATATATAAGAATTAATTACAGATATACATAATGCTCATTATCATTACTTATCATACATAGTACATTAACATAAAATAGAGACAAAAACTCTATTTTATCTTTTCAAATCTAATTTTCTTAGCCAGTAAATAGTATCAGGAGTAGCATCGTGTAGATCTGTGATACTTCTCTCAAACGACCTCGGTGGGCAATCCGATAAGATAATATGTTGGATGGTCTGTTTTGGTGCGCCACAATCACAAGTGCTAGTAGAGATTTTACCCCACTTTGAAAGTAGGTCAGCACACCGGCCTTAGTTGGTCCAAAAATGGTTGAATTTAGCCCATACTAGGTAGCGTGGTAAGTTTTGTCTAGGGACAGGAGCAGTTGGATCTTATATTTCGAGGTTACTTTCTGGCGTAAAACTACTGCGTCTTCCATACCTCATTTAGTTGGGAATCTGACTCAATCAGGTTTGCAACAGTATTCAACGGAGGTTTCCTGGATTTCAGCGGTTATCGTTGACAGGCATTCAGATCCTGGTGTATAGGAAGCTCTGGGTTTGCTCATATCTTTACATATTGCCTGATAAAAGCGTTTGAACGACGTAGATGAGGTGATGCGATAGTGCTCAAAATAGGAAGCAATGGTGTAGGTGTGGATTTAATTGTTCTCAAAATAAGACGCATGGTTATGTTGAGTTGGCAGTCGATTTTTCTGGTATGTACACTGTTGATCCACACTGGCGCTCCATACTCTGCGGCTGGGAAAACTAAGCCTAATGCTGCTGTTCGCAGAGCTAGGGCTGATGCGCCTCAGGTGGTTGGGCAAGTTTTTACACAATGTTATTTCTTGTTTTCAGTTTTTCGCGTGTCTTCAACAAATGGGTTTTGTAGGTTAGTGAGCGGTCCAGGGTGATTCAAAGATATTTTGGGCACCAGTTGTGTCGTAGAAGTGTGTTGTTAAATTCGACTTGGAGGGGTTTATTACATAAGTTATTGTTAACAAGCCGTCTCTGTTTTGTTTAGATTTATTTTTAATCTACGTTTCTTGAAATATTCGCCTAAAGTCTCAAGATCGCCCTGAAGTATTTCAGCTGCATCTTGCATGTTTTTGCTTTGGGTTGTCAAGGCAAGGTCATCGGCGTCGTGGTACTTTCTTACTTTCGTCTCGAGTAGAGGAGGTGATATTCGGACATTAGGAGTTTTTATATTATAGAAAGTTAATGGGCTGACCAGAATGTTTCTCGGCGTCTGAAGTTGCAGCTGAGTAGAAGGCTGTCAAAAACGTATGCCTAAAATACAATATCGCCTCAACCTCGACTTCGCCTGACGTATATGAGTTAAACCATAGGAAATCAATGTATCCCATCACAATGTCGCTTCCACCTCGACCTCACGTTTTCCATTCGTAAAGAAAAAACGTATGCTGCGTAACGACACTCTAACCTGAGGCAGAAGTTGAAATGAGCTGTTCTTTTCCTTGCTTTGACAGCTAAAATCGAACCTTGTTTCAACTTCAAGCTTGACGTTTTTTGCAATTTGTATATGGAAGTTCCAATATGCCGTTGAACTCTGAAAACAAAATTGATGTAGAATGTAGAATGAACGCACGGGATAAAAAAAAAAGCTTTCGCTTGCATTATTCTAGATTCCTTCTGTTCCGTTTCCGTTCTCGAAAGACGTTCCGTCTATTTCACCTATTATATGCAGAATATATAAATAAAATAGCCGCGAAATCTTAGATATTAAACTTTATTTAATTTACGCATCTGAGCCTGTCAAATGTGCTATTGGGCTTGTTGATAACTGCAAAAAAAAAATAAACAAATTTTACTGCCAACAGAGTTGCCAAATATTCGAAAGATTCGAAATTTCAAAATTTCTTTATTATGGGTAAAATTATAAAGGCAAGGTTTTTGTTAAACGTTTTTATAAAGTGTTACTACCTATTAAGTGTTACTACAATTGAGATGTAAGTTTATAGAGACAGGAATAAACGTGTGTTCTTCTTAGCAACGTTTAAAAAACTAGAGATAAAGATGCAGAAATGATTTCCAGCGAGGATGAGTTATTTACTTACTTAATTAAGTGGCGCTAAAGTTCGAGGTGAACCTGAAAATCAACCAACAAGCCTCTCCGTATAGCTCGGTTTTTGGTTAATTGCCCCCAGTTGTGCACTCCAAGTTGGTTGAGATCCCCTTGAACTTATGCGCATCACTTACGGCGAGGAGGCCTTCTACTGCGTCGTCCCCCTGAAATAGATTCGAAGATTCTGAGGGCCGGGCGTGTGAATCGAAGCTACAGCACAGGGAGAGGAACTACCCCAGAACGAATATAGTTTCTTCTTATTTTGCCTCAATTCAATGCTCAACGATTTTCATAAGATATACTTAACCAAGCAAATAACTGATAAAAAAAAATCCGCAGGAAGATTTAGTGCCGCGAGATTTTCTGCTGCGGGAATCTTAAAATTCTGTGATCTTTCCATGCGAGATTTTCTACAACAGTCAAACATGGCGCTCCCATTCTTCGCTGTTGTCGTTTTCGGAATTAATCACCCCGATAACCGTTGGCGTTTTAAGCTTTTGTCGTTTTATTCATAGCTACGAGCATTGTTTTTGTCATGTGGAATACTATTACACTCCTTTCACATTGAAAAAGTTATGAAAATGAGTTCGTGGTACATCTGAGGAATAAAACGACAATCGTCGAAAAGCGTAAAACGCCAACGGTAATCAGGGTGAATAGCAGAGCCAAGGTAGACAAAGTCCCTTACTACCTAGAAGTTTTAGCTGCCCATTTTGACGTTCTGTCCAACTCGTCGATGTTGATTATCCCTTCTTGTTAAAGGCAAATACTTGATTTTGCCCTCGTTTATCGCTAAATCTACGGATGACCAAGAAGCAAAATTCTTCTTTCCTAAACTTGGTTTAAATCGCTTTACGGCTGCATTGTATAGCGATGTTGAGGGTGTGAAAGAACGACAACATTTTGACTCGACTGTGAGTCCATCTACGTGCATGAATGAATGCAGATCTCATATTCCACAGCTTGCAACTAAATCTACTCTTTAAAAGCCAAGGCAATGTCTTTAAAACAAATAGTATGAATAAAATTCTGTGCCAAACCAAATCCAGGCACAAAGTTAAAAAACGGCCAACATTCTTCCACAGCAACACCAACAACAATTCTGTTCGCTTTATTAGAATTACGTTTATTCGACATTTTGACTATTAACACACATGCTAATCAACCACAACCACATAAACCATTCTGTTTAGCAATGTAATCCAGAAGCTCAGGCTTTAGTAGCAGCGATCCGTTAAATTCATCCGTAAAACATGGATCAATGGTTATAGCCAAGAAAAATGTTGTCATTTGTAATTGGCTACTTTTACAAACTATCGATGATACTATAGTTGAAAAAAATATTCATTCCTGAAAGGGAGAATAGTAAAAAAAGGAACATTTCAGAGGAACGATTGGGCTTAATTTTGTGTACAAAACAAAATTTTGTTTAAAAAAGTTTAACTTCAATTTGTATGTTTTTTTCGAAAAAAATTGTTTGATCATTTTTACGCCACAATTGCACTCCAAATTTATGGTGATTTATTATGCTTAAATTCATAAAAATATTTGGAAATGCAGACGTACATATATAGGCCAGCAAAATACTTTTTATGTGCACCTACAACCGCAAGTTTACTTAATCAAAATAATTAGAAACGGTCAAATGGATAGAACTCATTTATAGTGCGTGGACTCATACTCCATGACGAAATTGGAATATATAATTTAACCCCAAACATAATTTCTGTAGCGCGGATTTTGACGATAATCTATTTCTCCAAAACCACTTCAAAAACTCTGCTAAGTTTCATATTTGGGTTAGCATAAATGAACTCTTAGTTAATAATAGAGTTCAGTTTTCAAGATTTTAGTGAACCTACATATGTCCGGTGTTGATAAGATCTAGTAAAACTTGGAAAGTCATAAAAATACAAAATCACAATTTCTTGCCGAAAATGAAACTAATTTCTAAGGCAAGGATGAAAACCACGAAAAGAAAATGTAACGTTTCCGTTCCAAACAGAAACGGGGAGTAGTAAAAATATCCATTTTAGTCCCTGGTTTTGTTCCACGCTTTAGTGTTTGGAATTTGATCTAACTGTGGGCGCCGTGGCGTAAGTGGTTAGTGTGTCGGATCACTACGCATGAGGTTCCAAGTTCGAATCCCAGAAAACACCAAAGAGTTTTTTCACGGTCCCACCTCTCGCGAGCGTCTGACAAATATCCGCGAGTATTGTTGTCACGAAAAAGCTTCTCGAATCGCCGTTCGGATTCGGCGCTAAACTGTAGGTCCCTTCCATTCGTGTGAAAATTTAACGCACACAACATGAGTGGTTGCGAGAAGCTAGGCCCTGGCACTTAAAGAGCTGTTGCGACAAATATATATATTTTTTTTATTTGATCTAACTCATCTTAATTTTCCACTGCCGGGCAGAACCCGATTTGCTTTTGGAGTCGATAATTACTTTTCTTTTTTATAATTTACGCGCTCCAAAGGGATTATTAATACCCTTATACTAGTTCTCAAAACACGGGTGGAAATGAAAATTGGTTGTTTCATATTGTAATATTCTTGCTGACGTTCGTAATAATAACACCTTACTTACTTACTTAGGTGGCGCTACAGTTTGGGGTGGACCTGGGCCTCAACCAACAAGCCTCTCCATTTAGCTCGGTCTTTAGCTAGTTGCCTCCAGTTGCGCACTCCAAGTTGGTCGAGGTACCCTTGAACTTGTGCGCGCCACCTACGGCGATGATTCCCTCTACTGCGTCGTCCCTCGGGATTAGATTCGAAGACTCTGCGGGCCGGAGCGTTGGTGTCCATTCGCTCTAAATGTCCTAGCCATCTCAGACGTCAAATATGCAGTTTTTTGACTATGTCGATGTCGCTTTACAGCTCGTACAGTTCGTTATTGAATCTTCTCCTCTAAAACCCGTCAACGCAAATGGGACCGAAAATCTTACGAAGAATTTTTCTCTCGAAGCGACCAAAGATATCTTCATCCTCTTTTAATAAAGTCCATGTTTCGGCGCCGTAAAGCAGGACTGGGATGATCAAGGTGTTATATAGAGTCTCCTTAGTTGTTCGAGATAGGGCTTTACTGTTGAATTGCCTTATAAACCCAAAAAAGCAGCGATTGGCAATAGTTATTCTTCGATTGATTTCTGCACTGGTTTGTTAGTAGAATTTATAGCAGAGCCAAGGTAGACAAAGTCCCTTACTACCTCGAAGTTATAGATGACCACGGTGACGTTTTGTCCAATTCGTCGGTGTTGGCTTTCCCTTCTTGTTGACAGCATATACTTGGTTTTGCCCTCGTTTATCGCTAAACCCATTAGGCCGCTTCCGCCTCAATGCTTGCAAACGCACCGGTGACAGCCCGCTGAGTTCTTCCGATAGTGTCTAGCGTCAGCGTATGCAAGCAGTTGTACAGACTTGTAATAGATTGTGCCTCCGGTGTTGGCTTGTGAGTTCCGCGCAATCCGTTCAAGTACAATATTGAAGAAGTCACATGACAGCGCGTCACCTTGTCTAAAGCCTTTTTTGACGTCAAAGGTCTCGGTGAGGTCATTACCAACCTTGGTGGAACAGCGAGCGTTCTCCATCGTCATCCTGCACAGACGGATAAGTTTGGCAGGGATGTCAAAACTAGACATGGCTCTATAAAGCTCTTCTCTATAGATGATGTCATAGGCGGCCTTGAAATCGATAAAGAGGTGGTGAGTATCGATTTGGAATTCTTGGGTTTTCTCCAGGATCTGCCGAAGTGTGAAGATTTGATCGATGGTGGACTTTCCTGGCCTGAAACCGCACTGATAGGGTCCAATCAGGCTGTTGATAAAAGGTTTCAGGCGTTCACACAATATCACAGAAAAGATCTTGTATGCGATGTTGAGGAGACTGATGCCTCTATAATTGGCGCAATTGAGGGGGTCTCCTTTCTTGTGGATCGAGCAAATGATGCTGAGATTCTATTCATCAGGCATACACTCGTCTGACCAAATCTTAGAGATAAGTTGGTGTATGCACTCTACCAATTCATCCCCAGCTGCCTTGAAAAGTTCGGCCGGTAAGCCGTCAGGTCCAGCAGCCTTGTTCGATTTTAGCTTGGATATTGCTATCCTCACTTCGTTTTGGTCAGGTGGACGGAAGTTTTGACTATCATCGTCTATGTTGAATGGTTCATTCTGCCTGCCAGCGGGATGTTGGTCTTCGTCGCCGTTATACAGTCTGCAGAAGTAGTTTTTCCATATTCTCAGCACCGACTGTGATTCTACTACGAGGTTTCCATTTTCATCTCTACAGGTTTCTGTACGGGTATTACTTCTCTGACACGTTCTTTTTACCTTTTGGTAAAACTTCCGTACATTGTTCCTGGAGTATAAACTCTCGATATTCTCAAACGCGCGCTTCTCATGCTCTTTCTTCTTCTTTTGAAGAAGCCGATGTTCTTCCCGTCTCTTTTGCTCGTAGAGCTCACGAGCAGCTCTCGTCTTCCTTTGCAGCGCTGCTTTGTATGCCTCTTGTTTTGCTGCATGCACTCGCCGGCATTCTTCGTCAAACCAAGGGTTTCGCGGTGGTGGTAATAACACCGTCTCCTGTATATTTAAACTGTTTATTTATAAGCAAATTAACAAATTCACTTTCATTATTATTCAAATTTATGAAATATCTTTATTCTTTATCATTAACAACTTAAACTGTGTTTACGACTCACTTTGAATCAAAATATCGTTTATTTTCAAATATTCCACTCTAATTGCATCTCTGTTTCCTATTAGATCGACTATGTCTACCCGGCAGATTGCTGTATTTATATCAAATACAAGACCTTCTAGAATATGTTCGAAAATGCTAGATATCTCTAGGGCTGAACTGTGGAACACACTGCCTGTGGTGATGACATTTGTGGTGCTGCCGAATCCAAATTACTTCAAGCATTCACATAGACTCTGTTTAAACGTTGACTGATGTGATGAGTTCGCTATGTCGATAGTTTTTGGGTGAGAAGAGTGAGGGGTAAAGAGAGGGGGGCAGCCATGAAGGAAATATAAAAATCGAGAGGAAAGTCACGTTACACACCCGAAATATTCCATTGTCTTCCATTTTATTATGATTAGTTCGATCGTGGAGTAGTGAAGATCGAGGGCTGATATGAATACTTGGATCAGAGAATGTTGTTCGATAAACAATTGTTTCAATTCACTTATTCCACACCGAAACTTTGGTAAGAACACTTATCAGTCAACATCTAAACGGGGTCATACTATATATGGACTGCTAGTACCCAACTTCGCGTTGGTTCCCACATTAGCGCTAGCTCTCTTGGTTCGGAGCGGAAAAAAATGGAAACTCACATTTATGTTCGCGTCATTTTTTGGGTAGAGATTGTATGGAACTGACATTTCACTAGCGGTCCACATATATGTAGTATGTCAATAACTTCAATGACTGGGCGCCGTGGCGTAAGTGGTTAGTGTGTCGGACCCCTCCACGTGAGGTTCCAAGTTCAAATCCCAGAAAACACCAAAACATTTTTTTACGGTCTCACCTCTCGCGAACGTCTGGCAAACATCTGAGAGTATTGTTGTCACGAAAAAGGTTCTCAAAACGCCCTTCGGATACGGCATTAACCTGGGACCTACAGGTCCATTCGTGTATAAAATATAATGCACACAACACAAATGGTTGTGAGAAGTTAGGCCTTGGCTGTTGCCCCAAATATATATACCACCTTGATCAAAAAGTTCCCGGAATAAAAACCGTGTGGCGCTCCCATCGTTCCGATTTGAGTTCTGTTTTCTTTGTTAAGTTGGTACATCAGTTGTTGATATTCCCTCTAAATCTTAGCGTCATAGCTTGACATTTGCAAAAGTTACGTAGCCAAGAATACATCTATCTCTGTGTGTGTTGGCGATTTTTTACCAGACCAGAATTGTGGGCAGAAGACTCATGGATTTTGCACCATGATAACGCACCGTTGCACAGTGCCATCATTATTCGTAATTTTTTGACGAGAAATGCAACAAATACCATCCAACAGCCACCGAATTCACCTGTTTTGGCTCCCTGTGACTCTTTCTGTTCAATCGAGTTAAAAAACCATTACGGGGAACGCGTTTCAGCAGCCGAGAGGAAGTAATGGAAAAATCGCAGGAAGCACTGATGGACATACCGAAAACCGAATATAAAAAATGTTTTGAAGATTGGATCAAGCGCTGGCATAAGTGTGTTGCAGTCGATGGGGATTACTTTGAAGGGGACAATATAGATTTAGATGAATAAACTTGTATTTTTAATTTTCTGAATAAATTCCGGGAACTTTTTGATCAAGGTTGCCGTTGGATCTTAACCTCAACTCTTCGTTCTTTCTTGTTCTCGATGCTGGTGTCGTTTTGATGGCTATTGTTATATTCTGTCAAGTATTCGATGTTGATTATCCTTCCCTAATAATAACTTTTAAGTCAGAAGGCTTTTAAATAAATTGTACGTATCTTTGTTCGATCGGGAATTTTGTAAAATCCTTCTCAAGTATGACGTCAAACAAATCATAAAACAGGTTTTCATCACATTTTTTGTATTCATCAAGTGGACTCGTTCTATTTCATATCTTGTGTAGTGCAGACCTGAAGGTCTGCGAAGTGTTTTACACCGGTGTGAAATAAACACAAGTTCCGGGGACAAGTACCAACCCGATGTCAGTAATCTGAACATCCTATGAATCCTTACGTTTACGCCAGAGCTTCAAATATTGACGTTGAAGTTACAACCTTCTTATAGACAATTTTATACTTGTAAGTTTTTCGTAAAATTTACCCTGAACGAGATATTCCCAAATAATTTCACAATCTTTTTTCAGAGATGGCGCCCAATGTATAATACATTTTTTTTTTTTTTTTTTTTTAATTAAACCTCAAAACCATTAAAACTTTTTAATGAAATTGCATTTCATTTATTTTTTCGAAAATTCAATATCTTTTCTTCAAAAAGTATTATGGCGATGAAATAGAATAAATTAATTAATGTAAATGAATGAGAAATAAATAAATTAGCTACGAACTTAAAAATAGGGTTGGTCTACGTAAAGTCATGTCAAGTTGACTTCCGTCTGTAATTCTGTGGGCGGGTCTGTCGCTGAAAGTGCGTGTGGGTCTGTCGTAAAGTCTGTTACTACGTTTGTCGGGTCCTCCGTTGACTTGTCTGTTGCTTGTTCTGTCAGTAGATCCGTTGTATTTGGGGTGATTTCTGTCGTGTAGTTCAAAACTTCCTTGTCTTCTTTTTCAGTGTACCAGCCGTTAGTAGTTGTCGTCTCGAAGTCCTGTGGTCTCTCCGTCGATGTCAAAATGTGTTGTTCTTGTTTTATAGACTGTGGCATTGGTTCGTCAGTGATTGTGTCGGTTATGGCCTCGGGCTGTAGTGTTGACTGATCATACGTTACAGTGGTCGTCTGATCCGTTGTCTGGTCTACATTTGTACTTTCAGTAGTCACAGTCTCAATTACAGTAATTATCACAGGCAGTTCTGTCGTCGATGTCGTCGAAAATGGTACAACCCTAGCTCCATTAAATGGCATCGGGACTTCAGCAGCTGTAAGCGTTTCAGTATTGTAATCCGGTAGAACTGGTAAAAGTGGTTTCTCCTCTGGTGTGTCAAAAATCACCCAATTATCAGGCCTAGAGGGGGAAAGTCGTTAAATTTATATTATTGGGCAGTATGGCTAGACAACTCACCTCTCTGGCTTTGTCAAAACTTTTATAGGGGCGAAAGCAACTTGTAAGTTAATAGCCGGTCGTTTCCGTTTCTCCCCACGAGCAGCCATCCGTGCTGCCAAAAATGAAGCTCTTGCAGTCAAAAGTTCGTCATAGTCTTCGGCTAAAATTTCATTACTCAAGCTTTTTTGTTCTACGTCAGGAAATGATGTTACGTTTGTTGCATTCACAGTCACGTTCTTGTCGATCACCACGGTCTCTATGAATTTGTCATTCTGTCTCAGTACCGGCAGCACAAAGTTGTCGTCCAGTTTCGTTGCGTTAGGTTTCGTCTTGTTCGCCAGAGTCTGTGTGTAAAGGTTAGCTGCCATATGTTCAGGTCTCAGGTATCCGTCTTTGTCAAATTTCTTAGCCGGTTCTTCTTCATCAACGTCGTTGTCAGTGCTATGGGCGTTTCCCGAAGTCTCGTCATCATCGTCGTCATTGTAGTCGTACTCTCCACTGTCTAAATCGTCGTCGTTTTTGGTTGCATTCGTCTTGCCTTCAACCTCACCGTTTTGGTAAATTTTTAGCTCAGATCGTCCAAGGTCATCGTAAGCTGTGTCAAATGCGTTAGTTGGTCTTTTGTTGTAGTATGAAGTTTCTGGTCGACGTGTATGACTTGAGAAGGGGTCTTGTCTGTTCGGAGGGTAGTGAAAGTTCTCTACAGTTGAAATGGGTTTCGGTGGGATGGCATAGCTAGGAGTACTGGAGTACTGAGAACGTCGTGGTGGAATAAGCTCGTAGTTTGGCCTTATGCCAGTAGGGGAGACCAAATTTGGTTGTGGTCGGGATGAAGGTCGAATATTGAAGCTGAAAGTGCTGTCACTTCCCGTACTGGTGGCGCTTCCGACTATGGCTCCAAAGTGGCCTGTACTCACTGCGCTACTAGAAGCATGGGCAACCCCACCGGCATTGGAAGCTGTGCTGAAGCTATTTGCTCCAGGCAGTTGCGGTGGATGGAAAACATGTGGTGGGGGCAAGCCGTTTGGAACTCCACCTATTGGATTGAAACTGGTAGGACCCTGTTGTGGAAAGCCCTGAGGGGGTGGATAAGGCTGAACTTGTTGAGAACTCAAGTAGTTGCCAGAAGTCGGCTTAGATTGCAGTGAATTTATGTAGTTACTAGAGGTTGGTGAGTTCCCACCACCAGATCCACCGCTCACGATCCTATTCGGAGTGTGATGAAAGGGACTACTTGTAGGCTCTGCTTGGTGCTGCTTGTTGCCATTGAAACCGTTAGTTGCGAAGGAGATAATATTCTGGAAGAACCCTGGAGGCCGTGTTGTCGTCGTCGTCCGGTCATCATGTTCATTTATGTAGATGATTGTCGGTGGCTTGGTTCGTGTTCCGTAGGGTGCCCTTGTCGTCTGTGTGTAAAAGTTGTTGCTAGGCGTACTTTGTGTCTGTGGATAGTCGTAGGCGTTCTGTTGCTCATTGATGTATCGGTCTGTATCGTAACGTTTATTCGGGTTGTTGTACCCTACGTAGTTGGGGTTCCCTGTGGTCGGTTTAGAATTTGTCTGTCGAATATTGATCTCTATTTCATACTGATCGGAGTTGGGTCCGTCTAGGATTAGTTTCTGTGGGCGGTGATAGATCGGTCGTTCATGGTATTGTCTCAGTTCTACGTTACGTACGGTCGCTGTGGGGTCTGTTGTCCAGTGATCTGGGTTTGTTACATTTGGTAACTTTAAGTTAAGTTTTGTAGCGTTCTGTAAGTCGCGTTCTTCCAAGTGGGCTAACTTAGCGGCAAAGGGTGTATCGAATGGGGAGACTGTTAGTTGTCTTCCGGTAAAAGTGGTCGGCTTGCTCAGCTTAAGAGTTCGAAGCTTGTCAGCGAAACTTAAGTGGGTAGTTAGCTCCACACCCCTTACTTTGAAGTGCTTATGTCTTGGACTCCGATGTACTCGTATATGTTGGTCGGTTGGGTTATGTAAAGCTGAGTCTATAACAGCTTGAAAGTCTTCGTATGATTGGCTTGAATTGTCAGATGTTCTAGGAGTCGATAAGATGCCGTCTTCCAATGTCGGTTGTTGAGTCGTTAAGTCAGTTTGTGTCAAGTCTTCCGTTGAATGTGGTTGTTCAGTTGTAGTTTCTGTTGGTATCTCAGTAAAAGAGACAGTCTTGTCAGTGGTATCGAGGGGTTCTTTGGTTGTGTAGTTTGTCACCTTTTCTGTCGTGTTGTCATTGTTCTCTTCCTCCTCCGTTCTGGGTTCCAAAGCATCTATAGCATTCATTTGTGACCTAACTACTCCAGCCACCTTCAGAATAGTGTTCTGAGCCGCCGAAGCAATCATATCAGTTTGCATGTCCCTGTCGGTCTTCTTTTTCTTATTCTTCTGCGTTTTCATGGCTGTACTCCTGAGTTCAATCTCCACATTGCGAATGACCACAGTTCGTCGTGTCGTCGTACTTGGTCGTTTGCCCAACATGGAAGCGGTCGGCTTAGGGAGTTTTTTCAGTGGTAGTCGCCCCTTGTCCAGCTTGTTGCTGATGCCTTCAAAATGCTTATGCATTGGTCGGGTCACTAGCTTCTGAGCCATGTCTAATTTATCATGAATTTTTGTCATATTGGGCACGCGATGGAATCCAATGGAACCGTTCGGAATGAAATCCACATGGGTTAGCATCGTTATGTTTTGAACTCGATTATTGATGCCCTTCTCCTCTTTGATCAGATGAACCTGCATTGGGGCAGGCAGTTGCGTATTCTGACTTATCGGACTATCAATTTTCTCATTAGTCATTAGAAATGGGTCTTGCTCCAACCACGGTGCTAAATCTATCGGTGCCAGGGGATCTTTGCCGCACTCGATTCGATGGTTACCAGTTATATCACTTGGGATAAATATGTGCGGTTGGAAGGTACCACTACCGACAGCTCGACAGAGGATGGAGGATAAAGATACGTGCCGCAAGGAGTGAAGTTGTGCCGGGGTGAAGGAACTTTCAAATCCGGGATTCTCGTACCAGAAACGATCACCCTTGCGGGAATTACTAAACTGCTGAGCGATAATGCAAGCAAATGTTGGACCTACAAGACCTCCCACAACGGGCCGCTCTGCAATCCCTCCGACAAACAAGTCAATGTCGTGGACATTTCTGTAAGCGTGACTGATCCTCTTTGCGGACTCCGGACCAACCACGTTTGCTAAGTCATCCCAGGTGGTGATCGCTGATAGACCACATGGCTGTCGCCAGGCTGTGTAAGGTGCTATGCCATGATCGCGACCTCGTTGAATGTTGATCGCTGCCAAATCAAGACCAAAGGGGAACCCTGCAATAAGAAAAGTTTAACAATTGCGCTTGAATGGGGATTTAGTCTAGTACCTGGTGTTTGAAATAGGTGATTGGTGAGTTCAGGCGTAATGAACTCATCTCGCTTTAGAGCTCTCTGAGCTGCCAAGCCTCTCAGCAGTCGATGAAGTGATCCAGCCGTTCCGATATCGCCCTGCTGGAACTCCTCATGCAAGGTCACATCTATAGAAAAAAGGGCTGTTATTAAGGATGTCTTAAATAACTGGCTACAGTACTTACTGTTGTTGATAAAGTTGTGATGACGATCACACCTCATGTAGGAGTTCTGCACCAGCGAGTGTCCAAACCTGAAGGCAGCCGCCGCAAATGAATTCGATACCGAGGGGTTCGTATTTGGGTCGTATCCTGTGTAGTAACCGGCGTTCAGTAGTTCTATGTCAAACAGCTTGCAGACCTCTCGTCCTAGCACAATCGGCAAAAATTCGCGGTAGGTTATGTGTTGGAAGAGAGCTCCAATAATCCGTCTGGTCTCCTGATAGACCTTCTCATCACTCCAATGGGGATTAAGATTACTCAGTTCCATAGCGATTCGATTATGTTCTCCAACCCAGACGTGGTGTAGGGCTAGTAAGCCTGGTTGCTCGCCGCTTCGACCGTCTCCTGATCGGATACACTGATGTGCCAGGGCTCCTCGCATGCAAACATCATCCGCAGGGTTTCCACGACCATAGATCAGTAAACCATTGCGAAAGATCCTTGCATTGTCCGAGGTCTTGGCATTGCTGGAGTATATCGGCGAGGCGTCGATAAAAGACGTGACTTGGTTGGTCTGCTCTCTCCAAGACAGTACACAGTCTCTTCGCTGAGCTGGAGCAGATCGAAGGAACTCTAGACAGCGTACTTTTAACGGGGCCAGCCATGGATCATCGAGAGGAACTTTGATTGGGAAGCACGACGGGTGGAAGTCTTTGGAGCCGCAACAGCTGGGAACTGAACCATTGATCGATCTTTGAGGAGAAAAATGTTATAAGTGACGGACTTTGGAGACTTTGGAGATTTTACTCTTACCTTGGCTGCGCAGTTGAGGTCAAGTCATGATCCAAAAGTTGTCCCCACTGGGCAATCATAAGGGTGAGCGGGGCATCACCTTCTCGAGCACCATGAACGAGGAGACTTACAAACCTCGCTGATGATAGTGGCCCCCCTTCAACTGATCCTCGAATTGAGTCCACTCCATCTCCGTACTCCGGGGGAAGGAATCGATTAAACGGCATCTGAGCTGATCCCCATCGGGGTCGTCGGCGATTGTTACAAGTCCCATCGTGTGTGCGATACCTTTGCGAAGCTGGCATACATGTTGGTGGATCCCTCGGTGGACATAAACCCTCCAATGGCGTGCGTCGGAATGACACCTTCTGCGATTGTGCTTGTCGTCCAAGCACCGTTGATTCTTTGTAACTGCGAATGAGAACACATCAAATCTTAGTTTCACTTTTCATCAAGAGCCTTGAGGCTCTCACTAGGTCACAAAGTTCTACTAACTGACACTTTCAGCATACCTGCACAATCAACATTCGCGCGCACGCAGATGCAGTCTGCATAACTAATCAGCACCATTAGCGCGCGCGCACGCACACACAAAAGGGTTTCACTACTATTCTTTCACAAAAGAGGCACGGAATCCGATGCCGGAATAAAAACAATTTACCACGTCAAGTCAAGCCATTGCGTTGCGCGCGATGACGACTCTAGATTTCGACTAAAAGTGAATCGAAAGTTATGAGTGCGCTCGTATTTATAAAAAGCCCAACCGCACTCCGGACGGGTTCCACACTCCTCACCGATGAGATTTCTGTGAAGTTGGGACGCTAATATGGGAGGGAAAATGAAGGAGAAAGTGGGAAATTTAATTTTCCACTCTCGAGTCTCTCTTGTGGTTTTGGTAGATCTTTGTCTTCGAGGTCTTTAGGTTCAATCTGCGATGCGATTTGCTTTTCAATTCGTTTTCATTTCGTTCTTAATTCGGCGAACTTGTCAATCTGGTTCTAAGTGAGTGAGTATCTTCTTCTCTTCTCTTCTTCTTCTTATCGTGCGTCCATCAAGATCTTAAGAATCGGTTTTAATTGAAATTCAGGTTTTCATCTTTGATACCTCTTGGCATTCTTACGGACTCACACTTTCATTCACGATAGTGAAAGCCCCAATTTGAAGTGTGTGAATGAGTTCTTGTTTGCTAGCTGATTTCATTTCATTTAGAGGTCTAGATCAGGCCGATGACAATCCAATCAGACAATGGGAATGGGTAAGAAGTATCTGAGTATATTTTTGAGTTGTGTTTTTAAATTTGTGTGGAAATCGAACTAAGAGATACTTTTTTTTAGGTTTGTGGCCACGCTTATTTGGCGTAAAGGCACTGTGACCAAATAGATCTAATGTGCCAACTTTTATGACAGCAATAATTCAACTCTCCTTATGAAAGCAATAATTACACCTGTGGAGGTTGGAGTTCCTTAAGTCGATTAGAGAATGATCTCTTTAAGAAAAAAGCTTCTCCTAATTCTACACACAGCTACACACTCACATAGTACATGTTCTGCAGTTTCGTCCTCTTCTAGACAGAGGTAGCAGGTGATATCCTCTGAGACTCTTTCATTTTATTCAGGTTGTATTTTAGTTGGCAGTGTCCGGTAAGGAAGCTAAGGAAGCTTCTTGTGAGTAGTTCATTTATGCAGTATTTAAGGATATCAACTGCTTTCTTTTTTTTTTCTTGAAGAGTCGGACATCCCGTGGAATAACACAAGATATCTTTACACCTAATTTGCCAGCTGTTAGCCTACAGTTTCGAAACTAAGTTAATGATGATACACACAATTAATTATATGTATATAGATATAAGCGGCTGTATGTAGATATAAGCGGCTTACTATATGCGGTCAATTATTTAGAAAAGATAATTGCAATCATTATGCATACATATGTAGTTTGTTTTGTTAATTTAATTATTAAATTACATGGAAGTTGAACTTATAAAAATCATAATTATGCGTATTTAAAGGGATATACATATATTATATGAAAGTTTCTTTTTTATATTTGACCTTCAATTGAGATGCAAATACTGGAGCTGCTAACGTATCTACGTAACGAGTGTAAAGTTGATGACAAAAATAAGCTAAACAAATAATACGTGATGTTTGTTTTTTTAATTTCACTTATCGCTATGGATTATTTAATATTTTTGGCACGATTAATTTATTAAATATTATGGTGGATTGACCTCAATTGCTTCCGTGCGTAAAGTTTGTTTCGATAGCTATTGGCATACTACGTTAATTTTTATTAGGACCTATGCTTAGGAAATTACCTCAAGTGAAATGGAATAACAAGAGTAGCTAAAAGCAGGTAGCACAAGTCTTTGGCAATAAATTAGTGTGAAATTAAGTAGCTTGTATAGGGAAGGCGGTAGTATCAGCCGATGGTTCATTCATTTGGTAGCTGTCTACGAGTTGTGGTGGGTTATTTTTTTTTTTCTTTTCTCATAGTAAGTGCGGTCAGAGAGAGCAGAAATGTTCGGGTCAGAGCTATACGGATTCCGGGGGCTGGCAAAATAATGAAACAGTTTGGACGCAATTTGAGGGTCGCGAGTTGGAACGTTGGAAGCATGACCGGTCGAAGTTACGAGCTGGAAGAGATGATGAATAGAAGGCGGGTGGACATCTTGTGTGTCCAAGAGACGAAATGGAAAAACACCGGGAATCGGGCGCGTTTCTTGGACGTTAGGACAAAAGATTACAAGATGTTCTACTACGGAACGGAAAAGTCTAAGAACGGAATCGGTATCATCCTTGCGGCAGAGCTACTTGGTAACGTCTTGAGCATTTCGAAGTCCAGCGACCGTTTGATGTCTCTCAAACTAGTAATACAAGGAGAGGTGTGGAATATTGTGAGTGCATATGCTCCCCACGATGGGTACAATCAGAGAGATAAAGATGCATTTTGGCTAGATTTCCACAATCTCCTTAAGAACATCCCAAAGGAAAAATTTCTATTTGTTGGAGGAGATTTGAATGGACATGTCGGGAAATCAAACGAAGACTATGAAGACTGCCATGGAGGACTAGGATATGGCACCAGGAACCTTCCTGGTGAAGACATCCTAAGCATGTGCAAATCACACGGTCTTATCGTGTTAAATACCATGTTCATCAAACAAAGCCGACACCTGATCACTTACAGCAGTGGTGGAGATGAAACTCAGATTGACTACCATTTGGTAGCCAGTTTCATGAAGCCCCGGGTAAAAGATTGCAAAGTGATCCTGGGAGAGGCAATCGCTCGGCAACACCGTCTCCTGCTAACAGAAATTTTTATGAAAACACCGAAGAAAAGCAAACAAACAAGGGTCTCTGAGAAAATCAAGTGGTACAATCTGGACAAAGAAAAAGGCGAAGCTTTTGTTTTCGTAATGAAAAATTACCTCTCTCACACCATCAACGGAGCTGAGGATGAAGAGTGCAGAGCACAAAATATGTGGGATTCCCTACAGCGAACTTGCTTAAAGAAGGCCAAATCACTGCTAGGAGCTTCAAAAGGCCACCATCAACACGCCAAAGAAACATGGTGGTGGAGTGATGAAGCTAAGATGCTGATAAATGAGAAGAAAGCGGCTTTCAAAGCTTGGTCAAAGTGCCCCTCTAATAATAATGACGAAAAAGCTCGCCTCGAAATGGAATACAGATGCTGCAAGAAAAAAGCGAAGAAGAAGTGCGCCCAGCTTCAAGCAGAGAGTACGGAGGGCCTGTATCGGGAGCTGGAGAAAATATTTTCCCCGGTTGCTGATGCAAACCTGGCTATCCAGGAGCTGCGAAGACACAATATGAACAAGAGTGCCACTATCTTCAAAATAGCCGCCCAAAGAAGGAACAATGCTCAGGAGATTCGTTCGCCAAAGTTAATTAGCAATGCTCATGGCCAGCTTCTTGTGGATGACGAAAAAATTCTGCAGAGGTGGCGGCAGTATTGTGAAGAGCTTTTAAATGAACAGTTTCCCCGGCTATACTTTCCAAGAGCCACCCCTAACTGTGAAGAAATAGCCGACATTACAGTCGAAGAAGTTAGTGAGGCGGTCAAATACTCCAAAAAACGAAAAGCGGTTGGGCCAGACGAAATACCCTCTGAGTTCTGGAAAAAGATGGGAGACATCGGGTTCAGATGGCTCAGAATTCTTATCTCCAAATTCGTGAGAGGTGATCCAATGCCGAATCAATGGAGGGAAAGTTACCTCCTCCCTGTATACAAAGGGAAGGGTGATACGCGAAACTGTTATAACTACCGTTCGATCAAGCTGATGTCACACACCATGAAGATCGTTGAGCGGGTATTAGGTGGCCGACTGCGAAAAATAATACGGCTATCTGATGATCAGTGCGGGTTTGTCTCGGGTAAATCAACCACAGATGCAATCCAAAGTATAAGGATCATAATGGAAAAACATCGTGATTCCTTAAGGGATTTGTATATTGTATTGGTTGACTTTGAAAAGGCATTCGACAGACAACCACGAGATCTGATATGGGTGGCGCTAAGACATCGAGGGGTTCCAGAAACCTATGTACAGATGATCATGGACATGTACGAAAGAGCAAAGACAAGAGTAAGATGTCCCGCTGGAGTAACCGAAGAGTTCCCAATCAAAGTCGGGGTGCACCAGGGAAGCGTTTTAAGTCCTTTGCTCTTTATTAAAGTCCTTGATTATCTGCTTGAAGGTAAAGTGATGGACCCCAAGGTACATCAGTTATTCTTTGCTGACGATGGAGCCATCATAAGTGAGGATCCTACATCCCTGCAACGAGCACTTGATGTGTGGGTGGACGTTTTGGAGGGAAATGGGTATCGCATTAGTTCAAAAAAGACAGAGTACTTGTGCTGCCCGTTCTCTGATCCACTCAGGCCTATTCCAGACATTTATTTGAATGGAACAGTGCTTCCCAAGTGCGAAAAGTTCAAATATCTGGGATCTATGATCAATAGCAAAGCAACTTGTGATGACGACATCAATCATCGTGTAAGCGTAGGGTGGATGAAGTGGCGAGAGAATTCCGCTATCTTCTGTGACAGAAAAATGCCCCCTAAGTTAAAAGGAAGGCTCTACACCGCAGTTGTACGTCCAGCGCTCACATACTGTTCACAATGTTGGACGATGTACAAAAAGTATGAGAGTAAATTAACGGCAGCTGAGATGAAGATGCTTCGCATGACAGCAGGAGTGACCAAGCTTGATCGAATAAGAAGTTCGAAGATCCGTGGAAGCTTTCACATCAAGGAAACCATCGTACACAAATTAGAGCGCGACCGGCTCAGCTGGTATTGCCACGTTCAAAGAAGAGATCATTTGAACCCTGTTAAAAAGGCAATATCTATGCACGTTCCAAAGACATCGCGATGTAGGAAAGGCAGGCCTATAAACGCCTGGATCAGACAAATGCGACGACATCGGCATTTCATTGGCCTCAGTAACCGAGTGATCCAAAATCGGCAGGCCTGCCGATATTTTCTGAGGTCAAATAGGCGAACCCCACAGGCGGATCAGTAGAAATGCAGTGAAGTGGGAGGGCTGTGATCCCTTGTTTTCGGATCATAGCCTCGCTGATAAAAGGAAGAAGAAGAAGAAGAATAGTAAGTGCGGTCAGAGAGTAGTTTTGAAGAGGAAAGTGATATAATAAATTTGAAAAGTATAAGCAAAAAAGGTAAACATACGTTCAAGTTTTTTTTAAATTAAAACGACTTATGACGTATCTCTTAAGGGCTCGACATATTTATTTGTTCAACTATGTGTATAAAACGGTTTCCAGAGAGATTTTAGAGAATTTAGAAAATCGAAATGAAAATCCTAGGATAGTATGTAGTATATCCATAAGTGGATCCTATCTATTGGTCATTCTGCAATTCCAGGGAAATCCAGAATACTTTTATAGACCCTAGCCTTTCAAATGAGTTTCGAAATACCAGGAGAAGAAAGATAAGATACATAATTGTACCTTTTATCACAAAAGTTTAAGCCGACTTCTATTGCTAGTTGAATTCCTTCTGTAGTATCTGGCCCTCTGATTTGTCCGAAAAGGGTTTCCATTAAAAGTTTCAGTGTTTTGTAGACTTTTAAAGACTGGACGAAGGTTTGTAGTTTTACACCATAAAGCGAAATTTTAATTTTTCCATATTTAGATTATAATAGTTTATGAACTCATCCTGATTCCATTTTTCGTTTTTTAACTATTGTCGTTTTACTCATAGCGTCTCCCTGTAAACTTTCTTTCAGAAGCAATCCTAGAATTTAGCTCTCATTTGCAATACAATTAGAATTAAGTTACGACGAAAAGTGATGAATATCGGAAAAACTGTAGCCAGTTATGATTATGTCATCAGGTGTAGAAACGATTTTTTTTAAAAATATCAAATCAATGTGCCGATACGGTTTGACTCTTCAGAAATGGTCACATAGGTTTCTGCCGCTATCGGAATTAGCGATCAAGAAAAATTAGCAAAATAGTTCGTATGATCTAACAAGTGATAAGATTTAGGAATGAAATAGACTTAAATTGGACAATCTGCATTCTTGAAAGCGTTTCGGTATCTTGAAAAGCCACCAAAGTGATCCTTTTCCGTCGGAGAACTGGTTTATTTTGCGAGAACCTCTAAAGGTTTAAATCTACGAGGAAAATCATAACATAGTGTGCAGGTTCCTTTGGCAGAATAGGTGAACAATTTATCTGAACACCATCTTAAAAAAACTCTCAGACTTTGATTAGAAAATCTAAAAAGTCATTGGGAGTTAGGGATGAATATCTTGTCCTCAAACTAGTTGGAATCATATTTTATCGAGAAGTGGTAAAGTGTTTTTGTTACTCAGTGCTTGACTGTCGGTTCAAATTATATTACCAACCATATCCATTCTTATTTTCTTTTAATAAAATTGGATATTGTGATCATAAGCCACTTCGAGTAAATCAACATGTACTGGAAACATGTTCTGGTAATAAGAACCGAATGAGAATGTTACTGAACATTTTCTCCGACTAGTTTGGATACCACCCACGGTTTAAGCATATTTAAACCAAAAATAATATTCATCAATTCCAACTTACCTATGTAGCACAATTCCATTACTCATCTTCATTATGAAGTTCTGTTTTTTAGGACCTATTTTCATTTTCTTATAATTTCTTGTTAATTGGTCTCAATAATTAAGAGAGGTGTTTGAATAAAAATTACATCCCTAAATGCTGTATGACATGACATGCCATATACCATATATACAAGCTGATCCAGTAATCACATATGATCTTCTACATATTCCACTAGTTGAGAACTGTGATGAACGTATATCACAGTAATATAGTAAACTGATGGCACTTTCTCGAAGAACTTTATGAAAGGACTGGTTGACTCTCTTTATATTTGAGTGGGTTTATTCAGGAGCCTGATAAGTAAGTAAGTAATAGAAACAACATTATAAGTGTGCCCAAAGGATAAAGTTATTCAGAGCGCTTTCCAAATCATATTACTACGGCTTCTTTTACGACAAAATAAAGGAAGAGCATCGATTTCGCCCTAAGAGCAGAGCCAAGTAAAACCTTAAACGTATCCTTCATATTTAACATTTCCTCATTAGCAACATTAGTCTGACCGAAAATGTTAATCGGCATATTTCTCTATTCCAACAAGATTACATGTGAAAAAAAAAAATGCTCTTTTTAATCCATTACAAGATTTGCAACATAGCATTCGAGCTCCTTAGATGGTAAGAAAAAAAAAACTCGTCACTACATCATCTCTTAATCCGGTATCACGGAGAAAGTTCTCCTTACTGCAAGAAAGCAACCCCATCAACAACACTCCAGCATGTAACTATACATCAAATACCAAATTCGAGTATCTATTAAATTAAGTATTTATTTTACCGTACGTTTTTCGCGCTTGACACCACCGTACTCCTCCGCTTCATTTCGCCGATCCACGGCGATGAGTGCGCGTCCAATAACCGCACCATACGACAAGTTTCCTCGCTGAGAGTGCAATGCCATCTCTATAAACAACGCATAAGTGTGTCCCCCCAAAACGTGTACATCTTACATCCGAATATATGCATATACATTAAATTCTCCAATTATATCGCATGCAAATCTGATTTCGGAAAATGTATCTGGTTACCCGCGCGCACACAGTGGGAAAATTTCTAACTTTCACGGCCACGGCTCGAAAGTGTGGCATTACAATTCGTCCCGCTGCTGACCCGGTTTGGTCTCTATACGTATGTAGATTAGGTGTGCTTGGTAGCAGATAGTATATCCGTCCGGGATTAAATTCGAGTGGTCTCTGCACTAAGCCGACGGACTCTTCAACGTCAGCGAGATTGTAATTGCAATCATAGCACATTGTGTTCGGTTTTCAATGTCAAAGTGAAAGTTGACTTTATATCTTTGGTTGCCGGTGTTAGCTCGCGTGAGCTTATGTACCTATATGTACTTGCATTTGGCAGTGTTGGTATCAATTGAATTGGTTGGCCAATAGAAGAATAACTCGCTAATCAAGTGGGAAAGTTGCAACGAATGGGATTTATCTCAACCTATTAGACAATTAGCGCTCTGTGGCAATTTTAACGATGATTAATAGGGTAACCTGAAATTTCTGAAGGTTTGGCAAATTCTCACAATTCGTCCTACATTGGGACACCTAACTTAATTCATCTTGGCACTTACTTTCTCCGAAAAGCCTTAGTTGCGGTTATAGTTGCATACGCAGCCATAGCGCTTTGTTCGCTACCCTCAGTTGGGGCACTGAACTTAGATAGTAACGCTGCTGGGTGGTTCTGCTCTAGAAGTTGCCCTTAAATTGAAATAGATATGAGCTTTTTTAAAGATTACTATTTTTTGTTTACTTACCATTCTTTGCAATTGCTGGTTCGATGTTCTGGTAAAGATCTGTCATAGCATCTATACCCTCTTTTGCAGCAATTTGGAGAGCAATATCGATCATGGACGGCTTCCGCGACTTTGCTGTCTTCCAAACTCGCAAATTTAATTTTCGAGATGTTTTATATGCTGCATCCAGGTCTTCAAATTCAAGAGGCGGTATGGGTTTTGGTACCTCAGAGGTAGGATGTTTGCTGGTGCCAGAGTCGATGGCGGGGACATCTCTTTTAAACGTCGACACATTATGTATGAATTGAAGGAGTAAAAGGAGTTGATATTTGTAAAGCCAATTCATCGAATCTGAAAGTAAATTCAAAATAAATCTATTAATCTTCTGACTGAAAGCTATCTTGTGGGTATCTGCATAATAATCTCAACGGAAGGGTCGTACAAGATAATATGGACCCTAGTTAATTAATCACTTGCAATCACCAGGAAATGAAGAAATGCATAATGAATTCCGATCGTCTGTTGAATAAACAATGTCAACTGTGCCATTAACATGCGCATGTAGGCGCCTGTGTAGTAAACCGACTGAGCGCCGCGAGATTTTCCAGGCCGGAATGATTAATCAAAGTCTTCAGCAACTGCCGGCGCTTGTAAGAACTGTAAGTGTGACCAATGACCCTTTCAATGCAAATAAGTTATTTTAATAAGAAAATAAAAGCGAAATATGCGGATACTTATGCATTTCTGTTACTTGCATACAAAATTTGCCGATCAAGATTAGGTGTTGAATCAAAATCGTAGCTTGTAATCTCAGAGGTTTACGCGTTTGGCTTGCAGCGCAATAACAAAATTTTCCGAGCCACTGGTCGTAGGGGCATACTGAGAAATAAAGCGGTTGCCGAATTGACAAGAGAAGAACCTGCTCTAGTTGATCCAACAGTTGAGCCTTTACTTTGTCAGCGTGTAGGGCTTATTTGTATAGAAAATACTGACGGAAGTGAAAGGAAGCTTTGGCAAAGTATGATAAAACCAGATCTACTTAACAACTCTTATAAAAAAAAAAAAATTATGTCAATGTAGGTATGCATATTTATCGCTCATAACTTACTAAAGTAGGGATCATAACTTGAAACTCTGTACATCTTGACAATGACGACGCATATAGGTACTGAGCTGTTGTGACAAAACCGTTTATGGGAGTTCAATCCCTTTTTATCAGATGCTCAGAATACTCAGTACTTTCTGTCAGATATGTGCAATGTGACAAACGCCTGCAGAAGACGCTGGGAATGAGGTGCCCATGGTAATAGCAAACAGTGTAGTCTTCCAAAACCAGCAAACTAGATATACGTAAGTAATACGATAAGAACAATGGTTCGGTACTGACTTACTTCGGTGGGAATGAAGCACAAGACTGAAGCAGTTCTTATAAGTTGCAGAAAAAAGGTAGACCCTGACCATCACAGTCGACGGGCATACAATTACATCTTAACCGCAATATCATATAATTAGAGAAGCAGCGTCGCACTTGGGCATATACCAAGAATATGGAGAAGGGCAAAGGTCATTTCATTCCGAAAGTGGGAAAAAGAGACACCACTTCACCAAAATCCTTTAGGCCCATCAGCTTGACCTCATTCATGTTAAAGACGCTAGAAAAGGTCATAGATAATCACCTAAGAATGACTGTGCTGGAAAGAATACCTCTCCACCACAATCAACATGCCTACAGAGCAGGAAGATCCACCGAAACTGCGCTCTACCAGCTGACAAGTTGGGTTCAGGATACACTGGAGAGCAAGGAAACAGCAGTATGCGCATTTCTAGACATCGAAGGAGCCTTCGATAACACCTCCCACGAAGCAATTAGGAGGGGTCTCGAAATAAAAGGAGTAAATCACACCACAAGTAACTGGATGTGTGAGATGCTAAGAACTAGGACTGCTGAGATAGAGGTGGGTCAAAAAACCATCACAATAAGCACCACTAGAGGCTGTCCACAAGGAGGGGTATTATCACCATTGATGTGGAGCTTAGTAGCAGATGAACTACTGCACAAATTGACAGGCGCCGGCATTACGTGCCAGGGGTACGCCGACGATATAGTCATTGTCGCAAGAGGAAAATTTGAAGAAACGCTATGCGAAATCATTCAGAGGGGTTTACGAATCACACAGAAGTGGTGTAAAACGGTAGGACTCAGAGTGAACCCTACCAAAACCACTGTGATACCCTTCACCAAGAAAAGACAGTTAAAGCGTATGCAACCCATCCTGTTGGAAGGGATCAGAGTTGACCCACAGAAACAGGTCAAGTATCTAGGTCTAACACTAGACAGCAAACTCCTCTGGAGAGAACATGTAGAAACTGTGGTAACCAAAGCCACCAGAGCACTAATGGTGTGCAAAAACATTTCAGGAAAGACCTGGGGTTGTAGCCCAGCCACACTGAGATGGATGTATCTGATGATAGTAAGACCCATCATCACATACGGGGCAGCGGCATGGGTCAACAGATCTAGACTAACCACGACGAGGACATCCCTCAATAAAGTGCAAAGATTAGCCTGTATATGTATAACAGGAGCCATGCGAACCTGTCCCACAGCAGCTCTAGAAGTGATCGTAGGGATACCTCCACTACACATAGTGCTAGAGCGAATCGCCAAGGAGACCATTTTAAGAATCAGCAAAGAGGGCATCGGGAAAGGAACATGCATCGCAAATAAAGAGCGAGTAACCCTATCCAAATCGGTGCCGCTTCTGGACTGGCCCAGAGATGATATGGTCAAGAAATACTGCTTTGAAAGCAAATTTGACTCAAAGCTGAGCAACAAAAGAGATTGGAGCAGCGAATCCGATAAATACCAACTCAAACAACACACAATTAAATGGTACACAGACGGATCGAAAACATCTACTGGCACTGGGGCAGGAGTGTACGGGCCGAGGACTAGATACTCGGAATCACTGGGAACATTCCCCAGCATATTTCAAGCAGAAGTTCACGCGATCGAAACATGCGCGCAATTCAACTTAGACAGGAAATATCGCGGGCAGGACATCGCGATACTATCAGACAGCCAAGCCGCTATTAAAGCACTGACCTCGCATGAGATCAGATCCAAACTGGTATGGGAGTGTCTCACCAGGATCAACAAACTGGGAGAAACAAACAAAGTAACTCTCTACTGGGTACCAGGACATGTTGGAGTAGAGGGGAACGAAGCAGCTGATGAGCTAGCTAGAAACGGATCAGACACACCGTTCCTTGGACCAGAACCCTTCTGTGGGATAGGACCCCACAAAATAAGGGAAGACTTAAGGAAAGAAGAAGAGAACAAATGGGCCAAACATTGGGACGATATCCCCCAAATAAGACAGGCAAAGGAACTTCTGGGGAAATACAACCAGAAAAGAAGCAGAGCCTGCCTAAGAGTTAGTAAGAATCGGCTTCGCATCTTGGCGGGCATGTTAACAGGTCACTGCAGACTTAAGGAGCACCTTAGGAAACTGGGAATAGAGGGAGACGGACACTGCAGATTCTGCAGGGACTTCGCAGAAACACCAGCGCACCTTCTTATGGAATGCAAAGCACTGATCCACAAAAGAAGGAATCACCTTGGTGCCTACCTCCTATCAGAAACGGATTTGCCTTCGCTGGATCCACTGAAGACACTCCGGTTTGCTGTAGCAGCTGGACTGGAGGAAGTGCTCTAGACCGAGTATATCATCGACTAGAACCTTAGTAAGGGGGGCACAATAGATCTTTTATAGGTCGCAGTGCACTTGCACCTCTCAAAAATATAAATCTAATCTAATCTAATCTAATCATATAATTAGTATCATGATAAATACTAAGAACTATCATTCAAAAATGTATTCCATTGAAATACTGGCATATGAACAACAACATCAATACTGCGAGAATCAAAGCCTTAAGAAACGTACTTGTACAAGCTTGACGAAGGACGAATAAGATAGGTAGTATTACATTGCGATGAGTGTATCAAGCATTTTAAAGTAGAATGAGTTTCTTAACCTAATTATAACTAAGAAAACCCGTCCTTGACTTTGAAAAAGCGGGGAAAATGGAGATTTTAAGGCCGTCCGTCAATTGGTTTAAAATTTAAGAAAATTAATAAATTTTGACATTTTTCTGTATGTTGAATTAAGCTTACTTACTTTACTTAGATGGCGCTACAGTCCGGGGTGGACCTGGGCCTCAACCAACAAACCTCTCCAGCCAGCACGGTTACGAGCCAGCTGCCTCCAGTTGCGCACGCCAAGTTGGTTGAGGTCCCCCTACACTTGTTTGCGCCACCTACCGCGAGGTCGTCCTCTACTGCGCCGTCCGTCCGGGGTGGATTCGAAGACTTTCTTAGCGGGAAGGTTGGGCTCCATCCGCTCTAAATAACCTAGCCATCTTAGTCGCTGTATGTGAACTCTTCTGGCTAAGTCGATGTCCTTGTACAGGCCGTATAATTCGGCATTGTACCTTCTCCTCCACTCACCGTCTATGCAGACGGGACCAAAGATCGCTCGAAGAACTTTTCTCTCGAAATAACCAAGGGCATCCTCATCCGGTTTTTTCAAAGCCCATGCCTCTGCGCCATACAGCAGGACTGGGATGATTAATGTCTTATAAAGAGTTACCTTAGTAGTTCAAGATAGGGCTTTGCTACTCAATTGCCGTTTAAGCCCATAGAAACAACGATTGGCAAGAGTAATTCTCCGTGTGATCTCTCCACTCATATCATTTGCGGAGCTGACCATAGAGCCTAGGTAGACAAAATCCTTTACTACCTCAAAATTGTATCTGTCTATTGTGGCGTTCTGTCCAAGACGCCGATGTTGGGTGTCCTTTTTTGTAGACAGCATATATTTTGTTTTGCTTTCATTGACCGCTAGACCCATCTTTGCTGCCTCGATCTCAATACTCGTAAATGCCCGAATGACGGCCCGCTGAGTTCTTCCGATTATGTCAATGTCATCGGCATAAGCGAGTAGTTGTACAGACTTGATGAAGATTGTACCTCCGGTGTTGGCTTGTGAGTTTCGTACAATTCTCTCAAGTAGTATGTTAAAGAGATCGCATGATAGCGCGTCGCCTTGTCCAAGACCTTTCCTGACATCGAAAGGTTCGGTGATGTTCTTACCGACTTTGATGGAGCAGCGAGAGTTCTCCATCGTCATTTTGCACAAATGGAAGAGCTTGGCAGGGATGCCAAGACTAGACATGGCTCTGTATAACTCGTCTCTATACACACTATCATAGGCAACTTTGAAATCGATGAAAAGGTGGTGCGTATCGATTTTATATTCATGGGTTTTTTCCAAGATCTGCCGTAGTGTGAACATTTGGTCAATGGTGGACTTTCCAGGCCTGAAACCGCACTGATAAGGACCTATCAGGTTGTTGACGATCGGTTTTAGGCGTTCACATAGTACGGCAGATAGGATCTTATATGCGATATTTAGGAGACTTATACCTCTGTAGTTAGCGCAGTTCAGAGGGTCTCCTTTCTTCAGGATCGGGCAAACGATGCTGAGGTTCCATTCACCGGGCATACTTTCGTCCGACTAGATTTTACAGATAAGCTGGTGCATGCTCCTTACCAACTCATCTCCTCCTGCCTTGAAAAGTTCAGCGGCAAGGCCGTCGGCTCCAGCAGCTTTGTTGGATTTGAGTTTAGATATCGCTATCCTCACTTCATTCTGATCGGGTTGACGGGAATCTTGACTGCCATCGTCACTGTTGAATGGCTCATTCTGCCTGACAGCGGAATATTGATCATCATCGCCGTTTAACAGTCTGCAGAAGTGTTCCTTCCATATCCTCAGCACCGACTGCGATTCTACTACTATGTAACCATTTTCGTCCCTGCAGGCTTCTGTTCTGGCTTTGAAACCCTGGTATGTTCTTTTTACCCTTCGGTAAAATTTTCGAACATTATTCCTGCAATAAAGTCTCTCAATCTCCTCGATCGTGCGCTTCTCATGCTCCTTTTTCTGCTTTCTGAGAAGTCGATATTCCTCTTTTCTCCTGCGCACGTAGAGCTCGTAAGCAGCTCTAGTCCTTCTATGCAGCGCCGCTTTGTACGCCTCTTGTTTTGCTGCATGTGCTTGCCGGCATTCCTCATCAAACCATGGGTTTCGTTGTGGTGGGCGAGAGAAACCCAGTACATCAGGGGCGGCATCTCTGATGGCTTTTTGGCAACGCTGCCACTGGTCTTCCGCATTTGCTGCTGACGGCATAGGACTAAGATTGAGATTAGAAGAAACACGATCGGCAAAGGTTCTGACGGTCTCTTGCGATTGTAGCCGCCCGACGTCAAATTTCCTCACAGCATTTCGTTGATTTCGCTCCGTTGTGGATATCCGCATCCGTACCTTGGCTACAACTAGGTAGTGATCCGAGTCCACGTTGGCTCCTCGGAAAGCCAGAATACTGGAAGAGTGCCTTGCGTCGATCGCAATGAGATCGATTTGGTTGACGATTTTTCGATCAAAGGAGAGCCATGTTCCTTTGTGAATATCGAGACGTGGGAACCGCGTACTAGCTACAACAAAGTTTCGCCCCGCCGCAAAGTCGATTAGCCTGAGTCCGTTGCCGGAAGTGTTGTCGTGCAGGCTGTGCTTTCCGAACACGCTACTAAAGACTTCCTATCTTCCTGGCTTTGCGTTAAAGTCGCCTAGGATAATTTTACCGTCGTGGCTATGGCATTGCTCATACGTCTTGTCCAAGAGCTGGTAGAAGTCATCCTTTGTCGCGTTATCCTTCTCCTCGTGGGGGGCGTGAACGCATATTAGGCTAATGTTGGCAAATTTAGCCTTGATACGGGTAGTCATGAGGCGCTCGTTCACATGCCGGAAAATCAAGACTTCTTGCCTAAGTCTGCCTCCAATGACAAATCCGCACCCGAATAGACGCTGTCCTTTTTGTCTGTAGCAATCGCCGTAGTAGATGTCGCAGTTTTTCATACTCCTTTTGCCCGGCCCATCCCATCGCACTTCTTGGATGGCGGTAATGTCTGCTTTGAGACACTCTAGGGCCTCCGCAAGTTGTTCGGCTGCACGTGGTTTGTAGAGGGACCTAACATTCCATGTGCAGACACGAAGATCGTTGTCCTTTTTGAATTAAGCTTTGCTTTGTTAAAAAAATATATATTAGATATTTAACTAAGTACTAATACACTATCATAGGCTAGCGGGAGACTGTGCTGCTTTGGACATAAGTATGATGCGAAAGACTTATCATTGTTAACAGTATGCCCCGACTTTTGCTTATAATGACAATACATAGAAAATCAGTATGCAAACCGATTCGCACTCCACAGTTAGCTGACACCATACTATTGTGAACTTCATATATAGAAGATGAAGCGATTCACGCAAGCGGATCTCAAGCAAAAACATCATTGGTCAACATTGAGCGTTTAGTATGGGTGTTCTTTGATACCTTTAAATCGGTTTGACAAGAAAGTCATTGTCAATTTTTTCAGCGGGTGCAATAGAGAGTATTTACATATTTTTATTCCAAACCGCAAATTTACAATGCCACTTGACAGTTGACAGCTGAAGCTTGCTCTTTAAAAAAAGTGCGTGATCTGGTTAGCAATTTTCGTCATATTTTGCTTTCCTATTTCCGAAAAGGATACAACTCTGTGCAAGCTCATAAAAAGTTGTGTGCTATATATAATAAGGATGATTAAAAAGAGCTCAACCAATCATATACGAGAGCTGAAAACCATTTAAAACAGTTTGGTTACGCCAATAAGCTTGACATTAAGAACCACATGTACTTAAAGAAATTCATCTCATTAATCGCATACATCTTTACGATTCACTCATCAGACATGTGGAAAATAATTCATTATTAAGACAAATAATAACAGCCGGTCAAAAGTGGAACATCTACAACAACGTCAAGCCAAAAAGAACATGGAGTGAGCGAAACAGCACAAAGCACAGCAACACTTTAAGATCAGATATTCATCATGCTGTCAGTTTGGTGGGATTTTGAGGGAATTGTAACTTTTGAATTGCTTCAACAAACTAAACGATTGATTCGAATAAGCAATGTCATTAAATGAGCAAATTGATGGATGCCATCAAAGAGAATTGGGCTGTTTCCTATCATGATAAAGATACATTTTTCGTCACTCGTTAAAAGTTGTAGCAGCTTGAATGGAAGTGCTGTCACATTACCATATTTACAAGGCCTGTTGCTATCAGACTACTATTTGTTTATGTCTTTGTAACACCTCTTTTGATTAAGCATTAAATGCTACCTGTATGAGATTTTTGCCGAAAAATATGAAACAGTTTTTGAGTGCGGAATCATAAGGTTGCCTAAGAGATGGCAAAAAGGAATCAAGCAAAATGGCCAATACCTCATTGAATAAAGTTATATCCTTTCCACTGATGGTGAAAAAAAAACAATTATATGTTTTTTGCTAAACCAATATCAAGAACTTGATCTGAAAGGTTTCATAAGATCGGAAATATTGTACATATCCAGCTTAATGCAATATAATAGCTTCCGTTCAACATCCTGTAAACTAAAAGAAACTTAAAGGAAGCAAACTTGGGGTTGGTGGCATTTTGCTGTTTAGCATCTCAGTAAAATATTTTTCCCTGTCGTATACAGCATGATCCGATAAGTGAAACTGCGAACGTCAAATAGAATCTCTACCCACCCATTCAGAGAACACATTTCTTCTACAACAATTTTTATTACCTAGTAGCATAAAAAACCTAGTACAACGTACATAGTTCGTCCCACTAAAGCTCAAAGCTCAGCAGACGGCAGGAACTACCTACCCACTTAATATGGAAATATTTAATGAGCTGACATCATGCCACTTTGATGAAATACAAAATCAGCCGCCTATTACAACAATATCACCTTCAAGCACTTCTATGCACTTGTAAACAAAAAAGTATCTTCAACTCGCCTCCGCTGCATGAATCACACTGTCCACATTTTCCCATATCAATAGGTGAATAATTTCATGCAAAAAAGTAAAAATAAAACTGAATCGAAATCACGTGATCGGAAAGAAAATAATAATAAGCGCTACAATGTGCAACATTCAATTAAAAGGAAACTAAAACTTGGCTTTCGTCCAAACATGCCTGCGTAAAATTCACAAAATTCTCTTCCGTTTTACATCGCAAACAGACTAGCTATACGCAAGGAGCTTACCGTAGATGTAACCATTGATGTAACACTCTTTACACAAAGTGCAACGAACGTTAAATCGGTATCGAGAAAAAGAAGTATCTCAAATTATAAGCAAACTCTTTTCACAATCAAAAGAGAAAATTTTTATTCAAACATACGAGTACAAACTGCCAATAGAATGAATGATTGAATAATAAACCAAATTAATGATCACGTAGGTACTAATTGGAATTGGCTGCAGAAAATACCCAAACCCAACCCCGTCAATATTCAATATTCGGTATTTGACAACATTCTTCATTTGGTAATATGAATCCTCACATAAAAAATAATGTTGCATCAACCACCGCGCGCCGGTCGTGTTGTGTAGTGATTTGGGATCTCACATATTGTCTGACGTAACATTACATGGCCCATTGATAAGACCACATGGGCAATTTCTGCTGCATCTCATAACTAACTAGCCTGACTGACTAGCGATGTGGTTTGACAAAAATGAAGACATTTGCATAATACAAGTATCTACATGTGATATTTTTGTTATTATTGTTTCGACGGATAAATAATTTGCATTCATGTCGATGGCTGTGGCGGAACGAATTGTTGCATACGATTTGTGGGTCGTTGCCCCGTGGCGATTTATAATTACCTTTCAAAATTTTAAAAAAGTATATGAAATACGAACAAAGCACTGTATTTCGGAAGTTGTAATTGGTATTTTGTGTAAATTCTGTTCTGTGTTAGGAACTTTTAATTGAAATAACTTTTATAGCTGTCTGCGGGAAAATGAAAACAAAAACGCTGCATCTTAATTGAACTTAATTCACTTCTTTAATTGCCAAACAAATTAACGAAAAGTTGGTGGCTATAAATCTAATCTTTGACCAAGACTTTGCCGAAAGTCGGCACTACGCTTTTGAACATGGCTTTCCTCGGCCAAACAGACTAATCTGTGTCTCCAGATGGCCTTGGGGGCCATCGGCTTAGTAAAAGCTTAATTTTGTTTTAAAACTTTATTAATTCTACAATGGATGCATGTGACCGTGCTTTGTTCATAAGTATAAGGGGGTATATATATAATGATCGCTTTTTACAAACTCTTCTTAAATCTGCTATGAATTCTTTGAATTTACGCAACGGAATATATACAAGTAGCAATCAATTTTTTTTTTTTTTTGTAAATTCATTTTTATCAATTTCAAACAGTTCCTTATTTCAAAAGTTTGGCGATCTACCATAAAGATGGGATGAAGAGTCTTAAGATCATGGCTAGCATTCCATCGCTTTGCTCCCTTTGGTGTATATGACACAATCGGTCTATCTATCTATTTATATACATACTCGTGCATATATATCTATCTATTTATCTGCACATATAATAAAATCATAACTAAGGTCATCTTCCGGCACGTATCCCGCAAATTTAATAATTAATTCATTCATTCATTCATTCATTTTCAATGGCCCGCTAATCCTTCATGAGGGTCGCGGGGGTAGGATGCTCAGGTGGACTCTCCATCCTTCTCGATCCTCCGCCATTGACTCCAATTCATCAGGGAGAATCCCTAAGCGGCTCCAAGAGAGATGTCGGACTTGATCCAACCATCTATTTCTGGGCCTTCCGCGAAGTCGTCTACCTGATGGCACGACAACCATGGCGCGTCTTGGAAGCCGGTCTGGGGGCATACGCACTACGTGACCAAACCATCGAAGCATAGATCGTTCCGTTCGGAGAAGTAGCTGCTCAACACTGAGCATATCGCGTACTCTGGTGTTGCGCACTCGATCCCTACGAGTTATTCCAACAACACCGCGAAGGAACCTCATTTCGGCAGCTTGTATCCGCGATCTTATTCTTTCGGTCACTACCCAAATTTCATGAAAATAGGTGAGAGTTGGAACATACACCAAGTTAAAAACCGATAGCTTAGCTTGAATACTAAGTTCGGCTTTCCTTATAACAGATTGGCCAAGCTCTCTCAAAATTGATCCAGCCTGACCAATTCTACAGGATAACTCGGCATTGCTCCTCCCATCACTCGTGAATAAAACCCCGAGGTACTTAAACTTCTCCACCTGCTTCAGTGGGACTCCACTAACATGCAGAGTGCACTGAATGGGTTTTTTGGAAACGACCATTACTTCCGATTTGTTCACGATGATCTTCATTCCAGCATCATCACAAACGGCTACAAACCTTTCGAGTGCGCGCTGAAGTTCGGTTTGAGAGGACCCAAGGATGACCAAATCATCCGCAAAGAGCAGATGACTAATCCTTAGGTCTCCCACTTTGAAACATTCCCCGCCACGGCTGCGCTGCAACATCCAATCCATATATACAATGAAGAGGAGAGATGACAAAACGCACCCCTGGCGGAGTCCAACGCCCACAGTGAAAGGTATTGATTTAACACCGTTTATCCGAACACAGCTTTTACAGTTTATATATAAAGACTGAATCGCCCTTAACAGGGAACCATCAATCCCATACTCCTGCAGAACACTCCAGAGTTTGCCTTGATGAACCCTATCATATGCTTTTTCCAAATCCACAAAAGAAGTGTAGACAGGTTTGGCATATTCCCAGGCCTTCTCAAGAACCATTCTGAGAGTGAACAACTGGTCGGTTGTGCTTCTACCGTGACGAAAACCGCACTGCTCATCCCCCAAACTGTCCTCAACCACAGCACTGGAACGCTTTTCTAGCACCTTAGCGAAGACTTTTCCAGGGAGACTTAAAAGAGATATACCCCTGTAGTTGGCGCAATCTCTTTTGTCCCCTTTTTTGGAAAGAGGAACTATCACCCCCATTTGCCAATCACCAGGTGTTTCACCGCATTCCCAGGCCACTTTAATGACACGCGAGAGCCATTGCACTCCCTCTTTACCTAAAGCCTTGAGCATTTCTGGCCGAATTTCGTCCACACCAGCAGATTTGCCAACTTTCAGCGCTGTTCTTTCGCTGTTTTCACAGCTAATTTGCAAGTTCTTCGCGCCTCAGTGTACCGATTTCGAGAATCGGAGTTCCCCAAGTGAATCCACACCTTAAAGGCTCTCTTCTTCTCTCTGATGGCTTCTTGAACTCCGAGCGTTTTAAACCAAGCAGTTCTTTTCTCACCACCAGCCGCCACACCAAGCCGCTTCACTCCACAAACATCTCCCGCAGAGGCAATAACCGCTGTTGAAAACAGTTGCCATTCTTCCTCTACATTTGATGGAACAGTTGGAATTCGTTCAAACCTTTCAGATATTTGCCGCGCAAATGTCCCCCGTATCTCATCGTCCTGTAACCTCTCCCATCGTATGCGTGTAACCATCCTTGGTTTACGCTTTGGTAGGGGAGGCACTCTCTCGCTAAGATACAATTTGCACAGCACTAAGTGATGATCAGTTGACAGTTCGGCCCCTCTCAATACGCGAACATCACAAACCATTCTCTTCAGACACGATGGTACCACAAAGAAATCGATCAGCGACTTCTGCTGAAGACTCTGACGGTACCATGTGTATTTGTGAATGTCTTTGTGTGGAAAGATGGTGTTCATGATGGATAAGCCATTTTCACAACAAAAATCCAACAACCTCTCTCCGTTCGAGTTTTGATCAGGATCACCGTTCCTCCCAATCACACTCCCCCATGTCATAACATCTACACCCACATGAGCATTGAAGTCACCCATCAGGACAAAAGAATCCGTATCTGCAACCTTTTCAAGGGCAACATCAACTTCATCTAAGAAAGCTGCGTACTCTGACAGAAGGTTCGGTGCATACACCTGCACCAATGCCAGAGTTGATCTTTCAAGCTTGAGCTTTAAGATCGCAACTCTCCCTCCTAATGGTATCCACTCCAATACTCTGTCTGTGAACCTGGGACTTGTGAGTATCCCCACTCCCGCCCGAGCAGACATTGAGGGTGCGACTCCTGACAGGAAGAGTTTCCACCCACCCGAAAGGTCCACAGTTTTAGAACCTCTCTGCTTAGTTGAAGAGACGCCAACTATATCTAGTCGACTTTTAACAGCCTCCCCAACAAGCTCAAGATCCTTCCCTGTGAGCGATGAGACGTTCCATGTGCCTATCCTAAGTCGATGCCGTTGTCGAATCTCAGAAAGTCTATCTGTGCCCCTGTCGGTGCACAGCGCGTTCACCCCTTGACCCCCGTAATGGTTCGCGAGACCATTGACAGGAAGCTCGTAGCCATTTCGGGCTTGGCAATATCCGAGGCCGGTCGTCTTCTTCGTGTCATCATGGGGTGTGCGCTTTGTTAGCCGTGACTGGGTTGTATGGATGGGAATAACTATTTAAGTTACCCCATCCGCACATCCCAGTCACGTTGCCCGCCCCCCACCACGAGGAGGTCAGCTGCCAGGGGGGCGCAAATTTAATCATTTTAATTTAAAAACAGATTTAAATAAAACTATGCCATTCTTACCTTAGAGGCTTGGTCCTTCTCTTTAATTAGAATTATCACGATATTCATCAAGGGGATTCAAATATTATAACAAATAAACACAGAGATTAAAAAAAAAAACGGACAAAACCAGGCAATGTAAAACTATACACTCGAAAAGTTTGGGAAACACTCGATTACGGAAAACTAAATATTTTGTTGTGTACTTTTGGGCACATTATAAAATAAATAATCACGTGCATTTATTTCCTTGCCTACCAATGGGGTGCAAATTTGTAGCTACATATGTATTTTGACGATGGCGTTTGATGTGCCCCTTCTATTAGCTTAATACATGCTTACTTAAGTGGCGCTAATATACAATTCGTGGTGAACCTGGGCCTCAACCAATACATGCATATGCAGTTAATATTAGTAGTATTTTTTGAAACCTAGCCAGCCAGTCATTCAAACGATTTGCCAGCCAGCCGATTTTATACGAACATATCTTTAAGAACCAAACAACTTCGCAGTGGCAGCAACAACAAATAACTAAAAAAAACATTCGCTTTTGCGCCGCCTGAAATTAGGCATCGGAAAATTCCCAGCCAGTCACTTTTGGCTGGGGATTAAATCAAGAGTAGTAGCCAGTCGGTGTTTGTATTTGTTTTATGTATAAAATTTGACTTTACTAGCAACTACTGGCTGGCTAGGTTTAAAAAAAACACGGCTATTATTATGGACCTTGCAAAGTCGCGGGGATCTGCTAGTTTAGAATAATACTAACGAATCGCAAGTACCAATCAAATAACAAACAATCAAACGTAAACAACACAAATGTAAACAAACAAATGACAAAGACAACACAAATGTAAACAAATACACGTCAAGGAACTAATTTCTTTAAATTGTTCCTCCATATTATCATACTTTCTTTATTTTGGAATAAATAAAAAAATAAAAAAAAAATAAAGCAGTTTCGGACATTAGTAGTGTTAATTTAGTGAAAACGTCAAAAGTGTATAGTAAAATAAAATGAAAATATCATAACTTTTTTTTAAGTATTATAGTTGTCAGCCCCGGTGCAAATCCAATTTTGGGCACTCGCCGTCATATTGGGTATGCCAAGTGGATACGATGGGACTGGATCGACTTCCATATACCGCGACATTTTCGGAAAATTTCCATATTTTTACATATTCACAGCAGCGTATCTTTTTGGCTTTTTGAGATTCAGATTGAGTTGTTACACATACACTCTTCTTTCAAAACATCAGTTGGATAGGATAATTAGTCGCTGACACTTGTTGAATCCAGAAAGTTGAAAATCTTGGGTTAGCTTTATGCCCGCAGTTCATGACATTCAGGTGCTACGAATGTTGGAGCAGCATTGGCATAAATTTCATCTCTCCTCTTTAAAGCGAGACCAAGTTGATAGCGCTATGTCTAATTTTAGCCGAGTTATTGAATTTTGAAATGACCTCGACAGAAACTGTTCGCTCGTTTGAGAATGATTGCCTCCTTACACCCAACATCGATTTTAAAGACGTTTCACGTCAAAAGGAAAATAAGATTTATAGCACTCAGACTCGTTACGGTCCATTATACTACCAGGCAAGAACCTTGTTTTGGTGTAGTGGTTGAGAAAGCGTTGAAGTTATGTTTTCCTCTTATAATCGGGTAGCTGAGGATTTCTAATCCCCGCTAAGCTAGAACCAGCACACATCGGTTAACGAGCAAACACACTACCCACTACACCACTGAAACCCTTTAGGATCATACATACCAACACAAGTGTATGCATATATAGTTGCATTGGAGTAAATTGCACTTTGAGCCGTAGAACCATAACGCCCGTTTCACACATATCCGGCATCGGATACATGGCTTTTTTGTAGCTTTCACACATTTCCGATGCCGCGCCGTATACATGGCGCAGTGTATCCGGTTAAAGGTGCGCAGAACTCAATGAGAGCGTTCACATTTATCTGGCACCGGATACACAGCATCTATAGTGATGGAAATCATGTATTGATCACGTAGTGATCAAAACTAGTAGTGATCGCAATCACATCTATTTCGGTCTGCTGAGGTGATGGCTGTAGACCTGGTGTAATGTATAGGTAATGCTGTCAAAGAAAAGCTACTGTTCCTCCCTTTGACAGCTAAGATCAGCCAAGACCAGGTATGGTTTTCGTGTGCTGATATCTAGAAAAATATAATATAGAAAAAAAATCTCGAAACCAAAATCTCGAACAGCTAAAATCTGAAAAAAAAAAAAAAATCTCGAATGACAATCTCGAGATTTAGTCATTCGAGTTCTTTGTACTTTCTAGATTTTGTCCCATTCGAGTTTTTTTAATTCGAGATTTAGAAAATTTATTTTCGATATTTTTTTCTTTCTAGATTTTAGTCGGCCCCCCTGGCAGCTGACCTCCTCGTGGTGGGGGGCGGGCAACGTGACTGGGATGTACGGATGGGGTAACTTAAATAGTTATTCCCATCCATACAATCGAGTTACGGCTAACAAAGCGCACACCCCATGATGACAAGAAGGAAACGACCGGCCTCGGATATTGTCAAGCCTGGTAAGCCAGGGCATCCTTTGGAGCCAGGCCTGAAGGGTGTCAGTATGCGAGCGTCTAGTGGTTGACAGACAGAGTATTGGAGTGGATACCATTAGGAGGGAGAGTTGCGATCTTAAAGCTCAAGCTTGAAAGATCAACTCTGGCATTGGTGCAGGTGTATGCACCGAATATTCAGTCAGAGTATGCAGCTTTCTTAGATGAAGTTGATGTTGCCCTTGAAAAGGCTGCAGATACGGATTCTTTTGTCCTGATGGGTGACTTCAATGCTCATGTGGGTGTAGAAGTTATGACATGGGGGAGTGTGATTGGGAGGCACGGTGATCCTGATCAAAACGCGAATGGAGAGAGGTTGTTGGATTTTTGTTGTGAAAAGGGCTTATCCATCATGAACACTATCTTTCCACACAAAGACATTCACAAATACACATGGTACCGTCAGAATTTCTTTGTGGTACCATAGTGTCTGAAGAGAATGGTTTGTGATGTTCGCGTATTGAGAGGGGCCGAACTGTCAACTGATCATCACTTAGTCCTGTGCAAATTGTATCTTAGCGAGAGAGTGCCTCCCCTACTAAAGCGTAAACCAAGGATGGTTACACGCATACGATGGGAGAGGTTACAGGACGATGAGATACGGGAGACATTTGCGCGGCAAATATCTGAAAGGTTTGAACGAATTCCAACTGTTCCATCAAATGTAGAGGAAGAATGGCAACTGTTTGCAACGGCGGTTATTACCTCTGCGGGAGATGTTTGTGGAGTGAAGCGGCTTGGTGTGGCGGCTGGTGGTGAGAAAAGGAGTGTTTGGTTTAAAACGCCCGGTGTTCAAGAAGCCATCAGAGAAAAGAAGAGAGCCTTTAAGGTGTGGATTCGCTTGGGCAACACCGATTCTCGAAATCGGTACACTGAGGCGCGAAGAACCTGCAAATTAGCTGTGAAAACAGCGAAAGAACAGTCTTGGAAGGAGTTTGGCGAAAAATTGGAACGTGACCACAGATCTGCAAGATCTGTTCTGGCAGACCGTCCGCCGACTCAGAGGAAAAAAGTTGAATATCGTTGAATCCAAAGACGGTACACTTCTTTCCAATGAGAAGGACATCTTACGCAGATGGAGCGAGCACTTTTCAGAATTGCTCAATCCCGAACAGGGCACCGAAGATGACAGACCTATTGTCGAGAGTTGGGCGGAAAGTAGTCCTACGGTAGAGGAAGTAACTTTGGCGATCAAGGCGCTAAAGGTTGGCAAATCCGCTGGTGTGGATGAAATTCGGCCAGAAATGCTCAAGGCTTTAGGTAAAGAGGGAGTGCAATGGCTCTCGCGTGTCTGGCCTGGGAATGCGGTGAAACACCTGGTGATTGGCAAATGGGGGTGATAGTTCCTCTTTTTAAAAAAAGGGACAAAAGAGATTGCGCCAACTATAGGAGTATATCTCTTTTAAGTCTCCCTGGAAAAGTCTTCGCTAAGGTGCTAGAAACGCGTTCCAGTGCTGTGGTTGAGGACAGTTTGGGGGATGAGCAGTGCGGTTTTCGTCCCGGTAGAAGCACAACCGACCAGTTATTCACTCTCAGAATGGTTCTTGAGAAGGCCTGGGAGTATGCCAAACTTGACTACACTTGTTTTGTAGATTTGGAAAAAGCATATGATAGGGTTCCTCGAGGCAAACTCTGGAGTGTTCTGCAGGAGTATGGCATTGATGGTTCTCTGTTAAGGGCGATTCAGTCTTTATATACAAACTGTAGAAGCTGTGTCCGGATAAACGGTGTTAAATCAATACCCTTCACTGTGGGCGTTGGAATCCGTCAGGGGTGCGTTTTGTCACCTCTCCTCTTCATTGTGTATATGGATTGGATGTTGCAGCGCAGCCGTGGCGGGGAATGTTTCGAAGTGGGAGACCTAAGGATTAGTCATCTGCTCTTTGCGGATCATTTGGTCATCCTTGAGTCCTCTCAAACCGAACTTCAGCGCGCACTCGAAAGGTTTGTAGCCGTTTGTGATGATGCTGGAATGAAGATCAACGTGAACAAGTCAGAAGTAATGGTCGTTTCCAAAAAAAACCCATTCAGTACACTCTGCATATTAGTGGAGTCCCACTGAAGCAGGTGGATAAGTTTAAGTACCTTGGGGTCTTATTCACGAGTGATGGGAAGAGCAATGCCGAGTTATCCTGTGGAATTGGTCAGGCTGGATCAATTTTGAGAGAGCTTGGCCAATCTGTTATAAGGAGGGCTGAACTTAGTGTTCAAGCTAAGCTATCGGTTTTTAATTCGGTGTATGTTCCAACTCTCACCTATGGTCAAGAAATTTGGGTAGTGACCGAAAGAATAAGATCGCGGATACAAGCTGTCGAAATGAGGTACCTTCGCGGTGTTGCTGGAATAACTCGTAGGGATCGAGTGCGCAACACAAGAGTACGCGATATGCTCAATGTTGAGCAGCTACTTTTCCGAACGGAACGATCTATGCTTCGATGGTTTGGTCACGTAGTGCGTATGCCCCCAGACCGGCTTCCAAGACGTGCCATGGTGGCCGTGGCATCAGGTAGGCGACCCCGCGGTAGGCCTAGAAATAAATGGTTGGACCAAGTCCGGCATCCCTCCTGGAGCCGTCTAGAGATTCCTCCTGATGAGTTGGAGTAGATGGCGGAGGATCGAGAAGGATGGAGGGTCCACCTGACCATCCTACCCCCGCGACCCTCATGAGGGATTAGCGGACCATTGAAAATGTATGTATGTATGTACATATGTATAGATTTTAGTCGTTCTAGCTAACGTCATGATCCCGCTAAAAAGATGTATTATCTCATTTCGCTGGATTATTTGGTATTCAAGTTAAAGTTCTGGTACTGTGGGCATTTTGGAAGAGGCGATGGGTTAGGTTTTTTTTTGGAAATCGTGTGTTTGCTTTTTTGTAACATTCGATTACTTTCATATCAGGCATTGTATTGTAAATAAGATAGGCTACTTGTCATCAAGATTTATCAAAAGGTGGCTTTACAGTGACAATAAAAATTAAGTAAATTAAAAAAAAATGCGGTTCACATGAGTTCTGTTGCTAACTCTAGCCAAACTGTTGATATATCTTTAACAGTTTTAACTCTATCATGATTTGTAGAGGAATTAAAGGCAATGAAAAAAGCATACATGTAGCTTGCAGCGGATTTATTTGCATCTCTGACAAGGTGTTTGTATTCACGACCATGCTGTCAGACAGAGATGAAGTAGGTTATTGCAGTTGGCGAAAAGTCGTGCTGATTGTTAATCTTACTAGAATTTAAGAACAGCTCTCTGTTTAGTATTTTCATTTTAAATTTCACTAAGTTTTTTGACAGCGACGAAGACAGCGCATTTAACAGGAGGGCTACCACATGCAGTGTATCGAGCTTGTACAAAGTGTGCCCACAAATGAAAAGAATCTGCCTAGATTAATGCAATTCGGTACACTAAGCTTTTGTTCCAAAATATGGTTGTGGAGTTAAAATGAAGAAAATTAGCTGAAACCCAAACCCATCTACCACATAAGAAAAATATTAAAATACGGTGTCTCCATCAAGCATGAAGACGTATTCGAAAATTTAATAAACTAAAACACAATCATGGTGTAGAAATGAGTGGAATTGACCACCCTTAATTAAGGTATAAATTAAAAGGCAATATTTTACAAAGCCTTATCGCGATTTTAATGAAATTGAATACATCGAACCGCTAGCTGGTCAAAAAAAAAAACTGTGTATTTAAATAGAAAAGATCGGCCTACTATCGTACCTACATCCCATACATAGTAGGGAAGTATTGTTAAAAATAATATTGTTAAATATATTAAATTATTTGATTCGAATCGATTTCAACAGCAAAGAAACCCTATAAAGCTTAAAATACATGGTCACAGTTGATAAATGAAGTGCACATATTATAGTACCATACGTATAGTATATACACTCAAACCAAAAGTTATTTACATATTTACTTAGAAAAACAGTTGCTGATTTTGACGCATACATTTTTTATTACTGACTTTTATATTAATGGATCAACATAAAGAAATAAGAAAAATAACAAAATAACATTTTTGCATTTTTGGCCTCTGATCGTTCCACTGTGCGCCGCGTCGGACGGAAACGCTATTGAACATTGGTGTGAACTTTTTTGTGCTTAAGAATTCGAAATTATATTTAGAAGAGCATTTTATGCATTCAAATACCTACCATACTAGTAAGCAGCTAATCTTCAAAAGTTATGCTTCTACAATAGCCTTTAGTATTCGTTGGCGCACCCCATATTTATTCGATGCTATCAAACTGTCACTTAGCGGCACTGCTAATTGAGAATTACTAGTTGATTTTCTTTATACCCTTTATTTTTGTTTATGTGTGCGTATGTGTAGACAAGTTTTCTATGGAAATATGTTCATTTATAACTCGAGAACTTTAGATTTTGATGCCGTCATCAAATGTCTGACATACCATATTCCATCACAGTGAGAGTAAAGAAATCAAATGTCACACGACAACTTAAATAACTTTAAACTAGCGGCTAAGCGACCATACTAATTCAATGTTAACAAAATATACCATTTGTTCTATTTACTTATCCTAATTCAACTGGAACATTTAATAACATATACTAATGGGACGGATTTATTAGAGCGGAAAGTTTTGAGCTCAGTCAAGCGACACAAAACTTCTTTGATTTTTCTAAAGCACACTGTTGCAATTAGAATTCTTCTAGCTAGTTAGCAAAATGATTTTAATGATAATATCAATAAGATTAAAGCACATTGTTTACTCTATATCCTACAGACGGTGTTGCCGTGGGCATGAATCTAAGATACTTCTGCGAGAGAAAATGCTTCGAAACAGTACAACCACCGTCGTGCTACCGTACTTACGTACTTCAACATACTCATAATGCAAAATGTACATTCCTAAAACTCACAAAACCGATCCAGGCTTTTGTTCTTTAAAAATTTACATAAATAGCAAGTTGACGCAGAAGTTCATAGTATTATAGAAGTGATTTGATGGATGAGAGATGTAGATGTAGATGTAGATATATGATGATGGTGAGGTGCAAGTGCACTGCGACCTATTGTAAATCTATTCTGCTCTCCAAACTAGGTCTCTAAGCGATGGCGTGCTCGATTTAGAGCTCTCCCTCTAGTCCAACTGCTTTGATGAACTGGAGTATCTGAAGTGGATCCAGCGAATGTATAATAGATTCATTTGGTGTATCGCATTTCAAAAGAAGGTGTGCTGGTATTTCTGCGAGGTCCCTGCATAATCTGCAGTGTAAATTCTCTTTTGTCCACAGTTCTCTAAGCTGCTCCTTAAGTGACCAGCAGGGAGTTACTTTATAAGTTTGGCTCAGCCTGTTGATGTTGGTGACTTTGATGGATAGAAATTACGAGTATATTACCTATAAAATGATAGACGTAGGAAAACTTTGTTTGATTAAGGGTATTTCATGAACTGAAAATATTAACCAGAATTATTTTAAGATCAACATATTCGCCCAATTGTGTCGTTTGTTTGAACTGTTTGAATGATAGATGTAAAGATTTCATTCATTCATTTCATCATTTAGAATTTCATACCTTAAATTGACTTGCTAATCGGATAGCTCACAGAAAGTCCTATAGTACATTTAGCAGTTTGTCATTTCAGTTACTTCTACTTTAGAATAAAATAGTGATTTTCAGCTGAGCTTTTGGTCCAACGTAATAAGATTCTGAACGTTTAAAGCCTGTATTGCTCAGGATTTTATCAGAAGTCAAGTTTGAATTCTTTTTCAAAGCATTAAAGTTTCCACGAATGATTATAAAGCATGGCTTCAAATGTGACTTAAATCCAGTTGCTTAGTTAATTGAAGAAGAAAAGTTGAAAATTTGTTACCTACCATCGTTAAGTTTGTTTCCAATTTTGCTGACAAAGTTGGAATTCGATCGCACCACAGAAATCTATTTTTGTATGTAAAGCTGAGCCTTTACTTTATCGTTTAAGATTTTACCGTTTAATCATTTTTCAAAAATTGGTATGCGGTTTCATAGGGATGGATGATTGTCATCTGGTAGATACGCTAGAAACAGGCAATTTTCGAACACCATTAATAAGTAAAGTATGATTGTACGATTTTTTTTACCAAAAACGTGTTTCCGATAATTTAATTTTTTTTTGTAAAATCTTTACCGTTAACTTTGAGGTTAGAATAAAAATTCCAACTGCGCTTTTAATTGTGGACCATATATGTGAATTTGAATTCCTCAAGTCGTTTAGGCTACAGTCAAGTCTACATGTTCACAGATTGGCAGAGATAGAGTTCCTCTATAACACAAAGGGCCATAGAAGGAAGACGATGGAGAAGAGGCGCAAAGCAGTCGTCATAACGCTGGACGTCAAGAACGCTTTCAATACCACGAGAAAGCACATCCTGGAAGCACTGCGTAATATGAGAGTACCAATTTTCATCAGGGAAATAGTGAGGAACTATTTCCGACAAAAAGTGTTGCTATATGACACAGATGATGGTGTAAAGTAGTACGCAGTCACAGGAGTCACCCCAGGGCTCGATCCCGGGACCATCATAGCAGTATATCGGCTATGTGAACTAAGAATGAATAGCGCTTTCCGAACCACCTCGAATCAAGCAGTCTGCGTTATCGCAGTAATGCTACCAATCGATATACTAGCGGAAGAACTGCAAAGGAAGTTCAGTCAGTAGCAGCAGCGCTACTCTTAAGGCAGCCTTCCGTCTTAGGACCGATGGACTTAGCGTCTTATCCCCATTATTGAGACTTGGATAAACCGCAGACATGGTGAAGTTAACTTTTTCATAACATAACTATTAATGGAACACGGTTGCTTCTGGTCATACCTATACCACTTTAAGAACGATGATTTCCCTAATTGTTCATCGTTCAGTGATACTTCCGAAGATGTGGAGCATGTACTCTGTAAATGCCCACGATTCCAGCTACAAAGAAAGCACTACAAAGAGTACTGGGGGAAACATCAACTCCTAAGAATATAATACATCACATGCTGGAATCCGGAAATAAGTGGAACCTAGTGAGCTCATATACCAAAGATACATACATATATGCCAAGAGTTGAGGTGACTAGAGCGAGAAAGGAGAGAGAGCAAGAAAAACGCAGGAAGTAACATCGTGAACTCGAGTAGACATGCATGTGCGTTAGGGTGTCCCTTATTTTTGGACTTTTTTTTTGAACGCATATGTTCTTATTGTTATTATCTTTTACCACTAGACCTACAAATCAAATTTCAAGCGGGCAAGAGTACGCTTCGGCTCACTAATGTTGGTCTCTTCAAGGCTTGTAAAGTGGTACATAGATCCATTCTTAAGGCATCATTTTCCGATATCCCTGACAAATCGGACGATATCATAGGCACCTTAGACTTCGTCACACCATACGAAATTGTGTATCCTGTTAGAGATGATTGGTAAAGGAAGGAAGTCTCTGTACACAACGAGATCGCAATATACACAGATGGTTCTAAGACCAGAGATGACACGGGATCAGGTATATACTCAAGAGATATTAGCCTATAGGCGCCTCAGAGACTTCCGGACACATGCAGTGTGTTCCAAGCAGAGGTTTTAGCTCTACTTAAAGCTGCGGAATTACTTGGGATGGGATCAATATCCGATAAGAATATTGCCATCTATTGCGCTGCGCTAAAAGACCTGTAGTCTTGCGTCACTAAATCTGAAATCGTCAGGAATCGCCGCAAAATGTTTAAGGCATTTTGCACCCAGAGCCGTGTCAGATTATGTTGCGTAGCTGCGACATAAAACGCAACGAGAAGGCCAACGATCTGGCCCAAAAAGGAACAGAGCTCCCGCATAAGGACATCATTGGTAGCATTAAACCTGTGGCTAGGGGAATTATTCGCGATATAATCATCAACATAGCTTATTTAAGATGGTCCAACTTAGATGGGAATAAGGTGTTCAAGGCCTTGTGGCCTGTGTTAGACCGAAGGAAATCTGGGGAGATCATAAGATTAGAAAGATCAGGGCTAAGAACAGCGATAGAAATGCTCTCTGACCAGTGTCTTCTAACGAAGCAGGCTATAAGACAAGGTTTATCAAATACGTATGAATATACAGTAGGTACTGCAATGACTTACATGTATCAGAAAACATAACGCACACACTCTGTGAATCCCAAGGCATTGCCAGGACAAGTCTAAAGTTCCTTGGAAGATCTTCTTCGATAACGTAGAAGAGGCACAATAATGATGTTTTCAAATTCTGTAGGGGAAATTAAGGGATGCGATAATTGGTTTAGGTCTTTTTGCCAAGAAGGTTTCCTAGGGATCGCGATGGGCCCACCTTGGTGCCTAGATAAGATAGGATAAGACAAAGGTGACTAAAAGAAGAACAGAAACATCGTAAGTACATGTCATCGGCAATACCATCTACTCCTTCAGCGTCATTGGAGGTTCTACTTCCCGAAGAGCATGCCACATTTACAAGGTCCGATGAAAGCAGCAAAGCGGACCTTCCGACTGCTCCTAAACCATCATCTGAAGCCACAAAACGAGGAAGAAACGACTTTGTTACTCCAGAATTAGTCTCAGATATCAGTTGAGCATAAGAGACCCTGTTTATGTACTCCAGAGCAGAGTGGAGGCTTTAGGACTTAATTTTGACGATTTTCCAATCAAAAAGTCCTCGATTCAATGCTTGTGGACACTGGTTAGAAAAGAAAGGGCAGAAAACATTAAGAGCGATTTTCAAAATAATGTTCCGGAAGTTACTGTACACTGGGATGGAAAATTGTTACCTGGCTTGAACGTATAAAGCGCCAAGGAAGAACGACTTCCTGTCGTTATTACGTTTGGAGATGGGGAACAACTGCTTTCCGTGCTAAGACTGGAAAATTCTTCTCGTAAAACAAGCTAAAGCTGCAATTCTAGAGCAATTAAGGACTGGAACTTGGATGATAAAGTGCAGATCATGTGTTGTGGTACGACTGCATCTAACACAGGTCGCTTTAATGAAGCATGTGTGCTCTTGGAACAAGAATTGGAAAGAGAGTTGGTCATTTTTGGTTGTTGGCATCATATATGCTATGTATATGAGCTCGTGCTAAAAAGTGTGTTTGATACGAAGCTCTACCAAGTAACAATTAGTTCAGAAATTCCTTCTTCTTTTTTTTTAAAGTTTCGAGATGAATGGAAAAATACTGACTCTAACAAATTGCAAACGTGTACTGATATTGTAAAAGAGAAATTTAATGACCCCAAAATTACTGGACTGCTTAGCTTTTACTTTGCGGGGCTACAAAACCCAATTATTAGAAATGACTGCTGCGAACTTACTGAGCTTTCAGTTATATTCTTAGGAGGAGATGTCGATAAGCAACTTAAAATCAGGCCTCAAGCGAAATGGATGGCAACAACAATTTATGCGTGAAAAATATTTTTAGTACGCTCGAAACTTAAATTGACTAAAAGGATATAGGCTTGTAAGCACTGTATTGAATGCTTACGAAGCAATTTCTTTAAAAGCTCAAAGAAAGCATTTTCATATGGCGTAGCCCGACATCTGTCTAGACAGTAGGTGGTAATATTTGTACTTCGTGAATTACGTTCCGCCGATATAACCTCATTCGTGAAGCGATTTTTGTGAAAAGTTGATCTGAATAGAAAAAGTGAAGTGCGTTTATTTTTGTAAAGTGAACTGGGAAGGAAGCCAGAAAAAGGTTTCGTTAAAATCTTAAAAGGCTCAATTTTATTCGATAAGTTGGCGTACGGTAAGACGCTTTAATTTCGTCGAACTAACACCTATCAATAATTATTGAAACTATTCAGGGGCAGTCAAAAATGAAAAGTTTGGCTACAAAGATTTTGAAGGAGCAATGAAGTTCGGTATCTGACAGTTCAAGAATTATATTGTTAAACAAAAACACGACGAAAAATACAAAATCTTGAATGAAAACACTTAAAATAAGATTGAATTAATAATTTTCTTTTTTTGTTCTAATGAGAACTGATTTTTTGTTTAACTTTTAATTCTATTTTCTTATAAATAAATAATTATAAAATTATCCAACTAGTCGAAACCGCTTTGTATGTGCTTACAAAGCCCTTATGAAGTGCTTTTTTTCCCGCTGGGAATAAACTGAACAAATATTGTACATACCTTTCAGGACATTTCAGACACATATACTTAGCCTTACGCGTGTGAAGAAGAGGACATGCTACGGTCATAGTCCTACCCTATGATGAACTGCTTACGGTGGTACCGTGGGGATAAGAAATCAGAGGCACAGGTGGCTTTCATTAGGGTCAAAGACCCACATACAGGCTTTCGATGCTTTCCACCTTTCTTAAAAAGAAAAAAAAAAAGTTCCTCTATAATAGTACATAGTATGTAGGTCTAAGTACCGAAATATGGACATACTTAACGATAAAAAAAGCATTTTCTAACGACTCTATGCAATTAAATTCCAGCGCTTTTTGCCACTTCTCAGGAACTTAAACAAGTCGTTAAGGGCCTTCTAGGACTCGCTTCATTAGAGTATGTTCGAGCAGATTTGTTTGCATATTCGGTGCTGGCAGTTACGAAATTTAAGTTGGATTAGGACCTCTAACAAACTGTAAGTATAATTTATATATTTCCCATAATCCGAACAGCTAATTGCAAATAGGGGGATGCAAAGTATATCGTCTAGAAGCTTATAAGTAGTTAAGTATACTTGAATTCGAATGAAATGTTTCAGAAGACATGCTTACATTATAGAATGCATCTTTTTTTTTTTTTTTTGTTTTTTTTTGTCCATCACCGAGCACACAGAACACTACGTTCTCTGAGTGTATACTCTCAGTATCGCTTTACACAACAGGTGTTTGTTGCGCGACTAAGGATCATCTACCGATTTTGCATCTCATAGACTACTTCAAATAAACAATATAAATATTATTATTGATCAAAAATCAATGAATAAACGCAATTTTTAAATTGTAATCGTGGTAAGCTAAAATCAATTTCATTGCATAGCTCATTAAAAGTGCATATACACCTGGTAATAGGCTCATTCCTACCATAATTGGTTCTATGCCTTTTGTCGAAAAGTAAATTTCTCACCCGGAGAGATCTCTGGGGAGCATATATATTTATAAGAAAAACCAAATCAGGTGAATTTATGTGATAATTAATTATGTCGCGGATAAATATGACGGAAGATGCTTTACGCCTGAAACTTAAGGTTTGCAACCCAATTAATTTGCTTCTTTCATCATAATTAGGAAGTTCGTCAAACACGTTCAATTTACGGACAGCATATCTCGTGAAATTCTTTTGAACTCTTTCGAGTCTAAGCTCTTGAACACCATAAGGTGAATCCCAAATGATGGAAGAGTATTCTAAATAAGGCCTGACCAACGAACAGTAAATAGTTTTAAGACAATAAACATCTGTAAAGTCTTTACTATTTCGTTTAAGAAAGCCTAACAAAGAGTTAGACTTAGCTATGGCGTAATCATAATATAATGAGAAATTCAATTTAATGTCAAATATGACCCCGAGATCCTTAACTTCATAAAGACGAAGAAGTTTAATATCGTTAATAAATCTAGTACTTTTATAAATACTGTTAGCATTTTTAACGGCTCTCTACAACCTCTGGTATTAGACGCACTCTTATATTGGCTTGTGTCATTTGTGGTTTCATATTTGGTCCATTCATACGGAAATTTAAATTAAGATTCGTCAAGTTTTTAACATGGAGTGGAGTGATAGCGAAAACTGGATTGTCGTTATTTCCCCTCATAAATGCGGTGTGGAAAAAGGGCTAAATTTATAACGCTGCAGTCGCTAGGAATAAGCTATATGTATTTATGATAGTACTAGGAAGTATAAATAATAACGGATGTCATACGGTCCATTTAATGTGGACTATAAATCTACTGTATACTATGCTTCAAATAAATTTTTCTATATCAATGGGCTTGAAATCGTTCCTCAGATAACTTTTTTTTTTAAAGGAAAGGTGTATTACCACCTTAAATATAGTTACGCTTAACAGTTTGAGATGTTATCCCGATTTCTTTTAGAATTGAAACGCCTAATCATGCAAGGGCCCTCGCAGATGTGCTTAAGGTAGTTAACACAACAATTACCTAACCCACATGTTGGTCATCATTGGCACTCACTTGCCCAACCCAATCGTATCTCCATACATATGGCATGTATATGCGCACATATACAGATATATCTAAAACCTGTCCATCGCAAGTGTGACAAATTTGTTTGTTAACATAAAATACATTTAATTCACTGTTGAAAATGAATCCATTTCATTATATTATTTGCACTTTCTAAAGCTCCCAAATAGAATAACAAAAGACTCGAAACGGCAATGAACCCATCAACTTGAGCACAACTGACCACAATGAACTATATTCAGGTTAGTCGTCTTAGTAGTCCGAAAGTAATTCAACACTGTCGAAATCGAAACTATTCAAATTAATCCCAAAACAGTGTCAATGACCTTTTTCCATGAAAAGAGTGAGAGTTATGAAACGGCTCTGGCTAATGGTGTGTTCACACACTCGCATTTCGTCAAAAAGAAACCGAAACAATCGGATTGTGAGATCAACGAATCTTATTAAACCTTCATTTCCATTTTTACAATATTTTTAATAGAAAACCTAAACAGACCTCCGTCATCGGGCTAATATAAATATCGCTAGTCAATAAGCCTTCAAGCAACACGCTATAGCTAAACAATGGGAAATAAAACGAAAGTTGCCATTTCTCCACGGGTGATTAGATTCTCGAAATGCTACATCATCATCATTCAATCAGCAGCAGTGACGACGCACGACTTCAGATCTTTTTTTTTTTTGTATTGAATCTATTTGTTTAAATTATATCTTGAGATGCACTCACTTCATCATGGAATAGTGCCTCCCCCTCCTCCGCAGTGCAGCTGAAAAATCTTATGGTTTATAGTTTTCCATAATTTTTCTATAAACAATGACGCAGCTTGAGAAGAGAAGTCACGCTGCGTTGCGCGTTGTCGTCGTGGTTTTCGGCGTGTTGTGCTGTACGATTAGCTAAGTGCAGCAGCTAGTGGCTTATTGGTAGTTTTCTTGTGAACAGAGGAAACCATAAACGTGGTTTTTTTATGCACGCTTTGCCCTCTTCATCGAACCACTTCTGTCTTCCTCATAGTGGATGTCTTACTTACTTAGGTTTTGAGTTGGAGACCGCACGCCTCTATTTCGGTGAAAGTAAAGAGCTTTCTTGTTCGTTGATCTTTTGTGTGTGCATGTGGAGGCTGATGATCACAGTCATTGTGGCTATTAATCGGAAATAATGGCCAAATGGTCGTAATAGATTTACCTTTTGATGGGTCTTTTATTGGACGCGGCAGTGCAGAGCTACAAGCGTAACTAATAGATACGTGGAGGATGAGAAATTTGCAATTAATTGCCGGAACAAAAAAAATCGCGAATTATGAATGTTTAACAAAATGCTATTGAATCATATATGATACCCTAGAGGAAGGGATATTTGCAGTGTTATGGGAAATTCAACTGGCGGTTGATTGAAATATGAGCCTGTTGTGGAGCTGAGGCGACTTGAAAAGTTAAAAGCGCTGCTCCCTGGGTTGAATGTACCTCTGCGGTGCATCAAGTTATTTTATGTCTGTACATATTTATTTTTATACTCGTATGTTTTTCTTTATTTTGACGACAGATTGTTTTTCAAGTCGTGTTTAGTGAAAAATCAATATATTGGATGTCTTCGTGGAAAATATGTATTCATTCTGATTTTGTTTATTTATCTATTTCAAAATATTGTTAGTTTTATTAAATGGTTGGCGCCTGGTTTGAATTACACAATGTTATATTAGCACGCGTAATCGATGATCCAAAAGATTAGATTAGATAAGTTTAGATTCAGATTTAGGTTTAAATTTAAATTCAAACATAAACCATAAGAGAAATTTGATTCATCGGGGTAAAGAAGAACATGGACCAGGCATTTGTCTATTATCTTTATTGCAGATAAAAGTACATTCAATGACAGTATGTTTTAAAAATAAGATCATTGAAATGACTTCGCGGTTTCGTTTCCACGCTATCCGAGAGACTCAATTTTGGATGACATTTTTACATAAATCGAGCTGAATTTTAGCAATGACTCGAATGACTTTGTTATCCAGGTCATGAATTGTTGCTGGTTTATTCGGATAGACGAGCTACTTGACTTAGCTCCAAAAAAGTCTAAGGGCGCTGAATCGCACGATCATGGTAAACAGTTGACATCACTTCTTCTCAAATAGATTTAGACTATATTATTATAGATAAAAGATTTATTGCTATTCATTATAAATATGTGTACACATGTAAAACATTTTTCCGAGAGTCGATGGGATTCCAGTAGAATTCTTTAGGGATCTCACCTAGTTTTATACAATAAAATCATTGCCGAAGAGATAGTTTCAGATTTGTTGATAAAATCTATAATATTTGCCATTTTTAAGAAAGGTGACAGCAATCATCTGGGTATTTATAGAGGGATATACTCAGTTTTATCTATACTCAGTAGCCTTCGCAAAGTATTTACTCAGATCTTATATAAGAGATTAACCAGCTGGGTCAAAGCTAATCACCGGCTTAGCATTTATTTAGCAGGTTTTCGTGCAGGTCTAACAACAGTTGACCAAATATTTGCATTGGAGAGTATTGCCAGGAGATATATTGACAAGAAGAAGAAGCGTTATGCCTTTTTTGTTGGTTTTAAGGCAGCATTCGACACAGTTTACAGAAACTCGCTTATATATAAACTGCCTAAGATAGGCTTATCATCAAAATTCTAACGAGCCTATAAAAAGATAATCACGAATACGTAAGCTGCAGTGTCAAATGGAGATGATGTGTCCTCATTTTGAAGCCTGACACATGTGTTCCTCAAGCATACATTCTCAGTCCTATATTGTTCGCTTTTTTTGATGATGATAATGTGTCTGGTTTATTAACCCGTTGGGCTCAGTTTAGGAGATGTAGATATTAAAGTTTTGATTTACGCAGACGATCTCGCAGTTCTAGCTTGGAGTCCATTTACCCAGCAGCTACAAATTAATAAGTTAAAGTGCTACTATGATACCTGGGGCTCGAAAATCGACACCGCCAAATTTAAAACCATGGTTTTTGAATCGGCTAGGCGTAAGAGGGTGTCACACGAAAATTGGTATCTGGGGAATGAGCATATTGAAGTAGTCAGGCAATTTAAGTATCTACATAGGAGACTTTATTATACACAATCTAGACTTGCACTTTCATGTAAAAGAAAAAAAAACGACAGTAGCAAAAGTGACCATCAATCGTCTTCTTCTTCTTCCTTTTATCAGCGAGGCTATGATCCGAAAACAAGGGATCACAACCCTCCCACTTCACCGCATTTCTACTGATCCGCCTGTGGGGTTCGCCTATTTGACCTCAGAAAATATCGACAGGCCCGCCGATTTTGGATCACTCGAAATGCCGATGTCGTCGCATTTGTCTGATCCAGGCATTTATAGGCCTACCTTTCCTACATAGCGATGTCTTTGGAACGTTCATTGATATTGCCTTTTTAACAAAGTTCAAATGATCTCTTCATGAACGTGGCAATACCAACTGAGCCGGTCGCGCTCTATTTTTTGTACGATCTTATGTGGATGAGGTAGATATCGTAGATATCACGTCCAAATATAAAGTATTTGATGCTACAATTAACTTTTGTCTCTGCTATGGCAACCAGGCCTTCGGATAGTTTGAATGCATTTAACACACTTTTATTAAGCTTCCCGTGACAAAGCCCACTTACGCAATACATTTTTAATATGGGGTCCCACAAATCTACTTAAAACATCTTAAGGCAAATGCAGATTATATCATCAAGGTTATGCGTAGGAGAGATAACAATCTCTAAAGAAAGGCTTATGCAATTTAGGCTTCAATGCCGCTCGACACGAATAGTATGATACAGCAAACGAAGTCAGCGTTGGCTTCGACCTGGATGAGTTAAACCTTAACGATTGGCAAGATATGTTTTATAGCAGCATAGCAAAGCTCAGTAATTATACCAACATTGTCTGAGCAGTGACCGGGAGTCAATAAACAGGCTTATTTATAAGAAAGGCTTATAAGGAACTTTGTCACTCTCTAGGTAAAAGCAACTATTTTTGCAAAGAGTTAATAGCCAGTCAGAAAAGCTCTATGTTTAAAATAAGAACGGAGGTCTTAGCTCTCAACTACATCCCGCATAGACAAAATCTTCGAGAAATGTGTACCCTGTGTAATAGAAATGAAAATGAAGATATTTACGACACCTTAGTAGTGTGCTTTTACTACATGATTATATTTCGATTATATTTCTCCAAGAACTATCTCACACTTGCAAAAGCTAAGCAAGCTCTAAACGGCTCAAATGGCTGGACACGGCTCTGTAGTCATATATTCACTTCCAGTCTTTGCCATTCAGGAAATGATGAACCTCATCTTGAGAAAGTTGGTTTTGTCTAAAAATGTACTCTCCTCAGTTCCTTTAGTATTGGACAGATTCCTATAAAATTCACTTTTTTCTCGACCCGGCGGGTTGCAAAGATTGTACTGCATAGCATGGCAGGCCAAAGTTTAGGGGTAATATTTCTCCTTTCGCCGTAAAAATGGTAGTTATAGTTTCCAGCTCATATTGATCTTCAAAATAACTAATCCCGTTGAGGTCGTAGTTTTAGCTGGCAGTAGGATTCCCTGTGAATTGATGCTCTTACCTCCTCTATAAAGCCGTTGTGTAATTTATCACTAAGGTTGCTCAAGATGTTGTAGAGCTGGACTTTCATATTTTCTACTTTGCTTACACTAAGATTAAGGGGGTAATCCGCTCTATTCGCTAGCTTCTTCCAGTTTTCAAAACATGCTGCTTCTCTGATGATTGCTTGCTTTGCTACAATTTTCGGTAGGCGAGTGTATCCTATATTTACAACCTTTACCATGTAGTCGAAATGTATCTTAAGCGGTGCAAGATACAACGGTGGAAGGCCCTTTTCAATATACAACATGTAGTTTAGCGTAGTCATCGGTAGCGCAGCATTTGTTTAAGAAAGATGAGTGGAAGTTACTCAACTAGTTCGCTTCGCATGTATCCCCAAGCGTGTGATACATACAACATAGCCGATCGTGCAGTAGCTTCAAAGGTGCGGTATTTGGTAGCAAGATTGATGTTTTTGTTAAGCATACATTCTTTTTATGTTGAGGTAATGGCTTCTTTTGCTTCTTTAAATAACTCCTTTAGATATAAGCTGATGCTATTTCGAGGTATCATGTTTACTCCAAGGTATTTACACTATTTCACTACCTGAACAGATTCGCCTTCAAATCTCCATTTTTCTCTCTATGCATGCCTTCCCTTTCCATTTCCAAACACCATGACTTGTCATTTACTCCTGTTCACTATAAGGTTCCTTATTTTGCAATATTCTTCCAGTTTCGTCATCATTCTTTCCAGCTTCTCTGTCCTGCCGATATGAACAATAGTGTTGAGTGTAAACAGATGGTCGATGGCTGAATATCTTTTCCGGAATCCTACTTGGCACTCACTTAGGATGCCATTCGCGGTAATCAAGTCCGTAAGGCGGGTAAATAAAATGCTCCCAAAGATTTTTCATATGGAGTTAATAAAAGATATGCCACTGTAATTCTCTGGGATTCTCATATATTGGAAAAATCACAGCTGATTTGAAGCATGCAGGCAGTGGAGTAAGGTGTTCGCGAATTTGTGGCTGCAGTATTTAAAGAATTCATGTGCGATTCGATAGTTTCCGGCTGCTTTTCTTTCCTTCGTGTTTTGTAAAAGTGTTCGTAACTCTAGCTGTGTAAAAGGTGTATCCAGTTGATCGTTCACAGTGTTGAACGAATGTCCTTTCGACATTCAGAAGCGATTCTGAATATGTATTTGGCGCAACAGCTCTTTAAGTGCCAGGGCCTAGCTTTTCGGAACCACTCTGTTGTGTGCGATATATTTTTCACACGAATGGAAGGGACCTACAGTTTAGTGCTGTATCCGAAGGACAATTTGGTTTGAGGAGCTTTTTCGAGACAACAATACTCTCGGATGTTTGTCAGACGTTCGCGAGAGGTGGGACCGTGAAAAACCTTGTTGGTGTTTTCTGGGATTCGAACTTGGAACGTCATGCGCAGTGGTCCAGCATACTAACCACTTACGCCACGGCGCCCACGGCAATTCTGAATAAAGGGACCTGGAAACTTTTTCCTCGTGTTATCAATATACCATATATATGTCCTAGTTATCCAATTCGGGCAAAATAAAATCAATTATTGTCTCTCGATATCCTTTGTCTTTAACAATTTTCGCACCGCCTCTCTTATTTCGAAAGACGTATGACCCGATGACGCTACACAAATTAGAACCCGTTTACAACTGCTCCAGAGTCCATTTCTTGAGCCAATTGAATCTTCTATGGATAAAGACCCATGTCGTTCTGCGAAATTCTCTAATTCTCCAAGGAAAGCCCAATTCTTGTTAACGGCGAAAAACTGAATGGTTTCGTTTCACACTATGTTTCGACACTTTCAACAGCAAAAGCAAAATTAATTGTTCGACCAAGCGTTGCAGCAACGCACATGCACTGATCGATTAGCAACTGAATCGATTTCCTCGAATTTATACTATTTTATTTATTTATATGTTTACTGTTATACTCGTACATATAAAGTGGCGAGCTTATAAATAGGGAAATGGTGGTTACAGTTGTTTGAAAACGTGCATAGCAACATTTGACAACTAATTTTGGTAAAAGTTGTTATTGCAGTGTAGAGCACATATTCAAGAACTAACCTCTGCTTGTAGGAAACTGCATTCTATCTGTTTCGTATTTGTTTGTTTTTAAATAACAGTACATCTATTGAATCGGCGCGAACAAATAAATAGGGAAATCTTCTTTTGCTCAGTTTCGACTCAACGTTTTTGCAAGTAGCTTGATTTCTGGGTAAGTTTTGACTTTATAGAAATGGGACGAGGCAACCACATAACTCCAGACTAGCCCGGGAAATTTGTCGCTTGAAGGAAGAAGGCATGACGTCCACAATCTCTAAGTATTTACATATTTCGATAAATGCTTGTCATCAAGCTTTGAAGTTCGTCAAACGCCATGGGGACTTCTCTAACCAACCTCGTGCTACAAAGCCTCGAAAAACACAAGTCGTGTTGATCGCATCATTCACCGTCTGTCTGAAAAAGATAGATTTAAGAGTTCTGTTGACATTCACATCGAAATATCGGCACAAGAAGACGTTAATATTGGTGTTCATACAGTACGACGCCGGTTGGCCGAATTTGGTTTGCGAGGCCGTGTTGCACGAAAGAAGCCTCTTGCAACAAGAATTGGAGGACCAGATTGTTGTTTGCGAAAGAGCATATTAATTGGGCACATGAACAGTGGAAAAATGTAATCTTCACTGATGAATCCAAATTTAATCGTTTTGGTTCCGATGGTAAAACATATGTTCGACGTCGTTTGGGCGAAAAATTAAATAAAAAGTGTCTGAAGCCAACAGTAAAAGGAGGTGGTGGGTCTGTGATGGTATGGGCTGGTATGAGTCTATTGGGTCCTGGTCCTATTTGTCGAATTAATGGAATCATGGACCGCCATGTGTATGAAGACAACCCACTTCCTTACGCTATTGAGAATCTTCTCCAAAACTGGATTCTACAAGCGGATAACGATCCGAAACACACGTCAAGAAAAGCTCAGACATTTTTGCAAGACAACAATGTGAACGTTATGACATGGCCAGCTCAATCTCCTGACCTTAATCCGATTGAGACGCTTTGGAATAACGTTGATAAAATCGTTAAAGAGAAAATACCCTCAAACCTTAACGAAATGTAAAAATTTGTTCAAGACGGATGGAGAACATTTCCATTGATCGATGCACTCGGCTCATTGATTCAATGCCGCGAAGATGTGCGGAGGTGATAAGGAACAAAGGGGGGCCGACTAAATATTAATGTTTTATAAAGTTTCAGCCAATTTTATATCAATTAAACTGAAATCATGTTCGCATTTTTGTTATTTTATAAAGAATTCCCTATTTATGTGCTCGCAACATCAAAAGATCTAATTTAAATTTTTTATTTTATTTTTTTTAGAAAAATGGACTAAATACTTTCATTTTGATGAAAATTTATAATAAATAAATCACTCTTGCTTATGAATAAGATTGTTTTTCAGTTTTTGAAGATTTGACTGTGCTATACAGAAATTACAATACTTTTTTTCAGCCAAATTTCCCTATTTTTAGGCTCGCCACTGTATAGGTTGACGTTACTTCATTTCTCTGCAGTTTAGTTGCAGATATCGATGGTTGAAATTGTACTTAAAAGCGGTATACATATGTATATATGAACATAAATTATGAACTTCGAGTCCAAAATTAGTTTAATTTTCCTTGCATAATAGAAAAGTGAAGCGTTTTTCTTTTGCTTGAAAAATTTCCACCTCTTCCGTAAAAAATATTTGCTACAAAATGTTCTCACTATTAATTAAACATATGTTATTGAAGTTCTCCGACCTAGAACAAGGTTCATATAGTAACTTGTTTTATTTCTAAGCAAAAAGAACTAAAAATTTTGTTTGTTTTGCAAGTAGCTCCATTTTGTAATTTTTTATGGCATGTCTATAATTCTAGTTCAGACCATAACACCTTTAAAAAATAAATAGTATTCTGACTGGGATTTTAAATGTCCTGAAAGATAAAAATCGTGTTAAGAGAAAGAACGAAGAAAGAAGAAAGAAGAAAGAAAGGAAAAGGGAATTGGTGCAACATAAGCACCCAACAATATTTTTCTAAAAAAAAAAAACGTATACGGTTTATTTGAAAAAAAAAATAAAAAAATAACTTAAAAAACAGTATCTCATATTAGAATCACGGTTTAAGTCAATGTGAATACAGTGGTGGTAAAGTACAATGAAAAATGCAATGTCCAGGTGGATTCATTATAAGCAAAATGTAATGCTCAGAGATTAATATACAGTAAAACAAAGAATGGAATTTCTTTATTTATCAGGTTTTTTTTTTGTCACTTTCTAATTGCCATAACATCATAACAACATTCGGGATGTATTGCTCATTCAGTTTGCAAATTTCATTCTGTTAACATCATTGTAAGCATGTTTAACTGAATTTTGAAATGGATATATCGGAAGAGCATATTCAGCATATTTTATTGCTTTTGTTACGGAAAAACCAGAACTGAATCCATGTTATAAATGGCGATTTTGATCTAAAGGATAAACTTCGTTTGGGTAGCCTAGAAGATCAAGCCGATGAGCTTCAGAAGTCCACCGCCGAAGAAAATCCCACTGCTATGGTAAGGGAACTCGCAAGAGAACTCAACGTAAGCCCTGTGACCATCCATCGACACCTAGCAAAGATCGGAGAGTCGTAAAGTTGGGAAAACACCATCTTTCTCAAAATAATCTTCAACAAGGAATCAATATTTCCACTACGCTTTTGTCGCGTCGTTTTTGAACCGGATCATTGCGGGAGATGAAAAATTGGTTCTTTAATTCAGTAATATTAAACTTCACCACCAATGGCTTTGCCAGAAGACAGACCAGCACAACATCACAGAGATGGACTTCACCCATTTAAGGTGTTATTGTGTGTATGATGGGATGCTGACTATCACCACAGAAGTTTACTGTCAACAGCTGTTCATATTAAAGTCGGCACTAGAGTAGAAACGGTCAGTTTTGGTTAATCGAAGGTGTGTTCTATTTTATCAGGATAATGCTCGCACTCATTCAGCTAGGACCACCTGCTGACATTACCGACTAAGTTTTTACATTTGGTGAAAATTACATTAAGCGGACATTCAAAATTGGTGCAATACTACATTACATTACAATATAATAGCTAAATTAAATTGGGCATGCAAAATGCAATGCAGACATAGACATAAGTACATTGTACATACATCTAAGAAGAAAGTATTCGTTGTTTCGAATATTCATTTTTATTTCCGTTCGTTATTAAGAAACCCCAATGCATTCGAAAAAGCGCTTATTATGCCAATCATTCGTTATGTCAGCATTCATTACACTAGACCACCAATGTATTGCGTGGATATTCGATTTCTACTTAGGCATTTTTTAACCGTTAAACTTAGTCTACGTTCTTATACTCACGTCATATTAATCTCGTTTTTAAACTAAAAACCTGAATTTTGTTGAGCTGTTCTTGTTCAATGAAAACACAATCATTATACAAGTATGATATTCAGATACCACCTTCTGTTAAAATTTTTGATTTACGTATACATGGGCTTTAAATTTATAAAAGTTTCTAGCTTGACTTGAATATTTTCACTAAAACTGGTAGGTACTTCTTATAAGTGTTTGCCACCACCTAGAACTCGGTTCTTCCAAGTTTAAAAACCCAGTGATATAAAGATTTATTTCTCCATTTAACACTTAATTTAAAATAAACGCAAGTCAATAAATAACCTACCTTTTTTTTAAATTTGTCTCAATTACACAAATTATATGCAATCAATCACACTTTGAGTTGACTAATTTACTCAGGGAAAAAAAAAAATCACAACGATAATTGAAAAATGAACACTGTTCCAGATGGTTAAACGAATTTCGTAATTTTCATTAACAAAACTTATTGCGAAGATTTAAATGCAAACCGTGCAGATGATAAATTGCTATATCCAAGTCTGAAAAGGTAATTTAAACCCACAATAGCAACAACAACAGCGATATTCTATAACACATTCAGAATAATTTATGTAGAATATCACACAAGACCACCGGTCAAAGCAGTAAGAAATTTATTCACAACATTTATGGTGTGTTTTCGTTTAAGAAATGTATCCGCGTTTGATTCTTGGATCGCCGTAAACATAACTGAATGAATTTTCACATTTAAATCCACATTAGAAGTGATCTTCCTCAAGCCAGTAAGCCAGTTCTTTCTCTCAACCAACCAACCTTTTTTTTTTGTAATTTTTTTCTTCATTTATTTATTTTTTTTATTCTACCAATCTAATTTCATCTTTGCGGCATGGAATTGCCCCAGGTTCGAGTCCCCATTTAACTTTGGAGTAGCTACAATCACCACCAATATATGGTTACAAAAAAAAATGAAGTGAAAAATTAAAGAAAACAAGAAGTGACCACAAGTCATCATCATCAAGCATCATGATCATGTCCGCAGAGATCAACTGAAAGTACATATATGTAGATACACAAGAGTGCGAGTACACAGAAAAGATATGTACATCAGTACGTCGAATGGAAACTTGTTAGAATTGATTCTTTGTGGATCAACAGCGTCATTATTATTTTTAGGAGAGTAGGCTAACTTCGCTAAAGACTCGAGCGATTATTAGGGGTATTATCATGGTTGTAATTACGGATACATCAATTGATCAATCAGGCAGAGAATGACAGCAACCGGACTGTCCACTAGAAAGGAGAAATCATGGAATATACATAGTTTGTTTCTCACACAAAGGCGGAAACCTAACAACCGACCATACACACCGGCGTGGTGGAATGTCCCACTCAACCTAGAATGGAATATAATTGACACCATAGATACTCGTACGAGTACATCTGAAGATTGATCGATAAATCCGTACTTGATCTGGTCATACGTACATTCATCTGCATTAGAATTTTATTCATACATAATTTATATTGCGGTTGCTATACTCCAGGGTCCGGCCGGCGCGACAATGTTGCTCCAATTTTAGAATAGATACGATCCAACAGATGGATGGAAAACCGGGCACGCAGCGTGTAGGCTTGGACAGCCGATACATACACAACGACAGTGTCGCGGTTCTATCCACAGATACTTAATTAATATGACCCTATTTGATGATTAGGTTGAGTGAGATTCTTATGGAGCCCCGGGGAGCACGGGTTGGAGGAGATCGAGTAAAAGCGAAATGTGTGTGATTTAAGAGAGGGATCAAGAGACTAGGTCACTGTTTCACTATTACTCGGAAAAAATGAGAACTTGGGAGATTGTTGTCGTTTTTTTTTTTTTTTTTTCAGATTTATCTGTTTTTTTGTGTGTTTTCTTTGAATGTTCATTCATTCATCTGCTTGTTAATCATGCGAAAGTAAAAGGAATTTTTATTATAATCTTTATGTTTGGTGATTCTACTATTTTTGGCAGAGCAAAAGATACAAATCAAACGAGAATCGAGTGGCTTCCGAGTGTACCGTAGGTGGTGATCTGCAGTGCATGATACTTCTTAATTAGGAGAATTAAGTGAAACTGAAACTTTCACAGGAAGTCAAAATGTTGTTGGACATATTTGGCAATTTTTATGGAAACTGAAACTAGGTAGCTTTATTGTTAAATTTTTGGGTCATGATGAAAGTATTTGCTAGAATCGAAACCGATGGCTTAAATGAGATATTGAAGTATTTTTTGCTCTTGAAACAATGAAGGAACTTGGAAAGATTTAAAATAGGTTAACAACGAAGCCTTACGGCACAACCGTTGAGTTAATAGGTATTATTTTCGTAAACATTTTTAAAAATTTGAGTCAATCACAGGCAAGTGTGACCGAAATGCTAATATAGCTCAATATTACCTACGAGTATATAATGTGATTGTCGGACTAAAAATAGTTTAATTCTCTCCAAAATTGTTCAAAATGCTGTGGATGATTGTTAGGAATGAATTCTAGCAGAAAACTTAATCCATTAGCTCAAATTTGAGTACTTTGAAGATCAGAAAGTTCAAATTACGATGCATGTGTATGAATTATATACTGCTCTAGGAATCACCTGGACTCCAATTCAGAATGGGACAGAATAAACCAAGTGAATAGAACTGCGAATTATATTGAGCGATTAGATTAGTGGAATTATAAAAAAAAAGTATTTGTTTTTATTTATACACACCTTCCTTATCCATTACAGATAATCAACCAAATATCAAGAAACCATTGAGGAGTCACCGGTTTCACTTATCGAATGAATGTTTTATAAACTCATGTAAAAAGAGAAGTACTTAAATTTCCCCGCGACCTAATAAACAGGTGTCCAAATTAAAGCCACAAATATAAAGATTTCTCAGTTCGATGTCACGCATGTACCCTAGTTTATCTTCCACAATCTGTTATTCGTAGCAGGACATTCACAATCCTTCATCTTATTGGCAATTATTGTACAATAGACATTGAGTACGTCACCCAAAGCTAGTATCAGAGACGATTGGCGGATTCTGATTCGTACGTCTCAATAGAGAAAACAAATTGGGGTGACCTCTTTAGACCGTTTATGAGTAAGTAGGATCCGTTTACGAAATTTTGAAGCTAAGAGTGTGGTTCTTAACAAGTACAAATCGATATAAAAATGTAGTTTCTCTTACAAAGCCCTATAGCGCTTAATTTTGCAGACGCAAGTCCGTCACTAACTAACTTTGTACTTATTGTTTCGAGTTCCAAGAACGACAATTTAATACTCTCTAACTCATTCTCAAAAACCGGAATTTATCCTTGATAGTTCTGCGTCATGCTTGCTAAGCACATTATAGCGTAAGAATATTCCATTGCACTTTGCAGACACCAATCTTACACCTTATTTGATAGCCAATGATCGTCAACGAGGTATTCTCCCATTTCCAAAATATTGCTTTGCGCTTTGGAGCTTTAGATTTTGACTGCGAGTTGGTGCCCCACAACGCAGTTAAAACGTACTCTATTCTTGTGATCATTATTCGTTGGATTGTACTGTGGAGAAGTGCGAACGGCAAGTGGGCCAGCTCTAGTGGATCTTTGACGTTATTTAGTGAATCAACCTGTTGAGTTATGCTACTTCTATGACGCATATGTTGGTCGTTTGCCATTCCAATACAATAGGTCACTCGCAATTGGTGGTACATAGTGCCTCAGATAAGTCTGCTCTGATCTTTGAGTTTTATTTAAAATTGTTAATCGACTTAATTCATATTGGGCACCCGATAAATCCATCTTATGCTTCCCAAATACACAAATTTCCTATACAACAAACTTCAGTGCAAAATATTACCTAAATCATTTCTTTCTTAAATTTTTCAACACCAAAATTACAATATACATACATAAGAATGTACATATGTATGATAGTATATCATCATCTGTCCGATAATGCTGAGATCCATAGTAGAGCACCTCTTCCCTCAAAGGCCTGCTACTACTATATGCAATATTATACGAGAAGTCAATCCAGAAGATATTCCTTTAATTACTCACGAGGAGCTGCAAAGGGCATGCAGCAAGATAGGTGACAACAAGGCGCCGGGACCTGACGGCTTCCCGAATAAGGCAGTAAAGGCAGCTGTAAAAAAAAGACCAGACCTCTTCATATCAACAATGCAGAAATGCCTTGAAGAAGGAACCTTTCCCGAAAAATGGAAGACGCAGCATTTGGTCCTGCTGCCAAAAGGAAAAAAGCCTCCAGGGGAACCATCATCCTATCGTCCAATATGCCTATTGGACACCATGGGAAAGATCCTCGAGAAGATAATCTATAATAGATTACTCGCAAAAGCAGAAGAGAAAGGAGCCCTCTCAGATCACCAATTTCTCTTCAGAAGAGCACGATCTACTGTTGATGCCATAAGAGCAGTAGTTGATATCGCCAAAGGTGCCATCGAAGGCGAAAGATGGCTCTATGGCACAAAGGAGTATTGTGCAGTAGTAACGCTGGACGTTAAAAACGCATTTAACTCTGCAGACTGGTCGTTTATTAGAAGGTCACTTGCCAGGATGGATACGCCATATTACCTGCTACGGATAGTGACGAACTACTTCAACAACAGGAAGCTGAGGTACAACACCGATGAAGGGGTAAAATACTACGACGTAACTGCGGGAGTTCCACAGGGATCGGTTTTAAGGCCACTATTGTGGAACATCATGTACGACGGAGTCCTACGATTAACGCTACCTGGCGGAGTAACGATAATTGGATTCGCCGACGACATTGCAGTCGTGACAGTAGCTAAACAGATCCATGCAGTAGAATCAGCTACAAATGAAGCAATTGCCCGGATAAAAGATTGGCTAATATCCATCGGACTAGAACTAGCTGACCATAAAACAGAAGCTGTTCTTATAACCAGCCGGAAAACCATCGAATTTGCCAACTTTCAGGTTGGTAACCAAACCACCAGGTCGAAAGAGGCGGTTAAATACCTTGGAGTAATGCTGGACAACAAGCTACGGTTTAAAACGCATGTTGATTTTGTTGCCAAAAAAGCATCGCATATGCAGGGAGCTCTCTCGCGTATCATGCCTAACATCGGTGGACCTGAATACGCTAGAAGGATTCTACTCTCTAGAGTTATCACCTCAGTTCGGTTATATGCCGCCCCAGTCTGGGCGGAGGCACTGAGGACGAAGGAGACCAAAAGGAGACTATCGTCATCATACAGACTCTGTGCGCTACGGACAATCAGCGGCTTTCGAACCATCTCTGACGAAGCTGCATTTGCCATAGCTGGAATGGTCCCCAACGATATTCTCGCAGATGAAATGCTGAGGATATATAACAGAGGAGCATTGAGTCATCACGACGCCACTGGTATCAAGGTGATAAAAATTGAAGAAAGGGCAGCGTCAGCAGCTATGTGGCAAGCTCGTTGGGCTAATACAACAAAAGGCAGATGGACATATAAACTTATACCGACAATCCAAGACGGGATAAGTCGCATGGAGACTGCAACTACCATCTAACGCAGTTCCTGTCTGGCCACGGTGGCTACCGCAAATATCTACACCGATTTGGACATGACAACTCACCATCCTGCCCGGAATGCCCAGGTGAAGATGAAGATACGGAGCACGCAGTGTTTTACTGCCCACGTTTCACGGCATGAATTACTCTGCCAAGTCCATCACTACTCCTCGACCATATGTTACAGTCGGAAGAGAATTGGATGGCAATATGTTCCTTCGTAACAACTCTACAAAAAGAGCTGCGGAGAATAGAAAAGCTAAGAAGAGCAGCTGAAGCAGCGGAAGAAGCTGACACAAGAAGCATAGCATAAATTGCTAACCAGCCCCGCGAAGTAATACCTAACGGCAGTCCCGCGGGGAGAGTGGTTGAAGTGTGTAGGGTGTGTGTTTAGTACGTAGGCGTATTTCTGGCATCGATTACTCAGGTTTGCGAATCGTGCATGCTAGTAGCACTCGGGTATAAGTATCTATGAAGATTACACATCCCTGGCGCAATCCAAAAAAAATATCATCCTCTAGTTTATAGAAACAAACAAATTACGATTTCATTTACAATCTCCACGATTCTTATCGCAGAATTGTATGCTTTACCCGTGGTTTATATCTTTATAAAAAAAAACCATATGCTCCTAAAAATAAAGTAATATTGATGTGCAGATGTATATTTATTCTTTATATTGATGTAGACTAGCGTTTAACAGAATATATATATATTTTTATTGCAAAATGTCGTAAAAATTCGGTGATATTACTCGTATGAATTGCATTCAATTTGGCATTTAAATTGAGTTAGTTTTACATTATTGGAGCACAGGATAATTCGGTAATATTTGCAGTCCAAAAGAAAAACATGTGTAAGACAGTTTTAATCGTAAGTAGGTAGCGACTGGCGGCTGGTCATATAATCTTACAGAAGAGTATTCATTTTTGAAATTATTATAACATTAATATAAAATCGGTTAATATTCTAAATTAAACTTAAAAAGTATGTAATATACTGTTTTTATGACAAACATACTAGGCGAACCCCACAGGCGGGTCAGTAGAAATACAGTGAAGTGGAAGGATTATGGACCATTGTGGCGCATCGTAACGTCGCCGAAAAAGGAGGAGGAAGATGGCAAGCATGCTATAATCGGCATCAAACAAATATATGTTTCTGTACAATACTCAATACGTTTGGGAATAATAATATTGTGATTGATTGTAAATAAAATGTATACAACCATACAAATTTATACAACCAGCAGCACTCGCTCGAAAAAAAAACATACTATTTCCCCTCTTTCATAAGATTCTCTCAGTGACTAGCTTTTGAGTCATACAGGGTTATCGTGAATAAATTTTCCCTCGGAATTTTTCCCCCAAAGAAAAATAAGGTATCTTTAAAAAAGAGGAAATAATTTCGCGGAATAGAAATCGGTATCATAAATGACAATTCAGGAAAATTTTCAACGTAAACGCGATATCTAATTTTTCCCCGATGAATTTTTTCCCTATTTTTGAAGGTACCCAATATTTGTTCGGTGGAAAAATTCCGAGCAAAAATTTATTCGCGATAACCCTGTAACAGTGCAGTTTGCATTATTATTTTTTGAAATTCTCTTCCCTCTATTTCATTTACCTATATGTTTTGTATTTAAGTGAATTCCAATGCATCCCTACTTTCCCATTAATCGGTTCCAAATTAAAAGAAAACCAACAATACCATATAGGCATGTACTCCTTTTGAGTCTCATCTGGGTCTGCTTTGGTGATTAATATTATTTTTAACTATTTTAAATATACGAACAAAATGGAACGGACCTACAGTTTAGTACCATTTTCGAAGGCCATTTTGTTTTGAGAAGCTTTCTCGTGACAACAATACTCTCGGATGTTTGTCAGACGTTCGCGAGAGGTGGGACCGTGAAAAACTGTTTGGAGTTTTCTGGGATATTAGATATGCAAGTAGCTGCTTATTTTCCGTGTTATCATATAAGTGAAAAAAATGGTCGGGATATCATTTTCAAAAAAGCATTCTTCGATGCCATCGCAACTTCCCCAAAATTGTATAAATGTACATATGTTTATCAAATCATTTGTTAAGCTACGCAATGCACTCCAAAGGGCAAGTGTCCGCTGATAAAATATTCTCTCATATGAAATGTAACTTGAATTTCGGAGTTATATAAGACAAAAATTCTTTTGTTTCCTTTAGTCATGCTTTATAATATTGACTTTGAGATAAGCAATTACATCGGAATGGACATGCGCTTGTTAGAGATAAACAATAATTTTAATGTGAAAGAATTCGTTGTCACACGTGCTTATATAGTTGAAGTCCATATGTATACTTTTTTTTTTCATGGCGAGGTTGCGCGATACTATATTTCTGTGTTATTTTAAAATTGCAGATCTCTAACTGCCTCCTAAGATATTTTGAAATCATGGATATTTAATACTTCCGGTTTTAAAGTTTCTATTAGTGTTCTCTATATCGGAACATAGTGTACTTATGTACATATTGCCAATGCAAACAGTATATATTTCGTGTCTTGGTTGCTTTTTCAAAGTCTTGCTATATGTGCAAAGTCCAACCTACTTAGAAGTGTTCTTCTGCTTCTTCTTCCTCCTTTTATCAGCGAAGTTATGATTCGAAAATAAGGGATCATACTCCCACTTCACTGCTTTTCTACTGATCCGCCTATTTGACCTCAGAAAATATCGGCAAGCCCGCCGATTTTGGTTCACTCGGTTACTGAGGCCAATGAAATGCCGATGTCGTCGCATTTATGTGCTCCAGGCGTTTATAGGCCTGCCTTTCCTACATCGCGATGTCTTTGGAACTTTCATTGATATTACCTTTTTAATGGGGTTCAAATGATCTCTTCTTTGAACGTGGCAATACCAACTGAGCCGGTCGCGCTTTATCTTTTGTAGGATGGCTTCCTTGAAGTGAAGGCTTCCACGGATCACACTACTTGAAAGTGTTCCTCACCCAAAACGCACTTTGCGGATCAGTTTCCTTTAGTAGATTAAGTACCGCCAGCAGCCTTCTGGTAAAGACCCTATAATATCAAGATAATGCAACTGGGACTTAAATTGATAAAAAGTAAAAAGCTCGCCGGGAGGTCGGGAACAGGAGGTGATCATACTCACAGACAGGGAAGCGTTTTCCCTTTTTTCAGATTGAGTGTAATAGCTATATATCTCCTTTTCGCCAACCGAAACATAAGGGAAAGTTTCTGTTCATCTTTTTCCTTCCCTTCTATTATTTTACGAAACTGCATTCAATAAGAAAAAAAACAACAACAAATACGTTAAAGCACTGAGAATAAATTAACTTTTGAGAACAAAAAGATTCTGAAAAACTTGAAGGTTAAGTTATAGGACCCCCATACAAAAATTTCCGGAAACATTTTTTGTATGGCGTGCACTATCTTGTTGCTATATGATCTTTGCTTCTGGTCATGACTCCATTTATGACTTTTATGAGCGTTTGTGCTTTGGAACTTTCACTTTAAAATTACTGAAATCTTAGGACCCTTTCCAACGGGTAATACGGAACATATTGCAATCAAACCCATCAGTAAGAAATCAAAGAAAATTTGAATCATCTCACGAAGTCTATCGCCATTTTCAACCCATAAAAGATCCTCCAAGTCTTTTGAAAACTAAAATCATTATCTGGTTACCTACCTAAAAACCGCATTAAAACACTTTTCTTTTCTTTTATTTCGCACCTCTTTCTATTCCTCATTCCAACTTCATTTACCTTTTTCTTTTCTCAACTTAAGAATAGATTTACAAATTATCTCACAAACGTTTATGTTGACATTAACTTTCCCTTTTTTTCGAAATCTAGTATCTATAGACAAAAAGAAAAAAATATCCAACTTATTCTTACGTCAAAGAACACCTTTACACATCATGTCGACGACGGTCGTTGTGAGAGATCCTTTCAAACTAATTAAATTGTTTGCGAAAGCAAAATCCATGAAAACTCCTATCGTCATTGCAAAAGGTAAGTAAACCGCTTTGGGTCAAATAGCGCGACGAAGTTAACGCTTAACTTTCCCATTTCCTCTGAATCAGGGGGGAAACAAATCTAGAACAAAATCCCAGCAAAAGCATCTTAATCGTTGCAAGGATGGCTAAGCAATATAATAAAGGTGGGTGTGCCGCTTGCCGCCACTGCTATCTGTTGTTATTTAAATTTCTTCCATATTTTTCGGTGCCAGGGAAACCTTTCATCTGACCTGACCCAGAGGGAAACCCATTAGATCCCCACAAACAATAGCGTAAATAATTGGAATTGGATTGCGCCTCTAAAACTTGTAGAATAGTTAAACGAAATGAAAGAAAGAGAACAAAAAAAAAAGAAACAACTTTCAAACAAAACGTATATTTTAAGATGCAGTACGAATTAAAAAATATTCTCCGCAGTATATAAATTCATATTTCTTTCCTAAATTTTACATAAACAATTATAAATAAATACATACATATATAGAGATATATCATAGAATTGCATAAGTAAATATATAGTAATAAAAAAAGCATAGTCTCTCCCACAGTGCGGGGAAAGGCCCATGCCTAATGATAGGTGTATATTGCCATTCCCATTTAGCTAGGTCTTGAACCAACATTCAAGGCCCGAAAAAGTATCCCAAAACTATATATCCTCCCGCTGTGTGTCTGTGTGTGTGCGTGTGTAGATGCTAAACCTATACGAGTACAACGACTCCCGTCGAGTTCAATCAATTCCTACGATCGCTGGCACGTGCCGTAGAGTGACGTGATTTCTCTTTTTCTCGCAGCTCCTTTATGGCCCCCACTGTGCCAAACATCACCTTTGCCGTCAGCTGAGTTTGTGTTACCGCCGATGTCGATGACATTGCCGATGCAGACTGTGACGCGGCGTTGGCAATTTGTGACAATTTTCCCATTGAACTGCTACTGTTAGATGCAGATGATCGGGTGTTATATGAGGAAGCCGACGAAATAGCCGATTCACGATCACCGCTCGAGTTACTCGCACTAGCATAGGCGTTAGCATACGGAATGTAATTGTTGTTAAGGTCACGGCCGCAACTTCTGCACTGATTCGACATGGTGGTAGCGGTAGGTCGTACGCACACTTTAAAATGCAATTTTTCTGCAGTAAGCACTAGATCTCTAGATTCTAGATGCAGATCGGTAGATTATGCCGCACCACACGCTATTTGGACAATAACGACGATCGCGAGATACCCATACACTTTCACAGACTCACTAGAACTAATATTTTCGAATTTTTGTTTTTGTTCCGTTGCTCCTATAGCTACTACTTGCTTCTAGTGTATCTACTACACGCTGGTGCTGCTGCCGTGTCTCGCGTTTGTAGTGCTATGTTTGTTGTATTTTCCGCGTCCGTCTGTCCTCCGCTGTGTTGTGTTTCTTCTATCGATCGACACAATGAGAAAAATTTCTCTTCACTTTTCTGTCTGTTTTTTTTTTTTTCTTTTTCTTTATTCGTTTTTAATTTCTTTTTCTTTATTGGTGATCGTGTAATTGGTTTTAGATACTTTTGTCAGCCTCTTATGAAACATGAAAATTTGTGAGGTAACACTTTTAACAAAAAAAGTAATAATTAGACCCGCAGTATTACATTACACTTGCACCAAGAAGAGAAGACAAACGAGACAAGAAGACGAATATGACTATGACGACGATCTCAAAGGTTCTTGAATGCGTCGATTGCACCTGACTCGATCGGTTCGCTGGCAGATACAATCCACGTTACTTACTATGGCATGCCTTGCTGTTGCTGCTGCTGTTTCTGGCTTGTTGTGCAGTGTAAGGGAGAGGCGATAGAAAGCTTTTCGTGATTTCTCCCACTTTAAGCTTTTTTCCTCCGATCTTGCTGGGATCGCGCGCCGCATAAACTCAATGAACTCTACGACGATAGGGAAAATTCTTAAGAGAGGCTACAGAAAAACGAAGAGAACAGGAGAAGTTTCTCATCGTATTCAAACATAGACAGACGAAAAGATAGAAACGAAAAATATAAGAAAATGAAGAGGAAAATCGTAAGTTGAATGTGTGTGGGTATAACAAAATTGAAATAGAAAAACCAAGAAATGTGTGACAAAGAAAAAAAAAACCAAAACAAAATAACGTACAAAAACCGTTGCTTTTATTTTACACGAGACTTTGAGTCTTTGCTTTGGACAATGACGACGACTATTTCGCCGCTGAACGCAATCGACAAGAGGAGTGGAGAAATGTAATGATATAAATTATGTATCTATTCACTCTCAGTGCATTATTGCATCTTGCTGCTGTCCTGACTCGAAGAAAATAACGAATCAAGGCAAATAACCTGATGAGAGAAAAGTAAATCGAGAGATGCATGATCTGAAGTTTCATTACGCAGTTGGACTTTGTGATCATAAGAGTCTTCTGCTTCGATTTCACAAACCAAAGCCAGAGGAACAATCTATCAGAAGTCTGTACAACCGCCGACAATATTGATATTATTGGAAGAATTCAACGGGCTGTTACTGGTACGTTTACAAGCATTGAAGCAGAAGCGGGCAAAATGGGTTTAGCGATAAACGAGGGGAAAAACGTAAGAAATTCGATCCCGTTTGAGTTGACTGATTTTTCAGGAGAAGATTCAATGACGAACTATACGAGATGTACAGCGACATCGACCTGTTCAAAAAAAACTGCGTATTAGACATTTGAGATGGCTAGGACATGTAGAGCGAATGCACACCAATGCTCCGGCTCGCTAAATCTTCGAATCTAACCCAGAGGAGTGATACACTAGAGGGCCTCCTTGCCCTAGGTGTCGAGTACAAGTTCAAGGGTACCTCAAGCAACCAGTGGGCAACTTGAGGCAATTGGCTGAAGAGGGAGTTAAATGATTTTTGATTGAGGCCCAGGTTCACCCCGAACAGTAGCGCCACCTAAATAAGTAAGTAAGTAAATCAGAAATGAGGGTGTACATATATGATGCAGTCAAATTCGAGGAAGTATTGTTTGATCCGATCTTGCTTTAGCAAACATCTTTCCATACATCACTGAATTCTATACTCATACGGAAGATAAAATTGTAAGAAATTGTAATTGTTTTTAGTAATAATTCTCTATTCATGTCGCTACATTTTTTATCGAAATTTCCGCGAGCGCTCTAGATGCTGCAAAGTACTTCTGGTGAATACAAACTTGCAAGTGGGGCCTCAATAATACTGCGTCTACATCCACCTACCTACATTAGACCAACCATCAACTATCTTCAGATTACTCACTTTTCATTTACATTTACATTTTGATTACAGCATTTCATTTACCACAGATTCATATGACCGCATCTATACTTATACTGGCTCCCATTGGATAGAAGGCGTCTTCACACATGTTTTCACACTCATAAACTAATTCCTTTCAGGATTCGCCCAGTGAGTTTCTCTCCACGAATGCATTTGAATGAACACACGACCCAACTAAACAATAGGTAAATATACAAAAAATATACAAAACTCATTGAGCGAAAAGAAAAATAAGCAGTTGGATACATATTTCTAGAAGTTCTGTCATTCATAATGAGTCTAGTTTATTTTAGACTCAGAATATACATATGTGCACATCGAGGTAAAGTTTCCTTTGTCGCATTCAGGTTCTACTACAGTGATTTGCCTGATGGATACTAAAATTTGTGTTCGGCGGAAATACAAATGAGCAGTTACAAATAGTGTTCCATTCACCCTCAACTTATAAATGGTGTTCCCCACTTAGAGGAAAATACAGTCGATGATAAAATTATGACACGACCAAGTAAGGAACTCCGGGAATTCAAAACGAAATCCTGGAAAAGAGGACGAATATGCCAATTTTTAGAAGTAACACTTAAGCTTCCTCAAGATATTTACATAACCTTTTGCTTGAATGGTTGGAAATATGTAGATGGAGGAACTATTATTTTGAAATGATAGTCGATTTATTAAAAAAGGAAATGCAGTTGGAATAAATTCTTAAATATAAATACAAAAAACCTAATGGAAGATCAGAACTCACTATCTCTAAAAGAAACCAACATTCAACTAAGTACGTGGTAGAATACTCAAATAATGATGAGAGGTACACAAACTGCTTAAGTGATCTAAAATGAGAAACGTATGAGTTTGGTTGATATGTATACAGAAGTTGACCAAAACCCAGGCTATAATGAAGAGTATTTCCGCGCCAGATATCGAATACTCAAAACTATTGAATAAAATTTGCATGACACTCATGATCGCAGATAACATCATCTCCAATAGATTAGAAGTATTCATAAAGAACGTGTAGCACGTGTTCTTCCCCTTTTCCGGCACTAAAAAGAGAGTTCGTATGACACACCTTACGCAGGTGGGGCAGCCCGGACAAAGAAATAACTCATCCCTTAAGAATGCGTTCGAAATATTTTTCTAGATGTAAGAGGGACATTTCTTGAACCTCTAAAGTGTTCTATAATCAGTGCATTCACAAATAAAATGCAAGCTTTGAACTAAAATACCGCAGGGTTTAAGGGTTTAAGGTTTGAGTGGCCTTTGGAATTATAATTGTTTTTTTTAAATAGGTGAGATACCTCCAATACAAATGTAATTCCCCAGAACATAATATCTATATACCATAAATACCACGTTATTCAAATAAAATTATTATGGACTTAATTATAACAAAGTTATTTAAAAATAACCACCTCCTCCTGAAATGCATGACTGTTGATTGTAATGAAAAACACATTAAAATGCAAATATGCCATTTTACTTAAAAATTACAATAAACGTACTGAGAGATAATTTAATGCGCATTAGTATCGATCAGATACTCATTGACTTGGGTTATTGGTGTCAACACAATTAAAATACAATAATTTAAACTCGGATATTGAATTCATTCATTTTTATACCCTCTCCCACGAGGTGTATTAAGTTTGATGCATTTTGTGTAAGTGTGTCTCAATATAGAGAAATTTGGGTGGCATGGTGTAGTGGTAATGTGTTCGGTTATTGAGTAGCAGGTTGTCGGCGCACGTATCAACCAAATCCATTCAAATTCTTTAATAATAAGATTAATTTATGCGATAATACATTACCTACCTAGTATAACTCAAAACGTACTCCAAACAAATATTAGAAATCACGACCGCATACAAAACCCACCGCAAGTTCTTCCCGGACGCCACCCACGAATTATTCTTACTATCATCAGCACTGAGAGGGTTGCTTAAATTCGTGAATTCTTCATTCATTTTAAAACTTGGTTTATATAATAAGTGTACAAGGGTTCTACATAAATATTATGTCAATAACAATGAACGTTTTTTTTTGTGAGGCTTCTTGTCTTGTTTCCGCTCTTCCCACATATGAATTAGTCCTTTTGCATTCGTTGGAACTGTTGGGAGTAATATTTTTTCATTCTTGACTGTGTTTTTTTATCTTTTTTTGTTAGAATTGCGTACGAGCAGGCTGGTATAAAAGCTTGCTTGCTTCCAAACCAGATTTTCGTACTTTTTGATATTTGACAGCGAGCATTGCCATTTTCTAAGATTGAAAATCAATGTTAGGTTAGTGTGTTAGATCCAAATATTTTAAGGAAGAAAACAATTTGATGCGAGATACTAAGCCCTAGACCCTTTATTTGCCAAATACGCTAAATATTTGTTTTTAACTCCTCTCGCCGCCTATACTTGACAGTGAACATCACACAATATGGGTGATGTACATCGGCAATCTTTCTGAAGTTCACGCTTAGTATTGTAAGACTGATACATTATCATCATTATCATCATCACTACATAGTATAAAATAGAGTCCCCAAGAGTCCGCTGTATGCGCTAATCTCGAGAACCACTTAAGGAATTTGGATGTGGTTTTCACTTTTATGATATGCATTTCCCGGGGAAGGTTGTTGTGTACCGAAAATTGCTCTACCACTTACAAAAATGAGCATTTGAGGTCTTCAGATAGGGGGTTAAAATCGCATTCACATGGTCCTAACTCAACAATGGCTTATTGGATTTAAAAACAAAAAAAGTGATTTTAGTAAATTGGTTAGAAAGTCGTTTGAACTATATATTATCTTTCTGCGTTATCCTGAAGCTGAGCTATGCTCAAAACAATTCATGAAATCATCGGCAACAATTTTCTATTAGTGGAACACACAGCCAACAGCCGTGCAGCAGTGGGTGACGTTATAGTGTGTTAAGCAAATGTTCTGCATAAATGAGCATGATCAGTTTGTTAGGCAAATTTATTTTCTGTGTGTGTGTATGTGTATGGAATGTGCCAAATCTAGATCTACTGAACGGATTTGAGTGCGGGTTTGTTTTTACCTCAGCCAGCAGTCGTTCACGGATGTGTAATCTTCATTGATACTAATAGCCCGAGTGCTACTAGCATGCACGATTCGCAGACCTGAGTAATCGATTCCAAGAATACGCCTACGTACTAAAGGCACTTCAAGCATTCTCCCCATGAGACTGCCGTTAGGTATTTCTTCGCGGGGATGGTTAGCAATTATGCTTTAGTCTCCGAGGCAGCAGTGCAGCAGTGGTTAACATTGCGATAGTGTGTATGTATGTGATTTTACGCGCGCAGTGTGTATGGTGTACATATGTTCACGATCCAGAACAGACGCTGAGATCTAATCAAAAATATATTTTTCAAAATTTAGAATTTAATTAATATTTTTTTGATCATGATCTCAAATCTGCACTCAGTGAACGTACCTAATTTCTTTTTTTTTTTTTATTCTCCTTTCGCTGTCTCTTCGAAATTTTTAAGAGCAGAACAGAATGGCTGGCGGAAGGGGGGTGGTACCTGTTTCCTTATATTCTTTGGTTTGCTTTTCTGTTATGCTTGCTTGCCTGTTTATGTGGTGTGTGCGGAATTGAGTGTGCTTTGGTGAGGAAGTTATAATTTAGTTTTAGTATTGTATTCAGTTAGTAATCATACTTTAACAATGCTAACCAAAGTGCGGGCGAAGCGGGGCGAGCATGGGTCAGCTAGTATGATGTAAATAAAGTATCTTTAAAATCAATGGTATTACATCAAAGTATCAATTAATGGGGTTAAGTCAAATATAAGGGCTAGGGTGTCATACGATCCAACGGTCGAATCTTTGTTCGTCTTCTTCTTCATTATCTATTTGCTGTTAACTATCCATTCTTTTCACAGGTTCCGGTCACGGTAATCTCTCCTCATTTCCGTGAGGGTCTTAGCCCTCTTTCTTCCTACAGCTTGGATCCAGTCATCCCAAGTGTTGAATGGTTTATCTTTTGGTGCAGTTCCTTAATCTTCACATCAGCTATTTGTTTAGATTTTCTTCTCTCGTCCATGCGCTGCACGTGTCCAAACGATTTTAGTTGCCTTTCCTCTATTATCTCTATGATGGGTTTTCTCTGACCATCTTCTGCTCTTATTCGTTCATTTGTTATTCTGTCTCTTCTAGTTTTCCCTGCAACTCTTCTTAAGTATTTCATTTCTGCAGCTTGGAACCAACTTATGTGCTTATCCAATAGAGGTAAGCTTTCCGTCCCATATAGAACTATTGGCGCGAGTAGTGCATTGTACAAAATCATTTTGGTTTCGGTGCTTATCTCCCGCTCGTTTACTATGGTACTGCTAATTTGGTAGCAGGCTGATATTGCCTCCTGATCAATTCTTCCATCCCAAGTTACTATGGTCCCCAAGTATTCAAAGGCGTCCATTCTTTCAAGAGCTTTTCCTTTGCACGTTATTGTGAAATCCTCTTCCGATCTATCCACTTTAGATACCCATATAACTTATCGGCATTCACCGTCATACCTTTCCTCTTAAGTTTAACAAACCATACTTCCACCGCCTATTGTGACTGGATTGTTTGCAAAGATGATAATGTCATCTGCATATAGAACTAATTGCAAATAGATAGGTTGTAATCTCTACATTCCGATTTTGATTTTATCAGTCCATGTTCTACATGACTTGGCTACTTCATCGAGAAATATATTGAACAACAGTGGGCTAAGACTGTCCTCTTGCTTCAATCCTTTTCCTATCTTGAACCCTCGCGAATTTCCCCCCTCTATTTTTACTCTGGCGATGGGATTGTCGTATACGCTTCTTACGTATATATACGTTCCTCAAGTACATATCTTGTTGTTAAAGCCTCCCACATGTGCTGTCTTGGGACACTAGCATATGCAGCTTTTTAAGCCCACGAACGCCATAAAGAGGTCCTTGCCCTTAGCGATCCACTTCTCCATAGTGGCTCTTAATCTAAAGATATACTGTGTCTGTTCTTTCTCCAAGTTTTCTTCCACGACTCTTCTGAGCCGCTTTTACTTTCGTGTACAGCTTATACACTGTTGAGGAGAGATTAATCGATCTGTGGTTGTAGCAGTCATAACTATTACCCTTTGTGTGAATTGGTATAGTGAGGCTCTCCTTCCATTTATTTGGGATCTTGTTCTCTTCCCAGGCCTTTTGGAGTAACTCCGTTAGTGTTTTCCCTATCTCTAGTCCGCGATTTTTATTAATTATGGGGCTATTTTGTCTCGTTCATCGGCTTTCACACTTTTCATTATCTGAATGAATTCCACCTCTTCCACCCTAATCTGCCCATCAATTAAATCATCTCCTCTTCTGCATACGGTCCATAGAACATTCCTTCTTCATCCGGAGTCACCTCATCTTTTGAAAACTTTTCTTCATAGTGTATTCGCCGTGTATCTAGTACACCCTTTCTTGATTGTTCTTTTTCATTTTTCATAATTTCCTCTAAGGTTTTTCACTATTTTCCAGAATCCCTTCGTATTCCACTCGCGTGCCTTTTATTCTATCATACTATGTTACTGCCTTTCTACAGGTTTCCTCCGCGGTTTGCAGTAGAATTCCTTTTAATCATTTCCATTTGCCCTCCAGATCGCCATCGTCAGAAGTTATCTGTAGTCGTCGTGATACTTCATCGACATTATCTCTTCTTCTGATTTCGTTCCTTAACTTCTTGAGTTTAATAGTTTCAAATACTTTGTATTTCGGCTTTGGAGGCTTAGTTTAGTGGCATCTCAACTATTCGCGTAAAAGTAAGTTCTTCATTCTACTACTACTACTACAACTGAGAGCGTTCGTTTTTTAAGCTCTATGTGATAAAGTGACAGTGAAGGGATGAATTGAAGGTTACACGAAAGCGGAATGGTTTGAGTTTTTGCAAATCATAAGTTTCTGGTAATAAAGGAAAAGGAGAGTTGTCCCACATTCTTTCTTGTTTGGCTGCAAAACGATCTCCGCAACTCAAAGGTGCGCTTGAGACGTGGCTGTAAAGTAAGGATGCTTCACAAATTTTCAGACTGAACAGCAGCGAACACATGGGAAATAAACACATATTTTATCTAAATATTTATGGATGGTAATTTTCGGCGGTGTTGCAACGATTGAATATAAGCAGATCATTGATCAATATAAATGCCATAAGGCCCACCCAGATATGTGCGTTGTGTTCAAGTTTCGGACGTGTAATAGATATTAGCTAAGCCTGTGGAAGTGGAAACCAATGTTCGTCTTTTGTGGAATACGAGGCAACTAGCACTATATTTAGCAACATCAGTAATCTGCTGATTGCAGTTATGCTCCATATACCGTTCCCCACAAGACATAATATCTTCATTTTTAGCACATCAGCCGAGAGCTCCGCTCTAATTCCTTTTTTTTCTCTTGTGTAGGAAACTTTGATAAAACTTCTAGAACAAATGTTTGAGAAGTGAAGCTCTCCAGCTCACTGCATCATTTTCTTTATTTCCATCAATGTGCAGCCAAAGAAAAACAGCTGAACAAGGAGCCAACAGGTCTTTCAATCTCATTGGCATTTTCAAGTTTTATTTTGATAGATACTTCTATTCACCTACATACATACATACATGCATACTAATATAAATTCAATTGAAGTTTTTTTTTTTTGCCTCCCTCTGACGCGTCTTGCTTTCGATTCCTGTATGTGACAAACGCGAGGCAATAAAGTTTGAAAGGTGTGCGACGTTCGACATTCGACAAAAGCACGGCGAAAGAATACCGAAAGCAAACAAAACGCAAAAGAAAGAGAAAAGCATCTCGAACGTTGGAGTCGATACTGGAGCTAAACGGTGAAGGCGGTTGGTTGATGATGGAGACCTACTTCCATGGATTTACGGATTCAACGACTGAGGCTGGAAAAGTGTGTCAGTCAGGCACTACGTCGTTGAACTGCAAAGCAAGAAGAAGCGAGAGAGAGAGAACTTTTACACTTCTTACCGTTGCTGATGGTTCTGGTCGGCTGTGCATTTTAATATCCACATTTTATATCTTCTACTCCCCAGTTCGGCATAGCCGTTCTTGGCGCTGGTTGTTACTCTCTTCTTCTCCGGATTGTGCGGCAACCGAATGGATGCACGTTCTTGCACTTTGGCTTGGTTCTTGTGCTTACTCTGTGTGGTGTGGTTGTAGATTCTCTCTCTAATAGCACTGACGATGGTGACGATAGTGGAAGCACCCAATAACAGCCTCAACCGGCCGTATGCTATTCTAGTGTTTGGATTTACTAGTTTATCTGGTTCAGCAATAGATTGGCTAGGTATGTTTATTCTGCATTTCCTCCGTTCCTCGGCGGTTCTTCGGCTTATCCCAGTGAAGCTGCAGAGTGCAGAGCCGATACATTGTAAACTTTTTACTCATGCAATTGCAATGAAATCGAGAGATGCCTACATACAGATGCCTGAACTTAGATCACGCGTGAGTTTTGATTTCTTGTTATTTCTTTTTTGTTTATATTCTCGGTGTTGCTCTGTGTCTAGAGCAGGAATGTAAAAAAATCGTGAAAACAACTGAAGCAATCAGCAGAATTCTTCAGGCATGTGGTACAAGTACGACGACGGCGAAGATACGGTGAGTATGGTGGAGTACGAGGTGTGGGTAGACAGGTAAACGGACAAGTGTTTTCTTGTGGCGAGCTTTTCTTATTCGTAGGCATAATTGAAAAATATCTCATGGATGCACAGTCTGAGTTATTAGCTGAGAACATTCAATGGTAGTTTGGGTGTAGTATGTGCATGTGATTCTGGGCGTATGAATTAAATTAAATTATAATTTTCTTATATGTATATATGTACATATACTTTTATTATTATTATTATTTTTTATTTATTTTAATTGATTGGGTGGAGTGTTTGACAGACACGTAGGTAATTAGGAAGGTGAAGACTTACTTTCCATATCTAATGAAGTCTAATTAGTCTTAGAACTGCATGTCGGTATGGGTTGGTGTCGTAACCAGTTAAACTTCTATTCGAATGGCATAATGATCTGCAGCTGCTGAGGTGACGCCAGTGGAAAATTCTGAAAATCTTTGTTTCACCAACCTGAGAAACAACGCTGTTTGGGCTTAAAAATCCATAAGTTCCACCACCCGCTATTTTATGACCCTAATCCATACAAATCTGCAATACACATTGAATCCCAATTCCTAAATTCCTCAAAATTACACTGGCCAACAAAAAAAAAATATTTTCTTTTTGCCGTTCCTCCAAAATGTTTTTTTTTATATACCTTGGCATGAAATTGTTTAAAATATCTTCTTCTTCTTCCTTTTATCAGTGAGGTTATAATCCGAAAAAAAGCAATCACAACCATCCCATTTCACTGCATTTCTACTGATCCGCCTGTGGGGTTCGCCTATTTGACCTCAGAAAATATCGGCAGGCCCGCCTATTTTGGATCACTCGGTTACTGAGGCCAATGAAATGCCGATGTCGTCGCATTTGTGTTATCCAGGCGTTTATAGGCCTGCCTTTCCTACATCGCCATGTCTTTGGAACGTGCATTGATATTGCGTTTTTAACAGGGTTCAAATAATCTCTTCTTTGAAGGTGGCAATACCAGCTGAGCCGGTCGCACTCTATTTTTTGTACAATGGTTTCCTTAATGTGAAAGCTTCCACGGATCTTCGAACTTCTCATTCAATCAAGCTGTGGCACTCCTGCTGTCGTGCGAAGCATCTTCATCTCAGCTGCCGTTAATTTACTCTCCTGTGTACTTTTTTTTACATCGTCCAACATTATGAACCGTATGTGAGCGCTGGACGCACAACTGCGGTGTAGAGCCTTCCTTTCAACTTAGGTGGCATTTTCTATCACAGAAGATAGCGGAATTTTCTCGCCACTTCATCCACCCTACGCGATGATTGATGTCGTCATCACAAGTTGTTTTGCTATTGATCATAGATCTCAGATATTTGAACTTTTCGCACTTGGGAAGCACTGTTCCATTGAAATAAATGTCTGGAATAGGTCTGAGTGGATCAGAGAATAGGCAATACCCATTTCCTTCCAGAACGTCTACCCACACATCAAGTGCTCCTTGCAGGGATGTAGGATCCTCACGTATGATGGGTCCATCGTCAGCAAAGAATAAAATTGTTTAAAATGTGTCTATAAGAAAATGAATGGTATATCCATATTCTTAGAAAAATCTGTTTATTTAAAAAAGTAATAATACATGAAAATTTGTAGATATTATCTTTATTTTTTTTTTTTTTTATTATTCTGAAGACTTTTTGATGCGTTTTGCTTGTCATTTCGAGGTCCAACAAAAATCTGCGAGAATGCTCGAAGACCATTTTCCTTGATATCGCTTTTCCACCGCCATGCTCGTCACTTACGGCACCTAAGTTTTCAGTGAAAAACTCCAAATGAGAATCAAGGAAATGAATCTTTAAGGACATTTTGGATTCCAAGCTTTTGTAGTTTTGTAATATGTAGCTTAGAAATTATTTCCTTAAATGTAGTTTGGTGACTTTGTATTGTCTAAAAAATGTTATGTCACTTCAACAAAAGAAAGCTATGCATTTTTTCCTGTATATTTAATTTGTCAATAAAATTGGAGTCCTTCATGACCTTCCTTATATCTGGCCCTATAAAAATGAGTTCTTTTAATTTAGCTTCGCTCAATCTGGGGAACAAAGTTTTTAAATAGAAGAAACCTTCTCGGGCTTTATTCATGGCTTTAAAAAAGCTTTTCGTAAGTCCCATTTTTTTTTTCCGAGGGTAGGTGAAAATCTTCAACAAGACACTATGAGGATCGACACCGCGTGCTCATAGTAGTGTGGGATTCTTAGCCACTAAAGAACCTCCCTTCAAAACAGACTTGTTTTTATTTTTACTACAACTAAGTATTCGACTTATCAAGTAGTTTTCATTTCACGAAATAAGGGCATTTTGCAGGGGCCTTCCCATTAGAAGTTCCTGCCAGTTCCGCAGTTTAGATGCGGTTACTTATCGCGCTAAGTCTAAAGGTTTGGTTCTTTGTAGACGGCGCAGTAAATTTCTTTCTTCCAAAACTTGGAGGACTGTAATATTTACGTGACTTTCTAGTCGACTTTTATGCTTTCTCGCGTAGGTTTGAATTTCGTTTTCGATTGTTTTAATGCCAAGATCTCTATGGATATCGCTATTTCTTATATATCATGGCGCATTTACAATACCCCTTAGCACTTTGTTTTCATAAGTTTGTAAAATTTTAATATTACTTATTTTGGTACAACCCCAGAGTTGTATACCATATGTCCATACGGCTTTAGCACTTGCTTATATAAAAGCAGTTTGTTCTCTATATTAAGCTTGGAATATTTTCCAAGTAACCAATACATTTCTCTATATTTATAATCTAGTTCTTTGCATTTTTTCTTAACGTGCGTTTTCCATTTCAGCTTTGCATCAAGTGTCATTCCAAGATACTTAGCCTCATTTGCAAACGGAATTTGAACCGAGTTGGAAAATATCGGCAAATTATTTACTCTCTTATAAGTAAAATTTACATGAACAGATTTGGTCTCGTTGCGTGCAATTCGCCAAACCTTTGTCCATTCATTTACTCTATCCAAAGCTTCTTGCAGCTTTTCTGTAGTATCTTCGACCGTTTTACCAACTGCCAAGATAGCAGCGTCGTCAGCAAATGTAGCTATCTCAGTGCCTTCTACTTGCGGTATATCACGAGTGTATAATAGATACAAGACTGGACCAAGAACGCTTCCTTGCGGTACCCCAGCCATTAAAATCTGAATATTCGTTTCCACATTTGACACGGAATAGTCTATTCGTAAGGTAGTTCTTCAAATATTATATAGGTGCTTTATTTCTTCCTTAAGTTCGGTAAGTGTCGCATTTCTTATTGCACTATTGTCCCAATTTTATGTACTAAGGGGCTTGAGAAATATCTTTTTTTGTCCAATTGCATTATACTCCTCACTGGCCATTCTTTTTTATTATAATGTTGATTTCTAGCTATACTTTCCCACTAACAAAGAAAATAGCAGTATTTTGTGTACCCGCCCTGCAAACCAAGCAATATTCCAACAACTTCCAACAAGACTATTTTTTTTCTACTCAAATGAACGTTGAAATGCATATGGGATGAACGTCTGTGGCCTGTGTATTCATTGCGCAAAATGGTGTACGGGTGGTTGACAGTAGTTAAATTCTTTCCATTCTAAACGATGCAATTGGACTATAAATTTTCAAAGAGGACATAGGGACGTATGTCGACTTTGACTTGTTTTCAACGTTAACCACTATCTAAAACACCCAGGACCGAGGAAAGTATTACTTAAATGTAAACATGTATTATACGTTTCATACTCATGTACGTGAAATAAAAATTCCGTTTTGCAAAAATCATACTTCTCTCTGAAACCTCCATAATTCGAAAACCTCGGCAATTCAAAGTTTCTCTCTGGTCCGATGAAATTCGAATTATCGAGAGTTCACTGTACTCGTACTATGTTAATTGTATATACTCGTAGTTATAAGTACATTGTCTATTTAAACATAGTTAACGTTAGTTCTTTAGTGAAAGTAGTTATAATACTCCTATGCGATAAACTGTCAGTAACCAATGTCAAGTATACATTTTGTCGTATATTTAGATATAATACATTGAGTATTTCAATTTTTGATATTTTTCTGTTAATACTTATGCATGTACGATTCAAAAAATGTATAATTTAATTAACGGCAAAAAATCGTTTTGACCAGTGTTGTTATTCAGTTGGCCCTTGGTATGTATAATACATATCTGTTACTTTTACTTTACTTTCTTAACTAAATTAGAATACTCCTGCAGTATACCTACTGAACGTTCGAACATTCATAGATACCAACTTCGATCAAACCATTGGGTCATATGTAGAGATTTCAATCCCGAAAATAATTTTCAATCCCGGGATTCCGGGATTTGGAAAACGGGATCCCGGGATATCCCGAGATTGGACAGAATATTTTTTTTTTGTAAAAAAAAAAAAAAATCTAACCAAAAACCGATACACGGGTCAAAAAATTGATAAGTCATGTTTTTAACAAAAAAAAATCAACTTCCGATAATTGCTCACAAAAATGTAGAAATTATTTATAAGTGCCTTATCTTTTTAAATAAAAAACAGTGTAATTATTATGCTCTGCATTTTTTTATTATTAAAATGAATCAAAAGGAAATAAAATCATCCATTTTCCGTTTAACCGGCGGTCCTGCCGTTTGCTTCTCTCTTGATTGTCGACTAGTCGAAACAATACTCAGTTCACCTCCCACTTTGGATTTATGGATGGCTAATAAGTGCGTGTGTAAGCCTTTCGTTGAACCTCCCAAAGTCTTCAGGGCAGCCTTACATCTTTTGCACTGTGCACTTTTTCCATCTTTTGATGTGTAAAAATGATGCCAAACTGATGGTGATGGGTCAGATTCACAATCTTTTTTATGGTTGGTAAAATGAGTTTCACTTGACATTTTTGAAATCACACAATAGTTATAGGGACTAGTACTTTATTTAAAACGCGTGCGAGAACACCACAAACACAATAGAAACTAAACCATAACTACACTTGTTTCTCGTACAGTATTTTTATGACGCACTTGCAACATCGCTCACTCTTGTTCGAAAATACTTGTTTCTCTTTCTCCTTTAAAGACGTTTTCATGTGTCTAGATAGTGGAAACCACTCTTAGTTGCATGCGCTGCGCCATCGCTGTAGGTATTGCCTGATTTTCAAAACGTGTTCCCCTTTCCTTGAATACTTTCTTCTTTTCTAAAAAAAACAGGTTTTCGTGAGTCTAGGAAATGGTAATGGCGCCTTCGAAGTTCTAACATACACTTTAAGTTTGTATGCGCATGCGCAATAAAGATGAACGCATACCTTGATTTGCGCTTCAACGGCGCCAGATCTGTCAAGAACTACCGTAATCTAACCTATTCTAGATATGTTTCTTTTCTGTACATAATTTTTGGAAAACGGCAAGGCAACGGTTAATTTCGATCACAAAAAATTAATAATCTTAATTTTAAAAATCAAAAATTACTTAGGTATTTGCTTCAGAGACAGAGAGTATCAAATAAAATCAGCTTACAATCCCGAAAATCCCGGGATTGGTGACTGGCAATCCCAGGATCGTTCAAGAGCAAAAAACGTCCCGGGATCCCGGGATTGATTTGCCTAGTCATATGGTATACATGCTTAACATAGCACATCCGAAAATAAAAAGATACACCAGATGGTGGATCTCATGCCAAGACGTAGTTGTCAGGAATAAATTGCTTATTAGTCCAAGTGACTAGATCGCAATAAGGCTGGTTCCTCCCCGCCCTGGGATGAAAAGCCAAGATGGCATTACCGCAGGGAAAACGGAAAGAAGGGAGAAGGGGTTAGTGGATAAAAATCCCACACTGTTACTGAATACGGGCTCAGTTTCGTCTTTTGAAGATTACCACCTCCCAGCGTAAAAAAAATAAAAATATGTAATTTAACTTTTGCATTTGTTAATTACTCGTGAAACACTTTTATTTGATGCCCATATCAAGGGGTTGCGAAGAAAAGGATAATATGCCATCTTGGTTGGAGGGGTCGTCCGCCATGTTGGATTTAGAACGATGTTAGATATACTATATAGCACTAGGTGCGTTTTGGTGAGACGTCGCTTCTAAGCGAAGTAAGATTTAGCACGGAGTGCAACAACAAAAAGTAACTGGAAACCACTTTAGCTTTTTTTCCAGACAAAACTGAGTTGGGATGTTACGTTTGCGCTACTAAATTTCACGGGGTGTTGAAAGAAGCTTTTTCATTCAATTTGATTCAAAGTAAATGATTCAGTAGCATTTCACAAATTGAAGCACAACTTTTTCATACTTTTCGATTCAATTTCAAATCAATCAACAATCTTCAAACAAAAAAAAAGTTTTGAATCGGGAATCGTTTTGTGGAGAAGCTTTCACTGGGCTTTGCATAATTCTTACCAAAACGCACCTATTGTCACAGGACTTATACAAAAATAAATAAATAAATATTTGGCACAACAGCTCTTTAAAAGTGCCAGGGCCTAACTTCTCGCAACCACTCATGTTGTGTGCGTTATATTTTTCACACGAATGGAAGGGACCTACAGTTTTGTGCCGTATCCGAACGGTGATTTCAGAAGCTTTTTCGAGACAACAATACTCTCGGATGTTTGTCAGACGCTCGCGAGAGATGGGACCATGGAAAAGCTTTGGTCCTTTTTAAGATTCGACCACTGAACCTCGACCGCAGTGGTCCGACACACTTACCACCGCGGCACGGCGCCCACAAGACAGTTGATATTGCAGAAATCCGCAATCCGTTTGCCTTTGTCATTTAGCTTTCCAGCACGCGCCATGGCACACCGAATGTCAACTGGTTTTCCAGAGTAGAGCAAGACGCTGTCTGTCGTGTCGGAGATTGGTATTCAGCTGCACTGAATTTCCTTTCAAGCTGTTTAGGAGGGTCTTCATGTTCCACAGTGCTATCCTTGTTCGTTGTCGATAGCCGAAAATCCTCAACAATACGTGAAGCCTTATAGTTTTCTAACAGGTGCGGGTGGCTGGTCCAAAGGAACTCATACAACACTAAAGGACATCGATTAATTATCGAGAGCATACCAGCTTGAAATTCGAACATTAAATGAAATCAGCGTAACCATTATGGCAATAACAATTAAAACTCGTATGTCTGCTGTCTAATGGTTCTTCCATTTGCTAGAGCTAGACTCCAAACAGTGCCATTTAATCGCCCGTTATTACTTTGTCAAAGTAATTATCCGGCGACCATTTAGTCGGCCGCATTATTGCTAGCCCTGCCCCTGATACACAAGCATTATTAATTTTAATTGCTATATTCGCTTGTGTCGGCAGTTGAGTGCTTAGTGAATTGTGCGGTTGTAAATTTCTTAAGTGAAATCTTATTGACTCTTGGACAGCGCGTAAAATTAATTGAACTGATTAGAGGGGGAATATGTGGTGTCCATTCTGATGCCACACGTTACGGCTCATTGAAGATGAAAATATTTTTTTTTTTTTCGCAGAACAATCACGTCATAGTCCGAATGACGTTTAGAAGTAAATTAAAGAAAGCTGTTTACTTCACAGGGCATTCCGTCGCACGTCGCGGATTGTGGGTTCCAACAATGAGCTAAAATTCGAATATTGCTGGGCAACGACAAACTTTAAACTGAAACGTATATTGAAATACCAACCGAAACTGTGGAGAATGAGTAATTGTCGGCGTGGTAAGGTTGTTTCTTTTCGCCTTCGCCGCCTTTACAATGGGGTATCCTATTGCAAGGGAAAATCAATTTTTCGGTCAGATACCTAATGACAGTTTTATAATTGCAAGCAATCGATCATAAATCTCTCAGGCAAATACGACTTTATGACATATTGCTGGGTTTTGCATTTCAAACTTCCAGAGTGAGTGTGTAACGCGCTGCCCACTCATTTCCTTCACATGACCTCTGTGATAAGCAAGCGTAGTACACGTGAAGGGTGTACTCTTCGGGGAGGGTACGTCGAGCAGACGTAATTACAGAGTCAAATAGAGGAAGGTCCTTAGAGATGGCAGTGACTATTAGCTGTACACTGGATTTAACAAATAGTCGACGTCGGAGAGTGTAATAATATTTACGTCACATTTGACAGCAAATGATTTTTGTAATCTTGTGGAATCACTTTTGTTCTAAGGAAATACGCACGTAGGCGGTTAATACTTCTGATTGTATGTCTTCTGAGATTGGGATATTTATGGAAACTTACTTGCAGACAATAAGAATTTAAATAAGATCTATCAGAAGAAATACGTAATAGTCTATCCCAGATAAATTGAATGTTCCTTTTCCATTGGAACATACATAACTAAATAGAGCTTGTAGTTCGCAAAGCCATAGACAGTCATAACTTCTCTGGACGGTTCTTTATAAAATTTTTTTTTCGATAAATGAAAATTCTTAAAGTTGAGACGTATCTCCTGTAGATACATGGTATGCCGCTTCTGCTCTTGGTTCTGAGGTTAAGTGCTTCTGGATATATGGTATGTTTTGGGTGTAATCAACATAATATCCGACGAAGTATTTTTCTCCCGCCACATAGCAGAACTGGTAAGATTAGCGTTCTGTAGAGCATTAATTCAGCTCATCAAGTTAGGAGTTTTGAGCCCAGTTATTTTGCTAAACCGAATTAGCAGCGGTTTTCTAGGGTTTTCTTCGTCGAAACTTCACGAAGTTGTCATATGTGGAATTAATATTTACTTCAAGGCGCACCCCACAGGCGGATCAGTGGGAGAACCTCGCCGAAATAGGAAGAATAAGAAGAAGAAGAAGAGTATTTACTCCAAGTAGGTGAACTCCTTGACCACTTCGAGTTAAAGTTTTTAACCATTATATTTTCTCCTACGTGTCGGACAGATCGGTTTTTGTCTGTTGATAACATATGTATACTTAGTTTTGTCCTTAAATGCCTCTATGACGGCATGCTGAAATCTCCCTCATCTGCATACCTCAACAACTGGATGGACTGGTCGCAGTTTACTAGCCGTGTTAACACCCGGTTTGTGTACTATCTGTTCCAATACGAGATTGAATCTCGAAATGCAGGACGTTGCAGGTGCTATTATTCTTCCTCATCGTATATAATATTTGCTAGTTATTCCCATTCGCGAATGGTTTGGCCCCCCTTGAGCCCTCTCAAACCAAACTTCAACGCCCATTCGAAAGGTTCGCACCCTTCGTTTGATGACGCTAGAATGAAGTTAAACGTGAACAAATCGGAAGTAATGGTCGTTTCCAGAACGCCCATTCAGTGGGACTCTCCATGTTAACAGAGTCCCACTGAAGCAGGTGGATAAGTTTAAGTACCTCGGGGTCTTATTCACGAGTACTGGAAAGAGCAATGCTGAGTTATTATGTAGAATTGGTCAGGCTGGATCAATTTTGAGAGAGCTTGGTCAATCTGTCATTTCCTTATAATTTAGTGTTTAAGCTAAACTACCGCTTTTCATCTCGGTGTACTCGTATGTTCCAACTCTCCCTTATGGTTACGAAATTTGGGTAGTGAACAAAAGAATAAGAGCGCGGATGCAAGCTACCAAAATAAGGTTCCTTCACAGTGTTGCTGGAATAACTCGTAGGAATCGAGTGCGCAACACCATAGTACGCGAGGCGCTCAATGTTGAGCAGCAACTTCTGTAACATCCAGTCCATATATACAATGAAGAGGAGAGGCGACAAAGTGCACCCTTGGCTGAGGACAACGCCCAGAGTGAAAGGTATTGGTTTAACGCCGTTTACCCACACACAGCTTCTACAGTTTATATATAAAGACTGAATCGCCCTTAACAGGGAACCATCAATCCTGCAGAACTCTCCAGAGTTTGCCTCGAGGAGCCCTATCATATGCTTTCTCCAAATTCACAAAATAGGTGTAGACAGGTTTAGCATACTCCCAGGCTTTCTCAGGAATCATTCTGAGAGTGAATAACTTGTCGGTTGTTCTTCTACCGGGACGAAAACCATATTGCTCATCCCCCAAACTTTCCTCAATCACAGCTCTGGAACGCGTTTTTGATACCTTAGCGAATACTTTTCCAGGGAGACTTAAAAGAGATATACCCCTATAGTTGGTGCAATCTCTTTTGTCCGCCATTTGAAAAAGAGGAATCACCCCCATTTGCGAATCACAAGGTGTTTAGGAAGATTTAAATAAATTTGGTATTTCTAAAAAATTGTACGTATATGCTATATCTCCCCAGGAGCTTAGCTTATTCCAAAAAGCGCGCTGGGAATGAATAGTTCACGAAGTTAGAATTTAGATATATGTACAAATATCAACCTAGTCATGTTCAAATGATTTCTATTAACGCTGTTGGAGATGGGTTTTTGAACCATTTCTAACAAAAAGTTGTATACCTCGAAAGTTCACGTGGTATTGTGTAGTGGTAACCTGTTCAATTATTGAGTGGTAAGTATTGACTTACTAACGTAAGTGTACTAGTAATAAAATCAAATGGTACGATTATGGAAAACTTCAAATAATACCACAAAATGTTAAAAATCAGGGAATGCAAGAAATCACAGTCACAATGCTTTTAATATTCAATAATTTCACAGTGTGTTCTATGGAAAGGTGTTCTAATTTTCCAGACCACCATTTTGATACACATAAGTTAGTTTTGACAGGTTTCATTTGGCATTCCCAATTTGGCAAATTGATCATAAAATGATACTCCTCAAATCAACGTATTATAGCGGCTAAAACGTTTTATCATGATTAGTCGTCAATTACGGAAACTCTACGAAAATTATGAGAAATTTCGGGTCGAATTAATATGCCAGCAAGAGTGACTATTTACATTATAGCATGTGAATTTAAAGAAGGAACCTGGTCCACAGCCGCAACGTCTGAAAGCATTGTAGCTGTACAAGACAGCGTATCCGAATCTTCTTCAACATCAATTCGCCACAGTTCTTGGGAAATTGGAGTTAGAGTTAGTCCTAATACTTTGTGCTGAAATCTTGATAAAGATTTGCATGTATCCCCGTGTACAAGACTCAGTTGACACAATAGCTTTTTCCGCAAAACAAGTCACACCGCCGAGTATATGCCAATGAGATGTTTTTTTAGCGAAAACCGTGATTTTTATGAAAAAATTGTAATCTATATCTATAAATATAAAATTATATGTAAAAATGCGTTTAAAAAACGAAGCTTTTATCGTATTCTATTCGCGATTTTTATGAAAAAATTGTAATCTATATCTATAAATATAAAATTATATGTAAAAATGCGTTTAAAAAACGAAGCTTTTATCGTATTCTATTCGTCAAACCCCTTCATTTGATACCTATGTCAAAGGGGTTGTGCAGAAAATGGTAATCCTCTATCTTGGGGCGCCCGCCGTATTGGGTTTGGAATGATGTCACATACCTTATCGTATTCTACCCATCAAACACTTTTATTTAATATCCATATGAAGGGGGTTATGTACATAGAATAAGGTAATTAGCCATGTTGCCGCGGTCGCCATATTGTTTTTTGAATAACGTCACACAACTTATCGTATTCTATTTTATTCTATTTTATTCCCATATTAATAAGGTTCCTCACCTTCTTTGCTTCTGCCCAGCTCTCTCCCGTAGAAGAAAGCTTCACCTAGGAGTCCCCTATTACAGCGACATAGGCGACCTGAAAAACATCGCTTTATAAGAAGCTCAAATGGTTTAACGAGAAGGTATGAGAAACTTTCTCCCATGATCCATGTGGTATCACAATGGACCTATCATTGGTCTAAGTGTGTTCGCGATTCTCAGCTGGCAACCATTTCAACCTATACTTACCTAACCTGATGAAGTTGTGAAGGAAAAGGTAAAGCGGCGCGCTGCAAAGGAAGATGAGAGCGGCTCGTGAGCTCTACGAGCAAAAAAGACGGGAAGAACATCGGCTTCTCCAAAAGAAGAAGAAAGAGGATGAGAAGCGCGCGATCGAGAATATTGAGAGCTGATACTCCAGGAACAATGTACGGAAATTTTACCAAAAGGTAAAAAGAACGTGTCAGAAAAGCAATACCCGTATAGAAACCTGTAGAGATGAAAATGGAAACCTCGTAATACAATCACAGTCGGTGCTGAGAATATTGAAAAACTACTTCTGCAAACTGTATAACGACGACGAAGACCAACATCCCGCTGTCAGGCAGAATGAACCATTAAACATAGATGATGATAGTCAAAATTTCCGTCTACGTGACCAAAACGAAGTCAGGATAGCAATATCCAAGCTGAAATCCTGCAAGACTACTGGACCTGGCGGCTTACCGGCCGAGCTTTTCAAGGCAGCTGGTAATGAATTCGTAGAGAGCATACACCAACTCATCTCTAAGATTTGGTCAGGCGAGTGTATGCCTGATGAATGGAATCTCAGTATTATTTGTCCGATCCACAAGAAGGGAGACCCCCTCAACTGTGCCAATTAGGGAGGCATCAGTCTCCTCAATATCGCATACAAGCTCGCTGCTCCATCAAGGTTGGTAATGACCTTACCGAGACCTTTGATGTCAAAAAAGATTTTAGATATGGTGACGCGCTGTCATGTGACTTCTTTAATATTGTACTTGAGCGGATTGTGCGGAACTCACAAGACAACATCACATCACACAATATAACAAAAGTCCGTACAACTACTTGACTATAGTGACATAACTGGACGAACTCAGCGGGCTGTCAACCATGCGTTTGCAAGCATTGAGGCAGAAGCGGTCAAAATGACGAAAACTAAAACTGACAAAAACGAGGGCAAAACCCAAGCAAGAAAGGACAATCAACACCGACGAATTGGACAGAACGTCACAGTGGGCAGCTATAACTTCGAGGTAGTAAGGGACTTTGTCTACCTTGGCTCTGCTATAAACTCTAAAAACAAGAAAGTTTCTTTCTTCAAACGAAGAATAACTCTTGCCAATCACTGTTTTTGGGCTTATAAGGCAATTCAACAGTAAAGTCCTATATCGAACAACAAAGGAGACTACGTATAAGACTCTGATCATCCCAGTCCTGCTTTACGGCGCTGAAACACGAACTCTATTAAAAGAAGATGAAGATATCTTTGGTCGCTTCGAGAGAAAAATTCTTCGTAATATATTCGATCCCGTTTGCGTTGACGGGTTTTGGAGGAGAAGATTCAATCACGAACTATACGAGCTGTACAGCGACATCGACATAGTCAAAAAACTGTGTTGGACGTCTGAAATGGCTACGAAATATTGAGCGAATGGACACCAACTCTCCGGTCCGCAGAGTCTTCGAATCCAACCCCGAGTGACGACGCAGTATAGGGCCTCCTCGCCGTAGGTGGCGCGCACACATGCAAGGGGACCTTGACCAACTTGGAGTGAGCAACTGGAGGCAATTAGCTAAAACCCGAACTAAATGGAGAGGCTTGTTGGTTGAGGCCCAGGTTCACCCCGAACTGTAGTGAAGATAAAAGATAAAGGTAATCTGCCATATTGAAGCGTCCTTGATATTAGGTTCGGAATGACGCCACTTAGCTTATTGAATTCTACTCATCAAACTCTTTCGTCTGAGGAAAAAGGTAATACACTATCTTGGAGCGTCTGCTATTTTGGATTTGGAAAGATATTAGATATACTATATTACATTGCCATTGGGCTTATATGAGTACGTGTGCAAAGCTCTAACTCAATTAGAAGTGGTCGAAATTTTGATTGCAAGATTTGCAGCAGACAGACAGGCAATAAAAGTCAAATAAAAGCTTTTTAAAAAGGAAATCATGACTGAATAAGGGTTTATATTTACGTAGTAAATATACGTAGCAAAAACCCCCATACACATTTGGGGTAACAAATTGTTCTATAATAGTATTATCCACTAGACTAGGCCTTTTTCTCTGTGAATACTATTCATAATGTATCATATTCCGGGATATTAGATTTGTTGTCTTAATACAAATGACTTATCATTGTAAATTTAACGCTGAATAATGACGCAAGGTATGCTACGTATTCCTATCGATACCATAAAATCCAATGAGATAGTGTGCAGCTAAAAAAAGACTTGCCCACGCCTACTCTGTGCCGCATAGGCATTACTCTCGTAAATTCTAATTTTTTCCAGGAAGCCACTTACACGTAGTTTGTTCGACATCGAAATACTTTTCCCCTTAGTTATCATAAATCTCCAAATGCAATTGAGATATGAGGCTTGTCTGAAGCATGTTTACCATGTGTGACATTTCGAAAACAAATAAACTCGAATTATCCCACCCAAATGCTATTTGATATCGCCGAAGCCAGCAATACGGCGCGCGTACGCCTCGCTTGAAAATCATCATAAATCACGCGATAATGATTACCGATGCAAGCTAATATATGAGTTTCCCGCTACAAAATCTGATACTTTTTTGTACAAGTATTCGATAAACAACATTTTGACGCATTTGACATGGATCAATGAAACTATTCTCGCATATAAGTACAATCAATGGGCCAATGAAAAGGATTCGATTTGAACAGGCGTAATGTTGTCAAGTGGACGCGCATGGGGCACATTAATCGACAATAAATCAAATTCTGAATTTCAATTTATGCATACGTCCCGTATGAATTCGTAGTTTTAATGAAAATGCATGTGCATTATGACTTAGGAAAATGCATTATTACCAGTATAAAGAGCAAAGCATGTAGGGCGTAGCTGACGGAGCAGCTCATTATGAGACTAGGACCGAGTCCAATTGAAGTTTCCTGATCTCTATTGCAACTCCGATCTTTTTTCATTAATGGCTTCGAAGGCGATAATTCATCGTATTGTGAGTAACTTACATCGATATAAGTGGTATATCTGCAAGTTGGTGCACTACCTTTGTAGGAAAACCTCATAAGTAAAGACTACTTACATTGGATTTCCCTTAATTTGACGGGTTTCACAACCTATGCATAACCACTGTACTGCACGGTGTATTAACTAACCAAAAATCCTGCGATGTAAATTGAGACCTCTGAGGTTGAGACATTCGTATTTCACACCCATATATCACTATTAGGTATTCCATTAATTTGTATACCATATCCCATAGGGGTGTATTTAGTTTGACACACAGTTTGTAACGTAGGGAATTAATTGAGATAGATCGTATAAAGTATACGTATTGTATATACTCCTACGAAGGGAATTTGGAAATGGTTCCAAAAGTCGAATATACCCTCATGGAAGATAGTCGTCTCAAACTAAAAGAATTTCGAAAAAGGTTCAAAATATCCGAAATAACGAATTTAAAGATTTTACACCATCATCTTGCGACGTGAAAAATTAGCACAAGGTGGGTCCCCAGAATGCTTACGCCGGCCGCGTCAAACAAAAAACAAAAAAATACCGTGTGGAAGTTGTAAGCAGTTTTCGAAGCTGTAAGGCGAAAATCCAGCATGTTACTGGATATGAAACTTGGGATCATTGTTATGACACTGAGTCGAAGCAGAAGTCCATGCACTGGCGTAAAAGGGATAATCTAGCGTCCAAGAAGTTTTAAGTTGTACCATTGGTTATGGAGATCTTGGCAACAGTGCTTTGAGACCCACAGCCTAATATATATAAATAAAAGTCAATGTTCATATGTGTGCCCTATAGACTCAAAAACTACTAGACCAATTTCGCTGAAACAGTTGGTTCTTATCGGAAGGGCAATGCTATGGTTTTTATAGCGTTTATTGAAGATTTGATTTATTCAGAAACGAGCGGTTACCCGGCGAGCGTTGCTGCACCTAACAAAAAAAAAAACAACTGTCAGCAGGCGCAGTCTATTAGAGAACAGTTTTGTGTCGGCCAACAGTGGGCAAGTGGCCTAATTTAAAATATATATATATCAAAATATTTTTAGTACTAAAGTACTATAATACTAAAGCAGTGGGCAAACTGCTGGACCGATGGTAACCGGTCTGCAAGAAAAGAAAAATTGTTTAGTACTAAAGCACGATAATACTAAAGTAGTACACCGATTTCGACCAAACTTCACATGAACACTCTCGGGCTAATACCGAAGATTGCAATTTTAGCTCAATCTGTTAAGTGGTTTCGGAGTCCATAGCACACAAACATAGGTACACACATTTTTTCCCATTGAAAAAATCACTTTCAGTTTTACCCGAATTTTCTAATTTTCTGGGCAACTTTTCCAATTTTCCGTAAAACCCTTATTCGGCCTATTACGAACATTTTAAAAGAAAAATGAGTCAAATCGGTCTAGCCGTTCTCAAGTGATGCGATGACCAACGAACAGCATTTCATTTTTATTTATATAGATATGTAAGCTCATTTGCCGTACAGTCCCCATGCAGGGACGGGTTAAGAATATCACTGCAGCGCCCCCCCCCCCCCCCCCCCCCCCCCCCCCCCAACCCAACAACTAGCGCTTGTCGTAAAAGGCGACTAAGGGGACAAATCAGATCTAGGCAATATAACACCCAAGTGAGCCTAGCGACACATATACTACCTTAAAAACCCTCCCACAAGTGTGCATGCAAGTCCGTGGGTTGACACGACTGGAGATCACCGGTGTCATAAAAGAAAGATCAAACAATACTAAAACGGGAGCATGCACGTGTCAAACAACAAACACCATCGCAATATGGTGCAAAAATTGTATTGCAAAACTGTATCATTATGATAATACTTGCAAACAGGAAACGCACTACCCCGCCAGGCACTACCACTGCTGTGCATGGTACTGATCCTGGACCGAGCAGAAATATTCGGGTCAGAGCTATACGGATTCCGGGGGCTAGCAACATAATGAAACAGTTTGGACGCAATTTAAGGGTCGCGAGTTGGAACGTTGGAAGCATGACCGGTCGAAGTTACGAGCTGGAAGAGATGATGAATAGAAGGCGGGTGGACATCTTGTGTGTCCAAGAGACGAAATGGAAAAACACCGGGAATCGGGCGCGTTTCTTGGACGTTAAGACAAAAGATTACAAGATGTTCTACTACGGAACGGAAAAGGCTAGGAACGGAATCGGTATCATCCTTGCGGCAGAGCTACTTGGAAACGTCTTGAGCATTTCGAAGTCCAGCGACCGTTTGATGTCTCTCAAACTAGTAATACAAGGAGAGGTGTGGAATATTGTCAGTGCATATGCTCCCCACAATGGGTGCAATCAGATAGATAAAGATGCATTTTGGCTAGATTTCCACAATCTCCTTAAGAACATCCCAAAGGAAGAATTTCTGTTTGTTGGAGGAGATTTGAATGGACATGTCGGGAAATCAAACGAAGACTATGAAGACTGCCATGGAGGACTAGGATATGGCACCAGGAACCTTCCTGGTAAAGACATCCTAAGCATGTGCAAATCACACGGTCTTATCGTGTTAAATACCATGTTCATCAAACAAAGCCGACACCTGATCACTTACAGCAGTGGTGGAGATGAAACTCAGATTGACTACCATTTGGTAGCCAGTTTCATGAATCCTCGGGTAAAAGATTGCAAAGTGATCCTGGGAGAGGCAATCGCTCGTCAACACCGTCTCCTGCTAACAGAAATTTTTATGAAAACACCGAAAAAAAGCAAACAAACAAGGGTCTCTGAGAAAATCAAGTGGTACAATCTGGACAAAGAAAAAGGCGAGGCTTTTGTTTTCGTAATGAAGAATTACCTCTCTCACACCATCAACGGAGCTGAGGATGAAGAGTGCAGAACACAAAATATGTGGGATTCTCTACAGCGAACTTGCTTAAACAAGGCCAAATCACTGCTAGGAGCTTCAAAAGGCCACCATCAACACGCCAAAGAAACATGGTGGTGGAGTGATGAAGCTAAGAAAGTGATAAATGAGAAGAAAGCGGCTTTCAAAGCTTGGTCAAAGTGCCCCTCTAATAATAATGACGAAAAAGCTCGCCTCGAAATGGAATACAGATGCTGCAAGAAAAAAGCGAAGAAGAAGTGCTTCAAGCAGAGAGTACGGAGGGCCTGTATCGGGAGCTGGAGAAAATATTTTCCCCGGTTGCTGATGCAAACCAGGCTATCCAGGAGCTGCGAAGACACAATATGAACAAGAGTGCCACTATCTTCAAAATAGCCGCCCAAAGAAGGAAGAATGCTCAGGAGATTCGTTCGCCGAAGTTCATTAGCAATGCTCATGGTCAGCTTCTTGTGGATGACGACAAAATTCTGCAGAGGTGGCGGCAGTATTGTGAAGAGCTTTTGAATGAACAGTTTCCCCGGCTATACTTTCCAAGAGCCACCCCTAACTGTGAACAAATACCCGACATTACAGTCGAAGAAGTTAGTGAGGCGGTCAAATACTCTGAAAAACGAAAAGCGGTTGGGCCAGACGAGATACCCTCTGAGTTCTGGAAAAAGATGGGAGACATCGGGTTCAGATGGCTCAGAATTCTTATCTCCAAATTCGTGGGAGGTGATCCAATGCCGAATGAATGGAGGGAAAGTTACCTTCTCCCTGTATACAAAGGGAATGGTGATACGCGAAACTGTGATAACTACCGTTCGATCAAGCTGATGTCACACACCATGAAGATCGTTGAGCGGGTATTAGGTGGCCGCCTGCGAAAAATAATACGGCTATCTGATGATCAGTGCGGGTTTGTCTCGGGTAAATCAACAACAGATGCAATCCAAAGTATAAGGATCATAATGGAAAAACATCGTGATTCCTTAAGGGATTTGCATATTGTATTGGTTGACTTTGAAAAGGCATTCGACAGACAACCACGAGATCTGATATGTGTGGCGCTAAGACATCGAGGGGTTCCAGAAACCTATGTGCAGATGATTATGGACATGTACGAAGGAGCAAAGACAAGAGTAAGATGCCCCGCTGGAGTAACCGAAGAGTTCCCAATCAAAGTCGGGGTACACCAGGGAAGCGTTTTAAGTCCTTTGCTCTTTATTACAGTCCTTGATTATCTGCTTGAAGGTAAAGTGATGGACCCCAAGGTACATCAGTTATTCTTTGCTGACGATGGAGCCATCATAAGTGAGGATCCTACATCCCTGCAACGAGCACTTGATGTGTGGGTGGACGTTTTGGAGGGAAATGGGTATCGCATTAGTTCAAAAAAGACAGAGTACTTGTGCTGCCCGTTCTCTGATCCACTCAGGCCTATTCCAGATATTTATTTGAATGGAACAGTGCTTCCCAAGTGCGAAAAGTTTAAATATCTGGGATCTATGATTAATAGCAAAGCAACTTGTGATGACGACATCAATCATCGTGTAAGTGTAGGGTGGATGAAGTGGCGAGAAAATTCCGCTATCTTTTGTGACAGAAAAATGCCCCCTAAGTTGAAAGGAAGGCTCTACACCGCAGTTGTACGTCCAGCGCTCACATACGGTTCACAATGTTGGACGATGTACAAAAAGTATGAGAGTAAATTAACGGCAGCTGAGATGAAGATGCTTCGCATGACAGCAGGAGTGACAAAGCTTGATCGAATAAGAAGTTCGAAGATCCGTGGAAGCTTTCACATCAAGGAAACCATCGTACAAAAAATAGAGCGTGACCGGCTCAGTTGGTATTGCCACGTTCAAAGAAGAGATCATTTGAACCCTGTTAAAAAGGCAATATCAATGCACGTTCCAAAGACATCGCGATGTAGGAAAGGCAGGCCTATAAACGCCTGGATCAGACAAATGCGACGACATCGGTATTTCATTGGCCTCAGTAACCGAGTGATCCAAAATCGGCAGGCCTGCCGATATTTTCTGAGGTCAAATAGGCGAACCCCACAGGCGGATCAGTAGAAATGCTGTGAAATGGGAGGGTTGTGATCCCTTGTTTTCGGATCATAGCCTCGCTGATAAAAGGAAAGGAAGGAGGAGGATTTGCCGTACAGTCCTGACCTGACAGCTGTGATTATTACTTGCTCCCAAATCGAAGAAAGGTTTACGTTGAAACCATTTTGATGATGAATCAATACAGGTAGCGAACTTAAAAAATGAACGTCATATACATACATGATCACTACCAAGACCCAACTAAAATGACCCATGTCTTCGCGTCCGTCCGTCCATTTGTAATATCTTTTTTTTGCCTTAAATTTCCTTAAGAGGATGAAATTGTGTATATAGACTTCTGAGAGCTCGAGGCAGTACATGTGTAAACGTGTACACAGACTTCAATGAAATCGCTGAAAAGCCAATAACTTCTAAATAGAAAAATGTCAGTTCTTTTTGAAAAAAGATGTTTAGAACTTTTAAAGTTCTTAATAGAAATCATAAAAAGTAGAAAACGCGTATAACGGTATTTTACTTAGTGAACGGTTTCTGAAAATCTGCTGTTTTTCAGTTTTTTCTGGGTCAATTTAGCTCAAAACGAATACATATTTAAGCAAGATATGGCATAGGCATAAAAATTGCTGTAAAATAAATTCTTAATTTAGGCAGAACATCCTCAATCATGCCTCAACTAAACGTAATCACACAATCGCTGACTTTTTATACCGGCCTCACTTGCAAAAGCTACTTGTTACCAATTTGAATCTCAGACAAAAGATTGGTTAAGGATAGTCAACATATGTGTATTGTTTTCGCAGGTTTTAGTAAACTGAATTACTTAAGTATGAAGAAAGGTCTTCGGATTTGCGTACAGCAAAAGAAACATTTCATTTGCAGCTGCTAAGAGTGGAAGGGCTATTACAATTGGTTGCAATTGTACTCGAAATATCGGTAGCTATTGAGATGAAGCTGCAAAGGGCACACAAACGAATACACGTAAATTACTCTAAGAAAGACGGCTGACAGGTGGAAAAACCTCCATCTTTGGTTTTCCGGTAGATTAAACCAGGACTAAAGCTAACAGACTTTTTTTGAGAGCACTGCAGATGCTTTGCTTTTGTGGGCGCCGTGGCGAAAGTACCTACTTACTTAGGTGGCGCTACAGGTCGGGGTGAACCTGGGCCTCAACCAACAAGCATCTCCATTTAGCTCGGTCTTTAGCTAATTGCCTCCAGTTGCGCACTCCAAGTTGGTCGAGGTCCCCTTGAACTTGTGCGCGCCACCTACGGCGATGATTCCCTCTACTGCGTCGTCCCTCGGGATTAGATTCGCAGACTCTGCGGGACGGAACGCTGGTCTCCATTCGCTCTACATGTCCTAGCCATCTCAGACGTCCAATATGCAGTTTTTTGACTAGGTCGATGTCGCTGTACAGCTCGTATAGTTCGTGATTGAATCTTCTCCTCCAAAACCCGTCAACGCAAACGGGACCGAAAATCTTACGAAGAATTTTTCTCTCGAAGCGACCAAGGATATCTTCATCCTCTTTTAATAAATTCCATGTTTCAGCGCCGTAAAGCAGGACTGGGATGATCAGGGTCTTATACAGAGTCTCCTTAGTAGTTGGAGATAGGGCTTTACTGTTGAATTGCCTTATAAGCCCAAAAAAACAACAATTGGCAAAAGTTATTCTTCGCCTGATTTCTGCACTGATGTTGTTTCTCGAGTTTATAGCAGAGCCAAGGTAGACAAAGTCCCTTACTACCTCGAAGTTATAGCTGCCCACTGTGACGTTTTGTCCAATTCGTCGGTGTTGATTGTCCTTTCCTGTTGACAGCATATACTTGGTTTTGCCCTCGTTTATCGCTAAGCCCATTTTGGCCGCTTCTGCCTCAATGCTTGCAAACGCACCGGTGACAGCCCGCTGAGTTCTTCCGATAATGTCTATATCGTCGGCATATGCAAGCAGTTGTACAGACTTGTAATAGATTGTGCCTCCGGTGTTGGCTTGTGAGTTCCGCACAATCCGTTCAAGTACAATGTTAAAGAAGTCACATGACAGCGCGTCACCTTGTCTAAAACCTTTTTTGACATCAAAGGTCTCGGTGAGGTAATTACCAACCTTGATGGAGCAGCGAGCGTTCTCCATCGTCAGCCTGCACAGACGGACAAGTTTGGCAAGGATGTCAAAACTAGACATGGTTCTATAAAGCTCTTCTCTATAGATGCTGTCATAGGCGGCCTTGAAATCGATAAAGAGGTGGTGAGTATCGATTTGGAATTCTTGGGCTTTCTCCAGGATCTGCCGAAGTGTGAAGATTTGATCGATGGTGGACTTTCCTGGCCTGAAATCGCACTGATAGGGTCCAATCAGGCTGTTGATAAAAGGTTTCAGGCGTTCACACAATATCGCAGAAAAGATCTTGTATGCGATATTGAGGAGACTGATGCCTCTATAATTGGCGCAGTTGAGGAGGTCTCCTTTCTTGTGGATCGGGCAAACGATGGTGAGTTTCCATTCATCAGGCATACACTCGTCTGACCAAATCTTAGAGATGAGTTGGTGTATGCACTCTATCAATTCATCACCTGCTGCCTTGAAGAGTTCGGCCGGTAAACCGTCAGGTCCAGCAGCCTTGTTGGATTTTAGCTTGGATATTGTTATCCTCACTTCGTTTTGGTCAGGTGGACGGAAATTTTGACTATCATCGTCTATGTTGAATGGTTCATTCTGCCTGACAGCGGGATGTTGGTCTTCGTCGTCGATATACAGTTTTCAGAAATAGTTTTTCAATATTCTCAGCACCGACTGTGATTCTACTACGAGGTTTCCATTTTCATCTCTGTAGGTTTCTGTACGGGTATTGCTCCTCTGACACGTTCTTTTTACCTTTTGGTAAAACTTCCGTACATTGTTCCTGGAGTATAAACTCTCGATATTCTCAAACGCGCGCTTCTCGTGCTCTTTCTTCTTCTTTTGGAGAAGCCGATGTTCTTCCCGTCTCTTTTGCTCGTAGAGCTCACGAGCAGCTCTCGTTTTCCTTTGCAGCGCCGCTTCATATGCTTCTTGTTTTGCTGCATGCACTCGCCGGCATTCTTCGTCAAACCAGGGGTTTCGCGGTGGTAGGCGAGCAAAACCCAGCACATCAGTCGCGGCATAGGGGTGATTGAGAGATTTCGGGATACGCGTTCAGCGAAGAGTCTAGCGGTCTCTTGCGATTGTAGCTTTTCGACGTTAAATTTTCTCACAGTGATTCTTCTTTGTTGCTCGGATTGGGATATCCGCATTCGTATCTTGGCTAAGTCTGTCGCGTATGACAAATCCGCATCCGAATAAGCGTTGCCTGTTGCCTCTGTAGCAATCACCGTAGTAGATGTCACAGTTTTTCATCCTCTTTTTGCCCGGCCCATCCCATCGCACTTCCTGGATGGCGGTAATATCTGCTTTATAGCAGTCTAGGGCCTCTGCTAGTTGTTCGGCTGCACGTGTTCTGTAAAGGGACAGAACATTCCACGTACAGATCCGAAGGTCGTTGTCCTTATTTCGTTTACTGGGGTCGTCATTAGTTGAGTCATCCTTATCCGAGGCTTTTGGTTGTTTCGGAACCATGAGCTTTTTACGTGGTAGGGAAGTTACCCCGACGGCACAACCCCCAACCTGGAGGGCCAGTTCCTTAATTATTCCCCTAGGACGAGGGGCCGGGTACACCGGTGCCAGTAGTCCACTACGGGAGTATGAGCGCTGCCCATTAAGGGCTCCTCCGCCACCATCTCTATTCCAATGTCCTGACCAACATTGGAAATTCCTTACCGACCTGTGATCCGAATACGTCGAAAGAGCTCGCGCAAGGTATTCACTAAGTTCAACCTAACTGGAACTATAGACGCCACCGTTGACTCCATTTAGGGAATTCGTCCGCTGCAGCCTGGAACAGGAAGAAGTGCTCTAGTGAGAAAACACTCTTCCCCCCCTCTCTCATCTACTGCCGCCAAGAATCCACCAAACGGGGTTGGTTACCCATTTTTTGGATTAAGGTACTAGGAACCCGGCTGTCACCGCGTGGAGGTTGAAAGTAGGAGTTGGTAGGCCTCAGCTGAGTGAAAACGCTTGTGTTTTCATATGATCGCATGCACTACCGTTTGACCAGCCATGGCGTAAGTGGTTAGTGTGTCGGATCACTGCGCGTGAGGTTCCAAGTTCGAATTCCAGAAAAAACCAAAAAATTTTTTCACGGTCCCAACTCTCGCGAACGGTGTGGCGTAAGTGGCTACTGTGTCGAATCACTACGCATGAGGTTCCAAGTTCGAATCCCAGAAAATACCAAAATGTTTTTTCACGGCCCCACCTCTCGCGAGCGTCTGACAAACATCCGAGAGTATTGTTGTCACGAAAAGGCTTCTCAAATCGCCGTTCGGATTCGGCATTAAACTGTGGGTCCCTTCCATTCGTGTGAAAAATATAACGCACACAACATGAGTGGTTGCGAGAAGCTAGCCCCAGGCACTTTAAAGAGCTGTTGCGCCAAATATTTGTATTTGTATTTGAACTCTCGCGAGCTTCTGACAAATATCCGAGAATATTGTTGTCTCGAAAAAGTTTCGCAAAACAAATTGCCCTTCGGATACGGCACTGAAATGTAGGTCCCTTCCATTTGTGTGAAAAATATAACGCACGCAACATGAGTGGTTGCGATAAGCTAGGCCCTGGCACTTGAAGAGCTGTTGCGCCAAATATTTTTTTTTTACAGATGCTTTGCATAGTTCAATACAGAAAGAACATTGGCTTTATTATCAGTATCGTAAAGCTAGGGATGGCAGACAAAAATGTCCCTCGGGCTCTAAGTACGTACTTACATAAATATTTACTTTGTCTACGAATTATTTGACCATTTCTGGGTATATAAATATGTACAAGAGGTAGATCCCTTGTTTTCATAGGTCACATACTATAAGTTATTTAATGAAACAGATTTATTTCATTATGTTTTCCAACATTTCGGCAGGGATTGCTGCTTTCTTCAGGGGATCTTTTTTAATAAGAAAGTTAATATACTATGGGGGGGGGGAGTCATTTACTCGTAACAAAAGGATATACATGATTATTTAAAAAAAAGAAACCAACTTACATTATTGAGTTTATATAAACAAAATGGAACTCATAGAGAATTAAAAATTAACATTACAGTTATGTAAAAACAGCAAACAAAAGAAAAAAAATTAAGCAATTTGTGGCAAAAATAGAACACTCTGATGAAGTTTAGTCACTTAATAACGGCTAACAAATTTAAAACTTAAATCTTTGCAGAAACGAGAAAACAATGGATAGAGGACATTTTCTGTGTGTCATGCTTCCGGTTCATGCTATTCCTGTTGTTCAAAAATGACCAAAGAAGCTAAAAACAAGGGATCTACATCTTGTACATGTTCAGAAACATTTACTGCGTGGGTGACAGGACTTAACTACGTCCTTCTTTGGCTACAAAGAACAATTGGGTCGTGTCATACAATTACTACTGATATTGAATAGAATGCTTAAGACCACCCCACCCTTAATTCATAGTAATGCTGTTTTTTATTGCCTCAAAAAGTCTTCTACTTATAAGTTGCTTGCTTACTTATAGGTATATTCTTCTACTTGTCTTAATTATGAGTATTTCCAAAGTCAAATGCTGTGTCTTCAATATTTGTCAACTTACTAGTCAGGTACACTCATATGCATTAAATTGCTCATTAAATATTGCCAATGTCCTTATATTGTGAACTTTTCCTCCTGAGTGCCAATTTAAACAATTTACCAAGTGACTTTGACATAAAAACTTTCGTTAATAAGTTTGTTTGGTTGTTTGTTTGTAAGTAGCTATACACTCGAATTAATTTCACATGGAAAACAATGAAAAGAGCATTTATTCCCATTGTAAGCTGAAACAAGGATATCCGACGGAAAGGAATTGTAAGGAAAAATCGAATGGAAAGATGTGACGTAGATTTACAATTCTTGTTGTTGTTGTTGCTTCTCCATGCTGCCCTTCTTCAGAGACGTAATTTTCCTCCCTCTAATATTGGATCCATTAAGTTTCAATGTTGCCAAGTGACGAGTGTGTATGTGGGGAGAAACCTGTTGAATCCTTTGCGCCCGTATGGCGGCGAAATTAAAACTTATGATATTGCATTTAGCGTTAATGGTGTGATTTCGCTTAAGTAACGACCCAGGTGTCATTTTATTGGGAATTTTATGAGTCTGGTGTGGGGAAGAGATACATGAAGTTTCTAGTAACAAACTTAATTGAAGGACAACAATAACAAAAGAAGATAATGTCCAACTAAATGAGTAGTTATGGGCGAAAGTTAAATTATAAAATCAGATAGTCTAGAAAAGGAGACATCTCGCTTCCTTTTTTTAGTAGTTTAGGTGTCATAAATTAATTAAATGAAATATTTACAAACATGCTTTTCTTCAACGTGTTTTGGCCTTCGCTGTAGTGTTTGCGTTTGGGATAACCCAGAGGTAAATGACATTGGAATAATCAACTTTCCGTTGGTCTCCCATTTAACCTACTTTCTGCAATGGGAAATTAGCAGCAGCACTATCTGCCTCAATTCACTATGGAGTTTGCTTCAACTTCAGCTTCACATTTTGTAAGCTGTGCTATGAAACATAAGGAAACTAACTTCACATTGATATGGAATTCACTTCACCCACGCAATTGTTGACAGCCAAAACTTATACTTACGTTCTTATGTGGCGCTACAGTTCGGGGTGAACTTGGGCTTCAACCAACAAGCATCTCCATTTAGCTCGGTCTAATTGCTAATTGCATCCGGTTGCGCACTCCAAATTGATTGAAGTCCTTTTGAACTTATTTGTGCCACCTACGGCAAGGAAGCCCTCTTCTGTGTCGTCACTCTGGGTAAGATTTCCGTTATCCCATAACGGGACCGAATATCTTACGAAGAATTTTTCTCTCGAAGCGACCAAGGATATTTTCATCCGCTCTCAATAAAGAACTGGCGTGATCGGAGTCTTACGAGTATATAGATTCTCCTTATACGTTCGAGATAGGGCTTTACTGTTAAAATGTTTTATTAGCCCAAAAAACAGCGATTGGCAAGAGTTATTCTTCTTTCTGTGCTGATTTTGTTTTTAGAGTTAATAACAGAGCCAAGGTAGATGAAGTTCCTTACTAAATGGAAGTTGTAGCTGCTTACTGCGACGATCTGTCCAATTCGTCGGTGTTGATTGTCCCTTCTTGTTGACAGCATACACTTGGCTTTGCCCTCGTTTATCACTAAACCCATTTTGGCCGCTTCTACTTTAATGCTTGCAAACGCATCGGCGTCAACCCGCTGAGTTCTTTCAATTATATCAATATCGTCGGCGTATGCAAGCAGTTGTACGGACTTTTGATAGATTGTGCCTCTGGTGTTGGCTTGTGAGTTCCGCACAATCAGTTCAAGTACAATCACTACATATTATTATTATTATTATTATTATGTTTAATTGCACGCTGTTACGAATATTTACGTTACATTTTCAGGACCTTGAGTCGAACAAAACTATAGCAGATCTTTAATAGTAGTTAATTTAAAAATTTGCGAACTACTCGTATATGACACGTGTCTAAAATGATGAATTTTTGAGCTTTCGCTATATATTTCTCGTTGATATCGAGGTCTCTCAAGTGTTTCTTCTTTTCTACTAGCCCTCTTGCACTTATTATTATTGGTACGATCTTGACCTTCCATAGGTTCCACTGGTTTTTGGTATCTATTGCTAGACTTCCATATCTCCTTCTTCTCATCGTACGTCTTTTTGATGTTATTGTTGTTAGGAACAGCGAAGTCAATATTATTATTATTATCATTGATATAATTAATGTAATAAAACTACACATTTTGTTTGTTTGTCCGTTTATTTGAACGCGCATCACGCTAACACTACTAACCCAATCTGTATGAATTTTTCAGGAAATCATCGGGCTTGACAAGAAGAAAGACTCACTAAATCCGCCTATTCATTCAGGAGATAGGTATTCGACAAAATAAGAAAAAGAGATGAATTTTACATCACTAAAAGATAATTAGTCAGCCATAACTCAATAATCGTTTACTGGATTGAAAAACGAAAAATTTGTGGATTTAGTAAATTCCCCCTGATTCATTTAAGATATAAAACATCTTCCTGCGTTGTCCTGAAGCTGAGCAATGTTCAAAACAATTATTCAAATCATCGTCCACAATTGTTCTCCAGTAGAGACCACTGCCAGCAGTCATGCAGCAGTGGGCATCGCTGCAATAGTGTGAGTATATGTGCGCGGTCTGTCATCGTATTTTCTTATTCTTCGGTTTTCTTTTCTGTTATATCTGTTTGGCGTGTTGTGTGTTGTGTGCAGGTTTGTGTGTGCTCTGGTGGGGACTCCCACTGGTTTATACATTTTCAGTATTGTATGTATGCAGTTGCCGCAATTACATAATTACATTTCATTAATATGTGGTTCCCACTGGGGATGTTTTAGTAACTGAATAATTCCTGGCAATATGGGTACCAGTGAATTATAGAAATGCTTTAGAAGAAAATATTTTTTTTGTTTTAAAAGTGGCAGGCGGGCGAAGCAAGGCAAGCACGGGCCAGCTAGTATTAAATAAGGTCTTTAGTGACCTTGATGAAGCAGCGAACGTTCTACATCGACATCCTGCACACACGAACAAGTTTGGCGGGGATATCAAAACTAGACATGACTCAATATAGCTCATCTCTATAAATGCTGTCATAGTCGGCCTAGAAATCGATAAACAGATGATTTGGACTTCTTGGGTTTTCTCCAGAATCTGCCGAAGTGTGAAGATTTAATTTATTGTGGACTTTCCTGGCCTAAAACCGCACTGATAGGAGCCAATCAAGCTGTTGATAAAATGTTTTAGGCGTTCACACAAGTGAAGTTGAGCAAACAAAGTTAAGATTCCATTCATTAGGCATAGTAGTATCACCAACTGCCTTGAAAAAATCAGCCAGTAAACCGTCAGGTCCAGCAGCCTTGTTGGATTTCAGTTTGGAGTTTCCTATCCTCACTTCACTCTGGTCAGGTGGACGGACATTTTGATTATCATCGATTCTACGGAACTCATAGAAACAATCTTTGGTGGCTGGAGCCTTTTTTTTTCGTGGGAGCATGAGCACATATCAAGCTTGTGTTTTCGAATTTAGCCTTGATCCGAATTGTCATAATATGCTCGCTCACGTGTCGCAATTTTAAGACTTCTTGCCTAAGTCTCCGCGTATAGCAAATCTGCATCCGAATAAGCACTGCTTGTTGTCTCTATAGCAATCACCATAGCTGATGTGACATTTTTTCATCTTCATTTTCAACACACTTCCTGAATGGCGGTTTTGCCTGCTTGATAGCAGTCTAATGGTAGCCCTAAACGACGAACATGTTCGCCGAATTTTTCGCCAACAGCGAACGGTTCGCGAACCAGCCCCTACACGAGAAAAACATAGCGAACACGAACAAGTTCGGCAAGCATGTTCGCCGTTTAAGTCTACTTTAAGGCCTCTGCTTATTGTTCAGCTGCACGTGGCTTGCTGAGGGTCCGAACATTCTACGTACAGATTCGAAGGTCGTTTTTCTTACTCCGTTTGCTCTAGTCGTTAGAAGCTGAATTTTATTTATCCGAATCGTTTGTTTTTGTTGGGCAGCCCAAAACCGAACAAAACAGCACAATCTTGTGGTGCCCAGATAATAAGGAAATGGACTTACTGTTGAACACATATTCTGAAAGCGTTAAATTTTCCTTTTCGAAAATTATCTTAAAACAGCTGCCGGAAAAGCTCAGTGGTGTCACGGTGAAGAAGTTCGTTGAGGAGGGTAAAGACATAGATTTTGTGCAAATTTTTAAGGTTTTTAGTTTGACATAAAGTATGGATAGGCAAACGATACAAAATGCTGTAAAACGGCGTGAGAAAATCGATTTGCACTTGATTACACTGTTTGAGAAAACGTCAAATTCTCGTTTGCTACCAAACGCCGCCGAACGGCTTAAAGGCAGATATGAAAATCGAGAATTTAGTACGATATACAACGCGGTCATGGTATAGGCCCCAGAATAAACAGGGGACACAAGCTATAAGAAAATAAGAAGATTATAAAACGTATGGCCTTGGTTTGTTTTGACATAATTTAGGTTTGATTAGAGTATGTGTCTGGAGGAAACACGCTTAATCAAAAGAGGTATATTGAGATACCATGCAATATATGGATGCGCTATCTACCAAAAGAGCTGAATTAGAGGATGCTTTTGAAGTCAATATTGGCCAGGTCCTTGAAGTTATATATAAGAAAAGTTGCTAGATAAAGAGAAAATTCTTCCTCATTTATTTTCCTATAATCAATACAGTTACGTTTGAAAATATGCCTAACCTTTGGATATGCAGACTTATCGGAGAACTACAAGCAAGGATTCTCGATCATGGTCTGATATGACATTGAATGTGGAAAGAAATAAAACATTAGCATTATGGGGTACCTACACATTTCTGAAATAAATGGAGAGGGTTGTTAGTTGAGGCCCAGGTTTGCCCCGAACTACAGCACAACTTAAGTATAGAATTTTAATTTCGGTATATTTACAGGCGCACTTTGACCCCACGTGAACTCATTGAGCCATCTAACTTTTTTGTTTGCCTTGATGCGTGAAATATCACTGCACACACCCAACCCGACCTTACCCGAACACCCGTATGACACAATTATGAGAACGACTTTCATTTCTACATTTTATTAAATATATGTTATGTATACTCTAACTTAATCCATTCAGTTGCAGAACATTCAACATTTTCATTTATATTCCACTCTCATCGCGACTTCTAACTTTCCACCATAGCCGCAAGTACTCCCCCTCCACCCATTAGAAACAGTGACATTTTTCTGCTGAGCGTTTATAATGCGCACATTATGCATGCAATGAAAAAGGATTCCACTCTGATGTGAACTAACAACCCCGCTGCACTGTATGACAAATGGTGCATTTGAAACCTACACACAACTAGTTGACAGCAATCACCATACGAGAAATATCCACAAAGAAAAATGTCCTTTGACTCCTTATTAAGAGTGCAAGCGGATATAAATGCGACCAAAAGAAAAATACGTTTCGGTTTGTTTTTTTTTCTTCTATCAATTTGTTTCCCCCACCCAAGCGATTATAATGATGACAGGAGTTACATTGCAAAATCTATGACGTCATGTGGAACTCCCACATCATGGCTTGGCTTTTATCTGTTTTACAAAGAACACACCACATCGGTCTTGAAGACATGTATGATTACACTCCTTAATTACTTTCGAAGCTCTCAATTAGAAATGCTCGCAGGCACAAATATATTAGTAGAGGATAAATATATTTTTGTGGTCCTTAAACTACGAGATCTCCTATCCTGTTTGTTGTTCACCGATATCCGTTCATTTACTGAAAATACTTTGCAATCGCATCCGTTGCCTAAGGCTAGTCAAGCCAATAATTATTATTACTTTGCCGACTGTATTGTATTGGTGGGTAGTGATTCTGATAGTTTTTTTTTTGCTTTGTGATTCTCTGTTCGTTCAAGGATAACATAGAACGGCCATTACTCCCTTTCACGCCTCATTGAAGTGGTAAAACAAAACCAAGAGAAGAAAAATCGTGGAAAACGCAACTGGTTGCCATTATTAGAAAAGTTGAAAATGCAGATGAGTTTAGTGTTTCGCAGAACATTGGATTCCATTCATCCCTTCGCGAAATGGGGCCAGATATGTCCTTGGGGGTGACATTTATCAACGAGAGCAAATACTAGTAACATTCTGCGGAGGAGGAACGGTTTAATATGTGGCGTATTTAACATTGCTGAGTGGCAGTGAGTAGGCTTAAAGTTTTTAATTTCAAAAGATATATTTGAGTGTCTTATGACGTAGTCAAACCCAAACAAATAATAATTACCAGTACAGTGTGGTGACAGTTTAGAAAGCGGAAATGCTACGTGTGTATTTAAATGTTTCCCTTAAAATGGGGGGCACGTTGTAGTTCGTTTTCTTAGCGGACACGTTTTATATGCTTGTAAATGTGAAGGGAGATGTTGGCACGTTTTTGTTTGTTTTCAATAAGGACATCGCATTAAAGCTCAGCTAAAGTATCTGAAAGTATTGTTATTGCGAAAATATAGGACTTTCATGGGATTTGGAATGCAAATGGAAAAGTTTGATACTTTTGGTGGTGCTTCGGCTGCATTTGGTTTCGAAAATAAAGATATTATTACGAATGCGAATCTAAATGAGCAGGATCGTGGTATCCCAAAAGTTTGTCAATTTCAATACAGGAGCACAATCCAAATAAACTGGGAATAAAACTGTCTGTCTGAAGTCAGTCTGAATCAATATTTAAAGGTCAAAAGGAGTCAGAGAAATTATAAATATCTTTGTATCTCTTCATTGAACTTCAAATCCATTAATTTAAAGCTTTGAAACGCAGAATATAGGCAAACGCATAAACTTTTTTTTTAAGTAAAGTTTCATTCATTAATTTAATATCTTCAAAATTATTCTTTGTGCTAAAAATTATAAGGAACAATAAGCCAATAGCAACATTTTTAATTGAAATCAAATGTTGTACTATCAACAATATAAATATATCTCTAAAAAGTTGCAAAGCAAAACAAGCAAGAAGACTGATATTAATTATTTTGGGGAAAACTAATAAATTCAATATTTTTTGAAAATGAATGTAATAAATGGACTTGACTTCAGAATTTGCTTTTATATATGCATATATGGTACTCGTACATACATGCGTATATTCGGCACCGGGAGTAGCAAGACTTTAATGAAATATACTGTCTATACAGAAGTTAGCATACATATATATATTTTAAGCGAAATTTTCTACTCAAGATTCTTGAAAATCAAATATATTAAAAGTCGAGAGAAATATGTACAAGCATCATTATTTATTCTATCCTAGAGTCACGCTCTGTCTTGAGAAAAGAGTAGAGAGATGTTCTGCAATTTGCCTTCGATGAGCCAACGGGTGGACATTTGATGTCAGCGAGGATTCTTCTATAAGACGAACTGCTCGTCTTTATATGCTGTCGGGTAAATATAGATAATGTTTTGAAGCCGGGCTCTAAATATGAGAACAATATTCAAGTCCGGGTCTAACTTGTGATCTGTATTGGAGCAAAACCTGGGTCGATGTGAAGTATCTCATTGCTCTAAATAAATAGCTCAGTTTCATGGATACTGATTTTGTGGTGTTGGGTATGTGTTTGTGTCGTATTATGCCAGAGAGTTGGCTGTAAAGACAAGAAGATCCATGGCTTCTATAGGTTGTATTACATACTTGTTCCTCCATTTGAAGCTGTGGTATGGTAGACTGATTCTTTCTAGAATAATTGGTGAGTTGGATTTTTTTTCGTACTGAATTGGACCAAGTTGGTCTTTCTCCACTGCAAAATTATCTGCAAGTCTTCATTTAATGACTTGATTTGGTTTCGTTTTTGGAGGTGTGATGTGCTTGTGTTAACGGCGGTGTTGTTCGATTAAGATGCTATTAAGGTACTATCATCGGCAAAGCTGAATATCCTGTTATCCAAGTCATCGATATGGAGTAGAAAAAGACTTGGTGAAAGTATGTAACTCTGTGGTACTACAGCGTTTACAGCAAAGGTGTCGAAAGATACACCATCGACCACAACTTGAATTGTTCTGTTCTGAAGAAAGTTTTCATCCATACGCGAAACTGTTGCGATCACCCATGGGAAGCTAACTTGCTTAATAACGCTTAATATCAAACTCCATCGAAAGCTTTTGAGATGTCCAGGGCAACGGCTCTTGATTCTCCGTGTTGTTCGATGGCTGAGATCCAGCAAAGCTATGATTGAGGACAGTTTGGGGGATGATCAGTGCGGTTTTCGTCCCGGCAGAAGCACAACCGACAAGTTATTCGCTCTCAGAATGGTTCTTGAGAAGGCTTGGGAGTATGCTAAACCTGTCTATACTTGTTTTGTGGGTTTGGAAAAAGCATATGATAGGGTTCCTCTAGGCAAGGAGTATGGGATTGACGGTTCCCTGTTAAGGGTAATTAAGTCTTTATATACAAACTGTAGAAGCTATGTTCGGATAAACGGTGTGGGCGTTGGACCCCGCAAAGGGTGCGTTTTGTCACCTCTTCTCTTCATTGTATATATGGATTGGATGTTACGGCGCAGCCGTTCCGGGGAATGTTTCAAAGTGGGAGACCTAAGGATTAGTCATCTGCCCTTTATGGATGATTTAGTCATCCTTGAGTCCGCTCAAAGTAAACTTCAGCACGCACTCGAAAGGCTTGTAGCCGTTTGTGATGATGCTGGAATGAGGATCAACGTAAACAAATCGGAAATAATGGTCGTTTCCAAAAAAACCTTTTCAGTGCACTCTGCATGTTAGTGGAAGCCCACTGAAGCAGGTGGATAAGTTTAAGTACCTCGGGGTCTTCTTCATGAGTGATGGGAAGAGCAATGCCGAGTTATCCTGTAGAATTGGTCAGGCTGGATCAATTTTGAAAGAGCTTGGCTCCAAAATGTCAGCTTGGCTCCAAATGTCACGTTCTGTACAGGGGAAGGTTGTCTGAGGAATTTGAGATCCAAAGTGGGGTAAGACAAGGCTGTATCCTTTCACCAATATTATTCCTATTGGTGATTAGCGATCATGCAGCTTTGTCGACGGGAAACGGAGGAATTCGATGGACTCTTACATCTCAACTGAAACATCTTGACTACGCAGACGATGTATGCTTACTCTCCCACAGAATTATGAACCTCCACCAAATGACAGCAGATGTGGAGAGGGAGGCAGGCGTCGTCGGGCTGAAAATTAATACGGAAAAAACTAAAATGATCAGCCTTGGAACAAACTCATCGACTCAAATATGCATTGCTGAACAACCGGTAGAGAGAGTAGAGGATTTCCAGTATCTTGGGAGTATTGTCTCGACCGATGGTGGAACCGAACTGGATATAGCCAACAGGATCGTCAAAGCAAAGTCCGCGTTCGATATGTTGTCCAAAATATGGCGAAGCAATGCAATCAGTTTGAGCACCAAAATAAGACTGTTCCGCTCCAACGTTGAATCCGTGCTGCTATATGGTTGCAGTACGTGGAGAGTGACCACTACTATCACCAGAAAGCTGCAAACGTTCATTAATAGGTGTCTGCGCAATATCTTAAGGATTTTCTGGCCCAATCGTATCTCTAACGAACACCTTTACGAGAGAACGGGTCAGGAACCAATAGGCACAACTATCCAACGGCGGAAGTGGCAGTGGATTGGTCACACGTTCCGAAAGGGTGACAGCTCCATAGCGAACCATGCTATGCAATGGAACCCTCTAACTCAGGATGGCAGAAGACCTGGCGGTCCGAGGAGAACATGGCGCAGAACAGTCGAGAAGGAGGCACGGCAGTTAGGGAAAAGTTGGCGAGAACTCAGACACATTGCCATAAACCGTACACGATGGCGCGTTGGCGTAGTAGAGGCCCTAGGACCCACAAGGGGATACAGGACATAAGTAAGTAAGTAAGTAGGACGCAGTCGTGTCCTTTATTTAAAAAGGCAATCATATTCATTTATTTCAATTCAGTCACTGAGTTACATCCTTATACCACATGGATAGTATAAAAGAGATTCTATCAAATTGGGGTCTAATGAATCTGGCTGAAGAACACTCTAGCAACTAAAGTTAAACTGCACCTACCGCATTACAAGTATGCCATTTTACTGCTTAATGTAAGAACTTAAATATATCCTATTGCGCCTATATGCTACTCGTTTGGAAGTTCATATTAAATTTTTGGGGTTAAACCGTAAAATGATAGGTTTTTTATTTTTAAATTCACACTTAAATTTTAATTTTGAACCAAGTCAACTAGAAAATAGGAAGCTTTCAGACTGGCTTAGAAGTAGACTTAGGGCCCCATCTGGTAACATATGAAATTTTTAAAAATGTATTACGCTCGATTTCTTCACATGAGTACTAAGCTGCCTTAATACCCGGTCCAGCTAGACCAGGTACTAGCTCTGATACTCGGTACCAACGAAAAGATAGTACTTGTACATTTCTTCACGTCACTAATACTGGATCTAAGTTTACCAAGCGGTACTAGCAGCTAATACGTCTAAAAACTGGTCTAATACTGATTTCGACACTATTTTGGCATTTGTCGCCCGTTAGACAATTATTTCGAATTATTTTCGTATTTTATTCATTAGTGAAGTTTTTTTTTAACATTTGTGTTGCTTTACTGTTGTAAATGATGTTAGTATGGTGGTATGTATGCGGAATCGTGTGGAAGAGTGTGTGATTGGTTGTTTTTTCTTTACTTTATGTTTGGTAAAATATAAGAGGCGGATTGGGATGCGATTGCTGAACGTTATAGTTCTCATCCTTCGGTGCGTTTAGTTTTCTTTTTCTATTTTAATAATTTATTACAAATTTTTGTTTTCTTACGAAGGTTGCCACTCAGCGCAATGTCGACACCATCATTGCCCGCTACAAAAAAGTTATGCAGGTAATTCGTAATCATTTCGCTTTCGAGAGAACCAATGTCACACAAACTGGTGGTGGTTCGTCGTCTGTGCCAAAAATGGAAGTAACTGGCGCTATGTTGGAGCTCCGTTCATACTATGGCCATTTGCTTTCGGGTTTGCCATCGTACGACTGCGACAGTATGTCATCAAATGCAAACACACCAAATGCAGCATCGAATGCAAATACATCGGAAGCAGCCCTAATGACACCATTGTCCATTGACGATTGTAGTTCAACGCCAACTTCATCGTCTATTCCTTCCTCAAGGCCAATTTCATTGACCATTCCTGTTCCAAACACATTGGACAGCCAAGCAGGCAACCAAAACCAACAGCCGCGCCAATATTTTGCAACAGGTGCGCAACGTCGTCGCCGCTCATTTATGTCGAATGTCGATGAAGAATGCCGAAAATTAATCGACGAGGAACGTGAACGTATGGCAGCATTTGGAGAACTACGAATGCAGTCATATCGAGATGAGAGTGCCGCTCGTTTGGACGAAATACGAGAACGAAAAGCATTGAATGCTACCTTGCATCAAAAGCAGATTGAGTTCTGGGATATTGCAATCCTCGAAAATCCTGAAACAAACTAATCCCTATCAAAAATCAAATCCATTTTCCAGAAAATAGAATAAAAAATCAAATGAAACTAAAATACAACCCACGTGTACGTATTTACTTTTTTCACAATGAGAGCCAAGAAAATATCAAAATAGAGTACTATCTCTCATGATAAATGATTGAAATCGGCCTAATCCTGGTATTAACGACGCTAGACTGCCGATTTTGAGGGTCCAGCTAATACCGAGTACCAACTAATACTCGGTACCATATTGACATTAGTACTTTGTGAAGAAATGACTTGATACCGATTTGAGTACTACCAACTGGTCTAATACTGATTTCGAGAGCCAAGCTAATACCGAGTACCAGCTAATACTCGGTACCAAATTGGCGTTAGTACTTTGTGAAGAAATGACTTGATACCAATTTAAGTACCAACTTTTGCTCTAATACCGGTACTAGCGCTAGTACTCGGTGAAGAAATCGGGCGTTAGAATAGCTTTTTAGAAAATCGATTTTTTTAAACTCCAACTTATGTAAAGTAAAACTAATTGGAAGTTAAGAACTAAATTTTCGATTTCGAGATCAACTTTTCCGAACTTCTCCATAATGTCAAAATGCCATGGTAGAATTTGTACAAGAAACTGATGTTAGCATTTGTCTTATACACGAATAGCCTTAAGGCAAAATAGACAGTGATAGCATTTGTATGAAGTTTGATTTTGCAAGTAAAGTTTTATGTATCATATAAGTAACCTTGTTACAAATTAAAGGCGAATCAGCAGAAATGCGGTGAAGTGGGAGGGTTATGACCCCTTATTTTCGGATCATAACCTCGCTGATAAAAGGAAGAAGAAGAAGAAGAAGAAGAAGTTGCAAATTAAATTGCATAATCCCGACTAGTGTTGTCATACCAACAGTGCGTCAACAAATCTAATTTCCTGTATTGCCCAGCTTTACCCGTGTACTACAAGCTTGCCAATTGTTTCCAGACTTAAAATTTCAGTGTTATCCGCAAAATGATATTGATAAAATGATTTTACTAATCAAAAAAAAAAATATTTAACCTTTACTCGGAGATAAAATTTTGTGATTCGTAATCGTTAGAGTTTATAGAATCAGGAAAACTAAATAAAACAGACTAGTTACATCAGGTTTTTGTGAGAAAATGATTTATCTGAATTTAAACTAAATTCTCCACAAATATAGCAGAATGAATCTGGACAATTAACACAAACTCGTGACATTTTATCAGTTTAATGCACTACTTATGTTCTACTTATACATTTGTGTTAATCAAATTCTTTTTTTTTTTTAATCACCCGCAGAGAACCTGACTTAAACGATTAACATTACTACAGTGCCTTCCAGAAGTATAAACGCACCCTATAAAAGGCATTTTACAGGAAACTCTAAACGGTATGGTAGATTATAATTTCCACAAATTCTGTTCAAGAGTGTGGCCACGAATTAAGACCCTGTTTAGACGTTAACTGATGAGTGCGCTATATCGATAGTTTTTGGGTGAGAAGTGTGAGGGGTAAAGAGAGGGCGACAGTCATGAAGAAAATATAAAAATCGAGAGGAAAGTCACATTCCACACCCGAAATTTTCCATTCTCTTCAATTTTGTCAGTATTAGTTCTAGGGTGGAGTAGTGAGGATCGAGAGATGATATGGTTATTTGGATAAGAGAACGCTATCCGATACGAAATTGTTTTAATTCATTTGTTCCACCCAGAAACCCAGTGTTGCAAGTAGTGCAACACTGAAAACTACAGTGTGTGAACACGACACGCGAGCGTCTGACAAACATCCGAGAGTATTGTTGTCACGAAAAAGCTTCTCAAATCGCCGTTCGGATTCGGCATTAAACTGTAGGTCCCTTCCATTCGTGTGAAAAATATAACGCACACAACATGAGTGGTTGCGAGGAGCTAGGCCCTGGCAGTTTAAAGAGCTGTTGCGCCAAATATTTGTTTTTTTTTTTTAACACGACACGACTGCCCACTACACACTCATCAGTTAACATCTAAACAGGGTCTAACTCAACTACGTAGGGACTAATAAAAGTGCGACTAGTTGAGTGAATAATAAAACACAAAAATAATTATAATCTTAGATATTTAATCTTCATCTTTTTTTAATTTCTCCACATAATCCCTATTTATTTCATACATTTCTTCAGCCGATAGATCCATCTTTAAAAACAACTTTCAAAATCCTCTTTTTGGAGCTTTTCGATTTCGACACTGACTGCATTAATAACGTCCTCCGTCTAAGGCGCAACTGCAACCAACCTAAAGTGAGTGGCGGCCATCATTCTTTTTGGTTCTTGGCGAACAAGAAACCTCTTTTTTTTTGTACTGTCAGCAGCAAGACACACAATAAAGAAAAAGTGAGGTGTAATCAAATCAGGGGGAAAAAAGAAGGAAATCGTTTGTTTTTGTCAGTACAACATATGTATGTATGCGATAAATAAATAAGTAATAAGAGCAAAAGAAAAGTCCCCGATACTTTCTTTTGGGATTTTCGGCAATAAAAAACTGTTTTACCTTGCGGTGGCTGGGAAATTTGTTCGCTCTGTTGATGATAATTTGCCCTTGACATCGGTTATCGGGAAAAAAAGTACTGTGAATTAGAAGCTAAGGCAATAATAACAAAAAAATCTCCCCAGTTATCTGGACGCCACCCTCGGAGAATAGCTGAAGCATAAACAACTGAGCTTCAAGAACCAATACACCAAAAATATTTCTCTCTCTCTTTCTCTATCCATCCTTTCCAACGCCCGCACTGTGTGTAAACATGTTAAAGGTATTCATAACCCTTTGTGTACGCGCAAATTATAAAAACAAAACCTAGCTTGCGGAAGTATAAAAACAGTTTTTTATTGCTGAAAATCCCAAAAAATCAGGCATTTTTCTTTTGCTTTAATTACTTGTTAACTGATTCCATAACATAAAAATAATAATAAGGGACCAGTATCCATTTACAGTTTGTAAAAGACCTTTTATAGGGTCCATTTGTACTTTTGCAATGCACTGTATAAAAGCGTGATGGTACGTGATCTAAGCAAAACATTATTTTTTTCTGTTATGTACAGGTCAAGTACTATCAGAAACAGTATTCACTATGTCCAAGTATTTTTCATTGTTGACCAATGTTTTCTGTAGACCTATTTGTTGCATGCAATTCTTTCGTACATCACTTCCATACTTCTTATTCTTTTGATACTCAGCCTACAATCTTCTTCAAAAATGATATTATAATTCTATATGCATCAACGAAAACAGCGTTGGTTGAGAAGCTTACTTACTTACTTAGGTGGCGCTACAGTCCGGGGTGGACCTGGGCCTCAACCAACAAACCTCTCCAGCCCGCACGGTTACAAGCCAGCTGCCTCCAGTTGCGCACGCCAAGTTGGTCCCCCTCCACTTGCTTGCGCCACCTACCGCGAGGTCGTCCTCTACTGCGTCGTCCATCCGGGGTGGATTCGAAAACTTTCTTAGCGGGAACGTTGGGCTCCATCTGCTCTAAGTGACCCAACCATCTTAGTCGCTGTATGTGAACTGGCTAAGTCGATGTACTTATACAGACCGTATAGTTCGGCATTGTACCTTCTCCTCCACTCACCGTCTATGCAGATGGGACCGAAGATCGCTCGAACAACTTTTCTCTCGAAATAACCAAGGGCATCCTCATCCGGTTTTGTCAAAGCCCATGCCTCTGCGCCATTAGCAATACTGGGATGATTAATGTCTTATAAAGAGTTACCTTAGTAGTTCGAGATAGGGCTTTGCTACTCAATTGCCGTTTTAGCCCACAGAAACAACGATTGGCAAGAGTAATTCTTCGTGTGATCTCCCTACTGATGTCATTTGCGGAGTTCACCATAGAGCCTAGGTAGACAAAATCCTTTACTACCTCAAAATTATATCTGTCTATTGTGGCGTTCAGTCCAAGACGCCGATGTTGGGTGTCCTTTTTTGTAGACAGCATATATGGTATTTTGTTTTGCTTTCATTGACCGCTAGACCCATCTTTGCTGCCTCGATCTCAATACTCGTAAATGCCCCATTGAGGGGCCGCTGAGTTCTTCCGATTATGTCAATGTCATCGGCATAAGCGAGTAGTTGTACAGACTTGTAAAAGATTGTACCTCCGGTGTTGGCTTGTGAGTTTCGTACAATTCTCTCAAGTACTATGTTAAAGAGATCGCATGATCCTGACATCGAATGGTTCGGTGATGTTCTTACCGACTTTGATGGAGCAGCGACAGTTCTCCATCGTCATTTTGCATAAACGGACGAGTTTGGCAGGGATGCCAAGACCAGACATGGCTCTGTATAACTCGTCTCTATACACGCAATCATAGGCAACTTTGAAATCGATGAAGAGGTGGTGCGTATCGATTTTATATTCATGGGTTTTTTCCAAGATCTGCGGTAGTGTGAATATTTGGTCAATGGTGGACTTTCCAGGCCTGAAACCGCACTGATAAGGACCTATCAGGTTGTTGACGATCGGTTTTAGGCGTTCACATAATACGGCAGACAGGATCTTATATGCGATGTTGAGGAGACTTATACCTCTGTAACTGGCGCAGTTCAGAGGGTCTCCTTTCTTCAGGATCGGGCAAACGGTGCTAAGGTTCCATTCATCGGGCATACTTTCGCCCGACCAGATTTTACAGATGAGCTGGTGCATGCTCCTTACCAACTCATCTCCTCCTGCCTTGAAAAGTTCAGCGGCAAGGCCGTCGGCTCCAGCAGCTTTGTTGGATTTGAGTTTAGATATCGCTATCCTCACTTCATTCTGATCGGGTTAACGGGAATCTTGACTGCCATCGTCACTGTTGAATGGCTCATTCTGCCTGACAGCGGAATATTGATCATCATCGCAGTTTAACAGTCTGCAGAAGTGTTCCTTCCATATCCTCAGCACCGACTGCGATTCTACTACTATGTAACCATTTTCTTCCCTGCAGGCTTCTGTTCTGGCTTTGAAACCCTGGTATGTTCTTTTTACCCTTCGGTAAAATTTTCGAACATTATTCCTGCAATAAAGTCTCTCAATCTCCTCGATCGTGCGCTTCTCATGCTCCTTTTTCTGCTTTCTGAGAAGTCGATATTCCTCTTTTCTCCTGCGCACGTAGAGCTCGTAAGCAGCTCTAGTCCTTCTATGCAGCGCCGCTTTGTACGCCTCTTGTTTAGCTGAATGTGCTTGCCGGCATTCCTCATCAAACCAGGGATTTCGTTGTGGTGGGCGAGAGAAACTCAGTACATCAGAGGCGGCATCTCTGATGGCTTGTTGGCAACGCTGCCACTGGTCTTCCGCATTTGCTGCTGGTGGCATAGGACTAAGATAGAGATTAGAAGAAACACGATCGGCAAAGGCTCTGGCGGTCTCTTGCGATTGTAGCCGCCCAACGTCAAATTTCTTCACAGTATTTCATTGATTTCGCTCCGTTGTGGATATCTGCATCCGTACCTTGGCTACAAGTAGGTAGTGATCCGAGTCCACGTTGGCTCCTCGGGAAGTCCGGACACCCAGAATACTGGAAGAGTGCCTTGCGTTGATCGCAATGCGATCGATTTGGTTGACAGTTTTTCGATCAAAGGAGAGCCATGTTCCTTTGTGAATGTCGAGACGTGGGAACCGCGTACTAGCTACGACAAAGTTTCGCCCCGCTGCAAAGTCGATTAGCCTGAGTCCGTTGTCGGATGTGATGTCGTGCAGGCTGTGCTTTCCGACCACGCTACTAAAGACGTCCTCTCTTCCTAGCTTTGCGTTAAAATCACCTGGGATAATTTTAACGTCGTGGCTAGGGCATTGCTCATACGTCTTGTCCAAGAGCTGGTAGAAGTCATCCTTTGTCGCGTCGTCCTTCTCCTCATGAGGGGTGTGAACGCATATTAGGCTAATGTTGGCAAATTTCGCATTGATACGGATAGTCATAAGGCGCTCGTTCACATGCCGGAAACTCAAGACTTCTTGTCTAAGTCTGCCTCCGATGACAAATCCGCACCCGAATAGACGCTGTCCTTTTTGTCTGTAGCAATCGCCGTAGTAGATGTCGCAGTTTTTCATACTCCTTTTGCCCGGCCCATCCCATCGCGGTAATGTCTGCTTTGAGACACTCTAGGGCCTCCGCAAGTTGTTCGGCTGCACGTGGTTTGTAGAGGGACCTAACATTCCATGTGCAGACACGAAGATCGTTGTCCTTTTTACGTTTGCTTGGGTCGTCAAAAGTAAGTTCATCCGTATCCGAGGCTGTTGGTTGCATCGTAACCGAAAGTTTTTTTACATGGTAGGGAGTTAACCCGACGGCACAACCCCGAACCTGGAGGACCAGAGCCTTTTTTAGCAACCCCTAGGAGGAGGGGCCGGATACACCGATGTCAGTAACCCACTTCGGGGATATGAGCGCTGCCGTTGGCCCATTAAGGGTTCATCCGCCACCATCTCTTTTTCAATACCCCGACGTAGTATTGAAAATCCTTACAGACCTTAGCTTCAAATATGTCGAAGTAGCCACGGTAAGGTATCCGCTGCTCTGTAGACGTCACCCTTGATTCCACCGGGAGAATTCATCCGCCGCACGTCTTCCTTCTGACGACCTCTTGCTAGACTTCTGAGACGCATATTTCAGCCGATCAGGTCAACAAGAGATGCCTCGTCCGGTTAAACATATGCGCGCTGAAGTTCACCCAGATGTGCTTACGCAGGTCCGAGTGTTCAGCTACACATATATCGTCAGACTCAGCATACGCTCATCGTTAGTTCACTATCAGATAGCTATCCAGCGGGCACCACGGGGAGGTGATGATGCGATTTTGCCCGCCGGTTGAGCAGCTTGGAAGAGTTAAATATGAAATATGGCATTTCAAGGAACGCATTTCAGCAGCATTCCATTTACAACCAGGGTGTACTCGTGTATTAATTTAGCCGTTCCGATTACTATCTTATTGAAACATAAACACCAGATTTATGTAATTTCGACAATAAAACGTATATGTGACATAAAATATAAGAAGATTATAAGCCAGTAGCATCAAAATCCACCTACCTTAAGGGTTAGGCCAATTTACCCATATTTCATAGTTGAGTAATGTTAAAAGTACTAACCACGTATAAATATCTATCCATAAAGCCTTTAAGCTCTAATATTTTCATACTTAAAATCAGGTGTTAATCTCCAAAAGCTTGATGCATTATATAATGTATTCGAATTCCACCAAAATACGAAACAAACAGGTTGACAATACACTTCTCAGATTAATATTTGTTCAATGCTACCACATAACATGAACATATTTTAATTAAACAAATGTTCCTTTACCCATAAAACAAAAAATAAAATTCTTAAGCGATTACACACTTTTACTGACCTTTTAAAATACCAATATCACACAGCAATAAATGTTCAGCGGTGTAGTTTCAGTCATAACCATTCTACATACATCGAAAATTAAAATTCACTACCACCGGACGACGCCACAAAACTGTACCAATCTGCAATAACAAGAACTGCAACAAGTACTTGGGGTTGTGGACATCATCATTAACTACCATCTTCACTGACAACACACTCAAATGAAAATTTCACAAAACCTCACCAAATTGTCTTCAAATCAAAAAGCAGGGATCTCGGGGAGGAAAGCTCATTTAACTTGTCCACCATCATAATTGTCTGACCATTTTATGTGTCCAAGACATTGACATAGACTACTCGGACAAGTGGTTTCTCAACAAAGGAAACGTATATTTACAAAACACAAAAGAAGAGATGCAACAACTGATGCATCAGCAAATAATTAATTCAACAACATTCCTTCTACACGGGGCGCGAACGAAAAACTCAACAATACCAACGAGGACACTAATCTCGCTCTGTGAATGGGTGGAAAACGCATGTCCGCAAAAAGCCAAAAAGTCACTCACAGACTCCTCGCGCTTTTTCTGAGTCTCCCTCTGCAAACCAAGAAGATTTCTATGCCTCTGTGTGGGGGCTGTGGGAAAATAGCTTTTGCCAACTTGTTACACACTGATAACACCACTTTTCTTGTTGTTGTTGTTCCTGATGGCAGGAGGGATGAACCAAGGATGACTTGTTTTAGGGATGGACGATTGTCCATATAAAGCAAGAACTCGAATCGTAATACTTTTAAACGTTAACGAACAATTGACTTGTGTGCACATAGCAAGGAGCTAACAACCGTGCGCTACTATCAACATCATCTCTACCGTAGTACCAAACAAGTGGATAAAGCATAAAAGAACTGTTAATCTGTTGACGGATAATAAGAAGAGCGGAATTTTTTTTTGTGTTTTACTAGTGTGAAGTGAATAGTTTCAAAATTGTTTCCCTTTGTTTTCCGTAAAATTGTACTATTTGGAGGAAATTTTTGAACAAATTTTATTTGGAGAAAATATTTGAAACACTGTTTTTGAATTGAGCAATTAATCTGCCTTTGTGTTGTGGTTTCCAGACTTCAACTTACTTTTAGGCTATTGTATCTGGTAAGTTTAGTTACTATTTTGAAGTTGAATTCAAAAATTAATTTAAATACCGAATTTAGACCATTTAACATCACAGCTTCGTATTTCTCTGTTCAGGATAGATTCATCGAAATCTAATTAATCATTTGATTGTAATTGGTTTTAATTAAGAGCACTCGTGGAGAAAATCTGACGAGGCCGTTTTAAATTTCGGCTTCTGTAGGAGAGTTTATTGCCCGAATGAATGGTTTCAGTTTACAAAGTGAAAATTGGACAGGTTTTCTTTAGATGATTGCATTCTAAAAAAATTCTTATATTGGTTTCGATTTTAGTCTTTGATACTAATCTTCAATTTGAAGAGGAACCAAGTATGCTTTTAAAATTCTTCTTTTTAATTATAACTTTTGGTTCATTGAAATTAACATTATATATAGGTCTGTGTATTGACAGTGCTGACATAAGAATTTACAAGTATTAAGTTTACCGTCAACATTTTCAGTTGAATCTAATGCCTTTACGATTTTACTTTTTTATTTTTTTTTTTATTATAATCAACCAATTATGGACATACTCGTATGTAATTCAAAATAATACAAATATACAGATTCAAACTGTGGCATACTTGTGGTGTACTATGCCGAAACTCTTCCATATTCGAATATTTTACTTTGTTTTATTTCTATCATATCAATACAAAAATCGATTCAAATTAAAAGTAGAACTTTAAAATTCATGTGTACTAATCAACGGATTAGTACGTAAATAAAACTGCGAATGGCTATCGAATGAGAATAAATTCCTAACTATAGCGGCACTGGGAAAATTGAGTTTTTTACTCAATTCAATGTAATTTTTTTTTGTAAAGTTAGTGTGATTGAAAATGATAAACTTATTTAAGGGATATAAAATAATTTTTGAGGTTTAAATTCTTTTCGTTAACTGTTTTAAGAAACTTTTAATGTTTAAACAGCCCAATCGTAATAAAGCAGCATAGAGACCAATCAAATTTGTATTTATTTTTCATAAGTTCTAAAACTATTTATGCAATTATTAGTGAATATTCTTGTAGAGAAAAGATCAAGACATTAAATCTGGACTTAGAAATAATACAATAAAAAAATTGTTTAAAGATTGTTTCCTTAATTTTGCTTTCAATCTTGAGTTTGGTATTGTTATGCGGGTACTTAATAAAGGACCTCAAGAAAATTCGTTCATAATTCAATTCTGTTTGTCCATCTGTGTGACTGTACAGACAGCTGCAGTCTAAGTGGCTGAACAAACTTAATTCGAACTTCAAAATTGAAGTCACTGTTTGTGCTGAAATCGTTTTTATTTCGCCCAAATTAAGGGTTATTTACTTAAGACTTTTTTGTGAAAAATCGGATAAAAAAAACGGAGCATTAAAATCTCCAATAGTCAAAATTACACATTGGTTCAAAAGACTTTTTTCCAATTTAATGAGTGAAAGTGAGATTGTAGATAAAATAAAAGAGAAATAACAAAGCAAACGCCGTGAGAACTGTTGGTAACATTTTACTTTACTCCTTTTAACTTTCTTAATGTGGTTATTTGTAAATTTAAATTTTTATTTAATTTTAATTTTTTTACGAAAAATCGTAGGGCATCAAAGAAATTAAATTTCAAGCTTAATTCTCCTGCGCCCACTTCCATTTTCACTTCTTTGTATTGCAATGGAAAATCGCAGTATCTTTTTAAAGTTAGTGTTTTATACACGAATGAAAGAAACTTTTACGAAATATTCTTTAAATTCAGATTATTGATTTGTTTAAAGGGTATCTGTTGTACCTAACGACGCTTGGGTGATATAAGCAAAACACATGCCACGTAGAGAGGCATATGCTATCGCGTACTTGCCCGCATTTACGTAGTCCTTTATAATGCCGACCATTATTCCACACATTAATTTCAAAAATGTTTAACGGTTAAAGTAAGTCATCCGAATAGCACTTTTTCTCCGACTTACTGCACTTTTATCGTAACCGTTCAGCACCCAGGATTGCCTTCTCGCAATCATGGTACATAGTCTATATTATTCGAGATGTAGCGCCTGATATGTCATCGTAACTGGATAAGTAGTTTTCGAATAAAGATTTAGATTAAGATTTTTGAAAATTCAAAACTACCTGTTTCTTTCTGCGTTATCCATATGGTAGTCGACAGTATTCCAATAGAACTTGGAATAAATTAATTGTAAAAAGAAAACTGAAAGTAACAATGTCGTATATTTACGGATAGAGTATTAAATTGATTTTTCAATCATGGCTAAAGCATATGCTTTCGTTATATTGCTGAAAAGTTATACAATGGTGGGTCATTATGCTAAAAGGATATTAACATTGATTATTGACAATAAACTTAGTAAATTTTAAAATGAACACATCAGTACCCTTAGAATTAATGATGCGTATAAGAAGGTTTTATTTTATTCCATCGACCCAATACTTTTAAATAACTTACTTATGCGCATTTCAGCTTATACTAAAAGAAATATACCAAAAGGATCTTAGTGCGAAAGAAAAACAGTCCTTGGATGTATTTAGGAAAAGAAAGAAGAATAGAATATCTTTATAGCACCCAGTATTTGAAAAAAATCTAAAATTTGTCACTCTTAAGGTCTCTTTTTTTCAGGTAATAAAAAAACTTCCAATTGATATATTAATTTCCCGTGAGTAACATAACCGTGACAAGAGAATAACATTCGTCAGAACAATTCGTTATCATTGTCCATATGTCCGATGATAATATTACCTGCTAATAAAATCTCCACATGTGGAGTTTATAATCCCAACAAATTGCCAAGGCATTTTACTTGTCGATGAGTTGTCATCATTTTATTCAGAGCATATCATCACATGATACAGTTCTTACAAGTTTTCTCATCCGGTGTTCATCATTTTTGAACAGAGCATTATTGCCCTTTTCATCTCATCTGAAATGCGATACCTTTCATTTTTCTGCTAACCCTATTTCAACGACAATTTGTTTGTCACTCATAACGAAGCGTTTTCAAGTTCAGCTGTTCAAATCAACGCAATTTCTCTTGACATATTATCCGCAACATTTTGTTACCGGTTCTACTCAAACCCTTTTCATGTATCACATAAATATGATAATTAATATAGCCAAGAATTGAGACTTGCATACAGTGATGTGTATTCTTTTAAATTTTTTATAAACAAACTTCTAAGAAGCTTCTTTCGTGAAGAACGTTTATTTTTTCATTTAATTTTACGGATGCCAGGAAGTTTTTATTGCAAATAGTTGAATGTTTTTCAACATTTGAAGGCATTTTTAACGTTGTATTTTGAGTTCAATACATTTTGATATTCGATTCCCCAAATATCAGGAGGTTTGTTTATAACCATTTCCACAATTTTCTCTTCAAAATTCATGATGCTTATACGTATGTACGGATGGTAGCAGATTTACCCCCAAAAGTGAATCAGTATTTCAGTATCTTGTGGTCATTAACGCTATTGTTTTTAATTACGAAGTTATCCCAAATTATATCATTTGTGCAAATGAAACTGTAGAAGCTTATAATAATGGTTTTCTGAATAAAAAAAAAGTAGCTTTATGGTACGTTTGGTAGGCTGGATAGCACTATGAAAGTACCGAGTCGAATTCAGGACTCTTTATTGTCTAGTTCTGGTTTTAGTTATTTTCTTCTCTACTTTGGAATAGGTCGTGACCAATATAGACTTAGTGTTCTGTTTATAATGTGAATCCGTCTGCATATATCTTACAAAACTCTCGTACAAAAAGTAGTAAAGGTTTCACTTAAATTCATCGGTGAAAGGTTTTTACCAAAAAACTTATTTTTCTCTGAGATACAAAGGAAATAAACTTGCCGACTTGTCTCCACAAAGCATTTTTATTTATTACAAATAGATCCCAAATAATAATACCGGATTGAATTACTATTCATAAAAAACTAATATTCTGTGATCGAGAATGCAGACAGACCCAGGTTCGGATACTGAAAAGTCTTACAGTAGAGCTTTTTAATCTAATTTATTGCAGATTTTATTTTCTATATTCTCATTGCCACTTGGAACTCAGCCTTCCGATACAGCACCATTCAGATATCGTGCATTCTTAGAGTGGTTGAAAGGTTGAATAAGAATCGAATGGTTTGAACGTCGTCGTCTATCCAAAGCACTTCATCACTAGCTTTAAAGTCATTCACAAAATTCAAATGCAATTCCAAACAGCTAGAGTCAGTCCCTCGCGGAAAATAAGTCAACTCGTAATTTATGTAACATTCAGTCGAAATGTTTAAAGTAGCTGGTTAAGGAAATAACGAAGAGAAAGAACTTTAGGGATGCTTCTAGAATGTACTAGAATGCATCACAAATACTCAGTTCCTATAAAAGTACAGACATTTCTTTTGACCAAAGAATTTTACTCATATCATAAAATACTTACTTTCATGGAAACAACGAGTCATAGAAGTTTTAACGTTCCACAAAGCTTTGGCAATGCGAGCATAGGTGAATTATGACTACAAGTAAATAATATCCTTGAATATACAAGGTTGTAGATGAATGATTGAAGGTTTGTCTAAGGATGTTACCTTATGAGAAGTTTGTTTATAATGTTTGTATGTCGACTTCTACGTATATGAACATATTATTGCCACTGACCTATGGAAGGATTTAATTTCAATCCGCATATCAATAAATGCTCTTTAGATAAACATAATATATAGCTTTGCGTTTATATACTCGTAGTAGTCAATAGCAAATGCAGATCTAACCACATGTGTCCTTCTGATATACTGACAGTAATTGCGAAGGTCAATACAACATGTTCTGCTTACCATTTAAGGTAAATTCTATTCACACTACTTGAGACTACAAAGAAGATACATGCAGCTGATAGACTTTCGATGTATTAAGTTTTCAATCAATCACTTGTTACAAATAAGTAGGTTGACTCTAATGTCGCTTATCGTACACATCACTTTACCACGATATACTCGCCATACTAATGTGCCATGTTGATGATTTTGACTTCATTTAAGTTGGAACTTCATTGAGCTTGATTTTATACTAAAGTTTGGCCACGAATATTAAATTATGCGATTCGTCCATACTAGAAGATATTATCCCACAGTTCTTTACGACAAATCGTGGAAGGTCCTGTTCCATGCAGTTTTGCCGCCGGATATTCGTGTTTCCTCTTCTTTGGTCGCGATGTAATGAGATTCTGAAAATCTAAGGACACTTTGCTCAGAAGAAAGTCCTCACATACATACATACATACATATGTAAGTGATTGGATCTAGTTTTATATTTTAAGACGCACAGCGTATATATCATTGAATATAGCGTTTAGAATTCTTCACGAATCGATTACGAAGCATTTTATGCTTAGACGATCTAAGTGAAAATTTGCCCCAAAGTGTTTACTGAAACTTTTCATTTCGTGGTATTACGTAAAAGACATATGGTTGTCATTGCTCTAATGACAGAAGAAAAAGACCGAGTGCAATTTTAGGAGCCAACCAATTTCAATGTCATAAGTGTAAGTCAGTGGTTGCAGGCATTCATTGAAAAGAGTGCTGCTAGTAGCACCAGAAACAGAATATCGATTTATTCTGACGAAATAGAATAGATTCCTTGGTGGTCGACAACAGTTTGTAAAACAAAACAGTATGCATTGTAAAAATGGTCACTCGCATACACAACTGCAGCAAAATATTAAAGTTAATTCCAAATTTCTAAAATAAAATACCATATACCTAGGGCATCAAAACTATAGCCGCACTCATGATGTTTTTATCTAATTATTTCCAGTTATAGTGAATTGAATGATCCACAGTTGAGAATATGTGATCTATTGTTTCGTACAATATTCAATCTCTTGCTTAGGTGGCGCTACAGTTCGGTGTGAACTATGGCTTCAACCAACAAGCCTCTCCATTCAGCTCGGTCTTTAGCTAATTGCCTTCAGTTGCACACTCCAAATGGGTCGAGGTCTCCTTTAACTTGCGCGCACCACCTATAGTGAGGAGGCCCTCTACTGCGTCGTTCCTCCGAGTTAGATCAAAGACTCTGCGGACCTGAGCGTTGGTGTTCATTCGCTCTACATGTCCTAGCTATCCAAAACGTCCACCACGTTTTGACTATGTCGATTTCGCTGTACATCTCGTATAATTCGTCATTGAACCTTCTCCTCCAAAATCAGTCAACGCAAAGGGGATCGAATATCTAACGAAGAGTTTTCTCTCGAAGCGACCACGGATATCTTCATCCGATTTCAATAAAGTCCGTGTTTCAGCGCCGAAAAGCAGGACTGGGATGATCAGAGTTTTATATAGAGTCTCCTTAGTAGGTCGAAATAAGGCTTTACTGTTGAATTGCCTTATTAGCCCCAAAAAAAAAAAAAAAAATCAACGATTGACAAGAGTTATTCTTCGCTTGATTTCTGCGCTGGTGTCGTTTTCAGAATTTATAGCAGAGCCAAGGTAGATGTAGTCCCTTACTACCTCAAAGTTGTAGCTGCCCGATTTGTCCAATTCGTCGGTATTAATTGGCCCCAATTTTTTGACAGCATTGATTTTGTCCTCGTTCATCATTAAACCCATTTTGACTGCTTCTCCTTCAATGCATGCAAACGTACCGCGGTGACACCCCACTGAGTTCCTCTGGTAGAACTAGCAACAACATACATACAAATTGCGTGGAATCCGTTCATGGATACGGCCATTCGATGTTTTGTTTAGTGCATTGTTTTGAAACGATCTCATAAGCCCTGATAGCTGTATGGGTTTGGTAACTGTGAGGATATTTAGTTTTTTACGATCGAAGCAAAAAATTTCATAATTTAATATCGTGAATAAAAAATAAACGTTTGCCCTATAAATATTTTAAAATAGGTACATTACTATTTTTCATAGGGATAGTTTTGCTGATGATTTTTTTTATAAAAATGAAGCAAGAGATGAAGCAAGAAAACCTACGAGTAGAAATACGATCGAATTTGCGGAAACCACATATCATATATGGCATAGCGTATTGTCGCATAAAATATCAAATCTACTCTCCGAAAAGAAAACGAATCAGAACTGATATATATACGTATATCATACCACCGAACCATAGTTTAAAATAGGTATACAAAAATCAGTCACAACTTTTAGGTTTATGACGAGTGGTACAAATGCCAAGGATATGTATAGCTGATGTTGACCAACAAAAATATCCTTTCCTACTACATGGTTAATATGTATTCCACAAGAGAGTGTACTACTTTGAATTTGAATCTATATTACTATAGCTTTACATTTTGTTGGATTAATTAGTTCGAATTATCCCAATTACCTATGCTTCTTAAATCTTTATTGAGTCGTCCAATATAGACTACAATGAGGCCGATTGGTAAAAAAAAAAAATACATACAGCTGATCGTTATCTCATATAATTGCATGGAGATATTAAAGCACATATTAATATAGACGGAGAACATTAAATGACTCAAAATAGACCTCCGTGTAAACCCAAATTTAAATAGCTAAAAATGAACACAACAGAGTTTTGGTGCCGTGAAATAACCCCGAGCGAAACAAGATCGAGTTTCAAATTCGGCCTTATTTCCCTTTCAAATGCGAAATAAAGCCGAACATTGTTTGCGAAATAAAGCCGAATTTCAGGGAGAAGACAAAAGAATAAGCAAATCCAATTTGACCAACAATGGGGAAGTGGCGCGTTTGTGCGATTCGTTTATTTAAACTCCGCTTTCCGGAGTGGTTTAGCCGCTCACGCGACTTCGTCGCCCCGCTAAGGGTATGTCAACAACTGTCAGACAGACGCCTGGGGCTAAGTCTATTCGAGAATGTTGCAAATACAAAGGTGTATATCAAATCTATACATTTGTATGCACTCTAAGGCTTTATAATTTGTTATATACCATACAATCTCAACGTCAATTTTGTATGGTTGGCAATTAGAAAGCTACTAGCTTAAGGGAACCTACTTTATCAAGTACTCGCATGACCCTTAGTCTAGAAGTTTAACACTTTTAATACAATTTCAAGACGTAACTTAGAAATGAAGATGAAATATCAGAAAGAGATATTTTTGGATTGGATTGGATTGATTTTTGCATTCAGTTCTGATTTATAATATTTTGTTCGAATACTATGTTGAGTTACCCCAGGTGCGGACGGTTGCAGAATAGTGCAAGATAAATAAAATAAGTTCAATCAGATCATTCAAATACTTTAGGTTAACCAAAAAGTTGCCAAAGTATAGCGAAGGAAGAGGATGACTAGTAAAAATACTTGAATATACTTATACAAGACGGGAAATAAATTGTTGCTAGGTGAAATGATGGTACCTATAGTAACAAAAATAATCATTGAACCGTCATTGGGTATCGGCGTAGGGTTACTATGATATAATCCCATACAAATTGAGTACATGACCTGACCACAAAAAGAGTTATTATTATAATTCCAAATCAAAGAAACACTAACCATCATAATAGAATCATTTTTCTGTCTACGATTTCCTTCTACGTAAGGGAGATATTAACACTTCTTCATAGAACAGAAAAGAAGACGACAAACAATTTAAACGCCACGTTTTATATACATTTATACATTTTTTTTTTTTTTTTTGTGTAATCGAATACTTCTGAACCATATCGAGTGTGAAGAAATAATGCCGGTACAAAGGAGAAAAACACAACCAAACGTGAAATTTAATACAAGTAGTTGAATCATGTTATACGAGTATGTACTGTAAGAATATGTATGTTCAAGTACTTTAAGTCTTTTATTTTCTTCCTCGTTGACACTGACTAAAGGATTATTTTAATTTCCCTTCACTGAAACTGTAAAAATGTTTCTATTGAACCCATATTGTGTTTCATAAGAGTGGTTTTTTTTGGATTGAAACAACCCTCATTAGAACTTCAGATATGCTTACGAGACTTTAAATCATTAAAACTTGGTTACAATAAGCATTGTGTTGGAATTCCTACTACATATTTTACTAAAATGTAATTTCATCTTAATTTAGAAACTCTAATTATTTACATTCATTTCCATTAACTTCCTGATGAACTAACTGAATTTGGTAAATGTTCAAATGTACAGAGGGTTGAGATACTTGGCGATCCATGAAATAGGAAACAACATAACGACAGTTGTTCTGGTTCACAGTGGCCAGAAGTTTTTAACGAAAAGTTTTTTTTTTCTAATTTAGTTATCTTCATGAATAGTATATTGAGAGTTTTACAAAATTTTAAACGTTGCGTTGAATATATCGCTTCTTAGTTCTGTGCACATATGTATGTATGCATTTGCGAACTTTATATGAGTATTTAAAACAGATTGATAGAAATCAAAAGAACTTCATATAACAAGCAAATATGAATATCCCCTGAAGTTTAGTCTACATTCTTTAGAAATATAAGTCTGATGGTACACGTAATTCAATTAACTGGAATTTTCTATCTCTTAATAGAACATCATTTAAAAGGCAACCTAGAATTAGAAAAAAAGAAAACTTATTAAAGTTCATCTATTTAATAGATCAGGAATTAGAAAAATGTTTTGGGTGGTATAATTAAATTATAATGGAAATAATTAGTACAATATCTTGAAAGAATACGAACATAATTCGAAAACATAATGGATGGCTGAGGAGCTGTGGAAGCGTGTACTACTGTTGATCCGAAAAAGGGTTTCTTTTCATGAATGAAAAAGTTTGTTTAAAGGTTCTACCAGAAATAAATTTCATCGCTTTTCTATCCCTAGGCAAATTATGATATTTCTTTAGAATGTTGGAATACAAATTGAATAAATAAATGATAATAAAAGAAAAATGGAAATCTGTATCACCCAAGTCGTATACGTAACATTTTTTGCAGAACAAAAATTTAAATCGACAGATGAAATTTGTAGTATATAAGAATATTAAGGCATTGTAGCAATTCTCAAGTCAAGGTGAAAATTTGGACTGAAAAAATGGTTTTCGATCAGTGTCAGACAAAATAATAAGCACAAAGTAAGGGAATATGACCAAAGATAGTATTATGGCGCATTATCATATATGTATAATTAACATTAAGTCTAGTGTCTAAGAACTTAAAGTGGAACATGTACAAAGCCAAATTGTGCTATAGGAGTGTTTTCTTAAATTTTAAATTTGAAGTTTCATTACAAAAAGAAATAGCAGCAGCCGGGGATAATTTAAGTGCACAGAAAAGTGTCCTTTGATTCTGTCCAACATAACAAATCATATATGTATGTTTGTAATTGAAGTGGTGCTGCATACGTATATTGTAAAAAATAACTTAGAATCCACTTTAATTCACAAAACTTTGGTAATAAATTCAGAACCCTACAGGATCGAAAACTTTTCTACCTCCTTGCATATGTACAGTACATGAATATGTATTTTTCTTGTCAAATTTGCTGTATGTTGCCTTATAAAACAATATATATATACATATATATGTGTGTAACTTAATTAAAATTGTTAAGTATTGGCATTACATTACGTTATCTGAAAATACAATAAGTGCTTATTTTAAAACTTTTGCAATTATGTATTATACATTCGCATAATTCTTAACTTCCTTCAGCACTGCATTACTGCAGGGCAGATGGGGTTAATGCATTATTGCAGATGACGGTAGAAATGGGTCCTCCATTGCATACAAAATACATAAATTTACATACATCAGTTTGTTTGCAAATAATAAACCTTTAGCAACTCTCCCTTCGATAATTTCTTTCAGCTGCTACCATCACCGTCAAAAAAAAAATGCATAGGTTCTTATTTGCGGTGTTCCAGGTTGGGATAAATTAAGCGCTTTTCCAAATTTATGGCCCTTTGGATAAAGGAAATGAGTAAAGATGTTCCCTTTTTTTTTTTTTTCTAAATGACTGTCGATTACGATTACGAAATTATCTGGTAGAACATCTGCCTGGGGCATATTTCTCAATTTGTATATAAAGTTGGGGTCCTTCCGAATTGCGTGCATACAAGTACGGCAATTTATGATACAATTTCTTTACCAAAGTAAAATTAAAATTTCATATGTATTTGTAGATAAGAAGATTACTGATATCGCGTAGGAGTACGAACAAAACCACTAAGCGAATCGCTAAGCTAGAGAGATACTCGTAAGTTATGTTAACAAACTATATTGTGGTGGTTACTGTAAATGCTAAGAGAATTTCAAAGAAGTTTCAGTAAGTTTAGATCAGCTCTTCGCCTTCACTTTATGCTTTTACCATTTAACTTTTTAAATAGCATGTGTATTTTGCCGTTAAGACATGCAAAGTTAAGTGACCATACACACGTTATTTCCCCATACAAAAGGCTTTGATCAACTAAATGAAAGCATTTTGATCACGTTTATGACTGTGTGAGCTTAGATCCCTCTATCTTCCCTGCACGGGAGAATATTACAAAACCAAACAAAAAGTTATTATTTTTGTACATACATACATACGTAAACATACATACATTTTAATGGTCCGCTAATCCTTCACGAGAGTCGCGGGGTAGGATTATTATTATTTTTGTTTAAAAAAAAATGTTTTCATCGCGTTCAATTACAGTGTTTTTATTTTGAATTTTTTGTTGTAAATAGTAATAACTTTTATGCTTGGTAATAGAAAATTGAAGTAAGTTTCCAATATTTAATTTATTCATTTTGAATTATTGTTACGGTTCGCTTATTTTTATCTAAAAGTAAGGGGAAAATATATTTGTGTTATGTCTTGAAGAAGAACGCTAAAGGGTCGGATTGAAAGACAAAGAGATAGGGGGGGTCGAATTCCGACCACAAGTGATTCTAGTAAGGATAAAAGGAACAAAATGTTGGAAAAAAATATGCAGAAAAAGTATAATTCAACTGGAATACATTGTAAGATAGGTACCATATTTCCCTTTTACTAACCATTTCTTAATAGAGTGCGCCTTGAGGACATTTTTTTCCGAATGGTATTGAGTTTTATTAAAAATTCTATCTTAGCACATTTTCGACAAAAAAAAAAAGAATGCGCCCAACAGCGTCCGCAGAAAAAAAGATTTTTCCGAAGCATGCGAATATACCTATGTAATACAACACATATTTAATTACCAACCCATTGCACTTACGTCCTTTCTTTCCAAGGTCATGGAAACGCTTATAAATCGTCTTACTTACTTACTTAGGTGGCGCTACAGTTCGGGGTGAACCTGGGCCTCAACCAACAAGCCTCTCCATTTAGCTCGGTCTTTAGCTAATTGCCTCCAGTTGCGCACTCCAAGTTGGTCGAGGTCCCCTTGAACTTGTGCGCGCCACCTACGGCGATAATTCCCTCTACTGCGTCGTCCCTCGGGGTTAGATTCGAAGACTCTGCGGGCCGGAGCGTTGGTGTCCATTCGCTCTACATGTCCTAGCCATCTCAGACGTCCAATACGCAGTTTTTTGACTAGGTCGATGTCGCTGTACCGCTCGTATAGTTCGTGATTGAATCTTCTCCTCCAAAACCCGTCAACGCCAACGGGACCGAAAATCTTACGAAGAATTTTTCTCTCGAAGCGACCAAGGATATCTTCATCCTCTTTTAATAAAGTCCATGTTTCAGCGCCGTAAAGCAGGACTGGGATGATCAAGGTCTTATATAGAGTCTCCTTAGTTGTTCGAGAGAGGGCTTTACTGTTGAATTGCCTTATAAGCCCAAAAAAACAGCGATTGGCAAGAGTTATTCTTCGATTGATTTCTGCGCTGATTTTGTTTGCTGAATTTATAGCAGAGCCAAGGTAGACAAAGTCCCTTACTACCTCGAAGTTATAGCTGCCCACGGTGACGTTTTGTCCAATTCGTCGATGTTGGTTTTCCCTTCTAGTTGACAGCATATACTTGGTTTTGCCCTCGTTTATCGCCAAACCCATTTTGGCCGCTTCCGCCTCAATGCTTGCAAAAGCACCGGTGACAGCCCGCTGAGATCTTCCGATAATGTCTATATCGTCGGCGTATGCAAGCAGTTGTACAGACTTGTAATAGATTGTGCCTCCGGTGTTGGCTTGTGAGTTCCGCACAATCCGTTCAAGTACAATATTGAAGAAGTCACATGACAGCGCGTCACCTTGTCTAAAGCCTTTTTTGACATCAAAGGTCTCGGTGAGGTCATTACCGACCTTGATGGAGCAGCGAGCGTTCTCCATCGTCAGCCTGCACAGGCGGACAAGTTTGGCAGGGATGTCAAAACTAGACATGGCTCTATAAAGCTCTTCTCTATAGATGCTGTCATAGGCGGCCTTGAAATCGATAAAGAGGTGGTGAGTATCGATTTGGAATTCTTGGGTTTTCTCCAGGATCTGCCGAAGTGTGAAGATTTGATCGATGGTGGACTTTCCTGGCCTGAAACCGCACTGATAGGGTCCAATCAGGCTGTTGATAAAAGGTTTTAGGCGTTCACACAATATCGCAGAAAAGATCTTGTACGCGATGTTGAGGAGACTGATGCCTCTATAATTGGCGCAGTTGAGGGGGTCTCCTTTCTTGTGGATCGGGCAAACGATGCTGAGATTCCATTCATCAGGCATACACTCCTCTGACCAAATATTAGAAATGAGTTGGTGTATGCACTCTACCAATTCATCCCCAGCTGCCTTGAAAAGTTCGGCCGGTAAACCGTCAGGTCCGGCAGCCTTGTTCGATTTTAGCTTGGATATTGCTATCCTCACTTCGTTTTGGTCAGGTGGACGGAAATTTTGACTATCATCGTCCATGTTGAATGGTTCATTCTGCCTGACAGCGGGATGTTGGTCTTCGTCGCCGTTATACAGTCTGCAGAAGTAGTTTTTCCATATTCTCAGCACCGACTGTGATTCTACTACGAGGTTTCCATTTTCATCTCTACAGGTTTCTGTACGGGTATTACTTCTCTGACACGTTCTTTTTACCTTTTGGTAAAACTTCCGTACATTGTTCCTGGAGTATAGACTCTCGATATTCTCAAACGCGCGCTTCTCATGCTCTTTCTTCTTCTTTTGGAGAAGCCGATGTTCTTCCCGTCTCTTTTGCTCGTAGAGCTCACGAGCAGCTCTCGTCTTCCTTTGCAGCGCCGCTTTGTATGCCTCTTGTTTTGCTGCATGCACTCGCCGGCATTCTTCGTCAAACCAGGGGTTTCGCGGTGGTGGGCGAGCGAGACCCAGCACATCAGTCGCGGCGTTTCTGATGGCATGTTGGCAGCGTTGCCACTGGTCTTCGGCACTTGATGCTGGCGGTATAGGGGTGATTGAGAGATTTAGGGATACGCGTTCAGCGAAGAGTCTGGCGGTCTCTTGCGATTGTAGCTTTTCGACGTTAAATTTTCTCACAGTAATTCTTCTTTGTTGCTCAGATTGGGATATCCGCATTCGTACCTTGGCTACAACAAGGTAATGATCCGAGTCTATGTTGGCCGCTCGGAAGGTCCGGACATCCAGAATACTGGAGGCATGCCTTGCGTCGATCGCAATATGATCAATTTGGTTGATCGTGACATGATCATTGGACCGCCATGTCTGCTTATGAATATCGAGATGAGGAAACCATGTGCTTGCTATGGTGACATTTCGCTCCACAGCGAAATCAATTAGCCTTAGTCCGTTATCAGACGTGGTGTCGTGTAGGCTATGCTTACCGACTGCTCTACCGAAGACGTCCTCCTTTCCTATTTTGGCGTTAAAATCGCCCAATACGATCTTAACGTCGTATTTAGGACATTGCTCGTATGTTTTGTCGAGGAGCTCGTAGAAACACTCTTTGGAGGCAGGGTCCTTTTCTTCTGTGGGGGCATGAACACATATTAGGCTTATGTTAGCGAATTTAGCCTTGATCCGGATCGTCATAATACGCTCGCTCACGTGTCGGAAGCTTAAGACTTCTTGCCTAAGTCTGCCGCGTATGACAAATCCGCATCCGAATAAGCGTTGCCTGTTGCCTCTGTAGCAATCACCGTAGTAGATGTCACAGTTTTTCATCCTCTTTTTGCCTGGCCCATCCCATCGCACTTCCTGGATGGCGGTAATATCTGCTTTATAGCAGTCTAGGGCCTCTGCTAGTTGTTCGGCTGCACGTGGTCTGTAAAGGGACAGAACATTCCACGAACAGATCCGAAGGTCGTTGTCCTTATTTCGTTTGCTGGGGTCGTCATTAGTTGGGTCATCCTTATCCGAGGCTTTTGGTTGTTTCGGAACCATGCGTTTTTTACGTGGTAGGGAAGTTACCCCGACGGCACAACCCCCAACCTGGAGGGCCAGTTCCTTAATTATTCCCCTAGGACGAGGGGCCGGGTACACCGGTGCCAGTAGTCCACTACGGAAGTATGAGCGCTGCCGTTGGCCCATTAAGGGCTCCTCCGCCACCATCTCTATTCCAATGTCCTGACCAACATTGGAAATTCCTTACCGACCTGTGATCCGAATACGTCGAAGCAGCTCGCGCAAGGTATTCACTAAGTTCAACCTAACTGGAACTATAGACGCCACCGTTGACTCCGTCTAGGGAATTCGTCCGCTGCCGCCTGGAACAGGAAGAAGTGCTCTAGTGAGAAAAGCACTCTTCCCCCCTCTCTCATCTGCTGCCACCAAGAATCCGCCAAACGGGGTTGGTTACCCATTTCTTGGATTAAGGTACTAGGCACCCGGCTGTCACCGCGTGGAGGTTGAGAGTAGGAGTTGGTAGGCCTCAGCTGAGTGAAAACGCTTGTGTTTTCATATGATCGCATGCACTACCGTTTGACAACCCTTATAAATCGTCAGCTTATGAAATATATTGATTCACGAAAACTCCTCAATTACCGGCAGTATGGTTTTCATAGCCACAGGTCCACTGGTGATTTGATGGCATATCTCACCGAGAAGTGGAACCAATCTCTCCATCACTTCGGCGAAACAAAGATGGTTGCGCTCGATATTTCTAAGGCATTTGACAGAGTTTGGCATCAGGCTCTTTTGTCGAAAATGCGTGCATATGGCATCGATGAGTCTCTTCTTCATTGGATTAGAAATTACTTTTCGGGCCGTTCAATACAGGTTGTCTTGGACGGCTTCAAGTCTGCAATTCGCTATATAAATGCTGGTGTTCCCCAGGGCTCCGTTGTGTCTCCGAGTCTCTTTCTCATTTTTATAAATAACCTCTTGTCTGCCACTTCTAATCCAATCCATTCCTTCGCTGATGACAGTACCTTCAGCTTCTCACATTCGTTCCCTAACTCACATCCCTGCTCTTCGGCCGTAGAAAGGGAACGGCAACGTATGTTAAGCGCATTAAATTTCGACCTGGACAGCATAACCAAATGGGGTTTTATTAATAGAGTGGAATTTAATGCATCTAAAACACAGTGTTGTCTTCTGTCTCTCAAGCGAAATCAAGACCCTTAACCATTATCCTTGAATGGTACTTACATCGCTGAATCCGAAAGGCTTGCCATTCTCGGTATGTGCATCGATAACTGTCTTCGGTGGAACGTCCACATATTCGAGGTCGCCAAAAATGCTGCAAAATGCCTAGGATTCCTTAAGCGGTGCAAAAAATATTTTACCCCGTCTGATCTGGCCTCCATCTACAAGGCCCGAAGCTGGAATATAACGCCCACATCTGGTCTGGTGCAGCCAAGATCGTTCTGCACATTCCAAATGGGGTACAGAATCGCGCGTTAAAACTGATAGGTGATAGAGACAATGTGAACTCCATAGTCTTACTTGAACATTGTAGAAATGTCTCGTGTCTTTCTCTTTTTTATCGCTTTTTTATAAAAAATGCTCCCGCAAAATACCCAGTTGCATTCCTTCCCTTCAAAACTTCACCCGCAATAGGCGTCACGCTTCGAATGCACATCAGTTCACCCTCAAGCCCAACTTCGGACGCCCTGTCAAATATAGGGATTCGTTTATAAGCCGAACAACACGTTTGTGGAACGAACTACCAGCCTCTGTATTTCCTAATCATTACAACCTCCAAACATTTAAAGCCAACGCAAACCGGCATCTCCTCTGTCCATTTCCCCCCTTTTCCCATCCGCCCGTGCCCTGAGAACCAGTATAAGGGTATTAATAATCCCTTTGGCACGCGCAAATTATAAAAAAAAAAAATGAATAATACGTACATATATTTAAAATTATTTTGTCATTACAATGTCCAATCTTTTTAGCGTCATCAAGGTGTTATCCGTTTTTATGCAATAAAATCAATAAAATCAGATGGTTGGTGCTTCAAGTTGAAGAAACAAGGCTTTTTAAAATTCCAACAGAAAATGGTTGTCCTTTAGCTAAAAATCTTGAAAATTGTGTACAATACTTTCTTTGATTCTACTACTACTAGAAGCTACTAGATAGCCTGAAAATCGATAAAGCAGGCATAGAATACGTTCTTAGCAAACTTTAGTTTGTTAAAAATTCGGTGTGCAAGCTCCACGACAATCACATTCATCAGTTAAATCTTTGTATTTGCAGAATCAACAGAAATATTTACAATTAAATTAGCTGTGTAAATTAGAAAAACAAGTTGTGTCACAATATAGAAGTTAATTGTGCACTCATTCTTATTCTACTAGCAAAGAGTGGGCGTAAAATTCATAGAATTTAGTCCTCTTGGCACTTAAATATTTTCTGTGTCACCACTTTCTACAGGATGGAATTAAGATAAAATGTTCATCTGGGCAGGTCTGTACAAACTTTAAAGCAGAAAGCTAAGAATGTGGGTTTTGGGTTGATTTCACTGCAGTTCTAACCTAGTTTCACATATCACTTCACCTGGTTTCATTGTAGGATTATACATGCATTTCTATTGTACTTAAGCAACCTCAAAACAGGCGGTGTGGAGTATTTAGACATTTTCATCTGGAATGGACCGTTTGTCAGACCATGCGTACTTTCTATTTCTGTCAATTTACCTATTGATTGCCATTGATTTTAACACGGGGGAAAAGTAACTTAAACTGAATATTCAGATAAATCAGAATTTTCGCTCTAACCCCATAATGAATGGTACTTTACTTGAAGGCGATTTGGGAAAAAAATCGGTTTTCTTGAATACGGCTCAAACGATTTAATTTCTTTTTTAAATAAGTGATTTGGATTTGATTAAATGGCATACTGATTTTAACAAAGCAGTGCATATAACGGTACTTTACTTCATGCCCTGCTTTTGTAAATCAGTTGCTTCGAAGCATTTTTTTTAACCGGTTTGGCTCAAAATGAATATCTTAGCTAGGTATGGCATCTGCATTAACATGGCGCACTCATTTTCAGATATTTTTCGTAGGAAAATAATTGTTTCTTATGACCGAATTTTTAAAGAAAAGGCATTTTGAAGATTATTCTAGAACTTTCAGAAGAACGTATGATATAAGCGTGAAAGTACCTGCGACCCAGCAGTGCGCTTTATTTACATTTCCTGCTTTCCCAATAATCTACCATTACTTTGCTTACTTACTTACGAGTATATGTACATATGTATGTAGATGTAATTTCTTGCGGCCCATTAATATTTTTTTTTAACTCGTTGTTTGATTGACTTATGCAAGCATAATACGTTTTAAAATGCAGGCTATTCATAAAAATTGGAAAACATAAAATAATGGACACTTTTGACACCAGTTTGGACAGTTTTAATAGCAGTCGGCTGTTCAAAAACTAAGGTGCAGACCGGAAGTTATTGGTTCTTTTTCGATTCAGATTTCGAAGCCATATGTCACAAAAGTGAAAGTCGAATATATTGTTCATTCATTAAATTTTGTTTCCTTTCTCTCTTTTTCCAATTTTAATAAGTGCTTTCCTTTTCCTGTTTTTTATTTTATAGAAATTAAATTTCAAGTTATGAAAACGCGGCATTATGCACTAAGCAATGTCCTTCATAAAGTACAACATACTCGTACATTGAAGCCAATTTTGTTTTTCTTTTTTCAAGAATACATACATAAAAAAGCATGCAAGGGAATGTACACCATGCATCTATGAGTTAAAATGTCAGTTGAAAGACAATTTTGTATGTCGGGAATGGCACAATAGTCCTTTAGTCGGTAAGAGATTAATTTATTATTATTTATGGTGAAAGTTTGGAAAGAGGGCTGGAACTTCCATGGTGACTTTTCTGCAAATACGAAATCAGTAATAAAAAAATTTTTTTTTAAAATAATTCGCCCAAAAGATACTATTATATAAATATCACTATCGGCATTAGATTTCCTTAGAATTCATCCATATATTATATAGGGATCAATGCTCTTATTTTTGAACTATTTTTAACATGTATATATTTGGCTTCAATTTTCAACACTCAAACTGAAATTTCATCTTAGTAGTTTCCGTTTTATGGACACAGGCCTAAAAAATATCATTTAATATGGGTTGAATTATTAAGTAGAGTAGGTATAACCTTCTACGAAAGAAAATACTTGACTCTTCATTTGATTTACGTTTTAGATACATTTAAACGGGATACATGAACTCTGTGTACTTACATACTTCATTCCTTGCCAAGGTTTTGTTAATTTTCCTTCAAGATTTTGATAGGAGATATTGCTGCCTTATTTAAGGCATGAAACAAGGAAGGAGACCTATTGCTAAAAATACTCTACGCATATCCCTTATATCGTACAAGTCAATGTGCCTACTTTGAGGCATTTCGTGGTACCCTACACTCATATGCTTATTTATTACAATACACTCTGAATCTGTAAACAAAAGTCCCATGATACATCCATTCCATCATAAATTTTCGAAAATTTCCCGCCTCAATTAATCGTAAAACTAGGTCACAAAATTGACTCACATTCGTATGCCTAATGATAATGAGCAAGATGTGATTAATTAATTCTCATTCACGATCCTCATCTAGGCAAGTATCTTAAAATTCTCAAATTATCAATACACCTTTTCTATTGTATTCTTTTTGCCCTCTATATTAGCATTAACCCGAAGACAACATATTCTCTAAAGAAATAACTTCCAAAAAAATAAGAAGAGCAGACAAAACCCACAAAATGAGAACGAACCCTTCTCCAATTTCACAAATGAACTTTATTTTATTACAAAGACATGTTCGAGCAATAATTAACGTTAAAAATGTCCTGGTAATTCATCAAGGATTTTCTTATATGCTAATTAACATAAGGTCTCTGGCTCTAGGATGATGAAGGATGAGCGATGGTGAATGACTTTACACACGACATCCTTGTGTGATTATGTTGTCTTACTTACAAGTTTAATTAATCATTCAGGACACATCCTAGCATAGAAGGTGCAAAAATCAATAATCGATTAAAATTGTTTATTAATATTTAAAACAATTAACTTAACCCCTTGAAACTTGTTGCTTAAAGCTTGGTGACGCACTTTTCACAAGGCTAGCGAAGCAGCAATAAAAAACAATTAGTTTTAATTAAATACAATTAGGAAAGTAAGTTTCGCAGTAAGAAGCAAAATAGTTAGACAAAGGATGGCCAAGTTAAGAAAATGCAAACCAACGAGCCAAGAAAATATCCCTGCTCATGAATAATTCATAATAATTGTTTTGTAAGATTTGAATGTGCCTGTGTGGGTGAATATGTTTCGCGCCTTTCAAGGAAAGTGCAAAGTGGCAGCAAAATTTAATTAGAATAATAAATAATTTTTTTGTAAAAAAAAATCACGGCCAGAAACATTCTACGTAATAAAAAAGAGCAGCAATGGATTGTGATAACCACTTCTGTTACTGGATGCTTTGGTTCATAAGCGACCATTTTAAAAAGATAGCCAGAGGTATTGCGTACATGTCTTGCATGAACCAGGGTCGATTAATTTAATCTGAGCGTTGCGGATTTATAATAAGGATTATAATTTGGTATAGTGGCTAGTGGGAAGCAGCGGGCAAACAATAACTAACTTCTAAGCCAGTTGCACATTTGGGTGCGTGGATTAATAGTCTTGTACTACTCTACAGAACACGACTGCAATAGTTTAGCTGTACTAGTTTTCTATTCATTTTTAGCCGCTCTAATTTTGTCCTTTAAAGCAATGTTATGTTATGTAAGCTTCTGCCTTTCGAGCCTAAAGGAAACATTAGCAGACCGTCTTTTTTGGGAAAAACAGTTGTTCTTTGCCTATGTCTATATGTGTCAGTGTAAGCACATTGTAACGGAGTTTAAAAAAAAAAAACAGGGTATTGCATGATATCGTCTAAAATTCCAAAGAACTCTAAAAAGCTAGAATGTAGTGAAACGTCCTTGCATTGGATAACAAATGTTCCTTCGCTATCTTAAGTGCATCTTAGATTAATTCTTTTATATGCATGATTGGTTGAGTATATACAACTCAAATTGCTCCTTTAAAGTTTTGCAAAGGTAAGGTGGAAGTGATAGAAATCAAAGATTCTTGTCTTAATTTCATTCATTAGTCCTTGGATATTCTAGTATTTCAGAGATTACTTGTCTTATAGAGCATGCGACGTTTATTCAATATCGCTGATTCAATATGGCTTTTATGTTTATTGAAACATCTAGCATTTAGGACGCATATCCTAGTGGAAATTGTGAATTCATAACATCTGAGGGAATGACTTACTTTCGTTTGTAATTAAATAATGAGACTTCCTCAAATTCGCCTATCTTATGTCAATCGGCAAGCCCAGACAAAACTCTCCCTTTGGCGTAAATCTTAAGAACGCAATCAAATTGAACTTGTTAATTAAAGGGCATCATACCATACTATATCGAATGTTTTGAAATGCTGAGGTACTTTATCAAACATGTATCGTACACTGCCAGGGCCTAGCTTCTCGCAACCACTCATGTTGTGTGCGTTATATTTTCCACACGAATGGAAGGGACCTACAGTTTACTGCCGAATCCGAACGGCGATTTGAGAAGCTTTTTTAGACAACAATACTCTCGGATGTTTGTCAGACGCTCGCGAGAGTCAGGCCTTTGCATCTAAACTATCTCCCGCATGGCCCCGAGCAAAATACAGAGTGTATTTTATGCAATCTCAGGGAGAGAGAAAATGTGAAACATTTTGTTGGGACCTGCCCCATTTGGGGTAAGATAAGGCGAGTTCATTAGGGTAAATTCACTCTATCTACAAGCGAAACCACAGACGCACTGAATGGCCAGGTCTGAGCGGTTCTGTATAGTTATGTAAAGTCTGCTCTGCGATATCGTCAACAAATTATTAATGAAGCATTTTAAATTAGATCGAAATTAGATAACTGCTAATTGGTTAACTCATAGAGTACATACACACTATAAAATATTAAATGAGCTAAGATCTACAACTTTTCTATTGAAGCTATTGTAGATAGAGCTTATATATAATATGTATAACATACATACCATTTTTATTTTTATTTTTTTATTACCACTTATGCATTTAATTGATAGTAAACTCTTTCTTTCTCTGGCTGACGGCAAACGCCAATGCTATTCTTAGTGAACTTGTAAATCTTATAAAATGAAGTATTAATGAAATCGCATTACTACTAGTTACTACTTATTTATTTTTATTTCATTGCTTTTTTTATTACTATTTTAACATAAATAAAACTGTCTTTTTTCATTAAATTTTCTGCTTTCTTTTCATATACCATATTGTGTGTGGGAAAATTTAAAGTAGTTTAGCCGATTGCCCTGGTAGCTAGTGCTATATACCTTTATATTATTAATAACTTAATAATAAAGAAATAATAATAATAATAAAAAATTTGAAGTATTTTTTCGAGGCAGGCGAGGGAAAAAGGGATTTTGTTACCATTAGCATGGGAATTTTTATGACAAAACACTGGCTGCACTCTGTGCATTTTCTGACGTGGTCATATTCATACAGCTTCTTTTATTTAAAATCGAAGGTGAACAAAATTTAAAAAAAAAAAATGTTCCTGGTTGTTTTTAAATTGTGAAATTTTTACTTAAAATTAAATCAGTACCTAATAAAACGACGTTCAGACTTCTTTTTCTGTCGGTGAACTTATTTGGAAGCACTAATGTACGCTAATCAACCACGTGCACTGGAGGCGTAAAAGTACCTAATAGCATAACACTAGAAGTCTGCATAAAGCGGTGGAAAACAACGCAAAAGGTTCAACTTTGCGGCAATGCTGTGGGCAGATACACGCATTCATCAACTTTCGTAGTTGATGGAATAAAATTCCTTATTTTCCAAAATGTAACGTCACAAGCAAACTACGTCAATGAACTGGTAACACAAATGAAACGCAAGGAAATGTCCACCTTATCTTGTTACACACTAAATATAAAACTTCCATCTATTTCTGCCTAACACCATCTCTAACTACTCATGTTATCTTATAGAATATAATTGCTTTCATTGAGGGGATAATTTACCTAACCTAACCTCCACTGAATTTCCAGAGTGCTACCATGTAGGAGTCAATACCAATTCTAATATATACTGTATAAAAAATATGATTACATTTAAACCACGTCATTTCATTATTTACCATTTCAAAGGAATTTATTTTTAAGAGAATGCAAAATGTACTTACTGAATTTTCCAATAGAAAAGGTAGAGCTAAGAAAAATAAATTTTTAATACCAATTTGTTTGCCTTCTACCTTGCGGGGGAGACTAATGCCCATGAATAAGTTTTGAATCTTTAAAACCATGCATAGACGAAAGAACAGCAGGTGAACACCGAACATATGCTCCAGGAGCATAAAGTATTCAAATTACTTTAGACTTTTATATGAAGAGTATTTGTCCTTTCTCTTCACATAGCGTGTGGACATGTAATTGAAAATAAGGGAATATTTACGGGTCAAAAAATGCAATAATCCTTTATCAAAGAACTGACATTGGACGTTTGTCTCTTGTAATGATATTTTTATTGGGGAAATATTTAGAGTAAATTTTAAAATACATTTCAAGGGAGACGGTCTTTTAAATAATGTCTTTGAACAAAATTGGTAGTTTTTTATATTTATGTGGCTCAAATTTGTTTATTTTAAGGAATTTGGATTGATTTCATTGGAATAAACAGAGGGTTGGTGGACTAAGGTTTTAATACAAGAGCGCTTCAATTTGCATTTAAAGTATAAAAAATATATAATAGAATCCGGCTCAAATATAGAATCAATTCATTTTCTTCTAAAATTAACCAAAATGACACCAAATCTGGTGATTTGGCTTAAGAACTATTTTGTTTGAATGCATATGGGTTGCATTCACAAACATGGCATTATTCTATTAAATTTCCCACATCATTTGTCAAGGCTTGTTTCAACAAATTTAATTTCAAACGGATATTATAATCCGAAATGTCAAGATGCCGATTTAAAAAGGCTAATGTGAAAGCAGGTAGAGAGTTGAATGTGTTAAAACAGTAAATCATACAGGAATATGCTAATATCTGCGGTTAACCGTATGACTTAAATAAGACTTAATTGTTAAACCGATTTTTTTTTCCATGAATTGAGCCCATAACCAACGAATTAATCAAATCATGATTTGCGCCATAATTGTCATGGACCATCAGTTTAAATGAATTTCATCCTTCTTCCCTCATAACAAGAAAGGGATATACATATACCTATAATGCATACAAGTAACATAAGATTATGTCGAACAAATTTTAAATAGAAATATTCTACAATCTTACCAAAACAAAGTATTGAGAGCAATCGTGAATGCTCCATGGTACTCGCATATTAGGAATGGTGATATTTACAGAGACTTAGAAATAGTTAGCGTGGAGGACAAAATAACGAACTTTACTCGCAAGCGCCATATTCGTCTTTATAGTATTGTAGCAATGCTATTCCTCAAATTCTGAACGAGACAAATCTTGTGCGCTGGCTACAAAAAACGAAACCGTTCGATTTAATGCAATAAGGATGTAGCCGCATGGCGGGGTCAGCAGGTGCTTTCGCTGAGAAGTTACCTGCCCAACGCGAATATTCTTTGAAGCTTCTTAATGTACTTGATAAGGTAACTTAGTAAAAGAGTAAGAATATCACATTAGTATGGGAACCGAGCTCATGGTGTCTGTGCAGATTTTCACAAACGCAAAAAAAGAAAAAAATCGTCTAATTGTTCCTTTGTCCGATTGTTGCGTTCTCCTGAATTTTAAAACCCAATAAATTGTATTGTAGCCGTTATAGACCGAGTGCTAGCAACGTAATTTCTCTTTTAACAAGCCTATAATCTTGAGAGCAAAGTTTGTGGTGCCTATTTAAATATTATAGTGGTTTACTTCATTTTAACAAACTTAAGAATTAGGTAGACCAGTTTGTCGGTTTTAAAGTTGTGCCAGGCGTCCTTAAAAGTGCAAAAAAAAGTAGTCAAAATTTAAATCATAGTAACAAAGTCAAACTTTGTTGAGTTAGTATATGAGACAGAGCCGATATAAAACCTACGTCTTATACTAACAAGGATGATCTTTGAAAACGTTAAAGCTGACTAAGTCTAGAATCAACAGTTATAACCGCAAGACTTGTAATCCAGTTATAAAGTAGTACCAGACGTCATTGGTCGCCGTGGCGTAAGTGGTTAGTGTGTCGGATCACTACGCATGAGGATCCAAGTTCGAATCCCAGAAAATACCAAAAAGTTTTTTCACGGTCCCACCTCTCGCGAGCGTCTGACAAACATCCGAGAGTATTGTTGTCACGAAAAACCTTCTCAAATCGCCGTTCGGATTCGGCATTAAACTGTAGGTCCCTTCCATTCGTGTGAAAAAATATAACACACACAACATGAGTGGTTGCAAGAAGCTAGGCCCTGGCACTTTAAAGAGCTGTTGCGCCAAATATTTATTTATTTATAGACGTCATTGAAAGGGACAAAGGGGCGAAGGATGGAATGGTGCTGAATTTGATAAATTTTCTATAGTTACAACACATATGTAACACTTACTTACGTACTTAGGTGGCGCTACAGTTTGGGGTGAACCTGGGCCTCAACCAACAAGCCTCTCCATTTAGCTCGGTCTTTAGCTAATTGCCTCCAGTTGCGCACTCCAAGTTGGTCGAGGTCCCCTTGAACTTGTGCGCGCCACCTACGGCGATGATTCCCTTTACTGCGTCGTCCCTCGGGATTAGATTCGAAGACTCTGCGGGCCGGAGCGTTGGTGTCCATTCGCTCTACATGTCCTAGCCAACTCAGACGTCCAATACGCAGTTTTTTGACTACGTCGATGTCGCTGTACCGCTCGTGTAGTTCGTGATTGAATTTTCTCCTCCAAAACCCGGGACGAAAATCTTACGAAGAATTTTTCTCTCGAAGCGACCAAGGATATCTTCATCCTCTTTTAATAAAGTCCATGTTTCAGCGCCGTAAAGCAGGACTGGGATGATCAGGGTCTTATACAGAGTCTCCTTAGATGTTCGAGATAGGGCTTTACTGTTAAATTGCCTTATAAGCCCAAAAAAACAGCAATTGGCAAGAGCTATTCTTCGCTTGATTTCTGCGCTGATGTCATTCTCAGAGTTTATAGCAGAGCCAAGGTAGACAAAGTCCCTTACTACCTCGAAGTTATAGCTACCCACTGTGACGTTTTGTCCAATTCGTCGGTGTTAGGTTTCCCTTCTTGTTGACAGCATATACTTGGTTTTGCCCTCGTTTATCGCTAAACCCATTTGGCCGCATTCGCCTCAGTGTTTGCAAACGCACCGGTGACAGCCCGCTGATTTCTTCCGATAATGTCTATATCGTCGGCGTATGCAAGCAGTTGTACAGACTTGTAATAGATTGTGCCTCCGATGTTGGCTGGTGAATTCCGCACAATCCGTTCAAGTACAATGTTAAAGAAGTCACATGACAGCGCGTCACCTTGTCTAAAACTTTTTTCGACATCAAAGGTCTCGGTGAGGTCATTACCGAACTTGATGGAGCAGCGAGCGTTCTCCATCGTCAGCCTGTCAAAACTAGACATGGCTCTATAAAGCTCTTCTCTATAGATGCTATCACAGGCGGCCTTGAAATCGATAAAGAGGTGGTGAGTATCGATTTGGAATTCTTGGGTTTTCTCCAGGATCTGCCGAAGTTTGAAGATTTGATCGATGGTGGACTTTCCTGGCCTGAAACCGCTCTAATAGGGTCCAATCAGGCTGTTGATAAAAGGTTTCAGGCGTTCACACAATATCGCGATGTTGAGGAGACTGATGCCTCTATAATTGGCGCAGTTGAGGGGGTCACCTTGTGGATCGGGCAAACGATGCTGAGGTTCCATTCATCAGGCATACACTCGTCTGACTAAATCTTAGAGATGATTTGGTGTATGCACTCTACCAATTCATCCCCAGCTGCCTTGAAAATTTCGGCCGGTAAGCCGTCAGGTCCAGCATCCTTGTTGGAGTTTCGCTTGGATATTGCTATCCTCACTTCGTTTTGGTCAGGTGGACGGACATTTTGAATGTCATCATCTATGTTGAATGGTTCATTCTGCCTGACAGCGGGATGTTGGTCTTCGTCGCCGTTATACAGTCTGCAGAAGTAGTTTTTCCATATTCTCAGCACCGACTGTGATTCTGCTACGAGGTTTCCATTTTCATCTCTACAGATTTCTGTACGGGTATTGCTCCTCTGACACGTTGTTTTTACCTTTTGGTAAAACGTCCGTACATTGTTCCTGGAGTATAAGCTCTCGACATTCTCAAACGCGCGCTTCTCATGCTCTTTCTTCTTCTTCTGGAGAAGCCGATTTTCTTCCCGTCTCTTTTGCTCGTAGAGCTCACGAGCAGCTCTCGTTTTCCTTTGCAGCGCCGCTTTGTATGCTTCTTGTTTTGCTGCATGCACTCGCCGGCATTCTTCGTCAAACCAGGGGTTTCGCGGTGGTGGGCGAGCGAGACCCAGCACATCAGTCGCGGCGTTTCTGATGGCATGTTGGCAGCGTTGCCACTGGTCTTCGGCACTTGATGCTGGCTGCATAGGGGTGATTGAGAGATTTCGGGATACGCGTTCAGTGAAGAGTCTGGCGGTCTCTTGCGATTGTAGCTTTTCGACGTTAAATTTTCTTACAGTGATTCTTCTTTGTTGCTCAGATTGGGATATCCGCATTCGTACCTTGGCTACAACATGGTAATGATCCGAGTCTATGTTGGCCGCTCGGAAGGTCCGGACATCCAGAATACTGGAGGCATGCCTTACGTCGATCGCAATATGATCAATTTGGTTGATCATTACATGATCATTGAACCGCCATGTCTGCTTATAAATAACGAGATGAGGAAACCATGTGCTTGCTATGGTGACCTTCCGCTTCACAGCGAAATCAATTAGCCTTAGTCCGTTATCAGACGTGGTGTCGTGTAGGCTATGTTTACCGACTGCCCTACCAAAGACGCCCTCCTTTCCTATTTTGGCGTTAAAATCGCCCAATACGATTTTAACGTCGTATTTAGGACATTGCTCGTATTTTTGTCGAGGAGCTCGTAGAAACACTCTTTGGTGGCAGGGTCCTTTTCTTCCGTGGGGGCATGAATACATATTAGGCTTATGTTAGCGAATTTAGCTTTGATCCGGATAGTCATAATACGCTCGCTCACGTGTCGGAAGCTTAAGACTTCTTGCCTAAGTCTGCCGCGTATGACAAATCCGCATCCGAATAAGCGTTACCTGTTGCCTCTGTAGCAATCACCGTAGTAGATGTCACAGTTTTTCATCCTCTTTTTGCCCGGCCCATCCCATCGCACTTCCTGGATGGCGGTAATATCTGCTTTATAGCAGCCTAGGGCCTCTGCTAGTTGTTCGGCTGCACGTGGTCTGTAGAGGGACAGAACATTCCACGTACAGATCCGAAGGTCGTTGTCCTTATTTCGTTTGCTGGAGTCGTCATTAGTTGAGTCATCCTTATCCGAGGCTTTTGGTTATTTCGGAACCATCGATTTTTTACGTGGTAGGGAAGTTACCCCGACGGCACAATCCCCAACCTGGAGGGCCAGTTCCTTAATTATTCCCCTAGGACGAGGGGCCGGGTACACCGGTGCCAGTAGTCCACTACGGGAGTATGAGCGCTGCCGCTGACCCATTAAGGGCTCCTCCGCCACCATCTCTATTCCAATGTCCTGACCAACATTGGAAATTCCTTACCGACCTGTGATCCGAATACGTCGAAGCAGCTCGCGCAAGGTATTCACTAAGTTCAACCTAACTGGAACTATAGACGCCACCGTTGACTCCGTCTAGGGAATTCGTCCGCTGCCGCCTGGAACAGGAAGAAGTGCTCTAGTGGAAAAGCACTCTTCCCCCCCTCTCTCATCTGCTGCCACCAAGAATCCGCCAAACGGGGTTGGTTACCCATTTCTTGAATTAAGGTACTAGGCACGTGGCTGTCACCGCGTGGAGGTTGAGAGTACGAAATGGTAGGCCTCAGCTAAGTGAAAACGCTTGTGTTTTCATATGATCGCATGCTCCACCGTTTGACCACATGTAACAGCTAAACCTTAATACTGTATAATATCATTACAGTAATGTATTATATAAATCAGTTTCAGAATCCCGATTGAACTTAAACAAACTCGTCAAGTCGAATAATATACGACAGCTGTTCTGATAGTTTGTAAAATTCGTTCATTATTGTTGCATCGTGGGCGCCGGCCGTGGCTCTGCAGTTAGTGTGTCGGTCCACTGCGCGAGAAGTTTAAGTTTTTTCACGGTCACACCTCTCGCGTACTGTAGGTCCCTTCCATTCGTGCGAAAAATATAACGTACACAACACGAGTGGTTGCAAGAAGCTGGCCTAGGGACTTGATGAGGAGTTGCGCCAAATATACATGTATGTATACATAGTTGCATTATTTCTTTTTTGAAATCGACTGAAAAGGCTTTCGAAATCAGTACTTAATTTACTTTAATAATATATAAGCGTGGAATTGCTTTTTATTATGTATTTTTTGGTTTGTTCTTCAAAGTATCCAAAAAAAACTCTAACAAATTCCAAAATCTTACTTTATAAATACATATGTTTGAAATCCACATCTGGGCATGAGAAGCTTTATATACTGATACCAAGCATAGATTTATAATTCAATTCTCAAGGCAATATCTATTGACAAATGTCTCACAAAAGACATTTTAAATTGGACCTTATAGATAAGATAGTAACACATATCAAATAATTATGTAAGATAAAATCTAATCTTAGAGATATATGTACGTATAAATGCCTATGTTTGGAAACGATCTATTATTACAAACGTTGCTAACATGCAAATTTCCCAATTCATTTAATTTTCTTCATAACATATTCAAAGGCATCTAATACTCTTAAAATAATATTGATACGTAACAAAACTTGCATATAATTGGTAAGCTTTAGAATTAACAACAGACACAAAGTGGGTACCATTATTTTTCGCATCTAGAGTAAAATTATCAAATCGTTCGTCTGTCTTCATTGTCTGCACAATTGGTTACTTTGTTACGTCGTAAGATTGGGGATAACTTTTACTCTTTGAATCGCCCCTCCCTTAGTCTTCTCAGGATTAAAGCCGATTTTACTACGATCTTCTAACTATCTTTGCCTCAATAGCTTATTCTCATCCTTAAATCAATTCACCTACTAAACCATAATAAGCATAAAAAAGTCCTTATTCGATATATGTATTCTCTCACACAATTTCATAGGCGCCTCATAATACGCCACATCCAGACACAATGATGATTGCACAATACATCGAAACAAATACATTCAACTTGTAGGAGCTGATGCCGTCATAAAGTTGGACGAAATTTCGGTAGTAGTGATGCTAACAATGACACTCAACACCACACATATAAATATAAGTATAAACCGTAGGCAGCGGGATCGTTTCCCTGCGGATATGAGAAATCTGCAAAGAAATATTGCAATTACTTCTTTGACGGATGTTAGGGGATGGCGGTTTCTTGACATCTCTTCGTCTGCTGATTACCTTCTATATCGTAAAACAGAAGAACAGAACTGTTGAACAGAAGAGAGAAAGCAAACCCAATAGACATAAACAGATAACCTGTGGAAGGTCGTAAAATCTTCCATAATACCATCGTTTAGGTGACTTTCGCTACGCGCCTTTATCGGTATAAACAAGGTCGATGAGATTTTATTTTCCACGCGGATAAGTTCACCTTGTTTGCTCGGTGGCAAGTCTTCTGGCACAAAAAGGTCAAAACAATGCTGGAAATGAGATTGCAATGCGTTGGAAGCGTGGAGGTAGGGGTTTTGCAACGACGTCGTCTATACAACATTGAACAGTCAGGAATGAAATGAATAACATCGGTTGGGCTGATTCAACCTCACCTGTTGGATAGAATGCAGGATGAGAGAATCATATAAATTCTTTATTGCAATTCTAAATTTTTTAACGAGGTACACACAGAAGGACGGGTGGCTGTAAAAATTAACTTTACAGCTGAAGTATTGTTTTGCAAAGAGTGATAAGGGTTGTAAAGAACACGTGGTTAATCAGTTTGAAAAGTCGTAAGGGTGAATGTTTTGTATTTAAAATTAACAATAATCATTCTTATAATAGATGCCTAGGTTTTGAGATAAACATTCACCTGCAGCTGTCGTCTATTTTTAATACTGGGAATTTCTTGATTTGGAGCAGATAGATTAGGTTAGATTAGACCAGTCAAGGTTCTTTTAAATATTGGCCCCATTAAATACAAATGCAACCATGACCTTGGTGATTTTCTGGCCACTTCCAGCTTACCAACACCTGGATTATACTGGGCTTTGTTTAAAAGCTAAACAAATTTCATATGCCATCGTTATACTCTCCAAATCCTTATCTAAACCTGGCCTTGTCGTACTTTTCATCTTAATAATCGCCATGTAAGTTTTATGAAGATCATTAAGCATTTTGTTTTTCTGGTGTGGTTTTCTGGTAGTGGAACATACCATTATAAACTGTTTGTTGTAATAGCAGAAATACATTTTTAGTACCAAACATTGAAATGAGCGGTTTGTTGTCAGAAACGAGTACGTATTGTCTACCAAATACGTATTTGTGGAATCTCTTCATACCTAACATTATTACAAGAGCTTCTCTTAAAATTTGCAAGTACTTTTGTTCACATTGTGATAATTTGCGTGAATCATAGCATACGGGTTTCTCAACGACAGTAGTTGAAAATTCTCAAAAACAATTGTAACCCTCGAATGCCTTTGGGTTCTGGGGATCCACCAACCTAAATAGTTTGTTGATTCAGCGGAAAAATCAAATTTTTCTTTTTTAGCCTTTAGTCCAGCACCCTTGATTTTACGAAAAACTAATTCCAACCATAATAAATGTTCTGCCCTATTAGGTGTTGTCACCAACACATTGTCCATAAAAGCCATGACTCCCTCGATGCCTGCGAGAAGAGACTCAGTTGAAAAATGGCTGATGCTGATGCTACTCTATAGACTAACTTTGTATGTCTGAATAGTCCTTACGTTGTGAATATGGTTGTATATCCCTTAATTTTATTTCAAGGACAAGATACTGATAAGCCATTGAGAGATCTATTTTGGAAAAGGTATCGATTTTAGCTCATACTGTGCAAAATGTTTTTTTTTCTAAATTTCAAACGATATTGCTGAAAAAGATGCACCACTGTCTATCTCCATTTTTATCGGAACAACATTTAATGACACGTTATTAGTAAATTATTTAAGGCATGTATTTGTAAATGAAGAAAATATATGTAATTATCCTTCATCTGGATAATTACAATTTTCATTTTCAATATAATTATGTCGATTTGTAGACACTGCTCTAAAATTCTCCGGAAACATTTTTTTGAGATCAGCATGTTGATTACACTTCTTGCATTTGAAGTTATTGTTCCAAACTTAAACTTTGCAACTGGTGTTCGCTGACATAGCTGCATTTTTGTTATTACATGCTTTCTTACAAGTATCACTTGATTTCGGCTACTGACCCACTAGCAAACATGCGAAATATGTTCGGGTTAGTTCCGCTACTTCTTCCAGGTTCAGTTTTGACCATCACTTTTGATTTGGTTTTTATTTTTCACACACTCAATTGACTGTACTGCTTTAATCACCTTTTCTAACGTTAAGGTTTAAACGTCTTCCAAAAAAAGTTTATACTTTTCTGGTCCCTTTTCTAAACCTATAATAAACTTGTCATGTAGTATCCTGTCGAGATTTGTCCGGAACCGCAATTTAAAGCGAAAGATCACAGTCTAGCAGCCCATTGTTGTAGTCTTTTCCCTGCCTTTTACATCTTCGTAAAACTTGTACCTTTCCGCAAAGCCAGATATATATTGTTTACAATGTTTTTTATAACGTCACCAAGGCAGTATACGTTGATATTTCTGAAACACTTGGTTACGAAAGATTTTGTAACAATTTATAGGTATCTTCGTGGAGCGAATTTAGAAGAATTAATTTCTTTTTGTTTAGATCAACAATAGCATTTGCAATATAAAATTGCTCAAGTCTTGCTAAATACACCATGCAATCGTTGCAAATGTAATCGAATGTAGGCACTGTTCCGAACATATTTATCTCCTATATACATAAATATATATTTTTTTAATTTACACTCGTGATCGTATGACTAACTCCTCGTCGCCCTTAGGTAAAAGTAAAGTTAAATTTATTTTACATTTCATTTATTTCATTATCAAATTCTTATTAACTTTGCTTGTTAATGAAAGTAGTAAGGCGAACTAGCGGGCTGTGCCGACGTTAAGAAAAGACTAACCCTTGGCAACTGAGCATGATTAGTCATTATGTATGGTTAACTTAAGCTAGACTTTACATCTCACAGTTTAACTATTCAACACTACGGATCACATCTTGTCTCCACCATTAGGCAGGACAATATATCGTAGATAGTGGATATGTAGTTTGTTTATCTATTTTCTGTCCATTATTTAGAAAAACCTTCTTAAAGATGATACAGGGCTAAGATTTGTAGCTATCATGGTATTTACGTACACTTACTGGAGCAAACAGACGTCATCCATCTAGTCCGAGTATCTGAGGAAAAATGAAAACGACTGACAAAGCAAATCATCATTATCACTAATTGCTTAGGAGAATAAAATTTGAGAAAATTCGAAACCCAAGGGTCGGAGTATTCCTATGTAGACTCAGAGACACTACAATTGCCTTTTGTAACTTTGAGGGCTAATTAGGAGATCGCTAAGAAAAATTATACATGAATGACTCTCGACTATGCCCCGTTGCACATTGGTTCACTTTAAAAGTGATTTGACAGTAGTAACCGGCGTACTTTCTATTAATAGATACACCACTCATTAGTCCACGCCGCCTTTACTGTAAGCTAGCAGAAATAATGCACACAAAGTGTGAAAATAACCGCATAAGCATTGTATAGCCGGAAACTACCGAAGGCAGTCGTACATTTTAGAGAAATGCGTTGGTTCCATCAACCGTTATCTATGTACGTCGGCAGAATTGTCAGAACTTCAATGAGATCATCAATTAGTCCACCGAATTGCTCTTTCAGGATATTAGACAGCGTATTATGCAATCATTTTTCTGCTTCTCAAATTCAAAAACCGCGTATTACTTTCGAAATGAGACAACAAATTTCAGCCAATGAATGAGTTCAGATACAAAAGCAAGACCAAAGCAAATGCCACATTGAATGTGAAATTTAGGTCAATATTGACACTGGGTCATTCAAATATAATTATGATTTAAATTAAATCATCATCACCGAGGATGAGTAAACGATTGCTTTTGGTAGACAATGAAAATTATCCCCAAGAGTTCTCGGTTGTGCGATTGGATGCCGAGGAGAAAAAGTTTAATTAAAACTTAATTGAGCAGTAACAATACAGAAATAATTAAAGAACTTTTTCGCCAGTAATAATGTCGAAAGTCCTTTTTTGGATGAAATATTGTCCTTTTTTTCGTTTCATAATTAATTATTGAAGCGAACGTCGACGGACACTTCTAAAGGTTTTGTAGTTCTGAATCAGAATATTGCCACACTGGGAATGCTTCTACTCTACATAAGATTCTTTGTATATCTAAGTACTTAGATTTCAAAACTTATGCAGGCTATGTATAAGTTGTTTTCTTGTCGGGGTATGAAGCGCTCGACTGGAGCACTCAGACGCAACTGGTCCATTGTACTACCATGCAAAAAAAGTTGCGCAGTGTCGCCTCTCTCTCCACAAGTATCGCAGACTGTAGTGTCACTTAAGCCTAGCACATTCGAGAAAAGGAAGTAGCCTGTCAAGGCAACAATACGTTGTCTGCAGTCTTTTCTGCTGAGAGACAACAACAAAGCCGGTGATTTCTTACAGACTTCTGGGAGCATTTGTTTAATTATGTTACATCCTGGAGATTCATGCTACACACAATTATGTTTCTGAAAAACCAAGTCGTTAATGGAAGCCCTAACCGAGAGCACAGGAAAACACAACGCAGGTTCGGGTCGTGAGAAATTCCTCTTAACCTTGACTAAAAATTATATTGAAAATCTCGTTCTCCAAGACAGTGTGGCCTGAGACGCAGATATGAGGCAGGAAATTCAGCCTTGCGACCGAGTTCAAAAAGTTTTTACATTCGCTAACTATTCACAGTATCACTACTATAAGTAGAGGACAATATTGAAATTGATAATTTGATGTAAATTATGATCTTACACAAAATGTCTACCGCTCGAGTGATAAAGACAAGCCAGGTTAGACTGTGAAGCTAAACTCCGCTAAATGCAACATTTTCAGGTTTGCATTACTAGACAACAGGTCGACGGAATCAGTATTGCCGCATTACTTTTAAAACATTGTTATAGTCGATGGTGCTACTGACTTGGATGTTAGCAACCGAATCGCAAAACTAATGTTTCGTCCGAAATATTGTCTAAGATAGGTAGAAGGTATCTTCAACTTGGTAGAGTCAATGGTATTGTATGGCTGCAGAACATTCAGATCCACAATCAGCAGACAGAGCAGCTGAAGGTAGGCATGTTATTGGAAAGAACTCTTGAATGACAACCCAGTTCAACCTGACGTCATAATGTGGTCAGTTATTGAGTGGTATATTGTCGGTTCAAGTACCAATCATAGCTATTCAGTTTTACCAGGATTAGAATTAAATAATGGCAACCATTAAATAACTAGAATAATCTACCAAAAATACTGAATTAAAAACGAAAGCGAAAAAATGAAACATACAACTAAGTTTCAAACCACTACACCTAGAACTATACATCTTTCCTTTCTCTTCTTTTCATTTTTAACTTAGAAGTAGTAGTAGTAGTAAATTGGTTGTTTCTTTTCAAAAAAAAATATTACCAAACATTAATATTTGACAGTAGTTCGTCTGTAGGAGAGATATGCTTATAATAACAAATTAGTTCAACATTAGTGTGCATAAATTTACGAGTTGTATTCATCGACTAGACTTTTTTGGTAGTAAAAAGCATCCTCAATATATAGGTACATACTCATATAAAGATTCCCAGCACCTCCATTGAGTAGGTTGATGATTTCATCCTCCCGCAGTTCACACCTTCCAAGAAACTTAAACCGCAACCAATTCAAAATTTTACATTTTTCTAAAAAATGAATAACATCTTCTTCCTCTCGCAGGTTGCAAACAGTACAGTTTCTGCGTTCACTTTCCGATGCTTGCTCGCATTTAGTCCTAAGACCGCCAGCCCGTGCCTTAAAAGTTCACATTATCAGCTGTCTGTCATATACGTCATCAAAATACGAATGGCCTATTGCCGGATTAAGATTTTTTTATATATTCCATGGGAGCTTATTTGCGCATGTTGCAGGTTTGATTGGGATTATCTGCTTCTCATGCTCTACAACGTATTAAATATATCGATTTCCAAACATCTTCAGTTAAGTGTGTTAAGTTATTCCTGCGTCTTCTTGTGTGTTATGCCTGTCTTCCATCCAGTATATTTGTTTCTCCATAATTTGCCTTGAGTGTATATTCGGTAGGCGAGCTATCATATTTAAACATAGTTTTGTGAATGTACTCGATGTGAAGTCTTATTGTATACAAATCCATATCAGCAGCTCCTATTTCTAGGCTCAGAATGTAGTTTGGTGTAAAATCTGGCAGGCCAAACATTTGTTTTATAAAGTACCGTTACATTTTATCAACCACGCTGAAATTTGAAAACCCACAATCTTGAGGGGGATAGCTATAGTTAACTCTCGATACAGAAAAAAAAAAAACTTTACCTTCTTTTTCCCAATGAAATCCTTCCAGGTGCTATTCAAGTGAGTTTTAGCTTTTGCTTCTCGTTCTTTGAGTTGTTCCATCATTGAGAGTCCCTGTGTCATTATTAGGCCTAAATATTTGTATTTCTTAACTATTTGGTGTACCGCTCTTACCGAACGAAAATTTAGTGACATTTTTCAATTCACTGTGTAATACAATAAATGTCACTTCACATGTGTTGAAAAATATTTATCGCACACGTGCTGAAAACAATTCACGCAACTCTGCGATTATGATAAAGTTCCTTTTAAAATCAATCGCCGCTTCTCGAAAAGTAAAGAATCAACAGCTCAGCTCCGCAAGTTGAAGAAAGCTTATCGCATGAAAATCGACGCTTAATGAAACACACTCTTCAATTGAAAAAAAGTAAACAACTCTCACCTGTCTATACCGTGGTTTGAGAAGCTTTTTCGAGACAACAATACTCTCGGATGTTTGTCAGACGTTCGCGAGAGGTGGGACCGTAAAAAAAACTTTTTGGTGTTTTCTGGGATTCCAACTTGGAACCTCACGTGCAGTGGTCCGACACACTAACCACTTACGCCACGGCGCCCACAAGAAAAAGAAGAAGAAGAAATCACATTAGTAAGTTCTAATACAATATTGTGCGGGGTTTTTAATTGCAATCTCCTAAATGAAAATTCGCTTGTTGATAGTATGAGTACTTTCAATCTACGACCCGTCAACATCACCACCCGTACTATTTATTCCATATTTCAACCGATGCTTCTTGACCTTTTTCGGGTGAGCGACATAGGCAAAGTATCTCTTTACGATCAACTCTCCGCTCCTGCGTTTTCAAGGCATGATCTGATATATCTCACGTTTAACTTTAATGTTACATCAGCCATTAAAACAATTCGATATAGCGACATTGCGAGTGTTGATTATATACTATTGGAAGTAGATAAAAGGAACATAAACTGGGAAATAGCCGCTACATGACATCATCCACTGAACAAGTTAAATTTCTAATTGAGAAAATAGTAAATCTTTTTAGTAGTCATGTTCCAATCTTAGTTTTAGACCTCCCGACCACATAACTAGCCTTGGTTGACCCATAAAATTCATGCATTATCATATCAATTTGATCAAGATTACAACAATTGGAATTGATTTCGCTTAGAGCAGCTTCGACGTACGTACTGCTCCGCAACAAAGTTGTTATGGAGATTCGTAGAGCAAAATCATTTTTTTTTTGTAATCAGCTTCGCCCTTCTTTGGGCGGATGGCAGCTGTGGCAACGTCAGCATCGGTAAAGCTAAATGTAACCTTCCTGACTGCATTGATCCCAATTCACTCAATCGGAAATTCATATCTTTGTCGATAGCTCAAATCTCGAATAATGTGGAGACTTCCCCTACTTATTCTCTGAGTCACTCTCCCATTACACCAATTTTCAGCTTTAGTTTTAGAGCAGTGGATTGTGCTGATGTTGTAGAAAGCTGAGTCCCATATTCTTAAAGTCGATTTTACCAATACTTCGACCATACGTTACGTATATTTTTCATACTATTTTGACAACGGGCTCATATCCCTCACAGTGGAAATTTGCCAAAATCCTTCCGACTCCTAAAAACTCAGAAAACGATGACTATAGACCAATTTCTATTTTATCATTTATGTCCAAAGTTTTTGAGAAGATTCTTCAAAGCAAATGAGCATGGACCTCAATAACACAAATCTGTTTACACCTGAACAATCTGGTTTTCGTAAGAAACACAGCTGCACTACGACCATGACTAGTATCAGGAAGACCTACGTCAAGCACAGGACGAAAGTGAAGTGGCATTTTTAGTGCTCCTTGGTTTCTCTAAAGCGTTCGACACTGTCGATCACTCGAAATTGTGCACTTAACTTCATCGACAATATAATTTCACTCCTTCCGCAGTAAAGTTACTCTCTTCCTACTTGGCCGATAGAATGCAAGTAGTTGAAATCAATGGTACCTTGTCAGATTTTCTTCCAACAATTTCCGGTGTATCATAAGGATCAATTTTAGGTCCACTTTTATTTTCGCTATATGTAAACGACCTCCCCTCGGTTACTAAATACTGTTCCTTTCACATGTATATTGATGACGTTCAAATATACATGAACTGTTCACTTAGTATGATTGAGCACTGCGTCGACTGTGTTAATGATGACCTCGACAACATTGCGCCTTGGTCTCACAGAAATGGTCTTTTGTTGAACCCTAAAAAATCAAAGTGTCTAGTAATTTCAAATACTCCTTTGGACCTTTCTTACTTTCATACATATATGTCACAAATTAGATGAACTATTTATTTTTGTTATTCTTTATTTTTCATCTTTTATATAACTTTCGCTTGAATTTTTTATTTCTTTTTTCTCATTATTTAATATCATTTGCTTACTTTGTAGCTCTCATTTCACATTTCTTATTCTTAATTATGATTTGTTTTTTCTAGCTCATCACTAACTTATAAGATGTTGTATCTTACTGTATATAGGCATGTCATACATAGTAACAAATAAATAAATAAATTTCCACCTCTGCGCCTTTAAAATACCATTTCTCGTCCTTTGCTCTCTTGCCCTCTTTGCTGAATATCATAATTTTTGACTTATCCAGGTTGACTTCAAAGTTCAAAATCTTGCAGTACTCCTTCAACTTTATGATCATGCTTTATAGCACAGATGTATCTTCTTCTAGTACAATATTATTATATCATCGGCATACACCAAGACCCTAACAACGATGCCATCTAAGGAAAGACCACTCCCAAAAAAATCATTCAGGTCGTTGTAACAGTAAAACAAACAGTAAAGGGCTAAATACAAATCCTTGTTTTACCCCCATAGCAGTGACGAAATAGTCTAAGACTTTCACCATTCCATACTCCAGAAACATTGTTCGTGTACAGACTTTTTAGTAAAGCTAAGAACTTTTTTGATATCCCCATATTGCTACGATCGATGCCATCAAGCGCCACTTTAAAATCTACAAAGGATCCATATACTTTCTTTTTTTCGGTATTTTTGATTTTAATAATCCTGCATAAATTGTATATAATTATCTACGGTGGAATAATTTTCTCAAAATCCTGCTTGGTATTCGTTTAAAATTTCATGTTTCTTAACCCATTGTGCTAGCCTACTATGCATACATAGTTCCCACTAGTATCTTGATCACACAATTCATGAAGGATATTCCTCTAAAATTCCCTACTTTACTTGCGTTTCCTTTCTTGAAGATAGGAGAAATAATCGTAGATAAACGCGATATTGACCAATGCCTTCATGAATTGCGTATAACCAATATTACAATTTAAATGCTGGGGTCAGAATATTTTGACTACTAGAGTATAATGGTAATATTTCTCCCTGAATACAGGCTATCTAGAAGCTATCTGCTCTTTATATACTGTCTTAATATTCATTACATTCTCTTTAGGTACTCCAAAAAGATTCAATTAAATTCTTATGCATTTTCTATTTCTTGATGATAATGAAATCGTCCATGCAATTTAATAAACACTACCCTTCAGTGCTCGTGATCTCAGGAAAACTGCAATACCATGTCCGGAGACAATAGACGATATCATCACATCGAATGGGTAACATTCGTTGTATCGTATTACGTTTTCCTCCGGAAGCAAGGTTTAACTTTCTTCTGTTGTTGCCAACTAGATTCATGTCACATTTTAGTCACAGAGTCCGCACTCAGCGCAGTTTATTTTCAAACTGAGTCCTGTTTTCCTGTTTGTTCACGTTTGTTCAGTTGCTTCAAATCAAGGGAGCAATGTTTGTGTTACAGATTGCACATTCGCCTGCGAACTGAAACAAATACCGGCACATGATGAAAACAAATTTTTTTTTTTCTATTAATACTCGTAAGTGGGCCGATGGACACATCGAGCATTCACTTTTCAATTTTGAAATGCTGAATAAATGTACATGTACATGCGGTGTGAGTTCTTCTTAGAGCATTCAGTCATTTAACTCCCACTTGCATCTTTTATAACACAACAAGCTGTAATCACGCCTTCTTCACAGATATTCTATTAACTCGAACCACCTCCATAAAGGATCAAGAATTGCGCGTGATTAAGGTAGGATAATTATACACCTTTGTACTAAATCCACACACATAATTCTATTGTTTGTCTATACACAATTGACGTCATCAATTAAGTGAAATTGCAAAAGGATATTGCAAGCAATAAATACTTGTTATGTTACAAGGATGACGAGGGTAGCAGGACGACAAAAAACAAAGGAGTGTTTTGTGGACACTTGTTGATTTTAACGACATGCTTAATGCTATTACAACGATGACATTCTTCTTCGCTGTTTATTTAGACGAAAATTACGATTAAAACAACTTCCTGGCGAGATTATGGCCAAGTTCGATTAGATAAGAATAAAGTCAAACAACTTTACTCTAGTAGCTATTCGTGTTCGGACCGAAGAATCCGCTTTTTGGGGGACAGCTACACTATTTGTGGGGGAGAAGCCGTCCTTATCTATTGATTTTAGCAACTTCTTCAAGAAGATTTATTTCTTTTGTTCTTCCAGTTTCTTACCCAACTGGAATGCTTCGTTTCTGCAGTCAAGGGTGCTTGCTATATAAGGAACACGAAGAAAAATGTTCGAAAAATATTTACTGTGGTAATGTCGTCATTACATTTTTTGAAAAAGCCATTATGTTCTACTTTGCTGTTAACATTGTTAATGGAGGGCGTTCGTATAATGAGTGAATTCCAATTGAATTCCTTGACAGTTTAGCTGTTGACCGATTTATAGATTTGTTGGGAATTTTAATTTTTAGGACACATAGCAGCTGAAGAAGATATTATTGACCGAAGAATTTAAGTTTATCAAATATGTACTTATTAATCATAAGTTTAAAAAGCATCCGATAAATTGGAAAAGTGAGGAAAAATATTATGTAGCATCCTTGTTTAACTCACTAATGGACAATTTGATGGAAACACCTTTTTACATTTTTGACCTTCATACTCCCAAGTCTAACGATTATGTTTGATCTTTCCATAGATTTACAAAAATAAGATGCAGTGCCATGACACCACTAAGATTTAGAATGCTATTAAAAGAAATTAAAGTGGAAGAGAGACTAAAGAAGTTACACCCAGAGCCTCACGGGAGCGGTACGATTGACCGCAAACCAAAATCTCTAATAACGAAATCTGGCAATTTTTAAATAAATCCCGAATAACAAAATCTCGCATATTCAAAATCTCGCATAATCAAAGTTTCGCATATTCAAAATTTCGCATATTCAAAATCTCGCATTATCAAAATATCGCTTTGCAAGATAAAATTCTCACAAATACAGGAGAATCTAACATTATCAAAAGTCAGGAGTTACTCCTATTTCATGAATGAAATTTGAAATTAATAAGGTTTAATTTCCAGGCGCCCGCCTGGCAGTTGTTGACATACCCATAGCGGAGCGACGAAGTCGCGTGAGCGGCTAAGCCCACCCGGAAAGCGAAGTTTATTAATTTGCCTTTAAAAAAAATTACAAAAAAAAAAACATACTTCTTCACAATCATCCCACTTTCTACTGATCCGCCTGTGGGATTCGCCTATTTGACCTCGGTTACTGAGGCCAATGAAATGCCGATGTCGTCGCATTTGTGTGATCCAGGCGTTTATAGGCCTGCCCTTTTTACATCGCGATGTCTTTGGAACATGCATTGATGTTGTCTTTTTAGCAGGGTTCAAATGATCTATCCTTTGAACGTGGCAATACCAGCTGAGCCGGTGGCGCTCTATCTTTTTTACGATAGGTTCCTTGACGTGAAAGCTTCCACGGATCTTCGAACTTCTTATTCGATCAAGCTTTATCACTCCTGCTGTCATGCGAAGCATCTTTGTCTCAACTGCCGTTAATTTACTCTCATACTTTTTGTACATCGTCCAACATTATGAACCGTATGTGAGCGCTGGACGCACAACTGCGGTGTAGAGCCTTCCTTTCAACTTAAGGGGCATTTTTTTGTCACAGAATATAGCGGAATGTTCTCGCCACTTCATCCACCAAACGCTTACGTGATGATTGATGTCGTCATCATAGGTTGCTTTACTATTATGATCAATAGAAAAGCAACCTGTGATGATCCCAGATATTTGAACTTTTCGCACTTGCGAAGCACTGATCCATTCAAATAAATGTCTGGAATAGACCTGAGTGGATCAGAGAACGGGCAGCACAAGTACTCTGTCTTTTTTGAGCTACTGCGATGCCCACTTCTCTCTAAAACGTCCACCCACACATCAAGTGCTCGTTGCAGGGATGTAGGATCCTCACTTATGATGGCTCCATCGTCAGCAAAGAATAACTGATGTACCTTGGGGTCCATCACTTTACCTTCAAGCAGATAATCAAGGACTGTAATAAAGAGCAAAGGACTTAGGACGCTTCCCTGGTGTACCCCGACTTTGATTGGGAACTCTTCGGTTACTCCAGCGGGGCATCTTACTCTTGTTTTTGCTCCTTCCTAGATGTCCATGATCATCTGTACATAAGTTTCTGGAACCCCTCGATATCTTAGCGCCACCCATATCAGATCTCGTGGTTGTCTGTCGAATGCCTTATCAAAGTCAACCATTACAATACGCAATTCCCTTAAGGAATCACGATGTTTTTCCATTATGATCCTTATACTTTGGATTGCATCTGTGGTTGATTTACCCGAGACAAACCCGCAATGATCATCAGATAACCGTATTATTTTTCGCAGTCGGCCACCTAATACTCGCTCAACGATCTTCATGGTGTGTGACATCAGCTTGATCGAATGGTAGTTATCACAGTTTCGCGTATCACCCTTCCCTTTGTACACAGAGAGAAGGTAACTTTCCCTCCATTGATTCGGCATTGGGTCACCTCTCACAAATTTGGAGATGAGAATTCTGAGGCATTTGAACCCGACGTCTCCCATCTGTTTCCGGAACTCAGAGGGCATCTCGTCTGGCCCAATCGCTTTTCGTTTTTTGAAGTATTTGACCGCCTCACTAACTTCTTCGACTGTAATGTCGCGTATTTCTTCACAGTCAGGGATGGCTCTTGGAAAGTATAGCCAGGGAAACTGTTCATTCAAAAGTTCTTTACAATACTGCCGCCACATCTGCAGAATTTTGTCGTCATCCACAAGAAGTTGGCCATGTGCATTGTTAATGAACTTTGGCGAACGAATTTCCTGAACATTCCTCCTTCTTTGGGCGGCTATTTTGAAGATGGTTGCGCTTTTGTTCATATTGGATAGCCTGGTTTGCATCAGCAATCGGGGAAGATATTTTCTCCAGTTCCCAATACAGGCCCTGCATACTCTCTGCTTGAAGCTGGGCGCACTTCTTCTTCGCTTTCTTCTTGCAACATCTGTATTCCATTTCCAGGCGAGCTTTTTCGTCACTATTATTAGAGAGGCACTTTGACCAAGCTTTGGAAGCCGCTTTCTTCTCATTTATCACCTTTCGAGCTTCATCACTCCACCGCCATGTTTCTTTGGCGTGTTGATAGTGGCCATTTGAAGCTCCTAGCAGTGATTTGGCCTTCTTTAAGCAAGTTCGCTGTAGGGAATCCCACATATTTTGTGCTCTGCACTCTTCATCCTCAGCTCGCCCCATTGATGGTGTGAGAGAGGTAATTTTCATCACGAAAACAAAAGCCTCGCCTTTTTCTTTGTCCAAATTGTACCACTTGATTTTCTCAGAGACCCTTGTTTCTTTGCTTTTCTTTGGTGTTTTCCTAAAAATGTCTGTTAGCAGGAGACGGTGTTGCAGAGCGATCACCTCTCTCAAGATCAGTTTGCCATCTTTTACCCGAAGCTTCATGAAACTGGCTACCAAATGGTAGTCAATCTGGGTTTCATCTCCACCACTGCTGAATGTGATCAGGTGTCGGCTTTGTTTGATGAAAATAGACCGTGTGATTTGCACATGCTTAGGATGTCTTCACCAGAAAGGTTCCTGATGCCATATCTTAATCCTCATTGGCAGTCCTCATGGTCTTCGTTTGATTTCCCGACATGTCCATTCAAATCTCCTCCAACAAATAGAAACTCTTCCTTTGGGATGTTCTTAAGGAGATTGTGGAAATCTAGCCAAAATGTATATTTATCTCTCTGATTGCACCCATTTTGGGGAGCATATGCACTGACAATATTCCACACCTCTCCTTGTATTACTAGTTTGAGAGACATCAAACGGTCGCTGGACTTCGAAATGCTCAAGACGTTACCAAGTAGCTCTGTCGCAAGGATGATAACGATTCCGTTTCTAGCCTTTTCCATTCCATAGTAGAACATCCTTTAATCTTTTGTCCAAGAAACGCGCCCGATTTCCGGTGTTTTTCCATTTCGTCTCTTGGATACACAAGATAACCACCCGCCTTCTATTCATCATCTCTTCCAGCTCGTAACTTCGACCGGGCATGCTCCAACGTTCCAACTCGCGACCCTCTAATTCCTTCCAAACTGTTTCAATATTTTGCTAGCCCCCGGAATCCGTATAGCTCTGACCCGAGAATTTCCTGCGATCCAGGATCAGTACCATGCACAGCAGTGGTAGTGTCTGGCGGGGTAGTGCCTTTCCTTTTAGCAAGTATTGCCATAATGATACAGTTTTGCAATATTACCATATTGCGATGGTGGATGTTGTTTGACACATGCATGCTCCTGTTTCAACAAATTTCAAGTTGTGGTTATTATTTCATATGCATCCAAATTCCGAATAGCGGAATTCAAATTCAAGTTTGAAGTTCTTGTTTGGAAATACTGTTTAATACTGTACTTCTTACATTACCAAACAAATTTTCCTTTCCAGAATGAAAGGGAGAAGAGACTAAAAGGGCTTCAGCACCGTAGTCTAGATCCATATATGCTCTGTTTTGTTTTTTTTAGTTTACTAGTTTAATGGTTTATTTGTACGCCTGTTTGAATAATATATTTCCATTTTTCTCCTGATATGTGCATCATATTGAGAAAAACCGCATTGTAATGGTTTTTTTTCATACTAGACGTTAGATACACCAATTTTGGCTTCCGCACTCCAATGAGTGTGTTGACAAGTTTATTGTTATAGATTCGCTTTAGTTTGATTTATTAGTTGTTAGTGATTTTTGTGAAAAAATGTGCAAATAATGGCAGAAGTCGCCAGGGCCCTGGATTTGGTTAAGAATGGTCGAAATATGCTGTATGCCGCTATTAAAGCGTCAAGGCTCAGGTCTTCCCAGAATAACTTCTGCAAGAGATGACCGATAGTTGGTGCTTGAAAGCCTTCGGTATCGTCGCCAAACAGTGGTTGAGCTGTCTCACAGACTTTGAGAGTTAGAGAGAGAGTCAGCTGTGAATACTCAAACGGTGAGGTGGCAATTAGTGGAAAGTGGCCTGAGAGCAAAAAGACCCGCTCGTGTACCGAGACTTACGGTACATCAGAAGCGACGTCGAATTGAATTTGCTCACTTTCACCAGGATTGGACAGAGGCCGACTGGGGTAAAGTCCTTATCACTGATGTGTCCAGGTTTTGTCTGCGCTCATCAGATGAATGTAGCAGAGTGTGAAGACGATCAGGTGAGAGATACTTTTCGCGAGTACTCGTAAGAAGTGAAAATCGAGATGATGGCTTGGCCTGTGATGAGCCCGGACATGAATCGCATTGAACACATGTAGGACCTGCTGTGGAAAAAGATTAGGACGCAACCTGCCCTTCCAGAAACACTCAGTGACCTGAGAGCTGCTCTGGTTGGGGAATGGGACAATTTTGATGACACCATCATAGCAAATCTTATCCAAGGTATGGCCCGGTGAATTACTGCTTTGATAGATGCTCAGGGAGGCCATACCGCCTACTAAATGAACGAGGAATCGTTAAAAAAAATTATAATAATTATAATGTAAAACCTTGATTTATAAGGTTTTTGTCCATTTTCTTTAATTTATGTTTTATTTCTAAGTCCTTCCTCTTTTTGCTTTTATTTTTTTGACATTAGTTACTTACTTTTATATCAGTACACAAAACTGTATTAAAAAAACATTTTTTTTTTTTTCTAACTTACTTGATTTTATATCAAAATTTCAAAATGCGCCACTTTTTTGGTAACACAGTGAATTTCCGATAAAACAGCATTAATCGTTTCCTTATGGGTGGCATGGCTAGAGTAAGGCACATCTGTCATTAATAAACTTCTGCTCCAACACAAAAGAATAGTCCAAAGTACTTATTTGGTGACCATTGAGCATTGATTCCACGCAATCCGAGCAGACTGTAACTTATCTGCAAAATTATAAACAGATTTTATTTCGTTCGAATTTATTCATAACAATAAAAGCCGAATCTGTTAAATTTTGTTTCCAACATTTAAAACACGTTAACCTAGTTTCCAGCTTCACTTATTCATAAGGACCTTATTTTTTTAAGCGACCATAAAAATACACCCTACCACAACTGAAACCCTTTTCCAATTTACCTTACAAGTCATAAATACTTTTAAACACCATCCGAACTCATATTAAATATCAAGGATAAAATTCACACAACACGTAAACCCTTATCCCAAAGAATCACTAACACCCCGCCACAGGGCTTCCCTAAAAAATAAAAATATAAAAACGCATTAAACCTGACAAACGCACACGCCGCCGGTCATGCCGCCGCCATCAAAGGAGTCGTAAATTTCAATACCTGTACCTACACCAACATGAACTAAAATGAAACGAGAAACACTAATGTGTCGCTTGGACACCGCCATAGTAATTTATGAAGGATCTCTGGGAAATATTGCACGCGGGATATCAGGTTCAACAGCTCCTATTGAAAAGGGTTAGACTGCAACAGGTCGAACAGCCGTAAAGGATGGGAGCACACAAGTGTCGGTTGGTTGCAGAGTTTGGCCAAGGTTCTAAAGTGAAAAGATCCCAGCAACAAGTGCCATAACATCCGTGCAAGGGTATAAAATCAGGTCGAGGCTAGTAGTGTGGTGGTTGGTATCAACACGTGTGTATGGTTCTTACTGTAATAACATTTACACCACGAAATTTATTGTCCTCAGACTTTATGATGTGCACCGACACTGAATGGTGGCGGACGGCGCAAGTGCTGGCCTTGTTGACAGGTACCATTCAAGAGAGGTTAAGGCCGAGTCTGTTATCAATGCATGAAATACGTTCCCACCAGGTGTCATCGCGCGGTTATTTACTGTACCATATCGTCTGTGAGATACTGTTTCAGTAATCAAACGTCATCGTAAAATGATAAAAGCAAAAGAAAAAAAATACAAGAAGGTAGGAATGGAAATATTCACGTTACTCTGTCATTTGGTGATGATATTGGCGGCAACCTGCATTTCCTAATTAAGGGTCACCAGCAGTCAAAACGTACGATAAAGTACGATTTTGTTTGAGGATAATTGCAGTTGAATTTAAGTTACTTGAAAGGATTAAATTACGGTGTGTATACGCCTACGAGTTTTACTTTTGTTGGATGACATTTGCGTGTTCGCTATACGAAGAAATACTATAGGTGATGACATTTCCTGATGCAAATTAAAGGATGTTGGGAGACAGGATTATATTCATTATAAATAGCCTGGGATGACGTGGGAAGCACTAAGGCTTAACTCCATTCATTATACTGATTGACGCTTGAGAGTCTGAGTTCTTATGGATGTTTCTTATTTGAGAAAGTATTATTATACCTATATATAGGTATGATACATTCCAAATTCAAACGAAATCTAAGCCTATGCAATACCACTTACCCACTGTTGGCTGACCCCAGGCGCCTGCCTGACAGTTGTTTTTTTTCTTTTTGTTAGGTGCAGCAAGGGTCGCCTGGTACCCCCTAGTATTAAATAGGATTATTTTAAAGCCACACAATACGAATGTATTACAATTAGACTCTTTCAGTATTTTCCCACGTTTCTTTCACCGTACAGTTATAAATTCGTGTTAAAGGAATGCCGAATTTGGTGTCATTCGAGATGAAACCAGAATTTGCATTTCTATCTTAAAATTAGCAGTACTCTACTTAAAACAAATTTTAAAACTTTGCAATTTTCTACGGAAAAGTCGCAATGGTTTTTTTTTTTTTTAACATCGTATTCGAGAACGAGGTGCGGCTCTCGAAAATGCATCCATGCGCCGATATCTAAAAAAAAATAAAAAATTTTACGATGCTGTAGATTAGAAGTGACCTACACCATCCGAAAAATCGTATGAAAATACGACAAACACAATAAAAATGACCGCGAGTTCATGGGTTATTTATGCTGAATACTTTATTTTTATTTATAACGGGTGGGCCATCTAGTGATTTCTTTTTAAATCATAGGTTATTTTGACACTGACAGCTGTTTCCCACTCGAAATCTTGACAGAAAGTCAGTATCATACCTCCGCGGAACGAAATAAGTCACTTTATGCTTGAACAACATTGGGAAATATTGAAAACTTATTTCCAAAGTAAGTGCTGTGTAGCCCAAACAGTGCGATTTTTGAAAAGAAGTTTTGGCCGAAATGAAGCACCCACCGCGCCTGCTGTACGCAAGTTTGTGCAAAAAGTTCGTGAGACTGGTATGCTAGTGGACAACACTCATGGTCTCCTTCGTCGTACGCACCGTACGAGAATGTGCCCGCTGTAGCCGAGAGTGTGAGACTCAATTCACGAACATCAACTCGTCATCGATCTCAACAGCTCAATATTTCACGCAATAGCCTGAGGAGAATTCTGCAGAAAGATCTGGAATTATTCAATTACAAGGTCCAATTGATTCAGCAATTAAAAGCGCACGACCATCCGCTTCGTTATCGCTTCGCAGTTTGGACCTTAGAGCAGCTTGAATTGGACAACGATTTTGGGCGAAAAATCATCTTTTCTGACGAGGCACATTTTCATCTCGGCGGCTACGTTAACAAACAAAGCTTGGAAAACCCGCACGTTATTGTCGAGAAGCCAATGCATCCACAGAGAGTGACAGTTTGGTGCGGATTGTAGAGTGGTGGCATCATTGGACCATTTTCCTTCGAAAATGAGGCTGGGAACAACGTTTCGGTCAACGGTGGGCGTTACAGAGCCATGTTAACGACTTTTTTTTTTTACTGTAATTGAAGACGTGGACTTGGACGACCTCTGGTTCATGCAGGATGGCACGCCATGCCACACAGCCCATGCCACAATCGGTCTTTTGCGCACCAAATTCCCAAATCGTATTATCAGCCGTCTTGGCGATGTCAATTGGCCGCCTCGGAGCTGCGATTTGACCCCTTTGGACTTTTTTTTTGTGGGGAACCGTGAAGGACCGATGTTATGCCAACAATCCGGAAACGATTCAAGCACTTAAGGCCAATATCATCTAAGCAATCCGTGAGCTACAGCCCGAAACCATTAACAAGGTCTTGGAAAATTGGAGTGATAGAATGCGCTACTGCGAGACCAGCCGAGGCAGCCACTTGAACGACATTGTATTCCATAATTAATGGGAATGTTTGCTCTTACTAATAAAGCCACAATACATGGGAAAAATGTCATTTTGTTCATTTTATTACATTTTTAAAAAGAAACTTGTAGTTGTAGTTGTATATACGTATGTTACCTAAATAGGTTTGCATATTAATACCTTCACTGCTATGATGAAAGGAGAAATTATAATGCATCTTTGAACTAACCTGTCAATCTTAGGAAAATTCTAAATTAAAATTAATTTAATGTCTAAGCTTTATAAAGCAGAAAACATCATTAACCTTCATCCCACCCTTGTGTAGAAAACATAGACATACACATAGACTACCTCTTTTCTTATTTTTTTCAAAAACCACTAATTGCTAACTTCCGGAATTTTCTGACTTTATTATAACCCTTATGTTATGAATAAAAACGTATTTCTCCATAAAAAACGAAAGTTTATAACGGTTGTTATTGCTAAAATTGCGTTGACTACCTTCTTGTGTAAATTTCTACACATATGGATAATTAGTGCATTTCATATAAAATTCCAGTTGCATTAAGTCTTTTCGCAAGTGAACATCGTGCGTATATATTGTAGATTTAATAATAATAATAAAAATAAAAAAGCTATGTCGAGGCCAACATATCTTACAGTTGAAGAAATGGAAGCATTTTTGAATGAAAGTGATGGTGATGATAGTGATATTTCTGGAGACAGCGGTGACGCATTTGAGCAACAAGAAAATGTTGCTGATGACGATGACTTGTATTCAGACAAATAGTGATTCTGACATTGAGGAGGAAGTTATTGTTTTCTATTTCATTTCAAATGATTTTTGACATACATATATGTTTTTAGATCGAAAAACGAAAATACAATTGATTTGTTTGATGGTGAAAGAGGTCGTCCAGTGTTTAGAGCAATAATGCCAAAGAAAACGTTTTAATATTGAACGTGTTGTTTTGGATCTCGTTGATGGTTTGGAATGTCACAACATAACAATGGATAACTTCTTTTCTTCGTATGATCTTGGTCAAAAATTAATGTCAAATGGTCTAACAACGGTTAGCACTATGACAAAAAATAAAAGAAGCATGCCACCAAAGCTTCTTGAGTGTTAAAAAAACGCCGTTGTACATTTGCATTTACCGACAACATAGCACTTGTTTCGTACATTGAAAGGAAAAATAAATGCAAAGTACAATGCATAACTCTATTGAAATTGGATTTGGTGAAAAAAAGTTACCGTCAATTATAGAGTATTACATTAAAATAAAAGTCCTCTTCAAATTGCAAGTCCTCTAATGATTTTTATTTTCATTTGATATAGACGGTGTAGATACAGTTGACAAAATGCTTTCTTGCTACAGCTGTAAAGGAAAAACAAATAGATGGCCAATGGCTGTATTTGCAAATATGATTGATATTTTTGCTTTGAATTCATTAATTTATTTTCAAAGAAGTGAATCCGAATCCGAAACACAAAAAACAACAATACGAAGGAATTTTCTACGTCAACTTGGATTTTCACTTGCAAAACCATATATGGCAGCTAGAAGTGGTAAACCAAGATCGGCATCATCAGCATCTTTGCTTGCAACTGTTTCAGGAGAAAGTTCAGCAGGGCAATCCTTAGATGATATTTCTGCATCTTCTTCATCAAATCCACCAAAAAGGTCAAGAAGAGTTGTAATACAAATAAAAGGCAGAGCAAGATGTCACGTTTACTATAAAGAAAAGTCCACCACCAAAAATAATATATATGAGACAATTTGTTGTTTTTGCACAAAAGCTGCAACATAATCGAATTGTTTGTGTAAAATGCATTCAAGAAAAGCTACATATTTTGAATTTATTTGTACTTGTTTCCTTAGAATAAAATTATAAAAGTAATTTTTTTTGTTTATCTTAATTAAAAAAAGAAAAACCTTAATGGAAAACACACTAAAATCCCACATGTGTAGAAATCTACACACAAGAGTAGACAACGTATTTTTTTTGAGGATGAGATGAAGGTTAATATCATATAAATCAGCGATAGCTAAGAACACATGAGAACACCAGTATTAGCTGTGACTGAAGTGAAAACACATCCAATCTAATAATTCATCTTATGCTGATCGACTATTTCAAAAACTCGTAATTAGTTTTAAAGAAATTTCACAGACACTATGGGCTGCAATCTGTTTTAAGAAAACTCTGTACTTTATCTACAGTTTCATAGAGACCGACAGATTTAGATGAGACAGAAAATGGTCCTCGATACGATGAATTTAGACCAACATACGTATGTCTACTGTGATACCACTATGAAGCAGGGATTTTGATCCCTCACTACTCTCGGAATCATTTACTGAAAACTATACTAAATAAACAAATACTCCAACATTTTATGCAATTATTTTATTTAGAATTTATTTGAATTATCCAGTCTTATAAGCTGGATTTAAATATTAACATGTATATACATAGGTACATGTGTGCATATGTATATGCATACAACTCTAGACACCTATCGTTCTGGCGTTTTTTTCTACCACAATTCTCATGGGATGATATTCGTTTCCGTTTACTTCGGGAACGTTATGACGGAGAATTTTCTCTGCAAAATAGAACAAAGTAAGACATTCCACTCTGTATTCAAATGTTTTACCAAACAAAAGGCGGATAACTTCGTTCCAATCGATATCAGTCATGTGGCGCTGATCTTCGTAGCCAATATGAATTTCCAAATCATATCCATTTTCAGGCAATCGTCCCATATATGGGTACATGTTTTGCCTATTACCCATGATGTGCCAGTCATAATCAGTATACGGCATGCAATATGCGACGCTAAGACAGATTGCTATCAGGAAAATAGGCGTAAGGAACTTATTCATGATACCTTAGATTTGCTTTTCTAAAAAAAACTATACATTTAATGTTGGAAATTTTATACACTTTAATTTTTCGATATATACGTATTAATGTTGAGAAATACTTACATTATATTTCCAACAAAGGTAGTATTCACCACTATGTAGAACACATTCGACATCTACAAAGCTGCATTACCAGGCTCCTTAAATACTCATAGCTCCCCTTGAAAATAAATATATATATTTTTACGCCTACCTAACAGTGTTAGCTGATAAAAATTAACTTATTGTTTTGTGATATCAAATTATTGAATTTTTCCAATTAACTTACCAATTAACAGCTTTGTGAACTTGCTTACCGTACTTATTACCATTTCGACTAAAGAACGATAAGGACTTGCTAATTTCGTCAATTATTTATGGTCCACGTCAATCGTGACAAATATTGGCAATTAACTGATAAAAATAAACTTACCAACATCTGTGTACAAAATGCAATTATGGAATTTTCCACGATTTCGATAGGTGGATGATAAAGGGTTCGACTCACAAAAAGCTTATAGCTTTTACATATAATGATAAATATATATTTATATATTTATATATTTATATATACATATTTATCGTTATATATTTTACATCTAAGTTTTTTTTTTTTTATTTCCCAAATTTCATATTACATCTGTCTTAACGATACCTAGTAATAGTTATAAGCGATATAGGCGGGATATACTTTAATTCTTGAGGCCATTGCCTTAACAGATACTTGTTGAACGACATATGTATGGACAATCATGTTTTTACAATAATGGTTTGTATAGTTACTTTACAAATTAAAGGGTTAATTAATTACTTAGCTTTTCTTTATTATATTGAAGATCTACCGGTTTTCGTCCTTTTAATCGTCATCTTGCATTTGTTTCTTCTACTGGTAATCTTTTTATTTGATAATTTGTGTGGTCACAAAGCGCGATTTGATGTTGTCTCCTTTTTATTTTTATTTCGTCTTTAAAATGTAGACAACATCAAATCGGGCTTTGTCACCACACACACCAACCACACAAATGCAGACATCTAAGTTGGCGTAGGTTTCATACCCAACTCTCCACTGTCTTCATAAAGCAGATCCCCAAAACAGCACAAAAAATTCGGCTCACTATGTGAGGCATAAGTGCTTTTAGGCAATGAAAATCTATCATCAACCAAACATTCAAATATTCACGTCGATACCTAGTCCATGTCTAGTCTTTGCATCCATGTTACACTCGCCCAAGTAAGTAAAGTAAAGTTACTCCATCGAAATCGGCTATAACTTTAGAATAGGATAGGTAGATAAAATCCAGCGCCGTACTCTATTTCTAGCGTAGAGCTATTGGCAATTCATCACTCCTCCTTATAATGTACAGGAATGCTTATTTTTTGTATTCCAAGTAAGTTTTTAGCAAGGTTTCCGCTACGTACATTTTTTTATCCACGCCCAGATTTTCAAGGATAAGCTTTACATTTCAATTACAAAATTAAATAAATATGTACCTTAATGAAATTTGTTCCCAAGAATGAAACAATTTGGGTATTCATTTTGCTTTAAAGTTCATTCTATATTTATAGAAGTAAATTAAGTGTCATAAATATTAGCAATTTATTTTACGTATTTATTTAACCTTAATATATATAGGTATAATACTCTAAGTAACGTGTATAGAAGTATCGTGATAAGAAGATTATTGGAAAGATCGAGGGTTCGATTTAAATCGTATTTATTTACGTCGAATTTAAAGTGCCGACAAAAATGAATTATCTGTTATTACAATCTTCTTCTTCTTCTTTCTTTTTTCAGCGAGGTTATAATCTGAAAATAAGGGATTACAACCCTCCCACTTCACCGCATTTCTACTGATCGACCTGTGGGGTTATTACAATAAAAAAGATAATTATACACAGAAGTAAATCAATATTTGATTGCAATTGTTTCTCGAGACCTCGATCAATAAAGGTTAACTTTAAAGTTAACCCTGCACATTTCTATTTTAAAGGTCCATTATTATTTGTTTTTACATTTATAAATTTTCTGAGGTTATACGAAAACGGATTTTTGTTTAAACCGTTATTCCAGATTTTTACTCAAATTTGGCGCAACAGCTCTTTAAGTGCCAAGACCTAGCTTCTCGCAACCACTTATGTTGTGTGCGGTATATTTTTCACACGAATGGAAGAGACCTACCGTCTAGAGCCGTATCCGAAGGGCATTTTGGTTTGAGAAGCTTTTTCGAGACAACAATACTCTCGGATGTTTGTCAGACGTTCGCGAGAGGTGGGACCGTGAAAAAACTTGTTGGCGTTTTCTGGGATTCGAACTTGGAACCTCACGCGCAGTGGTCCAACACACTAACCACTTACGCCATGGCGCCTACATTTTTACCCGTCTTAATCTTTTTGCTTTCTGAAATATGAAATATGTAATACTATGCTCAGTACTATTAAAGAATACTTCTTAAAGTACAACCCTAATGTTCGTTTCTAATAAATTGAATTGAATTGAATTGAATTGAATTGAATCACTGTGAAGGTAGGGAAATCAAAAATTAAAATTTCATAGGGCCCCGAAACACGCCTCTGCGTATCTGCTAAAGTTACAGGCATAATAATCTATGGATTGAACAGAATATTTTTGTTCATTTGTTGCACGTGCTATTTGCCATGACTACATTTGTTTGAAATTAAAAAATAATTTTTAAACAGGGCTCAACATATCCCTTCAGACACAAAGAAATGTCAAAGTCTTCAATCAAATCCACACCCATTAAATACAAGTTTTTTCTCTCCGTTATAATTAAATTCCTTAAAGAAGTCGTCCTTGTTGTTTAATGAATAACGTACACAATTCAACACACACATGGCAATGCGAGTGTTCACATGTCATGATGATGTCTCACATCCATCAAATGCTCCTTCGCTTTTCAATAAGACACGAAATCAATCAAACGAAAAAAAAAAAAAAAACAATATGCTATTGAAAAACTATAAAAGAAATTAATTGCACACTGATAATGTTTTCAGTTTTCATTGACCTTCTTCAAAACGACGGCCGAATTCACCTTCTAAGTTCGCATGGGAAAATAATAACAACTTAAAAACACAACTTCCACACATGCACAAATATGAAATTCAATTTCATTAAAAAATTACAAAAAATAAATTTAACTTTCCGTAAAAAATAAAAATACAATGAAAATCTTATTGCTCAATGTTCAACGATGCTTATCATGTACTTCTGGATGCTTATGGTCCATCAAACACGGTCAGTGATGCTAGACAACCAGTATCTCTTTCCGAGCATCTTAACAGGATTTAATTTAACATGAACGTTACTCACCCGAATTACTTCAAGAATTTCACTTAAGTGGCAGCTGAAAGGAGTCTGTGGCCATAAAGTCCAATAAAAAGGAGGACTACCCCATGCAGTGGTTGGTCAATTTGAGAATTCTCGTATAAATTTTGCAACCTTAATCTTCTACAAGGACTCCAGCTTACAGGATGCGTGTCGTATCGTTTAGGTATTGTAAAAACAATAAAATAACCTACCGATTAGCATAAGGGATGGAAGCAAGGACTCGAAAAGAAACTCAAATGAAACGTGAAAGTATTCGCAGATTGAAATACCGACCATTATAGTGTTTGGCAACAAATGTCACCGCGTTCTAAATAATTGAGTGCTGTGGGGTTATTTTCTGCTCGTATCCTGCCTCCCATACGATTTGAACAAAGTTTTTCTCTGACAATTGTAGTGTGGTTTCATTTTTTTTTTAAGTCAATACAATGTGATTGGTATGCATATTGAAAATTCCAGGCGAAATGGGCATTGTTTCAATGACTAATGGCGTCTAGATGTCTTTATTTTTTTTTTTTACTTTTTTATTTCGAAGAACGTGCTGCAAATATATACGCTCTTTCCTGTCGAAGAGGAAAACATTAAACTCAGTGAGAAATGAGGCGATATTGCCTCTCGGCATCGTCGACATGTGCTTTAATTTTCGTATTATTTCACTTTGAAAGCTCACTTTTTTCCGAAACGTCCAGACAAATATTGCTCAAATTGAATGCACTTCAGCTTTCAGGGACATCCTTCGTATATACTAATCCTTGAGCTTCTCTCTTGACTTTCTCCGTATGAGCATTCTTCCATCCGCGACATCCAATTTGAACTTGCACTTATCGGAGAAGATAAGTACATGTCTTAAGTCCAAGAAAGGTGCTCCTGAGCCGAAAGTAAATGTTTTTTTTTTTTCCAGGCTCGTAGTGCAAAATCTGGCTTTTGCACTAGTTTATGCGCACACAGTCCAGCTTTTACCAATCTTTTTATCACTACCTTACCAAAGTTGTTTTTCCCATTCCTCGTACAATATGTTTCAAATGTCCGATATAGATTAAAGTCATTTGCGACGGCTTTGGAGTACTAGAAAGTGACCATCCACCGTCGCTGTTTTTCGCTTTGGTTTTCCATAGCTTTCTTTTTATAATTTGCTCGACGGCCGATGGGATTATTAATATCCTTATACTGATTCTCAGGACACGGTCGGATGGGAAAAAGGGGGAAGAGGAACAGAGGAGATGTCGGTTCGCGTTGGCTTTAAATGATTGAAGGTTGTAGTGATGAGGAAATACAGAATCTGGAAGATCATTCCACAAACGTGTTGTTCGGCTTATAAATGAATCCTTGTATTCGACAGTACGTCCGAAGTTGGGCTTGAGGATGAACTGATGTGCATTCGAAGCATGACGCATATTGCGGTGGAATTTTGATGGGGAGGAATGCAACTGGTTATTTCACTGGAGCACTTTTTATATTGTAAAAAAAAGTGGTAAAATAGGGAAAGACACGAGACATTTCTACGATATTCAAGGGAGATTATGGAGTACACAATATTTCTATCATCTATAAGCTTTAACGCATAATTCTGTGCCCTATCTAAAATGCGCAGAACGGTCTTGGGTGCACCAGATTAGAATGTGGTTTATATTCCAGCTTTGAGCGGATGAATACCATAATAGATTATGGCCAGATCAAATGGGGTTAACCATTTTATGCACCGCGTAAGAAAAACATTTTGCAGCATTTTTTGGCGACCTCGAATATGTAATTGTTCCATCGAAGATGGTTATTAATGCACATACCGAGAATGGAAAGTTGGATGATTGTTGAGGGTCTTGGTTTTACTTGTGAGACAGAAGAAAGCACTATTTTGGGTGCATTAAATTCCACTCTATTGGTTGAACCCTAATTGGATATGCTGTCCAGGTCGGAATTTAATGTGTTTAGCATACGTTGACGTTCATCTTCTACGGTCGAAGAGCAGGGCCGTGAGTTCAAGAACGAATCTGAAAAACTGATGGTACTGTCGTTAGCGAAGAAATGGATGGGATTAGGAGTTGTAGACAAGAGTTCATAAATATGAGAAAGAGAGTCGGAGACAAAACGGAGGGTGAACTGCAAACTTGAAGCTGCCCAAGACAACTTGTATTTTTAATCCATTGAAGAAGAGACTTATCGATACTATAGGCACGCATTTTCCACAGAAGAGCATATTGATATACTCCGTCAAATGCCTTAGAATATCAAGCGCAACTATCTTTGCTCCGCCGAAGTGGTGGTTCCACTTCTCGGTAACATATGCCATTAAATCATCAGTGGACAACGTAGCAGCAGTTACGAAAACCATACTGCCGGTCATTGGGGAGTCTCCGTGAATCAAGATAGTTCATAAGCTAACAATTTATCAGCGTTTCCATGACCTTGGGAAGAAGGGACGTAAATACAATGGGTCGATAATTGGACGGGGAGGGAGATTCACCTTTTTTTAGGGACGGGCTGAGCAAATACTGGTTTCCATCTTCTCGGAAAGAGCCTAGAAAAGTAGGACAGAGAAAAAAGCCTACGCAGAGGTTTTGCCAGAGAAGGAGAACACCTCTTCAGAACTATGGCGGAGATGCCATCTGAACCAGTAGATTTGTGTATGTTAAGATCTTTGATCTTTCTAATCTATTAGAATTTTTCACCTCCACTTTTGGTCATGTAAGCATTGTACATGTCAAATGTGGGCATTGCAGTAATTTTTGGCTTCTTTAAACTTCTTTCGGTTTTCCTCAGTTGGCTTTATAAAACCAAAAATGTATTTCTTTCAACCTGATAGCCGCTTTGTAGCTCTGATTAAACCACAAGTTTGCCTTAGCTTTTCTTCATGTTGGTGTTCTCTCAATTTTTTTTTAAATACCACGCCACAGTTTATTAGGGTACATTCACTTGTTCAGCTATTTTACGGCTAGTTTAATTTCCAGGTGCCAAAATATTTTTTTTCGCTCCTCATTGGACGGACAGTTATCGTAAGCTAAATACATCTTTCATACATATTTCGAACTAAATTACCCAGAAGAAAAAAAAAGCACAGATACCCTTCAAAGTTAAAACACTGAAAAAAGTTAAATTTTGATTATGATTTTTGATTTTTGTGTCTACGAATAGCAATTGAAGAAATATTTAGAGCTACTCGGATGATATAGGAGAACAGCGACTCAAATTTCTTAAATAAATAATGCAAAGGAAAAAAAAAAAATAAAAATATTTGGCGCAACAGCTCTTTAAAGTGCTCATGTTGTGTGCGTTATATTTTTCTCATGAATGGAAGGGACATACAGTTTAGTGCCGTATCCGAAAGGCGATTTGAGAAGCTTTTTCGTGACAACAATACTCTCGGATGTTTGTCAGACGCTCGCGAGAGGTGGGACCGTGAAAAAACTTTTTGGTGTTTTCTGGGATTCGTACTTGGAACCGCATGCGTAGTGATCCGACACACTAACCACTTACGCCACGGCGCCCAAAAAAGGAAACAACAAATAAAAAAAATGTATAAGGGAATATGAAGGAACAAGTCCAAAAGAATGGAAATGACTCATGAGAGTCGTTAAAACCTACCAATTTTTGAATATTAGCAATTCTAGTTGAACTTCTATAAAGTATTGTATTTTCAACAAGAATAGTTGAAAAGCGATAGTTTTAACATAACTATCTGGGAATTTGTATAAAATGTGCAATTTGATTAACACAATTTTGCAAAATAGTCCAAGAAATAACTAGGGTATTGTGCGCCAATGACTGCCAACAGTCACCCTCTGCTTTTTACTTAAATTTTAGTCAAATGGCTGCAAATACTCTCCCGAAATATTTGTTTACAAACGTACTACCACGAACTTTAAATTTAGTGCAAGGGATATCTTAAAATAATGAATATGGTAATAGGATACTTCTAACATCATGTATGCATATACATACGGATAGATTGCACGTTTATTTAACGGAAAACATAAATTCCGCCAAAGCAAAATACGACCTAAAATTAGTTCGCAGAAACATTCGTCAAATGTAGGCAAAACAAGTAATAATTGTACATACATACATATAATTGAACAGCCAAACCAAAGTCAAATCATCGGTTAGAATCTTCTGCTGACTTGTGTACGTACCACGATTTATTATGAAAGATGGAGTCGATGTTGAACTTTCTTAAATCTCTGCTAATGTACTAGGAACTGTTGCTAAAAGCCGTTCAAGAATTAACACTCTCATTAGGAAATTTCATATATACAAAGTGTTCTTTGGAGCTGTCCCTGCTTCGGTGATTACAAATTATGTCCATAATATTCTGTTCCATATTGGACACGATAAGTGTGCAAAGTTCACATTTTCGATCCCTGGATTGCTAGCAATTTTCTTTATCACAAAAGCAGTTTCATAAGGTTACAAATTTTAAAGTAAATAAACGATTAAACTGTGCGAGTAAACAAATCATATTTAATTTCTCATGTTCTCCTTTTTCTTACGCGATCCCAAGTGAAACCACCGAATCTGTATCCTTCATACAGATGGTGTATATGTTATGTCCTTTTTTTTATTGCTCCAAGCTTCTGTCTAATTACTCAGCTCAAAATTACGGTGACTATTCTTCATTTCTATTACCTCATTATCTCATTTCATATTTCATCACGACTCTTTCACTTTCTCTGTCTGCATCTCATCAAAAATTTCAAAGAGAACTTTCCCCTCTATTGACACAAACTTCAGTCTTGTATAAAGTATAATTAGATTTGCAAACGCAGCGTCATCAAATTTCACTGAAAATCCACCTCAACGCAATCTAAGTTTACCTGTTTAGAGAGAAATAAATGTGTGCTTTCAAAACCTCCACAGAACACTTGTTGCACTTGTACCACTTTAATCCCTACAAAGGATTAAAGTTTAAGTTTAAATATAATTTTCGCAGATTCTACAAAAACAACTTTCTTCAGGGTTTTTCATCTAGATCCTTGCATAGATTACACAAATTAATAGTACTAGAAGGTAAAGGATACTCCACTGCAGACACTAGACTTCCCACTATACCCCTCATTGTAAATAGCTACCATGATTCTACTGCTATTTAATTTCCGTTAGATAACCTGTAGAAATTGTATTCTCTATTTGAGATTTTTAGAGAATTTCGCTGACAAAGGAGAGACTCGTAAGATTTACTTTTGCTTAACAAATTTCTTTCAATTGTCGAATGCCATTCAACCTCACACTCCTGATTGTACATGCGTCATAACTTGTAGGATAAAACCCCCGAAAGGGTATCACAAACCGGATGGATTTTCTGTTCTGTCCTTGCCTCGGATCTTATGACATTTCTAGTTGAAATATTTCCTTTGTTGTTATTAAAAAAGGAAGGAAAACATTTGTTACACTCAGAAGAAAAAGACAGCAGAAGACTGGTTATATGAAGTTCTTTACAAAGCGCACATTCACTAGGTCTTTACAAATAGATGTCTGTCTGCTGTCATCGTTAGCTGCATAGGGACGAAAAGTACCACCGAACGAAGAAGACCAAACAGTTTTACCTTGGAAAACCCAATGCGAGTAAATAAAGACTTACGATGTTTTTTTTTACTTCTACGTGAAAAGTTACTATGTTTCTTTTCTGATCTGAGAAATTAAAGTTCGCTTTCGCTTAAGTCACTTGCGATTTAACACAGATGATTACTTTTGAAAAGCGAAATTCTGAAAAGAGAAATGAAGTGCATGTTAAACGGTTGCCTTAAGTTGGATGGCATGAACTAAAGTCTAATGTAAGAAATTAACGAAATTCTCATAAAGAGTGAGCTGTGATAGATATTTTATACTCACCAAGTCAGCAAATTTCAACGTTTAATTCAATCTTAATAATATACAAATACTATAAAAGCAAAATCGATTTTCCTTGTGGACACCGTTTCTCGAAAACTGCTAGACGTAGGTACTTTAAGTTTTGCACAGTTATTCCTTATTTTGCCTAGATGCGAGATAACAAGGGATTTTCCGGAATTCGAGGTTTAAGTGGCATAAAGGGGGTTGTGATCGAGTTTTCCATCTGTAAATATTGATTCCACAGCCGTAGCTCAGTACTGGCTCTCCGGATTAAAAAAATAAAAAATAGATGAATTTAGTAAATTCGCCGCTGAGTCATTTAAGGTATAAAATACCCTTCTGTGTTGTCCTGAGGCTGAGCAATGCTAAAAACAATTAATCAAGTCATCGCCCACAATTTTCCTTCAGTGGAGACCACGGCCAGCAGTCATGCAGCAGTGGCTATCGTTGCAATAGTATGTGTGTGTGAGTATATGGGCGCGCTATCCCATGATTATGTTTCGATCTTCAGTATGCGATCACTTCTAGAGTTAAAATTGAAAAAAAAAAAAAACATTATCAGTGCCAAATCTAAGATATTGTAAATTTTATTAATTAAGATATCCATGTGCTGTCAAAACTTCATGCAATTAAGAGACTTGGGAATATACGCGTAGGTACATATGTACATGCATATGCATGTGTGGACATAGAGCTATTGGAATTTTTTTCCATTTTGTTAGATCAGATGTTGATCGTTGGATTTGTCCTCATTTTAGAATGTTTTAATGAATTTAAAATAAATTGTGTGTTGGAAGCAGGTTTGCGTATGCTCTGGTCCGACATCTCTTCTGGAGCCGCCTAGGGATTCCTCCTGATGAGTTGGAGCCAGTGGGGGAGGATCGAGAAAGATGGAAGGTCTACCTTACTCCCGCGACCCTTATGAAGGATTAGCGGGCCATTGAAAATGTATGTACATATATGTATGTATTATAATCGGATACTAGAAGACAGTCATTAGAAAGGGCAAATTCTTTGGAAGCAGAGACTTAGATCAATGAATTCCCTGTTGGGGCAAGGTGAGGGTATGCCGAAGGGTAGAATGTTTGACAAAGAGGTGGTACTTTTCGGTGGCTGAGGAATAATATGTCAAGTGTAGGATAGCAATGAGAGTAAAGTCTTTACCTTAGTTAGAGACCTTAAAATTGGAGATTCTTAATTGTAATTTTTAATAGCGGCATGTTTCCATTTTGAAATTCTTGACATTTAAGGAAACAATTCTATATACATTTTTATTTTTATTTATACGATCCGTCAGCAAACCAGTCCCGGCTTCGAAGTCCACTGGACGGGTCTGCCGTTAGACCCGTCACTATTTGGCATAGATGTCAAAGCTTGACATGATATTGTGTAGCTCACTTTTTTATCAACAGGCGACACATAGATGGGATATTTGACGAAAGTTCGTGTCTTTTCTCACAATTTTAAATCTGACAGGTCTAAGGTCGTACTGATATAGTTCAGACACACTGATGACAACAATCTCTAGGCGCTCACACCGTATAACAAATAAGATCGTATACTCTTCATTAAGAGTAATGTTGCCCGTTGCAGTAGGGCGTCTACTTTTTCTGAGGATTCCAATTTCAAACGTTCTCGATTTGCAACTGATTTCATAAGCTAAACAACTTTTTGCCTGTATTCACCTTGAACTGAAGCTTGTAGGAGCAAAGAAAACTTCTTCATGGAGGGACCTTATTTCTAACCCCAAAGTTCACATAATAAAACTGAAAATATTTGAAGCTGTAATACGTTCAATAATAGCCTATAGAGTGAAAGTCTAGGGATACAGTCTGTATGATGAAGTTGGAAAATTGCTTAAATTTTTTCTGAAGAAGCTACTACATTTAGCGTCGAACACACCTAACTACATACTGCATATTGAGAGTGGAATATCACCATTGTTTATATTCACGCTAAAGCTAAACATGAAATATACATTAAACGTTTTAAGTGCAGATGACGATTGACGACTCAATAACATTCTTGCGAAAAAAGTTATAAGAACCAAGTCACTATTTTACAAAGAGTGGGAGAATACAGCTTTTAAGCCCAATATGGATTTAAGAATGAGCGAAGCCAATTTCCCAGAATGGACAAGTGCTCTTTATAAATTTGTATCTAATGTCGATTCAAGCTCGCGTCTAATATATAGAAACTTAGCACATGACCAGATTAATTACCTGAACTCCAATATTAATATCCAATGAATTTCATTAATTTTGCGAACAAGAGGAGAACTTCGTATGTGCCACATCGCAACGATCTCCCATTAAGATTTGGGTTATGTAATACAGGAGAAGTAAAAGACAACCCTCACTTCGTAGGTAACTGCCCGATTTCGAAAGACATCAGACGAACACATTTGGGTGCAGAACGTTTAGAAACCAGCGAAGTAACGAATCGTTTAAATGATAGCGACTGGTGTGCCCTAATAGCATACTGTTCCACTGCATATAATTATAGAAAACGAATCATTGAAGAAAATTGTTGATCTATAAAAAATGTATGTTTTAGTTCTCATATACGAGTATGATTATTTTTATAATTGATATCTTATGTTTGTAAATGTATTCATGAATTAAATTGTTGTCAACGCCAGACAATGGCTGTCCATTGCTTGAATTGTACTATTTTGTATTCAAACTCATATTCTTTTCATATAAAATAGTACTACTACCACCACGATAAGTAGAAATATTTATATTGTAGATAAGCTCTTTACTTTATTTTTTTTTAACAATTTACTTTGTACCATTTCAGACTCCTCCCTTCAAACATCATGAATAAGATTTATACATCTGCAATTCTAATTGCCATCAGCCTCACATACGCTTACTGTGAACCATTCTCTGAGGATTCAGATCCATCTAATGGTCTATCAAACTCCCTACTGGATGCCGACTCTGACGTTGCCAACAATGATCCCAACTATGATAAACGAGTGGAAAGATATGCATTCGGCTTAGGCAGAAGAGCTTACACATACACAAATGGAGCATCAGCGAAACGATTGCCTGTGTACAATTTCGGCTTGGGCAAGCGTGCACAACCCTACTCATTTGGCCTAGGCAAACGTGTTGACTTTGACGATGAACAATATGTAGATGATTTTGATGGCAGCAACTACGATCCCTCTTATTACTATGGTAAGTAATCCCAAAAGTATTTGTCATTCAAAATCACCTACAGCACTCTGTTTTTCTTAGCTGGAATCAAACGCACTAGACCGTACAGCTTTGGATTAGGAAAACGCGATCCACGACCAAATGACCGATATGCTTTCGGATTGGGCAAACGCCAAAGCAGACCAGAACGGTATGCCTTTGGACTTGGCAAACGTGAAGGACATAATGATCGGTATAGCTTTGGATTAGGCAAACGTGAAGATGCACCATCAACCGGAGCTGTAAGACGTTAAAGATACCACACTGTGCATTTGACTCTGACTCCCAATGGAATGGTATTTTGTAAATTTATTTTTCGGTTATTTTTGACTTGACTCCCCGATATCGATTTCAGTGCACATTGTCACAATGATCTCAAATAATAATTCCACACCCAGCCTATCACCATCATCCAGCCGAGATCAGTGGGACAATAGTGTACACTATACGTATATACACCACAGGCAGCAACCACTTATTCATAAACAAAACAAAATATATTTACACATATTTATAAACAAAAAGAAAATTGTAATATAATACTACTATATATTGTATTGTAGTAAAAAAAAGTTAAAATATATATATATATATACATACAAAAAAAAAAAACAAGAAATTCTGTGTGCTTTCTTATAAATATTCATCAGTCGTAACTAATTATTTAACCAAAAATAAAAATCAGTTACCAAAACTATAACAATTGTGTAGGTATTTATGTATTATACAACAACATGTTGCCCAAAATAATAATAAAAAAAAGTAATATAATAAATATAACAAAGTACACGCAAAGATATAATGTTTCCTAAAAAAAAACTTTTCAACTTCCTATTCAAAAACAAATAATGAATGAGTGACAAATGTATTTTTTAATGCATTCAAATAATAAATAAATTATGTAATTGTCTTAAAACGAGAACTAAATATATACATACATGCATTATACAAAATATGAAAGATAAACGCAGAAAAGTAATAATAATTATTGCATTCATTGTAAAGTAAAAACAAAATAATAATAATTTTTAAATTAATCTTTTAATTGGTTTTGTATAAGTTTTATTTGTTAAATAAGTTTTCTGTTTCATTTTGTATAGTTCAAATAAAACCTAAAAAATTACTTTATTTTTCGTTATGATCAAAAAGAAAAATTGAATGCCTTTTGAATTTTAAAACAAAGAGGCTGACTCCATTGAAGGGTACTTTCTTGACAACTTTTGGCTAGTGCGACCAAAGTTTTTTTTTCCTTTTTGCACTGGGAGGTGAGATTCGTTTGAAATTGAACCCGTACTCAGTAACAGCACAGGATATTCACTCATAACTTTCTTCTCATCTATTCCCTGGTCCTTTCGGGACCATCGTCTTATCATTTTATCGCAAGTGCAGATTCTAGGCGTATCTGCACTTACATTCATATTGACCCGGTTATGACGGTTGCGATCCCAACTACTGCATCCCATGCTTCTTGGCTCTGAAACATTTCATCAACGATGCATTCAGGGGTTGGTGACTCGCCGAGTTTTTTCGTCAGTGTTGAAGTGTGGGCTTTTGCAGAATACGCACTCGGCATTTTCAATGCAGTCAATGCATCGTAGGAAGTAAGGGCTGACGTCATGTTTGCATTATGATGGTACGATCGGAACGCCGAAACGATCGGAATGTCGTCTTTTGATCCATGGTAGCATACGAGAGATAAGTCGGTACGTCCATCTGTCGTTTGTAGAACTATTACAACGTTCTTGCCATTCCACTATACTTTGCCTTTTTTCTGATATACATGTGCCTGCTTTCGTTACCAGAGTTGCTTCTGTAATCTACATTGTATACAAAATTGTATATAAAAATATACGGAATTAGACACTAAAACATGTTGTTGTAACGTTTAATGCTTGTAGCTCTGACCCAGAGGTGAGGCATAAAGGGCAATGTATGTAGCTACTACGACGTGAAAGTGCAACGCTCGCATTTGCAGCTTTGCGTCTGACGCACGTAAGATGCTCATTATAAGACAATATCGTATCTATCATGACTCTAAGGCACTTAATGTACGGTTTAGATTTAATTACATGGCCGCCGATTATAAGGTGGTTATTTCTAACCTTTTTCTTACTGGTTATGATTACTACCTGGATTTTGTTTTCCGCTAAGGTGAGACCCGCCGATATGAGCCATTGTCGGACCATCCTTATTGTTTGATTGCAAATTTGATATACCTCATCTGTAAAACCGACAGTTTTTTGTTGGGAGTCGTAGTAGATTATCATACATCACATTCCCAGCACATATCGTGAATCCTAGTGTGACCAAAGTGAAAAATTAGGATAAAAGTACACAAAAAATGCCAAAAGCTCTGGTGAAAACTTACTTTCCAATTTGTACGAAAGCGTAACTCCAATTTATTCTTTTTGAACCTTTCAATTACCTTACGAATTAAATAGCACTATAATATCTACCTACCCTTTCCCGCAAGTCAGATACTTTTTCTGTAACTTTGAACAAGTACATATGTATGTTTCATTAGACCTACAAAAAAAACATTTAGCCTTTGTTGGGAGACCAATTGTTTTAAGTGTCTAGTTCTGTATATTTTTATTAAGGTTCTCCAGGAACTTCGAGGGGCCTATTGTTGTACATAGGGTCCTATGATAGCCTAATCCCCACGTAAGGGATACGAGTATTTGCACTATATGTATAGAGTGCATGCTGATAGGTAAGTAAAAATCATTTAAGTGCGCTGCATAAATGTCACAGAACCGTCGCAAAATAAATAAGTCGCAAACCTTATCATTCTTCGGTCAATATTGTGGAAAGTTTCATGATTAATTAGACCAGACTGTTTCTAATTGCTGTTAATTTCATGGTCAATTATCGTATATGAGTTAATAATATAGGTGATGCATAAAGTCGATAGCTACTGGAACTTAAAAACTAATTAGGAAATAACAACAGGTGCTGTAAATTATTTATTTAATGAATAAAATCAATAGAGTTATATAGTGCTCGCAACATAATTTTATATTTATCGTATTATCAATTTTCCAGAGACTCTATTTAAGGAACTTTTTAAATTATAAGATTTAAGCATCTCAAGACGTCGCATAGCGCAGTGGTTAATATATCGGATGACTACGCATGAGGTTCAATATTCTTATCCAAGAAAAAAGCCAAAAATGTTGTTCACGGTCCTAGTTCTCGCAAACGTCGAACAAAAAACCGAGAGCATTGTTTTATGAGAGTTTCTCAAAAAAATAAATTACTCTTAAGCTACGGAAAAAAAAAACCTTAAATTCCTTTTACTCGTATTCTTCTTCTAGAACGCTAGTGACGCAAAGTCCTAGAGCACTCAGACTCCCCAGTCCATGGCACCACCAGGCAGGAACCTTTCTTTGATGCAGTGGTTGGTCAAACTTCAATGTTATTCGTTTTCCCTTTTATACTCGGGTAACTGAAAATTGTTGTTCCTGGCTTGCACACATCAGTTGACTAGCAAAAACACTATCTACTGCATCATTACCACCCATACCCTACGTTATTCGATGTAATACTATTGTAGATTTATATATAAATTTGACAAGTATTTTCTAAAGTATATATGCAAACAAATTGTCAGTCTATCGATTCCGTCCATCCATCCATCCGTATGTAAAATCTTTTTGAGCCTTGAATTTCGAGTTAGAAAAATTAAATATTTATATACTTCTGGGGGTTCTCGCTTGGCAGACACCTTGACGTGGTGCGAGAGCTTAAGTTGCAAGGACTCACTCAGCCTTGGGAGCCTAGCTCTCGGATGAGCTGACCGATGAGTAACGAACCAAGATCTGCCCCCCTAATCCAAGGTGTTACGCGACCCGTGCCTATGGGATGGTTTGCAGCCAGGGGGTATACCGGCTGTATTATAATGGAGCCTCTCTGAAACAGGATCGCCTCAGGGAGTAACCACGATCTTACTGCGCTAATGCGGGGCTCTGGCGCAGCTGACCTTTCTTTCCCGCGCTACTCGTGGGAACATGTACCAAAACAAAAAACAAAAACAAAAAATAAAAATAAAAAACAACCTAAATAGAATGCGGGGTGGTACCGCTTCTATGCTAGCGGGTCGGATGGAGCAAAGGCTCTGTGTAGACGACCTAGTGGGTGGAAGTCGGCCAAGAACAAGCCGTGAGGGAGGCTTTAGGCGAGTGCAACCAAGCACCAGCCAAACAGCCGCTATGTCCTCAAGGAAAATCCCTGAGCCGTCAAAAACAGCAGCACGCTTGGAACGTGCCAGAACGGAGGGTGGGAGCCAAGCTCTAGCCCCCTGACCCTTGGGCAAAGTGGTTAAGGCGGATAATTAGGCAAGGAGTTCGGGCATAGCTCGGTCACCTACAGTTCCTCAATCCAATGCCGCACCGACCAAGAGGAAACGAGCTTGCCCGCCGATGCCGCCACCTGGGCAACCGGTGGAAAGGGTCTGAGCGGTGCGGGATCTCGATGGTACCTGCGCTACCTCGAAAAGGGCCTTGCACCTGAGGATGCCAGGAAAAAGGCGGAGGAGCATAGGGCAAAGCCCGACTCCACCGCTGTGCCATCAGCCAAGAGGGGCAGTAATGCCATAACACCTCCTGCATGTAATGTGTAGAAAAGGCTGAGGACCAAGGAGAGCGCTAAGAGGCTCCAGGCAGAGCCTGCGAATGCTAGCGCTGTCTCAGCTGGTAGAAGCTATGCTGTAGCTGCTGGGGCAGCTCTGGCTGGTGGAAGACATGCTGAGGCCGCAAAGGCTGAGCAGGTTGCAGTACTTCCTGTGAATTACCCACAGGAAATGCTCGATGCTGAGGACCTCAAAGCACTCGAGAACGCCATCGTGGCGGAAATGATCCTGGGATGGGAGCATAAGCTCAAGTTCCAGGGCGTTCATTTTAAGAATGGCATGCTACTGGTCGACTGTGAGACTCCACAAACGGTGGAATGGCTAAAGACCGTAGCTCCCAAATTGAAGGGTTGGAAAGGGGTGGGCCTTACTGCATGCGGCAGTGCGGAAATACCACGTGCCGATTCCATCACCGTCTTCCTACCACGCAGCGTGGATCAGGATTACCAAACCTCTTTGGCACTCCTAGAAGCGCAGAAAGATGGCCTAAACATCAAGGCATGGAAGGTGTTGTATGGTCGCAACGAGGGGACTGGGCAGATACTGGCTCTCGGAATCGACCAGGAGTCTTTTGAAGCCATTAAGGCTCAAAACTGCTCTCTGAGCTACCGGTTTGGCAGAGTGACGGTGGGTGGAATCAGGAAGCTGGAGGAGAGCGCAGGGCATAGTACCAGCTCGAAACCAGCCTCAGAGGAGACACCGCCGGAAGTGGAGCATCCAGTTCCGCTGACGGTTGAAGCACCAACTGTAACTGTAGAACGGGACGCTCGGAGCGCAGATGAATTTATGTCCATCTCAGATGACTCGTTATCTGAGGAGGACATAAACAGCACAGTAATCTCTCTCCCTCTGAACATTGAGGAAGAAGAGATTCTGCTGGCGGAGGGTGGGGCAACAGCCCCCGAAGAGCACTAGCTCGATGACCTTCACCGGAAAAATAAGGGTCGCCCAGGTAAACATCCACCACGCCATAACGGCATCAGCCGCAATAGCTAGGATGTTTACCAAACAAAACATGGGCATTGCATTGATTCAGGAGCCATGGATCTTGAAAGGAGGAGTCAAAGGACTGTCATGGAAGGAGGCAAAGGTAATTTGGGATATAAGGGTGACCAATCCAAGGGCATGTATCCTTATCAATAACAAAATTAACTTTCTCCTGCTTTCAGAATTTGCGATGCGAGACTTGGTGCCATTATAGGCTTCCCTGAACATCGACGGAGTACACCGCACCATCATCATCGCCTCTGCATACTGTGCTGGGGATGAACCAGCTATCCCAACAGAACTGCAGCGCTTAGTGGAGCACTGTAACAAGCTCCAAATGCCGCTGGTGATTGGATGTGACGCCAATGCTCACAATATTATATGGGGGAGCACCGACACCAATACCAGGGGTGAGTCTTTACTAGAATTCATTCTTTGTTCATCCCTTGATATATATAATGTAGGGAATACCCCAACCTTTGTTACTAGAGTTAGACAGGAAGTTCTTGACCTCACGCTGGGTAGTCCGAGCATCAGTAGGTTAGTCAGGAACTGGAAAGTATCAGATGAGCCGTCATTATCTGACCATAGAATCATTGTGTTTGAGTTAGATAGTGCATGTATCACAAGAAATCCAGTCAGGAACCCAAGAAAAACAAATTGGGAGGTTTTTAAAGAAACCCTAGACAGTAATCTGGAGCATATTGATCTGAGGAGGGCTCCAGCACACTATCTAGAATTAGAAAACGCGGTAGAGGGCATTAGCACCGCGATTACAAACGCGTTCGAATCGAGTTGCCCCATAAGCAACAGAAAGGGTGGGAAAGATGTGCCATGGTGGAGTAGCAACCTAACAAAATTACGCTCTGATACACGCAAGCTGTTTAACAGAGCAAAGCGTAATGGGGATTGGCAAAGCTACAGGGCGGCACTCACAAACTACAACAAGGAGTTAAGAAGGGCGAAAAAAGAAAGTTTCAGGAAGTTCTGTGAGACAATAAACAGCACTCCTGCTGCAGCCAGGTTACATAAAGCCCTTGCAAAATCCGGGGGAATGCCAACATCCCTTAAAAAACCTGACGGCAGCTTTACTAAAGATGAAGAACAAACAGCATCACTGCTCTTAGAAACTCACTTCCCCGGAAGTTTGCATAACACCTGTGACGGGAGCATGACCAACACGACCAGACCTCGGAAGCAAGATTGGGAGATTGCAGGGGCTATCTGTTCCAGAGGGAAAATCGAGTGGGCAATTAGCGCCTTCCAGCCTTTTAAATCACCGGGTGCGGATGGTATTATACCAGCCCTATTGCAAAGGGGGCAAGAAAAACTACTACCACACCTGGTCAGAATAACTAAAAGCAGTCTTGCACTGGGATATATTCCAAACCAATGGAGACGGGCGTGAGTTGTGTTTATACCAAAAATGGGGAAGAAGGACCCAACACAGCCTAAGTCATACAGACCGATCAGCCTAACATCGTTTCTTCTTAAAACAATGGGGAAAGCTGTGGACAACCATTTAAGGGAGAATGTACTTAAAACATCCCCACTGCATTATCGTCAGCATGCATACAGAGTGGGCAGGTCCACCGAGACTGCTCTGTATCAGCTGACGGAAACAATCCAAAGTGCTCTTGAAACAAAAGAGATAGTAATCTGCGCCTTCCTAGACATTGAAGGGGCATTTGATAACACTTCACATGAAGCTATTAAACGAGCCCTTGACAGAAAGGGAGTTAGCAGAACAGTATCTAAGTGGATGTATGAATTGCTGAGAACAAGATCAGCAGAAACTCAAACTTCACATGGAATTATCAAGGTCAACACTGCAAGAGGATGCCCACAAGGAGGAGTGTTATCTCCCCTAATGTGGAGTCTTGTTGTGGATGAGCTTCTTGAAAAATTAACAAGCCTTGGAATTAACTGTCAAGCCTACGCTGATAACATTGTACTGATTGCCAGGGGGAAATTCGAGGAAACCCTATGTGATATTATACAAAGGGGCCTAACAGTAACTCAAGAATGGTGCAGCACAGCTGGGCTTAATATAAACCCGGCCAAAACCACAATAGTACCGTTCACGAGGAAGAGAAAACTTGAACTGAAGCCAATCCGACTGTCGGGCACGATACTGACTCCGGTAAAGGAAGTGAAATATCTAGGATTACACCTAGATAGCAAACTCTTGTGGAAGAAACACACAGAGGAGATATCCAAAAAAGCTACCCGTGCTCTAATGATATGCAGGAGCCTAGCGGCCAAGTCTTGGGGATTTAGTCCAAATATTCTAAGATGGATGTACATTGCCATTGCGAGACCAATGATCACTTATGGAGCAATAGCATGGACAAAGCGAACTAGTCTAATCACTACGAGGGAGACACTCACTAAAGTGCGAAGACTTGCGTGCCTCTGCATCACTGGAGCCATGCGAACTTGTCCAACTGCAGCCATGGAAGTACTCCTGGAGCTAAAACCGCTCCATCTTGTAGTGGAGCAAAATGCACAGCGAACGATCCTAAGGATGGCAAAAGAAGGTATCGGAAGGGAGAAATGTGTTAGTATGAGAGAATACGATGCACTTCTCAAAAAATTCCCCTTCTGGCCGTCCCCAGGGACGACACTATCAGGAAATTTAACTTTCGGAAAAACTTTAGTAAAAAGTTAAGTAACAAGAAAGAGTGGAGCAACGAATCCACGATGTACGGACTGGGCAGCCTCACGATAAAGTGGTATACAGACGGTTCGAGAACTGGAGAGGGAACAGGGGCGGGCGTATTTGGGCGGGCGTATTTGGGCCAAGGACCAAGCACTCAGAACACATGGGCAAGTACACCAGCATCTTCAAGCTGAAATATGTGCTATTAACAGATGCATCCAACTCAATCTCGAAAAGGGATACAGCAACTGCGACATAGCAATACTGTCAGACAGCCAAGCAGCTATCAAAGCACTTGACTCCTATGTCATTAAGTCAAAACTTGTGTGGGAATGCCTATGCAAACTTAATGAGCTGGGCAGAAACAATAAAGTTACACTTTACTGGATACCCGGTCACGTCGGGATAAAAGGTAACGAAGCAGCGGACGCCTTGGCAAGACAAGGGGCCGCAGAACCCTTCATTGGACCTGAATCATTCTGTGGATGGGGGAATGCGAGAAACTCAGGAAAATGGAGAGAGAAGACAGGGCAAGAACCTGGAACAACACCACAGGCCTGAGGCAGGCTAAGAAACTACTGGGATGTCACACCAGGAAAAGATTCGAAGCTTGCATCTGCCTTAGCAAGAATAACCTAGGGATCCTAACAGGCTTCCTAACGGGGCACTGCAAACTCAGGGAGCATCTACGGAAACTAGGTATAACAAATGAAGGCCTTTGCAGATTCTGCAATGAGTCATGTGAGACTCCGGAACACCTTCTGGAGTCCTGTGGGGCACTGACCCACAAAAGATTGAAATACTTGGGCAAATACCAAGTATCAGAAGAGGATATGCCAACCATGGACCCACTTCTCATTCTCAGATTCTTAAAAGAAACTGGTCTGGAAAAAGAGCTCTAAGGTGAACTATTCTCGCCAAGGCAAAGTAAGAGCATATGACCTTCAAACACAATTCCTCAGGAATTGCAATTGCGAAGGGGACTCTAACGAGGGAACAAACCTCCCCAAGATATTAGCAGGGGGCACAATAGAACATTAGGTCGCAGTGCAAAATAACCCTACACAAATAATAATAATAATACTTCTGGGGGTCTGAAACAGTACAGGTACACAATTTTTGAAATCCATCCACTCACACGCCCACTTTTTGAAAAATGTATTTTTCCATAAAAAAAAAACAAAATTCAAAAAAATTAAAATTACCTTTTTTGCAATATTTTAATTAGAAAACATTAAATGTTGTATTAACAATACAAGCTATTGACCTCTTCTACAATACATAAGTAAATTATATTTACTATAATATATTTGATGTTGTTACGCCTGCATTTTAGGACCATTTTCTTAAAAAAAAAAGACAAGATTTTTATGAGATCTTTTAGAAGTCGGGGAAAGCAAAACTCAGCTGCAACTTAAAAAAGAAAATCAAATCTGTCTACTTTTCGAAAATGCCTTTTATCAATGTTTATATTATAAGTTATAAAAAATGTCAAAAAATACGTAAATATTGATCTGTTCTATAAATTCTCCAACTTTTTGGGGAATTTATTCTGAAAAAAACTTATTTTAATAAAACCTCTCAAAAGTTTAGAAAAGTAGCAACATTTCAGTAAAAAGTTTTCATTTTACAACTCTACACCCACTTTAATAGGCTGTGGTTAAATCGTCGGGAAATGGGTATCAGATGATCCGATTCAGATAGATTGTAACCAGTTTGTCTGTTCATAGTTCGTAATTGAAAAAAATATTCAGTAAAAATTTCCAGAAAAATGCATTTTAAGTGAAAAAATGGAACAACAAATTTTCATTATTTTGAGTTTAAGGAGCCATAACTTTTTTGTAGCTGTACAGCTGTACCCAATGTGTTTGTAACTTGTATGCGCTACTAAATTGTCTTTCCAAAAAGTATTAAATTTTTGTACCTATAATAGTTTGGAAGTTATAGCGTTTAAAGTGGTTACACCTCCAAATAAGAGGTCACCCACTTTTATGGGCTATAACTTGAAATGTGGTGAGAATAGACCACCCCTGCCATACAATTTTTTGTTTGGCGGAACTTCAGGTATCTCCTCTTAAAGGACTATACTGCTTAACTGGGACACCCTGTATACATATATATTTAGTATAGTGGACGCCGTGGCGTAAGTGGTTAGTGTGTCGGATCACTACGCATGAGGTTCCAAGTTCGAATCCCAGAAAACACCAAAAAGTTTTTTTCACGGTCCCACCTCTCGCGAGCGTCTGAAAAACATTCGAGAGTATTGCTGTCACGAAAAAGCTTCTCAAATCCCCGTTTGGATACGGCACTAAACTGTAGGTCCCTTCCATTCGTGTGAAAAATATAACGCACACAACATGAGTAAGTGGTTGCGAGAAGCTAGGCCCTGGCACTTAAAGAGCTGTTGCGCCAAATATTTATTTTATTTTATTTTAGTTGTGGGAGGTTTGTTTTGAGGTGTCATGCCCAGGCTTCAGGGCGCAGTTGTTGGTTTTTACCGGGCAGTTGAAGTGGTGTAGTACATCATAGGGGCCGTTGTTCTATTCTGGGCAAATGTTTGTCAGGTTGTGGTCTAGGCGTACATGGAGCTGTTGAGTCCGCAGCAATAGCCCATGCGAAGTTGAGTCAGTATTGTTCTGATTTGACGTGGCAACTGGCATTCTTCATTTAGGATGACGTAGCGGAGGTAGTTGATCAAAGCGTTAGAGACTGCGTCTTGGTACGGTTTATTTATATAGATTCTTTACATACATATCACCGATATTACATCCCAAACTAGCAAGGTTAACAAAAGGAACCCTCTATTAACTCTGTCAGAAGACTTAAAGTCCATTCACAGCTCAGCGACCTGCGAATACCCAAACTGCGAACAACCAGTTTTTAGCACATTTATAAGCACGCCCTTGGCAATTTTATTATTCGAAAAGAACGGAGCTTAATTTATCTATCGATTAATATATAAAAAGTTCAATTGTAATTAGTTTCTGCGAAGAAATTAACAATTCGCCGATTTTTCCGCGAACGAGCGAATGATTTTTGCGAACTGTCAACTTTTATTCACATTCCACACCTGTAGGACGCAATCCACATGCCCGCGAGAGTTTAACCTCACAATTCTTTTGTTTTGTTCTTGATTAGTAAGATCGTGGTTGAATTTATCGAAAAAAGGTAAGATATTACCCTATGACTGAAAGGTACGCTATGTATTTATGCATTTTTCACGTTTAGGCAATTAGTTACAAAATGAATGACAACTGAAATGCGTATGTGTCCCTCTACCGCCCGTAGTTTTCAACCAGTTTAGTTGGTTTTTTTTTAATGTAGATAATTACGGTCTAGGTGATAGGTTGGACCACTAACCCACTATTGCCCGGTACAAAACTGTTCTTTAAGGGGTTATACGCAGTTGCAAGGCCAAGAAAAAGTTGTTTACTTAATTTTTTTCTGAAAAGGGATTTTATTTGACAAATACAAGAAGTATTAACACGTGTAGTAGTAACTTTTAACTTTATATCGGCATGTTTCATTTTTAAAAAATATTGAGTTACAGTGCTCCTGTAGACGATCTCCTAGAGGTCCTCCAAAAAAATGTGTCTTGCGGTGAGCACGATTTGGATTATTCAAAATAAAATAAAACCAAAACGATTCTATTAGTGGTTAGATTTTTTGAAATTTCTAACTAAGTACTCGTATAACCCCTTAACAGACTTAGCTCCAGGCACATGCTTGACAGTTGTTTTTTTTTTCTGATAGGCGCAGCAACGCACACCGGTTGCCCGCTGGTTAACAATATACTATCTACATACCCATACAAGTGCGTAACTTTTTCTAGAACTCAAAAGAAGTCAGTCATATTAACGAAAAAAAATATATTAAACTTTTAAAATCCAGGGCTTGGAATTTAATTCTGGAATCTCTGTACATTTATACGAGTAATTGTATTTCTACTTGTGTCTAGTTTTGTTTTTATAAGCTGGCTAAGCCTACCTTGCCTATCATTGATAGCATATTTCATTAAGGAGTATATCTATTATACAAAATTTAGGAATTTGAGTAGACAAAGTAGCATTTAAATGTAAGTAGACATTTATTGAGTGTGGGTATGATTGCCATAGCACCATTCCACCCGAAAAAGTCGCAACAAAAAAGTTTATCATACCCCTTGCGATGATGTAGAAAGTTCCATAATTAACTTGACCAAAGTGTTTCTAATTTACAAGTCAATTCTACGGTTACCAAAACCTTTTTACTCAATTGAAAAAAAAAAAAACAGTTTTAAGTCAAAATTGGAGGAACAACGGTATTTAAATATTTAAATTAAGCTTTCTTAATTGTTAACCTAAGTGGTACTCTACAGTTATAATATAATTAGTTTATTTTTCATGGTATTCATGACATTCAGTATAAGGCTCCGAGTTTGTCAGAGAGCCTGTTTAAGAAGTAGCGTTACGGATCTTGAATTTCGAGTACTCCAAAGGCGTGTGGTAAGAAACATCTTTGTACAATATTTCTTGTATTACAGGCAAAACACAGCATTGCTAAATTGCCATGAGTACATTTTTTTTCGCTTTTTATCCCTGTTACAACCTATTTCAACGTAGTATATTGTTCCCGCACCACTCCAAAGAGAGGTATTAGATTGGGCTAGTGTGAACTTCGATCCTACATTTGATGCTGTGCTGATTCATAATGTAAAGTATGAGGAAAAACATTTTTCTGTTTTCTATTATTTTTACGCCCCATATCGATTGCAGTACAATATTAAAATGAACGCTTAATGTTTTCAGCCCTATTATTATCCTTAAGCCAAGAGAAGTGGGACAATAGGGCTCATTAAATATATGCATATACGTATGTATATATAGTATGTATACTACAATTAGCTAGAACTTATCCATAAGGAAAATGAAAATATTTGTACATATATTACATACATAATAAACTTCACAAAATAAGAATCGTATTGCAAAGAGACTATGTTATTGAAAAGCTTGTATGAAACCCATACATTACTATGGGGCAAGTATTGTAATTATGAAACATGAAATTTAATCCTAATTGAAATTACGAGTACTATTAGAGAGAAACTCGGAAAAGTATATTTCGGAATTATGTCCTTCAGTCTGTCAATCCGTATATTCCTTGGTCTGCAGGTTATGTCGAATTCTGTAGCCCATACCCTCGATTGAAATCGGAATTCTTATTCTGGCTTCAACATTAATGGTACTTTGCTTGGGGCCAATTTAAAAAAAAAATTTTGCTCGAAAATTGCTTCAACTTCGTATAACAGTACCGCCCTTATTAGCTTATTTCTCGGCTATTATCAGTCTTTTTGGCTCAAAATTAATATTTAAGCAATGTATTACATGGCATACATACATACATGCATGTATTTTTTGCATTATATACAAAGAAGTAAATATTAAATAAATATCAACATTTAAGTTAGAATCAGTTTAAAGTGGTTGCATAATATGCAATACTACCTTATTTCAGATTCTACAAAAGCCACACACACTATGGAGAAGAAAGAAGTTTTGGAACTGCCAAAAAGCAGAGCTCCACATCGCGACCTTGTCTAATTGAAGGTACGCGGTCATTCAAATATGGTCTTCATAAAATTTGTTTTATACTCTTATATATCTGCATGTATAGGTCAAAGGCATAACGTAAGTGATCAGTGGCAACAAACGGGTCGATTGATTCATGTCCTAAGTTTGTACGTCTGTCTATGCGTAGAAAAATGCTCGTACATCACCAGCTTTTGGAATTTCAGCACGATGAAATATCATTTACAAGCTTTTCAAAGCCCGAAGAAGTACAATTTTTTATATTTCTCAAATACTTCAACAGACACGCCCACTTTTCATAGTTTCACTAGAAGTTGTAACAATTTGTTTATACAAACTATGTTTGCGTCGCCTTTTTCTATAAATCATTCCAGAATAAGGGCGTCATATGACTATATCACTTACGCTTGTGCTACTGCTGAATTATATTACTATCGTAAATTATATAAATAGCCGGGTATAAATAAAAGCCGTGGAATCACAAACAATAAGATCCAAATTTGTTAAGCAACTTCGAGGATCGCTGATAAATGCAAACTGCACCAAGTCGCAGGCACATTTTAGGCAACTGCACGGTGGATGAGTTAGCAAAAGACGATACCAGTGAAAATTCCGCAGAAAATTGTGAATTTTCCTCTAGCCCACGATTAGCCTCCACCAAACATTGAAGATATAAAAGTGACAAATGTCAGATGGAGTAGATATTTTCAATATATGTCTCCCTTCTATTTGATTCACTTTTTAATTTAACACATATTCTGCTACTTAAAATTTAGGAAACAAATAACTGCATTTCAATTTTGTCAAATCTCAGCCCTGAAACTTAGAAGAGCAAACATCGAGGAAAAGCATTAGCTCTGGGAGTACAAGGATACTGCAACCTATAATACCTTCTGTATATTTATCTTTCCCCATCCACTTTATTAAGGTAAATTCTAAGCGTGTACTTCTCTAAAGACCAAGATGACTAAACGTTTTTTCACGGTCCCGTTTATCGTGAACGGCACAAAAATATAAGCGCGTTCGTGTAAAAAATATAACACACACAACACGAATACTTGCGAGAAGCTAGGCCATACGTATAATGTTTAATTAATGATCTAAGTGCAACCTAGACGTATCTTACCCTTTCTTTAACCTAACAGCTTCGGAGACTAAGAAAACCTACTTTTGAAATTTATTTAGCTCGATGCTTAGGGCCTTAAAAAGACGCCATACAGATGAAAGAACATGTCTCAATGGACACGGATGTTCATGCTGATCTTTTGTATATTGATAATGTAGTGCATTTGGTTGAATTTTTTTTTAAGTACATCAAGTGACGATGCAAATTTTGTCATGTACAAATAAGAGGCTGTTTTCCCAAACCGTCACAAACTTCTCCAAAGTTTTTGTATACATATGTAATGAATGGATATGTTTGGCTTAAAAGAGAAATGAAGGTCCTTCGGCGTTTTTAACTGACGATTTTAGGAGAAATCCGAGGTATTCATTTATAAACGTCAAATTATGAATCCGTGAAATCAGAAAGAATAGAGTATCGAATAAAAAAATATTTGGTTTATGTTTCTCTTTTTCAGCTGTAAAAGTGGAAAAAAAATACTAAAATTTACATGAAGAACCAAATATGCATGCGGCCACAAGGCAAAACCGCCTAAGTCGATTTTCACACATTTTTAGAAAATAAGTTTGAAGTTTTCGTTTTTCCCGAAAACGTATGAGAATTTGGAATTTTAGTCTTGTTCATTTGCCTATAACTCATTAACGATAACAGGTAACAAAGTTAAAACTTAGAAGCATAAATTTCGAATAGTAGATCTTCTGGCATCATCGACTCAATTTTGTCCTAACTCGACTTTGGGGGTTTTACCTTGTGACCACAGTATAAGATTTGCTAAGAAGGACACTGATGAGGATAACACACTTGCTTAAAAGGAAGATTGGAGCCATACTACGTTCAATTACTAAGCAAACACAAAAGTGGACAGCTAATTTTCTGAGCTGAACTGTGCATAATAGCGTTACTGAATGAGTATAATTAATGAGTATAGCTACCGAATGAGTATAATAGGCAATATCTGAGAAAGGGTAACCTTTATATGTATAAAGAATGAAACGTCTTACCTTATGAGTCCTCTGTTGAAACTCTGGACTTTGATGATTGATATTTAATTCTCTTATTGAGTGCTTCTAATCGGCAAATTTATTTCATATAAATATATTATTTAGAAGCCATAAGTAATTGGTAAGCTTTTATCTAAAAATAATATTAGTTATCTTTTTTTATTATTTTTCAGTAGAAAATGTGGGAAATACGGTAATTAGTTGTCAACAAATGAAAAATAATTGAGTGACAAAAATAATTAAGATAATTGAGAAAATTCAATATCGTTACAAAACAAATTTATTAGCTAATTTTCATCGGTTAATAACGTTACCTAGGCATAACAAATAAAGTTAATAGTCCACCAGAAGAGCTATTTAAGATACCTGAGTACACACCCGGGCGTATGGCCGAATGGTTTGAACACACTGGAAAAGACTGTTTTTGCTGTTAAATAAATAATGTAATTAATTCACAATATATTTCACTTATATATATATATATATATATATATATATATTTATTTTAACTTTATCGTACTGAATTTTTCCATTTCAGACATGATGAGTACATTTTTTGCACCTACTTTGTTGCTCGTAATCTGCATCAACCTCGCCCATTCCAAGCCATGTGTAGAACATGATCGATTGGGACTTCGCAGAAGATTAAATTTCCATCCGAACAATGAACTACCTCAACAAACCTTTGAAAAATTATCCTTACGCAATAAAATTGGCGAAAAACATCATCATCATTCAAATCTCGCAGAACTTTTTCGCCTTTTTTTTGGCAAGTCATTGCCAAAGGAAACATCATTAAAGCCAGAATCACTTAAAGGAGCGTCGCTTAGAGGCATATCACCTAAAGGAGCATCACTTAAGCCAGAATCACTAAAGGAATCATCATTAAGGGGCGTATCATTAAAGAAGGCATCACTTAAGCCCGTATTACTAAAACAAGCGTTACTAAAGGATGATACCACAAAGGGAGCGTCACTAAAAGGAAAACATCTTTTGAACACGTTACAATTATAACGTTATATGATAAACTATTGTATATTCATATGATATGATACATATTTTTAAAATGAACTACTTAAATAAAAATATTGGTCAACATTTTTAAAAGCACTGTTATGCACATATTTTTCCTTAAACTTGACATGCATAAAAACTGGAACACGTTTTTCCTAAAAATCATTTTCTTAAGTCAATTATTAAATAAAAAAAACCCTGAAGAATTTTGTGGAACATTTTTTTTTACATTAAAGTCATAGTGTAACGCGAACCGATGAGACAGCGTTGAGCGAACAAGGAGCAACATGTTCGCCAGGCAGATAGGAGGGCAAGGTGAAAAGTTTTCGGCCTGACAATGAAAGACTGCGATTTTCAGTTAAAAAATGATTTTATTTTTCTACATAATCTCCCTTGACTTCAAAACACTTAGTCCAGCGTTTCTCCAACATCAGTATTCCTTCTCGGAAGTGAGAGTCTGGAAGGCTGTGAAAATATTCATCTACGGCCATCTCAACTTCTGCATTGGATGCGAAGCGCTTCCCAGAAAAAAATTTCTTCAAGTTTGGAAACAGATAGAAGTCTGAGAGTGCCAAATCAGGTGAATAGGGGGGATGGCCGAGCAAATAGTACCCCAAATCCATCGTGTCAAATCGCCGCACAAAATTGGTCGGATCACTATTGAATCGGTCCAAAGATTGCCGCGAAAATCGTTTGCGCATTTGCTTTTGATCGGCATTCAGCAAATGCGGCACCCATCTTGCGCAGAGCTTTCGCATCCCTAAGTTTTTGTGAAAGATGTTTCGCACCCTCTCTTCCGATATACACACAGCCTCAGCTATCTCACTCACATTCACTCGCCTATCGTCCAACACGATATCATGCACTTTTTCGATGGTTTCGGGTGTGGTTGCGGTTTTTGGCCGTCCTTCACGTGGGTCATCTTCGAGGGACGTTTAAATTCAGCTGCCCACTTTTTAATGGTTGACATGGATGGAGCAGAGTCCCCGTAAACTTTTGTCAACTTTGGATGAATTTCCTTAGGGGTTAACCCATCCAAAATGAAGAATTTTTTGACCGCACGATATTCAAGTTTATCAATTTTAACGAAAAACACGCAAGACGTCTACTGCAAAAATTCGTGTAAACAAACTGTTTGAGAGAACAAATTGAAACTTGTCATACGAACTAATGAGAAGTCCACCGAGGCAGGAAACATAAATTTTTGCTGATTGGAACGCCATCTCTGCGTCAGGCCGAGAACTTTTCACTTTGCCCTCGTACATCATCGAACCCCTACAAACAACGATCGATGCAGTGAGCGGGGGACAGTCAACGAACTGAAGTAGAGACGAATGGTTTATTATATTGTACTTATACGTCTACAGTTTAGTGAATAAAGATAACCATTTTTAGTAACCGTTAAAATAATAAATTATATGAAATAGGTTTTACTATTTGGAACATTTATTTCATCCAGGTCCAGGTACACTGGAAAATCCACCCTCTTGTGAGGTCGGCTCTACGGATTCTGGGGAGAGCCATTTATTGCGTTCATCTGACCCTTTTAAAAAAAGTACCAGGGTAGTTAGATCTCCACCATCAAGATCTACCATAAAAACGTGCGGAACTAGAAGTCCGGCGACATCGATAGCGTCGGCGCACGAACAACGGACTTCAGCGAAAATTCAAAGCCTTACGGACGAAAATATAGAACTCCGGAACAGGCTAAGTAAAATGGAACTTCTCTGCGAAGAACTAAGACAAGAATTAAATGTACTTAAAGCAGAAAATAAAGCATTTAAGGATATAAAAAAAATCTCGTAATGAGTCTGCTGCGAGTTCAAACGTCCCCGATAACACTGATTATCAAACGGATGAAGAAGAACTAGCTCGGGAAACTAACTGGATTCTAAAAAAACCACCAGTTAAGAAACGAAAAGCTGGTTTTTCGTCCGAAATGGTAACGAGGTACGAAAACACGCAAAATGAGCGAGAAGATAACGAACAGCGTGACAAAATAAACACATGTGTCGAAGAAAATCCACGAACTAAGGTACGATCACCGCCACCAATAAACGTAATCGGAATTGCAGACTATAATAAACTGCATTCTATTCTTAAACCTCTGTTGCTATTCGATTTTGAAGTAACATCGCTCAACAACAACAAATGGAAAGTAAACGTAAAGGACTCAGACAGTTACCGCTTAGTATATAATAAACTGAATACTGAAAAAATTCAGTGGTATACTTACGAAAATAAATCTGAAAGACCGATACTAGTCGTAGCTAGAGGACTTCATGCCTCATGCCATGCCAAAGCGTAAGATCGCGCCGGAGAAAGTAGGCAAACTAAAACTACCGGGTTCAGAGCACAAAAAGGTGAGGGAAAGATTGACAACAGAAAAGTCCTCGACCTTAAAAAAACGGTACTGAAAAGCTTAGATTAGAAAAGCCACCGGATAATGACCCTCGGACAGCAGCAATGCAGTCTTATGCTCAGGCCGTGGCTTCCGAAAAACCAAAAAACCTTGAAATTTCGACGGACCCCTTTTCTCAGGTTTTCTCAGTTATTCTCGCGAAACTTGAAGAACAAAGCAAAATGAATAAAATTATTCTCGATAGGCTGGTTAAGCTTGAAAATAATTCACAGAAACCGCGCACTTCAACTAGAATATGAATGACAAACGAATGTTAAAAATATGTACTTGGAATGCAAACGGACTTTTGCAAAAAGGAATCGCATTTAAAAATAAAAGGCTATAATGATTACCACGCTTGTCACCCTTCGGGGAAAGCGAGAGGCGGATCATCCTTGCTTATTAAAGACTGTATCGAGCAATCGGAAGACCTAAAGATAGAGCTTGAAACTTTGCAACTTTGCACGATTCGAGTTAAAAATAGTCAGCATACTCTTAAAATTTCGTCTATCTACTGTCCACCGCGTTCCGCGCTTGAAAAAAATGATTTTACTAACATGTTTGAATCGCTTAAACCTAATTTCATTATTGGCGGCGATTTTAATGCGAAACACACGTTCTGGGGCTCAAGATACAGTTCGAAAAAATGTAGAATGCTCTATGGGGCAGGTATGGAGTACAGTTGCGATTTCCATTCGACGGGTAAACCGACTTACTGGCCAACTGATACTTCAAAAATACCTGATCTGATAGATTCTTTCGTTGTGAAAGGAATATCTACCAACAACATAAAAGTCAAAGAGAGTTTTGATCTGTCGCCTGATCATTCCCCAATTATTTTGACATTGAGCGAAAAACTAGTCTATAACCTAGAAGCACCGAGATTAACTGGTAGAACAACTAACTGGGAAGGTTTTAGGAACGAAATTGAAGATAATGTTGAACTGAGCGTTCCACTTACGACACCCTATGAACTTGAGGTTGAAGTTAACCGCTTCGTTGAGATCGTACAGCTTGCCTCTTGGAATAATACTTCCATACCAAGGAAATCGCCGGACAGATATGGTTTACGATATCCTCCGGAAATAAAAGAATTGGTCAAGGAAAACAGAAAAGCTCGTAAAAAATGGCAACAGAGTCGTGCTCCGCAGCATAAAGCACACTTGAATCGTCTGTGCAGCTCGTTGAAGAAAACTATTAAGGATTTTAAGAATCGTGCAATAGGCTCTTACCTTGAAAGTTTAACAGCGAAAAAAGATTCCAATTATTGCCGGTGTGGACCTACGGTATACAACTTTGGGGTTGTACTAAGAAAACAAATGTCAATATTTTTCAAACTTTTCAAAATAAAGTGCTAAGAGAGATTGTCCAAGCACCGTGGTATATTAGAAACGACGATATCCGACTACGAAGGACGAAACCCTTCGACTTGGCGAGATAATGATAAACCGCGTCTAGATTGCGGAACATGCAGGGTCTTTCAGTGGAAAGTAACCTGCCAAACGTTTTTATTTCGTGATAGAAAAATTGCTTGATAAGTTATTACTTAGTTGCGATATCTAACAAATTTAGTCAGTAAGAATCTGACACTACTATGAGCACGCGCTTGCTATTCTCATGGTGTCTATGGAAGATTTTTCACCAACCCTCGGAAAAAAAAAAAAAATTATTTCATAAAAATATTTTATGTAGAAGATATAAAGCTAATTATTTTTTAAACTGTTATTAACATTGGTTATCATGAAAACTTGGTGATTTACCATACTAAATTTGCTAACTAAACAAGCTCTTATCAACTTTCATTCAAAAATGTAGGAAGCATGATAATTAAGTATACAAATCCAATTATTAAAATGAATGGAAAAATTCAATATCGTTCCACAGCAAAGTTATTAATTAATTACCTAAGCGTAACAAGAAAAGTTCACAAGAGTACTTAGCTGTTTAAGGTACCTTAGTATACAATCTGCCGGATGGTCGAATGGTTCCATAACACTGAAAAACATTGCTTTTACTATTAGTTAAATATTGTAAATAATTTATATTTTATTTTATTAATATGTATTTTATTTCAACTTTATTGTTTTTATTTTTGCATTGCAGGTATAGTACAACATAAAACATGATCAGTAAATTCTTTGTAGTCGCTTTCCTGATTGCGAATTGCATGGACCTCGCGCATTTTAAACCATATATAGAACATAATCGATTCGACTTGGATAAAAGAACAAATATGGAACTACCTCAACAGTTCCTTGACAAATTGGCCTTACATAGCAAAGATGGCGACTCAGATTTGCCTGGTTCGGATCGGATAAAACTTTTTCATCTTTTCTTTGACAAGCCATCACGTAGAGGAGCGTTTCTAAGGGAACCATTCCTAAAGGGAACATCACTTAAGGCAGCAGCACTGTTAAAAACCTTTAAAACCAATGACACGGACTACTCGGATCAGAAATCGTTCACATAGTAACAAAGTACTTCAAACATATAGATAATTAAAATGGTACATAAATAAATAAATAAATATTTAATAGTCGAAATTTTTTTCATTAATATTTTATCTTTGAGTAAAGCGTATATTTATATACTACTTATATATTACTTAAAGTAGAGTGCATTGGGTTAAAAAAATCCAGACGTTAAATTAGCTAACCGATAAAATGGGATGAGCTGATACGTACTTATTACAAACAGGAAAAATACCGCAATTCGAAAGACCTTTTATTGGCGGCGGCGTCCACCTAAAAATCTCTGAGAGTGCCAAATATCCGGAGTCTAATGCTCAATCAAAAGCTGGATATTAACAAGAGAATTGAGAAAGCTACAATATAATGATTAGTACAGCAGAATATTTTGGGAAAACCTGAAGACCACATCCTAAAATCAAACTGTGGATGCACACGGCTATCGTAAGAATAGTAGTCACTTATTGCAGTGCAGTTTGGTGGCAGGCCTCCAGCGAAATGACGAGTCATCACGAATGTGCAATGGTTAGCGCACATCAGCACGCTATGACTATAATGAGAACCACACCAAAGAGAGGATTCAAAACAGCCCCCGCCCTACTTCTGTGCTAAATCTTTCTGTACAAAAATATGCGGGAATAAGTGCCACAAAAATCACAGATTCTAAATCAGTCATGCTTTAGAACCACAATAGCAGTTTTCAAACTGAGGCCGCATACGATCATAAGACCAATACCACGAGAGGATATCACCTTTTTATCGACAGCCATTCAGCTATGAATAACCAGTTACAAGCTTATGAAGTGTTATCGAGAAGATATAAAAATTAGTCTAAAGCAGGCTGGGTCTCTGGTCATGATGGTATACCAGGGAACAAGACAAGAATACAATTGGCACTAAACTCGGACCATGTTGACTATTTGGTAAACATTCCGCCTTGCATACTCGGGCACAACGCAGTTAGGGTCAAAGGGGGCAATTGTAAACGATTTTGCATTTTCGTTTCTTTCTAAATTTATAGTATTTCATCCAGTTCAACTATGCGATATTGGAAATTGGTGTTGGTTGAACTTACATTTAAATTCTTTCATCTTTTAGAAAAAAGTTATTGTAATTGTTTAAGTTTATTAGTTTTTGTAAAAATTCGTGTTTATATTTACCCCCGCCTTTTTTTGTAAAAAGAGAAAAATGGGGTAAATGAAAACAAGGAACTCAGCCTCGTAAGGCTGTAGAATAAAAACATTTGGGGTAAAAGCGAACTAAATCAAAATGGAAACATTTGATGGAGAAAAGAAATCGAAAATGCAATGTTCACAACTACCCCAAATAAAATTTAATAAGGAATAAGCATAACGGGAATATATCCTTTTTTTATAATTATGGCTTGGCATGCCTCGATGGAAAACCGGTTTTTGGAGAATTGAGTGCGTTTACAATTACCCCTGTTCACAGTTACCCGCCTGTGAGGCTCGCCTATTTGACCTCGGAAAATACCGCCAGGCCTTCCGATTTTGGATCACTCGGTTACTGAGGCCAATGAAATGCCGATGTCGTCGCATTTGTGTTATCCAGCCATTTAAAGGCCAGCCTCCCCTGCCTCGCGATGTCTTTGTAACGTTCATTGATATCGTCTTTTTAACATGGTTCAAATGATCTCTTCTTCGAACGTAGCAATACCAACTGAGCTGGTTGCGCTCTTACATGAAGGCTTCCACGGATCTTCGAACTTCTTATTCGATCAAGCTTTGTCACTCCTGCTGTCATGCGAAGCATCTTCATATCAGCTGCCGTTAATTTACTCTCATAATTTGTGTACATTGTCAAATATTGTGAACCATATGTGTGCGCTGGATGCACAACTGCGGTGTAGAGCCTTCCTTTCAACTTAGGAGGGATTTTTCGGTCACAGAAGATAGCCGAGTTTTCTCGCCACTTCATCCACCCTACGCTTACGCGATGATTGATGTCTTTGTTATAGGCTGTCGCAAATACTTGAACTTTTCACACTTGGAAGCACTGTTCCATTCAATAAATCCATTCCATTCAATGGAATAGGCCTGAGTGGATCAAAGAACGGGCAGCACAAGTACGCTGTCTTTTTTGAACTAATGCGACACCCATTTCCCTCCAAAACGTCCACCCACACATCAAGTGCTCATTGCAAGGACGTAGGATTTTCATTTATGATGGCTCCATCATCAGCAAAGAATAATGAATATACCTTCACTCTCTAACCAACTGCCTTCTTCTCGTATACGACGTTTGTTTAGGTCACAACTAAGGTTAGCTCTTCATGTACCCCATTTTTTGTAGGGGTTGGACTAGAAACACGTCGGGCTGAGACCGGAGCTCAATACGCTTTCTCACTAGCTAAGAGGATAATATGCCGCCGTTTAGCACATATAATTCATCGTTGAATCTCCTCCTACACTATCTGTCTTATACGTTTCCAGGCATCGCACCCTTCTTTAATATTATTACCGATCTTGATAGAGCAGCGTGCGTGAACGAATGAGTTCGCCAGATATATCAAAACTTAGCACGAGTCTGTATAGTTCATGCTATAAAAGCTATCGTGGGTAATTTGAAAATAATTTATTAATTTGTGGCGCCTGCGTTTCCTCTAGGATAAGCCAAAAAGGAAATATTTGGCCTACAATGGGCATTCCTGATTTAAAAGCTTGATAAAGGGTTTGAGAGCAACTTGCCCATTTTAAAAGTTGTTTGTCTGTCTGCTAGAAATTATGCAATCAAAATTTCGATTACTTCTAACTGAGCTAGAGCTTTAAAATTTTGCACACATATATAATTCGAGTGACAATCCAATAAAGTATAATACTGTTTTTTTAACCAATAAAGTCCAACAAAATGGCGGATACCACAAGAAGGCGGATTCCTTCTTCTTTACAACCATTGATAAAAAAAAAATTGCCGCAAAAGTTTTTTAAGTGCCTGGGACTAGCTTCTCGCAACCACTCGTATTGCGTGCGTTATATTTTTTTACACGAGTGGAAGGGACCCACAGTTTAGTGCCATATCGGAAAGGCAATTTCATTTGAAGCTTTCTCGTGAACACAATACTGTCGGATATTTGTCAGACGTTCGCGAGAGGTGGGACCGTGAAAAAACTTTTTCGTGTTTTCTAGGATTCGAACATTAAACGTCAAGCGCAGTGGTCCAACACACTAACCACTTGCGCTACGGCCGGCGCCCACTTGATATGGGTATCAAATGAAAGGGTTTGACAATTAAAATACAATAAGGCGGATTGCCTTTTCATCACAATCCCTTGGCATGGGTATCAAATGACGAGTAGAACCCAATATGGCGGACGCCTTAAGATGGCGGATAACCTTTTTCTTCACAACCCCCTTGGCATTGGTATCAAATGAAAGGGCTTGGAGAATAAAATAAGATAAGCTGCACGCAATATATGATGAAATTGATGGATATTAAATAATACGAGTAAAAACTTCTTTTTTTTTTAAGTAACTTTCACTTTGATAATTACATTTAAAAATACTACAAGTAAATCGCTGTTTCAAAATGTTAAAAAAGAATGTTCCCGAGTTCGTTTATCATTACATTCTTAAGTACAGTGTTAAGGGCATTCCGGTTTGTCAAATAGCTGGTACACCCGTCTCCTAAAATTACGTACGTACTATATATGCAAGTTACAGTTTGTAGATTTTTTAATTGATTCTGGAGCAGGGTGATTTAACAGATATATTTTAATATAGATAAATTTTATAAAACAAAAGAGAAACACCAGACCCTACCAACATCTTTGGTTAAATTTTTGGAAATTTCAATAATTAACTTAATTTCCAAAAAAAAACTTAACGTAGAGTTTATATAACGTATTTTGTGTAAATTTATACTATTTTCCATTAGTAATGGAAGACATTAATAGTTAACCATACAAAATTAAGTAATTAAACAAGTCATTATCGCTTTTTAGTCGACTTGCGTTCGGTTGTTAAGTCTACAAATTGGTTAACAAATTGAATATTTTTAATAATTGAAAGTTAATTGGAACTTTTTACATAAGACTTTAATTAGTTAATTTTCATCACGTAATATTATTAACAAAGCATGGAAAAAGAGCCTAACAGTGCCCTTAAGGGACTATTTAAGGGAGATGAAATTGCAGTGTTTGTATGTACTAATGAAACATTTCCATTGCAATAGCTAGGATTTTTGCTATAAATGTAAGTAGTTCTTAATATACATATGATATCTATAGTCTTTTATATACCGTGAAAAATAAATGATTATTTTTAATATAGGAATATACCATATTTGGCAGTCACATATCTTTCAACTTGATATAGACTTAATTGCAATAGTTAAAAGTATTCTCTTCTTTCACAGACAGACTACACCATTCTTAAAGCATGATGGGTAAACACATCACGCCGCTTTTTCTAGCTGCAATCTGCGTTAGCGTTGTATATTGCAGAACATATGCTGAATATGATAGAAATGAGTACAGCCTTGGCAATAGAGCTAACATGAACGTAAATAATTGGCTAGCACAGGGATTGTATGAGTACATATTTGGCTCAGATAATCAAATTGGTTACGAAGACCGACTAAATTCTAATGATATCGAGAAAGTCGGACTTTTCCTTCATTTGTTTGGTAAGCCATATTGGTTATTGGGAATTCAATAGCTTACTTCATTTGTGTATATAGATCGAATCCATGACAGCAAACTTAAATCGGTGGGCAAGGAAAATCAAAGGGAGCGATATACCCAGAGGTTAAAAAAACGCCGGGAAGCAGGTTTTAAGTAGACGACTGGAAAGTATATTATGTGTATTTAAATCCAGAGTATTACATACAAGTACTCGTATATTGCAGAAATCGAAATACACAATTATTAAATAAAAGAACTATGCAATAATTTACGGTCTATTTTAAGTTAATAATTTACATTACAAAATATATCGAAATTGCGTGGGGCAGGATAGAAATATTAGTTCAAAATTCGCATTAAATAGTACGAGTATGCACGATATTCAAAAAGTTAGTTTTCTGTGAACTCGTAGAATCTATAATAATATTTGGATTATAGTGCTGGAATTGCCATAAAAGGTCGATTTAAGAAGCACGGTGGCTTTTGATGACAATGTGTTTTATTGGGGACCTACATTGCGATTGATCGGGAAACTACTGACTGCCCAAAACTTGGCTTGGGCCAGTAGCGCAACAATCAAGTTCGTGATGAAGTGTTTACTTTACCTCCTAGTGGTGGTCCCCGGGCAACTATACGTATAAACACTTATACGTGTAGGCTAGAAATTGTAAGTGCGAGTTGTCTAAGGCCTTGATTCTGGACTAAGTAACATGGGCCAGCAACCTGCGTTATTGAAAACCGACCGCTACCGAAACCGACACTATGCCTCGGATAAGGAATGATCACATGTTGACGACTTTTGGCTATTGTACCCGGACAAAGATAGGTTTCTGGAATGTAAAGACGCTCCTCGACTCGGGAAGCGAATGTCCTTACAATGCCAGACACCTCCAATTAGAAAACGAATTCATGCGATATAAACTGGACATTTTGGGGGTAAGTGAAATAAGATGGTTAGAAGCGGGCGAGTACCAGTCCCCAACGCATAACACTGTACTACTCTATTCTGGAAGACCATCCAGAAGTCCGCGGGAATATGGAGTCGGACTAATGCTAACAACAAAAGTACGCAAGGGCCTAATTTCCTCCCAGCCTCATGGTGATAGGATTATGGCGGCCAAATTCCGGACTAGAGAACGACTCGTCACCATCATACAGTGTTACGCCCCAATGAATAGTTCGTCTGAGGACGAAAAGGAGAGCTTCTACAATCTCTTAATCATCGAGGGGCAGATGTGGGGATAGTACGTGATCACCATCTTATGATAGCTACTCCCCAACTATGCACTGCTACAGTCCGAAGATCCCACGACAAAACAAGAATGCCCAGGTTCAACATCGATAGACTTAGTGATCCCTCTGTGTGTTGTGCCTCCCGCTCACCCACTCTTGTATTGCGCGGTATTGCACTTCAGGTAATTGCTCGCGCTTTTTTTTTTTTTTTTTTTTTTATAATTTGCGCGCACTCAAAGGGTTGTGAATACCTTTACCATGCTTACACACAGTGCGGGCGTTGGAAAGGATGGATAGAGAGAGTTTAAATTGCAATGTAAGCATTTTGCTTAATTGCTTGAACACTGGCGCAGCAGTTCTGCATGTTGCGAACAACATGCGTAATATGAGTAAGTGGGTCAATAGAATAAGAGTAATTATAAGTAATTGTTAAGCATAGTAAGAAAAGAGGATGAAATAAAGAGTTGAGTTGGTTCTCTACTGCGAAGCTTTTAAGACGCGTATTTATTTATCAAATCGTTTTCCTCGTTGTACTCATATATCCCCAACAAGTGTGCCAACAATTAAGGGAGCACCTTTCGCAAGGTGTGGAAGCAATCAGCAGCTCAATGCCCGCAACCATCCAAGACCATTGGTGTGCTGTGAAAAATGTTTTTACATCTGGTGCTGAAAGAATTGTCGGTCGATCGCAGGGAAGACATAGGGCGTGGCTTTCCGAGGATACCTGGAGACGGATTGACGAACGAAAACATCTGAAAGCTCGCGTTGCAGCTACCCTAGCAGCAGGGAGAAGCGAGCTAGAGTCCCTATATCGTATGAAGATGAGAGAAGTTCAGCGTAGCGTGCGACGTGACAAGCGCAACTACATCAACGTGATAGCTACAGAAGAAGAAGAAGCTGCGCGGAGGTGCGATAGCAGGACCGTCTATATAATCACCAAAGAGCTGACAGGTGGTCGCAGCTCCAGCCAACACCCAGTGAAAAACCTAGACGGCTCCTTGCTCATTTCGGATGAGGACCAGCTCAAGAGATGGAAAGAGCATTTTGCTATGGTTTTGAACCACGTATTCGATATGCTTCCAAGTCAGACTGAGATACCCGAGGCGAAAAGTTCCCGCACCACGACTCCCAGTAATGATGAGATCACTACCGCGATCAAGGCACTCAAAACCAAAAAGGCGGTAGGACTTGACGGTATTCCAACAGAGCCCTTACGAGCTGCGCCAACTTATAGAGAAAGCTTGAGAAGCTGAGAACTTTCCTAACGAGTGGAAAAGGAAATGATCGTCAAGCTCCCTAAGAAAGGAAATTTAATGGTTTGCGGAAACTGGAGGGATATCTGCGTGCTGCCTGCTGTAGCTAAGATAATAGCTAAAATCATTCTTGGGCGAATCAAACAACATCTCGAAGACACACTCGATGCCGAACAAGCAGGTTTCTGCTCTGGATCCTCCTGTGCCGACCACATCAACACCCTGCGGATTATCATTGAACAGTGTGTTGAATATCGATCGCCACTGCACCTGCTGTTCATCGATTTTGAGAAGGCGTTCGATAGTGTCAACAGGGAGTTTATTTGGCGTGCCTTACGCAGGAGAGGCATTCCCGATAAACTAATTGCTATTATCAAAGCTACATATGAAGGCTCCAAATGTCACGTTCTGCACAGGGGAAGGTTGTCTGAGGAATTTGAGATCCAAAGTGGGGTAAGACAAGGCTGTATCCTTTCACCAATATTATTCCTATTGGTGATTAGCGATGTGCTTCATGCAGCTTTGTCGACGGGAAACGGAGGAATTCGATGGACTCTTACATCTCAACTGAAGCATCTTGACTACGCAGACGATGTATGCTTACTCTCCCACAGAATTATGGACCTCCACCAAATGACAGCAGATGTGGAGAAGGAGGCAGGTGTCGTCGGGCTGAAAATTAATACGACAAAAACTAAAATCATCAGCCTTGGAACTAACTCATCGGCTCAAATATGCATTGCTGGACAACCGGTAGAGAGAGTAGAGGATTTCCAGTATCTTGGGAGTATTGTCTCGACCGATGGTGGAACCGAACTGGATATAGCCAACAGGATCGCCAAAGCAAAGTCCGCGTTCGGGATGTTGTCCAAAATATGGCGAAGCAATGCAATCAGTTTGAGCACCAAAATAAGACTGTTCTGCTCCAACGTTGAATCCGTGCTGCTATATGGTTGCAGCACGTGGAGAGTGACCACTACTATCACCAGAAAGCTGCAAACGTTCGTTAATAGGTGTCTGCGCAATATCTTAAGGATTTTCTGGCCCAATCGTATCTCTAACGAACACCTTTACGAGAGAACGGGTCAGGAACCAATAGGCACAACTATCCAACGGCGGAAGTGGCAGTGGATTGGTCACACGTTCCGAAAGGGTGACAGTTCCATAGCGAACCATGCTATGCAATGGAACCCTCTAACTCAGGATGGCAGAAGACCTGGCGGTCCGCGGAGAACATGGCGCAGAACAGTCGAGAAGGAGGCACGGCAGTTAGGGAAAAGTTGGGGAGAACTCAGACACATTGCCAGAAACCGTACACGATGGCGCGTAGGCGTAGTAGAGGCCCTAGGCGGGGACCTGCATTGCGATTGATCGGGAAACTACTGACTGCCCAAAACTTGGCTTGGGCCAGTAGCGCAACAATCAAGTTCGTGATGAAGTGCTTACTTTACCTCCTAGTGGTGGTCCCCGGGCAACTATACGTATAAACCCTTATACGTATAGGCCAAAATTGTAAGTGCGGGTTGTCTATGGCCTTGATTCTAGGCTAGGTAACGTGGGCCAGCAACCTGCGTTACTGAAACCAGCTCGCTACTGAAACCGACACTATGCCTCGGATAAGGACTGATCACATGTTGACGACTTTTGGCTATTGTACCCGGACAAAGATAGGTTTCTGGAATGTAAAGACGCTCCTCGACTCGGGAAGAGAAGGTCCTTACAATGCCAGATTCCTCCAACTGGAAAAGGAATTCATGCGATATAAACTGGACATTTTGGGGGTAAGTGAAGTAAGATGGTTAGAAGCGGGCGAGTACCAGTCTCCAACGCGTAACACTGTACTACTCTATTCTGGAAGACCATCCGGAAGTCCGCGTGAATATGGAGTCGGACTACTGCTAACAACAACAGCACGCAAGGGCCTGATTTCCTGGCAGCCTCATGGTGATAGGATTTTGACGGCCAGATTCCGGACTAGAGTACGACGCGTCACCATCATACAGTGTTACGCCCCAACGAATAGTTCGTCTGAGGACGAAAAGGAGAGCTTCTACAATCTCTTAAGCGCCGTCTTCAACACAACACCAAATGGAGACATTGTCATAGTGATGGGGGAATGCCAAGGTAGGCAGCGACAACGAAGGGCTCAAGCATGTAATCGGGAAGCATGGACTAGGCAACCGCAATGACAACGGCGAAAGGTTTGTGGATTTCTGCAATGCCAACCGCCTTGTGATAGGTGGCACCATGTTTGAGCACAAGACCTGCCACAAAGTCAGCTGGGTTTCCAATGACAGGCAAGCAACCTCCAACCAAATTGACCATTTTGCTATCAGCCGCCGCTTTAGAAGCAGTCTCCTGGACGTCCGAAACAGACGAGGGGCAGATGTGGGGATAGTACGTGATCACCATCTTATGATAGCTACTCTCCAACTACGCACTGCTGCAGTTAGAAGATCCCACGACAACACAAGAATGCCCAGGTTCAACATCGATAGACTTAGTGATCCCTCAGTGCGCCAACAATTAAGGGAGCACTTTTCGCAAGGTGTGGAAGCAATCAGCAGCTCAATGCCCGCAACCATCCAAGACCATTGGTGTGCTGTGAAAAATGTTTTTACATCTGGTGCTGAAAGAATTGTCGGTCGATCGCAGGGAAGACATAGGGCGTGGCTTTCCGAGGATACCTGGATACGGATTGACGAACGAAAACAGCTAAAAGCTCGCGTTGCAGCTACCCCAGCAGCAGGGAGAAGCGAGCTAGAGTCCCTATATCGCATGAAGATGAGAGAAGTTCAGCGTAGCGTACGACGTGACAAGCGCAACTACATCAACGCGCTGGCTACAGAAGCAGAAGAAGCTGCACGGAGGTGCGACAGCAGGACTGTCTACAGAATCACGAAAGAGCTGACAGGTGGTCGCAGCTCCAGCCAATACCTAATGAAAAGCCTAGACGGCTCCTTGCTCATTTCGGATGAGGACCAGCTCAAGAGATGGAAAGAGCATTTTGCTACGGTTTTGAACCGTGTATTCGCTAGCGATATGCTCCCAAATCAGACTGAGATGCCCGAGGTGAGAAGTTCCCGAACACGCACCACGACTCCCAGTAAAGATGAGATCATTACCGCGATCAAGCCACTCAAAACCAACAAGGCGGTAGGACTTGACGGTATTCCAGCAGAGCTCTTACGAGCAACGCCAACAACATCGGCTGAGCTTCTACTATCGAGGTTGCGAAGTGGCGAAAGAGCTCCAAAAAAGGCGCGATACGCTCAAAATATCCATGGGCATGAATCCAAAACCAACTAAAATTAGACCCAAAATAGCTACGAAAAAAGCAGCGAAAGATAAAAAATCGGTCAATATTCCCTTAAGATCGGGTAACGAAGAAAAACCCAATCGTAGTAGAGAAAAGGTAACAGGAACTAAATCTTCGAATATTGGCGCGCAGTCTTATGCTCAAGCGGTGATATCAGTTAATGGCAAGTACAAGACCGACAGCTCACGGGAGATCAAAGCAAGAAATACTCCAAGCTTTAACGTAAAGACTCCTGCTCAAGCTGCGACATTGGAAAACATTGTTAGAGGTAGCTCACAAGATCATGTATCCAATGTTTTTTCCCTAATTCTTGCGAAACTTGAAGAGCAATGCACAACAAACAAACTTATTTTCGAGAGACTAGTTGCACTAGAAACCAACATTCATAACACGCGCACTTCAACCAGTATATGAAAGAAACGCTTAAAATTCTTACATGGAACGCCAACGGGCTCATACGACGACTCGACGAGTTAGAAATACTTATACGAGAAAAAGACATTGATATATGCTTGGTTTGTGAAACTCATCTGGCAAAGCAATCGAATGTTAAGATAAGGGGATATAGCGTGTATCACGCCTTCCACCCATCGGAAAGAGCCAGAGGCGGATCATCTTTGTTTATAAAAGAATGTATCGAACACTCAGCGGAAGTAAAGATTGAATTAGAAGCAATGCAAGTAAGCACGGTACGCGTTAGAAATGACATTTTGCTTTCAACATTTCGTCTATATATTGTCCACTGCGATGTAAACTTGAAGAAAGTGATTTCACAAACATCTTCGACTTCCTTAAACCAAATTTTATTATTGGTGGCGACTTCAATGCGAAACACCCCTTCTGGGGTTCAAGGTACGCCTCTCAGAGGTAGAAAGCTTTATAATGCGGGTATGCAATACAGTTGTGATTTTCACTCGACGGGTAAACCAACATATTGGCCGACTGATAGAAATAAGATACCAGATCTGATCGATTTCTTTATTGTTAAAGGTATATCTGGCAACTGTATAAAAGTTGAAGAAAGCTTTGATCTCTCCTCTGATCATTCTCCAATCATTATGACGATAAGCGATGCTCTGATTAAAAAAGTAGGTCCGGCGAGAATAACCAGCGCGAAAACGAATTGGGATGGCTTTAAAAAAGATATTGAATCAAATACTGAGCTGAGGGTATCACTTAAAACGCCCTATGAACTTGAAGTTGAAGTTGATCGCTTCGTCGAAATGCTACAGAATGCCGCGTGGAAGAATACTCCGAAACCTAAGAAAACGCCGGCCAGCTACATTCCAAATTATCCGCAGGAAATAAAAGAGATGATTAAGGAGAAGAGGAAAGCGCGCAAAAAATGGCAACAAACTCTGGCTCCGCAACATAAAGCACATCTTAACCGTTTGTGTAACTTATTAAAAAGATCTATTAAAGACCTTAAGAATAATAAAATGAAAACTCACCTAGAAAGCTTAACGGCAGAAAATGATTCTAATTATTCGCTTTGGAAAACTATAAAAGGTATTAAAAAACCTCAAATTCAAGCCGCCCCAATTAGGAAAAATCAAGACGAATGGGCCAGGCATGATAAAGAGAAAGCGCAAGTTTTTGCCGCCCACCTGGAAGAAACTTTCAAACCGCTTGATGGACAGGCTCTTATTCAAAATATAAATACGTCGTATATTGACAATCGTATAATAAGTAATGTAACACTAACCGAATTTAAGGAAGAAATAAAGAAACTTAAACCTAAGAAGGCTCCTGGGTACGACCTAATCACGGGAGAGGTTCTTAAAGCACTTCCGAGAAAAGGTCTAATGAAGCTTCTGTTCATTATAAACGCCGCGCTTAGACTAGAATATGTTCCCAGTCAATGGAAAGTGGCCGAAGTCATAATGGTCCTTAAGCCCGGAAAACCGCCGAATGAAAAAACGTCTTATAGACCAATTTCGCTCCTTTCAATCATATCCAAAGTGTTCGAGAGAATTTTGATTAGGCGAATACAGCCGGTTATAGAAGAGAGGCATCTCATTCCGGATCATCAATTCGGATTCAGAAGTAAGCATTCTACAGTTGAACAAGTGCATAGAATAACTCATGTAATCGAAAAATCTCTTGAAGAAAAAAGGATTTGTTCAAGCGTATTCCTTGACGTCTCTCAAGCCTTTGACAAGGTCTGGCATGAAGGCTTAAATTTTAAATTACGACAAGTTCTGCCAGAGCACCTATATAATATTTTGAAGAACTACCTTACGAATAGACTATTCCGCATCAAATGTGGAAATGAATATTCGGATTTCAAGGAGATAATGGCTGGCGTGCCGCAAGGAAGCGTCCTTGGCCCAGTCTTGTAGCTATTATACACCCGTGGTATACCGCAAGTAGAAGGCACTGAGCTAGCTACATTTGCCGACGACACTGCCATCTTGGCAGTAGGTAAAACGGTCGAAGATAGTACAGAAAAACTGCAAGAAGCTTTGGATAGAGTAAATGAATGGACAAAGCTTTGGCGAATCGCGCTTAATGAGACCAAATCTGTTCATGTAAATTTTACTTATAGGAAAATAAATAATTTGCCGATCTTTTCAAACTCGGTTCAAATTCCGTTTGCAAATGAGGTTAAGTATCTTGGAATGACACTTGATGCAAAGCTGAAATGGAAAACGCACGTTAAGAAAAAACGCAAAGAACTAGATAATAAATATAGAGAAATGTATTGGTTACTTGGAAAATATTCCAAGCTTAATATAGAGAACAAACTGCTTTTATATAAGCAAGTGCTAAAGCCCGTATGGACATATGGTATACAACTCTGGGGTTGTACCAAAATAAGTAATATTAAAATTTTACAAACTTTTGAGAACAAAGTACTAAGAGGTATTATTAATGCGCCGTGGTATATCAGAAACAGCGATATCCACAGAGATCTTGGCATTAAAACTATAGAAGACGAAATCAAAAACTACGCGAGAAAGCATAAAAGTCGACTAGAAAGTCACGTAAATATTACAGTCCTCCAAGTTTTGGATGAAAGAAATTTACTACGCCGTCTACAAAGAACCAAACCTTTAGACTTAGCGCGATAAGTAACCGCGTCCAAACTGCGGAACTAGCAGGAACTTCTAATGGGAAGGCACCTGCAAAACGTCATTATTTCGTGAAATGAAAACTACTTGATAAGTCGAATACTTAGTTGTAGTAAAAAAATGAAAACAAGTCTGTTTTGAAGGAAGGTTTTTTAGTGGGTAAGAATCCCACACTACTATGAGCACGCGCTGCCGATCCTCATAGTGTCTTCTTGAAGATTTTCACCTACCCTCGGGGGAAAAAAAAAAAAAAAAAAAAAACTCCCTGTCGCTTTATTTGTTTTATCTTTTATTTTTACATATGGGCGTAATCAACTATCCCTGTTAAAATAGGCAAAAATGGGGGTTTACTTCTTGCTTCATTTAAATTTTTAAAGTTTGTCATCAGGTAGCATAGAACAAGTGAAACGAAGGTCTTAAAAATGGATTAGAAAAAAGATTACTCCTGCATTATGACTTAGATCGAAATTTTTAATGAGGGTGACCAAGTGACCGGGAGTGTATCTAAGCGCACTGTGTGATATTTAGACAAACTATTTCAAGTCATTTTCCGAAGCTAGTTAGATATTAGATTCATATTCAATTGCAGTGAGGTGCAAGTGCACTGTGACCTTTAACAGATATATTGTGGCCCCCATACTACGGCTCTAGTCGATGATATACTCGGTCTAGAGCACTTCCTCCATTCCAACTGCTACTACGACCCGGAGTGTCTTGAGTGGATCTAGCGAAGGTAAATCCATTTCTAATAGGAGGTAGGCACCTAGGTGATTTCTTCTTTTGTGGATCAGTGCTTCGCATTCCATAAGAAGGTGCGCTGGTGTTTCTGCGAAGTCCCTGCAGAATCTGTGGTGTCCGTCTCCCTCTATACCCAGTTTCCTATGGTGCTCCCTGAGTCGGCAGGTGGCCCGTTAACATTTCCGTCAAAATTCGAAGTCGATTCTTGCTAACTTTTAGACAAGTTCGGCTTCTTTTCTGGTTGTATTTCCCCAGAAGTTCTTTTACCTGTCTTAATTGGGGGATATCGTCCCAATGCTCGGCCCATTTGTTCTCTTTCTCTTTCCTCAAATCTTCCCGTATTTTATGGGTTCCTATCCCGCAAAAGAGTTCTGGTCCAAGGAAAGGTGTGTCTGATCATTTTCTAGCTAGTTCATCAGCTGCTTCGTTCCCCTCCGCTCCTACATGTCCTGGTACCCAGTAGAGAGTTACTTTGTTTGTTTCTCCCAGTTTTCTGATCCTGGTGAGGCATTCCCATACAAGTTTGGATCGGAACTTGTGCGAGGTCAATGCTTTAATAACGGCTTGGCTGTCTGACGGTATTGCGACGTCCTACCCACGATATTTCCTGTCTAGGTTGAGTTGCGCACATCTTTCGATCGCGTGAACTTTTGCTTCAAATATGCTGGGAAATATTCCCAATGATTCTAAGTATCTGATCCTGGGCCCGTACACTCCTGCCCCAGTCACTGTAGATGTTTTCGATCCCTCTGTGCACCATTTAATTGTGTGGTGTTTGAATTAGTACTTATCGGATTCGCTATTCCAGTTGCTCAGGTTTGAGTCAAATTTCCTTTCAACGCAGCATTTCTTGACCATATTATCTCTGGGCCAGTCCAGAAGCGGTACTGATTTGGATAGGGTTACTCGCTCTTTGTTAGCGACGCATGTTCCTTTTCCGATGCCCTCTTTGCTGATTCTCAATATGGTTTCCTTGGCGATACGCTCTATCACTATGTGTAGCGGAGGTATACCTACGATTATCTACAGTGCTGCTATGGGACAGGTTCGCATGGCTCCTGTTATACATATGCAGGCTAATCTTTGCACTTTATTGAGGGATGTCATCGTCGTGGTTAGCCTAGTTCTGTTAACCCATGCCACTGCCCCGTATGTGATGATGGGTCTTACTATAATCAGGTACATCCACCTCAGTGTGGCTGGGCTGCATCCCCAGGTTTTTCCTGAAATGTTCCCGCACACCATAAATGCTTTCGTGGCTTTGGTTACCACAGCTTCTACATGTTCTTTCCAGAGGAGTTTGCTGTCTAGTATTACACCTAGATATTTGACCTCTTTCTGTGGGTCAATCCTGATCCCTTCCAGCAGGATAGGTTACATACGCTTTAGCTGTCTCTTCTTTTTGAAAGAGGTGTTGTCGAAGACTCTTTCGATGTCTAGATATGCGCATGCTGCCATTTTCTGGCGTGGAGAGGTATTCTTTCCAACACAGTCATCCTTAGGTGATTATCTATGACCTTTTATAGCGTCTTTAGGATGAATGAGGTCAGGCTGATGGGTCTAGAGGATTTTGGTGAAGTGGTGTCTCTTTTTCCCACTATCGAAATGAATATAACATTTGCCCTTCTCCAAATTCTTGGTATATGCCCAAGTTCTATGCTGCTTCTTAATAGACCTAGGAGGCACAGCATAATGATTTCCTGACCTTTTGTAATAGGGTAAGGAATATTTCGTCCGCTCTCGGTGCTTTAAACGGCTGAACGGTGTTTAGAGCCCAACTTAGCCTTTGAATCGTACAGATGTCTTTTGCCATTGCCCAGTCATCTGTCCTGTGCCGTTTATACCTTCCTAATACATCTGTGCTACTGTAGATTGAGCTAACCGGAAAGTGTGCTTATAATAGTAGAAGGGCCTTCGCTCTTCATCTTCGGTGTAGCTGCCATTTTGCTTTTTCAGTGAGCATGGCGCGCCTGCTTTCTCCTTAGCCAGTGCCTTGTGTAATCTGGCTGCTGCAGGGGTTGACGCCATGTTCCCACAGAATGCTCTGCAGATATTTCTTTCAGTTTTTCTGATTTCCAAGTTGTACCTTGTTAATTGTTCGGTGCGTATTTGTCAGTTTCCGACGCACTTTGCTCTGTTAAAGAGCTTGCGCACCTTTGTTCTTAGTTCGACTAGCGTTTTGTTCCAACAAGGAGTGTCCTTGGGATCTTTCTTTCGGCTAATAGGACAACTGCTTTCATGTGTATCTATGACAGCCCTGTTGACCAATTCCACGTTGTTTTCCAGTTCTATGAAGCAGCTCGACATTTTCTTACCTTTTACATTTATTAGGTTCCACTAGGGTGTGGTTCTATACCTGTCCCAACTTTTTTTTTCCGAGGGTTCCTTTTCGGAGTAACCTCCTTTCTCCGACCTTCTATGTTGAAAGTTATGATCCTGTGGTCCGACATGGACGGCCCGTCAGAAACTTTCCAAGCTGTAATACAGTTACTAATGCTCGGGTTGCCGAGTGTAATAACTAGAACCTCTTCCCTTACCCTAGTTACAAAAGTTGGTGTAGTTCCCACATTCAAAATATCAAGGTTTTCATTAATAACGAATTCGGGAAGGCCCTAACCTCTAGCGTTGTGGTCGCTGCCCCTTCCAGACAATGGGTATTGGCATCGCATCCTAGCAGAAGTGGCAGGTTGTTCCTTCTGCAGTGCCTCACTATTACGTTACAGGATCGTTGTTGATCGCGGCGATTGTGGAGGGCGGAGCGCAGCAGCAGTGAAGCTGGAAGGAAGGTCAACGTATGGACAGTGCATTCCTTGATATTGGTAGCTCTGTATTCACTTGTGGTCAGGCTTACGTTGCTCTCTAGAGTTAACATTTAGATGCCATTTTCCTCATTAATTTAGATGCCATTTACCTCATTAACAGACTGAGATCGACAAAAAGAATATAGAAAAAATTTACCAAAGAAATAGAGTCAGGAAAACCACAGATAGCGCGTCTTTGCGTCCAAATCTTGCAATCACCCGACATAACTTTTGTGAAAATAAAATTGGCTACGAAACGAAAGTCATTTTCTAAAGGCGATAAATAAAAAGCAACGTCAGTAACAGACATTTTAGATGGGGTAACTAAATATCATTTGGTAAGTGTGACTAAAAGTTAGGAAACCCCATCAAAAACGTACATGTAGAAAAAAATGCAACTTCTCGTCAGGACCGTTTGTTAGCTAACTGAAAAAAACTGAAATGTAGAAATTATGCTAAGCTCCTTGCTTAGACGTTCTTAGCAGCGTTTTGATAAGCATAGAAAAATACTGTATGAATTGATAAATTTACAGACCAAACTTGACAAGTTTTTAAGGTTCTCAATATTGTTTGGTTCTCTAATGAAGGCGAAAGCCATTTTAACCCTTAAAACTAGGATCACCCCTACAAAAAATGTGTGCAAAAGTTAACTAAATTAAGATTCGATGTAAATCAAACGGTGGTTAAACGGTAGTGCACTTAGCCTAGGCATACGAACCCCTACTCTCAAAGCTCACGTGGTATTGATGGGTGCCTAGTACCTTAATTTCCAAGGAATGGGTAACCAACCCTTTGGATGATTTTTGGCGGCAGCAGATGAGAGGGGGGGATGTTCGCGACACTGCAAAGGATGACGAGAACTGCTCGTGAGCTCTAGAAGCAAAAGAGACGAGAAGAATATCGTCTTCTCCAAAAGAAGAAGAACGAGCATTTTTCAAGGCAGCTATTCATGATTTAGTAGAAACATAAACCAACTCATCTCTAGGATTTGGTAAGACGAGTGTATACCTGATAAATGGAATCCCAGCATAGTTTGCCCAATGCACAGATTGAATCAGTCACTCTACTACGCCCATGCATCGCTATTCTAAGAAAAAAGGTTAAGGTTGCCCCGGTAACCGGTGATTCTTCCGGTCCCTACTTTATGTGGTATCACAATGGACCCAAGTGGCCTAAGTTTGTCCTAACCATGTCAGAACAGCCACCTAACCTAACCTTGCCCGATGCACAAGAAGGAAAACATGCATCAACTGCGCCAATTATAGAGGCATCAGTCTCACGCAGACAAGATCTTTTCTGCGATATTGTGTGAACGCCTGATTGGCCCCTATCAGTGCGGTTTCAGGCCACGAAAATCCGTCTTCGATCAAATCTTCACACTTCGGCGGATTTTAGCGAAAATCCCATGATGTCCAAATCGATACTCATCATCTCTTTATCGATTTCAAGCCCACTTACGATAGCCTCTATAGAGAAGAACTGTATAGAGCCATGTCTAGTTTTGGCATCTTTGCCAAACTTGGACGCCGTGGCGTAAGTGGTTAGTGTGTCGGATCACTACGCATGAGGTTCCAAGTTCGAATCCCAGAAAACACCAAAAAGTTTTTTCACGGTCCCACCTCTCGCGAGCGTCTGACAAACATCCGAGAGTATTGTCGTCACGAAAAACCTTCTCAAATCGCCGTTCGGATACGGCACTAAACTGTAGGTCCCTTCCATTCGTGTGAAAAATATAACGCACACAATATGAGTGGTTCCGAGAAGTTAGGCCCTGGCACTTAAAGAGCTGTTGTGCCAAATATTTATTTATTTAGTTTTAAACTTGTCCATCGGTGCTGGATGACGATTTAGAATGCTCGTTGCTCCACGAAGGTTCGTAATGCCCTCACCGAGGTGGCGCCAAAAAATATTTTAGACACGAGGATGCCTGTCATATGACTTGTTTAATATTGTACTTGAACGGATTGTGCGGAACTCACAAGCCAACACCGGAGGCACAATCTATTACAAGTCTGTACAACTGCTTGCATACGCCAACGATATACCATAGACATTATCGGAAGAACTCAGCGGGCTGTTACCGCGACCGGTGCGTGTACAAGCATTGAATCAGAAGCGTCCAAAATGGGTTTAGCGATAAACGAGGGCTAAACCAAGTATATGCTGTCAACAAATAGGCACAATCAAATCAACACCGACGAATTGGACAGAACGTCACAGTGGGCAGCTACAATTTCGAGGTAGTACGGGACTTTGTCTATCTTGGATGTGCTATAAACTATGAAAAAAACACCACCGCAGAAATCAAAGACAGAATAACTGTTGCCAATCGATGTTCTTTTGCGCTAATAAGCAATTCAACTTGAAAGCCCTATCTTTTTTTTTATTTTTTTATTGATAAGCCAGACTTGTAGAGAGAATACAGAGAAAAGGCTATACAATAAATAAGAAAAATACTCTATTGCATTCACTAAAACGGGCAATCAAGCAAAGAAAACTGTGCAAATTAGCCAAAGCTCCGCTGCATATAGCGCAAATTCCCAAGATTACAATGCAACAGAATGACAAGAGAAATCAACAACAGTTCTGGAATTACCTCCACGGACTATAACATGCTTTCAAATTTGAATACCACCCGTTTAACTAAAACCATAATTTAACTGTTTGACTAGTTATATTTGAAATAAGTACGCTAAATTCTGCGTATTAGAGAACAATTTATGAAGTTTATAATTCAGGGCAATATTTTACTTCAATTACTAAATATGTACTTGTATTTTTGAAATTCAAATGATATTGCTTAAATTCCGCATCGGTATGAATTGCAAACCTACAAAAACCGATTCAGTTTTATATTTTAATTATAACCATCTAAACATTCTTTAACACTAAATAAAGAAATACGGCATCATTTTCATGAAAGTACTTTATTTAGGCTTTATGTGTGTGTACATAAATTCACTGTTTAATCTATTAAGCTGAACTGAAATGTATAATCCTCCAGTCGCCTAGTCTTCAAAACTCTTCTCCAAAAGCTTCTTCATCTTGGCGTTTTCTCAACCTATGCGCATTTTTCGGTGGTTGATACTCCTGTTTGGCCAATCCATAGTGGAATCCTAGAGCTACGAAAAAGAAAAGTTAAGCATAAAAGAACCAAGGTTGCTAATTCCAAATAAAAATATCTTACCAAAAATATGCCGAAAGAGTCCATCCAAGTCGATATCATACAGATTTTGGCGGATATCGTAGCCAATTTGATTATCCGAAGCAAATCCGGTTTCTAACAACCGTTGCGCTTGATGTTCCATCTCGGGATGTACTCGTATGATAGGTTTATCGCTCAAGCCGTGACCATCATATTCAATATATGGCATCGAATGAGCGATGCTGAGACAGATCGCAATAAGGAAAATGGATGTACCGAATTTATTCATTATGCTTTAGTAATGTTGTCCCTTATCTGAAAGGGAACCAAATAATATTTAACAAAAAGATCTTATTCAGAAAAATTTTCTATAAAGACTGAATACAAACGGTTCGCTATGAACTTTGTTTTTGGTAGTCTCACTTATGGTGCCCTCGTTTAAAATAAAATAAAAGCATTTTAATAATAAAAAAAAAAACAGAGAATCACAGTTAAATTTTGTTTAATGTTAATTTTTTTAAATATATGAAAATTACTTACATTTGAATGTACAACGAAGATAATGAAGGTAACTATTCGACACCTACAGCTCTGCATTTTCAGGCTCCTTAAATAGTTGTAGCTCCTCTGGGAGCTACGGTACGTCTAGCTAATCCCATTAAGTGATGAAAATTAACTAATGTAATTGAAGTTTTCCAATTAACTTGTCAATTAACTACTTTTAACTACCGTACGTTCCACATTTTAGGCTAACGAACGATAAATATTTTTTTTAATTATTGAATTAGCTATGCTAAACTACTAACGTCATTCATTGCTAATATAACTAATTAACTGATAACAAATAACTATTTATTAAATAAATTGCAGATACGAATTTCCGTCACATAAACTTGGGAATTAGGCGCACCTATTTTGTGAAACAAAGTATGGAATATTCCATAAGTTTTACATAATATAAGTATTTTTTGAGATTTTTTGATACTTGGTACGGTTTTTAAGTAATTTTTGACTCATTTTGCCTGCACAAATTAAGAAACTTCGAGTCATCTCTTGAAAACGAGTTTAAAAAGCACCACCGAGTTAATTTTTAAGTTTGCCATTTACTAAACTATGTAAGTCTCAAAATCCTCTTATGGATTCACACTCCCGTCGTCAGACTTATAGCTATCTATGATAGTCTTATGTTGTAATCAGTATACAGAAAACCATCAACTTTAAGGTCATCATTAAATTACCGCAATGCAACCACATCAACCCAGGAATCGAGACTAGCTGAAAGTATGAAGAGAGTTTATAATCCATACTCAGATCGAAAATAAATATATGGTATAAGCAATGCTGCAATAAAGTGAGGCCAATCCATTGTGATACCATGGATCCTTCCATTTGGGTACCTAGGGACTAAAACCAACCGGCGTTTTTAATAAAGCGCAGGAGGCTTATAATGCCTGAGGATGCCAGTTCCCCGAGGTCATCGAAGAAAGAAGCACCTAGATGGTGTAGTCTTTTCTGGGGCAAGACCAGATATGTGCAGTGCATAGGAAGTGAAGGATGATTTTCTCCCCCTCTTCGCCTCTACAGCTCCTGCAAAAGTCGTTAGAAAATAGGCACACACTTTTAGCATAGGCCAGCAGTATCCAGTGAGGAAAACGATAACGTAGCTGATCTGTGATCGCTTTGACTTAACCAACCCGGCACTGTGTTTCTGATCCAGCCTAGACGAGATCGAGATTTATCTCGTGTGGTTGGTTTTGCTACAAGCGTCTAGCTTTAGTAAATGTCTAGAAGGGGCATATCCAGGATCTGCCAATTCGGCAGAATCCTTGGAGTTGCACCCTGTCTGGTAAGCTCGTCAGCCTTGCAGTTACCCTGAATGCTCCTGTGGCCTAGTACCCCTAATAGGTGAATGGTGAACTGGTCCGTCATCTCCTTGAGAGACAAAAAGTTTGCGAGCATCTGGTGGTCGGCCTGTCCCGCTCAGCAGCCGACCGGGTAAAACCCGAAATGGCTACGAGCTTCCTGTCAATGCTTCCTGTCACTATGCACCGATAGGGACACAGATGGGTTCTCTGATTTTTGACAACGGCATCGACTTAGGATAGGCACATGGAACGTTTCTTCGCTTACGGGGTAGGACCTTGAGCTTGTTGAGGAGGCTGTTAAAAGCCGACTAGATATAGTTGGCGTTTCTTTAACAAAGCAGAGATGCTCTAAACTCTGGACCTTCCGGATGGGTGGAAGCTCTTTCTGTCAGGAGTTGCACCCTCAATGTCTGCTCTGGCGGGACTGGGGATACTCACAAGTCCCAGGTTAACAGATAGAGAGGATACCATTAAGAGGGAGAGTTGCGATCTTAAAGCTCAAGCTTGAAAGATTTACTCTAGCATTGGTGCAGGTATATACAACGAACCTTCGGTTAGAGTATGCAGCTTTCTTAGAGATGCAGTTGATGCTTCCCTTGAAAGGTTACGGATATGGATTCTTTTGTCTTGATGGGTGACTTCTATGCTCAGGCGGGTGTATGACATGGGGGAGTGTGATTTAGAGGAATGGTCATCCTGATCAAAACGCGAACGGAAAGAAGTTGCTGGATTTTTCTTGTGAAAATAGCTTATCCATTATGAACACTATTTTTCCACACAAAGACATTCACAAATACACGTGATACCGTCAGAGTCTTCAGCAGAAGTCGCTGATAGATTTCTTTGTGGTACCATCGTGTCTGAAGAGAATGGTTTGTGAGGGGCCGAACTGTCAACTGATCACCAGTTAGTGCTGTGCAAATTGTATTTTAGCGAGAGAGTGCCTCCCATTTTAAAACGCAAACCATGGTAGAGGTTACAGAACGATGAGATATAGGAGACATTTGCGCGGCAAACAACTGAAAGGTTTGAACAAATTCCAACTTTTTTTTTTTTTTATAATTTGCGCGCACTCAAAGGGTTATGAATACCTTTAACATGCCTACACACAGTGCGGGCGTTGGAAAGGATGGATAGAGAGAGAGAGAGAGAGAAAGATTTTTGGTGTTGTGGTTCTTGAAGCTCAGTTGTTTATGCTTCAGCTATTCTCCGGGGGTGGCGTCCAGATAACTGGGGAGATTTTTGTTACTATTGTCATTGCTTCTGATTCACAGTACTTTTTTCCCGATAATCGATGTCAAGGGCAAATCATCATCAACAGAGCGAACAATTTTTCCAGTCACATGACCAAGCTACTGCCAGTGTTATGCCTTCGCAGTGGTGTTCACACAAGCTTTCGCAAATGATCGGACTGACTTTGTAAATGTAGAAGAACTGTTGCAAATGTAGAAGAAGAATGGCAACTTTTTTTAACTGCGGTTATTGCCTCTGTAGGAGATGTTTGTGGAGTGAAGCCGCTTGGTGTGGCAGCTGGTGATGAGAAAAAAACTCCTTGGTTCAAGGAGAGAAAAAGAAAGCCTTTAAAGTTTGGAATCACTTGGAGAACTCCGATTCTCGAAATCGGTACAATGAGGCGCGAAGAACTTGCAAATTAGCTGTGAAAACAGCGAAAGAACAGTCTTGAAAGGAGTTTGGCCACAAATTGGAACGTGACCACAGGTCTGCAAATAAGATGTTCTGGCAGACCATCCGCCGGTTCAGAGGAAGAAAGTTAAATATCGTTGAAGGAGTCAAATCCAAACACGTTACACTTCTTTCCAATGAGGAGGATATCTTACGCAGATGGAGCGAGAACTTCTTAGAATTGTTCAATCCTGAACAGGGCACCCAAGATAATAGACCTATGGTCGAGAGTAGGGCGAAAAGTAGTCCTACGGTAGAGGAAGTAACGTTGGCGATCAAATCGCTAAAAGTTGACAAATCTGCTGCCGACCAGAAATGCTCAATGCTTTAGGTAAAGAGGAAGTACAACGCCACTCGTGTGCCATTAAAGTGGCCTGAGAATGCGGTGAAACACCTGGCGATTAGGGGGGTGGTTGGCCCTCTCTCCAAAAAAGGGAACAAAAGAGATTACGCCAACTACAGGGGCATATCTCTGCATCACTAAGGTGCTAGAAACGCGTTCCAAAGCTGTGGTTGAGAATAGTTTGGGGGATGAACAGTGCGGTTTTCATCCCGGTAGAAGCACAACCGACCAGTTATTGACTCTCAGAATGGTTCTTGAGAAGGCCTGGGAGTATGATAAACCTGTCTACACCTATTTCGTGGATTTGGAGAAAGCATATAATAGGATTCCTCGAGGCAAACTATTCGGATAAACTGCGTTAAACCAATACCTTTCAATGTGGGCGTTGGACTCCGCCAAGGGTGCGTTTTGTCACCTCTCCTCTTCATTGTATATATGGATTGGACGTTGCAGAGCTGCCGTGGTGGAGAATGTTTCAAAGTGGGAGACTTAAAGATTAGTAATTTGCTCCTTGCGAATGAATTGGTCATCCTTAGGTCCTCTCAAACCGAACTTCAACGTGCACTCGGAAGGTTTCTAGCCATTTGTTATGATGGTGGAATGAAGATCAACATAAACCAATCGGAAGTAATGGTCGTTTCCAAAATACCCATTCTGTGCATTTTGCATATTAGTGGAATCCCACTGAAGCAGGTGGATAAGTTTAAGTACCTCGGGCTCTTATTCACGAGTGATGGAAAGAGCAATGCCAAGTTATTCTGTAGAATTGGTCAGGCTGGAACAATTTTGAGAGAGCTTTGTCAATCTGTTATAAGGAAGGCCGAACTTTGTGTTCAAGCTAAATTGTCGGTTTTTTACTAGGTATATGTTTCAACTCTCACCTATGGTCAATAAATTTGGATAGTGACCGAAGGAATAAGATCGCAGATACCAGCTGCCGAGATGAGGTTCGTTCGTGGTGTTAGTGGAATTACTCGCAGGGATCGAGTGCGCAACACCAGAGTACGAGAAGCGCTCAATATTGAGCAGCTACTTCTCCAAACGATCTACGCTCCGATAGTTTTGTCACCTAGTACGTATGCCACCAGACGGCTTCCAAGATATGCCATGATTGCCACGCCATCGAGTAGGCCTACAAATAGATGATTGGATCAAGTCCGGCATCTCTCCTGGAGCCATTTGGGGTTTCCTCCTGATGAGTTGAAATCAATGGCGCAGGATCGAGAAGGATGGAGGGTTCACCTGAGCATCCTACCCCGCGACCCTCATGAAGGATTAGCGGGATATTGAAAATGTATGTATGTATGCATGTGGTCTTAAATTAGTAGTATTGGCATTGAGGCGATCTTTGAGAAAACCAAAGACTTCAAATCAATACGCATTTATTTTTCATAGATTTTTAAGTCGCTCATAATAACTTTTATAGAAAAGAGCTATACGAGTGCATCAGAGCCACATCTACGTTCCTTCTAGGCTTGTCTTTTAAGATTTTGTACAATTACTAGCAAGAAATATACAGAAATCAAAACATCTAAAAGAAATTCAAAGCAAGAGTCTTTAGTGTTGCATTCCTGGGTACATATGTATGTATGTATGTAGTTATCAAAATATAATACCCAGCACCAAGTCTCCAGTCAAAACGTGAAAATAAGCAGCTACAAATTGTAAGTTATTTAAGAACTTTGCCTGCCTAAGTCCACGATAAATTCTAAAACTGGCACCAGCACAGCGATCCTCAATCAGCTCGATAGGACGGGCATATGGACCCGAACGCAAGAAATTCTCGATTACAAATCGGACGTGGAACACAGATTAAGTGCATTGTTAATAATTGTTTTCATTCAAACAAGAATAAATAAAATTCCCCTGTCATTCCACAGTATTCTGTCGATTCTGACATTTTTTGTAGAGTGGGTACAATTTGGCTTTGAAAGGCATGAGTTTAAATCAATAATAGTCCTATTTACGGTTTTCCGCAAAATGTTTTTTCATTGGTTCATCAACATTCTTATTTTCTGGTACGTATTCAGGTCAACAACATAGCTGCTGTGTACATACTCCTTCCCATGACCCTGAGTTATTTGTTACACAAAAGCTCCGATTTGGCATCAATAGAATAATGTCTTCTATAGTTGTTTGGGTATTGACAACAAAAAAAACTGCTTTTATCGTAGGCACGACTTGAGCGTATCAGCGAAACCAAGGTAAGGCGTTGTGTGGTCAGTAGTTGCGACATTGCCTAGGTATTTATTTAGGATCAGAGTATAGTGCATATACTCGTACACTCCTCATACTTCCAGCTAGTCTCGATTTCTACGGTTGATGTGGTTCTTTTTGCACTGCAGTAGCTCCGCCAGCCTTTGTAATTTCATGATGGTCTTAAAGTCGATGGTTTTCTTATGCTTACCACAACATCAGACTATTATAGACAGCTATAAATCTAACGATTGGTGTGTGAATCCAAAAGAGTATTTAAAGACTTACATAGTGGAGTAAATGACTTAATAAAATATCTGAGGCTTTTCAAACTCGGCTTTGAAAGAGTTTTTAAATAGTTTTAAAATTTATGCAAGCAAAATGAGTCAAACATTATTTGAAAATCATATCAAAATATCAAAGTATCAAGGATTAGATATAAGAAATCCTTATAATATGTAGAAATTACGGAAAATTCCATAATTTACTTCACTAATTTCCAAGTTTATTTTACGAAAATTCTTCACGGTAATTTATTTAATAAATAGTTATTTGTTATCAGTTAATTAGTTATATTAGCATTGAATGACGTTAGAAGTTTACCATAGCTAATTCAATAATTAAAAATATACTTATCATTCGTTAGCCTAAAATGTGAAAAGTACGGTAGTTAAAAGTAGTTAATTGACAAGTTAATTGGAAAAATTCAATTGCATTAGTTAATTTTCATCACTTAATGGGATTAGTTAGACATACCGTAGCTTACAGAGGAGCTACGACTATTTAAGGAGCCTGAAAATGCAGAGCTGTAGGTGTCGAATAGTTACCTTCGTTGTACATTCAAATGTAAGTAATTTTCAATATATTTTTAAAAATTAAATACATATGTATATAGTTACGTCAAAAACAATTTCATTTTGATTTTGTTCTTTTTTTTTAAATACCTTTATTATATTTTAAACGAGGGCACCATAAGTGAGACTACTAAAAACAAGGTTCATAGTGAATCATTTGTATTCAGTCTTTATAGAAGATTTTTCTGAATAAGATCTTTTTGTTAAATATTATTTGGTTCCCTTTCAGATAAGGGACAACTTTACTAAAGCATAATGAATAAATTCGGTACATCCATTTTGCTTGTTGCGATCTGTCTCAGCATCGCTCATTCAATGCCATATATTGAATATGATGGTCACGGCTTGAGCGATAGACCTATCGTACGAGTATATCCCGAGATGGAACATCAAGCGCAACGGTTGTTAGAAACCGGATTCGCTTCGGATAATCAAATTGGCTACGATATCCGCCAAAATCTGTATGATATCGACTTGGATGGACTCTTTCGGCATATTTTTGGTAAGACATTTTTATTTGGAATTAGCAGCCTTGGTTCTTCTATGCTTTACTTTTCTTTTTCGTAGCTCAGGGATTCCACCATGGATTGGCCAAACAGGAGTATCAACCACCAAAATATGCCCATAGGTTGAGAAAACGTCAAGATGACGAAGAGTAGGCGACTGGAGAACTATACATTTTAGTCCAGCGTAATAGATTGAATAGTGCATATATGTACACACATGAAGTCTAAATAAAGGACTTTCATAAGAATGATGCCGTCTTTATTTATTTAGCGTTAAAGATAGTTTATATAGTTTGCTCTCGGGTAGTACAATGGACCAGTTGAGCGTTTCCTATCCCAACAAAAAAAAAAAAAAAAGATAGTTTAGATGGTTATAATTAAAATACACAACTGAATCGGTTTTGAACGTTTGCTATGACAAAACCAGTTGAATTTTAAATATAGGTATGTACTATATGTATAATAACCGAAGTGAAGTGTTGTCCGCCATTACGAACTTCATAAGTTGTTCTCAAATCGCAGTTACATGCAGCAAGGATATTCACAAGAAGCAAAAAACGTTTGACTGGGTTCGAACAATGTAATCGTGTTAGTCAAACAAACGGGTGGTTTTCAAATTTGAAAACAGGTGATAGTCCTTGGGAGCCATATCAGAACTGTTATTGGTTTCTCTTATCATTCCCTCGCATTGGAATCTTGGAAACTTGCGCTATATGCAGTGGAGCTTTGTCTAATTTGCATTGTTTCTTAGCTTGATTGCTTCCTTTAGTCGGCGCAATGTGCCAGAATACTTTTTCTTTTTGATTGTATCACATTTTTTCTATCTACAGATTTACATAGGTTAGGTTAGGTTATGTTGGCTGTCCACACGAGAGTGTAGACACACTTAGACCAGCGAAGGTCCTTTGTGATACCAGGATCAAACCATTAGGCCACTCAGGGACTAACAAAACCAACCGGAGCTTTTGACAAAGCGATGGATGCTCATGACGTCCAAGGACGCCAGATCGCAGAGGTCGTCAAGGAAGGGGGACCCTAGATGGAGCATTCTTTTATGCGACAGGGCTGGACATGTGCATAGGAGGTGAAGGATGGTTTCCTCCTCCTCCTCGTCCCTACAGCTTCTGCAGAAGTCATTGGAGAAGAGGCCAAGTCTTTTGGCGTGCTGGCCTATAAGACAGTGTCCAGTGAGAACACCGACAACGCAGCTGATTTGTGTACGCTTTAACTTGATCAGATCGGCACTACGTTTTTGATCCAGCTTAGGCCAGATCTGTCTCGAAATGTGACACGTTGAGCCGTTTCCCCATATAAGGTTGGTCGCGCTAATAGCGTTCAGCTTTAGTAGATACTTACATGTAGCGAGGGGCATACCCAGGGCTTGCCTATCAGGCAAAATCCTTAGAGTGGTACCCTGTCTGGCGAGGTCGTCAGCCCTGCAGTTACCTGGAATGTCTCTATGGCCCGGCACCCAGCATAGGTGAATGTTGAACTGCTCTGTCATCTCCATAAGAGATAGACGACAGTTTAAGGCAGCCTTTGAAGTGAAGGAGAACGATTCCAGGGACTTGATTGCCGCTTGGCTGTCAGTGAAAATGCTAATATCCCTGACAGATAATACATTACATTTCAGCCAGAACAGGGCTTCTTGAATCGCCATGATTTCCGCCTGGAAAACGCTACAATGATCGGGGAGGCGGAAAGAGATGCTCAGATTGAGCTGTTCGGAGAAAACACCACAACCCACCCCACCCTCCGTCTTAGATCCATCTGTAAAGAAGTGAACCGAACTACCATCGACAGGGGGGGAGGTGTCCCATACATCCCGGTTAGGGATGCTCGTACTGAAGGTCAAATCTCAGTTTCGGCGGGGTGTAGTCCGTGTTTTCGTGTTTGAAGTTGAGAAGATCAAGGATCGAGGAGTGGCCAAAGCGATAGCGATCTTTGCACCTTAGCTAGTTGAGTGAGGTGGAAAGCCCTTTCAAGAGCAGGCCACCATACGATCACGCCATATAGTAGTATAGGCCTGATAACGGACACGTATAGCCAATGGGTGATTTGAGGTTTAATGCCCCAGCTCCTACCTATAGCCTTTTTACAGGAATAGAGAGCTACATTAGCCTTCTTGACGCGCTCTAGTAGATTGGCCTTCCAGTTTAATTTCCTATCCAAAATAAGACCCAGATATTTTGCGTTTTCAGAGAAGGTGAGACTGGTGCCATTTATCAAAGGAGGGTCTATGAGGGGAACTTTATATTTCCTCGTGAAGAGAACGAGTTCCGTTTTATGGGGGTTAACCCCCAGTCCACACTTGGAGGCCCATTTGGTGAGCCGAAGGAGAGCATATTGGAGGATATCCCTGAGAGTGTCCGGGTGTTTACCGGAGGAAGCAATAGCAATGTCATCAGCATAGGCGATCACTCTACAACCTGACGTATCCAGGTCCAACAGTAGTTCATTAACTACCAGGTTCCACAGAAGAGGTGACAAGACTCCACCTTGAGGTGTACCGCAGCGAGCAATTCTTCTGGCCGATGCTCCGCCCAGCTGCGTGTTAATAATCCTGCATGTAAGCAATTGATTGATCAACACTCCGAGCGAGGTATCCACTTTCAGAAAGCCACCATGGTGTATTCTTTGATGCTCAATGATTTTTCGATGATGCGCACAAGCGAATGTAAGGCAGTCTCAACCGATTTGCCTTTGCAGTACGCATGTTGGGACGGCGAGAGCAGAGCTGGGCTAATACTTTGCCGAAGATGGATATCAATTAACCTTTCTAACGTTTTGAACAGAAAGGACGATAGACTGATAGGTCGGAGATCCTTTGGTTCCACGTGCGAGCTCTTTCCTACCTTAGGTATGAATATGACTTCAACCTCGGTCCATAGTTTGGGAATATAGACCAGATTTAGACAGCCCGACAAGATGACTTTGAGCCATGGAAGCACAATGTCCTCGCATTGCTGAAATTCAGCTGGAATAACACCGTCAGGTCCTGGGGACTTGAAGGGTTTGAAACTGCGCATGGCCCAACGGATCTTTTCTGTATTTATCAAGACTAGCGAGTTGCTGCAAGGTTGAGGGGAGGGATTTCCCTCTCGCGATATAGCAACAGGGGAGCTACCAAGAAAGTGGGTATCCAGTAAGATGTCAATGGATTCCTCCGCAGAGGAGGTCCAGTAACCATCCGGATGCAAAAGGAAGCTGGGTGTAGCAGGGCTTTTAGGGAGGATTTTCCGCAACCTGGAAGCTTCCGAGGACTCTTCAATGCTGTCGCAGAAAAGTCTCCAGGAGCGTCGTTGCTCCTTCCTCAGTGAGATTTTGTATTTTCTGAGAGACAGTTTATAGGAGTCCCAGTCGGCCGTCTCACGGGAGCTTTTAGCAGTATTAAAAAGGAGCCTACTGTCTTTCCTAAGAGTACTGAGATTTGCATTCCACCAGGGAGGTTTCATTCTACCTCGAGGTTTGCGGAGTGGGCAGGCCTCGGCCATGGCACCATTTAGTGCCGATGTTAGGGTGTTGACTAAATCGTCGAGGTCTTCAGTGCAAGAAGGTTCAGTAGGCAGATGGGAGGGAATAAGCGTTAATAAACGTTTCCTATAAAGGGACCAGTTGGTTTTTCTATAATTTCTAAAAGCCTTCTGGTCAGGCAGATAGTCATCAAGACTAAATTGGAGGTAACGGTGGTCTGCAAAAGAGTGCTCATCAGAGACTCTCCAGTCCTTAACCAAGTTATATAAATGATCAGAGACAAGAGTGATGTCCAGGACTTCTTGTCGGTTTCGAGTAATGAAGGTCGGTTTGGACCCCCTGTTACAGATTAGGAGTTTAGTACTAAGGATAAAGTCAAAAAGTTGCTCACCTCTTACATTTATATCGGAACTGCCCCAGATTGAGTGATGGGCATTCGCATCACAGCCAATGATGAGACCAGTGTTTCGGCTCTCTGCTACAGCAATCAAGCTCCCCAAGATGTCCGGGGGGAGTGGGCCCGCAAGATCGTGACCTAAATAAGCCGATACCAACCAGTAATTTCTTGATCGCAATTCCAGGTTGGTAGCGACTATGTCTTGATTGCTGAAATTAGAGAGTAAATGAATGTTTAGATGGGTCTTCGCAAGGATACAGGATCTCGGTTTACCTTCCTTTCTTGCGTAGATTAATATGTAGTGGTTTGGAGTCTTGAGTCCACAAACCCGGTTTCCAACAACCCATGGTTCCTGGATCAAGACTAAGTCTTCCCCGTATTTGCTGAGCCGGCGAATGAGGGAGGCCGAAGCCGTGATGGAGTGATGCAGGTTAATCTGTAGGATCCGCGGCATTGGGGCTACTTCTCGCTACAGATACCATTACCACGGTATTATTGGCTTCCTCTGAATCTGATGACAGAAGGTCATCCTCGAGAGAGAGGCCACATGGGTCACTGTCCAGGAGTGATGGAAAGGGAGGACCAGAAAAGTCCAGTTTCAAAAGAGCGTCAACCATCTTGGTGTCTGTCGACGAGGAGTCAACCCCCGAAAAAGATGGATCGACGCAAGGGAGCGAGGGAAGGGGCTCGGAAGGAGAGGTATTCTTAGCTGGTGCAGAAGGGACTGCAACCTGCTTGGGAAGTACTTTCTCGAGCTCCTTCTCGTCACATTTGTAGACTTTCAGGGTAATGGAGCTGAAACCATAATTTACTACCCCTTTAGAAGATGCCAGGGGGGCCAGAGACTCTTCATTGATGACAATGATCACACTTCTGACGTCTCCTCTCGGCTCGTCCACTTTGGCAATCTTCCAATTATGGGTAGGAAAGGAGCTGTTGTTAGCCTTCAGAATATCCAGGATGATTTTAGGATCAGAGGGTTCAGCCGGAATGGTAGCACGTGTTCTTGGTCGGTTAGGAATCTGGTCCTTTTCCACGACCTCCAACTGTGCACCTGGCCAAACCTGTCCTAATCTGGAGACAGCAAGTTTATAGAGATCCTTCGATCTTTGGTCAGCGCAGGCAATGAGTTTGACATGCCCTTGATGCCAGCCACCATCCCTGCAGGAAACATCAGGGCCGGGATGGTCACGTAGGATTTGGAGACAGTTGGTGGCGAGTTTAATCTCCACCTTCCTCCACTTATCCGCCGTAATGCTGCCATCCGGATCGCTATGGTCAACGACCGCAATCTCCAAGTGTGCCTTAAGCACTTGGTTGAAGGGCTTGGTAGTAGCGATGGACTGTACTACCTTGGTCTTTTTGGCAAGGGTGGGAGACTCATCTTGAGACCTCTGGCGTTTGGACGGCAAGTCCTTGCTGGATGAGTCAGGGGGGAGCTGGACACGTTTGAGTGCCCAGCTTAGAGAAGTCTTATGCTTCTGGGTCCTGTCCTGTTCAGGAATTACCTGGATGCGGCGAATTAGCTTATAAGCTAGCCGGCGATCTTGGTAGGAGATCTTGGGGAGAGCGACATTCGGCAAGCTCGAAGCCGAGCCATCCGTCGCCCCCGAAAGAGATTTGAGAAGGGGATGTGGATCCTTCGAAGTGGAGGGCACAGCACGCTGTAAGCTCGAGGCCGAACAGTATGCTGTCCCTGAAGGGGCAGAGATGTTAAGGGGTTTGCCCCCTCGCGTTTCATGGTCTGGCTTTACGATGGGACCAGGTGTTGACACCACTGTCCTATCCGCCAGTGTACCAGACGCGCGTTCAGCAATCCTGGGGGCGTCAACCTGCTTGCAACTGCTTGCAACGCTAGTGCTAGGCCTCAAGGCCAATGCGCTAGATGGGATTGCCACAGCAGAGCTTGCGGGTATGCTTCCCAGGAGGCTGGAAGACGGTTTTTTAAGAGGACCGTCCTCTTTCTTTATCTTTTTTATATTTTGTATATTTATGTTTTTTTTGTTCATATTTGGACCCACGAGTGGCGGAGAATGGGAGGTCGACCTGCACAGAGATCCGCATTGTGCAGGCAAGGCAGGCTAATCCGGAGGTCGCCAGGTATCCGGATACTCCGTTAGCGACTGGACTATTATTTAAAGTGGGCCCCCAGCCAGGCTGATCCTCGGCACGGGTCGTATTACACCTTGATCCGGCCCACTGGAGAGGAGAGAGGGACGGAAAGGATATGACGGGGAGGGATTAGGACGACTACAACTTGGCTTCGTGTCTCATCTGGGGAAATACCCGAGAATCATTGACCATTACTAGGCCCCTACACCACGGCGAGGTGTGTACTCATGTAAGAGAACAGATTTACATACCTTAACAATAAAAAAAAAAAGGATTTACATATCTTAACAATAAAAAAAAACTACTGATTGGGGTGACTTTCATCTACAATATTTTGGAATTGTTTTTCTCTATTGTGTGGATTCTTGCTTGCTTTGAGGGTCATTCCAAAGCTTTGTGTCACAGAAATTCACAATCTTCTGACTGCAATCGACTCGTCTTGTCTTAGGATCCCATTAGCTTTTCCGATACCCATCTTGCAGTGACAAGTTTAGGTTGCGGCAAAATAGAATCAATAGTACCCTAAGTTTCAATTTATCGCCAGAACAGGAATCGTCTTCACTACCATTTCAGTTGAAGTTTTTAGATTGGTCCTTACACAATCCAACTTGGTCTATTGGTCGGAAGTCGGGTGGTGTCGTATGTGGATGTGCCATCTGTTAAAATTCTTGAACTGCTCGACCAGTTTGCGTCATTTGTAGCGCTGTCGGGGGCTTTAGCTCATTTGTTGCAGTGCATCAATTACCCGTTACGTAATTTTGATGTAAGCCTCTTGACATTAATGGTTATTATAATAAAGATTAACAAACATAAATATGTCCGTCGCATATAACACATAAAATTATGTCACAAGTACATGTACGTTTTTCACATTAAAATGTATCATGTAGTGGGGTGTCACACAACTTTTTATAGTTAAAAGCTTTGCTACCAGCACACAAATATGTGGCAGTGAACTTTATGTACCCGTCTGAAAAACCTACAGCTACATATTTTTGTTATGTGTAATGGTATATGATGGTGCACAAACATAATTCAACTCACCCTTTATTTTTTTTGGAATAAATCCGTTCTTTGTAAAGGCTTTTATTACTGCACGATATTCAACATCTCTTTTTTTCCAGCTTTCCAAGAATTGCACTTCATTCAATTCACTAAATCAATGAGAATTCATTGACATGAACTTCTTTTTACCATTTTTCATAAAGGACCTCGAGGAATAATGGAAAATCATTTTTTTTCCGGAAGTTTTTCGAAGTGATGCGGTGAGGAATAAGTCGGTATGGACCTGAGGTTACGTGGGTTGATATTAAAAGAAATCATATGTATCAGCGCGGGGATATTAATGTTACAAGCTAATAACTGATAAATAAACAAAATGTCAGTAACTTCGCGATGATTATCGAGGGACTGTAAATTGATTGGTTTCAAATGGAGCGTGTATGTGTGTAAATTGTAGCTATCAGCCCAAGCAAGAGCACGTAAGGCAAAGCGGATTAATCTACGCTGGACAGCTTCGATTCGCAAGATATTGATTTCGTAGTAAGGTGACCATGACCATACCTGGCAAGCATACTCAAGTAGGGGTCTGACGAATATAATGTATAAGGGTTTTGTAAGGTAAAAGTTTAAGAACTCCTAAGATTATCGTTTAATGACGCAGAGTTTATACATACATACCTACTTCGAGCAACATCTCTTTAAATGTCTGGGCCTAGCTTCTCGCAACCACTCGTGTTGTGTGCGTTATGTTTGTTCACACGAATTGAAGGGACCTACTTTGTAGTGTCGTATCCGAAGGGCAATTTGTTTTCAGAAGCTTTTTCGTGACAACAATACTCTCGGATGTTTGTCAGACGTTCGCGATCGGTGGAAGCGTGTAAAAACGTATTGGTGTTTTCTGGGATTCGAACATGGAACATAATACGCAGTGATCCGACACGCTAACCACTTGTGCCACGGTGCCCAAGAAAATTAGCTCAGTTGATAATGTTATCAATATGAGAACGGAAGTGGAGTTCTCTGTCACAGATAACACCCAAATCGGGCAGTGAAGAGATAGAGGGAATAGGCTCACCGCAAATGGAGTAGACTTTAGTGCATGGTCGGATACGCTTACGAGAATATGTAATAGCATGGCACTTGCTGACGTTGAGCTCTAAAAGATTACTATGGTACCAGTCTGATAAACGATTCAAATTATCTTGCAGTGAAATAGAGTCACTACGGGATTATATAGATCTAAAGATCTTCATATCATCAGCGTATATAGAAAGGTGGGAGTCATTGTTGATACAATCGACATCGTTAATTGTTAAAATGAGAATCATTGGACCGATATGACTGCCTTGAGGCCGATGTGGCTTTAATAGGATCTGAAATTGAAGATCTGACCTTTATACTGGCGTTTTTCTAACTATGATTAGATCCATGAGATAAACCCTGATTGAAAAGGAAGAGCTTTAATTACTATCTCTCAAACGCACAGAGTGCTAGATATAAACTCGGTAAGGTTTTTGGTTGTTCACCTACCCTTAAAAAATCCATGCTGGTTCGGTGAAATGATTGTCTTGCAGTGGAAAAACATTGTGTCATAAACAATGCTTTCAAAGCAACATTTCTTTTTTAGTGCCTGGGCCTAGCTTCTCGCAACCACTTGTGTTGTGTGCCTGCACAACTAGATGGCGTCTGGTGAAGTTTCCTTCTTTGCGCACCATCTTGGCATATTGACGTTGGTTTTCTTTTCCACCTTCGATGATCCTGCCACTTGCTTTTGATCTTGTCCTATAAAACACTCTTGGTTTCTTTGCAAAGTGCAGGGTTTTGCGGCGAATGCATTAGATGGCTGGAAAACTACCTGACTTTTCGAATATATAGTGTAAAAATCAATTAGAGCCTCATTTATGAAGTTAGCATTTCGCAAGATGTTCCTTTAGGTTCAAAATTGGGCACACATTTATAAATAATATATTCGAACGGCTTACTGCAACCGCTGAAAAACAGCGCATATGCAGATGACAGCGATTGTAGGGTCTCACATGGATTTTGGAAGGGCAACTACAAATATACAGTGAGTGCTAGATGTCATTGCGAGATGGTTTTATGACAACGGGCTTACAATAAACACTGAGAAGACGAAAATCACCCACATCAAGTCACCAAATATCGTGTATCATGATATTCGAATCAAGTTTCATGACACAAAATGCGTGCACGCCAACAACGTGCTTATGGCTACATGGCACAGAATTCACACTAGGGTTGACGACGGAGTTCAATCGAATATTTCAAACCTTCGATATGCCAAATAGTTTCAGGAAATCAATAATATTTCCACTTCACAAAAACGGGGACTATGGTGAACCAGCGAACTACAGGGGTATCTCGTTTTTAAATACGTCAGTGAAATTATTTGGTGTCCTGCTTTTCAATCGGTTAAGAAATTGGGTCAATGATAAGAAAGCTCTATACGAATTGCAAACTGGGTTTTAGAGGAAAATATTCAACTGCGGGTCTAATATTTCCACTTGTTAATATCAGAAGGAACAAAACAAGTTATATGCCCTATTTGTATACTTTCGCGCAGCATTTGACTCCATAGATCGTAACTCTCTATACTATAAACCATACACACTCAGAATATCCAGTATTATATTGTATTATACGATAGCAACACCCCGTTTATATGGGACGGAAAATGTGTTTCCGAATGATTCGCAACTATAATGGGCGTAAAACAGGGATGTATTAAAAGTGCACTATTATTCACCTTATTTATCAATGACATCACAGTTAGTATCAGAGGCGGAATTGAAATTGACCATACAAATCCTGCAATAATGTATTCCTTGCCGACACAGTTAACAGTATGCAGCTAATGATAAATAGACTTGCGAACTATTGCAACACCTGGAATCTGTCTGTCAATCTGGAGAAAACGAAGACAATGGTATTTCGAAAGGGACGGCGCAGATACTCGCAAAATGAAACATGGAATTATCAAGGTGATTGCATAGAAGTTGTAAGAAAATACAAATATTTGGGAGCCCTAATAACAGTCAATCTAAATATCATATGCATCAATAATAAATTTGTGCCTCATAGTGCGAAACAAAAAATAATACACAACGATTGCATTTCAATTATATGCTAAAAGTTATATTAATGGATGATGAAAAGATATCAAAGTTAATACTTTCGCGTATACTAGCAACAAAAGGAAGCTATGTGCAAGAGTGGAAAAATCGAGCGCATAATTTTGGATTTAACTTAAGGATTATGCACAGTGATCGGAGAGCAACATTAAGGGACAAGTTTTACAGCCTACTAAATAAAAACAGGGCAACATTTATATGAAGCTTTCGTCAACGAAGCCCAATCGTAAATTACGATAATACATACTTTTTAAATACCAATTCCACTGACAGGATAAGCACAATTTTGAAGGTGAGAACTAGTAGCTCTGAATTAAGTATATACCTCATCGACCAGAACACCCAATTACATGCGATCTATGCAATCTTAACGAAAGGGAGGATGTATTGGACTTTATCGCAAAATGTCCTATTTTTGGGGAGACATGCCTATTTTTCTTTGGCATAAACTTACTGGAAAGAGAGGATGCGATGTACATTTTGGATGAAGAACGAGGCTGGGATGTGCTCTATAAATATACAACGACTGCACTTAAGTATAGACAATGCATAGTTGAGAGCGATTTTTACAATTATTGTAAAACTATTCTCTTGCTTTTTGTTCATTCTTATAATTAATCTGCGCTTTTAATACATACATATTGTATATGTAATTTCATTATTTAACATAAATGTCAATCTAGTAGACGCCCCTCAGCCAAACAAAACACACCTAGAAATTATAAACATGTTGTAACAAACAATCTTGTTTATTAATTAAATAAACAGTCTTTCTAACTTCTAACCAACTGTTAGGCGAGCGCACAACCGAAACGGAAACATAAACAACCGAGAAGCCCTGAGAAACATCTCGAAGCTGTCAACCCGAAGGTACAAAAACTTTCCAGATTCTTGGTGGATGGAATTCCAGCGGCGAATTGGAAATTTGGTTATTTATCTGGAAAGCCAGAGCCAAATATATAAGGAGGTTGACAGAAGTCCAATTTTGAGTTCTGTTTTTGGTCAGCGATGACAGCGGCTTTTAGAGACGTGCAGAGTTCAAGCCAAGAAAAATTGTAGTAGATTTCTTCTGTAATTAATTTTATTTAGTTAAAAACAATTTTAATAAAATAAGTTAAAAAAAACCCTCTCGGGAACTAGAAAATTTGTGTTCTTTTCGTCGTAACTTTGGCATTCTTCGGCTTGATCGGCGATTTTTGTAACATAACTTTTTTCTCGTCAAATAAATAAAGTCAGTCCGACCAATTGTGAAAGCTTATGTGAACACTACTGCGAAGGCATAACGCTTGCAGTGGCTTGGTCATATGGCTGGAAAATTTGTTCGCTCTGTTGGATGATGTACATGCATGTGTCATCGGTGGTCGGGAAAAGAATACTATGAATCAGAAAGAAAGGCAAAAATAGTTATCAGAAGTGGGATGGTTGAGATCCCTTATTTTCGGATCATAACCTCGCAGATAAAAAGGAAGAAGAAGTTATCTGGACGCCAACCCTGAAGTTTTTGTGAAACAAACAACTGAGTTTCAAACCACTACATCAAATCTTTCTCTTTCTCTCTCTCTTTCCTCTCTCTCTCTCTCGCTCTCTCTCTCTCGCTCTCTATCTCTCTCTCTCACTCTCTCTCCCTCTCTCGCTCTCTATCTCTCTCTCTCGCTCTCTCTCTCTCGCTCTCTCTCTCTCTCTCTCTCTCTCTCTCTCTCTCTCTCTCTCACCCCTTGAGTGCACCCAAATTATTTTAAAAAAATCGAAATACTAGGTTGGAGTACACGATTCATCACAGGAATCTCAAAAAACGTTTGATGTCTCACCTTCCGCGAGTGTCGGTTAAATATCCGAAAATGCTCATGTCATAAGAAAGCTTTTCAAAAATATTGTCCGATAATTTGTTTCAAGATCTTAGATCGCATTTTCCAAATCAATATTGAACATAAAGAACAAGTGTCTGCACATGTAAGCAGAATTACTGTATGGGAAGTAATGGGTGGATCGGATTAGCGAAACATCACTGTATACACATATGTTACATATGTATATTCATTTATATTTTGACTTATAATTGATTTTGTTACATGGAAATATATATAAGATATTTTGTGTTTTGGATCATGCGTCTTCTTCTTCTTCCTATTTCGGCTAGTTTGGGATACTGCGTATTAGGATTAATTTGCCAAACACATACCAAATAAATAAATGAAACCTCTAAGGTCTTAAAATTCGACTTTATTTTGAATTTATAAACAGCATGTTTGAAGTAAGCACGCTGAATTTACAATTTGATTAAAACTTTTACTTATTTTTGTCCTTTTTCTCGCTGTTTTTGTTGATTTTTTTCCGTTGCTTCATTGGAATTATGTGTGGTCAATATATAGGTATGATAAAACTGGTTTATACTATTTTCATTTAGACTCATTTCAAGGACTTTAGCTGCGAAGAAGACAAATGTAACATAATGGATTAAGAATTAAAAATACTTACGGAATGAAGAGCGAAGGAAGTCATCCCAATCGTGAATGTGATTGTCCACACCATATTTTTCCACCTGATCAATTTTGTTAGCTCTATTTGATGTACAATCAGAGAGGCTCACATACAGAATAGCCAGAATAATCGGCATAAGGAACTTTTTCATGTTTTTCGCGTCAGATATGTCTACAAAAGAGGAAAGCTCATTAAATGGTCAAAAAAATCTACAGAAAACATAACCTCCAAAGAAAATCTGCTACCAAAGACCGGTTTATAATTTCTCTTTCTTAACCCTAGAAGTATAATCTTCGTCAATTCGACGAACATAAATTTTTCGAAAATTTGACTTTGATATTATATCATATTATTAGATATTATACTTTGATATTTATCAAAAAAAAATTATTGATAAACATAAATTTGCAATTTGTCAAAAACTTTCAATCAAAAATTTGATTGGTGTATTACTTCGTCGAATCGAAGAATGATTACCTTTAACGTACACAAAAATATGATTACCTTGCTAGGGTTAAATTCCCATATAATTTACGTTCAAAAATAAATTGATATATTTTTAGAAAAAGTATTATATTACAAATTACAAATGTCTTTCATTATTAGCAGTAAAACTAATATAATTAGAATACTGGACACTCATAATGTTGGAATCTCAAACCCCGTAAATAGCTAATATGTCAGCCAATTATTATTCGCCTCATTTGTTTTGCATAACTAATGAAAATAAATTTATAATTACTTTCAGTATATAATGTTATTGAATTTTTCCAATTAGCTTATCAACTAACAATATGCAATTTGGAAACTTAATTACCGTACTTCCCATGATGTTAAATGCCTTATTTTTTTTATAGCAAGAAACAGTGCAAAAACCGAATCTGTATCATTACATTTTGATGTTTTTATCTGACGTCTGATGGTGAGCAAAACTCTTCTTCTCCAGTCCTCCCCGTTGTCGTCCGCTACAAATGACTAACCCTAGTTCGCTAGATTAGTGTCAGCTAAGACTTACACGCATGTACTCAATCGTGGGCAGTGGTTATCGAGAATGAGGTAGCAACATATACCCAACTCCCTGGTGGCGTGAATTTTAGAGCCGTGCGAGCGATGATGAATGAGCTCCTATGGCAGCTCTGGCATGGCTCTAGAAGGGACAGTAAGTAGCATGCCGATAACCTAAGATGGACAGTTGTACCGTGCAGAAAATGAAAAACAGAAACCTACAAAAAATTACAAAGAGAAATATTTAGAGGAAATTTTACTGGCTAGTGTTGTCACTTGGATTTTGGAAAAAGTGGTAGATTGGAGAAAAAAATGTGGTAGATTAGATACAATATTGACATTGGTATAGCCCCAACATTTCTAGAATTTTTTGCATTCCGTTGTAGATGTGGTAGATTTGAAAAACCTGCAAAATTGTGGTAGATCTACCACAATTGTGGTAAAGTGACAACACTGCTGGTGACAGTGAGGATGCGGAGAGCACACTCACTGATGATAGCGTAGTGGGAAGTGAGCAAGTGGGTACTCTCACTTCGGAATATAAGGGTAATAGTGGGTTGGCGGACATCCGCTTTACAATACATAAAGGCAAAGTGAGTTGGCTAGTACTTTCGCTAATTTTTCTACGAGGCCGACCGACGGGGGTAAAATCAGGACATCAATATTATTTAAAACCCTTAGTCTTTAAATGAAGAATTTTATGCGCGGTAACCAATATTGTATTTTATCTCAAAATAAACCAAGCAGCTATCTTATTCAAAACCCAACTTAAGGGCATTTCTGTGGTGTGGCAAAATCGCATCATCACCTCCACGCGGTGCCCGCTGGATAGCTATCTGATAGTGAACTAACGATGAGCGTATGCTGAGTCTAACGATATATGTGTAGCTGAACACTCAGACCTGCATAAGCACATCTCGATGAACTTCAGCGCGCATATGTTCAACCGGACGAGGCATCTCTTGTTGATCTGATTGGCTCAAAAAAATATGCGTCTCAGAAGTCTAGCAAGAGCTCCTCAGAACGAAGACGTGCGGCGGATGAATTCTCTCGATGGAATCAACGGTGACGTCTACAGACCAGCGGATACATTACCGGAGCTACTTCAACATATTTGGAGCTGAGGTCTGTAAGGATTTTCAATACTACGTCAGGGTATTGAAAAAGATATGGTGGCGGATGTACCCTTAATGGGCCAACGGCAGCGCTCATATCCCCGAAGTGGGTTACTGACATCGGTGTATCCGGCCTCTTGTCCTAGGGGTAAAAAAAAAAGAGGATCTGGTCCTCCAGGTTGGGGGTTGTGCCGTCGGGTCAACTTCCCTGCCACGTAAAAAACCTTCGGTTACGAAGCACCCAACAGCCTCGGATAAGGATGATTTTACTGTTGACGACCCAAGCAAACGTAAAAAGGACAACGATTTCGTGTCTGCACACGGAATTTTAGGTCCCTCTACAAACCACGTGCAGCCGAACAACTTGCGGAGACCCTAGAGTGTTTCAAAGCAGACATTACCGCCATACAAGAAGTACGATGGGATGAGCCGGACAAAGGAGGATGAAAAACCGCGACATCTACTACGGCGATTGCTACAGACAACAAAGGCAGACTAAGGAAAGAAGTCTTGAGTTTCCGGCATGTGAACGAGCATCTTATGACTATCCATATCAAGGCTAAATTTGCCAACATACGTCTAATATGCGCTCACACCCCTCACGAGAAGATGGACGACGCGACCAAGGATGACTTCTACCAGCTCTTGGACAAGTCGTAGCAATGCCCTAGCCACGATGTTAAAATTATCCTGGGTGATTTTAACGCAAAGCTAGGAAGAGAGGACGTCTTTAGTAGCGTGGTCGGAAAGCACAGCCTGCACGACATCACATCTGACAACGGACTCAGGCTAATCGACTTTGCAGCGGGGCGAAACTTTGTCGTAGCTAGTACGCGGTTCCCGCGTTTCGATATTCACAAGGGAACATGGCTCTCCTTTGATCGAAAAACTGTCAACCAAATAGATCACATTGCGATCGGCGCAAGGCACTCTTCCAGTATTCTGGGTGTCCGGACTTTCCGAGTAGCGAACGTGGACTCGGATCACTGCCTAGTTGTAGCCAAGGTACGGATGCGGATATCCACAACGGAGCGAAATCAACGAAATACTGTGAGGAAATTTGACGTCGGGCGGCTACAATCGCAAGAGACCGCCAGAACCTTTGCCGATCGTGTTTCTTCTAATCTTAATCTAAGTCCTATGCCGTCAGCAGCAAATGCGGAAGACCAGTGGAGCGTTGCCAACGATCCATCAGAGATGCCGCCTCTAATGTACTGGGTTTCTCTCGCCCACCACAACGAAACCCCTGGTTTGATGAGGAATGCCGGCAAGCACATTCAGCTAAACAAGAGGCGTACAAAGCGGCGCTGCATAGAAGGACTAGAGCTGCTTACGAGCTCTACGTGCGCAGGAGAAAAAAAGGAACATCGGCTTCTCACGAAGAAGAAAAAGGAGCATGAGAAGCGCTCGAATGAGGAGATTGAGAGACTTTATTGCAAGAATGATGCTCGAAAATTTAACAAAAGGTAAAAAGAACATGCCAGTGTTTCAAAGCCAGAACAGAAGCCTGCAGGGACAGAAAAGGCAATATAGTAGTGGAATCGCAGTCGGTGCTGAGGATATGGAAGGAACACTTCTGCAGACTGTTAAACGGCGATGATGAAAAATATTCCGCTGTCAGGCAAAATGAGCCATTCAACAGTGACGATGACAGTCAAGATTTCCATCAACCCGGTCAGAATGAAGTGAGGATAGCGATATCTAAACTCAAATCCAACAAAGCTGCCGGAGCCGACGGCCTTGCCGCTGAACTTTTCAAGGCAGGAGGAGATGAGTTGGTAAGGAGCATGCACCAGCTCATCTGTAAAATCTGGTCGGAAGAAAGTATGCCCGATAAATTAAACCTCAGCATCGTTTGCCCAATCCACAAGAAAGGAGACCCCCTCAACTGCGCCAATTATAGAGGCATCAGTCTCCTCAACATCGCATATAAGATCCTGTCTGCCGTATTATGTGAACGCCTAAAACCGATCGTCAACAACATAATAGGTCCTTATCAGTGCGGTTTCAGGCCTGGAAAGTCCACCATTGACCAAATATTCACACTACGGCAGATCTTGGAAAAGACCCATGAATATAAAATCAATACGCACCACCTCTTCATCGATTTCAAAGTTGCCTATGATAGCGTGTATAGAGACGAGTTATACAGAGCCATGTCTAATCTTGGCATCCCTGCCAAACTCGTCCGTTTGTGCAGAATGACGATGGAGAACTCTCGCTGCTCCATCAAAGTCGGTAAGAACATCACCGAACCGTTCGATGTCAGGAAAGGTCTTAGACAAGGTGACGCGCTATCATGCGATCTCGTTAACATACTCGTAGTACTTGATAGAATTGTACCAAACTCACAAGCCAACACCGCAGGTACAATCTTTTACAAGTCTGTACAACTACTCGCTTACGCCGATGACATTGACATAATCGGAAGAACTCAGCGGGCAGTCAATGGGGTATTTACGAGTATTGAGATCGAGGCAACAAAGATGGGTCTAGCGGCCAATGAAAGCAAAACAAAATATATGCTGTCTACAAAAAAGGACACCCAACATCGGCGTCTTGGACAGAACGCCACAATAGACAGATATAATTTTGAGGTAGTAAAGGATTTCGTCTACCTAGGCTCTATGGTGAACTCCGCAAATGACATCAGTAGGGAGATCACACGAAGAATTACTCACGCCAATCGTCGTTTCGTTGGGCTAAAACGGCAATTGAGTAGCAAAGCCCTATCTCGAACTACTAAGGTAACTCTTTATAAGACTCTAATCATCCCTGTCCTGCTGTATGGCGCAGAGGCATGGGCTTTGACAAAACCGAATGAGGATGCCCTTGGTTATTTCGAGAGAGAAGTTGTTCGAGCGATCTTTGGTCCCGTCTGCATAGACGGTGAGTGGAGGAGAAGGTACAATGCCGAACTATACGGCCTGTACATCAGCGACATCGACATCGACTTAGCCAGAAGAGTTCACATACAGCGACTAAGATGGCTGGGTTATTTAGAGCGGATGGAGCCCAACGTTCCTACTAAGAAAGTATTCGAATCCACCCCAGATGGGCGACGCAGTAGAGGACGACCTCGCGGTAGGTGGTGCAAACAAGTGGAGGGGGACCTCAACCAACTTGGCGTGCGCAACTGGAGGCAGCTGGCTCGTAACCGTGCCGGTTGGCGAGGTTTGTTGGTTGAGGCCTAGGTCTACCCCGGACTGTAGCGCCATCTAAGTAAGTAAGGGCATTTCTTTTAAACAACTTCAGTGATGTCGACTTAGTAGCAGCACCCTGCGAAACGAAGGGGAATAAACCCCTGTGCCTAGTATCAGCCTACCCCCGCACGAGCTGTCGGAGATTCCATTTGCCAATATGAAGGGCAGATGGATCTACATCGTGGGCTGCGATGCAAATGCGCTTCACTCCCAATTGGCAAGCAGTGATACTAACACAAGGGATGAGTGACTTTTTGACTTTATTCTATCCACCAAGCTCACCATTTGCAACAAGGGTGCTACGCCAACTTTCGTGGTAAGAAACAGGCAAGAAGTACTAGACATTATACTAGTTTCTTGTACTGATAACTTAACGGTAGAGAAATTGAGAGTTTTAGAAGAGGCATCCGTATCAGATCACAGGTGGATAAGCTTTTGGATAAGCTTCCAACACAGCGCTATACCCTAAGAGATCAGGCTGGGGTAGGTATACAGAAGTACTAAGGAAGTATTTTAAAGATAGGTCAATTGGCAATGGCGATTCCCAAGATATAGACAGGGCAGTAGATAACTTAGGCAAAATAGTTAACTTGGGAGGCGAAAAGGTGTGTCCAGTAATGAAGGCTTCCAAGAGGTCACAACGTCCATGGTGGAGCAAAGAGTTGAACTCCAAGGAAACAGGTCAGGCAACTCTAAAATAGGGCGAGTATACAATCTAAAAGAAAGTTGTGGAAGCAATTCTATGAGTCTATACCGGATACTAGTGAAGCTAGCAAACTTTGGAGATGCTGGCTAAAAACACCGCTTTTCCTAGCTTCATTCGGAAATCTGAAGGTTCGTGGGAAGTGAAATACTGTCTGTGTATTATATAGTCTACAACTATGTAGTAGAGGGCGAAAATGATCAAATAGAATATACTAGAATATCGGAAGTTTCACCAAAAGGAACGCGTCAGAGAAGCAAAACCCATACAGAAATCTGTAAAGATGAAAATGGAAACATTGTAGTAGAATCACAGTCGGTGCTGAGAATATGCAAAAACTACTTCTGCAGACTGTATAACGGCGACGAAGGCAGAATGAACAATTCAACGTAGACGATGATAGTCAAAATTTTCGTCCACCCGAACAAAACGAAGTGAAGATAGCAATATCCAAACTGAAATCGAACAAGACTGCTGAACCTGACGGTTTACCGACCGAACTTTTCAAGGCAGCTGGTGATCAACTGGTAGAGAGAATGCACTAACTCATCTCTAAGTTTTGGTCAGACGAGTTTTCTGTCTGATGAATAGAATCTCAGCATCATTTGCCCGATCCACTAGAAAGGAGATCCCTTCAACTGCGCCAATTATAGAGGCATCAGTCTCCTCAACATCGCATATAAGGTCTTTTCTGCGATGTGTGAACGCCTGAAACCTTTTATCAACAGCCTGATAGGCCCCTATCAGTGCGGTTTCAGCCCAGGGCAGTCCGCCGTCGATTAAATCTTCACACTTCGACAGATCCTGAAGAAAACGCAAGAAGTCCAAATTGATACTCATCATCTCTTTGTCGATTTCAAGGCCGCCTATGACAGCATCTATAGAGAAGAGCTATTATATTAGAGCCAACTAGTTTTGACATCCCTGCCAAACTTGTTCGTCTGTGCAGAATGACGATGGACAATGCTCGCTGCTCCATCAAGGTCGGTTATAACCTCACCGAGACTTGATGTCAAAAAACGTTTTATACCAGGTGACACGCTGTCATGTGACTTTTTCAATATCGTACTTGAACGGATTGTGCGGAACTCGCAAACCAACACCAGAGGCACAATCTATCAAAAGTCTGTACAACTGCTGGCATACGCTGATGATATTGGAAGAAATCAGCGCAGCGGGCTGTCACCGATACGTTTGCAAGAATTGAAACAGAAGGGGCCAAAATGGGATTAGCGATAAACGAATGCAAAACCAAGTATATGCTGTCAACAAGAAGGGGCTGCCAACACCGACGAATTGGACAGAACGTCACAGTGAAAAACCGTGGTTTTTAAGAACCTTAAAAATTCCTTATTATATGTAGAAATTATGGAAAGTGGGTAGTGGATTTCGTTAATTGCCAAGCTTATTTTACGAAAATCTGTAACTTCCAATTTATTTAATAATAAGTTATTTTTTATCAATTAATTGTTTATATTAGTAACGGATGACGTTAGCTACACCATATCTAATTAACTAATTAAGCAAGTTATTATCGTTCTTCAGCCGAAAATGTGAAAAGTACGGTAGTTAAAAGTAGTTAATTGGAAAAAATGCACTAACGATATATGTATTTATAATTAAACTGCTAATTAATTTGCGTCAGTTAATAGCATTAGTTAGGCATAACGTAGCTTCCAGAGCAGCTATGACTATATAAGGAGCCCGAAAATGCAGTACTGTGGGTGTCGCAGAATTGCCTTCACTACCTTCTTTGTACATTTAAATGTAAGTCATTTTCAATATATTTTTAAAAATTAAATACATATGTAAATAAAAAAAAAAAACTTTAATTTCGATTCTCTAACTATCTTCAAAATTCCTTCATTATCTTATTAACAAAGGCACCATTATTGAGGCAACCAAAAGTAGAACTCATAGTGAGGCTTTTTGTATTCAGTCGTCTTTAAAAATTCTTTATGTAATAGTACTCGTACATATATGTATATTTTCTCTTTCAAATAGAGGACAACTTTACTAAAGCATAATGAATAAATTCGGTAATTCCATTTTCCTTGTTGCGATTTGTCTTAGCATCGCTTATTCGATGCCACACATTGAATATGATAGATATGGCTTGAACGGTAGAGCTAACATGTATCCCGATACGGAACATCAAGCGCAACGATTGTTAGAAAACGTATTTGCTTCGGATAATCATCTTGGCTACGATATCCGTCAAAATCTATATGATTTCGACTGGGATGGACTCTTTCGTTATATTTTTGGTAAGACATTTTTATTTGAAATTAGCAACCTTGGTTAGCTTTGGTTCTTCTATGCTTTACTTAATTTTCGTAGCTCAAGGATTCAACCATGGATTGGACAACCAGGAGTATCAACCACCAAAATATGCGCATAGGTTGAGAAAACGCCAAAATGATTAAGCTCTTGAAGAGTAGGCGACTGGAGGTCTATACATTTCAATCCAGCGTAATTGACTGAACAGTTCATATATGTACATCAAGTCTAAATAAAGGGCTTTCATAAAAATGGTGCGGTCTTTATTTATTCAGTGTTTAAGATAGTTTAAATATTTATAATTAAAATACACAACTGGATCGGTTTTTGTAAGTTTCAAATTCTCTCCGATGATAAAACCGTTTGTATTTTAAAAATAAATATACGTAGGCATAATAACTGATATGAAATGTCCAGAATTATAAACATCATATAGAAAAACTAAAAAGCTAAAGGGCACAGACCATTGACATACTATATGGACTGTTAGTAGCCAACTTCGCGTTGGTTCCAACATTAGCCCTAGCTGTCTTGGTTCGGAGCGTAAAAAAATGGAAACTCACACTTGTTTGAAACTTCTTTGGATGCAGTTGGGTGTACAAAGGCAGTATTTTCATTGACATATTACAAAAAAATTGATTCGTAATAAATATACGAATATTGTGCAACTTCAGTCATTTTGTTGGTTACTTCTATCAGAATTTATTTGAACTAGCACATTTTGCATGTGACATCTGTTGCAAACAATTCCTCAACAATTTGAATTTCAACCGATTCACTTAGCAAATCCACACAAACCTAAGAGATGTCTCTACCATTCTCTGAAAAGATTTAAGATGGTTGGCAATTTATTTCCACATTTTTCCGCTCCGAACCAAGAGGGCTAGTTATGTTGGCGTCATTTTTTTGGGCAGAGATTTTATGGAACTGACATTTCTCTAGCAGTCTATATATAGTATGTCAGACATCTTCATCAACGAGGATCTTCCACTTGTTCTACGTCAGAGAGAAGAAAGTTATCTGAGGTACAATGAGCGATAACCTGCAAATAAAGACGTCTCTGATGGACGACATGTTAATAGTGGATGGGACGATTTTTGCCTGGGATACCGCCCATGGCCTGCACAGTAGAAATGTCGATAGATTCAACTTATTGAGTGAACATTTTATAGAACTACACGATTTACAACTACAAATTGAGACCAAAACACGCACCCAAGATCAACCATAATCTTCAAACGTGAATCTATTGAAACCTGTCAAATCCTCCCACATCTTGCCGTCAGCGACATCTCTTGGTCACCAGCAGGAAAATTCTGGTACCGGAAGCTGTTTTATAGACACCCTTCCGTCAGTCAGCCGTTAAATTCAAACAACTTTAAGAAAAGTAATCATCATTTTTTTTAGATCTAAGAATATTAAATTACAATATTGCCGTGTTAAGTTGAATTGACGTATCTGCGTTTTTGCCATTTTGAGATAAATGCGGTTTTCTTTTTTTATCTGCAACTTTTTTATGTTTTGACCAATGTCTTTCATAAGTACTAAAAGTAGTTATTCTTTTTTGAATAAGAATAAAATAATAACCATCCCAAAGATGACAAAAGAAGCCCTAACTCCTAAACACTAAAAATGTATTATAGATACGTCGTTTCAACTTAACACGGCAGATTACTGCAGGACTTAATAATAAAAACTTTTTCCCCGATTTCTTTAACTTCATAAGAGAATTTGATATATTTGTTCTCGTAGAAACTTTTTTAACTGAAAACCATCATGAAAGATACAACAACCTTTTCAAAGGTTATGAACTTGCTTGGACAGCAGCTTCTAGAACTTCCAACTTTGGCAGAGCAAGCGGAGGGCTGTTGGTTGGATTTAGAAGCCCTCTTAAGATATATTATAAAATTTCAAATGCATGGAAATTCTAGTGTTATTGCGTGTCAGATGGACGGTATAAATGGGTTCTTTGTTCCGGTATACTTCAACTGGAATCATTGGAATGAAGATTTTTACCACTTGGAAGACCTTCTCGCAGACCTGGATGAAAACAATGTCTTTCTGATGAGTGACTTCAACGCCAGAATTGGAGCTGTGTAGTGTGGCGATCTAACTCCCTGATAATTCCAAGCAGTCTGAACTACTATCGTGCCTTAAAAAACAATCAAAGAGACGATAATGGTATCCGGTTTTTAGACCTGTGCGACTTTTACAACTTTTATAACTCATATATCAGGCTTATTTACACAGCAGCTATCAAACAATATACTCGTATGATGTTATCCGCAGGAAAGAAAAAAGCGAGCACAGCATGAACATCATTGCCTCCTTGTCAAATGCAAGATTGCCAGGCGTTTTCTAGAAAGCTATGAAAGCGGCAAACGGTTCGAGGTACTCAATAGGCCGCTTTCTTAAGGCAAGTGAATTAAAAGAATACTTTACCTCTCTACTCAACATTGAGCGCAGAGCTATTCGGTTTCAGTATGCACAGCCGCTGATAGCAGATCGATTTCTTGATGCCGATTTCACAATGGAAGAGCTCCTGACAACTCTAGGTACAACCAAACTAAACAAGGAACTTGGCATAGGCAGAATCTCGTCCAAGTTTTTTAAAAATGCCACACCGGAATATATCGCGAAATTAACTGACTGCTATAATAAGATCTTCCAAAATTGTGAGATTCCACCGGGATTCCTGGTTTCAATTATTTTTCCGCTTTTTAAAATTGGAGACATTAGTCTTCCAGAAAGCTATAGAGGTATCTCCTTCTTGAATACGTCAATGAAGCTTTTTGGAGGGATGTTATATCGCAGATTAGCAACTTGCGTTAACAAAAGGAGGCCACTCTAAGTGATCCAAGTGCTCTTATTATCGAACCTTGCCCAGACTTATCTGCAGCGCAGTAAAAAATTGTTCGCCTTCTTTGTTGACTTCAAAGCAGCATTCGATTCAATAGACAGAGAAAGTCTCTTTTACAAACTGTCGAACATAGAAATTTCTTCTAAAGTTATAGCAACTCTAAGAGAGCTCTGTACGCGCGGCTGCTACGATAGCTGTGTGGGATGGTGAATCGGTATCAGGTCAATTTAGTTCATCGATGGGCCTTAGGCAAGGATGTGTGTTGAGCACTTTTCTCTTTGCTATCTTTATTAGTGGCATCGTGGAACGCCTTGGAGGAGGCGTAGTTGTAGCAGGTGTTATGGTGCCGGTGTTATTCTATGCTGATGACATAGCACTTTTAGCAGACTCCCCTAAGCAGCTGCAAGAAATGATCAACAAGTTGGAAAGATACTGTGACACTTGGAACCTAACTGTCAACACAAGTAAGTCCAAAATCATGATTTTCCAAAAAGAGCTCGGAAGAAAAATTGCATCGCTTCTTCCTAAAGCGGATCTTCAAACTACCATCCACCAAACTACATACTCGTACTACATATTGAGACTGGTTTGTCGAACATGTTTTCAGACACACTCAAGCTGCATCCGACGGTTTCTAGACCAGGTCACTAAAGACGATGTAACGTGCAATATGTATCCTGAATTTGCTAAATAAAGTATTTTTTACTCTGATCTAATCTAATCTGAACTTAAGTTGTTTTCAAATGTCAGTTACATAGAGCAGTTATGTACACATTTATTAAAGTTCCGAAGTACTACTTAGCACAACAGTAGCATACTAAATTCAAATGCAGTTAGTCAAACGTTTGACTGTGTTCAAACAGTGTAATAGTAGCTTTAGTTAAACAAACGGGTGGTATTCAAATTTGAAAACAGCTAATAGTCCTTGGAGACCATCCCAGGACTATTGTTGGTTTCTCTTATCATTCTCTCGCATTTGGATCTTGGAAACATGCGCCATATGCTTCACAGCGTTGGCTAATTTGCATTGGTTTTTTTTTAGCTTGATTCTTCCTTTAGTCGTCGCAAGGTGACAGAACATTTTTTTTAATTGATTATATTGTCTTTTCTTGAAAGCAAAACAAAGTATATGCTGTCTACAAAAAAGAACACCCAAAATCGGCATCTTGGACAGAACGCCACAATAGACAGATATAATTTTGAGGTAATAAAGGATTTTGTCTACCTAGGCTCTATGGTGATCACACGAAGAATTACTCTTGCCAATTGCTGTTTCTACGCGCTAAGAAGCCAATTGAACAGCAAAGCCCTATCTCGAACTACCAAGGTAACTCTTTACAAGACACTAATCATCCCTCTCCTGCTGTATGGCGCAGAGGCATGCGCTTTGACAAAACCGGATGAGGATGTCCTTGGTTATTTTGAGAGAAAAGTTCTTCGAGCGATCTTTGGTCCCGTCTGCATAGACGGTAAGTGGAGGAGAAGGTACAATGCCGAACTATACGGCCTGTACATCGGCGACATCGACATCGACTTAGCCAGAAGAGTTCACATACAGCGACTAAGATGGCTGGGTTATTTAGAGCGGATGGAGCCCAACGTTCCTACTAAGAAAGTATTCGAATCCACCCCGGATGGACGGCGCAGTAGAGGACGACCTCGAGGTAGGTGGTGCAAACAAGTGGAGTGGGGACCTCAACCAACTTGTCGTGCGCAACTGGAGGCAGCTGGTTCGTAACCGTGATAGCTGGCGAGGTTTGTTGGTTGAGGCCCAGGTCCACCCCGGACTGTAGCGCCATCTAGAAGAAGTATTGTCTTTTCTCTATATTCTGTAGATAAATTTGCCATACAAAACAAATGCAATAAAAACAAGTGGATTGACTTTGATCTTTTACGTCATTTACATAACTGGATTGAAAAATTGAGTTGAAAAATGATTAAGCCTCACTCCGCGTTTTCATTGTAAAAAAAATTGAGAAATTGAGTTGAAATGGAATTGAGAGAGGATTAAGTTTGGAACTACTTCCTCTGTGCGCAAATTAAGGTATGCTAAACTACTTACCCTTATCCGCCATTTTATTTTCGTGACGCCATAGTAATGACAAACAATAAGAAAGGGAAACAATACATACGCAAAAATGTCATTAAATGTTGAACAAATAAAAAGGAAACAAGTAATAAGCAAAGAGGCCATAAAATGTTGAAAAAAAGGAAACAATGCATGCAACTAGCATCGAAAATCCCTTCCGTAATTGTACCTATTCTTTGTAAAGAATAAACAACCCCTTTTTGTTGTCTGACGTCACAACGAGATATTTTTTTCATTTCTCTTTTTCCTTCTCTATCTGTCAAACTCAATATTTCAATCCGCGTTTACATAGAAAATCTCAACTGAATCACAGACAATTTTGTGATTGGATTTAGTTAATGACAATTCAATTCAATCCGCGTTTACATGACACTTAATTATCATTGATTTTGGATTCAATTCGTCATGTAAGCGGGGTATTTGGAGGGTCTGAGCATTTTATAAACTCTTGTTAGCTCTCAGAGTCACAGAGGTTTTAAAACTTCTGCCTTATTTTAGGATCCCATTAGCATTCTGATACCTCACAAGTTTAGGTTACGGCAAAATAGAATGAATAGTAACAAAGGATACTCTGATTCTAGCATCTTTCAGTAAAAGTTTTTCTCCATGTTTTCCTTAATTACGGTTTCAATTGATCGCCAGAACTGGGGTCGTCTTCTCCACTACTACAGATTTCAGTTGACCTATTTGAAAGGCAATCATAAAACTCTCTCACATAATCCAACTTGGTCTAATGGTCGGAAGTCGGGGCGTGTGTAGATGTGCCATCTGACAAAATTCTTGAACTGCTCGAACAGGTTGGGGCAATTGTAGCGTCGGTCGCTGGGGGATTTAACTCATTTGTTGCAGTGGTTGAAGATCGGGGGCTAAAACCCAGTTTATAAAATCTTTCTTTTTGATTATTGATTCGCCTTTCTTATCCCAGCTAGGGTTGTGCCTGGGCAAGGCACCTCATTCAACTTAGTTCTGTTTAAACACTAAACAATATATTCTTTTTATTTTTGATATCTGCATACGAGTACTACAGGTCAGGTTGGTATCTTTTTCTTTAAAATTTTCGATTTTGAGTATTTCATAAATTTTGGTATCTCTAAATTCTTTTTATCCGTCTGCCTTCAATAGCCTACCGCAAGTTACGTCTTAGACTATGCAATAACTAACTGATACGTGCTCGCCTTACTTCACCCATCTGCTTGAACGCTCATACATTTATTTATTCGTTAAAATATAATTGCCAACTGTATACAATACGGAAAATGTCTCAACTCATACTCGATTCGAACCAATTAAAGCACACACAACCTCCTCAAGCAGGTACAAACAGAAAAGGAAACCGAAGAAGAAGCAAACATGAAGAGAGTATCATCCTCCTTCCATCAACCAGTCGGCTGCTCTGCTCTTAAAGATAGCGAAAAGACAGCGAAAGGAGAATTAGAAAAAATATAAGTTATTACGGATATCACCACTGCGCGCAAATTCGAGATCATGATCAAGAAAAAGTAAATTAAGTTATAAATTTAGCAGAATATCAATTTGATATTGCTCAGCTTCTAGATAACGAAGATATGTAATTTTGGGCTTAAAGTCTAAATCTTTAAATCTCATAGCGCTTAAAATAATATCATTAAAATCGTCGGAACCGAAGTTGATGTTATTGGTGTTTTTGTGTTACTTTGTTTTTTTTTTGTTGTCTCTCAAACTCAAAACCAAATAAAGAGCTTTATACGAACCTGCTCCAGATTTCCCAATTAAGAAAAGAAGAATCATAATAATCCATTCAGACGTTTTCCTATAAGCCCCGAACAAAGGTAATATTAACTTTTTTTTTATAATAGTAGAGCTAACAAAGCAGAGTTGTCATCAGTAGATATACAGATTTAGTAAATTATACGGAAAACTGAACAAGGATGCACTTATGTTATAAGGAAGATCAAACGAGGGTAAGTGAAAAATCTTCCAAAGACACTATCAGCCGTATTAATAAATGCAGTGGATATGGTATTATTACGCAGTGGATATGTTCAAATCCTTATTAATAAAAAAAAATTCAGACTTAATTGACGTTTGTTAACTTGTGGTTAACTATCTCGCCGATTTCGCCAGTTAACGAGTTGATAACTTTTGAAAATAGTGCCTGTGTGTAAAATAGCTGCAAAGAAGATACACAAAAAATGGCTTATCATTAAACGACCAAAGACAGGCAAAATAATCAGTGCAGTTCTATGTAAAGAGAAAATGTTACTTTTCTATTAACACCCAAGATGTTTGCGACTCCCACTTAAGAAAAAATCCCTTTTCTGTTGTTTCTGTTGCTCACTGGCATGGAGGTACCCATGATTCTCGAATTTTCAGAGAGAGCAGGATAAAAGATCATTTATAAAGCAGGATTTCAGGGGTCGTCTTTTAGGAGATAGTGGTTATGCATGCACCAACCATCTTTTTATGCCCGTTTTATATCCCAGAAATCCTACAAAGGAATGCTACAATATTGCTCATATTGCTACTGCAAATGCGCTTGAACGAACCTTTGGTGTTTGGAAGGCCAGATATCTTTGGAGAATGCAAAATCTATCATTAGCCGCGTTTTGTTTTCCCCGTGAACTGGTTCAGTTCATATTTTTACACAGGATGCAAAACCAGCACTAGAGCTGGTTCAATTCGTGAACCAGAATTTCTATCCCATATCTCACCACTAGATGGCTTCTCACAAAAAAAAAATTATATGTAAAGATGGCAGCTCTGCCGAATGCCAGAAGTAAATCATAGTTATTTGTTGTATCCTCACTTTCGGACATAAGCATCTAAAAACACTTAATAATTAAGCAAATATAAAAATATTAAGCACTTTTCTCACTTTGATTGCTATTTTTCCGTCATTTTTAATCCATATTAAACGTCAGTGCGATAGCTGCTACTACCAACTTGGGAAAATTAAATTTCCAGGTGAACCAGGAGCGTTTTTTATTATTTTGAGATGAACTAGTTCAGTTCACGGGGAAAACAAAACGCGGCTACTGTAGCCCAAGGCGTTCGACATAACCTAGCCAATTATTATGACGTTTTAATATGTAGTAGATTTTGTTTCTTTTTGACACAATTAAGACAGTTGTTGCCATTTGCAAACTCTAGATATAATTAAAACGTCAGATAGATATTGCATGCAGAAAACATTTTTGTTAATAAGAAAATTTAACTAACGGATAACCTCGCTAACTCATTGGTTATCGGTGTGTTAGCGATTTTTTATTAATACGGCTATGTGAGAATAGCAACCGAATGGTCATGGTAGTGTCAGATTCTTACTGTCTAAAAAAACACCACCCTTCGATATAAATTTGTTAGATATTGCAACTAAGTAATAACTTATCAAACAAATTTTCTATCACAATATAAAAACGTTTGGCAGGTTACTGTCCACTGAAAGATCCTGCATGCTCCGCAATCTAGACGCGGTTAATCATTATCTCGCCAAGTTAAAAGGTTTCGTCGTTTGTAGTCGGCGCAATAAATTGCTCTCATCCAAAATTTGTAAAACTGTATTGTTGACATGTCCGATTAGTCGGTTTCTATGCTTTCTCGCGAAGCTTCTAGTTTCAGCCTCGATTGTCGGAATTCCGAGATCCCCGTGGATATAGTCGTTTCTACAATACCACGGTGTTTGGACAATTTCTCTTAGCACTTTATTTTGAAAAGTTTGTGAAATATTGGCATTTGTTTTCTTGGTACAACCCCAAAGTTGTATACATACCGTAGGTTCACATCGGCTATAGCACTTCTTTGTATAAAAGCAGTTTGTTCTCAGTACTGAGCTGGGAATGTTTGCAGAGTAACCAGTACAATTCTCTTTATTTGATTTCGAGTTCTTTACGTTTCATTTTCACGTGCGAATTCCCTTTCAGCCTTGCGTCGAGTTTCATTCCCAGGTATTTGGCCTCGTTTGCAAAAGGTATTCGGGCCGAGTTTAGAAAAATTGGCAAGTGATTAGTTTTCTTATAAGTGAAATTCACGTGAACAGATTTATTCGTTGAGGGAAATCCAACGGTCCCTCGTCCATTCATTTACTTTATTCAGTGTGTTTTACAGTTTTGCAGTCGTTTCTTCGATTGTTTTACCTACTGCTAGAATAGCGCTGTCATCGGCAAACGTAGCAAGGATAGTGCCATCTTCTTTCGGTATATCACGAGTATATAAGAAATTGAGAAGCGGCCCAAGAACGGTTCCTTGCGGTACGCCGGCCGAAATTTCTTTGAGCTCCGAGTATTCGTTTCCATATCTAACACGGAAGAGTCTATTCCCGAGATATGATTCTAGAATATCGTATAAGCATACACGGAGAACTTGTCATAGTTTGCATTTCAAGCCGTCATGCCACACCTTATCAAAGGCTTGTGAGACGTCAAGAAATACGCATGAGGAAATCTTTTTTTCTTCAAGTGCTTTCTCGATTACGTCAGTAATTCTATGCATCTGGTCAATCGTCGAATGCTTACTTCTGAACCCAAACTGGTGGACAGGGATAAGATTATTTTCATCTATAACCGGTTAGAGACGCCTTAGTAATATCTTCTCGAAATTTTTGGACATGACTGGAAGAAGCGAAATTGGTCTATACGAGTTTACCTCATTTGGCGGTTTCATTTCATGGTATGACTGCAAATCTATATGTAGAAGTCTCGTTTAACACTGACAATATTAATTCACATTTAATCGCAATATCTAAAAATAATTTCAAAACCGGTTGCACATATACCCAACAAGTTTGTATGTATTTGGTGGCGAAACATACTCGAAATTATCTAAATTTCAATTATTATTATTAGAGGTACTAGTGATAATACTGTTGTATCTTCGGACACATCTACTTCGATCATCATTGAGGGTCTAGATGGCGTCCGGTGAAGTTTCTTTCTTTGCGCACCATCTTGGCCATTGACGTATTCAGGGTTATCGCGAATAAATTTTGCCTCGGAATTTTTCCCCCGAACAAAATTAAGTATCTTTAAAAATAGGGAAAGAATTCATAGGGGAAAAATTAAATATCGTGATTGCGATAAAATGTCTGCTGAATTGCCATTTATTATACCTATTTCTTTTCCGCGGAATTATTTCCTCTTTTTTGAAGATACCTAATTTTGGTTCGGCGGAAAAATTCCGAGGGAAAATTTATTCACGATAACCCTGATTATCTGTGGGCAAAAGGTAAAACAGCCTAACTCGAGTTAGGGCAAAATTGAATTAAGAATGCCAGAAGATGCTCTATTATTCGAAGTTTATGCCGCCAAATTTTTATTTTATTCTTATTTTTTTTATCTTTTATCGTTACCGAAGAATAAGACTAAAATTTCAAATTCCCATACGTTTTCCGGAAAAACGAAAACTTTAAACTCGTTTTCTGAGAATCTGTGAAAACCAACTTAGGCGGTTTTACCTTGTGGCCACAGAATGGACTGCTGGTGCCACACTTCACGCATATCTCAAGCTCCCTTGTTACACAGCGGGAACAATTCGAAACTGGTACTTTGTTTGACAGTTCGCGAGCCAATGCAAAAAAAAAGTGTTTTGATTTGTGTTTTTGATTATGGAAAAGTAAGCTGGAAACATTAAATTGTAGAATCAATAATAACTCTAACTAAAAAAAGGAGAATGGAGATAAAATGAAGTGCTATGTGGTTGGCTGTGATTCACAATACAGATTGTGTTGCAACGAAATTCAAATTCGTAATATTGTAACTGTAGGAAACAAGAAAATATTTCCAGTGACATCTATGGCAACGAATATTGAAGCTATTCTATTAACTATAAATGTTAACAGTTTTTTACAGCCAGTACACAGAACAAAAGCAAGTTTCTATGGGAGATATCTATGATGGCGGATATTTTGTTTCTATTTAATACCGCACTGAAACAAGGGAGCTGAAGATGTTGGAACACATTTTTCTGCAGACATGAAAGTAACATTTCACTAGCAGCCCATATATAATACGTCAATGATATTGGCATATTGACGTTGGTTTTCTTTTCCGCCTTCGTTGATCCTGCCACTTGCTTTTGACCTCGCCTCGTGGATTCCACTCGTGTGCTCGAGTTATTTTCTCATTATAATTACAAATACAAATACAAATATTTGGCGCAACAGCTCTTTAAAGTGCCAGGGCCTAGCTTCTCGCAATCACTCTTGTTGTGTGCGTTATATTTTCCACACGAATGGAAGGGACCTACAGTTTAATGCCGAATCCGAATGGCGATTTGAGAAGCTTTTTCGTGACAACAATACTCTCGGATGTTTGTCAGACGCTCGCGAGAGGTGCGACCGTGAAAAAACTTTTTGGTATTTTCTGGGATTCGAACTTGGAACCTCATGCATAGTGATCGGACACACTAACCACTTACGCCACGGCGCCCACATTATAATTAGTCAGGTGTATTAAGCTTTTAAGTTTGTATAGCAATTAATAAAAAATTAACTTCATTCTATAAAAACATATTAAACACGAATACGTTTTTAGCACGTTGTTGGTGCCTTGCTTTAAAAACAGATGTCAAATCACGTGCTTTCTTTACAACAACATCTTGTCTTATGGTTACAGATTTGTTTTCAACATGTCGATTATAGCGTTTCCTTCCGATCACACTAGTTTTTTATTTAGTATATTGCATCTATTCATTTAACCAGGTGCCCATTTTATAGCAATACAAACCCACTTAAGTAGTTAAATCAATGATAACTTTAATATCATATTTAAAAAAAGATTCTTTTACAATATTTAGAATTCATATTTAATTTTCAATTTATTATAAGTATACTGCAATTTAAATGTAGTGCTCTTCAGTCGACTAATTATTATCAGCGCGTTTTCTCAGTCTATTGGAAGGATGTGCTAGACGAAATTCATTTTGGAATAATTCATAGCTATTAGAATCGGTCTGATCTTTGAAGAAAATTTAATTTAATTTAATTCATTTCTAATTGAAATAACCTACTAAACAAGATGCGATTGAGGTCATTCCAATTGATATCAATCTGATATTGTCGCTTTTCGTTGCCCATTTGATAGTCCAAGTTATATCTGTTCACAAGCAATCGTTGCGCTAATGTATTTCCCAGAGTGAATCCAATCTTTGGTGTACAACATGCAACGCTAATATAGATTGCAACCAGACATTTTGAGATAAGTAATCTATTCATTATGCTTAACCAATGATGCAGTTTGTCTGTAATAGAATATGATAGAAAAATGTTGAGCCTGATTTCTAAGGAAGAGCAACTACTAAGAGCTTCCGTGTTATTTCTGCACTATACCCAGTTTACTCACTCTGTTTATTTAAAGCCAAGATGGTGATTACCACTATGTTGAAATAGTCATTACTCACAGCACTGTTCAGTCTTCTTAGAAGGTTGATTTGCTATGCGCAGCTGTTTCAAATATGTAATGGAAAAAACCTAATATAGTATTCTGATAACGTTTCTTAATTATTTCAGTTGAACTACCAATTAGCAGCACACAATTTGTGCACTTAGTTACCGTTCGTTCCACAGTTTCGACTAAGGAACGATAAGGGCTTGTTAAATTCGTAAAAAGGGACTGGTTAACTACTAACTTCATACGTTACAAATTAATTCTATTATCATAGTGGACTATATGAACACAATTTTATGAAATTAGCTTATCCATTTGATTCATATTCTATGGTATTACCCAATGCAACCCGAAAGATCTAATGTCGCAAGGGTACTTTCTATCAGCTCGATCGATTTAAAAAAAAAAGAGCTCGGATGTTACCTTCTCTCCTTGGCAGAGAAGGCACTATGTCCATGCAAGCCACATGATCTATGAGATTTGCCACTAGATTTCTTATGCACTTCCCTTACTTTATACAAAGGTTTCCTTGTGGAAATATGGTTTTATTAATCTTTGAAATTTAGCCCGGAACCCTTTCCCTATGGGTTAATCAGTGCCCACTACCCAATTGGTGCCAAAATTAGGCTCAGAGCCTTAAAATGTAGTAGGTAAACCAGTCAACTATTCTCGTGTTTTAAATAGGGTACGTACGCATTGTACCTGTGATAACGAGGGAGATAATTCTTTCATGCTGCTCAAGCTTTGCTTCGTAGCCTTTTCGAGTACTATCGGTCACCAAACATTCAAGCCACCCAAGTTCTACCGTACAACTCTAGTGCCGCCACGTTCTCTGTCGAACTATGTATATCAAAAATTCAACAATGACAGAGGCCGATATGGGGTGATCAAACGGTAGTGCATGCGATTTTAAGAAAACACAAGCATTTTCACTTAGCTAAGGCCTACCAACTCCTACTCTCAGCCTTTATGTGCTGACCGCTGGGTGCCTAGTACCTTGGTAAAAGAAATGGTAACCAACTTCTTTTGGAGGATCTTTGGCGGCAGCACTATAGTACTTCTTCTTGTTCTAGACGGCAGCGGTTGAATTCCCTAGATGGAGTCAGCGGTATTATCTACAGTTCCAGTTAGGTTAAACTCAACACCTTGCGTGAGCTGCTTCGACATATTCGGATCACAAGTCGGTAAGGAATTTCCAAGGTTAGTCGGGACCTTGGAAGAGAGATGATGGCGAGGGAGCTTTTAATGGGCCAACGGTAGCGCTCATACTCCCGTAGTGGAAAACTGGCACCGGTGTACCCGGCCCCGCGTCCTAGGGATATAACAAAAGGAACTAACAATCCAGGTTGGGGGTTGTGTCATCGGATTAACTTCCCTACCAAGTAAAACATATATGGTTACGAACCAACCAACAGCTTCGGATCCGGATGATTTTACTATTGACGACCCTTGCAATCGTAAAAAGGACAACGACCTTCGTGTCTGCACGTGGAATGTTAGTTCCATCTACAAACCACGTCCAGCTGAACAACTTGCGGAGACCCTAGACTGCTGAAATCTCAATAGCCGTAGCCGAAGCCATTGTTAGAAATTGCTCGACTAAACGCAAAACGCATTGTATTTTATCACATTCGCGTTCCCCGCAAACTTTGGCGGTGCGTGCACGTACGCAATACCTGCATCCGGATTCAATTAAGGCCTAACGTTAGCAATTCCTTCCTTGACGTATGCTCTTCCACTGGTACGCTTTCAGGCCCACCGGCACAGCTGCTGTGTACATACTGCACTCCAAGGACCCTAAGTTCTTTGTTACACAAAGCTCTACTTTTTGCATCAATGGCAGAAATTTCTTATATATTTGCGACATTGCGTAGATATTTATTTAGGATCTGAGTATAGAGCATACTCGTACATACTCACCATACCAGCTTGTCTCGATTTCTGTGGTTGATGTGTTTTTTTGCACTCCGGTAGCCCCGTCAGGCATCACGAATAGGCACAGGGACATAACCTACCTTTTTCTTTCTTTTAGGAATTACATATGTCCCACTTAAGTGCGACATAAGACCCAAATCGAATTAGGGACTTATGTCCCACACCATCGAGACATAATTCCAAAATTTTTTTTACGAAAATGGGGCATAAGCTTAGCTGCGTGAACGGCTAAACCACCCCGGAAAGCAGTCTATTAAATTAATCGCGCAAACCGCGCCACTTATCCACCGTTAGTCCCTACCTATATATGTATATATTTAAAAACTTTAGCTGCACGTGCCTGCCAGACAGTTTTGACATATCTTTAGCGGAGCGACGAAGTCGCATGAGCGGCTTAACCACTCCGGAAAGTGGAGATTATTAAATTGATCGCGCGTAGCGCGCTACTTACCCACTGTTGACCTCACATACATATGCATGTATATATTTAAAAACTTTATCTCCAGGCGCATGCCAGACAGTTGTTGACGTACCCTTAGCAGAGCGACGAGGTCTCGTGAGCGGCTAAACCACTCCGGAAAGTGGAGTTTAATAAATTGATCGCGCGAAGCGCGCCACTTACCTGTTGTGCGCCGGCACAAAACTTTTCTCGACCAAATTTAACCCCAGGCGCCTGCCAGACAGTTATTGACATACCTTTAGCGGAGCGATGACGTTGTATGAGCGGTTAACCCACTCCGGAAAGCGTGGTTTAATAAATTGATCGCACGAAGAGCGCCACTTTTCCACTGTTGACTTCACCTATTATTATTATTTGTATAGGGTTATTTTGCACTTTGGTACTTGCCCAAGTATTTCAATCTTTTGTGAGTCAGTGCGCCACAGATTCCAGAAGGTGCTCCGGAGTCTCGCTTGACTCAGTGCAGAATCCGCAAAGGCCTTGTCTTACCTAGTTTCCGTAAGTGTTCCCTAAAATTGCAGTGCTCCGTTAGGAAGCACGGTAGTGCATGCGATCATATGAAAACACAAGCGTTTTCACTCAGCTGAGGCCTACCAACTCCTACTCTCAACCTCCACGCGGTGACAGCCGGGTGCCTAGTACCTTAATCCAAGAAATGGGTAACCAACCCCGTTTGGCGGATTCTTGGTGGTAGCAGATGAGAGAGGAGGGGAAGAGTGCTTTTCTCACTAGAGCACTTCTTCCTGTTCCAGGCGGCAGCGGACGAATTCCCTAGACGGAGTTAACGGTGGCGTCTATAGTTCCAGTTAGGATCACAGTTCGGCAAGGAATTTCCAATGTTGGTCAGGACATTGGAATAGAGATGGTGGCGGAGGAGCCCTTAATGGGCCAACGGCAGCGCTCATACTCCCGTAGTGGACTACTGGCACCGGTGTACCCGGCCCTTCGTCCTAGGGGAATAATTAAGGAACTGGCCCTCCAGGTTGGGGGTTGTGCCGTCGGGGTAACTTCTCTACCACGTAAAAAACGCATGGTTCCGAAACAACCAAAAGCCTCGGATAAGGATGACTCAACTAATGACGACCCCAGCAAACGAAATAAGGACAACGACCTTCGGATCTGTACGTGGAATGTTCTGTCCCTTTACAGACCACGTGCAGCCGAACAACTAGCAGAGGCCCTAGACTGCTATAAAGCAGATATTACCGCCATCCAGGAAGTGCGATGGGATGGGCCGGGCAAAAAGAGGATGAAAAACTGTGACATCTACTACGGTGATTGCTACAGAGGCAACAGGCAACGCTTATTCGGATGCGGATTTGTCATACGCGGCAGACTTAGGCAAGAAGTCTTAAGCTTCCGACACGTGAGCGAGCGTATTATGACTATCCGGATCAAGGCTAAATTCGTTAACATAAGTCTAATATGTGTTCATGCCCCCACAGAAGAAAAGGACCCTGCCACCAAAGAGTGTTTCTACGAGCTCCTCGACAAAACATACGAGCAATGTCCTAAATACGACGTTAAAATCGTATTGGGCGATTTTAACGCCAAAATAGGAAAGGAGGACGTCTTTGGTAGGGCAGTCGGTAAGCATAGCCTACACGACACCACGTCTGATAACGGACTAAGGCTAATTGATTTCGCTGTGGAGCGAAATGTCACCATAGCAAGCACATGGTTTCCTCATCTCGATATTCATAAGCAGACATGGCGGTCCAATGATCATGTCACGATCAACCAAATTGATCATATTGCGATCGACGCAAGGCATGCCTCCAGTATTCTGGATGTCCGGACCTTCTGAGCGGCCAACATAGACTCGGATCATTACCTTGTTGTAGCCAAGGTACGAATGCGGATATCCCAATCTGAGCAACGAAGAAGAATTACTGTGAGAAAATTTAACGTCGAAAAGCTACAATCGCAAGAGACCGCCAGACTCTTCGCTGAACGCGTATCCCGAAATCTCTCAATCACACCTTTGCCGCCAGCATCAAGTACCGAAGACCAGTGGCAACGCTGCCAACATGCCATCAGAAACGCCGCGACTGATGTGCTGGGTCTCGCTCGCCCACCACCGCGAAACCCCTGGTTTGACGAAGAATGCCGGCGAGTGCATGCAGCAAAACAAGAGGCATACAAAGCGGCGCTGCAAAGGAAGACGAGAGCTGCTCGTGAGCTCTACGAGCAAACGAGGCGGGAAGAACATCGGCTTCTCCAAAAGAAGAAGAAAGAGCATGAGAAGCGTGCGTTTGAGAATATCGAGAGTCTATACTCCAGGAACAATGTACGGAAGTTTTACCAAAAGGTAAAAAGAACGTGTCAGAGAAGTAATACCCGTACAGAAACCTGTAGAGATGAAAATGGAAACCTCGTAGTAGAATCACAGTCGGTGCTGAGAATATGGAAAAACTACTTCTGCAGACTGTATAACGGCGACGAAGACCAACATCCCGCTGTCAGGCAGAATGAACCATTCAACGTAGACGATGATAGTCAAAATTTCCGTCCACCTGACCAAAACGAAGTGAGGATAGCAATATCCAAGCTAAAATCGAACAAGGCTGCTGGACCTGACGGCTTACCGGCCGAACTTTTCAAGGCAGCTGGTGATGAATTGGTAGAGTGCATACACCAACTCATTTCTAATATTTGGTCAGACGAGTGTATGCCTGATGAATGGAATCTCAGCATCGTTTGCCGATCCACCAGAAAGGAGACCCCCTCAACTGCGCCAATTATAGAGGCATCAGTCTCCTCAACATCGCATACAAGATCTTTTCTGCGATATTGTGTGAACGCCTGAAACCTTTTATCAACAGCCTGATTGGACCCTATCAGTGCGGTTTCAGGCCAGGAAAGTCCACCATCGATCAAATCTTCACACTTCGGCAGATCCTGGAGAAAACCCAAGAATTCCAAATCGATACTCACCACCTCTTTATCGATTTCAAGGCCGCCTATGACAGCATCTATAGAGAAGAGCTTTATAGAGCCATGTCTAGTTTTGACATCCCTGCCAAACTTGTCCGTCTGTGCAGGCTGACGATGGATAACGCTCGCTGCTCCATCAAGGTCGGTAATGACCTCACCGAGACCTTTGATGTCAAAAAAGGCTTTAGACAAGGTGACGCGCTGTCATGTGATTTCTTCAATATTGTACTTGAACGGATTGTGCGGAACTCACAAGCCAACACCGGAGGCACAATCTATTACAAGTCTGTACAACTTCTTGCATACGCCGACGATATAGACATTATCGGAAGATCTCAGCGGGCTGTCACCGGTGCTTTTGCAAGCATTGAGGCGGAAGCGGCCAAAATGGGTTTAGCGATAAACGAGGGCAAAACCAAGTATATGCTGTCAACAGGAAAGGACAATCAACACCGACGAATTGGACAAAACATCACAGTGGGCAGCTATAACTTCGAGGTAGTAAGGGACTTTGTCTACCTTGGCTCTGCTATAAACTCGAGAAACAACATCAGCGCAGAAATCAGGCGAAGAATAACTTTTGCCAATTGTTGTTTTTTTTGGCTTATAAGGCAATTCAACAGTAAAGCCCTATCTCCAACTACTAAGGAGACTCTGTATAAGACCCTGATCATCCCAGTCCTGCTTTACGGCGCTGAAACATGGAATTTATTAAAAGAGGATGAAGATATCCTTGGTCGCTTCGAGAGAAAAATTCTTCGTAAGATTTTCGGTCCCGTTTGCGTTGACGGGTTTTGGAGGAGAAGATTCAATCACGAACTATACGAGCTGTACAGCGACATCGACCTAGTCAAAAAACTGCGTATTGGACGTCTGAGATGGCTAGGACATGTAGAGCGAATGGACCAACGCTCCGGCCCGCAGAGTCTTCGAATCTAATCCCGAGGGATGACGCAGTAGAGGGAATCATCGCCGTAGGTGGCGGTCACAAGTTCAAGGGGACCTCGACCAACTTGGAGTGCGCAATTGGAGGCAATTAGCTAAAGACCGAGCTAAATGGAGAGGCTTGTTGGCTGAGGCCCAGGTTCACCCCGAACTGTAGCGCCACCCAAGTAAGTAAGTTAGGAAGCCTATTACGATTTGTAGGTTATTCTTGCTAACGCAGATACAGGCTTCGAATATTTTCCAGTTGTAATATCCCAGTAGTTTCTTAGCTTGCCTCAGACCTGTTATTCCAGGTTCTTGCCCTGTCTTCTTTCTCCATTTTCCTGAATTCTTCGCGTATGGTATGTTGCTCTATTCCGCAGAATGGTTCAGGTCCTTGTCTTACCGAGGCGTATGCTGCATTACCTTTTAACCTAACATGACCGAGTTTCCAGTAAAGCATAACTTTGTTGCTTCTACCCAATTCATTAAGTTCGTGGAAGCATTCCCACACAAGTTTTGACTTAATAACAAAGGAGTCAAATGCTTTGATAGCTACTTGACCATCTGACAATATTGCTATCTCGCAGTTGTTGTACCTTCTTTCGAGATTGAGTTGGATACATCTATACCTATATAGCACATACCTATTTAAGCTTGAAAAATGTTGGTACTCTTGTCCATAGGTTCTGAGTGCTTCGTTCTTGGCCCAAACACGCCTGCCCCTGTGCCTTGCTGAGTTATCGAACAGTCTGTATACCATATGTACCCCCTATATATGTATGTATACTCGTATGTATATTTAAAAACGTTAGCTCCTATATATGTATGTATACTCGTATGTATATTTAAAAACGTTAGCTCCAGGCGCCTGCCAGCCAGTTGTTGGTATACCCTTAGCCGAGCGACGCAAATTGTTAGTAACTGTATTTTAGTTGTAATTGTAAGTAATCCAAAAAACGAAACCAAAATAACAGAGCAAAAACTAGTCTGACTGGTTATATGTACTTACTTGTTCCGTGCTCTTCTGGGTATTTGAATTCCCTAATCTTATCTAAAAAAAAATATGTTAGGTGGGACATAAGTCCTTAATTCGGCTTGGGAAAAAAAAAAGAGTTTGGGACTTATGCATGTCCCTGCGCCCCACGAATAATCCCCCAAAAAACCACATGTACGATTGTTTGGGCAATTTTACATTTTAAACAATTTGGGCGATTATTTGTAATGATTACACTGGTCAACACGATTTTTTGCCTTTAATTAAATTATACATTTTTGGAATCGTACATGCATAAGTATTAACAGAAAAATATCAGAAATAGTTTACTACATCGAATTATCTGAATATACGACAAAATGTATAAAGTGTGAGCCAACAACTAGTATGGAAGTTTTAATTGAACTAAACATACATTTATTACGAAAATAATATAGAACTTTCTTGATTAATGAAGTTCGGTTCATGGCAATTATGAATTGATCTCAAACATAACATCCAAACTGAAATTACTGTCATTAACCTACTTATTCTTCAAAAAGTTATCGATAATTTTGACCTTCGGATGGTCGCTTGCAACAGAAGCTGTGGTAGTGACATGAACGATGTTGTATTCCACTCATAATTGCCATGAACCGAGCTTTATTAATCAATAAAGTTCTACATTAATTTCACAATAAATGTGTATGTAATTTAATTTAACTTGATTACTGAAAGTTGATCGCGTAGGAGTATTATAACTACCTTCACTAAAGAACTAACGATAGCAAAAAAAGATTGCTCAAAGCCCCTTAGTAAAACCAAACAACATCAATTTGCCGCCCTTACACATAAAATTGGGACTTTTGAAAAACTTTGTCAAAGCCATGGATAAAACTGGAGACGGTTTCCTTTATTCAAAAACTTTGTTCCCCAGATTGAGCGAAACTAAATTAAAAGAAGGCATTTTTATAGGGCCAGATATAAGAAAGGTCATGAAGGACTCCAATAGGCGAACCCCACAGGCGGATCAGTAGAAATGCGGTAAAGTGGGAGGGTTATGATCCCTTATTTTCGGATCATAACCTCGCTGATAAAAGGAAGAAGAAGATGAAGGACTTCAATTTTATTGACAAATTAAATGTACAGGAAAAAAATGCATGGCTTTCTTTTGTTGAAGTGACACAACATTCTGTAGGCAATACAAAGTAACCAAACTGTACGGAAATCATTTCTAAGCTATTACAAAACTACAAAAGCTTGGGATGCAAAATGTCCTTAAAGATTAATTTCCTTGATTCCTATTTGCGGTTTTTCCCTGAAAACTTAAGTGCCGTAAGTGACGAGCATGGCGAGGGATTTCACCAAGAAATAATGGCGATGGAAAAGCGATATCAAGGAAAATGGTCGTCGAGAATGCTGGCAGACTTTTGTTGGACCTTGAAACGAGAACATCCATCATACTTGTATTAAAGACAAGCAAAATGCATCAAAAATTCTTCAGAATAATAAAAAAAAAATTAATATCTACAAATTTTCATGAATTTTCACTTTTTCAAATAAATAGATTTTTCTAAAAATATGGGTTTTTAATAAATTTTTTACAGACGTATTTTAAACAACTTCATGCCAAGGTAAAAAAAAAAAACATTTTGGAAGAACGGCAAAAAAAAAAAATAATTTAATTTTTCTCCAGTGTTATTTGAATAATGGCCCAATTTGTTCATTCATTCATTCATTTTCAATGGCCCGCTAATCCTTCATGAGGATCGCGGGGGTAGGATGTTCAGGTGGACTCTCCATCCTTCTCGATCCTCCGCCATTGACTCCAATTCATCAGGAGGAATCCCTAAGTGGCTCCAGGAGAGATGTCGGACTTGATCCAACCATCTATTTCTAGGCCTTCCGCGAAGTCGCCTACCTGATGGCACGGCAACCATGGCGCGTCTTAGAAGCCGGTCTGGGGGCCTACGCACTACGTGACCAAACCATCGAAGCATAGATCGTTCCGTTCGGAGAAGTAGCTGCTCAACGTTGAGCGCCTCACGTACTCTGGTGTTGCGCCCTCGATCTCTACGAGTTATTTCAACAACACCGCGAAGGAACCTCATTTCGGCAGCTTGTATCCGCGATTTTATTCGTTCGGTCACTACCCAAATTTCATGACCATAGGTGAGAGTTGGAACATAAACAGAGTTAAAAACCGATAGCTTAGCTTGAACACTAAGTTCGGCCTTCCTTTTAACAGATTTGTTAAAATGAAAAATCGCCTAGAAGTACTTACCCTTAGCGGACCGACCAATAAAGTTGCGTCAACGGCTAAACACTGCGCAGAAAAGAGTGAAATCCCTTTCAGCCGCAAAGATTTTCTGTGAATTCTGGTACATATTTCGTAATGATGGGAAATAACTTCACAAAATTGTTGGTTAAATTATTTCCAACTTTTTGTGGGCGCCGTGGCCGAAGTAGTTAGTGTGTCGGATCACTACGCATGAGGTTCCAAGTTCGAATCCCAGGAAACACCAACAAGTTTTTTTCACGGTCCCATCTCTCGCGAGCGTCTGACAAACATCCGAGAGTATTGTTGTCTCGAAAAAGCTTCTCAAGACAAATTGCACTTCGGATACGGCACTAAACTGTAGGTCCCTTCCATTCGTGTGAAAAATATAACGCACACAACATGAGTGATTGCGAGAAGCTAGGCCTTGGCACTTAAAGAGCTGTTGCGCCAAAAAAAATTTTTGTTGGGCAATAACTTCATATCATAATAGTGCACTTATTTCGCACATGAGGTGAAGTTATTTCTCAGTACCTTTAAAAGCGTAATATTGCTTTTAATACTTTGGGCGATTTTTCATTTTATTTTATGGGCGATTATTCATTAGAAAAAAAGACCAAATATTTGGCGATATTTCGTTTTGGTCATGAGCCAACGTTCGTTCATTAACTTTTGAGCGTTTTTCCCTTATTTAGTTGTCTTTCTTCATTGCGAAGAATAGCCCCACATTTTTCGGACGATTGTTCATATGGGAGTTTTGGGCGATTTTCCCTCGGGAGATTATATCCGTAACCACTTGGCAAGCCTTTGTAATTTCGTGATGGCTTAAGGTTGGTGGTTTTCTATATGCTCACCACAATATCGAACTATCATAGACAGATTTAAGTCTGACCACTGCTATGTGAATCAATAAGAAGATTTTAAGACTTATATAGTAGAATAAATCGCTAAATAGAATATCTACTCAATGAGGCTTTTTAAACTCGGTTTTGAAATAGGCCTCAAGAGTTTTAAAATGTGTGCAGGCAAAATGAATCGAAACTTATTTGAAAACCGTGCTGTGTATCAAAGAACCTTATAAAATCCTTATAATATGTAGAAATTATTTTTGATCAAATAATTGTTTATATAAGTAACGAATGATGTTATCAGTTTACCATATCTAATTTACTAATTAAACAACTCCTTATCGTTCTTCAGCCGATAATGTGAAAATTATGGTAGTTAAAAATAGTTAATTTGAAAAATGCAATTAAATTAGTTAATTTTCATCGGTAAATATCATTAGTCAGACCTCTAGACGAGTTATGACTATTTAAGAAGCCTGAAAATGCAGAGCTGTAGGTGTCGAAGAGTTACCTTCATTACTTTCGTTGTACATTAAAATGTAAGTAATCTTCAATATATTTTTAAAAATTAAGTACATACATACATACCTATTTATATCAAAAAAAAACTTTAATTGCGATTCTTAATAACGAAGCCAACGAAAAGCAAAACTCATAGCGAATACCAATTCGGTCGTCTTTAAAGACGATGGGCCCAATTCTTCAACTCGTATACGACAGTCGAATCCGACCATGGTCGGATTTAGTTATTACTTAAGTCGTATTTTACGAACAAAAAATACGACTTTGTCGCACCTAAATGCGACCATGGTCGAATACGACTGTCGTATACGAGTTGAAGAATTGGGGTGGATATTTTAGAATAAGATTTTTTTGTTTGATAGTATTTGGTGTTCCTTTTCAGATAAAGGAGAACTTTACTAAAGCATAATGAATAAATTCGGTACATCCATTTTCCTTGTTGCGATCTGTCTCAGCATCGCTTATTCGATGCCCCACATTGAATATGATAGATATGGCTTGAGCGGTAGAGCTAACGTGTATCCCGAGACGGAACATCAAGCGCAACGATTGTTAGAAAACGTATTTGCTTTGGATAATCATCTTGGCTACGATATCCGTCAAAGTCTATATGATTTCGACTGGGATGGACTCTTTCGCCATATTTTTGGTAAGACATTTTTATTTGGAATTAGCAGCCTTGGTTCTTCTATGCTTTACTTTTCTTTTTCGTAGCTCAAGGATTCCACCATGGATTGGGCAAACAGGAGTATCAACCAACAAAATATGCCCATAGGTTGAGAAAACGTCAAGATGACGAAGAGTAGGCGACTGGAGAACTATGCATTTTAGTCCAGCGTAATAGATTGAATAGTGCATATATGTACACACATAAAGTCTAAATAAAGAACTTTAATAAAAATGGTGCCGTCTTTATTTATTTAGCGTTAAAAATAGTTTAGATGGTTATAATTAAAATACACAACTGAATCAGTTTTTGAACGTTTGCTATGACAAAACCAGTTGAATTTTAAATATAGGTATGTATATGTATAATAACTAAAGTGAAGCGTTGTCCGGAATCATGAACTTCATAAGTTGTTCTCAAATCGCACTTACATGCAGCAAGGATATTCACAAGAAGCAAAAAACGTTTGACTGGGTTCGAACAATGTAATCGTGGCTTTAGTTAAACAAACGGGTGGTTTTCAAATTTGAAAACAGGTGATAGTCCTTGGAAGCCATCTCAGAACTGTTATTGGTTTCTCTTATTATTCCCTCACATTGGAATCTTGGAAACTTGCGCTATATGCAGCGGAGCTTTGTCTAATTTGCATTGTTTCTTAGCTTGATTGCTTCCTTTCGTCGGCGCAATGTGCCAGAATACTTTTTCTTATTGATTGTATCGCATTTTCTTTATCTACAGATTTACCTTAACAATAAAAAAAAAAATAAAACCACTGGATTGGGTGACTTTAATCTACAATATTTTGGAGGATTTTTTTCCTCTACTTCGTGGACTCTTGCTTGCTTTGAGGGTCATTCCAAAACTTTGTGTAACAGAAATTCAAAATCTTCTGACTGCAATCGACTCGTCTTGTTTTAGGATCCCATTAGCTTTTCCGATACCCATCTTGCACTGACAAGTTAAGGTTGCGGCAAAATAGAATCAATAGTACCCTAAGTTTTCCGATTTCAATTGATCGCCAGAACAGGAATCGTCTTCACTACCACTACAGATTTCATTTGAAGTCTTTAGATTGCCCCTTACACAATCCAACTTGGTCTAATGGTCGGAAGTCGGGTGGTGTCGTGTGTGGATGTGCCATCTGTTAAAATTCTTGAACTGCTCGACCAGTTTGGATCATTTGTAGCACTGTCGGGGGCTTTAGCTCATTTGTTGCAGTGCAGCAATTACCCGTTACGTAATTTTGACGTAAGCCTCCTGACATTAATGGTTATTATAATAAAGATTAATAAACATAAATATGTCCGTCGCATATAACACATAACACTATGTCAATAATACGTGTACGTATTTCACATTAAAATGCATGCATTTTTACATAATATCATGTAGTCGGGTGCCACACAACTTTTTACAGTTAAAAGCTTTGCTACCAGTACACAAATATGTGGCAGTGAACGTTATGTACCCGTCTGAAAAACATATTTTTGCTATGTGTAATGGTATATGATGGTGCAGATGGTACACAAACATAATTCAGCTCATCCTTTATTTATTTTGGAATAAATCCATTCTTTGTAAAGGCTTTTATTACTGCACGATATTCAACATCTCTTTTTTTTCAGCTTTCCAAGAATTGCACTTCATTCAATTCACTATAGTTAGCCTTGGTTCTTCTATGCTTTACTTCATTTTCGTAGCTCAAGGATTCAACCATAAATTGGCCAAATAAGAGCAACAAGCACCACAATATACTCATAGATTGAAAAAACGCCAAGATGATTAAGCTTTTGAAGAGCAGACGACTGGAGAACTACACATATTAGTCCAGCGTAATTAATTGAACAGTACACACCATGTATATGTACCTAGCATTTTGGCTAGGTTTCCACAATCTCCTTAAGAACATCCCAAAGGAAGAATTTCTGTTTGTTGGAGGAGATTTGAATGGACATGTCGGGAAATCAAACGAAGACAATGAAGACTGCCATGGAGGACTAGGATATGGCACCAGGAACCTTCCTGGTGAAGACACCCTAAGCATGTGCAAATCACACGGTCTTATCGTGTTAAATACCATGTTCATCAAACAAAGCCGACACCTGATCACCTACAGCAGTGGTGGAGATGAAACTCAGATTGACTACCATTTGGTAGGCAGTTTCATGAAGCCTCGGGTAAAAGATTGCAAAGTGATCCTGGGAGAGGCAATCGCTCGGCAACACCGTCTCCTGCTAACAGAAATTTTTATGAAAACACCGAAGAAAAGCAAACAAACAAGGGTCTCTGAGAAAATCAAGTGGTACAATCTGGACAAAGAAAAAGGCGAGGCTTTTGTTTTCGTAATGAAAAATTACCTCTCTCACACCATCAACGGAGCTGAGGATGAAGAGTGCAGAGCACAAAATATGTGGGATTCTCTACAGCGAACTTGCTTAAAGAAGGCCAAATCACTGCTAGGAGCTTCAAAAGGCCACCATCAACACGCCAAAGAAACATGGTGGTCGAGTGATGAAGCTAAGAAAGTGATAAATGAGAAGAAAGCGGCTTTCAAAGCTTGGTCAAAGTGCCCCTCTAATAATAGTGACGAAAAAGCTCGCCTCGAAATGGAATACAGATGCTGCAAGAAAAAAGCGAAGAAGAAGTGCGCCCAGCTTCAAGCAGAGAGTACGGAGGGCCTGTATTCGGGAGCTGGAGAAAATATTTTCCCCGGTTGCTGATGCAAACCAGGCTATCCAGGAGCTGCGAAGGCACAATATGAACAAGAGCGCCACTATCTTCAAAATAGCCGCCCAAAGAAGGAAGAATGCTCAGGAGATTCGTTCGCTAAAGTTCATTAGCAATGCTCATGGCCAGCTTCTTGTGGATGACGACAAAATTCTGCGGAGGTGGCGACAGTATTGTGAAGAGCTTTTAAATGAACAGTTTCCCCGGCTATACTTTCCAAGAGCCACCCCTAACTGTGAAGAAATAGCCGACATTACAGTCGAAGAAGTTAGTGAGGCGGTCAAATACTCCAAAAAACGAAAAGCGGTTGGGCCAGACGAGATACCCTCTGAGTTCTGGAAAAAGATGGAAGACATCGGGTTCAGATGGTTCAGAATTCTCATCTCCAAATTCGTGAGAGGTGATCCAATGCCGAATCAATGGAGGGAAAGTTACCTTCTCCCTGTATACAAAGGGAAGGGTGATACGCGAAACTGTGGTAACTACCGTTCGATCAAGCTGATGTCACACACCATGAAGATCGTTGAGCGGGTATTAGGTGGCCGACTGCGAAAAATAATACGGCTATCTGATGATCAATGCGGGTTTGTCTCGGGTAAATCAACCACAGATGCAATCCAAAGTATAAGGATCATAATGGGAAAACATCGTGATTCCTTAAGGGATTTGCATATTGTATTGGTTGACTTTGAAAAGGCATTCGACAGACAACCACGAGATCTGATATGGGTGGCGCTAAGACATCGAGGGGTTCCAGAAACCTATGTACAGATGATCATGGACATGACATGAAGGAGCAAAGACAAGAGTAAGATGCCCCGCTGGAGTAACCGAACAGTTCCCAATCAAAGTCGGGGTGCACCAGGGAAGCGTCTTAAGTCCTTTGGTCTTTATTACAGTCCTTGATTATCTGCTTGAAGGTAAAGTGATGGACCCCAAGGTACATCAGTTATTCTTTGCTGACGATGGAGCCATCATAAGTGAGGATCCTACATCCCTGCAACGAGCACTTGATGTGTGGGTGGAAGTTTTGGAGGGAAATGGGTATCGCATTAGTTCAAAAAAAGACAGAGTACTTGTGCTGCCCGTTCTCTGATCCACTCAGGACTATTCCAGACATTTATTTGAATGGAACAGTGCTTCCCAAGTGCGAAAAGTTCAAATATCTGGGATCTATGATCAATAGCAAAGCAACTTGTGATGACGACATCAATCATCGTGTAAGCGTAGGGTGGATGAAGAGAAAATTCCGCTATCTTCTGTGACAGAAAAATGTCCCCTAAGTTGAAAGGAAGGCTCTACACCGCAGTTGTACGCCCAGCGCTCACATACGGTTCACAATGTTGGACGATGTACAAAAAGTATGAGAGTAAATAAACGGCAGCTGAGATGAAAATGCTTCGCATGACAGCAGGAGTGACAAAGCTTGATCGAATAAGAAGTTCGAAGATCCGTGGAAGCTTTCACATCAAGGAAACCATCGTACAAAAAATAGAGCTCGACCGGCTGAGTTGGTATTGCCACGTTCAAAGAAGAGATCATTTAAACCCTGTTAAAAAGGCAATATCAATGCACGTTCCAAAGACATCGCGATGTAGGAAAGGTAGGCCTATAAACGCCTGGATCAGACAAATGCGACGACATCGGCATTTCATTGGCCTCAGTAACCGGTGATCCAAAATTGGCAGGCCTGCCGATATTTTCTGAGGTCAAGTAGGCGAACCCTACAGGCGGATCAGTAGAAATGCGGTGAAGTGGGAGGGTTGTGATCCCTTGTTTTCGGATCATAGCCTCGCTGACAAAAGGAAGAAGAAGAGTACATATATTTTTGTAAGTTTGCAATTCACTTCTATGTGAAATTTAAACAAAATCGTCTGTATTTCAAAAATAGATTAACATACCAGAGAACTGCAACAAGTAGCTCGTTTTATTTGCCACTCGAAACATTCACTGCCTTCACACACCTTCACGTTTATTCAACTGCAGCAAGTAGCTCGGTTTTATGAACCACTCGACACATTCACTGCGTTCGAAGTAGATTTAGATTTAGATTAGCAACCCTATTATGGTTAGCGAATCGAACGTTCGACTCAAGTTGAACTGTCAGCGAATTGCTTCTGTCGTGGTATTGCTGTTAGCAAACATGTTCATTCGAATAAAGGATAAGCGCTGACAAACGAAAAAACAATTAAATGTCATCTGTGAAGTGTATAAAGCGACAGAAGTAATTCGGCGGGTGGTTCGACTTGAGTCGAACGTTCGATTCGCTAACCATAATAGGGGTGTAGATTAGATTTAGATTTTATAAATTCACTTATTATTTACAATTCTTCACAAAGATCAAAAAAATCAATAAAGCATGGCAATAAGCCGTCTGCCAATTGACAATTTTTTTAAAAACCATTGCTGCTTTATGGATTGCAATTTAATAAACGAAAAGCGTTATTCTTCAAAATTAGAAACTTTCTGTTATAATTCTTCGCCGATAGGCTTGGGCTATTTTACAGTACGCTACCAGGAGAGACGTTTGCGGTTCGTTGAGCTCACTTATGATTTCTTCATGGGAAATTTCAACTAACAACTGCTAACAACTGCTTTGGGTTCCATGATTCCGTGCTTGCTTCATCCAAATCCAAGCTTATTCCACACTCGTGCGCTAGTTCGTTCCAATTTCTGTACCAACCATTATTGCATCGTAGTGCTTCCAGTGCAACTTTTCTTGGTAATCTTTCCAAAGGCATATTGAATACCTTTAAAATATAGTCCGCCTGCAGTTTCAGCGTCTTTATAGCCAGTGGAGAAAGTCCAGTCTCTAGCATTATGGCATAGTTTGGGGTGTTAGGTGGTAAACGGAATATCCTTTTAATATAAAAACTCAATAGGTTTTCCACTTCCTCAAACCGCCTTCCGCCCCATACCTGGGCCGCATACAACATAGTTGACTCGACAACCGCTTCAAAAACACGAAACTTACTGCTATGCATTTGTTGGCAAAACATTTTCTCCAAGTTGTATTTATCATGGTTTTGGGCTTTTGTAGCATGCATTTCAGGTGTTCTTCCATGCTTAAGTTTTGCGTGAAAAGCATGCCCAGGTAGTTATACTTTTTGAAGGTTCGATCTGTTTCGATCTGTTCGCCGTTCAAAAACCATTTCTCATTGCTACACATCCTTCCCCCACCCTTTTTAAAGATCATCACCTTTGATTTTTCCAGGTTTATAATTAGGCTCCACATTTTACAGTACTCATACAAACGGTTAATCATACGCTGCAATGTCTCCAGGGAATTCGCAATCAACACTATGTCGTCTGCAAAAAGGAGCGCCTTTATCAGCATCCCTGCAAACTCAACACCTCCAGGTAGCGATTCGATGATGTCATCTATGAACAGTGCGAATAGCAATGGGCTTAAAGTGCATCCTTGTCTAACACCTGTGATTGCTTCAAACCAGTTTGAAGCATTTTCTCCATTCCATACAGCTGACAGCGTCTCTTCATAAATGTTTTGTATTACCCTCCCAAACTTTTTAGACACTCCCTTGGCAAAGAGTTTATACATTACGGAACCTCTGTTTATCGAGTCAAACGCTGCTCTAAAGTCCACAAAGAATACATATAACTTTTTACGTTGCGCTACATAGGCTTCCGCAATGCTTTTGAGTACGAAAATGTGGTCGACGGTGGAATATCCTGCCCTGAAGCCAGCTTGGAATTCTTTAAGCAGACCATTAGTAGTTAAACATGAGGTTAATCTTTTTTGGAGTACGGTTGTAAATATCTTATAAGATGCATTCAAAAATGATATGCCTCTGTAATTGTAAGTATTCACATCATTTACATTTATTCGAAGAAATGATTAGTCATTGCAGGGCACCCAGGAGTGTGTTTATGTTCATTTAAGGGGTGTTCAAATTTTAAGAACTTCGCCATACCACTGAGAGTTTAAAAACGAAACCATACTTCTTTTTCTTGTATATTTTACACATGAATCTTAGAAGTTAACAATCATTATCTTAACCACAAGCTGCATCCAATGAAACTGCACAAAACAGGACAAGTAATACATAATCCATTACACTAAACTAGAAATACTTATTCGAGTAAATAAAGAACTATAATACAGGTATACGAAAAAGGACAATAATTAGCAATAATGGATGTCAATGTTCAATTTCAATAATATAGTATCGAAGGCATAAACAGACGAGATAAACGTATACGGCTTATTGTGTATAACACCGTAGTCTGGCTGGAGACTTGGAAGTGCCCTACTCGAGAACACGATTCCTTGCTGTTGGCCACGAGGACATATTGAAGAACCCAACGGCTTGCGGATGTTCTTTCTCATCTTTTCTTTACGTGCAACGAGTTTCTTCGTCTCACGAACTACATAGAGGGCTTCAGGTGTTGTCATGAATTCACGGATTTTCTACGTTTAAAAAAAAAAAATTGTAATCTCGTTCATCGACACTGCGTGCGTGGATTAATTTAGTAGTCTTACCTGTCGTTTCTCGGGTGAATGTGAAAAAACCCAAATAAGCGTACAGAGGGTATTGAAGATATCACAATCTTTGTCACACCATCGCAGTAACATTTGTGCGATGGTGACCAGACCTCCCTCTTGGAATGTGTTGGCCGTAGTGCTATTATAACGTGCCAAATTCAGAATGACACGACTGCAATGTTCGATAAGTTGCTTATCGACCTCCGAGCGTATCGCTTGAGCCATTATACCATAACAGAATGTCGAAAAGAAATCAGAATGGTCCATCAGCAGGTGTGGGACTGTACGGGACATTCGCTCTAAAAGAAAAATTTAGTCACAAAATGGATCTTCATAATTCGATGTTAAGCCCTACCCAATCGTGAAAGAACACTAAGAGCATCGGAGGCGCTGAATCTTCCGCGTAGAATACGAACAGAGTCCTGAAGCTTCCAACGAACCGTATTCACTACGTCAGCGGTCTTCTTAAGCTTCTTGATATTATTACGTATTGTGCGAATACGAATGTTTTGCCAACGTTTACGCACACGGTAACCCCGCCAGAAGCGCTGAATTACCCTGGCCGCTTTTTTTTGCGCAAGCAGTTTCTTCATTTCGGGTGTCATCTGTTCTTGGTAACGTCTCCTCGCCAAAAAGCCTCGTGCCGACGCCTGCAGACCTAGAGTAACTTTCTTTATTTGCGAGAATTTCTCCCGTGCCTCCGCAGTCTGAATGCGACTTCGAAATTTTTGCTGAACGAAAATTGCGGCTTTTTTCAGTTGTAAGAACTTCTGTCGCTCCGCTTTCATTGCTTTATTAGCACGGAATTTCCGCTGAATGCATACAATTAGCGACACAATCAACAAATATTGACTTCGCATCTTCAACATTTCCAGACGGGCACGATAACTCTTCTGCAAAACAATTGCACTTTGTCTCTGTTTCTCATAAACGCTCCTCTGCTTACGCATGGCTAACGTTGCTCGCATTTTGCGTTGAATTACAATTGTTGAACTTCTCAAACATAAGTATTCTGCTCTTTGGATTCGTGCATGCAAAGTGGCTTTCCAGCGCCGCTGAATTGTAACAACACACTGTCTCACGTATAGATAAGAAGTCTTTTCCCGCCGCATTTCCAGAATTGACCTATACCAACACTGAATACTGATAATCGAATGACGTTGTTTGAGATACAGCTTCCTTTGCTCTTTCATCTGAATGTATGACCTAAATCTATACTGAATTCGTAAAATCATCTCTCTACGTGCGATGTAGGACTTTCGGACTTCTTTCATTACACGATTAGCTCGGAATCGACGCTGAATACAAACTATCGCAGCTTTCTCCCTTTCGTACTCACGCTTTACTTGCCTCCCCAAGACTTTGGCTCTAAAACAACGCTGCAGAGCAATAATTAGCTTACGGCTATTTTCGTAATTTGCTTTTACCGCCTTCATCTCCTTTCGCGCACGCCACTTTTGCTGAATACATACAGCGCTTTTTCGAAGCTCCTTAAATCGGATTCTAAGCATTTTCATAGTTTGAAGTTCACGGATCCTCCGCTGAATAATCACAACAGCGTTCTTTTTCGCCAAATATTCGTTACGAATCTTCTTCATAAGTAGATATTCTCGAAAACGTTGCTGAATGCATATGGTCGCTAGTTTTCTTCCGTTGAATTTCGCCCGATCCAAACGCATCGCTAAATATGCCCTGAATCTACGCTGAATTATTACAGCTGACTTTCTCTGTGCAATAAAATCGCTTCTTGCGATTTTCATTTTTTGGTTGGCTCGAACACGACGTTGAATTTTTATGACACAGGCTCGTTTGATTAAAAATTCACTTCGCTCAGTTCGCATCTGCCGTGTTGCACGATAACGCTGTTGAATTACAGTCGTATAGTAGGTCAAACACACGTATTCAGCGCATACTTTTCGTGCTAAAAGTGTAGCCCTGAGTTTGCCTTGAATTTTCACAATTGCATTTATAGTTTTCTGGTATTCAGCGCGATACCTCTTCATTTGTAGGCGTGCTCTAAAGAACTGTTGGATGCAAATCACTGCTGATTTCAGCGTCACATATTCAGCGCGTTTTTTTCGCATGTAGAGAGTCGCTCGGAAACGCTGCTGACATTTTATTATAGCTGCTCTTTGTCTCTGATAGTCTGATTGGATCTTCCGCATTAACAGAGTGGCCTTCATATGCTGCTGAATAATTATGACGCTTTGGCGAACTTTCAAATACTCCACCCTTTGAACGGAGCACAACTTGTTAGCTCTAAATCTCGTCTGAAGCATCACAGCTGTTGATTGCAGTTTAAGATATTCCTCTCTTTGATTCCTCATCAATTTAAAACAACGATAGTGCCGCTGAATAGAAACCACACAACTTCGTTGAAGAAGATATTGCTCCCGAACAACTCTCATCTGCCTGTAGGCCATCCACACTTGCTGAATCTTGCAAACAGCACGCCGTTTTTTCTGGAACTCCCGCCGCAATTTAATCATTTTGCAGAACGACTGGATCCTCGCAGCGCTCTTGTACTCAACTTTGGAACTCCTTACCGTGATTATGACTTCAGATACTAATTTACGAAATTTTTGCCGCAACGTCACCGACTTTATATACCGCTGTATAACAATTGCCTTCTCATGGCGCACTTGTGCTTCGGTTTTAATCAAGCGAATAATTGGAGCAGCCTGCTCCAGCTTCCTGGCAAATTTTACTCGTCTTATCCAGCGCTGAATAAACACCACCCTTTTACGGAAGTCAACAAATGATTGCCTGACCGCAGATCCATACTTGACCCCACGATACCAACGCTGAATACACACCACACTTTGTAAAGCACACATAAAGTGCTTCTGTGCCAAATGTCTGCGAACGTACTTTTGAAGGCAAATGGCGGCATTCGTGCGCTCCCAACGGAACAATTGAATATACTTGCGAGACATGAAACCACGGAAGGCACTTTGAATAACAGTGGCAGCTGCGTTCCGTCGCTTTTCGATTTTAGTGCGAATTCTACGTCGAATGCATACCGCTAGCCATGAATTCCTCCACCAGCGCTGAATCACCGTCGCAGCAGCATGGAATTTTGGTGAACGGAATTTATAAATTATCTGCCACAACAGAGATAGGGTCTTTTCTCGATGACCATCCACGATATCTGCTGCAGTAATGTCTCCTTTTAACTGAAAATTCGCATCTGCAAGCGCCCGAAGGCTCAAGTTGACGTTGTACACTCTTTGAAGACGGGAGATTGCTGGCACACGCAATTGCTTGATCAAGTCGTCCCGCAGCAGAATTATTTCCATGACACGACTCAACCTTATCCCATCACGAAGATCCACAGCAAGATTGTTGAACGCATAATTGAACTCATCGATAAAGTTCTGTTTGTGAGTCAGCACGTAACCTAGACGCTTCAAATCTCGAGTGATATCACCGATATTAGCCAGCAATTCACAGGAAAATTTTAACAGAATCTCCCTTGGCTCCTTGTATGGCGACTTTTTCACAAATAAACAGGGATTGTGTTTTATTATTCGCTTCGTTTTCGCTTTGTCCAAGAATAGAAGCAGGAAGAGCACCTTTTGCAGTGTGAATTTCTTTATGTGATCCGCGTACTCATCTGACAAAGTGTACGCTTTTGAGTACCTCTGTTCCAAGAACTTATCCTTAAACAAACGATTCACGATAAATGTGCTCAGCCCAACCACATCTGAACATGAATGCAAATGTATCTTCTCAGCAAATACCACTTCAAGCCCCAGGCGTAGCCATAGCGGATTAAAACAGAGCAATAGCTCCAAGATATAACGCTGCATGACAACATCCAGATGCAGGTTCCTGTCAGTTCTAATCCGAATTGCATCCTTGTGCACATACACAGCGACTTTTGAGCAAGGAATTTGCATTTCTTCACTCATAAAAAAACGAATGGCTTCCTGTCTTAAGCTCTCCAAACGGAACTTGGTAAGATAGTTCATCGATTGCTCTTCCTTTGTAGGTGCTAGTATTAGTTCCTTGTTGCGCACCTCATTAAACAGCCGACCAACATCGATCTTTTGATTGCAATCGGTATCAAGATCAGCTGGAATCGTTACTAAAGCATTCAACCACTTCTTGAAGGCAACTTGATGTTTTTCTACTGCTCGTTCATCCAAGTACATAGTAGAAGCCAAGAATGGATCCATTGTTGTTGAAGCAGCAAATGGATCTGGATTAATGTACGATTGCATGTACAACTCAGAGTCGTAGAGTTTCACAATCGGTTCTTCTTTGATCTTACGCGGTGTCATTGGTTTCTTCACCAGTGACAAGGTTCTCGCAAGTTTAGGCTTCTTTGGCTGCGCCTGACTCCATTTGCTTCCATTACTGCTACTGCTACTTGGCATTCGGGCGAATGGATCAGATTCTATCTTCGCCCTCTTCGGTGGCGATACATGGGCCTTGGGAATGCTCACAATGGACGTGTCACTGCCTGGCGAATCCAACAACGTCAAGTCCCTGTAGCGTTTGTTGCCAATCGACTTAGCTGGACTGTCCAGCAATTTTCTGCCCGACTTTGTAGGCGTTCTTTTATGGCTTTTTGGCATAGAAACGCTGACGGGGCTGTTCTTCCGCGATTTTTTACCGATTTCGTTCAAGTTAAATCGACTCGACTGGGCAAGGATCTCATTCTGATTAAACAGGAATTCAGCTTGTGAAGTGTTACTCACCAAACTGCTGTTGGAATCATTTGAGTCATCCAGGCAGATGACTTTTGGTCTAAGTGGATACTGCTTCTCAATGGTTGACGTAGTCCTCTGGTTGTGATAGTAACGATTCTGCTCAATGGAACTTATATTCTCCATTTGATTAAGATTTGGCATTGATCCCTGGATTGGCATCTTTGTGGATGGTGATTTCATCGACAAATCTTTCATAGACTCTGAGTATTTTCGCAATGGTGTGCCAATCAGTTTTATATCCCGCTTTAATTGGTCATCAACTTTGGCGATTTCATAGGTTTTTTGCAGGACATTCGGCGGACTGTGAGCATCTTTTGTAGCATGCATTTCAGGTGTTCTTCCATGCTTAAGTTTTGCGTGAAAAGCATGCCCAGGTAGTTATACTTTTTGAAGGTTCGATCTGTTTCGATCTGTTCGCCGTTCAAAAACCATTTCTCATTGCTACACATCCTTCCCCCACCCTTTTTAAAGATCATCACCTTTGATTTTTCCAGGTTTATAATTAGGCTCCACATTTTACAGTACTCATACAAACGGTTAATCATACGCTGCAATGTCTCCAGGGAATTCGCAATCAACACTATGTCGTCTGCAAAAAGGAGCGCCTTTATCAGCATCCCTGCAAACTCAACACCTCCAGGTAGCGATTCGATGATGTCATCTATGAACAGTGCGAATAGCAATGGGCTTAAAGTGCATCCTTGTCTAACACCTGTGATTGCTTCAAACCAGTTTGAAGCATTTTCTCCATTCCATACAGCTGACAGCGTCTCTTCATAAATGTTTTGTATTACCCTCCCAAACTTTTTAGACACTCCCTTGGCAAAGAGTTTATACATTACGGAACCTCTGTTTATCGAGTCAAACGCTGCTCTAAAGTCCACAAAGAATACATATAACTTTTTACGTTGCGCTACATAGGCTTCCGCAATGCTTTTGAGTACGAAAATGTGGTCGACGGTGGAATATCCTGCCCTGAAGCCAGCTTGGAATTCTTTAAGCAGACCATTAGTAGTTAAACATGAGGTTAATCTTTTTTGGAGTACGGTTGTAAATATCTTATAAGATGCATTCAAAAATGATATGCCTCTGTAATTGTAAGTATTCACATCATTTACATTTATTCGAAGAAATGATTAGTCATTGCAGGGCACCCAGGAGTGTGTTTATGTTCATTTAAGGGGTGTTCAAATTTTAAGAACTTCGCCATACCACTGAGAGTTTAAAAACGAAACCATACTTCTTTTTCTTGTATATTTTACACATGAATCTTAGAAGTTAACAATCATTATCTTAACCACAAGCTGCATCCAATGAAACTGCACAAAACAGGACAAGTAATACATAATCCATTACACTAAACTAGAAATACTTATTCGAGTAAATAAAGAACTATAATACAGGTATACGAAAAAGGACAATAATTAGCAATAATGGATGTCAATGTTCAATTTCAATAATATAGTATCGAAGGCATAAACAGACGAGATAAACGTATACGGCTTATTGTGTATAACACCGTAGTCTGGCTGGAGACTTGGAAGTGCCCTACTCGAGAACACGATTCCTTGCTGTTGGCCACGAGGACATATTGAAGAACCCAACGGCTTGCGGATGTTCTTTCTCATCTTTTCTTTACGTGCAACGAGTTTCTTCGTCTCACGAACTACATAGAGGGCTTCAGGTGTTGTCATGAATTCACGGATTTTCTACGTTTAAAAAAAAAAATTGTAATCTCGTTCATCGACACTGCGTGCGTGGATTAATTTAGTAGTCTTACCTGTCGTTTCTCGGGTGAATGTGAAAAAACCCAAATAAGCGTACAGAGGGTATTGAAGATATCACAATCTTTGTCACACCATCGCAGTAACATTTGTGCGATGGTGACCAGACCTCCCTCTTGGAATGTGTTGGCCGTAGTGCTATTATAACGTGCCAAATTCAGAATGACACGACTGCAATGTTCGATAAGTTGCTTATCGACCTCCGAGCGTATCGCTTGAGCCATTATACCATAACAGAATGTCGAAAAGAAATCAGAATGGTCCATCAGCAGGTGTGGGACTGTACGGGACATTCGCTCTAAAAGAAAAATTTAGTCACAAAATGGATCTTCATAATTCGATGTTAAGCCCTACCCAATCGTGAAAGAACACTAAGAGCATCGGAGGCGCTGAATCTTCCGCGTAGAATACGAACAGAGTCCTGAAGCTTCCAACGAACCGTATTCACTACGTCAGCGGTCTTCTTAAGCTTCTTGATATTATTACGTATTGTGCGAATACGAATGTTTTGCCAACGTTTACGCACACGGTAACCCCGCCAGAAGCGCTGAATTACCCTGGCCGCTTTTTTTTGCGCAAGCAGTTTCTTCATTTCGGGTGTCATCTGTTCTTGGTAACGTCTCCTCGCCAAAAAGCCTCGTGCCGACGCCTGCAGACCTAGAGTAACTTTCTTTATTTGCGAGAATTTCTCCCGTGCCTCCGCAGTCTGAATGCGACTTCGAAATTTTTGCTGAACGAAAATTGCGGCTTTTTTCAGTTGTAAGAACTTCTGTCGCTCCGCTTTCATTGCTTTATTAGCACGGAATTTCCGCTGAATGCATACAATTAGCGACACAATCAACAAATATTGACTTCGCATCTTCAACATTTCCAGACGGGCACGATAACTCTTCTGCAAAACAATTGCACTTTGTCTCTGTTTCTCATAAACGCTCCTCTGCTTACGCATGGCTAACGTTGCTCGCATTTTGCGTTGAATTACAATTGTTGAACTTCTCAAACATAAGTATTCTGCTCTTTGGATTCGTGCATGCAAAGTGGCTTTCCAGCGCCGCTGAATTGTAACAACACACTGTCTCACGTATAGATAAGAAGTCTTTTCCCGCCGCATTTCCAGAATTGACCTATACCAACACTGAATACTGATAATCGAATGACGTTGTTTGAGATACAGCTTCCTTTGCTCTTTCATCTGAATGTATGACCTAAATCTATACTGAATTCGTAAAATCATCTCTCTACGTGCGATGTAGGACTTTCGGACTTCTTTCATTACACGATTAGCTCGGAATCGACGCTGAATACAAACTATCGCAGCTTTCTCCCTTTCGTACTCACGCTTTACTTGCCTCCCCAAGACTTTGGCTCTAAAACAACGCTGCAGAGCAATAATTAGCTTACGGCTATTTTCGTAATTTGCTTTTACCGCCTTCATCTCCTTTCGCGCACGCCACTTTTGCTGAATACATACAGCGCTTTTTCGAAGCTCCTTAAATCGGATTCTAAGCATTTTCATAGTTTGAAGTTCACGGATCCTCCGCTGAATAATCACAACAGCGTTCTTTTTCGCCAAATATTCGTTACGAATCTTCTTCATAAGTAGATATTCTCGAAAACGTTGCTGAATGCATATGGTCGCTAGTTTTCTTCCGTTGAATTTCGCCCGATCCAAACGCATCGCTAAATATGCCCTGAATCTACGCTGAATTATTACAGCTGACTTTCTCTGTGCAATAAAATCGCTTCTTGCGATTTTCATTTTTTGGTTGGCTCGAACACGACGTTGAATTTTTATGACACAGGCTCGTTTGATTAAAAATTCACTTCGCTCAGTTCGCATCTGCCGTGTTGCACGATAACGCTGTTGAATTACAGTCGTATAGTAGGTCAAACACACGTATTCAGCGCATACTTTTCGTGCTAAAAGTGTAGCCCTGAGTTTGCCTTGAATTTTCACAATTGCATTTATAGTTTTCTGGTATTCAGCGCGATACCTCTTCATTTGTAGGCGTGCTCTAAAGAACTGTTGGATGCAAATCACTGCTGATTTCAGCGTCACATATTCAGCGCGTTTTTTTCGCATGTAGAGAGTCGCTCGGAAACGCTGCTGACATTTTATTATAGCTGCTCTTTGTCTCTGATAGTCTGATTGGATCTTCCGCATTAACAGAGTGGCCTTCATATGCTGCTGAATAATTATGACGCTTTGGCGAACTTTCAAATACTCCACCCTTTGAACGGAGCACAACTTGTTAGCTCTAAATCTCGTCTGAAGCATCACAGCTGTTGATTGCAGTTTAAGATATTCCTCTCTTTGTTTCCTCATCAATTTAAAACAACGATAGTGCCGCTGAATAGAAACCACACAACTTCGTTGAAGAAGATATTGCTCCCGAACAACTCTCATCTGCCTGTAGGCCATCCACACTTGCTGAATCTTGCAAACAGCACGCCGTTTTTTCTGGAACTCCCGCCGCAATTTAATCATTTTGCAGAACGACTGGATCCTCGCAGCGCTCTTGTACTCAACTTTGGAACTCCTTACCGTGATTATGACTTCAGATACTAATTTACGAAATTTTTGCCGCAACGTCACCGACTTTATATACCGCTGTATAACAATTGCCTTCTCATGGCGCACTTGTGCTTCGGTTTTAATCAAGCGAATAATTGGAGCAGCCTGCTCCAGCTTCCTGGCAAATTTTACTCGTCTTATCCAGCGCTGAATAAACACCACCCTTTTACGGAAGTCAACAAATGATTGCCTGACCGCAGATCCATACTTGACCCCACGATACCAACGCTGAATACACACCACACTTTGTAAAGCACACATAAAGTGCTTCTGTGCCAAATGTCTGCGAACGTACTTTTGAAGGCAAATGGCGGCATTCGTGCGCTCCCAACGGAACAATTGAATATACTTGCGAGACATGAAACCACGGAAGGCACTTTGAATAACAGTGGCAGCTGCGTTCCGTCGCTTTTCGATTTTAGTGCGAATTCTACGTCGAATGCATACCGCTAGCCATGAATTCCTCCACCAGCGCTGAATCACCGTCGCAGCAGCATGGAATTTTGGTGAACGGAATTTATAAATTATCTGCCACAACAGAGATAGGGTCTTTTCTCGATGACCATCCACGATATCTGCTGCAGTAATGTCTCCTTTTAACTGAAAATTCGCATCTGCAAGCGCCCGAAGGCTCAAGTTGACGTTGTACACTCTTTGAAGACGGGAGATTGCTGGCACACGCAATTGCTTGATCAAGTCGTCCCGCAGCAGAATTATTTCCATGACACGACTCAACCTTATCCCATCACGAAGATCCACAGCAAGATTGTTGAACGCATAATTGAACTCATCGATAAAGTTCTGTTTGTGAGTCAGCACGTAACCTAGACGCTTCAAATCTCGAGTGATATCACCGATATTAGCCAGCAATTCACAGGAAAATTTTAACAGAATCTCCCTTGGCTCCTTGTATGGCGACTTTTTCACAAATAAACAGGGATTGTGTTTTATTATTCGCTTCGTTTTCGCTTTGTCCAAGAATAGAAGCAGGAAGAGCACCTTTTGCAGTGTGAATTTCTTTATGTGATCCGCGTACTCATCTGACAAAGTGTACGCTTTTGAGTACCTCTGTTCCAAGAACTTATCCTTAAACAAACGATTCACGATAAATGTGCTCAGCCCAACCACATCTGAACATGAATGCAAATGTATCTTCTCAGCAAATACCACTTCAAGCCCCAGGCGTAGCCATAGCGGATTAAAACAGAGCAATAGCTCCAAGATATAACGCTGCATGACAACATCCAGATGCAGGTTCCTGTCAGTTCTAATCCGAATTGCATCCTTGTGCACATACACAGCGACTTTTGAGCAAGGAATTTGCATTTCTTCACTCATAAAAAAACGAATGGCTTCCTGTCTTAAGCTCTCCAAACGGAACTTGGTAAGATAGTTCATCGATTGCTCTTCCTTTGTAGGTGCTAGTATTAGTTCCTTGTTGCGCACCTCATTAAACAGCCGACCAACATCGATCTTTTGATTGCAATCGGTATCAAGATCAGCTGGAATCGTTACTAAAGCATTCAACCACTTCTTGAAGGCAACTTGATGTTTTTCTACTGCTCGTTCATCCAAGTACATAGTAGAAGCCAAGAATGGATCCATTGTTGTTGAAGCAGCAAATGGATCTGGATTAATGTACGATTGCATGTACAACTCAGAGTCGTAGAGTTTCACAATCGGTTCTTCTTTGATCTTACGCGGTGTCATTGGTTTCTTCACCAGTGACAAGGTTCTCGCAAGTTTAGGCTTCTTTGGCTGCGCCTGACTCCATTTGCTTCCATTACTGCTACTGCTACTTGGCATTCGGGCGAATGGATCAGATTCTATCTTCGCCCTCTTCGGTGGCGATACATGGGCCTTGGGAATGCTCACAATGGACGTGTCACTGCCTGGCGAATCCAACAACGTCAAGTCCCTGTAGCGTTTGTTGCCAATCGACTTAGCTGGACTGTCCAGCAATTTTCTGCCCGACTTTGTAGGCGTTCTTTTATGGCTTTTTGGCATAGAAACGCTGACGGGGCTGTTCTTCCGCGATTTTTTACCGATTTCGTTCAAGTTAAATCGACTCGACTGGGCAAGGATCTCATTCTGATTAAACAGGAATTCAGCTTGTGAAGTGTTACTCACCAAACTGCTGTTGGAATCATTTGAGTCATCCAGGCAGATGACTTTTGGTCTAAGTGGATACTGCTTCTCAATGGTTGACGTAGTCCTCTGGTTGTGATAGTAACGATTCTGCTCAATGGAACTTATATTCTCCATTTGATTAAGATTTGGCATTGATCCCTGGATTGGCATCTTTGTGGATGGTGATTTCATCGACAAATCTTTCATAGACTCTGAGTATTTTCGCAATGGTGTGCCAATCAGTTTTATATCCCGCTTTAATTGGTCATCAACTTTGGCGATTTCATAGGTTTTTTGCAGGACATTCGGCGGACTGTGAGCATCTTCCTCTTCGATCATTGAAAGAGGACGCGAGAGTGCTGGTGTTACGGTAGAAGTTCTATTGAGAATAATTTTATCACAAGTCATTCCCTCGAGGCTTTCCTGGGATTCACTGGATGAATCCGATTTATCCATCAGCTTCAGGTCGAATGTCTTGTTGATGATCACCTGACCTTGGAAGCCAACCAGCTCTCTGCCATCGAATTCAGACTTTTCCTTTTCTACTACTACAGTTTGGTAATTCGCTCTTGATTCCACTTTCAAATGCATCGGACTCTGTTCATCTTCGGAGGATTCTACAGCAACTGTGAGACGCCTCGGGCGTATTTGTCGTATCAGATCCCTCTCATCAATTATGTTACTTGCCGTATTGCGATTTATTGGCGTAGGTAGAGAGGACAGATACTCTAATTCGCTGGTAGTTCCCTTTTTAAACACAGTCTCGGTGGCAGGTGTAAATTGCATTTTGTCTATCATATCCAATACATTGCCGGGGGTTAAGGGACTCACGTTTTCCTTCAACATGTGCGATGAAGATTGGGGTCGGGAGAAACCATGCAACGGCACTGCCGTCACTTGGGGCAACACTATTTCTGGGATATTCCTTTCGAACAGTGGTGAGATCTGCTTCTTTTGTGGTTGATGCTTTTTCGCTACAGGCGACATCCTTTCAGTCTTTTGTACCTTGTAGTTTGGAGATTGTCGATATCTACGTTGGGATTGCGTATTCGGCTTTGGACCGGTTGGAGATTTGAGCCGTAAGGTTTTCACATGACTGGCACCCGAGGAGATTGTTGGGAAGCGCTTGACGTTCTGCGGAGAAAAAAATCATTGCATGAATGTCTTAAGGCCTAAGTGGAAGTGACCTCACCTTACAAACGGGTTTATTGCTAATTGATTTGAGTATAACCATGACGTCTTTATGGAAATTACGATTATCAGTCAATTGTAGGGTTTCTTTGCAGGCTGTTTCCAATAATGGACTCCAAATCATTTCCATTTGAATCTCTTCTTCTGCTGGTATCACATTTGTCGTCCAATCAATGGTAACATTGTGCTCAGCACGAATGGTGTTTGTTACTTTCACCTAAATTCAACAATTCAAACGATGGATCAATATCAGGGATCCTAACTAGTACTATATAAGTCCAATTTCTTAAGATTATTGAAGTTGTTACTATTATGCAAACATTATGACCGACTATACTTATTTGCGTGTAAACTTAACTCCATTAAACGGACGCCTACCAGAAAGAGAAATTTATGAACCCCATCGGTGTCCGTTCAAGAGAGGTTTCCCTGTAGTTTCAACGTGGTACTGAAACTCGAACGATCTTAAGCCTTTTGGTCGATACTGCGTTTTGTATTGTCAGCTGCGTTTATAAGATAACGTTCGCTAGACAGCTTCGGGAAACAACTGACACCAGTGTTTGTATTCTATTTGTGCGATATTGCTTTAGTATATCCTTGGGTTTGCTTATTAGTTATCAGTTAGAATAGTTCATGATTAACAGGGAATCAAGTGTTTGTAGCAGTGTCTTGCCTACGCATTTTCAAGATTAAGAAAAAATTGCGAGTCAATGTTTTCTTCGAGAGGATTTTACTTAGCATTACAAATTCATTATACTTTCTAGCCTAACGTATCTTGGACGAGTTGGAAATGCGTTGACATCCTATGCCCCAAAAGTAATCCCTGTAAAATCTTAAAAAAAAAAGTGTTAACAGGCTTGCTTGCAAAAATTGAATTCCAGAAGAACTAATAGCTATTACTTACTTACTTGGACCACAACCAATAAACATCTACAGGTAGCCTGGTTACGAGCCATCTGCCTCTAATTTTGCACGCCAAGTTGGTTGAGGTCCTCCCCTCCACTTGTATGCGCTATCTCCGCGAGGCCGTCCTCTACTGCACCGTCCATCCGGGGTGGATTCAAATACTTTCCGGGCAGCGACGTTGGGCTGCATACGCTCTACATGACCCAGCCATCTTAATGCTTTCACACACCGCCGCGATAGCGATAACGATAACTATCGCCATAGCGATAAACAACTAAACACACCAGCGCTATAGCGATAGAAGCCTTCTTTTCTACGTTTTTGTACTCCGCATTATCCAAATCATATAGTAATATTGGATAATTTTTCACAGAAGAAATCAACTTTTCCACATCCACCATTGCGCGATAGAGCGATAGAATGTAATATGCAGCGATAGCCACGTTCAATCGCAATCTCTCGCGATAATCGCCGGTGTATACCGCGTGAACAAACTTGAACACACGTGTTGCGATAGATCGCTATCGCTATCACTATCGCGATCGCGGCGGTGTGTGAAAGCCTTTAATCGCTGTGTGAAAACTCTTCTGGCTAAGTCGATGTTATTGTAAAGGGCGTTTTGGCATTGTACCTTCTCATCTACTCGCCCGCCGTCTATGCAGACGGGACCAAAAATCACTCAAATAACTGTTCTCTCAAAGTAACCAAGGGCATCCTCACTCGATTTAAGCAAAGTCAATGCCTCTGGGCCAAAATATATTTATAATGTTCTAGGTTTGACAGTATGTTTTTGAATATGATTCGCTTTTGAATATTTGAATAAATGAATTGAATTGTTTAATATTGAATAAGTGTACAAGATTTGATTGTAAAGTATTCCAAATACTAATAAAGAACTACGTACATATTTCTTTACAGTTAGAGGTGGCTCTTGGAAAGTATAACCGAGGAAACTATTCATTCAAAAGTCCTTCACAATACTGTCGCCACCCATGCAGAATTTTGTCGTGTACCATCTGTTCATGTACCTACAGGTGGCCCTGAGACTTCCGGACACATGCAGTGTGTTCCAAGCAGAAGTTCTAGCTGTACTTAAAGCTGCGGAATTACTTGAGATGGGATCAATATGCGATAAGAATATCGCCATCTACATTGACAGTCAGGCTGCGCTAAAGGCGCAAATCTGAGATAATCAGGAATTGCCGCACAATGCTTAGGGCATTATGTACGCAGAACCGAGTCAGATTATGTTGGGTACCTGGACACTGCGATAGCGAAGGCAACGAGCAAGCCGACGCGCTGGCTAAAAGAGGAGCGGGGCTCCCACGTAGCGATATAATTGGGATAAAATCATTGACACGGCTAATCTAAGATGGTCAAACTTAGATGGTCACAGGGTGTCTAAGGCCTTGTGGCCTGTGTTAGATCGCAGAAAATCTGGGGAGATAATTAAGTTAGATAGATCGAGGCTAAGACAGGCGATAGGAATACTCTCTGGCCACTGTCTCCTAAGGAGGCATGCCATGAGACTAGGGTTATCCGATACGGATGTTTGTTTGTAGGTACTGCGATGACCTACATGTCTCAGAGAATATAACTCATATACTCTGTGAATGTCAAGGAATTGCCAGGATAAGGCTAAAGTACCTTGGTAGATACTTCTTCGATAACTTGGAGGAGGTGAGGTCCTTGAACCATAACAAGGATCTCTTCAAATTTTGTAGGGAGATTAATTGCTTGTGGGAATGGGTTTAGGTCTTTTGCCGTGAAGGTTTCCTAGGGATCGCGATGGGCCCACTTTGGTGCCTAGTGTTTTATGATAACCTCATAACCCTACCTAACCTATCTGTTCATTAGTTTACCAAATCATCTAGGCAATCGGAAAATGAGATATCAGACCGATATTGAAAGTGCACTGAATACGGCAATATTCAGCTAATATTGTCACGTTCAAAGAAGAGATCATTTGAACCCTGTTAAAAAGACAATATCAATGAACGTTCCAAAAACATCGCCAGGCAGACCTATAAACGTCTGGATCAGACAAATGCGACGACATCGGCATTTCATTGGCCTCAGTAACCGAGTGATCCAAAATCGGAAGGCCTGACGATATTTTCTGAGGTCAAATAGGCGAACCCCACAGGTGGATCGGTAGAAATGCGGTGAAGTGGGAGGGTTATGATCCGTTATTTTCGGATCATAACCTCGGCGAAATAGGAAGTAGAAGAAGAAGGGTGAAGTACACTTCTTTTAAAAAATTTATTTACTTCTTTGTGCCCGAGTATGCACGGCGAAATATTTACCAAATAGTCAACTTGGTTCGAGTTTAGTACCAATTGTATTCTTGTCTTGTTCCCTGGTATGCCATCATGACCAGAGACAGCCTGCTTTAGACAAATTTTGATATCTTCTCGATAACACTTAAGCTTCGTTTTACATATTGTAACTGGTTATTCATAGCTGAATGGCTGTCGATGAAAAGGTGATATCTTCTTGTGGTATTGGTCTTATGACAGTATACGGCCTCAGTTTGATAACTGTTATTGTGGTTCGAAAGCATGACTGATTTAGATTTTCTGATTTTTAGGGCACTTATTCCCGCATATTTTTGTATAGAAAGATTTAGCACAGATGTATGGCAGGGGCTGTTTTGAATCCTGTCTTTTCTGTGGTTCTCATTACATTCATAGCGCGCTAATGTGCGCTAACCATTGCATATTCATGATGACTCGTCATTTTGCTGGAGGCCTGCCACCAAACTGCACTGCAATAAGTGACTACTATTCTTACAATAGCCGTGTACATCCAGTTTGATTTTGAATCAGTAGAAATGCGCTGAAGTGGGGGGGGTTATTTTCCGTTGTTTTCGGACAATAACCTCGCCAACATAGGAAGAATAAGAAGATTGAAAGTACACCGAACAAGTTTTAGAAATCTAGCATAGAACAATTACCAGTACGTTAGAATGCCAGCATTAGGAGCGACGGAAAAATATTAGTGACTGAAAATGGAAGCCCGGGTTATTTATGGGATGACCTGATAGAAATGCGTTAAAATCTATCTTTATCCGCTGGATACATATCTTTTTATCCATTTTTATTTTTTGTGGACGTAATATGAAGGACGAATACATACTTCGTGCATGCTTGTGCAATGAAATTTACAATACAATGCACCCTTTTACGGACGACATTCCTTTCCTATACCAGTCAAACGAGATCAAACAACCCTAGTTGAATTTCTCACGCACACATGTCCTCAACCTGGAAAAAAGTAGGACAATGGAGGACTACAAGATAGCCCTCAGACCTCATTATCGCCTTATCAACCACGACGAAGGAAAAAACACTACGAATGACATTCAATTAAGTTCAGGTAGCGCGGCATACAGTGAATAATACCGATTGGCATTGGCAGACACTTATCTTCTAGTCGCGTGCAATAGGGATTCAATTCAGCATTTAATTTCCTTTAACCTACTAACAGCTGTGCGCTTTCCCCATGCAATGCAATTAAGGACAATCGTTTGTGAGTCCCCACGATCGACCAAACTTTGTAATGTCTCCAAGGTCACGCAGACGGTTTTTGCATATATGGATGCTTGAAGCTGCAACTTACCTCAATTGGATCAGCGGAGGGGTTGAATATGTTAAGAATTCGTTTGGCAGTTTTCGATACAGGAACATCCTCGAACGTTACGATTGCCTTCGATGAGAATGGAGCCATAACAACACTGGTGGGCTCCCTGCCCTCTAATCGTTTCTTGTTTTTTAGCCTCGACGGCGTTATACTGACCTAGGCAAGAATTTCAGATTCATGATTTATTGCATATCACAAGGAAATTACCTCAAAGGCACTCATATTTGCACAAAATTATTGCTTTTTCGATTCAGAAAAACATGAATTGACTAAACGGAAACACAAAGCTGTATAGAAACGAATCACACTGTAGCAGCATTTGTTTCAAGTGGTGTTTTTTTTTAAACATGTAACAAAACAATTAAAGACAAGGAAATATTAATGAAAATGACCAAATAAAACACACAAATCCTTGACATACAAGCAATTTTCTAACGGGGAGGAGTGTAGCCGCAGCGGCTTGTTAACTGTGACGGAGAACGGTTGAAGAAAAAGCGTTAACCGTTTGTTTTTGATTTGAGTTCGAAAATCCACTGACGGCTGTCACGCAGCGCGTGTTCAGTGTTGCTGATGTTGTAGTTATATTTGTTCAATTGGGAACGATTGGCGTCAAAGTGATGTTCCAAGAAATTTGGAATTGATTTTAAAGACGATTTTAGAAAATAAAATTTCGGAAACGTTTATGAGTAAGTACATTTGCGGGAAAAAATAGATTTGGGCGAATTTATTTCAAACAAAATAGAAATGCGCAGTATTAAGAAATGTATCCACATACATCGAGATATGATACTTAAAAAATTTAATATTTATGTCAAATGTATGCATATATTGAAAACAAAACACTAATATACATGTCGGTATTTTTTTGGCGCTGTAAAAAAGGGGCTTAAGCATACATATACATATACAGTATGCTGTTCGAGCAAACCTAAATTTTCCGTGCAAAATGTATCCTGACTAAACGTGATCATAATATCTATGACATTTGGCTAAAATGTTTCCAGCGAAAATGAGTTGAGTATGTAGAACTGTTAAAAAAAAATTATTTTCGTTTAGTCCTAACAACACAAGTTTTGGCAGACAGAATTCTTATTATTATTGCATAACAACATTACTAAAAATTCCAAAACTTGATTTGGAACAAATTAATGAATTTTAAAAAGCTTGCAACTCAGAATTATGATTTTGGATATTGTTTTGACCAAACTTAATAGATATATTTTTTTTAATCTTGCCCGCCAACACGCTGTTCAAGCAAAAGAGAATCCAATTTCAAAACCCTTCCACTAAGTTTTACAAGCATTTCATTGCTCAGGATCGTCCAGTTAAAACAAAATTTATTACGTTATTTATTTTGAGTAGAGCTAATAATGAAATAAAGCCAAGCTCATCCGTTTGTGCAAAATGATGATAGAGAACTCTCGTTGCTCTATCAAAGAACATCACCGAACCGTTTGATGTCAGGAAAGGTCTTAGAAAGCCTATCTCGAACTACTAAGGACAAGGTGATGCGCTATCAAGCGATCTCTTTAACATAGTACTTGAGAGAATTGTATGAAACGTACAGCCAACATCGGAGGTACAATCTTTTACAAGTCCGACAACTACTCGGTTATGCAGATGACATTGACATAATCGGAAGAACTCAGCGGACTATCAGTGGGGCATTTGCGAGTATTTAGATCGAGGCAGCAAAGATGGGTTTAGTGGTCAATGCAAGCAAAACAAAATTTATGGTGTGTACAAAAAAGATCACCCAAAATTTGCGTCTTTGACTCTCACAATTCAGAATTTTGAGGTAGTAAAGGACTCTGTCTAACTAGGCTTTATGGTGAGCTTCGCAAATGACACCGGTGGGGAGATCACACGAAGAATTAGTCTTGCGAATCGCTGTTATTATGGGCTAAGAAGGAAATTAAGTAACAAAGCCCTATCTCGAACTATTAAGGTAACTCTTTATAAGATACTAATCATCCCAGTCCTGCGTTATAGCGCAGAGGCACGGGCTTTGTCAAAATCGGATGAGGATGACCTTGGGTTATTTTGAGAGAAAAGTTCTTCTAGTGATCTTTACTTTACTTTACTTTACTAGGACCTTGTACGCACTGCGACCTATGAGATCTATTGTGCCAGCCCGGTGTTTAGCTAAGAACTTGATTAAGGCTCTTGATAAACCAGGCTCAATGTTCCAGAAGTCAGAGGGACTCAATAAAGCCCTTCCGAGATGGAGAAGTCTTTTTCTTGCGGCCATAGGGCATTCACAAGGAATATGTTCTGCCGTCTCTTTTTGCTCTCCACATAGCCGGCATTCGTCTGTATCTGCTACTCCTATCTTGTGCAGATGGTACCTGAGTGGGCAATGACCAGTCAAGTAGCCTGTTAAGGTTCTTAGGTCTGCTTTCCTAAGCTCGAGCAGCTTTTTAGCCCTGCAGCGGTTGAGATTAATGAACTTCTTTGAATGTCTTAGTCCCTTGAGTTTGGCCCAGTGCTCTACATGATGATCATCTTCCCATTTCTTTATTTTGATGTTTGCGATACTCCGTGCGACTCCAAAATAGGGTTCAGGACCGACTAGTAGGCGAATAGCGCCTCTTCTTGCTAAGCAGTCTGCCCGTTCGTTGCCCTCGAAGCCTTCGTGTCCTGGTATCCAGGCCACAGTGACTGTGTTTTTCGATGCGAGATCTTCGAGTAGGTTTAGACAGTCCCATACAAGTTTTGATTCTACCGTGTAGATTTCAGAGCCATAAGTGCTGGCTGGCTGTCCGAGAGGATATATGTAGATACGAGTACCCTCGACCCTTCTTCGCAGACATTCTCGTACACAGAGCTCGATTGCATGGACTTCCGCCTGGAATATTGTTGGTAATTTCCCAAGCGCTGTCGCGCGTTGGAATTTGGGTCCATAAACCCCTGCATCATTGCTACCATTTTCCATTTTTGAACCATCTGTGTACCAAGTTTGAGAGTTTGGTAAGACTACAAGTCCTTCATTCCTCCATGTGTGGCGGTCACCTATGACCACATTGAATTTCCTGGAGAACCGGTATTTCTTGATCATAGTATCTGGGATTTTGAGAATAGGGTCATTTTGAATATAATCTAGAATCTTCAAATGGCCGGTTTTAAGGTCCGAGATCTTGGGTAGCCTAAGAGTACTCAGCATAGCTTCTTTTTGTGCTGCAAGATGCAACTGTGTGAGGCTACGCATTGCACCCATTGCTGCCGTAGGGCACGTTCTCATTGCTCCTGTGATACTCAGACAGGCTAGACGATGGATTGAGTGATCTTTGGTCCCGTCTACATAGACGGCCGGAGAGTAGATGAGAAGGTACAATGCCGAACTCTACGGCCTATATAATGACATTGACTTAACCAGAAGAGTTCACATACATCGACTAAGATGGCTGGGTCATGTAGAGCAGATGGAGCCCAATGTTGTAGCCAAGAAAGTCTTCGAATCTACCACGGATGGACGGCGCAGTATAAGACGAATTAGCAGTAGGTGGCGCAAAAAGTGGAAGGGGACCTTAACTAACTTGGTGTGCACAACTGGATGCAGCTGAAATTTGTTGTTAAGCCAGATCCAGGTCGTTTTATTATCGTCGTGCGATCTATATGGATCTTGCGTGATAATAAAATGAAGCAAATTCTAATAAATCCAATATAAGAAGACTTTTTGCTAATACATAGTTGATTACAAATTCTACTCTCTGGATTGGTGAGTAAAAGCAAAAACTGAATATCTATCTTAATACGAACACGACAATAATTTTGTACTTTAGAATCGTTCTTGACAGTAATGATATTTCTAACGAGGAATGATATTGTTCCTCTTCTGCGACAAAAAATGTCCACTCCGAAAGTCATTATTCAATATTAATGTGTTGGGTGTTTGAGAATTATGAATTTCCACAGTCGCCGCTTGATGTTCTATTTGATGTAATCTTTTTAAAACCTGTGTTTGAAATTCTGTTTGAATTTCAACCGTTTTACTTAGCAAATCCACACAGACCCAAGAGGTGTCTTTGTCATTTTATGGAGAAATTCAAGATGGTTGGCATTTTGATCCACATATTTCCGCTCTGAACAACGAGTGCTAGTTAAGTTGGTGTCATTTTTTAGGCAGAGATTGTGTGGAACTGACATTTAACTAGCAGTCCATATATAGTATGTCAATGCTTGTGGCATTTTTAGCTACATGGTCTGTGTTTTTTACTATTATTACGATATGGGATGGAGTACTATTGTTTCTTGTCTTTTTAGAAAGCTTTTTCTGATGTCAGAAGCAAAAGGAAGAAGTAAAAGTAAGGAGTAATGAAATAAATGCAAAAAACTTATTTTCTAGGAAGTTCCAAACCATATTAAGGAAAAGTTGAAGCACTTAAATATATAAAACTTTCTCCGAAATAAAAAAAAGGACAACTTCCTGTGTGCGTCACAATTAAACTCTTTTAGATGTAATAAAATTCAAATACAATTCGGTATCAGATGCACTATCCACTTATACTGAAATCACATAGTTTTCTTTATTTATCGAACGAGAAAATTTTATCGAATTGTAAATTGCATATTGCGTTTTATAAATTTTATTTTCATCTTTATCAATTCAAATTCAGCTTTAGCTGGATACAAATACATGTCTTTCTTATAACTCGCCAGATCCGGCAGGTATCGTATGCAAATTTTTCAAATTGTCAGTTGTGAATATTGTGGGTACCAAAAGCTATTTCAATTTCTTAGACGAATTTTTTTTTTCTTAGACAAAAGATTGAGATCTATACAGCATGCTAATGCCTTATATTAAACATTTTTACCGAAAATGAGCTTCGAAAGATTTAATAAATTTTTTTAAACGAACCTGGTTCGGACCGCGTGACCGTGTTAGCGAATTATATAAAAGTTATGTGCGAGAAGTCCACTTGTTACCGTAAAATAAATAAAACATACACATACATATAGCTTTAAACCCTATTTATGCGAATTTATTTGTAATTGAAGAAGTGACATAATATTCATATGAAACGCAATTTGATTCTTGAAACCCAAACGAGATGTGTGTCAGAAAATAAGCATTAGCAGAGTGAAAATATTTCTGACGTATTGTTAGCAAATTTCAAAGTATATTACCGCATTGTTGTGTACCAGAAGCAATATTATTCTCCGTAGCATGATAGTTATTTTACAATGATGGCTGTGTTATCTTCTTCACGAAATATTATTACAAGGATAAAAGATATAGTACGAGTATGCTGGCTCACAACAGCGCTGTGAACACTATCCGGAATCTTCGAATAATGTCTCTTCCCGAATTCGAAATACCAATGGAAGATGAAACGATAGGGTTGTGACAAAGGGTAGGTACAAAAAAGTGATTGCGAATCGGTTCGGTTTCTGCATTAGATAAAACAGTTTGTACTTTAACCGGAAGCTCTCCTACACATTAATAGAGATAGATAGTTTTGAATTTTTGATTTGTAACAGGTACGAGGCGCTCCAGTAGCCATGTTGTAGCGAACGCCGTCCCGCTATCAGTTATTTTGTATTGAAAGTCAAATACGTGGGCGTATGACAACTAACAATGTGCATGATAACAATGATACAATTTTATTTATTTAAGTTAGTTACACTATGAAATTCAAAGAATGAAGTGTTTTCTTGCGGGCACAACTTCGCCTGGTTACATCTGTGGTCAAATGAATAAATATTTGGTGAATTTGACGAGGAACGCTTTTAGTTTTAGGAGCAGAGTATGTCATAATTGCCTGTGGAGCAAGATTTGGATTTAGAATTGGTGTACCCTGGCGGATTTATATTCTGAGTATTGCTGATTTTTTAGAGTGATTCCATTAACCTGTGCTGGTGTGCTGTGGTTCGTATGCGCCACTCCGTGATAAGACCTTTCGATGTAGTTGTAGCTGTTGTCCCTGTCGTGGCCCATCCAGCGGTTACTGGTTCAGCTGTAGTTGTTGGTTATCTGCGGTTGTAGATGGATTTGCTTTGTCCGTCGTCGATTCAGCGGTTGATGGTTCTGCATACTTGGCCCGTTCATGGTTGGCTCTGCAGCTGTAGGACCGGCCGTGGCCAGTTCAGTGGTTGCTGGTTCTGCAGTTGTTCGTCATGTCCAGCGCAGCTCCAATATTTTTGTACGCACTGACTAGTACGTCGGTGTGCTAAAGATGGAGCTAAATGGAGATGCTTATTGGTTGAGACTCAGGTTGACCCCGAACTGTAGCGCCATCTAAGTAAAGTAAGCATGTCGGGATCACATCGTAGCAAGTCGGAGATACTCCGAACGCCGTCTCCCTACTAAATGCGTGAGTGTATAACAACTAAACCATTTTATTTATTTAAGTTGATTAAACTATGAAATTAAAAGAGTGAAATGTTTTCTTATGGGCACAACTCCATTTGGAGAAATCTGGCGTTGAATGAATGAATATTTGAAAAATTTGCCACATCGATATTAAAAAAAGAAAGCCCAGAATGAAGAAATGTGAATAAACATTTCTTGTGCTCATAGGAGCGATGAATCGTTGAGTATGGACATCAATGGCGAACGACAACGAATTTCACTACAAGAAAAGAAAAACCGTTTCTTCTGACTTATTTTTAAAAATGCCAGTTTTAGTTAAATCAATTTGATTGGTACGTATTATTTACCCTTCTTCGAATAAATCATCGTTTTATTTGTGATGCTATGCAGTCAACATTCAGAAACGATTACGGAAATTATCAAAGAAATGTTCATTGGCAGACGGTAAACCTATGTTGACATCCGAATGCATAAAGGACTAAATAAAATAAAAAGGAAAAAATACATTAATACCGTGGATGGCTGTTAGCTTCGAGGATTCAGTCTTAGTAGTGTCGTGCATTCTCACTATTCAGTATGCCATCGGTATGGTATCCACAGGAAAGGGATCTATCCGAATACCGGTAAAAGGAATTTTGACAATCGCTTCATTGATGAATTTTCGGTAAATAATCTGAGCCTGAGGTCGATCTAAAGTTAAATTGAGTTTGAACTTGATATGGGGATGATTTGAACTTGACTTGAACGTGAGCTTGACAAGACCTTGGCCAGAACTTGATAAGAATTTTTATACTATTTACAGTATACTTTATATTTACTTTAAAATGTACACAAATATACAAACTATATACATTGTTAACCCTAAGAATTAACAACCGAACACCTTCTCAGAAAAGCTTCCCCGTTTCCAATTTCTGATTATTTTCATCGTATTCATCGTACAAACTATCATCCGCCGCATAGTATACACTCTTCATGTATCCTGGAAACGGTGTAACTGCATCGAGTGCATCTCCAGACTCTTCATCAGGCGGTTCGACAGCAATAAATGATACCGCAAAGCCTTTTAAAGAAGTACTCTCGTCCGATTGAAACCGTATTAAAATCGTATCTGAGTACGAAGTCACCGGTAGTGGTTTCTACAAAAATAAAAAAAATAAGAATTGTAATTACTATTGCTTACATGCTTGCGGTTTCTTCTGATAAAACTTACCCTATTCCCACAAAATCGACCGTGCTTTGTATTCCTCACGTAATTTAGTTCCTCGGATATCTCTACCGAATCATAGTCGCATCTGTCCGAGTACTCCACTTCGAAGCTGAGAAACGTTATCTTAACACTGCTCTCCGGATCAGCTTGGATGCGCCAATTGCAGTACATATTCCTCTTATATGGTCGACTTCCAAATCTGGGGTGTGAGTAAAACACCTGACTCCTGTTCGTTGCACGCAAATATCCTCCACATTCTGGAAAAGACCAAACATATTAAAGTTTTTGGCATCCTAGATGAGAGAGAAAATGTTTACACGTTTGTCTACATACATACGTGCACGTACCTACAGGATACCACATATTCGAATTCATAAGACAAATAACCTCGACCTCAACCTCCTTCACATAATCCAAGAGGTCTGGCCCTGTCGAAGTGCACAAGGATAAGATTCAATATTTCATTTCTATAGCTCAACGCAAAATCAACATGATGCATCATATTATGTACATCCTGTTGAAAACAAGTATTTATGAGTGCTTGACATATTTGTGTAGATTGCGAAGAGCACCCCCACTGCCTGGATGTAAAGATTTTTGAAAAGGTGACGCGAATCACTATACATGGGGTTGAATGTAACATTAAAGGTGAGAGTATAGAAGGATAAAATATACTCTTTTGTGCGTTCATGCGTTGGTGATTTAATGGTGAGACTCGTAAAATATGCCTTTAACTGTAGCACATGAATAGATAAATGTTGTTTTTAATTTAAGGATTCTAGAAGAGACTCTTTAGAATGCGCAAGTATCAAAGGAATATTTTGTTGATGCGTAAAATGGATCACAGCGAGAAATGCAAAAGGACTTTCGAGTCAAGGTGCATATTTTGTTCTATCGGTAAGGGTATGCAGATGAAGGGTTCGTTCGTACATTTATGCTCACTTAGAATAAAGACAGGAAATGAATTTCTTATTCATTTGAAATATGTTGTTTACATAGTATTGCAGTATTACTGCTCTAAAGAGTAGGCTTTTGGTGTTAAGAACCTTGTTTATTCAGCCGTGGCCTAGTGAATCTAGACTATTCAGTTGGGAAAAGGAAGTATTATAGGGTCCGTGGATTTTTTGTCTGTTTTGGGATTTAATTTAATGTATAAAGGGCTGAAGCTAACAAGGGAATGGTGCCTTTTCGAGGGTCTAAACGTCAATTTAGTCAAGACTGTAGTTCAATTATGTGTCAACTGAATAGCAACTGATTACAACTGATTGTCATTGGGTTCTAAAATAAGGTATTCTAAAATAAGGTATTCGATTTTTATGCGATGTAGAAACGAATCGAACAGATTAGCACAATTATGTAAGTGACACAAATTGGAACAGAAAAATACAGATAAAAACTATACCATTGATCTGGAGGATTATTAAGTTTTACTTTCTTTGAAATTAAAATTCGTTTAGTGAGCCATAAGACCCTTTATCCCCAGTTTGTCTGAATTCTCAGTGCTACAAAAAAAAGGAATACGGTACTTAATTGGGAGCAGATAGTAGCATGACTTCTTCTTTTGCCTCAAAGTTATTAATATGTGGTGAGACAAATTTATATTTGACTGCAACTGAAATCTTTTATCTGATGTTACAATAAAATGATTTTACAATAACATACGGTTACGATTTTCTATGTGTTGGCTTAGCGGAACATTGCATTTGAGACCAGGACTGTGATCGGTCACATACATAGGGAACATTTCTCGATTTATTTAAAAAGTCATTCAGTAAGAGAAGTGTCTATTCTGAAGAATCTTTTGTGACCCTATATCCTCAGAAGCGTATCTAGACTGCGTGAACTGCTCTCCACAAACCGTCAAATGTCCAGCTATTTGATTAATCCAGACAGCCATTGGATCAACTATAGCAAAGAGACCTTTTGATCTTCTACTAGGCACTGATTTTTTGGTAGCTCTTGAGCTGATATGATCCGTATTGGAATTACGGACTTCCATCATGTAGCAACTCTTCAAGTAGGCAAGACCTAACTAGGATCACTATAACATTATAATATCTTCACCCCTTAACAATGAGATGCTGAAACTTCGTTTTGGGTGTACACCAGAACTATTGTTAACAAACATCTGGACGGATCATAAGCTCGAAGATTTGTAAATTGCAGCACACCTCAAAGTGGTGCCCTTTTTCTCGTCTTTGGAATCTAGTCATTAATGAGCTACTAGGCAACCTACAACGAAGCGATTGCATATACAGGTAAAATTGTTAATGCTGTATCAAGTAAACACCAGCGTTGTCACTTCAGGACTATTTTTTTGCAGTAGGTTCTCTGTAAAAAAAATGCAGTAGATTGAATTTTTTCGCAGTAGATTTTTATTTTCAAACAAAAACATGGTAATAAGAAAAAATAACATAAACAATAAAAAATTAACAAAAAATAGGATTTAAACAAAACAAAGAAATTCAAAGCGGCCCCAACGCGATCAATAATAATGTCATTACCTACCAATATTGTAATTAAAATCATATTTTATTCATCACTAGCGGGTACCCGGCGAGCGTTGCTGCGCCTAGCAAAAGAAAACTGTCAGGCAGGCACCTGGGGCAACAACGGTCAGGCTAAGTCTATTTGAGAACAGTTTTGTGCTGACCAACAGTCGGTAAGTGGTCCAACCTTAAACATGTATATATATGTACATTTTTTGAGTACTAAAGTACTATAACACTAAAGTAGTGAGCAAACCGCCGGGCTGATGAGTGATGGCATCCGTCGTGCTACGACTAATAAGAGAGAATTTTTCTTAGTACTAAAGTACTATAATACTAAAGTAAAGATAGATTTTAATAAAACCTCACAGGAATACTTTCGAGCCTATACTGAAGATTGTCTGAAAATTTGAGCTCAATCGGTTTAGTGGTTTCGGAGCCCATAGCATACAAACATAGGTACACACATTTTTCCCATGGAAAAAAGCACTTTCAGTTTTTTCCCGAATTTTAAAATTTTCCGAGCAACTTTTGCAATTTTTCTTTCCGCAAAAGCCATATTCAGACTACTACGAACATTTTAAAAGAAAAATGAGCCACATCGGTTCAGTCGTTCTCAAGTGATGCGATGACCAACGGCCAGCATTTATTTTTTATTTATATAGATTACTCCATCATTGTTTTGAGCCTTACACGATCAATAATAATGTGATTACTTGGTTCAGAAGAAGATATGTTATTTGTTATCAATTTCGGCCATGGATTTTATAATTTTGGAGTTTCCATTAAAAAAAAATGTGTTAAGCGACGAGAGTGGATAAAAACCCCGAAAGTAAAAGACTGTCCTAACTACTTCCGCATGAATAAAAAAATTATTTACCATGAAAGAGAGTTTATCTGTACAGGAGAGATTGACAGTAACCTTGAGGTACTTAGCTACTGGAAGAAACTTTGAAGAACTTAAGTTCTCCGTTGGTATGTCTCCGGCTTCGATAAGTTATACCATAGTTGAAACATGTCCAACACTTATACATATACAATACTCCAGGAATTTTACTCTTGTTTCTTTGCATATAACGCGATAATGACAACAGATAATAAAGTACAAAATTGAAAAATTCGAATAGCAAAGCATCTTCTGGCATCTTAAACTCAATTTTTTCCCTACCTTCTCTTAGACGGTTATTCGTTATGGCCTCAGATAATATAAAGCCGAGTTATCGATGTTCATTGATTTAAATGTGTACACTGTACATGTTACTACACTGGATGCACAAAGTCAAATGAGTAGTGATGACGTAATGACGTAAACACCTTACACGATCATTATTAATGACAATATTGCCAGTAATGATGCTTTGAAATCAGAAAATCCAGATTTTCGTCATTCCCGTCCATCATTCCAAGTAATGACAATACTATCGACCTTACACGATCATTATTTTTTGTCATTATTTTGCAGTAATGATATTATTATTGAACGTGTAAGGTCCGCTCATGAGTAGTGAGTAGTGATAAAGTAGATTTCAAATAAGAAATATGTTTTGTGCTAAATTTTTACAATCTGAAAGTGCATACTACAAGCATACTACAAAAATGCAGTAGATTTAATTTTACGGCAGTAGATTTAAATTTCGAAATAAATGCAGTAGATCTACTGCAATTGCAGCAAAATGGCAACGCTGGTAAATATCCAAAAACACTTCCCTCTTGATTTTCAAATGGCGCATAGAAGTATACTGTGAATCAATCCCCACAAAACTAAACTAGTGCCTTTTACTCGGAAATACAAAATCCCTCATATAAACCCACCCATGCAAACGACATTAGTTTTACTTTAACAGATAATGCAAATAAAAATACGGCGTGATCGTCTGATGGCCGGTCCTTGGAAAAGTCTAGCACACAACCGACTGATACATCTACTGCGTTTACTTAACCGGATTGGTAGATCAGATTGAAACAGTATTAGGTTTCGATTAGCGTTGTCCTTGTAGCTGAATTGAGGAAACGAGTTAGAACCGAAACATAAGTGCATCAAGCTCCTTTTCTTTACCTTTTCTCTATTCTTTCTCTATCTGTCAAACTCGATCTTTCGATCCATGTTTATATGCAAAATCTCAGTTCAATCCTAAAAAATTTTGTGATCGCATCGAATCAATCCTATTTGAATTAGATCTGCTTTATATGGTACTCTAACGGAATTGAATCCGGATTCAATCTGTCACTTAAGCGTAGTAATCACCACTGACCTAAACTCATAGTTGACTTATGAACATGCGCTACTCATCCACCTTTCTCTTATACATCTATTCATCGCTCTATCATGCATTGCAAACACACATTCAAGCTCACATGCTGGCTCTGGCCTTTCACTTTCCAGATGATGGCCCGGATGACTACCTTGTGGGACGTCAAAAGTTAATAATTTTAAGACTATCGACTATCTAACTATCCAAACGGGTGCCTAAACACTTTGGCTTTGGTGAGATTTTGGGGTTTTTACACCCCCTATATCAATATATCAAAATCATACCGGTAACCGGATTCGTACTGTGTCTTTTAGGCGGCAGTACTTACCGTACGAGAAGCTTGCTGTTTACTCAAATACAAGCATACACCCTTTAGTATTATCTCCATCCCCATTGACAGCTGCCTTGCGGATGCGGTTTTCGTACCGTTGGGTGCTCTCACGGGAAATATCTTCGTGCACTTTCTTTCAAAGGCCCACAACAAATGACACGGATTGCGGAATTGTATCATATGTATTTAGGCAGATGTGGTCCAATTTGTATTGGCATAGAACCCAAGATCTACCAAACAGAAATCGTTTTAGCGCATATTGCTAAAATTATCGCGATTAGTATACCCACTGGTCCATAGAGATATCCGAGAAAAGTTTCGGAGAAGTAATCAACTTTCTTAGGGAAACAGAGTGGATTTAAAGACGTTTATTACGTTTATCTCCAAGTTTAATATCCGACAAGGTCACATGAGTTGTCGTATTAATGGCGCTAAAGTGCTAAATAGGTATCAGCATAGTTTGCTGTTACAGCTACTTCTACCTATAAAACGACTCAAATGCCAACAACACACGGTTCCGAAGGGCTCCACTATCTATGTAAATATTAACCACGTCCAACGCTGCTGGATTTAGGTGATCAGACAAGAACCTCTCAACGTGGTTGATCGTTTCATGTTTAATTTTTATATCGAGGTCATTCCGATGCACTAGTTTCACTTCAAGAAAATGAAAATTTCGCTGAGCGGGACTCGATTGGTCGAGCCACCGTTCTGCAAGGGAGGACGCTGCCAGTGCACCACGCCGCTGTTGTTGAAGGGTCTAAAAGTTACTTATACATATATAAATTACGTTAAGAGCTTTCAATCGATTTTTCCCGAAAACGTAGGCGAATGGCGACCGCTACCGATGCTGCTTGATTTCGATGTTCGAACAAACGTGGCTGATCGTTTCATTTTGGTTTTTGTATCGCTGTCATTCCATTTCATTCATATCACTTCAGAAAATCAAAACACAGTTTCTAGGCTAAACTTATGATTTTGACACTTTAAATATGTGTTCTACCTTAGAAGTAGGTACAGAAAATAGTGGCTCGGAAACGAGACACTGGACAAAAAGAAAATTGTTGGCATACAATTTTCTTATTGAACACAAAACCAAGCAAGTATATGTATGTATATATGCACGTGAACAAGACGTTGGTATGTTATCATATGTAATAATCGAGATCTGAGAGAATCATATTCCAATTTCTCTAATTAGACAAAAGTACGCGAACACTCCCAATAATAGATGTTCTTGGTATGAAGCTCCTTAAATTATTCAAAGTGGCGAGAGCATGTCAAACTAAAAAACTTCACTTCAAAGCTTAATTCAACACCTCCACAAAAATCCCGCCAAACATTAATGAAGCTGAACATCTACCGTCAGCTTTAAAATCAGCCCTCTTCCCACAATGGCAATTATAATGGAAATTTCATTTCGCAACTACATCTAAAGCCCACCTTGCCCTACTTTTGGTATAACAAGAATATCATTTCCGTCTTATCCTTCGACACATTTCTAAACTTCTGCAACCCACCACAAAGAAAATACCGCCCAACCAAAACCCACCAGATTTTATCATCCCACTTACCTGTTGAATACGTTGCCATGAATCCTTTCTTCTGTAGACCAGCATCGGTTTTCAACACCATAAACATTTCATTTGCGGATGCCAAAACGGTATACGGCTCCCTTCCGCCACAGTAGACTCCCAGCGTGGAGCTGTTCTCCGATCTGCCGTCGTGGATGGCAACAGAATCATAGATGCATTCCTGAATATTCAAAAGGAAATAAGAAAACTTCGTATGAAAAGCACGAACTTTATTGAATATTTCACGAGACAGATCCTTTCCAGGATCTAACTCGTCAATGCGACTTTACCTGATGATTTTCCACCTCGAATTCATGGAAAGTTAACTGGACTCGATGCCCAAGCACAGTGGAAAAATGCCAAAAGCAATATGTGTTCCGGGGATATTCTTCCGGATAATTGGGGCTGTAGATGACCCCATAAGGATTCGTTATTTCGAATTTGCATTTCGTTTCGGTGCAATTGTGGCCGTCCTCGTTCAGTGTGTAACCATTTCGGCAACTACATTTGTACGAACCCAATGTATTCTCGCAATGGTGCTGGCAACCGGCATTATTCGCAACACATTCGTCCTTATCTGCATAAATGACCAAACCAAACAAAAAAAAACAATAAATCGCATACTCGTTTCGTAGCTGCATGCAGGCTTGCATGCGAAAGGAAGAACGACTTACCTATGTAAAATAACGCTGAGAATCCAGTACGCTGCACAGACTTGTCCGAAAAAAACTCCAATCGCAGGATGTTCTGTTCCGAATTTATAATCGGTGGAATCTCATGGCCACAGAACACACCGATTTTCTTGAGGCGATTATCTTTTAACTTCGAATAAATGGTGAGATAATCGTAATTGCATTCGCTAAATTGATATTTCGTCCCTTCCAAATCGAAGTGGGTGAAGTTGAGAAACACGCTGTGATTCTGTGGTGCAACGATTTCCCAAACGCACTCCTTTCCAAGTGGATATGCTTCGGGGAATTGGGGCGATGTTAGTGTGCCATTCTCAGAGGTGGCATTGATTATACCACCGCATGCATCTGAAATAGAAGAGGAAAATTCATTTTTCGTAAGGACGAATAATTTCGATGCAATTACCTTCACATGATTTGCCATCCATTTGCAGTTCATAACCAGCGAAACAACCACACTGATAGCTCCCCAGCGTGTTGATGCATTCATGCTGGCATCCATGGTCACTGTATTTGCATTCGTCTACCTCCTGCATAAATAAAGCTGAAAATCCGACTTTTTGCACCGTGCTATCGGACACGAATTTCACATACATTTGATTCGAATTGGTCCTGTAGGGATAATTTCACACGTAGTTATATATAAAATAATCACTGTTCATGGAAACACAGACTGTGTTTTCATTGTTAAATACTCACTTAATGTTCGGTGGCAGCTTGAAGCCACAAAAGACCCCAATTAGCTCCGAATCGGATCGATTGCCATCGCGTATTTCGACATAGTCATAGATGCAATTGTCGTGGTTTTCAATTTCGAACGATTGGAATTTGAGGGCCACCTGGTGATTCTCTGGCACCGTGATTTTCCAAATACACTCCTTATCGGGTAGATACTCCACGGGGTAGTTCGGCGAATCTATGCGACGTTCTTCATCGAGTACGATGTCACCTCCGCAAATAACTAAAAGGACAATAATACAGTTTTCGATTAGCTGCTAATGGGTAATTTTGAGTTCAATCTTTCTTCTTAATAAGCGTTCCTGCAATATTGTTTTGAGAACTAGGATACTTTTTATTAATTTCGTTGCTCTAGGGTACCCAAATCTGGTCACGTAATTTGTGCTGTTGGTAGATCTAGCAACAACATACATGCAAATTACTTGACGAGTTATTCGTTCACGGATACGGCCATATGGATGAAAACCTACTCCAAAGCATTTAAGTATCAAGCTACTCCATCTTGCAGTTAATGAGTAGATTTAAGTAAAGGATTATGAGTGTTGTGTTAGGTAGCTGATGTACATAATCGTAATTTGAAAACGAACTGTAAGCAACACAACTCCTATAGCATTAATTCCCTACCTATATACCATGCTAAGATTAACTTTGGGCAGTTAGGTAAAAGAATCAGGAGAAATAGGCCAAATAGGTTGAGGAAAGATTTCACCACTATTGGGTTGTATTTTAGCAGATATTAAGAACATCTGCATCTCCAGTCAACTGCAAGTTATGGTGATATTTTTTAAAATGAGTTTCAAAAATATTTAATTAGGTTTAGAAAGTGAAAGAAAGCACTACAAAGAAGGAAATATAATAGGATAAGCTGGCGGACTCCAAATGAGTACCAACGGGTATATCGCATTCCATGTCAAATGCGATTAGTAATTTATTAAGCTATCTACCTAGACATTCGGTATGGATGGATTGTCAGAATTCCAAGAAGCACAGCAAACTATAGTATCAGGAAGTGTTCTAGAAAGATCTAAATGGGGTGCATCCATCGCGGCGTGTAAAGTGTCAGTTGAATTATGTACAATCAAATGCCAAGGGCACACGTAGAAAATGATTTCGAAGTCCTTCAGACCGGACAGTTTAAGAGTATTTGTATTAAAAATAGTTTAATTGTTTCTATTGGACAAACTCGAGAAATATTTCCCTTAATAGTAAGATAACATGCCTACAGAAAACATAATGTTTATGAAAGCGACCATTAGCATTTTACGAAAAGGAGCTAAATACAGCAGGTCTAAGAATACCTGTATTTGATAAAATATGCTGTGCTCAGCTTCTTCATAGCAATATTCGAAACGATTAGCGCTTGTCTAATTTTGTTAATTAATTTTGCACAATTAATTAAAAACTTTCGACTTTTTAAAAATTAACGGCATTTCCATGATTTACTACTTAAAATTAACTCACAGAAGGATATCTTCTATTTAGAGAAGAGTCTGTTGCTACTCAAAAACAAATCCCTTCAATTACGGATCGTATCTTTGAAAATTCACATCCCAACCGACCTATCTTTTCATCACTTATGCTTCACATTTGTTATTTAAATTTGGATTATATCACATCCATCAGATAATGTGACCACAAACCAATTTCACTACGCATTGAAACCAAACACTTTGTGCTCACCACTGAGGTTAGTATTCTATGCTATTGAAATTCCATAAATTTTATAATACACAATTTAATTAAAATTTGGTGCCCATATCACCTAATTCGAATTACATGCCAACAAAGTGTACAACAAACATTGTTTCCACTCTACCAAGCAATGTCCAAACGAAGCATAAAAAGTAATACTTATGCGAGTAATATTAGTTGCACCATGGCACCATCAATAACCAATGTTACCATAATCATAAATTGGCATTTTCGACTGCAGAGAGGCAGTAGTAGTCTCGGCAAGGGGAAGGAGCGAAGCAATTTCGCACACATTTGGCTATTTTTTTTTTACACGCATATTTACTTAGGGCTCTCGGTCTCTGTGGGCGATAATAGGCCCCCTTATTCAATTTTGCGGGATATAGCTTCCTTGTTTGAAAGTTGCACATTCAGCAAGGGTTACCTTTGGCTGACGAGTTTGCCTATTCAGTAGTTGTCTACTCTATTTTTTTTTTTTGTATCTGCATTTATAGATGTGACTTTTATATTCGATGGAGGTGATAAATTTTCAGTGTATGATGGAATTTACCACGAGGATGAATGGAAGTCTTTCTATTGAATGGCAATAGTAGAGATTTTCGTTATATTATTTTTTTTTATAGTTTATCATTGAAGTTCATCATTTTACTAGAGGTGTTGGATGCCTTTTATAAGGGTGTTAACTTAGGGTAGAGTGTTGGAAGTTTATTACACGAGAGAGTGTAGTTAGGCGAAAGTTTTAAGTAAAAAAAGTTTTACTAGTATCTTGTTGTTGTTGTTTCTTTTTTTGAAAATAAAGAGCGATTGAAGCACATATCCGAGTCAGACCCTTATTATCTGTAAGATGGAAGAAGATGAGAGTTCTACCAATTACTGTGCCAGGATTACATCTTTTGCGAAAGGGCTACATGGATTATAGAGAAAGACCGCAATTACTGCAATTGGACTTGCATGTCCATGTTCAGGCTCCAGCGGAGAACAACAATTATCAACCACCGGAGTATAAAGGAATGTAAATAACATCGAAGTTTTTCCGACCACTACGCCTGGTAGTACAAGGGATTTGGGTTTCCTTAAAAAAAAGAGTATGCTATGCCGCGTAGTTCTCGGACGATTAGGAAGCTCGCCAAATGGTGGTTACGAAGAATCTCATTTAAAAATGAAGGGAATGGATGTGAATGCAGCTCATCTAAGCTAGCATATATGGCAAGCAAAGGGGTCACTTTATTTTTGAAAAAGAGAAGTCAATGCTTGTGAAACAAGAATGAGTGAAGTGATATGTATATAAAACGCACACTGATTGAGGAGGGTTGACAATTCGTTGCAATATAAAGGGTATTTTGACGTGAATATGTTTACAAATTTTCTTTGTACTGGGAGCATAACAGAAAATCGGACGATAACAAAAACGCGTTGCAACTCAAAAACTATTATTTATATCAAAAATCGAAATATGCCACGTGATGGTGATAAAGAATCAAAGAATTTATTTCTCCTAGTGGGGACGGAGTGGAGCGCGCTGCCATATTGTGATCTTTTCGCCACATCCAGAAACTTTCACGCAGTATTATTTTAAATTCAGTGGAGCTACGATGCTCCTTATAGTCTAAAACGGTAGTCCTGATCGGAATATAATGTATAAAAATTCGTTTTAAATTTTTCTGCTGAAAATGTATTAAATTGGTGTTCAAAATAAAATAAGATAAAAAATAACTTCAGCTCAGTGATTTTAATCTATCTATGTATATGACAATAAAATTACTTTTTGGCGAACATTATAAAAGTATTCACGTCATCTGTCAGTATCCGCGACACAGACACACCCTTTTTCTAATATCAGCTTACTTCTAAAAGTTGAATTCATTTAATATACATAAATACATACATTTTCAATGGCCCCCTAATCCTTCATGAGGGTCGCGGGGGTAGGAGCCTCAGGTCTCCATCATTCGCGATCCTCCACCACTTGTGGGTATTGGGCATTGAGGGTGCGACTCCTGACAGAAAAAGCTTCCACCCACCCGAGAAGTCCACAGTTTTACAGCATCTCTGCTTTGTTGAAGAGACGCCAACTATATTTAGTCGACTTTTAATACCCTCCCCAACAAGCTCAAAGTCCTTCCCTGTGAGCGATGAGACGTTGTTGGAATTTAAAGAATCCGTCTGTGCCCCTATCGGTGTATAGTGTGCTCACCCCTTGACCTCCGTAATGGATTGCGAGACCATTGACAAGAAGCTCGTAGCCATTTCGCGTTATACCTCGGCTGCTGAGCGGGACAGGTCGACCACCAAATGCTCGCATACTGACAACCTTCAGGCCAGGCTTCCAAGGATGCCCGGGTTTACCAGGTTTGGGAATATTCAAGGCCTTTTCACGCCTTCTTGTCATCTTGTGGTGTGCGCTTTGTTTGCCATGACTGGATTGCAGCCATGGGAATGTTTAAGTTACCCCATCTGCACATTCCAGTCACGTTGTATTTGGTGTAGTGGTTTGAAACTAGTCGGGGAAAATTCGCTGTGATGTTTCCATTCGGTTTTGATTTCTAGTTATTTTCTTCAAGTGTGTGTTGAGTTACACTGGTCGAGTTTGTACTCGCACGTACTCCCTAATTTTATTACTAAAAAACTTGAATGAATATAGTTTGTACTTGAGCCAAAAACATACCATTTTAAAACCTCACCAAGTTTCAATATTATTTCTGCTCTATTTAAAAATGCGTTACTTTGCAATAATAATGAATACCAATTTCGCTTGGTATTCGCCTAAACCACAGAATGGTTCAAATTCAGTTAGGATCATTCATCCGGAACCGCAGCAAGCAAGAACAGAAAGAAATAGAATTTGGCTCCAATACGCTTCATCATATTACTCAATAACTTAATGGACTAGATACAAACATAAAAATCTTTGAAAAATGTAAAGTCAATAGAGACACCCTCTTTAACTTTAAACCATTAAATTGCCTCGTTAAGGACCAATTACCTGACTCAGCGAACTTTAAAATGTCAATGTCATGCTTAATCCCATTTTAAAGTTAAATTGACTAAAAGTTACCAACCCATTGAAAGAACATTAATTTGTATTAAAATCCTTTCCATCAGCAAAAGGGTTCAACCAACCAATTAGTCTTAAAAAATTACACAAAGTCCACCTTTATATCAGCAATATATTTAGCATTCTGAATATAGAAATAAGACATCACTTAACCCACCCTCACTTAAGGAGCTTTCTAGTGTGGTTTATAAAAAAAATACAACTTACCTTCAAAATCCCCGATGAATCCTTTGAATCCCTTAATCACATTATGATTCACGTAGCTAATAAGCATTCGACTTGAATCGGTTTTAATCACTTCCGATGTCGCATTACCGCAAATCCTTTTAATAACGGGTGATTTGTGCCAATAACCGTCGCGCATCTCCAAATAATCCTTTTCACAGTTCACCGACTCTAGTAGGTTCTACAGAGAACAAAAAACCGAAAACAAACAACAAATCCTTTAAAATCTCTTTTTCTCTGCACAAGTCCTATAGTTTGTCAATAGAAGGCTACACATGTAGAGAAATATAGCTCTTACCAGCTGATGAATCCGGAAAATAATCCTTTCCCCGTTGGTTGCGGTTATACGCCATTCACAACGTTCCAGCATCCCTTCAATCGCATGTTCATTCTCACCGCTCCCACTGCCATAATAGAATTGCGGTGACACTATATCACCGGAGTCTTGTTGAAATGTCCTCCCACACGCAACGCACTTATACAGCAGATTCGCCTGAGCAATGTCACCCCGACTCAACTTCAATCTCTGGCCAATTTCAATGCGCTCCTCTGTGGGTAGTCCAATTGGCATGATTGTGTCCAGGTATAGGCTCTTCGAAAACGTGTTCTTGGCATAGTGCATAATCGAGTTGTAGTCATACGGTAGACCTAATGAGTCCACCTCCTCAGGTGTGAGCACATTGAAATTGTACTCCTGGCCCTTCATGATGTTCGCACGATTTATGATTATATGCTTGTCGCGGTCAGTGCGGGTATGCTCATGCCAGAATCCTATCACATGACCCAGTTCATGAACTACTATGCCAAACTTTTCACAATTTCGGCCAATCGATATGGCCTGACGTCCATTGCCGCGCTTGCCAACATATGAACAGCAGCTGTGAATGGAAATAAATTTATCCACAGGGCATGGGTGGGTTAGAGATGGTGTTGTAAAAGATGTTTTCCTACTTGTAAACTTACCCGCAATTTTTCACCGTGAAATAGATATAATTGGGGTGTAGCTTGGGATCACGTTCGACAAACTTAATGCAGGTGAAGTTCTCCCAATGTCGCATAGCTTGTTTGAAGAGTGCCTTGTGAGAGCCACTAAATACTCGGTCAATTTCATACGGAATGACTCCATAGTCCCATATGCGGTCTTTCTTTGCGGTAACAGCACGGGTATGTCTGTGAAGGCTGTCGGTGGTCGGAGCGTTAGGTGGTCTGTAAGTGGATGAAGAACTAAAGAAAATTGTGAATGTTGACTTTTTTAAATTCAACAAAGGATGACTATTACAGGACAAGTGTTCAATAAATTGAGCATGAGGGGTTGATTCAATAATAGAAGAGTAGCAATTTGAAAATGTTTTGTGTTTGACTTTTTGATATAGAAAAATCTACTACCTTTTGTTATAGAAGAACATTTAAGAATTTATTGTTTTCAAAACTTACACTAATTTTCGATTTTTCTTTGGATATTTAGTTTTCTTCTTTAAATGTCTTTTTGCTATACGTTTTCTGTTGCCCCGAAGTTTTTTGAAAAGACGCCTGAAAGAATTCAAATAAGAATAATATAAATTAAAATGCTGGAAGTCGATTAATATAAAACCTAGATGTAAACTATTTACTAAGGAAGATAATAACAATACAATCAATCAACTAGAATGTTATTTATCTCTGTTTTCTTTTGCAGAATTTTGCGTTAGCAAAAGATAGAGTAAACCTGTGAATTAGGGCCCAAATTATTCCAGGAGAATTCAAACATTCTTTAAGAGCTATTCAGGTGACCGGATGTATCGGTGCATTTGGAATTTGGAATATGCCATCGTTGTTAAGAAGAGCTTCATCAATTTTGTCCGGTTACTATGTTTTTTTTTTATTTCAAACGCAACAATAGATCGCCATTTGTTTTTCAAGGACATGATAAAATAATAACATTCAATTTATCCTTCAGTTCTATTATTTGCGATGTCAGAACAAGTTTTAGCGAAAAATTGAGCCGAACGAAAATAGTTAGATAACTTTTCATGAGACCGCAATACTTTGCAATTAGTTTATAGTGAAATACGAGTACTATTTATAGAGGGTCCAGTAAAATTTTTTACTTTGTGTCAGAGGTGGCAAAAGAAACTCTTGAAACCAAAATAACCAAGAAGCACTCAATAAATTTTGTCAAAATTTAGTTCCGTTGTTTGGTATAGTATTTGAACAGTGTCGTATAAAATTAAACAGAATTAGATAGCGCATGAATAGGGCATGACTTGTAGTGGTTCAATACTCCAATATTCTTAGATGACCTCACAACTTTTTTGCCTGGAGGGATTATGTTCAATGGTATAAACATCAAGCTCCTGCCGTACGCTGATGACATTGTGTTACTCGCGGTAATTCCAATGATGATGCAAATCATGATCAACAAGTTGCATCAGTACTGCAGATTGTGGAAATTAAAAGTTAATATCATCAAATTCAAAATAATGGTATTCAGAAACGGGTTTGGGTGATACGCACGAGAAGAAAAATGGTATTGGGAAATTGTAGAGCTTGAGAAGGTGAAGGAGTACAAGTACCTTGGAGTCAACATCACACCTCGTCTATCGTTTAGTAAACATCTGCAATAAAAGCTGAAGGAGGCGAAAAAAGCAATCAATTCTATCTGGAAAGGCCTTCTAGGGAAAAAGAACATTGCCCTAGTGTGATATATACAAATATACTGTTTGAAGCGGTAATGAGATCCATTATGTGTTACGTGGCTCGGATTTGGGAAATTTCGCAGTACGAGGATGCTGAGAAGCTGTTGAGATATTTCGTCTACCGGTAAACACACCAACATACATGCTGCATCTCGAAACTGGGCTACCTTCGCTATATATGTTTTCCTTAAGGATGCACTTCAGTTACATCTGGAAAGTTTGCGAATTACCAAACTATCGGCTTCCCAAAATCGTTGTAATGCACCTTCCCCACCAAAAACTGCAATTTTTTAACGAATGGGTGAGGTTAAGTGGCGAGCATGATGTCCCAATACTGGAAGAGAACACTTCACACTGGAAGAGCGCTCTACAGGCTTTGTTGGTCAAGATCGATGGCTCCATACGTGATAAATATATAGAAAAAGTGCAACAAAGCGAAAGCAGAAGCATCTACCAAATACTTCAATATGACCTCGGAGAAAAGAATTATTTTAGTGATTTTAATAGTCTAGATGCGATCTAGAGGCTAGATGAGAGCTCCTATATCATAACTACATTCCCCATAGAACAGAGCACAATGTGGAATGTATGCTTTGCAACCTACGGGCGAGAGAAGATGTCCTTCACGTTATAGGAATGTCCGGTACTTCCAGAGATAAGAAGACATCATTTGGGAAAAAATATTCTGCCGATAAATGAAGTCATTGTATTATTAAATGGACATCAAAATTGGACAGCACTAATTGGCTACATAAAATCAGCTGTAAAATATAGGCAGCATATCGTACATGAAGCTTTTTAAATAATATTACATAAAGTAGGAAACTAATTGGGAATGTTATATTTTATTTGTATATTAGTTAAAATTTCTATAAAAGTCTCTTTCTGGCTGACGGCTATACCCAATGCTTATATTGTGAAATTTGTAAAATTAAGAAAATGCGGTAAAATAAATTCACATTTAAATCTAATCTACTTCAATTTACCAGACGTCTAACTGGAAAATTACTGAGCGCACATTGATATAATTTCGTTCATTAATATAACCAAAGGGAACCTCATTAAATCATTTACATGAAATAGAGTTGAGATAAGATAGGTGTGATTTATTGCCAGTAGTTCAAAAAGTTGTTAGAGATAACTGCCGATCAATCATGGCTTATCTGTTTGCCGACTGTGCAGGTGGTGCTATTAGATAAACCTTCAAAATTGGATCCAGATCTTAAGAATATTTGTCAATTGTAATAAATGATGCTGAATGTATCATCCGGAATTCTGTTCTTCTGGTCTACGCTGAAGATATGAAAATCTTTAGACGTATGTACAATTGTACATATGTATATCATCTGCCGCTGATTCTCACCTTTTGCAGACTGATGTAAATAGTTTCTCCAAATGTGCCCCGCCACTCGTCTTTTTCACTAGTGATAAGTCTGTATTCTCATTCGCGTCAGCACAACTTTCAATCACACATCGACGATATCAGAAGTAGAGCCAAATTAGCATTTGGTTTTGTGAGACGCTGGCCAAAAGAGTTTTCTGAACCGTACGTATCAAAATCCCTCTTTCTTAACTTCTTAGGCTCCTACTCGAGAGTATAAGCCAAGTGGTATCTTCATTATACTGCCCATACCATAAGAATCAAGCCTGTGCAGCACAGGTTCATTCCCTACACCTTACGCGATCTGTCTGATAACATAAATCCACTGTCCTATGTGGATTCACTGTCCTATATTCATCTTTATCAATGGAAAAACTTCCGGCATACTCATTATTCATCACTTGTTATCTGGCAACATTGGTCGTCTCGCTTTAAGCGATTTCTCTCAATACCAATCCCTGCAACCTTACGTCGGTTCTATTCCACATATTTGTATATCCTCATCGCACTAACTATGGTTACAACGAGCTAATGTCAAGAATACTTCATAATTCGATTAATGTGACAAACATTTTTGACTGCTATTAAAACAGCAAAAGCATACTCCGCAATGCCATACTCCACTGCAATCACGCCTAACCTACAATCGTTCCCATTATTTACTAAGTTTTCATTCATTCATTCATTTTCAATGGCCCGCTAATCCTTCATGAGGGTCGCGGGGGTAGGATGCTCAGGTGGACTCTCCATCCTTCTCGATCCTCCGCCATTGACTCCAATTCATCAGGGAGAATCCCTAAGCGGCTCCAAGAGAGATGTCGGACTTGATCCAACCATCTATTTCTGGGCCTTCCGCGAAGTCGTCTACCTGATGGCACGGCAACCATGGCGCGTCTTGGAAGCCGGTCTGGGGGCATACGCACTACGTGACCAAACCATCGAAGCATAGATCGTTCCGTTCGGAGAAGTAGCTGCTCAACGTTGAGCGCCTCGCGTACTCTGGTGTTGCGCACTCGATCCCTACGAGTTATTCCAACAACACCGCGAAGGAACCTCATTTCGGCAGCTTGTATCCGCGATCTTATTCTTTCGGTCACTACCCAAATTTCATGACCATAGGTGAGAGTCGGAACATACACCAAGTTAAAAACCGATAGCTTAGCTTGAATACTAAGTTCGGCCTTCCTTATAACAGATTGGCCAAGCTCTCTCAAAATTGATCCAGCCTGACCAATTCTACAGGATAACTCGGCATTGCTCCTCCCATCACTCGTGAATAAAACCCCGAGGTACTTAAACTTCTCCACCTGCTTCAGTGGGACTCCACTAACATGCAGAGTGCACTGAATGGGTTTTTTGGAAACGACCATTACTTCCGATTTGTTCACGTTGATCTTCATTCCAGCATCATCGCAAACGGCTACAAACCTTTCGAGTGCGCGCTGAAGTTCGGTTTGAGAGGACCCAAGGATGACCAAATCATCCGCAAAGAGCAGATGACTAATCCTTAGGTCTCCCACTTTGAAACATTCCCCGCCACGGCTGCGCTGCAACATCCAATCCATATATACAATGAAGAGGAGAGGTGACAAAACGCACCCCTGGCGGAGTCCAACGCCCACAGTGAAAGGTATTTACTAAGTTTACCGAGCTTAATTTAATTTAACTGAGTTAAGTGTAGTTTAGTTGTATTATATAACCATATAAGCTTTAAGTATTTTAATGCTTGTATTAAGCCTTAAATAAATAAATAAACTATTATTTTTTAAAGCATTTAAATTAATTTTAAGCAATTTTAATTTCTTAAAAGCTTTTTGGGAACCTTAATTTTTATGAAATAGGGAACCTAGTGCATACAAATAAAGGCCGACACGCACAATGTGGGAGCACGCTGATCAGAGCAAAAATTAGAGCGAAAAGTACGAAAAAATATATTGCGAAATTATACAACAAAACAAACAATTTTTGAAATAAAAAGGTAATATCCAATTTGACGTGATATTCGAAAACCCTTCAGAACTTCTTGAGCTACGCGAGATACGTTATCCATAAATTCCCACACCAAACTGCTGACTTGCTTGTCTGCAGCAGAAATGCTCCAGACATCAGCTCTAATGATTTGGGAAGATGCAGTTACCAAGACTTCGAGCTAATCAGACAAAAATATGTATGTCGGTTCGGTTTCACTTGAGAAGTCAAGTTGGAAATTTATGATGACGCAGGAACTTCTCGGTTGTCAAGGAGCTCTAGATAGGAATATTTTGCAGTTAGGTTTAAGTCGTCTCCCCGTAGAGTCGACATCCTACAAAATAAGTGAAATATTTTTAAACCACCCAAGAGATTGGTGATTTATTTTGTTTATTGAGACTACAAATAAATAAGTCGCGTATGAGAATGATGCAAAGGCTTTTTCAACATTCATCCCCATATCGTACCCTCGCTTCGATTTACGTGACTTTCAAAGTGTAATTTCTCCATTATCTGCACGTACATACGTACACAAGAAAAGATTTTTTTTTAAATCGGCTCATAAATGTTTAAGTTTAGCGTATAAGAAGTCGCTTTAAAGATATTCGAAATAATTCTTTTTGGAAATACCCAATGCAAATACCAAATTCTAATTAGCATTTCTTAAGAGAGTTTCAAAATTTTAGAGAAATACGACGAACCACAACGATACTATAATTGATTCCCATTTCTATTTCATCCAATAAAAATGATTCAATATTAAAAATGTATTGAATCTACAGATTCCTTCGGAATTAATTGTCAGATTTCACACAACAATTTAAATGTGGAAAAATACATAATCAATCATTGTAACAACAGTGGCTCATATACAATATGCTTGTGAAGTTCAGTAAAATCTGAAAATTTCTTAAGTCTACGCCACAGTAGGGCTGAAATTGAAGGAGAAGAAAGACCAGAAACTTCTTGAGTCTATATTTGTTTATACGTAATTATTAGTCTAGTGTATGCGTATAAAATTATGGGAAAGTGTTCGTCGCAATCACGTTTTACAAAATAAAAGGATTGGAATTTATTGAAATGAAGTACTCGGAACTTTCTCTGGTAGCAGTACAGAGCTGATGCAGAGTTCAATATAATTTGAAAAGTTCATGTAATCGACACATACCTATTATTTCCCTTTAAGAAAGTAGAAAAAATATCCATCTATCTGCTCCACATATAAAAAGCAACGTCTGTCATTTGTGCCCGCTATTCTCAGGAAGTACTGGCCACACATTTTCTTTTAAGATTTTTGTTTAGTGAGTGTTGTTTTCGATTTCTCAGAGGTATAAATATTGTATGGAGTATTTTTAGGAAACTTTACAGGAAAATGGACTGCACTATTAGAATAACAGAGGTTTCAAATGAAATTTGGATACAGCAACTGCAAAAACTGATTTTTAGAAATATGCACGAAAATGTAATGCAGCTTCCAGAATTGCTTTAAAAATTAATTACTGTTACTAGTTTTTTTTTTTTGCAGGCACAGTTCAACAGGCATAGCATACACAGTAACGACATCTATAAGAATCCAAATTTTACTTGTTTCCTCTAAGCATACATACATATTGTTACGTATTTGAGACCGCAGACAAAGCGATAGTCCTAGTACGTTAATAGTACTCGTCTACTTCAACATACATATGTAACCGTGTATTCGCTAGCGATATGCTCCCAAATCAGACTGAGATGCCCGAGGTGAGAAGTACCCGAATACGCACCACGATTCCCAGTAAAGATGAGATCATTACCGCGATCAAGGCACTCAAAACCAACAAGGCGGTAGGACTTGACGGTATTCCAGCAGAGCTCTTACGAGCAACGCCAACAACATCGGGTGAGCTTCTGCTTCCACTTATAGATAGAGCTTGGGAAGCTGAGAGCTTTCCTAACGAGTGGAAAAAGGGAATGATCGTCAAGCTTCCTAAGAAAGGAAATTTAATGGAGTGCGGAAACTGGCGGGGTATTTGCGTGCTGCCTGCTGTAGCTAAGATAATAGCTAAAATCATCCTTGAGCGAATCAAAAAACATCTCGAAGACACACTCGATGTCGAACAAGCAGGTTTCCGCTCTGCATCCTCCTGCGCCGACCACATCAACACCCTGCGGATTATCATCGAACAGTGTGTTGAATATCGATCGCCACTGCACCTGCTGTTCATCGATTTTGAGAAGGCGTTCGATAGTGTCAACAGGGAGTTTATTTGGCGTGCCTTACGCAGGAGAGGCATTCCCGATAAACTAATTGCTATTATCAAAGCTACATATGAAGGCTCCAAATGTCACGTTCTGCACAGGGGAAGGTTGTCTGAGGAATTTGAGATCCAAGGTGGGGTAAGACAAGGCTGTATCCTTTCACCAATATTATTCCTATTGGTGATTAGCGATGTGCTTCATGCAGCTTTGTCGACGGGAAACGGAGGAATTCGATGGACTCTTAAATCTCAACTGAAGCATCTTGACTACGCAGACGATGTATGCTTACTCTCCCACAGAATTATGGACCTCCACCAAATGACAGCAGATGTGGAGAGGGAGGCAGGTGTCGTCGGGCTGAAAATTAATACGGCAAAAACTAAAATTATCAGCCTTGGAACAAACTCATCGGCTCAAATATGCATTGCTGGACAACCGGTAGAGAGAGTAGAGGATTTCCAGTATCTTGGGAGTATTGTCTCGACCGATGGTGGAACCGAACTGGATATAGCCAACAGGATCGCCAAAACAAAGTCCGCGTTCGGGATGTTGTCCAAAATATGGCGAAGCAATGCAATCAGTTTGAGCACCAAAATAAGACTGTTCCGCTCCAACGTTGAATCCGTGCTGCTGTATGGTTGCAGCACGTGGAGAGTGACCACTACTATCACCAGAAAGCTGCAAACGTTCGTTAATAGGTGTCTGCGCAATATCTTAAGGATTTTCTGGCCCAATCGTATCTCTAACGAACACCTTTATGAGAGAACGGGTCAGGAACCAATAGGCACAACTATCCAACGGCGGAAGTGGCAGTGGATTGGTCACACGTTCCGAAAGGGTGACAGCTCCATAGCGAACCATGCTATACAATGGAACCCTCTAACTCAGGATGGCAGAAATGAGAATGATGCAAAGGCTTTTTCAACATTCATACCCATATCGTACCCTCGCTTCGATTTACGTGACTTTCAAAGTGTAATTTCTCCATTATCTGCACGTACATACGTACACAAGAAAAGATTTTTTTTTTAAATCGGCTCATAAATGTTTAAGTTTAGCGTATAAGAAGTCGCTTTAAAGATATTCGAAATAATTCTTTTTGGAAATACCCAATGCAAATACCAAATTCTAATTAGCATTTCTTAAGAGAGTTTCAAAATTTTAGAGAAATACGACGAACCACAACGATACTATAATTGATTCCCATTTCTATTTCATCCAATAAAAATGATTCAATATTAAAAATGTATTGAATCTACAGATTCCTTCGGAATTAATTGTCAGATTTCACACAACAATTTAAATGTGGAAAAATACATAATCAATCATTGTAACAACAGTGGCTCATATACAATATGCTTGTGAAGTTCAGTAAAATCTGAAAATTTCTTAAGTCTACGCCACAGTAGGGCTGAAATTGAAGGAGAAGAAAGACCAGAAACTTCTTGAGTCTATATTTGTTTATACGTAATTATTAGTCTAGTGTATGCGTATAAAATTATGGGAAAGTGTTCGTCGCAATCACGTTTTACAAAATAAAAGGATTGGAATTTATTGAAATGAAGTACTCGGAACTTTCTCTGGTAGCAGTACAGAGCTGATGCAGAGTTCAATATAATTTGAAAAGTTCATGTAATCGACACATACCTATTATTTCCCTTTAAGAAAGTAGAAAAAATATCCATCTATCTGCTCCACATATAAAAAGCAACGTCTGTCATTTGTGCCCGCTATTCTCAGGAAGTACTGGCCACACATTTTCTTTTAAGATTTTTGTTTAGTGAGTGTTGTTTTCGATTTCTCAGAGGTATAAATATTGTATGGAGTATTTTTAGGAAACTTTACAGGAAAATGGACTGCACTATTAGAATAACAGAGGTTTCAAATGAAATTTGGATACAGCAACTGCAAAAACTGATTTTTAGAAATATGCACGAAAATGTAATGCAGCTTCCAGAATTGCTTTAAAAATTAATTACTGTTACTAGTTTTTTTTTTTGCAGGCACAGTTCAACAGGCATAGCATACACAGTAACGACATCTATAAGAATCCAAATTTTACTTGTTTCCTCTAAGCATACATACATATTGTTACGTATTTGAGACCGCAGACAAAGCGATAGTCCTAGTACGTTAATAGTACTCGTCTACTTCAACATACATATGTAACCGTGTATTCGCTAGCGATATGCTCCCAAATCAGACTGAGATGCCCGAGGTGAGAAGTACCCGAATACGCACCACGATTCCCAGTAAAGATGAGATCATTACCGCGATCAAGGCACTCAAAACCAACAAGGCGGTAGGACTTGACGGTATTCCAGCAGAGCTCTTACGAGCAACGCCAACAACATCGGGTGAGCTTCTGCTTCCACTTATAGATAGAGCTTGGGAAGCTGAGAGCTTTCCTAACGAGTGGAAAAAGGGAATGATCGTCAAGCTTCCTAAGAAAGGAAATTTAATGGAGTGCGGAAACTGGCGGGGTATTTGCGTGCTGCCTGCTGTAGCTAAGATAATAGCTAAAATCATCCTTGAGCGAATCAAAAAACATCTCGAAGACACACTCGATGTCGAACAAGCAGGTTTCCGCTCTGCATCCTCCTGCGCCGACCACATCAACACCCTGCGGATTATCATCGAACAGTGTGTTGAATATCGATCGCCACTGCACCTGCTGTTCATCGATTTTGAGAAGGCGTTCGATAGTGTCAACAGGGAGTTTATTTGGCGTGCCTTACGCAGGAGAGGCATTCCCGATAAACTAATTGCTATTATCAAAGCTACATATGAAGGCTCCAAATGTCACGTTCTGCACAGGGGAAGGTTGTCTGAGGAATTTGAGATCCAAGGTGGGGTAAGACAAGGCTGTATCCTTTCACCAATATTATTCCTATTGGTGATTAGCGATGTGCTTCATGCAGCTTTGTCGACGGGAAACGGAGGAATTCGATGGACTCTTAAATCTCAACTGAAGCATCTTGACTACGCAGACGATGTATGCTTACTCTCCCACAGAATTATGGACCTCCACCAAATGACAGCAGATGTGGAGAGGGAGGCAGGTGTCGTCGGGCTGAAAATTAATACGGCAAAAACTAAAATTATCAGCCTTGGAACAAACTCATCGGCTCAAATATGCATTGCTGGACAACCGGTAGAGAGAGTAGAGGATTTCCAGTATCTTGGGAGTATTGTCTCGACCGATGGTGGAACCGAACTGGATATAGCCAACAGGATCGCCAAAACAAAGTCCGCGTTCGGGATGTTGTCCAAAATATGGCGAAGCAATGCAATCAGTTTGAGCACCAAAATAAGACTGTTCCGCTCCAACGTTGAATCCGTGCTGCTGTATGGTTGCAGCACGTGGAGAGTGACCACTACTATCACCAGAAAGCTGCAAACGTTCGTTAATAGGTGTCTGCGCAATATCTTAAGGATTTTCTGGCCCAATCGTATCTCTAACGAACACCTTTATGAGAGAACGGGTCAGGAACCAATAGGCACAACTATCCAACGGCGGAAGTGGCAGTGGATTGGTCACACGTTACGAAAGGGTGACAGCTCCATAGCGAACCATGCTATACAATGGAACCCTCTAACTCAGGATGGCAGAAGACCTGGCGGTCCGAGGAGAACATGGCGCAGAACAGTCGAGAAGGAGGCACGGCAGTTAGGGAAAAGTTGGGGAGAACTCAGACACATTGCCAGATACCGTACACGATGGCGCATAGGCGCAGTGGAGGCCCTAGGACCTACAAGGGGATACAGGACATAAGAAAGAAGAGAAGATGTATGTAAGTCTGCTCGACCGGAAAATAATTTATTTATGGGGGTGGATAATCAGAATTTGGTAGCGCTACGAAATTTATTTTAGGTAACGTACACATATACATAAATATCGGTGGTGACTTCAACGCGAAACAACCGTTCTGTGGTTCAAGGTACGACTCTCAGAAGGGTAGAAAGCTTTATAATGCGGGTATGCAATACAGTTGTGATTTTCACTCGACGGGCAAACCAACATACCATATTGGCCGACTGATAGAAATAAGATACCAGATCTGATCGATTTCTTTGTTGTTAAAGGAATATCTTGCAACCGTATAAAAGTTGAAGAAAGCTTTGATCTCTCCTCTGATCACTCGCCAATCATTATGACGATAAACAATGCTCTGATTAAAAAAGTAGGGGCAGCCAGATTATCCAGCGCGAAAACTAATTGGGATGACTTTAAAAAAGATATTGAAGCAAATACTGAGCTGAGCGTATCACTTGAACTTGAAGTTGAAGTCGCTTCGTCGAAATTCTACAGAATGCCGCGTGGAAGAATACTCCCAAACCAAAGAAAACACCGGCAAGCTACATTCAAACTTATCCGCAGGAAATAAAAGAGAGGATTAAGGAGAAGAGAAAAGCGCGCAAAAAATGGCAACAAACTCGGGCTCCGCAATATCAAGCACATCTTAACCGTTTGTGCAACTCACTAAAAAGATCTATTAAAAACTTTAAGAATAATGAAATGCAAACTTACCTAGAAAGCTTAACGGCAGAAAAAGATTCTAATTACTCGCTTTGGAAGGCTATAAAAGGTATTAAAAAACCTCAAATTCAAGCCGCCCCAATTAGGAAAAATCAAGACCAATGGGCCAGGCATGATAAAGAGAAAGCACAAGTTTTTGCCACCCACCTGGAAGAAACTTTCAAACCGTTTGATGGACACGCTCTTATTCAAAATATAAATACGTTGTATATAGCCAATAGCGTAATAAGAAATGCGACACTTACCGAACCTAAGGAAGAAATAAAGAAACTTAACCCTAAGAAGGCTCCTGGATACGACCTAATTACGGGAGAGGTTCTTAAAGCCCTACCAAGGAAAGCTCTAATTAAGCTTCTGTTCATTAAAAACGCCGCACTTAGACTAGAATATGTTCACAGTCAATGGAAAGTCGCCGAAGTCATAATGGTCCTTAAGCCCCGAAAACCGCCGAATGAAAAAACGTCTTATAGAGCGATTTCGCTTCTTCCAATTATATCAAAGGTGTTCGAGAGAAAAATGATTAGGCGAATACAGCCGGTAATAGAAGAAGGGCATCTCATTCCGGATCATCAATTCGGATTCAGAAGTAAGCATTCTACAGTTGAACAAGTGCATAGAATAACACATGTAATCGAAAAATCTCTTGAAGAAATAAAGATTTGTTCAAGCGTATTCCTTGACGTCTCTAAAGCCTTTGACAAGGTCTGGCACGAAGGCTTAAAATTTAAATTACGACAAGTTCTGCCAGAGCACCTTTATAATATTTTGAAGAATACTCGTACCTTACGAATAGACTATTCCGCGTCAAATGTGGAAACGAATATTCAGATTTCAAGGAAATAATGGCTGGGGTGCCGCAAGGAAGCGTTCTTGGTCCAGCCTTGTATCTATTATACACCCGTGATTTACCGCAAGTAGAAGGTACTGAGCTAGCTATATTTGCCAACGACAGTAAAACTGCAAGAAGCTTTGGATGAAAGGACAAAGGTTTGGCGAATCGCACTCAACGAGACCAAATCTGTTCATGTAAATTTTACTTATAAGAGAGTAAATAATTTGCTGATCTTTTCAAACTCGGTTCAAATTCCGTTTGCAAACGAGCCTAAGTATCTTGGAATGACACTTGATGCAAAGCTGAAATGGAAAACGCTCGTTAAGAAAAAACGCAAAGAACTAGATAATAAATATAGAGAAATGTATTGGTTACTTGGAAAATATTCCAAGCTTAATATAGAGAAGAAATTGCTTTTATATAAGTAAGTGCTAAAGCCCGTATTGACATATGGTATACAACTCTGGGGTTGTACCAAAAAAAGTAATATTAATATTTTACAAACTTTTGAAAACAAAAAGGCTAAGAGGTATTGTTAATGCGCCATGGTATATCAGAAAATGCGATATCCATAGAGATATTGGCATTAAAACTATAGAAGACGAAATTCAAACCTACGCGAGAAAGCATAGAAGTCGACTAGAAAGTCACGTAAATATTACAGTCCTCCAAGTTTTGGAAGAAAGAATTTCACTGCGCCGTCTATAAAGAACCAAACCTTTAGACTTAGCGCGATAATTAACCGCGTCTAAACTGCGGAGCTGTCAGGAACTTCTAATGGGAAGGTCCCTGCAAAGCGTCCTTATTTCGTGAAATGAAAACTACTTGATAAGTTAGTTGTAGTAAAAATAAAAACAAGTCTGTTTTGAAGGGAGGTTTTTTAGTGGGTAAGAATCCCACACTACTATGGGCACGCACTGTCGATCCTCATAGTGTCTTGTTGAAGATTTTCACCTACACACGGAAAAAAAAAAAAAAAAATACATACATATCTACAATTCAGTCACTTAATACTGGAGGGAATTGTTAAAAAAAAGTATTCTAATACGAAGAGCAGCTGCTTACGACATACCTATATGCAGTTTTAAAACTTTTATTTTTTACAGCACTTTGCATATTTGTACATACATATACTATATGTATATATAAGTAACTAAAGTAACTAATACAAACTATGCATTACCCTACCTGAATTTGACATATTTAACTATCTTTTTTAATGTCAAAAAGTATCTACATATGATAAATAATTGTGTGGGAAACTAAAGGAGTCGTTTATAAGAGTTTTCGAAAACCACCTTATAAGTATGTAAAGTTGTATTTATTTTTGTATTCCTTGGAATTTTTTAAGCATTAACAGAAAATTTGGGTTCATAAAACTTATGTATGAAAATTTTTCAATTGGTATTTTTTGAGAACCAAAACAATACCCACTTGAAAATTGCACGTGCCACTATATAACACCATCTGGAGGTAGTTTTACTAAATAAAAGGGTTAGGTGCAGTTCTTGTCTAGATATAATAAACCATATCCACCTGCTAGCAATCATTAAGTAATTCTGGGTATTTCTACAACCTAACGCTACTTATTCAAAAATCTTTTGGAAATCCCAAATTGTACAACTCAAAATTAATCGCAGGTATAAAAATCAATCTCTGACCCTACTTACCATTCACAGTATTTCCGGGAAAACCCAAATAAATTGGTACCTCTTTGGAAATCATACGCACATACGAATATGCATAATACACTTGAAAGTCACACAGTGCATGACAACACGTATCTCAATAAAGCAAAAAAGTATCTCAAGGTAAAAAATAAATGAGTCCAAAAATAAAAAAACAAAATTAACTTACCTCTGAAATGACAATCGTCGTCGGTGCAACTTCTCTTTATGCACACCCTTGGAATTATCTCCCTTGATCTTATCGCCGTTGAGCGTTTCCATTTCAGCTCGTGCCTTGTCCGTGGGCAATGCTGGCTCCACAATGATATTACGCTCATAAAAAAAATTATTCCCAGGATCATTTTCGATATTCTTCGTATTCGATTGGATCTTATTCAAATCGGAATTAAAGAGAAACGCAGGCAGTCGACTCTGGGGTTTCTTCTGTCCTTTTTCCAAATGATTGGAAGTATCGGGAGCGATGTTATCCAATAATTTTGAATTACTACCACGGGGATTGTTACCAGGGCCTTTAAGGTTTGGATTCTGCGTAGAAAATTTAAAAAATACTATACATGTTTTATTCGGAATTTTTAGTTGAGTCATTTACTTACATACACTCGCGGTTGGTCAATCACTTCAAAAAATCCTTCCTCCTCCACTTGTAGGTCTTTGTCAAAATGTACGGTAAACTTTTTTAAACTATTAGCAAATGTCATCAACATGATGATAATCATCATTATTATCACTTTGGAAAAATACATTTGTCTTTTTCTTTTCAATATCAGCTCTCTAGGCTGTGATCATGAAATGAATAAAATTAGGAAGATTCCGAGCACCGTGTCATAACACCTTCCCGCACAAAAACAAAGCACTTACTGAGGACCTTGATAGACCTCAGGCCAACATATATATGAAGCTGTCAGCAGCATGGTGATCGGTAAGCGGACAGCCGATGGGATAGATGGATGGAATGGATCAACAACAGCAGCAGCAGCAGCGGCACAAAGAGCAACATTTATTTAGAGGGGTAATCAACTGAAGACACACCAAAGATCATCCCAAGCCTCGGAATGCTGTTGCCTGCTCTATTGTACGGCGATCGATGAGATACTTTTTTTTTTGTTCATCTTGCTCTTCGGTTGTTTTCGTTTACCTGGGTAGCATCAGTTAGGGTCCTACCGTGTCGTCATGTATACTGAGGTATGTAGCACTATCTGCATGGAACACCTACAAAAATGGTCAGATGCGTACCTACTGATATTTGGTATCTAAATGTCTATTCTGTTGTTTTTTCACTCTCACTTCCCCTCCCACCGAACTGAAAGTGAAAAAGAATAAAGCGAATGATAGTTTGCTTTTTGGTGTTGGTAGAGTTCAGAAAGGAAATACTCGTATGTATGTTTGTCCTCTTCACCTTCACCCTGACACCTGTTTATGGACCACATAAATCCAGTCTTATTGAATATTTTCTTCTGTTACCTCATAATCATTGCCATCAATATTATCAGGATAATCGTTTGGTAAGTTGAGTGCATTAAGAGTGCGTTAAGTGGTGGCATCTCACATCCTGCTAACCGCAGCGATATCTAAGGAGGTGGGAGAGAGCAAAAAAATGATTTTTTCTGTTCTCTTTTTCGGAGGATTTGATGTCATGGAACTTTTTCATTAAAGTAAGCTGGATGATGTTAATGATGAAGAATGAGCTCTATACACACACATCTTTGGGGGTAATTGACATTCGAGAGGTTTAGATCGAAAGTCCACGAAAAGATGGGACAATATGAATTGACACCTTATGCAGTGTAAGGGTGGTCCAAGGGCAATCTGTATAAGAAATTGCTGAGGAAGTTAATGATTGCTATGGGACGAATTTATTGTCTCCCTTTGGAAGCAATTCAGTAAAATACATTGACCTCGACTTTTATGTATGCAAAGGCTTGTATGTAAGTTACAACCAGCGTGCAGTCATGTATATCAATTCGGTGTTTATATATAAAGATTCAACCAAAACTAAGTAAAATTTGTACATATTGGGTGGAAACAATTATGCATTCATGTACAGACGTACACATGCATATGTGTTTGTATTTGCACCAAAAAAAAAAAAACATTTTTTAAGTTTCGTGAGAAATTTAAAACACAGCGCAATCTTGTTTCCCGAATTTATGACTACTATTTTATGGTTACGATTTTGCGAATATGCACGGTCAAAAGGTAGGCGTACAGTTTACACTCAAGGAGTTGCCCAAAATACTAGATATTAATATACTCATTGTTGAGCAGTCTTTATTGCAATCCAGGTACATAGTTAACAAAAAAATAAATAAATTGAGACATTTACTACTTCATAAGAGGTCATCCAAGTCATTGACTTTAAACCAGTAATGTATTGTCTAGCTATGACTCGCAACCAGCGAGATTTATAACATTACCTTAACGCCTGTAGGCCGTACTATCCTAACGAGAAGGAATTTTATGGCAACTGGGATAATCCTGTGTCGTCTGTCTGTAGTTTAGGAATAGAAGAAAGCATGGGATATCTTAAAAATAAATTCCGTCTCTAAAACTATTGCTGTGCTTCGAATAGATAATGAGAGACGTTAAGGTTTTTGTCTATCATAATGATGGTAAGTTTTATTTAAGAGTACTCGTATGTGTTTCTGAGATTAAGTGTCGAGGAATGCGAGTGAGTTCGTTGAGTCCGTTTGGGAGAGTTGTAGCGACCTAATATTCATGACAAATTTGGGAACGAAGTATGGAACATTCAGTGTTAACAGTTTGCGTCGGAAGCACACTTTAAAACTTATATACCATATGTCCAAGTCTCTACAAGAGAGGAACTCTAGATATAAAACGTCTATGAGATTTTAAAATTGTCGAAAATTGTCAGCTTAAATCCGCAATGAAAAACAACGAGTATTTTGAAGTATGGTCTGAGTGTGTATATTTTCGCACTTGGTTCTACACCAGTGCTTTCAGCTCCAGTTCTATAAGAATATTATTTGCAGTACTGTTTGCTATTATGCAGTACCAAGTCCTACAAACAAAAACACTTGTCAAGTTTTATGTTTTCTTCACAAATTTCCCTTCGTAAACTTCACAAATAAAAAGATAAACAATCTTCCGATATTCATTAACAACCAAGTTGCACCCTAGGCAGGACGTAAGTTAAAATGAAAAGAGCACATTAAAAAGAAAAGAGAAGAACTAAACTTGAAATATAGAAAAATGTACTGGTTACTGTGAAGAGACTCAGATATGTCTACCTAGAACAAAAGCAAGTTGTATAAGCAAGTATTGAAGCCTGTCTGGACGTACGACATCCAATTATGAAAAAAAAAAATATAAAAAACCAATTATTCATACTATACAGACATTCCAAAACAAAGTCCTTCGTGGAATAATAACTGCCCCTTGGTATACAAGAAATAGCGATTTGCACCGTGACCTACAAGTAGACATGGTGACGGAAGTGGTTAGAAAGCATGCTGTGTCTCACAATCAGTGACTGCAAAATCACATCAACTCTGAGATAGAAACCGTTTTAAGTGCACGAGACAATATACGGAGATTGAGAAGAACCAAGCCTCTTGAGCTAATGGTCTAAAAGCTAAGGGAAAGTACTTAACATTTTAAACATTCCCCAACGTGATTTTAAATTTAAGAAAGAAAAATCATTTGTCGATCTTGCATAGATTGGTCCGGATTAAGAAGGTGTTTTTTAGTGGCGTTAGAGTCAAAGACCACTTGGTAACCGAGAACTACCAAGTGTCTTTCAAAATTTTTCACCTTCGTAACAATTTCGTAACGGCACAGAACATGGACTGCGCTCCAGCCGAGCCTAACTCACAGTTTATACCGGGGTAGGTAACGCCGAACGTCTGGCATGTGTAATTAGATTACAAAAAAAAAATAAAATTCCCGATTAAACAAAATCCCTCATAGTGAAAATTGGATTACGAATGCCGAAATTGGTATCATAGATTCCATTGTATTGAACATTTTATTACGAATTTTTAAGAACCTACGAGTTTTGAAATTTGTAAGAAAATTTACACTACGACGAAATCTGTAATAGAAATCGTAGCAGGATTTCCGTTACCAGTGGTTCTGTGATATTGGGGATCATTTATTTAGAAAAGGTGGGCAAAATCGCATCATCACCTCCACGCGGTGCCCGCTGGATAGCTATTTGATAGTGAACTAACGATGAGCGTATGCTGAGTCTGACGATATATGTGCAGCTGAACACTCAGACCTGCGTAAGCACATCTGGGTGAACTTCAGCGCGCATATGTCTAACCGGACGAGGCATCTCTTGTTGACCTGATCGGCTGAAATATGCGTCTCAGAAGTCTAGCAAGAGCTCCTCAGAAGGAGGACGTGCGGCGGACTAATTCTCTCGATGGAATCAACGGTGACGTCTACAGACCAGCGGATACCTTACCGGAGCTACTTCAACATATTTGGAGCTGAGGTCTGTAAGGATTTTCAATACTACGACAGGGTATTGAAAAAGAGATGGTGGCGGATGAACCCTTAATGGGCCAACGGCAGCGCTCATATCCCCGAAGTGGGTTACTGACATCGGTGTATCCGGCCTCTTGCCCTAGGGGTACAAAAAAAGGATCTGGCCCTCCAGGTTGGGGGTTGTGCCGTCGGGTTAACTTCCCTACCACGTAAAAAACCTTCGGTTACGATGCAACCAACAGCCTCGGATACGGATGATCTTACTGTTGACGACCCATGCAAACGTAAAAAGGACAACGATCTTCGTGTCTGCACATGGAATGTTAGGTCCCTCTACAAACCACGTGCAGCCGAACAACTTGCGGAGGCCCTAGAGTGTCTCAAAGCAGACATTACCGCCATCCAAGAAGTGCGATTGGATGGGCCGGGCAAAAGGAGTATGAAAAACTGCGACATCTACTACGGCGATTGCTACAGACAAAAAGGACAGCGTCTATTCGGGTGCGGATTTGTCATTGGAGACAGACTTAGGCAAGAAGTCTTGAGTTTCCGGCATGTGAACGAGCGCCTCATGACTATCCGTATCAAGGCTAAATTGGCCAACATTAGCCTAATATGCGTTCACGCCTCTCACGAGGAGAAGGACGACGCGACAAAGGATGACTTCTACCAACTCTTGGACAAGACGTATGAGCAATGCCCTAGCCACGACGTTAAAATTATCCTAGGCGACTTTAACGCAAAGCTAGGAAGAGAGGAAGTCTTTAGTAGCGTGGTCGGAAAGCACAGCCTGCACGACAACACTTCCGGCAACGGACTCAGGCTAATCGACTTTGCAGCGGGGCGAAACTTTGTCGTAGCTAGTACGCGGTTCCCACGTCTCGATATTCACAAAGGAACATGGCTCTCCTTTGATCGAAAAATCGTCAACCAAATCGATCACATTGCGATCGACGCAAGGCACTCTTCCAGTATTCTGTGTGTCCGGACTTTCCGAGGAGCCAACGTGGACTCGGATCACTACCTAGTTGTAGCCAAGGTACGGATGCGGATATCCACAACGGAGTGAAATCAATGAAATGCTGTGAGGAAATTTGACGTCGAAAAGCTACAATCGCAAGAGACCGCCAGAACCTTTGCCGATCGTGTTTCTTCTAATCTCAATCTAAGTCCTATGCCGCCAGCAGCAAATGCGGAAGACCAGTGGCAGCGTTGCCAAAAAGCCATCAGAGATGCCGCCCCTGATGTACTGGGTTTCTCTCGCCCACCACAACGAAACCCCTGGTTTGATTAGGAATGCCGGCAAGCACATGCAGCAAAACAAGAGGCGTACAAAGCGGCGCTGCATAGAAGGACTAGAGCCGCTTACTAGCTCTACGTGCGCAGGAGAAAAGAGGAACATCGACTTCTCAGAAAGAAGAAAAAAGAGCATTAGAAGCGCTCGAATGAAGAGATTGAGAGACTTTATTGCAGGAATAATGTTCGAAAATTTTACCAAAGGGTAAAAAGAACATGCCAGGGTTTCAAAGCCAGAACAGAAGCCTGCAGGGACGAAAATGGCAACATAGTAGTAGAATCGCAGTCGGTGCTGAGGATATGGAAGGAACACTTCTGCAGACTGTTAAACGGCGATGATGATCAATATTCCGCTGTCAGGCAGAATGAGCCATTCAACAGTGACGATGGCAGTCAAAATTCCCGTCAACCCGATCATAATGAAGTGAGGATAGCGATATCTAAACTCAAATCCAACAAAGCTGCTGGAGCCGACGGCCTTGCCGCTGAACTTTTCAAGGCAGGAGGAGATGAGTTGGTAAGGAGCATGCACCAGCTCATCTGTAAAATCTGGTCGGACGAAAGTATGCCCGTTGAATGGAACCTCAGCATCGTTTGCCCGATCCTGAAGAAAGGAGACCCTCTGAACTGCGCCAACTACAGAGGTATAAGTCTCCTAAATATCGCATATAAGATCCTGTCTGCCGTACTATGTGAACGCCTAAAACCGATCGTCAGCAACCTGATAGGTCCTTATCAGTGCGGTTTCAGGCCTGGAAAGTCCACCATTGACCAAATATTCACACTACGGCAGATCTTGGAAAAAACCCATGAATATAAAATCGATACGCACCACCTTTTCATCGATTTCAAAGTTGCCTATGATAGTGTGTATAGAGACGAGTTATACAGAGCCATGTCTAGTCTTGGCATCCCTGCCAAGCTCGTCCGTTTGTGCAGAATGACGATGGAGAACTCTCGCTGCTCCACCAAAGTCGGTAAGAACATCACCGAACCGTTCGATGTCAGGAAAGGTCTTAGACAAGGCGACGCGCTATCATGCGATCTCTTTAACATAGCACTTGAGAGAATTGTACGAAACTCACAAGCCAACCCCGGAGGTACAATCTTCTTCAAGTCTGTACAACTACTCGCTTATGTCGAAGACATTGACATAATCGGAAGAACTCAGCGGGCCGTCAATGGGGCATTTACGAGTATTGAGATCGAGGCAGCAAAGATGGGTCTAGCGGTCAATGAAAGCAAAACAAAATATATGCTGTCTACAAAAAAGGACACCCAATATCGGCGTCTTGGGCAGAACGCCACAATAGACAGATATAATTTTGAGGTAGTAAAGGATTTTGTCTACCTAGGTTCTATGGTCAGCTCCGCAAATGACATGAGTGGAGAGATCACACGGAGAATTACTCTTGCCAATCGTTGTTTCTATGGGCTAAAACGGCAATTGAGTAGCAAAGCCCTATCTCGTACTACTAAGGTAACTCTTTATAAGACATTAATCATCCCAGTCCTGCTGTATGGCGCAGAGGCATGGGATTTGAAAAAACCGGATGAGGATGCCCTTGGTTATTTCGAGAGAAAAGTTCTTCGAGCGATCTTTGGTCCCGTCTGCATAGACGGTGAGTGGAGGAGAAGGTACAATGCCGAACTATACGGCCTGTACAAGGACATCGACTTAGCCAGAAGAGTTCACATACAGCGACTAAGATGGTTGGGTCATTTAGAGCGGATGGAGCTCAACCTTCCCGCTAAGAAACTCTTCGAATCCACCCCGGACGGACGGCGCAGTAGAGGACGACCTCGCGGTAGGTGGCGCAAACAAGTGGAGGGGGACCTCAACCAACTTGGCGTGCGCAACTGGAGGCAGCTGGCTCGTAACCGTGCTGGCTGGAGAGGTTTGTTGATTGAGGCCCAGGTCCACCCCGGACTAAGTAAGTTATTTAGAAAAAGTGTTCAACTCCCAACAATGCTTACCACTAAAGATATGCTGCTTGCAATTGATATTGTCTATCATCATCTTCGTGGATATGCTCATCACGTATGGAATGGACATTAAAAGTGGATTTGCTGGAAAAGGCTGGCTTTCCAAATTGTTATACATATCCGTAAGTCGACTTTTCTGGTAAGTGGTTGATTAGGAATAAAACATATGTTACATAAACTATACGCACGTTTTGACAGGGGTTGCTGTCATCTTCAGGCGGTTTTGAAAATACGATCTTGTTTCATAGGAATTATTGGGAAATTCAATAATATGCGGCACACCACTTTATTTGTTATACATATGTTCACATATACTCTTAGAAACGTTTCGGCCCTTTTTAATTGCCATTATAACTCTTTTCCCAAGCTAATCGTAGAAAAAAAACCAAACAAATTAATAAAGTCACGCAAATTATGGGCATTTTTTGAGCAAAACGCTTTCTGTGTTATCCTAATTTTATAGCTTTTCATCAAATAATTATTTTGTATTGTAGGTATCTATGCACTAAAATCATGTTCTTCTTTTGTTCTTCTTTTGAAAACATATCAAAACCACATTTCTAGTGTATTTAACAATTGAAGGGACAAGTGAAAGAAGGACCTATGTAACATTTTTGATTTTTTTTATTCGAATATATAGGCGATGCTACGGATCGTTACTCTGAAATATAGTCTTACTCCTATAGCTACCTAGAGGATAGATTGGAAGTTACTGAGGTGAAAAAGACGATGTATGCAACATATTGTATGGAGAAAGTACCAGTAGAACAACCTAAACTGCGATTATCTCAAAACATGGGTAATGTCACATAGGCCCTTCTTCCACTTATCCCCCTTCAATTATTAAATTTGCACATGATTACATACTCGTAGTTAAAAATAAAAAAAATAATCATAATATGATCATACATTATATAGTATACCTAAAATTTATAAAAAAGAGAAAACTGAAAAAGTCTCACCCTATTAATCGTGTTATATACAAATTAATACAAAAATAACTGTTAAACAATTTTGACACTGAACAAATTAAGAATGTCTTGACAGAGGCGTTTTTTATTTACTTCTCACTGAATATTACTTATAAGTTTACACAAGTATCACATTACGGTTTTATTTTCACTACATTTGTGATTAAAATTAATTCGTTTTAAGATTTAAACTCTAAAAATAGATTTATTTGTAAACAAGTTGTAATTAATATAAATGTACTTCAGAGATTAAAAAAAGAGTGAACTGACTACAAAGTGAACTAGTCAAAACTACAACCGAGGGATGGAGATAATTTACATGAACTCTGAACTCTGCATGCCATTGATCAATTTGCTGGTGCCTGCCTCATTGAGTGCGTTAAGTTTTCGTTTCGTAGCTGCCTCTTTTAATAGGCTTTGTGTGTGGTGATAGAAAACAGTTCAGAATGTATGTTCAGATCTGTGATGAGTGAGCTTTCATTCATCTCTAGTTATCAATGAATCTGTTGCCATATGCGGGCGATCACTGAAACAGATAACATATGAAGCATTCCGCGTTCAAACTAGAGATTATCCGAGATGATGATTGAGGCGCAAAAGCATTCAGTTTTCCTTAAGAAATCTTTTAATGTACAAATGGGACCTCAATTCGCTGTAGCTATAAAAGCTAACATCAAAGTACCTGAGATAGAGAAGTTTCTCAAGTTCTAGTTTTTTTTTTGAGGACATTGCCGTCGTTATGAAGATACGCAACAACACGACACTCTGAGTTCGAATAGGACATTTAAGATGATAATTTGACCGGAGAATGCCACGCATATGATTCTCAACATACCACTAGACGTTCAAAAATACAGAGGTAACTTTCTAAATCTTTGATGTCACTATCGGCGACTCGAAAGGGAAGAGGCGAGTCAATAAAGCAGTCATTCTTAAGGAAATTTACTTTGTTACACATAGCAAAAGCTAGTTTTAAGTTGTTTCTCAATTAGAGGTGGTGTGGGCCATTCTTGTTAAAGCGTCTGTAACTAGGCCCACCAAATTTACTTTCGCATTTATGGCCAACAACAAATCGATAATCTCCTGTTTATTGCTCTCTTCTGACACCTATTTTAGACCTTGCAAGTGACGGTCCTGACACCTAGGAAATGGATTGCCATAAGTCTAGAAAGACTTTCCTGTGCCTGCGGTCATAACAATGCAAAGGCACTGTTCGAAAGCAAAATGTTTTGGGAAAATAGAAGACACGACTAGTACCTGTTTGGGACTTCGAAGAAACACCCGAACACCTTCTTATATTATTATTAATCCGCAAAACAAAAAACTGTTTTCGCTTGATCCACTTCAGATACTTTTGTTCATAAGACGGAGACGGAGAGACGACGCAGCAGAGGGCCTCCCCGCCATAAAGGCGCGCACAACTTCAAGACATCGACCAACTTGGGGTGCGCAACTGGAGGCAATTAACTAAAGACCGAGCTAAATGGAGAGGCTTGTTGGTTGAGGCCCACGTTCACCCCGAACTGTAGCGCCACCTAAGTAAGTATGTAAACTTAACTGAGGTGTCCGTTAAGGGAGTTTTCGCTGTATTTATATATGTTAATGCAAGTAAAAAGATATAAGAAAATGGGGCTTTAAAAAAAGGCAGTGATTCCTAATTTGTTTACTAAGATATGCCGGATATCATTAATAGGTTCTTGATTAAATATCTTAAGCGATATAGAAAATAATATACACTATTCTGGCAGTTAGTACTGCCCACTGCCCCATGTCGCAGCTGCAATATTGCTAACGAGAAAGAAACAATCTTACACTTCCTCTGCAAGTGTCCAGCTTTAGGCAGGACCAGACAGCGGACCTTAGGTAAACCCTTTTTCGATAACCTAATAGAGTTAGCGGAGACGAGCATTGGGGATGTTATCTGTAATGTAACGGGGTGGATTTGAATAATCCTTACTCTTTTTCCCTTTCCCTACAAGTTAACGTCCTTTTTACATCCGATAGGTCACTTTAGTTGTGGTATTAAAACGGCGCTTCTGCGCTAATTAAGTTTCGGCATGGTTTGCTGACACAACCACTTCTACCTACCTACCTATAGTGTAGAGCGTCTCTGGTACAGTAGGGCGGTTTCAGACCGCGATATTGAAGGCGTTAGTAGGTAGCACCACCAATTTTGGTGGCTTATTGAAGGGGAAGGAACGCCGACGTTCGTTTGCCCCCAATCAGTGGTAGCCGCTAACGGGACACAGCGGGTCGTTATTATTGTATATAATAGCCATGGCCGGCTTACATAGTTTTAAGTAGTCGTAAGTTGTAGGTTTACAAAAGTAAAAATAAAAAATAAAAACAACAGCACTTGCTTAAAAAAAAAGGGTATATTTATTTACGCAGAGTAATTAAGTTAACATAAGATTATTTTAAGGTAGTTTATAAGTTTTATTTATGCTATAGTAAATTACTTGTTTTTACTGAGTTTTTATAAATAAAAAGATTTTTTCTTAGTTTTATCTAATTGATAATAAATAAATTTAGTTCGATTAGGTCGAAATGCATAAATTAAGTATTAGGATAAGCTTAGAGCACCCGCATGGGGTCAGTAAGATATACAGAATCAAATAAATAAACTGCGTTAAAAATGAAAATGAAAATGAGTTATTCTATTATTTCCAACGAATAGTAGAGATTGCTTTATCTCCATTATTCTGGTCAACATATAATTTGTATGTTACTCGTTGGCCGTAAGACCTAATCAGGGTTATCGTGAATAAATTTTCCATCGGAATTTTTCCTCCGAACAAAAATTAAGTATCTTCGAAAATAGGAAAAAAATGCATCAGGAAAAAATTAAATATCGCGATTGCGTTAAAAATTCTTCTAAATTGTTATTCATGCTTTTTGAAGGTACCTAAATCATTTTTGTTCGGGGAAAAAATTCCGACGGAATATTCTTACTGCAAAATTTTTTTTTTTTGACTTATCGAATCTATTCGCATAGACGAATAATGTTCATTTCCAGTGCATCATTCCATACTTCAACCAGCATGACCACCAATAACTTGAACGTGTATGTCAATATTTACCCCGTTTATATGCAGAGTCGAGTAGTCGAGTCAGGTTCGAGTCCAGATTTCGATCTGAGTATTTCTACACACCGAGTCGAATGGTCCAAAAGTCCAAATGTGGTCGATCTGACAGATGAGTATAGCAGACACACTAGTTTTGATTGAGTTAGTGTTCTGTTTAGTTCTATTTTTTTGGATTTAATAAATATGAAATAACTGAACAGACAACCTTACCCGCAGCTAACCATGAACTCAATCAAAACAAAGCGATTTCCCACCCCGGAAAAAAAAAAAAAAAACAAGAAAGAAATCTCACAGAGACAACATGTCAGTTCAACCACTCGACCCAGGTATACATGAATTTTTCGGACTCGACCCGGCTCTGTTAGCTGAGTCGAGTCCAGTCGAACCCATTTGGACTCGCAAGGCGTTTATATGCATTTGGAACCAGTTCCGACTCTGCATATAAACGGCGTAATTGTACGTACATTGTTGCCTTAAGAAATATACCGGATTCGCCCATACACCACGTTAAGAAAAAACAAAATGTTAACACCTAGGTACCTGCATTAGCATGACAGAAAAAATCAACCACATTACTTACACAAGGCCCAATAAAGGGATTAAATGTAATTTGCAAACCACCGCAGTACTCACATAATAGAAATTATTACTGTGTTGAAGGCTGGATGGTATTTCCGTCAATGTTTTTTTTATTCGGGTTGGGGAAAACCTTTAAAATTGCAGTTAAATGTGGTCGTGGTTCTTTTGCTTTAAATGCATGAAATGTAGATTCATTAAATTTTGGGAAATTCCACAGTCGTTATGAATTAAGTTTGCCCAAAGTCATTCGTACAACATATTGATCATAAAGGCAATTGAAGGGGTGTGGCTACATAATAGGTGCAATTTCCTATTTCCGTTAGCGTCGATTTTAACGTAGATGGGAACAAATAGGGCCGTACAAAGGCACCTCAGCTAATTTGGAGCTTGAAACTTGAAAATTTGCCAAGTTTGGTCGGTAAATTTATCAATTCATACAATAATATATTTTTCTGTGCTTATCAAAACACTGCTAACAACGTGAAGGCAAGTAACTTCGCATAATTTCTACATTTCAGTTAATTTTTTCAGATAACAAAACACATAGTCCTGACGAGAAGTTGGCCTGTTTTTCTACATGTATTATATGTTTTTGGTAGGGTTTCATATATTTTTGTTCAGTTACGTATAAAACTTAATTATATTTAGTTACAGCATCTAAAATCTCTGTTGCTGACGTTTCGTATTTTTATCACTTTTAGAATCTGTCTTTCGTTTCGTAGCAACACAGAAGTGGTGTCGGATGATTGTGCTTTTCCAAGATTTGGACGCAAAACCCATTCTCTATCTGTGGTTTTCCTAAATCAATTTCTTTGGTAAATTATTAATTCTAGATCCTTTCGAAATGTGGATCTCAGTCTGTTATATTCTACAACTGCAATTTCTTGGGCTTTAATTTGACTAGGGTCGAAATATAATGAGACCATCTAAATGTTTAACTCAAGAGAGAGCAACGTAAACCTGACCGCAAGGGAATAAGAGAATTTCATCAGAGCAATCGCTGCAATCAACATACACGTTCATACATTACATATGTACGTAAGTATTAATAATAATAAAATAAATAAAACCATGGAGTTACTATCATTTATCATTATTTAAGTATTATAATGGTACGAATGTCTGTAATAAAGACACTATATTGATTTTAGAGCCGATTTTTCAGTTGTCAGTTAAAGATATCTGTTAGTTTGATTGTCTCTATTTGCTTCTTATAGAGGCCCTAAGCTCTAAGCCTTACCTCTGAAAACTCGACCACAAATTGAGTAAGCCTGCACTATCGGTGCCACTGTGAGTTTTACGAAAAATATCAGTGAAGGACAATAACAGGTGTGCTCAAATGATGGTCAGGTACGTATACCTATTATAATACGAGTAACTAGATGGTTTTTGGGGTGGCAATAGTGCAGTGGATAACATGTTTGCTCGTTAACCGATGTGTGCAAGTTCAAGCCCTAGCGGGCAACAGCCATCGTCAGCCACCCTAGTATAAAATCGAAAACTAATAACATCAAAGTTTTTTCCAACCACTGCATCAAAGAAAGGTTCCTGCCTGGTAGTACAATGGACCGGATGAGTGCTCTGGGACGTGGGTTTCCTTAAAAAAAAAAAACTTCATGGTTTTAATTTATCTTAGTTTCGCAATTTATAACTGCATGGTTTTAGTTACTCTGTGATCCTCAGGCGTTTTCAACTCCTTTTGGGACAACCCATACTACTAGACTTACTTCTTCATCTCTGCAGGTACTGTTCGGGTTTTTAGCTTTTTTGACGATTTGCTTCCCGTTTGACAAAATGTTCGAACGTCAACAATGGTACTTCTCTAGAAAATTCCTCTGGTCATGATTTTTCTTACGGAGAAGTAGATATTCTTTTCTTCTCTTCGACTTGTAGGACTCGAAGAAGTGCGCCCCACTTCATACAGAGAGTACGGAGGGCCTGTATCGGGAGCTGGAGAAAATATTTTCCCCGGTTGCTGATGCAAACCAGGCTATCCAGGAGCTGCGAAGACACAATATGAACAAGAGCGCCACTATCTTCAAAATAGCCGCCCAAAGAAGGAAGAATGCTCAGGAAATTCGTTCGCTAAAGTTCATTAGCAATGCTCATGGCCAGCTTCTTGTGGATGACGACAAAATTCTGCAGAGGTGGCGGCAGTATTGTGAAGAGCTTTTAAATGAATAGTTTCCCCGGCTATACTTTCCAAGAGCCACCCCTAACTGTGAAGAAGACATTACAGTCGAAAGAGTTAGTGAGGCGGTCAAATACTCCAAAAAAAACGAAAAGCGGTTGGGCCAGACGAGATACCCTCTGAGTTCTGGAAAAAGATGGCAGACATTGGGTTCAGATGGCTCAGAATTATCATCTCCAAACTTATGAGAGGTGATCCAATGCCGAATCAATGGAGGGAAAGTTACCTTCTCCCTGTATACAAAGGGAAGGGTGATACGCGAAACTGTGATAACTACCGTTCGATCAAGCTGATGTCACACACCATGAAGATCGTTGAGCGGGTATTAGGTGGCCGACTGCGAAAAATAATACGGCTATCTGATGATCAGTGCGGGTTTGTCTCGGGTAAATCAACCACAGATGCAATCCAAAGTATAAGGATCATAATGGAAAAACATTGTGATTCCTTAAGCGATTTGCATATTGTATTGGTTGACTTTGAAAAGGCATTCGACAGACAACCACGAGATCTGATATGGGTGGCGCTAAGACATCGAGGGGTTCCAGAAACCTATGTACCGATGATCATGGAGATGTACGAAGGAGCAAAGACAAGAGTAAGATGCCCCTCTGGAGTAACCGAAGAGTTCCCATTCAAAGTCGGGGCCCACCAGGGAAGCGTTTTAAGTCCTTTGCTCTTTATTACAGTCCTTTATTGTCTGCTTGAAGGTAAAGTGATGGACCCCAAGGTACATCAGTTACTCTTTGCCCACGATGGAGCCATCATAAGTGAGGATCCTACATCCCTGCAATGAGCACTTGATGTGTGGGTGGACGTTTTGGAGCGAAATGGGTATCGCATTAGTTCAAAAAAGACAGAGTACTTGTGCTGCCCGTTCTCTAATCCACTCAGGCCTATTCCAGATATTTATTTGAATGGAACAGTGTTTCCCAAGTGCGAAAAGTTCAAATATCTGGGATCTATGATCAATAGCAAAGCAACTTGTGATGACGACATCAATCATCGTGTAAGCGTAGGGTGGATGAAGTGGCGAGAAAATTCCGCTATTTTCGGTGACAGAAAAATGTCCCCTAAGTTGAAAGGAAGGCTATACACCGCAGTTGTACGTCCAGCGCTCACATACGGTTCACAATGTTGGACGATGTAAAAAAAAGTATGAGAGTAAATTAACGGCAGCTGAGATGAAGATGCTTCGCATGACAGCAGGAGTGACAAAGCTTGATCGAATAAGAAGTTCGAAGATCCGTGGAAGCTTTCACATCAAAGAAACCATCGGACCGGCTCAGTTGGTATTGCCACGTTCAAAGAAGAGATCATTTGAACCCTGTTAAGAAGGCAATATCAATGAACGTTCCAAAGACATCGCCAGGCAGGCCTATAAACGCCTGGATCAGACAAATGCGACGACATCGGCATTTCATTGGCCTCAGTAACCGAGAGATCCAAAATCGGCGGGCCTGCCGATATTTTCTGAGGTCAAATAGGCGAATCCCACAGGCGGATCAGTAGAAATGCGGTAAAGTGGGAGGGTTGTGATCCCTTGTTTTCGGATCATGGCCTCGCTGATAAAAGGAAGAAGAAGAATAAGAAGACTTGTAGGACTCGTAAATATCTCTCGTCCTTCTATACAATGGACGCTGCCCCAGAGGAAGGAATGCGGTTTTGGTGGATAAAAATTCCACCTTCCTACGCAAGAAATTCTTAAACATACCGTTGCACTACTAGGAAGCACAAACCTCACCTGTTTAACTGAAATTTTCTTACCTTTCATACAAAGTCAAGCAAGCGCTCCAGTAATAAGGAGCTTACAATACCACTACTCTTCACTCAGCATCGAAGATCTGCAACCTGATACGAGCAAAGACAGGACAATAGCAGAGGAAATGTACCATACTATCGTCACCCTTTTCACAAGCATCGCAGACTGTACTGTCAAAATGAACTTGCCTTCAGTTTTTCTACTGAGAGACAGCGAGAATACCTCTGATTTCTTATATAAGTCCGGGAGCATCCGTATAGTTGACCTCCACCCTAGAGAGTCAGGCCATACATAATTGTGTTCATAAGAAACCCAACCTTCAATGGAACTGAGAAAGCAGAAAGGCCCAGCACAGATTCGGGTCCTCATTTGAGCCTTGCCTATAAATCATTGCATCGGAGCTCTTATTCCCCAAGATCCCGACGGGGAGTCACATGGGATCCAGACAATAGTCAGAGAATCTAGTTTGCGACCAAGTTCAAAGAGTTTTTATATTCACGAACTATTTTGGAAGTTGTTAAAGGTCTGAGCAAGATCTTAAGCGCAGCCTGACTGTCACTACAGGCAAAATTACTCCTTCATGGGCATCAGGATTGCACAAATTTCCGCTTGGAAAACATACACATATTTGCCTAACGATACAAGTAAGTAAAGCCTTTTGTTGTCGTTTTCCGCAAATCAATAAAGAAAAGTTAAAACCCTCGAATTTTCTTACATTAACATGTTTATGTTTTATTTATTTGTCATTCCATAAATATAGTCATATACATAGTAAATTACACTTTCATTCTCTACTTAATTACTTAAGGATTATATTTTTTCTAAAAATCAAATTATCCAATCGAATTTATTGTTTTTAATTATTGTTTTAATGAAATGGATATGATGTTATTTTTTTTTATATCTGCACACAAGTCTTAAGGTTACAATGTTTATAGTTTTATGCTTTTTAATGATTTGTAAAAAAGTCATCATCGTTTATTGCTTTTTATTATTAGTTTTTTTTTTTACTTTAAGAAAAGTATCTACGTATTTTTTTTTTATTATATGTATTTGTCCATTTTAAATTCACCTATAATTAAATACTAAACATTAGTTATTGTATTGAGAGTCCCATGTATATATGCTCTTGTAACATATAACTTGGATTTTATTGTTATTATTTTCTTAAATTTTCTTCATAAGTCTCTTAAATTAAAAAAAAAAAAAAAACCATTAAAATTGCACAAAGTATTTAAAATGTTTAAATTTGTTTGTTTCTCGTCGCGAATAGGACTGCTATTTTGATTTTGTTAAGTATTCCAGATTTCCTCGTCATGCTGGTCTATGAATCCTGTTTTCCATTTGCTTGATATGACACTACTCCCCAGGGAAGTAAGAGAAAGCAAATCGAGAAACCCATTTAGAAACGATTCTTGTATCGATTTCTATTCCTCAGGCGACTATGCAATATTAGATGATTCTCACTGTAGTCGTTGTACTCATCGTATTCCTCGGTATCTTGCTTGTAGATGCTCTTCAGGTATCCGGCGAATGGTGTCACCATCTCGGAACTATCTGAGTTGATGTCTTCGTCGCTGGTTTCGAATGGATCAACTGCAACGTAAGATGCTGAAAATCCTTTCATCGTAACGCTTTCATCTGTCTTTAGGCGAACCAAAAGCGAATCTGTCAACGAAATTATCTCTTGGGGAACCTATAAGTATGTGAAATCGGTAAAAGGGAAATTCAAATGAAACTTGAAAGTTTTCTTTTTTATTAAATTTGCTTCTATTACTTACAGTGTTTCCACAGAATCGTCCGTAGAGTGGGCCGCTATTGTCCTCCATGCCGGAGTACACCTCCACATAGTCGTATGTGCAGTTTTCATTGTGCTCGATGTCGAATTCTAGGAAGAACAATTGCACATTACTACTGGGTGGTGCTTGAATTGTCCATTCACAGTCCATGTTTTCGTCGTAGTTGTTATCAGCGAACCGCGCATGGGAGTAAAATTGTTGAATTTGATTAGTGGCAAGGAGATAACCACCACAAGCTGCAAGTACAAGGAAATATTATAACAGCTTGTCACTATTGTCGAGACATTTTGATTAAAACAAAGTAAAGATGTATGAGCAGTGAGGACATCCTGTAAAGAAAATACGCATTGTCTTAGAGATATGAGCTACATATCCAATTATGCGAATGCTCCGTCTGGCCTCTAAATGTTTGAAAACTCGTAGCAGTTATTTCTTCTAGTAATTTTCTTCTTATGAATTTCTGGTTCTGGGCCCAACTGATGGTCTACGTTAGCAGTGACTGGCATCAAAGGACCTAGCCTGACCTATTTTATGTTTTTGACATGAAAAATGAAGCGAATGGGACTGTGATGCAGCATTCTTGTCCACCTTGCAACGTCCTCAAAATGCAGTATTCAATATCTTGCCTTTTCAGAGATTAAGGTCCGCTAATCAATTTTGATTTGAACAAAGGAACATGTTCTGGCGTGATACGGGACGACATCTGAAAAAACAGTGCTATCAACCTGTATATTAAGCTGCGACTTGGAGTCAGTCACAGAAGTGGACTACTTAGGTTACTTAAGGTTTCTTCTAGTGTCACAAGAATGCTGCAAGGTTTTGTTAATCGAATTCATATAAACATAATGCGAGTATTCTAGCCAAGCCACATCTCAAACTAACAGCATTATGAGAGAATGGACTAGTAACGCATATAGATACAATTATACAGAAGTTTATGTGGTAATGACTTGATCACACCTTCCGAGAGGATGACGATTGTGCAGCAAGTCATACTATGCAATGGGAATCCAAAAGAAAGGAGAACGGGTCGCTCTAAAATCCCCTAGAAGACAAGGCTGGGCAGTTATAATCTTGGACCGCCTTATTTGTTTAAGGGAACATATTTACTAATTTCAAAAAAATATGTAAAAATATATAAAATAATTTTTTTTAGAACAATCGTCGACACAAAATTATACACTATACACTACTCTTGACTTACCAGTGGAATGCGTTGCCGTGAATCCCTTATATTGCTTATTATTGTCAACCTTCATAATCATATACATCTGATTGGATGACGCCGATATCGGATATGGAATCTTATTCCCACAGAAACTTCCCAGGCTTGAACTACTGTCCGATCCACCATCGAACAAAGTCACATTATCATACCCGCATTCCTGGAATCATTTGAAAATATTCACAACTAATAGCCCTCACCTTCCACTCTCGCTCCTCAGACTTACCTGATGAGGCTCAAACTCAAATTCGTTGAATATCAGCTTAATCCGATGACCCGGCGTTGTTGTGAAATGCCACACACAAATCATATTCGGCGGATACGTATCCGGATAGTTTGGACTGTAAATATTACCAATCGGTGCGGATATCTCATACTTACACTCACCCTCCTTACAGTCATGTCCGTTCTCATGCAACGTATACCCATTGCGACAGAAGCAAACATATGAGCCAATTGTGTTCTGGCACTCGTGTTGGCATCCGCCATTGTTCAGGGAACACTCGTCGACATCGGTAAAGAAAACGGCCGCAAATCCAGTCTTCTGAATGGATTTATCTGAATGGAATTCAATACGAAGCGCATTGCCCTCTGAGGTTGATAATGGCGGTGGCACCCCACCACAATAGGTGCCGATTCGTTTCAATCGATTCTCACTCAACTTCGAGTATATTGTCACCGAATCATATCCACAGTCGGTGTGTTGATTCGAAACTCCCTCCAAGTCGAAATGGGTGAAATTCAATGAAATTTTGTGACGAGGTGGTGCGATAATTTCCCAAATGCACTCCTTCATGATGGGGTAGACTTGGGGAAACGATGGAGATGTAATGGTGCCGTTTGTAACTCCGCCAATTGCTCCAATTTCTCCACCACAGGCGTCTGTATAAAGAGAGAAAGGACAAATAGATTTTTATATTGACAATGATATGAGGAAAACAATTTTGAAATATGCTGCAAGGGGTTGTAAAACTTCATAATAAATATTGCTGATAACTCATATCGATTGAACCATTATGGAATCCTTTTATACGTTACAATTCACTGTTAAGAACTGCAAAGATACTCTCTTGCAATTTGAACAAAGGGTTGTCTGGTGTTTCTTCGAAAGAGATCCATATCAGACATCGAGCGCGGTAGGCGTGATGATATCAAAAAGGAAACTAATGAGTGGTGGAACATAAGCAAACTTCAGATAAAAGTTCTGGTAAGACAGTTGCCGTCCTCTGCAAATGTATAAAGGACAACAGTTTTCGAATCTTTAAGTGGTATGATCAAATTTTAGTGTTTACAGACCGCTTCCTACAAGTTAACTAGTGGATCCCCCCTCCTCAGTGGATATTGATGCCATGAGCAGGTAAATTGGATACGGTTTCGTTGAAAGAGAAGACTTAAAATCAAATGTTGGCCCAATTTATAATCGTACTCCCGCAAAAGAGAAACACGATACCGCCAAAGATTGCTCACATAAACTCTTCGAGAAAACTTTCATCAGTAATGTCTTTGTAGATTTCCGTGCAGAAACTAAAAGAGATACTCGTATCATTTCACACTCTACAAGTATATTAGATATATACATCGACTCGGACTATGACGTGACTGTAACGAACGTATAGTAGATACGAATACTCAACGATGGCACGTTCAGAAGCATTGCAAGGCTACAATTGCAAGCAAATTCCAGAAGAAGGAATCATTAAAAAGCAACAAAAACAAAGTGAACTCATTGCCACTTAGCCATCAAGATTACCTTAACGGACATGCCAGGTTTCACTTTATCATCTAGCCATAATCTCTAGTTCTGTGCTGGTCTAATTACTGAAAGATTTAAAACCTACAGAACCGCACTTTTCAGCTCGTAGGAGTGTCAACAAATTATGTGTAAAAATACTTTCTAAAAACAGGCTTTTATTATTTAGATGTACTAAAACGAAAAATATAAGTTATCACTGAAACAGATATAATACATTATGGTGAATTCAGGATCATAAACTTTCCAGCTCTTTGGAGACTGTTTACATGCTGCATCCAATTGTAGGTCCATTGATCTATTCGTCCGCGATTCACCACGTTGCTTAATTAAAATTATTTCTGCCATTCGATCCTAGTACAGATATCTGTCAAGATCGACGTGATCTTCCAACACCAGAAGTCGCCTGTGTTCGGGGGAACAGCTTCTTCCCCAAAATGATTCCTAAGCTATCGGCCCACTCTCAGATTTATTAGATGTCCAAAACACTGTGTTTTCGCTGTTTTGAAAAGTCACAGGTCGTCGTCTGTTACGTCAATATATCTGAAGACAAGTTCCTAACTGCAAACTGCTCATATAAAACGCGTTTTAAAGCCGAAGAAGGCCAATAAAAAACATAAAAAAAATACTTTACACTATGTACAGATGAAGGTGGGTGGGAAACAGATCTTCACCTAACAAAAGGATATATTTTCCTTGATGATATCAATAATAAACCTATTTGAACATAAACACAGAACAGCAATTTTAAAGCCTTTGAAATTTCCGGCACAAAAAAAAACACACGTTTCTTCTAAAATTCATTGAAATGAAAGCATCAATATACCACCCACACACCCAGTGCAATGTACGAGTGCACTCACCTTCACAATGCTTCTTGTCACTGTGCAACTCATAGCCAATGTGACAGCTGCACTCGTATCCACCCAACGTATTGATGCAGTCATGTTCACATCCATGATTCTGTGTCTCGCATTCGTCCACTTCCTTCATAAAAATCGCAGAGAATCCAGCCTTCTGCACCGAGCCGTCCGAAATGAACTTCACATACATCGTATTGGAACTTGACCTAAATCCGATGACAAAAAGTAAATCCAATCATTCTGTCATTTGTTTAGCAAAGCTCTCCATATCTCTCTGGACTGGTGGTACTCACTTCATATTCGGTGGTGGTTTGTATCCACAAAATACCCCAATCAATTCAGACGTTGCACTATCACCGTCATGGACCTCGACATAATCATACACACAACTATCGTGGTTCTCCACTTCGAACGATTGGAATTTGAGTGCCACTTGATATCCTTTTGGCACAGTTATTTTCCAAATGCATTCCTTATTCGGCAAATAGTCTAGTGGATAGTTGGGGGACTCCAATCGTCCATCGGTTTCGTCCACATAGAGTTCGCCACCACAATTTGCTAGAAAAGAAGTTGGAAGAGAAAAGAAAAAATAAGGAAATATGTTAGATAGATATGTACTTGCATATGTGGAAAAAATGTACAAAAGAGAAAGTTTCTACTGCCGCTGTAATACTTTTGTGTGTGGCGTATGCGCGATTATGTGCAGTACGAGCACAATGGGCAGAAGGGTTCTAATTCAATTTTTTTTTCTCTTTTACTTGTTGTGTGGTGGATTTGAATATTCAGTGCAGTTGAATGGATAAAGGACGAGTTTTACATTTGCTGGGTGCATTGTACAGAATAATTTAAGAAAAACTAAACTATGTGGTTAAGGAAATAGGAAAATAAACAGGACAAGCATAACATTTTAACATGGAATGGAATGTGTTTACATGAGGCTGTTCAAGCCTTCACGTCACTGACCGCAAAATTCTTTCGTTTGCAGAGAAGGATTCGATTTGTCTAATTGAAAAGAGTGAGTTTTGAATAAAAATATGATGGGGATGTTGTATGACTATTGGATTGAAGAAAACAAAGAAGTTGCCTTCTCCAATCAAATACTCTTAAGCCTAGGTTAAACCTGGATAAATCATCAACTTCATGCCGGGGCCGAGCATGATAGTGTGTAGTTCAAAGGCTTGTTAGGTGGGTCAGTGTGCTTATTATTTGTTGCTTTTAGAAACTAAAAAATCCACCTAGAGATAGAAATACCAGGAGGTCTCCCAACTCAGAAATACGTACGTATTCTAGCTCGTCGAAGAAATGACTAAAAAGTACTCAGACACTGTTTGTGATAAAAACTCTGTTTCTACCAGGATTTTTATTACCGAACAACCTATCGAATATTAGTGCCGGCGTCAGATTATTAGCTGCATTAAATAGCACCCCCTATCACGATAGAAGAGTGGCTGTTTGATGTCGCTGACTCTAACACCGATTTCTTACATCTGAGTGCGGCTTTCGATGTGGAAATAGAAATCCAGAGACATGAGATTTAGAGTACCGATCTAGATTTTGGTCAGAAAAGGTAAGTGGCAATTCTTCTTAGGAACTCTCTTTTAGACTGTGGCACCGTATTTTAAAATGATTGTAAAATCGTTGTGTGTAACCGATGTACCATGGTTGGCCTGAAACCCCAACTTTACCGAACGTTCTTGTGTATGCGAAAAAAGTCACGCAAACTTTCTTGATATGATCGTCAATGAATCTTAAACTACACGTTAAATCTTAAGGATAAATGTGCAATATATTAACATGGCATTGCAAGTATACATATGTACATATGTATATATGTCGAAATCCCTTTCATCAAATTAGCAATGTTCCCTAATTTTGTAGTAAATAGCGTAGAAAAGGGAAACCAAGTACACATGCAGTTTACGGATATACTGGGGATACATTTTGAAAACTTGAGAATCACATTCCTTATTCCTTGGTTTTAGATACCCTAAGGTCCTCTACTTTGAATTTTTTTCATTAACATATTTGGTGCGTTTTGGTGAAACGTCGCGTCGCTTTTCAGTGAAGTAAGATTTAACACGGAGTACAACAAAAAGTGACTTGGAACCAATTTAGCTTTTTTTCTCAGTCAAAACTAAGTTGGGATGTTTATTTTATCCAACAAATTTCAGATGGCGCTGAGAAGAGCTTTTTCATTCAACAGATTCAGTAGTATTTTACAAATTTAAGCACAACTTTTTCATACTTTTTAATTCAATCACCAATCTTCAAAGAATAAAAAAGTTTTAAACCAGATTGACTTAGGATCATTTTGTGGAGAAGCTTTCACTTTGCTTTGCATAATTCTCACCAAAACGCACCAATTGTTGTGAACTTCAATTTTGCTGGTATGCAGACATATGTACATATATCGGCAATGGATTCCGATTCTCTAGTGCAATGGTGCAGGTTATAATAAAGTCTCTGACTTAACATGGATAAGTGTAAAGTTATTCTCTTTTGGTTGAATAGTGCTCAATTTCTACCTATTTAAATGCACATATATGTAACTAGCGACCTGACTCGACTTCAGCCGAGTACAATTTAATTTGAACAGCGATACACTAATAAATAAATTGGGAAAAGACAATAATAATAATAATATATGATAGCAAATTAGTAGATACCTTTTCATTCTTTATTCAGTAACACCGTTAATGCTTAGCTCCTAAAAAGAGAGCACACACTGAAAATCAAAATATGATCATGTTTACGCAAGCGCATAACCACACATGTATACATACACCATGGCAATGTTACCCACTGCTGCATGACTGTTGGCTGTGATCTCCACTGGTGCAAAAATGTTGGCGATCATTTTATAAATTGTTTTGAGCATAGGCCAACTTCACAACAACGCAGAAAGATAGTTTATGGCTCAAACAAACTCTGGACTAATTTACTAAGAACTATTTATTTTGCTTTTAAATCCAATAAGCCATTGTTGAGTAAGGGGGGTGTAATCACCTTTTAATGACGGAAAATTAATTTTAACTGCCTTTCTGCCACATAGACCTCGAATGCTCAGTGATTGATCAATTTTTAATACATATAAACCTTCCCTGAGAGAGGCAGATCATAACTTTGAAAACCACATCAAAATCCGTTCAGTGCTTCTTGAGATTAGCGCAGTCATACAGACAGGGGAGACTTCATTTTATACGGTGTAGTGATGATGATAAAATGATAACTATGATTGTGTCCCAGAGAGCATCACGCAAAGGCTACTGTACAGATTTTAAAAAAAACATTGCTGTTATATATCTTAGGCGCTTGGTCCTTATCTCCAACTAGAATTATCACGATATTCATCAAGAGTATTTAGATATTAAAACAAAAAAACTCACAGATTAAAAACAATCCAGGCAAGACATCGACTGTACATCAAATTTGGAAACTTTACTTAATATTTCCTTTCATACTTATGGGATGCAAATTTATAGCTGTAGCCAAAATACATACATACATATAAAGTTAATATTATTGCGGACCATACAGCAAAGTCGCGGAGAACTGCTAGTTTCAGCATAAAATAAATAAATATGCACATATACATATAATACTAATGAAATGAAGGATCTGGGTATCATCTTTGACCGATCCTTAACTTCCTTCTAAATATAAACAGATCTTATTTTCCCAAACCAAAAAAAAAAAAAAAATGGATCAGTAGAAATGCGGTGAAGTGGGAGGGTTGTGATCCCTTGTTTTCGGATCATAGCCTAGCTGATAAAAGAAAGAAGATGAAGAAGAAGATAAACTGATTTCCCTTATTTTTGTTGAAGGGTCCAAATTCCAAGTTGACCCTAAAATTCAGAATTTTGCCCTGAATCCGTAAATTGTTTTTTTTTTTTTTGTTTTTTTTACTTACTAAAGACTATTTTCATTGTGGTTTATTTTTATAAATAACTCATTATGTTGACGTAACTATGTTTTTTAAAACGAATGCTTACTGAAAAATGTGCATGCTTTTATTGATAACATCAAAATTCTTACATTTTTACTCCGTAACTATCTATATGTACATACATGTGCTTAAATCAGTCTCTTATTTTATTAGAGGAAAGTATTTACACACACCCTGCGAAATTTCCCTACAACACTCCCACACAAAAGTCAAATTACACATTTCACGTACACTAACAACTACAACTTCATTTTATAAAATTTCGAATTACCATGAAATTCAGCTTTAAAACCACGATAACCTGCATTGCGATGGCTGTTCACATATGTGAGCAGCATCCTGCTGCCCACAGTGGTCACTTGCTCCATGGCTAGTTTCCCACAAAATCGTGCAATTAGTGGCGACTTAAAATAGTAACCGTCACGTACCTCTAAATAATCCGTTTGACATTTCTCCGATTTGAATATATTCTAGAGAAGACAAAACAAAAAGAGAACAAACACAAAAAAAAAGTTTATAATCCACAAACTATTGTGTGGTTAGGATGCAGAATCACATTTACGTACCAAATTTTCTAGTTGCAGGAAAATCCGTTCCCCATGTGTGGCCGTAATCCGCCACTCACATCGCTCTGTCTCATTGACAGCAACGGGTGTGAAATACGACGGACTTGTGAAGTTGCCGCTGGGACTCTGAAAAGTTTGCCCGCACTTGGGGCATTTGTATAGAAGATTTGCTTGGGAGATATCTCCATTACTCAGCTTTAACCGTTGGCCAATCTCTGGCCGCTTTTTGCCCTTTACCTCGATTGGCAGTATCGTATCGAGATAGGTACCTTTCGAAAATGTATTCCTTGCATAGTGCATAATGGATTCATAGTCGTAGGCCATGCCCAAAGAGTCAACATCGTCCACCGTCAACTTGTTAAAGTTATAATCTTGGCCCTTCATTATGTTCTTGTGGTCGATGACAACGTGCTTCTCCCGATCGGGACGGGTGTGCTCATGCCAAAATCCGACGACATGGCCCAACTCATGGACCACAATGCCGAACTTATCACAGTTCCTGCCGATTGAGATGGCTTGCGGGCCGTTGCCTCGTTTGCCCACGAACGAACAGCACCTAGAAGGATGAAGTAGTATAAATGAAAGTGGAAAAGTACTGTAGATACCAAAAAAAAAAAAGTGAATACACAAAAGGATGATGACATACATATGCATGGTACCTTACATGCATAATCTGCTCGCTGGCGTTGGTACTCTCAACTCACCCACAACTCCGGACGGTAAAGACAATGTAATTGGGATGGTTCTCTGGGTCACGCTCCACGAATTTAATGCATGTGAAGTTCTCCCAGTGGCGCATCGCCTGCTTGAAGAGTGCTTTATGTAATCCACTGAAGTTGCCATCGATTTCGTATGGAATGACGCCATAATCCCAGACGCGTTCCTTTTTGGCAGTAACTGCTCGTGCCATACGATGATGGTGTTCCAAATGCTTCAGATGACTGTGCGGAAAGAGAAAAGAGAATGAAGGACAAATTTTATTTAGCAATGTTGTGTGAGATTTTAGTACACATATGTATGTACATTGTACATACATACATATACTTATGTACATTTTTTTTGAGTGATGGATGATTTTTTAATCCTTTTCGGATTATCTAGAGGAGCTTGTGTGCATGGTGTGGGTATTTTGTAAAACTATTTTTGAAGTGAAGCATGAAGCATGATATGGATTCTCTATGTGCTGTGCACTGGGATACTGGTTGATAATGTGCTTTGAAATGGACCGTTCGTTGTGCATTATGTTGCTCGGTGTACCGTGAAGCATCCACATACGCGATTTAATTTTTACGAACTGCCCTCCACATACGGGGTACTTATACGCGATTCATCAAAAATTCGTCAAGAAAATGTATCTACGCCAAACTTTTCGCACAATGTTAGAAACTACAGATGGATGTAACAAACCCACTCTTCGGGAGTTTTGGTATAGTATATAGTAAGTACCTACAACATAAAAAAAATACAACGATGAATGCAGTTGGAAACCATTACGGCCAGAGTGTGTAGACGATGATGTGGGCGGTACTCCTGAATGCAATGCAGAAAACTTGCTTTTACTTATAAGACGGATTGAAACGGATGCCTTTCAAGACTTGGAGCCATAAGGCAACCCCCATTGTAAAGTTCTTTAAACATGTTGATGGGCACCAAGCTGGTAATTAGATAGATAGATTTTATTTCGTAAATAAATTTACAAAAAAGTTTTTTACCACACATTTTACAGTAAATAGATAGATAGATAGATAAATAGATAAAAGATTTTATTATGCAAAAGAAAAATACGCTTGAGTTATAAATTCACAATCTATGACATTAGCTTTTGTCGTCAGCCAGAAAGGGAATGAAATCGTGCAATAAATAAATATAAATGTTTCTCCTACATATGTGATTACTTTAATATGTCATTTAACAAATAATTATTTAGAAGGCCTCATTTACATAAGTTTTGTAGCCGGTATTTAGAAGCTAATTTTATAAAACTACACATACAACCCATTCGAATCTTGTTCATCCAATAAATCGACGGTTTCCTGAACAGATAGATTATCCTTCCCCCAGTTAGCTCTTCTAATCTCTTTTAGCACAGAACATTCCTATGAAGTCTTGAACGTCTTGAACGTCTTCTCTCTCCCGGCAAAGGGTATAATCTGCAGGACGGTTGGTTCGATGCGGTTGATAGTTGAGACGTGTAAGTTTTCCTCTAACCTTAAATATCGTGGAAATCATTTCTAAATTGTAGTGGTCATGGAAGTAGTTTAATTCTCCTAGATCGTTCTGAAGAATCCGATAAATGTTTCTGGTTCCACTTTGCCTTGCCTTATCTGAGAAAGACCAGAACATAGAAGCCTTATTTTCACATAGCAGAATTTGGAATGCAACTTTCCATGATGATGTACTTCCCTCCATTAGCGGAACATTATGTAAGTATCCAAGCCTTGACCATTCACTGAAGAACCCTAGATTTCGTTGTAATAGGCTTCAACGATATTGGGTAGCCGGTGACGAGGTAGTGCCATTACCTTCATAGTATAATTGAAGTGCACTCTCAGTATAAATGTGGGTGATGCTAGCCCCGTTTCCAGATGAATCATGTAGATGGAAGTGATTTCTGGAACTCTAAAGATTTTTTTTTATAAAATATCGTAATAATTTCTCCACTTTTTTTATACTGAAAAACACCCCCTATTTGCGCTGCATAAGACAGAATAGACCTAACAACCGCCTCAAAAACATTAAATTTGACACTTCGGGCGATATTTTCCTTCCCCAGGATGCCTCTCCAATTACAATTAATAGCCGGCATCTATGATCAATAGCAATGCAACCTGTGATGACGACATCAATCATCGCGTAAGCGTAGGGTTGATGCAGTGGCAAGAAAATTCCGCTATTTTCTGTGACCGAAAAATGCCCCATAAGTTGAAAGGACAGCAGTTGTGCATACAGCGCTCACATACGGTTCACAATGTTGGACAATGTACAAAAAGTATGAGAGTAAATTAACGGCAGCTGAGATGAAGATGCTTTGGATGACAGCAGGAGTGACAAAGCTTGATCGAATAAGAAGTTTGAAGATCCGTGGAAGTCTTCACGTCAAGGAAACCATCCTACGAAAGAAAAACGAGATCATTTGAACCCTGTTAAAAAGACAATATTAATGAACGTTCCAAAGACATCGCGAAGCGGGAGAGGCAGGCCTATAAACACTTAGATCACACAAATGCGATGACATCGGCAACATATTTGATGATATTTTGCTGATATTTTCTGAGTTCAAATAGGCGAACCCCACAGGCGGATCAGTAGAAATGCCGTGAAGTGGGAGGGTTATGATCCCTTGTTTTCGGATCATAACCCCGCCAAAATGGGAAGAAGAAGCCCTTTTAGCTTCTTTTGATTTTATTTGAAAGTGTTTTTTAAACAATAGATTTGGGGTGACTAAGACCAAGATACTTATATAAGTACCTTCACTTTTTCCAGTTCCTCGTTTCCCAACACCCATCTCTCTTCCTTAGTGCACCTTGCTCTCCCGTTTCGAAAAACCATTATCTTAGATTTATCTGAATTTATTTCAAGATTCCACGAGCAGCAGTAATTCCATAAACTGTTTATCATGATTTGCAGCATATTTGGGGTGTTCGCCAATTTAACGATATCGTCTGCGCAGATAAGAAGTTTAATATTAATTCCGTTAAACAGGATCCCTCCGGTGAAAACTCTAGAGAGATCATACAAGAAGATTGAGAAATGTAGGGGGCTAAGAAGACAACGCTGTTTAACAACCAGGTTGAACAGTTTTTTTCCCATCCCACACCGCCGTTTTGTTTTCCTCGTATAGACTTTCAATTACCTTAAATTTTTTTTGTAGACACACCGAAATTGCTCAGCTTGTAGAGGAGGGCATTTCTATCAGTTGAGTCAAAAGCAGCCATAAAATCGACGCAAAATACATACAACTTTTTCCATCGGCGGTGCCTTATTTAACTTACAGCGACTTATCACCATACTGACTTCTCGAGCTGAGATCGTGTGATATAGAGCAGTGTTGTCAGTGTTTTTATTTTTTTTTAGCAGTGTTGTCACTTGGATTTTGAAAAAAGTGGTAGAACGGACAAAAAAATGTGGTAGATTTGACATAACGTTAACGTCGGTATGTCCCCCCCCACACGCTCACACACCCGTTTGCAAAAACTATTTATTCCTAACAAGGAAAACTATTCCAACAGTACAATCGTACAGTCCTACAAATTTTGGATGAGAGCAATTTATTGCGCTGACTACAAATGACGAAACCTTTTGACTTGGCGAGATAAGGATTAACCGCGTCTAGATTGCAGAACATGTAGGATCTTTCAGTGGAAAGTAACCTGCCAAACGTTTTTATTTCCTGATAGAAAAATTGCTTGATAAGTTATTATTTAGTTGCAATATCTAACAAATTTATATCGAGGCGTGGTGGGTTTTGGTCAATAAGAATCTGACACTACTATGAGCACGCGCTTGCTATTCTCATAGTGTCTATGGAAGATTTTCACCTACTGGGGGTATACTACACATACAAGAACGAATACATTGCATCAAATGATGTGTGGATGAGGATGACGAGAAAGGTTTCCATATATATGAATGAAAAATTAATTAAAAGTGGGTATGTGTTTCATTTTCGAAACGGATTGGAAAAATCAGTATACTTGTGCATACATATTTTCCAAGGGAACCGAGTTGAATTGGTTGATTCAATATGCGGAGGACAGAATTCCAAAGTGAGTGGTAGAATTTTTGCATTCCGTTGTATATGGTATGTGGTAGATTTGAAAAACGCGCAAAATTGTGGTACATCTACCACAATTGTGGTAAAGTGACAACACTGATTTAGAGCACCAATTTCAATATGCGTTAGCGTATACTGGATTGTTTCTGAATTCATGGAAGGATTCAACAGTTTTTCGAAATGCATGAGCCGTAAACTTGCTTCGATTTGCACACCGCGTGCTAAAACCGCTCCGTTGATAGAACGAATCAATTTTTAAAACAAGCGACTATCATTTATTTCCTCCAGCGATCGCATTCGACTCAATGCATACGTTTTTATATGCCTTATTCGCGATCTGATACATTGATTTTGCAATATTTGAGCCTAACTACAATAACAACGATATAGGTAACTGAACGATTTTTTTTTAGCTTTCTCACAAGTAGAATTGAACCCTGGCTCTTTTTTTTTCGTCTTCGCAATGAAAACTGCAGCGGCATTGCAACATCTAGAATGCTAACGGATTTGAGCCTAAGATCCAGGTTGGTTTTATATGTCTGCAAGATGTTCTCCTTCGAACGCAACCTTGGCAATAGATGCATCTGGGGACTTGCTACTTTAAATGGTATTTCCACCTCTACTATGACAATTAACGGTAGGTGATCGGAATAGGTCAGCTCCTTAACCTCTAAATCTACGACGCATTTAAACCATATTCCATGTACAAAACACGATCAATTGTGGAACAAGAATTTCTTTAAATCCCCCTGCTGATCACCCTTGGTTGTTCCGTTCAACAACGTTAGACCGATGGATTCGCACATATCAATTAACTTCCTCCCATTACCGTCTACCTTCCTGTCTGATGCACATCTGGTGACTTTAATGGATCCAGCCAGAAAGTTTGGCTTAAATACAAAAGCTGCGTATTTATCCCATTACCACCACGCTTTTCGGTTAAATTGCCTTAAGAAGTTGTATAAACTTTAGAAGTCTTCCATCCAATTGTTACAGTTAACATTTTACAGTACAGAGATATGATAAATCTTTATTTTTCTTCTGAAACATTATGTGATAGGCAATTTAAGTGAGAGTCTAGGAGGGTCTTAACGTTCCAGAATCCGATCGTTGTCCGTGTCCGATAGCCAAAGATCAAATTATCCGTCCGTAGAGGCGTTGGTTTGCGTTTCGGAGCAAGATTTGTTTTTACGGTTGCGGCTCGCTGGGCCACAGACCAACCGACACTTATCTTGTGGTTTTTTTTTTTTTTTTTTTTTTTTTTTTTTGGCGCAGGAAGCTTGCCATTCGTCCTCTCCCGTTAGCAATTTCCGAAGAAATCCCCCAACACCTATCGGGAGATGCTGCCCCTACGAGGCCTTTGTTAGTCGTTTGCCATCTGAGGCAAACAAAGTGGGGCTAAAAATAAACACAGCCAAAACAAAAGCCTTTAGCACTTCTTCTAACAACCGCGCTCAACTTAACATTGCCGGACAGGTAGTCGAGAAAGTTGATAACTTTCTTTATTTAGGAAGTGTGGTCTTGGCTAATCGCGGTGGAACCGAACTGGATGTGTGCAGCAGAATCGGGAAGGCTAAAGCTGCGTTCGGAATGCTATCTAAAATCTGGAGAAGCAATGTTATCAGCTTAAGAACCAAGCTGCGACTGTTCCACTCCAACGTAGAATCAGTGCTGCTTTATGGGTGCAGTACTTGGAAGGTGGACACCATTAACACACGGAAGCTGCAAGTCTTCGTAAACAAATGCTTAAGAATCATCTTGAAGATTTTTTGGCCGAACCGCATCTCTAACGAACAACTTTATCTGAGAACGGGCCAAGAACCTATAAGCATTACTATACGAAGAAGAAAGTGGCAATGGATTGGACACACCCTACGGCGCGAAGACAACTCCATTGCGAAATACGCCATGCAGTGGAATCCGCTCACCCAGGCAGGCAGAATAGCGGGACGCCCTAGGCAAACGTGGCGCAGAACAGTTGAGGAGGAATCGAGCTCTTTAGGAATGAGTTGGAGGCAGCTCAAACGCGTTGCAGAACTTCGAACACGATGGCGCGCAGGCGTGGTTGACGCCCAATGCCCCCCGAGGGGTTAAAGGATCTAAGTAAGTAAGTAAGTAATTTAAGTGAGAGGGTGAAAGAAAAGATAAATAATAATGCTGAAGGAAAAATACGAAAGGAAAACCATCAATTGAAATAGAGAGAAAAAAAAATATAAATAAATAAATAAAACAAAATAAATAATAAATCATAATTAAATAAATATATAACGAAGTGCGTCAATAAATAAATAAATACATAAATAAGTAAATATGTAAATAAACAAATAAATAAGTATATTGTTGCGCAGGCGGAAAGAAACAAGCCGCAAAATAAAAATAAATCGAAAACGACACACACGACAACCATCGCGAAAATCCTAAAACCCGTCAACTCGAACGTGGTAGAACTTGTCAGACTTTTGGCAAATAAAGTTCCAGCGGCGAACTGGAAATTTTGGAATTTACTCAGAAATCCAGAGTCCCATATAAAAGGAGGTTGGCAGAAGTCCAGGGATGAGTTCTTTGTTGGCAAGCAGTGACAGCGACCACTAGAGACGCCGAGATCAAGAAAATAATTATAATATATTAATTATTATAATATATATATTTTGGCTGGTCAAACGGTAGTGCATGCGATCATATGAGAACACAAGCGTTTTCACTCAGCTGAGGCCTACCAACTCCTACTCTCAACCTCCACGCGGTGACAGCCGGGTGCCTAGTACCTTAATCCAAGAAATGGGTAACCAACCCCGTTTGGCGGATTCTTGGTGGCAGCAGATGAGAGAGGGGGGGAATAGTGCTTTTCTCACTAGAGCGCTTCTTCCTGTTCCAGGCGGCAGCGGACGAATTCCCTAGACGGAGTCAACGGTGGCGTCTATAGTTCCAGTTAGGTTGAACTTAGTGAACACCTTGCGCGAGCTGCTTCGACGTATTCGGATCACAGGTCGGTAAGGAATTTCCAATGTTGGTCAGGACATTGGAATAGAGATGGTGGCGGAGGAGCCCTTAATGGGCCAACGGCAGCACTCATACTCCCGTAGTGGACTACTGGCACCGGTGTACCCGGCCCCTCGTCCTTGGGGAATAATTAAGGAACTGGCCCTCCAGGTTGGGGGTTGTGCCGTCGGGGTAACTTCCCTACCACGTAAAAACCGCATGGTTCCGAAACAACCAAAAGCCTCGGATAAGGATGACTCAACTAATGACGACCCCAGCAAACGAAATAAGGACAACGACCTTCGGATCTGTACGTGGAATGTTCTGTCCCTTTACAGACCACGTGCAGCCGAACAACTAGCAGAGGCCCTAGACTGCTATAAAGCAGATATTACCGCCATCCAGGAAGTGCGATGGGATGGGCCGGGCAAAAAGAGGATGAAAAACTGTGACATCTACTACGGTGATTGCTACAGAGGCAACAGGCAACGCTTATTCGGATGCGGATTTGTCATACGCGGCAGACTTAGGCAAGAAGTCTTAAGCTTCCGACACGTGAGCGAGCGTATTATGACTATCCGGATCAAGGCTAAATTCGCTAACATAAGCCTAATATGTGTTCATGCCCCCACAGAAGAAAAGGACCCTGCCACCAAAGAGTGTTTCTACGAGCTCCTCGACAAAACATACGAGCAATGTCCTAAATACGACGTTAAAATCGTATTGGGCGACTTTAACGCCAAAATAGGAAAGGAGGACGTCTTTGGTAGGGCAGTCGGTAAGCATAGCCTACACGACACCACGTCTGATAACGGACTAAGGCTAATTGATTTCGCTGTGGAGCGAAATGTCACCATAGCAAGCACATGGTTTCCTCATCTCGATATTCATAAGCAGACATGGCGGTCCAATGATCATGTAACGATCAACCAAATTGATCATATTGCGATCGACGCAAGGCATGCCTCCAGTATTCTGGATGTCCGGACCTTCCGAGCGGCCAACATAGACTCGGATCATTACCTTGTTGTAGCCAAGGTACGAATGCGGATATCCCAATCTGAGCAACAAAGAAGAATTACTGTGAGAAAATTTAACGTCGAAAAGCTACAATCGCAAGAGACCGCCAGACTCTTCGCTGAACGCGTATCCCGAAATCTCTCAATCACCCCTTTGCCGCCAGCATCAAGTACCGAAGACCAGTGGCAACGCTGCCAACATGCCATCAGAAACGCCGCGACTGATGTGTTGGGTCTCGCTCGACCACCACCGCGAAACCCCTGGTTTGACGAAGAATGCCGGCGAGTGCATGCAGCAAAACAAGAGGCATACAAAGCGGCGCTGCAAAGGAAGACGAGTGCTGCTCGTGAGCTCTACGAGCAAAAGAGACGGGAAGAACATCGGCTTCTCCAAAAGAAGAAGAAAGAGCATGAGAAGCGCGCGTTTGAGAATATCGAGAGTCTATACTGCAGGAACAATGTACGGAAGTTTTACCAAAAGGTAAAAAGAACGTGTCAGAGAAGTAATACCCGTACAGAAACCTGTAGAGATGAAAATGGAAACCTCGTAGTAGAATCACAGTCGGTGCTGAGAATATGGAAAAACTACTTCTGCAGACTGTATAACGGCGACGAAGACCAACATCCCGCTGTCAGGCAGAATGAACCATTCAACATAGACGATGATAGTCAAAATTTCCGTCCACCTGACCAAAACGAAGTGAGGATAGCAATATCCAAGCTAAAATCCAACAAGGCTGCTGGACCTGACGGCTTACCGGCCGAACTTTTCAAGGCAGCTGGGGATGAATTGGTAGAGTGCATACACCAACTCATTTCTAATATTTGGTCAGACGAGTGTATGCCTGATGAATGGAATCTCAGCATCGTTTGCCCGATCCACAAGAAAGGAGACCCCCTCAACTGCGCCAATTATAGAGGCATCAGTCTCCTCAACATCGCATACAAGATCTTTTCTGCGATATTGTGTGAACGCCTGAAACCCTTTATCAACAGCCTGATTGGACCCTATCAGTGCGGTTTCAGACCAGGAAAGTCCACCATCGATCAAATCTTCACACTTCGGCAGATCCTGGAGAAAACCCAAGAATTCCAAATCGATACTCACCACCTCTTTATCGATTTCAAGGCCGCCTATGACAGCATCTATAGAGAACAGCTTTATAGAGCCATGTCTAGTTTTGACATCCCTGCCAAACTTGTCCGTCTGTGCAGGCTGACGATGGAGAACGCTCGCTGCTCCATCAAGGTCGGTAATGACCTCACCGAGACCTTTGATGTCAAAAAAGGCTTTAGACAAGGTGACGCGCTGTCATGTGACTTCTTCAATATTGTACTTGAACGGATTGTGCGGAACTCACAAGCCAACACCGGAGGCACAATCTATTACAAGTCTGTACAACTGCTTGCATACGCCGACGATATAGACATTATCGGAAGATCTCAGCGGGCTGTCACCGGTGCTTTTGCAAGCATTGAGGCGGAAACGGCCAAAATGGGTTTGGCGATAAACGAGGGCAATACCAAGTATATGCTGTCAACTAGAAGGGAAAACCAACACCGACGAATTGGACAAAACGTCACCGTGGGCAGCTATAACTTCGAGGTAGTAAGGGACTTTGTCTACCTTGGCTCTGCTATAAATTCTTCTAACAAAATCAGCGTAGAAATCAATCGAAGAATAACTCTTGCCAATCGCTGTTTTTTTGGGCTTATAAGGCAATTCAACAGTAAAGCCCTATCTCGAACAACTAAGGAGACTCTATATAAGACCTTGATCATCCCAGTCCTGCTTTACGGCGCTGAAATATGGACTTTATTAAAAGAGGATGAAGATATCCTTGGTCGCTTCGAGAGAAAAATTCTTCGTAAGATTTTCGGTCCCGTTTGTGTTGACATGTTTTGGAGGAGAAGATTCAATCACGAACTATACGAGCTGTACAGCGACATCGACCTAGTCAAAAAACTGCGTATTGGACGTCTGAGATGGCTAGGACATGTAGAGCGAATGGACACCAACGCTCCGGCCCGCAGAGTCTTCGAATCTAACCCGGAGGGACGACGCAGTAGAGGGAATCATCGCCGTAGGTGGCGCGCACAAGTTCAAGGGGACCTCGACCAACTTGGAGTGCGCAACTGGAGGCAATTAGCTAAAGACCGAGCTAAATGGAGAGGCTTGTTGGTTGAGGCCCAGGTTCACCCCGAACTGTAGCGCCACCTAAGTAAGTAAGTAATATATATATTTAAAATAAGTTTCTTTCTACAACAATTTCATTTCAATAAAAAAAAAGAAAAGAAAAGAAGTTCACCCTCTCGGGAACCAAACTCATTGTGTTTTTTCTCCAGTATCCGTCTCCACTTTGAGAAGTCGTATTTGGCACGATCGCCAACTTTTGTTACAATATAAATAGATAATATTTATTTATCTTATTAATTTTAAATTAAAAATAAATAAATAAATAAACACATAATTAAATACAAAAAAAACATGGATACAGGAATAAATAAATAAGTTTGATTAACAAAAAGTAACATGAGTAGATAAATACAAAAAAGAAAAAAAAAAGAAGAAAAACATAAAAACAGTAACATTCTTGTCAAAGATTGAGAATACAATTTATTTTTAAATCATTTACAAGTGGATTATTAGCAAAATCACAGAGATCTAAAAGACGTTGATTTAATTTTACAATTCTTTCGAAGATCAATTCAACATTCGATTTATCGTGGACATCCAGAGCCCATGGTAAGTTAAGCGTCATTTTTAATAACTTATTTTGAGATACTTGTAATTTGTTAATATGGCACATTGCACAACTTCCTCATACTTGGTATCCATATAACAGAATTGCCTAAAAAATTACCTTGTGGATAATTATTTTATTTTGATTTGAGAGCAGTGACTTTCGATTTATCAAGGGATACATCTTGATTGCAACCGCAATTTTCTTGAGGGTATATTGTCAATAAGAGTACCAAAAGTCAGCTTGCTGTCCAAATATACTCCTAAATATCTGAACGATGAAAGGTTGCAAACCAATTCAATACAAACAGTCTGATTGGCTTTGATAGCTGTAGTATTACACCAATACAACATGTCCGTTCGCGTCATTGAGTAATTGAATGAATATTGATTGCAGTATATTCGCGGCGGTTCATCCCCACGGTTTCCGCCGAGTCTGAACGGGAGCTAAGATGCAAAACTAGCGACGTTCAACAAAAATGACACAAAAAAGAAAACATGTTTATACAACCGCGCTACTAGAGACGTGACTATCAATTGTTGCTGACTACGTATTGTGTGTGCCCTAAATATTGAGCCATGTACACATGTATTTACTATTTAGTTTCGATGAGGGCCAAAGGTTCGGCATTTTTTTAGCCCATACAGAAACTAAATCTTCGGTCGAACAATCAATAAATCCAAACAAATGTAGTAAGATACAAAAAATGACGAGAACATAAGTTTTTCAAAACACACTGAGCAACAGAGCAATAACGACGATCATAGCCGAGTCCTCTATTTTGGTGTTATCTACCTTGAACTCTGAGTAACCGAGCAGTTGTACTATATGAAACTACCACAGAGCAATCACACTGCGATAAGCAGAGTGTGCGATACACAAGGGCGATGTACAATACGAGTATGAATTGAGTATACGTAAGTATACAGAGAGTTCATTAGCACGTGGTTACATAAAACACCTGGAGAAGGAACGGAGAGAGAATGCAGCATAAATTTCCCACCCAAAGTGAGGACCGAGCTCGAGTCCCAGTTGTACATATCTATATATGAATATATGGGAAGTCTAGGGTAGTACATGCCTTAACAGAATAAATGCTATAGCCCCATTGGCTCAACAAGCTTGTGAATGTTTACTGGTTTCCGAAGAGGATCAGCTGAAAGAATTGGAAATTAATTTTTAAACCGTTCTAAGCAGCAGTGTTCAACAAAATGAGAATCTTGAAGGATATCACCTACCGCCTCTCTCTACAAGAGGACGAAAACGAAACCACAAAGCACATACTATGTGAGTGCGCAGCTTTGTGTAGCATTAGGAGAAGAGCTTTTCTTGGAAGAGATCGTATCTCCAACAGACCTAAGGAACTTTTCCATAAATGTAGTTATTGCTTTCATAAAAAGGAGTCGCATTATTACTGTCCTAAAAGGTGATCCCTGACACAATAGATCTTTTTGGTCGCAGTGCCCTTACACCAAATATTTGTGACCACAAACCTTAAAAAAAATGCAGTAGAAATAAAGACATGCCCAAAGTCATAAAGTCGTAGGGCATACTTACTTACTCTGTGGGTCGGAGCGTTGGTGTCCCTTGACTTTATATGTCCAAGCTATCTCGATGTCGCTGCACAGCTCTTATAGTTCGTCATTGAATCTCCATAACCCGGTAACGCAAACAGAAACGAATATCTTACGAAGATTTTTTTCTCTCGAAGCGAGCAAGGATATCTTCACCCGCTTTAATAGCAGGGTCAAGGTAGACAAGGTCCCTTACTACCTCGAGGTTGTAGCTATCCACTGTGACGTTGATTATCCCTTCCTGTTAACAACATATACTTGGTTTTGCCCTCGCTTATCGCTACATCTATTTTGGCCCCTTCTGCTTCAATGCTTGCAAGCGAACGGTGACAGCCCGCTTAGTTTATCCAATTATGTTAGTATCGTTGGTATATGCAAACAGTTGTACGGACTTTTGATAGATTGTGCCACTGGTGTTGGCTTGTGAGTTTCGCACAATCTGTTCAAGTACGATGTTAAAGAAGTCACATGACAGCTCTTCATCTTGTCTTAAACTTTTTTTGGCATAAAAGGTCTCGGTGAAGTCATTGCCGACCTTGATGGAGCAGCGAGCGTTCTCCATCGTCATACTGAACAGACGGATAAGTTTGGCAGGGATGTCAAACCTAGACACAGATCTATATAGTGCCTCTCTATAGATACTGTCATATGCGAATTGAAATTGATAAAGAGACGATCAGTATTGATGTGGACTTCTTGGGCTTCCTGCAGGATCTGTCGAAGTGTGAAGATTTAATCAATAGTGGATTTTACTGGCCTTAAGTCGCACTGAAAGGGACCAATCAGGCTATTCATGAAAGGTTTCAGGCGTTCACACAATATGGCAGCACGGGGCCTGGTGCAATGGTAGGTAATAATATCAACACATTGTCAAACAATGCGTCAAATACAAAAGTGGGCTCCACCTGGTTTCCATTGAATTTCTGGACAAAGTTGCGATTGCTATAGAAGCAACTTGAAGAAGTGTGAAGTGTTGCATAGGAGTTGACTAGATGGAAATAAGAAGCGGAGTCCTTCAAAGCTGTATACTATCATCAGTACTTTTATGGCGATTATTAGTGACGTACTACAAAAAGGTTTTACAGCAAATGTTCATCGGTTTAGTGACAGAGATAAAACCAAAATTCTTAGCTTTACTGACAATCCATCAATATCACAAATATGCATTGCTAAACAACAGGTCGAAGGGATTTCTTGCATCTTGGATGCATTATCTCTGAGGCTCGTGATACCAAATTATCATAGACGTAAACAACCGAAATTTAAAAATAAATAATAAATAATATATATAAATAAATAATTCGATATCCTTACTAAGCTGGTACTACTTATATAGCTGACCAAACTGCGGCTCTACCATTCAAACGTGCAATTAATGCTGTTATACAGACTGTTGCAGAACCTAAAAAGTGACGTTGAGTTGCTCATAAAAACTACAAACTATTTGTTAATTAAGGTCTCAGCCGCATATTGCTCGTGTTTGTAATTTTGTCTAAAATAGACAGTTTTATGAAAGAAAGGGTCACGGAATTGACTGTGAACTTTTCACACTTCACTAATGAGCGATTATCTCATACCCTGCCAGTCTTTACGATAGGACCCATTTACACAAGAAGGAAGAAAAATACTTGGTGGGGGACAGTCGAAGGGGAATATCGTAATTTAATGAAGAGCTGGTTGCAGGTGACGCGTATTACCAGGAAACATTTACGCTGCCGAATAGGTGTGGTATATGCCATGGAACCCATAAAGGAACAGAGAACCTGTATGTTTAGGTATGATGGCTGATGTGGATTGCAAAGCTCAGCAAATATTCAGTTTAACAGATGCTGGTAAAACTATACTGGTCGCTTTATATTTATATCTGTTCCTAACGACTTTTTCTAACACTTTAGATAGCATGGACAGCAAGGCTATGTTTCTTCTTCTTCTTCTTTTTCTTACTTGGACACCAGTTGATTGGGGAGCGTTTTCAGCAAGAACGCAGTGATTATTGCATATGAACATAGGCGAGTCTAAAGAGAACAGATCTTCATTTCGGTGCTTAGCTTTTCACAACTGTAGAATTTTAGTATTCCATATACAGTTATTTCTTGATACATTTGCTTTGGAACTTCATCCATAACATGAACATAATTCTTTGCTGTCGTATGTTGAACGTTTTTTTCACGGTCCCACCTCTCGCGAACGTTTAACAAACATCCGAGAGTATTGTTGTCACGAAAAGTTTATCAAAAAACAAAATAAAAATTGCCCCTCGGATACGGCACAAAACTGTAGGTCCCTTCCATTCGTGCCAAAAATACAGCACACACAACACGAGTTGTTGCGAGACGCTAGGCCTAGGTCCTCCATGGGCTGTTGCGCCAAATAAGTATGTATATATACGCTTGTGGATATGCATTTACAAAACTTCGTTAACGCAAAACAATTGCATTTCAATTCAACTTAAATTCCGGTTAATATTTTTCTTTTTTCTTTTTCATAATAACATTGGCAACAGGAAGAAGCTATCGCTTTCAAGGCAATATATCTTCTCATCCACTTCATACATTTCAACCGCAAAAACTCTGCAATCATTTTTCGTGAATAGCAATTAAATCCACAAACGCTCATCTGCATTCAACGATGAAAACGGCTCCCCACCCCCTTCTTGGTTCTTCGTTCGCTGAAATTCCTAAATGTTCCAAATAACTCTTGAAGCGCCCTGATACAACGAAAATGTAATATCCCTCCAACGCGCCGCCGGAGGGCAACTCGAAAAAATATTTCCTTGCAATTGTGGCGAGTTAGGACGTCTTTTATTACGCCGTTCAATCCAACTATCACTCTTTCCACAGAGCTGCATCAGACACAAACTCACCCCCCTGCTTGCACAGATTTATGCAGAAAGTTATAGATATGTGTGCAAATTATTTCCAATTTTAACTAGCTTCTGCCAATTTTTATAGCAGATACACAGAGAGCACAGATAGAGCCGGACCAAGGGCTTTTGTGTGAGTTTTTGTACTTTTTTTTATGAATTTCACAAAACTTTGTTCCGGAATATGGGTGGGTGCATCCAGATAGAGATATGATGAAGAAGGAGACTTATAAGTTTACCCACATATATGTGCATACTCGTACACGGATCAGAATTGCTCAAATGAACCCAAAAATAAAAAATAAAAAAAAAGAAATCCGCAAAAAAATAGCATACAAATCCCAAATTGGAAACTTACTCCTCATTTCGTAATTGCATTTCGAGGGATGTGTTCACTTCGGCATTGATTGCGTCCATCGTTGATTTCCTTTTGGTGAGGACTTCCAGTTCATCCGTGTTTTCGGACGAATAATTAAAACTTTTAGCAGTTATGAATTTGTGATGAGTCTTTGTCGGCCCGTCTGCTGCTACATTTGGGGCTGATGTTGTCAACGATTGTGGTGGTGGTGGTGGTACCGATGACTGGATGGAGGACGAATCACTCGTTGGTTTAACTATTGAGATGAATGGCTCTGTAGGTGCTAACCATTCGGCTGGAACAGATTCAGGGTGCTTGTTGTGAATTCGTTTGTGAAGTTTTGGTAAATCGTCTGCAGTTCGAACGGGACGATTAAGCTCCGCTTTCAGTCGTTCCAATCGGGCATTGTAGTCACGTACTGTCTCCGAACTACGCCTAGAGAAGAACAGAGAGAGAAATTTAATTTAATTTAATTTATTAACTTTTTAATTGAAGTTATAATCTTTCTGGGTTTATGTTTCAATATCAAAGAGGGATTTTTATATGACCTTACAGCAGGGTTTGCTTTTTTTATAAATAAAACTAAATTGAATTTATAAAAAGGTTTTGAGTTCAGAGTTGGATGTAAACGTTGGTATGCATTTTAATGTCCAAAATTTATGATTCTTAAATTAATTTACAGAGCTTTTTCATAAACCAACAAAAAGTTTTTAAAAGTCTATTTTGCAGAAATTTTAACAGTGACTACTTAAGAGCATTTTCTTGCTCCTGAATTACAACGCAAGCACAAGCATTTGAAAGCTAAACACATATTCGTAATCTTCTAAGGAGTAAAACAGGGTTGCATCCTAAGCTCCTTATTATTTATCCTTTTTATACATATAGATGATATACTGGAAAGCATGGCACAGTTTAGAGGGGTAAGAAAAGGAACTTTAAAAATGATCGACTCTCTTCAAACTTATTGTACAATATGGACGTCGGAAGTGAATTTGCAAAAACCGAACGTAAAGGGGTGGGGTATATTCTAGGGCTGTGAAGTGGAGTTTTAGCAGCAACAGCGTAGACATAGAAAGGAATAATAGAATCTGGGAACAGCGCTTAAGCCAAACAGTTTTTTTTAACACGTACGCACGGGAGAACATTCACACATCGCAGCATTTCCTTAAAGATACTTTGCATTCACTTTGAATATTCGAAGTGGAATAAAAACTCTTCGACTCTTTTAGCAATCAGCTGATTCCACTTCCCAGCTTGTACATTAGTGCTGGCAAAAATTCTGCGAGCAAATTCAAACGCTAGAGAGGAAATACTCACTACACGTTACTTCTCAATTTTTCTCTTCATCTGTCATGTTCGCTCAATACCCGAATACACTTCGAGTACCTTAAAACACTCAAGGCTTTGTATGCGAATAGACCTATAAATAGTCATTAAAATCTCAGTCTAGATTTGATTTAGGAAAGCAATCACCTTAAACACCAAGCTACCACTGGTTCGTTCCAATATTGAATACGAGAAATTTGCAAATGTTCTTAACGTGCCTACGAAACAAACTATGGATTTTCTAATGAATAATTTTTTTTATTATGGACCTCCTCTGGCGAACCTTATTATGCTGACCTATTGGATTCTGGAGCTACATACATATATTGATCACTCCAGAGGCTGTCACGGATTCACTGTCAAAAGTCCGTTTTCTCACATGGATAAGAGTGGAGTATTTCGTGATTACATAGAGAGAGATCTAGCTGCTCTTCAGGCAGAGTCGGCAGATAGGGTCCAAGGCTGTATTGAGTTTGTGAAGATGCTTCTATAGGCAGTGGTAGTCACTGGTGGTTTCAGTGGTACTGTTTGGGGGTGTCGGTCCAGATCAACTGACTGAATAGACGGAAAAGACTTGCTCACGCCAGGGGATTATTCCGAGCCAGTGAAGGGGACCAGTAACCAATAGGCATAACCATTCAACGACGAAAGTGACAATGGATTGGTTCTACATTACGAAAAGGCAACAGTTCTATAACTAAATACGCGATGGAGTGGAATCCATCAACCTAGAATGGATGACCAAGAAGTACGTGACGTAAAAGGAAGTCGTGAAGGAGTCACAACATTTAGGGAAGAGTTGGAAAGTGTTAAACGTTTGAAAATGCATGCTTTCGAATGGGATCTATAGTTAAGCGGTTTGATTAAGAGTTCAAACTGTATCAAATACTGACAAACAACAAATGGTTCAACTTTTGCCAGCAATAATGACATGCCCATGATGAAATACTGCAAATATACCTACATACCTTAAGACCAAACGGATTTGATTAAAAAAAGAGGTTTGATTCACCCTGACGTATATATGTATGTCTCCTAATAATGTCGCTCCACATACGTATATCCTATGTTGCCAGACAGTTAGTGACAGACATAGATACATAAACGTATCAATATATGTATGTGAATACGTATCGCACAGGAGCAAGTCACGTTTCGCGGTTAGGCCAGATGTATTAAGGACTAACTTGATATTCATACATACATACATAAAAGAAAATCATGGTATCTAAACCTCCGTCGCTAAATTTTCAAATCTCTGGTGTTCTAATTTAAATCCACTTCTGATTTGGAATCTCATACAACCACAACCCTTCGATTAGCTGTACCCCAAACAAAATCAACTCCTCACACTAAAGACTTACCGATTTTTCCTACCCCTCCGGTGACGCCTTCTCACGATACCCTCCGCATGCAAGAACTCAACATCATCCAATTTCACTCCATTGCCTCCAGCATTACTGTAAACATTCGGTAGCGTCGATCTCGATGTTGGAATCGATGTTGGTAATATAATAAGCTTGCGTTCCGACACAAAATTGTTTCCCGAATCATCTTCAATGTCCTTCGTGTTCGATTGGATCTTCCGTTGGTCCACATTCCGAATGCTATGGTTCACTGCTGAGGATTTATTCAATTTCTCTGCCTCAGCTGATGTGAGTTGCTGTTGTCGTCGTCGTTGTTCTATGGCGACACCAGGTGAATTATTGTTGCTGTAACTGCTGCCGCTTATCGTATTGCCAGTGTCTTCGTCGACAATAATCGGTTTTTCTCGAATTGAAATTTTCGGTTCGAAATTGTCGACTTCCGCCGGATACGAATTCTCCTTCGGTTGGCTGGTAATAATTTGGTTTTTTAAATTCTTAATCGGATAATTGTACGTTGAGTGGCCGGATGGATGGACTTTAACTGGTTCATTGGCTGACTGTAAATTGAAAGAAAGAGAGGATTTATTTTAATTTGTTCAGTGTGTTAAAAACACACAAAAGGTAGGTAGTTGGTATGTTATGTAAGAAGTAGAAGGAAAGTTGGGAATGTAGGTATGTGTACTACGTGAAATCGTTTTTAAGTTAAAAAGCTATAATTCGAAGAGTTGAAATATATTAAGAGTCAGTAGCTTGAAAGCGGCGAGTTATTTTACATGTTTCAAGAGAAGAAATGCATTAGTATATGATTGATTCGACGTATTTCTTGTAGAGACCGTGATATCTCAGAAGCTTGAGCACGATGTGAAAATTCTGGTATAAACCCGAAGCGGTCCCGGATTATATTTTAAGAAACAAAGAAAGCTACCGGAGAACCAGTAAATAGAGGGGACTTCCCACCCTTATGCTTTGTTCCCACCGAACTGACATCGAGGATTTCAAGAAATTGTTTTCAAAACCTCACAGAACTGTTAACACCGATCTTTGAAGCTCTGAAATAATTCTCATGAGAGAAGCCTCACATTCTTCTTTTTTTTTTTTTTTTTGTATTCTATGCAAAATAAGTAAAAAAGCAAATTACCGTACAATCAACATAAGTACTTTGAAAACCAGTTGTCAGCGCTTGAAATGAAGTGCTACATTCTCGTAGAGGTGTGTTCAGTTTGATAAACTCACAGATACGAATGAATGGAAAAGAGTTTCAAAGAGTTTTCGAAACTAGAAAAATGTTCGACAAAATCTGATTGACTTGGAGAAAATTTGGTGGAAACCCGATGGGATTAGGTCACCTTATTATTGCGGCCACATTGGGCCTATTGTGATAAAATAATAATAAGAAGAAAAATAAAAAGACACCGTATACGTCGTTCTTCTAGAGCGGGGCATTGGCAAAACAGGTGTTGGACTGATTCTACTTCTTTCTCGTCCCCGCAGCTTCCACTTATATCGTTGGACTCAGCTTACCACTTGCGGCGCAGTGTCCTGTGATTACTCCAGAGCCAGCAGGCTCTTTGTTTTCGTATTGTTCAGTTTTGGCCATAAAGCGCACGAGGTAGCGCAGTCCTCCATAGATTGCCAGGAGGCGTTGGCCTCTTTTTCTATTATCTTATCTATGATATCATACAATCTTCCTATTGGTGGCAGTATGGACGTATCCGCCTCACTAATGTTCAGGTAGAACCCATCCTTTTCAATTCATCTGCTTTTTCGTTCCCTTCTACAAAACTGTGTCCAGGTACCCATCAGAGTTTGATTTTCTGGTGTCTGATGGCGATCAATGAGTCGCGGGATTTTCTGACTGCCTTTGATTTGATTGTATTGGATTCTATTGATTTTAGAGCTGCGTGACTATGAATTTGGTTAAGTCGGACGGAGGGATGTGTCTATTTTGTTTAAATAAAGCGGCTTTGCACTTTGTAGTTCATTCAAATAGCTTTTTTTTTCTGTTGCAGTCCACCAGACTAAAGACCCGTAGGAGGTGATGGGCCTGATGACTGCTACGTACATCCAATGAATAATTCGCGGTTGCAATCCTCATCTTTTTCCGAAGATAAAAGGCGTACAGAGCATTCAGTCCTTTTTTTCACTCTCTTCGACATTCCTTTTCCACGATAAGTTAGAGTCAAGAATAACACTGAAAGTGTATAGTGCATTCTAGATTTGGTAATGTGAAGTTGGGTTTCTTTTTTCTTCTTGTGAATAGAACGGGCTCGGTTTTACGAGGGTTAACTCTTAAATCTTTTTGTTCCATCCATCCTATTTATTCTTCTGTTAAGCATATTCTCGAAAAATGATCCCTGCTGGTTGTGGTAGTAGTCCTCATCGTGCTTTATTGTCAAACTAAATTTACCTAAAGCTGGCATTCGTGCAAATTGCAAAAAATACCTACACAATGACGTAGAAATCCATAGACTTGGAAGTCAACCAGATTTGGGATCGAATAGATTATAATAAAAAAAAATAAAAAATATTTGGCGCAACAGCTCTTTAAGTACCAGGGCCTAGCTTCTCGCAACCACACATGTTGTGTGCGTTATATTTTTCACACGAATGGAAGGCACCTACAGTTTATTGCTGTATCCGAAGGGAAATTTGTTTTGAGAAGCTTTTTCGAGACAAAAATACTCTCGGATGTTTGTCAGACGTTCGCGAGAGATAGGACCGTGAAAAAAACTTTTTGGTGTTTCTGGGATTCAAACTTGGAATCTCACGCGCAGTTGTCCGACAGTGGTCCGAATAGATTAGTCCCCTGCTTATTGCGTTTGGAGAATTGTCTCCGCTGCTACGAGTAGGTATGTTAACTACTACTACTACTAAATAAAAAGAGAATTTCATTCTAAAAAGTTCCCCAAAAGTATGTCAAATGGTTCTGAAGTATCGACCGCGTGTCACACTGACAGACAGACATTTTTTTAGGAATCTCGATGGATCCATTTTTGTCCTTAGCTTTCTATGATTGCCTAACATGATTCGAGCAGATAAGTACAAATTGTTTAAGTACTGCCTTGAATGTCACAGAACTGTTGCAAACTAAAGGAACTCATGAACGCTTTATCATAATTCTGTCGGTATTGTGAAAGTTCCATAATTGACAAGAGCGTTCCTAAATGAAAAATGAATTTCATGATTAACTAACTTATATTTGATCAGTTCCATGAAGTTATCATTTACGGAAAAGTAGTAATTAATTAAAAAACGATACGGTGCTGTATTTCAATTTTCAAATTAAGTGTTGTTAATTGTTAATTGGAGCAAATTTCAGCGACGAAATTCAGTAATGCAATTTATCTAGGCAAAAAATAATATAAGTTAGGAGTGTTCTAAGTTCTGAGTGTTACATATTTCAAAACTGTTGTATATACCTATTTAATTTTCTATAGAGAAATTGTAAGTAATTTTCATTTAAAATAAAAATCTTTTCATGACCTGTCGGAATAAAAGACAAATAGAAATTCTATGTATACACTGCCTTTCAAGATCGTCTTTTAAGCTTAGTTTAGAGATTTCTTCTAAATAAAAGATAATTTTTTGCTTTTTCTATTGCAGACAAACTGAAACATTGCTTAAGCATCATGTATAAATTACTTATGCCTATCACCCTGCTGGCAATCTATATCAGCGTAGTATATTGTGCCAAGACTACCAAACGACAAGCAAATGGTGGTTTTCCATATAATTTTGGATTGGGTAAACGTTAGGACCACTAGCTGGACCAGCTAGCGATATCCACACCCTGCACTTTGCTTTTGATCCTGTCATTGTCTTTAAACCGAGAGAAGTGCTCAATAAATATTCTATGTTATTACAAACGGCTGCAACCCCTTATTGATAAAGAAAATAAAGCACCTATATACAGTCCGGTTCACTTGATTAGATGCACCTAAATTTTGTCTGCAAAGCTCTTCTATTTTTTAAATTGTATTAAAGAGAAAATAATTAACACATGGCAGAGAGAGAAGTCAATACTCAATGAAACACATATGAATGCATGCTTGGAGAGAGGATCCTAACTGTACTTTTTCACTCTTTTTTGTAAATCACCGTAAAACAACCACATTTTTTCGGTTCACTTGATTAGACAGTGCTGCAAAATGAAAGAAAATACTATGGCGCAAAATTATAGTCGGATAAAGTGCACTTTAAAATTATTTTAGTACGTACCAAAGCTAAAGTTTGTGTTATCTTAATTATAGTCGATATAGCCCCGTACTAAACTTAGAGCAAACGAGAGCCCATATTATCATTTAGTATTGACTTTGAAACTTCTGTTATGTTTGGGTTTGTTTGACTAAAATTCATTGCGGATTCGTTCGAAAGCTGATAATAGTTTTACGTAGACTAAAAAGTGTTTATAATTAGATACAAAGTTAGCACCTGGTTTTGAAGTTAACATGATACCACTTAGTATACAGTTAACCTACCTAAAATACAGTGACTATAATTTTGGGCCTATATTCTTACTTTTTAAATTTATTTTGAACTGTTTTAAATGGCGCAAAATTATAGTCGGATAAAGTGCACTTTAAAGTTATTTTAGTATGTACCAACGTTAAAATTTGTGTTATCATAATTATAGTTGATATAATACCCACTTTATCTTTTGACTTTGAAGCTTCTATCATTTTTTGGGTTTGTTTGATTAAAACTCATTGCGGATTCGTTTGAAAGCTGATACTAAATTAAGGTATGTTAATAGGTGTTTATAATTACATACAAAGTTGTTACCTGGTTTTAAAAATTAACGTGATACTACTTAGTATAAACTTCTTCTTCTTCCTTTTATCAGCGAGGTTATGATCCGAAAATAATTATAAAAATTATAACCCTCCCATTTTACCGCATTTCTACTGATTTCTAATGATCTCAGAAAATATCGGCAGGCCTGCCGATTTTGGATCACTCAGTTACTGAGGCCAATGAAATGCCGATGTCGTCTCATTTGTGTGATCCAGGCGTTTATAGGCCTGCCTTTCTACATCGCGATGTCTTTGGAACGTGCATTGATATTGCCTTTTTAACAGGGTTCAAATGATCTCTTCTTTGAACGTGGCAATACCAGCTGAACTGGACGCGCTCTATTTTTTGTGCGATGATTTCCTTTCCACGGATCTTCGAACTTCTTATTCGATCAAGCTTTGAAACTCCTGCTGATATGCGAAGCATCTTCATCTCAGCTGCCGTTAACTTACTCTCATAATTTTTGTACATCGTCCAACATTGTGAACCGTATGTGAGCGCTCGACGTACAACTGCGGTATAGAGCCTTCCTTTCAATTTATGTGGGATTTTTATGTCACAGAAAATAGCGGAATTTTCTCGCCACTTTATCCACCCTACGCTAACGCGATGATTGATGTCGTAATCACAAGTTGCTTTGCTATTGATCATAGATCCCAGATATTTGAACTTTTCGCACTTGGGAAGCACTATTCCATTCAAATAAATGTCTGGAATAGGCCTGAGTGGATCAGAGAACGGGCAGCACAAGTACTCTGTCTTTTTTTGAACTAATGCGATACCCATTTCCCTCCAAAACGTCCACCCACACATCAAGTGCTCGCTGCAGGGATGTAGGATCCTCACTTATGATGGCTCCATCGACAGCAAAAAATAATTGATGTACCTTGGGGTCTGTCTGGGACTGTAATAAAGAAGGAGGAGTCAAAGGACTTAAAACGCTTCCCTGGTTCACCCCGACTTTGATTGGGAACTCTTCGGTTACTCCAGCGGGGCATCTTACTCTTGTCCATGATCATCTGTACATAGGTTTCTGGAACCCGTCGATGTCTTAGCGCCACCCATATCAGATCTCGTGGTTGTCTGTCGAATGCTTTTTCAAAGTCAACTAATACAATATGCAAATCCTTTAAGGAATCACGATGTTTTTCCATTATGATCCTTATATTTTGGATTGCATCTGTGGTTGATCTACCCGCGACAAACGCTCACTGATCATCAGATAGCCGTATTAGTTTTCGCAGTCGGCCACCTAATACCCGTTCAACGATCTTCATGTTGTCAGCTTGATCGAGCGGTAGTTATCACAGTTTCGCGTATCACGCTTTTATACAGGGAAATTGTCATGTTCCCTTCATTGATTCGGCATTGAATCACATCTCATAAATTTGGAGATGAGAATTCTGAGCCATCTGAACCCAATGTCTCACATCTTTTCCAGAACTTAGAGGGCATCTCGTCTGGACCCACCGCTTTTCGTTTTTTTGAGTATTTGACCGCCACACTAACTTCTTCGACTGTAATGTTGAGTATTTCTTCACAGTTAGGGCTCTTGGAAAGTATAGCCGGAGAAATGGTTCATTCAAAACTTCTTCACAGTTCTGCCGCCACCTTTGCAGAATTTTGTCGTCATCCTCAAGAAGCTGGCGAACGAATCTCCTGAGCAATCCTCCTAACTTATTTCTAATCATTTCGAACAATTGAATTATTGCAGAAAAATGTATATAAACAGTTTCGCATGAACCTTGAGCTACTTGCAAATGACACTGGCAATGATTACATGTAAAGTAAACAGTTTTCTTCTGCAATAAATTTAACAATTTACTTGCAGTGTACACTTAGCTTTACATTTTCACATTTCCTATTTTTTATTTTTTTTTTATTTCTTTCCTTAAAATATCTTTCCTTAACATACCAATGTTAAATCGTTATATATGTATATATATTGTACAATGTCTGCTATTCAATTTTCTCCATTAATCCGAATTAATTAATTCATCTTCATAAAAGACTTGAGTTAAGAATTCCTGGCAATTTAGACCCCGAGGCTAAGGAGCCTTTCTATTTTAAGTAACTCATCTTCCCATAGTTCCTGTTGCGCGTAATATGCTCTAAGCACAAAAAGTACTTTATAAAAAACAAAAGGAACACTTACGAAATGTATCGTATGATACCCTATCTCTTATCGCTTAATCCAGGCCTAATTTGAGCGCATTCAATTTCAAAATATTTACGATACATTGAAAAATAATTTTTTTTTTATAAATGGTCGAGAAGTTTGCAATAGCACTGCTCCGGCTTCTACAAAACATGTAGATATATAAAATTTCATCAATTTAGCTCGAAATGTATGGCCCAAAAACTGGTGATATATGAATAGACGGATGGATGGACGAACAGACGGACAAGGCTTAATCCACTAGACTCTTCGGACTGATCATTTATATATGCTCTCTACGTGGCATATGTCCATTATTTCTCTATGTTACAAGTTATGTGTCAAAGTGAATCTACCCTATGCGATAGGGTAAAATAAATAAATAAAATGAAACGTTTTTAAAAAGCAATACCAATTAAAAGTAATTTTCATTTCCATTCAATTACTAAAAAATAAAAGAGAAAAGAGAAAGCAAATTTAAGCGAAAACCCTAGCCCAAATGCCTTCCTTTGACGACCCAACAAAAAAAAGTCACTCATACAAACTCGCAGAAGCAACTTCCAATAAAGCCCAACGATTGCGCGAACATAACAATCTTTTAATTAAACGAACCTAATGAAGGATAAAATCATCATTTTATCAAGCTCCTCAGATGTGAATGAAACGACATGACGGCAATGATGAAAAGGCAAGCACACCCTCGAACAATGAACCAAGCTATGGAGGGAAATTACTTTGGCAATAGGAGCATCAAGCAGCAGTAATTGATTGGGTAGGGTTGAAAGAATGACATCAAACTGGAGGAGAGCTACGACGACGACAACGACGATGAGTTAAAAAATGTCTTTCATAAAGTTTTGCATCTAATTTTAAAGTTTGCCACCATTGTGATTGTCGTTTATTCACTACGCCGCCTGTCTGTGTATACCTTTCTGTTATCGAAAACCAGGATAATGAAATCGTTTCTCAGGTGCAGCTGGATTGGACGTAGAGTTTACAAGGGCTGAAAATATGTTCTATCCTTTGGTGTATTATTGCTACTCACCAGAATTGGATCATTACGGCTTCGCTCATTTAAGTTCTCATTATTAGAGCTTGGCAGTTTGGTTTTCTTTCTAATTATATCGGTTAGTCCTTCTTCTTCCACCTGGAGTCCTTCATTGTATACCTCTTGCTTGAGAATTTCGAGTTCTTGTTGAAATGTTTTGTTGAATTTTGGATCTGCCTTCCAATCTAGAATCGATGTGGATACAGCAGCTGGTGTACGAGCAACAATTGGTTCTGTGCGGTAATTAAGGTCGGGCAAGGCTATGTCACCCATAAAACCACCTGGAACGGAAGGAAAACAAAAAAAAAAATAATATTTTTTTATTAATTTTTGTGGCAATTTTCTACACAAAAATTATCTACAAATGAGTGTAAGGCTGCGGTAAGTAACTTTCAAAGAAGGGCACCATGTATTTCAAAACGAGGTTCAATTTATTGATGAACACTTTCAATTGAAATTAAAATTGTGATTTTTATACAAAAGAATTTCTCAATGCTTGTGGAATAAGACAAGAGGGTTTCCTTAACCTACATCTTTTCATTTTCTTATTGGACGATATATCGAAAGCAAAAATTCTACCATTTTCAGCTTAACCAGTGCCTAATGCACCGAATTAACGCACGGCTGCGGAACATTTTCACACAGAACTAGCAGAAAAAGCGGACTAGTCGCCACGAAGATAATGTATTTTGGGAGAGTACGAACAGGAAAGGAAGGACTTTAGTGTGAAACTACTTGAAACAAGGATGGATAACCAAAGGCTGAGATGGTTTGGTAATGTTGCTAGGATGCCTGACGACCGACTGTCATGACAAGTAATGGAATCCACATGCGAGGGATGGAAGTCAGGTGGAAGATCAAGTTAGACTTCGGAGTAACCTCTAATACCTCCTTATGTAGGAACAGTCATACAACTCAGAATTGCCAAAGCATAATCGCCCGACATTCATTAATCGACACCCTTGTAGTAACATCTATTGTACATTGAAAAGTAAAAGAGGTTAGGGTTCAGTAAAGATAAAGAATAATTTGGCAAATAACGTTTTATTGCCTATTGATTCATTTTTGAGGTTTTAATTTGTAATATATGGTGATTATAATGTGATTATTTTCTTCTGAGAGTTAAGTAGAATTGACCGCTTGAGTACTTAAGAGAAAGTTTGAAGGACATACCAACCTTGGATAATAATGAATTTCCTTATAATGATGAAACAATGTAGTTTGGGCTAATGCGCTGAGAACTAAATCGTACGGAAGGGAGGCAAGCGAAAGAGTAAACTCAAATTGCTGAGTTCATCCTAATATGTTGCTCGTTGCAATATCCGTGATCACGGGAATGCTGTCAATCAGTATTTTGTCGCACGGCAGAAAGTGCCTATATGGGAGAAGCAGCCGGAGCACTGGAGTCACCAAAAGTGTGACCAAAGGGATACGACGAAGGAACAAGACGCAAACAGAAATATTATCATACAGACTTATCTCCTCGTCAGACACATGGAAATATACTCCATTCATTTTCTATTTGAGCTCGTCATTGACGGGTCATGAGTACTTCATGAATACCCCCTCAGGTTCAAGAGCGATAAGTCTATCTACTGCCTCACTTGCAACCAATAACGCATACATTTTGGACCCGCGTTCTTCAAATGCATACGGTTCTTCCAACATCTCTTACAGAGAGTGCTACAGTTTTGCATTATCATCAAAGACATAGTCGAAATCACAGTGGGCAACTAACGACTACCGTCAAGTCATAAAGAATCAGTTTAGAAGCGGTTGATACTGCGATAAAGAGTCTGAAGAACAACTCGAAGGCATTAAAAGAGACAGACAAGGCTGGCACTACTACCTCACACAAGCCCACCCCTTTTCGAAATGTTTGCTTACAGTGTCCTTAATGTCACCTTATAAATCACTTAAGAACTTGTATGCCAATTTTACTCTAATTACTCTTCATTAGTAGCTTATTCATGAGTCTAATTAGATATGAATAACTACTATCATAACATTAAATTATAATGGGATAATAATTACACCATCCCACGAGTGTCAGCATTCATATCCTCCCTCTTGGGGACTTATAAATTAATGACAAATCTCAATTGCACACCATACGGCGATAACCGTTTAGTGTTCTGTAGTAATGTGTAAACTTACACCAGGGAGCAATTCATAATTTGCCATTAGGGATGAATGTTCTTTTATTCCACAAAAAAAGTGATAAGCGATACCCTCCTATTCGGAAGAGAAAATGTGAATTTTTTTTTTACGAGAATTCATTTTAAGTTTTATGAGACTGTTTATAGCAATGATGTTGAAAGGAAAAATACTTGACACACATTCATCATATTGATTTGTTTCAAATTGCCACCAAGAGATGCGCATTATCAACAGCGATAGTGAAACGTATAAACCTAAATAAAATGCACTTAACAACAAGAGATACGGATAGTATACTTATCCTCGAAAACTCAGTTTGGTTGATAACAACATGGGGGTAAATGAGCTACATTCCCTGGGGTAGAACATTTTAATGGATTCCTAAATACATACATACTCTCATGACATAAATAATACCAATGAACAGACACTAAGTATAGTGGACAACAATGAGCAAAGCCAGCAACTGAAGACTGTAAACAAAATACTCGTAGGAAGAGCGGCCTACCTGAACGCAGACAGTTCTCTTAACTCAACAGTCACTCTATGCCTAGAAACTATGCTGACACTGGTGATATATTCACTTATGAAAAACGCTTTTAGAAGCCAAATTCTTCAAGCAATGCAGAAAGTATTTTGAACTTGGGTTGAACTAATAAGTATGTTCGCGTACCCTCCCAAAACAGCGAATTTTTACGAAAAGTTACAAATTTGTACGAAAACCTGTTCGAGTACTGAGAATTTTCGTAGTTTTCGACAGAAAAGATCGCACTCGAGAGAGTAAAAAATTTCCCCATGCTGCGTACTTTAGTGCGAGAAATCTCTGTGGGCTAGTTTGTGAAAACTGTCAAATCTGTCAAATCGCTGTATATGTGATTTTTTGTTGGATTGTTCCTTCTCTTTCTTTCTTTCGCGTACAATTGTTCTTCTTCTTTCTGTCCGTCGTTCTTTCTCTAACTGAACTCTAGAGCAGTTGTAAGCTGACGCGATCCACAATTTTGTTCAGTTTATTTTTGGGCTTTTTTTTTTTGTGGGGTTTGTTAATAAGCAACAATTGATGCGTTGGGAGTCAATATTGTTCGTGGTATTCGTGACATAAAGCTATTTGGACCAACAGAGTGCGTAAAGTAAATAAGAACCACGCGGTTAAACCCATATAGTACGGTCAACCTATATATGTTAGCCAGCAGATGGTGACTGCTAAGCAAGAATTCAATCAGACGGATTTCGTGAATGATAGAACTAAAAATTAAAGAAAGTTTGTATGGGATATGCTGACAAGAATGCAGTGAATTTATTGTAACTTTTGTAGGTTGTATTGATATTTTCATAGAAATATAGTGAGGAAACTCAAAATGTGAAGGAAAAAGTTGAATCAAAATGATAGCTAAGACGACCGCGCTGCGCTCTATTTGACCATTGCCAAACGTCGCGTCGTCCACTGCGTCGAGCAGCAAGGTGGTATGCACTTTTTGTGTGGCCAGCGCATAAACCAAAAACTATTACTATGGCAGGTAAACAAATCTCTGGTTACACTGGCTTCTTCGTGTTTATACAACAACTAGCTGGTTGTAGCCGCTTCGCTGGGTCTTTTAATATGCGATTTCAAGTACCCTCCTTTAGAGCACTCTCAGTTTTGTCATTGACATGGTTTACCCGCGAATCCTTTATGAAGGTCGCGGGGGTAGGGTGGGTAGATTAGGTGCACTCTCCATCATTCTTGATCCTCCACCGTAGACTCCAACTCATTAGGAGGAATCCCTAGACGGCTCCAGGAGAGATGCCGGACTTGATCGAACCATCTATTTCTAGGCCTACCGAGGGATCGCTAACTTGATGGCACGGCCATCATGACACGTCTTGGAAGACACTTTGGGGACATACGCACTACCTGACCAAACCGTCATAGCATACACCTTCTGTTTGGAGAAGTAGCTGCCCAACATTGAGCGCCTCGCGTACTCTGGTGTTGCGCACTCGATCCCTGCGATTTATTCCGGCAACAACACAAAGGAATCTCTTTCAGCGGCTTGTATCCGCAACTATAGATGAGAGATGGAACATATACCGAGTTAAAAACCGATAATTGAGCTTGAACACTAAGTGCGGAATTCCTTATAACAGACTGACCAAGCTCTCTGAAAATCTTTTCAGCCTGACCAATTCAACAGAATAGCTCGGCATTGATATTTCCATCACGCTTGAATAAGACCCCGAGATAGTTAAACTTACCCACCTGCTTCAGTGGGACTCCAAAAACATGCAGAGTGTACTGAATAGGCGTTCTGGAAACAACCATTACTTCCGATTTGTTCACGTTTACTTTCATTTCAGCATCATCACAAACGGCTACAAACATTTCGGTTTAAGAGGACCCAAGAATGACCAAATCAACCGCAAAGAGAATATGATTAATCCTTTAGTCCCTCGCTTTGCAAAATTCTCTGCCACGGCTGCGCTGCAACAGCCAGTGTATATATGTATATGTACATACAGTGAAGAGGCGAGGTGACAAAGCGCACTCTTGGCAGAGTCCAACCCCCACAGTAAAGGGTATTGATTTACCGCTGTTTACCCGTACACAGCTTCTATATTTTGTAGGTACATAAATAGCGCATCGCCCTTAATAGAGAACGATCAATCCTATACTTTTGCAGAACACTCCAGAGTTTGCCTCGAGGAACCCTAACACATGTTTTCGTCAAATACGCAAAACAGCTATACACAGGTTTAGCATACTCCCAGGCCTTCTCAAGAATCATTTTGAGAGTGAATAACTGGTCGGTCCTGCTTCTACCGGGACGAAAACCGCATTGCTCATCCCCGAACTATCCTCAACCACAGCACTGCAACGCGTTTCTATCACCCTAGCGAAGACTTTACCAGGGAGACTTCAAAGAGATATACCGCTGTAGTTGGCGCAATATTTCTTGTCCCCTTTTTTAAAAAGAGGGTCAATCACCCCCATTTGCCAATCGTCAGGTGTTTCACCGGATTCGAGGGCCGCTTTAATGACACGTGAGAGCTATTGCACTCACTCTTTACCAAAAGCCTTTAGCATTTCTGGCCGAATTTCATCCACCCCACCTGATTTGCTAACTTTTAACGATTTGACCGCCAAAGTCTCGACCATTGGCCTATCATCTAGACGATAGGGCTTGTTCGGGATTAAGCAATTCTGAAATGTGCTCGCTCCATCTCCATCGCTTATTGGAAAGCAGTGTACCGTCTTTGGTTTTGACTCCTTTCACGATAATTAACACTCTTCCTCTGTTTCGGCGGACGGTCTGCCACAACATTTTATTTACATATACTTATGCAGTTACGTTTCAATGAAATAGTTTATTACATTTGAAAAAACACGTATAATTACCTGAAGTATTGCTCGAAAAACACATTCTAAAATGTAGAAAAATAGACTTCATTCAACTTGCAATATGGTATACTGCCTACGCCATCATGTTAATAATTTATTTTCAATCTATTAAAACATTCTAAAATGTGGACAAATCCAACGATCAACAACATCTGTGCTAATATAATGGAAAAATAATGCAATGTTTCTATGTCTGTACATACATATGTACGCGTATATTGATATTGCAGTTTTAATAAAATTTAAAATGCCTTAGATTTGGCACTGATAATGATCAGACACTAAAGTTCAAAACAATCATGTTACAGCGCACCCATATACGCACACACATATACTATTGCAACGATAGCCACTGCTGCATGACTGCTGGCCGTGGTCGTCTGAAGGAAAATGGTGGGCCATGATTTGATTAATTGTTTTTAGCATTGCTAAGCTTCAGGACAACGCAGAAGGATGTTTTATACTTTAAATGAATCAGCGGCGAATTTTCCAAATTCACCTATTTATATATTTTTTTAATCCGGAGAGCCAGTACTGAGCTACGGCTGTGGAATCAATATTTACAGACTGAAAATATGCCCTTTATGCCACTTAGACCTTGAATTTCGGAAAATCCCTTCTTATCTCGCATCTAGGCAAAATAAGGAATATCTGTGCAAAATTTCAAGTACCTACGTCTAGTAGTTTTCGAGAAACGGTGTTCACAAGGAAAATCGACTTTGCTTTTATAGTATTTAAGATTGAGAAGTAAAGGTTAGGTTAGGTTAGGATCGGCCCTCGATGAGAATGTACTTAGACCAGAAAGTAGGTCCATTGTACTGCCGATGTGTAAGGCGGGTGGATCACCCTCTTACTCTTGGAACCATTTGCTTTGTTGAATGAAGTCGAGAATTTTAGCCGTGCAGGCGTTGCCGAGATCATTAAGATCATTGTAGAAGTATTCACCCAGAGTGGGCTTCCTGATGTTGGCGAGCGCAGGACAGGCGCACAGGAGATAACTGATGGTCTCTTCTTCCTCTTCATCTCTGCAGCTTCTGCAGAAGTCATTATGAGGGAAACCTAATCTTTGGGCATGTCTTCCTATGACGCAGTGTCCAGTGAGGACATTTGTTATTTTTGAGAGGGTTCCTCTCTTATACTTCAAGAGTCCGATGGACCTGGATTTATTGAGTATCGGCCAGAGCTGTCTGGCGGTATGACATTGGTCTAGATGTTGCCATCGATGATTGGCTACTATTGGGAAGTAAAACTCACTCCAAAAAAACCAATGGGATTTTATACCCAGCGAGCTACGAGGGCAAGGTGAAAAGTTCTCGGCCTGACACAGAGATAGCGTTCCAATCAGCAAAAATTTATATTTCCTGCCTGGGTGCACTTCTCATTCGTTCGTATGACAATTTTCAACTTGTTCTCTCAAGTAGTTCGTTTACTCGAATTTTTGCAGTAGACGCCTTGCGTGTTTTTCGTTAAAATGGATAAACTTGAATATCGTGCGGTCATAAAATTCTTCGTTTTGGATGGGTTAACCCCTAAGGAAATTCATCCAAAGTTGACAAAAATTTACGGGGACTCTGCTCCTTCCATGTCAACCGTTAAAAAGTGGGCAGCTGAATTTAAACGTGGTCGCACGACGGACGACCAAAAACCGCAACCACACAAGAAACCCTCGAAAAAGTGCATCATATCGTGTTGGACGATAGGCGAGTGAAGGTGAGTGAGATAGTTGAGGCTGTGTGTATATCGGAAGAGAGGGTGCGAAACATCTTGCATAAAAACTTAGGGATGCGAAAGCTCTGCGCAAGATGGGTGCCGCATTTGCTGAATGCCGATCAAAAGCAAATGCGCAAACGATTTTCGCTGTAATCTTTGAACCGATTCAATAAGGATCCGACTGATTTTGTGCGGCGGTTTGTCACTATGGATGAGACATGGGTCCACCACTACACGACAGAAACGAAACAGCAGTCCAAGCAGTGAGTGGAAGCCAGTGGTTCAGCGCCAAAAAAAGCGAAGTCGATTGCATCTGCCGGAAAGGTCATGGCCAGTGTGTTTTGGGATGCGAAAGGGATCCTGTTAATTGATTACCTTGAGAAAGGCAGAACAATTACAGGCGAATATAACTCCAACTATCTTGACCAGCTGGATGCCAAAATTCGCGAGAATAGGCCTGACTTGAAGAAGAAAAAAATCATCTTTCACCAGGAGAATGCACCTACACACAATATGTATATGTACGATTTGCTCGGCCATCCCCCCTATTCACCTGATTTGGCACCGTCAGACTTCCATCTATTCCCAAACTTGAAGAAATTTGTTTCTGGAAAGCGCTTCGCACCCAATGCAGAAGTTGAGAGGGCCGTAGATGAATATTTTCACAGCCTTCCAGACTCTCACTTCCGAGAAGGAATACTAATGTTGGAGAAACGCTGGACTAAGTGTGTTGAAGTCAAGGGAGATTATGTAGAAAAATAAAATCATTTTTTAACTGAATATCGCAGTCTTTCATTGTCAGGCCGAGAACTTTTCACCTTGCCCTCGTAAATATAAATATCGATCGGTTATACAGGCACATTCAGTGCCACAAAAAGCTAAGCACCGGGAGCGCATGAGTAACAGTTTTTCAGCCCTAAGAGTTTTGAATTAAATCTTGAGAAACCTTCAAATCTAGGAGGATTAAATGCAGTTTTACGAACCTGACGTAACTAACGCTTTGATAGATACATTACTGAGACTTTTTATCCATTATAAGCAATATGCTACTATGTATGATAATGAGATTAAATTCCAAAGGACTTTTCCGCTGTTATGCTGGGCACTCAGACCCCCATATCTTTTGAAATGTCAATTTGATAAATGGCTTTTCATATTTCCCGAAATACAATTATTGTTCTACAGTGGTGCTGTTTATTCGTTGACAATTAATATCTGTTTCGTTTCACGTATGAAACTCATTTAAATCTCCGAAATGTATTTAATGACACTAAAATTAACATTTTAATTGAAATTTTATCATTTCAGGGCATGCCACATAATGGTGGACCGCACTTTGTATGTGCACATGTTTCCTGTCCAGCGGGACATATCCTCGTCGCCAGTTAAATAAATATTGAAATTATATATTTTTTTTGCACATCTCTTGTATTTGCACGGAAATACCACAAATTAATTTAATAAAACATTCTAGTCAGCTAGTTCGTTATTTGATGCTTTATACAGTGCAGACGCGGCATGTAGAGGGAACAATTTAAAACGAATTAACTTAGAGTAATGGTGTACCAGAGAAAGGATTCTTTTTCTATGCACCATGTAACCAGACAATGACAATATATTTGGCTTGTTATACCAAAGGATAATGTATTGCTTATGTGTGCCTTTTGTTTGGTATAAAGGCAAATCCAGAGGACCGGATCCTTTCGTTTAATTTATGCTCATGTGAACAAGAGCCAAAATAAATCCTGCAAGTCGTCGTAGTCGTCGTCGTTGTCGTTTGCTTATTCTTTATCTATATACATATAGCTAAGCTGGCTTTGAGACTGGATGGTTCCTAATGCCTCTACTAATGTGACTCTCTCATGAGCGGTGGGTATATCATGAAGGATCCCTTCACTGCGATATCACTGCCATCGCTGAATGGATTATTCAATAATCAGATGCGATTAATTAGAGTGAGAGATTTATAAATTTGCTTTTGTGCTGCATGGTGGTAGCGGTGGGTGGTGGTTTACAGTTAGGAGTGGTATAAAAGGGGAGAGTTTCTTGGTATGGAAGGTGTTTGTTACTTGCGTCGTGTGTGGTGTCCTGCAAATGCGATATGAAGATTAATGAGGCTTATGTCCAGTGGCTAGCGTTAGATATGCAGCTGATGTGGGTTGGGAGTTCGGATACAAGACATTTATCATAGCTGAACATGGTGCAGGTGTAGGTAGTTTTAAACTGGATTTATGCAAATTCAGTTGAGTGTAAGCTTTCGATAGCACACGACGTGTTCTGATCGCAGTCCTTACCTGAACTACTTAGATTCCCTTGCGTTTCTCGTTTTGTTTTCATTTCCATAATTTCTAAGCGCGCTAGATCGCCCACTTTCTCCGGGGGCAACCCACTGTCCTCCGAAAAGAAACCAAAAACGACTAATATGAGTGTCAAAAACAGGGACTCCAGAACAAATTACTGGAGTCCCCTACAGACCTTGCCTGATAGTGACAATGAAGACAATGAAGCAATGGATGAAATCGTTTCACCCACGTCCCCGAAAGTGAAAATACCTCCAATTAAACTCTTACAAAAATCGTGCGAATATGTTCACAAGTTGGAAACTAATGTTTCCGACTATTCAATTAAAAAAATGTCCATTGGCATCAAAATTATGTGCGAGTCTCTAAAATCATACGAAAATGTTATTCTTAAATTAAAAGAAGAAAAGTGCCAATTTTTTTCACACGATTTGAAAGGTGCAAAAGCTTTCAAAGCAGTTCTCTATGGGTTAGGAACGGTTGAAACAAACTTGTTAAAATGTGAACTTATCCAGCGCGGTCTTAAATGTATTGATATTAAGGCAATCACCAAAACATACGAACACTATACGGATACATTCTACATCATCTCATTTGAAAGTGGTTCGGTTAAGCTTATTGACTTGAGAAAAAATGTCCGTTCAATTATGCACACACAAATTAAGTGGAGCTTTCAACGCAAGCAAAAAAACAAGCTAACTCAATGCCGTAATTGTCAAATGTTCGGCCATGGAGAGAAAAATTGCAACATAAAAACTTATTGCTCCTACTGTGCTGGTCCGCATAAGACTGAAACATGCAACGAAAAACAACATTTTAAATGCGCCAACTGTAGTGGAAATCACAAGTCCACCGATACTGTCTGTGAAAGCAGAAATAAATATTTGGAAATGCGAGTGAAAACAGCACACAAGAACACGACAATCCATCTTGCACATTCTCACTCTCATAACAACAACAACCCTCCCACTTTCCAGTCAATGAGTGATTTTCCCGCGTTACCTCAGCGCACTGCTCCTAGTCGTCCGATTGACAACAACTCTTCTTCATCGAATGCATGGAGGAACTCGATGCTTGGTGATGCGGACAAGCAACCCATCACTTACAACTCTACCAACAACAATGAGCTATTCACGATGGAAGAAATCAATTCTCTGGTTATGGATATGGTTAATAAGTTAAGTACTTGTAAAACAAAATTTGAACAATTCAATGTTATAGCCCAATTAGCTACTAAGTTTTTGTACAATAATCTTAAGTAATATGGTAGATAGTCCCATAAGTATTGTAACTTGGAATGCCAGAGGTATTCAAAACAAATACATAGAATTCCTAAATTTTTTAAATAGTAAACAAATTGATGTTGCACTGATCACTGAAACTTGGTTAAAAGTAGATAAAAAGCTCTCCAACTCTGAGTACAAGTGCTATCGTGTGGATAGAACTGCTCAAAGGGGTGGAGGAGTTGCAATTATGATTAAGAAATCAATTCAACATAGACTGTTGCCGGTAATTCATACTAGTCTAATAGAAAATGTTGGAGTAGAGATTAGATTAAGTAATCAAAGATCAATCTGTGTTTACTGTGTATACTTCCCTGGTAAAAACTCGTCCGCGGTTAGAAGAAATGCATTTAAAAATGACTTAAGAAAACTTTTTTCGAGAAATGAAGACTACATTTTTGGTGGTGATCTTAACTGTAGGCACAGGAACTGGGGCTGCAATAGGGCAAATGCTTGGGGAACATTCTTTCAAACTTGTCAGACTTTTTTCCGTTTCTTGTCGTATTTCCGTCAAGTCCTTCCTATTTTCCATGTGGGTCCCGTGGTAGTCCGTCTGTCCTAGATTTATTTTTAACAAACAAAGCAAATTTGCTTACGCATCCGGAGGCGCTAGCACAACTTAGCTCTGATCATAACCCTGTCTGCTGTAAAATCTTGCGTTCTTGTGAAAGTAGAGAATTGTTGGTTTTTGACTACAGAAAAGCAAATTGGGGTCATTTTAAATCTCAGTTAAATAACAAACTAAGCAACAATTCATGTAATTTGGAAAACACAACATCTGTTGAAAATATTGATGAAAATATAGACAAATTTACTGAGAATATTTTAAGTTCAGTTGAGTCAAGCATACCTAAAGTACCAAAGCAAAATAATAATGCTTTTATGAAAATTCCGGATTATATCCTCAATTACATCCGCATTAGGAATTCGCATAGACGGCAATGGCAGAGATATCGCCAACCTATGCATTGCACTCTTATGAAATATTTTAATAGAATTATAGCCACTGAACTTCAATATCATCGCAACAGGGAGTGGAATAAAACACTAAACACGTTAGATAAAAATGCAAAACCTTTTTGGAACATTTTCAGAGTCGTAAAAAATAAAAACAAACAAATTCCCAGCCTTCGTGTTTCTGACAAGATCTTTCACACAGACATTGAAAAAGCAGATGCATTCGCCTTATCATTTGCGAAAAACCACGCAGTTTCTCAAAACCTAGGTGACACTGTTACCAATTGCTTAGTGTGTGAATCAACCTCAAGATTTATACATGAGGAGGCTATGACGTCAATGGCAGAATTTATATCTCAACAAGAAGTAGAAGATATAATTAAAAGCTTGCAAGTGAAGAAAACGGAGAGGTTAGATGGAATTAAAAATCTCTACCTGAAAAATTTGCCGATTTCGGGAAAGAACTTTCTAACGTTCATATTTAATTCCTGTCTTAAATTTCAATACTTTCCTGACCGCTGGAAGATTGCTAAAGTGGTACCGATTCCTAAGCCGGGTAAGCCGGCAGAAGATCCTAACAGCTACAGGCCCATAAGTCTTCTTAGCAGTCTCAGTAAAATGTTTGAAAAGATTTTGAAGAAAAAATTGTTAGCAATAATTGAGGACAAGAAATTGTTTCCAAATGAGCAATTTGGATTTAGAAGCCATCACAGTGCTATACATCAGGTTTATAGGATTAAAAAATATGTAAAAAATAAAAGGTCACAAGGCAAATCAACTGGTTTGGTACTTCTCGATATTGAGAAGGCCTTTGATTCCATGTGGCATGATGGTCTTGTCCATAAAATGTTGTCTTTTGGTTTCCCGTCGTACATAGTTAAAATTGTTCAAAGTTTTTTGTCAAATAGACGTTTTTTAGTACACATTAATAAATATCATTCGGAATTGAAATATTTTACTGCTGGTGTTCCTCAAGGCTCAGTTTTGGGCCCGATTTTGTATAACATATTCACATCTGATTTTCCTAAACTCCCGTCCTGTGAATCAGCAATTTTTGCTGATGACACAGGTTTATACTCGTCGCATGAGTATGGTCTCACAATTGAGACAAATCTGCAAAATGCCATCGAGATATTGCCCCTGATTGTGGTTGGCGTTTGTCGCTTTTCGACGATTGTCGTTTTATTCTTCAGATGTAGCACGAATCCATTTTCATAACTTTTTCACTGTGAAAGAGTTGTAATAGCATTCTGCACGACAAACAAATTGCTTAGTAATGTTTAAGGGTCAGCAGGTCGTTGCTATGAATAAAACGACAATCGTCGAAAAGTGACAAACGCCAACGACAATCAGGGTGATTACTAAGTTACTATAACAAGTGGAAAATAAAAGTAAATACTAGTAAAATACAAGCAATTTTTTTCACCAGAAAAAGAAAAGCTTGCTTTTTACCCAGTAATCCGCTTAATGTTAGGGGAGACACTATAATTTGGCAATCATGTGTCAAATATCTAGGAGTTTATCTTGACCAACGACTAACTTTTAGGGAACACTTCGCAAAAACAAATCTGAAAATTCAAATTGCAACTAAAATGCTCTATCCGTTTATCAATAGAAGGTCCGAATTAAGCTTTGAAAACAAATTAATTTTATACAAAGTGATCTTTCAAGCAATATTACTTTATGGTTGCCAAGTATGGGAAGATTGTGCAATGTGCCACAAAAAACAGCTGCAAGTTACCCAAAATAAATTGCTCAAGATGATGCTTAATCTTTCCCGTTATCACTCCACAATGAATTTGCATTTTCAGGCGGATGTTGAATTGATTTCTGATAGATTGTGCAAATTAAAAGACAAATTTTAAATAACTGTGATATACCAGATAACCCACTAATTAACCAACTAAACATGTAACTTTAATCAAAACTTAAGGAAATTTGTCTATATCGATGCTTTATATCATTTATTATATATGTATTATGTTATGCGTTATTTGTTACTAATTATTATTTTATAATATATTATTATATATATATATATTATTTATTGTTCATTATTTATTATGTGTTAATTGTTATTTGTTAATTATTATTTATTATTTATTTTGTATTATTTATTATTTATTATTTATTATTTATTATTTATTATTTATTATTTATTATTTATTATTTATTATTTATTATTTATTATTTATTATTTATTATTTATTATTTATTATTTATTATTTATTATTTATTATTTATTATTTATTATTTATTATTTATTATTTATTATTTATTAATTATTATTTATTATTCGTATTATTTTTTAGTTGTTACTTATTAATTAATGTTATTATATATTATTTATTAATTGTTATTTAGTAAATACTTATTTATTACTATATGTTAATTCGTTTTTCTTATTAACTATTTTACCACTTGTTGTTTTATAATCCAGTCTTTGTTAACAACTACTGATGTTATTTATTTCTAATTTAATTATTTCTAAAATAATTTAACTTTTTTTTTTTTTTTTGTTTGCATAAAGGTTTTTCTCGTTATTTTCCTTTAAAATAAACTTGCATATCCATTATATAAACTTAAAATGTATAAAAGACAATGCTTCAGTAGAAAGATAAAATAAAGATATCAAATCTCTGTACTACTATTGTAAATTGGGCTATAACCTATGTAAAAATCTTATAACGAATAAATTATCTATCTCTTCTCTCTTATGCAAATTTATGCAAAGTATTGTGTGGCATTTTAGAGAAAAGGTTAATGAAGCGAAGAGAATTGAAGTTAGTGTGTTTCAAAAGTCTCTAAAGCTTGAACATGATCCCTCAATTATTTAACCGATTTACCTGTTGTACTTACACCATTAATCAACTCATCTCGTCTTGCCGTTGGCAGTCGCAGGTCTGAGTATCGGGGAATGGGTATTTTAATACTGACCTATTGGTAGTTCTAAGTGATGCATTCCAAAAATCAAAGTACGAGTATTTATAAAGAAACTTTCCACTTCGCCGAAGAATCTTCTGCACATATTATGTAGCAGTGATGTATGTACCTATAGGTGTTGAATATCAGTTAAAAATCCTCTGTTGTACGTTATTAATCAATGTCAATGCCAATGAAGGGCTATAATCATTACAGTCAGCGCTTAAAAAAACTTGCTTACATAGGTATTTGGCACAAACAGCCCATGAAGGGCCTATAGCCGAGCTTCTCGTAAACACTATTGTTGTGTGCGTCCATTCGTACGAATAATAGACCGTGAAAAAACGTTTAATATTTTCTGAGATTTGAACATTGATTCCTACGTGCAGTGATCCGATACACTAACCACTGTGCCACGGCGCACCCTAAAAAAGGAACTAATTATGCATGTACATATGTACGCAATGGGCGTCGTGTCATAGTGGTTAGCGTGTCGGATCACTGCGCGTGAGGTTTAATATTCGAATCCCAGAAAACACCAAAAGTTTTCTCCATTGTCCCACATCTTGGGAATGCTTGACAGACATCCGACAGTATGGTTATCATGAGAAAGATTCTTGGATACGGCACAAAACTGTAGGTTTCCTTCTTGGCCTGTTGCTTTTTCACCTATCACCTGTTGCTGTATCAACTATCCAACATGAGAACGTGCTTAACACCGAAGGTTTTCTTACTCAAGACCATGATGTTTTAAGTTAAAAGTTAGTTAAAGTTAAGTTTATGCACATTTATAATTTAAGAAAACAATTCATTGAAACTAGGCAACATTAAGTATTTGGAAAAACGGTACAAGAAAGAGATTGAACATCTTCTTCGACTACGTACCTTGTCGCGGTGAAGATGCTTAGTAAGGACCCAATGATCCCGAAGGGCGATTGCAGTAGGGCCACCCATGCTGTATGGTCTTCGGGGAAGGGTATCTGAAGCTAAAGTGTAGTCAACCCATTTTAACGGGTGGAGTGAGCGTTTCATGTAAACCGTGCCCAGGGATGAAAGGCTGAGGGTTTTTATCAGTCGCTAACGAGCTCCTTCAGGTGCCCTGGCAGGGCCTGTCGTAATAAGCCTTACCGTCAGTAAAACCGGCTATGCTGGCGGTGGACACTTCTCACCGGCTTACTCGTGGGAACATGCATACAATTTCAAAAACAAAACCTAACAAAAAAAACAAAAACAAACACAACTACAAATTCCGAGGCTTTGCCTCCAAACCTAACGAACAAGGACAATGAACAGACCGACAAACCTATATACAGAGAGACGACGGACAACGACACCTACACGAACCCTTCGGATTCTGATACCAGATCCATTGACAATTCCGCTTCAGATGCGGAGCCCCAGGCAAAAGTCGTATCGGTACGTTGCGGGCGCGCAATCCAGAAGAGGAATTCCCCTAGTGCTAAAAAGTACAGAAACCTTCGCTTGGCAAAGCACCTACTCGCACGGATTCTCGAAAAACCAGAGGAATCGTGGGAGCAGAAGGACAAGGAGTCGCTGCGCTGGGCGAGTAGCGTAATCGCTGAGGAGACCAGTCAACTCGAGTCGGAAGGGCAGGCCCCCTCAACGAGTAAGAGTGTGCCACTTGATAACAAGAGGCCACCCCCAAAACGCGCCTGGGTCGGCAAGACCTGCGAATGGCAATAGGCCCTTCGGCAACACCCCGAACCGTCAACCCGAGTCGGGAGGACGTTCGGGCGTGGTACCAAAAATGGACTCAACGTCCAAACGTCCTAGATCCCAGGACGATACCTCCAAGACCCCGAAGAAGGCCAAGAATACCGAGTCGGTGCTCAGGCCCTACAACGAGGTGGCGAAGAATCACCTGGTGTTCGGTATCTGCGACAGCGGAAATGAGGAGGGCCGTATCAGTGGTGATAACTGGAGGCTCCTCAAGGCAAGACTTGCGTCAGACGTGCTGGCACATTGTCTTAAGAACCCAACTGCTACGCCACCGACCTTTTCGGACGCTGGCTGGTACCTCAACGGTGCAAAACTTTTAAAATGCAGTAACAGCAGTTCCATCGCGTTCCTAAAAGAGGCAGTACCCAAGCTTAACCACCTTTGGGCCAAAGCCGATTTATCAGTCTGTCACTGGAGCGACATAAAGGTCCGTCCAAGAGCTCGAACTTGGATTCCACCAGGACCAAGCAGTGAATCAGATATCCTGAAGTTGATCCGTATTCAAAATCCTGACCTTCCAACCTCCAATTGGAAGGTCATTAAAGCCGATGAACCGGTAGAGGCAGGAAGGTTAGTCTTATTCCTCCTCAACCAAGAATCCCTGGAGCTTTTAAGCAAGAGGGATTACAAGATCTTCTACGGCATGGAAGAACTGGTACTGAAGGTCCATGAGAAAGACGAGAGGCTCATCTCAGGTATGGTTTCCTCTTTGAGCAGTCTTGGATTGGATACCGAATAAGATAGCCTCCCGTCGGACTCACTACCGACAGCTGCCACTTCGACCCAGGCCGTAACGCCAGCTGAGTCAGCAGGCGTCAAAGAAATGGGACCGGTCGGTACACCAGCTGAGTCAGCAGGTGAGGTAGAGACAGTTTCGCTGCCAAAGCAAAGCAGTGGTGAATCTTCCGAGTCGGAGGATGGTGACACCACAGTAATAGAGGCATCTGTACCAGTCAGGAATGATGCTCCGACTAGTGCAGATTAATCTACACCATTCCATAGCAGCTTCTGCTAACCTTTTGCTCCGCCTGCAGTCAGGAGGAGAGGACATTGCCCTTATCCAGGAACCTTGGGTGACAAGAGACAACCGCATAGCTGGATTAAGGGCAAAGAATTATTCCTTGCTTTATGCCAAAGGATCAGGTAAACCAAGATCCTGCATTCTAGTAAAAAATAACTTGAAAGCCATCTTCCTACCAAATTTCAGCGATTCGGACTTCGCATGTGTGGAGTTAGACCGCGAGGGGAAAGACAGGCTATGGATATCGTCAGCGTATATGCCCTATGATGACACAGGCCCACTAGCAACACCAAATATACGCGAGACGATAAAGTCAGCCCAAGTAAGCAACATCCCCATAGTGATAGGCGCTGACGCCAATGCCCACCACAACCTTTGGGGAAGCAGTGATACAAACAATCGAGGTGAGCGTCTTTTTGATTTCATCATAGAAACTAACCTCGTAGTATGTAATATAGGTTCTGAACCTACCTTTACTAACAAAATTAGACAAGAAGTAATAGATATTACTCTAGCAACCAACTCCACAAAGCTAAACATTAGCAAATGGATGGTGTCGAAAGATGTCTCTTTTTCGGACCATAACTATATTCAATTTAGTTTGGAATTTACCAAACCTCCATCAAAATCCTTTAGGAATCCTAGGAACACTAATTGGCAGGTTTATAACACATTTTTAAATAAAGAGCTTAGCACTGAGACAACTCAACCTTGCTCACCATCCGAAATCGACCAGATGGTGGCCAAAGTCTCCGGAACTATGAACAAAGCCTTCTTGAAAGCTTGCCCAATTAGCAGGCACAGAAACGGCAATAAACCACCTTGGTGGAATTCTAACATAGCAAAACTCCGAAATAATAGTAGGAAGCAGTTCAATATAGCAAAGTCTTCACGATCTTCAGAAGATTGGGATAACTATAAGAACAGCCTCAGGGTCTTCAAAAAAGAGATAAGGAAAGCTCAGCGAGAATCGTGGAGATTATTCTGTAGCAATATAGAAAGGACAAACGATTCTAGCAGATTGAGGAAAATTCTTTCCAAATCTCCTCATATCCCTAGCTTTATCCAGAAACCTAACGGAGACTGGACTAAGTCCACAGAAGAAACATTAAACCTTCTTATGGACACGCATTTCCCGGGAAACTCTATAGATACGAACACATCTATACCCCAACACCACTCTATCATGGACGTTCCGGCAGGAGTAATAAACACCTACACTATTCATTGGGCTGTTAATAGCTTCCTACCATATAAATCTCCAGGCTTAGATGGTATCTCACCAGTGGAACTACAGGAGGGCATAAAACCCCTAGCCCCCTGGCTCTACGTGATTTTCAACAGCTGCCTTAAATTCAGCTATACCCCATCCTCGTGGAAACGAGTTAAGGTGGTTTTCATCCCGAAATGCGGTAAGACCTCCCACTATAATCCGAAAGATTTCAGACCAATCCGCCTCTCCTCCTTCCTTCTGAAAACGTTAGAAAGGCTAGTCGATAACCATATCCGTTCAAAACTCAAGGTACAAACCTTATCTAGCTCTCAGCATGCTTACCGGAAAGGTTTTTCAGTGGAAACAGCTCTACATTCGTTAGTAGGCACCATTGAAAAATCTCTTGCCGTTAAAGAATATACTATGGTGTCTTTCCTTGACATAGAAGGCGCCTTTAATAACGTCAATACAGAATCCATCACAAGAGCGCTCGCTGACCTGAAGGTGGACTGCTGCCTTTGCATCTGGATAGAGCGAATGCTGAACAGCAGGCAGATTCTATCCGAGCTCGGGTGCTGCTCAACCAAAAGGCTAGCGCACAGGGGCACACCCCAGGGGGGTGTTCTCTCTCCGCTGCTTTGAATATTAGTAGTGAATGAGCTACTCACTTCACTAGAAAATAAAGGCTACAAGGTCGTAGCATATGGTGACGATAGTACCATAGCCATATCAGGTAAATTCCCCCAAACCCTAAGAGATGTAATGAACTCGGCGCTAAATTTAGTAGCGAAATGGACGGACAGCGTTGGGCTCAACGTAAACGCGTCCAAAACTGAACTAGTACTTTTTACTAGGAAATACAAAATCCCGTTCGTAGCCCCACCTAAGCTTAGAAACACGGAACTCAGCTTTTCAAACAAAGCAAAATACTTAGGGTTGACCCTCGATAGTAAACTTAACTGGAAACAGAACATTCTAGATCGAACCAAGAAAGCGGAAATCGCCATCTACACCTGTAAAAAGGCTTTAGGTCCTGAATGGGGTCTTCAACCTAATATAGTCCACTGGTTGTACCTGGCGGTGGTCAGACCAATCCTGCTTTATGGCGTTCTCGTCTGGTGGCCTGCACTTGAAACAAGGTGCAACACAAACTCTATCGAAAGAGTACAACGATTAGCATGCAAATGCATCACAGGGGCTCTCAGGTCCACTCCCACAGCCGCCTTAGAAACCCTACTTAACATATATCCCATTGATATCTTTGGGAAAATGGTAGCATCTAAAGCAGCCCTAAGACTTAGAGAAACTCTCCAGTGGTCAAGCTCACAAATTGGCCACATGAAAATCTTACAAAACTCCAATCTCAGAGTAACAGATTACATATCCCCATCTATTGATTTCAATATGAAATATAACACCACCATCCCTGACAGATCCGCATGGGAGGAAGGTATCATTCTAAATGACGCCGCAATCGAAATCTTTACAGATGGTTCCAAAACTTCGGAGGGCACAGGACTAGGTATATTTTCCGAATCACCTAGAATAAACGTAGCTCTCCGACTTCCGGACCACTGTAGCATCTTTCAGGCGGAAATATCGGCCGTTCGTGAAGCAGCGCGCAGACTCTCTATATACCCGATAGATGGTAAGTCTATCGTCCTTTATATAGACAGTCAGTCAGTGATTAAAGCTCTGGAAACGCCAACATTAAGATCTAAGTTGGTTAAACATTGCCGCGAATCTCTTAACGAGATTGCGGACAGATGCAACATTACTCTGTGCTGGGTCCCAGGACACAGAGATATTCCAAGCAACTGTAAAGCGGATGAACTAGCTAGACAAGGCACCGTACTTCCTCTCGATGTAAATAGAGAGGCACCGGCACCACCAATACAATTAATGAAAATCCGAATGTTTAACGAAGCGCAATCTAATGCAAACAACAGATGGAGTAATCTAGCTACGTGCGCATCGACCAGGAAGATCTGGCCCTTACTTGACGCAAAGAAAACCAAAAATCTGCTTTCATTAAATAGAAGGAACATAAGCCTCACAGTAGGAATAGTCACAGGACACTGCTTGTTAGGTAGACACGCCACTAGAATGGGTGTCCCAGCAAACAATTTCTGCAGAAGCTGCAGAGATGAAGAGGAGGAGGAGAATAGTCTCCACCTCCTTGGCACATGCCCAGCGCTAGCCACACTAAGAAAGAAGCTACTAGGCGAATACGTCTTTGAGGACCTAAGTGACCTTTCTAACATAGACATTAGAAACTTAAATAGATACATAGGTCAATCCAACTGGTTTAGCTGAAATGCCCCCCCTCCACATCACCACCACCCCTCCTCCCTCGTTATTGGTTACTATCAATCCCCAAGAGGTACTGCAACAGACACCTCCCAAGATCGATAGCTAACCCTCCCATAGCACTAGACCAGTGCCTGTAAATAACATTACTGCATAGAGGTAACAGAGATTGATTGAGTCAATCAATCCCCCTATTACTCACATGCACACTACCTACACGGTGAACTAGGTATTAAGGGTTTGACTGAAGCAGTCACCCTACCTAGCCAAACCATCCCCTAAAGTTCGACTGCATACTAGTGCAAGATTGACTGCATCAGTCATCTCGCTCTACTTTGCATTCCCCACTATTTCCACGGTCCACCTAGGTACGGGTTCGATTGAAACAATCACCCTACCTAGTTCACACTTTATACATAGCAGTACTTAGAGTTCGATTGAATCAGTCACTCTATGTACGCTTATGCTTCTCTACACCTACACGGTCCACCTAGGTATGAAGGGTTTGACTGAATCAGTCACCCCACCTAGTCAATAGCATGCATAACAGTAATTAGAGTTAGACTGAATCAGTCACTCTACTATACGTATGCACCTCTACGCCTACACGGTTGATGGGACCTGCCAATAATAACTTGCATACACAGTATAGGGGGTTCGATTGAATCAATCACCCCCCATCACTTGCTGCACACTATACCTTCTCGGTACACCTTGACTTCAGGGTTGACTGAGTCAGTCACCCTCTCTACCCTTTTCAGTCAGCATTCTCAGCCAACACCCTCATGAGAAAGGTTAAGGTTCCCCTGGTTACCGGTGACTCGATCGGCCATTACTCATGTGGTATCACAATGGACCCATGTGGTCTAAGTGTGTCCTGACCCTGTCAGGACAGCCACCTTTACCTAACCTAACCTAACCTAAGAGATTGAAAGTTATGATTGAAATGCTTTTTATGAAAAGAACAAAACACCACAATAGCAGGAGCTATGTACGAGAACTAACAATAGATTCTAGACATTTAATATCTTGGGCTAAAAGCCAATATCTTATGAGATTCATAAACCTATTAATGAGACTAAGAGTCCTAAGCCAAAAAGGAAGTTTATTAAAGAGAAGACATGACGTAAAAGCATAAAAATGTTTATAGGCTGTTGTTCGAAAACTAAAAACAGCTACTACATGCAAGTCATTGCTACAAATATTAAGACCTTCCAGAACCCGATCTATAAAAGAATGACTTTAGGACTTTAAAACAATACAACTGGCTGACAGGAAGAATTCTAAGTTCGAAAAGTAGGCGATTTTTCCCGCATTTTTTTCTTACAGTATATTTTTGTTAAACAAGAAGTAGTTGAATTTTGTTGAAATAGGCTCCTCCCCGACAAGTTATGCCATATTGGAGTTTGCAGTAAAAAATTCGATAGTAGATTATTTTAAGAAGCTTTTTTGAGCAGACCCTTCTCAAATAAAAGAAACTCCTAAGCGTTGCACGAAAATATTGCCTCAAGTTGTCTATATGATTATAAAAAAAAAAATAAAATCATTGTGGAGTCAATAATAAGCCACAGTTATTTAAACTCATTGATGCTCTTAATTTGAAAACATTTTTCGCTGCAGTTAAGATTGCTACAAAATGTTTTTGAGGAAGAGCTGGAACTACAGAAGCAGCTCAACAACTTAACCATTGGCACTCGGGGGCATGAAAAAAAGCGTCAGCGTCAAAGAAGGTTTACGCCGACAGGCTGAAAATCATATTTTTTTTGTTTTGGAACTGATAGTTAGTTTGTGCACAGCGAGCCATGCTTTTAGCTGTTCCAAATCTGAATTGACATCAGCAATTAAATTTAGAGGGCTTACTGAACCTATGTCATCTGCAAAAGCAGTCAGACTCCCTCTGAAAGTTAACTCAAATCATTAATTAATATAGACCAGGAATAGAATCGGTTCCAATACTGAGCCTTGAGGCACACCTAAATTCATAAGCTTAATTTCACTTCTTTTTGCTTCAATTATTACTCTTTGTGATCTATTTTCAAGATACGATTTGAATCAATTGAGCATAAAACCTCGAAAACCAGCATTTTGTATCATCTGCAGCAAAATGATATGGTTAACCATATCAAAGGCTTTGGTAATATCGACGAATAGACCTACTGTGAACCTTTTATTATCTAAGTTCTTGAAGATTTGCGAACAAAAATTCAACAGTGCATCCTCCGTGCTTTTACCTTTTTGAAATCTAAATAGGAATAAATTCCAGAAGCATGTTTTATTCAGAAAGCTAATAATCCTATTTTTATTACTTTTTCAAAAACTTTGCTTATTGAAGGAAGAAGCGAAATATGCGTGTAGTTGGTCACATCATTAGCAGCACCTTTTTTTGTAAAGAGGCACTAGATCTGCACATTTAAGATATTCGAGGAAGATGCCACAGGAATTAGGATTTTTAAAGTACCTTGAAGACTTAAGTTTTATCCTTCCTGTGACTACTACTACCTACACTTTCCCATTGCATAAAGCGGGCTTTAACAAAGTCCGTAATGTGCACCCGCCTTAATTTTTGTACATGACCATATTTGTTAAAAGTTTTTTGACAGATGTGGACTAGAGTAGTTGGAAAATAGCTATGGAAGAATAGACACTTCAAAAACATACGATACAGTACGCCCGGACCATCCAAAGCCTTAACAAAGAAATTGCCGGAACTTACACGAAACTTATCAAGAGCGATCAAGCTTTTGTAACTTACAAATTTGGATGTTATCTTCACCTTAATTCATGACGTCATAGAATGAATGACGCACAATCAAAGACGTTAGTAATTATCCCGTCCTAAGACAATTGGTAGAACAGAAATTCCAATTCAACTTAGGGTATGTTCTCATAGCAAACAATACTCGTAATTAAGTTCAAAGTTTAAATTATGATGTGCGATGTACTAATTTCTTTTTCATTTGAGGTATCAGGTTTGAGCGAAACCTCAAGGGTGAAATTCTTCGAAGTATCCTTCAGTTCATTTGGCCGATATTTCATCCAAATAGATATCTTGTTGCACTGATATCTTCCTAGCACACTGCTTACAAAAATGAAACAAAATCTATTTATTTCTGTGATGTTACAACAATTCGTCTGGATCACAATCATTTCAGATTTCACATTCAATACAGCTGCAGGCCAACATATCATCAACAAAGGACATATGAGAACACTGCTTGCTATCTCGACGCGATGACAAACAACGAAGACGGATAGTATTGAGTCCTGAAACATCTAAAGAGGCACTACGAAGCACCCAGCCCACAAGATATATCATCCTTCCAAATCTATTTGTCAGCAGTGCGCTCAGTCCCATCATTCTTCCATACATCCTGAAATAGCCAACTCACAATTAAGGATATACCCACTAACAACAAAGATATAAGTATATATATTTCGAAGAGAGTAGTATTTTATAATTTGAGGTTTTCTGGTCTTTCGTCAGAGACAGTTGGGAGACGGACTAAAGTCATTATGTGTGCGCTACTCCCACTACTACTACTGAATTGCCTTTCCCCCGTCATACACATTATGCCGCAAGCACCATCTCTGTCATGAGGATACAACTTTTTTTTTTGTATCAAATTGGTTGCAGGAGTATCTACATGTAGCATGCTTATCTTGCTCCGGCATTCCACATGCTGGTTGACAGCATATGAATCCAGAAACGAAGAAGATACCCGAGGTTTACTGGGTGCAGCATTTCTGTTTGCCATATTTGCAATCACATGAAATATTGAACCAAAGCATGATATGTTTGCTCGAAAGGCTTTCTCCTATTTCAAGAGACAGTATCACCGTTCCGCTCGTCTGTTGTTTATTACGTTTAACTTTTGAGCAGGAGCTGTACAGAGCCGACGGATGTTGATAGGCTACTTCAGCAAGAATGACAGCAAATACAAATGTAACTGCATATTTACAAAGTGGAAGATAAATGGGAGACACGGATTCCTGTGTGTCCTCTTGCATAATTGTCACACATTCTAAGTGTGGATTAAACTGTAAGTGATAGTGTGTAATTGTGCTTTCCAACCATTATCCAGGAATTGACAATACAATTTGTCATCTATTTGCATATTTACGCATTGTTTCGGTTAAGAGTGAAAATTATTTCAATTTATGGCTTAGGCTCAATTGCTCGTAGGGCAAGTACTAGTTTTGTGGGTAAACCAAGTGACAAATTCATGATTAATTGTAAAATGTGCAGAGCATGCATATTACGTGTCTAAGGTGGTTAGCAAAGTTCATACGGATTTGAATAGAAATTCAGAAACCATGAATATAACGTGGAAAGCTCTCCTACAATTGAGATCAATGACGTGCGAGTACATAAGTTTGAGACAACACGTTTACCGAGAAGAACTGGTTCAGGATGCTATTCCTGCAACGAAGATGTAATAGCTGCCAAGCTCCAGTTTGAACAGGTTCGGAAACGTGTTATGCATTTCAAATATTTTAGCTCTTTGAAAACCTAAGTTGCTGCGACAGCTTTGTATGTTCGATATGGTTTTTGAAGTGTTTAACGAATTAACCTATGGTGCCCAAATGATTATCCCGAATGAGTCTTATACTTTAACTCTGATGTTTTTTATTTTCCTTATTTTTAAAAGTTGTAAGCGAACAGGAATCCTTGGTTCACAGTAATGTAGCTCTACACCAAGCCCAGGCACCCACTGAAAACTTCTTTCGTGCATCTTTAGAGTCATAATCTCCAGCCATCATATAAAATAGTTGATGCTGGTGATGTAATGACGTAAAATTATCTAAGAAAGTCCTATAAGCCAAATGTAGCCAAATTCCTATGTGATGAAGCTAAAGTTTTAGAGACCTATATCATCGAACATTAATCACCGCTGTGTAGAGAAACGACAGCTTAGCTGCTTACCACAGTTGCTCTATTTTCAACGTTTCATCAGCCATCGACGAATTTTTGCAGCAAAACCTACAAAGTGACTGGTTTGAGAATCAACCACCAATAGGAATTCAGCATTCGCAGAAGTTTTTGAATATTCTTGATCGACTTTGTTGAATGAAGTTCGGAGGTGTATCGAATAATGGCAATGGACGCTTATCTACTGGTATCTGATGGTATCTACTTACGAGGTCAAGTGTGGAAAAATGCTCTCTTAGAACTACGCAAAATCTTTGATTGCGACATAACGTACCTGCTCAGTGGCTTAACATAGTTCAACTTGCGATAATCGTACGTGGTTTTCAAGCTTCCTTCTTTTCTGTACATCAAATCTTGAGGCGATATCCAGTTACTATTAAAAAGGCAGCAAACTCCTTGTACGAAGAAGTCCGATACTCATTAGGTTATTACGAACAACGGTGGCTTCGGACTGAAAAAGTCTACAATAACTCGGAAGATTAAAGAAAAGGTCGACGTCCAGTTCCTATGAGGAAATTCCGGCCGATTCTGTCTTTGGTTTTGAAATCTTCTCTAAATATTGAGCAGTGTCCGATGTAAAGCACACTGCAATGGGATCACTATACCATTTCCGCATTGAGTATCTGTTACAACGATACGTTGATATGACTCCGGCATGTCCGATGTGCTACAGTATTCACTGCTAGAATACTCAACCTGGCTGTTTGTCGAGGATTTGTATTAGGAGAAGCTGCATATATGTACATATACATATGTACATATGTAGTATTCTTATTCATTAGTATTCGGCAAGTAAGAAATGACCTATTAAAAAGACATCTCTTATACTCCTCTATGGAAGCGGTTAGTTAAACACTTTCCAACAGCGCATAAAACTTAAGAATTATGGCCACAATATAAATTTGTCTTCATCCGCTCCAATACGAAAAGCCGACTATTATCATTAAGGTTTCAATCGACTATCGCCAAAGACTGTCTGCCAAGGCTAGTCCCTTGGCCGAAAAGAAAGTGGGAGTTGTCGTACCTCTGCAGGCTTACAACATATATGTATGTAATATATTTTTTTTTTGTTTGTTTTTTTCTTCCATGTTGAAGATTTTGAAAACGATTTTCATTAAACGAAAAATGAAATCTAGATCACTTAGGTCTTTACCACTTCAATCTACATCAAACCATTCTTAAACAAATACCTAAGCTTCCTAGATAATTAACTAAACTCAATTATCTATTCACAATACCTAATAGATAAGGCCAAAAGCAAGGATCTGGGTTCCACTCCGAGCCAGCAAAAGTCATTAGCCTGATTGCCTATCAGAATCCGGACCTACCAGTCAAAGACTGGAAGGCATTTGAGGAGCCTCCGAGCTCTAAAAAGACGGATAATGACACCAAGAGATCTGGCCGCTCGCTAGTCATCTCTCTAACTGCCGAATCACTAACTCTACTCCGCGCGAAGGAGTTTAAGATCCGTTGTGGTCTGAAGGTAATTGATGTATGGCTTTTCACGGCGGACCGAAATAGCATCGCAGGTCCCTCTCACTTGGCGACTCCCGCCCTCCGCCGCGTTGTAATCCCTGACGATGAACCATCATTCCCCGATGACCTAAACGCTACCGTCGTGGAGAGGTCCGTATCAGCTCATAATGATGCTAAAACTGATACAGATTAATCTGCACCATTCTTCCTTAGCATCCGCTAACGTGCTACTTCACCTCAGTGAAGGAGGCTTTGACATTGCCCTGATCCAAGAACCTTGGATAAGAGATGACAGCGTCATAGGATTGAGGGCCCCAGGATATACGTTATACCACGCGAAGGATGTAGGTAGACCCGAGCTTACGTTCTTGCTAAAACCTCCTTAAACTTAACTTTTCTTCCCCACCATAGCACAAAAGACCTAGCAGTAACACTGCTTAAATCAAAAAACACCACCATCTGGCTGGCATCAGGATACCTACCCTATGAATACCCCGAGTCTGCTCCATCCAAGGAAGTGGAAGAAGTGGTAGATGAAGCAAGGAGGAGAAGAGAAGCCATCATATTGGGGTGCGATACCAACGCGCACCATGATCTATGGGGAAGTACCGACACTAACCCTCGAGGTAGGTCTATTGTCGAGTATTTAGTAGGCACCGACCTAGTAGTTTGCAACAGAGGAAATAGTCCTACTTTTATTACTAAGACCGGGCAAGAGGTGCTTGACGTCACCTTTGCTTCCCAAAGTATCTATCCTGCAATTTCCAACTGGACTGTATCTGACAGTCATTCGTTTTCCAATCACCGCTATCTGGAGTACGAATTGGAAATTTGCCACAGTACCGAACCCTTGGTCTTCCGCAATCGACGGAAAACCGACTGGTGCTTACACAATAAATCCCTCTCTGCTAAACTGTCCAATCAGGTGTACACTACACTAACTACACAGTTGGAATAAGACAAGCTAAACACCGTTCTAACTTCTGCACTTAATACAGCTTTCATCGAATCCTGTCCGATCACAAGAAGAAAGGTGGGCAATCGTCCCCCATGGTGGAATGCAGAACTTAACAGTCTTCGCTGCACAAACAGGAAACAATTCAATAAAGCCAAACGAACAAGGCTACCACTGGACTGGGAGATCTACAAAGAAAGACTGAAGAACTTCAAGATAGAGGTTCGGAAAGCTAGACGCAGATCCTGGCGCTGTTTTTGTCAGAGTATTGACAACACGTCTCAATCCTCTAGACTGCGAAAAGTCCTCTCCAAAACATCAACTATACCTAGTGTCCTCATGAATCCCAATGGATCCTAGGCGGAATCGGACGAAGCATCGCTCAACCTGCTCATGGACACTCACCTCCCCGGCTGCACGCCTACCCCCTACAATGAACGCGCCCTGGTAAATGTTGCACGCCCACAGGTACCTCCTCATCTTATCAGCAAAGATAAGCTGAAATGGGCAGTAAACAGTTTCGAACCATTCAAATCCCCGGGACCGGATGGTATTTTTCCGGCCCAGATTCAGACGGCCTTCAATATAGTCTGGCAGTATCTTTACTGCATTCTGAAGGCTTGTCTTGAGCTCGGAACAACACCAACTGCCTGGACCGAGGTAAGAGTGGTCTTTATACCCAAAGCAGACAAGACATCGCACACCCTCCCAAAGGACCTTAGAACTATTAGTCTAACGTCCTTCCTTCTCAAGATTCTGGAAGGAATCCTGGACCTACACATCAAAGACACTATTGATAGCACCCTACTATCCACGTCACAGCACGCCTACCAAAAAGGTAAATCTGTCGAAATGGCTTTGCACTCCATCATCCACCCTATCGAAAAATCACTCTCAATCAAAGAGTTCACCCTAGTGTCATTTCTAGACATAGAGGGAGCCTTCAACAACGTTGAAACAAATTCGATTACCAGTGCCTTACGTAGGCTCAACATCTGCGAACCTATCTGTTGTTTCATAGAACACATTCTAAAGAACAGGGTAATAACAGCATCCTTGGGAAGTAGCACTGTCAAGCGACATGCACATCGATGATCCCCTCAAGGGGGTGTACTGCCTCCACTATTGTGGAATTTGGTGCTCAACGAGGCTCTTCTAAAGATCGAAAAAACTGGATGCAATGTTATTGCCTATGCACACGATGTCGCCATCCTAACAACAGGCAAATACCCACAGACGCTGGCCGATGTCATGCAGTCTGCTCTTAATGAACTGCTCAGATGGACCGACAAATGCGGTCTGTCCGTTAACTCGACGAAGACCGAGCTAGTTCTATTCACAAGAAAACACAAGCTCCCGGACTTTCTCCGTCCAAGATAAGGGGATCCACCTTCAAGCTTTCAAATAGTGCTAGCTATTTAGGCCTAAAGCTTGACCGCAAGCTTATTTGGAAAGAGAATGTCGTCGAACGGGCCAGGAAATCGCTGGCGGCCCTATACATCTGCAAGAAAGCAGTAGGCTCCACCTGGGGCCTTAAACCAAGCATCATGCACTGGCTATACACGTCGGTCATTAAACCGATTCTCATGTATGGAGTATTGGTATGGTGGCCCGCCTTGGAGAAGAAATTCAACCTATCCATAATGAAAAAAACTCAGTGAGTTGCATGTCTCAGTATTACCGGTGCACTGAGAACTTCTCCCACAGCGGCGCTCGAAACCATGCTCCACCTGCTTCCGATTGACATCGTCAGTAAGCAATTGGCTGTCAGCTCGGCAATAAGACTGAGAGGTTCCAAGCAGTGGTAGGAGCAACACACGGGACTTGCCAATATACTTTTGATGCACCGTCATCTTCCCAATTCCACTGACCATCTGCCCACTGAATATGATTTTAACAAGGGCTACGCGCACTCGATACCGAACAGAAGTGAGTGGACGCAACGCAATGTCCTTTACAACGAATCGCTGTCAATTTTCACGGACCGGTCCAAAACCAAGGACGGAGTCGGTGCCGGAATTTTCTCGGAAGATCTGGACATACACCTCTCTTTTAACCTTCCACACTACTGCAGCGTTTTTTCAAGCCGAAATCACCACAGTTCGCAAAGCTGCTGACTGGCTGGCGGATAGCACACTATCAACACCTGATATTGTTATTTATGTCGACAGTCAGGCAGCCATCAAATCCCTCGCATCCAGCACTACGAGATCTAACGCAGTGAAAGACTGTCGCATATCTCTTAACGAGATAGCTGGTCAGTACAACCTCACCCTTTGCTGGGTACCAGTTCACTGTGACATACCGGGGAATTGTGCAGCCGACGAACTAGCACCACAAGACTCCTCTGGTATATATAACATAAGCATCATCGACATCGAAGCGCCAGCGTCTTATGTTAAGTACCTTATTCAAATTGATGCCGAAAAAGTAGCCAATCATCGATGGCAACATCTAGACCAATGTCATACCGCCAGACAGCTCTGGCCGACACTCAAAAAACCCAGGTCCATCGGACTCTTAAAGCACAAGAGAGGAACCCTCTCAAAAATAACAAATGTCCTCACTGGACACTGCGTCATAGGAAGACATGCCCAAAGATTAGGTATCCCTCATATTGACTTCTGCAGAAGCTGCAGAGATGAAGAGGAAGAAGAGACCATCAGTCATTTCCTGTGCGCCTGTACTGCGCTCGCCAACATCAGGAAGGCCACTCTGGGTGAATACTTCTACAATGATCTTAATGATCTCGGCAACGCCTGCACGGCCAAAATTCACGACTTCATTCAACGAAGCAAATGGTTCCAAGAGTAAGAGGGTGATCCACCCGCCTTACACATCGGCAGTACAATGGACCTACTTTCTGGTCTAAGTACATCCTCATCGAGGGCCGATCCTAACCTAAGCTAACCCAACCTATTAGATATATGTATGAGTTGAAAAGGGCATACGAAATTTAATAAAATTGGCTCGAAATTATAGCCACCGTATTTTAAGTAGGTTAAGTGCATGTTAAATAGTATCATGTTAACTATAAAACCAGGTCCTAACTTTGTATCTAATTATATTTTAACCTACCTACAACTACGAGTAGTATCAGCATTCGAACGTATTCGCAATGAATTTTAGTCAAACAAACCCAAAAAATGACACAAGGTTCAAAGTCGATACTGAAAGATAATATGGGCTCTCTTTGGTGTTAAGCTTAGTACGGAGTTATAAAGATAAAGTGGGTATTATATCGACTACAATTAAGATAACACAAATTTTAATTTTGGTACGTACTAAAATAATTTTAAAGTGCCGACTATAATTTTGAGCCAATGTATTTAAAACATATTCAACTTAAAATATATATAATTCAGTATTAAAGCTCTCAATTATTCCACCTAATTCACTTGCAACATAAAGCATTCATTCAGAAGCATTACAACTGCCATGACATTTACGATGATTACAATCAAAAAGGTTCTCTTTTTTTAGGGGTTCACTATCAACTATTTTTGAAAAAAAAAACCTCTTTCAAAGCTATGAATTTGCAAAATTCCAAGCAACCATTTCCATACAAATTAAGCCCGCCCTTAAATAAAAGACACAAAATAAAGTAGCCTCGAGTGATTTAATAAGTAGAACCCTTCAATCTTTCATTTATAACCGCAACCACTCTCACTGACGTCATTTAAAAGACTCGGTCAAACATCACAGATATCCTTTGAATAAATGATGACTTTACACCTAAACTTTTCTCTTTCACAGCAAATAAGAGTAGTTTCATCAGCATTCTACTGTACTCTTGTAAATTTATGTGTAAATAATTAACCCACTTTTAGTACCCTTACAGTACATCTGCACACACCGTAATCGTTGTCATCGTCGTTGTAGCCTCTTATCAACATGCTTCCACATTTTAAAATTCTTTTGCTACAAAGCCGCACTCAGTTCTGTGAAGGGTGAATACTTAAAATATGGTATTGGCCTAAATAAATTCATTCCAAGGATGATGAGGGAAGCTAATCTTTATACTTCGTGTTTCCTCCCTTTTTCTTCTTCCACAAAAAAAAAAAAAAACAAAAGTAAGAGCAGTCGCATGCAAATATTTAGATTTCTATATCTTCTTGTGGGTGAAACGATAAAGGATATACATATAATCTCTTACCTTTGTGTCGATTTTTTTTTATTTCAAATTTTTGATGAGGAGAATGAAATTTTGTTCAGTGGCTGTGCTATTGTGAAATTTTTGGGAGAACCCTATTACAAAAATACGTGTTCCCAAGCTTTTCCATAGGATTAACATATGATTATAAAATGCCGACGGAACATACTGACAGTTTGATAAGAATGATGAGACATTGAGTATATAGTACTCGTACTATGAAGACCTAGGGCCTTCTTTTAATAATTTTATTTTATTTACTCGAAGAGGTCATGACAAAGTAAAAATGTATTATTTGGAGTTAATAAAAAAAAAAATAATAAATAAAAAACTTTGAAAATATTTGAATATACAATTTTAATTTGTTATGCTTAGGTGTTTGAGTGAAACTGCTTCCTAAAAATGTTTTTTTTTTATTAATATTTCACACAAACAAGAAAATTTAAATATACACTCATTACAACTCTCGTATTAATGCCACCCATTATTTTTAAACAAACCACTGTAAAGAAAATTTGTCTGAAATTCGGGGAATCTAGCTTGACTTTGCCGCAGACTAGCCACTAGGGAAAGTGAACATTTTAGAAGTCGACTGAAAAAAATTTCGAAAATAGCTAGATGAAGTCCTTACAGTATGTTCAGAGATTTTGGAAAGATATCCAATAGGAACTATGCCCCTGTAATCTGACAGCGCCATAAGTAGCCTTCTAAACCAAAGGACTATTAGGACCACAGCAAATGCTGTCTTTAACATCCACTGCCGGAAGAATTAAAATAGAGTACCTGAGAAGATAATTCTGCTGTCGAGCGTGCGCAGATAAAAGGAGAACGTGCTTATTCGAAGATAGCGATGGAAGTCAAACCGCTCTAAGTGGCAGTTATTTTTAGTCCTTCATCGACGAAACTGCTTGGAGAGGAAATTAATGTTGATAGAAACAGCTTCAATTTGACTCTAAATCTGTAGTCAGTCTTCTTCTGCCTTTTATCAGCGAGGTTATGATCCGAAAACAAGGGATCACAACCCTCCCACTTCACGCATTTCTACGGATCCGCCTGTGGGGTTCGCCTATTTGACCTCAGAAAATATCGGCAGGTCTGCCGATTTTGGATCACTCGGTTACTGAGGCCAATGAAATGCCGATGTCGTCGCATTTGTCTGATCCAGGCGTTTATAGGCCTGCCTTTCCTACATCGCGATGTCTCTGGAACGCGCATTGATATTGCCTTTTTAACAGGGTTCAAATGATCTCTTCTTTGAACGTGGCAATACCAGCTGAGCCGGTCGCGCTCTATTTTTTGTACGATGGTTTCCTTGATGTGAAAGCTTCCACGGATCTTCCAACTTCTTATTCGATCAAGCTTTGTCACTCCTGCTGTCATGCGAAGCATCTTCATCTCAGCTGCCGTTAATTTACTCTCATACTTTTTGTACATCGTCCAACATTGTGAACCGTATGTGAGCACTGGACGTACGACTGCGGTGTAGAGCCTTCCTTTCAACTTAGGGGACATTTTTCTGTCACAGAAGATGGCGGAATTTTCTCGCCACTTTATCCACCCTACGCTTACGCGATGATTGATATCGTCATCACAAGATGCTTTGCTATTAATCATAGATCCCAGATATTTGAACTTTTCGCACTTGGGAAGCATTGTTCCATTCAAATAAAAGTCTGGAATAGGCCTGAGTGGATCAGAGAACGGGCAGCATAAGTACTCTGTCTTTTTTGAACTAATGCGATACCCATTTCCCTCCAAAACTTCCACCCACACATCAAGTGCTCGTTGCAGGGATGTAGGATCCTCACTTATGATGGCTCCATCGTCAGCAAAGAATAACTGATGTACCTTGGGGTCCATCACTTTACCTTCAAGCAGATAATCAAGGACTGTAATAAAGAGCAAAGGACTTAAAACGCTTCCCTGGTGTACCCCGATTTTGATTGGGAACTCTTCGGTTACTCCAGCGGTGCATCTTACTCTTGTCTTTGCTCCTTCGTACCTGTCCATGATTATCTGCACATAGGTTTCTGGAACCCCTCGATGTCTTAGCGCCACCCATATCAAATCTCGTGGTTGTCTGTCGAATGCCTTTTCAAAGTCAACCAATACAATATGCAAATCCCTTAAGGAATCACGATGTTTTTCCATTATGATCCTTATACTGTGGATTGCATCTGTGGTTGATTTACCCGAGACAAACCCGCACTGATCATCAGATAGCCGTATTATTTTTCGCAGTCGGCCACCTAATACCCGCTCAACGATCTTTATGGTGGGTGACATCAGCTTGGTCGAACGGTAACTTTCCCTCCATTGATTCGGCATGGGGTCACCTCTCACAAATTTGGAGATGAGAATTCTGAGCCATCTGAACCCGATGTCTCCCATCTTTTTCCAGAACTTAGAGGGCATCTCATCTGGCCCATCGCTTTTCGTTTTTTGGAGTATTTGACCGCCTCAATAACTTCTTCGACTGTAATGTCGGGTATTTCTTCACAGTTAGGGGTGGCTCTTGGAAAGTATAGCCGGGGAAACTGTTCATTTAAAAGCTCTTCACAATACTGTCGCCACCTCTGCAGAATTTTGTCGTCATCCACAAGAAGCTGGCCATGAGCATTGTTAATGAACTTTGGCGAACGAATCTCCAGAGCATTCCTCCTTCTTTGGGCGGCTATTTTGAAGATAGTGGCGCTCTTGTTCATATTGTGTCTTCGCAGCTCCTTGATAGCCTGGTTTGCATCAGCAACCGGGGAAGATATTTTCTCCAGCTCCCGATACAGGCCCTCCGTATTCTCTGCTTGAAGCTGGGCGCACTTTCTCTTCGCTTTTTTCTTGCAGCATCTGTATTCCATTTCGAGGCGAACTTTTTCGTCATTATCATTAGAGGGGCACTTTGACCAAGCTTTGAAAGCCGCTTTCTTCTCATTTATCACTTTCTTAGCTTCATCACTCCACCACCATGTTTCTTTGGCGTGTTGATGGTGGCCTTTTGAAGCTCCTAGCAGTGATTTGGCCTTCTTTAAGCAAGTTCGCTGTAGGGAATCCCACATATTTTGTGCTCTGCACTCTTCATCCTCAGCTCCGTTGATGGTGTGAGAGAGGTCATTTTTCATTACGAAAACAAAAGCCTCGCCTTTTTCTTTGTCCAGATTATACCACTTGATTTTCTCAAAGACCCTTGTTTGCTTTTCTTCGGTGTTTTCATAAAAATTTCTGTTAGCAGGAGACGGTGTTGCCGAACGATCGCCTCTCCCAGGATCACTTTGCAATCTTGTACCCGAGGCTTCATGAAACTGCCTACCAAATGGTAGTCAATCTGAGTTTCATCTCCACCACTGCTGTAAGTGATCAGGTGTCGGCTTTGTTTGATGAACATGGTATTTAACACGATAAGACCGTGTGATTTGCACATGCTTAGGATGTCTTCACCAGGAAGGTTCCTGGTGCCATATCCTAGTCCTCCATGGCAGTCTTCATAGTCTTCGTTTGATTTCCCGACATGTCCATTCAAATCTCCTCCAACAAACAGAAACTCTTCCTTTGGGATGTTGTTAAGGAGATTGTGGAAATCTACCCAAAATGCATCTTTATCTCTCTGATTGTACCCATCGTGGGGAGCATATGCACTGACAATATTCCACACCTCTCCTTGTATTACTAGTTTGAGAGACATCAAACGGTCGTTGGACTTCGAAATGCTCAAGACGTTTCCAAGTAGCTCTGCCGCAAGGATGATACCGATTCCGTTCTTAGACTTTTCCGTTCCGTAGTAGAACATCTTGTAATCGTTCAAGAAACGCGCCCGATTTCCGGTGTTTTTCCATTTCGTCTCTTGGACACACGAGATATCCACCCGCCTTCTATTCATCATCTCTTCCAGCTCGTAACTTCGACCGGTCATGCTTCCAACTCGCGACCCTCAAATTGCATCCAAACTGTTTCATTATTTTGCTAGCCCCCGGAATCCGTATAGCTCTGACCCGAACATTTCTGCTCGGTCCAGGATCAGTACCATGCACAGCAGTGGTAGTGCCTGGCGGGGTAGTGCCTTTCCTTGCAAGTATTACCATAATGATACAGTTTTGCAATATTACCATATTGCGATGGTGTTTGTTGTTTGACACGTGCATGCTCCTGTTTTAGTATTGTTTGATCTCTCTTCTATGACACCGGTAATCTCCAGTCGTGTCAACCCACGGACTCGCATGCACACTTGTGGGAGGGTTTTTAAGGTAGTATATGTATCGCTAGGCTCACTTGGGTGTTATATTGCCTAGATCTGATTTGTCCCCTTAGTCGCCTTTTACGACAAGCGCTGGTTGTTGGGAGGCGCTGCAGTGATATTCTTAACCCGTCCCTGCACGGGGATCTAAATCTGTAGTCAGTCATAGTTTTTTTTTTCCCATTTAGCCCTCAAATAGATGAAAAGGAAGAATGCACATGGCTCGGAAATTCTAACATCAGCAATGAGTTGGTAATACCCCTAGTCTCCACTGGCAATAATTCATTGCAAGAAATATGTCAAGCAATTGAAATTTCCAATGGAGACTAGGGGTAAAGACTACCAGATCGCTGTCGGTCATCAAGTATAGACTGTTCCAAATCACTTGAAATTCTCTTATTTGTACGAGTTTTACTCATTTTCATTCCTAAGAGATAAAAGCAACAACAACTACAGCTGAAAAAAATTAAAATTCGAGAGAACGAAAGAAAAAGGGGAGGAGCAAAAGGAAAACAGGCTATATGCCCACACTCCGATATTCTTCATCGCATAGTTGCGGAACTACTGAAGAATCAGAATCAAGTTGCGTGATGGGTACAGTTACCCCGTTTATGTGCAGAGTCGAGTAGTCGAGTCAGGTTCGAGTCCAGATTTCGATCTGAGTATTTCTGCACACCGTATTTCTGCATAACGTTGACATTGGTATATACCAACCCACACGCGCACACACCCATTTGCAAAAACTGTTTATTCCTAACAAGGAAAACTATTCCAATAAATGGAATATGTTCTAACGATCGTACAGTCCTACAAATTTTGGGTGAGAGCAATTTGTTGCGCTGACTACAAAGGACAAAAACTTTTAACTTGTAGAGATAAAGATTAACGGCCGGCGTCTAGATTGCAGAACATGTAGGATCTTTCAGTGGAAAGTAACCTGCCATACGTTTTTATTTCGTGATAGAAAAATTGCTTGATAAGTTATTACTTAGTTGCAATATCTTCTTCTTCCTTTTATCAGCGAGGCTATGATCCGAAAACAAGGGATCACAACCCTCCCACTTCACCGCATTTCTACTGATCCGCATGTGGGGTTCGCCTTGCAATATCTAACAAATTTATATCGAAGGGTGGTGTTTTTTTGTCAATAAGATAAGAATCTGACACTACTATGAGCACGCGCTTGCTATTCTGATAGTGTCTATGGAAGATTTTCACTTACCCCCGGAAAAAAAAAAATAAAATATACTAAACATACAAGAACGAATACATTGCATCAAATGATGTGTGGATGAGGATGACGAGAAAGGATTTCCATATATATGTATGAAAAATTAATTAAAAGTGGGTATGTGTTACATTTTCGAAACGGATTGGAAAAATTAATGTACTTGTACATACATATTTTCCAAGAGAACCGAGTTGAATTGGTTGATTCAATAAGCGGAGGATAGAATTCAAAAACGTGGTAGAATTTTTGCATTCCGTTGTAGATGTGGTCGATTTGAAAAACGTGCAAAATTGTGGTAGATCTACCACAATTGTGGTAAAGTGAAAACACTCGATGGGTATACCTAATTTGAGTAAAGGACCAAAGGGAACAAATTCCAGCTCCTCAGATTTACTTGCTTGAACGATGCATATCAATTGAAGGGAATTATTTCAGTTGTTGTTTTGTATGCCGACTTTATTTGGTTTTTAAATAAAAACACGCATTGTATTTGTTGTATTTATCCTATTTTGGAAAATTAAAGGAACAAATTTATTTGGGCTAAACGAAATATAAGAATACATACTTAATTTACTATTACAATTTATAAATAAATGAATACATAGTAAAACATACCACTTTACTTTTTTTAAAAACTATTTGCTCATCACTATCGCTTTCCGCTTTATAAAAACCAAAAGAAGTTTTACCAAACTAGAAACTAGAACATCATACAGAGTAAAGTGGAGAAAATCATTATCCATTCTTTGAAGAATTAAGAGAGATTTCATCCCCTTTATTATTTTTTGAGAAAAAAATAATAATTACGTTGGGTAATTTCAAGTGATTTGGAACAGTCTATACTTGTCTTTTTAAACAGCCATTTGGAAAGCATTAAATTGTGCAAAGGAAATCGTGGCCACATACGGATGATCTGATGCTTTTCTTATCAAAGAAGAAAGTGGATATTGCATATTAAAGAAAAAATGAACGATATAAAGCCAAATACATTATTTATACAGTATGCAGCAAAAAAAAACAGTCAAGCAGCGATCAAGTACCTAAAATCGGTCACCTTTAACTCAAAAACAGTCCTAAATTGTCGCTTATCTTTTAACGACATGGTCAAATAGTTCAACATTCACCTAATTTGAGTTTTGGGGCACAGGGACATTTCAGAGAACTACTCGGCCGACGAATTAGCCAAGTAGGGCACTTGTCTACCGATTTCGTCGAGCAAGGCGAATCTCGGAATGCCTCTCGCTCTAGCTACTCTATTAGCACGACCAAACGCAAGTGGGCTAGCGGCACTACGTGCCTCATTACTAGACAGTTTTGACCTGAGCTGAATCAGGAAAACTACAATTGCCTGAACGGGCTGAAAAGGTAACTCATCGCAACTAGAGTAGGTGATATTCCGGGATACTGCATGTCATCAGACTAGGTATCTTAGCAAATGACTTCTGCAGAAGTTACATGGACGAGGAGGAGGAGGAAACCATACTACACCTTCTTTGTAAGTGCCAAGCCCTCTCCGCTCGCATAAGATTACACTCAGGAGCCTGACTCTTTGACAATTTAGGGAAGCTAGCTAATGTCAGCATCGACAGCGTCCAGTGCGTCCTGACAAGGTCCAACTGGTTCCAGGGGGAGTTCCCCACTTCGTTTTGTGAGTGGAATTCTAGTACTTGGCCAAGTGCATTCGAAATCTAATTCAAGCAAACATTTTCACTTCATCCTCTACACGATTTTGTCACGATCAGTACCACGTTGAAACTACAAACCTATGCTTTTTATATCAAGATTCGATTCGAATCATAAAGACTAGAGGATCTGATAATAGGGTCAGTGATAATCAGTACTCTTCGGAGAGCACGGTCAAGTTTCATCTATGACATAACTTCGAATGGAATCGTCAAAATTTATTATATCCAATCGCCATAAGGGTTTAATATTATTTGCATGAATGTCGAAAGAAAGGCGAGTTATTAAATACGGAAGCGAAAGTAGCAGTAGATTATTTATAACCTGCGAAAGGTCAATAACTAGACAGCGTAACAGGTTACGCAGTAGCTGAAGAAGGAAAAAGTCCACTTGAATATTTAGACAGCATTAATGCTGTTTTTTTCCAGAAAAATTAGGAAAACTCTACATAGTGCATACTATGACAATGTTCTAAAACTCGATTAAAGAAATCAGGTAACGAGGTACATACATCAAACATCTACTCGAAGACGGTAGTTGATTCTTGCTACATCCTGGTGTAAATACAAGCACAGTTCTTTGCCAAACTTTTGGCACTGAATTTCAATTTAAGGCGAGTGCAGTTAGAATCTGTTTTGAAAAGATAAGGACTCAAACAGACTGTTTAACTCAGATTGTCTTTACATATTGTTTTGTAATCAATAATCAAAGCACAGGATATATGTACATATACAAAAGATACAAACCTTAGTGCGCTCTAAAATTCAGAATAGAAATAGAATTCTTTCGGAAACTTTAGTGCTAATGAGCTGCTGCAGCTTCTGCGTAAAAACTTACATATCTCATTCATCTTGGTGATTGATATATTCTTCTTTATGTTGACAACCAACCAATTGACTTTCGTTTCCTCATTATCTTCCTAGCTTTCAGCAACAAAGAGTCTCTCATGCACTAGTTGTAAACAATCATCTTTTATAAGTACATATATCCAATGAAACATGCGCTCCTCCTTGCAGCACAGATAACGTTTAACGAAAGTGCGTCTATAAAGTCATCAAAAGCCTTTAAAAGTACTCGTAATTTTACACATCTACCGACTAATGTAAGTAAACAAGCATCGAGTAGTAATTCAATTATTACGGAGGGCATCGCTCTTAACAAAGCAAAGCAGCTACACATATTTATAAACAGTAGGTATACGTACATAGTTATCTTTTGTAAACATAATGACATTGTTTGCATTCAAAATCAAACCAATGCAGTTACAACCCAATACGCATCAGATGATATTTGCTGCTGCGAAAATACGAATATGAGCATATCTAGAATGCTTACCATTGATATATGTACGAGTACATATATTTATTGCACGATTTCTGAGTGCAAATACCCGTACGAAGAGGTCATGCAAACACATCCGAAATAATGTAAAAGCTAACTGCTGTATGTTAGAGGTTTAATTGGGAAATTGACAAGATGCTCCTTAGTTATGGCTTTGAAAGGTTTTATTGTGAAAACAAAGACATATTGATGGATGTGAATAGTACTTGCTTCATTATGCTTTTGCTATATTTTGAGTGCATGATATGGATGTGTACGTAATCTAGTAAGAGATAATTGGCTAAGAGAAGTCCTTAGTTAGTATAAGGACTTGGACTGCGGACTGTGTAATTGGAAGAACACAGATTTATAAGTTATTGAATTAAAGACAGTGAAAATAAGTTTAGCGGTGGAGGCAGTTGAGTTACACAAATTTCTTCCACACAACTAAGATAAATTTATAGAAAATCATAATCACCCCGGATCTGCTCTATGAGATAACGCAGACACAATACTTGAGTAGCGACACCTCGCAAAAATTCTACTTATAAAATTAAATGATGTTTTTATAAATACTACTTAAATTGAGTAAGGACGTATCCGACAGAAATACTAGAATAATAAACAAAGTGGCAAGAATTATTAATAATTAGTTTGGACACAATCCATTGAGTAATAAAGCTGTTAGCTTTCTAGAAAACAGAAACTCTTTTTCCGGACCCTTCTCTTTACGTAGAAGTTTAAATTTTGCATTAGAAGAGTATACTCTAAGGCCTGTACTATCATTAAATAAATAAATAAAGGGCAGAACAGGGTCGTACGAACTTGCACCTGTGTAATATTTGGTTACATATTGATTTTAAATTATTGGCGGTAAAATCATTTGAACAGTTTTTTTGTAATTCCCTTTCAAATATAATATATACTTAGGTATATTATTATTTATTTATTTATTTATTTTTCATCACATATTTCAAATACATATCATATTGACAATTTATTGAGTAGGTTTATTCAATTTAAGTATCCTGTTTACAGATATTACTCTAAAAATGATTATTGTTAACATAAAACACAAAAAGAAAAAAGAAAAAAATCCAGAAAAGAAAAAAATAATTCAGGGTATAATATCATGAACTAACGATGAAAAAGAGATGCACTTTGTGGTCAAAGAACCAGTAGCCTATTGGGTTGGTTTTTTCGAAGACACTAATTTGTGCGCCATTCATGCTAAACGTGTTACAATCATGTCAAAAGATATGTCAAAAGATATTCAATTGGCCCAACGCATCCGTGCTTAAGTATTATCATTTTCCAAAACTTAGTATTCTATATGTCTTATGTTGCTTAGATATTAACTCTTGTACAAATGAGCTGGGCCAGGAAGACACACAAAGTTGAGAGACAATTTTCTTGAGTTTGTCCATAATGCGATATCAGTTTTCATAAGAACATTGAGTTCGAATTTTTTTCTTGACTACAGTAATCACGCACATCATCGAAGCAGGATGAGAGTTTTCTTGGCAGTTTCGGACATGTTCTTTTTTATCTTTAGTCCTTGCTGCATAGACTGCGAGAAGAGGAGAATATAAAATATACGAGCCGTACAGGTACGGGATGGGCATCAAGGAACCGATCAGAAGAGTCTTTGGAACAGCCCTGGAGCTTCACTAGAGCTCAATCTACTTAATTTAGCATCCCACAAAGCTGATTTCAAACTTTTTTTTCAAATTTTCTGCAGTATTAGCCGGGTTTTGACGCGTTTTGGAGGAGAAGGAAAGAATGACGAATTATACGAGTTGTACAGCGACATCGACCAAAGAAAAAAAACTGTGTATTGGACGTTTGAGATGGCTAAGACATGTATAGCGCATGGACACCAACGCTCCGGCCAGCAGAGTCTTCGAATCTAACGTGAAGGGATGACGCAGTAGAGGGCCTCCTCGCCGCAGGTGGCGCGCATAAGTTCAAGGGGACTTCGACCAACTTGGAATGCGGAACTGGAGGCAATAAGCCGAGCTAAATGGAGAGGCTTGTTGGTTGAGGCCCAAGTTTACCCCGAATTGTAGCCTCACCTAATTAAGTACGTTAATATCAGCCCATACTTTTAATTACAGTTGTTAGCTGCAACACACACTCCACTGTACTTTCATGCAAAACTAAATATATTGCTTGATAAAAACACTAAATTGTAAGTGCACTCCGCACAATCCTTTTGAAAAGAAAAGTTTAACGTACATAACTTATACATATATTAATACGTGAACACGAAATTTATCGTACGTTTTTTTAGTATTTATTATAAAAGGAGGGGGATGAAAACTTATATCATTCGAAAGGTACTGTGCCATAGATGTGCAGAAAAAAAACAATCATGTGCGTACGTAACATTTGAGTTATGTAAATTCCCCTAGATCGAATTTCGACCACGCGCGATACTAGTTAAAAATAAAACGCGATTTTTTTAAACCATCGCACCGCTGCCGCACAGTGGAACGAAACATAGGCTGCCGGAAAATTTCTTGAATACTAGTAAACCGATTTTAATCAAATTTTGTGAGCTATTTAAATTATTAATCTACTAATGGCACTTAAAATTTCAACGAAATCTAAACACAATAACCAACGAAAATAATTACGTAAATGTTTAGATTAATTTTAATTTTATGACTTTTTCTTTCATTGGAAAAATGTAAAATACTTTCTTTTAAACTAAGCGAATACAAGAAAACTATTATCAAATATTAAATAAAAATTACCGCAGCGGCATCACAACGGATTGCAACGGCAACGCACCGGCACCGCAGCCACACCGCAACGGCACCGCAGGGACACCGCAACGGCACCGTAGCTGCATCACAACGGCATCACAGGGACACCGCAACGACTCCGCATCTGGTGAATACACCTCACCACAAAAACCACTGTAATTCTCTACTCTGGTAAGTAAGCTGGAAGTGCACGGAGGTCCGGAGTAGGACTGGTGCTAACTCCAGCAGCACGAAGGAGCTTCATATCCTGGAAACCTCACAGAGATCGGATATTAACGGATAAGTTCCAGAGTAGAGTAAGAAAAGTTACCATCATACAGTGCTATGCTCCGACTGAAGCCGGGACAACATGTTTACTCAAAGTCTATGGATACCTGTAGGGGTAAACTTTGCACACAACCCTTGCGATTGTACAGTGAGAAGGGCGGGAGTTCAGCCCACATAGTGGATTCACTATAATGAGGACGAATCATGGATAATAAGTACTATGTTGCTACACACAAAGAGCACACACATATCCGTATGTCAACTGAATACCCTTCAATCCCTGGGGTGAACCTAGTCATAGAATATTCATATTTAGGTGAATGTTTCCCACTTGAAGCAAGATGAGGGGAAAAAAAGATTTTTCGCTGAATGGTTAGATTTGTTGTACCGTCTGCACACTCGTATGCCTTTTGAAGAGCATGCCTCCGGAAGCAAACCCACGTCGTCGTCGGTCGTCGGCGTTGCATTCGCCTCCTCGCACAGTCGAACTCATAACAATTAAAATATAATTTTTGCTTCAGCATGGTGAACAATTGTTTTGTAGTGTAGAACAAAAGCCGTCTACTGGGTTTGCTCAGCCATTCATACCAAAGTTCAGTCACTCATCGACGGGAATCATGACAAGTTGAATCCATAATGAATGCCGATAGATGTAGATAAGTGCGTATGCGACATGAATTCAGAAAAAATTGAAGCATTGCCATCGGCTTGGATATGCTGCTCAGGGGTGGAATTATTTTGTTTAAAGCTGGTGGTAATGAAACTTTGACGTGATATTTTCTAGAAATTCTCTTCTTTCTCCCACTTCTTATTATCTTTTCATTCATGTACGCATTTCTATGTAAGCATAGCATAGGCATTCACATCTCTTATTCTCTTCCTATAGTGATCAATTGTAAGATAGAATTAAAAAAAAATGAATAAACAATTACAGTGATAGAGATCTGCATAATCTTCTCGAATTCGCAAAGTTTTAAGTGGTACGGGGTTGTTTTAATTGAATAGAAGCTGTATTATCTGGCTCTATCTGAATGTTTTTTATTAAACTTTTCAGTAATTTTGTACAATCGCTATTAAAGCCTCTACCCCTTTGCACTTATAGAATCACTATGCACTTATAGAATCCTATTGTATCTTTGTTCCACACCATACCCGAAATCAAACACGGTAAACTCGAGAAATTAATGGGCGGAGTGTAGAGATCGAGTGTACGACCGAACACATTTCTTTCTTTTTGGCAGATCTACTTAAACTCTCGGGAACCGAACATCAATTAAGAGTAAAAAATAAATCTTTATAATTGAATATTGAATAAGTCTGCGTTTCTCGTTTTTTTTCGAATTTTCTTACGTTAGGGTCCACACTTTGATCTTCGGTACTCCCTAGCGTTGTAACACTGTTGTCAGGTGTGGGGTAGCAATCTCTTTCGTCACCGCAAGAGAGAGTCGTCGTAGCCATGTCAAACGGCCACTATGTGCAAGATGTTTTGGGATAATAAACTTACAACTTGGCAACAGGATAATAAACTTACAACTTGTCAACAGGAGCTTAAATTGAGGGGTTCAGTTGTGTACAAACGACTAGATGACCTAAAACGCGCCGTGAGTGCTTTATCTTTCTCGCAAGTGGCTCGAGAGGAGCCGCGGTCATCTCCAAAGGTGCACCACAGCCATCCTCATGTGGGTAATGCAACGGCGCATCAGGAAAAACAACGAGAGATGAATTCAGAGCCAGTCACCATGGAGTTCACTGTCTCAGAACGAGCAACCGATGCAACGCGCTTCATTGCATCATCGCAACCACTTAGTGCTACTTTGCCAAATTCAGAGATTCCCTGTACGTTGCAGTCTTACGATGGTACCGACTCTTGGATGGATTACTTTCGATAATTTGAGATTGCAGCAAAGTGTGGAGGGTGGTCATTAGAGGACAAAGCAGGGGCACTAGCTATGTATCTACGTGGAGAGGCATTGACCGTTCTTAGTGCTCTCCCAACGGATGTCAGTGCTTTCTACAAAGTGCTCACCAAACTGCTCAAACAATGTTTCGGTGGAGATCACCGATCGAGCTATACTCAGTTTCGCCATAGGGTCCAAGGGCTAAAGAAGGTGTGGCCAAATTCGCTTTGGGACGCCAACTGGCAGCGTCAGCTTTACCACGGTAGGTGGTAACTTCGTTACGGTAGGTTGGCCGCCTTTGCTCAACCCCATACCCGAAATCAAACATGGTCAACTCGAGAAATTAATGGGCGGAGTGTAGAGATCGAGTGTACATTTTTTTCCGTGTGGCAATTCTGCTTAACCTCTTGGGAACCCAACATCAATTAAGAGTAAGAAATAAATCTTTATAATTTAATATTGAATAAGTCTGTGTTTCTTGTTTTTTCCCCAATTTTCTTATGTCAGGGTCCACACTTTGATCTTCGGGACTCCCTAGCGTTGTAACAATATGTATTTTTCCATTAGTATTGTTTTCCATTGGTTTTACTCAATAGAGTAGCTCAGTTTTAGCTAGACTATAGAAAACTTCTTTGCAACTACAAGTCGCAGCATCCGAGGAGACCTAAAAATGAATCGAAGTCCAAGGCTAAATTGCATTCAGTTATTTGAAGAAAAACTTGAGATGTAAACCGTGTACCGCATTAAGGAGAAGGTAATATATTGTAGCGTAGGACAAGACAAACGTAACTACATTAACTTCCTCTCTACACTGACCAAGAGAGCTGCTACTGGGTTCGCCTGCAGCGCCGCTTAAAACCTAACCAGGAAGCTGACAGGTAGTCGAACGTTTAAATAATACACAAGGAAAAGTTTGTACGATTCCCTGCTAATGCTTGATGATGATTAGGTCAGTAAATGAAAAAAACTGGCCCACCTGAGTGACCATTTGTCAGTTTTTTGATTGTCGGTCCGCCAGTAGCCTACTTTTGTAAGATTTCCGAATTCGGTCATTTTTTGGTAGATTTAGTCAACTTTAGCAACTTTCTCCAAATAATCATTTAATTGAACATAGTCAATTTTTCCAATGACACATCACCTATTTCCCCATGTGTGCACTTGTTCTCGTTGACTTTTAGTTCACAACTAGGGAATAACTGGCGTGAACTGATACGTATACGCCTCAAAAATAAGATATGTACAATACATAAACATTGGTATAAAAATTGAGCTGTGGAATAAACTGTTGGTGATAAGATAATGATAGTTGTGTATGTTGTCAGATTCATACTTAATTCGTTGACAATACAGTGCAATGAGGACTTTTGTGGATATTAAATATAGTATATTAGAAATAAGTAATTTGGAAGAGCCCTGACCCAAATTTAATCTATAAGTTTAGGTAAACAGTTATATACTCGTAAAAAATATGTCCGGATTTCTATTTTACGTCCATACATATGTAATAAATTATTTACTTTCATATTAGTGTAGAACAGCTATCTAGCTGGGAAGTCATGAATTATGAGAAGCAGTCTGGCATTAGCTACAGTTTCTGAATCACAGACTTTTTTTTACACATACCATATATCGATTAATCGCACTTTTGGACAGCTACTAAGATGGTGGCTAGCAGACTAATGATCAAATAATGCGCTTACGATAAGCATTGTCTTCTTCTTCTTCTTCTTCTTCCTTTTATCAGCGAGGTTATGATCCGAAAATAAGCGATCATAACCCTCCCAATTCACCGCATTTCTACTGATCTGCCTGTGGGGTTTGCCTATTTGACCTCAGAAAATATCGGCAGGCCTGCCGATTTTGGATCACTTGGTTACTGAGGCCAATGAAATGCCGATGTCGTCGCATTTGTCTGATCCAGGCGTTTATAGGCCTGCCTTTCCTACATCGCGATGTCTTCCTACAATAAGCATTGTCATCTTTTTTATTCATGGATAAGCTATTCTCATTGCCTAAAACGTGCTCACTCACGATACGTTTTAACACACATTGCTGGCACTGAATTTTCTTCATTAGATGTGCCATCAAATTTGTTTTTATCAACGTCAGTCAAAGACTCACTGCACAGACTCACAAACACATTTAGTGTTTTTTTTTTCCATCAAGTCTGAAATCGGATGTTAGGTTTTTCATTAACAGGCGTCTTTTGGATGCAGGTATACTTCCGTGCCAAAATTAGAAGCAAAACATTAACACTTGGGAATTAGAACTCTTCACCAACTTGTCAGTCCTATGATGTCGAAATTCTATATCTAAACTCATATTCAAAATATTGAAGTTAAGGGATTCTACCATTTTAAAGATCCTAGTTAAAGAGTCAAAGAAGGTGCTTATTTCTAAGAATCAGTCTTAATACAATCGAAGGAAAATGCAAGTACTCAGTTCGATTGGGTTATGGTGAATTTTAACCGCTATCTGCTTAGCAAGTGACTCCCACAATTCCTTTCCGTACCTCACACTACAATATTTCGTACCGTAATTCAGAGATACATAAATGAATTTAATTGAGATTTGCATATCTTTGCTCCCAGTCATAGTTGTTAATAAATTAAACATCAGAAAGCACTTCATTAAATTAACTCGTTTAACTTGCATCAGAATACAATGAGCTTTAATTAATAGCGTAACCCGAGGATACATAATGACAACGACTTGTCACAAATGGAATCTTACTCAAATGCATTTGTTCAACTTTGTCTCACTTAGTAAATAAGTACATAACCAATAAATCTCAACACACCCCTGAATGCCCTAATTTACTCAGGTGTGCCCTTCTCTCGCATGCACAACATCTTCGCAGTACAATAGTCCTTTCAACATCACCAATGGCTATGGTTCAACTTTAATAAACACATTATAATACCAACATCCCTTGCATACACATCCTGCAATTTTTTCCTCTTGTAAACCTGCAAATGCATCGTGTATCCTGACAAGAGCAGACCGATTTGAGGATTGCAGACGCTGCCGCCGCTCCGGTGAAGAATTTATTTTTGTCTGCACTCTTAAGAACCAGTCTCATAGCTGGCATTGTATCTCTCGTCGCCGATTATTTATACCATTCCCATTGGCGAAAGATATGAAATTGAAAATTGGAACACATTCTTCCATTCATACAGACGGAACAACGATAACGATGACACCATGTCGCCTATGACTGGGAGGCTGCTTCTACAGAGTCGAACAAGAGCGAATCCGCACTTAAACGAACAACAAATATGAAATTAGACAGGTGCACCATCAAGTGGCACTCATCCTTCTCTCTGGCAGACGACTGTATCCACACAGTCCATTGCCCACCAGCATCACAACCCATTCGGATGCAGGCTGTTGGAATGATGAAGATTATTCGCATTTCAAGTGATGCTCATCACTTTTTCTTTCAAAAACAAGTAGTAATCCACCTGTCAAGCAACTGGGTTGATTCTTATGAAACAAGCGGCCAACAGGAAGAATTTTAAAATACTCTGGCGATGGTGACTCCTATCCTCATGGAAGTGGAATAGGTAATTTGCTACAAATAAAACTCTACGGCACAGCGCAGCGCGAACAGTCAATCGTTGCGCCTCAATGAAATGTGTTTCAAGTGCTATACAACTGAACTACTTATAAATACAATGACCATGGCGATTTGCGCAAGACAAATCGTGTATAGAACTTGGAACAATAAGTCTAGTTCGACTTTGCTTGAAGGAAAAAACGATGGAATGAGGATGCAATTATGGGTGAATGCGTCCGTCGGACACAGCAATCCTTACAAATTATTGAAACATTCGCGCTCTAAGCATTTTTAATTGCCAGCTATTAACTTGCTAAATGTAAAGGGACTGTTAGAACGGGTTTGTCTTGTTCAGAATAGAAGAGGTTATGTTCTTTGTTTGCTTTATCAATAATATCAGGGGCTGAAGAACTGTAAAGAGACGAAAAAAACAAAATAGCTAGAGTTCTGTGCTAGTGGAACGGCCTCCTCTGAACCACCCTGAAGAAGTTATAAATTTCATGATGGTGGTTGAAGGCTTTTCAGACAGGTCGCCTAGATGGTTAAATAAATAGTCTTCCTGGTACTGCAGAGATTAGGGCATTTGCAAAGGAAGTGTTCCGTGTCCTCTTCTACGTCTGTATTGCCGCATCCTCTGCAGAGTTCATCTGTACATAGCCGCATTTTCTTCCGGTGGGCCGCCAATAGGTTGTGACCGGTAATGATACATACGAGAAGCGCCAAGTGTTATTTTATGTAAGAATGAGCTTGGTTTTCGTCTTGTCATGTTTTGTCCAGATGCTTCTGGAGACACGGCTCTCCATCTTTCTTCTGCCTGTTGTTTGAAGTCAAGTGCTATATTTCATTTAACAAGTATTAGGGAGGTAGGACTGAGCTTTGGACCATTGACAGGTCTTGTTCTGATCTTTTTCTTGCCAGATTCATTCGCCATCTCATTCCCTGGAATTCCTTTGTGTCCTGTGACCCACCAGAGTGTTACATGATGGCTTTGGGTAAGCATGTCAAGCTCCTCGCTACAGCGTTTTATTAGCTTTGATTTTGTAACCGCGGATGAGATGTTCTTTATAGCAGCTTGACTATCTATGTAAATATCAATCTCTTTCCTAGTAACACGTTTTGTGGATAGTTCTCGCGCCGCCTCTGCATCGCTAGGACTTCTGCCTGGAACACACTACTGTGGTCCGGAAGCCTTAGTGATATTAAAATATCAAGTTCCGCTGACTAGATACCCGAACCCACTCCTTCGTTTGTCAGTGAAGACTGAAATACTATGCGGGTTATTGGCCCCACCGTCTTCCCAGTGTTCCGTTTCGACTTTTAGGCTGAAGTCGGGAGATGGCAGAAGATAGTCTGTGGTGGCGTCTACGTAAGCCCATCTTGAGATGCTACGGTGGCCCGTGTGGCCTTTTCTCCATAGGTTAGATTTTTTTAGGCGCAGGGCACTCATCGCGGCTGATTTCTTAACAAATAAGTCTAGTGGAATCAGTCCGAGAATTGTTTCAAGTGCTGCGGTTGGGGGGGGTTCTAATGGCGCCTGTGGTTGCTCTGCAGGCAAGTCTCTGGATTTTAGTCAACTCTGTGAGATACGCATTTTTTTTCTCTGCTATTGGCCACAAGACAATGCACCCATATGTAAGAATGGGTCTGAGCTGTGTACATCCAATGAATGATGGCAGGTTTGGGTCCCCATTTTTTACCAAAGATTCTGCTGCAAGCATAGAACGCAATGTACGCTTTCTTTATTCTTTCATTTGTGTTATCTCCAGCTCAGTTTGCGATCAAGTATGCACCCAAGATACCATACTTTATCCGAGTGGAGTGTCACCGAGTCGTAGGGGTCCGAAAGCTGGGACTATTCTTTTGTTGGTGAAGAGGACCACTTCTGTTTTCGCTGGATTAACGTTCAGTCCACAACTTCTCGCCCAATTATGGAGGATATTCAGGGCCGATTGCAGAAGTTTGGTGATAGTGTCGAGAAATTTGCCGGACATAAGAAGGACAATGTCGTCTGCATAAGCAACAACTTTTAATCCTCTGCGTCCTAATTTTGAAAGGATCTCGTTTGCGCCATAGTAGAAGAGATAGGACCCCTCCTTGCGGGGTTTCTCTAGAGGCCAGTGCATTTACTTGGCTGTCACCCAGCTCCAAGTTGATATGTCTTGTCTTGAGCATACATTCAATCCAATCAGAGAGTGTGGAATCTACTCTGAGTCGGTCCAGTAATAATCTTATTGATTCGGTTTCCACATTGTTAAAAGCTCCTTCCACGTCTAAAAAAGGCCGCTAATATGAATTCTTTGTTGTAGAGTGATTGCTCGATTATTGCTACCACTTCGTACAGGGCTGTTTCGACTGATCGGCTCTTTGTGCAGGCATGTTGTACTGGGAACATGTCTATAGGGCTTCATTTGGAGCGAATGTGTAGATCTGTTAGTCTTTCAAAAGTCCAACACGAATAAAAATAGGCTGATCGGTCTTCTGGGTTCGTGTGGGTCGGTTTACCAGTTTTAGGTAAGCAGATACAACCAATACACATAGCAACATCTAGTTTTTGTTTTTTTTTATGGTTGCGCCAAAAGGTGTGTAATCTTCTAAAGATACCAGTAGCCCGAGCTACTCGCATGCACAATTCGCAAACCTGAATACTCGATGCCAGGAATACGCCTACGTACTAAACCACACTCTGCACACTTCAACCACTCACCCCGCGGGACTACCGTTAGATATTACTTCGCGGGGCTGGTTAGCTATTTATGATCTTCTTTCCTGTCTTCCACTCCTTGTTCCAAAAGTGTTGCCGGTTGGACTTGGTTGCTCTCTTTGACTCTTTCCAGCCGCCTAAGTTCCTGCACGATTATCGCTGCAACTTGTTTCACCTCGTCCCATGTTGCATTCGATGCTATCATATGGTGCACAATGTTTTCGGGGGTTGGTATTTCTCCAATTTGTTCCTCCAGTTCTCTGTGCTCTATATGAAAACGTGGGCACTGAAAAAATACGTGCTGAGCGTCTTTTGGGGCCTCTCCGCAATTTGGACAGTTGGGAGATTCATCGAGCCCAAACCTGTTGAGATACGCTCGAAAGCAGCCATGTCCGATTAGGAACTGGCTAAGATAGAAATCTACCTCTCCGTGTTTCCGGTCCATCCATTTTTGGATATCCGATATAAGTCGATGGGTCCATCTTCCCTTTGAGGACTGGTTCCATCGCTCCTGCCATGCTCTAATGCTTCGCTGTCTTTCTTCCAGCTTAATATTTTTGACTGATGCTTGAGGTTCCTGAATTTGGGCGTCGTATGTCCTTTGTAGCTCGATAGCCAAGATATCCGCTGGTAGCATTCCCGCGATGACACATACTGCCTCGTCTGACACCGTACGCCTGCGGATATGGTCTTGGTAATACTTAATTAGCAATATATAGGTACATACATACATATGTAGTAAGGTCTAAGTACTTCCGACCTACCTCCTCTTCGAAAAATTTCCCGAAAAATATTTCCTTTTCTATTATTCCCTGAATTCGTTTATGAAAAATGGTGAACAATTCATTAAACCAGGTCAATTATTTCCTCGTCAGTAATGATTTGAATAAGTGCAGTTCTTGGGAAATCTGCACGATATGCGATATGCAGTCTTTAAGGACTGGTCTAAACGCTTTCGTTGCGGACAAGAGTCTATTGAAGATGACACTCGCTCAGGTCGAACGTCAACTACGGTCACGGAAAAAATGTTGAATTTTTAAAACGAGTTGTTCTGAGCGAACGAAGACTGAAAAATAAGTAAATTGCAGCACAAACTGAATTATCAAAACAATGGTTCTCAGGATCCTACATAACTATCTTCGTATGGAGAAACTCAGCGCAAGATGGATTACTTTTCCGATGGCTTAAATGCATTAATTAATCGAGCTTCAGGGAGAATACATTGAAAAATAAAAGTATTTGTTTCTCAATACTCAAAAGTGTGGATTATCTTTACATAAAATACAATGGTGAGCAAAAATCCAGCCCTTCAATCAACGGTCTTAAAACCATTATTGCAAAAGTTACAGATATAGTATTTTCCACAGAAAATAGCCTATATGTAGAGGGGATTTATAAATACAAAAAAATATACAGCCCAAAGTCCAGACCCTCATAATCTAATCCCATCAACTCTCCCATTCAATGCTCATACGCCCAAATGAAGAGAAATTGTTGAAATATGAAACCTTTTTGCTTACAAAGCTTGACCTTTTAGATTTGATTGCACAACTCCACTCCTACTCTTTCGACTATTTACAAATGAATTATTCCCAGCACGCACTCTTCGCATCGTACTCTTCTGTCCGGAAAAAGGATTAACCAACCTTCCAATTTATGTCCCAAAAATTAAACAAAAACAAGCAAATAGTCCTCTTCAAGTCTTAATTGACATCCCAATGAATACAAAATTTCATTTCCGACGAAAAATAAAATCCTACAAGCAAGCATCATCATCCCCCTCAACTGGCAATATATCCTCTTCAACACAGAAATGAGCCTTTTTTTTTCATATTTTACATCCCGAACACATGCAAAACCTGACCCAAACAATCTGCTCATTGAGATTTTACATTTTAATTTGGGATACCCGAGATCTCGTGTTCCTGATTCGCATTCCCGGGATTCACACAAAAATGTTGCTCATAACCCACCCACAGGAACCCACATCTGCACAAAAGTAGTTTCGCAAACTGAAAGCTACAATTTAAATGAAGCAGAAAAATAAACAAATGTGATTAATTACCCCTCAACAGACAGAGGGAGAACAGAGCATCGCGCACAGAGCAACCTTACAGCTCCCATGAAAGGGGGCCTGTAGCTCGTGACCATAAAATTTATATCATCATATAAAGATTCAAAAAATGTGCATAAATCAAGGGGTTGCAAAGCGGTCGTCTGAACGCAGGGCATCGTCCTTGAATCACTTTAAGAATCACCCCTTTAAATGGGTTCTTCTCTTGTGTTGCAAAAATCTGTCTCCTGTTCCAAGGTCCTTCCTCAAAAAGATATCAATTACTCTTTCACAAGCCTGTCGCAACCTCACTCGCTGCTCTTGGACTGGCTGTGTGTGTTGCGATAGAGCTCTACAACGTTGCTTCACTTGGCGCGAAACGATATCATGGTTTTTGTATTCTATTTATCGAACTGGAAATTATCGAATTAACATGAAAATCAAAATGAAAAGAGAACACAACAACAACAACAAAAAAAAACATCACTCTAGCAGCTAGCTAGCTGAGTGAGTAATGATGCTTTATTCAATCAACTGTGATGAATGCGCTTTTATCAAGCATGAAAATTGAATTTCAATACACGCAGCTCGGCGGCGGCCGGCAATGCTCAGTGCTCATGTTCCGGTGGCGTTCTCGGCAGCAGCGGGCGTGCCGGGGAGCAGCTAGCTACTCGCGCTAAAAATGAAATCTCATTCAATCCAATCATTGAATGTGGTTTTGAGTTGTGTGCACACGCAAATAATCAAATGAATGATCGGATGTGATTGTTGGTTATAAGCAGGATTTTAGATATGAATTCGATTATTTATTAGCATGCTTGACATTAGTTATGGGGGCGGTTGTTTGGGGTGCTTGTCAAGGGTTGTTAGTTGGATATAAAAGGTGAGTTCTGTTTGTGATTGTTATTATGAAATGTGACCCAGAAATCGGATAGCAGTGCAACTTGTAATCTCCGATTCGGTCAATTAACTTAAATTAAGTCGATTGTTTATTAGGACTGGAGAAGAAAGCTTCGCCCTTAGTCAATAGTCGTGTAGAGTTAAGGGTTGAGGTAGTGTTGATTCAATGTCAATGTGAGCATGATGCCATCAGCGTGTTGTTGGAGCTCAGAGTATGTCACAAAGTATATCACAATAAGACACTGGCTGTTGAGTAGCCCAATTGATTGAAATAACCCGACCACAGAAGATTAAGAAAGGTGTTAAAAAATCTGGTTGACATATTGATTATTATTATTATTTGGCACAACAGCTCTTTAAGTACCAGGGCCTAGTTTTTCGCAACCACTCATGTTTTGGGCGTTATATTTTTCACATGAATGGAAGGGACACACAGTTTAGTGCCGTATCCGAAGGGCAATTTATTTTGAGCAGCTTTTTCGAGACAACAATACTCTCGGATGTTTGTCAGACGTTCGCGAGAGGTGGGACCGTGAAAATTAGTTTTCCTGTTTTCTGGGATTCGAACTTGGAACCTCACACGCAGTGGTGCGACACACTAACCACTTACGCCACGGCGCCCACAACATATTGACATATTAATAACATTTAAGGAATAACATGAAGCCATTGTCATAATAGGAGAGAGCTAACCTAATGGCCTCTTAAATTTGCGATCTCTTTCGACTTCTAAACGAAAACCCCATGTATTTAAAAAAAAAAACTAATGTTCAGCGAAATTCGGTACATACTAAGAAGGTTACTCTTAGTGCAATGCTTTTAATTTAGGTTCGTTTCATAAGCGGACTCTATTCGAGGGTAATACACTATAGACTATATTTTCACTAATCAAATCGTGTTTCAAAAGGTACACTCTTCCAATAGTATCCTTGGCAGTATGTACTCGTACATGTCTTTAGAATGGTCACGAAGTCGTTTTCTAGAGTTATATTTCAGAAATCCTCCATTTAAAAACGTAAAGTATATATTTGCTTAGATATTGGTGACAGGCTATCCAGGAGCTGCGACGACACAATATGAACAGGAGCGCAACCATCTTCAAAATAGCCGCACAAAGAAGGAGGAATGCTCGGGAGATTCGTTCGCCAAAGTTCATGAACAATGCTCATGGCTAGCTCCTTGTTGATGACGACAAAATTCTGCAGAGGTGGCGGCAGTGTTACGCGAAACTGTGATAACTACAGATGCAATCCAAAGTATAAGAATCATAATGGAAACACATCGTGATTCCTGAAAGGATTTGTATATTGTATTGGTTGACTTTGGAAAATCATTCGACAGACAGCGACGAGATCTGATGTGGGTGGCGCTAAGACATCGAAGGGTTCCAAAAACCTGTGAACAGATGATCATGGACATATACAGAGGAGCAAGGACAAGAGTAAGATGGCCTGCTGGAATAACCAAAGAGTTCCCAATTAAAGTCGGGGTGCAGCAGGGAAGCGTTTTAAGTCATTTGCTCTTTATTGCAGACCTTGACTATTTGCTTGAAGGTAAAGTGTCGGACCCCAAGGTACATCAATTATTCTTTGCTGAAGATGGAGGATCCTATGTCCCTGCAACGAGCACTTGATGTGTGGGTGGACATTTTGGAGGGAAATGGGTATCGCATTAGTTAAGAAAAGGCAGAATACTGCGCTACTCATTCTGTGATCCACTCAAGCCTATTCCAGACAAATATTTGAATGGAACAGTGCTTCCCAAGTGCGAAAAGTTCAAATATCTGGGATCTATGATCAATATCAAAGCAATCTGTGATGACGACATCAATCATCGCGTAAGCGTAGGGTGGATAAAGTGGCGAGAAAACTCCGCTATCTTCTGTGACCGAAAAATGCCACCTAAGTTGAAAGGAAGTCTCTACACCGCAGTTATACATCCAGCGCTTACGTACGGTTCACAATGTTGGACAAAAAGTATGAAAGTAAATTAACGGCAGCTGAGATGAAGATGCTTTGGATGACAGTAGGAGTGACAAATCTTGATCGAATAAGAAGTTCGAAGATCCGTGGAAGCCTTCACGTCAAGGAAACCATCTTACGAAAAATAGAGCGCAACCGGTTCAGCTGGTACTGCCACGTTCAAAGAAGAGATCATTTGAACCCTGTTAAAAAGGCAATATCAATGAACGTTCCAAAGACATCGGGAGGCAGTGGAGGCAAGCCTGCAAACGCCTGGATCACACAAATGAAACAAATGAAGGTGATCCAAAATCGGGAGGCCTGTCGATATTTTCTGAGGTCAAATAGGCGAACTGCACAGGTGGATCAGTAGAAATTCAGTGAAGTCGCAGGTTTATGATCTCTTATTTTAGGATCATAACCTCGCCAAAATAGGAAGAAGAATACATACTTATATAAATCGTGGCACCTGGGCTGATATTAATTATATTTATGTTTCTGTGTTCGACATCACAGTGCGATTGTTTATCTGTGAGAAACGTCTTTCCATGATAATACTCAAAAGTGTGTAGTAATCGTTTTTACCTTCAGCACGCGGAAGAACGATGGCATCCCTAACTGTGGTAATGCGAGATTTCGAACTGTGGAAAAGTAGCAGCCCTAACTGCGGTAATCTGGTAGGCGAGGTATCTGAGACTGTAACTAAAAAAGGATAAATGTAGGCAAAGGAGGAGGAATTTTATAAGAAGGTATTATATAAGGAGCGAAAGGAAGATCAGATAGTAGGGGGCATTGCATTGTACTGAAGATACATAGCGGGGTTATCGTCCGAGAAGCATCAGCTGCCAACCATCGAGTAAGAAATCTTTAAAGAGGGGTCGCTTACCACTCTGCGAAGTAAGTCAAACAGTACTTGCTAGGCGGTGTGGCTGTTTCTTCAATCAACAAATTGAATCGCGAATATCTTTAAATTAAAGTTGAATACTAGTAGCATAAAGTTTTTCTATTAAATGCCCCGGAAGAAAACAGAAAAGAAGAAAGTGTGAGTGCTACGAAAGAAACAAAAAAGGTAACAATAAAGAGGGTAAAATACGAGTAAGTCCGTGCAATTTGCAGAGAACGAACTGTTTTACAATGTAAGCTCATTGCCGAGATTTAATAATGGTCCCTGTTAGTGAATTTGTGAATTGGCATGTGCCCACAATATATACCCTTATGACGGCCATACCCGTAGGAGGTAGGACTTCGACTCCTGCGTGGGGTATAGCGCATACCACTTCACCAGCTCAGCCGCTAAACTAAACAACGCAGACCGGAAGTCCAAGTCCTAGTTTAGTTAGCTATAGATCATTACTAGCTCCAGTTAGACTGAAAATTGTGATGAATTATTTCAGACGCACTTACATATGTAATACATAGAAGTGTTGGAGTATATTTTGTAGGACAGTGTCCTGCGGCTCCTAATACCCGAAAAGAACAAAAGTTCGGGTTTTGCTAAGAACATCGTCATTACCGATACTGCTTATTTGCTAGAATTGGACCGGAATAAAACATCATGATACTTACACCCTTGGCAGCTTAGGGATTGGAACAGTTTCGGAATTTTTTATAGAATTAGGGATGAGAGCATTATTGTAGATCACCTCAAATCCTCACTGTTTCTTTTACAGGATCATCCACCATACCAATAAAAAAAACTTGGGTAAGGCTGTACATCGTCCAGGTAGATAGGGAAATAAATTGAGGCAACGCAGTCGGAAGATCATTGATGAACATTGAAAAAAGTATTGGACCAAGTATAGATGCTTGAGGGGCACCACTATAAAACTATCAATAGAATATGAATAGACGAAGTTTGGATTTGGTACAAACGGCTTGAACATGGTTAGTGAAATATTAGTCTGTTAGCTGGAACAGAAAAGATAAATTGTGTGGACAGAAAGTTGTTTCAAAGAATTAATGGATTTACACAATCAATAATTTATTGCTGTCTATGTATTATTTAATTTAGTAACATATTATGGATTCACGGACTTTCGACAAAAATGGAGAAATAGCGATTGATCTATACTCCGGAACGTTATCTCTTTACCTATTTAAAGCTCTAATTTGTTCAACTAAAACACTAGTTGAGTTGTACTTCATAAAGTTGTACTTTATACTGATAAAAAATAAACCAAGTAACCATTGCAATCATTTAAATTCAACATCACTCGAATACAAGCATTTGCTGAGAAAATACGCCCAACTTGCACTTGATACTTGTAGCTTTTGTAGCATTTACTTATAAGATTTATTCACCAGAATATTTACTTCATTTCAAAATGTGCTATTGCACTTAAATTCCACACATATTTCCTAAGTAGGTATGTATCTGCATACATATGTCTTCTCTCAAGATATCTCACAAAATTGTATACAGAAATATGATCTATAAGAAGAAGAATTCCGAAGGTAATTTTTAAAATTCGTTTTAAATTTAATTCAATTATTTAAAATTACCTGAATTGAACCCTCTTCATATGGATATGTTTGAGATGAAGACACGCAATTTCCTCAAATTGTTGATGGAGCCCATTGAAGTCGATGTGCGGCGCTTCATGGGCTGTCTCCCTTAAAGTACGTTCATTACATTCATTCAGCATAGCCTGATATATGATGATCCCCATTTGGGGTGACACATTTGGATTACCTTGTGCGCTACTCCCTATACTATTCACCAACACGGTAGCATAGTTCTAAAATAAAAGACTCACTTTTGAAGATGACAATGAGTGGGTAGGAAATTTCCTTTTGTCACTTACTTCAGACGTGATGCCATTCGTTAAGATTGACATATGAGGAAATCAAATTCATCCGATGTTTCAGATCCTCGTCGTACGTTAATAAGCTTCATGCGAAAAGGGTTACACTCCAATGTTGGTAATCGGGTGTAATCCGGTTGGTTATCTGAGATTTTTATTAGGATGGGATTTTTTTTTATGCCATGATGAGAGGGATTTAAAGGAAAAATGTTTATGAGTGGATGAGTGGAAGAGCTGTTGATGCCAGCATTAGATATAAAGGTTTGCGGGAGTATTATTATATATAAAAATCAATGGGAAAAGTGTGTTTTTCAAGAAGGTTTTTCCTTGAATACTTTTCGATAGGTACTTGATGGAAAAACTCTTTTTAACGTAGAAACTGGATTATGAACAAAAAAACAAGATGCTACGGCAGACAACTAAAAACGGATTATTCTTAAAACAGCTTTAAAAGTATATTTCGTATTTGATAGGGTTTCTTTAATCTTAATGTTTGATGTGGAAGTTGTCAAAATTCCGAGAGCCTAGCAGTACCAGAAGAAGAAATTCTCTATAAATTGCAGACAAAATAATAATATATAAATAAAATAAATAATTTAAAACAGTCAAAAGTCAAATGAAATCGATGAGCAATCAACGCTCGGTATCAGTAGCATCACCAAGTAGCTTCAAACAGTACCCAGCGAAGAGTTCAGACGGTAACCTGCTGATTTCGAATGAGAATTAGCTCAAGACATGGCGAGAACATTTCGCAATAGTGCTTAACCATTTTGACGACAGCGTTATGATCACGGATTCAAATGAGCCTACCGAAGCAACAAATTCCTGAATACGCACATCACCTCTTAACCATCACAAAGATAATAGCCGTGAATAGATTCCTCAAAAAAAAAATAAAAAAAGAGGTGGGGTTTTATGGCATCCTTGTCGAACTCTTTTAATCGGTGCCAAATACACCGGCACAACTACTCCATCCACTTGTACGAAGTGAATGGGTAATTGAACGATCCTCACATACATATGTGGAAATGAAGGATAACCATCAAGATTCCAAGAAAAGGGAAAGTGATGGAGTATGCGGAAGTTTTCATTAAATTAAACACACATTTATTGCGAAATCAATGTAAAACTTTATTGATTAATGAAGTTCGGTCCATGGGACACAACATCGGTCGTTTGCAAAAGAAGCCGAGGTGGTCAGGCTTCTTTTGCAAATGACCATCCGAATGTTAAAATTATCGATGACTTTTTAAAGAATAAGTGGGTCAATGTTATGTTTGAGATCCTGAATTGTTGGTAGGTTATTGGCATAGACCTTACTCTTCAAATAAACCCACAGGAAGAAGTCTAAAGGTGTCAAATCGCATGACCTTGGAGGCCAATCAACTTCTCCTCCACCATTGCCCGAATTCCGAAATGTTACTTTTACAGATCGCCGATTTTCGTAATAAAATTGAATAACAAAAATGGATTGTTGCATGGTAAACGACTCCATGACTAAAATTGCCAAAGATTGTACTTAACATCTGTCGAAAAGATCAACCACATTGAATTCAGTAAATGACAGTCATTGACAGCCAACATCCACACCATATGTTGGCACACCCTTTATTCTGACGGCGTTAACCAAAATAATAATTTTGGGAAGAATAGAAAAGCAATTGGATTCAACTCTTACATAAATATCTTGCGGATCATCATAATACAATTTTTAGCACAAAAACCAAGCTGCGACTATCCTGTATGGGGGTAGTATATGAAATAAGGATTTTACTCTCCAGCAATTCAAAAGTAGAACCAACTGACATCCACAGACATCTCGAGACGCTGTCTCAGCGTAATTGGCTCGCTCTTTTCACGGGAAGGTTATAAAAACAACACTCCTAGTAATTCTTACTTCAGGGTAGTTCACCTAATTCGGATTGAATACAAATTGCTGAAATCACAGCTTCGTGGATATATATAAGGACTGAACTGCAAATAGAGAGTGGATCTAATCTAACATACATTGAGTGGGGTCAACAGTGGGTAAATAATTCAATAAACTCGGCTTTCCGGGGTGGTATGCCAACAACCATTAGGCAGGCGCCTGCAGCTAAAGTATAATAACATATATCTTAAAATTTCGATATCTCAAAAACTAGGCGTTCTCCACCTATATACATATTTTTATATAAATACTGAGAAAAACCACATTTTTAACATATTCCAAGATCACCGAAATCGAAGCAAGGATGCTTTTCGAAATAACTACCTACCCATATACATACCTATACATACATATATGTGTATTTATTACGACGAAAATCCAAAAAAAAAATGTGTCAAGCCTTTCAGGTCGAATTCGCCAAAAACATTTTACGTACTTTCTTTTTAAGCATAATGGAATGTTCCTACAACATTTCAAGAAAATCGGAGGGTTCCACTTTCCATTACGTCAGCCAAAACTTAGAACTAATTAACTGCTATAAACATCTTAGTCGCCTTAAAATTTCCTTGCAATAAGCACTGTACTATATCCATAACAAGTATGTATATACCTATTAACTTACAACTTACAAGATATCTACTCCACTGCACAACTTTGAACATAAATAATTCCATTCCACTCCAGTGCAGACCATCCTTTATGTAACTTCTCAAACTGAGTTACTTTTCATCAAATTTAACCTCCAACAAAGTCTGCATACCAAAAAGCAAACCAAAAAAAAAAAATCACTTCCATGATACGATCAAAAAGGCTTACGCAAAAACACTACAACCCATAGACAATCATTTCGAGCACATTACCCACCTTCCCCACTTTCTTATTATACCCATGAATGATAGGCCATATCCACATGAATTGATTGGAACGAGATACTCACTGAAAGATAAAGTCATTCCGAGGAAATTATCCTCCTCAACGATACCGTACCGAACCTACTGAAAGAGTTAACGTTAACGACCCGCTCCATTGGACATGCTTAACTAAAAATGACAAAAAAAAAAGAAAATAGGAGAAAATATTAAAAGGCCAGGGATAGAAAAAAAAAAGCTTAGCTTAACAAGGGTATAATACCTTGTACGTTGCTTGCTGCTTTGCTTTGTATCTCCCTAACTTTGGGTATCTCTACGGAGATTTTTTCGCTTTTTTTTTTTGTATACTAGTACATCCGATACAAAACAAGGCAGAGATCCATTGAAGTATATAAAATGACACACTATGCACATTCTTTTGTGTTTCTATAAAACAACGAGGGAAAAGGCACACAAAAATAAAAGAGGATTACTTTGGGAAAAATATCCAAGGGTACACTCTTTAGGTTCTTATAGAATGCTTTGTATGTCCACTACTGTGCTCCACATACCCGAGCTGGGTTTTGTTGGCGCACAGAGCAAAAATGCCGATCTTTGTTGTCATGGCTTTTTGTTTGAATTTTTTGGTTATTCACTGCTGTCATAATAGTATTATATTTTATATTTATATGTTATCACGTGTATTGTCTTCGGTTTTAATTTATAGTGTGCACTAGAACTGTACGTTGTTTCTGCGTTGGATACATATTTTTGAGTCTACATGTCTGCCAATTCTCTAGACCATGAATTTAGCAACCAATGAATAGCTTAAGAGGGAGTACAAGTTTTACCATCGCATTATCTGTGGATAGTTACTTCTTCAAGAATGAGCCATCAACTCGCAATCCTCCAACGAAGTGGAGAAGAACCATCACCCCCAGCACATCACTCGTACATTGATGATGAATTAATTTCAAAGAATGGGTGTACTTCTGTGTACCCAAAAACTTCTGATTTGATTGACGATGAAAATGTAAGGGAGCAATTGCTAAAGGTTGGATTACGTTGTTTAGCTACGTTAAATTGATTGCTCCCCCATACCCACCGCAGGCGCTGGCTGTCATGTGTGTGTGTGTGGGAGTATGAGAATCATGCCTAACAGGGAATGCCTTTATTCGAAATCACTCTCTTCATACCGATGGAGGATTAAACGAGGGTTCAGTTCAGTTTTGGTTCGGTTTGATTGGGGCTCGGGGTTGGGGCTGGGTAGGCTTATTCAATGGGCAGATGACAAACTGTGTGCGAGGGCCAACAAGTGGTTCCTCCAGAAAACATACGCAGCGCAGAGATCAACAGTTTAATTTTGAAACTTTAGACAAAAGTTTTTTTCTTTTTTTATTTTCTTCTTTTTTGTGAAAATGTTCTTCTCTGAAAGTCTTGATTCCTTTTCAGCAGAAACAATAAAGTTCTTGGTAATTCGAGAAGAGGAAAAACGACGAGAGGAGAAGATTTTCTTTGAATTGTTCTCGATGTTACATGTGTTCGAGATTAAGTAACTTCCTATCGTTTAAGTGTATTTAAAAGTTATTTTATTAGCTTGGATTCGTGAGTTGGAGTTGCCTATCTTACTGGGAACACTGCTTTCATTTAACAATGTCTATTCTTCTGTATGATTAATATAATTATGGCCGATATATAGTACAATTGAAAGAAGTATCTGCAACAAAATGTAGTGAAGAAATATCATGCGATAACAGACATACGAATCATATAGTATAAGGAAGAAAACTACTTAGATCATGCAACCTTATTGTCTAACTTGCAATTAAACTTAATTCTCACACAAGACCGCTATTGCCAACTTGAGATTTATGAACTTTGACTTATTTAAACTTTTCCGACGTCTGTCACTCTAAGTTACCAACTTAGATTGCATTTGTATTTCAATTCATATGTCGTGGTTTTTTCCCAATTTCTGTTGTAATTTAACCCTCTCCGCTATCCCTTCGCCCCATTTGCTTTATGTGAATTGAGGGCGACTCATTCATTTGTAACTGCTTGAACTGTTAGTTTTTCAGAAGTCTGCGACCACATTGCCACCTCCTTGGTTACCCAATGATAATTCTTTTTGGATCGATCCATCAGTGGAATTAGAGATCAGAATAGGTGACCGTCCCACGTGGGAAGATAAATTCAGGGTTCTGAGTTTAGCTTAGACGTAAAGTCAAAAGCTTGCTGTCAAATTTGTCAAAATGCATATCTACGGAATTGCACTCAATTGAGAGGTTAGGTAGAGAAAGAAGTATGGTGGAGCCCAGAGAGTATAAGATTTAAACATTCTCGAGCATAAGTAAATGAGTTTTGGGAGTTTTGGGGACCCGGATCCATCACACAAGCCAAGGCACCCGAGAAAGCGAGTGTTGCGCAACAGGAGAATCGCTGAAAAGCTGATTACTATTATCAAAGCTGCCTATGAGGATGTAAACTGTCGCATCTTGAAATGTTACAGGATTGTATTGTCCAAAGTGGTGTACTGCAAGACTACATACTTTCACCAATTTCATTCCTAGTCATAATGAGGAAAAAATTAATTTAATTCACTTTTTTGAGATATACTATATAACATCACAATTCTTTTCTTTTCTTTATTACATTTATTTTCAATTAGCCGACTTAATAACTTTTATCTGGCACAGCAATTGTAATAAATTATTGTTAAGGTAAGTATTATCCAAAAATTAATGTAAATGGTGAAAATCCAATAAATGTTAGTTTGGGGCAAAGCTGCTGGAGACGACGGCTTTACAGCCGAACAGCCGAAGGGAGGAGAAGGTGTGTTGGTAAAGAGCATGCACCAGCTCATCTGTAAAATCTGGTCGGATGAAGGTATGCCCGATGAATGGAACCTCAGCATGGTTTGCTTTATCCTGAAGAAGTATAATTCGTAGCATGTGTTGGTAAATTGTCGTTTTCCTAGTGCAGGATGTCGGAACCTGTCAAGTGCCTCGCGTGTACAAGTGACGTAGTCCTATTCTTTCTATACACTCGTTTATCGGCGAGGTTAAAATATGAACGCAAGGGATCATAACCCTCTCACTTCGCTACATTTCTACTGATCCGCCTATGGCGTTCACCTGTTTTGACCAATCTTTGTTGCCTGTGGCTATAGCGAAAATCTGCTGCTAGTTTTGAACTTTACCTGGTAAGAGGTTTTCAATATTTAAATCCCACAAACTATCAAACATTTTTTTTCTGACAAACATCCGAGAGTATCGTTGCTTAAAACTATAGGAAATTTTATACATCGCCTTTATTAAAAAAAATCCGAATAATCCATTTTTCGTTATTTTGAGAATTGCGAAAATCATCTTCTTCTTCTTTTTTCGGCGAGGATATGATCCGAAAATAAGAGATCACAACCCTCCCACTTCACCGCATTTCTACTGATCCGCCTGTGGGGTTCGCTTATTTGACCTCAGAAAATATCGGCAGGCCTTTCGATTTCGGATCACTCGGCTACTGAGGCCAATGAAATGCTGATGTCGTCGCATTTGTGTGATCCAGGCGTTTATAGGCCTGCCTTTCCTACATCGCTATGTCTTTGGAACGTGCATGGATATTGCCCTTCTTTTTTTTTTGAAAATTGTGAAAATAGCTTTTTAAAAAATTATCTTCCCGCGGGAAAGAGAAATGTCAACTAGTCCCCCAACAAATTTTGGTCAGACTAATATAAACTTCTGAGATATTTCGAGACTCATATCGCTATTGAGGTTGTTCTAAATTGATCGATCTCCAAGATAAACAAGAATCAAACCATTAACTTAAGACTTATTGGTTTCCAAAATTCCGTGTATTTACCAAGCAGTCTTGGAATCGTAATTTCTCGATAAGGATGCTCAGTAGGGACGAATGGGCATTTAACACTATCATAATGTGATTCTTAAATAGCAATTGTGCCGGAGCAAGCATTTTTGCCGAAAAATTGGCATATCCACGTCCAGAACTGGTAGACCACAATGCTGTCACTGTCGTAGGCGTAGTCGCTGTCATTTGAGTTTGCGAATACCTTTTAGCCTTGCTGCGCGACAAATATTCAAATTGCCCAACTTTATACGACTACGACTACAACCACGAAAGCGACTTATGTATTCATTTTTATTTTATTTTTTCTGAAGGAGTATAGGATTGATGGTTCCTTGTTAAAGGTGATTCAGTCTTTATACAAAACTGTAGAAGCTGTGTTCGAATAAACGGTGTTAAATGAATATATTTCACAGTGGGCGCTGGACTCCGCTAAGGGTGCGTTTTGTCACCTCTTCTCTTCATTGTATATATGGATTCGTTTCAACGCAAGGAGATGTCACCATCCGGAGAAAGGTCTGCAGAGGAACACCCCAAGGTGGAGTTCTGTTTCCGCTAATATGGCTCCTTGTGGTGGATGAGATCTTGGTAATGCTGAAGGAAAATGGCTTCAACGCGACGGCCTATGCCGACGATGTGGCTATCCTGGTTTCGGGGAAATTTCCTCCAGCCCTAAGTGAAAGGTTCAACTTCGTACTACAATTAGTGGATAACTGGGTCAGCAATAACGGGCTGGGAGTGAACCCTTCAAAGACGGAGGTAGTTCTTTTCATGAAGAAGAGATCAATTCCTACCTTCAGACCCCCAAATATAGGTGGTATTGAACTAAGTATCCCAAGTTCAGCTCCATAGTTGAGCGTAATTCTGCATTCCAAACTAAAATGGAAGGAAAATATTGCCGAACGTATCAGAAAAGTAAGCGTAGCTTTCTATTCTTGCAAAATGGTATTCAGTAATATGTGAGGCTGCAAACCAGCTATGGCGTACTGGATGTACACGACGGTAGTAAGGCCCATTCTCACATATGGTTCACTAGTGTGGTGGATGGTGGTTGAGAAGCAATACCAGCTTTCAAACCTCACCAAAATCCAGAGGGTAGTATACATCGGAGTCATGGGATCAATGAGAACAACACCAACAGTGACAATGGAAACCATGCTAAGTTTCATTCCGCTTGATATATACTGTAGCAGTCTGGCGGCCAAAACCGCTATAAGATTGAGAAAAGGCCGATTACGACCATACCTCCATTTTGTCCCGATGGGGGAATATCAATGGATTGACGGAAACCGATCACATGAACCCGATGCTAGCGTTTGAAAGGAGATTCACTACAAGAATTCCTGACAGAATATACTAGATGAACCGAAGAACCATTAAGAAAAAGGAGTTGGTGTTCTATACCGACAGTTCTAAGATGGACGTTGGCACGAGTTTATTGTGAAGCCCTAGGAATAAACCACTCCTTTATAATAAGCGACGACTACAGCGTATTTCAGGCCAAAGTCACAGCCATCATACAGGCTGCTGAAACTTTACGTGAAAGTAATATCGTTGGTAGAACGATCACTGTCTATATAGACGGCTAGGCCGGCGTCAAGGCTCTGGACTCTGCTGTAATTAGGTCGAGGCTTGTGAGGATCTGCAAATCACTTTTAAAGGAGATATCTAGAGCCAATGCGGTCACCCTCTGCTCTGACTGACGAGCTTGCTAGAAAAGGGTCGGCGCTGCACTTATCGCGGGTCCTCCCTTTTGTAGTAACCCCAATCAGTTCCTTATGGAAGGTAATAGGAGATGAAGCCATCGGTCACAGAAACAGATGATGGGTTCCTCTGGAAACATGTGCTATGGCCGGCCTTCAGCAAGAAGAGATCAACATCTCCTGAAACTTAGTCGCTATAGCGCACGGGTCGTTTCTGGCATAATTATTGGTCATTGTGCCATTGGCGTCCACGCGGAGCGACTTGGTGTGCTGCATAACGACTATTGTAGAAGTTGCAGGGATGAAGAAGAAATTTCATCTATTCGTCACCTGCTGTGTGATTGTCCTGCCCTTTCCATCAGAAAAATGAGGACTCTTGGTAGTTACTTCTTCTCGGAGCTGGAGGACTTAGGCAATATAGAGCTGAGAGACCACCTAAGATCCATATTACTATCTGGGTGGTTCTAACAGCGGACTATCTTTACAGCATTTCCAGGTTTAGATAATTTGGGCAGTGAGCAGTGACTCTTTTGTCACAAGGTATCCATCTACCTAACCTAACCTATATGGACTGGATTTTGCAGCGCAGCCGTGGCGGAGAATGTTTCAAAGTGAGAGACTTGAAGATTAGTCATTTGCTCTTTGCGGATGACTTGGTCACCCTTGGTTCCTCTCAAACCGAACTTCAACGCGCACTTGAAAAATGTGTAGCCGTTTGTGATGATGCGGGAATGAAGATCAACGTGAACAAATCGGAAGTAATGATCGTTTCTAAAATACCGATTCAGTACACTCTGCATGTTAGTGGTCCCGCTAAAGCAGGTGAATAAGTTTAAGTACCTTGGGGTCTTGTTCACGAGTGATGGGAAGGGCAATGCCGAGCCGGATCAATTTTGACAGAGCTTGATCAATCTGTTATAAGGAAGGCCGAATTTAGTGTTCAAGCTAAATTATCGGTTTTTAATTCGGTGTATGTTCCAATTCTCACCTATGGTCATGAAATTTGGGTAGTGACCGAAAGAATAAGTTCGCGGATACAAGCTGCCGAAATGAGGTTCCCTTGCGGTGTTGCTGGAATCGATGGTTTGGTGACTTAGTGCGTATGCCCCCAGACCGGCTTCCAAGGCGTGCCATGATTGCCGTGCAATCAGGTAGGCGACTCTCTTGTAGGCCTAGAAATAGATGGTTGGATCCAGTCCGACATCTCTCCTGGAGCCGTCTAGGGATTCATCCTGATGAGTTGTAGTCAATGGCGGAGTATCGAGAAGGATGGAGGATCCACCTGAACATCCTACCCCAGCGACCCTCATGAAGGACTAGCTGGCCATTGAAAATGTATGTATGTACATATGTATTCATTTGTGTACATTTCAGTTTTTGTCTGGACTTACGAACGTGACTACCAGTAAGAGTCCCAATTTATCCCAATTCATTTTTTCAAGCTGAGATTCTAGCCATATACGATGCAGCCCAAAAGGTAGGTAGGAGGATATCTCCATTTACGTTGATAGCGAAGCAGCCATTAAACCTTTATCAACCACTAAAATATCATCCAAATTAGTCGGACTCCATCACTCAGAGCGTCAGGCTCTAAACAGGCGGAATAATGTCCAAATTATATTGGTACCAGCCTATAATGGCATTAGCGGAAATGGAACAGGCTCGGACCTCTGTGTATCATTAACAGACAAAGGAGTTTGGGTTCCCATATCACACGTAAAATCTAAAATAAGAAATATAATGCTGAACATAGCAGAAAGCAGATGGGAAAATATACAAACCTAAGAGAATGGGTTAGATATTAGTATACCTAAGAAACGGTTAGCCCTAATTAATTATAATAATTATGTTAAGCAATCATTCACAAAAGATGAAGATAATTAATTTGCAGCACGTTTGACCCGGACATGAGGAGAAAACTGCACACTTTCTATGTTATTTATTATTATTTTACTTTACAAAGGTTACAAGATAAATAAATTTGTATCGTCCGGAATATAACGCCGGGGAACTATGCCCATATGGCCGATTTCTATGGTATTGTCCAGGAATAAAGGAACTGGTAGGCATACCCATATCGATGATCGTGAATTTCTGCAACCAATGTGGTTGCACAATGTTCCAATTCAAAACGAACTCAACCATATCAAACAGTCAAGTCTAACTCGAAAAAAATCTTTTCTTTTCCCTCTTTGCAGCAGGTATATGGGTATCGCTAATGGCAGACGTTGACCTATGCAAGTCACCAAGTAATCTGGCTGCAACCCACCTAACCTAACCTAACCTACCAAGCAGTCAGCACTTTTACGTCTCGCTTTAGAATACAAATAATTATTGTTCCGACGCAAAATCGAGTAAAATATAAAATACCTTATCTTCTAGCAGTCTTTACTTTTCATTTTCTACCATCTCATGCTAATCACTGAGACATTTTAAACTAAAGTCACTGGTACATTCGTCATACTCTTCAGTCTTTCCTTCTCTACCTACCTTACATAGGTACTCTATACAGACTTTTTTTTGTGAATTGGTATAACCTAATTCGTGTGTTGTACGTCTGCTTTTTTGGATTCCCCAGGGCAAATTCATTTAACCCAGTTAAAAGTGTTGCCACGAGACTCCATTCCCTCTCAAACGACAAAAATTCTCAATCACTGCATAAAGCAATTCGAAAATTTTTTCTTCACAAAACACAATCTCCCTATACACCTGAGAGAAATTTCGTATCGATTTCAGTTTCCTAATTTCCCAAAAACTCTTAGAGACACCATTATTGGGTTATAGCCAAAAATTGTTATTCTCTTCGTATTACGAGTAGGTTAAGGACGCAAGTATTTCCTAAGCCACAGACACCGATTTTTCTCTGTCATTTGAAAGACACGACTTGTTTTTATTTCACCCTACATATCTCTGGAAACAAAAATTGAATGAAGGCCAACATCAGAGAGTTTCATTGTCAGAGAGTAAACGTTCAGACAAACCAGAGACACGACAGAAAAAAAAATCCCAGGCAGACACAATGGCGCGCTTATGACCCTTCTTACATCAAGGATTCTAGAGATACCTGCAAAACATAAATTAATAGTTTTGCAAACTACAGCAGCACTATCTTCTGGTTCGGAGCCAAATCGACTAAACAAAGACACAATAATTCCAAGGATTATGCAACCGAAATCGAATATTACAGCCAACAACAGGAGTCACCCAGCTCGGCGCATACCTATATGTAGACTACACTCGCAGTATTGCTCCAGATGATGGTAGGCTCTGTTGATACAGTATTAGCATTGTGGGCGCCCCCTTACTTACAATTACCACTCAGCACAAGGATATGGTTAATATTTGCACTAATTTGGACGGCTTACGGGACAGGAAACCACTAAATGTCTATTTATCCTGCTGTCATTCCGACCATTCTGTTCCATTAGGCCAGGCTGTACGTTCGTCGTACTCGTCAGCCGCCCCTATGCACACTTTAGCGCGCGCGTTCCGCGTAATTTATTGCGTTCCCTTGCTTTCGCAATGGAATTTTGAAAATTTTATTTAATTTAGCCAACGGCATACGAGATGACTTTCCTAGGCACAGAGTGAGGACCTATTTTTGGCTTCTGTCGTGGCGTGGTCCTCCTCCTTATTGGACATTATAAATGCATTTCATTTGGCCGCAAATGTTGTGTAGAGCTCGCACTGAATTCTGCTGAATAAAATGTTGTGCTAACTTTAATTTGCATATAAATTATGTGCTTTTTGCGGTCGAGAAGTTATTGCATTTGCGGCGGGTAGCGTGTGCCGTGCCACGCGATCGTTGGAAGTGTCAACGCATATTTCGTACTCGACGACATGATGGATTCACTTTTGCGGTTAGTTTCTGAAATATTATTGTAATTTGCGCTTGAATCGCTACGTATAAATGGAGAGGGTTTATGCTTTGTTCTTTTTTGTTTTGGTAATAATGTGGCATAGGAGGACATGCATCAGTTGATGGATGGGGATGCGTTTGGAGCATTCATACATAATTCGCTTTCTACTTCTGCACTAAAAATAGTTGACATGCAGTACGTCTGCCAGAAGAATTGAAAATATAGAAGTTGAACTGAAAATAATAGCAGAAGCTTGGGATTGAACAGGAATCTGTGGAATGTATATAACTTTCATTAAATGTACATTAAACATGAATTAAATGTTAAGGGAGCCATTTTACTTGTTATTCTTTAATTGTTTTCGAAATAAAGCGTAAGACCGCATTTATTTACTGACTCAAAAGCTGCAACTCTTTTCTATTTCAATAAGTGGATGCGAGACGAAATGGAGGAACAAACGCCATAGAAGTCATTAGTAGAATTTTGTTTGAATCTTTTTGACGTTCTTATTATCCTTATTCGTCAAATCAGTTGTCAGTATTTTGTACTGAAAGAAGAACGAGGTGAAAAAAAGAGAAAATATAAGAGAGTTGCACCTTTTGAGTCACCATGTAAATCAAGACTAAGAAATGCAGTTTTAAAATCGAAGTTATAAATGTATGTGACTCTTTCCATTAGGCTTTTTTACAGGAGTGCTACGTTAAGGAGTGGATTCTATTGATCTTCATTTTTATTTTGCTCTTTGTCATGCGATTATTCCTCTACAAGCATTTGTTCTGCAAGCATACAATACTCTTATCGACTGAACTAAAATATACTAGTATATTAGAAGACACTTCTGGACACACAATTTTTTGGTATCCCCATGTGGCATATGGTATTGTACGCAATGTAAAGCAATAAGGACTCCAAATGAATGTCGTCGGGGATAAACAAATTAGTACAAATGCCTGTTTGAAAGTAATATTTACAAATAAAAAGTAATACAGCCGCTATTTATATCAATCGTATTAAAATGTACGTTAAATAGATCATTCTTTTTCCTATTTCGGCGATGTTATGATTTGAACTCAAGGGATCATAGCCCTCCCAATTCACTGTATTTCTACTCATCCACCTGTGGAGTACGCCTATTAAATAAATCATTAAAACGTATAAACGGGGTTTCATAGCTATGAAATCGGCATATGGTAAAATGAATAGAATCGAATATACTAAAGACAAATATAATATTCGACGTCTTGGAAACAAGTCTGTACCATAAAACAAGACATCGATGTGAAAACATTTTTTTTTAAATGAAAAAGTATTTACTGTATCACTAATCTAGAAAAAAAATTATCTGATATCTAAACATTTTATTTCCTATTCGTTACATATGTTTCAACTCAAAATGCATACAAAATTGTGGTGAATCATATGCAACTGTTATTGTAAATTTATTTTAAGATATTGTATTCTTGCGTATTAATTGTCAGTGTTAAAGAGAGACTCGTATAAGTATATGTAAGTACATTGCTTTTCAGTCACATGATGAAATTTGTTTCTGTTCTTCGCTTGGTGTTCCTTATAAATACTTGTATGTACTGGACATAAGATATCCCTTTTAAATTTTCGCTACGATTTAGTGAGTCTGTATTTCTCGTGATGAAAAACCCGTTTAATACAGATCTAAGCTATTATTCTCTAAAAACGTACATGTAAATAGTTCACTGTAGAAGTTCATAGTATTTACAGGGGATTTTAAAAGAGTTAGGTTAGGTTAGGTAGAAGTGGCTGCCAGTTAAAACCCACTCACTTAGACCAACGATAGGTCCGTTGTGATTACACGTTGAAAAATTTCCCCATACGTACTCGTTGAACCCATTGGAATTTCTGATGGAGCGTAGGAGACTTTTAATATACATATCGCCCATTTACTTGAAGACTGTCATAACTCAAAAAACGCTATTTTTGAGTTAATGATGCAGAATTATTCGTTTTATCATGCTTCATATTTTGTAAAAAATTCATATTAATATCTTGTATACTCTCCGCGTTAGAATTAAAAGATGTCTTCTTTTTTCCTGCAAGTTGGTAGTCAATTGAAAACTTCAAACGCGTTTTCTGCTAAATCGCTTTTTTTAGTCATGACAGTCTTCAAGTAAATGAGCGATATGTATGTATGTTTTTATCAGATCACCTAGATCCTTGTAGTAAAAATAATAAAATCTTTTTCCAAAAAGTATTTTTTACATGAATTTTTATTTAACAAATTTTAGTAACGTCTTACCATATGCAATATCGTATTTTACTCATCAAACCCTTTTATTTAATACCAATGTCACAAGGGTTGTGACGAAAATTGTAATCCGCAATATTTAGGCTTCCGCCATATTGGGTTCGGATTGACGGCACATAGCTTATCGTATTCAACTCATCAAACTCTTTCATTTACTACCCATATCAAGTAGGTTGTGAAGAAGAAGGTTCGCCGTTTAGGATTTGGAACGACATTAGATATAATATATTGTATTATATCAAACTTTATACTTTTTGCAATTTGAAAGCTCTAGCTCAATTAAATTCTGATTGCAAGATTTGTAGCATACACATTTGTTTTGTGTTAAATAAAAGCTTTTAAAAAGCGAGTAGATATAATGCGAGTAAATAAAACGCGTGAGGTTTAATGTTCGAATCCGAGAAGACAACAACAAATAGTTCACGGTCTCACCTCTCGCAGAAGGTTGACAAACATCCGAGTATTTTTGTCAAGAGAAAGCTTTTCCAAAACAAAATAAAAATTCTGCCGCGTTAAGTTGAAACAATGTATCTACATTTTTGGCGATTAGGAGTTCGGGCTACTTTTGGCATCTTCGGGAAGGTTATTATTTTATTCTTATTCAAAAAATAATAACTACTGTTACTACTTATGAAAGACATTGGTCAAAACATAAAAAAGTTGCAGATAAAAACAGAAAACCGCATTATCTCAAAATGACAAAAATGCAGATACGTCAACTCAACTTAACACGGCAGAATTGCCCTTCGGATACGGCACAAAGTTGTAGGTCCCTTCAATTCGTGCGAAAAATATAACGCACACAACACGAGTGGTTGCAAGAAACTAGGACTAGACCCTTCATGGGCCGTTACGCCAACTACATATATTACACACATATGTATACATATAGTTACATATTTGTTCTCGTACTAAAAGTACTGGTTGCACGCAAGATCTAAAGTCACCTAATCTCAAAACTGTATGCCTGATATTTTAAAAGAAAGATTGATTTGCGTCTAAAAAGACGCAAGGGACGGATGAAGGTTAAGAAAACAGTTGAATCGTAGATTTCTATTTCAGATACAGAACTACTGTATCCAAAACAACTGGCAATAGAAGAATGACTGCACTTTTCACAATCCATAAACAACGGCAGTCTTACCCTATTAAGTTCCGGGCCACCATTGTAATCTATCAGAAAGAGTAAAGTCGTCATAGAAAAAGGCGGCATTGTATTGCCTAATAAGGTTTTCAGCAACTATGTACCTACATACTTGACAGCAACCGCTAATCACTCAAAAGCAGGTATACCAGATGAATACTATTCAAGCAGTCACAAGCAGATTTTAAGTTGGTAAGTGGTATGGACATGCTTCGAAAAACACTAACTGCTATCAATGAAATAAATACTAACACCAGCGACTGTTTCATTATTCAAATGAAACCTGACTATAAAATCAGCACAAATGTCCAATAATCTATTTTGTAAGATACAAGGAGCATTCATCTAGTAGAAATCCATTCGGCAAGCAAAACAGATAAGTTTACTACTGTACCTTCCGGTACAATACGAAAGTCAAACGTTGATACGTTCATATGGTATATTAGAAATAGATTTTTGTTGAATCAGGTATATATGGCACAGCTGTGCTGCTTAAGTAACATTTTCGGTAATAGCGGAATAGATACTTGAAATTTATCGAACATAATTAAGCGCTTTATATATATATATATCAATGGTACACTATACAAAGAGACATGGTTATGGAACCACGACCTGTAAAACCGTGTCCTTGTGCACAACTTCTACCTTCGAAATGGCATACTGGCGATCTAAGAACATTGGTTCTACCATGTTCAATGAAAGATACCGATGGAAGGCTACATCCCCCGTTCATTTCGAAGGCAAAGCTCCAAATGATCTTCTACTCACTGAGGAAAAAGAAATCAGTGGGAATCGATGGCATATCAAACATTGTGCTTCGACATCTTCCTCCAGAAGTGGTGGATATTTATACTACCCTGTTTAATAATGCAATGAATAATACCCATTGCATTGGAAAACGGCGGTGGTGCACTTCAATAATGGGGGCGCCGTGGCGTAAGTGGTTAGTGTGTCGGATCACTACGCATGAGGTTCAAAGTTCGAATCCCAGAAAATACCAAAAAGTTTTTTCACGGTCCCACCTCTCGCGACCGTCTGACAAACATCCGAGAGTATTGTTGTCGCGAAAAAGCTTCTCAAATCGCCGTTCGGATTCGGCATTAAACTGTAGGTCCCTTCCATTCGTGTGAAAAATATAACGCACACAACATGAGTGGTTGCGAGAAGCTAGGCCCTGGCACTTTAAAGAGCTGTTGCGCCAAATATTTGCATTTTTTTTTTTTGCACTTCAATGATATCAATAGAGCCCTGAATAAGTGGGTTGAGGACATGCAAATAATTCCGGATAACCATTTCGGTTTCAAGACCGGGCATGATACCATACATGCCGCGCCTTAACTGGTATCGGATATCAAATGAAACAAAAGTAAGAAGCAATGCACGGGTGCTTGTCTGATTGACCTGGAGAAGACAATCGATACCGTATGGTTATAGGGACTCTTCTACAAGTTGAGCAGGCAGGGCATAATTAAACCACTACTGTACATTCTTTATAATATGCTCACTAGTAGGAGGTTCATTGTGGAGAATGGCAATGTGGCGGCTGCTCGAACTTTTGAAATAAAAATTGGTTTGTAACAGGGTGCGGTTAATTCGCCGATCCTATTCAACATTTACACGAGCGATCTTATAGGTTCACTTCACCATGCCATAGCGTGCGCAGACGACTTGGTCGCGTACAGATCAGGGCCTAAGATCGAGGTCATTGCAATACTTTTGCAGCGTGACTTCGATAAGATCAAGAGATATTGCGACGACTGGAAGCTGGAGATCAACGTTCTGAAGTCTGAGACCATTCTCTTCGTAACGCTCGGGCTTCTAGGAACACAAGAAAGAATTGGTGAAAGTTCTCTATCATGGGACAGCACGGGCAACTACTTGCGTGTCGAAGTGTAGACAGGTACCTTGGGGTCTGGCTAGATCAATGTCTATGGTATATTTTAACAAACATATAGATGCTACTCTGGCCAGAGCCAAAGTTGCTTTCACCCTAACAAAGAGACTGTTCTATAACAGCCAACTCGATGCAAGGGTGAAGGTAATCTGCTGCACGGCCCTCATTCGGCCCATGCTCGCATATAGATGTCCCGTGTGGTTCAATGTGGGACCCAGCGTGTTGGAAAAGATTCGGGTGTTGGAGAGGGCTTGCCTTCGTTTGTATAGAACACCAGAGTTGGAGTGCAATAAATTCTATCCTAGTGAGGTACAACAGGGCGAATCTGATCAGAGTGGATCATTTCTTGATCAGGATGATTCGAAGGCATATTGCAATATGAATAGCATGATCTTGCTACAAAAATAAAGTGCGTATATAATTACGCAACGTAGTTAAGATAAACTAATATTATTTTAAGGTAGTTATTTATATATATATTTACAAAAAAAAATAAGTCCATTAGTTAAGTTTAAGTTTTTGAATAAAACATATTCTTAGTTTTCTTACAATTGTTAAAGAAAGACACGGGTAAGTGTTAGGAATAGCTTGGGCTCTCCAGCATTGAGCCAGTAAATTAAAAATTAAAATAAAATAGTTAAGCTAATTAAGCTAGTTTTAAGCGCTTTTGTTAGCAAGTAAGAACCAATGACGCAAAATTATAGTTGGATAAAGTGCACTTTACAATTATTTTAGTACGTACCAAAGTTAAAATTGTGTTATCTTAATTATAGTCGATATAATACCCACTTTATCTTTATAACCCCGTACTAAACGTAAAAGCAACGAGAGCCCATATTATCTTTTAGTATGGGCTTTGAACCTTCGTCGCGAAATTCAATAAAATGTTTTCTGATGATATTTTTGAAGATTTAAAAAAAAAATGTTATTGTTATGTCAAATTCCTTTAAATGTGTTAAAAAAGTATCTCTCAAACTGTATTCGTTTTCCCAAACTATCATTTTTTCGGTTTGTTTGATTAAAAAACATTGCGGATTCGTTCTAAATCGGATACAAGTTGTAGGTAGATTAAAAGTGTTTATAATTAGATACAAAGTTAGGACCTGATTTTACAGTTAGCATGATACTACTTAGTATGTACTTAACCTACTTTAAATACGGTGACTATAACGTTGCGCCAATAAATTTAACAATAAAAATACTTTAAAAATAAAAAAAAATAAATGTTGTGGCTTGGGGATTTATAATTTCTACAAGTTCATAATTGAAATATGTGTTATCACACCAATATGATCCCAATCACCCCTAAAACTGTTTCCACTTAATAACTCATCAAAGCTAACCACAATCTTACCACCGTAGAACACAGCAATCAGTAGCAGTAGCACTCGAAGTGTTTATGCAAAATGTATTATACAGTCCCGCAACACTTTTGCCATCAACGACAACGACATCATCATTAACACAGCCATCAAACTCAAATCCCACCGAACATTGAATGCATCTTGGTGCCCACAACCACAAGTATGCACATCGAGACTGAATAAAAAAAAAGAAGATATTCCACGCATAAATTTTATCGCGATTTATGTTGATTTATAAGTAGCACACGGCGATGCAACTACAATGATGGTGGCGGATGCTGCAGTAGCGCCAAGTGTCACATCTTAAGAACGTCGACAAAAAGCATTTTGCTTCTCATTTCAGTGATGCTGATGAATAAAGGCGCAAGGGTATACTTGCGCCAAAGGAGTCGTCTCATCGGAATAGGTATTATGTAACAGATTCAAGTGAGCAGCATCAGCGTTATTCTTGGACATAAAGAGCCTTCTTGTTTTTGACGCCGGCGACGACGATGATGTCGACAACGGTGAAGATGACGATGAAGACGATGAATTAACAACTTCTTAAAAGGCTCCGTTTTCATTGCATAACAATGCGTATGAAGCGCATATGCAAAGAAGGCTCATTGAGGGATTGAGATGTTTCTGCAAAGTGTTAAATATCGCATTCTGTGAATGGGTACATAAAGAGTCCTTAAGTGGTAGTGTGACGATTTTTTGTTCACTTTCTTTTTACTAAACAGTTGTCTACAATTTTTGAATGGAATATTGGAGAGTTAAGTATTTAACTTACGTAAAGCTATAAATAATATTGCAATGCAATATTTTGAAACAAATATTTTATTTAATATTTTATAAAAGTAACGAACAGAAAAGTGTTTACTTTTATGCTATTTTATCGAACTTAGCAATTTGCCCACTAAATTGCATAACTTTCTTTTACGTTATCCCATATATTTATCGCGAGTCTTAGAGAATGTACGAGTATATTAAATTTATATTTATTATTATTAATTTGCATGTATGTAGCTTGTAACATTTGAAAACTTTTAAAGACATGCCTGCCTTCACTGTCAATTAGCTACACAGAAAATACGAGTATGAAAACCGAATTTTAAAACATTGACCTGTGCCTTTCAGTGAGTAAATTTATCGGGTAAAAATCTGTATCAAGATAAATCTGTCAAAACTAGAACTGGAATATTCTTATTACTTTTGTCAATCGTCCTACAATTCATAATATTTCAAAAAGTTCTAGTCCTATTTGTTTGTCTTACATAAGATACATGCGCTTCTTCTACAATATTCGTTAAGACATTGTGTTCGGTAACGACCACTTAATGGAAAAATGTATGTACGAGTACTGTAGTAATACAATATTTCGAAAGATCTTATCAAAATCCATTACGCTTAAAAATGACATAGCTTTTGTGTTATTTGTATATGGTATATAGTATGTATACTTTTCTTTTAGATTTTTTTCATGATATAAATCTCGAAAAACCTGCTTTAAAGAACTTATTTTGTCTATGGTTGTATGAAATCGAGCGCAATTTTCAAATATTTTTTAATAATTTTGCACGCACTCAAGGGGTTATAAATATCCTTAACATGTCTACACACACTGCGGTCATTGGAAAGGATAGATAGAGCGTGAGAGAAAGATTTGGTGTAGTGGTTTGAAGCTCAGTTGTTTATGCTTCAGAGAAACTCCGGGGGTGGCGTCCAGATATCTGGGGAGATTTTTGTTATTTTTTGTTTTTGCTTCTTATTCACATTCTTTTTTTCCCGATAACCGATGTCATAGCCAAATCATCATCAACAGAGCGAACAATTTTTCCAGCCATATGACCAAGCTACTGCCAGTTTTATGCCTTCGCAGTAGTGTTCACATAAGCTTTCGCAATGGATCGGACTGACTTTAAATATTTCATGAGAAATAAATAAATACTTGCTGACATCAGGATTTGAACCATGGACAATTGACGTGGCAATTGACAACGTTACCACTACATCATTGCCACCCCTAATTTTCCGCAAATTTTCCAATTTTAAAATATTGTCATTATTATTAATTAGATAGTGTTCGTAGCCTGTTGTCGGAAAATGTATCCACATTTTGCTTTTTCTGTGACATATTGAGAATATCTTTTAACACAAGAAACAAAAACAATAAATGACCCAACAAATAACTAGGTTACATTTTTATAAACCAAAAAATTATTCTAATCCATATCTCGCTTAGAGAATCAAATTTAATTTTTGAAGCTTGACAGCTCTGCTGAATATGAGAAAGAAAATAAACTTCTGTTTGCATTTGTTTTCATTTTCAAAATTGCCGAAAAAAAGTTATAACAACATTTTTTAATATTGTAAAATTTTCAAAATTTACTCTACTTTACTACTGTACCCGCGACTCTGCTCGCGTTTAAAAACGTATAATGCTTCCCGTACTCATTCGCTAATTGCCCAGCTTCAGGATAACGTACTAAAATGATTTATTGTTTTGAATCGTTCATGATGTTTACTTTAAATTATAAAACTAATTTCATGGAAATCGATAAAGCGGTTCTAACGTTATTTTGATTAGTTACTATCGTTTTTATTCTACCCGGGCGAAGATGGGTACCACAGGTAGTAGATACTAACATGTGTAAACTCAATTATAACTTCCCCAGTGGGAATCCCCACCAGAGCACACAAAAACCAGCACACTAACCGTCAAGCAGGTATAAGAGAGATGGTTCCAACCTGAATGTTGACATATTCTGGGACCAGCACAATAAAGCAAAGCAAAATAAAATCTAAAGACGTCATCAAATACCTTGATGTGATGCTAGACAGCCGGCTGTACTTTAAGAGCGATGTAGAATCCATGAGTAAAACAGCCTCAGTAATCCAGGCAGCGCACTGCAGGATCCTCTCAAATATCGAGGGACCCGGTTACGCCAGGCGAATTCTACTCTCAAGAGTAGTCAGCTGGGTCCTCCTTTATGCGGCCCCGGTGTGGGTGAAGTGAGGAGACTCCCCCATCCGCAAGACGCGACTGCAGCGAGAACAATAAAAGAAGAAGAAAGGTCAACATCACTAGCCAGCTAGCGGAACAGATGGGACAGTGCCACAAATTGCAGATGGAACTACAAACTCATACCAAAAATCGATATTTGGACAAGTCGTGAAGACGGAGACTGTAACTATCACCTTCCACAGTTCTAATCCGGTCATGGAGGACATCGCAAGTACTTGTACAGATTTGGACACTATACCTCACTGCTTTGCCCTGAATGTCCAAAAAAAAGAATAAACAACTGAGCACGCAATATTCTACTGCAGATGGTTTTCACATTGGAGAACAACATTACATAGCCCATTGTCTATTATCGATCGCATGCATTTATCAGAAGAGAGTTGTGTAGAAATTGGCGCATACATAGCGAATGTGCAAATTGACCTGGGAAGAATGGAGAAAATTCACAAAGCAGAAGAAGCAGCAACAGTTCACCCAAGATGAATAGCATGATATGCTAACCAGTCCCGCGAATTAATACCGAACAGCAGTCCCACGGGGAGAGTGGTAGACGTATGTAGGGTGTGAATTAGTACGTAGGTGCATTCCTGGCATCGATTATTCGGATTTGCAAATCGTGCATGCTAGCAGCCCGGTCTGCTAGTATCTTTAGAAAATTACCGCATCCCTTGGCGCAACCCAAAATAAACGTCCAAATGGAAACCGAATATGAAGAGTACCATCCCCCTACCTCCACTGAATGCAGATTCCAGATCATATTTAGTAAATTCTAAATTTTGCAAGGGATAGTTATGATCAGATCTCAACTTAACCATATTTTAAGTTAGACAATATGCAATACAACTGCGAAAACGGCGTTTGATTTTATGCAGCAGTTTTTGCATGATGCCTGTTCAAATAAACATACAGACAGGATATTTACAGTTCTATTATATGTATAGATTTGGGTGAAGGCATTAAGATCATTTAAGGTTAAACTTTAGAAACTTTCTATGGAAATGTCACTCGATTAATGTCAACAGCAATGTACAAATAAAGCTTCTTATGTTCGTTATATGGGTGGGTGTAGAGTACTTTGCGCTGTGGTGGTGGGTGCTACTTGAAATACTTTTCATTTTATTTTGGTTTTTAGAGAAGTAATACGATATGTGTAATATGTTTTATAATGCTTTTTTTCTTAAGTCAAGAAACAGGGCAGGACAGCTGGAGAAATATACACGCCATAGACAAGCCAGAAGGCCTTTATCACCCTCAAGCAAAAATAAACGACAGCATTACTTACTTCTAAAAATTAGATCAGTAGGTGGATCAGGAAGTTTTGTATTTAGATTTAAGCTGACGTACATAGTTCAGTCCATGAAGAAAACAAATATCGTAATTTGATGGACTCTATGATCTCGTTCAATATGCAGAGTGATGGCCTTACACCATTTGTTTCAAATCATGGAGAGCCGCGGTATATGGCGTTTTCGAAAACGTCATTTGTAATGATTTTTGCTTCTATGATTTTTCTGAATAACTACATTTGATCAGGAAATCGGAAAGCGAGAAGTGGGAAAGCTAAACGCACTACCGACTATGCGAACGGAGAATGAGTTCCGCACTTCGTACTTCTTGAGAAAATAGAGTTTGAATTGCCTCTAATATGAAGGTCTGAAGAGATAGACAAAATTTTCCAAATAGAAACAGAAAGTCGAAGTTAAAATAAGTAGATGACATAGTTCATGCTGAGAAAGTGGCAACGATGATAGAATGTTTCAACAGAATGCCGTTCGGCCTACCTCCTTATGCTGCTCATTGAAATATGGATAAGCCTTAAGAATGGAGAAATACATTTTTGTGTAGTTCTTCCTCTTCGTAGAGACTGAAGAATAAAATATTTTAAAAGAATACATTTACTCCAAGGAGCTAAGACGTCTGAAACGAAGAAGAATAAATGTTATAGTATACGTATAGATATATGTATGTAATATGCTACAAATAGTGGACTAATTAGCTCCAATAGAAGAATTAGCAAATAAGAAGTTCGAAGATCCGTGGAAGCTTTCACATCAAGGAAACCATCGTACAAAAAATAGAGCGCGACCGGCTCAGTTGGTATTGCCACGTTCAAAGAAGAGATCATTTGAACCCTGTTAAAAAGGCAATATCTATGCGCGTTCCAAAGACATCGCGATGTAGGAAGGGCAGGCCTATAAACGCCTGGATCAGACAAATGCGACGACATCGGCATTTCATTGGCCTCAGTAACCGAGTGATCCAAAATCGGCAGGCCTGCCGATATTTTCTGAGGTCAAATAGGCGAACCCCACAGGCGGATCAGTAGAAATGCGGTGAAGTGGGAGGGTTGTGATCCCTTGTTTTCGGATCATAACCTCGCTGGTAAAAGGAAGAAGAAGAAGTGGACTAATTAGCTCCCCATAAAGAAATTCTAGATGGTGATGCCCTCTTCACATGTGAGTTCATGCCACAAGTTTTTTTTTTTTTTTTTTTTCAAAACCGACTGATTTTTGATTAAATGTAAATGCAACCGTTTCTGAAAGTGAAGTACTTGCTACTGTTAGAACGATAAAATCAAATGCTGTGGGAGAAGATGGCATACCTATTTGGTTCATCAAATCAATACTTCCCTACTTTCTGGGCACACTTACCCATATAATAAACTACAGTGTAACATCGTCGACTTTTCCCCTTTTATGGAAAAGAGCTAGAGTAACACCAGTGGCAAAAAAATCACAGCCATTGGTACCCAGTGATTACCGTCCAATTAGCATTCTGCCTTGTTTGTCAAAGATCTCGGAGAAGATCCTTGCAGGACAGATTGTTCGGCATCTTGAATCAACAAGTCTACTGTCCCAGTATCAGTCTGGTTTCCGGTCAAACCATAGCTGCTCTACCGCTATGGTTAAAGTACTGGATGATATAAGACACCAACTTGATAAAGATTGCTTGACAGTTCTATGCCTTCTTGACTTTTCTAAGGCTTTTGACAGAGTTAACCACAAGGTATTATGTGGTAAACTTGTTTCCTATTTTGGGTTTAGTGCCAGGGCTGCTCTCCTAATGGAGAATTATTTAAATCATAGAACGCAAAGAGTTGATGTTAATGGTGCGATCTCAGAAGCGAGAGATATTTTGGCAGGGGTACCCCAAGGGTCCATATTAGGTCCAATTCTCTTTTGCATGTATATAAATGACTTGCCCAAGGTTTGTAAGAACGTATCGCTTCATTTATATGCGGACGATATCCAAATTTATTTATCAAGGCCTCTTGGCCTTATTGATGATCTAATATGCAGAACAAATGAAGATCTTAACGCCATTCTTGTTTGGTCAGTAGCAAACGGTTTGACGTTGAATCCACATAAGACTCAGGCTATACTGTTCTCTATAAGAGGCTGTAGTACAGGACAATTTCCTTCCCTTTACCTTGGAAGTTTTAAAATACCATTCATGGAATCTCTTACCAGCCTTGGTTACAAAATAACCTCAAACTTGTCCTGCAAGGACCATGTAAATTTTGTTGTAGGTCGTATATATGGTGCACTAAGGAAACTTTGGCAGTCTAGTGATTTTACTCCACCTGAAACAAAACTTCATCTAGTTAAAACGCTGCTCATGCCATAATATCATATTTTGAAGTTGTATACCCTCGAATGGATTCATGTTCTGAACATAGGCTACTTGTCGCTTTAAATAGTATGACTCGGTATATCTACGGTTTACGCAGGTTTGACCATATTTCCGCATATCAAACAAAGATCCTAGGCTGCAAGTTATTACAGTATTTTAATGCGAGGAACTGTATTTTCTTGCACAAAATTATTCAAACAAGGTCACCTTCTTACCTCTACAGTAAACTTATTTTCTGTCAGTCGAGAAGAACTCTCAATATTGTGATTCCTACTTTTAATTATTTGAATTCATCGCGCCTTTCTTCGTCAATAGCACTCGCATATGGAATTCATTGCCAACAAGTACAAAGCAAATTACGAACTTAAATAATTTTAGAAATGAAGTCTTTAGACACTTCTCTGATCAGCCCTAATTATATAATATCATCCCTACCTTTCAATCCTTGTTTCCCTATTCATTTAATATGTATATACCATTTTCCTCTTCTTTTTTTTGTCTTTTCTTTGTTATTTAAAATATATAATACTTTTTGTACCAAACTTTATTAATCTGAATTTACTGATTTCCCATTTATATGTACTATAAAAGACAAAGTCTTACATGTATGAACCTTAAAATTATAATAAATTGAAATTGAATTGAATTGAATTGAATAAATTGAAATGTAATTCTCCGTTCTACTATTCGTTACCTATGTATACATAAAACTTATATTTTATTGACTGTTCTCTAACAGCTTTTAGCATACATGGGTACGTTCGTACTCCGTACATATCCAAGATACCATGTTGTCTTATGAAGCATTATCTAATAACACTTAATTTTCGACTAAGGATAACAACAAACCGATATGCGAATAGTCCAATAATCAGTTATTACTTTACATTAAGAAACAAGGAAGTATATCTCTAACGATACTTGTGAGCTTTGGGTGAGACTGACGACTTCCTGAAAGATATGTACATATACAGATATCCCGGCTACAATTGCCGATGTGCATATCCAACACACTACCCTATTAAACTATAAAAAAAACAAACGCCCAGGCATTCCACATTTTACCTCACAGTTGTATAGCTATCCGATAATTCATTAAAAGGTCTAAAGTGCGAAATTAATATTCCACCAATAATACTCATAAATTAATGGAAGAAATTCAATCGTCGAGACTCACCTGCCTTACATGGGTCCATATCCACATCGTTGGACGTCTTATGGTTGTATTTTGTATGGAGCAGCTCCTCTACGGTGAACTTACTATGATAGAGGCGTTTCTCAGTCGGCAGTGGAACAAATTCATGCTCCTCATGGTTGTGCCGATGACTATGATGATGTTGCTGCTGGTGCTGTGCCGGTGGTGGATCCACCTCTAATACCTCCTGCGAGGCAAGATGTTCTGCACGGTGGCGATGATGATGATTATGATGTAGATGCTGATGATTGTGATTTCTGTGCGGATGCGGTTGTTGTTCATGTTGATGATTATTATTATGTTTATCCTCCGCCTGCTGGGGATCTGTAGTTTGATTTAAATATGCACATTGCACAACACATTGCAGGTGAACTAGAGCTATGAACACAAGAGCACATGAATAACTGCACAATAGCGGATGATTCTTTCGGAATTTAACGAGAGCCATTGCAATACAAATTGAGATATTTTCGATGAAATATTTTTGTACAGAATTATGAATGCACTCTGAAACGAACCGAGTGAAAGCCGCCACAGAATATACTAATTTTTTTTTCTTTTTTTTTTTGTGAGAGCAAATTTTTCCGTAAAATGCGATCGCTTTTGTTTTGTACTTCACTTTATTTTAATTGCGATAACGACAATAATAATAATAATAATTAAATGCGATTCATTTACTTTTGGAATTACGACGCGGATGCATTGTGGTGATGCTGTGCCGTTTTTGTATTCGCTGATATCACGGTATCTCCCGAGAGTCTGTGGAGATTCGGAGTTGTGTATATTGGTCTTTCCAACTTTCTGTATCAAATAGTTGGTATTCCCACTCCCTCGTTATGGCTGTTTTTTTTTTTTTTTTATCTGAGGAACTATTTTAATTTAAGGAGTCATTTTTGATTTCGGGAAATTCAGGATCGAAATATATACACATATTTCTGCAAAGAAACAAATATATATCTATTTAATAGATTTAAAAATTTAAGATGAAAAGTTCCTACATACATATATCATGGGCAAAGTTCACAGAAAGACATTGAAAGAGACGATAAATAGATTGTTTACAGACAAAGCATTTAGAATTATCTTAGCGAAGCAATGGTTTCTGGAATACAAACACACACATAATAGTTAATAGTTAAATTAGAAAATATGTTTAAGACGTGTTAAGGCCCTATAACAGAAGCTCTTCTATCGAGTAACCAAATACACAAGCATTATGTTCGTCACCGGATACAAGTGAAACTGTTATTTGTTATGAAAATCGAAAAGTAGCAAGGCCATATTTTTTAATAAAAAAAAAAGGCAATGCCGATCCAGAGAATTAAGGTTTTCCGGTCCATTGTGCTACCAGGAAGGGACCTTTCTTTGGTACGGTAGTTGGAAAAACGTTGATATTATTCATTTTCCTTTTTTATATTGGGATGTAGTTCCCCGCTAGGGGAACACATTGGTCAGCGAGCAAACACACTACCCAATGCACCATTGACACCGTCTAGTAAAGTCACACGTGGAGATTAAAATTAAAGATTTTTTTATGCAAGATTATGAGAAGATTTTTATTTAACTTTTAATTGCAATGATATAATGTACCTCTATACAAAATAATGTTATTTAAATGCCCTTTACGGCACTCAAGAGCCGCGGCGCCTTACTCTCATAGCCAAAAGAAACCGGGATGATTATTCAGTTCGTTTAGCCTCGATTGGAAAGAATTAGCTTCTAAGGCAAGTGGTCCCAAAAAGATGATGCCAATTGGTGCATAGGGAATACATATTTCGGAACACGTTTGGTACATCAATATACATCGCTATACCGTGACATTGGCCTACTTCAAATCTCAGGTCTGCAGCAATAAGTCTCGAGGGTTTATTAATGCATGAGGCACGAAAAACACAAATTGTCAGAAGGAACGACGTCGTCATGTAATATACAATATTTATTCAATCACGATTGTATCGAAACCTCTGTTTAAGTATCTTATTGCGACACAGAATACATAATTAGTAATATAATATGCAACAGGCATGTCATCATCAGTCTCTGGACCATTTTCCCTTTCCGAGTTGCTGAGATTCACACTTCTTAACCTGCATATGGTTTCCCAAAGACTGGCAATTACTTACTTACTTATTTAGGTGGCGGTATCGTCCGGGGTGGATCTGGACCTCAACCAACAAATCTTTCCAGCCAGTTAGGTCTTTAGCTAAGTGCCTCCAGTTGCACAAGCCAAGGTGGTTGAGGTCCCCCTCCTCTTACTTGCGCCACTTACCGCCATATCGCCCTCAACTGCGCCATCCATCCAGAGTAGATTCCAAGATTTTCTGGGCTGGAACGTTGGGCTCCATCCGCTTTACATGACCCATCCACCTTAGTCGCTCTATGTGAAGTCCTCTAAGTCGATGTTTTTGTATAGACCGTATAGTTCGGCATTGTATCTTTATCTCCACTCAGCGTCTATGCAGACGTGACCAAAGATCACTCGAATAACTTTTCGCTCAAAGTAACCAAGGGCATCCTCATCCGGTTTTGACAAAGTCCATGCCTCTATGCTATACAGCAGGACTGGGACGATTAGTGTCTTATAAAGAGTTACCTTAGTAGTTCGAGATAGGGCTTTGTTACTCAGTTGACTTTTTATCGCAAAAAATGTGCGATTTGCAAGAGTATGTATTACTTCGTTTGATCTTTCCGTTGGTGTAATTTGCGGAGCTCACCATAGAGTCTAAGTCCTTTACTATCTGTCTATTTTGGCGTTTTGTCCAAGACGCCGGTGTTGTGTGTTCTTTTTTGTAGACAGCATATACATATGTACATATTTTGTTTTGCTTTCATTGACCGCTAAGCCCATCTTTGCTACATCCATCTTAATACCCCAAACGCCCCACTGACGGCCCGCTGAGTGCTTCCGACTATGTCAATGTCATCGGCGCGTAAGCGAGTAGTCCTACAGAATTGTTAAGGATTGTACCTTTGGCTTATGCGCTTCGTTCAATTCTTTCAAGCATTATGTTGAAGAGATTTCATGATAGCGCGTCACCTTGTCTAAGACCTTTTCTGACATCGAACGGTTCAGTGGTGTTCTTTCCGACTTTGATGGAACAGTGAGAGTGTCCATCGTCATCCGGGACTAGACGCTATCACAGGCAACTTTGAAATCGATGAAGAGGTGATGCGTATTGATTTTATATTCCTGGGTTTTTTTTCCAAGATCTGCTCTAGTGTGAATAATTGGTCAATGGTGGACTTTTTCGGGCTGAAACTGATCGGTTTTAAGCTTCCACATAATACCGCACACAGGATTTTAAATGCAATGTTGAGAAGATTTATACCTCTTCAGAGGGTCTCCTTTCTTCAGGATATGGCAAATCATGCTGAGGTTCCATTCATCGAGTATACTTGTTCGAACATCATTCCTGCAATAAAGTCTCTCAATCTCCTCAATCGAAGGCTTCTCATGTTCCCTTTTATTCTTTCTGCGAATTCGATGTTCCTCTTTTCTCCTCCGCTCACAGAGCTCGCGAGCAGCGCAGCGTTATACGCCTCTTGTGTTGGTGCATCTGCTTGCCGGCATTCCTCGTTAAACCAAAGGATTCAGTGTGGTGGCCGATAGAAGTCCAGAACATCAGGGGCGACATCTCTGATTGTTGGCAACGCTGCCACAGGTCTTCCGCATTTTCTGTTGGCAGCATGGGACTTAGATTGTGAAAAAAAGAGACTCGATCGGAAAAAGATCTGGCGACCTCTTGCGAAAGATCTAGCCGTCCGACGTCAAACTTTCTCACAGTATTTCATCATTTCGCTCCATTCTGGATATCCGCATCCGTACCCTTGCTACAGTTAGGTAATGATCCGAGTCCACATTGGCTCCTCGGAAAGTCCGGACACCTAGAATACTGGAAACGTGCCTTGTGTCGATCGCAATGTGATTTCGGTTGACAGTTCTTCGATTAAAAGAAAGCCATGTCCCCTTATGAACATCAAGACTTGGTAACCGCGTACAAGCTAGGACAACGTTTCGTCCCATCGCAAAGTCGACTAGCCTGAATCCGTTGTCGGATGTGATGTCGTGCAGGCTATGCTTTTCAACCACGCCACTAAAGACATCTTGTCCAAGAGCTGGTAGAAATCGGCCATTGTCGCGTTGTCCATCTTCTCGTGAGGGGCGTGAGCGCATAGGCTAATGTTGGTGAATTTAGTCTTGATACGGATAGTCATGAGGCGCTCGTTCACACGCCAGAAACTCAAGACTTATTCCCAAAGTCTGCCCCTTATAACAAATCTGCACCCGAATAGATGCTGTCCTTGTTGTCTATGGCAATCACCGTAGTAGATGTCAAAGATTTTCATCCTCCTTTTGCCCGGCCCATCCCATCGCACTTCCTGGATGGCAGTGATGCCTAATTTGCAGCAGTTTAGAGCTTCCGTAAGTTGTTTGGCTGCACGTAGTCTGTAGAGGGACCTAACATTTCACGTGCAAACGCAAAGGTCGTTGTCGTTGTGACAGTAGTCCACTACGGGAGTATGAGCGCTGCCGGTGGCCCATTAAGGACTCCTCCGCCACCATCTCTATTGCAAAGTCCTGACTAACCTTGACCTTCCTTACTGACATGTGATCCAAATATGTCAAAGCAACTCGCGCAAGGTGTTGACTAAGTTCAACCTAACTGGAACTGTACACGCCACCGTTGACTCCATCTAGGGAATTCATCCGCTGCTGTCTGGAGCAAGAAGAAATTCTCTAGTGAGAAAAAACTCTTCTACCCTCTCTCATCTGCTGCCGCCAAAAATCTCCCAAAGGAGTTGGTTACCCTATCTTCGAACAAGGTACTAGGCAGTCAGTGGTCACCACGTGAAGGTTGAGAATGGGAATTTGGTAGGCCTATGCTAAGTGGAAACGCTTATGTTTTCATATAACCGCATGAACTACCTCTGCTGTTGATACCTGGAAACCTCCAATTTAATAAAATATTTATTTATATATGTTTAATGTTTTTTTTTTATTATTTTGATAAAATCAGATTTTTGGTTTCTGGTTCCATTTGGAGATTATCAAAATCGGATACATTGGAGACTTCAGGGTGATGGGATCTCAAAATAGCAATTTTCTCCTTGCACAACTAGTTCAAACAATACCGATTTCGTATTGGATTTTAACCTTTTATACAAATTTGGAGCAACAGCTCATTAAGTGCCTAGGGCTAGCTTCTCGCAACCACTCGTATTGTGTGCGTTATTTTTCGCACGAATGGAAGCGACCTACAGTTTTGTACCGTATCCGAAAAGCAATTTTCACTTATGTTTTTGAGCAGCTTTCTCATGACAATAACACTATCGGGTGTTTGTCAAACGTTCTCGAGAGGTGGTCGTGAAAAAACGTTTAGGTGTTTTCTGGGATTCGAACATGGAACCTCACAGGCAGTGGTCCGACACACTAATCACTACGTCACGGCGCCCACGAATCTCACATTTAATTTATGATGAAAGAAAATAGAGTAAAATGTAGTAGCCGATGATATTTGTAAATGTAACATTTTTACCGTTAAAATTCAAATACTAAAAGAGAAAAATTGGCAAAGAGCAGAGATTTCTCAATATTAATTTGAGATCATTTAAAAGAACAACTTTTACCAAATCCACTTGTTCTCAGTATGACATGTACCTTGATACCAAACAGCAAACATTTTATCTATAGATTTATAGGACCCTTTATTCAGGAAAGTTTATATAGCAAAACAAAAAATTTCCATGTTATTCCCATTAAAGAAAAAAAAAGCAATTACCCTTAAGGCCACGCAATCGCCCAATACCGAAAAGCAAATTCATAATATTCACATAAAAATGCATATGTATTTATATACAATTTTGTATAAAATGAAAAACGAAATTATTTTTTACTTTAGCTAGACCGACTGTCTGCACCTCATTTGCAATGCATCCCTGTTATCAAACGACAAAAACAATATGATGCGTAAGCACACTGACTAAATTGTCTACGCTGAGCCACTCGGCCGTGCGGTAGAATCCTATCTTAAGTCACGATCAGTACCAACAAAATGCCTTGATTCCAGGTCAGAGACCATTGAAGATTACGATATCTCTGAAACACTACTCCTTAAATTAGTGTTAGCTTAATGAAAATTCTCACGGGATCGACTCTTTAGCGTCTCTATATATAACGAGGGATAGTCTAGCTCATGGTACAAGGTATGTTTGACAATTAAATCGATCAGGCATTTGACAGGCATATGATGTGCCTGTGAAACCACTGGTGGTTGCGTGAGAAAACAGAAATTATATTGCTGTATATGAACATTACCCTCGTGGGTATAAATTAGATTCAACATATCATATACTTGTATACATGGGTCAACGTAACTGAACTCGAGCGGTTAATGTTGCTGAAGGCATTTCAAAATATGAAAAAATGTATTAAGCATAAAGAACTACGAGTATGTGGAAAAACTAAGAGACTAGCCTGTGCTCATAATCTGGAACGTGACATGAAGAAGCCAACCAGGGGATCACCAAATTATCATGATCAGTGATGCTAAGAAAAACTTACTAAGCTGCGTATAAGAAATCTATCGATGGTTTATATAAAAAAGGGGATATTGTAATTTGCATGTAAAGAATAGATTCGAGAAAGATATGTTACTTGGTTTTGACGTAATTCTTCTGTTTAAGGTCAGTAGTTACATTATCGACGTGTTCTGATGGGATCGATTTCTATCCATTATTAATTGTTTTTGAAATCCCTGTGCAGTGTTAAGAATATCACTGCAGCGCCCCCAAACAAATGGCGCTTGTCGTAAAAGTCGACTAAGGGGACAAATCAGATCTAGGCAATATAACACCCAAGTGAGCTCAGCGACACATACAATACCTTAAAGCCTCCCACAACTGTGCATGCGAGTCAGTGGGTTGACACGACTGGAGATCACCGGTGTCATAAAAGAAAGATCAAACAACAATAAAACAGGAGAATGCACGTGTCAAACACCATTGCAATAAAATTGCAAAACTGTATCATTATGGAAATACTTGCAAAAAGGAAAGACACAACCCCGTCAGGCACTACCACTGCTGCGCATGGTACTGATCCTGGTCCGAGCAGAAACGATCGGGTCAGAGCTACATGGATTCCGGGGGCTAGCAAAGTAATGAAACAATTTAGACGAAAGATAAGGGTCGCGAGTTGGAACGTTGGAAGTATGACCGGTCGAAGTTACGAGCTGGAAGACATGATGCATAGAAGGCAGGTGGACATCTTATGTGCCCAAAAACGAAGTGGCAAAGCACCAAAAATCGGGCGTTCAGATGTTCTACTAGGAACGGAATCGGTATCATCTTTGCGGCAGAGCTACTTGGTAACGTCTTGACCATTTCGAAGTTCAGCGATCGTTTGATGTCTCTCAAACTATTAATACAAGGAGAGGTGTGGATTATTGTCAGTGCATATGCTTCCCATAGTGGGTGCGATCAGAGACATGTGGGATTCTCTACAGCCAACTTGCTTAAAGAAGGCCAAATTACTGCTAGGGTCTTCAAAAGGTCATAACCAACACGTCAAAGAAACATGGTGGTGAAGTGATAAATAAGTAGAAAGCGGCTTTCAAAGCTTAGTCAAAGTGCCCCTCTAATAGTAGAGACGAAAAAGCTCGCCTCGAAGTGGAATACAGATTTTACAAGAAAAAAGCAAAGAAAAAGTGCGCCCAGCTTCAAGCAAAGAGTACGGAGGGCCTGTATCGGGAGCTGGAGAAAATATCTTCCCCAGTTGCTGATGCAAACCAAGCTATCCAGAAGCTGTGAAGACACAATATGAACAGGAGCGCAACTATCTTCAAAATAGCCGCCCAAAAATGGAAGAATGCTCAGGAAATTCGTTCGCCAAAGTTCATTAACAACGCTCACGGCCAGTTTATTGTGGATGACGACAAAGAAGTGAAGAAATACCCGACATTAAAGTCGATGAAGTCAGTGAGGCGGTCAAATACTCCAAAAAAGAAAAAGCGGTTGGGCCAGACGAGATGCACTCTAAGTTCTGGAAAAGATGGGAGATTTCTCGGATGGCTCAGAATTCTCAACTCCAAATTTATGACATGTGATCCAATGCCGAATCAATAGAAAGAAAGCTACCTTCTCCCCGTATACAAAGGGAAAGGTGATATGCGAAACTGTAATAACTACCGTTCGATCAAGCTGATGTCACACACCCCGAGGGTCGTTGAACGGGTATTAGGTGGCCGACTGCGAAAAATAATACGGCTATCTGATGATCAGTGCGGGTTTGTCTCGGGTAAATTGTGATTCCTTAGAGGATTTGCATATTGTACTGGCTGACTTTGAAAAATCATTCGACAGACAACCACGAGATCTAATACGGGTGGCGCTAAGACATCGAAGGGTTCCAGAAACCTATATGCAGATGATCATGAACAAGTACGGAGGAGCAAAAACAAGAGTAAGATGCCCCGCTGGAGTAACCGAAGAGTTCCCAGTTAAAGTCGGGGTGTACCAGGGAAGCGTCTTAAGTCCTTCTTTATTACAGTCCTTGACTATTTGCTTGAAGCTAAAGTGTCGAACCCCAAGGCATATCAATTATTCTTTGCCGACGATGAAGCCATCTTATGTGAGGATCATATGTCCCTGCAATGTGCACTTGATGTGTGGGTTGGCATTTTGGAGGGAAATTACTTAAAAAAAATATAGTACTTGTGCTGCCCCTTCTCTGATCCGCTCAGGGCTATTCCAGACATTTATTTGAATGCAACAATGCTTCCCAAGTTCGAAAAGTTCAAATATCTGGGATCTGTGATCAATATCAAAGCAGCCTGTGATGACGAATCAATCATCGCGTAAGCGTAGGATGGATGAAGCGACAAAGAAACTCCGCTATCTTCTGTGATCGAAAAATACCCCCAAGTTTAAAAGAAGGCTCTACACCGCAGTTGTGCGTCCAGCGCTCACATAACGTTCACAATGTTGGACGATGTACAAAAAGTATGAGAGTAAGAGTGGAGTGACAAAGCTTGATCGAATAAAAAGTTCGAAGATATGTGAAAGCCTTCACGTCAAGGAAACCATCTTACGAAAAATTGAACGCGACCGGCTCAGTTGGTCTTGCCACCTTCAAAGAAGAGATCATTTGAACCCTGTTTAAAAGGCAATATCAATGAATGTTCCAAAGACATCGTGTGCCAGGAAAGGTAAGCCTATAAACGCCTGGATCACACAAATGCAACTACACCTGCATTTGATTGGCCTCAGTAACAGAGTGATCCAAAATCGGGAGGTCTGCCGATATTTTCTGAGGTCAAATAGGCGAACCTCACAGGTGGATCCGTAGAAATGCGGTGAAGTGGGAGGTTATGATCCCTTGTTTTCGGATCATAACCTCTCCGAAATAGGAAGAAGAGGATTAATTGTTTTTAAAAAGTCTTGTGTACAAATTGTTGGTCATAGTTTTTGATAAATCGCAGTGTAAAGCCTGAAATGGGTTTTTTAGTGACTAGTCAATTTTTAGTTGCATGGTAATTGTGGCCAAGTACTTAATAAAATTAACCCTGATTGCATAAGCTAGGCCAACTTTGTCAACTTTGTCAACTTATCATACATGGCAAACGCCCGCAAATGCTGGTTTATCTTGTTACCAGTTACTACGGTTAAAGGTTATTCTTGATAAAAACCGATCAACGCTTGTTTTGATTGCAAACTCAAATATTTTCCTGTGTTTCACTTTTCCTTTAGCACAACAGCCCGTCATCTGCTTGAACAATAATTGTAGGTACATGTTAAAAAAAAAAACTTTTAATTTGGAGAGTTACTTCTACGACTCACTACTTTAAGAATAATAATCATCGTTATATGAAAACTACTAAAGATGGACAACACGATATCTTTATAATATTTATGGGGTTAACTTAAAGTTCTGAAAAGTTGTCTTAAAAAATCGCTAAGCTTCTTGATCTGCCAACTTTTTACTAATCTGAAATAAAAAAAAATATAACTCAAAAATTCAAAGACCTTCAGCATCAAGCTCTAAACAAAATATTTCCAAAGTAACAATGAAACTAATTTCAACCGAATGTAGAAACACTGGCTATTCAAAAACTTTGTTTCTGAAAGTTTGTTCCCAAAATATTGCATCGTCCTTTAAATTCATAAAACACATTCATTCGCTGAACTGAATGCTGCGAACAAACTTTAGCGTTCATTCTACGAAAATAACTACTACATACATATATAGGGATAGAGATACTTTCTAGTCTCTTCAAAGTTGCACCCCAACTCAAACAGAATGACGTGCGCTAGTGGTGATTCAATTCAACAAAAGCAATAAAAATTTAATTTTTCGTAATTCCTTGCTCGAAAGATTGAAAGAAATGTTTCCTTCTTCTGTTTGCGTCTCAATCCTTCAAAATAGATTTTTTTTTTTAATTTTTGAAATTATTAATTTTTCAGGAATGCGCCAAAGTCCCTTTGGATTAAATATTTTTTATTTTCTTTCGAAAATCGACAGCAAACGACGAAATAAGAGAAGAATCCTTTCATACGGAACGTTCAACATGCACCAAGCGAACTTATTCAATGCAAAACCAAAAATCCAAAGAGCGGTTTTCATTATTCGCCTGCACTTCGTCTTTCATTTAAAAATGGAAAAGATTCCATTCCTTTATTTTCCCATTTATTTACACTTTTTATTATGACGGCAGGATTCGACTCCTTTTTTAGATTTTTTTTTAATTTCGCTCTCTGGCTGGTGCTTTTCAATTTGCAATTTCATCGTCAATAGACGCTTTAAGGAACAGCATTAGGCAAATTATTTCAACTGTTTGAATTTGTAGAAATCAACCCCACAAACGGTGTTAACTGATTCCGATTGCATCCAATCAAAGGGTATTAAAGGAAATGTCCTGATTTGTATAATACAACTCAATTCACTATGTAACATTCCAGAGCCGTGGCAGTGGTGCTGGGGGAGACACTACATAATGTATGCAGCGTAGCTGAAGGCGCTTTGGCTTACAAATATAGAAGGCTTGCCTTGTGCACTAAGCTCTATTAATTGCATTGGCAGAGGGCAATCGATACTATGACAGGTTGAATTGATTTCCAATTTCTAACTCTATTTTGTCAACATGAAATTAAACCACTTAAAATACAGATTAAATAGTGAGGAGGGTAATTTAAAACAAATTCCGATGTTTTAAAGTGGATAATAGAAAAATGTCGATGAATAATTTTAAGGGATTTGGTTTTGATTTACCCATGCTCGCTGCCAGTTCAGTGGAATTTAATGCAGTTCACGTGCAAGGTTCTTTTGGTTCTGGTACTTCCTCGATTCAACTAATACCAGCGATAGCGGTTTTATTCATGATCCTTACTACCACTTTTTGTGGGCGCCAACTTCAGCCTAGAAAAACAGAGGTTTGAGCTATCTCAGCAATTAACATCTGTGGGAAACCAGAGCCTCTACCAGCGCAGGAACTAGAAATGATGGCACGCAAAGTTCCCAAGACACAAAAGTATGAGGAAAAAACACTGTAACGTTATATGGAAATTAAATCTTGATGCTCTTTCGTCTTCAATGATAAGAATATAATCTGCTAGGTTCAAATGTTAGTTTATTACTTAAGTCTGTTCTGCGAGATCGGTTAGATATACGTCAAGGCAAATATATTAAAAAAAAAAAACTTCAGGTCGAGCTGAGATATCACTCCTTGTGTTGAAGGGATGTTCTTTCATCGTAGCCAAAACTCAGCGCAAGGTTGAACTTAGTGAACACCTTGCGCGCGCTGCTTCGACGTATTTGGATCACGGTCGGTAAGGAATTTCCAATGTTAGTCAGCACTTTGGAATAAAGATGGTGGCGGAGGAGCCTTTAATGGGCCAACGGCAGCCCTCACACTCCCCTAGAGGACTACTAGCACCGGTGTACCCTGTCCCGCATCGTAAGTGTATATCAAAAGGAACTGGCCCTCCAGGTTGGCGGTTGTTTCATCGGGGTAACTTTCTTACCATGTAATAAGACACTGGTTCAGAAACAACCACAAGACTTGAATAAGGATTCAATTGTTGACGACCCCAGCAAACGAAATAAGGACAGCGACCTTCGAATCTGTACGTGGAATATTCAGACCCTTAACAGAGCACGTGCAGCCAAACAACAAACAGAGGCCCTAGACTGCTATAAAACACATATGTAAAGGGCGTCCCATAATTCACGCAGAATTTGAGTTTTCTGCCATTTAATAGTACAGCGGTGCCAACGGAAAAAAAGATAACAATGTGACAGCTGACATTTCGGGGTTAGTAAAAATGGAGCGTTGTACGAAAGAACCACGCATTTTCATTGTTGAGCAATATTTTTAAAATAATGAAGGTTTATCAGCTACAGTCCGCAATTTTCGTACAAAATGATGAAGCTCATTTTCATCTTGATGGCTTCGTTAATCGTCAAAATTGTCGCATTTGGGGTTTAGAAAATCCACGAGTAATTGTTGAGAAACAAATTCATCCACAACGCGTGACTGTTTGGTGCGGATTTTGGGGTGGAGGCATTATCGGACCATTCTTCTTAGAAAATGCGGCTGGTTAGGCAGTAACAATTAATGGTGTTCGTTATTGTGACATGATAGCCCAGTTTTTAGTGCCTAAGTTACAAGATATGGATGTGACCAACATATGGTTTCAACCAGACGGTGCCACATGCCATACAGCCAGAGAAATAATTCAATTACTGCATGAGTCATTTCCTAATCGTATAATCGGCCGTTCTTGCGATCAGAATTGGCCATCCAGATCTTGCGATTTAACGCCATTGGACTTTTTTCTTTGGGGTTTCTTGAAGTCAAAGGTCTATGCAAACAAGCCCACGACCACCAACGCCTTGAAAGAGGAAATTGGGGTGTGTGTTAATGAAATTCAGCCACATTTATGCGAAACGGTCATAGAAAATTTCAATAAAAGAGTACGTACTTGCCAGCAAAGCCATGGCGGCCATTTATCCGATGTGCTATTCCATACATAACCCCAATCTCTATACTCTATGAATCAATAAATAATTTAAGCTTTCTAATTAAAAATCTGAATTATGGGACACCCTTTACAATACAAGTATAACCGCCATCCAGGAAGTGCGATGGGATGAGCCGCACAAAAAGGGGATGAAAAACGTTGACGTCTACTAAGGTGATTGCTACATAGACAACAAGCAGCGCTGCGGATTTGCTTTACGGGGAAGACTTAGGGACGAATTCTTAAACTTCAAACACGTGAGCGTGCATATTATGACTATCCGGATCAAGGCTAAATTCGCTAACATAAGTCTAGTATACGTTCATGCCCCCACCGAAGAAAACGACCCAACCACCAGAGTTTTTTCTACGAACTCATCAACAAAACATACGAGCAATATCCTAAATACGACGCTTAAATCATATTGGAAGGTTTTTACGCCAAAATATGAAAGGATGACATTTTTGGTAGGACAGTCGTTAAACATAGCCTATACGACAACACGTCTGATAACGGACTAAGGCTGATTTTGGTATAGAGCGAAACATCACTATAATAAGCGCATGGTTTCCTCATCTCAATATTCACAAACAGACATGGCAGTTCAATGATCATGTGACGGTCAATCAAATTGGCCATATTGTGATCGACGCAAGACATGCCTCCAGTATTCTTGATGTCCTGAAATTCCGAGCGGACAACATGAACTCGGATCATTATATTGTTTTAGCCAAGGTACGAATGCGGATATCTCAAACTGAGCAACAAAGAAGAATGACTCTGAGAAAATGTACCGTCAAAAATCTACAATCGCAAGACCCTACCCTATATTAGACTCTGATCATCCCAGTCCTGCATACCTTACCTTACCCTTTCGACTAAAATCCACCCTCCTCCGAGCGTAGTGTATACACAAAAATGCAATGAACAAAACAAAACGATCTATTACCCCAGGTGGCAGCCCCGGTTCACTGGAATTCACGGATTCTGGGGAGAGCCATTTTGCACCTTATCCCTTCTCAAAAAGTACAAGGATATCTCAATCTCCACTAACAAGATCGAACGTCTCCGGAAAAAGAAGTCCGCCCGAAGCACAAGTGCGTAAAAAACGGGACTCAGCGAAATCTAAAAGCATTGAGGAGGAAAACGACGTACTCCGTACCAAGCTTACCGAAATGGAGTTAATCTATCGTGAGCTTAAGAAAGAGGTAGATTTACTCAAGCAAGAAAATAATGCCCCTAAAAATCCAAAAAGAAAATACAGTTAGCGCACATCGCTCACCTAGTCGCGAATACCAGACGGATGAAGAAGAGCTAATACGCGAAACGACCTAGCAAAAAACGCAAAGCTGGTTCCTCACCGGAAGTCGAGCCACAGAAAGATTAAAAGCACAAGGAGTTGCAAGAAAAGCAACAACAAAAAAAATTACGTCCTCCGCCACCGATAAACGTCGTTGGAATTACGGAGTACAATAACTTGCATTGCCTCCTTAAAGGAACTGTGACATCTCTGCGAAACAATGCGTGGAAAATCAATGCAAAATCTTCGAATATTGGCGTGCAGTCTTATGCTCAAGCGGCGATGACAGCTAATGGCAAGTATATGGTATGACCGACAACTCACGGGAGATCAAAGCAAGAAACCATCCAAACTTTAACGCAAAGACTCCTGCTCAAGATGCGATATTGGAAAACGGTGATACAGGTAGCTCACAAGATCATGTACCCCATGTTTTCTCCCTAATTCTTGCAAAACTTGAAGAGCAATGCAAAACAAACAAACTTATTTTCGGGAGACTAGTTGTACTAGAAAACAACATTCATAACAGGCGCACTTCAACCAGATCATGAAAGAAACGCTTAAAATTCTTACATGGAACATACAAAGACTCGATGAGTTAGAAATATTTATACGAGAAAAAGATATTGATACTCGCATATGCTTGGTCTGTGAAACTCATCTGACAAAACAATCGAATGTTAAGATAAGGGAATATAGCGTGTATCACGCCTTCCACCCATCGGAAAGAGCCAGAGGCAGATCATCTTTGCTTATAAAAGAATCTATCGAACACTCAGCAGAAATAAAGATTGAATTAGAAGCAATGCAAGTAAGCACGGTATGCGTTAGAAATAGACATTTTACCTTCAGCATTTCGTCTACATATTGTCCACTGCGATGTAAACTTGAAGAAAGTGATTTCACAAACATCTTCAACTTCCTTAAACCAAATTTTATTATTGGTGGCGACTTCAACGCGAAACACCCCTTCTGGGGTTCAAGGTACGCCTCTCAGAAAGGTAGAAAGCTTTATAATGTGGGTATGCAATTCAGTTGCGATTTTCACTCGACAGGTAAACCAACATATTGGCCGACTGATAGAAATAAGATACCAGATCTGATCGATTTCTTTGTTGTTAAAGGAATATCTGGCAACTGTATAAAAGTTGAAGAAAGCTTTGATCTCTCCTCTGATCATTCTCCAATCATTATGACGATAAGCGAAGCTCTGATTAAAAAAGGGATTGGGACACCTTTAAAAAAGACATTGAAGCAAATATTGAGCTGAGCGTATCACTTAAAACGCCCTATGAGCTTGAAGCTGAAATCGCTTCGTCGAAATCTTACAGGATGCCACGTGGAAGAATACTCCCAAACCAAAGAGAACGCCGGCCAATTACATTCGAACTTATCCACAGGAAATAAAAGAAATGATTAATTAGAAGAGAAAAGCGCGCAAAAAATGGCAACAAACTCGTGCTCGCACCATAAAGCACATCTTAACCATTTGTGCAACTCACTAAAACGATCTATTAAAGACGTTAAGAAATTAATGAAATACAAACTTATAATACTTAGAAAGTTTAACGGCAGAAAAAGATTCTAATTACTCACTTTGGAAGGCTATAAAAGGTATTAAAAAACCTCAAATTCAAGCCGCCCCAATTAAGAAAAAAGAAAACGAATGGGCCAGGCATGATAAAGAGAAAGCGCAAGTTTTTGCCGCCCACTTGGAAGATACTTTTAAACCGTTTGATAGACCAGCTCTTATTCAAAATATAAATACGTTGTATATATTGTAGATAATAGTGTAATAAGAAATCCGAATTTAAGGAAGAAATAAAGAAACTTAAACCTAAGAAGGGTCCTGGATATAACCTAATTACGGGAGAGGTTCTTAAAGCACTACCAAGAAAAGCTCTAATTAAGCTTCTGTTCATTATAAACGCCGCGCTTGGACTAGAATATGTTCACAGTCAATGGAAAGTCGCCGAAGTAATAATGGTCCTTAAGCCCCGAAAACCGTCGAATGAAAAAACGTCTTATAGACCGATTTCGCTTCTTCCAATTATATCCAAAGTGTTTGAGAGAATATTGATTAGGCGAATACAGCCGATTATAGAAGAAAGGAATCTCATTCCGGATCATCAATTCGGATTCAGAAGTAAGCATTCTACAGTTGAACAAGTACATCGAATAACACATGTAATCGAAAAGTCACTTGAAGAAAAAAGATTTGTTCAAGCGTATTCCTTGACGCCTCTCAAGCCTTTGACAAGGTCTGACACGAAGGCTTAAAGTTTAAATTACGACAAGTTCTGCCAGAGCACCTATATAATATTTTAAAGAACTACCTTACGAATAGACTATTCCGCGTCAAATGTGGAAACGAATATTCAGATTTCAAGGAAATAATGGCTGGGGTGCCGCAAGGAAGCGTTCTTGGTCCAGTCTTGTATCTATTATACACCCGTGATTTACCGCAAGTAGAAGGTACTGAGCTAGCTATATTTGCCAACGACAGTAAAACTGCAAGAAGCTTTGGATGAAAGGACAAAGGTTTGGCGAATCGCACTCAACGAAACCAAATCTGTTCATGTAAATTTTACTTATAAGAGAGTAAATAATTTGTTGATCTTTTCAAACTCGGTTCAAATTCCGTTTGCAAACGAGCCTAAGTATCTTGGAATGACACTTGATGCAAAGCTGAAATGGAAAACGCTCGTTAAGAAAAAACGCAAAGAACTAGATAATAAATATAGAGAAATGTATTGGTTACTTGGAAAATATTCCAAGCTTAATATAGAGAAGAAATTGCTTTTATATAAGTAAGTGCTAAAGCCCGTATTGACATATGGTATACAACTCTGGGGTTGTACCCAAAAAAGTAATATTAATATTTTACAAACTTTTGAAAACAAAAAGGCTAAGAGGTATTGTTAATGCGCCATGGTATATCAGAAATTGCGATATCCATAGAGATATTGGCATTAAAACTATAGAAGACGAAATTCAAACCTACGCGAGAAAGCATAGAAGTCGACTAGAAAGTCACGTAAATATTACAGTCCTCCAAGTTTTGGAAGAAAGAATTTCACTGCGCCGTCTATAAAGAACCAAACCTTTAGACTTAGCGCGATAATTAACCGCGTCTAAACTGCGGAGCTGTCAGGAACTTCTAATGGGAAAGTCCCTGCAAAACGTCCTTATTTCGTGAAATGAAAACTACTTGATAAGTCGAATACTTAGTTGTAGTAAAAAAAAAAAAAAACAAGTCTGTTTTGAAGGGAGGTTTTTTAGTGGGTAAGAATCCGACACTACTATGAGCACGCGCTGTCGATCCTCATAGTGTCTTGTTGAAGATTTTCACCTATCCTTGGAAAAAAAAAATCCCAGTCCTGCTTTACGGTGCTGAAGCATGGACTTTATTGAAAGCGGATGAAGATGTCCTTGATCGCTTTGAGAGAAAAATTCTTTGTAAGATATTCGGTCCCGTTTGCATTGGCGAGTTTTGGAGGAGAAGATTCAATGACGAACTATACGAGATGTACAGCTACACCGACCTGGTCAAAAAACTGCGCATTGGACGTTTGAGATGGCTAGGACATGTAGAGCGAATGGACATCAACCCGCCGAGTCTTCGAATCTAACACGGAGAGACGACGCAGTAGAGGTCCTCCTCGCCGTAGGTGGCGTGCACCAGTTCAATGGGACCTCGACCAACTTGAAGTGCGCAACTGGAGGCAATTAAATGGAGAGGTTGCATGTACTTGACATTTATGTTAACCTACACCTTCACTGAAGTCAGCAGAAAGCATATGCTGCTAAATTTCGATTTTTCAAATTTCTCAAAAGAAGCGCACGCATTGTTCGCTCTTATAGTCAAAGCTACAATCTATAAAGTTCGGTTCGTTGGTAGAGGATGTGCTTAGACCAGAGATAGGTTCATTGTGCTGCCGATGTGTAAGGTGGGTAGGTCACCCTCTTACTCTTGGAACCATTTACTCTCCTTATGAACGAATGGATTTTAGTCATGTAGGCATTTAGATCGTTGAAAAAATATTCACCCAGTTTGGCGTTCCTGATGTTGGTGAGACAGGTGTATAGGAAGCGACTGATAGTCTCTTCTTCAACTTCGCCCCTACAGCTTCTACAGAAATTATCTCTGGGCGCGTCTTCCAATAGCACAGACACCCTTTCAGAATGCAGGAAGGATTCTGCCATATTATTCTGAAGTCCGTCTGGAGTTGTGCTGGAAAAATTTAAATAGTTCAAAACCGTTCACCGTTGTTGGTTAGTCTTTACGCAGTCAAATTCTTTCGCTTGAACACCCATGTCTACAAGCATAATACCTCCGCCTGAAATGTTATAACGAAATATGTATTGACAGGAAGACGGCTGTTCATTCTTTAGTATTATATGGTATTTTTGTAATCCGGAAATCTACATATACTCGTAATTTGCAAAGATTTAAAGCTGACGCGCATCGTCACATGTTTTTTTTTTTTTTTCTTATATGCGATTGCAGTATATTGAGATTTAAAATTCGAGGAAAATGATCATGCTTCCTTAGGACACTACAAATACAAATATTTGGCGCAACAGCTCTTTAAAGTGCCAGGGCAACCACTCATGTTGTGTGCGTTATATTTTTTCACACGAATGGAAGGGACCTACAGTTTAATGCCGGATCCGAACGGCGATTTAAGAAGCTTTTTCGTGACAACAATACTCTCGGATGTTTGTCAGACGCTCGCGAGAGGTGGGACCGTGAAAAAACTTTTTGGTGTTTTCTGGGATTCGAACTTGGAACCTCATGCGTAGTGATTCGACACACTAACCACTTACGCCACGGCGCCCACAGGACACTAGTTTTGAGGAAAATCGGCTAAGCAAATGCCAGCAACGATAAACTGTATTTTGTTTAAGCCTGGTACGCCATCTTATAACAAGTGGTTAAACTAACTGAAAGAAAATATAATTTAAATCTTTCGAGCAATCAATCATTTTTCTACTAAAATCCGCTTTAAAAAAGTAATAATGAGGGGTGAAATGAAAATTCTTGGGTTGAATCGTCGTATACATACGTGAACGGATGATTGGTCACGTAATTTGTAATGTGTTGTTGGTAGATCTAGCAACAACATACATACAAATTACGTGACGACTCTTCCGTTCACGGATATGACTATTCGACCCCACTGGTTTCCCCTGAGAACATGCATACAATATGTTAAAGATCTTTCAATAGCCACGCCTGAACTTTAACAGCAGATTGTGTTTATGTTTAAAATGAGAATTTGAAATTGCATACGTACGATGAAGGGCCTAGGGCCTAGCTTCTCGTTGCGTGCGTTATATTTTTCGCATGAATCGAAGGGACCTACAGTGTTGCGACGTATCCGAAAGGCAATTTTTATTTTGTTTTTGAGAAGCTTTCTCATAACAACAATACTCTCGGATGTTTGTCAGAAGCTCGTAAAAAACATTTGGTGTTTTTCTGGGATTCGAACCAGAACCCCATGCACAGTGGTCAAACACATTAACCACTGTGCCATGGCACACAAAGCTTAAATTTTTTTAAATAAAAATTCGTCCTCTGCTTGCCAAACAAGACGCGAGGTGCATCTGAAGGATTCATTTTCAGTGAGGAAGCGCATTTTTGGCTGAATGGCTTCGTAAATAAAAATTATCGGATCTGGGTCAACGCAACTCCACAATAGTTTGAAGAGCTTCCTTTGTATCCAGAAATGCGAGGTAACAAAATAATGCAAAATAATGGTAACACTGAATGCGTTTGAAATCTCGTTTAAGATTTTGTTATATACATCCATACATTACATAAATACATACATATATACATGAATGCATACATTTGTCCGATAACCTTTGATGTTATTTGAGAAAAAGAATTATACATACATCATTTCTATTTGTCACTGCCTCAGTGTCAGTACGCCACTACCAGTCTTTGGCTGCCTCCATCCCAATGACCATCTGGTTTTACCCCATACTTTCACCAGTGATTTTCAGATTACCTTCTATTCAGAACTGAGTCAGTCAAAGACATGACGAGGCCGGCTGACTTAGATAATATACAGGGTGAATTTATGTTTCAGGGGTTTTTGTTATGAAGCATCTAGCGCCTTAAAGTTATTAAAATTTTTTTTTTAGTAATATTATGGTTCAATTGTAAGCGCTCGAAGACCGGCATCATATTTCATGCATAATGTTAAGGACCATATAATTCATTAATAAAATCTAAATTAGAAATTTGTGTTTCATTTAAAAGTTATTCAAAATCAAACAAAAAAAAACATAGGCCTCGAACATAAAAAACACCCTGTAGTACTCCTGTGAAAATGTGAACCATGGAACTAAAGTACAAATCTACTCAATCTTTTAATGTTATAAATGGGGGTTGTTTAAGAACTTCCTGCTTTGTCTACTACCAGTTCTCAATTTTGGCAGCGAAAACAGGGTACTGAAGCACCGCACCTAGAAATGCAAAGTTAGAAACAACGCCGATAGGAAGTATATCTCAAGGGGGTGAATTGTCATTGTCGTCTACTTCACTAACAGATTCACTTCCTTATGCCATTAGCTAAATTGCGAACAACGCATACATACCTACCTATTGTACAATCTAACTAAACTTCGTCTCATAACTTTATTCTCTCGCAATCGTTCGTAAACAACTTACACTCTTTAGTAAGAAGCAACTTCTAAATTAATTACTAAGTCCCCTGAGCGTAAGAAGTCTATCAGTTATTATCAATGCAAAAATATTAGAATGCGAAAACCTCTCTGTAGATGATGCCTTGAGCCAACGACAAAGAACATCATTCGCTCTGACCTAAATCTAATATTTAATTAAGTAAATCGACCAATTTCCGGAATCAGTTATCAGTTGAATAAATCTCATGCTTTGGGGATGCTAGGTAAACTCTATTGCTACGCAGAGAGACAGATAATGGCACACGATACTAAGTCGGAAGGAAGGAAAGAAAAAACAAAAGGACGAAAAAACAATGCTCCCAATCCTTGACATTGATGTTCACAAAGCCACTGCCAATATAAATCACAAAGGCAAGAGCTAATTAATCTGGGATTATGAGTAAAGGTACTCGATTGCACGCCCCAATGGTCGAAAATAAACGCTTTCTAAATGCCCTGAATATGTGTTCATTCAGCAATTAGATTTGCTCACCACGACATGATGTATACGAGTATTATAATATTCCACTGGTTATCTCGTTCCTGGAAAGATTAATCGTCAATTGACTAGCAAAGGTCTAGGTTACCGAATATAATTTTTGTTTATTCTTACTGATGAAACGTTACTCTACTTTTTTTCTCGTTTTTTTTTTTTTTAATGTTGCCTTGCAATGCTTTCAATATTGTGTTATCAGCTTTGAGTGGGGAGTTCTCTTTTGATTTATAGGTTCAAGCGATTGTGTGTCTGTTTTAGACGCATTACTGACAACAATGAAGAGAATAATTCTACTTTAAAAAAAAAAAAAAACCAATTGACAAATCAAATCCACTATTGTTGACTTTTAAATTAAAGAAAAGTACGCACAACCATTTTTGTTTATAACGGGTAATTAATTCATGTAACGTGTCCATCAGCACTGACAATGATATAGCACACAGGCATCGGATACGCATTTGTTGGTAGATTGGTCTGAGGGCAGAGGGTGGTAGTCCCATTTTTTTACATTATCCGTGGAACTGTCAGATGTCAGATGACAGGGACTAAACATAAGGGTGTACATTTCCGATTACACGGATGTCACATTAACGGGGACAAAGAGCAATTAAAATATTCTCTTATTTGAAGATGCCCGACAGATAATCTTATTTTTAATTAAATTATAAAACAAGGCATGCGTTTTTTTGTTCTGAAACAAGAAGTGGCATCTTGAGATACAGGATTGAGATACACAATACTTTTTAGATACGCAATACTTTATTTTGCCTAATGTAATGTTTAAAATTATTTAAATTTTATTGGGAGGACGTAAAGTCATTTTATGGGTTTTCTTGTAGCTTGGAAATAATTACTGATTAAAGTCTTATTCAACAGTCCTGGTGGGTGGCATAGATAATTCAGTCGTCAATCAATAATATCTTAAACTATTTTTTGTGCCTTTATGAGTCTATTGACCAGTTTTAGGTCATAAAGTAGATTACGTTTACTATTTTTTTATATGCAAAAAATCATATTATTTTAATGCATAAGTAATATCATAGAAAAATAATTAAACTAGGTCTCTATGAGTATGTTCAATGAAGAAACATTTAAATTATTAGTATCTACATAGGATATGTAAGGAGCCGAGTAAACTCATAACAGTAACCCGCTTCAAAGACACGGGTAATGCCATTGATGCATTAAGAGCTAAGAAGCTAGGTCAGGTGAATCAAATCCTCAAAGTTAGACCTTACTAAAACTTTAGACGTCATCGTTGATTGCATCTGGAGAATTTTTTCTCTGTCACCTGGAAAAAGAGGAAAGTTATAGTGCGAACTCCCCAAAAGTACGCAGTTTTCAGTCGTATTTTGTAAGTATTTTAGTCAACATACACCTGTACAGTCAAAAAGCGTCTAGCCCGCTGCCTATATTCTCTTAAAAGATAAAAGTTCAACCGAAGTAAAAGAGTGCTTTCTCACTAGAGCACTTCTTCTTGTTCCAGGTGGCAGCGCACGAATTTCCTAGACGGACTCAACGGTGGTGTCTGCAGTTCCAGTTGGGTTGAACTTAGTGAATACCTTGTGTGAGCTGCTTCGACGTATTCGGATCACAAGTCGGTAACGCATTTTCAATTCTGGACAGGACTTTGGAATAGAGATGGTGCCGGACGAGACTATAATCGGCCAACTGCAGCGCTCACACTTCCGTAGTGAACTAATGGCACCGGTGTACCCGACCCCGCGTCCTAGGGGCATAACCAAAGGAACTGACCTCCAAATTGGAGGTTGTGCCGTCGGGGTAACTTCCCTCTCACATGAAAGACTAATGGTTCCGAAACAACCACAAGCCTCGGATAAGGACGATTCAACTGAAGACGACCCCAGCGACCTTTGGATCTGTACGTGAAATACTCGCACCCTTAACAGACCACGTGCAGCCGAACAAAACGCAGAGGCCCTAGACTGCTATAAAGCAGATATAACCGCCATCCAGGTAGTGCGACGGCATGGGCCGGGCAAAAAGAGGATGAAAAACGATGACATCTACTACAGTGATTGCTACAGAGACAACAAGTAGCGCTTATTCGGGTGCGGATTTGTTATATATTGTAAGATTAGGCAAGAAGTCTTAAGGCTCAACTATAATAGTCGAAAGCAACCGGAAACTAAAGTCAAACTTATGAGTTAAGTTTTCTCCAGTACTGTCAATTGCTCAAGTTGACCATAATAGGCGAATATAAGCGAAGCGATTGTCAGAGGCGATTGTCAGAGTCAAGTCGTTTTGCTTATGAATTGTGTATTGTTTTGCAAAATTTGTGAAATTGAAAAAAATTCTTTGTTTACGAACTTCCAATATTAAACCTACACAACTGTTAAAGTCAAATGTAAACTTCTCGTACGAAAGAGTCAATGGGTTCGCTCTTTTCGTGAATGAGCAAAAGTGAACGAAAATTTGACGAATCTACGCAAGAAGCAATTATAGTCGTACAATACAATTTCCTTGTATTCGCACAGTTACGTACGCCGACGGACGCACCCATTCTACTATTATAGTTCGGCCTTTAAGCTTCCGACATGCGAGCGAGTGTATTATGACTATCCAGACCAAGGCTAAATTCGCCTGATATGTGCTCATACCCCCACGGAAGAAAAGGACCCTGCCACCAAAGATTGTTTCTACGAGCTTATCGACAAAACATACGAGCAATGTCCTAAATACGACGTTAAAAGCGTATTGGGCGATTTTAATGCCGAAATATGAAAGGAGGACGTCTTTGGTAGGGCAGTCGGTAAACATAGCCTACACGACACCACGTCTGATAACGGACTAAGGCTAATTGATTTCGCTGTGGAGCGAAACATCACTATACCAAATACAGTAATGGTCAATCAAATTGATCATATTGCGATCGACGTAAGACATGCCTCCGTATTCTGGATGCCCGAACCTTCCGAGCGGTCAACATAGACTCGGATCATTACTTTGTTGTAGCCAAGGTACGAATGTGGATATCTCAAACTGAGCAACAAAGAAGAAACACTGTGAGAAAATTCAACGTCGAAAGCTACAATCGCAAGAGACCGCCAGATTCTTTGCTGAACGCGTATCCCGAAATCTCTCAATCACCCCTATGCCGCCAGCATCAAGTGCCGAAGACCAGTGGCAACGCTACCAACATGCCATCAGAAACGCCGCGACTGATGTGCTGGGTCTCGCTCGGCTAACACGCCGAAAACCCTGGTTGGACGAAGAATGCCGGGGAGTGCATGCAGCAAAACAAGAGACATATAAAGCGGCGCTGCAAAGGAAGGCGAGAACTTCTCGTGAGCTCTACGAGCAAAAGAGGCGTGAATAACATCGGCTTCTCCAAAAGAAGAAGGAAGAGCATGAGAAGCGCGCGATCGAAATATTGAAAGCTTATACTCCAGGAACAATGAGTGCATACACCAACTTATCTCATCTTCTCATCTCTCAGACGAATGCATGCCTAATAAATGGAATCTCAGCATCATTTGCCCGATCCACAAGAAAGGAGACCCCCTCAAATGCGCCAATTATAGAGGTATCAGTCTCCTCAACATTGCATACAAGATCATTTCTGCAATATTGTGTGAACACCTGAAACATTTTATCAACAGCATGATTGGCCCCTATCAGTGCTATTTCAGGCCAGGAAATCCACCATCGATCAAATGTTCACGCTTCGGCCGATGAGACTCGAGAATTTGATCATTCAAAAAAAAAAAAAAGTAGGGCCTCTGTTCCTTCTTTGCGAAGAGAGAAAGATGAATGGTCTGTAGCAAATGGATTTAGTTGCATGTTTGTGGGAAATAAATTTGGAGTACGTTTAATTTCATAAAGAGACAGGCGGAGGATGCATGCAGAAATTTTGGGGATATTCGCCGTGATTTCGGAAAGATTTGCAAGCAGGACATATAAGTGGATCTGTAATCAAACTGATCTCGTGACTTTTGGGAATAAGATAACTGCATTGAATAGCGAAGAAACAGAATGAATAAAGAAAATTAAGCGGGCAAATTGAAAATTGGCCGATAAGAGACCCCCTCAAATCATGTTTCTTGCGAGTATAATGGAGGACTGTTATCGCGACAAGAAGCCGTTCAACCTGAGAGCTAAGGTATTGCTGATAAAAATTAACACTTCTTTAAATCGATAAATCAGTTTAACGCGTTCATCATGGCTATTGGACGCAGTGCGTCTAACAGTTCAGATTGCGAAAGGGAGATCCTGTTACCAATGGATGAAGAAATCAGAAGGTTCGATCCCAGAGTATTGGTGTACAACACAATTGTTTTGAATGGCCACTGAGAAGTAATTGTCGAGCTGAAAAAGGTATTCAGGGCTGTCGTCAGAACTCGCACCCAAACAAAAATTAAATATCTTCAAAAATAGAGGAAAAAACCTTCAAGGAAAAATTAAATATAACGATTGCATATTGAAAATTCTCCTGAATTGTCATTCATGATATCTATTTTTTTCCGGGGAATTAGGTATTTCCTCTTTTTGGAAGATACCTAACTTTTGTTTTGGGGGAGAATATATTCACGATAACTCTAATTGTTCTCAGAAATTATGTAATTTTTGCGACAAACTTTCCTGAATGTTGTTTAAAAAAAGAGAATTATTGAACAAAAAGTTTTTCTAAATACATATACAGTACAGTTTTTTCTGTTCTGCGACAGAAATCTTAAAAAATACTGCATGAAATACAAATCAGCGTAGGCGGATATAGAGTCTACTTAAGAGCACAGTTAATAGTCTGTATGTAAGGAATGTATACAATAACCCCTATCAATGTACATACATGCTAATACTTTTTTCCCGGCCTGAGCACTTAAAAAGTAGATGTGTCATAAAGAAAATAAGTACAGTAAAAGCGTTTAAAACAGTGTTGAATGTTTCGGCATACAATTCTACTATTATAGGTCCACTCAAATACAGCAAATAAATTGATTCTCTCCTTGAATTGCTCAGGAGATTCTCTGGAAATATTACTTATCTGGTTCTTAACAACCGAAAGTATCCTTTGCCATACGACTTCATACCACTTACATATGAGGTTGAGCAAAGTTTCTCCTTCTGCTTCTCAACAGTCAGACTTGCGTGCTCTAGATGGCAACTTTCAGCGGATATTTCTTGATATAAAACTACCCAAGTTGAGTTCCGGTGGACTATTCACATTGTTTTGTTTGGAGCGGAAAGAAACTTAATGGGTATCTACTGCTTTGCAGTATTACTTCATTCAAAAGAAATTCTATCCCTTACGTTCATTCTCAGAATAATCAAAGTAAACCATAACCCCCTTAGCAATTCGTTACAACTCCCACTGATTCCATCACATACAACATTAGATTGAAATGCAATTTGCTTCAATGCGGTAAATTAAATTCCAATCAACTACCTGCGGCTACATGTCCACACGAAATTTCCCATCAAAGGACAAATACCTCTACACACAATGTAATCTTCTTCTAAAGCCCCTGCGGCGAATTGTAGCTTCAATAAAAATAAATCTCTATAACGAAAAACTTTGCAAACATAAAAAACAAATTATCCCACAAAATGGAAGTGAAAAATCACTGCACAGAAGAAAATCCCTCCGCACCATCACTTTACAATTGCAGAATATCATTTACTCTGTCCCGTAGATTTTTCGTGAATAATTTAGCAATCAAATCTCTGGAAACACCCGCCAAAGATTCACCATTAAAATCCTCCCGCAAATTGAAAGACAAAAGAAAATTGAAAGGACACCAAAAGTACTTACACCCACACATAAACATACGCAGTGGAAAAGGGCGACGAAGACACTGAGAACGAAGCATCAGTAGAAAAGCTTCCCTCGATTTAGCGCCAAATTTTTTATCCTTCGAAACAATTAAATAGTAAACGAATGGTGGAATTTAAAATCTCATTAGCACGATAAAAAATTTCCCAGATTCATTGCAAATACAGTTTCCAGTAAATTTACCCATTTCATCATCATCCCCTCCTCCAATGGACAATTTTTCTCAGTTATTTTTTTTTTTTTTACTATCCCTGTTTAGTTGCGGAGGTTCTTTTGGTCGATCTCATTATAAGATTCAACAAATCATTAATTTCATTCCTCTATAGCATATTCCTTCTCCCGCAGGAAGGTAATCCTATCAAGGCCACAAGCAGCCGAAAAGAACCGCCATGCCGCTAGCAGCAAAAGCGTCGAAGAAGAAGAGGAAGACGTTTGCTCAAACCCAAAGTTACAGAAGAGCTCACATTTCACTATCATGGTCACAGTTGGCTGTGGTCCTCCTGGTCCTTCCGAGAGAAAAAAAGAGGAGGAAGAATAAATTACAATTATTTGTCGTTAATTTTTGAGCGCACTGGGCGAGTTTCGCGTTATCTGACTTCACCAGGAAGGATTCCGAAAAGAAGTCCTTCATTGAGATTGAATTGCATACGCAGGCAAATTTGTATTAAAAATCATCTTATACCGTCGCGATAGGGTACTATTTCATTCTATTCCTTTCATAACATTTTTTTTTAGGGAAGCCAAGTTTATATAAGAATGCCTAAAACCGGGATAACGTCACGAATGAATCTCTTTGAATTCATAAAGCACTTCATTTTCCAAAGATATTGATGATGTCTCGTCTAAAGGTATATACGAGTACATATGTACGTACCTTAACAAAAGGAATCAGGTCTATTTAATGGCCCTGGATGCCGGCTTTGAAGATGAATTCGCTCGATTCTTGATGAGTTGTGATAGGCGGAGAAGTGCGTGTTAGGATTGATGGAATTTCCTTTCTTCCTCATGCCAATAAAATCCAATCAGGAAGCTAGACAAATTGCTCACGTGGGTAAACAAGGACTTATTATTACACTAGATTCTTTTTCATGGATATCAGAACTGATAAGAAATATAGGCGTACTGTGACACAAACATTACACTCATAGAAAAGGTTAATTACCGTTGACAAAATTAAATCGAACGTTTACACTTAATACCCCCAGGGGAATTATCTGAAATCCTTTGCCATCGTCATCGTAGCGAGAAAAAGAATAAATAAAGTCGAAACCGTTAAACACTTTTACCGTACCTTAACACCTCTTTATACTATCAACGAACTCCGTCCGACGTTATTGTCGTTATAGTCTACCACGGTTGGTAGTCTGAACTCAACTGAATGATATAGCTGAGAATAAATTTCTATCTACTACTGGCTGCTGTATCTGTATCTCCTTTGATGCTGTACACACTCTGATGTTAGTGCTCTGTGTGGTATTATTATCTTCTGGAAAGGAAAATGAAATTGAACAGCAACGCGTTTTGTTGAGAAGAGTATCTGAACGAGGCTGCCACACAAGTTCAACTGATGTGATGCTGCGGCTGCTGCATCATTGCTGCTGGTTCTGTTATCATGTTCCGAAGAATATTGAGGCAAGCCATCACTATCCTCATGGCCACCATCTCAGCCCCTTTGCACAGGAGGAAGAGTGGAGCGCAGCTGAACAAGTGAATATTTTTGCAACAGCAGTAGTAATGAGATGTGAGATGCAATGAAATTGAAAAAGATACAGATACAGATACATTATAGACGACGACGATACTGTTGATATAGTTGCGGTGGGTATTTTTAGCATTGGCGCAGTATATTTTTAAGGTTGAAGGGTTTCCGCGTGTGCACAGTCGTGCCCTGATCTTGTGCATATTGATATGTTGATGAATTTGATTAGGTATCACTGATTATGTATGTACATTTTTATGGGTGTGCTAATGTATGTGTAGTAATTAGTTGACTTTTCGCAAATATTTAGAATAGGCTCATGTTGCCATTAAAATTGTATGAGTAAATATAAATGTACTTATTTATAGTTGTACTGGAGTTTACTCCTTTATTTGCTAAGGCTTTTGCAGTGTGTATATTGCACACTATCAAGTATGGGCGTTTATAAAAATGCATTGCATTCTATTCAAAAACTGGTGCAGGTACATTTGACTGCATATAATATTTTGGTTTTGGGTTTTCCAACTAATTCGTTCGGGAATTTTCGCAGTTTTGGGTATTTCAATTTCCGTCATAATGTTCTTGTCGTAAAAGAAAGGGGCGTTATTTTAGATCTTACATTAAACTGTTAGAGAGATGTCGACGACAGCATTAAGAAAGCATTCGTAGCCTTCTACTCATGTAAAAGGTTCAGTAACATATTGGGCTTACGGCTATTGCAAGATCATTATATAACTCCACAGTCCGCTGGAAATTCATAGAGTAGTTATGCTGTCTTTCAAATTACATCCACGCACTTATGATTTTGGTAGAGAAGCTATGGCCATTAGCAGCATACTTTCATGGTTTCATCTTGTCAGGCTGAAAACAAACAGACAGGAATCGATCACATAACTTCAGTACATAGCCTTTGACAGGAGATTAACTACAAAAACTCCTACAAGCTACGAGCAAAAAGGAACTGTTTTTTATTAGTACATTCAATCCACGTACTAAAATGGATGTACATACAAGAACTTGGGCAGTTCTTTTAGAATAATTGTGGCATAGACAAATGAGCAACTGTGAAAACTATGTGGCCACTCTAAGACTAGAACTCACCCTTTTCTCTAGTTAAGCTTACTCGCTTCTAGCATCAGTTTTTGGCACGGAACCATTGGTATTCATGCGGAGTGCCTTGGGGTAATTCAAGGGCTACTGTAGAAGCTGTAGAGGTGAAAAATTGCATAAATAGCTAAGTGAGTAGCCCTATTCGCACAATCTCTGTGTAATGACAGAAGAACTTCACAGGATATACATATCAGAAGGTACTACCAGGAAACATGCTACGTTACATTTTGCTCTCTATTGTCACAGGTTAAATGGATCATATATGTATGCTAAAAACATAGTCGAAGACCTAAGGTGACAGGAGCTAGAAAGGAAACAGACAATAAAGGGTGAAGTGGATGATACCAATTAAGAACATATCCACATATCATAAATTCTGACCGTTATCATTAGTTCGTAGAACACTGAGCAATCTGAGCAAGATTATCCGAGATTCCCTGAAACAAGATCACGAGATTAGATGAGCGATCTGATAAGTTCATCTAAATTGTATTTCTCTAACCTCAAGTAGTTATAGACTATCCAAACGACATTACGTTAACCAAATTGTGTAAGTTAACATCAAAAAGTAAGTGATCTAATGGAATGGCTGATTGAAGTAAATCTTTTTAATACATTGGACCGCTTTGTGTCTGAGTGATTGGGATAACATAACCACTCCATCACACATATATTACACAATGGAACATAAGTATCATATATCACTCTGAGGAAGGTTATATGCATGCACACCAAAAATGTTCGGTTCAGTATTTTCCTGCCCATGTTTTATGCAGGGTCTTTTAGATGTTGAACTCCTCCCATTCTTTGACGCCACTGCTAAAGTCCATCCTTACTGATAACGCACTACAATAAAATTCCCTTTTAGCTGTTACTTGTTCATTACATCCGCAATCGTATACACACTTCCCCTGTAAAATACTCCCCAGCTCTGTTGAATAACCTTTGTATAAAAATATATAAACAGAGAGCAAATTTCAAATTGCTCTCTCAACATCATTCTGCGCAGAATTTGGATTCCAATCTTCTCACCAGATTCAAGTAGACCACTCTTACATCAGTGTTCGTTGGTGGCACAGTTGACAGCAACAGCACTGGTATTGTGTACAGTGTACCTCTTCACAGTGCCACTTTACAATAATGTAATTGATAACAGTGTCATCAAAGTGATAAAAACAAATTAGGGGTTGGACAAAGGACACACACATCACAATGGCAAGAGTAAACTGGACAGCCAGTATGTGATCAGTGTTACCATAGTCTGCTGAATGTGCTGTCGATTAACATTGAGAGATGATGTATTTTATACTATGCTGGCATATTTTAGCATCCCCTGAGTTTACCACCAACCATGTTGATTCTTCTGTTTGACAAACCGACTGAAGCATTTTTTGTTCTCTATTAGAATCCTTGTGTAAATATTTTGAGGAAAATATTTTTTGTTGCTTCCTTTCAGAGAGCGTGTTGTGCTAGAAGGAGGGGGGACGTGTTGTGTCAATAACCCCTCATATGTATTTATGTGTTTTCTTTGGTTGCTTTATATTTGAGGTTAACTTTCTACCGGGTTTTTTATGCAAATAGGAGCATTAGGCGGTTTTATTCTGTTAATTGGTTTGTATGTTTTTCTTATTCTGACTTTAAAAAAGGAATAACTTTTCAATTTCGTGAAAAGTTTCACATGTGCTCCAGCTGTTGCTGTGCTTAAGAGTTTTTAATTTACAGAAAATGTATCAGTCCTAGCAGAAATGAACACGGAAGTTGAAAGGGATAAAGACAGTTTTAGAAACTCTTTTATTTAACTTGCTTTGTTGTACGAATGCCTCCTATAAATCTTGGAATCAAAATTTCAACTAGTTCTATTCTAGCTAGGACTTTTAAATTTTGCACACGTGTATATGTCCGATAAAAATGCAGTATAGTACATATATCTAATATTGTTCCAAATCTAATGGCGGAGGCGCAAAGATGGCGGATTACCTTTTCATTATAACCCCCTTGATATGGATATCAAATGAAAAGATTTGACAATTAGAATACGATAATGCATAGATTAAGACGTTACTTAAAATTGGAAATAAAATTATATTTAAAAAATTCTTGTTTTAAAAAAAACTTTTATTACTCGTACTAAAATATTCTCTTAAAAGACAATATATTTAACATAATATAATATGCATGTTTCAGTGAAGATCAACGTGAACAAATCGGAAGTAATGGTCATTTCCAAAATACCCATTCAGTGCTCTCTGCATGTTAGTGGAGTCCCATTGAAGCAGGTGGATAAGTTTAAGTACCTTGGGGTCTTATTCACGAGTGATGGGAAGGGCAATGCCGAGTTATCCTGTTGAATTGGTCAGGCTGGATCAATTTTGAGAGAGCTTGTTTAATCTGTTATAAGGAAGACCGAACTTAGTGTTCAAGCTAAGCAATCGGTTTTTAACTCGGTGTATGTTCCAACTCTCACCTATGATCATGAAATTTGAGTAGTGTTCTTTGGCGGTTTTGCTGGAATATCTCGTAGGGATCGAGTGCGCAACACCAGAGTACGCGAGGCGCTCAATGTTAACGAGCTACTTCTTCGAACGGAACGATCTATGTTCGATGATTCTGTCACGTAGTGCGTATGCCCCCAGACCGGCTTCTAAGACGTGCCATGATTGCCGTAACATAAGGTAGGCCACTCCCCGGTAGGCCCAGAAATAGATGGTTGGACCAAGTCAGACATCTCTCCTGGAGGCATCTAGGCATTCGTCCTGATGAGTTGGAGTCAATGGCGGAGGATCGAAAAGGATGGACAGTCCACCTGAGCATCCTACCACCGCGACCCTCATGAAGGATTAGCGGGCCATTGAAAATGTATGTATGTATGTACCATACGTATGTATGTACTATATGTGTATGTGCCATATGTATGTTTTAGTGATAACTTATTTTTCTCGTTTGAATTACATCTAACTAATGTAGGTCTTTTTTTTTATATTTTTTGTACACAATTTTATTTGAATGACGTTTCATAGAATATATTATATCAGTCAAGTTTAAGGCAAGTGCATGCGAGTCCGTGGTTTGACACGACTGGAGATCACCGGTGTCATAAAAGAAAGATCAAACAAACAATAAAACAGGAGCATGCACGTGTCAAACATCAAACACCATCGCAATATGGTAATATTGCAAAACTGTATCATTATGGTAATACTTGCCAAAAAGAAAGGCACTACCCCGGCAGGAACTACCACTTCTGTGCATGGTACTGATCCGGGTCCGAGCTATACGGATTCGGGGGGCTAGCAAAATAATGAAACAGTTTCGAAAAAATTTGAGGGTCGCGAGTTGGAACGTTGGAAGCATGACCGGTTGTGTGTCCAAGACACGAAATGGAAAAACACCGGGAATCGGGCGCGTTTCGTGTACGTTAGGACAAAAGATTACAAGATGTTCTACTACGGAACGGAAAAGGCTAAGAACGGAATCGGTATCATCCTTGCAGCAGAGCTACTTGGCAACGTCTTGAGCATTTCGAAGTCCAGCGACCGTTTGATGTCCCTCAAACTAGTAATACAAGGAGAGGTGTAGAATATTGTCAGTGCATATGCTCCCCAAAATGGGTACAATCAGAGAGATAAAGATGCATTTTGGGTAGATTTCCACAATCTCCTTAAGAACATCCCAAAGGAAGAGTTTCTGTTTGTTGGAGGAGATTTGAATGGACATGTCGGGAAGTTAAACGAAGACTATGAAGACTGCCATAAAGGACTAGGATATGGTATCAGGAACCTTCCTGGTGAAGACATTCTAAGCATGTTCAAATCACATGAACTTATCGTGTTAAATACCATGTTCATCAAAGAAAGCCGACACCTGATCACTTATAGGAGTGGCGGAGATGAAACCGAGATTGACTACCATTTGGTAGCCTGTTTCATGAAGCCTCGGGTAAAAGATTGCAAAGTGATCCTGGGAGAGGCAATCGTTCGGCAACACCGTCTCCTGCTAACAGAAATTTTTATGAAAACACCGAAGAAAAGCAAACGAACAAGGGTCTCTGAGAAAATCAAGTGGTACAATCTGGACAAAGAAAAAGAGAGGATTTTGTTTTCGTGATGAAAATTACCTCTCTCATACCATCATCGGAGCTGAGGATGAAAAGTGTAGAGCACAAAATATGTGGGATTGCCTACAGCGAACTTGCTTAAAGAAGGCCAAATCACTGCTAAGAGGTTCAAAAGGCCACCATGAACACGCCAAAGAAACACGGTGGTGGAGTGATGAAGCTAAGAAGGTAATAAATGAGAAGAAAGCGGCTTTCAAAGCTTGGTCAAAGTGCCCCTCTAATAATAGTGACGAAAAAGCTCGCCTCGAAATGGAATACAGATGTTGCAAGAAAAAAGCGAAGAAGAAGAGCGTCCAGCTTCAAGCAGAGAGTACGGAGGGCCTGTATCGTGAGCTGGAGAAAATATCTTCCCCAGTTGCTGATGCAAATCAGGCTATCCAGGAGCTGTGAAGACACAATATGAACAGGAGCGCAACTATCTTCAAAAAAGCCACCCAAAACCGGAAGAATGCTTGGGAAATTCGTTCGCCAAAGTGCATTAACAACGCTCACGCCCAGCTTCTTGTGGATGACGACAAAGAAGTGAAGAAATACCCACCATTAAAGTCGAAGAAGTCGACTTGAGGCGGTCAAATACTCCAAAAAAGAAAGAGCGGTTGGGCCAGACGAGATGCACGCTAAGTTCTGGAAAAGATGGGAGAATTCTCGGATGACTCAGAATTCTCAACTCCAAGTTCATGACAAGTGATCCAATGCCGAATCAATGGAGGGACAGTTACCTTCTCCCTGTATACAAAGGGAAGGGTGATACTCGAAACTGTGATAACTACCGTTCGATCAAGCTGATGTCACCCACCATGAAGATCGTTGGGCGGGTATTAGGTGGCCGACTGCGAAAAATAATACGGCTATCTGATGATCAGTGCGGGTTTGTCTCGGGTAAATCAACCACAGATGCAATCCAAAGTATAAGGATCATAATGGAAAAACATCGTGATTCCTTAAGGGATTTGCATATTGTATTGGTTAACTTTGAAAATTCATTCGGCAGACAACCACAAGATCTGTTATGGATGGCGCTAAGACATCGAGGGGTCCCAGAAACCTATGTACAGATGATCATGGACATGAACGAAAGAGCAAAGACAAGAGTAAGATGCCCCACTGGGGTAACCGAAGAGTTCCCAATCAAAGTCGGGGTGCACCAGGGAAACGTTTTAAGTCCTCTGCTCTTTATTGCAGTCCTTGATTATATGCTTGAAGGTAAAGTGATGGACCCCAAGGTACATCAATTATTCTTTGCTGACGATGGATCCGTCATAAGTGAAGATCCTACATCCCTGCAACGGGTACTTGATGTGTGGGTGGACGTTCTGGAGGGAAATGGGTATCGCATTAGTTCAAAAAAGACAGAGTACTTGTGTTGCCAGTTCTCTGATCCACTCAGACCTATCCCAGACATTTATTTGAATGAAACAGTACTTCCCAAGTGCGAAAAGATCAAATATCTGGGATCTTTGATCAATAGCAAAGCAACTTGTGATGACGACATCAATCATCGCGTAAGCGTAGGGTGGATGAAGTGGCGAGAAAATTCCGCTATCTTCTGTGACAGAAAAATCCCTGCATGTCTGCGATCCCGTGATACTGCCCCCCATTTCCAAGTCAATGTAAAACTGTTAGAAATTAATGTATCGGTGTCAGCGAAAATTTTTTTTTCAGACTTATTTGCAATCCGAAGTTCGATTTGTTTTTTATTTCCTCTGCCTTAGCACTTTAACCGAAACTTTTCGTTGAAAACAAAAAGATCTGAAATTTCGTAGTTAATTCGCGGTCGATAAATGTTTCTTCGTATATTTAGCACAAAATCTTCACTTATATTACTATCGGTGCTACTCTTCGACGTAAAGACATTATTAGCTTTGAAAAGCGATTCCTTTCGAAAATTATAAATTGTTATTAAATCGACACACGATCTTTCTATTGCAAGAAATTTTCAGTAATTGAACAAATTTGTAAAATTTCTTGATTTGGTGAAACGCAAACTTACAAAAAAAAAAAATAATTTTAACAAATTTGTACTTGGAAGCAACAAAGAAAATTAACTTTTGGTGAAACGGAGATAATGAAATTTTTACAAATTTCCCTTTGTAAACAACAAATACAATTTTGTAACACAAACACTTTGTGAAACAGAAAAAATCCATTTTTCAACAAATTTTTTAAAAAAATGCTTGTGAAAAAAAATTTGTAAGTTGGTGAAATAGGCCACTGGTCGTCATACTGTAGCATCCACAGAAAGTACCATCGCAGCATATAAATAACGAGAATGGTGTGTTTACCAACGAACAGAATTAACGCCATCTGCGCGTCAAAACTGTTGTCATGCACTTCGGTTTATTCCTCTGTTCACATTCCATAATTCAACAAATCATCCCTAGTAACATCTAGCATGTTCAACAATGTTCTAGAGTTTCTCCTATTTGGTATAAATACACCAACCACCACCACAGTTGACACAGATTGACAGCATTGGGCGAATGACCAATGCTTCCTTAGGATTCAACGAAGAAAACCCAACAAACGATCCCGTGGGACACAACGAACTATGCACAGCTGAAGAAATCTCCGACATAATTCAGAGTGGGCAAAACAAAAAGTCAGTGGGACCTGACAAAATTTCAAATTTTGTTGTGAAGAAAATGCCTCAAGTTTTATTAACACTGCTCACAATTATAATGAACAATTGCCTGAACAACTGCTATTTCCCAACCAAATGGAAGATTGCAAAAGTGGTGGCCATACCCAAAAAGGACAATCGCAACAGTATTGAAGGATACATTCCGGTATCACTGCTATCCAACATGAGCAAAATCCTCGAGGAGCTCTTACTGAGGAAATTGAAGAAGTACTGCTCCACCAACCACATCATCCCGGATATACAGTTCGGGTTCCGAGAAAGATGTTCAACCCTTCATCCGCTAATGAAGTTTCATCAGGATATTGTGAAATCCCTCAACAACCACCAAGTCACCGTCGCATGCTTCTTAGACGTCAAGAAAGCCTTTGACACAGTTTGGATTGAGGGACTCATCCACAAATTGAAGCAGCTTGGTTTTCCTAGAGAACTGACAAAAATAATTTACAGCTTTCTTCATTACAGGTCGTTCTTCGTCCAGGTGGAAAGCAAGCATTCAACAATGAGAAGAATAAGAGCAGGCGTCGCCCAAGGATCCAAACTGGGTCCTATTCTGTTCAATATTTATACATCTGACCAGCCGCAATTGGAAAATAACACCAATTGCTGTCTTTTTGCTGATGATTCGCTGACATATGCCAGCTCCATGTCACCAATAATTGCGTCACGTAGAGTGGAAGTCCACATTCATAGAGTCACCGATTTCTACTAGAAATGGGGAATCCACATCAACCCAGCGAAGACGGAACTCCTAAGCTTTAGGAGACCGATTAGGAGAAGAAGAAGCAGGTCAGCCACCCATTGCCGCAATATAGAAATTAGATTGCTCAACGGTATGCCACTGAGAGCCACCAGCAAAGCGAAATACCTGGGAGTCAACTTTACCGACAGACTTAAGTTCAACCACCATTCAGCCATCCACCATTCCATCACGTCTATCCTCTGATGCGAAAGCAAAACGGGCTCAGCCAAAATACTAAGCTGCTGCTGTACAAGCAGCTTATTAGACCAGTTGTGGCATACTGCTTCCCCATCTGGTTCACCATATCAAAAACATATATGAAAAAACTTGCAGTTTTTGAAAGAAAGATACTGAGGATATGCACCGGTCTCAACTTTGACAGACAAAGAAGAAAACATGTGAGCAACAAGACACTCTACAAAGAAGCACAGATAGTACCCTTGGAGAGGTACTTGGTTCATTTGTCCAAGAAGCTGCTTAGCAAAGTCACGGACCACCCTAACCCACGGGCGAGAGAGCTACCACGACAGCAACAGACTACAGAACATCGGTACCTAAGTGTGATGGCACTCGCTAATGAGGAAAGATTTCCGAACATCGAAGACGAAGAAGAAATCCTCTTCTACACCCAACCAGGCGTAATGCCCCATCGCGGGTAACACCCCGATGACACCCAAATAGACACAACAAAATGATCAGCGACACCGGGATTTGAACAACCCCAGGTAAAAAATACCAAAGCAGCAAAATTAATATAAACCAAAAATGTATATATATATAAGAAAAGTCATGTTATATCGTTGGGCCCCTATTGTTGAGCCAACACTATATATTTAATAGTTTATGTAAGGAAAATTTGTTTTTTTATTAAGTCAATTGTAAATATGAGTTCAAGTAAAAAAGTTACAAGTTACAAGTTACAGTTGACACAGTTGATAAGGGTAAATACAGCGATTAAAAAGAGACATTCAAACGGTGGTGAAAATAAGCGATATTGTGATTGAAAGTAAATTTGTAGAGACGGTTTAAGTTGAAATAAGTAAAGAATAAAGTGATTTGATTATTTTGAAATACAATGAAATTGAAGTTGATAATTGCTAGTATATAACCATTTCAAATACATAAAAGGCGATTTTATTATTACGAACCCCAGCAAGAATATTACAATACGGTCACTAGCTACGCTTATCTTCAGCCCGGTCGTCTGACGTATGTCTCTGATACCGTCTGTAGTACGCGACGATCCCCTAAAAGGTCCAAAGTTAGTGTTTGTCTTTTGGATCAGGCCAATTTTCGATTTTTTCTGCATCGGTTCGCACTTCTTCTGATAAGATAACATGCCCCAGGTACTTCATCTCTTATTTGAAATGGCATATTTCGTCGAAATCAGCTTCAGGTGCGCACTTTAACCACATTCCACAGGTCGTCACGATGTTCTTCAAATGTTTTTGATACCACGACCAAATCGTCCAGATTCTTCAGGCACGTTTTCCAAATCCATCCAAGTCGGCTTCCATTACGCGCTCAAAGGTTGCCGGAGCGTAGCACAGTCTAAATCACATAACCGTAAAATTCCACAGCCTAGTTCCTGCAGTAAACCCAGTTTTCTCTCTTCTTCTGAATCGATCTGTACCTACCAGTAGCCAATTTTCAAATCAAGGGTGGAAAACCAATGGACTCCTGAGAGTGTACTTAATGAGAAGTCGATCCGTGGCAGAGGGTAGCTACCCTTTTTGGTGACACTAACAAATAACTATAGAACATACTTTGATTATAATTCAAAATATAAAATGTTTTAGTTATTTGTCATTATGCGTTTGAGGTACAAGTACACTGCGACCTTTGGTAGATCTATTGTGCCCCCCAAACTAAACCTCTAGCCGATGACATGCTTGATTAAGAGCACTTTCACTAATTCAGCTACTTTGGTGAATCAGAATATTTGAAGTGGATCCAGTGAAGGTAGATCTGTCTCTGATATATTTATTTATACGCTAAGTATGGTAAGATGTACATTTAACAATTAATTTTTAAAAAAGTTATTTAAATATTTAGCATAACACAAAAACTACATACATATCGGTATAGTCTGCAATATTGCGCAATGATTCTAACTGGATGTCTAAATTTTGTAACCACTCGATAGCAGCTTGAGATACACCAACAAAATCGGATGGACACATTCAGTCACGTGTTACGTGTTTAATTGTCTGGGTTGTGTTTCCGCAATCGCAGAATGGTGTTTCGGCCGCTCCCCACTTATAAAGAGTTGCAGCACTTAGCTGTGTGTATATTGCTTAAAACGGGGAGGAATCTAGTTGGCGTGGAACTGATCGCCCTTGAGATTATACGCGTCCATGTGTTAAGCTGGCAGTCTACTTTATTCGTGTGGACGCTTATGAGACAGGCAGGGGCGCAGTACTCGGCGGTGGAGAAAACTAGGCCCAGAGTAGCGGATCGAAGCGTTCTGGGAGGTAATGAGTGTATAAATTGAAAATCAACGGTGCTAATACTGATCCTTGAGGAGGGCCATTATAAAGTTTTCTTGTCCGGCTATGAGTTTCGTTGAGAAAAACTTAGAATGACCTGTCGCTTAGCATGTTGTTTAAAATGGTAGCTATTTTGGTAGCTAACACTTGGTCCGAGCAACTGCGCCCAAGCCTAAATCCAGCTTCTTCCATAGGTACCACTGCGTCGAAGGGAGGTTCGATTCTGTTGTATATTAACCTTTCGAAAAGCTTCTATACAACACTAAGGAGTGCAATCTAACAGTAGCTTTCTGGATTGTGGCTTGGTTTTCCGGATTTCAATAAAGCAATAACTTTAGATTTCTTAAATACGGCGGGTGTTAAGAAATACACTTAAAAACGCAAGAATATTTATTATATTTGATAATTGATTATGTTGTTTTTTCCATCGCCAAACACATGATGGCGCACCCTATTTTTTTATCAAGAGCGTTTCTCATTTTATAGAGTAACTCAAATTCTAAACAACTGTTGTTCTCTTGTCAACTTATACTGTTCTTTGTGAATTCAATGCAAGCTTAAATTAGAGTCACTTTTTGTCGAACCACCAACGAGTTCGGTTGGAATTAACATTATAACGAAATAACGAAATACACTGTACATTTACACATTTGAAACATCGGATTTATATCTTTTTTTTTCTTTATACATAAAACACATTTTTTTTAACATCACACACATCACACACACACAATACACAGCACAACTTTATCATACACAAGGATTCGGATAAGTTACAAAATTACAACATTTTACATTTTTTTACACAACATATAAAATTTACACATAATACACATTCTTATACTAAATTTGTTGGTCCTTCGGAAAGCCGGATTATCCAGGCAATATAACATAAATTACGTATACACATATATATTACATATTGTGCATGATATTAAAAAATTTTTATACTTATTTGACATGTGATTGAACTCGGAATTGTTAGTTAACTGTCTTCGCGTGTGAACATATAGATAGTTTTGGTACTGCAAATTGCGTTATTTTTTTTTATATATATACTTATCTATACGCATATACACGTACATACATTGAAGTAGTACATATCTCCATGCATGCTCTACGCGTACCGCTACTCACGGTCATACATATAGCTATCTAATTGCGGTTAAATCATGCGATTTATTCGAACATTTACTGCGTTATATAACTGAACACTTATATATACATACGTACCGTATTATCACGCGTCTTACAATCTAAACGGGACAATCAAGTGTTGAAATAAAATCGATTTATCACAATCATTTCCCCCAAATTAATAACAATTTTATCCTTGCATTGAATTAAAAAATGAATAAAATTATTGTAAAACGTGGTCGTGCTAAAACTTCAATCACGGTTTTAGCTACATTCGCGGAGTCCATTGATGATACCGTCACCCTTGCAACTCTAGAATTTCGTTTAAAAAAAACTGGACGACACGTGGCAACAGTTTGTAGCTCTGCAAGATGCACTTTTGTATTTCATTGATAAACCCGATTATGAAGATCGCGAATCTGAGTTTATCGAATACAAAACAAAGTATTTTGACACCCATTCCGTGATTTCCAACGCCATTTGTCGGTTGAAAGAGGATTCCAAGAGGGGACCTAAGGTCGATAATAAGGGTGGTCAGTCTTCGCAAGATGCTCCGTCCGTAACTGCATCTAAGTCCATTCATTTGCCCGAAATTACCATTCCAATATTCTCTGGGGACTATAAAGATTGGCCAGCTTTTCGCGATATGTTCATGGGAACAATCGAGTCGAACACTTCTATCACGTGTACTCAAAAGCTACATTACTTAAAGTCTTTTCTTGGTGGAGACGCCGCGAGTCTAGTCAGGCATATTTCCTGTTCAGAAGAGAATTACATCGAAGCATGGGACCGATTAGAAAGGCGATACGATCAAAAGAATCTAATCATCCAATCGTTTATTCATTCGTTTTTATCACTTTCATCGTGTACAACGTCAAATATTCATGTGCTTCGTAAAATCGCCGATGGGGCAGATGAAGCTATACGCGGATTAAATGCTTTAGGGTCAAACAAGCGAGACCCTTGGCTCATCTATTTGCTGATTCAAAAACTCGATCATGAAACTAAACAAGCCTGGGCCGAAGAAGTGGGTTCCAGAGATGATTGTACTATTGACGAGTTTTTGGAATTTTACAAACGCATTGTGCTTGCCTTGAATCCTGCATCTCTCTTTCTCGTGCTAGCCAACCTCATAACAAGGTGCAGTTCGTACCCATCTTGTAGAATCCACACATGGTTGCCCCAAGTGCAAGGGCGATCATACTCTTTCACATTGCTCAGAATTTAAATCTCTTAACATTCAACTTCGTCGAGAATTTGTAAAGAATAAAGCGCTTTGTTTTAATTGTTTGCGTCATGGACACGCATCCAATAAATGTCGTTCGAATTTTCGGTGCAGTCAATGTAACTCCCGACATCACTCATTGGTCCACCTCACACAATCAAAGGCAAATATTGTTCAAAATTCTACCATATTCTCTGCATCTACTCCTGACACCATAAATTCTCGTCAAAGCCCAGAACAACCTCTCATCGTCAATCAAGCTCTTGAATCCAATCGTCGTCTTGCAACCATCATACCAACAGCCTTAGCTCGGATTCAGGATAAACAAGGAGCATATCACATCTTTCGTATTCTTCTCGACTCAGGATCTCAGGTCTCGTTTATGACAGAACAGGTAGCTCAACGCCTGGGGCTACCCCGAAAACGCTCTCGGGTTCCAATAATAGGAATCGCATCAACGTCGGCTGGAGTTACAAACGGGATGATAACTCTTAAATTATGCTCTTGTTTTAATTCGGAATTTGTCGAAACTGACTGCTTTATATTGCCCAAAATATCTTCTTCCCTTCCACTCTTTACGATGAGCCAGTGTCATAACAAGGCTCTACCTGTTGATTTAGCTGATCCTCATTTTTACTTGCCTGGTCCAATCGATATCCTATTAGGCGCTGACAAGTTTTTTGAAATTATAACGGGAGCAGCAAAGAAAAATCGGATGGATGGTACGACCTCAATCGCTACTATTCTTGGATGGGTAATACTTTACTTACTTATGTCCTTTAACCCCTCGGGGGGCATAGGGCGTCAACCACGCCTGCGCGCCATCGTGTTCGGAGTTCTGCAACGCGTTTGAGCTGCCTCCAACTCATTCCTAAAGAGCTCGATTCCTCCTCAACTGTTCTGCGCCACGTTTGCCTAGGGCGTCCCGCTATTCTGCCTACCTGGGTGAGCGGATTCCACTGCATAGCGTATTTCGCAATGGAGTTGTCTTCGCGCTGTAGGGTGTGTCCAATCCATTGCCACTTTCTTCTTCGTATAGTAATGCTTATAGGTTCTTGGCCCGTTCTCAGATAAAGTTGTTCGTTGGAGATGCGGTTCGGCCAAAAAATCCTCAAGATGATTCTTAAGCATTTGTTTACGAAGACTTGCAGCTTGCGTGTGTTAATGGTGTCCACCTTCCAGGTACTGCACCCATAAAGCAGCACTGATTCTACGTTGGAGCGGAACAGTCGTAGCTTGGTTCTTAAGCTAATAACATTGCTTCTCCAGATTTTGGACAGCATTCCGAACGCAGCTTTAGCCTTCCCGATTCTGCTGCACACATCCAGTTCGGTGCCACCGCGATTAGCCGAGACGACACTTCCTAAATATAGAAAGTTATCAACTTTCTCGACTTGCTTTCCGGCAATGTTAAGTTGAGCGCGGGTATTGGAAGTACTCAGGGCTTTTGTTTTGGCTGTGTTTATTTTTAGCCCCACTTTGTTTGCCTCAGCTTCTAGATTTTGGGCCATCAAATGAAGATCCATTATCCGATGTGAAAGTAGACAAACATCGTCAGCGTAATCTAGGTGTTTAAGGTAAGATGTCATAGTCCAACGAATTCCAGAATTAGCCTACGTCAATGCTGCACGGAGTACATCGCTGATAACCACCAAGAACAATAGTGGGGACAGTATGCACCCTTGACGTACTCCACTTTGGACTTCAAAGTCCTCCGACACCTTACCATTGTGCACGACGTGACACTTGCCGCCCTCATATGTAGCCTTGATGATAGCTATAAGCTTTTCTGGAATGCCTCTCCTGCGCAAGGCCAGCCAGATAGCATCTCGATTCAAGCTGTCGAAAGCTTTCTCGAAGTCGATGAACAGTAAATGTAGCGGAGACCTATACTCAACGCATTGTTCGATTATGATCCGTAAGGTGTTTATGTGGTCGATGCAGGAGGATCCAGCGCGAAAGCCTGCCTGTTCGACATCGAGAGTTGAATCTAAATGATCTTTAATTCGTTCTAGAATTATTCTAGCTATTATTTTGGCTACAGCTGGAAGAACACATATACCTCTCCAGTTACCGCACTCCATCAAGTTACCCTTCTTTGGAAGCTTAATGATCATCCCCCTTTTCCACTCCTGTGGAAATTGTTCACTATCCCAAGCTCTCCGTATTAGCGGATGCAGCAAAACTGCCGATGTATTTGGCGCCGCTTGAAATAGCTCGGCAGGGATGCCATCAATACCCACCGCTTTGTTTTTCTTGAGGGACTTGATTGCTGTTATTATTTCAGCTTTACTGGGAGGTACGGTGCGAATTCGGGAATTTGTTGCTTCGAACTGCTCATTCGAATTCAAGATCATACCGCCGTCGTCTAAGTGATTTAGCACTGCAGCAAAATGTTCTCTCCATCTAGTGAGCTGATCCTCATCCGAAATCAGAAGGTCACCGTCTAGACTCTTCACTGGATGTTGTTTGGAGTTTCGACCACCAATGAGCTCCTTAGTGATGTTGTAAACAGTTCTACTGTCGCACCTACTCGCTGCTTCTTCAGCCCTTGAGGCCAGTGAGTTGACATGTTGACGCTTGTCACGTCTCGCACTACGCTGCACTTCTTTCTTCTTCGCACGGTATTGGGCTTCTAGCTCGGTTCTCTCTACTGCTGAGGCCGCTGCAATCCGAGCCTTGATTGCTGTACGCTCATCGATCCGTCTCCAGGTGTCTGTAGAAAGCCATGTGCGGTGGTGTTTCTGCTTTTTACCGACATAAGTGCGTGCCCCAGTCGCAAAAGCATTTTTCACAGCACTCCAGTGGTCATCCATGTTCTCTATGCTGCTGATTGCTTCTGCTTCTAAGGCAAGATGGTCCCTGAACTGTTGGCGCACTTGGGGAACCTTGAGCCTGTCGATATTAAACCTGGTGATGTTAAGCAGGTTTGAGCGGTTGCTGTTGACGGATGCAGTACGAAGGCGTAAATGAGCTACCATAAGATGGTGATCTCGGTCTTGTCCGACGTCAGCTCCACGTCTGTTTCGGACGTCCAGGAGACAATTTCTAAAGCGGCGACTGATCGCAATGTGGTCGATCTGGTTGGATGTTCGTTGCCTTTCAGTAGAGACCCAACTGATCTTATGGCAGGTGTTATGCTTAAACAGCGTACCTCCGATGACTAGGCGGTTGGTATTGCAGAAGTCCACAAACCGCTCACCATTGTCATTACGGTCTCCCACGCCGTGAACTCCCATCACGTGCTTAAGCATGGTGTTGTCGCTACCCACCTTGGCATTGAGATCTCCCATTACCATTACGATGTCCCCATTAGGCGTTTGGTTGTAGGCGGCACCTAAGTGGCTATAAAAATTATCCTTTTCATCCTCAGTCGCATCTAGAGTCGGAGCATAACACTGTATGATGGTAATTTTTCTAACTCTACTCTGGAACCTAGCCGTCAATATCCGGTCACTATGGGGTTTCCAGGATATGAGGCTACTACGTGCTGCTGGAGTTAGCATGAGTCCTACGCCAGAACTCCGTGCACTTCCAGCTGGTTTACCAGAGTAGAGCATGACAGTGCTTTTTGTTGGGGAGATGTATTCCCCAGCATCGTACCATCTTATCTCGCTCAGCCCTAAGATGTCGATTTTATACCGTGCGAATTCGCGCTCCAATTGGAGGAATCTGGCGTTATAAGGCCCTTCCTTGAGTGAGTCCAGGAGGGTCTTAACGTTCCAGAATCCGATCGTTGTCCGTGTCCGATAGCCAAAGGTCGTCAACAAATGATCAGTCCGTATCCGAGGCGTATGTTTCCGTTTCGGAGCAATAGTTTGTTTTACGGTTGCGGCTCGCTGGGCCACAGACCAACCGAGCAGGAAGCTCGCCATTCGTCCTCTCCCGTTAGCAATTTCCGAAGAAATTCCCAGATGGCACCACGAGGAGGTGGGAGTAGGGCTTACTAACAGAGCTGCTAGGTTTTCGGCTGCAGTGGCTCCTACTCGTTACTTAGCGGACCAGCACCTATCGGGAGATGCTGCCCCTACGAGGCCTTTGTTAGTCGTTTGCCATCCAAACGGATGGATGGGTAATAGCAGGTCGAATATCGCAAAATTTGCTGATAGGATCTGAGCCCAATATACCACGTTTATAAATGAGTATCTCAAACTTCACATGGAAGAGATTGCACCAAATGAAGGGCTTCAAATTGGATCACAACCTTACTATTATCTGCCTCACTATGCCGTCTTTAAAACCGATAGTAGCACAACCAAGCTTAGAGTCGTTTTTGACGCATCGGCGAAGTCCAACAATTCAATGTCCTTAAATGAAACCCTACTCGTCGGTCCTACAATTCAGCGCGATATTTTTTCTGTTTGTTTGCGGTCTCGTGGGTACTCGTATCTGATAACAGGTGATATAGAAAAGATGTATAGGCAGATCTGGGTCTCATCGAACCATAGTGACTTCCAAAAGATTGTATGACGTGAAAACCCGGACAGTACGCTTAAGCATTACAGGCTGCTTACCTATGGGACATCTTCTGTCTCTTTTTTAGCAGTACGAGTTCTAAAACAGTTAGCTACAGACTCCATGCATAGTCATCCACGTGCTGCAGCGGTCATGCTGAATGATTTTTACGTAGACGACGTAATTTCAGGTGCGGATACCGTTGATGAAGTCATCTCTCTTCGTAAAGAGCTTATTGATCTATTAAAAACTGCGGGCTTTAATCTTCGTAAATGGACAACAAATTGCTGGCCACTCTTAGTCTCGATACGGGAAGATCAAAGAGAACTCTCGCCAGTGGACTTTGAGGAATCAAATTCAGTGAAGTTGCTTGTGCTACAATGGTACCCGTCACGGGACTGTTTTTCGTATAAGATCAAAATAAGCTCTTCGAACTCATGCACAAAACGTCGTATTTAATCAGATGCATCACGTATTTTCGATCCCCTAGGATTTCTATCTTCTGTCGTCATAGCTATTAAAATTATGTTTCAAGAACTCTGGAGAAAGCATTTGGGCTGGGATGATGAAGTACCAGAAAACATAGCCTATCAATGGAAAACCATCAGGGATGAGCTACCCATCGTCGAATCGTTTTCCATCCCTAGAATCATGGTGCATAACAAACAGAACTGGGAACTTCATGGTTTCTGTGACGCATCTTTAGACGGATATTCGGCAGTAGTCTATTGTAGGAATGTAAGCACGGACAACGTTATAACAGTTATTCTTGTTGCAGCGAAGACAAGGGTTGCTCATTTGAAGGTGCTGCCACTTCCTAGACTTGAATTGTGCGGAGCGGTCTTGCTAACTCGTCTCATCAATAGAATAAAGATCTCTTTACAGGAATCAGATATTCGTATATTCGCCTGGACGGATTCTTTAATAGTACTAGTACGTCAAAACTTTTATATACTCGGTTGCAGAAATCTCGCTCGAAAGGTGTTGCATGATTGTGTTACGTGTTTTCGACAGCGCAAGGCTACGTGTAAGCAATTGATGGGAAATCTTCCAATCGTACGGATCCGATATTCGCGCCCATTTAGTCGAGTTGGTTGCGACTATGCAGGCCCCATTATGCTTCGCTTGAACCTAGGAAGGAATCCAAGATTCATTAAGGCCTACATAGCTCTTTTTGTGTGTTTCGTGACGAAGGCGATTCACCTTGAACTTGTCGGTGACTTGTCTTCGATTTACCTCACGTCCGGTAAGCCTCAAGAAATATGGTCTGACAACGGGACTAATTTCCACGGTGCTAAAAGACAACTTAACGAAATGTACAATCTTCTATGCAGTGAACAACATAAAAGTATCATCATCGACCATTTGTCCAAAGACAATATACAATGGAAATTTATACCACCGTCCGCCCCACATTTTGGAGGTTTATGGGAGTCAGGTGTGAAATCGATTAAGCTGCACCTTAAAAGAGTGATTGGTGACACCCGGCTTACCTATGAGGATATGTATACCTTACTCACGAAAATTGAAGCTCTTCTTAACTCTCGACCTATGTGGCAGACCTCTGATTCTGACCATATCGCCCTTTCTCCCTCGCATTTTCTTATTGGGGAAGCTTCTACTGCTATTCCTCAACCAGATGTTTCTTTAAATCATGTGTCCATCAAAACTAATTAGGTTCTTTTACAGGCTATGCTCCAAGGTTTCTGGAAGCGTTGGCATAAGGAATATCTCACTTCCCTACAACAGCGACCAAAGTGGCAGAAGTCACAACCCAATGTAAAGGTTGACGATGTCGTTCTACTGAAGGAACTGAATTTACCACCATCTAAATGGATTATTGGCCGCGTCATCAAGATTCGTCCTGGAGCCGACAACGTATGCAGGGTTGTAACCATTCGCACCAAATTTGGGGACTACACTCGACCAATAACTAAGATGGCACCATTGCCTACTTCTGAAAGCCCATAGGCTTTCAGGGGGAGCTGTATGTTAAGAAATACACTTAAAAACGCAAGAATATTTATTATATTCGATAATTGATTATGTTGTTTTTTCCATCGCCAAACACATGATGGCGCACCCTATTTTTTAATCAAGAGCATTTCTCATTTTATAAAGTAACTAAAATTCTAAACAACTGTTTTTCTCTTGTCAACTTATAATGTTCTTTGTGAATTCAATGCAAGCTTAAATAAGAGTCACTTTTTGTCGAACTTCGCTCGCAAGCTTCGTATTCGTCTTCATGGCCATTGCAACTGTGCCATACTCCAAACTTTGGATGTGACAAATCTTACGAGCCGACTTCAAAGAACGAAACCGTTCGAATTAGCGCTATAAGACAAAAAGCCGCATGTCATGACGGTTTCAGCAGGTGCTTTTATTGGAAATCTACCTGCCTCACGCGAATATAAATCTGAAGCTTAAACTACTTGATAAGGTCAAACTTAGTCGTAGTAAACAAAACGAAGGGAAGGGTGTTTTTAGTCAGTAGAAATCTGACACTACTATGAGTACACGGTCTCATAGTGTCTCATGAAGATTTTCACCTACCCACGAAAAAAAAAAAAAAAAAAAAAACTTTTTGTCGAACCACCAACGAGATCGGTTGGAATTAACATTATAACGAAATAACGAAATACAGTGTACATTTACACATTTGAAACATCGGATTTATATCTTTTTTTTTCTTTATACATAAAACACATTTTTTTTAACATCACACACAATACACAGCACAACTTTATCATACACAAGGATTCGGATAACTTACAAAATTACAACATTTTACATTTTTTTACACAACATATAAAATTTACACATAACACACATTCTTATACAGCGGGAAAGTTCCCTGTTTTCAAGATGTTTGAATAGAAGCGCTAGAGCCATAGCTTGAAATGTGTGCCGCTATGAAGGAAAAATTCTAGAAATATGCAGTCAAAACCGGCAGACTTTCCCACCTTTAAACTTAAGCAGGGCAGCTCCGACTTCTTCAATGGTGAAAGGCCTTGAAAACTCTACAAAATCTTGTGACTCTCTTTTCAGTGACTTGAAACTCTTCTTAATTGATCTGCTTTCTTATTTATCAGAAGGAGCTTTGGGAAGCCTTACAATTATAATGGGCTGATTGAGGGCTTCGGGGCAGCTATTGTAGTAGTTTTTTTCCAAGCTTATGGAGCAAGCTCCAAGCCTTATGGCTGTAATGTACAAAGTTGGTGTTTCACTGTTTGCTGCCATTTGTCACTGTGTGCGTTGTCGAGGGACTTAAGTAGCTCATCTGCAACCGTGGGCTTAAACTCTTTGTAAAGACGATCACTTTCATCGAACCATCCGGAAATATATTTTTTACTATAGCCTCTCGGTATGTGCTTCTTCGCAGTGAAAATGATAATGCCGACTAGACACTTGTAATTGTGCACTATGAGCTGAATTCATCTTATAGTTGCATCGAGGTCGTTAGAAAAAGTGTTCCAGACTGCTTTGTGGAAATTCTATCTTGGTCGAGCAAATGATTCGATGATGGGGATTTAGATGCCAATTTCGATGATAATGGACCTGTGCTAACTGTGTGGAAATTTTGTGAGGAGCTTGCGACTGGTTTGGAGAGGCCTTTGGTCGACATTGCAGCTTACGAACGTGAGGTCAGGGTTGTAGTCCCTTTGCCAGCGTCTTGAGTGAAAAGACCCAGTATCCTTTGCGTCAAAAACAAGGTCGAGTTTATTTATGGCGATCCATTGAATACCTCCAAGAGGTATGGTAGCTGTTAAAGCCACCACTGTATACTGCTGGATGGTAAAACTGGTAGAACATTTGGTGGCCAGGAAGTGTTTGGTGGCTTATAGACATTGGTGATATGTGTTCCATCAACAGTAATCTATATACATATAATAAAATGATAACAAGGGCTGTTGTTGGGCGCGTATTATGCAGAAACTATTGTACATATTTAACGAATCTTTTGTGGCGTTCTATACCTTAGGATATTGGTCCTTATTTCCAATAAGAATTATTACGATACTCCTTAAGGGGATTAAGGTATTAAAAAAAATAAACACTGAGATTTAAAAAAACAGACAAAACCAGGCACTATGGAACTATACATTCGGAAAGTTTGAGAACTACTCATTTTCTTTTGCAGTATAACAAAAATAAACACATTAATTTTCTGTTGGTTGAAGCCCAGACTAGCCTCAAACTCTAGCGCCGTCGTAGTAAGTAAGTGGTTTATTTCCTTGAATACCTATAGGTGCATATTTATAATTATGGCATGCACATGTGCATTTTGACGTAGTCCTTTTGTTAGCTAAATATTATACATAGATATGCGGCGGTTAAAGTCATGCTGGTGTACTTACTTTACTTTACTCTACTTTACTAGGGCCTTATACGCACTGCGACCTATAAGATCTATTGTGCCAGCCCGGTATTTAGCTGAGAACTTGGTTAAGGCTCTTGATAAACCTCAACAAAGCCCCATGCTCCTGGTATCCAGGACACAGTGACTGTGTTTTTCGATGCGAGATCTTCGAGTAGGTTTAGACAGTCCCATACAAGTTTTGATCCTACCGTGTACGATTTCAGAGCCATAAGTGCTGCCTGGCTGTCTGAGAGGATTTAGATACGAGTACCCTCGACTCTTCTACGCAGACATTCTCGTACACAGAGCTCGATCGCATGGACTTCCGCCTGAAATATTGTTGGTGATTTCCCAAGCGCAGCCGCACGTTGGAAACCTGGGTCCATAAAGCCCTGCGCCAGTGCTACCATTTTCCAATTTGGAACCATCTGTGTACCAAGTTTGAGAGTTTGGTAAGACTACAAGTCCTTCACTCCTCCATGTGTGGCGGTCACCTACGACCACATTGAATTTACTGGAGAACCGGTATTTCTTGATCATAGTATCTGGGATTTTGAGAATAGGGTCATTTTGAATATAACCTAGAATCTTCAAATGGCCTGTAAAGCTGCCGATTTTAAGGTCCGAGATCTTGGGTAGCCTAAGAACACTCAGCATAGCTTCTTTTTGTGCTGCAAGGTGCAACGGTGTGAGGCTAAGCATTGCTCCCATTGCTGCCGTAGGGCATCCTGTGATAATCAGACAGGCTAGACGATGTATTTTATTCAACTGTTCCTGAGTCTTGGCCAGAAATGAATACTACACATGGCAAACTGTTGCATGAAAATTTGAAGTAAATTAAAATGTTACTACTTCAACAACAGATGTTAGCACAAACTTAATAGATAAAGGAAAATCTGATACGTATTGTTAAAACTTACAGCGGTGCAAATCGTAAGTTCTTAAGCTAAATATGACTGACACCACTAACTTTAACTGCCTCACATAAAGTTATTGCGGACCACGCAGACAAAGTTGCGAGTACCTGCTAGTAGTGAATATATTGTCTGCGGAACTTTGTAAAATAAGCCTTGTATTTTCAATATCTTCTTCTAATTTCTTTTTCAGCGAGGTTATAATCCGAAAATAAGGGATCACAACTCTCTCACTTCACCGCATTTCTACTGATCCGCCTGTAGGGTTCGCCTATTTGACCTCAGAAAATATCGGCAGGCCTGCCGATTTTGGATCACTCGGTTACTGAGGCCAATGAAATGCCGATGTCGTCGCATTTATCTGATCCAGGCGTTTATAGGCTTGCTTTCCTACATCACGATGTCTTTGGAACGTGCATTGATATTGCCTTTTTAACAGGGTTCAAATGATCTCTTCTTTGAACGTGGCAATACCAGTTCGGCAGGTCGCGCTCTATCTTTTATACGATGGTTTCCTTGACGTGAAAGCTTCCACGGATCTTCGAACTTCTTATTCGATCAAGCTTTGTCACTTCTGCTGTCATCAAAGCATCTTCATCTCAACTGCCGTTAATTTACTCTCATACTTTTTGTACATCGTTCAACATTGTGAACCGTATGTGAGCGCTGGACACACAACTGCGGTGTAGAGCCTTCCTTTCAACTTAGGTGCCATTTTTCTGTCACAGAAGATCACCTTGTATTTTCAATATAATTTCTTATATGCGTAACGGATCCTTATACTTGGTGATATATAATCCCGATGGCTGTTTACCCCTGTACTTTCCCTCTTTTTTTTAAAGTCAGCTTCAGATGCTGTATGTATTTCCTGGATCACTGCTTCGTCCGTCGATGATGTTGTCCTTTAGAATCCGTGGTAGGCGTTCACTTTTCGAACTGCTAATTCCTTCAATGTTGAGTTGCAAGATACGAACTGATGGTCCGATTCTCTTCGTCAAGAAGCTCTTAGAATAGCTGTTAACTAGCTGAACCCGTGCTCGCCTTGCTTTGCCCTCTAAAGGATTGCTCATGCGAACAGATATGTAATATCAGAGCGAGTGAAGAAACATCAAAGTATTTGTCTAAGTCCATAAAATGTTTGTGTACAATAAATTTTGTGGATTAATTGCATTTTTTCTCGTCAACCCGATTAGAATGAAGTCAGGATAGCGATATCTAAACTCAAATCCAACAAAGCTGCTGGAGCTGACTGCCTTGCCACTAAACTTTTCAAGGCAGGAGGAGATGAGTTGGTAAGGAGCATGCACCAGTGGGCGCCGTGGCGGAAGTGGTTAGTGTGTCGGATCACTGCGTGTGAGGTTCCAAGTTCGAATCCCAGAAAACACCAAAAAGTTTTTTCACGGTCCCACCTCTCGCGAGCATCTGACAAACATCCGAGAGTATTATTGTCACGAAAAAGCTTCTCATATCGCCGTTCGGATATGGCACTAAACTGTAGGTCCCTTCCATTCGTGTGGAAAATGTAACGCACACAACATGAATGGTTGCGAGAAGCTGGGCACTGGCACTTAAAGAGCTGTTGCACCAAAAACAAACAAAAAATAATAAATTCCATTTTATCAATGTCGTTTCAATGGGTAACTTTCAGCTCCTAAGTGCAGATTTCATAGTTCTCAAAAACCAACATTCTCTAAAATGTTAACAAACGTAATAAAAAAATACAATTCTATAAATAATGGACAATTATATTTTATGATGGTATAGTTACTGACGCGCGAGTCGTAGCAAGACGTTCATCTTCAGTACCTGACCTACTGCGATGTTCTTCATTTGTTTGATGTAATCGAATTTAATGAATTGTCCTAGCACGTTTTGAGCTTCGAGAAAGATTAGATTTTTTCATTAAAGGATATTTTATAAAATAAACGACGTTACATAAAACAAAACGGTAAGCCCTGTATCAAGCAATAAATAAAAATATTAGCTCACCTAAAGGAAAAGCCAATGTTAAAACAGAAACTGGAAAATTGTGGTGGTGGTTTGAGAAAAAATAACATTCCACGTAGATTCTATTGAGGACCACCACACGTGCGCATACTTCTCTTTCATTCCGATCCAACAGAGAAAACGACGCACAGTATTTGTTGAACCGAATGTGACTTCGATGTGTTTACCATTATGCATTTTTTTTTTTTTTGTGTTGATTATGAATTACCCGAGTAATAGGAGGTTAAAGGTTACTGCCTGTCAGTAAAAAGAAACAAAAACTACAAAAACGCTCCCAAAAAGTAGGCTGGGCAATAAACGACATAGCCTATGTCCTTCCCGGGGTCTTAAGAAACATTTCAAAAAAAGTTTCATGCAAATCTGTCCAGCGGTTCTCACGCCATTCGGTAACAAAAGAAAAAGCCTACAGTTTTATTATATGTATAGATTTGCGTGGGCTGCATACAGCTAGTATATATATATCTTATTTGCCTAACGATCGAGATGATATTTGATTGTTTGGCAGCCTAGTTGTAACAGATCATTTAGCGTTATCCAGGGTGCACCATGTGGAGGCGATCCATCTTTACGCCCATGTCTCTGATAAGAGATAGGCACCTATATGTGTTATTTTGTGGATTAGTGCTTCGTATTTCTTAAAAAGGTTTGCTGGTGTTTCTGCGAAGTCGCTGCTGAATCTGCAGTGTCCGTTCCATTCTATTTCCAGTTTCCTAAGGTGCTCCTTGAGTCTGCAGTGACCCATTAGTATGCCTGTGTCCATTTTTGCTATTTCTTGGACAGCTTTTACTTGTTTTCTGGTTGCAGTTTCCCAGAAGTTGGTTTCGGGCATAACATACGACTACAACTCCGTTTTCCAAAAATTCAGCTTCAATCACACTCTTAAAACGTCTTCTGCTTATGAATATCTCGTCTAGCTCTCCGTAGTTGCTGTGGTGTTCCCCAGAGCGCTGGTACACTCGCCTTGTCCGATGGTAGTCTGTGGGTATTCTGGCGATCTTCTCATTCCAACAGTACACTTGTTGCGGATATGCCTTTCCTATCATTCACTGCACCGATACGTCACCCGCCACTAATTCGCCTTGTTGATGGCTGTTCCCCATAGAAATACGTGCCCTTAACTGCAGGTGTAATTATTTATTCATTTGTTGGTATGTCGATTGACCAATTAACCATAGCCATTCAATTTTTTTAGCAATAAACGATGCGGTACCGCAACAGATACTCCACACAAATGTTAGAAATCAGAACGGATTAAAAAAAATCTCTTCAAGTTCTCGCAAACTAGTTCGGACACCATCCATAGAATTTCAAACCACTTCACCAAATAAGTTTCACTTCTTTTGGTAGGATTTTCGGTAGGGGTGAGTGCGCATATCTACATCTACATATTAGGCTAATATTCTAGAATACAGACCACAACAGGGATTATAGCCAATCATCCTTGAAAAATGTATCTTTGGCTCAGATAACAATTTCCATTCTCACCCTTGTGTAATGCCTTAAAACTGATTAGCTCGGTAGTTAGATAAATCTATAGAGTATCATGTAAAGGGAAATAGCTGATAAAGATTTTGCTTTCTAATGCCCTAACGTAATTAAAAAAAAATAGTACGAATATCATTAACGAGGGCAACATTAGCATGTTCAATTACAAAAAACTCAGCACAATTTAAAAGGCATTATTATCAAAAGAGGACCCAACTTTTTCCCGCATAGCCATCTCCATGACCCAAAATTCTAAAAAATTGTACAGATGAAAAAAAAAAATATGGTGAAGCAACTCAAACCCCCATTTCGCACACACACACACACATGGCAAAAACTATCGCATAGATAAGTAACATAATTTTAATTATGTAAAATTTTCCTTTTTTAACGGAAGCACCAAATCGAGCGCATATCACGACTTACAAGTACGGGCATCGTTCCACTCCGAGCCCTAGAACTCCATAGAAAAGTGGATGTTGTTCATTCGGGATATGTCTATTTCCTGAACAGGAGAAGAAGAATTTTCCCATAGAAAATTAAATTGAAAACTTTTATAATACTCGCTTTCTCGCTCGTATTCTTGTGTACTATATATAGAATGTAGGTACATGGAAAAAGTTCGAAGTGTGTCCTCGATTAAAATGCGAAATATGTGAGAAGGGTGAGCTGCTCTCGCACACACATTCCAATTTTAATTGGGTTTTCGGAGCATCAGGTTGTCTTCCTTCCTTCGTGCTTGGCAATATTTTCTCTACTCACACCTACACTCTCGGGCTCCCGTTAACCGATACATGAGGCTCATGCATGGATAATGTCTCCATCATAAAGTAGTTAAAGTTTTTGTTTCCCTCAAATCATTTGCTTTGTTATACGAAAGAGGTTAGATAAGCGCCCACAAGGGAAGAGAATTTTAAATAAAATTAAATTTAATAGGGGAGACTTGATTGGCGATTACCGTTATATGGTAAAGTTAAAGTTACTCGAAACAATGCAGATATTAGTGTCGTCATTATGATGCTAAGGAATTGATCTGGGTGGCTGGGTGCTGGTGGTGTTGGTAGTTTCTAACTAAAATGCTGGAAGGCAGTATACTTCACCCCCGTAGAGTGAATAAAGGAAACTCCTTGACAGCGAAAAGAACATTCAATAATTAGAGAATAATGTTTGCTCTTAATTATGAAGTTTTGCGGAACGCGCTCAAATTTGTGTTCTTTTTTATAGCACGTCCTCAGGAGGTTTAGTTAAAAATGACAGAGCAGAACCATAAAATACTTTCTAACTTGGATGTGCATAGTTTTGTTGGAAAAGTTCATTGCAAGTATTCGAGATGTAACATAGGAAATTAATTAAAGTCATATTCAAACTTGATGGAGCGAACTGACTAAGTATCCGAAGGACGATTGGAAGGGGAATGCTGATGAGTTGTAACTTTACTTCAGACATTTTATTTTCCATTTCATGAAAGTATTTGTTTGAGGTGGAGTTAGCAAGTTGAGTACAAAGTTTAATGACTTACTCGGTAAAATACTCAAACGCAATACGAGTATTATCGACTTTGCTTATTTTACCTGGCAACTCTTATGGCTTAGTAAAGCTGTAAGCGGCCCTCAAAGCTGAGATCAAGCGATGGGCAACGATTTTTTAATGAAATTTCAGTGATCTTTGTTATAAAGCTATTACCCGTTCCCGACTTAGTGCTCCCACCAATACAAATGTGATTGATATGATTAATATGGCAAGCATACTCGTAGCATATTAATGTTAATTATCAAAAATTATATTTTTACTAATTATCTAAATTTTTAACAATATTACTTAGTCTACTATATCACCTTCTAGGACTAATCGAAGGCTAAAAAATACACAAAAGCTTATACAGTGAACTCTCGATAATTCGAAAACCTCTATAAATAGAACTACCGCGTCCGTCCCATAAGAAAACTTCTATTAATCGAAGGATAAATTGTATAGGTTATACAATTTGTCCTTCGTTAATTCGAATCTACTCTTGTCCAAACATAGCCTAAAAAATTTTCCAATTCGAACTTGATGGCTTTTGTTTACCTATATAATTCGAAGTTAAGACCATTTTTTTTCTACTCAAATGATCGTTGAAATGCATATGTGATGAAAGGCTGTGCCCTGGCCCCTGTGTATTCATTGAACAAAATTAACAAAATGAACTCTACTGTTAACCATCTGCACAGATTATCGAGAGTTCACTGTACTTAAAATTTGTAAGTCATTTTTATTTAAAACTATCAAACTCTTGCTCGTGTTGCTTCGTAAAGTTGTAAGAAAACCTTTGTTTACTATGATATTAGAAAAAAAAAATGAATATGCATATCGTATCCAAAATAATGAATTTGACAAAAATAATTGTAAGAAAAACATGTATTATAGAAGTTTTTCATATATATATATATGTACATTAGGGTATCCATTACATGGGCTAAACAAAAAATGTTGAGAATTTTTCACACATACCCTTATTTTTTTTTTTAAATGCCAATATTTACTTCGATGCAAAATATTTTCCTTCTAGGATGATGCTAACACGTGCCGACTAGACGGCAAAGTCAATGTTGAAAATATGCTTAAAAGCGCCCTACACACGAAAAATGTTACATGTCAATATTACTTGAATGAGTCATCGTTCATGTAACATTGATCGTTTGTAAATGTTCTTGTCAAGTAACCTTGCTACAAACCAAACCAAATACCAAAAACCAAAACCAAAATTAATTCGGTTTTACCCAATGTTTGATGACTAGAAATTGATGATGTGTAGGGTGGATGAATGTTACATGTCAATGTTGTCATTTGTGTCTCTGGAATTATAGAGGACAAGGATTGAGTGGAGACTCTTGTTGAAAATGTAAGGTCCTGCCAGTAGCTAAAAAACGTAGAATTGATGACAATCGCTCAAATGGTTTAATACACTCCCTCACCATAGTATTTTTTTTAGGGGTGTAACTAGCCCCAACAATTCAACGAAAACATTTTCATCCATTCTAAGTAAATTTCTCTACTCTTCATCAAAATTAGACAATTCTCTTAACAACGAACAATCTCCATGAAATTTATTTTTGAACAACCACTTCTTTTTTATCCCGGCTTTAGATTTATTTTCATTTAATATTATTGCACTTGCTGCAGCATCGACTGCAAGCAGTCCGTATTCGTTCAATGGTACGTATTGCATGACAAAAAAAAAAAACCTGTGAAGTAACATTGATCGTGTGTAAGGTACAAAACTCAAACTTTTATTAAATAACTATACAAAAAACACTTGAATACTAATCATTAATCACAAAAAGAAATTATTGCGGATACTTGCTCTTCAAAACTTGCAATCAGGATATAATTTAATGTGTTCTTGCACACTACGAAGCAGGAATTGTTCTTGCTCTTCTTCTGTTGTCTCCGTGAAAGTCCTGCATTAGCTTGACGGCTCTTTCGGCTGTATCATTTAGTGCTTCAAGGAAAAGAAACATCCTTTTTGGTTTCTAAATAGAAAACATTACTCACCTACGAAGATGGACTTCCTTGAAAAAATATTTCATTGATTTTCAATGCACTTTCGTTACACTTCAAAATATTTATAACACTTTCTTCTTTATTAATTTCAATTTAAACGGTTTTTACAAATTTGCTTTTGATCACAATCTCGTTTATTTAACTCTAAATTCAAATCTAGGCAAAGCGTGGCAAAATCGTATCATCACCTCCTCATGGTGCCCGCTGGATAGCTAAGTATCTGATAGTGAACTAACGATGAGCGTATGCTGAGTCTGACGATATATGAGTAGCTAAGCAATCAGACCTGCGTAAGCACATCTGGGTGAACTTCAGCACACATATGTTTAACCGGACGAGGCATCTCTTGTTGACCTGATTGGCTGAAATATGCATCACAAAAGTCTAGCAAGAGCTCCTCAGAAGGAGGACGTGCGGCTGATGAATTCTCCCGATAGAACCAACGGTGACGTCTACAGGCCAGCGGATATCTTACCGGAGTTACTTCGACATATTTGGAGCTGAGGTCTGTAAGGATTTTCAATACTGCGTCAGGGTACTGAAAAAGAGATGGTGGCGGATCAACCCTTAATGGGCCAACGGCGGCGCTCATATCCCCGAAGTGGGTTACTGGCATCGGTGTATCGGGCCCTTGTCCTAGGCGTAAAAAAAAAGGATCTGGTACTCCAGGTTAGGTGTTGTGCCGTCGGATTAACTTCCCTTCTGCGCAAAAAACCTTCGGTTACGAAGCAACCAACAGCCTCGGATACGGATGATTTTACTGTTGACGACCCAAGCAAACGCAAAAAGGACAACGATTTTCGTGTCTGCACGTGGAATGTTAGATCCCTCTACAAACCGCGTGCAGCCGAACAACTTCCGGAGGCCCTAGAGTCTATTCGGCTGCGGATTTGTCATTGGAGGCAGACTTAGGCAAGAAGTCTAGAGTTTCCGCCATGTGAACGAGCGCCTCATGACTATTCGCATCAAGGCTAAATTCGCCAACATTAGCCTAATATGCGCTCACGCCCCTCACGAGAAGGTGAACGTCGCGACAAAGGATGGCTTCTACCAGCTCTTGGACAAGACGTATGAGAAATGCCCTACATACGATGTTAAAATTGTCCTAGGCGATTTTAACGTAATGCTAGGAAAACAGGACGTCTTAAGTAGGAAAGCACAGCCTGCACGACATCACATCCGATAACCGACTCAGTCGGACTAGTCGACTTTGCGGCGCACACTGGGGCAAAATACTCTTTAAGCTGGCAGAAAATCAAATCATAAAGTTGAGCGTTATCTTTTACTCCCGTTTTATTTCTGTTGTATATTTAATAGAGAATAAAAAATACGAGAGAGAAAGGTCATTCGAATCACGTGATCTTCGAAGTCAGACTTGAATTTTTCGCTCTGAGTGCCTATAGTAATTTGTGTGCTATTTTTTACTTGTTGTATATACCAAGATTAATTTTTTGCAATGGAATCGGTAAGCTCAGGTGTGTTTTTAATTTTATAAAAAAATATTTTTTGTTATTTTAATCTGTGGTTGAAGATAGGAAAACTGAAAAAAAAAATGTGTTAGTCTTGCATTTAACTGAAATCCTTTTTTTTTTTTTGGTTTCGCCTGGAGGTGCAGGAATCTTCAAAAGATACCAATGGTCCGTACCATTGGTTATGCCCTATTCATATATCTGACAATGCCATCAGTGCTAGTCAGTATACGCCTACGGGCTAAACCTCACCCCCTCAGAGAGGCACTATGAGAACCGGCTGCGCGTACTCATAGTAGTAGGAAATTCGTTCCTCTCATTTTTCATTTTTGGGATGACTACGACTAAGTTGCCTTAACGATTAGTTTACGCTTCTGTAGTGTTAATCGCGTTAGGTAGGTAGCTTTCCAGTGAAGGCACCTACTAATACCGTCATTACATGCGGTTTTTCCTTACGGCGCTAGGTCGAAAGGTCTTGTTCTTTGTAGTCGGCGCTCAAGGTTTGTCACGTCCATAGTACGGATTATTTCATTATTGCAATGAACATGAAGACGGGTACGAAGTTTGCGAGCAAAGTATATTACTTCGTCCATCACGGTAGCAATTCCTAGATCTCTGTGAATATCACTATTTCTTATATACCAAGGAGCATTCACGATTGCTCTTAGTATTTTGTTTTGAAATGCTTGCAGTAGAGCCATATTGCTTGGTTTGGTACAACCCCAAAGTTGTATACCATATGTCCAAGACGGTTTTAGCACTTGCTTATACAGAAGCAGTTTGTTGTATACGCTTAACTTCGAGTATCTTCCGAGTAGCCAATACATTTCTCTAAATCTGATTTCGAGCTCTTCGCGCTTCTTTTTAACTTTTGTGGTTTCCACTTAAGTTTTGCGTCTAGGGTCATTCCTAAATATTTTGCCTCGTTTGCGTACGGTATTTGCACCGAGTTAATGGATATAGGTAAGTTGTTTATCTTTCTTAACGTAAAATTGACATGCGTTGATTTTAGCTCATTGAGGACTATTCGCCAGGTTTTTGTCCATTCGCATACTTTGTTCAAAGCTCGTTGGAGTTTTCCCGTTGATGATTCGACTGACTCATCCGTTACGAGGATAGCCGTGTCGTCTGCGAACGTTGCTACAACGGTCCCTTCATCTTGTGGTATATCTCTTGTGTAGAGCAAGAACAGGATTGGACCGAGAACACTTCCTTGTGAAACACCGGCGTAGATATCTTTGAAATCCGAATATTCACTCCCGTGTCTAACACGGAAAAGTCTGTTTTCAAGATAAGATTCCAATATTCTGTACAACTTTTCTGGTAAGATTACCCTTAGCTTATACCTTAGTCCTTCGTGCCATACCTTGTCGAAGGCTTACGATACGTCGAGAAAAGCGCTAGAGCATATTTTTTCCCCTTCTAGAGCTTTTTCAATTTCGTTCGTTATTCGATACACCTGATCAATTGTGGAATGTTTGATCCGAAAGGCGAATTGATGATCCGGGATCAAGTGTCTTTCTTCAATTACTGGCTGCAATCGTTTCAGCAGAAGTTTCTCGAAGACCTTAGATACTGAAATCCTTAAAGTTTTAGTTGTGTTGACCGTGAGATGCCGCAAAGTGTTATATGTCCTTGTGTTAAGTGATTTGTCTAGTTTCAGAATATGTAATTTCTTTTTTCCTCCAATTTGCTCCTCCTCGTGTAGTAACATTTTTATTTTAATTATTTCTCAGGCCGAACAACTTTCAAAACCTTGTCTATAACAAGGCAAGACCTTTGTAACAGAATTCCAAAATTCAAAAAAAAAAAAAAACATTTCAACATCTACACGCAGAAGCTATAAGCTTCCTCCTATCCCCATCTGTACCACCACAGAACCAAATGGGTTGTAAATATGAATCTATTGAAAGTGATGAAGAATTCTAAACTGTTGTTGTATACCTATTAAGAGTAAAAACGTTTATTCAATAAAAAAATTCATAAATACTGTCTGATTGCATTTCTTTTAACTTTGTTTTTGAAACTCAACCGTATGTATAAAAAAAATGTTTTTCCAAAAAGTGGGCGTTTTGGTGGGCGTGTCCATAAGTGAACTCAAAAATGTATTAGCATTGGAGCCAGGAGTAATCATTCCAAAAGAACACCCAACATCGGCGTCTTGGACTTACTTACTTACTTACTTAGGTGGCGCTACAGTTCGGGGTGAATCTGGGCCTCAACCAACAAGCCTCTCCATTTAGCTCGGTCTTTAGCTAATTGCCTCCAGTTGCGCACTCAAAGTTGGTCGTGGTCCCCTTGAACTTGTGCGCGCCACTTACGGCGATGATTTCCTCTACTGCGTCGTCCCTCGGGACTAGATTCGAAGACTCTGCGGGCCGGAGCGTTGGTGTCCATTCGCTCTACATGTCCTAGCCATCTCAGACGTCCAATACGCAGTTTTTTGACTAGGTCGATGTCGCTGTACAGCTCGTATAGTTCGTGATTGAATCTTCTCCTCCAAAACCCGTCAACGCAAACGGGACCGAAAATCTTACGAAGAATTTTTCTCTCGAAGCGACCAAGGATATCTTCATCCTCTTTTAATAAAGTCCATGTTTCAGCGCCGTAAAGCAGGACTGGGATGATCAAGGTCTTATATAGAGTCTCCTTAGTTGTTCGAGATAGGGCTTTACTGTTGAATTGCCTTATAAGCCCAAAAAAACAGCGATTGGCAAGAGTTATTCTTCGATTGATTTCTGCACTGATTTTGTTAGTAGAATTTATAGCAAAGCCAAGGTAGACAAAGTCCCTTACTACCTCGAAGCTATAGCTGCCCACGGTGACGTTTTGTCCAATTCGTCGGTGTTGGTTTTCACTTCTAGTTGACAGCATATACTTGGTTTTACCCTCGTTTATCGCCAAACCCATTTTGGCCGCTTCCGCCTCAATGCTTGCAAAAGCACCGCTCACAGCCCGCTGAGTTCTTCCGATAATGTCTATATCGTCGGCGTATGCAAGCAGTTGTATAGACTTGTAATAGATTGTGCCTCCGGTGTTGGCTTGTGAGTTCCGCACAATCCGTTCAAGTACAATATTGAAGAAGTCACATGACAGCGCGTCACCTTGTCTAAAGCCTTTTTGACATCAAAGGTCTCGGTGCGGTCATTACCGACCTTGATGGAGCAGCGAGCGTTCTCCATCGTCAGCCTGCACAGACGGACAAGTTTGGCAGGGATGTCAAAACTAGACATGGCTCTATAAAGCTCTTCTCTATAGATGCTGTCATAGGCGGCCTTGAAATCGAGAAAGAGGTGGTGAGTATCGATTTGGAATTCTTGGGTTTTCTCCAGGATCTGCCGAAGTGTGAAGATTTGATCGATGGTGGACTTTCCTGGCCTGAAACCGCACTGATAGGGTCCAATCAGGCTGTTGATAAAAGGTTTCAGGCGTTCACACAATATCGCAGAAAAGATCTTATATGCGATGTTGAGGAGACTGATGCCTCTATAATTGGCGCAGTTGAGGGGGTCTCCTTTCTTGTGGATCGGGCAAACGATGCTGAGATTCCATTCATCAGGCATACACTCGTCTAACCAAATATTAAAAATGAGTTGGTGTATGCACTCTACCAATTCATCCCCTGCTGCCTTGAAAAGTTCGGCCGGTAGGCCGTCAGGTCCTCCAGCCTTGTTGGATTTTAGCTTGGATATTGCTATCCTCACTTCGTTTTGGTCAGGTGGACGGAAATTTTGACTATCATCGACTATGTTGAACGGTTCATTCTGCCTGACAGCGGGATGTTGGTCTTCGTCGCCGTTATACAGTCTGCAGAAGTAGTTTTTCCATATTCTCAGCACCGACTGGGATTCTACTACGAGGTTTCCATTTTCATCTCTACAGGTTTCTGTACGGGTATTACTTCTCTGACACGTTCTTTTTACCTTTTGGTAAAACTTCCGTACATTGTTCCTGGAGTATAGACTCTCGATATTCTCAAACGCGCGCTTCTCATGCTCTTTGTTCTTCTTCTGGAGAAGCTGGATGTTCTTCCCGTCTCTTTTGCTCGTAGAGCTCACGAGCAGCTCTCGTCTTCCTTTGCAGCGCCGCTTTGTATGCCTCTTGTTTTGCTGCATGCACTCGCCGGCATTCTTCGTCAAACCAGGGGTTTCGCGGTGGTGGGCGAGCGAGACCCAGCACATCAGTCGCGGCGTTTCTGATGGCATGTTGGCAGCGTTGCCACTGGTCTTCGGTACTTGATGCTGGCGGCAAAGGGGTGATTGAGAGATTTCGGGGTACGCGTTCAGCGAAGAGTCTGGCGGTCTCTTGGGATTGTAGCTTTTCGACGTTAAATTTTCTCACAGTAATTCTTCTTTGTTGCTCAGATTGGGATATCCGCATTCGTACCTTGGCTACAACAAGGTAATGATCCGAGTCTATGTTGGCCGCTCGGAAGGTCCGGACATCCAGAATACTGGAGGCATGCCTTGCGTCGATCGCAATATGATCAATTTGGTTGATCGTGACATGATCATTGGACCGCCATGTCTGCTTATGAATATCGAGATGAGGAAACCATGTGCTTGCTATGGTGACATTTCGCTCCACAGCGAAATCAATTAGCCTTAGTCCGTTATCAGACGTGGTGTCGTGTAGGCTATGCTTACCGACTGCCCTACCAAAGACGTCCTCCTTTCCTATTTTGGCGTTAAAATCGCCCAATACGATTTTAACGTCGTATTTAGGACATTGCTCGTATGTTTTGTCGAGGAGCTCGTAGAAACACTCTTTGGTGGCAGGGTCCTTTTCTTCTGTGGGGGCATGAACACATATTAGACTTATGTTAGCGAATTTAGCCTTGATCCGGATAGTCATAATACGCTCGCTCACGTGTCGGAAGCTTAAGACTTCTTGCCTAAGTCTGCCGCGTATGACAAATCCGCATCCGAATAAGCGTTGCCTGTTGCCTCTGTAGCAATCACCATAGTAGATGTCACAGTTTTTCATCCTCTTTTTGCCCGGCCCATCCCATCGCACTTCCTGGATGGCGGTAATATCTGCTTTATAGCAGTCTAGGGCCTCTGCTAGTTGTTCGGCTGCACGTGGTCTGTAAAGGGACAGAACATTCCACGTACAGATCCGAAGGTCGTTGTCCTTATTTCATTTGCTGGGGTCGTCATTAGTTGAGTCATCCTTATCCGAGGCTTTTGGTTGTTTCGGAACCATGAGTTTTTTACGTGGTAGAGAAGTTACCCCGACGGCACAACCCCCAACCTGGAGGGCCAGTTCCTTAATTATTCCCCTAGGACGAGGGGCCGGGTACACCGGTGCCAGTAGTCCACTACGGGAGGGGCTCCTCCGCCACCATCTCTATTCCAATGTCCTGACCAATATTGGAAATTCCTTACCGACCTGTGATCCGAATATTTCGAAGCAGCTCGCGCAAGGTATTCACTAAGTTCAACCTAACTGGAACTATAGACTCCACCGTTGACTCCGTCTAGGGAATTCGTCCGCTGCCGCCTGGAACAGGAAGGAGTGCTCTAGTGAGAAAAGCACTCTTCCCCCCCCCCTCCCTCATCTGCTACCGCCAAGAATCCGCCAAACGGGGTTGGTTACCCATTTCTTGGATTAAGGTACTAGGCACCCGGCTGTCACCGCGTGGAGGTTGAGAGTAGGAGTTGGTAGGCCTCAGCTGAGTGAAAACGCTTGTGTTTTCATATGATCGCATGCGCTACCGTTTGACCAGCCCGGGGTCCAGGCGTCTTGGACAGAATGCCACAATAGACAGATATAATTCTAAGGTAGTTAAGAACTTTGTGGGGAGTAAGGCGAACCCCACAGGCGGATCAGTAGAAATGCGGTGAAGTGGGAGGGATATGATCATAACCTCGCTGAAAAAGGAAGAAGAAGAACGACTTTGTGGGAAGATCAAACGAAGAATTACTTTTCCCAGTCTTTGTTTCTATGGGCTAAGAAGGGAATTGAGTAACAAAGCCCTATCTCGAACTACCAAGGTAACTCTTTATAAGACACTAATCATCCCAATCCTGCTGTATGGCGCAGAGCCATGGGCTTTGACAAAACCGGATGAGGATGGCCTTGGTTATTTTGAGAGAAAAGTTCTTCGAGCGATCTTTGGTCCCGTCTGCATAGACTGTGAGTGGAAAAGAAGGTACAGTGCCGAATTATACGGCGTATATAAGGACATCAACTTAGCCCGAAGAGTTCACATACAGCGACTAAGATAGTTGGGTCATTTAGACCGGATAAAGCCCAACGTTCCCACGGAGAAAGTTTTCGAATTCACCCTGGATGGACGGCGCAGTAGAGGACGACCTCGCAGTAGGTGACGCAAGCAAGTGGAGGGTGACCTCAACCAACTTGGCGTGCGTAACCGTGCTGGCTGGAGAGGTTTGTTGGTTGAGGCCCAGGTCCACCCCGGACTGTAGCGCCACCTAAGTAAGTAAGTAAGTATATTCAAATCTAACGTCTGTGTCGACTATGGTGGTGGTTGGTGTATTTATACCAAATATAAGAAACTCTAAGACATTGTTGAACATGCTAAATATCACTAAGGATGAATTGATGAATTATGGAAGGTTTTGACCGCCAGATGAGCATTTAAAACAGTAATTTAGGCAGCCTAGAAAAATGGCATAACAAGAGAATACTGTCAAAATCTACTAACTTCCATGCTAAGGAGAATTCAAGCTGTAATCAAGGCCCGCCGTGGTCACACAAAGTATTAATCACTATTGTTCATTCTCCATTTAGATATTATACAGGGTGTCCGCCGGGAACGTATACTACTTTGTTTTGCCGCCATTTTGGTAAACATTAGTCTTGATAGTTCATATTTGGCAGTCGTGAAGTAGACACGTGGCAAATTTATTATGGAAAAATATTCGATAAACCAACGTGTTTTAATCGTTAAAACATTTTATCAAAATCAATCATCGATTACTGTGACGATGAGAAAGTTACGTGAAATTTTTGGGAGAAACAACGTGCCAACAAAACGCGCTATTTATCGTGTAGTGAATGATTTCGAAGAAAGAGGGTCTGTATGTGATAGGCCCGAGCATGGGCCACAACGTACTGCAAGATCGGCTGAAAACATTACTGCTGTTCAAGGAAGTGTTCAAAACAATCCATCAACCTCAATTCGACGCCGTGCTCAGGAGCTTGGTCTTCAAAGAACAACTTTGGCCACAATTTTGCACAAGGATTTGCATTTGTTTCCATTTAAGATTCAGTTGACACAAGAGCTTCTTCAAGAAGACCATTTACGCCGCCGTACATATGCCAATACGATGTTACAGCTAGCCCATGACAACCCCGATTTTCATGAAAAAATCATAATGAATGACGAGGCACATTTTCATTTGAATGGATATGTGAATAAACAGAATAGTCATCAGTCACCTTTGCAAGGTTTATGCAAACAAACCAGAAACGCTTGAGCAACTCAAACAAAATATTCGTGATGAAATTAATGAAATACCGCGTGAAATGTGTGAGAATGTAATGAAAAATGTGCTCAAAAGGGCTCGCATTTGTGAGACTAGCAGAGGCGGACATTTACCTGATATTGTATTCCATACATAATTGCCGACATTAAATAAAACATTTATCAATATAAGATCCATTCTCTTTCATTTAATCAAAAATTATAAACAAAGTAGTATACCTTCCCGGCGGACACCCTGTACTTCAGATGCAAATTTTTAAGCAAAAGTAAGTTGCTTTATCGGAATTCAATCAAATTTGCTTAAAATATTTATGTGTTAAATTCAGTCTTTGTATTACACTAACACATTATTGTATTGCATAAAAAAAATATAATGGTAAAAAACCCACAAATAAAAATGTATATCACAACATTAATCGTTAACGATGGATTTTAAATCATAGCTGTAGTGAAGTGTTCCTAAAAATTCGGAGGTACATATATATACATACATGTTTATACATATAGTCACTCACATATTTGATCAAATGTCGTTGGGTTTACACTTACTTACGGCTATTTACTGTAAATCCGATAATGTTCACTGAGACAATGTGGTATCATAAAGCCACGTTCTTCTTCAGTTCTTAAAATTATTAAATTTGTATTTGTATTTATTAAAAACATTATAACAACATACTACAAGATTAAAGCATCTTTTCGAAGTACTAATATATTAAATTACATAATTAAAAATGTCACCTCATAAATAAATGAAATAAAAAGACAATTGTCAGATTGTGAAATTGTAGTCAGATAGATAGATAGCAAGCTTATTTCTGAATTCACTAAAAGAGTTGATTGTCTGCAATTCGTGTGGAAGCCGATTCCATAGACAGAATGCAGAGACAAGGAAAGAGTGTTCTCCAATGCAATGCGCAAATTGTGGAACAGTTAGTTTCAAACCCCTAGTAGAATGGGCGAAAGTAAGCATATCATATAGGTAGGATGGGCTCTTTAAGCGAATGATTTTGAATAACTTCAGAATGTTACGAAACCCAACTCAACCCAAAGACACATAACTTTAAATGGGAAACACTACAATATCTCGCATTTAAAGGGCAAACGTTAAAGCCATGTTTAAAAAAAAAATAATTATTAAAAGTGTCTTATGTGATCAGATTCGTGATTTTAATATTCTTGAGTTATATTACTTGTGGTAATTATGGAATTTAAATCAAAAACTATACATTTTACTAACCAGTAATCAATAAGCTAACGTTGTGAGAAATTATTTGCTAAGTTTCTCCTTTTTTTTCTGCACAAGATACTGATTTCATAATGAAACCCATTTCGGCAAATATACTGAAGGAAATTCCTAAATTATAGCTGGAAGGGCATTATATTTTTTATTTATTTTATTAACTGAACAAACCTTTTACAATAGATTGCAACAATCTCTGTTAGTAGAAGTTACGTTATACGATTCAATAGATTTAGAAAAAACTGGATTTTAAAGTATTCAAGATATTTTTATATATGAAATTTAATTTAATTAACTTAAGCAAATAATTGAAATTCAATTAATTAACAAATATTTAAGCAAACATTTAAACACCAGCCAAGTGTTGAAATAAAACCTCACCAAAACGATTCGTACAGTGCAGTCTTCTTACTTACTTACTTAGGTGGCACTACAGTCCGGGGTGGACCTGGGCCTCAACCAACAAACCTCTCCAGCCAGCACGGTTACGAGCCAACTGTCTCTAGTTGCGCACGCCAAGTTGGTTGAGGTCCCCCTCCAATTGTTTGCGCCACCTACCGCGATGTCGCCCTCTACTGCGCCGTCCATCCGGGGTGGATTCGAAGACTTTCTTGGCGGGAACGTTGGGCTCCATCCGCTCTAGATGACCCAGCTATCTTAGTCGCTGTATGTGAACTCTTCTGGCTAAGTCAATGTACTTGTACAGGCCGTATAGTTCGACATTGTACCTTCTTCTCCACTCACCGTCTATGCAGACGGGACCAAAGATCGCTCGAAGAACTTTTCTCTCAAAATAACCAAGGGCATCCTCATCCGGTTTTGTCAAAGTCCATGCCTCTGCGCCATACAGCAGGACTGGGATGATTAGTGTCTCATAAACAGTTACCTTGATAGTTCGAGATAGGTCTTTGCTACTCAATTGCCTTCTTAGCCCATAGAAATAACGATTGGCAAGAGTAATTCTTCATGTGATCTCCCTACTGATGTCATTTGCGGAGCTGACCATAGAGCCTAGATAGACAAAATCCTTTACTACCTCAAAATTATATCTGTCTATTGTGGCGTTCTGTCCAAGACGCCGATGTTGGGTGTCCTTTTTTGTAGACAGCATATATTTTGTTTTGCTTTCATTGACCGCTAAACCAATCTTTGCTGACTCGACCTCAATACTAGCAAAAGTCCTATTGATGGCTCGCTGAGTTCTTCCGATTATGTCAATGTCATCGGCGTAAGCGAGTAGTTGTACAGACTTGTAAAAGATTGTACCTCCGGTGTTGGCTTGTGAATTTCGTACAATTGTCCCAAGTACTATGTTAAAGAGATCGCATGATAGCGCGTCACCTTGTCTAAGACCTTTCCTGACATCGAACGGTTCGGTGATGTTCTTACCGACTTTGGTGGAGCAGCGAGAGTTCTCCATCGTCATTCTGCACAAACGGACAAGCTTGGCAGGGATGCCAAGGCTAGACATGGCTCTGTATAACTCGTCTCTATACCCGCTATCATAGGCAACTTTGAAATCAATGAAGAGGTGGTGCGTATCGATTCTATATTCATGGGTCTTTTCCATGATCTGCCGAAGTGTGAATAGATTTAGATTTGATTTTATTTATGTCGCTCATAAGAATTACAATCGTGTATTTAAGATACAATCAATAGATGCATGGCATTGCCGTCTGCCTGATTGACAATTAAAATTTACAAATTATTAAATAAAAGAGTTTTTTTTTTAACTCTAGACGTTGATCTTTAAAAATGTTCATTCAATATTCTTTCTCGATAAGCAAGTGCTAATTTACAATATTGGAATAGTTTCTCAACGCTTAATTCATTAAGTAAGTCTGTTACTGCTTCTTCTGCCAGAAAATCGCTTCCAATGTTGTGTCTTCGAATCTCTCGGAGAATTGGACATTTGCCAACAAAATGGAGCACGTCTTCTCTTTCGGCTAGATTGCAAAGTGTGAATATTTGGTCAGAGGTGGACTTTCCCGTCCTGAAACCGCACTGATAAGGACCTATCAGGTTGTTGACGATCGGTTTTAGGCGTTCACATAATACGGCAGACAGGATCTTATATGCGATGTTGAGGAGACTTATACCTCTTTAATTGGCGCAGTTCAGAGGATCTCCATTCTTTAGGATCGGGCAAAGGATGCTGAGGTTCCATTCATCGGGCATACTTTCATCCGACCAGATTTTGCAGATGAGCTAGTGCATGCTCCTTAACAGCTCATCTCCTCCTGCCTTGAAAAGTTCAGCGGCAATGCCGTCGGCTCCAGCAGCTTTGTTGGATTTGAGTTTAGATATTGCTATCCTCACTTCATTCTGATCGGCTCGACGGGAATCTTGACTGTCATCGTCGCTGTTGAATGGCTCATTCTGTCGGACAGTGGAATATTGGTCATTTTCGCCGTTTAACAGTCTGCAGAAGTGTCCCTTCCATATCGTCAGCACCGACTGTGATTCTACTACTGTATTGCCATTTTCGTCCCTGCAGGCTTCTGTTCTGGCTTTGAAACCTTGTCATGTTCTTTTTTCCTTTGGGTACAATTTTCGAACATTATTCCTGCAATGAAGTCTCTCAATCTCCTCGATCGAGCGCGCATGCTCCTTTTTCTTCTTTCTGAGAAGTCGATGTTCTTCTTTTCTCCTGCTCACGTAGAGCTCGTAAGTAGCTCTAGTCCTTCTATGCAGCGCCGCTTTGTACGCCTCTTGCTGCATGTGCTTGCCGGCATTCCTCATCAAACCAGCGGTTTCGTTGTGGTGGCCGAGAGAAACCCAGTACATCAGAGGCGGCATCTCTGATGGCTTATTGGCAACGCTGCCACTGGTCTTCCGCATTTGCTGCCGGCGCGGCGGCATAGGACTTAGGTTAAGATTAAGAGAAACTCGATCGGCAAAGGCTCTGGCGGTTTCTTGCTTGCAGCCGCCCGACGTCAAATTTCGTCACAGCATTTCGTTGATTTCGCTCCGTTTTGGATATCCGCATCCGTACCTTGGCTACAGCTAGGTAGTGATCCAAGTCCACGTTGGCTCCTCGGAAAGTCCGGACATCCAGAATACAGGAAGAGTGCCTTGCGTCGATCGTAATGTAATCGATTTGGTTGACAGTTTTTCGATCAAGGGAGAGCCATGTTCCTTTGTGAATATCGAGACGTGGGAACCGCGTACTAGCTACGACAAAATTTCGCCCCGCCGCAAAGTCGAAAGCCTGAGTCCGTTGTCGGATGTCATGTCGTGCAAACTGTGCTTTCCAACCACGCTAGTAAAGACGTCCTCTCTTCCTAGCTTTGCGTTAAAATCACCTAGGGCGATTTTAACGTTGTGGCTAGGGCATTGCTCATACGTCTTGTCCAAGAGCTGGTAGAAGTCATCCTTTGTCGCATCGCACTTCGTCTCGTGAGGCTCGTGAATGGATATTAGGCTAATGTTGGCAAATTTAAATTTAAATTTTTCACATGCCGGAAACTCAAGACTTCTTGCATAAGTCTGCCTCCAATGACAAATCCGCATCCGAATAGACGCAGTCCTTGTTGTCTGTAGCAATCGCCGTAGTAGATGTCGCAGTTTTTCATCCTCCTATATCCTCTATGTAATAAATGGCTGGTCAAACGGTAGTGCATGCGATCATATGAAAACACAAGCGTTTTCACTCAGCTGAGGCCTACCAACTCCTACTCTCAACCTCCACGCGGTGACAGCCGGGTGCCTAGTACCTTAATCCAAGAAATGGGTAACCAACCCCTTTTAGCGGATTCTTGGCGGCAGCAGATGAGAGAGGAGGGAAGAGTGTTTTCTCGCTAGAGCACTTCTTCCTGTTCGAGGCGGCAGCGGACGAATTCCCTAGGCGGAGTCAACGGTGGCGTCTATAGTTCCAGTTAGGTTGAACTTAGTGAATACCTTGCGCGAGCTGCTTCGACGTATTCGGATCACAGGTCGGTAAGGAATTTCCAATGTTGGTCAGGACATTGGAATAGAGATGGTGGCGGAGGAGCCCTTGATGGACCAACGGCAGCGCTCATACTCCCGTAGTGGACTACTGGCACCGGTATACCCGGACCCTCGTTCTAGGGGAATAATTAAGGAACTGGCCCTCCAGGTTGGAGGTTGTGCCGTCGGGGTAACTTCCCTACCACGTAAAAAATCGATGGTTCCGAAACAACCAAAAGCATCGGATAAGGATGACTCAACTTATGACGACCCCAGCAAACGAAATAAGGACAACGACCTTCGGATCTGTACGTGGAATGTTCTGTCCCTTTACAGACCACGTGCAGCCGAACAACTAGCAGAGGTCCTAGACTGCTATAAAGCAAATATTACCGCCATCCAGGAAGTGCGATGGGATGGGCCGGGCAAAAAGAGGATGAAAAACTGTGACATCTACTACGGTGATTGCTACAGAGGCAACAGGCAACGCTTATTCGGATGCGGATTTGTCATACGCGGCAGACTTAGGCAAGAACTCTTAAGCTTCAGACACGTGAGCGAGCGTATTATGACTATCCGAATCAAGGCTAAATTCGCTAACATAAGCCTAATATGTGTGCATGCCCCCACGGAAGAAAAGGACCCTGCCACCAAAGAGTGTTTCTACGAGCTCCTCGACAAGACATATAAGCAATGTCCTAAATACGACGTTAAAATCGTATTGGGCGATTTTAACGCCAAAATAGGAAAGGAGGACGTCTTTGGTAGGGCAGTCGGTAAGCATAGCCTACACGACACCAAATTGATCATATTGCGATCGACGCAAGGCATGCCTCCAGTATTCTGGATGTCCGGACCTTCCGAGCGGCCAACATAGACTCGGATCATTACCTTGTTGTAGCCAAGGTACGAATGCGGATATCCCAATCTGAGTAACAAAGAAGAAACACTGAGAAAGTTTAACGTCGAAAAGCTACAATCCCGAAATCTCTCAATCACCCCTATGCCGCCAGCATCAAGTGCCGAACACCAGTGGCAACACTGCCAACATGCCATCAGAAACGCCGCACTGATGTGCTGGGTCTCGCTCGCCCACCACCGTGAAACCCCTGGTTTGACGAAGAATGCCGGCGAGTGCATGCAGCAAAACAAAAGGCATACAAAGCGGCGCTGCAGCGGAAGACGAGAGCTGCTCGTGAGCTCTACGAGCAAAGGAGACGGGAAGAACGTCGGCTTCTCCAAAAGAAGAAGAAAGAGCATGAGAAGCGCGCGTTTGAGAATATCGAGAGTTTATACTCCAGGAACAATGAACGGAAGTTTTACCGAAAGGTTAAAAGAACGTGTTAGAGGAGCAATACCCGTACAGAAACCTGTAGCGATGAAAATGGAAGCCTCGTAGTAGAATCACAGTCGGTGCTGAGAATATGGAAAAACTACTTCTGCAGACTGTATAACGGCGACGAAGACCAACATCCCGCTGTCAGGCAGAATGAACCATTCAACATAGACGATGATAGTCAAAATTTCCGTCCACCTGACCAAAACGAAGTGAGGATAGCAATATCCAAGCTAAAATCCAACAAGGCTGCTGGACCTGACGGCTTACCGGCCGAACTTTTCAAGGCAGCAGGGGATGAATTGGTAGAGTGCATACACCAACTCATCTCTAAGATTTAGTCAGACGAGTGTATGCCTGATGAATGGAACCTCAGCATCGTTTGCCCGATCAACAAGAAAGAAGACCCACTCAACTGCGCCAATTATAGAGGCATCAGTCTCCTCAACATCGCATACAAGATCTTTTCTGCGATATTGTGTGAACGCATGAAACCTTTTATGAACAGCCTGAACCACCTCTTTATCGACTTCAAGGCCGCCTATGACAGCATCTATAGAGAAGAGCTTTATAGAGCCATGTCTAGTTTTGACATCCCTGTCAAACTTGTTCGTCTGTGCAGGCTGACGATGGTGAATGCACGCTGCTCCATCAAGGTCGTTAATGACCGCACCGAGACCTTTGATGTCAAAAAAGGCTTAGACAAGGTGACGCGCTGTAATGTGACTTCTTTAATATTATACTTGAACGGATTGTGCGGAACTCACAAGCCAACACCGGAGGCACAATCTATTACAAGTCTGTACAACTGCTTGCATACGCCGACGATATAGACATTATCGGAAGAACTCAGCGGGCTGTGAGCGGTGCGTTTGCAAGCATTGAGCCGGAAGCGGCCAAAATGGGCTTAGCGATAAACGAGGGCAAAACCAAATATGTGCTGTCAACAAGAAGGGAAAGCCAACACCGACGAATTGGACAAAAAGACACAGTCGGCAGCTATGACTTCGAGGTAGTAAGGGACTTTGTCTACCTTGGCTCTGCTATAAATTCTGCAAACAGGATCAGCGCAACGCAGCGCAATCGAAGAATAACTCTTGCCAATCGCTGTTTTTTTTTTGGCTTATAAGGCAATTCAACACTAAAGCCCTAACTCGAACAACTAAGGAGACTCTATATAAGACCTTGATCATCCCAGTCCTGCTTTACGGCGCTGAAACATGGACTTTATTAAAAGAGGATGAAGATATCCTTGGTCGCTAAGAGAGAAAAATTCTTCGTAAGATTTTCGGTCCCGTTTGCGTTGACGGGTTTTGGAGGAGAAGATTCAATCACGAACTATACGAGCTGTACAGCGTCATCGACCTAGTCAAAAAACTGCGTATTGGATGTCTGAGATGTCTAGGATATGTAGAGCGAATGGACACCAACGCTTCGGCCCGCATAGTCTTCGAATCTAACCCCGAGGGACGACGCAGTAGAGGGAATCATCGCCGTAAGTGGCGCGCACAAGTTCAAGGGGACCTCGACCAACTTGGAGTGCGCAACTGGAGGCAATTATCTAAAGACCGAGCTAAATGGAAAGGCTTGTTGGTTGAGGCCCAGGTTCACCCCGAACTGTAGCGCCACCTAAGTAAGTAAGTATATGTGATCAGTGGAATGATCAGCGACTTAACGAGCAATAATCTGGTATGCAGAGGAGTAAAATGTTGTGACATCGAGAGATTTCTGCGCCAGCCATATACTTTCACAATTGTGCTATGAATATGATCATCCCATGTTAAAACACGATACACCGAGATTTTTTCCTTTGTCAATATACTGTAGTTCAGAAGGGCCAAGAAAAATGTTTAGAAAGCAGCCAAGAGAGTTTTGTGAATCACAAGGCATTTGAATTTCACAGGATTTAACTGAAGACAATTAGATTCTGCCCAGTTAAGGATCTGCAAAAGGTCAACATTTAAGCGACTAGCTCCATCCTCAATAAGTCCTAGTTTACAGCTCATATAGATCTGCACATCATTAGCATACATGTGTAACTTGGAGTTACGTACAACAGATGGAAGATCGTTTATTTGTGGCACACCTGTAACCACATCCAAAAATTGGGAGACTCTGCTATTTACCACAGTCGCTTGATTTCTTTTAGAAAGATATGAATGAATTTGCATTCTCATCGTTAAATTTCAGCTTAATTGGGTATTTCAGTCAGTGCTATCAGCAATTACAGACAAAAAAAAATAATTGGCAAGACATTCCAATTGCTAAATCTAAGTGGTTAATGTGTCGGATCACTGCGCGTGAGGTTCCGAGTTCGAATCCGAGAAAATACCAAAAAGTTTTTTCACGGTCCCACCTCTCGCGAGCGTCTGACAAACATCCAAGAGTATTGTTGTCACGAACAAGCTAAGCTAAGATAAGCACTGTTTAAAGCTCTGGACCTAAGCCATTGCTTTCAACAGTACTTCAGTGAAAAATTGTTCGGGCTATAACAACAGGCGTTGAAAAAAATGCCGTTTCAATGCAGAAGTCTCTTCAACAGAACGATCATTTGAGCATTAATGCAGAAACTGTAAGAAGAACTTTAAGGAAAGCTAAGAGGGCGAACTAAGGTAAAGAAGCCTCTGCTTACTGACCGTCACAGAAAGCTGCGTCGAGATTCGATTCGATTCACTGAAATGGAGAAGGCAATTTTCTCAGATGAAACAAAAATGAATGGTTTTGGTTCAGATGGAAGAGAATGGACATAAAATAAAAGGGGAAAGTCAAAGAAACTGCTAAAGATACACCCTACGCTCAAATTCGAATTAAACGTCGATGTCAAAGAAAGCAAAATCCACCTCCTGCTGTTCCTAGCGACACCTTCATCAGAGTGTTACTAATTTTATGAAATCCGATGTGAAATAGAGTATAATTGCAGGCGCGCTTATTATTCAAACAGTTCTATCGCGTTCTACCTTGTTCTCACTGAAAACACAAAAATAATAATAAGTTCGGGAACTTTTTGCAGATCAATAAATAAATTAATAATAAATTTCCTTTCATTTCATATCACTTGTATTGAGTGCAACGGTAAACAACAAACAATTCTAACCTCTTCTTATCTGTCAAAATCTCTGTCTGTGCTGTCCACTCATCGCTTTGACGTTTTATCCATCGTTGCCGCCGATGGAAGACAACCGAACTGTAGCAAAGAAAATTCTATTAATAAACGTTTCTCGATCTAACGGTCGCAAAGTCGCACAATAGAAGATGTCTCTGGTCGCCAATAAATGCGAAACGCCAAACTGCGGTAAGGAAGCTACCCTGCAGTGCCCCACATGTCTGAAAATCGGCATCCAGGGTTCATTCTTTTGCTCTCAACCATGCTTCAAGGGCTACTGGAAGGACCACAAATTGATTCATGCCCTGGCGCGTAAGTAAACGATGTCTAATACCAGCCACGAAATATGCACACCTTATTTCTCTTAGAGGGTGCAGCGAAGACGGAGGATGTCTCGGAGGCCAATGGCTACAAACCCTGGCCGCACTATCGCTTCACTGGGAAGCTTCGTCCCTATCCACAGACGCCGAAACGCACGGTGCCCGAGCTCATTCAGCGCCCGGACTACGCTGACCATCCGAAAGGGCGCGCTTTGTCGGAGGAGGCTATGCGCGGAAATAGCACAATCAAGGTGCTAGACGACGAGGAGATCGAGGCCATGAGGGTGGCGTGCAAATTGGGTCGCGAGTGCCTTGATGAAGCCGCCAAGGCTTGCGATGTGGGCGTGACCACCGATGAGCTGGACCGGCTCGTGCATGAGGCTGCAGTCGAACGCGATTGTTACCCGTCGCCGTTAAATTACTACAATTTCCCGGCATCGTGCTGCACTTCTGTGAACGAAGTCATTTGCCACGGGATTCCCGACACCCGGCCGCTGCAGGATGGCGACATTTGCAATGTAGACGTAACAGTCTACCATCACGGCTTCCACGGGGATCTGAACGAGACGTTTTTCGTCGGAAATGTATCCGAGAAGCACAAGAAGCTGGTAAAGGTCACGTATGAAGCTCTCTGCAAGGCCATTGACATTGTCAGGTGGGTGATCACCTGCTTTCTTGACGAATTCAACTTATTTAAATTTTCTAGGCCCGGAGTAAAGTACCGTGAAATAGGAAACGTGATCCAGAAGCACGTTCAACCACACGGCTTTAGTGTGGTCAAGAGCTACTGTGGGCACGGCATTCACCGGTTGTTCCACACAGCACCAAATGTGCCTCATTACGCTAGTAAGACCCGCGAACACTCCAAACATAACAACTACTAATCACTCTTTTGCAGAAAACTCAGCTGTCGGTGTAATGAAAGCTGGCAATAGTTTCACCATCGAACCGATGATATCGGAAGGCGTGGCCAAGAGCGACCAGTGGCCCGACGACTGGACAGCGGTCACCGCCGACGGCCTGTGGTCGGCTCAGTTCGAGCAGACACTCCTGGTCACCGACAACGGCTGTGAGATTATGACCCGACGCCGTGAGAATAACGGGCAACCTCATTTCATGGATAAGATGTAAACGGGCACTCGGGACCGTGAAAATTTTGTTAAAACAATTTTTAAATTACATTTTCTTTAAAATCGAGTTTTTTATTGGCTTTTTACACTAAAATTACATGCGCGGGATGTATCACTGATTTACTTTTCCAGCGGAGCGTAGTTGAGGAGCTTCTCGATTAGGTCCACGTGCCCGAGAAGCATTCGTCGGCAGCAGTATCTTTTGAGTCCCAGCGCATCGAGAGCGTCGCTGAAAGGAGAATGTTAGGAAAATTTTGTTGAAATTATGGCGTCTTACCCCTCGGTGTATTCCGCTTGCAGCAGGCCCAAGTACGACTCCCACTTGTTACCAATAACTTTGCCACAGGTGAAGCAGCGAATCGGGATAATCATTTTATTCCGGTGAAATTTACTTGTGAAATTAAAAGCAACACAAAAATCACCGAGGAAGTTTACAGAAACAGTGCGCTGCTTGCGTTTTCTGAGGTTCAGTGATAATGACAGCTCTGACAGCAGTGGACGAGTTCAGACAGACATTTTCCAGTGGAAAGGTTCAGGTAAGCACTGAATGGGTACATTCAGGTCTCAAATTTCTGAGTGCGGTGGCACGTCAAATTACACGGAATGCAAAATCTTGCTGCCCTGTCATTCGGTGTCAAGCCTTTCTTCGCAATTTTTGGAGACAAAATACAACACTTTAAATGCAAAATTAACCTGAGCAATAAATTATTTTTGGTCAAAATAATATGAAATAGATAAATTCACGAAAGATTTTATCGAAATTTAAAAGAATTTCAGCAACGAGGATTTTATTAATCAGTTGGCTTTGTTTATATTGGTTTGTATTCGCTTCTGTGGATAATTTTCTTCTTCGGAATTCGCCTGGGACAGCTAATTATATATAATCTAGTTTTCTGAGACGATTGCCCAATCACGAAAGAGCAAAATCCAGATATTTGGAAATCGGAATGTGCACCATGTCTCTCCCTTATATAGACAGGTGATGAAACAGCCACACAGCAGGCGAAATATAATTTAAAAAGGTAATATTGGATTTTTAAGGTAGATTTACATTGCCAAGCAGAGTAATTCCGCAATTCGAGTAAAAAGCTGTTACTCCGTAAAATGCCAATTACACGATACAACTGCTTTACCCACGTCTTGACAGCTTTGGTATTGTATACGATAGTTGTATCGTGTGTATCCACACAACCGACCGTTGTACCGATATCCTATGATAGCATGCTCTTGACTATACAACCGCTGTCATGTGCACAGATTGTATGGAAATTATATGGTGTGTATGTGTAAAATGGCTGAATAAAATGACTAGTTGTACGTAAATCATACGCAGATTGTATAATTTGTGAGCTGCATACAACAGTTGGGCCGACGGTACGGCGATTCTATAGTATATTTCCCACTTAGGAGACAGATCTATCAGTTCCAATGAATTAAGACGTCGGTTTGGGAGGAGGAACCACAATTGGCGGAGAATAGTTCATGTGTTATAGAGTTTAAACATGTTTTTTTTTTTTTTTATGCCCCAAGGGGTGTGGTATTCTTCTAAATATACTAGTAGCCCGAGCTACTAGCATGCACGATTCGCGAACCCTAACAATCAATGCCAGGAATGCGCCTACATACTAATCCACATCCTGCACTCTACTACCATTCTCCCCGTGGGACTACCGTTAGGTATTACTTCGCGGGGCTGGTTAGCATATCATGCTATTTATCTTGCATGAGCTGTTGCTGCTTCTTCTGCTTAAGCTGCTCAATTTGTGCATTCACTATGTATGCGCCAGTTTCTGTTACTGTGTTTGTTCATATGTCATTATGTGTCTGTTTGTGAGTTTCTACTTTATAAATATCGTTTTCCTTTGGTTTTACTCCCGATTTCACTCCTTTTTTATTCCAATGGAACATGTGAAATCGTTTTTGCTTACTTCTGCGTGTGTTGCTGAATGTCTGATTTTTTGTTTACATTTTCTACAGATAAACAAAGCAAAATATGGCTTCTTTTTGCCAAATGGAAAAGGACATTAGCAATTCCATCATGTTTTTATTAGCATATTATCAATTTATTAATTATATTGTTACGCGAGAGCACAAATCAGCACATCAAAATAATACAATAACAAAAAAAACATCGCGAACAATCTAGAAACTTCCAAAACAAAATACTAGAAATTGCCAGTCTTTTGACAACAGAGTTCCAGCGGCAAAATGGAAACTGGGAAATTCGCCTGGAAAGCCGGGGCCAAGTATAACTGGCTGAACACAATGCATGCCGCTGCGGCGTGGCGGTAGCGTAGTACGTAGAGCTGTCAAATGGTGTGGCGCTACACTCACAAAATTCGCAAACAATGGTGTAGCGCGTAGTAATGGCAAATAATGCCAGCTGATTAAAATTGTGTTTTTCTTTTTGAGTATTATTGAGATTTGATTATTTTTGTGAGATTATTGTGCTATAATAATACAATAAAAATAATAAGAAATGGATAAATTTATTTTCCTTTCACTAGCAAAATAAATTTTTCCACGGCGTGCTCTTCCATTTTGACTGTAACGAATATTTCAAATTTATTGCGCTACTGCTGAACTCAGTTCAAGAATCCACCACGAAAACATCGTATAGAAAACCAAAACAGTCTTCAACAGTCGCCAATTTCTCTATCTGTCACTTGTGGCGCTGCACAAGTTAAAAGTAAACCAACTTCGTACTACACCACTGCTACCGCCACGCCGCAGCTACCTCTAGTGAGTTCCCATATATTTTAACTCTGTGACAGGTCGTACTACGCTACCGCGGCGCGGCCGCGGCATGCATTGTGTTCAGCCAGTAAAAGAAGGCAGAAACCAAGTGTATAGTTCTTTGTTGGCAGCAGTGAGAACGATCACTAGAGACGCACAGCTCTCAAAAGAAAGTAAATAATAGTACTAGATTTTTTTTGGAAGATTCAGTTCTCTTGTACAATAACTCAATTAAATAAAGAAAAAGTTCACCCTCGCGGGAACCAGAAAAATTCTCGTTTTTTTGTCTCCATCATCCGTCGCAACTTTCAAAGTATCCGGCTTGGTCGGCGATTTTTGCTACAATATATATGTAAAATTTGTTTCTACTAACTTGCCCCAACTGAGAAAATAAAATAAACAAAGGAATCTTGTACCATATGACTTTGACAAGTAGTCCGATGTAAGGGTTTATATGTGCGAGTGCATTTTGAAAGCACTCCCAAATGAAATCCGGAACAGGAAAACAGTCCCGGAACAGCACTCCAAACAGCCAATAGAACATGATTGGGAATGCTTTTTCTGTGCGGAACACAAAAAGAGTACTCCTTTTGGCCCAATGGAAAACGACATAAGTATTTGTGCACAGTTAACATTCCATCCTTTTCTTTTCTCAGCTTCCAGTATTTGTGGGAATTTCTCGTTCCTCCAGGCGGAGTTGCTGCTGGCGATGATTTCGTTTGCTGATTTCCAGGCTTCATTCGTCATCAGCGTGAATGTTATTAGTCCTCTCGGAGTCACTTGGCTGCTGGTTTCTCTCTCTAATATGTTTCTGGCCGTCGTATACATCCGGCATTCCATCAAAACAAGTTCCGCGTTCTGGATTTTGCCTTCACAGAGCGGGCAGTATGGGGTTCTTTTTTTTTAGGTATATAGGGAGGAAAGGCAGAGAATGACCCCCGGAGCACTGCGACCTAAAAAGATCTTTTGTGATATCCCCTGGTTGATTATTTTTTTGGATTTGTCAACTAGCTGAAATCAAGTTCATTAATGAAGCGAAGAATATTTCGAGCTGAAGAAGAGGTGACATCAGAAGGTGATGTGACGCGATATTAAAGTGCTTTAGCCTCAGCCTGGCTATGGCCGAGCAATCACAGAGTATGTGATGGGCTGTTTCTGTGTCTTTAAGATAGAGACGGCACCTATCCGATTGAACACGGCCTATTTTCTTGAGATGGTAGATGAGAAAGCAGTGTCCAGTTAGGAAGTCAGTTAGGATCTTAGCATTCTGTTTGCTCAGCAGCGTTCCTAAATTTTCTAAATGAATTTCCCCTTTTTGTCGCATTTTGCCTTTTTCCCCTTTTTAATAGTCTATTTTCGCCGAAATAGTCCCCTTTTTTTTAAACAAAGGAAAAACCACATATTACGGGAAAGAAACACAAATTTGTCGTTTTAAAAAAAAACCTGCTTTAATAAAAACCTTTAATTCAAGGAAAAAACAAAAACCAGAAACGAAAACTTCATTCAAAACTTAAAATATTATACGAAACTAACTCAAAACTAATAACAAAACAAAAAATAAGTTAAGGCTTAATAAAACAAATCAAAACAATGTCAATAAGACCACAGGTGTTCATTAAACGTTAAAAAAAAACATGAATAACATCACATAATTGAGCCTCTATAATACTTACATATTCAGCCTTATCGAAATATCCGTTCGGAATAAATTCTGAAGCGTTAAAAAATCAGATCGGAACGCGTATCACCTTCCTAAAATCCGTCTTCGAACTAATGTTAGGCATGTTAAAATTTCTAAGATATCATTTAATTCACTACAAGGAAACATATTTAAAAAGCATTTGTATAAAGGTGGAAGAAAAGTAAAAGTTTTATTTTTGAGTACGGTCGGACTTATAATTCGAACCCACGGACACGAAAAAGAGTTACAATGTCACATAAGCTATTGGATAGGTTCAGTGCGTAGTTATACTTCCGTACGCTGTTCGGTCAAACAATTCATTTGTTGACAACGAAGATTTATGCATGTTGGTGACTTAATATTATAAGATTTTGTGATTTTGTGACTCCTCGCAATATGGGAACACTGGTCTCTAGTTCTGTTTATTGAGAAATTAATAAATTTGTTCGAATGCCTTAAGCCAGGTTGTGCATTCGAGTATGAGAGCATTTGTTCGCGTTCCCAGCGAAGTAGCTCTATTTTAATCTGGCTACTGGGTAAACCGCAGAAGGGTCCAGGTCCAATGTAAGAAGATTGGGCACCTAGTCAGCCGGGCTTGGGCTTGGATTGGGCTTATCAGCCGCTTCGTTACCAGGGATCCCTTTGTGTCCGGTTTATGTCCTGTATCCCCTTGTGAGTCCTAGGGCCTCTACTACGCCTACGCGCCATCGTGTACGGTTTCTGGCAATGTGTCTGAGTTCTCCCCAACTTTTCCCTAACTGCCGTGCCTCCTTCTCGACTGTTCTGCGCCATGTTTTCCGCGGACCGCCAGGTCTTCTGCCATCCTGAGTTAGAGGGTTCCATTGCATAGCATGGTTCGCTATGGAGCGGTCACCCTTTCGGAACGTGTGACCAATCCACTGCCACTTCCGCCGTTGGATAGTTGTGCCTATTGGTTCCTGACCCGTTCTCTCGTAAAGGTGTTCGTTAGAGATACGATTGGGCCAGAAAATCCGTAAGATATTGCGCAGACACCTATTAACAAACGTTTACAGCTTTCTGGTGATAGTAGTGGTCACTCTCCACGTGCTGCAACCATATAGCAGCACGGATTCAACGTTGGGGCGGAACAGTCTTATTTTGGTGCTCAAACTGATTGCATTGCTTCGCCATATTTTGGACAACATCCCGAACGCGGACTTTGCTTTGGCGATCCTGTTGGTTATATCCAGTTCGGTTCCACCATCGGTCGAGACAATACTCCCAAGACACTGAAAATCCTCTACTCTCTCTACCGGTTGTCCAGCAATGCATATTTGAGCCGATGAGTTAGTTCCAAGGCTGATGATTTTAGTTTTTGTCGTATTGATTTTCAGCCCGACGACACCTGCCTCCCTCTCCACATCTGCTGTCATTTGGTGGAGGTCCATAATTCTGTGGGAGAGTAAGCATACATCGTCTGCGTAGTCAAGATGTTTCAGTTGAGATGTAAGAGTCCATCGAATTCCTCCGTTTCTCGTCGACAAAGCTGCATGAAGCACATCGCTAATCACCAATAGGAATAATATTGGTGAAAGGATACAGCCTTGTCTTACCCCACTTTGGATCTCAAATTCCTAAGACAACCTCCCCCTGTGCAGAACGTGACATTTGGAGCCTTCATATGTAGCTTTGATAATAGCAATTAGTTTATCGGGAATGCCTCTCCTGCGTAAGGCACGCCAAATAAACTCCCTGTTGACACTATCGAACGCCTTCTCAAAATCGATGAACAGCAGGTGCAGTGGCGATCGATATTCAACACACTGTTCGATGATAATGCGCAGGGTGTTGATGTGGTTGGCACAGGAGGATCCAGAGCGTAAACCTGCTTGTTCGGCATCGAGTGTGCCTTTGAGATGTTGTTTGATTCGCTCAAGGATGATTTTAGCTATTATCTTAGCTACAGCAGGCAGCACGCAGATGCCCCTCCAGTTTCCGCACTCCAATAAATTTCCTTTCTTAGGAAGCTTGACGATCATTCCCTTTTTCCACTCGTTAGGAAAGCTCTCAGCTTCCCAAGCTCTATCTATAAGTGGAAGCAGAAGCTCAGCCGATGTTGTTGGCGCTGCTCGTAAGAGCTCTGCTGGAATACCGTCAAGTCCTACCGCCTTGTTGGTTTTGAGTGCCTTGATCGCGGTAATGATCTCATCTTTACTGGGAGTCGTGGTGCGTATTCGGGAACTTCTCACCTCGGGCATCTCAGTCTGATTTGGGAGCATATCGCTAGCGAATACACGGTTCAAAACCGTAGCAAAATGCTCTTTCCATCTCTTGAGCTGGTCCTCATCCGAAATGAGCAAGGAGCCATCTAGGCTTTTCACTGGGTATTGGCTGGAGCTGCGACCACCTGTCAGCTCTTTCGTGATTCTGTAGACAGTCCTGCTGTCGCACCTCCGTGCAGCTTCTTCTGCTTCTGTAGCCAGCGCGTTGATGTAGTTGCGCTTGTCACGTCGTACGCTACGCTGAACTTCTCTCATCTTCATGCGATATAGGGACTCTAGCTCGCTTCTCCCTGCTGCTGGGGTAGCTGCAACGCGAGCTTTTAGCTGTTTTCGTTCGTTAATCCTTCTCCAGGTATCCTCGGAAAGCCACGCCCTATGTCTTCCCTGCGATCGACCGACAATTCTTTCAGCACCAGATGTAAAAACATTTTTCACAGCACACCAATGGTCTTGGATGGTTGCGGGCATTGAGCTGCTGATTGCTTCCACACCTTGCGAAAAGTGTTCACTTAATTGTTGGCGCACTTAGGGATCACTAAGTCTATCGATGTTGAACCTGGGCATTCTTGTGTTGTCGTGGGATCTTCGAACTGCAGCAGTGCGTAGTTGGAGAGTAGCTATCATAAGATGGTGATCACGTACTATCCCCACATCTGCCCCTCGTCTGTTTCGGACGTCCAGAAGACTGCTTCTAAAGCGGCGGCTGATAGCAAAATGGTCAATTTGGTTGGAGGTTGCTTGCCTGTCGTTGGAAACCCAGCTGACTTTGCGGCAGGTCTTGTGCTCAAACATGGTGCCACCTATCACAAGGCGGTTGGCATTGCAGAAATCCACAAACCTTTCGCCGTTGTCATTGCGGTTGCCTAGACCATGTTTCCCGATTACATGCTTGAGCCCTTCGTTGTCGCTGCCTACCTTGGCATTCAAATCCCCCATCACTATGACAATGTCTCCATTTGGTGTTGTGTTGAAGACGGCGCTTAAGAGATTGTAGAAGCTCTCCTTTTCGTCCTCAGACGAACTATTCGTTGGGGCGTAACACTGTATGATGGTGACACGTCGTACTCTAGTCCGGAATCTGGCCGTCAAAATCCTATCACCATGAGGCTGCCAGGAAATCAGTCCCTTGCGTGATGTTGTTGTTAGCAGTAGTCCGACTCCATATTCTCGCGGACTTCCGGGTGGTCTTCCAGAATAGAGTAGTACAGTGTTACGCGTTGGAGACTGGTACTCGCCCGCTTCTAACCATCTTACTTCACTTACCCCCAAAATGTCCATATCGCATGAATTCCTTTTCCAGTTGGAGGAATCTGGCATTGTAAGGACCTTCTCTTCCCGAGTCGAGGAGCGTCTTTACATTCCAGAAACCTATCTTTGTCCGGGTACAATAGCCAAAAGTCGTCAACATGTGATCAGTCCTTATCCGAGGCATAGTGTCGGTTTCAGTAGCGAGCTGGTTTCAGTAACGCAGGTTGCTGGCCCACGTTACCTAGCCTAGAATCAAGGCCCTAGACAACCCGCACTTACAATTTTGGCCTATACGTATAAGGGTTTATACGTGTAGTTGCCCGGGGACCACCACTAGGAGGTAAAGTAAGCACTTCATCACGAACTTGATTGTTGCGCTACTGGCCCAAGCCAAGTTTTGGGCAGTCAGTAGTTTCCCGATCAATCGCAATGCAGGTCCGGGACCCACATTAATGTGATTTCATTGTATGCAGCAAGCTGCAAAAGAGTCTGGAGACAATTCGAAACCAGTTTAGACTTATAGTCAAAGGACGTGAAAGCCTTGAGTGCTGCTTGGCTGTCTGACATTATATTAATACGAGTATGTGATCTTCGAAGGTTTCTTCTAATGCATTCTCTGCCGCAGAGCTCGATAGCATAGACCTCTGCATGGAAGATAGTAGTGGATTGACCTAATGGTGTAAAGAGTTAATAGTTGGGGCCAACGATTTGACATTTTTGAACCGTCAGTGTACCAATTGATTTGAGATGTTGATTGAGTGATTTGAGAATAGTTTCAGTAGCTGCGGTCAGGTATGTTAACTGTGAAGGGGTGATTGAGGTAGATTCTTTTAGGCATGAAGTCTGAGATGCATACTGCCACAGTATGGGTTATCCACGTGTTTGTATTTGTAGAGACATTCCCGAAAGCATCCGTGCCCTGATAGAAACAATGTCATGTAGAAGGTTACTTCTCCATGTTTCCTGCTGATCCCCAACGTAGAGGAATGGATCAGCAGAGTTTTAACATGTTCGTATTTTTATGGCTGGGCTACTCCCACTCCACCAGACTTTCTTTTCTGTCTGACTGTGTAAGAAAAAGATAACGCAATTTGAGCGTGTAACAGTCGAAAATACGAACGCAACTTGATAGTGTAAGTGACACGCCACTGCCTTGTTGATTGATTTGTAATGCAGCCAATTATATTACTATTGTCATATTCTTGCTGGGGTTCGTAATAATGAAACCATTTTCTGTGTTTTTGAACTGTTTTTTTATTAACAACTATCAACTTCACTTCCGTTTTACTTCAAAATAATCGGGTCACTTTATTTTTATTAATCTCAAATTACATTTGTCTCTACAAATTCACTTTTAATCACAATATTGTTTATTCTCAACACCATTTAACTCTCACAGCAAACGCACTTGTTCACCGCTATATTCACCTCTATCGACTGTCTCGAATGTGTCGGTATTTAGTGTATTTATACCAAATACAAGAACCTCTAGAAAATTTTCGAATATGCTATTGTAATATTCTTGCTTGGGTTCGTTTAAATAAAACGGTCCTTTGTGTATTTTAATCGTTTATTTATTATCAAACACCAAGTTTACTTTAACACAATATTCAATCACTTTATTCTTTATTTACTTCAAATTAAACTGTCGCTACAATGTCTAATCTCCCTCTTGTAATCGCTGTATGCACTTATAAACAACTGTGTCGACGATGGTTGTGGTATGGGTATTTATAGGAAATCGCAAGTGGTTCTAGAACATGTTTCTCCGGGTGAATTTAGGATCCTGGAATATTGGGATATTGTGTGGAACAATTGTGGAACGTAAGCACATCAGGTTGGAATATTTACTGCTAGCATGTTTTGCAATAGACGTCGTGCTACAGTTTGAGATACATTGTTTTAGTTTTTGGTACACAAACCATCCTGTAGTCAATGCTACACTATTATAAATGTAACTAGGAGTGAATTGTGGAATGTGAAATGTGGAACAAACTGATGTATTAGTGTTTCCGCACCATGCTCATTGGTAATGCAGTGCGAAAAGAATTTTCTGTGGATGCGGCACTATGTTGGAGCTTTGCTCCTTTTTTGGCCAGCACGTCGGCTTTTTCGTTGCTCTCTATTTCGCAGTATCCAGATACCCAACATAATCTGACACGGTTCTGCGTTCATAATACCTTAAGCATTGTTCGGCCATTCCTGACGACTTCAGATTTTGTGACATAAGACTCTAGCGCGCTTAGCGCAGCCGAATTCTTATCGGATATTGATCCCATCTCAAGCAATTCCACAGCTTTAAGTACAGCTAGAACTTTTGCTTGGAACATACTGCATGTGTCTGGATGTCTCAAAGCCACTTGTAGGTTAATACCTCTCGAGTATATGGCTGGCCCTATCTGGAGTTAGAATCATTTGCACATATTACAATCTCGTTGTGAACAGAGACTGTCTTCCTTTGCCAATCCTCCCTAATAGAATGTACTACTTCGTATGGTGTGACGAAAACTAAGGCGCCAAGTATATCGTCCGATTTGTCAGGGAAATCGGGAAATGATTCCATATGAATGGAACCATGCCCCACATTACTAGTTTTGAAGAGGCCTACGTTAGTGAGCCGAAGCGCACTGTTGCTCGCTTGAAATTTGATTTTTTGGTCTAGTGGCAAAAGATACAGAAAGATCTCGAGTGCAGCAGTAGTCGTCGTGCGTAAAGCACCCGTGAAGGCAATGCAGGCTGTTCTTTGTACGATGACCAACATATCCCGTAGTAGAAATATGCAAATTCAAAAGGGGGTCACTTTAGTATTATCCAGGACCACGGACTTAATTAGTCATATAGAACAGTACTTGGCGGAAGATCCAGCACTTCGTCCTCGAAGAGCGAGTCCTTGAGTATATTCTAGAATGACTAGAATGAAGCAGACAAATCTCATCTTCAACAGCTTGCTTTATCTGTAAAGGAGTGTTAGCTCTGGGATCACTGGTAGCCATCTAAGCCTAGATGTTTAAAGACAACTTCAAACGCAAATAATTCTGTTTTTTATTTTAATTGTGAGAATATATGGTATTTATCTGAACTTAATTCGAAGTTTGTTAGTCATTCAATTATACATTGATACATAATATTCACCACAATTCGCGCGATTTATTAAAAATAAATTAATTAAATAATTTAACCTACACTAATATCAATAAATAAAATACACCCCTAAGAATTTCTTAACGATCCTCAATTATTGCTTCTGGTCTTCACTGGATACCTCGACTGAGGACGATACTGAGAAAGCTTTATCCTTGGCGACTTCAGGCTTTGTTGATCCCTTATCGGCACGCCTCTTCAGTTTTCGACGCTGTAAAATAAAATAATTAGTAGATTTATTAAAAAACTATTTAAGACATGTTGCCTACCCCATCCGCTGTGAAGCCACCTTCTTCGTCGGGCACAAATATTCTCAGCGACTGTGGTCCCAATTGTTGTTGCACGAGTCTTGCATGTTCTTCGAATGCGGCTTGCGCTGGATCTACTGATGATTGCGGTGGAGCACTTTGACCCGCCAACCGCTGCTGTTGCTGATGTTGTTGCAGCTCATGTTGCTGCTGTTGTTGTAGCTCATGCTGCTGCTGTTGCTGTTGCAGTTCCAGTTGATGATTTCTTTGCTGTTGTAAAAGCAATTGCTGTTCCTGTTGTTGGAATTGCAGTTGTTGCTCAAACTCCAGCTGAGCTTGTTTTTGACCTTCGGCTTGTTCTCGTTGCGCCTCTTCTTCGGCAAATGCTTGCAGAAGTTGAGAATCGGCGGGAGCGTTTCCAAAGAAATTAGACACGACAAAACCATTCTGTTGAGGAGCGGCTACATTTGTCAATTGGAATGGTGCACGCTGCTCAATGTTAATTGCATGAGCAGTAGACGCTGGTGGAGCCGCAATTAAAGCAGCAAATTGTGGAGCAGCATTAATTGCCACATCGGCTGCAGTGTACTCTGGATGATCCCTGGCAGCTTGTAGAATTTGTCCATTACTGGCTACTTCTTGGGTCAGATCAGCGTCGGCATATGAGGAGACAATGAGGTTTTCAGTCGGCCTAAAGAGCTCCTGCTGGTGCTGCTGGAAGAGCTGATTTGACTGAGTGACCAAGTATGTGGGGTTCTGAACAGCAACTGGAGCCAGTTGAATGGGCTGACTGACATACTGAATGCCATACAACTCTGGCAACGATTGTTGTTGTTGAGTGAGAGCCTGAGCAGCTGGCAAGTAGTTTGATTGTATATCGGCTGGCAGTGGTTTTCCATTGCTGGGTGTGTTGAAGGGCTCCGTAGCTGGACGGATTTTAGCCGTCGGCAAAGATGGATCTGGATCTGGAGCGAAAAACTTCTGTTTGCCAGAGAAGGGATCTATAATCGTCTGGTCGTTGGTTTGATCTTCATTAACTTGGTACTGATTAGAGTGGTATGCTTGGGGTTCTGGAGGAAGATATTGTTCCGGTTGGAAAATATGATTGTCTTGAATGCCCAGATTTGGAGCTGGAATTGTGTGAATTGGCGCGAAGTGATCCGATGTGAAGTGAGGGTTGGGCTCAAGCTGAAGAGAAACAAAATTGAAAACGGACAATTTAAGGAGGATGGCATTTGACTTACCGGCAGTTTTTGAACTTCTGATACCAACTGATAAGGCTGTTCGTAGTGATAGGGCTTCTCGAAGTGAGTTGGTTTCACACTTGGTAATTTGATTTTAAGAACGCTTGTTGGCTTCCGACCAACAAATTTGGCATTAAACAGTGGACCAGACTTCAGTATAACTTTGTGTGGTCGTCCAATTGGTCGTTGCATTAGAGCTTGTTGATGTGGAGGTCGTTTTAGGACAATGGGGACATGTTTGTCACTTCGAATTTGAAGTACAAGAGTTCGTTTTCCGCCAGGAGGATTGCGACCAATTCCAGATTGCTTGGCATTTTTTGGTGGCCAACCTGGGAACACCAGTGGTCTTTTGGACAAGTGTAGATCGCACGTTGACATCGCTATGAAGGCGAATGCGAAGACAATGTGAAAGAGCTGCAAAAAGAGAAATACATACACAAATTAAATTTAACTTAAATCACGAGAAAGTTGCTTTCAGCATTTACAGCGACTAAGCACGTGGGTATTGAATCATAAAAGTGCATCTCCCAGGTAATTGTGTGCCAAGTGCACGTCAATCAAGTATAAAAAACGTAAGGTATTTTTATTAAATTCATGCATGCCAATAAAATACGTAACTCCAATAAATTCCACTAGAATCAGTGAGGTGATATCATAGACAGCATTCACAATCGAGATCAGGAATATTAAAAAAAGGCATGAATATGTCTCGGATTTAAACAGGTTAGTGAACGAGTCATTAAATGATTGTAATTTAAAAATTGCAAGCAGATGGACTCATTAAGTATCAGAGAAGAGTTTTCACTAGAGCGCTTTCTTGAGATTTTTTTTATTGAGAGTAAAAATCTATCAGAGTTGGTTTTTATTCACGAATTTCCCCGAACGACTTCCCAAAGCTATTGCTAGGATAATCAATATCTTTTTGTACTATTTTTTATTTTTTTTTATTTTATTATCTTAATTCCCTAGTAGCTTCAAAACCGGATGACTATCGAAATACATAAATGAAAATGCTAATTAGCTGAGTTCAGATACAAAGTATTTCTTTACTAATACTAGGACATAAGGCAGGGCGAAAAAGTATCGAAATATTTAGCAACTGAAGTCTCTTGGCTCCGAAAAGGTTAAGTTGCGACTAAAGTCGGACAACGGCTACCCAGTTACTTGGTAGCTTAAGGCTAATTCGATGTCTCAATAAAAAATAAATAAAGTCAAGATCAAGGTCGATCATGTGGCAAAACAAACTCATCAAAATCACTTTAAACAGTTTCTTCGGTCTCACTTCATCAATCTTTGCGCCATGACGCCGAAGAAGAAATAAAAATGCGATAAAATAAAAATTTCACTACTTGTTTACTTCAATCGTATTTATCTATCGAGATACATTACTCTACCTACGTAAGCATTCAATTCCATCATGCATCGTGCTATGCTATAGAACGACCCAATTAACTGGAGTGCGCCTAGTGCACGTCCCAATTTCTCTCGAATTTATGATTTTCATAATTACCGTATTTAAGCTTATCGGCCATTAAAGTCATATGCTCCTTCGACAAATTAATAATTTCATCATGAGCAGTCACTCAATTTGTCTACAGCAAATTTTTCTACATTTTTAATGAAGCTTCTCTTAGAAAATCGAATTAAATGTGTAATTTAAGTGTATGCAAGCAGTACGTGCTTATATTTGCGCACCTTTCTACAACTCAGCCGCGATACCTATCTTTTAATTGTACCGCGAACTATGAAATCGAAAGTCGAATACCATCACATTATCACTACTAATCGAATGCCACTTTGCATTGTTTGCCGCCGACAAAATAATGTGCGTACGCGCGTATCTGCGTATATGGCTACAAACAGAAGAAATTTCACTAAACGCTCCAGACAATTTAAATTGTAACTGAAAACAGAGAGATACATGTCAAATGTTGAAATATGTACACAGGTGCAAAGTAAAATTGTAGTTACGTGAGCGGAATGGACAATACGAAGGTGATGACCATTGGCTGTCTTTTAATTTCGCATAATCTATGAATTAGTTGAAATAACTGAAATTAAATCCGAAGTAAGATAATTTTAATTAATTTTTCTACTTCACTGAGCCTTCATGAATAACTGCAATTTGTTTGATTGCGGAATTGGGTACTTTTCATGACAGATAGATTGTTAGAGTAACCCGTGGCTAGAGTTAACTACTGAACGATGGAGTATATACCTATATGTACGAGTATGTTTGGAGAAATGTTAACTACAAACCAGCGCGCAGAAAATTGAGTTTTATTATTTTTATATTTCTTTTATACAAAACTATATCGTTGGCCTTGTGGAGTCCATTTAATCGAGTTCAATGCAGGAGGGGAAATTGAAAATATAAACACTAGTTACTCAGAGACTGCACAGATATTGAACGGTGGTAGGGGAACAATAAGCATAAAATGAGAATAAGAAAGGAAAGTTTATATTTTATAATGACTTTTACTATAAGGCTCACTGAATGTCTTCATTGAGCGGATTCATTACTTCTTTTTTTGTGCATACGGTATAACCATTTTTGGTGAATTGATGATCGGCTTAATGAGTTGTAATTTTGCAAAGAGATTGTTACTTATGCACCACATCTTACTTCGGTGTAAATATACGTTGAGCTTACCTCACAATTTATTTAGGTCACTAAATTTGTGTCAAAAAGCGATACATGCATAGATGTATCTTTCATATTACACAATTTGGTTTGCTTTACTTCATTTCTACACACGATATTAAAGTTTAATAATCCTTTTCTCACTTAAAGGTTTTATTATTATGTAACAAATTAAGTAAGGTAATGATTGAAAAATGTTAAGGAATTATCTGCTATCTGCGCGCATAGGTCTACAAAGTTTTCTATCCATACTCCTAAGTGAATCATCTAATCTCGTGCATGCGTTTGGGTTCCTTTTTTATCTGATTTCAATATTTCACAGGTGCTCTCTCAATTTTTCTTTAATTGGGCCTCTTTTTCAGGCAAAGTCTATAAGTGTCATCTTCTAAAACATGTCCTGTAAACATCGCCACTAAACATCTGAGTGTTTGCCCCTTCATGCTTAGAATCCTCCAACTCCAAGGTGCGCAAGACATTGCTAGACTGACACCTGTTTTGCCAGTGTGCCTTTTTTTTCTTTAGATTCCAACGCGTACATTCATGAAGTTTCTGCGCACAAAGATATGATGAACTTGTCGCCAGACTCAGATTTAAATCTTTTAAGATTCCGTTTTTGTTTCATCTTTCTGTCCAGGGTAGTAATACAAACTTTTTTACGCTATCCATCAGCATATTCAGATCTATGATCTAGTGCCAATTACTGTGGCGGTAGAAACGAAGTGTCATTACTCGAAATGGATTCCTAGAATCATTTCCATAACACATGTTGATGTATGTAGTTCTTAGATGGATAATGTTGATTTCATTTTAGGTTGTCGGACATAATTTTAAAATCGCTTTTTTGGCAGGGGTTTCAGTCTTCTAAACATCACGCATAAGGTCATACCTTCTATATAGTCAACACCTAGAACATTTTGTCACCAATCTCATTCAAACATTCCACATAAGTCATGTTTAATAAGAAGAAAATTTCTTTTATCATTTTTAGTGCTTTCCATGACAACGAATGTAGAGACGAGATATACTCATAGTAAGACCCTGTTTATCCCAGTCCTGGTCTATGACACATAGTCAAAAATCTTGTAAATGTGGTCGCCGTAGGTTGTTTCGAATGGAACATTGTTCGAGTTGTCTTTGGTTCCGTCTGCATAGACGGTTATTGAGTTATAATCGTACGGTACAGCGACATTAACGTAATATCGACTAGTTCGAATAGAATGGAAAAGATAGCCGCGATCATGATCTTATACTTATCATGGAAAATTCAGAATAAAAATAAAATGTATAGCTATAGCAAATAAAAATCAGAATAAAATGTAAGCTATATAAAGAAGAATATATTTCTGACTAAATGTAAATTTCTGAACAAATATTAATTAATAAAATTGGCTTGCTATAATTACGATTCCATCATATGACAAATGGTCAATCGTTTGACCGCTGGTAATAGGGCTCAAATCGTCATATTTTTCATAAAAACGTTTTTATTGTTTAATAGTGTTTGACAGAATTTTGATACGACGCATGGTCAAACGGCTTAATAGGGCCATGTTTCCTGGCAAGAATGGTCAAACGTTTGATCGTTTGTCAAATAGTTGAACCGTAGCTTATTTCTCTCGCATCTCAAATGCCACCAAATAGGCGCCACAACTCTCAAGATTTCAACTTCAAAACTATGCTAGTCCTTTCACAAATACATAGACAATAATATTACAAATGTATGCATTCTTATACTACTTCTTAGAACTAATACATCCGTTTTTGTCTTACCTTCATCTTTAATTAAAAAGCGTAATAATCCATATACAAAATAAATCCTCTTCAATCTACGGTTCTTCGTTCTGTCCCGGCACACTGAACTAGATTTTGTTTTAATTTTTAGTTGCTTTTTCCAGTGTCTTTCGTTTAATTGAAAGTAAATGCAACACACAAGAGACACTTACAATTAAAAGATCCACAAATGATTGCACTTGATCCGTCACAATAAACCAGTATAATCTCTGAAAACAGGAAAATAAATGTCCCAGTCTACCGCTAGAAAAATTATAATCCGAATTTAACTCGACCAAAGAGCTAATTATGGCTGGACAGTCCCGGTAGAAATTTAAAAACAGACTGAAGCTTCAATTGATTGAAGAACGCAACAATACCTCGATGGTGTATCTTCCATCACGCCAACTCTATCGCCAGAAGAAAGTCACTATGAGTGAAGTGCAAAATGTAGAAACTATAGCTAGATGTAGTCTAAACCATCGGGTCTATAGCGCCGCACTCCACCACTACCACACACATGCTACCGGCAAGCAGTATCTATCTGAACGATGCGTCTGTTTTGCTTCAGTTGGAGTCTAATTGATATCGTTTGGTTGTGCCGTAAGTCGAACCATTGTTGGTGGTGTCCGCTCTTGAGTGTTACCATATGAAGTAGCATCAGGCGAACATGACCATCGTAATAGAACAGCATCGATTATTCTGGATGTGTGAGTCTTATCACAAAATATTTTAACCACCTATACAGCACAAATACGAAACAGCAAAAAGGCGCGAGAAAGTGTTGGCTTTGCACCACTAGCTATCACTTGGGTTTATAATTAGACGCCCAAGTTGCGAGTGATAGCTTAATACATGCGTTCTGAGCATTACGATGGCAGTTAATTCGCATTATACAATTTATAGGGTTGGATGTGACGCACGCACCCATTTGGCTTTGGCAATACATGTTGTATTACAATATTGACTTTCAGTTTCAAGCATACAAATTCAGCAATTTTAATATTCATAAGAGGCACTTAAGACGCTTCAGCCCACCTAGCTTATTAGTTCCGCTATTTGAAATAGGCATTTGAGTAATTCGGCGAAATGCATTTGTATTTCATATTCGTATAATTCCGAAATACTTGTTTTAATTAAACTATGACCTAAATTTCACTCCTCAATCGACGCACTTAGGTATTTGCTGAGCGTACAAATTTTAAGCGAACTGTTGTGTACGTATATCCTAAAATAGTGAAGGCAAGCGTGCAATTTTCATTTAAGGAAAGTTTTAAAAAGTGTAAATGTGGAGAATATATAAGGCAACAATAGTTAATAGGTTTCTTAGAGACAGTACCAATTTCCACAGCAGTGACTTCATTAAGGATTCCAATTAAAGTGCATAGATCCCTCGATTGCTTTCGGGAAGTCTAGTCGGTTAAACAGTTTTGCTGCATTTTGTCCTCCTTTTAAGTATTCGTAAGTTAGAGCTACGCATTCTATGAGGTTGGGTTCACTATTGACAAGATCAGATCGGTTCACTACTTTAGCAGGATATTTGTCGGAAATCCACAGAAGTCCTCTGACATTGAAATAACAAATTCATAATTAGACACAATCACCAAATTTCCAAATTACTAGGGATAAATCCAAGGGTAATTAGACCAAGCATTATGCGATTGAGATATAGGTATATATATACTACCAAGCATCGGTTCTAGCAACCAAAAACCTTTTGCGGAGTCATACTCGTAGAGTTCACAATGGACACAATCATTAGAACTCAGAAGAGAATTATTTGCATAACATAATAAAAGAACCTTGTTAAAACTAAAGAAATAATTTTTGTCTTTTGTTGAATGGATATATGATTTATATGACATATGAGTACATATTAAAGAGCTAAAACTTGGTTTACTATCATTTGAATAGAGTAAAAACAAGACCTAGATAAATAAGACCGCAGAACACGTTATATTAAATGATTGGATAGCCCAGGAATACAGACTTTCAAATGGATACTATTGTAGTTTCTGCAACAGTTCAATTATTCGTGTACTAAAACCATAAAGGATTCAGGCTGGTGATCTCTCTAATATCAGTAGATTGTTACACTATTGAAGCTTATGACTTCGTCCGTAGCGTGATGCACGAGTAATTGTGTTCAGCTGTTAGCTTGCAAAAGTACATACAAGATTTGAGAACCCTAAGGATGCGATCCAAGCTTAAAACTTGAGTTCACAAGTGTGGAACATAAATTTGATTTCATCATAGACTTCGATTCCAGAAAAATTTGTCGTATGACATAAAAAGTAGGCATTGTCGTACATATTGTAGCTTTTCTCTTTTCACTTCTCACCCAAAATTCCGTCCAAATTATGATCTGGCACACTTTCAAGAGATTAATAGCTAAAATCGATTGGAAAATGTACATGCACACCATATTTGACATGATTTAGTCTCTCTCACTTCATTCCCATTAAAGGTTTCTTATGGTTTCACATTCTTTAAGCATTTGGGGCAACATTTAATCTCTCCCAAGTAGTAAAAGAAAACCGCATATTGTATATTCTTTTGCATATTTTATTTTGAAATATGATTTTTAACAATTATTTAAACATTAACAACATTGTTTTGCTTTTATTTTATAATTTTCTTTTTTTGTAATATTTTTATTCGTTTTTAATAAAAATTTTAGTACATATTTTTGTTCTTTTTTTTTAATTTTAAGTATTTATTTATATTACTACATTTAATTATATTATTTATAAATAGCAAGTAAAAACTGAAATTATATAATACAAATATATCATTACCGTTTTTTTTTTAATTTAATTTTAATTTACAATATATTATATTTGTTTTGTTCTTAAGTGCCGTAAATAAAGATTATATTTTATTTAATTTAATTTTTTTAATTTTTGTTATTTTATTTAATAATATATTTGCTCAATAATTTGTTATTTTTCATTTAAATTCATATTTTTTTCTTTCGTTTTTTCTTTTTTTTTTTGCAAACGATACTATCTATAAAAAAAAATTATATCTACCTATGATTACTTTTGCAATATATTTAAAATTTAAAAATTACATTTACAAAATAAAAGTACATTATCGCCTTATTGTAGTAATTCTATTTTTGTTATACTGTATTTAAATTGTTTCTATCGATTTTCTTTTCTTAAAGATGTGGTGGCTTTGTTAACGGCTTATTTAATAAATTTATGGTTTGTATGTATTGTTTTCATGGGATTTTAGTTCAGGGTGCTTTCGTGTTGATTATTTGCAGAATCATAAAAAAAATATGTATGTATGCAATTTACTGTATTTTATGAATTGTAAGACATCTTTTTTTTCTTTTATTCTTTTTCTTGTATTAAATATTAATATTTACCTTTCTTAAATTGTTTCACAACATCGAGAGTTTATTTAACTTTATGTTTTTTTTTTTATTATTTAATGTAATTTAATGTGTCTTTTTAACTCGGTAAATTTTTTTTATATAATTTGCTTGTTTAGAAATTTATTTTTGATTTGGTTTTAAATTTTATATTTATATTTTTTGTTGAAAAATGATTGGCTGTATTTTTTTGTATTTTATTTTAGTAAGAAATAAAAAAAATATTAAATTTTATCTCGACGCTCTTTAAAATTATTTTTTTTCTTTTAAAAAGTCCCTATAGTAATTAAACATATTTATTTATACATCTACATAACGTTGAAGGCGCGTAATATTCACATTTTTCTTTTCTTAATTTATGTATGTATGTATTAATTTGGGTTTTTTATGTGTAAGCAAATGTTTATTTTTCTTTTTTAATTTGCTTTTAACTCTGTTTTTACTTTTTTATCCAAGCAATAGTTTATGTTGATTTTGTTTAGATTTGTGTCAATATTACTAAGTGAAAGCTCGAATTTTGTTTTCTTGCAATTAATCTTAGATATGAAAAGAAAAATTAATAAGATATTATGTATTTTGGTATTTTTTTATGATTATCTTTTTGATTTATAAAGTTTTTTTTTTATTCTCTGATATTAAAATATTTATCTATATGTTGTTTGGTGTTATTCAAGCTCCAATATCATTTCGGTATATACTAAACTATTATGATCGAACGGAAAAGGATAAGACTTTCTTACAAAAGTTACCACTTCGAGTGAAACAAGGCTTACTACTTTTACAATCATTATGAATTTGAAAATAAAATCAAGGAAAATTCCATGTTTAACGTCTAAAAAATACGATTCCATCCAAGCGTTAACAATCTTACTTTACACAACTTATGCTAATTGTTTTTGTGTTTTTATTTTTTTTATAAAATAAACTAACCAGCTAACAGATGTAGATTCTTATCTTCAACAGATTCTAACAAATAATAAACAAAGGTAGTTTTTTTTGCTCGTCAAATTGTGCGGAATGTGCTAAAATAAAAAATGTAACTTAACAAAAAGTGTCTAATATTGTAATAATGCAGACATACATAATAAATAAATGTTATACATATTGTATTATACTGCAAAGAAAAACAAAATCCAGACAGCAAAGTTGACAACAACGGTGACCAAAGAAAAAAAAGAAACAATAATTAAGTGAAATTGAAAATGGTTTGTGAAATTTGGAAGAAAGCTGAACATTTTTTCATGCACAGAAAATTATGATAGATACTCGTACTTTTTTTTTATTATTATTTATAAGTTACGGCTGTTAATTTCTTTACTTTGCTATTTCTATTTATAGCAATCGAGATCGTGTTGACCTTTTATAATGACACTGATATTCAATGGGATTGAGATTTGTACGTATGTATGAATCGGGCAGTATACTCTTAATTTTGGTATGAACGATTAAATGATTTCATTGTACAAAAATTATTTAGAAATTTCATTTTATTCTTAATTATCGTTGAAATTTGATTTTTAGATTGTTCTTTAGAAATGTTGAATATTGTGATCACAAGTTGCTGTGCAGAAGATTGAACAATTTAGTGCAGAAGAGAGAAGTAGAAAAAAACAAAAATTATTCGCCAAATCTTGCTATCCATTTCTCCATAAACTGTAAATTTAAAGATATTTATAAAATTAAGGAAATAATAATAAATTAATAACAGGAATAATAGTGAAGGTAGAGTAATGTGCATAGGTAGTTTGGCTAGAAGGGATTTTAACTTTAGTGTATGGCAGTGTACTATGCATATACCTAGATGTATGTAACTCATCTCACAATTTTAGAATAAACAAAATTTCGAAAATTAAAGTGAAGGAAATACCTATATACTCGTAGTGAATAGTGAAATAAATACCAATATTTAAATAAGAAACATCCGAATTATAAATTAAGAGTTTTACACTGTTACAATTATTACAGTGATCATAAATGCATTATAGGTATCATAATTTGGTGCTAAAACTCTTGGAAGTTAAGGTTTCCTTCAGTCCTACCCTGCTCATTACAGTTGATGCGAATAGAGAACTCTAAGAAAATAAAGTAACGTCACTCCACCGGTGGCTTTAAAATGAGCACTCATTCCGAAGACGATCACTAATTCGAGAACGGTACTAACTGTTGTATGCTGAATATCTTTTATGACTTCTTATTGCAAGCAGTGATGGGTAGTAATCATAACATTTGTAATGTAATTATGTAGTAATTACTGAAGCCAATAATTGGAATGTAATATAATTACTTGTCGATTATTGAGTAATTGTAATTAAAATACGCAATTGCTATTATAGACAACGATTTGCTTAATTGCAATCACGCACACACACACAGTGCCAGCAAAGAGACTATTTCATTTGAGTTCATAATTAATGCTCCTCATAGAAACAAGATTTCTGATGAGAATTTTGCAAGTCTTATCTTGTTAAAAACAAACTTGAACTTGAATGTATAGACAGTTCGGATTTTTTGGTTTTTCTATAATAAATAATGAAATAAATGAAAAAATGTTTAATTACAAATTTAATTACTTGGTCTTAATTATAATTATAATTACACATAATTACAATTATAATTCCAATTACACCCAATTACAATTATTAATTAGATTACAAATAATGGTAATTCCTTTTTAATTATAATTATCTCTTAATTGCAATGTAATTAAATTGCATTCCAATTAACAGTAATGGTAATGGTAATTTAATTCAATTTTTTACTACCCAACACTGATTGCTAAGCTATGTGGGTTGATGCGTTGTAATAACAATTCGAGATTGATACAGATGCTCAAGCAGTCTTTAGCATGAGAGAAATTTGCAAGATACACATGATATGGTGCTCATTTAGGAAAGTAGCTGGCTGTTAGGCAAACGTTTGTCTCTCTATTAACAAGCGAACCACCTTATCTTCATTTTATTAAGATGGGAATCTCTGTGATAAAAAAATTAGTGAAAGCTTGTCTACATACATATGTATTATACATATGTGTGAAAAATCGCAGATCATCTACGGATGATCTAAGGAGAATAAAATGTTCCCACATATGGAGGTAGATACTGGGATACTGAGAAGTATTTCAGAACTTCTTCCTCGTGCACAGTTGCACGACGTAAGTTGACACTGAGGGAGTAGAATTAGTTTTGGTATAGTGGTTGGAAACTCGGATGACATTAAGTTACAGTGCGTGCTTACTCCATGGGAGAATTTGGCGCGATCTTTTTATTCCGTTCTGATTTCAAGTGTTTGTTTTCTGCTAATGCTGATAATTAATTTTGTTACTAGAAAACTTGGATAAATATAGTTGACACCTAAGCCGACAGCCTACCACTCGTTGAGCACCTATATTTCTAAAAATGTATGTATTTTAATACCCCAGCACAAAAAATTCATTGGTAAACATATGCAGAAACTGTGCTCAGTTATATGTTATGTAGACTATAAAACTAGTGTAAAGTAGGCACATGTTCCTTTAAATGATTTCATTTATATTTAATTTAAAAACCAACACTACGGATCTTAAAACAAGATCGCACACAGATATGATATTGAGTCCTGGATCGCAAAGAGGCTCCAGCTAAATACAATCAGATGAGCTGGTTAAATGGATAAAGATAAGAATGTCGCCAACAATTAATGAAACCGGTCAACTGACACAGAAGCGAACATTCGAATTGAGAATCGTAAAATGATAACTCATCCTTGAGTGCTTTATGAACGTTAAGAAAGACGTAAAAGTATTGGTATTTTTTGTGCGTTTTTTTTTAAATATGCCCGCCCTTAACATGTTTACACACAGTGCGGGCGTTGGAAAGGATAAATAGATAGAGAGAACGATTTGGTGTAGTCGTTTGAAGCTCAGTTTCTTATGCTTCAGAGAAACTCAGAGGATGGCGTCCAGATAACTGGGGAGATTTTCGGTATTTTTTGTCCTTGCTTTTGAGTCACAGTATTTTTGTCCCGATAACCAATGTCATAGGCAAATTATCATCAACAGAGCGAACAATTTTTCCAGCCATATGACCAAGCTACTGCTAGTGTTATGCCTTCGCACACAAGCTTTCGCAATTGATCGGACTGACTTTATATATTTCATAAGAAATAAATAAATGTTTGCTGACATTAGGATTTTAACCATGAACCATTAACGTGGCAATTGACGATGTTACTACTACAACATTGTTACAAAAAAGTTACAAAAAACTTTGGTAGAATGCCTATCCTTCATGCGAAAGTTTCAGTGGGTTTCTATTCTTTCCATTTCCCGCTGAAGCTCGACCCTGTAAATACTGGATCACAAGCAAAAAGACTAATCATCAATTAGTGGGGACAAAGTCACATTTAATTTCTTTGTGATGTATACACTCAGAATTATATAACCCAGTAAAATCCATCCCTTCCGCGAAAATGTCTCTTTTTTTAGTGACCATCCTATTACCTCATCTAACCAAAACAAAAAAAAAATTTCAAAGTGACGTATGCTAAACTGAAATTCCAAATTTTCTCAAACTGACTTTGACTGCATAATATAATTTGTTTTTCTTGTAAACTCTTAGCCAACGATCATTCGAAATTTCACAAAATGTTTAATTCATCTATAACAAAATGCTTAAAATATTATACATACAATACATGCATAAGTGTGACTCAAATGGTTTTTAGTTATTTTATAAAAGCTTTCGTTTAAAAAAAATTGATCAATAATATAACAATAAGTGAACTTAACATAAATATTTAAGTCTTACACATACCTAGAGCCTCAGCATAATATAAAATTATTTACAGCTTAAACCGAACAAGAATATACATTTTGTGTAACATAAACCCCTTTTCTTCTGACTCAAACATGTTTTTTTTTCTTTTTTTGTGTTTTGTGTTCTACTTAAAAATATTTAAAAAAAAATGTTCGTTTATATAAAAAAATTATGTAAATGTGATTTTTTGTTTTCTACTTATTGGTTAACGTTTTTTTTTTTTTTTTCCTTGTTCTACTATGTGATCTGTTTCTTTTTTATATAACTCATTTTGCTTCACTTAAATTTCTTTAAATATCTAACATAAACAACCGTTTATTTAGAGTTATAGACATTATGTAAAAAACGAAGAAGTGATTGTTTTAGTATTATATTAAACATCTATTTTTCCTCCTTTGCTGTCTTTCCTTTTGGCGATGATCAATAATATACATATATTGTTTCCATTTTATTTTCGGGTAATCTTACGATTGTAATATAAAAAGAAGTCTCGTTTTATATATATATATATATATATATATACTCCTAGAACATATTTTCATGTCATTTTTATGTTTTAAATCCACTTTTTGGTTTGTAGGAGAAAGCATTCAATATTTAGTATATAGTTAATTAAAAAAATTAGATGCGTGTTATTTTTTGATTCCTTCCTACTCCTTTTTTAAATGTGTCACTTCTAAGAAATGCCTTTGCTAAAGATTAGGTTTTCTATACATATAGTACCAAAGCGATTTTTTTTCTATATAGAGACAGTTTCGTATCTACATTTTAGTTTGGTGTTTAATATACTTTTGTAAATGTCTTTTAAGTGTATTTTGCATTTTTTGCGTGTTCGACTAGATAGGTCCTAAAACTTTTTTATATTAGTTTTTTCAGTTTTGTGTTTAATGTGTAGCTTACCTTACTAATGGTTCCCAATTGCTTACGTCACACCATTAAGATGAGAAAAAACGTTCGATGGTTAAATTATAACTAAACAAAAATAAAGAAGTGCAACAAAATCTTAAAGAGAAAAACAAATCTAAAAATTTACCACATACCTCAAAGGCAAAAATAGAAAAGAATGCAGTTTTTTTTTGCCCTAGAAAATGAATCTAAATGTCCTAAGGATATCACTATTTGAAATAATACTATAAAAAAAAGAAATAAAATTAAAAAAGGAGAAAAAAAATTAATTTTAAATTTTATTTGCTTTTATTACAAACAAACGAACAAATATATTTTTTATAGATACAAAAATGTGAACAAAACCTTAACGCTTGCGCACAAATCAAATTCAAAAAATAAACAATGACAACTTAATAACGATAGAGTGATGGTACAAAATATTAAGTGCATAACATAAAATATATATAGAAAAAAGAAATAAAAAAAATTATACAAAGGTTCTAAAAGGCATACGGAATGGTGTGGGAAGCAATCTTAAACAAATGAAAGATGGTTTCTTTTTATATTTGCAATGACGTTTGCCGATGGAAATAGTTAAAGATATCCTTTGATTGCAACAGGATACATGCTGGGATAATCAAATGTTATTGCAAATATAAAAGTACAAAATAACGCATTTCATCAATTTTTGTTCTTTAAAATCACCTAAATTTTCTTCAAATTTTTGTATACGAAATAATATTAAACAACAAGTAAATTACTTTTTTTATATTTATAAAAAAAAATAAGAATTTTAATTTCTAAACCGATTAAAAATTATAAAGATTTTTTGTAAAAATTTTCGAATAGTATGCTGCCATAAATGCGTTATTTTGTACAAAAGAGTATTCTCCATCGTTCATATGTACGAATAAGGACCATCAGTTAAGGCGCTACACAGTAACAATCAAGAGTTATCATCCTTATTAGAACCACCCCCACCGACCCCAGAGCCTTGCGTGTTCGCGTTCCGTCCACCAACTGGTGCCCGAACGGCTGGCGGCTTGTACTCTAAGCCTGGATCAAATTGCATTAGAACGAATACCTAAAAAACAAGTAGTTAAAAGAAACTGCAAAATTATATTTTCTGGGCTTTTAAGGATGGAACTTACCTGATCTGTTGGCAGTAAGGAAAAGTCATCGGGTGGGTTTGTTATAACGTAACGTTTACTACTCGCATCACAACTAGAACTTGTATCTCGAAATCTATAGAGACCAATACATAGCATGCCATAGGATTTGAGCGCAGCGACAAAAAGATCACCGTATTTTCCGCATTCCCCAAACTGGGCTAGCGGCCCATCGTATAGAGAAATCTGTCCCACTCGACACCTACGGAAAACGAAATAGGTAATTGCAATAATAATAATAGGAATGCATTACATAATCAGGAATTAAAAAAAAAATAGTATATAATAATAATATTTATGAGAAAAAAGTAAAACTGTTCTTAACTTCTCTGAGATAGGTTCTGGTTAAAAGAAACATCAATCTAATGTCTTGCTTTATTTTCGAAAGCATTCTTACATTGTGGACCACTCCTAAATTTTTTGTATGGGCATATTAACGACCTACCACCAGTTAAACAATACCTAAAGTCAACCTTAGTTCTTATCCTTTGAATTATATTAAAACTAAAAAGAAGAGAATTTGTAAACGCTAAACCCACCTATCACGATTACTTAAACTTTCGGCCGTACTGTATCCACCTCTAAGACCAGCACCTTCAGCCAGGATCAACTCCAGTTCCGGCGTAGCACCACCCGTTATAAGTGATCGTATCAATGTTAAGGCGTTTTGATTGAAATATGTCTGCAGTTCAACAAATATTTAGGTCACATCGATTCAAAACAAAAAACAATCTTCACTTACAGTTGACATCAATGAATCTAATACACTAACAGCGAACGCAGTACCGCAAGCGAACGGTTGTGTTAAATAAAGTTCTGTATCGGGATCATCGTCATCGTCTTGATCAAGAAACTGCACGTTACTATCGTTCACCAGTTCTATAGTATATTAAGAAAAATAATTTAAATTCAATATCAGCGACAGAAAGTACCTCATTAACAAACCTGTAATCATTGGCACATTCGCACCATAAACAGAACCTCTTCGCTGCAACACTATCGGACTACCGGCTGTCGCCGATAGGTTATCAAATTCTGGACCACGTTGACTTAACACACCTATAGTATCATCAAATGTCATCGCTTTAATATTTAACGATGCTAGAATTGCTTCCTTATCGGCTAACGTTGGATCATCATTACTAGGAACTTTGGCCGATAGAATACAACACATATCACATAGGTTCACATTGACCGCTCGCAAATCTGCTCGACTTAGAGGCGATCCGTTTAGCACTGAAATTTTCGGTAGATTCTGTAACATCTTCCATTCTCGTCGGATGTAATCGACAGAGCCCACTATCACTACATGCTTCAGTTCGTGATAGTGAAAATTAGATGCACGGAGTGGCATCACTAAGTTGCGAAGTCCTATCAGCGGTGAATCTGGATCAGCAAACAGGCAAACTACAACGTGACCATTAAGGACCGTCATTGCCGCTTGATTTCGATCCTAAAAAAAAAAATCAACATTTAGTGATCATGGGGAAATATGCCAAAGCCTTACCAATATACAGTCTTCTAGGTTTCTCGCCGGACTCCAATGGAACATTCCGGTCGAGTCGTACTTCATCTCGGTCTTCTCAAAGTCGAAATCCTTCGATTGATCATCAGCTATACCAGCCGGCAGCGTAACACCACCGGGCTGATTTTGTGTACCAGTACCAGAACTTCGACTAGTTGGCCTAGATTTCAAAATAGATATACATTTTAGAAATTCTTTTCCGTTAAAGTATATGTGACTTGTATAGTTCCGAAATAATTTTTGAAAAAGAAAAATTTGCTAAATGCATTCTAAAACAGATTTGTTTGCGATTCAGAAAATATTAATATATAGTTTTTTTGTTTGTGTCGAAGTATGAGTTTTAAGTACGGTTTCTTGCAAATAAATAATGTATCCAATCCAAAAACTGAACAAAAGATAAACAATTGCCTCCTAAAATGTTCCAACCATATACAAGTTGCTTGTGCCGAAAATGTGCTGTGATGCGAGAACGTGTGTGTCAAAATTATATGTTAGATACTCAAAATTAGGTAATGCTTGAATATTGCAAATGAAAGTAAATGCCAAACTTTTATTTTTGTGAAAAAAAAAAAAACAATGTGTTAGACAACCATTAAAATAAGATATTGTGGTAGTACTCGTGTGTGGTAAGAGAAGTTGTGGTAAAGAAGGATTTGTATCTCAATGATGATAGTGATGAAATGTGGTCTGCTGCGTGTGAACATACTTCGAATGGTCTCGATGAGAGATTTTTTTAAGAAAATAAATTATAAGCAGAAGAAATGAATATCATTTACGAAAGTCATGCATTTCTTAATTTTTCTAAATAGAAATAAGAGTGGTTTTAAGACTATATTATATACTTGCCTTTATTTTAAATCTTATGTTAAGTTATTACTCAAAGAAAAGAAAGAGTCTTAAAAAGCAGAACGAGGGCGGGTTAAACAGAAGGGCAAGAATAAATGAAGTTAAAAAAGAAGCCAATTGAAATAATAATATATAAGTGCCGGCGACCAATTATTTAGTGAACATTCAGAAGCGCCATACAATCTGGTGACACAAACTGGTTTCCTAACCCGAGCAAAGCAAAAGCTGTTAAAAAAATATATATATACATGTATATATTTATAATAATATTTTAAATATATATATATATATATATATTTATAATATATATATGTATATATATACATATATATATATATATATTGTGATATCGTACGTGCACTTCTAAGAACTCTTTCACCTACGTGACGCTCTACATGATGTAGAGTGATCGATGGGCACAGGTGATACCGTTAAATGTATCACTTATAGCCACCAATATTTCTACCGCATGATATTCCAAGCAAGCAATAGGAATGACCTTTTTGTTTCAAAAAACAGATGCAGTTTTTATTTTTAAGGCCGTAGTTGGCGACGTAAAATAAGATTCAAGTCAGGTTAGTTAAACTACAGAGTATGACAATTTTCTAAACAATTAACATGTCTTATTATTATTACAATTTACTAAGACATGTTAAGATGTAAAATATTTAACAATTTGTGACACAATGTAATGAAGCTTAAAATCAACCCTACCGCATACATTTAAAGGATGTCCCAACTTTATCCTGAATTATCATTTCATAAATATAAGATATCATCATGAATACACCAGCACAGATCATGGAGTTAATGAAGTTTTTCATAGCATCAATGTAACTAATCAAAGTTATTATGAAATCTTCATTACTTTTTGTTTTGAGAGAAATTGGCCATTAACATCAATGCTACTTGGAAGTAAAACATTTCAAATACAAATTTCAATTTTAAGTTAACTCTTACTCGAATAAACTGTGTACAAAAAACCCTAAAACTCAACTCTAATATATATACGGAATAGTTAGAATTGTGTAATCGGTACTTAAGAAAGTGTAAAGATTATTTGCAATGATTTGCATCTGTCATATTTACGCAATTATAGGTAGTATGGAGTAGAAAAATGAAAAAATCACACAGTAATAATAATAAATATATTTCAATTAAGTTTCTTTTGTTTTAACAAAATACTTTAGATAATCTACAGTCAGCTAACAAAAGTCTACGTAAGAGTCATTGGTTGTATGAATACTGCATACAAATAAATGAATGTAATTGAATTTTAAATTGATTGAAAACAAACATACCTTCAGAGGACTGATACGCATTCAGTAATGAAAAAAAGTTAATCCAGTAACCTATAGGGAGAGATGCACTCGGCCGTCGTAAAGATAAGCTCTAACCAAAACAGCAGTAATAAAAAGTTTGCATCGAACTTCGCAGTAGAAAACTCACCACAAATAGTAGAGCACCTGCATACTGTTAGAATATACATACATAGGCATAGTGGACTGCTACAAGTGTTAAAGTCATTTAGATTGAGTACTAAGCATATTACTTTTTCAAAACAACGGCAAATGCACAGGACATAATATAGATTCAGGACCTGGTAGCACAATAATGGATGAAACACAGCAAAACAACCGAATTGGTTCAGAAAAGTCCGATCTACGATAAGCGCAATTAACAAAAAAATAAAATGAAGCAGAAAAGACGATCGGTGGAGGTTATGCCATTGGACACAGCGAACTAAGAGCACGTAATGGAATCACTTAATGCAATGATGCAGTTTTTCTGATTATATCCCATCAACCATTTTGAAAGCAGAGTTCGGGTTTACGACATGAAAAGAAAAAGTGGACATGAAGATATGTATATACGAGTATACGACTACGCCCAAACTATTTAGAACTGCCGTTTGTTTATTCAGCATTCACCTAGTGTTGGGTGCAGGGGGAATTCCGGGATGACGAGCTGGCCAGCAAGGGTACGACTTTGGACACTTTCAGTCTTTTCAAATGACTTCTGCGGGAGCTATAGAGACGAAGAGGAGAAGGAAACCATCCTTCGCCTCATATGCACATGTCCAACCCTATCCCAAAAAAGACTGATCCATCTAGGGGCTATTTCTTCAATGACCTCGGCGAACTGGCGTCCTCAGGCGTCATGAGAATCCTTCGTTTTATTAAAAGCTTCGGTTAGTTTTAATTGGTTGGTTTTTATTAATGGAAAGACCCATGGTATCACAATGGATCTTTACTGGTCTGAGTATGTCTGGACTATCGTACAGATATCCACAATTACCCAACCTAACCATGCCACCCTAAAAACAAAACACAAAAACAGAAATTCTGAGGTAGGACATATATATGTATATGTAGGGGTACTGTGCATACTCTAGCGACCAGCGGGAGATAACTTGAATATGACCAAAGAAGGAACATAAGCTGAATCTACTCCATTGCAGAATACTTAAAAGAACGGTACCATGCTGCAATATAAGCCTATGATATGATAGAGATGTTAGCACTACTGACTCTATTGTTTTATGTATAAAATAAAAATGCATATTTTTGTTTATATAGTGAAAATTTACATACTTTCAAAAATGGGAGAGCTTGTGGACAGATATAAAATATTAAAATGGCTCAGAAGGGTAGTGAAATATTTAAAAAAAAGGCAAGTACGTGACTACACGTCTAATTGACCGCAGATGCCATCGAATTTTTGTAGACAGTACCACTTTCTTACTGTTATATGATAAATGGTGAGGGTCTCAGTTTATGATTTTACGAGTAATTTTTCTTTTTTTAATATCATCATTCGTGTATACTAATACAGAAAAAGGGAATCGACTTCTACTAGTGCTGCTTAGATTCAAAAATGACGAATACACTTACTACGTTATAATGATCTTATATATCGAGTAAAATATTCTAAACATTATATTTGGACAAAACTTATAGAAATATGTGAATGATTATTTCAATTTTTCTTAAATAAAAAAAACTATCGGATATAAGTGTTGTCCATGGCAGAAAATTATTTTTAAAAATGGTTTTATTGCCGGAATATTTTCTATAACGCTGTTAACACAGCAGAACTCAGAAGAGTTCCGTAATGAAATTCAAAAATTGTGCTATGTTTTTGGTTAAAATTTATATAAAATGTAAAAAAATTATATCAAAAGTATTAGAATTCAATGTAGCATTATACAAGCTAAAATCTAAGATTTCTAGATAAAAAAATATAATTTTTTTTTTATATGGACATAGTTCGAGAAAAAGTTCCTTTTATTATGAGAAATGTTTTTAAAGATTGTTTAAAAATAGTGGCATGCTCTATATGATGTTAGATAAAAAAAAAAGTAGTAGTACATTTTAAAAAAGAAGTTAAAAAATCTTAAAACCACTCATTATATTCAATATCAATCTAAACAGCCTGTCTAAGCATTTGGCTAAGGTAAAGAGACTGAAAGACTGAAAAAACTTGCACAGCATCTTCCGAATGATATTCATTTTTCATTTGGGAAATCATTTCAAAACAAAGTAGTTTACGAAAAAACATTACAAGAATTGATTGTTTTGTTGAAATACGGTCTAGCAAGACAATGCAATGTAACACAAATTAGACATGTAAACAACAAGTAACAAGAATTATGAGACATAGCACAAAGAACACGACATTAACATCATTATTATAATAATTGTGGTGGTAGTTGTTGTAGAGTAGTAGTTAGTTTTTTTTTTTTTTTCTATCATTACACATAAAACAAGACAACACAAAACAAATGGAAATTAGACGCATACATGAGCTTTTTAACTTCGTAAGCAAGTTGGTAGCCCGCATAAGGATTAGCATCGGTATCTGTAGGCCTGAAATTAAATTTGATTTTAAGCAATATTTGGTTTCATTTTTTTTTTTTTTTTTATTTAGTATTGATGATTGTTTTTAGTAAATTTTTAACAAATTTTCATACAGTAAACAATCTGTTTTTTTTTCTAGTAGTCAATTAGAGTAAGCAGTAAGTACGTAAGAAGGTTAAGAGTATCGAAGAATTGATAGCAAGATTATGGTTAATGTATTCACCATGTTTCCTAATAAAACCTAAGCGAGGCAAGTTTGGATTAAATCTATTACCAATCCTACGCGACGAGGCTATCTACAGTGGAACAAGATACTTACCACAAGTGCTTAAAAAGAAAACTATAAATAACTCAATTTATTTGCTTTTTGTTTTAGAAATTTAAGTGGTAATGGAAATTATAGTACTAGGTCTGGCAGAAAGTAAAAGTAACCTTCTTCTTCGGTATAGGTCGGAATATATGGATACATATATTTTTCTTTCTTTTTTTTTATAAAGTGGATAAGTAAGTATGAACTTAAAGTCGTACCTATTGTATGTTGATGGTGACATAAGCGTGCCTTCGATTTGTCCACGATTCACTGTTGGTTTCACCTTGTTTACTTGTTTTGCCGTAGAATTCATCTGAAGCGTTGATCCACCATTTGTACCATTTGGCCGGCGTCCATTTCGATTTATAACTGAAAGTGGATATTTACTTTAGGAGGAATTTGCAAGAGGATCAACAGTTTTACGAAAATGGGCTGTTCTTACGAACATTTCATTTAAGCAAGAAATATAAATATTCCTCAATAAAATTTTATTTATATATAATTTTATACATTTATATGGAGCTTGGATATTTTCCCGAAAACTACTACTACTACACTTTATGAAAACAGTGGCTAATATAAATATAATAAGGGTATTCACTTAAACTGATAAATTTACCCATCTCGTAGTTCTGTAAATTTACGAGGTGCTTTAAATGAATATCCCTCGGAAACAATTTGCGTAATTGAATCAGCTTTTCTGCAACTGTCATCAAACTGTCGCCAAACATATGAAAATGCCGAAAATTAGTCAAAAGAAAAAACTTATTAGATTATATTCCCACCTCTGTCTGCCATAGTTTCAATCAAATTTGACAGCAGAACAATTTTCGACAGCAGTGTAATTTTCCGAGGGTGATTTCCGAGCCAAAATAGTGGTAGAAATTTACGGGGCTCTCGTAAATAATTTTTCATATAAAATTTGAGAGGCCATTTACGCGATGATAAATTTATATGGTTTACTAGGGTTTTACGAGTTAAAGTGAATACCCTTAATATAAACTTATGACATAGCTAATTATTTACGATTTTATTGCGGTTTTTCTATTTGGCTAACCTTAGAAGCACAAAATTGTCTTGTTTACCTGGCCTCATCATGCCAGTGTGCTACTTTCAAAACTATGAATTTCTTATACATACGGAAAATACTACAAAGAAGTGTATCCGATTCTTAAGTAAGGCAACTGATATTTATCAATTAATCTTGAGAATAAAATATCAACTTTTTCCGTATAAAATATTAACACGAGAAATATTGTAGAAAACGCTGTGACCTATCAAATCTGATGACACAAGTATGATAGAATCTATGGTGAAAAGTCATATGACTTCTCAGATAGCCTGAAGTAGCTTAAGTTGTCTTAACTGTAAAGAACGGTAACGAAACGTCTGTGCGCAGGAACCTCAACTATGATGGTCTTAGCCACCAACGCTTAACCTACTCTGCTGTTTATGAATGTTTACTTCTTTTTCCAATTCTCCAATATCATTATTTCCTTTCGTATAACGGGTGGGCCATCTAGTGATTTCTTTTTAAATCATAGGTTATTTTGACACTAACAGCTGTTTCCCGCTCAAAATCTTGATAAAAAGTCAGTATCATACCTCCGCGGAACGAAATGAGTCGCTTTACTCTTGAACAACATTGGGAAATATTGAAAACTTATTTCTAAAGTGAGTGCTGTGTAGCCCAAACAGTGCGTTTTTTGAAAAGAAGTTTTGGCCGAAATGAAGCACCCACCGCGCCTGCTGTACGTAGTGGACAACACTCATGGTCCCCGTCGTCGTACAGTGCGCATAGACGAGAATGTGGCTGCTGTAGCCGAGAGTGTGAGACCCAATTCACGAACATCAACTCGTCATCGATCTCAACAGCTCAACATTTCACGCACTAGCCTGAGGAGAATTGTGCACAAAGATCTGGGATTATTCACTTACAAGGTCATCCAATTAATTAGCAATTGCGCACGACCATCCGCTTCGTTATCGCTTCGCAGTTTGGGCCTTAGAGCAGCTTAAATTGGACAACGATTTTGGGCGAAAAATCATCTTTTCTGACGAGGCACATTTTCATCTCGGCGGCTACGTTAACAAACAAAATTGCCGCATCTCGGAAAACCCGCACGTTATTGTCGAGAAGCCAATGCATCCACAGAGAGTGACAGTTTGGTGCGGATTGTAGAGTGGTGGCATCATTGGACCGTTTTTCTTCGAAAATTAGGCTGGGAACAACGTTTCGGTCAACAGTGGGCGTTAAAGAGCCATGTTAAGGACTTTCTTTTTTTTACTGAAATTGAAGACATGGACCTCTGGTTCATGCAGGATGGCGCGCCATGTCACACAGCCCATGCCACAATCGGTCTTTTGCGCACCAAATTCCCAAATCGTGTTATCAGCCGTCTTGGCGATGTCAATTGGCGGCCTCGGAGCTGCGATTTGACCCCTTTGGACTTTTTTTTGTGGGGAGCCGTGAAGGACCGATGCTATGCCAACAATCCATGATTTCAATATTTACACCAGTGCAGCGTGTAGAAACTTATTATGCTTGCTAATTTTTTTGTCTATTTCTTAGCTTCGGGTCAACAAACGGAAATGATCTATTTATCTAAGACGTTCGCGATAAAACTCAATGATACGTTTCCACCGAGTTGAAGTCTAACAGCTCTCCAAATCCTACAGATTTCCACATACATTTTTTAGATTTGCAAATCAACGATTTATATTATGGAATCCGATTAAATTCCACTTTAATTCAACTTGTTCGATTATTAAAACTACCGCAGCTTTATATAAATTCAGCAAGTTATTTTTAAGTGCTTACAAAAAAACCATACCAAAGGCATTGCTAAATGGTTTGCGCAAATTTTCAATAAAACAAAATTTCGCGGAATTATTTTCTTATAAAAACAATTACGACGATTTCACAAAACAATGTAAAGTACATTCAAGATTTGACAGCTAATGAAAAAATCTCGTTTTCGTTCGGTGGGAATATTTCAGTGAGATTGCGAATCCTTTCTTCTTAACCTCAGATTTCGGTTTGGTGAAAACATACTACAAGCAATCAAATTAATTTCATTGAAATCGATGAAGCTACTTTGTTTAGCAGTAAGCTTCCTGATATTGTATTGAGATATTGTATCAATATACTACATACAAATAATTTCTGCAACAGTGACAACTTGATCAAAAAGTTTTTAAGTGATGCGCCCATCAACCAACCAAAGAAGGCCTTTTTGTTTTTACTATATATAGTTTGACAATAACTCATTAAAAAATAACTTGTACGACAGCAATCATGAGCTACCGAATATCGATTCGAAGTTCTTCCAACCACTGAATCAAAGAAAGTTACCTGCCTGGTAATACAATGGATAGAAATGAGTTCGAGTGCACTAAAATGTCGGTTTCCGTTAAAAAAATACTGGTTTGTTGATACATATAAATACAAATACAAATATTTGGCGCAACATCTCTTTAAAGTGCCAGGGCCTAGCTTCTCGCAACCACTCATGTTGTGTGCGTTATATTTTTCACACGAATGGAAGGGATCTACAGTTTACTTAATGCCGAATCTGAACGGCGATTTGAGAAGCTTTTTCGTGACAACAATACTCAATACGGATGTTCGTCAGACGCTCGCGAGAGGTGGGACCGTGAAAAAACGTTTTGGTATTTTCTGGGATTCGAACTTGGAACCTCATGCGTAGTGATCCGACACACTAACCACTTACGCCACGGCGCGGCACGATTGATACATATAAGCGTATTAATTAAAAATGATGTAAAAGCCCTACAGCACGGAAGGACTCGAACCGCGACTTTTGTTGCAATTTCGAGTGATTGATACGATACTTAAAAAATCAGTCCAACTACTTGTCTCTAGCGATATTTATCATTAACATACGTGTACACAAACATAAACATTCATAACAAAACTGTCTTAGACTTGAATATAAAGGTTTTCAAAATATTAAAATAAATTTTCCAAAGTCTCAAGGTTAAGTATGTCATATGCATACTTATCCATATCTATGCATATTGTGTAGAGAAACTATCTGGAGACAGTGGTTGTCCGAACGTAAATTAAGATTCGATTTTAGTTACAAAATCCTCTAGAGACTTCCTTTTATACCATATATGTGTGGTTTCGTTTGAGAGTGTCTAAATAAGTCCCCAAGGCATTCTTATATTATATGAATGTATTTTCGAGTTTACAATATATTCAGCCTCCATAGTGGTATGTGTATAGTTGCGCATTTTTTGTGTTCACATCCTTATTCACTTCTTACCAGATCAATTTCAAAACTTAAGGCCTACTTGAATGATTTGAATAAACCTTACTTTTTGATAAGTACACATATTTGCTTATTTTAGATTATTTAAACATAATATGTATTTTTTTCTTTGATAATAACAGCAATGGCCAAATCTATTGTCAAAGAACTTTGATATGTACGAATGTCTATGACAGTTCAATGACGACCTTTAAAATTTTTGAGAACTATCGTGGTACAACAAATTGTTATTCTAGTATAAAAGCCGGTATGGAGGGCAAAATTATTTAGTTATATAACTGAATGGTCAAATGAAACGGGAAACTGACGAAAAATATTTATATGATAAGCATTTATAGAATAGTGTAGTTATTTTTACAAATTTCCATAATATTCCTTTTTATTAAAAGAATATACATTATACATATACATTTAGGTATAAGTGTAAATTTGGTATAAGTGTAAATTAAACTCTTACACGAGGGTATATACACTTACAACAATCGCTGACAATTATATAAATTAAATACTCACGAGTCATATCTTCTCGATCTCTAGTAATATCACCTGTAAAATAAAATCAATATTAATTATTTGAACTGTAGCAACTATACAAAAAAATAAACAAAGTTTTATTTCACATTTACACAATTCAATAGCAACAAACGATGAGAAGTATGCCAATAAAATGAAAAATACGTATATGGATTATTTAAATGTTTCCTTCAAATGAATGTAAGCAAACCGAAAAATTTGGGAAACAAAATTAAAGAAAAAATTTAAATACACAGCATTATGATAGAAATAATTTTATAATATGCAAATTAATTTACAACAATTTTAACATTTATTCTTAAGATCGTATTCAGTTCGAAAAAAAATGTATGTAATAAAACATGCTTGAGATATATATATTACGGCACGTCATTTCCGCGTCAATTTAACATTTGGTGAACTCAAAGAAAATATATTTTGGGTTAATATTAAAACAAAAAAAGACCAACAAAAGTAGAGAAAACAAATACGTATATGTATATTCATTTATTATAAAGCCAATACAGGACAAACACAATAGAAGCATCGACAAATGAATTGAAGTACAAATGAAATTCTAAATCAATATAAATTAAATTAAATGCGTTTTTACTGACAACCTTCAGAAAATATATTAAATTATATTATATTTAAAGCAAAAAAAAAGAAAAGAAACTAAACAAAAAATCTAATGTGGCACTTTGTTGTTGGGATTTTGCATTGAAACAGGAATTCATTGCTTCATAGTTTTGTTTTCATTATAGGGGCAGACATCATTTCTTGCTTTGTTCTTGTGTTTTTTTTTTCGTTATTAATAAAATTTTGATTTAATTGTATTAGTATTCTTTTACCCGATGATGATCCACGCACATGCACCCTTTTGGGTAGTTCTGGAGGAGTAAATGTAGGTGCGGGATGATGGTCATCTGTAAAACATTTCACTTGATCAGAACCTCAAACCCACATTTCGATTTAAAACAAAACGGAAATAAAACAAAATAATTCACTTCAAATTTCTTTTTTGTCTTCATGGAGGTTATGGGATTTAAATTCTAAATAAAGATAATAATTAGTTGGAGAACTCTTTTTCACATTTTATTGTTTTTGAAAACAAAGAAATCTATAATAGATTAATTTGAAAGTAGAACATAAATAAATAAATTATTATAGAAAAAATGATATTACTAACTCGAAGGTAATTGGCACAGGAACATTTTTTTTTTTTTTTGTTAAAGAAAAGAAACATCAAGTATTCAATTTTCGAAAGTGCCTTTGCGTTCACAAATAAATCACATTAGGTTTTGTCAATAGTCAATGTATATACCGACCGACAGAGTTTTGTATACTGATTGCATTAATCAAGAATATTTTCGAATAAGGATCTGAGAAAATCCCAACAAGTCCGCCAATCGGTTTTGGAAATGGTAGGAAAACTAATTTTATACCTTGTTTATTAAAAAGCAGTCTTACAAGTTGAGCCTATTAAAAATAAATTATTATTAAAAAAGCAGTACCTACCATAATTAGTTAACTTTACTGTAATTATCAAAATTCTTTAAGCATATTTCTAATCGATTAGGCAAGCTTGGAAGAATAATAAGCCAATAAAGGAAGTTTTTTTTTTAAAGGCATATTTTCAGGGTAGGAGATTTTGTCATATTTCAGTCTTCCTTTTTTTTATTTCAACCCTATTAGTTCATATTGCATTAAAAGATCTTCTATAATCTCTGTTATGTTAAAATGAATCACTTAGATCTCAGAACGCTGAGTACTGATAAAAACAGGAAAACAAGTTTGCTTGTAGAACTAAAGCAGATATTATATTTTCATGAAATTCCATTAAGTAAAGTGTTGGAATTTAATTTGGATGGTTAATATTGACGTATTTTCTTTTTTTTTTTTAATTTATAAGACAATATCACAAGTAAATAAATTGCAGTAAGTAGAGGCATAGCACCCAACTGAGCAACCTTACATCTGGAGCAGATTAAAATCATAGTTCGCAGATATGTACCTGATCTAAAATGTCAAACTCAGCACCTATTTCTTCGAGTGGGGGAAATCTTACTCGAAATTTTCTAGTTAGGAAAATAAGTGAAAACCAAATGTAACGTAAGGTTATATACAATGTGATCAAATAAATGCTAAGTGATCACAATTTGAATTCCAAAATTCACAGAGCACCACTCAATAAGAAACTTTTGTAAGACGTTTAAAATTATACTAATAAAATAAGCAAAGCAATGAAGTCATCATATTTGCGAATACTTTAAAATTCGTGATGGCAAAAAAGAAACCCGGAAATTCATGAAAATAAAGTCTTGGCTTTAATAAACACTTCTCCAATCAAGACATTGCGTTTACATAAGAAAACAAAACTATCAGTAATATTGTAGATGGGGTAACAAGCATTATAATGCTCAAAACACATGTGTATAGTTATGCATACAGCGAAATTACTATACACATTAGTGATTCAAACCTTATCCGAATCTTCAAACTATCCGAATATCCGGATATCCAAATACATAAGTATGAGACAGTTGAGATCCACGCGGATTCGGATAGTTTCGGATCTTCGGATAGTGCCGAATCTTCGGATAGTATCGGATCTTCGGATAGCTTGTCAATGCTACCAAATCACAAAAACTGAAACAAAATGGAAATTTGCACAAGTGGCATAGACACAAAAACAAAACAATAACAAAAACAATTCGGCTCTTAGTCAGCCGATGAAAGTACCCGACGCGATGTATGTTGTATGCACATGTGTTTTATTTGCAGATCTGCACGCTGTACCGCATGGCGAACGGCTGAACATGTCTTTTGGGCATATGTTTTTTTTTTTTTTTAAGGGAAGGTGAAGATCTTCAAGAAGATACTATGAGGACCGTTAGCTCGTGTTGACGCGCTTTTAGGCATACGTGTTTGAACGGGGGTAGTAGAGAAGTGCAACGGAGCGCGATAGTTAAATTGTTATAAATCAGTCTGTGTCTCTCTCCCCCTTACTCCCTTTATTTCTCTCTCGGTCTCTCTGTCGCACTCAAATGATAATAAGAGAATGTATTGGCGCAAAATTATAGTCATCTGATTTTAAAGAATGTTAGTAGCCACTAACTATCATCTCTTTAACTTTAAAGCCGGTACTTAACTTTGAATTGAATTATAAACAATTGTTAACCTACCTACAACTAGTATCGACCCAAACCCAAAAATTCAATGTTTGAGAACAAAAACACAGTTTAGGGAACAATGTCGTATATGAATTTCAGCCGTTGGTTGGCTGAAATTTGAATTTGAAAAAGTGAAAAAGAATGGCGGATGACAGATGGTTAAAAGCCCACTCTAAAAGTAAAAGGTGCTTTTGGTGGTTTTAAAGTTAGCGTAAGGTGACAACTATAAAGTTGGTTTTATGTCGACTATAAATGGGAAAACACTAATATTGACTTTGTTACGTGCTAAAATCCTTTTAAAGTGTACTTTTTGCGACTATAATTTTGCGCCATTGATTTTAAGTAAGAGTTGGATTTTGCAAGATAAGATGGAGCATTTATGGTGATGCAGATGCGAGAATGTATCCCGTACTAAGTTCGTTGAAGCTCTTGCAATAGTAGAACTGAGGAACTATAATTTCCAGTATACATATATAATATGTATTATATTATGCAGAATAGACTTGTATATCTTATAGTATCAGGATTGTGAACGCATTAATACCGAAAGGAAATGTTTTAAAAATATTGCGTCAAATTTTTCAAACTAAAGCGGAATCTTATTAAATTTCTTTACAAATGACAGATTATTTTTTACAAAAAGCTATTTATAAAGAAATGTGGTATTAAATAAACCCTTTTAAATATAATAACTACTTATGTACATATGTACATCTAAAAAAATGTATGTTTTATATAATGGGTCATTGCAGATGAAAACATCAAATGAGGTGCGCTGCATGATTTTTGAAAAAAATTGAGGATGATCTCTTAGGTATCGAATACATTAAACCGTTTAAAAGTTTGAAATTGGTTTAAAGTTTGACCTTTGCTTTCATTTACTAGGAGAAAATAATTCTTTAACTTCCGATTTTTCCTCGACTTTCTCAGATTTTTATTGCTTTAAATTTGCGCATTTCGGGTCAAACTAGGGTTTTTTTCTCAATTTTTTTCATCAAAATCAAAAATCATGCAGAGCACTTTTTAATTTATTTTCGGTGTTTTCATTTGAAATGACCCGAATATGAAGCTTCAAAATACGAATTGCATTTTTTCACTGGCCAACTACCCTCCGTGATAAGAGCATATTTTAAAATATTTAACAAATTAACCAAAATCAATCTAAATACAAAAAATAAAACAAAAACTGGGATAAGGATGAATTTTCTAGGGGATATTCGATTATATATGTATGTATGTATTCCAAAAATATTCTTTATTTAATATCAAAGCATGTTTTGTTTTTTTTTTTTTTTTTTAAATATTATTCAAGGCATCTAGCACATTACCTAGTTAAAATTACTTAAAAAATATGACTGCACTATGTAATATTACTACGTGTTAAAAACTGACAAAAACAACATGCATTTCTATCGCTAAAATTACCCATACCGTGCAACACTATTTTATGCAGAGATACAAACTAAAGTTATTAAAAAACAAAGATTAGTTTAGCAAACATATTTAAAAATCTGTTTGAGTGCAAAGTTAAAAGCGTGTTCTTGTGTGTAGCCGCAGTTAGTATAATTAAGAATAGAAAAAGAAGGACTGGATTGTGGTAGCATGATTAAGATTTTTCATCACTATCTACATCAAAATTGCATTCAAAAATATGAATGTCGTCGTTTTTGAGTAAATATTTTAATCATTTTATTTATTTTTTGTAAATTATTAGCAGAAACTTAGCGCATCCTTTTTAAATGATTTGAACTACTACATTTAGAAAATTGTTTATTGTCCAAAACTACTACAATTAAACGCTAGTGTTGTATTTTTTTTTCTATTATATATTTTATGATATTTTATTTTTTGGATTGCTTTCCAAATTTTTATTCTTTTTTTTTAACATATAATATTTGCAACGTGAGTACGCTTTTGTATTTTTTTTATTGTGATTTTGTGATAGTGCGTTGCAGTTTTATTGTTGATACTTTTGAATACTGTTGCATTGTTTCTTTTTTTATTTCTAATTTGGTCGCAGTGAAAAGTGTTTAGGTAAGTTATATATTTTCTTTTTTAAATAAAATACATCAAATTTAAGAAATATTCCTTCAATATTTTTTTGTTTTACTATACTAACAACGAAACTAAGGAAAACAGACAGGAAGTTCAAAATCAATATAAAATCATGTAAATCAAGAACAGAAGGTTTTTTTTTTGTTTTAAAACATACGAAAAATTAAAAGAAACAAACTTTAAAAAGGTCATTTCTGATAACTTACTTGTCAGAGAGTAATCATCATCTATGTATTCCATTTTTTTTTTTTTTGGTTTTTAAATAGTTTTATGGTTTTAATATTTGATATGTATTGAATTGTTATATGCGGATATATATTTATTTTTTTGTTTTGAAGAATGATCGTACATCCATAAGATATGGATTTATTTTTTGTGTGGGGAACAAAAATAGTAAGTGGTTAATGGGTTAGAAAAGAAAAAAAAATTGTTTAATATATATAATTGATAGGAACGTTAGTAGTTTTATGGTAGATAAAACGAATTTTATATATCTGATTTGCAAATTGCATTGCCAATTGGTGAAGAATAAAATAAAACGAATTGATTGTATTTATTTGAATTGTGTGTTAGTAAATAAACAAGGTAAATGAAAATAAATGAATTGAAACAATAAATATGAGAAAATGACACTCATATAAAAAACACTCATTCACAGAAAAGTTACTTTTAATATTACACAAATACGACATCATTAAAATACTTACGATAAAAAAAATTATATATAAAATAACTTGACAGAGACAATTACAATATAAATTTAAGAAATAACAGATTCTATTACGAGTATTATAAGTCAAATACTTATTAAAAAAAAACAGTAAAACAAGAGCTTTTACTTTGTTAGTATTGTAGAAAAATGAATAGTATGAGAGCAGTATTAGTGCTCGTGAGTAGGTTAATTACTTAAGTTATCATTTAATCTTATGTTTTTTATCTGTGGAAAAGAACTTCCAGTTACTACTGTAAGGAAATATTCAACCGCATTTACAGGAGACTGAGCTAAAGAAAAAAAAACGAAGAACGCCGCATCCATATGAATCTCTCGAGAGTATGGTGCAACTAAAGCTATAGCAAAGAAATGGGTCATTTGTTGGATTTCTGAAAGAATGTCTAAAATGGAACTGTTCTTCAAGTTGTATTTCCGTAAGAAAAAAATGTGTAAATTTATTCACCCATAAAATGAAGTTCGAAAAGACTCACTCATTCGTAGATATATGTATAGATAACCTTAATATTTCATCAGTTCGACCTGCAGAAATAGCCTATTAAAAGATACCACAACAGAATATTGAAAGTAAAAAGTTCTTGACGAAAAGAACATCATAGAACAGAAAATCAAACTGGAAATGGGAAAATTTACTTTTTGTAGTAAATCTTGTCATTTCCACTATGTCAACGCAAAGGGTTCACACGAGTCGCATTGGTTTATTTATTAACGATTGGCTTCCTAGGTAAATTAAATTATTGACATGTAAAAGATGTAACAACATATCAACAGTTGAAATGTAACTTAGAATAACCTTAGTGAACCTTTAATCGAACTTGTTTAGATTTTATATAAAGGTTTAAAGGTACAATTACCCTTAAGTTTCTGCATAAAAAACAAAAGATTAAATGCATTTTATCACATTCTGCTTTATTAAAATAATAAAAAAAAAAAATATTAAAAATGAATACGATTACGTAAATTGCTACTTAATATATTTTCTATGCGAATATGACTAAATCTAACAAAATAATTAAATTACAATAATTAAGGAAAATAAAGTTCGGGAGAAAAAATTAAAGTAAATGTTACATTAACATCTAAAATAAATAAATAATTTTAAATATTTCTAAATACAATACAATACGATCTACGAACAGAATCTAGTAAATAGACATTTATATGGTTTAATTAAATTAAAAAAAAATATCGGACGGACATAAATTAATTAAGAAAATAAGTACACAAATTATAATAAACTTATCACAACCACTCACAACACGTACACCCAAATGAGTTAAAACACAAAATACATGAAATTAAGGAAAGACACAATTTCATTGTTATATTATATCTTTTTATCGTAAAAATAAAATAAAAAATTAAAATTTTGAATAATTAAAAAAAAAACAGTTAATTATCAATTTCACTACAAAACTGAAAACCATTCGAATTCAACGTAAGTTTATTAATCTTTTTTTTTTTTTTGATTTTAATTCTTTTGAATTTTTTATACGTACTTGCACGTCCTACCATTTGTACGGCACGGACGCCTTTCCTGAAGGTAGCCACTGTGGTCATAGAAACAAATTTATAGGATTGTAAAAAGGTAAATGAGGAATATGGAAAATTAAAAGAAACCGAAAAACACTTAAAATGAAAATAGTGAAATAAGGGATTGTACTAAACTAAGGTTAATAATAAACAAACGTCTAATATTGGTTTTATTTTTCATATTAGTAAGTATTAGGTACTTAATAATACTTCATTTCTCAATTGTAGATTAGATACAAAAGATTGTTTTAGTTAAGAATCTGCTAATATATTTAATAACCTGCCTTTTATGTTTCGTTTTATATAAAATGTATTATACTCTAAATTGGCATAGATTTTATGGTACATTCAATATATTTGTTGTTTAAAAAAAATTCTCTATGCTTACTTTAACTGCATACCCTGGGTCAAAAAGCACTTCAAGATCTTTTGTAAAATGGTTAATGAATCAACTAAGCTACTGGTTGATTTTTAAAGCCACACACTCCACAATTTTTATTAATTTATAGTATTTAATAAATGTTCAGGTTATCATTCGGGGACGACATATACGCAACATTTTCTGCCGAAATACTTTGTCACACATTTGTTTTATATTATTTGTATTGAATTAATATTTTTAGTAATCTACATATACATATAATTGCTTATTAGTGGTAATAAATATATTTTGATGGTGAAAATATTAAAAAAATATTAATATCTTTTCTATAAATCATTTTCTCCACGATAAGTTAAAACTTAAATAAAAAACCGATAATTCTCTAGATATCGCTCATAGCGCAAAATAATTTTTTTAAATGATATCTCTTGTCAGTTTCAAAATTGGAATCGGATTGACGATAGCTTAAATCCCATTATATGCCCAAAGTATACCCGTTTCCTTCTTAATTTAAATGTGTATATTCCTACTAGAACTGTTTACCGCAGAAATTATAGGTTTTTACTTCGGAATATATGGTATAATGCATGTTTTAATTTTTTTTTTAAATATACTATTAGTCAAGTGTACTGGCTGATATACTAAAAAGTACTTGAAAGCTTGAACCTTGCACTCTTTAGAAACATTAGCCATGGAGAAATAAATTACGGAGCTGAATTTAAGTTTTGTACAGGGTGCTGCAAAAATGTATTATCTTTCCCTTATTCACAACTTTTCTATATGACAGTACAGTTATGACACCGACACCTCAACAAAGGTCATTAAATGATCTAAAAATCAGTGGTTTTGAAGGTTTTTAACATAAGCCACCGAGAAGAATGCAAGGGCGCTAACTATCGCCGATTACAATTGTTACTCGTATGCCATTACCAAAGAAGAAAAGCAATCTGCAGTACAATCTAGAGCAAATCGAATCAGTAGGAGTGTACATCAAACTAATCATGGAATATCCGTGGAATAGTTTGCTGAAGAAATAACAGACCCTAAGAGTACATAACAATTATCATTAAGCATCATCAAGTTTGTCTCAAAACGATTGTTTTGACTCATCTCAATTAGGTAGTCACTGCCGGTGGAGTGTTGATACCCTCTACTTCCTAAAAAAGAAAGAGTCGCTGGTAAGTACAACACCGGAACTGCAGAGGGTAATTGGGCACTGAAGTTATGTTTTGAAAAAACATATTGGGAATTCTCATTATTCAAGCAGTAACTTTTAATAAATTTGTAAATAAAAATGCCTGAGTTCTAAAAAGTAATTCAAATTGTTTTTACACTTTACAGAGGACTGTTGCTATCACTCAGTTGTCTTCGAACTATTTTTCCATCAATTTCACTTTTATCTGGCGAACTGAAATAAAACAATAACACCGCATCCATCTCTCTAAGATTCGAATTCTTAATCTGCCACAAGCGGCATGTCAAATTAGAAATTACGTTCCGCCTGCTTTCGTAGGACATACTAAATTCCAATACATTCGTTCGTATGACGTATTGCGGAATATTTATTCGGACAATTACCAATCCGTTGACGGAGGATACCATTCGACCCCTTAATTACGAGTAGGTAGCAAATTCTTATCAAACTTTGAAGTGGTGTAAAAGTTCAGCATAGATCATGAGGATGCTATTTACGACTGTGCGAATAACCGCCCAAAACAAAATCGCCCAAATTTCAAAAATTAACAATCGCCCAAAAAAAAAAACCTCAAAATTCTTTGACCGAAAATTCACTTTCATTTGGGCGTTTGCGCATTTTTATATGTTGGGCTATTGTTCATAGTGAAAGTGAAAGTGCCAAAAGTGAAAATATGCACAAAATGTCATGCGAATAATCGCACAAAACTCCCAAATAAACAATCGCCCAAAAGTTCTGTCCTCCAATAGACTTAGCCCCAGGCGTCTGCCTGACAGTTGTTGACATACCCTTAGCGGAGCGATGAAGTCGTGCGAGCGGCAAAACCACTCCGGAAAGCGGAGTTAAATAAATGAATCGTGTGAAGCGCGCCAATTACTGTAAGGTTAGTTTTGGAATGAATATGAATTATTAAGAAAAAAACTAAAAAGTTGTGTGCGATAGTTCTTTTTGGATTTTAAGCGATTCTTTTTTGGGCGATTATTTGCACAGTCATACACTTGTGTTTTTGGGCAATTGTTCATTAATTTTTGGGCGGTTGTATCTTTTTGTGGGCTTTCGTATATTATGCACCAACGCCCAAACATTTTGTGCGATTGTCCTTTTTTGGAATTTGGACGATTTGGTTTTGGGCGGCTATTCGCAAAGCCACTATTCACACTATCCCAGAAATATCATCTAATTTTTCAAGGCAATCGTTTCACAATATTCAGCCTCTTATTAAAATGCATTATACATGTATGTATGTGTGGGTTTATTCCTTCGGAAAATATAATAGCATAATTGCAACATTGGGTCAAAGATTAGCGTAAGTTTTATTAAGCATTTTTTAGCATTATTAATTTTTTTTTTTGTTTTTAAATCTAGCAGTACCTATGTAAGTTGATTTATAAAATAAGCATACTCAAAATAACTTAATGGACTTCCGTGTCCTTTTTAAAGTTCTAAAACCTTTATTTTTTAAGTACCAATAATACTGGAAAAAAAAGAAAATAGCTGTTCTTTAAAATTTGCTTATCTCTTTTCTTATTTGGTTTAAAAATTCAATGCAAAATAAAAAGTAAAGTCCTTTGCGTTTCATAACAATAATAATAATAAACATTATAATGAATAAGATCAGTACAAAGCTTGCATTAGGAATAATTTAAAAAATTAAACAAAAAGGCATTAGCAACAAAATATTATGAAAATTGTTAATTATTAGCAAACTGTTACGGTTTTGTTTTATATATTTTGTATATACTCGTGTATATATATATATATATATTTATGCATATATGTAAATATATATACATATATTTATGTAAAAATATATACATATATATATATATTTATATATATGTGTTTCATTTTAGTTATTTATGAGTAAAATTCTTGATTAGTTACAAAAAATAATACTCGAAATAAATAAATTTAGCAATTTGAAAAAAATTGTGAGTACAAACGCTTTCTTTTCTCTTTCATTAATTATAATTTTGCATTATTTGAAGGTAACATTTGGTATTACTTTTCATTATGTATTGTAATTTATTTGAGAATTTTGTAGAAATTAATATTTAATGAGATTGCGAAAATATGGGTATATAGCAACAAAATGCTACATAAATCATATATAACGTAATTTGTATAAACGGCTATTTTAGCACATTTTTTATAAACAAAAAATGTATAGGAATTTTGCAAATATATCCGTACCATCAATTTGATTAATGGCTGTGCTAAGGCCTTGATTAACCATTCCAGTCTGCATCATAATCATGCCCACATCTGAAAATCGCACAATTAAATACATGAACAAAAAAATAAGAAATAATAAAAGAAAAACAAAACAAGACAAACAGAAAAGTACACTTTTTGTGTTCTGTACAATTTGATCTCCTTCATTTTATGTCCTTCTTATTAGATGTTTAAGCTGTTACTTTTGCAAATATATGTAGTAACTAGTTTAATAAACAGTAAACACAAGCCAAGTTTATAACATATTTTATGTTTATATACAATTTAATTTCATAATACCAAAAATGTCAACCCTTTTTGGCTCATGAGCGGTGCATTTAAGCAGCGTATATAAAAGCTATGTATATTCTTCTCAAAACAACCCTAGCTATGGTTTAATATACAATTTTTAAAAAAATGAATAAATAAGTAATACAAATTGTCTTCGTTACCAGAATTAACTTTTTATTTGTCGGTATGTATATTTGTATGAAAAACTAAGTCTAGATGGCAATCGTTAAATAACAGAATTGAACTTATTTTAAATTCAATTATTATACAATATGGTTATTGCGATGAGCAGTAGAAAAATCCACAAGCCAAGGCGATCAATTATAAGACTTTTTATCATCAAAGAGGTAACTGAGCTAAGATTCTAGACTATTTCCGAATGATTTCGAATGATTATCAGCTAATGAGAATAGATTTCGAAGTGATACTAAATCAATTAGACAAACGGTGCCATGGTACCTGAATTCAAATGAACGAACAGGTAGCTTTGTTAATCTGGTATCTTCTAATTTTCTGAATCTAGTAAGACTAATCAGTATAAAATATACATATTTTAAGATTTAACAATTAATGTTTTGAAAATGTTCCTGCCATATATTAATAAAACTTGAGGGGTGGAGGTTTGACTTAAAGAAGGGATTCGGAAATATTTCCACAATTTATTTGTGACCCTGATTATCAAAGTGGGATAGCAAATTATTTTTATGTTGACAGAACAATACTTTTATTGTTGCAGACAAAATTATAGAGAATGGAGAGCAGAGCATAAGCTAAACTTCATTTAGCGACCGCCGTTGATCAACGATTAGTGCGTTGGATTACTGAACGGGATGTGCAACATTTTTATCCCAGAAACACTCGTCAGTCTCACCCCTCGCGAACGTTTGATAAACAACCAAGAATTGGATGCATCAACTACGAGCTACTATTAATCGACTTCGATAAGACCCTTGAGACTTATATTTTATTCTAAGCTTCTTGCACAAGAGAATCTTTCCAGAAAAATTGTAAGCTACATATGACGGTGATAAATGACATGCTTTGCATAATGGTAAGATATCAGAGGACTTTGAAATCCAAAACAGTACATGACAAAACTGGTACCTAAATTCGACCGCATTACTTACCACTACCAGATAGCAGATCAAGAAGTTCGATAAAATTCTTTACTAAGAAGCTTCTCGCTGAAGCAAGAAGAAGGAGCTGTTCTAGGAGAAAAATCTGATTTACTGGTAATCAGTAAGCGAAAGACCCAATTATGAAAAGTTATCGTAGTTACGTTTTATGGACTAAACTTTCAAAGACGGAATTATTAATGTAAAATATGAGAATAAAACATACGCCTTAATCAAATGGATCAGTGGTACATATTGTACATTACTTCGACTGACATATAGTACGTGGTCCTTATTCTAATACATACGGCTTTATACCTTTTAGAAGCTCTTCCTACGACTCTTCATTGGAGCGTTTTTTGTTGTTTTTATTCATTGTATTATTTTATTTATCACTCAAATCTACATGATGATCTCAATTGTTATGAATATTTTTTTTTACGCCGATTCGCATGTTATTTCTCGCTTATATTAAATAAAATAAAAATATTTATTTACAAAAACCAAAAACAGAAAATATCAAACACCCAGGGTATATCAGTAGTGCACCTAAAAAATGTATGATTTATGTGTAGGTATATTTTAACCTCTAACTTAATTATATAATTTGGAATTAAATTTCGAATCTACTTTTTTAGTTTTCTGTTAGTTATACACATTTTTTTATAATAAACTCATTCCTGAATTACAATAGTAATACAAAAAATCCTAGAACGTGATGGGATATGATTTCTTTTATTCTAGTTGTTGTTAACGGTATTATTATGTTTTTGTGCAATTCATGCACTCATGATAAATTAAAGGTGCAACAAAATCATATCCAAATATATATGCACTCTCAGGCAAATATTATATTTTTGTTCTTTCAGTTATAGAATTTAAATTTTAACTTTTCTAAAGGAAAATCTACAGTGTTTAGTTATTTTTATTATTCACTCCTTTCTGCATTCGGAAGTGGTTGGTACTTTCAAATGTGATGTATATTTGTTAATGACAATTTTTTCACCAAAAGTAAAAAAAAATTTCAAACCAAAATATGATGGGCAGAAATAAAATTTAAAAAAGTTTGTGATAGCTCTTGTCATAGCAATCTTTTTTTTTTTTTTTCAAAGTTTAAGACAGTTATTGTGAAGTTGAGAGGTTAACAAAGGAATCTGCAGGCTTGAATTAGAAAAATAAAAGAATTACTGTCTCTCACAAAACAATTTAATAGTGTAAAGCATATTATTAATTCGCAAATTTGATTTCTTAAGAAAAATAAGTATGAAACTGTGAAATCAAATTTATAGAACATTCGAAAATATTAGAACTAAAAGGATGTGTTTTGCATTATTATTATTTTTTTAAGTTTTTCATTAAGAAAAAAATGGGTTTCGAGATTTATTTTAAAAATTGTATGGGATGCATATTCGCACAAACATATATACAAATTGAAAATAAGCCTTTAGAAATTTTTCATTAAAAAAACCAACGAGACTATATTTTGAAAATTATTTTTAGATTGATATGGGGTTTAGAAAATAAAAACGTAATCAATTTCTTAGAGAGAGGCACAGGGACATTTGGGTCTTAAACATTGCACTAGAAGTTTTTGAGAATGGTTATATCCGAATTTAAAAAGAAAAATAAAATATTATAGTTTCAATTTGTGTATTAATATATTTTCAAAAACTGGTCTCTACTTTAATTTTTTCATTTGTTTTTTCTGAACAAAATTCGAATAAAATAAATTTTTGGATAGATTCAACTAAGGAAACATATTTACAAATGGGTGTCTGTTTAATGTATAGATCAAAACTACAGAAAACGTAATTTTAAGAAACTAAAGGGGTTTTGAAAAATATATTAATCACTTGAGAAACATAAATCAAAATATTAAATAAGGCAATAAATAAAAGATAAAATTTAAAATAATCTAATACGATTATTACAATATTAAAATCAAATGTTGGGCCTTTTTGTTTCTTTTTAGAGGGGTAACAGGGGAAACGAATTCAAAACAGAAAACAAAAACTTTAACAAATGTTCTGTTTTTTTTTTTTCCTTTACCTAAGTCACCAAATTTGTTCCTTGGTTGTACTGTCACTGTTTGAAAAATATTTTTCATATTTTTATATTATTAATATTTTGAATATTTTATTTGTAAATTGTTTGCATTTTATTTTAGTAGAATGATGATCGCACCAACGCGTCATTTTTGTTATAAAAAAAAATATAATAATATTATATTATATATAATATGTTATATAGATTAGCTGTAGATATTTTAAATATATATGTATTTATATGTATATCCTAACTCCTAAATCTCTTAAAATTAAATTTACAAGATTTTTCTTTAAATACTATTAAATAGTTTTCTTTCTCTTTTAAAATTTTTAAAATAAAAAAAAAAGGTCTAATAAGAAACAAAATATTATATAAATTATATATAAGAGACGAAAGAAAAGAAGAGAAACTGAACAAAAATAAAGCACAATACTTACAATTTTTACATTTGCACTTTTTAATGAGAGTTTCGTCTTTAATGTCTTCGTGACATGCTTTGCAGTAGAACCAAGCTCTAATAAAATTGTTAGTAATATTATTTTATTTGAGGCATTTTTTGGAATATTTAATATAAATTTTTCTGTTACCTTTTAACTTCATCAGCACTTTGTGCAATAAAAAATCCTTGAGTATTTGCCTGGATTTTAGCACCACGAGGATTAATAGATATTTTACTATCCACACCTTCTTCGGCGCCTTTTATTTCGATGGCTAACAGCAAGAGTTTCAGCTTTGTGAAGCAGAGCCTATAATATGAGCGAGGCTTTAAATTTTGTTTCAGTTGGAGAAGTATTATCGTAATAAATATTAATTTCAGAAACATTGTTTATTGCGATGTTTTTCTTTAAAAATTATTTTTTAACTTGCCAAAAATATGAGATGTTTTTTTTTTTCAATAACCTTTATAAACTGCGTGACCATTAAGTAAACAGACCTGACTTTATCATTTTCCAATCCAACGAGTATACGGTGTGCTTTTCTTATATCTGTCGATTATTTGGCGTAAACTGTTTAGTAATTGTCAATTACAAATTGCTCTTAAGAAATGTTCAGATAAAGAAATTGTATTCTTGTAATCAGTTATTCATCTTGTATGGTCTACCTAGGAGCTGTGCATCGTACGACCTTGCAAAACATCAATGAATTCATTAGAATAGTTTTTGTCTAAATATGTTTGATGACTTAACGAGAGCATCTTAAAATCAAAGCTAATATAATTACTGTCGCCAAATTTCTTCAACACTCCCTAAAAGCCTTTTTTTTTTCTTTTTTTGCATCTAAAAAGATGACGTGATTTGTTCAAAATAGAGCAATATTCTAGAAAGAATTTTCAAAAATAATTTGAATCTTGAAGACAAGTAGTGCCGCTACATATATGTAGTTTAGGCTGACTGAGGCTAAAAAACTATATTCATTCGATGTTTATATTTATTTTAGATTGTACAGACAATTCCTACTCGCAGTTCATAAAAGTTAAAATCGAAATTTAAAAATCAAGCAATAACGTAGTTATACGTATGTTTTTTTTTTTTTTACGACAGAATATCCTTAAAAACATCGCAATATCAGCAAAATATGTATATTTGTTTTATTAATTTTTTAATACAAAATGTGACAATAAACATCTATTATTACATATATTTAAGTGAAATAGTACAATAGCAGAAAAACAGTCATGCATGCACTACACAAAATCTATACAAAACATCACAACAATTAATCTACCAACATGATTACATATAAAATAAAACGTATTTACAAATAATAGCAAATGAGGTTCAGCAAGAAATAAATTTAAGGGGTAGCAATAGTGCTTTGAATCAAAGGAGATGTGATATAAAGAAAATAAGTCGCTTTGAAAATGCGATTTGCAATAAAATTAGGTTTAAAGAAGGGAAATTGTATTCACAGGAAGTTTTGAAGTGTGAAAAGATATATAGTTTTCAAATTGTGTACATAAACATTGTATAAAAAAATTTTTATTTATTTGACCCATAAATATTTATTTGTAGTTTTACTGATATGTAACATGAGTTCATGCAACTGTTTGGAGTTGTCCTCAAGTGAGTTTAAAAATTCATTGTATTATACAGCCATGTCGGTTATTATTTATTAGAGATGTGCTAAAACTAGGTACATTCTTGAAATAGAAGTAAGATTCAGAAAAAAAATATACAGGTATCGACAAATTAAGTACAGATTTATAAATACAGGTAAATTTATACATTAAACGTGTGACTGCTATAAAGAGGCTACATGAAATTTGGCCACAATACAAAATGGGCACAAAACAAAAATTAAAAATGGCTTCAAATTTCAAAATGGAAATGTGACCCCAAACAAAATGAAAAAGGCTCCAAAATTGAAAAATTTAGAGTCCAAAAATAAAAAATCACCCCAAACAAGTAGATCCCATAAACAGTGGAATGTGTATGGGAGGGGCATGCTCCATTATGTCACCCACTTCTTGAGGTTACTGGATTTGGAGAAGGTGCAAGGTTTCTTTATATCCATGTTATGCATTGATTTAAATAAACTTTGCATATATGCAACTCGGATCCCAAGCATTGGGTTGCAGGGGGCAGCATGCCTCCTCATACATATTCCACTGTTTATGCACTGTGGACTTAAAACTAAAACCAGCGTTGTAATAACGGTATCTTTTGCCATGTCTTGGGCGACATGCATCATCTTTGCATGAATTAGAAAAATGAAAAAAGGCTTCAAAACTTTGGGGCTATTTTTCAGAATAAAAAATCACCCCAAACTGAAAAACGAAATAGGCCCCTAAATATGAAATGATTTAATAAATTTTTTGTTTGTTGTTGGGTTTCTTATAAATGTTTGGGGCCATTTTTTGTTTTGTTTTTCGAGGCCATTTTTTATTGGGGCCAAATTTCATGTAACCCTATAAATATCTTAAAAGGGAGACAATTTTGACTTCAACAAGTGTTTCGACTAAGACAATTAGCAGAATTTTAAAGAGCTTAACTATTTTTTCTTGTCTCTCTTCTTTAAAAAAGACGTGGTTTGATATTAAAAATAAAAATAAATATTTGGGGCAACAGCCCTTTAAATGCCAAGGCCTAGCTTCTTGCAACCACTCATGTTGTGTGCGTTATATTTTTCACACGAATGGAAGGGACCTACAGTTTAGTGTCGTATCCGACCGGCGATTTGAGAAGCTTTTTCGTCACAACAATACTGTCGGATGTTTGTCAGGCACTCGCGAGAGGTGGGGCCGTGAAAAAACTTGTAGGTGTTTTCTGGGATTCGAACTTGGAACCTCACGCGTAGTAATCCGACACATGGTGGTTTGATATTAGGATCTATTAAAAGATGTTGCAAGAAAAAAGCGAAGAAAAAGTGCTCCCAGCTTCAAGCAGAGTGTATGGAGGGAGGAGTATCGGAAGCTGGAGAAAATATCTTCCCCGGTTGCTGATGCAAACCAGGCTATCCAGGAGCTGCGAAGACACAATATGAACAAGAACGCAACCATCTTCAAACGAGCCGCCCAAAGAAGGAGGAATGCTCAGGAGATTCGTTCGCCAAAGTTCATTAACAATGCTCATGGTCAGCTTCTTGTGGATGACAACAAAAATCTGCAGAGGTGGCGGCAGTATTGTAAAGAAATTTTGAATGAACAGTTTCCTCGGATATACTTCCCAAGAGCCACACCTAACTGTGAAGAAATAGCTGACATTACAGTCGAAGAGTTAATGAGGCGGTCAAATACTCAAAAAAACGAAAACAGTTGGGCCAGACGAGATACCCTCTGAGTTCTGGAAAAAGGTGGGAGACATCGGGTTCAGTTGGTTTAGAATTCTAATCTCCAAATTTATGAGAGGTAATTGAAAGCCGAAAGTTACCTTCTCCCTGTATACAAAGGGAAGGGTGATACGCGAAATTGTGATAACTACCGTTCGATTAAGCTGATGTCAAATACCATGAAGATCCTTGAGCGGGTATTAGGTGGCCGACTGCAAAAAATAATACGGCGATCTGATAATCCGTACGGGTTTGTCGCCGGTAAATCAACCACAGATGCAGTCCAAAGTATAAGGATCATAATGGAAAAAAATCGTGATTCCTTAAAGGATTTACATACCATATTGTATTGGTTGATTTGACGATATCTGATATGGGTGGCGCTACGACATCGAGGGGTTCCGGAAACCTATACAGATGATCATGGACATGTACGAAAGAGCAAAGGCAAGAGTAAGATGCCCTGCTGGAGTAACGGAAGAGTCCCCAATGAAGTCGGGGTACACCAGGGAAGCTTCTTAAGTCAGTTGCTCTTTATTACAGTTCTTGACTATCTGCTTAAAGGTAAAGTGACGGACCCCAAGGTATATCAATTATTCTTTACTGACGATGGAGCCATCATATGTGAGGATTCTACATCCCTACAACGAGCACTTGATGTGTGCGTGGACGTTTTGGGGGGAAATGGGTATCGCATTAATTTAAAAAAGACAGAGTACTTTTACTGCCCCTTCTCTGAATCACTCCGGCCTATTCCAGACATTTATTTGAATGGAACAGTGCTTCCCAAGTGCGAAAAGTTCAAATATCTGGGATCTATGATCAATAGCAAAGCAACCTGTAATGACGACATCAATCATCGTGTAAGTGTAGGGTGGATGAAGTTGTGAGAAAACTTTGCTATCTTCTGTGACCGAAAAATGCCACCTAAGTTGAAAGGAAGGCTCCACACCGCAGTTGTAAGTCCAACGCTCACATACGGATCACAATGTTGGACGATGTACAAAAGGTATGAGAGTAAATTATTGGCAGCTGAGATGAAGATGCTTCGCATGATAGCAGGAGTGACAAATCTTGATCAAGTAAAAAGTTCGAAGATCCGTGGAAGCCTTCACGTCAAGGAAACCATCTTACGAAAGATAGAGCGCGATCGGCTCAGCTGGTATTGCCACGTTCAAAGAAGAGATCATTTGAACCATGTTAAAAAGGCAATTTTAAAAAGGCTTTAGGAAGAACCTTTCCGTATTATATGATGTGAAAAATCGTTCTCTTATTTTTGGTTGAAAAAAGAAAATCCAATAATGTGAACGCCTCTAAAATGCGAACTGGCCCTTGTTTTAATTAGTTCGCATTATCGAGATAATACTGTACTACCAAATTAGTTTTCGTAGAACCGCTATGATTGTCTACATGAAACAATATTAAAGTTTCACACAGAACGAATGATCCGGTCACAATATACAAACCGGGTAATTGTGTTAGAAATTTATTTTCTGGCATATGTTGCAGTCTGAATCTTCAAATCCGCATTCGGCCTGGATACTATGTTCATAATTCTAACACACCCCGACTTCTATATATTCTAACTCCATCTTTCAACTTAAATAACCTTTCAGACTTCTACCAAAAAGTATTGGAGCAATATAGTTTTCTTGACCATCGAATGAAGAAAAAGAACAAAAAGCAAAATAAAATTTAGTAAATATTTACTAGCCATTCCATTTGGAAAAATTTCAACTGCAAGAAAAATTATAACTTTAGTAATTCCTCTGAGATTTAAGAATTGGAATAAATTCAGATTCCATTAGGAAGATGAGCTGGGAGGAGTTTCAGAGAAACCAAGAGAGCAAGTGGTGGGACCGAGTGAGAAATCTATAATGCCAGTCTAAGACTTTACAAGCCAACAAGTAAAAGACCTGGAATCAATTTTGCAGACAAACAAAAAACATGAATCGAATCGAATCGAATCTGACGTTAAATGCTGTCACTGGCAAGAGATGAGTGACCAGAGCTGGAATCAAGTTCATTCCTTTATAGAAAAAGTGCTTAAAACAAAAAAGAGAGAGGAAGACCTAAGCCTTACCGGCAAGAAAGAATTAACCCGCAAGCAAGAGACAAATATGAAAAAGCCGGCCCCTAAAGGGGAAAGAAAACGACACCACTCTGAAATAATAAAAAAGCGGTTTCGAAGTGGATGGTGTCAAGTTGAAAAAGGGTTAAAACTGGTTTTTTAGTGAGTAGAAAGTCCCACACTACTTGAAACAGAGCGGGCCTGTTTCTCGTGAGCAGTAGCGTTTTCCACCACCCCCTAAAAAAAAAACAAAAGAGATGTGCCACAAGAAAATGTACTACTTACGATCATCTGGCTTCTAGCGAAATAGAAAAGAGGATTAAGACCGGTCATCTATGCAAATGAAGTTCTCTTGACGGACACAACCCGCTTAACGGTTAAACAGAAAAATTGAGTGTTGGAGTAGATCCTTCAAAAGTGGAGCTAGCTCTCTTATGTCGCCCCTGAGAAACTCGATCTTTACACTATCCAACAGTGCAAAGTGTACGTGGCTTGCAGTAAGGTGAACACCTTTCTGTGCCAAGTTTGCACCATAGCTTATATGCCTTCCAAAAATTGGCGATGGACTTACGCCAAGCAACATTTTTAACTTACATATAGTAGTAGCAAAAATTAGATTCGAATGAAGAAACGGAAAAATACTTAAATCAGGTAGCATTAAGAGCTGGAGATGCTGTAATCTACTCTGAAGAGAACCCCAAAAGCATCACATCAAGTGAAAGTATTCATCTAAGTTGTGGTTTACAGACAGAATCTAAAACATAGTGGTATGAGTACTATTGCTTTCGTTTACATAAGTATACAAATAAATAAACAATACATATTTATTTAGAGAAAGCATTTCCGAAAAAATAATTGTTAAGCTTGACACTTCAAGAGTTAAACTTTTGTTTGCTAGAGAAAATTTGCCGATACCATGTGCCAAACTAAAACAGTTAAATACATTTATTAGTTTTCATCTAGTTAGATATTATTTGTTTACTTAAAAATAAAGAACACTCTATCAGTAAGGCATGCAACTATTGTATTAAGTGATTGTACACCACTTTTCAAGAAAAAAATTACTTCTCTCCAAAATGTTAAAAATGCAAAAATATATTATAAATATATAAGGAAATATATATGTATAATAAAAAAAAAAACTATTGCTTAAATGGTATTACAAACAACAAACAAAACTCTTCTCATGGCATTCCATTGATTCAAGACAAAGGAAATGTTTTCTTATTAGGTATTTTGGTACAATCATTTTTCCATTAATAAATATTAATTTTATCAAAAAGAGTAATTAAAATAAAAAAAAAAGTACAAAAGTTGCTGTTAAATAAATTTGAATTTTTGTTTCTTTTCACTACAAGTCGAATAAGGATCTTACTCGCTGGCTTGTGGGAATGTCATGCCGGTAAATGAAGGTGAAAGGGTTTCTGTATACATCTCACACCCTGTACCTTGAAGATAATCATTTTGCCAAGCCTGAGTATCTGGTGACTGTAAGATTAAAATTGTTTTGTTTTTGTTGATGGGTTTAGACACAAATTCGTTACAAGGTGCAAAGGAGTATATCTTTTTTTTTATTTGTTTGATTTAAGAATAAAGAAATATCGCGATTGCCTAAAAATATATTTAATTTGCGTGATGTACTTCATCTTACACTCTTCTAGGAATGATCACATAAGGGATTTAAGAATTTAAATAAAATAGTTAAGACGATTTTTGATAACTGAACCAGTTCCTTGCTTATTAAATCACACTTCCATCCCCTAGTCTTTTTGGAATTAGCACTAAGCATTCATGAAACTTTGCGAAACCAAAAGGAAATCAAAATAATATGGAACGCAAAAAAGCCACTAACAAATAATTAAATTAAAAAAAAATAAGTATATAGAACAATTTATAAACCAACTTAAATTCGAAATAAAAGAAGAACTTTTTACAACACTAAAGATAATTGCAGATCGCAACGATACGCAATAAACTCGGAACGTTCACAACATGAAAAGCCTCTTTTTTTTTCTTATTTAATTTCGTATTTATTGTGAAGTGTAAAGTAGTTTATATAGTGTCAGTTGAGTTTAATAATGTATCCACTTTATAAATTACTATTAAATTGAAAATGGATGAGAAATCATTTGAGATATGAAGAGCAAAAAAAAGTAAATAACTTATGTATTAAATGAAGATAAATTATTTATAAAAGATATAAAAAATAAAAAATTATTTGGCGCGATAGCTCCTTAAGTGTCAGGGCCTACATTATGGCAACCCCTCATGTTGCGTGCGTTATATTTTTCAAACGAATGGAAGGGACGTACAGTTTAGTACCGTATCCGAAGGGCAATTTGTTTTGAGAAGCATTCTCGAGACAACAATACTCTCGGATGTTTGTCAGACGTTCGCGAAAGGTGCGACCGCGAAAAGCTTTTTGGTGTTTTCTGGGATTAGAAAATGGAACCTCACAGTGCAGTGGTCCGACACACTAACCACTTACGCTATGGCGCCCACTATAGAAGATTTAGTAAAAGAAACAAAGTCGAACCTGAACATACATATACGTTTAAAAAATGTAGAGCCCGGAATCATCAAATACTTTCAACAGGCTTGGGGTTAAGCAAAATCCATTAAGAAGTGCTAATCTAAATTGCTATAGCTTTCCATCGGAACATCAGCTAGAGTTGAACTCGAAATTCGAACTACTGCAGAATGTTACTGCAATTAAAATCAAAATACTTTCAAATGACGATTCTGAACTTAGATGCTTTTTATATCACACAGCGAGGAAAAAAAGTACCTATAATCGATAGTGTAGTGTTATGTTTTCACTCACGCATTCAGGTTACGAGGATATGTATTAATTTACTCGCACGAAGAAGAAGGACCTACTTTTATGCCGAACACCAAAATCACGGTTTATCTTATATGTTCCGGAGGTAGGACTAGTTCATATTAGATGAAATCACTGTACACTTACATGTAATTTTAATTTAACTAACTTTAATTTAAATTAATTTAATATTCACACATAAAAAATGCCTCTTCATCGTTTCACAAAACGACCCAGCGACTGAATCCAATCGAAAGAAATAAAAACTACACCCTTAGTGCTTGACAAACTGCACAGGTGTTAGGTGCTCATGGGTGAATATGAAAAAAAAAGTGGTCCATGAAAGCAAAAAGTGGTAATTTTGGAAAATTTAAAAAAAAGCCACTTCTTCCGGGATTTTTTTTTTCTTTTCTTTTTCAATAAAATAATATCTTAAATTTTTTTTTTCATACTTCACCCGGGTTGACAGATTGAGTCAAAAGAACCAATCTGGGCACTCATTCCGTAAGACGATTATAGTCGGACGATAGTTTTTCTTCACGTACCATTAAAAATCACTATCGTCTATACAATATCGTTTTGACGATTCAACTTTTGCTTCACGTAACCCCAAAAATTGTCAAACACTATCGTCAAGACGACATCGTTTGCACGATAGCTAAAAAGGTATCGTCTTGCATTGGTTTGTATATTTTCCAAGCAAATTAATGTTTTTTTGTGAATTTTAAAGTGAACAATTGATATTAGATTGATTTTTTTCAAATACAAAAGAATATCGAACAAAAGAAATTAATTTTCTATTTAATGAATATGCTAGAGTTTGTAAGCGACTGTTATTTAAACATTCCGTCAGCATAGCTCACTGTAGCCCACTGTCATTTCATCGTATGTCTTGTGTCAGTTGAGGCTTTTGAAAGCTCTCAAGCTTTAGACGATAAACGAAACGGTATTGGTAGAGTTATGTGAAGCAAATTAATGATTATGCTGTTTGCAAGTATCGCTCGAACGATAAATCCTTCTTAAAATTACGGAATGAGTACTCTGAACACAAGATAGAAAGGATTTGAGAATACGTGAATAAAATTATGCTTCGAAGCATATAACGATTAGATCCTCAAACTATGATATTTGCAACATTCCCACAGAATAAAATTCTCTTTATAAAGTAGCATCTCATTTTAAAAGCGTTAAGCAACCGAAAAAAGAATTTATTTAAAAAAAAAATACTACACAAAGGAGACTGATGCTAGTTAACTGCGAAAAGAGTGTCTGTGCAAAGCACTTAATACTTTGGTTTTTCAGGAAATTCTAAAATAAAGATTAAATCGTTTGACTGCCAGTTTTACCATGACAGGAAGCAAGCAAACTGTTTCAACTCAAAAATATACTGAGACAGCCTAAATATAAAAAACCGCAGGCAAGATCAATAATGGCCCATGTTCTATCACCTATCACTCTATGGAAGACCAGTTAGCGCATAGAGCGGGAGAACAACTTTCAGAAGCCGGTAAAAATTAGTAAAATCATCAATGATGCCACTTGCGAATAAAAATTTATCATGAATACTAAACAGCTCAAAGACAGTATCAGAACTGTGAGAAAAGTTGTTTTAAATAAATCTTAAATAATCCAGATTTCAAAAAAAATGATTTAACCTTTCACAATGCATTTCTATAAAATGCTTTGCAACCATTTAGAGAAAATCAAATGTTTTAGTTCCATTTTTCTACGATAATAATCCATGTGATTTAATCACTCGTAACTGACTAGAGTTAGAGCGAAGTCTAAACTAATCCAATAATTGTTTTTTTATTTGTTCATTTACTTATTTATTTTTTGTATAATACATAGCTAAAAAGTTTTCTGAAAACTCATTGTATTGCAAAAAAAAAAATAGGATGAATATAAAATCAATTGATCATATAAGCCTGTTTTTAGGCACAACTCCAGGGGTTACATTTTAATTAACCTGGATACTTAAAATTTTACAAGATTTAATTCTTTTGAAGGGGGGCAAATGTTTAACCTTTTCAATAGTAATGAAATATGCTTTATCACCGTGTCTTGAAAATTGCATATTTTCACTGATCCAAACGATATGCAAAGGAGTATGATATTATTATATTATACGTACGAGTGTAATAGAGATATAAATCCGTTCCTCTCAGTTCAATTTTTAATACTGAGATCATTATTTCGTATAAAGTATAGGAAGTACCTAAAAGACCCTTAGCAAATATTATTTTAAATCGACAAATAAGGCAAAATTATATTTTCTAATCTATAAAAGAGAAAATACACTCAATTTCAATTCTATATATCACAGAAATGCATTTTGGCAACATGGTAAAAATACTTTAACTATATCAGTTCATTTGAAAAGGAACAAATATTTTCCTTTTATTTAATTTTACAAAAAGAAACTAGCTCTAAGGACATCACATAACAACCACTGTAGTCTTATACACTTTCGCAGTTTTACAAACAAATATGTACTCGTATTTACAAAATATTTCACTTCGAGCTGTTTTTGTACGGCTTTCATTTACACGATATCCACAATGAAAAGAAGGAGAAAACAGTTTGACAAAAAAATATACTATATATAAGTAGTATGTTTTTTTAAATAAAAGTGATTAATGACTATTAAATGATGAAAAGGTGGACCAACAAGCGAGTTTCTCTCGCAACATAACAATGACATTAAGATGTACGAGGACGAAAATTAAAAAGAGAATCAAAAATGCAAGTGTTCACTTAATGAAAATCAAAAATGAAGAAACCAGGATACAAGTATTTCATGTATAATACGAGTAAAGAGTAAAACATAGTACACTGACATATAGAATACTAGTTATGACCAAATTACACGTGTATAAAGTATATGATTTGTTTTGTGTGTTTATTTCGTTTTATTTTATCTGTTTTTTTTTATAGCTTTTCTTCTATTATAAACCAGAAGACTTACTCAGTAGCCTGAGCAAATGGTATTCCGATAAAAGTAGGACTCAATGTTTCTGTGTACATTTCCATTCCAGTTCCGCGTAGATAATCGTTTGTCCACGATTGCATATCTGGTGACTGAATATTGGTTTATTTTATAAAAATAAATATATTTGTTCTTAAAAAAAACCAAATAGACAAAAAATAATATTTTGTGGCAATTACATTCTCAAATTGAAATTAAATTATAAACCATAAAATAAATAAAAGAATAATTCAGTAAAAAAGAATTAAATAAAATTTTTAATTTGTTTGGTTCCCTAATTTTAATTTTTATAAAAAAAAAATGTTTCCATCTGTAAATACTTTTCTACACCTGCTGGCAGTGATGAGCGTTGTTAAAAAATATAATACTTAAAGATTTCAAAGAATTCCTTTGGATTTAATTTGAAAACAAATTTATTGAGTGAAGGTTAGTGTGCAATACTTACTGTCTTAAATGATCGCATAGCGAAAAGATTCGCCATCATCGTCGAAAAACCCGGCGCCAAGCAACTCTGTGCTATGAAGCCAAGTTTCAGTTCAGCCAAACAGATGACATCGTCCCCTTGCTTCCAGTCCCATGAAGGAATATTTAGCAAATATGCCTAAGAAAATAGAATAATGGTTTAAGGTTTGTGCATTCTGACAATAAAAAACGGTCATACCTTATTATGATATTGCATTAATTGAATAATAACCCTAATATCATCACTGTAATTTTTTATTGAGATAACTCTCATAATATTGGCAGCATCTTCGGCGTCTGGATCTTGGCAATATTTGTTTGCTAGAACCAAGCAGGCATCAGCTTCGTGAACCTACCGTTATGGATGAGCATTGGAAAAAAAAAGTAAAAAACTTAGACTTTAGTAAAAGAGCGGGTGTTTTTAGATACTATTATTTTATTATTTTTATTGTTTATGGTATGAAGGACTGCTCAATTGAATACTTGTATTGACGGCTAAATCAAATTTTGATTACATTATTGAAATCAAATTATGACACAATAGTAAATACAGCAAATCCACAACAATTTACGATTGCTTCATCTGTTTTATTCATTTACGCGTTAACCATTTACGGAATATAGTGATTAGAAATAACCGCACCAAGAATAGCAAAGTTTAACTGGCTAGAACATTTTATTTGTTTATTTGGAGACGCAATATATGTAGGTAAAGTTCCCTTGCAGTATGCAGTCAAAACATACGGCGTTATACTCGCACTCCCATAACTATGAATTCGGCATCTGGTAAAAAGAATAGAATGCAGTAAATCAAAGCCTTATTAGTGTGAAAGGGAGAAAATAATAGATGTACCTCTACGAGTATATTATCCCCTCTGCACAGAAATAGTTTTGTAAGCATTTGACATTTAAATTTGATTTGGTTATTTTTTTTATTAAAAAAGTCCCCATAAGGTTAAAATACTAGCAACCTTATGGGGACTTTTTTTCTGAAAAATATTGAGGTAACAATGCCCTACGTAAAAGTGTTGTCTCCATCTAAGTTTCTGTATTTCTTTTACTGAAAGTTTATTTTGGGCTGTGAAAACCCGGCGTTGAACTTTTTTATAAAATACTCGTAAAGTACTTTTAAACACCAGATAAGCTAAGTCAAACTGAAAAATTCTTTCGAATGCTTTTATTAAAAACAAATGAACACCGTAAAACATAGCCGCTAAGACTTCAATTACATTGTTTTTCTACTGTCGTACGTTTGAAAATGTTCGTTTACAGTAAGGAGACATATTTAATGCAAGCGTTTGACCATTTGCCGTTTTACGGATTTTGACACAGTTTAGATGAAAATAAAAGTTGACACTTGGTCAAACGGCCCAAATGGATTCCATCTGTTCAAACGTTTAATCTTATGTCAAATGTAATCATAGCTTCACAACGAACTTGATCTGTTTAGTGGTACTTCGTCAATCCAACTTATCCGACCGTACCCGGGGAACCAGTACATTTATTATATTTATTTATGAGTTATGCTCATCTACTAAGCTCTTTCGATAGAAAAAACGCCCACAATGTACTTATGCAGTGCCATCCAGCTGCCTTCAATTTCTCCATTAAATACATTGATGATACATATGTATATTGTATATAGACAACGGTGACTGACAAACTTACATACATCCAAGCTCTCTCTCTCTAACAGATACGCTCCTAGACAACTGGTTGAAAAATAAAACCATTGTAATAAAACTCCCAATTTTGTGTCTAATTAAAAAAAAGACCCAATCATGTCTCAACCACTTGTCACGGTTATTTAGGGACAAATTGCAAATTAAAAAAAAATTAGGGGAAAAAAAGGATTAATGGCGATTAGAGTTTTCTTAAAAATTGGTTATGATTACCTAACAGCAATATTTGGAGGTATAATGGAAGACATGCTTGAACTTTTACCCTACAGTCACTTTAATCATAGTGAAACCCATTTCAATTAGACAATAACCTCAACTGCAGTAAATTAGACTGCCGACTAAATGAGGTTTTAGGACTCGAGTCGTTCTATTTCAACCTACAAATCTGCAGCTGAAGAAGGTATACTTTCTACTCCCTTTCCAAACTGCTTTGCTGAAGCTTGCAACATCGTCACTTACGAGGAAACACTACATATGTGTCTTCCCAAAGTCGGCAGATCTTCGCACTCCAGTCTTATGAGTCTTATCATAGCCGGTCTACAATTCACCTAGCAAAAGACATAAAGCCAAATAATTTGGTATAGTTAACATGCTAGTCAAACAAACAAACAAGTTAATTTTTTAGCCGAAATACGTACTTATGTACGAGTATGTACAATGCACATACTCATCTATATACATATAATAAAATGATAACAAGGGCTGTTGTTGGGCGCGTATTATGCAGAAACTACTGTACATATTTAACGAATCCTTTGGCGTTCTATATCTTAGGATATTGGTCCTTATTTCCAATAAGAATTATTACGATACTCCTTAAGTGGATTAAGATATTAAAAGAAATAAGCACTGAGATTAAAAAAAACGGACAAAACCAGCCACTATAAAACTATACATTCGGAAAGTTTAAGAACTACTAATTTTCTTTCGCAGTATAACCAAAATAAACACATTAATTTTCTGTTGGTTGAGGCCCAGACTAGCTTCAAACTGTAGCGCCATCGTTGTAAGTAAGTGGTTTATTTCATTGCATAGGTTAGGTTAGGTTAGGATCGGCCCTCGATGAGGATGTACTTAGACCAAGAAGTAGGTCCATTGTACTGCCGATGTGTAAGGCGGGTGGATCACCCTCTTACTCTAGGAACCATTTGCTTCGTTGAATGAAGTCGAGAATTTTAGCCGTGCAGGCGTTGCCGAGATCATTAAGATCATTGTAGAAGTATTCACCCAGAGTGGCCTTCCTGATGTTGGCGAGCGCAGGACAGGCGCACAGGAGATGACTGATGGTCTCTTCTTCCTCTTCATCTCTGCAGCTTCTGCAGAAGTCGTTGTGAGGGATACCTAATCTCTGGGCATGTCTTCCTATGACGCAGTGTCCGGTGAGGACATTTGTTGTTTTTGAGAGGGTTCCTCTCTTGTGCTTCAAGAGTCCGATGGACCTGGATTTATTGAGTATCGGCCAGAGCTGTCTGGCGGTATGACATTGGTCTAGATGTTGCCATCGATGATTGGCTACTTTCTCGGCATCAATTTGAATAAGGTACTTAACATAAGACGCTGGCGCTTCGATGTCGGTGATGCTTATGCTATCTGTACCAGAGGAGCCTTGTCGTGCTAGTTCGTCGGCTGCACAATTCCCCGGTATGTCACAGTGACCTGGTACCCAGCAAAGGGTGAGGTTGACCAGCTATCTCGTTAAGAGATATGCGACAGTCTTTCACTGCCTTAGATCTCGTAGTGCTGGATGCGAGGGATTTGATGGCTGCCTGACTGTCGACATAAATAACAATATCAGGTGTTGATAGTGTGCTAGCCGCCAGCCAGTCAGCGGCTTTGCGAACTGCGGTGATTTCGGCTTGAAAAACGCTGCAGTAGTCTGGAAGGTTAAAGGAGAGGTGTATGTCCAGATCTTCGGAGAAAATTCCGGCACCGACTCCGTCCTTGGTTTTGGACGCGTCCGTGAAGATTGACAGCGATTCGTTGTAAAGGACATTGGGTTGCGTCCACTCACTTCTGTCCGGTATCGAGTGCGTGTAGCCCTTGTCAAAATCATATTCAGTGGGCAGATGGTCAGTGGAATTGGGAAGATGACGGTGCATCGAAAGTATATTGGCATGTCCCGTGTGTTGCTCCTTCCACTGCCTGGGGCCTCTCAGTCTTATTGCCGAGCTGACAGCCAATTGCTTACTGACGATGTCAATCGGAAGCAGATGGAGCATGGTCTGGAGCGCCGCTGTGGGAGAAGTTCTCAGTGCAACGGTAATACTGAGACATGCGACTCGCTGAGTTTTTTCCATTATGGATAGGTTGGATTTCTTCTCCAAGGCGGGCCACCATACCAATACTCCATACATGAGAATCGGTTTAATGACCGACGTGTATAGCCAGTGCATGATGCTTGGTTTAAGGCCCCAGGTGGAGCATACTGCTTTCTTGCAGATGTATAGAGCGGCCAGCGATTTCCTAGCCCGTTCGACGACATTCTCCTTCCAAATTAGCTTGCGGTCAAGCTTTAGGCCTAAATAGCTAGCACTATTTGAAAGCTTGAGGGTGGATCCCCTTATCTTGGGCGGAGTGAAGTCAGGTAGCTTGTGTTTTCTTGTGAATAGAACTAGCTTGGTCTTCGTCGAGTTAACGGAGAGGCCGCATTTATCGGTCCATCTGAGCAGTTCATTGAGAGCAGACTGCATGACATCGGCCAGCGTCTGCGGGTATTTGCCTGTTGTTAGAATGGCGACATCATCTGCATAGGCAATAACATTGCATCCAGTTTTTTCGATCTTTAGAAGGGCCTCGTTGAGCACCAAATTCCACAATAGTGGAGACAGTACACCCCCTTGAGGTGTGCCTCTACGAAACAACAGAGTGGTTCGCAGATGTTGAGCCTACGTAAGGCACTGGTAATCGAATTTGTTTCAACGTTGTTGAAAGCTCCCTCTATGTCTAGAAATGACACTAGGGTGAACTCTTTGGTTGAGAGTGATTTTTCGATAGGGTGGATGATGGAGTGCAAAGCCATTTCGACAGATTTACCTTTTTGGTAGGCGTGCTGTGATGTGGATAGTAGGGTGCTATCCTTCTTGAGAAGGAAGGACGTTAGACTAATAGGTCTAAGGTCCTTTGGGAGGGTGTGCGATGTCTTGTCTGCTTTGGGTATAAAGACCACTCTTACCTCGGTCCAGGCAGTTGGTGTTGTTCCGAGCTCAAGACAAGCCTTCAGAATGCAGGAAAGATACTGCCATACTATATTGAAGGCCGTCTGAATCTGGGCCGGAAAAACACCATCCGGTCCCGGGGATTTGAATGGTTCGAAACTGTTTACTACCCATTTCAGCTTATCTTCGCTGATAAGATGAGGAGGTGCCTGTGGGCGTGCAGCAATTACCAGGGCGCGATCATCGTTGGGGGTAGGCGTGCAGCCGTGGAAGTGAGTGTCCATGAGCAGGTTGAGCGATGCTTCGTCCGTTTTCATTGCATACCTATAGGTGCAAATTTATAATTATGGTATGCACATGTGCATTTTGACGTAGTTCATTTGTTAGCTAAATATTATATATACATAGGCGGCGGTTAAAGTCATGCTGGTGTAAGTCATTTCTCAAAAATATTGGTGTAAGTCCAGAAATGAATACTACACATACCAAACTGTTGCATGAAAATTTGAAGTTGATTAAAATGTTACTTTTTCAACAACAGATGGTAGCACAAACTTAATAGATAGAGGAAAATCTGATACGTATTGTTAAAAATTACAGCGATGCAAATCGTAAGTTCTTAAGCTAAATATGACTGACACCACTAACTTTATTTGCCTCACATAAAGTTATTGCGGACCACGCAGACAAAGTTGCGGGTACCTGCTACTATAATATATGACGGGTAGAAAATGCAAGGCCGACACAAATTTCATTTCGTTCCCCCTTTCTTTTATACCAACAACTAGGATTAGGACGTCCCCGATGGTCATCTGCCTCTTCGTCTTCGCCCTAAGAAAAAATGGAGTTTCTGATAGTCCCTAAAGTCAATAATTTACTGTAGAAGAAAATATGGTAGATCAATAAACCTCTTGGGGAACCTTAGTGCCAGAACGACAGCAACGCAATGATCATTTTGACTTGTAATTTTTAGGTATGCTACCAGGCATTTCTTTATTTTTAAGAAATAAATTAAATAGTCAATTTGCTTAGTTGTAATACAATTATAAAAACTGAAACCATCAAAACAAATATTCAAGAGCTGGAATGGATTCGTACTTTTTTTTGTGAAATCAAAATTTTGTTTACTCAAAAAAAAAGTATAACAGTAAAATAAAAACTATAAATATAAGATCGGGTAAATTATAAATTATAAAATGTATAAGAAACTAAATTCGAAATGCTGCAATATACATAGAAGCATACACAAAATACAAGCAATCAGCGAAGCATAAATATAACAACAGTTTTAAAATTTTTTTTGAAATATAAGAGAATTGGAAAATTTGAATTTAATTCAGTTTCTAAATTACAAAAGTTAGCGGAACAACTAAGTACAATAAGAAAAGTGTAAAATTATGACAGCACGTGCAAAGTATCTAAAGCTACTAACACTTACCAATGGAACATTTATTAATTATTAATTTAGGTACTAATTACCTATTCACATAAAATGTACAATATCTACCATTTTACATAATTCTCGTACAACACGGAAGCTATTTTATTATTTATGTTGACATTTTCTTGCTTTTTTTATCTTGCATGCAACATAAGTAAAATGTAATATTAAATTCGTTACACCGTCTTCTATAGCACGGATGCCTATAGACGTACACAATTGAATATTAATGTATTTCTTTTAAGAATATAATTAGCCTAACATTCCTCATTTTACTACAAATTAATGTTGTTGTTTGTGTTAAATTTCTTGATACACTTCTTCTATTTTAAATTGTTACTATAATGAATGAAATATTATTGTGTCCTTTATCAACACTGAAACATACATAGATGTATGTATAGTATACTTGTAAGTAATACTGTTAAATTGATATTCTAGCAACAATTATACACACATAATATTTGCCGTGTTTTTTTGAAACCTAGCCAGCCAGTCGTTCATTTAAACGATTTGCCAGCCAGCCAAAGCCAGTCGATTTTATACGAACATATCTCTAGGAACCAAGCAACCTCGCAGTGACAGCAACAACAAATAACTAAAAAACATTCGTTTTTGCACCGCCTGAAATTAGGCATCTCGAAATTCCCAGCAAGTAACATTTTGCTGGGGATAAAATCAAGAGTAGTAGCCAGCCGGTTGTTGTATTTGTTTTATGTGTAAAATTTTACTTTACTAGCAACTACTGGCTGGCTAGGTTTCAAAAAAACACGGCTATTGTAACAAATATCGCAGTGGTGTAAACAATTATAACATGTTTCGTTGTGAAATTTTTAACTTTGGTAATTTAATTTTTTTTTTCTTTTTATATAAAATTACTAGGTACTCGTAATTTGTAATTTATAGTCAGAATTATTGTGTGCTGTACAAAATAAGTTAAGAAAATCAACAAGAAGCTCTTTCTTTCGTCTATTACACTATTCTAATAGCACTAACACACTTTTGGGGGATCAAGTGTAAATTCTCTTGAGTCTGTCGGTCAAACATCCGATCGAACTTTTTTCTAAAAACCCTAATTGGCGTGCAAGCATAAAGAAACTTTGGTATTTATTTCACATCGAATTAAAACGCGCATAAAAAATAGTTGGACACTGACGTGCAGTAGCTGGTAAAGCCTTTCCTTGAAGAAGCAAATATGTTAAGACACTGCACGTTGACAATTATTTTTGTTATAGGGGCAAATAAAATGCAAATCGTAGTGAACTAGAATGTAGTAAAATAATAAAGCTATCACTTAGAGTGGGATATTTGTCTTATGGAATCGTTTGATGTTCGAATCCCAGAAAAACGCCAAAACGTTTTTTCATGGTCCCGCCTCTTATGGACGTCTATCAAGCATCCGAGAGTATTGTTGTCATGAGAAATCTTCTCAAAAAAAAAAAAAAACAAACTGTGGTTTACTCCTCTTCATATAATGCACACAAAGGTTGGTAGCAAGAATATTACAGTATTCTACGTGGAGAGCAACTGTTTCTCTTAATTTTGAAGGTACGAAATTGTTCCATGTTTATAGTTGGACATTGACCAACAACTTATTACTCAACAACCGAACACATTACTATTGACCAATCATAAGGTCTTGAAACAGCCAACAATATTATGAGGAATCAATGCCGCGAACTTAATGGCTGATTACTGAAAACCGCCCAGCAAAGAATAAAATAATAATAAATAGAATAAAACCGGAAGAAATATAAACCATAAGCAGACATGTACGTTTAGACTTAAATGTCTTTTTTCAGTTTATTTGGCAAATTATACATAAAATGAGAAGACTTAAGAGACTTGACTAACATTTAAATCGCCATCTGATTTTGAAGAGATTGTGTGTGTAAGTACAAACGAGCTAACGAGGGTTCACAAGTTATTGAACGGCATTTAAATAAGTGCACTTGTATCTTCGATCCACATTGTCTATATAAACTTATGGAACATTTCAAAATCACAAATTTAAACCCAGAAAACCTCTAGGAAAACTCCCCCTTGCACGTCATATTCTGATTTAAATCGACTTTGGCTAAAGGACAAATGTTTCCAGGAATTCAGCACAATTCTCAAAAAAAATGTGAATGTTAAAGTACCAAAGTTAGTTGTTTATAGTAAAAGAATTCTAGTGTAGTGATGTAATGTAAAAATTATTTTTGAAAAATTTTAAGCGTAGAGTATAACGCCTAACACAAACGTGTTATGTAATGTTAGTGTATTATACATCGAAACATAATTTGCGATTACTTTTTTTTTTCTTGTCACAACAATTTGATGAATGGATGAAACACAAAATATTATATAAACTAAAGTAGATGATTATTATTTTAAATGAATGATTAAAAGTAAAACAAAAATTAAAACATTTATGAAGAATATTGAATTTTTGGTTAGACACTTAAGAACATGGTTTCGCGTTGAAACTTTGAAATATACGATTGCGTTGTATTTTACTTCTTTCTTTATTAAAGTGATTAAATAAAAATTAATAAATTAAAAAAAAACAAAATTAAATAATAATATTAAGTGTAGAAGACAAAAGAAAAACATAATAGGTATGAAATGTAGTTTACCTTCACCCTCTGCAGATCTATCGGGTTCATAATGGTTCCCTGGAAGAATTCCACTGTGGTGAAATGTCGTTTAAACAAACCCTCCAATTCCAGATCGGGTGGTTTACTTTGTGTTTTGTTTAACAGTATTTTTTTGTTTATTTATAGTTTAATACGCATTGCAATTGAATTATAGTTTTACGTTGAGAGGGTTTGTTTCAATTGCAAAATTCATATTATAAAATTTGTTGGGAAGTGTTTTTTTATTGCAAAGTATTGATGAAAATGATAAACATTTGTTTTTATTTTTTAGAAATTATAAACATAAAGGGAAAGAAAAAAAGAAAGAAAATTGTTTATTAAAGATGACAAATCTGCTATAGTAATCGATTTCAAATAATCCTAAATCATAAAAATAATGAGTATTACCATTTTTAAAACACATATCCTAATAAAAATTGTACTAGGTACTTTCCTGTATATGTAGGTAGATTGATATACAATTAACATTTAAATTATTTTATTTAACATCGATTACAGTTTAAATTTTCTTCTAAATACGAGACTATTCTTTAACACAGTCAATATTATTTTATAAATTTTAAAGAGTGGATTATATAAATAATTAGAAAATACATAACAAGAGATTTAAAGAGAGAACCATCTACAAAATGTTGTATCTAAAGAATAAGAATAGTACAATTAGTTTGAAAAGTGAGTGTACATGTTGTTTCATTCCTTTTGCAGTAGATTTGACCGCATTCTTGAAGCCTTAATAAAATTATTTTTATGTCTATATGTATATGTGAGTATTATAACAAAATTGAGAAATTTATATAAAACCGAATTAAATTAGTAAGATTGGCCACCTACTCGTATTTGTTCGTTTACTCAACAACGGCTTTCAAACTACTATTACTACGAGTACTTTACGCTCGATGTTTTAAATTCATCATTCGGTAATCAAAATAAATTTTGGTTTATGTTTCATAAAACTACAATTTATCAAAATGACGTTATAGGCATCTCAGTGGATAATATAAGTTTCATTCAGTTGTTAAGATATTCAAAATGTATTCCCATTAACATTCAATTTATTTAAACTTCAAACTATCAGAGTGTGACTACGTCTAACTCTTACGTCAAACGTTCCGTAGGTCAACACTATTACATAAAGAGTAAGTAAAAAAAGTTAAATTCCCAATTTACATAGAATATTAAGTACTATTTTCAAATTATTATCCTAAAATTTTATTAAGGCTTATTCAAGGGAGACTTACTTTTCGTGAATGTGCATTACCAGTTTCTTTGCACAGAGATTCACCTAAGTCAGTTGTACGTCAGCCTTGTAGTATGTTTATAATCAAATTAATAATATAATTACATTCTAGCTCTACGAAGAATAATTTAAAAAGCAAATATCTGTTTTATTCATTAATACAGTATTATAAAACCAAATTTTAAGGAACCATTCTAAACTATTTTATAGAAAAACAGAAACAATAAGTATAATCAAGACAAAAAAAAAACAATATCTGTCATTCCTTGAAGCAAATTGGAAAAATAAAGCTCAAAACATAATAAAAATGAATAAAATAACTAAAATAAAATACATACTTCGGACATTAGGACGGGAGTTTCGAAGGCAATCATGTGGCTTGGTTTTATTTAAAAAAAAGAGGAAATCAGGATGGACTTAAGAAACGGAATAAATTCAATTGTATTATCCTTCATAATAATAGTTTAGAGTATTTCGCATTCAGAGAATTAATAAGTCAAATGATAAACAAATTTGTATCTGAGGTGGTAGCTTGAAAGCGATTGGAATCTGTTTTTTTTTTCAATTATTTATTATACCTTGACTCGCTCCAAGTCGACAGCGTTCATCATAGTTCCCTGAAAAAACGCCACAGTCGTGTAATGGCGTTTCAATAGTCCTTCTAGTTCCAGATCAGGCTCCTTGCTATTTGTTTTGATTTATACATATATACATATTGTTTTTATAAATAGATCTATTTTATTTTTTTTACAAAATCATAGTACTATAAGTTTTTATAGTCTCTCAATCAATCTACCTTAGAAATAATCTCATCTGACTACATGAATATAATAGTTATTCAAATTCATTCAAAAATACTAGCAATAAGAGAATTATTTTCTCATCTTATTGCAAGCAATTCTTAAAAAAAAAAATGCATATAAAAATAATAAAAACAATTAACTTAAATTACACATTTAATTGTTTTAATCCACAAATATACAACATTTTAGACTTACCGATGTAAAAACACTACTTCAACGTCTACATCCTCTCGGTCTTCGTGTAGAAAATCCTTCAGGAAATGTGACACTGATTCGTATGTTATATGGCCACATACCACAATGTGTCTACATTTTCAATTTTCAATCAAAACCGTCATTCGGTCCATGTTAGTCGTGCAGATGATATGAAGGAATATATTCCAATTTTTTTAATCGAAATTCAACGGAATGCAGACGAAGGGAGAAAAAACTTTGTATTAGATACTTTTTATACTGATATAGTTTTATTTTAAATAAGTTGTTTTTAAATATGTATCTTATAGGTAAAATAATGATAAAATGATATTTTTTTATGTTAAGTCTGATGATTGTGTTTTTTTATATATATATTTTTTTAGTGTAAGAATGTTAAGTGTTATTATGGAACTCAATTTAAGATATTATTTCATTCATTATTCACAACAGAAATAATTCCTTAAATTGTTAAAAAAAATAATGGATAGTAAGTATGAAAAATGAGTGAGAGAAGATACAACAAAATAAAAATAATATTCGAAAGAATATGTTGATAATAAAATAGAAAATTATACCACGATGGTGTATTATTGTAAAATAAAGTACAATAGTAAAAAGAAAATATAGACTTTTACTTTAATATCAAAAATTATTAATTGAAATAAAAATTACCAACAAAAAAAATAAATTTCAGTATTTTTTAAAATATTTTAGTCTGCTACCCCATAATTATTTACATAAAAATTACTATTTGTATTTTATTGAATCAAATGAACAAGTCTTATTTTGCCGGTGTAAGTTTTTTTCTTTTTTGCAGACCATTTGATTCAACAGTGATATTTTTTTGGAAATAAAAAATAAATAAATAAATACTCTCATAACAAAACTACCATGCATTTCTAGAAAATTCTATTTTGTATTATTTTTTATAAAAATCACGGTAACAAAGTACATAGCAGCAAACCTCATGAGCCAATTCTTAAGAGTGTAGTGCAAAGACTACTTTTGATTGGATAGGTATCTATATCAATGTTTACTACTATGAAAGTAAAGGATAAAACAAACAAGAACATACAATTAGTATCGAAATAACAATTCATTCACTATAAACATTACAACATTCCGGCTTACTTAAGTATGTCCTGGATTATAAACAAATGCATACTCAATCATTGACAAATTCTAAGTCTACACAAGTACAATGGTTCAAACATGCGTGCATAAGTATGTAATTGCGGTCGCCTATGCAATTTGCAGTATGAGTCATATGAATTATATTGGGTTTCTTTTTTTTTTTTTGTAAAAGATAAGAATTGTTTTGGTATTAAATTTTGGGTGTCTGTTTTTTGTAATTTTTGACAATATTTTGGAGGAAGTTCTTTTGTTTTGTTTGTGAAATAAAGAACAAACCAAGTCTACTCGTATTGACAGATTTTTTGCTATAATGTATTCATATACAAATAAATAATAAAATAAATAAATTGATACGAATAAGACATATATGTGTATGTAGAAGTGGGTTACTTAATATTATTGTATAATACTGTCCTCTATAGCCGCATGTTACCACGCCGCTTCAAAATTATGGAACTGAACAATTTATTTATATAATGTTGATATTACCTATATGCTGCCGAAAGAAATTTGCAAACTTAGCGGTTTGCACAACCCCACTCTCGAATTATTTTCTTTTCGAAGATTTTAAAAATCTTTTAAATAAAACCCTATTTTTCACAATTGTGAACTCGGTTCGACTGTTTGAATTTAAGAGAAATAGTTATATCCTGGCTGTCAGCTTAGGTTCAGTTCAAACTATTTATTTACATTAGTATTGACATTTACGGAATTTTGTAGCTCATTTCTAAAACTTCAAAATTAGGGTAGCACATTGTTGTCAGGCATTTTCTAACCGGAAATCACCCGAATCTTGAAAACGCGGAATGTTAAAATTGCCAAAAAGATAGTCGACAGGTCTTCCAAACAGGTGACAAGAAATTGTAGATTATTTGCAAGATTTATGAAAGTGGATAGAAAATCAATTTGTCAGAAAAAATGGGGAAGGGTTAAAAAAGAATGGCAATGGTGTAGTGGTAACGTGGTCAATTGCCACGCTAATGGTTCATGGTTCAAATCCTGACGTCAGCAAGCATTTATTTATTTATCATGAAATATATAAAGTCAGTCCGATTAATTGCGAAAACTTGTGTGAACACTACTGCGAAGGCATAACACTGCTAGTAGCTTCGTCATATGACTGAAAAATTGTTCACTCTGTTAGATGATTAATTTGCCTATGGCGTCGGTAATTGCGAAAAAAAATACTGTGAATCGAAATCCCCACTTATCTGGACACCACCCCCCGAATTTTCTCTGAAGCATAAACAACTTAGCTTCAAACCACTACACCAAAATCTTTCTCTCTCTATCTATCCCAGAAATTTGGAGCACCTACCGATTTTCAACCTGCTTCGATTATGTTATTCAAATCTCTTTCATTGTGCAGAATTTAATAATACAGACTCTTTAAATCGTAAATGTCTACTTTGTCATATTATCAAAACGAATTTATTTATTATTCACAAAACTTTAGAATACAAAATTTTGAAATATAGAATTTAGGAAAAACACTGTTTAACACGTCAAAATCAATGTTTGGTCATAAATGTATACATGTGATACATTATTACATTATTTCGGATTTTTAAGTGCGATTCGGGTATATAATGACAAATAAGTTTGATTTTGTTACTTAAAAGAATTCACAATACGAGCCTTGTTCATGTCTGTAAAAGACTTTGCGAAAGCGTGTATTTGAAAATGTTCTTTAACAAAGCAAAAATAGTTCACCAGAATTGAATTTATAAAATTACTGGAAGAACGTTGAGCCACTTACCACGAATGTATGAACTGAAATCTTTGAAAACATCATCTCAGCTATGGAGGATTAAATCTCGAAATTGTTTATTTGCATACCTATGGTCAGCAATCGATAATACGTTGATAAAAAAAAACTTAAATGCTTGACCGACAGCGACGGAACTTTATACTTACATAGTTTGATGGAATATAATCGAAATGGAATAAAACTTCTCATACACAAACTCAGGTTGTAAGGGCGCGTTCTGCCATACACAAAAAAGAAAATTGAGTTCAAAATAGTAAAAATATAAAAATGATTCACAATGACAGTGATGAGAAGTTGATTCTGAGAGCGTCTCATTTCTATGAAATGAATGGGAATCTTAAATCAATTAACAAATATCTCCGACAGATAAGGCTATGACATTCGACCGACATATGTATGTAATAGTATATAATATAATCGAAAAATATAAATTTTTCTAAATACTGTTTCTTTTCAGTTGGAATTAGAAATACAATTTTTCATCATGGATCATGAGCATGAAACTTGAAATAAATTCATCCACCCGTTAATACTATCGTCGGCTGTACAGACATATGGGCTGACAGAAAGACAAAACATATACATCCACCTTTAAATTATCTATATAATAGCGATACCGAATTTGATGAAAATCCCGAGATCAAAATTTGACACAAAACCAACATGTTCTTACTTGACATCCATTGCCTCTTTCCGAATCAATAAGAACAGCGGTGACATTCTCCTATAGTTGTAAACTTCCGTTATTGTCTGTCTTCATATAGCCGGAGTTTATTCTAAGAATAATCGAATCAATCAATTCGTTGCCTTGGGTAGACTAACTACTGTTTTCCAAGCGAAGATCTATTCGATCGCCACCAAAATGCACATACTTTTTAGGAAAAGAGTAAAGAGCAAGTACCTTATTGAAGCTTACCTTACACGAGCTTCTATAGGCTATAAATCATCTTTTCACAACCGCGAAATAACTGCTATGTCTTCAGTAATATGAATATTGACATAAACTAAGCTTACATTGTAAGAGGCTGATCATCAGTTCAAAATAAAGCCGGACTTAGGATTTTCTCGGACTAAAAATAAATGTATTGCAAAGCTAGTATGTCCATTCACTTGAACCAGCATTTTTAAACCATTGGTATAAGAAGCTCAGGTCTACGTGAATGTTGTCTTGAGGAAATTTAAATGGCTTTACATTTCATCTGTGAATTTCCAGCCTTCTCCCAAATTACGATGTCTTCCTCCGGGAATCTCTTAGAGCCCTTAACTCGGTGCAAAATCAATAATAAGCACTGAACAGGCGGCTATGCTAATAATCACCTATCAAATGCAATTTACCTATTTCTAGTGCATTTTTAAAACTTGTGTAAGTAAATGGGTACGCGTAATCACCATTTTATAACATCTAGGTATGCAAAACTCCAGCTTAGTTCTGCCAAAGATATTTTGCTGGAAATCGGTTGCCAACCAATCAAAATGCTGAGATGTACCAAGTAAACTGAAGCCTGGGGCAAGAGCACCCATTATTTTCAAATTCCGATCAAACATAAGCCTTATACGGTCAAGTCTGTGAACGTGAAAACTTGTGTACATCTTTTAATACATCTTTCTACCAGTTTTAACACTAATTTTTCGTACGCCTGCGTTAATATATATTTCTCTTCAGAGTCATAGTACAGCACTTTAAGGCAAGCTGAATGGAAGAACAAGTAAATCTTTTACTATAACAATAACTTTCCTGTGCTTATACGAGTATTACAAAAAAAATAGAAAAAAATACAAATGTAAACTCTAATATTCCAGATCCGGCTTGGCTACGGTTAATAGATTTTGAAGTTAAAAATGTTGCTAGGGTTCGCAATCATTAAAATACTTCTGTAGTTTTCTATTCTGATATTTATAAAGTGTATAAAATTAAAATAAGTAGAATAAACAAAAAAAATGTCAGTTGATAATCTATAACCCCCCGTACACTAAATTACACTAAATCGGTATTCTTATCTGTCCAGTTTCATTTAAGTCATCAAGTTTGTTGTTGTACGTAACACACCCTTTGACATCGATATGCACTCCAATCATCTGCAATATCAGAAAGTTTTTATATTTGACCAAAAAACGCTTTATATGTGAAATGCGTCACTTATAAAAACTACTTACAACTTTCATATACATAAAGTCATAATGCTTTGAATTGTCAAAAATTCATATCATTGACACCATCCCTTTCCAATTTCTTTTGCTATTGCCAATTGCTTGGAAAAAGTTGTCAATATTATTGTAAAGGTATTTCCCAGGAGCCTTATGTGGTTTAAAATGTTTGTACAAAACAATTGGGCATAAATATTTACAAGATTAAGGAAAAAAACAAAACTAAACTTCAGTCACGCTTTCACTTTGTTTTGTGAGTGAAAGTCACCAATCCTCGCAGTGATACATTACCATCGAATCATATCTCGGTTAACACACCATTTCCTCAATTTGTTGATCAAGGATTCTAATAATTATGTAACGTAAGCCAAAAGCAATAAGGATTCTTAAAAGTACAATCTGAAGAATTGGTGTAGATTTTTCAGTTTCTTAAGTGCAGATTATGTGAATTATTTTCTGCCTACTTTTAATTTCAAAAATTGTATTATGAAGCAAAAAAAAACACATTTCTAAGAAAAATCTTTTCAGCTTCCACATAAAGCTCCGCAAAATAAAAAAAAAATATTTGAACAGTGGAAAATGCAAATGCTTGCAGTAATGTAATATTTAATCAATTCAAAAAACAAACTCTGTAAGCTCTAAATTATTTCTAAAATTAAATGGAAAAAAAATAAAAAGAGGTTCTTGTGTTACATGTAAATAGGAAAAGTTTAAAAAAAAATATATATGCCTGGCCACGCATTTGAATTTGTTTTGGATATTTGTTTAACTAATTTTTCAATTAACATAATTTGATTCTTTGTGCTTTTTCAAATGAGTTTCTAATTTTATTTTGAACATAGGAGTTCCAATTTGTCGTCTCAACAATAAAGGGTGGGTGGATTTGTGTTTTTATTAAAAATTGTTTCTTTTTTACTGTTATCCGCATGAGGTTCAAAATGCTAAAAGGAGGAAGGTTCAGCAAGTTTTACAATAATTGTTTGCATCTGTATGATTGGGTTCTTTTTCTGAATAATAAGTTACAAATTACTAAATATCGTGCAGTTCTAGAGATCAAACCTGGACGTAGAGATTTTTTATTCTTTGTGAAATAGGATATTGGGAATTTTGGTTATTTGTATTTATTTTAAGAGAATTAAAAAAAGGATGAACTTAAGGGAAACAAAGAAACTATATTCGCTGACTAAACAAAATGTTAAATCATATAAGGAAGAGGTTGTTCTCTTTTATAACTGAATATAATACAAAGGACATTCACACGCAAAACTTTTTACCACACATCCGAATAGAAATCGGCATACTTAAGAGTACTTTACAACAATTACAATAGTTTCATATTTAGTATATTTTTAAACATAGGAGTGAGATATCACATCATGAAGACTTAACGCACCTTTATCATACTATTCATTTTTGCCAATTATTTTCGGAAAGAAAAAGAAATAATTTTATTTGGATATACACGATAAATCTTCAAGACAGTTACGTTTAACTAAATATTTACCTACGATTCGATTTTAAATTATTTTTTTTATAAATTGTATATTCGACAGTGGAATTCCAACAGAGGAGTAAGAAAAAATAGTAGTAGTTTATTATTATTCTTAAGAATAACATATAGACACATACTGTAGAAATATAATAGATATGTAGAACATATATATAGACAAAACACGACAGATAAACACAAAACGACGATGTTTTACGACCTAAAAGAAGACAAATCTATTTGCACACTTTAGAGTTTAATAGTAATATAAATCTTTTTTTGTATTGAAAATAAAATTCAATGAAATAAATATTTATATTTACTGAAACGAAGACAAATTAAAGAAGTAGAAGTAAAACAAATGAAATTTATTGAAAAGAAAATAGGTTAGCTTTTTTGGAATTTTGGAATGGTATTTTTTTTTTACAAAATAACAATCAAAAATCGAAGAGATAAAGAAAACACAACGAAAGAAACGAGATTTTGAACTTAAGAAATGTTTATCAATAATAGTACCACAATTAGGTAATCACTAAATTACTAAGTTATGGACATTTTGTTAGTAAGTGAAATAGAGAAAAGAAAAAAAATACATTTTAGGAAAACTACAACACAATTAGTACACAATTACAATTTCATGTATTTTGAAATTTATTTTTCTGCTTCACAACTGCTATTGACACACAAATATTTAAACTAAGTATTCATGATTTAGTTAATAAATAAATATGAAAATTAAAATAGTATGTATTTTTTTAGAAAACAAAAAAAAGCATTTGATTATTTTTATCGAATTATGTATGGTTTTATATGTAAGCGTTCGTTTTAATCGACTTTTTTAATGCAACGAGAACTATTGGGGATCCTATAGTATATATATATCAATGACTAAATTGACAATTGAAGAGGAAATGGATGAACGCCTAACATAACAAAATATAAGAAAGACATTTTCCGTCATGTACATATGTATACGGTATGGCGGTATGTATACTTCTTGCTTAACAAACAAAATCTCGATCGTTGTGAGTCTCTATAGTATTTATTTACCTTCGGATAAAAATAAAATCCTGAAGATCTGGATTGATTTATGAAATACTTTAGATACGAGTATTATACTACTCAACACGTTGTTCGCGATAAGTAAAGCTCGTGAATTAAAATGATGCTCTGATTTTAAAATTCACTGCATTCATATTTCTCTCCGCGTACCATTTTTCGGTTATAGGAGTATTGTGTCTTAGTTACTCTTTGTCATTTTGCTCAGCCACTTAATTCCTGCTAAACACCTTCCATCACTTCCATATATTCAAGCTTATTTCTAGAACGGAATTACATATGTATGTAAGAATCCTGTATCTGTAAAATGTATTTTTCCATAAATACGAGTGGTTTTTCCGATGTAACATGCCAGCATATCTTTTAAATTTCTACGAGTTTCACCTAAAGCTTACATATATTCCTTTCATAAAAATTGTGTAACTTAAAAACCATAAATTGGTTAAAATTCCATTTTAGTTGCAAATTCAAAGATACATACGAGCATGAAAAGACGAATTCTGTAACAGTGGTTCAGATTGATTATTGTGCTTATATGGAAAAAAAAAATATTCGTATTCCATATAAGCCAGAACTCAAAATTGTACGTGATAAGAAAATTATTTAGTTCATTTAAATATAAATTTGGTCCACAATTTTACTTTTGAGTGACTTTCCGATAATATTCTTAATGTCATAAGACATTCATCCAATTTTCTCTTCAATTATTCTTACCTATTAAGGTGAAAATAGAAAAATTAAAATAGATTTTTGAACATATCCTAGCTTCAGTCTCCATCATCGACAAAATGTATCGGATTGTTAGGACAAAACGTCTGGTTAAGATATCTGGTAACATCCTTACTCTATTGTGTAATTCCTTCCCATCTTTATTTGTCAAATATCTCCAGACAATTATTTTTTTTAATCAAAGGAAAAGATTCAATAACAAACAAAACGTAGCTAATAGGAATGTTACCAACAATATGTTCGGCCTGCTGAAAATCACAGATTTTCCTATTTTATATACGCTTAGCAAAAATACATTACATTAAATTTAAAAACATTAACATCATATGTGGGCTAAAAACCTGTGAAATAATATCGACGCTTAAGACTAAGTAGTTCAATTGAAATACTACTTATTTATATTTTAATTGTTTTTTCTGTGCATCCTGCTTTTTCCATAGTTAATTGCTTGAAAGTTATTGAGATATCCATGTTGTAAAATTCTTTATATCATTATTATATCAATCTCTTTGGCGGAAATGTGTTTTTTTTTTTGAGCTGATAGGAAATAGAAAAAATCTTATCCAACCCGGAAAAAAAACTAGAGGAAGTTTGCTAAAAATTAGTTTGGAGAGGTTGGATTTGGTTGGTTAATAAATTAATATTTGGCGCGACAGCTCTTTAAATACCAGGGCCTAGCTTCTCGCAATCACTCATGTTGTGTGCGTTATATTTTTCACACGAATCGAAGGGACCTACAGTTTAGTGCCGTATCCGAAGGGCGATTTTTCGAGGCAACAATACTCTCGTATATTTGTGAGACACTCGCGAGAGGTGGGGCCGCGAAAAAACGTTTTGTGTTTTCTGGAATTCGAACTTGGAAACTCACGCGCAGTGATCCGACACTGCTGGTTGGTTGGCTGGAGCAAATAATTGCCTATTAAGAATACCAAAAATTACACTTATTCTTCAATAATCGTCAAAAACTTCATTTGCATACAAGAAACAAGCAAAAAGAGCATTCGAAAGTCTTAGTAGAAAGCCCGCATACTCGTCCCTTCGGACCCTTCGGAGGTGCTACATGTTTAGCAAACTTTTCTTGCAGAAAACCATGCGAAACGACCAAGTATAAATCTCTAATGCTCTGACTGTGAAGGAAATGAAGAAAAAACAAACTTTTTAAACAAAACGATAGATGGTGCTTGTAACAAAGAATATCATGTCATCTATTGCAGTTCCTTTTGGAAGTCAGATTCTTTAATACCATTCTATAAAGGCCATAGGAACTGTTCTTAAGTAGAAGATTTCCATTCTGCTTCAGAAATTTCAGTACTTTATTCAACTTAATTCGAATTAACTTGAGTAAAGTACCTGCTATTTTGAAATTGTATTAAAACTTCGGGGTATTCTTTATCTTCCTTATACGAGTAACTTTCATTCGACTTTGTCAATTAACTTCACTAAAATTCTTACTCCATAGAGTTGAAAATTTAATCAGGACGAAGTATGCATTAACATATTTCCCAAATTGAATTACAGTTACATCACCCCCGATTTGGATACAATTTTTTAAGAATTTTGATATATAAATTTAAGTTTGGACTTGTCTAGCTTCGAAAATATAAGCCTGCAGTTTGTTGAATAATTTCGCCTGAAAATAAGCAATTCTGTTTTTAAATAAAAATGAGATTTTTGTTTTTTTTTACTAAAACCTAAGTTTTTAACTTCTAATAGTATGTAAAGATCGGATTTCAATAATTTAAAAATATTTACTAACGGCAAAAAATAATATTGACATTTTAAGATATATTGAGTTTAACTGCTGGCAATGGAGGGAAAGCTACCTTCTCCTTGTGTACAAAGGAAAGGGTTATAACTAAACGAAACTGTGATAACTACCGTTCGATCAGGCTAATGTCACACACCATGAAGATCCTTGAGCGGGTATTAGGTGGCCGACTGCGAACAATAATACGGCTCTCTGATGATCAGTGCGGGTTTTTCGCCGGTAAAGCAACCACAAATGCAATCCAAAGTATAAGAATCATAATGGGAAAACATCGTGATTCCTTAAAGGATTTGCAAATTGTATTAGTTGACTTGACAATATCTGATATGGGAGGCGCTAAGATATTGAGGGGTTCCAGAAACCTATGTTCAGATGGTCATAGATATGTACGAAGGAGCAAAGACAAGAGTAAAATGTCCCTGTGGAGTAACAAAAGAGTTCTCAATTAATGTTGGGGTGCACCAGGGAAGCGTTTTAAGTCCTTTGATCTTTATTGCAGTCGTTGACTATCGGCTTGAAAGTAAAGTGACGGACCCCAAGGTACATCAATTATTCATGAGTGAGGATCCTACATCCCTGCTGCAAGCATTTGATGTGTGGGTGGACGTTTTGGAGGGAAATGGGCATCGCATTAGTTAAAAAAAGGTACTTATGTACTTATGCTGCTCATTTTCTGATCCACTCAGGTCTATTCCGGGCATTTATTTGAATGGAGCAGTGCTTCCTAAGTGCGAAAAGTTCAAATATATGGGATCTATGATCAATAGCAAAGTAACCTGTGATGATGACATCATTCATCGCGTAAGCCTAGGGTGGATGACCGAGAAAACTCCGCTATCTTCCGTGAGCGAAAAATCCCTCCTAAGTTGAAAGGAAGGGTCTACACTGCAGTTATGCGTCCAGCGCTCATATACGGTCCACAATCTTGGACGATGTACAAAAAGTATGGGAGTAAATAAACAGCAGCATTACTGTATTTAAAATTTAACTAGCATAATAGAAAAAAATATGCAATTTAATTTTGCGTGCGTAATTTGAGTGCGTACTCAACAGTGCTGCCAATTCAAAATATGAGTTTGCATTATTTAGACACTGGCAGCTGTTTTTGACACTTGCAGATAGTCCTTTGATGATTGAAGATGATGATGCGTTGACAATGGACATCATATAGATTTAAGGTAGAGGCTAAGACAAAGTTTTATTAAATACAGCCTCTAAAGGGGTCAAACATAGGTTGAAACTTTCCGAAATTCACCTTCACGATAGTAAACGATGTTATTCGATTTCAAAGAAATTCTTACGAACATTAAAATGGTAAACAACAAAGGCTAATCTACAAGGTATATATATTATATATTTCCTAAAATAGTCCCCTTAAACAATTTCTAAATGTGGATATTATGTTAGTTCATATAGAACAAATGATAAAACACAACGATGGCAAATACCAAAATACTATATGATAACTTCAATTTATTCATTGATGAATTTTTGAAACTGTAAAGAGAGTTCCACTCTTCAAATCTACAAGCACATGTAAAAATATTAGCTGGTATATTTTGATAAGTTATACTGTAGCCTCTCACTTATTATTATTGTTGTTGATGATTATTTAAAGTTGTGAGAGACAACCTTACTCTACGGTCTAAAAATTTCCCTTTCAAGGAGCCACATACGATGACATACACAGATAGTACTTTTCACACTGCATTACCATCGAGCGTGGTATGGCAACACTAATGCCATCATTCACATTAGTTTGCTCCACACTTCACATTTCACAACTCACCCCTAGTATTTCGTATAAATACGCCAACCACCAACAGAGTCGATAGAATTGGAAATAACGAAGAAAAAGTCCGTTTACTGTGAAAGTTGATTGGCGAATTTGTCGAGACAGTAAAGGTTGAGATTAATAAAGAATAAAGTGATTGGTTTATTTCGAAGTATAACGAAGTGAAGTTGTTTACAAATAAACAGTTTAAATACACAGAAAAAACGATTTTATTATAACGAACCCCAGCACGAATATTACAATACATATGTATATCATGTTAATCGAAGATCACATTCTATACCCTATACATGTCACTACCTATGCAATAGTGGGTATATATATAACGAAAAACTTAAAAAGCTGTTTTTCATCTCGCAACGACTTAAGGGGATTTTTTTTTTAATTTATCGCCTTTTGCGCATTTAAAATTCATTGGAAAAAAACGGAAAGCTAACAAGCAATACAAACTAAAAAATAACCGAACGAAGAATGCATAAAATCCGACATAGGCATGCGACCGGATCATTCTGTTGCGCACGCGTGAACACACATAAAGGAGAAAAACGAATAACATAATTCCACCCCCAAAAATACATAAAATAACTACTTCACCCGCTCGTTATTCATTTTTTTAATTTTTCCGTTTAACTTTTTACGAAATATTTAATAACTTCTTCACGCGCTCCTTATTAATTTTTTTATTTTTTTTTTTGGTTTTTCCGTTTAACGTTTAACAAAACGAAAAAAACTGAATGACGGGGGTGTGAAGTATGTAGTATTATATATAACAGCCAGGGGTGGAATCACGCATGAGAAAAGTTAAAAACGTTCTCGTTTGGCCAAAGAAAAGTTTATTTTTCGCTGAAAACCAACAGTTTCATTCGTCTGCGTAAAACAAAGAGGTTTTTTTTTGGAACAAGTTCTTAAACTAGTTATACTTTTTTAAATAACTATTTCGTTTCGTTAGCAGATAAAACGAAAACAACGCACCTCTACTATATAACATAAATTATAAACCTAGTATATTACTTCCCAAGGTGGTATTGAAATTCGAAATTTCACGTAGTATACCACATTTGTGGTATTGCGGCTGATTTTAGAGATTTTTTTTAATACTGAAAGTCGACATGTGCCTGAGTAATCTTCGCCTACTTATTTTAAATTTGTTTGTTAGTAGTATAATTTGTATATCTGTGCTCCTGGTTGTTTGACTTATAACCTGCCTAACTAAGCAACCCCTGAGACGTACATTTCCAGTAATTCTCATTGCAAAATTATTTCCGTTTTACTATTTTTAATTAAAAATGAAGCCAACCAAATATGATTGAAAAATAATTTATACGAAAAATTAACACAAAACCACAAACGAAGAAAAAGATTAGTAACATTTATTAATATAATTTTAATCACTTCGACTGGACACAGTAGTTAAACAATATTATAGAACAATTACTTTAATAAACACCAATCTTTAGATTTATCAATAAATTCCCTTATTAGTTTTTTTTTTTTAAATTGTAACAATATACTTTTTAGATTGTTTTTAATGTTTCCAAAGAAAAAATAACACAAACACAAAGCGTGCAACATGAGAATGATTAAATTTATTATAGTTTTATTCCATATCACAAAAAAAACTTAATCAAACTAAAATAAATTAATTATTAATACAATTTCTATTTCAAAACATTAGTTAAGTCTTATTTTGTTTTTTTTTTAAGTATATTATTGTATTTAGGAAAAAAATAAAGTGTGTAAACATGATAAACTTTGTACTTGTTTTGATTTTCCTAAAACAAAAAGAATTTTGAATACGTGCTGTGTTGTATCGAATTATTTGATTTGGAATTTGTCGGCTAAATGATAATTTTTGTATGGGAAAATATATGCGATTAAGAAAGAAAGATAATATTAAAATTTCTTTAATGTGTGTTGATTTCTTTTATATAAATATAATTTTGTTGGGTTTTGTTTTGTTGTGGTTGTGGTGGGTTACTGGTTTTGGTTAGTTGAAAATTTCGGTTTTAGTATGAATGGGACGCAAAAGAAAAACAACGCATTCAACAAAAATCATTAATACATGATTTTTTTAGATGTATTTTGATTTTTTTTTTCTTTTGATTTGGTGTTTATTTTTTTAATATTATTATTTTTAATTTCACTTTGTTTTACTTCAGAATGAATTTCTTTTGTTTTGGATTTTTTTAAGAATACTAATTGAAATTTGTTCTCACCTTCGACCCTTTTCATTTTTTAATGTGCCCCCATATTTGGCTCTTGTTCCAATCAAGTCTATTATCTCAGGTATACAACTTGCAAATATCGCCTGTTTTCAATACGAGAAATAATAGTTAAGCATAATTTCGATTGTATTTTTTGTTTTATGTTTTGTATATTTTTTTTGTCTGCTACAAAATTTTGAAGAAAAAACATCAAATTTGAACAATTTCACATTTTACCGTCGTGTTTTTTTATCTACCCAAAGAAACATTCTGACACTATGAAAAAGGTTAGTGTATGGCGACAAAAAAAAACCTGCAATTTTGTATAGGGAACGATGCTCCATAGCGGCAAAAGTTAAACAGATATAATGCCGTTTCGGGGAATTTGTTGCTTGAGAATCCTTAAGTCCAGTTTTCGGTGAAAACCAAAATTATAATTTTTATGTTTTATTATTTTTTTAATAAAAATGTTCAAAATAAAATAATATAAAATAAAATTTGTTTTAAGTACTTATTTACATAAATAAACGTTTTAATAGGAAATAAAATAAAAAATAAACCTATTCTTGTTTTTAAATACCTACTGTCTTATAAAAATACACTCACAGTTTATAACAATTGTCTATACAAAAATAATAAGACGACAAAAAAAGAATTAAATGAAACTAAAAACTTTTAACAAAAATAATCTTCTACCACAATATTCTCTTTCACACAATGGATGGAAAACACAAACTTATTGATTTTTTCTTTTCTTGTAGTAAAAAAAAAACTCAAAAAATCTAATAAAGGGGTGCCGTGACTAATAGTTTATTTTTTTGGGACCCCGAACAAGTTGTTCTTTGAATTTTTTTTTACACAACTAGGCTTCGATTTCTTGGGACATTTATGTATTTATTGTCGCGGTGATTTTTTATAATTTCACTACAATAGTCTTTTTTATAAAAAAACTTAGCTCATTGAAATTTATTTTTATACATATACATATATGTATATATATATATTGAGGGGACATTTTGGGATATGTATAATATTCTTCACAAAAATCGAGGAATTTTTTTTTTTTTTTTATAAGTTTTGGGACTTTTGTTCTTTTGTTCTAAAAAAAGTATTGAGAAATGGAATTAATTATATTGAATCTAGGAATAACAATAAGAATAAATAAAAAAGGGAGAAAATTTTGTACTTATAAACATTTTTTTCTTATGATTTTTTTTTCTAATTATGCGTGGCTGCGGCATACAGGCTGTGCAAGCAAAAAACTTATTCAACATTATTATTAATTAATATTGTTAAATGTATTAAAAGTAAACGTCTACGGAATAATTTCATTTTTCTGTTATTTTTTTTGTTTGATTAACTAAAGAAAAAAGCTAAAAAGTAAATTCTAAGAAAAATATATTTATAATTATGTTATTTATATATTTATATATATAACAGAAAAAACTTAACACAAAATACAAAAATTAATTTAAAATGAATAATAAGAAATTAAAACGAAATAAGGTTGCTTAATTCAAAGAAAATTGGTATTCTAATACAAGGAATTGCATAAAAAATCAAACGTTCAATTAAAAAACTGTTTGTGAGTGTTTGAGAAAGAAACAAAATTAATAATTTTCTTCTAAGAAAAATGTAACTCAAACCGTTTTGCACTCCCCGAGCAAAAAAAAAAACCAAACAAAATGAAATACAAAATTAATTATTTTTCTTACAAAAATTAATAAATAATAATTCAAATCTTATACAAACAGGACAAAAATCAGTGTGCGCAGTGATTCGATCCAATTAATTAGAACTATTTGTTATTTGTTAATACAGATTTTCGAAAAAACAAATCTAGTTAAAAGATTAAACATACTTTACAAGATCTAATTGTTGTTGACGAATTAAAACAAATAAAAAGATATTATATTAAAAATGTAATTTTATGAAAATTGTTCGTTTAGTTTTGGTGCCAATGAACTGATTTTTGAAGTTTTGATTTCTGTTTTTTTTTCATTCTGTTATGTAGTTGTTTTTGGTTCTTCTTTAATTTCTTTCAAAATTGATATTCAAAAAGCAAATAAAATATCTAATTATGTATAGATTTTGAATCCTAAAATTGACTGTACTGTAAGCATTATGTTTTCAAAAATTCATCGATTTCTGTTGAGCCGCTTTTTGAGTAACTTGTCGCTGATACTTTATTTTAAATACTTTTCTTTAACTTAAATTTTAAACATCTTCTGTAAATTATACCAATAAATTCAAATAAATTATAAAAACTAAATATTTAAAGTAAACTAAGCTAAAGAAATTAAAAATCTAGTTTTTAGTTAACTATTTAATTGAAATAAACATGCAATAAATGAAATTTAGAATTTATTTTATATTAAGAAATAATTTCTTTAATAAATTTTCAAGTTAATAATTTGTTTAGTTAACAATTTATTGATCTACAATATATGTAAATAACTTTTGCTTTTTTGTCGCTTTTGTATATTCCGCATTCCCATTATGTATTTTTAAGATAATATATTATGAATATGGAATAATTTACAGAAGGTAAAAAAATTCAATTATTTATTATTTGTTATGAAAGAGAACAATAATGATAACTCTATTTTAGGATATTCATATTTGTATAGAAATTAAAATCTGCATTTGTACTTTTATTAAATTATAGGCCACGAATTAAATTGAGCTGAGACACATGCCGCCAAGAAACCAATGCCTTTTGAAAATTAATTTATCGTAATTGATGAAAGAAATCAAAATAAAAACTGAGTGTGTTTAAAAAGCTGTAAGTGTAATATTTTTGGGATACAAAGTTTTAATTGGACAACCTTGTATTGGAAACATATTAAATGATATAATTCATATATTATTTCGATTGCGATGAGTCGTAGGATTCCAGCTGGCAAATTGCTCTGAAAACAAGAAAGCTCATAATCCTTTTCCGCTGCAGTGCAATGCTGAATGCAAGAGTAGCTGAAAGTCTTAAATTTGTGACGTTCAATTATTGCCGCTTTTAGTGGCACTAGATACCATATAATTTTACTGTATACTTTTCAGGACTTCATGCGTAATAAAATTTTATTAATTTATGATTTACACTTTTTATTGTAATAGGTCTAATGGAAAAGGATTGCAGTATATTTAGAATTTCAAACGAAGTTTTGCTTTTGTCCTTGTATAGCATAATAAACTTGAAAAGGGTTCAGATTTGCCAGTTTTGACAAATACAAGTCGATCCCAAATAAAAGACACATCTGGCAGAAGATGAACGGAGGGTAGTCTCAGAAACTAAGCCAGCAATTGCAGGAAACCAGTAAACGTTATGAAAATAATTTAATTTAATCAATTATGATGGAGACGTAATGATGTAAGCGCCTCCAACAAGGCACTACGGAATGACGAAAAGGCTGTGAATTTATAGCCCTAGCGTTTTGTATGGGAAAATCATGAGTGTATGTTAACTTTGTTTTACCTGACTTAACGGTAACATACGCACATGTTTTGTTTTTCTGCACATCTATGGCACAGTACCTTGCGAATGGTATAAGACTCATCCCCCTCTTTTCATAAAAAATACTAAAAAAACGTACGATAAATTTCGTGTTTACGTATTAATATATAAGATTCATCTTATGAGACATCCATCTTTCGCACTTTTAACCAATTTGTTCTCTTTAGAAATATAGTAAAGGTATGCCATTTGCTAGTCGAACATACTAAGGTAATTAGTTAATTTACATACATATGTATGTCATAATGTAACTGTAACTTGGCACATTTAGCGAAAGTAAAGGACAAGACTGGATATGCTATGTACACATATCCGATACATATGATAGTGGTAATATTATCTACCAAACGTACGTCTTTAAAAGCAGAACGAAAAACAACTAAAGCTTCCCTTATTTTGTTACTTGTTTGTCATATAGCACATTATTTAATCAATAATTACATATGTAATTTTTTACAGCTTTAATAAATAAACAAAGTTTGTATTTAATATTTTAAAAAATGTAAGTTTCAGAGGACCTCTAAAAGTTAAATTTGTTTTAGTTGTGATAATATCAATGCCAAGCAGTAATATTGTATGTATTTCTTTTAATTACTTGCCGGAACTTTCTTATTAACATAAATGCTTAGCAATCTCTTTGTTGAAAAACTACATAACTTTGTATCCCATTTTTTTTTTTTTTTTTTTTTTTTTTTTTTTTTTTTTATTAAAGAGTTGGAATGTCCAAAAGATTTTTTTATTGTTTAAATATTGTTTAATTCAAGTTTTTAATAAGTTTCCAATTGCATGCAAGTTTTCTAAAATCAATTATATTTGTCAAGTATATTGAATTCAACCTTTTATGACATTCATTGTGTATTGTAGGGGTGTGTGAATCGAAATGATAAATGCAAATTCATCCTTTCAAATTTGTCTGACATGACTTTTGTAACTGATACTAAAAAAAATTATAAGAATTATTACAATAAACCGACAGAAAAAATTAATTAAAAAAAAAATCTAAAATAAAAAGTCAAGCAAGTGTCCTTAAATGCATTCGGTAATTTACTTTAATGAAAAAAATTAATAGAAATAAATAATACTGGTACGATTAGTAAAAAAAAATAAAATTTAAAATAAAATAATAAAACTAAAAATAAAATAACAAATAGTCCAAAAATAAATACAATTGTTGATTAAATACTTTTTTTATTACGAAAAAAAAAAAAATGTTTTTCGCTTCTGGTACATCGTGATGTGTACCTTTTTCTAGGATCCTTGCTATACGTTCCACCATATTTGCTTCTTTGGGCAGCCAGTTCAGTAATTTCTGGAATCCAACTAGCGAACACAGCCTAAATTTAACATACATACAAATATTTATACGACATTATGACTTTTGGTAGTTTTTTTGTAACTTTTAATTTATTGCTTTCTTTTTCAATAATTTTTTTTTACTTTACCAGCTTATAATTGAAATCTAAAAGTTTGTTATGTCAGTTAAAAAAGAAATTTCTTCCCTGAAAGTTTTCGACTTAAACCCTTAATTCGACTTACAGACTTACAACAAAAAAAGACCACTCATTCACACACTTTTTTACGCTTTCTTATTAATAATTACGTACGGTACCCTTTATAAAACTAGCTTTTTACCAGAATTTTAGAGAAAAAGCGAGAAAAAAATACTTTCTTCTAAATGAAAGAGGAAAATTTAAACTAATCAAATGGGAGGAATTCGAAATTCAAATTAAACACAAAGTAAAAAACGTAAAAAACAATATACATAATAAGAAAAAATGTAACTAAGGAAAAATCTTTTGAAAATTAGTTTAAAGCATTTGAAACAACGTAAGGTATTCAATTATATTATTTTTCTGTAAATTGTTCTGTTTTTTTTTTGGGATTTCAGATTAAGGAATATTCAAGGAATTTCTTTCTCATCTAGTTATCTCTTTTAGTTTGTCCTTTGTATGTATGTTTTCATTTTCGTACCCTAAACAGTGTGTTTTTAAACAAAGAGTAAAACATTAAACACTGATGAAATTTTAGTTTTAAGGAAAAGTATGCACCAATGCGTGACCGAAAGTTTTATTTTGTGTTTTCTTCTTTTGAATTCTTTTAATCCACATAATATTTAACATCATAAAACAAAAACAAATATAAAGACAAATATAAAAAACACATATAATATATAAATATATTAATATCTTACGTTGCTTGAAATAATTTAAATTTTTTTTTTATTCTTACAACAAACAAAGTCAATTGAATTTAATTGTTTCTAGGACTAAAAGTTTTTCTATTAAAAATCAAAACTATGCTAACACGGAAAAAAATTAAAATACTGGTAGCATTGCAAATTAACACATTTATATTATTTTGTTAAAAAGAAAAAAAAAATAATAATAACTACTTTTAAACAGGATTATTTATGATTTTAAACTTGTTTTCTCATCTTCTTTTGTTTTTAATTATCAATGAAGATAAAAAAATGTGCAAAACAACATGGTAGTCATGAAAGTATAATAGAAATAAAATACAAAAACGTTGGAAAACTTAATGAAAAACAAAACGAAGAAGTTAAAGACAAACTAGGAAGTTTCACTGAAGAAAATTTGAGGGGAAAAACTGTGTCTGTCCTTGACTTGACTCTTGCCTCATTAAAGGATAAAAAAATGTTATGAATTATTTTCATATGTTGTGGAAACCAAAATGTTTATAAACTACATTAAAAGAAAACCATTGAAAAAAAAGTGAAATTATTAACAAATAAAAGGGTAACAGACTATTTTATGTATAAATTGGTGCTGTAACTTTAGAAACGAATAAAAAAAAATGTTTTAACTAAATAATTGGTTGTAAATCGAGCAGTTTAATTTTTACTTATTTTACTTTTTTGTGTAACCATTTAAAAAACAAATTTACACGAAGATTTTTTAAATTTTTTTAGTTCTGAAGAAGAATTTTGTACAGACAAATAGAAAATAAATATCACGCAAAAGAGAATAAGATTAGAATTGTTTTATTCTGCTTTTACGTGAAATGAGAAATTAAATTAAATAAAAAATGAATAAATACAGGAAATAAATTAGTAATAAATTTGAAAATTTTTTCTTGTTTATTTAATTAATCTTTTTTAAGTTACTGTCATTGTTTTTGTTATCTTATTTGTCTACCTCTTTCCATGTTCTCTTTTCAGTTCACCACCATATTTATTGCCACTACCGACGAGTTCAATAATTTCCGGTATACTGCTGGCAAACATTGCCTAAAATTTCATTACATTGGGATTTCATATATTAAAAACAATAATCTTTCCATTTTTTTTAATTTAAAAGAAAGGTATTTATACAGACAGAACAATCAAATCACTAAATAAATTATTATTTATTTAATATTTTATAAGTAATAAATAAAAAAAAAAAAATATTAAAAGCGTTTTGTAGTTTCAATTAAAAAAAAAACAATAACTTTAAAAATGGTAAACTTAAACAAATTTTATATTAAAGTTTGTAAGGAACTTTAGTAAATTGACCTTATTGGATTGTAAATTACTAGATCTCTTATTAAATGAAGGTTTGTGTACATAAACGTGTTCGATGTAAAGTGCGACGTGTTTTAGAAAATCGCCCGCATTGCCTTCCTACACGATGAACAACTTGTAAATGAGTACAATCATGTACCAACGATGTCCGTTAATATTTATGATTATACTTCTCTTAATTCAATTGCTCAGCTATTCTCCTTTAATCAGAAGTGGTATATTCAATTATGAATCCTTTGGGTTTTTTTTTTACTACATCAATACTTATTCAAGGCATGAAAAGTGCGGGCGTTGCCGATATAAACGAGCACCGATTTTGAGTTTTTCCAGATTACTTCACTCGATATTTGAAGGCTTCTGGCATCTAATTTAGCGAATATTTATTTTTCAACTTTATTTTAACTCCCACATTACGATAGTTCTCTAGGTATTTCAGGACCAATTTTGTACTATTCATATAGAATTTAAGAAGTTTCCAAATCCGTGTTCTAAGTAACAAAAAAGAAGAAACCTTGCTGCCTTTTGATGAGAAAAAAATTTCGGATTCCATTTTAACACTCTATAGTACCCTTCGATTGTAACAGATCCCCTTTTCGTGTGATATGAATATTGCAGCGGATTATGTTACGTGAGTTCATCCTAAACATAAAAAAATAAGGCTCAGCTTACCGGCAGAACTTGCCTTACTGGCTTGCTGGTCCAGAATGGTCAGATAAATTTAAAGGTCCAATAAAACATTTGAAACTTTGAAATGATTAAAAAAAAAATAAACCTGCAAATTACAGATTTCCATACTGCGTGCGACCTACTCAATAAGCCCATTTTGAGGAAAACAAAGAGGTTTTTAAATGGTTAAATTACATTTAAGCCAACAACTCTTTGGTAAGTGCAGAGAGCTTAGTGTTCGGTTTTGTTACTTGAAAACTCGGAAAATCGGCGCTTACTACGAGTAGAAGGGCAGGTTCATCATACTTAGACTTATCTTCAACAGTTTCGTTAGTCATGTTTAATTTTGCAAAACACTTTCCCGTAGAATTTGGTAAATGGGTTTCACTGAATAGACATAAAATAGAATTAATTAACTACGACTTACTTCATCAAATTGAGTTTTTGAAGCTATTCTTTTAAAAAATTATGAATGGTATTCGAACATGGAGCTTAAAGTCACGACCGATACTGACAATTTAGACTTTCGCCAATTACGGTATGTAAGCAACGTCTCGTTTTTGTTTTGTTTAAAAAATTATAGTTTACCATTTTTAAAGTTAAATCAATCTTATCTAATATTTTCTCTCAGTTACTTTTACGCTCTTTTCGCTGGGAAACTTCAATTTTGTTACCTTTTCCAGTACAAAGATTTACACAACATTGTTGTTATTATATTATTGTTATATTTATACACATGTATACTCGTATAATTACATTCCCTTTATGGAATATATATATATATGGCTTTCTTCAAAAAGCGGTTACACAATATGCAGCAGCCAGCATTTCATGCAAGAAACACAACCATTTATCATTGGCAAAATAAATTTCCTGAATTTTGAAATTCCTTTTGCCAAAACTCAAAGTTTTTTTTTTTCCAACTATACAACAAAATGTATAATGTTAACTGCCTATCATAAATATAAATAATAAAAAAATGCTATTCCTACAATCAATAAATAGTAACCTCATATTATAAACGTGAAAATTGTTCCTAACTTACATTCTAAAAATTTAAAAAACTGCATGCATGCAAACCTTATAACTTTAATGAATAAATTTAACTATTATTCAGAAGTATCAAACACAAAATTTTAGATGTTGCAAGGCGCTACATGTCCTGGGTGAAGTTTATTACAACTGTTTTTCTCTCAAAAAATAAACTAGGGAACAACTAAGCAAATAAACAGAAAATTAATAACAATTAATTTTTTTTTTTATTTTTTATTTTTTTTTTTTTATTTTATTTAAAAAAAAATAATATATTCGTTTTGGTGCAACTATTCATACAAGAAAAAAAAATGTAGGAAATAACTATATATACAAACTTTACGTATACTTTCTAAAAGGGGATCATTTTAAAAGGAATAATTCAAATATTTAATTAAATTTTTACTTTTACAGTAAAATAGCAAATTTGCTTTTAGTAAAAAAAAAGCAAATGGAATAAAATATTTCGTTAATTTCCTCAATACATTCACTCCACATTGTTTATATCCTAATTGGATCCTATAAATGTGCAACTCTGCCGAAACCCTGTTTTTCATATATGCCTAACCGCCTATTAAAAGCGAAAATAAAATAAACAAAAATGTATATTTTTCTACCTCAATGGCTAAAAGTAATCCTGTAAAATAAATGTTTTCCTTGTTAGAGGTATTTTTTTTTTTAGATTTTTTTTGCATTGTCACTTAAAAATCAACAATTATTTCTTTTTTTGTTAAAAAAAAAATAAATATTGTGCACATATTTATATATATAATTTTCTTTTACTTAAAAAAGAAAAAGAAAAACAATTAAGGAAATAAAATTTATAGATAGAAATAGAGAGAATTAAATAGACAAAGAAACAAGTAAAAGAATAACAAAAATAAAAAAGTTGAACTTACCAAGCCGACGAGTAGAAAGAACACCAAAAACGTTCTTCCTAAAACAGTCTCACAGTAAACGTCACCATATCCTACCGTCGACATGGTCACAATTAGGAAATAGACACAGGTCCAATAGGATAATTGATGAGGATTTTTAAAATCTAGCGGATCGCCAGAGTTTTCCAGCTAGTTTTAAAAATGTGAGACGATTAGAGCAAATAATAGAAAATTAATCTTTTTTTTTTCTTGTTTGGATAAAAACAAACTTTGGACACAAAATTATAATTTTCTTTAAGAAGCAAAATTAAATTTTTTTAACAAAAAGATACATACATATATGTAAAAATTTGAAGCAAACATTCTCTTACCAAGTGTATTATGCCCGCTGCTGTTAACCATACTGATATAAAAATTGATACTAATTGAGCCAATCGTATAGAGCTCGATGTTTTTAGTATATTTAAATATTGTAAAATATCTGGGACAGTCATAAGACGAAGCGCTCGAAGAAATCGCAGACCTGTTGTAATATTAGATAAATATACAAGTAGTTCCCTTTTAAGTTTGTAAATAAAAAAATGTTGAGGTATACTTCGATATGCATGAAGGTGTTTTTTTAAGAAATAATTAGGAAGAGACCGTTTTTGCATAAGCTCTACCGCTAAAAATAATCACTTTCCTATCATACAATAAAATCGCAGTAGAAGATATTTGTTACATAATTGTAGTACATACTTTGAATCCAATAAAATATGTTTTGTTCAATTTGAAAACAATTTATTATATTAACGCTAAAACCCAACAAAATATAACACCCTAAAGAATAAAGACAAGTTCCGAAGACAATAGACAATTTTAGTACAGAAATGGATGCAGATTTCTTCAATTCTTTTAATTTTTCCTGGACATTTTGGGATTAAGAGAAACTATATGTATGCTTATAAATTACAGTAAGGAGCTCCATAGTGCCACCACATTGGAAGTGGGGAGCCGTATCGAGAAAGTACATGGAACTGCAATTTAAACAAAATTTACCAATTTAAAAATTCAGTTAGGGTTATCTTCATTTCAGATAGAATAGGAAAACTGGCTATTCTTAACAATAGTATTTTTAATGTAATCAAACATGTAATCAATCCGGAAACCAGAACTTAAGGACTTTCTACAATTTGTAGATATACAATATTTGAATCCGTACGTGGGTTTTAAATGAGACTTCGTCTTTCCAAGAGTGCGGAATAGGTAGCAGGCACCTTCTTGTTCAGCTCAGAAGTTTCAAAACAAGACGCATGATAGGATTTCTTTCCAGAGATACGTGCTATCTCCAAATTCATACAACTCCCGGATTCATTAAGCTGCTACTAAACCCATTTCGTACTTAGATTGCCGCTAGGTTAAGTTAGATTAGGTTGACTCTCTACAAAAGTGCAGATATACTTAGACCATTAGAGATCCATTGCGATGTCATGAATTTGGCTACTCAGAGACTAAAACCAACCAGAGCTCCTAATAAAGCGAAGGATGCTCCTGACGCTTGAGGACGCCAATCTATTAGCAACTTAAACAGTTGACACATATTTTAAGCTTCGCACTTATCTTACCATTTATCTATAAGCAAAAGATTAAATGACTTATAATTTCTTCAATGACATTTTGAAAAACAATCAAATTTATGTATGTTTTTTACTCCTCCTCTCTATACAAAGTTAAATTAAATATATTTGAACAGAAATCTATTTGATGTTATTAATAGTCCAGACTACACGGAACTCTCGCACGTGTTCTCTCTTTAGATTTATGAGTGCTTGAAGACGATGTAGGAATGATCAATTTTTATATATCAGAGAAAAGCAAAATATGTATATTTTTTAAATCAACGAAAAATCTGTTCTCCATCGTAAGACACATAATTATACTGAAACAAAAGTGTGGTGCTTTCTCCATAGGCACATTGCATGTTACATACCTTGGTCACGCCATTGCTTTAGTAGCAATTATACCGAAGGCATTAAACAATCTGGGCCTTGCATGATTTTTATACAATTTTGAATTGTTTTAACGAGCATTGCACTTCATTAAATTGTTAGAGATGTGTAATAATATACTATCCGTTCCACTTACTGATATTGATTTTGAGGTATCACGAGCCAACAAGGTGGCTCTATGTTGGGTACCAGGGCATATGGATATACCGGGTAATGAAAGAGCAGATAAACTCGCAAGAATGGGGCCGGCGTTGCACATCTCGAAGGCCCTTCCCTTCGCCAAGTTTCCGATAAACTCTATAAATAAACTCTTTGGGGATGAAGTAACTAGGGAAGCCAACATGCGATGGATCCATATAAATATGTACGCCATTCCCACAACTCTGTGGCCGATTATAACATGAGGAAATCACGTTCTCTAGTTAGACTTAGTCGTAATAGTACGCAGTTCATCTTTGGCATAATGCATAAAACCGGCACACTGTGTCATTGGGGTACATGCAGGCCGTATCGGCGTAAATCACAACGACTACTGCAGAAACTTCGGTAACGAGGAGAAAGTTGAATCTGCTACCTACTGTGCGAATATCCTATTCTCGCCGACAGAAGAATGAGGACTTTTGGTAGTTACTTCTTCCCTGACCTGGAGGGCGTATGTTATATTGAGCTGACAGATCACCTGAGACTTAAATCTCTATCTAGACGGTTTTGAGCCAGCGGTTTACTTTTCCGATCTGCGATTCATATCCTTATCTAGGTGAGTGTAAATTCAGAAGTTTTCTTTGCAGGTTTCTAGGATATAGGCGCGATGGATCCGTGTTGGTTTTAAGTGAGCAGTGACTTACCTCACAAGGCACTCATCTACCTAACCTACTAATATTGAAGGCAAGTATTTTTGTAAGATTTTATCTTTCACCGATAAAAAATATATTTGTACAAGTTATGAACAATGTAACTATTGACATAAAGGTTCAAAAAAAACCATTTTAAACCATTGCAACATAGCGAGGTAATAGACCTGCATACCTAGAAGTACAAATGTACATTAGGGTGTCCCTTATTTTTCATTTTTATTTTTTTTTTAACGCATACCTTCTAATTTTTTTTCGTTCTATCATAAAACAATTCCAAAAAAATATAAAAAATTAAGTCATTTGGAGCACTTTAACCCATGCCGACTTGGATCGAAACATTTCAGTACAAGTTACGCGAGAATAGTAACACATACCTCAGCTAATTTTCATTGCACTTTTAGTTTTTAAACGGTAAACACGTTTTTGTTAACTCGATTAAAGATGTCACTGCAATTAAGAAGTAATACAAAAAATATTTACTTGGTGGGAAGTGCAAATCACCAAATAAATGGTCCTATACTACCGTCAAATCAACAAATTCATCAAGTTTTCTTTTTTAATATGAGCGAACTTAAGTTAACAGCGAAAGTTCAAATCTTGTTATTCCTGAATGTATTATTCAGGCAAGCAAGAATACCCACAAAATCACTACCCAACTGTGTGAAGAAGCTTATACATTTTTATCAAGCTTGGAGAGTACTGGAAAAAACTAGAGGAAAACCCAGGACGTGTATAAACGACGAAGAGCAGTTTTTCAGGACGATTTGGAGAACATGTCATTAGCATTACCATCTACTTCTTCAGCGTCATTGGAAGTTTTAGTTCCTGAAGAGTCCTCGATTCAACGCGTGCGGGCATGGATTAGAGTAGAGCGATCGGAAAACAGTAAAACTGATTTTCAAAATTAAGTATGGGCATGGATTAGAGTAGAGCGATCGGAAAACAGTAAAACTGATTTTCAAAATTAAGTATGTTCCGGAAGTCGTTAGTGTTCCCTAAAATGGAAAATTGTTACCTGGCTTGAACATAAGAAGTGCCAAGAACGACTTTCTATCGTTATTATATTTGGAGATGGAGAACAACTGCTTTCCGTGTCAACACTGGAAAATTCTTCTGGTAAAGAATCGGCGAAAGATATTTCTAGAGCAATTAAGGACTGGAACTCGTATGACAAAGTGCAGATTATGTATTGCGATACAACTGCATCGAACACAGGTTGCTTTAATGGTGCATGCGTGCTCCTGGAACAAGAATTTAAATGAGAGTTGGTCATTTTTGGTTGCCGGCATCATATACTCGTATATGAGCTCGTGCTAAAAAGTATGTTCGAAACGATCCTCCACCAAGTAACAGTTAGTCCCACAATTAAATGGTACGCAGACGGATCGAAAACATCTACTGGCACTGGGGCAGGAGTGTACGGGCCCAGGACTAGATACTCAGAATCACTGGGAATGTTCCCCAGTATATTCCAAGCAGAAGTTCACGCGATCGAAAGATGCGCGCAATTCAACCTAGACAGGAAATATCGCGGGCAGGACACCGCAATACTGTCAGACATGTAGGAGTGGAGGGGTACGAAGCAGCTGATGAACTAGCTAGAAACGGATCAGACAGACCGTTCCTTGGACCTGAACCCTTTTGTGGGATAGGGCCCCACAAAGTATGGGAAGACTTAAGGAAAGCGGAAAAGAATAAATGAGCCAAGCATTGGGACGATATCCTTCAATTATGACAAGCAAAAGAACTTCTGGGGAAATACAACCAGAAAAGAAGCAAAACCTGACTAAGAGTTAGTAAGAATCGACTTCGCATCTTGGCGGGCATGTTAACGGGTCACTGCAGACTCAAGAAGCACCTTAGGAAACTGGGAATAGAGAAAGACGGACACTGCAGATTCTGCAGGGACTTCGCAGAAACACCAGCGCACCTTCTTATGGAATGCGAAGCACTGATCCACATAAAAAGAAATCACCTAGGTGCCTACCTCTTATCAGAAATGGATTTACCTTCGCTGGATCCACTCAAGATACTCCGGTTTGCTGTAGCAGCTGGACTGGAGGAAGTGCTATAAACCAAGTATATCATCGGCTTGAGTCGTAGTATGGGGGGTACAATAAAGGTCGCACTGCACTTGCACCTCACCATCTACCATATACATCTACATCTACAGTTAGTCCAGAAATTTCTCTTTTTAAAAAGTTTAATGGAAAAATATTGACTCTAACAAATTTCAAACCTGTACTGATATTCAGGGTTATCGTGAATAAATGTTCCCTCGAAATTTTTCCTCCGGACAAAAATGAGGTATTTTCAAAAATAGGAAAAAAATTCAGCAGGATAAAATTAAATATCGCGTTGAAAATTCTCCTGAATTGTTATTCATGATACCTATTTCTTTTCCATGGAATTATTTCCTCTTTTTTGAAAATACCTAATTTTTGTTCGGGGGAAAAATTCCGAGGGAAAATTTATTCACGATAACCCTGCCGAAATTACCGACCTGCTGATTTTTTACTTTACTAAGATGTCAATTATGTTCTTAGCAGGAAATGTCGATAAGCAACTAAAAATCAGCCCTCAAGGTGCAATGCATCAAGTGAGATTGATGGCAAGAGCAATTTATGCGTTAAAAATATTTTTACTACGCTCGCAACTTAAACATCCAACCAGATCGACCACACTGCGATCAGTCGCCGCTTTAGAAATAGTCCCCTGGACGTCCGAAACAGACATGGAGCTGACGTCGGACAAGAACGAGATCACCATCTTATGGTAGCTCATTTACGCCTTCGTACTGCATCCGTCAACAGCAACCGCTCAAACCTACTTAACATCACCAGGTTTAATATCGACAGAAAGAACCGAGCTTGAAGCCCAATACCATGCGAAGAGGAAAGAAGTGCAGCGTAGTGTGAGACGTGACAAACGTCAATATGTCAACTCACAGGCCTCAAGATCTGAAGAAGCAGCGAGTAGGTGCGACAGTAGGACTGTTTATAACATCACTAAGGAGCTCATTGGTGGTCGAAACTCCAAACAACATCCAGTGAAGAGTCTAGACGGTAACCTCTGATTTCGGATGAGGATCAGCTCACTAGATGGAGAGAACATTTTGCTACAGTGCTAAATCACTTAGACGACGGCGGTAGGATCTTGAATTCGAATGAGCAGTTCGAAGCAACAAATTCCCGAATTCGCACCGTACCTCCCAGTAAAACCGAAATAATAACAGCAATCAAGTCCCTCAAGAAGAACAAAGCGTTGAGTATAGGTCTCCGCTACATTTACTGTTTATCGACTTCGAGAAGGCTTTCGACAGCTTGAATCGAGATGCTATCTGGTTGGCCTTACGCAGGAGAGGCATTCCAGAAAAGCTTATAGCTATTATCAAGTATACATATGAGGGCGGCAAGTGTCACGTCGTGCACAATGGTAAGGTGTCGGAGGACTTTGAAGTCCAAAGTGGAGTACGTCAAGGGTGCATACTGTCCCCACTATTGTTCTTGGTGGTTATCAGCGATGTACTCCGTGCAGCATTGACGGAAGCTAATTATGGAATTCGTTGGACTATGACATCTTACCTTAAACACCTAGATTACGCTGACGATGTTTGTCTACTTTCACATCGGATATGGGTCTTCATTTGATGGCCCAAAATCTAGAAGCTGAGGCAAACAAAGTGGGGATAAAAATAAACACAGCCAAAACAAAAGCCCTGAGTAGTTCCAATACCCGCGCTCAACTTAACATTGCCGGAAAGCAAGTCGAGAAAGTTGATAACTTTCTATATTTAGGAAGTGTCATCTCGGCTATTCGCGGTGGCACCGAACTGGATGTGTGCAGCAGAATCGGGAAGGCTAAAGCTGCGTTCGGAATGCTGTCCAAAATCTGGAGAAGCAATGTTATTAGCTTAAGAACCAAGCTACGACTGTTCCTCTCAAACGTAGAATCAGTGCTGCTTTATGGGTGCAGTACCTGGAAGGTGGACACCATTAACACACGCAAGCTGCAAGTCTTCGTAAACAACTGCTTAACCCTAGAAAGATAATCATATTTTTTATGACGTAAAAGATAATCATACGTCTCAGAGACGTATGGCACTTTTTTAATGTATTAATGGAAACCCATGAGCTTTTTATAAAATATTAATGTTTTATTTATTAATGAAATTCATATTAAGAGAAATGAAGTTATGGTTCAGTAAAAATAAAAATTAATTTAAACAATAAAAACAAGAAACTTAAACTCCATTGCCAAAGGATATTACATTTTTTTGCGCGCTATACGTCTGGCAGACGTAGATTATCTTTCTAGGGTTAAGAATAATATTGAGGATTTTTTGGCCGAACCGCATCTCCAACGAACAACTTTATCTGAGAATGGGCCAAGAACCTATAAGCATTACTATACGAAGAAGAAAGTGGCAATGGATTGGACACACCCTACGGCGCGAAGACAACTCCATTGCGAAATACGCCATGCAGTGGAATCCGCTCACCCAGGCAGGCAGAATAGCGGGACGCCCTAGGCAAACGTGGCGCAGAACAGTTGAGGAGGAATCGAGCTCTTTAGGAATGAGTTGGAGGCAGCTCAAACGCGTTGCAGAACTCCGAACACGATGGCGCGCAGGCGTGGTTGACGCCCTATGCCCCCCGAGGGGTTAAAGGATATAAGTAAGTATCAAGGCTTATGTTTCCTGTCAATTCCATTTCCTTAAAATATACTCATTGCAGGGTAAGTTGATTTGAATATTCACGAACATTTTTTATCTATTAATGCTTGAAATTGTACATTTATTTGATTTAGATAAAACGTTGGGTGATTTTGTGACAACCAAGAGTAAAAATGTATTTTCTCGTTGGCAAATCAATGAAATATTTCTTCAAGAAAGTCCATCTTGCAATGTATTCTATTTAGAAACCAAAGAATGGTTCTTTCCCTTAAAGCCCCAGATGATACAGCCGAAAGAGATGTCAAGCTAATGCAGGACTTTCACGAACTTCTGAGAGCCGAAGAAGAGCAAAAACAATTCGTTCTTCGTTGTGTGCAAGACCACATAAAATTATATTCTGATTGTAGGAAAGATGTTTTGAAGAGAAAGTATCTGCAATAATTTCTTTTTGTAATTAATTGTTAGTATTCAAGTGTTTTTGTGTAGTTATTTAATAAAAGTTTAATGAATTTTTTTTTAATTGTTCGTACAGATTTTCAAAGTTGACTTTGCCATCTAGTTGGCATGGGTTAACATCATCCCAGGGGAAAAATATTTTGCATCGAAGTAAATATTGGCCTTTATAAGAAAAATAAAGAGTATGAAGGAAAACATTATTAAAAATTAGTTTTTTGCTTATATAAGGGACACCCTAATGTTCCTATACTTTGTAGACATATAATTTGATCTAGGACCTTTTTATTTTCTCTAAATTTGTCGTACAAATTTGTCATTGTTTCGCACCCACTTTATGGAAGCGTTCCTTATAAGCCAGGGTAACATACAAATGAGCATATATATAAAGGTCAAATTATCACGCTGGGAGGTGGACGATACGCCAGAGGAAAGACTATTCCATATTAGCACTGAGGAGGGAGAATAATAAAACTCACCCAAGATAACAAGCCTCTGTGCCTACCTCTGCCAAGAGAAGGATTTCAATGCGTAAGATTGTACTTAAAATGAGCGCCGCCTCCGAAAACAGTTAAATGACAAATCACAATACCATACCAATACAAGTTATATTTTAACATTTCAAAATGTGCACACTGTAATTTTTTCACTTTTTTTAAATAACTGGAAATAAAGGGGAAGTGGATTGTCCCTCACATTATTTGTTACTACAATGGGGCCTATAATTTACCAGATCTTAATACTCTGCGTAAAACGGCAAGAGTGCATATTTATAATAAAATATTAAAATTTTAATCACCCTCTCGAAAAATACACAAATGACGAGAAATATTGTGAAAACCCCATAGGGAATTTTCACTTGAGTCTCTTTTATCCAAGAGAGCTTAGGCCCCGCGTTGTTGATTGTTCTCGGCTCTAAATTGATTGTTCTTAAGTTGGTATTGGAGAGATAATTGTACAATATAAATTTGTCACCAATTAAAGGATTGATTCGATTTCGATGAAACAAAAATTTTACCAAAGGTGAATACTAATATATTGTACATAAGAGAGGATTTCCTAAGCAAACTAAGATTAATTTTTTTTGTACAAGTAATTCTAAGAGTATTTTCTCTGCAACTCACATTTAAGCATATACACTACGTTCAACATGCCTACCCGTCAAAAATTTATTATGACCACACGCGTCATACCCAAAACTATGAAACACACGATGCTCATCAATAACATCTTCTTATATAAAATATATGTGTACGCCGTGGCGCAGTGATTAGTGCGCGTAAGGTTAAATGTTCGAATCCCAGAAAAACGCCAACACGTTTTTTCACAGTCCCATCTCTCGCGAACGCTTGACAAACATCCAAGAGTACTGTTGTCATGAGAAAGCTTCTCAAAAACAAAAAATGTTCTTCGAATGCGGCACAAAACTGTAAGTCCCTTCGATTCATATGATAAATACCATATAACGCACATAACACGAGTGGTTGAAAGAAGCTAGACCTAGGCGCTTAATGAGCTGTTGCGCAAAATATATATATGTTTATATATTATATATACAATACATATGTCAAATATACTCTAAGCATTTCTTATTCTAAGCCCTTACACAGAGTTTTCATAGATATGCAGCAAAATTTTACAGCGAACATATGGGATGGTTTTCTTCTTCATTCATGTCGGATGAATGACCAAAACAAAAAAATTATAAAAAAAAAAAAATAGGAAACAAAACACATCTTATGTGAATTCTGTATGTATAAAAATATCTTTTATTGCGATTTTATTATCTATTACTACGACGAGGAGGAGGACTATAAATACAATTCTTCTCACATTATATCTGATTCTGTAGCTACACACAAAAAAAAAAACGTAATAGCGCTTCATTGGAATTTTAATGGCTATTCAACTGCTTGTTATGTCTTTAGTGGAAAAAAATAAATAAATTATAATACAAACAACAACCACTTACCGATCCATGTCCGATCTAAATATATTGATACAAAGGACGGGGGTATTGTAAAATAATCTACAAAACTGTACATTTCTAACATAAACCAAAGTTTATCGGACGCCGCTATGAACTGAAATAGAGAAAAAAAAAATGTATAGAATAAAAATACTTTTTTTTTAATTCACAATATTATAAACTTACTCGTATAAAAAAGTAAACCATAAAAAATATATTGAATGCGAGATCGATTTGTTGCGTAATGTTATTACTCCACTTTTGACATCTCTCAACTTCTTCGCTAGATGCGTCAATAAAATATATAATAAGTGAGGCAATGCTGAGAATAAATACGAGAACCACCTGAAAATAGAAAAGAAATTAAAATTAGAAAAAATTATTTCCACAATTATTATTAATTTACTAGAAGACCATTAGATGACATTCAAATTGTGGATTAATATTTATAAATCAATGCGATAGGCAGATGTGTATGCGACCAAAACACTTATCTTAATGGGTTTCGTTTGCCTCTACTCATGGATGTGTAATAAGCATATCTGGTGTGTCTGTAACGTTTTCAGAGACAATCAATAGAAATACAATTATAACCAAACATCCCTTAATGCCTCTAAACTCCTCTTATTGTAATAAACTGATTTCCATTTAATATTTCGCAGACAGCGTGTAAAATGTTCCACCGGAACGAAAATAAAAATAAATCAATCTCAAGTTTGCAATTAAAATCGAATTATTCCACTCACGGATAAAGCCCAAAGATTGCATCTTCCACATTGTCGAGTGAAAAAAAAAAACTACATTCTCCAAATTTATTGGCTTAATCGAACCTTGCAGAGTGTTGTAGGTAGACACACACGAGTGCAGTGTGTAGTCATGCAAACCTCAAAATTATTGGCAAAAATTCAATGAACATTTTTTTTATATTCGGTTGGTGTTTTAAAAGCGTTCCGAGATGGTACGAGTATCCTTTTTTGTTCAACACCATCCAACTCACTCACTCCACCTGTGAAATTGTGCAACGTTTTGCAATTGCTATTGTTAAGCCGAATTGGTGCACATTGGATGGTATCTGAATATCCCTTGGGAGTAGATTATGTCACAATGTGAAGGGTAGATAGAGCTTCCAAAAATGTAGGTCTAGCTGTGGGCTTGGGGTCATCTGAATTCTACCATCGAATTGGACACAGCACGGGACGACATTTTTTTTTCTTCTCTATGAAAACACAAAAGAAGGTTAACATCTCCATTAGAATGCAATCTAATGTATCAAAATAGAATTGCATGGTGTTCTTCCGATTCTTCTTCTTTCGTTTTCTCATTTTAAATTTCCAATTAAACTTTTGTGTACCTTTAATAATTGAAAATTTTCTTTTTAAGAAGAAAATACTTTTAAATGCAATTTGAAAGACTGTTTAGTAGGTAAATAAATAGAAAGTTCATTTGAAATAAAAACCCATGAAATTGTATGAAGTATAGTGATAGAAGCTCAACTTTTGAGAATAAGGATTCCATTTTTCTGAATTATACATAAAACGTTTCTTTTGTTTATATATTTGTATTCACTGTAATGTTCTAAACTCAAAAACCAAGAACCAAAGCAATGCTTTTAAAAGACACTCCCTGGCTACAACAACATCAATCCTATTCTTTCTTTGGTTACAAATGCCATTGAGTGGAAAGTAATCTGACATATAGTTAACGTGCACTTAAGCATTCCTTTTCTACATTCTTTTTTAATTTTTGTATATTAAATAGCACCTAAGAATAAGCTACTAACTACTCGTATTCAATTTCAAAACGTATGTTGAAGGTAAGGAGATTAGTTTTTTGTCAAATGGTTTGAAACTCCACAGCTGTCCGAAATAATCGGCGATAATAGTTACAACTATTGGCTCATTTTTCTCGAGTTATGTTCTACAATTAGTGTTCGGGAACCTAAATTCATTTGATTACTTGAAATATGAAATGGCTTGAATAAAAGAAGTACCAATCGACAAGTGAACGCAGTAACAGCACATCGTGGAAACCATAAGTAGCTGACTATTGGCTAGGTAATTTTATTTTAACGGCCCAAATGCCGATATCTGACAGCGGACTATAAGACATTTCCTCAATGTTCCAAAAATACTTTTCAATAAGTCCCATTCTTGAGTGACTGAGATCGGAGGTAGAAAGCGAATGTTGTAAGTTGCCGTAGCTTCCGCAAACATATGTTCCCTTCTAAAGATGTTGTTTTGAGCTGTGATACGCTTGTAAGTAATAAGTGAGAAAACAGTATTGGGACGTCTTTTTCTTTGAGTTTTTTTTTTCCTTTTTTTCGGGGAAAATTGCAATCCTGAGAATTTGATCAATTTTGACACTGCTATGTAAAGAAGCCCGTGCGTCTTTCATATCTGGTTGCCTGTATCTTCTTCTTCTTCCTTTTATCAGCGAGGCTATGATCCGAAAACAAGGGATCACAACCCTCCCACTTCACCGCATTTCTACTGATCCGCATGTGGGGTTCGCCTATTTGACCTCAGAAAATATCGGCAGGTCTGCCGATTTTGGATCACTCGGTTACTGAGGCCAATGAAATGCCGATGTCGTCGCATTTGTCTGATCCAGGCGTTTATAGGCCTGCCTTTCCTACATCGCGATGTCTTTGGAACGTGCATAGATATTGCCTTTTTAACAGGGCTCAAATGATCTCTTCTTTGAACGTGGCAATACCAGCTGAGCCGGTCGCGCTCTAATTTTCGTACGATGGTTTCCTTGATGTGAAAGCTTCCACGGATCTTCCAACTTCTTATTCGATCAAGCTTTGTCACTCCTGCTGTCATGCGAAGCATCTTTATCTCAGCTGCCGTTAATTTACTCTCATACTTTTTGTACATCGTCCAACATTGTGAACCGTATGTGAGCGCTGGACGTACAACTGCGGTGTAGAGCCTTCCTTTCAACTTAGGGGGCATTTTTCTGTCACAGAAGATAGCGGAATTTTCTCGCCACTTCATCCACCCTACGCTTACACGATGATTGATGTCGTCATCACAAGTTGCTTTGCTATTGATCATAGATCCCAGATATTTGAACGTTTCGCACTTGGGAAGCACTGTTCCATTCAAATAAATGTCTGGAATAGGCCTGAGTGGATCAGAGAACGGGCAGCACAAGTACTCTGTCTTTTTTGAACTAATGCGATACCCATTTCCCTCCAAAACGTCCACCCACACATCAAGTGCTCGTTGCAGGGATGTAGGATCCTCACTTATGATGGCTCCATCGTCAGCAAAGAATAACTGATGTACCTTGGGGTCCATCACTTTACCTTCAAGCAGATAATCAAGGACTGTAATAAAGAGCAAAGGACTTAAAACGCTTCCCTGGTGTACCCCGACTTTGATTGGGAACTCTTCGGTTACTCCAGCGGGGCATCTTACTTTTGTCTTTGCTCCTTCGTACATGTCCATAATCATCTGTACATAGGTTTCTGGAACCCCTCGATGTCTTAGCGCCACCCATATCAGATCTCGTGGTTGTCTGTCGAATGCCTTTTCAAAGTCAACCAATACAATATGCAAATCCCTTAAGGAATCACGATGTTTTTCCATTATGATCCTTATACTTTGGATTGCATCTGTGGTTGATTTACCCGAGACAAACCCGCACTGATCATCAGATAGCCGTATTATTTTCCGCAGTCGGCCACCTAATACCCGCTCAACGATCTTCATGGTGTGTGACATCAGCTTGATCGAACGGTAGTTATCACAGTTTCGCGTATCACCCTTCCCTTTGTATACAGGGAGAAGGTAACTTTCCCTCCATTCATTCGGCATTGGATCACCTCTCACGAATTTGGAGATGAGAATTCTGAGCCATCTGAACCCGATATCTCCCATCTTTTTCCAGAACTCAGAGGGTATTTCGTCTGGCCCAATCGCTTTTCGTTTTTTGGAGTATTTGACCGCCTCACTAACTTCTTCGACTGTAATGTCGGGTATTTCTTCACAGTTAGGGGTGGCTCTTGGAAAGTATAGCCCGGGGAAACTGTTTATTCAAAAGCTCTTCACAATACTGCCGCCACCTCTGCAGAATTTTGTCGTCATCCACAAGAAGCTGGCCATGAGCATTGCTAATGAACTTTGGCGAACGAATCTCCTGAGCATTCTTCCTTCTTTGGGCGGCTATTTTGAAGATAGTGGCACTCTTGTTCATATTGTGTCTTCGCAGCTCCTGGATAGCCTGGTTTGCATCAGCAACCGGGGAAAATATTTTCTCCAGCTCCCGATACAGGCCCTCCGTACTCTCTGCTTGAAGCTGAGCGCTTTTTTCTTGCAGCATCTGTATTCCATTTCGAGGCGAGCTTTTCGTCACTATTATTAGAGGGGCACTTTGACCAAGCTTTGAAAGCCGCTTTCTTCTCATTTATCACTTTCTTAGCTTCATCACTCCACCACCATGTTTCTTTGGCGTGTTGATGGTGGCCTTTTGAAGCTCCTAGCAGTGATTTGACCTTCTTTAAGCAAGTTCGCTGTAGGGAATCCCACATATTTTGTGCTCTGCACTCTTCATCCTCAGCTCCTTTGATGGTGTGAGAGAGGTAATTTTTCATTACGAAAACAAAAGCCTCGCCTTTTTCTTTGTCCAGATTGTACCACTTGATTTTCTCAGAGACCCTTGTTTGTTTGCTTTTCTTTGGTGTTTTCATAAAAATTTCTGTTAGCAGGAGACGGTGTTGTCGAGCGATTGCCTCTCCCAGGATCACTTTGCAATCTTTTACCCGAGGCTTCATGAAACTGGCTACCAAATGGTAGTCAATCTGAGTTTCATCTCCACCACTGCTGTAAGTGATCAGGTGTCGGCTTTGTTTGATGAACATGGTATTTAACACGATAAGACCGTGTGATTTGCACATGCTTAGGATGTCTTCACCAGGAAGGTTCCTGGTGCCATATCCTAGTCCTCCATGGCAGTCTTCATAGTCTTCGTTTGATTTCCCGACATGTCCATTCAAATCTCCTCCAACAAACAGAAATTCTTCCTTTGGGATGTTCTTAAGGAGATTGTGGAAATCTAGCCAAAATGCATCTTTATCTCTCTGATTGTACCCATCGTGGGGAGCATATGCACTGACAATATTCCACACCTCTCATTGTATTACTAGTTTGAGAGACATCAAACGGTCGTTGGACTTCGAAATGCTCAAGACGTTTCCAAGTAGCTCTGCCGCAAGGATGATACCGATTCCGTTCCTAGCCTTTTCCGTTCCGTAGTAGAACATCTTGTAATCTTTTGTCCTAACGTCCAAGAAACGCGCCCGATTCCCGGTGTTTTTCCATTTCGTCTCTTCGACACACAAGATGTCCACCCGCCTTCTATTCATCATCTCTTCCAGCTCGTAACTTCGACCGGTCATGCTTCCAACGTTCCAACTCGCGACCCTTAAATTGCGTCCAAACTGTTTCATTATGTTGCTAGCCCCCGGAATCCGTATAGCTCTGACCCGAACATTTCTGCTCGGTCCAGTATCAGTACCATGCACAGCAGTGGTAGTGCCTGGCGGGGTAGTGCCTTTCCTTTTTGCAAGTATTATCATAATGATACAGTTTTGCAATACAATTTTTGCACCATATTGCGATGGTGTTTGTTGTTTGACACGTGCATGCTCCTGTTTTAGTATTGTTTGATCTTTCTTTTATGACACCGGTGATCTCCAGTCGTGTCAACCCACGGACTCGCATGCACACTTGTGGGAGGGTTTTTAAGGTAGTATATGTGTCGCTAGGCTCACTTGGGTGTTATATTGCCTAGATCTGATTTGTCCCCTTAGTCGCCTTATACGACAAGCGCTAGTTGTTGGGGGGCGCTGCAGTGATATTCTTAACCCGTCCCTGCACGGGCATTCTGGTTGCCTGTATATCTATTGGTATGTTGGTTCGTCGATCTGTTTGTCTGTCGGTCTGTCTAAATCGGAATTTTGATTGTAATCTCAAAATGAATAGTACTTCACTTAATTTTATCGAAATTTTATATTTGAATTAGCTTAGGTACATGCTTCTAGATGGCGTACCAGGCTGTAATTTCTTTATTGATATGTTTTCCAAATGATCTGGCTCTGTTATGGTCAACTTAATGGCATATCTTGCAGACGTACGATATATCATATTTCTTGATAATAAAGGGATATAGTCGGTGTGAAAAACATACAGGAGTTCAAAATGTTCAGTTTGCAACAGCCTATCTTTTGGAATCAAAATATCTGACTGTGCGAGTTCATGTCTGGTCTAAAATTTTCGAAATACAGGGCGTCGTGATTCGATTAAGCTTTGTCACTCCTGCTGTCATGCGATGCATCTTCATCTCAGCTGCCGTTAATTTACTCCCATACTTTTTGTACATCGTCCAACATTGTGAACCGTATGTAAGCGCTGGATGCACAACTGTGGTGTAGAGCCTTTCTTTCAACTTTGGGGGGATTTTTCGGTCACAGAAGATAGCGGAGTTTTCTCGCCACTTCATTTACCCTACGCTTACGCGATGATTGATGTCGTCATCACAGATTGCTTTGCTATTGATCATAGATCCCAGATATTTTAACTTTTCGCACTTGGGATCTTTTCGCCTCCTGGATTACCAATATCATTTTTCCCTAGCAATTTTTTTTTTTTTTTTGAAAATAATGAGATTTTTGAAAATATGTGCATAATGAAGGTGACACTGCGTTTTTGTTATAATTTAATATTTTAATCAGGATACTGGAAGAATGTGTAGCTTAAAAATGCTCTTGCTTGTATGAAAATACATATTTCTTTGTTTTCTTTTATATTCAAAATAACTAGACTAAAAATAAAAGTAGTAAATGTGATAAAATTTTAAAATCTTCAGTTAAGTTGGTAACATGTGGAATATATAAATCACATATCCTTGCAGCCAGATAAAGATTTACTTTGTACAAACTTTTAGATGCCTGTTCCATAATTGCTATCGGTTCAAACTTTGTTTACTATTACCTTCCTCCCCTGCGATAAAAATTTAAATTTTTATTGTACCATTCCGTTTTAAAATACTTTCAGTTCCTGAATATTTCATCTATGTGAATTTGCTTTGCTAACTCCTTTCAGATAAACAAACGAGCCATTTGCATCAAAATTTATGTGCCTTTAAAGTGAAACTAAAATGAAAGCCATCACCATAACATTATTATCCTCACATTAAGCAACTACATAGGTACATATAAATTTTATACAAGAAGATAAATACAACAACACAAGAAAGTACAAATTACAAGAGTACAGGAAAAACAAAGAATTGAAGGATTCTTCCAAATGATAAGACGACGAAAAACAACAACAGAAAAACAGTCAAATAAGAATGTGTCACAATAGACTTTGCAAGTGTTTTCTAACTCCTAGTTCGAAAGGATCTGCGCAATATACATATATATGCATATCTTTATTTCAGATTTTTGCCAAGGACTATATAACCACACTACGAATGCACTACAGGAGTACATCATTAAGTCTGAGACAATATTCAGGAAGGAATGGCTTCAATTTAATGATCAACATTTTTACGCTTTTGTTTGTTCAAGACTTGTTTTCGTTTTCTTCCCTCCGTTTTACATTCCTGTTTTGTGTTGGCTCTCAATCCTGAGTATATTTTCCTTTTCATGTTTTTGTACTGGCAATTCTTTATTCACGTACGTTTATATGAAAACAACAGAAAATTCAAAAATGTCCATTTGAATAAACTGAGTATGACATACACACATAGATAAACATTATCACTATACATATCTAAGGATAATTATGTACATACTCTATACTTTTCTGTAAAGAAAAGAGGTTCTTTGCTCAGCAGTGTACCTCCGTTGTTTGTCGCCTTGTCCAGACTAATTAAAAGTGGCAGTTGCGTCATGCGAGAGCTACCATGTTTTTTTTCTGTCTTTTCTTTGCTTCCTGTTTATATTACTAGAATAAAGAAATGTTACTGTTGGAAATACCAGCAACTGAGTATGCCATTAAAGTTCAGGCGCGGGTAAAATGGATCGAATTTTTAGGGTTAATAAACTGACAAGATGATTTTTCTCTTCTCTTTGTAGGTTACAAGAGGGGTTTGGTGGTGCGATGTCATGGCGTCGTTTTGAGTAGCACCAGTAAATAATGAAATGTACGTACTTTTATCAGAGTTTCGATTTTCGTAACAGACATTTTGTCATAGGTCATAGTCATATAAATAATATAATATTGAAATTTAATGAAATATTTATAATTGCTTTGTTCAGAGTCTTCTAATACATTACATAATTATAGTTAATATTTATTTCACCAAGCACAAGGTTATTAATTTTGTGCTTTAGGATTTGCCTGTATTGCGGCCATAACTTCACGTATGCTAGTTTTTAAGTTTGGGGATTGTCTACATAGACACGATCTTTAGTAAAGCAGGTACAGTTCTCGGCGAAGCGTAGGGCCTATTGCTAGCCCTCCAAAAAGAATAGTGCCGACGGAAGTCACGAGAGGGGAAGAATTGATGAGACCATCTAAGTCCGCGATAAGCCTCTGCCAGTCAGGACATAAGGTGGTCATAACGGCCAATCTGGAGTACAATTGTGGTTCAATGGCACTGCAGAAGCCGACAGATGAAGCCTCTGACTCTACGACTGGGTTGGGTTGGGTTGGGTGAAAGGGTGATTCTGGAGGACGCTGGGGTCAAGATGGACACTTCCTGCATGACAAGCCTCAGCCACTCACGCAGGAAGGATTCATCAACACCTCAAAAGCCTGGCGAATGCAGTCCTGCGGAGCATAGGATCGCCTCTTCGGCCTGTAGCTTTGCTACAGTAGTCATCGTATGCAGCCATGGCTTGGGATTAGCCCGACCAGCCCAAATATGTAAGACTAGTGACGTTAGCTACTACCCAAGACAAACAACAGTTCGCAACTGCATACGTAACGCTATTAGATTAATACGGCGACAAAACTTAGTAGTAGTAGTAGTAGTAGTAGAAAAAAGAGTAGCTCTAGATAGAGCTACTAACACGCTTAACCTGAAAGGATCCACCCGACAAAACAGGACGAGCCGTAAGGAAAGAAGTTCCCTCACTTGCTCCCCGACTCAGCTGCAGGAGACTTCGGCCAGTAAAGGACTCAACCTCTGAGCCGGCTGCTAGCTGCTCCAATAAGGCAACAGCGTTACGTAACTCACCTGTAACAGGAACGGGTGTGGAACTGACTGCAGCGAGGAAGGAATGCCTCTTGCCTTCCACCTCAACCGCGGTTAGACCTTAACCGTTTGCAACCAATCCCAGCAAGGACTCACGATCCAAACCTCGGTTGATTATTAGACATTCCTTATTGTAGCGAATAGATATAATGAACCAACCTTTGTAGTTAAGAACAGGCAGAAAGTTATAGATGTAACTCTAATACTCTCACTATCGACAAGTGAAATGTGGTGGGGGAAGAATCGTACCAAATTAATGAATAACTCATGGGTAGCAACTATGACTCACCTAAACCCTACAGAAACCCCAGAAAAACCAACTGAGACCTTTTTAGCAGCGAAGTGAGGATAAGTGGCAGTTTCCTGCAGGAAAATAACTAGCCAACATTAGGAAAGTAACTAGACATCTTCTAAATGTTGCCAGAAGAACAAAAATGGAAACGAGCTGGGAACAATACAAGTCCAGTCAGAGGAACTTCAAGAATGAGACACAGAAAGCTAAACGACATTCTTGGCAACACTTCTGTAATGAGATCAAGGGTAGGGCCGAATCTGCGAAACTGAGGAAAATTCTATCCAGAGAATCAAAAACTTTAGGATCTCTCATTCAACCCGATGGAAGGTGGACTGAATCCTGTGTAGAATCACTGAATTTTCTGCTTAAAACGCACTTTCCGGAGTGTACGACCTATCTATACATATAACATCGAAACTAACAGTAGCATGGTAAGGAAACTCGGATGGACCTAATTACAGAGGAAATAATTGATCATAAGATCATCAATTAGATCATTCTATCACCAGAACCCAACGAGATTATCCCGATCATGTTACAGAAAACGGTAACCACAATTATCACTGTACTCAAAGAGCTATACCTCAATAGCCTTATTTGGAGGTATGATATATACGAGTACCTAGAGCATGGAGAGGGGTTAAAGTGGTCCTTATACCCATGGCCGGTAAGGCAAGCCACACGACCGCGAAAGACTTTAGGCCAATAAGTCTTACCTCCTCTGTCCGAAAGACCTTTAAAAGATTGGCTGACATTCACATTCGTAGCAAACTACGACCTTGTGATCTATCCCCAGCGCAACGCGCTTGTATGAGAGGAAAAGCGTAGAGACAGCGCTGCATTGTGATATTTTTATAATGCAAAGTGATATTATTAAAGTTGAACTCTGAGGAACAAAGCTAGGAGCCTACGCCTCAAGAGGCACTCCTCAAGAAGGGGCCATACCCCCTCTGCTGCGGGTAATTGTCGTGATTCTAAAACTCAGAAACAGCGGCGTACAAACCATAGCTTATGCGAACGACGTTGTGCTGTTGGTAACAGGAAAATTCCTCCCTTAAGTATCTCTAGCAGTGCGAGATACCTCGGCCTTGTGATCGATAGGAAACGCAACTGGGACTGAACATAAACAATGGAGTCAAAATAGCCACGACAGCTTTCTCCTCGTGTAACAGAATATTCGGCAAAACTTGGACACCAAATCCCAAAACCATCATATGGATGTATTTTGTTTATTTAATTGTCTTATGCTTCAGATTTATAGTATTTTTTCCCCGATAACCGATAACCAATACATGTATGTTGACAACTATAGTAAGGCAAATACTAACTTATGGCAGCCTTGTATAGTGGCAAGCCACCAGCAAAATTAACAAACTAAGTGCCGTCACAAAAGTACATTCTCAACCTGCTTCCGCTAAACATCTTTATACAAGCATAGCCGGATATTAGTGCCGTTAGATTAAGCCATACGCATAACTGGAAACCTAATGTAATGGATCACATGGTTCTTAAGCCCGGAAAACCGCCGAATGAAAAAACGTCTTACAGACCTACTAGCTGACCAGTACTCGCCTTGCTTCGCCCGCATTTTCGTTGACGATTATTTAATTATTGAAACATAATTACCAACAGAATACAGTACCAAAAATGTATAAACTCAAACTTCCCCCATGGGAATCGTCACCAGAGCATACTCAAACCCGCTCACAATAAACAATTTAGTTTAAATCCATTAAAACATTCTAAAATGTGGACAAATCCAACGATTGACAACATCTCATCTAACGAAATGAAAAAATACCGCAATGTTTCTATGGCTATACATACATATGTATGTACAATGTACATATATACGCGTATATTGCCAAATCTCTTAATTGCACGAAGTTTTGATAGCACAGACGTATCCTAATTAATAAAATTTAAAATGTCTTACATTTTCACTGATAATGATTTTTTTAAATATTTATTCTGGAAGAGATCACACACTAAAGTTCAAGACAGCTCACACATATACTCACACACACACACACTATTGTGCAACCACTGCGGCATGTCTGTTGCCAGTGGTCTCCACTGAAGAAAAATTGTGGACGATGATTTGATTAATTGTTCTTAGCATTGCTCAGCTTTAGGAAAACGCCGAAGGATGTTTTACGCCTTAAATGGATCAGCGGCGAATTTACTAGATTCATCTATTTTTTATTTTTTTAATCCGGAAAACCAGTACTGAGCTACGGCTGTAGAATCAATATTTACAGATGGAAAATTCGATCTCAACCCCCTTTATGCCACTTAGACCTTGAATTTCGGAAAATGCCTTCTTATCTCGCATCTAGGCAAATTAAGGAATATCTGTGCAAATTTTCAAGTACCTAAGTCTAGTAGTTTTCGAGAAACGGTGTTCACAAGCAAAACCGACTTTGCTTTTATAGTATTTAAGATTTCGCTTCCAATTATATCCCAAGTGTTCTAATAGACTGTTCCGCGTCAAATGTGGAAGGATTTGAAAGATATAATGGCTGGGGTGCCGCAAGAAGGCGATCTTGATCCAGTTTTATATCTTTTATACACTCGTGATATACCGCAAGTAGAAGACATTGCGCTAGCTACATTTGCCGACGGCACTACTATCTTGGCAGTAGGTAAAACGACCGAAGATACTACAGAAAAACTGCAAGAAGCTTTGGATAGAGTAAATGAATGGACAAAGGTTTGGCGAATCGCACTCAACGAGACCAAATCTGTTCATGTAAATTTTACTTATAAGAAAATAAATAACTTTCCGATTCAAACTCGGTTCAAATTCCGTTTGCAAACGAGACTAAGTATCTTGGAATGACACTTGATGGAAAGCTGAAATGCAAAACGCATGTAAAGAAAAAACGCAAAGAACTAGATATCAAATATAGAGAAATGTATTGGTTACTTGGAAAATATTCCAAGCTTAATATAGAGAATAAACAGCTTTTATATAAGCAAGTGCTAAAACCAGTGTGGACATATGGTATACAACACTGGGATTATACCAAAATAAGCAACTTTAATGTTTTACAAACTTTTGAAAACAAGGTGCTAAGAGCTATTGTTAATGCGCCATGGCATATCAGAAATAGCGATATCCGCAGAGATCTCGAAATTAAAACAATCAAGTATGAAATCAAAAACTACACGAGAAAGCGAAAGAAAGTCACGTAAAAATTACAGTCCTCCAAGTTTTGGATAAAAGAAATTTACTACGCCGTCTACAAAGAGCCAAACCTTTAGACTTAGAGCGATAAGTAACCGCGTCTAAACTGCGGATCTAGCAGGAACTTCTAATGGAAAAGTGCCTGCAAAACGTCCTTTTTTGGTTAAATGAAAACTACTTGAATACTAGCCGAATACTTAGTTGTTGTAAAAATGAAAACGAGTTTGTTTTGAAAGGAGGTTTTTTAGTAGGTAAGAATTCCACACTACTATGAGCACGCGCTGGCGATCCTCATAGTGTCTTGTTGAAGATTTTCACCTACCCTCGGGAAAAAAAAGTTCCTGGTTTTTTTTAAAAAATATGATCCGACTAAGCCACCGGTCCACAACACGCACCAACTCGAAATGAATAACCCTTTATCTGTAATTTTACTGATATAACCTTATAAAACAATTTTTTCTTATCAAAAACAAATAACTGGCAGACGATAGCTCTCTTGTAATCTCTAACTCATTGTAATTCCTTCGCTAGCTTAGTGAAGCTTTAAAAGAAGAAAATATGGTATTTCAGCCAAAAGCCATAATGTTGCAAATTAAACCTGTTGCTTCTCGAAAAATATTTCAGAAAGACCAAATGCAATTCTGGCATACCCTACCCAAATCTATGTACTTACATCTTAAATATTAGAATTTAAATATTCGAATCATTTGATAACTTTTACTATTGAACTATTGTCCATCCCCATTGAATTAGCTTTTTAAACGAGATTAGAAATATCTGCACACGTCTTAGAAACCGAATTTAGTTAAAATCGGTTTGGCATTTCTTGACTGGTAAGAACCGAGTTTATCACTGAAGAAGAGAGTCACATTTCTGAGATTTGAGTTGCATACCCGCTGTCAAAAATACGTGCAGGCTTTCATCGAGTTCCGCAAACTTCAAGTCAGATGGCGTATATTTAATGCTGCGTTGATGCATTACAGAATATGAAAAATTGGCGAACAAATCCACAGCTCTTGTACTGGTTATTCAAAATAGCAATTGTAAGAAATACCACTACTCAACCTTGTTGTTGTATCATTTCTCATGATATTGCTTAATTTAAAAATTTATTTAAATATATTGCACAATCACTAATATGTAAGTATATTCGTATTTGAAGGAGAAGGAAAGCTAGATTTAAGACATTATGAAACTGAATTTATCTGTGCAATTACTTACTTACTTACTTACTTAGAACCTTTAACCCCTCGGAGGGCATAGGGCGTTAACCACGCCTGCGCGCCATCGTGTTCGAAGTTGCCTCCAACTCATTCCTAAAGAGCTCGATTCCTCCTCAACTGTTCTGCGCCACGTTTGCCTAGGGCGTCCCGCTATTCTGCCTGCCTGGGTGAGCGGATTCCACTGCATGGCGTATTTCGCAATGGAGTTGTCTTCGCGGCGTAGGGTGTGTCCAATCCATTGCCACTTTCTTCTTCGTATAGTAATGCTTATAGGTTCTTGGCCCGTTCTCAGATAAAGTTGTTCGTTAGAGATGCGGTTCGGCCAAAAAATCCTCAATATGATTCTTAAGCACTTGTTTACGAAGACTTGCAGCTTTCGTGTGTTAATGGTGTCCACCTTCCAAGTACTGCACCCATTAAGCAGCAGTGATTCTACGTTGGAGCGGAACAGTCGCAGCTTGGTTCTTAAGCTGATAACATTGCTTCTCCAGATTTTAGATAGCATTCCGAACACAGCTTTAGCCTTCCCGATTCTGCTGCACACATCCAGAGCGGTGCCACCGCGATTAGCCGAGACCACACTTCCTTAATAAAGAAAGTTATCAACTTTCTCGACTTCCTGTCCGGCAATGTAAAGTTGAGCGCGGTTGTTAGAAGAAGTGCTCAGGGCTTTTGTTTTGGCTGTGTTTATTTTTATCCCCACTTTGTTTGCCTCAGCTTCTAGATTTTGGGCCATCAGATAAAGATCCATTATCCGATGTGATTTGTGCAATTATGATCATGTTATCTCGTTTGTTAAACTATGTTTTGAACTTTGCAACATTTTACACATTTTATATTACGTTAATCAGATTATAATATTTATAATTTTTATAGTTTTAGGGCGACAAATGAAAATAAATTTAAGGGTAGGTAGTAGCAACAAAATGGAGAGTGAGTATGCTCCTAGATATAACCAATACCCAATTTGCTACGTCAAAGTTTAAATTGGAACAATTAAATTCGAATAGGATTTTACACAATCCATTACAGTAGGTTCATAGCATACTTTTCTAAACTACTAGGTGAACTACGAAATGCATACATATACATATCTTCATAGATTTTGTACTGTTTTCATTGATTTCATTGATAGTAAATGTTAACAACTATCCGTAGTTAATTGAAACGCAACAATGTGCATCATAATAATGACTCTCACGATTTTTTACTTAGTTTTTTCGATTTATGAGAGAAAATGGCAACTTCTTAATACTGTGTGTATGATGGAATATGTTTCACCCTATAAGGGTACTTAATGTTTCCCCATCATGCATACTAATTTATCCAATCTCAGGTCATTACAATGTGTTTTCCTATTATGTGTATCAAAGCGATACCAACTAGCAGACAACCTCATTCCTTGATCATTTTTACTTTCCTTGCTTCTCTTCACTTAAAACTAAAAGCAAAGTTCCGTCGCGTAGAAATTACGTCAAAGGCTCAATTAGGGTCAACTCTAGAGCAATTAATTATAATTCGTTTGGTGCAATTTCCTGCCATTTACCTGAATATATCCGATACGGAGAGATATTAATTTAAGCATAAACAATAAAAACTCTCCAATAAAATAGCTAAAATAATCCTTTTCAATAATTCATTATTTTATTCAGTTATCGAATAAATAGTGCTAGGCCGTTTGCAATCCATAAGTGATGCGAGAGAATTGGCATTGTGCCAACCATAAAGAGTTTATTACTTTTATTTTCTTTTTCTTTTTTAATTTACATTATGATCCATATGCCACTGATTTCCATTCGCTTGAAATCACTACGAGATCATTCAGATAAAGTTGATTTTCCGAAGAAGAAAAAAATTATATACACAAGAAACAATGCTGTTTTTTTTTTCATATTTTCCAACAGCTTCAGATGCTCTTTGTGAGGAGCGGGGTCAAAAACTCTTCCGTTTAAAAAAAAACTTTACGTGTGTATACGAGTATCTCATGTACTGAAAAGTATTTCAGTTTAAAATTAAACTCGCACTTATTTACAGGCGCAAAGTGAGCGCGTATAGTTTTTGGAAAACCACACGGCATCCAGCTTTTATATAGGTCTGGTGTCGGATTATTTATTCGGTTGACAGGTTCAATCTTATATTGATAATGTTTTGATGTTTATGTTGTGCGGCATCAGAGATTTCATTTGTGCTTCTTAAACAGATCATTGGAAAAGTAAATGTTTCCATATGGCGATGATATGTGCGTCGTGGTTTCGAAATTTTGAGGAAGTTTCATTGGATATTTTTCATGCTCTAATTTTAAATTTTAATTTAATGCGTCACGAGGCACTTTGAAGTGGCAAAATCTTTAGTCAGCTGATTCTTCTGGTGTACCAATGCGACGATGCGCTATAATCTATTTTTGGTTAATGCATTTCTCTCAAAATAAGTTCGAATCTGCTTGTACATCATATGTAGAGAGGCAGGAATACAGAATTTTGTAGGCAGAATTCTAAAATTAACCCCATTTAAAAACCTTGTCTCTTAGGCTTAAAGTTTGATAAAATGTATAAATACGTATAATACATAGTTATAATCAACGTAACAACATTTTTAAAATTATATTCTACTATATCCGCAGGACATTCAATTACTTATCGAAGTTAGAGGATTTCATCAGCCTAGTTTCGGAAGAACGTTTTAATTAGATTTCCATGAAGGTATCATCTGTGAAGCTTGCGTTTAATTTGAAGTAAATGTACTGCTGAATTGGCGTAACATGAATTGGTGCCAACAAAGAATTGGTGCCAACAAAGAAATGTATATGATTTGCATTCTTTTTCAATTACCTAAAAGATAGAATGAAGAATGAGCCATTCGAAGTTCACCAGTCTGTGATCGCATCAATCGCATGCGATAACTCTGCCTCAGTGCTCTGCTCGTTAACATTTGTCACCTAAAATACCTATGGGGAAGTAGACTTAATTCGGTTTCATTCTTAACGTAATTTAAATTCAAATCCAACTAGGTAAAATAGTATTTCTTGTGATAATTTTTTTTATTTTATCCGTTGCCCTAGTGCCCTATAGGAGCAGCGGCGTAACAACAGGGTGACAAGACTGGCGAAATTCCATGGTAGGATTTTTTTATTTAATTTTTTAAATAAATTAGTAGGTAAGTATTAAGGAGGGAGTGGTAGTGGTGTAGTGGTAAATTCGTCAATTTCCACGCTAATTCATTGCATTGATTCATGATTCAAATTCTTATGTCAGCAAGCATTTAATTATTTCTCATGAAATATATATATATAGTCAGTCCGATCAGTTGCGAAAGCTTGTGTAAACACTACTGCAAAGGCATAACACTGGCAGTAGCTTGGTCATATGGCTGGAAAAATTGCCCGCTCGCTTGATTATGATTTGCCTATGACATCGGTTATCGAGGAAAAAAATACTGTAAATATGAAGCATACTTACTTAGATGGCGCAACAGTCCGGGGTGGACCTGGGCCTCAACCAACAAACCTCTCCAGCCAGCACGGTTATGAGCCAGCTGCCTTCAGTTGCGCATGCCAAGTTGGTTGAGGTTCCCCTCCACTTGTTTGCGCCACCTACGGCGAGGTCGTCCTCTACTGCGCCGTCCATCTGGGGTGGAGAAGACTTTCTTAGCTGGAACGTTGGGCTCCATTCGCTCTGTATAACGCAGCCATCTTAGCCGCTGTATGTGAACTCTTCTGGCTAAGTCGATGTCTTTGTATAGGCCATATAATTCGGCATTGTACCTTCTCCTCCGCTCACCGTCTATGCAGACGGGACCAAAGATCGCTCGAAGAACTTTTCTCTCGAAATAACCAAGGGCATCCTCATCCGGTTTTGTCAAAGCCCATGCCTCTGATACTGATTAGTGTTTTATAAAGAGTTACCTTAGTAGTTCGAGATAGGGCTTTGCTACTTAATTGCCGTCTAGGCCCATAGAAACAACAATTGGCAAGAGCAATTCTTCGTGTGATCTCCCTACTGATGTCATTTGCGGAGTTCACCATAGAGCCTAGGTAGAAAAATCCTTTACTACCTCAAAAATATATCTGCCTATTATGGCGCTCTGTCCAAGACGCCGATGTTGGGTGTCCTTTTTTGTAGACAGCATATATATTGTTTTGCTTTCATTGACCGCTAGACGCATCTTTGCTGCCTCGATCTCAACACTTGTAAATCTCCCATTGATGGCCCGCTGAGTTCTTCCGATTGTGTCGATGTCATCGGCATAAGCGAGTAGTTGTACAGACTTGTAAAAAATTGTACCTCCGGTGTTAGCTTGTGAGTTTCGTACAATTCTCTCAAGTACTATGTGAAAGAGATCGCATGATAGCGCGTCACCTTGTCTAAGACTTTTCTTGACATCGAACTGTTCGGTGATGTTCTTACCGACTTTGGCGGAGCAGTGAGAGTTCTCCATCGTCATTCTGCACAAATGGACGAGCTTAGCAGGGATGCCAAGACTAGACATGATTCTGTATAACTCGTCTCTAAACACGCTATCATAGGCAACTTTGAAGTCGATGAAGAGGTGGTGCGTATCGATTTTATATTCACGGGTCTTTTCCAAGGTCTGCCGTACTGTGAATATTTGGTGGACTTTGCCGACCTGAAACCGCACTGATAAGGACCGTTCAGGTTGTTGACGATCGGTTTTAGGCGTTCACATAGTACGACCGACAGGATCATATATACGAATCTGAAGCATAAGACAATTATATAACAAAAATCTCTCTCTCCCTCTCACACTCTCTCTCCTTTCCAATGCCCGCACTGTGTGTAAACATTTTACAGGTGTTCCAAACACCCGCGCAAATTAGAAAAAGAAGGATTTAATTCTTTCAAATATTATTTTTAAATATTTTGAGCTCAACTCAGAATTTCATGTATTTGTAATGCACAAAATCATTAAGTTTTTACTTCTAAATTGGGAGTTGAAAGTAATTGACAATTTTGCAGAAATGAAAACCCGGAAAAATAAACAATTTTAATTTTGTAAATGTAAAATTACAAAATCAACTTGTAATATTTATTTATGTTATAATTCTGTTATGTTAAAAAAATTGACTTGAATGCACCAACGGTAAGTGAACCGACTAACTAGGTTCTACCAGACAGACACTAAAAGTATCTCTAATAAAAACAACGACTAGCTTAATTCTTTGAAGGTCGTAGTCCAACAATTTCCCAATGCCCTCATATTAGGCTGTCACGCCACTGTATGGGAGAGCTATTTATTGTTATTGTAATTACTGACTAACATTTTTTCGATTACTTCAAAAACGGTTTCGTCGATTTCCATGAGCAATGGCTTGTGCCTATACTACCTAGCAAATGGTAACGTAAATTTTCGCGACTGTCTTAATATGTAATAAATTTGAAATAAACCAAACCCTGAGATTCTGCAAGTTAACCTCAGTACATGCAGTACATTCTGTACGATGATAAAAGTGCAAGTCGCTCTTGTAAGTTTTTTTTTAGCTGGAATTTAATGGATTTTTTTTTAGCTGGATTTTACTCCCTTTATAATATTTAAATTTTCTTCAAGCAGATGCGTTCTAATTTAAGTATTTTGTTTATTAAATCGTACTTTGTTAAAATACTAACACAGTAACTCTAATTGTCATTAGTATTGTATGCTGTCACCCTTAATTACCCACATATCTATCTAAACTAAGAGCAGCGTCAGTTGCAAGTACTTCTGCGGAAGCATCAAAAACAAAAACTACACCACCATCAACACAACGGCAGATCTTAGAAAAAAACCATGAATATAAGATCGATACGTATCATCTCTTCATCGACTTCAAAGTTGCCTATGATATCATGTATTCGCATAGAGACGACTTATATAGAGCCATGTCTAGTCTTGGCATCCCTGCCAAGCTCGTCCGTTTATGCAGGCAGGGTGGAGAACTCTCGCTGTTCCATCAAAGTCGGAAAGAACATCACCGAACCGTTCGATGTCAGGAAAGGTCTTAGACAAAATGACACGCTATCATGCGATCTCTTTAATATAGTACTTGAAAGAACTGTACGAAACTCACAAGCCAACACCGAAGGAACAATCTATTACAAGTCTATACAACTACTCGCTTACGCTGATAACACTGACATAGTCAGAAGAACTCAGGGGGCGTCACTGGGGTATTTGCGAGTATTGAGGTCGAGGCATCGTAGATGGGTTTAGTAGTCAATGAAAGCAAAACAAAATATATGCTGTCTACGAGAAGGACACCCAACATCGGCATCTTGGACAGAATGCCACAGTAGACAGATATAAGTTTAAGGTAGTAAAGGATTTTGTCTACTTAGGATCTATAATGAGCTCCACAAATAACATCAGTGGGGAGATCACACGAAGAATTACTCTTGCCAATCGATGTTTCTATGGATTAAGAAGGCAACTGAGTAACAAAGCACTATCTCAATCTATTAAGGTGTATGGCGTAGAAGCATGGGCTTTGACAAAACCGGATGAGGATGCCCTTGGTTATTTCAAGAGAAAAGTTCTTCGAGCGATCTTTGGTCACGTCGGTGAGTGGAGGAGAAGGTACAATGCCGGACTATACAAGGACATCGACTTATGCAGAAGAGTTTACATACAGCGACTAAGATGGCTGGGTCATGTAGAGCCGATGGAGCCAAGCATTCCAGCTAAGAAAGTCTTCGAACCCACCCCGGATGGACGGCGCAATAAAGGACGACCACGCAGTAGGTAGCGCAAACAAGCGGAGGGGGACCTCAGCCCACTTAGTGTGCGCAACTGGAGGCAGCTGGTTCATAACCGTGCTGGCTGGAGAAGCTTCTTAGTTGAGGCCCAGGTCCACCTCGAACTGTAGCGTCACCTAAGTAAGTAAGTAAGTAAGTAAGTAATGTTTAAATCAAATATAAAAATAAATGCAATAAAGATATATTTTTAAATAATTTACATGTTTGGATTGCAATGTTTGTTTTTTGTACTCCCTCGAACAAAAACTACTCCCCTGTGAATTTCTAAAATACTCCCAGTAATAGACTTAAAATGGTAGCCCTGCAGGATATACGCAGCTAGTCAAACCAATATTTATGGGATCTTGGCAATTCAATTAATCTGATAAGACTCTGGATAATACATACCTACTACCATCCGTCTTTTCTTGACATTGCCATAATAGAAACATTTTATTTGTTGTCCATTTGCTAGAACGGAAGCCACTCGGCTTGTAAATGCCAATTGGTGCACTGCATATAGAGATATAACACTAACCAATACACATAGTACATACTTAGTATAGATAAGAAGACTATATGTTAATAATTATTGCAAGGCATACAAAATAAGGACCATTTCTTGTACGGGACATACAGAGCCAGCCTTAATCAATAAAACAGAACTTCGTGGATGATTGGGCAGATTTCAATGAATGAAGATCGTTAGATCTGGCAACTTATTTTACTGCATTTCCCTCGATATCGATATAAAAACAAAAATATTTTTCCCTTATATATTTTTTAAACTGAAGTCTAAAGATTTCCTCTAATTCAAGACAAGCTGCTAAATATTTACTTCAAGTTTCTTTGCTAAATTATTTGTTACGCCATTCAATCGCATATTTTCTCTAGGAAAGATGTGTACTAACTTTTTTCAATTCAATCGGCCCAGCTAATAAGTTAACCAATCACATTATTGAATGTTCAAAAGAAAACATATTGTATTAAAAAAACATATCGATTGAATATTGAACACTAAATTAATAGATATATTAAACAAGCTAGTAATTTAGAAAACCAATCATCGAACATTAAACATCACTAATACGACTATGCTCGAAGAGAAACCAAATATCATACGTTTTATATTTTTCCCAAGATGCAGTATTTAACTTAAAATAGCATACTAACAGCATCTTATATAATATATTAATACGTGAACACGAAATTTATATTACGTTCTTTTAGTATTTATAAAAAAAAGGAGGGGGATGAAACTTATATCATTCGAAAGGTTCTCTGTCATATATGTGCAGGAAATTTTTTTTTTTTTGTTTTATAGATAATTCGTGCGCACTCAAGGGGTTATGAATACCTTTAACATGTTTACACACAGTGCGAGCGTTGGAAAGGATAGATAGAGAGAGAGGAAGATATGATGTAGTGGTTTGAAGCTCAGTTATTTATGCTTCAGAGAAATTCCGGAGGTGGCGTCCATATAACTGGGTAGATTTTGTTGTTATTTTTTGCGTTTGCTTCTGCTTCACAGTAATTTTTTTCGCGATTACCGATGTTATACGCAAATCAATCATCCAACAGAGCGAACAGTTTTTCCAGCTATGTGACCAAGCTACTGCCAGTATTATACCTTCGCAGTAGTGTTCACACAAGCTTTCGTAATTGATCGGACTGACTTTATATATTTCATGAGATATGATTAAATGCTAGCTGACGTCAGGATTTAAACCATAAACCATTGGCATGGCAATTGACGACGTTACCGCTACACCAGTGCTACCCCGTCTGTGCGTATGTTACCGTTAAGTCAGGTAAAATAAAATGAACGTACACACATAATTTCCCATACAAAACGCTTTTACCAATTAAATGGAAGCATTTTGATCACGTTCATGGCTGTATGCGCTTAGATTCCTTTGCCTTCCCTGCACGGAAGAATATTGTTTATTTCCCCTCGGTCGAATTTCGACCACACGCGATACTAGTACATATACGTATGCTCGTAATTATACAGAATTTGCATTTTTGTTTTTTTTTTGTTTTATGTGGTGACATTTATTCAAAGTGACTTGTGTCGCCTTTTTCGTTATCAGAAGCTTCCCAGCATCAGCATCAGTCGTCGTTTGTCACTTAATGCAAATTTATAGAGTGTCATCTAGTAAAATTTACTGCTATCATCATCGTTGTCATAACCATCGCACAGGAAGAGTAGTGTAAAGACCGAGTTCACTGAAGGCATTCAGATGCGCTTCGTTTAAATGCCAATGTCACAGACAATAGTTTCGATTTCCGCCTACCATTAACCTTACATCTACAACAAAGGACAGATTTTTTTTCAATTCATGACTGAAAGGAATGATTGAAAAAAAAAAAGTTATTTTGCTAATGTAAGTAATAGGAGAACGAAAAACGATTTCAATGCCGCGGGAAACGAACAGGCGATTCAATTCAAGCGGAGCTATTTTAATTAACTAATAACAGAAGACTACGAACGATTTCCCCAAAGCGCTCTGATAAGAATCCCCAAAATAGGGCTCTATTTCATAGATAAATGCCTAAATATTCATCAGCTGAGGAAATTTAATTAATGTCAAGAGCATGAAATGTATTACATCAGTTACTCAAATGTCAAATGTTTGGGAAACAATTGATATCGGCTTGGCATAAGGAAGAGAGCGTAATTTTTTAATACATGAAGGAAATAGCTGGCAAAGTATTATACCGTGTCATGTTTCTTGTTTTAGGCGAAAATATTTAGAAATTTCGAATCCAACCGAAATTGGTAATAAGTGTTAAGTGTTTCGTGATGTCTTTATGTAACCTTCAACGTAGGAAACGGAACCACAAATTGTGTTAGATTCGTAATCAGGAAAATTGCCACGCGAAAGGAAAGTAATAAACGGAAAATGTTATTCGTGGTGTTAGTCGATGAACCAGATAAGAGAAGGTTTTACTGGATTTGCTTATTTTACCTTATGGAGTCACTATTAGTTAATTAATAACCCTGAAGCTTTATTGAATCACGAAGAATGCTATGCAGAGTTTTTTTTTTTTAATATTATATTTTCCATGAAATCTTCTTATAAGCAGGTGCTTGAGCAACAATTATAGCAAGAAGAATTATCACAACCGGTACAAGGAAAGGCCTGTTTAATTGTGCTTTTCTAGCAGAAAATACATTTTTTTCCGAACGAGTGGGACTAAAACATACTAAATAACACCGCTAATGCCAATCAGCTGTTTTGTGTCCTTGTGCAAATGACATTAGCACTTCTTTGATTATTCGTATTCGAGATAGAGAGCAATATCAGTTTTTTCCCATTTCGCCAGTTTATAAGTAAGTTCCAACGCCGTGGGCACCGTTGCGCAAATGGTTAGTGTGTCGGACCACTGCGCGTGAGGTTCCATGTTCAAACCCCAGAAAACACAAAAAGAGTTTTTTTCACGGTCCTACATCTCGCAAATGTGTGACAAACATCTGAGAGTATTGTTGTCACGAGAAAGCTTCTCAAAACAAATTGCTCTTCGGATAAGGCGCTAAACTGTAATATAGGCCCAGCCACTTAAAGAGCTGTTGCGCCAAATATATATATTTTATTTATTTTTTTTATTTTATTGGAGCCGAAAACTGAATTATCTTTAAATATAAATAACTAGTGGCTCCCTCGGAGAGAGTGAAAAGTAAATCCAATGTATTTCAATAATCGTATCCTGAAAACTTACTGACTCCTTCCGTAGATACTCCACTCATCCCTAACTCCAATATTCCAAAAGTATTTTCAATCTGTGCGTAAATCAAATTTTTCAAATTGCGTAAAACATTTTGTTTAGGAACTGAGTGATTTGTATTAATAATTGCATTTAATAGTAGAAAGAATACCAGTTACTACCGCAAATTTTCATCACACATTGAGCCATTTCTTGGGTTGAGTATAAAATATCCCGACGTTTAATCACTCCATGTATAGATCTTCAATCACTAATTATATTGTTTATAACGTCAGTCAACTCTTTGTTTCAATAATCGATTTGCTTTAACTGAATATTACAAATTTTAATAGACATATCGACTGGGAGTGCAATAGGCGAATGCATGTGGTAACTTACTGTCAAGTTTGCCAAATGTGTTCCCGTTTTCTCTATTGTTTCCGTCTGGACCTACATACATTCCATCTGGTTCGAGAGGTCTCCCATCTACACTCGATATTTTCATAACAAATTCACCTGATTTACTCTCTCAACCGGTTGCATTAAATAAACTTAATTCTGACCATAAGTCAGTGTTCTGTCGAATTCTTAAATCAGGTAGAAAAACAGTGCAATATTTTCTAGACTTTAAACACCTAAATTGGGCACAATTTCATTCAGAAATGAAACCGAGACGTAGAAGCTTTTCAACAGACCTAGATAATGTTTCCAGTAGTGACCACATTGGCAGTCTTGTGCAAGTTTTTTCGGAACATATACATAGTTCGGTTGACTTGAGTGTCCCGAAAACAATAAGAAAATACCAAGATCCCAGATCATGTTCTTGAATACATACGTATCAGAAATTCTCTAAAGAGACAACAGCATAGGTATCGTCTGCCATTCCTTCGGAGCCAGATGAGTTAAATAAACTCATTTTTACAGAAATTGAAAGACATAGGAACGAAGAGTGGAATAGGAAGCTTATTGGAACCTTATTAGACAAAAATGTACATTACAATTTAAGCATTTACTTACTTATTTATTTACCTATATATTTAAAGTTAACAGAGTACACCACATTCCATTCTGTGCATGAGTTCACCACATGCCACCTGCGTGAACTTCTTCCAGTCATATCCAAAATTTTTGAGAGGATATTATTAAGGCGTCTCCAACCGGTTATAGACGAAAATAATCTTATCCCTGACCACCAGTTTGGGTTCAGAAGTAAGCATTCGACGATTGACCAGCTGCATAGAATTACTGACGTAATCGAGAAAGCATTTGAAGAAAAAAGGATTTGCTCAAGCGTATTTCTTGACGTCTCGCAGGCCTTTGATAAGGTGTGGCATGATGGCTTGAAATGCAAACTACGACAAGTTCTCCCTGTATGCTTATACAATATTCTAGTATCATATCTCGGGAATAGACTCTTCCGTGTTAGACATGGAAACGAATACTCGCAGCTCAAAGAAATTTCGGCCGGCGTACCACAATGAAGCGTTCTTGGGCCGCTTCTCTATCTGTTATATACTCGTGATATACCGAAAGAAGATGGCACTATCTTTGCCACGTTTGCCGATGACACCGCTATCCTAGCAGTAGGTAAAACAATCGAAGAAACGACTGAAAAACTGCAAAACGCGTTAAATAAAGTAAATGAATGGACGATGGACTGGCGGATTGCCCTCAACGAATCTAAATCTGTTCACGTGAATTTCACTTACAAAAAAACTAATAACTTGCCAATTTTCCTAAACTCGGCCCGAATACCTTTTGCAAATGGGGCCAAATACCTGGGAATGACACACGACGCAAGGCTGAAATGGAATTTGCACGTGAAAATGAAACGTAAAGAACTCGAAATCAAATATAGCAAAATGTACTGGTTACTCGGAAAACATTCCCAGCTCAGCACTGAGAACAAACTGCTTTTATACAAGCAAGTGCTAAAGCCGGTGTGGACCTACGGTATACAACTTTGGGGTTGTACCAAGAAAACAAATGCCAATATTTTACAAACTTTTCAAAATAAAGTGCTTAGAGAGATTGTCCAAGCACCGTGGTATATTAGAAACGACGATATCCACAGGGATCTCGGAATTCCGACAATCGAAGCTGAAACTAGAAGCTTCGCGAGAAAGCATAGAAACCGACTAATCGGACATGTCAACAATACAGTCCTACAAATTTTGGATGAGAGCAATTTATTGCGCCGACTGCAAAGGACGAAACCCTTCGACTTGCGAGATACTGATAAACCGCGTCTAGATTGCGGAGCATGCAGGATCTTTCAGTGGAAAGTAACCTGCCAAACGTTTTTATTTCATGATAGAAAAATTTCTTGATAAGTTATTACTTAGTTGCGATATCTAACAAATTTATATCGAAGGGTGGTGTTCTTTTAGTCAGTAAGAATCTGACACTACTATGAGCACGCGCTTGCTATTCTCATAGTGTCTATGGAAGATTTTTCACCAACCCTCGGAAAAAAAAACTGCTTGAACAGCATTTCCCTTGGTCAGCATTTCCGTTGTCGTCTCCGCACTTAGTTCTAAGTTGGACATAGATCAGGGCGGTAGCATTTTAAGCGATAAACTTGTAAATTCTTTTGAGTAATTACTCGCGTTTTAATTCATTCATGTAAGTCGAACAGTTGGTTCACATTAGTGGTGTCCGCGTTGCGGTCATTTTAACTTTAGCTATTCATAATTTATTTATTTACGTATTTATTTGTTTATATGCTAACGTATTCATTTATTTATTTATTTAGTATATTTACTTATTTATTTATTTATTTATTTATTTTTTATTTATTTTTTTATTTATTTATTTATTTATTTATTTATTTATTTATTTATTTATTTATTTATTTATTTGCATATTGAATTGTATAAAGTAACTTCTACTAACAGAGATTGTTGCAATCTATTGTAAAAGATTTGTTCAGTTAATAAATAAATAAATAAATAAATGTTTCTGTTGCGTTGTACTATTATCTTATTATATACATTTATTATTATTATTTGTTTATTCATATTGTTTATTTATTTAGTTACACGTTATTGTAAAAATATTTTTTTTTTCTTTTTCCATATTGAAGGTACTTTCCTTCAGAGCAATTTACTTCTTTTTCTCTTTATCTTAAAGTCCCAAAAGATAATGTTTCAGTTGAAAGATACAAAACTATGTGGCAACAAGCTTAATGTAAATTGAGTACGAAAATAAAAAATATGTATTACAGATTTTATTTAATCATAAGGATCAGTGCAGCAAGGCTGGAATTAGATGTGCTACGACAGAAAAGTAAATACTTATAGTAATTTTTTTTTCGGTTACGATATGTTTCCCCTAATGGGGCCATATGTTTCTAGCGTTTTCTTGTGATATGTACATCCCTTTTTGCTCGTTTATTTTTTAGTGAAATTTTTCTCGCTATAATCCCCTAGATTTTCTTACAAATTTCTCAAATAGCGCGCACTATACATGTGAGCGGAACATCTGTCATCCATCAAGAACTGCCATCACTTTTGAGAAGGCTGGAGGCTGGAGCTCAGATAAATAGCAACTGAGCAAAAGGTCTTATTCGTCTGGCGAAGAGGGAATCGATTATAGATCGCAAGACAGCTGTACGAGTACACTTATAATAGCATATAAGCCAAGCAAAGAAAGCAGCAGCTTCTTATAAAACGAATCGGGCCATCGGTTAGTATTCCTGAAATTAGTATTATAGCATCGTTTGCTCTGTCCTGAAGAAAGGAGACCCTCTGAACTACACCAACTACAGAAGTATAAGTCTCCTCAACATGGCATATACGATCCTGCCAGCCATATTATGTGAACACATAAAACCGCTCGTCAACAATCTAATAGGTCCTTATCAGTGCGATTTCAGGCGAGGAAATTCTGCCTTCTTCTTCCTTTTATCAGCGAGGCTATGATCCGAAAACAAGGGATTACAACCCTCCCACTTCACCGCATTTCTACTGATCCGCATGTGGGGTTCGCCTATTTGACCTCAGAAAATATCGGCAGGCCTGCAGATTTTGGATCACTCGGTTACTGAGGCCAATGAAATGCCGATGTCGTCGCATTTGTCTGATCCAGGCGTTTATAGGCCTGCCTTTCCTACATCGCGATGTCTTTGGAACGTGCATTGATATTGCCTTTTTAACAGGGTTCAAATGATCTCTTCTTTGAACGTGGCAATACCAACTGAGCCGGTCACGCTCTATTTTTTGTACGATGGTTTCCTTGATGTGAAAGCTTCCACGGATCTTCGAACTTCTTATTCGATCAAGCTTTGTCACTCCTGCTGTCATGCGAAGCATCTTTATCTCAGCTGCCGTTAATTTACTCTCATACTTTTTGTACATCGTCCAACATTGTGAACCGTATGTGAGCGCTGGACGTACAACTGCAGTGTAGAGCCTTCCTTTCAACTTAGGGGGCATTTTTCTGTCACAGAAGATAGCGGAATTTTCTCGCCACTTCATCCACCCTACGCTTACACGATGATTGATGTCGTCATCACAAGTTGCTTTGCTATTGATCATAGATCCCAGATATTTGAACTTTTCGCACTTGGGAAGCACTGTTCCATTCAAATAAATGTCTGGAATAGGCCTGAGTGGATCAGAGAACGGGCAGCACAAGAACTCTGTCTTTTTTGAACTAATGCGATACCCATTTCCCTCCAAAACGTCCACCCACACATCAAGTGCTCGTTGCAGGGATGTAGGATCCTCACTTATGATGGCTCCATCGTCAGCAAAGAATAACTGATGTACCTTGGGGTCCATCACTTTACCTTCAAGCAGATAATCAAGGACTGTAATAAAGAGCAAAGGACTTAAAACGCTTCCCTGGTATACCCCGACTTTGATTGGGAACTCTTCGGTTACTCCAGCGGGGCATCTTACTTTTGTCTTTGCTCCTTCGTACATGTCCATAATCATCTGTACATAGGTTTCTGGAACCCCTCGATGTCTTAGCGCCACCCATATCAGATCTCGTGGTTGTCTGTCGAATGCCTTTTCAAAGTCAACCAATACAATATGCAAATCCCTTAAGGAATCACGATGTTTTTCCATTATGATCCTTATACTTTGGATTGCATCTGTGGTTGATTTACCCGAGACTAACCCTCGCTGATCATCAGATAGCCGTATTATTTTTCGCAGTCGGCCACCTAATACCCGCTCAACGATCTTCATGGTGTGTGACATCAGCTTGATCGAACGGTAGTTATCACAGTTTCGCGTATCGCCCTTCCCTTTGTATACAGGGAGAAGGTAACTTTCCCTCCATTCATTCGGCATTGGATCACCTCTCACGAATTTGGAGATGAGAATTCTGAGCCATCTGAACCCGATATCTCCCATCTTTTTCCAGAACTCAGAGGGTATTTCGTCTGGCCCAATCGCTTTTCGTTTTTTGGAGTATTTGACCGCCTCACTAACTTCTTCGACTGTAATGTCGGGTATTTCTTCACAGTTAGGGGTGGCTCTTGGAAAGTATAGCCGGGGAAACTGTTCATTCAAAAGCTCTTCACAATACTGCCGCCACCTCTGCAGAATTTTGTCGTCATCCACAAGAAGCTGGCCATGAGCATTGCTAATGAACTTTGGCGAACGAATCTCCTGAGCATTCTTCCTTCTTTGGGCGGCTATTTTGAAGATAGTGGCACTCTTGTTCATATTGTGTCTTCGCAGCTCCTGGATAGCCTGGTTTGCATCAGCAACCGGGGAAAATATTTTCTCCAGCTCCCGATACAGGCCCTCCGTACTCTCTGCTTGAAGCTGAGCGCACTTCTTCTTCGCTTTTTTCTTGCAGCATCTGTATTCCATTTCGAGGCGAGCTTTTTCGTCACTATTATTAGAGGGGCACTTTGACCAATCTTTGAAAGCCGCTTTCTTCTCATTTATCACTTTCTTAGCTTCATCACTCCACCACCATGTTTCTTTGGCGTGTTGATGGTGGCCTTTTGAAGCTCCTAGCAGTGATTTGGCCTTCTTTAAGCAAGTTCGCTGTAGGGAATCCCACATATTTTGTGCTCTGCACTCTGAGTGTGAGAGAGGTAATTCTTCATTACGAAAACAAAAGCCTCGCCTTTTTCTTTGTCCAGATTGTACCACTTGATTTTCTCAGAGACCCTTGTTTGTTTGCTTTTCTTTGGTGTTTTCATAAAAATTTCTGTTAGCAGGAGACGGTGTTGTCGAGCGATTGCCTCTCCCAGGATCACTTTGCAATCTTTTACCCGAGGCTTCATGAAACTGCCTACCAAATGGTAGTCAATCTGAGTTTCATCTCCACCACTGCTGTAAGTGATCAGGTGTCGGCTTTGTTTGATGAACATGGTATTTAACACGATAAGACCGTGTGATTTGCACATGCTTAGGATGTCTTCACCAGGAAGGTTCCTGGCGCCATATCCTAGTCCTCCATGGCAGTCTTCATAGTCTTCGTTTGATTTCCCGACATGTCCATTCAAATCTCCTCCAACAAACAGAAATTCTTCCTTTGGGATGTCCTTAAGGAGATTGTGGAAATCTAGCCAAAATGCATCTTTATCTCTCTGATTGTACCCATCGTGGGGAGCATATGCACTGACAATATTCCACACCTCTCCTTGTATTACTAGTTTGAGAGACATCAAACGGTCGCTGGACTTCGAAATGCTCAAGACGTTTCCAAGTAGCTCTGCCGCAAGGATGATACCGATTCCGTTCCTAGCCTTTTCCGTTCCGTAGTAGAACATCTTGTAATCTTTTGTCCTAACGTCCAAGAAACGCGCCCGATTCCCGGTGTTTTTCCATTTCGTCTCTTGGACACACAAGATGTCCACCCGCCTTCTATTCATCATCTCTTCCAGCTCGTAACTTCGACCGGTCATGCTTCCAACGTTCCAACTCGCGACCCTTAAATTGCGTCCAAACTGTTTCATTATGTTGCTAGCCCCCGGAATCCGTATAGCTCTGACCCGAACATTTCTGCTCGGTCCAGGATCAGTACCATGCACAGCAGTGGTAGTGCCTGACGGGGTAGTGCCTTTCCTTTTTGCAAGTATTATCATAATGATACAGTTTTGCAATGCAATTTTTGCACCATATTGCGATGGTGTTTGTTGTTTGACACGTGCATGCTCCTGTTTTAGTATTGTTTGATCTTTCTTTTATGACACCGGTGATCTCCAGTCGTGTCAACCCACGGACTCGCATGCACACTTGTGGGAGGGTTTTTATGGTAGTATATGTGTCGCTAGGCTCACTTGGGTGTTATATTGCCTAGATCTGATTTGTCCCCTTAGTCGCCTTTTACGACAAGCGCTAGTTGTTGGGGGGCGCTGCAGTGATATTCTTAACCCGTCCCTGTGAGGAAATTCTGCCATCTTGGAGAAAAGCCAGGAATATAAAATCGATACGCATCACCTCTTTATCGATTTCAAAGTTGCCTATGGAAGCGTGTAAAGAGACGAGTTACACAGACCCGTGTCTAGTTTTGACGTCCCAGTCAAACTCGTACGTCTGCGCGATGACGATGTAGAGCTCCCGCTGATCCACTAAATCCGATAACAACACCGAATCGTTTGATGTCAAAAAAGGTCTTGAACAAGGTGACGCACTATCATGCGATCTCTTTAACATCATACTTGGAAGAGTTGTATAAACCTCACAAGCCAACATAGTAGGTACAACCTTTTACAAGTCTGTATAACTAGTCACTTACGGCGATGACATTAACATAATTGGGCCGTCTGTGGAGCATTTGCGATTATTGAGATCGAGGCAGCAAAAATAGGCTTAGCGGTCAAAAAAAGCAAAACAAAATATTATAACTTGAAAGCTGTCATATTTTGAGAACTTGAAGGGGTTGCGCTATCTGCACAACACTTCGAGTCATGAGTTATGACTTACATTTAAAGCTAACTCAACAGAACATGGCGTGGCGATTTTTATAGTCATCTAACTTTTCAGGGGTAGTTGTCAACCATTCCAAACGATTTCCATCTATTATATTCGGCGAGCAAATTTGTGAGAACAGTTTTAGAAATTTTGTCACCCAGGGAGAGCCTGTAAAAACCACCATAGGACAGATGTGACATAAAAGTCTATGTGGAAAAAGATTGAAATGAAAAATCAAGAATCATATAGGTGAAAGTAGGATATGTTCAATGTTTCAAGAGGCTTTGAGATCGCTGCGGAAACTGAGAATAAAACAAATAAACCTTAATCATTGTACCCCTCTGGCAGTATATTTAGCACAAAATACTACCTGGCTTTGAGAATGAAAGTTTAAATAAACCGATTGTTGTGCAGGGTGTTTCAGAGACACTGTATAGCCTAAGGGAAAAGCTGCAGGATCTAATGGAATCCCATTCCAATTTTTGTTCAACAACATTTTGAATTGAGGAATAATCCCGCAGCGGTTTAAAGAAGTCTATATCTTTCCCATCCATAAAAATAATCTACGACGGACCCAGAAAACTACCGAGGCATTTCATTTTTAAAAGCGTTATATAAAACCCTTACTGCGATAATGCGAAGTCGACTTACTGCATGGATAGACAGCAAAATCATACTAAGAGAACAACAAGCTGGTTTTCGGCCAAGATATTCTACTATTGGCCATATGTTTGTCTTGAGTAGTGTTGTGGAGCGTTTTCTCTTGAAGAATAAAAAACTATATGTATTCTTCGTTGACTTTAAGGCAGCCTTTGGCAAAGTGAATTGAACCACGTTATTTTACAATCTATATGACGTGGGAATGTACTTAAAATTCGCACGAGTGCTTCAAAAACTTTATATGGATATCAAGGCAACTGTGTGGAATGGTGAGGTGCTATGTTGTTGTTAAGACGGAAGTAAGCTGTTCCGGTCTTATTCAAATTAATTTTCAGTCTCCATTTTATGGCATAAACTCTTCAAGTTTTCTTGAAGTATTTCTGCTGCAGCTTGCATATGTTTGGACCTTATTGTTAGAGCTATATCGTCGGCGTATTGATACTTTCTGGATACTGTTTGTGGTATGTCATACATATATAGATTAAACAACAAAGGGGACAATACTGAACCTTGTGGTAAACCATTTTTAAGCTTTCTTGGCTTACTTCCACGTTGTCAATGAACACTTGAAACATGCGATTGCTTAGCATGTTGCTGACTAAATTAACTATTTTCTTGCAAGGAATAACTTTAAGAAATTTAAAGATGACTCCTGTTCGGTAATTTGTATCATATGCTGCTGAAAGGCATACGAAGACTGCTGACGTTTTAAGTTTATTTTGAAACCCTCTAGTAGTTAGAGCAAGCACTTGGTCGGTACAACTGCGACCCGGGCGAAACCCTGCTTGCTCAATTGGTACTTTTGAGTTCATTTCAATAAGCCTCTCCAGCAGTTTATAGGTAATACTCAATAGTGCTATTGGACGGTAACTCTCCGCTCTATCAGAAGGTTTTCCCGGTTTCAGAAAATTCGTTCTCTTAAAATTCTTTCAGTAAAATTCCTGTTTGCATAATGTTGTTGAAAAATTTGGAAAGTCATGGATGGATGTATTCCATCGAAACCAGTAGCCTTACCAGGTTTTATTCTTGTAATAGCTGCGTCTAGTTCGATAACGGAGAAGTCTCTCGAGTACTCAGATGTGGTTGCTTTCAAATGCTTATGCTCCTGTTTTACCTTTTTAGCATGCTCTTTTTGTGGTTTCACCTTTGATGTCTCGATAATGTGCTTGGCGACGAGCTCAAGCTTTATTTTTAATGTTTTAACAAATAATGTGTTAGAACCTCCTAACTTGAGTAAGAGTTCCCAAGCCTTTCTACTTGAATGTGTAAAATTAATGTTTGCTACAGTCTGTCTCTATTTATCTAAATGAGCTTTGTCTAAGGATTTTAGGTTTCTTCAATTCTTCATAAAACTGGTCGCTCTCCGCATTCCAGCCTGGAATATATTCCTTACAAAAAACCTCTTGGAATGTGTTTTTTACCTGTACAATTGACAATGCCGACAAATCATCTGTAATTTGCTGCTGTTGGCGGAATCCATTGGATGTTGGAGTTCAAGTCGATTGAGAGATTTATTGCCTTTAATAGTATAAGAAACCGTCTACATTCTTAAACTACTACTTACTACTGATAATTAAATTTGTCTTACAACTCCAAAGAAACGTTTACTTAAATCTCTTAGTATTATATTTAGCTGCTATCATTAAGAATCCTTCTTAAGTCGCAAGAATTGCTGAATATTATTGAAACTCATCCTTGGACAACTTGTATGTATGCCTGATACCTCTTTGTCCAATTGCTTAATAGCCATAGATAAGCTCTTTACAAGCTTGCATTATATATTAACCCTTTATAAAAAAAAATATACCATATTAATATAGTCTATTTGGCTTAATGTAATATTCAAAATGTTGTTCTTTGTTTGAAAGTAAAAACCGTATCTGTAGATATATGGCGAATTTCACCTTTCTCGAATTTTGGCTAGTTCTTACTCACCACAGATTTTGAGAACACCACTTACCAATAGAATGTACAAAAAGTATCTATTTTTGTGTCTTCAACGCAGCAACTAAACACGCGAACAATAGGCAAGTTTCCAATTTGCCACATGAAATCAATCATATCGAGGTGGGAGCACCCATCTTAGCAAAATAACAAACAAAATACCGAAACGTGGAAATCTATTATTAAAATTTATATCTAATATTTAAGAAACGAGCAGACAAAGTGGGTACGTAAGCACGCAATAGTTTCAGGGTCAAAGCTTCTGTTTACATTCGCGAAGAGTTGAAGCATTTATAGCCCTTTCATTTTAATTTAGCAGTTTTATTCAAATAGAAGTCAAGCAGAACCATTTATTTGATTAAATTAAGTGATCAAATGAACATCGGGAGGCCAACATTTATGAGCTCCTAATGCTGAGAGATTTGATATGGAACGATGGTACCTTGGATAATATAGTTTTTTTTATTAAATAGGACTAAATTCATATGAAAGTTCATTCGATTCAGGACGAAAAATTCACTCAAGTTTGACTGTAAGAAGAAAAACAAAAACTCCTTTACACAAATGGAAAGCCTTCCAATCCAACTTGAGCATCCTTAAGTCATCATTTCCGCCGTAGTCTAGTTTCGTACTTTTTTTACCATGTGCCACAACCAAGCGACGAAGTACTTCTCCACAAGGACCTGATAAGTAGCTTTTTTTTTTCTACCTTCACGCCCCAGCCTCAAGGCAACAACGACAACCACATCCTCATCGTGCGGCTGATGTCGAATATGTGAAGGAGGATAAAGGAAGTGAAGATACGAATAAGTTGAAAACGTAGTATACCCACTCGTAGTCGTATTTTTTGTGTGCAATTTCACGTTTATTTAACTTTGTACTTCAAAAAGATGAAAATAAAATAAAAATGCATATTTGTTTCTGTCAGGGTGGCGATTGGGGAGGATAAATAAGGAAATTCATTTTCCTCTGATATAAAACAGGGATGCTGCTGCTGCTGGCGCTACTTCTTTGAGCGTCGAGCGACGGTTTATGGATGCAACGCTACTACCAGCACCACCTCTTAGTGGAAGCTTTTAGTTTAGTGGCCTATAACGTATTAGAGAGAACAATTTTACGTAATTCATATAAGTCGTTATTGAATTCCTTTGAACTGTGATTGACCTAGTTCTTAGCTCGTCGTCCTCATCTTCATTGTCATCGTCGTCGTTGTTGCCGTTGACTTGAAGGTCGATTGGGAGAATCCTCGTTCGTTATTACTTCTGAGAGTTTGAAAGCCAGAAAAGTGAAAGTGATTAATATTGCAGTTCTTAGAGTGTATGCAATGCAGGCTATAAGCTTAGGTGGAAAATGTGCGCTATATGTTGGGTTCAGCATTTTTATGAGGATTTATGTCGTGCGAAGCTATCAAGTGCCTTTAAGTGGTACCAATTCCAAGGAGTTCTATGGCTTTATGTGAAGGAAAATAACTATATTATAAATGTTAGTAATTTTCGCTCTATTTTCGCTTGACGCGGTCATGCTCTAAATTTAAAAATGTTGAATAGATAAGGGGTTATTCGCACCCTCGATTTAATTCTATGTTTAAATTTTAAGTACCAATTTCTCACAAGCTTAAGCTCTTTATTTTTGTTCTTAATCCATTTTGTTAACATATGCGTATGTACAATAAATTATATGTATAAAGACATGTGTCGGAAAAGTGAAAGTGAAATGTAACTGATAGACAAGCCCCATATGTGCATCAGGGCTTTTCCCTGAAAGTTGCTGTCTTTTGACTTACAATTTTACTTAATAATAATAAATAACGGTCAAAGAATTGTGAAACTTCATCAAATTTTATAAACATTTTCATATGTGTGATATGATTTTTATATGTATGATACATATTTACAGTGCAATTTGGGAGAGGTAGTGGATGCGAACTATTTAGCTATCGTAAGGATCCTAATGGCATGGATGTAAAGTTTAGAATAACGGAGGAATCATATATAATGGACATACGATTCAACTGCAGCATCTTCTGAATAGTCCGGCAGTCACTGGCATCGCGAATATAAAAATCTAGAATGCTCATACGGGATTTCTATGGTCGATTAGGTCTATCGCAGAACACTTTTCTGAGTAGATATATTGCGCCAATCATGCTTATGAATCGCATGTCAAAAGACGAAGTTTGTGACAGCAAGGGTGTAAAGATACTTGAGCTGGCTGATACATTCGACTGTATTATACTAAATGGAAGCTATAAAGGTGATTGTGACGGAGAGTTCACGTTCTTGCGCATTAGCTTCTTTCGTAATTGACTACTACTTCATTTTCGGAACTTGGAAACAATTTCTCACCGATTTTCCTGTAGGGATAGAGCAATTCTCGGATAACATGCCCCTTGAAATTTAATGCATCGGTACCGGATCGTCAAATGATGATATCAGCACACAACCAGGATTATTACCAAAATTAGTTGCAACGAAAGAATGCACAATAGCTTGAATAATAGCATGAATACTAATCTAGCGAGTTTATATATTTCAAACACTTCATTAAATATTGAGACGCTAGCGAATGTTATTAAAAATGAACGGATACAAACCATCGCGATTCAAAAGTATTTGCAAGCAAAAATGGTTCGACAAAGAGTGTGTTAACGCTAAAGACAGGTGGTTTGCTTTTTAAAGCTATTTCGGGTACATAAGAGCAGCATTTTCAAATGCCTTTAGGGGGCAGCAAAAAAACCGTACAGGTGATTGGAATTTAACCGAAAGTTCGAAATTGGAACTGGTCCGGGAAGCTTTAAGAAGCAATCATATATCCAATATATTTAAAGGGGCACTACGTATACAACAATCCAACTATGTAATTATAGAAGAATATCTTTTTTTATATACCTCTGCAAAGCTTTTAACTGCTTTATTCTACAATAGGCTTACTCAGTGGGTTCAAAATAATGAGACTTTGTTGGAGTTTCATGCAGGTTTTGGAGAAAACTAATCTACTGTCGACCAAATATTTGCACTAACTAATGTTGTCAAAATTTATAGAAAGAAAAGAAAAATTTGTATACATTTTTTGTTGACTTTTAAGCGGTATTTGACTCCATAGCATAACATATACCAGGGACTACACAATTGGAATCTGCATTAAAGTCACCCATATCCTAAGAGCAATGTATGAAACAATGTAGGGTATGTTTAGGATGGAGAATCGATATCTGATGAATTTAGTGTAGGTGGTGTATTTTGAGTGCATTACCGCTTACATAATATATATTATATTATTCATCAATGACATAACAGATGCTGTAGGGGGAAGAATACATTTTTGTCGAACAAAGATTCTTGCACTGATGTACGCGGATTACACTGTTTTCCTATCTGATAGGGTAAATGGTATGCAGCTGATGATCGATAGACTCAGCTCATATTGCAAATACCGAAACCTGTTCGTTAACCTGAAGAAATCTAAGACTACGGTGTTCATAGATGCGGGCGGTAGATATTCAAGAAGCGAAGAATGAACGTTTTGTGGCAAGGCAATTGAAAATGTGCGTAAATGCCAATATCTTGAAGTTCTGATACTAGGCAATTTAATTATGAACAAATACTTGGAGGCCAAATTATCCGATGCTAAGCGAGCAATTTCTTTAGTCTGGAAAAGAAATTTCTTCCCAGCATTGGATAAATGTTTCCTATTCTGGAGCGAATATTTCAATTACCGTGTAGTACGCCAAATTACATGTTATATGTATTTTGCATTATATCTAGAAACTGCGATGCCACCTATGTTTTCAGACACTTTGAGTATATAGTCAAAGTAATGTCAATGGATGAAATAAGATTGCCACAAAATCGTGCTTATCTTAATACATATCTTTCAATATGATACTATAAATGCAAAAACTTGTGGCCTTATGAACACGGTTTCTTCAATACTGTTGGACGTAGATACTTGAAATTTTGCACAATTATTCCTTATTTTGCCTAGATGCGAAATAAAAAGGAATTTTTTGAGATTCAGTGTCTAAGCGGCGTAAACGGGGTTGAGATCGAATTATCCGTCACTAAAAGGTGATTAATAGCCGTCTGCGTTGTCCTGAAGCTGAGCAATGCGAAAAAAAAATTAGTCAGATCGTCGCCCATAAAGTAGAGACCGCTGTCAGAAGTCATGCATAAATGCCTATCGTTGCAATAGTGTATGATTATATGGGCGCGCTATAACATGATCTGATCTCTTCTAGAGTAAAAAATTAAAAAAATCATTATTAGTGTCAAATCTAAGACATTTTAAATTTTATTAATTAGGATATGCATGCGCTGTAAAACTTCGTGCAATTAAGAGATTTGGCAATATACGCGAACATATATGAATATGTATATACATATGCATGTTCTTTATTTCTCCTTTCGCTGTCTCTTCGCAATCTTTAAGAGCAGAGCTGACTGCCTGACGGAAGGGCATAGTAGCGTACTCTTCTTTTCTTCTTTTTTTTCTTATTCTTCGGTTTGTTTGCGTAAGTGGTTAGTGTGTCGGACCACTGCGCGTGAGAGGTTCCAAGTTCGAATCCCATATCCTTGGTCGCTTCGAGATAAAAATTCTTCGTAAGATATTCTCTCTTGCTTGTGTTGGTGGGTTTTGGAAGAGAAGATTGGATAACGAACTATACGACGCACGTTCTATTAGACGTTCGCGATGGCTAGGACATATAGAGCAAATGGACACAAGCGCTTTGACCCACAGAGTCTTCGAATCTAACCCAGAGAGACGACGCAGTCGAGAGACTTCTCGCCGTAGGTGCTGCACACAATTTCAAAGGGACCTCAACCAACTTGGAGTGCGCAACTGGAAACAATTAGCTAAAAACCGAACTATATGGGGAGGCTTGTTGGTTGAGGTCCAGGATCACCCCGAACTGCAGCGCTACGTAAGTAAGTAAGTAAAGTAGTAATACCTAAAAGAGGCGAACAACTTCCCTGGCAAAACTTTAAATTTGTACGTTTTATATGAATCTTTTTATATGAATCTATGATAAAGTCGATTCTATAGCTGTGCAAATTCTTTATATTTAGAAAATACGTGTTCCAAGTTCATTTTGAAGATTTCTACTATCCATACTACTGCTGTGCAGAGCTTTGTTTTTTTTTTTTTTAATTTTACAAGGCGAAAATAAAAACGGAGAATGGTAAGCCGCAGCATCAATAGCTAAGTAAAACTGTATCTTCTACCACATCGTTTTTTTTTTTACAAATTTAAAAGGTTGGTTCCATTAAACTGTTTTTAATTACTTTTCTGTGTCATCAAGATACAAGATACTTCTGGTGGAAGATGTACAGAAACTAGAAAATAGCACACATATATCGACAGTCAGATTATCATAAAGTGTATTCTGTATACCTATCTCGAAACGAAATAGCTGCCTTGGGTACCAAGTCACTGACATTCCTCCGAATTGTGACCGCTAGGATCTTCTTGTTTTAAATATTCTTTGATTGCAACAACTTAGGAGGGATTGAGAAAAATGTCTTTATAAACACTATCACAGGTGATTTGACTCAATAACAAGGCGGAAGCTATACGAAATAGTCTCAATACGAGAGTGTTAGTCATCTTATAAGGTTCTAGGATTTTTTGAGATTCATCCTATTTTCTCGTCTGCAACAAACTCATGAATTTGAGTAAATTGTTTATATAAATTTGTATAAAATAGCCCGTACACTTTATGTCATTGGTATTTAGTTTGCTTTACTCGATTCCATAATCATCATCCTCAGTACATATGATATAATAAAACTATACATTCTGTCTGTTTGTCTGTTTACTTGAACGCGCATCACGTTAAAACTATTAGCCCAATCCGTATGGATTTTTCAGGAAAACATCGGGCCTGACAAGAAGAAGGACTAACTTTTTCTTATAATCATCGGCTTACTTATTCAGGAGATATGCGAAAAAAATTAGAAAAAGAGTTGATTTTTACGTCACTAAAAGATAATTGATCAGGCTCAACTCAACAACAAAATGTCTTTTTTTTTATTAATCCTTGATTCATTTAAAATACAAAACATACTCCTGCGTTGTCCTGAAGCTGAGAAATGTTCAAAACAATTATTCAAATCATCGCTCACAATTTTCCTTCAGTGAAGACTAATGTCAGCAGTGGGTTTCCTTGCAATAGTGTTTGTGTGGGTATATGTGCGCGCTCTAGCATCTAGCATGATCGTGTTTTCTTCTTCTTCGGTTTCCTTTTCTGTTATACCTGGTTGATGGGTTGTGTGTTGTGTGCAGGTTTGTGTGTGCTCTGGTGGGGATTCCCACTGATTTACACATTTTCAGCATTTTATGTATGCAGTTGGCAATTATATTTCATTAATGTATGGTTTTCACTAGGGATGTTTAAAATTGAGTAATTCCTAGCAATATTAGCATTTGTGGACTATAGAAATGCTTTAGAACAAAATACTTTTTTGCTTTTAAAGTGACAAGCCGACCGGCGAAGCAAGGCGAGCACGGCCAGGTAGTTATACATAAAACGAATTTATGTATGTATGTTCTATAGACAGTTTCTATGCAGAATATTACAAACTAACTTACAGAAAAAAAACAAAATTCATTGCTTCATTATGAATTCGTTATTACCCACCAAACTGCCCTCAAAAATGTAAACCAATGTTTAATTACACATTTTGCATCTTTTTACTTTCCACTCTCATCATCAAAATGATATAAAAATCGTAAACAAAATTGTCGTCCTGTCATTTCTTTTAACACTAAATGTTCTTCTATGCATACAGAATAATTTTATTTTTATTTATTAAGCAGACAAACTTGTGTTTCATCTTTGGCAACATTTCAAAAATACAACACCACAACCATATATAAGTTACATTCTGTCCTTCCTATCTCATAGCATAGCAAAAAGATTTAATTTTTTATCCTCTTCAAAAGAGAAGAACATGAACTCTTGATAAAGAAATTTAAAATTCACAAAATTATATTTTTGTTTAGAAAGCAGAACCGGAAAAAAGATGAATTTGAGAAGTATTATGCTTGCCAAGTGCAAAGTTTTGAAAGTTCCGATTCGGATGCATTAGAATATCTGTCAGAAATGAGCCACCAAGCAAAATGAAATCTTTGCCAAGAAACTTTGCTTTGGAATCATCATATAGAGTCTTTATTTTTGCTTTTATGTTTTCTTATTCATTCTTATTGTTATTACCTTGTGGTGGAATAGGTCAGGGAATATACTCGTACTTAACGTTTTGGTTATTTTTCATTTAAAATCCCTAACATCAGACATTTGTAGGAAAAAGAGACCTCCTTCCGTCTCGGTCAAGTGTGCATATATGTATTTATATAGATGTAAGTATACAGCACACTTTAGTCTTTATTATGCAGGAATGTCGTTTAATACTTGTCATGTGGCTACACATTTTAGGAAATCTTTTAAAATCAGGAACCAGCAGAACGTACCCATTAATCACGGGATTCTTGTAATAAAATCTAGGCAAAGTATGGTACGTCTGATTGGACGTGTACCAAATGTTTCTGGTGAGAGTATAAGTGGAGAAAATGGAAGCCGGAAATGTTTTTTCACTTTAATTACACAATTAGGTCGCGAAATCGTGATGGAGCTGATAATTTATCTTTTAAATGTGAAATATCGTTTTTAATTTTTAATTAGAATAACTCATAGTGTAGTGTAGTGCAGTGAATGAGCAGTGTTTCAGACAAAGACATCAATCCATCGGGAGATGAATTCTTAGGCCACCGCAAAAAAATATAGCGGAAATTAATTAATAAAAAATTATAAAAGGAAGGGAACGAAGCTTATATTAATCGAAGCGTACTGTGCCACAGATGTGCAGAAAAAAAATCATGTGTGCACGTTCCCGTTATGTCAGGTAAAGTAAAGGGAACATACACACATGATTTCTCCATACAAAACGCTCTAACCAATTGAATGAAAGCATTTTGATCACGTTCTATGAGCTTAGATCACTTAGCCTTCCCTGCACGGGAGAATATAACAAAAGAAAAAGTTGAGCCGTTCACAGGCCAAATGGATTAACTCCACTTTTTTAACTTTTTTAAATTTATACGTCAAAGCACTTCATAGAGTCCTAACTTTGTATATTCATAATAAATTTCCTAAATAGCAAGCATTAACGTCATGACAATGACTAAATTTTGTTGTCCGTCGAATAATAAATAATTTGCTTCAGAAGCCAATCTGATTAACTCCGTACTCTAATGTAAATCGTTCCAACAATGCAAATCAAACTCGGCAGTAATTGTTAAATAATAACGGTTAGTTGTTTGGTGATTTTCCAAAGAAAAAAAAAACTGTAAAATAGATTAGTCCATTACAGTCTGGTAGCCGCAGAAGCAAGTAATTGTGAATTATTAAGCAATTATTTTAATTTAAATATTAGTTCTTTTTTGAAAAAAAAGAGTAATAATAATAATAATAAAATAACACGATTATTATCAAAAGTGATACGATAATTATTTGGATATACGATTTTGTAGCAGAAAACTCGGCTCAAGTAAAAACATTACATCAAACATCGATGCAATATGTCGATGTCGTCAAAAGTGCAATGAAAAAATTACTTCGGATGAAAGAGAAGATGCCATGAAGGCATTTTATAAATTAGATAGTCAACTCGAGCAAAATATTTTCTTAAGAGGTTAATAACATACAAAGAAGGCGCCCGAAGGCAAAATACCTAGATCACATTCTTTCACATATTATTTTCGACAAAACCAAAAAAAATGATATGTCCGTTTGTAAAAAATATTTTAAGGGCACTTATCATATAAGTGACGGGCGAATATACGACTGTTGTTGTAAGGAACAGGTTTCGTCTTTGATTGATCGTCGTGGTCGCCATGTTCCAAGCAATAAAATCGATGACACGCGTGTTATAAAACATATCGACTCATTTCCAGCCTACACTAGTTACTACACAAGAGCTCACAACCCAAGACAAATATATTTAAGTTCAGACCTAAACATTAGGAAAATGTACGAACTTTACATCGCGCAATGTGAATATGAAGATATAGTACCGGTTAAAGAAAAATATTACTACAAGGTATTCTCCACTAAATTTAATTTACATTTTAAGCAACCCTCTAAAGAAACATGCCAAACTTGTGATTCTTTGCAAATAAAAACTCAGTCTTCGGATATTGAAGGAATTTAGTATAGTTTAGTTAATTTTATTTATTTGGCTTTTGTTAAAAAAAAACATTTAGCCATATACAGGGTGTCCGCCGGGAAGGTATACTACTTTGTTTGTTTATAATTTTTGATTAAATGAAAGAGAATGGATCTTATATTGATAAATGTTTTATTTAATGTTGGCAATTATGTATGGAATACAATATCAGGTAAATGTCCGCCTCTGCTAGTCTCACAAATGCGAGCCCTTTTGAGCACATTTTTCATTACATTCTCACACATTTCACGCGGTATTTCATTAATTTCATCACGAATATTTTGTTTGAGTTGCTCAAGCGTTTCTGGTTTGTTTGCATAAATCTTGCTTTTCAGATATCCCCACAAAAAGAAGTCAGGAGCAGTCAAATCAGGCGACCGTGGAGGCCAATCAACATCACCATTTTTTGAAATAACTTGTTGTGGAAAGAGGTCTCGCAGTAATTCCATTGTAATCCTGGCTGTATGCGATGTGGCACCGTCTTGTTGATACCACATGTTAATCAAGCCCAAACTGAATCTTAAATGGAAACAAATGCAAATCCTTGTGCAAAATTGTGGCCAAAGTTGTTCTTTGAAGACCAAGCTCCTGAGCACGGCGTCGATTTGAGGTTGATGGATTGTTTTGAACACTTCCTTGAACAGCAGTAATGTTTTCAGCCGATCTTGCAGTACGTTGTGGCCCATGCTTGGGCCTATCACCTACAGACCCTCTTTCTTCGAAATCATTCACTACACGATAAATAGTGCGTTTTGTTGGCACGTTGTTTCTCCCAAAAATTTCACGTAACTTTCTCATCGTCACAGTAATCGATGATTGATTTTGATAAAATGTTTTAACGATTAAAACACGTTGGTTTATTGAATATTTTTCCATAATAAATTTGCCACGTGTCTACGACGACTGCCAAATATGAACTGTCAAGACTAATGTTTACCAAAATGGCGGCAAAACAAAGTAGTATACGTTCCCGGCGGACACCCTGTACATAAATACATTTTACAAATAGTGTTTTATCTTGTATAAGAGGTTTAAACTTAAAAATAAAACAGTAAAACATTCATTATAATTCTCTGTCTGACTGACAACCATTTTAACGAATTCAACATAAAACGAATTGACACATATCTATTGCACTTTAAAATACACCGCATGGCTTTATTTTGTAACAATTGCAATCTTGATGGCAAAACTTGAAAAAGACACTCACTTACAACAGGCTGTACAGGCTCGTAGTCATATGGCTGCAGATCGAATGGCAGCATCTGAAGAGATTTTCGTATTTTCTTTCGACTTGGAAAAAGCATTAGCCTTTCCTAAACTTACTACATCGATAGCTTATTATAAGCGAAATTTATATGTTTATAATTTCGGTTGTCATGATTTTAATAAAACTATAAGCCATATGCTCGTTTGGCCAGAAACTGAAGGATCTCGTGGGTCTCAAGAAATTTCATCATGTCTATTAAAGTATGTAAAAACGTGTGCTAAAAATTTTGAAAAAATAATAACATATTCAGATTCGTGTACCGGTCAAAATAGAAATATCAAGAGTTTATTGAAATTGGTTCAAAGTGCAGAAATAAGAGCTTAGTCAATTGAAATGAAATTTTAGGTAAGTAGACATAGTTATTTGCCAAATAATTTGCTATTATCGAGTCACACGCAAAAACAATTCAAGACGTTTTTTCACCGGATGATTGGTACAATATAATTGCAACCTGTAGAAAAAAAAGCGCCATTTAATGTAGTTCAAATGACACATCAAGATTTTTTCTCAACAAAACCTTTAGAAAATTCGATCATTAACAGAAAAGTAACAATTACAGGGTTACCAGTAAATTGGCTTAAGATGCGCTGGATAAAATTAGAAAGGTTTAAGCCCCACTTCATACAATTCAAAGATGACTTTAACGAAAATACAGAATTGAATGTCATTAGTATAAGAAAATCTGTAGTAGGTAGACCACTATGTCTGAAAAATATGGAATAGCCTTTGTTATATCCTAGAGGTAGAACTGTGACAAAAGAAAAGAGGAAAGATATGATGGACCTCTTGACATTCATTCCTCCTATTAAACATGATTACTATAAAAACTTAAGAATAAACCGATATGACGGGACCTCGAATACATCTGACGAAAAAAAAAAAAAAATATTTGGCGCAACAGCTCTTTAAAGTGACAGGGCCTAGTTTCTCGCAACCACTCATGTTGTGTGCGTTATATTTTTCACACGAATGGAAGGGACCTACAGTTTAATGCCGAATCCGAACGGCGATTTGAGAAGCTTTTTCGAGACAACAATACTCTCGGATGTTTGTCAGACGCTCGCGAGAGGTGGGACCGTGAAAAAACTTTTTGGTATTTTCTGGGATTCGAACTTGGAACCTCATGCGTAGTGATCCGACACACTAACCACTTACGCCACGGCACCCACCTGACGAAGAGGACATCATTTATATAGCCGATGAAACAATAACAAATAAATTATATTAATATTGTAACACTATTAATTTTTGGGAAAAATTTTATTGGTAGACACTTTATATGATATTAAACTTGAAGACTAAATTTGACGTTATTGCTTTTTTCACTTGCTAAATCGATTAACTCCCTTATTCGCGCAAGTATTTTATTTATTTTATGTTCTGTTAGATGAAAGCTGCATCTGTATTTATACATTGTTTATTTATTTCTTCTCGGTCGAATTTCGACCACACACGATACTAGTTAAGATTAATAGAGAACATGATGTACAGTCCCATCTAGCTTACACAGTGTGATTAAATTGATTAAGATTGCTCACTCGTACATGTTTATCCTGAAGTCACTATTTTCGAGCCATCTATCTAAGAAGTTACTGATTTTAATAACATTTTTGAGCAGACTCATCAACAGTTCAGTGTCCTGAACATTTCTTATCATGAAATTTGGAGGGCAAAATATGATTTTTTGCCATTGATTCTAAGACACCTGCTTACAGAAAATGGCAGCAGAAGCTAGAAACAAATAATTGTTTCCAGTTTTGATTATTACAGTTATTTTATTTAGCAAGCCCTTGAGGTGTCATTTGGGACATTCAATTTTTATCACATACAAATTACTTCAAGTACTCTCTCTTTTCACCTGATTGTCCCTTCAAGGACTGTCAGGAAGCTACCAGATGATCGTGATCACAATATTAAGCAAAATACAGGGTATACCAAAAAGTATATTGTAAACTCGTTTCTATCAATTATCCAACAGAATCTTTCGTACCCTCCTAAAATTGTGACCTCAAGGTTTTTCTCCTGGCTATACGTATAAGTTTATCGCTTTGTGGTTCCGCATATATAGACATGCTTAATCCTCAAAATCATTTTCGATTGTCAAAAGTGATTAGTAGCGGATGGTTTATGTGTGTTAAAGGTAGTTGAAAAAGTTAAATAGGATTTTATGACTATTCAAGTAAAATAAACTGTAAGCGTGCTGAAAGCGACAACCAATTGGTTTGATCGGGATATTGATTGGATCATGAGGGTTGATAACATTGTTCATACATACATATGCAATATGTACAAATAATATTGATACTCGACGTTGCTTAAGGTGTTTAATGATGCTGGCTATGAGAAAAAGTTACGGAGAGCAACGTAATCGCCGTTACTGGCATTGTTAAAAGGGTAACCAATTTGAAAGTTACGAGATAAGCTCTCAGAATTTTGTGTAGCAAGCAATAATAAGTAAATGTTTGTTTTTTGAAAGTCCGCTTATCGGTCTTAAGTTTGACAAATAATTAATATTTTAATATTCTTAAAGCATTATTTCAGGTAAGGCACATATAATTACAAATTGTATTATTTTACATAAAGAAACAAGTCTATTTCACTCAAACCAAGTCTAAAACATAAAAGTTTTCCATTACTAAATAATTTCGTTCCAAATGCAATCCCCCTTGTCACATCAAAACAAAATTAATTTTATAAAATGCAGAACAAGGTGCGCAACATGACTGTCCCCAGACATAGCTAAAGCCCAACGTATATATAATGGGTGCGCTGCAGAAACTAAAAACGTTCCAGACCCAACAAACTAATACACTAATGGAATTCCCGCATTCTAAGTAGGTCCAACCAAACGTACATACTCTATCCTTCTTTCAGGAAAGAAATCTAGTCTAGCATAATAAAATATATTCCCGATTCCCTTGCTTCCCACATCCGCTGATGTGTGTTACTTTCATCATTTGTAATTGTCGCCACTTTCACCGTTTCACTACTTGATGTTGCAGATACACTCGTAATGCAGTACCAAAACAGTAGCGTATCGACAACAAACTCATTAAAACTTGCTCTAGTTTATTCTTGTCACAGTTGCCAAAGGGTTGTCATCTCCACTGCTAAAACCATGTTACCCCTGGCACCCTCTGGGTGCAACTACCTTTTCTCTACTTTTACCACTGTACTACATTTTTTTCTTTTTATGTTATTCTATTTCTTTTCTATTTTTCGTTCCTTTTTTTTATGGAGGAATTTCCATTTGCAAATTTTATTTCTACGAAAATGTTCAACACGGTACTGGAGAAAAGAACGAAATTTATGAAAAGAAAAGGAATGTATCGCCCCAACCCTAACTGCTTGTTAAGAAAGTATCCATATATTCGTACATATATGTAGACTGAGGGACGCGCACGCGCACTTATACATACACACGCAAAGCCACATTCAATTGTAGTATAATGCGAAGCAGGATAATATTAAGGCCAAAGAATTATGTGACTGTGCAAGGACAAATGGGATCCAAGTAACATAACTTGCACTTTGAAAAATGGGGTTAACTTAAAAATGTACGAATGCAAGGATGGTAGCAGGCAGCTCAGCTAAAGGATGTGGATGTTGTCTAGATATGTGTGACTGCCATAAACTCTTTTGTGAATGAACGAATAAGGGTTGAAACTTATGTAGATTTGGAGAAATTTCCATTTTTGAATGCACTGTCACGTAGACTGGTATTCTTTGTCATTAGTTTACAGTGACAGTGGATGAAAAGTATTTTCATCTTGCAACATGTACAAAGGAAGTTGAAATTTTCTCGTAAATTTAAGAAGGGAAGTGTATGAGAAATTTATTACTAAGGAAGTAAGAAATTGTACTAATTTACAGATGCAAATGGAAATTAGCCTCTTGCAACCTTTAAGAGTTTTTTTTTTTTTTTTTTTTCAAAGACTGCAAAATGCAAAGGCAAGGAAATGCAACTAACGGTCTGTTGAAACAGCACGCCCATTAGTTGCACGGTGATCTTTCTGAAGCTGTAAGGATCCGATTCTATTTTCTTTAAAAATCATTTAAGGTTAAGATCCAACCAGAATATTTTCTGTTTAGCAGAGCTTTTATCAGATTTTAACACACAGCTAGGCACTTAATCTTATTTCCCTGTGCAGGATAACGATAGACGAAGCTCACTTCTCGTGCTCCAAAAAGGGCTTAGAGAAAGCAACATCCTATCATACGATTTTAGACCATTAATTTTTTTTAAATTGTACAAAGCTAACAGGCCCACAAAGTCTTTCAAAATCGCAGCACACTACATATGGTGCTTCTAGGAGTATTAAGGAAGTCATACCTCGAATTCTGCTCTCCGTAATCCAGTAATCTCATACTACCAGCCGTCATAAAATGCTTAAAAATCTTCAGAATAACAATCTCCATATCTCAGATCACTTCTTAGCTTTGAATTACTGTTAGTCTGAAGTCTACATTTTAAAACCATTTAATGCCTCCATAGTGTTGGAAAATTTTAATTGCTACCAAACAACAGTCAGCACATATCCACCGTAATTAGAAAAAAATTGCATGCAATTATTTCCATCTTAAGTGTTCATTTAATGCGAGGCAAAGTATTTTCACTGCACTCATTTCAAGGAATCGTCTACTTTTGAATGTCAATACAGCAGCGTTAGGTTTCCTCTATTTCAACATTTGTAAAGTTTAGTTTAGTTTAGTTTTTGTGGAAAAATGGCACTGAGTACCCTACAATATTACTGGTTTCTGTGAGAAATCAAGTTAACATCAACAAGTTCTGATTTGATTGATTACGGTATAATATAGTTTGACAAGAAATCAAAGTTACCTACTTCACTTCGTGAATGTGTCAATATTAAACACAATTTACTGAAATTATATTACGTAAGTAACGCAAAAGTGGTTTAATATGCAAGGGTACTTTACGGAGAACTGAACAGAACAAATGTGGGTTTCATTAATGCAAATTTATAAGCACCGTAGTCTTCATTATAAAAACTGGAAGTAAATTCTTAAAGACATTTGGATCTATTGTACTTGTTTGGCGGTATCACAGAATCCATTGTATTGAAAATTGCATGACAAATTCGGAAATTACTATCACTGATTCCATGTAAAAAATTGTATATATGGAGAATTCATCGAAAAAAAAAATATATTTTATCCAAATATATTATAAATTAAAATATTATATTATTATTATAAATATTTTATTATATACTGAACTATCCCTGGATGTTTTTCAATTCTCAACATCACCATTTTGACGTTATAATCTCTTACTTTGCACCAAATACGTGAATATTGTAAGCTGAACTTTATTATTGTATTTCTGCAGAAGACTAGTATGGCTTTGGCATCGCCTAGTGGAAAACTAACATTGCCGAGATGGCTAAGGGTACGTTTATGTTGGAGTTTCAATAAACGGTAAAAGAAGCAAAGCTTGGTTCTCTGCTTTTATGTGATGTTCATGCCAGAGCTTCGATAACAGCGAAAGTATAAGTACTGTTTTTGCAATTTATTAACACATTTAGAAACTATTATATTGAGTAGAAAATATAAGCACATAATGAGTGATTCAAAAGAAAAAGAAATACTTTTTTTTAATCTTCAAGTACTACGAAATATTATTTCGCTAAAGGCATGTGTAGAGTGCGTGATTTTTCAGACCATCCTATTAATACTGAAAGGTATACGCTTGAAGACTTTCACCAGCTTCATGAAGATTTAAGACAGCATGCAAAAAACGTTCTGAATATATCCGAATGAAAAAAAAAATTTGGCTACATTTTATCCAAAATTTTAGATAAACTCCAGAAAGAATGGTGCATTGCCATAGTAGACCAACTTTACAAATGGAGCGACTAATGATAATAATTTTTTTTTGTTTTTTTTTCAGCATTTCAATATTTAATACTTATGATAAAGAAAAAGTTCTGCAAATTATTAATGATATTGTTTTACAAATTTAATGACATAATTTTAGAAAAACACAAAAGAATACTGAATACTGAATGAAAAATAAAGGAAACCAGTTACAAATGTTGATGTCAAAAAAGGCTTTAGACAAGGTGACGCGTTGTCATGTGACTTCTTCAATATTGTACTTGAACGGATTGTGCGGAACTCACAAGCCAACACCGGAGGCACAATCTATTACAAGTCTGTACAACTGCTTGCATACGCCGACGATATAGACATTATCGGAAGATCTCAGCGGGCTGTCACCGGTGCTTTTGCAAGCATTGAGGCGGAAGCGGCCAAAATGGGTTTAGCGATAAACGAGGGCAAAACCAAGTATATACTGTCAACTAGAAGGGAAAACCAACATCGACGAATTGGACAAAACGTCACCGTGGGCAGAAATCAATCGAAGAATAACTCTTGCCAATCGCTGTTTTTTTGGGCTTATAAGGCAATTCAACAGTAAAGCCCTTTCTCGAACAACTAAGAAGACTCTATATAAGACCTTGATCATCCCAGTCCTGCTTTACGGCGCTGAAACATGGACTTTATTAAAAGAGGATGAAGATATCCTTGGTCGCTAAGAGAGAAAAATTCTTCGTAAGATTTTCGGTCCCGTTTGCGTTGACGGGTTTTGGAGGAGAAGATTCAATCACGAACTATACGAGCTGTACAGCGACATCGACCTAGTCAAAAAACTGCGTATTGGACGTCTGAGATGGCTAGGACATGTAGAGCGAATGGACACCAACGCTCCGGCCCGCAGAGTCTTCGAATCTAACCCCGAGGGACGAGGCAGTAGAGGGAATTATCGCCGTAGGTAGCGCGCACAAGTTCAAGGGGACCTCGACCAACTTGGAGTGCGCAACTGGAGGCAATTAGCTAAAGACCGAGCTAAATGGAGAGGCTTGTTGGTTGAGGCCCAGGTTCACCCCAAACTGTAGCGCCACCTAAGTAAGTAAGTAAGTTACAAATGTTGATAAGAATTCGTTGTAGGTTCCGATAGAGTAAAATGTCTTTCCGCGTTATCATAATTACATAATTGCTTTTTTAGGATAAAGTCGTTTTAATTTCTTTTGTTTAAACTTAAATATGAATTTAATAGTTTTTAATGTAACTGCTACTTCACTCCGCGATTTGTCCAAAACAAATTTATTGTGATGATTCTTGTCTTTTTGGTCCCACAATGGGGTTCTAACTAGAATTTCACTAATAAAAATTTCAGCACCTATTCTCGATAAAAGCTGAAAAAATACACGTGCTGATTAGCGACGCTCCTATCTCTACTCATTGTTTAAAGCGCCGCTCTAATGTAAACAGTTGTATAAAAATCAATGTGTAGTTTTCTGCGATTCGCTAGAACCGGCACTCTTACCGGCTATCGCAAAACGAACATAAACGCACCCTAAGGCGCTTCTTCACCGTTCCGTGGTAATGATAATTTTGACACGACTTTCGAATTTACGAATCTACGAATTTTAAAATTCAAAAGAAAATGTCCACTACGACGGGATTCGTGCTATATCTTATATATTAATACGTGAACATGAAATTGATCGTATGGATTTTAAGTATTTATTATCAAAGGAAGGGGATCAAACTTATGGGCGCCTTGACGTAAGTGGTTAGTGTGTCGGATCACTACACATGATTTTCCAAGTTCGAATCCCAGAAAACACCAAAAAAGTTTTTTCACGGTCCCACCTCTTGCGAGCGTCTGACAAACATCCGAGAGTATTGTTGTCATGAAAAAGCTTCTCAAATCGCCGTTCGGATACGGCACTAAACTGTAGGTCCCTTCCATTCGTGTGAAAAATATAACGCACACAACATGAGTGGTTGCGAGAAGCTAGGCCCTGGCACTTCAAGAGCTGTTGCCCCATTTTTTTTTTTTTTGTTTTTTGGTGAAACTTATATCATTCGAAAGGTACTATGCCACAGATGTGCAGCAAATAAAAACTATATACGTAACATATGTAACCGTTAAGTTAGGTAAATTCCCCTCGGCCGAATTTCGACCACGGGCGATATTAGTATTTCTAAATATGTAGCGCAATTTCCACTACGATGGATTGGGGTGGTTTGCCCCGCAAAAGATGACTGTTTGTTTACTCCAACTTAGCCAAACACTCTTAAACAATGTTCCACCCTGTCAAAATCAAAATGTCGTAATAGGGATCTTTGTGGCGATTGGTCGAGAAAATGACTTTCCAAAACTTGGTTTGTTTCAGTTGCTTAACAACCACATCCGTAACCCAAGGCTTGATTTACTAGCTTACGCACGAAGGCTAAAAATTGCAAGCACGGATAATATGCTGCCTCAATTCTGGTTCAAGACTAGGGAAAGTGGATTAAGATCGACTTCTGGAACGTAAGAGCACTACATGACTAAGGGAAGAAGGCCCCTCCCCAAGACGCTTTATTCTTACAACTTACAAACGAGTTTATGCGGTATAATTTCGACATCCTGGGAATGAAGTAAGATGGCATGCTATTTGAGTCGATCCTACTCGTCTCATGGAAAACCTTCAAGTATTCGCGAATGTGGCGCAGGTGTGCTTGTATCATCAAACGCATACAAAGCATTATCTAAAACTTATATAGTGATCGAATTTTGATGACCAGATTTTGGATGAGAGTAGTGAGGGTCACGAATCCTCCTGTCATGTTCTGTTTTCTGTAACAGGGCGCTTACAATAGCGATCAATAGGCGATGACAACTAAGCTTTCAGACATGTTGTGGGCAAATATTGTCTTAGTGATTGGCAACGGAAAAATATTCATTGGCTTCTGCAATGAGAATCGCCTTATCATTGGCAGAACCATGTACAAGCATAAGACGACCAGCACGGTTTAGCTAGAATAAGCAATAATCATTCGAACCACATTTTTTCCTCCGAATCTCTTCACTTTTATAGTAACTTTTAAGTAATTTTTTCTCGAACTCTTTTTGATACATTGTTTATGTTACTGCAGATACAACGCCTGATGTGTCAGCAAAGGCTTCATCGTAATCGGCTATGTAGTTTTTGGGTAAAAGAATTACAAACAGGCAAACACTCTTCTTCAAAGGATTATCCAAAGCTCCCCACCGGCCGTCGTCCTTGATGCATTTAAGTTTTGGAATGGCAGCGGTGACGATTGCATTGAATATGAATAGAACTAAATGAATAATTTGATCCAAAAAATACTATCAACATTAGGGTTAGCAATGGTGTAGTGGTAACGTCGTCAATTGCTACGATAATGATCCTGAAAAATCCTGAAGTCGGCAAGCATTTATTTATTTCTCATGAAATAATATATAAAGTCAGTCCGATCAATTGCGAAAAACTTGTGTGAACACTACTGTGAAGGCATAACACTAGCAGGAGCTTGGTCATATGGCTGGAAAAATTGTTCGCTCGGTTGATGATAACATTGGTTATCGGGAAAAAAATATTGGAAATCGGAAGCAAAAGACAAAAAATAACAAAAATCTCCCCAGTTATTTATCTGGACGCCACTCCCGGAGTTTCTCTGAAGCATAAACAACTGAGCTTTGAACCACTACACCAAATTCTTTTCTCTCTCTCTTTATCTATCCTTTTCAATGCCCGCACTGTGTGTAAACAAAAAAATGAACAATTGACAACTACAATTTGGAGCTAGTGAAGGACATTCTATATAAATAGGATCGGTTAGAGTAAATGTTCAACGACAATATTAAAGCATAAAAATGAGCAGATATTTTCTCAGAGAAATTTCGCTTAATAATTGTAAGTCATTCAAAAATGTTCATAAAGGTAATTTAATATTTTAAAATGAATATCTCTTCATGACCATAATGACATGATTTACTTAAATTACAATTCCCCCTTTCAATTGCACTTGTTAAATCAGATCAATACACTTATCGCAGACAAATTTACTTCAAAGCAATCAAAAAAAAAAAAAAAACTGGAACGCCCTCGACACCCTGCCTGTGTGAAAAGGACATGTGTCAAATAACAATCAATTATGCTTACATATATACACACAAGTATTAAGATCCACAGTCATGTATGCGTATCATGTAAAAAGGACACACCCTATATAACTTTCAACGAATTTTCAAAACAAAACAGAAAATCGATCCAATAAATTGATTTAACAAATGACAAGCAATGGCTTTGTCGTCATCCACAGGGCGATTGAACTTTGGAAAATATTTTCTGTTATATGTAATTTTTTTTTAACTAAATACGAGTACGTATGTACGTCCGACCCACCCAATATTATTATTTATGCTTAACGGGCTATATACGACATGCAAACATGCTATACTGTAGAGAAACAAAACAAACCCCAAACCAAAAAAGGATCCATCACGGATTATAAATAGTCATTTCGTTGGTGTGTTGTTCCATTTAAATCCATCGACCGGCATAGAGTAACGATGTACGTGACTTTTCGAATTAACTGAAGACAATGCTAATGGTTTTGGAGTTTTCTTATAGGAATAGATTGTCTTTATTTGGTTGACGGAGAAGTTTTTGAATATTGTTATCATAAAACAATAGGTATTCAAGGATATAGACTAAACATTTTCTATCTAGATGGTGTTTTTTTATAGTGCATGCGTCATAGAGTATTTTGATGTTGGAGTTATTACGTCGAAAATACCGAGTTAAAAAAGCCGATCAAGGTCTCCAGTACAAAAAGGTTTAAACTATTTAGCAGCGAAAAGTAATGAGTTCATTCCAGTCAGTTAGTGAAATTTGTTTGCTTATATGTATAGTATGTATGTTTGCTGCTATTTGTTGATTGTAAGTAATAGGGATCCCGCCTGGAGATGACAGATCTCAAAAAGCCGAGGCAATCAATGTAACATCAGTTTCATTCCTATCAACAAATGACCAAACCTGCGGAATACCGTCGAGACCGTAGTTCTAAACTTGGACAATAACTTTGAAATTGATCAAGAGATTCAAATTTAAAATTCACTTCGGACGAAATGGTTTTGTGTGTCGTTGTTATTTCGTAAGATAAAATTGTGTCAAAATGTCCCAATATAGAATAGCGTTTGTTTTCATCGTGACTAAATTATTCCTAAAATTGATTGTTGAAGAAAATCTTCACTGGAGAACAGCAAAGATAACCTCTGACTTATCCATTATTGTTTATGCTTTTGCTAAACTCTTTAAATGAATTTACTCAATCGAAAAATTTACGAAAACCAATCAAATCTCTTTGCGTCTGCACAACTCCTTAAAATCTACCTCCATGCATCTCATTAATTTTTTCTTTTACATACAATATTTAAGCTTTCCCAACTCCAACAATCGATGTTTCAGGGGCGACCTTTAAAACTTCCTTACTCATTTATGCACAAAAACCAAAGTGGAATACTGGCTCTAATTAATCTAGATCTTCATGGTTACCCAAAATCTAGACCCACTCACAGGCAAAAACACAAGATTTCATATCAATCATAAACAAGGACTCAGCCATCCGGTCAACTATTACTCGTCCACAAACTGAAGTTCTATTATCCTTCTAGAGCGTCGACCTGTTAATAATTAAATATTCGAAAAAATCGATAAAGTGGGTCTGAGTGGATACCTCTCTACAGGCATCTTCAGCAGCAGTAAGAGAAAGAATGAATTGGATTTTTTTTTTTGTAATTTTATATTTGTGTTTGTGTTTTTCGCCGTTCGTTCGTTAAAAGTTCTCCTTTGTTTTTATTTCGTGCCGAAGGATAGGGTTGTTAAAGGGCGGAGGAGGGGAGCTGCTTGCATGCAAGTGTGCATGTAATTTCAGTTTGAATAAGATTACAATAAAACAGGAAAAATTAGCACAGAGAAACGCAGAGCAAAGCAGCTAAGAGGTTTCCATTTTATGATTTCTTTATGATTCTTGGGCAAGCTTTTCGTTCAATGACCGCACAATGGGTGGTGGTTGGGAGTATAAATTTGGTGAATTGAGTGAAATTGAATCCATTGCATATGTAGATATGGTGCATTACTTGATTGAAATTTGTACTACTTTGTGTTCCAGTTTTAGTTTATAGTGTTAATCTCTTTGCATGGTTATAAATTGGATTTATTGATTTATTTATGTTAATCAAATTATTGATGACAACAATACTGCACGGATTGCTTTTAGATATTCGTTGATAAGTCATTGAAGGCCAGACATAGCAAGTAGAAGTAACTATAAAACTACACTAGTTTGCTCTAGCAATAATGCTAGGCTGGAAAGTAAATTCTGTTTTAAATGTCTCTCCCCATTCGCTCAATTGCGTTCGAATTTTTTTAACGATATGCATATATGTATGTATAATAAATTACTTATTTCGATACATTATTGAAAGTCACTAAGGAAAAAAAGTCAGACCATTAAGACAAAAAGACCAAAAATTTGTTCAACGCGTAGCGTGCATTTTAACTGTTTACTAAATTACCGCCTTTTGAATCCAAAGGATAGAGAGATACTCGTATATGTGATTATTCTTAAAGCATACAATAGTTAACTTCTGATTTCAGGATTCATACTTATACTTTTATTTTGAGTCAGATTAACGATAGTTCGTATTAAAGGTTCCAAACGTTTACGAACGTGAACACATCCCCTCAACATTCGAAAAACACTAAATAGGGCTAGAAAAAATTATATCAATTGATGTTATGAAGAAATTTATAAACTTAGTCCAATATTGAAACTTTAATATATGTATCCTTCTGAGCCACCTAACTGAAATCTCGTTTTTAGATTAAGTTTGACTTGTAACTAAAATGCAGAGAGTGACCTGCTTTAGATAGCAAGCACCCCTAAAGTACTGTGGGACTATAAAACTACATCCATTCTACCACTACACTATTGATCAGATATCAGCTGTAAAAAGTGCGGGACGTCTTTAAGACGCAGCTTAACTCCAACTGATTGCATGGGCTTGAATCAGAATTACTCAATTATCATGTCCAAAAGAAATCAATGAGCATTGTTCTCCGTAATGGACCTCTATGATATAAGAAAGGAAAACCATATCAAAATTATTTGGGTGCCAAGCCGTAGGGACAAAAGTAGAGTCAGAAAGATGTGTAATTATTATGGGATACAAATCTGGTAATGGTACGCTGGATTTTTTCTTATAAGTTTCAATGTCAACATGCATGTTCATCTGCACACTGTTTAAACATGAACTCTCGCGACCACATTTAATTTTGAATACCCGGTGCATTCCTGGAAAATGGTAGCTCTCAGTGCGACAAACACATGGGCGAATAAACACCATATTAACGTTAGTGGGTTTTCTTAGGACACTAGACGCCCTTCAATTTGAATTATTGTAAGTAAGGACGTAGATAGGTAAGGACGTTGGCGTGTCAAAATCGCGTCATCACCTGCTCGTGGTCCCCGCTAGATAGCTATCTGAAAGTGAACTAACGATGAGCATATGCTGAGTCTGACAATATTTGTGTAGCTGAATACTCGGAAGTACACATGTGTTTAACCGGACGAGGCATCTCTTGTTGACCTGATTGGCAGATTTGTCATGGGGGGCAGACTTAGGCAACAATCTTAATTTTTCGGCATGTGAACGAGCGCCTCATGACTATCCGTATCAAGGCTAAATTTGCCAACATTAACCTAATATGCGCTCACGCTCCTCACGAGAAGATGGACGACGCGACGAAAGATGACTTCTATCAGCTTTTGGACAAGACGTGTGAGCAATGCCCTAGCCACGACGTTAAAATTGTCCTGTGTAATTTTAACGCAAGCTAGGAAAATAGGACGTCTTTAGTGGCATGGTCGGAAGTACAGCCTGCACGACATCACATCGGACAACTGATTCAGGTTAGACGACTATGGGACGGGACGAAACGTTGTCGTAGCTAGTACGCGTGTCGATATTCACAAGGAAACATGGTTTTCTTTTGATCAAAAAACCGTCAACCAAATCGATCACATTGCGATCGACGCAAGACACTCTTCCAGTAGATATTTTGAGTATCCGGACTTTCCGAGGAACTAACGTGGACTCGAATCATTACCTAGTGGTAGCCAAAGTACGGACGCGGAGGCGAAATCATATACGCTGCCTCTGATGTATTATGTGTCTCTCGGCTACTACAATGAAACCCCTGGTTTGATAAAGAATGCCGGCAAGTACATGCGTACAAAACGGCGCTGCATAGAAGCACTAGAGCAGCTTGCGAGCACTACGAGCGGAGGAGAAAAGAGGAACATTGATTTCTCAGAAAGAAGAAAAAGGCGCATGAAAAGCGCTTGAACAAGGAGATTGAAAGACTTGATTGCGGGAATGATGTTCGAAAATGTTACCAAAAGTATAAGGAACATGTCAGGGCTTCAAAGCCAGAATAGAAGCCTGCAGAGACGAAACTGGTAATATAGTAGTCGCAGTCGGCGTTGAGGATATGGAAGGAACACTTCTGCAGACTGCTAGACGATGATGATTAATATTCCGCTGTCAGAAAGAATGAGCCATTCAACAGTGACGATACTAGCCAAGATTCCCGCCAATCCGATCAGAAGGAAGTGAGAATAGCGATATGTTAACTTAAGTCCCACAAAGCTGCTGGAGCCGACGCTCTTGCCGCCGAACTTTTCAAGGCTAGAGGAGATGAGTTGCTAAGGAGCATGCACCAACTCATCTGTAAAATCTAATCGGGCGAAAGTATGCCACATGAATGGAACCTCAGCATCATTTGCCCGATTCTGAAGGAAGGAGACCCTCTTAATTGCGCGAACTACAGAGGTAGAAGTCTTCTCAAAATCGCATATAAAATCCTGTCTACCGGATTATGTGAACGCATAAAATCGATCGTCAACAAACCGTCCTTCTCAGTGCGGTTTCAGGCCGGGAAAGCCCACCATTGACCAAATACTCGCCTACGGCAGATCTTGGATAAACTCAACAAATATGAAATCGATACGCATCAGCTCTTCATAGATTTCAAAGTTGCCTATGATAGCCTATATAGAGATGAGTTACGAGTATAAAGAGTCATGTTTCGTCTTGACATCCCTGCCAAGTTCGTCCGTCTGTGCAGGATGACGATGGAGAACTCTCGCTGTTCCATCAAAGTCGGAAAGAACACCACCAAACCGTTCGATGTCAGGAAAAGTTTTACACAAGGTGACGCGCTATCATGCGATCTCTCAAGCACCTTAGATACAATCTTTTACAAGTCTGTAATATTTCTCACTTACGCCAATGACATTGACATAGTCGAAAGAACCCAACCGGCGGTCAGTGGGGCGTTTCCGAGTGTTGAAATCGAGGTACCAAAAATGGGCTTAGCGGTCAATGAAAGCAAAACAAAATATATTCTGTCTACAAAAAAGGACACCCAACATCGCCGTCTTGGACAGAACACTACAATAGACAGATATAATTTTGAAAAAGTAAAGAACTTTTTCTACCTGGACTCTATGGGACATCAGCGGGAAGATCAAACGAAGAACTATTCTTGCTAATCTTATGGGGTAAGAAGGAAATTGAGTAACAAAGCCCTAAGGTAGCTCTGTATAAGACGCTAATCATGCCAGTCCTGCTGTATGGCGCAGAGGAATGAACTTTGTCAAAATCGGATGAGGATGCCTTTGGTTACTTTGAGAGAAAAGTTCGTCGAGTGATCTTTGGTCCCATCTGCATATACGGCGAGTGAAGGGGAAGGTACAATGCCGAACTTTACGGCCTATACAAGGACATCGACTTAGTCAAAAGAGTTCAAATACAGCAACTAAGATGTCTGGCTGGGTCATGTTCCGGCTGGCTCGTTACTGGGCTGGGCGGAGAGGCTTGTTGGTTAAGGCCCAGGTCCACCCCGGACTGTAGCGCCAACTAAGTAAGTAAGTAAGTGTTGGCGATTCTTAGCTGGCAGCCACTTCAACCTAACCTATCCTAAGTAAGTAAGTAAGGACGTAGGCTTCGTGACTCCGTGGCTATTGTCACACATTAATAAGCAATAGTTTCAAGGTCCACAAAAAAAATAATTATTATTTTCTAACTCCTTACGTTTAAGTTATACTAGAATTACAGACATGTTTCCAACAATAAAAAATAAAATAAATATTTGGCGCAACAGCTTTTTAAGTGCCAGGGCCTAGCTTCTCGCAACCACTCATGTTGTGTGAGTTATATTTTTCACATGAATGGAAGGGGCCTACAGTTTAGTGTCGTATCCGAAGTGCAATTTGTTTTGAGAAGCTTTTTCGAGACAACAATACTCTCGGATGTTTGTCAGACGTTCGCGAGAGGTTGGACCGTGAAAAAAAGATTTGGTGTTTCCTGGGATTTGAACTTGGAACCTCACGCGCAGTGATCTGACACACTAACCACTTACACCACGGCGCCCACCAACAGTCCTTTATAATACGTATGTATGCACAATGTACATATACATACGTATATTCATACAAATTTTGTACTAGGTTAACCTACGTCTATTTCATTTGTTTTTCAAATATAATTGGAATTTTTATTTCTTCCACAATCCTGGCATTTACGAAAATGTATGCATGAATTAAATTGTCGACAAAACCAAATTAGGCCGTTAAATAATTCGAAACGAAATTTATTCGCCCACACTTCCGTTTTATTGTCAAGGGACCATAAACCCCAATTACAACCATATGTTTATTTTTCACCTCATTGTAACGTTTAACGTATTAATATGTATATACTCACCCAAACACACAGCTCACATAAAATCTAATATTCAATACTCAAAGTTCCAAAATAAACAGAATCATCCTCCCTCACTCATAGAATTTCCTCTTTATGCAATCTTTGGTAATAATTTTCATTTCACTATTTGCGAATCTTCCACAGAGATACAGAAACATACATAAATACACCACCTCACTGCGAGTGTAATTAGAAAAACGAATGTTCTATTTCTCTTTTGATAGTGCAAAAATAAAAATGTTGTGCATACATTTTGATATGTATTTTAATTTTTATTACACCTCTCTCTCTCTAACTTTGTCTACGAGGTCTAGCGAATTTCGAATCTGCATGGCCAAGTGGTTGTTTCGGTTCTTTATTTACCCGGCAAATATAGGAGTGTATCTACGACCAGCATTAAAATGGCGCAAGAAGTATGTATCAACTAAATATATGTGCCTGAACTATGTTATTTAGAGAAGAAAACACACAAAATTCTGGCAAGGACCGTGTAGAGCAAAAGGCAGATTTTAAATATTCATTTGGCACTCATGTTTGTGTCCACCAAAGTCGGTTGTGTTATGCCATTGTTTCGCAGCCTCATTCATAGCTACATATGTTAAATTTTCACCACTGCTGGAACAAATAGCGCAGCAAAGGGATTTTTTTTTTTTTTTTTTCATTTTGTTAGAAAATATAATACACACCTATGGAAACGTGGAAGCACGCTGAACCGACAATGTGTATTCACCTTGCGTGAGGTGGCTCCTAGAGGAGGAATGTAGTTGCCACTTATGCTTCGAGTATACTTGTACTCGTATATTATTGCGCATGAATGTATCTCTGATCAAATCGGAGCATAAAAATGGGAATAGATACCGTAGCATAGAAGTTCGGTTGAAACTAGTTCATGGATTTGAATAATTTACGACACGTGCATACATACGTATATATCTACGTATTTGTAATGGGTGGAGGAACAACATATAGACTTTGTAGGGAGAATTTAGTCAATAAGCAAATATTCTACTTTTACTTGCGTGACAGGAAAATAATAAGCCAACATGAACTTAGAAATGCATGGCATTCCAGGAAATCTTTTCTTTGTGAATTGAAATTAATGAACAAAAATTATATTTCTGTCAATTCCCATAACAACCAAATACCTATGACAAGACAACTGCAATTGAAAAGCAAAAACTTAACGAACGCACAACTAATGATATTTATTCTGACATAATTTAATTAACATATCGTTGACAGATGTCATTTTTTGGATGATAAATCAATGAAATCCTATTATTCTTATGGTCACGGATAAACTTAGAATTGATGAGGGCGAAAAATGATAGTTACGTGAAAAAATATGTTTTGGATTGAAGGGAACATTTTTTAACTTAACTGACTTATTGTCCAATTATTCAAATTTTCTTAAAATAGGATTTTCCTGTCACTAGATAGTTAAATGAGTGCTAGATGCATTAAAAGTTTTAACGATATTAATTTTTTCTTTGAACTTGAAATAAGCCTATTGGATTTCACATACTTTTCTATTATCTTTTGTTTATTTTATGCCGCTGAAGAGGTCGCACGCACCACTCACTATCTGTTATTCACTACAATTTGAACAGAAGTAGAGAAGTTTTACTATATACTTTAGCATAAGAATTATGGCCAAACTATTTCGTCTTGAGGAAATTGTGTCATCCGAGAACAAATAATGAGTAACGTAGTTTTCGGAATTTTCTTTCTTTCGATAAGTCTTCTTCTTCCTGTTTCGGCGAGGTTATGATCCGAAAACAAGGGATCATAACCCTCCCATTTTACCGCTTTTCTACTGATCCACCTGTGGGGTTCGCTTGCTTGATCTCAGAAAATATCGGCAGGCCTCCCGATTTTAGATCACTGGGTTGCTGAGACCAATCAAATGTTGGCGTCGTTGCATTTCTGTAATCCAGGTGTTTATAGACCTCTCTTGCCTCGCGATGTCTTTCGTTTCTCTCTATAAGTCATTGGTAGTTAATTTATATAGTGCCTATCAACATTTTTGGATTGCTTATATTTTAATACTGTGGCATGAGAACCATAATAATGCTGTAGACTATTATACATAGTATTTAATATATATTTAAAAATTAAAATATCAGAATTTTAGAAGAAATATTTCACCTCTTATATTCAAAGCGAAAAATGGAGACAGTCAATATAAAAAAAAAAAAAATAATAATAATAAATAATATTTGGCGCAACAACTTTTTAAGTGTCAGGCAACCACTCATGTTGTGTACCTTATATGGTATTTTTCACACGAATGGAGAGGACCTATAGTTTAGTGCCGTATCCGAAGAGCAATTTGTTTTGAGAAGCTTTCTCGAGACAACAATACTCTCGGATATTTGTCAGACGTTCGCGAGAGGTGGAGCCGTGAAAAACTTTTTGTGTTTTCTGGAACTCGAACTTGGAACCTCACGCGCAGTGGTCCGACACACAAACCACTTACGCCACGACGCCCAACAGTCAACGAAAACTTTAATTTTCTGAAAATTTTAATTCCAGACCGTGCGGTAGATACAATAAGTCTATTTGATTTTCTTCTAGTTTTAAATATGGCATTCAGGGACTCAAGAGGAAGGCAGAATGAAAAAAAATAAATTAATGTCAATAAACAAGTCACGATCAGTATTCTGCAAATAGATCAGTAATAATAGAACACACTTTCAATGCAAATTCTATATCGAAAACATTTCTATGCCTTGAATAAAATTATAAGATCTAGACCAGTACTATAAACTTAAAACAAACGACATTATTACACCGATTTAATATCAATATAAGTTGTAGAATGGTATAACAAAGAAGGACTATCCATCAATCCTAGTAAAACCGTTCTGGTGCCGTTTACAAGAAAGACACAGGTCAACATTGAACCTACTACAATCAGAGGCACCACACTAGTTTATTCCAGCGAGGTCAAATATCTTGGTGTAATTCTTGACAAACTTAACCGAAATTCACATATGAAGGCCACCACAGAGCGTGCTACTAAAGCACTGTGGGCCAGTAAATGCCTATACGGCAGAACTTGGGGTCTCTCTCCTAAGATGATGCATTGGTTGTACATAATGATGGTAAGACCCATTATCACATATGCGGCCATCGTCTGGTGGCCAAAAACTCTCCAGAAAGCAACGGCAAACAAGTTGCAGAAGTTGCAAAGAATTGCCTGTCTTGGCATTACAGGTGCGATGCGCACCTGCCCTATGATAGCTGTGGAAGCCATTATCAGGTTAATACCCCTATCAGTCTTCATTAGGAAGATGGCTGCAAGATATGCCATCAAGCTGCAGCTAGATTATGAGTATAAGCCAGGTGACCTAGTGGGACATTTAAAGATACTCAACTCAATCCCTAAAAGAGACATGTTCTGCACTATACCAGATATTATGGTCAGGCAACATTGCTTCGGTAGGTTATTTGAGGTTGAAATATTGGACCACGGAAATTGGTCCAATGGTGCTCCAACACTGGACCCTAGAAGTATAGTCTGGTTCACCAACGGTTCAAAAATGGATCCTGGAGTTAGAGCTGGGGTCTTTGGACCCAACACAAAGATTTCGGTACTTACGGGTACGACTTCCACTGTGTTTCAGGCTGAAATCTATGCCATTGAAATCTGCGCCAGACACAATCTCCGCAAGGGGATCAAGGGCGCTAGAATACATATCTTTTTAGATAGCCATGCAGCACTTATGGCACTATCGTCCAGTCTAATGGACTCCAGAACCGTGAAATGCTGCTACCAAGCATTACAAGACCTTGCCAAATACAACAGGTTGGGTCCCTGGACACCAAAGGCTTGTGAGCAAGGAATCTGCAGATGAGCTTGCTAGGGCTGGCTCAGAATCTGCGTTCATAGGTCCTGAACCTTATTGTGGCATCAACTGGGCGACAGCTACAACGCTGATTAACGAATGGGAAAACCGACTTCGTCTAGACCACCGGACTAATGGGCCAGGTCTAAGACGACCCAAACGATTAATCAAGCCTTACTCCTATAAGGAAATCCTTAACTTAGATAGGGAAAGTATTAAGAAGCTCGTGAGCTTTCTTACTGGCCATTGCAGCCTGAGATACCACCTTAACAAGTTGAACCTGTGCCAAGAGAAGGACTGTCGGTTATGTTTAGAGGAGGATGAAACATCCGAACACATTCTTTGTGAATGCCCGGCACTACACTGGTTAAGTAAATGTATGTTCCACAAGGAGATACTTACTTCAGTGGAAATGAAATGCTCCACTACTAAAGACATACTTACTTTCATAAGGTAGGTAGTACATCTGTTAGATTAGCACCAGCCCTTCGATACAGTAGATCTTTCAGGTCGCAGTGTCGTTGCCACGTGGACATGGCTTGCACAAGAGAAAAAAATAAAAAATAAAATTGCACCGATTTTGAAGGAATCTATTTTTTCAACAATATTTGACTTAAATTATAATATTTGTTTCATTATTCGGTCAGTGAAGAGGTTCAGATTCACCTCTGGGTTGCACGCATTTGCAACATCATATAAGCTATTATCTATATATTATTATATGATATATGTATGTATATGAAAAGATTGGTGGATATGAACCTCCAATGGATGGTGATCTCATTCTCCAATAGGCTCCCTGTCCTGGATTGAAGTAGTTGAAATCATTTGTTAAGTAATGAATGACAATATATAAAGACAAAAGTCAACAGCGTTCACTAAAGAGGGAATACCGTTAAGTAAGTAAGTAGTTATTAAAATGTATAATTTAAACCACTCATTAACGTCCCATACCATTTCCGCGTTAATCTTAATACTCCCAAGAGCAAACACTGCATAAATACATATATTAATGCTATCTGTATTAATTTCGATAATTTAACCACATACTTTAAACAAAAGATAACTATAGAAAGCATTTATTGTAATTATGAAATATTAGAGGACAGGAAAAAAAGAACTTCAATGCAAGCAAACTTCTTTATTCCTGTAAATTCTCAAAGTATGTATACGTGCTTATCAGGTAACAATTCAGAACTAATTTTCTGGTATGTACATAGTTTAATTTCGCAAACGTTTTGTAAAATCATCTATATAAGATTGGGGCCTTTATGCATATGACTTTTAAGTTCCAGGAACTACGTATTTTAAAGATGAGGTGTCTACATGATCAATTTCTTTTTAAAAACTTCTATGACCATCAATTGCATTCTAAAAAAATTAACGACTGAACCACTACACACTTTTTGAATAAGAATGTGAATTCATCAGTACACTTAAGATTTCATATTCTATTTATATCGAAATACGGCAAAATACTAACAAAATCCACCCGCATGGATTCTGAACTTGAAAACTCTGAAGGGCAGCATAATTTCTCATGATAAAAAGCGTTAGACCTTTTGCCAAACTCAACAAAGTCAACAATAAAATTTCCAAAATAAGAATCCAATCTGACCTTTTTTAATAATTAATAACTGCGTCGACCATGTAAATGGAATAAAAAAAAGTTGGGCGAACATTGAAATTTATTACACATACGCCCCCGGTTCTATCACTCATAATTTCATTACACTTATTTCTAATGACTTGTTATTTCTGAGCACACACCTTATCCACCAAATTCAAATATTATTTGATTTATTATAATAAATGATTTCTTTTTCTTTAACAATCACTTACCAAAATTCGACCAGTTGTCGTTTGACCGGATATAAGTTCACCAGCCCAGTCTTTTGCTTCTGTCATAAAAGTTCCTTCGAACTCCTGTTTGTTTCTGGATGCCTTTTGTTCCTTCTGTTTGGGATCGTTTGGTCCAAGTTCGGGCTCCTTGCGGCAGCATATGAACGCAAACGCCCGCCATAGCAGTACAACCAATAATCCAGCGAGAAATGTGAAGATGCTGGATAATAGGAAACACCAGTATTTTCGAACTTTGAGACAATCGTCATCTTCAAATGGTGAATCGGTTGTTTCTGCTGATACTGATTCAACTCCGCTTTCGTCACACCGCGACATCCCCTATTAAAAAAGAGAAAAGAATTGGTTATTTAAAGAACACCTTTTGTCGGCAACAATAATACATGAATCACAAACTTAATTATATTGCAACAACTCTGCCCCAAATATTTAAGTGTGTTGGCCCCCCAACTGCCACAACACTCACCCCACACATAGTGAAGTCGTCCATTATGCGTATAACATGTAGTATGTGATTGGCCACTACAAAAATAGATCTCAATTTGATTTATTTTTAATAACAACAACAAGAAAATATAATCTCAACCAAGAGGCTTATAATTCACTGCCAAAGGTATTATGATGCCTAACTATGTAACAACACTACTAACAAGCTGCTGCGCTGCGATCCGTTGGCGACACAAGTGGTGGCCAAAATGAAAATAACCTACCAACCGAACGTTCTATGACTTTTTAAGATTCCGATTCCTCGCTGTCGATCGATCGCCTAGCGTTGAAGGCGCGAACGTACAAGCGACGCGCAGACCTTATTTTAATAGATTAATTAATCTCCTCGGAGCTAGGAGATTGCACCAGGCGCGCACTGCATTTATTTTGATGGTATGCTCGTGTGTTATGCATGTAATAATGAGTGACATGGTGGTCGTTTCAAGACCGCGGGCTTTTGTGTGAGAATTATATGAGTTGTTTGGCTAGTATGACATCATGGTGACGCTTTGGGCGCAGACAAAATGAATCCCTAGAGTATTTCTTTTCGCTCAGAATTAATGAAATTAAAAAAATTCCTTCCTTCTCAGGAGGAACAGTGAAATTCATCTGTGACTAGTTAGTGGCGATGCATTTGACGGTGGTTGGGTGTGTTAATGTCCTTTCGGGCAATGGAATGAATTGCTGTATGGCACATTTCATTATTATTAAGTATGCGCTCTCATTTTATCATTGAACTTGGTCTTTGTAATTGCCTTGTGCAAGTCGAGGAGTGGAAACTAAATGGGTGAGGGTGATATCATAGCTTAATTGGGAGCAATTGTTTTGTACCATCAGGAATGTAATATAATTGAGATTAAGTAGAAAATCATTAATTAAACAAGAGACAAGACAATTTTAAGGAATTTCCAACAGCATATGTCTACATAACATGTTGAAGTTTCTTTGAAGGTCGTACATAATGCGTCCTTGCTATTGGTAAAAGTGGCCGAAAATATATTGGACAGCTCAGTGAGTGGGGCGTGGGTAGAACTAAATATAAATTTGTGGTAAAGTATATCACTTAAATCCTCAAAGGTGCATAGGTACGATGGAGGTTCGTACGTATGCTTTATGTTTATGTGCTAGCTTGTACAGAAAAAAAAAATGAAAAAATGAATGCAAAAAAAATGAGTGAGAAAACCTACAGGGAGCTAACCTATTATATTTTTGCTTAGATCTACTTTTAAACGCACATGCGACAGTTTGTTCCGAGAGGTACTAACTTAGAGAAAATATTGTCGTACTCTTAAATAAATCCTAGTCTACTGACGATATTCAACAGAATGTGAGAGTAATATGCAAGACGGCTGGAAATTCTGCATACTGATTTGGGAACTGCTAGAAATTATATTTACTTTTTTGAATATCAGGCGACATAAGTGAAATGTGCATTATGCTGTCGATCAGCATCGTACATCGCTTCGCATTTTAACAATTACAGAGGCATTCATTTTCCAGACACATCATGGGGGGTGGCAATGGTGTAGTGGTAACGTCGTCAATTGCCACGCTAATGGTTCATGGTTCAAATCCTGATGTCAGCAAGCATTTATTTATTTCTCATGAAATATATAAAGTCAGTCCGATCATTTGCGAAAGCTTGTGTGAATACTACTGCGAAGGCATAACACTGGCAGTAGCTTGGTCATATGGCTGGAAAATTGTTCGCTCTGTTGATAGTGATTTGCCCTTGACATCGGTTGTCGGGAAAAAAAAGTACTGTGAATCAGAAGCAAAGACAAAAAAATATAACAAAAATTTCCCCAGTTGTCTGGACGCCACCCCCGGAGAATCTCTAAAGCATAAACAACTGAGCTTCAAGAACTACTACACCAAAAATCTATCTCTCTCTCTCTCTATCCTTTCCAACGCCCGCACTGTGTGTAAACATGTTAAAGGTATTCATAACCCTTTGAGTGCACGTAAATTATAAAAAAAAAAATTATTATGAGTACATAATACTATTTCTTTTTTTAAGTGGGTGTCTTAAGTGTAATTTAAAGCCAGGCAAGTGCACTATCGACCAAATATTCACACTGAGGCAGGTCTTGGAGAAAGCCCAAACGAGCTGCATGTAGTAAACACTCACATTTTCTAACATTTTAGATAAGGTTATCTTTAGACCTTATACTGTGATTGAGACTTTTACACCCATGAATATGACTTACGGAATCCTAATAGACACGCAGCATATTTGGAATCAATGTAGTTAAAAGTCGCTCAGTCAGATCAATCAGGTCTACTATATTTATAATCGCAATTTGTCTGATATCATTTAAAACAAAATTTGTAAGTTTCCTCTCCCTTTTGTATTATTGGCCTAAGATACATCCCAATCAGTTGTCCATGATTTTCATTCCCGATTTACGACATTGACTTGAGAATAGTTATGTATTCAGTCGAATACTCAGTGATAAAATTTGCCTCTCTGGTTTTTTTTTTCGGAGTGGGAAAACACTTTACTGGAGCAATCAAATGTATACTGTCCAATGTGTATATACTATAATATAATTATAAACTTTCTTTGCCTGCCGTAGAAACAAAAACCGTATTTTGCTTTGTTTATCAGTTCGCACCACGTCAGTACCAAACATGAGAATAAGTAATGCCTTAAGCTTAATCTGCGTACAAAAGTAGCCATCTCCACTTGTAAAACATATACTTTGTTTGCCTAACCATAATAAACGGGTACTGTTATTAGCCTCGGAGAAAACACTAGACCCCAGCTGTTAATTGATCTTAGAGCAATCTGTGAAAATACGTTTATAATTAAAGCCTTTGCATCCAAGGAGCAGGTTGTCCAACCTCTAATACAAAGAGGTATCAAAGTTATCCTGCTGAATAACTATAGCGAGTAAGACAACCAAGTGGTATTTTAAACACTAATTAATCATGGAATGAATTTAAAAATTGATTGGATGTACGTAAACTAGGTGCAGAAAAACTATTGATAGTAGAGAGTGAATTCAAGAAGACAAGGATTTAGTTTAGTACTACTCAAAAATCGTAAGCCAAAAAAGTCTAAGACTGCTTTGAGGTAAAGTAAAGTTAAAATATAATGCTACCACTTACTTACTTATGCGGCGCTACATTTTGTGGTGAATCTGGGCCTCAGCCAACAAGCTCTCCATTTAGCTTCGTCTTTAGCTAATTGGCCCCATTTGCGCACTTCAAGTCGGTTGAGGTCCCCTTGTTGAACTTGTGCGCGCCGCCTACAGCTAGGTGGCCCTCAACTGCGTCCTCCCTCTGTGTTAGATTGGAGGACTCTGCGGGCCGGAGAGTTGGCGTCCATTCTCTCTTCTCTACATGTCCTAGCAATCTCAAACGTCCAATACGAAGTTTCTTGACTAAGTCGATGTCGCTGTATAACTCGTATAGTTCGTCATTGAAACTTCTCCTCCGATACCCGTCAAAGCAAACGGGATCGAATATCTTACGAGGAATTTTTCTCTCGAAACGACCAAGGATATCTTCATCCGCTTTCAATGAAGTCCATGCTCCAGCGCCATAAAGCAGGACTGTGATGCTCAGGGTCTTATATAGGGTCTCCTTAGTTGTTTAAAATAGGACCCTACTGTTAAATTGGCTTATTAGCCCAAAAAAAACAGCGATTGGAAAGAGTTATTTTTCGTTTGATTTCTGCGCTGGTGTCCTTTCCAGAATTTATAGCAGAGCCAAGGTAGACAAAGTTCCTTACTACCTCGAAGTTGTAACTGCCCACTGTGACATTATATCCAATTCGTCGGTGTTAATTGCCCCTTCTTATTGACAGCATATACTTGGTTTTGCCCTCGTTTATTGTTGAGCCCATTTTGACGTTTCTGCTTTATTGCTTGCAAACGCACCGGTGACAGCCCGCTGAGTTGTTCCAATAATATAATGTCTGCGCGTACAAGCTGTTGTACAGACTTTAGATAGATTATGCCTCTGGTGTTGGCTTGTAAGTTTCGCACAGTCTGTTCAAGTAGGATATTAAAGAAGTCACATGATCACCGCGTCACCTTGTCTAAAACCTTTTTTGACATCAAAGGTCTCGATGGGGTCATTACCGACGTTAAAGGAGCAGTGAACGTTCTCAATCATTATCGTGCATACACGGATAAGTTTTTCAGCGATGTCAAAACTAGACATGGTTCTATATAGCTCTTCTCTATAGATGCTATCATAGGCGGCCTTGAAATCGTTAAAGAAATAATGAGTATCGATTTGTGCGTTTTGGGTTTTCTCCAGGATCTGTGTGATCGATGGTGAACTTTCCTTACCTGAAACCGCACTGATAGCGAACAATCACACATTCACACAATGTCGCAGAAAAGCTCATGTATACAATATTGAGGAGACTGATGACTCTATAATTGGCGCAGTTGAGGGTGTCTACTTTGTTGTGGATCGGGTAAATGATGCTGAGATTCCATTCATCAGGCATACACTCATCTTACCAAATCTAAAGATGAGTTGGTGCACTCGTATGCTCTCTACCAATTCATCATCCGATGCCTTTAAAAGAAGCTAGGCCGGTAAGCCGTCATTCAGCCTTGTTGAATTTCATTCTAATGCTACTAGGCTCTGCGCTTAATTAGGATCTAAGTCTAGAAAGTGATGATACTTCTGCATTATAAGGCACAGATTTACAGCAGTGAAAGATGGTAGATGTGGCATAATATTCCATCAAATGTTGCTTTAATTTTAGAGATTGGGTACCAACGACGGATCATTTTAAAGTGTTCAATTTTTAGTGTGTCTGTATTTATTTATTTCATATTTATTTATTTAAATAGTTTCACGGTAAGATTAAAACATCTCATTATTTGTGAAAGGCTTAAGAAATCATTCAAGTGCTAACATAAATAACAATTTAAAAATAAATTAAGAACTAAGAAGTACAATTTGTATTTAATATTGAAAAATGGTACATTTTACAAACTACCTGAACTATCCAAAGATTGATTTGATCTAATGTTTATTGTGTTTCACTGGCCAAGTGATTAAAAAGATTAGTTTTGAAATTGTTTGCGTTTGTGACTCTCCTAAGTGTCGTGGGTAATGAGTTCCATAAGCGAGTGACGTGGACGAAAAATGTACGTTCAGATTGTATACAATTAAATCTGGGCTGAATCAGAACAGCTGTTCTTTGTGAGCTGGCAAAATTTAGTCTGCTGTATAGATAATCGGGCTGTCGAGTTTGCATAATTTCATGCAGTAGAATTAACGACCTGAACTTAATTAGGTTATCATAACTGAGATTCATTATCTGATAAGAGTAGCTAGATATATGGTCATGATATCTCTTGTTAAAGACGTACCTTGCCAAATTGTTATAAATAACATTTAGTTTACGTCGAGTATTGCAGTCAACATTGCAAAAGACTTCGCATCCATACAACAATATAGGTAAGAGCAGAGTCTTAACAAGTAGCATCTTGGTTTTAACAGGCACAGAGCTTTGGGTGAGCCATAACAAACGGAGACCATTATAAACCTTTCCGATTGTGGCAGTTGCATGATCAGTCCAAGATAGGGTATCATTGAATACTATCCCCAAGTTCCTTGCCGTATGAACGTATTCTATGGAAGATGTTCCCAATTTTATGTATGATACTACTGAGCTTGAGGATTAGGGTTCGGACCACAGAAAACATCAATAAGTTCTCGTCTCGCAAACGCCTGGCAATCGAAATCTTTTATTTGATCGGAATGATTAAAAAAAAAACGAAGCGCCTCCATTAAGAGAATAAATTATGACATTTGGTTCACTTGACTTACAACCCGTGTAGGATAAATGATCTACTTGTCTACAGTTAGTATAGAATCTAGAATTTACATGTTAAGCAATAAGTCCATTGTGGTCTGTATTATTGTATATATTCGCAGAACAAATTTCTGCGATCATCTACCGACATGAGGAAATTGTTTAAGAACAACTATCAAAGTTTGCTGCAATTTCTAATGTAAAAAAATGTTCTTAACTCAGAACATATCATTACCTATTCTGTTTTACCTTTATTTGACGAGCACATGTACACATATTTCTGAGCTGATACAATTCAATACCCTTTTCTTACGAAATATAACTATATTAGGTACTTATCGAACTTCAAAACTAACTCATGTGTTTCAATAATAAGATGTAAGCGAAGAAACCAAACAATTTGGAGTTATATAATTTCTACTAAAACAAAGTAGAACGTTTTGTAAGATATTAGTTACACAAGTACCGAAAATGTGACTAAAAGTTCATTTAATCATCGTCCTTAAGTATATAGTACATGTGTACTTAATACTTTTTCAGTAATTAATTCTTTGAAGACTCCTAAAAAAGTTTTTTCCGCTTTTCCTCTTTAGAAACACACATGTACAATGTTAAAATGCACAGAACTAAGCTTTCGAATTCATAAGTATTGTAAGAAAGTTCTTAAAGTACATGTCAAACAAAACAAATTCCAGAAACAAAATGTGGCTTTGAATACATATGAATCATTCTTGATATTCCGCCAACATGTTCAAAACACGTTTCCCCCAATTATGGTTCTCACATTAAACATTCAAAGGTACGCCACATTTAGCAGTACGTTTTTAAGGAGTTCTCTTACGAATATTTTACGATGGGGTCACGTATTTTATTCGAAATAGGTAAATGAAGGAATATCCTTGAAATTAAATTATTGTCATGAGAAAGAATTTTGTTTTGTGGGTGTAGTCAGGTCTGCCATTGATAGAAAAAAGAAACCAATCAATGAATGAACGAAAATATTTATTAGATGTCATATAAAAGACATTATTACATGCTGTCTTAGTCTTATCTCTACAAATGAATATCTGAGTAGTACATATCGTATATATAATCTTGTAAAAGTAAAAAGTATGATATTTAATGGAAGTAATTTAATAGTCTGTGAAATGAAGAGGTAAAGAATTTTTAAATGTACCGCACATAGCAAATAATACTGCTTGGTATTTTTTTCAGTATTACTATTTAAATGAATATGTAGCAAATAAATGTTAAGTTAGTTAGAATATAAAGATACATTTAGAATCATAGACCACAACTCAAAGTGTAGTAAATTTAGGGGATATTTACCAGGTTACTGAAAGTAGTACTGAGTTCTGCATGATAATACAGAGCACTGATATTGATCAAACATGAAACTGCTATTTATTTATGTATTTATTTATTTATTTTATTAATTGATCAACCAAAAGGATCAAAAATGCCTTATGCAAAAGTCGAAAAGAGATAATTTAAAAAAATAACAGCAAATTAATGAACAAAAAGTACTAGACTATACAAACATAAATGTGAATATCTCAGATATAAAAATTCAAAAGAATATTTTTTTTTTCGGCATACACTAGGACCAATGATGAAAATTAGACGCCTGAGAATCAATATTATTACTATGGGCTATAAAATATTTAAACTGGACAAGACTCATAGACTCGAGTTGCCGAACATTGGTCCCCAGCGCATTCCAAAGTTTGGATAAGCCTACAGTGAAAGGTAACTTCGTGATTACAGATGTATGAAGATAAGTAAACCTCTTCTCCGCAAAGAAGATAGGAATTGATACTGAGAAAAAATATGCATAGGCGTACGAGAACGAAAAACCATAAAAAGAAAAAAAGCCAGCAGAAGTTTGCACCCATATGTAAAGAAAGGCATAATTAAGCTTCTTACTACCAAACTAACTTTGCACGAACATTAACAGGTAAAAATTGCTTAAGTAAATTCAAGTTTCGGAGAGTAAGATAAAATCGACGACTAATGCCATTAATATGTGCTTCCCAGGACAAAGTCTCATCGATCTTCAAGACTTTTCACACACCTAGAAAAAGGTATTAAAACTCCATTAAGATATAAGCTGCCTAGGTTAGAGGTAACAGAATTCCTGCACATTGCGATGGCTTTAGATTTAAGAGGGTTTAACTTCAAAGTGGCCCATAAAGATATATTATTTAAATCAGCATTAACATCGTAAATGAAACATTTAATGTCCTTTGAGGTGAATACTAGAATAAGAACATCAGATGGAAGACCGTTAATGAAAAGGCTGAAAAGGAAAGGTCCCAAAACAGACCAAAAATTTCAACGAGGGGACTGATGCGACTATGGGCAACTTTTTAAAAATCCTAGAAATTGTATTTGATAGCATTTAACAGGTTAAGAAATAAGTTCCTTAGATAATACTTTTTTAAGGATTTAGAAGAGTTGTCCAACGATGAACGATATCTCGGTCACAGTAAGTACTAAATGCTTTCTTTAGGTTATGTACAAAGGACGTTTTATTTTCTTATTTTTCTTATTTTCTTGATTTAAATCGGAAACAGGATCAGAGAAATGTAGATCACTGAGGAACACCAGCATTAGTTTAGAAGCACGTACAGATATGTATATCAAAAGTGATAATCCAACTACTTAAAACTTTCGCAGTCCATTTCAAATATTACTGACCACATTGTCTTGCAGCTTCTTATTGAAGGCATCATGTCATACTTCAGAAGTTGTCGAGGTACCAATGACTGCTGAAAATTCTGATCAGAATTGCTAAGAACTTCGTGTTATCAGTTATTCCAAGAGATTGCCTATAATTTAAATAGGATTTTGATACCATTTGAGTAGGCACTAATGAACTGTTTTTATAAGTGTTTTACAAATGCATACATGTACGTACTTCTTCTTCTTCCTTTTATCAGCGAGGTTATGATCCGAAAACTAGGGATCACAACCCTCCCACTTCACCGCATTTCTACTGATCCGCCTGTGGGGTTCGCCTATTTGACCTCAGAAAATATCGGCAGGCCTGCCGATTTTGGATCACTCAGTTACTGAGGCCAATGAAATGCCGATGTCGTCGCATTTGTCTGATCCAGGCGTTTATAGGCCTGCCTTTCCTACATCGCGATGTCTTTGGAACGTGCATAGATATTGCCTTTTTTACAGGGTTCAAATGATCTCTTCTTTGAACGTGGCAATACCAGCTGAGCCGGTCGCGCTCTAATTTTCGTACGATGGTTTCCTTGATGTGAAAGCTTCCACGGATCTTCCAACTTCTTATTCGATCAAGCTTGGTCACTCCAGCTGTCATGCGAAGCATCTTCATCTCAGCTGCCGTTAATTTACTCTCATACTTTTTGTACATCGTCCAACATTGTGAACCGTATGTGAGCGCTGGACGTACAACTGCGGTGTAGAGCCTTCCTTTCAACTTAGAGGGCATTTTTCTGTCACAGAAGATAGCGGAATTTTCTCGCCACTTCATCCACCCTACGCTTACACGATGATTGATGTCGTCATCACAAGTTGCTTTGCTATTGATCATAGATCCCAGATATTTGAACTTTTCGCACTTGGGAAGCACTGTTCCATTCAAATAAAACCATACATGTACGTACATAGAATGTAAATATTGATTCACCAAGACTTATGTTGGATAGAATTTCACTCGGTCTGATTTGTGTCAACGAAGATTTTTGCATTGACGAATTAAGCAAATAGATCTGCCTATGGTTACTCTAAAGCTAATACTAACGCTAGGGACATTTTATGGCAGTCGTTCTATTATACTGCCGTGTTAAGTCGAATTAACGTATCTGCATTTTTGCCATTTTGAGGTAAATGCGGTTTTCTGTTTTTATCTGAATTTTTTATGATTTGACCAATTTCTTTCATAAGTAGTAAGAGAAGTTATTATTTTTGAATAAGAATAAAATAATAACCATCCCAAAGATGCCAAAAGTAGCCCTGACTCCTAAACACCAAAAATGTAGATACGTCGTTTCAACTTAACACGGCAGATCTGGAGTGAGTTTTCAAATTATACAAAAAGATTGGGAGATGTATACAATTTTTGCTTTTAAAGAAGCTTAGTGGGATTTTTTGATGAACTAAACCCAGACTGTTCAAGAAATGACACTTGTAAAAAAAAACTTATTACAAGTAGAAACATCTGGAATAGCGAAACCATATTTCTTCAAATATCCTGGGAAGTATTTTCCTCATAATTATGAAACTGGCTACTAAGTAGCGCACTTAGTAGCCAGCAGTAGTTGTTTTTAACCTTCCACATTCATTTTAGAATGCAAACATTTTAGGGTTTGTAAATTCTATGGATTTTTTCGAAAAGCGGTTTTTTTTAGAAAAAATCCATAGCACTCAAGCTCGACTTTTCTATTGTGCTATCTATTCTCGACAATATCAGGTAAATACACTTCTTTGGTATAGTGATTGGAGAAACGTTGAAGTTATTCGTTTTTCGTTTATACTCAGGTGGCTGTTGAGTGCTGTTTCCCGCACACATTGTGTCACAGGCAAGAGATAGGTTTTAATGTGCTAGGATGACTGAATGCTGTTTTGATCAGAGTAAATAAAATGAGAAATGGAAATAATTCCCTGTAGCAAAACGAAATTATAAGCTAAATTAATAGCGTTAATTTAGTTACAGGAAAAAATTTAACTAAAATACACTTAATTCCTCATAGATACAATGCCTCTTTGATTCCGAAGACAAAATATTGGATAAAGTGTAACTTCTTGAGAAATGCAATAAAATATGCTATATTTATTAGTGTATAAATATTTATAAGCTTTATTTCTGTAAATGTCTGAATCTGTTTTTATCATTCTTTGAATGTTTCGCACGAATGGAAGGGACATAAAGTTTTATGACGTATCCGAACGAATTAATTAATTAATTTAACAACAATGTCCACGTTTCCATATTCTAAATATTAAAAGCTTAAAATAATTAACTTATTAGTCAATTCTAAGCGCATATAAACAAAACGAGCCATATCATAGCACAAATCAATATTATTTCACCTTCTACTACAAAGCGTCACCCATCTTCCTCAATAGTGTGCACATAAACAAACACTTTAAAGCTTAATAAATTATGCCATTTTTTAAGTTTTAAAGGAAAAAATGAGTAAGCATTTAGTACCATATGTGGTCATAAATTGCTATAAATTCAAATAGTCTTTACCTTGAGTACTTGTAAGACGTAAGACGGAACTGAAAAACTAAGACACTTTGACGTTTGGCACCTCTTTATGTTTGTTATTGATTTCTGGATTTTTTTTTCACGCTTCATAAAAATCAAAAATACAATAGTGTATGTATGTCTGTAGAATGCATTTATCTTATATCAGTTTCTCGGATTCCTTAGAAAATGTAATATAATACTCTGTGTAGGACTTCCTTGAAATACAAATTTAGGAATCATCTACGAGTACATTACACGACGGTAAATTCCAATAAAGGAATGGAACAGCTTAATTACCTTTATATATTTCAATTAAGTCGTATGAATTTATTTATGTAAATCACAGTGTATATGGTAAATTAAAGATTATCAACTGAGCATATTTTAATAGTTTTTATATGCAATAAACTTTGTTGAAAAAACGAAAATTGAAAAAAGCCATTAAAAGCTATGGCTATTCTGAATGAAGGAAAAAATGTTCAGAAAATGTTTAACTTGGTTCATGCATTATGTCTTTAGCCATTCTATAATTAACTTTCTCCTCTCGGTTAAAAAGCAATATAAATCTATATTTGGCAAGCAAACATTGACAATTCGTTGCATTTTCTCATTTCATATAAAATACTTAATTAACTGTGCAATAATGTGATTTCTAAACTGATTAGAGGTGCAGGTACTAAACACATAAGTATAGTATTACGGTGCTTGCAACTGTTCATATTAGGACACCACATTTTGAGAGTATGAGTAGGACATGCGACGATAGGGTAGAGGTGTAGACATACAACTTACCGTGAACGTTTGCCGACTTCCTCCATATGATGCATAATATAATTTTACGATTGTTGTATGACTTATATCGTGTCCTGATTCTTTAAAATTGTGATAGACTTCTTGGGTCTATCTACTCGTGACAAATTTTATAATATAATATCTCGTGAGTTCCGATTAGTGAGACAGATTGCAACCCTATGTATGTCTACTACGTACATATCTAAGCATTTTGTTAAAAAAACGACTTATGCATTATTGCTGTTCGTAAACTATTTTGCTTTCTAGTTCCTCGTATAATAAGAAGTCGGAAAGCGAAATTTCTATTCGGTCTTTTCATTTCCAGACAAAATAAATACTTTTACTGTCTATTCATCCCAGCCCTAGTCAATAACCATTAATTGAATTGAAATAGAATTCAGTTTCTACGTTCTCACCTACATATATCTCACAGTTTCTAATGAACGAATTAACAGATAAGCGAAACACAATACTTATCCAAACATTTGTCATGGAAGCACCGATAGCATCCAAAATTCTGTTTTTTAACTTGCCGAAGCATTTCTAGATGGTGTAAAACTTCGAAAGCCTTATTAACGAATAACAAATAGGATCACGAAAAGACTACGCTATCTGCTCGAAGGTAAAGTGATGGAACTCAAAGTACACCAGTTATTCTTTGCTAGCGATGAAGCCATCATATGTCTGGATCGTACGTCCGTGCCCAGTGGCGCAGTGGTTAGTGTGTCGGATCACTGTGCGTAAAGTTCAATGTTCGAATACCAGAAAACACCAAAAAGTTTTTTTCACGGTCCCATCTCTCGCGTACGTTTGACAAACATCCGAGAGCATTGTTGTCATGAGAAAGCTTCTCAAAAATAAAATAAAACTTGCCCTTCGGATACGACACAAAGCTGTAAGACCCTTCCATTCCTGCAACAAATATAACGCACAATACGAGTGGTTGTGAGAAACTAGGCCTAAGCCCTTCATGGGCTGTTGCGTCAAATTTGTATGTGAACGTCCCTACACCGAGCAATTGATATTTAAGTGAACGTTTTGGCGGGGAACGGGTACAGCATTAGTCCAAAAAAGACAAAGTACTTGTGCTGCCTATTACAGATATTTATTTAAATGGAATAGTGCTTCTCAAGTGCAAGAAGTTCAAATGTCTGGAATCTATGAAAAAAAGCAAAGCAACCTGTGATGACAATATCAATCATTGCGTAAGCGTAGGGTGGACTAAGTGACTAAACTCCGGGATCGCACAAATGCAACAACACCAGCAATTGGTTTGCCTCAGTAACGAAGTGATCCTGCCGATATTTTCTGAGGTCAAATAAATGAACACCATAGGCGGATCAGTAGAAATGTGCTGAAGTGGTAGGTTTATGATCCATTGAGTTCAGATTATACCCTGGCCGAAATAGGAAGAAGAAGAACACATGAGAGATCAAGAGTGTTTTTGGAAACATATTATGCGAAGTATGGTATATAAGTTCGTATGCAAGTATGTTAAGTAATGAGCTTAGTGCTATGGTAAATATCGTATAAAAGGGCTGTCATTTTTAGTTTTTCGAATCAAAGATATTTAAACACACTACTGACAGAGACGAGTTTCGACTCAGATCAGCACTAAAATCAAATATGTCCTAATTAGAGGTTTATATTATATACAACTTGAAATCAGCTATCACAGCTCGTGCACTCCTAAGCGAGAGATGCTTCTGGTCCATTTTTTTAAGAATTTTTTTGTTTCTCTCCATTTCTAGGAATAGAATTCAAAAAAAACAACAGCAGGGTAGAGTCAGATCCACGAATCTTTACACACTACAAGAGTTAAATTAAGGATTACGCGGAGAAATTTTATTTCATAATCATGATCGCACAAATAGGGTATATCAGTCATATTTGCGATTGAAATACGAGAAAACTTATTGCATATGTAACGACAACTTTCCTGAATTAGCAGATTCTTATGAGCCCTCGGCTGAAATGTACGATACATAATCCTACGAACAATTAAGCAGCAACGAATATAAATCACTCTTCTTGATATCCAAGTCAGGTTAAAAATTGAACAAAACTTGTAATTACATCAATGTAACTATCAATTGAAGGAATACGGTTGTATTCTACAATATGGAACCACAAAAATAGTAAGAAAATAAAGATAAATAACCTACTCCCTAAATGCGCTAGACATACGCTCTTATTGAGAATACTTACCTAGTACACGCTAAACCACCGAGGCACTCCAGGGTTGCCAGCATTCACACTATAGAGTGAAACATCTGTAAACACCTGCCACGATTAAACCCAAAATGTTGGTCTATATTCCTGTTTGCAGTCAATAATCCACGCCAAAGATGCCTTATTTGATGTGCTGAATTTTTCCCCGTGATGGCAACTAACGATAAACACTTCACTCTACACTGCGATGCACTAAATTAATATTTTCTTATTAATTATTGTACTTAATATCTTGTGCGTTAACTATTTTTCACCCAACTAGGGGTGGGTATTGTTTTTCTTTCTTTTTTTCTCACAATGGTATTTAATTTTAATGTGGGATTCACTAAAAAAATTTTGTTTGCGATTTCATTTAATAATTTTCGTTGCTAAATTTATTTTTCCTAATTATTTTTTTTTATTGAAGTATGAATTAAATATTTTCTTGTTATTTATTCTTTGCGATGTATTATACTATTATTTTTCTCTATTCTTATTTTTATTTACACAAATAACGCACATATTTTTACACTACATGAAAAAAGAATACAGGCACATTGATTATGTTATATATATTTAACTTTACACATCTATATATTTTTACTTATTTATTTAATTTTTTATAAATACGACTTTAAAATTGCACTATGCATTATTTTTTGTTGTTGTTTGCTTTAATTTAGAACCACAATTGTTGTTGTATAGAACTACTCGTATATATGTAAGTGTGATTATTTTTATTTAGAATTGATTTTGAAATACACTTTGGTTTAGTATTAATCCAACAGAACTCGCTCTTCAAACTGGTACTGGTTGTTTGTATTAAATTTTTGTCGTTCTCTCTTCTAGATTTTTATTTTAATATTTATTTTTAATTGTACCTTATCAATCCTTTGCGTTTTTGTTTTTTTTTTTTAGAGAAATAAAAGAAAAGAAAGTGTTTTCTGTGTATCGAATTAAAAAAGACACAAACTTTTTTTAAGTGTCCCGTATAAACCGCGCGCACATACAAAGAACAACAGGACAACTAGAACTAGAAGACATTAGGAGGACACATAATGACAAAGCTACAACATACACTCTCTTCACTCACAACAGCTAGAGCAGCAGCAGCAAGCAGCAGAAAACCAAGATTCGATGACACTGTTTACGTATTTATAATCTAACGAGTTACCCATTAGAACAACGACGACAAAAAGGACGATAGGCACACATACGTGATCGTGGGTGATGATGATAATGATGATGGTAAAAAGGAATAACAACTAAGCCATATATAGTTTAGGTCACTTTGGTATATATGTGGTGAAGAAATATAGCACAACTGACAATGACAACGGCAACCTATACGAATACAAGTTCGAGATACACGGAGAATGGCGAGTGCCGCGGAGAGTCGGTCAGTAGATGGAGAGAGCCGAGTGTAAGCATGAAAAACCAACAACCAATTTTTGTATGTGGATCATAGAGAGTCAGAAGGATAGAGGTAACAAAAATAAAAGAAAGAAAGCTTTCTCTCACTCTCTTCAAACGACAATCAGCGCAATATCCTTTTCACTCGTCTCAATTAAATGTACATTTGTAGGATTTTCCCTTTTTTCTGTCGATTTACTTTTTCCTTACGGAATTGTTGTTCTTTTACTAAAAATGTTATCCTTTTCACTGACACATTCTCGATTAAAAAAATTAGCACCACTCCTATTTTTTCGATAAAATTAATCCAAAAAGCCCAAAAGCAACTATGGGAAGCAAAAAAAAAACTTCTCCTTTGTGAAATCCTTTTTTAGGGCCGTTGTCGTCTTCGTCGTCGTAGTCGTCGTCGTCGTCGTCGTGGTCGATGTTCGTATGTGAAGCACAGTGCCCTAGTTTTTCCACCGCACACATACACATTCACGCACACATACAGACATATGAATTCATTTCTGTGTACACATTTTCAGATGGAGTTTCCCCCATTATCCTTGTTTTAGAAAAAGATACATCATTAATAATTCTTAACAGAATGGAAAAAAATTTCTATCACTTTGTCCGTTGTACACGATTTTCACACGAAGGAACACCTCTTTGAGAAAAAAAATTCGCGACAAATTCTCTCGATTTTTGAAAATTGTTATTTAACGGTGCGGAGGATTTACTTATTTGGCAGAAATCCAGTAAAACAGAACCAGACCGCAGAGCAGAAATCTTTTCCACTTTTATTTTAGAAAATATAAAAAGAAAATTCTTTTCTCACTATTATACATATAGACTGTATGTATGTGTACACTTTGCTCTCGGACGACGGACGCAGCACACGAACCTTCCTCGATTAAAGCCGATACTATTCTGAGGAATGAAAATTGTTCCCACTGAGAGAAGAATTTTCCTTTCGATTGTGACGGCACGGGGTGTTGAGGGGCTAAGACTTTTCATCTTGCGACAGTATGGAAAAGCTCTGAATCAATATCTGTAACTTGGTGAGATGCACTGGCGCATGTGTGAAGGTGGGAAATGTTCAGGTTGTGTTGGGAAATTATTCGGTTTGTTTTGTTGTTAGTTGTATACTACTGGTGTACGTGTCTGTTTTGTGTTCACCCTATTTTATGGCGGTGAGTGGCGGTATCGGTGGGGAAAGGTCGAAAACATCCCTTTGGCCAAGTTAAGTGTAATTTTTTTTGTTGGTGTCCTGCGGAAAGGATGTCACAAGTTGGCGACAACACGCATATTTAGTCTAGGTTTTTTGGTTGGCACTGTAATTATGTACTTTTTAGAGATTAGTGGGGCAGTGCAGCACACAGCGGGGGAAAGATGGTGAAATTCGATTGAAGTATTTTCCTCGTTTTGGGGGGTTATTATATTTTTATTGGATTTCGGTTTTTAGGTAAAGTGTTTTATTGATTTTGAGGTTACTGCTTACAATGTTATTGTAATTGTTTTGCTCCTTTGTAGTGGGTGGATGTCCTCAATCATTTAATAACCGCCGAGCTTTATGTATTTGCAAGTGATACAAACTTAAATTGGCATACATTCACTGTTTATTTATTTTTTTTACAAACAAGGAGGGAATGTTACGTATACGCCACCATACATTGCTTTCGCAGAGCATAACTGGATTAGGCTTCCTATTAAAGCATTGTTTTATTTAATTTTAGACTCATTTGATATTGAGTAGAAATTATTGGAATTTTGACAAATTAGACATACGAGTAACTAAAAGCTAGCGATATGGATATACCTAGTTAGCTTTCTTCATTTCTTTCAATTTCTTATTAGCAATTCTATGGTCATTCAGAGCACATGTATGTATTATCTTGCAAGAGCAACTAAAGTACATTGCAACTAAATTTTATAAAATGGCGGTCCATTTTCGTCCTTTATTTCTTTTTCCTGGTCTAGTGATCTTTGGAACTACGATTTTGCTCGTTCATCACCCTACCTAAATTTCGTAAAAAGGAGACTTTTTCATGTACAAATTATTGATTCTTGATTTTTGAAAACTTCAAGTTGTTCAAGACGAGTTAATAGAGCAGTGCCTGTTCCAGTACTAACCTTGGTTGAACTAATTCATCGGCCTTCTGCTTACAACGGGCACCCAAATGTATTTGGATATAAGAGAATGTTACTTTGTATTTTGTACTAATAATCTTAAGCTCATTGTGAAATCACTTTGCTGGTTTTGGCTTCGTATTATGCGGATAATCTACACTTACATCATCCAAATTGTTACATACGTCTATCCAAAGATTATCGGTTCAAATGCAAACAGAAGACAATTTTTTCCTGTCAAATAGAAGCCCATTTGTCCCTGTGAAATCCAAGATTGCGTAAGGTATTATGTTATGGTCAATACGGTAATATGCATCATCATCATCATGGATCCATCTGACAAGAACAAGCAAAAACGTACCAAGTATTTACGTAATATTTCTATTCTTGTAATATGCCTAAGCTGGGCAAGCTGTACTAGAGTCACTAGCGTGCCATACTTCCCACACATGAAATGGCCCACATCCTGATTTCCTTTCGCATTAAAATTCCAAGATCCTCACTCTCTTATTTTGCCTTTTACGTTAGAAGCGAGCATTTCAATATTGTTAGAATGTTGGATAATCAATGTTGGCGAAATTCTCTATGAGTTCTAATTTTGCAGGTCTCTCGAGTCCTGTGAGTACACCACTGACTTCAATAACATGCACTAAGTTCGGCATTTCATTGGATTAAGGTTAATAAATGGGCATATTACCCGCAAAAAAAACATATACACAAGAACAACTGCCCAATCATCTACATATTAAAAAGGTGAAATAAAAATATCTGCTCCAAAATATTATCACTTATTAAATGTAAACTCTTGGAAGTCATTGAATATCCTTTATGGTATTGATATGATTTTTTTTGTAAGGAAATGGGAATTCAAAAAGGCCATTACGTAGAAATAAAATATATTATGTTACGTTTAAGGTCAAAAAATTCGCTAGAAATGGTAGACATATTACCTCTCCAAAATGCCTCACCTTGAAGTTAGTCACAAATTTTTTTGTATGTCTCTGCCTTTTGCTCTCTTATATACATATATACATATATTTTCTAATCTCTTATTCTCATAAAATTTGATTTTTAAATAAATTACTAGTTCCCAATTGTGATGCAATTTTACAAATTTTCAACTTTGATACCTCTCTCTAACTTTTTCTTAAATTCCTCGACTGACTCTCATTTAAGTTTTCGTATTATTAAACACTTTAAGCGAGCACAGATAAAGTGGGCCTTAATCAGATTGGTGCGAAAATCTTGGGGCTAAAGTAAATGCTGTATGTACAGGCTGGAGACTTATAAGTTGTGGTTGAAGTCCACCCGATACTGTAGCACACCCTCTAAAGCTAATATCTAATGGTAATAGAAACCTTAAAGTCACTGTGTTTCCTTCATTGTGTATAATGCTATCCACTAGCTCTACCGCGGCGCATCTCGCGTTTTAGAAACGTATTATGATAACCACATTTAGTTGCCTTTTTCTCAGCTTCAAAACTTTGGCGGTAAATACCATAGGCTATATAACTGATTTTCGGACAATTTTCCTCATATTACACCAAAATATTGTATCGAAATATTATACCGAGATGATACGTACCTTAACATTTTTCTAGACACATAAACTGTACGGCAGTGAAGCGCGAACAACGAGTAGATACCTACAGTTTTATAAGTCCTTTTCAAAACTTTCTTTATAGCTTTGTTAGTAATAGTTTCCTCACTGATTCTAATTTTTCCTCAATTACTCAACAGCGAAAACGCGGATCGAAACTCAATCCCGTTTCAATCCTATCTCTCAATCCTGTCGTATAAACGGGTAATTTGTATAAGAAATAAACATGCATTCCAAGAATTCGCCTTATATTTTCACCACAGTGTAGCATACTATAATTCATAACAGTCTACTTAAATCTAACTATGCCCAATTCAGAGAATCACAGATATACAACGATTCCGAGACTTAAGGGGGGAAATAGGTTTAGGACTACATTTTTTTAGTGATAGCATAATTTTTGTCATTTTTTATAAATTTGGTTGCAATAAAAAAATACTTTAAACAATGATGTTACTCCAAATTTAGATTCATATAGAGCGTAAGAAACTAATTATCAATTTTTAAAATGATTACGCTTTTTGACTAGAGTGTACATAAATGCAAAAAGATAGTCGTTTCGAGAAAACGTTCCGTTTTATAATACGTATACATGCCACGCTCTCCTGCACTAAACGAGGGACGCTCACTTAGCCGCCCATAACATCAGAACGAATTGAAATTTTTATTTGAAACTTTGGAAACATATGTTTGAACAGTTTTGCTAACAATTTATGGAACTAAAAAAGATTCAATTTTTTAGTTTAAGTTTTTATCATAATAATTATAATAATTTTTGAAGAAACACTTGTGGAAGTTTGGAATGCTATGGTGATTGACAATTATCCCTTGAGTCCTACCTACGTTTCACCTGATAAAACGATAAGCTTTCTACTGATGTTGACTTGGGGAAGGGGTCTGTAATCTAAAGAATTATACTTATGTATGTAATAACTTAAACGATGTAATACTTACATCGATGAGATCTTAGGTTAAAATTGAAAAGCCCTTTTTTTTAACGCATCAAGAGTGAAAAAAAAAAGAGACATTCCAATGGAGATTTTACTCCACTTTGCATCAGCTTTCAGTGCCGTGGCGCAGTAGTTAATATTTCAAATCACTGCGCGTGAGGTTCAACGTTCGAATCCCGGAAAACAAAAAAAAAATTCACAATCTCACCTCATTTGACAAACATCATATTGTTATCACGAAAAAGCTTTTCAAAAACAAAAATAAAAATTGCCCTTCGGATACGGCACAAAACTGTCCCTTCTATTCCTGCGAAAATATAATGCACACAGCACTAGTGGTTACGAGAAGCTAGGTCTAAGCACTCAAAGAGCTTTTGCGCCAAATATATATACATTGTATAAGCTGTTTAGAAAAAGAAATTAACAATAAAATAGTTTTTCTGAGAAAGTTTGACTTCGATTTGCATATTTTTTTCGATGAATTCACTTGAGATTATTCATCAACCACAATTCAACTCTAAATTGTCCGTGCTTTTTTGTACTTGAGTTACTCACAAATGTAAAGCATTTTTCTATGTATCTTATATTAATTCATAGTGGGTGCCATGGCGTAAGTGGTTAGTGCGTCAGATCACTTAAAGGTTTGAATCCCAGAAAACACAAAAAAAAATGTTCACGGTCCCACCTCTCGCGAGCGTCTGACAAACATCCGAGAGTAGTTGCTTCTCAAAACAAATTGCGTGTGAAAAATTTAACGGACACAACATAAGTGGTTGCGAGAAGCTAGGCCCTGGCACTTAAAGAGTTGTTGCGCCAAATACATATATATCACCCCTATTATGGTTAGCGAATCGAACGTTCTACTCAAGTCGAACAGTCAGCAAATTGCTTCTGTCGTGGTATTGCTGTTAGCAAACATTTTCATTCCATTAATGAATAAGTGCTGACAAAGGAAGAAACAATTAAATGTCATCTATGAAGTGTATAAAGCGACAGAAGTAATTCGCCGGGAGGTTCGACTTGAGTCGAACGTTCGATTCGCTAACCATAATAGGGGTGTATATTTCTTCTTTTTTTTTCATATTTCTGATTGCTATTCGATAAAATAATAATAGGCGTGTTTTTTTGACGAAGCTATTCTCAGCTCACTTTTATTTTACACGCAAAGAAAAAACAAAACAAAAATGAGTATAAAATGAGTATAATTTAGTCAGTAAACAAAGTGGCTATAGAAAGTGAGTACGGCGAATTGATTTTAATTTCAATCTCAATCGTAGGTGGCTTGTTCATCGAAATTGTTTGCCTTCGCTTAAATAAGCTATGGCAGCAACCTTCACGGAACAAAATAGTTTCTTTGATTGTACTTTATCTGCGCTTTGTTTCTCAAAGCTTGTTGCCATCGATAAAATTACCGCCACCTAAATTTCAGATGCTTCTACTTCAAGAAATGAGTTAAAAGTGAGTGCATGTTGTTTTTTTTTTTATTTTAAAACTATGTACAGTAAACTCTTAAAAAAACACGGCTAATAATAATAAAAAAAGAATAGTACAGAACAAAACCGTATAGGAAAAATTAGTAAAAACGTAGAGAATTATTTTTTACAGAAAAAACAGCCTTGTGCCCTCTTCTTTTCGACCTTTCTAAATGTGAAACATCATTAATAAAACTAACAATCTAAACTTAATTAAAAATGATAGTGAATGTGTTCCAAATTCTAAGTTTTTAAGTATTGCTGCCCATTTTTTTCCGAATTCTCATTTTTTCCAATTCCACAAAACTACAAATTGTAATTGTTCAATTGTGTAATTGAACACTGTTTGTTAATGATTCTGTTCCGAACCATTCCGCACACAATATTCTGAGGTATTGAAAAATTGTTGTTTCATTTGAAATTGGAGTTAATTTGCACTAGATGGTGGCTACATTCTTCATATTCATTTATAATTTGATTAACTACGTTTTTATCCGTTAGTTCGAGATGATGATTTTGCATGTGGACAGTGGGAAAGGAGAAAACTTTCTTTTTGCGTCGTTAAACACAGAATATATACGTATATATATACTTTTATACTATACTTTTCTCTCCAAGTGGTTTTGACAGTTTTATTAATTTGTGCTATTCCGCCCGATCTGTATCATTCTTTCTTCACTGAACAAAGCTATTTACATACATATATATATATCTACTGGCGAGCAAAACAATATTAGGCCCCTTCCTGTTTTGGCCAATGAACTGTAGTAAGCTGCAGTGAGTTTTGCCTACTTCTGCAGCATATCAGTGTCGTTCATTGAGCTTTTCTTTATGATTTGCACTCACTTACTTATGTGTTTCTCACAACATACTTTACGTGTGTAATATTCAGGTAGGATCTCATAGCTGAAGTAATTGAAAATATTCCCTCGTTTTTTTAACGCATTAAATTCATAAGCACTTTCCAATATGGCGTCATTCATCGCCGGAAATTTCACCTCAACCAAAGTTCATTCTACAAAAGTCACAATCTGGAATGACAGCAATGGCATTTGTACAACTGTCTAAATAATTGTCGACAAATTTAAAAAAAAAAATTACACAAAATCCGAAACTTTGACTTATCTTCATAGCTTTGAAGTCAAATTTCTCCAAAAAAAACACAAATCTCCACCCAAATCAATAGAAAAAATCAAAAGCCAGTAACTTTAAATTGCGATTACTCTTGGAACCAAAATGCTGAACGAAGTCTTCATTTAATCGCCGACATGATAACAGCTGTTCACTTCGCTAAAATTTAATCACAAAACTATTTCATAATTTTCACAAAAAGTTACTTTAAAAATGCCGGTGGTTTTAGGTGGTGGAATAGGCGGCCTTTCAGCCGCCTACTATCTGACACGACGCTTCGTTAACCCAGTATCGGTTTACGAGTCCTCGAATCGTCTTGGCGGATGGATACGTTCCGAACAACGGACGGATAAGAATTTTATCTTTGAAGCTGGCCCTCGAACAATTCGAACAAAGGGGCCAGCTGCTATGAACACACTTGAGCTGCTAGAGGATCTCAACCTGCAAAGCGAGGTTTCGCCGGTTTGTGAGACTCATCCGGCCGTGAAGAATCGCATGATATACGCCAAGGGTAAGATTCAGATAGCAATATACGTTTGTACTTATTTATGGATATTGTATATAAAGGTCAACTCTGCATGCTTCCCAACAGTTTGAGTGGAATCTTCAAGACCCGGCCGCCCTTCACGAGGCCACTGATCTCGGCGTTGTTCCATGACCTAAAGGCTGTCAGCAAGAAACAGCAGCTGGCCGACGAGTCGATTTACAGCTTCGCCGAACGAAGATTTGGCAAGGAGATCGCTGAATATGCAATAAGTCCGATGATTTGTGGCATTTGTGCTGGCGATGCAAAGGAGATCAGCGTTCGATTCCTCATGAACGATCTGTTCGAAGGGGAACAGAAGCATGGTGGTGTTGTCAAGGGTCTGTTTTTGCGAGACAGGAAGAAGACCGCTGCCAAACTATCACCTGACGGAGTTCTACGCAAACTGGCAAAGGACCAAAAATGGAGCATCTATTCTCTGAACGGTGGACTAGAGACACTGCCGAAAACATTAGCTGACTATCTGAAGGACTACGCGGACATCAACTTAAGTTCTAATTGCCAGAAAATAACATTCCTTGGCGACGGGACCGCTGAGGTTAACATAAACGGAGACACAATCCGCACGGACCATGTCATAAGTTCACTGCCTGCGTTCCGTCTTGCTTCTGCAGTGGATGATGATCATCCTACATTGGCGTGTCAGTTGAATACTATTCCTTATGTGGATGTTGCTGTTGTCAACTTGCAGTACAGTACGCCAGACGTATTGGAGTACAATGCGTTTGGCTTTCTTGTCCCTCCTGTCGAAAACTTACCCATCTTAGGTGTGATCTTTGATAGTTGCTGTTTCAAAATGAGAGGCAACACGGTGCTCACAGTCATGATGGGTGGGCATTGGTTTGAGAAGGTCTTCGGCAAGAATCCAACGCAGAAGGAAATTCTTGATGTGGCTGTGAAGCACACGCAAGAGATTCTGGGCATTGAGAAAGAGCCAAGGAATACACGGGTCCATGTACTACGAAAGTGTATACCACAGTACACGGTAGGTCATAAAGTTCGGGTCGAAGAAATAAGGAACTACATTGAGAAGTACAAGCTTCCTTTGACCCTTTGTGGGGCAGCGTATGATGGCGTTGGTGTGAATGACGTGATCCTCTCTTCAAGGAATCAGGTCGATCGAATTGTTGGTTGTTCATAGAAATTAAAACGAGAATAAATGCATGGTGTCAGTATGAGAATGTTTTTATTTACTTTCCAAAGCCACCAAGACAGTTTGGACTAGGTTCGACTTCGTAATTGGGATCCCATTGTTTCGGTGTTTTCGCCTCGATTGAAAGGGCATGCACGAAGCCTCCAAGCTTTGACTTAACCAATTCATTTACCAATCGATGTCGCTATTAAAAGAGCAAACGCATTATTTAAGACGAACTTTCGATAGTTATGCTTACTTTTATGAGTGGAAGGCCTTCAAAGTTCTCAGACACTACCAAGACTTTAAAATGTGACTCGGAACCCTTAGGCACATTGTGCATATACGATTCATTAATGATTTCAAGATGAATTGGTGCCAGATTCTCCGATAGAGTCTCACGAATTGCTACTTCAATTGGTCCTGACATACCAACGTACAGTCTTTTTGAAGAGGACACTGAAACAAACGTTCATTTTACACAATTTACAAGAGGTTTTGAATTGTTACTACCCACCACTAATAACTTTTAACAAATATTGTCTTATCATACCGTCTACCGTTTGCTAACATTTACAAATCAGCTGTCGCTGCCAATTTAGTGACAGATAAAATTTATTGTGAACACTTTATTGAAAAATATTCCGAGACAACAACCTTCGATTATGGAAGGCGCGGTGAATCAAATCACTTTCCATTTTGCATTCGATAAGTGGCGGAAAGAAAGTGAAAGTGATGTGAAGTAAATTTGAAAAAAAATTTGACACGCTTGGTATTAACTAAATTTACGAAGACAAAATACAACACTTCAAATACAAAACTAAACTGGAGAATCAATTATTCTATGGTCAAAATAATTCGAAATAGATAAATTCACCAAAATTTTACCAAAGCTTAAAAGAATTTCTGCAACCGAAATTTGTTTAATCAGCTGTTTTGGTATACGAGTATATTGGTTTATAATTCCCATCAGCGAAAATTCATACAAGTTTTCAGCACAGGCCTAGTGCGTTCAAGTGAAGCGGACTCCAAATGTCCAAAGAAATATTTGCGAAAGTACATAGGTACTGCGAAAAAAAAAATGTTATGTAGACGGCAGTAAGACAACCTGTTTTTTTTTTTTTTTTTGTTTGCTCGTTAACCGAGGTGTGCAAGTTCAAGCTCAGTGGAGAACAGCAATCACCAGCCACCCGAGTATAAATAGAAAAACGAGTAACATTGAAGTCTTTTGAACCACTGCACCAACAAGCTCCCATGACGATGGGTTCTAAACCGGGGAAACCGAACTAATTCGAACTTTTCGTGCGAAATGTTAGTGGAGACCTTTTGGGTCCTTAATTATTATTTGGTCGATGAATTCCGCAGTGGTAGTATGTAACGATAACGAATTTCAACATAGAAAATCACTCCATTTGAAATTAAACCTGAAATTGACAACCTTTCACAATGGAAAGTCATGAAAGGTATTAAAAAACCCCAAATCCAATCGCTACCGAAAAGAAAAAACAATGGCGAAAGGAGCCGTGCACCTGGAAGAAACGTTTAAGCCATTTGAAGAATAAATAAATATTTGGCGCAACAGCTCTTTAAAATGCCAGGGCCTAGCTTCTCGCTACCACTCATATGTTGTGTGCGTTATATTTTTCGCACGAATGGAAGGGACTTACAGTTTAATGCCGAGTCCGAACGGCGATTTCTTTAAAATGCCAGGGCCCAGCTTTTCGCAACCACTCATACGTTGTGTGCGTTATATTTTTCACACGAATGAAAGGGACCTACAGTTTAATGCCGAGTCCGAACGGCGATTTGAAAAGCTTTTTCGTGACAACAATACTCTCGGATGTTTGTCAGACGCTCGCGAGAGGTGGGACCGTGAAAAAACTTTTAGGTGTTTTCTGGGATTCGAACTTGGAACCTCATGCGTAGTGATCCGACACACTAACCACTTACGCCAAGGCGCCCACCATTTGAAGAGCAGGCGCTAATAGAAGACATTGGTGGTACGATTGTGACACCTGAGTACTTTAAAATAAAGAGAGTGTCGTTGGTCGAACTTTGCCAGACAATAAAAAATCTTAAAAATAACAAGGCCCTTGGAAGTTATAATGGTTCCAAAATAGGGAAAGCCTCCAAAAGATAAAAAATCGTACAGACCGATATCGCTCCTGCCAATAGTATCCAAGGTATTTGAAAAGCTTTTATTAAAGCACCTATAACCGGCCATTGAAGAAAGATGTTTGATTCCTGACCATTAATTCGCCTTCAGAACAAAGCATTCCACAATTGATCAGGTTTATAGAATAACAAATTAAATAGGGAGAACCTTACAAGGAAAAAAGATCTGTTCGAGTGCTTTTCTGGACGTCTCTGAAGCCTTCGACAAGGTATGGCATCTAGGCTTGAAGTTTAAGTTAAGACTGGTTCTTCCGGAACAATTTATGAGATTTTAGAATCCTACCTTGCCAACAGACTATTCCGTGATAAACACGGATCGGAATACTCCTAATTTAAGGAAATCGCTGCCGGAATACCGCAGGGATGTCTTCTTGGGCCGGTCTTGTTCCTACTCTACGTTCGAGATACTGCAAGAGATACTGCAAGAAGAAGGCACTCTCGTAGCTACATTTGCGGATGATATGGCTATATTAACAACAGATAAATCAGTCGAGTCAGCAACTGTAAAGCTCCAACGAGCTTTGGAACAAATTTGTGAGTGGACAATGATTTGGCGCATTGCTCTCAACGAAAACAAATCAAATCGTGCTAACTTTACTTACAAAGAAATTAGCAACCTACCCATTTTCAGTAACTCGGTACAAATACCGTATGCAAACGAGGGAAAGTATCTAGAAATGACACTAGACGCGAAACTCAAATGGAAGTCGCACGTTAAAAAGAAACGCGACGAGCGTAGAATGTGTATGGGGAGCACACTGCCCCCTGCAACCCCCTGCTTGGTGTTACTATTGGACTTGGAGTAGCTGCGATGTAGGGTACATGCAAAGTTTCTTTAAATCTATGCGAAACACGGATATTAAGAAACCTTGCATACACCCAACCTCTTGACTTGTTTGGCTCATATGTCAATTTTGAAATTGGGGCCATTTTTCATTGTGAAAAAACCCCCTAATTTTAAGCTATTTTTAATTTTTGTTTTGAGGCCATTTTTCATCGGGGTCAAATTTCATGTAGCCTAATTTCAGTATCGATTGTTTTTCCTGAAATTCATTATCGGATTCCATATTAATATATTTTTCAGTATACATCATTTCTTGCAAAATAACAAAACTTCCGCATCCACTGTCTTTAAAAAAAATATATGTATATATATGTACGTGTATATTGCCTTTCCCTCGCCTGTTATATTTGAAGAGGCGTATTTCCTATCCTTTGGAAAAAGATGGGACAACAAATTCTGCATTTGTTATGCTCTTCAGGTAAACTTTCCGAAAATAGAATAAATCTGAAAATCGAATGTAATTTGAGCTGGCGATGGTGTAGTGGTAACGTGACCGATTTATGGCTAAAATCTAGATCCCAGCAAGCATTTATTTATTTCTCATGAAATACTTGAATATTCAGTTCGACCAAAACTATTTCGAAGGCATAGCACTGGCAGTAAATTGGTCACATGGCCGGAAAAATTATTTGCTCTGTTGGATGATTGATATACATATGTACCTGACATCAGGTGGTCGGGAAGAGATACTGTGAATCAGAAAAAGACAAAATAACAAAACAAATTTCCCGTTATCTGGACGCTACCCCTGGAGTTTTTTCTAAAATCTGACATCTGAGTTTCAAACCACTACACCAATCTTCCTCTCTCGCTCTCTATCCTTTCCTTCTTCTGTAATGTCTCTATATACAAATAAATGGAGAAATACAATTTCTTATATCCGCGACCGGTTTTTCGCTCTCTATTCCTTCTAACCTTAATCCCGGTAAGCTATTTCAACCTGACCATATACCAACATTTTAAGAAAATTCATTATATGCAAAAAAATATCTGTTATTTAGGAACCAATTATAATACAAAATGTATCACTATTAATATAAACGTACTATTATGGCAACGCTGCTTTCGAACCACGTGCGTTTAATGACACTTTTGACCACCAAGTGCAACACATGAAACCTAGTCAAAATTACGAAAACATGAATTAAAAAATCAAACACTTCTTAAATAACATAGCATAGTTTCGTCTAAAATATTTTTTTTTTATTTGCTTAGTCTTTTGGTGGTTTCCATTGCTTTGGTGTTACTGTTTCGATGGAAAGAGCGTGAACTGCTCCACTATCAATTTTTGTTTTGACTAGATCCGTAACCAAACGATGGCACTGTTGAAGAAAAATTTGTTGACAACTGCTATTTGTGCCTATACAGAGCTTACCTTTATTAGAGAAAGATTTTCAAACTTCTGTGATACAACTAGAACCCGAAAATGTGATTCTAATCCATTTGAATGGTCCACCACTTCTAAGTGGACTGGATCCAATTCCTTTGATAAAACTTCACGAATTTCTGTTCCAATTGGGCCTGGTTTGGCAGTGTACGATCTCAAAGTTAGAACTATAAAACAAAATGTATATATTTGCAATATTCCTCACATAATCACAAGTGCACTTACCATTTGCAATTTTTAAAAGGCTTTTCCTAAACATGATTTTAGTGTTGAATAATCAAACTAGTGCTGTAAATTTTTTTGACAGTTCGTTATGTCATGTGTTGTTCTTTTGGTTTCGGGTGCGGGGCTCATTCACAATAGGTACTTCATAATACTTAAATACGAGGCCTTCTAAGATTCTTATTTCGGAAAATGCACAGTATTCATATACATAACGCAAATATTTTTTTCGAATATCTCAAAAATTGCAACAAAATTTCACCTTATGGTTACGCAAATAGGTATCATTTATACGTGAATTAAAAGAAAAAAGAACTTCGTTATTATTTAAAAAAAAATGATGTAATTTCATATGTATAACCCATTTTAAATTTTTTTTAATAAACAGAAGACAACGAATAAGACAAATCAATTTATTTGAGAGCCCTCAGCAATAATTTATTCAAATATATAACTCCTTTTTCACTGATTTTGTCAAGTTTTCCAGCAGTTTGGGCTCAATTTTGTCCCATTCCTAAATAAAAGTTTATTTCAATTCTGCACGTGGCTCAAATATTCGATTCCACATATACTCGCCCCACTAGAACTCCCCAAATATTTTCTGTTTGGTTCAGGTGAGCATGGTGGCTAACTCATTACGTCAATCGAATTCGATCTAAGCCAATTCATTGTCTCATTACTCTTGTGAATGCTAAAATTCTCCTTCTGGAAATTTTTTTTTTCTCTCTGTAATAACCTAAAATGGAATTAGGCTGCTTTTAGAAGAGTACATTTTTAAGCACCCTTTCGAAAAGAATTTACCCACATCATCACCGAACCACCCCGCAAATTCCGCATTAAGAAATTTTAAAAATTTCTCCAATAAAAAGGCATATCTTTTGGTTCGTCTAAATTAATCTTATTGTAATCAGACATAGCAGGTGACCATCTCAGACGCTCTATGGTCATAACCACTCTCATAAGCATAATAAACATTCAAGTATTAATTTCTTTTAATTTTCATTATTTCTTAATTACCTACGTGGTTGTATGGTTCAGTAATATGATATGTTAGATAAACCTCAACCATTCACAATAGATAAATTGATTTAGCATAGACAACCACCACTCATTAATTAGTTCATAGTTCGTTACTCCTTCCTCCGGAAATTACCATAACAATTTGGCTATTACAACTGTCAACCAATTTGTTTTGTTTGTTTGTGCATTTTTAAAAATCGATTTTTATTATCTCTTAAATAATTTTTTTCAGTTTAATCAATTCAATTGCAATGAATTAACACCAAAATGTCCGCCCGATTCTTCTACCGCGATGACAGTTTACCTTCATCAGATTCCGACTCGGATTTTCAAGAAGTCCAGTACTCCTCGAGTAGCATCGACAGAAGCAGCATTGGATCCATTCCCTGGGCCGATGATGCCATCAAGCAGAACCAACTTGACTGGGAGCGTGTGGAAAGAATGTTTCGCGGCGAGCAAGACCTATCCGACGCCGAAACTGAGTTAAGAAATGAAATCCTCGAGTGGCACAGGAAGTTCCCAAACATTCTTCGACCGCAGAGACCATCGAGGGGAATGGAGAAGTTTTCAAGCCTCAGCTTTACCTCAGATGACGAACGTGATTATGACGATGATGACGACGAGGACGGAACAGTAACCCCAACAAACAACGGTCCAAGTTCCATGTACCAGCCGAAGCTCTCTGCGAAATCCTTAGAACCACTGCCTACCAAGCAAATAATAGCACACGAGAAACTCATAAACATGCTCGCTAATGATCTTAGGATAAGCTCCATACCAATGGCCGTGAGGCGACTTCAAAATGCTGCTCCACAGGAGTTGAAACTAAGCGGACGGCGAGCGCCGATTAGGAATAGAGGTAATGTAGTGCCTTCAGTTTCAAAATACAGCGAACTCTTTGACAGCAGTTCGGCAAGTAACCAAGAACAGAGTCTATCAAAGAATGGATCGAGCTCAGCAACTTTAGCAAGAATGCCACCCATTTTGAAGGTAATTGAAGCGAAGCACACCTTCCGAGAAGCGCGCACAAAACACGAAAGCTTTGTTCAATTAACCGGCCCGAATCAGGCTCAGTCGGCCGCAGTGACTACAAGGCGTAGAAGATGGTTTCCACATCAGGCAGCCGCCAACAGCCAAATTAATAAAAATGCCATTATATTGCCAGCGATTAATTTGCAGCGAATTCACGAGGCAGTTCCTCTGGTAGGACGCTCCATTTCGGCTGCATTCAATCGCGGTCAGATGAGCTGGACGTATGTGCCTTACAGCGCTGCGAAATTTAAAATATCCAAATAGATGCAGAGTTTATCGAGTTTTCGTCGTGGCAATGGAATTATTTTATGTATTTTTTTATTTTAGCTTCAGTGTACAAATTAGTGGAGAATACAGTTTTTAACAAGTGTAAAAAGCGATTGTTTTATTTGTGCGGATTTAACAAGTATTCTCTTTTCCAGACTCATTCGTCCACTATTTTCCCATAGGATAGAAAATTCTGTCTTTGCTTGTCGACGTGTTTTAGATCCGGGAGATGGTTATTGTTTGAACTGGCTCATTATCTTCAAGCTAAAATCCATATAATATAATCCCGCTTCAACCTACGATAGTAGCATTTTTGTGGGCTACCATCCTTCTTTAACGTATAACGCGAACGTAAAAAATGAAAGATAAAATGGTATCTGAATTGAGTACTACTCTACCCCAATTATTGTTTGCCCTTCTTCAACATTACAGACAGGCCCGGTCAACCAGGGTCTCCTTTTATCCTGCACTACATAGTTAGATATACAGCTAACGCCCTTCCTACCGACTGTTCACCAATGCTCACTTGGACGGATGATTTGGTTGCAAGAACCGCGATTTTTTAGCATGTTCATTTACCATCCCATAACGTTCAATAACCCTCTACAACCATGAGGACATTTGGTCAAGACCCATGATACTAGAAGGGAAAATGTAGTAATCATGTGCGCAGTTGAGATCTTTAAGGAAGGATGTTCGAGTCCATTAGAATCCGAAAAGGTAGTATAGAGCGTATTTTACTAGTAAGAATACTAATAGTAGAAGGAAGTGTCTTTGCCGGACCACACTTCCTGACAAACGGTCTCTACACAGAACGTGATTTCGAGTCATAATACATCCCCTTAATAGCCGTATTTTATTATCGCCCAAGATCCATATAGATCACACGACGAAAATAAAATGATCCGGAAAAAAAAAATTTCTAGATCACGAAATTGATCCTGATAGAAAGCAAGATCTCGTATTGTTGTTGTATTGCATAGAAACCAATGATCCATATGGATTATGAGTGATAATAAAATACGGCTAATAATAGAAATTATTTGATCAGGAATACATCTAAAGCTAAAACCTTGTTTTAATCAACCACAACTGATCAGACAGCTGGCTACAATTTTGTTTGTTTTTTTTTTCTGTTTCTTTTTTTATATCTTCATGCTTGTACTTACGCAGGTACGAGCATGCCTGAATATCTACCAGTTTATACTGAGTGCTTGTTATTGTTATTACTCCAGTTCTTCTTCTTCCTATTTTGGCGATGTTATGATCTGAAAACAAGGATCATAACTCTCCTACTTCGCTGTATTTCTACTGTTTCGCCTATTTGGCGTTAGAAAATATCGGTAGGTCTCCCGATTTTGGATCACTTTGTTACTGAAGCAAATCAAATGCTGGTGTCGTTGCTTCTTCTTCTTCTTCCTTTTATCACCGAGGCCATGATCCGAAAACAAGGGATCACAACCCTCCCACTTCACCGCATTTCTACTGATCCGCATGTGGGGTTCGCCTATTTGACCTCAGAAAATATCGGCAGGCCTGCCGATTTTGGATCACTCGGTTACTGAGGCCAATGAAATGCCGATGTCGTCGCATTTGTCTGATCCAGGCGTTTATAGGCCTGCCTTTCCTATATCGCGATGTCTTTGGAACGTGCATTGATATTGCCTTTTTAACAGGGTTCAAATGATCTCTTCTTTGAACATGGCAATACCAACTGAGCCGGTCACGCTCTATTTTTTGTACGATGGTTTCCTTGATGTGAAAGCTTCCACGGATCTTCGAACTTCTTATTCGATCAAGCTTTGTCACTCCTGCTGTCATGCGAAGCATCTTCATCTCAGCTGCCGTTAATTTACTCTCATACTTTTTGTACATCGTCCAACATTGTGAACCGTATGTGAGCGCTGGACGTACAACTGCGGTGTAGAGCCTTCCTTTCAACTTAGGGGGCATTTTTCTGTCACAGAAGATAGCGGGATTTTCTCGCCACTTCATCCACCCTACGCTTACACGATGATTGATGTCGTCATCACAAGTTGCTTTGCTATTGATCATAGATCCCAGATATTTTAACTTTTCGCACTTGGGAAGCACTGTTCCATTCAAATAAATGTCTGGAATAGGCCTGAGTGGATCAGAGAACGGGCAGCACAAGTACTCTGTCTTTTTTGAACTAATGCGATACCCATTTCCCTCCAAAACGTCCACCCACACATCAAGTGCTCGTTGCAGGGATGTAGGATCCTCACTTATGATGGCTCCATCGTCAGCAAAGAATAACTGATGTACCTTGGGGTCCATCACTTTACCTTTAAGCAGATAATCAAGGACTGTAATAAAGAGCAAAGGACTTAAAACGCTTCCCTGGTGTACCCCGACTTTGATTGGGAACTCTTCGGTTACTCCAGCGGGGCATCTTACTTTTGTCTTTGCTCCTTCGTACATGTCCATAATCATCTGTACATAGGTTTCTAGAACCCCTCGATGTCTTAGCGCCACCCATATCAGATCTCGTGGTTGTCTGTCGAATGCCTTTTCAAAGTCAACTAATACAATATGCAAATCCCTTAAGGAATCACGATGTTTTTCCATTATGATCCTTATACTTTGGATCGCATCTGTGGTTGATTTACCCGAGACAAACCCGCACTGATCATCAGATAGCCGTATTATTTTTCGCAGTCGGCCACCTAATACCCGCTCAACGATCTTCATGGTGTGTGACATCAGCTTGATCGAACGGTAGTTATCACAGTTTCGCGTATCACCCTTCCCTTTGTATACAGGGAGAAGGTAACTTTCCCTCCATTCATTCGGCATTGGATCACCTCTCACGAATTTGGAGATGAGAACTCTGAGCCATCTGAACCCGATATCTCCCATCTTTTTCCAGAACTCAGAGGGTATTTCGTCTGGCCCAATCGCTTTTCGTTTTTTGGTGTCGTTGCATTTGTGTGATTCGGGCGTTTATATGCCTGCCGTTCTTTCGCGATGTCTTTGGAACGTTCATTGATATTGCCGTTTTAACAGGGTTCAAATAATCTATTCTTTGAACTTGGCAATACCAATTGAGCCGGACGCGCTCTATTTTTCGTGAGATGGTTTCTTTGACGTGAAAGCTTTCACGGATTTTCATTTTCATCCCAGCTGCCGTTAGTTTACTCAACCTTTTGTACAACGTCCAACATTGTGAACCGTATGTGAGCACTGGTCGCAAAACTGCTGGGTAGAGCCTTCCTTTCAACTTAGAGGGCATTTTTCGGTCACAGAAGATAACAGTTTTTCCGCCGCTTCATCCTCCCTACACGTACGCGATGATTGATGTCGTCATCATAGGTTGCTTCGCAATTGATCATAGATCCCAGATATTTCGACCTAGTATGTATTTCTAATTTTTCTGTTGTTACGCTTTGCGCTTACGAACTAGTATACCGTCACCTGAATGCAAGAGCTATCTAACTCAATTTTTTTCATTTTTGAGTATCTGGGTTATCGGCTACTTGGATTCGATTAAAGTTATTCAATGACTGGACAATCATTTTCGTTACTTGCTGCCATCTATTTGGGAGTGGTTATGTGGGAATTCGCTTGTAAAAAGTCTGGTAAATTGTAGGTAAATTTGTTTTTATCCGTTTCTCGAAAGTATAGAAAGTCGAGTTACCTAGTTCTTGCATTTAGGTGACGATATGAGAAAGTAACAGACAGGACGACAGATATGTGAGTTAAAGTATTAGTGTTTCCGTAGGTTTCTTTACGAACACGAATAAAGGAATAAAGGGAAAATTTAAGTAAATACGAAAGCGGTTTAGATCCGCATGTAAAAGTTTAAAAATTCGCTCAAGCAATAAGAGGAAAGCTTTCGCCTAAGCGCAATGGTATAAAGCATTAAATCTATAATCGTTATTATGTCAACCATTACTTTCTTCCAAATACCAAGTCACGTTGCTTATTTAACTTTAAATTTTTATTTAAGAATAAGGAATATATACAGATCTTTACAAATGGTAATTATCCAATCTCAGTCTTCCTCGATTTTCCGTTAAGAACAGCAAATCAGACAACGACTGTTCGCTTATCAGTTCTTCAACTCGGTCAAACATCTACATATATAAGTGTAAAAAGTAAGATCACATTCGTTAGCATTATGTCTTACCCCTTTTGCGCAGCATTCGCTTAACACCTCCGGATGCTTAAAGTTTGGGCCAAAATTCACACTAACAGTTGCACTCTTATAGATGGATATAGTTGGAAAGTACGACCCCGCGTAAATATCCGCGAACGCAACACCTTGTGATTTCCCATTCTTGAAGAACTCAATTTTGCTTTTCGGAAGAGCTTTAAAATTCTTTAAAGTTTCTTGCACCCTATCCTTGTCCTCATAATAGAGATGGCTCTTGAACTTCACAAGAGGCTAAAGAAAGGAATAATTTTTTTCTTTAACATACATATAAATTAAAGTTAGACACACCCTATCTTTGAAAGTTGTCGGCAGATAGTCAGTATCCTCAATCTCGGGTAAGTCGATCATAAAACCCAATGTATCACCTTCTACATATGCATCGCTGTAATGTTTTCCATGGCTTTCATGAAATCGAGTGCCTTTGCGCGATCTCCAAGAATAACCAAATTTGTCATAGCCCAGAGGTGCCTGTAAATTTCCATACTCCTGACCCCAACCTAAACGGGTGGCCGACCCTTCCGGCATTTCTTCTATGGTGATTTCAAAATACCATTTGCCACGATTTACAGCTGAAGGAACATTTATTTTCCAATCAAACTTAATGGACACGTACATATGTGATTTTATACTTACAGTGAGTTGCCCGAACCATTGAATAACCCTTCTCCCCAGTCACTGCCAATCGGTCTTCAGCTATTCTCAACTGAGGAGCTCTATCGTGTAAAGCCAACAGCACGGAATTCGGTACTAGCGTTCTGTACAACCAACCCGGAATCGGTTTACCAGCCCAATCAGAGCTTTCATCGAACTCCTGTCTAAACGGAGCATGGGGATCTGGCTCAGCCAGTATATATCTGTAGCCATCTTTATTGAATGGATGCTCCAAAGGATAACCGTGAGCGGGGAGTTTAAGGTTTGCTGCTACATCAGCACTTGGTCTGCCTTTTTTAGTTGTTGTACCGGAATCATTAGCAGGGAGTTTTCGACGCTGTCGATTATTTTTCGCAAGCGATGCTGAAAATCCAAAAAAAAATTGTATCTAGGATATGTGTTTTCATTTGATTTTGTATGTACATATATATGTACATACATATGTTTACGCATATGTACCTACTATGTGTATGCGCACTACTATGTTGCCTACGTCTTAGCAAATTCTTCGCTTCCAAAGTTTAAGTAAACCAGAAAATAAATATTTTTATTACCCATTACATACTTTCTCTTTTATTTCAAATGTCGTACTCCAACTTATCAGGGGGAGTCCCCACGCGGGTCCAGAAGAGATGTCGGAGTTGATCTAACAATCGAATCCTTGACATACATAAGAGACGATTACCTGATGACACGGCAATCATAATACGTCCATTCGCGTAATTTCCATGATGACATGATGAGAGTAAAAACTCTCAGAGCGAAAAATATAAGCGAAAGTACGTTTAAGGAGAACATTCACACATCACAGCATTTTCTTCAATATACTTTGCATCTATTTTTATGTCTATTGACTTTTTGAAATGAAATCAAAAACTCTTTGACTCATTTGACAATCAGCTGATAGGTACCTCTTGACAGTTTTAATGTCGTTTTCCATTGGGCCAAAAGGAGTACTCTTTTTGTGTTCCGCACAGAAAAAGCACTCACAATCATGTTCCATTGGCTGTTTGGAGTGCTGTTCCGGGAGTGTTTTTCTGTTCCGGATTTCATTTGGGAGTGCTCTCAAAATACACTAACACATATAAACCCTTACATCGGACTACTTGTCAAAGTCATATGGTACAAGATGCATTTTAGGCGTTTTTCTTTTTTAGTTCAGAGCAGAGCCTGAGTTGTCAAAAAAAAGTTGTGTTTCTTTTTTAGCTCAGACACATCAGAGCTCTAAATTTGTTTTTCTTTTTTCATTCAGAGTATGCTCAGAGCGCACTCTATGAGCTCTGAATAATTTGACCGAGCGTTCAGAGCAAAATTCTGAGCACAGCCATTTTTCATATTTCACAGGACAAAGAAAAAAAAAATGCAAAACAATTGAAATGGACGAAATTTGTTGTTCTGGTGCAGAAAGTAAATATAACATAAATAATAACTTTCAATAGATATGTAGGTATTCTATTCATATTTTAACAGCTCAACCTATAATTGCTTATCAAATGACATCAGTGTGCTCAAGTGTGTTTCATGAACAAATCAGAGCGCTCTGAGCACGCTCGGTTCAGAGCACGTTCAGAGCACGCTCGATATGCTCGAGCTCTGTTCGCAACGAACAAAAGAAAAACGCCTTCTGTTGTTTATTTTATTTTTTCGGTTGGGGCAATTAATTAACAAATTGATATTAGGTATATTAATAAAAACATGATGGAATCACTAATGTCGTTTTCCATTGGGCAAAGAGAAGCCTTTTTTTTTGTTTTTTTTTGTGAAAAATGTAAACAAAAAATCAGATATTCCCCAACACACGCAGAAGTAAGTAACCAGAAGACGATTTCACATGTTCCATTGGAATCAGAAAGGAGTGAAACCAATGGAAAACGACATTAGAGAACCTTTACCCCTAGTCTCCACTGGCAATAATTCATTGCAACAAATATGTCAAGCAATTGAAATTTCCAATGGAGACCGCAAATTTCTTGAAATAATTCATTTCATTATTGCCAGTGGAGACTAGGGAAAGCGCTTTAGATAGTGTACACGAATGGGCCTAATATGTACGTCTTGAAAATTTGAGGGCGAAGTAAGGAGTTGTTGTGTGAGTTATTTGGAATTATGTACATACATATCTATACACGTACATATGTATATACACAAAATGACAACAGTAATCTCGCAATTAGAACAGAAAAGTTTCGTTATGCCGGAAATACATGTGCAGAATTCTACTTGCATAATTGGAATGAACAAATCGGAAACGGAATTCCGTGAAAGCCTTAGTATATGTATTCTTCTTCTTCTTCCTTTTATCAGCGAGGTTATGATCCGAAAACAAGGGATCATAACCCTCCCACTTCACCGCATTTCTACTGATCCGCCTGTGGGGTTCCCCTATGTATATGTATGTAGATTATCAATCCTCCCGCTCAATATTCCATGAAAGAAAATTTAACTTCAGAAGATCAATTAAACTGAAAATAACAAAATAAAGCTAAAATTCAACTAAGCAACAACTAATTCTTATTTCATACACCCAAAGCACATAGACATGACCGCTTCGATTATTCGTTAGTGGACAAATTGAATGCAATACCATACAAGTAAATATCAATGATTTTTATACATAGATGCAACGGTGTATGGTGTGCATTTGTATGTACATACGGATACATATGTATTTTATTTCCTCATCCATGCATTCGGTTTACCTATTTGAATTATGATACGTTTTACATACATAATACATATGTAAATAAAAATTATTAATTCAATTATCTCGTCATTAAATAATTATTTAGCATCTCACTGTCTCTTAGTTAAATATATTATCCATTCTGTGGACCAATTTTTGTGCATCGTGCTCTCCTCATAGTAACAGGTGGTGTTTCTATATATACCTACATATTCCATTCAAAAAAGTCATCTTCAGAAAATGTTGCTACGCATAAACTATACAAACACGCAATCTGACTTACCTAATTGAAACTCAATGCATTGCACAAATTATTCATAAAATCAATAAATCATATCAAAAATACTTTATAATACAGAGTATATAGACACCCATTAAGCCCCACAAGGCAGAGATTAACCCCACGACAATCGGAATTTATTGAATCATTTGCACAAAAGTCAAAAACTACGTGCCATTAAACATGTCATCCAAGTAGCAGTGCAAACAAGTTTTATCTACGATAGGGGGCGAGCATATTATTCGATTTTATCTACGTACATAAACTTTATTGTTACAAATTAAACATACCTTCCAGCTCCATGGAATGGTTTTTCTCCATATTATGGATTTATTTAAATTACTCTTGTTGTATAACTTAAACGCGTTCTCAGAGAAAGAGTCTATCAATCTTTATTATTCTTTCACATGCAAAAGAAAACATAAATTGGAACACAACTCACGAACTAGATCACAGTAACCCGAAACTAAATCCGTGCGTTTAAAAAAATACAACAACTATCACACTACATACAACTACAAAAGTATAGAAGGGAAAAAAAGCTACAAAGGAAAAACATCAATAAAAAAAAAATCAATGACGGAATAACGTCGCACCAAGTGAAAAGACAACAACAAAACAGGAAACGCTCCTCAAAACAAAAGTAGCTAATTATTTTTGCAGGTCGATTTTTTTTTCTAAACGCAAAGTTTTCTTTATTTGCTTTCAACTCTCTCATCGGTAGATAAGCTTCAAACAAGTTATCAACTATGAGCAAATGTACATGATACATGTAGTCATATCGTAGCGTGATAAGTACGTGTAGTCTCGTCCCAAGCACACAATTAAAAGCAATTTACCATGGGGCGGCCGTCTGACTATTTATTAGGGTCTAAGTGAATTTTTCAAAAACAATACTAGACCATTAGAAATAAGTAATAAGAAACAAACGTATGCAATAGCAGCAATCAAATTATAAATTTAGATTTGTTAAAGCTTTCGCTAATGTCAAGTGACGAACAGTACTTTAATAATAGGTGGAATGTTGTTGATTGAACAACGACGAAAAACAAAAGAAATTTAATATTTCGTACAAGCAAACGAAGCACACAAAATACAAATTCGCAAATTTGTTGGTAAAAATATCACCAATGTTATAGCTTTTAGGTTTTAGTCTAACTTTAGTTTCACCACAATTGCAGTTGGAAAAGAAAATTAGTAGCCCCTTTTTTCAATTTAAGTCGAAAACATCATATTTTACTTGGCTGAGATTGGAGCAGATAATAATCAAACACTCTTTTCCATCCCCAACAGCAAATGAAGTGCCGTTGGAAAAGTGACCAAGTGCTCTATTTATAGAACATGAATAAGCTCCACACGGAGTTGAAATGTGGGTTAACACATGCGAAGGCAACTAGTTGGTGTGTGCAAAAAAATGAAAGCGTTTTTTTATTCTCTCTCTCTCTTCATTGGGTCTCATACTTTAAGTTTGCTTATGATAATAAAAGTAAAAATAATAGGAAGGGTAATGTACCAAAGCAACATGTTGATAGTACTCTTTAAGGCGATAAAGAATGCAAGTACATCAAATACATGTATACATTCTATGATTTTAAACTTTTTAATGTTAGAACATATGTATGTACCTGCCACCTTATAATAAGATAAAACTTATCAGACTGCATATACTGTTGCAGTAAAATTCACTACACTACAGGTGCTGGTATGCAACGGCATAAATACCTAATGTATCAATATCAGCACGATGGGCAGGATCATATATCTGTGGCAATAAGTTGAAGTACCTTAAGTCCATTTGTACGATTTTTCAGGATAGGCATTTAAAGTTGTCGCTCATGTGAAAATCGTATAAAATTTTTGAATTGCGCCACTCTGATAGCCGTAACTCGGCAGTCTTTCTAGATATGCAAATAAAAAATTGAAAAAGAATACTTTGTTTAATTGGGAACATTTTTTCGTAATTAATTCAATTTTGACTTAAGTCGACTTAAGCTACTTCAGCTTATTGCCACAGATATTTTCCGACTACATCATCTTAGATGAACAACTACAATAAGCGCTTATAAAATACAGCGCTCAACTGTTTGAAATTGGTATGGAATTGGATAAGTCTGCTCCTATAGAAGCGAGTAACTGCCAGCAGATGGATATTTATTTGTTTCTATTGTTAAGGAAGATTTATACATGGACGCACACTGCGACGGTACGTAGCGTTGCAGTATTTACCCAAACAGAGACTCCTGCGTACATTCTCCTCTGCGTTGTCACATTATGTATGTAACATACTTCTTCTTCTTCTTCTTCCTTTTTTATCAGCGAAGTTATGATCCGAAAAGAAGGATCACAACCCTCCCACTTCACCGGATTTCTACTGATCCGCCTGTGGGGTTCGCCTCATATTGCGATATTGTTTGTTGTTTGATACGTGCATGCTCCTGTTTTAGTATTGTTTGATCTTTCTTCTATGACACCGGTGATCTCCAGTCGTGTCAACCCACGGACTCGCATGAACACTTGTGGGAGGGTTTTTAAGGTAGTATATGTGTCGCTAGGCTCACTTGGGTGTTATATTGCCTAGATCTGATTTGTCCCCTTAGTCGCCTTTTACGACAAGCACTAGTTGTTGGGGGGGGGCGCTGCAGTGAGATTCTTAACCCGTCCCTGCACGGGGAATTATGTATGTAACATACATACCTATGTTAGGTAAAATGTTAGCTATGAAGCCAAGCAAATCACAAAACTAATTAAGGACTTTATTGCCATGATAATATGACAACTTTTTGCTATGGTCGAGTCGAATCGAACTAAATCAGACATATCAGGCGTCCTACGTTTGTCTAGCAAATGGTATCGAAGTGTAAAGCATGTGCATGTGACTTAACTTTAAAGCAGCAAGTGCATCTTGGGCGTTCTGTCCTTCGCTTTTGAGTCTTATGTATTTATTTCCACTTAATAAATATATGTACATTTGTTTATAAGCAAAAATAAGGGAAATACTTATACACTAAATAATCCTATACATACATTAAATGACCGGTGGGATGGTTCTCAATACATAAACTATAATACAATATAAATTATGTTCTTTTGTTTTACTACACCCTGTTGTATTTTTCTTTGAAATATTTCATTCATTTTTATTTATAAAATGAAAGAAAATGTGTAACGCAAAGACTTTGTTAGCAGTGTATTTATTTTTATTTTTTGTAAGACTACTACTAAAAAACTAAACTAACTTTACCTAAGCTTCAGCTTCAGCCCAATCAAACCACCAATATTTCTTACGATTTATTCTGCTTTCATTGATATCCCTTTCAATACTGGGTGTTCGGTCCTTATAGTATTCACGTCTCAATTTCAAATATCTTTTCATTGATTTTCCCTAGTTGTTTTACTTTTACCTGGGAACGCCACGTTTTCCCATTTTTCAGAATACCGCATGCACAAATTCCAATATGGACAAATAACATAAGTCCAAAATAAATGAATCACTGAGTGTATATACATATGTATTATATATAAAATCAGTGGTTCGTTTATCTTGAAATTCAATACGTAAGTTCCGAAAGCCATGTCGGGGCTTTGACAAATTGATTTGAGGGTTTTTGGTGGCGCTGATTTAAAATATGAACTTTCATTTTTACCTGACACGTAAAATGAATTCAGGAGAAGAGTCGAAAAAACACGAAAAACTGTAAAGCTTCAGTATAAAATTCAATTTTTTTTTTGAAGAACTGTACGTGATGGAATTTTCTTCGTAATCAGTATCCAAAAACTTGGGAGATTTACCATTCAGATCTGAGAGTTTTTTCTTGCAGGTCTGTGCTATTTATATATAACTTCATTTATTTATGTTTGAACATACATATATCGGACATCTGTTACACAATGCCCAAGTAGCTGCCATATTTTAATGGGTGGCCAGTTCATATCTGAACATTTCATTGAAGGTGGAAACGTATAAAAGGCAACTTTCGCATTTTTGTACTCAAAGCTTTAGAACAACTTCAAAACAAAGAACAAAAAGAGCAAAAACTTAGAAAACATTGATTCTTGGTGAAACTTTGTGTTTCGCACTCAACCATACATTTTCAATGGCCCGCTAATCCTTCATGAAGGTCGCCCCATCTTTCTCGATCGTCCGCCGTTCACTCCAACTGATAAGGAGGAATCCCTAGACGATTCCAGGAGTGATGTTGGACTTGGGGCATACGCACTACGTGACCAAACCGTCGAAGCATAAATCGTTCCGTTCGTAGAAGTAGCTGCTCAGCCATGACTGAATTTTGTTCAAAGTGGCAGCTCATGTCCAACTTCACGCAAACATGGATGGCAAGCGATAAATCCAAACCTACATGTCAGGCCATGCAAACATGGAAACATAATGCGGGGATGAAGATATAATACAGTCCATGAGACGTATTTAAGACGTGTCATATGTCCAAACATGAATCATGGCTCGCGCAGACGCGTCTCTGTGGAACAAAATTTCCATACGTATGTAACTATCACAAGTTAAATTTGTTTAATAGCAGCAACCTAATAAAATATTTCGAAATATAATCAAAGCAAAAGTAATTTATCGTTCAGTACGTAGGCACAATTGATCCAGTCTCTCTCTCAACATGCCAAGAAACAAAAAAAGATGCCTGACAAGAGCCAACATTTCAATTCGCTCAAATCTAGAACTTTGGTAAGTTGCAGTTGATACGGAGAGAGCTTATCGAAAGCGCCAAACCTAATATTTTTCTAACCCAAGTTTTCATTTTGACAATAGTGTGTAACATAGCTTACCTTGTGCATATCCATCCTCGGTCAGTCGCAGTGCACCTAGTTTCACCATTGCGTCGTAATTAGGCTTGATTTTCGTGAGATCTACGTTGAATAACCCGAACATAGCTCCATTTTCTACTGATTCTTCGTATGTGAAAGCGATTTGAATGTCTTTGAGAAGTGCACGTTGCACTGTCGAGTACCTGGATTCGTAATATTCCTTCATGCTTGTGAGAAAATAGGTACCTACCCAACAAGTATCTTACCATGATTGTGTTATTCGACGAGGCATTGTTGTCATAGCCTCCCAATAGTGATCGATGTAGGGAATAATTTCTTTATCTTTGCTAAACAGCAATTGATGTTTCCCCTCCTTTGCAGAATTCTGCTGCATGTTGGCAATGGCAGTAACACACATCTGAGGAATTGCTGTAACAATGTTAAAGATGTTTTATTTGATTTTGATTTATTACATATATTCCATACTGGCCTGAGTTTTGCGAAAGCTTTCCAGACCACTCGGCGAGCAGTTCTTGCAGATGAATACGTAGTTTGTTATAAACGGTACTAGCCGACCAAGTTGGTAACTAATACAAGATTCGTGATACCATCGATTACAGTTAGCACAAAGCAATTCCACAATATTTAGGTTGCGGTCCTTGCCACTAAAAAATAAAAAAATTCAAAGATGTGCTCCTAGAGAAAGCATGCTCATTTGAGCAAGTCACTTACCAGTAACAAATGCCGGTCTGTTCGTCTTTTCGTTTTTCAGTTTCCACCGAAGATGTTGTATCCATCTTGGGTTTCTTTTCTGGCTGCACATTTTCCATCTTGGTGCACTTTTTTATGTAGAATTTAACTAATTTCAGTAATATCTAAAATACTATTAAGTGCCGGCGGGATTTTATCCTTCGAATTGTAAACTATTTGCAGCGATGACAGGTGCCACCGCGCCGGTGACAGTTCCATGGGGTGCCTTCAGTGTCACATATTAGTTGATGTGTCAGATTTCATATATATCTTTACAGTAAAGTGGCAAAATACCGACCGCTTCGCTTCGAACGAAAAAGATTATAGGCTTAAAGAAAATTAAAAAATGGTTTAAAATAAAAACATTTTTGCAATCGCCGTCAAAAAGCCTAATTTGTCATAAATATTTTCTCTCATAAGAGGATAACGAGAACACACCATCTTTTTATTTTTTTTTTTATAATTTACGCGCACTCAAGGGGTTATGGTTATGGATATTCTTAACATGTTTACACACAATGCGGGCTTTGGAAAAGATAGATAGAGAGAGAGAGAAAGATTTTGGTGTAATCATTGACGTATTATATATGGACTGCTAGTGAAATGTCACTTCTATACTATGTCTGCAGAAAAATGTGTTCCAACATCTCCAGCTCCTTTGTTTCATCCATGGGAACGAATATTGAAAGTATAATATTTAAAAATTAACAGTTTTTTACAGACAATACACTTGAACAAACACAGATGGCGCAAGTTTCTATGGCGGATATTTATGATGGCGGATATTTTGTTTCTGTTTAATACCGAACTGAAACAATGGCGCTTGAGATGTTGGAACATGTGTGAAGTTGGGCACTAGCAGTCCATATATATTACGTTAATGAGTGTAATGGTTTTTGAAGCTCAGTTGTTTATGCTTCAGAAAAACTCCAGTGCCGGCGTCCAGGTAACTGGGGAGACTTTTGTTATTTTTTGTCTTTACTTCTGATTTACAGTATTTTTTTCCCTATAACCTTTCCAATTTTCCAGCCATATAATCAAGTTACTGCTAGTGTTATGACTTCGCAGTAGTGTTCACACAAGCTTTCGCAATTGATCGGACTGACTTTATCTATTTCATGAGAAATAAATAAATGCTTGATGACATCAGTATTTGAACCATGAACTACTAGCGTGACAATTAACGACGTTACCGCTACACCATTGCCACCCTCCATATAAGCGGCCTGGTGAACACTGAGGTGTTATTTTTAAATGCATAGCTTTAATAGTAGTGTAACAGTTAACATCATACAATCTGAGCTAATATTCCCAACCTGAGTGACACTGAAGTTTTTCCAATAATCAAAAAGAAGAAGGATTCTTCTGATCCTTCCAACTATAGGCCAATAAGTCTCCTACCTAATATCGGTACTTATGAGGTAGTTATTAGTACATCTATTTTGTTCATGTGCGAAAGAAAGGAGATTATACCGCGGATCCAAATTGGTTTTAAGAGAAACCTTCGGCGGTGTACGCTGTTACAAAATTGATTTCTGACTTTAGTTGGAATCTTAAAGCCAAAAGATGTACACCTGCCTGTCTGGTGGATATTGAAAAAGCATTCGATATAAACTTATCCGATATGAATTTCCTCGTCATCTTATAAAGATTATTACATCTATAGTGTATGAAAAGAAATTCGTGGTAACAGATGGACAATACACGACGACTAAAGTTTTTAATGTCAATAATGCTCTGCCACACGGCAAGGTTACAGCACCGCTCCTCTTCAACATCTACATCTCGGAAATACTGAGGGACATGGATGATTCGATAGCGTTCGCTGATGATGTTATATTGTATGAGTCAAAGACATGCAGACAGAGCTTCAGAACAGCTTTGATAAACTGCAAACTTTCTGTTTAGAGTGGAGCTCAAAATAAACGAAGCAAAATGTGAAACTATACTGTTCCGCACCCCAGTAAGACGCGGTAATTCAGATTTCAGACGTTGCAAATAGTGATTTGTGTCCATTTAGACAAGTTTTTGTATTACAAAATGCACATAAAAATGCAGTTACAAAAAGCGAGAGCGGCATTTATGTCAGATATGTTTTGCATGTCTTTTCTACTCCAACTACACGATATGGAGATCATTTGCTACCAAGCGTTCGTTCGTCCAATTTTGACTTATGCGATTCCAGTATGGTGGAATATAAGCCCTTCTTACATGGAAAAATTTAAGCTATTCGAAAGAAAATGTCTTTGAGCCTGCATGAGTATGTATAGAAGAGCACATTCCTACTTCCGGCATTACGTTTCTAATAAGAGGCTATTGGATGCTTCCGGTATTCTAGAATTGATTATGTCATTCTGGATCTGGTGAGAAACCATTTCACGAGTCAGCGAGCGTTACAGAAACGAACTTGTGTCGGGCTTATTTCATCCTAACCCTGAGAATTTCCGAAGTACTCAGGGTTATCGTGAATAAATTTTCCCTCGGAATTTTTCCCCCGAACAAAAATTAGATCACTATTTTATATGCGAGTATCTTAACTTTAAATTAATTTATTCAGACGTAGCAGACTTCTACCATTTGTGCTTCCACTGGCGCACCTCTAGCAGTTTTCTTCCAATATTTTAGCTGAATCCGATATGGTAGGATCTGAACATTTATAATCGTACGGATAGAAAAAAAAATGAGACGGTTGGTATTGAAACATTTGATATTATTATTATTACTATTTTTAATCAAATCGTTTTATTTTTGCAATCACTTGTCAATTGACTTCACATCATGCAAAATGATATTGTGATTGCCATTCTTAGATCCGATTCAGTCTTCGGTTCGAGTGCCGTTATTAATGCGTCATAATCACTCGACAAACTACTCAAAAGCATTGCCAATTTCCAATTTTCCTGAACAGTATCACCGCGATCGATAAGCTGCTGAAATAAATCGTTGATTTCATTGATATGCAACTCCATGTTGCCTCCTTCGTATCCGCATTTGTATCTTCTTCTTCCTATGCCTTTATTGAATTCACTTTTGAATCAGCAGTTTAGTCACTGGTTTCGCTACCAATTAAACTTTTTAAAAAATGTTCCATTTCGTATTTCCAATCGAAATAATTTTCACCATTCAATGGAATGACGTCGTAATGGCGTTTTATTTACGAAATTGTTCCCATTTTTCCTTTAACCTAACTTTTTACTTTTTCGAAGAAAAGTTTAACCTTAGCCTTGACCGTCGCAATTTCTTTATTTTTCGGTAGATCTCAATAACTTTATTTTGCGACAAATGATATTACCTGGGCCCATAACCTGTTGAGTGTTACCTTCAGCAGTACATTCTCCAATCAATTTGCCGGCTACCAATAAAAAGAAATTAAATCGACTGACTTATTTAATTGACGAAAAAAGGAATAACGTGTGATATATCCAGAAGTTGAATGAGAGACAAAATTACAAAAGTCACGAAAACTAAATTTCGAAAGTCAAAGAACATTTGATGACTCTGCTTGATATGAAACCTGTTGTCAGTTGATTCGAGATCGTTTCAATCAACTGCTTATAAATGTTTATGTTTTAACTCGTGCGCAATTTTACTTAGAACTTAAATCAGGTAGAAATCTGCCAATCTACCATCATTTTGGTACCAACCTTCCCCTTGGATCCTGAATTCGGTTGTTTCCTTAAATTCTGCTCAGCTCTATCACCGCTCTACTCGTCTGAGGAATGACAATAAGCAAAAATGTTATGAGATTCTTTTTTTTCCTACTGTAACATATGTATGAAATTCCATTGCATGTACTGAACATACTCATCGAAAAGCACAGTGATACCAAACTCGTTTCCACTCTAAATTGTCAAATAGATTTAATTTAAATTTGAAATTATCGTATTTCTATCCATGAAATGTTAGTTTGTTTTTATTTTTATACTATTGGAATATTAACTTATAATACATTTAATTGCAAGCAAAATGGATCGAACAGTAATCGATACGTGGAAAGCGGAAGAAAAGGAATTCGGCGGTAAGCTCCATCGAAAGTTAACAGCTCTAACCACGATGATCCATCCGCCCACCGATGATTTCAAGAAGTGTTTTGTCGAAGATATGTTCCTGAAACCCAACCAAAAGGCGTTTTTTCATGTTATGCATTACCTTTTCACTCTACTCGATCCATTGGAGTTTAAAAAACGTTTTTATTGGCCTATTGCCGACAAGAAATCGGAAGCAAACTTTCGTTCCTCTACAATACAGTACCTCATGCACCTGAATGAGAAACACAACCTACAGTGGAGCAACATTAAGAGTTACCTTGTGGTAATGCCTGGAGGAATGAAATTTATTATATTCCTCTTGGACTTGATAGATTTTATAACAAGGGAGCTGATCAAGCAGCGTGAAAAGGGTATAACCTCAGAGTGGGGTACTGCTCAGTTCTCCGAGTTTAATATAAAGCGAATGAAAGAGCAGAACAAGTTGCACAAAGAATACGCTTCACGCTACATTAGAGCAACTGACTTGCAAATTGTAAGTATGAAGGAAAACTTGGAAGCTTTGCACAAGCACATGAACTCTATTTCATTGCCAAGATTGCAATTAATAGAGTTGATAGACGACTCTGTGCTATCTGACTTCGCTTGGAGCAACGGGCAACTATTCGAGAAGGATCTTAAGCAGAAGATTACAAAGGTGAGATCTATTGAGGATCCGTTGAAGAGTCTGAAAGAAACCATAGACCGCTTCCAAATCCACGAGGCAGGCATTAAGGTCGACAAGGAGACTGTAAAACGTTCGCTGTTAAATATTAAATTAGCATACCCTGATCTTGAGATTGGTGTATTGTTGCATGAGACAGAGAATGACTTGCAAATGGAAACATTGCTGACTGCATTCAATTGTATCTATCCTGATGTAGAGAGCAATATCATGGCAGTCGACCAGAAATCCAATAGAAACGACTTCATTGGCAATGAACTATGTGCTCTTAAGTCCGACATTATCCAAATTGAAACACAGCTGACCAAGTTCCTTTCGTCCATAAATGGGGAATCCAGAAATCCCCAGACTAAAATCACACCAGTTCGTCCAAATACACAAAGCCCATGTGGGGGCGTTCTCTTCTCGAAGTTTATCAATACTCCTCCTATAAAGCTTGACGTGCTTGAAAACAAAATGAACAATAACCCCCGATTGCCGTTCCTAGATGACTTTGTGTTAGAGCGTTCCATTGAGTCGTTTTATTTGTTAAATCAACAGAACACACTATTCCCCACGATGAATGCACCGAAATCTGTCAGGAAACCTCATGATCTCTCGATTAAGCAATCTCAGAACACTATCAATAAATCTAAGATAGTTGACCCTTTGCAGTTGCTGCGCACCCTGAATAAAGATACATCAAAAGCGCGAAACATCTCTCGTAATCTATCGTCGTTAGCCTCAAAGTGGAAAAAACATGAGAGTCTATTTGGACCAGAGGATGCGGACTCGTCACAAATCGAACAATGTCAGACTATGCTGACTATGACTGTTAATTCGCCGTTTGGTTCAAATGATAAGACCACAGTCGCTCGGCAGCGACTGGACATTTCCCTAACGGCAACCGCACCAGACGCAAGCATTATTTACTCCCGGAAAATCTCTGCTGTGCAGAAAGTGCAGGATGCTTCTTTGAATTTTCAGAACTTAAGCACTAGCCCGTCAGGGAGATTAGATCCGTTGGTGTTATTCGACCCAAAGGAGTTTCCAAAAATTCTGCTGAACGATAGAACTCTTCTAGAAACCTCTGCAAATAAAAGTGGCCTTTTGAATGTGAGCATGCAGTATATTTACAGTATTTTAAATTCGCATCATATGTCCTTTCAGGTCATCTATGCCGAGAAATGCAATCCTACTCAGGGGGATCTGGATCGTAGCTTTAGATTAAACAAAAAAGAGCTCATTATGGATGAAAATGATGCGAACGCATCGAATATTCGTGTCGATTTCAACGCTAAAATGGGGAACTTTAGCACTGATGCTATATTTGATATCAGCGATGGCGTTTTAAAAGACATCACTATGTAAAATTTCAATATTGTTATGTTTAAGTGGTAAAAGTATTGTTTCAAAGTTATTTCTCTATTTTTTGTTAATTAAATTTCATAAATTTACCTTAATTGTATAATACATTTTAAATATACTTTTAACATTAAAGGAACAGTCTGAGTCAGTGCAGCTATTTAGTAATTGTAATTCGCACAATGAATGGGAAGGGGTTCGGTAACAAACTTGCAAGAATTATTTTTTTTTATAATTTGCGCGCACTCAAGGGGTTATGAATACCATTAACATGTTTACACACAGAGGTTTATGCTTCAATGAAACTCCGGAGGTGACGTCCAGATAACTAGGGAGATTGTTGTTACTTGTTTGTCTTTTGCTTCTGATTCACACTTATTTTTTTTTCGATAACCCGTGTCATAGGCAAAGCAACATCAGAAGAGCGAATAACTTTGTAAGATTTTCCGTTACATGAAGATTCCGTTAGTAATTTTTAGTTTTAATTTGATGTAGATCCACACGCTTAGTTTCTTTCTGTCATTCGTAAGCCTTAATTCATCTTAGGCAGACATATTTTATGAATTTTTCCAGAGCCCCTACCTGAACTCATTTCCACATGGTACCATTATTATTATTATTATTATAAATACATTGAAATGTAATAAATTACATATAAATAAATAAGCACATTGGCTTCATCGCATTCTAGTAGATGGCTAACTGTGAATTGTGGTTTGACTTCGCAGAAGTAACAAAGTGGTGGTGGTTCTTTCGTGATTAATAATATCATTATCAGGTCAATGGTTCAGTATCGAGTCTTTCCGCTAGACCTCTAGGTAAAGCTAGGCATCCACGATCACTCATGAATGCCATTCCCAGGGTTTTTTTTCACCCGGCATCCAATCCACTATCATTCATGAATTACATTCTTCAGTTTTGCTCTCCTATTTTGATGTGGTGTCTCCCAATGATGCAGTGCGCCTAATGAAACCTACTATAATCGTAATGAGCGACCTTTTATGTCTAATAAAGCAGTTGGAGCATTTCTGATACAGCATAGATCTGTCTAGTAATGGGGCACGTAGTGCCGTCTGTCCATCTGCTGTTGGTTACGTTAAAGCATTAAACTAAAGGAGCAATTTCACTGTAGCGAGAGGCACGACAAGGCTTCCATTATTGCCATAACTTCCACCTAAAAAATCTGCAGTGATTGGGAATGCGGAGGGAGATGCTAATGTTTAGATTGTTGGTGAAGATGCAGTATGTAATTTGAGGCTCTAGCCCTATATATTTCTTATTGCTTTTTTACAGCAGTATAGAGCAGTAGTGGCTGGTTGACAGGTTGACACCAAACCACATCCTATAGTCCATTTAGAAAACGTTTTGCAAATGATCTCTGAGTGTATTAAGGTGTTTGCCCAAGACAGCCATAGCAACGTCGTCCGCAGAAGCAATTCAAATGGGAGAAAGCACACCGCCTTTCGGAGTTCCCCTACTCGCGGACCTTTGAACTGCCGTGTCGCCCAGCTTACAGTTGATAACCCTTGTCAACAGTTGGCTAACTAAGGCACCAATCGGCGCCGCAATTCCAAGGCTCGTGAGTGCCCGCATAATTGCCCCATGTTCAACATTGTTGAAAGCTCCCTCCATATCGAGAAATAATACCAGTGTCTTCTTTGCAATCTAAAGATGCGCACCAGCGAGTGCAGGGCCTTTTTTTTACTGATTTCTGTTTGCTATACGCATGCTGGGAAGCTGACAGCAAGTTTGGATTGATGCTGCAGCGAAAGCAATCTTCAGAAGAAATGGTGATAGACTTTTAGGTCTGAGATCTTTGAAATTAATATGCCAGTTATTACCTGCTTTTGGTATGAAAACCACATTAACTTCCGTCCAAGATTTAGGGATGTGAACCACATCCAGGTAACTTCTGAAGATTACAGTCAACCAAGAAAAGATAAGGTCCACAGGTCCATTTCCATTCCATTAGCAACTCAAGGAATTCGATATTAAGTCTAAGAGCCATCAGTTCTTCTTAGATAACTAGGGGTTTTGCGCAAGCTCTCATTCCGAATCTCATCGTTGAGGGCACTTGACGGGTACGCGCATTGTAACAAGTACATTATGTGTTTAATTTATCGTGTATACGTAATATTGAAAAATTGTGCAAAAAAGAAAACATTTGTCCAGAAGCAGGAACCGAACTTAACCTTCATGTGTTTCATTTTCGTGTTTATCTTCTGAACTTAACGATGCGAACACAATTGTATATTTCATTTGAACACTTGTGGTGGAAGTATCGATAAAGGAGTGGTAGGCATCCAATATCACTTTGGTGTACAAGCGAAAACATTTTGCTGCTGTAAATATGTAGACTTATGACCAATAAACCTAAAAGCTTGACGTTGAAATCGATTAAGTAAACTTAACCATTGTTCGGGGCTACCCTTGTGCAAGAACCATGATTAGGCAGATTTGAAAATTTCGGGGAATAACGTTTATTTGATAGCTAACAACTGTCACATAATTCGAGGATTTTGTTTCTTTTCATAGTAAGAAATTGCTGTGTCCACACTGTTTGCACATTTACAGTTCCAGAACAGCTTATAATACAGAAAGACTTATTAAACCAACTAATAAACCCAGAAAACCGAAATTTGCACTTTTGTGGTTCTGACATGAGGGGGGCGATATTTAAGTTGTACTCAAGTCTTGAATTTACATAAGATTTATATATTGTAGCCAAGTCTGTGGGAGTGAAAAAACGTTTGCATATTTTGAGGAATCCGAGGCACCACCATCTAACACCACTTCCCGGAGTTCCAGTAACACGCAGATTCCAGCGAAGGAATCCATATTTCAGAATTTTCGGCCAATATTCCATATGACAATTGAAATCAAAGGTTGTGAATTTTTCTCAAAGTTTTCGTTGTTGCACAGCAGGTGCTCCAAAAATTTAAAAAAAAAAAAAGTTTTCTCAGAGTCGTTAGCCTCGTCACCGAGCGAACACCAGCAAATGAACAACAATGAATGCACCATATTTTACTAAAACTTTTTTTTTATAATTGGAACGTTTCCAATGGCCTTAACATTACTTAAACTGAAGAATAATTTTGCTTATGACGGATAACCCACCACCATAAAAACAAGTTAATTTAATTACAAATAATAAAACCTAATGGATACAATTGGACTTAGCTTAAATACATACTTTGTATTAAAAAAAAATTAAAATAATAATAGTAATAATGGTCATACCAGCACTGCTGAGTGTAAAAGTGAGATGTTATTATTTGTGTGGCTCACTTTTTGCAAATCAAAAACTTTTGCTAAAAAAAAATAAACAAAGTAGTACGCAAAATCATTTTAAGATGTTGGTGGCTTAATTTAGCGTCACAAAAGCAAAAATTAATTTTCTTAATTGTTCTTCAATTAAAGTTTTGACTTGACAGCGGTACTGGGGGCTAATTGTCAAGATGCACACTCGAGGCTTACAGTATTGCTGGTGGGATTATGAGTACCATTAGTACTCGGAGACTCATCATAACGAATTGTCATTGAATTTGCATTTCCAGGTAAAAGCACATATCCTAATGACTGGTAGAACGGTATAAGTTTATCCTTACAATCTAAAGACATTTTATAACAGCCCAGGTGCTCAGCAAGTAAGGAAACTGTAACCACTATGCTATAAAAAGAAAAATATTATTTTTGAATGTATTAGCTTAGTTTACTATTTACTAACAGTTTTCCCAATTGTTTTCCTCTGTACGTATTATTAACAACAACATCTTCAAGGCGTCCTCTCTGCAAAAATTGTGAATAAAGTTATTTTTAGAGAATGTTAAACGATTCTTCTTACGATTGCACATCCATGGATAAATTTTCTTTCAACAATCAGAGAAGCTGCTCCGATAATTTCATTTTTCCGGGTGTCTTCAATAACAGTAACAAAGTAATCACCACTGGCTTTCATTTGAGAAAATCTAGCTAAAAAATAAGAAAATTCAATAAAAATTCATTATCAATATGGAGAGGTAACAAGGGCACATCGAGAGTATTTTTATTGAACAAAGCGATTGGATTTACCGGAATTAAACTATAATTAGTGTTTAATCCTGACCAATTGCGTATTGTACCCAAGTCTCGATTCTGTTTGAAAACTACATGCTCTACTAATTGCAGCCAACAGCTCTTAAACAAGAGCATCAGAATAGAACCAGTGTCGATAGGTCAACTTGCAAGGATTTTGAAGAATGATTTTCATTCAATAGAACAAATAAAAAAAAAAAAATTTGAAAATTTGGCGCAGCATCTCTTGAAAGTGCCAGGGCCTAGCTTCTCGCAACCACTCATGTTATGTGCGTTATATTTTTCACACGAATGGAAGGGACCTACAGTTTAGTGCCGTATCCGAACGGCGATTTGAGAAGCTTTTTCGTGACAACAATACTCTCGGATGTTTGTCAGACGCTCGCTAGAGGTGGGACTGTGAAAAAACTTTTTTTTTGTGTTTTCTGGGATTCGAACTTGGAACCTCATGCGTAGTGATCCGACACACTAACCACTTACGCCACGGCGCCCATAAAATAGAACAATCAGTTCCATTTTATGTGAGAAAGGGCCAAGAATGTATACCTATGTAGACCCGATTTTACTGAGACGAAAATAGCAATGGATTGTTCACACTCTCCAAAAGAGCGACGACTTCATAGCCGGTCAGACTATGCAATGGAAATCACGAAAAGCAACATAGAAAACCTTGCAAGAATCGAGATACATCGCCAGGAAGCAAACACGATGGCGCGTAAGCGTGGTAGAAGCCCTAAGAGCCATAAGGGCACACTGGATATAAGAAGAAATAGGCTATTAATGGAAGACCATTTAAGTTCATTTTATGCACTTTTACTTTAAATGTAAGTAAGCCAAGGTGGACAAATTTCTTTGATACCACAATTGTCGCCTAATTAAAGACTATTGGCATTACCGTACACCATAAACAAGGAGACGACTTATCTACGCCAATACAGTCTATTCTACATACAAGTCGCGCTTACTCGTGCTACTTTACTTCCAGTGATATACCGAATACAGTGAAATTGTTTACTCTTACAACGTATGTACATCGAAAGGAAGCAAATTAAATCAACTAATCAGAAAACATGTCAACATGCCAAACAGGAAGTATTAAACAGCATTCTATACATGCATGTAATACAAGAATGAACACCCATACTCACTTAGAAATTGTGTCCTTGAAACTTCGCCAACAGCTGTTAGCTGCGAAAGCAACTGCAAAAAGCCTCTATCGTAGTCACCATCCTTTAGTGGTCGCACCTTCATCCACGTTTCCCCTGGTGTGGCTGCAGAAATGAATGGATTAAACTTTGCTGGACTCTTGTGGAAATTCAATTGCAGCAGAACTCTCGGATCGTATAGGTACGCTTCTTCCTAAAAAAAAAATGATTGACTTTGAAAACTATTATACTAGGCTAGGAAAAATACGAATGCTGTTAACATATTTATCAGCTATCACTAAATGATAAGAGCACAAGAGAATTTTATTTTTTTTATATCTTACAATTGATAAGGATCAACTATCTATTCTAAGAATCCACTTTAAAAGAAGCAATTACTGTGTTTTCTTTAGTTAAAAGTAAACAAATATACCACGTTTACAAACCTTACTGTGTCCCACCATTTTCGTTGGACCGTGATGTTTTCGTCACAAAAAACTAAAAGCAACTACCAATTCCATAAAAGCGACTTCTTTGACTGGGTGTTCCCACCAAAGCAATACTGTGGGCACTTTCTAATTGACATTTTATGATAAACCACAAACAAGATCATGGGACCGGTTTCGTGAGGCCTGGAGAATAGCAATACAGAAAATTACTTAAAGAAGTAAACCGGTAGATGGAATACGTCAATATAATGCTGGCATACCGGTTAAATGCCAGACCCAGAGGGGTATAATTTGTGTGCACTAGTTGGTGACGTTTCATGCTAAACTCAAATGTAGTATTTAGCAACCAGACTGGGCATAATGCTCATACACAACTATAAAAATAAAACGACCTTGGCTGGCGTTTGCGCCTGTATTTTTATTGAATTTAAATTTTAGGACAATGTACGGAAGCACTTATTTTTATCAACATCAACTAAATGCTTGTCAAGTGAAAGCTGAAGCCACTCATGCAACATGTCCTTATCTAATTAATTAATAATGCAAGTCTGTAGTTCATTGATGTAAACTATCTTTTGGGTGAAATTTTACTTTACTGGAAATGTCGATAATTGCATTTTTGTGTGCCGTGCCATCAGGTAGGCGAGTCCCCGGTAGGCCTAGAAATAGATGGTTGGACCAAGTCCAACATCTCTCCTGGAGCCGTCTAGGGATTCCTCGTGATAAGTTGGAGTCGATGGCGGAGGATCGAGAAGGATGGCGGGACCACCTAAGCATCTTACCCCCGCTACCCTCATGAAGGATTAGCGGGCCATTGAAAATGTATGTATGTATGTTTGTCCGATAGAATACCTTTCAGTCGAATTTTTTTTTACTATTTTCTCAGAATTTATTTATCCTTTTTTTTTGCGCTTATTTTCCTATGGGATTTACTTATATGACGAGTAACCCTTTTTTTTGTGATGGCATTATTTTTGTTATATTTTTTCAGATGTTATGTACAGATTTTGATGAAATTCTGTTTGTTAATGAATGTACTATTCTGTCTATGCAACGAATTCATAATTATACAATTTGTAAGCGACATACGCAAGATATTGTACCATTCCAAATGGTTTTTTCTTTTTTTAAACTTTGGGGGCGAATTAAGCCTCCCTGAAAAGAAAGCGCCAATTTTTTTTTTACACTTAAAGTCAGCGCAAGGTGTTCTATCGGACTAAAGAAAACATTACTTTTCCGGTAAATTAAAATCCAGCAATCTTTTGCTCATAAAAACGTTGCAAGTTTATTCTTACCATTGTAAAGGTAAATAAATGAAATAACAAGTTTACGTGGGTGGGTACAGATTCACGAAAACTCAAGAGCGACACGTTTAACACTAGTTTACAGCGACTTTCACACCGCAGTTGATCACATATTTTTCTGAACAAAGCTTAAAATTGTTGTTTTATTTCCTATTCGTGGCTATTTTGCAATCTGCAAATTTCTGCTAATCAAACAGCTGATTTAATGACAGGTACAGACAAAGTGGTAGGAAATTGTCAGTCCAGGACTGTGTTCACGATATGCAGCTTTTTTGATGTGGTAGAAAACATATCTCGTACCACTTTGTAATTTAAGCAGTGAGTAGACAGTTACATTTAACTTTTTGGGGATATTACGATATCCGTGGCGCCACCATATTTTGATGTTTTCAAATTCAGGAAAATGGAGGCAAGCTAAGAAACTACTGGGATGTTATAACCGGAAAAGATTCGAATCCTGCATCTGCCTTAGCAAGAATAACCTACGGATCTTAACAGGCTTCCTAACGGCGCACTGCAAACTCAGGGAGCATCTACGGAAACTAGGTATAACAAACGAAGGCCTTTGCAGATTCTGCAATGAGTCATGTGAGACTCCGGAACACCTTCTGGAGTCTTGGGCACTGACCCACAAAAGATTGAAATACTTGGGCAAATACCAAGTATCAGAAGAGGATATGCCAACCATGGACCCACTTCTCATTCTCAGATTCTTAAAAGAAACTGGTCTGGAGAAAGAGCTCTAAGTAGAACTATTCTCGCTGAGGCAAAGTAAGAGCATATGACCTTCAAACACAATTCCGAAGAAATTGCATTGCAAGGGGGACTCTAACGAGGGAACAAACCTCTCCAAGGTAATATCAGGGGCACAATAGACCATTAGGTCGCAGTCCAAAATAACCATACACAAATAATAATAATAATACCAAATATTTCCTTTATTTCTACCATAAATGGATCGTTGCAAGGACTTACTCTAGTTTGCTTGGAGTTATCTTTGGCTGCCTTGTATGCCATCAACAACGCTCATTTTCCCTTCCAGGGCCTATGTTGTTGTACTAGAATCCTGCAAGAGAGAAAGATTAGTTGTAGACTAGTTACATACATGATTACTTACGGTAAGCCCCTCAAAGATCATGACCTAGAGAACGTTGGAATATGCATATTTTTTCTTCCGCGTATTCTCAAATTCCCTTTTTTTGCGAAAAACAGCACTTCAGCAACCCCAAAGTCTCCTCCTTAGTCCACAATTTTCGTTGGCTAATAAAATGAAGAATTATTTAAATAAATTCTCTTTTTTCTGCTCCAGACATTTTTGTTTTAAAATTAATTACCAAACGAAATGTCACATTTATGTCAAATTTTTTGACAATTATTCATAATTTACCGATTGGGGATAAGAAAGAGGATTCTGGTAGCATTGCTTTTATCGCCGCATAGGACTTAGCGGCGATAGTTGTCCCCGCTAACTTAAGTAGGTATATGCTATCGTGTTGTTTTAATTTGTACATTTCTGAGTTAGCGGGTATACGCGTACAATAAAACGCACCTATAATACAAACAAATATCAAATCTCACAATTTTGGCTAAAGATGCAAGTAAAAAATAAATTCATCTCTCGTCATTTGCAATTAGCCATCCGTAATGACGAAGAGTTGAACAAATTGCTGTCTGGTATTACCATTGCACAAGGAGGCGTTCTTCCAAACATCCAAGCTGTTCTGTTACCCAAGAAAACCGGAAAAAGTGCCTAAATTCATTACTTGTGACAAGAAAAAAAAAAAAGTAACTCATTTTTTCTTGATTAACGAGCGTCTTCGTTGAGCGAAAAAATAGGATAGATGATTGTAATAATTCTGTTGCCAGAAATATTGTATATATATCTGATGTGAGTAAAATTACCAAATGGGGGAATTCCGAATTTTCGGCTTTACTTACTTGAAAGATGCAAAACAACTTTTAGTTGATTCTGATATTCCAGCTAAATTCTGAGCTGCCTTAATTGCAGAAAAATGCGGGTTCTCAATTCGTAAATGCTTACCTTCTTCCAATTTTGCAACGAACTTTGACTTTCCACTGGCTTTCCTTTAATTAGTCGTCCATATTTAATATTAATGCTTATCCTTAGATTTAAATTCAAAACTGAACTAATTTTATTGAGGTTTACAAAAAAAAACACTAACCTTTAACCCTTTTGCCATAGGGAAATGGAGACGAGACAACAAATACAAGCCAATAAGCAGGAATTGCAAACTATAGCAATAAAACCTTTTTTCTGTAAAAAAAAAGTTAAATAATATTTACATTTAAACTAAAACCGAAAAAACAGATTTATTATGTTTCACAAAGAAAATGTTACTGCCTTCAAAATTGTTACAAAAATTAAAGTAAAAAAGTATATCTTACCAATAATAATCATTCCTTGAAAAATAAAGACTTACTCGTAAGTGGGAAATACACGGTCTCTCCTAACGTTTTCACCACGGTCAACTCGCCTTCAACTGCATCTCCCCATACTTTCGATCCACTACTTCCTCCCACCGTCAAACTCACGGCTAAATTATTGAACCCCACGGCAACAATCAATGACCTCGATGGCCGCTATATCATCTCTAGACTGCGTGATAACCGGCTTTTTGAAAATGTTCGCCTTTACCTAGCCTATCTACATGACAAACCTGACTCCATCTGCATCGACGGGAAGACAAAGACGAATGTCATGGTCTCGATCCATAAAGAAGGTCTCCCAACTGACCCTACAGCCCTGAAAAATATATACACTCGTTTTCATGAGAGTTTTAACATCTCCTCTTCCACAGTGGCCAAAGATCTCTCAACCTATGGTTCTCATATTGGTTCCAAACGTCTCTCCTATCTCCAAAAAACTCGCAGTAACCACAACAAATATTTTCGTCCCTAACTCAATTCCAGTCGATCCATCTCAATCCGTCGTAATTGCCCCAAAGCTCCTATCACTCTACTATCAGAATGTCAGAGGACTTCGCACCAAAACCTCGATGGTGCACTTGAACTCACAATCACTTCCCTACGACATTTTTGCCCTAACCGAAACCAACCTTCTGATTTCGTAGTCTTCCGCGCTGACGGCCAGGAAAATGAAGACCTCTCCTTCGGCCGCGGTGTTCTTACAGTTATTCATAATCACCTTGATGCAATCCTCGTCAAACTCACTAACACAACCTCATTTGAATTCGTATGTGTTAAACTATCTGTATTTAGACGGAGCATATACATATATTGTTTGCTGTTATATTCGCCCTTCTCAACCCGCCCAAGCATACCAGCAGGCCGTTGATACAGCGGACTCTCTGTTAGATATCGTTGATGCTGATGACGATTTTATAATTGTTGGTGACTTCAACGGTGACGAATCATCCTTTGTTCCTACTAACTCCTCCTCGGAAAAGGAAACCCTCCTGACTGATCGTCTTTTTGACTCCGGCCTTTTTCAGATTAGTGACATAACGAACAACTTAGGTAGGCAGTTAGATCTTATTTTCTCATCCGACGCTCATAATTCTTTGGTTACCGCAAGTAACCATCTTCTCTCCACCCTAGACCACTATCACCCCCCTCTCGCTCTTGCCTTTTCGTATAAAATCGATCACACCACTGTTGATTTTGAAAACTCTCTCTCCTTCAACTTTCGTAAAGCTGACTTCGTTAAACTTAATAGCCTAGTCAATAACATAGATTTCAGCCTCTTTCTAAACGTCAACACCCCCATTGATATCGCTCTTGCATTTTTCTACACAGCAATCTTTGACTGTCTTCTCCAATCTGTCCCTTATGTGCCTCGAAAAAACTGCTCGCCATCCCTTCCCTGGTATAATAGTGAATTGCGTTCTCTTCGAAATGTTAGAAACAAATTATGGAAAACTTTCTTGAAATCCAGATCTGCCTCAGATTTCTCATACTACCAACAAGCTTACTCTGCGAATCCCTTTATCGCGAATACCTTGATAGAATGCAATTAAGTCTAATCACAGATCCTAGGCGCTTTTACCAATTTATTAACGTCAAAAGGAAGTCCGATGGTTTCCCTTCCACTCTAAAGTTACTTAATACATCTTCTGCTGACCCTAAAGAAATCGCCAACCTCTTTGCGACCTTTTTCACCCTCTCGTACAGTGACCATGTACACGATCCGAACCTTGACTATTTCTCCTACCTGAGTAACAGCCCACAAACCTCCCTAGTCTCAATTGGCATTAGGTCTGATATGGTGCGAGAAAATATTAATAGACTCAAGGATGACTTTTCCCCCGGTCCCGATGGTCTACCTGCCATTTTCATAAAAAAATGTGTCAACGTCCTGTGCCAGCCCCATACAACTCTATTTCGACTCTCTCTCTCTCAAGCCGTTTTCCCTAAATTATGGAAGGACTCCTTCATTTTCCCCATCCATAAAAAAGGCTGTGAAAGTGACATATCGAACTATCGACCCATAGCCAAACTGTACTTGTATACGACTCACTGTATTTCCACTGCAAATCCATTTTTACCCCACAACAGCACGGTTTTTTAAAGGGTAGGTCCACTATGACTAACCTAACCGAATTTGTTTCCAAAACACTGCAAGCATTAGAGGAAGGCAATGAAGTGGATGTTATTACCACCGACTTCAGCAAAGCGTTTGATAAAATCTGTCACCGAACTATTTACCTTAAACTTAATGCCTTCGGTTTTCCACTCTCTTTCATTTCATGGCTGAGATCGTACCTCGAGAATCGCCAATACAGGGTTCTCTTCAGTTTTTCAATCTCCGATCCCATTGACGCCACTTCCGGGGTTCCTCAAGGCAGTCATCTTGGTCCGCTGATCTTTGTCTTAACTATAAACGATGTTGGTCACATATTAAAATACTCAGATCTGTCTATTTACGCGGATGACATGAAAATCATCAAGGTTATATCTACCCCCAACGACTCACTGTTACTTCAAAACGATCTAAATTCATTCCACACATGGTGCGTAAAAAACTTCTTAGAACTTAATGTCGCCAAATGTCAATCCATAACATTCTCCCGTAAAAGCCTCCCCCCTTAGAAGCTATAACTTTAATAATAAGCGCGTTCCCCCAGTCTCCTGTATACGCGATTTGGGTATTATTTGTGATAAGGAACTTAACTTCCGTTCCCACTTTGATCAAATTATACACAAGGACAATTCTTCTCTCGGTTTCATAAAACGCTGGTCTAAAAAATTCTCGAACCCTTACGTAACTAAATCCCTTTATATCACCTTTATCAGACCCCACCTTGAATATACCAGCCAAGTTTGGTTACCTTATCACGACACCCAGTCCTTTAGAATCGAAGCTGTGCAGCGTAGGTTTATCCGCTTTGCCTACGCGGTCTTCCATGGGCCGAAAACTATATCTTACCCCCCTACGAAAATCGGCTAAAATTGATTAACCTGCAAACCCTTAAAAAACGTCGTGAGGTTGCCGACATACTCTTCGTGCACCAATTATTAACCGGATCGATCGATTGCCCCGCTCTACTAGAAATAATTTTCCTTCGCACAAACCCTCGTAACCTTAGGACTGTACCCCTCTTTCGCCTTCCTTACCACCGCACCAACTACGGCCACTTCGAACCAATCACCAGAATGTTACGTCTTGCCAACAACGCACAGAACATCCTAGACTTTCATTGCAGTCTATCCTCCCTTAGAAAATCCCTCCACACCTCATGACCTCATGACCTTCTTCCTCCCTAGCATTTAAGATAGTTTTTAAGAGATTAATTAAAAAAAAAATAATAATTTGCGTTTTATCTACCCCTTTTCACGCCCTCTACCTCCTCCCTTCTCTCCAAAATGCTGTTAGTTTAAGTTTTAGTTTCTAAGTTTTTTTCTCGCTAGTTGTAAGTTTAGATTGTTTAAGTTTTTTTTTTTGAGCTTGTATTAAACTAATAATAAATAAATAACTGCTGTACCAACGGTTTGACAGCTTTGGTGTTGTATACGATAATTGTACCGTGTGAATCCGCACAACCGACCCCTGTACCGATATCGTATGGTCGTATGGTTTTGACTGTACAACCGCTGTCACATGCACAGATTGTATGGAAATTATATGGCGTTATATATTATATTTAAAACTAGCGGGCACCCGGCGTGCGTTGCTGCGCCTAACAGAAAAAAAAAAAAAAAACAACTGTCAGGCAGGCGCCTAGGGCAACAACTGTCAGGCAGGTGCCTGGGGCTAAGTCTATTATAGAACAGTTTTAAATATACATATGTATCCTTTTTTTTGTACTAAGGTACTATAATACTAAAGTAGTGGGTAGACTGCTGGACCGAAGGTACCCGGTGCATGCGTAAGATATCAAATTTTTCTTTAGTCCTAAAGTACTATAATACTAAAGTAGTGGGTAGACTGCTGAACCGAGGGTACCCGGCGGCGTGTGTTGCTGCACCTAACAAAAAAGTGTGCTTAGTAGCAAAGTACTTTACTACTATATTACGACTAAAGTAGTTGCCCGATTTTGACCAAACTTCCCAGGAACACTCTCTAGCCTATCAGAAGATTATCTGAAAATTTGAGTTCAATCGGTTCCGTGGTTTTGACGTCCATAGCATACAAACAAACAAACATACATTGTATTTTATGTATAAGACTAAAGTGGGGGATAGACTGCTGGTATTGATACCATGGTAGAGCAATACTATGTTCTATACCACATGTCTATCACTACAATACTACGTTCAAAGCTAGTATACTACGAAACAAGCCTGGTATTAGCCGTGTTTTATTATCACCCGTGATCCAGATCAGATCATTCGTATGTATGCATTACAATAAGAATACGAGATCTTGCTTTTAATTTGGATCTATTTTCGTGATCCAAAAATTAGTTCGCCTATTCCTTGCTAGGCTGCACTTTTGTCGACAATTGTCAAAACTCCTGTTGCCAGATTAGAATATGAAATACTTTCTGCACTTTAAATATTATTACATGATGTCTATGTTTTCTTTGCATTGGAATTATGCACATAAAAACGTATCTGAAAGTAAATACTTGTCCCAGTTACTTCTAATGATTTCAAATTAATAATTATTGACTGAATATACACCATATGAATGAATTAGGATCGGCAAAACATACAGTAAAAGAAAAATTCGCATATTCTCTGAATTTTATAAGGGAAAATAAATCCCATGGCAACTCCACTTGAAGGAACTCAGCTGTGCAATTCTAATGGAAAAGAGGGATACAAAATAATTGCTACTTTTAAATAACTAATTATTGAATGAAAACAATAACAAGTTGTACATCAGATGAAACAAATGTTATTCTGGATACATATGGCAAGAGTTAAGCACAATTTCAGCACGAAAGAAACCATTTCAACACAAATAATTGCACAATTCATGTTTAAAAATTAGTTAAGTTAAATTAAATTGAATAGTTAATTGAATATCTCAAACACGAATTTCTGGATTGTTTAAAATTGTTATAATTGTTGGAATTTCAAATAAATAAATCAAATCAATCAAATCATCCTCCCACTTCTGTTTTTTGCTCGAATTGATGGCTCTCCTGCGCTCGGATCTCATGGTTCTAAATTCTGCTTCTTTCGTTCGGCGTGAAGTAGCAGCTGATTATCGTAAGTCCAGCGCATTCCACACAAACGAAACCTCTTTCTGCGCCTTGGCTTTTTACGGGGAACGTCCTTGTGTCTGGGATCCAGATAGCAGCTGTACCTAGCGTGTCCGCCATCCAGCTAGGGCCATCTTTATCATTGTACGGTTCACTGATGAACATATGATGCTCATATCAACTTCTGCCCCGGGTTAGAGTGTCGTTAACTGCCCGAACACAATGATGAAGCTGAAGTACGTCGCGCTGTCAAAGTTAAATACACACACATTCAATACTGCGAATACAATGTGGAGCTGAAGCTTCTCGCTGAAGTAGAAGTTGAGTTAACTTCAGCTTACCTGCAGCGCGCTTTTTTGACATTTCTAAGCAAAACAAAAAAAAAATAATTAATCGATCAAGCAAAAAGGAACAATATTCTATGTGATTTGAGTAATCCTCACTAAAAAAATACAAAAAAAAGCCAAGGTGTGAAAAAAAAAAATTCGAAAGTATTTGGATTCCCAACAAAAAACACCCGTGCAGCGCTTCACCATTGTGTTCGTACTCAGCTTCATCAGTGCCCTATGTTTTTGACAGCACTACACGCGTATAGCTTCAGCTTCACCATTTGTTTTCGGCAAGTAAGTAGCCAAAATAATAGCTGGAATAATTCTAGAACGAATTTAAGAACATTTAGATTCAACTCTCGATGTGAAACAGGCAGGCTTTCGCGATGGATCCTCCTGCATCGACCACATAAACACCTTACGGATCATAATCGAACAATGCGTTGAGTATAGGTCTCCGCTACATTTACTGTGTATCGACTTCGAGAAGGCTTTCGACAGCTTTAATCGAGATGCTATCTGGTTAGCCTTGCGCAGGAGAGGCATTCCAGAAAAACTTATAGCTAATATGAGGGCGGCAAGTGTCACGTCGTGCACAATGGTAAGGTGTCGGAGGACTTTGAAGTCCAAAGTGGAGTACGTCAAGGGTGCATACTATCCCCACTATTGTTCTTGGTGGTTATCAGCGATGTACTCCGTGCGGCATTGATGGAAGCTAATTATGGAATTCGTTGGACGATGACATCTTACCTTAAACACCTAGATTACGCTGACGATGTTTGTCTGCTTTCACATCGGATAATGGATCTTCATTTGATGGCCCAAAATCCAGAAGCTGAGGCAAACAAAGTGGGGCTAAAAATAAACACAGCCAAAACAAAAGTCCTGAGTACTTCCAATACCCGCGCTCAACTTAACATTGCTGGAAAGCAAGTCGAGAAAGTTGATAACTTTCTATATTTAGGAAGTGTCGTCTCGGCTAATCGCGGTGGCACCGAACTGGATGTGTGCAGCAGAATCGGGAAGGCTAAAGCTGCGTTCGGAATGCTGTCCAAAATCTGGAGAAGCAATGTTATTAGCTTAAGAACCAAGCTACGACTGTTCCGCTCCAACGTAGAATCAGTGCTGCTTTATGGGTGCAGTACCTGGAAGGTGGACACCATTAACACACGCAAGCTGCAAGTCTTCGTAAACAAATGCTTAAGAATCATCTTGAGGATTTTTTGGCCGAACCGCATCTCCAACGAACAACTTTATCTGAGAACGGGCCAAGAACCTATAAGCATTACTATACGAAGAAGAAAGTGGCAATGGATTGGACACACCCTACGGCGCGAAGGCAACTCCATTGCGAAATACGCTATGCAGTGGAATCCGCTCACCCAGGCAGGCAGAATAGCGGGACGCCCTAGGCACACGTGGCGCAGAACAGTTGAGGAGGAATCTAGCTCTTTAGGAATGAGTTGGAGGCATCTCAAACGCGTTGCAGAACTCCGAACACGATGGTGCGCAGGCGTGGTTGACGCCCTATGCCCCCCGAGGGGTTAAAGGATATAAGGAAGGAAAAAAGGTCAGTAAGTAGCAATACGTTTTTCTTTACGAATGGAAAACGTTAGGTCGAGGTAGAAGCGACATTGTGATAGGAAGGATGCATTAAGTCGGTTCGCGTACCCTCCCAAAACAGCGAATTCTTACGAAAAGTTACGAATTTTTACGAAAACCTGTTCGAGTACTGAAAATTTTCGTAGTTTTTGACAGAAGAGAGCGCTCTCGAGAGAGTAAGAAATTTCCACATGCTGCGAATTTTAGTGCAAGAAATTTCTTTGGGCTGGTTTGTGAAAACTGTCAAATTGCTGTGACATATGTGATTTTTTGTTGGATTGTTCCTTCTCTTTCTTTCTTTCGCGTAGAATTGGGTTTCAGGTTTGACGTTTAAAAAGTGGGCAACTTCTGTGGTTCAACGCGTTTATTTACTTTTCGTAATTTTACCTATCTCTGACAAAATTTTACCCCCACTCATGGAAATTTGACAAACTGCGAATTTTGGTGCAGAAAGTACGCGAGCAGACCTATTGATTTCCTATGGTTTATCATAGACGTCAGGCAAAGCCGAGGTCGAGGCGATATTGTGTTTTAGGCATAAAGACTCGGCCACAGATGTATAATGTGGCAATGCGGAATGCACGACGTACTGAAGCTCACCGCGACGAATGGCCCCTAAGCAAAGCTGAAAAGAGTGCGGTTCCCAAAAGGAAAAGACATGAATGACATGTACGTGAATTTTCAATCTTGCTTTGGTGCCTGCTATGCCAAACCAAACGAGTTTGTCTATTCACGCCACACTACAGAAGAAATGATCACTTCGCCATTCATCCTCCTGCGTACAAATGAGCGTATGGGCATTCCTGCTACTAAATAATTCGTAAACATTTTCCAATTTCACTTCCACGCTCAAGTTAAGTTTTATTGCTGTATGTAGGTATTTGTCTTCTTCTCATGTTGTCACATGGCTATTGGTATTTATTAATCTGTTATTGGTCTGAGTTTAAAGTTGGAGTTAGGTCTGAAAGAGCTTTGGAACACCTAATCGATATAAGAAAGATGCATCTTGGCGATAGTCCACGAACATTGACATACTATATATGGACTGCTAGTAGCCAACTTCGCGTTGGTGCCAACATTAGCGTTAGCTCGCTTGATTCGGAGCGGAAAAAAATGGAAACTCACACTTGTTTGAAATTTCGTTGGATGCAGTTGGGTGTACAAAGACAGTGTTTTCATTGGCATATTACATAAAAAATTGATTCGTACGAATATTGTGCAATTTATGGGGCAGACAAATGCATATACACCAATATTTTTTTAAATTTTGTTAGTTTCATCTATCAGTAATTATTTGAACTAGCACATTTTGCAGGTAACATCTGTTGCAAACAATGCCTCAACAATTTGAATTTGGGCAAAGATTGTATAGAAATGACATTTCACTAGCAGTCCATATATAGTATGTCAATGTCCACGAATGTTTTTAAATTATGGCACCGCATTATGGTGCATTATCTTTCTTTATCTTGTGTACGTATATCACCACTGTTTTTTTTTTTTTTTTCTCTATGTATTTATATATATTTTTATATTCTATTCGAGCATTTATAGAATTTCTTATCGTCGTTGATAAATAAATATCAAAGCCAACCTACTTTCCTTTAATGATTTTGATTTCATTTCGAAAAGATTGCCATGTAAATTCAGTAAAAGGTCTATAAAAAAAATATTCTTCACGCATTTTTTAACAGAAAAAATGGCCCAAAATATTCTTCATAGTGCTTGGTCGGAGAAAATTGCTCATTGCTTGGAGGAGGAATTAGATGATAGTGCCCGGAAAATTAATTCGGGTCGCAGGCGGAGTTTTAGCAACACTGAAAATGAGACTCTTTTAAGCCATACGGTCCACACTAATGACAACGGCTTGGTTCCAAATGTGAATCTATCTGATGAAACCGTTTTTCAAAGAAGAACTCGAGGCAGTAAGGCTCAATACTTGTGGCTGATAAAATTGTAATGGGTTTTACTTTCAGATCGTTACCTCGGAGCAGATGAGGTAGAATACGAACCCCGAAATTTAACATTGAAACAATCCCCCTCGTCAGATACAGTTTATTCAAGAAGCTCCCGAAATTTTTCTCGTGGTAGTCCTCCTGGAAGTTACCGCAGTAAACGCAGCGCATCAGTTCTCCATGGCTCTTCCAGAAGAGAAGACAATAAGGATGGCATTAATATTATAATGTTAATTGGTTTCGCGATTGGTATTGCCTTCGGAACAATTTTCAATATTGCAGAGGTCTATTTGAAATGGATTCAGTTAAAAATAACGGAAATGCAGCTGCGAATCTATGATGGGAAAAGTATCCACGAGTTTTATGTGCAAGAAGAGTCCGTTGCAAAGAAATTGCTGTACAGCCCATTCAGTGGGCTTCTTGTTTTCTTGCAGTCTTTTGTGTATGTAGTTCTAATCAGTCTAAACTTTTTACAGAAACCTGCTCCGAAAACACTTGTCTCAAATGTTATGATGCGATATATGAATGAATAGAATTCATTTAAATATACGTTTAAATTATACAGCAAAACTAATATAGATTTTAAAATTATATTAGCTGGGGTCTCAAGCGACCAGGGATGGTCGACTGTCGATTGTATCGATAAAACTCGATTGTATCAAGTTATGTGTTGGTACCCCAGCATTTTAAGACATCACGGTAGAATCTAGAAGAGTATTGCCAAGAAAAGAAAACCCAATAAGAACTTCTCTATTGCAAGCAATTTGTAGACATTAGCGTTTTTCGATGGCATACCAAGCATAAGATAAACGGAGTCTTATTCGACTTGGAAAATGATTTAAGAATTTTGGATTAAAAAATACCCATTTGACACTTCACATTATAGTTCACAATGAAATTTTTAAGAACAAATCACAATCAAACACGTTTCAATTACGTGCTGCCAAGAAACATTTGTTTCGAGTTGAACGTCGATCAACAATCCTCGATTGTATCAAGTGATATGCTGGCATCCCTGCTCTTTTATGCTGAGAATAGAACAGAACTTTTTTTGTGTTTGCTAAACAATTCCTTATATTTGCCAAATATCAAATTTAAAAAAAAAAAGTTTTAAACTATGTTATGTATGCATATAATTTTATGTGCAGATAAAATGATCGGGCTTTACAGCTAACGAAACTAAAACAAGTTTTTCACATTTTTTTTTTTGGTTGCGCCTGGAGGTGCAGGAATCTTCAAAAGATACCAATGGTCCGTACCATTGGTTATGCCCGATTCATATATCTGACAATGCCATCAGTGCTAGTCAGTACATGCCTACGGGCTAAACCTCACCCCCTCAGAGAGGCACTATGAGAACCGGCTGCGCGTACTCATAGTAGTAGGAAATTTGTTCCTCTCATTTTTTCATTTTTTGTGATGACTACGACTAAGTTGCCTTAACGAGTAGTTTACGCTTCTGTAGTGTTAATCGCGTTAGGTAGCTAGCTTTCCAGTGAAGGCACCTACTAATACCGTCATTACATGCGGTTTTTCCTTACGGCGCTAGGTCGAAAGGTCTTGTTCTTTGTAGTCGGCGCTCAAGGCTTGTCACGTCCATAGTACGGATTATTTCATTATTGCAATGAACACGAAGACGGGTACGAAGTTTGCGAGCAAAGTTTATTACTTCGTCCCTCACGGTAGCAATTCCTAGATCTCTGTGAATATCACTATTCCTTATATACCAAGGAGCATTCACGATTGCTCTTAGCATTTTATTTTGAAATGCTTGCAGTAGAGCCATATTGCTTGGTTTGGTACAACCCCAAAGTTGTATACCATATGTCCAAGACGGTTTTAGCACTTGCTTATACAGAAGCAGTTTGTTGTATACGCTTAACTTCGAGTATCTTCCGAGTAGCCAATACATTTCTCTAAATCTGATTTCGAGCTCTTCGCGCTTCTTTTTAACGTGTGGTTTCCACTTAAATTTTGCGTCTAGGGTCATTCCTAAATATTTTGCTTCGTTTGCGTACGGTATTTGCACCGAGTTAATGGATATAGGTAAGTTGTTTATCTTTCTCAACGTAAAATTGACATGCGTTGATTTTGTGTCATTGAGGACTATTCGCCAGGTTTTTGTCCATTCGCATACATTGTTCAAAGCTCGTTGGAGTTTTCCCGTTGATGATTCGACTGACTCATCCGTTACGAGGATAGCCGTGTCGTCTGCGAACGTTGCTACAACGGTCCCTTCATCTTGTGGTATATCTCTTGTGTAGAGCAAGAACAGGATTGGACCGAGAACACTTCCTTGTGGAACACCGGCGTAGATATCTTTGAAATCCGAATATTCACTCCCGTGTCTAACACGGAAAAGTCTGTTTTCAAGATAAGATTCCAATATTCTGTACAACTTTTCCGGTAAGATTACCCTTAGCTTATACCTTAGGCCTTCGTGCCATACCTTGTCGAAGGCTTGCGATACGTCGAGAAAAGCGCTAGAGCATATTTTTTTCCCTTCTAGAGCTTTTTCAATCTCGTTCGTTATTCGATACACCTGATCGATTGTGGAATGTTTGACCCGAAACCCGAATTGATGATCCGGGATCAAGTGTCTTTCTTCAATTACTGGTTGCAATCGTTTCAGCAGAAGTTTCTCGAAGACCTTAGATATTATTGGCAGAAGTGAAATGGGTCTATATGATTTCTTGTCATTTGCACATTTCCCCGGTTTCGGAACCATAATAACTTCGGCGACTTTCCATTGCCTTGGGACATAAGTTTTTCACATTTAAAAATAATAATCTTCGAAAAGCGAAATACCACAACAGTAATTGGGGTGAATGTTTTCATAAATCTTATAAGCTGTTTCTTCACTTTGCCTTTTTTTGTGTCTGATATACATTTCTATTTTTGTTTCTGATGACATACATACATATACCTCACGATTTGTAAAGTGATCAAAATTTCGAAATTCGCTTGAAATTTGACACTGACATGTAAAAAAGTACGTTTTTATTTCTGTTTTCTTGCTTTAGTTTGTTCAGGCAAGTTCAAGTTTCCAGATATCTGGATCCTGTGCGTTCTTGATTGGACTCCTTAGACAAACTCAGGAAAAAAAGTGTATGTGAATTTTTACTGGTGAGTAATATAAAGTAATACAATGTTTACATTTCTTGTTTCGTCGTCAGCCTACTTACAGGCGCAAAGAATAGCGCGCCATCCCTGTTAACTAAGAGAAATTCACGCAACCAATTCTTCGACCCACCACATTTAGTTCTACGCCTAGGCGTATGCCTAAGAGCGGTGGACACAACGTGCCGAATGAATTCACGTGCCTACAAAATCTACAATATATCATTTGCTTTTTTTTGTTTTTGTTACATTCAAAAGCGATTTCATATCCGCGTCTTATCCAATTAAATTTGCAGGTTTTTTTTTTTTGTTAAAATGATCAGCAATTGGAGTGAGAATCTTTTTTTTATATAATTTATTTCATGTAACGAAAGTTTTCTCTCAATAAATTTGTATACACAGTTCAGTTACGCCCAATATATATAAACCCGCCCCCGCCCTATCACACCATGGTCAAATCATCAGCATCTGCCAATCACCATCTCCAATATGATAACTGTGCGAATCAATTCGTCAAGAATGATTGATTGTCTCATCACGCCGTGCAGCAGTTCTTAGTCCGTTTTTATGAACGTTAAACGAGCTAAACTTTTTTTTTGTACATACTCTTTTACTCATTTCTTTACCTAATAAATTAATTCTATTGCTAATTGAAAAACGCCTCTTTTGATACTCAGTTTCCTACCGATACCTTAATTGAGCTCGATATAGCTAGTAAAGCATTAAGTATATAATACATTGTAGTAATGTAGAAGAAACCTACTCGTATATCGACAAAACCGCCCACCACCGCCATAAACCGCGTAAAACATTATACCAGGCGTTCTGAGAGTTGACTGAAATTTGAGATAAGAGTTATTGCCCATTTTGTTTCTCTGATTTATTTGTATGTTTTTTTAGCGGAGGGGTCGATTCGGTTCGAAATCTCCGATTCCTCCGAATTCTCACACCTCTCTCTAGTACCTTTTTAAATAGTTCAGGTTCAATACATTGTAGTAATGTGGAAGAAACCTCATTTTGGACTGTAGCCAGTCGGTTTTGCAGTGTACTAAACACGCCGTTTAGCGTAGAGGAAAGTAAACCAACCCTTGTTGGATAAAGTTCAGCCATTGAAAAAACAGCAACCGCTACGTAGAGAAGTGGAATAACCATTGAAATAAAATAAATTTAAAAAATCGGTTGTATTCTGGAAGAGTAAGTTTTTTACAACTTAAGTATCAAAACATATATATACAATACATATATATGCATTTATTGTTATTTTTCTAGTGTTGCTAATTAACTTTTTTTCTTCTTGTTATTAATTCATAAAAAAAGTAAAACTAGAATGTTCGCTTACGCCACAAGAGAAGAGAAGGCCGTGTTTTTCTTTATAACGTACCAGAGCTCATAATAGCTCGTTAATTTCTAATTTTCAGGGGTGGAGTAAGGGATGCTTAAGCTCGTCCGGTGAACGGATTGAGTTTGTGACGACATCCGCATCTTTGGGGAAGCTCAACCATGGCCAACGAACTTCAGGTTGGGTGGGGCATGACTGCGCTGACATCCATGTTCAGCGCCCTCTTTTAATGTGGTAAGATCTGTGTGTTTCCGGGAAATATATGTTTTTTTCATCTGGCACGATAAATATGTGGTATGGGTAAGGTTGAACGGCGAGGACAAGAATTCTCCCATCCGGCGAGTGAAAGTACCCCATTTTGCAACGTTTCTTTTTTGTAAAGCATAAGAAACTCAAATGGTCGAAATGTCAATATTTCGGCCTCTCTCTTTCTCGTATTTTCTTCCAACTGTCATTTCCTGACCACATTGTTGTTGCATTTTATGCCAAAACAGTGAGCGCGGTGTAGATCGTTGTACAGATTGTTAAATCCTATTCGTTCTAAATAAATTTAAACGGATTTACTAATAAAAATAAAATGGTGTGAATATATGTTAACCGCGTGGGCACTTTCCTTTGTGTGTCAACGAAAGATACATTTTAAGTCCGAACTATAGAGTTCAGTGTTACGAAATTTGATAAGTAGAATCCGCCACATCGCCCCACCGTCTGCGACTACTTGATCCAAACTCCAAACCAGTTTGGCATTGAACCAATAATCTTGCCATTTCACAAAAATACCTCAATGCAAAATGCTGTCTGTTCGAGCAGTGTACTTGCGAGCGAGGAATCACCCTCAAAGCCGCTTACGAGTACAGAATTTCATCAAGCCTCGATCATTGGCGCTTAATACAATTCAACAACACAGAGTACAACGCTTTAATAAGGATTTGAAGTTACTAAGTGTGCGAAAGCTGAGCAGTAATGCGGACAAGCACACTTTGGATGACATTTCGCCGAGAGAACCAACTCAAGCCAAGACGCTGGTGCAGCAGATGCGAAGTACATTGACGCCTTATAGCAGGCTAATGCGAATCGATCGTCCTATCGGTGAGTTAAAAAGTCGCCTCCAGTTGGTACTCGGGGGAATATTACACTGAGGTTAATTAGCTTTCTTTAAATTTTGAAGTAGACAGCGTGATTGCATGCATATTAGTCTATAGCCCGTTAAAATCAAAAAATATTTGCATTCAAGACATACTTGTAGGTAGAACAACCACAATTAATGTGTTTATCACCTAACAACCGGCTATTTTAGTCATCGAAAGCTGAGAGTGATGTCAGGGAATTCACTGAACTAGTTTAAGGTACGATCTTTTCTATAATTTGAATAACAACAACCCTGAACACGAACATTTTGCATAAGAATGAGATCTGGGTCGTGCAGCGGTCACTAGTTACACTACCGTTCATAAGTTTAAGACCACCAACAAGTTTTATAAAAAGAAGGTGTTTCAAAAGAAACGATAAACTATTTATTCTTAATATTAATTTATTGGACTACACTGCGTAGATGCATTTTAAATAATATTTCAATGAAATTTGGAAACAAATGAACAAAATAATTTATTTCTAAAAAAAAAAAGACATTAAACTTGAACTTCGTCGAAGTATCCTCCTCGATCTTTATAACATCTTTAACAAGTCTCTCTATCAATTTGGATATCGTGTCGGTTGGTCAGTTGCTGCCAAAATGTTCACGAACCTTTCTGCCCAAGTGATCCCACAAAAGTTCAACTGACAACCCTTACTCTTCCTTCTGTTGTAGAAAGCTTAAACACAACTTTGAAGTGTGTTTAGGGTCCTTATCTTGTTGAAAGACGAACCTTTCTGCAATTAACCGAAGACCACTTAGAATAGCATTCTCATCTAGAATGGAATGCCAGACCAAAACCGACCAACATCCTCCATGTTTCACGGTGAGCACATTACATTGCTGGAAGCCAGTTTGCTCTGCAGAACGTCGAACGAAAACACTTCTCTTCGTGCAAAACAGCTGGAACTTAGCTCTAGCGCAATCTAGTCGTTTAATTTTGGCAACACGCCTAAACAAATTTATCTCCCAAAGACGCCTTGTGATTGTTAAAACGGAGACTCGGATTTCTCTATTCCTGTGTCTCTCCGCAAATTTCTGGTGCCGTAAGTCAGCATGCTTGCGTACCACATGAAATGTCCGATTTTATAGTAAACATTTAAAAGCCATTATTACTTTTTCGTAAATTTTTATTTAATCAAAATAGGATCCGTTGGCATCTATGACATTCTTCCAACGTGATACAAGGTCAAATATACCTTTTTCGTAGAAGTGCTGACTTTTTGAGACATTTAAATCTTCAAAGGCTTTTATGACCTCTGCTCGGTTTCGGAAGACCTGCCGGCAAAATCAATCCAGATTGCGGAAAAGGTGGTAGTCCGTTGGGGAAGGATCAGGAGAATACGGTGGGTGCGAAGAATTTTAAATCTCAATCTTTGTGACTCGTTCAGTTCATGGGGTACCCACTTATCGAGTTTATTTACCTTTCTTATGATAAAAATGTGTCGACTTATTGTCATGGGGAATACTCCCATGTTTTTTGCAATCTCCCGCACCGATTTCGTTGGGTCAGTATCTACCGTTGCTCTTAAAACATCGTCGCCAATTAACGTTTCCGGTTTCCCACATGGCTTATTTTCGACGCTGAAATCTCCCGAACGGAACTTTCCAAACCAACGTCGAATGGTGCTACCGCTACATCCTCAAATGCGTTATTAATGTTTTTCATTGCCAATGACGCATTATGTCCCATTTTAAATTCATAAAGGAAGATGGTCCGAATTTGAACTGCCTACAGCATGGTTAACAATTCCTAGAAAAAAAAATAACTGTACTTGTAACGAACCCTAAAAGTTTCACACATCAACACACGTACTACTTTACCTTATAAAAAAAGAAAAAGAAAATTGCACGTTCTGGCACAGATGTTCTTATTTCGGACTGAGCGAAAATCGGACATTTCATGTGGTACAACCTAATAGTAATCACAATAAAGTTATCCTCCTGCTTAGTGTTTTTTCTTGGACGTCCACTTCTTGTGCTGGGATCCCTGCTTTCGGTCTCATTAATTCGTTTGATGATGTAATGGATTTCAGTTTCCGATCACCCCGCTTCAAGTTATTTCAGTGTCAACAAATAAATACAATTTTTAGTTTTGCCAACCGACGACACCGCCTTTATATCATCTTACTCTAATAACACTCATAAACGCAAACACCCAACATTACGATCTACATATGTGTGTAATAACATTTACAATGTAATGATAAAACTACATTTTGAGTATTGTTATCCTGTAGAATTGGTCAGGCCATAACCAATTTTCAACCGTTGGCTCATTGCAGACCCCCTGGCAGCTGACCGCCTCGTGGTGGGGGGCGGGCAACGTGACTGGGATGTGCGGATTGGGTAACTTAAATAGTTATTCCCATCCATACAACCCAGTCACGGCTAACAAAGCGCACCCCATGATGACACGAAGAAGACGACCGGCCTCGGATATTGCCAAGCCTGGTAAGCCAGGGCATCCTTTGGAGCCAGGCCTGAAGGGTGTCAGGATGCGAGCGTCTGGTGGTCGGCCTGTCCCGCTCGGCAGCCGGCCGGGTCAAACACGAAATGGCTACGAGCTTCCTGTCAATGGTCTCGCGAACCATTACGGGGGTCAAGGGGTGAACGCGCTGTACACCGATAGGGGCACAGATGGACTCTCTGAGATTCGACAACGGCATCGACTTAGGATAGGCACATGGAACGTCTCATCGCTCACAGGGAAGGATCTTGAGCTGGTTGGGGAGGCTGTTAAAAGTCGACTAGATATAGTTGGCGTCTCTTCAACAAAGCAGAGAGGTTCTAAAACTGTGGACCTTTCGGGTGGGTGGAAGCTCTTCCTGTCAGGAGTCGCACCCTCAATGTCTGCTCGGGCGGGAGTGGGGATACTCACAAGTCCCAGGTTGACAGACAGAGTATTGGAGTGGATACCATTAGGAGGGAGAGTTGCGATCTTAAAGCTCAAGCTTGAAAGATCAACTCTGGCATTGGTGCAGGTGTATGCACCGAACCTTCTGTCAGAGTACGCAGCTTTCTTAGATGAAGTTGATGTTGCCCTTGAAAAGGTTGCAGATATGGATTCTTTTGTCCTGAGGGGTGACTTCAATGCTCATCTGGGTGTAGATGTTATGACATGGCGGAGTGTGATTGGGAGGAACGGTGATCCTGATCAAAACGCGAACGGAGAGAGGTTGTTGGATTTTTGTTGTGAAAATGGCTTATCCATCATGAACACCATCTTTCCACACAAAGACATTCACAAATACACGTGGTACCGTCAGAGTCTTCAGCAGAAGTCGCTGATCGATTTCTTTGTGGTACCATCGTGTCTGAAGAGAATGGTTTGTGATGTTCGCGTATTGAGAGGGGCCGAACTGTCAACTGATCATCACTTAGTGCTGTGCAAATTGTATCTTAGCGAGAGAGTGCCTCCCCTACCAAAGCGTAAACCAAGGATGGTTACACGCATACGATGGGAGAGGTTACAGGACGATGAGATAAGGGAGACATTTGCACGGCAAATATCTGAAAGGTTTGAACGAATTCCAACTGTTCCATCAAATGTAGAGGAAGAATGGCAACTGTTTTCAACAGCGGTTATTGCCTCTGCGGGAGATGTTTGTGGAGTGAAGCGGCTTGGTGTGGCGGCTGGTGGTGAGAAAAGAACTGCTTGGTTTAAAACGCCCGGAGTTCAAGAAGCCATCAGAGAGAAGAGAGAGCCTTTAAGGTGTGGATTCACTTGGGGAACTCCGATTCTCGAAATCGGTACACTGAGGCGCGAAGAACTTGCAAATTAGCTGTGGAAACAGCGAAAGAACAGTCTTGAAAGGAGTTTGGCGAGAAATTGGAACGTGACCACAGATCTGCAAATAAGATGTTCTGGCAGACCGTCCGCCGACTCAGAGGAAAAAAGTTGAATATCGTTGTAGGAGTCAAATCCAAAGACGGTAGACTTCTTTCCAATGAGGAGGACATCTTACGCAGATGGAGCGTGCACTTTTCAGAATTGCTCAATCCCGAACAGGGCACCGAAGATGACAGACCTGTGGTCGAGAGTTGGGCGGAAAGTAGTCCTACGGTAGAGGAAGTAACTTTGGCGATCAAAGCGCTAAAAGTTGGCAAATCTGCTGGTGTGGACGAAATTCGGCCAGAAATGCTCAAGGCTTTAGGTAAAGAGGGAGTGCAATGGCTCTCGCGTGTCATTAAAGTGGCCTGGGAATGCGGTGAAACACCTGGTGATTGGCAAATGGGGGTGATAGTTCCTCTTTTTAAAAAAGGGGACAAAAGAGATTGCGCCAACTACAGGGGTATATCTCTTTTAAGTCTCCCTGGAAAAGTCTTCGCTAAGGTGCTAGAAAAACGTTCCAGAGCTGTGGTTGAGGACAGTTTGGGGGATGAGCAGTGCGGTTTCCGTCCCGGTAGAAGCACAACCGACCAGTTGTTCACTCTCAGAATGGTTCTTGAGAAAGCCTGGGAATATGCCAAACCTGTCTACACTTGTTTTGTGGATTTGGAAAAAGCATATGATAGGGTTCCTCGAGGCAAACTCTGGAGTGTTCTGCAGGAGTATGGGATTGATGGTTCCCTGTTAAGGGCGATTCAGTCTTTATATACAAACTGTAAAAGCTGTGTTCGGATAAACGGTGTTAAATCAATACCTTTCACTGTGGGCGTTGGAATCCGCCAGGGGTGCGTTTTGTCACCTCTCCTCTTCATTGTATATATGGATTGGATGTTGCAGCGCAGCCGTGGCGGGGAATGTTTCAAAGTGGGAGACCTAAGGATTAGTCATCTGCTCTTTGCGGATGATTTGGTCATCCTTGGGTCCTCTCAAACCGAACTTCAGCGCGCACTCGAAAGGTTTGTAGCCGTTTGTGATGATGCTGGAATGAAGATCAACGTGAACAAATCGGAAGTAAAATGGTCGTTTCCAAAAAACCCATTCAGTGCACTCTGCATGTTAGTCGAGTCCCACTGAAGCAGGTGGAGAAGTTTAAGTACCTCGGGGTTTTATTCACGAGTGATGGGAGGAGCAATGCCGAGTTATCCTGTAGAATTGGTCAGGCTGGATCAATTTTGAGAGAGCTTGGCCAATCTGTTATAAGGAAGGCCGAACTTAGTATTCAAGCTAAGCTATCGGTTTTTAACTTGGTGTATGTTCCAACTCTCACCTATGGTCATGAAATTTGGGTAGTGACCGAAAGAATAAGATCGCGGATACAAGCTGCCGAAATGAGGTTCCTTCGCGGTGTTGTTGGAATAACTCGTAGGGATCGAGTGCGCAACACCAGAGTACGCGAGGCGCTCAACGTTGAGCAGCTACTTCTCCGAACGGAACGATCTATGCTTCGATGGTTTGGTCACGTAGTGCGTATGCCCCCAGACCGGCTTCCAAGACGCGCCATGGTTGCCGTCCATCAGGTAGACGACTTCGCGGAAGGCCCAGAAATAGATGGTTGGATCAAGTTCGACATCTCTCTTGGAGCCGCTTAGGGATTCTCCCTGATGAATTGGAGTCAATGGCGGAGGATCGAGAAGGATGGAGAGTCCACCTGAGCATCCTACCCCCGCGACCCTCATGAAGGATTAGCGGGCCATTGAAAATGAATGAAATGAATGAATGAATGGCTCATTGCAATCGTGTATCAGATTCATGACTGTACTACGGATACTGCTATGTATATTTTAAAGAACTCAATGAATTGATTCCTTGAAATACATTTGGGGGTACAATAAGGCAAACAGCTATGGCCCGGTCTATTCCCTTTCTTCCATTCGCAACCGCACTAAAATCCATCTTTCAAAATTGTTTTCACACAGAACACTCTATATAAGGAACACACTTTGAAAGTTTACATTCTCTAACCACTCAAGAGCTCCTTTTTTTTAGACAGTGTGCACTTTGTTTTGTCCTCATTTACTTCAAGACTAACTCATTTCACGGTGAGCGTCCGATGATGTCAGCCTGTTAAAGATAACTCCTTCCGTGCACCGCTTGATTAGTTTTGTCGGGACCCCAGATTGAATCGTCATCATAGAGAGCTCAAGACATGAATGCGGGGTAAAAAGCCGTGAGGTTCGACTTGCTATCTTTTCATGGGTTTACCTCAGTGTAAAAATCGCTGCTCTGGAAGGTAGTACGTGCCGATTAGCAGAAAGCCCTAAATCGTTAACACAATATCTTAGATAGGAGCACACATACAACATTAAGAATTGATATGCCTCCGAATTTCTTGCCAGATATACATATGTATGTATGCAGGTTTGCCTTTTGGTATATGGCGTATGTATTGTAGGTGTTTGCATAAAAAAAAAAAAAAAAAAAAATGACAGGAAAAAAGAAAGATACATAAATAGATTGCAGTGCAAATCAAACAAATTAATAAATAACATAAACTATAAGTGAAACACCATTTACCATTTATTATCTGATATACAACAGCTTCTTCAAAATTTCTCAGTCAACTTAATAATTCTAATAGAGATAATTTAAATTTTCGCTCTATATTGAAGTTCAGTAGCGGAATGATATCGAGAAAGATTAAACATAATTTCCAATCATTTGTTTTGCATCACTTGTAATTTTCTAATATGGCTGTACAATTTCCCCATACTTGGCAGCCTCATAGAAGTATTGATTGGAATACAACTTGCGAATAATAATTTTATTGAGAGCGCTTTGGAAGTACTTTTTATTTGTAGGGCGTATAGCATTTTTGTGACAATGTTCATCTTTTGTTTTGTTTTGAATATACGTTCTTTGAATGTTAATGGTCGAGATATATCCCCAAACGGTAGTACATGTGATGATATAAGAACTTAAGCCTTTTCACTTAGCCTAGGGCTACCAACTCCTACTCTCAACCTTCACGTGGTGACCGCCGAGTGCCTAGCACCTTAGTCGAAGATAGGGTAACCAGCCCTTTTGGAATGTTTTTGACGGCAGCAGATGAGAGAGGGGGGATGAGTTCTTTCTCTCTAGAGCACTTCTTGTTCCAGACGGCAGCGGATCCGATAACGGATTCAGGCTAGTCAACTTTGCGGCGGAACGAACGTTTTCGTAGCTAGTATGCGGTCTTAATATTCACAAGCGGTCATGGCTCTATTTTGATTGAAAAACCGTCAACCAAATCGATCACATTGTGATCGGCGCAAAGTACTTTTCCAGTATGGGTATCCGGACTTTCCGAGGAGCCAACGTGGACTCGGATCACTACCTAACCTAGTTGTAGCAAAGGTAAGGATGCGGATATCCAGAATAGAGCGAAATCAACGGAATACTGTGAAGAAGTCCTATGCTGAAGGCAGCAAATGCGAAAGACCAGTGGCAGCGTTGCCAACAAGCCATCAGAGATGCCGCCTCTGATGTACTGGGTTTCTCTCAGTCACAATAACGAAACCCCTGCCAGCAAGCACATGCAGCAAAACAAGAAGCGTACAAAACGGCGCTTTATAAAAGGACTAGAGCTACTCGCGAGCTCTACGAGCGAAGGAGAAAAGAGGAACATCGATTTTTCAGAAAGAAGAAAAAGGAGTATGAGAAGCACTCGATCGAGAAGATTGAGAGACTTTATTGCAGATATGATGTTCAAAAATGGTACCCTCTTCTCATGATCTGTAAACAAGGGATCATAACCCTTCAACTTCACTACATTTCTACTGATCCGCCTATGGCTTTCGCCTGTTTGACGTCAGAAAATATCGTCAGGCCTCCCAATTTTGAATATTTAGCTATTGAGGCAAATCAAATGCTGGTGTCCTTGCATTTGTGTGATCCAGGCGTTTATATGCCTGCCTTTCTTTCGCGATGTCCTTGTAAACGTTCATTGATATTGCCTTTTAAACAGAGTTCAACTGATCTCTTCTTTGAACTTAACAATACCAATTTAGCCTGTCGCGCTCTATTATTCGTGAAATGGTTTCTTTGACGTGAAGGGTTCCACGGATCTTTGAACTTTTTATTCGATCAAGCTTTGTCACTCCTGCTGCCATGCGAAGCATTTTCATTTCAGCTGCCTTTACTTTACTCTCATACTTGTTGTACATTGTCCAACATTGTGAAACTTATGTGAGCGCTGCACACACAACTGCGGTGTAGAGCTTTCTTTTCAACTTAGGTGCCATTTTACGGTCACAGAAAATAGCGGAGCTTTCCCACCACTTCATCCACCCTACACTTAGGCGATGATTGACATCGTCATCACAGGTTGCTTCGCTTTTTACCAAAAGTTAAAAAAAAAAACATACCAGGGTTTCAAAGCAAAAAATGTTATCAGGTACATCGGAATACGAACATTTAGCATTTTAAATAATACACCGTTATGCCAAACGGAGTCAAATGATTTCTCTATATACCGATGACCATATGTTATGCGCTATTTAAACTACTCTTCTTTGAAATCCCGATGCCTATGCAAACTTCACTACTTTCCCACATGTCTTCTCAGCAAGCAATAAATACAAACTAAACACAGTTCTATTTTAAATCTTGCGCAATAATATTGGAATGCGTAAGGATAAACCATTTTCACGCAATATTTTGCGCACTAATACTGACAGTTGTAAGAACCGCTTAAGGCCCTCTAATCATCAGGCATGTGCTCGATGACTCATACTCTATCCACGATTTGCTGTATGAACCCTCCAGTCTGAAAAGCGCCACTGCATCGCTTGCAATAAAAAACCTGAAACCTCTGATGAGACAACTTTGTTCAACTGGACTGGTCTTTTTCAAGAAGTTATATTACGTAAAAGATATTAGGTGATTGTATATGCTGCGTTAGGCGATCGAAAGACAATAATCCTGATTGTCGTTGGCGTTTGTCGCTTTTCGACGATTGTCGTTTTATTCATAGCTACGACCTGTTGACCGTTAAACATTACTAAGCAATTTGTTTGTCGTATAGAATAGAATACTATTACAACTCTTTCACAGTGAAAAAGTTATGAAAATGGATTCGTGCTACAGCTGAAGAATAAAATGACAATCGTCGAAAAGCGACAAACGCCAACGATAATCAGGGTGATTACATGAAAAGGTATCACATCAATCATATTCTGTACATCTACACATACATTCTTCGTTGCCTCCGTATCTTATACAACAACAAGACCCTAACTATTTTTAAAATCGTTCATTTAAATGCTAGTTCAATCTTTCTTTCATATATCTTCCCAGGTACCTACCTCCTATTCTGGCCATGTGGATGGAGCATAGCATTAAGTGCACCGGCTGGTTGCTGGCCTGACCCTGTTACGTTGGGTCTTTTTGCTACCGGTGCACTCATAATGCGAGGAGCTGGTTGCACCATTAACGATCTCTGGGACAAGGACCTTGATGCCAAAGTGGAACGAACCAAAACTCGCCCTCTGGCTAGTGGTGAAATTTCTCAATTTGATGCTATAGTGTTCCTTTCAGCACAACTCAGTCTAGGCCTTCTGGTTTTATTGCAACTAAATTTACAATCGATCATTCTCGGTGCTTGCTCCCTAAGTTTGGTTATTACATACCCACTAATGAAGCGCATCACATATTGGCCACAATTAGTGCTCGGAATGGCTTTCAATTGGGGTGCACTATTAGGCTGGTGTGCAACTCAAGGTGATGTTAATTGGTCGGCTTGCTTGCCTCTGTATTTGTCTGGCATTTGCTGGACCATTGTCTATGATACAATTTATGCACATCAAGATAAGCTTGATGATGTACAGGTCGGTATCAAATCAACTGCCCTTCGTTTTGGCGAAAATACAAAGCTCTGGTTGTCGGGATTCTCTACTGCAATGATGTCGGGTCTTGTGGCTGCAGGAGCGGCTTGTGATCAAACGTGGCCATATTACACAGCTGTTGGAATAGTGGCTGGACATTTAGTACAACAGGTAACATACGAATATAATAGCAACATTTTCATATCAGTTTCATTTTCTTTATGTTTGCAGATCTATTCCTTAAACATTGACAATCCAACAGACTGTGCGAAGAAATTCATTTCAAACCACCAAGTGGGACTTATTCTATTCCTTGGCATTATACTTGGTACTCTTCTTAAAACCAAAGAGAAGCGAACAAACACCTCCAGTCAAACACAACAGACCACATCGTATGTAAAAATACCAACTCAACCCGCGATGCTCTCAAGTTCAGTGTGATTGAATACAAAACCATTTTGTAAATAAGCCGAGCTAGACCAAAGTAAACCCCATGTGTTGTTATTCATTCAATGCAAAATTAATACATTTTTATTGAGATAGTGAAAATATATGTTAAATATAAAAGTAAAATTCATTAAAGAAAAAAAGACAGTTGTTTGGTGTGGAATTCAAATTAAGTCGGCTACGTTCATTGGCATCTCGTCAATCTGCGTCGAATAGTACTGTTCAATATCTCGGAGGATGCGAATATCATCGGATTTAACGAAATTAATTGCGACACCCTTACGTCCAAAACGACCCGAACGACCTATGCGATGAATGTACAACTCACGATTGTTTGGTAGATCATAGTTGATTACCAGAGAGACCTGTTGTACATCGATACCACGAGCCCATACATCTGTTGTGATTAGAACACGGCTTTGTCCTGCACGAAATTCCTTCATAATTTCATCACGTTCCTTTTGGGGCATGTCACCGTGCATCGAGCTTACCGTAAAGTTAGCTTCTCGCATTTTTTCAGTTAGCCAATCTACCTTACGTTTGGTATTGCAGAAAATGACGGCTTGAGTTATGGTAAGCGTGTCATAAAGATCGCATAATGTATCGAATTTCCACTCTTCACGTTCTACAGCTACGAAGAACTGCTTAATTCCTTCCAATGTCAATTCATCACTGTAAAGAGACAATTTTTTATTTATTTCAAATTAAAGGTTGGACGAAATACATATACAGTGGAAGTCGCATAGAACGACGGTGAAAGGACCGACAAATGCTGTCGACGTAATAAGCGACTTCCAACAGTCGTACTATGCGACTTTCACTGTATATGTTCGATCTGTTGAAGTCAAATGTAAACAACGAATTAAGGCAACATTATTACGAATTATGTATGTATGTTTATATGTATTAGAGATTGGCAAAAAATCACTACTTGTGAATTACTCACTGGGAATGAAAATTCACATTCGCAGCCTGTGAACGACTTCAAAATAAACTGTGAATGGTTAAAACGTGAATGAGGAAATCTTTTTCACATCGCATTTCTGTATTCGCAATAAGAGAGAGAAGAGCTAGCATTGCTCAGTGCAGAGCGACGAACGAAGAACGAAATGTACACACCAAACGATACAGAGCTGGACCGTATGAGAATGTGTATACCTAATGTTAATAAGGGAGTAATTATTTTTTACATCACATCTATGTATACTGAAGTGCGAGGCAGCGAAGGATAGAACAAAGCAAAACGTGATGAACGAAATGCCTTAGGTACACAAACAATATGCAGGTATATGTAATGTATGTTATTCGCTGGGTTATACCACACAAAAATTTGTTTGTTTGGTGTGTATAAGTGCGCGTACCAAAAAAAAAAAAAAAATACTTTTAAGATGCCGCCAATAATAAAGCGAAAAAAGGTAATTTGTGCCAAGCGAAATTATCATACAAAATCAGCACATCAAATTTAAAAAGTTTCTGATGTAAGCTTATTTTTTGAATTATTGGGTCGAAACAGTATTAGTACTAATAGGGATAGTACATGCATACATCCACACATGTTTATTAACGAATTACCTACATTTTATGATACATGAAATCGATAATATAATAATTTATTGATAGATTTATGATTTAATTATGGTGTTTTGACTTTCTTCCCAAGAATTTTATTCGTAAAAAAAATTACTCCCATACATTCACAGTTGTAGCTGTAAACATAAATTCATGACTTAGCCCAACTCTAGTATGTATGCTAGTAACGATTAGTACATCACTGACCCCGCAATATGCCTATAATATGACGTGATGTGAAAAACATGTTTGTGTCCGAGGTGAAAATATTCTCGGGAACCTTGAAAGCAAAAGAAGCGTCGTTCATATGCGCATACCTGCATACTGCGTTCTTTTCATAGGTCCTCTCGCTTCTAAACTATACACGCTACATGCATTTAATTTTACATAGACATGTGAAGAATATTGACCCCTAAACATAGCCAGTGCCTTACTTTGGATGTGGCTCCAAAACAAGCAAAAGGAGCGACCGTTTTTTATTTTCCTGCAATATTTGCAATATGCACTCATAGACATCCGAAATGCTGTTGGTGTATTGACTGGACACAGTGACAGAATGACTACATGAATGAAGAACAAATAGAATCTATTCGTAGTTGCTTTGTGATTGTCCAGCAATGGCACTTAAAGAAGCGTTACTCTTGGCACTTACTTTGTTTGAGAACTACGAAACAAACTCTTGAGATTCGTATATTTTTCTGTGTGGTTTAGTTAGCAGTCATATCCCCGAAGCGGGTTACTGACATCGGTGTATCCGGCCCCTCGTCCTAGGGGTTGCTAAAAAAAAGGATCTGGTCCTCCAGGTTGGGGGGTTGTGCCGTCGGGTTAACTTCCTTACCACGTAAAAAACCTTCGGTTACGAAGCAACCAACAGCCTCGGATACGAATGAATTTACTGTTGACGACCCAAGCAAACGTAAAAAGGACTACGATCTTCGTGTCTGCACGTGGAATGTTAGGTCCCTCTACAAACCACGTGCAGCCGAACAACTTGCGGAGGCCCTAAAGTGTCTCAAAGCAGACATTACCGCCATCCAAGAAGTGCGATGGGATGGGCCGGGCAATAGGAGTATGAAAAACTGCGACATCTACTACGGCGATTGCTACAGACAAAAAGGACAGCGTCTATTCGGGTGCGGATTTGTCATTGGAGGCAGACTTAGGCAAGAAGTCTTGAGTTTCCGGCATGTGAACGAGCGCCTTGTGACTATCCGTATCAAGGCTAAATTTGCCAACATTAGCCTAATATGCGTTCTCGCCCCTCATGAGGAGAAGGGAGACGCGACGAAGGATGACTTCTGCCAGCTCTTGGACAAGACGTATGAGCAATGCCCTAGCCACGACGTTAAAATGATCCTAGGTGATTTCAACGCAAAGCTAGGAAGAGAGGACGTCTTTAGTAGCGAGGTCGGAAAGCACAGCCTGCACGACATCACATCCGACAACGGAATCAGAATAATCGACTTTGCAGTGGGGCGAAACTTTGTCGTAGCTAGTACGCGGTTCCCACGTCTCGACATTCACAAAGGAACGTGGCTCTCCTTTGATCGAAACACTGTTAACCAAATCGATCACATTGCGATCGACGCAAGGCACTCTTCCAGTATTCTGGGTATCCGGACTTTCCGAGGAGCCAACGTGGACTCGGATCATTACCTAGTTGTGCCAAGGTACGGATGCGGATATCCACAACGGAGCGAAATCAACGAAATACTGTGAGGAAATTTTACGTCGAAAAGCTACAATCGCAAGAGACCGCCAGAACCTTTGCCTATCGAGTTTCTTCTAATCTTAATCTAAGTCCTATGCCGCCAGCTAAATGCGGAAGACCAGTGGCAGCGATGCCAACAAGCCATCAGAGAAGCCCCCTCCGATGTACTAGGCTTCTCTCGGCCACCACAACGAAACCCCTGGTTTGATTAGGAATGCCGACAAGCACATGCAGCAAAACAAGAGGCGTACAAAGCGGCGCTGCATAGAAGGACTAGAGCTGCGTACGAGCTCTACGTGCGCAGGAGAAAAGAGGAACATCGACTTCTCAAAAAGAAGAAAAAGCACCATGAGAAGCGCTCGATCGAGGAGATTGAGAGACTTTATTGCAGGAATAATGTTCGAAAATGTTACCAAAAGGTAAAAGGAACATGCCAGTGTTTTAAAGCCAGAACAGAAAGCTGCAGGGACGAAAATGGTAACATAGTAGTAGAATCGCAGTCGGTGCTGAGGATATGGAAGGAACACTTCTGCAGACTGTTAAGCGGCGATGATGACCAATATTCCACTGTCAACAGTGACGATGGCAGTCAAGATTCCCGTCAACCCGATCGGAATGAAGTGAGGATAGCGATATAACTCAAATCCAACAAAGCTGGAGCCGACGGCCTTGCCGCTGAACTTTTCAAGGCAGGAGGAGATGAGTTAGTCAGGGTTATCGCGAATAAATTTTCCCTCGGAATGTTTCTTACGAACAAAAATTATGTACCTTCAAAAATAGGGAGAAAATTCATCGGGGAAAAATTGAATATCGCTATTACGTTGAAGTTCTCCTGAATTATCATTCATGATACCCATTTCTTTTCCGCGGAATTATTTCCTCTTTTTTGAAGATACCTAATTTTTGTTCGGGGGAAAAATTTATTCACGATAACCCTGAGTAAGGAGCATGCACCAGCTCATCTGTAAAATCTGGTCGGAAGAAAGTATGCCCGATGAATGGAACCTCAGCATCGTTTGCCCGATCCTGAAGAGAGGAGACCCTCTGAACTGCGCCAATTACAGAGGTATAAGTCTCCTCAACATCGCATATAAGATCGTGTCTGCCGTATTATGTGAACGCCTAAAACCGATCGTCAAGAACCTGATAGGTCCTTATCAGTGCGGTTTCAGGCCGGGAAAGTCCACCATTGACCAAATATTCACACTACGGCAGATCTTTGAAAAAAACCAATGAATATAAAATTGATACGCACCACCTCTTTATCGATTTCAAAGTTGCCTATGATAGCGTGTATAGAGACGAGTTATACAGAGCCATGTCTAGTCTTGGCATCCCTGCCAAGCTCGTCCGTTTGTGCAGAATGACGATGGAGAACTCTCGCTGCTCCATCAAAGTCGGTAAGAACATCACCGAACCGTTCGATGTCAGGTAAGGTCTTAGACAAGATTACGCGCTATCATGCGATCTCTTTAACATAGTACTTGAGAGAATTGTACGAAACTCACGAGCCAACACCGGAGGTACAATCTTTTTCAAGTCTGTACAACTACTCGCTTATGCCGATGACATTGACATAACCGGAAGAACTCAGCGGGCCGTCAATGGGGCATTTACAAGTATTGAGATCGAGGCAGCAAAGATGGGTCTAGCGGTCAATGAAAGCAAAACAAAATATATGCTGTCTACAAAAAAGGACACCCAACATCGGCGTCTTGGACAGAACGCCACAATAGACAGATATAATTTTGAGGTAGTAAAGGATTTTGTCTACCTAGGCTTTATGGTGAACTCCGCAAATGACATCAGTAGGGAGATGTCAATCTTGCCAATCGTTGTTTCTATGGGCTAAAACGGCAATTGAGTAGCAAAGCCCTATCTCGAACTACTAAGGTAACTCTTTATAAGATTCTAATCATCCCAGTCCTGCTGTATGGCGCAGAGGCATGGGCTTTGACAAAACCGGATGAGGATGCCCTTGGTTATTTCGAGAGAAAAGTTCTTCGAGCGATCTTTGGTCCCGTCTGCATAGACGGTGAGTGGAGGAGAAGGTACAATGCCGAGCTATACGGCCTGTACAAGTACATCGACTTAGCCAGAAGAATTCACATACAGCGACTAAGATGGCTGGGTCATTTAGAGCGGATGGAGCCCAACGTTCCCGCTAAGAAAGTTTTCGAATCCACCCCGGATGGACGACGCAGTAGAGGACGACCTCGCGGTAGGTGGCGCAAACAAGTGGAGGCGGACTTCAACCAACTTGGCGTGCGCAACTGGAGGCAGCTGACTCGTAACCGTGCTAGCTGGAGAGGTTTGTTAGTTGAGGCCCAGGTCCACCCCGGACCGAATTTAAAATTCTGAAAGAAATTGGCTCTAACGGTTTCTAACCAAGATCCCGTACCGCATACTATTTTTTAAATCCTCTTTAACTTACAAAATATGTGCAAAACTAGAGGCGATAAAATAAAACAGTCAGTGCTTTGTTTACATTAACTTACCGCTTGACAAGTATCCGAATCGGGTCGGTCATAAATTTTGAAGTCATCTCGAGGATTTCATGCGGAAGTGTCGCCGAGATTAACACAACTTGTGTTGCCGGCGGCAAGTACCTGTACACATCGTAGATTTGTTCTTTGAAACCCTTATTCAGCATTTCGTCCGCTTCATCGAGCACCAGCATCTTGATTGCTCTGCAAGAGTGCACATCATTTAGTTCAAAAGTATCCAAACATTCCCATTTAACTCACCTTGTCCGCAAAACCCTTCTTTTTATCATATCAAACACACGTCCCGGTGTTCCACTCACAATATGTTGCCCGTAGTCCAGTTTCCTTATATCCTCACCCAAATTAGTACCGCCAATGCAAACATGGCACTGAACATTCATAAAATCACCCAAAGCAAGGATAACCTTTTGGATCTGAACAGCCAACTCACGAGTGGGCGACAAACACAGAACTTGTGTTTCACGCAAAGTTGTATCCAAACTTTGCAGTATTGAAATGGAGAACGTTGCCGTTTTGCCCGTACCCGATTGCGCTTGGGCAATAACATCGCGTCCCTTGACTATGGGCTTGATACTTCTCTGTTGTATGGCGGACGGCTTCTCGAAACCTTTTCAAGTAGTTGGTGCAATTAGTTCTGCAGATTCTGTAAAATATCACAAATTGACCCACTTACCGTAAGCGTAGATACCCCTCAAGAGTTCCTCCTTCAGGTTCATCGAGTTAAATGTGGGAATCACTTCCACATCTTCGCTGGTCTCAAACTCCACGTTTGATAAATCTTCTGCTTGCGCTCCGCGGCGAGCCATTTTTATGTTTACTTTCTCCGTAGTTAGGCCGTTTAGAATCTGCTAAAATTAGTGAAATTAGTTTCAGCGAAATTTTACAAATTTCCCACTATAGTTCGACTTCAACAAACTAAGTTAAAACCTCGCTGCACGAATAATGCGTCAATTCTGACATATACTTATTAAAGTTTCCTTATCCACGACCTCTGCAAGTGAATTGCACTTCTGAATGGCATGCCCTCTAGTGGCCATACACGTGGGACAGTGTTCGTGCTAGTTAGGCAGCAAATCATTTTGGTTTCCTGCGGTTGTATAAACTAAATCCAGATAAGAACCGATTGTTACATATCCTTTTCTGGTGTCGGTCTAAGATTATTCGGAGCTGCTAACCAAATGTTTTCCATACGCGGATTCTTAAGCGCTAGTATCGTATAGTAGAATTTCCCTAGGTCGAAGACACAAGAATTTACGTTTGATAACACAATTTTCCTTATAGCATGTCCCCACCAAAACTAAATACGAGATTTAGCGAAAAAAAAAATGTAGATTTACGTGAGGTTTCCCCACCGGAATTTAGGATTTATATTGACGATTGCAGTAAAAAAGATTTTCATAGCTGCTAATATTTTTATAGATTCCAAGAAATAAATTTAAACTATTTAAAACTATTATTGGCGTATAATATAAAGTCACAAAATGAAGTGAAAGTGTTAACAGATGCATTGGACATCTCCTTGAAGATGTGGGAATTTTTCCTGGCACCCCGGAGCTCCGAAAGTTTGTCCGCCCACAGTTCCACCAAGAAATCTTCGTGCGAACTGCGCCATGCTTTGGGCTTTTCACCAGTTTTGATTGTTTCGTTGTCTGCAAGCAAAGAAAATGATTTGTATTATGTACGAATTATATACAAAAATTTAAAAATACTTACCAAAAAAATAATCCCAATCGATCAATATTTCATTTCATTTATTTGAAGTTTGAAACTTTCTGACAGACTTCAATTTTTTCTTTGTCAGCACACGAAAATTGCATGTGCTAACATAAAAAAGGATTGTTTGATTTGTGTCGCGTGAGGATTTAAGTGAGATTTATTATAAATCTCGAATTTAGACGGGATTTATAGACGTCAAATCGTATGGTAAATCCTCGGGATTTAGTGAAGATTTAGGTGGATTTAGCTAAATTCTTGCTTAATCCCGTATTTAGTTTTGGTGGGGACATGCCATTACACCTTTATAGAGAGGTGTGAGAATTTAGAGGAATCGGAGATCTCGGCCGAAACGACACCTTTTTCGTCGCTAAAAATACAGTATCGGAGAAGCAAAATTGGCAACACTACTCTTATTTATCTTAAATTTCAGTCTGAATATCGTAGTCTATTCTGAATACCGTAGTCAAAATGGACGTACAGAAAGGTTTGGCCTAAATCAGAAGGCCCCGGCTACCTGTATAAACTGTGAAGGAAAGCACACAGCGAACTATCGAAGTTGCTAAGAGGCAAAAGAGCTTAAGAAAAGGGGCGATAAATTAAAAAAATACTTTACGGCAGAACGCAAAACCATTCAAAGATAGACGTCAAACTGCCAAGGCAAGGATAATGACCGTAAATAAAAGGCTGGCAATGGTGCAGTGGATTGTCTGTTTGCTCATTAACCGAGGTGTGCAAGTTTGAATACATCGAAGTTTTTTCAATCAACCAACGAGCTCCCACGACGATCGGTTCTACGCACCGAAGCAAGTGAGGACAACACCTCGACCAAGGATCGTCAACCTCAGCTACACAGCTGCTGCAACAACAACGACCGTAAATAAACCCGCCAACGTAAAGACGATAGGCGGTTTAACGGAACCGTTTTAGTAATTATTTGTCTGCCTGTGATTGGCCCAGTTATGATTAAACGCAAATTTAATAGATATGACCGTGTTTAGATGATAAATCTCCATTACGTAGTGAACAGTCATGTCGTGAGTACACACTGTAGTGCCGCACTAATTTGCTAAAGTTTCGGCGTGGAATAAGTGAATTAGAACAGTTGTGTACCGAATAGTTTCGTAGCAAACCGTATGTATCCGTTACTTAGTACCTTGGAGTAATGTTTCCTTACTCTCCAATAAGTATCGTTACACACATTCAATCGTTACTTTCACATAATTCTGCTCGTGTGTGGTTTAGATTGCGAATTTAAATGGAACATTTTTCATTTCTTAAAATTCCGTATGTATGAGTACGCGGTTTAACTTTGCACGGTACTTATTAACTGATATCTGGTGGAGGTTTTCAGCTTGTAGGTTGAAGTTGCCTACCTCATTCTTTCATTTGCGTCTGTGTATCTGCTTTCTCTTCGTGTTTTTTAATTTTTATTTTGTGTGTGGGACTTACACACATGAATGCGGAGGAATACTTGTTACACGAAGCAAAATTGATGTACGTTACCATACCAATACCTTTTAAACGTTACTCGTTACTCTCTCGTCCAAGTATTTATATCAAACCGCAATCCTCACTACTCCACGATCGAACTAATAATGATAAAATGGAATAGAAACGGAATATTTCCGGTTTGGAATTTGACTGCTCACTTAACTCACTCCGATTTTTATATTTTTTCGTGACTGCCTCACTTCACCCCTCACTCTTCTCACCAACAAACCATTGACATGGCAGCGTTATGAGTAATCCATTGACATACTATAGCCGCATCTTGTTTTCCCCGTGAGCTGAACTAGTTCATCTCAAATAAAAAAACGCTCCTGGTTCACCTAGAAATTTAGAAATTTCATTTTCACAAGTTGGTAGCAGCAGCTACACACTGACGTTTAATTTGGACTAAAAATGGCGGAAAAATAGAAATCGAAGTGAGAAAAGTGATTAATATTTTTATATTTGTTTAATAATTAACAGCCGTATTAATAACAAATCGCTAACACACCGATAACCAATGATAACATTTTCTTATTAATAAAAATGTTTTCTCCATGCAATAGCTATCTGACGTTTTAATTATATCTAGAGTTTGCAAATGACAACAACTGTCCCTAATTGTACTAAAAAGAAAGCAAAATCTACTACATTCTATTGAAACGTCATAATAGCTGGATACAGGAGCGCCGTGTGGTATCATTAGTAAGAAAACTCTTCTCACTTTTAAACCCAATTTCTGTTTGCAGAAATCAGACAGGCAGTTCGCAAGCTACACTCATCACAAAATTAATTGCATCGGGCGCATTCCTGTCAACGTAACAGTTGGCAGAACTACTCGAAGATTGAACATCTATGTTGTCGATGGGGACTTCGACACTCTTTTCGGAAGGGAGTGGATTGCTCACTTCGCTAAGGAAATTAATTTTGTTGAAATTTTTTCCACAACCAATCAGATCAACCTACTTACAACTACCAATTCAAACCTGTCGCATGCTCAACAAAAGCGTCTGGATCAACTTCTCACTCGACACGACATCGCTGGCAAACTCAAGGGGCCTCCTGCCACACTACACCTGAAGCCAGGCGCGTCACCTGTTTTCGCAAAAGCGCGAGAAATTCCCTTGGCTTTAAGGGACACATACGCCAAAGAAATTGATCTGAAAATTGCCTCCGGATTTTACGAAAGAGTAGAGTATTCCGAGTGGGCATCGACAACACACGTTGTAGCGAAGAAAAATGGAAAAATCCGAATTACTGGGAACTATAAACCAACACTTAACCCGAGAATGATCATCGATGAATACCCTATACCTAAAGCTGAGCACTTGTTCAATCAAATGAAAGGTGCTACCGTTTTTTGCCACCTGGACGTTACAGACGCCTACACACATCTGCCCATCGACGAGGAGTTTAGCCATGCCATGACACTAAATACACCCACACACTGATTGATCCGCCCGACTCGTGCTGTATACGGAGCCACAAACATTCCTGCTATTTGGCAAAGGCGTATGGAAACTGTTCTGCGAGACTTAGCTAACGTACGGAATTTCTTTGACGACATCCTTATATATGCAGACAATTTCGATCATCTCTTAACACTGCTTGACACAACGTTGGATCGGATAAGATCACATGGCCTTCGACTCAATCGCAAAAAATGTGTTTTTGCCACCCCTACAGTTGAATTCCTGGGTCACAAGATCGACTCACAAGGAGTACACAAATCGGATAAGCATATTGAAGCAGTACGAGATGCTCCCAAGCCAACTACACCTGAGGAATTGCAGTTGTTCTTAGGTAAGGCGACTTATTATAGTGCTTTTATTCCAGATCTATCTACCATAGACAGGCCTTTGCGAGATATGATACATAACAAACCCTTCATTTGGACACCTGCGGCAGATAAGGCATATCTCGACATCAGAAGCACGTTGATCTCCTCTCAGGTCTTGATGCCATATGATCCATCGCTACCGCTGATTTTAGCAACCGACGTCAGTAAAACAGGATTAGGGGCCGTACTGTCGCATCGTCTGAGCAATGGTCAGGAGCGATCAATTGCCTACGCAAGCCGCACCATGAGCGCAACTGAACAACAATACCCTCAGATAGACAAAGAAGCCCTTGCCATTGTCTGGGCTGTACAAAAATTCTTACTGTATATCTACGCCCGTCACTGGACCCTAGTAACAGACCACAAACCCTTAACGCAGATCCTACACCCAGAGAAGTCTTTACCAGTACTCTGCATCAGCCGCATGGCAAATTATGCTGAATTCCTCGGAAATTTCGACTATGACGTCATATTCAAGACAACGAAAGGAAATGCGAACGCCGATTATTGCTCTCGTGCTCTACAAATTAAAGTCAACCAGATTCGTCTCCCTACATCCGGTGAAGGGGAAGGAACGGAATATGACTCGTTTGACCATTTTCTAGTCCGACAGATCAACCAACTTCCAATTCGTGCTTCACAAATCGCTCAGGAGACGAGGAAGGATCTACACCTGGGTAAAATTCTGGGACTACTCGAATCGGGCCAGTGCCTCACACGAGCAGGCTACAAGGCGCCGGAAGCTAGGTATAGGGTAGCTGCTAACTGCTTGATTTTTGAGCACAGAGTTGTAATTCCACCGACTTTACGTAACACAGTTCTAAACGATCTTCACACAGCACACTTGGGAATGGTGAAAATGAAGGGTTTAGCGCGTTCGTTTGTGTTCTGGCCTGGCATCGACGCAGACATCGAGCAAACAGCAAGAACGTGCAGCATGTGTGCCAAACATGCACACACACCACCAAAATTTCGAGATCATCGCTGGGAGTATCCTAAGGGTCCATGGGAGCGCATTCACATAGACTACGCGGGTCCATTTGCTGGTATGATGCTGCTCATCATCTCGGATGCTTACAGTAAATGGCTTGAGGTGAAAATCTCTAGTACAATGACAACCAGTTCTACTATCTCCCTTCTTGACGACGTATTTGCGGCTTATGGAGTTCCAGTGACAGTAGTCGCAGACAATGGCACAAATTTTACTTCAGTGGAATTTAAAACATATCTTCAAGCGGTGGGAGTAAAATTCAATAAGTTGACAGCCCCGTACCACCCATCCACGAATGGACAAGCCGAGCGTTGTGTGCAAACAGTAAAAGACGCACTCAAAACTATGGAAACCACAAAAGGTACTTTGCATAGAAATCTAAACGAATTCCTTCGTCATTACAGGATAGCGCCACATTCAACCACCGGTCATTCACCGTCCCAGCTCTTCTTAGGCCGTTCGCTACGGACTCGCCTCGATCTGGTCAAACCTGACGATATATACACCAGGGTTACCGAAAAACAATTTGCCTCTTATAATCCATCATTTCGCACGTTTCAACCAACGCAATCGGTGTTCTTTCTTTCAAATAACCCCCGAATGGATAAGTGGATTCCCGGCACAATCGTAACGCGACTGGGAGATCTTCACTATGAAATCGACCACTGTGGAAAACGAGTGAAAAGACACATCGACCAAATCCGGAGTCGCCAGGGAGGCTTGGCGAGCGATCACCAGATCCACGGTTCATTGCCGGAGCACAGGATCCCTGGAGGAAACCAATCCGACCGAATTCATTTTTATAAGGGTATCATCTCTCCTACGCTCACACCCCAACAACACTCATCGGAATTACAATTACCTAACAAAAGAGAACAGCGAAACGAACTCGCCACCCGCAGAAGGATGCGGACGAACCACCCAGCGACACCCGTGACCAATGAACAGGTTCAAGCACCACAGACATCTAGCCCACATTATCCAACAGTCTCTCCACAAACATTGCCCCGAAGATCGGCCGGACCAAGGAGGCCTCGGGTGCTTTTCTCACCTTGAAGACATCTCTCGGAATATGGGAAGAGGGAAGAAATATTGTGTACTGATGCAGTCCATTCACCACTCGTGTGTATTCACCCTTAGCCATTCCCTTTTCCCATTCCAGTCAGCTCTATAGTTTTCTATGATCATTATTATCTCTGCACTTTTCATTATGTATAAATCGATTGTGCGTACGTGACTTTGGTCCTTCTTTATATATACTGCGTTTAATAATAAAGTTTTTGGTTTGCTTGTAAAACAAGGTATAGATTTGTACTTTTCAAATACAGGACACAACAGGCAGGCTTGGGAGGGATCCAGTCCGCACTTAGGGTAGGGTTAGGAGGGATCGAGTCCGCACTTAGGGCAGACTTGGAAAGTAGCCGTTCGCACTTAGGGCAGGCGTGCTGTGACCCAGTCCGCACTTAGGGTAGGCTTAGGAGGGATCCAGTCCGCACTTAGGGCAGGCTTGGAAAGTAGCCGTCCGCACTTAGGGCAGGCGTGCTGTGACCCAATCCGCACTTAGGGCAGGCTTAGGAGGGATCCAGTCCGCACTTAGGGCAGGCTTAGAAAGTAGCCGTCCGCACTTAGGGCAGGCGTACTGTGACCCAGTCCGCACTTAGGGTAGGGTTAGGAGGGATCGAGTCCGCACTTAGGGCAGACTTGGAAAGTAGCCGTTCGCACTTAGGGCAGGCGTGCTGTGACCCAGTCCGCACTTAGGGTAGGCTTAGGAGGGATCCAGTCCGCACTTAGGGCAGGCTTGGAAAGTAGCCGTCCGCACTTAGGGCAGGCGTGCTGTGACCCAGTCCGCACTTAGGGCAGGCTTAGGAAGGATCCAGTCCGCACTTAGAGCAGGCTTGGAAAGTAGCCGTCCGCACTTAGGGCAGGCTTAGGAGGGACCCAGTCCGCACTTAGGGCAGGCTTAGGAGGGATCCAGCCCGCACTTAGGGCAGGCTTGGAAAGTAGCCGGCGGCACTTAGGACAGGCGTTCTGTGACCCGGTTCGCACTTAGGGCAGGCTTAGGAAGTAGCTTGACAAAGGGCGGCAAATCCGCTGTGGTTAACTCGGTTTGTTTCTCTCAGAGGGGGAGAAACCTATCGGACGGGCCGGCTATAGCTAGTAGCAGACCCGTGGGTTATTACCCAATCACCGAGGTGAAGGCAGAAAAATCGGTGGAAAGTCGTAAGACCAATTCCTGGAGAGGCTGTCAAAAGTACTCTGGATTGGTACTATCACGCTTGAGCAGACTCTGCCGACTGCCTTTCATCCACTTTCCTTTATGGAAAAATCCTGCAAGACGAGAATGTGAATCTTGAGCCAATGCAGAATTTCCTCCACATTCTCGTCTGCGACCTTTGTATTTACTTTTCCTCATATTGTATTATTCTCCCTTTCCTCGGTTTCCTCTTGTTTGACTGAGGATTCGGAGAATGTTCACGGTTTCGCTACCTGCCAACAGATGGCGGCCTCCGCATTAGGTGTTTAGTGAGGTGTGCGTAGAGTGTGGATGATCCCATCTGTAGTGGTGGATTATGTCACTTCGTTACAAGATACTTATGTCAGAAAGTGAGGATACAACAAATAACTATGATTTACTTCTGCCATTCAGCAGAACTGCTACGCTTTACATATAATTTTTTTTTTGTGAAAAGCCATCTGGTGGTGAGGTATGGGATAGAAATTCCGGTTCACGAAAATGGAACCAGCTCAAGTGCTGGTTCAATTGTTGTTTTTGCATCCTGTGTAAAAATATGAACTGAACCGGTTCATGGGGAAAACAAAACGCGGCTTATATATGGACTGTTAGTAAGATGTCAATTCCATACAATCTCTGCCCAAAAAATGATGACAACATAAGCCGCGTTTTGTTTTCCCCGTGAACTGAACTAGTTCATCTCAAAATAAAACAACGCTCCTGGTTCACTTAGAAATTTCATTTTCACAAGTTGGTAGCAGCAGCTCCACACTGACGTTTAATATGGATTAAAAATGGCGGAAAGACAGCAATCGAAGTGAGAAAAGTGTCTAATATTTTTATATTTGTTTAATAATTAAGTGTTTTTAGATACTTATGCCAGAAAATGAGGGTACAACAAATAACTATGATTTACTTCTGCCATTCAGCAGAGCTGCCAAGCTTTACATATAATTTTTTTTTGTTAAAAGCCATCTAGTGGTGAGGTATGGGATAGAAATTCTGGTTCACGAAAATTGAACTAGTTCAAGTGCTGGTTCAATTGTTGTTCTTGCATCCTGTGTAAAAATATGAACTGAACCAGTTCACGGGGAAAACAAAACGCGGCTAATATATAATAAAATTGAAACAACACAATATAACTCTTTTTCCCCAAAGGTTTGTTTACATTTTTCCAAGCATGATTTCAGTTAAAGTAAGACATTATGACTTGAAAAATACTTTTTGTAAATTCACATATTTCGACGGGACATTTTAATAAAAAAAAGTTTGCAAATAATGCACTTTGCTTTAAAAAAAAACACTCATTCTTCTTGCGGCGAATTTAATTGTTTACAAAGAATATTGTGGGCGCCGTGGCGTAAGTGGTTAGTGTGTCGGATCACTACGCATGAGGTTCCAAGTTCGAATCCCAGAAAATACCAAAATGTTTTTTCACGGTCCCACCTCTCGCGAGCGTCTGACAAACATCCGAGAGTATTGTTGTCACGATAAAAGCTTCTCAAATCGCCGTTCGGATTCGGCATTAAACTGTAGGTCCCTTCCATTCGTGTGAAAAATATAACGCACACAACATGAGTGGTTGCGAGAAGCTAGGCCCTGGCACTTTAAAAAGCTGTTGCGCCAAATATTTGTATTTGTAAAGAATATTGTACCGGCTGACCATCTGTCAAAAATGTATCTCTGTGTTGGGTTACATAAATCAGCGGCGCTGAATTCAATTTCCCTAGTCTCAATAGAAGTTCCACAATGTTGTTCCTCATTTCCTCTTTTTATTAATTACTGACATCTTATGGCGATATGTCTTAAGCGCACCATACACACTTCAACTCAATTGTAAACTGAGTCAAATCAAATCAAAATCAACCCGTGTGTGGCGTAGTCATTTGATCGATTTGACGGATGGGAAGTTGGTTGGAGAAAAATCAAAAGATTTTGATTTTACCAAATTGAATGAAAAGTCTTTCAACTGAGTTGAATCGTGTGTTAATTGTCCTGGGTGTTAAGACAATAAATAGAGAAAAAAAAAACAGGACTCTAAATTCGAATAGAATGTTTGGAAGCGTAATTTTATTTTATTTTTTGCGGAAAACAAATTATACTTTTGACAGTTGAAGCAAAGTCTTCCAACTCAGTTGATAGTGTGTGTGTAGTGTGTGGTCAAGTATCAATTCAGTTGACAACTCAGTTTACAATCGAATTGAATGGTGTATGGGCTGCTTTATGACCCAGCATATAATTTCGTGGACAATAACCTATACCTATATAGAGAAATCGGTTTCCGGTTTTAGTATTAGATCTGTCGGATTGACGAGTGGAAAAGTTGGCCTGCGATACCTAATGAGATCTACCTTGCATAAGAAGAACATGTATTTGTATCTAGTTATAGCTGTAATTTCATCAATGAAAACAGCAATGGAATTAATAAATTGAAATACAGTTTACAATTTGAAGAGTTCGTTTCGTGAAACAAATATAGTTTAATATGATTTAAGTAATAAAAGTGCGACAAAATCTCATTAAAAAATTGTGCTATTGCAGTGCTCACAAACAGTGTAAGCAGTAAACTGCTACTTATAATACACTGTTTAACCAAAAGAATTTCAATTGGAGCAGATTGCTTTTAAAATGCTACGATTTCTACAAGAAGTGATTAAGTTAACGAATTTAATTGCGATTGTTGCATATTATTCTCAGCTTTGTTTCAGTTAAGCAAAAAAAGTGGGCGCGAATATCAAGAGAAAATTGTGCTTAATCATTGCAGTAATCAGTGCACCTGATAGCGAAATAGATTGTAATGTCATTTCCTCTGATATTCCATATCCTTATTCGTTTTGCATAATTTGAAAAAAGAAAAACAACACTCACAAGAAGCTAAATCACTTTCATAATAACTACTCACTTTATCGGTTAAAAGCGTTCTAAAAACTGTTTTTTCTATTGTTTACCTTTGTGCCTGTGCATTTTCTATACCACTGTGCCTGAGCTGTCAAATTTGATGGTACTAACTTACTTCCACCCATCGCCACCAGAGGTTTGCCTCCAACAGTCAATTCATGCTATCATTTGCTACACAAATTTTTAAAAACTTATGTAAACACATGCTTCTTCTTCTTCTTCTTCCTTTTATCAGCGAGGCTATGATCCGAACATATGTAAACACATGCAATCTAGTTAATTATATAATCTTATGTACAGCGCGGTTTTTATCTATCAATTCAATTAAGATCATTAACATGCTATAGTAGATATGAAATTGAAGAATCTGAAAGTTATAGTAAAAAAAACTTGCATTGCTCTACTCTATAGATTTTTACTGTTTAACAAATTTGCGGTATAAAATTTTAGGTCGTCTATAACAATCACTAATACAGTATAATAAATGCACTTTTAATTTTAATTAAAACCCTCATTTGGACATATGTAGTTGAGAAGAAAACTTTATTCTTAATGGGTGCCCTATGTTCGACGTTTTACTTAACAAAGCCTCCTTCCTTCAACTTAGAGATGAGAGTGTCCACATCAGGAACAATCGAACCAGCCTGGCGAACAGGAGGATCTTCAACGGAGACAATCTCAATCCTGGGGGTAGTATCGATGCCCAAGTCCTTTGGTGTTACCTTTTTAATTGGCTTCTTTTTAGCTTTCATTATATTGGGCAACGTAGCGTATCGGGGAGTATTCAGGCGCAAATCAGCACTAAGAACAGCCGGAAGTTTGGTCTTAATAGTCTCCAAACCACCGTCAATCTCACGACTAATAGTTAGACCGGCATCTGTTTTCTCCACCTTATTGCAGAAAGTTCCTTGTGGCCAATCTAATACAGCAGCTGTCATTTGAGCAGTCTGGTTGCTGTCGTCATCAATCGCCTGTTTGCCGAGGATCACCAAATCTGCCTTCTCGTCTTGTGCCAACTTAGCGAGAATCTTCGAAATATGGACTGGCTGCAAAAGATCATAGTCCTTGCCAGTAACCTCGACATGAATGCCACGATCAGCACCCATAGCCAAGGCTGTACGGATGACCTCTTGTGATGGTGTTGGTCCAACTGAGACGGCAATTACTTCGGAAGCCAATTTTTTCTCCTTTAGCTTGACCGCCTCTTCGATGGCGATCTCATCGAAGGGGTTCATTGAGTGTTTGACGCCTTCGGTGACCACACCAGTCTTGTCCGGCTTGACTCGTACCTATATGAATAAATTGAGTGATTACGCAAATATCAGGCAACCAGAATTATGACAAGTTGCAACAAGTGGACAGTCAAGGAATACATATGTGTACATACTTTGACGGCGTAGTCAATTACACGCTTCACTCCAACCAAAACACGAGACATTTTTTTTTATTTAACTGAAAGTATTTTATTAGAGATTAATTAGCAACAAGGCAAAGAAAACTGGATAGATTTGCAAACCGAAGTCACAGGAGAAGAACTTACGAATAGTCCAAAGGTTAAAATAATTATTGACAGTCAGTTTGTGGAGGGGATGTGGGTGATAACAAAAAGGTTTGTTTGCTATCAAAACTGAGGTGTGTCTCTGGAGCGTTCATTTTTCAATTTGAAGTTGCTATCGTTCATTTAATAAGGAAGGGACGGTTCAATACTGTGTTTGCTTATTTTTATTTTGGAACAAATTAACCCACTACGTCAGTGAGAAAAGAGCTGTAACGATTTCGGATAATAGATTTGTTTTTTGAGAACTCGGGTTTCGCTCCCAAATAACTCTCATGTGTTCTTCTTTGAGAAACCTGGGAGCACTCTGAAGTTAAACCAAGTTTTTTCTTGGGTAAGGAAAATAAAACTGTCAAAACCATGTGTGCCATTTGCTGTTATCATTTATTTTGCATGTCGCGCAAATAATAGACTTGTTTTTTATTTTTGTTTGAATTGTGTTTAAATTCGTGAAAATAGTTTTGGTAACCAATTGACTAACGATGGAAAAATGGAAATTGAGTTTAAAGTGAAAAAAAGCACATTGGCAAAATGTCCGCATGACAGCTCCAATGCGTTTTTTGATGAGTTGAAAAACCAGGATTCTTTCTTACATATCCGTACTGCGTTCCGAATTGTAATTCCATAAGTCACTTAAATCCTAAGAATCTTTTAGATCTTTTAAATCCCAGATAGGAAACTGGAAAGACCAAGGATTAAAAGGGTTATTCCTGTCATATTTTGGCTTTCACTTTGAATGTGTTAGTAGGAGTTCTCCGCTGCACAACAGAAATTTCAACGTGACGTTTCTCATCTTTGTTGGTGTGTCTGAGATAACTCCTTAAACCCATGCTCCCAGCATGGACTTAGAGGGTTATCTTTTGCCACAGTAAATATGAGAGAAAAGAGAGGAAAATGAAGGCAATGGAAAAGCAAAAAAAGTTCTTAAAGAAATTAAGAGATTGAAAATTTGAGAAAATAATAATAAAAATTCCGGCGAATTTTTTTTTCCCATGTAATTTTTTCTTTTTTTTTTTGCATTTTTAGTTTGCATTTTGGATTTGCATTAAGCTATTCTATCAGACCAAAAAAAATAAATTACAGTTTTCGACTTCTTCTTCCTATTTCGGCAAGGTTATGATCCGAAAACAAGGAATCATAACCCTCCCACTTTAGCGCATTTCTACTGATCCGCCTTTGGAGTTCGCGTATTTGACATCTTCTTCTTTCCATTTCAGCGATGTTATGATCTGAACTCAAGAGATCATAACATAACCCACCCATTTCACTGCATTTCTGTTGATCCGCCTGTGGGGTTCGCGAACAGATTCAATTTCTTCTTCGTCTCTGCAGCTTCTGCAATAGTCGTTATGCAGCACACCGAGTCGCTCCGCGTGAACGCCAATTGCACAATGTCCAGTAATCATGCCAGAAATGACCCGTGCGTTATAACGACAAAGTTTTACCAGATAGGTTGATCTCTTCTTACTGTAGGCCGGCCATAGCGCCCTGGCCGTAGCGCATATTTCCAGATGAACCCAGCGTCTGTTTGCTCGACCGGTGGCTTCATCCTCTATTTTCTTCCGTAAGGAACTGATTGGGGCTGCTACAGAGGGGAGGGCACGCGATAAGTGCAGCGCCGACCCTTTCCTAGCAAGCTCGTCAGCCCTTTCGTTACCTTCGATATCCATATGCCCTGGTACCCAGCAGAGGGTCACCGCGTTGGCTCTAGATAATTCGTTTAAGAGTGATTTGCAGCTTCTCACAAGCCTCGATCTAATTATAGCAGAGTCCGGAGCCTTAACGGCTGTCCGGCTGGTTAAAGCCCCGAGTCCCCTTTCTTGTATTGCTCCAGTCTTGTCCGTATAATTTTCTCGAATACTTTCCCCAGCGTGTCTAGCATGCACAAGGGCCTGTACGACGATGATTGCTCAGGTGGTTTGTCGCCCTTTGGTACGAAAACTCGTCGTTGCCGTTTACACTGAGATGGAAATTTTCCTTCTATTGCATACTGTATAGAGGTGTGTTAAGACATCTGGTTTTGAGTGCCTCCTTCAGAACGAAGTTCGGGATCCCGTCTATCTCTGTTGTCTTGTTGCTTTTGATAGGCTTCTACGACTTCCTTAGTTGTGACTGGTGGTATCGCCTCCGTTACATCTGCTGTGTCTCGTGGCAGTGTGAATCCATCTTTCCTCGGGAATAGGCTGCTATGAATTGAGTTCATGATGTGTGGACATATCGGTGCAGCTGCGGTGGCACTTTTCAGTTTGTTCATGGCTATTTTGTATCCGCTTCCCCATAAGTTGTGTTGTAGTTCCTCCCTGAGTACCTGAAAGGATTCACTTTTGCTCTTCTTAATCATCTTACGGGCTTGCATTCGCTTCCTCTGAGATTCTCCTCGAATTCTTCATAATTCTCCGGGGCTCTGCCTCTTGCTCTTTGCTGACGCCTCCGCATTCTATCGCAGTCGTTCCATCAGTACACCGGTGCTTTCCTTTCGCCTGCTCGGCATGGCTACATCACACCCATTGGTCAGAGATGATGTCACTTCTTTTACTTGCTCCTCCTCTGTGCCACTCAATATTTCTATGCTGCTTAGCATATACCCGAGCATATCGGAGTCTAGGTTGGTCGTTTTCCAGCACAGCTTTTGTACTTTACGGGGCAGGTTGCGATATTGGAATCGCCTTTGCTGTTGTTTCACGAATATGATGGCCTGGTGGTCGCTGTTCGTGTACAGGTCTGAGACATGCCATTTTAATCTTCTTGCTAATGATTTGCTGACAAATGTCAAGTCAACTATGGAGCCGCATCTGCCGTTGTGAAAGATGTACTTGTTTCCTCTGTTTAGCAGCACTAGATTGAGACTGGCAAAGGCTTCTATTAGCGCCTCGCCCCGAGTCGGTTTGCCCTGACACTATGAATGAATTGTGATGAATTATCCTTTTCACTCAGGCCACATGATGGCCCATTTTGCGAAGAAGGTATGTACCTAAGCCACAATTTGATGGTTGTGGCCAACCCACTATTGTACTCTAGTATCCGGCCATGATGATTGGTGACTTTCCTCGTACTTCAGCTACGATATTGTCTAGCATATTCTCATATTATGTCATGGTCGCGCTTTTATTTTTGCGTACACGTAGTTCTGTCGTCTCTTTGGGTCCTTGCGTTCGAAGGGGTATGTGCCGTAGGTCCATATCATTGCTATCTTGCTTTCGTCCACCACCAAACTTACTCTGGTGTGTGGTGTTCTATACTGCTCGAAAATGAGAATTATGTATGCTTTTTGCTCTCTCGCCGTCTGTGTGATTAAATTTTGGGCGGCTTCGCAGTGGATTCGATTTATTGTATATGGATGCACTTCATTGTTTCGCTGTGATTGCTCGTACTGCGCTTTTGTACGAAGCGCCTCTAAAACTGCCGGTAGGATATTTGTTACCTGTTTTACTTCTTGGGTCGCATATGGCACACTTTGGTTTCACTGAGCACCTTTTTGCAATGTGTCCTTTGTTCCTACATCGTAGGCACGTTCCCTTGCGGTCAACTGCCCTTTGACAATACCTAGCGACATGTCCGTACTCCAGACATCTGTAGCACTGCGTCGGTACTATATGTTCGCGCAGCCTGCACCTTTTTTTTATAATTTGCGCGCACTCAAAGGGCTAAAAATACCTTTAACATGTTTACACACAGTACGGGCGTTGGAAAGGATGGATAGAGAGAGAGAGAGAGAGAGAGAGAAAGATTTTGGTGTAGTGGTTCTTGAAGCTCAGTTGATTATGCTGCAGCTATTCTCCAGAGGTGGCGTCCAGATAACTGGGGAGATTTTTTGTTATTATTGTCTTTGCTTTTGATTCGCAGTACTTTTTTCCCGATAACCGATGTCAAGGGCAAATCATCATCAACAGAGCGAACAATTTTTCCAGCCAAATGACCAAACTACTGCCAGTGTTATGCCTTCGCAGTAGTGTTCACACAAGCTTTCGGGATTGATCGGACTTACTTACTTACTTACTTAGGTGGCGCTACAGTTCGGGGTGAACCTGGGCTTCAACCAACAAGCCTCTCCATTTAGCTCGGTCTTTAGCTAGTTGCCTCCAGTTGCGCACTCCAAGTTGGTCGAGGTCCCCTTGAACTTGTGCGCGCCACCTACGGCGATGATTCCCTCCACTGCGTCGTCCCTCGGGGTTAGATTCGAAGACTGCGGGCCGGAGCGTTGATGTCCATTCGCTCTACATGTCCTAGCCATCTCAGACGTCCAATACGCAGTTTTTTGACTAGGTCGATGTCGCTGTACAGCTCGTATAGTTCATGATTGAATCTTCTCCTCCAAAACCCGTCAACGCAAACGGGACCGAAAATCTTACGAAGAATTTTTCTCTCGAAGCGATCAAGAATATCTTCATCCTCTTTTAATAAAGTCCATGTTTCAGGGCCGTAGAGCAGGACTGGGATGAGCAGGGTCTAATATAGAGTCTCCTTAGTTGTTCGAGATATGGCTTTACTGTTGAATTGCCTTATAAGCCCAAAAAAACAGCGATTGGCAAGAGTTATTCTTCTATTAATTTCTGCGCTGATTTTGTTTGTAGAATTTATAGCAGAGCCAAGGTAGACAAAGTCCCTTACTACCTCGAAGTTATAGCTGCCCACGGTGACGTTTTGTCCAATTCGTCGGTGTTGGTTTTCCCTTCTTGTTGACAGCATATACTTGGTTTTGCCCTCGTTTATCGCTAAACCCATTTTGGCCGCTTCCGCCTCAATGCTTGCAAACGCACCGGTGACAGCCCGCTGAGTTCTCCCGACAATGTCTATATCGTCGGCGTATGCAAGCAGTTGTACAGACTTGTAATAGATTGTGCCTCCGGTGTTGGCTTGTGAGCTCCGCACAATCCGTTCAAGTATAATATTGAAGAAGTCACATGACAGCGCGTCACTTTGTCTAAAGCCTTTTTTGACATCAAAGGTCTCGGTGAGGTCATTACCGACCTTGATGGAGCAGCGAGCGTTCTCCATCGTCAGCCTGCATAGACGGATAAGTTTGGCAGGGATGTCAAAACTAGACATGGCTCTATAAGGCTCTTTTCTATAGATGCTGTCATAGGCGGCCTTGAAATCGATAAAGAGGTGGTGAGTATCGATTTGGAATTCTTGGGTCGATGATGGACTTTCCTGGCCTGAAACCGCACTCATAGGGTCTAATCAGGCTGTTGATAAGAGGTTTCAAGCGCAGAAAAGATCTTGTATGCGATGTTGAGGAGACTGATGCCTCTATAATTGGCGCAATTGAGGGGGTCTCCTTTCTTGTGGATCGGGCAAACGATGCTGAGATTCCATTCATCAGGCATACACTCGTCTGACCAAATCTTAGAGATGAGTTGGTGTATGCACTCTACCAATTCCCCAGCTGCCTTGAAAAGTTCGGCCGGTAAGCCGTCAGGTCCAGCAGCCTTGTTGAATTTTAGCTTGGATATTGCTATCCTCACTTCGTTTTGGTCAGGTGGAAGGAAATTTTGACTATCACCGTCTATGTTGAATGGCTCATTCTGCCTGACAGCGGGATGTTGGTCTTCGTCGCCGTTATACAGTCTGCAGAAGTAGTTTTTCCATATTCTCAGCACCGACTGTGATTCTACTACGAGGTTTCCATTTTCATCTCTACAGGTTTCTGTACGGGTATTGCTCCTCTGACACGATCTTTTTACATTTTGGTAAAACTTCCGTACATTGTTCCTGGAGTATAAACTCTCGATATTCTCAAACGCGCGCTTCTCATGCTCTTTCTTCTTCTTTTCGAAAAGCCGATGTTCTTCCCGTCTCTTTTGCTCGTAGAGCTCACAAGCAGCTCTCGTTTTCCTTTGCAGCGCCGCTTTGTATGCTTCTTGTTTTGCTGCATGCACTCGCCGGCATTCTTCGTCAAACCAGGGGTTTCGCGATGGTCGGCGAGCGAGACCCAGCACATCAGTCGCGGCGTTTCTGATGGCGGCATAGGAGTGATTGAGAGATTTCGGGATATGCGTTCAGCGAAGAGTCTGGCGGTCTCCTGCGATTGTAGCTTTTCGACGTTAAATTTTCTCACAGTAATTCTTCTTTATTGCTCAGATTGGAATATCCGCATTCGTACCTTGGCTACAACAAGGTAATGATCCGAGTCTATGTTGGCCGCTCAGAAGGTCCGGACATCCAGAATACTGGAGGCCTGCCTTGCGTCGATGGCAATATGATCAATTTGGTTGATCGTTACATGATCATTGGACCGCCATATCTGCTTATGAATATCGAGATGAGGAAACCATGTGCTTGCTATGGTGACATTTCGCTCCACAGCGTAATCAATTAGCCTTAGTCCGTTATCAGACGTGGTGTCGTGTAGGCTATGCTTACCGACTGCCCTACCAAAGACGTCCTCCTTTCCTATTTTGGCGTTAAAATCGCCCAATATGATTTTAACGTCGTATTTAGGACATTGCTCGTATGTTTTGTCGAGGAGCTCGTAGAAACATTCTTTGGTGGCAGGGTCCTTTTCTTCCGTGGGGGCATGAACACATATTAGGCTTATGTTAGCGAATTTAGCCTTGATCCGGATAGTCATAATACGCTCGCTTACGTGTCGGAAGCTTAAGACTTCTTGCCTAAGTCTGCCGCGTATGACAAATCCGCATCCGAATAAGCGTTGCCTGTTGCCTCTGTAGCAATCACCGTAGTAGATGTCACAGTTTTTCATCCTCTTTTTGCCCGGCCCATCCCATCGCACTTCCTGGATGGCGGTAATATCTGCTTTATAGCAATCTAGGGCCTCAGCTAGTTGTTCGGCTGCACGTGGTCTGTGAAGGGGCAGAACATACCACGTACAGATCCGAAGGTCGTTGTCCTTATTTCGTTTGCTGGGGTCGTCATTAGTTGAGTCATCCTTTTGGTTGTTTCGGACCATACATTTTTTACGTGGTAGGGAAGTTACCCCGACGGCACAACCCCCAACCTGGAGGGCCAGTTCCTTAATTATTCCCCTAGGACGAGGGGCCGGGTACACCGGTGCCAGTAGTCCACTACGGGAGTATGAGCGCTGCCGTTGGCCCATTAAGGGGTTCTCCGCCACCATCTCTATTCCAATGTCCTGACCAACATTGGAAATTCCTTACCGACCTGTGATCCGAATACGTCGAAGCAGCTCGCGCAAGGTATTCACTAAGTTCAACCTAACTGGAACTATAGACGCCACCGTTGACTCCGTCTAGGGAATTCGTCCGCTGCCACCTGGAACAGGAAGAAGTGCTCTAGTGAGAAAACGCTCTTCCCCCCCTCTCTCATCTGCTGCCGCCAAGAATCCTCCAAACGGGGTTGGATTAAGGTAGTAGGCACCCGGCTGTCACCGCGTGGAGGTTGAGAGTAGGAGTTGGTAGGCCTCAGCTGAGTGAAAAAGCTTGTGTTTTCATATGATCGCATGCACTACCGTTTGCGCCATAGTATATCAGAAACAGCGATATCCATAGAAATCTTGGCATTAAAACTATAGAAGACGAAATCAAAAACTACACGAGAAAGCATAAAAGTCGATTAGAAAGTCACTTAAATATTACAGTCCTCCAAGTTTTGGATGAAAGAAATTTACTACGCCGTCTACAAAGAAGCAAACCTTTAGACTTAGCGCGATAAGTAACCGCGTCTAAACTACGGAACTAGCAGCAACTTCTAATGGGAAGGTACCTGCAAAACGTCCTTATTTCGTGAAATGAAAACTACTTGATAAGTCGAATACTTAGTTGTAGTAAAAATAAAAACAAGTCTGTTTTGAAGGGAGGTTTTGTAGTGGGTAAGAATCCCACACTACTATGGGCACGTGCTGTCGATCCTCAAAGTGTCTTGTTGAAGATTTTCACCTACCCTCGAAAAAAAAAGTAAGATGGGAATGAATATTATCGTTATTATCATTATCTCATAGTAATTGTGTGTGTGTATATATTAGGGATGTCAAATTTACAGGGTTCGTTTTATTTATTCTTTTTAACATAACAGGGTTGGTTAGTTTTTATTTATTCTTTTTAACACCATGCTAGGGTTGGCACAAGTCCTTATGGGGTCTTGTGTTCAGAGCCTGATCAGTGCTAAACAGGAATATTACATCTATACCTACAAACACCAACTTAATGGTAACGAAACATAGAGCGTACTTTGAGGCATGCCAATCTTTTAACGGGACGTGGGCGTTTGTAGCATTATCCTGAAAGTCATTTAACCCGTAATTCACTCCTGCTTACTTAGGTAACAGAATACTACGTCAGCCCTCATAACTGTCATTCCAATTTGTTTTTCAGTATACCATAATTACTTTACTGGGCTCGGTCTTAATGTTTTATGTGCTGATGACAAAGCTTTCTTATAGAAACTGTGATTTCCCTTTTATATAGGTTATTTATAGTGATATACTATAATAGGTGGGTTTTTTTGTACGCGTATACCGGCTAACTCAGAAATATACATGTTAATTACAACAACACGATAGCGTATACCCGCTTAAGTTAGCGGGGACAACTATCGCCGATAAGTCCTAAGCGGCTATAAAAGCAATGCTACCAGAATCCTTTTTCTTATCCCCAATCGGTAAATTATGAATAATTGTCAAAAGTTTGGCATAAATGTGGCATTTCGTTTGGAAATTAATTTAAAAACAAAAATGTCTGGAGCAGAGAAAAGGTAGAAACATAAAAGAGAATTTGTTGTTATTATTCTACATTTTATTAGCCAACGAAAATTGTGGACCAAGGAGGAGACTTTGGGGTTGCTGAAGTGTTATTTTTCGCGAAAAAGAAAACAAGAACAAAGAATAAAAAATCGAATTTCTTAAAAAAAATGTCAAATTATATTTCCAAGAATGTTTCGATGTTTTCCATTTAAATAGCTTGTTTATAATTTTCACAAAAAAAATTAAGAATTTCTGAGTTTGGCAGTTAAAATGTCATAAGAATGTATGTGCTGCCAGGTTTTTCTCACAAAACCGATAAGCGGGGATGGTCGTTTTTTTGTATCATTTTCGAGTTAGCGGATATACGCGTACAAAAAAACGCACTTAATATAGTGTAATGTATATGCATATGTATGCACCCGCCCTTCCAGGGCATGAGGCTGCACTATTCACGGTGTGGCAGGTACTTCCGGATCTCGCCATTTTTACCTTCCTGTATCCCTCGTACCCACCTTATGAGATGGGAAGCGCATACCTGGGAGACGGTGCTTACTCGTCTTGTCACCGAAAGTTCATAGGGGTTCTTTTGGCCTTATCAGCCACGCCCTCCTTCTCTGCCGCTCTTGGCCGGGTGCTGCTTATTGAGTATTCGCAGCTAACTTCATTTCTGTAGGCCGTTCACTATCGGCTTAGCCTCACAAGCCCGTCCAATTTGGTGACTGTGTCCTCGTTAGATTCGTTCTCATTTAATTGGTGTTAGTGAAATACGTATAGCTCCGTATTGGTAAAGTTTATAACATTTTTTTCTTTTGTTGATACATTTTATCACGCAAATAAAGTTTTTTTTTTATATATATATATTCGGCGTCCTACAACTCACTCGCGTGTTGATTTCTAGATAAATCTTCGCCTCCAATAATATTGGTCCAATAAAAAGTAAAAAAATGCCAATAAAGAAATTGGTGAAAAACCACTCGTTCCTTTGTAAATCGAACATGCTTACTCAAACATGGAAAGAAATATGACAAATGCTCTCAGCTGATGGCAAATTAATAAATTAACTTGACCGAGTTCCAAATCCGAAACCTGCTTTAATTTTGTAATTTTTGTAATATTGGCTTGACTTGGAATGCACTAATAGTTTCGATATTTTTTAAAACAAACAAATTTTTTTTAAATGTCAGAACATAGCGTTGACATTTTACCTTTAGAAAGAGATAAAACTAATTTATTCGAGCTTACAAATTTTGCAATTTAATCTTAAAGCTGTAAATAATTTTATTTAATAAATTACACAGTTCCTTTAGAAGAAAAAAATGTCTAGTCCTCTTGTGATGCGAATAATGTCCCTCTCAATAAACACGGCGAAGCGAGCCGGTGTTATTATACGAGACGTTATGCAAAAAGGCAACCTTGGTATCGTTGAAAAGGTTTATGAAGATAACTCTCTCTGTACATACATATGTAATTACTAATAATACTTTGAAAGCAGGCTAAAGACGATTTACAAACTGAGGCAGATAGATCTGCTCAGAGATGCATTATAGCCTCACTTAACAAACAATTTCCGAATGTTAACATTGTTGGTGAGGAAGGGCTTTCCGATCTGGACGTATCACAAGAATGGCTTGTTACTGAAATGGACTCGGATTTTCTCTCCAAACCATGTCCTGATGATTTGGTAAACATGAAAGATGAGGATTTTGTTATTTGGGTAGATCCCCTAGATGGAACATCGGAATATACACAAGGATTTCTTGAGCACGTCACTGTTTTGATTGGGATCGCTATTAAGAACTCGGCAGTTGGTGGGGTCATCCATCAACCTTACTATAAGCACGCAAGTGGTGAACTTGGACGAACTCTATGGGGCCTTAAGGGAATCGGCACTGGTGGTTTTGAGCCAAAACTTGCACCCGAGGCTGAATTCATCATTACAACAACACGATCTCATTCCGATCCAATTGTACAAAGTGCATTAGAAGCATTGAATCCAACCGAGGTCCTTAAAGTTGGTGGAGCTGGTTACAAAGTTATTCAGTTATTAGAGGGGAAAGCACATGCCTATGTCTTTGCGAGTGCTGGATGTAAAAAGTGGGACACTTGTGCTCCTGAAGCTGTCCTGGAAGCCCAAGGGGGCACATTAACCAATATATTTGGTGAACACTATTCGTACCAGGCAGACGTTGAATATCCAAACAAACAGGGTGTTTTAGCAACAATTGGAAAAGTGTCGCATAATGACATCATCAAAAAGTTACCTAAGGACGTCAGAGAGGCTATGAAGTAATAAAGTTGTGGCTTAAAGTGTGTAGTCTCCTAAAGGCATTTAAGTAGTAATATAATTCCACTTGTATGAGATGTGATTTAAAAATATATTTATATGTATGTACAATAAATCAAAAATTGGTTTGCCCATTTTCGCTATTTTTTAATTTTTTTAATGCAGCAATGATTTAAGCCACCATTGATTCTCCTACGTTGATGATAAAAGTAAGGTTACCTTCCTCATCCCACTTTGATTTTCCATATAGGATGATCAACCCATTGCCATTGCAGAATTCTAAAAACCCTCTTGTATTGAGAGTACTATCCTTTGGACTACGGATTTCGAGTCCCATACCACTTTCAAAACTGTTATTTCGCGTTGCAAGTCTCCAGTACGTATGGAATTCCTTGAAATATTTTTTAAAACGATCTATCTTTTCTTCAGTTAAATGATATCTATAAGTATGAATTTCGTGGATGATATATAGTTGAAGCCCCCCTGGCAGCTGACCTCCTCGTGGTGGGGGGCGGGCAACGTGACTGGGATGTGCGGATGGGGTAACTTAAATAGTTATTCCCATCCATACAACCCAGTCACGGCTAACAAAGCGCACACCCCATGATGACACGAAGACGACCGGCCTCGGATATTGCCAAGCCTGGTAAGCCAGGGCATCCTTTGGAGCCAGGCCTGAAGGGTGTCAGGATGCGAGCGTCTGGTGGTCGGCTTGTCCCGCTCGGCAGCCGGCCGGGTCAAACCCGAAATGGCTACGAGCTTCCTGTCAATGGTCTCGCGAACCATTACGGGGGTCAAGGGGTGAACGCGCTGTGCACCGATAGGGGCACAGATGGACTCTCTGAGATTCGACAACGGCATCGACTTAGGATAGGCACATGGAACGTCTCATCGCTCACAGGGAAGGATCTTGAGCTTGTTGGGGAGGCTGTTAAAAGTCGACTAGATATAGTTGGCGTTTCTTCAACAAAGCAGAGAGGTTCTAAAACTGTGGACCTTTCGGGTGGGTGGAAGCTCTTCCTGTCAGGAGTCGCACCCTCAATGTCTGCTCGGGCGGGAGTGGGGATACTCACAAGTCCCAGGTTGACAGACAGAGTATTGGAGTGGATACCATTAGGAGGGAGAGTTGCGATCTTAAAGCTCAAGCTTGAAAGATCAACTCTGGCATTGGTGCAGGTGTATGCACCGAACCTTCTGTCAGAGTACGCAGCTTTCTTAGATGAAGTTGATGTTGCCCTTGAAAAGGTTGCAGATATGGATTCTTTTGTCCTGATGGGTGACTTCAATGCTCATGTGGGTGTAGATGTTATGACATGGGGGAGTGTGATTGGGAGGAACGGTGATCCTGATCAAAACGCGAACGGAGAGAGGTTGTTGGATTTTTGTTGTGAAAATGGCTTATCCATCATGAACACCATCTTTCCACACAAAGACATTCACAAATACACGTGGTACCGTCAGAGTCTTCAGCAGAAGTCGCTGATCGATTTCTTTGTGGTACCATCGTGTCTGAAGAGAATGGTTTGTGATGTTCGCGTATTGAGAGGGGCCGAACTGTCAACTGATCATCACTTAGTGCTGTGCAAATTGTATCTTACCGAGAGAGTGCCTCCCCTACCAAAGCGTAAACCAAGGATGGTTACACGCATACGATGGGAGAGGTTACAGGACGATGAGATACGGGAGACATTTGCGCGGCAAATATCTGAGAGGTTTGAACGAATTCCAACTGTTCCATCAAATGTAGAGGAAGAATGGCAACTGTTTTCAACAGCGGTTATTGCCTCTGCGGGAGATGTTTGTGGAGTGAAGCGGCTTGGTGTGGCGGCTGGTGGTGAGAAAAGAACTGCTTGGTTTAAAACGCCCGGAGTTCAAGAAGCCATCAGAGAGAAGAAGAGAACCTTTAAGGTGTGGATTCGCTTGGGGAACTCCGATTCTCGAAATCGGTACACTGAGGCGCGAAGAACTTGCAAATTAGCTGTGAAAACAGCGAAAGAACAGTCTTGGAAGGAGTTTGGCGAGAAATTGGAACGTGACCACAGATCTGCAAATAAGATGTTCTGGCAGACCGTCCGCCGACTCAGAGGAAAAAAGTTGAATATCGTTGAAGGAGTCAAATCCAAAGACGGTAGACTTCTTTCCAATGAGGAGGACATCTTACGCAGATGGAGCGAGCACTTTTCAGAATTGCTCAATCCCGAACAGGGCACCGAAGATGACAGACCTATGGTCGAGAGTTGGGCGGAAAGTAGTCCTACGGTAGAGGAAGTAACTTTGGCGATCAAATCGCTAAAAGTTGGCAAATCTGCTGGTGTGGACGAAATTCGGCCAGAAATGCTCAAGGCTTTAGGTAAAGAGGGAGTGCAATGGCTCTCGCGTGTCATTAAAGTGGCCTGGGAATGCGGTGAAACACCTGCTGATTGGCAAATGGGGGTGATAGTTCCTCTTTTTAAAAAAGGGGACAAAAGAGATTGCGCCAACTACAGGGGTATATCTCTTTTAAGTCTCCCTGGAAAAGTCTTCGCTAAGGTGCTAGAAAAGCGTTCCAGAGCTGTGGTTGAGGACAGTTTGGGGGATGAGCAGTGCGGTTTTCGTCCCGGTAGAAGCACAACCGACCAGTTGTTCACTCTCAGAATGGTTCTTGAGAAAGCCTGGGAATATGCCAAACCTGTCTACACTTGTTTTGTGGATTTGGAAAAAGCATATGATAGGGTTCCTCGAGGCAAACTCTGGAGTGTTCTGCAGGAGTATGGGATTGATGGTTCCCTGTTAAGGGCGATTCAGTCTTTATATACAAACTGTAAAAGCTGTGTTCGGATAAACGGTATTAAATCAATACCTTTCACTGTGGGCGTTGGACTCCGCCAGGGGTGCGTTTTGTCACCTCTCCTCTTCATTGTATATATGGATTGGATGTTGCAGCGCAGCCGTGGCGGAGAATGTTTCAAAGTGGGAGACCTAAGGATTAGTCATCTGCTCTTTGCGGATGATTTGGTCATCGTTGGGTCCTCTCAAACCGAACTTCAGCGCGCACTCGAAAGGTTTGTAGCCGTTTGTGATGATGCTGGAATGAAGATCAACGTGAACAAATCGGAAGTAATGGTCGTTTCCAAAAAACCCATTCAGTGCACTCTGCATGTTAGTGGAGTCCCACTGAAGCAGGTGGAGAAGTTTAAGTACCTCGGGGTTTTATTCACGAGTGATGGGAGGAGCAATGCCGAGTTATCCTGTAGAATTGGTCAGGCTGGATCAATTTTGAGAGAGCTTGGCCAATCTGTTATAAGGAAGGCCGAACTTAGTATTCAAGCTAAGCTATCGGTTTTTAACTTGGTGTATGTTCCAACTCTCACCTATGGTCATGAAATTTGGGTAGTGACCGAGAGAATAAGATCGCGGATACAAGCTGCCGAAATGAGGTTCCTTCGCGGTGTTGTTGGAATAACTCGTAGGGATCGAGTGCGCAACACCAGAGTACGCGAGGCGCTCAACGTTGAGCAGCTACTTCTCCGAACGGAACGATCTATGCTTCGATGGTTTGGTCACGTAGTGCGTATGTCCCCAGACCGGCTTCCAAGACGCGCCATGGTTGCCGTACCATCAGGTAGACGACTTCGCGGAAGGCCCAGAAATAGATGGTTGGATCAAGTCCGACATCTCTCTTGGAGCCGCTTAGGGATTCTCCCTGATGAATTGGAGTCAATGGCGGAGGATCGAGAAGGATGGAGAGTCCACCTGAGCATCCTACCCCCGCGACCCTCATGAAGGATGAGCGGGCCATTGAAAATGAATGAATGAATATATAGTTGAAAAAAATTGTAAAAATATTGATGTTTTCCAGGCCATGCACATTATATAATTTTGGTTACGTAGTGCGTATGCCCCCAGACCGGCTTCCAAGACGTGCCATGATTGTCGTGCTATCAGGTAGGCGACTCCCCGGTAGGCCTAGAAGTAGATGGTTGGACCAAATGAGACATCTCTCCTGGAGCCGTCTAGGGATTCATCGATACGAAAATTTAATAATTCATGCTTTACGATCTTTTCATTTGTACTTATAACTAAAAATAAATTAAGTATGGTTGGTTTACGCCGACAGACGTTATTTAGTTCTTTTAGATTAAGTTTTCCAATAATCTCACTAAAATTGAATTTAAAGATTCAATTTCACCATTATACATAGTTTTAAGGAATTCTTGTCCTCTTAATGTTCCACATACCAGCTCATTCTACTTACATATATATTTATCACAGGTTCTCATCCTTTCGTTGAGGACGCTTACTCTGTGCTTTTGACTTTTTGTTCATATGCTTCAACTCAGTTGCAGCATGCTTTTTTATGCATCGTCTTTTTTGAATTGAGGTCTCTATCTAGCCAAATATAAGTTACAGGTAGGTTTTTGGAATGCTTAAAAACTTGTGCCCGTTAAATCTGTTTTTGACATATCTTCACTTTCTGTCGACGATGGTTTTGTTGATGCGATTCTGGTGAAAACACTAAAAAGGTTTTTCACGGTCCCACTTCTCGTGAACGTCTGACAAACATCCCAGAGTATTGTTGTCACGAGAAAGCTTCTCGAAACAAATTGATCTTCGGATATGGCACTAAACTGTAGGTCCCTTCCATCCGCGTGAAAAATATATATATATGGTTGCGAGAAGCTAGGCCCAGGCACTTAAAGAACAGTTGCGCCAAATATATATATATATATATATTATCTTGGACACACACCACTTTGACTGTACTAATCAATTTGACTGTGTTTCTGGTGATAAAGTAGTGTTGTGCTATTCCTAGAAGTATGCAACTATTTATACGTTACAATTTTTAAAGAGATATTGAAACCAGCTTTAGAGTCCAAGAGATTAAGAGACTAAACCGCTATCGATATGGAGCAGTATTGCTTGAAACAGATGTGCAGCAAAGCTGTTTGCAGTACTGACAACATGTAACGAAAACCATACAGTTTGTATGTAAGTCAGTTTTTTTTGGCGGCAGAACATAATGATATAGTTACAAATAGTACTTACTCTTGCAAAAGAGCGTTGCACACGAATATGTGTTAGATTTTAACAGCCGTAGTTTGTGTATCTTATGGCTACTCCGTGGGCTAGTCGAGAATGAAACCACTCAAAGAACTAATAAAAGAAAGGAACAACTTTATCCAATCCGAAACTACACGTACGCTAGTCAATTTTTTCCATTCAAGTACTACAGATACTACTATAGAAGATGCTCCCAAAAACTTCGAAAAACAATCCCTAAAAATACAACATTTAGATGTCCTACCAGACAGGGTGAAAGATCATACCATTTCCATGTTCACCTGGAAACCGCGCGAACGCCTCTCTGCCAAAATTGTTTTTGTTACAGAATGAGCACACTTTGGAACTCATTCACATTAAATGTATTTCTAGCTATTCAAGAGCAAAAACAACAGACATCTCGGCAAGCTGTTTTAGCGTACACAAGAGTGGTATGCGGTAGTGGTACAACGATACGTAATACTGTTGCGATAAATATACATAGATGCACACACTGGGGAGATATACCCCAACCAGTAGTGCAGTATTGCAGCGATACAATTTTGTACCACAGGATGTAGATTTGGCCGCTTAATGCAAAGTGAGAAGTCATTTTGATTTCAATTTTCTCTATAGAATTGTATTCTTGTGACGTTTAATTACATACCTGTTCAAGTAGAAAATACCTTGATCAAAATGTGTAATAAAATCATATTTTATTTAATTTAACATATCCAAAGGACCTTCGCTGGTCTAAGTGTGTCTACACTCTCGTGTGGACAGCCAACATAACCTAACCTAACATATCCGGAGTACAAAAACACGGGGAAAAAAAATGTTTGTATGGAACACACACGCTCTGGTGCGTGAGTTCGTTTATAGGTTCCTGAGAAAATATTATAAAAAATATATATTGTATGTTAGGCTTTATCAAAACTGATCTGAATAGAGTTGATAAAATTGAAGTAAGTCAGATAAATATGTTGTTTGAATGACCTTTATTGCTTACGTTGGGTAAACCATTAAAGATATATCAAAATAATGTACGGAAGAATTGTCGGCAATGAAAAGATTTAACAAAAAAGTATGCATCCGTTACATATAGCTCGCAATAAGCGTTTTCTTTTACTCGGCAAAGCTGGAACCACGGCTAGTAATTTAATGTTTGCTACCTGACTGGACTTGCAGGTAACTTTGGATCGCAATATGTATAATAAAAAAAGAAATGTGAACACATTTTTGTCATCTTTATCCTTCAATATCATTCATTCTTTATATGAAAATATTGCACATATTTTTGAGTCGAAAACTATTGTTACAATAGATTTTATACAACCAAAATCATAAAGTTAAAAGTTTGTCTTGCAGCGATAATTTCGGAAATTGTTTTAACCACGTTCGTGACCCTATGAAGCTTGTACTTGCTTAAACTTTTATGATAACTCAAATCTAACGATTCACTGCCATCTTGTGTCAGCAAAAAATAAAACAGGTAGATTTGTTCACTTATTCACGGGCTTACTGCATTTTATTTTTAAATTAATTTGAAAACTTAAAAATAAATTCACAATACATATTAATACACATGAATATAATAAGTCGCTACATTTTTATGTAAGTATTCTAATTATAGTTACATCCATATTTCTACACCTTAAAAATAAACCAAACTTTATGAATAATGTGATAACTCAATGAATCGAAAACCATAAACAAGAAATTTATTTCTCCATACAATAACATTTTTATCCTCCGTATCATATAAGTTAGTTTTTGATATTTCTTACTAGCAGTTGCAATATTCAGTGTGATGTGGGTGCACAAAAACGAACTGAGAAAAATACTGTCAACATTTACATATAACAATTTATGAATATACTCTTTCTCTTTTAAAGGGGAGGAAAAACAACAACAATAAACATATAAAAACATTTAATAGTTATATCGTTTCTAATAACAAGGTGCTCCTAGAATTATTGATGCATATGTGAGACATATTGTTTTATAAACTTAAATTAATCTAATTTTCCTTTGGTAATGAAATGGACCAACCCAGCACTCTCCTGTCGAAACCACAAGAAAATAAGTTGCAATTAAAAACAGGTTCCTCAGACCAAGCGACTGATGACACCATTCGACGATGGCCCTGTAAGAATAGTACAATGTAGATAAAGTCATACAAAATGTAAGTAATATATTGCAATACCTGTCGACTTGTTCTGGGCAAACGGGCAACTCTTTGACCGTTCAAATCAAATAGGCGAATTTGTCGATTGTCATGCGGAATAGCAATAACTCCCGTCGACGAGACAGCCAAGCGATTGACAGCTGAATCAGTTCGAATTGTAGCTAACGCTGATCTCATATTACGAAGTTCCCAAACTTTTACGGTACGGTCATCCGAGCCAGATACAACTTTGTCATCTCTGGTAAATACAGTCGAAGTAACGCTCCTAAAATTAGTCAAAGATCACCCTAAGCACTACATTTGAAAATACAGTTAAATCTCGAAAAGATGAATGCATGAAAAACTTGCCCATTCATCTTTTCGAAATGTTCATCATATCGAGCCTTCATATTTTCTTGACCACAAAGAGAAATTATGAGGTTAATAGACATGCAAACAAAAGGGTAAGTCCCGAACAAGCAAAAACAATTGGGAAATGTACCAATCTTATCAAACTGGATATCAAACGCATTGAAAACAACACAGTTAGGCAAAAAGCATTTATCAGCATAAACATTTTGCCCGCTCACTTTTTAGAACAAATATTTTGATCATCTTTCCGAGCAGTTCATCTTTTTGAAGAGTTAATTTTTCCCAGATTAGATATACACCCCTATTATGGTTAGCGAATCGAACGTTCGACTCCAGTCGAACTGTCAGCGAATTGCGTCTGCCGTGGTATTGCTGTTAGCAAACATTTTCATTCGAATAAAGAATAAGTGCTGACAAAAGAAAAAACAATTAAATATCATCTGTGAAGTGTATAAAGCGACAGAAGTAATTCGTCGGGAGGTTCGACTTAAGTCGAACGTTCGATTCGCTAACCATAATAGGGGTGATAACTTGATAAATCTGAACAAAATTACATGTTGCCCATTTGGTACCATTCCACTTTTTAATTCAATCATTTTACTAGCGGCCTTTCGACTTATTATTTGTCAACCCATATAACGACCATGTAACAAAATCAAATCATATAACCATTTACACAGGTAGTCGTCTAGTAATCTGTTTAGAATGCATGTACCGCCAGCATTAAATGCAGAAGAACAGTAGAAAAATTTCTAACTTAAGTCGCATGAAGCTGTAGGTGCTGAGGTCTAGTTGCTGGGCTTATCAAAGCTGCAGATGACTTGTTAAGAAGCATACACTAATGTCATTTTTCATTGGTTTCACTCTAGATATAATCCCCTTAGGTTTTCAACGGAACACGGAAAAGGTAAACCAAAATCCCAGAGCGGTCAGACGTTCCGGTCCATTGTTCTACCATTCGTTAGTGCACTGGTTGGAAAAACTTCGATGTTATTTGTTTTCCTTTTTATATTCCCGTGGCTAATGATTGCTGTTTTCCGCTGGGACTTGAACCTACACACATCGGTTAACGAACAAACGCACACTACCCACTGCTCCAAGCGGCAGGATTTTGCGATGCGGGATTCTGTAGGCAGGATTTTGTAAACGGGATGTTGTGGCCAACCCATCTATTAGTTGTTAAGAGATCAAATTTCCTTTTCTAAGAATATTATTAGGTACTTCTTCTTTAAATTTTATTAAATTGTTTATGTTCTTAACATCATTTGGGAGATAATAAGATAAGATAAGATAAGATAAGATTAAACAATCTTAATCCCCTAAATATTAACGTTTTTTTGGGCACGCGCGGATAATTTCAGTTCTAATCTAAACTTTTACCCACTTCTAAGATTATAATAGTACATTTAGTCTGATTTGTTGTATAATACTTAGCCATTTAACATGCACTTTATATGAGTTAGTTTCACACTATATAATTATTCTCATTGCTTTATTTTAGTCTTTGAAGTCTTGTTAGAGTCTTTTGACAGATATAACATTGTTGAACAATATTCAAAATGTGGTCTTAAATATTTTAAGCGTACCTCTGAAAAGCTACAGGCATAGTCGACAACATTGGCGTAATCGGATTAAAACTCAATAGCTTTCCATGAGGAGCAGCGAAGTAGGAACGGTGAACAAAGGCAAAACAAATTAAATGCTGTTAACATTGATGAATTCTCTCAAAATTAGTTTAATGTTTTTAGGCCTTTGTCCACCTAGCATACCTTTACCAGCGTAAAGTTCAAGCGAAGAATTACCCTTGTCAATTGCTGTCCCTAGAGATAATAAGGAAATTGTGTGACGGGCACTTCTCTCTGTTTGTTTGTTTCGAGAGATTGTTCGACTGATTTTGCACAGGCAGTGACTCCGACCTACTTGTAACCCCTAAGCACAACAGACGAGGCTAGAGGAAATCAACTCTAAGATGTTTTTAATTTGAATTTCACTTTTGTCCATAACATTTAATTGACTAACAATGCTTCTACCCATAAACATATTTACACTCTCGCTCTTCGGTTTGTACTAACGCGGCATACATTTAGATCAACGAAATAAAATGATTTATGCAAAGGAATATTAACATGAAAGCTATTGAAAAGAATATTGAATCTCACTCTGTATGGCCTTGAAAAACAGATACCGCTGGAATAGCATCTCTGAAGTCCCACAATCGAAATGTTGAATCCCTTGAAGCAGTTACAACTAAACGCTGACTAGAATGTGCAGAAACATGCGTCAACTCATGATCATGGCCAGTTAAGGGCTGAAGTGGTTCTTTAGTTTCTACATCCCAGAGTATCGCAGTCCTATCCCAACTTCCAGTGATAATTTGATCCATATTAGGTAGCCAATCAGCAGCTACAACTACAGATGTATGGCCTCCAGGTCCAGAAAATTCGCAAAGTGGGGTTCGTAATGTATCTACACGATCACGGTCTTCCACTTGTCCATCACTGTCATCAAGTTCTTCTTCGGATGAGTGTCCCTTCCTAGAAAAATTGAATAACGATAATAAAACATATCGAGAGTACTTATTTCGTAACAATTAGTACTTGGAAACTTCCCAATTTACAGCCGCTTGCCAAATGTGCGCAGTACCGTCTCCACTGCCAGTTAGAACGAGATCTCGATTTTGATGAAATTTTATTGAATTCACCGAACCAGCGTGTCCTTGGTACTGCAAAAGGCAACGTCCACTCTCAATGCCCCATATACATGCGGTATGGTCAGCTGAAGCGGTTCCAATAATCGGTTGACCAGATTTAGCAGCAATTTGCCAAACCCCATCTTTATGTCCACAGAAATCGCGAACTAACGAACTTACTACGGATTGAGCCTTAAAACTGGAAACGATTCTTGACGTTTGCGCCCGAATTTTGTGGCTAGCCTTTACTTTGCTTCCAGAGGCTAATTTTGACTTGAAACTTTTGTTTGGTAGACCAGTGGTATCTGGGTCTTCGTGCCCACCAGAGCGGTCTCCTCCTATACTATCCTTTGCACCAAGTGATTCAAGTTTTTCTTGTACTACAAAAAGGAACAATGCCAGGATATACTGTGTGATTTTTTATTTTTACTTACAGTTTAAGTTTTCAATGTAAAGCAACTCAAATTCCTTTTCGATTTGAGAGAATAGCATATGGAGACGTGCCCTGAAGGGTGCATCATCCGGAATGCTGAGATCCTCGGCGAGACTAGTTAATCGTGATGCGCGTTTGGACGGTTTCATTATAGACGTTTTACTAGACACGGCTGTATTATCCAATGGCATGGTATGAACTTTCTTCCAAGTTCTTAGCAAATAGGTATTTAAAAAGTTTTTGTAGACGAAAAAGTGAACATCGAAATGTTTTTATTCTCGACTTTGTCAAAATTCGTTGCTTTAAAGATCTTGAGAATACTCGCACTTCCAATCAGGATTTGGCGATTTGAACCAGTATAAGCGCAGTAATTCTGTTTCTTATTTATTTAAGAAATAATAAATAAATATTTTTACAGAAATGGATGACATTATTGCTGTCATTTTTCTGATGACAGCAAAAAAAAATGTGTGGTAAATTCACAATGATTACATTTTTGTCCGCCGATTGTAACTTTGCTCGTTGGTTTTCAAGACAGCAAGTGTAGTAGATTACATAAATATAGGAAGTAAATGTAAATAGTGACTTGCTATGAGGCTGTACTTTACATGACCGTGTTTAGATGATTACTCTCTACTACGTAGCGGGCAGTCATGTCGTCAGTACACACTGTAGTACTCAGCTCTGCACTACTTTGCTACTTGATGGCCCCGTATTCTTCTCGCCGATAAACCATCGATATAGCAGAGTTGTGAGTAACCATCTAAACACGGTGCGTTTAGAAACCTAGGCACTAACTACATACTCAACAAACTCTGATTGGTCGAATTAACTAGAAATGCAGTCAACTTAATCACCCCGATTATCGTTGGCATTTTACGCTTTTCGACGATTGTCGTTTTATTGATAGCTACGACCTGCTGATCATTAAATGTCACTAAGCATTGTTTTTGTCATGTGGAATACTATTACAACTCTTTCACATTGAAAAAGTTATGAAAATGAATTCGTAGTACATCTGAGGAATAAAACGACAATCGTCGAAAAACGCAAACTGCCAACGGTAATCAGGGTGATTGTGAGATAGTGTGCTGGGTGGGTACCGTGGTCAGTGTGTCGGACCACTGCGCGTGAGGTGCGTTGTTCGAATTCCAGAAAATACCAAAAGTTTTTTTCACGGTTCCACCTCTCGCGAACGTTTGACAAACATCCGAAAGTATTGTTGTCAGGAGAAAGCTTGTCAAAAACAAAATAAAAATTGATTTTGGATACGGCACAGAACTGTAAATCCCTTCCATTCGTGCGAAAAATATTACGCACACAACACGAGTGGTTGCTAGAAACTAGGCCTAGGCCTTGCATGGGCTGTTACGCCAAATATGTATGTTAAGCATGTTAATAATCATAATAAAAGTGGTCTTATTTTCTATGTCAACATCATGACTTTTCCACGAAAAATTCGAAACTCTCTTGGTTGCTGAATATAATTAAACAATGGTTAGGAAATTGAGAATCATTACATTAAATAATAATATACAATATAAGCAATGAATGAAACTAAAGCACTCTTAATATCTATACATATTCTCTAAGGAAAATAGAAGCCGATGGGATATCCCCAATAATCAACTACTTTCAAATCACTTCATTGTTTGAAACGGTTGGAGCTTACTTCTTTTACTTTTCAGCACTTTGTTATAGCAGAACTTGAGATTTTAAAACGATAAAAGGCAAAAATAAAGAATCGCATTTGCCAGAGATCTAAATTGCTTTGTAACACCATTGTATATTAATTTAATAGTATTGTAATATTCTGGCTGGGATTCGTAATAATAAATCTGTTTCCTGTATATTTAAACTGTTTATTGTAAGCAACTAACAAATTCACTTCCGTAATTTTGCAAAATTATGAAATATCTTCAGTCCTTATCATTAACAACTTAGATTGCCTTTATAACTTCAATTTTAATCTAAGTATCGTTTATTTACATCGCAAACTTTCATATATTTTACTGTCACAATAATCGCACTAACCTACCTCTGCGTCCTCCATCTGGGGGTTGGTAGTATTTTTATAGCAAATAGAAGAACACCCAGAATAATTTTTAGAAAGTAAAGCGGTCCATACACCATTCAGTTCGATTGTAAACTGAGTTCTTAACTGAATTGATGCTTAACCACACACTACATCAACGGAATAGGAAGACTTTGCTTCAACTGTCAAAAGTATAACTTGTTTTCTGCAAATTAAAATAAAAAAATCGCTTCCAAACATTCCTATTCGAATTTAAAGTAATGTTTTTTCTCTATTTATTTTCTTAAAAATACCCAAGACAATTAAAATCATTCATTACCACAACTCAAACACAACTGGCACTTCATTTGACAGAAAATCGACCAATTCGGCCACACACGATTCAACTCAGTTGAAAGACTTTTCATTCAACTTGGGAAAATCAAAATCTTTTGATTTTTCTCCAACCAACTTCTCAACCGTCAAATCGATGAAATGACTACGCCACACACGGGTTGATTTTGATTTGATTTGACTCAGTTTATAATTGAGCAAAGCGAAGTGTGTATGGTGCGCTTAAGATTTCCGATTATCCTCCAGAAATGGAAAGAACTCTGGGGATGAACTGTGGAACTAACTGCGTATGATGCTAAAAGTTGTAGTGCTGCCAAACTCTCACTTAATACAATGTGGAAAGTACTTTTGTGGCTAAAGTAAGAAATTATTTTTTAATACACATTCTCATGTGTTAAGGTGTCCACCAACGCGAAGATTCGCTGTCTCCGCGAGACGGCGATGAATCACAGTGCTATTACCTAAGTTGCATGGCGATATATGAGAGTGCCCACAACAGCGCGAATATTTGTCGCTGTGACGGTTATTTGGCACCGTTGTTTTTTTTAATGCCGCTGCATGCAGGGTTTTTGTCGCAGTCGCCGCGACGGCGATGCTTGCTGTCACTTAAGTTACTTAAGCTACCAACCACAGATTTATTTTTTCATAATTGCAAACATTGAATTAAATATCGGTTATAACGACATCCTTTAGCAACCTAGATGCAACAGACAGCACCCGAAGGAATCTATATTGCTAAGATCTTCGCTGAGGTAAACAATCTAGCCCAATTTAGGAATGAGCCAACACGCCTTCCGAACATTACGGGTTATACCGCCAACACTCTGGACTTGTTCCTTAGTTCCCATTCTAGTAAATACACCGTGTATTATCGCCTCTAGATTTGTCAGACCATAGTGGTATACCAATCAATTTCTCGTACTTCAACCACAAAGGCTAAAAACAAGTCCCAAAAGAACAGTTTGCCTTAGGAGCAAACCAATTGGAAATGATTAGATACTTTCTTTATGAGTTTTAGCTGGTCGCTATGCTTCCTCGATAATAACGTGGACTGGCTGATATGATCACTAATACAATTCTTATGATAATACTTATCCCTAACAGGATAAAGGCTATCAGATGTAAGGGAAACACATGGCATGACTCGAGCTGTAAAGAAGCTATTTGGTTAATAGAGTTAAGTGTTCGGTCTTACAAGGCAGAAACAAAATTTGTTTAATAAGAATGAAATGACTACAATGCCCACATTAATCGTGTTAAATTCCTCCACGACCAAAAGTTGAAACAAAAAATACTCTATTTTGCCAAGGGTAGTAAACACTTTTGGTCGTTTGCAAAAAAAACGTAAAGAATTTGGCCTCGTCATTTATACAGACGCTCATTTATAAGGACGTACCAACTGTCAGCTCTTTAGACAACGCTAATCTCTTTGATGCGCATTTTGCATTTACAGCTAGGGCCGTTCAATTCAAGCTGTTTTGGATGGCTTCAAGTCTGGTGGTGCCCAGATGGCTCTCTTTTGTCTCCTACTCTCTTTCTCATTTTCATAAATGATTTTTATTTTTTTTTTATTGTCCGCAACTTCTTATTCATACCATTCCTTTGTTGATGACAGTACTTTAATTATTATTATTATTATTTATTAACAGATAAATTTAAAATTTTCATGTTAACAGAGATCGGGTGAGCACTAGCTACAACGGCTTACAGCTCTAAGATGTTAGACTATCTATACTAAAATATTTGCTTTAAGAAGTAGTTTGTTCATTCTTTTTATGTTCTCTAAGTTGATGTCGTTTAGAAATTCATATATTGTTTGATTGCTGGTAGGGATGGGGTTGAGGGAGAAGGAAATTGGACAAAGTTTTTGGCCGAGGGTGTGGAGGATGTCGATTACACAATTGCATTCAGTGCAAATGGGTGGTGGTTCTTTTTGTAGGAGATGTACATGTACAGTACTTTAAATTTTGTATATTCGTTCCCAAACTCACGATATTTGTCTTCAGTCGTAGATGAGGAACAGCAACGTATGTTAAACACATTATTATTATTATTTATTAACAGATAAATTTAAAATCTACATGTTAACAGAGACGGGGTGAGCACTAACTACAACGGCTTACGGCTCTAAGGTGTTAGACTATCTATACTAAAATATTTGCTTTAAGAAGTAGTTTGTTCATTCTTTTTATGTTCCCTAAGTTGATTTCGTTTAGAAATTCATATATTGTTTGATTGCTGGTAGGGATGGGGTTGAGGGAGAAGGAAATTGGACAAAGTTTTTGGCCGAGGGTGTGGAGGATGTCGATTACACAATTGCATTCAGTGCAAATGGGTGGTGGTTCTTTTTGTAGGACATGTACATGGGTAAGGGCGGTGTGACCTAATCGTAAGTGTGTATAGTTCATGTACATTTGTTTACAGTTGGTGCCTGGATACATTACAGGTGATCGGTCCTTATTAATGTTAGTGTAATGATGTTTGTGGTTTTGCCAGTTTCGGAGGCGGTTCCTTTTGATGAGGGTGTTGATTAGGCGTTGGAGGTCTGCTTTAGTGTATGTATTGAAAAGATAGAGTGGCGCGCGTACACATTCCTTTGCTGTGGTATCAGCACGTTCATTGCCCGAAATCTCTATGTGGCTTGGGACCCACATAATTTTAATTTTTGATTGGTGTTTAATCATAATGTCTCTTATTCGGTTTGCCAGTTGGTGATTATGGTTTGGGTTGGCAACAGCTTGTATTGTTGAAAGACTATCAGAGCATATGACATATTTACGTAGATGGATTATGGTTTTCGCTGCTTCAAGTATAGCGAGGGCTTCGGCTGTAAAGTTGGAGTCTGGTAAAAGTGCATTCAGTGCAAATGGGTGGTGGTTCTTTTTGTAGGAGATGTACATGTACAGTACTTTAAATTTTGTATATTCGTTCCCAATCTCACGATAATTGTCTTCGGTCGTAGATGAGGAACAGCAACGTATGTTAAACACATTAAATTCCGACTTATAACATTTACTATGATAAAATCGAAAAACTCTCCGTGCTCAGTACGTATGTCAACAATAAACTCTGTTGGAATGTTCATAAATTCGAAATCGCCATGTTTGTCTGAAATATAAATTCTGAGTTTCAAACTACTACACCAATCTTTCTCTCTTTCTCTATTTTTCAAACACCCGTCCTGTGTAAAACTATAAACAGCGATGTAAGAAATATTTCTTCCCTTCTGAAACGGCTTCAATTTACCTACGTTCTTCCGTTCGGTGTTTTTATCGCCTCAAAAAGTGTTGTTCAAGCAGAACGCTTAAAACCGTCTATCATGGAATTTTCCACTCGAAACTACAATATGGAATAAGTTGTTGGGGGGGTGCTTACATCACCAGTTTAAAGCCAATCGTCGTCTTGCAGAAGTGTGCTATAAGAAGAATTAGTAATGCTCACCGTCTGGCCCATTCTATGGTGTTGTTTAGGTCTTTAAAAATACTACCAATAAGACATTTTTTTTTTTTTAGAGTTTCTAAGATATTTTTTATGAGGGGAGGTTATATGCAGAGCCCAATATATAATACTCGTAATCTACGTAGCACTACACGCTATGTTGTTGAAATTCCTATTTTTCGTACTGCTCACTACAGAAACTCCTACCCCGTTGTATCCTGTAAGCGTTTTAATCGTCTTCCTTTCGATATAAGATCCATAAGCACTCATCAGGAATTTATTAAAAAAGTTAAATCATGGCTTCTTGATTTCGATCATAATGAGATTGAAGTATTACTCGCTTATCTTGTATAATTGTTTATTCAACATTTAAAAAAATCGCACAGGCACTTGAGTTCCATTATTTTTCGTTTACTATGTATATTTTTCTTTTATTGTTACCTTTTGTGATAAGGAATTGTAATATTGTCATCCCACAATTAATGAATTTTATTTTTAAAGTGGCATTTAACACCATTTATCGCTTTTATTAGAAGAATAAAAATGTCACTATCTATTCTCTATTGTTTATAAACATGTCTTTATGAAACCTTTGTTAGCACAGTTTTTGTAAAAGAGAATAATGAATTTAATAAAAAAATAAAAAAAAAAATAAAAAATTTATAAGGTGTACATTCGCCCTGAGTTAGAGCATAACGCTCACATCTGGTCAGGTGCACCAAAAACCATATTGCACTTGCAACACAGCTTATAGGAGACATGAATATTCCGAGCAGTATTGTTTCGCTTAAACAAAGTCATAATGTGTCCTGTCTAGATGCGTTTTATCGATATTTCCATTGTAAGTGCGCAAACGAAATAGCATTCCTCTCCTGCTTCATTTTAAGCGCAAAACCCGTCTAGCCACGAACGTACCGTGAAATATAAAGATTCTTTGATGGGTCGCACAACAGGTATGTGGAATGTCTTTCAAACTCTATCCTTCGTTTCAATTATAACTGTTATCGAGCCACCTTTAATAGTTTGGATTCTGCCACAATATTCGGCAGCACTGTTTTGTCCCTCTTGTTTGTGTTCCTTTACCCCGTTTATATGCAGAGTCGGAACTGGTTCCAAATGCATATAAACGCCTTTCGAGTCCAAATGGGTTCGACTGGACTCGACTCAGCTAACAGAGCTGGGTCGAGTCCGAAAAATGCATTTATACCTGGGTCGAGTGGTTGAACTGACATGTTGTCTCTGTGTGTGTGAGATCTTTTTCTTGTTTTTTTTTTTTGTTCGGGGTGGGAAATCGCTTTGTTTTGATTGAGTTCATAGTTAGCTGCGGGTAGGGTTGTCTGTTCAGTTATTTCATATTTATTAAATCCAAAAAATAGAACTAAACAGAACACAATCAAAACCAGTGTGTCTGCTATACTCAGCTGTCAGATCGACAACATTTGGACTTTTAGACCATTCGACTCGGTGTGTAGACTCAGATCGAAATCTGGACTCGAACCTGACTCGACTACTCGACTCTGCATATAAACGGGGTACTTGTTGACAGCACCAGACGGCCGTATTTGCTGTTTTCGTGGTCGGAGACTGTTTTTTGTGGACAGAGACTGTTTCTGTTACTAGAGACTGGTGAAATACTTAGATCGAAGTTTAGTAGTACTCGCTTGTAAGGCGCATTGTTTTAGGAATGTAAGCCTTTCGTTTAAAAACTTCATTGTATTACCAATTTCACAATATTATTAAATTTTCAGTAAATAAAGTCACACACTTCATCAACTATTGGAAAAACGATATTTATATTCCTACGAATTTTCAGCCTAGCGATTGCTGCATAAACAGCATTTTATTTAATTCACTTACAAGGATCTGTTTCAGTATACTAAGAAGTGATGTCGATGCACAACCTGTTACCACTGCCCCCAATGTAGTTGGTAGCTTGGTAAACTTCCTCATAGAGCAGCGGCGATAGCTCAACCTGCAGTTGTTCAAAAGGAGAGCGAACTCTCTGCATTAAAAGAGGAATTGGAGGAGTTGGAATTTTCGCTGTCCAAAGTTCCTTCGGCAGATGTGGGATATCCGGCATATTCACCCCCCAAGGTTCAAAACAAAAGATTGGAGATGGTCCACAAGATCCAGTTAAATCATCAAACTTTCTCAACCCAAGCAGTCAACACCATTCATAATGCTACAGGAAGGCGTGCCAGCTTTCAGGAGTCGATGTTTCAGGATGCAGACATGGCTAGACCTTCGAAGAGGTATTCAGGTCGACTACAATTGAAGGAAGGTACACTGAAAAGGAAAATTTGTTCCGGTTACGTAAAGCGTTGAAAGGTGAAGCGTATGAGCTAGTAAGTGAGCGCTTAAAGTACTCATAGGACGCTGATGGGATAATGCATTCGCTTCGTGTTGTTTTTGGCCGCCATGACGTACTTGTGCACGACTTAACGGATTTGTTAAATCTTCCTACGCTTACCTCAAGATGTGATCCGAAAATCCGTTTGTGGGCAGTGAAGTTAAATGCAGATTTAAGATCAATGAAGAGTGAGGAAGATCTTAACAATGGCTTTGTTTTGACTTGTCTTATTGGGAAACTGGATGCCGGTCACCGTGGCGTAAGTGGTTAGTGTGTCGGATCACTACGCATGAGGTTCCAAGTTCGAATCCCAGAAAATACCAAAAGTTTTTTCCACGGTCTCACCTCTTGCGAGCGTCTGACAAACATCCGAGAGTATTGTTGTCACGAAAAAGCTTCTCAAATCGCCGTTCGGATACGGCACTAAACTGTAGGTCCCTTCCATTCGTGTGGAAAAATATAACGCACACGACATGAGTGGTTGCGAGAAGCTAGGCCCTGGCAAGAGCTGTTGCGCCAAATATTTGTACAATATTTTTTTTTTTGTTGTAAAAAAGCAGTCTGACATAAAAAAAAAAAGAAGTGTTTTCATATAAAATTGATCTGGCGTTTGTTTCAAGTATTGTTGTCTATGTCCTAAAACCGTTCTTTTTCTTTCCCTCGCGACTTGAAATATCGTACTATTTTTAGTACGAAAAAAAGCCGGTGTCATAACATTATTTATACATTTTTTTTTTTTTCATAATAACATAAGAGAGCGAACTGCGAATAGGGAAAGGTGTAAGGGAATTTCTAAATCTTACATCTAAGACCCCAATAAAAGTAAATAACTACCACAGGCTTGTAAGATTTTTTAACAAAATTATTCAAAGTGCATTTTACCCTAAATCCGAATATGTATATTCGAATATACATATATTTCCTAATGTACATTCCCTATCGCATATCCTATTTAAATTATGAACGCTCTTTTTTGGATATTTACTCATTTCATTCAGCATCCACGATTGAAAATGGTTTTCACCTATTTTCTTTATAACCCGTTATTCTTAAATTTTGTATGCAACATTTGTCTTATTTATATTATGAGGAGCTGAAGTTCCTTCAGTTTTCATTCCCATATGTGAAAATATAAGCATTAAATAAAATAAATATATTTTAACCAATCCGTGAATTGCGGGACATTTTTTAGAAAAGGCAGATATCAACGAACACACCCCAATACTAGTGTCAAATGTCGATGGCTACCAACATTTAATAAACTAATAATGTCACCAAGCGAAGTTTGGCGCCGTCTGGGATTGAGATTCTTCAACACGCTTTGTCCACTTTTGATTACTCAGTAAATTATACTCACTTTATACTCACTTTTGCTTTGTTGTTGGTTTGCGTGTAAATTGCGAGAAAAGTGAGTATAGGTTCCTCAAAAAATTATGCCTACTATCACCCCTATCGTGGAATCCGCCGGGGGGAATTATTCACCGGAAAAAATATTTCGGCATCGTCAAATCCGCAAAGTGAACAGTTCCCCGTGTGGGTAATGTGAATCAGTTCCACTGTATCGTGGAAAACATTCGAATCGAATTTTTCCCGAACAAAATGACATTTCTCATCCGCATCAAAATCATTGCGGATTTCTGGGTTGGCTGGCTGCACATCGTCTTCTGTGTACAAACAATTTGTGTTTACATATAAATTACAGGAAGAAAACTACAACTGCTTTATTAAGCCGAAAATTGTTAATAAATCTATGCAACATTGAACTTTATTTAAATCAGAAATAAATAAAAAATATGGTTTCTGGAAGTTCCACGAAATCATCCACTGTTGCTATAAACCTCTGTCGTACTCTTCTCTGGGAAAACTGTTCATCTTCTTCCTCTTCTGCTTCCAAAAACAGCTATCCTGTCCATTTGTGTGCCTTATTTTTATTTTAATCACTTTTTAAAGAAATTTTCGTTTTACGAAACGAATGTAGCTACACAGATTTTTATTGACAAATAAAAGACAGCTGTTTGATAGTGAAACTACCTTTCCCCAATGCCTGTCGATAAGGAGACGTTCTCGGCGGATTCCACGATAGCAGTAGAAAGTGAAAGGGAATCGAATAGGTGAAGTGAAACTCAATTCCGACGGATTCCACGATAGGGGTGTATATGTTCAAGAGTTCCAAATTTGTATTTCATTCCAAGGCTTCTGTATAGGCTACAAGGAATTTTAATGTAATAAAGTTATATATACATGTAAGTACAGTGCTTTTAGAAAAGGAAGTAAAGTCCAAAATGTCTAGTAGATTCGTAAAATATGTTGCATATTTAGAAATAAAATGAAAAGAGATCGCTCTAATGCTGTTCTTTTCGTCCCACTACTTTACTTGTTTTGGGATGTGAAAGTAGTTATGGACTTTGTCGTTGAACTAATCGAAAGTAGAGAAGAATGTCTTTAGTTAAATATTGTCATCGGAAAGTACTTTGAGTAGTCTTTACAAAGATGAATTGTATGCCTAGCATCAACATTTTTGCCCGAAGGGTCTTCAAATGCGATGACAAGTGACGACGTATCACAAAAAAAAAAAATTTTTAAATAATTCTGGGACCGCTTTTTACGATTTCCAGGGACCCAAGATTTCGATGTCATTTTATAGATGTCGATTAAATAATATGCACAAAAAAAATTATATTTCGCTTGGTTTTAAATATATCTACCGGAAAGTAACTTAGCTTTCCCGGATGGTTAAGCCGTTCACGCGACTTCGTCGCTTCGCTAAGGATATGTCAACAATTGGTAGGCAAGCGCCTGGGAAGACTATTAGAGAACAATTTTTTGTCGGTCAACGTTCGCGTACCCTCCCAAAACAGCAAATTTTTACGAAAAGTTACGAATTTTTATAAAAACCTGTTCGAGTACTGAGAATTTTCGTAGTTTTTGACAGAAGAGAGCGCTCTCGAGAGAGTAAGAAATTTCCCCATGCTGTGAATTTTAGTGCAAGAAATTTCTGTGGGCTAGTTTGTGAAAACTGTAAAATCGCTGTATATGTGATTTTTTGTTGGATTGTTCCTTCTCTTTCTTTCTTTCGCGTACAATTGGGTTTGAGCTTTAACGTTTAAAAAGTGGTCAAATTTTGTGGTTCAACGCGTTCGTTTACTTTTTCGTAATTTTCCCTCTCTCTGAGTGAATTTCACCCCCACTCGTGGAAATTTGACAAACTGCGAATTTTGGTGTAGCAAGTACGCAAACAGACCTAGTGCTTAAATCTGAACTCCACTTTTCAGGGTAGTTTAGCTACTCACGAGGCCCCAAAAGTCGTATTCCCCCCGTAGTACATTCCCAAAAAACAAAAATGCATTTTTTTTATGTTGGCTCTATTTTGTTCGAAAATCATTATAAGGTATTTTGCTTTTAGCAATTCTTCAAAAGGATCTCTTATCTTTTCCTTATAATTGGGAACAATGTTGCTACTATTAAGGTGGCCCCACACCAACGCGATTAATCGCTGTCACCGCGACGGCGACTATATGCCCACAGCAAGGCGACCGTTTTTTCGCGGTGTTTGCGAAAATGTACTTCTCATCAGACGAAGAAGAAGCACTTTAATTTCTTGCCTTCCACACTTTATCCTTCCTCCTCACGTATTTATAATCTTCCTGTGATAGATCCTATAAAACTGTGTATTTTTTCAGAAATTCAATTAACCTATAAGCATACGACGTATTTATTTCAACTGCGACAAACCCACGGCAGTGACAAAATCACTGCAAAATCGCCGTCGCGGCGCCAAATAGTGTCATTATGGGCACTCTCATATTATATTGCCATTAAATTAAGTGACCGCAAGCACTGAGATTCATCGCAAAATAAAAAATAAAAAAATAGAAAAACTGTTTCTATTCGAAAATTTTTTACAGAATATCTTTAAACATAAACAACATTTTTAGCGCAGTTCACATAATGCAAACCTCAGTCGTAACATTGTGTAGGAAAGACCGAGATAGCGGCAACCATATTAGTACGACTTCTAAGCCGATGCGGTTGGTAAGAGGCAGTTGATTTAATTTACAATGGAAAGGTATTAATGGCAACATGCGGCGGTTCAGTGCTAGCATCAGAAAGCCCAGACAAAGTTTTTATGGTCACACTTCTCGCGAATATCTGTCTACCAAATAAAGCATAATTGCATATTATTAGTTCGAGATACGAAATGTGACAGTCATTTTTATAGGAGCCGATGTACTTTCATACCGATGTATACCCTAATGTAACTAATCATATTTCATTGCTTCACAGTATCGGAGGTGGTATAATAGAGTTTAAAAATATTTAAATCAACTAAACTGCAGACCTATAACCGCAAAACAGCCATGGCTGAAATTTTAGATGCAGTGTCGGACATGTCATGTTTTTTTAGCGGACGGAAAAGGGACGATACGAAATCTCCGATTCCTTTAAATTCTTACACTTCTCCCGGTACTTTCTCCGTAAGTAGTTTCTATTCAGAATTTTCTATTGTGAATACTTTCACAGCACACCTCTATAACAACCCTGAATCTAGGTTCACAAAGCCAATATGGCGGGTAAGTCGATTTTTCACGTAAAGTTTTCTTAAATTTTTAATTTATTTCCCTATCTTTTATAATTTGTAACATTGCAGACCTATTTACCAAATATAATTGCACAAATTGCCAAGATGATATTACGGGTATATGGGTGCATTGTGCAGAATGCCCAGCTTTCGACCTCTGTCTGCAGGTGGGTCGTGGCTTCACACATTTTTTCCTGTATTCATATATTGTGACGTCACAAATTTACTGATGACACATCACGTTGTTTATGTTATGTTTACTTACAATACATTGTTTTTGCAGTGCTTTGCCGCCGGTGCAGAAATTGGAGAGCACAGCAATAACCATGCATACCAATTTATGGACACTGGAACAGCAATCTTGTCCATTTTCCGAGGAAAGGGATCCTGGTCAGCGCGCGAAGAACTTCGTTTGCTCGATGCAATTGAAAAGTATGGCTTTGGCAACTGGGAAGACATTAGTAAGCACATCGAAACTAAGAGTGCTGAGGATTCTAAGGAGGAATATGTGAATAAGTATTTGAATGGCACTATCGGACGCCATACATGGATACCTGCGCAAACCCAACGACCTCAGCTAGTCGATCATACCACCGAAGATACTGGCCCGCTGGGCAGTAGCGCTATGCAAAAGCTGCCACAACTAGATATAACGCCTGAGGAATCGGCTCAGCTTGGTTACATGTTGAACAGAGATGGATTCGAGCGAGAATATGACCCAACTGCTGAACAATTGATATCATCGTTGACATTGAATATTGATGATACAGAGCCGGATTATCTGCTGAAACTTGCCCATGTTGATATGTACACAAGGAGATTGCGCGAACGGGTCAGAAGAAAACGGATTGTTCGGGACTATCAATTGGTGGCGAAATTTTTTCGCCACAAAAATCAACAACATCCTCGTGTTAGTCGAGACCAAAGAGAATTTCGTGATCGTTTTAGGGTATTCGCACAGTTCTATTCATCCAATGAATACGAGCGACTGTTGGCTTCATTAGAACGTGAGAAGGAACTCCGGATTCGCTTATCAGAACTAAGTCGCTATCGCTGGAATGGTCTCACGAAAATTGACGAGTGCAGACACTTTGAACAACATGCGGCAATTGCACAACATCGGAATGTTGGACCGTATGGCCATGGAAAGACTGTAAGCATACTTAGTTTTTAACTTGATCTTCTAATCTCCGTTAAGTATTTGTCGGTATATTCAATTTTTCGTGATTTCTTTAGTTTGTTTTACAATAGTTTTAGATCCAAGTCAGTACATTAACAAAAATTCTGTATTTACGGTTAAATTAGGGATCTTTCTACATTGTGTGGGTCGATAGTCTGTTTCTTATAATTTTTTAATTACATTTTATTTCCTACATTTGAGCTAACTCCATGAATATGTTTTAAGTAAAAGTTACATTATGTATGTAATAGTTAATAAGGATCAAATTCGAACTTTAAAAATCTTTGCCAAGTCTAAATACTTTTTCCCACAGCATACATCTTGTCCCAGGTTTGATTTCCACTTGGGTCTTACAGCACCAAGTAATGAATGATTAAGCTCTAGTCAACTCTTCCGCATGTGCCCTTATTCCTCCTCAGCTTACTGCGAAATGTTATTATCGGTCCGTTTTCTGCTCCCTGATTTAGCGGGTCCCACAGAATCGTGTGATTAGCTACTGAGCTATGGGCTTTAAGTGTATAACCAATTCCACTCTTGAGCAACGTTCAAAAGGTAGACCTTGCTTTTTTGACATGTCTAGCGATATCCTGATCAGTTTCGTCGTCAGCTGAGATAATACTTCCAAGGCACTGAAAATTACTCGCTAAAATGCTTGTCCAGTATTATTTGCTTGAGCTGATAGAAACTTTTTGAATATCTCGCACCTCATGATTGCTACCCATTTTGACTATTCTCCTTTAAACTTAATCTATGTAAGACATATAAAGAAGTGCCTTTTCCTGAACAGCGGGAGAATAGTAATATATTAAAATAATATAAAAAGAATATAAGTTTCTTATAGGAAGGTCAATAATAAGATGCTATTATGTTACTTACAACCTGGAGCACGACTCGCTTATGATATTTTGTAAATTAGCATTTAAATCTATAATCTCTATCCCGTTAATACAGAGGATTTAATTCGAATCGAAATACATGTAAACATAAAAAGTTCCGAAACGATATAATCGCTAAATTGTTTGTCATCTTATCAAATTTTTCAATATAAACGTGGGATGAAAGCTAGATTTTGATCGACAAACAAAAAGAACGAGTATTTAATTCACAGTGATGTAAGAGCAAAATCGATATTTTTGTTTCAGAAGAACAGTTGAACAAATGATTCTGGCTTTTATTTTTATTTTTTTCTTAAAAATAAGAGCGAACAACAGGGCCAAATATAGATTCCATTTCAATTCAATTCTTCAATCCGTCCATGTACATAATAGATGTAATTAATACAACGAATATCTACGAAATTTACTTAGGTTTTTCGCTTTTAAGCATATAAATTTGAAGGTCTAGTATAAATAGTCAAGGAACAATAATTATTTAGCGACTAACATTTTATTTAAATTTATAAAAATGGTATCTGATAATACACGAGAAGTTGAATATCGTGTTCTTTACTTATAAAGTAAACATGTTAAGTAACTTATTGAATTGCACATGATTTTTTTCAAACAGTGTTTGTTCTAAACAATAGTTCATTTCCCATTCTATATTTTCATTATAATGCTTTGCGATATTCAGCTTACGTGTATAATCGGATCGAATGGTGAACGTATGAATGGCTGTATAAGACAATGTTTAACAGGACAATCACAACACTGGAAATCGGCACGGATCGTCCTTGCACTCTCCACACAACAAAAAACAACCGTACGTAGAAACATACATTTATTATGTGTAGAACAATTCCTTTATGAACTTTTACTTAAAATAGAGAACCTACAAGCGCAGGCGAGGTAAACTCAAGTTCCATAGGAAAAAAAACCACGCACCACATCGGAGACCCGACTTACTCCGACGCATCATCGCTCAACAAAAATTACTTGGATAGCTGTCGGGGATCGTCGGGTCATATGACGAACAATCAGTCGAATATGACGCCGACCACCAACAGCAATCAAACTGTGAACAACAGTCAGCCTTATCATGCAACAGGAGCAGGCGCACACGAAAAGCAAGCATTGCAAAATCCAGAACACGTAACAAAAATTCAACAACAACAGTCACAGCAGCAACATCATTCAATGAGCACCATTCTAAAGAGCCAGCTAGACGAACTGAAACTATTACCTCATCCTCTAGGCCAGAATATGCTATCCTCGAATGAAATTCAATTGTGTAATATATTAAATCTCCCTCCAACACACTACTTGTCATTGAAGACAATTCTCTTAAGTGGGGCGCCTCTTTCTTCAAATTTATCCCCAATTGAGAATTCTATAAGAAGATACCTAATAAAAGCCGGATGGTTGAGCCACTGATCAAGTGAAAAGAGTGGAGAGCTTCACACTGTTTTCGTTGCACTAAATTAGATACACTACATGCAAGTTTATTTTTTATTATCATTTTTTTCCATAATTTTATTGTTAATCGGCGAGATGTTTCATTTAGGTTTTTTTATCTGATTTGTGTTTGTTATTATAACAGAAATGCAACTTTGCGAATTCGCCATTCATTAATTGATTATACATATTTCCCCGATATTATTCAAGTCGTTAAGCCATTGAAAAAATATTGTCATTCAAATCCATCTATAAAAGCATTTTCTATAATACACTTGTATCAAGTTAAGATTGCTGACTCGCCGATCTCTTATTACTTTATTTAAATTAATAACACATAGACTAGTAGAAAATTAAATATTTAAAATTGATCGATATGCTGTTAAATTATTAAGAAATGCGATGAAAAATAAGTATTTTTCCGCGTTCGTTCCCTATGTTAGATGAACAGAGAGAACGAGTTTTGTGCTTTTAGCTAACATGAAACTTATGTTGGCGCAAATAGATTAGTTATTAGAATGAACTTAGCTATTATATAATGTAAATAATACCTATACGAAAAAAAAAAAAAAAACAATAAATCCATAAGTAAAAAAACAATTTTTTGTTTCTAATATTGGCACTCTACCTCTGGAAACCCAGAGCCTTAAAACTGTTTGAAATAGGTTTCTGCTGTTCACCAACCCAAGATTCGGAAATAAAACGTTATAAAACTCTTAAGCGAAATTAAGATTAAGCTCACTATTCTGTCCGCACAGCCAGTTTTGATGGAAGTCCGAAGTGAATCGATAAAAACAAAACCTGAAACTCTGCATCTGAGTAAAAATTCACTACATCGTCGGTAAATATATCGTAAATCAGGAAATGGGCTATTTTTTTGTTCGACGGCTTTTGGTAGCTTGGCGAAAACCAACGGGATTTGGATTAAAAAAAAATTAGAGGAAAATACAAATGGTTTTATTGTAAGTCTGTATTGTTCGTCAATCGAATTATTATATTGCCCGAATTGGGGTCTTACACCCCTATTATGGTTAGCGAATCGAACGTTCGACTCAAGTCGAACCTCCCGGCGAATTACTTCTGCCGCTTTATACACTTCACAGATTACATTTAATTGTTTCTTCCTTTGTCAGCACTTATTCTTTAATCGAATGAAAATGTTTGCTAACAGCAATACCAGGACAGAAGCAATTTGCTGACAGTTCGACTTGAGTCGAACGTTCGATTCGCTAACCATAATAGGGGTGTTAATCACGGCGATTACTGTTGGCGGTTTACGGTTTTCGTTTTATTCCTCAGATGTACCACGAATCCATTTTCATAAATGTTCCAAAGTGAAAGAGTTGCAATAGTATTCTACACGACAAAAAAATTGATTAGCAGCGTTTACCGGTCAGCAGGTCATAGCTACGATTAAAACTATAATCGACAAAAAGGGGAAAACGTCAACGGTAATCGGGCTGAATGATTCGCGATGAGTCGAGCGCATTTCACGAACTTATTTATTTAGCGAATTATTCTCTACTTGGTATTATTATTCGAGAACCAGATAATGACAGACCAAAATCATGAGTTGTGTGAAATTGTTTTGTACTCCTCGTTGTTCCGAGGGATCAAAGTAATGAATGAAATTAGGTGCTTCCACAAATGCATGATTGCATATGTACGTTTCACATGTTAATGAATGAAATTAGGTGCTTCCACAAATGCATGATTGCATATGTACGTTTCACAACTGCAAATCTAAAAAGTCGGAGTTTCATAATCGTAATCAATAAAAGGCGACTTAGCCGGCATAATTGCGAGGCAGGAGAGGTAAGCCTATAAACGCCTGGATCACACAAATGCGACGATATCGGCATTTCATTGGCCTCAGTTACTGAGTGATCCAAAATCGGCAGGCCTGTCGATATTTTTTGAGGTCAAATAGGCGAACCCCACAGGCGGATCAGTAGAAATGCAGGGAAGTGGGAGGGTTATGATCCCTTGTTTTCGGATCATAACCTCGCTGAAAAAGGAAGAAGAAGAAGGGTTTAAAAATAGTCGGGATCTACATACAACTTCTTTATTCCATTTCCTTTATGAAGATGAGTATATCCTTAGTGGAAAAGTTCATAAACTTTTCCAGCGTAAACATCTCTCTATCCGACATTCACAAAGAACATGTTCGGAGGTTTCCTTTATATACATATGTATGCGTGTACATACAGCAGTGCCTGCTAAAAAAAATGCACTAATTAACTATGAATGTTATTTATTTATTTATTTGTTTGGCTCCAAAGCCAATTTTAAAAGGATTGTATAACATTTTGAAATATACATACATATTCACATATACGTTCAAATATTTTTTATTTTTTTTAACGCTAGTTAACATCATTTTTATAATTTTGTATATACATATTGCTATAAATATACATACATGTGTACATATGTACTGCGAGTGTTCTGATCAAACGGTCTCAAAATGACAGCCAGGAACGTACAGATGCGATGGAAGTGGCTGTGGATTGTTAACAGTCCCAAAAGGACGACGACCGCATAAAAAGACAGCCTATGCAATGAAACATGCCAACCCAAGAAAAAGGAACAGCTCCGAACAACATTTAAATTTGAGAATTTTTGATACGGTTATATGTAAGGAAGTAGTAAGTAGATATGACGTGGAGAAAATAAGCATTTAAAGATACTATAGCGATAGTATTTGTTTTAAAAAAATAAGTACAGCTGTTTCTTGTAATCAAATAAACAACATTTTCACATAAGATCTGTTTTATTGGTAAAAAAAAAGTATTCCTTAAAATTACTTCATGTGTGATAAAATAAAAAAATATATAATTCATTTTTAAATAAACAGTTTGAGCGAGCTAGAGCGACACAGAACTTTATAGCATTTCTCACTTTGACGTTAAATAACAACTGGTTCATTTATTTCTCAAAAAGTACCTATAAAGTGTGTTTTTTTGGCCTCCAGCCATAGTGGTGGTTGTGCTAATACTACCGTTAGCAGCTGTGTTCGAATTTAAATTATTTGCTTTTGCAGCCATTGAACTTCTCCACGTACTGATCAGTTCATTTTGTACATCTAGTGGTAACTCGTTAAATACGTTTTGATCGACACCGGACGGACATGGAATGTTTGATAAATTTCCTCTAATTGTTGTTTTCGTCTTTATATTCGGTGTGCAATCTGTTTGTAATATTGGAGACGATAGTACTCTTGATTCTAAGCAGGACGTAGATGCCAAAGCTAAAGGACTGCACACCGTTGTCGGGGATGTAGTCGATTCATAAATCATACTTATATCACGGTTTTCACTACCTCCATTGACAGGCGACGTTGAAGCACTGTTAAGGAACAATGGTGATGCAGATTTTGCTGCAGGCACAGGAAATGATGTTGACGGCGATGAAATCGGACTTATAGAAATATCCTTTTCACTGTCGCGAGAATTCAATCGCAAATCTGATACTCGAAGCTTACTTGGAGATGCGATATCATTGACGTCGGTACTTGAGAGGCACCTTCTCTTTGCTATGAGCAGTCCGAATCGGCTTTTTTTAGGTGATGGCTCAACTTCATTTTCGGAGAAGTCTGAAATATCTGATGATGGTGTTTCCACATCAACATTCATAGGAATGGGTGACGCAGTTGTTCGCCGTCTGTAGAACTGGTCACTAGGGCGAAAACTCTGTGGCGATGAAAGAAACGCTTCATCACTTGTTATTGAAGTCACCGATTGCACCTCCAGATCCGTTTTCTTTATCAAGTAGTTCGCTATTGATGATGATCCAACTTTCCTTTGCTGGAATTTTGAAAACGCCAGTCCAATCAGGGTGATATTGAAAGACTTCTCTAAGTCAACAACTCGTTCGAATAATCGCATGATTATTTTCAAGAGATTCTGAAGAGCACCATCAGCTAACACTACGTGCCCATCGGACGTGGTTTTGAATAACGATGGCAAAATATTTGCTTGTTTAGTTTCTCGATGGCTTGTCTTCTTAACCGAATCAAATTTACGAAGAACGACTTTGATCGCAATGGGAATACGACCATCCTCAGCTACTTGCTCAACAAGTCTCAATAGGAGCATACGGAACTTTTCTTCTACATCCTTTTTCACCGAAATAGGCCGACATGAATCTTCTAAACCAATAGTCTTAGGCCTACCAGTTGGGCGTACAGGTCCAATATCCCGGCCAAAGGAAAGTTCTCTTAGTTTAGTAGCGGTTTCAAAACCAAGTTTTTTTTTTAGATTTTCCATGTCGCAGGTTTGCAATTCCGTCACATTTGCAATGCCATTCTCTATAAGTAATGACTCTGTCTTTTGACCAATACCTGTAATTGAATGCAAATTATTTAATTCACGCATGAATTCTTCTGCATAAGTAGAGATTAAAACAGTCTGTTTATTGGGCTTGTTTCTGCTACCCACTAATTTTGCAAGAAGTTTGTTATAGGAGATTCCAGCACAGCAGGTAATTCCTAAAGATGTAAATAAATCCTGACGAATTTCTTTGGCAATTTGCGATCCAATTGCTAGCCTCTTTTCACAGCCGCAATCACAGGAATCTGCCAGAGAACCATTAGGTGGGTGAACGTAGCCTTCGACTTGAGCATTAAGAGAATTTTTCCAGCGATTTGAGACTACATCCGTGACATCAACAAAGTCTTCATCGAATCCCATTTTCTCTACCAAATGCGTGTACTTGTGGATTATATCGAAGATTTTATTTGACATCTGACGGTAGTTTGTGAGATCTTCTCCGTTGACCAAGACCAAGTTTGGACAAAGTTTCTGAGCTTCAGAAACCAACATTAACTTTGTGACACCAAATTGTCGAGCTACGTAGTTACAAGTTACCACTATTTGTTTTTGTTGTATTCCCAATGGCTTTGTACGCAAAGATGGATCACGAATCTCTTCGACCTGAGCATAGAAACAGTCCATGTCCAAATGAATGATAGTACGTGCGTGGGGTTCCTTGTGACTTACAACACTTTGAAAATCCATTTCTGTAAATAAAAAAATGAGAAAGATTCTGTAATTCATTTTAGTAAGTTAGCACAATTACTCCGATTCACTTTGTCGTTTTTCATTGAACAATTTTATGACTTATTCATTGCGTTGTTCAGACAAGCCTATGAAGGAACTGTAGAAGTTTTTTGCAGCAATCAAAATTGATTCGGAAATGAATAAAATGATTGGTAAAAAACGACAACAGGAATCGACGTAAATAGTACAAAGGCAGTTTTTTTATAATTCGATCTAACTAAATATTTGTTCTGCCAAAAGATAAAATCAAGATAGCTGCGGAGGCTGCATACATGTTAGTTTTCTTTGTTTGAAGACAAATCTTAAAGAAAATTCTTAAAAACTAAGCTAATATTTATAAAAAAAAACATACTTAAATGACTTAGATGAAGTAAACTATAAAATGTGTATTGTGATTAAATAAGCAAGCATTTTGTAATAGGCTTTATTTAAAAATTATATACAAAATACTGAAATGCAACATTTTTAATTATTTTTTTTATGTAAAGGAGCAGCAACGAAGATCTTTGACGTCTGCCAAAAAATAAAAATCCAAGCTGCTGTTTTGCTGATATAAAATAAAATCATGATGTACTCAAAAAGGCGGTTGTTGACAGTCGAAGCAGTGGGCATAGATACCCTGCGGGCCCACTTTTGCAAAAAAAAAAAAAAACGGACCGAATTTAATTTTTCCATTGAACATTTAAATATCAATACAAGTGCTTCATATCAAGAGTCAATCAACAAAAAAGACATGCGCTTATAACGACATAAATAAGTCAGTAAACTGTCAGAAAGTGATATTTTCTGATGAAAGCAAGTTATACAGTTTTGGTATTAAAAGTCGAAAAATCGTGTGGAGAAAATTTGGTAGGGCACTTAACAAAGAAAATTGACTTCGAATTGTTAAGCATGATAGTGGTGGAGTAATGGTAGGGTTGCATGGGGAGTACTGGCGATTTGTTCTCTGCACCAAAACTCGGAGCTTGTCACATTCTAAATAGTAAAATAGTAAATTTAGCAAGAGCAAACAAATGTTAAAAATCAGAAACATGTGAAAAAAAGTGCATATGTATATGAGTGAATAAGTAAATTAATGAAGATTTCAAGAATGGACAGCCTAGCAAAGAATAGGCGAACTAATTTTTGGATCACGAAAATAGATCCGAATGAAAAGCAAGATCTCGTATTGTTATTGTTTTGCATTCACACCAATTATCTGATCTGGATCATGGGTGATACTAAAACACGACTAATATTCAAATACATTACATTCAGTCGTTTCGCTGCTGTCAAGAATTGTCAGGAACATCGACAATTCGATTTTGGTTTACGTCAATGTGAACTTTTTGTGAGACATGCTTTGATGAGCATACACACGATAAATTTTAATTGAAATGTGATTGAGTTAAACAATATTGACAATTAACTTTAACGGTGTGTAATAAAATTTTAGTGAAATTTGCGAAAAATACCAAAGATTAATTTCTGAATAGCTGAGATTACTAAAGTAATTATGCTCGGAAGTGGAGTTATAATAGGTTTTTACTACACCATCAAAAAGAGAACCGAAATTAGAACTGTCATGAGGCGCGTTGGACTGAGGGAGGAATTAGAATCATATTCATCGTTAGATTCTCTCTCATTTATTGGTGTTAATGAAATACTGAACTTTTTAACGTTTTTTATTTTGTTGATACATTTTTATTACGCATTTTACGATGTCCATGAACCCGCGTGAAATTCTAGATAGCTCTCCCTCTCCGACTTAATTAATAAATTATCTCGGCGAACCCCAGCGATATTTTGTTTCTGTTTAATACCGTACTGAAACAATGGCGCTGGAGATGTTGGAACACATTTTTCTGCAGACATAGTATGAAAGTGACATTTCACTAGCAGTCCATATAATAATACGTCAATGGATTTGACAGATTCCACAAACCAGACCAAAGAACTTTCTTGCACTCAAATTTGCAGCATGGCGAAATTTCTTACTCTCTCGAGACCGCTTTCTTCTGTGAAAAACTACGAAAATTCTCCGAACTCGCACCGTTTTTCGTTCAAATTCGTAACTTTTCGTAAAAATTCGCTGTTTTGGGAGGGTACGCGAACGGAGCTATTGTATAGGTAACAGAATTAAATCCCCTTATTTACTAACCCTAATTCCTCAATATGCGGCCTCCAGATCTTTAACAATTGCTTTTTCAAGAACGGCACAGAATTAACTACGGATCTTATGAACCTGTCTTGAGCAGTGTCTTTAACTCATAACCTAACCTTTTCGACAAATTTATTGAAAAAATTGTTGGGACAGAATTTTATAAAATGTTTTGTACATAGTAAAGTTAAGATATCAATTATTTAATTAAATAAAATAGTCAGTAATCTGTAGTTCTTAAAAGCTTATACCTAGATGAAATTAATGTAAATAAATAAATAAACAAGGATCAACAGATGTTTTTATTGGTACGCGGATTTGCTTGGGAAGTTATATCATCTAGTGTTTCTCGGGACATTGCTTACTTTGGCGGACGGTTGTGAGTTGCAGAAATTCACTTACACACGGATAAATAAGAAAAAATGTATGCATATGCATATGCATATGTGCAATACCACAAGGCTTACGCAACACTGATGAATATTCAGCAAAGCATGTATTTAAAAAAAGAGAATTAAAGAAACTTTACACGTATTAACATAGGAAATGAATTGTTGCATACAACCATAGTAAACAACTCATCAGTTTTCTGTTAATAATAAAGACAAATTTGGCGACACTTTTGGAGCTGGTTCTTAACGCCGAGTCTCCACGAGACATATTTATTTCAAACATTATGTTAGATATATTTATTTTTTTATACGGTGGGCAAATTATGTCAAGAAATTTAATTTTCAACCATATCACGTAAGAGCAAGCAACGACCAATTCTTGCTTGGCACCGAGTCTCCACGAGTTATTTCAGACTTCATGTCAGGCACCAATCAGCCATGTTTTTTTCGTAGTAAAACACAAATTGACACTCGCTGTCAAATTTATTTCAGGGTTTATTTCCACAGAAATGGCAAGAAATGAAAGCAGAAATTTGCGGTCTCCATTGGAAATTTCGATTACATGAAATATTTCTTGCAATGAATTATTGCCAGTGGAGACCAGAGGTAAAGGCGTCATTTCTGGTCGCTCCGGCCCTGTATATATCATCAGATTTCGTACCGAATCCCACTTCCATTAATCCCATTGAGTCTTTCGCGGCTATGATTCCCAACTACGTTGCGTTTGACAGATTAAATAAGTCCAAGGCAACGAATATAAAGTATATAATTACTGTAGCTTATTATTTTCTTTTTTTTTTAGAAAAGCGCCGCGAACGAAAAATTGTAATTTTAATGACATTTTATCATTAATGCAAACAAGAACGTAGACTATTGCTTTTTACTTCAAGCACTGCCCGGCGGTTTTTTTCCCTTACTTTTTCAACGCGCAAAATATTCTTCCCCCGATAACAACAGATACGGATTGCACTGCACTTCCGAGGTATTTCGTCATTAAAGTTATCACGAGTTGTTGTTGCTTCTTTCCAATTGGTGAATACAGGTTTGGTATCACCAATTATATACGGGTGCTCTTGTACGTGCAACATGTACTAGGAACTATTCTTTTATCAATACTTCAATTATTTTGTTATAAATATGTATACAAAGTTTGGCATATTATTTTACCGTATTTCTTTATTCCTGAAATGGTGACAGCTGTCTTGAGAAGTCTCGGAAGTTGACAATGGACTAGTGGTGCAAAGCGAGTAGAAATTAATTATTTCTTATAACTCGAGTTAATTGGACATTTAATTGCTTTTATCTACCTACAAATGACACCAGTATTGCTACAATTATTACAAACTGCATGGAAAAACTATGCTAAACTGCAAAAGAAAACAGATCACTAAATCGTTCACCACAACAAAAACTTTCTTCTTTCAGCTTTGGATGGCCTTTTAGTGACTCACACAACAAAATACTACTACATTTTTTTTTTCTTTTTTCTTTTTGTTATTTACGTACACATATATACGGGAACGAGGGAAAACTTTTCATTGTGAATGGTCTATTGTGCTAATTCTATTACATTTTCGAAGTGCAATTTCAAATAGGTGAATTCAGCCATTATCACATGAATAATTATAAACGGAATAATTGTAAACCTGGGATTGACGGCGTAACCAATAGCAGGTCAAAGTCAGTGGTTTGCGGACCAGGTTTTAAGATAAAAGGAGTAAAGTATAGATTCGTGCTTTGCTGCAAACTGAAAAAGTAAAATTGTGTATAATCAGAACAAAAAGTATGTACGCACCGACTACAAGACACAACCCGATTCCTCATTTCAAGCTGTTTACTTGCATCAATGCGAAGCAAAATTCTATTATAATATTTCAGAATTTAAATTAAAAAAAAAAAAAAAAAACAGTGGAATTATAATATAAACTATTAGTAATAGCGTCGTCTATACTGCAAAAAGTTGAATATCTGGATTTCAGCAGCCAAAGAAAAACAAAAAGATTATAGGTGTCCCCAAACCACCGCGATTAATCGCTGTTGCCGCGACGGCGATTATTTCGCGGCGACAGCGACAAAGAAATTCGCGAATATGGCCACATCAAGGCACACCAGTGTTTGTGAAAATGTACTCCTCATCAGACGAAGAAGAAGCGCCTTTATTTGTTGCCTTCCACACTTTATCTTTCTTCCTCAGGCTTTTATAATCTTCGTGTGATAGATCCTATAAAATTGGGTATTTTTCACAAATACAATTTACCTCTAAGTATACGCCATATTCATTTCAATTGCGACAAACGCGCGAGAGTGACAACAACACTGCAAAATCGCCGTCGCGGCGGTAAATTCCCATTGGTGTGGGCACTCTCATATATCGCCATGTAACTTACGTGACAACAAGCACCGAGATTCATCGCCGTTGCGGCCACAAATAACCGCGTTGGTGTGGTCACTTTCATATATCGTCATGTAATTTAAATGAGAGCAAGCACTGATATTCGTCGTTGGTATGCGGACACCTTAAAGCTTTTGACTTTGAAGTTTGGAAACTTTTGGTAAACAATACATATAAAGTATTTTACATGCTAAGAAACAAACGATCTTTTGCAGTCTAGACAACAATAAGTATTATTACTAGCCGCGTTTTATCATTACCCATGATCTAGATAGATCACACGACGAAAATAAAACTGACTAGATTAACGAAAAATGTTCGTTCTGTGTTGTGGTAAGAGTTTCGACAGTTCTTTCAAAATATGGCTTATTTTATGCTGATATTAGCCGTGTTTTGTTTTCTCCGTGAACTGGTTCAGTTCATATTTTTAAACAGCATGCAAAAACAACTATTGAATTTTCGTGAACCAGAATTTCTATCCCATATCTCACCACTAGGTGGCGTTTCACAGAAAAAAATTTATGTAAACCTTGGCAACTCTGCTGAATATCAGAAGTATATCATAGTAATTTGTTGTATCCTCGCTTAAAAAATATTAAACACTTTTCTCACTTCGAATGCTATTATTCCCGCCATTTTGAATCCATATTAAATGTCAGTGTGATAGCTGCTGCTACCAACTTGTGAAAATGAAATTTCTAGTTGAACCAGGAGCGTTTTTTTTTATTTTGAGATGAACTAGTTCAGTTCAGGCGGAAAACAAAACGCGGCTATCTACTTGCGTCTTGCTATATGCACGGAGGAAAATATTTGCTTCTTCTGGCGTCCAACTTATTATTATTATTTTTTTTTTCAATAGTTAATTATTTAAAAGCACTAATCATTTTTCTTCCTTCTTCCCTATTGGAATTGCTAAGTCTGCTTTTACACGTAGACTTTTGAGGCTGGACTCTTTTCGAAGTCCTCTTTGTTATTTTCCTTCGTGAGTCTCGTGCTTTTACACTTGGGACTTTTTTTCTTGACTTAAATTTGAAATTCCTCTTTTATTTTGCAGTTGACTAGGTGAAAATGAAGAAGGGAAAAGAAAAACGTCAAAATGAGTCGATGAAAACTTTACCCTCGACTTACAGGCCAATAGCATTGTTGTTGCAATAGCGGTGATTTATTATCAATCGCATGGCAACTCCACACTAAACGTGAAGTAGGAAGCCAGCTGTGGACTTTTTAGTCGGAAAATACATAGCGTCATTACAGCATTCGTGTGGCAGCTAAATTAAAATTGTGCCTTTTCTCGTTTGTTTGCATTTCAAGAAATAGATGATTACCAGGTGCAAGTGAAAATAGGTCCACGAAAGGGACTGCAGACAAAATGTTTAAAAAAACTGACAAAATTGTTCACAAAATCTCTTACCTATCTAAAACAAAAAAAAAAAAAAAAAAAAAACAGCTATGTATTGCAATTCAGCGCAAGATTTTGCTGTAGACACACTTTATACCTACCTCTCTTGTGACAAACATTGTTTATACTACACAATAAATTAATTTTTGTGCGGCCGATGTACGAGTCCCTACTTTGTGAAAGTAGTCGTGAAGCTAATCATTTTGACATTTAATGCCATGAAAGTAAACGCACGTCCAAACTTTTGAAACAAAAAAAAAAAAGTGAGTAAAGAGTGTTTTTTGAGATTCAAAGGTGAGCTGAATATAATTCACAAAAAAACACGCCTAGTATACGACTAATAAATATATGAAGCAGCCCATACACCATTCAATTCGGTTGTAAACTTAGTTGCCAATTGAATTGATACTTGACCACATACTACATCAACTGAATTGGAAGACTGTGCTTTAACTGTCAAAAGTATAATTTGTTTTCTGCAAACAAAAAAAAAAGTTACACTTCCAAATATTCCTATTCGAATTTAAAGTCATGTTTTTTTTCTATTTATTTTCTAAACAACACCTAAAACAATTAAAATCATTAACTACCACAGCTCAAACACAACTGGCACTTCATTTATCTGCAAGCCAACCAATTTGGCTACACACGATTCAACTCAGTTGAAAGACTCTGGGTTCAACTTCGGAAAATCAAAATCTTTTGATTTTTCTTCAACTAACTTCTTAACCGTCAAATTGATAAAATGACTACGCCACACACGGGTTGATTTGACTCAGTTTACAATTGAGTTGAAGTGTGTATGGTGCGCTTAATATAAATGCATAGGAGGCGAAAAGCCGCATTTAAAATACATTTCCGTCAAAAGAACTGCAAACCAAATAAAATATAAAATGTGCCGTGATTAATTCTGACTAAAATCAGGAAAATACAATGTTTTCTTTTTCATTGGCATTTCTCCCAGTTCGAAAGAGAGTTCGGAAACTCATTTCAGAACGGGTTTGGAAATCCGAAAATTAATTTTTCGCATATTCGAATTAGCACGGACACAAACCTAATAGTGCTTGGTGAATACGCAGCAAAAATTTAAAACTAAGAGCTTCATAAAATTAAAATGGATTTAAGAGCGCTTGATAATTACAGGCCTAAGATTGGTCGGTGAATACCGGCCTAAGTGTTTTAGATACCTATGTCAGAAAGTGAGGATGCAACAAATAACTATGATTTACTTATGCCATTCAGCAGAGCTGTCAAGCTTTACATATAATTTTTTTTTTGTGAAAAGTCATCTAGTGGTGAGATATGGGATAGAAATTCTGGTTCACGAAAATTGAACCCGCTCAAGTGCTGGTTCAATAGTTGTTTTTGCATCGTGTGTACAAATATGAACTGAACGAGTTCACGGAGATTACAAAACGCGGCTATATAGTGACAAAGCCGGCAATGTGTTATCACCCGTAGTTCGAATATATTTTGAAGTATTCTGAGCTGGTCCTTTTTCCGAAATTTAAAATTTATTCGAACTGGGAAATTGAAAGTTCGTAACGGCGGAAGAATTTGTGTTTGGTTTTCGCATTATTGTTTATAGGTATGCTGTAAGATTTAAATTTATATCGAGAATAGATTAAACTGATAACATCTGTATAAAGCTATTAAAAATGGAATCCCGTTTGCCGAAACCTTCGGGTCTTAAAAGGCCAATGCCGCTGACGAAAACCATTCTACCAATGGATCGTATTAAGGCCAATACGAATTTGCTAAGCAAGTTACATACAGGGACAACTTCAAATCACGTTCCTCTCTCCAGGGATATCGCTAATCTTCCTTCGTTTCCGAATAGGGGTAAGAATTGGTTGTATTGTGTAGGGGTTTGGTTTTAATAGTGATTGTTTACCAATAGCACGCCCCTTGTCTCCTATTTTCGCTAGACCCGGTGAAAATAAAGGAAAACTGCGAAGAAGTCAATCTGCTGGTGATCTGCGCTTCAATGATATCCGTGAATTTAAAGCCACTTGCATGGCGTCTGTGCAGGGACTGTCTTCCAAGGCACCCTTGCGTCTACCGCCTGCTACAAACGGTATGATGCGTGCTGGCAGCTCGGCCGATCTTAAGTTCAACAGTAATAGAGGAAAATTACGCAGGAGTCGTTCAGCTTGCGACTTGCGTCTAAATGATGTACGAGCGCCAAAAAGGCATGAACCTACACTCGCTCCAATTCCAGCTAAAATGCAGCGTTTGCAAGCGACAACTCATGTGGGATCGCGAGTGGGTGGGGCAGGGATACGCAATAAGCCTACAGCTACTTCTAATACTAGCAGCGCAAGCATCACTAGCAATAGTTCCACACTGTCTAAGATAAAGAAAGTAACTTCCACCAGTGCATCTACTACGGGGGCAGCCAAACCTATAAATAAGCGCATTCCACCTTATGATTTCAAAGCCCGCTACAATGATTTATTGGAGAAGCATAAAGCACTTAAGGACAAATACGATAACTTGAGGGAAAATTTGTCCAGTATGGAGACCCTTCCCGAGCAGTACGAAGAATCGCAGAAACAGCTTATTGCGGTACGAGACGAATTGAAGAATGCTCAGACTGAAATTGAGTGTTTGCAACGGCAGACGAATTCGCAGAGCATGAAGATTGCCTCCATTACCAAGTGCTTGCAAACGACTAAAGAAGATTTTGAAAAATTGAAAGAAGACTATGAGGTGAGTTTTTCTTTAATTATCTTACATGGAAGTCCTATCACTTTTAGTTAAAGCTTTGCTTGTATTTCTACCCACGTGGTCCTCTTAGCTGCTGTGTTTAGGTCCATTCGTTCGATGCGACAATGTAGTCCTGGATCTTGGATAATAGGACTACATTCACATTCTGGTACGGCTCAAAAAGCTTGCTATTTTACCTTTCCTTTATTCGCTTAAGGCTCAATATCCGACAATGATTTTTTTCTCTAAAGAACATATCTCCTAGGTACTCCGGTCTCAGATAAGTTTAAAATCGTGAATTCCGTCTTCATCATGAATTTCAAATTTTGAATCCTCGGCGACTTTTGCATACATCTCACTTACATCTTTGAGATTTGTATGTATACATACATACGAGTATATTAACGTATCATCCGCAAATAAAACTATCGCCGTATCCGTGAACTGATGACAGGTCACGTAATTTGTATTGTGTTAGTAGATCTAGCAACAACATATGTACAAATTATGTGACGACCTCAGTTTACTCCAATTTAATTGATAGAGGGGGTCATTCTCATAATTCAACTGGCTTTCCATAATTTGCTATTTGTGACCTTCCGTGAAGGTATGTTTCAAACCATATTTTTCTTTATTTATAATTCCATACTTTTCCAATGTATGAATAAGCATCTCTCTATCTAATGTCTCAAAAGCTCTTCTGAAGTCCAAAGATATAGGCAGAATTTTGCCTCCATCATGTTTTTTTTCTTTCTTAAAATTGTCCATATAATGTATGTATGTGCCCCCTCCTGAAACCTGGTAGGTAGATAGAAGTGGTGGTTCTTTAAAACAGAAATCCAATTAGCACAGTTGTGCCGTTTTGATACCACGACACACGTGACCTTGGATATTGATGTGTGTTGGTGAGGACAATCTAGAGCCAGCCAGTGGAGTTTAAGAATAGGATTAGCTCATTTATGTTTTTACCCGAGATCTCTTCAAATGAATTATAGAAGAGTTTGCCTAATGCTTGATGTCTAGCCCTGGCTAGTGCCGGACAAGTGCACATGTAGTGGATGATTGTTGTCTTTTTGGTGGCTATGTTGCAACTGCGGCAGTGTGTATTATATGGGATACCTAGTTTGGCTGCGTGCCCTCCTACCGGCCAGTGTCCCGTGATTATCGCGATTATTCTGGCAATATCTGGTTGTTTTGGCCTCCTGAAACGTGACTGCTGTTTGATTATGATGTTATTGTCTTGAACATGTTCAGTTGAAAACTAACGATCTTTTCGAGTACTTTTTCGAATGTTGGTAACATATTAATTGGTTTCTAATCTGCTGCTACTTTCGGATTTACATGTTTGGCTTCTGGGATCTCTATTGATTTTTTTTAACGTTCGGAAAGGGTCCTGTTGTTAACGATTCGTTTATGATGTTTAGGATTTTATTACCAATTAATTCGAAGTAATCCATCTATATTTTAGAACTTATGCCGAAAGTATCTTTTTTTTGTATTCATTCCTTTAACACAAATGGAGCATGCAATATAGATCTGCTAATTTGGACAATACTACTAACAAAAAGTCCTTTAGATTTACTATCGCATTTGTATTTCTTTCTATTGCACCATTTATCCCTGTTTTATATATATACATTTACGATCGTTGCATTATACTTAAGTCGTTATTGCATATCATGTGGGCGCCGTGGTGTAAGTGGTTAGTGTGTCGGACCACTGCGCGTGAGGTTCCAAGTTCGAATCCCAGAAAACACAAAAAAAAATTGTTCACGGTCCCACCTCTCAAACGTCTCACAAACATCCGAGAGTATTTTTGTCTCAAGAAAGCTTCTCAAAGCAAATTCCCCTTCGGATATGGCACTGAACTGTAGATCCCTTCCATTCGTGCGTAAAATGTAACACACATAACATAAGTGGTTGCGAGAATCTGGTCCCCGGCATTTAAAGAGCTGTTGCGCCAAATATTTATTTTATTTTTATTGCACATCATAGTCCCTTTTGATCACCTTTTTTTGCCACTTCACATTGCACACTTGTTCTTAGCCTTTACTACTTTTCTTACTTTTTTCTTTCTTATATGAATTCTAGTCTTCATTGCTTGTTCTCACAGCTCACTTGAACATACTAGTTTTTATTCTGTTTAAGTTAATTAATAGGGTCGAATTTCTGTTGTTATTCTTAATTTTCCTACTTATTGCACTCATAATATTATTCAATCCATTAAGAAATATTTCTGTACTTTCGTTTAAATCACTTAAAGGTGAATGTTGCACAGTAGACTTCTACTACAAATGTCTCTAAACTTTTCTTTGCTATACCTATACAGTTTAGTATCATGGTCACAATATTGTCTTTACTAAAAAGATCGGCTGCGAAACATTTGCGTTAAGTACGTTTAAATAAGTTTTACGTTAGTTTGGTCGCAGTTAATATACGGCACTACACTACCCTACCGGGATTAATCAAATAGTTGCTCAACTACTTAACATTAACAACACTCTTATCGTCTCCTTGAAATAAACACAATGTTGAATTTGTTATACGACTTTGGCTACTAATCTTTTGCGTAATAATTTTTAATATCGTTATTTGCTGTGACGGCATAGATCAATGTAATTTTTGTTCAGAGCTTGTTTAGTGCAGTACATTTTATGAAGTAGAGGGCGTCTTCGTGTATGTAAGACTCAAATACCCATTGAAGAATTTATTTTCCAATAGAACCTGTAGTGTGAAAAGCCGTCGAAATCTGAACTGAATTTCTTAGAATCACATAGTCGATATTTGGTCAATAGCTGATTTTGACCGTTTCAGTACAATGTTTGGAGTGGCATCAAATCAAAAAGAATTTGTGTTATTAAACTTCCTCAATATGGTCCTCAGGTCAACATTTCAACTTCTTATAAAATCCGAGTCGGCTGTCTAGGGTTTCTGCATACTTTTGAGTTTACAAGTACGATTTCGTTAATTCCAAGGTTTTTATCACAATATTAATTTGGAAAACAAATTTTAGATAACATTAGAAATTATGTTATTTGAACTTTCAAATTATATATTATATTATTTATAATGCGCCATGGCGCAGTGGTTTGTGTAGGACAACTGCGCGTGAGGTTCCATGTTCGAATCCCAGAAAACACCAAAACGTTTTTTCACGGTCCTACCTCTCGCGAACGTTTGACAAACACCCGAGAATATTGTTGTCATTAGAAAGCTTCTCAAAACCCTAAAATTCTCTTCGGATACGGCACAAAACTGTAGGTCCCTTCCATTCATGCGAAAAATTAAACAATTGGTTGCAAGAAGCTAGTCCTATATTTATATTATATTGTGTATATTATTTAAACTTTCTAATTAAATGCATTTTTCAAATAATGTATCTAACCAAATGGCTTAAAGCTTAAAAGGCATTACATTTATTTATGCAGAAAAAAAAAAATAAACAAATTCCGACAGGTTCCTTTACATTAGTTTTTCTGGTAGTTTTTTTCAGTTCAAACTATCACATTTGTTGCGTAACACCTGCATAAAAGTAATATATTACATCAGATAACATTCTCAGCTCTCTGTACCGCAATAAAGTCAATATATGTATGTAGTTTGTCGTAAACGATAGTCGATTTGAATCCTCTTTTACATGACAATTTCTTGTATAGGCTGATGCGAGGTTGTCGTTTTTATTTAATTCACTGTTTTTTTTAATTTTTTCAGAAATTGTTTACCAACCACAAGGTGCTCGATAAAGAAGTTGTTCAACTTCGTTCGGAAACATCCATTCTCACCAGTCACAATGCCGAACTGATAGAGGAACTAACAGCATGTAAAGAGCAACTATTTCGAGCGAATATGGAGCGAAAGGACTTACACAACGCTGTCATGGATTTGCGTGGCAATATTCGAGTGTTCTGTCGTGTCCGCCCACCATTAGAATACGAAGAGGATCGACTCATGTGCGGTTGGAATTATTTAGATGAGACGTCACTAGAAATTCAAAACTTGGAAATGCTCTCATCTGGAGCAAAGAACAAAGTCGCAAGTCATGCATTTTCATTTGATCACGTATTTCATCCGCGATCTACACAACAAGATGTATTCGAAATGGTTTCCCCGCTCATTCAATCAGCCCTCGATGGTTATAATATCTGCATATTTGCCTACGGCCAGACTGGAAGTGGTAAGACATATACAATGGACGGTGTGCCCTCCAGTGTTGGCGTAATACCCCGCACCGTGGACTTGCTATTTGAATCGGTTAAGAATTACAAACACCTTGGTTGGGAATACGAAATTAAGGCGACTTTCCTGGAGATCTACAATGAGGTTCTATATGATTTGCTTAGCAATGAGCAGAAAGATATGGAAATTCGAATGACGAAAAACAACAAATCAGATATTTATGTATCTAATATAACCGAGGAGACAGTAAACAGCGCAAATCGGCTGCGCCAGTTGATGCAAATAGCCAAAATGAATCGTGCCACTGCTGCCACAGTTGGCAATGATCGTTCTTCACGGTCTCATGCAGTGACAAAGATTGAACTGATTGGTACGCATTCAGAGAAAAGCGAGACTTCAGTTGGTACAATCAACTTAGTAGATCTAGCTGGTTCAGAGAGTCCTAAGACAAGCATCCGGATGAACGAGACTAAAAACATCAACCGGTCCCTCAGTGAATTGACAAATGTTATTTTAGCATTACTGCAAAAACAGGACCATATACCATATAGGAATTCGAAGCTGACACATTTGTTGATGCCTAGCTTAGGAGGAAATTCAAAAACCCTTATGTTTATAAATGTGGCCCCATTCCAGGATTGTTTTGTGGAGTCAGTCAAATCTTTGCGGTTCGCTGCAACAGTGAACTCATGCAAAATGGCCAAGGCCAAAAAGAATAAGTATCTCAACACATCAGCTTCATTTGGGTGAATTTAAATGTAATGCAATTCTTTCATCAGTTGGAGATTTACCGCAGAATTAGGGTATTGATGTATGTATTTTTACTGCTGTATATTAGTTTATGATTTTTTCAGTTTATTTTTTGTTTATTGTATTTTATTTAAATAAAAACATTTATGCTCCGCTATATTTGTATGCTATCCTATTACTTTCATTTATTGCTTTGTGGGATTACTCAGTGTCGCTACTTCATATGGATATTTAAAACTTAACAGCTTTCTTTATCTCGGACGAAAGCACATAATCCCACAAAAGAAAAAATGGAACGTTTCGCTCTTGCACAACACAATAAAATTATTATTTGTTTTGCCCTGGTGTTTGTCGTTCTCCTCTTTTTATTTGCCTCCATATAGATCTTGGCGGAGTGAACGATTTTAGAAGAACTGATAAACCAAAACTTTGGGGATCGAGCTATTCAATTGCAGTCAACAGCGCAGTACAGTATCCAGAAAACTCTGTTCGTCGGAGTTGCTTTCCATTGAGAATTGTATGCAATACGTTAGAGTGAGTCTTATCTGATATACCGCACCCTTCTATCGTTATTTACATACCTTTATGATTTCGATATTGTGTATGGATACAAGAGTACACACATTAAACAAGGTAAAACAAAAGAAATAGGAACCCAAAAATGATTACAAAAGAAACCAATAAAATCGTATTGTCTGCTTTTTCCAGCAACCTACCTGCATCAGCAGGAGATTGAAGAATTCAAATGACAACATGTTTTCTGAAATCTAGAGTTGTTCATTACCAGCATTACTCGGCATAGATGATTCAGTTCTTATGTTCTTGAGCTTGAGACGGTCACATATGCTTTGATTGAGATCTTGCATGTCACCACCTCCTAAACTATACATTTTTATTTTCTTTGTTTGTAGTTTGCGCACCCTTTAAATGTTTTACATAGTTCGGGCGAATGAGGATGCCCTTGGTTACTTTGAAAGAAAAGTTCTTCGAGCGAAGCGAGGCGGCGAGTGGAAGAGAATCTACAATTCCGAACTATACGGCCTATATAACGACATCGACTTAGCCAGAAGAGTTCACATACAGCGAATAAGATGGCTGGGTCATTTAGAGCGGATGGAGCCCAACGTTCCAGCTAAGAAAGTCTTCGAATCCACCCCAGAGAGACGACCTCGCCGTAGGTAAGTGGAGGGTGACCTCAACCAACTTGGGGTGCGCAACTTGAGGCAGCTGGCTCGTAACCGGGCTGTCTGGAGAGGTCTGTTGCTTGAGGCCCAGGTCCACCACGGACTGTAGCACTACCTAAGTAAATAAAGTAAGTGTGGGCGAAGGAAAGGATAAATAGAGCTGCCACAAACATGATTTTTTTTTTTTAGAATACCTATATGCTTGTTTTACATATGTTGTTGAAAATACCTTTATTAGTAGAATTCAATAATTGTTTTTTTTTCGCATTTATGATCAAATTGTGTCCACTTCCCCGTACTTGACCAAAAATATGATAGCTCTGAGTGCGATTCGCACTTGACGATTTTGTTGTAGATGTGTCACAAAGATCTGGTATCTGATGACCAAGACGTCACCCACGTGACGACAACTCCGCTATTCACACATCTGAGTCGGTGGCGCTGTTGGTTATCGCTCCAACACCCAGCTAAACTGGGTGTGGGTATTACTTCTTTGTTTAAAAATTATTTCTACTTAATGCCCATTTAGCAGCTGTTAGAGGTTTTGCCTATAATTTTGTGTCTCGGTTACTAAGTTTGAAGAGGAAGTATTCTGGATTTAGCGCTAGTAAAATTTTCGGATGCTGGCTAGCCTTCACTACTCAAATCTCTTAGTTTTTCCCCATATTCTACGAATACAACAGCATTGACGCTGTATAGCTTGTTTGAAATTTCTTGCGATTATATTTGACTTTTATTTTCTTATTGGCATGTAAATAAAACGAAATTTAGTTGAAAGTATACAAGTTGATACATATCATGCAAACTTAATAATCAATACACCGATGAGTATGCCAACTTCAAGTAAGATTATCAGTATTAGAATTAATTTGTTGTAAATCACATTACGACGTATTGCACGTAATGCAATCTGTGATTTCGAAAGTTCACTGTCTGCACTGTCCAGGCGACGTTGAGTCCGCAGCAGGGATTCTCGTTGTTCGCTTAGCTCGGAAAGTACCTACATGGAGATTAGTACTACAATGGTGAGCTATTCGTCATATATTTCTACTTACCTCGCTACCAATCTGTTCAGTTTCAATTGCAACTTGATGTGAACGATTTATACTGCTAGATGTCCGTTCCAGGACATTATATGTGTCAGCTACAACTTGTTCGTTTCTATTTTCCCAATCATATGGACGAAACATTATAAGATGTTAAATTAAATTTTTAGGGTAAAATTTGTTCAAGCAAAAAAGGAAAGACTACAAATAAGTAAATAAAAGGAAACTGTCAGAAGGCAGAAATGGAAATAGGTTTGTTCGATAGATCATGGGAGAGGAAGCAGCAAAAGCAGCATTGCCAGATACTCAAAATATTACCCCCCGGATTTGGTAATTAAAAAAAAAACCCCGACTTTATTTTTTAATTTTTGTGAATTTTTCTTTTTTTTTTAATTTATTTTACAAATCAAAATGTTCAAGGCACTATTTTACCTGAATCAATCAAATCGCGAAAAATAACATTAATGAACCGCTGAAATACAGCCGGGGCATTCTTCAGCCCGAACGGCATTCTAAGGTATTCCCACATTCCATTGGGAGTTACAAATGCAGTGAGAGGTATAGATTCCTCAGAAACATTAAGTTGGTGCAACTCGCTCTTCAAATCTTAGAGTGAGAAGTATTTCTTTCCCCCTAGGTATTCTATACAATCCTCAATAAGCGGCAGGGGTTGGTTGTCTCGAATAGTCTTCTTATTAAGACCTCGATAGTCGACACACATTCGAGTCTCTCCGTTCTTCTATTAACGCACGATAGCGGAAGCATGAGGTGACTTACTTGCTCTAATTATTTCATCTTTCTCCAACTGACTAACTATTGACTTTACCTTCCTACGCTCATGTGGGAGTCGTCGTTCATAATCTAAGGCCGGTAATTATCAAGCGCTCTTAAATCGATTTTAATTTTATGAAGCTCTTAGTTTTAAATTCTTGCTGCGTATTCACCAAGCACTAATAGGTTTGTGTCCATGCTAATTCGAATATCCGAAAACTTAATTTTCGGATTTCCAAACGTGTTCTAAAATGAGTTTCCGAACTCTCTTTCGAACTGGGAGAAATGCCAATGAAAAAGAAAACATTGTATTTTCCTGATTTTAGTCGGAATTAATCACGGCACATTTTATTTTTTATTTGGTTGGCAGTTCTTTTGACGGAAATGCTGGAGGGATTAAATTCGTCGGCATTTCTTCTTTTGCATTTCGCCAATGCAGCTTGTTCTTTGTTTGGTCTGAGTGACAGTTCACAGCTGATTTCGAAAATTTTCGAAATTCCTAAGTTATGAGCACTCATAACTTAAGAGTGGGTGGGACCACTCATAAGTCTTATGAGCGCTAATAAATCTGCACTATTATTGGTTGGTGAATAGGTTTATGAAGCTCTTAGTTTAAGATTGGTCGGTGAATACCGGCCTAAAGGCTCTATTTTAACGTCTTTCGGAGAAATATAATTCATTTATTTATTTAATTCGGCACGGCAAGGTTTATCTAAGTTAAAATCAATATTCAACTCAACTTCACTAGCAGCAATTTCAATATTAAATATATTCGGCACTGAAGAAGGTTCATCATTATTCCAAGTTGACCCAACTTCCAAGACCGGTCTTGTCGTTTCACATTCATTAATGGCGGTAGGTACGTAATCATTTTTCAAAAGGCTGTATTTATCAAGAACTGTATAATATTCACTACTTGGATTTAAAGCAAGCAACTTTTCTTGCAATATTTAAATTTTACTTTAGTCAGATGAATGTTAAAAGCGCGTTAAAAGTTTCGTCCCAAACTGAACGGCATAGACATAGTTTCGTCAGGCAAAACAACGATTTGAACTAAATTCTCATTATTACGGAATTTTACGCGGCAAACAATTCCGCCTAGAACTTTTAGTTCATACCATGTTCCCACCGAACCGAAATCCGGAGATTTCGATGAACTTTTACCGAAATCTCGAAAGCTGTTACCACCGAGCTGAAGTGATTTCAAATGTCAATAATTGCCAATTTTGTAGGCTGGAGTGCGTTCTAAGTCAAGCAAATATTATGAATAATACCTTAGATCTCGGAACAGCTAACCAAATTAATCATGCTCGGGAGTGGAGGTTAGATGGGTTTTCACAACACCAATCAATGAATTCTTTTTTTTAATTTGCGCGCACTTAAGGGGCTATGAATAACATGTTTGTACACAGTGTGGGTGTTGGAAAAGATATATTTGGTAGATTTGGTAGAGAGTTTGAAGCTCAGTTGTATATGCTTTAAAGAAACACCGACACAAGCTACTGCCAGTGTCATGCCTTCGCAGTAGTGTTCAGACAAGCGTTCGCAATTGATCGGACTGACTTTATATATTTCATGAGAAACAATGCTTACGGACGTCCGGATTCGAACCATGAACCATTAGAATGGCAATTGATGACGTTACTACTAGACCATTGCCACCCCTAAAGATAGCCGAAATGAGAACTGTCATGAGACGTGTTCCACTAAGGGAAGAAATAGCTTCGTATCGGTGAACTTTATAACATTTTTTTATTTTTTTAAACATTTTTATCACGCAAATAAGGTTTTTGTACTTTTTTTTTTACTTCTGTGTCTTACAACTCACTCCCGTGTTGATTTTAAGATCAATATCCCCTTCCGAGAATGTTGTCTCACTTAACAAAACGAAATTCAACTAAGAAATTTGTGAAATATCCCTTTTTCCTTTGTATGTCAAGCATGCTAACGAACACAAGGAAAGAGAAATGGCAAATGCTTTCAGCTTATGTGAAATTAATAAATTAACTGGATCTAGTCCCAAGTCCAAGCTCGCATATTTCGCAAATTTCGCAAATTGCGCTTGACCTGGAACGCACTACTAATGTTTTGACATCTATAAATGAACAACAAAATGAAACAAAGTTCACGCTGTAGGCATGTTCGGTTTGACAACCTATCACGGTTGGATGAACTCAAGGAGATTTTAAGTAGATTTCGCCGAAATCTCCTGATTTCGAAATCATGAAAATGTATGGCGAAATCTTCTAGATTTGGGGAGATTTGGCGAAATCTTGTGATTTCGTTTGGTGGGAACGTGGTGTTATTTCCACCTATCCCGTAATACGGCAATATGGCTATGTTCCAGGTTTTCAGCAAACTATTCGGTACACACGACAACTTTATTATACCATGTTCCTACCGAACCGAAATCCGGAGATTTCGATGAATTTTTACCGAAATCTCGAAAGCCGTTCCCACCGAGTTAAAGTGATTTCAAATGCCAACAATTGGCAGTTTTATAGGATGGAGTGCATTCCAAGTTATGCAAATATTATGAATAATACCTTACATCTCGGAACAGATGAGATAACCAAATTAATCAGTTGTTTATGCTCCCAAGAAACTCCGGGGGTGGTGTCCAATTAATTGGGGAAGTTTTTGTATTTTTTTTTTCCTTTGCTTCCGACTCACAGCATTTTTTTTTTTTTGCGATAACCGATGTCATAGACAGGCCTTGGCACTTTAAAGAGCTGTTGCGCCAAATATTTGTATTTGTATTTGACGTCATAGACAAATCAATCATCCAATAGAGCGAACAATTTTTCCAGCCATATGAACAAGCTACTGCCAGTGTCATGCCTTCACAGTAGTGTTCAGACAAGCGTTCGCAATTGATCGGACTGACTTTATGTATTTCATGAGAAATAATGCTTGTGGACGTCCGGATTCGAACCACGAACCATTAGAAAGACAATTGACGACGTTACTACTATACCATTACCACCCCCAAAGATAGCCAAAATGAGAACTGTCATGAGACGTGTTCCACTAAGGGAAGAAATAGCTTCGTATTGGTGAACTTTATAACAGTTTTTTGTTTGGTTGATACATTTTTATCACGCAAATAAGATTTTGTACTTTTTTTTTTTTTATTTCTGTGTCTTACAACTCACTCCCGTGTTGATTTTAAGATCAATATCCCCTACCGAGAATGTTGTTTCACTTAAAAAAATGATATTCAACTAACAAATCGGCGAAATATACCTTTTTCCTTTGTATGTCAAACATGCTTACGAACAAAAGGAAAGAGAAATGGCAAATGCTTTCAGCTTATGTGAAATTAATAAATTAACTAGATCTAGTCCCAAATCCAAACTTGCATATTTCGCAAATTTCGCAAATTGCGCTTGACCTGGAACGCACTACTAATGTTTTGACATCTATAAATGAGCACCAAAATGAACCAAAGTTCACGCTGTAGGCTTGTTTGGTTTGACAACTTATCACGGCTGGATGAACTCAAGGAGATTTCAAGTAGATTTCGCCGAAATCTCCTGATTTCGAAATCTTGAAAATGTATGGCGAAATCACCTAGATGAACATGTTATTATACCATGTTCCCACCGAACCGAAATCCGGAGATTTCGATGAACTTTTACCGAAATCTCGAAAGCCGTTCCCACCGAGTTACAGTGATTTCAAATGCCAATAATTGGCAATTTTGTAGGCTGGATTGCGTTCCAAGTTATGCAAATAGTATGAATAATACTTTACATTTCGGAACAGCTGAGATAACCAAATTAATCAGTTGTTTATGCTTCCAAGAAACTCCGGGGGTGGAGTCCAAATAACTAGGGAAATTTTTCAATCATCCAACAGAGCGAACATTTTTCCAGCCATATGACCAAGCTACTGCCAGTGTCATGCCTTCCTAGCAGTGTTCACATAAGCGTTCGCAATTGATTGGACTGACTTTATGTATTTCATGAGAAATAATGCTTGTGGACGTCCGGATTCGAATCATGAACCATTAGAATGGCAATTGACGACGTTACTAATATACCATTGCCACCCCCAAAGATAGCCGAAATGAGAACTGCCATGAGACGTTTTCCACTGAGGGAAGAAATAGCTTCGTATCGGTGAACTTTATAACAGTTTTTTGTTTGGTTGATACATTTTTATCACGCAAATAAGGTTTTGTACTTCTTTTTTATTTCTGTGTCTTACAACTCACTCCCGTGTTGATTTTAAGATCAATATCCCCTTCCTAGAATGTTGTTTCACTTAAAAAAATAAAATTCAACTAAGAAATTGGCGAAATATACCTTTTTCCTTTGTATGTCAAACATGCTTACGAACACAAGGAAATAGAAATGGCAAATGCTTTCAGCTTATGTGAAATTAATAAATTAACCCGATCTAGTCCCAAATCTAAACTCGCACATTTCGCAAATTTCACAAATTGCGCCTGACCTGGAACGCACTACTGTTTTGACATCTATAAATGAACAGCAAAATGATCCAAAGTTCACGCTGTAGGCTTGTTTGGTTTGACAACCTATCACGGCTGGATGAACTCAAGGAGATTTCAAGTAGATTTCGCCGAAATCTCCTGATTTCGAAATCTTGAATATGTATGGCGAAATCTCTTAGATTTGGAGAGATTTGGCGAATTCTTGGGATTTTGTTTGGTGGGAATATGGTATAATACCATGTTCCCACCGAACCGAAATCCCGAGATTTCGATGAACTTTTTCCGAAATCTCGAAAGCCGTTCCCACCGAATTAAAGTGATTTCAAATGTCAATAATTGGCAATTTTGTAGGCTGGAGTGCGTTCCAAGTTAAGAAAATATTATGAATAATACCCTAGATCTCGGAAGAGCTGAGATAACCAAATTAATGAGTTGTTTATGCTTCAAAGAAACTTCGGGGGTGGTGTCCAAATAACTGGGGAAATTTTTGTAATTTTTTTCCTCTGCTCCCGACTCGCAGCATTTTATATTTTTTTTGCGATAACCGATGTCATACTCAAATCAATCATCCAATAGAGCGAACAATTTTTCCAGTCATATGAGCAAGCTACTGCCAGTGCCATGTCTTAGTAGTAGTGAGAAATAATGCTTGCGAGCGTCCGGATTAGTACCAATAAACCATTAGAATGGCAATTGATGACGTTACTACTAGATCATTGCCACCCCCAAAGATAGCCGAAATGAGAACTGTCATGAAACGTGTTCCACTGAGAGAAGAAATAGCTCCATATCCGTGAACTTTATAACATTTGTTTCTTTTGTTGATACATTTTTATGACGCAAATAAGGTTTGCACTTTTTTTTATTTCTGTGTTTTACAACTCACTCCCGTGTTGATTTTAAGATCAATATCCCCTTCCGAGAATGTTGTTTGACTTAAAAAAAGGAAATTGAACTAAGAAATTGGCGAAATATGCCATTTTCCTTTGTATGTCAAGCATGCTTACGAACATAAGGAAATAGAAATGGCAAATGCTTTCAGCTTATGTGAAATTAATAAATTAACCCGATCTAGTCCCAAAACCAAACAAACAAATTGCGCTTGACCTGGAACGCACTACTAATGTTTTGACATCTATAAATGAACACCAAAATGATCCAAAGTTCACGCTGTAGGCTTGTTTGGTTTGACAAACTATCACGGATGGATGAACTCAAGGAGATTTCAAGTAGATTTCGTCGAAATCTCCTGATTTCGAAAACTTGATAATGTAAAGCGAAATCTCCTAGATTTAGAGAGATTTGGCGAAATCTTGTGATTTCGTTTGGTGGGAACATGGTATAAGAGGAAGCAAATTTGGACAAACAAATGGCTTAAAAAGCGACCAAATTGTTCATCTTTTAATTTACTGGAGGAATTAAGATTGACTTCTCCAGGTGATTATAAAAATTATCTCAGGATGAACGCAGAAACATATGAAGAATTGTTGGCGAAAGTACGACCTTACATCGAACGCCAGAATACGAAGCTACCCTTATACTTTATTGCCTCGCATATAACTAAGTAGGTACTAGGTAGACACGGATAAAATATCTATATTTACCGTTTTTTAGGCCCATGTATCTCTCTTTCTTTTCCGGTCTGCAATTAGGTTTTATATAGTTTTTCCTAAAGTAATTATTTAATTGCATAAATCTGTAAGTGGTGCATATTTCCTTGGATGATTTTTATTTTTTTTAGTTGAACAACATTTTTTATCTACAAATCAACACGCGAGTTTAACTGGCTGAACACGATGGTGAAGCTGAAGCTGAAGAACGTCGCACTGTCAAAGTTAAATACACACAAATCCAATACTGCGAACACAATGTGAAGCTGAAGCTTGCCGCAGAAGTAGAAGCGGAGTTAACCTCAGCTTCACTGCAGCGCTCTTTTTTGACATTTCCACAAACTTCCATACAAAACAAAAAAAAAAAAGATGCGGCACGAGTAAAAAGGAACAATATTCTATGTGATTTAAGTAATCCTCACTAAAAAAAAATAAAAAAAAAGCCAACGTGGAAAAAAAAAAATTCCAAAGCATTTGGATTACCAACAACAAACACCCGTGCAGCGCTTCACCATTGTGTTCGTACACAGCTTCATCAGTGCGCGATTTTTTGACAGCGCTACAGGCGTATAGCTTCAGCTTCACCATTGTGTTCGGCCAGTAAAGGTTAATATAAATGGTTTTCTTTATTAACTAAACTGTAGGCGTATAAGTATAATATAATAAACCACTCGTCTGTACATCAGTTTTTTGACTGTCTCTCGCTCACTGTATCGATTGTTGATTGTATCATTTCAAGTCGGTGGGAACGGCTACTGAGGTTTTGGTAAAGTTCATCGAAACCTCTAGGTTTCGGCCCGGTGGGAAGATGGTATAGATCTCGTCGTAGAAGTCTTATTTTCTTTTGATACTGCTTTACACCGAGTCTCCACGAGACATATTTATTTCAGACTTTATGTCCGACTTCATGTCAGAAATTTTTATTTTTTTATTGTGTGGCAAATTTTGACAACACATTTCATTTTCAACCATGTCGCGTAAGAGTAAGCAACGACTATTTCTAGCCTTGACACCGAGTATCCACAAGCCACATTTATTTCAGACTTAATGTCAGGCGCCAATCAGCCACGTTTTCTTTGTAGTAAGTAAAGTTTAAATTGTCAGTCCCTGTCAAATTTATTTCAGGGTTCGGGGATATTATGATATCCATGGCGCTACGATTTTTTGATGTTTTCTAATCGATGTCGATCGTGGCGCCACGGATATCGTAATCGTGCCCAGGATTCATGTCCACAGAGATGGCAAGAAAAAAGAGAAATTGATGTCAAGAAATTTGTGGTATCCATTAGAAATTTCAATTGCATGACATATTTCTTGCAATGAATTATTGCCAATGGTGACCAAGGGTAGAAACGAATAGTTTTATATGAAATTGAGGTTTTTTGACTAGACGCACCTTATTCTCTTAAGTACAGCTGACAAAATTCACAGATACGTCACTTTCTGTCTTGTTTTGTGAAATTTTTTTTATCGTTTTCATTCAAGTTTCTGTGTAAATAAACAAGTAACATACGCGTCAATTAACCGAAATAAAATATTCACTAATTCACGGCAATAAAATAAGAATAGAATTTCCTCCACTAACAAATATGAAGAAAACATGGGTTAAACGGGAAAACATATACTATAAACCATTTTACAAGCACAAGTCTAAGATGCTCCTGCTCGGCATTTTTCTCTTGGGAATCATATTCTTCATCTACCAAGCGTTGTCCATAAATCAGCTACCTTATACAAGTACACCATTTAGTTTAGATAGCACTCTAGAATTTAAAGATAGTAAATATATAGTTCTAAGTCCCAAAAAGACTGATGATCAACGTCCGGACTCCGAGCTGCCTAGTGCGGAGCAGAATGGCAGTGAGCACATTAAAATTATACGGTGAGTAGTTAAATGCTTCCAAAAAGTAAATTTATACTATTCTATGATTTGCAGTGGCATAAGACTTTTTGACTATGATGCATATAAGCCAAACTTCGAGGGGAAGTTCCAGTGCTTGGATGACAGTCAGGCGATTCCCTTCGACAGAGTCAACGATGATTTCTGCGATTGTGTCGCAGATGGAAGTGATGAGCCCAGCACGAATGCCTGTGAATCAGGAAAATTTTACTGTAAATACCAAAAGAGACATATCACTGGGAGGGGAAGAGATGTTTTCATTTCTAGTAGTCGGGTTAACGATGGTATCTGTGATTGCTGTGATGGGTCGGATGAGTGGAAAACGATTCAGTGCCCCAATCGCTGTTCGTAGAATGTTGTTAATTATATTCATAATTAATGCTATTTATGCATTTATACTTCTCATTATCGTAGAAAAAGTGGAATTTTTAAAAATAAATTTTTTTTATAAAAAAGTCGATTCACAGCGAGTTCTGATAGTACTAATTGGTTAAGTGTTAATTGGGGTCTTTCTTTGGAGTGCAGTACCAACATCTTAAGGCTAAGTGACATAAGGCCGTTTGAGGCAAATAACTTCCAGAACACACTATTCGCGAGCCGAACAAAAAATCCGGGAATCTGACAAGTATTTGCTATGGTTCGCGACTCAAGAAGCTCTCATTCGCCTAATCAGGTGAACCCAAATTTTCAGCGACTGATTTGGTGAACGAAAAGTAAAAACCAAAAACTATTTTACGGAACTTATTTGGATCTGGTAGCTTCTTGTTCGCGAACAATAATACCAAGGGGCGAATAATTCGCCGAACACATCCACGCGCGCAATACGTTCGAGTTGCGAATGATAATAGTGTTCCCAGTTAAAAAAAAAACAACTTAAACCTGGATGCAGACCTAAGAGATATGGTATATGTCCAACGATGTACGAGAAAGATCAAACAGCCATTGATTTCGTCTAAGAAGTTTTTCCTTGTCCGTTTTCTTATGCATATTTTCAGTGTTCGTGGTAATACCAACTACATAGTGAAAAAACACGTATGTAGTTCTGTATCAAGCTTAACGGCTGCATAAAATGTGCTTCTCTGTCTAAAAAGCTAGTAGCTGTGTTACGAACTACTAACTTCAATGGAGATTCAAATTGGGGATGTGACTGAGCCATAGATTCAAGGCACAGATACACACTCTGTTCAGCCTTTTACTTAATTCGGCAAAACTGGAAGTTTGCCTGAGTTCAGTTTTAAATCCAAACGCAGGCAAGTGCCCCATATCATGGAAACCTTTGAGTGAACTACATATAGTGAGACATGGCCTCGGTGACTGCAAGGGCAATGAAAGGCTAGTTAGTTGCTGCCAGACCAACCGCTTTGTCATAGGAGGTAGCATACAAGAACAAAATATCATTCATAAAATCAGATAGGTGCGGACCGGCATTTGGCTCCAAACAATTTTTTTTTTAAATACGGATGCAATGGTGTAGTGGTAACGTCGTCAATTGCCACGCTAATGGTTCATGGTTCAAATTCTGATGTCAGCAAGCATTTATTTAATTCTCATGAAATATATAAAGTCAGTCCGATCAATTACGAAAGCTTGTGTGAATACTACTGCGAAGGCACAACATTGGCAGCAGGTTGGTCATGTGGCTGGAAAAAATGTTCGCTCTGTTGATGATGATTTGCCCTTGACATCGGTTATCGTGAAAAAAGTACTGTGAATCAGAAGCAAAAGGCAAAAAATAGCAAAAATCTCTCCAATTATCTAGACGCCACCCCAGAGAATCTCTGAAGTATAAACAACTGAGATTCAAGAACCACTACACCAAAAATCTTTCTCTCTCTGTATCCATCCTTTCCAACGCCCGCACTGTGTGTAAACATGTTAAAGGTATTCATAACCCTTTGAGTGCGCGCAAATTATGAGAAAAAAAAAAAAATAAATAAAAAATACGGAACAGACGCGAAGCCGACACTGGAATGGAGCGAGATGACTATCTTACGGTAGTTTACACTCGAATTTGTATTTCGGCGTTCCTAAAAGGCATAAATATCTTGTTTCGATAAGCTAGGTGTACGTCAATAACTTAGAGATCATCCTGCTCCAGAAGCGCAATGCCACTGTACATAAATGAGTACTGGAATGCTGTTGTAATGATTGTACGATTAGAGAGAATTAAATTCAACGAATTGTAAAACAACTAACTTATTTATTTATTTAATTATTGGAGCACTGACTCATGTAATATTACAACCCAGACTAGAGCAATAGCAACTAAGGCCTTCAGCTGAGTGGGATGCATAAATGATTGCTCTTATAGTAAGTGGTATAAATTACATTGTAGGCTAGGGTTAGAAAGTAAGTTTGTTGGGTTGTTGTTGAGAAAGTTGTGTTTCCTTAATTTTCCAAAATGGGGGCAGATGTTGAGGATATGGGCTATGGAGGTAGTTGTATTATTGCAGTAAGGGCATTTGGCCAGCGCACACTGGATGAATGGTACCCCGGTGTAAGATCGGGGTATCTTTTACTTCAATCGCACGACCCTGTTTAGATGTTAACTGCTGAGTGCGCATTGGGCAGTCATGTCGTGTCTACATGTGCTATGCTCAGTGCTGCACTATTTCGGGAAGGAATGAGTGAATTAAAACAAATGTGTATCGGATAGCGTTCTCTCATCCAAATATCCATATCATCCCTCGATCCTCACTACTCCACGATCGAACTAATAATGAAAAAATGGAAGAGAATGGAACATTTCGGATGTGAAACGTGACTTTCCTGCCGATTTTTATATTTTCTTCATGACTATCCCCCTCTCTTTTCACCCAAAAACTATCGACATAGCGCACTCATCAGTTAACATCTAAACAGGGTCACACTGGATGAATAATGGCAGGTAAAAATTATGTATACATGAACCGATTTTCATTGTAGTGGTACGACATATTCATTTTTTTGCATCTCGAACAGGGTTGCCGCTCTATTGAATGGCTTCCTAGTTTCACACCTAAGTGACTCAATACGCTTATTCCACCAGGGGGCGTGTCCCGGTTGGTCTTTTTCTGTGTTTCGGCACAACTGCCTTCGTAAGCGACGGAAATGGTTTTTCGAAGGTGTTCTGCCTCGAAATCCAACTCTGGAATGGTGTGTATAGGATTCGAAGCACGATTTAGTTCTGCCTCGAGGATAAACCGATAGGAATCCCAATTAGTGTGCCTAGGGTTCCTGTAATTTAGCGTGTCATTCATGGAGATCCCTATATCGAATCGAATGTGGTTATGGTCCGACATGGAGACTTCGTCAGACACGTGCCAGTTTGCGATGAAATTGTATATAAAAGGGCTTGCCAAAGTGAGATTTAGTACCTCTTGGCGGATGATGTTAGTAAAACTAGGAACGTTTCCCCTATTTACCACCACCATGTTGATAGTACATACAAATTCAAAAAGCGATTCACCTCTTGTTGATGTCTGAACTGCCCCAGGCGGTGTGATGGGCGTTAGCCTCGCAGCTGATAATCCAGAGAGACTTTTTGGCACGGCATTAAACCATCAAGTACCCTATCTCATTCGGCGGTGCCTCGGCTGTGTCCCCGGGAAAGTAAGCGGAGGCAAAGACAATCTTCGTGGTTCCACTTGTTAGCGGCACTTCTGCCACTATCACCACCAAGTCCCTAGTAATGAACTCTGTAATGGGAAATATATTATGAGTATTTTTAATTAAAATTAAGCCTTAAGCCATCAAGTACTCTATCTCATTCGGCGGTGCCTCGGCTGTGTCCCCGGGAAAGTAAGCGGGGGCAAAGACAATCTTCGTGGTTCCACTTGTTAGCGGCATTTCTGCCACTATCGCCACCAAGTCCCTAGTAATGAACTCTGTAATGGGAAATATATTATGAGTATTTTTAATTAAAATTGCTGCCCTAGGAGTACTTCACGAGTCAGAATAAATTAACTTACAGTTCTTCGTTGGGAGCCCTTTAATGGCTCCCTCGAGCACTAATGGCTCTTGCATCAGTGCCAAGTCAACATCTTCCTTGATGAACCGTCTATTCAGCACGGAAGATGCTGCCCTAGCATGGTGCAAGTTTATTTGAAGGCACTTGAAATGCCTTCTGATGAGTGGTGGAGGACTCATCTACCGTTTACGCCCCCTGTCCCGGTGGGCCGTTTTTCTGGCCCTGCCGCTATTCAGTAACGCAGCTTCCTCGGGGTTTCTTCTCTCCCACTTCCTTAACCTTCCAGAGGGAGGAATGTAGCGTCTCTTGCTATATCTAGGGGTGTAATCCACCTCTCGACGTGGTGTGTGTCTGGGTCTGGGGGGCGAGGGTGGATGTGGATGAGAGCTGCGCGGATGCCTTGGTAGTGCGCTTTCTTTGCGGATACCGCCTCAGCGCTTGTGCTGGGGCCCTGTGTGGCCTCCGCCCTGGTGTTGGAGCCCCGTATGGCCTCAGCGCTGGTGCTGGGCCACTGTTGCCTTGAGCCAGTTGGGTTTGAAAGTACAGCCGAGGAACTGCGGTTTTGTAGAGCTTTCCCTCTGCTGCAGGATGATGTCCAGTACCTTGTCCTGTACCCGTCTGAGCTGGTCTGCAGCCCAGATGGTTCCCGGGAAGTCGGGTGGTAAGACACCAATCTTGGCGCTATCAACGGCATCCCTGTAGGTTTTTACACGGTTTGATGGTCCGAGTCTAACTTTTGACGTGGTGGCCATCCTCTTCGCTGCGTTGTCTGGTGGTGTAGCGCTGTCTCCTCTAGGACGTTTTGAGGGGGCTTCTTCCCTGTTCAGTGGAGTCTGCGCAAGCTCTCGAGCTTTCTCCAGGCTGTGTACTTTCCTCAGAAACTCTTTCAGTCGTTTGCGTCTAGCTCCAGATAGTTTGACCCTTTCTGAAAAGAGACTTTTGACGCCTTCAATATGAGCGTCAATCACCGTTGCAGGGGAGCCAGGTGATGCCAGGAGAGTTTTTTCATCCTCCGTGTTTATGTTGTCGGTTGTGTCGATGGTACCTGAAGCCACGTCCTCTGCTATGACATCCATAGGTTAGGTTAGGTAAGTGGGCTGGTGTAGGGGGATAGAAAACCTCCACACCACACTCAGGTCAGTATAGACCCATTGTGATACCCATGGGGGGAAAGGAGATAGAAAAGAGAATCCCTTCCTTGTGGAAAAATACCGTCTTTGTAAATATCCTAAAGAAAGAACTTAGTACTTACTGTGCCCTGATTTGATGAAGTTTGCGATGTCATTTCTTGGTCTGTTGGACAACTCTTCTAGATCCTCAAAGAAGTGTTGTCCAAGGATCTTATTTCTCAAATGATAGAGGCCTGGGCAATGACAGAGAAAGTGGGCGGTGTCCTCCTGAGCCTCCTCGTCGCCGCAACCTCTACAAAGGTCTTCGTTAGTCACACGTAGTTTTTTCATGTGGTACCGCATGGTATTATGCCCCGTAGTGACTCTATTAGAGTAGAGAGGGATTTTCTATGCCTCTGTATGAGTCTATTGGTTCTTACTCTGTCAAATGCAGGCCACAGCTTCCTCGTGGTGACACAAGTATCTAAAGAGGTTCACCTATTGTTAACCTCCGTTATGGCTTTGTTTCCTGCTTTGAGCTTAAGGGCGCAAGGCGGGATGTACACCGAAAGGTCGGATTGGTCCGAGCTTAGTGCTGAGCCTCCTCTAGCCAGTTCATCGGCTTTCTCATTCCCTGGTATGCCTTCATGACCAGGGACCCAGCAGAGCTTTACCTCGTGCTGTGTTCCAAGAACCCTGAGCTCTTCTCTACAACACTTCACAAGCTTCGATTTTATTTCTATAGCAGATATTGCTTTTATTGCCGCCTGGCTGTCGATGAAAAAGGTGATATCCTCTCATGGTATTGCCCTCATTGCAGTCTCACGAGCTGCTATTGTAACTGCTAGGACCTCCGCCTGGAAAACGCTGCTGTAGTTCGGAAGCCGAGCTGACATGGAGAGGCAAAGCGTTTCAGAGAAGATGCCTGCGCCTACACCTATTTCCCTGCTCGGATAGGCGCTAGAAAATGGTCTTATGAAGTCTAGGTATGGCGTTAAGTAGTCTGTATTAGATACACTGCCTAGATATCTCTGCAGGATCGTGGTGTGACCCATTGCATTTGGTCTCCAGCTATCTGTTTGGCTTAATCTTACGGCACTATGAGCCGCCGATACTTGTATAAAGATGTCTAGCGGAAGCAGATTGAGAATGGCCTCGAATTCTGCTGTAGGTGTCGTTCGTTGGCGATGCACGCTAGTCTTTGTACTTTTGTGATAGCAGCTAGGTTATTTATTTTACTGGCTGCCTGCCACCATACAAGGCTGCCATACGTTAGGATTGGCCTTATTTTAGCTGTATACATCCATAGGATGATTACGGGGCTCGGTCCCCAAATCTTCCCGAATATTCTATTGCACGAGTAAAAAGCTATCGTGGCTTTTTTGACTCTTTCGTTGATGTTTAGTCTCCAGTTCAGTTTCCTATCGAGCACCAGGCCAAGGCATCTCGCACTACTGGAGATACTCAGGGGAGTACCCATTACGGAAAGAGTTACGATTTGTGGAATTATTCTTTTGTTAGTGAATAGTACTAACTCTGTCTTCTGGGGATTAACCGCCAGCCCACATCTCTCCGTCCAGGAGTCAATGATTTCCAGCGCCCCTTCGATTTGTTCGCTCAGGGTCGGAAGAAATTTACCTGCTGCTAGCAGCACAACATCGTCCGCATATGCTATGGCTTTGACGCCGCTGTTTTTAAGTTTAAGAAGGACTTCGTTCAGGACAATTACCCACAGTAGTGGGGATATAACCCCTCCTCGAGGGGTGCCTCTTGAGGCATAGACTTCAAGCTTAGTACCTCCGAGTTCAACTTTGATGTGTCTTTCCTTTAGCATATTGACGATCCATTTTATCACAGAATTGTGAATTTTAAGGTTCGTTAGAGTTCTATTGACCGCGTCCGCTGTTAAAGGCTCCTTCAATGTCTAGGAAAGCGGCTAGTGCTAATGCGTCCAGTCGGCGTTGTATGTCTCGCAGCACTTCGTCGCTAACAGCTGTTGTTGAACTTTGCCTTGCAGGTGGCTGATGCATTGCTGCTACAGTATCCATTGGTTTATAGTGGCCGATTACCTTGTCGGTGATCTGAGCGAGATTGTTCAATACCGCTTGAATGTAGGATGGCAATTTCGATAGCCAAAGAACTTGCAACACTGCGTCTGGAATGCATAAAGAATCTGATCCGCCGAAGTAGCTGTAAGTCCAGTCAGTCGCCCAGATCGAAGCCAACCAGTTGTTGGAGCCGCAGTTCCTTGCTCTCTTCATACACCTGCAGGAGCCTCGTTTTTACCGTACTTTAATTTTCCGCAACTGGTGGTGATAAAAGGATGTCCGACATTTTCTCCAGATTTCGCAGCTCCATATTCGCTATGGCATATCTATCACCCCTATCGTGGAATCCGCCGGGGGGAATTATTCACCGAAAAAAATATTTCGACATCGTCAAATCCGCAAAGTGAACAGTTCCCCGTGTGGGCAATGTGAATCAGTTCCTCTGTATCGTGGAAAACGTTCGAATCGAATTTTTCCCACATATCTCATCCGTATCAAAATCATTGCGGATTTCTGCCTTGGCTGCTGCACGTCGTCTTCTTTGTTTGCAAAAATGTAAGTGAAGTTAAAAAAACAAACAATTTTTGTTTACATATAAATTACAGGAAAAAAACTACAACTGCTTTATTAAGCCGAACATTTTTGATAAACCTATGCAATATTGAACTTTATTGAAATCAGAAATAAAAAAAAAAAATGTTTCTAGAAACACACATTTCATCTGGAAGTTCCATGAAATCATCCACTGCTGCTCAACCTATGTCGTACTCTTCTCTGGGAAGACCGCTCATCTTCTTCCTCTTCTGCTTCCAAAAACAGAGCTATTCTGTCCATTTGTGTGCTTTATTTTTATTTTAATCACTTTTTAAAAAAATGCTCCTTTTACGAAACGAATGTAGCTGCACAAATTTTATTGACAAATAAAAGACAGCTGTTTGACAGTGAAACTATCTTTCCCCAATGTCTGTGGATAAGGAGACGTTCTCGGCGGATTCCACGATAGCAGTAGAAAGTGAAAGGGAATCGAATAGGTGAAGTGAAACTCAATTCCGACGGATTCCACGATAGGGGTGTATATTTCATGTCGTCCGAAGGCTTGGAGGGAACGAAAATGGCCTCTACTTGAGCCAACCACAGTGAGGGACGGTTGGTCGTTCCAAAATTGTGACAGTTGCGCTGCAACGAAGAGTCTCGAAATAAATGGTTGAGGGGCGATACCATATACGAAGTCGTGGTGTCTTAGGGTCAACACGTACTGTGATCTATCCGTGCATAGTTTCCTTCTCCTCAGTTCAATCGAATAAAACAATTTAAAATGCTTTGTGTTTGTAAATCGAAGGTTGAACGTAATCAGCTAATGAAATGGTGGACTGCAATAATTATTTTCATTGCAATTTCGTGAATATTCACGTTGATTTTTTGAAATCGAACAATCAATTTCATTGTATCCCCCTTCAAGAATAAAGATAAAAACCAGTAAGTTAACTTCATTATTATTTTATTCTTTCTAATAACGTGTTTTATGAAAAATTAGAAAAGTTGTTATCAAGTGAGTGATCTAACGATATTATTTTACTTACAAAACTATATTCTGGTAGACAATTATTTGTTTTTATCTCTTCATACGGATTAGAGCTATGTATAAATAAACCAACTCGTATTTCAGACACTTCTAGCACTTGCATTGATCACATAATGCGTTTTCGTAACTCCGACAAACTTCTTCTCAGTAGCTCTGTTTTTGATTTGCAGTTAACTGATCATTGCATGACGTGTTTGAGCTTGGAAAATCTTCTAATAAATGCCTTCCTACTTCTTTCGTTAAAACTGATTATGTGGCGCTCAATAGTCTTGTTCGTTTTGAATGCTGGGATAACATATGTAATGAAAATGATCCTTCCATAGCATACTCTAGTTTTATCGAAACTTTAAATAAGTATGTCCAACTTTGTTTGAGATTAGTAAAGAAAAGTGAGGGTAAATTTAAAAAAAAACTAAAACCTTGGGTATTTTTATTTTTATTTAAACAAGTTTAATGAGATCAGAGCTGATTCTAAAAAAGAATGGAAATTGGTTAAAGAAATACAAAACGAATCATCTCAAATCGAACAAATCCAAATGTTAAAAGATAATGATGTTATCATTACCAATTCCAGGTCTTAGCCGATAAATTTAATGATTATTTTGCATCTGTTGGTACTAGAGTAGTGTCTGATAGTTGATCTGGTCCTTCTATATGGGAGTGCTTATAAGGAGTCATCATCTCAGTTTTTTTTTTTTTTTTATCCCATCACGTGCACGTCTTTTGAGTTATACAAAAATATTATCTCTGTCAAGAATTCGAATTCTGAAACAACTGAGCGCTTTTCAAATATTATAACTTTCTTAAGTAAATAGCCTTGAACATTTGTGATATTTTATCTGACATTTATAACAAAAGCATTTTGAAATATACATAATGCTTTCGATAACAGAAATTTAACTGCGGCCCTCTTCATCGACATTACTGAAGCTTTTGATACCGTCGATCATAAACTTCATTTGGAGAAATTGTACAAATGTGATTTTGAGGAGTAATGTATACCTAGTTCTGTTCTTATTTATCTAACAGAGTGCAAAGGGTTAAAGTTAACTAAGCTCTAGCAGTATAATCTCTTTAGGAGTTCCCCAAGGCTCTGTGCTTATTCTACACTTATTTTAGTTTTCATCAAATCGCTTTTTTTACAGAAATATCGTAGACCTGGAAGTATTAAGCCATTGGTTTAAAATGTATAAAATCGTTATAAGCGATAAAACCAAGATTGTGTTTGTTAGTCTATGTGATAAGGAAGCTAACTTTGGACCATTCCTTTTTCATTGTGCAAACTGCAACAAATTTAAACATTGTAAAGATATTTGCTTTTCGGAAGTAGTCGCGAACATTTTTTGAGCCACGTTCGTGCTCTGACAAAAGTTTTAATAATGAGAGTGTTAAGTCCCTTAAGTATCTTGGTGTTTTGCTGGACTGGAAGATGAGCTGGTCCGCCCATTCCGATGCACTTAAGAAGTATCTTATGGCTGCCACTAGGCAGATTTACCTTTTAAAATCATATTGCTCACGCGATCTTCTTAAGCTTGAATATGGAATTTTTTGCTTTGGTGTTACGTATTACAACAAGTTGTACCCGCTCCTAATTTCTCAAAAAACACGGTATTCGTCTAATTTGTAATAAAACTCGCCATACTAATAGTTCAGAAGTCTTTAAAGTTCTACCTCTGAAACATCTTTATTGTTATAAAGTTTTAAAGTTATTCTTCGAGAGATCAGGATATCTTTTAAACAGGTGCTCTCTATCTATCGTTTCAGAATAAATAATCAAAATCTCGCTTTAGTACCTCATCACAATCTGCAAATTTTCTTTAATTTTTTTACGTCATTTGCTCCGAGACTTTTTAATAGGCTACCCTATCACATGTTCACTTTCCTCAAAAAAATGATGGCTTTTAGATCTTAACTGTAAAGATGTTTTTGATCTACTTGATGTAACTGTTTAATTATTTTATTCTTTTTTGTCTTAAAAAAATGGAATTAAATCTTGTTATGACCCCATTACAATACATACTAAATCTTTTATTGTTATATTGCTATGTTATTATTGTTGCTTTGGCCTCTAGTTCACTAAGAACTATAGATTGCAGCTACTTTATTAATTCTAAGTTAATTTTGAATATTATTGTTATTTCTGAATTCATGTTGAAATAAATTGAAAATGAATTGAATTAAGAATCGGAGCCTAAGTCCGATGCTTCTGTTTGTGACTCCATTGTTGGTGTACCTACCTTTGTTTTTTCCTGTCATAATTGTGGATACATTTTCATGGGCCGATGTGATGAAACCAGTTGGAATAGCAGAGAGTAGACTGCGAAAATAGCGCATGGATTGCAATGGGTGACTGCAACTAACTAACTACCAATGTAATGTGTGTACAATATTGAGAATTAACTTTAACGAATTGTAAAACAACTAACTTTATTAAACTGTATACAATAGATTCTATTTTATTGAGAAGCACAACGAATGTCTAAAAGACCTCTTGTGGCCGTCCTGTCAGCCAGAGAGAGATCGGTGAATACAGGAAATGAATTGCGGAAAAGGCGACGGGCTAGTTCGGAATGAAAGGTCTGGCTCCGAAAACGATGGATTCTGTCTCGGCTCTGTTCACATGTTGCATCGCTGATGTGTGGTGAAATATTATTGTGGGGTCGCCACACTGTGAAGCATGCATTTGCAACCGTAGCAGAATTATTGTCAGGAGATCAAAAAGAAGGCCGTAGCACATAAATATCGAAAGATTCCTGGACACGTCGAAGGTAGAAACTATCTTCAGCTCCAGTACTATGTGAAGGTGATATAAGGTTAGTGTAGCTGGCGCTCTGACTGAAAATTTCAAGGCACTGGACGAACATGTCTAAGAATTAGTTATAAAATGTGGCAAGAGCACCGTGTACAAGTCTTCAAACTGAACTAGCATCATTTCCTTCGTCGGATTCCCACGAACGTTCTGTTTGTAGAATTTAAGCTTACTTCAAAGTAGATGGATTCCTCGACAATATATGTACCTTCAAATTGTAGCTTCTGAGAGCAACATTTTCCCCTAGCTGCTGGACACTTTTTTGTTTTCCGACAACTGCGTTTGGTCTCATATTCATCAGTGAACAGATCACAATGAACCCGTTATGACGTCGATGATGAGAAACCGCACTAGTTAGTATGTGCCGACGAGGGGTGGCAATGGGGCAATGGGTGGTGTGTTTGCTCGTTAATCGTTTGTGCGGGTTCAAGCCACAGGGGGGGAGGGACATTACTTAAATGTCACTTTTAGAGTTAGAAACTCTTACCGTAGAGTTATTTTATGATTGGTAGGAGGACTTAATCTTTGTTAACTGGATGTGAACTTTTCTTCTCGCATTATCACTGGCTTTTCATCAATCCCATTAAGCAGCTGCAGGAAATGCTACCTACATTTTTCTGCTATTCTGTGACCTTTTTTTTGTAATTCATGATTGGAATGCATACATACTCATACATGTCATCATAAGTTGCCGACTTAAGCAATACCCTTAAGTTGGTGGCAGCTAAAAATAATATATTTGGCCACTACACATCAACTACTTAAAGTTTGGGGGTTCTGTCGTGAGGGTAACTACCTCACATCGTCAATAAAAAAGTAATCACGAAAGAACCACACGCCTTGGATGTGGATGAATTTATTGTTGATGACACCCGAAAACTTAATAAGAATACACATGCTAAATGTTTAAATGCTTTAGATGCAACGTTCAGTAGACCATACATCAGTCCAAAAAATTCCAAAACGCGAAGTGTTCGGGATGTACTATATCGACCTAGTTAAAAAGAGTGAATCAAGTGTGGGCGCCGCCCGTGGCGCAGTGGTTAGTGTTGCGGACCACTGTTCGAATCCCAGAAAACACCAACACGTTTTTTCACGGTCCCACCTCTCGTGAACGTTTGACAAACATCCGAGAGTAGTGTTGTCACGAGAACAAAAAACAAAAAGCGCCCTTTCGATACGGCTGTAAAAAAATTGTAGGAAGGGACCCATTTATGCGAAGAATATAACGCACACAACACGAGTGGTTGCGAAAAGGTACGCCTAGGCACATTAAGTGCCTGTTGCGCCAAATATATATACCATATATTTATAAATAAGTAGACAACAGCACTCCAGTCAGTGGTGTTTTGAGTTCAATGCGAAAAAATGGCGGTATAAAGTAAGACCACAAATAAGCTGGAGTACGCATTTTTTGTATGCAAACCAACGTGAGCGAAACTGAATGCTGCTATCTAGGGGTAGAGCTAAGAAAAGAATGTTGGTTAAGGCTCTGGTCCATTCCGGACTGTAGCGAAATCTAGAAGATAATGTAAGATTTTTTGGTTGATAACATCAAATTAAATGCCTTTGTAAATTTAAAGTTAATACGCAATATTTATTAATATTTAATACAATTGCAAATAGTTTTGATGTAAATTCTTTTCTGTTTCTTCTTTTCTTTTCATATAAATTTAAATATATTAGTTTTGTTCATAATATAATTCAATATTCATACTATATCTAGCTGATATAATTTTTATTTGCATACTTTCTAAATAAAAATTGTTATTTTTTTTTTTATAAAAATTCAATACACTTCTTCTTTTCTTTCCATCCAAATTTAAATAATCAATTTAGATTCATTATTAGAAAATAAGAAAGCAATTTTGAACTGCAATTCGAAAGGTACATCAACAATAATGTGTTTTTTAATATATTGGTTGTTTCATAAATATTTTGCTCATTTAAGCTTTTTTAAATATGTAAATATTCGTCTGATTTCACAATTAATTTTAATTATAACTACTTTTTACGTCTATAATAATTCTTAAAATCTAACTAACTATGCAACTACACATTACTAATTGAATTAAAAAAAAGTTAACCGGGACAATTGAAGAGCTATTAAATTACAAATGTCATTGGAAGGAATAGATGTTTGTAAGAGAAAAAATTAAAATTATTTTTCATATTTCTTGCAAAAATAATAAAGGGTAAGCTCGTCATTGGTATGGGGTTAAACAAGAACAATTTTAGATTTTTAAAATTTGTAACGACATTGAGAACAGATGAAAAGCGAATCGTTGCACAGAGACGGAACAAATGAAACGTATTTACAACCTGCATTTTTATTATTTCCTCAAGTAAATATGATTTTATTATATACCAAAAGTAATATGTAGTGAGAAATTAGGGTGATTTTTGTTTTAGTAATTTCGAAATATAAAACAGGAAAAGAAAATGGGTCTTATGTAGCACAATGTTTTGTAAAGGTTGAGCTGGCAATTTGGTGTGATGTTCCTTGTATCAAAGCAAACAAAAACCTATTAGTAAACTGTTCGATTGGTTGTCTTTATTATTCTACTAGCGGACCCGAAAAGCCTGCACTATGGTAGATTTGACCTTGAATCTTGAAGGCTGGCATATAATTGTCAGATATTACATTAGTTGCACCAAATGAAGTCATGTGAAAGCATATTTCGGATGTTATTCAAAAAATGATTCGATTGTGTTGTAGTACCCGCAACCAATAAGAGCAATGGCTTAGGTGGTGCATTCAATGCTGACAATTTAACCTTACCATTCAAACAACATAACCAAGGTGCTTCATTTTTGAATTTATATGGCTTGCAATGTTTGCGAACTTTATTGATACTTCAAACAACAATAACTAGATGCAAGCTATATTCAATTTCAGAATTAAACTGTAAAATGTAATACTATCAAGTGATATCAATTGATGCAATCGATTCATTCGCATGCATAGTCGATCATTTTCACGTTATTCATTTCGATCAGCATATGACAAGTTCTCTAATTTTTACTCTTGCTTCATTTTATGCCTGCTGTTGTTGTGATGATTTAGTAGCGCGTGACTGTGAAATATGTAATCTATTTCGTTCATTTCGTTCGATCTTTCTACCTCCGTTTCATTTCGTCTTCTCTCATTCGCTTGTCGTTTTGTTGGCTTTGTTATGCAACAACAATCTTAACACTCCCGACACTAATTAAACAACATCAATAAAACAGCCTAAAAACACATTTTATTTATACCACTTCCGCGTGTGGTGGAAATTCGACCGAGGGGAAATAAACAAACAGCGAGAGTAACAACGCAACATTTTTTTTTTTTTTTTGTAATATTTTTCCGTACAGGGAAGGCAAAGGGATTTTAGCGCATACAGCCATGAACGTGATCAAAATGCTTTCATTTAATGGTTAAAGCGTTTTGTATAGGGAAATCATGTGCGTATGCTCACTTTATGTACCCGACTGCGGTATCATACCCACATGATTTTTTTTTTTTGTAATATTCTCCTGTGCAGGGAAGGCAAAGTGATTTAAGCTCATACAGCCATGTTCGTGATCAATATGCTTTCATTTAATTGGTTAAAGCGTTTTGTATGCGATTTTCAGTTAAAAAATGATTTTATTTTTCTACATAATCTCCCTCGACTTCAACACACTTAGTCCAGCGTTTCTCCAACATCAGTATTCCTTCTCGGAATTGAGAGTCTGGAAGGCTGTGAAAATATTCATCTACGGCCATCTTAACTTCTGCATTGGATGCGAAGCGCTTCCCAGAAACAAATTTCTTCAACTTTGGGAACAGATGGAAGGAAGGATGGCCGAGCAAATCGTATCCCAAATCCCACAGTTTTCCCATCGCCAACGCACACTTGTGTACAGGTACATTGTCCTGGTGAAAGACGATTTTTTTCTTCTTCAAGCCATGCCTCTTCTCGCAAATTTTGGCATCCAGCTGGTCAAGAAGGTTGGACTAATATTCGCCTGTAATTGTTCTGCCTTTCTCAAGGTAATCAATTAACAGGATCCCTTTCGCGTCCCAAAACACACTGGCCATGACCTTTCCGGCAGATGTGATCGACTTAGCTTTCTTTGGCGCTGAATGCCGAAGCCGAAGCTTTAATAACTTAAAGAATTTCCGTGAATAAAATAATGATTTTTTGGAAGTTTTTCTGGAATGTATGCATGCGATAAGCAAACTAACGGGATAAATTAACTTTTCAAAAATATAACAAATTAAACTAGTATCAATTTTAATATTTTATTGAAATAGTAAATAGTTCAAAACAAAATAAGAAATAACTCATTAATAACCAAAAAACAAGTAATTCATTAGCAATAATAAAAATATTTATCCAATCAGTAATTTTCGGCGCCTACCACGACGCATGGCAACCAATAAACCATAAACTAAACCTTCGGCCTATTTTGGCCGAAGCCGAAGGTTTAGCCGATTGTAGTTTGATTTGTAGTTTGTGACCGAAGCCGAAGCCGAAGCTTCGGTCGGACACTACTTATTTATATAGAACATAATGGGTAATTATTTGTTTTCTAATGTTTCACACCACTTAGAACACCGTTTTTTATGGGGTTAGAAAACCAATAATGGAGTGAAAGGAAAGCATTCAATATTCGAAGTTAAAGGAAACAGAGCGAGGGACAGTACGCTGAAAATACTGAGGAAGGCAAGCTCTTCAACACTCGTACTTCATTGCTACAATACGATTTGCTAAATTTAATGGTTTGACCGTAATTCTAGAATATCATGGGCAGATGCTGCTCCGATTGAATAGACGGACGAGTGGGAAACAACTAAATACAACACTTTATGCGAACATCTGTGGTGTAGTTACCGATAAAGGAGCGTTAAGCATCCATTACTTTGGAAGTATTAGTAGTGTTTTTTTTTAAACATAGCCAGCCAGTCGTTCATTTAAACGATTTGCCAGACGGCCAAAGCTAGCCGATTTTATACGAACATATCTTTAGGAACCAAACAACTTCGCAGTGACAGCAACAACAAATAACTAAAAAACATTCGTTTATGCGCCGCCTGAAATTAGGCATCACAAAATTCCCAGCCAGTCACTTTTGGCTGGGGATTAAATCAAGAGTAGTAGCCAGCCGGTGTTTGTATTTGTTTTATATGTAAAATTTGACTTAGCACGGCTATTGTTGCCCTTTTTCGGAACATTTGCTTGTTGGTTTGCTTATTACAAGTAAATGCCCAGTGTTAAAGCTGCCGAAATGTGATACAATATTTCTTATACAAATTATGTAAACAAATAGACAAAACATTAATCAAGCTAGATAACAAGGAACATATAATAAGATAGATAGGCAACTTATACGAATATTAAATCAATTAAATTGTAGGCATTATTAAAATCTGAGGACACATTTGTATATTAATTTCCAGTTTCCATAATTTACTTTTGAAGTCATAACATTAAGTATCTAGTTAATCTTCACATACATATTATATTGGTTCAACGTGCGTAAGTTCTCACCCACCTGAGGTTTAGCCAGGGTGGAAGAAAACCTCTTCAAAACAAGGCGCGAAATTCGATCTGTACGTGCAGATTTGTTATAATTGAGGTCTTTAAGGACTCGGGCTATTAAACAGATTCGAAAAATATTTATCTTACGGAATACTGCACCGGTTTCAGTGTGGTTTCGAGAAGAAAAGTTTACTTTTAACAAATCGAGCAGTAGACGAAAGTATCGCATCACATAAATTAAAAATAAATTGTCTGGGGGAGATCGTTTCGACGATGCACAGCCTGTTCAAGGTAGCTAAAAAGGATTACATAGTATCATCCGAAAAATATAGAAAGCACTAATAGCTATAATCATTCAATTTTTATGTAGTTAAAAGTCTTAAATGTTTTTGGTGGTGCTCAAGAGGAGTTGTACATATGTATGTCTGGAAAGTTATTCCATTAAAATATTTTTTTCCTACTAGCGGGTAACTGACGTGCGTTGCTGCGTCAAAAGAAAAGAAAAAAACAACTGTTAGGCAGGCGCCTGGGGCTAAGTCTATTAGAGAACAGTTTTATGCCGGAAATGATGGCAACGTTCGAGTCGTCACGCTAAAAAGCGACAACTTAGGCCGCCCTATTCATAAACGGGCTATTTCCCCGTGTTCTGAAACTATGCTTCAGGGGAGGCGGAACATTTAAGATTACTTGCATATCACGTAATTTACCACAATGATTTGCATTCCCATACAAAACGAAAATTTCGATTTTGCGGCTTTTCCTTAGGGTTTTTCCGAATTTTCTTTTTTCCTTTTTTAAAGCATTGTGATGAACAAAACTCGAGTTTTTGCGAGACTAACCCACGGCAATTGATTTTGATATATATAGATATATTTGTTAAGCGATCTAGGTCAGGTCTGATACGGATAGTTCGTCCGCGACTTGTCCAAAAATTAGCTCACCCTCCATCCACTTTCGACTTTGAAACACCGCGAAATGATTGAAACGTTGCCCAGCTTTGTAATTCTATTTTGGCATTCCAGAAATGGTTGCAGCATAAATGTATGTTATGCTTGCGAGCTTTCGTGAAAACCAAATTGAGACAGATAAAACAAGCAAATATACTAGAAAACCTATGAATTTAAATTGTATGAACGCTGGCATGAAGTCTGATATAACTTTAGATACGAAATTTTACCCAAAAATATCACATCAACAATATTCTTTTTGCACTGGAGCTATCTGGAAAATTGCTTAGAAAGTGGAAGACTATGTCTGACGGTTAATATTTTACGTATGTTGTATATGTATGTATAAAAATCGTCATAGACAAGCAGACGGATGGATGAGCGAGCTTGAGCAATAGGACATAAAATAAATAAATAAATAAATATTTGTTGCAACAGCTCTTTAAGTGCCAGGGCCTAGCTTCTCGCAACCACTCATGCTGTGTGCGTTATATTTTTCACACGAATGGAAGGGACCTACAGTTTAGTGCCGTATACGAAGGGCAATTTGTTTTGAGAAGCTTTTTCGAGACAACAATACTCTCGGATGTTTGTCAGACGCTCGCGAGCGGTGGGACAGTGAAAAAAACTTTTTTGTGTTTTCTGGGACTCGAACTTGGAACATCTGTTCCTTTACTTTTTGGGCAAAAATTCGTAAAAGAGAAATTAAGAGTAAAATTCTCTCTCAAAGAGAGAAGCTATAAAAAAGTAAAGGATGCGTTAGACAAAACAAAATCTTGGCCATAATTAAACGTCAACGTTTTCACCTGTTTCTTCGGTACTCCACATCTATGTAAAACATTTTTATTGAACTTAAAGTCCTTTTTGTTACTTTTAAATATGAATTTACCTATTTAAATGCATAGGAATGTCCTAGGAGAACATTCGACTTTCATTTGGGTCCCTCTTTTTCATTTTTTATTTGCCCTTTTGCACAAATTAAATTAAAATGAAAAATAACCCAGAACAAAAGAAAAATAAAAACATTCAAATAAAGTAACAGCTGACTTTGACAGATAGTACACTTCTTACCGACAGAAATTTGTTGAGTAAGAATTCGTAAGATTTTTCACTGAGGGGAAATTTTTACTCTCTCGTTGCCTCTCTCTTTTACGAATTGTTTGAGTAAAGGAACGGCAAGAATTCGTACAAATTTGTACGAATTTGCAAGTAAAGGAACAGACCTATTATGTTCCATCGCTTTACCAGCTTTTTCCTGGAAAAATAAGTTCTTATTGGTGCTTACAATTTGAATGCGGACAACAATGGTGCGTCAGGTTATGACTTTACTCAAAAAAATTTCAATTTTTGCCAAACCTTTCTTGTTATTTAATAAAACAGTTAATTGTCCAATTTCTTGATTTCTTATGAAAGACTGCAATTTGACTCACTTACATGAAACGTCAAATCACAAAAATTTTACCAAATTGTACTATTTTCCGGCTCTATTACCCGAGGTTTGCATCAAAATTAGAAATAGAGACGTATTGCAATACATAGCCGTGCAGCGAACACATGTGCCTCTTACATATGAAGCCATGTTCTCTAATTTTGCGCGCACTCAAGAGGTTATGAACTTATGAATACCTTTAACATGTTTTTACATAGTGCGGGCGTTGGAAAGGATAGATAGACAGAGAAACTCCGCTGCTGCTGCACATCTGTTTCAGGTTTAAAAACTTGAATTTGAAGCGAACACACTGCCCCCTACACCATTTCCACACATTTCAGGTAAATAGACCTGAACTGGCCTGTGTCCGAAGAGATTAGGTAAAATTCGTGAACAAAGTATTATTTAAGGATGAAACTCGGCTGTGCTTTTGTTAAGACAACATTTTACACTAACCTCACAGTTTACTTTGGATTTGGAAATTCAGCTAACGCGAGTATATACATACATATACATACATATTTTCTTAGTTCGTACAACACATCATGACAAGTGTTAAAAAGTGTATACATTCAATAAATGCTACAGACATCAGTCAGTTAAGAAGTTAATAAATAAATAAAAAATTTAGATATGGGAAAAAATAAAAAAAAAAATATAACAAAAATCACCACTACTTTTGGACAATACAGATAAGAAACACTACAATTTATTGCACTGCTAGTACCGGTAGGTTATGTGGTATTAGAAATATTTAAAGTGCTCTTTGATACATGGACACTAAGTTCTTAACGACACAAAGAAACACTAAGGACATACAATAGAAAGTACAAACACATTTAATACTAATACCATAAAATAATTAAAATCTAAAAAAATTATAAAAAACGAAGACATATTTTAAACAAAAAAACATGCTGTTAACCGCATAGAGTATAATATAATTTATGTATCTTACGCTTAGACCTATAATGATGACTATGTACAGATGAAGACGACGATGCCGATGATAGTGATGCTGCAGTTGACAATGAAGTAGAAGGGACAGCCGATGATGTGGCAATAGCTGCCCCTGCTGTCGCCGCTGCTGATGCAGAAGATGTTTTTGGAGACTTTTTCAAATTCAGTCTACGTCGTTGTCACTTTTCGTCCAACGAGTTTTCTCCGCCACTTTTGTTAACGTTATGCTGCTGGTTATGGATAAGCTGTTGCTGTTGATCATGTTGCTGCTGCTGCTGACTAAAGTCGTGAATATGCTGACAAAATGCTTGTAGTACCTCAAAATGGGTCATTAGGTTCGCCGTTTGACTTTCATAGTGCAAGCGTCGTGTTATTGGCGCACCCAGTCTGCGTAACATGTCAGTAAAAATTTTCTCTTCCTTGCGAATCCATGGTCGGCGATCATCTTGCACTTGGTATGGCGTGAGATGAACATGGATATTCATGCCTGTAACAACATATACAGATATTAAGACAAACAAATTTATTTAGTTCTATCATCTAACTCACCCATCCTGGTTAAAGTTTCTAGTAAGCTTCGTGAAGTAATCCATGTGTTTTTCTGACCCCCATGCCCGCCATCGAGCCAGTACATATCTTTAATGCGAGATAAAAGCCGAATCATTGTGCTATCATCAGGCGTAAGGGTCTTTAAATAATGGAACTCGTAGATAAACTAAAAAATACAAAAAAATTTATCAGGTTAGTTAGCATATGAGCTAGGGATGTAATCAAATCTTTGATTTTTACACTCTCTTAGACTCACTTGATTGAGCACAACACAGCCTTTACTGAAGCCAATCAATATTAGTTTCGACTTATCCAAGTTAAGATTTTCCCGCCACCAAAGAGGATTTCGTTGCTGCTGCTGATGTTGTGCAATTGATGTTTGGAGTAGGTTATTCTGTTGACGACAATCATTGGCAACAGTTGTATTATTAAAGTTCGCCGATGTAGTATGCAGTTGATCCTGAACCTCGGCGGAATGTGATGTGGGTGGAGTGGTAGTATTCTGTGATGTTTCATCATTTGTGCATGGTGGAGGTGTGGTGCTATCATTGCCACAGGGAAAAACAATGCCACCGTCAGTATCAACAGTCACATTTTCTTGTACCTGCAAGATATCAATATCCATCTCTTGACTATTATCGCTGTTCAACGTTGATGATGTGTCTGTTGAGGATGTTGTTGCAGCGGCGGTTGTTGTAACTGATGCCGCAGCCGCTGCAGCAGCAGCTGCTGCTGTGACTTGTGCCAAGATTTCACTTTCGGGTATCGAAATCAATCGTTGAGAGAGATTTTGCAAAAGTCTACAAAAAATGCATTTATTAGCTCATCCGCAATACGAAAAATTGGAATAGGACAGTTTAAAAGTTGTGTACTTTTTGTAGGACTGTATTATTTGTCTAGAGTATTGCAATAAAAACTTAAAGCATTCAAGACACAACTTTTACGTTGAACTTTCAAATTCAAATTACTTTTCTAGATGCTGAAGCGCATGATTCATTGGTGTATGATCCGGTACCCCAGCGTTATTCCCTCGTACAAAATTATCGAAGCAGCTAAATGTTTTAAATTCCATCCTAAAAAAAAATGCAATTTTTATATATTCCGAAAATATTCATTCTATTTTCTTACCTAACTGGACGTATAACAATTATGTGCGATTTGGGAAATGCTTCCCTCAATAAAATGGCTGAATTTTCTAAATTATACTTCATGTAACCCCTACTGTCTCTATTTGTCTCCATGCTTTCGGGAAAATCCTACAAGATGAGAGAAAAATGTAGTTTTCTAAGAGATGTTTGTTTACGATGACTATGTGTTTTCACCAAATATTTATTTTCAATAATTTCGCTTTTGAAATTTATCGTTCTACTTGAAATGATGCCAATACCAAAAATGAAAAAAAGCTAGAGCATTTAAATTGACCAATGGCAATACACATGTAATAAAAATTGATAACGTTCCTTCGTACCTACTTAAAAGAAAATCTCACCAGTTTAGAGAAACAAATTGCGGTCATACGTCTTTATTTATTTATTTCCTTGTTTTCGGTGGATATTTTTGATTTATTTAGGAAGAGAAACTACTTCAGAAAAGTTCTGCGATCTTTTTATATCCGAACAAGTAATAAACTGACTTTCAATCAATGAAATATATGAATGAGCACTCAATAGTTTGAACTTTGAAACTTGGTGATCAACTACAGGAAATCATCTAGGTATATTGGCAACTGTTTGTAAAAGAGATTAGGTTCATCACAGCGTTTTGAAAGAAATTTGTAAAGTAGTACTTACGACGAGAGCTTCGCTGGTTTAAGTATCGTGGTTCGACATCACGCAGATCACTGCATAAGTCGATCAGAAGCCAAAGTAATTAAGACCATCCCCCGAAACTCTCATACTTTTGCAAATTTTAATCAAACAAATAATGTTGCTTTGTTTTTTTTTTACGTCAGAAGCCGTTCTTCTATGGCTTTGAATATGTTGTAAAATATTTGTTTGATTAAAATTCACAAAAACATGAAAACCTCAAAAAATTAACTCATATTGGCTTCTGAACGGCGCATATATTAAAATAATATTTTCTTTGTGTTGAATATATCATTGAAAGGATTCTTTTCAGTAAACAACAACCTTTTTTATATCACATAAAAGGAAGGTTTGATGAAAAAAGGTGTGTTCAAGGCAAGCTTTGAAGGTGTGAAGTGTATAAAGACTGCCGGAAGAATTTAAGATTCAAAGGCTGGAAACTATCGACAGTAGTTTTTGATGGTATGTGTGGTACTATTAAAAAAAAATCAGTGAGATCAGTGTCGAGGCGACTATAAGGAAGCGGTCGACTCGACGGCGTCAATATAAATTAAATATATTTTAAGAATTTTGTAAATGCAAGAAAGATGTGACATTAAATATTATATTTGTTCAATATGACCTCAAGCAACTTAAGGGTGCTGGAGTTTTTAGGTTTGTTACCCAATATGTGTATGTACGAGCCCCAGCGGGAGACTGAAAGGAAAATCCCACCAAAAACATACAATTAAAAAAATAAACCAACTTCTCGTCAGGACTGTGTGTTTTATCTGAAAAAAATAAAAGAATATGCCAAGTTTCTTGCTTACACATTATTAATAGAGTTTTGACAAGCACAGACAAATATGGCGTGAATTGACAAATTTACAGACCAAACTTGGGAAGTTTCAAGGGTCTCAATATTGCTCAGTTCTTAAATTCAGTCCTGTAACGTAACTAGCATCAGAGATAGAGGGGGTCCAAAAGGGTTCGAAATGGTTCGTGTAAACATTGCACAAGGTGCATGAGGCCGGTTTTGCGAGAACATGACATGATGCACTCTGTGCCCTTAAATAAATAAAATTGATATTTGTTCAAAGAGTAGGTAGGACGAGTACAATAGACTTCATCGAGTCTTCTCCTTTATATATGTCTTCGAATTGGAATTGAAGCTGTCCGGAACAATGACCTTAACGCGCTGTCATTTTATACCTCTGTGTGCCAGTATCTGCTATAAATAGAACTGAATAGAAAGGATTGACTTGATGAAAATGTTCTACCGATCGACTTTTACTATCAGCAGACCGTCGCACGTACATACATATAAATATACGCGTGTATGTACATATGTATGTATTTAGAAGTGTTTGGATATTGAGACCTTTCATAAAATTTATAAAATGTATAAAGGTTTGATTGAATTATGAAATAAATCTGAATTTTATAATTACATTTTTTTTTGTACGTACCTGAACGTCACCACCAAAATAAACAATCGCCGTCGAATCCTCCACATTTTGGGTTGATTGCCGTATAATTGGTGGACAGTAGACAATATCATTCGCTCGATTTTGAAATCCAGAAACCGCAAATATTCGAAATGGTCCAGCCGACGTGCTTGGCGTGCATAACCGGTCAGCGCTGCCACCAAGCATCACCTTAAAGTTTGTATCACGTTTTCCGAGTCTCCAAAAGTTTTCAATTTTTACCTTAAAGATATCACACACACAAAGCAAAACAAATACTTTCTTAATCAAATAAATAATATTTTTACACAATATATATATGTATAGTATATTCGCCATAGCACCCAAATACTCAAGCACAACATAAACAAATCATTTATTGAGAGACTTCTTTGGCGGTAGTGGAATTTCCAATAAATTCAAGTCTTTTGTTGCACAAAACTTTTGTGGACGGATCAATAATAGTACTCTTCGTCGTCCAAATCGCGTCCACAGCATAATGCTGAACGCGACCGCATATCTTCCAAACACAACTTCATGTCTTCTTTTATTTCTTGCATCTTAACACGCACTTCCTCGCGCATCAAATTATAGCACATGGCTACAAGTCCCATGCCGATTAGCATATATATAAAATTAATTGCCAATTTTGTTTGCTGTTCGGATTCTGTTTGCAAATCGTCGGAGATTTTGTGCAAATTAAATGTCGATTCGGAGACATCTTCAATTTCCGATGCATGAGTTTTAATTGGTCGAATACTAGCGCCCGGAACAAAGTCACCAAAACCAATCTTGCACAAACTAGTCATGCAGAAATAGAAGGAGTCCAAGTAGAACCACTTCTCCCAATTAGCGAACATAACCGTGCCAGTCAGTACATAGAACATTATCACCCACAAACATGCTGTCGATGGTACTATAATTTTCTTGCGGACACCCGATTCAATATCATCACTATTTGAATCTTGCGTGCATTCGTGCAGGCCTCGATATAGAAATTTAAAAGATTTCGCTAGAACTTTGCCCATGTTGAGAAAGTACAAAATGTACAAAGGTATTCCGAAAGTGGCATAGATCACTGTGAAACCCTTGCCCCAGGGTGTTCGTGGCACCATATTGCCATAACCAATCATCGTGAAAACTGATAGACAAAACATCAATGCAGCGGGGAATGACCAAATTTGCAGTGGAGTTCGCCCATCGTAACCCTTCTTTATCATCAACGTGATGTTATTCTGAAATCGCTTCAAAATCTGGTCTGTATCATTTTCCCAAATGGTACGATTGAATAAATTCAATGCTTCGGTTTTCACCCAGAGTTCTTCAGAGCAATTAATTCGCAGATTCTCAACAATAGCAGCTGACTCGTCCACATACTGTGTTTCGATCGCGGTAAAACTGGCGGCGCCACATATAGCGTACACAACAATCAGTGCGCCGACGCCAACTTGAGTGCACATAAAGGCGACAAACTTGCGGCAACATCGTTTAATACGTTTTCGCGGATTCGTCTCCGACGAGGATGATGAATTTCGACTTCGAAATGAATGTTTCTTTTTGATCATTCTTTTGGATTATATCTTGCTACAATATTTTCAAAAGAAAGCGATTTATGTCAAAACAAAGTAGAGCCGACCCGTCGATTAGAAGTGACGATGTATATTTTTAGTGTAATCCATTTCTTTTTTAAAGTTGTTTTTTCACAGAAAAAAAGAATTAAATTCTAAAAATAAAGTCTTCGTTTCGATAGTGGAGAGGCAAGAGTACCGAAATTAAAAACTAGATAGCGAACGCGTACAGCAGCCGTGTTGTACAAAATCTTCTATGCAACTGAAAATTTGAGAAAAATCAATCTTTCTGCTTGTGCTCTATGCTCTCGTGTAAAGCTGAAAATGATCAAGCGTTGAGTTTTTATGATGAAATATTGACTGCTTGTAGCAATACTTTTATCAAGCTTTCTTGTTTATTAAGCGGAAAATTTGGAATGCACAACTTGGAGCATTCTGAGAATTACGGATACATGCTTGCCCGAAATCTTTGAATATGCTTATGATTTTATTAATAGTGTAGTAACCAGGAAGAGTTATTGAATTTTTAAGTATACTTTTAGCGGAGTATTGTTTGAAATCAAAAACTGGATCGTTTTTAGATCAAGTAGAATTTATTACCGTCAACTGAATCAATAAAGTTATTCATGGAATTCTGTACATATGTTTACGTTGCGTGATTATTTATAGTGGGCCTGTAAAAGTATAAACCACAATGAATAACTTTGTTGTTGTTGTTTTTTTTTTTTTTTGTTCAAATAACTACCTTTTTTATCCACACGTCCAAAGTTTTGTTTAAGAAAACAACTTAATGGGAAACGCACTTTATTGCTTTACCTCCAAGCTTTGGTTCACTTAAACAAAATAACCCCTTATGCATGGAGGCTAAAACATAAAGTGCCCGATCGGATAGTACCAAAATACGTACATACACTGCTGGTCAAAGAAATAGGTGTGTTCCATTTGCTTTCACAGTTTTGATTTGATGCTAGTTTAACAGTTATTTTGGCATCGCAAAATGTGCAACAACATGGAAATGTTTGAAGATCGTCATTTTACGGTTACAACGCCACCGATATTTTTTCAATTGTGGCACGTGCTTATTCGTCTTTTGTTTGATTAAGCGTGGAATTTAGTTTTTGCCCTCTGGTAGTTGGTCAATAAAATAGGCTTGTTAATCCAAATTGAAGTTTATTAGTTTAATACTAATTATATAACAGTGAGTTTCCTTAAATTATATCACATACTTCTAGCTAATAGTTTTTTTTAAAAAAAGGTTTAAGATATGGGACGAAAAGCTCATTGCACCCAAGAAGAGCGAAATTTGGTAAGAAGGCTAAGGGATTCGGGCAAAACGTACAAGTTTATAGCTGAGGCACTAAGGCGCTCTGAAAACTTTGTAACGAATGCCCTTAAGCCTTTAAAAGTCGCGGAAAATAGAGGAAAACAGAAAAAAAAAAATCACCAACTATTGGCCGCCGCATTGTGTTAAGGTCCATTCACAGCTCAGCGACCAGCGAATGCCGAAGCTGCGAACAAACCATTTTTAGCACATTTATAAGCACGCCATTGGCAATTTTACTATTCCAAAAGAACGGAGCTTAATTTATCTATCGATTAATATGAAAAAAGTTGAATTGTAATTAGTTTCTGCGAAGAATTTAACAATTCGCCGATTTTTCCGCGAATAAGCGAATGGTTTTTGCGAACTGTCAACTTTTATTCACATTCCACACATGTAGGACGCAATCCACATTCCCGCGACCAAAACATTCGCGAGAGTTTAACCTCACACTTCTTTTGTTTTGTTCTTGGTGGGTAAGATCGTGGTTGAATTTATCGAAAGAAGGTAAGATATAACCTTCTCAATGAAAGTCACGTTGTGTATTTATGCATTTTTCACGTCTAGGCAATTAGTTACAAAAAGAATGACAACTGAAATTCGCGGATTGCAGCGACTAGATAAAAAAGTAGCTGTGAAAGGAATGTCAAAATTTGCGAATATTCGCTTATTCGCATTCGCAGGTCGCTGAGCTGTGAATCGACCTTTACTGTCCAAATCTGACCCTTTTGCGTGATCAAGGACCATTTGTGCACAAATTGGAAATGCAGTGAGTGCGCGCTTAGTTCGCCGAAGACTCCAAGATGCCAATTTGCCAGGAAGAATCGCTTGGAAAGTTCCACTCTTAAGAGGCCAGTCTCGCAAACAATTCGCTTTAACCCATAAAGAGTGGACCGGACCTGAAGGAAATTGGTATAACATCCTTTGGAGTGACGAAACAAAAATAAATTTATTTTGCTCGGACTCTGGACGCAACGTGCGAAGACCAAAAGGTAAGGAGTTTGAAGCGCGCTACACAAGAAAAACGGTAAGGCATTGAGGGGGCAACATCATGGTGTGGGGTTGCTTTTCGTGGCATGGTATTGGTCCTATATTTCAAATAAATAACACCATGACCAAGTTCGAATATAAGGGCATTTCGGAGAACATAATGCTTCCATATGCCGAAGAAAATATGCCTCTTTGATGGCACTACCAGCAAGATAATGAACCAAAACACACATCGGGCCTCGTAAAGCATTGGTTTCGAGATAATGAAGTGTCTGTAATCCCATGGCCCAGTCAATCCCCTGATCTCAATCCTATTGAGAACTTGTGGAATGAGCTAAAGCGGAGATTAGCGGGTCAATATTTCACCAACAGGGATCAGTTATGGGAAGCGGTACAAAGACAGTGGTATGCTATACCCTTGGCAACATGTCAATTCAATGCCACAAAGAATTGAAAAAGTTTTAGTAAACGATGGAGGATATTCAGGATATTAAGGTAAGGAAACGAAAAACGTTCGAATTTTCAAAAACATGTTGGTAAAAATGATAAATTTCATTGTTTCAGGTCAACACACCTATTTCATTGGCCAGGAAAAAATGATGAATTTCAACTAATTTTTTCATTTTATTTATTAATATCTTCATTTTAGAATTGTTATGTACATAAATCATTTGTTTATTTTATTTAAATTAATTTAAACCCGAAAAAAATGAAAACTATTGAAAACATTTGGTACAAATCAATTTTGAAAAAAAAAAATTTAAGTTCACACCTATTTCTTTGACCAGCTGTGTACATATGTATTAATTTAGAAACACAGGGTGACATCCAGAACATAGATGTGCCGTCGAAAAAGCTATGCATTTAAAACTATTATTGATGAATATTAGTACAGTGTTTCGCTAATTTGAACCGCCGATAATGTGAATTCGCTGACAATGTGAATCGAAAGTGTGTATTATATGACGTGAATTTTGCATTTATTGTTCTCTGCAATGCAAATTATGTTTGGTTGTTAAATGTTAAAAATAAAAACCTTTAAAGTCATGATTTCTCTTTCATTTTCGGTACGAGGCTTCAGAGAAATATCTGGCTTAAGATGAACCTAGTGGTTTAAACTTGCTAAAACGATCGTACATCAGCACCAGCATCGGTGTTTCTAGGTGCAAACACTTTTCTCGTCTTTTCAAAAGTTTCTGTATGAGTTGTATGGACAAAAGAGAGAGGAATTAGTAATTATCTCCATTTCCTTTTTAGTTGTCTAGTTATATACGTCTAATAGAAGATTGGACCATCTGGAAGAGGTTTCCTTCAGCAACCTCGGAAATCTGGCGAAGATGGAGCTAGTTCAATTAGACCTTTTGGTTGTTAGCATATACGAGTATGTTTCATCTATGGATATCGTCAAATGCTCGTCAAATGCGTATGTATGTGCATAAGTGCGCACAACCAACAATATTCAGAAGTTTCGTAATGTATCCACTAATGTCAGTGAAAGTCAGCCATATAACCTTAAAGGTGGTCAAAATGTTCGTTTAGATTTGAAATCATCAGCGCGCGCTCAAAATACACTAAGGAGTGAATCTGTTTAATAGCCTCACAAATGATCTAAGGAGTATACATAATTCACGTAAGTTTAAAGTCGATTAAGTAACTCTTCTAAAATCGGATATTTGAATTGTAATGAATTTACCTACAAATGGCTGTTTTTTTTTCTATAATTTGCGCACACTCAAATGGTTATGAATACCCTTAAAATATTTTATGCAATGCGGCCGTTGGAAGAGATTTAAGTCCAAAGGAGTTCTTTAATTTTATAAATTCGATCTCAACGAATTGTAAGGTAAGTAAAATTATCATGCAGGGCGTACATATTTTGACTTGAGTGGAAGGGATAAACAGGCTGACGTTTTAAGTGAACGTCAATATTCATGAGACTAAAAGCATTTAAAAGTCTTATATCTAAGCTATCAGATAGCTTATTAACTTTTTGAGCACAGGTGCGACACCAATACTACATTTTTTTATTTTTCAGAATGTCTATCGAAATTACAAAAAAGCAAATATATGATGCTTGGATTTCTAAGATAAACATCAGGCGTTTTGATGCGGTTATTTTTTTTATTTGTAATGAGCCTTGACAGTATTACACTTTCTGAAGACACAATTAGGTTAATTAGGGTCACCATAAGAACAATAGGCTAACAGTGATTGACACCGTGACCGCTTCGAAAGCACTTATTCTTCATGGCTAAATGAAACCCTTAAACTACCACAAATGGTTTTACATGAAATTCCTTCTTCATCTCATTTCAAGAAAGCAGGAAGTCCACCAAAATACAAACAAAAAAGATAAAGCTGCAAAGTCATTTATAGTTTCAGTTAGCGTTGAAGAAATTGCAATATTGCTAACGAAGTAAACCTTAGGAAACTGGGAACAAGAGATACTGCTGCTGTCGTGAAGCAACTGCAACTGCTAATATTGTTTTGATTATTATTATATGTCTTTAATAAGGTACTTTTGTTACGAAAACTCTTTATCACCTGTTGAGATACATGATGACGACTTCCAAACCCACTTTTTTACTCACAATGATAGACGGCAAAATATGCACTGCCTTATCGTTGGTCACATCTTCATCACAAACATGTTACATTTGCGCTGCAAAGCCATCCGAAATGAATAACCCAACAATTAGTTCGAGCAAATCTGCAAATCAAGTAACAATGTCATTCGGATTAAGTCCTCTTGGATTAGATTCATCGAGTGTATACTTCACACGGCATATAGACTTAATGTAAAGGTTTGACAAGTTAGAGACCAAGAGAGTAAGGAAAAGTACAAAGCCAGAAAAAAATGAACCCAAAACAATGCCAACACCACAATCTGGCAATACTAATGATGGGAAGACTGCCAGACAATTTTTTAGAGATGAAGAGAAAACTGCAGCAATTAATGGTATAAATTTAGAGCTCATCAAACGGTTGAATATTATTTTAGAAGCTCTGGGGTCTGGGTTAACAATAGACCCAAATGATTTTCATACCTATGCAACAGAAACAAGAGAACTGTATCTAAAAATGTATGGTTGGTTTTACATGTCAGTTAGCGTTCACAATGTCTTGTTTCATGTGAAGAAAGTAATTGCTATTGGATTCTTTCAATTGGTCAATTTTCGGAAGCGCAGGAGGCTAGGAATAAAGACAACAGAAGATATCGTGAGCTTTTCACAAGGAAAACTTCGCGGGTGAATACGACAACGGATCTTCAAAATAGACTCTTAATATCCTCAGGTCAATTTTAAGCAAGTATGTTTATTTCAAAAAGTAAAAAAAGATTGATTGAACGTAAAGTCCTGCAATTTTTAAATATACCAACCTAAATAAAACAAGTACTTTGAACGTTCTTTTCTCCAAAAGTGTGTACACTTATGTAAATATTGTGATTAAAATGAATTCCATATTTATTTTAGTAAACAAATCGAAAAAAAAAGAATTACCAAAAACTTTAATTTGGCAGCGCTATGAATTAAATCCCGCTAGATGAGCCAATTCAATATTTTTTTCAAAGCTCCTTATTCTTAACACGCTTTTTAAATTTTGTTGGTATACTTTCAACCAATTTTTCTATTATTCTAGTGGGAAATACCCCCCCTCTTCCTTTGGACCTTCGTACCCTCTCCCAAAGTTGGTAGAGAGTCGTTCGTATCTCTTCATACCGCAATAGCTATTTTTTTTTTTAGAAGGGTCCATAAATTTGGCATATTTTAATTCTTTAATGTTGTTCCTGAAACCATTTCCTTACTATTTCAGCGGCGTTTAGCGGGATCTCAATCTTCCTGAAATACCAATCCATCAATTGGATACGCACATTTTTCCATAAATTGTGGTAAATTCGTGCGCAAAATACCAGACTTTTTTTTCATTATGCCATAAATTCTTACCAATGTTCCACCAGGCAAAACATCCCCACACGATCATACTCCTCCCACGGTCTGATTCACCTGATGTTTTTGAACAGCTTCATTATATCCAGGAATATTCCTTACCGTCAGACTGAAAACGGTTAATCTTAGTTACGTCTAACCTAAGCAATATTTCTGTCATCGTCTTCATGAAACTGTTCAAAAACATCAATTGAATCAGACTATGAAACACGGTGGAGGGAGTATGATAGTGTGGGGATTCTAAATAATTACAGAGATAATGCTTACATACTAAAGTTCAATAATACGTCCAAATATGAAATCGTAAGCCGTTTTCGATAAATTACGATTTTTAAAATCATCAGTGAAGTAATGCTGGTTTTAATGTAAGAATTAACAGCCAAGACCACCGATATGAAGTTTAAAATAAATCCGTCTAGCGATTCAGGCTGCAGTTCGATATACAGAAAGACAGATGGACCGAATCTCGATACGATTTATATCTTGAGTTCGAATTTTCCCATGATTACAATGCGTTGCCCTATATGTGTTCGTAGTTATAGGTGGAAGCAAAAATAAAGGCCACGAGATTAGCTACTACATAGTAAGTATTACTATGTATTTACGTATAATAAATTCAAACTATATGGCCTGTACAGACATCGATGTAGTGACAAAATATTCGCACTCAGAGCGTATGAAGATCAACGCATCGGTCCGTATAGCTTTCAATTCCAGGTCGGAGTGACATCGCAATTGAGAATGACCACGGTTTAGGTAGTGCGCTCAGTTGGAAAAGAACATTAACTTGGTATACGAAACTGGAAAAAGCTGGTTAAAGTTTGAATTAGTTGGAGGGATTATTGTTAGTTATTTGAAGTAACGTATTAGAACAGTTTATAGATATGGGCTTTCCAATACAATCTCGTTTTTAAGGTTTTTCCAAAATCCTTCGAGTTTTCTGTCTCACCAGTCTGACTTACTGAAATGCATGAAGATGCAACAAGTAAGGGATAAGCAAATATGTTCCTTCTTTTAAACCAAAGTATCGGAATCAAGTTTCCATAATTTCAATTGCAATTCTTATCTTTTGTTTTTATTGGTTGGCCTTGATCAGTCTACCCGTTAATTAAATTCCGCAAGAGCCAATGGTAATATTGCACTTTTGTTTCAGCTAAAAGTGTTCTATGGCTGTTGTGTGAGCATAAGGGTGGTTAACTAGACAGGTTATGAACTTGGAGATTTATTGCCTAATATGCTAATAGTCATTTCTAAGTAGAGCTAGGTAGGTGTTAACCATCTTTACTACAAGACGGTTCTCAACAAAAACTGTGAATTTTCTGGATTCTCTCTTGTGACATGTGGTTTATGTTGTTGTTGTCGTTTTAGCAGCTGTGTAGCTGAGGTTGACGATTTTTTGTCGAGGTGTTTGTCCTCGAGTTGCTTCGGTGCGTAGAATAGATCCTCCTGAAAGCTCATTGGTGCAGTGGTTGATAAAACGAATGTTATTCGATTTCTCCTTTTTATACTCGGGTGACTGATGATTGCTGTTTCCCGCTGGGACTTGAAGTTGTACACCTCGGTTAAGGAAGAAACACTCTATCCACTGTACCATTGCCACCTTCCTGCGACATGTGGTCTGGCATGACATTGTCTCGATTGAAGACTATCCCTCGGCGAGGAGGCATTTCAAAATTGACAACACCACTCATATCCCACCAGACAGAAAGAAATTTCTTGCTGCGGTTTATTTGAAGGACTCAGCCACTGCCTGGGTCATTTCTCATGCCCAGTAACAATCCTGTTAGGGCATGGATCGACATTTAAGCGAAGGAACAATTATTTTTCGTTGCTGCAATTTCTTTCGCTCAAATCATGCGAACTTTTTCAAGTGCTAGGATGTCGTATCTGTGGAACTGGAAGAATTTAACTTCTAGGTTGATTCTGCAATGGATGGTTTTCATCCAGCGTGCTACCTAGAGCATCATTACCAAGATCAACGTGCCGTCCAGAGCGGTAATTCTTTTTGAGTCCATAAGTCCATAAAAAAGATCCCGGCAAAATCTTATTTGAAAGGTTTAGTCCGAAAACTTGATGGTATTGAAAACTAGCATGTTTTATGGGATGAACTGATATACGCTGCTTGCTGCGTACTTAGCTCAACTGAATAAGAAGATTCTTAACTTGGAAACTTTCTCCGAAGCGCATTTCACAACGGCGGAATACAAGGAGTACGTAATGCTAATAATATAGTATTTTGTTCAGTACATGCATACATAGCTGATGAAAGGAACACAGCACCTACTTACGAAAGCAATATGTTTGGCCATTTTTCTGTATATCTACGCCGATGACTTTGATGCAATTATGGAAATGCAACAGTTTTATATGAATTCGTATATGCGGCGAAAATAGTTTAGTACCCTTAAAAATGTTAAGGTTTTGAAGCAGCATTTTGAGTAAAAAAAATTGGAAATCTTTAGAAATACATAAAGATATACTATGCACGTGAATATATGTGTATATGAACATAAGTATGCCGTTTTGACGCATGCAGCCGCGTATCCCTTTAGCAACTAAATAGGATTTTTAAAATGCACACGACGTTTTATGGTGACGAATCGAGTAAATGCGTTAACTAAAACACTGTAACGTAGCACATTCCTCATTCGTCTCGTTCGACAAGACAATAGGCATGCAAATACAGTCAGTAGCGCTGTAAGTCACTGTACTATAAAAAGTCATAAAACTATACGTATTCATGTACGTGGATATTCATCCCAAAACCGCACACGTTTGATTCGCTACACCATCTCCAGTTCCATTTAGTTAGGAATTCTTGGAAGAAAAATTTATTTCATTAAAATCACAAACGGATCCCACACGAGGATGAAGACTGTAATTCATTACAGATTCTAAGGAATTCCAATAAAGTAGAATAAAACGACCCATCTCCCAGTCTACCCCCCGCAAATACAAACCGATAGCGATAACATTTTGCATCCTAGAACTTCATTTCTTGTGGGTGCACAAATTTCCGGGAGAGATTTTATGGATTTTTCCCTTTGACAAGATGCCCGAAGGAAAACAACTCCCACGACGTAACGCAGTGCCGCCGAACCCACTAATTCACTGAACTATTTACACAAACTATTACACGCTAGCAAATGGGTGGAAAAACAATTGTTCATTGTAAATAAATAAATAATTCTTCTGATTTTCGCGGCGGTGTTATTGACATTGAAAAATAAACAAAAAGAAATCTCGCATTCGTTCGCCCTTTCGCACTCGTTAGAATCGAATGTCGTTCCTTCTCTTGCATGAGAAATGTGTGTAGCAGAAGCACATAAAAACCTTCCAGTCTTTAGCTGATGCAAAATGCAGTCACTCACTTTACTCACCGAATTGTTAGCCAGAATAAAACAGGAAAATTCTATCCGTAATTTATGATTTATTGGTGGGGTTTTCGATGAGTTATTATTCACCGATAGTTTTGGTCACTTGTTGTTAGGTTTTTTGTCGAGTAAATTGAGAAAAAAATTAGTTGGGATGGAGTTTTTGCGTTTACCCTTCGCACTTTTGCAACAATCTTCCAATGTCAAAGGCCCAAACAAAATTTTAATATGGCGGCAGTTGGCGAATTTCTTTAATCCATTCTCCAATCAGAAAATGTATCTCTACACTCGTTGGAAAGAAACAGGGATGTTATTTGCTTATTTGTTCGTAGGGAACTATTTTGCGTCAAGGAATTTTGTACGAGATCAAAATCGTAACCGAATTTAAAAACGAAGGAAATTAAAAAGCGTGTGATGAATTGCGGTCGAATTACTAAACTAAAAAAAATAAAAACTACTAACTAAACAACTACTAGACAAACGGACATTTTCTTTTTCAAATATTGAAAAAAATTATTTTACAACGGATTTAGTTACTACACGGTCTAAATCCTTCGGATTTATAAAAAGATTTGGATGGATGTAATTTCAGGTTATCTTCATCCTTGGATGGATTTAAAAATGGCGTCTCATGTCGTCTCAATCGTGATTTTGATATTTTTAAATTAAAGAGAAGCAAAATACGCGTAGATAAGAAATAAATTGCTATACTCTTCAAGAACACGGAACAATTGTGTCAATGTTTTTGGCAAATAATCGGTCGGTGATTTTCGCTCAACGTAAATTTCTGTTCTCAGCTTAAGAACCAAGCTGTGACTGTTCCGCTCCAATGTTGAATCAGTATTGCTGTATGGGTACAGTACTTGAAAGGTGGACAACACTATCACATGCAAGCTGCAAACCTTCGTAAATAAATGTCTAAGAATCATCTTGAGGATATTTTGGCCCAATCGTATCTCCAATTAACAACTTTATCTGAGAACGGGCCAAGAACCTATAAACACTACTGTGCGAAAGAGAAAGTGGCAGTGGATCGGATACACCCTACGGCGTGAAGACAACTCCATTGCGAAATACGCCATGCAGTGGAATCCGCTTACCTAGGCAGGCAGAATAGCGGGGCGCCCTAGGCAAATGTGGCGTAGGATAGTCGAGGAGAAATCAAGTTCTTTGGGAATGAGTGGGAGGCAGCTCAAACGCTGTGCAGAACTCCGAACTAGATGGGCGCATGCGTTGTTGACACCCTATGCCCCTCGAGGGGTTTAAGGATTTAAGTAATTTACTTCTCGCCACGCCCACTCTTCATGGTTACGAAATTTGTCCACCTTATATTTGGTATTAAAATAACTATTTGCTATTGACCAACTGAAATATCATATGAGAGAAATACCGGTGGTAGATTTCGTGAGTTATTTTATATAAGATTTACCCTTTTGCTTAGTTAGCAACCACCAAGCAGTATATATCGACCTCGTAGTATCGATCCAGCGTTAACTCATTCATTTTGTAATGATAGGAAACGATTATATGGCATAAAATCAGTTTCCATTTTGTCCGCGTTTTTCATTATCAATGATCATGAGTGACAAGGCTCATTTCCACCTATGTGGATTCGTGTATAAGCAAAATTTTTGCTTCTTGGACCCTCAAAATTCACATGTAATGCACGAAAAACCCTTACTTCTTTTAAAGATTGCTGTTTGGTGCGGCGTTTACGAATGAAAGGTGATGGACCCATATTTTTTCGGGGACGGCGTTGGCAGCACTGTTAAATGTTTTTTAAGAGATGTTAAACTAATTGACCCTAATGAACTTTTTTAAAAGCAAATTATAATCCCACTTGAACTACATTTATCAAACATTATTCCTGAATGCGACTTCAACGAAATAGATCGGGAACTCAGATAAAGTAATGGAATTTTGGTATATAGTAATTATACAGGGTTATCGTGAATAAATTTTCCCTAAGATTTTTTCCCTCAAACAAAATTTTAAAAAAGGGGAACCAATTCATCAATAGAAAATGAGTTGTCGGTTATGCTACCTATTTCTATTCTAGGGAATTATTTCCAATTTCTTTAAAACGGCTAACTTTAGTTCGGGGCAAAATTCCGAGGGAATATTTATTTATGATAACCCTGATATTAAAAAGGGGCGATAGTTCGGAAATGTTTCCTTTTTGTGAAAATTAATATGTCACATCGCCTGTCTGCCACATCCATCAGCTACTGCTGAAAGAATATTCTCGCCATTTTTTTTAAAATAAAACTAAGTTGAGAAAAAAACTAAGTACAACCATGCTTAGGGCCGGTCTGTTCACTCGCGGTTAACTTTAACCAGTTGTTATTCAAGCTGATAACCATCGATCGTGTTTGTTCACCAACATTTTAACCAGAGAATCCATGGTTTGGTTAGTTAACCAGAGAAATCAATAACCAGCCAAATTTCCTCGATTAACGTCATTTTAACCAATGATTCTGGAATTTTGTTTGTTCATGCTTAGTTTTCACACTGCGTGAAACGTGTTCTACAATCGAACAAAGCCGGCAAACAAAAACAAAATTAACCACCGATTAATTTGACAAACGAGATGACAGATAAGCTGGAAAATAGAACGAATTTCCACAAAGCTATGGTTTGATGACCAAAGTGAAAAAAATGGTGAACAAACGCTCTTTGATTACCATAGCTTTATAACCGTGGGTTAAGCAAAATCTGTGATAACCTAACCAGAGATTTAACCAACTGTGAACAGACCGGCCTTTAGTGGCATACATATTACACTACCACAGACTATTTCGAGATAAAGCAGTTAATGAATTGTTTGTTTTTTAGTCGTAAATAAATGTAATATTTTAAAGAAACACAATTGTTTATTATTATTACTATTACAATTATTGTCATTCAAAAATTGTTTATTTTCAATTATTATTTTCAATTTTAAATGAAATGGTACAATGTTACCGAGAAAAAGCATAATTTAAAGGATCTCGATTGGCAACACTGGTTTGGATAACATGTGGTTCCAGCAGGATAGTGCAACCGCACACACAGCGACAGTGGAGATTCTGTAGCAAGCGTTTCCTAGCCGCTTAACCCCTCGTTTTGGCGATTTGCAATGGTTGCAACATCGCCCGATTTGACCGTTCCAGTCTTCTTTCTTTAATTTTTTTTTCGAAGTTACGGCCACGGCACGGGTTTATACGAACAAGCCAAAGACCTTGTCGGCCGAAAGAAAAGCATCCGACAAGAGGTGGATGTTTTTTTTTTCTAGGAATTGTTTACCATGCTGTTGCAATTCGGACCCTCTTCCTTTATGACTTTAAAATGGGACATAATGCGTCATTGGCAATGAACAACATTTATGACGCATTTGAGGACGTACGGGAAACGAACGCACTATTCGACGTCTATTTAGAAAGTTCCGTTCGGGAGATTTCAGCGTCGAAAACAAACCACGTGGGAAACCGGAAACGTTAATTGACGATGATGTTTTAAGAGCAACGGTAGATGCGGACCCAATGAAATTGGTGCGGGAGATTGCACAAAACATGGGAGTATCCCCCATGACAATAAGCCGACACCTTTCTCTCATAGGAAAGGTAAGGAAACTCGATAAGTGGGTACTCCATGAACTGAACGAGTTTCAAAAACTACGGCGCCAAGAAATCTGCTCATCGCTTAGATTAAGAAACCAAACTGAATCGTTTCTGCACCGGATAATCACCTGTGATGAAAAGTGGATTCTGTATGACAACCGTAAAAGATCTGAGCAGTGGTTGGATGCAGGCGAAAAACCAAAACACACCCCCAAGCCTGACCTTCACCCAAATAAGGTTATGGTGACAATCTAGTAGACATCGAAAGGACCAATCCACTTTTCATTTATTCAACCAGAAGAAACGATAAACGCTATTAAATGTTGTGAGGAAATCGTCATATTGCATGCAAAAATGGCTGAAAAGTAGCCTGTGTTGGTCAATAGGCACGGTCTGATCCTGTTGCATTACAATGCTATACCCCGTACATCACACGAAACGGTGAAAAAACTGTTGCAGTTAGGATTTGAAATTTTTTCACTTCCATCGTACTCTCCTGATCTTTCCTACCTACCTACTACCTTTTCCGAAATCTGGATTCATTTTGCCGGCGGAAGCTCTTCCGGAACCGAGAGAGAGAGAGAGCTCTTCCGGAACCGAGAGAGTTCATAAAAGCCTTTGAAGATTTAATTGCCTCAAAAAGTCAGCACTTCTACGAAAAAGGAATGTTTGACCTTGTATCACGTTCGAAGAATGTCATAGATGCTAACGGATCCTATTTTGATTAAACAAAAATTAACGAAAAAATAATATTGGCTTCTAAATGTTTACTATAAAATCGGACATTTCATGTGGCACAACCTAATAGTTCTAACGGAGATTAAGATTTATCGAAGCTTGGCACTAACTAATCTGCTACTGAGCATGGAGCGTATCCATTTGGTAGTTTGTGGGGCAATCCCTTTGGCATCAGCAGCAGACTTAATTCATCGAAATGATGTGTTATCGAAGGCGCCAGAGATGTCCAGGAAGTAGCATGTTGCATGACTTCTTTTTTTTTTATAATTTTGCGCGCACTCAAGGGATTAAGAATCCTTTATATGTTTTTACACAGTGCGGGCGTTGGAAAGGATAGATAGAGAGAAAGAGATGTGTGAGAGTCAGTGATTTAGGAGTCAGGCAAACGCGTTTGCAGAAGCAGACCTAATGTTTCGTTGTATCCCTGTGTAAAACTGCCATCAGGTTTCTGTAGGAGGCCAATACCGTTGTTGTGGTTCTTGTATGGGTTTTTTTTTGGGCCTTAACAGCTGATGCGAGATCATTAATGCTTTCGCAGAAAGACCTTCATGTGTGTCTTTTTGATCTTCTTATAACAGAGTTGTAAGCTGTGAGAGCTATCTTGTACTCCCTCCATGCGTTGTGGACTTGGCTTTATTAAATAGCCTTCTGACCTTCCTTTTTAGTGTGCCGAACTCATTGTTCCACCGAGGCACATCGCGGAAGTTGGTTTTATTTTTGGGATAGCAGCTAGATTCATATGCAGAGGTGATCTGAGTGATAAGTTTTGAGGGATGGAATGAATTCACCTCTAAGGATTTCTACAAAGAGATTTCAATTGGTGCGTTTATGAGACCTGTTAAGGGTGATTGGGTCAAACCTAATGTGCATATGGTCAGACAAAGAGACCTCCTTTGAGACAGAGAGGAACTTGATAGGGTAAGATCCAGTACCTATTGTTTGATAGAGTTGACAAAAGTAGGTTCATTTCCTCTATTCAAAATATCACTATTTAAAGGAATAAGGAAGTCAAGAAGGTACCCAAATCTTTTGTTAATATTGGAACTACCCCAGATCGTATGATGGGCATTCGCGTCGCAGCTTAGCACGATCTGCTGCGCAGTTTTCTTACCGTTTTTGAACCGTTTAGCGACTTCGTCGGGTGGAGCCGGTCGCCAGCAAAGTATCCTGAGGCGATGATGATAGATTGCGGGCCTCTGTTGGTAGTTAGATCCACTGAAATGGCTACTAAGTTTCTACTTATAAACTTCTATTATCGATTAGAATGGCAACCCTGGGTAGGGGTTGCATGTTGTCATATATTAACTTACATGAGTTGCTGGTTAGGCGACATATTTTGCCCTCACGGGCCCATGGTTTCTGAATTAAGAGAAGGTCCAGGTTGCTTACTCTAGGTGCTGCTATAGAGCCGCTGGAAGAGCTAGTGGGGATTGGGCCAATATTTGGACGAGCCTTGTTGGGAGGCAGAACAGCCTCAGAAGTTGGACGTAGAGTTCCAGAGTGAGGAGATTGGTCATGTTCGTTGCTTTTAAAAGCAATGGAGGTTATTTCCGTCGCGGCAGGAGTAGAGTTGGAGGAGGAAGCGATTACCTTAGAGTCGATATTCCTTAGGAATAGGGATGAGGAGAGGAGGGCAGAACTGCCCTAAGAATCTAATCGCTTCCAAATGAAGGGTTTGTCGGAAAGTGTCCCACTAAGATTTGTTCTCGAGGAATGCTATCCTCATCAAGAGCTTTCAGTGAGGCACCCTCCCATGGAGCGAAATTAGGGACAAACCCTTTGATCCATTCTGCCGTAGACCGGTCTTTGCTATTTAAGACTAGTCATCCTGGAAGGAAAATCGTGCCGGGAAATTAGCCTTGAATTTTTCGTCCGTAAAGTTGATAATACACTCAAAGATGGAGTCTTCTATGGAGTATTGCTAGGCAGGGTCTCTGGAAAGTTGGAGGCGTTAATTCCTATCTTGAAAACCTCTAGAACTTACTTAACCCTAGAACCATACCCAGGGTGCTGTCTCAACCTGTGGTAAATTTGATTGAAAATATTTTTTTAACGATTGGAAATACAGGTTCGGCACTTTTTCTATTCTCTTATCAGTTTGTATCCACAATTTTATGCAGTTGTCAATTGACTGCCTTGTCTGTAAGTATTATAAATAATTAATGTGCTATATCAACCTTGTGTAGTAAAATCGATAATAATTAAGCAATTGTTTCGTGTTAATTTATAGCGTTTATTCATTTGAATATTCTGTTTTTTTTTTATTAGAAATGTGTTGCTTTTACGTTATGCATTCTGTGACAAAATGGCGTGTAATAGTGAAGTGTAGTGATTGATGACGAATTTATTGAGCGCTTATTGCTCGAAGACGATGATGAAAATGGCCTAATTTACACAGTAATATCCGAGTCGCTCTAGAGTAGTTTTTGAGGTGGAAGGCTGAGGATCAGCCAACAAAGATGGGGCGGCTTCGAGAAGAAGGAACCGCTTCTTCAATTGGACCGATGGTTAGATCGTCCCCTTCCACGCTGGCGATTGAGGAGAGGTCTTCTGGTAGACCAATGTCCATGGGTGTGGATGCGTTTCGAGCACCATCTTGCTCTTGGGTTTTTTTTTATTTATAAAAGAGATTTCGTTCCCACGAGAAGCTAGGGAAAGGAATATACCGCATGCCCCGCATGCCAGCGTTGCCATACGTTGAAACTAGAGGTGCCCAATTAACTGGAGTTCTCCGTTAGAAGACACACTAACGTAGTGCCATTCATCCCATGGTCACGGTTGCTCTACACCTAGGGTTACGGGTTTATTGAAGTTTCCCTCTTTCTATCCGCCATCTTTAGTATACAACAGGGACACCTCGAGTAGGGTGTGGCTCTTCACCACATATGGATGGTCTTAGGGATAGACTGCTGAGCAGCTGTATTCCTCCGGTTCCTTTGCCTGGAACCTTACTCCCTACCTCTCACTCTGTGACGTCATCAGCACCACCAATTTGGCACCAGAAACTGCACTAGAATAAGCCTAAACCTACTACTAAGCACATTCGCAAAATTTTTTAAAAAATATTTAAAAAAAAAAATAAAAAAATGGTGGTACTCACTTAAAATTTTCTTTCAATACCGGGTTGAATTTGAAACGTAAATAAATGAAGTTATTGTATGTACTGTAATATTCTTGCTAGGGTTCGTAATAATAAAACCGTCTTCTGTGTATTTAAACTGTTTATTTATAACGAATACCATTCGCTTTCGCTACACGTACTTCAAAATCATCAAATCCCTTTATTGTTTATCAATCTTAACTTAAATTGTCCTTACAAATTACTTTTAATCAAAATATCGTTTATTCTCAATACGAATTTTCAACTAATGAACTTTCACAGTAATCGGTATTTTCCATTCTATCCACTGTGTTCCATCTGCTGTTGGTTGGTGTATTTATAGCAAATACAAGAACCTCTAAAACATTTCCGAATATGCTTAAAGTCTCTCTCAGAAGACGCTAGATGACCCTAGGGGTGAATTGTGGAATGTAGAATGTGGAATTAACTGCTGTGATGATGACAATTGTGACAGATGACAGATTGACAGTAGTATTGCCACACTAAGCTCATCGATAATGCAGTTGGAAAATTACTGTGAATGCTACAATACTATATTGCTGGATTCACAAGTGTCTGCCAAACAAAATAATATATAGTGAAACGTTCCAGAAATCATGTGAAGTGGGCTTAATGTCAATTTGGAAGATTGCAGGATTATTATGATCTTCTATCCATTCGACAAAATGCAAACTGAAGTTGAAGTCGTCGTTTAAGCATAAGCTGCAGACATTTAAGAGTTTCTTTTATCACTTTGTCGGAAGTGGGATAAATCTTACCCGGTGTCTCCACGAGCAATATTTCATAGAATGCAAGATAGCATTCTATGAAAATTGCTCGTGGAGACCACAAATAATATTCTATGAAAATTGCTTTCTATGTATTGCTCAGCTCATAGCACGCTATGGATAGTATTCTAGTCATTTTAGTTTGAAATTTGTGTTTTTTTTCGCGTTGGCTGAGTGGCGAATGGAAGAAATTATTAAATTTATTAATAATTATCGATAAATTGAGTGTTTGCGGAATTTTTAAAGTCCGGAATATAAACGATTAGATCTAAAAATAAAGCTTGGCTTTTTCTGTTTGTTGGTGTTTCTTTTTGCAATTCTTTTAATTCCCTTGTATGTCTCCAATGCATACACATCGAACACATCGAAGTGCTTTGTTTTGCGACATTTGGATGACAGAAATAGTAAGCTATGAAATGCCCACCCTAAATTTCATGGCATGATATCTTTCTTTCTTTCTATGAAAAGTGACGGATGGCAAGCTATGAAATATTTCTCGTGGAGACACGGCCTTAGGGTAAACTCGGAAACTTCAAAAAAAACTACACAATGTTGCGGAAAAAGTTTTTCACGGTCCCACCTCTCGCGAGCGTCTGACAAACATCCGAGAGTATTGTTGTCATGAAAAAGCTCTCAAATCGCCGTTCGGATTCGGCATTAAACTGTAGGTCCCTTCCATTCGTGTGAAAAATATAACGCACACAACATGAGTGGTTGCGAGAAGCTAGGCCCTGGCACTTTAAAGAGCTGTTGCGCCAAAAATATTTGTAATGTTGCGGAACAATTGCTGTTGCACTATCAATGCATTATTGCTGTTCCCATGACGAATTTGTTTTGACATGCTTAAACAATTGCTTTGCAATGAAAATGGAAAACGTGATGTAAGCTTTGTTTTGAATAATAATTATTGAAAATTTATCTTCAAATAAAAGAAATCGCAACACTCAGATATGTGATGCCCATATTTTAGAATCTTCTTCCTATTTCGGCGAGGTTATGATCCGAAAACAAGGGATCGTAACCCTCCCACTTCACCGCATTTCTATTGATTCGTCTGTGGGGTTCGCCTATTTGACCTCAGAAAATATCGGCAGGCCTCCCGACTTTGGATCACTCGGTTACTGAGGCCAATGAAATGACGATGTCGTCGAATTTGTGTGATCCAGGCGTTTATAGACCTACCTCTTCTGCCTCGGGATGTCATATTTTAGAATATACCCCAGCAAATATACAAATATTAAATTTGAAGAAAACTAAGTTCGAAGTAAATCCGGTTAGTCATTTAGACTGTAATTGAGCGTATACAACAGACCCACTTCCTTCAATTCCTCTGTATTAGTAATGTCATGATCGATCAAAGTTTTGAAATCGAAATGCTCATGGAACCAATACGCCATTTATTTACAGATGCAAGTAAAAGGCAAAAAAAGATTGTTGTTTTACAGCGAATAAATAATAGATTTATTTATTCGCATTATTCACTGGCTCTATATCTCGGTCATTAGAACGATACTCACTTACGGGGTGATTGTCTGGTGGACGACCTTAGAAAAAGCCATAAACCGCGATAATCTAAATAATGTCCAACGATCAGCTTGTTTGTGCATATGCGTACAACTCCCTCTGCATCACTGGATATTCTGTTTCATCTGTTACCCCTCGACATCTTTAGCAGGCAAATGGCAGCTAGTGGAGCCATTCACCTTGAAGCAACATCACAGTGGTCAAGAAAAGAATTTGGCGACACCTCCATTCTGAATAAATCTAAAATCTTTCCCGAAAATACGGACAACACTTGGAGGAAGAAGTATTCCCAGAAGAAGAAGACTCGATTCATTTTCACACCGACAGCTCAAAAACTAAGGACGGTGTTGATGCGGCGCATGCACGCTCTAATTTTGATAGCCTTCTTATCTATCTATATAAAAAAACAAAATGAAATGCTGTTCGTTGGTAAGCGCATCATTCGAGAACGGCTGGACTGATTTGTCTCATTTTTGAAATGTTCGAAATAGTCCGAATAAAATTTTGACGGAAAGAAAAATTGGAAAATTTGCCCTGAAAGTGCTCTTTTCCATGGGATTTTTGTATGAACTCGCGACCATAACTCACGATTCGAACGATGGACTTGCGTAATTATTTTTATGTTTTCGTCGTTCAATAAAAAAACGTGCTCATAAAAAAAACATCTATTTCATTTTATTAAATGCCGGTGCAGCGCACGTATGGCATCCGCTAGTTTATAATAAATAGTGAAGCTCAAAAAGACGTATTTTCTTTAGATTAAATACCGCCTCATAGTTTCGCAACATTCTAAAAACTTTGTTTGTTTACAGAAGTATAAAACTCCGGAGGCGGTTTTCGGTTCTATCATGCGTCGTTGTATCATTTTATACAATCACCTTCAATATTTTAAGTTCCTTAAACTATGCTGTTTCGCGTTCAAACCCAACAATTTTAATAAATTTGACATTATTGGTCGTGCACAGAAGAGTTAACAGGTTTCAATAATTTTTTCCACGGTTTTCTAGTATCAAAAAATGTAACTACATATGTAAATGTTTCTCGACTAAATAATAAAGGCTAAATTTAATCGAATAAAATAAATTCACTGAATTATACAAAAAAAAAAAAAAACACGATGTTTAGCTCCCCTGGCAGCTGACCTCCTAGTGGTGGGGTAACGTGAATGGTAACGTGAATGGGATGTACAGATGGGGTAACTTAAATAGTTATTCCCATCCATACAATCCAGTCACGGCTAACAAAGCGCACACCCCAAGATGAGAAGACGACATAAACGGGCCTCGGATATTGCCACACCTGCTAAACCAGGGCATTCCTTGGAGCCAGGCCCGAAGGGTGTCAGTATGTGAGCGTCTGGTGGTCGGCCTGTCCCGCTCGGCAGCCGGCCGGGTATAACCCGAAATGGCTACGAGCATCCCGTTAATGGCCTGGCGAACCATTACGGGGCTGAGCGCGCTATGCACCGAAAGGGGCACAGATGGATTCTCTAAATTTCGACAACGGCATCGACTTAGGGTATGTACATAGAACGTTTCATCGCTCACAGGGAAGGGCCTTGAGCTTGTTTGGGAGGCTGTTAAAAGTCGACTAGATATAGTTGGCGTCTCTTCAACAAAGCACAGAGGCTCTAAAACGGTGGACCTTTCGGATGGGTGGAAACTCTTTCTATCACGAGTCGCACCCTCATGTCTGCCCAGGCAGGAGTGGGGATACTTAACAGTACGAGGTTGACAGACAGAGTATTGGAGTGGATTCGGAGGGAGAGTTGCGATCTCAAAGCTTAAACTTGAAAGACCGACTCTGGAATTGCTGCAGGTATATGCACCGAACCTTCGGTCGGAGTATGCAGCTTTCTTAGAAGAACTTGATGATGCACTTGAAAAGGTTGCGGATATGGATTTTTTTTTGTACTGATGGGTAACTTCATTGCTCACGTGGGTGTAGATGATATCACATGGGAGAGTGTGATTGGGTGGAACGGGGATCCTGATCAAAACGCGAGCGGAGGGGTGTTGTTGGATTTTTGCTGTGAAAATGGCTTGTCCACACAAAGCCATTCACAAATACAAATGGTACCATCAGAGTCTTCAGCAGAGGTCGCTGATATATAAGTGTCTGAGAGAATGGTTTGTGATGTACACGTATTGAGAGGGGCCGAACTGTCAACTAATCACCACTTGTGCTGTGTAAATTGTATCTTAGCGATAGAGTGCCTGCCCTACTAAAGCGCAAGCCAGGGATGGTTACACGCATACGATGGGAGAGGTTACAGAACGATGAGATACGTTCTGTAGAACGTATCAAATTTAGAGGAAGAATGGCAACTGTTCACAACAGCGGTTATTGCCTCTGCGAGAGATGTTTGTGGAGTGAAGCGACCTGTTGTGGCGGCTGGTGGTGACAAAAGAACTGCTTGGTTTAAAACGCTCGGAGTTCAAGAAGTCATCAGAGAGAAGAAGAGAGCCTTTAAGGTGTGGATTCACTTGGGAAACTCCGATTGAAACAGCGGAAGAACAATCTTGGAAGGAGTTTGACGAGAAATTGTAACGTGATCACAGATTTGCAGATAAGATGTTCTGGCAGACCGACTCAGAGGAAGAAAGTTGAATACCGTGAAAGGAGTTAAATCGAAAGACGGTACACTTCTTTGCAATGAGGAGGACATCTTACGCAGATGGAGTTAGAACTTTTTAGAATTGCTAAATCCCAGGGGACACCGAAGATGACAGACCTATGGTCGAGAGTAGGGCGGAGAGTAGTTCTAAGTTAGAGCAAGTAACTTTAGCGATCAAATCGTTAAAAGTTGGCAAATCTGCCGGTGTGAATGAAATCCGGTCAGAAATCCTCAAGGCTTTAGGTGAAGAAGGAGTGCAATGGCTCTTGCGTGTCATTAAAGTGGCCTGGGAATGTGGTGAAACACCTCGAGATTGGCCAATGGGCATGGTTGTTCCTCTTTTTAAAAAGCGGGACAAAAGAGATTGCACCAACTATAGGGGTATATCTTTTTTAAATTTTTCTGGAAAAGTCTTTGCTAATGTGTTAGAAACGCGTTCCAGAGCTGCGGTTTTTTTTATTTCTTATAATTTGCGCGCACTCAAGGGGTGATGAATACTCTTAACACTTTTGTACACAGTGCGGGCGTTGCAAAGGAAAGATAGAGGGAGAGAGGTTAAGGATAGTTTGGGGATGAGCAAAGCGGTTTTCGTCCCGGTAGAAGCAAAACCGACCAGTTATTCACTCTCAGAATGGTTCTTAGAAGGCCATTCTGTTTACACTTGTTTTATGGATTTGGAGGAAGCATATGATAGGGTGCCCCGAGGGAAACTCTGGAGTGCTTTGCAGGAGTATGGGATTGATCGTTCCCTGTTAAGGGTGATTCAGCCTTTATATACAAACTGAAGAAGTTGTGTTCGGATAAATGGCGTTAAATCAATCACCCCAATTACGTTTGTCGGGAGTCGAAAACGACTCAAGTCGGCTGTCGGGTCGGGTCGATGAAAAATCGTGATTCCATAGTCGACCGACAAGGCGTGTACTAGATTTTTTTTTCGATAGCCGGCACACATATTTTGGTTTTGACAGCTCACAATTAAAATCTCTTATTGCAGACATACTTTGTTTTTTTGAGAAGTTGAAAATAAATAAAAAAAATTCTAACTATTGAGCATTTCAACAGCAGTAGTGAGGAAGACGAAGAAAATGAAATGAAAACCATCGCTGTCTCTTGATGGAGGACCTAAGCTGTTTAATTTTATGGCCAGAAAATTCCCCTCATCCTTTATATTCATTTTCTGGACTGACTTCGTAAAGCCCTTTGCAAGGTCAGGCTTTTCTTGCATAAATGCAATTAACACCTCAAATTGCCCTTTATTTGTAATTTGTATCCTTAAAAACAAACAAATACTTTACTTAATTCGTTTATTGATAGCCAGTCGTTTACGTTTTCCCTCACGGCTCAAAATGACATTTACCCGCCCGCCATCCGCCAAACAGAATAACAGTTGAAGTCAAAAATATGCACTAATTCTACTACAAAACACAAATTCGCGAAATGGAATGTGCTATGTTCCGAGTCGATCGGAACCAAGTCGATTGTTAGTCGAAACCGACAAACGTAATTGGGGTGAATACCTTTCACTGTGGGCGTTGGACTCCGCAAAGGGTGCGTTTTATCACCTCTCCTCTTCATTGTATATTTTATATGGAATGGATATTACAGCGCAGCCGTGGAGGAGAATTTTTCAAAATGGGAGATGCCCCCAAGCCGTCTTCCAAGACGTGCCATAATTGCCATGCCATCAGGTAGGCGACCCCTCGGTAGGTCTAGAAATAGATGGTTGGATCAAGTCCGACATATCTCCTGGAGCCGTCTAGGGATTCCTCTTGATGAGTTGGAGTCAGTGGCGGAGGATCGAGTAGGATGGAGAGTCCACCTGAGCATCCTATTACGCGACCCTTAGGAAGGATTAGCTGATCATTGAAAATGTATGTGTATATGTACACGGTTTGTAACATTCTTGATACATTGGCCGTGAAGCACGAACATGTGTGGAATTTCTGATGCTGAAATCGAACGTACGTATATAAGTGAATCATGGTCAGCTAGTGAGGACGATTTTGAAGATTCTGGTAACGATTTCGACGTAGAAGACTTTTTCGATAACGAAAACATTGCCGAAGAGTTTGTAGCGGAACATGTTTAAGAAATGGCTGAAAATAACGCAAGTTTATTGTCGCCGGTTAGTGTCAGCTCTACAGTTCAGCAAGAAGATTCCAGCAAAGGAGTCGAACATCCACTTCCGTCAAAACTTTTGGAAAAGGCGAAAAACATCTTGTAGAAAAAGGTAATTTGATTGTTGGCGAAAATCAGTTGCTTTTCAAAGACGATATAAGTTTGTTTTTTTTTATGCAATAGAACATCTGAAATTCGGTTATATCCCAAAAGCCTCTCGATATCTCGAAAACTAAGCGAAATATCGACATTTTGAATAAAGTTCATCAAAATCTACAAAAATCTTTTGGTCATAACTGACATATCGCCTAAAGCTAAGGTTAAGATTACTTGTATATCTATCTTTTTAACGGCTTGAGGAATCGACATACATACGAGTACATACATATTAGGCGCAACAGCCCATGAAGGGCCTAGGGCAACGACTTGTATTGCGTGCGTTCTATTTACGTACGAATGGAAGGGACCTACAGTTCCGTGCTGTATCCAAAGGCAATTTTTTTTTTCAGACCATTTCTCATGACAACCATATCTCGGATGTTTGTCAAACGTTCACGGGAGGTAGGACCGTGAAAAAACTCTGTGTTTTCTGGCATTCGAACATTACATTTCATGCGGTGGAATCAACTCTATCGTAAAAATGTCTATAGCGCTTTTGATATGATAATAAATGCTGATAAGAAATTCAAGTTCCGACACGTGATACGATATTTACACACCTGCTTATAAACGCTGCTGCCGTGTAAAATTTCGACTATATATTTGATTCGAAACATGTACTCACTTGAAAAAAATTTATGAGTGCCAAAATAAAACAATGCATTAAAAGTTCATCACTTTCAAATCCCTAATTCTGTACTCTATTCCCCGCAAAGATACTAATGTGCTACTTTGCCCGAAATAAGCGTAAATGGTTTTCGAGTAAGAATATCTTGAAAACAGATAAAAATACAAACAAATTTCTTGAATTTAAATTTTGTGACTCTCTAAATAAATAAGAGAAATTCTGGAGGTTTGTTCATTGATTTCGAGTTTTGACAGCGGTCCAAAATAATGAGTACAAAAAAAAAGTTATATTGTAGGTTTAACTTTTTTTTTTTACTAAGCGTTTAAAAAAGAAGCGGAAATTCACAGATTTATATTTTATCACTTCTACTTGTTCCTTATAAAATGTTAAATTATGTTGGAATACTGTAGTTATTGGTGTGTATCATTTGATATGACTATGCCACTCTCCTTAAAAAAATAAAAATAATTTGATAATAAATAATAATTTTCCCGTTACTAAAAAAAGGAGATCCCAATGTCGTAACCAACCACCGTGGTCTATCGTTCCTTGACACCATTTACAAGCTATTAACAATAGTACTCTTGAATAGGCTGAACACGTCGGTAGAAGAAAACAGCATCCCAAATGAATTCGAAGCAGCATATAGAAACAATTATTCTACCATGGACCAGATTTGCAACCCCTCGTGCCTTATCCAGCTTCAGTTATGTCGAAGGAAAAAGATTCCGTACGCATTTTTCGTTGACTTAAAAGCTGCATTCGACTACAGAGAAACTCTACATTTTTTAAACGATCTACTCTCTGAACTTCATCGAAGATCTGACAATAAAAATATTACTTTACGCCGATGATATAGTAATGCTATCTGAGAGTGCGGCAACCATTCAAATCATGATCGATGATTTTATCACATACTGTAATAAATGGAATTTGGTGGTAAATTTGGAGAAATCTGAAATAGTAATATTTCGGAACGGGGGTCGAAGGGCAGCTGATGAAAGGTGGTTTTTTAATGACACAGAAATAAATGTCACGAACAAATATAAATACCTAGGAGTCATTTTCACTCACAACCTGTCATTATCAACACATCTATCTCACTCAAGGTTTGCAATGTCCAAAAACTCAATAAATGGCACATGGTTCAATTTCATCAATAACAAAAACATACTTCAAAACGTTTGACTTTGTATGGAGTGCGAATCGTTTGCGGTTTCAATAATGCTTACTTTCTTTCACTTCCTTACCGACATTCGTTCACTTGCTAGACGAAGTTTTCAATGATGGGGAATAGGTGCGGATCGAATGAGATCTCTCCGCAATCAATCCGCCGAATTCAATAATCGGCGAGTCACAATAAAATCTACTGAGCGAAGGAATGGTCAGCTCTTTTTCAGGAAACCGGAATAGTCACCCTCATTGTCGTTGGCGTTTGTCGCTTTTCGACGATTGTCGTTTTATTCATAGCTACGACCTGCTGACCGTTAAACATTACTATGCAATTTTTTTGTCGTGTAGAATACTATTACAACTCTTTCACAGTGAAAAAGTTATGAAAATGGATTCGTGCTACATATGAAGACTAAAACGACAATCGTCGAAAAGCGACGAACGCCAACGACAATCAGGGTGAGTGTTCAACTGGGCTATGAAGTCTGAATAGCATAAAACACACAAAGCACTTCTTGCTAAGCTTAAGGAAAACCAAGGGAACGAATTTACCAGCCATGCTCTACAGTCGTAGTTTCATGACGAATATTGCAACTTACCCTACGCCGATGTTCCCAACTACTTTAAAGACTCCAATCCCCGCGATATGATCAGCTTAATTTTGAAGTCCCGTTGTGGATTACTAAATCTGAATGCCAGAGCTTTCAAAAACAAAACAGCTGGTCTCTGCACGATTTGCAATCTTGATTCCACTGAGAATACATTTAATTTTATAGGAATATGCCCTATATTTAAAGGATATAGAAGACAATTTCTTGGGAGTGATGAACTCGACCGAGCGCAATTCATAACAATTCTAAACGGGCAGGATTACCTACAGCTATACATGTTCCTAAACCACGTACTTAAATACCGCTCTTTACTGATCAATGTATTTAATAAAAAAAAAAGTAGTCTCACTAAGCCTCAATTATTGAAATAGAAATCACTTTAACCTGACACTAACTTAAAGTTATTGTAAAATAATACATTTTTGAATTCCTACATACTATGTTTTTATATCTAACTTTTGAAGAAAATAAAATTATTTAATCTAATTTACTCTAATCATTTTATATGACACAACTTTATTGAGAAAGAAAACTGCGAGTAAAAGAAAACAAAGACGGATAGACGCAGCTATAAATAAAACACTCCATTTTTTGAACATTTATTTCTTAAATATAAATTGACATCAGTCGTGCTTTCGCCATGGTTTGAGTTCCATTTAACATCTCCTGCTTTTTTTAACTCACCTTATTTCTGAAAAATAACCCACAAAAAAAAAATAATCGTATTTTCCATAGCAATAATAGTTAATTTCGTTCATCCAATATAGTGTAAATAAAGAATTGTGCTTCCAAATTGTCATATACGAAATCATAATAATGATATTGAATACATGTGTATTTTTGATTTGGATTTGTCATTTATTATTATTATAATTTTTTTTTAATCTTTTTTACATTAACAAATATCTTAAATTTTCTGTTTAATTAGATTTTCTTGCTTATCGCTTATTCAAATTCAAAAAGATTTAAGACTGTGAATTTGAAGGTTTGTTTTAAAAAGGGAATTCTTACTTAGGATTATGCAAATACATTTGTTATACAATAGTTCGACAATTAGTTTTTTTTATGACTATAAAGATGCTTCGAATTTATTTATTTTTTGTTTAAAGATTTTATATTTATATATTTTACAGAAAACCTAATTATTTCTATTTTAGTTGAAAAAAAAGAAAGAATTCCGATCAATCCCTCTACAATTATTTTTCTTATAATTTAATTTTTCCTACATTTTAATTTATTTTTACATTTGAGTCCTAGAAATAAACATTATGTAGAAAAATATATATACATTTTGATATTTTATTTTCTAGCAAATTCTCCGAGTTCTCTTTTTTATTTTATTTTTTTAAGAATTTCATATAAATGAAAGTATAATATTGAGACGAATTGTGTATTCTGGCCAGTTTTGGTGTACCCTTTTAATTTTTAGACTGCTTTCAGTATTTACAAAGTTTCGATGCAATAAACTGGAGATTTTTTAGTCAAAAATGTGCAATCTTTTAAAAGATTTTTTATGTTATGTATATAATTTCAATGCCAAAATAATTACAACAAAATAACATTAAATTTCAACAATTATTTTAATATAGCCAAAGAATAAAAATTCCGAAGAAAAATATCACATAAATAATTTTGGGATACAATTTTGAAACTAAAAATACCAAAAAAGTATATACATAAACGACTGGAAAAAAAATTTGGAATATCACAAAATGTTTCCATTATAAATTTAAAATTATATTATTTCTTTAGAATTAAATAGCGTCTAATTTTGTTCTATACAAAAGAAGTTTTAAGATAAAGTTCAGAATTATTTGCACTCCTGGTCTTCAATTTGAATATAAAAATCGTGGAATCCACTAATTCGCACGTATAGTATTTTTTTTAAAATCAGTCAAAAAAAAAAAACCAATGCGAAAGAAATTATAAAACTAAATTAAAAAAATAATTTATTTTAAATTGTTACTTTAAGATGTGATTTTTTAGTTCACCAATCATAACAACAAGTGGTAGGAGAAAGCGAACCGGAATAAAACTCTTCGAAAAACCTTAATTTCTGGTCGGGAGATAACTCTGAACATAAAAGCATTTAATTTTAATATTAATTTTAATAACAATATGCCTTTGGCAATTAAAAAAAACAAGCAAAACTAGTAACACAGACAAAACTAAAGTAGTAAAATAATAATAAATTTATATTTCATAAAGTTCTTAAGCGATATTAGTACGAATAAACGATCTTGGCACTTTTTTAAATTTATTTAATTGTTTTTTTTTTTAAATTGCGCTTTCTCAACAACGTTGTTTTTGTATCCACAATTACAGAATCAGACAAGGCAATCATTTTAAATACAATATTTTAATCAATATGTGAAGACATTTCAATGAGAACAAAATGTAGGAAAAGTGTATTTTTTATGAGCTAAATTACAGAATAGGGACTGTTTATATTTTTTATTTCATTCTATACAATTTTGAAGTTTTGTTATACATATATTTATAGTGTTTAGAAAAGACGGATACTTTAATTTTTTCTTTAGAAGTTATAATTATGTAGGTATGTTTTTTTTTTAAGATAAATGTCTTGTTTAGATTTTATTCCATAAAGTATATGTATATATTTTTGTTTTGTTGTAGAAAATATTGAAAATATATTTTATTTTGTGTATTTTGTATGTAGTATAAATTTGATATGGATTTATTTTGTTTTGATTGAAGTCATTCTTTTTAAATATTATGTAGCTGATAAGAATTTAGTAAATTTAATTTTTCATGCCATTAAGAGTAATGATAAATTAATTATTAGAAAATTAATTTTATGTACACTAAAATCGAAATAAAACAATATTCGTTGATCTTTAATAAAGCGCACGGCAATTTCAGAATAGTTATGAATTTATTTAAATAATTGTCAGAAAGCTGATAGAAATTAAGGGCTACATTATTTCGGGATACAAGTTTTTTTGCTTTTTTATCTTAAGAAAATAAGTAAGAACAGCATTATTTTTATTGTTAAGCATTTTTCAAAATACCAGTTTTGCAATATGCACGGAAAATATTCAAAATGAGAATGAATGCCAAGGGTTTTTAAAATGAATTCCATTTTGAAAAATAATTGTGCTATTTTATTAATATCTTATCATTTTTTTATTGTACAGTTTCTGTCAGCTTTATGACCAATCAATTTTTTATAAGACTTTACAATGCCTTAAATATTATTTTCTTAATATGAAATTTAATTTAACTTAAAATTTGCCTTAACTTTAAGTGCACTGGACAGTTAACTTTTATTTTTAATTTTAGAAGCTTATTGTATATCAAATTCCTATTCATAAATTAAAAAACTAATTTATTTGAACAAACCATAGCCTAGAATTCTCTAGCTTCTTTAGCTTCGAGTACGAGTAAATTAGGAAACAACAAATGCTTACTATCTAATTAAAATTAAAAAAATTCTATATTACAATTAAAATTAAAAAAGAGAAAATAATAAAAATAACATTAAAACTGAAATGCATTTGAGGTATTTAGATTTTTGTATGTGTTCAGCTTCATTTTTCTTTCTTTCTTAATTTTAAAGAACAATAACAAATAAGGTGAAAAAAAGGTTGCGTTATTATTATGCTTATTTCTTTTATAAGTTTAACCTTAACCTTGCGCAACATAAAGATTGACACAAACTAACGCATATTTTATTAATAATAGGAATTTATTAAAATAAAACCTATAAGTATGACTAACTTGATCCCTGAATTTCGTGAGAATTTTCAGGAAATGACTATTTTTCGGTTATTATTACTTTCTTTTAATGAAACCGTCTAAATGAGAATATTTTTTATTTATTTTTAAATGCTGATAAATTTTTAAAGCGAAAAATATTGAAAAATTAATGGCAAAAGTATCTTTTTTAATTAAAATTTTGCGTTTGTTATGTTACAATTTGATGCATGTTTATTGAATTTATTCCAGAAAGCAAAAAGAATTTTTTTTTACATTTATTTTATCTTGTATGAAAAATTTTCGTCAATAAGCTCTTATTCTGTAATGTTTCAATTAAGGTCAAATTTTAGAATTATATATTTTTTTTTTAGTTTTTGTATAATATTTTTATTTTGCTTTTATTGATTGATTTGTGTATAGTTTTTTTTCTGCAGATGGCTTAGTTTCGGCAGAGTTTAATTTTTTTTTAGAGTTTTATAAAATCTAATAAATGCAATTAAACGTTATTTATATTAAAAACTAATAGGAAAACATTTGAATAAAAAAAAACAAGATACATTTTTTTAAATATAATTACATTTCAAACTAGTTACAAGAAAAAACAAATATTGATATTTAATTACAAGTTGTTTCCATATTTGGATGTAGTCACATTTATATTGAAGAACTTAATTTGAGTAGCCTGTCAGGATGTTTAACACGCAGGTGTGAGCGTAAAGTATCGATTCGACTGTATGTGGCCGGACAGTAGGGGCACATGGAACGTTGGGCGGTATGAGAATGATAGTGATGCCATCGATTGGTGACTTCTTTGCCGCATGATCTGCAACGCCACATTGTACCAGGATCTCGGGACGGGGTAAACATGTTATGATATGACATCTGATGATGTGAATTATGACCACTACCGCTACCAGTGCCACTAGCAGTACCACCGGGTCCAGATGATGCTCCAATTCCTTGATGGTGATGATGATGGCCACCGCCGTTACTACCACCTCCACCGCTGCCGATATTTCCACCGCCACCGACGCTGCCACTACCGCCACGGTAAAGTCCGACGTCATGTGCTCCTAACGCATGATGGTAATCACTTTTAAAATGCATTGCAAATGGCGGGGGTGGTGGGGATGATGATGATGTTGTCGATAAGGGAGTTGAAAGATGATGACGTCCCCCCGGCCCTGTAACCAACAAAAAAAAAACACCACAAATGGGGCGAAAATCAGCCCAGAGAAGACAGAAGAATCAAAATAATAAAAAAGCGACAACAACAAAAAAAAAAAAAATTAAGTAGATAAATAAATAATGTATAGTATTACTTTTTTCATTTATCTGTTTAAAAGTTGAACTTAAGAATTCTGATTTGCAGTATTTTTTTTTTTTTAACAAAAATGCAATAATGAGATTAAGAAAGATTATATTTCTTTAATTCTTCGATTTGCCGTTAAATATCTATTTTTAAGATGTGCGGTAATTGAGTATAAATATTGTATTTTTGTATAAAAATATAACTTCGTAAGTTTTTTTTTTTTAATTTTTGTATGCATAATATATGTATAGATAGAAAAATATACTACTATAAATAAATATTTCAACTAATATATTAAGTGGTTTTATCATTCCAAGCGGTTTTATAGTATACTTTGTGAAATAAGCGTAAGTTGAAAAAATATAGATTTGCTTTGCAAATTACTGTGGCAGAAACCTTGAAATATATTTGTTGAGCGTTCGTTTGTAAAATGGAATAAATAATTTCAATACATTATATACGTGTTCTATTTATTTAATGGAGCACATATGCAATTATCATGTGTTTGGGTAACTTATTTCTTTCTTTATATGTAGAATATTTTTTCAGTCCCATTAAATACAAAGTAGAAAAAGTAAAAAAAAAATATATATTAAGCTATATACTAGCAAAGAGTATAAGGAGATTATCATTCTTTTTTTTTCGAATAATATATATATATATATATATAGGTACTTCATTCCAGCGTGCAATATTTTTACGAATAAGTGTGTGAGGTTTTATTATGTAATTTATAAAATTTATATCTCAGTTGTTCTTGTTCATTGTGGTTGTTGTTGTTAGAAGGAAACATAAACAAAATACTTTTTTTTTGCCAAAGTAAACACAAAACATTTCAATTTGTTTGTTTATCATCAGCTCCAATTGTTTGTCAACTAGAGTATTAAATTTATCTTATTTTATATATGACATTTATGTAATATAATTATTGTTACCAGCGACATTCAACAAATATATTTTTAACCCTGCCAAAATTAACACAAGGCGATAGAAGGAATATTTGAATATTCAACTTCTCGCGTTTTGTATGATATGTTAAAATTAAGTAATATATGTGTATGCATGTAAAAAAAAATTCTTGGATTTTTTTTTTAGATAAACAAGAGTTTAAATAATTATGATTGGTACTTAAGTTGATTTCAAATATAAAAATGGTTCTCTTTTTAAGGAAGAACCCAAATGTCTGCAGACGTGAATGCAATTGTGCTTTGCTTTGCGCAGTTGCTCTTTTAGTATATCTAAGATTGAAGACAAGGAAATGAGAAGATTTGGGAAGATTCATACTTACAAATATAATAATACGTTTGTTTATAATGATCGGTATTCCAATTATGAAAGTAAACTTAAAATTGAACTGACACTGGAGCTGCTCTCACGAAATATACTTATGTATCTCGTACGACAATATAAATATATGTATATACCAGTCACAATTCTTTAAATTTGTCAAAAGGAACAATAATTATATCCTTTACTCTTCATTTATTAAACTGCTATAAGTGGATATTATGTAAAATGTCATATAAAAAAAATATAATAAAATTAATGCAAAGTAAGGCAAATTTGGTTTTGAATGTTTGACATAAACGACAAAGAGTTACGCATAAATGAAAATACTAATTAAAAACAAAAATAAACATGATAAAAATGGTGTATAGCAGTTTATTACATATATTAAAAGAGAAAAAATGTTCTATATTAGATGTTTATTATATAAATTACGATATATCAATTAATTTTAAATAATGCTAGAAGGCATCTAGGAAAGCGTGAAAAGCTCGCAGGGCTGTATAGATGCAAATTGTTTGTTAAAAAATATACATATCATTTAAAAAATATTTCTTAATTTATTTTCCATTTCCATGGCTTCAAAAATCTCACTTATATCCTATTTGATCTTAATGCACTCATATACTTAGGTATCTAATAATACATATTTTTATTTATATTAAGTAAATATATAAAAAAAAGTGAAACACCATTTTTTTATTTAGTGATAAAATATTTAACCAATCAAGAAAACAAAAATTCAGGAAAATTGGGCCGAGGGTTGAAAATTTCGATTGTGATGATAATATATAACTACATAATATGTAACAGCCGGCAAACATATTTTAAATAAAATATCGACGATTTGGAAGCACAATTCATATAATAATAAGGAAACTAGATAACCATTTTATATTCCCATTACAAATAAAAAAAAAAAAATAAAAAAAACGGATGACCCCGCAATCACATCATACTTCCACTGCTAATATACATATATTATGAATTCGATGAAGATGAAATAATAAGATCTCTTTATTTTGTTTCAAAATATCAGTTTTATTATAATTGTTTATGTTTTTTTTTGTTTATTTTGTTTTTGTATATTTCTCTGTTAGTTTATATATTTCTTTAAAAATAAGAAATTTGTTTTAAGTTATAGTTATATTATTAATCATTTAATATTCAATAACTTGTGTGGTTCTTAATAAATCGTAACAAATGCTTCGCAAAGTATGAATTAAATTTAGAATTAAAGCTAACTTGTTTTTCTTTCCACAAGAAATATTATCTGTCCTTAGATGAAGTTGAAAAAATAAAACTAAGTATTTCTTTTAATAAAAGAAACATTTTTTTGCTTTAGAATACATAAATAAAAACAAGAAAATTACGAAAAATCAGGTAAAGATACTTTTTTTCCAAAATCTATTTTCTTTCTTTACAATCTAGGGTAAATCTATGAATTTTAAATGTACATTTTTTAATGTTGTTAATTTTCAGTGATTAGTGTTTTTTTTTATTTATTTTTATTCAGAAGAAGATTTATTTTAGATTATTAGTCGATTTTTTACTGATTTTTGTGATCCTTTTGAAGAAATATTAAATTTGCAATTCACTCAGAAATTGTAGTTTTTATTTCAATCAATGCTATATATTCTCTTGTAAATCTTATGTATTTGTGTAATTTTATTAAAAAGGAAAAAGAAATGAAAAAAATCTTTCACTTGCGTTTTAGGAATGAGTTCAATTTATCCATTTCAACAGATTGATTAAAATTATATATTTACGTTTCAACGTATTAAATAAAACAAAAAAAAAAATAAGTAAATGTTTATGTAGTGTATTTGTATACTAATTAAAATATATTTTTGATTACTTTATTAAAAAAAGTTAAAAAATAAAAATCACTGTAAAAAAAATAACTAGTAATATTGCACGTTCGGTTAAATTATTATTATTATGTTTTATATTTTATTTTTATTGTTGTTTGTAATTATTCCCATTCATTAATGTTTTAAAATTTTTTCTTTTAGGTAACAAAAATTATTTAGAATTAGTTGTTGTTTTCTTAGGGTGTGTGTGTTTTTTGTGTGTACGAAGAAATTGTTTTTAAATAAAATTTTCGTCTAATATATATTTGGATTTAGCACCATCAAACCGTACAGTTTTATCACATTCTCTTTTTACACAAAAAAATATATAAAAGTAAATATTACATATACGTTTTTATTTTTAGTTTTTAAGTTCCATATATATGATTACGAACAAGTATTTTTTTTTAATTTTGAAAGCCTAAATATATAATATTTAATTTTGAATATTAAATCATATTTACAAATATGTTCTGTTTTTCTACATATATGGCCAAAACATTACTTCTTTTTTTCTTTTAAAATTTAACACAACCTTTTATCCTCATCCTTTCCTCATTATTTTATTACTATTTTAGTGCTCCTTTTAAATTTATGTAGAAAAATAAATATGATACATAATTTATTTATGTTTACGAACAAAAGAAATTTTTTTTATTTAAATTTTATAAAAAAATATGCCCATATTGAAACAGATTAAATAAAATCTATTCACTTAAAGCTGTTTTACTAGCTTTGGGTACGAATATATATATATATAAAAAGAGGAAAACGGATGTGATGTTACTATGCACTAGTTTTTTTTTTTCCTAAGTTAATTTTTATGTGTGAAATGGCAGTTAATAGATATTTTAAATAAGAAATTAAAAAATATTTTATAATTACACATATTTCTCTGAACAATAAAATAAACTAATGTTTAGAAATGTACACTCGGTGGGATTAAATACAAAAAAAAGATATTGGGGATAATTTTGTTAAAACACGTGAGTATATTTATACATTACGTAAGCATAGAAATTAGTTCTTCAAAAAATAATGTACATACATAAGTATATATATTTCAACTTAAAAACAAAGAAAAAGAACAGAATGTCATGCATTTTCTATTCTATTCTACAATCTGAAATTAGCAATCGTTCAGAGAAATCGTTACTTATATATTTTCTTTTAAATACATATAATAGAAAAAAGCATTCATAACATCACATTAATTAAACAATTATGGAGAAAAAAGGACTCTCGTTTCAGTATAATAGCAAAATTAATCAAAAATGAAAATCAAATCTCTCTGTAAATACCATGAATAATTATTACAAAATTTAATCCATGTTTGATTTGTAAATTATGCTATTGAAAGGATGTTTTTTAAGAATATGTTTCTACTGTTTTTTTAAATTAAAAATAGAGGTATATCAAGAAAGTTTTCAGAAGGTACTTCTTTATGAATAAATAGTTAGCATGTTCGATTTAGACATACATATTATGAATTGTTTAAATATACCCACTCAGGGCATTTGTAAAATGTAACAAAAAATTAAAATTCTCTTTTTAAACGTAGCTTGGCAGTGGAGTAGATTACATAAGGTTCTCGGAATATATTGTTAAATAGAAAAAAAAAAAAATAGACAAAACTATAGCAAGAGATATAAGTCGACAGTATCCGTCCAAAGTCAAAATAAAATGATAAAAGAAAAAGTTGGTAAAGCGTACTTGAGCATTAATATGATTTCTTTCCTTGAAATTTACACTATTTTGAGAATGAAGATGCAATTTACTATGACGCACCCATTGTCGGAGTTTTTTTCTTAACACAAACAAAATTATATTATTCAAAATTCAAATTACATGTGTAATATTTTAAATTTACTAAAACGTTTGGTAGTTCGCTCCAAGGGTTCGTTTTGCATTTCGTAAAAAAAAATAAAAATAATAAAAGTCAAGTTTTTAAATGTTCACTATTGTGAACTCGGTTTGATTCTTGGTGTACGGCAGAAATCATTTTACTCTGGCTATAATTGTAGATTCGACTTAATTACCAATGAATTAACTTTACTTTCAAGATTTAAGTTAAGTTAGTTTATTTCTTTAAGTTACAATTTAGAGTTACAGTCAACTTTTAGTCAATTGCTGAGCCAAAAAAAGGTTTAGAACAATTTTTTTTTTTTTATAGGGCTAAGAATTTCCAATAAAGTCAAACTCGATTACACTTATGTGAAAGCATCCGTTTTTGATTAAAAATATTGAATTGAAAAAAAGTCAATATTTTTAGTCAACTGAGTAAAAGTTTTACAAGTGCCATGTTAACATCGATTTACTTCTACTAAGAACTGCCTACATATTTTCATTTGTCTAATATATAAAAAGATGTAAGATGTATCTTACGGATTTACAAAATTATAGTCAAAAAAGGGGAAAAAGAGGTTTAGAATATATAGAAAAAAGATTCTTAGTTCCTTACTCCATTGCCATGTACTCCAGTAATAAACCACAATAGAAAAAAAAATGCATAAAAAGTTTATATTAATGAAAGAAAAAAATTAGTGACAAGCTGTGTAGGAAATTATAATACATCGTTTGATTTTCCTAGTTAACAAAAAATATTACAAATTTAAATTAATAAATTTTACATTGTAATGATAACTTAATGTATTACACAATACATTATTTTTAAATAAATCAATAAAAAACATAACACAATAATAGATGCAGTTTGTTAATTCTCTAAGAAAAAGAGCTATACACATAAATATATACACATACATATGTATTTAGACAAACCATCATGTAGATTTTTTTTATGTATGTACATAAATATATGTAATATTTTTGAAATTCTAATTTACTAATATTTATAAAAGGGTTAAATTTTATTTTATCTAAACTAATTTAAATGTAAATAATCTGATTTCTTTGTTCAAAATTTTTATTCTATTTAGTTGTTGTGTTTGATTTTTTCTTTTTAGCTAGTCAGTAATAAATATATCATTTTCTTTTCTTTTTTTTGTAATTAGTAAATAATTAAATATTTGTTAAAAAAAGATAATTATTTTTGGGGAGTGTTTTTCTTTTAGTTTGTTATGTGTGCAGGTGTTGTTTTGTATGCGGATGTGTGTATGTAAAATGTTATATAGATAAAATTCATTTAGTTATGTCATTTAAATAAAATTAGTTTGTACAAGAAAGTTTCTGTGTATTCCTCATACATAAATATGCATTTAAATGTAAATATTAAATGTATTTTTTATTAATTTATTTCTAATTCTATTTTTAAGTTAAGTTTGATTATTGTAAATGTGAAAAATAATGGTATTGCAAAAAAAGAGTAAAAAAAGTATAAAATATATTATACCTTAAATTGTAAATTTACTTAAATTTCACTAATATATTATAATATATACCATATTTTTCTCAATATAAAAATGAACAACAACAATTTTTATATATTATTTATATATATATAAAAAAAAAAAGAAAAAAAATATACAACACTTGGTTTCTTTATAATCTGGCATTTTGTTATATCTCTTCTAAAAATTGTAAATAACTTTCGTTTTTTTTTTCTTAAATGTGAACGTTGTTTTCTTTTTGATTTTTGTTTCGATTCTGTAATATGCGCATGTGTGTGCAATATTTATTTTTTAACTATTTGAATGGTTTATTTTAGCTAAACTGTTTCATTTGAAATTATAAGTTATAGCTAAAAAATAATTAGGGTGCTATTTGAAAATATGAATTAATACTTGTCCACTCGACAGTTATTTTACTAATTACTTGTGCTATAAATTTTGACAAATACTTATTTACTATTTGGCATATTTACTGAGGTTTTGTTTTGGAGATATTTAACGATGAATGATTTGCAAAATAATGAAATATAATGAAGTTGATGGAACGAATATTTTTAAACTAATTAGCGAAAGTTGGCATATTTGTGGTTGTAATGAGTATTTCAGTAGGTACACTAAAGATCAAATATTTTTAATTTTTAAATCTTATAAAAGTAAGTATTACGACCATGTATTATCGTGTGACAGTAATTGTCAAAATTTTGACCATACTGTTTTAATAGTAAAAGAGGTTTGTATAATGCGGGTTTATTTAATTATTCTTTGAATCATATTGGGAATATATGAAGACATGCTCGGTTGCAGCGCAATATGAGGTGACTAATTGATCGTATCAGTACAGAACCTTCGCGCTATTAACGCAATAGTAATACTCGTATAGACATGAACATATTCTACAAATGTATACTGCGTTATTGACTCAAGTTTACTAAGCTAAATCTTGCCGCTCTTAATTCGAATGGTATGATCATTTTTTTTTTACTATTATCGTATATACATGGTGGATTCTTTACATTATGTTATAACATAAAAATAAATTATATTAAAAAAGTTCGTGAGATATTCGTGGGTGACCGCGCTGCAGTAGTAGTATGTTCTGTTGCCGAGTTTTTGGTTATGCTTGTAAATTAACTGATTTGATCTTTTCCTGGCTGCAGTAAGTAAAAACATATACTTGAAAGATATACGAAAAATCTTTCATTTTTATACATCTTTAAACTCATGCGCAAAACTATTACAATGCAACTAATATCAAATTCAATAAAAAGGATATTAATTACTTTTTCTTAAGAAATTGGTGGGTGTGGCTATTAATATTTGGAACCAAAAACCGGTAATTATTTTGTTAAATAAATGACCATATTAAAAAAGGAAACAGTAAAAAAGGACCGTGTTTACTTTTGCATTATATTTACTTATTTAAACAATCAAGTTTTGATCCAGAAAATATATATGTAGATCAGGTTTTAGTTAGTTTTAAAATTGGTCTCTTGACCGAACTACCATATGTGGTCAGGAGTGGACCATGCGATGAAATCGCAGTTGCGATTTTCAAAACACTATCAGGCAACCGATAATATGCATTTGAGGATAAATATCATGAAATGTAAATAACATCACATTCATTCATCTGAAAAATCGGAGAAAATCGATCGAAGGAGAAACCTCTAACTACATAATGCCACGCCCACTTTGCTATAGTACCACACTGGTTGGAATAAAGGGTAGGAAACCATACAATACGTTTCAGACTGATTGTAATACTTCTGAATGGTTTTCTTATAATTGACCTGTATATTTACATGCATATATACACATGTTTGTCATAAAATAGCTGTACTCAGCTCTTGTCAAAATAACCAATAGGAAAATGTAGAGCTTCAATAAATGTAAACATGTTAGCCAAATTTGCAAACAAACACGGTCACCTAATTTCCTGTAAGTTTTAACTTTATGAACCGCTTATTAAATCTGCAACCGTTATATCTACTTCTTAATGTATTTAGTCCTCATAGAGCACGTAAGCTTGAACAAATAAAAGAAGATAATAAATAGAATTATAGAAAAGGAAGAGTGAATTAATTAATTCTTAATTTCAGGATTTACAAATCATATCCATTAAAATTTGTTTTTAGTTCATGGTTAAATCACAATAGTTCACCATAAATTGGCTTACCTCAGTTCGGTAAGAAATGTATACAAATTTGAAATTAAAGTGAGTGTCGAGTGGATGTTTTGACATGTTCAAGAATATTTCAGTTTGTTTTTGCATTATAAATTCACATCAAAATTGCACTGTTTGGTTTTCTAACTAACTCTATTTCTTTTCGGTGTTTTGTGAAGAAGACTGTATCTAACGCCTTTCAAATGCCTGAAGTTGACTTAGGACACCACTCAAATGACTAATGGTGCTGGTAATTGATGATGATTCCATTGCAGGTGATGGTGTACTTTCCGATAATGCGGATGTGTGTATTTTATCACAATAGTTATTGTTGTAAGACGAAGATGCAAAAGCGGATGTAACTGTTGGAGCACTAGATGTTGGTGCCGTTAATGCAATCGTTGCTGTTGTAATTGTTGATGAGATACTAGTGTTAAGAGTAAGATTTGCTGCTCCTGCTGACGGAGAAAATTTGTTTTCATTGTTTGAGTTTCTTATGAATGTGACTTCATTAACCAGGTTATTATTCTCTGGCATATACTCCTCGTCATTTACATCCGAATCAGGCTCCGCCAGCAGTTGTGGTGAGTTCACAATTTGTCGATGATTTTTCTGTTGATGATGGTGATTCTGGTGCTCCTTTTGCTGTTGGTGTTGTTGTGGATGGTGTTGAATTTCCGGTTGCGGTGGATAAATGTTATTGGTACTTTTATTAGTTATACTATTATTATTGCTATTGTTAATGCTATCATTCTTTTTACTACTATTTGAAACATGATAGCCACCATGATAATGTTGTTCATCGAGATTCCATAAGAACGAATTAGCTGTTGAGCTCAACATATTTGTATAGTTCCAGCTCAAGTACTGACTATATCATTCGGACGTTGAATTGCTATGTTGTTGCTGGTGTTGTTGCTGCTGAAGTTGTTGTTGCTGCTGTTGTTGTTGATGTTGTTGCACAGCAGCTGCGTTAAAAGCAGTAGCGGCAGCCGCTGCTGCTGCTGCGGCCATTGCAGCTTGTGATGCTGCTGCAATTTGTGTTGCTGTTGGTGATTGAGCGGCCGATAAGATATTATCAAATTTTCGCGTATCTGGATTATACATTGGATGTTTGAATTTGCAATGTGTACGGAGGTTATCGCTGCGCGTGTAAGTGGCACGGCATAGTGGGCATTCAAAACGTCCCGGAAAATGTACATGATAATGATTTCGTATGTGTGTAACGACTTTACCACATAGTTTGCAGCGATGTAGATTGCATCCGCCAGATAGACGCTCGAATGTAAGACGCATATGCCACGCTTTAGAGCCTATAACACAATTTTCGTTTTAAATTTTTTTTTGTGTGATCGGTTTTTGTGTGTCAAAATTAGATTGGTAATATCAATCCAAATTCGCGAAAAGAAAAAAAAGAAAAAAAGCATTGTTTTTGTTGGTGATATCACATAAAAATTATAAAAAAAAAAATACTTAAAAACAAAATTATTTATACCCTGACATTAGGGGTATAAAATAATAATATTCTAATACTGTATTAGGAATTATTTTTGGTTTATAAAAATATGTTCTTTTTGTTGGCCATATTTAAATAAGTTAGAAACTCAATTTATTAAAAAAAGTATTTTTGATTAAAGGAGAAAGAAATATCTACATTGATTGGGTGTTTTAACAGTCTAATAGAGGGTGTTTATATATCACATGGAAGTGGAATGCAAAAATAACAGTCAACTTTTCATTAGAATTGTGCGCAAAACACTAATCATATGATCCATTGTACTCCAGGCAGAAGTAGCAGTTTGCTGTTATGGTTCGAGAAACTTGGTACTCGTTTCTCTTTATACCTAGATGTGTGTCAGTTGCTGAGTAATCATTATTAATCATTCTTTTTAGCTGATGTTTCAGATTTGACTTCATGACTGAACACTAGCTCTATGTATATCCTAGACTAGTGTTTAAATTAACGGAATTTTATAGTTCATTTTCAAACGAGTCAATTACTTGTAAAAAGTTATCTATTGTATACTGTTTCAAGTATTTTTTCGTATATATAAGCGAATACAGTTAAAATCAGTATAGTTGGTAGAAAACAAGACGAACTTCAACCTAAAAAAGATTTGATGAAAAAAAAAAAAACATTTTAAAACATAGAAAAGGTGGTCTAATATAGTATGAAAGGAAGTGGTACTCCTTTACTAACTTCTTTCCCTAAAAACGGCTATCATACGAATAGTAGATGCCCCTAAGAACTCAATGGAAAGATAGCTAAAAGTACGACATTTCCTTTACTACAGAACAGTAAACTTTGCAATCCATTTTGAAAGTGTCCAATTTCCAATTATTCAAGTGCAGAATAAAAAAGGTTTTTTCAAGATTTTCGGACGCTGTATCTTCGTTAAGGATTCACTTATTCTAGGAAGGCTATAAAATGAACAATCAAGAGATATTTTTTTTTGATTTAATTAGTATGTTCAGTGGATTAGAGTTAAATTTGGTAAACAACTGTATTGTCTTTAAACTGAACTAATTTCCTCAAATAATGGTACAATATATTTAAAATATATGTATGTATATGTATATAAAAATATAAAATAGAGAAGTTTTGCCAATTAGTCGAAATAGATTTCCCATAACTAAACAAAAACTAAATATTTCAACACTGCATTGCTTTCCCTATTTCCTCTTGATAGTCGATTTTTGACTTAAAAACTGATATTGCATTGACTTCCATGTGATTAAATAAACTCTTTAATTTTGTTTCAGATATGCATTATAAAATAAGTAAGATACTCGTTTTAATATATTTTTTGAATATACAGGGTGCGCCATCTTTTATATCGGTATGTGAATATTGAATAACTTAAAAAAAACAACCGATTTCCATATATGTGGTATTCTTATTTAACTTGGTCCTTAACAATTTATTTGGAATAGTCTTTGAATACAACATCAATCAAGTGGCCGCCTCTATTGACCAAAGCAAAATGTGCCCTTTTTGCTGCGTTTTCCATAACTTTTTCGAGCATCTCGGGTGGTATAGCGATAATTTCGGTACGAATGTTTGCTTTGAGCTCCTCAATGGTCTAAAGCTTGCTGGCGTACACTTTGCTTTTCAAATAACTCCACAAAAAGAAGTCCGGAGGGGTCAACTCTGGAGATCTGGGTGGCCAGTCAATGTCGCCATTTTTTCAGGGAATTTTCGTTGCACAAACTGCATTGTTTGATTTGCAGTGTGGCATGGAGCACCGTCTACTGAAACCAATAACCGTCCAGACCAATATCCACCGATATCGATTCCCATTGACTTTTTCGCCTTTTCTGAAGAAAAATGGCCCAATGATGGTTTTAGCGCTAACGCCGGCCCAAACAGTCACTTTTTGGCCATGCAATGGTGTTTCATGGATCCCGTGTGGATTCTCCGTTCCCCAAATGCGGCAATTTTGCTTGTTAAGGGCGCCAGAGTGTGAAATGGGTCTCGTCGGTCATCAAAATCTGCTTCCAAAAATCAGGTTCAGTGTCAACGATTCGAGCGACTGTTTGGCCGTATAATATTCTGTGAGTCAATTGCACTTTATACGGAAACAAATGCAAATCATCCTTCAAAATGCGCCGCAAGGTGGTTCCACTGGCACCAAAATGCTGAGCGCGGTGACGATACGACACATGTGGGTTCTCGGCAACACTCTCTCTTACCGCTTCAACTACTTCATTGGAACGTCTTGGGCGTTGATGAACGGCATGTCGACGATCTCACACTGCCCCGTGCTCAACAAAATTCGACACCAAAACAACGAATAGTGTTTTCAGACGGTGCTTGTTGGCCGCGATATTTTCGACGATATGCACGTTGAGTTAACACAACTGAACGAATATTTTCAATGTACGGCGTCACTATTTCGGCGCGTTGTTTCGGTCTTGAGCGATTCAGTACAAAATTGTACTGAATTGATGTTTCAAAACCATGTCTACTCAAGACAATCGGTTAATAAATGTCAAAGTTATTCAATGTTTACATACCGACATAAAAGATGGCGCCCGTTACATATGTACATACATACGAGTATATCGAAATATGAAGTTTTCAATTTTGTACCAGATAATTTCTTTTCACCTTTTATCAATTTACGAGTAGCATAACCTACCGAATCATCAATAGAATTTCTATGTTTTCAGAATTTTTATTCATAAAATATAAAACACATAGAAATTCAATTAAATGAAAAAAATATTAACTATCTATTACGCCATAATAAGAAATAAAAATATCAATATTATACTGCTATATAAAAATTAACGTTTCAAAAATAAAAGCCATTAAATTATAAAAATATTTAAGATCTTATTCCTTAAATAAAACGCAACAAAAATTTAATATATAAACTATGTTATTTATATTAAACACTTCTATTTAATTTTTACAAACAAATTGTATTTAGTTATAGAAGAGAAGGAATAAATTATTGAGAAAGTATTTGAAATATTTTGTAAATGTTACTTTATAAGTACACTTTTTTTTATTTGAAAATTAAAATAAAAATATTTGAAAAAAAAAAAAAAAAAAAAAAATTAGTCGGAAATAAATGTTATATGAGACAGAAATTCCAAATTTGTACCCCATTTCGCGAAATGAAAATATTTAATGTGCTTATGATAATTATACTATACACTTTTTCCATTATTATTGGTTAATATGTAAGTTTAAATATTTACGCTTTTGTTTATTGGTTAAATGATGAAGTTATCTATTAGGATTTATAATTTATCTAGCCGGATCTATTTTTTTTTTGTTTAATAGAGAGACCCTATTCCAGATTATAAACACGTTATTTTTTCTTTCGATTTGATTTGAATTAGCCATTCCAACCCGCACCAAAAAGGAGGAAAATTTAAATTGTACATGAGTGATTATAATATAATAAGAGTTGCTTCGTTTTGTACAATATTATTTTTGCTTTGAAAGTGCATTTTTCCAATAATGGTTTTTAGTTATCAATAGTTTTTTCATGTAAATTTGTTATATCAAAGTATAAACAAATACATAAATAAAAAAAAACATCGATTTTTCAACACCCCTCCTTCCTGCATTTTTATTTGCTTGAAAATATTTAATAAAAATGGAGTTAATATTGATATAAAAAAAAAAAATATTTAGGTTTTCTTTAAAGGATAAATTAATAAAATTATTTATTAAATTTATTAAATAAATAAAAAAATCTATTAAAAGTTGTACTAAAATTAAAATTATTGTATACCTATACTGACATATTATACGAGTAGAAGAAGAAAAAAGAGAAGTCAACATTTAAATAACGGTAACAATAATTTGTATAAACAGATTTAGCATACACCAACTGAATGAATTAAAAAACAAAAAAAAAATATTTTGTTTTGTATCTGGAATTGAAATTGCATTTTGTCCTGATTTCGCATATATAATGCTCAATATACAACTTAATTCATTAGTTTATTTTTATTTAAATTAAACTGTGAATATGAGAGTATAAACAAATTTATCTAAGGAGTGCAAAATGATTGTATCAAACTATTATATTGCAAATTAATGCGATTTGAAATTTATTTTGAAAATGAAATAACAGACAGATAAAGTTTCTCAGGATTAATCATTTTTGAATAGGAGATTATTAATAACCGAACCTTGTATTACTGAGGGTAAGGAAGAATGGAGAACTGGTATGTACTGCAGCTAGCAATGATCACTTAGCTTGGTATGAATTTTGATGACTCAAGAAAAACAGAGGAATATAGGCAATATCATCCATTTCAATATCTAGAAGCTTCATACTTTGTTACCGATATCACCAATATTTCCCTTAAAAGTTTTATAATTTAATTTCTAAAAATAAAACTGAGGAGGAGAGCGCTTCGATACTCTAGAAGTATTAAGAACATCAACGCGTGAATATTTTCACCAAAGAATGCTAAGATCATGCTGAAGAAAATAAAATTTCTCCATCTCAGCACCAAATTTCACCTATTTTAAAGCCCGATTTCAATTTAAACGATTTTTTTTAATGGGAATACTTCCTACTCATTTCAAATTTTATATTTCTTGCAGCAGATAGAAAAACGTATGTATATTAATAATTTTAATATACTCTTAAGCAAATTAAATATTTATAAACTGTATAATAAAAAAAAAACTAAAGTAGAATACAACACACTTACCAGTTGATTTCGATTAGACAGATGTATACCACAAGAATATTGAAATAAATAATTTCTTAAAATACATTAAACGTATAGAAAAAAAATTAAAACACATTTCACTGAAGATAGATTTCTTCCCTTTTTTTTTAAAAACACATGAACAAACTATGGAACATATAATACAGCGCTGTTTTAATAAAGCGAACGTTATGACGATGCGAATGCGAATTATTTCCCTAAATTTAATCCAGAAATATATACGTATATAAAAAAAACATGAGGAAAATACATTTCTTATATATAATAAGAATGGTATTATTACATACTATGATGAAATAAAGAGAACTGGTATTTTTTAGAGTTGCAACGAAAAAAAAAAATAAAAGAAAAAAAATCTATAATAAATACAAATACACTTTTTTTTAAAGGTTTTGTTTAATATATTTTTATTTCACTTTTTAAATGTAATTCCTTTATGTAAATATATATATTTTTATGTGTATATATATTTTAAATAATTAAAACTATGTTTTCCCTAAATGTATTATTTTTTTAATAGATTCATTTTTTTTCTGTTTAATTTTGATAAATCACCATTTTTGTTTTAAAACTAAAATAATACTTTGATTTTTTGTTATTCTTCTTCTATTGTTTTGAATTTACATTTTCTACAAAAATTAGTACATTTTCTGTTTGTTTTGATTTTTATTTCAAATATTTTGCTTAAGGTGGGCTTTTGAGAAAATAAAATAAAAATTGAATATTCTGAAAATGCAGTGATTCTTTTTCTTTATGTTTGAACAGTTAAGTATATTATGTTTCAACGGTAAGTGTTTTATTGATGACTAGACTGTATTTTACTCTAATAACCTTTCTTTAAATAGTTTTTGCTATAAAATTATTTTAAGAGCAAATTTCTTCACTGACTAGAATGAAATATGTATTTGATAGTTTGTTTATTTTTTATGATGCATATTTCGGTGGGATTTAAGGTCTATGTTTCTTTTGCAGATTGAAAAAGATTATGTTTCTTTTACAGACACTAACTCAAATTTAAATCAGTTTTTGTAAATTCAGAAAAATATGTACCAAATGAGCATTGCTTTAGGTGTGAGGCTTTTGGAAAAGGTCACCTGAAAATCTAAAATACAAGGTAGGTCGGATGTGCGATCTTAGCGTACGTTTAATCCTGTACGCTGCGAGTAGCTGTCTTTTTTATATGATATATTTTTTGACAAATCGAATGAGAAAAAAGTAACATGTATATACTTTCAAATGAGTCAATTGAAATTCTCTCATTTGGCGAAAATGTAATTTGTGAACGTAATATTATACTAAATACAATAGTTTAAAGGAAGTACATACACAACTGGGCGCAGATATGTAAAAGGCTAAATGAAGCTATGTATAATAGGTGTGTTTTGTTTTTGATATCATATATCATATGGTTAGTGTGTCGGACCACTGCGCTGAGGTTCCATGTTCGAATCCCAGAAACACAAGAAAACATTTTTTCACGGTCCCACCTCTCGCGAACGTGTAGCAAACATGCGAGAGTATTGTACATAAGTGTATAATAAAAATGATCCTTTGGATACGGCGCAAAACCGTAGATCCCTTCCATTCGTGGCAAAAAATATAACGCACACAACACGAGTGGTTGCGAGAAGCTAGGGTTAGGCACTTGAAGAGCTGTTGCGCTAAATATATATATATAGATTCGCTGTGATTCGATGTATTGGACTGATATTATGAGACCTTTTTAGAAAAAAGTACAAAGTTTGGAAGTAAAGTACTGTTACGCGAACACAGAAATAAAACAACAAAAACACCGAGAAGCCCTGAGAAAAAATTAGAACCCGTCAACGCTAATGTACGGGAGCTTGGCAGACCTTGGGCAAATAGAATTCCAGTGGCGAATTGGAAATTTGAGAATTTGCTTGGAAACCCAGATTCAAATATAAAAGAAGGTTGGTAGAAACGCAGGTTTTAAGCCAAACAATTTTTTTTTGTAATGCAGTTAAGTTGATTAAAATCAATTCTATTTAAATAAAAAGAAGTTCAAAACTCAGTACTTATTATACATATAATGTGAGATTGAAGTCGAGCGGTTGATATCGAATAAATAAAGAAGCTCTAAGCATTCCGATACGATTCGATCTCTTTCAATTTATATATGTATGATACATATACTCGTAGAAGCAAGGCATCATAGATCCTACATTGGAAAAGCTTAGGTTCCAACTGTTGCTCGTAAACACATTACGCCAGAATGTTATGATAACACTAAGATAGGCATCGGGTCACCATGACGGCGTGAACAGTACTGCCAAAAACAAACTAAGTTTTGTTTTTTTAAACTATTCTTAGCAGGCGAAATTATAATTAAAAACAAATTGAGAAATATTCGAGTGCTAGGTAGACAGAGGTGATTTTCCCTACCCTGCTTGCCTTATTAGGCGTCCAAGTATCGCTTTCTAGAAGTCATTTTATGATTTCTTCGGAACATTTGTGGTATCTGTAGAACAGGCATAAAAGACACTAGCCCTCGTTGAGCTAACTGTTGATTTTTTAAATGAACCAGGGGATTTTTTTAATTTGAGGAGAACTATTGTAGTTCACCGTTCTTATGTAGAATGCTATTTCAACTAATAAGGCGATAATTGTTGCGAATTTTGAGCAATTTTTAAATACTTTTCGAGACAGCCTTTCTGTACTTTAGGTCGAATGAAATGTTAAATTTTTTAACTTACAAATGGTTCCGATTGAGAGATGAGAAAGATATGAGGAAGGAAGTACCACGTCATAGTACCGATATTAGCTAACGAATCCTTTGAACAAATAAACCACAATGGACGCATTCGATTCCAAAGATTTAATTTGGGGATACCCAGCTGTTAGGTAATTTTGAGTGGTCAAGTGTGCCAATCGACAAATCTGAAGAAAGTTACCTAACTATGGACTTAGAATCCAAATGCATCCAATGCGCGAGGTATGCACATCAAACCGCAACGACGTATGCAGGCTGACAGTTTATAATACATCAAGGAATGTTTTTTGTAACCTGTAAATGTTATGCACTTTGTGGGTGGGCTTTACAGCAGATGAAATACGCTATTCAAACTCCAAATCTTAGTGCTAAACTAGCGTAAAGTCACAGCACTTAATTTATGACCATTATTCAGTCTGTAGTTAAGCTTTTAAGCACGGATTCTTATAGTTTTTACTTAATAGTTGCTGATCATGATCGCCAATAGTACTTGATAACACTGCCAGGGTCGTGTGTGCCTAGTTTTGGGGTCAATTGCGGTAAAGGTTTTAAGCTCTGCGGTATGTCTTTTAAGGGCAAAATATTAAAATCTTTAGTGAAAATAGCGAAATAGGAACATTACGAGATTTTCAGTGTTATATTGGCATAAAGATGTATAATGGAAAGACATCGTGATTCTTTAAAGAATTTGCATATTGTATTGGTTGACTTTGAAGATCTCATATGGGTGAATCTAAGACATCGAGGGGTTCCAGAAACCTATGTACAGATGATCATTGACATGTAGAAAGGAGCAAAGACAAGAGTAAGATACTCGCTGGAGTAACCAAAGAGTTCCCAATCAAAGTCAGGGTGCACCAGGGAAGCGTCTTAAGTCCTTTGCTCTCTATTGCAGTTCTTGACTATCTGCTCGAAGGTAAAGTGATGGACCTCAATGTATATCAATTATTTTCTGCCGAAGATGGGGCCATCAAAAGTGAGGATCCTACGTCTCTGCAACGAGCACTTGATGTATGGGTGGACGTTTTGGAGGGAAATGAGTATCGCATTTGTTGAAAAAAGACAGAGTACTTGTGCTGCACATTCTCTGATCCAGTCAGGCCTACTCCAGACATTTATTTGAATGGAACAGTGTTCCCCAAGTGCGAAAAGTTCAAATAGCTGGGATCTTTGATTAATAGCACAGCAATCTGTGATGACGACATCCTTCATCGCGTAAGCGTAGGGCGGATGAAGTGGCGGGAAAACTCCACTAAGAAAGGAAAGCTCTACACCACAGTTCTGCATCCAGCGCATACGGTTCACAATGTTGGACGATGTACAAAAAATATGAGAATAAATTAACAGTAGCTGAGATGAAGATGCTTCGCATGACAGCAGAAGTGACAAAGCTTAAACGAATAAGAAGTTCGTAGAACCCTTCACGTCGAAGAAACCATCTCACGAAAAATAGAGCGCGACCGGCTCATTTGACAATATCAATGAACGTTCCAAAGACATTGCGAGGCAGGAGAGGAAGACCTATAAACGCCTGGATCAAACAAATGCAACGACACCAGCATTTGATTTGCTTTAGTAACAAAGTGATCAAAAAAATCGGGAGGCCTGCCGATATTTTCTGAGGTCAAATAGGCGAACCCCACAGGCGGATCAGTAGAAATGCAGTAAAGTGAGATGGTTATAATCGCTTGTTTTCAGATCATAGCCTTGCCAAAATAGGAAAAGAAGAAGAAAGATGTATGGCAAAATTGAAACCTCTATAATTTCCGCAAATTTTAAATCGCAGTGTCGAAAATTAGATAATTTAAGATAACAAATAAAAAAAATAATAGTAAGGGCTAATTAGATAGTGCGTTACCTAGGTAATACTTTTTAAAATTATCTAAATAAATATACGTTTAAGGATAAACAAAAAAAAAAGACAGAAACATTCCAACACTATAACTTAAGCTTAAAAATATGGATTCATGTTTAGTTGTTCATGATTTAGAAGAAATTTACTCTTTTTATTATTATTTTATTGCGCAGCTACTTATTTTTAAGCTACTTTGGGTAATTCAATTTGGAATATTTATTAATGGCAATACTCTACAAAAATGTTTGTACTAATTTTTCGTTCGTTTAAGATTCTGCGTTTTTTTTTTTTTTTTGATTATTTTATAATTACTTTCTTGGTAATATTTCTTAGGTGTACTGGTATTAGTTATTTTTTTACTTTTTAACTTTATTTTTGCTTTATTCAAAGATGAAGGGACTAATATATGTATATGTAATATGTTGTACATAAATAATTGCTTTTCTGTTATCAATTTTACTTTTCAAATTTAAAATGCTCTCATATATTCTTGTTTTAATATGTGACTATATAATATAAAGAAGACGGTATACGTTTTTACATGTTTTTTATGAGAGACAGTTTTTTTTAATTGTTAAGCACCTATGTAAAATGAATATCAATATGCAAATCGGTTATATGCTGCATTTTACTATTTAATTGTGAATGGTATTTTAATAGGGAGAAGAAGAAGATTTCGGTTAATAAGCAATTATATTTGTATTGATACTGCGTTTATGCGTTACTGATAGAACAGCAACTTATTTACTTTCAGTAGTTTTAAAGTTTTTTTTTTTTTAAACAATTTAAATAGAGATATTTCTAAAATGTTTTAAACTAATCATATTCATTTACAAGTTCAATTATGCTGTTATAAGTCTATTTTATAACTTGTGATTTTATTTTTATATTTCACTCACGCAAAACAACCTATTTTTTCTCGTTTATAATTAAATTGTTATAGATGTAGATTTTGCAAAATATTCCTTTTTTCTATTTTTTATTTCTTAATGTTATGTATGACTTGTATATTTTTTATGTACATTGGATCAGATCAATGTTTTTTTTCTCTGTTTAAGGTCCCTTTTATTACGTAAATATATTTTTCCTAACGATAGTTGAAAATGAATATGATAGGGCTGGCTATTCAATGTTTAAACATTTTAGAATGTTAAGAAAACAAAACGCATTAATAAATTAACATAAGGAAATGTATTTACTATCTATTCTAAGTTAGTGTTACTACAAATTTGGCATCAAAAATTGGAATAAAAATATGTTTTTTGTTGTTAACTTTTCAAATAATTTTATCTGAGATCCCTGTATTTTTATCAGAACAGCCGAACGATATCATATTCAATTCAAGAGCGTTCGAACTTTTGCCAACAATTTGATTTTTTCCTTAAATCACACTCTCAGAATATAAAAAAAATCAATATACATTTATATTATTTGTAAAAAAAAAAAAAACAAGAAGGCATTACAAACAATAAAAATATTTAAATATGCTGATATTGATTGGAAAGCAATAAATTAGTGCGATTGGTACAACAAAATATTATAGATTTATTTGTTTTTCACGGAACTGCATACATATCTGAACTTCAGGGAATTCAAATTGTTAGGAATTTTGATAATTTCTGAAATTTATGACCGGAGATATACACCACCACAATTCTTTGCAACTTATCACTAAGCACTTCGTAATACTATTGCTGCCAACAATACTATACTATACCGAATGTTTTTACAAAGTATTTTTTTATTTAAAGGAAACAGATCCCAGAGTACTCAGACTCTCCGGTCCATTGTACTATAATGGCAGGCACCTTTCTTTGGTGCAGTGGTTGGAAAAACTTCGATCTTATTCGTTTTCCTTCATACTCGGATAGCTGATGATTGCTGTTTCCCGCTGGGGTTTGAATCCGCACACATCGTTAACGAGCAAACACACTACCCACTGCACCATTGCCACTCTCTACAAAGTATTAAGTAAATACATACATTTCTTCTTAACTCTGCAAAATTTTTTTCCAAGCCTTCTGTAATTTGACTTGAGATTCTAAAAGCTTGGCGAAACTTTCAGTATTAAAAAACGTCAAGTGATAAATTGCAAAGCTTTTCAGTGGTATAGATAAACGAAAAGTGAGGAAATATAGTGAGTCATTATTTGCTTTATATTTTCTTTTCGGGTTCGGAACTACATTTTCTAGTATCAAGATTTGTTAAACCTATCGAGTTACGAGTATTTACTTTTATTTTTAGCAAAATATTTAATAAAAAAATAATAAATAAATATACACTTAGGTAAGCAAAAGAAAAAAAAAATTGATAATCAATTAACAATCTTTGTGAAATCTCGTATTTCATTTGCGAAATATTTAAAACGTAAAAGAACACGTTAATTAAAATGTGTCTGGCTTTGAAATATTCAAATTGAATAAAATGTTTTAAGCTTCATTCAGTAAACTTAAATATTTGTTTACTATTAGATAAATTGCAGCTTAAATTCTGAATATAATTATTTGACTTAGGGAACGACTTAATGTTTATTTCGCTGTTAAAGGCAATGATTATTATCTTAGTAAATTATGTAAGAAAATGAACAAACAATCGCACTAGTTTAATTAAAAAAGAAAAACAGCATATAGTTAATTATAAAAAAATAATAACGAAACAATTTTTTGGAAGTTTTCGATTCTTGTTTATTTTAGAGCAAACAATTATAAAATAATTGGTTTTCTTTTTAAAAGTTTCGATCAATTATAACTTATAGTGCTCAGGTTTTTCTTTGATAGAATTGTAAAAATATACATATATATATATACATACAATTAAAGAATTTTAAAAAATAAATTCACCTAAATATTTCATTAAATTTCAGTATTTTATCTTAAGTTTCTTCTACTTTTACGTAATATAACTTACTTTTTAATACTTTATTATTGTAATTTATACTTTTTTAATTGCTTCTAAGTTATAGTTTATGTTTAATACTTTGTAATATATGTACTTAATTGAACGTTTTATTGGGATTTCTTTTTACTCTTAGTTACTGATTATTTATTATTGGTTTTTTTGTTTTTAAATAACTTGTTTTGTTTAATTTACTACGTAAAAAATTGATCACATATGTACATAATGACTAAAGAATCTGTCTTTAATATCAGCATGTTTTATTTTACAATGGGCTTTCATGTTATCTCGACGCGTAAACTTTTGTCCGCAGACTGGACACTCATGACTCTGAGGCCTATGGATGTTTGCATGGTGCCATCGATTAGATACAATTTTATTGCAGCTTACACATCGATATAGTGTGGGCAGAGTGCCCGATAGTTGTACAAAAAGGGTTGAATAATCAATGTTATGGTCACGCCGATTTGATGCCGCTGCTGCTGCCGCCGACGATGAAATGGACGACGATGTGGATGATGTTGATGACGTCAAAGGATGGGTTAGATGCTGTTGTTGTTGATGTTGGAGCTGTTGCTGTTGATATGCAGCTACGGCAGCATGCTGATGATGCATAGCCAAATTCAAATGTTGCTGCTGAAGCGATGTCGATGATGCTGATGATGTTGGTGACATCGTTGTCATGGGATTATTACCATCTGTGGGTGAATGTTGTGTGGTAATGCCAGGAGTTGTTCCATTGCCGTTGCCACTATTACAACTGCCACCTCCACCACCGCATGTATTGCTGGTCATATTTATAACTGTTGGGTTTGAGTCATTTAGTACGCCATTTGTATCCATAAGATTACGGCCAACAATTGGCATTTGTATATTTTGTTGGTGACAACGTAACGCCAAATTCAGTTGTTTGCTTTTGATTAAATGGCAATAGTCATTGTTCGTGTCATCGCCATCATCGTCATTCACATCATCACCTGTAAGCAGTTTGGTTTGGTTGGCTTGTTATACAGGTATGCATGAACACAAAAATAGGGAAATTTTATTCTAGCTTGAATTTGTTCTATTCCTAAAAATGGCGCCACGTCACTGACATTATTTTATGCATGTTATGTATAAATATATAATATATATTTTGAAACGTAAAATAAAACATAATAGCAAAAAAACCAAAATCAACAAGGTAGCAAAAATTTTATATATATTTATATAGGCGTTGTGTGGGAATATTCTTTTTTTCTTGCAATTCCAGTCAAATAAATTAACAAAACCAAATCATTAAAAAAAAAATCAACAGAAGTGGGGTACTTTTTTTTCTCTTGTAAAAACTATGAACTCTTACTATCTTTTATATCAACGGAGCTATCCAAGATTTAGCATCTTTTTAAGGCATCTAATCTTTTTTTTTTTTGATTTAAATTCTATTTTAAAATTCCAAGTGATTTATATACGGTATAATCCATATAGTTGATGCAGTGTATTTTGGTGTACTTCTATTAGAGTAGAAATTTGGTTGAAAATAAACAAAATCACTGTTTTTCATTGAATACGTTAGAACGCAGTTTGAAAAGAACAGCTTGAAAATACCTTTGGATAACTTCGATGGTAAAAAAAATTATCATACAATATTGGGATGCACTAACATCTAATTCAAATTTTGAAATAATTTGTTAATTTATTTTTTTCGATTGTATATATATCTGTATAAAATAGCGGTAAAAATATACTTCTAGGCGTCTCTCCAAATAGCCCTTGTCGGCTATAAATTTTGAATAGAACTCCGAGTTATTGTATGTCTTTGCTTCATTTTTTCGTTTTCTTATACAAATTATATACTTGTTTTTTTCCATTACTCTCTATTAATTCAAACTTTGCATTATTGTTTAAATTAACTTGTTTATTTTTCTAACAAAATGAAAAGGAAAATATATATAATATAATTAACAACAGACTTCTACACTTTAATGTATGTATGTATATATAAATTTATATGAATATACTTTTAATAAATATAATTCAACTAGTGGTTCATCTAATAATAACAAACTCAAATTATACAGGTTAAAAATTGCTATTGTATCACATATAATTATAAAATAAATCGTGAAAACAAAGTAAAAACCATTGGGAGTAACAAAATAAAGTTTGCACAAAACCAGAAAAAAAAAATGTCTTCCAAACAAAGAAAAAACGCTTGAATATATAAAAAAAAAGAATTATATATTGTTTGAGTATTTAATTTGGAGATTTGTATTTGAGGAAAAGCTCAGTAGCAAATAGGTGGGAGTAAATTAAAAAAAAATAGACAAGATACGGGATACAAAAAAAAAAACATACAAAATTATAGGTATAAATAATAAAATTAAGATTTCTGTATAAAATTTATATGCATTTCGAGTATTGAAATAATATATTACGAATTTTCATTATTTTTAATAAATTTTTTCTATAAGAATCATTGCCTTTTATCAATAATTTGTCGTATCAAATGGATTCGTAGTGTTCAGTTTTAGTCTTTGAATGTTGCAACCATAAATTTGTTTTATTTATATTTGAGGAGTAATTTCATTGTCGTACCCACCCATATGGTACTATATATTTTCTTAATAAATCTTCAGTTCTTTTTATTTCACCTACTTAAACAAAACAAAAAAATAAAAATTAATAAATAATTTGCTGCGATATCGTTTTAAGCATATTATAAATTTAAATAAGATTATTCATTGCTTGTTTTGTATTGTTTAGAGTTCGTAATATAGTTTTTATGTGCGCAATAACAATATTAGAAGAAAAGAATGCGAAAAGGAATTATAAAAAAAAGATTTTGATTTGTTGGCTCAAATAAATAAAAGAAAAACAACGCAATAATAATAATTTGTATTTTTTTATAACCTACAAAAGAAGCGAGAGGAGATATGTATAACTTTAATATGTTAGTGGTTACGAGAGTAATAAAAAAAAGTTGCGAACAAAAATTATTTTTCGAAAGTAAGTTTGTATCCCTTTTAGCTTTTATATATATTAAGAAAAAAGAAAATTATGGTGCTTTCATTTAGATTTTTTTTAAAATGTAAATTTAAAATAAGTAAATTATTTGTTAAAATAACGATTGCAAAATTTCAGGAAAACAATAGAAAATTATATATATATAAATGTATGGTAAAATTTGTAAAACTTTGATTTCGTCTACAATTTTAGTTCGCCCGGAACGGTTAATTTTTAATAGCTATGATATTTATTTTTTAAACCTAAAAAAGTAAAATGAAAAGGATACCTAAAACGTATAAGATATCAATTACCAACAACAAAACATTTATTTTAAACAAAAAATGTCAATTTAAAAAAAAAAATGTCAATTTAAAAAAAAAAACAAAAACAAAATTTCTATGTATATGTATATGCATATAGTACAGACATGTAGATTCATATATAAATATCCATACTTTAAGAAAAAATTTGAAGTACTTATTACTTAAACAATAATATACCAATTCCAATTATGAGTTAAAGTTTTGTATACATATTTTTGTGATATATAAGTTGCAACATTAAAGACAAAAGTAGTAAACATATTTTTTTTCATTATTTTCTTTTATTTTTGATTTTTTTTTTGTTAAATAAAAGAAATCAATAAAAACAATTATAAAAGAAAAAAAAAACTTAGAGAAACTTATAACAGGTATATAAGCCACGACAGGTATGGTTTGTATTGCTTGTAGATTCATCCATGTGAGTATTGTCAGGTGTACCCGTGCAAAGCTTGGTAATATGTATATTAGTGTATTTTGGTTACATAGGGATATGTTATTTTATTTTATTTTAAAAGACGGGTAATCAAAAAAAAAAATTTTTAAATATTAGCGAGATTTCGAAGGAACAATATACTAAGTATACTTTCTTCTAAACTTTTAAAAAAAAGCTTATCTTGAGGGTTTAAAGTTACAAATAACGCAATTTAATTTAGTTGCTGTTTGTTGTAACACCATATAGGAAAAGAAGTTTTTTTTTTGTTTCTTCTCTATTATTTCCAAGCAACAAGGGTAAGAACAACTGAGATATATTTTTAGTCCTTTATTTTAGGTACAATGCAGAGTTTTTTTTGTTTTAATTAGAAAATTATTGAAAAAAAATTAAAAAATATAATAACTAAAATCAAATAAAATCATATGTAAAAAAAGTTGTAAGTAAAAGATACAAACAAAAATTGAACCTAACAAGAAAAATCAAATTAAATTTGAATCAATAAAGACAAAAAAAAAACAGACTAGTTTATACTTAAAGTAGGAATTAAAGCTTACTACAAAACATACATTTTTTCTATCTAAGTAAACACTATCGTAAAATAAAATGTTTGTCTATATACATGCAGCATGCACATTCTCATAGAAGGAGAGGTGTTGATCTGTTTTATTTTCTGTTCATTTCAAATTCTATATATATTTTCGAAATTACTATTTAGCGATGGTATATAAACGTTAAGATTTTTTTATTTGTATACTTACATTAATTTATATATAATATAAATCGTTTTTAATATTTATTCTAAGAAAAGTATATATATGTACGAGTATATATGTTTAAAAAGAGAAGAAGACGGTAATAAAAAAAAGGATTGCATGCAAATTAATCGAGAAAAAAATATATATATATATTATTTATTAGCAAACAAAAGGGAGAACAAGTCAAAACCACTCCATTATTATTACTATGTATAATAGTAGATACATATATATTAAGTTTCGTACTTTTTTTTATAGAAAAAAAGAAAAAGATAATTGAAATTAATACAATTGATTAATGTAGCTAAGTTGTACTTGAAAGTAATACTCTTTGCTTGGTATTTTCTTTGGTTTGATTATTTTTTTATGTACAATTTATTTACTATTGTCAAATTGAAAGTAAGGAAAGGGAAGCGAAAAAACGAATTCTATCAAATCTGACGAAACTTTTATTTTGTAAATATCAATAACCATTGAATTCATTGTACTTAATTTGTTTTTTATTTTGATTTGTTTTTTTTTTAAATAAAACCGACTGCGTACAAATAGACATTTAAAGTGAAATGTTGACGTATGCATTTTCTTCTAATTATATGTGGATATAAAATTGCAGGCAATACATACATATGTTAAGTATACAGCACGAGACGGATTTAATAGTAAGCATATGAAATACATACACACGTGTAGAATATCCACTAACTTCTAGTTTACCGCTTCGTAATGAAATCTGAGTGCATAGTTTCTTAAAATGTGAGTGGGACTAAATTCTTTTAAGTCCTTGCCTAACAGCGTACACAAAGTTGGACACATCTTAAAATCTAACTGAATTTTGGTATTATTATATCATATGTACTTTTACAGAGCAACTAAAAAAATTGGGTTTTTCAATTTCACCTATCTGTCCTTTTGTATAACTACTCGTATAGGAGAACTGACTGCAGTCTAAGCAGCTGGGTGGGTTTAGGTTACATTTCATATCTACCGTCGCAAAGCGAGGCGAAATTAAAATTGATATTCGAACCAACAATTTAGCGGCACTTGATTAAAGGTATGTACTATTCCAACCATTAAATTTAAATTTTGTCTAAGCTTTTTACGATATTTGGGTAAGTTTAAACACTTTTTACCAGGTAGCATTACAGGTATTGGCCAAAAAAATCATGTAACGGTACTTTACTTTCTAATCGTTTTTTAAAAACTCACTTTTTCGTCTGATTTCATTCAAAATAACGGTACCTCTACCTACCTATTTAAAAATTCGATTTTCTCTAAAGCCTTTGTTAAAATTTAATATAGGAGTTAGTTGGGATATACATATGCTAAAAGATGGGTTATTAGGCTTTTGCCAAAAATATCGTACAATGCTGCTTTACTTTCATTCATCCGTTCACGAATACCATTTTTAAAATTCGTTATTTATTGGTATATGTGCATAGAGCATACGAAGTTTCTGAAAGTTTTCAAAATTCTAGGTTTTGATATTATTAATATTAATATTCTAATTAATTAATTAATATTCTAAATGTGTCAAAATATAGAATATAAAACAGTTTCCAAGAAACACTAACGAGTCGTGCACTTTATTCTCCTTCTATAACATACTGTGATCATTGTTCGAAGATCCGTAGAAGCTTTCACATCAAGGAAACCATCGTACAAAAAATAGAGCGCGACCGGCTCAACTGGTATTGCCACGTTCAAAGAAGAGATCATTTGAACCCTGTTAAAAAGGCAATATTAATGCACGTTCCAAAGACATCGCGATGTAGGAAAGGCAGGCCTATAAACGCCTGGATCAGACAAATGCGACGACATCGGCATTTCATTGGCCTCAGTAACCGAGTGATCCAAAATCGGCGGGCCTGTCGATATTTTCTGAGGTCAAATAGGCGAACCCCACAGGCGGATCAGTAGAAATGCGGTGAGATGGGAGGGTTGTGATCCCTTATTTTCGGATCATAACCTCGCTGATAAAGGGAAGAAGAACATACTGTGATCATTACGAGTAATATTCAGATAAAGGTACTTTTTTGATTTTAATACACTTGGGACATTAAATTTCGCCATGAAAAAAATGTCCGTTATTTATTATAGTGATTGTGAATTTTCAACCGATATTATCTGAGAATTATGGAACAGCTTTTGCTATTTATAAAAAAAAGGGCATATAATTAAAAGATGTTGCGTATCGATAGGCTTATGAAAAAATGCTTAGAAAAAATCAACCAAATTTCAGATAAAATCGCAAGTTTCGGAATGTCACGTGTTGCGTAGGAGCATAGTGTAAGGGACAATGGCCTAACTAACGATTTGATGCATTGCGCTCGTATGTTAAAGAGCGATGAAATCCAAGCACCTCCACTATGATTTAGTGCATCGAACTTCGGTTTAGTGACAAATATTAACAGACTAGGTCTAAAGATAAACTCTGCCAAATTTTATTAATCCTATTATTCTATTAATTTATTAATTCTACTGACACAGTTGTACCTTAACTTCACAAAAAAAGTATTGCTTAACAACAGGTTGTATTGAATTGAAAATAAGAGCGTATGGGAAAACTGCACTCTAGGAAAAAGTAAATATGTGCAATTGGCTTAATTACTTGCATTAAGATGCGAAAAGAAAGTGCCAGTATATTACACCAACCCGGTAAAGCTTATGTTCTTCCAGGACGGAAAAAATATGGTGTCTTTCAAAGAATGTTGTACAAAACGGTTATCAAGAAGGTAAATGGAACGCATTCACCACACAATATAATTTGAATGCGAATAAACAAGTTAATGCAATACGAATTGAAAGTCACTTATTTAATTTGGCCAAGAGAGAAATATAAAAAAATATATGTATATTGAAGACCACGTTTAAATAAATAGTATCGCATTATACAGATATGAATTGTACTCATTCCCTTTACTTTGAAAAAAAATAAAAAATAAGTGAAATGGACGACAAGCGCCAAACAAACTTAAAACTTTTTATTTATTTACATATCAATTCCTTTTTCAATTTTATTTTAATTCACCCATTGTATAATACTTTTGTATCAACTCTAAAATAAATTCCCTTTAAACAATGAAGATTTTTGACGTTATCATGAAATTATATCAAAATAACATTTCACTTTAGTTGTCCATTTGTTTCGACTACATCGCTCTCTATTGTTTTAATATTTTTTTTATTTCATTTATAGAGAATTAGTTTTATTTCTCTTTTTTCATTCTTTGTCAACGAAATAAAAAAAAAAAAAGAATACGTACACAAACTAAATAGTTTTACGATTTACGAAAACCAAAATAAAACTAAAATCATTATAACACTACCTTAAAGCTAAACAAAGGAACTATGGTATATACTTGCATACTTAATGCTTTGTAAAGTGATAAACTAGGTATAAGTATGAATTATTGTTTTGTTTGAATTTATAAAAAGTGATAAAATAAAAGTTGTACTCACCATCAATGTTATCCGATTGGTCCAATTGCATTTGCTTGACATCATTTTGGTCCTCTCTGGAGTCCGATTGAAGACCATGCGACGATAATAAACTTGACACGTCCTCAGGATGTAGTTTCATACCTCCAGACTATGATGTACATACAAATAGGTTTATATAGTTGTTGTGTTGATTTTATTATTTACGGTTAACAAAAAATACAAGAATAAGAACAACTATAATATTAGGATATCACATTCTTTTCATATTTTTTCCTTAATAGTTTGTTCGATGGTTTCAATTTTATGAAACAAATATATAAAAAAAATTAAGTACAACACAAATATGAAATAAGATGCGCTCGTATGTATATACAAAATTAATTCAGGTCTAATCTCTTTTAAAACGAATTATTATTCAAACGTACTTAAATCCATTTCCTGGAGAGAGAAAAATATAATATGTAGGATCAAGCTTGAGTAACACCTCCGAATGTCGGTTCAGTTGAATGTTCACTTGAAACGAAGGGACAGTAAGTTTAAGATAAGAGAATGGATGTGCATTTTTATGAAGTCAGGTAGGAGGATCAGTATGCCCAACGTTATCACACACAAAATCACTTTGAGCTTAGCATTTATTTCTTTTAAATATCATAGCACTCAAACTCTCCAGTCCCTTGTACTACCACCTTTCTTTGGTGCAGTAGTGGTTGAAAAAACTTCGATATTATTCGTTTTCCTTTTTATTCTCGGCTGGCTGATGATTGCTTTTTTCTGCAGGGGTTTGAACCTCAATGGTAGATTACAGTACAACATCCTCTTTAGCAGTTATGCTTGTGTAGAAGAAAAAGAGTATTTATGTTTTGATAAAATAATACTAAAACCGTGGAAGATTTTAACGTTAAAAATGAAATAAAATATCGTCGTACCTATGTATATTTATAATGTAAAATGGTTTCGTAATTTAGTTTCGAATCTGCATAACAATCGATATAATTTGAAATATGAATACTTGAATGATCCTTGGTGTTAGTAGGGCACTGGGACTGAAATCGAAATAGGCACGCGCTTTTTTTAAAGAACAAACATTTTGTCACTTTGCAAAAAACTACCAAAAGAGAGGTTCACACATACCGGCTTTTAAATACATTTCGTATTAATGAAAGTGCATATATTTCCAAATATTCCAAAATATGTAGTTTTATCAAATCTAATTGGAATGGAATCTTCTCATTTTGAACAGTGTAAAAATGCAAATGGAAGGTGATAGTAACTTAGATGCCTCTTTATTTCGTAGTGTTTCTTCTTGTAAGTTAGATCGGAGTTTATCTTTTCAAAGTTATAGACTAAGCATATAAAAAGGAGGTTCGGTCTAGCTTAATTGGAAGTGGCGCTTAGGTCGAAGTGCTTACATATATCGGTTTTTCTGTACCACATATAGCTGGACTAGTCCCGAGTATAGTTATCGGAGTAAACTAATCAAATCTAAGAAACATAACTGGTGATATCATCTAGGTATGTGACGATCATTACCACTCTACAAAATTAAAAGTCACCCGACGCAACCTATAGACTCTGTGCAAAGGATGATGTAAATCACTACAGAATAAAAACAAATGGTCAGGTGCCAGCCTTGCCAACGGTACTAGAATATTTCGGTCCGTCATTTTAATAGCTAATCTCAAGAGACATAACAAGTTGAAAATTCAGACTTGATATTTTCACATAATTTCCATAGAAATACTTTTTGTTTGCTTGTCACTCTGCGTGAAATTAACCCTAGAACCCTACCCATATTTTTCCCAAGGTGCTTGGGCACTCTGTTCTTGAACTTACAGACGTTTTGCCGTCAAATAATTTGTTTACAAAGAAACAGGGTGCTCAGGTACCCTGGGTAGGGTTGTAGGGTTAATCGGTAGTATTGTATTTGAAATGGATTTTAGGCTTTTCTGTCAGCAACATTTATCAGAAAAAAAAATATTATTTATGTACATACATATTTCTTATAGTTTTTTGCGAATCCCACAAAACATTCACACATCTTGAAAATGTCAGATTTCTATGTGCAGCATTGTGAAAGGTACAAGGGCGTGACAGGTATTGTGTTGATAGCGATGCCAACAACAACAACCTCTCTGTAATTGCACAACAAAAAAAAAGTGAGCAAAATGGATGTCCTTATTTTCTTTAGAAAAGCGGTTTCATGCGGAAACCCCTGTGCGGGAAAAAATTGGCACTTGACGATACTTCTTTTGGAAAAAAGTACAAGTTTTCCAGCTTTTGCTTTTTGTTTTTTTATTGAAATAAGAACGTATCGCACAAGAATGTATAGGTAAATATGTGTACATGTGCTTAATAAAAAAAAAGAAAAATTGCCTTGCATTGACTAAACGATGTGTCAAAATGAATACCTATACGCTACAAAAAATGGTAGCTATAAAAAAGTACTTTGTTTTTATTATAATACATTTTGCACTCAACCTCGCTTTAGTTAAATAAAGAATTTAAAAAAAATAACAAAAAAAAAATAGGACAACAAATTATTTTATTGCAACCTAAACGTTTGAGAACAATATCGATAAAAAATATTTTTAACAATGTTTGTATACAAAATAGAAATGCAACATTATATTTTTCTTAATCCAAATTAACAACAAAATCAATGTTAGCGCTATGTTTCCCTGTTGAATCATTTGTGTTCTTTCCTGGCGGCGAGTCTACATCCTTGTTCACACTCTCTGATCCATCTTTTGTTAATTTCGATGACGACGATGAAGCTGAGCTTGCTTCCAGCTGTTTCTTTTCATTCACGTCAAGTAACTCCCTTTCATGACACAAACGATGCGACTTACATTTATTATGATGATTGACAATTTCTAAACGGAAATTTGAATTTCCTTCGACAAAGGACGTTCGAATGTCAGGAATATCGTTCGACCATTTTCGACAAAATTTACAGTACATAGTATTTGCAGTTTCATCATACTGCAACCAATCGAATTGGTACAACCAATTGGATCTAAATCGTCCACTTTTTCTAGACGATGTCGTCGCCACTGGTACAGGTGCAGGAAGTGTCACATTATTACTAGAAACTGATTGTGGTGGTACATTTCCTGAGCCACCTCCACTGATCATATAAGGGTAGTTTGATGGAATTTTTGGTAAATTCGTACTGTACATAACACCCTCTTGTCTGTTCATATGCTCTTGTACGGCAGTTGATGTTGGACAAGATAAATGCTGCTGCTGTTGCTGATGCTCTCTATGTCGTAGGAAGCAACGCAAGGACGTATCTGACTCTCGGGGGGACATTATGCCGGGTTCCGGTGGTAACCATGTCTTTAAGTTATGCTTTTGTTGGTGTTGGAAATCTTTTAATTGACTCTGGAATTTTTGCATCTCGTTGGCAGATGCCTGTTGGGAATTAAAAAAATGCTGGTCTTGCGACGATGAAGAATGTTGATGGAGATGGTACATTGTGGGCTGGGAATGATGAGGGTATCTTGACTGATGGTAATAGTACGGAGACGAGGGCGACTGTTGTTGGTGCAATTGTGGCTGCACCGAGGATGGCATTTGTGGCTGATGTTGAGTTGCAGGTAGCGTAGTTGATGTTGTCAACATTGTTATCGATGGTATTATTATATCGAGTCGAGGATTATCGAGAATAACAGTTTTCTGTATCTTTTCAACAGCGTAGCCGAGATTGATTTTTTTGTTTTCGTTTTTGGTTTTAAATTTTGAAGAAAAGAAGAAAGAAAAAATGAAATAATAAAAAAATAACTTAAAAAAAGAAAACAAAAATAAGAAGGGGAAGGATTTACATTTTTTTTTTAAGTTTCAGTACTTTATGCGTTTTAGATTTCAAATAAAAATAAAACTCAACATAACAAAATAAACATAAGACACATTGATATAGCTAAATTAATAGACAAACATTTTCTTTTGTTTTTTGTTTAGATTTTTTCTTTTTTTCGGCCGATTACATGTATGTTTATCTCAATAATCCTTCGCCCTTCGTATTTTATTTTTTTTTTATATTAAGTTCTTTTTTTTACTACTTCCGCTATTTATAATGGGCCCGTTAAATTCTCGTCTGTACGTATGAATTCATTAATAAATAAGTAAAAGAGATTATATTAAATAAAAATTAAAAAAAAAAAAATAACATCAAAAATAAGAATAACAAAATTGGAACCATCGAACCGGTCCAAAGAAAAAACCTTAACAAAACTAAAGGACAAGTGTTTTTTTTTGCCATTGGATATTCAAATTTAAAGATCTACTGATTTTTAATTTGGATAGTTTACAGAAAAAAAGGGATATACTAAGGGTAAACAATATAAACTTACCGGCAACAGTTCGGGCGGTAAGGATGCATGATGTTGCTGCTGTTGCTGCTGAGCATCCATTAGTTCCTGTTTAATACTAAGCGATTGACTGAGACCAGCTCCTTGACTCGCTGATAGTGGAGAGTCACGACGACCACCCGTGTCCTCTGATTCTGAATTGTTTCCTGTTTTTGGCGCGGGACTCGATTTAAAATTACTATGGGAGGATGCCTGAAAAACGTTTAATTTAATGTAAAAATATTTGCATACAACTAACTACAAGTTTTATTAAAAGGATATAACAGCCAACGACTTCAACGTAATTATAATTGAAGAGTGTACGCGGTAATCGATTTGGTTTTATTCAAGCTTTGAATAATAACAATAATAAATTGCCCACTAAGTGATTAGTGACTATGATTTTATGTAGCATAATTAAAGTTGACGTATTATTATTTTTATCGCTAATTGCATGGAAATTTGTTTGAAATAATTAGCAGGTCATTTTTGATTTAATGTAGATACATTATTGGCGTTATTAAAGTAGAGGGATACACACGTTTGTTTAAAGAGGTGTAATTATAAATTAATAAGGTGGACGTGTAATATGGGTGCTCTTTTTCAATTGAATTATGAACGCAATATTGGATGCCTACAATAAGGAATTAATACATTTTCAAATCTAATTATTTTAAATGATTTCAAAAGAGCAATGTTTTGATTATGATATTAAATTGAAGTTCTAGTTGTAGAAAAAAGTTGACCATTGAGAAACTTCAGAAGCGTACAATATAAGGAGGGGAACTTATTTTAGAAGTAAGGGTTCTAAGCAGTCAGAAAAGAAAGTTCATATTATTATTCATGACAACACAACTGGCTTACAAGTAAAAAAACTTTATTCTAATCTTAAACTACTACAAAGTAGTATACTTTATAATCTAATAACGTATGCAACGTTTAGTGTTGAAAAATATTTAATGAAATATTAGAAATTAATTGTGTCTCCAAAGTTTGAGAATTGTTCTTCTAAATACACGTATTTAATACTCTTTAGCATTTTGAAATTCCCATTTTCTTCCTCAAATATAAACAAGTGCGATTCTTCTTTTCACTATTGCCGCGAGGTCTATCATTTTCTACGAATGGGGTATCGCCTGTGATTCGCATTCGAGTTTGCCGTGACTGTCCTATAAAACAACAATGTTCGAAAAAATTGCCAAAACCATACGTTGCTAAAACCATACTTTTTTTTTAAGGACTGAAATTGAAATAAATAAACAGAACTAAACAGAACACTAACACAATCAAAACCAGACTGACTGCTATACTGTCTGTCAGTTAAATGCGTTTGGACTTTTCAACCTTTCGACTCGGTGTGCAGAAATACTCAGACTGAAATCTCAACTCCAACCCGACTCGACTCCTCGACTCTCCATATAAACGTACTAAAAAAAAAGTTTCTCAAAAGCAAAAAATGCTCTTCGATATGTGTGAAAAATATAACGCAGACAACACGAGTGGTTGCGAGAAGTAAAGCCTAAGCACTTAATAAGCTGTTGCATGAAATTTATATTATACTAGCTTAAACCCCGCCCGCTTCCCCAGGCAAAAAAAAGTGTGTAAGTTTTTTTTTCAATGTTTTTGTAATTTTTTTTTTGCATCACCTTTGTACCGTAATTATCTGCATTAAAAAAAACCAACTAAATTGGTTGAGAATTACGGGCGGTAGAGGGAAACATACGCATTTTGCCACTTAGTTTTATATATATAGATTATGTAACCATTGTAACGTACATACCATATTTAAAATAAAAACAAATGAAATATATATATCATATTACATTTTAAAATGATTTGCATTGCTTTATTTTGGAAACGTTGTAGATTTAATACTATATAATCATTACACAAAAATAAAATTCACCGGCAGTACTCAAAGTGAGGTTTAATCATAGCATAAAAAAATGGAATAATGGAATGGAATAAATGATGGAATTTACAAAGAATTTTTAAAGAACTGCGGGAAAAATACCACAACTTGGCTACGAAAATTATTTAATGATATTCTTTAATCGGGAATCTTACCGAAAGATTTCAAAAAGTCAAAAATCGTTGCCATTCTGAATCCAGGAAAAGCTGGATCTGGTACTGACACTGACAACCTATATTGAAGATTGCTTCGAGGGAAGGCTCAAGACAGATGCTGTATTTGTGGATCTCACAGCGGCGTACGACACGGTCTGGCCTACTGGAATGGTCTACAAACTTCTTGAAGATGTGCGTTGCAAGAAGATTGCATACCTTGTATGCAACAATATGCTCAGCAACCGCTCTTTGCAAGTATCCATCAATGATAAGTCCAGTAAGTTTAGACAGCTCAACAACAGCTTCCTACAAGAATCAGTCTTCGCTCCATTGTTGTTTAACCTCTATATCCACGATATCCCGAGCACAATGTCATACAAGTTCGCATATGCAGACGATCTAGCCCTAGCCACTTAAAGTCAAAACCTTAACATCATTAAGGAAACTCTTGAAAATAACGTGTAGAAGTGCTGGGATCCTATTTAAAGGCCTGGAGGCTACCACCAAGTGTGTAAAAACCCAGGCTTCCTCCTTTCACCTCAACAACGAAATGGCAAATGAGTTCAATGGTTCCGTGCTACATTATAACAAGTACCCTAAATATCTTGGGATTACGTTGGACAGAACCCTGTCCTTCAAAGAACATTGCCAAAGTACATCTGCTTAACTCGGAACAACTTGATGCATAATCTAGCTTCTAGCTTTTGGGGTGCAACATCAGACATATTACTGCTGTTCTTGAGCTGGTATACTCAACTGGCGAATATGGAGCTCCTATCTGGCTTAACAGTGCACATACTTACCAAGTAGACAGCCAGATCAATAGGCCATGCGCACAATCTCGAGCACCATACGGTCCACTGCAACTCAATGGCTACCAGTCTTAAGCAACACTGCCCCGCCCCCACTAAGACGCCGAAAAGTAGTATTAAGGGAGTTTGGAAAAATATCACATAACCGAAGCCTTCCAATTCACGAGCACATCAACGTTAAAGACTCATACCGGCTAAAATCCAGAAAACCACATTTGAGGCAAGCAAAAGTTTTGCTACTGTCCAACTTTGACGTTGCCGAGGAGTGGCTGAAAACTTGGGTGGAATTTTCCCCGAACAACAACATTGTAGACGACCCCACTGCTCGAGATCCAGGTTTTGAGCTTCCAAGGCACATGTGGACCCTACTCAATAGCATAAGGATATAACACGGTGGCTGTGCAGACGGCCTGCATAAATGGGGTCACAGGCCTCTACATCAAGTGCCTGTGATTGTAGTGAAAATCGACAAACTATTTATAAACTACATAGTATCCAACTGCCCACTCCGCAAGTTTAACGGACCTATTAAAGACATTCAACAAATAACGCCTGGTGCTCTCCAATGGCTTGCTGTCCTCGACTTTAAATTATGACACTAAATGTAGTTTACATGCTTCTATGTTTAACGTATTTCTTTATTTTCTTCTTTTTCTTACTGATAAATTGTAAAAGGTTTCTGTGATCCATACGATAAATAAAATAAATTAAAAAAATGTTTAATGCATTAACTTTTTAATTTTACTTCTTATTCTACTAAAAAAGAATACTTTGTTTGTACTTTTATTAACTATATAATTTATATGTAAATAAAACTTTAATTTTGAATCAATCGTGAAACCTTAATATTTTTTTATATTTAATATGTTCAACTTGCTTAATAATTTGCCCGTCAACTCTTAAGTTTAATTATGAATTATTCTCAAATTCAGGGATAACCTTAATTTTTTTTTGAGTGAAGTACAGTTACGAACACAAGATCAACAAAACAAATTCTATTTATCCACTTGTGTTCAAATCCCAGCCAGAAATTTGACTTTTCCTCGGAGGAGAAATTGACACTATACTGATATTTTATTGGTCATTTGGCCGTTTTCGAGAAAAATAAAGTAAAGTACCGTTATCTTTGAGCTTATAATGAAAATTCCAATACCTCGAATTATTGGCCTACTGACCACTTTCAAGCAAATCGACCCAGCCGCTTAGGTTTTAAACCAAGGTATGGACAGACAAATTTGCGAAACAAACTTCTTCTAGTTTCTATAATCGGAATACCAATTTTGATAAAATTCTCAGATGATTTGTCATACGCGGCAGACTTAGGCAAGAAGTCTTAAGCTTTCGACACGTTAGCGTGTCCGGATCAAGGCTAAATTCGCTAACATAAGCCTAATATATGTATGTTCATGCCCCCACGGAAGAAAGGGACCCTGCCACCAAAGAGCTCCTCGACAAAACATACGAGTAATGTCCTAAATACGACGTTAAAATCGTATTGGGCGATTTTAACGCCAAAATAGGAAAGGAGGACGTCTTTGGTAGGGCAGTCGGTAAGCATAGCCTACACGACACCACGTCTGATAACGGACTAAGGCAAATTGATTTCGCTGTTGAGCGAAATGTCACCATAGCAAGCACATGGTTTCCTCATCTCGATATTCATAAGCAAACATGGCGGTCCAATGATCACGTAACGATCAACCAAGTTGATCATATTACGATCGACGCAAGGCATGCCTCCAGTATTCTGGATGTCCGCACCTTCCGAGCGGCCAACATAGACTCGGATCATTACTTTGTTGTAGCCAATGTACGAATGCGGATATCCCAAACTGAGCAGCAAAGAAGAATCAGTTAACAAATTTAACGTCGAAAAGTTACAATCGCAAGAGACCACCAGACTCTTCGCTGAACGCGTATCCCGAAATCTCTCAATCACCCCTATGCCACCAGCATCAAGTGCCGAAGACCAGTGGCAACGCAGCCAACATGCCATCAGAAACGCCGCGACTGATGTACTGGGTCTCGCTCGCCCACCACCGCGAAACCCCTGGTTTGACGAAGAATGCCGGTGAGTGCATGCAGCAAAACAAGATGCATACAAAGCGGCTATGCAAAGGAAGATGAGAGCTGCTCGTGAGCTCTACGAGCAAAGGAGACGGGAAGAACATCGGCTTCTCCAAAAAAAGAAGAAAGAGCATGAGAAGCGCTCGTTTGAGAATATCGAGAGTTTATACTCCATGAACAATATACGGAAGTTTTACCAAAAGTTTTTATTGCAGAGAAGCAATACCCGTACAGAAACCTGTAGAGATGAAAATGGAAACCTCGTAGTAGAATCACAGTTGGTGCTGATAGTATGGAAAAACTACTTCTGCAGACTGTATAACAACATCCCGCTGTCAGGCAGAATGAAACATTCCACCTGACCAAAACGAAGTGAGGATAGCAATATCCAAGCTAAAATTCAACAAGGCTGCTGGACCTGACTGCTTACCGGCCGAACTTTTCAAGGCAGCTGGGGATGAATTGGTAGAGTGCATACACCAACTCATCTCTAAGATTTTATAAGACGAGTGTATGCCTGATGAATGAAATCTCAGCATCGTTTGCCCGATCCACAAGAAAGAAGACTGCGCCAATTATAGAGGCATCAGTCTCCTCAACATCGCATACAAGATCTTTTCTGCGATATTGTGTGAACCCCTGAAACCTTTTATCAACAGCCTGATTGGACCCTATCAGTGCGGTTTCAGGCCAGGAAAGTCCACCATCGATCAAATCTTCACACTTGGGCAGACCCTGGAGAAAACCCAAGAATTCCAAATCGATACTCACCATCTCTTTATCGATTTCAAGGCCGCCTATGACAGCATTTATAGAGAATAGCTTTAAAGAGCCATGTCTAGTTTTGACATCCTCGCCAAAAATGTCCGTTTGTGCAGGCTGACGATGGAGAAAGCTCGCTGCTCCATCAAGGTCGGTAATGACCTCACCGAGACCTTTGATGCCAGAAAAGGTTCTAGACAAGGTGACGCGCTGTCATGTGCCTTCTTTAATATTGTGCTTGAACGGATTGTGCAGAACTCACAAGCCAACACCGGAGGCACAATCTATTACAAGTCTGTACAACTGCTTGCATACGCCGACGATATAGACATTATCGGAAGAACTCAGCGGGCTGTCACCGGTGCGTTTGCAAGCATTGAGGCGGAAGGGGCCAAAATGGGTTTAGCGATAAACGAGGGCAAAACCAAGTATATGCTGTCAACAAGAAGGGACAATCAACACCGACGAATTAGACAGAACGTCACAGTCGGCAGTTATAAGTTCGAGGTAGTAAGGGACTTTGTCTACCTTGGCTCTGCTATAAACTCGAAAAACAACATCAGCACAGAAATCAAGCGAAGAATAACTCTGGCCAATCGCTGTTTTTTTGGGCTTATAAGGCAATTCAACAGTAAAGCCCTATCTCAAACAGAGACTCTGTATAAGACCCTGATCATCCCAGTCCTGCTTTACGGCGCTGAAACATGGACTTTATTGAAAGAGGATGAAGATATCCTTGGTCGCTTCGAGAGAAAAATTCTTCGTAAGATTTTCGGTCCCGTTTGCGTTGACGTGTTTTGGAGGAGAAGATTCAATCACGAAAAAAACTGCGTATTAGACGTCTAAGATGGCTAGGACATGCAGAGCGAATGGACATCAACGCTCCGGCCAGCAAAGTCTTCGAATCTAACCCCGAGGGACGACGCAGTAGAGGGAATCATCGCCGTAGGTGGCGCGCACAAGTTCAAGGGGACCTCGGTCAACTTGGAGTGCGCAACTGGAGTCAATTAGCTAAAGACCGAGCTAAATGGAGAGGCTTTTTGGTTGAGGCCCAGGTTCACCCCGAACTGTAGCGCCACCTAAGTAAGTATGTAAGGATCTTTGCTGTTCGTCAATGTATGAAAATAAACTACAAAAACGACGAACGACCTGAAACATTACATGAATACTTCTGGCTACAAATGGTGACAAGGACAAACATTTTCTAAGAGTGAATGTTAACATCCGTTTATAAAGTCCCTTACAAATAGAAAGGAAGACATTTCATAAGTTTCACATAATTTGGTAAAATTTTTGTTCACATAATGTAGGACGTCTGTAGTCAAACGTAATTGTTTCTGAAGAGCACCTATGGCTGAGCACAGAAGTTTATTCAAGATGGCTGCGCCCATAGAATCTAGTGTGTAAAATATTCGTCGATGATGTATGTTATGCAGTTGTCCTCGCAGTGGAGCGAAAATGGTTACTTAAATTGGTGCTGTGGTTATAATTTGTAGGTGAAGAATTAACAAATGGAAAAAGATTGAAGATATGTATGTAGGTTTTCGCGAATATTGAATGAGGTTAGTTGAACAAGGTTTGGATGGTCGACGACGCAAAATATTTCTTTTTTTTTTTACAAACGGTTAAAAATAGTTACTTCATTTACGATGGAGTTTGGCGTCCAAACGCAAGTCATTTTCTTATTTCGGAATACAGGTCGGCTGTAGTACACAATTGCGATGTGTTCACCTTATTATAAAAAAACGAATTAAACTGGTAAGCTAGTAGAAAGTATAAGGCTATGTACAACTGGATAGTTGCCTTACGAAGTGATAATTAGCTTTCTTCCAGACAAAAGATATAAATGTATTCTAATACCTAAAACCTTTTGGATTACCTTCAGCAATGTTATAAATAGCCGTGAAGCCTGCTGCATCTCAGCGGGCGCATTCTCATCTCGTCTTGATGACTTGAAACGGAAGAAATCATAAGAGTATAATATTGTGTTGAATAGTGAAAAGTGTAATAATTAATGTTGATATAATATGTTACTATATGTTAACAAATTAAAAAATATGTATGTTAAGCAAAACCTTAGGATGGGGATTCAGAGACGATGCAACTACTTTACGGCATAGCAAAATAATAGATCATTGAAATTAAGTTTTATATACATATGTATGTATATTTTATTTTAAATTCGCCTCCATTTATAGATAATTACTAGAGATATGGGGAAATCGCAAGCGAGTGAAGGTTTAAGAAACTTAAAAGTGAATGAACATATATAAATTTGAAGTACATAGTAAAGGACTTTGTCTACCAAGGCTCTACGATGAGCTTCGCAAATAACACCAGTGGGGAGATAAAATGTAGAATTGCTCTTGCCAATCGCTGTTTTTATGAGCAAGAAAGGCAATTGAGTAACAAAACCCTATTTCGAACTACTAATGTAACTCTGTTTAAGACAGTAACTAACCCAGTCCTACTGTATGGCGCAGAGGCATGAACATCGTCAAAATTGGATGAGGATGCCCTTAGTTACTTTAACAGAAAAATACTTTGAGTGATCAAGAGGACGATCTTGCGGTAGGTGGCGCAAACAAGTGGAGGGGGACCTCAACCAACTTATCGTGCGCAACTGGAGACAGTTGGTTTGTAACCTGGCTAGCTGGAGAGGTTTGTTGGTTGAGGGCCAGTTCCACCCCGGATAGTAGCGTCACCTAAGTAACTAAGTTAGGCTTCAGTTGGCGCTGGATACTAAACACTCACATCTCAATCAACGGTCAAGAAATGTGTTTTCTATCTGCTAAACCGAGTACACATTCAGAATGATTACCCGAACTAAATGTCGCGAAATCCAATGAAACTACTATATTAACCCATCTTGCAATGCCTCTCTAAGGTAAAAGTTCGTCAAGACCACAGACAAGTCCGATGTTATTGGTAAATAGCTTTCCGTCTATATATCTGTATCTTTTGCATATTTAGAAAAAAAAAAACCAAAATACTTTGGATGTATGAGTAAACACCACTTTCATGCGACCCGACAACTATTACATGTTTTATATAAAAACCCATCAAATTTCTCATTAAACTGTACAATTCACAGTCACTGGATTTCACACAACACCAATTGCATTGACAGTGATATACCTATATTTATTTATTTTTGTAATCGAAACTATCAGTCATATATCCAACGAATCGATTTCAATATGCTGCAATTTGCACGCGACTGGTGCCGCCCGGAATACAATAACAATAACAATGTACTCGTATATCAATAACTCAACACCGACACCGAGGTAAATGTTTCCCTTTTCGGTGTTGATATCGAAAACATTTAAATCAAATAGATCATTGATTAAATCAATTTTCGGTGTTACACCAATGAAAGAGCCAATTTAATTCGGTCAATTAGCTCAGACAGGTAGAGCGGTTTGCACTGTGTGCGGTTGTTTTTGAACGAACGGGGGGGAAGGGGGAACAATTGGACTCTTAGTTCTCCGAGATACTATTACACAGCGCTATAGAATTACACATATTTACAATTTCAATTTCCACTTTAGCAAATATTGACTAGACTAATCTGTTCGTGGAATTCCTTATTTATAGAGAGTAGTTTTCCAGTTGGGACTAAACAAATCATTTTGAATTATTTATATTCACTTAGTCATTTGGTTGGCAATAAATAATATTTTCCCTTTCATATGTCGTTTACCTACTTTATTAACTATTTAGAGAGTCACATGAGTAAGCTGTGTTTAATGATAAAATCACGTATAATTGCCTATGTATTATTCACGCTTACTTTCAATTTCAATTAATTGATAAGACCGGTGCTTATGTAACTGAGAGTTTTTTTATTTTCATTTTTTGCGATTGTGGTAGGTCTGATATTATAATACTGGGGTTCACTGGGTTATACAGTTGGTGTTTTGGAATATTGCAAGAGCTTTTGCTAATGGGATTTTCGTTCGATTTAATTTGCTTGCAAATTTAATTTGTTTAATAAGTTATAACGCACGTTTTTTGCAATTAGAAACATACTGATACACGTTTTTTTTTTTTGTTTTAGGTTTGTTTGATATCTTTTTTGTAAATGAGATGCTAAATTATGAATTATTCACTTATGTAGGTCTACAGTTAAATGAAGAGTTATTTATTCCGGTGACCATAGCAGTTAGTAGAAAATATAACGTGAGACTTTACATCCACTTGTTATTTTCGCAATTTAGAGAATGTACTGTATTCTAAGATCTTATGAATGGATGTTGGAGTTTATCTTTTCATGCAGTTACGGTCCTATCAACAGTTGCTCAAATTGCCAGGAGATCTTTTTTTTAACACTGACACAGGTGTTCCTCAATGATGCGTTCTCAGTCCTATACTGTTCGCACATTTTATTGATGATGTGTCTGATTATTTGTCTGCTGGGGTCAGTTTCGGAGGTGTAAATGTTAATTTTTTGTTTGTCGCAGATGACTTCGAAGTTCTAGCCGAGAGTACACTTACACTGCAGCTACAAATTAATTATTAAGTTAAAGCATTACTGCCAACAATACTGCCAAATCTAAAATCACGAGACCTATTGAAGTAGTCAAACAATTTAACTGTCTAGGAATTCTTTTCACGCACAATCTAGACTTGTACCCTAACGTAAAAGAAAAAAACGGTAGCAGCAAAAATGGCCATCAAGGAAGGCCATGTGGAGGACATTTTTTGTAACCAGCGCGTAGATATCACGTCCAAATTCAAGAGATTTGATGCTACCTAAACTCTTGTCCTTCCTACGGCAACCAGGCATAATTTTAAGCGCCTCTTTAAGCTCCCCGTGACAACGTCCACTTGCCACGCATGGCATATTGAATTTGGGCTCCCACAAATCTACTAAAAAAATGTTAAGTCAAATGCAGATTATGTAATCAAGTTTATTACATTTCAATGCCGTTCAATATCCTTTAAGGAATGGTATGATAGCGCAACCGAACATGGCGTTGGTTTCGACCTGGTCGAGTTTAACCTTCATGATTGGCACGATATGTTTTATCGCAGCATAGCAAAGGTTGACCAGTATTTCTACCAACATTGTCTGAGCAGAGAACGGAAGTCAACAAGCACCCTAATTTATAAGGAACTTTGCCAGTCACTAAGTACAAGTTACTACTTTTGCAGGGAGTTAACAGTCAAGCTCAGAGTTTAAAATAAGAACGAACACCTCGCATAGGCAAAATCTTCGAACCATTTGTACAAAATGAGGATATTTACACTTCTTAGCAGTGTACCACCCAGCTCATACTACAGGAGATACGCCAATTATATTTCTCCACGAACTATCTCACACTTGCAGAAGCTAAGCAAGCTCTTAACTGTTCAAATGGCTGGAAACAGCTCTCAACTTTCTGTAGTCAATCTTTAACTATCGCAACAGTTTTGTAGATTTATAGATGCTATTAACTACGTATACATATTATATATATGTATGTATATAATATTAATTAAATATTGAAATTAATCACACTTGTAACTTTCATTATTTACTAGTGGGCACCCGGCGTGCGTTGCTGCGTCTAACAGAAAAAAAAAACTGTCAGGCAGGCGCCTGGGGCTAAGTCTATTAGAGAACAGTTTTGTACCGGGCAACAGTGGGCAAGTGGTCCAAACTTAAATGTATATATTAACTTTTTTTCTTAGTACAAAAGTACTATAATACTTAAGTAGTGGGTAGACCGACGGTACCCGGCGGCATGCGTTGCTACAAAAAAAAAAAAAAAAAATGTGTAGTACTAAAGTACTTTACTACTAAATGACTACTTCACAGGAACACTCTCGGGACAAAACCGAAGATTGCCTGAAAATTTGAGCTCAATCGGCTCAGTGGTTTCGAAGTCCATAGCATACAAACAAACATACATTGCATTTTATATATAAGATATATTATTCAATCCACTATTTATTTTGAAATATATGTATAACATTGATATTAATGAAAAGTCAATTCTAATACAGGGTGTCCGCCGGGAACGTATACTACTTTGTTTTGCCGCCATTTTGGTAAACATTAGTCTTGACAGTTCATATTTGGCAGTCGTGAAGTAGACACGTGGCAAATTTATTATGGAAAAATATTCGATAAACCAACGTGTTTTAATCGTTAAAACATTTTATCAAAATCAATCATCGATTACTGTGACGATGAGAAAGTTACGTGAAATTTTTGGGAGAAACAACGTGCCAACAAAACGCACTATTTATCGTGTAGTGAATGATTTCGAAGAAAGAGGGTCTGTAGGTGATAGGCCCAAGCTTGATTAACATGTGGTATCAACAAGACGGTGCCACATCGCATACAGCCAGGATTACAATGGTATTACTGCGAGACTTCTTTCCACAACAAGTTATTTCAAAAAATGGTGATGTTGATTGGCCTCCACGGTCGCCTAGTTTGACTGCTCCTGACTTCTTTTTGTGGGGATATCTGAAAAGCAAGGTTTATGCAAACAAACCAGAAACGCTTGAGCAACTCAAACAAAATATTCGTGATGAAATTAATGAAATACCGCGTGAAATGTGTGAGAATGTAATGAAAAATGTGCTCAAAAGGGCTCGCATTTGTGAGACTAGCAGAGGCGGACATTTACCTGATATTGTATTCCATACATAATTGCCGACATTAAATAAAACATTTATCAATAGCCGTATTTTATTATCGCACATGATCCATATGGATCTTTGATTTCTATGCAATACAACAACAATATGAGATCTTGCTTTCTATCAGGATCAATTTCGTGATGCAGACATTTTTTTTTTTATTCCTTGGTAGGTTACACAACCACACTACAGGACACAAGGAAAATAATTTCGTTGATCCGGATCCGGATCGTTTTATTTTCGTCGTGTGATCTATATGGATCTTGGGTGATAATAAAATACGGCTAATATAAGATCCATTCTCTTTCATTTAATCAAAAATTATAAACAAACAAAGTAGTATACCTTCCCGGCGGACACCCGGTACAATTGCTAATATGTTGTTTTGTCAAACAAAACGCTATCTTTTAATGAATTGAAAAAAAAAAAAAAAAAATAATAATAATAATAACACGGTCCTATCACTTTTTTTTATTTGTTTTATTAAAAACAGGCTTGCTGGTTGAGGTGGCGTTTGGTACAATACACACGCAGCTTAATAATTCGGCAAGATACTACATGCCATTTGATTTTGCTACCCAATTAATTTTAGTTGCTCCAGCTTTTGCTATCGCAAAAAAAAAAAATAAATCAGGATATGTAGCGGTAACGTCATCGATTGCCACGCTAATAGTTCATTGTTCAAATCCTAATGTTTATTTCTCATGACCTATACATATAAAGCCATTCTGATCAATTGCGAAAGCTTGCGTGAAGACTACTGCGAATGCATAACACGCAGTAGTTTGGTCATATGACTGAAAAAAAACGTTCGCCCTGATGGATGATTGATATGTTTATGATATTTGGTGGTCGGGAAAAAAAATACAGTGAATCAGAAGCAAAGACAAAAATTTGCCCAATTATCTGGACCCCACCGGAATTTTTCTGAAACATAAACATCTGAGTTTCAAACCAGTACGCCAATCTATCCCTATCTCTATATCTATCCTTTCCAACGCCAGCACTATGTAAACACATTTAGAGGGTATTCATCACCCCCTGAGGACCTTAAATGCGCGCCAATTACAAGGAAAGAAGAAAAAAAAACCTTCCACAAATAATCTAAAATGGAATGTTCGTTGTTTATACACTTTTTCGTTTGTCGCAAAGTGAAGAAGCGGAGACATGTGAATCCAATATAATATAATACTTCATTTTCTTAAACTATTTTCATAGTGATTGCCGCCTTAAATTTAAATTTGCTTAACCAAACCCTTTACACATTTCAACAGCGTCACTGATCTAAATTCGTTAAAAACTAAACTGATTTCCTCGATAACAAACAACTAAACATAATCAGAGGAAATAAAAAAAAACAAACAGGAGAATTATAAAGGAGTATCATATAAAAGGACGAGAGCAGCATAGGATTTTAATAAATAACGATGAAATCTAACTTCAAAAAAAAAAAAAAAAAAAACAGTAAAATTATAAAAGTCCGCTCTAGATGGCAGCCGATGAAACTATGAACACATTTTTTCGAAGCAGTAACAGGTGATTTGACAACCATATTTATCGGCGGAAATTATGCTAGAAACCTCAAGACTCGAACAATGTATAGGATTTAAGGTCCATTCACAGCTGAGCGACCTGCGAATGGGAACAAGCGAATAATTCGCCAATTTTGACATTTCATTCGCAGTCATTTTTTGACTTTCAGTTGTCATTGATATTACTTACTTTAACGTCCACGATCTTACCCACCAAGAGCAAAACAAAAGAATTGTGAGGTTAAACTCTCGCGAATGTTTTGTTCGCGCGAATGTGGATTGTGTCCTACATGTGTGGATGTGAATAAAAGTTAACAGTTCGTGAAAAGTATTCGCTTATTCGCGGGAAATTTGGCGAATTGTTAATTTCTTCACAGAAACTAATTATATACTATTTTTATATTAATCGATAAATAAATTAAGCTCTCTTCTTTTGGAATAGAAGAATTTTCAATGGTGTGCTTATAAATGTGCTAAAAAAGGTTTATTCACAGTTTGGGCATTCGCAGGTCGCTAAGCTGTGAATCAACCTTTACAGAATAATCGGTTATCGCAATACAAGATCTTAGCTGCCATATTATGTATCGTATAAATCTTTTGCCAACAATTTGGTTGGTGCATTGTGAACCCAATGGGGCGCCGTGGCGTAAGTGGTTAGTGTGTCGGATCACTACGCATGAGGTTCCAAGTTCGAGTCCCAGAAAATACCAAAAAGTTTTGTCACGGTCCCACCTCTCGCGAGCGTCTGACAAACATCCGAGAGTATTGTTGTCACGAAAAAGCTCTCAAATCGCCGTTCGGATTCGGCATTATACTGTAGGTCCCTTCCATTCGTGTGAAAAAATATAACGCACACAACATGAGTGGTTGCGAGAAGCTAGGCCCTGGCACTTTAAAGAGCTGTTGCGCCAAATATTAAAATTAAAAATTAATTGTGAACCCAAAATCCCAAACTGTTCAGAACTCAGTTCAAAATTGGTCAAGTAAATCACGTAAAATATTCGTTCAATTGAGCGATATCGGGATTTGATGAAAGACAAATTAGATTCGCTAAAAAAAAAAACCAGCAAAGGACTTCTAGAATAATGCCGTCAAAGTTGAGTAACCACTTAATGAGTGGATTCAAAAAAGAACTTAAAGTTTTTCTATCTAGAAATAGGATTGTTCAGCTAGTGTTTAAGACAGTAAAACAACGGTAAATATAATTCGAGAATAAAGGTCAAAGACAAATAAAATTTTTGAATATGAAGGGTGCAGGGGAAGAACGATTTCAGTAAATTTTTTTTTACAAAATTGAGCATCCGTAAAGCCCTTTTAAAAAAGGTTATTAGTTTGATCAAAAATGTGCTTTGAAAAACATGGACTGAGAACCCGCAATGCATATGTACCTCGGTGGATTAAAGTATAAAGTTTTTCCCCTGGTCCCAAATTGTTTCAAATGTTTTCTACAAATTCTTACTTTTTTAGGTTATGTCGAATAGAAGATAAACAAAAATGTTCCAATCAAGAGACGTCAGTAAGAACCAATAAGTAACAAAACACAAATATTTTAATTCCCTAAAAAAATGGCCCCTTATAATATTCCAACGATAGACACGCAATGAATACATTTACTAAAAGCACTACTTACTCCATAGTCAATAATATTTGTTTGCAATTAAATCTGACGTAAAGAGTAATTTGGTGTAGATTATCATTAAATGATAGACTTTGAATAAAAAAAAGTACCATCATTCAAATGCATTGGCTATTGTTTTCTAATTACTTTGGTTACATATAGCCATTAGCATACGAAAACCCCCAAAAGTACCAGCATTTCAGTAAGAGTGCTTGTCAGGGCAGTGTATCGAAATATTAACACTATTTATGTTTTTCCGGAAGAGTATGCTTGTTGCAACGAGTATGCATACATAATTTAAGTCCCATCAAAACACCCCATCGCACCCCACCGACACGACCCGCCCACACACGAAAATACTATAATCACCAATCAGTGAATATCTTTTGGCAGTTTTGGGGTGCCCACACAAACAGCTTTTCCATAACAATTAGCATAATAAATTATTTTTTGGTTTTTTCGAGAGCAGAGCATCAGCAGTATCATCACCCAACACCATGATATAGAGAAGTGATTTCAGAGGCGCTAATTATTCGCCAACAACTTTTTGTATGACAGCGGCCATGGCAAGGATGTTTAATTTGTAATTTTGTGTTATTTGCGATTCCATTATTGAAATCAACCGATGTTTGAATTGTGCAAGGAATCGCAAACTAAGCCCACCAGTCACTCTAGTACTCGTATAATCCTGCAAATTTATTTGAATAGCGTTTGGCTTTTCAAAATGCAATTCGTTCGAGTAGAGCAATTTGATGATCTGTTTCAATAATCCCTTATGCAATAGATACTTAATTTATAGAAATTTCATTTAGTTGATGGGGATTTTTTCTGTTCGTCCTGAGCAAATTTGTAAATTTATGAAGTGATGAAGTGTATTTATTTCACTGGGGCGGGTCGTGTTGAGAGTGGCAGTAAAATCACAGTCTATTAACATGAAACAAAAAAGCGCATTCTGAATACAAAAATTTGCAAACCATTAATATATTTATGTTTACAATGGTTTTACATTTTGATGAGGTAGTTGCCGAAGCCAAATTTGGTCTCCATTCATTTACTCGTAATAGAGTTTTTTCTCTTTACTCCAGAGAAATGCAACTGTAATCGAATTGTAATTATCAATTGAGATTTTATGAAAATAAATTGAACTTCAGTTTTGCGAAAAAAATAGGGATTGGGAATTAGTATTGAATGCGGATTGTTAGTGAAAATTGAGTAATTGCTCTCGTTGATATAAAGTTACGAAGGTATATAGGGGAGGCCGGGGTCAAAAGTAACACTTTTTACTAAATGTTATACATCTCTTAATGTTTTCTAAATTAGTCAGTCAAACAAGTTTTAACTTAGAGAATGATATTTCAGCTACAAAGTTCAAAAGAAACGTTTTAAAGATTCTGTTAAGAAAATGTATTTGACAAAATGTGGCAGTTGTTACAAATTACCCCGGCTACGGGGTTAGTTGTAACATAGGTCAGGGTAAGTTGTAATATACTCGTAAATTACTTTTATATTTGTCTTTCCCAAAATTGAATACTTTTTATTGAACGCAAGAAAAGAATAATACAATTAATTAGTTTATAAATAATAGCAAAGAAAAGTAACAATTCTTTTTTAAAAAAAAAAAAAAAAAAAATTAAAATTATTTAAGAGCTCGAATCATCTGTATCATAATTTATGCAAATATAGAGATGAGTGGCCCCCTTTATGCACCTAATGTGATTTTGCTGTCTTTGTACGTTATTAAATATGTAAAAAGGTCCTTACAAATGCAAAAAAAACATGTTTGAGGTTGAAAGTAACATGTTACAACTTACCCCACTATTGAAATTGCATACAAATGATACAATAAAGGGGGATTCCTCCAAAGCTCAAACTAACATACAAAGGCAGTGAAATCTTAAATACATGCATACAGAAAAACCCAGAATTGTATCTCTCGTGAAAAAGCACAAAAAAGAAAAGGTAAATACCTGTCGATTTCACGGACCACTGCCACAACTTCCTTTACAGACGTCCAAAGGACACGTAAAGCTGTCAGGACATTTGCTTGGAGTATACAAGTATTTTTCTCTTTGACGCGACTCTTAATTTACATATTCAACTCCTTGTTTTAGAGCTGTTACAATTTACTCGTGTTACTTTAAACCCCGTCCTCCCATACTCGTATGATAAATCCTATTTTATTGAAAGTTCTGACAGTTTTGTAAAGTAAGTTTCACACGATATGTGGTCATTTTGTCAGATATCTAAGTATTCATGAATGTAATTGACAATTATTTGACATGTAATTTGATTAAGTTAAGTTGTTAACTAGACAAGCTAAATTGAGTGACAGATAAAATAGCCACACAAATAGTATTAGAACATATTAAAAAAATAAAAATTAAAATATTTTCTTATTCAATGGTTGCTAGTCGTAGATGAAATTCTAGTAACAACAATTTCTGCCATCAGTGAAATCCTACAAACTGCTCTAAACGAGCTTTAAGGATGGATAGTTATATTCGGTCTAGGAAATTTTCAAAAACCGAGTTAGTTCTCTGTACTATTGAGAGAAATACTAAGCGGTTCTTTCCCTGTCGAACGGTACAAAATATCCGAGACCAACAGTTGACAGTACATTTAACTGGAATCTATATAAACGTTAAAAAAAAAGAATAAGAAAAGAATCATCGGCGCCCTTTATCTCCAATTGAAACTGGTGGAAAATCCCGCACGGAAGATATTAACCTATATATAGAGAGTGCCAAGCATCTTTTCAAGAATTCCCTCAATGCGAATTTCACTGCAGGATTGCAAACCATGTTCAAACAGTGATGGTTAGATCTATTAATTAAGGAGCCTCCCGCCAAATATGCAGTATGCCTTAAAAGAAAACGAAGTATAGAAGATACCCGATTATCCGGATCAATTATCACCAATGATGGTACGTTTAATCGAACGTCCGTATAATTCGCCATAAAAAAAATAAATAAAAAATAACGCCAATGAAGAAGAAATTGGCAAAGTATTTATTGGTTTACAGCGGTATTTGTATTTCATAATGATAACATATGGGAGCAGCTCAGTACTCCATTCAAAGTTTAAGCGATTCCGAAAACTTCAGAGATTCAATACCACGTTTGCAAAATATTTTACCACAGTTTTACATGTCAAAGTTTTTTGTTCACATCTGATAGGCAAATTAGGTCGGATAGTCACGGTTGGTAAATTCGACTACCAAACAAGTACACATCAGTCCTCCAATCCGAAGTTCTAGCCAAGTAGAATCTGGAACAACTAACTATGATACTACCATTGCAAGCTTAACCCAGCGGCCTTCACATCAATCGCAGTTTCACCTCTATCATGCAAAGCTTGGGACTCTGAGCAGGTAAATATCCAGATTATTTGGGTGATATGTTCGATAACCACCCGGAATCGAAAAATCAGTCGAATTGCTGGATAATGGTCTGAAAGGTGGCGAAAAGCTCTTAAGTTTAGTAAAAGGAAGGCGAAAAAACATTCTGACAGAATGTAAATTTGGGAAAGGAATGGACTGGATCAGAAGTTGTAGATAGAAGATCATTCTTGAAAACGAGCGAATCGGAGACAAAATAGAGCCTTGATGGGCACCAGCATTTATTTGGTTTGATGCAGATTTAAAACCCTTTTTTTTATAATTTGCACACACTCAACGGGTTATGAATACCCTTAACATGTTTACACACAGAACGGGCGTTGGAAAGGATAGATAGAGAGAAAGAGAAAGATTTGGTGTAGTGTTTTTTGAAGCTCAGTTGTTTATGCTTCAGAGAAACTCCGGGGGGGCATCAAGATAACTTGGGATATTTTTTTGTCTTTGCTTCTGATTTTTTTCCCGATAACCGATGTCATAGGAAAATCATCATCAACAGAGCGAACAATTTTTCCAGCCATATGACCAAACTACTGCCAGTGTTATGCCTTCGCAGTAGTCTTCACAAGCTTTCGCAATTGATCGGACTGACTTTATATTTCATGAGAAATAAATAAATGCTTGCTGACATCGGGATTTGAACCATGAACCATTAGCGTGGCAATTGACGACGTTATTGCCACCCCCAAATAATCCACAGAAGAAAAGTGTCGCCGATGCCAAATGCGCACATTTTCGACAAAAGAGTCTGATGCCAAACTCTGTCACAATGTTTTTGAAATATTAAGCGTAATAATGTTGATTTCACCAGAGTGGTGCAGAGATTGGTTTCACTTATCGTTGAGATATGACATCAAATTACCAGTGGACGTGTTGCCTCGAACGTTGTACTACCGGTCATTGAGGAGCTTTCGCTATTCAAGATAGTTCATTAGCTGACGATTTATCTGTGTTTCCATGACCTTGGAAAGAAGGGATGTAAATGCAATGAGTCGGTAGTTGGAAAGAGAGGAAGATTCGACTTTTTTAGGTACATACAGGCTGAACAAATATTATTTTCCACCTACTCGGGAAGGGAGGAGAAGGGTAGGATGGTGAAAAAGCAGTGAAGAAAAACACCTCTTTAGAACAATAGGGGGTATACCATCTGAACCAACGGATTGAAGGAAGTAGTCTCGCAACTGCACATGGGTAAAGATGGATTGGTCCCATGGAGTAATCTACGCTCTCAAGTACAGGAGGTAAAGCATAGTCCGGCAGCGTGCAGCTAGCTGCAAAACGCGCAGTAAATAAATTGCCCTGTCTAAAGAGCTGACAATTGGAACGTCATTATAAATGAAGTAAATGAGAGTTTTTGCCACCCTAGCGGTAATGTAGTATTTTTTGCCTTAACTTTTGGTCGTGGAAGAATTTAACACGAATAATGCGGGCATTGCAGTCATTTCTGGCTCATTTAAACTTTTCCGGTTTTCCTCAGTTTGGTTGGCCTTACAAGACTGAAAGCTTAATTCCTTTAACCGAATTGCTTCTTTACAGCTTGAGTCGTACCACGTGTTTTATAATCATATATACAAAGACTGCGGAGTCATTGAAGTGCCAAAAAAAAACCTTTCATTTCATAAGACGATGTTAAAATCTCCTAGGGATCCCCTGCTTTGGTGAAGTTCACGAGACTGCAGATCGAATGCTTTCATCAATTTTGATGTTCTGTGCCGTGTATTTTTTCCTTTCCCTTATTTTCAGGTGAAGCTAGGGCCACATACTCGTAGTGATATGCGAGCTTAAGCTATCTGTCTTAGTAACCCATGGAGAAAAGGAGAGATGAAAAACAGCAACGGAATTCCACTCATAAATTAGGATCTCATATAGCCAGACGTCAAAATGGAACTAACTAAACTGCATCAGCGAAAATCTAAACGGCATTGTCAAGCAGTCTGATTGTAACAATTTTTATGAGACCTTCAGAGCTGTCAAGCAAGCTCTTTAACATTGCTTTGAAAAAAAATGCGATCTGTAAAAAAAAATACCACTACATTTTTGTATAAAACGAGTTTCTTTTATTTTTAACGGTTGTGAGACCAGCGAGATGAAAGTCTTAGAATTGAACTCAAGGGGCTCCAAGCTCATATTTATTCAGGCACAGTACATGCACGAGTAATTCAAGAAATTCGAAAGGAAAATGCTTTGGTTAAACTTCAACAAATAAGTTGTTAGAAATACTTATGATAAAAAATAAATCAATTACCTGAGAATCCTGAGTGTAATGCCTGTCCTGTACATTTGCGTTATGTGTCGAGGTCAACGAATTATCACAGTTGGATGAGTTCTTACGTCTTCTCTTATTACTACTAATATTATGGTCTACCGGTGTGGTGGACATTTCTCTATCACGATCTCTATCTTTACTATAGTCTAGCTGCATTAGTTCATCACGACTGTCGGCCCGTTCACGTTCACGTTCACGTTCCCGTTCACTACTGATTACACCACCAGCAGTGTTGCTAACACTTCCCCCGCTACTAGCGATTATCGCTGTACCGACACCGCTGCCGCTACCACTTACGCCAGCGCCAACACTAGGAGATCGTTCACTTAAGCCTAATGCGGCTGTTGCGGCCGATTGGAGGCTAGCATTAACCGCGCCACTGTTACCAACAATAGCAGTAGAACTGCTGCCACTAACACCTTCACGGATACCACCACCACCACAGCTTAAACTACTACTACTGCGGTGGTGGAATTCACGTTCCCGTTCCCGTTCACGGTCTCGTTCCCGTTCTCGTTCACGTTCACGTTCACGTTCACGTTCCCGTTCTCTTTCCCTGGATTCCCGATCGAAATGCATTTTACTAGAAGGCGATGACGTCGCTGATTCTCGAAGCTTATCGCAATCGGTTCGATAATTTAAATTGTTATTATCTGTTAATCCTCGAACCTAGATATCATTCATTAAAAGATATGAAATTAGCCTTTTATGCTTATGTATAAATTCGAAAATTGTATCTTACCTGTAAACTTTCAGCTGTTTTCAAGAACATCGGCAATGAGCTTTGGCCAACATTCACCTCGCCTTTGTACATAAAGTCGAGGAGCGATCGCATCTCTGAGTATCTAACATCTTTTAAATAAATTATAGGATGTGGGTGGTGATTCTGCAGGAAGATTGTTTCGAAATACGGGCTGCATGCTGATAGAATTGTTTGATGCGCCTAAAAAGTAAAAGAAAAGAAACATGTAGTTATAAAAATGAGAACTCATAAGAAAAGAATAAATGTAATTTATGGGAGTGTTTGCCTAAGAACTAGCAAAAGGACACGATTGTCGTGTAAAACAACTCGAAGATAAATTTCTCTCACGTATTTCATTTCTGCTGCATCAGGCAAAAGGCTCCTTAGTGAAACAACGCAAAGTATGCGGAACACGGACAAACAGCAAGATGAAATGCAAACGGATTTGTAATATTAAAATAAATTGTCACACAATTCCATCTGTTTCCATGCATATTGAGCTTGGTGTGACAAGAGGTGGTTACGTGAGATTTTTTTTTTTTTTTTTTCCAAATAAATTTATATTAAAGGACCAAGTTAAAAAGAACAAAAAGGTCGGAAATTGCTTAATTAAAAAGTGTTCTGTTTATTCCAGTTTCGGGAATATTTCAAGTGAATGAACTCCTAAAAAAAAAAAGAAAAAAGAATTTGACAAAACAATATAGCCTATTGCTTTGCTTTGTTGCATAAAAGAATTGTGTGTTTTTTCTATACCGAGGATTTTCTATTATGATTGTTTGTTTTGTCGGAATACTTCGAAAATATAAGCAGCGCTTTGATAGTACTATACAATCTGATTATAGCGTAGGGCAAGAAGCTAGTACATAGTAGTGAGTAGCAGGCAGTGCGTTAATTGAAGTCAAACCTAGGATTGAGTCACAATTCCGTATTTCAGGCTAGTAGTAACTCTCGACATCTCAATGAGATTGGTGATCGTTTTTAAATAGTGTACTTGGGCACAAAAGGTTCAACCCAAATTGTGTGCTATGGCTTTATATTTTTGGAACATTTCGTCGCAGATCAAGTCAATCAAATGGAACTTTAATACGGATACTAAAATCGAATGTCGAAATAAATCAAATAATACTAACTTGTTGAAACTCAACACATTATACATATATACCTATATTCAGTAAAATGTCTTTACGTTATGTATTAGAAAACGCCTTATTTTACAATTGTTGGCTTTTAGTTTGAAAACTGTCTGTGAAGGAGTTCGGATAATTTTCTTTTCGGTTTAAGAAGAACGACCTTAATACGAGTACAGCTAGTTCTGAACATTTCAATGGAGAGGTTATTAGCTTGCTGCTTATGAAGTGGCCGTTTTTGAAATGAAAATTGAAACACTTTAACTTTATTAATGAAAGTATTCGCCGTTTGCTTCGAAACATTTTTGCCATTGGGATAATGCGTTGGTGAATTTCTTGCAAAAACAAAGATTCTTCGAGTCAATGAAGTCTTCGATTGCATTTTTGACTGCTGCTTCGTCTCTATACGTTTCTCCGCAACAAAATGATCCAGATGCTTAAACAAATGATAATCCGTTGTGGAAAAGTTTAGGGAGGCAGAGTTTCGTACTGCAGTTGAACCAACTTTTGGATTGTTGTATGTGATACGAGTGGCCTCACGTTATGATGAAACAGTATAACCTTATTCCTGTTAACCAGTGCATGCTACTTAACCACCAATTTCTCATGTATATTTACAGTTCCAAGCAGAACTTCTCGCCATTATTATTTCACCAGGTTTTAGGAAGGTATAGTGAATAACACCTGCTGCAGACCACCAAACTATTAGCATATAACTTTGAATGAAGACTTGGCTTCGCCATATGCACTGGTGTTTTATCAGTGTCAAACTACTGCGCAGATCGTCAACGATTATCATAGAGGATCTACTTCCATCACACGTAAGGAAAAATGGGCAGGGCATGCTTCGTTTCGAGCAAACAGAGAAGACCAAACTTCCAATCGGCGGGTCCTGTTTCGTTCTATCAATTTGTGTGAACTTCATTTATAATATTTGGCGCAACAGCTCTTTAAGTGCCTGAGCCTAGCTTCTCGCAACCACTAGTGTTGTCTGCGTTGTATTTTTTACACGAATGGAAGGGACCTACAGTTTAATGGCGTATCCAAAGGGCAATTTGTTTTGAGAAGTTTCTCGTGACAAAAATACTCTCGAATGTTTGTCAGACGTTCGCGAAAGGTGGTACCGTGAACGTGTTTTCTGGGATTCCATTTTCTGGATCAGTGATCCGACACACTTGCGCCACGGTGCCCAAATTTTAATAGGGCATGGTTAAATTATAAGGGATATGGTATCAATCGATCTATCTCAGACAGATTTAAGCATAAAACCATTGACCGTCAATATTTGTATTAATAGCTTTAAGTCACTGGTTGTACAGGGTGAATATAAGAAGGTCGAGGGTTCACGAGTTATAGCTAAAAATTAAAAAAAAAAAACGATGTGTATCCTTTCATTCCAACTCGTCCTTAAAAAATGTGTATAACAAGAACCGGATTCAGCTCAATAACACCTATATGTGTGCTTGTATAGTATTATAAAAGGAAACAAAGGAAGCAATTCACCGAGGTGACTTGGGGAAGTAACATTTTTAGGTCTATTCGCCTTTTTGTTAGTTTCTCCTACAACGCTAGGGGTGTCAGTACGGCCGTTACACAAAGGCGTTATTTATGTGCTAGGCGAAGTATTGATCCCGGTTGTACTTAAATTCATAGAGTTTTATTTATTTCATTTCACCAGCAGCCAACACTATCCGGTAACCCTTTACCACCCTATACATACAAAATTAGTCTAAAAAAAGTAGGCATTGTAAATTAACAATCAGCAGACGATAGGTCGTAAAATGTGAAAAGAAGACGAGACATATCTTGGCAATCATTTGTACTTTCTTTCTTGTCACGAGTGGTAACATTGATATTCGAATTACATTACATATTTCAAAACTTATTACCTTAACCGTTTCACCGTCACATGCCAATGTGACATCGCATAACGCCTCCCTCTGCAGTAGGGAGGTCAGCACACCAGTTAAATTAGTCGGATGATTGTTCCAGCGTAGACAGAATTGCTGGTCCATAGCTCCTTGGTCAGTGTTGTACCTTAAAAGAGATACAAAAAATTGTATTTAAAATTCATGTGAAATAAATAATTAAAACAAACAACATATAGAAAACGGCCTAAAACGGGAAAAATGAGACCATATCATTCATAAAGTGGGCGTGGTCTTGTGAAATTGTTTACTAAAACTAAAGCAGCTTTCAACTTATATACCATTTGCAAAATTTTGTGAAAATCTGTGCTGTTTTATGTGGTCTATTTCCATTAATTCTCAATAGACGTGTCTTCTTTATTTTACACGTAAAACATGATATATTCATTTTTTACTGATTTTCTGAAGTAGAAGAGTCTGAACTTTAAGTGATGCTAGTAATTTAGTAGGCTCGCTCTGGTTACTGACTAAATCATACTCCGCTTATACTTATTTACTGCTTTGTTGATTTCTAAAAGCAAAAGTGATCTGAGTATTGATTTGTCAAAAATAAAAACACACCCTATTAATCAAGTTACAGAAGTATAAACGCAGAGATAATATAATACTCATTTCCCAAACCAACTTAAATAGATCCTTTTGCGCGTTCTGTAAACGGCGATTATTAAAATCAATCGGATAATTGAACACTAACATCTTGCTTAAGAACGCTTCTAGTTTTTTGAAGTGCTCCCAAAAATGCGATGTGCAATCCATTTTCCTTACACTGACATCACCAGTTTGAATTGAAAATTTTATCATGCGTCTATAATGAACAGCTTCTACCGTTGCTTGAATACAGTTTAATAAAATCGCAGCAAAGGACATCAAATCCTAACTACACATCGTTTGCTCCTGCTATGTAATGTTGTGGACGCCACCCCGATTAGCGTGACGATGACAAATATCAATGCTGATATAACGCAATGTTCTCGTGAATAAATAATTGATATTCCATGTTGAAATGCGTGTATGTTGATAAATAGACTAGAGGTTAGGTGGTGGTATAGCCGATGAAATGTTGGTGTAACATTTGTTATTTATGCACGTTTGAGTGGTAATTTGATGTAGCCATGCTTCACGCGAATACTGAACAATGTTTTTGAAATTATGGTGATTTGGGATAACTTTTGTTTGAATTATAAATAAGGATCATGCTTTGCAGGATTTAAAGTTTAGAGTTTGTGAGAAATTACGTAAGCATATGATGAAGAATGAGAATGGTCGAGCTTAAACGGAGTTGGAAAATGATAAAGTAGATAGATTTTGACTTTTGGTATAATCTTATATGTCACAAGTGTAATCTATATGATCTACAAAAATTAAAATATTTGCTTATAACCTTGTTGCGAGCCTTGAAAACAATTTAGTGGTAACGTCATTGATTGCCATGCTAATGGTTTATGGTTGAAATCCTGCATTTAATTATTTCTCGTGAAATAAAGAGTCAGTCCGAAAAATTCCAAAAGCTTGTGTGAAAACTTTTGCAAAGACATAATACTGGCAGTAGGTTGACCATATAACTGGAAAAATTGTTCGCTCTGTTGGATGATTGATATGCCTGACATCAGGTGGTCGGGAAAAAAATGCTGTAAATCTCCCCAGTCAATTGGACGATACCCCCGGAGTTTTTCTGAAACATAAGCATCAGAGTTTCAAACCACCACAACAATCTTACTCTCCTCTCTCTGTCTTTACCAACGCCAGTACTATGTAAACATTTTTAAAGGGTGTTTATAACCCCCTGAGTGCGCGCAAATTATAAAAAAAAGTCACTTAATTTTTTTTTTCCTATTCCCAAATTTACGACTCATAAAACAAAATCATAAGACTGCGTACATATTTATTTTATTATTCTCCTCCAACAACTTAATAGTAACATTTTCATACAATATTTAAATTAGTTTGCTGATTAAAAAACCAAGACCCCATAGATACCACACAATCTTCACAATTAAAATACACTACCTACTGTATCCTGTTATGTTGCCAAAAAATTTGCTTTTGCAAATTCAGTGTCAACGAACTTATAAATTTTGCGTCAAAAGCAAATCTTAATACAATTTCAATAAACATTATGAGTAAAATGTATCAAATATATTAGTTTTGCCATTTGCTAGCTATAAACATGTAAGCACCGTCGTCGTTGTCGTCGTCGGGCCTTCATCTTCATAGTCGTTGTCGTTACTTTTCCGTTGAAGTTTTCGATAAAACTTGGCAAAACTTCATGGCTAAATTGTAAATGAAGGGAGCACATTATGCAAATAATATGCTAAAACGATTTGGAGTAACGAATCTAACTCCCATTGTCGATATAAGAAAGTCACATTTGACTTTCGAATTTGCCAATGTTGGTTGGAGTTTGTCGTACAAAATGGCTTTGTGCATTGCTGCTGCAAAAATCAAACTGATCAACTATTTAGGCAGTATGGCATAAGACAATTCGTTATCTTTATCTTTACGTTTTGTTTATCTTTGTTGTTAAAAGAAAAAATACTTTTACACTGTTTGACAGAGGATTATTCTGAAAAGTTTATACATAAGTTATATATTCTTCTAGTATGTTACATCTGGAATATAATGCCTTAGTAATTTGTTATCGATTTGAAGTTTTGCTGAATATTTTACTGGGACGAAAATGTACCGTGCTCTATTAATGCTATAGACATAAGCATAACCGTACATACATAAAAAATGCTATAAATTTACGTACTGTAAAGTTCGAGTACAATGCAGTACGAGTAGTTAAGACCATTTATATATTACATTTGATGTGGAAAAATAAGAGGGTATATTGCTGTGAATAAGGCATCTGGTAAAATGTAGAGGATGCAGTATACCTAGAGCCAATTAGGGTCAGATAGAGAAAAAAGAATACCGTGTGTTTTGAAAATAAAAAAACCCATAAAAACAAGACGTCGCTGTCAAAAAAGATGTCAGATGGCATCCATATTTTTATAGCAAGACACCATCGCTGAACAAAAATTAGATCTGCATTAAATTTGAAATCTGAAAATTTTGATTAATTCCTCTGACATGTGAATATATTATTTTCATCCTTAAGGATTTTCTTCTAAATTATTAAATAATTTTTGGAACTAAGTTCATTGAAACTTCAATTTAAGATGATTGAAAAATTATTACAATTAGTTTGGAATGGTTCCAAGGAAATAATTTTCCTGTGTACGTATTTACATACGAGTATGTATGTATATGTTGAATATGTGAAAATTGTCATACAATAAAAGTTGTGTCTTTTCTTCCATTGGTATTTTTTAATAAATGAATCAATTTCCAATTTTGTATGTTTTTTCTTCTATATCCGTATTTTTCGTGGTAAAAACCAGGCTTTAAGCTAAACTTTATTCAGTCATTTCGGAGTGTTTGAGAGTTTGATTTTCTCTGCTTTACCCAGGTAAATACTATTCAATTTTTCGATTTTAAAAAGTTTGAGACTTTCCTGTTGAATTTTATCTTACATTTGGTTCAAACATGATGCTCCTAATTCTCTATATATAATCTACATAATTTAACACAATACTTTTTCTTCAATTTTTACTTCAAATTTGTACTATATATTATGGCAAACTTTTTATATAAATTTCAACCAAGGTTGTTATAGACAATAAGCAAATTTAGGTTCCTTTAAAATTTAAGGATCTTGACCTTTGATCAACCTCGCAGGCTTCAATGGATTACTCTGCTGCTGGTCATCGCCCAAAAACCTTAAATTACGCTTCATTAGTCTCTTAATTTCCTAGAATGCTCCTGGAGTATATAGTAGGCTGAGACAAAGCTCACAACTTATTTGTGCTAATATTTTTTTTTTTAATACTAAGTTATTCAACATTGTCTGGCTAAGGAGAACCTTACTTGTTTCTCATTTCTTTAAGGTTCCTTATAATAGAGAAAAAATTTGTTACTAAAAAAGTTTGTTTTGTAGCTACTAGAACGATCTTACTTTTGCTTACTTCCCTTTTAAAAGTATGCAAACAATTTTAAGCAACGTATTATGTAATTTGTAACGTTTTTTATTTACAAATAAGTTATTGAAAAATGCTAAAAATTAATATTTTTAGTTTTCCTTTTATGAATGTTTGGGATTTCTCGTATCTGAATAATTTTTAAGAGCCTTTACATATAGTTCATAAGGCCTAGTTTAATATGCAGTGGCGGCATTAATGTACTTATAGGTTCCACAATCGGTTCATTGTTGGCATTTTTATTTCCCACCTTGAATTCAGTCCGTTCTGGTCTTGACTGCTATGTAATGCAATGTTCTGTATCCGCTCTACTATCCCACAAGCAAAGATAAAAGAGTGTCTTCGAATCCACAGCGGATGGACGGCGCAGTAGAGAACGACCTCGCGGTAGGTGGCGTAAACAAGTGGAGGGGGACCTCAACCAACTTGGCGTGCGCAAGTGGAGGCAGCTGGCTCGTAACCGTGCTGGCTGAAGAGGTCTGTTGGTTGAGGCCCAGGTCCACCCCGGACTGTAGCGCCATCTAAGTAAGTAAGTGGCCAATAAACTCACGAAGTCGAGTGAGCCGCTAAGCCACACCAGAAAGCGGAGTTTAAGTAAATGAACCACGCGAAGCTCGCCACTTACTTACACTGTTCTCGGATACACTAAGCCCCAGGCGCCTGCCTAACAGTTTTGACATACAGTTAGCAACTCAACCACTTCGGAAAGCAGAGTTTAAATAAATGAATCGCGCGAAGTGCGCCACTTTTGGCTGTATGGTTGGTTTAGATGGGGAGGCCCTTTTTCGAAATAATTATCAAAATTCATGCAGATTTAGTTCGGCATAAATTTAATTTTGGATTAAAGTAATTAAAGTAAAGTGACCTAATTACAGGAAGTACACTGTATCTTGCAGTTGCAATAAGAGTAGCATGCCAATGGAGGAGAATGATTAAAAAAATAGACTGGATCATATTGAGGAATTATTGAAAACCATTCTAAATGTTTACGGGGATTTTTTTTTTTTTATAGTATTGTATTATATTATATATTAACTTTTTCTCTAAAACAATTTTTTTTTGTTGTTTTTTAGGCCTTTTTACACTAATTAAAAAAATATTTTTTTTTGCCCAATTTTCTAGTGGAATTTGCAAAAAAAAAATTAATTTTTATGGTATTATTAACTTCCTCTCAAACATATGCTTTTAAGGCCTTTATACAAAATATACAAAATATACTTTATAAAAAAATACAATTTTGCGAATTTCCTATGTTGGGAACCAGCGGCGACGTGATGTACCCGTTCCTACCTAGTGGCAGCCTAATGAACCTTTTCTGGTCTAAGTGTACCTCATCGAGGGTCACTCCAAATTTACCAACCAACCAAGTATAGTTTTGTCTAACGAACCAAAAAAAATTAGTCGCACTTAAAAGAAACTATGCATTCGCTTGCTTACCTGATCTGTCCTAAAAATATTTAGACAATGTAGTGATTATAAATATATATAAAAATATAAAAAGAAAAAAATATTTTTAGTTTTGAACAAAAAACATATACAACTGTTAGGTTCTAAGCTTAAACTGGTCATAGATCAATTCAATGTCAACTAAACAACACGTACGGTCCATAAATATTGATATTCAAAACTAAAGATTATGGACTTCGGATTTCATCTTTGAAAATATTAAAAAAATGAAAATAAAAAATGCAACAGAAAATCAAATTATTAAATAAAGGAACTACTTTAAAAGGTACGAGTGATGTAATAAGTGTTATGTAAACAGAGTAGCACCTACACTCACAACTACCCAGTTAAGTAAGTGTTAAAGAACTTTTTAACACATAATCAGTGCTTCTCTCGCAAAACTTCTTAGACACAGACGTAACAATATATTGGTAGTACTTAAAAAGTTTAAAATAAATGACTCGCAATGATTTCTGCTCAACGAGAACATTAGCGAATAGGAAACTTAGCACACTTATTCCACAGCCTAATGATCCTTAGTAACATTTCAATCGCGTGACTGCAACCATTGCCCGTGTCCATAAGAGAAGACAAAGTTTTTCGAAAGAATGTGACAGCAAGTGTGGCGCTAAATTGATTTTAATTGTGTGTTTATTTGTTGAATGAATAATTGAATTTTACGAGTTAGAAGTGAAAACGATTTGACCTACTTGCGAACGTTTCTTTCGAGTACTAGTAGCATGATTTTTTGTTAGCATTTGAATAATTGAATGAGGTAAGTTAAAATTAACAAATTTAGAAATGAAAACATGGTAATTATATGAAATGAAAATATGTATCGTATTCGTAAAAGAAAGGGCTTTCTGATTTGACTAAACTGACTATCTTTTTCTTTGGATACTCCAGGAGTAACCGCGTCACAATACGCATTGAGTTCTGATACCATCTATGGCAACAACTAAATGTAAAAACACATGTATGTATGTATTTCAAACCACTGTTAAAAAAAATATTCTACTTCTCAACGTTTTTTTCCTTCATTTCAAATTTACGTCGTGCAAGTCTTCAGATGCATTAAAAGAGTATAGCTTTGGATCTGTGGCCACAAGATATAACCACCGATTTAGGACACAAATGCGTTAAGCATGTTAAAAGATACGTCAATATTTGAAGTTCATTTTTCAATGTTTTTGCTTTACTTTCTGTTGTAGTTACCGAGTTATGGATATGTTATGGATTATGGAGCAGATAAGTTTTCGCAAAAAAAAAAAAAAAAAAACTAAAATTTCCAAGCAGTACGAAGAACTGTTAGTTATCGTGAGAGCACACTACTCCTGAGAAGCTAGTGCACAAACTACTGCTCAGAGTGCCAGAGTGCAAAACCTTTTCGTTACAACGAATTTTTGTAAACATGAAAGTTTTAATTTTTTTAAAAAGGTTCCCTAGAAAACCACAACACGTCTATAAATATCCCCAGTGCATTGTTACCTTTACCTTTTAAAGCTTCGAATTTAAGAATTTAAGTTAATACATATCCGTTTTGGCAAAGCAGATTGTTGCTCTGTAAATGTGATAAAATTTAGAGAATGTGGCATTGTCTAATTAATTACGATGCTTAATATCGACAAAATTCTTCATATAACGAATAGACACCAATTTTGATATGAAGAAAGAAGATGCTACTCATAAATTGCTATTTTCAAATGTAGTCTCCTGCGCTATATTTAAATTGGTCAAGCAAATTAGTGCGTATCTTAAGCGTTTTAGACTCAAAGATAAATATCTGTCAATTAATAAACGTCAAAATAGTAATGAATACTCATACGTAGTGCAAATCTAGAATATAGTAACACCCACCTACAGTTGAAGTATTATTAAAACATATACCTATATGCATGCATGTATGTATGCCCATTGTACATATTTCAATTAACTGTAAATTATTCTTAACCGAATCAATTAGTTAATAAATATTCGAACAATTCAGCAAACATGACTAAATAAATAGTTCAATCACATTCACATGCATTATTATAATGCACATTGACTGCAGTTGAAAGTGAAACCGATTTGGCGTTCCGATGAGCTTATAACTACGTCACACGAAGTCCCAACCATCAATACTGGTCGACTACACCTCCACTCTAATACAAACACTTGAGCCAGGTACTACACTAAAAAAAAAAAATAATTAATCGCTACTAACCAAATAAATAATAATAATAAAGCGAACATTGTATAACATGTGAATGTTTTTAAATTTAGATTTTCGCACGTTCCCATGTACATACGATCGGCAAGCGAAGCGAAAGTTTTCTCTATCCCTGCGCGCGATACATTTGTATCTGTGAGATTGACCGGCAAGTATGCATAAGTGTATTAGTGCATGTTATCTCGCGCAAACTCTACACGAAGCGCGGCAGCAAAAAGAGCTTTTTTCTCTATCATGGATCGGTTTTTTTTTTTTTTGAGCGAAAAAGCGGGACGCCCCTGTTATCGCGAGAATTTCAAACGAAAGTGAACTGAGATTTTTGTTTTGTTTGTATCTGCGCTGCTGCTGCTTCTTCTGATGTAATTATCAAAGCTTACACAATACAGTTAGCCGGGGTGACAAGCCGTCATCATATATTTTGCACTTTTGAGCTTTGCCGGGCGATCACAGCGATAACGCCCAATCCTCTGCCTTCCCACCCCCTGAGAATATCTTGCCATTTGGCGAAACGTGTCAGAGGTGTAATCTTAAGTTGTTAGTAAATTCTTTCACAACTACAGCCCTGCCATAAAGGAGTACTCTACTCTGCTGTCTGTTATCTTACATTCCCGCTTGGAGTTTGTTTTCATTTTCATCGGAGGGGTTGTGTTGTATGCGCGCGAGTGTTTTAGAAAACACGCAATTTCTTGAATATTATGTAATGCATTGCAGAGCGCTATGTGGCTAGCAGGTTCGTTATCCCAGGCATGGTGGTCATAGTGGTGGTGGTAAATATGAATTACTCACGATGAGGTTGCCAATTTGGAGCGTCTTATCGGTTACTTTTGCATAAAAGGGATTTCTTTTTTTGTAACTTTAAAAGGGGTGGGGAAACCCATTAAGATATTTTAATCTTATCTTACTTATCGAGCGTATGTACATCACTTCAACTATTATGCTAACAAAAGACCCACACATACTTGAGTTTGTAGGTCATTAACCTATTTTTGTGGCAAAACATTTTTGCAATCACAAAGTCAGGGGAAAATATATACGAGTAGGTATATAAGTTTCTCCAGGCTTTCGTCGTCGAATGGCAATGATTTTAAATCAAAACATAAGTGACAGCTGTCAATTCTGTGTGGCAACACTTGAACGCCATATCCACATGTGCGGTTGGCTATTCGTTCTTGTCCCCCTACCCACCATACCACTAAAATGGGATTTAGTAAACAAAACTCGAATCTAACAAGCCTCATCATATATTTTGGTAACTAAAATGCCCGCAGAGCAGTTAGAGAGTGAGAGGAGAATGTATACACGTCAAAGTCACTCAAATCCATTGACTGTCACAGACCAAGTGGATGAGGTGGGTATGTTCGCCTCATAAAAGGATGTAAGTTGTGTAGTAAGCGCCAACATAATAGGAAATGGAACTTTTGCCTGTGTATGATGTGTCCAATGATTTTGTGCGATGTTTGCAATAGCTAAAGTGAATTTGTAACAATTCGTGTCATCGAATCGAATCGAATCAATTCAAAACAAACAAATCGGTTTAAAGAGATTTTGGCAATAAGCCCACCAGCGTATTAACATTTTGAAAATGAAATGGTTTTAAAAAAAATATTTTCTCTCTTCTAAACAAATGGGTTTTGGAATATGGTTTCGAGTTGTGAAAATAGATCACGTTGAGGTTTGCTGAATATCATAAATAAATAATATGCATTAAGTAGGTGGAGGCTTTCAAAATATTGCGAAGGTTTAAAAATAAACACTGTAAGCCCCGTTTAATACATGTATGTACATCCAATAATGTACTCTTAGATACGCAGTTTGACGATAAACACTTCAATTTGTGGAACTTTTTGAAAGTATTTCATCCCGTTGATTTAGCTCACAGATTAGTCTTGTTCGAATATGAGTAAATAAGACCTGAAGGATTCGCTCTAAATGGGAGAACAAATTAAAGTTGAAGGCGAGTGTTTCGAGAACTGCAAACTGTAAGTCGAGCTTCGTCGTTTTATTGTTCATCTTAATTTTCTATGGTGCATGAGTCAACATTTAGATTGACCATTTCTTTGAGTATTTAGTATTTGCTTTTATTTTTCTTCGGCTTTCATCTGAAGAACTTACACAAAAATTACCATTTCTGAGCATATTATTGGTAAACGATTGGTTTTCGAGTCTAAAATTTTGACAAATTTTACTCATCAAGTCGATTTGGCGTTTGCTTTTATCACATGTCGTTGTATTGGATATCGGTCGATCTCTCCAAAAATATCTAAGTCTTCTTCTTCTTCCTTTTATCAGCGAGGCTATGATCCGAAAACAAGGGATCACAGCCCTCCCACTTCACTGCATTTCTACTGATCCGCCTGTGGGGTTCGCCTATTTGACCTCAGAAAATATCGGCAGGCCTGCCGATTTTGGATCACTCGGTTACTGGGGCCAATGAAATGCCGATGTCGTCGCATTTGTCTGATCCAGGCGTTTATAGGCTTGCCTTTCCTACATCGCGATGTCTTTGGAACGTGCATAGATATTGCCTTTTTAACAGGGTTCAAATGATCTCTTCTTTGAACGTGGCAATACCAGCTGAGCCGGTCGCGCTCTAATTTGTGTACGATGGTTTCCTTGATGTGAAAGCTTCCACGGATCTTCGAACTTCTTATTCGATCAAGCTTGGTCACTCCTGCTGTCATGCGAAGCATCTTCATCTCAGCTGCCGTTAATTTACTCTCATACTTTTTGTACATCGTCCAACATTGTGAACCGTATGTGAGCGCTGGACGTACAACTGCGGTGTAGAGCCTTCCTTTCAACTTAGGGGGCATTTTTCTGTCACAAAAGATAGCGGAATTTTCTCACCACTCTACGCTTACACGATGATTGATGTCGTCATCACAAGTTACTTTGCTATTGATCATAGATCCCAGATATTTGAACTTTTCGCACTTGGGAAGCACTGTTCCATTCAAATAAATGTCTGGAATAGGCCTGAGTGGATCAGAGAATGGGCAGCACAAGTACTCTGTCTTTTTTGAATTAATGCGATACCCATTTCCCTCCAAAACGTTCACCCACACATCAAGTGCTCGTTGCAGGGATGTAGAATCCTCACTTATGATGGCTCCATCGTCAGCAAAGAATAACTGATGTACCTTGGGGTCCATCACTTTACCTTCAAGCAGATAATCAAGGACTGTAATAAAGAGCAAAGGACTTAAAACGTTTCCCTGGTGCACCCCGACTTTGATTGGGAACTCTTCGGTTACTCCAGCGGGACATCCTACTCTTGTCTTTGCTCTTTCGTACATGTCCATGATCATCTGTACATAGGTTTCTGGAACCCCTCGATGTCTTAGCGCCACCCATATCAGATCTCGTGAATGTCTGTCGAATGCCTTTTCAAAGTCAACCAATACAATATGCAAATCCCTTAAGGAATCACGATGTTTTTCCATTATGATCCTTATACTTTGGATTGCATCTGTGGTTGATTTACCCGAGACAAACCCACACTGATCATCAGATAGCCGTATTATTTTTCGCAGTCGGCCACCTAATACCCGCTCAACGATCTTCATGGTATGTGACATCAGCTTGATCGAACGGTAGTTATCACAGTTTCGCGTATCACCCTTCCCTTTGTATACAGGGAGGAGGTAACTTTCCCTCCATTGATTCGGCATTGGATCACCTCTCACGAATTTGGAGATAAGAATTCTGAGCCATCTGAACCCGATGTCTCCCATCTTTTTACAGAACTCAGAGGGTATTTCGTCTGGCCCAACCGCTTTTCGTTTTTTGGAGTATTTGACCGCCTCACTAACTTCTTCGACTGTAATGTCGGGTATTTCTTCACAGTTAGGGGTGGCTCTTGGAAAGTATAGCCGGGGAAACTGTTCATTTAAAAGCTCTTCACAATACTGCCGCCACCTCTGCAGAATTTTGTCGTCATCCACAAGAAGCTGGCCATGAGCATTGCTAATGAACTTTGGCGAACGAATCTCCTGAGCATTGTTCCTTCTTTGGGCGGCTATTTTGAAGATAGTGGCGCTCTTGTTCATATTGTGTCTTCGCAGCTCCTGGATAGCCTGGTTTGCATCAGCAACCGGGGAAAATATTTTCTCCAGCTCCCGATACAGGCCCTCCGTACTCTCTGCTTGAAGCTGAGCGCTTTTTTCTTGCAGCATCTGTATTCCATTTCGAGGCCAGCTTTTTCGTCATTATTATTAGAGGGGCACTTTGACCAAGCTTTGAAAGCCGCTTTCTTCTCATTTATCACTTTCTTAGCTTCATCACTTTCTTAGCTTCATCACTCCACCACCATGTTTCTTTGGCGTGTTGATGGTGGCCTTTTGAAGCTCCTAGCAGTGATTTGGCCTTCTTTAAGCAAGTTCGCTGTAGGGAATCCCACATATTTTGTGCTCTGCACTCTTCATCCTCAGCTCCGTTGATGGTGTGAGAGAGGTAATTTTTCATTACGAAAACAAAAGCTTCGCCTTTTTCTTTGTCCAGATTGTACCACTTGATTTTCTCAGAGACCCTTGTTTGTTTGCTTTTCTTCGGTGTTTTCATAAAAATTTCTGTTAGCAGGAGACGGTGTTGCCGAGCGATTGCCTCTCCCAGGATCACTTTGCAATCTTTTACCCGGGGCTTCATGAAACTGCCTACCAAATGGTAGTCAATCTGAGTTTCATCTCCACCACTGCTGTAAGTGATCAGGTGTCGGCTTTGTTTGATGAACATGGTATTTAACACGATAAGACCGTGTGATTTGTACATGCTTAGGATGTCTTCACCAGGAAGGTTCCTGGTGCCATATCCTAGTCCTCCATGGCAGTCTTCACAGTCTTCGTTTGATTTTCCGACATGTCCATTCAAATCTCCTCCAACAAATAGAAATTCTTCCTTTGGGATGTTCTTAAGGAGATTGTGGAAATCTAGCCAAAATGCATCTTTATCTCTCTGATTGTACCCATCGTGGGGAGCATATGCACTGACAATATTCCACACCTCTCCTTGTATTACTAGTTTGAGAGACATCAAACGGTCGCTGGACTTCGAAATGCTCAAGACGTTACCAAGTAGCTCTGCCGCAAGGATGATACCGATTCCGTTCTTAGACTTTTCCGTTCCGTAGTAGAACCAAAATATCCAAAAATATCTAAGTATCAGATGGAAAGGAATACCGAGCGAATAAATAGTCGTAAGAGAAGAAGGCATATAGAAACTATATCAAAGGCATATAGAAAACCCTCAAATTGCTACGGTGCGCAGATTTCCCCAAATTACGCTGACAGGCGAATACTGTGTTGAAAAAGACTCTAAATCGATTGAAAATATTGGTACAAACTTGGTTTAGGACTATTCAATAGCACCCAGTTTCTGAGTTTAAGAAATCAAAGAAATCTTATGAGATGGAAAATACGTCATGTCTGACTTGCCTCTTAGGAGAAGAGAAATGATTAGCTTCTTTCATCTACGCTCCTTCGCCTCTGAACGGTTTCATTCAAGGATATTGTACATTCTGGTTGATTAATTTATTTTCGTCTACACAAAGCTATGACAGGTTCTATCATAATGGTTTTCAAAAAGATAAACTTCGATTCTGTCTATTAAAACCGCCGTTTATGGTATATTCACATATATAGTGCAAAGAACAGAGTAGATACCCTTTCAATCACGTACACATTGGTCACACCATTGATATAGTAAGTTTTTTTTCAGTATTATTGTCTACATAATTTCTTAAACAGGGTAAATCAAGCTCATTCATAATCTGGGTTTGACCTTCGACTTAAAAAAAGATTAAAAGTTCTTGTCAATATTATCATTACTTTGGCGTGTTGCATAAAGGTTTTTTTGTTGCTGAAAATGTTATAGTAAATAATTTGTTAAGCATTATATATTGATAGCAAAATGAAAGTTATACGAATTAAGTAAAAGTAAACACTTATTTAAAAAAAAAAAACAAAACAAAAATATCAAAACATGAACTTTAGTCAGAACTTGATAAGTATTTTAAGAGATTGTTCCATCACCTATGCATGTATGAACTTTGTCCTTTTAGGTCGAACATATTGCTTAAGTTTATTTCGATTGCCTTTTTCATGATCGTCAAGTGCGAGTTTCTTTGCACACAGAGGGGTTCGATTAGAAACCATTATTGTAAAGAAAAGCAGAAAGGAAAACACCTACTCGTAACTTGGTTTTGGTTTTGTTAGAATATTTTTTGACTAGAAAGCTTTCCTATAAAGAATAGCGATGTTTATTTTTCTGGCTTGTTCCTCCTGGACGATAAACAAAATACAAAAACCTTTTAGTTAATCAAAAAAGTTTACATTTATTAAGTGCGGTCATAATGTTGAAAAAACAATTACAGGAATGGGTAAGAAAATTATGTAAGTTGGTTCAGATTCAGAGTCATGAAGAGTAGGACTACCTGTAGAATAACCTTAAGGTTTATTAACCTGATCACAAATGCCGAGATTTCCATGTAGATTTCAGCAGTTTAGTAGTTGATGTCGAGAGTGCCTGAAGTAGAGTGCCTTAGTGCGACAATTATTGGTATACGTAGATATGTGTGGTTCTAAAATGTTTTCTTTTATTTTATCTTTATATACACTTTGTACTTGAACACCTGAATTAATTTGATAACTGTTGAGTCTAATCTAGTGTTTATTATTCACTGAATACATTCAATGCGAATGTAAACGTTTTTTTCTAAATGTAATTTTAAAACTTCGACATATCAGTGACTAAAGCAAGAACAAAAAGTCTCAAGATATTTCTCAGGAGTTATTTTTTTGAACAGCTTCGTATTCGAAACTTGTATCTTGTCACGATATCAATCAGCATTATATATATACATTACTAAATTCTTGAAACAAAAAGTGTCGATTAATCGCATTCAATCGCTTCTTCTGTTTCCTTAACCCAGAATCAGAATTTAGGAAAAATATACATTCTCCTCCTCGCTCTGTAGCACTCCATTGCGAGTACATCCCCGATTTCACAACGAATGTATAGTAAGAGTGTACACAAATAGAAAAAAACACGTGTACAATATCGAGCGATTAAAGATTGTTAATCAAACAAATAATGCTGAAATGATTCGCAGCATTTCGAGCGAAGGGGGTGTGGTCGAGAGCAGGTGCACGCACGCACAATTATTGTCAGTCGGAAAAGAGGCAAACAAAAATTAAAAGAAATAAAACAAGAGGAGCATAGACTCAGATTCGCATTCATAACATGAAAATATTAAGCAGTAATTTAATAATATTATTTTCATTCTCATTTTCTTTTTGTTCTTCATTCAATTCCTATGACACGGTGCTGGTGGTCGCGATGATGGCGGAGGCAGCGGAGCTACAACGACTACGGTCGATGAACTCTCGCTTTGCAAAATGTATCTAATGGCCTAGTTGAGGTAGGCAGCGGTTTTGTAGATACATTTCTGTACACGTATTAGCACAAAACGTAGGTGTGCGTAAAAACAACAATAACACGACTACTCAATTATATATCTAAAAATATGAAGGGGCATCGATTGTGCGTGCGGAATTCTTTTTTTCACTCCGTTCTCTTAATTTTTCGTTTTGCCGCATGTGTACTATTGGTGCGTATTTTGCGATGCTTGAATGGATGAACGAACTGTGTAATGTGAAGCGTTGAGACAGCCGGCGCTATAGTTACACGAGGCGATATAAATTATATTTAATTTATTTTTAAACTTTTATTGTATCTATCAGTCAAAAATTCGTTATCTACGAAAATACAATACTCTTAATCTTTTTTTTTTTTGCCAAGAAAAGCTTATAGAAAAAGCTAAATGATGTCATTTGTTGTAATAGAACTAAAAAATGGTAATGATGTATGTCGTTGTACTTACAGTTCATGACGCAGTGCGATAGTTCAAATGATCCAGTGAAACTTTTTCGTGAGAGCCCCATGTGTTCTAAGTACAATTGCAAACAATCTATTTGTCGCCCGTGGGCTTTAACTAATTGAACAAGTTTCAAATCAGTCGGTTGGATGGAAAAAAGGAACACAGAGTGTGTTGTGTGGGCTCAATTCGTATTTGTAATTTGCAACACAGGCGAGGTTAAAAGTTCGCAAATGAGTTGATTTCGTTTTTAGGTTAGAATAGAAAGTCCCTTTGTGGGCTGGTATAAATACTTTTTGTTGGAGACGAAATAAAAAAAAAATAAAAAATTTAACAAAATTATGAACGAGGCGTTAGTGGTGATTAACTTCAGATGGCTACTGTATTACTTACTCGTAAATCAGTCAGTGGACTATCTAGTATGAACTGACTGAAGAGACTTTGAGGAAGGGTCAGGCTATAAGCGCAAATGTCAACAAATGTTAACAATCTATCCCAATAATTCTCCCATCTAAGTAGAAGATTATTTGCTATAGGCTAAGTGTATGGTTAATAAATAAATTCAAATTTAGCGGCATCATTTTGCTGCAATAAGAGCACAGATTGAACTTTGTTGAAATTTTTAACGTGTTAGAGCCTTATGGCGTATACGTAACATTAATTTAAATGATTTTTTTTTAAAAAAATATTTTCCGATGCGATTAACCTACCCCGAGGTTTTTTTTTTTTCTTAAATTTCAGAAGGAAATGCTAGTCGTTGTTAGTAAATGTTAGACGTTTAGGTTCAGAGAAGACCAGATCTTTTGCGAATTCCTTTGAAAATGTGTATATTAGACGTTGGATTCATGAGAATAATTCTGCAACTCATTTTTCTTACTGTTTGCTGCGTACTTGAACCAATAACGGAACACTCGCAGAGATTTGTTTCTTTGAGACGAAGTCAAAAAGTTTTGAGAGGCCAGTGCCTGATATAGAAATTGATTAAGACAGATTTGTGTAAATAAAAATTTTACACAACTTGAAAAGTACAGGGTGTCCGCCGGGAACGTATACTACTTTCTTTTGCCGCCATTTTGGTAAACATTAGTCTTGACAGTTCATATTTGGCAGTCGTGAAGTAGACACGTGGCAAATTTATTATGGAAAAATATTAGATAAACCAACGTGTTTTAATCGTTAAAACATTTTATCAAAATCAATCATCGATTACTGTGACGATGAGAAAGTTACGTCAAATTTTTGGGAAAAACAACGTGTATCGTGTAGTGAATGATTTCGAAGAAAGAGGGTCTGTAGGTGATAGGCCCAAGCATGGGCCACAACGTACTGCAAGATCGGCTGAAAACATTACTGCTGTTCAAGGAAGTGTTCAAAACAATCCATCAACCTCAAATCGACGCCGTGCTCAGGAGCTTGGTCTTGAATGTGAATGGGGAGCGATATCGTGATATGATTGAACACTTTTTAACGCCACAACTGCATGCTTTGGGCTTGATTAACATGTGGTATCAACAAGACGGTGCCACATCGCATACAGCCAGGATTACAATGGAATTACTGCGAGACCTCTTTCCACAACAAGTAATTTCAAAAAATGGTGATGTTGATTGGCCTCCACGGTCGCCTGATTTGACTGCTCCTGACTTCTTTTTGTGGGGATATCTGAAAAGCAAGGTTTACGCAAACAAACCAGAAACGCTTGAGCAACTCAAACAAAATATTCGTGATGAAATTAATGAAATACCGCGTGAAATGTGTGAGAATGTAATGAAAAATGTGCTCAAAAGGGCTCGAATTTGTGAGACTAGCAGAGGCGGACATTTACCTGATATTGTATTCCATACATAATTGCCGACATTAAATAAAACATTTATCAATATAAGATCCATTCTCTTTCATTTAATCAAAAATTATAAACAAACAAAGTAGTATACCTTCCCGGCGGACACCCTGTGTTATGTTGCACGGCGAAAGTGCAATGAATACAGAAAAAAGTAGTGCTACCAAAGTGTATTTTCATTTGATATCCAATGTTCAAATTGTCAAGAGTTAAGCATGAAAATTTGTTGATTAAGCCGGTCAACACCATTTACCAGCGAAAAAGGTCGACCGAAAGACCCTTTGCGAAACACTCAAAAACTCAGGAATCAATATTTTGTAATAAGTGATTGCTATCCCCAGGCTAAGTTTTAAGGGTAATTAAACTTATGTTCAAATGATTACTTAAAGGAGAAAATGGTTCAAGTTTATGATTAACATACACCGCTATTATGGTTAGCGAATCGAACGTTCGACTCAAGTCGAACTGTCAGCGAATTGCTTCTGTCCTGGTACTGCTGTAATCAAACATTTTCATTCGAATAAAGAATAAGTGCTGACAAAGGAAAAAACAATTAAATGTCATCTGTGAAGTGTATAAAGCGACAGAAGTAATTCGCCGGGAGGTTCGACTTGAGTCGAACGCTTACCATAATAGGGGTGATAATCTTTAAAAGTAAAGTGGCCGGGAAAATGTAAGAATTTATGACGTTAAGGCTATAAGAATGAAAGAGAGCGTCTATCACGAGTATAAATGACTACTTTGCAAGGGTTTAAAACTTGTAAAATGGATAATTTTTGGCAAGTAGTGATTAAATCGGCATCAGCGAAACTCTTTAATTATATTTTGGCCTAACCATATATTTAACAAAGATCTAGAGGACGGGTCGGGAACCAATAGACATCGTTTCACCACTTAACACCAGGATTGGATAGTTTCTAAAAGGCTAACTATGTAATGCAATGGAATTTAAAATAGGCTGGTAAAAACATGAGTGCGTTGGCGCAGGCTCTAAGATCTATAGTCGGAGCCAGGTTCTAAGTGGATTCAATACTCTTAGTACCGACCTAAGAATAAGGATCAGCTGGAAAAATTATTTGGCGCAACAGCTCTTTAAGTGCCAGGGCCTAGCTTCTCGCAACCACTCATGTTGTGTGCGTTATATTTTTTAAACGAATGGAGTGGACCTACAGTTTCGTCCCGTATCTGAAGGGCAATTTATTTTGAGAAGCTTTTTCGAGACAACAATACTCTCGGATGTTTATCAGACGTTCACGAGAGGTGGGACAGTGAAAAAATGTTTGGCGTTTTCTGGGATTCGAACTTGGAACTTCACGCGCAGTGATCCGACACACTAACCATTACGCCACGGAGCCCACGAAAAATGTGATCGCTAAATCCAATATTTGAGTTTTAAGGCTGTTAACGTGTAAATTGCTATTAAAAGGTGCGGGGAAAGCTTACATGAATCCAAAATCGGCGCAGAGACTATTATTATTTTTATTTGCAGGCCTGATAAGGGAACATTTTGTCCACAACCAACTTCTTCGGGAATGATTCAACACAAAGGTTGACCGCGAAATACACTAGTTTAATCTTATTGAGATATTTGCCACGAAGTTTTCATTTGCTGGTAAAGCTAACACATGTGTCATCTTGAAAACCATAGCAGATAGTTGCATTGCAGCTTTGGCAACAGACTTATCCAGTCTCTCTTCGATTAATTTTTCTCTTGATCTACTTCGAAATAACACCCTGATATCCAGAACATATTATAGAAACCATCTTGAATCATCAATGAATTAGAACACTTCACTGCATTTAATGTACCACTCAATGGCCAAGACAAACATGTCAACATTTCTGTTTTCTGTTTCGATGCATTTCTTCTATTATTTCTACGAAAAATTAAAAATATTTCAAGCATTTAAAACAAATGCATTAAATAAATAAACAAATCATAAAAACTAAGCACTTTCATTCATCATCGAGTGCATAAAAGAAAGACGGAGAGAGAAAAAAGAAAACAATTGACAAGCAAGTGCCAACTGCCAATACGTCATTTATTTAAATAATTTACATGTACCATAAGGTTTGACTGCATTCGTTAAACGACAAGAAAACTGAATTTCATTCTGCATTATTCTAATGCACTCGTACTCTACTCTGTGATGACTTCATAAAGTGCCAATTACTGGTGTGTACAAATGCCGAAACGCATTAAAGTGGAAGCGTATAACGTATCTATAGGTATATACATATGCCAGAAAAAAAAAATTAAAAACGTGATATGTTAGATGTGGATTTTTAACGTTAAACTTATTTTTAAGCAAAAAGTATTTATTTGCACAGTTGTTTTTAATTTTATCTAAAGTAGGTTGCAATTGTGTCATCTAATTTTTAGGATATCTACAATTGTAATTGAAGTCTTATATGTTTTTGTGTGCTTAAGAAAATAAGGTCATTCTTGTGATAGAAATTTGTGAAATGGTCGTTTAAACTAAATTAGTAACATAGATATTTTGTCAACGTAAAATTAGAGAACATGATATTTAACGAGATGCCGTTGAGATTGCCAGCTGTCGAAGCAGGAAGTTTTAACGCGTTTGCCGAAACGACAAGTAAAGATTTGTCATAGCCACGAGTAGTTTTGGGCTTTTTCAAAATGAACAGTTATCTATGAACTGTTTGAGCTTGAGAAAGAGATCTGCCTCAGGCTTCAATATCAGCAGCGAATAATATTTGGGTTTTTTTTTTCTTTTCTTACATTTACAAACTTAATTCGTTCAAAAAGAAAAGAAACTAATTCCATGCTTCTATTAATTAAGTACTTGGACTATAAATAACTGTGGAGTAAATTGAGACAAACAAATAAACTCGATTAGGTTTAGTCACTTTAGCTTTTGAGAATAATAATTAAAGGTTGCAACCGATTCTTTTGTTTGTATCTCATAATCCAAAAGGGTATATATTCGGTTCGAAATCATGCAAGCGAAACTTAACCGCATACGCTTTGACTGTGGCGTCTGTTTTGACGCACTGCATAAAAGGGGCGTTTCAAGCTCACTAAGCTGCGACAGTGGGTCTACCTATATATGTATAAATTTGGCGCAACAGCTCATTACGTGCCTAGGCCTAGCTTCTCGTAACAACTCGTGTTGTGTGCGTTATATTTTCCGAAGGACACTTTTTGTTTTTGAGAAGCCTTTTCGTGACAACAAATACTCTCGAATGTTTGTCAGACGTTCGCGAGAGGTGGTAAGGTAAGAATACAACTAATCTTTACAGAATGCCCACGAAGATGTTAGCCTAGAGACCTTTCTGACTTCATTGAAATGCCACCTAGCGTCATTAACTGGCTTGGCAATCATGATCTTGTCGTATAGTGTTGTATCATGTGTGTATGTATTGGTTAAATATATTTTTGCTGCTGTTAAATTAATACGATAAAAAATAAATAATAACTTATTTCAAAAAATCGTATACCAGTATAACGGGTGGGCCATCTAGTGATTTCTTTTTAAATCATAGGTTATTTTGACACTGACAACTGTTTCCCGCTCGAAATCTTGACAGAAAGTCAGTATCATACCTCCGCGGAACGAAATGAGTCGCTTTACGCTTGAACAACATTGGGAAATATTGAAAACTTATTTCCAAAGTGAGTGCTGTGTAGCCCAAACAGTGCGTTTTTTGAAAATAAGTTTTGGCCGAAATGAAGCACCCACCGCGCCTGCTGTACGCAAGTTTGTGCAAAATGTTCGTGAGACTGGTATGCTAGTGGACAACACTCATGGTCCCCGTCGTCGTACGGTGCGCACAGACGAGAATGGGGCTGCTGTAGCCGAGAGTGTGAGACTCAATTCACGAACATCAACTCGTCATCGATCTCAACAGCTCAACATTTCACGCACTGAGGCGAATTCTGCACAAAGATCTGGGGTTATTCGCTTACAAGGTCCAATTGATTCAGCAATTGAAAGCGCACGACCATCCGCTTCGTTATCGCTTCGCAGTTTGGGCCTTAGAGCAGCTTGAATTGGACAACGATTTTGGGCGAAAAATTATCTTTTCTGACGAGGCACATTTTCATCTCGGCGGCTACGTTAACAAACAAAATTGTCGCATCTGGGGCTCGGAAAACCCGCACGTTATCATCATTGGACCATTTTTCTTCGAAAATGAGGCTGGGAACAACGTTTCGGTCAACGGTGGGCGTTACAGAGCCATGTTAAGGACTTTTTTTTTTTACTGAAATTGAAGACATGGATTTGGACGACCTCTGGTTTATGCAGGATGGCGCGCCATGCTACACAGCCCATGCCACAATCGGTCTTTTGCGCACCAAATTCCCAAACCGTGTTATCAGCCGTCTTGGCGATGTCAATTGGCCGCCTTGGAGCTGCGATTTGACCCCTTTGGACTTTTTTTTGTGGGGAACCGTGAAGGACCGATGTTATGCCAACAATCCGGAAACGATTCAAGCTAAGTGCTTAAGGCCAATATCATCCAAGCAATCCGTGAGCTACAGCCCGAAACCATCAACAAGGTCTGGGAAAATTGGAGTGATAGAATGCGCTACTGCGAGGCCAGCCGAGGCAGCCACTTGAATGACGTTGTATTCCATAATTAATGGGAATGTTTGCTCTTACTAATAAAGCCATAATACATGGAACAAAATTCATTTTGTTCATTTTATTGCATTTTTAAAAAGAAACTTGTAATTGGCCCACCTTGTACATCTGCTTTACGTAAGCTGATAAGGTGTCAAATACGATCATTCAACGGACATTATGTCAATTGCAAACAGACAAAACCAGGCATTATAAATGTATAATGGAAAAGTTTGAGAAATGCTGTTTTTTTGTGCATTTTCGGGCGCAATATAAAATAAATAAACGCATGGATTTATTTCCTTGCCTACCTATGTAGCAAATTTATAGCTACAAGTGTATTTTAACGGAGGCGATAACGATGGCGTTTGATGTGTTCCTTCTGTTAGCTAAATTTATACATACATACATATATAGTTAATATTATTGTGGACCACACAAAGTCGAGGGTATCTGCTAGTCTTAAAATAAAATAGTAGTTTTTCATGATTAAAAGAATATTGTCTAGAGTTTTGAAGTATCGAATTAAGATACGTATTTGTTCTCAAAAACGGATGAAAATGCATCCTTGACAACGATATTTTTTTCACTTATTTATAGATATTATTTTGATCGACTCTGTTAAAAACTTGTTTCGGCCTTTTTTAGCTAGACATCTATAACTAATAAATATTTATCAAAGATTAAACTGTTGAGGCTAAACTAAATGTTATGTAAAATTCCTCATATGTATGCACTTTGTATAGGAGGCGTCATAATGCCTCAAACATAGGAGGTCGAGTGAAAATGTAAACTTATGTATATGCATATACATATATGCAATGATAGCTTGAACTTAAACAAAAAATAAAATGATAGAAGTGGCTAATGTAGTATTATACATCAAGCTTTCTGGTGGAAACTGACCTACCGTAGGGTTTTACTAACTTTTTGTATATAATATAGCAAGTATAGGTTACACACTATTAAAAGAGATCGACAAATCTGATTATAATTCTGATATACCTCGTAGCCTTGAAAATAAATATGTACAGTATAGATATTTGATATATCGTCTTTAAAAGACCTGCTGTTCTGGCGCAAGTAATAAATATATACATTCATATTGTTATATGTATGTATAGATACGTTTGCGTTTTCTTTTCGAGGGAGTCACATAAATTTATATCTAATACTCAGATACGATATGCTTAAGAACTAATACCTAAACTTTAGTGCATTGCAACAATCAATTGTGGCGTCAACTTTGCTAGTTTATACTTAAGGACAAGCCGCTGTATGATTTTTGCTCACTGACGCTCTCATATATTCAAATTTACATACCATATGTCAGTTTTGAAAGACTTGAGAAAAACAAGTCATACCCGTTCTCAACAAAAATTAAAAACATAATAGCGATTTTTGCAAACATCACACCTCATACATAAAACCTAACTAGCTATATAAAAATGCTTGTACTTCAATTATTTTTCATATAAATAATTCAAGTAGAACGAATTGCAACAAATTTAAATCATAATGTCGAGCTAAGGTTTAATAAATGTGATACAAATGGCCCTTAAGGTTTTAGACTTATTTTTTTCATTTTAAAAAATGAACATGGTGGTGCACTATGCATTATAAACCTTTATCCAGAATTTTTCTACTGAAATGTAATACGACACCTATGATAACAAGACACTATTGAAACTAGTAGCCTTAAAATTATTTGAACAAAAAATGGAAAGCTACGTTTTATACAAGGAAATGGCGAATTTTATGTAAACCCTAGCCCCTGCATTTCATTACAATTTCACAAGTTTTCATAAGGAATAATTCCCTTTAATAAAATAATATACCTACACATCTACATTTAACACATCAAGAAAATTCTTACAGTTTAAAATTAGCCAATTGGTTCACATTAAAACCACAACTTCTACAATTTAACCTAGATGCTAACCTTAGATTAGTTTAACTCATTCTAAGTACCTACACTCATCTCTTATTTCATTGTTGTATTCGTTCGAATAACCCCAACCGCTACTGTTTCACCTATTTACAATTAAATCTATACATTGAAAGAAGTATCTAACGATCTATCTAGTACCTATATATGGGCGAGAAGCAATAAAATGAAAAGAATACAACATACCTATAGCATAAATAAAAAAAAAAAAAAAACTAAGCAAAAAAGTACAATGGCCCTAATTGTGTGTTTGTTGCGAAAAGCTTTGCACAAAGTTTTATTTTTAAAATTGAATCGAGGAAAATGCCGATCGTGTAGTTCTGTGTAGCTCTAAGCACGCAAAAACCATTTCGATGAGCAAAATAAAGCTCTATCAGATGAGGAACGAAAGGAAAACTTATCCCACACGCGCGCACCCTTTTTTCCAATTGATTGATTCGCTAGCAAATAATGGTGATGATGATCATGATTTGCAAACGGGGTGTACAATATGCGAATTATATTCCACACCCTTTTATTTTTAGATACAGTGTTTCCACTGTTGACATACCTATCTTCTTTTTTGCTGTGTATATTTCCAATATGCCCAGAGAGATACACTTTCAGATGATTGCAGACATATGTATTACATATTCAATATCCAAATGAAAAGGTACTTCCTATGGTCGTCGTCGGTTGGTTACATAAATATTTCTTGGCAAGTAAATTGGTGATCACAAATTTTAATATTTTTATATTTAAATGGAAGAAACTATTTTTGGCACTTTACATATATTTAATTTTTTTTGTTACTAAAAAAGAGTTTTTCTTTTTTTTTGGGGAAATTTATTTAGAAAATTTTAAAATCATGATCATATCACAGCTGGCACTTCTAATCCGAAACAGTAAGATATATCCGGGAAATATGCACATATACTCGATTGTATGCAAATTTCTTATCTAATGCAACGGAGAAGGGGAACAGGAAAGGCGAATGCTTAAATATTTAATTTTCACCAAATTTGTATCTTCGCGAAATTTGGAATAATGCGAACGCGAAAACGCAAAAAAAAACACCGAACCTTGATACTGATCATAATCAACTACGGCACACATTTCACAGCAGATCCCATATCCCAACAGCAGCAGCGGTATAGTAGTAGCACGGCACGGCAGTATTAACGACGTCGGTGGAGGCGGTCGGTGGTGGCGGTGGCGGCGACGATAGGTCTTTCTGTTTTCTATGTATTTGAAACTGAGCGAAAAGATGAAGAAGAGGCGAAATCACTAACAAAATAGATACAACGATTTTTTTCTGCTTCTTCTTCGTTTCAAACACACAAACTTGTGCACAAAAATTCGCACAAGCAACTCTGCGAATTTTTCTTTTTTTTTTCGCTTTCTGTTTAATTATTTTTTGAAGGTCAACTCTCCGCGCCGACCCATCAATAAGCTTGGCACTACGTGAATTTTGAGTTTCGGGTACCTACAACTTTTTTTTTTTTGTTTTTTTTTTTTTTTTTTTTGCAAAAAAACGAATCGAAAAATTACAATAAAAAAATAATAATGAACAAAAAAGCTAATGTGTGCGAACCGTCGTCAGTCGGCCGTCTACAACTAAATAGATGTGTGCTCGTTTTTGGCGAATAAAATATCGCAACAACAAGAATGAGAAATAAAGTAAAAAAAAATAAAAATGTATAAAAAAAAGCTAAGCATTCCTCTATATATAATACCTACGTATGACTGTCGAGTAGTTTTTGCAAGTGTAAGTGTAGTAACGAAAAATTAGGACACAGCATTAGAAATAAAAAAAAAATCGGCTGTATTTTATTTAATTTTGTTTTGCGGGTACAAAGTGCTGAAAGCTAAAAAGTCTGGTCGCGTATTTTGCACAAGAGAGCGAGAGATACGACCCCGAGAGAGCGCAAAATAATTTTTTTTTTGCGTGATTTGTTTCTGTTTAGGTTTGTACTTCTTTTTTGTTGTTTTTGCCGTAGATGGCTTATTTGTGGAAGATAAAAAAAAAGCTTAAGTAAACATTTCTCAGGTACTTAGATACAAGTTAATAGATTCTTTCTTAGATAGGCTACGCATGCAGTAATTGATACGCGTGATAAAGAGGTTATGACTTTACACTGGGTGGGAGGAGGGGCGTTTTAATTCTGAAAAGGGTGAAATGATTCGCATGGCTCATGGAATTCAGAGTTGAACAAAATATTTGTCTATTCACTTAGCCCTTTCAGAATGTGAAAATGTTCCGATCTGTGTATACCTATACTAATTTTAATGGCTTAGAAACCGTGTGGATGTATTTATTTACTTTTTTACTTAGAGGGTACTTATGTAATGCATGATGACGATGCCGACGGATACTGATACGAATAGACTAAGTGTGTTGTGGTTCAATCATGTAAATGAGGCAGCGATTTTTTTTCCCTTTGGCTCTAGAGAAAGGGTGGCTGAGATTGTTTAAGTTATCGCTAATTGGCAATCTAGCATGGGAAAAGTAATATTCTTTTTATTACTAAAGTGCTCGTGTTTTATTTGACTTTGCTTATCTAGGGTGAAGTGGCAGGGTGTTATTGGTAGCTTTGGGATCCAAGGTCCGGGATCAAAACTTACAATAAATGAAATTGATTTTAAGCTGTCAGAAAATCACATGTCACAGAAGTGGTGATTACAATGAACAGCTTTACGGCTTGTGAAGTTGATTTCCTGTCATCTACAAAGTTAAGATTTCTAAGAGATAAACTTTTCACAAGTGCTGTAACAAACGAAATAAAATGGTTATCTATAGAAGCATACTAGTCCTCACCATGTGAACCTATGAAATATTGCTTTATTTTAACGACCCATCCATCAGTATTAATAGTCCTGTAAACCCTATGGTGATAGGATATTGGCGAATGAGTTCCAGGGTAGAGTAAGAGAAGTCACTATCATTTAGTGTTACGGTCTGACCAAGCCTTTGTTTAAGCATAACAAAGTGACTTACCAATTAGGTGCCTCAAACAGGCGAAGGAAAATAACGGTTATTGGATTTCTACAACGTGAGATGCAGTGTTTTAACACAAAACATGCCACAATGCCAGTTGCGTGTCAACAGATGCCCGAAGGTGAACATTTAGTAATATTTAGTAATCAGCGGAGGAGCCGTTATAAGGATGGCATACTTACAACGACATCGTGATGCCACTCGAAAACGCGCGTATCATTTTGATTAAGGGATTCGTCAGTACGTCAACATTTGAAAGACTATTGTGCGAAGAAATTACACAAGTATCTATGGTGCGTAGACTTAGTGGGTGCCTCAAAATCCAGAAGGGCTATCTGGTGTTGGAAGAGGAATAATACAGCAATGTTACAATTCGTCTGAAACGAAAATAAATCAGCCGACGGTGTTTTGTTATGTGTTTTAGCTCAATTAGATGGCCAATTACCATCGTAACGCAAACAAATTAAATTGTTTGCACATATGAGAGAGCGCCACGTGATTCTAAATTTCCAGACAAACGCAATTTTCGAACATAGCAATTGTTAAAGTCATGTTTTCATCATACGAAACTAAGCAAATGGTTACTTTTCTAGTAATCGCTTCATATTTTAGCAAAATCAGTTTTAATTAATACCAAACATTACCTGAAATTCGTTAAAAAAAACACTAAAACATACTTTCTAAGTGCTAATTGCAATAAGAGTTGAGATCCCTATATTTGGTTTAACACAACTTGATGACTATGACTTCTAGTAAATATATTAAAAGACAATTTTTCAAAACGTAAGCGTATTTGCCAAAAATAAACGCTTAGTGTCAGACACAAGGATTAATAGTTAATCCATCAAAAACTGTCATCATTCCATTTACTAGAAGAAGACATTTAAATCTCCAGACACAAACAGTACACGGTGCCCAACTTAATTTTTCCAGTGAAGCCAAATATCTAGAGGTAACTCTAGACTGAAACTCACCCGAGGGCCACATCTAGATAAAATTACATCAAATGCGACTAAGGCCTTCTTGACCTATTCTATACTCTTTGGCAAAAAATGGGGTCTCAAGCCCAAAATGATTCACTGAACCTACCTTACCATTGTCATTCCCATAATTACTTATACCTCGCTAAAATCGAGCTCGAACTACCATTCAAAGAGTACAAAGACTCGTCTGCGTAGGTATCACGGGTGCGATGCGCACATGCCCGACAGTAGCACTGGAAACCTTATTGGGCTTTCCACATTTATACATAGAAGTTAAAAAGACTGCTGCCGCCAGCGCTCTGAAGCTTCATCTCCTTTGTAATGTGAAGGACTCTGATTTCATAGGGCATATGAAGATTCTAAACAAACTTCCGCTGCTAACCTCATCGGCAGTATGTACAACTGACTTCATGCCCAGGAAAATAAACCTGAATCATCCCTTTTAAATCAACAAGGCCTCCGAAGATCACACATCAGATAGCCAAGCAGCTTTAAAAGCTTTCAAATCTTTCAGCTTTGAGTCTAAATTAGTTTGGACTTGTCTCACTACCCTCAAGCAGCTGGCTGCACACAGAACCTTCTCACTTACTTGGGTCCCTGGCCACAAAGGCATCGCCGGCAATGAGACTTCTAATGAACTAGCCAGATCTGGTTCCCAACTCAAATTCATTGGTCCGGAACCTTTTGCGGCCTACCTACAAGTCAAACTAAAATTAAGCTAGATGCTATAAATCAACAATTCAGATAATTGGTAGTCTGGATAATCGGAGCTCTACTGTTGGCGTATGTAGTTATATACTGTAATGAAGAAGAGGATGACACATTTATCAGGTTCTTTTTAGACAACTAGTCGACTTAGTAGATGCCATTAACTATAAACCTTTTTTTTTTTTTTTTTTAATATTGTAGGAAGACCAAGTATTTCGAATAAATTCTTTAGGTTTCTGTAGAATCAATTTACTACCTCTATGTGATTTGATCTATGACTTATGATTTACAACAAATTTAGTAAATTTGTATTTCTATAACTATAAAATAAAGTTTATATGAATTACCCAAATGATAAACGTTAAGGAGTGAATGTACGATTCAAAACTTAACCAACATCGTCACATATTACAAAAATATTATTTAACTTATAAAGTTTTTATTGCATTTAAAGAAAAGCAGTAATTAATAGCAACGATTATGAATCTCATTCTGTATTCATGTTGAACGTTTTCTTTGCGACCTCTCACAACTTTATAATACAATTTGTTGCAATCAACGGATTTATTATCGTGTATGCATTCCACGCTTTCCATGTAGACAAGAAAACGTTCAATCATATTCACGGAGTTTTGCGGTTACAAAAAAACAACAAAACATGCAGTCAACAAGACAAAAAGTTAAATTACTCTAGTATTCTTGGACGTACCAGCAAACACAATTCAACGCATGACGCCCCCATAACCAACCACCACCATGGTCAAAAGATGCCGCCACCGCAAATTGAAAGTGAACCCTGCACAACGGTGCAGCGCCAATAACAACCACGAATTCCGTGGTTGAGGGTGTTTAACATGAAAAATAAACACAACACCAAAGTGAAAGACTACTGTTTGCTGGCTAACACCACCGCTACTATCGACACCAACTCTCTGAATCTCATTTCAAGTGCAACACAGTGCGCGGGCAGTTCTTTCATAAAAAAAGTAAAGTTAAACTCCCTGACATCAATATGCGATTTCGCACTCTCTTAGAGGAACGAGTGCTATACTTGGTAGTACCAGTAGCATTTCGTAACTACCCTACCTAGGTACGAGCATCTGTTTCAAAGTTTCGTACCTATTTGGTGGATTTTTCTTAGTTTTTTTTTTTTTTTTTTTATCCCACCTGAGGAGTGTGTTTACCCATGATCTTTTCATTCAGTTCGTTCGACGTTACATAGAAGCTTAGCTTCGGTGTGTGCTGGTATCGTGTAGGCTAAGCGCGCACCTTAAACAGCGCGCGTAAAACGAAACTGAATGAATAGGGAATGAGAACAGCCTGTATTGTCGTGGAGACCTTGCTAGAAAAATACGCCAATAAATAACCAATACAGGCTAATCTTACAACACCCTATATCGGTCAAACACACTGTCATTTCGTGAATGCGATACTTTATAGAGGCGCATGCAATCATACCCTATATTGAAGGCTATCATTAAATGGCATGGAGCAGGGCTGAAAAATCACGACCAAACGTGCACCAGCAAATGACCGATTGACTGACTAACAATACCAAACAATGCGGGGGTGTTCCAATCCGTAAAGCACTCCTCTCTCTTTTTCCCCTGTCAAAGCTAATTTCTGAATAAAATATGTGCTAATATCACCACCACCAACGGCGAAAGAGGGCGCAGAAGGGAACAGCATTCTCGTATCCTCACTCTTTTGCTGGGTGTGACTAATTATCGTCGCTTGTTGTACGATTATTGCTGTAAGCTGAGACTCCATGTGCGCTTGGGGCGCTTCGAGAAACTGTTTGAGTATACGTCTGCGGGTTATTCCTTATTCGGATAGTTAAGTGGTTTTATTCTTTTTTTTTATTTATTTATTTTCTCTATGTATGTATGCATGGTTAATAATTTTGCTTGTTTGGTTGTAGTGGATTTAATGACCCTTTTAGAAGAGGTATTCGGTTTTTGGCTGTCAGACGTTGTACAAACAAAATTACATGCACATATATGTATGTATATATTAGTTGCTATATATGGATGGTAAATATCTCAAATACAAATATTGCATATTATGTGTCGGGCAAACTTTGACAACTTGTATCTAATTCCATAGGATTGCGAATTGCAAGTAGTAGTCATAAAGGTAAAAACCAAGGTCCGGTTCACACTTTGTGTTTTTCTTTTCTTTTTCCTGCAAAATTATTGGGCAAAATGCGTTACTATACTAACGTCTTTGACTTATGTCAACTACTTCGAAAAGTGGTTTAAATTTTCAGTGCACTTTTGTACGGAATAACCAAAGAGTGCCTAAGAAAGCTACAGGTACAAACACCTACGAAAATATGGAGGAATTGGCTCTCCCATATACAATAATTAATAAAATTTCATCGTAATAATCAAAAACTGCCAAACAGCAGGTGGTACAATAACAACATGTAGGTATCTTTTCAGAAGAATGAATAGTTCTTCTTACGATTTTTGCAATCGAGGTGAGGCGGAAGAAGGAGTAACTCGTCTTTTGGGAACATGCCCTGCTCTATTAACTTTAGAATGGCAATGCCTCGGTAAATGCTTCTATAATATGAAGCCTTAAGCAATTTGGCTACAATCAAAACTAGAAGTTTTGTCCATGGTTCAGATATCTTCGGGTACAATTGAAAATATCGTAGCAGTTTTTCAATTTTCTACTTCGTCAGTTTAGGTGTCAGATGCTAATTTAGTTTCCATACGTGACCTACCCTTTAGTTTAAGTGTATTTTGCCTCAGCAGGAGCAGGCGATTAACCTAATTGAATGTAGACTACCTACTCTACGTATTCAATATTTTTTTAAGGAATTTGCTGAATATTGTACTGCCACGCGATTCACAATTTTGCAAAGAATATCACAGAAGACTCTGAACTCAGAAATGATTCTAAACACAAGCAATTAATTTTTCTTTGGAAGCAATTTAAATTAATAGCGAACTTCTTTGGATAAGTATACTATACTGCAAATTGACATGGAAAAAAATCCTTGAAACGGATTAAATATGCTAAACCGGCCACAATCTACTGCATGTACACCGCCGTAATCTGGCTCATTCTGATATATCAAGGCCTGGTTTGATGTGTACTAGCAAGGTCTATCTAAAGCTTTTGAATGATACGTACTTTAACTGAAGCTATACAAACAATACTCGTGCTAACACCGATTTTATGCAAAAAAAAGCTGCCAAAAACATCCAAAAATGGTTAAATATATGCGAACCATTTGAAAAGCATTAATCTAATGCTACTGACTTCAGGTATAGGTCATGTAAAATTCTATTCAAGAAAAAAACATGTGGACAGAGGGAAAAAACATCCGTTTTCATGGACAGTTTTAAAATGAAATGGGATTTAGGTTTTGGATTCTATTTCGAAGAACCCGCTGTGTGGACAGTTGGGCTTTCAAGCCAGAGCAATGTATATCAAGCGGAAGTTCTACCCATTATTGAGACTTACAGAGAAGTGTCCTCTCGGACAACCCCAAATAGGTATATCGATATCAATATAGCGAGCTAAGCAGAATTAATGGCCATCTTATCCTAGATGATTAAACTAAAAAAATCGTCGTTGCGACAAGCTTAAGTCTCACAGCTCACACAAAGTCACAAGCGGGAAAGCTAATAAACTACTAAGGGATGATAAGGAATTTAGCCCAGCAGTGATCAAACAGTCAGTTCTTTAAAAAAAAAAAAAACTTCTAAAATCGCATGCACTTCCATCATGCTGCATTTGAAGGAATTTAGGGCACTGTGCAACAAGAGAAAAACATAGGACTCACTCACGTTTAGCAGACCACACTTTACAGGCAACAATTTGTTAACGTTATACTGAAAAAAATACAGCAAATCTATATAAAGGCGGTGGTGACATACTCATAGTTGCAGATGTGAGTCTGGTCAATTTTTCTATAGACAGGTATTTTTCGGGAAATATGTGTCTAACAATCTGAATGGACTGCAAAAACTCTCTGAAACCCACTTTGGAATCTATCCTTGCGCTCTGAAGATTTAGGAATAATACTAGTAATAATAATTATATTTGGCGCAACAGCTCATCAAGTACCTAGGCATAGCTTCTCGCAATCACTCGTGTTGTGTGCATTATATTTTTTCGCACGAATGGAGGAGACCTACATTTGTAGGCCGTATGCGGACAATTTTTATTTTGTTCTTGAGAAGCTTTTTCGTGATAACAATACTCTCGGATATTTGCCAGACGTTCGCTCTATGTGGGACCGTGAAAAGACTTCTTGATCTTTTCCGGGGTTCGAATATGGAACCTTACGCGCAGTGGTTCGACACACTAGCCACTGCACTATGGTTGAAGAAGACAAACTGAAATAGTTAGAATCATAACTTTATCAGCAACTTGAATGGACCTTAATAGTACATACGAGTACATACAAGTGCGTTCCTGTATAAGAAAAACCTAACATCACAGTGTTTGTTTACAGTAAAAGCTGGCGGGAAGGATGCATCAAACTGCTCATTTAGGAAACTTTGGTGGAACCTTCAAACAAGCATTTCAAACGGTAATGTTAACATTAGAAAATTGAATGCTACTTATTAACATTCTTTACACATCATTTAGATTGATTAGCAGCCTGCTACGCAAGCGATGAAGGTATATTTCTGAGTACTCCCACTTGGCAGTAGTACTGAATTTAGCTGTGCAACATATTACTTATCGAGAATTAAGTGAGGCATGAGGAAATAAGAGTATATTGTAAGGACATACTGTCAGGCTTCAGAGGAAGGGAAGGAAGAGCTACATAAATTCTTTAAGTGTGCCCAATCGCGTCCTATACAACAGCGGCTACATCCGTATTTTAGCAGAAAGAACTGCATTTATACAGACGTATTTGTATAAAATTGTCTGTCACTCGCTGGGTACACATAATAACTTTTGTAGAGAAATGACAGTCAACGGAATAAGCTTAGTCTTTAACATTAGAACCGAGATGTTGGGTGTGAATTAAATTTCGCACAGGCAGGAGCAATTTGTAGTTTCTGCAACTGTAATGAGATTGAAGACGTCTACTACTTGTTAGCTGTGTGCCCAACACTGCAGGAATTACGCAGATTGTACTTCTCCAAGAACTTTCTGACACTTGAAGAAGCCCAGCAAATGTTAAACTGGTTTTTTGGCTGGAAACGGTTTTAATTAATTAATTACCGCAATAGTTTTATTGTTAAATAGGTAGATAGTTAATAACTTGTAATATATAATATTTGCATTTTGATTATTGAAATATTGTTAATGAATTCTCCAGAAATTTATTATAATAATTTTTAAAGGTAATAACATAATGCCAATTCTCAGCAGACGGTAGATATGCCCAGTTGTCATCAAAGCAATTTCAACAGTTAAGATTACATGTAGAATAATTTGGGTGGACATATTATTTTTTCATAATATAACTATACATAATTTCATAGTTTATAGAAAAAGCAAGTTAAGTGTAATATCACAAATCGTCCAAACTTACTGACATTTCTAAACGGCAAAAATACGACTCATTATTGTAAAGACCGACATCAAATTGTGTTCATCACTATCATGCTTCTGCCGAATATCAGAGGTACCTCGGTTAATTTCCGTATATAGTTAAACTTTATCGAAAACCAGAATTAAATATAAATATTCGCGAGTGCAAACTCTCCTGATTGGAGTCTTCAATAAAAAAAATAAAATAAAATTATGTTCCGAATTAAATACACAAACAGACATAAACTGAATTTTCAATTACAGTAGTAACCAGATTGTACATAATGCACCCGCCGAACAGCCTACACCATCAGTGCGCGCCCCGAGCTTTATCCAAACACTATGGGACATATTTGCACACAAAAATTATTACATTAAAACTCAATTAAACGTTAAAATTTGTTGTAATTGCTCTTTCGGTGTTTTAGTTGGCAGGCAACCTTTCAGTGTAAAACATCCAATTGCCACTCGGGTGGCAATAATTTCGAATCATGCGACATGTTACACCCGCCACACCCCCGCACTCCGTGTATATAACAAGAAAATTTAATTTCTGTTTTATTTGGAATTTTTTTTATAATTTTTTCAATTTTGGTAATTTTATTACCTGAATTACAACATCTGCCAATGGATTGTGTGCGCAATAAGTCCGCCACCGCTGTCCAGTATCTGTGGTAAGTACACTGGCATCACACTGGTGGTCAATTCGAAATCTGCAACTGACAGCCACCCGAGTAGTATCCTGTTGTGGTCATTTCGAGGGTTTTGTAATTTTACTCAAATACATTTTGAATAAACCCAACGCAATGCGTGGGTTTGTAGCGCTTAACCAACAGCTTTAAAGGGAAACACAGACGGGCGGCAGAAAACAGATAAACACTATTCAATGTAAACACATTTCGGCGCATACCTTTTGTATGTGTGTTATTGAACTAGTGACCTACCATTGTTCGATGTTTATATGTAAGTAATCACGATATTTGTCTACCCAAAGGCGGGAATTTAATTTGTAATAAACAATTCTAAGTGCGTACCATACGTTCATTCACCTATGACTAGGTTCTTTTCTTACTTTTTTTCCTGTTTTGCGTGCCCAAAGCAATAAGCCGGCGCGGCGTTGGATGCCATTTAAGGTGAAAAGAATGCGGATTAGACGGTAAGTTGGAAGGCGGAGAGAAAAGGGCTTACCGTCAATGCCTAGCCGACGACGTCAACACAGATGAGTACGGAAATTGGAATTCTCAGTTCGCCCCATACGAGATGCCAATGAACTGAAAGGGCTTGTGGGTGTTTATATCTGTGATGTGCTGATTTTTTTTTTTTTTTTTAGAAATTTTTATGAGCGATCGAGTTTGAAATTGTGCTTAGATTGCCAAACGAATGAGAGATAAATTGCTATGTGTTGAATGTTATACCTTGAGGTACTTTGAATAGAGAGAAAGTTGTTATTCTACAAACTTGTATCAGCGTATTTGATAGTTAAATTATGCTCGTGTGTTGGTACTTTTGAGTTTTAAGAGCATTTAATGGATGCTGAGTTTTGAGATTTTAAGACTTGAGCGTAACAACCTAACACGAAAAAGGGCTAATTAGTGTGTATTCATCAGATCATCAGTGTTTTGAACACCTGCTTGGAAGCTACAGCGAATTTAAATAAAAATATTTGTAGCTTAAGAAATCTGATCTGATTTTGTATTTAATTTTAAGCGTTTTCTAAGTGTATTTTCTTGTAAAACGAGAAAATAAAAGAGAGAGAACAGTGTGTTAATTGCTTAAATCTTACAAATTTTTGGTCTCCCTGTGGATCTGTCTGTGTATTACAAAATATTAATAAATTGAAGCAGTTGGCGCACACTGCTCAGCGTATTGCCTTAGAAATGCCCATTGTGTTATGTCAAATCATGCAATTGTTCTTTATTTTTCGCATATTACGATTCGTCGCTGAGAATTATAGCGGTTTAATTACATTCAAATACTTACTACTTAATAAGCCGATAAAGTGAAAATAAGTATTAATAATAAACAAAAATATTCTTCTTCTTCCTTCTATTAGCGAGGTTATGATCCGAAAAAAAGGGATCACAACCCGCCCACTTATTGAGGCCAATGAAATGCCGTTGTCGTCGCATTTGTGTGATCCAGGCGTTTAAAGGCTTGCCTTTTCTACATCGCGATGTCTTTGGAACGTGCATTGATATTGCCTTTTTAACAGGGTTCAAATTATCTCTTCTTTGAACGTGGCAATACCAGCTGAGCCGGTCGCGCTCTATCTTTTGTACGATGGTTTCCTTGACGTGAATATTGAGAAGCTATAATTCAACAAATTTTCAAAAGCGATGCACCACTCGGAAAAAGTCAGATATGTGAATAGGCGCTTCCATTTTGTTATCAAAAGTGCCATCTAGTGTAAAATATCTTATAACATACATCCGTTAAATGTTAATATCAAAACAATCCTCTTCGTCGAAAGCGCATATCTTATGATGATCAATGCAAGTAAATAAACCTGACAATGCTTTTTGACAAATTCATATAGGTTATAAAGCGGTTATTATGCACTCAAAAACTATTTAAAACCTAAAAAAAGATACTCACTTCAGCCATGCGTTGAAAAAATGCACAAAGTGCGATGAAGATTGCTCATAATAGTCATAATATGCAACTGAATTGGTATCAAAACTTAATGAAGTGTTGAATCAGAGTAGGGGAATGTGCAAAAGTTTGTAATTTCGATGTACTTATATGTACGCAGATGAACTAAAAACTCTCTACTATATAAAAAAAAATACAATATACTTTACCTTCATTTTGCCCTATGTACTCGTACAAAACCGTAAGTACAAAATATATATCATAATTTCAGGCTAAAGTATATCGAAAGGATAAGCGTTAGGCTTAGGAAAATAACATTCAGCTTCAACAATGGTAATATAGAGCCCTCCACTTTTCTAATTATCTAATCCTAATGCGAGTATTTTAAAATACTCAACCACTAATTCGTTTCTAATAACTGCTAGATTATACTAAATATGTAAATATTTTTAATTGCATCACATCAATAAGATAATCTTTATTTTCGCTACAGAATGATCAAATTACATATTAGCGCAAACAGTTTTCAGACTTTATACTATAATTTAACTAAAAGGTTTACCTGACCATTCAGTGAAAGTGAATTCATACTTATTTAGTCCCTCGGTAGATATTTAGTTCACTTACCTATAATAGAGAAAAAGATGACAAAAGAACATTTATTAATATTGGATTTCTACGGATAATATCAAAAAGCAAAACATATAAGAGTTCGGCCAGAATGAATGCGTATCTTCAATCAACAGTAGAAAAACTTTTTCGAAAAACGATGCAACACCATCATCACATCAATTAACAAATGTATTCATAAAGAAAACCCACTTAGGGCCCGGCAAAGAAATCTAAAATTTGCTTAAATAAATGTTTTAAAAAATCTCTAGCCTAAGGCCTAGAGATAGATCATCGTCCGCAAATTGATCTTTTTTTACGACAGTAGAACAATGAAACAGTAACTTGTGGCGTTTTTCTGACAACCTTCCGTTCAAAAGTTCAGCGCTGTAACCTTTTGTCTACGGCGTTTACACAATTTGGTCTAGAGAAAAACAATTTTAAAATATCATTATTAAGTACAGCGCTGTCCAAAAAAAAAAAACGTTAAAATATATTTTCTTAGAAATGGGTTTCAAACACCTAAAATCATCTAAACATTAAATATGAATCAGTTAATTGAATTTCTATGAACTTGAAAGTGCATTTTTTGTTGGCCATAAGTTCCAAGTTAGAACTAAACAGGATAAAGACAAGATCGCTGTTTGGGACCAGTAGACGGAAAGTTGAGAAATAATAAACTTACAATAAACTTATTCTTATTGCTTTATTTTCTTTAACGCAACATTATCTTTAAACATAATATATGATATAAGGTTTTCCAATGCTGTAATGGATACTGAACTCTTCTTCGCTACATTACAGATATTTACGATGGGGTTAAGATCTAGGCTTTATGGGGGGCACGTCCATATTTATCTGTTTAATGCACATTTTGGCCTTTAACTTAAGAACGTTGTTTTTTTTTGAAAATTCTTCTGTTTTTTTCAAACTTAATTGCTTTTTCTCTTAGCTTAGGAAATAAAAATGTTGTTTCTTTCGCAGTATTATCGTGTTGGAAAATGAATCTACAGGTTTTGCTGAAAAGCTCTTCCATGCAAGGCTCCAATTCATCTTCTAGGACTTTCAAGTAAACATCTGCTGTTAATTCTAAAAAGAGGAAACACATTCTTCCGTATCCCTAGACCATAGCTCCATCAGCTTTTGGCGGAAGTCATCTAAGCCACTCGACGCTGGGCGTTTTTTCAGGTTTTCTCCGAACGAGGATTCTTCCATATTCAACATGCAGTTTAATTCGGACTCGTCGGAAAATATGAAGTTGCATCTATTTCATTTATCCCACATCTCCTGCGACCAAGAAATATGCTCCTGCTTCTGCTCCTAGCAAACGCCTTTGCTTGATTCGTGGCGAGAACTCTTTCTTCTGAACCTGTTTAAGCGCATTCATTCCGGATTTCACCTCTGGGGTACGAAGACCAACAATTCGCTGTCAGGCATAGTGAACCATTCATCATAGACGATGATAGATCAAATTTCCGTCCATCAGATCAAAGCGAAGTGAGGATAGCAATATCCAAGCCAAAGTCAAGCAAGGCTGCTGGACCTGACGGCTTACTGGCGGAACTCCTCAAGGCAGCTGATGATTAATTGGTAAAGCATCTCATATCAGCATCATTGCCCGACCCACAAGAAAGGAGACCCCCTCAACTACGCCAACTATTGAGGCATCAGCCTCCTCAACATTGCATACAAGATCTTTTCTGCGATATTGTGTGAGCGCCTGAAACTTTTCATCAACTTTCATCCTATCAGCGCAGTTTCAGGCCAGTGAAGTCCACTATCGATCAAATCTTTATAATACGGCAGATCCTGGAGAAAACCCAAGAAGTCCAAATCAATACTCACCATCTCTTTATCAATTTCAGACCACATATGAGAGCATCTATAGAGAAGAGCTATATAGATCCATGTCCAGTTTAAACATCCTTGGCAAACTTGTTCGTCTGTGCAGTATGACTATGGAGAACGCTCGCTGAAAGGGGACTAGTAAGAGACTTTGTCTACTTTGGCTCTGTTATTTACTCTGATAATGTATTAGCCCAGCAATCAAGCGAATAATAACTCTTATCAATCGTTTTTTTTTTTTTGCTAATAAGGCAGTTTAACAGTAAAGCCCTATTTCGAACAAATTAGGAAACTGTATAAAAAACCCTGATCATTGCAGTCCTTCTTTACGGGGCAGAAACATGGCTTTTATTAAAGGCGGATGCAGATGTCATTGCTCTTTTCTTTAGATATTCGGTCACGTTTGCGTTGACGGGTTTTGGAAGAAAAGATTCAATCACGATTTAAACGAGCTGTACAGCGACATCAACCTAGTCAAAACATCCAACGCAGAAAGACGATGCTGATTGCAGATTGATCGAAAAAATATTCGCAGTTGTCCCAAACATAATAGTTTATGTGCTAATGAGCATACTTTTCAAAAAGCAAAGAAATTAAGCACTTCAAAAAGTGAAGAATATATTTGGTCGTACAATTTCAAGAAGTAAAAAAGTAAACAATTAAATAAATAATTAACATTGAGTCCCTGCATGTGTCGTTGAAATATCCAGGGAACATTTTAAATACATCTACTAGTCAACATAATAAAACACTCACTCATGCATTGTGTTGGTCATGCATACTAGGAAGGTGGTTAAACCACTGAAAATTCCCTTTTAACAACAGCACAAAAAAAAAACAGCTTTTTTTAAAACCGTTATGAAACTTTCACATCGGTGCACAAAAATTGTACAATATTAAGAAATTTATTCTTCACTCACATAGACATGGCGAGCAAGCGAATATTCGACACACTAACTAAAAAACTGAAAAGATGCAAATATAATCTCAGTATTAGACAGGGAAATGGGAATTTAATTGAAATCTTCTTTGTGTGTGTGGACTAACAAACTTTATACCTTACTACTCTCCACTCAAGCAGAGTAAATAACTAAAATTCACACGAAAACCATATCCATCTATCGCTCGAATGATTCTCTGCAGAAGGATACTATAGGTATAATTTCCTTCATATTTCATCACAAACACATCCCGGTTGTATAAGCTAGATAAATTATGTAACACTGAAACCTATAATAGATAGATGCCATCACACCTGGTTGAATACTAACTAAGCCTATATGACAGTAACCGAATTTGTAACTTTCCCATACCAGTACAGGCAAAAGGATTCAGGGGATTGTATCGTGCACTATCCAAGCGTAGAAATTCAGTTAGGAACTTTGATTTTTGACTTCGTTTGCTTCAATGGAGCCATGCAAAGCTGGTCTTTTTCACTTAGACTGGATATTTTGGTCAAAAACGCATGACTACCCTATGGGTTTCAGCAAGAGGTGTGGATTTTTCGAACTTCAAAGCAGTATTCAATTAAAGTTGTCAATTTGATTCGAATTAAAAATAAACTAGGAAAAACCACTTAAATTGATACAAATGTCATTCAATAAAATTCAAATTGGACACGACAGACACGCATATACATAGATACAAAATGTCTTTGATTGCCTATGTAGATACATTGTACAGCACAAGAAGAAAGTCATTTGCAGAGAATTTTATGTTATTGAGTGTATAAATTTAATGGTGTACTCTGTCGGGTGATGCCTGACTTTTGATGTGTGCAAAGAGTTTTATGATCCTTGTGGTAGCGGTTGTTTGGATTAGGAATGAGTTACGACGGATATACTCGTACATTTAAGTAGATTTTTTAATTTGTCTGTTTGATAAATTTACGAGCATTTTTGTGGTGCATGCATAAGAAATGTAACTATTGGTGACGATTGCTACTCACCAAGAAAATTAGAACCCAAACCTTGCAAATCTTTACTATTATACTATGCAGTCATTGTTCGTGTTTTTTATTTTTTATTTTTAGAAGATATGTATATTTTTTGAAAGTATTAACGCCATTTGCCATGAAAACACACGCGTGTTGCGATAAAACTATTTAAGATCGCGAAAACCATTAAATTATTTAGAACATATTATAAAATCCTCCGGAATATAAAAAAAACATATTTTAAATGCAGTTTTCCATAACTAAAACAATTTATTAGCACCTGCTAGGATTTATAAGTGCCTTCATGATGATCTAAAACAGTGACAAAAGAAACATCTGCCAAGTGATTGTCGAGCATTTTCTTTAAACTTATTAAATAAGGCATATTATTTAATGTAACCATCTGACTATTAGAGCAAACTTGGATATAGAATATATAAGTCATACATATGTATACGTGTGCACACACACAAAAAGGTCAATTTTTTTTAAGATTGACATTGGAACAATAATTCTTAAAACCATTCACCGAGAAGAAAAGGACACTGGTCCTGAAAATTATTTTAATATTTTTAGTAGTAGCATTTATTTGATATTCTATAAGGAAAACCAGGTTAAAGAAAAAAAACATACATTAAGTTTTAATCCGCTTCGGGTAGGACAATTACAACCCTATGCTTCACTTATTCCTCAACATCGACTGAAATGGACGTGAGATTGTAAAATCAAATTTGCAAGAAATTTTATGAAATAAATACTCGTAGAGTCTTGAGTATAGAGAGGAAGTCGACGAAAATGGGTTTAACAGTCGAAAATGTAGTTTCCAATGGACATAGTATGTGAGGTGGACAAAAGCTGAACCCGTACACAAAATTATCATTCTCCTGATGAAATCGCTTAACATCTAGAAAAGGAACTCTGGGTAGCAAGTGCAATGTAATAACAGTTTTTAAACCTCAACAAAATCCAGAGGTCAGCCTGCATTGGGATCAAGGGATCTTTAAGAACAACACCCATGGCGGCAATGGAGGGAAACCATGCTAATTCTCATTCCGCTGGATCTATATTGCAGTAATACGACGCGACGCCTTAATCGGCACTCAGGTTCAGAGAAGCAGGATCCTGGTCATCAGCACCATACAGTCATGCTCGGTCATGGAAGAAGGAACATATCCATTAGTAATGAGGATGTCAGTGTAGTATCGAGAGTTAGTAAAAAACACGAGGAGTCAATCCTGTCTTCAGAAGTAATAACGAATGCAGCGTCTTTCAAGCCAAAAATACAGCCGTTATTCAGGCTGCAAAAGTCATCACCGAAGACAATATCGTTGGAAAATTAAGTACTGAGTATTTTTTTTATAATTTGCGCGCACTCAATGGGTTATAAATACCCTTTAAATGTTCTTACCTATTGCTGGAGTTGGAAAGGATATATAGATAGAGAGAGAAAGATTTGGTGTAGTGGTTTAAAGCTCAGTTGTTTATGCTTCAGAGAAATTTCAGCTATGGCGTCCAGTTATTTGGGGAGATTTTTTTGTTAATTTAGTTTTTGCTTCTGATTCACAGTATTTTTTTTTCCCGACTACAGATATCATAGGCATATTTATCATCCAACAGAGCGACAATTTTTCCAGCCATATGACCAAGCTACTGCCAGTGTTATGCCTTCGCAGTAGTGTACACACAAGCTTTCGCAATTAATCGGACTGCCTTTATACATTTTATGAGAAATAAATAAATGCTAAGAGACATCGGGATTTGAACCATGATATTAATAGCAGGGAGCCGTAGTAATTAGATCAAGGTTTGTAAGGATCTGCAAGTAACATCTTATTAGTCTATCACTAGCCAATAAGATGGCCCCATACTGGGTACTGGGTAGCAGATGAACTCGCAAGAATGTGATCGACGTTGTACATCTCGCAGGCATTCTCTTCGTGAAGGTTTCTATGAGCTCTATAAATAAGCCCATTGGAGATGAAGCCACTAGCAAACCCAACAGGCGCTCAATCCATTTGGATATGTGCGCCATTGTCAGAACACTGTGGCCGTCCTATGATATGAGAAGATCACGCTCTCTGGTTAGGCTTAGTCGTAACAGTATACGGGTCGTCTCTGGCATAATCACGGGACACTGTGCCATTGGAGTTTATGCAGAGCGTATCGGTCTACCTCACAACGACTACTGTAGAAGCTGCAGGGATGAATATATTGAATCTGTCCGTCACCTGCTAAGCGAATATCATGCCTTCGCCGACAGATGAATGAGGACTTTTAGTAGTTACTTCTTCACTGAGCTGAAGGACTTTCCAAACTGTAAGACCTTCTGAGATTCATATGCTTTAGGTAATTGTAAACTCAGCAGTTTTCCTTACAGGTTTCCAGGGTCAAGTTAAAATGAGCACAATGGACTCAAAGTTGGTCTTAGTGAGCAGTGACTTAAGTCACAAGGCACCCACCTACCTAACTTAATTTACCTGGGTATCATGTCATTATTGCATTGAAAGTAAGAGTTTGCCAAAATCTATTTTATGGTATCATACCATCGTTAGATCCCGATTAGAATTCGTGTTTTTTTTTTTTAATTCTGCCATATTTTTAAAAATAAAACTGTTCAATCGCACTTGAGGGATTGTAGAAATTATTTCACTATAGTAGGTTGATGGGTTTAAGGCAATTAACGTTGTTTTTATGTTTAGTCACGTAGTTCGGTTAACTGTGCATTAAAAAAAAGAATTTGAAAATGTTTATGCAGTTCCGATATTCTATTGAAATACGTACATATATGTTGTTAAGTGCATAAGCGCGATGCTTTAACATCGCTATACGTTGAGTTGTAATAAGTATTTATGTTAACCTTTAGACTGCCGGAAAGTCTATATATAGGCCCTCTGGAGTAGGCGATTTAAACATTTATAAACTTGCACAGGAAGCATATAAAAGTACATGTAGGTACTCATATACATACAGCACCCGCTCACACACATATATCGACATATATATATATATATATATATACACAACACAACACTGCAATTTCGATTTTTGCTACGTGCCGTCTGCTTTCTCGCAAGTGAGTTTGTTCCGTGAAATGGAGCCATACCGTCTCTCTACGTCCCCGCCGTTGACTCTGGGTAGTGCCAAAGGAAAGTCATGTACATAGTTATGAAAATTGTCTATACTCAAAAAATAATTATGGTTGATTTCCGCAATCCAAGAACTAAAAAAAAGAAATGCGATTCCACCTCATAGTAGAGCCTCAAGCTCAAAGTGAATCAATCAAGGGCAATTCTTGATGTACTGAATTCAAATTCTTCTGTTATTTCGAACCTTGGGGTCAAAAGCATGAGGTTATACTATACAAAATGAAGTTGACCTTGAAATGACCTTCAGGGTCAAGGTAACAGCCAAATCCAAATTTATCATTGTAAAGCTCCTTCGCTTTACAAATTTACAAAAAAATGCTAAACCTTCATTTATTCAATCTGTCTCCACAACTTTTAAACTTGTGATTATCCAGCCGTATTAGAAATTTTGATCTCTGCACATCGTGAACTCTGAGTAAGGCTGAAGGATAGTCATTATAACCACAAAAATTATGTGTGCTCAAAAACTAACATTACCATCGTTTTCCGCGACCCCATAAACCTATGAAAACAGACTTTTGAATGAAACTAAAAATTTCTCATTTTTTCTTATCCATAGACTGCCGGAAAGCCTAAATATAGGATTTACCTGTGATCGGTACAATGCATAGGTAGACATAGTGACATGGTTTGAGCATTTTCTAAGAAGATTAAAGCCCTTCAAGTCCCGGCAGTCTAAAGGTTAACGTCAGAACAGCATGATTCAAAATAAGAATTACGATTACGACGAGGGTAATAGATTTAGAAACAAATAGTATCGCTTGTGGTCGAAATTCGACCATTAACGTGATCAAAATATTTTCATTTAATTGGTTAAAGGGTTTTGTATGGGGAAATCATGTGTGTCTGTTCACTTTATTTTAGCTGACTTAACGGTAACATACGCACATGATTCTTTTTTTCTGCACATGTATGGCACAGTACCTTTCAAATGATACAAAAAGTATCTCCCTCCTTTTATAATAAATACTAAACGTATTAATATATAAGATTATATTCCCAACTTTAATGAAATCTTCTCAGTTCCCAAGGCAATCACGCTCAAATTGCAGAATTATTTTAAGGATAATGCACTTAGACGGCTTCTCTTTTAAGCAAAATCTTAAATCTTCTTTTACACACAAATAACTTCGGATATCGAACATCAGGATCAGATTGACATTGATAGATTAATAGCGTATCATGATGTATGAGTAATGTGTTCGGTTATGGAACAGTAGGTTGTCTGTTTAAGTACCGAAAATAACCATTCAATTCTTCTAATAATAATGTTAAAAGATGGGGTCGCATACCACCTAGAGTAACCCAACACGTATATGATAAAAATACTAGAAATCGAGACCGTATGAACAAATTACTGTAAATGTTCTCCGAATAGTTCGGGTAACCATGAAATAAGTCTGTACTGCAATGATTGGTAAAACAGTCGGAGGTATTAAAGTAACCGTACTACTATGCAATATGCAGATGAGATCATCGTTTTATCAGAATCCTCACATCCTCCCCAGCTCATAATTAATAACCAATAGCATGCGTATTATTAATGAGAAAGTAAATTGCCTTATAATTTTGAAAACCTGCTAGTTTTGAAGAGACTACTTCACCTCCCGATCAATACTTACAGGTATACATATGTTGTATATCAATAGTCTATTCAAACCTCTTCCTATACACTCTTATCTTGAATATAAAGTATATTTTTAAGACTATTAACCCTTTCATGACCGATGTTGCCTACATTGTATGTTTTAGCTTCTAAGTCGCGTAATTTTAATTTATTCTCTAATGACTTTTTTTTATAGCTATATGTTGTGCTTGTGTGTTGTACAATTTTGTTTTCGAATATTTTATTAAAAGTATTGCTAGTGATCACTTTGTAGCTGATCTTCGTTGAGTGCACATGTAAAATTTTTTTTATGCAAAATATGAGTTTACAAATTATTTAAAAAAATAGATAAAGAAACATAAGTGTATAAAACCAAGTGTATAAAATAATTAAAAACATGTAAGAAAATTAGGAAAAACAAAAAAAAATCGAAAAAAAATTCTAGTTTATAGTCAGTAATTTTTTTAAACTTTTTAGGCAACATCTCATAACTTCTAAACCAGGGTATATAGGACTTTGAAATTGATATCACTTCATATTTACGTTTAGACTAACAACTCCATATCCTTAAAAAAGTATTAACCACGCCCCAATTAATTCGGGCATGAAAGGGTTAAGGGACAAGGCGATAAATCATGCCATCGAGGGCTATTAGGGCATGGTCGTAGTTCTACAAGGATTGAGAACATATGGCTTTAAAAAATAACGTAAATTTGAATATGGTGGATCGACATCCTTTAGAGTGGAGTTCTTATGTGTATAAGCCGAATAACAAGTGAAGCTGATCAAACGAAAAGAATGGACGCCCTTAACCAACCCAGAGCATCAACTTCCTGCCTCATTTATTTAAGAATTAAGTTATGAAAATTAAAACAATAAAGTACACATTTAAGAAATTTTAATAATACCCAATGGACATTTATCATGATAAAATTGGTAGGTACTTGTATATACATACATATCTACCTCTTGCAGAGGTAATCATTTGAAAGAACGTTATTCAACATTATCCAGGTTTTAAAAAAATAAGACGAAGGGCAAAGAAAAACTGATTTTGAGTATCTTTCAGGAAGGATGACAGCAGGTACAAAATAAAGACTGTTGCATATGTGTTTTGCTGAAATAATATCTGCTGTACATACATATGATAACTACAAAAATATATTTATTCCCATTCTGTCTTATCGTTTTTCCTTAAAAGCAAGCCTTCATCATCCATTGATACTTACCTGATACACCCGGCAAGTCCGTTTATAAACAGATTATGCAATCCAATACAAATATGTATACCATACTCGCCGTTATTGACAGTATCGCGTGTAATCATAATAAAAAAAATTCTGGAATAAATATTCAACATAAGACAGTCTACGACCAATCAACAGACAGCCCAGTCAGTAGCCGACTGACTACATGAAGTAATTAGAGCTGCAGATACACACTTTATTTATAAATAAAAAAAGACGTTAAAAAGTGAAACACAGCATAAATTACTACCGCGCAATATATGCCACCGCCATGACGAAGGTTGTTCGGGGTCAAGGTAGTCACTTGATAATGATTAAACTTTTTTTTCTTCTCGTTTCCTTTCTTTCGGTTGCTCTTTCTTTGGTTTTTCTTTTACTATACACTTTGACTATGGTATAAGCGCAGACAGGGTAATGCAAAAAAAAAAAAAAATGAAAAATTGCGCCAAACCAACTGAACCATTGAGACGTGGAAACAGTAACTAAACTCTGAAAACGGTGCCTTGTTACTAATAAAATTACTGTGTGTGTAATGTTATGGTAGGTAACGGGTGCACTGTGTTTTGGTTTCCTTTTTGCTGCTGTTTTTCGTGCTTACACTCCTCCTTTATGAATTCACCTTCTTGCAGACTGCGCTGCGCCGCGCCGCAGAGTGTGCATATTATGCAATTTCAATTAATTTAAGAATGTGCATTCATTCATTGATAAGAACGTAAAAAAGACTAATGAACCACCGGCTGCTCTGTGGATTATGCTTTAGCTACGGCTCCGTAGCGAAATAGGCGATAAGCGGAACTTTTTATAGACGCCTCTGTCTATAAGTTGTGCACCTTTGTCTTAGGACTAGGTATTCTTACGGTTCGCTTACTGTAATAGCGTAGGTCTTTGCTTTGAGATGCAGAACGATGTGCAAGCTGAAGTGCACTATGCGATTTTGAGGAAGGCCTTAATAAGAAACTCATTAAGCAAGGATTTTTATTGACTGAAAGGTATGCGATGAATGTTGCCAAAGAGGGGAAGAGATATATGGCTTATGTCAGTGGCATGTGTCAGAGATAATTTAATGATGAACTTTAGCTTTCCTGATCAGTAACACTTTGGTTAGTTCGGTGTTTAGATTAAGCAAATTTGAATGCTTGCTTTTACGTGAATACAATGGAAAATTTCCCATGATTGCTAAAGACAGTTCGTACTTAAATATTTCATCATCTATCGGCAGTTAACGTTCGGAGAAACTTGACCCATTCATTCCACCTACTTATACGCCTGCCAGGGATGGATACATTCAGAGTGGCAAAAGACTTTGGGCACACATTTGGCTGTCATCGCGTACTTCATCAGCAAATTTTTGCGAAAGAAAAACAGAAGTGAACTTGGTTTCAATTACCACCGTTTCAGATATCACTTGAACAACAAACATACGCCTTTGTAGCAGCATATTTATATTCTGCAACTGTTCCAAATTTTCAGGCCATGTTGCTAAGATTCAACTAATACATCCCCCAAGCTTATAGAATAATGCCGGATTAAATCAAACTGCACTCTCCTCCAAGCTAAAGGCCATAAACACATAAGGAGCAACTAGTGAGCTGATGAGTAGGACAGATTGGACTCAGGCCTAGATATTTTAGTAGTTGAAGGAGTCCGCATTCCAATCGGAGCTGCCAAGGACAATATATTTACACACCCACTCTTTAAAATTGGCTACCCACAGATTGTAATTGGAATGGAACCCCCGCGTATTATGAATTCCTACTACGACTCAGCGCACCCATTGTGCTGACATCGAGGAGGGTTTTAGCAGTGTATTTATGATTTTACATTTGGAAACCCTCCTCGAGCTCAGCACAAAAAGCGCGTAGGTCTTCCAGTGTATCATGAATCCTTACTACGTTTCAGCATACCCACCGCGTTGCGATGGAAATTACAAGTAGATCCCATGCATGCTGCCCCCATACATATTCTACTGTTTATGCATTGTGGACTTATGTATGTCCCATCTTCTGCAAAAAAAAAAAAAAAAAATGTTGACATGTCCCGATGGGGTGGGACATACGCATGGATTTAAAGAAACTTTGTACATGCCCAACCTCACACCTACTCCAAATCAAACAGCGACTCCAAGTAAAAACCCAAAAACTTTTGGGCGATTGTTCATTTTCGGAATTTAGGCGGTTATTCGCACAGCTTTTTTTTACCGAGTGTATCTATTGTACATATAACCCCATTCGCTTTGTTTTGTGCTGACTTGCATAAGGGCTTCCAAATGAAAACGAGTAACTAAACCACTGAAAACCCTCCTCGAGCTCAGTGCAGAAATCAAGTAGGGTTTATAAGTGAATTTTCGTGATGGAGCGCTAAAAACCCATCTCAATGTCAACACAATAAGACGCAGTAGGAATCCATAATTCGCGGAACCACCAAATATTTCGGAAGTGCAAACAAGTCTAACTTAAGCATTTGTGGTTCAATTAATTAATCCATATAGTTAAGAGGTGTTCAGCATCTGAATATTTACCCGATTGAACAAGGGCGGATGAAACCATTACAACAGAAAAGATTGTATAATTGAATAGAAATTTTTAAATTCAAGAACCTGCGCTCCACCATCTAGAGCAGTTTAGAGCTAAAGTGATTGATATTCCTAGTACCAGTACCGTCGACAATTTATTTCAGGCTTTATAGCATTTATATAACTTCAGTTAGTTAGTAGGCATTGAAGGCACGCGTGGGTCAGGAACCACCTCGTGCATGAGATCCCAACAACCCGCCCTCAAGAGTCGCTCTGAAAAATTTGTGAAATACAATATCTTACAAATTGTCTAGAATAGAAAGTGACACAAAATTTGAATGCTGGCACTGTGATAGCTACATACGCAGGTACAACCATAAAGGTTGCTTACCTGATGTTGCAAAAGTCATAATACAACGCTTTAGCTTTGGTAAACTGTAGTACCTGCTAAGACTACTAGACGAAGAAGAGAAATCGCAATCCGAAAAGGGATATGGTATACATTTTACTGATCTTAAGCTCTTAACTTTAGTACCGACAGAAAGCGGAGCAAGAAAAACCTCTGTTCTAATTTTAATTTAAGTGTGTGTTTTCAGTTAAAGCCAAGGTGCTTTGGAAACGCACACGTACATACAAATAACCTTGAATCCAAGCGCCCATTTTTTAAAGTTCAAATATTTTAATACCTATTTTCTCGCACCGTAGCGCCTTTTTCGAGACTTTCCAAAGCTTTCATTTTAAACCACCACTTCTATGCAAAAATAATTCCTTTGCAATACATTTTTCTGTTCGAAACTTAAACAACCTAAGACTAATTTGACTTTAGAATCTGTACAACCATGAATAGAATTAAAATAATTCTAGATTACCCTATCCAACACTTTACAAAACCAAAAAAAAGTGAACCCTTCAAGAATAAATCTTAAAAAAAAAATACTCATACGCTAGAGAGATCCCTATTAATCGTATGGAGTACAACCTTCAAAAAAACTATTGTTGCATGACTGTGAAATTGTAATACAAAAAAAGGTAAAACTCAATTACCACGCCCCAACGAAACAAAGTCGTATACCTATTCGATAAAATCCCTTAACACTCTCACAGCCCTATTCTTATAAAAAATGGAAAAATAACAAGAGGATTGTACATGTAAAACGATACCTCCGAAAAAAAATCCCCACACTATTATACTATGCACACTCCGGTAAAAGCGATAACTATACATCCTTATAAATCGCCTACTCTGAAGCACAAACATATGCTAATAATTAAATCATGTGCATGATGAGTATACCGGTGCAACAAGTTGCCAAAGCACACCACGTCTTCTCCACCCATTCAGAGAGCTGGGGCAGTAGTGCCACGGTGGCATCGTACCGCCAGCAACAATGTAATATTTTGAATAAAATGTAGTGAGGAAAATGAAAAAAAACTTAATAAAAACGGCTGCACAGTGTTAATATTGGAGATGGTGATGATAGTTTTGATGATGATGATAATGATGATGATGATGACGATGACGATGATGATGATGATGATGATGATGATGATGATAATGAGGATTCCACTGGCGATGATGAGGACAATAGGGGTAAAGCTTATTCTAGTGGTGGAGCACAACGTGTGCCCGGTTTTTCTTTTAGCAAACGTACATACTCGTAGCCTGGATGGAATTTTTCCGCAGAGAAGAAGAGGGAGGATTAAATTTTTCATAATTTTCTCCCGCTGTCTACCTTCCTACCCAACAAGTCTGTATAAGGGTATACGTGTGTACGTGTGGAACTTAAGGACATTGAAATAGTAAGCAGTGGAGAGCCAGCCACGGAAGATAGTTTCTGTGGGGCAAGAAAAATAGCATTTTGCCAAATTGAATTTCAAGAACGCGAACAACGAGCAGCTATGGATTTAAGCTCTAGTGTATGCACTCGTATCTATAGGCTGCTATGCTTGCGCAACAAATAGACTCAAAGTGGTAGTGTTACATGGATTGGGGATTTTATTGCTGAAATCCCACTGTGCAGTACAGGGTTTCAGAGTTTTTTTTTTTTTTCTCAACTCAGTTAAGCTAATTTTTTTACGAGTACTGTGCGATACCGTTGGCTTTTATGGGATGTTTAAGTGAATGCGAGATTGCAGTGGCAAATAGTAAGGATCAGCGGTTAAGGGCTTTTAGTGTGAAGTATTTATGAGACTATTTCATAGAAAAAGGGAAGATTCCTGGCGCCAGGGAAGAGTTAGTGCTGGGAAAGTATCTCTGGTTTATCTTTCATTGTAAAGATGAAATAAATTTACAGCTAGGATTCGGGGGTTTAAAATAAATTATATTTATGAAACCGTAAATGAGCTTAATTAAATGTGTAGGTTAGAGCTTTGCGGAAGTACATATCCCTGTTCTGTTAATTGATGCAGAAAAGTGCTTCAACAATTGTAGCGCTGAACGACCAAGATAGAGATGTACGCATTTCATTTCATGAAAAAATGAAACAAGCATCGTCGGTCATTTATGTCAGACATCCGGCTTAGATTGGCGAATGGTTGGAATTTGGTGCGAGGTGCCAGTTTTCCCTAAAGCGATCCACTCATCTCTGGGTGATGTCGAGTATGTACGTAATTTTTTTCGACGAATTTTAAAGCTGAGAGCACGGTGGTTTTTAATGAAATTTACACCATATATTCTTTATCCTATTATCTACAAAGCAGCATAGGGAAAAAGATCGTAGAAATGCCAGATGTTTAAAAAAAAGAGTAGATTTTTTGTTAAAAAGTTAAGTTAAAAAAAAAAATAAAATAACGAGGCATCCAATATCGGAAAAAATGCTACTTTGTATTGTAGATAATATAGGTACATAGTATAAAGAAGATATGGTGTAAAATTCATAAAAAATGGTTGAGTAGCTTCGAGACATATGTAGTTTCTACCATCCCGGCAAAGGCGTTCCAAAGAACAGTAAATACAAATACATTCATCAATGCATACTATTTAGCGAAAATGAAAAAAAAAAAACTTTTATACTTCAAAGTTGAGTAAAAAAAATTCTTTTCTCTATACTAGTTTTTCCGACTGCCATGCAGGTGTAAACCCTTAATGTAAGACCTCTGACTGGGTGCAATACGATTGGCCAAATATATCAAAGTCGCCTATACTACAATGACTTCAGTAATAAAAGAAGCTAGAAGTTTTTGTAGTTTTCCTCTGGAGCGTAATTCCCGATTTTTTTAAAGCAATGTTTCGTTCTCAGCTTCTTTGCTTCAGGTTGGGACAGTTGACTTTCATCACAAAAATTAAAGTCAATTCTATTTAAATCAACAAGGCAATAGATGCTTAATTTATCTTCGAATTCGATTAGGATTCGGCTGGGAGGAGACTAAGATGCATTGGTTGGAATGCTGCACAGTTTGCCCGCTATGCAAATTTCAGCTTAGCTAGTGTAATTATGGCAATCGGTGTCCACCAAGTTACAGCGACATAGCTTAATGAAGACCTTACTCGTACAAAGAGGGCTTAAGGTTAACGGATCTAGGTCCTGAATTCTTTCTTTATTTTTATGGCAGCAAGCTCAGAATGGCTTGCTAGGTCTACCGACGATGCAATCAATCTCTAGATATCTTTTCAATTTACTGTCCAGGAAAATTCCTGGACAGGCATTTTTCCTGGGAAAACTCTACAGGCTGAGTAGGTCTTTTGCATACGAGTGGTTCAGAGAGAAACATTTAATTGCACACCATCTCTGATACCTCTGTAAAAAGTTTGTAAAATTCTTAGAATTTTGAAATCAATATAGTCAGTGGTTTGTGCGGTACTAGTACAGCTAGATTGCCACCTATCTTGCCAGTAGCATCTCTTTTGAAAATGTTTAGTATGTCGCGCTATAGGAAAATTCATAAGGCAATGTACTCAAGCTTCAAATAGGTCTTTTGTATACACACACACCCTTGTCACAAGGCAACAATCCATGAGTATATGTATACCCGAAGGTAGTATATTATACATACGTATGTACCGATGCGGTTGTTTTTTGATTATAATCGACTTATTGTTTTGATATATTTTATCGCCTATAAATGAATATTTGAATATTTGAATGGCTTTATTAAAATCTGAACTCTATAGCTATTTACATATTGTTAAAGTACTAAAGGAATTGAAAGGGAGTCCTAGGTTTCACTAACTCCATGTTATTTTAACCTTTAATTCACCCAACAATATATACCTAAGGTCCATTCCTCTCTTCTTTCTCACTTATCATCGCACCAATTATGATTATATCGCACTACTGTCCAGAATGTTGCGTTTGGCTAACAATATGGAAAACACATTTGACTTCCACTGCAGCAGAACTACCCTTCGAAACAATATTCAGCACCGCTATAATTCAACCTAGCCATGTCTTGATTTTACAATCCAACCACACCCACATTTCCCCCCTCCTATTCCCACCCTCTACCTTTTCCCTTCTCTTCCTATTGTACACACCCTAGTTTTTAAGACCTAGTTTAATTTCTAACGAAAATGCGTGTTGCCAAGCAACAGAAAAAAAAAAATGTTTTGAGTTCCCTTTTTGTTAGTTTTGAATTAAGTTGTTTGGATTTAAGTTGTTGCTTGTATTAAGCTTAATAAAAATAAAATACCGGTAGGGACAGGGACACACAGTATTTCCCTATGGTCCTATTAAAAAAAAAAGTCGGTGGGTACATTTAGCAGAAAAGTAAATATATGTTTATGAAACAGGAAACAGAAAAAAATGGGGTGGGGAACATATTTTTGACAGGAACTGGTACTCGTACATACTATATGTATTATATAAAGAAGCATTTCTTTTCTCTCATTATACTACGAACGAAAAGGATGATTGAAATTTTTTTATGTGATTCCGACTTCGATGTAATTTATTGGAATCGTATTTAAATATATTGAAACTCCTAAAAATCACTATAAAATATAGAGCAGAACTTAAAAAGATATTCGTTTGGACAAGCTTAACTAAAGGAATGCAGTAAGCATAAATTTCCTACACCTATTTCAAAACCGCCTCCCTATCCTTTGATAACCAGATTATACAACAAAATTGTACTAAAGTAACGCACTAAATAAATCACTATACCTAATTCCTAATTCAATTTCAATTGACATATATGATGTCAGCTTAATTCCCCCACATGTATGCACAATAAGGTCACTCTAACCAGCGAAAACACAATTAGATCTAAAGACTCCCAAATAAAGGCATACACCGCACCGGTGTGCTCCTACTAAGCCAATGCATCACATAGGTGACAATATCGCACAACCATAAAATCGCATTAGCGCCCACCCAATTGTCCTGGATAAATTCTATAAATAATCAAGCGGTGACAAAATATGCTAATCACGATCACGCTGCGCATTACATTGTATACGTGTTCGAAAATGTTGTCAGCCACGTCCGTTAGAGTGCAGCAGCATTTGAGTCCCATGCATACCCGCGCTCTGCACAACACTATTCTGGTTGTCCTTCGAAGAAACTCAGTGCACAGATGTAAGATACTCGGCCCAAAAGGCCGTCAAGATATGATATGTTCCACTTGCAGTACGACTCACCAAATCTGGGCATACAAGCAGCCAGCACAAAGCTAAATACAAACAATCCCATGGCGTCAACTCGACGTACAACAACAACAAAAACAACACCAGCATCCATGAATTGGACATATTGTTATATTTCGTAGCACCATGGGCATGGGCCTCTATAGCGCATTGCATTAACTGCTCACCACAGTTGGAGCCAATAAAATCCCAATAGATCGTCGTAGTGTGGAGCGGCGCGGCTGCTGCAGCACTCTTAGTTTGGAGGTGAGCGCTGTAGCGACGACGATGTCAAAAATACCTGTTGCAACATTGGATCATACATGAAATCCGTTAAATGTGCATTTTTCAGCAGGGAAAGGAGTATCTCCATACAAATTCCATGTTTTCCAGAGTTTCCACCAGTACACTGCATATGTATCTTTTGGTGGGGAGTAAGTGTATCTATAGACGTTGTGCTCACAAATCCCACGAGGTTCACGGGTGTCGGTCGGTATTTTTCTTCGTTTTGCTTATGAGTAGGTACACTACTTCTAAGTGGTCATATGAAGAGCCCTTTCACAAGAGAAACACATATACACGCTTCTGGTATGACACCAATGAGCCGTTAGAAGAAGTGTATTAGTAAGAAGTGATTTTCCATCGTGCACTCGACTCACAAATAACCTGTGTAATAACCTATTTTGGCAGAGAATTATTAAAAATCGTGTAGTTGGTTGCCTGCAGCGGTACCAGACTTACCTGCAGATAGCAGTAACACTTTGTGTCCTACCCTAGTCCATTATGGATAGATAGAGGTACTCTGGTTGTGTTTTTGCTAGTTTTTTCGTTCTGCATTTTGTTGCGAAACTTGTGTTACCTGCTTGCGATTCAGTTGGTTTCTCTGTATCTGTATGTTTATTTATTTTTATAGTCTGACTGAAGCAAGTGCACACCACACAGGTTTCTAGCAAAGAACCGTTTTTCCGGTATTTGAATTAGAATCCAAAAAAAAAGAAGAAAGACTTGTAAGTAAGATTGGTTGGAGTTAAACTTTTTCGGAATATTTTCTAGTTGGCGCATTACACCTGCTTGGTCTGAGTACATTTGTTTATGCTAAGCAAATGCGTGCTGCTAGTGGGACATTGATTTTGCCGTCAGCTATCGAAAGGATATCGACTTAAAATACCGTTCCGACAGAGAAAACAAATAAACCTTTCGTCGTGAAAGGTGAAATATGTCGATCAAATTGTCCTTGGAAATTTCGATCTCAAAATCGGCAGGAAAGTCATCTTTAATAGGATCATCGGAAAATATGGCCTAAATGAGATCAACCCTGGAAGCGAATCCGGTAGGGAATATGATAATACATATGTACATTTCACAATAGATATGGGGGCAAGTCATTAGATTAGAAGTGCCGCAACTGATATGACATATTACGTACTATTGTCTTTTCGAAAATCCTATAAATCAATATACTGCAGAAAGCATATACCGAATGTACATATGTATGTATCTTTTTGTTTAGCGAGAAATTTACCCAAATTCTAAAACGTAAACTGAAAAGAATAAACAGAAGGATACTTCTTGCGGCCTAGGAGTAACCCCAATTATGACCGATTAAGCTGCCTTTAATAAAGTGACCAGTGCAAAATACTCAATAGAATGTCTTTATTTCGATAGTAAGTTTAACTGAAAGCTAAATGTAGAAAATTAGAGAGAACCGTTCAAAATTTGACTGTCTGAACATAACGATTGGTCCCTTTAAAACATCGCTCATCAATTGAATAAGTATACATTTTAATTTTAATGACTTGGGTTGGTTGGAAGAGATATCTATTCGGACAAATTTTTTCTTCTTTTTTTACTCAAAATGTTTTATTTAAACGGTTTCTTTATTTGTTTAGGCTTTGCACCAGCTCAGGGTTTTTGCTAGGATTGCTCCTCATTATGTTGTACATATCATCGGCAAACATTTCAGAGTCTTTTCAGAGTCTTCGAAACACAAATGTTACTTGGAATTATCTCGGGGGTATAATTACATTTACGTAGATAACCAATAATGTATTAGCAGGGGTAACCATCAAATCAAAAAAGTTGACTTCTGTCGCACTTAAGGCCCTCCATAAGCAAAAGAAAGACACCACGCATCTCTTATGTTATTCCCCTATCCTAAGTAGATGTCATTGGACTGGGGGCTTCCCCTACAGAGAATCGCATGAATCAGTAGACATACCGGTTACTCCATCTTGCAGATATGTATGTATCAAACAGATATGAAAAAAGCGCTAAGGGTTCTTTCTTAACTTATGGTCCAACACTTGATTCAGAAGAGAAGATAGTTATAAGAAAGCTGCAATGAAGGTCCGCGATACATCTTTTGCAAAACCCCAATAGTAATTTATTTTACAGAAATGTTTAGGAAAATGGTATGCCTACAGTTTATGTGTGTCTATACCTGTAGCCTGGTACCAAGATGAACACCAAATTCAGCGGATTGAATGAATAGAGAGAACCTTCCTCAATCTCAAATCGAGCTGAACTTTTTAGTACACAATTAAAAATTTTGGAAAACTAAATTGTTTATGCTTAAATTTGTCACGTTTTATTATCACCCATGATCTACGTAGATCACACGATGAAAATAAAATAGTACAACAATCCATGGTGTCTATTCACTTTATAATTAACTATTTCAAACCAATGGGAAATTGGGATAATCCTTTGCTTTCAAACGCACCTTTATGTGCATAATTTAAATGCAAAAAGAGAAATCTAATTTATTCCAATATAGAAATTATAGATTAAAATTTGGGTTGTAAAAACTATTTCATATTTTTACATATTTGGCAACACGGATGTTCGACAATCGTAGAAAAGTATAACCTAGTGGGAAATAATGCGAACTAATTTCTAAATCTAGAAAATTGACCCCGATCAAACGCAAGATTTCGTACTGTCATTGTAATGATTGCAAACAAATGATCTATATGGATCATGGGTGATAGTAAAGTGCAGCTATTGTACACCTAAGCCAAGTCAATGTATTTACAATTGGTAGTTAAATTAATCAGTAGTTAAAAGTGTTTCATATTTATTGTGAGTGATAAAGTGATAAAAAAGGCTTTCTGAAGGATTTTTTTTTTTTTAATTCAAAGTATGGCATAGTTTCTTTTACACAGACCTCGATAATATTTATGGCTAGAGGCCTTCAGGTATCCATCTATAATACCATACAATTTCAAACAAACTCTGTTGTGACCTTCCCGGTAGTGATATAAGAGTTCAATATCTCACAATTATCTCGTAATACCCAGCACGGTTAACGCCTGTACCATCCCACACTTAAACCAAAAACTCATACATTTCGTGCTGGTCCATTTAGAGTGGTCTACTTTTTTTTATTTTTGCCAACACGGTTTTGTAATCGACCTTCCCTCATTAGTGGAACAGTAGAAAAAAATGTCATTGCAAAAACTATCCATAAAACAGGAAAAACAAAAAAAAAATAAGAGAATTCTTTTCAAATAGTATCTAAACATACAAGTGTGTATATTTGTATTTATTAGACACGCCATTTTCCGCTCTGATGACCATAAAAGTCGTTGAACGATCTCCACTGTTTGGTTTATATATATTTTTTTATATCACATTATTTTTTTTTTGTGTAAATTTGCAGCAGCAACAAATGCAAAACCAAAAACTGCCTGGTGAAAAAAAAAAAAAAAAATACCATCCTATAGATACACATGTAAGTATCTGCACGAACTGGTACTGGCACTGTTGCTGTTGATGCTGGCGATGGTGATAGTGATGGTGATGGTTGTGGTGGTATCATGCATTTGCCATATGCCATATAACCTAACCTTAACGATTATTACTCAATTCCCAACCAACTGACCTCGATAATAGCGCAAATTTACTATTTTATATATGTATGTATATGGCATCATGGACTTGCTTGTCTCACTCTTCGAGCGGAGCTAAACAACGGCAACGTATTGCCTGCCCCCCATGCGTAACAAGCGCACTTTGTCGTCGTTTCTGCGATCTGCATGACGTCATTTGCGAATAAATTTGTTAAAGCAGCGCCGCCGTCGCTCGTCGATACAGTACTCGTATGTCATGTTCTTAAGCTTTTGCCAATTGAGTACAATTTTAGGGCCACGAATCATGTGTTGATTAGCGTATATGAAATTTTCTTTAATTTATCGAAATGATTTGACTTGGGCTGTACGACAGCGAGATCTAGATACTTGTCAAATGTAGTCGTACATGAAATATGTATCGAACTGGGGGAATTTTTGATAAAAGGCAAATAGAGTTTTTTTTTTTTTGCAAAAGAATGAGAGAAATCAAGTGGGAAAAAAGGTTGGCAATGACCTAGATTTTCAATACAGTATTCGGCAAAACTTCATTAGATCATATCATGCTGTATAGGTGTATGCGTACGAGTATATAGTTGGCTTTGGAATCAGCTTTGTACTTTTTTTTTTTCTTATAAAAATGGTTTCAGGAAATTAAAAAAAAAAAACATTTGTGTAACTACAAATGTTAGAGACTATGGTAAGGAAAGTGAAAGGGGAAAGGGAACTGATATTTTCTTTTTGAAATCTGCCTACCTGACCTATTTTTGTTGCTTTTCTCTTTTAATCGAACATCAAACGATGATATTTACACTCGCAAGATGTGGGCTTGTAACCAAATGGTTATTCTCGATTTGTGCTGTCAAGGGTGTGTGGATATTCGCCGGAAGATATGAACACAAGTTTCTTTAACCCTAGAAAGATAATCATATTTTTTATGACGTAAAAGATAATCATACGTCTCAGAGACGTATGGCACTTTTTTAATGTATTAATGGAAACCCATGAGCTTTTTATAAAATATTAATGTTTTATTTATTAATGAAATTCATATTAAGAGAAATGAAGTTATGGTTCAGTAAAAATAAAAATTAATTTAAACAATAAAAACAAGAAACTTAAACTCCATTGCCAAAGGATATTACATTTTTTTGCGCGCTATACGTCTGGCAGACGTAGATTATCTTTCTAGGGTTAAAACTATGAACTACATACTCAACAGTTTTTTTTTTTACATTTTGCATTTCCGTATTTCCGTGCAGATGTAATGTTAGCCGATCATATTTAAAAGTATATTATCGGAGAAAAGACTAGCGTTTTGAAAGAAATTTATTCTATTCCAAAATAGAATGGAAAAATGAGTTAACTAAGGATATAACTAACCTAACTAGCCCCGAGGCTGCATACTATCACCACTGATAGTCTGATGGTAAGTTTACTGAGACGAAAGCGGAAACTTTTGTCGTTTGATGGTTTTAAATCGCCTAGCGCTGATGGAATATATCAAGTTATGCTGCCATTTCATTGCTGGCTTGGCACTCGCATATATTCCTACACCGTGGCGGACATTCAGAGTGGTTTTCATACCAAAAATTGGTAAGGACGACTACTCGCTCCCCAAGAGATTCAGTCTCACGTCTTTCTAATTGAAAAGTATGAAGAAACTGGTCGAATTTCGCGTGCGCAAAGTTGCTTTGAGACTGCATCCACTATCGGGGATGAGAAGTTATGCAATCCAAATGGTCGTGAACTATTTGGTAAGGTACATGTGAAAGGGTCGAAGTATTGGCGTGTGTATTGATAGTCAGGTTGCGTTTAAGGCCTTGAATAGCTCTTTACGCACTTCTGAAATAGTTCGTGAATGTAAAAACTCTTTAAACTAAGTCGCAAGGCAGAATTCTCTGACTCTTATCTAGGTCCTAGGTCACACTGGGACCTTGAGGAACGAGAGGTTTTCTCACCCGAACTTGCGCTGGGTTTTCGTGCGTCCTCGATCGGCTTCCATTGAGATTGGGTTTCTCAGCAACAAACTTGTGTGTAGTATGACTCTCCAGGATGCATGTTAACTAAACCAATGCTCCCAGTTGTCTGAAAGAAATCAGCAGCTTTCTTGATCCCTCTCACCAGAAAAGACTGTAGACAACTTATTGGTATCTTGACAGGCCACTTCGCTTCCGCTTAGTATCTTGATGTGTTAGATTTACATACATAAGTGACACTACAGTCTGCGATACTTGTGGAGAGGCCGAAAATACTGCGAAATATTTTCCCTGCGAGTGTCCTGCCTTTGATCATATCAGGTGGCATATTTTTGTTGCTGATTATCCTTATTAGTGAAATGATTACCTGACATTCTTAGAAAGACAGTAAAAGGTGGACAATAATTCGAGCTAAAGCCACACAAAATTAGATTTGAGTTTGACCGAACATATTTCGTATACTTCCCATTGTTTCGGTCAATGGTAATCAGGGCAGCAGAATCTGCATTCGACAAGCTATCTAAAATGTGGAAAACCACTTTTAACACAACGGAGTGGCAATGGTGTAGTGGTAACGTCGTCAATTGCCACGCTAATGGTTCATGGTTCAAATCCTGATGTCAGCAATCGTTTATTTATTTCTCATAAAATATATAAAGGCAGTCCAATCAATTGCGAAAGCTTGTGTGGACACTACTGCGAATGCATAACACTGGCAGTAGCTTGGTCATATGGCTGGAAAGATTGCTCGCTGTGTTGATGATGATTTACCTATGACATCGGTTATAGAAAAAAAATACTGGGAATCAGTAGCAAAAGACAAAAATCTCCCCAGTTATCTGGACGTCACCCCCGGACTTTCTCTGAAGCATAAGCAACTGAGTTTCAAACCACTTCACAAAATCTTTCTCTCTCTCTCTCTATCTATCCTATTCAACACCCGCACTGTTAGTAAACATGTTAAGGATATTCATAATCCGTTGAGTGCGCGCAAATTTAAAAAAAAAAAAAAGACGAAGGTGCGGCTGTTCCATGCTAACAATCAGTCAGTACTTCTATTTGGATGGTGCCCTTCCTTCCTCCCTAGTTCTCAATTTATTTTCCTGAAATCAAATCTTGAAGGAACAGATTTAAATAATTCCATTTTCATGAAACGAGTAAGATAAAACTGTAGAGCTACATACATGCACCTATACTGTAGGTAGGCACAAATGTCGACGACGAGTTCCCATTCGTACTCGGCATACTAAAGTAGGTACTTATGTCAGAAGAAAATTTAGAGCATGATAAAGTCCTTTGATTCTATGGATATTCAATAGTTATAAATTCACATAAAGGCCATTTAAGGTGAAAAAATCACAGTTAGGTAAACAAAACTTAATACCGAGCAAACGAAAATAAACATAACCACCACACATGAACCAAAACAACAGTTGGCAGTTTTAGGTGAAGAAAATGTGAACCACTATAATATTATCTATCGATAAATCTTACACCAACCACAAGTCAAGAATAAACAAAAACAACATAATACTTCATTGGCAGCCTATGTACGTTTCCTACAAACATGTAAACTATTTCGCCATTAGAGACAGAGACAGGAAGATATTTCACCACGTGCATCCTCAATGATATTGAACAAGAGAAACAATATTTTGAGGTCAACACTTTTAACTTTTCGCCCAAAACTCAAAGATACTTCCACCATTTCTACTAGACTCATACTGCTGTTGCTATTGCTGCCACCTGCATCTTTCAGGAAGTTTAACACATTTGTGTGTACATATATGTACATACTTCACAGGACCAAAGAATTAACTTAAACGAACGACTCAAGTAGATAAAAGATGACACTAGCAATATCCACACAACTGCAACGGCAGCACAGCAAGTCAAAAGGAAAACTTTAGAAAATGCATAAACAGTAAATGCTCCAGAAATTTGTAGCTAAACAAATGCCTCTTAAATGCTTTTCCCTTTTGGTTCCGTAAATAGTTTCCATATCACTTCGAATTTTGTGTAAGGTAAATTTAAATTTGGCTCAACTTTTCTTCCATTCGTATTCACACACCGGTTCAGCATATACTCAGAATTACCCGACGAAGGAAAGACACCCAAAAACAAATCAGGGTACCTAGGTACATATAACATACATATGTATTGAAATATGGTAAATCAAGTAAAAGTTACATTTAGCCTTTGCAGTTCTGGATAAGGGTTGGTGGCAGCGCGACGGTACGGTATTGGGCGTGTGACAACTCTCTTAGTTTATGACATTACTGCAAGGAAAAGGAAAATTTTGGGTTCCGAAATTATTATTATGTTCAGTCGAGTGGTTGCTCAATTTGTGTGTTTTAATTGCTTGCAGAGTGCTTTGAGGCTTAAAAAGGTAGTATGGGGAGTGTTGGAAGGAAATTTTCACCTAAATATGTGAGGATTTTATAGGGAATTATCTGAGAAAGGAAGTACACGAGACCATGTGTGTAATTGCTGCGGATTCAAATAGTTCTCAAGTTTTGGAAAATGTAAACTTTATTTTGCGTAACCAATAAAAAAAAAAACAGAACTAAACAAATTGGAAAATTGCCCGAAGGAGTTACAATTTCAATTTATGCAATATAACAAACAAATTTCGTCTACTACTTACAAAAGCACATATTACTCGTATCTTACTTTTGAAATCGTAACATGATAGTCAGTTACATTTGTTGAACGAAATGCGTGGTACTTAAATCTACAATAATATAAATTTGCGGTATCTATTTGTACAATAAAATACATAGAATTAAAAAAAATAATAAATAAATATTTGGCGCAACAGCTCAGCCTACCTTCTCGCAATCACTTATGTTGTGTGCGTTATATTTTTCACACGAATGAAAGGGACCTACAATTAAGTGCCGTATCCGAAGGGAAAATTGTTTTGAGAAGCTTTTTCGAGACAGCAACACTCTCGGATGTTTGTCAGACGCTCGCGAGAGGTGGGACCGTGAAAAAAGTTGTTGGCGTTTTCTGGGATTCGAACTTGGAACCTCACGCGCAGTAATCCGACACACTAATCACTTACGCCACAGCGCGGCACCCACATAAAATACATACATAGAATTAGTTCTTAATAATGTTTTAGCTGAATATTTATACACGTGGGTGCTGTGGCGCACTGGTCAGTGTGTCGGACCACTGCGCGTGGGGTTCAATACTCGAATCCCATTGCAGTCATGAGAATGCTTAAAAAAAAAAACAAAATTAATATTCCTCTTCGGCTATGGTACAAAACTGGAAGTCACTTCCACTTGTGTGAAAAATGTAACGCACATGACGCGTTTTTTTTTTTTGCGCGCACTCAAGGGGTTATGGATACCCTTTAAATGTTTTCACATAATGCGGGCGTTGGAAGGGATAGAAAAAGAGAAAGATGGGTATACTGGTTTGAAACTCAGACGGTATATTTTAGACAAACTCCGGGGGTGGCGTCCAGATAACTGGGGAGGTTTTTATTATTTTTGTCTCTGCTTCTGATTCACAGTATTTTGTTTCGACCGCCTGATGTCAAAGGCATATCAGTCATCTAACAGAGCCAAACATTTTTCCGGGGATTGGTATTCAAGAGGATTTGTTGAATAAGTATGTGGCAGTACATCGGCAATATCACGTCGTCTTCTGAGAGTTTGAAAATTTATCAGTTTCAAATGATTCTCGTAAGGAGATATTTACGAGATTACGTAGTTGCTTGAATTTTATTCACATTGGGCTCTGAGAAGTTTTTTTTTTTTTTTTTTTGGCAACACGTGTAATACTTATTTAAGTCAGTCTCCAAAAGAAAAAAAAGAATTGAAAGGAGAAGAGTTTTGTTTAGAGATTCTTATGCCATCGGCAAAGATCCATAAATCAGACTTAGTGAAGGCGAGCTCGACGTCATTGATAGTTGCGGTTTTGCCTTTCCCGAGATCACGTTAAGGGAGGACAGATTTAAGGAGACATGCTACTGATGATCTTAATGGAATGATTCTATCCATGAAGTTAACATTAGCAGGAACCCAAACGCCTCAACTTTAAGAAGAATGATTTTATGGTAGATTTTAATAAACACTTTGTTGAAATCGGCAGCCACATCTACTTCTTTATCTTCATAAAAAATACCAAAATACCTGGTAGTTTTGGTTTGGTGTACTGACGTTGCAGAATATCCATTAAACTACAATAAAGGTATTTTATTGGTATGCACATATGTATATAGTTCGCAGAAAAACGCTGATATTTAAGATGCTTGCAGTACAACTCATAAGTCGTACCTAAAATCCATACATTCACCCGCCTTGTATTCTACTACCACCCGCCTTGCATTCTACTACCACAAAGGTCAAGCTACCACACATTGATTTTGAACTCCAAGACACTCAATATATCTTTGCGAAAGCTTCACTATCCAAAATCCAATGTGCGATCATCTTGAAAAATGTCTTCGTGTAACCTACAGTTAACTCTATCCACATCCAACGTAAGAAAAATAGGAAAATGAGTAAACGAAAACTGGCCACCGATAAATGCCCAACCACGGGCAATGTTTGCCTGTGTTTACTCATTGCTCGCATATGCTTCATAGCATGCCCACCACTCCAATCCGCAGAAGCCCACGACGATGATGATGGTGATGATGATGATGATGACGGTGGTTGTACGCTTCGAATGTTGCCCTGTTGTACCGCAAGGCAAATAGATAAAGGTGCAACTTACTTCCTTGGTTGCAGGTTGTTTGGGTGGTTAGTTGGTTGGTTGTTGGTTAGATCATAAAATCCCTGCATACTGCAAGTAGGCGCATGCGTCCAGTTTGTCAATTATTTTGTTGTTGTTGTTTCTATTTCCCTCTTAGGGTAGAAGACATCTTCTTCGATTTGATTTTTTTCTATTTTATTTCATTTTATACTTCGCATGAACCTCAGAGAATGTAACTGTATCTTGCATGTTGCATGGCGGCTTTTCACGTTCAAGATATCCCAACGGATGGACGGACAGTAACGATGGACCTGAGTGTGGTTGATGCTAGAGCTACTACAGCAAACCAACGGAACGGATAGTCATGTGGCACGCTTGATTCTTTTTTTTTCTATTTAATAATCCGATTAAGTGCAACCGGTTGTATGTAGGTTGATAAACCCTTCGCGCATGTGAAGTTATTTTATAGTAACTAGGGAAATACCTCGAACGATCGAAGAAACGTTTTCAGGTGTTCGTCGTCTCGTGTTTGTGAGTTGAGAGGAATGTACTCGATTTTGAGGCATAACCATTTATGGACGATGGACGATGGAACTTTAATTGCTTCACGGCAGGGATAGTCAGTCTATACACTTAACTAGAAGCTCAATACAAATTATCGCACAATGGCAATTTTGTGTCTGACCTCAATTACATAGGGAAAAACATGTCGCTACAATTCGACGTTTATATCTTAATGCAACATTACATGTCTGTGTAGTTGCAGCAATGCAATGAAGTATCTAGATCCAATGGATGACAGGTGACAATTTTAGGTGGCACACATCGCAATGCATGAACTCGGCTGCGCTAACGAAATAATTAGACGGAATAAGTAGCCAGCAAAGGAGTTCAGAAAGCAGAGGTGGTTCGGCATTTAGAGGCAATTACCCTATTTGCTGGAGAGCTGAGTGTTGTAATTTTGTAATAAATATTTGCACTTTAGTAGATGGTGGTGCATCATACATTCAGGAGAGGCGGCGTTTGCTGGCGCTATTGGACGTAAGCGATTTTAATCATTACATATCGATATATCGCATGTTGCAGTTGAATTTTGATAGACTATAAACATTTTATGATTACTGTCTAGGAATTACGAAGGAGTTAGGAAGCATTGGATTTCTATTGGGTTAATCCTTGGATAAAACTAGAAAATTTTTTAATTAGGCTGGTGGCGGTTTTTATGATTACAAATAATGTTAATTGAAAAGTATTTACGTATATGGGATATTTTTTATTTGATCATTTAATTTAAAAACTATTTACGTGAAATGAAATGGTTGCGTTTGAGTTTCCCACCATTTTTATTTAGTCGTTTTATACTAGCGTGTGAGTCTGTTCAAATTGTTTGACCCTAAGTTGCTATAGAATTTTCACAAATGTCGCACTTCCTCTTAAGTTTTTACATACGCATTGCTAAATTTTATACATTAAGGTATTGCAGAAGCATTGTAGAAATCGAGAGCCAAGAACCGAGTGGAGCTAAATTTTTATTTTTCAGAAGGTACACACGAATTTCCTAAATGCAATGACTCTTCTTAAACTCTTGGAGAAGTCATTTGATTATATAAATAGCTGGACCTGTGAACATTTATAGTGTGGAGTATTGGCAAGAGTTTCAAAGAGATTCATTTTTTTTCGAAACACGGAAATTCTTATACTTTACAAAAAATAACTAACGAATTCATTCAGACGAATTCAAGCAGACGACTTATTAAATTAGTATGTTACACACCTTCTGTATGGAGAACTGAATAGTGCACTAGTAATGGACATGGCGCTCCTGACAATATTTGACTTCAGTTTCCCTAGTTCCTCGTCTTCTTATTTCAGCGAGGTTATGATCTGAATTCAAGGGATTATAACTCTTATTTGATTTAGGAGTTTTTAGGCCTGTCTCTCTTTCGCCATATCAGTGGAACATGAGAATACCAGCTGAGTCGGTCGCGCTCTATTTTTCGTGAGATGATTTCTTTGACGTGAAGGCTTCCACACATCTCCGAACTTCTTATTCCATCATCATGTCGCATTTGTCATGCGAAGCATCTTCATCTTAGCTGGAGTTAATTTATTCTCATGCTTTTTGTACTCGGTCTTTTTTTTTTTTTTGGATTAATGCGGTATCCATTTCCCTCCAAAACTTCAGCCAATACGTCATGTGCTCGTTTCGGGGACGTAGGATCCTTACTTTTGATGGCTTCATCTTCAGCAAAGAATAACTGATGCACTTTGGGGTCCGTCACTTTACCTTCAAGCAGATAGTCAAGGACTGCAATAAAGAGCAAATGACTTAAGATGCTTTCTCGGTGTACCCTGACTTTGATTAGGAACTCTTCGATTACTAAAGCGGGACATCTTATTCTTGTCTCTGTTCCCTTGTATTACTATTGTATGGCGCAGAATTTGCAAAGTAGCCACTAATAGAAAACTGCAAACCTTTTTTTGGTAGTACTGTGTTCGGCAAATGAAAAGTTCTATAATACACAGCTTGCAAGACAGTACAATTAAAACAGAATAGCAAATTTCTGTTTAGGATAAATTCTGTGTTTGCAGTAAGGGACTATTACAACGAAACCGAAACTGAGGTGCGTATTTGAATAGCTCATCTTTATAAGAGGCAATATGTTAGATATCATGTTGTTACAAATCCGCTAAGTTTTATCAAACGAAAATATGTATGTATTCTTAAAAACATCGCAACAGCAAAATCTAGATCGCTTTTGAATAGTTCCACAGACTACACATGTATATTTGCTCCAAATTTCTCTAATGATTGAAAGTGCCCAACAGATAACATAAATCAACCCATTTCTATTCTTAACAATTCATTAATTATATTCGCATGCAAGAACTTGTACATTAAGTCAATAACCTCTCAAAAAATAGAACATTCTAATAATTCCAGGTCCATATACATAGACTCAAAGAAAACAAAAATGTATTCAGACTACCTTTGTGAATAGTTTACACTCACTCATGAATATCTTAACTATGTTTCATACAATAAAATACAAAAAAATGTTTTATACAATAGAACTATATTAACACACCGTCACTCTTCAGTTACAGTGAAGGCTAATATGGCCACAACCAGATATTGGAAATATGAAATCATTATATAGTACATACTTGTATGTTCAAGGGTCGCATACTGTAAATGTTTCACATAGCGTTACGAAAATGTGTAAATTACCACAAAAAACTCACCCATAAGCGATGCAAATTAGCAAAAAAATCAAATGCGAATAGGAGCCAAGGTTATCTCATCGACGGAAATAAACAATAAAAAAGAGAAATAAATAATTTAGCGCCCTTTACCTTGCTGACATACATTTTATGGTAAATATTTCTCGGGTCTGCGATTCCTCCTCTTACTTTTTTTTTTGCAATGGCAATAAATTATACGATTGAATTCACAGATTTCACGTTTCGAGTGTTTGTCGAAATTACCATTGATGACCTCACGTGTTGCGTGAATATATAAATAATTTTTGAATATCTCTTTCTCTCTCTCCAAGAAAAGACAGCCAAGAAGGTAAAAAGTGCACAAATCTCATCATCATGATTCATAGCACTGCCACTCAGCAGGTGGAAAGTACATCTTCCAAACTATTCATTTCAAGGAAGTTCTAAGAACCCAAATGGCATATATGACACGAATACTTTCGGTATTTTTGGAATTCCGAGGACTCTTTGTAGATATTTTATATTCGTTGGGGCAATAACAGCAACACCAAACGACATCATTTAATTAAAATAAATTTATCATTTCAAAACAACCAGAACGCACATTATACCATTTAACCAAGTACATGCACATTTCAGGCGTGGGTGAGTGGCTGTTGTGTGACAGCGTTTTAGATATCAACCTAATAACCAGGCCTCTTCAGAAACTAATAGAAAATAATTTTCCAGAACAAAATAGGACACTGGTGGACAGTTTTCACACAGCAAACAAAACAAGAAATTCTTTTTCTCAACAAAATTTTCCTCGACACTGGCGCTGGCAGCAATGTAATGTGGTTGCGAGCCACCAAAAATCATGTCATGTACATGTCCACAGTTAATTTACATCCTCCGCAGAGCCATAACAGCCATCAGCCAAAGGAAGTGCATCTATTAAATATATATTTTGTATTTTCCAAACAAGAACACCACCGTCAATTAGAGAGAATATTTTCTTTTCATTTGCAAAGAGAAAAAGCCACCTCCATGAACTGAACTCGTTCTGTCTGCCAGATTGGATAAGTTAATTTTTCAAAACGCACAAAAATGATGAATGATCCTAAATATTTGTGTTCTTAGTGTTTGGTGTCACATTTTTTTTGTACTAAACTAGGAATCTCTTGAGTGGCTGTAAATCCATTTCTGTTTGGAGCTGAACGTGCAAAAAAAAGATTCTTGCTGTTTATTTTTTGTTTAAAAATAGATTAATTTTTTTGTTATTGTGATTTTAACAATGATGCTTTGCTAAAATATTAATTTTATTTGTATTTAGGTCAGGCCAAGTCATCCGTGCATAGTGGGCACTAGACACTAGTGCTTATCACTGGTAAATAAAATGAAATAAAAAAAAAAATGTCACCCATCATGGCGGGTCTGTCCACGCGTGAATGATACCTGCGTTGGTATCTAAAAATAAATCAACATTTTGTATAAATAAATTATCAAAATCATCAAGATTATAGTATTTGCGGATACATATATGAAAAATACTTGTCTGTTTGCAAAATTTACAACATGTGATCAACTTTGCATTTAATGAATGGTGACTTAGTTTTTGCCGGTTTATTATCTTATCAAAAGAGATTTGGTTAACGCATGACACACATTTTGCTTTCGTTTTCACGGTTTAATGCATATCAATTTTTTTTTTGTTTCAATTGATTACATTGGCTGACGTAGGTAGGGTGTGTTTGCACTGAAAGTTGAAGGGTGCATGGCAGTCCAGACAGACATTGTTAGTTTTATCGCATTATCTTGTTTTTTAAATTTTGAAAATTTTATTTGTTGGACGTAATGGAATTTAAAGTTAAGATAAGGGTTAGGCAGATATTACAAATAAACATATGGCCAAACATATACTCGTATGTATGTATCTTTTCTGCGGGAATAAATGCTAGCTGAGTAAATCTGAAAGTTTGTATGTAAATACTTATGTACGAGCGTAAACCTACTAGTAAAACTCTAGTACTTATGCATGCATACATGAAAATTAAAATTTAAATAGCATGTCGTTTGGTGGCTAGTAGCAAGTACTTTAGGTCCACCAACCAAAAGAATATAAAACTGTACTGTTACTTTTATGTTTCAAAAATAGTAAAATATGCGTAATTATAGTGCGTCACAAGAATAGCAAGACAAAAGAAAATGTTTAAAAATAAACACTGCATCGAAATTTATCTTTTTACTTGACACAATGGGTTTTCTTCAGTTTTTCTAAGTGGGGGCAATTCTGGTGATACACTCAAATTTAGCATCTTTCGCTGTTTTTGAAATAGCAAAGTAACCGCGTCACGTTGTCTCCTAGTAAATTCTCACTTGGAATTTTTCCGTCGAGCAAGGGGAACTTTTCTGCAGCAACATTTTTTCTTGAATTGCCCTGTTTTCACAATAGGGCTAGTTTTTCTACAACTATCTGATACAAAATTTATCACAATTGAAGCAAATGTGAATAAGAAAGTAACAACTTGTACGCAACATTTATTTTTAATAAGAAATAAAAAATTAAAATTTGTTGAAATAAAATAGGCATAAATGCATTCTCAAAATTTCAATGTTCTGTATAAATAATTTCTACTAATACATGTACATGTAATCTAAAATACTTTAAGACCGCTTTTGGATTTATTGTGATTTGGTTTGTGTATCGATTTGTGCTTAGCAATTTTTCTTAGCAGTATAAGACAGAACAATCCCATAGCTGCGTGTTTTGGTTTTTGCAGACAATCGCACAAGCAGAGTTTCAAATCGTTTCTTTCTCTCCAGTATCGGCACACGTAGCATAACAACAAGTAGCGTAATTCAAACTCTGCTAGTAAGGTTAGGTTAGAGTGGCTAACTGTACCGACATATAGATACACTTAGACCAGAAGGGGGCAAATGTGATATCACTGGATCTAGCACAAAGTCAGCTACACAAGGACTAACTAGGAGAACCAATCGGATCCTTTTATAAAGCAAATTATGCTTCTGACGTCTGTATTTGCCAGGTCGCCAAGGTTATCAAAGAGAAGGGCTCCAAGATGGAGTAGTCTCTTTTGGATAAGACCAGACAGGTGCAGAGGGAATGGAGAATAGTTTCCTTCTTCTCTTCATCCTTGCTGCAGAAATCGTTTGACAAGGGGCTTAATCTTTTGACATATAGGCCTATTGAACAGTGTGCTGTGAGGACACCAATAGTGCAGCTGATATCTGATCGCTGCAGCAAGATCAAACCATTTGAGCGCCTCTGATATAAAAGATGTCTGGATATATGAAAATATTATGTTATATCTACTACACAAAGTGCTCGTCCGATACGGAATGTAGCCCTTGTTGGGCTAGTTCAGTAAAAGATTGGTAGTGGGTATTCTGAACAGAGTAATGAGACCACATTGAACGAGTTGCGATAGTTCATAGAAAGTTTAAGTGCCTTAAAAAATCGGCTGTTGGTTGGCTGATATAACCAAGAACCATTAGGCAGCATTTTATATGACCAGGATTTCCATCCATCCAAATGTTAGGAGTTCAAAATACAATGGAGGAACAAACGAACCCTCACAAACATTAGAGAAGAAGTTGTTAATTCATTTTTCAATAATTTTTCTGTGTTATTTTTTTTAAGGTGATCATTTCTCCTACAATTCTCCTTACTAGAATATCTGTATGGTTCATGAGAGTCTCTGATACAGTCATGTAAAATTAATCTCTGTTTCAAATGTGTGTATTAGACTTCTGAAATCAATGTGAAATGCATTATTGAGTGCGAGTTGACGTAGACGAAATTGCTTAAGGATACGTAAGAACCTACCAAATTTAAATAGCTGTTTTGAACAAAAGCAGTGTTAGACTTAGGCACCCCCGGTTCTATTAAAAAACTGTATAGCTATATTTTGTTGGTATGCAGTTTTGTGACAGGTAATCATTTTTTATTAATTTTCTTGACTTGTGCCCAATATTATTCATAGCTGACTTTAAACTCTAAAAGTAAAATATAATTTAAAAATAGAATCCAAACTACCCATATGCTTGTATATTCGTGTTTTTTTTTCTGCAATATTGCATAGCTACATCAGGAAAATTAAAAAAAAAAAAAAACTTTTTGGTTGAAATGTCCATATTGTATCATTTGACAAAGCCAACGAAGCATGTGTGAATGAACTTAAAAAATATCCACTACTGTATTATTAGACGTTTTTAACTTAAAGTATGGCAGCAAAAAAGACATGACTAATCGTGGGCGTATGCGTAATTTTTGTATTTTATTTTCAAAGTGTCTAATTCGTTCCACCGTCAAAACACAGTCTTCTATCTCTGGCTTAATTTTACAAAAAAATTAAAACGTTTAAATTTATGTTTTTGATTCTATAGCCCACACATAGCACAAAGGATACACTTCCAAGAACCGGTTTCGGTGTCTAGTCAATTAAGGATTACTTTATACCAAAGAATTTCAAATATTTTCATTTTTCAAAATACACAGTATCAATGCATACATTCCAATAAATGGTTTTTATAATTTATTTATTCCTTACTTCTTTTAAGTATTTCTCCGTTTCTTTTTGTATTATTCGTATCCTCGGACACAGTGGAATTGGACTTCCCTCTCTGTTTCTTTTTAACATAATTTATTGCATCTTCTGTGTCTGCATTTATTTCTGTTTTCGCATTTTTTTTTAAAAGGTTCATTGTGATTTGTTGCTAACACCAATGGTTTTACATAACACTATAAATATGTTAATTACAGTAACAAATGTATTGGAGGAGACAATCTATTTAAAATGAATATAAGAGAAATACATAAACATACATATGTACATACATAAATGGTCTTTTATGGATCTCATCTGCTAGATGAATTTGCATTCGCTTATTGGAATAATTAAATAAATCCAAAATGTTAATGGATGTATTTTTCCAAAAAAAATAACCGGATTTGCAACTTACATTTTGCAAAATGGGTTGAAGATCATTTGTGTGTTTGCTTCCTTCTTTTATTCCTTATGGTAATTCGTTTTTGTTTCACCTTATGATGCATGATAAACGAGTGGTGATAGGGAACCGATGGTAAATCAGTTATTTGTTTGGATTGATAGATAGATTGGAAGAGACTGATTTTGAATGGTCAAATTAAAACAATAAACTTAAGTCTAAAATGTCATGATACTGAAGTTTGCAACTTTTACTGAATTCTTACCAACCAAAATTAAATTTGTGCATCATATAGGCCACGAATATAATACAAATATATTCAAAATTCAAGTCATGCAATTTAATATTGCACTTGTATTTTTGAATGCAGTCAAGTTCACTTTTAGACTATAAGTCGAATAAATATTAGTTCAAGTCTGTATTTGAAAGGGTTGTTCTTGTTCTCGTAGTTTTTTGTAAATAAGAAAATAAAGACTAAAGAAAGTAATTATTACGTCGAGGCCATTTCTACTGAAGTATACATAACCTACTTGTTCGCCTCAACGACAGAAATATAGCACAACTACAAAACCCTTTGTAAATTCCTTTTACAAAAAATAAAGAACCAAGCACAAGGCAAGGAGTTAAGTTTGCATTAGTAATTCTCCGTTTTTTTCGCTTGACTTCTGTTGTTTTCTGTAATTTCTTACTGAACTTGCTTGCCAAGTTGCTTTAAGATTGGAACCATTCACTGTTGTACTTAAAGTAAAAGTTTATATTTTACAAACTAAGTCCTATAAAAACGTATGCTGCTTTTGTTTTATTTTCATAGAAACCTTCAGGAACCCTAAAAAATTTACAATTTCATTGGATGACTTCAATCTCTGGTTTACATTGCCTTTAGTATGCTGTAAAATAGTGCAAGCAATTTGTTCGACACATATTTGTGTTTCTACGGCAAAATTCCCTTTCAGGACAAGATCAATCATGCCACACATAAACCCAAACAGATACCTATCAAATACCCACTGCCCAAGAAAGCCTCTAACTATCATTGTAAGATGATAAACTGAAGCTTTGTTCGCTATAGTTTAAGGTAATTTGTTATGAAATTGTGAACTAGTAGCCTGATACGAAGCCAAGTTGAGCCTTCCCTAATAACTCGCATTTTCAACACATTTATTTGCAATCGAAATCGAAACATCTGGAGCTTTTGCCGGATCACCAACTTCAACCAAGTAAAGAGCCCGTAAAATATTTAGTTAAGACCAGACATTTCATATGTGGTTGGCTTTCCTTGAATACAGCTTAAGTAAAAGTTTCAATTTCAGATGATGACTGTTTATCGAAGGTATTTAGAGAAATATTACATCTAATGTTGCGGAGTGCTGTCCTTACTGCACCGTTTATAGCAAGCAGATCTCTGCATTTTCGCTATAAGTTGGGGTGAATGGTATTTTGAAAAGCCCTCTATACATTTTTTTACCACTCAAAAAAAAAAAAAAGAAGAATGATAATACTAAACATATTATACCACATAAGGCGTTTTTATTATATACAATATTATCAGAATAATCAGTGCTGCTTTTAAATACTTAATATTTAAAATATTTGTAAAAAGAATAATGATAATGCCACACAACATTTTGAGCCCTACGGGTTCGCATTCCATAAGTCCAGCAATATTTAGAAACCTGCACACGAAACGGTCAACTCGACAACAATAAAACCAAAATACACAAATATAAATATCTACAACCACATCAAGGTCATGTTTACGCGATTATATGCAACCAAAAAATTTGCAACACCGCGCGTGAAGTAAATTCTTTTAAAAACAAAATAAGAAAAACAAAAAAAAAAATAAGTAAATACAAAAAAAAGGGAGACCCATCAAATTAATTCAATTCACGGCTAAATACATGCACGTTGCCCTACCTTACCGCCTAGTAAACCCACACAAAGATACTATGTCCAAAATTTCAAGCCAAGAAAATAAATCTGAATGAATACAAAGAAAAAAAAAAAATTCGCAAATAATTCGTCTAAACAAATGGGCGAATTTTTGCATTCAAGCAAAAAAGAAAAAAAAAACCCAACTATCTGTGAACGTGGAACGGCGACTTTGATGATAGATGTAGTTGTTGTAGGTCAAACTATTCACTTTTGGCGATAGTAACCAATCTCTTCCTCTTCACCTTAATACAACAACTTCCACTACTAACATTGCTGTTGCTGGTACAACTGGAGACAAGTCACTCAACGCAGCCCATCCATAGCGCGCTGTGAAGACCTTGTACAAAATTTGTTCGTTAAATTTGCCAAGTTTTGCAACTTTATTTTGTTTTTGCTTTTGCGCCTAAAATTGTTGCTGCCGTTGTTGTTGTGTTTTTGGCTATGGTATAACTACTTCAGATACATAAAGTATCTATCAAGTGTAGTTGTACATTTAAAGTTATGTGTCCTTGAAATGATTTTTTTTTTTTGCAAATAGAAGGCAAAGCAACAAAAATAAAAATTACATACTTTTTAATTAATTGACCTTTGTAATTTGGGCCCGACTAAAAATTTTCGTTTTTCGGCAGTGCCTATACTTGCAAAAAAAAATCAGCGATACACGTGTGCTTTTCGATTTCAACGTCAACAACACTGATGCTATTCGCTAGATGACAACATGCACATATAGGCGATGAGTAGGTAAAAATTGCGCTACGAACAAGTTTAGAATCGAATCGAATGCTGCGCTTCATTTTGGAGATACACACAGCCATCACCAGCGCCAAGCACAAATATTTCAAAAAGTATCTAAAAAAGCTATTTTTTGCATCGCGAATAAAAAAAAATTGGCAAGGGAATCGAGGCAACAGCGACAACGCAAAATAAATAAATATAAAAACATCGCTTATACCTTCTTCTCGTACCTACGTGACATACAAGCACAATTTATCTATCAAGGTGAAGATACTTTTGGTTTTTTTGATATATTTGTTTTTCTTCCTTTTTTCGATTTTACAATAGTCAACTGAATGTGTGCAGATACAAAAGACGAGCTCAATGCAGGTAAGGAGCTGCTTAGTTGGGCTTAACACACAAAAAAAGAAAACAAATGCTTGAAGTCGAGGTAAGTCACAGCCATTTGATGAAGTAAATAAGTTTATAAACCAAATATAAGAGAAGTAAGAAAACATAAAAGAAGTATCTGAAAGCGGTTCTGTTCTGTGTAGTTTATATTCCTGGCAAAAATTTTTTTTTTTGATAATTTTCGCACACACATGTTGGCATGCGACAATCGAATCGAAACAAACCCCAGTGCATATAAATTAGTGATGGTCGATATATTCATTGTTGTTTCTGGTCATTTCATTTGTGCCTGTCATTTGGTGTGGAGAGATAGTTAAGTAGATTTTGGTTATTTTTGAAGGACAATCTAAACGCTGTTGTTATTGTTGTTGTTGTTTCAAATACAAAAAGAAAATGTTCGAGCATAGTTAATAGGTTTGATTCTATTGGATTGTGCATGCGCGCATTGAATTCGCAATGTCAGTAGGTGGGAGACGGAAAGAAATACTTCAATACAAGCACATATAGATAGGTTTGTGCTATAGAAATTATTGGGTGAGGCTAGCTTGATAGAGGTTGACACAAAAGGGCAATGGACAACAACAAAATGAGCGTTATTCACTTCTACGTATGCAATATGAATGAGGTCATCCTTTGTTTGATGGTGAATGTAGAATTTAATTAATTGAAATATACATATAAATAAGGAATATGTGATCTATTATAAAGCGGTTATAATAAAAAATAAAAGAATCTCGATGATTCTACATTGTTTTATAAGAAGAATTAATAGAGTCCATAAGATGTGAATGTGACGAAGATTACTCGTAGCAATATCGACTTAATTGTGTCTGCACTTCAGGGTTTTCAAACTATGAGATTCGTCCTCGAACTGAAGAGTATAGACTAATGTAGAAGTTTGTAAAGTATATATATTTTTAGTACTACCTATGCATTTGGCGCAACAGCTCTTTAAGTGCCAGGGTCTAGCTTCTCGCAACCACTCATGTTGTGTGCGTTATATTTTTCACACGAATGGAAGGGAGCTACAGTTTAGTGCCGTATCCGAAGGGCAATTTATTTTGAAAAGCTTTTTCTGACAACAATACTCTCGGATAGACGTTCGCGAGAGGTGGGACCGTGAAAAAACTTTTTGTTTTCCGGGATTCGCAGTGTTCCGACACTGGGCGCCGAGGCCCACAAATGTGAATGTATACGTATTCCTAGTTAAACAACACAAAGTCAGAAAATTATTATTCTAAATTACTAATTTTACTAGCTTACAAAAGTGAAGGGTGTACTCAAAAATGTGTAAGTTACTTTAAGGTATTCATATTACCATGAAGTATGGTACTATGGTTTGAAGTGGAACAATTTACTTAGGTACTTAAGATCTGCTTGAACAAGAGAAGAACTAAGAACTGCATACTCGTATGTGGCATAGTAGCAGTATGGAGAGGATGGAATATTCTTAGTCCCATTAAGTTAAATAGTTAATTTTCATCTACTGACCTAGTACAAAGATTAAACATTCAGTGTATAAGTGAGAGCCCAGAAAATAAAAAAATTTTATCCAGATGGGCTTAAAACAATTTCAGCCATCTGCACATCTAAGCAATTCATCTATCCCAAAGTGAAGACGAACCTAATAAATGATATCATAATGGCGATCCGGAGAGAACTGACCTTAATTCGGTACGCTAAAATAACTGGCCTCAACATGTCTAACTAGGATAATGAAATGGAATATGTTTGTCATGAGAAGGCCGAATAGATGGTGCTCTTTTAAGAGAATAATTATAATTGCGTTTGAAGCAGCATTTAGAAAGCATACCGTCCAATAGAATGATGAGTTCACTGCCTTGTAGCAATGAGTTGAGTAGACTGTGACGAATATCATAAGTGTGTTCTAGATGGAAATGTTTGCGTTGACTAGTATATCGCTCATATCTGTAAGAACTTGTATTGGAAGTTAAATAAGAAATGCATTATTAGAAAATATATTCCTAAATTACACTTTTTTTATTGTTAAAAATGTTGAGGTACATTTCAATATGATTAAGAGTTTATGATGATTCTGTGAAGAGTTTACTTCTACACATAAATTTTGGGTTTTCTTAAGAAAAACAAGAAAATTAGATTCTTATTATCTAATAGAGCAAATTACTAAAGTCCGAAAAAAAAAAAACTTGAAAGTATGCTTTATGACTGGAAACTGAATTATCAACACCGTTTACGTCATCTTACAAGCTGTGTGTGGACTATATGAAAGACACGTCCTTGCCCAAACGAATTGAATTCTACGGCTTGAAAAGCAAAACCTTGTGGTCTTTCAAATGGAACCAAATAATGCTGGCATTAGTTCATCGAAATGCGCTCTGGGCTTATAGAACAAGACAAATACGATGAACCTACGCAAGCCTCAAATTATAATAAACAAAAAAAATGTCTGGAATAAGTATGGGCAGACACAAATAGACACTCATTTTATAGTTAGGGCAACGCACTACGAATCTTAAATATGAATTACTGCCTGCCATGTCATGGGCTAACATATGTATACGAAGTTTGATCAAAAGTTCGCAAGTCCAAAAGTGCAGTTTTCAATTGAAAATATTTCAGAATTTATTAACTACATAAATATTTTATTCCCGGAATAAAAACCGTGTGGCGCTCCCATCGTTCCGATTTGAGTTCTGTTTTCCTTTTTAAGTTGGTACATCTGTTGTTGATATTCCCTCTAAATCTTAGCGTCATAGCTTGACATTTGCAAAAGTTACGTAGCCAAGAGTACATCTATCTCTGTGTGTGTTGGCGATTTTTTACAATCGAACAATCAATCGCAACAACGAACTTGAATTAAATTTTGCGTAAAAAACGGATTTAATAGTGCGCGAACGTTGGAAATATTGGAAAAGTGTTTCGGCAACGATTCTCTAAAGAAAACGGTCGTTTACCAGTGGCACGAGCGGTTCAAAAGTGGTCGTGAGTCAATCGAAGATGATGAACGCAGTGGCAGACCATCGACATCGAAAACCGATGAAAACATTGATAAAGTAAAAGAAATGTTGGTCAATAACCGCAAATTAACCATCAGAGAGACAGCGGAGGACTTGAACATTGCCTATGGATCCGTCCAAGACATTTTGGTTAATGATTTGGGTTTCCGTCGTGTAGCAGCAAAGTTGGTGCCAAATGACCTCAATTTCATGAAAAAAAGAAACCGTGTTGACGTCGCAAAAGACATGATTTTTTGACGAGAAATGCAACAAATACCATCCAACAGCCACCAAAGTCACCTGATTTGGCTCCCTGTGACTTCTTTCTGTTCAATCGAGTTAAAAAGCCATTACGGGGAACGCGTTTCAGCAGCCGAGAGGAAGTAATGGAAAAATAGCAGGAAGCACTGATGGACATACCGAAAACCGAATATAAAAAATGTTTCGAAGATTGGATCAAGCGCTGGCATAAGTGTGTTGCAGTCGATGGGGATTACTTTGAAGGGGACAATATAGATTTAGATGAATAAACTTGTATTTTTAATTTTCTGAATAAATTCCGGGAACTTTTTGATCAAGGTGGTATTTCCGATGATGATAATATTGGGAATTATTTTGTGCTAATGTGTGATACTAAAAGGAGTGTATTAGGGCACACAAACTAAAGCTCTTAGCGTTCTACATTCTCAGAAATTTATTTCCCAATCAGAATCCATTTTGTCGTGGATGGACAAGAACTAAGAGACTGTTCCCTTGAAATGTGGTCATTACTGCTGTATGTGTGAAGTAATTGGAAGTTGATGGTTATTATCACTTACAAGCTACAGATTTCGTCCACAGACAGTGCCAATGGCTTTGTCATAAAAATATGCCACCCGGTGGAATATATTCCTACAAAAGCTGAAGAGAGGGTCGGCCTATGCAAAATCGCACAAAACTTACGATAAAATGAGTTGAACATTTGTAGAAACTGCAACACGATGGTGCGCAGGCGTTGTTAACACTCTCGGTCCCTCAAAATGTGACAGGACCTAGTAAATTTTGCAGTTGTTTACCAAAAATCAGTCCTTTTATTTACTCGCTGAGCCGTGTAAGCACATTTCTTTTTTTTACCAAATTTCTAACGCCTTCCGTCATATCTATTTTAACACCTTACCCATCACTCCATTGTGTTATACCATATGACAAGCGGGTATCAAACTAAATTAGTACCCATAATGTTCGTAACACCTCAATTAATTAGTAAAAATATTTGCAAATTCTCGCTAAATGTTATAATTGTTTATTTAAAAAAAAAAATTAAATATTGTGTAGTAATTTTCAAACGCCACCTCGTCAAAATAATCTTACATAATACATCTACATACAAATATTAATAATAAAAAAAAATCGGTTAATTCTTCACTTTTCCTTTCGTTCAGTGTCAGTGTTTAATCAAAAGTATAACCTGTGATGCAACTCTTAACAAAAAAAAAGGTAATAACAACTGATAGCCGTTTTGTTTCTCTCGTATTGTCGCCGCATGTGCATGTACCCCTACAAATCTCCGTAGTAAAGATTATACTTCAACGGTGTTATTATATACTATGAATGTTTACTCACATTCATTTAACACCTTAATGTTAATTATACGGAAAATCAAAAGCAAGCAGCAAATTGTCATCAACATCGAACAATAGTCGCGTGTGATTACTTTTTTTTCAATTCTTTTTTGCAATGTTTGATAAGGTTCATTTGTTTGATGTTAGAACAAATGGTTGTGGGCAAAATCTTCAATCCAGTTATATGTATGTGCATGTGTGTACACAGGTGAGTTTATATCGTAAATATTTACGATCTGTGAGAGAGAATATAATAAAAATATTGTGGCGCATAAATAGTTGGCTAAGTGGAGTAGTGGGTGAATTTTATTTGATTTGCCATTTTGTAAAATGAGGTTCACTTTGTGGGTGATTTGTAAATCGTTTTCAATTTCGTTAACGCCCAACTCACTTTTATTATTTTTTTTAACAACATAGTGTTCTTTTGAAGTATTTAATGGAATAATTGTTAGCTAAAGGATTAAGGGTGCGTTGGCCTCTTTAATGGGAATGCAGGTTGTCATCACAAAAAAAGAAAATTGAAAATACATGGATGAAATTTCAAGAATTAGCAAAAAAAATTCGGGACGGCAAATTTCTTTTTATTTTTTACATGTAGCTTGCAATAAGTGTGTTTTTCGTATGTACCACAGCTAGTATGTAATGAAGACAAACGCTTGCATTTGCTTTCAAACAAAAATACCGATTTACAAAACCCATCCTCTCAGTGAGGATCCGTATCAAATCAATCATTTCGTTGACACTATTGCGTGCGTATTCTGATCAAATCATCGTTATTCTAATAATAACCTCCTTTAGTGAAAGTCGCTCACGAATATGCTACGATATCATTCTACAACAAAAGTGCCTATAGATTAATCGTAGAACACTTTAAAACCTGTCACCCGCAGCCATAAAATTGCATCCCGCAAGCAGTTTAAAAGAGCAAAGGCTTGATGAAGACGAGTTGTGGTAGACTGAAACTGAAAATCATCGCTGGCAACACAACACGATAGTCTGTGGGTATTGTACAGAGAAACCACCAAGGCAATAAGCTTAGTTGAGGTAGGTGCGATTTTTTATTAGAATTTATTTGCTTTTTAAATGCTAAGAATTCTAAGTTGAATGTGACGAGTATCAGGCGGTAAAAAATAGTATGTGCATAGGTTTCCTTATGTTTGACATTATATTGCTGTAAGTAACGAATGCATACTTTATATCATGACCTCAGACAATAAGTTATAAATAAATAAATATTTGGCGCAACAGCTCTTTAAGTGCCAGGGCCTAGCTTCTCGCAACCACTCATGTTATGCGCGTTATATTTTTTCACACGAGTGGAAGGGACCTACAGTTTAGTGCCGTATCCGAACGGTGATTTGAGAAGCTTTTTCGTGACAACAATACTCTCGGATGTTTGTCAGACGCTCGCGGGAGGTGGGACCGTGAAAAAACTTTTTGGTGTTTTCTGGGATTCGAACTTGGAACCTCATGCGTAGTGATCCGACACACTAACCACTTACGCCACGGCGCCCACAATAAGACAATAAGTTACTAAAGCTTATTTAAGATTATATTTATATATGTAGAGAAACGATGGACCTTGCCAAGCGGCAAACGTTTGCCACAGAATCTGATCTTAGCTTAAGATGATCAAATTTAAATGCTATCAGTACTGCTTAAGGGCAAGCATTTTGTGACGAAAATTACTTTAAACTGAGAGAGAAAAACTCAAATCAGCCACTAAGTAATATCCTTGTAATAAGCTTGTGAATATTTATAAAGCCTAACACCTTACACAAAAAGACTGGACAAGCAAACAAAAAGCAGATTTCATACTCAACAAAAGTATGAACTAAAAACTAATATGCTACGCATAAGTCAAATGTTACACTAAACACTTACAACAAAGAAGTTAGTATCGTTCGTATAATTTATGTTTTAGATTTAATTTACTATGGTTGTAATCAAATTTGTCGCGGTTACTGTTCTTCCTTCGCCATACGCGTAAGAGGTTCGTTAGAACCGTTGTTCGTTCGGTGGAAATTTACGCGGAAAATCTCAGTATTTCGGGAGTTGTAGCATCTTTTGTTTAAACCGACTTCATTTAAAAGAGCCGGCGAGTCAATAAAACCATTTACCAGTTGGTGTAAAAATACTACATCACATACCCTACGTTCTTCCAAAGAACGACGATTTAAGAGAAGTAGGCGGTCGTAATATGGTGGAAGACGTGTAGGGTAGGGCGAAGTGCAAATCGGACATACTTACGCTGTACCGATTCAATACGGTTAATGTGTACTGCATACATTGGAGACCAAATGTTAGACGGATACTCTAACTGCGGACGAACAAAGGTTTTATAAAGCGTGGATGTTATAAGAGGACACTTGAATTCTTTACTCCAACGTTTTATAAAACCAAACATTGAATTTGCTTTATTGACAATCTGTTCAATGTGAAAATCGAAGTCGATATTTTGAGACAAATGCACTCCTAAATCACATATTGATGTGACTTTTTAAGTACACATTCATTGAGCTTGTAATCATAACTTATTAAATTACGTTTTCTTGAAATGATCATCGACTGGCATTTAGATACGTTCAAAAATAAATTGTTATAACAGCACCACTCAGCGGACGTATCTAAATCATTTTGCATAGCAATACAATCAGATTGCCTGCGTACAAGTCTAAAGATTTTTATGTCGTCAGCATAGATTAAGTTTCGAGTACACTTAAGTAAACCTTCAAAGTTAAGATCAGGACCGTGGTTCTATAATGATCTATCACTTTTGATTTATTATAATTTCAATAGCTGTGTTTTTCACCAAAAAGAAAACTTAAACGAGCTCAGTTTTGATATATAAATTATATAAAAGTTTCTAAAAAAAAGGTCTATTGCAGTAGTCTATTGAAAAGAAGTATGTAACATATGAATAATGGCAGTTTTTTTTCCAATATTTTTAATTATCAATTTTAACAATGAAATATTTAAACTAAGATGCTTAAAATGTTCATTAAATACAACTCGGAAGAAGAAATACCATATGTAGTTCAAATGTAAAAAGTTCGAGAGGGACAAATTATTCGAAATTGATAGCTTTGACTAGAGCCGTCAACCTTAATTTTTTTTTCTCTTAGTATCTTAAGGAAAAAAACCGAATACTTATGGAATCAACATGGTGACCATCTGTGTGCTTGTTACGACTTTATAACTTTTAAGCCGTTCGAAACAAAGATACGATATTTTTAGTACATATACATTTTGTGAAACCAAATCTACATAAAATCAGTTATTTTTGAATTTGGGGAATCACAAAGGTGATCTTGATTCTTAACACCACGCACAAACAAAATTTAACCAAAATCTGTTAAATACTTTTTGAATTAAGTGTGTAACGATAATTCGGAGTAGATACACAGATTCCTAAGAAAAAATGATACTTTTAAAGTCAATTTCTATGGCTACCAGAATCCATATACTTGTTTTATAATAGTGTTTCCATTCTGCAGCACTAAGGCACTCTTTCTTGGATCCAGGTGGCAGCGGAAGGATTCCCCGGATGGAATCAATGGCGGCATCTATAGTTCTAGTTAGGCCGAACGACCTAGTAAACATCGTATATGGGCTATTTACCTTGACATATTCGAAGTTCAGGGTTAAAGGACCAGTTCAACCGGCACCTCGTCCTGGGAATTCAAGCCAAGAACCTGACAATCCAGATTGGAGGTTTGTGTCTCTATTAATGCGTAACTATTAATAAAGCAATCACAAGCATTGGATGCGGACGAATTTACTGTTGATCCCCGCAAACGAAATAAGGACAACGATCTTCGGATCTGCACGTGGAACGATAGACCGCGTATTATTTTCTTTGTCTGTTAATATCATTTATATGTAAATTTACTTTATGTGTGTGTATTTACAAATAAAGGGAAATTATATCTTCAGAACATAGAATAGATCTTGATATTTAAATTAGAACAATTGTGGCGTTGCCATATTAACTCAAACAGACCTATTTAGAAGAGTTTATTTACAACGACTAAGGTGGTTGAGACATTTAAATCAGATGGACATCAGCGCTTCAGATCGAAAGTCTGTGAATCCATCCGTAGTAGAGAAAGTCCTTGCATCAGAAAGCGAACACAGGAGAAAAGGGACCTCAACCAATTTGGCGTGTGAAATTGGAGGCAGCTGGCTAACGATAGAGCTGGCTAGAGATTCTCTTAATCATCTCCATAAACCCATAATTTAGTACTTGCATTTTATACAGATACCGAATATCTGAACTGAAGTAAAATGAACACATTTGAAAATATTTTATACACCTATGATGTGAGCAGTTAGAAGTAAAAATGATTACAAGAACCTCAATAAAAAATAGAGCTCAGCACCTTTTGCACCATAGCAATTCTGTTTTTTCCTGTGATTCGCCCTAGGTCGACCCAGTTTTTTTTAACAATTCCAAGATGCATCAAGAAAACTGGTTTTTCCATTTTCAAAAAACCCATTTAGACCCGTATGCTGTTAGACTTTCATTAATTTGCAAGTGAAATAAACAAACCTAATAAAGACTACTTATGTACTTTTCCACCGATTCGAAATCCTGGATTTCGTTAAAATTTAGTCAAAATCAGGAATTTTGAAATTTTGTGCAGATTTATGGTTTTCAACGAAATTACCGAAACATTGATATTTGATTCAGTTGCACGGTTGTATAGGCATACAAAAACTATAAAAAATCGGGTTACTACTAAATTTAGATAGATAGATATCTATATTTTAGCTAGAATAATACATTCCTTATAGACTAAATTACACAATTTATAAAGATTTGGTTAATTGTTACCTTACTGCCGAAAAATTCATCAACAATTTCTATATGGTATATATAGATTTGGATAAAACTTCTTTTGAAATGTTTCTTAAGACTCCGGGAAGGATATAGGCTATGTCGTTTTTTGGCCGGCCTATTTTTTGGGAGCGTTTTTTTTTTTTTTTATAATTTGCGCGCACTCAAAGGGTTATGAATACCTTTAACATGTTTACTCTGGTAATTCATAATCAATACAAATGAATATACGTAATGGGGTCAACAATTCATTTAATATTTTAAGGTATCCATTAGCTTTCTGCTTCATCTAGAAGTTGAGCTACAGATCAAAATCTAACATGATCAAATTAAATTTACTTTATCAAATCTAAAGAAATTAACAACGATTGTTCCTGATCGTTGTTCTGCTTTGGGGTGGTGGGCGCACATCGAAAGCACATTCCCTTCAACAAATAATGTGTGTCGATTTCTCTATTGGATCGGAACGAAAGAGAAGTGATGGTGGTGCAAATACAAATTCACTCGCTTTGGTATTACATATTTCTTCGCATGAAGAAGCCTTTAGAGGGCGAAGGAAGGCGAGCACGGGTTTAGCTAGTTCATAATATTTTTGAATGAAAAGCTACATTAAAAAACCTTCATTCAATTAAGGTACATAATACGATACTAGATATATGTACATAGGTGTGTATTACGATTTTGCGACGAGAGGAGGGGAGATGGGAAAAGTGATGCAGAAATTTTATTCAAAATTCGTTGATTAAATATATAAGTAAAATAATAAATAGACGACACCATTAACAAGAAGATAAATAAGTAATACAATGAATAAATTAACAAATAATACATAACAAGTAGATAATAAATAACAAATAACAATTAATAAATAATAAATAATAAAAATAAAAAATAAATAAAAATGTACACTTACATAAATAAATAGAATTTAACCAACTAAATATGAGAACAGGTTGTTGTCAGATGAAATGCAAGACAAGATATAACGGTCGTGGAATTTTGTAATTTTGATCGGGACTTTATCGACATTAGCAAGCTGCTGCAATTCTTCGGTAGAAAAGTACCACGGTAAGTCTAATATCAATTTCAGTAGCTTATTTTGTGCTATTTGCAAGTTAAGTCTTAAAAGTTGCTATAAATATACATATATGTATATATAGAGTCGGCGGGATATGCACCTCAAATTCTTTATACACGTTTTTTCAATTTGAAGGAAATTATGATAGAATTTTACAGAACTCAAAGTTTTTGTTAGATATTTTCAAAAATTCAAAACAAAAAACCAAAAAAAATTCGATACAAGCTTGATATAAGGATAAGAACTTTTTTTTTCTTTTTTTCTGTTCGTTTATTTATCCATTTATACACTATAACATAATTTATTGTTTAAATAAACTAAAAACGAAGCAATAATTATAACTAAAAGTATCTGACCTGAAGGGTTCTCAATACTTACACTATGATTTATATATACTTAGTATATTTGCATTATTTTTTATTTTATTTTATTTCTTTTTTTAATGCGTATTTTTATTTTTTTGCTTTAAGGGGAAATGTGGAAAAACCTTGTACAAATCTTTATGATTTTTATTCAACTAACCTAGAGGGTAAAACAAATAAAACTAACTTATCCTATGTTAAACCTTACCTAACCTAACTTACGCAGAACAGGGCACTGATATGCGATCACCAGCCCGTCTATGCAAAGGACCAGCGAATGACAAATGTCATTCTCCTTTTTACCGACGGAACAAGAATCACATACCAGGGCCCAGTCCTACTTAACCTACACATTAGTTTCAACCCAGTCGAGCCACCAGTATTTCTCCCGATTAAACCGGTCGGTGTTAGTTCTATCCCTTTCAGGTATGCTTACGCAGTATCTTAGGACAGGATTTCGATCACCCGAGTCAATAGGACTATTGAGAATACGTTTATCTGTTGCCCTTCTAGCAACATGATAGATAATTGGCACGTTCGTCGAGTCCGATAAATAGCCGTGTGCATCCAGATGCAAGAATGCCTCATGTGGTATATATCCACTCTCCATAGCATTTCTGAAATACTCAGGGTTAGGGTAAAATAGGCCCGACACAAGTTCGTTCTCTGTAACGTTTGCTGACCGTGCGAAATGATTCCTCACAAGATCCAAGATGAAATTGTCGATTCTGGATACCCCGGAAGCATCCAATAGCCTTTTGTTAGAGACGTAATGCCGAAAGTCGGAATGTGCGCTTCTGTACATCCGCATACATGCTCGAATGCACTTTCTCTCGAATAATCGGAGCTTTTCCATATACGATGGACTTATGTTCCACCATACTGGACTCGTATAAGTCAAGATTGGACGAACGAAGGCTTGGTAACATATGACCTTCACATCGGATCTCAGATAGTTGGAGTAAAAAAGGCGTTTGAGAGACATAAATGCTGCGCTCGCCTTTTTTAACTGCGTATTTATGTGTTCATTATAGTACAAAAATTTGTCTAAATGGACACCTAGATAGCTCACAGTAGTCTTTGATTCGATGCGAAGACCATTAGAACTCGTGATTTGTACATTTTTCCAGTTGCGTCTCAAATCTGAATTACCGCGTCTTACTGGGGTGCGGAACAATATGGTTTCACATTTCGCGTGGTTGATCTTAAGCTTCCATTCGGAGCAGAATGTTCGGAGCTTATCGAAATTATTTTGAAGTTCATTTTGAATATCTTGTATTTTTGAGCCACTTGCATACAGAATAACGTCGTCAGCAAAAGCTAGAGAATTATCCAAACCCCTAAGCATTTCGGAAACATATATGTTTAATAGAAGCGGTGCTGTAACTGTGTCTTGTGGGAGACTATTGGTGACATTAAAGACTTTAAGGATAAGAACATACTAGTATGTCTCCATCAAACTGAAATCCGAGATTTCGAAACCTTACTAAAGTATTCCCACCGAACAATGAAAACGAGATTTAGTTGAAATTACTTAGCTATCAAACTTTGAATGCATTTTGTCTTTATGGTTTGATGTACAAGATAATTATTCACCAAGATTAATTTTTATTAAAAAAAGAGTTTTGTCCTTGGCACGCTTTCATGTGTTGCCTCATGAATCCTATTAAAAAAAAAAAATGTATTTGATGCAACAGCTCTTTAAGTGCCAGGGCCCCGCTCTCGCAACCTCTTATGCTGTGTGCGTTATATTTTTCATTCAAATGGAAGGGACCTCAGTTTAGTGCTGTATCTGAAAGGCAATTTGTTTTGAGAAGCTTTCTCGAGACAGCAATAGATATGCTTATCAGACGTTCGCGAGAGGTGGGACCGTGAAAAAAACTTGTTGTTGTTTTCTGTGATTCGAACTTGGAACCTCACGCGCAGTGGTCCGACACACTAACCATTTACGCCACGGCGCCCGCGAATATCAATCCTATTGGTTACTTAAAAAAATATCGATCGAATTGAATAAGCGAAGTTTTGCCAAATTTCTTGGGCTAAGTTAAATGACAAATGACTTACTATGTCGTCCTCCCAAGTTAAGTTAAGCTTAGTGATCGTACAATTCTTTACATAGTACCTTATATCAATTAGATTATTAATTATGAGACGGGTATTAACAAGCATAATCAAAGCACTAAATTTGTATGAACATTTTTTGAATGTATTTCAAGCAGAAAGCCTCTTAGAGGCGTGAAAGGATCATTGCGATGTATCCAAGATCATTGCGTTTTGAAAAGATTATAAAATAATTTACCGCCAAAATCGGCTTTATATGTTTTCAAATGAATATAAAGCTGATTTTTATGAAAATAAAGAAGTAATTTAGAATCACCTCACTAATTGCGAGATAAGTCAGACTTAAAGAACTTCTATTACTAGTGGTCATTACATCTATGGAGTCCGCATTCTGAAGATCTTTGAAGTAATAATTTCTTGGTAGGTACATACTTTTGTACAGATAGTGCTAAGATTCGACAAAAAATAAAGGTTTAAAGAGCATTGAGCGCAAAGTACTAAGTATTTTATCACCATTATGACCCATTATGACACACACCTAATGGTTTGACTGAATTACGAAAAGAACCATTTCAAATGCAGCAAGCGGTTTTAAATTTCGAAGTCAATAGAAGTAGGTACGTTGGTATATAAACTAACTTTAGCATTTAAAACTAAAGTGCTCTAGAACTTGTTTCATAATGACTTTGTTTCTTTTAATAACAAATACCGGTATGGTTATGAAACGATCGTCTAATTAAATAAACACATCCCACGGATGCTTTCTATTACTTGAGGTATGTGTATTGAAGGAAAAGGTTTACTTAAGACGTGATTGAAAGACAATAATCTTAGATTTAGACATAGAATCGTTGCTGTAAATTATTTAGGTTAAAATATTCTTTTGTCACCTGAATGGGTACCAAAAAGAAACACATACATCAAAATAAGTGATATTGCTTCGAAAATGAAAGGGCATTAGTGACAGTGAAGACTATGTAGCAGTAAGGCATTAATAAGTAAGTACTTACATATGTATGCTTATACTGTAAGAGGAAGCGTGATAAGTTTGCTACCTTGACATATAGATGTATGTACCTATGTACATATGTATTTACATGCAATAAGACATTTTGGCATGAATACCTATGTATATACGTAGATGTAGGTACTATCTAGAAACTAAGAAAAATCTAATATAATTTTTGAAACATAAACAAATAGAAAGGATCCACAAACCTCGTCATTTCAAGCGAATTATATAATCCAAAGTAACCATCAGTTTCAAAGTTCGGCAGTTTCCCAACAACAACAAAATATTTATAAAAACACAATCTACAGAGAGTCCTCTCTGTCTCTCCCCAGAAAAAGGACTCAATTCACTTCTACTTCATGGGCAGTCCGTCCAAAATTTAATTTCACTTTTTAAATTCACACAAAAATACACAAAACCAATTGGTCCAAGGATTCAAAATATGCACAAAACCAACAAAATTCCTCATTTAAAGAACAACAACAATTAGTCAACAACAGACAGAAATATATTCAACTGTTTTTAGATTCACTATTTTTATTTTTATAATGTAATTCAAATTTTTTGACGGTTGCCCTCCGCTGTGTTTGCTGTGATCGATCACAAAATATTTTCTTCAAATCCCACTAAGCAGTAAAAGGATGTCTAAATCGAAATTTAAGTTCACAACACACTGTCTCAAAAGACGCATTAGATTGTTACAACGCGTTAGTGCCGCAAACCACCGAACTACTTAAGACCATTATCACACCACACACTCTATACATACTGAAGAAGTGCTACTGCAGAAAAAAAGTCCACTCGAATTATGATCGTATTAGTTGTGGTATTGGTGATGGAGCTTGTTGTCTGGTTGAACTACAAACAAAAAAAAATCTATTTTTTTTTTGCCAAAAAAAAAAAAAAAAAACACAACATAAGGAACTTTGCGCGAGATCACTTACTAACACACATTCAAGTGGGCAAAATAAAAAAAATCGAAAAACTAACGTCAAACAGCGTTGGTTATAAAGCCACCCACAACAACTACAAATGCGAGAATGGATTTTGCGTTTCTGTTTTATTTTTAATATATACATACATATACTAACTTTTTTTGTAAATTTTTGAATGCATACGCGTGCACGCGGTTGGTCCTTTCTGGATTTTTTTTTTTTATGTAACAAAACTCACTTTGAAAAAAATGTGTGCGGTCGTTAACGACTATTCAACAAATGTTCCACCCGAAACTAAGCTTCCACAACCTTCTTTGCCTGTGACAGGCTAGTTCGCTCGCGAATTTTGTTTGCGAATTTTTTACATGTGCGGCTGAACAAATCCAAAAAAAAGAAACACTAACGCGAAAAAAAATATCAAGGGCAAATTGGACACGTCGTCATTTGCACAAATGTATTATAGAAGAGATAGATGGTGGTGTAGTTGTTGTTGTTGTTGACTGTTTAGCGCATAGTCGTGTTTTATAGATATACAGATATCACTTGTATACATTTACTTAATTTGACAGCCGTTTTTATTTGTTTGTAGGTAGGTATAAAATATTTTGCACAATTGCCCTGAATAGTATCTTTTTAAGATTTTTTCTTTCAGTTTTTAGTAAGAAAGATACACACTTTTTGTAAAATAAAACACGTTAGACTCCATGCACACAAGATACATTTTAATCGATTTCAATTAGCTTAAACGCAACACGACCATAAATGGCAAGCTGTCTCAAGTGCTGATCTCATCCTTTAGGGTTCTCACACATTGTGTTTTAAAATATATTAAGAAAACTCGTATATATGTTTATATTCGGTTTATGGAGGAAACTAAACGATTTAACACTGAGTATTTATTGCACTTTTGTATGTTAACATAACCGATCGGTTGTAAAAAATACAATCTTAAAACATTTCTTAGTTTTTAAAAAAAACTTAATTTTTTTAATTAAATGTAATATTTATTTTTTCTATTAAATTTAGTTGTTTCTCATATTTTATCTTGGCGATCGAGTGTTAGGCGACGAGAAGAAACATCGTTCGAACTCAAACGAACTATTATGACACACTATATCTAATAAACAGTCGACTAACTACTAATGTTAACCGCGTGCATACACTATTAGTAAAGTCAAATTCTAAAGCTGAATTCGCGAAAAATTAAACCAACAACAACAACACGGCCAAATGGAGAACGGAGGGTAAAAAAAGTAAGCAAATAAATAAACGTATCTACCAAGAGACGAAGCATACAGCAACTTCAACGAAGTAAAAGAAGACGACAACGTCGACTACAATGAAGATGATGATGAGGAGAACCGAAGAAAAAAAAAAAAACAACACACTGTGCAAATATCGTTAGAGGTCCCCGCAAAAATTTCATGAGAGCGAGAGCAAAACTTTATGCATACAAACATACACAAAAGTATCTAAAAAAGTGAGCAACAGCAGCAGCAACCGCACAATCAGAAGTTAGCAAACAAAACAAGTCGTCCCTTGTCTAACCTAAACTACCACAACCTCCGCTACGACCACGATCACCACTAGTAGAGAAGAGCGAAAAGCCAGCCAAAAGCCCGTGCGAAATAATAAACTCATTGCAAAAAAAAAATAAATAAAAAATTACACATCACGACAAATGTGTAATATTATTCAACATATTTGCGAAATTCCTTATAAAATTCATGCTTGTATTTGTAATAGATACGCACTCACATATTCGCGCGATCGCGCGCGCACCTACAAGGGACTATGTGTACTTGTCTCTTCTAAGCAGCCAGCCAGGCCCAGTCAGAGGAGCACACATCCCAAATAGAGAGCGCTGTGGCATACTATTGCGCGTTGCACTCGCTCTTTCTCTTTTTTTAAATTTCCGAGAGCCATGCGAAATCTAGAAACACATCTATCTGTCTATCTAGATACACTTACGATATGAAATTCGCAAATGATATCAGTTAACACCGCGCTCCGCCGTTTTCAATGAGCACGAACAGCAAAAGAATAAGAAAAGAACAAAAAAAAAAGAATTAGCGCCAAACGCAATGTAAAAAGAAATAACTAGAATACCCCAGATCGTGCACTATAAAGAAATTGGCACACAACAGCAGAAGAATCAAACAGAAAAGGAGTAAAAGATATGCGAATAAAAAGAAAACACATGTGCGCGCGAGAGAGTATCTAACAGCGCAAAACTTTGCCTAATCAGAGAGCACCACATTCATATCTCCCTCTCTTGCTACGTAAATACATATCAAAAGATTTACATGAAATTCGCAAATAAATTTCAATTGTATTGTATCTGCAGGATCTTTTAGATAAATTTCGCCGCAGGCAACATTCCAGACATTTACCTATATGATCGCGCGTGCACATATAGAACCAACACAGGTGTAACGGATCATCCACAAAAGGGTTGAAAGAACAGCTAAAAAAAGCAGCAACAACAAATAACTAGCGCATATCCTAACATACCTACATCAGCAAAATCTAAGCATCTAACGTAGATATGTAGTGGTAAAGAGAGCCAGAGAAGATTGCGAAGGCTTTTTCGTTATTCACATCTCTTCGGTCCACACCACACCCTCCTAGCGAATTGGGAATTTTATTTGCAATTTTTTTTTTCTCCTCCTCTACGCGTAATTGGAAGAGAGAATCGGATTTGCGGAGGACCTGTGCAGAGACAACAAGTGAGAAGACACATGGTTAACTCTCAGAAGCTTATGGATACTAAATTTACAAAGCGAAAAAGATAGAAGTGTTGCCAGAGGCATTTGGCTTATAACTTAAACATTAGAAAATTGTACATACAGATGTAATTACATCCACTTTAAAATATACTGAGTTGCAGATAAAAATATTTGGACGCGCTTATCTTATCCACACGTCCATGCAAATAATATGTAGGTCTTCGCCCACGTTTTTATGGTATTAAAAAAAAAAAAAAAAAAACTGATTTTAATGAAATCTGTAAATACAATGAAAGTCCATGAAAGTAGCAAGCTTTCATTTAAAACTCTAGCTCACTTTATTAAGGTGTATTTGAATCGAAAGGCATAAGGTATCATACGATCTATTTTAGACGTATTTTAACCATTCTGTATGTGCAAATGTATATTTTAAGAGAGCACTTACAGCACTACACAGCTCAAAATAAATAGAATTCACGGTCGCATGTACTTGCTCCTACATATCGTCATTCGCCCTACAGCTTAAGTCTAAATTTATGAAAATTGGGATTTTCAACGTACCGCACAGCAGTGCAATAATCATGCCCTTACGTGTAATGTTTTCGTTCAGGGTTGCTTTCACAATAAATACATAGTTTATATATATGTACCCTATCCCATAGGGTATATTGAGTTTGACACATATGAAAAGAATATAGATATACCCCGTAAAATAAATGTGTACATACATATATGATTAGTAGCAAAAGCGATTCGATTACACCATGTAAACCCGTCCGTAAATTTTGAGCAAAGATGATGAATTTTCGGTGCAATGCAACAAAGTTCTGCAACGCGACACGTAACCAAATACCGAGAACTGGTGAACTGCCTATTCAGACATTTTACTGCCCATTTAATCAGCATTTGCTTCGGCTTTATTTTACATTATAAATGTGAAATAAGGCCGAATTTCAAAACTTGGCCAAAACTGAGTTTTGGACCTTATTGCACATTTTTGAAATCCTACAAACAAGCCTATTTGGAAAAATGCTTCCATTGTAATATTTTTATTTAAAATCATAAAACGTTGTGTTAAGGAGGGTAGGGATCGACTTTCGATATAATTTGCGCATAGAATTTTCAAAACCATGACTACTTTCTCGGTGCGTTTCTTTAAAAGAAAAACTAATTCCATAACAGTTCTGGAAAATTGAATAAAATATATAACAGTAGGGGAATTACCACTTAGCTGCTCAAATAGCTCTCAATTCACTTCAGTTTCAGAAATTGTTTAGCCATTAAAGCCTACAAGAAAAATAGAAATCCTAATGAATTCGAAAACGTTAAAACAATTGATAATGTGATGCAGCCAAATTTTTATGAATGAAATGTCTGCATACCATACGGCTGTGAAATTTTTTCGGTCTACTGGATGATTGATGACATCAGGTGGTCGGAAAAAAATACTGTGAATCAGAAGCAGACAAAAATAACAAAAATGTGCCCAGTTACCTGGAAGCCATCCACTCCCGGAGTTTTTTTGAAACATATCATCTCAGTTTCAAACCACTACACCAATCGTTCTCTCTCTCTATCTATCCTTTCCAGCGCATGCGGAAGAAACATTTAAAGGGTATTCATAACTCCTTGAGTACACGCAAATTGTAAAAAAAAAATGTATTACAAAATTGCATACTTATGTTGGACCACACATAATGTGGTCGAAATGTAGATTTCCGATTGCAGGCTGTTAGCTGAAGCTGTCAATTTTGTTCGATTAAAACTCGGTCTTTTGAAAATCTTTGGTCGTCTGTATGATCTTTCTTCTCCCCAGACCTAGGTTACAATTTAGTTTCATTTAAACTAAAGAATTGTAGTCTTTATCCTATTTGAATTAGCTACAGGCATCATTTTTTGCTTACTGGCAGCACCGGCCCCAATATTCTTTTTGAAATTAATTTTCAAGCCCTCTCCACGCGCCCAATTTTTCCTCATAGTTTCGGACACTCATACTTAGAAGAACCGGCAAAATCATAGAAAAAAAAAATGGCAGCAATTCCACTTGCTGATCTGTTATGTACACTAATTCCGCTCTTCGATATCAAGACCTCCTTCCCTCCTAAACACAATCAATGCTAAAGCATAGCATAGAGCTTTGTTAACCTTCTTCTTCGTTTTCTGTGGTTCTCTCCTTTTGCCTCACTCTGCAATGGTCCGGCTTATTTTTTTTTATTTGTTTGTGCGAAAAAAGCGAAAAGCGTGTGAGCGAACATTTTTGCACTTTAGTAATATTCGCAAGGTCGTTTGTCGTAACTGATATTGAGCTCGGCTCGTGAGCGCAAAAGAAAATGACAAAAACGAAGAACGAGCGGCACACACACCACGGTTTGCTGCGGCCTTAGCTTTTTCACTAGCTATGATCATGATGATGGTGCAGCGCTGAAGATGATGGCGAGCGTAGGCTAGGCTATGGTGGTCAATCTAGCCCAATGTATAGCATTGGGGAAGTAGCTGTACTATGTTATTATTTTGCGTTAGGTATCGCTGTGTTGGTGTTAGTGATCGTGTGCTTTCGTAACGGCTTTAAAAGCTCTATGCTGGCAAAAGAATGAGAAGAGGCAAAAAAAAGGAAATTAGGAAATAAAAACTGAAATAAAATAGTATTTGTTTGTAGGTAATGTGGGCAATAAAATGAATTTATAGAGCTAATCGGAGTAGAGAAGAGAGGATCAACGAAAAAAGTCGTCATGATATTGGGCGAGAAGAAGAGGCTAAGAGAGGGAAATAGATTATTCGCTACAAAGTTTACAAACTGGAGATTCGCAAAGAGGGCGCTAGGTATGTGTAAGCTGGTTTTTTGGTTGTGTTGGTATGTTCTGTGTATACTTTTTTTTAGGTTTATGAATTTTTCTTTTTTTGATTTTTGGCGGATAGCTATGTGGATAGATATGTAACGGTGTCTGCTTTTTAGCGATGGGGAACTTTGACATTTTCCCTTCCTATCTGGCTTTATATGATGCAATTTCTTTGCAGACCCTGCTTCTCTTAGACAGGCTTAGATTTTTTATTTCTACCAAAACTCGAATCGCTTGCAAGTGATGGTGGGGCGAAGAACACTAAATTTTAAGAGGAAGGTTAAGTAGGTATACATTCAATGTGAGTTTAACAAAACTAAAGCAAAAAACGAACAGTTTATGTCGTTTGAACCACTACCCATCGTACCTCACGTCTGTTGTTTACCATATGCATAGTTGCCCTAAAGCAATACTATCGGTGTAACTTACTTTCGTCGGAGATGAGATTAAATGTTTTACAGTCGCATGCAAACAAAAATCCTATAAAAGTAAGTACATTTGTACATATGTATACCTTCATGGTATTACAGGACAAGACGGGAATCAGTAAAGATGTGCAGCAATAAATCTGCTGTTTTTTAATTATATTGTTTTAGAAATCGGTAAGGTTAATAAAAATTGTTGAGTTTGTAGAATTTTACCGAACAAATTCTTGTGCATCTACTAGAAATAGCGCAGCATGGAAAAGAGCACACAATTCATTTTAAAAACCTGTTGATCAATTATTCTAAGGAGAGGGTGGTGAAGTTAGTTAATAATTTTTTTTTCAAATAAATAGATACGAGTAGATAAATTTGACTTATTGAATCATGGTAGATTAGCAATGAGGTACATATGTATTGTACATAGTAACACATTCTAATAATAACAATAGCAAACATAGTAATCTAATTCAAATCATTTCGTCTATACACGAGTATTGTCCACTGCGATGTAAACTTGAAGAAAGTGATTTCACAAACATCTTCAACCTCCTTAAACCAAATTTTATTATTGGTGGCGACTTCAACGCGAAACATCCCTACTTGGGTTCAGGGTACATATGCCTCACAGAAAGGTAGAAAACTTTATAATGAGGGTATGCAATACAGTTGTGATTTTCACTCAATGGGCAAACCAACATATTGGCCGACTGATAGAAATAAGATACCAGATCTGATCGATTTCTTTGTTGTCAAAGGAATATCTGGCAACTGTATAAAAGTTGAAGAAAGCTTTGATCTCTTCTCTGATCATTCTCCAATCATTATGACGATAAGCGAAGTTCTGATTAAGAAACTAGGACCGACCAGATTAACCAGCGCGAAAACTAATTGGGATGACTTTTAAAAAGATATTGAAGCAAACATTGAGCTGAGCGAATCACTTAAAACGCCCTATGACCGTGAAGTTGAAGTTGGCGGCTTCGTCGAAATCCTACAGAATGCCGCGTGGAAGAATATTCCCAAACCAAAGAAAACGCCGGCCAGTTACATTCAAACTTATCCGCAGGAAATAAAAGAGATGATTAAGGAGAAGAGAAAGCGCGTAAATAATGGCAACAAACTCGGGCTCCGCAACATAAAGCACATATGGTATTAACCGTTTGTGCAACTCACTAAAAAGATCTTTTAAAGACCTTAAGAATAATGAAATACAAACCTACCTAGAACGCTTAACGGCAGAAAAAGATTCTAATTACTCGCTTTGGAAATAAAGCGAAAGAAACTTAAACCTATGCAGGCTCCTGGATATAACCTTATTACGGGAGAGGTTCTTAAAGCACTACCAAGAAAAGCTCTAACTAAGCTTCTGTTTATTATAAACGCCACGATTAGACTAGAATATGTTCCCAGTCAATGGAAAGTCGCCGAAGTCATAATGGTCCTTAAGCCCGGAAAACCGCCGAATGAAAAAACGTCTTATATACCGATTTCGCTTCTTTCAATTATATCCAAAGTGTTCGAGAGAATATTGATTAGGCGAATACAGCCGGTAATAGAAGATGGGCATCTCATTCCGGATCATCAATTCGGATTCAGAAGTAAGCATTCTACAGTTGAACAAGTACATCGAATAACACATGTAATCGAAAAATCACTTGAAGAAAAAAAGATTTGTTCAAGCGTATTCCTTGACGTCTCTCAAGCCTTTGACAAGGTCTGGCATGAAGGCTTGAAGTTTAAATTACGACAAGTTCTACCAGAGCACCTATACAATATTTTGAAGAACTACCTTACGAATAGACTATTCCGCGTCAAATGTGGAAACGAATAAAAGGAAATAATGGCTCAGGTGCCGCAAGGAAGCGTTCTTGGTTGAGTTTTATATCTATTATACACTCGTGATATACCGCAAGTAGAAGGCAATGAACTAGCTACATTTGCCGATGACACTGCTATCTTGGCAGTAGGTAAAACGGTCGAAGATACTACAGAAAAACGACAAGAAGCTTTGGATAGAATAAATGAATGGACAAAGATTTGGCGAATTGCACTCAACGAGACCAAATCTGTTCATGTAAATTTTACTTATAAGAAAATAAATAATTTGCCGATCTTTTCAAACTCGGTTCAAATTCCGTTTGCAAACGAATCTAAGTATCTTGAAATGACATTTGATGCAAAGCTGAAATGGAAAACGCACGTAAGGAAAAAATGCAAAGAACTAGATAATAAATATAGAGAAATGTATTGGAATAGGAAAATATTCCAATCTTAATATAGAGAACAAACTGCTTCTATATAAGCAGGTGCTAAAGCCTGTATGGACATATGGTATACAACTCTAGGGTTGTACCAAAATAAGTAACATTACAATTTTACAAACTTTTGAAAACAAAGTATTGTAAATGCGCCATGGTATATCAGAAATAGCGATATCCACAGAGATCTTGGCATTAAAACAATCGAAGACGAAATCAAAAACTATGCGAGAAAACATAAAAGTCGACTAGAAAGTCACGTAAATATTACAGTCCTCCAAGTTTTGGATGAAAAAGATTTACTACGCCGTCTACAAAGAACAAAACCTTTAGACTTAGCGCGTTAAGTAACGGCGTCTAAACTGCGGAGCTAGCAGGAAATTCTAATGGGAAGGTACCTGCAAAACGTCCTTATTTCGTGAAATGAAAACTACTTGATAAGTCGGATACTTAGTTGTAGTAAAAATAAAAACAAGTCTGTTTTGAAAGGAGGTTTTTTTAGTGGGTAAGAATCCCACACTACTATGAGCACGCGCTGTTGATCCTCATAGTGTCTTGTTGAAGATTTTCACCTAAAAAAAAAAAAATTCAAATCAATTTGAAGGCATGACAATGCCATTAGCCTGATTGGTAAAATATATTTATACAATATTTCAAATGCTTGCATGAATCAAAAAATTAAAAAAAAAAAAAGCCAAATAAAATATTTTGTATAGAAAGATGCTTAAAAATTCAAAAAAGGAAAGTCCTAAGATGATATTCCATATAAGATATTCTTCCATTCATTGACGTTATTCAAATCAAGCGTAAGGGTAAGATTGTATCTCCGCGCAATTGTGTATCATTCTTTGAAGTTTTAGAAAAGAGCGCATGCATGACTCGATTGATTGGCATTTTCAGTACCTTCAGAATACGAGTATAGTCGAAGTGGATTTTCAGTATATGTATGTACGTACATACAACGGAGATAGGAACGCTGTAATCGTGAACGGATGGCTGGTTACGTAGATTGTATTGTGTTGTTTGTAGAACAACAACATACATACAAATTACGTGAAGGCTCTTCCGTTCACGAATATGACGATTTGACCCCTGATCTCGCTGTGGCTGTGAACGATTTAGATGCAAATTCATAAGTTCCAAAAGTCAAATGAAAACGTTTTGACAAAGCCGCAAGTTTCTAAACGCATCGTAAATGTTATCGATGCGGATCAGCTTAGCAAACCATGCATCGATAATTTGTTCGATGCTTTCATTTAACATTTGCAATTAAAAATTTGAATGTGCTTTTTCAAATAAAATGTTTTATATTATTACTTGGAATGTATACCGTGTTATTCTGAAATGACCATGAAAAACATTTTGGCGATATATTTCAATCCTTCCTCCGGAAAAGCTTAGGTTTTAATATGGATAAGGCTGCTGCACGTCTGTTTCTATGAGTTTTTAATAATTTTCTTATCGTAAATAAATTTAGATAGCTGTTCAATATGTTCGTTGGTTTTTTCATACATTCAACCTACTCATTTAAAATCTGTTTTCATTTTTTTTGCTCTGTATAAAATGCGTTCCGAAACGTCAAACTTGTGCAAAGTAAAATTTATGCAAATCATTAAGGATGTATTGCAGATGCGTATCAAACGAGTAGTGCTACCGCATAGAAACTATTTTTTGACGTTTTAGAATTCAGCCTGTTTATTTGGCTAAAGAACCCACATGCTAATTTTGTATGCAGTTGCTTCATGTTGTGTTTAAGGTCATTTTTGCAGAGTTCAATCTGTCTCCGAAGTGGGATTTCATATTGAGGTTTGCTCTAATACATTCCTAGGTATTTATATTCAGTGACGTTTTCGTTTGTCTCTGTAGGTTCATCTTTCGACACGGGAGTAGCGTGTCGGAGTACCATTTTTTCAGAAAAATATAGAACCTATTGTACCATAGAAAAAAGAGCTCAAAGTGGACGTGCTCGTACCTTTACTGAAGGAACAAATCGTATATGGAATGATTAAAAAAAGAGTGCCCCAAAAATACAATCATAGATTGACGAAGAAACAGGAAATCAACGCAATCCCCAATTTTTTTTTTATATAATACTCGCGCGCCGAATGGCTTATTAAGATCCTTATGCTGATGCTCAGGGCACGGGCGGATAGGAAAAGGGGGGAGAGGAACGAAGGAGATGCCGGTTTGCGTTGGCTTTCAGTGTTTGGAGGTTGTAATGATAAGGAAATACTAAGGCTGGTAGATCATTCCACAAGCGTGTTGTTCGGCTTATAAACGAATCTCTATATTTGACAGTACGTCCGAAGTTAGGCTTGAGGGTGAACTGACGTGCATTCGAATCATGACGCGTATTGCGGGTGAAGTTTTGAAGGGGAGGAATGCAAATGGCTACTTCGCTGGAACATTTTTTATAATAAAAGCGATAAAATAGGGAAAGACATGAGACATTTCTACGATGTTCAAGTGAGACTATGGAGTTCACAATGTCTCTATCACCTATAAGTTTTAACGCGCGGTTCTGTACCCTATCCAGAATGTGCAGAACGGTCTTGCGTGCACCAGACCAGATGTGGGCGTTATATTCCAGCTTTGGGTGGATGAATGCCTTTTTAGATGGAGGCCGTGTCCATCAGAAAAGAACCTTTCGTCAGCTATGATAATCGTAAAAAGCGAGTTGAATTTGCCAGAAACCATATTACGTCCGATATCGGATTTTGGAACACTGTTACGAAAAGCAAATATAACTTCATGGTCCAGATGGGCGCATTGGAGAAAACCAAGTATGGAGTTGAATCTTGAAAATATGACTGGAACTATAAAACATGCTGGTGATTCCATAATTGTTTGGAGATGTATGGCGGTATCTGCCTTTGAAACTTTGGTGTTTGTAGAAGAAAAGATAGATCGTTTTGGTTTTTTTAATATCCTTGACTACAATCTTTACCAACGTGCGCAGAAATTGAGATTGGAAGGATCAACCGTTTTTCAATAACATAATGACCCTAAACATACATACATACATACATACATAGTATATTACTCGTATGTGCGCAACCAGTTTAAAACATGACATTCGAACAAAAGACCACTTTTAACAGATTATTTAAGAAGAATGGGCCAACATATGCCCGAATGTGACTCAAAAGTTGGTAAATTGAATTCCATTCAGAATCAGCGCTGTGATGATATCCTATTAGGTATTAATTTACAATATTATCCACAAATTTTGTTTCTTCTTTTATATATTACTTTTGAATACCACTTAATTATGTTTATAAATCCTGGGTATACATTGGGCTCGCACTTCATACTCTTGCGCTTTGAACATAAATTAGATTGGGATTTAGGAAACTAAAGGGTTTATAATATATAAATTTGGTGCAACAGCTCAATAAGTGTGCGCTATATTTTTCGCACGAATGGAAGGGACCTACAGTTTTGTGCCATATGCGAAGGGCATTTATTTGTTTTTGAGAAGTTTTTTTTGTTACAACAAATACTGTCGAATGTTTGTCAGACGTTCGCTGGAGGTGGGACCGTGAAAAATCTTTTTGGTGTTTTCTGGCATTCGAACATTCCGACACACTAACACCACGGCGCCCACTAAATGATTCAAGAAACCGTAAAGCTTATACCACTAATGTAAAGTGGCAAAATTGGCAGTATTGAACCCTTGAATCCAGAATACCTATACAGAGGTGGCCAGTAAAACCGTAGCAAACTAAAACATTTTATTTTTCGACTGTGTAGTCGAGTGAAATGCTGAGAAGCTATGGTCATTTACACCGATACTGATTTCTTTGACATATTTCCTTTTGAGGTAAAACTACCTGTCTAGGGAAATAAGTAGTTAGTGCATTCTCTTAAGCGCCGATCTTTCAATTTTACTTTTGTTACATTTAGCTCGGGTTAGTATGTAAAAAGATAGAAAATGATACAACAAATTCGAGCTTAAAAGATTCAAAAATTAAATCTGAGTTTGAGGGCATATATTTTAAATAGCTCATAAAAGCTCGCCCATAACAGCGACAACCCCATAATAATAGTCTGGTAACTGGTTGTTTATTTGTAGCCCAAAGAGCCGCCGGTTTGCCTTTTATTTACAGGTTGCCCCTGTACATAAAAGAGAAACGAATAAAATCTAATTTTTACTGAATGAATGGCTTCTGCCTGACAGCAAAATAAAGCTTTGGATTTGATTTTAACCTGAAAAAAAAATATTTTAAGAACTGCTAACCCGGTGTACAAACTCTGACACGACCGGATTTAAGCCAAATAGAATATTCATGCAAGAAAAAGGACGCATGTCTACAAGTACAAGTTTTTGGTACAACATGATTTCAGCAGATAAAATTTCAGCTTTAGTTAATACATACAGAGGATGATTAAAACGATCTTAGCAGCAAGAGGCATACATTTCAGGCATCCAGGTTTCGAGAAATATTGTGAAAAGTCATTAGAGGTTCACCTGAAAGGTTGATACTGAGCGAGATATTCGCGAAAAGCCTCACTTGGGTCCCTTCTTTACAAGATGGCGTCCAATTTACACCTTTCAGGAAGTAGAAAACATGATATTTCCTTCACAATTTTGACATCTTTCTTGTTCTAATGACATGCCTACCTAAAACGTTCTGAATTTTGTTGGCTTTTAATGAAAACAGACGAAACAAGAATGTATACAAACTGTTTGAGTAAAAACTATCTGGTCGTTACAGTTTGGCTGTTACTTTTTGTAAGATGATAAACGAACAGAAGTAACTCACTGAACTATAAATACCAATTATGTTGGTAGCATAAGGTAATGTCAGTGAGCCAGTCTGGGATAACCTTTCTAACGAAGAACAGTATGAAGAATGAAGTAAGGAAAAATGGCAGTTTTATTAATCCGGAAACATCAGACTTTTTGAATCACAATTAATAGCTCGAAAATGGCTTTTAGTCTACTTAGATCTAAGCTCAGCCTTTTAAATTAATTTTAGTTTCCCTATTTGTTTCTTTGATTTGTGGTGCAGAATATTAATAACCTTTTTGGGCGTTGTAAATCAAGTACCCGACCTTAACAGCTGCGGTCTTCTTCATGGTTAACGCTTAAATACAGCGCTCAACAGGAACTTCCACAATTTTCTAAATTGGATGATAAACTCACATACGAGTGCCGTGCTTTGAGATTTATTATAAAATTATTTTTAACAATTTACTAATTTATTGTAATTTACGGCATCACAATTTGGAAATACAAGACTATATACTCGTATGTATGTAAACTTGCATTTAAAAAAAGTTTGAGCAAATTTTGACTTTAATAGCGCCCACTATAGAAATTCAGATAAAGCCACACTGAACAAAAAACAAAAGATAACAATTTAGCAACGAAAATTAGTTTTTACCGGTTTTGATAACAGAATTTAAATTGACACGCGACTCTACAAATACATATATTTATGGACTACGTAAAAAGTCTTAATCAAGTCGGTTCTGTTGAATTTGCTCATTAAATAGGTGAATAAAAGAATATGAAAAGTTTCTACGATTAATATGAAGATATGTATCTGCAATGCTACTGCCCCACCTCCCACTCACATAATAAATGCACAAATGCATTTTCATAAACGACACTGTCTCATTGACAAGGCCACATCATTTATCTTACCATTGATCGGGTCAAACTCTAAGGTCAATACTTCGCCAAATACAGTCTACAACCCAATCCATACACTTCACTTATTTGTGTCGTCTTCGTTTCTATTACTTGCTAGAGATATTCGTTTTGCATTCTGTACCTATACTGTGCTCATCCAAAACCACTTCGTGAATATTTTAATTTTTGCACACCATACCCCTCCATACCTATATATCAATTCGTGTGTTTCAAAGATAAAAAAAAAAAAAAAAACAAAACTAAAAAAAAAAAAATTAAATTTGCCAGCTTCAAGGGCAAATTACGGCATTTTCCTCATCTTGTTTTATTGTTGCGATTTTATATGTTCCTCATTCTTTTTTTTTACGAATGTATTTAAGGCGCCATTAAACATTTTGTTTAGTATGTGCCATGCTTTTTCATAATAAAAAAAAAATCTATCTTTTGCAAAAGGCATGTAAGGGGTGTTTTTTTTTTATTATTATTATAGCGAGGGTGACGTAAAGTCAACTGCTGCAGCACACATGAGTTTGATAGTGTTAATTTTAACTGATGCGTTCGTTTCTCTGAGAGCGGATGTATGTGTGTATTTTTGGTAGTTTTTAACATATGCACATTAATTTTGTGATTTCTTTATTTGTTTTATTTTTAAACCAACAAACGAAAGAAAAAAATGTATTCAGACAGAATTAATTACATATTCAGAAGTTAGGAGATTGTTGTTAAATGGATCTATTAAAACATTCACATATAAATTAAATAATTTGGAACGCCAGTTATGTAATGGAATACCTATAAAGATTTTTTTATTTTAACCATTTTTTTTATTTTATTTTATTTGATTAATTAATATTATTTTAGTTTTGATTATTTTTTAAAAATATTTTTACGACTATAAGTCAGATCATTCAATATAAAAGAAACTTTTTCAATTATTTTAATTAATAAGACAGACGAGAAGATTGGGCCCTTAAATGTATAGAGAAAGTAGCTTTATAATTTTTATGTAAATAAAACAATTGGAATGAGGTTATAGTCCATGAATATTAAAAAAAAAAAAAAAAAACTCCTACACAAATGAGGCTAGTGGTACTACTGAATGTTATAAAAAAAATTGTTTATTTATCCTGAATTTTACTTTCACTCCTCCGCGTCACAGTCACACGTGTATACATACATGTGTATGTAATCATCTCATTCTGGATCATCAATTCGGATTCAGAAGTAAGCATTCTACAGTTGAACAAGTACATCGAATAACACATGTAATCGAAAAGTCACTTGAAGGAAAAAAGATTTGTTCAAGCGTATTCCTTGACGTCTCTCAAGCCTTTGACAAGGTCTGTCATGAAGGCTTAAAGTTCAAATTACGACAAGTTCTACCAGAGCACCTATATAATATTTTGAAGAACTATCTTACGAATAGACTAATCAGCGTCAAATGTGAAAGGGAATATTCGGATTTTAAGGAAATAATGGCTGTGGTGCCGAAAGAAAGCGTTCTTGGTCCGGTTTTATATCTATTATACACTCGTGATATACCGCAAGTAGAAGGCACTGACCTAGCTACAGTAGGTAAAACGGTCGAAGATACTACAGAAAAACTGCAAGAAGCTTTGGATAGAGTAAATGAATGGACAAAGGTTTGGCGAATTGCACTCAACGAGACCAAATCTGTTCATGTAAATTTTACTTATAAGAAAATAAATAATTTGCCGATCTTTTCAAACTCGGTTCAAATTCCGTTTGCAAACGAGGCTAAGTATCTTGGAATGACACTTGATACAAAGCTGAAATGGAAAACGCACGTAAAGAAAACGCACGTAAAGAGAACAAACTGCTTTTATATAAGCAGGTGCTAAAGCCTGTATGGACATATGGTATACCAAAATAAGTAATATTAAAATTTTACATACTTTTGAAAACAAAGTGCTAAGAGGTATTGTAAATGCGCCATGGTATATCAGAAATAGCGATATCCACAGAGATCTTGGCATTAAAACAATCGAAGACGAAATCAAAAACTACGCGAGAAAACATAAAAGTCGACTAGAAAGTCACGTTAATATTACAGTCCTCCAAGTTTGGGATGAAAGAAACTTACTACGCCGTCTACAAAGAACAAAACCTTTAGACTTAGCGCGATAAGTAACGGCGTCTAAACTGCGGAGCTAGTAGGAACTTCTAATGGGAAGGTACCTGTAAAACGTCCTTATTTCGTGAAACGAAAACTACTTGATAAGTCGAATACTTAGTTGTAGTAAAAAAATATAAACAAATATAAACAAGTTGTTTTGAAGGGAGGTTTTTTTAGTGGGTAAGAATCCTACACTACTATGAGCTGTCGATCCTCATAGTGTCTTGTTGAAGATTTTCACCTACCCTCGGAAAAAAAATAAAAATAAAAATGTGTATGTAATTGCATTTTCTGATCACTTAAATAACCCCAAAATTGAAGGCCCTTTATCAATTGAAATACTAAAGATGTCCAGGCTACGAGCAGCTCACTGACTTACTTATTTCTTACTACTCTGAGCTAAAAAATAATTCTCAGCTTTATTTTCATTTGGTTTCTCACTGAAAGATATTGCATTCCGCATTGACTTTTAGGCCTTGCTCCAAAATATATTTATATAAACTAACCTTTTCGCTCTTTGGTTGAGAGTTATTTTTTAATTTCAAATATATCACTCCTCTGTTGACTTTTATTAAAAAAATTAAATGGAAATGACCAACCTAAAACCTCTTTCGGCAAAAAAAATAAATATCTTCAACATAGGTATAGACTTCAATTATTGTCTTTAATTAACATACATTAAGTATAGTATAAAAAAGGGCTTTATAAATGGGATGTCATAGGGTGAAAGGCTATTAAGAATTATTTTAATGCTTTAAGAATTAAGCTTGACTAAAAGTAAACTCTTAAGGATTTTAGAACTTAAGTTACACCATTTCTTTTTTTAAATAAAATTAAAGGAAGACACATCTTTTAATTTTGAAATACAAAATCAATACAAATCATCGAAATAATGCATGCACCAAAACGCGCATCTTCATCCTGCACAAACGAACAAGTTTGGCAGTGATGACAAAACTAGACATGGATCTATATAGGTACTCTCCTTACAGATGCTGTCTTAGGCGGCCTTGAAATCGATGATGAGTATCGATTTGGTGGACTTCTTGGGTTTTTTCTAGGATCTGTCGAAGTGTAAAGATTCGATCGATGATGGACTTTTTCTGACCTTAAACCGCACTGATAGGGATCAATCAGGCTGTTGATAAAAGGCTTCAGACGTTCACACAATATCGCAGAAAAGATTTTGTATGCAATGTTCAGGGGAGACTGATGCGTCTATAATTAGCGTAGTTGAGGGGCCTCCTTTCTTGTTTATCTCGTGCATCTCGTATCCTATCATATACGAGATGCACGCTTTTTTTATTACTTCTATCAGTTTTTGAACAACGAGTACAACTGCAACCGGCGGTCAAGCCGATTTCGTGTCATTCTTCCAACTAGCGCTGTATGCTATATATGACTTTTTTTTTTAATTTTCCAAAAACGGTTAGAGATAGGAGAAAACAGTAAAAACAAATTATAGAGTAGAGAGCGGCGATTTTAAAGATATGAGCCACACCTCCAGCTGCTTTTTTTTTTTTTTTTTTTATATATATTAATACGAGTAAAAAAACATTTTTCAGATGGAATATATTTTTAATAAATTTAACCATTTTTATAAAGAAATAGGAGCTTTTGAAATTCGTACTGTGTAGAACAGGAAGAAGATTCAACTTCTTGTCTATACATTTTTTTTTTATCGAAACATCAATCTCTTAAATTACGGGTATTCGACATTAATTCGTTTAGCAGTTATCTTTTTTTACAGATTTGACATTCAAGACAGTTATGTAAAAAGTAAAAGAAATACATTTGAACTATATTACAAAATTTGATGTACGAAATTTGGGATGTGGTGGTTACATCATCGATTGCCACGTTAATGATTCATGGGTTCGAATCCTGATGTCGGCAAGCATTTATTTATTTCTCATGAAATATATAAGGTCAGCCCGATCAATTGCGAAAGCTTATATCAATACTATTGCGAAGGCAAACACTGGCAGTCGGTTGGTATATGGTTTTAAAAATTGTTCGTTTTGTTGGATGATTGATATGTCTATGACATCAGGTGTTCCGGAAAAAAATACTGTGAATTAGAATCAAAAACAAAATAACAAAACAAGTCTCCCCAGTTACCTGGAAACCACCCCTGGAGTTTCTCTGAAACTCAAGATCTGAATTTCAAACCACTACACCAATCTTTCTGTCCATCTGTCTATCTTTTCCAACGTCCGCATTGTGTAAAAAAGAACGTTTAAAAGGTATTCATAAAAACAAAGACAAACGTAGTAAAAGTTCTACTCATTCTATGGAAAGAAACTTTCCAAAGGGCTAGGGTACTGGACATATCACAGGAAAATAAAGTCTTCTACGTTAACACCTTAGTAGCCTTAAGGAAGCATTAGCGATAAAAATCAAATTGACAATATTACTGCAGAATATGAGAGCTCTGAGTAGACACAATGTTAAAACTATTTGTGTATCAAACCGGTTGTAACAACCGTAATAAAAAAATCAGAAGAATTGTCTAAATTAACGTCCAAAAGATATGTAATGCTTTCCGCAACAACCTCACACATACGATTGTTAAAAGCAAATTTTGAACCTTTTTAAAACATAAATAGATACTAAAATCAACCAATCAGGCATCATAAGTTGAGACGAAATTCGATTGACGTCAATTATTAATATTCAATTGAATATCAATTTATTCTTATCACGTTAGTACAACTGATACAGAACTTTCTAAATAACAAAAAGTTTATAAATAAATAATAATAATCCCCCATTATCATTTATTTAAATTATTTTCAAATTATATAACAAGTATTGAAAAGCCTTAATCATGTAAAAGGAAACAATCTAGAACCCTGTGATATCTTTCTATACTGCTAAGATACAGAGACACGTGCGGTTTTCTGTACATGACAGCACGACGCGGGGGCCCATGGTCGTCATTAGTTTCTTGTTTCCATTCATTATTGTGTTATCTTATCGAATTTTCACTTTCTAGCTGTAAGTCTTAGTAAATATTTGGGTGTGTATCTTTGAAGTTAGCGTATGTGATAAAGTTGTAAAATAATTAGCACCAATCGCAAATTCATAATAATCATTACATATTTGCTAAAGAACAATCACAATGGTGAGCTAGTACCTAGTGCGCAAACTAGCTAGATGATAAGAGACACATGTCATGTAAGTTAGTGAATTTTTTTTCGGTAAAATCAAACTCATAAACGAAAAAAAAACCTCATACAAGAAAAAATTATACAGACGTGCTGTGTAAGTATGAACATACATAAGTACATATGTACATTAAGTGTGCTCTTTTTAGACAATCAATTAAACTTTGGCCCAAAAAAACTTTTTTTTTTATTGTTTGCATCGAACATTCGCAGAGCAACAGATGTTTTACAGATATATGCATATCCGTATCTTCGATGTTTGAAAATAGTAATTAAAATTTGCTATTTTGTTTTCGGCTTCCTTCCTTTTCAGAAATATAGATAAAATGATTGATTTTTTTTGTTTATTTTTTGGGAGCACTCCAATTTTTTCCCTTGTGTAGACTGAGTTTTTTTGTTTAGTATCTGTGTACATATATTGAAGCTTTTTGTAAACATATACACTTGTGGTTTTTGTAAAAATCTCAAAGTATCGAGGTAATAAATCCTAGTGCACAATTAGATAAAGTACAGAAAATACTTTTATCTTAAATACTATAAAAGCAAAGTCGATTTTCCTTGTGAACACCGTTTCTCGAAAACTACTAGACGCATGTACTTGAAATTTTGCACAGTTATGCCTTATTTTGTCTAGATGCACCTGCCAAGGGTGCGGAATGCTACGCAGACCTTACCTCCTCGTGGTGCATTCTGGTTAGCACTAAGATTCATTATGATCATTAGTACGTCTTCGAACTAAATAGTTACACAGTTTATAAAAATGATACTTTGGCCGAATATACAAAAAAAAAAAAAAAAACGAGTTGAGCTCTTAGTATCAGCTGAAACACCTCAACTACAACTAAAAATCGGCGATCTATTTTGGAAAACTTATACTTGGCTATATCACACAAGGTACAAACGAGGCAATAGATTTAACTAGCAGATACAACGTTTAAGGATCTTCGAATGAGATATCGACTGATTTTTTAGTTCATTTCAGGAGTATACAAAAAAATGTTTTTTAAACAAATTTTATTTTTTCGGATTTTTATTCCCTTAATTGGATTTTTCCGCAAACGTATTGTAGAGATTCAATAAAATAAATTAATGGTACGTACGATTAAAATTCTTAAAAAAATTAAATGTACATATCTAAGACTTTGCAATTAAAATAGTTTATGGCCACGGGTGGGTCATGTAGTTTATTATAAAAATAATATCAACACGATAAATTGCTAACAAAGTCGTTGACTTCGTTTTCGTACTGCACCCAAGACTTCTCACATGACGAGCTTTTTAATAATCTCTAGATTGTATAAAAGCTACGTTTACACTATTTGCGCGAAAAGTATGTATAACGATTTGACCTTATTCTCAGAAAAAGTGGTCAAACTTCGTCGTCAATTGCTACGCTAATGGTTCATGTTTCAAATCCTGATGTCAGCAAGCATTTATTTATTTCTCATGGAATATATAAAGTCAGCCCGATCAATTGCGAAGCTTGTGTGAATACTACTGCGAAGGCATAGCACTGGCAGTAGCTTGATCATTTGGCTGGAAAAAATTGTTCGCTCTGTTGATGATGATTAGCCTATGACACCGGTTATCGGGGAAAAAATTATGTGAATCAGAAGCAAAAAAAAAAATAAATAAAAAATCTCTCCAGTCATCTGGACGCCACCCCCGGAGTTTCTCTGAAGCATAAATAACTGAGCCTCAAGCCGCTACACCAAAAATCTTTCTCTCTCTATCCCTATTTACCTTTTCCATCGACCGTACTGTCTAAGGGTATTTATAACCCCTTGAGTGCGCGCAAATTATAAAAAGAAAAAAAATAGTAGCCTTAGGTTCAATTCCATATTTTAATTTAATTTCGCTTATAATCGATGCTGTAACTCTGAAGAATTTAGCCTCAAGCATCAGATATGAAGGACGTTACAAAATACAAATATTTGGCGCAACAGCTCTTTAAAGTGCCAGGGCCTAGCTTCTCGCAACCACTCATATTGTGTGCGTTATATTTTTCACACGAATGGAAGGGACCTACAGTCTAGTGTCGAATCCGAACGGCGATTTGAAAAGCTTTTTCGTGACAACAATACTCTCGGATGTTTGTCAGACGCTCCCGAGAGATGGGACCGTGAAAAAACTTTTTGGTATTTTCTGGGATTCGAACTTGGAACCTCATGCGTAGTGATCCGACACACTAATCACTTACGCCACGGCGCCCACTGGAGGACGTTACTAATGGATATTAATACAAAACTTTATTCCAAATATTTAGGCGTTTACAAACTGACGAATATTACCCCGTTTATATGCAGGATTGCAAGATCGAGTTCAAAGTGCATTGGAATTTCAATCTGAGTATTTGCGTGTACTGACTCGAAAGAGGAAAGATTTGATATTAAATTGAAATTAGGTTAAACTGACAAATTTATCTGATGTTTCGGTCGCGTAGGTTAGGTTAGGTTGGCTATCGATCTATCGTGCAGACACACTTAGACCAGTGAAGGTCCTTTGTGATACCATTGATCAACCATTAAGCCACTAACAAAACCAACCAGAGCTTTTGATAAAGCGATGGATGCTCATGATGCCTAAGGGCTCCAGATCGCCGAGGCCTTCAAGGAAGGGGGGGGGGGGCTACATGGAGACAAGGTTGGACAAATGCATTGGAGGTGAAGGATGGTTTCCTCCTCCTGCTCGTCCCTACAGCCCCTGCAGAAGTCGTTGGAGAAAGGCCAAGTCGTTTGCCATGTTGGCCTATAAGACAGTGAGAACACCGCCAACGCAGCTGATCTGTGATCGCTTTAGCTTAACCAACTCGGCACTACGTTTTTGGTCGATCTGTCTCGAAATGTGACAAGTTGAGCCATTTTCTCATCCTTGGTTGGTCTTGCTAATAGCGTTCAGCTTTAGCTTTTTAGATTTAGATTAGATTTTCATTTTATTTTAGTAACCATTAACAAATTCAATAGTTAATTTTAAAACAAAATCATATAGTCGTAGCATGGCATTGCCGTCTGCCAGGTTAACAACTTTAGAACATTTTCCAATTTCATAAGTATAAAAAAAAAAACAGAAAAATTGAATTAAAAGTTTTCATTTATAATTCCATTACGACATATTAAGGTTACCTTGTAAACACGATATAGCTTGGATACATTCAATTCCTTGAGCAGGGCTAAGTTTTCGCGGTCTGTTAGGATGTCCTTACCGAGGAAGTGCCTCCGTGTTTCCTTTAAAATTGGGCAACTGACAACAAAATGCAAAACGTCTTCTCTTCCCCAAGGTTGCATAAGTTACATAATATGGGAAAATCCTCACGATGCAGTATGTAGTTCAGGTAAAGGAGGTCCCATCATAGTTTAAGCATCTAGATATCTCGTCCACGCTGTGTTCACCCCGAAAATAGTTTTCAGCCGAAGGTTGTGACATAAACGGTTGTAGATCATCCTATGCAGCGAACCCATCGCCTCCTTTAAAAAACGTTCTCTGTACTTTATGTCCACCATAGAGATTAATTAATAAAGTACCATTCAGCTTTAGTAGATGCTTACATGTAGCGAGGGGTATACCCAGGGCTTGCCTTCTTCTTCTTCCTTTTATCATACCCAGGGCTTGCCTATTATGCACAATCCTTAGAGTTGTACCCAGTCTAATGAGATCGTCTGCCCTGGAATGTCCCAGTGGCCTGGGACCCAGCATAGGTAAATGCTGAGCTGCTTTGTCATCTCCGTAAGAGATAAACGGAATTTTAAGGCGGCCTTTGAAGTGAAGGAGGGAAAGGAGTAGTTCTCAGTCCACCACTGATGCTAATGTATGCAGATCTTTGCTCCTTAGCTAGCTGAGTGAGGTGGACAGTCCTATCAAGAGCAGGCCACCATACGATCACGCCATAGAGTAGTATAGGCCTGATAATGGACACGTACAGCCAATGTGTGATTTGAGGTTTCATACCTCAGCTCCTACCTATAGCTTTTTTACAGGAATAGAGCTACATTGGCTTTCCTAACGCGTTCTAGTAGATTGACTTTCCAGTTCAGTTTTCTGTGCAAAATAAGAACCAGGTTCCACAGAAGAAGTGACAAGACTCCACCTTTGTGTGTAACGTAGCAAGCAAGTCTTCTGGCCGATGCTCTTTACGACTCTATGACTTTTATTAAAAAATTATTTTATCTGCACAAATGAAAATAAGCAAATCAAAATGTAACAAGGAAAATCTGAAACAGCACAAATGTGTAAATTGGTAATTGTGCACGTTTCCAACTCGATTTAGACTATACTCTAATCGCGAAGCATACTGAGTTCAGTCATCTCTATTTGGACTCGACCTGCTTTTGTATGGAGTGTGAATGTCATAATAATAATAATAAGTGTACTTTATTTTTCCAAAAAAAAGATATAAATGTTGTTTTTACAGGTACTATCTAAGCAATGGCTTTGCCGTCTGCCGTAGATTGGCAAGTTTTTAATTTCTGAAAAGTTATTAATTTAATATTCTAATACTCATATATAGTATATCAAACGAAATCAAAAATCTTCCTGGACAATTTTCAACCTTTAGTCGTAGGCTTTTCTGCAGTACGAAGCTAATCTCTGCTAGTTAGCACCATTTAGTAGATCCAGTACAGCTTCTGCCCTAAGTGAGTTTTTCCCGAAATGAGCTCTTCTTATCTCTTTTAGCACAGGACAGGAACCAATAAAATGTAGGACGTCTTCAGAGCCAACATTTTTGTGAGGCGGCTGCTGTTTTCTAAGCTCATCATTTTTAAGATATATTTCATATTTATCTTCAGCGTGTATATGAAGAGTTGAGAGCAACCACTTTCAATATTGAGCATGTAGTTGGATGTATTGGATGGAAGATGAAACAAATTTTTTAAGAAAAATCTCAACAGCTTTTCCACATCATCATATTCTTGATGATGATGATGATCCCCATACTTGAGCTGCGTAGCACATCACGGATCGCATCACTGCATCAAACACATATGATTTGGCAGGAATTGTAATATTTGGATTGGATAAGATATTTCTCCAAGTGCTATTGATCGTTTTTTTTTTTTTTTGCTTCTGCAAGTTTTAGCGCTAAGTGTGTTTTCAGCGAGAGTCTATGCTATGGTACTCCTAGGTTCTTGTTTAATTTAACTGGCATGGCTCTAGATCCTCTCCAGCGTAACTCCACCGCTCGTTTCTCGCTAGCCGTCCATTACCCCGTCTAAACACTAAAACCTTAGATTTTTCCGTGTTGATGCGTAAACTGTTTAGTTCACAATATGCTTGCAGGTTATTAATCATCAGCTGCAACGAATTTGGTGATTCTGCAAGCATAACTATGTCGCCCGCGAATAGAAGCGCTGTAACCTTCAAACCTTCCACCCCTACACCAGCTGGCAACGACGATGGCACTTCTTCTAAGAACAAGGCAAACAGGAGGGGGCTAAGCAAACAGCCTTGTTTCACCCCAAATCTAACCTCGGACCATTCAGACAGTCTTCCGACGCACCATATTGCTAATCTGTTGTTACTATAGAGGCTTCTCAAAATGTTGACGAACTTCGTGGAAATCCCAATATTAAAGAGATTGCAGAAGAGTGTCCCTGTTAATTGTATCAAAGGCCGTTCGGAAATCTATAAAGCACGCGTACAGTTTTTTTCCCCTATTTATAAAACGTTGCGCTATGGATGTCAGTGTAAAGATCTGGTCGACTGTAGAGAAACCTTTCCGAAATCGCGCTTGAAATTGGCTGAGTACATTTCTTTCCTCTACCCATTTCATCAATCTCACTGTTAACAGGCCCGTGAAGATTTTCGCGATGGTGTTTATGAACGATACTCCTCTGAAGTTCTCTGGCATGTTAGGATCTCCTTTCTTAAATATGGGAAATATAATATATTTTTGAAAGTCTTCGGGTACTTCCCCCTATCATAGATCCGATTGAACGCGGTGAGTGTTAATGTTTTTATTCGCAAATACATGTAAATGGAGTATATTTCACATATCAATTAAAAAAAAAATTAAACCTATGTAAATGGAGCCGAGAGTGATGTACACTCACTAATCTCATAGTAGAAAAGTACTTCAGTGAATACGAAGCAAATTCCGAATCGTCTCATCTGTACATGAAAAGATTGGCAATGGTACCATGATTACGTAAATCATCACCGTAGTACGAACGGATTGAAATAATGGCAGACGAATATTCATGGAGTGGTAAAATGGCTTACACTTGGTAGGAAAATAAAAAAAATATTTCCAATTGCACCACTTTTTGTGTAATCTGCTCTCTTGTATTAATTTTTGTTTAATTTAAATTTATTATCAACAAAGTACACGACTTTCTTAGATAGAATTACAATGAGTTTAAAAAGAACAATTGAAACAGTAAATTTAACAATAAAACAACAAAACAGGTAGAAAATAAATGAATAAATGAATATAAAAATCAGAGATAAAAATTATGACCAGGTAAGAGCATTCATAATGTTTCGATATTATAAATATCGACCGAAGAATTAAAGTCGAAGAAATGAGCATTTTCATTATACAACTTCATAAGTCCATTTATTGATGAAGAATGGCCGTAATTAGTTCGCGAGTGAGTTATATTAAAAAAATCGTTGACTTCTTAGGCCAGCAGCTGGAATATTTATATTTAAAAGTCTTAAAATCTCAGGGGAATCAATCTCGCCAATAAATAGCTTATGAAGAAAAATTGTTCTAGCCACCACTCTTCTAATTTCAAGCGGTTTTAACCTAATCAGCTTAAGTCTCGATTGGTAGGAGGGTAACGTGTTATGGTCAACCCAGGGAAGTCCAGGCGCAAATCTCATAAATCTTTTTTGTATGGCTTCAATTTTTAAGATATGTACATTATAATAAGGGGACAAATCAGATCTGGGCAATATAACACCCAAGTGAGCCTAGCGACACATATACTACCATAAAAACCCTCCCACAAGTGTGCATGCGAGTCCGTGGGTTGACACGACTGGAGATCACCGGTGTCATAAAAGAAAGATCAAACAATACTAAAACAGGAGCATGCACGTGTCAAACAACAAACACCATCGCAATATGGTGCAAAAATTGTATTGCAAAACTGTATCATTATGATAATACTTGCAAAAAGGAAAGGCACTACCCCGCCAGGCACTACCACTGCTGTGCATGGTACTGATCCTGGACCGAGCAGAAATGTTCGGGTCAGAGCTATACGGATTCCGGGGGCTAGCAACATAATGAAACAGTTTGGACGCAATTTAAGGGTCGCGAGTTGGAACGTTGGAAGCATGACCGGTCGAAGTTACGAGCTGGAAGAGATGATGAATAGAAGGCGCGTGGACATCTTGTGTGTCCAAGAGACGAAATGGAAAAACACCGGGAATCGGGCGCGTTTCTTGGACGTTAGGACAAAAGATTACAAGATGTTCTACTACGGAACGGAAAAGGCTAGGAACGGAATCGGTATCATCCTTGCGGCAGAGCTACTTGGAAACGTCTTGAGCATTTCGAAGTCCAGCGACCGTTTGATGTCTCTCAAACTAGTAATACAAGGAGAGGTGTGGAATATTGTCAGAGCATATGCTCGCCACAATGGGTGCAATCAGATAGATAAAGATGCATTTTGGCTAGATTTCCACAATCTCCTTAAGAACATCCCTAAGGAAGAATTTCTGTTTGTTGGAGGAGATTTGAATGGACATGTCGGGAAATCAAACGAAGACTATGAAGACTGCCATGGAGGACTAGGATATGGCACCAGGAACCTTCCTGGTGAAGACATCCTAAGCATGTGCAAATCACACGGTCTTATCGTGTTAAATACCATGTTCATCAAACAAAGCCGACACCTGATCACTTACAGCAGTGATGGAGATGAAACTCAGATTGACTACCATTTGGTAGGCACTTTCATGAAGCCTCGGGTAAAAGATTGCAAAGTGATCCTGGGAGAGGCAATCGCTCGGCAACACCGTCTCCTGCTAACAGACATTTTTATGAAAACACCAAAGAAAAGCAAACAAACTAGGGTCTCTGAGAAAATCAAGTGGTACAATCTGGACAAAGAAAAAGGCGAGGCTTTTGTTTTCGTAATGAAAAATTACCTCTCTCACACCATCAACGGACCTGAGGATGAAGAGTGCAGAGCACAAAATATGTGGGATTCCCTACAGCGAACTTGCTTAAAGAAGGCCAAATCACTGCTAGGAGCTTCAAAAGGCCACCATCAACACGCCAAAGAAACATGGTGGTGGAGTGATGAAGCTAAGAAAGTGATAAATGAGAAGAAAGCGGCTTTCAAAGCTGGTCAAAGTGCCCCTCTAATAATAGTGACGAAAAAGCTCGCCTCGAAATGGAATACGGATGCTGCAAGAAAAAAGCGCTCAGCTTCAAGCAGAAAGTACGGAGGGCCTGTATCGGGAGCTGGAGAAAATATTTTCCCCGGTTGCTGATGCAAACCAGGCTATCCAGGAACTGCGAAGACACAATACGAACAAGAGTGCCACTATCTTCAAAATAGCCGCCCAAAGAAGGAAGAATGCTCAGGAGATTCGTTCGCCAAAGTTCATTAGCAATGCTCATGGCCAGCTTCTTGTGGATGACGACAAAATTCTGCAGAGGTGGCGGCAGTATTGTAAAGAGCTTTTGAATGAACAGTTTCCCCGGCTATACTTTCCAAGAGCCACCCCTAACTGTAAAGAAATACCCGACATTACAGTCGAAGAAGTTAGTGAGGCGGTCAAATACTCCAAAAAACGAAAAGCGGTTGGGCCAGACGAGATACCCTCTGAGTTCTGGAAAAAGATGGGAGACATCGGGTTCAGATGGCTCAGAATTCTCATCTCCAAATTCGTGAGAGGTGATCCAATGCCGAATGAATGGAGGGAAAGTTACCTTCTCCCTGTATACAAAGGGAAGGGTGATACGCGAAACTGTGATAACTACCGTTCGATCAAGCTGATGTCACACACCATGAAGATCGTTGAGCGGGTATTAGGTGGCCGACTGCGGAAAATAATACGGCTATCTGATGATCAGTGCGGGTTTGTCTCGGGTAAATCAACCACAGATGCAATCCAAAGTATAAGGATCATAATGGAAAAACATCGTGATTCCTTAAGGGATTTGCATATTGTATTGGTTGACTTTGAAAAGGCATTCGACAGACAACCACGAGATCTGATATGGGTGGCGCTAAGACATCGAGGGGTTCCAGAAACCTATGTACAGATGATTATGGACATGTACGAAGGAGCAAAGACAAAAGTAAGATGCCCCGCTGGAGTAACCGAAGAGTTCCCAATCAAAGTCGGGGTACACCAGGGAAGCGTTTTAAGTCCTTTGCTCTTTATTACAGTCCTTGATTATTTGCTTGAAGGTAAAGTGATGGACCCCAAGGTACATCAGTTATTCTTTGCTGACGATGGAGCCATCATAAGTGAGGATCCTACATCCCTGCAACGAGCACTTGATGTGTGGGTGGACGTTTTGGAGGGAAATGGGTATCGCATTAGTTCAAAAAAGACAGAGTACTTGTGCTGCCCGTTCTCTGATCCACTCAGGCCTATTCCAGACATTTATTTGAATGGAACAGTGCTTCCCAAGTGCGAAAAGTTCAAAAATCTGGGATCTATGATCAATAGCAAAGCAACTTGTGATGACGACATCAATCATCGTGTAAGCGTAGAGTGGCGAGAAAATTCCGCTATCTTTTGTGACAGAAAAATGCCCCCTAAGTTGAAAGGAAGGCTCTACACCGCAGTTGTACGTCCAGCGCTCACATACGGTTCACAATGTTGGACGATGTACAAAAAGTATGAGAGTAAATTAACGGCAGCTGAGATGAAGATGCTTCGCATGACAGCAGGAGTGACAAAGCTTGATCGAATAAGAAGTTCGAAGATCCGTGGAAGCTTTCACATCAAGGAAACCATCGTACAAAAAATAGAGCGTGACCGGCTCAGTTGGTATTGCCACGTTCAAAGAAGAGATCATTTGAACCCTGTTAAAAAGGCAATATCAATGCGTTTAAGCTTGAAAAGCAATAGACTATGATCTACACGGTCGAATGCTTTACTAAAGTCCGTGTAAACGGTATCTACTTGGTTACCTTTACTTATTTCAGAGACAACAAAATTTGTGAATGAGATTAGGTTTGTTCCAGTCGAGCGCTGTTTTACAAATCCATGCTGGTTATTACAAATAAATGACTTACAAAAAAAGATAAGACTTTCGGTAACTAATTTGTCAAATAATTTAGGAATTACAGATTGTTTACATATACCATGGTAGTTTTCAATTTTGTTTCTCCTACCAGACTTGAATATGCGTATTATAAAGATTTTTTCCAAATACAATAGATGGGAATGTAGATGATTTTAAAGACAAATTAAAGATGTGACAGAGAATTTTGTGTAAGGGTTGTGCAAAATTCTTTAGAAAAGCAGAGGGTAAACCGTCAGGTCCGGGATTTAAGTTTGATTCCAATTGCAACAAACACTTCAATGTGCTATCCTCGCATATTTCAATATTATTGAAAATAGGACACTCAGATTCCTGAAGATAACTAAAAAATTCTTCATCAATGTTTGACACTCTATTCGCGTACACAGATTGGAAGAAATGTCCGAAGTTGTTGCATATAGTTATCGATGAGTCGAACGACCGATCCTTGTAAGAATGAGAGGTCGGATAACCATCGGATTTATTTTAAGTATTAATGAAATTCCAGAAATTATTAGGCTTAGATTTAATATTAGTCTCAATATTTTTGATATAAATGAGGTAGGCATGATACAGAGACGTCTTAAATTCAGACTTAAGTTTAAGGTTCGATAAGTAGTCGTCATTCGCTCATCTTTTACGTCATCTTCTATGCGCTCTATTCTTTTGAGCTTTTAAAAAACGAGTAAACTCCTTATCCCAAGGGCAAGAACTAACCGAAGAGTTTCGAACGCGAACTACAGGCACATATTTAAAAATAACTTCCTTAATGACCCGATACAATTCGGAACATAAATGGTTAATTTCCAAGGAAAGAAAAGGATCCCAGCCATAATTCTTAAGTTCATCGCAAATGGAAACATAATTAGCTCCTTTGAAATCAAATTTGAAAGAATCAGTAATATTAAGCTTATGAATATAAAAATTTGAAAACAAATAGAGAAACGGACTTTTATTCCCCAAAAAATTGGTTGCACTGATTGGAACAAAGTATATATGTAACACGAAAACTTCTTATTTTGTGCAATCATGAAAAAAAAATAGTAGATTTTGTATGAATCTACCTTGAAAAGAAAATATGTTACAAGTTGTTTTTTTTTTATTTTTATTTTTTTAACAAAATTTTAGCGAGATCAATGTAGACCTGGTTTTCCTTAAAATTGACTTTAGCGAAAATTCTGAATAAAAATGTTTTCACAGGCATAACGTTATACGTTATCTACCAAGTACGCAATTTACTACACACTACTGCAGAATAGGTACGTATTATATTTGTAATTTTTAAATTGACTGAGTTTAACGTTACCAGCAAATACAAAAAAAAAAAAAAAAAACAAAAGAAAATTCCATTCTTTAAAAAAAAAAACATTGTCTTCTTCCAAAATAAATGCAAATTTGTTGCTCTACAGCTTAAATTGTACAGCCCAGATAACATAGGTAAGCATTTCAAAAACTGGCACCACATCATCTTGGAATGAAGTGAAGTAAGATTATGATTTGCAAAAAATTACAGCTGCCTAATGAGTAACAAAGTCTTATTCTATTTTGGAAAGCTTTACGAACGTGTGCCTCGCGCAGGCACATTAACTAATATTCGAAATAGTATGGTATGTATCAACGTACACTTGATGGGCGTTATACATAGGTACGTACATATTTATCGCACGAATGGAAAGAACCTACAATTTTTCCCAGCATCTGAATGACGGTATTCAGAAGCTTTCCTAGGAATTATACTTTCGGTTGTTTGTCAGCCGTTCACGAAAGTTGTGCCTCGCGTAGTGTAATATCTATTACGGATATTAGCATTTTCATAGATGGTCAAGCGACAAATAAGTCCTGTTACACTTTAAAGGTCATCCAAGTTTGTAGCTGTGTGCCAGGCTACAGAGACATTCTTTGAAATGAACTCGGCACAACATGAAAACACGAAACCGTCACCAGTATCCTTATATCCGATAGGTCTACACACCAAAAGGTTAAGCTTCTTTTCAAACCGCTTCTGCAGAATATTACGATACTCGCGTGTTTTACTGGGTGTGCCGGTTCGCTTACACTCGTGTATTAAAAACTTCCCAATAATATAATTATATTTTATGTAATTGATAATCATACGCTGTCGTGAATTTTTCAATAGCCCTTCTGACTATCAACAATTCTTTGTAACTTCTTTGATATGTTTCATAGTTCAGCTAGCGTAAGCGGCAAAACTCATACCGATGACGTTACTTTCTTCGAATTTCTTGTGACTGTTATCGTCAACACTATTTAAATAAAGTGTGATGGTACATAGAAGGTGTCTTTTCGAAGATAAATACCTGCTATTTCATAAAAAGTTTCATCGCAATCGAACAAATAGCTTTGGAGTTTAAGTTTAATAAACAAACATATACCTATACATACAAAGTTTTCCTCTCTATAATACCAATAGTTTAAATGGTGGTATTCGAAGATAAGCTTTACAATATTTGGGATTAGACTCGAAGACATGTATGGCGAGGAGCTTTGTGGCTGTTGCAATCGAAAATTACTAACATAGTTACGTTTAAATACACTATAGACAGAAAAATATACCTACGATTATCGTAAATATGATCGAGAAAAATGGAAAACTTCTATCGACGCTATACTCGTTTGCTTTGTAACAAAAACAAATTTAAAGTCTACAAAGTAAGCTTACTCCATACTTAAAATTAATATCTGTGGATATATATACATATACCAATACGATCTTGTCTGGCAGGGACATTGACCTTACATACTCCGACCAACCGCTTTGCGGCAAAACTCACTTGAACCTAAGCAACATACAAGAATCGACCCTAACTGCAATTCGGAACTTGATTTTAATCTTGGGAACATACAAAAATGCCTATGCACATTCAATTCAAACCGCTCTTCGGCTCCTTCGCTCGTCTCATCTTGACATCCAAAGTTGAACAAATTAACTTTTTTTTTCCCGACGAAGAGATTTTTCTTCTTTTATTCTTTCTTGAATAACAGAACCACGATATGCCGTTATCAATTTCAGGTTTACCCCTTCTCTCACTCTCTATGCATTACTGTTTACCTCTTACAATTGATGTAAAAATAGCCAATGCCAATATGCGAATCGCAACATGAAACATCCGCAAACGATTTTCTATTAAAATACAATCGAGATACTAGTCGGACTGCCTTCCTGCAGCATCAGCATCACCACCAGCAGCAGCAGCATGTTTGCATGCCTGCCGCGCAGTTCACCCATCCTTGGGAAGGGAAATCAGTTAAAGAAATTACATGTGGGCATATGAGGAGGGTTCCGCAGAAAAACCAGAAACTGCACAAAAAAAAAACCATTCACTAGACGAAGCAGCAGCATCAGCATTAGAACGTACCTTCGTCTTCCTGAAACGGCAAACTCGTATGCAGAGCAACTTCAATTGCGCTTCCTTATAGAGCGAGCCCTAAAGGAAACAAGTTCCCCGAGTAGAATACATAGGCGCACCACCACACAACTCGGCTGCGATAAACACACGGACCGTGTGCAACGTGCAACTGGAAAAACAACACAAAGCGAAGATGATCTCTGACAGTGCACTGTTCTGCTGCGCGGACAGTGCAACAAGTTGGCCTAATCTCTGCCTTCTTGTTGCCTATTCATTATATTTATTTTTTGCCCTGCGAATAGGTGGGCTCCACGATGATGGTAGCGAGCCGCTGGTAGGCAACCTCAGTAGGAAGACCACCATCATCATAATAATCCTCTGCGCATAGAGGAGCAGAGTGCTGGTCGCTGTGTCCTCGATTGGGGCCTACATAGATAGGAATGAAAAATAATGGGGAGGTAACATCTAGTGCTTCTAGGAAGTGGATGGGGCACACATGGCAATGTTTGAGACCTTGCAAGGGGAGTACTGCAGAGCATGAGGCGAGGCAGAAACAGTTGGAGGGAATAAACAAATTCATACCGCAACAACCTGTAGCGTTGGCAGTGTGCACACTGGTGTGACTGGATGTTTTGTTGTTTGCTGGAGTGACTGGTTCACATGTTCTCCAGCGATCGAGGAGATCGATTACGATTTCTTCCTAATTTTAGGTTGTTGTTAGAGTGTTGTCACAACACACGCGGGTATACATACGAGTATGCTTTCGCAGAAATAGCAAAAACAAATCTGTAGGAAATAGAACCCTAGAGCAATACCGGAGACTTTAAAGGACTAAGAAGTTTCACAAATTACTGCACTACCTAGTACTTACAAAAAGAACATTTATTTATTTATGACAATTTCGATGTCATTAGAAAAGGATTCATTTGAAGCTTAACCAGTTCATCTCGATTCTTTTTTTTAACGCTATCAGTACTGCTTAAATGCCAGCATTTTGTGACGAATATTACCTTATACTGCGAGAGAAAAACTCAAATCAGCTACTAAGTAATATCCAGCTTGTCACTGCCATCATTTAGCATGGTTCTAGTTGTTAGTATTGTATCAAGTATGACTATTAACACCTTCCTTCAATCATGTAGTTAAAAATAATATTGATGGTGTCCATTTGTTGCAATATGCACATCATGGAAAAGATCTCAGGTGCAAAGTTATATATTATATTTCCCTACTCAGTGTTGAAGCTTAATGCTCCTGTTTCAGAGTACACCACCATCATCAAGCAAATTTAAAATAATGTTTGCAAGTTTAGATTTGAACTTAAGGTGGAAATAGCATGTGCGGCTTATTTATTAATTTACTATAAGCTTAATACAAGCATTTAATAACTTACTTATAACTTAATGATGAACTTATAAGTAACAAAGATGCTTACAAATTAAAGAAAGATAACTTAGGGCTAAGAACGGAGCTAAAACTTAGGGCAATTAGGGGGAGGAGGGTGACTAACATGAAAGCGGGGGCAATGTTTCAGAGTAGACTTACTACAGTGGAAATCAAAAATGTCAGGGAATTTATTTGCTATACGTAGCACTCTAGTCATAGGTTCGTTTTGGCCGTAGTCTATTCGGTGGTACTCAAGGCGAAATAGGGGAATTGTTCTCAAGCGTCGAGGATTAGTGTTGACAGAGATATGTTGTAACAGATGAGGACACTCAATGGTTCCAGCCAGTAACTGATGAACAAAAAGTATATCGGCGATGTCTCGGCGGATCTTTAGTTGTTGAAGATTTAAGAGTTTAAGGCGGTTCTCGTAGGGAGGAAGGTTGAACGGCTCATCCCAGCTTAGACCCCGTAAGGCAAAGCGGATGAATCTACGCTGAACAGCTTCAATTCTCTGAATGTGGACTTGACGGTAGGCAGATCAGACTTGGCTGGCGTACTCGAGAAGTGGTCTGAAGAAGGTAATATACAGGGATTTGGTGACGTATGGATTAGAAAATTCCTTCGACCAACGCTTAACAAATCCAAGTGCTGAGTTAGAACTGTTAATTATGTTATCTATGTGCGCGCAAAAGTTGAGTTGAGTGTCACAGAGGATGCCCAGATCACGAATCAAGGTAACTGTGGGGACAAGCTCATTGTTAATAAAATATTTTCTTTGAGGCAAGGGAGGGCGCTTCCGAGAGAAAGTAATTGATTGACATTTTTTCACATTAAGCTCTAAGAGGTTTTGATGGCACCAGTTAAAGAACAAGTTAAGGTCAGCTTGCAGTGAAAGAGAATCACCAGTGCATGAAATTTGATTAGAGATCCTCATGTCGTCAGCATAGATCAGTAGGTCGGATCTCTTAATGACAAGCTCAACGTCGTTAATAGAAATTACGAAGAGAAAGGGACCTAAGTGGCTACCCTGTGGCCGTCCTGAGGTCGCACGGATAGGGTTTGAGACGGACGATCTAAAGAGGACACTATATAGTCGGTTTTCTAAATAGTTTGAGGACTACGATTTGATGAGAGATTTTATCAAACGCTTTACTGAAGTCAGTAGCCACGACGTCTATTTCTTTACCATTTTCCAACAGACTTAGTGTGTTGGAAACAAAGTCATTAAGGTTAGTGGTTGTAGATCTGCCCATTAAGAACCCATCTTGTTTTGGGGAGAAGATCGATTTACAGTGGCAGAACACCGTATCGTAGATGATACTCTCAAAGGGCTTAGGTATGCTTGAAAGCTTAGCAATTGGTCTGTAGTTAGAAATATCACTCTTGCAGCCAGTTTTATGGATGGGGATAATAAAAGATTCTTTCCACAACTTAGAGAAAATGCCACTCGAAATTGACAACTGAAAAAGAGTAGTTAGGGGCAGGGATAGTTTGGAAGTACATTTTTTTTAGGACTATGGCAGGGAGTCCATCTGGGCCGGGAGATTAGTCATCCTTGAGAAGCTTAATCTTATCAACAACAGACGAAAAAGTAATATTTACTGAAGTAAGGGAGGTTTGAGCGCAGCCGTTCATGTAGCTAAAGTAGTTTGAATCGGGCTCACCGTTGTTTTTCGAGAAAGCTTGGCAGAAGAAATCAACGAAAAGATTGGTAATTATATTTGGCCCATCGGACGATCGATTAAGAAATTTTAAAGTAGAAGGATAGCCGTCAGATTTCCTTTTAATGTTGATAAACTGGAAGAACCGTCTTGGGTTAGAGATAAGATCAGACTGCATACGATTGATATAATCAAAATAAAGGGATTCGCACTTAGAAGAAAAGCCCTTGTAAACAAAAATGTAATGTGAAAAGTCAGACACAGATCTGGATCTTAGAAATGCTTGCCATAATTTGTTACGTTCATTTCGAAGTGAGCGTTCTTTGCTATACCAAGGTGGAGAAGAAGTCGAATTTTTGTGGGGTAAGAAAGGGACAGATTGGAAGAAACAGTCAAAAATATAGGAGTAAAAGGTCTCAATAGTGACATCAATATTAATGGTTTTGTCAAGTATAAAGTTAAAAACAATACTGCCGATAAGATCATTAAGTTTGTCAAAATTGGATTTGCGAAAATTAAATTTACCCTGAGTCAAGGGGACAGCATTACTGTTATCATTTGCGTAAGCAAAGGTTAAAAATAAGGGAGGGTGATAAACGTCAAGTTTGGAAAGGAGGTGATTGCTCTCGGTAACTACACAGTTATCGGCGTCGGATGAACAAATTAGGTCTAACTGTCTTCCCAGATTGTTTTTAATACCGCTCATCTGGTAAAGACCAGAGGCTAAATGTCGATCGGTAAAAAGGATTTCCTACGAATGAAAGCACTTATGGATTCTTATCGGCGCGGTTGCAAGGGCTTTTCCAATACTTGCAGGATCTGGAACATGAATGCTATATTTCAAACCCAACCGAGAGCCTGCATTGAGGAAAAAGAATACATAAGATTCTACTGATATCAACTTAAGATATCTACTGCCGCCGTAAGGTCAGTTTTATACATATTCGGCATTGGCGGACATAGTACGACGTTATGAATTCAGCTCGGAGTGAACTCAGACAATGCAAAAGGAGTGTGAAGCTTTTTTTCCTCGAATATAAATATGCATTTAATATGTGGTTCAAAAGATCTTTTTAAGCAGAATCCGAAAGTGTTTTTTTTTTGTTTTTACTTTTATATTACACTTATGGTATTTTTTATATTTGCAGTGTTTTTAGAATTTTCCTTCTTAAACGAGCGACCTAGAAAAATATTTGTTTATCCCTAGGCTTAACAGGTACATCTTTTAAAAAAATCACTAAAATTGGGACACTAGCACTATTCTTTCGTCCCCACTTAAATGAGAAAGCAAGATCATATGACAAAATAAGTTATTTTTACTCACAAAAAATACAACTAACAAGTTTTGTTTTCATAATGTTGCCATGATTCTGCACAATATAGTTCAATAGACTATCTGCATAGCACTAGTATCGAATACCGTTTTATCTATACGAGGTGGACTTCAAGACCAACAATAGAACCATTGTGATACCACGTGAATAATAGGGGGACATTTCTCCCTACTTACTTGTTAAACCATTTTCAGCTTCTTATGAAGCGTAGGAGGCTCTGAATGTCGATGTTTTTCAGGTCGCCTCCATCGTTATAATAGGAGCTCCTAGGTGGAGCCTCCCTCTACGGGAGAGAGCTGAACAGAAACAAAGAAGGCGAGGAATGGTTTCTTCCTCTTCTTCATCAATGCAGCTTCTACAAAAGTCGTTCGCAAAAAGGCCCAGCCTTGTAGTATGCTTGCCTATTAGACAGTGCCCAGTGATGACACCTATTACAGCGCTGATATACAATCTATTGAGAGAAACCAAATTCTTATAACGTTTTAGATCCAGCTTTGGCGAAATCTGTTGTATCGCTAGATATGTAAGACCACTTGTCCACCTAAGATTTGTACTCTCGATAGCATAACGCTTAAATTTGAGTTTGCGCGTAGCGATTGGTATACCTAAGGAGCCTTTTTCTGGCAGGATGGGTATAGTTGTTCCTAGTCTTACGAGTTCATCGGCCTTAGAATACCCTGGAATGTCCCTATGCCCAGGCACCCTACACAGGTGAATATTAACATGATCAGCCATCTCCGCGAGAGATGATCGGCAGACTTACAGTTCAACCGATACTTTGGTAACAAAAATTTATAGAAAACGAGTTTCTGTCTATCCCATAGGATGTCCTAAAAAATATATTCTGAAGAATACTCGTAGATAACATTTAAGTCAAGAGGTATCATTTTATTCTAGACAGCAAATTCACTGCGCCTCGCCCACTTTATAATGAAAAGGTCATTGTACGATCTGCTCGATATCAATACAGTCTATACGTATTACCAGAAGGTTTGTAGTCCCTTTTTTCATTCGTCTCTAACCGCAATTTTCGAAATTTAATAACAAATTCAATTGTATAAAAAAGTATATAATATTTTGAACGTTTCCTTTAACATTTATAAAAAAAAAAAGGAATGAGAAATAGGAGAGTAAGTGAGAAATAGATTTTACTGTAATCACCTGGCAATACAGAACAGTTCTTATTTTTTGTTTGAAAATCTTTACAACATAATACTAAAATATGCTACTTCCTGAGTACGAATAATGACTACAACTATGTAATATTGCGAACTAAAATCTTTCAAAAGGACATCGGTAATCATTTAACATTTCATTTTCGTAAGAATTTTATCACCTTAACTAAACTCATAATTGATTTCCACCTAACAAACAACTAGAAACGAGTTCTAGAAATTTACTTCAGTTCATGCTCAAATAAAAATTATGCTCAACCTTTTTCACCATTTGGTTTTATGTTATTTCTAAGGCATCCTGTTGCATAAAACTGCACTAGACTTGATCGCACCATGCTAGTCCCATTTTCTTCTACTCATTTACCCCATTAAACTGCATAAGTAGTTCACTTTACAATTGTCCATTACAATTCCCATGGACGCCTTTAACTCAACATCAGGAAGTTAATATCAAGCATCTAATTTGCATTACCCCCTATGCCACCACAAGCTCTCATCGATCTATTCGTTAAAAAAAGGAAATTTTTCTAAATACCTAACTTCCTCTTATCCACAATTCCCTTTAACAGTTCAATTCCATTCCCATCCATCCATGCACCAAGTGCATGAACCAAATAGGGAGAAATAAAAAAAAAGTCGCCCAAGGCATTCCAACGAGATGAGGATCTTCCTGAAACTGAAACCGGATTTCAGCATTCTCTCAAGATTGCGTATACGACTTTACTGTGATTTTGCGTTGCCGGTAATTACTTTGAACGTTCCGCAATAAAATTCCATTTTAATGCATGCAAAGCTCCGCTAGGTCCTCTCTGTTGCACTCTACCCAACAAAACTACATTGTACGCCAAACAAATTGCGAAAATATTTCATCTCGGCAACAAAACTTCCTACAATATCAAAATTTATCGGTTAAGGAGCGGTACAGCATCCTCGTACTACGGACATTTGCGTGCACATAAAAAGCAATCTAACCTAATAAAAAAAAAAAATACATTTTACAAACACACACAGCTGACCGGTACCAACCACCGGTCCCTCGCACCTTCCTGAGCAATGTAATCAAATCCAACCTACCATTACGTTGCATCTTAAGACCATCATCATCATCATGATCACCGATCGAGTCAAGTACAAATAGGCAGAGCTGCAACAACAGTAACATAGAGTAAGGCAACACTTTACTATGCTCCGGTAGGTCTTTCTGGGCTGGCATCTATTCTGCAACCTGCGACTCAGGTTTCTCAACGTTTACTGCAGCTGTTGTTGGCCAGGAACTTTTGCTGGTGCCATCATTTTCATAGGCAACCAGATTCCGATGTAGCAACGGTCGGAGCATGGAATGGATAGTAGCATGTAGCTATTATTTTTTCAATGAACGGAGAATAGGAGTGTACAATGATAGGTCCTTAAAACAACCGTATACAACGAGCAAAAAGCATATTCCTGAAGTTTATATCTACTTGGCGATGGGCTGCTGTTGGTGCTAACAGGTTCATAGATTGTATTCGGTAATTTCTTTCTGGACTTCCATGTTTACATTTTATCCCGTGGGGAATATCGTTTTAATTCATACATTGTATTGCATTGCATTGCGTGCATATGATTAGCATCAACTGATGGAGTAGATCGGTTTTCAACACTATATGCTAACGATGTATTGGTTACCAGTTTCGAAAGTTGTTAGGGCCTCAAAAATAGAAACAAATGAGATTCCCCATCTCGTACTCGTAGCCCAACTATAAATTAAGTGGGCGTGGTTGTCACCATTTTACAACGATCACCTTCCGCAAAAGAGTATAGGAAGTAGTGCAGAGAAGTTTTCGAGCTACATAGGACTATAGTACGATCAGAATCTCTAGAAATAATATGCTCGAATATCAGTTACTACCCGGAAGGAATTCATCACTGGAGATGATGGACACTTTTTACTTTTCGACCCTGCAGCTTTCACACTCTGCATAAATACTAATGGCTCGGTGCCTAGTAATAATAGTCCATAAGTACCGTTTGCAGTACAGCAATGACAATTTCAAAGAAAATAGTGGTGGTTTCTGCTTAAAAAGTGCTGCAGTCATTCATAGTTTTGAAAACCTTTCACTTAGTACAACTAAGCCTCTCTATCAATAGTTTACTCAGTTACTTCTGTTAGAAATTTCAATAGTGAATCTTCTATCAAGCCCCTTTACCGGATTCGTTTTCTATATCCTCGGGACAGTGCCTCGCTAGGTATGTTTAAGCTACTCAGCTCTTGTAGAAAAAGTTGATCGGAATGTCATCCCGGGGCAGCTAGACCTCTGGATCTTGGTCAGATATAAAAGGGCATTTCAATATTCAAAATTCTTATACCAGTATTCCAGATATATGTCTCACATCCCCTGTGCATAACCAATCTATCACTGAAATTCTAAGCATTGCTGATCGCTCCTTCGTGAGTAGTGTCAATTTCTTATGCTCTTGCGTCTTAGTTAGTATTTGTTAATATGAGCATTACATTATGCAAATTAAACAACCTTTTATGCGGGCATATTGTAACGATGGTCTGGTTAGCTTAAAATCCTTTCTAAATTAAGATAAGAAGCAATATATTCCATGATTTTGGAGCGAACCCTAAAACAACAATTTTCTTTGACTCATGCCGGTTAAAAGTACGAGTCAAACGCTACCCTTCCTCATGCTTTCAATAAAGCAACAATTTGATTGCCCAAGCTATACTACTCTCGTTGGATATTCTGCCAGCGGTGATCGCATATAGGTATTTTAGTTACATTTGTACAACGACTAAAATTTCTCACTGAAAGTGAACCAATGCACACTTCTGTTGTGGGGGTCCAACTTAATGCCATATCGTGCGACGTATATTGTATAGATATTAATCATAAGATCAGTTGATTGGAAAAGAGACGGAAAATAGCCGATTTGGATAAAGTACCATTGGACCATCTTTTTTGGGAAAATATGGTTCACCAACAGTTACTCGTAGTACATATTTAAATATGAAATTTCAACCATTATAGTACAACCAAAATCCGAGATTTCAGTGATTTCATTCAAATATCTGTAAATCCGTAAGATTTCAAATTCAATTTTAAGATTTTAAAATTTCATTAACACGGCCAAGACAAAAGCCCTTAAAAAAAAAATAATATTTGCGCAAAAGCTCTTTAAGTGCCATGGCCTAGCTTCTCGCAACCACTTATGTTGTGTGCGTTATATTTTTCACACGAATGGAAGGGACCTACAGTCTAGTGTCGAATCCGAACGGCGATTTGAAAAGCTTTTTCGTGACAACAATACTCTCGGATGTTTGTCAGACTCTCGTGAGAGGTGGGACCGTGAAAAAACTTTTTGGTGTTTTCTGGGATTCGAACTTAGAACCTCATGCGTAGTGATCCGACACACTAACCACTTACGCCACGGCGCCCAGCGAGGTTATGATCCGAAAATAAGGGATCACAACCCTTCCACTTCACCGCACCTGCATGGGGCAAAGTTGATAACCTTCTATACTTGGGAAGTATAGTCTCGACTGACGGTGTCACCGAGCTCGATGCAGACAGCAGAATTGGGAATGCCAAAGCTGCTTTCGGCATGCTATCAAAAATCTGGAAGGGTAATGTTTAGACCAAGCTGCGACTGTTCCGCTCCAATGTCGAGTCAGTACTACTATATAAATGTAGCACTTGGATAATCAACGTCATTGTCATTCGTAAATAGATGAATACGCATCATCTTTAGGATATTCTAGTCTAATTGCATCTCGAACGAACACCTCCACGCGCGCGCGCAGGCGTTCTTGACGCCCTATGCCCTCCTAGGGGTGACAGGATTTAAGTAGTAAGCGCGAGAAGCTAGGCCCAGACACTTAAAGAGCTGTTGCGCCAAATATTTATTTTTAAGTAAAATATCATTTTTATGGAATTCAGTCGGTGGTTGTCGATAAATTCCTTAGTTTCTATGTACCAATACAAAAATCACAGCTTCAGCCATTTGACAGAAAAATGTCATAGAAATCACAAATAGATAAAAAAAAATGACAAATTAACTCTCTGAATTTCGGAAGCAAGTTTCCATCCAACTTCGAAATAAGGTTATTGTTTGCCCGATTCACAATAAAGGAGAATCTCTCAACTGCGAAACTGGAAGAAATTATAATAGCTAAAGACCGAGCTAAATGGATAGGCTTGTTGATTGAGGCTCAGGTTCACCCCGAACTGTAGCGTCACCTAAGTAAGTGAGTAAGGAATAAGCAAATTGCAACTGTGCAGACATTTTTATATGATTTGTTTATGAATTTATTGATGTTTGGAATAAAAAAAAAACATGAAAAACCTTCCAAAAGTACTAAGAAGAATAAAAAAGAAAGGAGTTTCTTTGTGTTACAAAGTTTTTTGACAGCCGTTTTTTTTTTTTTGTCAGCGTTTAAGAATGACGTCCTGAAATGTATGTTCAATTTGACCAGTAGCCAAATGCAAGGTAACATGTATGGGAACATTTATTTTAAAAAGGGCTTCAATTTTGCATTTCGTTGTGATTTTCAAATCTCTTTTTTAAAACCCTGGATGTGGGGAAAACATAGTTCTTTCTGGACACAATTTGTTTTATTTTTTTTACAAATTCGGTCATAAAAAGTGCAGAATATTTAGTTATGTAGTGATATCAAAGTCTATAATATCTCATTGAAAATTTCGCGAAATCAATACTTGTCCTATAGTAACATAGTACAATGTACATATTTATGTACGTGAATGTAAAAATTATATTAAAATGCATTCGGGATCACTGCATAGAATGATCTACAGCCGCTTAAGTCATAACCTGCAGGGAAATAACTACTTCCGCGATGAATACAGTATACCGGAAATAGCGACTGTGTTTAAATTACGGGGAGAGCTTCTAAAGTTTAATTATATTCCACACAGAGCAGACCTACCAGTGCTATGCAACTTGTGCAACTTGGCAGAAAGAGAAGATGTCATACATTTTGTTGGGAAGTGTCCAGTTTTAAGCGAAATTAGGAGACATATCTTTGGAAGTAATGTTCTGTCGGTGGATCAAGTTTCTATGCTTCTGAACGAACCAAACGTATTTAAGCTAACCCAGTACTGCAAAATTGCTTTAAATTATCGTGAAAGAATCATTAATGAAGATTTCTAAAATCGCTTAAAATAAAAGAAATACACAAATATACATACATATTTTAGTCAATTTTTAATTTTGAATTTATTTAATGTTGTCAATCAGGCAGACGGCAACGCCATGTTTATTGATTTTTTGTTAAAACTTTGTATTAATACTGAAGTACATAAATAAAATCTATCTATCTAATCTAATCTAATCTATTAAAATGCATCAGGATATTGACACGGCCCCACACTTTGTCCAAGAATGACATAGTTTACCGTCATTTTGAACAGTCTCTTTCCATGATCTTCAAAGAAGTGTCTGAGAAAATATTTTCATTTAAACTTTAAAATACTTCCACAAAATGAGAAGAATGTACAATGAAATATATGTCATTAAGGATGTGTGAGTTAAACCGTCCTAAGTTGAAGTTAACACACACAAAACTCAAGATGAATACATGCAAACAAGACGCTCAGACTAAACTCCATAATTGTGTCAAGAAAATGATGTAATCTTAAAGAAAAGAACGTTTATTGAATTCTTTACAACCATGGAAATGCAAGCAACACTTGCATTTAACTCAAATATTTCCATATTAACTTAAATTAAAGTTGAAAACAGCCACTAGTAACGAAACTCCAGCACTAACACTAATTCAATTTACAATTCCATTGAAGACATCTCTCATCTTAGTTTATCCAGGATTCAACCGTCCTTCGATAGGAATTACTGTCAGCTTTTTTAACACCACAGTGCTCTATCATGATGGTACTCCTTCAACAACAGCACACACACACAGGCAAGAAGTCCCCTAGGTCAGAAGTTCTTATGAAACAACTAGGTACCACGATTACGATGTTACGCTGCACCAACCGACAACTAAATCCTCTTTTACCACACCACCAGTCAAATTGAATTGCAGTACTTTGTATCCCTTGTGTAAGTTCTTGGTCAAGGTCGACATGCAACAAGAGTCAGAAGAGCGCTCGGTCTCCACCACCCCTCTAAACATCCGTTCCAAAGTTAAAGTTAAGGAAACATGAACGAAACAAAGAAAAACCGAAAGAATAACAAAACAAAATAAAAAGAGAACTTTACAGAAAATGAAGTACGCCACCTCTTAAGCGATTATGAGAGGACAGAGGAGCTGAGCGCTATGCAATAGGAAGTGAAACTTTTCTTTGGAATTAATGTCGGCTCGAGGTGGTAGTGCATAGTCCGCAGGGATAAAGTTTCGTAATATGATTAATACTCGTAATGTAATGTATGTATATATATTCAATCGAGGAATATACCAGCAAATAATAAAAAGCTTCCAGCGTAAATTAGCACGACCTTTGGAAACATTCACCTTTAGAGTTAAATAGCAGGTCCTGTCCGGTGTCATCGGTGCTGCTGCAGCAGTGCAACATTTGTTATGGATTGTAAAGCTATGCAATGCATGTGCTGCTTTGGTTTTTTAAGTTATTAATGGCGAACTATTACGATGAGGATGTACAAGAGTGGGTGATAACAAGTTGCTGGGGTGTGGCATATGGCACATTTGAATTGTGCCGCAAATTTGTTCAATTCGTAGGCCCCCACACAACACTATAATCATCTGGAAGCAGTAAAAATCAAATTACAATGATTCACTCGAAAGTGGAGCAAATTTAATTGAATTCTAGATGAGACTGTGGAATTCTTGGGGCTAGATAGTTTGCTAAAGGTAGGTCAATTAAGAGAATATTTAACTGCATCAGTTAGCAATAAAAAAATTATGCAGGAAAAACTCGGTGCAGCATTATCATAAAAAAATAATTTGTATGGTTTCCTTGGGTGTGTATTGTGCATCTTTATAGGTCATAGCTCGAATTACAGTTTTCACAGTAATAAATCGCAGAACGTTATATATGTGTTTGATATATTTCACGTGTATTCAAATCTACTAATTGCTTAACATTACTATTTGCAGTGCAAACAAAAAGATTTTTGTTACGTTCTTGAGGTGGTTTATACAAATTTTGCTCAAACCCTCATCAAGTCAGATAAACCGCAAGTCCTAAAAGACGTTTGGCTTTCATTTACTCAAAAAGCCAGTTTAAGAAGATAAAAAAAAAAAAAAACATTATCGCTACGAAAATAAAATGCATGACTTGGTCACCCGTACTTGCGCCTTTATATCATATGCTGCTCGGTTACAGTTTATTCGATTTGAAGTTCAGCGGATTCAGCGGAAAACGGCTGAACGGATTATAATGATTTATTATTGAATCGGAAATCTCTTGGAGTAGGTTCTTACATTCTTAAAAAGCTCTTTATGCGGTTCTAAGTTTGAGAGACGACAAAAAGAGACAAAGGAACTAAGATACACAAATAATATCAACTTCAGCTTTGTTGATTTTAATAGTAATATGATTGGCCCTAAAAAAGGTTTCAAGGTTTCAAGTCAAAAATCACGTTTTTGCGTTACCTAGAGGAGGTATATCAATAATATCTTTTACAAAACTCAGAATATTAATAATTTTTCCGTAATCATGATCCGAATCTGCACTCAGTGGTGGTACCAGGGCCGCTTTAACCTGGATGAGAGTGAAGGAATTGCCTCAGGGCCCCCACCTCCAGGGGCCCCCGCTTCCGGAGGTCCCCAAAACAAAGTTGTAAAAAAACGAAAATAAGTAAACAATTACCAAAAAAGCGAAGGAAAAGATAGGCGTAATTTCACACTTGAATAATATTCGTTCGTTAAAATTGAATAGTAAAAGTAGGTGCCCCCAAAACAATCTTGCCTCAGGGCCTCCGAAATTCAAGAAGCGGCACTGGGTGGTACCATTTTTGTTATTCTCCTTCCGCTGTCTCTTTGCTACCTTTAAGAGCAGAATCCACTGGCTGATATGGAAGGGAGATGCATCAACTAATATGATGAAAAGCTCAACCATATGTGTTTAAAACACATACAGAAATGATTGGGCTTGATGAAAGTCGGTTTCGTGAAAGAGAAAATAAGTTTCTAGGTTCTATGAAAAAAAGAACACTTCGTCGAGAAATGCCCAATCCTTAAATCCATACGTACAAAGCTTCTCGGAAAGAACTTTCTGGAAGAAGACAAAGTTATTATTCTACTCAACGGAAATTCTATCAGTAATAGGGGAGCAAAAAATTACATAATTATTGATGCGTTTTGGTATCCAAAAAGTCTGGTTGACGAATATAATTCGTAAGCCCAATAGATTTCAAATTGATTTGGCAATCTCTCTGCAATAGATAACGTTTGTTATTGAAAATAAACAGACAAATTTATGTCAACTAGTAATAATCGCACCTCAGTAGGACCTCATTGGTTACGATATCGCCTCTGCGCAAAGCTTATACTATTGTTTTTAATTTTATTTATTATACTATTACATTCAAAGAATGTGCTCGCAAAGATCTAGTCGACTTGAAGCCTCTTCCATGCAAAGGATACTTTTGGAGAACAGCCTAGATATTTAATACAAACAAGGACTTGACTTGCGATGTGCGATGAAGCAATATAAAACCTCAGATAAAACAGACAACGATTTTCTAAACAGATCTCAGGCATCTCATTAAACTTGAAACAAATTTAGGCAATACGTACTTAGGTGAATGATTGATAACAAACCATACCAAAGACGAATTTAAAAATATCCATCCAAATCTATTGTTCATAATTGTATTTTTAGTCTCGCTTTTCCTATAGTCTTACTTAATCCCAATCAGTATCCTGTCACAGAATCCGTTTGCAACTATGCGAACTCATCATATGGACCCTTATCGTCTAGACAATGTCACGAAATAAAACGTATCGAGACTGTAAATCATATTCCGTCGTTTTGGATTCACATTTAAATTTAAAAGCTGAGATTACTTTCTCAAATTCGAGCTTAAGAGAAACAATAGAAAAATCTTAATGTACGTACGGGACATGCTAGGCATGTAGACCGTTTTCCAAGATTCAAAATTGCATCGAAAATGCAAGGAGGCATCGAAAAAGCAACCAAACGCCATCGATTACAATCACGCTATAGAAAGAAAAACACTTTAGCCGTGAGCCTATATCGATCCCAAAGGAACCTTTCCACATCTTTGTATCTCATGGATAATGGTAATTTAATTTGTTCACAAAATATACATAATGCTAATGGCAATAAAAACCATAATAACTCTGAACAATATTCCACGGCAAAAGATCGTTATGTTCCCAAAGCCAAAAGAGCCCGAGTACTCAATCAAGGCTTTATAATTTAAAGGCCATAGCGGCGGCACGCATCTACTTCACTGCCGATGCAAGCAAAAACAGTTAAGATGTGCAGTTAGAAGTGCTGCTACACACAAGCACATTGTGCACATGACTGCGGGCCACAAGCGCAAAAACTATGATCATATGTGCGCCCTAGCACTCCGTGCACAGTGCATCTTTCTGACCATTATTGGTCAGAACGAGACCCGAACCGGAATCGTCCATCTTTACTTACTGCGCTGGCTTGCGCTTGCACTGCTAGATTGTACAGACATTAATACTTCTTTGGCCAAGTCCAGCGAGTTAGTTAATTTGAACTGACAATGAAGAACCTTTTTTGTGCAAAAATTTATTATTACGCCTTAACGATGGTGCGCGCGGCGATAGTTGCCTAGATTAGATACGTGTACTCGTACGATACTGTGTATATGTATGTGGTGTGGTGGTGGCCCATTCGTTTACCACACTCGATGCTTGGATGCACTTCTAAGCAGCTTAGGATTTATTAATTTATAATTATCTAGCCAGGTATGAGCTATGAACACGACACGCTTAATGAGCTCGAGTGTATTAATTGTTTCTGCTAATGTTTAATTGTTTATTTTATTATTTTTTATTTCCGTGATTTTGCTGGCTGCTGCTAATTAATTTAGGTAGCACAGTAGACGTGGTACGTAATGAAAATGAGTTAATTTCATTAACTAGATTTATTTAACGGTAAATGTGATTTACTGATTACTTTCCTGCAGCATGGAATGTACGCTTTAAAATTGGATAAGTGGTTCAGACACACAGAAAAAGAAGAAGAATATGAAGAATAAGCAGCTCGTTAGAGGGCCTAACAGTCAGTGTTAATTGGTGCCGACAAAAATAAAGAGGCCTATGGTAGAGTGGATTCAGATTGAGAATATCGTTTTAAGAAAGTTGGCGGTGATATCAATACAAGGAAGTAAATTCTGGAAAATTTTCTTCCGATTTTTTACCGTTATCGGGTTTTAACGGCTTTCACGTTTCTTGATAGTTCTGTCTTGTTTAGCTCTATCTTCATCAAATATATACCGATTTTAATGATTGCTCTTTAAGTCAATCAATAATTGTTGGGAGCTTCATCTTCTTCCTTACACTTTTTTCAATTCAACATCACATTGAACGATAGCCGTCATAAACAATACAAGCTGGATTTATATTAGGGAAAAGGAAAAAACTGGTGATTCAGCTCTATATTTTTCTATATAGAAAAAAAATTTATAACTTTAAAAAAAAAAAAAAAAACATCTGTAACACTGCTTATAGATCACAAACAAAAAAAATAAAAAATTGTGAAAACGCTAGAACTTTTCAGCCACAGCATTCTAGTTATGAATTCCCAGCGATGAAAAAAATCAAATAGCGAGAATGCTAGATATTTCCGGAAAATAACAGCAATCAAATTTCCGGATTGGAAATAACTCAGCTTTCTATAAGAATACGGAGCGCAGTAAATGAAATGGGAGATGTTGAAAGAGGTCCGGAGAATTCAGCAATAAGTCGCGCCCATGTTCAGAGAGTTTTCTGATCAGTCGGGTCGTGACCCCGTAAACACGGGTCTCAGCTGAGTTTTTAAAAGTTGTTTTATAAGCGAAAATTGTTTAGATAAGTGAAATTAAATAAATAAAAAGAAAGTTTCTAACCCTCGAACACCAAAAATAATGTTTTTTTCGGATTTCTCCTTTTGCGGTTCGATTGGTTCTCCTAAAAGCCGTCATCTTCGGCGGTATACCCTATTTACACGCCAATACCTATGTTTATCAAATATCGTGGAAACTTAAGAAAAAATGTCTTCCTAAAAATTTGCCTTTTGAAAATATAAACTTTTGTTTTGTTTAGTTTTTTTCCATTACACCTACTTTAGATTAGCTGAAGTGGCAAAGAAAAACCCCTGCATCGGAAAAACCCGACCATCGAACATTTTCATAATAAGGAAAAGAGATATAGTCTGAAGCACGCATTTGCTGCAAAATGTGGGATTTGATTCCAAATTACTGCTGTAGTCTATACTAATAGTATATGTGGAAATCACATTTTTATTTTTATACATACTATAATTACAACACCATGCATTTGTTTAAGAGAATATACGAGTATGTCTATTGTACGTTTTAGCAGCCAGGGTCTGAGATTCTTGGCAGATGCAGCAAAATCAGCAGAATTAACCAAAATATTCAAAAAAGAAAAAAGGTATTTCGTAAATTCCCATTTCAGCCCCAAATCCTTCTATTCTGTATTTGAAACTTTACAATTTAAAGTTATTTACTCGTAAAAATTTCAATTTAAAACGATGGGCACTTCGGCATCTCCATTTCTAAACTCAATTTGATCCTTTCAATATGTTTCTTATTATCCTTTCTATATGCGTACAAAATTCCAGTTTGTTAATTCAACCGACGCGACGCACAGTGGCTCATTTTGACTTAAAGGAAATTCCCAAAATTCGTGAAGTTTGAGAAAAATGCTTTAAAGGGTGTTCCAGAATCTTCTGTTGAAATAAGACTTTCTCACCACAGGGGATAAACATAATATTTTACTATTCAAATATTCAAAAGTTCATGATTGAAGTAATAAGAGGGTGCCTAAAAGCTAATCCGAGCAAAACAGTGGTGAAAAAAGTAAGGGAACCATTTTTTTAATGTTTTTTTTTTTTTGTGTATCAAAAGAGAATGTTTTTATTTTGTGGCACATCAGATTGCATAATAAAATATTTCAGTCATTCATTTTATGTCAAACAGTGGAGAAAAAAGTAAACGGACCAACAAAAATAATCGGATTTCTTGGAAACTTTTATCAATATCTTGGGTAATGTCTAATAAACTTATCATTTCTGGAGAGTACTGTGCTTTGAGATCTTTCTCGATTCTGACATGCCTTCACAAAGAAATGAGTGGGTCCGATGAGGCTGCAAGCATGTTGAAAACTTGAAACCATGCACGTATTTTGATACCCATACTTCCTGTAATCTTTATTTTTGGATTCCTGAGCTTCTTCTGACAATTCTCCAAGTGGTAACGATTGATCCTCGATTATATTTTGACTATGAGCCAACATTTTATGAAGAGTAGGTGTGAGTTGTTTTTCGGGATATTTTTGCTTTAATAACTCTGCTGTTTTCTTGGCATACTCCCCAAACTTGACAATGTAACCTTTTCCCTGTAATTCAAAGCATTAAGTATGCCTTCAAGCCACTTTATAATCTCTCTATTGACCCCAGATATACGAGCTGTTGCCTCTGATTCTTGAAAAAATCTCCTCGAAGTATTTTCATCAACATCACCTCGAGCCCAATTGTTATTATATTTATTACTCATTCTAATAAAAATAAAAATTTGGATTTGAGTCTATAATTTTTCACAGCGCTGCACTTCACCAATGAGAGAGAGAAAAAGAATTAAATTTGGTATGGAATACACGTGGGTTTTGTTTTTAACAAATTTCTTTATTTCGTAAATCGGCAATATCGGGCAGATGCAATTTTGCACAACGTTTAATAAATAGCTAAGGTCTAAGTCTAAGATCATCTTAAATTGTTTCCCTTAGTTAACTTTTTTTTGCAGCTCTATGAAAAGTTAAAAAATGTACTTAAAACTATGTTATAATACAAAATTTATTAAAAATATTCAGCGACATCTTCTTTTTCTTTTTTAATATTTTAATTTTACTAGTAACAAAACTAACTGGGACGCTTTCAGAAGAGACTGTAAGGAAAATGTTGCTTTAAATGTACTGCTAAAGACACCGTTCGAAATAGAAGAAGAAATCGACAAACTCGTCGAAGCTATTCAGAGCTCAGCGTGGAAAAACACTCCTTTGCGGAAGACAGAAGCACGGAACAATAAAGTTAAATACCAGCCTGAAGTCGAAGACCTCATACGAGAAAAGAGGAGAGGGTGCAAGAGATGGCAACAGTCCCGCGCGCCACCGGATAAAACTTATCTGAACCACCTTTGTAACAAGCTAAAAAATGTGCTGCAGGACCTAAAAAAATCAGGAGACTTCTACTTACCTCGAGGGTCTGACCGCTGATAAGTATTCAAACTACTCTCTATGGAAAGCCTTGAAGTCCATAAGGAAACCTGTAATGCGCACGCCGCCAATTAGGAAAGCTGACGGGGAATGGGCAAAAGAAGACAAAGAGAAAGCAGAATTTTTTGCCGATTACTTAGAGGAAACGTTCAAGCCGTTCGATGGACAACCGTTGATCGAAGATCCGAATGATAATATGGCACCCGACAACTTTAAAGTAAAAACCGTATCCCTGTCCGAACTTCGAATGACAATAAAAAAATTGAAAAATAACAAGGCTCCGGGATATGATTTAATCACTGGCGAAATTTTGAAAGAGCTACCGAAAAAATTGCTAGTTAAGTTGCTCTACATTATAAATGCTTCTTTAAGACTATTATATGTTCCAAGGCAATGGAAAGTCGCCGAAGTTATTATGGTTCCGAAACCGGGTAAATGTGCAAATGACAAGGAATCATATAGACCCATTTCACTTCTGCCAATAATATCTAAGGTCTTCGAGAAACTTCTGCTGAAACGATTACAACCAGTAATTGAAGAAAGACACTTGATCCCGGATCATCAATTCGGCTTTCGGGTCAAACATTCCACAATCGATCAGGTGTATCGAATAACGAACGAAATTGAAAAAGCACTAGGAGGGAAAAAATATGCTCTAGCGCTTTTCTCGACGTATCGCAAGTCTTCGACAAGGTATGGCACCAAGGCCTAAGGTATAAGCTAAGGGTAATCTTACCGGAAAAGTTGTACTGAATATTGGAATCTTATCTTGAAAACAGACTTTTCCGTGTTAGACACGGGAGTGAACATTCGGATTTCAAAGAAATCTATGCCGGTGTTCCACAAGGAAGTGTTCTCGGTCCAATCCTGTCCCTGCTCTACACAAGAGATATACCACAAGATGAAGGGACCGTTGTAGCAACGTTCGCAGACGACACGGCTATCCTCGTAACGGATGAGTCAGTCGAATCATCAACGGAAAAACTCCAACGAGCTTTGAACAAAGTATGCGAATGGACAAAAACCTGGCGAATAGTCCTCAATGAGACAAAATCAACGCATGTCAATTTTACGTTAAGAAAGATAAACAACTTACATTAACTTGGTGCAAATACCGTACGCAAATGAGGCAAAAAAAAACATCTAGGAATGACCCTAGACGCAAAACTTAAGTGGAAACCACACGTTAAAAAGAAGCGCGAAGAGCTCGAAATCAGATTTAGAGAAATGTATTGGCTACTCAGAAGATACTCGAAGTTAAGCGTATACAACAAACTGCTTCTGTATAAGCAAGTCCTAAGACCGTCTTGGACATATGGTATACAACTTTGGGGTTGTACCAAACCAAGCAATATGGCTCTACTGCAAGCATTTCAAAACAAAATACTAAAAGCAATCGTGAATGCTCCTTGGTATATAAGGAATAGTGATATTCACAGAGATCTAGGAATTGCTACCGTGAGGGACGAAGTAACAAACTTTGCTCGCAAACTTCGTACCCGTCTTCATGTTCATTGCAATAATGAAATAATCCGTACTATGGACGTGACAAACCTTGAGCGCCTACTACAAAGAACAAGACCTTTCGACCTAGCGCCGTAAGGAAAAACCGCATGTAATGACGGTATTAGTAGGTGCTACCTACCTAACGCGATTAACACTACAGACGCGTAAACTACTTGTTAAGGCAACTTAGTCGTAGTCATCACAAAAATAAAAAAATGAGAGGGACGAATTTCCTACTACTATGAGTACGCGCAGCCGGTTCTCATAGTGCATCTCTCAGGGGTGAGGTTTAGCCCCTAGGCATATACTGACTAGCACTGATGGCATTGTCAGATATATGAATCGGGCATAACCAATGGTACGGACCATTGGTATCTTTTGAAGATTCCTGCACCTCCAGGCGCAACCAAAAAAAACTGGAGACATCATATAATTTTTTTTTTTTTTTTTTACCGAAGATCAAAGTCGTCCAACTTAGAAGAGCTCTAAAAATCAAATGGCTCATCGAATCAAACATTTTTTTCTTGTGTTTGAAGCTCTGTTTATTTTCCTTCGAGAAACCAATTTTTTTTTAATTAACTGATCGAAAATTTGAATTTTGCACGACTTTTAGCATTTGGCGCCACAGTGCGACGGTTACAATGTGAGTGCGGAGATTTATGGATTAAAAGAGGATACTTCAATTTTGCAGAAACCTGCACAATCTAAATTTAAAATCTTGTTCTGTTAGGGTACGGGGCTATTATTTTACATCACCTAAATAACTTGTAGTTCAACGACTACAGAGCTTTCGTGTTCACCCAAAATATTTGAAAATAAGTGAAAGAACTGAGTCGTACGTTCTTGTAAATGGCATGGCATTAGTTTGCCAGACGTTTCTTTTTTCCAAAATCATTGAAATACCTATACAAACAATTTTATAGTTTTCAGTTACGGGTTTTCTTAACTTGAAATAGTATAATTTTGAATCAAATTGACTGAAAAATTAGCGAGTAATGGTCCTACTTGCGTGTGTCCTTCTGATAGCGTATGCCTAAATTAACCTCAAGAACAACATTTTTTGATCTTTCAAAATCTGATTTAACCTGCAGTTTGAGGTACGGACAAGGGAATAGAATTTGGTTGAAAATTAATATCTATGTAATACATGAACATATGCAGGAATGTAGCATACTAAGTTTTAGAAAACTGTTTGTTTATTTTCTATTTAACGGATAATTAAAAAAAAAAAAACACTTTCGTGATGTTGCTTTAAATTCGGGCATATATTATAAAACTGTGCGACCCATTCGTGCATTTTACTAGTTCTTTAAATCCTTTTTCTCACAAACATTTTTCGAAACATATGACTGATGGGTAAGAAAATGTTATTCATCTATGTAGCTATTCTAATGATAATTGTATGACACGTACCTTTACTTGAGTTCTATCCTACGTCTGTACATATGCATGTACCTACCCAGATGACGAAATTACTGTCGAGAGAGTAGAGACGTTCAATGACCTGAAATTCTTATTCGATAGAAAACTTTCATTCATTTCCTGCATTGACATTAACGAATTTCTTGTGATGAGATTTTTAAACGAATCACTATCCCTGCGTGACTAAATTATTGTATTAGATATTCGTACTTGTTCATGCTGTTTTGCAGTACTGTAGCTGCATGTGGTATTCCAGATACGATAATGCAGTAAAAGCAGAAGTTAATAAAAGATTTCTCATTTGTAATTTAAGTTCCGTCGACGTCCTGCACCATATGAATGCTATTTAATGCTTTTTCTTCTCAAAAAATTAAAAAAATAAAATCCGAAAGAAACTACTAATGTTTGATTCAACTGCATTTTGGAACTTATAAATTCTATAATACCTCAGTATGTATTATACACTCTAGGAGGGGTAATTTGAATAATTTGAAATAAGAGGGTATAGAGGGTAATACAACATAATTTTTTATTTCATGCGTCATTATTATGTGTACTGATGCATCGATTTGTTTTCTGGACTATTAACTGGTTCAAATCTTGAATCTAAAAAAAAAAACACCAAAAAGTGTGTACACACTCGTACGTAGATATGTACATACATGTAAGTATATGCATTATATAGAGTAAATATTTGGTGTCGTGAAAAGTGTCTGAGCTGTCCGTGCTTACTCGGGGGCCATTTGGTCCATTGTGATTCTCTTTTATTTGTTCTAACTATGTTGTGCTTGGGTAGGCTGTTTTGAAATAACTTGCGTTTTTAATAAACCATTATGTTCCAGAGAGTTGGAACTTTAACCAAGGTCCTCTAGTTCATTAAATAGTCTGTGGTCCGTGTGGCGGAAGCGACCTTTTTAAGGATTTGGGCCCTCACAAAGCAAGTGCTTGGTAGTTTCTATTTCTTCCATATCCAGACAGCTCCTGCAGTAGTCTGGTGAGTTGAGTGCCTAGTCTAGTAGCCATTGCGCCTATAAATCTGAGCTCAATTTCTTTTCAGCATACTGATAGGAATTACTACTGGTATATGAGAGTGTATTCTGTGTTTAATGCTAATCCTTTTCCTAGCCAGTTCACCTGCTACGTATAATTTCACTTCCTTCTATATTACTATGTTCGGGAACCCAGCAGAGATTGACTTTGTGGGTATTGCAAATCCTATTTATGGTTTGTCGGCAAGTGGAAATAATGTACTTATGATCTAACTACCTCGCTGTCCAATGCCTTGATTGCTGCTTGACTATCTACGAAAATTGTAGTCCTAGAAGCATTTATTTTCTTTGTGTATATAGTCTGTGCAGCTTTTTCAGTGGCGAAAACTCCGGCTTGAAAGATACCTACTAACGTTTACAGATTTGTTTCAAATGTGTATGACTCGTTGATCTTAAGTGACCTACAAAAACTCCGGAGCCCCATTGCTATTAAGTTAACACCCAATACATTTATCTCCACACGAAATAAACTTTCCCACAGAAATCTTTCACATGCTTCATGCAAGGGCAATTGCAACTTGCGATCATCTTACTCCTGCACTTCAACGGAAATCACCCAACACCTGCACCAGCATTTCAACGAAAATCATCCCAACGATGAATACTGCTGACACCATGGCGACACTGAGCAAAAGAATTAATAAATAGATGTAATTTCTGTCAATTAGATTAAGTTTGGTTCAAGCAATAAAGGAGGTATGATCGTTAGATCATATCTAAAAAAATATTATTTTTTTCAAATTAAATAATTCAAATATTTAACTGGCGCCCGAGCAGGGACCGGGCAGTGTTCTACATTAAAATAAAATAGTCGCTATTAACAAAAGTTGGGTGAGTGCTAAGGTGATATCAAAAGGTTCTCAAGAAGCACCAACTAGTGATAAAGAAAAGGAGCTAGCAGCAGTTAGCAGCCACTCTTTGGGAATGTTTGCCAAACTTCAATTAGTGTTGTGGCTTATAGCCACTGTCTTGCGGAAGTACAGATTCTGGACTACTCAAAGTCCAGAATAGTAACACTATGCATCGGAACGTCGAAGATTCAAACCGGAACATTTAAAATCATCCACGTCATCAATTTGGGACTCCTATGAGACACACCATCCATGAGCTAGAAATTAAAATTCAACGAGAGGTTGACCCAAACCATCCCATCTATCCATTCCTATGTCACGAAACTAATAAAATCCTATCCCTAATCTTTCAGTTAAAGCCCCGTATTAGAACAAGAAAATCTCTAAATTTCATCGGAAGCGCATGGAAATGGGTCGCGGGAAACCCTGACCATGACGACTTTCAAATCTTAAAAAGCAAAAATTAACGATATCTTAGAAAATAATAACAAACAGGTAGTAATTAATAAATCGATAATTGATAGAACGAATGAAATAACTAATATTACAAATGAATGTGTTTAAAGCGTACCAATCAAGTGAAAACTTAAAAATGATTTGAATAACAGACTTTAAACTCAAGTTAGAATTAATTAAGGAAGAAGTAGTGAATATCGAATACGATATGCATTGGGCAAAAGCGGGAATTGTAAACTCTTTCATTTATCATAGTAACGAATTAAATGTAATCGAAACGTTTTTTGAAAAAAATAATGTACCTTATATAAATATAGACGAAGCAATTGAATTTGCTGAAGTAAAAGTAGCAGCAAATAACTTTACACTACTTTATATTATAAGTTTACCAAATACAGAACAAGAATCTTGTGAAACAGTACTAATAAAACCTATAAAAAAAAATAAAATAACTACTAAAGTAACATTTGAAGAAAATTTTGCAATGTAAGAATAAACCTCTATGGAATAAAAGAAAAATGTACTACAAATAATAAACTAACAATATGTAACAAAAAGCAAATAGTAGATTTAAGTAAAACACAATGTATCCCTAATTTGCTCAGAAGTCGACCTTCCAACTGCACAGAAATCTCTAACAGCACTATCCCAACCACAGAGGAAATCTTTGCCGGAACGCTATTACTGAACCAATTCAACGGGACAATACACATCAACGATGAGAGCGAGATACCTAACAGGCAGCTTTATCCTACAAATTCCACAATGCAACAATAACCGTCCACCACCAAGCTTACACATTTAACGATGTCACCAGCACGAAACCACTTCCTCCAATTATGCAATCGAACTCAATTTCTGGCATTACAAAGAAATTCTAACACTCCAAAACATGAGGAACTACATCTCAATAATACCGAACAGATAAAAATTAATCAAAGATGAGAATCAAGTAACCTTCGCAATAAATTTCGGCCTAAGCACCGCCATAATCATCTCCCTGGCAGGCTTCATAATTATAAAGTCATCAACTTTCTGCAGACGCAATCACATAACCAATACCACATTATAGAAGCAAAGAGATACCAATATCAAATGCAGTAAGACCAGAATACCAAATACCAGAGTTACCAGGAAAATCCTTCAGGATCAACCAAATACCTTACTTCTGAGAATGAGGACATCCTCCTTTAAGGGAGGGAAGAGTTAACACCCAATACATTTATCTCCACGCGTTATAAACTTTCCCACAGAAATCTTTCACACGCTTCGTGCAAGGACAATTGCACTTGCGATCATCTTACTCCTGCACTTGAACGGAAATCATCCAACGATGAATAATGCTGACACCATGGCGACACTGAGCAAAAGAATTAATAAATAAATGTAATTTCTGTCAATTAGATTAAGTTTGGTTCAAGCAATAAAGGAGGTATGATCGTTAGATCATATCTAAAAAAATATTTTTTTTTTGAATTAAATAATTCAAATTTTTAACTTATATCCGGAGCCCTGTCCGTGCAGAGTTTTATTCATTAATGTGCTAGGTTCCCACTTTCGTCTTCCGGCAATAAGAATAAGTAATTCTTATTCAAATCTATCTAGGATATGACGTAATTTTATTGTTCTATCGAGATCAATTGTTTATCTATGAAGTATAGGTTCCATGTTCATAGGGAGTATTGTTTCCACAGGACCGATTCTTTAAGGCGAATAGCGCTTTTGGAAGGAAATTTATCACCATAGATCCTGATTATATGTCCTGGGAAGCAGGAAGCACGGCTCTGCTTGTACTTACGTACATATAGGTTAACATTTGGCGCAACAGCCTATGAAGGGCCTAGGCTAGCTTCTCGCAACCACTCGTGTTGCGTGCGTTATATTTTTCGCACGAATAGAACGGACCAACAGTTTTGTGATGTAACCGAAGCCTTCTCGTGATAACAATACTCTCGGATATTTGACAAAAGTTCGCGAGAGGTGGGACCGTGAAAAAACTTTTTGTGTTTTTTGGGATTCGAACATTGAACCTCACGCGCAGTGATCAGACACACTAATGACGGCGATAACGTCGCTGTCTTGTTGGCTGTTTTTTACTACTCTATGTGTATAGTTTAACTGTTTTCCTGAACGTTAGGGCGACATTCAATACGACTCTTTTAAGATAGAAGTCTATTTCGGCCAATGAAATAATGTATATAGATTCCTTTTAAGTAACATTCTGACTTTCCATTATCTGGCATAGTCTTTAATATTTCTACTTGATCTCCCTTTTTCTACTTCCGCCCGTCAAAGCTGTGCTCTAAGCACGATAAAGTATTATCCTAGCCTTGACAAACACATAAAAAAATATCTTTCCGTTTTCCATGTAAATATCTACACTACATGTATGTTAGCTTTTAATCTTACAAGGTAAATCACTGCGCGCTTAATTTGACTCCACTCAATTTGTCTCACTTATTGCAGATATCACAAAAACGGACACCTAAGATTAAATTCTCTAAAAAAAAAAGAAGAAATGTACGCAGCCTTCAATAGTTATTCGTCATAGTACCCAAACATTTATATGCTATAGCTGATAAATCTTTCATTTACTCGTATTTTTAACTATTTTAATTGTTTTTACCGTAAATCAATAGCTATTCGTTCCACTGTCCGTCGCTGTCTTGTCTGTTTCGGAAGATAAAGTTAAAAGACAACATTATCAATCTGGTTGGACGTTCCCTACATGCTGTCATTCAACTGATTTTATGGCAGGTCTTGTAGTTTTCCGTTGTTTTACGGTCACTGCGGCTGTAATTTCTCATTACTTAACTGAATACCTCATTCTCGTTTTCCTACAAGCTACTTAAGTGGACATTTTGTTGTAACTATTTGTCAGAAGAATGAGCTTAATTGAGTTTACAGAAGACCGATTCGATATGATTTGTTCCATTCGAATAACACCTTTATTCCATATGACCTATTTAGGCACAATTCGAAACCCCTGATATGAGGGGCTAGTCTTCGAAATAGCTGTATGATATGGTGCTGACAGCATATGAGATCTTTACCCCTGCACATCAACATAAGTCTACGCATTCCCGCTGTGCGTTTAAACACCAAAAGACAAGCTAGTGACACGGCTACCGGCAAAATTACCGGTTAAAAACGGAGCTATCAAAGTCTATGCAACTATATCCTAATGCACAATAAATTATAGTGAGTTCTTTAAAATAACATAAGTTTAATTCAATCACCAACCCGTTTACTCCGGGATCAGTTAATCCATATATTAACCACAGAAAAACTGATTCGAAAATCCTCTAACTCTAATTAGATCTGAGATTGATACAATTACAGCAATCATTTCTGGTTTATAACATTGAAACTGGTTCGAAACGAGAATTCTAGAAATTCCTTTCATTATCCCGAATGCCAAACTACCGGCACCTTGACAATATAACTATTACCATCATCACCATGACCATTATAACTCTCGGCTAGAAATAAACCGACCAGCGACCACCTAGATTATACTCAACTTTGCTTGTGAAATAAATGGGACTTCATCTTCAGGAAAACAGGAGCGCTGTCGCTGTCACTATTATTTTGGTGTGCGGGGAAATCACTCACACACGCCAAAAATAATTCCCAATTCGTCAGAGGCGCAAAACACCTCCTCCTGGCGAGGAAATCCCCCAACTGCAGTAAATTCATTTCTTAATCAAATTGGCATTCCTAGTGGAACGGTGTGGTGTGGTTGCACCTTATACCACCCAATTCAAGTCCAATGAACACTGGAATTACAAACAATCAAGTTGAATTAAGGTGAAAACCCGTTTACGGCCAGGCTTCCCAAGACTTTTCCTAGCAGTAGTGCTCACCACGCTGTGTTTCTGAATAAGAGCTCACCGTTGGGAACGGTCACCGTGCTATTAAAACTAAATTTAAATTACAAAACTCATTAGATATTAACGGACTTGAGTCACTTGTGCGCGAATGTGATCATCACCGTCAAATTGGCGCACGTATGTTTCAAGCAAACACAAGTACAAGCTGTCCGTCCGTTTGTCCAACCGACGGCACAGTCTTGGTTGGTCCGTTCGATTGCAGCACAATCGGACACATTATAGTGATCCAATCCAACCGGTTGTTTCGGTTGTTACTGTTGTTGTTGCCTTGTGCTCTCTGGCAATTAATGGGTTTTCTATTTTCCTATTTTTCTAACATTCCCATATCTGGGATGTGGCGCACATACAACGAAGGATACTAGCGCACGGCGACGACGACAACGACAACGAACAGGAAAGCCAACCCGATGATGATAGTATCTCGGCATCTATCCAGAACAAAACATTTAGTCCATAAACATGTGTGCACCACTTATCTGGTGCCGTGGTGGCACAAACAGTGTAACAACGGCAGTGGCTCTGGCAGCAATAGCTGTATCATCATCATTTACGATACAAAAAGCCTCAAGTTTCACTTTGAGGAGTCGGAACGCGGCGTGCTATTTGCGACGCATCCATCTGCATGCACTGGCAACTGCACATTGCATCGCTGGGGCATTCTTCGGATTCAGGGCGCTAACGTTTTATGCCACAACGGATTCACAATTTAACTTGTTTAGATTAGTTGCTTTTATCAGTGATTCAAATCTCACTGCGGTACACGGTAAGAAGAAGCATTCGTTGTGGTTTCTTTTGCTCTTGTGCTTTCATTGTTTTAAGACGTTTTGGAATTTCTGGAATTCTTTACTAAGAGCAATGTACATACATACGTAACAGGGTTGATTCTATTGACATACTGTGATGCATAAATTGTCAAGATTGTCCTTAGTATAATTTCAGTTTTACTCTTAAACAGAATGGTAATGACCATAGTTATTTGGACCCCATTTTAATGGAATTTATATACAACTAGCGGGTACCCGGCGTGTGTTGCTACGCCTAACAAAAAGAAATAAACAAATTTTAGTACTAAAGATATTGTAATATTACTAAAAAAGTACAGATTTTGACCAAACTTCACAGGAACACTCTCAGGCCAATACCAGATTGCCTGAAAATTCGAGCTCAATCGGTTCGGTGGTTTGGGGGTCCAAATCATACAAACAGACAAACAAACATACATTGACTTTTATTCAAAGACTAGCGGGTACCCAGTGTACGTTGCTGCGCCTAACAAAAAAAAAAAACTGTCAGGCAGGCGTCTGGGGCAACAACTGTTAGGCAGCACCTGGTGCAAAGTCTATTAGAGAGCAGTTTTTTTAAGCACTAAAGTAGTGGACCGATTTTGACCAAACTTCACAGGAACACTCTCGGATTGTAATACCGAAGATTGCCTGAAAATTTGAGCTCAATCGGTTTGGTGGTTTCGGAGTCCATAGCTTACAAACAAATATATATAGGAACACACTGAATTTTATATATAAGATAAGGGGAGGAAATTGAAATATGTATGTAGATACTCGTATGTATGTGTCTCATCTCAGACATGCGACATACTGGGTGATTCTATTTCCCTCCAACAAAAAGGTGCGCTCCGGTCACCATCTTTGAGAATGACATATGGTTTTGGCCAGTTCAAGATTTATTTATTTATCTACATAATCCACAAAGTTAATAAATGACAGAGTAAAATTAAAAACTAATGGTACTAGCTACTGGAGCTATCGGCCAAGATTTGTGTATCTTGTGTACAATGAACCTAAATTCAAAATTGCTTCAAAAAATGTATTATCTTGTCAGCTTCTTTCAGGAGGTCATGAATATATGCACCTCATTCATTCTCAAGGAAACGTATGCACATATGTATGTATGTTCATATCATAGATGAGCCCCTGTATAGTTTCTATAAAACAGAACTGAATGTAGCCTGAGATGTGAAAAGTTGCATTGCTGTTTACGAGATTTCGCCTCTAGATCTAGCGGAATTTTTAGCCACATTCCATAAAATGTTATCAGTTTCGGTGGAATTAATTTTTTTAGTAGGCATTTTTAAATATGTCACATATAACTTTGAGAAGAATAGTAACTGTGAAGTTTTTTTTTACTCGTATATCAGACATTTTTTTATTATTATTTTCTTTATTTAAAAAAAAAATTACAAGTGACAATGGAAAATTAATATTAATGATATATATAAGAAAAAACATTTTGTAACACCCTGCACAATGAAAATCAAAACCTGTTTACGTTAGGTTGTGCTTAAAGCTACATACATATGTCCACACCAAACAAATATTTAAGAAACACTTTAAAAATAATAAGGAAATATTCTTGTTTCTGAAGTGTTTCCTAATTGCTGGAGCAACGATTTTAAAATAATTTGAAAACATTTTATCTTTAATGTAAGCGATTTTATTTTTAAAATATTTCTCAAACCTTTTTCAAGTTCCCGATGGAAAAGTATTTTCGTGTCTTAAGTTGTATGTATACGAATAGTCAAAATAATAAAAAAAAATGTCAAAAGGAAGTGAGTTAATGACGAATTTTTCCATTTCACAAAGTTAGACGAGCTGGAAAAAAAATTGGAGATATAGAGTCGAAAATTATAAAAAAAGGAAAGAGAAAAAATAAAAAATAATTAAAAAACTAAATCGCCTAAAATCGACAGTAAAAATGATCAGTCGCTCGCCGCAGGAAGACGATCGTTCGCCTGCTCAACATTTTCGAACAAAATGAACTAGTCTTATGTGATATTTATCAACTGTAAAAATGGTGTGATTATGCGGCCTTGTGAGGCGATTTGGATGGTGACTAGATGCAAGACGGAAATCGGGAAATCGACCTGTATAAAACCGGTCGCAAGTACTAGTTCCGATTTGGTTGCAACAGAGTTTAACGCCTCAAGAACGGTAAGCACTATGCGATTCATAGAAGATTCCAGCCCCAGAACCACTGGGGAAAGATAACTGAAAAGCTGTTGCAGCTTTAGCGACTTGCACGAAATATAGAGTCAGAATAACATGGGGAGAAGTAGTAGACAGCAGATATAGATTTCGGATAGATATTGGACTCGTTCCATTTTTTTAAAAGCTAATACTAAAGCCCACTTTTGCTATTGGCACCATTTGATTTTTGGGTAGTTCTTTAGTATTTAAACTCATCGTTTCTCGCGTACTGCTCGTTTGAAGTTTCAGTGAAAAATATATTACTAAGTCTGAGAAAGAAATTTGTATCGTGTAATTCACTAAATATATCTGACTCCTTGTGTCTGACAAGCTTAAGAAGTTGTACGAGTACTACGAGAGGATGTAATCGAGGAGCACACTGAATCGCTGTTGGTGCTAAACTCAACCACATAATCCGTATACATAGATCATTTCTGATCTGAATGGAAAAAACAGTGGATGCATAGTCTTGCTTTCCATAGCACGTGTAGTTCAATAGACGGTATAAACCTTTTATTAACAACCAAACAAACATTTCTTTCAGTGCAATGTTCTTCTTCACTGTGTGTACTGATTAACCAGTTATCTTATAGTTTGTTACCTTAATATAATGCATTACACCACTCCGGTATATCCACGTACTCTACAAGATGATTATTATCCCAACGCAATTTACGCGTTAATTTAAGCTTGTAAGAACCAGTTAGACACGAGTCACTGTCGTTCACTAAACCACACGCAGGGGATACAATTGCAATTGCAATCTACCAAGAACACACCAGCAACAAGAACAACAACCGCCATCTGCAACATCCACTTATGGCCATTACACCTGTGCGCAGTTATTCGCTGACGACGAACGATCCTATCTGATTCAGGTTCTCAGCAGCAGCGCAACTTTTCAGCTAAGTCAACTACCATCATCCGCTTCCACCAATACCATAAATCTTTGTAGCAAATTTTAAGCCATTGCAATATAATTGCGACCTTAAAACAATCAACGAGCACTACAATGACCATGGCAGCAGCACAGCGCTAGCGTTAGGAAGAGAAATTCTTTTCCGCTTTCCACCTGGTCGGCCGGCGGCGGCTCCCGTGACATCTTCAGTTTTCATGTGGCGCGCGCGTAATTCACTGGAAAATCTATTATCTCCAGCGGATTTGAGTAACATGTTGCTGCAACAATGCGAAACAAGTAAAAAAAAAAAAAAAAACAACAACACACACATCTATTATCCGCTGTGGGTTCTAAGGTAATAAATAAAACTGCTGAGGATCATGGATTGTCACCCGATCAGGTAGAAGGCACCACAAAACAAAAACATTTGAAATGAATTATAACCGCAAGGAGCAAGCTTGGTTCCTTCCTGAGGGGCGGCGACAACAGAAGGAGGAGAGAATCTGAAATAGAAAGAAAGATGTTCGGAGAAGATAGCTGGGGTACCTGGTTGTACCAGCAGGGAATTTAATTTTTATGTGTGTGGGATGACAAATGACAGGATCCCCAAAGGAAGTCATAGTAATTTGGTGGTGGAGCTGATCACAGGTACATTATGGGAACAGTAAATACACATAGTGACCCCCCTTCGAATCGTGATTTATTATTCCGTAACAATTTGCTGTTGTAGAATTATAATGGTTTTTGTAAATGGGTTTTGTATAATTAATTACCGAGTCCCTGTTGTCACACTAAGCTTATTCGTATCCACTGTTGTATCCTTTGCACTGTGACATTGAATCCGTAATCGATTTAAGGCCGTAGTCTTTAAAGCAGGGCTCACTTTTTCAAACTGTCCCATTTGGAAGCATATTACTCTTCTTCACTGAAGAGTGAAGACCCACCCATACACAGGAGTTTGATAAATTGACTACGAATAATAAAATGATCTCCTTTTCGGCGATAGTTCAGGGTGGAATCCTCTAAATTTACCTGTGCATAAGTGCAGAAATTTGGCGGCAAAAAATTGAAAATTCCATTGAATTACAATGGGGTGGCGTGTATCTACACATTTAATGGAAAAAAAGTTCCACTTTAACCGTTTCCATATGGCTAGAAGCTTTCATCGTCGCGTGAATCTAGTGCAGGAATCAAATTGACTTTGATAAATTCTTTGCCGTACAGTCGTGGATTACCTTGGCTTTTGTAATTTTTTATCTGTGCCACTTGAGGATGTGTAAATGGATACTAAAAGTTCGAACTAGGCAGATGTGTTATAAAAGTTTAGACTGCACGTAAAGTAAATTTTACATCTATGTTATAGGGAAGGAATCAAATTTATTATAACGGGGGTTATAATTTTTTTTTTTTTTAACCACACGTCAATTCTAACAATTTTTCGATCGCAACCAGATTGAGAGCTTAGGGGTAAGCAAAATGAAACTAGAACCTATTCATAAAAGGGAGTAGTAGATATTAGTAATAGTAGGACAACCCAATCAAGTAACCTCAAATACATGTGAAAATGAATGTAAAATCCATTCAGAAACCCTAATGTGAAGATGGAGTACGGAATTGAAAATTAAGAAAATATAGATTTCCTCAAAAAACGCCTCTGAAATATACTGCTGCTGCTATGCTGAACATACATATTTGGCGAAATGACAAAAAAGGATACGGATTTAGTTGTAGTTATCGAAAAACAGGATTGAACTATTTTGTTATCTGTGACTTTCACGGTGGAGATTCATGTGAAAGTCTGACGGATAGGGTGTTAGACCAAGGAGGAAACAGAATCTTGCGACGAGTGGCTGTGGGTTTATTACTCTCCAGAAACCATCATATGAATTAGAAAGCCGAAACCCATGAGCTATATGAAAGAACCAGAGCTAAACTATCGATTTATGGCTTACAGTGTGATCCAAAGAACGTCTTTTCTGTTACTTATAAACCATTTTCGATAGTATATTACGTCCCTTTTCAAGCATATGCAGAAGCCACTGAATTGTACTGGAAGGATAAACATTTATAAAGCGGCATACAGGTGATAGGCTTTGTCGATTTTAATTATTAGTTCTTAAAACGCAATGGGATACGCCACGAGAAACACTCGTCTCACATCCTTTTTATTATACATACGAGTATATACAATTACGCAATTTTTGCGAGAATTTACCCATGCCTGAGGCGACACAACCTTAGGACACCAATAACCTATACACTTTTGAGTAAGGCATAGAGCACTGGGAATGATAAAATGGGGCAGAAATTTGGATTTTCCGAATAAAACGTTGCAAAGACAAGTGTTTTTTCCTTCTGCACAACTTCCAATATGAATGGTTCTGTTCACTAAAATTGTTTAGACTTTTGTGATTTTTCGGATCCAGTCATTAATACATTTTTTAATATCATCTTGCATCTAAGATCGAAGCTCCTTAAACGCAACTGTACGATAGAAGTTGGAGTAGTGGTTTGAAATTCGGATGCTATTAGGCTTCAGTGAACTTACACCATGGATGATGTCTGAGTTAACTGAGTAGAATTTGCTGTAATTTTCCAGTCGGTTTTTGATACCAGGATATTATTATTTTTTGAGTACATGCCAGATTACTCCAGGTGGTGTTTAATTAATCTAATTTGTATACCAGAAAAACTGAGAGGTTAAGATTGGTACTTAAGACGATAACTTACTACTCATAATCTTTTTTTTAATTGTGTATTCTGAATTTTAAAGTTATGTTATATAATTAGGCCTCATTAACCCTTATTAAGTAAGCTGCGGTAACTCATAGTAAACATTTTGTTCCTCTTCCTATTTCGGCGAGGTTATGATCTGAACTGAAGGGATCATAATACTCCCACTTCACTGCATTTCTACTGATCCGCATGCGGAGTTCGCCTGTTTGAACTCAGAAAATATCGGCAGGCCTCCCGATTTTAAATCACTTCGTTACTGAGGCAAACCAAATGCTGGGATTGATGGATTTTTGTGATCCAGGAGTTTTTAGGCCATTCTTTTATTGGCGATATCTATTGAACGTTAATTAACATTGCCTTTTTGACGAGGTTCAAATGATCTCTTCTGTGAACATGATAATACCAGTTGAGCCGGTTGCGATCTTTTTCTCGTGATATGATTTCTTTGTCGTGAAGACTTCCACGGAACTTCCAACTTCTTATTTTTTTCCAAGTTTTTTTTACTCCTGCTGTCATGCGAAGCATCTTCATCTCAGCTGCCGTTAATTTACTCATACTTTTTGTAAATTGTCTGACATTGTGAATCACAATTAAGTGAGTGCTGGACGCACAACTGTGGTGTAGAGTGTTCCTTTTAGCTTAGGGAACATTTATCGGCAACGAAAGATAGCGGAGTTTTCCCGCTATTTCATCCACCCTACGCTTACGCGATGATTGATTTCGTCATCACAGATTGCACCGCTATTGAATATAGATCCCAGATATTTGAACTTTTCACACTTGGGAAGCACTGTTTCATTGAAATAAATGTCTGGAACTAATAATAAACACTACACGATGGCAAAGCGTACAAGGGGATTTTGAATTAGGTAAATCGACAGCAGTTAATAGTGCAATTAGTGCGAACATTTACTAGTCACAACAGGATCAAAAATATACCCAGAAACTTTTTTTTTTCCTCTTGTACAACACACGCCCACGTGGCAACGACACTGCGACCTGAAAGATCTATTGTATCGTAGGGTTGGAGTTAATCTAACAGACGTACTACCTCTTGTATGAAAGTGAGTATGTCTTTATTAGCGGAGCATTTCAGTTCCACTGAAGTACAAGTAGGTATCTCCTTGTAGAGAATACGTTTCCTTAACCAGCGTAGTGCCGGGCATTCACAAAGAGTGTGTTCGGAAACTTACGTAAATGGTGGGTGGCGATGGTGCAGTGGTAACGTCATCGATTGTCGCGCTAATGGTTAATGACTCAAATCCTGATGTTAGCAAGCATTTATTTATTTATTTCTCATAAAATATGTAAACTGGCAGTCCGACCAATTGCAAAAGTTGGTGACAGTGGTTGGTCATGCGGCTGGAAAAATTGTTCGCTCTGTTGGAAGATTGATATACCTATGATGTGCTCGGGGAAAAAACACTGTGAATCAAAAGCGAAGACAAAATATCAAAACAAATCTCCCCAGTTATCTGGATACCACCCCTGGAGTTTTTCTGAAACCTAATATTTGTGTTGCAACCCACTATACCAATCTTTCTCTCTGTCTTCCTTTTCCAACGTCCGCACTGTATAAAATATTTAAAGAGTATTCATAATCCCTTGAGTGGGCGGATTAAAAAAAAAAACAAAGAGAAATTCGTAACGAGTTTGCATTTAGTATCCACGAAATTATGAAAAATCTCAGCAATAATGCGCTAAGACTTATTCGTAAATATACGTACATATATAAATTTACCCAGCAATGTTAACGATGTGACTCAAAGGCAGTTCATAAGGAAGCGTATTAACCCACAGAATAGGCTTATTATATATTATTATAATATTAGTATTGGTGAATTTTTTTTTTTCATTTCTTTTATACAAATCGTGAAACTATTACATTATTATATTACAGATCTGAGAAGCCACATGGCTTATCTGTAGAAGGTTATTTTTATAAGTTTATCTTTTTATCATCAAAATAAAAGATTAAGTTTTACATACGGGTTAACCTTGATATCGCATGGGAAAACAGTTAATAGGAAACATTCATCTATCCAAAGAGTGGTAAAAAAATGTTAAATCAATAGGAATTTGACTTCTAAAGCCGCACACTGGTCGCGCTTCTAAGTTATCCTTAGTTAGGAAAAGGAACTGTCTAATTGGTTTCGTGAAGAAAAAATGTGGAAGAAATTGAACTTTTTTTTTAAATCAATGAGTTTTTTTTTATCTTACTTTGTTCTTTTTGTGCCTTATTTTTAATTTTTATTACTTAATTTAACACATCATTTTGTTTAAATGGTGTTGAAAAACTTTAGTTTAGAGAATAGAAATATGTACCAAATAATTTTTTTTAACGATACTAATTTAGTTTGAATACTGTACGATTTTTTTGAAAAAGTTTGAAGTTCGACTTATCAAGACTTCACATGATCAAATTGCTCATCAAAACGAACCAATACGTTAAAAACACATTAGATTCATTTTGTTAATATAAATGCAGATTTCTAAGGGAAAGTACTTAGCATTCTTGGAAGACTGTTGAATATACATATGTTTCTTCCAAAGGTTCGTCATCACTTTTCATTTCGCTTGAAATCGGATTTACGGATTCGGTGCCAGTGAGTTCAAACATGCCCAATTTAAAAAGAGTACTTTTTTTTTTTTTAAATAATTATTTTTATTAAAAAAATTGTTTTGTTTTTTTTTTCTTTCAAAAAATGTTTTTTTTTTTTTAAAAGCTTTTCAGACAAGAAGACAATATTACTGGTATGTTTTACAGTTCCCGAGATGTTTTGATTTTGAAATTTCAGAACTTATGAGTATAGGCCTCTTTCGTCCTGGATGGAATTTATGCACCTGTGTAGTAACTTAAGGTTTTATTGAATGCATTAGGTAAGGATAGGTTAGGTTAGGTTGGCTGTCCACACGAGAGTGCAGACACACTTAGACCAGTGAAGGTCCTTTGTGATACCATGGATCAACTATTAGGCCACTCAGGGACTAACAAAACCAACTGGAGCTTTTGATAAAGCAATGGACGCTCATGACGTCTAAGGACGCCAGATCGCTGAGGTCGTCAAGGACGGGGGACCCTAGATGGAGCATTCTTTTATGCGACAGGGGTGGACAAGTGCATAGGAGGTGAAGGATGGTTTCCTCCTCCTCCTCGTCCCTACAGCTTCTACAGAAGTCGTTAGAGAAGAGGCCAAGTCTTTTGGCGTGTTGGCCTATAAGACAGATTTCCAATAAAGCCATTTTCATTTCTTTTTTCAATTTTATTATTCTGGTTCTTTGTTCAGTCGCCATTATTTTATCTCCAAATATTATTCGTATAATCTGGAAAAAAAATATATGAACGAAAATTAAATTTGTAAACCCCTGTAGTAGTACTCGTAGAATTTTCATAGAAGAAACTAGATTTTTTACTTTCGATATATTATTTATTTCATTTCATTCGAAGTTCGAAGATCCGTGGAAGCTTTCACATCAAGGAAACCATCGTACAAAAAATAGAGCGCGACCAGCTCAGTTGGTATTGCCACGTTCAAAGAAAAGATCAATTGAACCCTGTTAAAAAGGCAATATCAATGCACGTTCCAAAGACATCGCGATGTAGGAAAGGCAGGCCTATAAACGCCTGGATCAGACAATGCGACGACATCGGCATTTCATTGGCCTCAGTAACCGAGTGATCCAAAATCGGCAGGCCTGCCGATATTTTCTGAGGTCAAATAGGCGAACCCCACAGGCGGATCAGTAGAACCGCGGTGAAGTGGGAGGGTTGTGATCCCTTATTTTCGGATCATAGCCTCGCTGATAAAAAGGAAGAAGATTTATTTCATTTGAAATAAAAATGTTGGGTACTACGGAAATCGAAGAATACACTTATTTCCTTTTCCACTGATTTAAAGCTAAAATCAATTATAGTGCCGGAAAGTACTATACTTACGTATATCTAGAGTAGATCAAATTCATAACGTACAGCTCATGTTTTTCTTTGCATTTGTAAGATTAACTTAAAAAATCAGAACAGTGAGAACACAGACAACGCAGCTGACCTGTGTTCGCTTTAGCGTGACCAGCTCGGCACTACGTTTTGATCCAGCTTACGCAAGATCTGTCTCGAAATGTGACACGTTGAGCCATTTTCCAATCTGAGGTTGGTCATGCTAATAGCGTTCAGCTTTAGTAGATGTTTACATGTAGCGAAGGGCATACCCAGGGCTTGCCTGTCAGGCAGAATCCTAAGAGTAGTACCCTGTCTGGCGAGCTCGTCAGTCCTGCAGTTGCCTGGAATCTCGCTGTGGTCCGGCACCCAGCATAGGTGAATGTTGAACTGCTCTATCATCTCCATAAGAGATGAACGACAGTTTAAGGCGGCCTTTGAAGTGAAGGAGTACGATTCCAGGGACTTGATTGCCGCTTGGCTGTCAGTGAAAATGCATATATCCCAGACAGATAGTACATTACACTTCAGCCAGGACAGGGCTTCCTTAATCGCCACGATTTCCGCCTGGAAAACGCTACAATGCTCAGATTGAGCTTTTCGGAGAAAACACCACAACCCACCCCACCCTCGCTCTTAGAGCCATCTGTGAGGAAGTGAACCGAACTCGTACGAAAGTTTCGGTCAAATCTCAATTTCGGCGGGGTGTAGTCCGTGCTGTTGTGTTTGAAGTTGAGAAGATCAAGGATCGAGGAGTGGCCAAAGCGATAGCTAGACCACTGAGAGGAGACTTTATTTGTTTGCCGAAAATATCTAAAGGTTGCAGGTTAAACAAAATGTCCAGTGCCGCGGAGGGAGTAGTTCTTCACACCACTGATGCAAATGCATGCATATCTTTGCACCTTAGCTAGTTGAACGAGGTGGACCGCCCTGTACCTTTAAATGTACTAGCCAATATTAAGTGACTAAACTTCATCAGAAGAAGTTTTTTGTTTTTTTGCCATAAATTGTTTAATTTATTCTTTTGTTTCCTGTTTTCTTACACAACTGTTTTTAATTGTCAATTTTATCACTCATTAATGTAAGTTTGTTTTTGTTAAAGAAACAATGTAAACCATTTTGTTAAATTTCTCTCCATATGTATTAACTTTCTCATGAATAAAGGATCTCCTGAAGAAGGCAGCAATCCCTGCCGAAACGTTGGGAAAACATAATGAAATGAATCTGTTTCATTAAATAACATATGTGACCAAGAAGCCGAAAACAAGGAATCTACCTCTTGTACATTTTTATAATATATCATGAATTGGTCAAATAATTCATATACGATAAAACAGAACACAATTTTATTAACTTTAAATGACCTTGCGCTTTGAATGTTGTAAACAAACTAAGGAGGATAATCAAGTGTCCCTGATAAGGTAGGCAAAAAATTGAGTATAGGAATTTTCCTTTTTGCTTTATTAATTGTTTTTATAGTTTCTCATTAAATGAACATTTTAAAAATATATCGGAAGATCCATTGTGAATTGGGTCGACATTTTCAATAATGGTAATCAACTGACTGGTAGTGTATGCAGCTTTCAAAACGATCACTCTTGCTGAAACTCAAGATAATGAAACCCCTTTTCAACTCGACTCAAATATAAATTCCCGCCAGAAAAATGCATTAAGATCGCATTCTCAGTTCTCATGGTGCACTGAAATATCTGCCAAATTGCACTCAAAAAGCTCTCAATAATACGCCTAATAAAATGACTGCATTTTTATTACTTTACTGGAGTCTTAACTCAGGCACCTGTTGCCCGCTGCAGTAGATTGCCTAGTGTACTACTAATTATTAAACAATAAACAGTAGAACACATGTTTAGCGACACGTAACTTAAAAATAATAATAAAAACCGTGTGCATGTGTACTAGAGATAAGTGGTAAAAAAGAAGAAACCATCGATATATGTACATATTCACCCCCGAACAACCCCTAAACTGATAAGAAGGAAATTGTGTAATAGTACCATACATAATTTGTTTATAACAAATATATGCTTATGTTAGTTCTTTTGAGGAATTTATTGGTACACCCTTGAATTTATTATTTTGGTTGTGTTTAAGTTTGACTTCTACACATGTTCAACGGCTAACGATTTTGAAAGTACATGAACCTGAGGCTGATATCACCCCCATAAGGGACCTTATTTCTGCAAAAAAGAAAAGAAAAAAGAAATATGATATACATATACATACATATATATGTACATATATTTCTGACAGTCAAATTACATTTACAAATACACACGCACAAACGATACAAAGTGAACGCAAGTACATACGAGTACTCACGTACTAACTGAATTAGTCAGATTTCCATAGGGCGTTTGTGTACACCTGCTATGAACGGTGACTTATGGATTAGTAATCGTTACACCAGCTTTTCCCTTTTAATAAACCACATGGATTTATAAATAGAAAAAAACCAATTGCATCCTAATATGTATGTACGTCAATGGGTATCCTCCTAAACAACCGGTCTACTTAAGCATACACTCACACCTACGAGCATCCTCCCACGCACTCAATTACACTCAAAAAATTCACAAAAAAAAAGAAACATTTTGACAGCAGCAAAACAAAATTAATTTCTGACAAAAATTGGCATTTGCGATTTTTCTTTCTGTTTTTGCGACTTTTGTCGTTTGCTTTATATGCTACGGTTGGCCACTTTCGGTCAATTCAATGATTACATCGACCGATTCATTCACTTGACAGAGGAAATTAATGCAGAATTACATTGGATAATTGTTTGGGAATTTAATTAAATTCGAACTCACCTTGTGCAAAAATTCTGTCATCACACAACACACACAGTCACTCTTTTTTATTTATTTACGATCCAAACCCTACGAATGTTTTTTGCCTGTGTTTTGACTTTAACTTTTGAGTGGAATTGTGTATGCGAAACACCGAGAAAGGCAATCGCGAAAAAGAAGTGGATTCACAAAAAGTTTAATGAGAGAGACACCGAATGGGAATACGCGCGAGAGAACGAAATCGCAACACTCATTCATATTTCACATTTCACTCGGGTTGTTCATTCTATACATTTCTAGGTATGCCGACTGCCGTCAAAACTGGAACACATGGCTCGTCGTATGGTGTTGCCGGGGTAACAAGATTTTGTTAACACCAGACTTTTAATAATATATGAGCTAAAATTTAAGCTACAAACCTGTAAGAAACTCAGCTGATTGTCATAAGCATGCAATTATTGGCGTAGGTTTAAATTAGACGTCTTAAATGTGAAGATGCGCCCATATGATAAGACACCTCAACAGACTTTGTTTTAGAAACGAGCATTTTTCTTTAAAATTTTTAATAAAGATTTCATAATAAAGATCAAGGTTTTGTCGTGTTATTAGAGCATTTAGGTACATTAGCCTTTCGTATATGGAAAACTATTACTTATTCCTTCTCACTTTTCATTATAAAGTTAAAGTAATGAGTATCCTCTTTTTAAAATGAATTTCACTATAGACTGCTTATAGCAGCAACTTGCTTCTCTTTACAAATGGTATTTCGTAAAAAGTGATAACGCAGCGACAAGTGAAAAGCAAAATATCGAATGCCACAAGAAACTGCATATATTCGTGTACTAAATCCTTTGGAATTTTTGTACTACCGCAATGAATCTCTCAACGTAAACATCGCATTATTCGCCGATCTTACTAATCTGAAAAACCTATTGGTACATATGAGCCGCCCACTTGCCAAATCGATTAACTCCATAAAACAAAAAGCGTACAAATGTGATGAAATAATATTTATATAATTATTTATTGTTCGATGGCCAACAAAATTTTGTCATTATCATGACGTTAAGCTTGCCATTAGGGAGATTTATAATGAATATACAAAGTTAGGACTCTATGAAGTGCTTTAACACATAAATTTAAAGAAGTTAAAAAAGTGGAGTTATGTAGTATATGGTATGTACTCCATTTTTAACTAGCTGTACCCGCAGTTCTGCCCGCGTTTTAGAAACTTATTATATTAAGCTTGTCAAATTAATTTTTCCATTTCCCAACTTTAGGCAAACTTACGAAAATGATCTATGGCTTTAAATCTTTTTCTATAGCAATAGCGCTGATTTTCTTGAAATTGGTGAAGTCGTTCGGACGCTTTTTTGATTAGTAATTATCTGCTCTGACTCTTTGCTGACATTATTTAATAAGAAATCACTCATCTCAGGGATTTCAGTTAGCAAAACAAAAAATGTAGATATGTACGAGTATGTATGTTATTTTAACGATGTGATACATTCTATGCTAGACACGATCAAAATTGTTTCAGGAGTTTTTAAGTGATGTGCGAAAAACTAAAGTGGCTTAAGGTTTGATATACAGATACTTCTGAATTCTGAATTTTATTAGCAACAAAATGAAAAAAAAAAACTTAGGTTAGGTCACATGTGAAATATGTAAAGAATCGCTGCCGTAAAGAAAGTGCCACTACTAACCAGATCATGGCGTTTAAGGCCATTAACAATGATAACTTTGTATTTAAACCTTAAATTTTATCGCATCTCTCCCTGCTTTATCCCATACAACACAGCTTCTCAGCTCCCCCTATAGTAGCACCAGAAGGTTGGATGCCATTATTTTGTTATAATACTTTCATACCAGTTCTTTTAAAGGCAAGTACACATTTGGTTTAATATTTTATCTAAACTAGAAGTTAACAGTGTAGATTTTACAAAGTAAGTCCGAATTTACACAGTGACTCAAAAGATGCGACTCGGTCAAAATTTAATAAGTGGATGTGAGATAGGGCATAAAATATAAGGATTGAAGCATTAGAAGTCGTTCGCAAAATTTTCCTTGATTCGTCAAATGCCACGATGCTGACTCACAAAAAAAAAAAAAAAAAATGAACACCAGAATGCTGTGGACTTTCAGGATGAGTTTTCAAATAAAAGCAGCTAAGAGTTGTAAGTAGCAGCATTAGAAAATATTTCCTAAACACAAATAGGTACTTCTAAGTACTGGTACTTATTACATAGTTACTGTAGTTAGTTATTAGTCAGTTATCAGCAAAGCAAAGATTGTGCCAACTGACTACATTCTTCTACATTATAATATCAAAAGGAATAGGTATGAAAAGCCGTACATATTTTGAATGTTTTGAAATCAGTCAATCAAATATTCATTCTATAAAAAAATTCTAGCGGAGAAGTACAAACATAAGTGTATTAATTTATGGGCGTTGCAGTCAAATTTCTCAGAATTGACGGCATAGAGCTATTTTCAAAACCACTGATCTTTTAGAAACCGAATTCAATCATCCCCGATTTCGTGCTGAAGCAAAAATTTCGCAAAAAAATCATTCAAATCGTATAACAGAGCAGAACTTGCTATGGACGAAGGAAACATAAAAGCTTCACAGATAAACTCCTATATACATAGGTACAGCCGCCAAATGGAAACTTCACATTGTTCTATTAGACTTTATATTGGATATGATCTATTAGCGGTAACATAATATGTACCTCTAAATCTTTTAACTCTTTCGACCCCAACGTTGCTTGAGAGCAATTTCGCATGTTTATATGCTTACCATCCGCGTTCTTTTTATTTTTGTTTGATGAACCGTAATGATAACGATAGTCATATATGTCTGCACGAAGTATGATTAAATAATAACTCATTTGTGAATCATTTAGCAAAGTTATTGTCAAAAAACTACAGCAGTGATGGCGAAAAAATTGGATTGGAAATTGGATAATTGAATTGACTTCAGGAAGGCGTTTTTAAATATACGATTTTTTTCAATAATTATAATAGTAATTATAAATCTGTAAATCAAATATTTATCAGCAAACGCTAAGTTTAATATTTGATTAAAAAAAATTATTGTTTCAAATAAATTGTATACCACCATTACCCAACGTTGCTCACAGGCAACTTCCTTTAGCGCCCAAACGGATGGGCGTAGCAACTTGAAATTTTGCCTTGACACTTCTAGAATAAGTATAATATGATTAGAAGTAAAAACAAATTTTTAAGTCACAGAAAAATAATTCGGGGTCGAAAGGGTTAATAGTCTTTTACATTTTAAGTAGATTATACTCGTATAGTCCGTTCCAAATCACTTGATCGGGTTTTTGCGCAGGCTCTTTTTATTTGTACGAGTTTCACTCATTTTCATTCCTAAGAGATAAACCAACAACAACTACAGCTAAAAGAAATTCAAATTCGAGAGAACGAAAGAAAAAGAGGAGGAGCAAAAGGAAAACAGGCTGTATACCCATACTTTGATGTTTTTCACCGTAAAGTTGCGGGACTTCTGACGAATCAGAATTAAGTTGCGTGATGAGTATACCGGATTTCAGAAAAGGACCGAAGGGAACAAATCCCAGCTTCTCAGATTTACTTGCTTGAACGGTGCATATCAATTGAAGGGAATTTTTCCAGTTGTTGTTTTGTATGTAGATTTTATTTGGTTTTTAAATAAAAACACTTATTGTATTTGTTGTATTTATCCTATTTTGGAAAATTAAAGAAACAGTTTTATTTGGGCTAAACGAAATATAATAAAACATGCTTAATTAACTAATACAATAAATAAATTAATTAATTCGCAGTAAAACATACCACTTGAATTATATTTATAAAATATTTGCTCATAACTAACGCTTTCCGCTTTATAAAAACGAAAAGAAGTTTTACCAAACTAGAAAAAAACATCATACAGAGTTAAGTGGAGAATATCATTACCCATCCTTAGAAGAATTAAGAGAGATTTCATCCCCTTTATTATTTTGGGAAATTTTTCTCTGCGCACGTTGGGGTATTTCAAGTGATTTGGAACAGACTATACTAGGTAATCTTATTGAAATACAGGATTTAGAAGAACAGATTTCAAAATCTTCAAATGTTTTCACAGAAATTTAATAAATTTTATTTGGCAATCGTCTGATTGCTTGAAACCTATTTGAAAATTTTCTGTCAAATTAACAATAATTAAATTTACAAAATTACGGACCCAATTATTCAATGGAAAGTGTTTTAAATTTTATTTATAAACTTTGTCAGGATTTTATCAAACAAACGGATTTTTAAATATCACATAAAAAAAATCATATACATATGTATAGAATATACTGGAGATTTAGAGATTTTGAAATTACTGAATTTTCTAATTTGCTTCAGTGGACAATTTAAATGGAAGTCAGAGCTGAGATTGGAATAGTAAATCGTAAATTAATAGTACCTAATTTCTATTTAACTACTTTTTTTTTCTGAAAACCAGTTAGTTACCTATTTTCGAAATGGTACCTGTTTGGTTATTAGTTAGTTACTTTTGTTCAATCACACTACTACTGCACACAATTCATCTTAAATTATGCACAGACATATGTATGTAAATATGTATCTACTTGTTTGACATACATATTAGATATCACGTATTTCAAGGTCAAATGTGAAACTTTTGGCAAATATCCGCTAACATAACTTAATTATTATAAGAATATAAATCACAGAGTTAGGTACTTTTCGAGTCTTCCCCAATCACAATAACAGAAATCGGCAGCACATGCTTATTTCAATCCAAAATAAGCAGAAATTATAATTTCCATTCTTGACCAACGAATGGAAGAGCGTGAATGAGCATCAAAAGAAAACTACAGGCACATTGTTGAAAGCTCCCACTTACTTGAGTAAAACTACCAAAAGCTTACATACCACAAGTAACTCAAATAATATATGAATATTTGCGTGCTCAAGATAAAAATAGCATAGGGGATGGTTTCGAGTAATATTTTTCCATTTTTTCTTTTCGCATTTTTCTACTATAAGTAGGCGAAAGGGTTATTATTATTGCATTAAAAGAAATCAGTCAATAGTACCAATGCCAATTGTATGAGAATTCATTTGTTTTTGCTTCAAAAAAATGAGGCATAAGTTACAAAAAATTAAGATTACTCGTACATGTGACTTGCATGTATTTAGGTTGTCAATTAGATTGCTTTCATACATAAATTTGTTTGCTTTTATCATTTTGTTACATATTTGTTGGTTGCAATGCAACCAATAGTACTTATACAGTCCAAATAATTATTAAATACCGGTGGTGAAATTGTTGAACACGGCTATATTGCATAATCTTAAGCGTTTCAGGCGTTTACTTGTGTTTAGCCTGAAAGTAGTCTAGTAGATTCGTTGGAACTAAAGCTTAATTTAAGCAATTTATACGCGACGTATTCTGAGGCGTTTTGGAAACTGTATGACAACAAAACTCACGAGTGGCTTACACGAACATATCGTCGAATGCATGGCAAAACTACAGAACTGACATTTAAAAAAATCCGCTTTTTGATATCAGAGTAACAGGGTAGCCGCTAGGCGATTTCTAAGCATCCGGGACCTAGGAGACTACTTTTTGAAAAATGCTCAAATTGCACACTTTTTCAAAATGTTCGCGACTTTTGGAACACTTTTTTAGTTCTTATTCATAACATCTCAAATCGCTTATTTCTTTTTAAATATTTTGCAACAAACCGAGTTGTATATACAATTTTCATCTTGTCTACATTTTAAAAATAAAATGAGTACGCGAGGCGCTCAATGTTGAGCAGCTACTTTTCCGAACGGAACGATCTATGCTTCGATGGTTTGGTCATGCAGTTCGTATGTCCCCAGACCGGCTTCCAAGACGTGTTATGATTGCCGTGCCATCAGCTAGGCGACTCTCCGGTAGGTCCAGAAATAGATGGTTGGACCAAATCAGACATCTCTCCTAGAGCCGTCAGGGACTGCTCCTGATGAGTTGGAGTCAACGGCGGAGGATCGAGAAGGATGGAGGGACCATCTGAGCATTCTACCCCCGCGACCCTCATGAAGTACTAGCGGGCCTTTGAAAATGTATGTATGCATGTACGTAGGAACCGACTCAATAAAAATGTTTAAAGCGAATCTTTGCAAATTATTCCCTTAATTTATTCCGTTAAGGAAATTGTACAATTAATGTTTATTAAGGATTATCTTAAAAGTGTAGACATTGAAATGTAGACTTTTTCAATTTCTAAGTTTAACTGTTTAATTGAATGTAAAACAAATTGATAAGGTTAATTAACAGTATGTAATATATATAAATGAATGGAACCTCAGCATAGTTTGCCCGATCCTGAAGAAAGGAGACCCTCTAAACTGCGCCAATTATAGAGGTATAAGTCTCCTCAACATCGCATATAAGATCCTGTCTGCCATATTATGTGAACGCCTAAAACTGATCGCCAACAACCTGATAGGTCCTTATCAGTGCGATGGAGAACTCTCGCTGCTCCATCAAAGTCGGTAAGAACATCACCGAACCATTCGATGTAAGGAAAGGTCTAAGACAAGGTGACGCGCTATCATGCGATCTCTTTAACATACTCGCAGTACTTGAGAGAATTGTACGAAACTCACAAGCTAACACCGGAGGTACAATCTTTTACAAGTCTGTACAACTACTCGCTTATGCCGATGACATTGACATAATCGAAAGAACTCAGCGGGCCGTCAATGGTGTATTTACGAGTATTGAGATCGAGGCAGCAAAGATCTAGCGGTCTAGCGGTCAATGAAAGCAAAACAATATATATGCTGTCTACAAAAAAGGACACCCAACATCGGCGTCTTGGACAGAACGCCATAATAGACAGATATAATTTTGAGGTAGTAAAGGATTTTGTCTACCTAGGCTCTATGGTAAACTCCGCAAATGGAATCAGTAGGGAGAACACACGAAGAATTACTCTTGCCAATCGTTGTTTCTATGGGCTAAGACGGCAATGGAGTAGGAAAGCCCTATCTCGAACTACCAAGGTAACTCTTTATAAGACACTAATCATCCCAGGCCTGCTGTATGGCGCAGAGGCATGGGCTTTGACAAAACCGGATGAGGATGCCCTTGGTTATTTCGAGAGAAAATTTCTTCGAGCGATCTTTGGTCCCGTCTGCATAGACGGTGAGTGGAGGAGGAGGTACAATGCCGAACTATATGGCCTGTACAAGGACATCGACTTAGCCAGAAGAGTTCACATACAGCGACTAAGATGGCTGGGTCATTTAGAGCGGATGGAGCCTAACATTCCCGCTAAGAAAGTTTTCGAATCCACCCCGGATGGACAACGCAGTAGAAGACGACCTCGCGGTAGGTGGCGCAAACAAGTGAAGAGGGACCTCAACCAACTTGGCGTGCGCAACTGGAGGCAGCTGGCTGGAGAGGTTTGTTGGTTGAGGCCCAGGTCCACCCCGGACTGTAGCGCCATCTAAGCAAGCAAGCAAGTAATATATATGTAAAGAAAAAAAAAAAAAAAACAAATGAAAGCACGCAGCTAATGATACCAAGATGATGTAGTCACTGCTATGCAATCAATCTGATTGATTTTATTATGATAGCGTTTACAACAAATAAAAAATGTTTACAACATAGAGAAAATAATTCGAAGTACCGGAGGGTGACTTATTGCGAGCAATAAACAACTAAAGTACAGTAACTCAGAGCAAATATGATAGTTAAGTGGCATGAATAATTTTGTAATGATAATAATTATAACCAAATTAATGATACATGATACAACGAGTTACTCTATGATATATGGTATGATATTGATAATCTTGCACACAATATCACGATAATCACAATAGCGATATTTATAATACATTGGTTATAATGGCGAAATGTTTATTAGAGAAGAAAAATTGTTAAAGATGATTATGTTAATATCATAAACAAAAAAACAATGTTTTTAAATTCTATCAAGTACCGGTAGCTGAGATTGAGGAATTAGCATTCAAGACAAGAAACTTTCAGCGTTCCGCTCTGAAGTTATAAAATCCGATAATGATTCAAAAATGATTCTGAGTTTTGAAACTAATCGAATTATCGAATTCAGAAAAGGTTATATGTAGAAGTATATAAGCTTCTTGAGGCAAAATCTCGAGACGAAACGTTTAATAAAATATTTCAAAAAACATGACATTGGTCAAATTAAAAATAATTCAAACCAAAGAATGTTCGAAAACCTTTACAATTTAATTTTTTAAATATATTTATTCTCCCGCATAGTAGCATCTCTGCGCCTCAGTTTTTTTTAATTATCACTAATAAAAATAAATTAACAAACAGGTTTGTACCTGCGATTCTATGCTATACGCGCTAAATTTAATTGAAGCGAAATGTGATTTAGATGATTGGGTTCCGAGTACAAATCGGAAGATGTACATAAAACAAATCGTAAAAACATAGTGCGATTCTTAAATGAACATATTTAAAGTTGACTGTTTTTACTAACTGGTTTATTTCAGTAAGAGTATAATTCAGATTTCGGCAAAATTTCTCATCAACTTGTTTTTATTAAGTTTTTTGAGTTTTTCTTTTATTATTTGTTTTATAATAACCGTATTTTATTACCACTCATGGTCCATATGGATCATTGGTTTCTATGCAATACAACAACAACACGAGATCTTGCTTTCTGTTAGGATCAATTTCGTGATCTAGAATTTTTTTTTATTCCTTGGTAGGCTACACAACCACACAACAAGACACAAGGAAAATAATTCGTTGATCCAGATCCGGATCGTTTTGTTTTCGTCGTGTGATCTATATGGATCTTGGGTGATAATAAAATACGGCTAATGTAATCTTCCTATGAATTTTCAAATTCTTTAAAAAAGATATTTTGGAGATATTTCCTGTAATATGTTATATATAAATTTACTTTAACCGTTTCACTTTTAAATAAGTAAGAAAAAGTACTGTCATAACCAAAAAGTCCAAGGACTTTGCGAAAAGCTTGTATGGATTCCCTGCCATTTTGTTGGACACGAAAACCAATTCCAAAGTGCCACATGACCTGGAATGTGCAAACTCTTTTTACTTTATTTTACAATGTAACCAGTTAAAGTACTAAGAAGAAGGGAGGTAAGCAAATATTTGAAAGAAGTGATAATAAAATCTTTTCGAAAAAAATTGCAGCGCGAAATAAGTCAAATTGTGGACAAAAGCCCACCAACTGTTCGCAAAACTATAACGAAATATAAAAACACCGTCAATGTAGGAAATGATGACCGATCTGGTAGGCTACACAACCCTCAAATGTTTCGTCGCGTGGTTTATGAAGCCGGATACCATGGTCGAAGCATTCGGAAGAAACCATATGTAAGCAAAGTCAATCGGCAAAAGCGACTTCAATTTGCCAAATACCATCGATATTATAGAGCAGACTTCTGGAAAACCGCGTTTTTTTCTGACGAGAGCAAATTTAACATTCGTGGCTCAGACGGACATGAACAAATTTGGAGAAAACAAAAATATACAGAGCTCAATACTTTGAATATGTCAGAAACAGTAAAGCACGGCGATGGAAATGTAATGGTATTGGGGTGTACGGTAGCATCTGGCGTCGGGAATTCCATGTTATTGTCTCTTTGATGAATAGATATGATTATTTAAACATTTAAAAAAAAACACCTACAGGACAGTGCCAGAAAGTTGGGTATGGAGACGTCATTTGTCTTACAGCAATAAACATACTTCCCACGTTGTCAAAAAATGGCCGTTACATAACGTCCGCAACCAACTTAAAATGCAGCTACAATCGCCATGTAATATTTTTTAAAGAAATATATGAATTCTAAAAAAAAAAATTCATTATCTTGTATATATGTATACATATATAGGTAATTATAAGCTTTTGTTTTAATGGAAAGTTCTGTGAATTGAGGGATCCTTACTAACTTTTGTGACTAATTGTATGTGTATTACTGGCGTAAAATGAAAATTAGGTGCTGCATTTCTTAGTTTTAGGGCAAGAAATTTTAAGAAGTTGTAGGTAATAATCTTCAATCAACGGGAGCATGATGACTTCAAGTTTTAGGTGCAAACGAACGTGGGTGGATCAGATCAGAGTCCACGCGAGCGGAGCCGCGGGCACAGCTAGTATATATATACATTTGTGGGGCAAATAGAAGGTAAGTGCCGGGCATGTTTGGGTATGTCAACAACTGTCAGGCAGCTGCTTCAACTATATTTTAAAATTTCGATATCTCGAAAACTAAGCGTTTCCCCACTTATATGTATATTTATATATTAATACTTAGAAACACCTTTTCTAATACATTTCAAAATCATCGAAATCGAAGGGTAGGCCATTTTTCGAAATAATAACGATGAAAATTATAAAAAAAAAAATTGTTTCAACCCCTTCCGGTCGGGGTCGCCAAGAAACCTCTTAAGTAGTTTATTTTTAAGGATGATGGAATATTCTTACAACATTTCAAGACAACCGGACGGTTCTGGTTTTTGGACCTCAAGCCGCCATTTAAAACAATGTTTTCGTGTACCCTGTTTATAAAATGTCAGTTTTGTGGTTTTGTCATACACATGACGATATGTACTTCCACCTACTGTGTTCGGATTTAAATTTTTTTACAAGAATTTAAATTTTTTCAAAAACAAATATTATAGAGTACTTGGTACTCTGAGTGGTAATGTATGCGGTTTTGAGTAGTAGGTTTTCGGTTCAAGTACCAATCATAATAATTGCACACCACCTTGAATGCGAAAAAGCAGCAAATTCTCCCCGATTAGTTCGGACACCACGCATAGAATAAGTACACACTGAACCTTAACACTACTTGAGCTTCAAACCATTACTTTCCTTACCACCTCTTCATTTACAACTTTCGTCATACGATTGCATTAACAAAGGATATGTACATAAATTCAAGCCGATTTTAATATGCATAAACAAAATTTGAAAAAATAACAGCAATAGTCAGGCAACTAATGGGCAATGCTAACATAGAGCGTATACCTTATTAGTGCCCTCGGATCTAGAGAACCGAACCAACAGTCTATCCATTATAGAACTGAAAATCAAGCTAGTGTTTACTTCCGCCGACAGTGGTAGGTCAGTAGACCAGAATACCTGGTGGGAGCACAACATTTACTTATTTACTTCACTCTGTATGACGCTACAGCGCTGGGTCTTGACCAATAAGCCTGCATTTCTTTCCGCTTGGCTGCCTTTCACATCTACCCATGAATTCCGTAGGTGATGTTTTATTACACCGGGCAACTCGCCGGGATGAGTAGGAGGGAGGAAAGTTAATGCCCATTTGCTCTTCATGTCTCATTAGTTTAGTATAGTCAGTTGACGCAAAGGATAAAACTCTTCTATATCCTGGAAAAAATCAAGCGATAAAATAATAAATCTAACGCAGACGGATTTTTTGGCTGGGGTCAGTCTACAAAGTGATATTTTGACTGAATAGTAAGGCCCTAAACTATGTTAATTAACCATGATCCTAGTACTATCACATATTCACTCCTTTCATGCAAGCTTCCATTAGGCATGTTCATTTTATCAAACCACAGCTTACCGTTGTATTCTATTTCGAACAATAGTAAGAGTATTACACTTTAACAAAGTCACTCAATCCTAAATTACAGGTGATTGGCCACTATAAGATACAGCTTTGCGCCTTTAAAATAAAAGATTCCACCGCTATTTCGAAATGAGCTGTAACACAGCTTAACCTTTTGAAAAAAAAGTCAATCATACGGAGACAAACATTAAAAAGAATTTTAATTGACCAATGAGTATTTAGTGGTTATTTGCAATAGCGGACCTGATTCGTTTTAAATCCAGGTGTATTGGGGTTGCGTATTTATTAAGAGTCCTTTTATGAAAAACAGTCTCCAAAAATGCCGAAATAGAGATGAACATATTAACTCCGATACTTTTCTTTGTAACTTTTTAAGCCTTAAATATTTTTTTAGTAACTTAAGGACTAATGAAAGTAAACAACTTTATCTCTATTTTCATTTTTCCACTTTACTTCTATTAGCTACCCGAAAAACATGATAAAAGTAAAAGCAAACTTCATACGACTCTGGTGTATTATTGCATTAGCTGTGGAATACCCATGTAAACCCATATAGTCCTTCTTTAGAATAGAATGAGAATGCACTCTACGAGAACAAGGTGGAGAAACCAAGGAAATCGTTACCCACATTCGAACCTAATTCAATTTCTTTACAACTTTCTTTGCACTCTTTTGGGTGACAAGACTACACAAGAGTACACGAATACCTCCAACAACACAAAAAAGAGGAACATTTCTTTCACCTTTTCATTCATCCAATAAAGACAGACACACAGACGTTTAACAGTTCGCTTGACGTCCTTTGATTTTTTTTTTTTTTTTTTCGAAATTCCTTTGAAGGCGTAAGAGAATATGTAATTTTTTTTTCTTATAACCATGTTTCAAGAGGTACTTGATGTTTAGAGTTTAAAAAGTTTTCCTCTAAGCGACGCTGTCGACGAAATAAAATCACCTGTATTAAGTTGAAAGTTTTACGGTGATAAGGGCAACAGAATAATACCATTGAGACATGTCAGAGGTCAATACGAAAGAAAAAAAATGCTATTCCTGTTTCGCTGTGAGCCAATGTCAGAGCCTCGACAAACATGTACGGCGGTTATACTGAATTGCAATCTCGAATGCGGACTGGATGAATCCTTGAAAACTTCTTAATAGAATTTTCCATTTTCACATTTTCACATGAAGAAGTTTACGTTACATGAATTGACATCCCTTCTTCCTGTTTCTTTTTGATTCTCAGCAGCAACTTAATCGTTTTTAAATGCACTCACACTCATTGGATAGGAAAAGTAGGTACACCACGAGAAAAGTTAAATAAACGTGAAGAGAGGTTGAAGGAGGAACAAAATACAAGTAGACGTCGCCTACGTAGAGAGCAGCCCACAACTTAATCGAGCGCGAAAAAGGACTTAAATTGAGCGATTTTCCTTGTGAAAGTATGTAAAGTAAATGCTAGGATATGAATAAGGAAAACGTTTCCATTCGTTCTGGCAGGGATCAGATAGGAGATCAAGACGGCTTGTAATGAAGCCGACGATTTGATTTGCATAAATACTTATTCCTTGTGGCAGAACATTGGATAAGTAGTTTGATGCTTTCGTCTACTGAATATCCGTTCCTAGTCACTTGAGTGAGTGGTAATGATGGCGATGATGGTGACATATGTAGCAGCAGTGAGCTCGGCATGCTGCTTTCTCGATTACACTGTCAAGTGGAATAGATTGAATAGGGTATATTCTTTTGGTTAAATAGGGTATGCATTCAGAGACTATAAATCAGAATAAAAACATTTAGATGTTTGAATAGGGAGAAATTCACAACTAAAAGGAGAGTAGATGAATCCTTAGAGCTTTCTTATTGATTTTGTTATTTTAATCTTTGAAAGTGCAATTTTTCATTGTACAATAAATGCATTGGGACTTGTGGGGTTTTTCCTTTCACTTCCTCTTAGATGAAGTATAATTTTATGGTGAATGGTTACATAAACCATCGTGATTGTAATAGAGTTTGTAGTAATAACATACATTTTGCACAGCAAAATAACATAACACATTTTCATTGTAATATTATTGGCAAAGCCCAAGCGAATCTACAATAGGCAACAATTTATCAGTTAAAGTGCCAACGTGGACATGCATGTTAATACATATGAATGTCCATTGCCCACTCTTATTTTCAGGGTAGGAGAAATGCATCCTTATGTATGCAGTAGATTCCATTAGTAAAATGGTTACTATTGGCTATGATGCGTTATAGCAAAAAATCAACAGACGTAATGCTATACAAGGTGGCCCAAAATGTATAACCTTATCAGAAGATGCTATAACTTTTGCAAATGACGGAAACTGTCAGTTTTGTTTTGATATTTGTAAAGTAAACAGATGCAGAACAAATGTCGATAAGCCATGAAACGCTATACCCCTCAAGGTCACGGAATACTCGTGACTAGTGATTTTCGGTCGAAATTCATTATTAGCGACGAGGCCCATTTCCATCTGAATGGATACGTAAACATACAAAATATGCGCTTTTGGGGTACTGAGAATTCACGTATCGTTCACGAAGAGCAATTATATTCACTCAAAGTCACTGCATGGTGCGCCATTTACACCGGAGGCGTCATCGGGTCTCATTTTTCGAGGACGCCATGGGTGCCACGGTTACTGTCACTGGTGAGCGTTACAGACCCATGATCAACGAGTTTTTACTGTCGCAACATCTTATGTCGTACATCTTATGTAGTTACTCTTAGTTACTAAGAAACTGGAGCCTTTGGAATTTGAACACAACGTGAATTTGATAATTTTAAGTTGCTCTGACTTCTCAATTCCTTATTTCCGTAAATGAGATTAGAAACCTGTGTTCAAAGAATCCATATTTTGGCCACGTTGGTAACATTTAAGAAAACAAATAAAAACACTTGCTTGTTAAATGCGAACTAAACAGGAACTGTCTCATGTTAAGAGGTGTCATAATGTCTTTGATGGAATGCTTACTCGTTCGATGGAATCTGTCCGTTTACTAACGGTTTGCTCGCTCTACGAAATTTTCCGATAATCCTCTCTTGTCTTTCGAAGATCAGTGACTTGACTCTTGCACAATTAGAAGTAGTCAAAATTTAAATCAAGCGATATCATTTTTTGGATTATGATCAGTTATATTGTTCTAAGCCACCCACTGTGCGGTGGTGGCAACATCATGGTTTGGGGGGCTATAGCGGTGACGGGGTTTGGAGATTTAGTATTCATCGATGGTATCATGGATCTGTATAAATACGTGAACATGTTGAAAGATAATTTGCTGACATCTATGGAGTGTTTAGGCATTAGAAAACAGCTTTTCTCGTCCTCCCCTGGCGATGCTTCCCGGCTGGGTGAAATGTTTATGGTCAAATGGGTTTCCAAGGATAACAACGAACAGGTTAAACCCAACTTTATTAAAAAACCTAGATCTAAGCCTAATAATAATTCCATAATAAACCCTAGATCTAAGCATCACACATTTAATGCCCCACCTTCCAACCCTTCATACAACCCTAATACTAATCCTCCGCCCTCCAATTCTTCCAACAACTCTAAACCCTCCAATAATAACTGGTCATTCCGAATGGGTTTATTTACGAATTTTAATTCGCTACCAAATTGTCAAACGTCAAGCGAGTTTCATTCGACCTCTCGCCTGCCCCTTCTACCTCATCAAACACTAAAGACATTCCCCCAGCCAACTACACTAATTTCATCCATTCTCACACTCTTAACCCTGCTTCCTCCTCATCGTCCGCCCCACCTAGATCTTCTGACCCACCGTCTTCTAATGTCAGTTCCACTAACTCTACTTCCACATCACCTGCTTTTTTAGACCGACTGTTCCCTCCCACCACTAAACTAACGAAAAAATTTGCAGATTCCATTAATAACAGTCGCTATGTAGTCTCACGTTTAAGAGATGGAAAAATCTACAAAAATGTCCGTATTTATCTTGCTTATCTTCGCGATAAAGATGATTCCATCTGCATTGATGGGAAAACTAATACCAACATTAAGGTTTCCATCTCTCAAGAAGGTCTCCCTACTGACAAGAATGCTGTGATGAAAATCGTTGTTCAGTTCCATGAGAGTCTTAATATACCCCCTCTCCATGTAACAAACGATCTCTCATCTCTCGCATCTTACATCAGTTCTAAGCGTAGGTCCCACCTCCAAAGGACTCGCGCTGACCTAATCAGCGCGTCTCACTCTATAATCAGTTATCGTCTCACTCTCTTCCTCCTGAGCACGTTTCAACCCAAAACATCCCGCATGCTACAGCTGCCTCCTCTGAGTCCCTGTCTATTTATTACCAGAACGTGAGATGTCTGCGAACTAAAACCTCCTCCATATTTCTTAACTCTTAAAAACTCCACTACCATATTTTTGCTCTCACAGAAACGAACTTGTCCTCTAACTTCATGAATAGTGAGCTATTTGCCTCTGATTTCTTTATCTTCTGAGATGATGGCCAATTGAAAGATGACGATTCCTCTGGTCGTGGTGTTTTTTTGGCGATACATATTAGCTTCGACTCAACTTTCGTTAAATCCTCACCCTCACCTGACTTCGAATATATGTATTTGCGTCAAAATCACCTTCCCAAGGCGTAACCTCTAGATTCTGTGTTGCTATATTCGCCCATCTCAACCAATCCAGGGCTATCAGCTTGCCGTAGACGCGATCGATTCCCTAAGTGACATTGTAGACGCCTGTGACGATGTCATGATTCTGGGAGACTTTAATCTCCCCCATCTCCAATGGACTCTGTCTGAAGATGAGTCCCATTTCGTTGTTGTAAGCCCTACCTCCGAAAAAGAGGTCCAATTCCCTGACTGTCTCTCTGACTACGGCCTTTTCCAAATTAGTGGCATAACGAACTACTTGGATAGACAACTAGACCGTATCTTCTCAACCGATCCCGCTAATTGCATCGTTAGTGAAAGCAACCATCTTCTCTCCACATTACACCGCTTCCACCCACCTCTTCTCTTAGCATTTTCGTAAAACAATTTCAGCACAATCCCTCACTGCGAGAACTCATATAGCTTCAATTTTCGCAAAGCAGTTTTCGCTAAACTCAATAATCTTCTCACTAAAGTAAACTTTAGTTCTCTCCAAGTTGACACCATTGACAATGCTCTAGCGTATTTCTATGACCAAATTTTTACCTGCCTCATTCAATCAGTCCCTTTTGTACCTCAGAAAAACTTTACCTCAGCCCCGCCATGGTATAATAAAGAGCTGCGCTCGCTCCATAACAATAGAAAGAAATTATGGAAAGCATTCCTTAAATCATGTTCACTCCCAATTCTCTAAACTCTGTGAATATCTATACACCGAATATCTTGATAGAATGCAATCCACGCTAATCAGTTACCCCAAACGTTTCTACCACTTTATTAATGTCAAACGTAAATCTGATAGCTATCCATCCACTTTGAAATTTGATAGTAATTCTTCGACCCTAAAACAATTGCAAATCTGTTCACTAATTTCTTCAGCCAATCGTTTACTGATCACGTTACCCAAGCTGATTATAACTACTTCCGCTACCTACAAAACTACAGCCAAACCTCCTTAGGCACAATCGATATTACTTCGGCGTCCTTATTAGATAAGATTAAGAAACCAAAGGACGAATACTCCCCCGGTCCTGATGGCCTTCCCACTATAGTTCTCAAAAAATGTGTCAATCACTTAGCCCAACCCCTCACTACTTTATTCCGTTTATCTATCCCGCAGGGAGTTTTCCCCGAAATTTGTAAAAATTCATGCATTATCCCCACCCACAAAAAAGGTAGAAAAAGTGAAATATCCAACTACCGGCACATCGTTAAACTGTCCTGCATACCTAAGCTATTTGAGAGCATTGCTTATGACACAATGTTTTTCCATTGTAAGACTATCCTTTCACCGAACCAGCATGGATTCTTTAAGGGCAGATCAACAATCACCAATCTTACCGAGTTTGTGTCTAGCACTCTGTGCGTTTTGGAAGATGGTAATGAAGTCGACGTAGTTGCCATCGACTTCAGCAAAGCCTTCGACAAAATTTCGCATGCTATCATTCTTCTCAAACTTAAGGCTTTTGGTTTTCAACATGGGTTCATCTCATGGATTGAATCTTACTTGGAAAATCGCCAGTATAAAGTTCTCTTCAGATCTTCAATTTCTGATCCCATTAAAGCCACTTCGGAGTCCCTCAAGGCAGCCATCTGGGTCCAATGATCTTCATCCTGACAATTAACGACGTTGATTGTATCATCAATGCTGCCAACCTTTCTGTATACGCTGATGATATGAAAATCTTCAGGCCAATATCATCCCCTGCCGACTTGAGTATACTTGCCAGGTATGGTCACCCTACTATGAAATCCATATCTTGCGAATCGAAGCTGTTCAGCGAAGGTTCATCCGCTTTGCCTTACGTGGTCTTTCTTGGGCTGATAGCTACAACTTACCACCATACACGGACCGTTTGAAACTAAGAAATTTACAGTCTCACCACAAACGTCGCGAAGTTGCTGACATCTTGTTTATTCATCAGCTATTAGCTGGCAACATTGATTCCCCCGCGCTACTGCATATGATCTCTTTTAACACCAACCCACGTAACCTCAGGTCCTCACCCCTCTTTCGTCCTATTCCTCACCGCACCAACTATGGATATATCGAACCAATGTCCAGAATGCTCCGCAGAGCCAATCTCGCTCAATCCGCTTTCGACTTTCATAATAGCAAAGCCTCCCTAAGAAATGCCCTTCGTTCCATTAATTCCTTCTCCTGAGCCATAAACTGTTAGTGTTTAAGTTCTAGTGTAAGGTTTGTAGATTGTAGCACGCCAAGAAAAAAAAGGTTTTATTTAAGTTAGGTTAAGTGTCCCTCTGTTAGTTTAAGTTCGTGCTTATATTAAGCTTAAATAAATAAATAAATAAATAAACATTGGGTCTTTCAACAAGATAACGATCTAAAGCATACAGCTTTGTTAGTTAAAGAGTGGCTGTTATGCAATGTACCAAGCCAGATAAATTCCCCACCGGATTAAAATCCCATCGAACATCTGTGGCCACAAACCATAACCGACTAAGTCGGTTTTCAGAAAAGACGTTTAGAGTTTTCGTTTTTACTGAAAACGTATGGGATTTTGGAATTTTAGTCTTATTTCTTTGCCCATAACTCGGTAACGATAACAGATAATAGAGTAAAAAATGTACAGCATAAACTTTGAATAGCAAACCATCTTCTGGCATCCTTAACTCAATTTTGTCCTACCTCGACTTAGGCGGTTATGGTTTGTGGCCACCGATATATGGGATGAATTGGATGAGTTAGAAAATATGACGCTACTACATATGAAACCCTAAAACACACATTAGAAAGAGCTTGGTCGAAAATAATACCAGAGATCACCCATAACAATGTCAATGTCTCGATGACTCCCAGTAGTGGTGGGTCAACAAGATATCAAAAAACAATACGTTTCCCTGGGGCTAAGTCTATTCATTTTGGTTTATGGTCGTCTTTTTGTTTGGACCTGCGTTGTAAAGAATTGCTTAAGAACTTTTGGGCGATTGTTCATTTGGGAGTTTTGGGCGATTATTCGCATAACATTTTGAGATATGTATTTTCACTTTTGGCATTTTGGGCGATCCTTCACCATGAGAATAGCCCAACATATAAAAATGCGTAAACGCCTAAAATGAAAGTGAATACACGCCCAAAAAATGTTCAGGTTTTTTTTGACGATTGTTAATTTTTGGAATTTGGGCGATTTTGTTTTGGGCGGTTCGCACAGCCTTTTTTAAGTTTAAGTCAACCGCAACAAAATAACTAATTATAAAATAATAGATCTACATAGAGAGAAAACGCGTAATAACTATTTTACGAGATAAATTTAGCCTTGGTAAAGCATAGACCACTTAACGAAAATACATAAGAAGTAAAAAGCACAAGAAGAAATGCAATATAATTGTGTAAGGAACTGATCGCGAAACAAAGTAAAAAGAAAAACAAAAGAACTGTTGCAATGTGAATAAAAATTATTGTAACCAAAACAAAATGATTGTTAACGAAATGAAGGTTACCTACCTACCACGGGTCTTCATTTGACCGGGCACTCGGGTGAAAAAAGTTAAGCAAATTTAATTGTGTGGCCGAAGTGAAAACCCTATGGCAAAGTTACAAACACCATTTATGGAGCTTATGGACACAGACGAATTTTGTATACATAATAATAGTATTATGATGGTTAAGTGGATCTACGCACACATATACATGCGGTAAATAGCTGTTTTTGTAAATTCCATGTGATGTAATGTACATATACGAGTATGTATATGTATGTATGTCATCTGATAGCATATGTATAGACTAGTCCAAATATTACTGTTTTTCAAGGTTGGCCCTAAGTATGGTCAATTTTGAGATTAAAATGAAAATTCCACTTTCACCTCTGTGACGTATAGGTCCACATACCCAAGATATAAAGTGCAATTAAACAGACTTGGCCTATAGTTGTTATGTGTAAGCAAACAGGGCAGCACAATGCATTAAGTTAATAATAATACAATCGGTTCTGTGAATTATGTAACAACATATTACAACTGCAAATATAATCATAGAGAGCATAGAATCTTTTATTTCTATTACATACTTTGAACAATCTTTCCACATCGATGTTACCTTATTTCCGCCAAGTACTCTCTTTGAAACAGTATTACATCCAATCACATTCACAATTATTTATGTACATACATATATCCGTTTACGTAATTGCATTAGCGCTTGAGTTGTCAAAATACTTCCCACCCAGTTAGACTTAAATCGTTGCCGAACGTTTTGCAAAGTATCGACACTCCATCAGTCAAATTGAAGAATCCATGAATGATAACATTGTAAAGCATGTAAATATGTTTGTGTGATTCGATGCGCTACAAGCGACGGCACTTGGAAAAGGATTCTAACATTTATGGTAACGCGTCCTTGAGCGCAAAAGGAACACCTAACTAACTTTATATTCGCGTATTCGCATGTGCATGTGTAGGTACTCCGTCTTTCAAATTTGTGTATTCATCTGTGGGCGGGTAATGGATATATACCCTTGAGACATTATCATTTGATTGCTTGTTTACAGTTAATATAATAATGATTGATGGGAACGGCTCAGGGGTTCTTATATTAGTGCCTGTTTCGTGAAGTCTGTCTGTGGGGTTTGGAAATATGTTTCGCGATGCGTTATTTAAAACAGCGTCTAAGGACGAAAGTTATCCAATTAGCGCTTAGTGTAAAATAGAGAAAAGGGATTTAGGATAACTTTTCGGCAGGCGTATATACATATATACAGTGCACTCTCGATTTTGACTAAACTGACTAAAAAACACGACCCTATTGCAAACTGCATTTTTTGCAGTTGTATCATTTCTTCAATAGTGAGGCCATTTTGTTCTGGCCACTGGAAGCATATGGTGAAACATTTTGCGAGTTATATGTAATTTTACTTTGGGCTGTGATAATAATATCCATTTTCGCACTATGAACAAAAGCTTTTTGTTTTTCTCGGGCTTCTACGTTTTGCAGATTCTCGGATATGAGTTCAGAGATATCATCGCTGCCAAAGTTTTCGTCTGGAAACATCTGGCTGAGCATTGTTGTGATGTCAGAACTTTCTTACAAAATTTGATCCCGAATTAGAAGCAAAGAACGCAGTCTTCTTCCTCCCAATGATCAGGAGTGGAGTTGTGATAACTTCCAACATTTAGCGATTTTTTTCGCTTCTTATTCTTCCCAAGCGTTTGCCAAGAAACAGATGGCATGTTTTAAATGTATGCATTTCAGTGCTTCTTTATAGTTGTACTTGTAGGTAGAAAGAAGATGACTCAACGAACTTTTTTTGTAATAGAGTTTAGTCATCCTTAGGCTGTGCTATTACGAGAGAAACATATTATTGTAATGCTGACACCTTTAATTTTAATTAACGAGTCTATTGGACGACAGGGAGTATTATCAATAAGAAATAACCATATCGACGATGACCTTTCTTACTGTTTCTGGATGCACAGTGGTGTTATTGTGCATTTCGAGATGCGAACTTATCCTTTGAGCGCAAATAAAGGGCTCCTGCTCCACAATCCGCTTGACCGCCTGCTTATCCCTAACAGTTTTTTTTTTTTTTTTTTTTTTTTTATGTCCTGTATCCCCTTGTGGGTCCTAGGGCCTCTACTATGCCTACGCGCCATCGTGTACGGTTTCTGGCAATGTGTCTGAGTTCTCCCCAACTTTTCCCTAACTGCCGTGCCTCCTTCTCGACTGTTCTGCGCCATGTTTTCCGCGGACCGCCAGGTCTTCTGCCATCCTGAGTTAGAGGGTTCCATTGCATAGCATGGTTCGCTATGGAGCTGTCACCCTTTCGGAACGTGTGACCAATCCACTGCCACTTCCGCCGTTGGATAGTTGTGCCTATTGGTTCCTGACCCGTTCTCTCGTAAAGGTGTTCGTTAGAGATACGATTGGGCCAGAAAATCCTTAAGATATTGCGCAGACACCTATTAACGAACGTTTGCAGCTTTCTGGTGATAGTAGTGGTCACTCTCCACGTGCTGCAACCATATAGCAGCACGGATTCAACGTTGGAGCGGAACAGTCTTATTTTGGTGCTCAAACTGATTGCATTGCTTCGCCATATTTTGGACAACATCCCGAACGCGGACTTTGCTTTGGCGATCCTGTTGGCTATATCCAGTTCGGTTCCACCATCGGTCGAGACAATACTCCCAAGATACTGGAAATCCTCTACTCTCTCTACCGGTTGTCCAGCAATGCATATTTGAGCCGATGAGTTAGTTCCAAGGCTGATGATTTTAGTTTTTGTCGTATTAATTTTCAGCCCGACGACACCTGCCTCCCTCTCCACATCTGCTGTCATTTGGTGGAGGTCCATAATTCTGTGGGAGAGTAAGCATACATCGTCTGCGTAGTCAAGATGCTTCAGTTGAGATGTAAGAGTCCATCGAATTCCTCCGTTTCCCGTCGACAAAGCTGCATGAAGCACATCGCTAATCACCAATAGGAATAATATTGGTGAAAGGATACAGCCTTGTCTTACCCCACTTTGGATCTCAAATTCCTCAGACAACCTTCCCCTGTGCAGAACGTGACATTTGGAGCCTTCATATGTAGCTTTGATAATAGCAATTAGTTTATCGGGAATGCCTCTCCTGCGCAAGGCACGCCAAATAAACTCCCTGTTGACACTATCGAACGCCTTCTCAAAATCGATGAACAGCAGGTGCAGTGGCGATCGATATTCAACACACTGTTCGATGATAATCCGCAGGGTGTTGATGTGGTCGGCACAGGAGGATCCAGAGCGGAAACCTGCTTGTTCGGCATCGAGTGTGTCTTCGAGATGTTGTTTGATTCGCTCAAGGATGATTTTAGCTATTATCTTAGCTACAGCAGGCAGCACGCAGATACCCCTCCAGTTTCCGCACTCCATTAAATTTCCTTTCTTAGGAAGCTTGACGATCATTCCCTTTTTCCACTCGTTAGGAAAGCTCTCAGCTTCCCAAGCTCTATCTATAAGTGGAAGCAGAAGCTCAGCCGATGTTGTTGGCGTTGCTCGTAAGAGCTCTGCTGGAATACCGTCAAGTCGTACCGCCTTGTTGGTTTTGAGTGCCTTGATCGCGGTAATGATCTCATCTTTACTGGGAGTCGTGGTGCGTATTCGGGAACTTCTCACCTCGGGCATCTCAGTCTGATTTGGGAGCATATCGCTAGCGAATACACGGTTCAAAACCGTAGCAAAATGCTCTTTCCATCTCTTGAGCTGGTCCTCATCCGAAATGAGCAAGGAGCCGTCTAGGCTTTTCACTAGGTATTGGCTGGAGCTGCGACCACCTGTCAGCTCTTTCGTGATTCTGTAGACAGTCCTGCTGTCGCACCTCCGTGCAGCTTCTTCTGCTTCTGTAGCCAGCGCGTTGATGTAGTTGCGCTTGTCACGTCGTACGCTACGCTGAACTTCTCTCATCTTCATGCGATATAGGGACTCTAGCTCGCTTCTCCCTGCTGCTGGGGTAGCTGCAACGCGAGCTTTTAGCTGTTTTCGTTCGTCAATCCGTCTCCAGGTATCCTCGGAAAGCCACGCCCTATGTCTTCCCTGCGATCGACCGACAATTCTTTCAGCACCAGATGTAAAAACATTTTTCACAGCACACCAATGGTCTTGGATGGTTGCGGGCATTGAGCTGCTGATTGCTTCCACACCTTGCGAAAAGTGCTCCCTTAATTGTTGGCGCACTGAGGGATCACTAAGTCTATCGATGTTGAACCTGGGCATTCTTGTGTTGTCGTGGGATCTTCGAACTGCAGCAGTGCGTAGTTGGAGAGTAGCTATCATAAGATGGTGATCACGTACTATCCCCACATCTGCCCCTCGTCTGTTTCGGACGTCCAGGAGACTACTTCTAAAGCGGCGGCTGATAGCAAAATGGTCAATTTGGTTGGAGGTTGCTTGCCTGTCATTGGAAACCCAGCTGACTTTGTGGCAGGTCTTGTGCTCAAACATGGTGCCACCTATCACAAGGCGGTTGGCATTGCAGAAATCCACAAACCTTTCGCCGTTGTCATTGCGGTTGCCTAGATCTTGGCTTTGATTCAATTTTACCCTCATTCCTAAAGCTACTTATTGTTCTCTAGATCGTTGACCGGGCTCTTGAAGTTATTTCGGATATTTGAGAGTACGACTTTTGCTGTTGTATTTTTTTTTTTTTTTATAATTTACGCACACTCAAAGGGTTATGAATACCTTTAACATGTTTGCACACAGTGCGGGCGTTGGAAAGGATGGATAGAGAGAGAAGAGAACGATTTTGGTGTAGTGGTTCTTGAAGCTCAGTTGTTTATGCTTCAGCTATTCTCCGGGGGCGGCGTCCAGATAACTGGGGAGATTTTAGTTATTATTGTCTTTGCTTCTGATTCGCAGTACTTTTTTCCCGATAACCGATGTCAATGGCAAATCATCATCAACAGAGCGAACAATTTTTCCAGCCACATGACTAAGCTACTGCCAGTGTTATGCCTTCGCAGTAGTGCTCACAGAAGCTTTTGCAAATGATCGGGCTGGCTTTATATATTTCATGAGAAATAAATAAATGCTTGCTGACATCAGGATTTGAACCATGAACCATTAGCTTGGCAATTGACGACATTACCACTACACCATTGCCACCCCAGTATGTACAAATTCAGAATCAACTGCCTTTCAGACAGTATCTCACTTAGAGTTTGTATCTTAAAAAAAATCTTGAATAGACCTATTCGTACATCAGCTGTGTTGGCTTGATTGGTTTTATTTTTTTTAGGAAAGACAATGATTGAGGTAGCCTAGAATGGTTCGCTGGAATGGCTTTTCAAACGTCATAAAATTGATTGAGTGAAGCACTCTTTCTACGTGTATTACTTGTCCAAGCTCTGATAGTTTTTCAGGAAAAGCTTTCCATCGAATTAAGTGACTTGAAAACTTCTATTGATTAAAGATTGAAAATTGAGAGAGAATTCAATACAGAAATCTATGCAACTTCACAGTAGAGTATGGATCTGGATCGTTGGAAACAAGGAATGTCTATTTAGCGATTTTTTTTATGTCAAAAAAGACAAGGTGACATGCTGCCATGTAACTTCTTTAATATTGTACTTGAACGGACTGTGCGGAAGTCACAAGCCAACACCAGAGGCACAAACTATCCAAGGTCCATACGTTTGCAAACATTGAAGCAGAAGCGGCCAAAGTTCGTTTATCAATAAACGAGGGAAAAACCAAGTATACGCAGTCAACAAGAAGGGACAATCAGCACCGACGAATTGGACAGAACGCCATGGTGGGTAGCCACAACTTTGAGATAGTAAGTCTATCTTGCCCCTGCTATGAATTCAGACAATGATATCAGCGTCGAAACGAAGAATAACTCTTGCCAGTTGCGTTTTTTTTTGGGCTAAGGCAATTCAACAGTAAGGCCCTACCTTTAACAACTCAGGAGACTCTATACGAGTATAAGACTCTGATCACATCAGTCCTGCTTTACGGCGCTGAAACATGGACTTTGTTGAAAGCGGATGAAGATATCTTTGGTCGCTTCAAGAGAAAAATTCTTTGAAAGCTATTCGGTCCAGTTTGCGTTGACGGGTTTTTGTCGAGAAGATTCAATGGAGAACTAAACGAGCTGTACAACAACATCGACCTAGTAAAAAAAAACTGCGTATTGGACTTTTGAGATGACTAGGACATGTAGAACGGATGAACACAAACGCTCCAGCCCACAAAGACTTCGAATCTTACCCGGAGGTAAGACGCAGTAGCGGGCGTCCTCGCCGTAGGTGGAGCGCACGAGTTCAAGGGGACCTCAACCAACTTGTAGTGTGCAACTGGAGGTGATTAGCTAATTATCTAATTAGCACATAAGTAAGTAAGTGAGTTATCACCGATTTTCTTTTAGCTTAGTTAGTTAGTTTTTTTTTGCTATTATTCACCTTCAGTAGTATTTTCAATACTGATTTCGAAGACAAAGAAATGCGAACTAATTAAAACACAAGCAATTCATATTTTTGAGGTATTCACATTAGTGGGTAACATTACTAAACTTTCAACTTTGTTTCCTTTGCTACAGTTTAAGTTAGATTAGAGAGTCTGGGCACAGATACACCCAAAGGAGATCTATTGAGATATCATGGCATATAGAGCTATGCTCACTGCCTAAAGTTCTGACTGAAATAGTCGCAGCTTCTTATAAAAAAGCGGATTCTTCTGATGTCAATATTCGTCAGGTCTCCAAGACTGTTGAAAAAAAGATCCCAGATAGAGAAATTTTCCTTTGCACATAACTAGACAAGTACAAAAGAAATGGAAAATAGTTCCTTTCGCCTCTATGTCCTTACAACTCCTGTAGTTAAAAATAATGCTAAACCCTTTCGATAATCATAATTATGGACACCGATGATGGTGTTGATGTGCTATCGTCTTAGCAAAATCAACCCATTAGAACGTTTCTCAATGATTTTAGGCCAGATATTTTTGAAGGATTTGTGTTTCCTTTTGCTGATTGCAGTTCACAGCTTCAGTGGATGTTCGGAAGTAGTTTTGTGGATGTAGCTATTTCCGGCGAGCTCGTTACCCTCTGGAATGTCTCTGTGGCTTCACATTTACCATAAGAGAATGTTGCATTGCTTCCTTATCTCCGTGAAATATAAATGGAAATTAGGAGTGAATTTTATAGTGTGCGGCCTGATTCCAGGAAATTTATTGCCGCTTACCAAATGAATAAAAGGAAGTCCAATTTTAGAGAGCATTGCAATAAGAAATTCACATTATGGAGTACACATTTGCCTTATAGTACCGATGTAGCAAACTAAAATAATACAATGACGTCAACAGGAGAAATAACAACAGTTTTATACTTAAGCTATCCTATTTCCAAAAGTGAAAAAGAAAAAAATGTATTGCAAGTGTTACATCGTAGGAGCTCCCATACATGTATAATGCGAAGCTTAGTTTTTTTTTCCCAAGCTACTCGTTGAACTAAAGTTCCTATATTTATATTACAAAATATAAAGTTAACATACTAGCCCCTGAGAACTAGAAACGTTATATGGTAAAAAACGAACACTTATTAAAGTTCATAGAAAAGCATTCTTGACAAAGAACACGTAGGCTTTTGTGCTTCTAGACATCAATACCTTACGTATCATAATAGAATAACGTATAGAACCCTGCCGCACTTGCATTTTTGCCTTTTTTTGGTTCAGCAAACAGAAAGCCAAATCATGAAGGGTATTTTTGTTTGTTTCTAAAATAAAAGGAAACTCAAATACCAGAGCACTCAGACTCTCCGGTCCATTGTACATCAATGTCAAAAGCATACGTAGTTAAAGAAAAATTTGAGAGTAGTAGCATTTGTAAAGAAAACTTGAAGGACTCAACATGCTATTTTCATTTTTACGTGTGCATCACGATCATTTAAAACCGAATATCAGCGGTTTGTCAGATAGAAAATTCACAAACAGAACAGGATGCTGCGAGGCCAACAGCGGTCTAAGTTATCTTAACGAAATTATCCAAGAACTATGTTGTATTAATAACCAATATTTAAAGATTGTACGTGTATTTGTAGCTTATGCGCCACCCGGTAACAGTAGTAGATCCTCAATAGCTTGAACTCCTTTATTTAGCAAACCTACATTTCACTCTTAATATAAGAATCAAAGAGAGCCGACTATATCGTCTCGAGTAATGGTATTACCCATTTGTGTCCTTAATCGCAGAGTTGGTGCTGATACCAGAAAAAAAAAACAAGAAATAAAAGACCTTTAGATATAGACTCTTAACGATTCAGAATCCGGCTATATACTTGACTTTTAGCATGTAAATTGCCTAACTTTATCCTCCTTTAGCATCAATTTATCAGCAATTACCTCCAAAGAAGCTGAATATTCTCTATAACAAGATGCAAAACTATCAAACAAAAAGTGCAAACTCCCAATAGCATTATACCGACGTTGTATAATATTCCCTTTGACATCCAAAGCTGTTCAATTTTCAAAAGTCCCGTTTTAATTAGAATCCCATAGAATTTACATATTGAGTTATTGTCTGCCAATGCAGATGCACCACGACCAACTAAATCCTGTATGAGAAAGCAATTGCAATCCAATCAACCGAGATAGGAATTCCTGTAATGCATGCACTATTCAGACACCATCTAGTGACAAGAACACCCAAAGGCATGTAACACTCTTCATTGATGCCACTTCGTCCTGAGATTGGATATCAATTTAGTTTCAGTTTTCTTCAATGCATGTGAAATGTGGTGATAAATTGCTTGCAATCCAGTGCCAGCCGCTATCAAACGTACATACCTCCATTGTGTACCAAACGATTTCTAAAAAGGAAACGAAATACCAACACCTAATAATAGTAAAGTAAGTCACATGTTATTCCTAGGCGGTACAAAATGCCAATAACACCAATCGGAACCACCAGCACCACTATCTCGGGGCGTCAACAAGTAACATCCCGCCAGAGTAGAGTTCCCCAGGTACTACTAATCCTCCTTCTCATCGTCCAACTGCTATGCCAGTGGAAAATGCATTCAAAAATGATCCTGGGTACGGCAAATTGCTTTGTGATATTTTCAGATGTAAGAGCCAGGCAGCTCACAACGAAATCGGATCCTTTCATCGGATAAGGTTCTTAGGGGCTGTACAAATATCTCCCCAATGTCCCATTTTAAATCACTTAAGAGTAGCTTTTGTGAGGAAACTGGAATGCACTCAATTGTAAATGACCTTTAATTGTATTTTCGTGTGTGGCATCTCCCGATTCCGCAGGTAGATGTACGTAGTGTTACCCTCGTCACAGAATTACAGAGCTTCATTGTGCATGTGCTGTGAGCTGCTGATGCTTGGAAGAAGCAATCACCTTTAAAGCGCCCTGGTGCGCTCGGATCATCCTCCGTATTTCTCTGCGGCCGATTTGGTGTAAATAAGCATTTGTGGTACTGATGGTGTGTACTTGTCCTTGCCGCCGCCATCGCATCGTCGTCTATCTTCGTTCTCCCATCGATGTGTTCCGGTAGTAGAATATAACCTACAGGTGGGCAACATTTTGTTGGCATTGGGAAGTAAATACTTAAGCGGATGATGAAAATGGAGACTAAAACAAAAATGGGTTTGAGTATTCGTTATCGGACCTATGTGTCGTGGATATACGGCATATGGATACAAGGACTTTTCAAAAAGTGATTAATTGCATACCCGAATAAGGCTCGCAGACGAAGAGGCAAATCCTCGTCATGTCGGTTTCTCTTGGGGAGTCTTTGTACGCAACGAAACGAAATTCTAGAAAATTCTCACTTTTAGTACTCGACAGTGAAGAATAATTTCCTAAAGAAAAATTAACAATGCTGCAAGTTGTGTGCATGTGTGTTTCTCATCACCTAGAAATTTATTGCTTTCAACCGTAAGAATCATCAGCCTGTATGCATTCTTCTTCTTCTTATGTTACTTCTGAGAGGGAATAGTTTTTTTTTTGTTTTTTTTTTTGAAAATGTGCGGTAGCGGTATTACAGGATAACAGCAGGCACCAATGCGAGCATGAACAACATAAATAATGTGAACTAATTAAGTTTTCAACTGAAAGTTCAGCCAGGTTGAAAATTGTTTCTTTCGGGTGGAAATTTTCAAAAGTCAGATTAAGAAGTTTGGTACATATATATGTATAACAAATGTGAAGGTGTGAGGTTTTTGAAACGAAAACTCAAGCATTTAAGAGGAAAAGTAAAAATTAAAGTTTTACACAGTTTAGCATAGTATGGTGAAGAAAACGGCACAGGGCCATAAGTCAACAGGCCAAAAGTCCGCAATAGACTTCTGACCCGCGTGGGTGGGTTATAAGTTCACAATTTATCTGCCTTATAACTCAGGACTTTTGACCCATCGATTGTGGTGTTAGGGTTTACTAAGGTTGGTCATAATAAAAACGTCCTGTTTCATTATAGAATGTCTCAATATGGTATAAGTAATACGTTATATAAAAGCACTACAAATTGGGGTTTTACCAAGGTCAGAACGAAATTATTTTTGTTTTTTTGGGGCTATCGTTTATTTTCAAACTTTGGGCGATTGTGCACAAAGAGTGCAACGTGTATGGTGGAGCAAGCTTCGCGAATAATCACCCAAAACTCTCAAATGAACAATCGCCCGAGAAATCGCGCGGGCTTTAGTTCATTCTAGTTGGGCGATTTCTCATTCCACACAATTTGGGTGATTGTTCATGGTGAACAATCGCCAAAATTGTTTAAAATGAAAAATAGTATCTTGGGCGATTTTTCATTTTGCTTAAATGTTCTATTTTATGGATAACACAAAACTCACTTTAGTAAGTGCACTGTAAAATGACTTTTGTCGTAAACCATTTTTGCTGTTGTATTTATCCGTCAACAACTGTCTGTGGGAGATTATTCATTAGAGATAATAACCCGAATATTGGGCGTTTTCCATTTTGGTCTATGGGCGAATGTTCATTCACTTTTGGGCGTTTTTCTCCTTGTTTCTTGGATCTTTCTTCATTGTGAAGATTCGCCTAAAATTTGTTGGACGATTGTTCAATTGGGAGTTTGGGCGATTGTTCGCGGAGCCGGGGGGGTAGCATGCAACCCCCCGCTTGGAGTCACTGTTGGATTTGGAGTAGGTGCGAGGTTGGTTATATGCAAAGTTTCTATAAATCCATGCGAAACATGCAACATGACGCCGCTCCCCATATATGGTATATTCCATTTTTTATACATTGTGAACTTATGCATGTCCCATCTTCCGCAAAAAAAAAAAAAAAAAAAATCTGGACATACGACGGACGAACACAATCTCAAATACTTCATTCTGTTACTTTAAGATTAAGATTTTCATTTTTAGAAATTAATAAAGTTATTTGGAAAAAATTTTTTGTGAAGATACTTTTCAATATATTAAAGCAAATTTCTTCAAATTTTATCCAGCTTCGTTCACCTTACATTAAATTAAATTGGTAAACATTCCCGTACCTGTTCTCTTTGTTTTAATACTTTATATAAATCATTAGAATAGCTGTGGACTTATGGCCCACTTCTTATTTAAGACTGTGGAACTACGGCCCGAAATGTTGTGGACTTTTGATCCATCTGGGTTGGTTATAAGTTCAGAATTTATTTGTGGACTTATAATCCACCTAGGTTGGCCTGTGGATTTATGACCCTGCGCCGAAGAAAAACGATTTCGAAATCGTATTTAAGTTTTCCAATTTGGAAAAAAAAAATAAATATAAGTAAGGTACCAACAAAGTTATAGGAATAAAAATTCTAAAAATTCTGTAGCGATTTGTATGTACTTGGTATTAAGAGTTGATAAACTAAACATTTATTGAATTATACAAATTTTGACTGCTTCACATAAAGGCGTAGGGGTGTGCCTCAGTGGCAACAAGAGCATGCCTTTCGGCTCAACAATTTCAAGATATCTAGATATTAAGATAACATCTTTGTGACCCAATAGGGTTTTCAATTGCACATCGCAGCTTGAGTAACGTGTTAATGTTCTTGAAAAATTGAAAATCAGTAGTTCAATCCGATTTTTGTGATTGGTAGCCGAAAGAAGTACCTACATTTTGGTTTCAGAATAAAAAATTTTCTTTTTTTGACCTTTGCCACTTAGATTTAAGTCTGGAAAATTGCGGATCAATGTTCCGGTATATGTATATATCTGTCCAACAGTTTCTCTAACAATGATGTGGCTGCTACCTCTCGATTTGTGCATCGAAGATATATTTAGTACCATGCATTGCAGTCTCTCTATGGTCACAGTAAAGCCCTAGAGATCGTACTAAATAAATTGGTTGCGTCTTCGACTGACTACAAAACCTCTAAGTTAAACTTCGAGAAATTATTTCTCGATCAGAGCAGAATTGAAGAACTAGAAAGTGACCAAATATTTTGATACAGCAATCTACACGGATGATTCGAAAATGGACTTCGAGAAGGGCGCAGGCATATTACTGTTTTCTTTATTAATAGCCGCTCTAAAAGCTATTAATTCAGCTACTACATTTTCAAAACTGATCCAGACATAGTTATATTGAGGAAAATGAATGAGCTGATGAGTTGGCGAGGCGGGGATCAGCTCTTAATGAGCCACTAGTGGGAAGAGTCGAAAATTTGGCCAACTTCCAGTGGAATAGGCTTACTAGTTGCGCCGTAACAAGAAGGTCATGGCCCAGCTAAAGCAAACCAAAAATAAACGAGGTTCTTAGCAGATCAAGATCATATATTGGCGCAATTGCACCTATATACCTATAGCCCAATAGAAGAACATGCAGCCAAGGAAAAATGAAACGGAATCTCTGATTCATTTTCTTTGTATAATGTCCGATCTTATAAATGGTCAGACAACGTACGAGGTGAAAGATCCGTAGTTTTGTAAAAGTATTCAAAACAGTTCTCCAGGTTGCGTTGGGTTTTCTTCAAGCCACGAACAATGCCAACTGCCTTAGGTAGGTAGGTAGAAGTGGCGGTTCTGTAAAAACAGAAACCCAATTAGCACAGTTGTGCCGTTTTGATACCACGACTCATGCGACCTTGGATATTGATGTGTGTTGGTGAGGAAAATCTAGAGCCAGCCTGTGGAGTTCAAGAAGAGTGTAAGCTCATTTATGTTCTTACCCGAGATTTCCTCAAGTGAATTGTAGAAGGGTTTGCCTAATGCTTGATGTCTAGCCCTAGCTAGTGCTGGACAATTGCACATGTAGTGGATAATTGTTTCTTTTTCGGTGGCTATGTTGCAACTACGGCAGTGTGTATTATGTGGGATACCTAGTTTGGCTGCATGCTCTCCTACGACAACTGCCTTAAATAAGACAAATGATTTCTCAGCAAAGGCCGAGGTTAAAACTTTGATACTTCTAATGGATACTCACTTTCCTAGGTGTATGTACACTTATCGTTTATCGCCTTTCTCTTTTCACTTAATCAGGATAGTTTGAAGTCAGTGATCACCAGCTTTGAACCATTTAAATCGACTGGACCTGGTGGTGTCTTTTCTTTGCAACTTTAGATGCCCTTCAAATTTTAAAGACTGAGTCTGCTCAGGATAGAGGGTAGAGACTTGCACTACTTATCGTCCTAGCCCTGCAATTGAGTCCTGAAGGAACTTTTTCTAGCCATAGGGCAATAGTAGTTATAACTCGACCAATCCTAGGCCCCTTCTCGTTAGCAAAAAATAAGTTATCTGCAGCACAGTACCCAATCGTCATCTTGAATTAGTCTGGCTAGAGAATATGGCTTAATGTGTCAGAAAATGTCGGGAACCTAGTATTTAACGAAAAAGGCCATAATACCAACCTGAGATATTTTAAATAAGCCAACGACTAACTTGCCTTACCACCATTATCGCAATGAAAATTTCTTCAACACCGGAAGGACAAATAATGCTACCTGACTTCGCTGACATCGTTGGAAAACAACTGGCCAGGGCTTCCGTTTTAGAACTGACACATATGTATGAGTTAAAATATGATATGCTGTATATGTTATCTAACCCCAGCTCATAAAAGTGGGTGTGGCATAAAATGCTTTGATACGAGTACTGTAATAACTTGTTATTCGTAGCTAGCCAGTTTTTTGTGACTTTATTTCATTAATACAATTGATAAATTGTATGGCTTTAGGCCGTTTACCAGATTGATATTGTTTGTAATTATTACTGATTCTTGACATTGTTCTTCTTATCAATTGGTGGTACGTAGCTTCTTCGATTATTAAGAAACTCTATCAAAATTAGCTTCGTTTTTTAATCGCCCCCAAAACTGGACGTGACCATGCATAGTTTGTGGACAAGTTGTGAACAGTATAAATACATTTTTCTTAGCACATTTTGTCTAGTTTCTTGTACAATAATCAAGAAATGGCATTTTTCGAATAGTGAGTGTGTCTGCAACAGAGGCAATTAGACGCTTACCTACATAAGAATTTTTATTTTCCTAAACTAAGGCCATAAAAGAAGTGTTATACAGTTGGAAATAATTTTGATATATATTAATATATATTGATAATATTAATATTGATCATTAATACATATACATTTTATGTAGCCTGTCTTCAATAGTTTGCAAACTTACATATTTAAGAGTGTTAGTGGATATATTAATGAATGAATACAAAAAGGAGTCTGTCTTAATTTTTGCTCTGTGTAACAAACTACATATGAGTTAAGAAACCTTAAGATTTTATGGTATTTCAGACGAGATTGTTGAATCACAAATTCTACATATTTATTTTAATTGGATTGGGTTAAAGTTCGAATGCATTTGTTTCTTGTTTAGGGTTGACATCTTAGAAAGTTTCGTATAAAATTAAAGAGAAAAGAAATACACCAAAATTGAACGACACTACTATCGTTCGTAAGATGAGAAAGATATTGTACGTATCAGTGCCAGCGTAAACTTTGTTTTGTTTTACGTATTTTCTTAGTAATTAACTTTTTGACCACACCTCACTCTATGCAATATTTTTACTTAAAATTACTGGCTCGCTTGGCTGCTTTCATTTTCAAAAGGTGTAACTTTGCCTATTAACAAGTTATCCGGTTTGAACAAAGAGGGTAAAACTAACACAAGTGCATTACTGTTTCCATCTCTACTTTTGTAAATTTTGTATCCTTACAACAAATCAGTTCACTTTAATTAAACACAATCGTCTTGGATTACATTAAGTAAAATACTCGTAACTTCAAACTTGCAAGAAATGTGCAATAATTCTAACCCAGAGAACGTTTTGTGCTAGATTCCAATACATAATACTCTACCAACGTACAATACACATTTCACAAATCATCTCGTAAAGCATACTATTCAAATCCCTTGGGACTAAGTTAATGCACTTATGCAATTCGGAATATTCAGGTGTCATCTTAAGGGATCATCGCTTTTGTGTGGGTGTTATAAAGCTGTCAGCAAAATTACAAGGATCTTATGCTTTATCTTGAATTCATTTGATTAAGTAAAAACTTCATTACCAGTTAACGACAAATCAGAAGGGTTTACTTCTCAGTCAGAAGATTGAATTACATCCTTCTGTAGTACCATAAACCAATAAAATGATTTCGTTGAATTGCAGACAAATGGGTTAAGATATCCTAGGGGCTCCATATTTTATCGGTGATTCTGTGTGAAAAGTGAATTGGATTTCTTTTTTTTTTTTTGTTCGACAATTGAGAGACTAGAGCAGCATCACATGTGAACAGTGTTTCACAGGACGAAAGCACATCTACCTGTTCAACGAGAAAGCACTGCCAAATCGAAGCATGCAATTGTAAGCACGCGAAGTATAACGGTAATGTATGTGTATATGTATCTAAAAGAGCACAGGTATATGTCTGTAATGTCGTGCAACACATGCTGGCAATGGCAGTGAAAAACGAAGATCCCCTAGGGAGTGGGGTAAAACACCCACTTATATATGTACATACGTATTTGATTTATACGATTTTTCCTCGTCCATGAAAAATCATTCGAGGACACATATCGGAGCTGGGTAGTTGGTGATGAAGTATTAACGGGGGCGAAGGTGTGGAGAGAAAAAAAATGTGTGGAATTGAGAAGTTACTCCAAGCGGCAGGTTATAAATTTATTTTCGATTCGATCATATTTTCATAGGATTTCCGGGGAATTTTCTTTTACACTATTTTTTGATGGATTGTAGAGGATACTATAACGCAGTTGCACTCAAAATGTTAATCTTACAAGCAGAAACTCAAAAAAATATATCCATGAAGTAGTATGATGTGTGTAATGTATGCAAATTTAAAAACGACTAACTGCCCGAACGCAATGAGGTAGCTGCGGCGTAGCGCGTCACGGTAATAAGGGCTTTCAAAAGTACCTAGTCCTGCCATAAGTTCTGTTACAAATATAAAACGCTATAAAAAAAAAATCAGTAAACATATTGTATTCAAAATTGTTCCATTTATTAGACCACAATATTGATTATTAAAAAAATTGGATTCACTCGAAATGACTGCCTTGTGCTTTAACACAAGCTTCCAAACGATGTGGCCATTGGGCTATAGCGACACGTACGTTTTCCATGGAGATCGTGGATGCTGCTGTACCAAGGCTTTCCAAATTTCTGTGGGGAGTCTTGCAGACCATGTTCTTCAATTCTGACCATAACACATAATCCAGTGGATTCAGATCTGGATTCCCCGACGGCCAATCTTCTGCTGCTATAAAGCCAGGAATATTGACTCTGAGCCACTCTTGCGTGGTTTTGGATTTGTGCGCTGGAGCAGAGTCCTGTTGGAAAATCCATCTGTGTCCATTGAAAAAGGTCAAACCCTTCACAACATCCTCTAGCACATCTTCTTGGTAAACTTTTAAACCAGCTTTTACGCCTTTTTCACAAAAATGGAGGGATGTGACACTATGGTGAGAGACCCCTCACTAAACCATTACGGAAGCGGGATGATGGCCACGTTGAACCCTTAGAACAACTTTTTTCGCTTACTTAGATGAAGTGGCATACATTTTGTCATTTTGTTTGTTTTCTAATCCGTAAACAGTTTTCATGGCCATTGTCCGCGTTTCAATGCAAAAGTCGCTTGCATCTTTCCAGCCTAATTTTTTTTTCAGTTGAGGAGTTAGAAAAAGACCGACGATAGGCTTTCATATGCAGATCATCCCGAATCAGCATGGACACGGATCTGGTTGATATATCCAATTCCTTGGACATGATCTTCTGCTTTCTAAGGGGATTTCTTCGAATTCGTTCACGCACTGCCTTTACTATCGCACTCGTACGGACGACGCGCGAGCGACCACTTTTTGGCCTGTCCTCTACTCCAGACAATTCGCCGAAGCGAGCAATAGCCCCATAAACGAATATTCTCGATATTCCGAGTGGTTTTAGCAACTCGAAAATTTGACCAGCTCTCTTTCCGCACTTATGCAACGCTATTACCGCGACTCGATTCTCTTAAGCGCCCCACTCCATGTTAATAGTTTGCAAACTGAAACCAAACTGACTAGTATTCTTCACTGATCAGTGCATGTGTTCTGAAAAAAAATTAACGGTTCTATTCCCGCAAGAAGTTTTGAACGATAATCGCTGGAAATTGTGAACTTATGGCAGGACTAGGTAGAAATACCTATATAGAAACTCAATAGTGCACCCACGATGAGTATAGCTGTAGCGGTAGTACGAGTTGGTTTACTTTTAACTTTTGTAGCGCTACAAGTTTGACAGCTTACTACAACTGTAGAACTGGTCGACTGCGACATAGGGAAATTTATCAAGCTCATCAAAAATATAAATTTTCTGGGAAATTTATGCTATAATATGTATAATTTAAGATTAATAAGCAAAACTATATCATTAAAAAATTGTTCTCAATAGAAACATAAAAATAATTTCAATCAGCTGCTTTTGTATGACGTAAGTGCGCTACACCATTGTGGGCGAATTTTATCTGTGTAGTGCCACACTATTTGACAGCTCGTACTACTGCTACTATTACGCCACGCCACAGTTACCGTGCATTATGTTCGGGCAGTAAGGGTTTTCTAAACCACAAAAGCTTGAAAGATTTAGAGCTGTATTAATAAAAAAATCGCTAACACACCGATAACCAATGAGTTAACTAACCCGTAGTTACCGAGATTATTCATTAGTTAAATTTTCTTATTAATAAAAATGTTTTCTTCATGCAATAGCTATCTTCGTTCATTGGCCTCAATAACCGAGTGATCCAAAATCGGCGGGCCTGCCGATATTTTCTGAGGTCAAATAGGCGAACCCCACAGGCGGATCAGTAGAAATGCGGTGAAGTGGAAGGGTTGTGATCCCTTATTTTCGGATCATAACTTCGCTGATAAAATGGAAGAAGAAGAAGAATAGCTGTCTGACGTTTTATTTATATCTAGAATTTGCAAATGGCAATAACGGTGCAGTGCAATAAGGCCCGCGGAAAATGGGATCATATCTCCAAAAAAAAGGAAAGCTTGAGCCAAAGCTTTAGAAACATTCATAATAATTATATTTTAATAAACAACTTTCATCCAAAATATAAAAGCTGCCCCACCACCATTTAATACAATCATTGCTCGGTCAAAGAAAATGAAATAGATTACAAAAATCATGTCCGCATTGCCTGAGGATATTTACTGGACTCAACAAGATTGCCCATAAAAGACCAAAAATGCACTTTAATAAACGAAATTATAAGGAAAACCATTAAGGCTGACCACGTGAATAAAAAATGAAAGCAATATCTGCAGGACATGCCGTTTAAAAGTCATTCCATCCACCACCCAATTGCACGGAGGTACGAGTATATGCTTTATTTTTGTGGAAAGAGGCAAAGGACAGTTTTCTTCTTTTGCTACTTCCTTTCGCATGATTAATAAAATAAAATAAAACTTTCTCATTACTCATACTCATACAAACGCAATTTCCGAAAATAAAAAAAATAAAAAATCGTAGAAGCTTTTCTTTGACATTATCAAAATAATAACGATAGCAGTAGGGTATACGTATGTATGCTTGTTTGACATATCCTTTAAATTTAATAACCCTCAGGATCACACAATATACGTATGTATATTAAACTGCATCATTCCTATATAACTTACCATGGATATGCGTCTATGTACATCCTTCACAAATCAAATTTTATCTTTGAGAATGGAACGTCGTCAGGCAAAAAAGTACATATTTTCGCGTTGTTAAGGGCATCTACATCTTGCATCCTATAACCAAATTGATCTATATTGATTCATAACATGGTTGGAATACACTAACAAAAGACGGATATTATTATAGCACACCACCCCCTCCTTTACCATGTTCTTTTCACACATAGCACAAACTAATGGCAAATTTGTCCTGCGGCTTGTATTGTCTTCCTGTGCTGTATTGATGTTATCATACTCGTATAAGAGCATCTCGATATTCCTGACAGCTCTGACAAACCAGAAAGGATAATGGAACCATCCGAATAAACTAAGCATATGGATAAGCAAAAGTGAAAAGAAGAAAAGAAAAATTTCCTCCCACAGACTCAAGGAAGCTGGGCCTACACGACAGGAAATATTATTTGGCAATGTGGCACGTGATGTCGACATTGCAAGGTATTGTAAGTTGTTTGTGACTGTTGGTCTATGGTTGGTGTGGGGATAACTTCCAAGGTAAAGGAACACATACCTCTTCGACAGAAGTTAAGGAATGGGGTTGTTTCCATAGAATTGACTCTTTCGTTAACATGTAACATGTTACCTTTCAAAAGATATATCTTGTGGTGCCTCATTGTCCCCAACTGGTAACTTGAGTTGAAAAATTCTCATTGTAAGAGTAATATATTACCACTTTGAATGATATTTTTTTGTGCGGATAGAACGATGACAAGCATGTTATGTTGTCATGTGTGGCGTAAAGATGTAAATATTTCAACTTTTATTTAAGAATTGAAGTAACATGCTACTTGCTAGAAATAGTTACACTATAAGCGATCTAATTTGAAAGTTTACTAAGGTAACCGTGAACGTTATTTCACGAGCTTTGTGTAGGCCGGGAACTGTGTTGACGATAACGTCCAACTTAAAGGCTAGAAAGAGCATAACAGCTTTACAATATACATAGGTGTTGTCATGTTCTCATTAAAGGGGTGGAATCAGTGTTACCGTAGTAGAATTTACAACATAGCCTATTTGCTAGCATCGTTATTTAAAGTAGTTTGAAAACGATTTTTCTTGCGAACACGGTTTTTCCAAAACTGCTAGACGTAGGCTTTAAAAATTTCTTACAGTTATTCCTTATTTTGCCTAGATACGAGATAAAAAGAGATTTTCGGAAATTTCGAGGTCTAAGTGGCATAAAAGGGGCTGCAATTTTCCGTCACTAAAAGTAGATTACACAACCCTAGCTCAGTAAATGCTGATCGCATTTAAAAAATAAATAACAGATAAATTTAGTAAATTCGCTGCTTATTCATTTAAAGTATGAATGATCCTGCTGCGTTGTCCTGATGCTGAGCAATGCTAAAAACAATTAATTAAATCATCGCCCACAATTTTTCTTCAGTGGAGACCACTGCTTGTAGTCTTGCAGCAGTGCCAATCGTTACACGACAATCGTAGTGTGTGTGAGTACAATATATGGGATATGATTATGTTTTGAACTTTAGTGTGTGATCTCTTCTAGAGTTAAAATCGAAAAAAAATCATTATCAGTGTCCCTACCCCCTTCGGGTAGGGGTTAGAATATACCCGAGGTAGGCATGCCTGTCGTAAGAGGCGACTAAAATCCACCCTCCGTATACCGAGTATGGCGTATACAAAAAACATGCAATGAACAAAACAAAAGATTTAAATACCCCAGGTGGCAGTCCAGGTAAACTGGAAAATCCACCCTCTTCGGAGGTCGGCTCTACGGATTCTGGGGAGAGCCATTTATTGCACCTTATAAATCCCTTCTCAAAAAGTACAAGGGTATCTCGATCTCCACCAACAAGATCGAACGTCTCCGGAAAAAGAAGTCCGCCGGAAGCGCAAACGCGTGAAAAACGGGACTCAGCGAAATCTAAAAGCATTGAGGAGGAAAACGACGTCCTCCGTACCAAGCTTAGCGAAATGGAGCTACTCTATCGTGAGCTCAAGAAAGAGGTAGATTTACTCAGGCAAGAAAATAATGCCCTAAAAAACACGTACCTACAAAAAGAAAATACAGTTAGCTCACATCGCTCACCTAGTCGCGAATACCAGACGGATGAAGAAGAGCTAACACGCGAAACGAATTGGGTCGAAAAGAAACGACCTAGCAAAAAACGAAAAGCTGGTTCGTCACCGGAAGTCAAGCCACAAAAAGATGAAAAGCGCAAGGAGATGCAAGAAAAGCAACAACAACCAAAATTACGTCCTCCGCCACCGATAAACGTCGTTGGAATTACAGACTATAATAAGTTGCATTGCCTCCTTAAAGGAACTCTGGCTTCGAAGTTTAAGGTGACATCTCTGCGAAACAATACGTGGAAAATCAATGTCGATGATGCCGACGGTTACCGATCAGTATCTAAAAAATTGAATGCCGAAAAGATTCAGTGGTATACTTATGAAAATAAGTTAGAAAGACCACTGCGTGTTGTAGCAAGGGGACTCCACCCCTCGTGCACTAAAGAAGATGTAATGCACGACCTTCAAGACAAAGGCTTTAAAATTCTTGATGCCGTCAATATTATCAAGAAGGAGAAGCAACAGTCGGAGGGAGATCATGAAAAATTGGTAAAGCGCGGTCTTCCACTATTCATGCTTAGTTTTGATAAAGACGAAAATAAAGATATTATATATGGTATTATATAAGACTATTCTAAACATCGTGGTCAAAATCGAACCCATGCGTAAGACCTCCAGATCGATCCCGCAGTGTAAGCGCTGTCAAGGCTTCAATCACACGCAGACTTACTGCCAGAAAGAGCCGCGATGCGTCAAATGCGCAGGTAAACATCTCTCGGAAAAGTGTCACCTAAACAAGCAAACCCCAGCCACTTGTATAAATTGCAAAGGAAAACATCCTGCGAACTATCGAGGTTGCGAAGTGGCGAAAGAGCTTCAAAAACGCCGCGATACGCTAAAAAATTCCATGCGTCCGAATATGAAACCAAGCAAGAACAGACCCAAAATAGCTACGAAAAAAGCAGCGAAAGATAGAAAGTCCGTCAATATTAACTTAAGAACGGTTAATGATAAAAAATCCGAAAGTAATAGAGATAAGGTAACAGAAGCAAAATCTCCGAATATTGGCGTGCAGTCTTATGCTCAAGCGGCGAAGACAGTTAAGGGTACGTACACGACCGACAACTCACGGGAGATCAAAGCAAGAAACCGTCCAAACTTTAATGTAAAAACTCCTTCTCAAGTTGCGACATTGAAAAATAGTGATAGAGGTAGTTCAGAAGATCATGTATCCAATGTTTTTTCCCTAATTCTTGCGAAACTTGAAGAGCAATGCAAAACAAATAAACTAATTTTCGAGAGACTAGTTGCACTAGAAAACAACATTCATAACACGCGCACTTCAACCAGAATATGAAAGAAACGCTTAAAATTCTTACTTGGAACGCTAACGGGCTCATACAAAGACTCGACGAGTTAGAAATATTTATGCGAGAGAAAGATATTGATATATGCTTGGTCTGTGAAACTCATCTGAAAAAGCAATCGAATATTAAGATAAGGGGATATAGCGGATATCACGCCTTTCACCCATCGGAAAGAGCCAGAGGCGGATCATCTTTGTTTATAAAAGAAAATATCGAACACTCAGCGGAAATAAAAATTGAATTAGAAGCAATGCAAGTAAGCACGGTACGCGTTAGAAGTAGACATTTTGCTTTCAACATTTCGTCTATATATTGTCCACTGCGATGTAAACTTGAAGAAAGTGATTTCACAAACATCTTCAACTTCCTTAAACCAAATTTTATTATTGGTGGTGACTTCAACGCGAAACACCCCTTCTGGGGCTCAAGGTACGCCTCTCAGAAAGGTAGAAAGCGGCCAGATTAACGGGCGCGAAAACTAATTGGGACGGCTTTAAAAAAGATATTGAAGCAAATATTGAGCTGAGCGTATCACTTAAAACGCCCTATGAACTTGAAGTTGAAGTAGATCGCTTCGTCGAAATCTTACAGGATGCCGCGTGGAAGAATACTCCCAAACTAAAGAGAACCCCGGCCAGTTACATTAAAATTTATCCGCAGGAAATAAAAGAGATGATTAAGGAGAAGAGAAAAGCGCGTAAAAGATGGCAACAAACTCGGGCTCCGCAACATAAAGCACATCTTAACCGTTTGTGCAACTCACTAAAACGATCTATTAAAGACCTTAAGAATAATGAAATACAAACTTACTTAGAAAGCTTAACGGCAGAAAAAGATTCTAACTATTCGCTTTGGAAGGCTATAAAAGGTATTAAAAAACCTCAAATTCAAGCCGCGCCAATTAGGAAAAATCAAGACGAATGGGCCAGGCATGATAAAGAGAAAGCGCAAGTTTTTGCCGCCCACCTGGAAGAAACTTTCAAACCGTTTGATGGACAAGCTCTTATTGAAAATATAAATACGTCGTATATAGACAATAGCGTAATAAGAAATGCAACGCTTACCGAACTTAAGGAAGAAATAAAGAAACTTAAACCTAAGAAAGCTCCTGGATACGACCTAATTACGGGAGAGGTTCTTAAAGCACTACCAAGAAAAGCTCTAATTAAGCTTCTGTTCATTATAAACGCCGCGATTAGACTAGAATATGTTCCCAGTCAATGGAAAGTCGCCGAAGTTATAATGGTCCTTAAGCCTGGAAAACCGCCGAATGAAAAAACGTCTTATAGGCCGATTTCGCTTCTTCCAATTATATCCAAAGTGTTCTGTGACAGAAAAATGCCCCCTAAGTTGAAAGGAAGGCTCTACACCGCAGTTGTACGTCCAGCGCTCACATACGGTTCACAATGTTGGACGATGTACAAAAAGTATGAGAGTAAATTAACGGCAGCTGAGATGAAGATGCTTCGCATGACAGCAGGAGTGACAAAGCTTGATCGAATAAGAAGTTCGAAGATCCGTGGAAGCTTTCACATCAAGGAAACCATCGTACAAAAAATAGAGCGTGACCGGCTCAGTTGGTATTGCCACGTTCAAAGAAGAGATCATTTGAACCCTGTTAAAAAGGCAATATCAATGCACGTTCCAAAGACATCGCGATGTAGGAAAGGCAAGCCTATAAACGCCTGGATCAGACAAATGCGACGACATCGGCATTTCATTGGCCTCAGTAACCGAGTGATCCAAAATCGGCAGGCCTGCCGATATTTTCTGAGGTCAAATAGGCGAACCCCACATGCGGATCAGTAGAAATGCAGTGAAGTGGGAGGGTTGTGATCCCTTGTTTTCGGATCATAGCCTCGCTGATAAAAGGAAGAAGAAGATCCAAAGTGTTCGAGAGAATATTGGTTAGGAGAATACAGCCGGTTATAGAAGAAGGGCATCTCATCCCTGATCATCAATTCGGATTTAGAAGTAAGCATTCTACAGTTGAACAAGTACATCGAATAACACATGTAATCGAAAAATCACTTGAAGAAAAAAAGATTTGTTCAAGCGTATTCCTTGACGTTTCTCAAGCCTTTGACAAGGTCTGGCACGAAGGCTTAAAGTTTAAATTACGACAAGTTCTGCCAGAGCACCTATATAATATTTTGAAGAACTACCTTACGAATAGGCTATTCCGCGTCAAATGTGGAAACGAATATTCAGATTTTAAGGAAATAATGGCTGGGGTGCCGCAAGGAAGCGTTCTTGGTCCAGTCTTATATCTATTATACACTCGTGATATACCCCAAGTAGAAGGCACTGAGCTAGCTACATTTGCCGACGACACTGCTATCTTGACAGTAGGTAAAACGGTCGAAGATACTACAGAAAAACTGCAAGAAGCTTTGAATAGAGTAAATGAATGGACAAAGATTTGGCGAATCGCACTCAACGAGACCAAATCTGTTCATGTAAATTTTACTTATAAAAAAATAAATAATTTGCCCATCTTTTCAAACTCGGTTCAAATCCCGTTTGCAAACGAGGCTAAGTATCTTGGAATGACACTTGATACAAAGCTGAAATGGAAAACGCACGTTAAGAAAAAACGCAAAGAACTAGATAACAAATATCGAGAAATGTATTGGTTACTTGGAAAATATTCCAAGCTTAATATATATAACAAACTGCTTTTATATAAGCAAGTGCTAAAGCCTGTATGGACATATGGTATACAACTCTGGGGTTGTACCAAAATAAGTAATATTAAAATTTTACAAACTTTTGAAAACAAAGTGCTAAGAGGTATTGTAAATGCGCCATGGTATATCAGAAATAGCGATATCCACAGAGACCTTGGCATTAAAACAATCGAAGACGAAATTCAAACCTACGCGAGAAAGCATAGAAATCGACTAGAAAGTCACGTAAATATTACAGTCCTTCAACTTTTGGAAGAAAGAAATTTACTGCGCCGTCTACAAAGAACCAAACCTTTAGACCTAGCGCGATAAGTAACCGCGTCTAAACTGCGGAGCTGGCAGGAACTTCTAATGGGAAGGTACCTGCAAAACGTCATTATTTCGCGAAACGAAAACTACTTGATAAGTCGAATACTTAGTTGTAGTAAAAATAAAAAAACAAGTCTGTTTTGAAGGGAGGTTTTTTAGTGGGTAAGAATCCCACACTACTATGAGCACGCGCTGTCGATCCTCATAGTGTCTTGTTGAAGATTTTCACCTACCCTCGGAAAAAAAAAAAAAAAAAATAAAAAAAAAATATAATAAAATTGTAAATGTAAAACTGTTTCCACATGCACCACGTAAAAACTGCTGCACGAAATTGAACGGGGTTCAAGCAGTTGCATTACTTAGAGTATAACATTTTTTTTTTTCGAGGGTAGGTGAAAATCTCCAACACAGCGCGTGCTCATAGTAGTATTACTTAGAGTATAACATGTATGCTTGTCCTGATCCGCCATCAAGAAGCAGAGGTCTACAAAATTCATAATTTAATTAATTTGTTTTTGATCATGTTTTCGAAACTGCACTTAGTGGAGGTGATCATTTTGTTCCTTATTCTGCTTTCGCTGCCTCTTCGCAATATTTAAGATCAGAGCTACCTGGCTGACGGAAGGGTGATTGTACTTTTTGTGTTTTCTTATTCTTTGGGTTTCTTTTCTGTTATATCTGCCTAACGGGTTGTGTGTTATGTGCGTGTTTGTGTGTGATCTGGTGGTAATCTGGTTGGAAATTATATTTCAAAAAGTGTTACAAGTGAATGAGCATCAACTAAAATGCGAGCGAAGCAAGACGAGCACTGGTCAGCTAGCTCTGTATAAGACAATCCCGGTCCTGCTATATGACGCAGAATCATGGTCTTTGTCAAATCGGATGAGAAAAATTCTTCGAGTGAACTTTAGTCCCATCGGAGACGTCGAGTGGAGGAGTAGATACAATCCAAACTAAACGGCCATATACAACGCTATTGACTTAGCCAAAAGAGTTCACATACAGCGACTAAGATAGCTGGGTCTGTAAAGCGGATGGAGCCCAACATACTAGTCCGGAAAATTTTTGAATCCACCCCAGATAGACGGCGCGCAGCAGAGGACGATCTCGCGGCAGTAGGCACAAGCAAGTAGAGGGGACGTCAACAAACTTGCCGTGCGCAACTGGAGGCAGCGTGGGCACCGTGGCGTAAGTGGTTAGTGTGTTGGACCACTGCGCGTGAGGTTCCAGGTTCGAATTCCATGAAAATGGCGACAAGGTTTTTTAAGGTCTCACCTCTCGCGAACGTCTGACAAACATTGTCACGTATTGTTGTCACGAAAAAGCTTCTCAAAACAAATTGCCCTTAGGATACGGCACTAAACTGCAGGTCCCTTCCATTCGTGAAAAAAATATAACGCACACAACATGAGTGATTGCGAGAAGCTAGGCCCTGGCACTTAAAGAGCTGTTGCGTCAAATTTTTATTTTACCAGGAGGCAGCTAAAGCGTAACCGGGTTGGCTTCGTGATTAAGTCTTAAATCCAACCCTTATTACAACTAATAGAAATTCTACATCGTCCTTATTTCGCAAAATAAAAAGGAGGTGCTTTTGTGGATTCTGTGAAGATCTCAGAGATCCAGCATCCGTCGCTCTGTTCGTTAAGTAGGTCAGACAGAAGAGAAGTCCAACTCGAAGAAAAGTAATGATCTGGAAGTTTTTTAAGGCTCATACGAGGATAATTTTATGATTGTCAAGAATAACGGATAGAATTTTGTGAATTATTTTAGTCAACCAATAAAATATTTTATCTGTGAGAGGCTATGTAATCCTTTTAAAAATCTATAAGTTATTGATCGCTAACGTACTTTATTCTCCTATCTCAATTTCCACTGATCATATTTTTATAAAAGTTGGTAATATATTGACCGCAGTAGAGGCAATACATCATAACCATTTCTATATGCATAATCGAACATTTCTTATCAAAGGCTGCCTTATAAAACAAACAGTTTTGCTGAGACAGCTTAAACATCTACATAGGTAGCATTTTTTGGAAAATAAAATGTTCTACGTTAAATCCCTTTTTCGTTCATTGATACACATTTTTATTCTTTACTTAAACGTAATCCCCCTCCATTTTAAAGTAGACTCTGAGCCTTCAGAGCTTACTGGTCGTTGATATACATTGGACCAAATTAAAAGTTGATCCGAATCGGGTTTGTGATCTTTGAGCTAGGCATTCCAATGCTGCAATGTTGATAACAGCATAACAAATCAAATTTCATCAAATATCATTAGGCGTGATCCGCTTAGAATTCGGTGAGATTTCAAAAAAGGTTTTTAGTTTCTGAGAAACGATTTATTTCCTCACTTACTCTTACAAAACAAAATAGCCTTCTTGAGACATACAGAAAAAACAAATAAAAAATAAAAAAATTAGAACATAAGAATGGAAATGGAAAGAACTGCTACTTTTCAGTCACAGTTACTATCAATGATTGCTAATGGTAGATCACAGTACAAAATGTCTGTAATTGAAATTACAGATGTATTTGTTAGTCTATAGCAGAAATCGGCATTGGAATTTAACTTAATTAACCGAGTATCTACTTAAATAACGCTCGAATATGATACGGCGAAACAAAAGCAACTATTATATAACATCGTCCAGTATTTAAGGTGAAAACAAATCATAAGTCCCGGCCAACTGAGTTAAAAATACACAACAAAATACTATTTCTCCTGCTATTTGTTCCTTTATATGCATTTCAAAAATAAGGTGCAATGAGCCCAGCTAGTACACATATTTGATAGCATTCTGCAATTGCTACTTGTAAGTAGCAGTGATTAAATCATCGGAGAATACTTTTTACCTCAACAAAAGAAAAAAAAAAAAAGAAAAATCATTCAGGAAGCGCAGGAATATATCTGAGAAATGTATGGCTCATAACTAGACAAGATACTATGTTGATATTAAAATCACTTCCTATATCAGAGGATCTTGCATCCAATGTAAGGAACCCATCGAAATCGGAAATAAAAAATAATTTCTTTTTCAGCTCTGAAAACGATTCAAAAACTTGCCACTACATTTCCAATAAAATGGATGTAAAATTACTGCTGCTATTTCCTTTTTGTAACTTCATAGTCAACAAAATTTCTTTGTGCAGTGCAGAAAAATAAAAATTCTGAACCATGCCGTGGGCTCCTCCAACATCAGATACTTCTTTTCTTTGAGAGATTGCAATATTAAAATAAATGAAACTACAATATTACATTTGGTATTCCTTTTGGTATGCACCCGTTACATTCATTATGGCATTAGGCAAACAGTACTTTTCTTTCTTTAAATACACTTTGTCCAGACAAAAAGTACACACATCTAGAACAAGGGATTATAAGTTACTCTATTGCTTCCCAGAGTGAAACTAAGCACATTCAATTAAAGGAATATTATTTTTCATAAGGCAGTCACGAGTCCTCTGTCAACTCTAAGCATGGCCCTTTTGATCCAAAAGGCCATATTGATCATATCAGTACAATTATTCAAGTGTATATGAAGCACTATAACACTGGACATATTTTACGATTAACACCAAGATATAACTTTCTGATGAACTTTGTTGGCTCTTTAAATATTTTTGTACCATTTGCTGTTTATTATCGTTTTAGACTATCGAATTACCAATCATATTCTCAAATTTCACACCATCCTACTGACCATTGCAACAAACTACTCATCACTTTTCCCTGGAAACATCCAGAATAACTCAAGAGTCCTAATCAACTCGATGCCATCTTGACTTCTGTGTCAAAAGCAATGCAAAATTACTATTGAGATTACCAATCGAACTCTCCAGTTGATGAATGAGCACTCCTGGTCATTTGCAGAGGCATAACATTATCTATGACCTGTGTTCTCCTTCAAGGAGTCCCACACACACAGGCACGTACAAGCGGTCAGTTGTAGACTGGAAATGTAAGAGTGGGTTTGTACTTGGTTATCGTCCTACTTAAATTTTGCAAGGAAACTATGTGAGAATGTAGAGAGTAGTACTCGCACTGAATGTACGATCAGCCTTTGGCTATGAGTGTACGGTTCAGGATTGCCTTACACCATCATCGTCATCATCAACATACTTGGAATTTAATCGATTCCTTATTGCCGCTATTAATTGCTGATGCTGTTCCTTTTCCTATTCTGTACTTCGGTTGTAGTTTTGGATCTTTGTGAAATTCCATGATGCTATTAGCACAAAATATACGAACAAGAGTATATGAGATGCCATGATACACCGGCACCGACACGGACACCGAGAAGCACGAAGATAGAGAGAAGTAATTAAGTGTGTCCGATATGTAGACGATTAGCTCGGAGTGTGTTCTATAAGGATGAAAGAAGTCCTTAGAGGTTCCTCATTTAGCCAAAAACCTCGATCATGAAATTCTCTATCTCTCTGAGCAATCAACACTTTGAAGTCATATCGGATATAATGGTCAGGAGAACAATAGTAAAATTCATTCCTTTCTAATTTGAAATTAAAAGCTTTTCCGAATCCTGTTCCGGTTAATGATTTCCTATAAGCATATTGCAGAAAAACCACTTTTTAAATGGTGCGATTGGTGATAGCCTGACTGGAAAGGTGCGATATTCTTTTACAATTTTTTATTTATTTTTTTCATATCTTTCACTCTCAGCATTTGCCATTGCCGTCTATAAATTATTCAAAGCAAGAATTAATTACTTTATGACGCTTTTTCTATGGCTAAAGAGATTAAAATCTATTTCACGCTTTAATAATGGCTACACGAGAGTAGAAGCACTAAGTTTGCCAGGTCTAACATTGTGTATACGACAGACATCTACACGTACCCAGGATAGCTGGGAGTTTTTGAATGCGTTGAAAATTTATAAAGCCTCCAACTCCACTATTAGCCATGTCACTCGCCGACGCTGGTGCTCCCTGGCACCGCCAACCACAGGATTTAACGCCAAAGTTGGTCTTTAAATTTTGCAGGGTTAAACGTTTTGGCGGAGTAGCAGTGCAGCGGCGGTGATGCTTAAGAGGCCGCGGTTTCAGTGGTAGTGGGTTATGTGAAGTTGAAAAGTTTCACTTTTTGAATGGGATACAGTGTTACAGTGTAACCATGGAAAATGTGCTGCACATATGCTACAGTGTGCGTACAAAGGACGTTAAAGTTTGAATATGGCAAAACGCTCTAGTTAACGTTTAATCTAATTAGAGAGTACCTACGTGGGATGAAAATATGAACTCGACGCACTTACAGTAAAATAATTTAATAGCCGGATAATGAGTGTCCAAAGAGTATGCTGATTGTTAAGCGTTGAAGCCTTGGCATTCTATCGGAAATATGTAGCAAACGTGTTACATTTTTAGGAACATTGGCGCTTTTCATTTGTTATGTTGGCATTCTCAAGCGGAAAATCTACATTGGGGCTATCCATTATAGCCATTTCCAGCGTATAAACAATGCCTATGCACATCTGATTTTGGTGTACTGAACTGTGTGGTGTGTACAATTCTTTAAGTGAAACATTGGCAGCGATGATATCACTGCGATTCACTGCGTTATACTAGGTAGCCCCATTTACTAGGTTCAGGTCAACAGTACAGGTTAACGTCAATGGTAACGTCATCGATTGTTACACTAATGGTTCGTGGTTCAAATCCCGATGTCAGCAAGCATTTATTTATTTCTAATGAAGCATAATATGTAAAAAATCAATCCAATCAATAGTGACAGCTTGAGTCATCACTATTGCGAAGGCATAATATGGCTGGCTCGTTTGGATGATTGATATGCACATGACATCAGGTGGGCGTGAAAAAAATACTGTGAATCAGAAGCAAAGACAAAGTAACAAAATAAATCGCTCTAGTTATCAGGACACCACACCCAGAGTTTTCTGAACCTTAATATCTGAGTTTCAAACGACTACATCAATCTTTCTCTCTCTGCCTATCCTTTCCAATGCCCGCAAAGTGTAAGATATTTTAAGTGTATTTAGAACCCCTTGAGTGCGCGAAAATGATTAAAAAATGGTTAAATCCTACTGTGTACTAATGGGGCAAGTTTTAATAGTATTCTTATCGAGAGCATCAAGTGAAGCTTTAAGTCAGATCAACCCTGGGCTACGAGAAAACAAGGAGGATGGACAGGGCAGAAGCGGTTAGGGGACCGATAGCAATGTTTTTCCTTACAAAACCGCGGGACCAGATGGTATTTTCCCTGCTGTAATACAATAGGGGGCAAGCTTCATTGTACCTAGACTAAGGGTTATAAACGTTACGTGCCTAGCAATATGCTTCATACCGGTAACACAGAGAGAGACAAAATGTTGTGTTTCTTCTAAAACCGGGAAAGTAGGAATACATTGAAGCGAAGTCCTTCAGACCGGTCAGCCTAAAATCATTTCTGTGAAAAGGATTGTGGTCGACTATATGGAGAGAACTGCGCTGAAAGTGGATGCTTTGAACAGTAGACGGCATGTGTACAGAACTGGCAGGTCTATAGAAACAGAGCTACACCTGGTTCTACGCTTTGTGGAAGAAAAGACACTTACGGAGGTATTGCAATGACCACAATAATGGACATTGAAGGTGCTTTCAGTAAAATGTGCTTTGAAAACCTTACCCTTATAGAAACGCAGGGTTAGCCCATTGGTGATGAGATAAGTGGACAATATGCCGAAAATAGGACGATAAATATTTAGACAGGAACTCCAAGACTTAGAGGAAGGGTTAGCAGGATTTTACCACCTAATCTGTGGAACATAACTGTGGACGCTCTCCTAAAGAGACTTAAGGAGACTGGCATGCGGGAAATATTTGGAGTTTTACCACTTGACACTTTTTGGATCGGAGCTAAAGATGAGAGCATCTGGATGTATACGAGTACCTAGATAGTGGACTAACTAAGAACTTTCATGTAGAAGAGAAAATCAGGAAAGTGAAAAGAGTGCTTCATCAATGGTAAACGGGTATGTGGAGAAAGGTGGAGAATTTTGGCGAGGTCAGCATACTGGATGTACACGATGATAGTTGGAACAATTATGTATCTCATATGAGTCAGTTGTATGGTGGCAAAAAGAAAGCATACCAGAAAACTGTAAAGATGCATCTGGACAGGGTCCAACATCTGGCTTGTTTAGGAATCATCGGTGTAATACGAACGACACCTACATGAGCAATGAAAGTGATCATAAGTATTCTGCCGATGGACTTATTTATTAAGAAGGCAGCGGCATCGATGGCACTTCGTCTGCACCAAGTTGCCAACTGGGTGCAGACGCGATACTATCTATGGACATAGGAAAATCCTGGATCTCATGAAAAACGAAATTAGAGAGTTGAATATGCCCATGGATGAAATTAAGAGAATGCGTGTTACCGAGAGGTATCACAAAACTCTTATCGGGAATGGAACAGTTCCGGAAAGGAATATTAGTGATATAACGATCTTTAGCCTGTCATATTAGTATGGGGAAATGTACCTCAGTTTATTAAGCCAAGATGATTGCCTTCTTACATGTTTTGGATCACCTAAAATATGGTCAGGATGTTGGTAAAATATTACTACAGCACAATCAATCAGTAATTAAACATGGAACAAACAGATATCAATATATCATTGGCATTAGAATATGGTCAGAAGCTCAATAAGTGCTTACTTCGAAATAAAATGACACAGCTCTGGGTGAGAGGGCGTATTTTAAGATAACGAAAATCCGGACTCTCTAGCAAAGCAGTGGTTAACCCTTTGAGTTCTCTGGTCCGGAACAATTTGCTACAATTAGCAGGGGAATGGCAGAACAACTGAGCCGCGGCGGGACACTAGAGAAGGTAGTCAACTGTGGAAAGTCACAAGCAGGCAAAAATGGCTTTTAAAATGCCAACTGGCACCACTCGTAGAGAAGTTCTAAGCCTGAAGCGATGAACACTAAAATGGGTGGTAGCGTTATCTACATGTCATGGAAATTTCCGGTTTCACCTGAAGAAGATGGGTATTCTGGTGGATGACAATTGTGAACTATGCCTGCAGGAAGTTGACACGGCGTCACATATATTGTGTCAATATCCGGCACTGGGCAGCAGAAGAAGAGAGATCTTGGGGTATCACTGGGTGGAAACCCAGAAGATGAACCAGGTTTCCGTTAAACAGACGCTAGCGTTGACACGAGGGATCAAAGGTAGAGAATAACTGTGAAGAATTCCAGAGAATCTCTCCGGCTAAGATGGATCGTGGTGGAAAGACGAAAAGGGACCCAATACGGTGGTCTGATTCGAAAATCTCTCCAATTATATATATAGAGCATGAAGAGCGAGTTTGGTGTAAGTCAGCATTGAATGAGGTAGCTAACATTTCTTGGTTTCTTGAAAAGTTACAACCTATTTCCAATATATGATCCCTCATCCCTAATTTTCCATTACATTCGTAATGCAATGACACGGATGTTGTAATCAGAGGATATTTTCTCGTCTCCAAATAACTAATATCAGAAAACTAATTATTATGACTTATAAGTGGAAGAAAGAGGTTATCGTCAGCTTAGTGCAAAAAGTCATTAAGTACATTTGCTCAATATTTGGTTATTCACAATTCAAATTGGCAGTGCAGTAAAAAAATATTTATTAAAATATTTTCAAAGATTTTTTTTTTGTTTTCAAATGATTATTATCTCATCTGATGCACTTAAAGAGTTTTTGCATGGGTGAATAACATTAAAACAAGCACTTACATATGTACTTTAAACTGAAAAATGTACTTAGTGAGTTTTTGCACTAAGCCGACGATATGTCTGTCATCGTTCTAACCAAAATTAACAATCACTGCAGAAAGCCTTTACCAACATTGCGAAAAGCTACGAAAAATCAGAAACTATATTTTTAAGGAAAACACTTCCAAAAAACATTTTATATGAAGAAATTGTGGAATATGATATGGCTTACTTGTATTGACAAAACTTTTTCTCCTTTTCCAAAAAGTAAAAACACATAGTTTAAAGTTTATTCCTGCGAAAAAGTGGGCGTGGTAGTGAATTTAAAAAAATTATATCCACATACAACTCAGAAATGGAATCGAAGTAATTGAAATTGAAGTGATTTTTGGAATCTAAGAAAATAAAGCCCACTGCTAATGGTATTAGTTGCAGGGGTAAATGCCGTTTCGAATCAAAGCTGACGATTTTTGAATAGATAGCTTTGCTTTAATAATTACCAGACGTCATCAAATCATCACATTCTGAATAGAAGAACACCATTAGAAGCTTTATTATAGCATCTATTGACTCCTCATTTGTGTTTCCTATTAAAATTGTGAAAATTACTTAATCTTACATATTTTTGATTCGGGCGTAAAGTACCTATCCCGTAAAATCAGAATTCTATCTGATAATGTTTCAGGAACATAAACATTTTTATATGGTCTTGGGCTTAGCGGAGGCTAAGTTAGAAAGATATTCCAGGCCAAAAGTTCTTTATTTAACTTTGACATTAAGGAAGGGATATGCGCCATGTTGTGTGACATTACAAATACCTAATCGGAATACTGAAATACATTGCTGCCTAAGGAGGTCGGTCAGCTGCGTTTTCTTAACGTCTTTTCATCTACCCCGCCCTTCTTTTGTAACCTTGGCCTTAAAAAATTAGGAGTCGGATGCTCCTGTGATTATTAAATCAAAGTTAATCGATAAGAAAGATACATATGTAATAGAGAAAATAAATACATATAGGTACATCGATGTCATATTTAATTCTTAAGTTACTTTGACCTCATGTTAATAAATGACATTAATTTAAGTTAAAGGTGTTTCCATTTTCATTTTGATGAGAGCAACTGCACAATGCGTACTTTAATAGTAATTATACTCATATTCACACCATTATATAATAATGTTACATGAAAGAGTAAAAGATCAAGACAAATCTATCAAGATGAACAATAAGAAGAAGAAAAGGAAAATTCCAAACAATTTGCTGGTCACGATGCTGAGCAATTTTTATTTCCAACGAGCTGATAAAAGCGCATTGTTGTGGAAACATTGTCTTTTTAGTGACGGTGGTCGCATTACGTTATTGCTGCCCTTTGTTGATATCAAATAAAAAGAAAAACAAGAACTGAACAACTCTTCCGGCCATCCTTGAAGATTTCATCAAAATATAATGGTCCCTTAAGTGCACAACAACACTGGTATTGTTCTCTATAGAACCTTAGATTGTTTTTTGATTTTTGGGTTCACTTCTTATGATATTTTTGCTGGCATTTTGAGCATTAGCGCTGTTTTGTTGTTTAATGAATTGAAAAGGAGTGCTGTAGTTATAGATGAGTCCTTTGTATACTATTTTTTTTAAATTTGCTTGTAAATAATAAATAAATTGTGATTGAATTGTTTCTTACATGTTTCCTTTGTTTCCTATTTTCATAAACATTCTCAAAGCCGTTACTTTTGCAGAAATATTCTTGTAATAGATTTGTATATTAAAATTGTTTGAGCGAACTACATATATCTAGCTAGTGACAAAGACTAGTACTTTAACTAATTTGCTTCCTTACAACTTTCTGATAAGGCGTGTCCCTCCTTCGTTATAAAGCAAACCTTGGCAGTATGTCCTTTTATGCGGATGTCCACGCCGTTCCCTAGATAAATTTTCAGTGCATGCTGCCATGTACAATACGTTTAAAAGATTTGATGTTTAATTACATTGCGAATAAACATGACAACAGTTGATTTACGCCTGAAACAATTACAATTTTCGATCTTTTGTCATAATTCAGAAGTTCATCAAACATATTTTGTTGACGAATAACAAATCTCGTGAAATTCTTTTGAACTCTTTCGAATTTAAGCTCTGGAACACCATATGGGGAATCCTAAATAATGGATAAATATTCAATAAATAAGGGCTGACCAACGATCTAGAAAGTCTAGAAATTACCTTTAACAAATCCTAACATAGAGGTAGATTTAGCAATGACGTTATCATAATGCAATGGGAAATTCAATTTAGTGTTAATTTAGACCCCGAAGTCTTTGACGTTATTAAGGCGAAGAAGTTTAACATCGTTAAAAAATAAACAATAAAAAATCGGCGTTATGGTACGGTGTGCTGCAAAAATCTTACATTTAGAGATATTAGACTCGAATGCATTCTGTGGGCACTATACAGACAACCTATTGATATCGGACTGAAATCGAGTACAGTGAGCTCTATTATCTATCCGTGCAAATAATTTTAAATCATCCGGGAACGTTAAAACTTTACAGAAATGGAATATTTCATGAACATAATTTAAAGACGAAATGAATAACAACGCACCCAGATGACTACCTTATGGGACGCTAGAAGTTACTTTTATTACGCAAATGCTTTATACACAATGCTTTAAAATATCTTAGGAACGCATACGAGTTTAGTAATAGACCGATGCGATGGTAAGATACTCGTATATCGCACCTTTTTTTTTTATGGAAGGGGATAATATACGAGATAATTAGAAAATACATTCTGCAAAATATTCCCTGCGACATTTGAAATAAGGCAGTGACGGGCTGCATCAGGTGGTTTGTACATTATTTTAGAACTATGGCAGGTGGAGTAGTAATTGTCGTACCGGATTTGTGGTCGTCATTGAGTTTGTTGATCTTCATAAAAACCGCTGAAGGGGTCATATCTACAGAATTATACCTGGATCTACAGAGACTAGACAGTTTTGTGCAAAGCTGTTCATGTAACGGAAATGATCACAATCGCGCCCAAAACCTTAGGTTAATAAATTGGTGGAAGATAGGATTGCATATTCAGCCGATTTCATTACTATTGAGCTCATGTTTTTTTTTTTCTAATATATTCCATTGTTAAATTGCTAAGGTTTCTGGTTTGGGAATAAATAAAGCATAAAGGTAAAATCAAATGAAACACTTTTTTTGAAAGCTTTAGAATTAACCCCGGGGATCCATCCTGATAAACTAAATCTTCGAGAAACCTATTTTCACCGGTCTGTTAATGGCAGATACATTCTTCTCTGCCGCATCCCCCTTGCTCTATATCAGTAGATTTACTACATTTCACTTGATGGAAGTAGATATTTCATATTCGCAGATACATGAAAATGTTTCGTACGCAAGATATATGTAGATACTCCTCCTGATTCTATTTACTAAGAAAAATTGTCTAAATAAAATTTTAAATTAATTTCTCAATATCTTTCAAGTCCGAGTGTATATTTTCTTCCTGCATTTAATAAAAAAAACACTTGCATTTCAAAGTAATTTCACAAACACTCGTGTTAGGCAAGTTGCTTCCCATGTACTCCCCAGATAAATCCTTAAAACTAAATTCTTAGTGTTCGCACAAAAACTCATTCATGATTGCTGTTGTGCCAGTGTGAGTACATGCAGTCAGAGGTAATGTACAAACATACATACGTCTGAACGTTAAATGCTCTCAATGACCTTTCCATTCCGGACCTCGTAATAAAGCCAATCCACCTGAGTAGGAACGATAGAACAGCACATACTGCACGTGTGAACTTCTCCTGGAAATTGTTTTACATTTGCAACCGGAAATTTTGGTTGCAATGGAGAGCTTGAAAGTGTAAAACATCACAATCACAGGAGTTACCTTACAATCTTCACAAGGACATAGAGCGCATGAGAAACACAACAACAACAAAAAACATCAGCAGCAAGAGCAAAAAAGTCGACTTTGCACTTAACACAAAAAACGATAACATACAGACTAATAACCACAGGTAGGGATACGAATGCCAGTGCTATTTATTTTTGTCGACAACATTTTGGATGTGTAGGATTTTTGCGACAGGACACCTAGGAGCATTTCATTTGGACTTTTGTAATTGTCGTGTAAGTAACGATGTTAGTTGCTTTGAAGAGTGGTAGCAATTTTTTTTGCGTTCTTTCCTGAATTTTGTTTACACATGTGCAACAGGAAAAACAGTTTGCACACAACTTTTAAAATTAATTACCAACCTAAAAGCTCTTTATATCCTGGCAACCGAAAGTGAATTTAATTTGAAATTCATATTCGAAGGAGGTATGAGTGAAAGTTTAAATTAAAACCCACAATGAATTCGCTTCGATTAATTAGGGGGGATGAGTGTTGGCTGGGGTTCTTGAGGTACCTTCGTTGGCGCGAGGGCTAATTAATTGCACTGCTGCTATTTGCATTAACATGCACTCGCCTACAGCGGTTTTAAGGTGTTGGTAGTGAGTGTCGATTCTAGTTTCGCTTAAAGGAAGAAAACGGAAATGCCATAGCATCATCAAAGGTGAAGTTCTGAGGAATATGAAAAGAAAATACTTGCACTGCGGTTGAATTTAATTATTACTGACATGTACACACAGGTAGGTGACGGGTTGCGTTGCAAAACCCTTAAAGATATGTGCAAATGTGTGAATTGTAAATGGTATTTTCTAATTGAATGATTAATTCAATAATAAGCGACCAGTTCCACTCCCCAAAACTTTGGATTATTAACAGGTTAGTGATTACACTTGATGTTTACCTTAACCGGTGTGGTTATTAAATGACAGTAATGGGGGATGGTTTGTCGGGACATACGCTTCAGCGATTAATTTGCCGGAGGCACAGTTAGCACTTCGTGTGTGTGGTGGGAGTATGTTTCGGGGTGAAACACCTGAAATAATTGAAGGCACTGAGCCCTTACGGGACATGTTGTGTTTTCTTAGAATTTTAAATTGTTCTTAAATTATATTATATGTAACTCAGAAGATTGTATGTTTACTTTTAAAGTTAATGTTTTACTTGCATAAATTGGTATGTTAAGGTCGTTTTTGTGAAAATGTTCGATCTTGAGGTTTTGAACTATAATATATTGCTATTACTATTAAAGATAAATTTAATCCGGACTTCCAGAAGCGAAGGAAACGTGAATGAACTGAGAACGTCTGTATGACGCGACGCCGGTTTATCTACTCGCAAGAGACCAACTGAGCCATTGATTCCGTGAACAATTTTGCGGCGTAACTTGAAAAAGTTTTTAAAACCGTCCGACTTGAATGAAGAAAAATATCCTGAAAGAAATAGTAGCGTAGCATTAAATTGAAAATTTAATATCCAGATTTCAGGACTGCCTGCAACGTGGTAGTGGACAGCTCAACGGCGTATTTTGAAGGAATAAAATTCCCTTACGTTTACTTTACAATTAATAAACCATCGTTTTGTGTGTGTGATATACATGCTTTTTTAAATATATTTTTAAAATATGCAGAACTTCATGCCGCACCCTATGTTTATGCATATCTACTCTCATAGCCTATTCCATGGGTAATGATCTATAGGTAGTACATATTTCAGGTCACTTCCGGACTTTTAAGCTATATAGCAACGGAAATCCGATTAAAATCGTTTCACTGGCTTTTAGGTGATTTGTGGGCAAACATACACGAAATTCAAAAATGTACAGGTATGTTATACCTGCGGCCGCGGATCTGTCCGTATTTAAAAACGTATTATGCTTACCACACTCATATATTTATGTATTTTTCAACTGTAGGACAACTTTCGAAAATTACCTACGCCTTTAAATCCTAGCGATAAATACTCCAAGTAATTAAACTGATCTCATTGAAATCGACACAGTTGATGATCTTTTCTTCCGCTTAGTATTGTAGTAAGCTTCGCGATAGTGTATCGATTATGATGCATACCAAAAAAATGCTTCAACGTACATTAATTGTATCTATATAACAGTGAAAATCTGATCAAAATCCATTAAGCGGTTTTTAAGTGTAAGAACAAAGATACAGACTTAGTTTAAAGAACACCACAGCTGATTCAGTTTTATTTTTTTTTTTTATCATTTTCGGTCGGCATCGGACTAAATTGCTTTGGTTATAATTGTATTTGCTGTGAGATTTTTAACAAGATGCGGAATATTTATCCGTCTTTAAGTTTTTTTTTTTCAATATTCAGTGAAATTGACTGTGACTTCTTTTTTTCGCTCCGTATACAAAATGAATTAAAAAACGAATAAATACATTCCTACACGAGCCGGTGATCAGGAGAAGAGGTCATACTATCTCAAAGATGAAAAGTTCATGTGTTTGCTTGTAGTAAACTTAAAAATTACTTATCCGATTGCGACAAAGCTTTTACTGACATCCCAGAGGTTATGGTATATCTGAAATAAAACATGGTATATGGTATACCATCAAGTTTTATCAAAACGGGGCTATATAGGGACGATGAAAGTGAATTAAGTATGAGAACAAAATTCGTTCGGATAGCTCTTATTGGTTACTATAGCTAAACCGTTAAAGATTTAAAGATCTGTATGTAGTCGGCTACAGAAGCAGCTTTCAATATGTTTCTTTTTAATATTTCCCGGACGAAACTGGGTACAAAAACTAGTGTGAACATAAAATTACCCGAAGTCTTGAGTTTTCAATTTAATTTCTCATAAGCTTACTTCCTAATCAACAAATTAGTTTCATGTGTTAAATTCACTACAGTCTTTTTTCGTGACAGGCCAATTGAGTAGTTAAGATTACTTTTTAAATGCATTTGGCTTGCGCTTTCATCCACGTTAGTGAATTTGGATGCAACTGGGGTTATTCTGAAAGAAAAATCAAAAAACCTTAATGCTTTCCAATCAAATAAGTTCGTTTTAAATATCTATGGATGTGGTGCAAGGAGTCCAAAAGTCAATTACCACTTAGAGATTTTCAATAATACCCCAACCTAAATACACCGAACTCTTTATCCGTTTACCGCTATAGTTTTTCCCTTAAATTACATATATTTCCTGCTAGTCGTGCAAAGTAATAGATTTGAACATTAAGTAAATTTCAAGAAAATTCATTTAGCACGACTCGTGTAGGTACGTGTCATATTTCACTTACGTATCCAATTAAAAGCCTTCCGTTGTGATTAAAAGTTTTTAATCTACAGAAAAGGGGTTTAACATAATGTTACATATGTTTTATAGCTGATTCGACAGCAAGCTTGCGTGTCCAAAAGTGCTAAGGTTTCAGAAAATATGCGGTTACAGGAATAATATTATTATTTCTGATGGTAAAAGTGTGACTTACATGCATTAATAACTGCGTGGGTATGATTGTCATGGAATTCCTTCGGTTGCAGTATCCACCAACATAAAAATAAGCACAATTCAAATATTATAATTAGGCTGTGCAGTGCATGTTCATCCAAATATATAATTATGTTTTACTTTTAAAAATTCAAATAAAATTCGTGTAAGCCACGAAGGTCAATTTCAGAAAATTATAAATGCCGTACAGGCAGGTGTAGTGTTTGAAGTGAACGTATTCTGCATTTGTAGAATTTCCGGATATGGTGAGCAGCATAACAACAAGTAGTTATTATACAGGGTGTTATGAAAAACACGAGCTGCCATTGGAGTACTTTTTTCAACCATTTTCTTATTTTGATTTAACTCCATCGAATATAACATACATACTTATTTCATTACGCGTTATGAAAAATATTTATTTATATAAACCTTGTTTTACACAATTATTACTTTCAGACCATTAACTTCGGTTGCAAGCAAAATAAATGCAAATTTATCACATACAAATTCTGTCATTAATTTTTCTTCTTCGTGACAATTGTGTACGAAATAAAAACCGGGGTGCACCAGGAAAGGCTCTTAAGTCCTTTGCTCTTTATTGAAGTCCTTGACTATCAACTTGAAGGTAAAGGGACACAACCCAAAGTACATGTGTTATTCTTTGCCGACGATGGAGCCATCATAAGTGAGGATCCCAACAGAGAACTACATGAATCGACTCATTTGCAGTTGTGAATCATTCTCTAAAATACGAGCCGCCCACAGTCTCACGCACAAAGAAAACAAGTAAGTATGAAACGACACTCATGAATATTTGAATGTGTAGTAGTCTCGCACTCAGTTTCAGTAGAGTTTACAAAGTAGTAGTAGAGTTCACAATGTGAATGTGTGTGAAGTGAGTGAATGTTTCGAGTGGCTCATAAAACTATCTACTTGTTACAGTTATCTGGATCCCACGACCCTGCAACGAGCACATGACGTACGGGTAGACATTCTGGAGGGAAATGGGTACCACATTAGTCCAAAAAAGACCGAGTACTTGTGCTGTCCGTTCTATGATCTATTCAGGCCTGTTCCAGATATTTACAGTATCTGGATAAAGCAATGCTTCCCAAGTGCGAAAAGTTCAAATATCTGGGATCTACAAGCATGTTCAGTAGCCAAGCAAGCTGTGATGACATCAATCATCGCATAAGCGTACGCTGGATGAGTGGCGGGAAAACTCCGCTATCTTCTGTGACCAAAAAATACCCCCTAAACTGAAAGGAAGTCTCTACACCACAGTTGTGCATCCACCTGCTTGACGGGTTGTGTGTGCTTTGGTGGGGATTACCACTAAAAAATAAAAATAAATATTTGGCACAACAGCTCTTTAAGTGCCAGGGCCTAGCTTCTGGCAACCAGTCATGTTGTGTGCCTTATATTTTTCACACGAATGGAAGGGACCTACAGCTTAGTGCCGTATCCGAACGCCGATTTGAGAAGCTTTTTCGTGACAACAATACTCTCGGATGTTTGTCAGACGCTCGCGAGAGGTGGGACCGTGAAAAAACTTGTTGGTGTTTTCTGGGATTCGAACTTGGAACCTCATGCGTAGCGATCCGACACACTAACCACTTACGCCATGGCCCTCACGGGGATTACCACTGAAGAAGTTATAAATGAGTTCACCCTTTTTTAGTATCTACTTCGTATGGTACCAAGCTTCGCCCATATAGAATAAAATCGGGAAGCATAATACATATGTGTTCTTTATATGATTTAGCATTCGTTGCTTCACCCTGTAGTTTGGCATGTATTAAACAAACGATAAGGGTCGATCCTTAATCAGTGAGTACAGGATTTAATTTGATCCCTAAGATTTTCGTTAACTCATCTGCACCCTGTCTTGAGTGCATAGAAATTTTACTTGATTAGGTTGTGCTTTGTTTCAGGTAAAATTATTTCGGTCATTTCACTTAATATATTAAATAAATAATTCATTTAATTCTCAGAGGCATTGCCATTTATTCAAATTGGCAACAATAAAGGCACGAACGGGATACACGCACAAAAAATTACCCATTGCAAGAGTTCTGTGTATTTAGGTTGGGGTATTATTGAAAATCTCTAAGTGATAATTGACTTTTGGACTCCTTGCGCCATCCATAGATATTTAAAACGAACCTATTTGATTGGAAAGCATTAAGGTTTTTCGATTTTTCTTTCAGAATAACGCCAGTTGCATCCAATCTCTATGCATGTACCTTAAATGTATGTAACACTTATGGCAGAATAAGCACACATACTCTTCTTTAAAGAAGATGCAGCTAAGTATTGGCCAAGGTATGATGCATTTTCTTTATAAAATATTCATCTTAATAATGTCAGCACTAAAATCAAATCACACTGACGCTTTAGCGTAAGTGACATACGTGCAATAGCTAGACATCGAAGAGATTTTGACATCAATCATTCAAAAATGTAACGTGCTTGTGGCAAAGCGCTGTAAAAAAAAACACCACCATAAATGTAATTGCCGTATCCCATGTTTAGAGACAGCTTAGTGCCCTGTGGTAAGAAGAAAAACGTGAATGAAATATTTAATGTGATGTAGAAACTGGAAAAAAATTGTATGGTACTGCTCTTCAGTTGGATAGTAAATGCTTTAATCTTTTCTTTTAATCTTTTAAATACTATAAAAGCAAAGACGATTTTCCTTGTGAACACGGTTTCTCCAAAAACTGCTATACGTAGGTACTTGAAATTTCGCAAAGTTGTTCCCTATTTTGCCTAGATACCAGATATGAAGGGATTTTCCGAAATCCAAGGTCTAAGTGGCATAAAGAGGGTTGAGATAGAATTTTCTGTCACTAGAAGTTGATTACACAGCCTTAGCTCAGTAATGGCTCAACGGATTTAAAAAAAAAAACAATATGTGAATATAGTGATTTCACCGCTGGTTCATTTAAAGCATAAATCATCCTTCTGCAGTGTCCTAAAGCTAATCAATGTTAAAAACAATTAATCATCGCCCACAAATTTCATTCAGCGGAGACCACTGCCAGCAGTCATGCAGCAGTGGCTATGGTTCCAACAATGTGTGTGTGAGTATATGGACGCGCTATAACATGATTAACTTTAATGCACGATCTTTTCTAGAGTAAAAATTGAAAAAAAAAATCATGATCGGTGCTAAATCTAAGACATTTAAAATTTTATTTACATGTATATGCATATGTACATACATATGCATGTACAGACATAGAAACATTGCAATATTTTCCCATTTTGTTAGATGAGATGTTGTTGATTGTTAGATTTGTCCACATTTTAGAATGTTTAAATAGATTTTAAATAAATTATTAACAGGGTGGCGTAGGCAGTTTACGAGTATTGCAGGTTGAATACTCATACTTTGAGTCTATTTTCTCACTTTTTAGACCAAAAATGGAAAAAGTTAAAATGTTGAAGATTAGGAGACAAATTGCAGAAGAACAATAATACGGGAACGTATTAAACCGCGAAAGTGGTGCACCTTTGAAAACTAGTTCTAAAGTCTAAGAAAAAAGTATTAAAGCTGATTTGATAAATATAGTTTTTACAGTTGCTTTCTGTTAAATTGTACCAACAGAAATTGTTGGGGTAGAAATCTGTCGGTAATTGTATTATTGCGAAGTGTTTTGGAGTATTATTCTACGTGCGATTTATTCATTTAAAAATAATTTCGGTTTATAATGCGTTTAATTTTATAAAACTTAAATTAAATCAACATAAAGAAAAATTCAAAGAATTCAAGTGAGTTTAAAGAAGTTATCGTAAATTGTGAAATTTTTTTCGTAGCTACGAGTTACATTTTATCGAGAGTTACGAAAAAGTCAATTATGAAATGTGAACCCGGTATTTTGGTTTTTTATTTCTGTTGTTATTGTTGTGAGGCATTAACAACAAATTAGTGTTCAGGTATTCTATATATATTCAAGTGCGTTTAGAAGTGAAGGAACTAAGCAGCATTTGCACTTGAGAAAAACCATTATAAGGTAATATTATAAGAGATCGGATGATACATCACCAGTTCAGAGGCCGATTGGAGCAACATTTAAAACAGGGAACGCAAGTATCCATGCAGTCTGAAGTAAAAAAGATTAAGTGCTATTCTGTTTCCTGCTGCCTGAAGTTCAAGAGTCTCGATATAACTTTATATTTCACGCAGTTTACCAGGGTCCTATTGAAAGACATTAAGACCAGGCAATGGATGAAGTTTCTGATTTACATCATCATTTTGCTTTGATGCTTTTTTTTCTTGTTGCAAAGTGTTGCATTCACTACGTGTCGAAGAGTAGCACAGAGGGTAGGACAGGGATAGTTTGGACACGAGAAGAAAAGAATTGAGCTCTTAGTATCAGCTGAAACAGCTGTCAACAACAACTTCTTCAGAGAAACGTCATAAATTAATCGGCGATCTATTTTGGAAAATCAGCGGCTTCTCAAATTTAATCATTTTTAAATTAATTTACAAGGAACTGTCAAGTTTTCTGAAAAATTATTGTAGAGGCCTTCATTTGTTTCAGTTTCAGGAGTAGGTATACAAAAAATTTTTCCTTAAACAATTTTTTTTTAATCTTTATTACCGTAGTTGTATTTTTAGGAAACTATGTTGTAGAAGTCCAATGAAATAAATTAGTGCACGTACGATTAAAATATAATACTTTAAAAATATAAAAGTACATATCTAAGAATTTGCAACTAAAATAGTTTATGACCACGACCGAAGCCGGGTGGGTCAGCTAGTTAAGTCATAAGCCGTCACGCATAAGTTGTCATTGCATGTTACAAAACGATGCAAATGTTTAAGATAACGTTAGTAAAGACTAACGCCGAAAATACGATATTTTATAAACGCGTTGGGTGTGATATGCGTTTTAAAAGCACATTCGAATTGTTTATGCCAATAAACAAAATTTTGGTTCAACTGTAGTTCGTGATGCGTTTGAACATGAATTTGAATTGTCTCAAACGTAGAATAAGGCATACAAATACTAATTCAATGTATTTCTAAGAAATTTCTTCAAACAGAACCCACAGACAGCAATTTACTTACATAGATCTTTTGTCCCCTTATGGGTTTTAACGTATCTTTCACGCATACCATATGGTTGCTGATGATATGTCTTACCTCGAACCAAGTTCAATCTTACATATGTATGTAAATGCTGGGATTCCTCACTTATTTAAAAGATAATAAAAGCGGATTTCAGCTTTTTAGTGCAAACGCTGCTTTAAAAAAAAAACAGCTTGGTACCGAATTTATTAAGGTGAAAGTGCGTAAGGTCCCAATTTAAAGATGCATCAGTATTGGTGAAGAGAGTTTTCATTATTTTGTTAGTGTTTTCAATTGGTGATGTGGGCGCCGTGGCGTAAGTGATTAAAGTGTCGGATCGCTGCGCGTGAGGTTCCAAGTTCGAATCCCAGAAAACACCAAAAAGTTTTTTCATGGTCCCATCTCTCGCGAACGTCTGACAAACATCCGAGAGTTCAGTTGTCTCGAAAAAGGTTCTCAAAACATTTTGCCCTTCGGATACGGCACTAAACTGTAGGACCCTTCGATTCGTATGAAAAATATAACGCACACAACATGAGTGGTTGCGAGAAGCTAGGCCCTGGCACTTAAAGAGCTGTTGCGCCGTTACGTTCGCATGAGAGAGCCTACTTTTTAACAAAACCAATGATCAATCTTCAGGTGTGCAGGTGATGGTATTTTTTTATAAAATGAAAGCACATTTACACTTCACTGAATAAAGTAGCGTCTCCAATGTTGTACCTTTGCAGTTGTTATGTCGATATTAGATAACTTCCCAGCTCTCTACATCATCATCTAAAGTTGTTTCTCCTTAGAGGAAGTACCTATATAAGTGGTATTGACCTTATGATACGATTTTGGAGTAGTCACGCTAAAATATATTTCAAGTGAAACTTCTTTAGCGACAGTAGAGTATATTTGCTTGAATGTAACAAAAATGAGTTATAGTTAGCTTGAGTGTAATAAAAGTGCGAACGGATGCATACCATTCAATGGAAAAATGTAAACGGAAATGTGTTATGGAAACGAAGGTTTAGGTTTACAAGAGAGCATAGACACGCACGCTTGTGAGTAATTGCCAGTGACAATTTAAAGTATATAATAATGGTTGTTTTGTTCCAAAGCACACCCGGTAACAGTAATAAAAATCAATAGCGCAGAATTCATTCAATTGCAGTGATTTTCAAAAATTTGGGGTTATTTTATATTTGATCGAGTAGTATTGGTATTTGCTAGGCATTATAGGTCTAGGCCGCGCCGTCTTTAAACAATGTATGAACTTACTTATTTGGGTGGTGTTACAGTTCGTAGTGAATGTGGGCCTCAACCAACGAACCAACAAATGCACTTAATGCAACTTTGTGCTTAATGTCTCGCCTTTCGCTTTTTTTCTGATTTAAGTAAAAGGTGACCAGATAGATATGATACATTTTCCAATTGTTATGTATCAGCAGCTGTCAAAGTTACCAATGAGATCCAACTGTCAAAATATTCAGTTAGGTTTGCCTTTTCATCTTGCATTGTTTCACGCTTGCCGAGCGTACGAAAATTATTAAAAATATATTATTGAAATTCCGGCTCAGTTGTAAATACGCAACGTGAATTTCGTTGTGATGTCGGTCGTCATCATGGCTTCAGTGTGCAGGCAATTCGCGGAAAAGTTTGAGTGTGAGTACACTCTTTTGGACCTTAAGCCACCAACCAGACAGAGATTGGTCCGAAATGAAGAAAACATAGGCGCCGTAGTGGCCAGTATCGAAGAAGACTCAGAAATGTCGATTCGGCGCGGATCAACTGATTTGGGCATCGCCAGAGAGTCAACCCGGCTTATATTGCGGTTAGATTTGGGCCTACATCCATATAAGATTGTGCTGACGCAAGAATTGAAGCCGAGCGACCAAATTCAATATCCAAGTTCATTATCCTTTATATGCTAAGATGACGAAGGAACATATAAATTCAAAGTATTTTTTTACGAATAGATTATGTTAACTATATGGTTTTTAAGATTTTATGAAGTAGTGGCTTAACCCTAGTTACATTTTTAAGCCGGTAATATTAACATATTTATGGTGAAATATGTATGCTTATATACATGCATAATTTAATCTTGAAATCAACGGAGCATCCAGAAAAGAATAAAACAAACAACTCAGTTTAGGTAATAAGCAAGTTGATCCTTATCCTGTGTCTCCACGAGCAATATTTCATAAAATGCAAGATAGCGTTCTATGATAAATTACTTTCTATGTATTGCTCAGCTCATAGCTTGCTATGGATAGTATTCTATGTGCTCTCATTTTAGTAGCATTTTGACATTTTAGTTGCATTATGACATTTGCACGACTGAAATAGTAAGCCACGAAATGCCCACCCTAAATATCATGGCATACTATCTTTCTTTTTTTCTATGAAAAGTGACAGATGGCAAGCTATGAAATATTGCTCGTGGAGACACGGCCTGTACGCGTCCCCCACATTGGCACAAGCGACGTACCGGATAACGTACATGAGACTGATGACCTCGGCTCATAGAATCGTATCGTTAAGAGTGTATTGTACCTTTCGGACGGTGTCCGCGGAGGCAATTAGCGTAATCTCCAGTCAAATGCCAATCGATTTGGAAATAAAAAGCGAGACAGAAGCGGAATGGCAGAAGAGATGGAACACAACACTCAAAGGAAGATGGAGCCATATGCTGATCCCCAACGTAGAGGAATGGATCACCAGCAAACACGGAGAAGTAAACTTCTACATGACACAATTCCTATCAGCGCACGGATGCTTTCGGGATAGATGACCAATACTGACCGCACTGTGAAGGCAAAATCCAGAACGCGGAACATGTTTTGGTGGAATGCCGGATGTATATGACGCACGGCCAAAAACATACTAGAGAGAGAAACTGGCATCTAAGTGACTCCAAGAGGACTAATAACATTCATGCTAACAACGAATGAAGCCTGGAACATAGCGAATGAAATCATCGTCAGTATGATGCAACAACTACGTCTGGAGGAACGAGCAGCAGCGAGAAATGAGGATCCAACAAACACCGGTAGGTAGACTAAGTTACACAAAAACGTCCACTTATGCAATGTAATACAAGTGACATGCTCAGACATACAATGACATATGAACACACGCAATAACAGAAATTAGAATGTGCAAATTGAGCTGCTGCTAAGCAGCAGAAGCATAAATAGCAGCAATGGCTCATGCGTGATGAATAGCATGACATGCTTACCAGCCCCGCGAAGTAATGCCTAACCTACGTAACGCAGTCCCGCGGAGAGATTGGTAGAAGTGTGCAGGGTGTGGATTAGTACGTAGGCGCATTTCTGGCATCGATTATTCGTGTTTGGAAATTGTGCATGCTAGTAGCCCGGGCTACTAGTATCTTTAGAAGATTACCACACCCCTTGGCGAAAAAAAAAAAGTTCAGGTAATAATTCAGTGATTAAGATAAATTAGCGCGACTTAAAAAGTACGTAACGCAATAATAATTAGAAAGTGCGTGTATGGCAGTAATGTAGCTAATTGTTTTTTGGAAGCAGCTCTATAATCCGATCGATGAAATCAAGGTATGCACATCATTTCCTTGCTTAAAAGTAGAAGAGAAAGGCCAAACCATTTTTAAACAAAATTAAAAATTCCATTTCCTTAAACAAAATAAATACTATCTATATAGCCTACTGTAAATAATCTAATACATAATAATAGAAACTGTAATTGCACCTACATCTATATTTATTATAAGTTTGGATACATTCACGTGATGCAAGTAATATTTCTTCTTGAACTAAAATCGGAATCACTAAAATACAGAATGTCATACCCTAGAATATGCAATACAAATTTGATGCAAAATATTGTAGTAAAAAACAAGATTCAGCGAATAAGTAAACATATTTTCACTTACCATTTGTAGGAGGATATATATCGATCGTGTGTTGATTGTAGATAATAACATACCGGTAAGATTTTTATATATCGTGTACTAAGATTACTATTTTGCAATTGAAGACTGCTTATTTTAATAAAAAAAAAAATTAATGAAAATGAATGTATATATTACTACTATAGTATTATTTCCGGTTTTAATTTCATTTACCGTGCGTTATTAGTCATAAGATGTTGATTGAAGATATTGTTAGGTTATGTTGAATGTTGCAAGATTAAAAAATTCGACATGGGGTGACTTTCAAAAACTACTTTCTTTTCTATCCCCTGAAAATTGTCTCGGTATACTTTTATGTTTGTACTTTCGGTTAAAAATACCATTTTACAACGTGCTCTTTAAGAATTTCTTTTTTTTTATTTATAAAACAATACTGCAAAATCAAAACGCAAAAAATTGTATTACTATCAAATATTGTTTTCTACTGTGGAATAGTATTAAGTTTATTTTATTTTTTGTTGTTCTGCTATTATTAAGTTGTAATTTAATTTATTTATAAAATATTAGTAGAAATTCAATAATTATTTTTTGTTTTTTTATTAACAAAAATATTAGTAGAATTGCTTTGGGCATGGAAATACAAATATCCACAACCTCCGGCATAAGTTGTTAGAATATCGCTTTATCATTTCATAGTATACGTATGTATATTCACTTAAATTTCATTTACATATATACGAAATTTGAATTTATTAGGAATATTGTTTATTTTAAAAACTCTATTTTAATTCGAATTGTTAAGACTAAATAATTATTTTGTATTATATGTATATTTAAGTATATCGTTAGTTTTCGGTTTCGCGAATATAGTAATATTAATTATCAAAAGTTAATTATTCTTTATTTGTATAATTTATTGTTTTGGTTAGGAATTTACGAAAGCTCTACGAATAGTATACGATGTATGATATGATTAAAATTTACTTTAAATTTATTTATTTTAATTTTAAGTAAAAAAGAACTACAGCACAACAACAAAATTTATTTGTCATATTATAATATATATTGTATGTATATTTTTTTTTTTTACAAATATGAGATATGTACTCATTATATTAATTTGTTCACTACATTTGTGGCGTTTTGTCTTACATTTCTTTAAGTGGGCGAGTATGTCCAAATGGTCCCAAGAGACCATTAAAAAAAGCATATTTATCTTTTTTTTTAAATAATTTTTTTAAATTAAAAATGTATGTTAAAAAAACCAGGAGATATTGTTGATTGTAGAAATTTACATGATTCCTATACTAATTAATTTCGTAACAAGAAGTTGCTAAATGGTGAGCGCAGATTTTTCCGATTTATTTCGTGTTGATTGAAGATATGTGCATTTTATTTGTTTATTGCAGACGGAGGACGATTTGGGGCATTTTTTGGTTGGATTTCTTTGTTTTTGTTTCGTTGATCATTACGACGGTATAATTATACGTTACCTAGGTGGCGATGGTGGAGGTGGCGGTGCTGTATCCACATTTCTTTTGTTTTGTAGATCGAGGGCAAATGAATTTATTGGGCTTTCTCGCGGTCGCATCATTGTGGGCGGCCCTCGGATTAACGCATATGGATTGCCAAAGAAATCTGGGGATGTGGTCATCATATTGATGTTTGGGTATCTAGAACGATAAGAAGATAATAACTGGTGAGAAAATAATTTCGTATAAAGTAACCCTGAAATCAGTGTGAGAAAAGATAAAGACAGGTACTAACAATTATGTGTATATTTTAACAAACATTTTTAATAAAATTCTTTTCAGTAATATGTTTATTAGGGTTTGGAAAATCTCGCTCACAAACTGCTTCACAACGGCTTCTGGCTCACTTTTGTCTTACGAGTGAGGGCCGTTCTGACTCGGTTTGTGAGTGCGAGCGCTAAAAAAAAAGCTAAAACCCTTGTGCTCGCACTCGCGGACCATTTGAAAACGGGTCTGGCTCGCGAGCTAAAAGTAAGCTGAGAGCCATTGGCGAGTAGCTCGCATGTTACAATGTTTAGTATTTGGTGGCATTCAAGGTGATTGAGATAAGTAGGGATTTTTTTGGATATGTTGGGCTATTTACTCTTAAATAGGATTTTTATTGTAAACTATATTTTGTGAGGGTATGTAGCATTTTTATTTTATTTTATACGATTTTATAAATTTTCTTCCTTTCAGTAATAGTTTGTTTTTAAATAAAAGATTTTTACAAGGAGTAAAAAGGAAAACTGATTTCGATTCAACTTTTTTGTGTTTATTTAGTTTATTCCAGCTGTTCCTCTCTTTTCTTTATAGTTTCATTGACGGTGGAATACATGGCGAATGGCTAACGCGCTAAAGGAATGCTCACGAGAAAAACGAATTTGACGCAAGTTACGAGCACGAGAATTTAAAAAAAAAATCATCTTTTTAATAGTCGACTTTTAATACTCTGGTGTTTATAAAATGTGTTCCAAAATAATATTTGTACAATTTGAATTTGAGTTATCTATCCCTATCTCTCTCTGCTCGTGACGTAGATTATGTAAAGAGAGAAGCTTGCTAAATAAATATCAGGATCCGGCCTCGATTAACTTAAATGCTAGCCCCAACCCGGTCAAGCCAATATCTCTCCCTATTCGACCTGTCGCCGTTAACTGAATCCCGCTCAGGTATGCTTACGCAGTATCTCTAGTTAGCGTTTCCTTCTCCTGAGTCCATTGGCTGGTGTAGAATACGTTTAACTGTCGCCTTTTTAGCAAGATGGTAATAATGGTTGGGTGTCAAATCGCCCAAAACCAAATCGCCCAAAATGCAAAAAACTAAAAAAATGTCAAATCACCCAAAAAACAGGTTGGGCGATTTAACATTTTTATTTTTTGGGCGATTTGACATGATGTCAAAACACCCAAAAAAGTGATTTTGGGCGATTTTGTGTTTCGGCTATCTTAAGACGGATCTGTGTCATATCGCCCAAAACCAAATCGCCCAAATCTGGAAAATGTCACATCGCCCAAGATTTTTGGGCGATTTAACACTATGACAGATCGACCAAGAAATGAAATGTGAAATCACCCAAAGCAGAAATGGGCATTTCATCGCAATTTGAAAATACCAACACATAGGAAGGTCAAAAAAGACGACCAAATTGAAAAAGGTTGAAAACATTTATTTTCCGCAATTTTGGGCACAGGGACATTAGTCCTCGGGGCATAAGTCCCACCGTATTGGGACACAAAATGTTGGGTCTTATGTCCCACCTACAAACCTCTCAAGAAAAACAACGGCCAAATAAGATGGGGCATACATAAGTCCACAATGTATAAACAGTGCAATGTGTAAGGGGAGGCATGCTGCCCCCTGCAACCCCCCTGCTTGGGGTCACTGTTGGATTTGAGGCGGGTGCGAGGTTGGATGCGAAACATGGATATAAAAAAACTTTGCATACACGCATCCTCGCACCCACCTCAAATCCAACAGTGACCCCAAGCAGGGGGGTTGCAGGGGGGCAGCATGCCCCTCCTTACACATTGCACTGTTTATGCATTGTGGACTTATGTATACGCCTCTTCGAAAAAAAAAAAATGTTGACATATGGTACATATGTATGACCCTGGGGCCTCACTCTGTATTGCTACTCTAAAGTCAAATCATTCGAATTCGCAGAATTGTCACTCTGTAACTCGAATCGCAAATCCAAATTTATGACAATCGAACAAACTTTTGTTGCCAACTTCAATTTCAATTTCTTATCGCAAATCTGGCACTCTGTATTGCTAAACGAAATGTCAAAGTAACTCGAATTCGCATCATTTTGTTCTATTGCTATTTGGTTTGCGGATGTTGAGGTAAGCAATTGTGTTTCTTTTAAAATGTAAATATTTTATGACATAAAATGTTATTTTTAACTTAAAATACAATGAAAGTGATATACATAAAATAGTTTTGTGAAATTACTTGATTAAACCGTGTTTTAGAACATGAGGGCAGTCCACCAAAAATCAAATGTAAATGCTCCACCAGTGGATAGAATGAGTGAAGTGGGAAATACACGATACAACTGTTCTACGAACGGTTTCACAGCTTTGGTGTTGTATACGATAATTGTGTCGTGTGTTCACACAACCGATATCGTATGGTCGCATGGTATTGACTGTACGACCGCTGTAACATACACAAACTGTATGGAAATTATATGGTGTGTATGTGTAAAATGGCTGAATAAAATATCTGGTTGTACGTAAGTCGTATGCAAATTGTAAGTGTGTGCTGCATACAACATTTCCCACCTAATACTCTCAGTTTCGGGTTAAACCAACCACTGCTATATTTTTCTTCTACTTTTTATCACTTAGCTCCATTATATTCGACCTATTTCTAATTCGCCTGCGTTCTATTCTTTCTCCTTGTGTGCCATCTTGATGGAACCACAATTCGACAGTATCTAGTTCCATTTCTATAACATATATTTAACTTTCTATCTCAAATGTATATAAAACACAAAATTCTTTGGAACGAAATTTGCTTCAAAGTGACATTTCTGCGTTCGATACTCGAAGCTAGATTCGCACATTTCATAGCCCCAGTTGGCAATACTTCCATTCGAATCTGTTTTCTTACAGAGTGCCGGCTAAGATTAGAATCGCAAAGCACTTTCGCAAAAATTTGACTTTCGAGTAGCAATACAGAGTGAGGCCCCTGCGCTCATATTATATTCATTAATAATCGGAAATGAAGGATTGAAGAAATGGATGTATTGCCAAAAAAAACGTAAGCTGCATTGAGCCTTACTTACGACGTGAATCGCGCTGATTGCTTTGTCAGCCTCACACTTACAGTTACGGGGAAACAAAATCGCTCGGTGGGGGAAGGGGGTCCGCGCGTGGTTGCGTGGCGCAACGCAACGCGACGCGAAACGATAACGGCTCCGCATCGCGCCTCGTCCGGCCGTCCTCCGCGCGGGGACGCGACGTGAAAGCGCTATGACCGCTAATGTAATTGTTACAATTCGTTTTGAATGCAGTCTTAAACCCAATTTAACGAAAATGTCAATCCGCCCAAAATCTGTTATATTTTTGGATGATTTGACATTATGCTAAATAGCCCAAAATTAAAAATCTTAAATCGCCCAAAAAGATTTTTGGGCGATTTGACATTTTTCTGCATTTTTTCGCAATTTGGGCGATTTGGTTTTGGGCGATCGGAAGCAAGGCTATTAATGAATTCTGACAAAACGCCCACTTTCTTGGGCGTTTTGTCATTTTTTAATTTTTGGACGATGTGTCGCTGTGTCATATCGCCCAAAATTTTTGGGCGATGTGACATTTTTCCGATTTGGGCGATTTGGTTCTGGGCAACCGGTAATAATTGGAACGTTCAGCGAATTTGACAAGTAACCATCTGCATCTAAATATAAGAATGCTTCAGTGGGTATAAACCACTGACTCAGAATGACGTTATCGAAATATAATGCCGAAAGTCGGAATGTGCGCTTATATAGATGTTCTTTAAAATAGTCTACGTTATTCCACGTAAGACGGGCTTATATTCTACCATACTGGACTCGCGAACGAACGCTTGGTAGCAAATGATCTTCACATCGGATTTAAGAAAGTTGGAGTAGAAAAGACATTTGAAGGACATAAATGCCACTCTCGCTTTTTGTAACTGCATATTTACGTACACATTGTAATACAAAAACCTGTCTAAATAGACACCTAAATACTTCAAAACAGTGAACCAGCAAACTTAAGCTGAAGGTTTGGCTGCTCAAGAAAAACTTTGTGGTAGGCAATCGAATAAGTTTCACGGTGATATGTGGAAACCTAAGTTCATAAGTTTGTAAGTTTTGACAAAATTAATTGAGAGTGAGAAAGGTTAATCGAACTCTAAAATAAAAACATTCGAAGGTTATTACTTAAAATGAGTAACGCCTATAAATCCTGCTCTGTTTTTTTTAAACCAAGGACATTTCGACCTTGATGCTTTCACACACTTTCAATTTAACGATTGAAATAATGTCAATTTGCTACTGCAAACACATTCGATGATTAATAATATTGTTACGCGAGCGCACAAGCCGACGAAGAAACATAAACCACCGAGAAGCCCTGAGAAACATCTCGTAGCTGTCAACCTGAAGGTACCAGAACTTTCCAGATTCTTGGCGGATGGAATTCCAGCGGCGAATTGGAAAGTTGATAATTTGTCGGGAAAGCCAGAGCCAAATATAAAAGGAGGTTATCAAAAGCCCAGCGACGAGTTTTGTTTTGGTCAGCGTTGACAGCCGACATTAGAGACGCGCAGATTATAAGCCTAAAGAAAAAAAATGTACTAGATTTTATTTTTTTTGTTAAAGTAAATTTAGTTAAAAAACATTTTATTGAAATAAATAAGAAATTAAAAAACCCTCTCGGGAACCAGAAAAATTCTGTTCTTTTTGTCACCACCGTCCGTCGCAGCTTTGGAAATGTTCGGCTTGATCGGCGAATTTTGTAACACTGGTGTCAGATGTGGGGTTATGCGGACAGAATTAAGCATAATTCCCACCACGTAAATCAAAATGGACGCTGACGATGTAAGACGAATACTCGAGGAGGTCACCCGGAAGCAAAACCAACTCATGGAAAGGGTGATGACGGAGATGGCGGAGTTCCAGAATGGTTTGGAACTAAGGCTAGATGGACTAAAGGAGAAATTAGGCCAAATTGCATCTACCACAGCAGTACCTGCGAACTCGTCGTCCCGAGTGATGCCAGTGGATGATCAGGAAGAGTCCCACAGAGCTTCCGCACTGGCGGTAGCGAATCTAGACGATCAGACGAAAGAGGAAAGCAGCCGTCCCAGAACAAGTATGGACGCCGAAGGTCAATCACGATTGCAGTATCGAGCGGAACCATCAACGATTCAGGATCGCCAAGCACTACTCGTTAAACAGTCTGACAAACTAGACCACCGCCATCGAAGCCCGGTTGATAGTCGTCCTGATTCAGAAATCCATCTGCCATCGCAAGCGACACAAGGAACAACGCAGCCACCAGAGGTAAACCCGCGACAAAGGATGGGCTCCTTTCCCAATTTTAGTGAACTAGTCGTCAGGCGCGTGTGCGCAGCTAAGCGATGCAAGGACTCACAACCAACTCAACCTATGGACAGACATCTTCAAGATCTTTCGAAGAAAAGTCCAGAGAAATTAGCAAGGGAAAAAGTTCTTCGGATTAGCGCTCTTCTATTACCTTTGTGGAACTCAGCAGGAGCTTTGAGTCCTAAGAAGGGGGTAATGTTACGCGAGCGCACAAGCCGACGAAGAAACATAAACCACCGAGAAGCCCTGAGAAACATCTCGTAGCTGTCAACCTGAAGGTACCAGAACTTTCCAGATTCTTGGCGGATGGAATTCCAGCGGCGAATTGGAAAGTTGATAATTTGTCGGGAAAGCCAGAGTTAAATAAAAAAGGAGGTTATCAAAATCCCAGCGACGAGTTTTGTTTTGGTCAGCGTTGACAGCCGACATTAGAGACGCGCAGATTATAAGCCTAAAGAAAACAAATGTACTAGATTTTATTTTTTTTGTTAAAGTAAATTTAGTTAAAAAACATTTTATTGAAATAAATAAGAAATTAAAAAACCCTCTCTGGAACCAGAAAAATTCTGTTCTTTTTGTCACCACCGTCCGTCGCAGCTTTGGAAGTGTTCGGCTTGATCGGCGAATTTTGTAACAATATTGACTATATGCGAGATAGTTTTTCAGAGGGTTTGGTTGATGTAATCTGTGTCTCTGAAAATTGGTTAAAGCCGGACATTGCTGATTCTTTTATTAATCTACCAGGGTACTTCATAGTTCGTAATGATAGGGTATCTAAACCTGCTGGAGGAGTTGCCATCTATTGTAAATCTACACTCAAAATCAGAATTGTTGATTATTCAAAAGACTCTGATGTGAAGTCTCTCTTTATTGAGATTTTGAATAGTACGGACAAGTGCCTAAGTGGTTGTGCCTATAATCCACATAAACTTTGCAGCTTGGAAAAATTCTTTCAATGCCTTAGTATTCATAGTCCTAGCTATTCAAATGTTATAATGTGTGGCGATTTCAACATCAATCTTCTTAAAAAAAATTACTCGTCATTTATGTAAATTTCGCAGTGACTGCTCCATGACTGGTGTTAATATTATTAACGTTTCAACTGCGACTCACTTCAAGCCCAATTGTAATGAAAGTCTTCTTGATCTTGCTCTTATTTAAAACATAGATCTTGTGAAATTATATGAACAAAGAGGACTTCCCGGGATTCCATCTTATCAGGATCTAGTTTTGGTAACTCTCAATATATCTTTGAATACAATTTCTTGTCCAGTGGAATTTTCATACTGTGATTTTCGTGGAATTAATGAGCCTGAACTATTTCATGACGTACTTCATAGTCCTTGGTATCTATGTTGGGAAGCTTCTACAGTCAATGACAAAGTAAATACTTTTCAACACATAACTCAGACACTTTTTGAGCGTCATGTGCCAATTAAAACCAGAAGTGTTAATGATGTTAGATTTTCGTGGTTTTCTGAATATATAAAAAGGCGCATTGCTGAGAGAGACAAGACATATTTCCGATGGCAGCGAAATCGAAGTCACTGTAATTGGCTGGCTTTTTTTATACCTCTATAAGAAACAGAGTAAACACGGAAGTTAAGAATGCGAAAGTAACTTATTACGCTTCCAAGCTGAATTCTAGTCAGTCTACCTCTGCTCTTTGGAAAAATCTGCGAACTTTCTTAATAAGGAATCGATTGCTTGTGATTTAGAACTGAATCTTTTAAATAATTATTTCCTGACTTGCGTTTCGTCCCACAATAAATCCTATGACATGATGACGACATTTCTCGGAGGTGATACGTATCAGTCGAATTCTTAAGAATACCAGTGTGTGACTGAATTCGAAGTTCTAAGCGCGGTAAATATAATAGTATCAAATCGAATGCAGTAGGACTGATCAGATATCCTTAAAGTTTATAAAACTCGTTCTGCCTCAGATATTTTACACATTAACCCTTGTGTCAATACGACATACCTGGATGTTTATTTGCATTTTCAAATGCAAAAATCACCGGGCTGAATTTTACACGAGTTTCCCAAAAATGGAAACTCAAGAAATTGCAATTAATTTAAAATATATAAATATTGATAAATATCTACAAGATTACAAGTTTTTCATACGTAAAACGCACTAACCATAAGTGTATACCCGAGTATGCACGTGTTGATTAATCGTTCTGCGACACTCGCATTGACACAAGGGTTAACGCATATTATTAATTTTTGCATTATGTGCTCAACATTTCCAAGCAACTGGAAATCCGCTAAAATTATCCCTGTACCGAAAAACTGAAACAGAATCAGGCCAGAAGATTTCAGACCAATAAGTATTTTACCATGTCTCTGTAAGGTGTTTGAAATTCTACCGAGAAACTAAATTAATAATCACATTGATCTTTTCAATATGCTCACTCCATGCCAATGTGGTTTCAGGCCAAAGCACAGCTGCACTAATGCCATTGTTAAAATACTGGATGACATAAGACATGAATGTGATCATAATAATATTTCTATTTTGTGTCTTTTAGATTTCTCGAAAGCCTTTGATAGTGTGAATCACTTCCTGTTGCTAAAGAAATTAAAAGAACACTATAATTTTAGCCAAATGCTGTGTTGTTGATTTCCAGCTATTTAAGTAACAGATTTCAACAAGTTAGTATACCCTCAGGAATTTCTCGGTCTATGGCAGTGCTTTCTGGGGTTCCACAGGGATCGATTTTGGGACCGCTACTTTTTTCCCTCTTCATAAACGATCTGCCCGATGAATGCCTTAGTGCTTCCATGCGCATACTCGTATATGCCGATGACGCCCAAGTATATATATCTAGACCCACAGACCTGATTGAAGATTGTGTAGCAAGACATAATGAAGACTTAGAGTCTATAGGTAAATGGGCTGACAAGAATAAACTTTGTTTTAACCCAAAAAAAATCGAAGGCACTCATTATATCTAATAGCTGTGTAGATAAAAATTCCATAACAACTCTAAGTCTAATGGGTAAGAATATACTATATGTTGATGAGATAAAAAATCTTGGAATTAACCTTAATAGCACACTCTCCTGTGAAGCTCATGTAAACCATGTAGTTAAACAAATTTATTGTGGCCTACGTCAACTTTACATTACTTCTTTATTTACTCCAGTTGCCATTAAGCTTAAACTTGTTAGAGGTCTGTTTATGCCTATTATAAATTATGGCTCGGTAGTATTTAGTAATCCCGATGCCCTTTAGAAAACTTGAGTTGGTTTCTAACTCGGCAGTACAATATGTATTGTATATGGGCTTCGAAAATTTGACAACATTTCTACGTTTTCTTCTTCTATCACTGGCTGTTTCCTGAGGCAACACATTAATATAAGAAACTGTATTTTCCTTTTTAATGTAATGAAAACTTGCCCACCAAACTATTTCTATGAAAAACTTAACTTTGCACAATCTACTCGTACAAGACATATTAATGTCCCTCACTTTAATTATTTAAATAGCAAACGCTTATTTTTTTTTCATGCTATAAAGTTATGGAATTCTTTAACAGCAAATGTTCGTTCTTGCAACTCCGTCTCCAATTTTAAGAATATGATTTTGAATTTTATAAACAGTAATCAAAACAATAACATTTTTAATTAATATAGTTCCTTATTATAGTTTTCTTCCTTTTTTTTTTGTATTTATGAATTTATGGATTTGAACTTAATTGTGTTGAATTATCTAAAATAAGTTATCTAGGTACAAATAATGAGAATTTAATTCTTAATATACTTCCAAGAATATCAAAATAAATAAAATATTCAAATTCTAATTTATTCTAATTAAATGACCTTGGATGTACTCGCTTTCCGAAAGCCGTACTGCAAGTACTGTACTTAAATCTTCTCATTCAATTATATAAGAGCAACCATAACGGCTCGGTTCGAGTTGGATTTATTCATACAGTTTACCTTACCACTTAAAACTGCCATAAAATGCAATATAATTTCACAGACAATCATACACATACAAAGCATTGATACATTTACCACATAAACAACCAGCTATGGCTTGCCGCCATGACTAGGTTCAACTAAGCTTTTCGGATGAATTGAAATTAATCGAACCGGAAATAGAGCAATACCGACAAACACACTAACAATAACACTGTGTCCCTATAAAAAAGAAGAAGAAAAACAACAAAAATAATAATGGTAATGACGATAATGCGAGCTATGAAAGCCAATTGGATACATTTCAGTACCTTGTGTCGTTTTAAAACCAACATTGGGGGTGGAATTTGTAAAGTGCATTTCACTACCCACACACTGATTCGGTATGGGTGGTAAGCGGCGGTAATCATAGTCCTAGATACACTTTGACATCAAGTGTTGACAAAAATTGACTACTTTAATTGGGAGTAAACGGATGTTCGGCCATTAAGAGAGCATTCATTGCACCACATTATGGAAATTATCCAGTCAGAGTCCAGGCATGAGGATCTGTTTTACACTCATTCGGTCAAATAAACGCTACCGCAGTGTCAGTCAGCAGTGGAAGGGGAGTGAGTTTTCAATAAAACTAATTGAAATCTGCAGTTATATGTTGCTTTTCATCCGGCTGGATTCATTTGGACCTTGCTAGTGGTAGACTTGTATAGGCATTTCATTCGATGATATCCGTTTGAAGTTATTATTTTCTCATTTTGGTGAATTTGTCCAGGCCGAACTCGGTTGGATGTATCACGACTGCATATCGGGTCCACAATCCGCGGATTTTTATATACACTCGTGCATTTTTTTCTTTGTATCTATATCCAGCGATATTGGTTTGCGCATCATTCAGTGAAAGCAAAGTGAGTTCCATTTGCCGTCCTTTTGTATTACCTCCCTTTTAGTTGAGATACTGTGGCGGCTAGTTTGATGATGATAAATGCACTTAGTGTGATCACGATATGTCATTTACTACGATTTTTGATCAAAATAATTACGCCTTTTATATTGTGACTGAGGATGGTTTGTCATAGTGCAGTCAAACACGTCCAAAATAATGAGAAGGGGATCTGTGGGTCAATGTAAAGTGCATCTAGAATAGATAGCAATGCGATAATAGGCAGCGCGTGTTTGGAAATAAAAATATTAAATTCGTTTGGTCTTCGTAAAGATATTCCATTTATCAAAGAAGATATAACTATTTGAAATTATTTTGTTGAAAACGTACGAGTAGGGTGGAAAAAAACTTTTTCGAAATTGTTGTCATAAAAATGCCCAACTGGTCTTACTCAAATTCAAATTATTTCTCTTACATGTTTTAATAGATTGGATTAACTCTAGTAAGGACATGGTATGACTTCCTTTTAATGCCTATCTCTAGTAGAGATAAATGATGGACTTTTCGCACGCATTTTCAATTTATACTTGGCTTGCCTCTTGCGAAGTTCACACAATATTTTTCTGTGCTTATCAAAACACTGCTAATAACAGATAGCAAAATGCACAGCCCTGATGAGAAGTTGACCTGATAATTTACATGTATGTTTTTGGTAGGAATTCATTACTTTTTGTTCAGATACTTATAAAACTAAATGATATTTAGTTACAGCATTTAACATGTCTGATACTGACATTTCCTTTTTCTTTTGTTTAAATGTGCGAATGCCTGTATTCCGTAACTTTCCAAAGCAGAAATCGCTGTTTCGTGTCAGAATTCGCCATGCTAAATTTTTATTGATTTTTGATTATTTTCAAAATAATCCCCTTAAGCAGTATATATATTTAGAAATTTCAAAGCTCTAGCTCGATTAAGAGTACCCTAGATTTATGAAGATCAGTCAGTCAGTCAGTAAGTAAATGCCCAAAACTGTGATTTTCGGGCACTCATATCTTGGAAACTATTCCACCTACTCACTTACTTACTTAGGTGGCGCTACAGTCCGGGGTGGACCTGGGCCTCAATCAACAAACCTCTCCAGCCAGTACGGTAACGAGCCAGCTGCCTCCAGCTGCGCACGCCAAGTTGGTTGAGGTCCCCCTCCACTTGTTTGCGCCACCTACCGCGAGGTCGTCCTCTACTGCGCCGTCGATCCGAGGTGAATTCGAAGCTTTTCTTGGCGAGAACGTTGGGCTCCATCCGCTCTACATGACCCAGCCATCTTATTCGTTGTATGTGAACAATTCTGGCTAAGTCGATGTCCTTATATAGGCCGTATAGTTCGGCATTGTACCTTCACCTAAACTCACCGTCTATGCAGACGGGAACGAAGATCGCTAGAAGAACTTTTCTCTCAAAATAACCAAGGGCATCCTCATCCGGTTTTGTCAAAGCCCATGCCTCTGCGCCATACAGCACGGCTGGGATGATTAGTTTCTTATAAAGAGTTACCTTAGTAGTTCGAGATAGGGCTTTGCTACTCAATTGCCGTTTTAGCCCATAGAAACAACGTTTGGCAAGATTAATTCTTCGTGTGATCTCCCTACCGATGTTATTTGCGGAGCTGACCATAGAGCCTAGGTAGACAAAATTCTTTACTACCTCAAAATTATATCTGTCTATTGTGGCGTTCTGTCCAAGACGCCGAAGTTGGGTGTGCTTTTTTGTAGACAGTATATATTTTGTTTTCTTTTCATTCACCGCTAAACCCATCTTTGCTGCCTCGATCTCAATACTCGCAAATTCCCCACTGACGGCCCGCTGAGTTCTTCCAAGTATGTCAATGTCATCGGCATAAGCAAGTAGTTGTACAGACTTGTGGAAGATTGTACCTTCGGTGTTGGTTTATGAGTTTCGTACAATTCTCTCAAGTACTATGTTAAAGAGATCGCATGATAGCGCGATCCTGAGACCTTTCCTGACATCGAACGCTTCAGTGATGTTCTTACCGACTTTGATGAAACAGCGAGAGTTCTTCATCGTCATTCTGCACAAAAGGACGAGCTTGGCAGAGATATCAAGACTGGACATGGCTCTGTATAGCGCGCCTCTATACACGCTATCATAGCAACTTTGAAATCGATGAAAAGGTGGTGCGTATCGAATTTATATTCATGAGTTTTTTCCAAGATCTGCCGCAGTGTGAATATTTGGTCAATGGTGGACTTTCCAGGCCTAAAATCACACTGATAAGGACCTATTTAAGGCGTTTACATAATACGGCAGACAGGATCTTATATGCGATGTTAAGAAGACTTATATCTCTGTAGTAGGCGCACTTCAGAGGGTCTTCTTTCTTCAGGATCGGGCAAACGATGCTGATCGGGCATACTTCGCCCGACCAGATTTTACAGATGAGCTGGTGCATGCTCCTTACCAACTCATCTCCCCCTGCCTTGAACAGTTCAGCGGCAAGGCCGTTGACTTCAGCAGCTTTATTGGATTTAATTTTAGATCCTCACTTCATTCTGATCGGGTTGACGGGAATCATGACTGTTATCGTCATTGTGGAATGGCTCATTCTGCCTGACAGCGGTATATTGGTCATCATCGCCGTTTAACAGCCTGCAGACGTGTTCCTTCCATATCCTTAGCACCGACTGCGATTCAACTACTATATTTCCATTTTCATCCCTGCAGGCTTCGGTTCTGGCTGTGAAATCCTGGCATGTTCTTTTTACCTTTTGGTCAAATTTTCGAAAATCATTCCTGTAATACAGTCTCTCAATCTCCTCTATCGAGCGTTTCTCATGCTCCTTTTTCTTCTTTCTGAGAAGTCGATGTTCCTCTTTTCTCCTCCACTCGTAGAGTTCGCAAGCAGCTCCAGTCCTTCTATGTAGCGCCGCTTTGTACGCTTCTTGTTTTGCTGCATGTGCTTGCCGGCGTTCCTCGTCAAGGCAGGGGTTTCGTTGTGGTGGCCAAGAGAAACCCAGTACATCAGAACCGGCATCTCTGATGGCTTGTTGCTAATACTGCCACTGATCTACCGCATTTGCTGCTGGCGGCAAAGGACTTAGATTAAGATTAGTAGAAACTCGATCGGCAAAGGCTCTGGCGGTCTCTTGCGATTGTAGCTTTTCGACGTCAAATTTCCTCACAGTATTTCGTTGATTTCAATCCGTTCTGGATATCCCCATCCGTACCTTAGTTATAACTAGGTAGTGATCGGAGTCCACGTTGGCTCCTCGGAAAGTCCGGACACCCAAAATACTGGAAGAGTGCCTTGCGTCGATCGCAATATGATCGATTTGGTTGGCAGTTTTTTGATCAAAGGAGAGCCATGTTCCCTTGTGAATATCGAGACGTGGGAACCGCGTACTAGCTGCGACAAAGTTTCGTCGCGCTGTAAAGTCGACTAGCCTGAGTCCGTTGTCGGATGTGATGTCGTGCAGGCTGTGCTTTTCGACCACGCCCCTAAAGATGTCCTCTTTTCCTAGCTTTGCGTTAAAATCACCTAGGACAATTTTAACGCCGTGTGTAGGGCATTGCTCATACGTCTTGTCCAAGAGCTGGTAGCAGTCATCCTTTGTCGCTTCGTCCATCTTCTCGTGAGGGGCGTGAGTGCATTTTAGGCTAATGTTGGCAAATTTAACCTTGATGCAGATAGTAATGAGGCGCTCGTTCACATGCCGGAACCTCAAAACTTCTTGCATAAGTCTGCCTCCATTGACAAATCCGCATCCGAATAGACGCTGTCCTTGTTATCTGTAGCGATCACCGTAGTAAATGTCGCAGTTTTTCATACTCCTTTTTTTCCGGCCCATCCCATCGCACTTCTTGGATGGCGGTAATGTCTGCTTTGAAACACTCTAGAGCCTCCGCAAGTTGTTCGGCTGCATGTGGTTTGTAGAGGACCTAACATTCCATGTGCAGACACGAAGATCGTTGTCCTTTTTACATTTGCTTGAGTCGTCAACAGTAAAATCATCCTTATCCGAGGCTGTTGGTTGCTTCGTAACCGAAGGTTTTTTACGTGGTAGGGAAGTTAACCCGACGGCACAACCCCCAACCTGGAGGACCGGATCGTTTTCTTTATCCCTAGGATAAGAGGCCGGGGACACCGATGCCAGTAACCCATTTCGGGGATATGAGCGCTGCCGTTGGTTCATCCGCCACCATCTCTTTTTCAGTACCCTGACGCAGTATTGAAAATCGTTACAGACCTCAGCTCCAAATATATCGAAGTAGCTCAAGTAAGGTATCCGCTGGCCTGTAGACATCACCGTTGATTCCATCGGGAGAATTCATCCGCCGCACGTCATCCTTCTGAGGAGCTCTTGCTTGACTTCTGAGACGCATATTTCAGCCAATCAGGTCAACAAGAGATGCCTCGTCCAGTTAAACATATGCGTGCTGAAGTTCACCCAGATGTGCTTGCGCAGTTCTGAGTGTTTAGCTACTCATATATCGTCAGTCTCAACACTATTCCACTTAGACTTATGAAAATCGAAAACCTGCTTTTTTAAATAACTTTATCTCTTCTGAAAAAATGTAGTCCTGTAACATAACTAACATCGGAGATAGAGCAGTGTCGAAAATGGCTCGAAATGGTCCGCGTAAATATTACATTATGGGCACGGTTAGTGCGCGGTCGGTTCTGTGGGAACTTGGCCTGACGCGTTCTGTGCGCTTAGATACAAAATTTAATAAATTGCATTACTGGGGTTCTAAAGCCCTAATAAAATGGGATCTTGGTGGTCGAATACATTTAAGAAAAAGTTAAAGTAAAAGGTTTGGCAGTTAACCTTAAAACTGGAATTCAGAGCTTTTTAGAGGGTGCGAAAAACATAGTTACAGTTATTAGTATGATAGTTAGCCAAGTAAATGGCTATAGTAAATAACTATAAGGCTATAGTAAATAGCGAATTTCACTCACCGAACTTAACTTTGACTTCGATTTTATCATCAATTGGGGTGCCAAAAACCGAGTTAAGTTAATTGCGAATAGAGTTGACGTTAAATAGACCGAAGCCTGTCAATGCTTGCTATGCATGCAAGCCCAAAACTTCGCTGGAATCAGCAGATGCTAGATGTCTCAGATTCCTCAAGAGATGCATCCATTTTTTCACTTTTGCAGACTTGGCTACGGTCTATAAAGCTTACATTCGTCCGAAACTTAAATATAACTCGAATGTTTGGGCGGAGGCGCCCCGCCATCAGCCTTTAGGCTGATCGATGATCAATTTATTTAAAATTTGCTTAGCGCTCCTTTATCGGTACCTTCACCACAAGTGTTCGGATGAAATACCTATATATGTACATATATAGTCGCGGTTCGCAAGTCTGTTGTTCAATCAATCAAATCTTTCTCTCTCTCTATCTATCCTTTCCAATGCCCGTATGTGAACATGTTAAGGGTATTCATAACCCCTTGAGTACGCGCAAATTATAAGAGAAAAAAATCACAAAACACGTACAGCAGTTTCTGCACATAACTACACGTAAACATTGGTTTCATTCCCACCGCTAAGTTCAGAAGATCGTTTTCTCTATACGAACGACACAAATGTAAAATAGCTTGCCTTCCTCAGTATTTTCCATCATATAATCTGTTGAGCGTGTGTTGCAGCATTTCTTTTTTTTACTAAGGATCTTATGTTTCATTTGTTTACTGATATCAAAAATCGTGAGCCAGAAGTATTACACGGACTAGTATTGAGTATGCATTCCTATTTTGTAACAAACGATAGAATACAAATTTCATCCACTGGCGTATGCGTCACTTTGCATTTAAAATTCCACTACACTACACCCATAGTCAATGGAAACGAATATTTCGCGAGATCCTATTGAAATGCGCTAAGCTTCCTTATACCAATCTGCGACCACATCCATCAATCAAATTGAATTTTTGAGTCAATGGTCAGAAAACTTTCCACCAAATGGCTTTCCGCTGGAAAATCACTGGGTTCCTGTTAGAGGGCCATGTTTATCAGTTGATTTTTTTTCGGTTCACCATGACGCAAGCTGCATTTGCAATGGTACAGTGTGTAAAAACGTGGAGTGCATTCATGTGTTCTAGCTCCTATCAATTCTCTAACGAATTCCAAATTTGCCGATTGCACTTTTTCGTCCATAAAAAAAAATTCACCTGGTCAACATGTGGTCAGGTGCGATTTGATGTTTTAACCTTCGTAAGAGCCTAAGTTACGATTGTGTAGCAAAGAACTGCATTGAAATCGATGTTGAATGGTAGCGAACACATGATTTCTAGGTATACAGATGCACTGCCAATATCTGATATTGTGAAATGCATCAAAGCCTGCTTCCGGTGCTTTTGCCACTGGTATGGCGACTATGGTCTTGAGTTTCAATTTGCAAAAACAAAATGCAATTCTCATAATGTCACTAAAAAGGGACAACAAAATCCCTATGAACAAAAGACCAAAAAGTGTAATATAACAAATTCTGAAAGCTCGCATTGAATTAGTTTGTTCATTTATTTATTTAGTGCTGTTTTTAATAAATACATATTTCGTTTTGATATTCATCGAATATGTGTTCAATACTGAACAATGGGGAGTCTGCTGATGTATTCATTGTGCCTAACGAAGCGATGATTTTTGTTAATGGATTCCAACGAATAAAAAGCACATCTAGACGAAAATAAATAAAATATTTGTTTGCATGCATGAAGATTTCCAAAACAATCGTAGGTACGGCACGGTAGGATATGTGCATGTAGTTGCGGACTTATTTAATTTTATAATCAGAATATTGCAATGTTGAAAATTTCATTAGAGTAACAGCAAAAAATAAATACGTTTAATTTTTCTTTTTATTCCGTTGAAAGTTTTAAGTTTTAAAGCATTTAAAAAAGTGGAGCAAAATTAATGTTACGGATAGTAGCGAATTTTTGTTGAATTGGATACCACCATCAGGGTCGTGATGGATAGTTGGTGGTGCCATTCAAATGATCGGCAGTGCTACCAATATTTATATTTCTAGTAATTTATTTGATTATAGCATGGAGGCTGCGTAATTTCTTGTCTAATTCTGTTCATCCAAGTCGCTGGTGGTCGTTCTGCCCCTCTAGTAACCACTGTGATTCTTCTGGCTTCCGCTTCTACCCATTACGTGACCATAATATTTAAATAACTTTTTCATCAACATATTTGCAATAAGTGCAATGTAACTAACTCTACCTGTACATGTGTACATATATGCATATTGGCAACTTTGTTATATAATATTGTACATGTTTTTTTTATTTTTATTTGCAGCAGCAATTGCTGTTAGAATTATCGACGATAACCCATAGCAAAAATAACATTCTGAACCACGCCAATTTTTAGTACAATGGTACACAGTTAAAATATAAACTTGCAGACACAAATTTCATTGTTGCCTTAAAATAAGTAAGAAAATGATGTATGATTCACTGGCCGATCACAATGGTGAATCTGAAGCTATACGCGTGTAGCGCTGTCAAAATCGCGCACTGATATAGCTGAGTATGGTGACTACTGAGCATCAGGTTACTACGTAAGTATTGAATTACTTAGTTATTTGCCCTTAAATTTCACTGTTATAAATCCGTCCACGTTCACCTCAGAAAATACTCTTGTTTTTCGCCAAATCGAAGGAGTTAAATTGAAAATCAAATACTACAATTTATCTTCCTTCACGTCTTTCATGCCTCATCATTATCTCCAACATTGAACATCGTAATTACGCAGGAGCACTCCTTGTAGAGTCCTCTTCCTCGACTTGCACTTACTTTTCCCAAGTCTTGGCGGGCAATTTACCATTCGTGTAAAAAGTTTTCCTTCTTCTTTCCATTGTAGTTCACAGGAATTGCATCCCGGACAAAAGCGCGTGCATGCTTAGAATACAAATTAAGACGGAAAGTCAAAGCTCATGGATTGAAAACAGATGAAGAATGAATACACATCTAAATAAGAAAGAATCATGCAAATGCACGTCTGTTACACCCTAACCTTACAAAACTTTCACTTAAAAAAAAAAAATCCACTGTCACCCTAGTCAACAGAGCATCGCAAAATTTGTCTGCTCCATTTTCTTTCATAAGTTTCAGTCTTTCTAGCTGATAGTGGTAGCAGGAAACCCCATGACAAAAAGCTCAAGTTAAAATGAGGAAAATTAATGGAAAACTTGTTTAATTTCTATGTTGGTGGAAAATTGACTTGTCCCCTCCGAGGATGAATGAATAAACTTTTGGGGTGGGAAAGTGTTAAAATTTCTGTAGAAATTGCATTGAAAAATTCTCTTCCCTTTATGTTTGAGATGAGAATTTTATCATGTAAAAACAAAGGGGCATTAATTGTTACGTTTTTTTCGGTGTGCTATGATCAGTTTTTTCTGCTCACAAAAAGAATAAAGTTAACCACATCCTTCCGGTAAAAGAAGACAATGTTTTGAGTTTATATTTTTTTTTCGGGCGGTATTCTCCACACCCAAAATTGATAAAAAAAAATGGACACCAAATTTCATGAAACAGAGGAAGAGTGTAGATTTGATAATCCTCATACGTTTGGTTTTGGTGTCAACTTAAGACTGGCAGCATATAATTATTTCTGCATTCATTGTATCACTTGTTCGCCCCTCGTGTCAAGTAAAAAGTGAGTTAAGCATTTTTGAATTTAATTGCATAGGCGACCATCGCGAAAAGTTTTTAATTTGCTTTTGAAAGGAAAAAAAATATTAAAAACTTTTAATTATATTCATTTGCAGTTTTGCCCTTGTATGTACTTGTCTCTCGCTGTGTAGTATGTTTCCATTTAAAAGTTACATACATTGAACGCAATACACATATTAAACTATGGAGCTTTAGCTCATTCGTGAGCTTTAACATTCAAAATAACCTAACCTAACCCAACATATCCAAATGCGTCCCTGTCCATCTTTGAAGAAAACATGACGAAATGTTCCTGGAAAAAGTAGAACTCATTGCCTTTATAGACGATAATCTCCTCATAATTGAATGTTTAAAGCTCATTTTTAATCCGCGTATCCGCAGCAACTGATACAAATATTAGTTAAACGGGGATGGTAGAGAGGGAAGTTACCAGACAGTAACTAAAAGAGTACTGTCAACTAGTCTAATAAAATGTACGAGAGGGGAGCACTGTTCGTTTTCATAATTTTCAGTTTATGAAATCTTAGCAAAGTTACTAAAAAAAACATTTTTTCAAAATTTGGCATACCATAACCTTGCTCAGCATACTATTTTTTAAATTTTACTTACATTTACGACTTAAGTTTTTTAATTTTGTTGTACACAAAGGGAAGAGACAGGAACAAATTTATTTTTCGTGCAGTGGTTTGAAACTCAGATGATACTAGGTTTTAATGCAGACTTATTCAGGGGGTGGTGTCCGTCCTAGTCCGAGAGAATTTAGTTTATATTTGGTATATATTTCTCGTCTATATTTGTTTCGAGTAATGCAGACCACGCATCACTTAACATTATTAGGGCTTTGTTAGTCAATTGCCTTCTTAGGCCATAAAACAGCAATTGGCGAGAGTGATTCTTCGTTTGATCTTCCCACTGGTGTCGCTTGCGGAGCTCATTTTAGAGCCTAGGTAGACAAATGCCTTTACTACCTTAAAATTATATCTGTCTATTGTGGCGTTCTGTTCGGTGTCCTTTTTTGTAGAGAGCATATATTTTGTTTTGCTTTCATTGACCGCTAAACCCATCTTCGCTGCCTCGATCTCAATACTCGCAAATTCCCCACTGACGGCCCGCTGAGTTCTTCCAAGTATGTCAATGTCATCGGCATAAGCAAGTAGTTGTACAGACTTGTGGAAGATTGTACCTTCGGTGTTGGTTTATGGCGTTTCGTACAATTCTCTCAAGTACTATGTTAAAGAGATCGCATGATAGCGCGATCCTGAGACCTTTCCTGAAATTGAACGCTTCAGTGATGTTCTTACCGACTTTGATGGAACAGCGAGAGTTCTTCATCGTCATTCTGCACAAAAGGACGAGCTTGGCAGAGATATCAATTTTAGACATGGCTCTGTATAGCTCGCCTCTATTCACGGTATCATAGGCAACTTTGAAATCGATGAAAAGATGATGCGTGTCGATTTTATATTCATGGGTTTTTTCCAAGATCTGCCGCAGTGCGAATATTTGCTCAATGGTGGACTTTCCTAGCCTGAAACTGCGCTGATGAAGACCTATCAGGTTGTTGATGATCGGTTTAAGGCATATCTCTGTAGTTGGCGCAGTTCAGAGGGTCCCCTATTTTCAGGATCGGGCAAACGATGCTGAGGTTCCATTCATCGGGCATACTTGCGTCCGACCAGATTTTACAGATGAGCTGGTGCATGCTCCTTACCAGCTCATCTCCTCCTGCTTTGAAAAGTCCGTCGGCTCCAGCAGATTTGTTGGATTTAAGTTAAGATATTGCTATCCACACTTCATTCTGATCGGATTGACGGGAATCTTTACTATCATCGTCACTACTGGATGGCGCATTCTGCCTGACAGCGGAATATTAGTCATCGTCGTTGCAGACAACTAGCATAAGTGTTCCTTCCATATCCTTAGCACTGACTGTGATTTTACTACTATATTACTATTTTCATCCCTGCAGGCTTCTGTTCTGGCTTTGAAACCCTGGAATGTTCTTTTTACCTTTTGGTAAAATTTTCGAACATCATATCTGCAATAAATTCTCGCAATCTCCTCGATTGAGCGCTTCTCATGCTCTCGCGACCAGTTCTAGTCCTTCTATGCAGTGCCGCCGTGTACGCCTCTTGTTTTGCTGTATGTGCTGGCTGGCATTCCTCATCAAACCAGGGGTTTCGTTGTGGTGGCCGCGGAAACCCTGATATACTGAGGAGGCATCTCTGATGTCTTGTTGGCAACATTACCACTGGTCTTGCGCATTTCTTGCTGTCAGCATATGACTTAGATGGAGATTCAAAGAGACTCGTTAGGCAAAGGCTCTGGCGGTCTTTTGCCGATTGTAGCCATCCGACGTCAAACTGCCTCACAGTATTTCGCTCCATTTTGGATAACCGCATCCGTACCTTGGCTACAACTAGGTAGTGATCCGTGTCCACGTTGGCTCTTCAGAAAGTCTGGACACTAAGGTTTTGGTTGACGGTTTTTTGATCAAAGGAGAGCCATGTCCCCTTGTGAATATCAATAAGTCGGAACTGCGTATTAGCTACGACAATATTTCGTCCCACCCCAAAGCCAACCAGCCTGAGTCCGTTGTCGGACGTGGTGTCAGGCAAGCTGTGCTTTCCGACACGCTACTAAGACGTCCTCCTTTCCTAGCTTTGCTTTAAAATCGCCCAGGACAATTTTAACGTCGTGGCTAGGGCATTGCTCATACGTGTTGTTCAAGAAGTCATCCTTCGTCGCGTCGTCCATTTTCTCGTGAAGGACGTGAGCGCATATTAAGCTAATTTCGGCGAATTTAGCCTTGATAGAGATAGTCATAAGGCGCTCATTCACATGCAGTCAATTGAAGACAAATTGCCTAAGTCTGCCTCCAATAACAAATCCGCACCCGAATAAAAGCTGTCCATGTTGTCTCTAGCAATCGCCGTAGTAGATGTCGGAGTTTTTCATCCTCCTTTTGCCCGGCTCATCCTATCGCACTGCTTGGATAGCGGTAATGTCTGCTTTGTAGAAGTTTATAGCATCGGCAAGTTGTTCGGCTGCATGTGGTTTGTAGAGGAACCTAAAACTCCTCGTGCAGACACGAAGATCGTTGTCTTTTTTACGTTTGCTTGGGTCTTCAACATTAAAATCATCCTTATCAGAGCCTGATACACCTCCCAACGTAGAGGGCCAGTTCTGTTTGTTATACCCCTAGGACGCGGAGCCGAGTACACCGGTGTCAGTAGTCCACTACGGGAGTATGAGCGCTGCCATTGGCTCATTAAGGGCTCCTCCGCCAGCATCTCTATTCCAAGCTCCTGGCCTGTGATCCGAATATGTCGAAGCAGCTCGCGCAAGGTGCTCACTAAGTTCAACCTAACTGGAACTATAGACGCCACCGTTGACTCCATCCACGGAATTCGTCCGTTGCCATCTGAAACAAGAAGAAGTGCTCTAGTGAGAGAGCCAAATTCCTCCAAATGGGGTTGGTTACCCATTTCTCGGATCAAGGTACTAGGCACCCAGCAGTCACCACGTGAAGGAATTGGTAGGCCTAAGCTAAGTGAAAACGCTTGTGTTTTCATAATATCGCATGCACTACCGTTAAATAATTTTAGGACTTATTTAAATTTTAGAGTCAAATTGTCTTGTTTCATTCCAACTGTCGAGGCTGTCAAAGTCGACTAGACATAGTTGGCGCCTCTTCAACAAAGCAAAGAGGCTCTAAAACTGTGGACCTTTCGATGGGTGGAAGCTCAAGTGGGAGTGGGGATACTCACAAGTCCCAGGTTGACAGACATGGTATTGGAGTGGATACCATTCGGAGGCAGAGTTGCGATCTTAAAGCTTAAGCTTGAAAGATCGACTCTGGTATTGGTGCAGGTATATGGAACGAACTTTCGGTCGGAGTATGCAGCTTTCTTAGGTGAAGTAGATACTACACTTGAATAGGTTGCGGATATGGATTCTTTCGTCCTGATGGGTAACTTCAATGCTCACGTGGGTGTAGATGCTATGACATGGGGAGTGTGATTGGGAGGAACGGTGATCCTGACCAAAACGCGAACGAAGAGAGTTTTTTTTTTTTTTTTTTTTTTTTTATAATTTGCGCGCACTCAAAGGGTTATGAATACCTTTAACATGTTTACACACAGTGCGGGCGTTTGGAAAGGATGGATAGAGAGAGAGAGAAAGATGTTGGTGTAGCGGTTTTTGAAGCTCAGTTGTTTATGCTTCAGCTATTCTCCGTCGGTGGCGTCCAGATGACTGGGGAGATTTTTTTGTTATTATTGTCATTGCTTCTGATTCACAGTACTTTTTTCCCGATAATCGATGTCAAGGGCAAATCATCATCAACAGAGCGAACAATTTTTCCAGCCACATGACCAAGCTACTGCTAATGTTGTTGGATTTTTGCTGTGAAAATGGTTGAATACTATCTTTCCACACATTCACAAATAATCTCTGAAGCATAAACAACTGAGCTTCAAAAACCACTACACCAAAAATCTTTCTATCACTGGTTGGTTTAAAACGCTAAGAGTTCAAGAAGCCATCAGAGAGCCTTTAGGGTGTGGATTTCCTTGCGGAACTCCGATTCTCGAAATTGGTTCGCTGAGGCGCGAACAACTTTCAAATTAGCTATGAAAACAGCGAAAGAACAATATTGGAAGGAGTTTGGCGAAAAATTCAAACGTGATCAGAGATCTGCAAATAAGATTTTCTGGTAGACCGTCCACCGACTCAGACAAAGAAAGCTGAATATCGTGAAAGGAGTCAGATCGAAAGACGGCATATTTCTTTCCAAAGAGAAGGACATCTTACGCATATGGACCACTTTCCAGAATTGCCCAATCCCGAACAGGGCACGGACGATAACAGACCTATGGTCGAGAGTAGGGCGGATCAAATCGCTAAAAGTTGGCAAATCTGCCGGTGTGGATGAAATCCGACAAGAAATGCTCCAGGTTTTAGGCAAAGAAGAAGTGCAATGGGTCTCGTGTGTTATTAAAGTGGCCTGGGAATGTGCTGAAACACCTGGTGATTGTTCCTCTTTTCTTTAAAAAACGAGATTGCACCAACTACAGGGTGCAAAAAGAGGCATATCTCTCTATTAAATCCCCCTGGAAAAGTATTTGCTGATGTGTTAGAAACGCGTTCCAAAGTTGGGGTTGATGAGGGTTTGGGGGATGAGCAATGGGGTTTTCGTCTCGGAAGAAACACAACCGACCAGTTATTCACTCTCAGAATGGTTTTTGAGAAGGCCTGGGAGTATGCTAAACCTGTCTACACCTATTTTATGGATTTGGCGAAAGCATTTGATAGAGTTCTTGGAGGCAAACTCTGGAGTGTTCTGCAGGAGTATCGAATTGATGATTGCCTTTCAAGAGCGATTCAGTCTTTATATACAAACTGTAGAAACTGTGTTTGGATAAACGGCGTTAAATCAATACTTTCACTGTGGGCATTGGAATTCACCAAGGGTTCGTTTTGTCACCTCTCCTCTTCATTTTATATATGGACTAGATGTTACAGCGCTGCCATGACGAAGAGTGTTTCAAAGTGGGAAACTTAAGGATAAGTCATCGGCTCTTTGCGGATGATTTGGTCATCCTTTTGATCCCCTCAAACCGAACTTTAACACGCACTTTAAAGGTTTGTAGCATTTTCTGATGATGCTGGAATGAAGGTAAATGTGAACAAATCCGGAGTAATAGTCGTTTCCAGAATGGCCATTCAGTGCACTCTGCATATTAGTGGAGTCCCACTGAAGCAGGTGGATGAGTTTAAGCACCTCGAGGTCTTATTCACGAGAGGTGGAAAGAGCAATGCTGAGTTATCCTGTAAAATTGGTCAGGCTGGATCAATTTTGGGAGAGCTTGGTCAATCTGTTATAAGGAAGGCCGAGCTTAGTGTTCAAGCTAATTTATCGATTTCTACCTCGGTATATGTTCCGATTCTTATCTATGGTCACGAAATTTTGGGTAGTAACCGAAGGAATAAGATCGTAGACGCAAGCTGCTGAAATAAGGTTCCTTCGCGGTATTGCTGGAACTCATAGGGATCGAGTGCGCAGCCCCAGAGTAAGCGAGGCGCTCAGTGTTGAGCAGCTACTTCTCCGAACGAAACGATCTATGTTTCGATGATTAATTCAAGTAGTGCGTATGTTCACAGACCATCTTCCAAGACCATGATTGCCGAGCCATCAGGTAGGCGACCCCTCCGTAAGCCTAGAAATAGATGGTTGGATCATGTCCGACATTTCCCCTGAAGCCGTCCAGGGATTCCTAATGATGAGTTGGAGTCAATGGCGGAGGATCGAGAAGGATGAAGAGTCTACCTGAACTTCCTACCCCCGCGACCCACACGAACGATTAGCGAACCATTGAAAATATATGAATGTATGTATGTAAGCATCCTTTGTCATGAGGAAGATATTATGGGAGTTACAACTCTTTAAGCAGTGTAGTTAACAACTCACTAGAAATTAACAAAATATTTCTGCTAAGTCGTAAAGTAGCTCCGAAAAAAAAATGTAAAAAAATAAATAAATATTTGGCGCAACAGCTCTTTAAGTGCCAAGGCCTAGCTTTTCGCAACCACTCATGTTGTGTGAGTTATATTTTTCACACGAATGAAAGGGAACTACAGTTTAGTGCCGTATCCGAAGCGCAATTTGTTTTGAGAAGCTTTCTCGAGACAACAATACCTTCGGATGTTTATCAGACGTTCGCAAGAAAAAACTTTTTTGTGTTTTCTGGGATTCGAACTTGGAACCTCGAGCGCAGTGATCCGACAAACTAACCACTTGCGGCAAGGCGTCTACGCCCAAGCTCTACAAGATATGTACATACATGCATACATATATATATATATAGAGAAAGAGGGATCAATATTATCAAAATCTCGAAGATTATTAATTTTTTTTCAACATGCTGCAGGATACTTAACCTCAAGTTAGTACAACTAACAACTTTCTGATGGTTAGCAAAAGCAATCGTTTACTTTATTAAGCATTTAGTGAACGAAATTTCATTCTATAACCCACTGCCAATTTTTTTTTATTTTTTTTTTAACAGGAACAGCAAATATTTTCATGTAATAAATTTCAGCTTAACTTCAACGACTGACCCAGAGATATGAGTCCAAAACACACTCGAATTCCATTGCAATCAAAGCCGATTAAAGCCGGTTTTCGACACAAGTTTACACTCTACTTGAAATGCCACCAAAAAATATTCAACGATAAATATTCAACAACCCCCATGAGGGATACAACTTTTGTAACTGAACTTTTATTAGTTGCAGTATACATATGCATTAAAAAAGGAAATCATAGTGTTATTGTGGTGTTTTTTTTGTCAACCATTTCCTTTTTATTTTGTTAATTTTTATGTGTTTTTTGCAAAAACATGGCTTTTATTATGTCATTTTATTAACTCCAGGAGTGAATGTAAAATTCAACCGCTTGGTTAAACCATGTGATCTAAAAGGATACATAAAATGCATTTTTATTGCTACATTTGAGGATGTTCTTGTTTCGTTTAAAAATTTAATATTACATAAATTGTATAAGAGAATTTTTTCAAAGTTTTACTGCGCGAATATTTGTGGTGGTCGTTGTGTAATTATTTAATGATCCTTTGATAGCGGACATCCTATGTACTGGAAAAAGTCATAAAAGTGGTCTTCTTATAACGGATTTTTATAGTCAATGAATACTCAAACCAATGCACTTATACGAGAAAGTTTTTACTTGAAGCTTTATTTATTTGTGCCATTCTCACGATATGAAACAGTTGAATGTCATATTTGGCTTCACTTTATTTGTCTTCTGAAAACGAACGTGACGTGTTGTTAATAATTGCTCCCTGTAAGTCAGTTAAAGTTGACAAGTACTTGACACATCCAATCATTGTAGCGAATGGAGGGAAATGTTACTTATTTGTACAGCATAGGTTATTTAAATAAATACAACTTGTGCTATTCGACCACAAGCTGGTGTGAACTTTAATTATAAAATACACTTATTATAATAAACTATCCTTTGAGAGGTCTTGAAATTGTTAACGGACATCATAAGGACTAATATGCAATTATATGTACACTACTTTGTGGCATGAAGTTGATCGATTTGCAATCCTTCAAATCGAACAAAGAAGTTTAATTAGGAATAGGGGAACACTCTGTTTGTAGCCAGAACTACTTTGTTTGTTGGTTGGCAAGAAGGTGATCTTCTTGCTCCTTACTTAAGTTGATTAATTATTGGATTATTAACTATTGCAGAGCAAATTCTTTTTAAATCACTCTTGTAGAGTAACCGATTTATTTTAGGGAAAGGAAGGACATGTGCAGTGAAAGTGAATGCAGAAGTGATTACTCATAATGTCTGTTTTTGTGAATATTTGTGGTGAATTCAGCGTCCAATGATAACGTTTGTAAGCTTAGGGATGGCATTTTTGCGCTGTCTTAGCAATATCGTTGACTTGGTACATAAGTGTAATAGTTCAAATAGAACCAATAAAAATAAACTAGTGGGCCAAGCGGCCGAAATTCGACCGCATTCTAGTTAATCAAATATTTTTTATGTTCAATGAAAACGCATTCTTTTTAAATTCAATGGCATTCATTTTTAATATTTGCATTATAAAAATATACATACATATGTACGATTCGCGATATCTGGGTAAAAACATTTTTTTGAAGTAGTAGATTTAAAGATACATAAGTGGCATCTATGATTACTCGCCCATAAAATCCGTCGCGCATATCTACATTGACATATGTATATGCAGTGCGCGAATAAAATATAGCCCAATCCGTTTTCATGATGTGCTTTATCTTTTCGCGCACTGTACCTACGTCAACGGCGATGACAATTTCTCAACATTCTCTTAACCAATTAATGTGCTTACTCTCAATTTGTGAATGCATGAAGTTCAACATGTGAATGTGTGAACTTCAATGCGTGAATGTGAAAAAATTGCCAATGAATCAACGGACGAAAAAAGTAGATTAGATTTGATTTTATTTATGTCGCTCATATGAATTACAATCGTGTATTTAAGATACAATCAATAAATGTATAGCATTGCCGTCTGCCTGATTGTCAATTCAAATTTACAAACTATTAAATAATATAGTTTTTTTTTTCTAGACTTCCTAATCTTTAAAACAAAAAAAAAAAACTATGTGAAGAGAGAGGTGGCTTTACACTACACGTGTGATTTGGTTATTTATTGCATGCTTAAATGCATATGTATTCGTTTACATATTTTCATATGGCGATTGCAGCTTTCTTATTAACTTGACCTTAAAATAAAAACATGTTGCACTCCGGCACAGAAATACCTTTCAACCGGTATATAATTTATGAAAAATGCTTTAGTAGAAACAATATATTCGTGTTTGCCTATTAATATATATACGTAGGATATGCGAAATTACTCGTAAGTCCACTAGCAACCTGATGAATAGCATTGACTTCGGCTAAATAAGAAAAAAAAAAAAAAACAACTGCAAGAACTCGACATCTTGATAGATGAATGTCCGTAAATCCATGATGATGATGATGTTGCTTACAACAAGATGAACACTGCTCCCGGCTTTATTCCTCGGCACCCTTGTAACTTTATCCAATAAAAATAAGTAATTGGAAGTCTTGGCGGGCCCAAAACTGACTTTTACTAGACATATATAGTCTGGAACCTATCCATCTCTGGCAGTGCCTGCCGTTACGAACCTAGAGATTAAGTCTCAGATTGGTGCAATAATACAATAATACAAGTCAATTGTCGTACAGTACTTAACATATGGAGTGGTTGTTTGGTGGTTGAGAGTTCAGGCCTTTAAGCATCAACTGAGTAAGATGCAGCACCTCATGTTAAAGTTGTAAAGAGATGAACTCTCACTACTGCCATTTTTTAAAAAGAATTGTAATTCAACGATCGATCAGCATATAATATACGAGTAAAACATAATTACGAGCGACCCAGTCGCGCATTTTATTTAACTAGATACATAGCAGTCTTGATTTCATTTAAAAACAAAGTCCAGATAATTACTATGATTTTTATTCTCTTCAATTCTGTTCAATTATTTGACAGCATTAATAAAAATGTGTAATGTGTTAAATGCTAAGGCTCACAAACACCACGGAAGGGACATGCTCAAGCACTTCGATTTTTATTCCTAATGTTTTTCCTTCGGAGATAGAACCTGAAAACGCAAAATAGTAACCCAACATCCTTACCTGACCACTGAACCATGGCGCCCAATGTTCACTGTTGATGATACAACATTCGTGGGCAGAAATCGGCAACGTTCTCCTCTATAAAAAGTCTGCGTGTGTGGTTGGTCTCGTAGTTAATACAAAAAAAAAAGAAAAATATGTGCATCATATTTCGGTAATAATATCTAATTTTATCCTTTATCACAAATAGCTTAGAATGGACGATGCGCGATTGCAGAAATACATATAAGTCAGCTATGGCCAATGGCGAAAACGTGCGAATTCCCTCAAAGAAAATTACTTCCGTAAAAGTTAAGCATAAGTGGAAGAGGTAGAATTGGACATTTAATAAGGAAGGTTGATAACATCAATCTGGTTAGTCCTTTGGGTTTCCCTTTAGGCCATAATTTATTTATATTACTAAGGACACTGTGGACCGCTCATCACTTATTTTAGAATTTATGGCAGTTTCATGCTATCTTGTCTTCAGTAGTGAAATAATTTAGCCTCTTGCCCACACGAGTAGTAGTCATTCTCCACTAATTACTTTTCATTTGTTCTTGTTATTCGTAAGAAAATATTTTTCATCAGGCATATTGCGGATCCAGACACCAATTCCCCGGAATAGGAATCGTTAGAGGAAACTACTGATGAATCGATTTTTGGGAGATTGGTTAAGATTAGACTTCTTAGAAGTAAAGCATAGCGCTAATTGAACTAATCTTCCAACTGCAAGCAAAACCCCAAGCAGCAATATTTTTAAAAGAAAAATCTATTCACGGACCTTTAACCGTGCCACTACATCATTTCAACACTAAATCCTACCACCCAGAAATCGGATAAACCAACCCTTAAATATCCCAATTATCTAATACTCTTCTGATGAATTGTTCTCTTCTCCATCACGACATCGTCCTTATTACATTCTTATCCTATCCCAAGGACAATCCTGTTTACACAAAAAAATGCCATAAAATAAAAAAAAAAAAAACATCCCTAATGCCAAGCAATTGTATTCGGTTCGCCACTTGCTTTTAATGCGCTTAATTAAAATGACCCACTCCGCACAATTTAGAGCACATTTCTACTCAGACCTCTCCGACTTCCAGTTCAACTTTTATTAGTTCCATTCTCGTTTTGTAAATTAAAACTAAACAAAAACAACAGAAGAAAAAAAAGGAACAAATCTCTCACACAACAAGCATTGTTTACATTTAAACACCAAAGAAGAAACAGAAATTAAGAAGAAAAATTTAAGCAGGCCGAAAATCTGAATTAAGCCACGCAGCACAAAAAAACGTAAGGATCAAAGGAAAAAGTCGCGAAATGCCATTTCATAACTTGACCAGCTTTTTAACGCCTTCTTACGTTCTTGTCTCAACTAAACGAAAGCACTACAATTTAGACAGGACAAAGAAAATATAAAAATCTGGAAAAAAAGTTAATCCAAAGCAAGAAACTCACAAAAAAAAGGAACGACTTTAATCGTGAAGATGGAAACGTTTCTGGGCCAGACAAAATAATTTTCTTTTTTTTTTTTTCTCTGAGGCCAGACGTGGGGTTTTCCCTAGTTCCTTCATCATCATCAAAGTACATTCCACATTTAGGGGGGTTTTTGTCTTCTTATTTTTGCATAATCATTTTTCCCTACAATCACCCCCTTTGGAGAAAAAGTTCGCTTTGGCTCCTCCCTCGCCCACTTATACGTTTTTCCAGTGCTTTGCTCCGACACAGAGAGATAAAAGGAAAATAGTGAGTACTGTTGTAATGCTTCTGTCAACCGAAAGTATTCCTTTCGTCTCTTTACATCATATGGACGTAGTAGTGCAGTAGGACTGCAATGTCCTTCTTCCTAAGTACTCAATCATGGACATATGTACAGTACATGCGAGGCACATGTAAGCCAGCGACGATATGCAATTTGCATTCTCTAGTAAAATAATGCACTTGGAATAATTTTTACGATGTGTGTTTCAGTTTTGGTCGCGACTCACAAAGAGGACAATTTTATAAAGGGTTTTGTGTCCTTGTTCGTCAGATAGACGAAGTATACTTTGTGTTATTCATCCGTGAGTCGAGCAAAACAAAAAGAGTAAAAAAAAAACAATTTGGGTATTACATCGTTTTGCGTCTCTGATCACTTATCCGTATTTGTTAAAAAATGTTGCGTGTCGTATTTCCTCTATTTATAGACAGAAACATAACTCTGTACCATGGCTTTTGGCTTGGGTTTATTATTCGTATAAAGCACTAGGACCCGGCGAAATACATCTTAGAAATCTGCAAAAAATCCCATGCATATATTTAACTAGCTAACCCGGCGAACTTCGTTCCGCCTAAAATTGATTAAATTATTAATGTTCCTTTCGAAAGTTGAGCCTCTTTATTGACGACGAAAACGGTGGTATATTCTTCCTCGATGCGCCTGGCAAAACGATGCGAACTGGCAAAACGTTCCTCATTTCGTTGATTTTGGCTTCAATTCGGTCAAGATCCGACATCGCGCTTGCGGTCGTCTCTTCTGTAATAGTGGCCACGTTATTGGAAGGTGGTCGGACGGCTCATTCAGCGCTAAAATTGCCATTGAATCTTCAGATGAATGACGAACCAACATGCAACATTTCAAGAAACTGCGATGGCACAGGTGTTGAAAACTTGCGAAAAAATCATCTGGGATGAATGCACAATGACACACAAGCGAGCATTGGAGGCGCTTCAACAAACAATTAAAGGTTTGTGGAAAAATGCGACACGCTTCCGTCAAACTTTACCGGTCATCCAACGATTAACGCCTGCAGATGAACTCAACGTTTGCTTGAAATTATCGTATTTCTGGCAATAGGTAAAGAAGCTTCAGTTGACGACGAACATGTGAGTTGCGTTGCAGAACGATCCATCAGCCGATGATTTCTCAAAATAACTGTTGGCAATCGCAAATGGTCGAATTCTGGTGTTCCCGAACATCGGTCGCAATTAATTGAACCACGATTGGCTGAGTGAACGCGCGATATTAGCTGCGAAGAATAAGGACGTCGATGATTTGAATTTAATTTTTTAAAATCAAATCGCAGACACACATTCGTTCAAATCGGTTGATCGTGTAACAAATGGTGACGAAGCAACAAACTATCTAATTGAATTTTTGAATTCGTTGGATGTGCTCGGTCTACCACCGCACAATTTGCAACTCAAAGTCGGCTCTGTCATCATAATGCTGCTCAATCTGAACCAAACGAAATTGTGCAATGGAACCAGGTTGACGGTGAAGACACAAATGAACAACGTCATCCAAGCCATCATAATCAAAGGCAAGTTCAAAGGCGAGAAAGCTTTCATTCCAAGATTTCCGATGATACCGACCGACTTGCCGTTCGAGTTTAAGCGCATTCAGTTTCTCGTTCGACTCGCATTCGCCATGACAATCAACAAATCGCAAGGCCAATCGTTTCAAGTGTGTGGCCTTAATCTCGAATTTCCTTGCTTTTCGCACGGACAATTGTACTTGGCGTGTTTGCGTGTCGGAAAGCCTGTTTACGCGCCGGACAACAAAATAAACAACGTTGTTTATCACAAAGCGTTGCAGTGACCTGAAATGTGTGAAATCCATTTTCCGTGCAAATAAAATCCATTAAATTCAATTTAATTCCAAAACAGTTTCATTCTTTCAATAGAGAGGCTCGACTTTCGAAAGAGACATTAATAATTTAATCAATTTTAGGCGGAACGAAGTTCGCCGGGTCAGCTCGTTCACTTACAATACTTGTTGAAATATAATTGCTAACTACATACAATACTGCGAATGTGTAAACTCAATTATAACTTCCGCAGTATAATCTACACCAGAAGCACATACAATGCATTAGTCGTTAAGCAGGTATAACAGAAAAAGAAACCACAAAATAAGAAAACATCAAGAGTATATACTGTCCAAAGTTATTAAAATTCTGAATTTTGCAGCTTTTAGATGACGGTTCACGATGCCCATACACCATTTTTAAAGTTAGATTCTAAGCAATGCAACTACAAAAAGGCCATTCAATTTCGTGTAACAGTTTAGGCATGACTAGTTTCCTGGCCCGTTCAGTCATAAGCCTGTTCGTTTGAGATACGATTTGGCAAGAATACGCGTAATATGTTTCTCAGACAGTGATTAACAAAGTTTGCAGTTTTTGTTTTTACATTGACGGTCACTTTCCAGGTACTGCAGCCAGCTTACAGTACCGATAAAAAAAGGAAACCCAAATCCCGGAGCACTCAGACTCTCCGGCCCATTCTACTACCAAGCAGGAACCTTTCTTTGGTGCAGTTGATTGTAAAAACGTTTACGTCATTCGTTCTTCATTTTATACCGGGGGGGGGGCTGTTCTCCGCTGGGCCTTGAACTTTTGAACTTGCATACATCGGTTAACGACCAAACACACTATCCACTGCACTTGCCACCCCAAATCATGTCCCCGATTTGACGTTAGAGCGGAATAGCCGCAACTTGGTGCTTAAGCTAATTGCACTGCTTCTCCATATTTAAGACAACATACCGAATGCAGCCTTAGCTTTAGATATTTATGCGGCTACCAACATATAATTCGGTACAACCATCAATCGAGCTACACTTCCAAGATAACGGAAGTTTTCTGCTCTCTCGACCTGTTGTCCTGCAACGTTGATGTGAGCTATTGATGAGTTCGAAGGAAAACTTAGGATTTCCGTTTTTGCGGAGTCAATCCTTAAGCCTACCAAGTTTGCCTCTGCCACCAAACTAGTGGTCATTTGGTGTAGGCCCATGATTCTGTGCGATAGTAGGCAAACATCGTCAGCATAGTCGAGGTGTTTGAGATATGTTGTGAGATACCAAGATACATACCATATATCAAAACCCGAGATCGAAACTTTGCATGAAAACAACAGTCGCCCTAGTAGACAGCTTAAAGGACTAGAAATTCTCTTTGAGGGGATTTCATTTTTTTTATTCTGCAATCATCAACCCCGAAACCCCTGAGCACCGCTATGTTAACACAAACTTTCTAGGGCGGTCCTTTTTCTTGTTTTTTTTTTTTTTTTTTTAATTTTTTGGTTTTTTTTCTTGCCTCTGATTTAAATAATACACATTTTTCTGCGAAAGTAGAGCACAGGGTTTTTGGTCTTCCCATTGCACCAGACAGTTAAGTCGCGTAGCAGACACTAGTAGACAGACAGAAAAGCAATGAAAGACAAAGACAGAAGAAGTAAGTCTTTTGTAAAACGAAAAAAAAGATACTTTCGTTTGTAATACTAGCAGAACTACTTAGGTAACTGCATATATCCGTATCCTGAATGCAACGGAAAGAAGCGAGCAACGATACATCAGTGAGGTGGGGGAGGACAAAAGAAGGACTTCTGTTTGCGAAAGTTCTGTGCCACACTAAGATTCTAGGAAAAATTAAACCCCTTGCGTCCCCAATGGTGATGTGACTGGATGCTCCTGAAGCAACTGGGAGATGATATAAAAATCAGACGACCACCTTAAGAAGTTGGGCTGTTTTTGCTGGCCACCCCGTCATTCGAATTGGTAGGAAAGCAGCGGTAATTCTTGGAAAAATTAAACACCGTGGCGTAAAGTGAGAAATGACGAAGAGTAAAATCTCTTTGACTCTTCCTCTGGAATAGATAGATTTACGAGTATGCACACTTTTTCGTAGTGAGTGACGATTTTCGCTTTTAATTAGATGATCTACGAGTTGATGGATAATTTATTATTCACTGCTTTTACACGTTTTTAACTTTTTCTTTTGATTTGGTTTGTAGATTTTTGAATGGCAAAAGTAACTTGTCTTACTCTTCGCTTGTGACACTTCGTGGAAACAATTAAAAGTTGGTTGCTTGTCTAATTAAAATGAGAAAAACTCAAATGTTGTTAGTGAGAGTAGGTTACTTTGATTTTGGAACTTTTCAAGACGAGCTATTCGTTGGAGAAATAGTTTCGTAATTGCGATATGACTGCAAGACGAGGATTATGGTGTATAAAATGTATGTAGTTAATGGTGGGGGGAATTAAATTCAAGTTCAATGTTGTAAGTTCTCAGGCAATAAGTTAGCAATGTAAACTTTATACTCACTTACTTAGGTGGCGCTACAGTCCGGGGTGGACCTGGGCCTCAACCAACAATCCTCTTCAGCCAGCCCGGTTACGTGCCAGCTGCCTCCGGTTGCACCCGCCAAGTTGGTTAAGGCCCTCCACCTATTTGCGCCATCTACCGCGAGGTCGTCCTCTACTGCGCCGTCCACCCAGAGTGGATTCGAAGAGTTTCTTGGCTGGAACGTTGTGCTCCATCCGCTCTACATGACCCAGCCATCTTAGCTACTGTAATGCAAATTCTTTCGGCTATGTCGATCTTTATAGCCCATTAGTGAAAAATACCGAAAGGAGATACAAGGCGGTGCAATACTTAACTATGCACATGTAACCCACTTTTTTCATAAACATACGTTATGTAACGGTTATATGTTAGACATATGACCCTTTTGAGTATCCCACAATCAAACTGTGAACTTCTTTCCTTCATAAGTGAGTCCTAAATCCATTATATATGGCATGGTAATAGTAATGTGGTGGTGGTAATGTATTTGGTAAGTGAGTGGTAGATTGTCGTTCAAGTACCAATTCATGTTTTTTGGTAGTTAAATTAAATCGGGCTGATATAACTTAACATATTCAAAACAAATACTACTAGAAAGCAGAACCAAATGTAAAAACCACAACGAATTCACCGCGACTAGTCTGGACACCATCCATGCATGTAATAAATCAAACTTTAAGGAATAAGTGAAATAATTGAAAACGTTTGTTTTCCTCAAGTATATCACCATTACCGCTATCTAATTCTCATAAATTAAAAGTCGAATTTTTGCACTTGATTTTGAGTAAGATAAAGTAAAAATAAGCCAAATACTTCATCCAAATTTCGCCTGAAATTGAGGATACTACTCCCTAAAATTCACAAAATCTAAATTTAACTTTCAAAAACTCTACGTTCCTTTTTGATTAAGTCTTTGAATATTATATGAAATAGTAGTCAAATATTCTCACGGAATAATCAGCCCTATGAATAAATTTTTTCCCGGAATTTTTCCCCGGCCAAAAATTGTTTTTCTTCTAAAAATAGGATAAAATTCCCCGCGGAAAAAGTGGTGTATAGAATATCACTTCAAGAGAATTCACATGCTTTCTTTTTCAGAGGAGTCTTTTCCTCTTTTCCGAAGATTTTATTTTGCTTAGATTATTTTTTGCTTAGTTGATAAATCTGGGAGGAAAGTCCTAACGTCGCGTCGTTCATTTATTGGTAGGTTTACAGTAGATGTTTTAAGCTAGAAAAGAAAAATTTGGCCGTCAAGATTAGCTAGCCACTCTTTTCTACTGATAAAAAAAGATCAGTACTACTTGAGAAGAAAACCGTCGGGCCTGTGATACTCAATGCCATATGATCTGGAAGTAAAATCCAAGAGACGAATGTAGGATCAAGTTTCAAAATCTATGTCGTTAAGAGTAAGAGCACCATTCCGCCTCGTTTTTCAATTTGTACTTAATGCGCTTTGTTTATTCGAGACATTGCGTTTGTAAAGAGATGTACAGTAAGGATGTGAGGTAAGGAATACCCATAAGGACACATTTTCTGTCGGAAGAAAAGTTATTGGTTGAACATGATTAGTTTCTTGAACACCCGCTCGTATTTAACGCATTATTTTTAAGTAAATCTTTTCCAAAAATAAAATAAGAAACGCTTTCATCACTGTAAGTGCTAGACGCCTTTTGCGTGTGCTCACTGCCTAGCATAAGGCCTTCAATTCTTCTCTATCTCTTTTATAAACAACCCCTATCTGAAGAAACTTAACTTATTAGCAATGTTTGCTTTTCACACCCTCACGGGCTCTGCATTGCTCTACACCTACACAAAAGTGTTTGCCGAGCAAATATTTTTTAAAGACAAAAGCAAAATAGACTACTTTTTTTTTCTCTTACAACGTACGCAATTCAGAGGCAATTTAAATCGACTCTTCCAGCATCTCTACTAGTCGTGGCCATAAAACACTGTCAAAGGAGCCTCCTTGTGCTAGTATTCAGGAGACAAACCGGGAGTAATACAGATAGTATGAAAAGAACACAAAGGAAAACAACACAGGGCTTCTTCAAACTGCTGACTGACTGATGCGAATCTTATATCATAGGATTCCCGTACCCGAAGGCCTCTTGTGGCAAGTATCAAAGTAAGAGAGGAAACTACCAAGGGATTGCCTCTCAACCTCTCTCCTATATGTGCGTGTTGTAAGTACAAGAGCAAACATGATGTAAGGGGATCCGCCCCCCTAGCATAAAAATATGTACTCCCATTGTCTTCCCTTATGCATCTTCTTCAAAGGAGCTGAAGAGAAATGGGAAGTATAACATAGCTCGAGAGTTAATTATTATCAGTAATTAGCTGCAGAATATGTACTACGCTATTTGCCCGTTTCAGAAAAAATAAGGTTTTTCAATCTCAATTTAATTGTATTCACTTTGTGTTCTTGCATTCAGTGAGGGTTAGCTTATCGAAGTGCCACTGCAATGTACTTATGGATTCCTTTGATAAAAAAAAAAAAGAAACGCGTCTTGCCTGCCTCCACCCCCTAAAGGATATTCGAATTCCAACTGTGTTCCCGCGTAGCAGCAATTTCATTGCGGATAAATAAAATATGCGCAGCCGACGAGAAAGGCATTAAGTAATTCATTGCGGAGCACTTCTGATGGTCATCGTCTCAATTAAGCCAAAAAAAAAGAAACTATTTCAGGGCTGCTTCATTTGTCCTTTGCACAGCTTCTGTTTTGTTGAAGTTAGTTGGATGATTCCTTTCAGCAACTATGCGGCAAAGTTTTTTTTTTTATTTTCAGTACATCTCCCTCATTTAAAATAATCGCATTCAATTTAATGTTTACGCTCAATTGAAGATAATTATGTTGCAGTTTTGTTAAGAAGCCTTTCCAAATTGAAGTAGAAGCCTTCAATGGCTATTTAGTTTGCATCATTAATTCATGTGGAAGTTTTTATGAGGCTTGAATGCCTACAAGCATCTAATTTGAAACTCTTTTGTGGACTTCTATGGTTTCTATGAACCTATGGTAGATGGAAGTCTGTTTGAATATTTTTACTGAAGCGTGAACATTCCTCCTTTAAGGTGCGCAACTTGGCAAATAAAATTTCATATTGTACATATCAAACCACCTACTTTTTTCGCACGCATCTTTACATCTGTAGTATACTTCTCCCACAATTAAGTCATTTGTGTGATTCTTTTTTCAGAATTTAGACTTTATTTCGCTGAAGAAATTTGCGCTTGTCTAATATCCGTTGGCAAATATTTATCATCCTGCTAACCCAGAGTACACGGTCGACTTTGGTTTTTGTCAGATTTGCATCGCATCACATCCTCGAGATAGTTAGTGCGGATAAAAAAAAAGCTCTTTACTTAACCATTGTCGGCTATAAGGTAAACATTTGCAAAGGATAATGTGCTAGCGATGAGAAGCCGTTGTTATGAAAGTCTTGGTTCTTGCTGAATTTTTCGTTTGGTCCTTGACAGGAAAATTTGCTTTGTGAAGCAGTTTTTAACAAAATTATGAATCTACCGAAAGGAACGAGGACCCTGTGAAATGCCTTTGATATTATAAGATCCTTCATCCGAAAGCTGTTAATACACTTGATTATTCGAGGTGTAGTGAAGTACCCCTCTAGTCTATCATTTAGTTATCAGTTTCACAAATTGAAGGTATCAACAATGTGTAATTAACGATAATTGAAGTGCAATTGAGTGCTTAAATGCATTTACCCTGAATGAATTTGTGGATTCAACACCACAGATGCGGATGTAAATATAATATAATACATAGATATCTTTGTATTATCTTCTTAACAGTGCAGCAGAATTATATGCACAAACGCTTCCATTGAGAAATTTTTTGTTGGAACGCTATTACCTGCCCTTAGGCAAGGGACCAGATTTGTAACTATTAATATAAATTGGAATGGGAACGTTATCGATAAAGAATATTTCTATGTTTGTCCCAGGACTTATCTGTTTTCGCTTAAAGATCGATGTGAGTCAACCCCAACAAAACAAGTTGTAATTAGTTGACCTTTAGTATGCAGTTGTAGGCAAAAGATAATTTGAATATTTAAGTAGGCAGGCAGTCGAAAAGAAACACTTGCATAACTCCGCTACAGAAATCGTAGGGTTTCGAGATTCTATTCAATATCTTCTCAAAAGAATCCAGCGTTCCTACCGACATACTCCTAATTTTTTTTAATTAACCTAGGTTTAGGGAGCCATCCCTTGAATGCAATCATTTGAAGTACTACGTAAGTTGGAAAGGATAGACAGAGAAAGATTGGTGTTATGGTTTGAAACTCAGGTGATATTGGGTTTCAGAAAAACTCCGGGGATAGTATCCAGATAGCTGGCGAACTCTGTTTTGTTATTTTGCCTATGCTTCTAATTCACAATTTTTTTTCTTTTTGACCACTAATAACCAAGCAGAACTAACAATTTTTCCAACCATATGACCAAACTAATGACAGTGGTATGCCTTCTTTATCGATTTGACATAAGATTTTGCAATTAACAGTATAGGCTTTATATTTTTCATCAAAAAATAAATATTAAAGGTTTCGTAACATCCGGATTTGTACCATGAACCATTATCTTCTAATCTTCTTTTTCCTTTTTCGGCGAGGTTATGATCCGAAAACAAGGGATCATAACCCTACCACTTCACCGCATTTGTACTAATCCGCCTGTGGGGTTCGTCTATTTGACCTCCGAAAATATCAGCAGGCCTGCCGATTTTAGATCACTCGGTTACTGAAACCAATAAAATGCCGATATCTCGCAAGTGTGTGATCCAGTGGTTTATAGACCTGCCTCTCCTGCCTCGCGATGTTTTTGAAACGTTCATTGATATTGTCTTTTTAACAGGGTTCAAATGATCTCTTCCTTGAACGTGGCAATACTAGCTGAGCCGGTCGCGCTCTATCTTTTCTACGATGGTTTCCTTGACGTGAAAGCTTCCACGGATCTTCGAACTTCTTATTCGATCAAGCTTTGTCGCTCCTGCTGTCATGCGAAGCATCTTCATCTCAGCTGCTGTTAATTTACTCTCATACTTTTTGTACATCGTCCAACATTGTGAACCGTATGTGAGCGCTGGACGCACAACTGCGGTTTAGAGCCTTCCTTTGAACTTTGATGGCATTTTTATGTCACAGAAGATATCGGAATTTTCTCGCCACGTCATCCACCCTACGCTTACGTGATGATTGATGTCGTCATCACAGGTTGCTTTGCTATTGATCATAGATCCCAGATATTTTAACTTTTCGCACTTGGGAAGAAATACACCAATATACCAATATTATAAGAAATATACCAATATAAAGAAAACTGAAGAACGCGTGGACTGAAAGTAATCAGGAAGTGTTAAAAACTAACGTTTCGAGTTGAAGGGCCATGTGTAAGTAGAGCTTGCCACTACCTCACGAAATTATGGAAAGTATAGATGACCCTATTAGTTGGAAGAAACTACGGCGGGTCAAATAGACATTCTTTATAAACAGACCACCTTATATGATGAAAAAAGTCATTGACGAATGATTCGTGGCTCATATTTGGCACGCAAGTCCGAGCGTTAGTTAAAAATCAAAACGATCGCACTCGTACTCGCAAGTCTACAGTAAGTTGCAAGTGGCTTTTTTCTCAGACTCCGTCAAACCAAATTCGTGTTTAGTCGAAGTGAATGTTCCTGAAGATGATGCACCCGAGGAGTACATAGGATAATTAATGCCCTGGATTGAAAGAAAAGAAAAATACTTAAGCTAGGCATGCTACAGTTAAAAATAGCAATAAGAGCATTGTCTTCCTTGCCAAAAGTATGGGAAATACAGACAGGGACGTTTATGGAAGTTGTAATGACATGCGACGCAAAGCACATCACGCATATTTTATGCGAATGCCAGTATCCCTGCTTTGAAGAATGCCAAGCATGAATGAATGGCTTTGCAAAGCTAGTCTCTGGGTCCACAAATATTTTTTTATCTGCATATATCTGTGCCTTACTACTAAACCGTAAATTACTTTTTGCTTTGCGAATTTCAGCAGATGCAATGAATGCCTTACTGGCTGAACACAATGCATGCCGCTGTCGCGCCGCGGTAGCGTAGTACGACCTGTCACAGAGTTAAAATATATGGGAACTCACTAGAACGCCCACAATGAGGTAGCTGCGGCGTGGCGGTAGCAGTGGTGTAGTACGAAGTTGGTTTACTTTTAACTTGTGCAGCGCCACAAGTGACAGATAGAGAAATTGGCGACTGTTGAATACTGTTTTGGTTTTCTATACGATGTTTTCATGGTGGATTCTTGAACTGAGTTCAGCAGTAGCGCAATAAATTTGAAATATTCGTTACAGTCAAAATGGAAGAGCACGCCGTGGAAAAATTTATTTTGCTAGTGAAAGGAAAATAAATTTATCCATTTCTTCTTATTTTTATTGTATTATTATAGCACAATAATCTCACAAAAATAATCAAATCGCAATAATACTCAAAAAGAAAAATACAATTTTAATCAGCTGGCATTATTTGACATTACTACGCGCTACACCATTGTGGGCGAATTTTGTGAGTGCAGCGCCACACCATTTGACAGCTCTACGTACTACGCTACCGCGGCGCGGCCGCGGCATGCATTGTGTTCAGCCAGTTATTGTACATCGTTTTTCTAAAGACGACAGTGACATTCGTTTGATCTTAATTCGGTGTCCCAGTAAAGCTAGACTAATAGTCATTACTGAAAAAAAAATTATAAAAAATCGTGCAAATTCCACATTTCATAGCGCCACGCCACCTTTAATGGGAAGGATATCTTAGCATTCAAATAGGCAAACGAATAACATCGAAGTTTTTCCAACCAATGCAACAAGGAAAGGTTTCTGCCTGGTAGCGCAAAAGACCGCAACGAGTCCAAATGCTTTGGGATGTGGGTTTCGTTTTCCGAATAATAACCTTAGGATCCGTTATTTAAGGGTTATAACGGTTTTAGATGTTTTCATGCAAAATATAGTTAAAAAACCTACCATCTGCATTAATGGAAGAGTGAACTACCAGATCCTCACATATGGAATAATTATGTAATTAACGCCCTTATATCGATCGGAACCGTCGATAAGAGTCGTCATAACCATACAATCGCTGTCCATTTGGCAATTTCCTTTGCAATTGACATTGTCAATCTCCAATCATAAAGTAAAGTGTCTGCAATCGAAGTCATCCTCATCCTTCGATCCAATTTGCCTTGTCCCTCGCTCGGTTTATGCGCCTACATTCCCCTTATTTTTGTTTCACTTCTTTAAAGCAGACCACAAAATTGGATGTAAAGTAACGTCCTTAATCGGATGCACCCGTACTTTGCGTGGATCTGTGGCATGTGAGTAGCCTGACGTTGTACATTACGAATACAATTTTTTACTGCCATGCAGCCCCTTTCCGCTGTCCAATTATTAAAGTTCATTTTAAATAAACTTTTTAAAGCAACTTAACTGCAACCAAGTGCCTGCAGCAAGAATATCATCAGCCCGCGTCCGTTATCTCGCTTTCCCGGCGGGCAAGTGTCCTCCTTATTCTATCGCTTGGTAGTTAGCTTTGTGTGCCTGTGTGTGCGAGTAGTTGGCGACAATTAAAACTTAAATAGGGGTAACGAATAAAGGATGAAATTGAACGCTTACACTCAACAGTAAACAGCGCAGCAATCGCTAGTTAGTTGATGATGGTATTATTTGTGTATGCGCCCCTCTGGCCGAATTCTTAATCCGTATGCCTCTTGTTTCCGCATCTCCCGAGAGGATGGAACAATTTTTATATCCCTCTACCTTTTCTTTTTTGCCAAACTATTTTTTTTTTCTGTTTTGTTCCTTCCCTCTTTGAGTCTGAGGACGGAACAATATCAAAGGATCATCGGGTGTCCTTGTGTCCTGTGTATGTTTTTTTTTCTTCTCAGATAGGGATGAGTATCGAAGGACATTAAAATTCACTTGCTTTGCTTTTAATTTGTTTTGTTTTCGTATTGCACATTAACTACTTTTATCCCAGTTGGATCCTTGTGCTTTTTTATGTGAATTTAAAGTGAAAAGGATTTCTGCACAATAAACGAAAGCCAAAGGAAACAATGCAAAAATGACAAAAAAAAAGACGAAGAGATAGTGCCTCCTTTGCCCACGGTAATAAAAAAATTGCTGCGGCGCACTGCAAGGATGTGTGAATATATCGCACAAAAATTAAAAAAACGACAAAATTTCTCTTCAAAGGACCCGGTGTGACGGTATCGGTGGCATGATTAAAAACAAAGGTAGGACATCAAAAAATAAATATCTCAATTATCCTTGTTATGGAAGGCAGGGCACAGGAAGGGCATTGTGAGTAAGTGAAAATGTGATACATTGTGGTAGCGGACCATTCTTTCTATGAAATTTGTGTTAGCACAGCATGTGAAAAGCCAGGATTCATTGCAGCATAACATATTTACTTCCCACGAGAACAGCAATGCGTTTTTCTGCGAGCGTTTACAATAAGGTTTTGTGTTTCATTTAAACGGGCAGAAGGTACATCGTCGTGGTGGTGGTGCTACCCGAAACGGTAGAATCAATTTTGAATGTGGCTAAGGTGTGTAGAGAAATTTGTCACACTGAAAAAATGAGAGGAGGTAAAAAATACGCGGGCCATATGCGTTGGTGCACGGCAATCGTGTGGTCTCATTCTCTGCAAACTTTAGGCGGTTTATTTTTGGTGGTTGCTTGCAGCCCGAATAGTCGTCCCCAAGTGGGCAATTTACAAACATTTAAAGTATTTATGTAAACGTGAGGGAATTGTGGAAGGAAGCACTTCTCCTGCTTGCGGATGTAAGATATTCTTTCAGTATGTATGTTGGCGTATGTATGTTAACTCAAATGGAAATGGTGGTTAGGGCAGAACCAGGGATGAAATGTTTGACAATTGCTTTGTCTTTTTGTCTTTTTGGTTCACCGAATCTGCTTTTACCGAGCATAATTGATGGATTCGTATTACGATAAGTAAGATTATCTCTAAGAAGTGAGTAATATGTAATATTATGATGCCATTTCCCTTACGGATTAACTAGGTCCTATTGAAGTGGGCGTGAAATTATGAAATAAAAAGTTGGTACCTAGATTAACTTTTTTTCTACTTTTCAAAAATTTCATAAAAAAAAAGTTTATCTTCTAAGAAAATGCCCCGAAAAAATAGGTGTGGCTTTATATAATACATGGGCGAAATATATGGCTATATTTTGTTGATACTACTACTTATTGCTTAAAACTATGCTATATATTTGAAAGAGAGTATTTTGCGGAAGTTGGGCGTGTTTCAAACACTTGTAACAACTTAGAAATACAGGGAGATGGAAAAATTAAGGTTTTTAAAAAATATTTAATCTAAATAAGGGAAAAAGAACTATTAGAAATAAAGTCTGATTTGGACTTGTGAAGAAACTATAAGTTCACTTTTCCCGAACTGTTCAAAAATTGTAGGCATCAACCAATTTATATTTTTAAAAATATGTACATACAAGCGGGTACCCGGCGAGCGATGCTTCGCCTAACAAAAAAGAAAACAACTGTCAGGCAGGCGCCTGGGGCAACAGCAGTCTGGCAGGCGATGGGGCAACACCTGTCAGGCAGGCGCCTGGAGCAACAACTGTCAGGCAGGCGCCTGGGGCTGAATCTATTAGAGAACAGTTTTGTGCCAGCCAACAGTGGGTAAGTGGTCCAACCTTAAATATATATATAAACAATTTATTAGTACTAAAGTACTATAATACTAAAGTAGTGGGCAAACTGCTGGACCGATGGTATCGGCGTGTTTTGTTGCCACTAACAAAAACAGAATTTTTTTTAGTACTTAAGTCCTATAATACTAAAGTAGTCGACCGATTTTGATCAAGCCATACAGGAACACTCTTGGGGCAATACCAAAGATTGCCTGATAATGTGAGCTCAATCGGTTGCGTGTTTTCGGACACGAGCGAATTTTCCTCTCCGTGATGGATTCTTGCTTTTTTTACCCATTTTTTTTTAAGGTACTATAAGAATGCTTATTGGATCTAAGAACTAATTATTGGAAACACAATTTCAATAATTTTTCCTTTTATAAATAGTCATCGTAGTGTTTTTGTGTGTTTGTAGCGCTTTAACCCAAAAACTCCTTATCCGATTGCAATAAAACTTTGACTAACGTATCGGGCGTTATATCCAACTAACACAGAATACCTATGATTACGATTTATTAAAAGTGCAGTAAGTCATAGAAAATATCTTAAACTGCTAAAGATCAAAATGGTATGTACAGGGTGGGCCAACTACAAGTTTCTTTTTAAAAATGCAATAAAATGAACAACCTGAAATTTTTTTCATGTATTATGGCTTTATTAGTAAGACCAAACATTCCCATTAATTATGGAATACAACGTCGTTCAAGTGGCTGCCTCGGCTGGCCTCGCAGTTGCACGTTCTATCACTCCAATTTTCCAAGACCTTGTTGATGGTTTCGGACTGTAGCTCACGGATTGCTTGGATGATATTGGCCTTAAGTGCTTGAATCGTTTCCGGATTATTGGCATAACATCAGTCCTTCACGGTTCTCCACAAAAAAAAGTCCAAAGGGGTCAAATCGCAGCTCCGAGGCGGCCAATTGACATCGCCAAGACGGCTGATAATACGATTTGGGAATTTGGTGCGCAAAAGACCGATTGTGGCATGGGCTGTGTGTCATGGCGCGCCATCCTGCATGAACGAGGGGTCGTCCAAATCCATGTCTTGAATTTCAGTAAAAAAAAAGTCGTTAACATGGCTATGTAACGCCCACCGTTGACCGAAACGTTGTTCGATGACGAGTTGATGTTCGTGAATTGAGTCTCACACTCTCGGCTACAGCAGCCACATTCTTGTGTGTGCGCACCGTACGACGACGGGGACCATGAGTGTTGTCCACAAGCATACCAGTCTCACGAACTTTTTGCACAAACTTGCGTACAGCAGGCGCGGTGGGTGCTTCATTTCGGCCAAAACTTCTTTTCAAAAAACGCACTGTTTGGGCTACACAGCACTCACTTTGGAAATAGGTTTTCAACATTTCCCAATGTTGTTCAAGCGTAAAGCGACTCATTTTGTTCCGCGGAGGTATGATACTGACTTTCTGTCAAGATTTCGAGTGGGAAACAGCTGTCAGTATCAAAATAACCTATGATTTGAAAATAAACCACTATATGGCCCACCCGTTAGAAGTATTGCTGGCAATGAAAGGTCTACAAAATGTAAGCGACAGCTCTTATTTAGTATATATCCCGGGCAAAGCTAAGTGCAACAGCAAGTGTTATATTAAGGAAAATACTATGCAGTATTAACATGCTAACCTTTTTTTTTTTTTTTAAGATTCAGTTTTTAAAAGGGAGTAAAACGCTCCACACTGCAATTGATTTCTGCTACGTATAAAGCACTCCGTTTATTTTGCTCCGCACTGGATAAGGGGTTTGCAAGCATTTTCGCGAATATAGAACCTACCCCAACTAAGGCTACTTTGCTACTGTAAATTCGCGTTTAGGAATTCCAGACTCCTCCAAAGTATTTAACGGTAACTAAGTACTCAGGTAGTAAGAACATTTTGCTTGCGTACATTTTGTTATCAACATAGGTATTTGGAAGCAAGATTTCAGAAGTAACAATCCCTTTTGCATATATTGTTATTGACTGACCGAGCCCATCTCAGCTTTCGGTTTTTATGAAGTTTTGTTCTGCTAAGGAGCGGTTTTCTTTCATCGAAATATTAACAAACATACGATTATCACTAGCATCTGTGCACTTATACACGTTTAAAATTATTTATTTTAAAATAAAATATATATTAAGCTGAGTTAAACAAAATGTGAATTTAAGTTTAGTTGCGCATTACCTTATTTCTTTGTGTGTGTGTCTATTGTACTAAAAGTATAAAAAACATATGTTGGTCAATTAGATCACGCGAGTAATAAATTTAACTACAAATCTTAAAATTACTTACTACATTTCAATAAAATCTAAAACATAATAAAGGAATGGTTTGGAAATTCATTGAATTTATAACGAATTTCATTCGAATTTTTGTCGATTTTAAGTCCATTTCTCTTTGTTTATATGATGATATATTACATACTTAAGACGTGGTGTACCAAACCGAAAATTTCTCAAACCGAGTTAACCCGAGTTACAAACCGGGTTGGCTAACTCGGTTTGTAACAAAATGTTGCCACCGTCACATAAGAAACTAAAATCGAACCGAATACGAATTAAAAATAATTAATCAGTTTGCAACTCGGTTTAACTCGGTGTGTATATGTCTGGTTCGATTGACTTGGTTCGATGGAACCTACAACAAAAAAAAAAAAACAACAATGAGAGAAAACAGGAGCCACCGTCTCATGAGCCATGAGAAACCAAACCGAAATCGAATTAAAAAAAGGTATGGAATCCGGCAGTGAACTTGGTTTGTACATATAAGAACAATAGACTGCTTTCCAACTCGACTTAATACACGGGTACATTCATGTGTTAGTGCATTGTGTTTACTTATCCTAACCAACTCGTATCGTGTGTTCAACTCGGTTTAATGCTGTTTTGGTATTTAATTATTCGGTTTGTTCCATCGGTTTTGCAAACTCGGTTTGATATTAATGTAATTCGGTTTAACTAGGTGTAGCTGTAACTCGGGTTGAGCCGGTTTATGAACTCGAGTTGACACGTCACTAGTAAGGTAAACTTAGTGGTATAAGTTTTGTGATTTCGGTTCCTGTTCAAGAGTTCTTAGACGAGCTTGTAACAGTCTTACGTAACCAAAGTTTTCCTTAAGCATTTAATTAGTAGGTACATTTAAAACTATCCATAATATAACGAGTTTAACCATCCTGTTAAAGGTGAGCAATTCATCAAATAAAGATTCTGCAAAGGAATGCAGAACTTTTAAAGAATGCCGAAAGCTAAAGCCATTGTTTCTGCTTGTTTCAAGTAACTACTGCAACATACCCAAAGTAAATCGGTTCTTTTTACCCCTACAATGAAATGGATGAAGAACATATTTTTTTCAAGACTGCATTAATGGCGAATTTAATTTAAAGTCAGGAAGTTACAGTGCCAGCAAACAATTGATATTCTATAGATAAACGGAAAGAAAAATGTAAAGTTAACACGCAGAGCCAACTATAAACTGGAGGCCGAACAAAGGGAGCAGTAAAACTGCCGCCAAAGTATACTTGGCTATTGGGCTCTGTAGCTCACATTACAGTGGCCGACGGCAACCAGAACGTACGAGAACCAACGTAGAGGAGATCCCAAACAGCACGTGACTCTTCGCTATAATTTATTACATAATTTAGTGTCAACAAGCCGTTAGTCTGTTGGACAGAAGGATGTAGCAAATGCAAAGGAGCACAGTAAGGCAAAAAAAAATATTGTAAAGGATGAAACAAAAATCTCACAGGAGATACTGATGCAGACGTAGGTGCTCATAAGTGAGCACAATGTTATTGCATTCGTAATTTAAAGGATATATGATAAATTGTAAATTTTGAGTATTTTGCTAAAAACTGTAAAGGAAAAGAGTATATTTTCTTATTGTAAGAGGCGAAAACTCAATTAGAGGAATACTAGACGTATGTGGAACATTCTTATTTATTTAATTTACTATGTGTTATCTTGCAAGTATGAAAACGACACTTGAAAACGGGACTCTTCCTTAATTGAAGTCATTTCAAGCATGTTTTCTATACCTAGAGAGGTAGGTATATGAAATTTTGTATTGCAAATGCCCCAAAGATAAATATGTTCAACAACTTGCAGGTAGTCAGTCTGAAAAATAGAAATCATCCTTGAGATTACCTTGTTATCTCCTCAATTGCAGATTGACTACATTGGGTTAGGTCACGACTTTTGTCGTGCCTGATTATTTAAATAAAATAAAAATCACGTTTATTTGCATCTTGAGAATGATATGTGTACATATAAACGTAGATGTGTGATAATAAGACAGAAATGATCCTCTTAAGGGACGCAACACGTTTCGCTCAAAGGCTACATTGTAATGGTTTACGAATGCAATTAATTTTAAAAATGCCACCCTACAGAGCTTAAGGTGCTCTTTGTGGCTCGAATAAATTATCATAATAAAATCTCCATGCAACAACGTGTTTCAGGACAATAAAAGATGAGGTTATGTCAAAGACAATAAACCGCAGAAACCGCATTTGTTGCAATTTCTTTCCTTATAATGAGATGAACTCATTGACGCGTTCATTTACAATTGTCACATCGACAGGTTTCTCTCACTCCTTTATTTTAATATCGCCAGAAGGTCTTTAGAGAGAAAACTCAGATTTAGGGCTTGGTATACATTTTTTTCTGAAAACCATATAACTTGAGGATATTTTTTTTTTCAATCTGGCAAAAAACTTTTAAATTTACAAGACCTTCTTTGTGTAATTGAAAACTTTAACGAAAAAGAAAAGCTTCAAATAAAGTTTCCTTATAACCAACAGTATTGATATAACCCTGTTTATATTTACAATCCTGTAAAAAAAATTCCCAGCAATTCGTATAGAAACTCAACGGCAAAAGTAAAAACCTAACAAAGCACATTTTTATGCTCAACAAACTGAAAATTCAAAGTACTGATACGAAAGCTCATTGCGAAAAAATGAGAAGCAGCGAAGAAGTAAATTGCCCCATTTGCGTCTGTAGCCCTAAACACTGCTCAAGGATACTCTAGCTACTTCAGAGTTTAACGCTGAATAGTATGTGCGTTAGCGGAGTATTGTTGTTGAACAACAATATAAGCATTATATGATGTTTTGTGGAAGCTGAAAGGTGGTTGAGACATGGCAGTCTATGATGATATCCTTCAATTACAATTACGAGTATGTCTGCAGGCTTCAGTCAGTCAGTCTGTTGCTTTTTTAGAGTAATTTTTTTTTTGTAAATGATTTTCAGAGAATTTGTTGGTTAAAAAACAGATCCTCAGAGAAATTCTAATCGACCCATTGATTTTTTGCTCATACTGAAGGAGTCAAAGAGATCGCGAAAGAAAGGCAGTCCTATAAACTCCTGAATCACACAAGAGCAATAACACCAGCATTTAGTTTGCCTCAGTGATCCAAAATCGGAAGGCCTGGCGGTATTTTCTGAGGTTAAACAGGCGACCCCCAGAGGCGGATCAGTAGAAATGCAGTGTTTTTAATTCATTACCTCACTGAAATACGAAGAAGATTGAAGAAGCCAAATACACTGAGGTTTGATATCCTTAAGTAAAAATTACATGGGGTAATATATGCCGCACGTATTGTGTCACTTTAGCTATGGCAGGGCTTTTAATAGGTAAAGAATAAATGTACTCCTAAGTATGACAAATTGCTTTTGCTTGCATGAAGATTGATTTAATCCCTTAAATTGGCGCGGCATCCTGAGGGTTATTTCTCCTCTAGTTATAGTAATGCACGCTGTACATATTGCTTTATAAGTTACTGCTGGGAATAACTTAATGTAGATTTCTTTCGCTTTTTTTGTTCCCTTGGAGTGCAAGTCAATAATTTTATCGCCTACTAACATGTATAGAGCCACTATAGCAATCATTCGAATAACCTTAGAGATTAGTATAGTATAGTATAGTATACTATATACTGTATATATATATATACCCATCTTCTTCTAGAAACTTGACTTGTCATATCCCTAATCTGCAAACTTATCTATCAGCTCATCTCACTAAATTACTGAATTTTAACCCATTTGGCATAGATCAGGCATCAGATTTACGAAGTTGGATATCTACTTCCAAAGAAGAAAAGAAATTTCACATCTGACAGCATTGATCTAATCCAAACCAAGAAAGAAATTAATAATATGCTCGAGTTGTTTTCGAGCAAAATGATTTCGCAAAATTGGCCGATAAGTACATACTATTTATTTTCAGGCTATTTGGAAGAAAAAATGGAATTTGGCATAGAACTGTGAACTGAGTCCAGCATATGTATAGCTTGTAGTAAATCTGTCTGTACAATCAAGTACCAGGACCGGGTAAATATAGGCGGGCAGACAGAAATTTCCAGTAATGGTTTTGGCAAAGTTGTTCAATATGCGTATATTATAGATAAATTGTAAAGATATATAAAACTTACAATCCTAGAAAAAGGTTAGTATGATATAGTACCTCTTACCTCTAAACTGAGTAGTACTCGTAAGTAGCGGGGTGACGTTACACATTTCTTGAGCGCAAATATGGAGTTTAGAATAATTTTTTTAAAATGCATTTTGCTATAATTGGGTCTATTTCGACTGGCAATGTATTTGATTACGTTGATTATGTATACTCCTATGTGCATATTTTATTTATTTTGTGGGGCTTATTTCTCTACAAACTTATGTCAAATTTAATATATCTTATGGTTAGGTCAGGTAAGGTTGATGTAACTGCCAGCTGAGGTTCGCCAACACAATTCGACCAACAACAGGTCCATTGTGATACCATGTGAATCAAAGGGGGAAGTTTCTCTCTATCTACTCGTTAAACCATTTGATTTTTAGGTCGCATATATCGTTATAATATGAGGCTCCTAAGTGGAGCTTCCTTCTATGGGAGAGAGCTGGGCAGAAGCAAAGAAGGTGATCACTGCAGCTTCAAAGTCGTTCGCAAAAAAGGCCCACCTTGTAGCATAGTTGCCTATTAGACAGTGCCCAGTGATGACATCTATTGTAACGCCGATATGCAATCTATTGAGAGAAATAAAATTCCTAGAACGTTTTAAATCTAGCTCTGGCCAAATTTATTTTATCGCCTAAGATTTGTACACTCCATTGCATCCAGCTTAAATTTGAATTTGCAAGTAGCGATTGGTATACCTAAGGAGCCTTTGTCCGGCAGGATGGGTATAGTTGTTCCTCTTATGGCGAGTTCATCGGTCTTACAATTCCCTGGAATGTACCTATGCCCCGGCACCCAACACAGGTGAATATTAAAGAGACGATCAGCAGTCTAAAGCTACTAAGGAATTTATAGAGGGCGATTCCAAGGCTTTGATTGCTGCTTACTTACTTACTTACTTATATCCATCGTGTACGGTTTTTGCTGCTTGGCTGTCCTAAAAGATGCGGATATCTCTAGCAGATATCATGTTTTTCTTATGCCAAGACAAGACCTCTTTAATCGCCATAATTTCTGCCCTATAACACGCTACAACGATTTGGTAGAGGGAAGGAGAGCTTAAGATTTAGCGTGTCAGAGAAAGCACCTCCACCAACTTCGTCTTCCATTTTTGAGCCGTCAGCGTATATATCTTATAAGACAAGCTATAAAAATACTACCTGATGTGAAACAAACTATACTATGCATTTTGTGTACTTAGTGTTCCGGAAATATAAAAACGAGAAACTATGCATTCCACACGGTGTCTATCTATCAGCCTGCTACACATTTGTAACTTATGAACTTTTCATAGAGCAAGCTGAAATTTTCAATACGTATACTCGTACATTTTAGAGGCCTCCGCACAAGGTGGTGATACAAATTTGTTGAAGGTATTTTTTTTTGTAGCGTATACGCTATCGTATGATATATCAAATGAAAGATGGCGCCAGGAGGACTCTGAATATGAAAACAAATATTTTTTTTTTAATAAGGTGTTTGATTAAAAATGTTCAAATATTATTTACATATACATAGTTCATATCTCCGCTTATATTGGCGAATTTATCAATGCGAAAAGTAATTATGAGGAGGTTACTGGAAAACTTATCAATCTTCTGACACACACCATGTTTGCACAAAGTGGAAAATGATGGATATTTATTCACAGATTTCAATGTTTTTTGTTTTTTTTTTTGTATTTTGAGATAGGTATTCAATTTCGGTAAAAAAATGTGCCTGTATCTTATGCTCACTTAATTTAACTTTGAGCTTATCCAAAGTGAATTGCTACGACATTAATCTAAATTTGCAATGCATAGGGGGAAGAAGGTCTTAACATTTTTGAAACCATGACCTTATACCTACGGTGACTATTTTCTGGAGAACAAAATACAGAACAGGACAGAAAATATAAGAAAAAAATAAAAATTTAAATCTAAAGTAATAATTGCAAAAAAAAAAAATTTAATGCATGTAATCGTACAAATATATTCTGTCCCAAAGGTATTCTTATTAATATTCTGAGTTCTATTTGTTTGTTTTTTTGAAAAATAGCAAACCATAAAGCTTGTTTATGGTAGATACCCATACCCCATTTTATATTCGAACGCTACGAACAGTACAAACAGAGAATTTGTTTCGCGTACTATTGACAGATACAAGAAGACTTTCACAATTCAAGATCGAGTGAGGATCTGACAAAAAAGGACGATGAAAACCTTAGCGTTGAAGGAAGTTGTCTGAGAATGGATTAGAAAAAAATTTAACTCAATTCTGCAGAAAGCTGGCAAGAGAGTTCAATGTTAGCCGTGAATCACTCCTTTTGTTAATGAGAAATTATTTAAAATTACAACATTTCAAAATAAGTAAAATTCATGGACTGACAATTGCTTCTAAGGATATGACTGATATAGTCAAGTCGCAGGTTCCCGACCACCATTTTTGACAAAGAAAAATATCTTTATTTCATTTTCAACTTTTCTGGCTTTGTCAATAAAGAGAATAGCCCCTATTTGGGCACTGAAAATCGACAATTCATACGCCAGTGACTATTACGCCCTGGTATAGTGAAAGTATGGTGCGCCATTTTAGGCAGACGCGGGGGCTTCATTTGGCCATATTTCCTTGAGGATGTTAGAGGCAATGCTGTAACAATTACTGGTGATTGCTATCGTGGCATGTTGGAAATTTTTCTTCTTCCCGAATTAGATCAATTGGGTCTACAGCACATGTGGTTTCAGCAGGACGTCGCCACATCACACACAGCTCGTGCTACGGTGAACATTTTGCGAGAAACTTTTACCGGTCGAATAATGTCAAAAAGTTTTGATATTGACTGACCCCCACGATCACCTAAATTTTACAGTCCCCGATTTGTTAATATAAGGACACTTGAAGAGAAAGGTGTACACCAATAAACCAACCACTATTCTCATGCTAAGGACAATATAGGAAAAGAAATTGGAGAAATAACCCCAGAAATCTCCGAGAACGTTATGAAAAATATACTTGAAACAGCTCGGATTTGCGCCGCTGCCAGAGGCGGCCACTAGATCGACATCATATTTCATACATAATGTTTTAAACCACACAATAATCAATCAGTAAAATATCAATTATAAAATTGTGTTTTTAAAACCCAAATTTAAATATTCTCATTGAAATTCATTTTGAATTGTGCCTTACCCGACAGACGACTGGTTGTTGTCATTGTCGTAAGTTTTTTACATTTCCGCAAAAATTGTATACTTTGGTCTCAAAACAATGTAATAGTATAAAAAGTTAAAAATAAACAACATTTTACTACTATAAAAACCGTCTTTCATTTAAGAATTATTCAAAACAACATACAATACAAAACACCCTGTATAAACTGCATTATTCGTATCTGGATAGAGAAAAAGTATGTGAAATACGGGCCTGAGTCATTATTCTTAAATTCGCCTCATTATTGAATCACTAATAAGATTTAAAAACATAATGGTTCGCAAGTTTGGTCTTGGATGTACATACATGTGTACATATGTATGAAGTGTAGGTTCTGCAGAGTTTCGTCCAAAAGGTGTGATTAAAATTAGAAGATGCACGGAGAAGATATTGGGATGAGATTTTGAAAATAAGGTTTATCAAAATCGGGTGTAATACTCGTAGGGTAAATACATTTTCAAAACCTTTAACACATCCACTTATCATAAGGAAATGGCAAGATGTGATAAAAAGCATATACTTACTCCTGCCAGAACTTTCGCATTGCTGCTTTCGCAATAGAGAGGGTAATCGCTAATTTTTGGCAAAAGTTATCCTGACTACAAGAAAATTCAGGCAAACATACATATACTCGTACGTAGTCCCTATTCGGGACTACGTTTGAGGTATAGTGCAGTCAGGATATAAACGAACTACATGTGTTTAAATCCACCACCCTATCCCCAACTTTTCAGGAAAAGTGGACGCAAAACTGAATTATGGATTCCATAAAATAATTTATGGAAAGTGTGGAAGTAGTAGTCGTTTTTTCTTTTTCTGTCAATTATGTATCGAACGCGATGCAATGAGAAACTAGAGAAAATTTACCAACTGACAAATATTGTATAAACTATTTAGATGTCGGTATATGTAGAGAATAAGAGCCATGTCTAGTTTCGACATTACTGCCAAACTTGTCCGTCTGTGCAGGATGACAATCGAGAACGGTCGTTGCTTCATTAAGTTCCGTAATGACCTCACAGAGACATTTGATGTCAAAAAAGGATTTAGACAAGGCAATGCGCTGTCATATGATTTCTTAAACATCTTATTTGAACGGATTGTGTGAAACTCATAAGCCAAAACCAGAGGCATAATGTATCAAAAGCCTATACAACTTCTTGCATATATCGACGATATTGACATTATTGGAAGAACTCAGCGAGCTGTCACTGGTGCGTTTGCTAGCATTGAAGCAGAAGCGGCTGAAATAGGTTTAAGCGTAAACGAGGGCAACCCAAGTACATGCTGTAAACAACAGGGGATAATCAACACCGACGAATTGCAAACAGCGTCACAGTGGCCACCTACAACTTCGAAGTAGTAAGGCACTTTGTTTATCTTGGCTCTGCTATTAATTCTGACAATGATACCAGCGCAGAAATCAAGCGAGGAATAACTCTTGCCAGTCGCTGTTTTTTTTTTTTTTTTTTGTCAATAAGGCAATTCAGCAGTACGAATAACTAAAGATATTCTATATAAGACTCTGATCATCCCAGTCCTCCTTTACGGTGCTGAAACATGGACTTTATTGAAAGCGGATGAAGATATCCTTGGTTGCTTCGAGAGAAAATTCTTCACAAGATATTGGGTCCCGTTTGCGTTGGCGGGTTTTAGAGGAGAAGGTTCAATGACATCGACCTAGTAAAAAAAGACTCTATATTGGATATTTGAGATGGCTAGGATGTGTACAACGAATGGACACCAATGCTCCAGTCTGCAAAGTTTTCGAGTCTACCCCAAAGGAACGACCCAGCACAGGGTCTCCTCGCCGTAGGTGGCGCGCACAAGTTCAAGCGCAGCTCAACCAACTTGGAGTCCGCAATAGGAGGCAATGAGCTAAAGACCGAAGCTAAATTGAAATGCTTGTTGGTTGGGGCCCAGGTTCACTCCGAACTGTAGCGCAAAAATGTCAACAAAAATTCAATTATAAAAAAAAATCGATTTGTTTAAATTCGAGTTATGGAAGTTGCTCTGCACTTCCATTAAATTTCAATGTAAACTTGAAATCATCTTTGTTTTGCAGCTCAGATGCAGCTCTCTACCTAATATTAGTGCCGGAGGCACATATCTTCTCCCTCCTTAATTGGACTAATTTTCATTATCGCTGCACGATAATTATCTGAAATCGAACTTTTATCTAAAAATATTGATTAATACCTACGCAGTAGGAGAACCTTCCACCATTCTTTATTTCAAACCAATTATCTTACATACCTATGGCATTAAATTTCCTGTAAAACCGCCCTTGGCACTTTTAAAGCAATTCAAGTTCTGCTACACTTCCGTCTACATTACGATGGAAGTCTGATGACATTTAACGCATGTTAGGGTTCATTGGACTTAAAAACACACGATGCTAATCAGTGCATTTTACCATATCACACACAACAGTCAGAAGGTCTATCCGGTATGGCGTTCTAAGTTAAAAGGATATTGGAAGTGCGTGAAAGGAATATTCTCAGACTGATGTAAACTCATCAAAGGCAAACGCATACACAACAAAAAAAAAGAAACAGCGGAATTACCATTAAAATCACACCAATCGCGATTGTGAAATATATTATATTCGAAAATATCCTTATGCATTATTCCAAGCAGTTATTTGTTCTAGGTTTCCTATTTTGAATGCATGTCTATTGTCGGCATTCTTTTGAAGCTTCTACCCACCTCTTCAGTACTGAACCACTACATACTACTGTCGAGTCATATAAGCTTCATTTGGAAACAGCGAATAAGGATAACACTTAACAGTTGCAAAACGCATCGAATCAAAGGATATTGCTCAATGCTCACCTATTCCCCGCCACTTGAAAGTGAGATAAAAGAATCGCCTTCTTTTGCGTAGACAGTAAGAAGACGAAATACGCATTTTTCCTCAAATTGGTTTGGTATTAGGGGATGGAACTTGTGACAACGAAGAGGATTGCAGTTGTGTCGGTGTAAGGCTCAAAACTTTTCGGTAGTAGATGAATGAAAAAATAGCCATTACCAATGGAAGTGAAAGAGAAAAGCAAAAGAGAAGTTGGTAGTACCTTGCATGATTAATAATTCATTTAAGTCCTTTTGCACTAATATACATAGCTGTGTGTGTATGCAATTAGACAGCATTGCTATTGCACGTACATATGCGAATTAGTTCTATGACGGAAATGTGTCGCATTTTATTTTTTTTCTCCTCGTAATTTATGTATTCGTTCTCTGCTCAAGTGCACTCCCTTTGTAAAGGACCTTGAACGTTTTTTTTTTGTTTAAATTGAAACAAAGTTTGCCGCCATCGCTTTGGAGTGGATGTATGAAGGTGCACTACGCACATGTGTAGTCACGTAGGAATATGGAGAGAAGGACGATAATCTAAGCATTGGTTGATAGTAATTATTATTGTTGTTCTTACTTGTATGTGGAAGACCAATGCATATTCATACTTGGGTGGCTAGTCAAAATAGATCTGTGCCGAATTAATGTCTGGATGAATTAATTTTGAATTTTTCTTTATTTCAGGTGGTTAAAAAAAATTTTTTTTTGGAGACATTAAATCCTTTCATTTTATTGCAAATTTGTTGCACCCTGAGCGCCGGCCGAAGGAAGTCCGGTGTATGACTCGAAGAATGTTGGAGCAGAAGGAGAAACAGTGTGTGGTGGACATAGCTGGTTTGCTTAGTGTTAACAATGTAAACGTCACAGAGAGAGTGGTCAAACTTCTTAGTGATGGTGTTGGAGAGCAGATCGACTCTGTTGATATCGAGTAATGCTACATCAAGAATATCAAAAGGAAAGAAAATGATAATAACAAATTATAGTGTGTAAACACCGGCAACAACAACAACATCAATAATATAATTTTGATCAATGATTCCCTAACATTGTACACTCGTTCTCTTTTGGATAAGGCGAAGCAGCTGAAGGATGACAACAAATTGAATTTCGTTTGGGTGAGAAATGCATCTGTACTTGTCAGGAAAAGAGAAGACGATAAAGTTCATAAAATTGTTAGTCTTGGGATCTTTTCTAAAATTTAATTTCTTTTTTAATATTGCACAATAATGCCTAATTTATACTTATAATTATAGTCCTCATAGTGATTTGCATTCACCTCAAAATGTTTATGTTTCGAATATCAAAACTTAGAATATCTTTTATGGTTTCAAATAATACTCGTACATCAGAATATCAGAAGCCTAAGAAAATTTGTTAATTCGTTTTACTCGCATCTTGCTACTTTAGTTCATTTGCCAGATTTTATTTTTCTTTCCGAAATATGGATCTATAGTTTAGAGGTTCCTAACTTTTGTATACCTAACTACACATTTGCAGCTGCCTGGAACGATTCTTATTCTTCGGGGGGTATCGCGGTTTTTTTTCGGAATGATATGAGATGTAATATAAGTAGCTTTAATTTAGTTAGTGCTGACGTGATTAGTATGAAATATGAAATAAAAATATGGTTCTGCTAGTTGATTTTAATATAAATTTGCTATTGAATTCGCCAAGTGTAGATACATTTCTATTAACTTTATCATCTTTTGGATTCGAATCGTTATTATCCCAATCTACCTGAATTGCCCATGATTCTACCCCATGCTTGGATCATATATTTATTCGGCTGCATAAGAACAACTGCATTGCCTATAGATCTGCAGTATATGATCTTAAGATAACTGATCCTTCTTTGACAACTATTCAGTTTGATTTAAGTGCCCCGAAATCTGAGCAGTTTAATATCTCTGACTTTCAGAATTTGATTGTTACTTTACACAAAGCATTGACTTTCGAGATTTGGGATGATGTTTACATTGCAGATGACCCATCCGCTGCCTTCGATATATTCCTGTCCAAACTCCAACTTCATATCGCTAATTGTAACCAAAAAAATAGCAAATTAAAAAGCCTCAACCCTCGGATGAATCTACGTTTGCTGGAAAAATATCAAAGAAAAATCAACTTCGTGTTCATCTTGCCAAACATCCAAACAACGCTAGGCTAAAAAATATTATAACAAGCTATGTCATGAACTAAGAAGCGCTAATTGTAACCAAAAAAATAGCAAATTAAAAAGCCTCAACCCTCGGATGAATCTACGTTTGCTGGAAAAATATCAAAGAAAAATCAACTTCGTGTTCATCTTGCCAAACATCCAAACAACGCTAGGCTAAAAAATATTATAACAAGCTATGTCATGAACTAAGAAGCGAGATCCCGTTTTGTAGAGATACTTATTTTAGAAGAAAATAAGTTCAACACATCGGGAACTCTAAAAAAGAATGGGAAGTAGTAAAGGAAATTTTGAATAGGAAGAAATCAAACAGTAACGTTTGATTTTAATAATCCAGAGCAATGCAAATGTACCTGAGCCTTTAAATATTGCTAACCTTTTGAATGATTTCTTTACTAACTTAATCACTTCCGTTCATGATCTTCCGGTGCTGCCCCCTGCAACCCCCCAGCTTGGGGTCACTGTAGGATTTGGGGTAGGTGCGAAGTTGGGTATAGGCAAAGTTTCTTAATATCTGGTCTGGAGCCAACGTTTTTAAATATATGTATATCTATGTATGTAAGTGAGCCCAACAGCGGGTATCTGGCGCGCTTCGCTTGATGAATTTAATAAACTCCGCTTTCCGGAGGGGTTTAGCCGCTCACGCGACTTCGACGTTCCGCTGGGGGTATGTCACCAATTGTCTGGCAGGCGCATGGGAAATAACCCCACATTCAGAAAGTGAAATTATAGCCCACTATATGTGGAATAAATTCCCGTGTGGAGTACATTCCCGTGCAGTTAATTCACTGCACCTGCAAATAAGTCTAATGCAATAAAGTCCTAAACGCGATTTCATTAGTATAAGCTAAAAACTAAAAAAAAAAAAAACTGTTGAAGAAATAAGCTTACTCTATTGAAATATCCGTTTTACGGGATAAATTTAGCTATTTTTCCAGATTCGCTTAAGACTGCAATAGTAACTCTATTACATAAAAAGAGGGGCACTATATTATTATCAATAAGTTGTATAATGCAGGCTTTAGAGGATCTACATATTCTTGGCTTGCATCTTATTTAAGCAATCGAAAGCAGAGGGTAAAGATTAAATCTTGTTTGAGTTCTGTGTGTTTCACTAATAAAGGTGTCCCCAAGGATCCGTTCTAGGCCCTATATTATTCTTAGTCTACGTGAACTTCTTATTCATTCAACCATTTAAAGGCAAAATGACAGCATTTGCCGATTAAAAAAAAATTGCATTTGCCGATGATACTGTGCTATCTTACAACCATCTTAATTTGTATGGAGATGCCAATTTTGAACTTGAAATTCTTCGTAGATGGTTCCGATTTTACAAACTATCTATTAGCTCTAAAACGAAGTTCATGTTATTTAACGCCATGGGTACAAATTGTGAAGATATGTTTTTGCAGTATCACTCACCTAGTTGGTCGAGATTTTGCCTTATTTATGCTTGTTGCAATGATCATTGCTTCGTTGTTGAACGTGTTGAGAGTTTCAAGTACTTAGGCATTATTTTGGATAACAAGCTGAGTTGGAAAGATCATACGACCCACTTGAAGCAATATCTTAAAGTAGTAGTTACGCATATTTATCACCTTAGCCTTTACTACGACTCGGCAATTCTTAGATTGGTGTCTAATGGTCTGTTCAAATCTAAACTTCAGTACAGAATTTTGTGTTCGGGTGGTAAACACTTGGTTAAAATAAAACCTTTGCTTTGAAAACAAAAACATGCAGTCTGTAGAGCTGTTCAGAAATCTTAAAATTCTTCCGATAAGGCACCTATATTGTTATAAGGTTCTTAAAATATTTTTTTAAAAATCTGGGTATTCAGCTGCCAGATTATATGGCAGCCACAATCTATCCCCCCCTGTGGGATAGGGGACAGAATATACCCACGGTAGGCATGCCTGTCGTAAAAGGCGACTAAAATGCCAACCCGCCGTCTTTCTTACGGTAATATCAATCATGCAATGAACAAAACTAATGGTATTTATACCCTAGGTGGCAGCCCAGTTCAACTGGAAAATCCACCCTTGCAAGAGGCATGCTCTACGGATTCTGGGGAGAGCTATTTATTGCATCAGAACTTAATCAACCCATTTAGGAAAAGCTCGAGGCTACAAAGATCTCCGCCTCAGGAGTTTTCACCTAAAGCGCAAAATAAAAGTTTCGCAAATCCGGATATGTTAATTCGGAAAACGCAAGATTTCGAAGAGAGTACTCTGAAAAAGGAGAACGCCGTACTCCGAAAGAGGCTCGACGAAATGGAGATGTTGTGTCGAGATCTCAAAAGCAAACTTGATAAACTTGAATCTCAAAACGAGTCTTCAAAAACGCAGACGGTTATCCACTGTGAGCCTTCTCCGGGTAGCCATCACTACAGCACGGATGAAGAACTCACGCGCGAAACGGATTGGACACTCAAACGAAGACCATCTAAAAAACGTAAGGCCGGTTCATCGCCTGAAGTTGTTCCACAACAGCAACTTAATCGCAAAGCGCAGCCGAAACCGGAAAAGCAAATTGAAAGCAAACGCGCCCCTCCACCAATAAATATCACGGGCGTTGCCGACTATAATTCTCTGAGGAAAATTCTAAAAACAACGATCACTAGTGAATTTAAAGTAACTTCCTTGCGAAACGATGCGTGGAAAATCAAGGTTAATGACGCTGAGGGCTATAGGGCTGTATCTCAAAGGCTAAATAAGGAAAAAATTCAATGGCATACTTACGAAGACAAGTCTGAGAGACCCTTGAGGGTCGTAGCTAGAGGGCTTCATCCATCATGTGCTAAAGAAGATGTTATAGATGATTTACGCGTTAGAGGTTATAACATTCTGGACGCCGTGAACCTTTTAAAAAAAGAGAGAAAACGACCAGACCGTGGTGAAGAATCTACATTGAAACGTAAGCTTCCGCTTTTTGTGCTGTCATTCCATAAAACGGAAAGCCAGCAAAAGATATTCAATATTCGTACAATCATGAGTATGGTCGTTAAAATTGAGCCGCTACGTGTCAACACGAAGACAATCCTTCAATGCAAGCGATGCCAAGAGTTTAATCATACACAAGCGTACTGTCGGAAAGAGCCGCGCTGCGTTAAGTGCACTGGGAAACACTCTTCGGAAAATTGCAATTTGAGCACAAATGAAAAAGCTACTTGCGTTAACTGCAAAGGAAGGCACCCAGCAAATTATCACGGTTGCGAGGTCGCTAAGGAATTACAGATGCGACGGAAAAAATCTACAACGCCGATTGTACGGGGAACGAAATCAGTCGATCGGGCTCCTACGTCGGAAGAACGTATTGCTAAGCAGACTGAGCGGTCTCGTAAGCCAGTTGTACAGATTCCTAAGCCGACTGAAAGGACGCTCGAATCAGCAGTGCAGACTCTTGAAACAGTCAATCAGCCTTCTAAGCCGGGTAAACGTACGTCAAAGTCGTCCACTAAAAAGGCTGAACGAAAAATAACCTCTGACAAGCCAGCGAACCCCGTACGTCTGACGTATTCTCAGGCTGCAGTCAAAGCAACCAAACGAAACGTCGGATCACCCTCTGATCCGTTGAATGAAATTCTAAACTGCATCTACGCTAAGTTCGAGGAACAATGTGAAATTAACAAACGGATTCTCGAACGTCTCAGTAACGTCAAAAGCTTTTGTAAGGCTAACCATAAATCTAAATCTAAGTAAATATGAACTCTTTGCTTAAAATAGTAACATGGAATGCAAACGGACTCTTACAAAAATTTAACGAATTAGAAATGTTTCTAATAAGAGAAAATATCGACATATGTTTGATCTCCGAAACCCATCTAACAAGGGAATCGCAGATAAAGATAAGAGGCTACACTGGTTATCACGCCTATCATCCTTCTGATAGAGCGCGGGGCGGTTCGTCCTTATTCATTAAAACTAACATCGAACATTCGGTCGATATAAGCATAGAGCTGGAAAAACTTCAGTTGTGCGCGGTAAGGGTTAAAAATAAGCACCTGAGTTACAATATAGCGTCTGTTTACTGTCCGCCGCGATGCCCACTAGAAAAAGACGACTACTTTCGTGTCTTCAATGCTCTTGGTTCAAATTTTCTTATTGGTGGAGATTTCAACGCGAAGCACACCTTCTGGGGTTCAAGGTGTATATCTTCTAAAGGAAAAATTCTCTACGAAGTGGCAAATGAATTCGGTTGTTGTTTTTATTCGACAGGAAAACCGACCTATTGGCCAACTGACTCACAAAAAATTCCCGATCTTATCGATTTTTTTGTTACAAAAGGCATTTACGAGAAGTTTGTTACAGTCAAAGAATGTTTTGATCTCCCTTCTGACCACTCGCCGGTAATTTTATTACTTGGAGAAGCGCTGATCAAGAAAAAAGGGCCTCCAAGACTCACTAGCAATAGAACAAACTGGGAGGGCTTTAGAAATGATTGCGAAACAAATATCGCCTTAAATGTATCACTTAGAACACCATGTGAACTAGAGGACGAAATTGATCGTTTCGTGAAAGCAATTCAAAGAGCTACATGGAGAAACACTCCTTCTAGAAGCTATAAGATCAACCGCAACGAAAAGTATCCCAGAGAAATCATTGAACTGGTGAGGGAGAAACGAAAAGCACGATAGAAGTGGCAAATCACTCGTGCACCGCAGCATAAAACGGTCCTTAACCGACTATGCAATCGGCTTAGAGATGGTATTCGCGAATTTAAAAGCAAAAAGATAGCGACCTACCTTGAAAATCTCTCCGGCGAAAGAGAATCAAAGTATTCGCTTTGGAAAGCGCTAAAAGGCATCCGGAAACCTTAAATGCAAGCACCACCAATTCGGAAAATCGATGGAAACTGGGCCAAGAGCGACAAAGAAAAGGCAGAACTTTTTGCTTTGCACTTAGAACAAACGTTTAAGCCGTTCGACGGCCCTTCGTTAACGCCCGACTCCCCAGTCAGGACATTTGACAACTTTAAAGTAAAAAAAGTTGCATTGATTGAATTGAGGGAAGTGATTACAAATTTAAAGACAAAAAAAGCTCCGGGTTACGTCTTGATAACGGCGCAGGTAGTCAAGGAATTGCCGAATAAAGCTATTATCAAACTGCTCTATTTGATCAACGCTTCGTTCAGATTGCTTTATGTTCCGAGGCAATGGAAAGTCGCCGAGATTATAATGGTCCCGAAACCAGGCAAACCGCTAAATGAGAAGAAATCATATCGGCCTATTTCCCTATTGCCGGTTATCTCAAAAATATTCGAAAAACTTCTTTCCAAACGTCTACAGCCCGTTTTCGACGAAAGACGTCTCATTCCTGACCATCAGTTTGGATTTAGAATTAAACATTCTACAATTGACCAAGTCCACAAAATAACCGACGTGATTGAGAAAGCTCTGGAAGAAAAAAAGATTTGTTGTGGTGTATTTCTTGACGTCTCACAAGCTTTCGATAAGGTTTGGCACGAAGGCTTGGAATATTAATTGCAACGACTACTGCCACGGCAACTCTTTTTAATCTTACGATCGTACCTCATCGAGAGACTCTTTCGTGTTAAGCACGGAAACGATTACTCTGACTTCAAGGAGATTGCAGCCGGAGTCCCGCAAGGAAGTATCCTTGGCCCACTTCTATATGTACTCTACACGCGTGACATCCCGCAAGAAAGAAACTGGGTCGTCGCCACGTTTGCGGACAATACGGCGATATTGACAACGGGAGATACCATTGAAGCAGCAACCGGAAAGCTTCAACATTCTATTAATAAAGTCCACGCTTGGACGAATTCTGGGGTAATGTGCTGAACGAAAGCAAATCTACTCACGTCAACTTTACGTACAAAAAAGTGGAAAGATTGCCTCTATATCTAAACTTGGCTCAAATACCGTACGCAAACGAAGCAAAATATCTAGGAATGACTCTAGATGTCAAGCTCAAATGGAAATCGCACGTGAAAAAGAAACGCGACGAACTTCAAAACAAATACCGACAAATGTACTGGCTACTCGGAAAACATTCGAAGTTGAGCCTACATAACAAACTGCTTATCTATAAGCAAGTGCTAAAGCCAGTGTGGACGTATGGTATACAACTATGGGGTTGTACCAAGAAAAGCAATAGAAACATCATACAAACTTTCGAAAATAAAGTTCTTAGAACGATCGTTAACGCACCGTGGTATGTACGTAACGAAGATATTCATCGGGATCTGGGAATTCCCAGCGTCGTCGAAGAGATAACAAAATTTGCGCGTAAACACAAAGATCGTGTTCACGGCCATTGTAATCGTACTATCACTCAACTACTTGACGCGAACAATTCAGTTCGTCGTCTTCAAAGGACAAACCTCGCGTCATAGCATATGAAGGTCGTGAAAAAGGCAGGAACTTTCATTGGAATTTAACCTGTCTATAGTGCTACATTTATTTTTAATCACATACGATCATCTTTTTCTAGAATAACGATTCTCGTAAACGAAAATAAAACTACTGGATAAGCACTGGCTTAGTTGTAGTATTAATTTTGAGGAGAGGTGTTTTTTTAGTGAGTAAAAATCTCACACTACCATAAGCACGCGCGGTCGTGCCTTATGGTGTCTTTGGAAGATTTTTCACCTGCTCTCGGCAAAAAAAAAAAAAAAAAAAACAATCTACGTGCCAATACCCTTAATTTTGTTTCTGTACCTATGATCAATAAAGTACTTTTTTCTAAATTTTATGAAGTTACTTCTTGCCGTTTATTTAATAAATTTCCAGAAATACTCAGATGTCAGCGAAAGGAATCAACCTTTTTAAACCATGTTCGAATATGGCTCTTCTCTTTTAATCATCATAATATAGAACATCTTCTTATTCCACCACTGTAATATCTCTTTTCTGACTTACTTACGTTCATTTTTTTAAAATTTTGTTGCAAACATTTACACTTCTTTTTAAGTGAATAATACAAATCCCCATCAACAAATTAAATTTTTTTTTTATCATGATGGTGCATTCAACCCTTGTCCCTCTGACAAAAGAATGCTCCTAACTATTTCATACGAAGAATATCTTGTACTTAATTTTTGTAACCCTCTATATTGTAAATTGTATCCTTTTATATGAAATAAAGCAATTAAATAATAATAAAATAATTTAATAATAATAATAATATAAGATGCCACACTAGCACTGTCAAGATATAGGTGCCTGCCAGACAACAAGCACCTAGCCTTAGCGGAGGAACAGAGTTGCGTGAGCGGCTAAACCCTGCATTTATTTCCCTTCCCGCTTGAGGTGAAGTAATTTTTTGATCAATTTTTCCTTGGGTGATTATTCGCGGTGCCACGTAAGGAAATCTATAGTTAACTTCTATTTTTCTAAATTTTTTTCTTTCTAAATTTTTTTTAAGAATTTTTTTTTCTAGATTTTTGTTTTCCATATTATATTCTTGTCTGTGATTTCATCTGAAAGTGTACAAGTGTGTGGTTTAGCACTGCTAGTCGTGGAAAGGTGGGCGTGGTAACTTTAAAGGTGAAATAGTGTAAGAAGCAAAAAACTCTCTGATACACTCTGTACTTTAAAACTGATAAATCGGCTATCGTAGACGTGATGTTTTGAGTAATTGTTTGAAGTTTCAGTTTTTAAGGTTAGCTGGCGGATTTCGTCGTGACCCACTTATTCAACGTGAATTATTATAGGTGATTCTCACTCCATAATTGATGCTTAGAATTCGGAAAGAGTATTTCTGTAGCCTGTCAAATAACGGGCGGTGGTAATCAACAGCCCCCTGGAAGGCTTTAATCCTTGAAAGCTGTTAGAGCTGAAGGCCTAGTTACTGAACAAAAGAGGATTGTACAAAACACTCAGTCAAATATTCGAAGTACAATTGTTCCAAATCTGTGTAAATACTTGCATACGCTGATGAACGTTTACGAGTATTGCGACAGAAGTGGCAAGGCTGAATTTAGCGGTGCATGAGGCAAGATAAAATACATGCTGTCATCAAGAAGAGACAGATAACACCAGATTCTTGGACAGAGTGTTACAATCGGCAGTAGTAAAGGAGTCCCTTTACATAGATCCATTTGTGTAAGCAGATATTGAAGTATAAGCTTTACCGATGGACTATACACGTTATACAGTGACATCGACCTTGTCAAAAAGATTTGCATTCAGCATCTATGATGGTTAGGACATATTCAGAGTATGCATACCAGAACATCAGTTCGAGGAGTCTTCGAGGGGGCAAAGTAGTAAAATAAGAAGAAGCCTTTGGTGGGCGAGAAATTGGAAAGGGGGCTCAGCCAACTTGGTGTTCGAAACTGGAGCCAGCTAGTCAAAGATTAAGCCAACTGGAGATGTCTGTCAGTTGAGACCCAGGGCCAACCCGGTTTATAGCTACATGTACTACTTGCGGACCAAATAGTATGCGTTACAGGACGTTAAAAATCGCAGATCAGAAATGCTAATTTTAAGTCAATGATGGAGTAGTCTTACCAGCATCCTGGTACCGCATTGTACCATTAAAATATCGTACCACACGAAGTTACACTTTTGGTCCAAGTATCTGGACAGTAAACAAATTTCAAAATACAACAGACCGTAGATGATATCCATATAATTTGAGCAAAAGTTTACGCTATACAGATTGATGGTTCTTCTACTTTATTATACGGAACCGAGTACTATGCAGATTATAAACTGGAAAGATGTGGTCTCTAAATCGCGATTAAAAGATGCGAATGCATCGGTGTGATGTAATGATGTACATAGCTTCTATTTAACGACTATTACTTTTTTATATCGAAACCTAGTTCTGAAAGGGTTTTCTTTTGTATATGTTTCTAAGCAAGACACGTGTGTCCTATTTGCACGTATTTCACCAACTTTTAATTCTCCTAAAAGGAAATATACTAAAATCGACTTCAAGCAAACCCATCGCCACTGGCGACATAAAAAAAAGTCATTACATCAACTTCCACTTTAATACACCCTCTCTCACTCTCTCTACGCTCTATTGCAGATGTTCACCCATTCAACAATGCAGCCAACTACTTCCAGAAAACTTTCTCAAACGTCTAATAAAATGCTGAAATCCTTTCACATTCAACGATGAGAAGGTATTTGCTATTCGTTCCACGTCCAAAGGACAAAAATCAATTCGTGATATCATCCAACCGTTGTCGCCCTACCTCCGCCCATGTCCAGGATGACAAGCTTCATTTTCGCCCCGTTCCACATTCACTTGTTTACACCTGACACCCGCCAAAACTATGTCAGCCTGAAAACATACTAGAAATCTCTCTCTTTACAGAGTCCTCTATCGATTCTCACATTCCATACTCATAGTCAGAGCGGCAATTCTAGCCATGGACTGGTAGGTATTGTGTGTCATTAGATTTGAGGCTAATTGAAAAGGATATCTCATTCTCATCCTCAGGCAATATGTGTAATTTCTGAATCGTCATCCTGCCGTTTAGCAAGGTAACGTGTTTTGACTGTATTATTAGTCGTCCGCAAATGCTAAGAGCGCAACTAATCAGTGCATACTTAAAGCTAATAACTGTTTGCACCTTTGTCCTTACATGAACATGACAGAAGGAATAGGGCAAATAAATAGAAGAGATAAAAGTCTGAAAGGAGTCATGAATCAGGATTTTACACAAAGGCGTTTAGTAGACGCGTCGATGAGTGACGATTACAAGTGGCTGGGGTTTGGAGAAGGATATGGTGTAGTGTTGGCTGATGGTGTCGAGTACAGAAAAAAAAAATGCTGAAGTGGAAAGGATCCTATGCGCCATTCCATATCTGTCTACTGCACCTTTTTTTGCTGTCTCCTCCCCATATGTCAGCCCCTTCTCACACATCTACTCACTCGAGTGCATATGCAATAAGCCTAGTAAAACAGGAAAAAAAAAGACCTGTCAACTACTGTGACTGTATGTTTGTACGGCCAGGATGCTGCGGATGCTTCGGATGCATATGCACTCCACTGTCATTAAGTCTGTGACGAAAAACGAGGCTAAGTGGTCTGGTAAGTCATCATTATTACAAAACTTACAAAAACTTTTATTGTGTGAAATTCCCTTTGATGTGTCCCGTCCCGTAAGTGGGTAGTGCATACACAGTCATATGGAATATCGACGTGGTGCTGTGTGTTGTACATCCTCCCGTTCCGGCCATGTCTGGCGACAGGAACCTTAACAACTATGCCTACTACTACGAGTACTCCAGTGGCGCTTCTATTGTTTTGTGCGGCATATTTGAATATTTGAAAGAGGAAGTATTCATTTGGTGCTGCTGATATAGTTTATACGTTCTACGTACCCCAGCCTTGAGAGGGTGCGTGTCGCATAGTAAACAATACTTTAAAAATTAATCTGATTTAATTGGAGGGAAGGCAAAATAATGATCTTGTTTAGAGAGCACGTTTGATGGTAAAAAAGGCTGTTTTATATTGGGAAAATTATGACTTGGATTTTTTTAAATTGAGTTGGAGTGGTCAAGATTGTGATTCAATTTGTAAAAGATCTACTTTGGGAGAGTTTGTGCAGAGAGAATGCTGGTATAGTGAATGAATTGAAAAGCATGTTGTATACTGTAGTTCATATGGTAATAATAGTACGCCTAGTCCAAGTTTTTGTCTGAGGGTTCAAAGCACAATTTCTATATCAAACAAAATTGGTTGCAAACAGCTACATAGATGGGGCGTCATCGAGTACGATACAAAGTTGTTGGATACTTAGCCAACTCATAGGCGGCAATATCCGCGCTTCACCATGAATGTTCTTTGTTTTACTTTGCCTAGGAAGGTAAGAATCTTTTAAAGATGAAACTTAGCCTGCACTCGGTAACAATGTGTGGGATTTCCATCCACTAAAACCACTTCCCTTCTTATTTCGCTTTTCCCTATTCTCCGCGGAAAAACAGTCAGGTATTAGTTAGCATTTGCTCTATCCCGGTCAGCTATTTTCATTGCTCCCCTTTATTCGACGTAATTCCTTCATAATAGTTGCTCTATGCTTTCGACTGCGTCTCACATCCATGAAAACATGAAAGCATCTGGCAGAATTCCTCAAATAATAAAAATGCCTTTATCCGATACCATAAAGACCGGACTGCATACTCTTAAGGTATTCTGATGGCACAGGGAGTTTGTTTTTATCACGTTTGCCTTAATTGTTTACGCTTCCGCCCATATTGGTGCTGCATAAAGAACACTAGAATAGACTACCCTCACCAGGAGTATTCTTCTCTTTGTCTCGGACCTACAATATTAGGCATTGTCCTCGATAGTGCCGCATTCACGCACAGGGTTTTCGTACGTAAACAGGTCTTCTTTATGTAACAGCCTTGAACTAATTATAACGCATAAGTATTTGATGGCAGATTGTGAAACTATATCATGGTTGTCGAGTGATATCTTCTTTAACTTTTCTGCTTCTGACTAAAGCCGCTTCTGTTTTCTCTTCAGCTAGATCCAACCGGGAGGATTTTAACCATGTTTTCATGATGTTTATAGTCTCATCACATATCTTCACTAGATTATCAAAAAATTTCACTAACTTAACAACAGTTATATCGTCGGCGTATCCAATGTCCGTTGCTTCGTTGGATATTCGGAGTTTCAGAACGTCATTAAAAAATAAATAAATATTTGGCGCAATAGCTCTTTAAGTGCAAGGGCCTAGCTTCTCGCAACCAATCATGTTGTGTGCGTTATATTTTTCACACGAATGGAAGGGACCTACAGTTTAATGCCGGATCCGAACGGCGATTTGAGAAGCTTTTTCGTGACAACAATACTCTCGGATGTTTGTCAGATGCTCGCGGGAGGTGGGACCGTGAAAAAACTTTTTTTTTTGTGTTTTTTGGGATTCGAATTTGGAACCTCATGCGCAGTGATCCGACACACTAACCACTTACGCCACGGCGCCCACTTCAGAACGTCATTATCATCATCATAAAGGTTATGTATTGCTAAGATTATCAAGAGTTATAGGGTGAACCTTAGGTATATGGACCACTGTAAAAATGACCAAAAGCCATTTGCTTTTCAAAGAAATCCAGAATTGCATTTGTGGTAACAGCAGGGATCAATACTAATGGTGTTTATTCATTGGGTGTCCTATCAATGCATTTTATTTTGTCTTTTAAAACAAGCTTTACTACATCCAGTTGAAGAGATGCAAAAAAAATGTAGACTTCTATTTTTATACGAAGAAAGCTTTGATCTACAATTAGATCTCAGACTATGCTTATCATACCAATTGAAGAGTTTGAAGTGGTCAGGCCTCCAATTACGCAAAGCGCACTTTTTACGGCAAATTAAATTCGCTTTCACTATACATCCACTCCAATAGCATAAAGAAAGTGAATTTGAAATGTCTTAACGAATGTGAAAAGTTATAGGTTTTTGTGTGGCGGATTGGTTACGAATACCATCGGTCAAAGTAAGTAAAGTACACAAAGAAATCGAAATTCAAACGAAAGCAAATTAACGTACCAATGCAAAACAGCTACTCGTATTATTTCTTGTTTATATACTTTTATTAGGTACTAAAAGAGACTGATGATGTTATTCGCGCGCTACCTTTCGTTCATTTTTGAAAGTATCATATAAACCTTTGCTGTCACTTAAATATTAATTTCCCAACGTTTCCTCTCACATACCGTTGAGATTTATGGAAGAGCTTGCTGTAAAAGTGCTCCCGAGCGCGACGAAAATGGAAAGCTATTGAACAAAGAGATGTGGCCACAGGATGCATTCATTAGAGAGTTTGTTGCTAAGCCCCAGAATAGCAACACTCGCCCTGTTCTTAACTCTCCAAAAAACTAAACCGTTTATCCCTTTACTACCAAAATGTAAGGGGACTCCGCACAAAAACGAGAATTTATTATTGGCATCTCATGCATCGATCCATAATGTGATTGCGCTGACAGAAACTTAGCTTAATTTTACCTTTCTGAACACGGAATTATTCTCCTCAGACTTTGATGTATATCGTAAAGATAGATACTTAGATATTGAGCATCTAAGATGTGGTGGAGTTCTAATTGCTGTTCGAAACTCTTTGCAAAGTTACATTTTTCCAATTCCTCGCTGGACGTTATTTGTGTGAAATTAAATTTAGGATATAGGTTCATTATAATTATTAACATTTACATTCCTCCTGAAAGCTTGATCGAGGTATATAAGCACGCTACTGATGCCATAAATTATGTATCGGAAAATTGTAATCCTCTCGACGACATTTTATTGGTGGGTGACTTTAATCTACCCAACTTAAAGTGGACCCTTTCTGACGACGAACTTAGTTTTGTGGTGGCTCATGCGTGTTTACCTCAAGAAACAATTTTGGTGGACAATGTAATGTCTTGTGGATTACTGCAACTAAGCAGTATAAAAAACTTTCTTGACAGACAACTTGACCTGGTTTTTTATACAAATTCTAGCAGTTGTATTGTGGAACCTAGTTCTACCACGTTGAGTACTGTTGACGCGTATCATCCTCCACTTCACGTTATTCTTTCTCATGACGACGTGGTTCATGATACTTTTGAAAATTTTACTCTTGAATTTGATTTTAAGAAATCAGACTTTAATTTACTGAACAAACTAATATCTAGCATTGATTTTGTGGGAATTTTCACCAGCAATAGTAATATTGAACAAATGACTGAACATTTTTTGGATGGCAAACGACTAACAAAGGCCTCGTAGGGGCAGCATCTCCCGATAGGTGCTGGTCCGATAAGTAACGAGTAGGAGCCACTGCAGCCGAAAACCTAGCAGCTCTGTTAGTAAGCCCACCTCCTCGTGGTGCCATCTGGGAATTTCTTCGGAAATTGCTAACGGGAGAGGACGAATGGCGAGCTTCCTGCGCCAAAAAACAGGATAAGTGTCGGTTGGTCTGTGGCCCAGCGAGCCGCAACCGTAAAACAAACTATTGCTCCGAAACGGAAACATACGCCTCGGATACGGACTGATCATTTGTTGACGACCTTTGGCTATCGGACACGGACAACGATCGGATTCTGGAACGTTAAGACCCTCCTGGACTCACTCAAGGAAGGGCCTTATAACGCCAGATTCCTCCAATTGGAGCCCGAATTCGCACGGTATAAAATCGACATCTTAGGGCTGAGCGAGATAAGATGGTACGATGCTGGGGAATACATCTCCCTAACAAAAAGCACTGTCATGCTCTACTCTGGTAAACCAGCTGGAAGTGCACGGAGTTCTGGCGTAGGACTCATGCTAACTCCAGCAGCACGTAGTAGCCTCATATCCTGGAAACCCCATAGTGACCGGATATTGACGGCTAGGTTCCAGAGTAGAGTTAGAAAAATTACCATCATACAGTGTTATGCTCCGACTCTAGACGCGACTGAGGATGAAAAGGATAATTTTTATAGCCACTTAGGTGCCGCCTACAACCAAACGCCTAATGGGGACATCGTAATGGTAATGGGAGATCTCAATGCCAAGGTGGGTAGCGACAACACCATGCTTAAGCACGTGATGGGAGTTCACGGCGTGGGAGACCGTAATGACAATGGTGAGCGGTTTGTGGACTTCTGCAATACCAACCGCCTAGTCATCGGAGGTACGCTGTTTAAGCATAACACCTGCCATAAGATCAGTTGGGTCTCTACTGATAGGCAACGAACATCCAACCAGATCGACCACATTGCGATCAGTCGCCGCTTTAGAAATTGTCTCCTGGACGTCCGAAACAGACGTGGAGCTGACGTCGGACAAGAACGAGATCACCACCTTATGGTAGCTCATTTACGCCTTCGTACTGCATCCGTCAACAGCAACCGCTCAAACCTGCTTAACATCACCAGGTTTAATATCGACAGGCTCAAGGTTCCCCAAGTGCGCCAACAGTTCAGGGACCATCTTGCCTTAGAAGCAGAAGCAATCAGCAGCATAGAGAACATGGATGACCACTGGAGTGCTGTGAAAAATGCTTTTGCGACTGGGGCACGCACTTATGTCGGTAAAAAGCAGAAACACCACCGCACATGGCTTTCTACAGACACCTGGAGACGGATCGATGAGCGTACAGCAATCAAGGCTCGGATTGCAGTGGCCTCAGCAGTAGAGAGAACCGAGCTTGAAGCCCAATACCGTGCGAAGAAGAAAGAAGCTCAGCGTAGTGTGAGACGTGACAAGCGTCAACATGTCAACTCACTGGCCTCAAGGGCTGAAGAAGCAGCGAGTAGGTGCGACAGTAGGACTGTTTACAACATCACTAAGGAGCTCATTGGTGGTCGAAACTCCAAACAACATCCAGTGAAGAGTCTAGACGGTGACCTTCTGATTTCGGATGAGGATCAGCTCACTAGATGGAGAGAACATTTTGCTGCAGTGCTAAATCACTTAGACGACGGCGGTATGATCTTGAATTCGAATGAGCAGTTCGAAGCAACAAATTCCCGAATTCGCACCGTACCTCCCAGTAAAGCTGAAATAATAACAGCAATCAAGTCCCTCAAGAAAAACAAAGCGGTGGGTATTGATGGCATCCCTGCCGAGCTATTTCAAGCGGCGCCAAATACATCGGCAGATTTGCTGCATCCGCTAATACGGAGAGCTTGGGATAGTGAACAATTTCCACAGGAGTGGAAAAGGGGGATGATCATTAAGCTTCCAAAGAAGGGTAACTTGATGGAGTGCGGTAACTGGAGAGGTATATGTGTTCTTCCAGCTGTAGCCAAAATAATAGCTAGAATAATTCTAGAACGAATTAAAGATCATTTAGATTCAACTCTCGATGTCGAACAGGCAGGCTTTCGCGCTGGATCCTCCTGCATCGACCACATAAACACCTTACGGATCATAATCGAACAATGCGTTGAGTATAGGTCTCCGCTACATTTACTGTTTATCGACTTCGAGAAGGCTTTCGACAGCTTGAATCGAGATGCTATCTGGTTGGCCTTGCGCAGGAGAGGCATTCCAGAAAAGCTTATAGCTATTATCAAGGCTACATATGAGGGCGGCAAGTGTCACGTCGTGCACAATGGTAAGGTGTCGGAGGACTTTGAAGTCCAAAGTGGAGTACGTCAAGGGTGCATACTGTCCCCACTATTGTTCTTGGTGGTTATCAGTGATGTACTCCGTGCAGCATTGACGGAAGCTAATTCTGGAATTCGTTGGACTATGACATCGTACCTTAAACACCGAGATTACGCTGACGATGTTTGTCTACTTTCACATCGGATAATGGATCTTCATTTGATGGCCCAAAATCTAGAAGCTGAGGCAAACAAAGTGGGGCTAAAAATGAACACAGCCAAAACAAAAGCCCTGAGTACTTCCAATACCCGCGCTCAACTTAACATTGCCGGAAAGCAAGTCGAGAAAGTTGATAACTTTCTATATTTAGGAAGTGTCGTCTCGGCTAATCGCGGTGGCACCGAACTGGATGTGTGCAGCAGAATCGGGAAGGCTAAAGCTGCGTTCGGAATGCTGTCCAAAATCTGGAGAAGTAATGTTATTAGCTTAAGAACCAAGCTACGACTGTTCCGCTCCAACATAGAATCAGTGCTGCTTTATGGGTGCAGTACCTGGAAGGTGGACACCATTAACACACGCAAGCTGCAAGTCTTCGTAAGCAAATGCTTAAGAATCATCTTGAGGATTTTTTGGCCGAACCGCATCTCCAACGAACAACTTTATCAGAGAACGGGCCAAGAACCTATAAGCATTACTATACGAAGAAGAAAGTGGCAATGGATTGGACACACCCTACGGCGCGAAGACAACTCCATTGCGAAATACGCTATGCAGTGGAATCCGCTCACCCAGGCAGGCAGAATAGCGGGACGCCCTAGGCAAACGTGGCGCAGAACAGTTGAGGAGGAATCGAGCTCTTTAGGAATGAGTTGGAGGCAGCTCAAACGCGTTGCAGAACTCCGAACACGATGGCGCGCAGGCGTGGTTGACGCCCTATGCCCCCCGAGGGGTTAAAGGACATAATGTAAAAAAATGTAATACCCGTAAGAAACACACATAAGGATTTGTCTACAACTGCTCCATGGTACAATAACCAATTACGGAGCCTGCGAAACAAAAGAAATAAAGCGTGGAAAAATTATTTAACGACAAACAGAACTAGCGATTATAACCGGTTTGCTATCCTCTATAGAGACTTTCAAATCTTATCGAAAAATCTATATGATAGTTACATTAATAAAATGCGTGGCTCACTTCTTTACGATCCCAACGTTTTTTGAAAATTTGTAAACAGTAAAAAAAAAAACGGATGGTTATCCTGTTAATATGTCTTACTTAAGCGAATCAAGCAGCAGCCCTCTTGTAATCTGCAATATGTTCTCTTCATTCTTTGGCCTATCTTTCTGTTCCGACAACTATTCACCTATCCAAAGTAATTTTGCCCACCTTAATGGTTTCTCTAGCAGCTCCAGATTTCAATAATTGATGAAGATGTGAGAGAGCATTTAGCTTTACTTAGCAACGACACTGCCTGTGGCCCTGATGGAATTCCTCCGATTGTGCTAAAAAATTGTTGCAATGTCCTGGCAACACCCTTAGCCATGCTATTTCGGGCATCATTAAAGCAGAGCATTTTTCCTAAAATTTGGAAAAACTCTTTTACCATTCCAATACACAAAAAGGGAAATCGAGGTGAAATTTCTAATTATAGACCTATTGCCAAGCTATCGTGTGTGCCAAATCTGTTCGAGGGTATAGTTTGTAAGGGTTTTTATTTTGCTTGCAAACCATTTCTATCAACCAAGCAGCATGGGTTCATGAATAGAAGATCCACTGTTACTAACCTGTTGGAATTTACTTCTTTTACAAACAAAGTTGTCGGAGAGGGTGGTCAAGTCGACTGTATTTATACAGATTTTAGCAAGGCCTTTGACAAACTTTCTCACAGCTTAATTCTGTTTAAAATGCCGTTTTTGGGCTTTCCAAATCATTTCTTTCGATGGATATGTTTTTATCTTGAAGAACGAACTTATCAAGTTTTATTTCGGGGAATAACATCCGATGCAATCCTTGCTACATCCGGTGTACCCCAAGGAAGTCACTTAGGCCCTCTTTTATTTATCATTGCGATCAATGACGTGGTGGCAATACTTAAGAGTAGTCGAATCTTAATCTATGTATGCTAACGACATAAAAATCTTTAGGCTTGTACGCAGTCAGTCTGATTGTATAGCTATGCAGAATGATTTAGATATGTTCGCTGAATGGTGCTGTAATAACAATTTATTTTTGAACGTATCTAAATGCTAGTCGATGATCTTTTCTAGAAAACGTAATTTAATAAGTTATGATTACAACCTCAATGAATCTGTACTTAACAAAGTCACATCAATATGTGATATAGGAGTAGATTTTTCTCAAAATATCGACTTCGATTTTCACATTGAACAGATTTTCAATAAAGCGAATTCATTGCTTGGCTTTATAAAACGTTGGAGTAAAGAATTCAAGTGTCCTCTTATAACATCCACGCTTTATAATACCTTTGTTCGTCCGCAGTTAGAGTACGCGTCTAACATTTGGTCTCCAATGTATGCAGTACACATTAACCGTATTGAATCGGTACAGCGTAAGTTTGTCCGATTTGCACTTCGACATTTAAACTGGAATGACCCTACATGTCTTCCACCATATTGCGACCGCCTTCTTCTCTTAAATCGTCATTCTTTGGAGAAACGTAGGGAAGTATGTGACGTAGCATTTTTACACCAGCTGATAAATTGTTTTTTTGACTCGCCGGATTTCTTAAATGAAGTCGGTTTAAAAGTAAGATGCTACAACTCCAGAAATACCGAGATTTTCCGCGTAAATTTCCACCGAACGAACTACGGTTCTAACGAACCTCTTACGCGCATGGCGAAGGAAGTGAATACTAACCGCGACAAATTTGATTACAACCATAGTAAATCAAAACTAAAACATAAGTTATACGAACGATACTAACTTCTTTGTTGTAAGTGTTTAGTGTAATGATTGACTTATGCGTAACATATTCATTTTTAGTTCATACTTTTGTTTAGTATGAAATCTGCTTTTTGTTTACTTGTCCAGTCTTTTTATGTAAGGTGTTAGGCTTTAAAAATATTCACAATACTAACAACTAACACCACGCTAAATGACGACTGTGGCAAACTGGATATTACTTAGTAGCTGATTTGAGTTTTTCTCTTTCAGTTGAAAGTAATATTCGTCACAAAATGCTTGTTCTTAAGCAGTACTGATAGCGTGTAAAATGCCCCGACTCTATTAAATCGACAAGAGCTGTATTTAAGACCTGGAAGTTGCTTGACATGTACACGTATAGTACACAATGGACTACCAATTTTACCAATTTACAGTTGTCTAGAAAAAGAGTTTTCTAGAGTGTACTATGCCTGCAAATGTCAAGCAACTTCCAGGTACATACATTTTTTTATTTTTCCATCCTAAGCTATCACTTTCGATGTTTACAACGGCTGATTTTGGGGCATCCTATATTCATCTTGATTTCCTGCAGATTGCGCTCTCGCTTTCAATACGTTTGTTTCTGGGTTTGTATCTTTTTCTGTTATTTTCTTTTAGATTTTTAATTGCAATTGCAATACATAAGGCTTCATTTATTACTGTTACTCCTTAAATTCGCTAAAAAATCTATTTTTTATGCACTCACTTTTAATGACCACTGTATTTATTCACATGCTCTAAACGTATGTAACGCATCTTTTTGTATACGGAAGATGACAAGCGGGTCTGCTAGTTACTGTTATGTATATAGTGCAAATATCTTCCAAAGGTGGTAGATATATCACAATATCGCCACGCAGATATGTAGTATAAAGCTTACATTATGTACTAATACTTCGAGTACGAGTAGGCCTATCGAAGACGTGTAATTCCAGACTATACGAAATCCTATATTTGATTTTACGAATATCTATTACTAGTCCTGCCAACTGTACTTTATTATAAAGGATATTTATTATTTATTAACTGAACAAATCTTTTACAATAGATTGCAACAATCTCTGTTAGTAGAAGTTACTTTATACAATTCAATAAATTAAGAAAAAAACTGCATTTAGAAGTATTCAAGGTAATTATATATATGAAATGTAATTTAATTAACTTAAGCAAAGTAATTGATATTCAATTAATTAACAAATATTTAACAAAACATTTAAACACCAGCCAAGTGTTGAAATAAAACCTCACCAAAACGATTCGTACAGTGCAGTCTTCTAATGCGAACAGGTAATGAATTCCACAAACGAACAGCTTGAACAAAGAATTGTCTTTCCGAAGTTTGACAGAAAGATCTTGTCTGAATAATAGCAAAAGATCGTGTTGAATTCGCGAGCTGTATCTTTTCGGAGAGGTATTGGGGCTCTTTTACTATGATTATTTTACGTAGGTACATAATTGAAATGTAGTTAAAGTAAGTGTGTAACGAGCACCCAAGAATTTTATTCGCATAAGGAGAGACATGGTCATAACGCTTCAGTTGGAAGACATATCGGGTTAAATTGTTGAAAAAACAACTACAAGTTTACGTTTAGTTTCGGCGCTATGGCAACAAAATATTTGGCATCCATATGTGATCAGTGGAATGATCAGCGACTTAACGAGCAATAATCTGGTATGCAGAGGAGTAAAATGTTGTGACATCGAGAGATTTCTGAGGCAGCCATATACTTTTCCAATTGTGCTATGAATATGATCATCCCATGTTAAGGTACGATTGAAGCATATACCGAGATTTTTTCCTTTGTCAATGTATTGTAGTTCAAAAGGGCCGAGAAAAATTTTAGGAAAGTAGTTAAAATCCAAGAGAGTTTTGTGAATAACAAGGCATTTGGATTTCACAGGATTTAACTGAAGATAATTAGATTCCGCCCAGTTAAGGATCTGCAAAAGGTCAACGTTTAAGCGACTAGCTCCATCCTCAATAAGCCCTAGTTTACAGCTCATATAGATCTGCACATCATCAGCATACATGTGTTACTTGGAGTTACGAACAACAGATGGAAGATCATTTATGAACAGGGAGAATAACAATGGGCCCAGAATAGATCCTTGTGGCACACGTGTAATCACATCCAAAAATTTGGAGACTCTACCATTTACCACAGTCGCTTGATTTCTTTTAGAAAGATAAGAATGAATTAATTTAGTGGCAGTAGGGGAAAAACTATAAAGTGCTTGTAATTTGTGAAGGAGGATACTCCTTTTTCGGATGCAGATGCTTTTTTATTTGGTACTTTTCCGGTCCTTTTTTTCTGTTCGAAAAAAAATGTATATAAAAAACACAACTCCAACCGTACGTATTGTCTATATCAAAAAGTATCCATTCACTATAAATGACTTCTGATACATGAAATTTTTCTAGCTGGTCGGAAATAAGATTCTCCATGAAAAAGTGTCAAAAAAAACTTCGTTTCGTTTGACGAGTACGAATATTCTTCGAATGTACTTGATCAGTACAACTATATTAAAAATTTACCAAGTGGAATTCCGAAAATTTGTCTACTGTTGAACGTTGGGTGGAAGTTTTCCAACATATGGATGCTCAACACGTGCCTTTCGTCAAATTTTCTAAAACCATTGAGTTTTCAACCATTTGGTTGAACGTGTGTTTTCACAAGCGAAGAAAGTTTGGATAAAGGAGAGGCGTGCTCTTCAGATAGAATTGAAAACAATTTTAAATGTGAAAATTAATTTGGAATTCAGGTGTTACGGCTTTTATGATTTTATCAAAGCTCAACCGCAGCTGCTACGAAAATTTGCGAGCCAGGAGAAGTACAATTTCAAACCAGAGAAGGTCAAGTCGAGATAAGTCCGGGCACAAGGTCAAAAATGTCAGTTGATGTGGATGAAAGTCGAAAAATAATTTCGATTTCTATTTTCAATTCGTTTTTGAACTTAAACTCTGATGTTACACAAATTTACATGCACTTTTTTACCCTTCGTTTTCAACGCAGCTATATACTTTTTATACATTTGTTTTTAGAAACGAAATATCCTTTTTTCATCCAAAAAAAGTTGGTAGACCTATTTGTTACAGTTTAAACTACGGAGCATTAATGTTTCTAAAGCACTTGTTGAAGAGCGCAACTTTTGGAAACTTCACACTCACGTGCTGTCAAGCTTATCACTTTTAAATCCTCAGCAGTATTTAAGAAAAATAACTTTAAAATCGAGTTCAGTGAAAAAAAAAGCAAAAACACAAGCGCGTTACACTTCCCTTACTGTGCATTCCCGCAGACTGATGGTAGCATTCGCACGGGAATATGAATAGAGTTAACTGCATTCAATTGGGGGGATAAGTACAAGTAGTACACCCTTACTGCACAAGCACGAACCGTCACTACCACCATCTTCCGGTGTAGGCGCAGGCATCGTGTCTGTGTCAGAGCTTTCTTTACAGACCACCCTCTCAGCCTAGTATTCATTATTATCCTAACAAGAAATATACACAATAAAGGAAACAAAACTCAAAGGAAAAGCGGAAGAAAGAGTTCACCACGCAGTACGAGAGAAAGAGAAGCGATAAAAAAAAAGTACTCAAGCCGGAATCAAAAAGGATACTGCGGCCTGTCCAACCCGCCCGTGTCGCCACCCTCGTTGTTTAGTAGTACGCGCTTAATGACGACGACGATGATGGCGATGAGGATGAGGACAACAACGACGACGGTTGCGATGAAAATTATGAAGTAAGAGGCCGTCAGGCGAGAATTCACTTTGATGTTACACTAACATTGTTTAGTTGCTTGCAAGGTTGCAAGGATACTAATACTTGAAGAGATGCTCATCAAGCAAAGCCAAAGGCTAATCTTTAACACACCCACTCCAAGTACGTGTGTACATGCATGCCTCCTACACCCCGTGGCACACATACGTGTATGTAGGCGGCCATGGCGATAGAATTGTGGTTGTTTCCGGGCAGGCTGTAATACATCCAATTGGTATATCAATTCTCCTGTAATGCACCTTAGCCTTCCATCTTGGCGTTCCTTTTGAAAACGCATACTTAGAACTTGACGGCGTATACTCACCTACTTCTACCCCGTTTCTCACATTTCTTGTTTCTTGCTTCGTTTTTCTTTCTTTGTTTTTTTTTGCCGCCTGGTTTCCTATTTTTTTCGTGGCATTACATACTCTTCTTTATCAGTACAGGATATACGTCATCGTTGCATACCGAGATGCCTGAGGATTTTATTTGATTGTGCCGCTCACAGTAACAATTAAAAGTAAGTAGGCCCCGCAACAAATTATAATGCTCTTTTACGTAGCTGGTGTCTGACGTCTGGCGTCTGGTGGCAGTTGAGTCCTTAGGGGTGGTTACTTTACAAGGAGTTCAATGGCGTTGTCTGCGGTGCTTAAATATGATGAGTAACGATGTGGATGCATGTCTAGTGATGGTGCTTAATGTGAATGTATCCTGGCGTTGGCATAATTTGTTAACAGGATGGATACGATAGTTTACATCTTCCGGTATTTAAAAAGTATGAAATGCATAAATGGGTGAATTTTACGAGTCAGATGGTGTGAATTATTTACATGCATGTCCAAGAACGCGAAAATAAATGCAGTGAAGGATAAAATAATACTTACTTACTTACTTAGGTGAGTGGCGCTACAATTCAGGGTGAACCTGGGCCTCAACCAAAACGCCTCTCCATTTATTTCGGCCTTTGGCTAATTGCCTCCAGCTGCACACTCTCAGTTGGTTGAGGTCCCTTGAACTTATGTGCGCCACCTACGGCGAGAAAGCGCTCAAACGCCCTATACTCAGTTTTTGACTAGGTTGATGTCACTGCCTAGCTCATATAGTTCATCATCTAAGCGCACAAATTGCGCTAGGCCAATTTCTCACAAAACCGACTCCGCGCGCGCTGTGCAATATTTACACAAATCATTTCTAGTCATTCGACCCCCCTCTATCTCCGAATCTAGTTACGTTAGGAGTTAGGACTAAAATTTCAAGAGGTGTTAAGGAACCAGTATTCCAAAAATGGAATATTTTCTAAGATACAAGTGTCCAAAAATAGCAATTTTGGGCACTCACTGACTGACTGACTGATAGATCTTCATAAAATGAAGAGTACTCTTAATCGAGCTAGAACTTTGAAATCTGAAACATACGAGTGGGTGGGGGTGGGTCCAATAAGTCAATGAAAATTAACACAAATTGTGTCGTCACCTTAAATTCAATTTTTTTTTTTTCTCCAGAATCATCTTTCAAAAGAACGCACGCAAATTTTCAGACAGATCTGTAAATAGTTTTGTTGTGGCAGCCATTTTATTACATAGATGCCTACGAGTATTTTCGTTAAAATGGAAAAAAGTGAATTTCGAGTGCTCATTAAACACTATTTTTTGGGAGAAAAAACTATCATGCAAGCCAAACAAAAGCTTGACAAATATTATGGGGACTCTTCACCATCGATTGGAACCATTCACCACTCGTTTACTTAATTTCGGTGCGGTCGTTCAAGCACAAGTGACGCCGAACGTTCTGGTCGCCCAATTGAGGTCACCACACCAGAAATGGTCGACAAAATCCATGGTTTGATAATGGACGATCGGCGAATGAAAGTGCGCGAGCTTGAAGAGGCCACATGCTTATCACATGGCTCAGTGATTTCGATTTTACATAAATATTTGGGCATGAAAAGCTGTCCGCAAGATGGGTGCCGCGTTTGCGCACAATCGACAACAAACGCATTCGTTTGACAGCCTTAAAAGTGTGTTTGGCGATCATTTCGACGTTTAATTGCTCGCCTAGTGGCGGTACTTCAATTTGAATACCCTATGCAAAAGTCCCGTTTACGATTCTAGCTTTCTAGAATGAGTAAAGCGTTTTTGATTCTTACAACCGCCACAGCTATATGTTGAGTTTACCTTTTCTGTTTCTCTTTGCACAAAAAAAAAAAAAAAAACACATTTGACGTAAGCAGCCCATGGAGGACCTAGAGCCAGCTTCTTGGCATACTGAGTTCAAAATGAATACATCAGGGGGCGTTTTTCAGTATGTACTTTGACGTTCGTTCAATCAGTTCAACAGTTTATTCGATTTTTACTCGGCTGGACCTTTCAGGCTTTTTGCTACTTATATGACTTTAAGGCGTCATATCACTCCTTCTTTTAGGTGTTGGAACCCCCTTTCTACGGCGATGTATGGAACCTTGTGCTATAAATTCTTGACCAGTGCTGCAAAGAGGCAATGAAGTTAAAAGAGTCAGTTTTCAGACTTATAAAGCCAACAAATCTAAGGAAAACCGAAAGAAGTTTAAGCAAGGCCAGAAATGACTGCAATACTCACATTGGACGTGTAAAACTCTTACATAACCAAAAATTGAGGTACAAAATTCTACGATGTCCAAAGGTAGTAAAAATTGTTGATCTTTCGTCAACGCTTCGTCTGCTATGCCAACGGTCATGTTCAATTAAATTCCAGCTATTAGCTCCTTAAACAAGGCCAACCGGTACATTCTAGATAAGATACAGAACCGCACGTTCAAACTTATAAGTGATAGAGACATTGTGAACTCGATAATCCACTTGAACATCGTAGAAATGTCTTGTGTCTTTCCTTATCTTATCTTTTTTTTTTATAAAATGCTCCAGGGAAATAGCCAGTTGCATTCGTCCCCTTAAAAATTTCACCGCAATACGCGTCATGCTTCGAATGCACATCAGTTCACCCTCAAGCCCAATTCCAGACGTACTGTCAAATACAGGGATTCGTTTATAAGCTAATAAGCCATCATCTATATTTCGTTTACAGTGATTCTTCTTTGTTATGTCGTTTGGGATATCCGCATTCGTACCTTGGCGAATGGTAACGATCGGAGTCTATGTTAGCCACTCCGAAGATTCGGAAATCCAGAATACTGGAAACATGTCTTGCGTCGATCGCAATGTGATCAATTTGGTCGTCATGTCTGCTTATAAATATTGAGATGAGCAAACCATATGCTTGCTAAAGTAAAAAGAATACCATGTACAAAAAAAAAAAACTGATTTGGTAGAAGCGATCAAAACAATATCCAGAGATTCTATTAGCGACAGCTTGATCTTATACATGAACGTCGGTAGCTGAATCTTAAGGATTGGAGGGAACTTGATTTTCAGATTACTTTTCCGACAGTTACTTTATATGATTGTAGGTAGGTAGGGAAAGGGATGGAGCAATTTTATCCACCAATTCGATTTTTAAAGTGTTTCAATCTGATTTTTTCAAAAGGTGCAAAATTATCATTGAAAAAGAAGAAGAAGAACCCGGTAGTTAGTCTTCTAGAAGAAGAGAATATTTTTTCTTCGCAACTTCATCACAAATGAACGAGTATTCTCTGACATTTTTTCTGTGTATTGTGTTATAAGTTTTAATGCGGAACGTCCTGTGGTAATCCATAATGACTAGTGCCAAGAGTGGAGGGACAGAGAAGAAATTCAATCTGTCTGTTGTGTCGTTTGTGTGTAATAATTTCCTGCCCTGGTCGACTAACTAAAGAGGACTCTTGGCAGTCAATTCTTTAAGGTACTGGAAGAATTATAAAAATTTTAGCTGGTAGATACCAACTTAGCTCAAGCAGAGAACTAAGTAACTGTATATGTCAGCATGCAGGAGCATCTAAGGCTTGCAAAGGCATCTAAAGCTTGTAAAGGCTAAACATAGGCCCATAGACCTGAAGAAGGAAATCTAGGAGTAGATTCATAGCCAATACTGAGTTTTTACTAAGTTTATGCAGACTGACGATGGACAATGCTAGATCTGTAATAACATGTTCTAAGCCTTTGGTGTGCAAAGATCGAAGATTTATTTGACAACATGAGTACTTGAAAGGATTTCATGAAATTTCACGAAATACCCAAGCACAACTATTGCACCCAAACCGTAGTTATTCATGCACAAACTAACCGAACTATGCTTGTATAAATCTTTGTAACCATTTTCATATACCATCCACAGACAAATCCTCTAATTACAACTCAAAAATTAAAAAAATTAGCTACAAACTCTTAAATTTATCTCATCACATTATTTCTCGTTACAATGGTTAAAGTTTGGAACTCATTTGTACAATTCAATTATTTTTTACAAAGACTCAAGTACACCAAACGGACAGGCTGCCAGAACGCAATTTGAAAAATTACAAAAAATTCATCCCGGCAATCCTTCAAATGATGATAAATTATGGCAATGAAGTTCTCTTACACTGTTATCCGAATTCAATTTGCCACATAACTAACCACAAACTGGAAAAAAAATATATAAAAAATTTACACAGAAAAAATGGCAAAAAGGGATAAAAATGCAGATTTCAAACGTATAACAACTTTTAGTTGAATCAGCTCTATACAATTCCAACCTATTTTCTATTAGGTACCTCCACCGAAGATACTGAAAACTTATTGCGGATAACTTTTTAATTGAGGAGGGCGAAGTTCTTCCTTCTTTTTTCCAGAAAAGAAAGGTGGCAACTTTAAAGATAGGTTCGACATTGGATTTACACAAATTTCCAGCTCGCATCCTTGGTGCACGTAATACGATTGAAAAAAAGGTTACCACCATAAATTCGTGGGCCAGAAATTCGATGATGGTGCTACTTTTATTCCATTGTATACAGAGATCATACCCAATATTTTGCGGCCATGGCCTCGGTTGCATAGTGGGCGCGCACAGCATATATAGTTATATTTTGCTTACTTAGCCAAAAGGCGAAAGAGGATTTCAGGGACGAAAATGGAGACCATCGCCCAATTGCATTACACAATGGGGCCAGTGGTTCCACTACTCCTTTAGCGCGAGCTAAACTCAATTCAACTACTCACCCAGAAAGAATGAGATGAAAGTGGAGAGTAAAAGGCAATCGTAAAGATATTTTGTTGTAAGGCTAGAATATTCTATACAGACTACCGACGCCAAAGGGCATTTCCGAAAATAATATTGATTACCGAAGGAAATTTGTGGCTTCCTGACTCCTGAATTAAGTTTTTTTTGTGGATTGTTAGTGAATTTCAATGCAAGATAGTACGAGTAAGTTGCAAATGGCATCGCAGTAAATGAGAGGTCAGCGTTATTGGACGTGAGGTAAGGAAGCGCATTAAAAATGCACAGTTCACTGATTTTGATGAAATTAATTCTTCAACTTTTCTTCAAATCACCTGAGAAGAATTTTCGAAAAGAAGAGTTTTAAGGCTGGCATACGAAGCACAGGCCGATCGGTAAGAAAATTGATGATGCGCGAAGATGTGAAAGAGTGTCCGGAAACACTAACGAGACGACGGGCCACGTAATTTCGCATTTTCAGGCGGTCTCTGCAGTGTATTTTGGTGAAGCAGTTGAAGATGTTTCCATATAAAACTCAGATGGTGCATCAGCTCCTAGATGCAGACCTCTAACCTCTAAGCCGGCCTGAAATACAGACAGCGCATCACAAACCTCAAACATGATTTTCCTTCAATATTAATCATGAGTGACGAAGTACATTTCTATGTCTCCGGATATGTCAACAAGCAGAATACTCATTTCTGGAATACTGAAAACCCCCTTATTATTCAAGAATTGCCCTTACATCCCCTGAAAGTTACTGTGTGGTCCGACATCTGTGCTGAAATTGTGGGTCCTGCTTTATTGTAAATGCTGTTGGCAACGCGATAAGTGCTGGAAGTATTGAGAGAAGTCATGAAAAATTCCACAAAAAGCGCACAAATTTGCATAAACTCTGGAGGCCAAAATTTGAACGATATCATTTTTTGTCTTCTATAGAACAAAACTCAATTTTAAAATAAAATTAATGAAATATAAAATCATGGTTTTCTGATTTATTTAGAAAAAGGTTATAGGCTAATCAAATAGGGTTATTACTTCTGTGCCACCTTGTACATACTGGGTACAACTGGTAACAACGCACAGCACAAACAGGCAAATGATAGATCTTTCTGCCATCCCTCGTTTTTAGAGATACGAATATACAGATATAGGAACATATAGCATTCCTGCTTTTCGCTTGTCCGGTGGTACACATTGGTGAAAGTAAAATCAAAAGATGCCAACTATGAATTTCCTTAGATTGCCTCTCCCAACGTCATGTAAAAGTTAGTTGATCATTATTCCCCAGTCACATCAAATGTTTGGTACTTGTTCCATTGATTTTTAATAAACAGTTAAACAAATTCAGTTTTTTTCATCTCTCGATCCCAAGGAGTATATTTCGACACTTACGTCATACTGAGAGAGTATACTTACTAATTATATCGCTCATTTAATTGAAGACTGTCTAACTCAAAAAAAGTGATTTTGCAGAAAACGTGTTTAAAGTTTTCAATTGACTAACACCTTGCAGGAAAAAAGAAGAGATTTTTCAATTCTAACGCCGAGAGTATACAAGATATTAATATGAAATTTTTACACAATATGAAGCATGGTAAAACGAATAATTCTGCATCAATAACTCAAAAATAGCGTTTTTTGAGTTATGACAGTCTTCAATTCAATGAGCGATATGTACTACATACGTAAGTCACATACATATGTAAGGATTTTCTTAATTGAATTTATATATTTTTCAAAGTAGATGAACTGTACGTACTCGTGTTTTGAAATTGCATCTATCTACAGTGAAATTTTTCTTTGATATAAGTAATCACAGTGTAGTGGTAACGTCATCGATTGCGCTAATGGTCAAATTCTTATGTCAGCAAGCATTTATTTATTTATTTCTCATGAAATATACTCGTATAAAGTCAGTACGATCAATTGTGAAAGTTTGTGTGAACACTATTGCAAGGCATAGCACTGGCAATAGGTTGGTCAAATGGTTGGAAGAATTGTTCGCCGAGTCAGATGATTGATATGTCTATGACATTAGGCATCAGGAAAAAATACTGTGAATTAGAAGCAAAGTCAAAAATAAGAAAAATCTCCCCAGTAATCTGGCCGCCACCCCTGGAGCTTTTCTTAAACAATATCTGAGTTTCAAACTAATTCTCTATCTATCTTTTCCAACCGAACGCCGTCCGCACTATGTACAAACATTTAAATCATAACACCTTGAGTGCACGAAAATTATGAAAAAAAAGTAATAAAAATAAATGCTTGATGGGCCCTGTATCAGAGATGTTTCTCAATGGTGTCTAAATTGTACCTCCGACCCGCAAGAATGAATTAGGACTCCATCTGTAAATAACACTTGACACTGGTGCATGAAAATTTTTCATAAGCCAGATATTTCCACCGAATAAACCCAATCTACCTAATGGCCTGAGTAATAAGTATCATATCAGCACACAACTATAATGATTTTTTACTTGATTTGATTTTGATTTATATGGGTATTACTAGTTAAAAAGTGGGTCCGCCAATCCTGTCCGTTCGTTTGTATGTATGTATAGCTGACTGCAGCTTAAACGAATTTATTTTAAATTTCATACATATATGGGGTTTGTGGAGTACCAAATGGATGTCAAATTTGAAAAGTATTACTTATGAACCAGTTTTCCAAATTGTCTGTCTCAAAGTTTTTTCTGGTTCGATTTAGCTTAAAATGAATATCTAAACAAGATGATATAGAGATGGAAGTATTGGGACATAGTTGTGTATTATTTTTTTTAGTAATGCTGTATATGCTGCTGGGTCGTGTTCCCGTACGTCAGTTGACAGAGTTTTAGTATCTTAAAAGAAAGCTCGAAATGTGCATTGAGTGCATTGAGTGCCAATTTGGAAATAAAGGACTCAAGAAAGGCTTCTTGTGAATATCTCGCTCAATGTTAACTTTTTGAAACAATCTCCAAGGTCTTTATTGTACTGTTTTAAATTTCGTATACAAAAGTTTTAACAATGTATATTTCTCATAGCATGAATCATTTTCGAAGTAAAGCTACTAGAAATCTTAAAATTTTCCATAAATAGGCACTCAAAATACTTGTCATCCTATGTAGTGTAATCAATTTAAAAATTTTGCGAGGTTATAGGTCCTATTCTAGTAATGAAAAAGTTCAGCGAGGGGGTAATTCATTTGTTTCTTACATTTAAAGTTTACAAAAATCAAAGACATGGCCTATGCCGTCTGCCAGATTGACAACAATGTTAACAATTAATGTACCTATTGTTCCTTACGATAGTAAATTTACCTACATATTTACTTTACAACAGAGACATACCCGAATTTAATTTTTTATTTTTTTTTACATTTAGATTTATTAGAAGTTTTCGTTTAGTATTCGGTCCCTATATGCTATTGCTGTTTTACAGCATGGATAAAGCTTGTGGACATGCAGATCAACAAGGAGTTCAAACACCCGATCATCTGGCAAAAGATCCAAAGATTTGTCTTCTTATTTCTCGTAGGGTTTGACACCTGCCTATGAAATGAATTACATCTTCTCTACATATACCACATAAAGTTAGGAGGTCATTCCGATGAGGTACGTAGTTTAAAGGAAGAAGTTCTCCTCGCAGTCTCACCATCATGGACATTTCGTGAATACTCAACTCATCTCGAAAGTAATTTTTGTTAGGTTGCAAATTATGAGTTAGCCTGCTATAGATCAATCTGTGTAGTGAACCCGAAGCATTCTCTAGGAATCCGTTTCTGCATTGTTCGTCCACTTTTTCTATTAGAAGGTATAAGGCAGTTTTCCAGCTTGCAGTATCTGCTTCCCTGTCGTTTAGAACCAATCCATATTTTTGTGCTAACTCTAGCCATTCACCAAACTAGCAGCTCCTATTAGATATAGTTTTGAGGGCTGCGATCTTGGGAAGTCTCTCATTTGACATGTTTAGTAACGTGAGTATATAATCGACTTGCAATTTTAAGGTCTTAATAAAAAGGGGGGACAGACCCGTTTCCAACATTATCATGTAATTGGGAGTGTTAGCAGGAAGATGAAATGACCTTTTGATGTAATATCGTAGGAGTCTTTCCACAGTTTCATATTTTTTATGTCCCCATACTTGCGCAGCATATAGCAAAATTGTTTCGGGGGCAGCTTCAAATACTCTATACTTGCTACTATGGGTTATGTTCTTATTGATGAAACATCTTTTCCACGTTATATTCACTGCGGTTTTGGCTTTGATCAGATTTTCTTCTAGATGCTTCTGCAACTTAAATTGCTCGTAAAATAAACTGCAAGGTATTTGTAGTCCTTAACTACCTCAATAATTTCGCCATTATAGGTCCACCTCTCGTTCAAGCATGTTCTACCTCCCCTTTTCTTGAAAATCATCACTTTCGACTTTTCCAAGTTGACAAAGGCCCCATAAACTGCAGTAATTGTATAGCCGATTAATCATCAGCTGCTAAGCTTCTGGTGAATATGCCAGCATGACTATATCATCCGCAAAAAGTAACGCTTTGATGAGTACCCCAACAAATTCAATGCCTCCTGGCAGGGAGTCCACTAAGTCTTCCATAAATAGTGCACATAGGAGCGGACTTAATATGCACCCTTGTCTTACTCCTGATCTTGCTTGGAACCATTTCATTTGAAATTTTGTACGTAGTGTACATTGAAACAAAAATAAGTAATACACGGAATAAGCGACTAGAGATGGGCAAAATATCAGCTGAAAAGAGCTTTTTCATTCAATTTGATTCAAGTTGAATGATTCAGTAGTATTTCACAATTTTACGCACAACTTTTTCATACTTCTTAATTCAATTTCAATTTATTCACCAATCTTCAAACAATAAAAAAAGTTTTAACCCAGATTGACTGGGGATAATTTTGTGGAGAAGCTTTCACTTTGCTTTGTATAATTCTCACCAATAGTTGCAATGTTTTTTAAACTTTTTTTGAAAAAATAAACAAAACAAATTATAGAAAAAGAAAAATATATGTGGTATATATAATATATAAATAAGCAATTAACAAAGCAATAAATTTGCTAATTCATATATTTTCTTTAAATTATGCGCACATTCAAGGGGTCATGAATTCCTTTAAATTATTTACATAGTGCGGGCGTGTGAAAGGATAGATAGAGAGAGAGAAAGATTGATAAAGTAGCTTGAAACTCAAATGTTGTTTTAGAAAAACTCGGAAGTGGCGTCAAGATAACTTGGGAGATTTTTGTTATTTTTGTCTTTGCTACGTGCCACAGGCATCAATCGTCAAACAGAGTGAACAAATTTTCCAGTAATATAATCGACCTATTACCAGTGTTATATCTTCATAGTATTTACAAAATGAGAAATAAAGTATTTATTTATTCCTAATATAAGGCTTTGAACCATAAATCATTAACTTGGCAATCGATGACGTTACCACTATACCATAGTAATTGTTCTTCAGTCAAGATTTGCCGAAAAAGCCCAATAGCTGCATAAGCAAAATGCGAAATAGAAAATGTTAGGTAAAAATTAATACTCGCACATTTATACGAGTAGCATTTCACTTCATACATTCAGTAACCAAACGCCTCTCTGTAACCATAAACTGAAAATAAATACTTAAAAATGTGGCCCTCCGATTACCCAATAACCCCATTCACATATAACACTTTACACTTATGTCAAGATTAACTCTTCTGATTCCATTGAAAAGGAAAGGACCCTCAGCTGTTTGTACACAGAAATCCCCATGATATTGTCCTTACCACGATGGATCTTTTAATTTCACTCTTAAAATTAATTTCCACTCCACGTTTTGCTTTTTCGTACCGCCATTACACCACAAGCTAATTTGTTTTTTTTCTTTTTTTTTTTTCTGTGTGTCTGAAAGGTCCTGTGTCTCCAATATTCATTATTTATTCACTTAACACCACACAGCAACCGTAGTGAGTATGCACAGTAAATGAATAGCAGGACAGTCGATCACAGCCAAAGCGTACTTCTTTAATCCTTAAACCAAACACCAAACTTGTTATCCATTCAATTTTTTTTGTGGATCAAGACTCCCAGGATACACGATAAAAAAGCAAAAAAAAAATGATAAAGTGAGCAATCTTTACAAATTTGCTGTACTTTTCAGCAAAGAAATTACGACGATAGCTGAAAATATGAAAAAAAAAAGAAGACGGGAGAAATATTCTCAAAGGAAGTCTTTCATTATCTCAAGCAGCTTATATACATTTTTCGTTTTACATCATAGAAAGAGAATGAAAGGCTTTACAAGACTTTTGAGGTGAGTTCTGTTGGTTATAGCACCTCTTTTATCAACCACCATGGTTGTCTGATAAAATTTGTGGCACTTATGGCACTTTTCTTAAAAGAGGTAATTTTTTTATTTTTAAATCATACAAAATGCATATAAAAGGCTAAGCAGTACGTGAATAGGTCTCGGATGTATGAGCATTTGTGCTTGAGACTAGATTTTTTTTACTTTACCATAAATTCTGTGTTTTATATACTTATGTGATTAGGGTTAAGTTCAAGTACCAAGAATTTAAGAATATTACCATTTAAATGTGTACGTAAATAGTTATCTAAAAAAAAGACTCGGGTTCCAAGTTTTTTTTCTTATTCTGCCGTATTAAGTTGAAACGACGTATCTACATTTTCGGCGTTTAGGAGTTAGGGCTACTTTTGGCATCTTTGGGATGGTTTGTATTTTATTCTTATTCAAAAATAATAACTACTTTTACTACTTATGAAACACATTGGTCAAACTATAAAAAAGTTGCAGATAAAAACAGAAAACCGCATTTATCTCAAAATGCAGATACGTCAATTCAACTTAACACAGCAGGATTGTCCACCGACTTCAACCTGTTGAGTGGATGTTTCGAACGTGGTCTAATTTTTTTTTTTCGCCACTGTAAAGGAAATTAGCTAATTTTTTTTCTATATAATTGAGTGGGACTGGTTTTATTTTTTTTTAGATACTATGAGGAAAAGTCCAAATAATCTTTGGGTACAGGGTCAAATCACACGATCTTGTTGGCCAATTGATGCCGTTAAATCTTGAAATCAAACGGCCGGGAGTCATTTCGTCTAATAGAGTACAATTTGCCTTTCCTTTTTGACACGTAGCCCCGTCGTATTGGAACTAAATGTCCCTCACATCAATGTCTTTAATCGCAGATGAAAAAAAAAAGTTTGTTATCGTATGACAAAAAATGAAAAAATTAATACAGCCCGATCACGCCGCCAGTCTACAGCGCGCACCAAACTGTTACCTATGGTGGATGCACTGGCCTCTCAAGGATCACATTTGGATTCTCAGAACCCCAAATTTTGTTCGAAAGGAGAAAAGAGTGCATCATCAATGCAAACAAGTATGTGGACAAAGTTGGGAAATCTCGCCGAGATCAGCATACTGGATGTATGCGATGATAGTTAGACCAATTATCTCATATGCGCTAGTTGCATGGTGACCAAGAGCCTCGCAGAAGACTGTAAAGATGCATCTGGATAGGGTTCAACGTCTGGCTTGTTTACGGATCCTCGGTGTAATACGGACGACACCTACAGGCGCAATGGTAGTGATCCTAAGTATTCTTCCGTTGGACTTTGTTATTACGGAAGCTGTGGCATCGACGACAATACGTCTGCACCGAGATGTCAACTGGCACTCGCGCGGTGCTATCCATGGACATAGGAAAATTCTGGATCTCGTGAAAAATGAGATTAGGGAGTTGAATATGCCCATGGATGTATTAAAGAGAATGCGTGTTACCGAAATGTATCACAAAAATATTATTGGAAATCGAACGCTTACGGGAAGGAAGATTAGTAATACAGGGTGGCCCAAAAACACTCACCCGATGTTGTTTTGTCTTACCTTTAAAATGAAACGACATAATTTCATAATTTTTTTTTAAATGTTTATTTGGACTTTGGACAGTAACCTCTACTTTTTGAAGATGACGTCGGTTAAGTGGGCGCCGCCATTGTTGATAACCGTTTGGGCTCTTCTTACCACATTTTCAATCGCTTTGGCGAGAACTTCTGGCGATAAGTTCTCGCACTCTTGTTGTATATTTTCTTTAAGAGCGTTAGTTGAGCGACTTCATAAAACCCCAAAGAACGAAGTCTGGAGCGGTCAAATCGGGCGATCTTGCCGGCCATTGCAAATCGTCAAAACGAGACATTAGGCGACTCGGAAACGCATCCTTCAAAATGTTCATTGTCGTGGCAGCTCTGTGCGGGTGCACCGTCGTATTTTCATCAATTTGCGGCAATAAAAACTCTTTGATCATGGTTCTGTATCACTCATCAGTCACAGTAACCGTGTTACCCATGGCGTCCTCGAAAAAGTGAGACAAGATAACACGTCCGGCGTAAATGGGGCACTATGCAGTGACTTTGATTGGATGTAATAGCCCTTCGTGAATGATACGTGGATTCTCAGTGACCCAAAAGAGCAAATTTTGTTTGTTTACGTATCCGTTCAGATGGAAATGGGCCTCGTCGCTCATAATGAGCCGTTTTGGTTCGGGAGAGCGTGAGTCAGTTCCATGGCTTATCGACGTATATTGTGTATCTGTTTACTTCGCAAATATCAAACCAAAACTGACAGTTGCCACCACTTGCAGAAGTAATAGCATTTTTCGATAGGGTGGTACATTTTGGGCCACCTGGTATAATCATCCTTACGGATGGATTTATGATGGATCAGGAGAACTAGAACTAGCGTGTCATATTAGTTTGGGAAAATATACCTCCGTTTATGAAAAAAATATTTCTATAGCACTGGACAATCAATCAGTGATTAAAGGCATGGAACAAACAGATGTCAATATATCATTAGCATTAGCATGTGTTCCGAACTCAATGAGTGCTCAAATCGAAATGAAATGACGGTACTCTGGGCGAGAGGCACATCGGGAGTGAGGGCAAGGGAAAGGCGGACTCTCTAACAAAGCAAGGGTCAACCTCTGGTTCTCTAGTTTGGCACTATTTACTGCAATTGGCAAGTAATGGTAGAGCATCTAATCAACAACTGGGCCGCGGCAGAACACCAGACAAGTTATTCAACCGCGGAAGGTTACAGGCAGGCAAATATAGCTGTTAAAATGCCGACTGGCACCATTTGTAGAGAAATTCTAAGCCTGGATAGAAGAACATTGAAACCGGTGAAAGAGTTATCTACAGGTTATGGGTACATATCAGATTTCGGGTATCATCTGAAGAAGATGGGTCTTCTGGAGGACGACACCTGTGTACTATGCCTGGAGGAAGTTGAGACGGCGGAACATATATTGTGTCCATGTCCGGCACTAGCCAGCAAAAGAAGATAGATCTTGGACCGCCATTGGGTGGAAACTCAGAAGATGAACCAGATTTCCTTAAAGCAGATGCTAGCTTTGACACGAGGAATCAAAGCCAGAGAAGAACTATGGAGAAATCCAGAAAGTCCGGCTAAGATGGATCGTGTTAGAGAGATGAAAAGCGACGCAATAAGGTGGTCTGATTCGAAAATGGGTAAGATTGTATTGAAAGTGTCATTAAAACGTAACTCAAAAATTGTTTGAAACGAATCTCTTCAGCAACGCTCGAAATATTTCTGATTTACGTCAGAAGCAATACGTCATTGCTGCAACACAGTGAGGACATGCATTTACTGCGTAGAGTATGCGGCGGTAAAAGGCTCGATTTGAACAAAATGGAGTCACTGGCACAGAGTTGTGTCGATTTTTAGAAGACATTGCATGTACTCAAAAGCATGCAAAATGTTTAAGAAACTAAAAAAAATTTTCGTCGTACAATAGCGTGACGAACCATGGGACGCCCTCTATATAAGGTTATAATTAGGATTTATAAGACATGGGAACTAATGTTGCTTAATGATTCCTCGTTTATTATTGCGATCCAAAAATGTGGACTCAGTAGCACTTGGTAAGCTGAGAGAAAAAAAAAAATTCAAAGATTTTTCTTCAGATTTAGTTTAGTCTAGATAATTTGAAAGAGCTCAATGAGTTCATTCATCCTTTCTCCTAATAAACCCTCTTCATTCTGTATCCATTCTGTGAATAGCGTCATAATTAAATATAAATACAATTCGAAGCACAGACTCTTCTCATTAATGAACAATTCATATTTTCCAGCAATTCTGTAACTCGTATTGTACTGCGAGACATTCCGGGCCAACCAGACGAGGTGAATCCACGCCCGCTAAAATAAACAATTTTAACAAACGCTCAAGCGTCCTTCAAAAATTATCTTCTTAAGTGCACTCAATTTAGCAAATTTCACTCGCACAATAATTTCAATTAATTTACCTGAATTATTGTTTGAATTTACGAAATTCACTGGCAATTAGCGTAATAAACGAGTGACAACGCCCATTGCATCTTACCTGAAAAATGGAAAAAAGATATATTTATTTCAGCAAACTATTAAATACAAGGAAATATAAATGTCAATTCTTCTGGGAAGTCCTTCAACCCCTCCAGACATATATTTTGGAATTGTGGCTAAAACTTTCTTTTGTTTCTAGTTCTTAAAATCGGATTAACTTTCAGTACCCGAAAAGTTGCAAATGTTTAACTTGTTTTGTTTGCATGAATAAATTATGAGATCTTCTTGCACCATTATAAGAGATTATCTTTGCCCAAAAGGAAAATTAAATTATGAGAGAAAAGTCAATGAAACTTTCTATATAAAGGTTAGTATAACTCTTTGACTGATAGCTACTTGTATTTCGTTTAGTTTTGGGGTTATCATTTCTACTTGAACATTGAATTACAAATGCAAATAGGTTATTTAAGTTTTCTCTACCTTTTTTGTTGTTGGATTTTAATTTCCTGATTATATGAGAATTTCATAACAACACACAGGCAAATAATCAAAGCCTAATTGATATTACATTTTAATTACATTACAGAAGCGGCCCACCGGAAAGGTGATTACTACAATAAAAAAATATTAAAAATAAAATACATCAAAAGCACAAATCACACAGAAAAAGGCCTATGCACGTTGGTAACACCAATCCAATTAACATGGTTGTTGTGTAAAATGAAATACTACCATTACCACCACCACTACCTATCGCGGAGCTAATTGGGTTAAATATTCTGGTAAACTCACTCTTCCTACCAATTTCCAGTGCCATGCGAGTATAAATGCGAAAAAGTCAAACGCACCCTTTAGCTTAAAAAATGCGTCAATGAACAAAAAAAAAATGCGAATACGTAATTAAGAGTGCGGTAAATTTTCAATTAACTGCTAATGAATATCGCATATTCATTGGCATCATAATAGCTAAAATTTAACAATTGATACTTTAACATTCCAAATATTGCATGAATGATGTGTGATATTGAGAGCTGGATTTTCTAGAAACATCGGAAGGAAGTACTAAATTGACGTATGAATGACAACCAGCGGAAAAACGATTTAAAAAGCACTAAACGTTGTGGGGAGTATTTACATCAGAAAAAAACTTAATTAAAGAATGTAATTTGAAAATATATCGAAAATGAACTGATCTTCTTCTTCCTATTTCGGCGAGGTTATGATCTGAAAATAAGGGATCATAACCCTCCCATTTCACTGCATTTCTAGTGATCCGCCTGTGGGGTTCGCCTTGACCTCAGAAAATATTGGCAGGCCTCCGGATTTTGAACCACTCGGCTACTGAAGTCAATGAAATGCCGATTTTGTCACATTTGTGTGATCCAGGCGCTAATAGGCGTGCCTCTCCTGCCACGCGATGTCTTTGGAACGTTCATTGATATTGTCATGTGAAGGCTTCCACGGATCATCAAACTTCTTATTCCATCAAACTTTGTCACTCCTGCTGTCATGCGAATAATCTTCATCTCAGCTGCTGTTAATTTACTTTCATACTTTTTGTACATTGTCCAACATTGTTAACCGTATGTGAGCGCTGGACGCACAACTGCGGTGTAGAGACTTCCTTTCAACTTAGGGGGAATTTTTTGGTCACAGAAGATAGCGGAGTTTTCCCGCCACTTCATCCAATTTATGCTTACGCGATAATTGATGTCGTCATCACAGGTTGCTTTGCTATCACAGATCCCAGCTATTTGAACTTTTCGCTCTTGGGAAGCACTGTTCCATTCAAATAAATGTCTGGAATATGTCTGAGTGGATCAGAGAACGGGCAGCACAAGTATTCGGTCTTTTTGGAACTAATGCGACACCCATTTCCTTGCAAAACGTCCACCCACACGTCAAGTGCTCGTTGCAGGGATGTGGGATCCTCGCTTATGATGGCTCTATCGTCATGAGCTCCATCGAAAATGAACTGATAAGCATTTAATAAAAATAAAAAAATAAAAATGGCAATGCCAGTAAGTTGTACATATGGCTGGAAAAATTGTTTGGTCTTTTGGATGAAGACTCTGGGAATCTCCCCAGTTGTTTGGACGCCACTCCCGGAATTTTCTCAATCTCATAAATCTACCTTTCAGCATGTGCATTTGAGCACTGTGTTAAACATTTCAAGGGTATTCATAACCCCTTGATTGCTCGCAAATATTAAAAAAGAAGAAGACCCTTTGAATCTCAGCTTCTGGGTAAACATATACCATAAAAGTAAGACTCTAAACAATGCAACTGCGAAAACTCCATTCAATTTCGTGCAGTAGTTTTTGCATGGCGCGTGTGGAAACTGTTTTTTATTTACAGTTTTATTAGGTGTATGTATAGAGGGATTTCTTTCGTAAGAACTCTTTCCTTTTCCGAGATAAAAAGTATCCTAAATGTTGACCCATGATATAAGCTCTCACTATGCCAAGCTTTATTAAAATCGGTCTAGCAGTTGCCGCGTGATGCGTGAACAATTTTATTTTATAACAAATGAATTATTTATGTGTCTACGTGTATCTAATGTCAAGTTAAATCTTATCAGGAGCGGCTCGACTGCTGACGTTTTGTGCTACTACTAGCGGGTTCCCGGCGTGCGTTGCTGTGCCTTAAACCAAAAAAAAACTGTGAAGCAGGCGCCTGGGGCAACAACTGTCAGGTAGGCGCCTGGAGCTAAGTCTATTAGAAAATAGTTTTTTAGTACTAAAGTACTATAATATTAAAGCAGTGGACCGATTTTGACCAAACTTCGCAGGCACACTCTCGGGCCAATACCGAGACTGAGTGAAAATTTGAGCTCAATCGTTCCGGTGGTTTCGGAGTTCACATCATCATACATAGGTACTACATATATGTATAGGTACACACATACATTGAATTTTATATATAGAGAAAAGCAAAGACAATTTCCTTTTGAACACAGTTTCTCCAAAACTGCTGGACGTATGTACTTGAAATTTCGCACAGTTATTTCTTATTTTGCCTAGATGTGAGATTGGAAGCGATTTTCCGAAATTCAAGGTCTAAGTGGCATAATGGGGGTTGAGATCGATTTTCAGGTCACTAAAAGCTGATTACACAGCTTTAGCTGAGTAATGGCTCATCGGATTTAAAAAATGTAAAATAAATAAATTTAGTGAATTCGCCGCTGATTCATTTAAGGTATAAATAATCCTTCTGCGTTATCCTGAAGCTGAGCAATGCTAAAAAGAATTAATAAAATCATCGCCTGCAATTTTCGTTCAGTGGAGACCACTGCCAGCAGTCACACAGCAGTGGCTATCGTTGCAATAGTATGTTTGTGAGTATATGGGCACGCTATAATATGATTATATTTTAAACTTTAATGTATCGTCTCTTCTAGAGTAAAAATTGAAAAAATAAAAAATAAAAAAATATTTGGCGCAACAGCTCTCCAAGTGCCAGAGCCTAGCTTCTCGCAACCACTCATGTTGTGTGCGTTATATTTTTCACACAAATGGAAGGGACCTACAGTTTAGTGCCGTATCCGAATTTGGCTTGAGAAGCTTTTTCGAGACAACAGGTGGGACCGTGAAAAAACTTTTTGGTGTTTCTGGGAGTCGAACTTGAAACCTGACGCGTAGTGATCCGACACACTAACCACTTACGCTACGGCGACAATTGCCAAATCGAAGACAGTTTAAATTTTATTAATTACGCATGTGCTATCAAAACTTCATGCAATTAAGAGATTTGACAATATATACGAACGTACATATGTATGTACATTGTACAGTAAAGTGGCTTTCAAAGCTTGGTCAAAGTGCCCCTCTAATAATAGTGACGAAAAAGCTCGCCCTGAAATGGAATACAGATTTGCAAGAAAAAAGCGAAAAAGAAGTGCGCCCAGCTTCAAGCAGAGAGTACGGAGGGCCTGTATCAGGAGCTGGAGAAAATATCTTCCCCGGTTGCTGATGCAAAACAGGCTATCCAGGAGCTGCGAAGACACAATATGAACAAGAGCGCAACTATCTTCAAAATAGCCGCCCGAAGAAGGAGGAATGCTCAGGATATTCGTTCGCCAAAGTTCATTAACAATGCTCATGGCCAGCTTCTTGTGGATGACGACAAAATTCTGCAGAGGTGGCGGCAGTATTGTGAAGAACTTTTGAATGAACAGTTTCCCCGGCTATACTTTCCAATTGCCACCCCTAAGTCTGAAGAAATACCCGACATTACTGTCGAAGAAGTTAGTGGGGCGGTCAAATACTCAGAAAAACGAAAAGCGGTTGGGCCAGACGAGATGCCCTCTGAGTTTTGGAAAAAGATGGGAGACGACGGGTTCAGATGGCTCAGAATTCTCATCTCCAAATTCGTGAGAGGTGATCCAATGCCGAATCAATGGAGGGAAAGTTACCTTCTCCCTGTATACAAAGGGAAGGGTGATACACGAAACTGTGATAACTACCGTTCGACCAAGCTGATGCCACTCACCATGAAGATCGTTGAGCGGGTATTAGGTGGCAGACTGCGAAAAATAATACGGCTATCTGATGATCAGTGCGGGTTTGTGGTGGGTAAAACAACCACAGATGCAATCCAGTATAAGTATAAGGATCATAAGGATCATAATGGAAAAACATCGTGATTCCTTAAAGGATTTGCATATTATATTGGTTGACTTTGAAAAGACATTCGACAGACAACGACGAGATCTGATATGGGTGGCGCTAAGACATCGAGGGGTTCCAGAAACCTATGTACAGATGATCATGGACATGTACGAAGGAGCAAAGACAAGAGTAAGATGCCCCGGTGGAGTAACCGAAGAGTTCCCAATCAAAGTCAGGGTGCACCAGGAAAGCGTTTTAAGTCCTTTCCTCTTTATTACAGTTCTTGATTATCTGCTTGAAGGTAAAGTGATGGACCTCAAGGTACATCAGTTATTCTTTGCTGACGATGGAGCTATCATAAGTGAGGATCCTACATCCCTGCAACGAGCACTTGATGTGTGGGTGGACGTTTTGGAGGGAAATGAGTATCGCATTAGTGTGAAAAAGGCAGAGCCCGTTCTCTGATCCACTCATGTCTATTCCACATTTTTTTTAATGGAACAGTGCTTCCCAAATGCGAAAAGTTTAAATATCTGGGATCTATGATCAATAGCAAAGCATCCTGTGATGACGACATCAATCATCGCGTAATCGTAGGGTGGGTGAAGTGGCGAGAAAATTCTCCTATCTTCTGTGACAGAAAAATGCCACCTAAGTTGAAAGGAAGTCTCTACACCGCAGTTGTGCGTACAGCGCTCACATACGGTTCAAAATGTTAGACGATGTATAATACAAAAAGGATGAGAGTAAATTACCGGCAGCTGAGAAGAAGATTATTCACATCAACAGCAGGAGTGACAAAGTTTGATCGAATAAGAAGTTCGATGATCCGTGGGAGCTTTCACGTCAAGGAAACCATCGTACAAAAGATAGAGCGCCTATTAAAAACGCAATATCAATGAACGTTCCAAAGACATCGCGAGGCAGGAAAGGCAGGCCTATAAACGTCTGGATCACACAAATCCGACGACATCGGCATTTCATTGGCCTCAGTAACCGAGTGATCCAAAATCGGCGGGCCTGCCAATATTTTCTGAGGTCAAATAGGCGAACCCCGCAGGCGGATCACTAGAAATGCGGTGAAGTGGGAGGGTTATGATCCTTTGTTTTCGGATCATAACCTCGCCGAAATAGGAAGAATAAGAAGAAGAAGAAGAACATACATATGCATGTACAGACATAGAAACATTTTCCATTTTGTTAGATGAGATGTTGATCGTTGGATTTGTCCACATTTTAGAATGATTTAATAGATTTAAATAAATTATTAACAGGGTGGCATAGGCAGTATATTGCAGGTTGCATACTTATACGAGTGCTTTGAGTCTGTTTTCCTACTTTTTAGGCCAAAATAGAAAAAGTTTAAATGTTGCTTCGATTACGAGACAAATTACAGGAGAACAATAATACGAAAACGTATTAAACCACAAAAGTGGTGTACCTCTGAAAACTAATTCGAAGCGAAAGTAAAAAATATCAAAGCTGTTTTGACAAATATAGTGTTTTACAGTTTTTTTCTGTTAAATTGTACCAACAGAAATTGTTGGGGTAAGTAAGTTAAGAACTGAAGGGACTAAGCAGCATTTGCACTTGAAAAAACCATTATAAGGTAATATAAAACGAGATGGGATGATACATGATCAGTTCAGAGGCCGATTGGAGCAATATTTCTTACCCTTATACTGATGCTCAGGTCATGGGTGTGTGGAAAAAGGGGGAGAGGAAGGAAGGAGATTCCGTTTTGCGTTGGCGTTAAGTGTTTGAAGGTTGTTATGATTAGGAAATACAGAGATTGGTAGATCATTCCACAAACGTGTTGTTCGGCTTATAAACGAATCTCTATATTTGACAGTACGTCCGATGTTGTTCTTGAGGGTGAACTGTTGTGCATTCGAAGCATGACGCGTATTACGGGTGAAGTTTCGAAGGGAGGGAATGCAACTGGCGAACAAAAAGCAAAAAGTGATAAAATAGGGAAAGACATGAGACATTTCTACGATGTTGAAGTGAGACTAGAGCTCACAATGTCTCTATCATCTATCTATATGTTTTAACGCGCGAATCTGCACCCTATCTACAATAGAATGTGCAGAAAAATCTTGGGTGCACCAAACCAGATGTGGGAATTATGTTTCAGCTTTGGGCGGATGAATGCCTTGTAGATGGAGGTCAGAACAGACTGGGTAAACTATTTCTTGCAGCGCTTAAGGAATTCTAGACATTTTGCAGCATTTTTGGGGACTTCGAATATGGGATCGTTCCATCGAAGATGGTTATTGATGCACATACCGAGAATGGCAAGTCTTTCAGATTCAGCGATGCAAGTACCATTCATGGATAATGCTTTCTTGGTCTCGCTTGAGAGACGGAAGACAGCATTGTGTTTTGGATGCATTAAATACCATCCTATTGGTTGAACTCCATTTGGTTATGCTATCCAGGTCGGAATTTAATGTGTCTGACATACGTTGACTTTCCTCTTCTAAGGCGGAAGAGCAGGGATGTCAGTTAGGGAACGAATATGAAAAGCTGAAGGTACTGTTATCAGCGAAGGAATGGATTGGATTAGAATAGCAGACAAGAGATCATTTATAAAAATAAGAAAGGGAGTCGGAGACAAAACGGAGTCCTGGAGAACACCAGCATTTATATAGTGAATTGCAGACTTGAAGTCGTCCGAAACAACTTGTATTAAATGGCCCGAAAGGTAATTTCTGATCCATTGAAAAAGAGACTCATCGATGCCATATGCACGCATTTTCGACAAAAGAGCCTGATGCCAAACTCTGTCAAATGCCAAATTGATGGAGAGATTGGTCCCGATTCTCGGTGAGATATGCCATCAAATCACCAGTGGACCTGTTGCTACAAAAATACTGCCGGTCATTGAAGAGTTTTCGTGAATCAAGATGTTTCATGAGCTGACGATTTATCAGCGTTTCTATGACCTTGGAAATGAGTGACGTATGTGCGATGGGTCGGTAATTGGACGTGGAGGAAGATCCGCCTTTTTAGGGACGGGCTGGACAAATGCTGTTTTCCAACTTCTCGGAAAGAGCCCAAACGAGTAGGACAGACAGAAAACCTACGTTGGCAAACAGCGTGAAAGACACCTCTTCAGAACCATGGGGGAGATACCATCCGGACTAGCAGATTTGTGTATATTAAGATCTGTTAAACCGTACCAACAGAAATGGTTGGGGTACAAATTTGTCGACTATTTTTACACGTACTACGCAAAACTACTACATGCAATTCAACGGGGTTTTTGCAGTTGTACTGCTAAGAGCCTTACTTTTAAAATGGTGTATGTTTTACCGTGGTCCGCCATCCAAAAGCTGAGCTGATATCCTAGCTGGACATCATCGTCACTCTGGTTTTTTAACATTTCTCTATTGATAGATAACCAGAACAATTTTACAATAACAACACTGGTTTATTCTATCTTTTAAACACATTCAATATTTTTCAAGCAAAACAAGAATTTAGAATGAGTGTAAGTTATTTTACGAACATGAATGTGCTTTTGTCTACTCTTCAATTATAAATTCTTGGCATGAAATTCAATCCATAGATCGGTCATAATGGCACATGAGCATAAAAACTCAGATGTGAAAAGAAGTGGTTTTTGTTTTAATTGGATGAGAAAGAAGCTAAGAATATAAGACACCCTCTCTACAGACACCTTCGACGAAACTTAAACACACAAGTGTTTACATTTATCTTACATCCAAGTATCCTGCTTGCTAGACCATCAGTTCTAGTCCTTCGGTCTACAATAATAAATGTTAGTAAACATAAGTATTACAGTTTGACATTTTCTTTAAATGAATGCGAAATTAAAAAAAAAAATTAAATATACTAGTAGTCGGATTCGTCCAAAGCAATGTTAAAATTCGTCGATTCTGGCCAGTATCTGTAGATACCCACCAGAGCAAAGTGTTATAAAGTAAATCTAAAGATTTGAAATTTTGCCAAAAAAAAACTGAAAATGCTTTTCTCTAAGTAGAAAGGGGAAAATCAAAATATCCGATAAAAATCTTTTCACTGCAAATACATATACTCCTATATATGACTGAGCATATATTGTTCTTTTTCGTTTTCTAAATCGTAACTGCCCACTCACACACAAAAGCCAAAAGAATAGCATTATCATGCAGCAGGGATCCTATTTTGTGTACATACGAGTGCAAAAAAACGAGCGTTTGCAACAGATTTCTTTGCCTGCATAGCTTCCAAAATACTTCCTTGTAAAAGCCAATAGTTTAGTTCCTGTAAGGATACTTGTGCAGAGGAGAGAAAAATCTATCTGACTCATAATCTCTCTGAGGAGCTCTTCATTGATTGTGTAACATACTTGATGTAGTCGAAGACGTGAGTGCACTTGAAATGCGATTCTTTTTAACAAAAATCATTCATATTTTTAGAATTTAAGATGTTCTGTTATTCTCTGAATTGATTTTAACTGCGTTTATCGAAGTGAAATGATAATGTCATTCGCGTGTAATTAAGGCTTTGGAATAGACTTAGTGTCTGCGCTTAGATAGATAAACGTTAAATGAATTTTTAATCCTTTTAAGGTTCTTCGTCGAAAATACGTCAACTCATTAAGCTTTGTCATTCCAGCAATCTTTCAAAAAGTCAGTCATTCCCTTTTGGCTTTAAAAATCCTGAATTTCTATTTCATGATTATTTGGGAAGAAAAATAAAAATAAACAAAGAATTCCACAACAAGCATCCAAAAACTTTACAGGAACATCGAACAGGAAGTTGTTCTTCATGTGGCAACGCCAAGTTATATATTTACATGTGTGTGGTGGCATTCCTTTGTAAACAACAAACGTGCACCATCCATTGAAGTTGTGTGTAGTGTAGTTTTGGTTAACATTTTTTTTTGTTTTTATTTCTCTTTCTGCAAAACAATGCAAGTAGAAATTTTGCGGTTACACTCAAAAACCTCGACAATTATGACCGCATCACACTCGTATGGTGCACACTTCGATGGTATATGGGGATGAGTAGCTGCTGCGGGCATCCATAAATGCGGGAGCTGTGTGTTGTGCATTATCATCGATGGTATGATGCAAAACCTCAACACAGCATAGAGACAATCCTTGGGAAAAATAAGAAGTTTCTCTAGAAAATGAACTCATTGACCATAAACATATAATTTTAAAGGATATTTGTTTTTGGGGGGTTGTTGTTGTTTTTGGTAGCAGTGATGGTGATGGTGATGGAATTCAAGAAAGGTCGTCTTCACATGTCATTGTTTTTGAGGTGTTGTTCTGTTGTTTTGTTATGAAAAGAGAACGCATCTGTATCCTGTTAGCAGAATGTTGCTGTTCATGGCTTTGCATTATGCGCGAGAGTGTGTAAATGATGAGTGCTAAGAAAAGCATATGGAAATATCCGCGAAAGATGTATAGCAATAGTGTGACGCAATATTGCAGTATGGCCCTTGAAATTTTATTTGTTTACAAAATATGTCATCTGAAAGATCAGTATTTTTGGGACGTACGTAATGAAATCAGATTACACTGCTAAGTTCAAAGTTGCTTATCTTTAGTTTAAAGAAGGTAGCGCAAATCTCATCTTATCTTACATTTTCTTTTACCTAAGCCAGAATCGATAGACAAACGAAAGAACTCTTATCCAACATTCAACTATAGAACAGGTACACAGAATAACAAACTGCATTGAAAAAGCAGTACAAGAAAAGAAAATATGTTGTGCTGTATTCTTGGATGTAGCGCAAGCATTCGACAAAGTTTGGCACGAAGGCCTTGTCTACAAGCTACAACAACAATTGCTGGTGCAATTTATGGAAATTTTAAAATCTTACATCTCTGAAAGACACTTCTACATCAAACATGAAGGGGAATGCTCGACTCTGAAGAGAATTAATGCTGGGGTACCCCAGGGCAGTGTGCTGGGACCCATTTTGTATCTTCTTTACACTAGTGACTTACCAACGCCGCCAGAAGCTAAAATTGCTACATTTGCTGATGACACCGCACTATTAACGTTAGGAAATATAATAGAAGAAGCAACTGCAAAGCTGCAGAGGAGCACTAATATTATAAATGAGTGGACAAGGAAGTGGAGAATCAAGCTAAATGAGGATAAATCGACTCATATAAATTACATTTATTTAAAAGTAAATCCAATATCTCTCACTATAAACTGCAAACATACCATATGCTAATACAGCAAAATATCTTGGCATGACACTCGACGCAAAACTTAGATGGAAGGAACACATAAAGAAAAAAGTTTTGGAGCTTAACATTAAGTATCGAAAGCTAAACTGGCTGCTAGGAGCAAAGTCAGAACTATCGATTAAAAATAAATTACTTTTGTATAACCAAGTTCTGAAACCAATCTTGCTTTACGGTATACAGCTATGGGGCTGCGCTAAAATGTCTAACATTAAAGCTATTCAAACATTCCAAAATAAAGTACTGAGGGCCATAGTAAAAGCTCCATGGTACATACGAAACGAAAATCTACATAGAGATCTACAAGTTCCATTAGTATCCGATGAAATTAAAAGGATTGGGACGGATCATTTTCAGCGCCTGCGTATATATACAAACAGCGAGATACAAAGGATGATGCAAAACCCAGTAAATCAGAGAAGGCTGCAACGTTTAACACCTGGGGATTTAGTCAATCTAACATAAAGTCATTTTATTCATTTGAGGTTTCCACCTATCCAAAGTATCTATTGCTCATAAGTACTTCATAATATTGGCATCAACCATTGGGTTGCTTCCAAAATATGTAAAATTTTCTAAAATTTTATAAGTTATAAGTTACTAGTTAAGATGTTAATTCTTAATTGTAATAAAAATTAAATTAAAAAAAAAAAAAATATATTTTATGATGCTATACAACTTTTCCACATCTTTGAGGGGTGATCTTTTGATTCTATGATACGAGGCATCGTAGTTCTATTCAAGCTGCAATATATTAGCGATCAACTTATGCCTTGGTCTCTCTTGTAGAATTCTAAGTATGGGAGAAAGGAAGTACAAGGTCTACAATCCCCCTTGTGTACACCAGATACTGTGGACAAGAGTGATTCGAGTGGACGGGCAACTAAAAAACCCTCCAACAAGAATTTTATCTGACCAACCATGAATAAGGGTATTCTTGATTAGGCTTAATGCTGCATACTTTATTAGTATATAAATGAAAAAAATAAGTCTAAACACCAAGAATATACAACATCCAATACATGATACCAACAACTGATTCCATAATGGATAAACCTGGCAAAGGACCATAGTTGGGGTCGACCTTGTTTTTAGACGCTAGGTAAGGCAACTTGATTTATGGATTCAAAGAGGATGTTAGAACAACCTGTGTAGAAATGGTATAATTATACGCAACTAGTACCTGCAAGAGCTTGCATAGATTCTTGCAAATATTTATAACCCGCCAAAAAAATCATGATATCTTTGGGCGTTTGTCGGATATTCCGGAATGTGACCGGATAGAAAATATGTTTTGGAGTATATTGGGCCGACGTTCTACCAGATGAATATTTCATTTTTTCTAGCAATTTCTCGGAGAAGATCCATAGTTCTAAGGGAACCTCTTTGTCATCATCGATGAAGATGTTTCATCAAAACCACCTATTTTTACTGAAAAATGCCTGGAAATAGACAACTTCACAACTTCTGTATATGGATTGTTTTCTAAACAAATATTTCATAAAGAATGCGGAGTCTTAAGCCCGGGGTACTAATTTAGTGTGTTAAACGCTACCTGGTCTTGGTAATATGACATTGAAAACTTTGACCATCCAAGTTTCTGCAGGGAAGTGGAAATAATATGTACCTATAACATGTACCTATATAGTCGTAGCTTATGATTTATGGCCTTATGACCAAATCAGATTTTAAATACTTTTGTTGGGCTTATCTCTGAAAGCCATTTGCACTTGTTTAGTTGACTCTTAATTACTGGGCTTGTCGCTTCTAACAGGGACAGCCGATATTTTCGTGTCTGTGCCTTCGAGTTGTAGGGCCAGTACCATGATTGTCTAATCAAGCAATCGAGAAAATTGAGTGGATCTTATATCACTTACAGTTTTACAAGTATGCATATCCTTATTCCATTCGACTTGCACATACTTGTACGTATGCAGGGAGTAGTACGAGTATAAGTATAGGGAAATTAAAAGCATAGAGCTGCGGATGTAACGAGTCTTTGGTTCTGTAGTCCGAGTAATTAAACTGACCATTTAGTATAATACATCTCAGCATGTTCAGATTAGATCTAAAATATATGCAACATCTTTCTTCTACGATTATATCGTTTTTAGATTCGCCATCCAAATTTCTGAAAACAAAATTTATGTTGATACAACAAGTCGAATGATATATCATCTATTATCTCATTTGTTGTAGAGCTTGTAAACTGTTGCAGTTGCACTAAGCACATTCATTTATCCCCAAACCTAATTACTTGGCGTTTTCCATCACTCAGGCAAATATGTATATATACAAATCATTCGCCTCATCCTCCTCTTTCGATTATTTACGTGAGTTATGCTGCGATACTGTTTAAATGAATGTACCAATATAAAAGCATATTCCATCAGACCCACTTATAAGGATTTGTGTCCTCCAACAAAAAAAAAGCCAATAGCTTCTTCTCCTCCTTTTTTTTCACTAAGAACCGAATGGATGCAGCCCCGATAAAAGCTAAGCACTTGACCGCTCGTCAATAACCTTATAACCCTTATTCCTTATTCCGTGTGTTCTTAGGCTAGGGAAGTCCGCCATTGACCAAATATTTACAGTTTGGCCAAGCTCATTCATTTATGTAAGGTAACAGATAAAATGTCAGACTCTCATTGCATGATGAGAATATCACCTAACACTTTGATGTCAGAAAAAGTTACAGAAAGTTTTAAAAGAATTGTATGGTATAAAACTTAGAAGCCAATCACCAGAAGTACAGTCTTTCAGAAATTTGCGCAACTACTTGCCGGTAACATTGACATAATCGGCCCAACGAGCCATCATGGGGCATTTGTGAATATTAAAGCAGAATCGGCAAAGATGGGCTTAGCGGTCAATGAAAGCAGAACAAAATGTATGCCTTGGAAAGAATGCCACCAAGTTTTTGACTTCAAGATATTGAAGGACTTTAGGTTAATTTTGGCAATCACAGCAGCCCACAAATAAAAAAAATGTATTTCTCCCAATTGCTATTTGTATCGCATGTCTATGGCAAGACATGGGGCTTATCACCGAAAAAGTTCTTCCGGATCTATATGACTATGATAAGACTATTCCTATCATGTGTCCATTGCTTGGTGGAAGGGGCTTTTGGGTAAATACGTGGCCGCGCCGAACTACTTCCTCTTAATAAATTTATCATGGGCAGCACTAGTGTGATGCAATGACACCAGAACTTTAATTATTTTTCTTGTGCTCAGGACTGGCTCAGGCCAAAAATTGAGTCAGGATTGGTTTGTAGTCGAATTTTCACTGATGGCTCCAAAGCCTGTCAAGGGTCTGATGTTGGTGCCCTATTGGAAAACGGCAACACTATGCCGTCCGATCAGGGTATTTATTGAACCATCACTTCCAAAATAGTTCGTGAATGGAAGAACTGTCTGAACTCTCTGAATGTTGCCTGGGGCATAGGTTACACTGGGATCATAGAGAATAAGATGTCCGATTAGTAACTCAGAGAAGGGTTTCTCAGGATCTGAACTAAAGTTAAGACTTCCTTCGCCTTCGGTTAGTTGACGATTAGGTTTCCTACGATCACTCTTAGCAGAAAAGACTATAGGTAACTTATTAGCGTCCTGGCAGTGCGCTACGCTTTCGCTAAGCATCCTAATCTGCTAGGTTTAGGCGATGCTTATCGAGAAGGTAACGACAGTGCACACCAGTGCAGCATAGGACCCTTATTATCCCAGTGGTAATATATGGCGCAAAAGTATGGGCTGTTTTAAGAGAAACGCTTTCTGTGTGATCTTTGGCCCAATTTCTACCCTCTGCAGTTTGCAGCACGAACTTGGTGTACGAAAGAAGAGGCAGCTAGCTAAGAGATCAAGCTAGCTGGAGAGGCATGTTGGTTGAGGCCCAGCTCCGCAGTAGATTGTGAGCACTATTATCTGTGTGCAGGTACGTATACAAACAATCAGTGGTCCTTAAAACTAAATCCGAAAACTCTGAGTGGAACCGAGACTCGATCTTTACTATCAGGGTGATATATTTATTTTTTTTTTTGATTTCGTGAAAGATATGGCACAAAAGTCTATCACACTTTATCTAAAGAGTGGGGTAGAAAATGAAAGCTGAATTATTAGGTATACTAGACGGTCTTAACTGTTTTGCATTGCCGACAAAAACTCCATTTAATTACTAGTAGTATCTGCAATGGCAATGAAAATTCTTCAGTCAAGTAATTTCCCGTCGTCCTGGAAAAAAAGGACAAACCTGAAGACTGAACGATAAAAAGGAACATTTAACTTTCGACGAGATGAACCAATTTCCTTTCGGTTCTTGCGTGTCATGTCGCGTGAAAACTCAATTTTTTTTTGTTGTATGTTGCCTTTGTTTGGTAGCACCAGTGGGTGTGGTAATTGTGACAGAACTGATTGGAACAATATGCTATGGGGGTTGGATGGGAGCACATACATAATGTATGCATCTGCTGCGGTGATGAAGTTATATGCATGCCGATGACAATGGGGCATGGTAATGTTCCTTTTGAAGGAAACATCCAGGAGCGAAAAAAAAGATGACACACGATAACGAAAAAGTAAAACAAAATACCTCACCACCAGCCGCACCGCAAAGTCATAAAATATGAACATCATTAATGATCCATAATAAATTATGCATTCTTTGTTGCGGAGGCAGAGCAGTGACAGCATGCACTTCGTACGCCACCAGCCCACTACATCCGCCGAACAAGCCAACGGCTTTAAAGGATAAGCCTTGTCGATGATGATGTGGCGCTGGAAAGGGTGGTAGTTCATCCCCAAAAAAAAGAATAAAAATAAGAAAAACCAAAGTTTAATCCACACATCACAAAGTTGGTTCCTAGTTAAGCTATTGGGCGTTTTTGGTTTTTTTTCTTTCGCTTCTGGTTAGGATTGTACATGTTTATTTTGAACTTTGGGTGGTAAATAGTTTCAAGGATAATCGTTAAGAAAATTCCATGTTGTACTACACTCTTAGTTTTTCATACACTTTCCCTGTGAAGACAACGACGATGTCGACGGGTTGCTCTTAATGATTTATGAATTATTGAAGTAGGAAATTTGTTACACGCTTCCGCGTGTTTGTTGTCTCATAAATTTTGTATAATTGTGTACTTCTACTTTGGAACTATGAATTTATGGTGTTTTTAAGGTTTCGTCTATTTGCTTCAAAATGTACACAATGACATATGGATGATAAAATATTTAAGAATGTGAACGCAAAATTGTTTTATTTTTTTGTTTTTTCATTAAATTCGGGGAGTAAAAAGTTGTACCTATGCGAGGTGGTCAAACTGAGGCTTTTAAGACCGCATATCTTTACTGTAGGAACTCGTCCTATGTAGGCTACCCTCTAGCCTGCCGTGTTTACATGCATGTTTGGGTAGATTCCGTTATTCTAAGGAAAAGAAGACAGTTGGCAGTCACTGGCTCAATTGATGGCCATCCATAATGGAAAAAACAAGCGAGTTACATGTCTCCGCATTACCGGTGCACTGAAAACTTCTCCAATGTCGCACCTACTTCCGATCGATATCATCAGTAAACAATCAGCTCAGCAATAAAATTGAGAGGCTCCAAGCAGTGGAAGGAGCAACACAAGGGACATGCTGAAATACTTCCGATGCGCCGTCATCACCCCACTTCCACTGACCACCTGCCCACTGAATATGACTTTAATAAGAGATACATGCACAATACCGGACAAAGCTGAGTGGATGCAACGCGATGTCATATACAACGAATAGCTGTAAATTTTCACGGACGGGCCCAAAACCAAGGACGGAGTTGGTGCCGGAATCTTTTCAGAAGACTTGGACATCCACCTCTCTTTTAACATTCCAAACCATAGCAGCGTTTTTCAAGCCCAAGTTACCACTGTTTGACGAGCTGGTGACTGGCTAGCGGCTAATGCATTATCAACGTTGGATATGGTTATGTACTTCAATAGTCAGGCAGGCATCAAATCCCTCGCATCCAGCACGACGAGATCTAAGGCAGTGAAAGATCGCCGCGTATCTCTTAACGAGATAGCTGGTTAGTACAACCTCACCCCTTGCTGGGTACCCGGTCACTGTGACATACCGAGAAATTGTGCAGCTGTCGAACTGGCTCAACAAGTCTCCTCTGGTGCAAACAGCACAAGCATTATCGACATCGAAGCGCCACCGTCTTATGTTAAGTACCTTATTCAAATCGACGCAGAGAAAGTGGCCAATCACCGATGGCAACACTGCCAGACAACTGTGGCTAACACTTAACAAATCTAGGTCCATCGGGCTCAAGAGAGGAACCTTCTCCAAAATAGCAAATGTTCTCACCGGACACTGCGTCATAGGAAGACATGCCGAAAGACTAGGCATTCCCTTCAACGATTTCTGCAAAAGCTGTAGGGATGAAGAAGAAGATACCATTAGTTACTTCCTATGCGCTTGTCCTGCGCCTGCCAACATTAGGAAGGCCACTATGGGTGAATACTTTTTTCACGATCTAAATGATCTCAGCAACGCATGCACGCCTAAAATTAACGCATTCATACAACTAAGCTAATGGTTCTTGGAGTAAAAGGGTGACCCACCCATCTTACACAGCGGGAGTACAATGGACCTACTTTTGGTATAATTGCATCTCCATCAAGGGCCAATCCTAACCAACCAATCAACTGAAGGCCGATATTGTACATATTTAATGCAAAAACCATTATTGTAGCGTTTATAGCTTAATTTCGAAGCTTGTAGGTTGTAACAGACCGATAGATGATCAGACGAGCGAACGAGAGCACGGTTATATTATATAAAGCACTTAATCTATATATATATATATACATAATATATATTTACAGAACTCTTGAAAGACCTAATGGTCATCCTGTAGTTCCGTTATCATAACGATAAAGAAGCTTACCGCAAATAAGATAAGATAACTTCGAGCATAAACTTAAGAAAAAAAAAAAGAAAAGACTGAGAAACTACTTTTCGAAGTCTTACAAGAAAACAAATGTTTGGTAGCTGCCTGGAACTGGGCGCCTTCTCGCAAATGGAGACACCAGTGAGTATAGATGGGCTAAAGAGTGATTATTTGTGAGTAGTAATCACAGAGTGCAATTAAGGAAAGATTAGTTAAGAATGACAGTGATTTAATCACTTTTAAGATCACAGTTAGAATTCATTGCTGTGTTCTTCTTCACGCACAGTACAGGACACTTAACAAAATAAACGAATCGCAAACAATCAAACGTTAATACCACAAATGTAAGTAAACGATAGACGTAGGCAACATGAATGTGCTTTAAAGAAAAAGTTTTTTTCAAATCTTCCCTTCCTAAAATCTTACATACCTAATTGTGAAAAGAAACAAGTGACAATATACAATATACAGAAGAAAATAATGAGCAATCAGTGCCTGTGTTATGTGGAGTTATTCGGGGTATACGAAACAGTAAATGACAGGGATCAGCCAAGTACCACAGTGCAACAACAATTTTTCACTGGTCGGTGAGAAGAACAGAACCAGCCGTGATTGCAATCACAGTCTCACCTCCATAAATGAAAATTTTCTCAAATAGCTCGATCATGTAAATTTTACAGAACATTTTATCTTTTCAAGATTAATTAAATACATCCCCTTCCATATCGTCTTTGGTCACAAATCTTAGAATATTAGGTAATAGATTGCAAAACGACTCAACAAAGTTTATATAGATTAACCTGGAGTAGGTGTGTTATGCTATTACTTGCAGCAGCCTCTTAATTGACATCAGTTAGATAAAGACAACGCAGATCCATTCATCCTTCATAGAATAAGTTGGTGCAGTCATCAAAAGGCAGAAAACAATTGCCAGTCGAAACCTCAAATATAGCCGTTTGGTAGAGTACATTAACTTAATCATCAAAGAAGCGTGGACGGACGAAATGACAACCTATGACTGAAACATTATCTCTTCACGTCTTCTCTTTAAAAAAAAATAGTCCTTCTCATGTGAATCGAATTCTGGAAAATATCACGGAGTTGCAAATTGAAACCATCAAATTTTCATCGACTTCAAGACTACATATGGCTCTATTCATTGTCTTCATGTCGACGAAGCAGAATCCAGGAGTCGTGAAACGCACGGTCCGCTGTTAAGTTAAAAACAACTCATCTGAACTATTTTGACAAAGATGTCCGTTATTATGCAGTTTCTCCCATCTCGTACTTAAGAAGGTGGGACTCAGAATGGGTGTAACATGAGTATCTTCAACAAGTGTATGGTATTCAGCTGCTGTGATACTCAAACGATATTGACATCTTTGGATGATTTCATAATATCGTGCCGTCATAGAGGTTTTCATAAAAATTGGAGATTAAAACAGATGACCTGGTTTTGAAATGGTTTGAGGGAAAACCAAGTACGTATTGTCGACAATCAAAGAAACTTCTGTCAACACCGTAGAAGAATGTCAAATATTTCATTTACCTTGAAGTAAACACCAACTCCTGAAATGAGGTCAGACAAGTCTTAGATCAGCTAAAAAACGAAATTTAAAATTCCTAGCAAGATGGAAAAAATAATGCTCTACCCAAAGTTTATCTGTGTGCCGTACGTAATGCTGCCTATATTACAGTCTACGTAAAACTGAAGGCGATTAGGTAACAATCCAGCCGAATGGATGAGCTTGTTGTTGATTGAAGGCCAGGTCCATCCCAAATTGTAAGCACTACATCATCACTTGGCTACTATTGTTAAGCCACAAATTAGAATGAAGTTACTACTCATACTTTATCAACGAGATTTCTACTTCGCATGTGTTCAAATATATAAATCAAAATCCAACACTTATCATTAAATCAGACACAACTTGGCAGTTCCTTAAATATTTTTTTCTCCTTTTGGAGAAAGTACCGCCTAGGACCATAGATATATCTTATAATAGCAAGGAAAAAACTGGTTGCCAACTCTTCTCTATCAGGTCCACCAACAAAACACTACTGACACTACATCACATTCTTTAGTGATACACATGCCTACCACATTCAGCACAAATGTAATGTTATACATTACAATACCGACAATCAAACATTCAACCGAGTAACAAAGGAAGAAAAAAACAGTATTCCCTGACGTTTACCATAAATCCTTTCAAACAGGAAAAACCAAATAAAATATTCCCACTGAGGCTTACTTCGCTGTAACCGTTTTGTAAAGCACGTTGTTAGGCTACACAAACCTCAAACTCTCGAAATCTTTTCGAATAGTACGACTTGTGTTGCCATTTAACATTTGAACGCAGCAGTGGTTTTTTTTTTTTTTACCAAGGACTCTTGACTTAGGAAAAATATTCAGTGGAAGGAGTTTGTGGTGCAGTTGACGTCATTGTGTACAACATACTTTCAGTTTCGCGCTCAAATGCATGCTTCCAGTGAGAGTCGAATGGGTGAGTCTTTTCTAAGCACGAAAGGTGGATGGCTGCAAAGGGGGGTTGAGTAAATGCAGTTTATGATACAGCCAACAGGGTTTGCAAAACTATTCAGACACAAAGTCCTGTAAATTTATCAAAGGGAAAAAGGCGGGAATGTGGTATATATGAAACCCAACAAAACTAACTAGGTACTCAATAGAGGCCAATGGATTGAAAACACCGAAAACAAATCCACAAACGAAAACAAATGAAAACAAGAAGCATTCCATAGATGAGGTGAGAACACAAGGCAAAGTACCCTGCAATGGTCAGAGGTCCAAAAAGTAAATCCAAGAGACGGCGCGGGTAGGATATTCCAAGGCAAAGGGTTTTTCTGGGGCATACGGCTGCACGGAGGAATCTACATATGTACATACTGCTGAGATTTACACGAGCGCATATAAAGTAGTTGTAACGAATTATCCGTCTTTAAGGGATTGCGCTGTTTAAATGCGGTGTATATAGTACGGATAATGGATACTAATGGTGGCTACAGGAGATACTTAAGTGGATTTTTATAACTCTCTATTGTGCATGGCAAAAGCGGACAGAATCCATTAAATATTCATCATGATGTGCATACCTACATAGAGATATTGTCTAGAACATTGCCACCAAAAGATGACAATAAATAAAATTAAGTTTTTTTTTTCATTGGATACTGTTCTCGGGATGGTTTCTGACGAAATGTGTATAATGGAAAACTGTGTATCAAAATAAGTGTTGAAGGTCGGGCTACCAACTTCCTACGAGACTTGTAACCGGTTAACTGGTAAGCATTCATCGCAGGTATCTAGCTAAAAATGGTTGCATGTTTGGGATGTTCAAAATGCTCATGGAAATACTGGCTAACTTTGGTGTACCTGGCCCATGACTATTAGCGGCCTCTCCTTTCAGACATTATGGGGAAAAGGATTATGGATGCAGGGAGGTAGAACGTTGTACTGATTCTTGGGTGTGATGCGAACGAGCATCACACAGTTCGGAGCAGTATCGACCTCAAGGAAAGATGACATTTTTGATTGTACTAGAGTATCGCGTGTGGTCGAAATTCGACGGAGGGGAAATGAACAAACAGTGAGAGAAACAACGCTATGTATTTGTTTACATAACTTTTTTTTTGTAATATTTTCCCGTGCAGGAAAGCAAATGGACATAAGCTCATACAGCCATGAAAGTGATCAAAATGCTTTCATTTAATTGGTTAAAGCAGTTTGTATTGGGAAATCATGTGTGTATGTTCACTTTATTTTACCTGACTTAACGGTAACATACGCACATAATTACTTTTTGTCTGCACATCTATGGCACAATACCTTTCGAATGACATAAGTTCCATCCCACTACTTTTATTATAAATGCAAAAAACCGTACGATAAATTTCGTGTTCACGTATTAATATATAAGATTAAATACTAACGTCTTCATCTGTAATACCGATGTTACGAGCAATAGACAAAAATTCTTATACATCATTCTAGGCTCTGACAAATAACATATAAAATTGGGAACTGGAAGGTATCTAGCGAACATTCCTTTTCTGACCACAGGTGTATCCATTTGTTTAACAGACCTTACTTCTAACCAACCAATCGCTAGGAATTATAGAAATACTAACTAGTTTAAGTATAGGGACAGCGCAAAAGAATGTTAAGTATCCGCAAAAACTTGCCTCGACGGCTCTTCAAACGAGTTAAATGCGCACGGGCTGATCAAGATTGAACCTTATATAAAGAGGCCCTTAAAATGTATAAAGTAAAACTAAGGAAAACTATACGAAAATCTTGGATACTCTTCTGTGGATAAATAGCAGAGATGTCTGAGGAATGAGGCTCAGAAAACTCCCTACCCAAAAATCTATAGCCATCTAAAGACAACTGGTCTTGGACCTCCTTCAATGTTAAATTCCTTGATCTTCACTGCCGCAAAGCCATCACGGGTCCTGAAGAGAACCGCATACGTTCCACGCATAGCAGCTTAAGTTCATTTATAAGTAAGAGAAAAATAGTTTGGGCAATACGTGGCTTCAAACCATTTAATTTTGCACCACCGGGTGGTATTATACCCGCCGAAATTCGGCAAACTGTGCACCCGATTCTCCCCTGGCTTAGAGTCATCCTTAGAGGCTGCTTTGATCTCATGAACTGAAAATGATGACTAAAACCGTGGATAGTGTTGATGGCATCGGTATTCTAGGACGTAAATGGAATATTGCTGATTAACTCCCAAAGAAGCAACCAATAACTTCTATGCCAACCTTTCAGACTAATGTGACCAACGTGAAAGAAAGCTAAGCTTAGCTCATTAAAAAGTCACTCTCCCCCAGGATAATGCACGTGAGCATACCTGTGTTTGCGATTCAGTTGATTCGCCTCATTCAGTCTTCCACATTTCCTCCAAGCTGAAATATTTTTAGGAGGGAATAAATTTTCATCAAAGGATGAGGTTAAGTTCGCGTTAATGCTTACTGTGAAGCTCCCTCGGCGGATCCATACTTGGTTAATGGTACGTTCTATGCTTTGGCTGTTCCAAGCATCGTAAGGCGTTTAGTATTGAATTATACCTTTAAAGCGATTCTCTGATTAATAGTGCTTAGAAGTTTCTGTGTATAATTTTAACAATATATGTACGTACTCTTGACAGGCTCTGTACACTTCGCTCAGGAGGTCATAAAGTTACTCTTAGGAGCGATCTTCAGGCTCAGTAGAGGCGTGTGTATTAGACAGATGTAGCATTGATCCAAATGACTGTCAGCTCATCACTTGTCGACTCGAAGACAATGACCCTTGACATTGTTGTCTTAGTTCTATACTCTCAGCTACGCAGAGCCGCAGGTCGTGTTTTCATGTGTGAGAGGATCTATTGCTCCTGTCTCCATATCGTGATAAGAAAGTTACTTTGCCTGTATAACATTCAACGTGGAGAACCACTTCTACTATTAAAACTTCTAGAACTAGGAGCCGGATACACCGATGCCAGGGACCTACTTTACGCCGGTTGGCCCATTTACAGTTCATCCGTCATTGTAAATTTTAAAACACCTGATTCAGTCTTGAAATCACTAATTACCTGGTATCTGAATACGTAAAAGTAGCCCATTCAGTGTGTACCAAATTTGACCTGATTGGAAGTTTAGATGTCACCATTGACGCTACTTTGGGGTTGCGGTGGCGTAGTGGTAACGTCAGAAATTTATATGGTTCAAATCCTGAAGTCATGAAATGTATACAGATCAGATTGATCAATTGCGGAAGCTTGTGTGAACACTATTGTGAATGTATACCACTGGCAGTAGGTTGGTCATATGGCTGAAAAATTGTTCATTCTGTTGGATGATTGATATGCATATGACATCAGGTGGTCGGAAAAAAAGCACTGCAAGTCAGAAACAAGGACAAAATAACAAAACAAATCTCCCCAGCTATCTGGGCGCCATCCATGGAGTATTTCTGAGACCTCACATCTAAGTTTCAAACCACTATACCAATCGTTCTCTCTTTCTGCCTATCCCTTCCAACAACCGCACTGTGTATCTCACCACGTGTGCGGTTAAGACGTTTGGCTTGGGCAATATAAGTAAAAATGGCATGATATTCAACTCCTTATGGCTGACGCTAGATCCGAAGAGAACCAGGGAAATTCTAAAACTAGGCAGGTCACAGTGAAGAATAGCTGTAGGAATTTTGTTTGACCTGGTACTACATCCAATGGTCATGTATAGTGTCATTAAGAGATCTCCAAACCATATGTTTATTTTCTCGAGAGCGGACAAATGCAATATGTTTTCTCTAGTGATGGTTATTTATTCACGCAGGAAACTGATATTTTTTATTTATGACGGTACCGTCATTGGTATTGATCTCGAAGACCTGTTATAAATCGACTTAGAAACTCAAAAGCATTTGTTTCTTTAAGTATTACAACCACTTAAAGAAAAAAAAAACCAATTCAAATGAAAGCAAAGTAAGTACCTCCCAAGGCGATGTTGTTGCAAATGAGAGCTAAGTGTCACCAGATTCATAAAATGTGCCTTCAAGCAAATGCAAATGTAAGACCAGTGATATGATCCCCATTCTATTTAAAATTATAAGTCAGCATTCTCAGTCAGTAGGTACTTTAAATGTTGCTTTTCAAAGAAAACCGAAAACATCATGCGTCAAGAATAAAGGGCTATTGCAGCATCTACTGTTGCTTCATCAACAAAATGCAAAAAGGACATTTACTCTTCATACATAATAATATAAAAAACGAAGCTAAATGTTACAAGTTGACTCACACAAAGGACATTATATATGTCTTTCATTCTCATAACTTTTATGTCAAAGTTTACTTTGTTAAATTTGTTTTGAAGTTTACCATCCTTCATTTTATATATCCTAGTGTATGTGTAAAACATTTATTCACCCAACCGACTTGTGATGGAAGAAGCTTATGCTATGCATGCGTTCCTTGCGTTGGGGGGTTACAATGGAATTACCTAAACATATGCAGACAATATTGTCTCACATCCTTCGCTACTAGTAGCAGCGGCAACAACTACTAAACAACCAAGCGACAACGACGACGGTAGTTGATGGTCGAGCACATCCTTTATATTTTTTTTGTTGCCAGTACTTCTCATTTCTGTGTTAAGCATAACGTAATACATCCTCTAGCAGCAAGTATGCACCGGAACTTAAACCTTAAAGACGCATAGCGATTTATTCTCGTGGAAAACAGTCAAAATAACTAAGGGTTGAGAAAATCCGATGAAAAGTTTATCCCCGCAAAAACCTCGGTGATTCTGCCCAAACTGCACACACAAGACCATGAAGGCGAAATTCCGAAACTAACAACGTGTAACAAGCACGGCTCGTTTTGAAATTTAATCAACTAAATATTGTTGTAGCTAAAGCCTCCTGGTATGTGAATAGGTACTCCTGCTTACCTAGCACGCGTAGTTAGTGTGGAAAATGTTTGATTTTCTCCTCTCTTCGTCCTTTTGATGGAAATTTTCGCAGGAAAATTTCATATACTCATAGAAATGGTGTGCTCGTAACCAGCAACTATTTCGGTAATTTATTAGTTCTTAACACTTCTATCTGCATGGTGGGAGGAATGGCATACCCTATCAAGCCACTTTAGTGTAATCCCTAACGCAGTGATGTGGGTAATAAACTGTCCATGCCGGCGGCATGGGCACACACGCAGTCGGAGGACTTTATCGTGTACAAGGGCCTCGCAAGTTTCGCGGCAAAGAATTGCAGATGCAATTTGTTGAAAGTTGGGGGAGTTTACTGATAAACTATGCACCTTCACGTCGGCACTTGGTGAAATAACAACGTAACACCTGATGACATATGTAAGGCCACTGTAAACATACCTAAGTCCGGGGATAGGTAGACATTTGTTCTTTAGGATTATACGAGTAGGTGGCTGGTCAAAGGGCACACGCACGCATTTGTGGTGCGTAGGTGGAATTTGAGAGAGATTAGCGGTTAAGGTATTGTGATTGCCTGAGACTGGGACTGAGATAGTTGAGACAAGCACAGTAATACCGGATCCAGTTTTCCAAGAAGCAAATTGTTTGGATAATAACCTTACAAATTGCCTCGGAGTGAAGTGGAAGCATAGGTCGGGTGTATAGAAGAATGTATTGTTAGTGGAGTAGATGATAATAACACATTTTTTTGACGCACAATCAGGACTTATATCGGGAATGTGATGTAGGAATGTTGTCATACGTCAACCGATTGACCTTGATTTCGGTTTTGATAATAACTAAAGTGTCTGATATGATCCAGGACGTATCTTGGCCATATAAATATTTGTTCTAATGTAATCATTTTGGAGCAAATTCATATTGCAGATTTAGCGATATTAATTATAGTGGAAGCTTCGATCATCAGAAAAGCTTTAAAGACCATGTGCGCCTACTTCTCTGAAGATACCGAGCAAGTTATACACGTAGAAGAAAAAAAGTGACCAACTTCTGCCACCATTGCAGATGGCACTTAATTATTGAATGCATTGTCGACTTGCTTTGAGGAAAGTAGTAGGGAGAAGAATGCATACCTTAAACGGTAGTAAGGTCCATCTTGATGTACGGTGTACTAGGTTGGTGGGCGGATTTGCCTATATCTGCATAACAGGTACTCAAAAATAAATATCTCAAGCGGAAATTACGGCAATCTAAGAGGCAGCAGCTTGGCTTTCAATGCGCACAATAGAGAGTTGCGCTGCCATATTATACATACGAGATAACCACGCAGCAATAAAAGTTTTCGAGCCTTCAGTGAAAAGTAATGCAATGATGCAGATCCCTTAACAAGCTGGCAGGCAGATGTGACCTTTCTTTGCGATGGGCTCCTGTTGACGGGGGCAAGGTTGCTGCAAAGCGGATAAATTAGATACCAATCCGGTTTTTACTGGAAGTACTGAATTTTCCTCTGCTTTTACTGCCTCGATTAAACTCTATCTAAACTCTACCGAAGCAATTAAAGTTGCTAATGTAAGGTGGAGTAATATCTATATTTGTCTTTCTTGTAGACTAATGTGGTAACATTGCTGTGGAAAGTGTATAGACGGGGAGGGAGGAAAGGACAATTATTCATCTTCTGTGCACTTGTCCTGACAATCTGCTCTAAATAGCAACAACCTGGGTGTGTGCTTATTTAATGTCCTAAGCGACCTGTACAATATTGGGGTCTAAATGGCTTCACAAATGCCAAACTAATAGCCAAATGTTAAGTATAGTCTATTCCATATTCTTATATGTCTTTCACGGGTTAGAACTATCCAGTCTAATTGCATTATTTGTTACAAGGGGAAAGCATTGCCTGACACCATCTCATCTCTAAGATTTGGTCAGCCGAATGTATGCCTGATGAATAGATTATCAGCATCGTTTGCCCGATCCACAAGAAAAGAAACGCACTCAACTGTGCCAATTATAGAGGCATCAGTCTCCCAATATTACATACAAGCTCTTTTCTGCGATATTGTGTGAACTCCTGAAACCTTTTATCAACAACCTGATCGACATCTATCAGTGCGGTTCCAGGCCAGGAAAGTCCACCATCAATCAAATCTTCACACATCGACATATCCTGGAAAAAACCCAAGAACTCCAAATCGATACTCATCATCTCTTTATCGATTTCAAGGTGGCCTATGACAGCATCTAAGGAGAAAAGCTATACATAACCATGTCTAGTTTTCACATCCCTGTCAAACTTGTCTGTCTGTGCAGGATGACAATGGAGAACGCTCACTGTTCAATCAAGGTCGGTAATGACCTCACCGAAACCTTTGATGTTAAAAAATGCTTTAGACAAGGTAATACTCTGTCATGTGACTTCTTAAATACTGTACTTGAACGGATTGTGCGGAACTCACAAGCCAATAGCAGAGGCACAATCTATCAAAAGTCCGTACAACTGCTTACATGCGCCGACGATGTTGATATTATTAGAAGAACGTCGATAAACGAGTGCAATAGGAACAATCAACACCGGCGAATTAGGCAGAACGTCACAGTGGGCAGCTACAGCTTGAGATATTAAGGGACTAAGGGACAAAAATCAAGCGAAGAATAGCTCTTATCAATCGCTATTTTTTTTTTTTTGCTAATAAGGCAATTCAACAGTAAAGCCCTATCTCAAACAACCAAGGAGACTCTATGTAAGACCCTGATCACTCCAGTTCTGCTTTACGGCCCTGAAACATGGATTTCATTGAAAGCGGATGGAGATATTCTTGGTCTCTTCGCTAGAACATTTTTTCGTAAAATATTCGGTCCCGTTTGCGTTGACGGATTTTGGAGGAGAAGATTCAATAACGAATTATACGACCTATACAGCGACATCAAAAAAACAAAACAAAATATATGCTGTCTACAAAAAAGGACACTCAACATCGGCGTCTTGGACAAAACGCCACAATAGACAGATATAATTTTGAGGTAGGCTTTATGGTGAGCTTCGCAAATGACATCAGTAGGGTGATCACACGAAGAATTACTCCTGCCAATCGTTGTTTCTATGGGCTAAGAAGGCAATTGAGTAGCAAAGCCCTATCTCGAACTACTAAGGTAACTCTTTATAAGACACTAATCATCCCAGTCCTGCTGCATGGCGCAGAGGCATGAGCTTTGACATAACCGGATGAGGATGCCCTTGGTTATTTCGAGAGAAAAGTTCTTCGAGCGATCTTTGGTCCCGTCTGCATAGACGGTGAGTGGAGGAGAAGGTACAATGCCGAACTACACGGCCTATACAAGGACATCGACTTAGCCAGAAGAGTTCACATACCGCGACTAAGATGGCTGGGTCATTTAGAGCGGATGGAGCCCAACGTTCCTGCCAAGAAAGTCTTCGAATCCAACCCGGATGGACGGCGCAGAAGAGGACGACCTCGCGGTAGGTGGCGCAAACAAGTGGAGGGGAACCTCAACCAACTTGGCGTGCGCAACTGGAGGCAGCTGGCTCGTAACCGTGCTGGCTGGAGAGGTTTGTTGCTTGAGGCCCAGGTCCACCCTGGACGGTAGCGCCACCTAAGTAAGTAAGTAAGTAAGTAAGTAAGTATACAGCGAAATCGACCTGGTAACAAATTTGCGTATTGGACGTTTGAGATGGTTAGAACATGTAAAGCGAATGCGCACCAACGCTCCGTATCGCAGAGTCTTCGAATCTAACCCGGAGGGATGACGCAGTAGAGGATCTCCCTGCCGTAGGTGGCATGCAGAAGTTCAAGAATACCTTGACCATCTTGGAATGCGCAACTGGGGGCAATTAGTTAAAGACCGAGCTAAATGGAGAAGGTTGTTGGTTTAGGCCCAGGTTCACCCGGGACTGTAGCGCCACCAAAGTAAATAAGTAAGGTCCACGTAAGGTAATAAGTGCCCAAATTGTAAACTTAAGTTTCCTTACATGCTGGAAGATCAATCGAGTGCACAATATAAAATTATCTTCTTCTTCTTCTTCCTTTTCCAGCGAGGTTGTGATCCGAAAACAAGGGATCACAGCCCTCCCACTTCACCGCATTTCTACTGATCCGCCTATGGGGTTCGCCTATTTGACCTCAGAAAATATCGGCAGGCCCGCCGATTTTGGATCACTCGGTTACTGAGGCCAATGAAATGCCGATGTCATCGCATTTGTCTGATCCAGGCGTTTATAGGCCTGCCTTTCCTACATCGCGATGTCTTTGGAACGTGCATTGATGTTGCCTCTTTAACGGGGTTCAAATGATCTCTTCTTTGAGCGTGGCAATACCAGCTGAGCCGGTCGCGCTCTATTTTTTGTACGATGGTTTCCTTGATGTGAAAGCTTCCACGGATCTTCGAACTTTTTATTCGATCAAACTTTGTCACTCCTGCTGTCATGCGAAGCATCTTCATCTCAGCTGCCGTTAATTTACTCTCATACTTTTTGTACATCGTCCAATATTGTGAGCCGTATGCGAGCGCTGGACGCACAACTGCGGTGTAGAGCCTTCCTTTCAACTTAGGGGGCATTTTTCTGTCACAGAAGATAGGGGAATTTTCTCGCCACGTCATCCATCCTACGCTTACGCGATGATTGATGTCGTCATCACAAGTTGCTTTGCTATTGATCATAGATCCCACATATTTGAACTTTTCGCACTTGGGAAACACTGTTCCATTCAAATAAATGTCTGGAATAGGTCTGAGTGGATCGGAGAACGGGCAGCACAAGTACTCTGTCTTTTTTGAATTAATGCAATACCAATTTCCCTCCAGAGCGTCCACCTACACATCAAGTGCTCATTTCAGGGATGTAGCTCCATCGTCAGCAAAGAATAACTAATGTGCCTTGGGGTCCATCACTTTACCTTCAAGCAGATAATCAAGGACTGTAATAAACGGCAAAGGACTTAAGACGCTTCCCTGGTGCACCCCGACTTTGATTGGGAACTCTTCGGTTACTCCAGCGGGACATCTTACTCTTGTCTTTGCTCCTTCGTACAGGTCCATGATCATCTGTACATAGGTTTCTGGAATCCCTCGATGTCTTAGCGCCACCCATATCAGATCTCGTGGTTGTCTGTCGAATGCCTTTTCAAAGACAACCAATACAATATGCAAATCCCTTAAGGAATCACGATGTTTTTCCATTATGATCCTTATACTTTGGATTGCATCTGTGGTTAATTTACCCGAGACGAACCCGCACTGATCATCAGATAGCCGTAAAATATAAAATTATAACATGGACAAAAGTACTGAAGGGTACTGAAGTACTTTTTTCATTTGAAAATCAAAGATATAGCATATATGGTATGATATTCTTGCCTTCATAAAGAGTATCGTTGCTGCATTTTTACACCAAGTCATATACAGCACCTATAGCTACCTTTTCTACAACACAGCTGTGCAAGCTTATAATGTTCAGCATTTTCTTGGCTACATTTAGCATTAAACCGACGATTTCAGAGAGAATGTGAAACCTTTCCCATCAGTTACAGCACTTCTAATGGGTTACTGGCAGTGTTAGTAGTTGAACCTTTTTTTGTTAGATAGAGGGATACTCGATCTGCAAAATTTTTAAACTTTCGAAAGTTGATGGGCCAATACGTCCTCTCCCCAGATTGGCATGTTGTTTTTCCGGCTCGTCTTTCTCCTGTGTAGAGAAGTGGACTCAAATATGGATAATATGATAAAATTTTCCCTTAGGTATTCGGTTCGTAATAAATCTTTCGAAAACGAGGAACTTACAACCTTTTGTCCAAGTCAGTGTGTGACAACATAACCGCATTCAAATGAACATTGTTTTAGTTCAAGGCATCAATTTCCCTACTATGCGTTCCTGGGCCTAAATTCCGCAAGCGTGAGTTTTGCTGTGTACACAAAAAAATGTGTACGCTGCCTTGTTCCGATTCCGCAAGCGTGTGAGTGAGTTTTTTTGACAGTTGCCGTATACAGAACTGAAGAAATGTATTCCCCCTGTTTTCGGCTGTGAGTATATGGTGGTGTCGTGAATAAAAAAAAAAAATGGGCCGAAGAAAAAAAAAATAAAAACCAGTTATGATGAAACGCCAAACTCAGTCAGCTCTCTCGACTGACAAAAAATTACTCATCCAGCACATTGAAACTCACAGCATGTTGCGGAATCGCATAAACTGGCTTAGGTGTAAACGTGCTGTGAATGTGAGTTAAGCCAAAAAACTCACGCTTGCGGAATTTAACCCCTGGTTTTGATTTTTCCATTGCACAACCTAGGTAAACTTTTCTTGCTAACGACCAGAAAATGACTGCACACATAAACCGGCCTTAAAACCACTTTGTTTTTAAAATTCTTCGCGATCCCTATGTAGGTAGAATTATATCTACTATTTGATGTTGATTGTTCTTAATAATCTGCGCATATTATATTACTTATACGAGTATTTCATTATTATTATGCTCAAAAATCTTTTCAAATTCTACCAAATTTAGACAGGACAAGTGAAGCGCATTCCAGGACTACTCGCGTACAAAGAATTCCGCGATTGAGAAATATTTTCCGCGATTCTGCATGAATTCCATCAAATTAACACCACAAATTATTCCACTCCGTCGGAATGCTTATAATCTTGCTTGCTGAGTGCCACACTCAGCACGATTGATTTACTAGCTCCATGCTCACAATACATCCAACTCTAATATGATAATCGCTCCAATGAAATATTAACCAGCAGAGTAATGTTAAGGATTCTGAAATTGGATCCATGGGAGTACCTGTTTTGCAGTTTCACCAGATGAACACACCAAACCGAGGTTCGAATGTTTCGAGTCTTCGCATACCAACTTGGTGGACTAGTACTACTTAAATAACTTCGTAGCTGGATGCTGACAACACTCAGATGAGGTTAGGGTTTATTGTTTTTCTCTTGCCCAAAAATTCCATTTCATGTGGTAATTACAGTGGGTACCACATGCTACGGCGATGATCACACCCGACGGCAAGGCGTCACCATCAACGTTATCCCTGCCACCACCACTATCATTATCATCATCATCATCACTATGGTATGCAGCTTAGCAAGACTCATGAAGCTAACGTGTTCGCTGTACACCACATATACTCGTACTTGTACCATTTTCCAGCTTGTATCTAAAATAACAAGAAGCTATACACTCATGACATGTAATCCATCCGCAGGTTGATGATGAAAGGGATGATAAAGTTTTTCAACCGTACATCCCCCTGTTTTCAAGTTTTCGGACCAAATTCAAAGTTTAGCAATTTTACGAGGTGCAGGACTCTGTAGAAGGAATCCCACATGATACGTGTTGGACACGCATACAGGCGTGTGTTTTAATATTACACGGTGTTATTAGAATGGAGATTTTTCGCTGTTTGGGAATCTAAGGATTACGCGTGTAGTCGCGCGATGTTAATTTAATGGAAATTCCTTCAAAGCCATGTCGTCTACGGACATAACTTTGTTGTGGATGTGAGGCTTTAGGCATGTGTGTACTGAGGCATTGTATCGGTTTATAGACGCATAACTAGATTTAGCGCATAATTTATACGAAAAACATGCCACTTTGATGGAGGAACCACCCAGGTAGAAAGACAGAAAGGCGAAGTGTAATTTTGTGCTAATTGATGATGGTATTTGAAGAATTTTCGAATGCACATTTGACAGACCTTTATTTGTGTTTGATTGCGTTTTTTATACTTTACATGTTTAGACATACGAGTACGTAATGTAGGTGTTTATGTTTAGGTACGAATCCAAATTTTAAATTTTAAAAGAACTTCATTTTCATTTTGATCAAGAAGAGTAAAAAGAGGTGCAACAGTCAACCAAGTCTGCTGCTAAGTATCTTGTACCACAGGTGATCAGCGCTTGTCCAAGCCCTACATTATGTCATCGGGCAATTGCCTCCCTCATCGGAATGGATTAAGAGTCGATTGGAAGGTCCAGAAGGGATCCCTCCCAGATATTAGAAACATGCCGCGAATTAGTCAATTCTTATGTCAACATTCATGAAAGATACATGATTAATAGTTTAACGGTACCCTATTAGTTAATGTATTATATCTTAAATTGGGCATGTCTGTCCATGGGCGCCGTGGCGTAAGTGGTTAGTGTGTCGGATCACTACGCATGAGGTTCCAAGTTCGAATCCCACAAAACACCAAACAGTTTTTTCACGGTCCCACCTCTCGCGAGCGTCTGACAAACATCCGAGATTATTGTTGTCACGAAAAACCTTCTCAAATCGCCGTTCGGAGTCGGCATTAAACTGTAGGTCCCTGCCATTCGTGTGAAAAATATAACGCACACAACATGAGTGGTTGCGAGAAGCTAGGCCCTGGCACTTTAAAGAGCTGTTGCGCCAAGTATTTGTTTTTTTGTCCGATGCTAAGACTTCAAGGATCATCAAACGGGTCGACGGTTTCAGCTATAAAACGTTGCCAGCTCAGTCATTTCAAGGTGTAGCAGCTAACCGCTTGGATAATGACAAATACGATTGAGATAAGATACAAGATAATCTACAGTAGCTGCAAATCTATTGTAGTTGAATCATGTATACACATGTATGTATGTATTTTCGTCCATGTCGTCATATGATCGTGAAGGCATCACTGGCAGAGTATTCCATCATAGGATGAAAAAGATTTTAGTTCCATTATATAAAGTCGACCAGAGAACAATTCTCATTTACACAGGATAGTTCGATTCTTACCCGGGCATTTGCAATGATAAGCTGAAATATGAATGTGTTAAGTGGGTGCTTCAGAATGGAAACCCGAAATTCGCCTCCTGGGAAACATCTATATATATTTAATAAAAATTTGGCGCAACAGCTCATTAAGCGCCTAGGCCTAGCTTCTCGTAACTACTCGTGTAGTCTAGACCACTGGACTAGTGGGCTAGGTCTAAGACAATCCAAACGATTAATCAAGCCTTACTCCTATAAGGAAATCCTTAACTTAGATAGGGAAAGCATTAAGAAGCTTGTGAGCTTTCTTACTGGCCATTGCGGCTTGAGATACCACCTTAACAAGATGAACCTGTGCCAAGAGAAGGACTGTCGGTTCTGTTTAGAGTAGGATGAAACTTCCGAACACATTCTTTGTGAATGCCCGGCACTACACTGGTTAAGGAAACGTATTCTCCATAAGGAGATACTTACTTCAGTGGAACTGAAATGCTCCGCTACTAAAGACATACTCACTTACACACTAAAGACATTTGGGTTACACAGGATGAATGTAGTCTTCGGAGTTTCGGATACAAAACGTGAACGTTTTATTGCAATTGGATAAGTCGTTTTTGATTGAAAAAGTGACAAACAAACAAGCACAGACATTTTTTTTTACCTTGTAACAGTAATAAATATATGAATTCATATATCTTTTTCGAGTAAATTAAATGATCTTCGGACAGCTCTGAGTTCGATTGGAAATCAGGGAAACGATGAAGGATAGTTAAATACTTTCAGTCAATTTCCAACATGTTCAATGGAAAAAGTCGCAGGGGTGCTGATTGGAGATTCTTCGATTAGGAGACGATCAATTTGATTACATCTTCTTTACCGTTCTGAAGATTTGCTCGCAGATTTCTTCTGTAATAGACTCTATGATGATAGGCAAGGGCCCAGCAAGCTGGTCACCTTATGAAATGATGTTCACAGATTGGTAATTCTACAGAAATATCCAATATATCCAAGTGACTGCAGTCTAGGTCAACACTTGTTTATTGCTGATGCTCCAACCTAACTCCAGTGATCTTGGGCTAAGCTATCCGATTGCGATCGGTATATTTTAGCTCTACTGGAACGATTTAAAAAAGTCGATGTGAGACTGCACCAATATCAAGCCCTTACCTGGGGATAATCGGCGATAGCATTCTACATTATGCGCCACGATTTGAGGTTTAGTAGTACTTGCTGCTAAAAGCGATATCACTCAACTATTGAGTGAAGACCCGCTAGATAGCCTTCCAAAATTTTGCTACCAAATGGCACTTAACCATCATTTGTCCTTTGTCCAAGGCTGTTATGATTTTCACGAAATGGAACTTAAGCGGAATAACCTCTACCATGAATGGTAGCTTTGCTCTTCACATTATTCAGGGTTATCGTGAATAAATTTTCCCTCGGAATTTTTCCCCCGAAAAAAAATTAGGTGTCTTCAAAAAGATGAAATAATTCAGAGGAAAAGAAATAGATATCATGAATAACAATTCAGGAGAATTTTCAACGCATTCGCAATATTTAATTTTTCCCCGATGAATTGTTTCCCTGTTTTTGAAGGTACCTAATTTTTGTTCGGGGGAAAATTCCGAGGGGAAATTTATTCGCGATAACCCTGATTGTGTTTTGCAGCAAAAATCTACTTCCAAGAATGTTTCATTGTGTTCACATCGCTGTTTAGAGTCAGGATGAGGGGCTGTCGAATTCTTTGAAAAGCCCTTAGAGACTCTTATGCAATGTTTTAGATTTACAAGAATTTTCTTGTAGATAAAACGTTCAAGCTCAAAATGCATACGTGAGTGAGCCGGTCTATGCCTGAGGGTTTAGTGTCGTGCTGTTACTTTAATGAAAAATACGATTGCTTAAAGCTATCCAAGAATTGCATCCCCGATGTATTTTTAATTTTTTGGCGTATGAGGTAAAAATATAATAACCGCAGTTTCATGTAAAGCTTCTATAAATGTACTTCTTATGAACTGAACATAAAATTAATATCATGCTAAAGCTACTTGCATACCTATGTACCGAAATGTCGTGATGTAAGATGATTGACGGTAAACGACCGCGCGCTGCCGTCTATCCTATTCTGCTCCATAAATCCTTACCAAAAAGACATAAAAACTTGCAAGACTTTCTTTTATCAAGATACACTGATGATTAGCTTTGTTTTATAAAAAAATTTCGTCAGGCTATTTTGAAAGTGCACTGTAAAACACACATAAACGTTTATGCACTAGCAATTTCAACACAAAGTAATATCTTTTACTTGTGCATATCCTTGATAGGACTCGAATAAAATTTACAGAAACAAGAAAGGCGCGCTACTATACTTATGTGTAGTTAGCTGTGGTGGCTTTCGCGGCTTAAAGATATGCAGCTACGCCACCCCACACAACACAGAATAATGATCAAGATGACGAAGACGTTTGCTATGGCGATGGTGGTGGTTTTGGTGGTCTTGCTGTATACCACCACAGCACTAAAGATGTTAAGGACGACAGCGACAACGGTTGTTGTAATAGTGATATACGAAAAGCAATAGGCTGACTAGACGAAGAACGGTGCATGGTGGGTTTTAAAGTTGACTTGCGGGTTATTCCTTCAGAAATTTGGTTCTTTTTTCTGCAATAATCTCATTGCTAGTGCCTTCTTGCAACGAAGTGAATATACGGATATTGTGAATGTATACTACGTGAAGTACAATTTACAGGCACTTGAAGCATAATTCGCCTTTTTTCTTTTTTCTTAAGGTTGCTTTGTGACGCCATAGACCGCTTAGGGAGCACAAGCAGCAAGCAAACTGCTGACAGGATATGGTGGAGATAAATTTTATAGGAAATTCAGTTTTCTCTATCGTGATGAAAGAGTTATTTTTTCTGTGGTATTCCGTCGCCGTCGTTGACTTTGTTCAGTTGGTGTATATTTTATTGACCCGGTAGAGGCATTAGTTGCTGTATATTTACGGTTTGATGTAAGTCCTGGTGGTCGTTATTACATTTCCTGTTTAATTCTATGGTAATTCTTTTCCGAAAATCTGATTCCCAAAAAGTGTCCTAAGGCAAGAAGGGATTAAGACTAGAGAGAAAGAACCTACGCACATTGGACGCATATTTTTACAGCTTTCTTAACCCATTATAAAAGTTTGAAGTCAATGCCCAATGTGAATTTATGGACTTAACATTTTTATGATTCTGCACCACCGTAGTACTTGGTACTATTGATCTAAGGGAGATACGAGATTCGCTTAGATCAATGATTGTGCCATGTATCTAATTGAACTGGCGGGGAACAGTTGAGAAGAGTGCTGCTGCACGAACCTGAGACGACCAGACAAAAATACTTCACATTAGCAAATATTATTTTGTAGTAATGTATGACGTCATTCTGAAACTTTAAATTTCCAACGAAAATTTGATGACATAGTTGTTTGAAGACATTGAAGGAGGGCGAAACCAACCAAATAGCCAAACGTCATCAGTCGGCATAAACAATATTGAGATGATGTTAATCAAAATAGGCGACCACAATATGACATCAAAATCAGTCATCAGATACCCACGATCAAAGGAATATCTCCGAAAAGATCGTTCATATGAGCGCAGCACAAGGATAATGCCAATGCATTCTATTGTATTATGTATGCTTCACCAATATGGGCACCAGCCCTAATCCTTCACGCGGATTAAAAATGTCTAGTACTTTCTTAATCCCGGTACTGACTCTAGTCGATTTTTGAGCGGACAAATAAAAGGGAAGCAATAATCCCAGAAAAGACGGAGGTAACCAAGACCAACCCCAAATGGTAACCCAAACAAAGAAGCAATAAAAGCTGAAGCCGACCGCATATGATGACGATGCCAAAATACATTGCTGTTTAACAGAAATAGAGACTCTGTGAGGCTCCGCATCACATTCTAAGATATAAAGCCGTTTTACAGCCTAGAAAATGGAGGAAAAAAATGTCCTGTACTTACTAATGGAGATGGACTTCCCTACATATGTCTAGATCTCCTTGCTTTGGTCTCTCTAGTATCTTTAAATTAGGTTAGGCATTCTCAAATGGTAATGAATAAGAACGCCACCATATCCAAAGGCTTTCACCTTCCGATGCTCCTGTGTGATAAACCATGCTGACATACTATTCGTTGGTATTCTAAATAGAATCTCCGTCTTTCTAGTGTTCTTCAGCAATCCAAAATAATAAGATGAAGCGTTGATTATTTTAGGAGGATGCCATAAACATAAACTGTGCCGGCATTATAAATAGAACATATTCCTTTCACTTATGCTCTGCCACGATTTTTTTTTCTACACTTATAGGTCCTCCCCTTCATTGGAAAAAAAAGTCCCTTATCCAATGGGATTTCATTTAATTCGATACTTGATCCCTTGTTAATTATCACGTCACAGGACGCACCTCCTTCGTATGAATTTACAGTCGAATGGCTGTCATATCAATCATAATTCCCAAATTTCAAAAAAAAATAATTCAAACAAAAAAGGGTTCAGCAGTTTACTAAAAATGGTTGCACTTAATTTTTGGTTAATAAGAAGCACATTTAAACGCAATGCCAATAGGGTTCGCATTTCTTAGAGTGAGACAAAGCATTTTCGATAGAATAAACCGATTGATTCGCAGGATGTTCTCATACGATTCAAGTTATACCTTTTTTCGAGTAAACTAATCATGGGATGCACATTTGCTATGTTGCATGAAACTAGCTCTGTTCAGTGTTTAACAAAGGACACTTGGATCACAGTCGTGATGAACGAAAAAGGAACTGCGACACCATTAAAATGGGGGAACAAAAAGTTGTGAAGCACGATATGGCTTGGAAGTAAGAAAAAATAAACAAAAATAGAAAACATTCGTAGTGGCAATGACCTCGAAAAATAAAAAAGGTAAAAGTGTTGCCTTACAAGGCAAGGAATACGAGTACATCTGACGGGTATTCTCGAATTCATACATAGTTTACCGCCGATGAAACAAGGACAAGAACTTTAAAAAAATGCCTTCAGTAATGTAAAGCGGACATATGTACATACATATGTACATACTCATGTGTAGGTATAAAACAATAATTGGCAGTAAATTGTAGATGGTGACAATTCTGTCCCTGCTTTGTCTCACATGATTCATTGTTTCGCCCTTTTGTTCTTTTTGACATATGTGCATGTGAAATGTCTTCGGTTTTATAGGACTGACGAGATGTTGTTTTCTGCTTCAACATTATTGTATAAGAAATGAGATTGCTGTCTCAAAGGATACACGATGTAAAGTCCGCAGTAATTAACCTCCTTTTACGGCTCCTCTGTGTGACGTTGCTTGAGATAACTAATCCTGATTTCAATAATCTTTTCTATCCCTCTTTGTCGATTGTCTTTCGGACAGTTAAGCGGGGAGGATTTTATTTTTCTTGTTTCTGAGCGAATTGCACTATAAAGGACATAGGGCGATGCAGAGGAATGTTACATATATAAGCTATTCGTTATTCAGTTTTATTTTTTAGAAGAACTTGCACTTGTCAAATCAAGCTTTTAAGCAGACTCTTGAGACCATTATTTTATATTATTTGTTCTGATTTGATTTATATCTGTTGTTCTTCATCTAATTTGCTTTGGTCGTCTTCATATCCTCTATTTTGGTTATTATTCCTTTACTTCACCACTGCACATTGGTAGTTCCATCCATGCGAACTAACAGTGCTTAAGGACGAATAAGTAATGTTGAATAAGAAGTAATATTGAAGGACATCTAACTTTTGTCAGGGATTCGTCTTGATTCACAAAAGATTACTGTTTTCTGCGTGGCGAATGGCTTATGCAAGTTGTTAAATTGAAAATAAAAAAACTCACGATCTCGAATCACATGTCGCTTGAACCAGTAATGGAAATTGAACAACTGACAACTGTTACCGAAGATCGCCTAGAGAAAAAATCGTGCACAAATGTATAGGAGAAATTTGGACCTTCGTCGGTCCATATACTCGTACAGGACGCCCGCATTTTAGTTGGCTTGAATCTGCTTCTATCATATATTGTTGGCACAATCTACCTTTGCGAAGAAGAAGATAAGAGAGTAGAGTTTTCCAACCATGGTTTGACCATGAATGTGAAAGTGCCGGGAAAAAATCATTTGTGTCATTACAAACACTCCGATGGCAAGGGCATTGTACCAAGAGCTAATCTTAACACTTATCCTTTGTCTTCCGACCTTATGGACTTTATAAATAATAATGATTTTAAATAACGATGAACCACAGAATCGCTTTATGTACGCTCTCTCTTTTACGGATAATATGGACCTGGGCATGGGAATGACAATAGAGGGCACCAGGAGAAAACCATGTACCACCGGAATTCCGACAATTCAGTTCGGAAGGGTATGAAGAAAAGTTAGTTGTGGCTTACAACAACATATTCCAAATGGATGAAGTTCTTGGCAGTTCTTAGGAAGAATATAATATTTTACATTTTCAAAAGAAGAGATGCTTAAGATCCATTAAACTATCGATGAATCTCTTTCATAAACGCTACCACAAACATATTTACGGGAATCGTCTTAGATTGTCTAACAACTTGGATACAAAATAACGATCTTTTAAGTGAGTTCCAAATGAAGTCGTACCTACATATAAACAGAGGCACGAGGCAGAATCAAAACAACTTTCCAATTTCTTCGTGGACTTTAAGGCGGCCTTCATTGCTATAGACAGGGAACCCTTTTTCTTAAGCTCAATTTGCGATTCTCATTTAAAATGTTAAGGGTGATCCAACGCCGGTATGAGGAAAATGAAGATGGTGTGGAATGGGAAGCAGCTCTTGAGCTGGTTTGAGACAAGGACTGGAGCAAAGCAGGGATGTCTTCTAAGCCGACTTCTATTTTCCATCTCTCTGGGTGAGCTCCCGTCGTTCCTACATAGGGGGAAATCTTTTCATCGATCTACGCATAAAAGTACTTATGTACGCGGATAACATAGTCTTGCTAGCAGAAACACCAAATGCAATTCAGTTAATGATAAACAAACTTCTGCAATATTCTGATCTGTGGATGCTTAAAGTTAATACTGCAACGACAAAGATGATGGTATTCTGCTTCGAAAAGGAACGCTACGCCAGCGAAGAAAAATGATATTGGGAAAAGAAAAAATGGAAAAGGTGAAAAGATATAAGAGTATATGTAAGTACCTTGGAGTCACCATTACACCCAACCTTTCGTTTAACCACCATCTCCAAGCAAAACTCAGTGAACCATTAATTGCAGTTGGAAAGGTATTCTTGGGAAGGGAGTATTCGCTTCGAGTGCGAATTGGAAAGTGTTTATATCAGTTATGAGGTCTATCATATGTTATGCGGCTCAAGTACGGGGTATCTCACTATACAAGAAAGTAGAGAAACTCCTGAGATACTTTATTAAGAAAATGTACAGATTGCAAGTTAACACCCCGACGAGACTACAAACACTGTATGTGTATACATTTAAGATGTGCTTTAATTACATCGTTCGGATAAATGCACTACCTAGGCACCGGCTTCCCAAAATAATAGCCAAATACATCTATTCAGTCAAAAGTAACAATACTTCTAGGTTTGGGATAGATTAGCGAGAAGGCATAATGCCAAACTCCCCAGAGAAAACGTCACAGGCTCGAAAGACCCACTAAAGCTAATACACTTCACGGTATCCGCAGCAGTGTTTGAAGAATCACACAGAAGGTATATCAAAGCAGCAGCAGAACCATATATCCCAATCCCTTTCACAACTTTGAAGAAAGAAGTTATTTTACAGAGAGCTGTGGAATTAAAACTATCGCTGCAGTGTTCAAGGCTCGTGGGGAACTACTTCGTCTTAATGGCAGACTAAACAGCACCGAAAAGCTACAGATTGAATCATTTGCAGCCTACCTAGCCATTGTGTGGCCAATGAGCAAATGGGCAAAATGGACCAGTTTAGTCACAACAAGAGAGACACTCAATAAAGTGCTATGACTGGCATGTCTCTGTATTACTGGAGCCATGAGAACTTTCCCAACCTGGCAGTCCTGGAACTCACTCCCTTGTACCTTGTGGTTGAGGATTGCGCAAAAAAACGCTCTTAAGGATGGTGAAAGAAGGAATCGGAGGAGATAAGTGCATCGGAGCAAGAGAATTCGAAGTGTTCGGTAAAAAAACGTCCACTCTTAGCGATCCCTAGAGACGAAACCATTAGGAATTTCTTATCGAAGTTCAGCAACAAAAAGAGCATATGTATGCCAGGATAAGCTGGTATACACATGAATCAAGAACTAAGAAAGGAACTGGTGCAGTAGTATTTGGTCCAAGGGAAAAGTACTAAATATATCAGACGAGGATATATCAACCATAGACCCGCTTCTCATTCTAAAATTCCTCGAAGAAGCTGAACTGGAGAGGGTGCTGTAAGGGTGGTCTCTTCTCGCCGAAATAGGTAAGAGTACAAGACTCTCAAATCTAATTCTGGAAAGAATTGTAATAAGAGGGGAATTCTAATGGGGAAACAATAGTAGGGTACATAATAGACAATTAGGTTGCAGTATAACACACCCTTCGCGCAAATAATAATAATAGCCTACCTCAATGAGTATTCCTTTTTCATAGAGGGACTTTGAACAGCCCAACGGATTTGTCCAAACAAATTAACTTGAAAGGAGCAACTACATCAACGATAATTTACATGGTTTCCCTTCTATGTACTCGTACATACATATGTGTTCATTGGGGGACTTTTACAAACTTTAAATACATTCCACATGTATTCCAACAAACTAGCTCTTAATACTCTTGGCATGATGGGTGTAATATATTGACTTCTTGCAGATACATACTTATGGATGTATAAGACATTCTTCTCTTAAGTTCTCCTCCAAAAGTATGCATACGGCTTAAATGTTATGGGACACCCTAGGATAAATTGTAATTCTCGAATTTGGTCAAGCGTTGGCAGAACAAGACACTAAAGTAAGAACCTTTGTTATGCCCTAGATAAGCTTAAGCCATTGCGTGAGAACAATGGTTTGGATTAGTTAAAATCAAAGTTTGGATAGTTAAAATCACATAGCCTAGCTCACAAAAATCGTTACACGATGTTTTTATCGAAGAACGTCCGAAGAAGACGTGGATATACTGGATTTGACTTTGCTATTCACCAAGACAGAGGGCAGACATCGCCAGATATCAACCGTTTATTGTTAAAATCTGTGCGCTATGCTATCAATGAACCAGGGGCCTTATTTTGTATTGCGTTTCTAAAGCAAATGTATACAAACTCAATTTTCAAGTAATTTAAGTGGCGTATGATAGATGTTTTGACAATCTAACTTTCGGAAATTTTTGATTTAGAGTTGGAAGCACTTACACTCAATCCGAGAACCGTACATAATACCAATTCATTTTAGAATCGGATTACATTTCCGAATGGCAATCCTAATCCGAAAGCAGTACAAAATAAGGCCCCAGAACAAACTCAAATGTGTGCCATATGAAGTAACTGATGTGTTCCTTGGTGAGGGTAATGATACTACCCCTTAAGATAAGTCTCCTTGGCCATTTGTGCTGCCTTAGTTGGAAACTCTCGGAGTTATTATATATTGTAGATATGTGTAGAGAAGATATGATACATATACTCGTATATCACATGATTTGTTGCTGTTACACGATTTATTGAGTGAGTAGCATGATCTGAAACGTCTATTCGTATTGAAGGTCTTAGTTGTGCCAAAGTCTCAATACTCAAATAACAAAAATATCGAAATAGACGTCTAAAATAATTGCTTTGTTTGATTTTAGTTTAAGAACAGCTGATAGGGGATCGTCTCCAAAGTCCCAAAAAACCGAGTCTCCAAATTTCAAATATCACCTACAATTCCTCTGCCCGCGTTACTTTTTTTGTAAGAAAAATCTGTCTTGTTAACTTGCTTTCTGTTTTTAGAACTGACGAATGTAGATCCCTTTACCGGCTCAGCTGGTATAGCCACGTTCAAAGAAGAGATCACTTGAACCCTGTTAAAAAGGCAATATCAATGAAAGTTCCAAAGACATCGCGAGGTAGGAGTGGCAGGCCTATAAACGTCTGGATCACACAAATGTGACGACATCGGCATTTCATTGGCCTCAGTAACCGAGTGATCCAAAATAAGGAGGCATGCCGATATTTTCTGAGGTCAAATAGGCGAACCCCACAGGCGGATCAGTAGAAATGCGATGAAGTGGGAGGGTTATGATCCCTCGTTTTCGGATCATAACCTGGCCGGAATAGGAAGAAGAAGAGTGTATATTCCCTTTTGAGAGCACCAGCCTGTAGACATTTTTGAAGAGTCTTAAGTTGGTTGTCGAGTTTAATCTAAAATAGCATTTGCAGGGCTCATTAAGATTTAGTCAGTAAAAAAAATTTTAAATTCAACATGTCAGAAAGAGTTCATATGCATGTTTATTTATTTATTTAGCTTAATACAAGCAAGCTTAAATCTAACAACGAGGGACCTTAACTCTAAGCTTAACAATTTTTTATTTTTTTTTTTAATTTTTTTTTTTTTTTTTTTTTTTTTTTTTTTTTTTTTTTTTTTTTTTTTATATATTTATTTATTTATTTATTTTTTTTTTTTTTGTTGGGCCCCAGGGGGCCCACAAATTATATTATATTATATTAAACTAGGTCTTAAAATCTATCTTAAAAACTAGAGAGGGAACTGGGACTGGTTAGTTCATGAAGAGGTGTACAGGGACTTTCTAAGGGCGGATAGACTCGAGTGAAAGTCTAGGGTGTTCTGTGAGTTATTTGCCAGGCGTAACATTCTGGAAATTGGTTCGAAATTTCCGTAGTTGGTGCGGTGGTGAGGGAGAAGAAAGAGCGGTACGGACCTGAGGTTTCGAGGGTTAGTGCGAAGGGAAATCATTTCCAGTAGTGCGGTGGAATCGATCATACCGGTTAATAATTGGTGCACGAAAAGTATGTCAGCGACATCGCGACGTTTTGTAAGGGTTTGCAGGTTGATCAATTTTAGCCGGTCTTCATAGGGAGGTAAGATATAGTTGTCGGCCCATGGGAGACCGCGTAAGGCAAACCGGATAAACCTACGCTGCACAGCTTCGATTCTAAGGGAGTGTATGTTGTGATAAGGTGACCAAACTTGGCTGGCGTATTCCAGGAGTGGTCGGACAAAGGTGATATAAAGGGATTTAGAAACGTAAGGGTTTGAAAATTCTTTAGACCAGCGTTTTATGAAACCGAGAGAAGAATTGGCCTTGTGTACAATATGATCAATGTGGGAACGGAGGTTTAGCTCCCTGTCACAAATAATACCCAAATCGCATATAGAGGAGACTGAGGGAACGGGCTCGCTAAGAAAGTAATAGGTTCTGAGGGATGGGGGGAGGCGTTTACGGGAGAATGTTATGGATTGACATTTGGCGACGTTAAGTTCTAGAAAGTTTTTGTCGCACCATGTGTGGAATGAATTTAGATCGATTTGAAGTAAGAGAGAATCGGTGGGGGTAGATATTACCTTAGTGATTTTCATATCATCCGCGTAAATAGACAGATCAGAGTCTTTTATGACGTGACCAACATCGTTTATAGTTAAGACAAAGATCAGCGGACCAAGATGACTGCCTTGAGGAACCCCTGAAGTGGCGTTAATGGGGTCAGAGACTGAAAATCTGAAGAGAACCCTGTACTGGCGTTTTTCTAGGTACGATCTCAGCCAAGAAATGAAAGAGGGTGGGAAACCGAGGGCTTTAAGTTTAAGGTAAATAGTTCGGTGACAAATTTTGTCAAAGGCCTTGCTGAAGTCGGTGGTAATGACATCCACTTCATTACCTTTCTCTAATGCTTGTAGTGTTTTGGAAACGAATTCGGTCAGGTTAGTCGTAGTGGACCTACTTTTTAAGAAACCATGCTGTTGTGGGGAAAAAATGGATTTGCAGTGGAAATACAGTGAGTCGTAGACAATGCTTTCGAAGAGCTTAGGGATAGAGGAAAGTTTGGCTATGGGTCTATAGTTAGAAATGTCGTTTTTACTGCCTTTTTTATGGATAGGGAAAATAAAAGAGTCCTTCCATAATTTTGGGAAAACGGCTTGAGAGAGTGAGAGACGAAATAGAGTTGTAAGGGGCTGACACAGGACATCTACACATTGCTTTAGTAAGATGGCGGGCAGACCATCGGGACCAGGGGAGAAGTCATCTTTGAGCCTATTAATTTTTTCTCGCACAATATCAGACCTAATGTCGACTGAAGCTAGAGAGGTTTGAGGACAGTTATTCAGGTAGGAGAAAAAATCTAGGTCCGGTTCGTGTACATGGTCACTATACGATTGGCTGAAAAAGGTTGCAAAGAGGTTGGAGATTACTTTAGGGTCAGCAGATGAAATATTAAGTAATTTTAGAGTGGAAGGAAAGCCGTCGGACTTTCTTTTGACGTTGATAAATTGGTAAAAGCGCCTAGGGTCAGTGATTATACTAAATTGCATTCTATCGAGGTATTCGAGATAGAGGGATTCGCAGAGGATGGAAAAGCGGGAGTAAGCTTGCTGGTAATATGCGTAATCTGAGGCAGATTTGGATACCAGGTAAGTTTTCCATAATTTGTTTCTGACGTTGCGAAGAGTACGCAGTTCCTTATTATACCAAGGAGGTGATGATGAGCAGTTTTTACGAGGCAGATAAGGGACAGATTGGAGAAGACAGTCAAAGATTGCTGTGTAGAAGAATACGAGAGCGATATCAATGGGTGTGCTAATGTTTAGGAAGAGGCTGAAATTTATGCTATTGAGTAGGTTGTTAAGTTTAACGAAGTCAGCTTTGCGGAAGTTGAAAGAGAGAGAGTTCTCAGAATCAACGGTAATGTTGACGTTTTCATACGAAAAGGCAAGAGCTAGAGGAGGGTGATATTGGTCTAGGGTGCAGAGAAGATGGTTACTCGCGGTAACCAAGGAGTTATGGGGGTCGGATGAGAAAATCAGATCTAGCTGCCTACCTAAGTTGTTGGTAATGCCACTGATCTGAAAAAGGCCGGAGTCAAAAAGACGATCAGTAAGGAGGGTTTCCTTTTCTGAGGAGGAGTTAGTGGGAACAAATGATGATTCGTCCTCAGATGGAGACCATTGTAAAAGGGGAAGGTTGAAGTCGCCAACAATTATAAAATCGTCATCAGGATTAGCGATATCTAACAGAGAGTCAACTGTATCAACGGCCAGCTGGTATGCTTGGACGGGTTGAGAAGGGCGAATATAACAGCAAACAATATATACGCTCCGTTTGGATACAGATAATTTAGCTGATACGAATTCAAAAGAAGTGGAATTTGAGAATTTGACGAGGGTTGCATCAAGACGATTATGTACGGCTAAAAGAACACCGCGGCCGAAGGAGAGGTCTTCATGTTTCTGGCCGTCAGCGCGAAAGACTACGAAGTCAGAAGTGAATAATTCACAGTTAAGAACGTTGGGACAAAGGTTGGTTTCAGTTAGGGCAAAAATGTCGTAGGGAAGCGATTGTGATTTCAGGTGCACCATCGGGGTTTTGGTGCGAAGTCCTCTGACATTCTGATAGTAGAGGGAAAGGAGCTTTGGGGCAATTTCAATGGAGTGAGATGGATCGACTGTGATGGAGTTAGGGACGAAAATATTTATTATGATTGCTGCGAGTTTTTTGGAGATACGAGAGACGTTTGGAACCAATATGAGAGCCATAGGTTGATAGGTCTTTAGCCACAGTGGAAGAGGAGATATTAAAACTCTCATGAAAACGCGTGTAGATATTCTTAAGGGCTATAGGGTTAGTTGGGAGGCCTTCTTTTTGGATCAAGACCATGACATTAGTCTTTGTTTTTCCGTCGATGCAGACGGAGTCAGGCTTGTCATGTAAATAGGCTAGGTAAAGGCGCACATTTTCAAAAAGCCGGTTATCGCGCAATCTTGACATAATGTAGCGGCCATCGAGGTCATTGATTGTTGACGTTGGGTCTATTAATTTAGACGTGAGTTTGACGGTGGGAGGAAGCATTGGATCGAAAGTGGGGGGAGATGCAGTAGATGGCAAATTGGCCGAGATGGAATTGTTAAGAGAGACCGAGGACGAAGTATGGGCAGGGGTGCAACTGGGAGTGGTTAACGAGGAAGGATTGAGAGTGTGGGAGTGGGTGAAATTCGGGTAATTAACGGTGGGGGGAGTGTTATTAGAAGAAGTGCTATGGCTTGGAGGAAGACAGGAATCAGGTGACAGATTGAAAGAGACGCGATTACTTGAAATCCTATTGGGGTAGTTGACTGAGGGAGTGGCCTTGGTGTTTGGAGAGGGAGAGGGGACCGGCGGGACATCGAAAGAAACTCGCTTGATATTCGGCGATTTGGTAGCAGACTTAGACAGTACGGCTGCCGTTTTAAAGTTGAAGTTAGGAAAGATGCCCATTTTGAAAGACCAATTTGTGTCGGGTTTAGACTTGTTAAAGGACGGGAGATGAGTACTGCTGGATTTTTGGTGGGTGGTAGGTCCATTGTTTGAAATGGTGGATTTGTTATGCGAAGAGTGGACAGAGAGTGGGTTCAACTTATTATTAATTAACTTATCTCTATGGGTGAGGTTGTTTCTAAGTCTATTATTAATTAACTTATCTATGTTAGTAGACTTGTCCGTCCATTTGCAGATACGCATCTTTCCGAGGTTGAAATTTAAACTAGCAGGGTTTTTGAATAGCCATTCGTATCTAGCCGGGAGGTCGAATTTAAAGTTGCGAAGACTTCTGTGGTGAGAAGGCAGGATCAGTTCGCATCGGGAGATGGTGATACCGTATTTTTTTAAAAACAAATTCGTAATCCACGAGACATCAGCATTACGAGGGCTACCTTTGATGAGGAAGGTGGTAACCTGGAGGTTGTCAGGACTTAATTTATTCAGCCTACGCTGCCACTCAGAAGGTGTCCAGGTTGTTCCAAAATGCTTGATGAGTTTCCGGGGGGCAGCGACGGGTGGAGTTTCGGACTCTTGGACAGTAGGAGCAGCGAGAGATTTTGATGATTCGTCCGTCGGCAGTAAAAGGGAAGGTGGAGTTGAGTGTGAGTCGACATCTGCATCCAGTAACTCATCCAAAATTGATGTGTTGTAATGGATGTTTGGGTTATGTTGGGTATGGATAGGTAGGTCGTCGATTTTGTGGCATACCGATTCAATTCCATTCACAATGATTGAGCGCGTTGCAGTGACTTCGTCGCCGACACCATTGATTCGATCGTAAATTACGTCGAGCATTGGATCAGGTTGCCTAGGAGATGAATGCTTGCTTGACGATTGGAAGAGGATGTCAAAGTCTTCCCGTAGGGAGTTTACACATTCGCGCAATTTATCGAAAGAACTGATCTGCGAGGTATAATTAGCTTTGAGATCACAAAACACTTTGTTGAGATGGTGCAAGGTGGATTCTTCCTTCGTGGGACTGGCAAGAAATAACTCCGTCAGACCAGCAATTTTTTTTTCAATGTTACATAGTTTGGATTTGATATCCTCGGTTGAGTTCTGAACCGAGTTGCCTAAATCGTCAACACATCTAACACTGCTATCTAAGTTGGAGAGTTTACCCATAATCTTTTTAGAGAAATTTTTTTGGTGGGAGTCATTTGATTCACTAAGGCACTTTATCGCGAGGAGAACGTGCGAGAGTGAGATATTCTTGCACTCATCACAAAAGAAAAGGAGGTTGTCCGAAAGTGCTTTTACATATACCGTATTTCTTTTGTTAAGACCGACACATATGGCATGGAAAGATTTTCCGCAGATTCCTTTACAAGAAACCCAATCAGCATTATTGTCAGTGATTGGGCAGTTGATAATACCGCAAGACATGGCGAAATATAGGGTGAACAAGCGCGTCAGCGAAAATGGGGTGAATGGAATTGGTGGCACAGTGACACAGAGCACGATAATTACTGCAGATCTATGCAAAAATTTAATGGGAACACTTTTATCAAAGTCAGATGAAAGTGGGGCGAATGTCAGTACTTGAGGTAACGCACTTGAATACAGTTAGTAGGTCACTTAATTGAAATTGATTGCAAAACCGGGCGACACTTGGGGTAATGCACTGAATATTAAGTTGGCGAAAAAGCGGTTTAGAGTGATTTGGCGGAAATATTGACTCGCGAAGCAGGAGAAAATGAAAACACGTCTAAACGGTTGGACAGTTGGATTACAACGAAGAACTAAATATATTTTGCTTACCTATTGATTTTGGTATGATGGTCATTCAAACCGTTTTAGGTCCTAGCTGGGTAGGTATAAAAAGCAATGAGAAATATTACCTCTCATTCTCTTCCATTTTTGTTCTGAAAAGAGGTTCCACATGTTTATGCAAAAACACAACCTCTTTAAATGCAGTTGATAATGATATATAAAAATACACCCAGACTCATTCAATTATCCAGAAACCCAGTCCTCCCTAACATCAACCTTTTCTATTCAGAGACAAAAATGTGTAAGCCATAAAAGCTCCCAACGATAGCAAAATTAAATTAACCCTAGGAACCTTAGTGAGAAAAGTAATGAAAATTATCTCCCTAGCTTCGTACTCGAAGCGTCCTGTTTGAAGTTTCCTAGCATGACACTGCAGCGCTCTCCTCTATTTCATTGCTCCATCGTCTTTTATCCTTTTATTTTTCGTTCCGTTTTTGTTTGTTTTGAGAATAATAACCTGCATGCATATTCATCAGCAGCTAAAAGAGATGGAACCTTGTTTACACCAGAGTGACTTTCCCCGGAATACTATATACACACTACGAATACAACCAGGCAACAGAAACACCCTAAAGGTTAAAACTAAAAAGAAGAACACTGCTGGGTTGGGCACACTTACTTCCTTAAAGAGCTAATTATTCTATGGAAAGGAAGTAAATGGCAAACACGCAAAAGATAAGTTATAAAAATTAAATGGTCCGAAATTCCGAACGCTCTCCAACCATCTGCCGAAGAGTCAGCCACCAGAAGCAAAAGTGCACCACGCCAATTAAGGAGGAACTATGTACAAAACCAAAAACCCAAAGCAAAACATTTGGTAGTATTTAAGGAAAAACTTGTGCTATGTTTGGAACGGAATTTCCAAAATAATTTTTTTAAATTAGAGGCGATTTGTTTTTGTGAGTATGCAGAAAACTGACTGAAAAGTATTCGACAGACAACCACGAAATCTGACATGGGAGGCGTTAAGGCAAAGAGGGGTTCCAGGAACTTATGCACATGTACGAAGGAGCAAAGATAAGAGTAAGTTGCCCAGCTGGAGTCATTGAAGAGTGACTGCCTTTTGTCCTTTGATCTTTATTGCAGTGCTTGACTATCTGCTTGAAGGTAAATTGACGGTCACCAAAGTGTACCAGTTCGTCCTTGCTGAAGATGAAGCCATCGTAAGTGAAGATCCTACGTTCCTGCAACAAATACGGGTGGACATTTTGGAGGGAAATGGGTATCGTATTAGTCCAAAAAAGACCGAGTACTTGTGCTGCCCGTTCTCTGATCCACCCATTCATATTTCAGATATTTATTTGAATGGGACAGTGCTTCCTAACTTCAAACATCTGGGATCTACGGTATTACCAAAAGCGAGGCAACCTATGATGACGACATCAATCATTGCGTAAGCGAAGAATGGATCAAGTGACGGAAAAATTCCTCTATAAAAGAAAAATACCTCCTAAGCTGAAAGGAAGTCTCTACACCACAGTTGTGCATCCAACACTCACATACAGTTCAGAATGTTGGACAATATACATACAAAAAATACGAGAGTAAATTAACGGCAGCTGAGCTGAAGATGCTTCGCATGATAGCAGGAGTGACAAGTTTGATCGAATAAGAAGTTCGAAGATCCTTAAAGCCTTCATACCCTTAAAACCATCATACCCTTCCAGTAACTGCCAGCAGATAATATCTGTACAGCTAACTTGAATGAAGTCAAGATGGTGATTAACTAAGGTTAGGGCACATTCTTGCTTTCTGGTCATTTGAGGTATTTCACAAAATCTGTGCCTAAAAATGAAAGGCTGGGAGTTAAACCCATCACTAACAAATTCATTCGGATGCACAGGAGAAAGTTTTTCTGATCGTTGTGGGTTCCTTGATGTTGATGATGTTGATGAATTGACAGTATCGATTGCAGCCATCTATGTCCTCAATATTCTCATAGGCTCATGCTATATTTTTAGAAAGTCTTGTAATATTGTACTCGTGACTGCTATATGAATGAAGCGAAGATAGTGATATCTAAACTTAAATCCAGCAAAGCTTCTGGAGCCGCCGGCGCCCCCAAACTTTTTAAGGCAGGAAGAGATGAGTTGGTAAACATCATGCTCCAGCTCATCTACAAAATCTGGTCGGACGAAAGTATGCCCGATAAATGTAGCTTCAGCATCGTTTGCCTGATCCTGAAGAAAAGAGGCCCTCTTAACTGCGCCAACTACAGAGGTATAAGTCTTCTTACCATTGCATTTAAGATCCTGTCTGCCGTATTATGTGAAAGCCTGATAAGGATCGTCAATAACCTGATAGGTCCTTATCAGTGCCGCTTCAAACCCGGAAAGTTCATCATTGACCAAATATTCATACTACGGTAGATCTTGGAAAAAACCCATGAACATACGCACCACATCTTCATCGATTTCAAAGTTGCATATGATAGCTTGTATAGAGACGAGTTATACAGAGCCATGTCTCGTCTTGCCAAGCTTATCCGTTTGTGCAGAATGACAATGGAGAACTCTCACTGATCCATCAAGGTCGGTAAAAACACCACCGAACCATTAGATGTCAGGAAAGGTCTAAGAGAAGGTGACGCGCTTTCATGCGATCTCTTTAACATAGTACTTGAAGGAATTGTAGGAAACTCACAAGCCAACACCGGAGGTATAATCTTTTACAAGTCTGTAAAACTACTCGCTTACGCCGATGACGTTGACATATTCGGAAGAACTCAGCGAGGGAGTATTGAGATCGAGGCAGCGAAGATGGATTTAGCGGTCAATGAAAACAAAACAAAATATATGCTCTCTACAAAAAAGGGCACTCAACATCAGCGTCTTGGACAGGACACCACAATAGACAGATATAATTTTGAGGTAGGTAGTAAATTACTTTTTCTACCTGGGCTCACTGATGAGCTCCGCAAATGACACCAGTGGGGAGATCAAACAAAGAATCACTCTTGCCAGTCGGTGTTTCTATGGGCTAAGAAGGCAATTGCGTAACAAAGCCCTATCTCGAACTACTAAGGTAACTCTTAAGACACTTATTATCCCAGCCCTGCTGTATGGCGCAGAGGCATGGACTTTGTCAAAATCGGGTGAGGATGTCATTGGTTACTTTGAGAGAAAAGTTCTTCGAGTGATCTTTGGTTCCATCTGTATTGACGGCGAGTGGAGGAGAAGGTACAATTCCGAACTATACGGCTTATGTCATCGACTAAACCATGCTATATGTGTCGTATTAACAAATGTTAAACATTTCTGCTATAATGTTGCTGGGATTACTAAAAAGATCGAAATCGTACATCGTCAGCTGCAGCTTTCAACGTATTACTGTTGATGCTTTCTAAGGCACAGAGTGAGCGATTCGATAAGTGGTCATTGTTCAATATCAAGAGGATTCCAAATACGGGCCATGGGATCTTCAACTTCAGAACTACAGAATACTCGAATATGAATAGAAGGATATAGTATATAGATATAATAAGCCAGAAAAACTTAAAAAATATTAAATTCACTTAAATCTCCTATCTGTAGTGCTGTCATTGTCAATCTTTATCAAAATTATCTTCATAGCATTTACAATAATACGTATCAACAAATCTACCACACTTGAATGCCAGAAATTAGACGGCATTTAAAAGCCAAGCATGTTTCAAGTTACGATTCCTTATAGACATTGAAAACCCAATTTCCACTGCCATGTAAATCGAAAGTAGTAAGTCCTTCCAAGCTTTGTGCAATCGATTGCAAAGACATGTCAAAAACCACGGATGACACATATCCCACAAAACGGAAGTTTAATTAAAATGGGAATAGATACCCTTTCACAGTCGTTTATAGACCGGTAGAGTGGAAGTAATCGATAGAATCACTATCACCCCTCCTGCGTAATGTCTTTCAATCGTTTGTCTAATCATTGGCCAACATCTTTCCAACAACTCAATCTAGCAATTAGTAAAAGCCTTAATAAAACCAAATTTAAGTGCAACCATTATCAAAGTAAGTCCCCAAAGACCGTTCTCGTTCACCGCTGATGGCTACTGCCGCTGGCTGCCACGGCCGCCAACACTAGCGGCTACGCATCCCCTTCATTTAATGCGGAGCAATTTACTCTGCATCCACCCAAAGATCTTCAATTTGGTTAGCTGATATCAGGGCGTTGTTCAACTGCTTTTAATTGCATTTTGGCGGCTGGCCGGCACCGGCACAGACTTTCCCAAACCCTAGGCATTTGCATTCGAGGACATATGCTCTCTATGTGATTATTATAATTCTCGATTAAGCAACGTGTAAATTATTGATTTTAGGTTAAATTTTGGGCACTTAATGACCATCGATTAGTATGATAATTTAATTCACTGCTCTTCCTCCATGTGAAGCGCTTCGAAATCACAAGCACCGAAATTAATGTAAACCTTTAATTGAGTGCGAACATGTGCGTGGTGGCAATGGTGGGCCAGTGTAGAGAGCAGCCTTCAGTGCCAGTCTCGATGGCTTTGTAACTAATTCAGTCACCGTCGTTACCGAGCGCAAAGGATAGTACAGACAATAGTCGATTTAATGACAGTTATCCTTGAAATGCGTGACTCTTGGTGTTAATGCGATTTCCTTTCCCGATATGGCGGCAGCGAACGTTTGATATACTCGTATATTACCCTCTACAGTAGATTCATAACTATGTATAAATGAATTTACATGCTTTTTGAGTACCTATATGTCATTCTGATAACATGCGGAAGTGAATGCGCCATGTAATTAGGTCAATTTGCATTGGATTTTGTGAAATTTTCTCTCGATATTTAGCACAATCAAGCGTAGTGGGATATGTAACTGAAATGTTGATTAAATTACATGTTTCTGAAAAGTGCAGGCTACTTAGGAATAATGTCAATTTAAAGGCTGTTTATGATATGCAAAATGTTTTGAAAATGTTCTGGTAAATACTGGAAAAGACAGTTCTTAGACCAGCCGGACCTTATCTACGTCGAAATAAGTCGAAGCTCCCCAAATGTCAAAGGAGTTGCGACGGTTTCCTAGAAAACCGATAGTATAGGTATTTCAGTATAGCAAAACAACTAGATTGAAAAACTTTAACGCGGGTGTTCTACACGCGATTATTCTTTTACGCCTAATGGCGTGGAGTTTGCGCGGTATGCGATAAAACTCTCTAAAAGAGATACACATTTCCGCTAAAGAATGTCATCTCGGATTCTAATAGCTTGAATAGTTTGAACAGTGGCTTCACTAACTTTAGATGTGAAGTTAGATAATTTCTCAATAGAGTGCGTTAGTGAGTGTTTCGTACAGTAAATTTACCTCATCGCAAACGTCAACAACCAGTGAATACATCACTATCATCAAAGCAAAGTCAAAAATAGGCATAGCAGCCTCCAAGGAGTTCCTTTCTTCTCCGTGCTATGTACAATGATTAATCATACCATTTTTTTTTTTGGACGAAAAAAAAGAAAAAATCCGCTAAATTCGGCAATTATATCGAAATGAAAAAAAAGGATAATAAAAGGATATCCAATATAGAAAAATTTCTGCCGCAAATTCATATTTTATTCGTCTAAAATACTTATACACTTACACAAATCAATCAACCTATACTAGCCGTATTTTTTTTAAACCTATCCAGCCAGTTAAGTATTACTCTTGATTTAATCCCCAGCAAAAAGCGGCTGGCTGGGAATTTTGTGATGCCTAATTTCAGGCGGCGTAAAAACGAATGTTTTTTTAGTTATTTGTTGTTGCTGTCACTGCGAAGTTGGTTCCTAGAGATATGTTCGTATAAAATCGGCTGGCTTTGGCTGGCAAATCGTTTAAATGAACGACTGGCTGGCTAGGTTTCAAAAAAACACTACTATTGTTACAACATCGTCGCCATCGTCTTCAACGTCAATCGCACTCGATTGGCATCATTTTTGGTGGAATAATTTCTGCTTTTTAGCAATTTGGCGGAGTAAATCTGGCTTAGTTTTCAAAAAGTGGTACGACTCTACACATGAATATCTCAACTTGCATTTCACCGTGAGAATCGCTTTCAATGTGTCGACTCTCGTGAAGTTTCGCATTGAAGATGCATTTTCCTTTCGGTTTTGACATTCTTTTTTCTTTAGATTAACGAATAACGAAAAACTGATGCGAAAAAATTCACTAAAACTGACGCGCAGCAAATTCAACAAAAGCTGACGCGCACATGAATGGCAGCTAAATCTTACGCGTTACATGTACGAGTACATGGTTTACTCGTTCGCTGTGAACATGTATATAATATTCGCCTGCTGCCATTGTTCAGTCTAACAGTCTAATCTTCTCCACAAATCAAATTCAAAATATTATATGGTATACGTTAGGAATTTTGTATGAAAAAAAGGATTTGGAAAGTTTTCGCGGGATAGGTTTTTGGGAGCTGAAAAAAAGGAGTATCACGCGAATAAAAGGATAGATGGCAGCATTAACAATGATATACATATGTATTTGCGTAAGCAAAAATGATGACAGAAAGTGAAAATCGGTAATCGCTGCAGTTGGTCTTAGGTTTAAAAAAGGAATAAAGAAAGTATTTCATCGGAGAAATAGAGCCACATGGTCTCTCAACTCAAGCAACGTTCTGCAAAAGCAACGACATCTGAGAATTTTACTCGAAAGCCGAGCATCTAAGAGTTGGCTTCATATCTAAAATGCATAGCTAGTTCTAGAAGGAACTTAATTTGTAAACACTGGGAATTGTTAGGTTAGGTTAGGTTGGAGGGAAGTGCACCTAAGTAGTTATCACGGGGGCCATTCGGTCCATTGTGTTTTCCTTTGTGGTGTGGAACCTATAATTAAATAATTATCTTGCGGTCGGTTCTGTTGTGAACCAGCCTGTGCTTTTCATGAAGCCCATCATGTTCCTTAGTGGGACTTGTATAAGATCCCCTAGTTCGTTAAAAAACCTGTATCCCATATGATGGAGGCGGCGGTTTTGAAGATTTGGGCAATCGCATATAGTCTAAGAGCTGGTGAACGTTTTTGAAACGTCATTTTAGCACAGGAAATAAATATATTTTTTTGTTAAACTTAAGCTAATGATTACAAATATCAACGTCTGGCAGCTGTCTGTTGGTGCGTTTGGGGGGGGCTGGGCCCCAAAGACGTCGAAAAAAGGGATGCGGTCACGTCATTTCAGCAAAGCTGAATTTTTGTATATGAGTAGTTTACTTGTTTACATAACATATTTTACCACTGCCAGACATTTTGGCCGGGTCTAACATCCTGCCAGACGCAAGCGAAGTTTGAATGTCGCTACTTAAGCGATGTGCGACAAATGTATCTAATAGCCGATTTTCATCGACATTATTGAAGCATTTGAAAACTTACTAAGTGTGTCTTATAGGAAATTAAATTCTAAATTAAATAGTATATACACTCAATTTTCATATATCCAGTAGAACAGAAGATATTTTAAAAAGAGTCAGTAGCCGCGATACGAAACCATTTGTTTCGTATTAAGATATCATTTTCCTACAAAATGCATCATATGTCTTCTCCCTTCGGCTGTTCTACCTGGGAAAAACAAAGCAATCATGCTTTCAATAATTTTCGGTTTTTTTATTGGGTTATATAAATGATTTGGAAGAGTATAATTTCCTGTATTACGGTATTTTAATCTTGTATATCATGGTCTTCTTCGTCGTCAGGTCAGATCCATAATCACACACATTAAAGAATTTAACAATTTTTTTTAGTTTGCATGGAATAATCAATATGCAATAGTATTGCAATAAAAATAATGCATTATAATATTCATAATGTATGTACCTGAACTCTCGTTTTCATCATAAATATCAGGAGGTTGGATTACAACGTCTTTCACTAAATCAGGTAATTGATCACCGTTGAACCAAAGAAACTCATATACACCATTAGATTCCAACCATCCATTTTCAATTGGGGATAAATTAGTTGAATTTTTTAAATGTGCATTTCTCCAAATATTTGAAATATAATGAGCCCGTAAGAAATGTTGACGCAGCTCTGATTTACACGGTGGCAAATTTCCAGCGTCAACATTTTTAATTTTTTTATGGAAATCGTCATTCATGTTCATTTTGTAAATATCTCATATCTGGATTTATTGACGTAATATATATTACGGATATTATACAAACGACATACAAACTCCTCTAAGACTTCAAAAACTTGTTCCCTTGAGCCTTATACATGTACATCCAAAGTACCAAGCAAGATCAGTAAACGCTTTTTGATATTTGTGGGATTCATTCAATTGTATAAAAGGTATTCGTTTTCCTTTTCTGTAAAATGTAGCATAATAATCGCAACCAGTTGCTGCATGAAATCCTGGTAAAAAATTATACAAAGACTCTCCCAGAGCATTAAACAATTTGGATAAAAATCGTCGTGAATTTCCAACGCCAACCTCCTTCCAAATGTTCAGAGAGCTCTTTAAATGTTCCATGTTACCAAACATAATCACAATAACGTCTGTATCTGAGCATTTTATTAAAACATTTGCATCTTGATCGATGTTGCAAACATGGTAGACGATTTTGGTGTCAGCTTCTTCATGTTTTTCACAAGATAAATTGTCTTCCACAGTTTTTTTCACTTTTCCATTGTCAGTTTTAAAACAGTAACAAAAGTCAGCAGCATGAAAAAGCCATCGATAATTACAATATCAATATTGCGTACTGCCTGACTATCAACTTTTGCCTCCAACAATTTCATGAGAACAAATTTATCGGTTTTACAAACTGTTCCATCTAAATGGCACATTGATAAAGGAACAGGCATCAAAGGATACGATAAAACGTTTGCAATATCTATATATTGTTCCAGGGTATTGCTATAGGGTTTGGTGCTGCTCGTCCTGTTGCAATGTTATATAAGAAATCGTTACTCAGTTCTGGTGCAAAAGGATTTATATTTTGTTTAATGTAATGCATAAAATTCTGAAGCTGCACGCAACTTTTTTCCATTCTACTTCTTTCCAAGTCTGCTGTAATATCTTGAGCTTTATGCAATCCACATTCCTCAAATACGTGCGATATTATCGTTGATCTTATGCTGTGACTTTTAGACCAGCGTTGACGAGCAGATATCGAATTGGTGAAATGTATAACTCCTGTCAATCTTTTTGCAGCATCTGCATTTATTGTCTGTTCCAACGTCAAATCTATTGGCTGTCTAGAGAATGCTTTTTCGGTTCTTTTCACAATGAAGGTGTTCTCAAAAAGTTCTCTTAGTCCTGGGTGAGGTTCGTCGATTTTTAATAAATTATCGTGGAACTTGACCAACCACCGTGCGTGCGATTTTGGGCAATATGTATTTATTAAAATAATTCGAAATCTGCAGTACGAATGCTTCGTGTCAAAATTAAATAATAATTAACATCATCTACATAAATCATGTAGAACTGCGGTGTTTTGCCAAATTGTCCATTAATCGTTGCTTCTTGATATGCATTATATTTTCTAAACAATTGTATAAGGTAAGGATGGTCAATAGTGGGACTTGATGTCTGTATAGATTGAAAGTCATTAAGATAACTGATTATATCATCGCCAATTTCTATTTGTTTTTTCTTCATAAAACTTTCAAAACGTAGGATCTGAAAGCCCAAAGTCATTAAAGGATGCAGTCTCTCGCACGTGTTAAAAAGCTTTACAGCTATAAATCCAGCTACTGAATCATTTGCTAAAAGTTCACTATCCACCATTACATACGCCAATCCAGAATCATCTATAAACTTTTCTATGGCTTTGAAATAAGCCATCATAATGTGGAAGCTGCTTAGATGAATAAAAAGTTCATTGAATCTTGGTTTTTCAGTTGCTTGAATTTGAATAGCGGCTACTGACTCTTTTTAAAATATGTTCTGTTCTACTGGATATATGAAAATTTTGTGTATATACTATTTTATTTAGAATTTAATTTCCTATAAGACACACTTAGTAAGTTTTCAAATGCTTCAATAATGTCGATGAAAATCGGCTATTAGATACATTTGTCGCACATCGCTTAAGTAGCGACATTCAAATTTCGCTTGCGTCTGGCAGGATGTTAGACCCGGCCAAAATGTCTGGCAGTGGTAAAATATGTTATATAAACAAGTAAACTACTCATACACAAAAATTCAGCTTTGATGAAATGACGTGACCGCATCCCTTTTTTCGACGTCTTTGGGGCCCAGCCCCCCCCCCAAACGCACCAACAGACAGCTGCCAGACGTTGATATTTGTGATCATTAGCTCAAGCTTAACAAAAAAATATATTTATTTCCTGTGCTAAAATGACGTTTCAAAAACGTTTACCAGCTCTCCGACTAATAGCAGGTGTTTGATGGTTTCTGTCTCCTCATAACTTGACAGCTCCTGCAGTGGTCGGGTGTGTTGACGCCTAATCTAGCAGCCAACCTGTCAAGATGCGAATCTCATTTTTTTTTTTCATCGCCAAAAGGCTTTTTGTTCTATTTTCAACCACTGTCGGCCATAAGCTGCGAGATATGATACAGTCGCTTCTGGCGTACCAAGCGGAGTTAATCAGTTCTCTTGCTTTTAGGTCTATTTTCCTTTTCAGTTCACCAATAGGAGTTTTCACTGACATCCGAGTGTGTTGAAAATCCAATGCTAATCCATTTTTGTCTAGTTCATCCGATGCTTCGTTTCCTTTTATATTACTATGTCCGAGAACCCAGCAGAGAGTTACGTCATGGCTGTTGCATACTCTGTTCAACGTGCTACGGCATCTGGAAACTGTTTGTGATCTGACTTGCTAGCTGTCTAATGCTTTGATTGCGGCTTGAAAATCCACGAAAATGTTAATCTTGGAAGGATTTCGTTTTTTTGCTATGTATAGTCTGTGCAGCCCTGTCAATGGCGAAGACCTCAGATTGAAAGATGCTACAGTCTGTTAAATGGATGTTAAACGTTCAACTCCGTGTAATGAAGAGAAAGCTCCCCTTTCAGTTTAGAAGACTCTGGGCCAGCCATTCAGAAGTGATATTTTTATAAAATTCAAAATGTCCTCCATTTGCCCTTATACAGGGCTTGAGACGAGTTGGCCATATGTCACTCGCAGCACCCACGATTCCCATTGGAAAACTGCTGACTACTCTCCTAAAGCTAATTTTTAGCGACTCTAGGTTTCGGTGTCTTTTGGTGCAAACCATGCCCTCTAAAACGGACGATAGCTTGCAATCCAAAGGATTAAGATCCGAACTTGCTGATGGTCAATAGCTAATGCTTATAAAGTGAAGAACATTTTTCGTTAGCCAAGTTTGGGTAGTTTTTGCTTTATAGGCTGGAGCAGATTCCTGTTGGAATATCCACGGCTTGTTTTGGAAGAGGAACTGATTGAGCGGTTTCACCACCCTTTCTGAAACATTTTCCTGGTAGACTGCTGCTGAAGCTTTTACTCCACTTTCACAAAAGTGGACTTCTGTGAAGCCGTCATAGGATATTCCCCACCAAAACATGACAGACACAGGACGATGCCCTTTCTGGGGCCTTATTTTGTACTGCTTTCGGATTCGGATTGCCATTCGAAAATGTAAACCGATTCTAAAATGAATGGGTATTTTTTATGGTTCTCGGATTGGGTGTAAGTGCTTCCAACTCAAAATCAAACATTTCCGAAAGTTAGATTGTAAAAACATCTATCAAACGTCACTTAAATTACTTGGAAGTTGAGTTTGTATACATTTGCTATAGAAACGCAATACAAAATAAGGCCGCTGTACTGAGAGACAAACCTACGGCTAGTTCTTAGCGGCTGCAGCGTTTTAAAGATTAGCCCCTTTTCCATACCGTACTTATAACGGCAATCCTGTTTTCCTATCGCTCTACTCCATGCTGAAATCTTTACGCAATTTTAATTTAAATCTGCGTTTGAACAGACTAAATATGAAACCAGAAATGACACAAGCCAACACAAGAGTGCGGGTAATACCAGAGGCTATAGGGAACCGTTAAAAGTTGTAATAGTATTTATGAAAGTACTAGGTATATACAATATTCACATACAAAAAAAAACACACTTAGCAAATCGAAAATTTTTGATTTAAATAGTATATGACATCATTTCAATTTATCACGGACGCGATTTCGGAGTTTTACGTAAGCATTTCCATTGAACTTTAAAAAAAAATTATTTCACATGAAGAAGAAAATTTCAATGATGGAATCAATTTTAAAAGGATTTGCTATTGAAAGTAATAGCATGTCCCCACCAAAACTAAATACGGGATTTAGCAAGAATTTAGCTAAATCCACCTAAATCTTCACTAAATCCCGAGGATTTACCATACGATTTGACGTCTATAAATCCCGTCTAAATTCGAGATTTATAATAAATCTCATTTAAATCCTCACGCGACACAAATCAAACAATCCTTTTTTATGTAAGCACATGCCATTTTCGTGTGCTGACAAAGAAAAAATTGAAGTCTGTCGAAAAGTTTCAAACTTCAAATAAATAAAATAAAATATTAAGCGATTTGGATTATTTTTTTGCTAAGTATTTTTAAATGTTTGTACATAATTCGTACATAATACAAATCATTTGCTTGCTTGCAGACAATGGAACAATCAAAACAGGTGAAAAGCCGCAAGGCATGGTGCAAACGTCAATATAAATCCTAAATTCCGGTGGGGACACCTCACGTAAATCTAAATCTTTTTTCCCTAAATCTCGTATTTAGTTTTGGTGGGGACATGGTATGAAGTAACTAAAACGAAGACATTTGAAAATTTTGAATTTCGCTGAAATTGCCTACGCATTACGGGTTCGGCGGAAATAAATTATTACGTATCACGATTAATTTTTCTGGAGAACTGGCACAGAATTCAACAAAGCCATTCCCTTGTATGGAATTTAATTAACATACCTATGTATACATCTTATAATACTTTCAAATGAGATAACCTACTTTGTGTAATGGACCACAACAAAAAATCTTGTTAAGTTCAATATGTAACAAAAAATACCTTATCCTGACTACTGTTCTGCAAGAAACGCGTGTACTTTCCTTCAGCACAACAATTTACTACTCACACCACAACAATCAGAACAAGTAAAAATGTAAACTCATCCATTCGTAAATTGTGATGTCAGTTATGTAGTCCATCTGTCCGTTTAAAATTCTTTTACAAGTATACGAGCCAAAACAATTTCAGATAACAATTCGGGAACGAAACAAGATGAACGAAGTAAGCAATCCAGCAATCGTTTTAACATCTTATTTTTGTCTCTATTATCCTTAAAGCTTTTTTGCTCGGAAAATATTTTCCTCAGGAGCAGTGAGCGAAAAGTCTAAAAAAAAAGATTCTGTAAACTATTCAGTACAATTTTCGGTGAATTACTGCGAAATAAAACTCAGTCAGTCTGGCAGCGGCATCGCACAAAATTAATGGTACCACTGACTTGCCTGGTGTAAGACGAGAGTAGATGACGATAGTGTTCTTAAGATGTCCTCTATTACGGAAACTTTCGAGTATCTTGGTTATTTGCAGTTTACATGCTTACCTAGATATTCATGGAGGCTGTGGGAAGCTTTTCTCCTCTTGTACCTTTTCTGCCTACAGAAATTTATAAGTTTGTGAATCTAATTTATTTTTTCGTCTTCGTTTACAACATATGTTATGAACTGAACTACTTTTTGCACGGTTTGAATGTAATGCAGTACATGTGGTGTCTGGCTGACTTTTGACTTAAAATTCCATAAAACATCGGAGTGTCCGATTGTAATAGCAAACATATGTATTTACAGTGTCAAGAAACTTGGCAATCATACAGAATTTATATATTTTATATATTTTTTGCTTTACTAGAGTACGCGGCTCTGTGTTTTTTATCCACCACAGGACGTAAGAAAAACTTCTGCAATGGTCTCTTGCTGATGGAAATGTCAAACGAATATCTTCGTATTTGCCCACTTTTCCTTTTAGGTTTATATACATAGGTTTCTTTTTGTTTTGGTAATTCTTATCGATTTTTTAAAGAATATAGCAAGTCATTTTAAGTTGATACCTGAAAGCGATTTACTCAGCGAATGAGGACTAGAAAGCATTAATTTAACAGCACGCACTCGCTTCACGTATTATAGTATCTCCTCGCGGTGACTTATGAATAGCTTGCAGTGAGCTTACTATGAGCGTTTGGCTAATATTTTCCGAGCATCTGAGCTCTATTCTCAAGAACTAGCGGTATATGAACAGAAGAAGATGAATAAGACCTCATTACATATCATTTAATAGCCACCAAAGGAACGATTGGGATAAGCTACAGTTAATATTAACAACTTATGCATGTGGTCCCATCATCCATTTAAGTTTTATGCAATTTATCTTATACTTAGTGTATTAATCATCATATAGTGTGTGCATTAGACTAAGAGAAATAGGATGCTGGTGTACCAAACCTTATGGTCACAACAGCATCCGAAATCTGCTATCACGGGATCTGGCAGCTAATCTACCCGACTATATAATTCCCACAGTGAATTTTAAAAATAACGTCACGGTCAGATTCCCAACCAGGGCGGAATGGGAAATAGGTGAAGTGACAAATAAGTTCGAAACAACAATCTTCACCGACGGTTCAAAAATGGACTGTTGGGTAGGGGTAGGGGCGGGGATAGTCTGATTCCCTCAATATTTCCATGTCTTACCGGCTTCCTGATTCGTGCAGCGTCTTCCAGACGGAAGTTCTTGCTGTACGTGAATCCTGCCGCATACCCAAGCAAACGCCTAAGCCCCTAAACTCCATAGCCATCCTATTGACAGCCAGGCCGCTACGAAGGCTATTGTGTCCGCCACTACATCCTCGAGGCTAGTAGAACAGTGCAAAAAGGAACTCGCGGAACTCGGTTCATGATCAGTCTCCTTTGGGTGCCGAGTCACAGCAACGTTGAGAGTAATGAGCGAGCTGATGAACTTTCGAATCTGATGATGATTGATGTTTCCCTAGCAAAGCCGGTGAACATCCCGTTGAGGGTCCTTAAGGGAGGAATATTTCCGCATTATCTATCAAATGCTGATAGCAGACAGGGGGTACAGAACTGTGTAATTTCCAGGCAGATGTGGACCAAATACTACTGGAAAAGAACACAAGATTAGATCTATTAAACAGAAACCGTGCAGATATTGCAAAAGTTCTGGCAATTAGTACTGGTCACTGGCCCATCGGGGTTTATACGGCCAGAATAGGCACTACATTTAATGCACACTGTCGCAGCTGCAATATTGCTAACGAGAAAGAAACAATACTACACTTCCTTTGCAAAAGTTCGGTTCTAGGCAGTGCTAGACAGCGCATATTAGGTAAACCTTTTCTGCCAATCTAATAGAGTTAGCGGAGATAAGCATTGAGGACATTATCAATTTCGTCAATGTTATGACGTGGATTTGAATAATCTTTACTCTTTTTCCATTTCGCTACAAGTTAACGCCCGTTTTACGTCCGATAGGTCACATGAGTTGTCGTATTAAAACGGCGCTTTTGTGCTAATTAAGTTTCAGCATGGTTTGTTAATACAAGCACTTTTACCTACCTACCGAGTGTAATGAATCTCACCAAAAAATTATTTTCCTTTTATTGTGTTCAAGCTGACAGACGGTCTTTTGCCATGTTAAAATTTAGACTAAGATACAATTATGTCAATAAATTATATTGAAATAAATAATCTTTAAAATCTAACTTTCCAGTGCCTAATCTTTGCAAATAATTCCAAGAGTTCTTGATTTATTCTGCTAAATAAGGAGACTATGTTCTATTGCACGACGTGTTTCCTAACGAAGCTTTTTATTGTACCATAAGATGTGGTCAATCTACAGCCACTTTCCTCGCCGTATTGTTTTCATATAAAGTTGTTCCTTCCAGATATAATTCGGCCAGAAAGTACCTAGGAGTATAGGCAGACATACATATTCAAGAAAGATTGGACCTTGTGAGTGACAGCAGTAGTCAACTTCTAAGCTCTGAAGTACCGACTCAATAGAAAAACTAACTTAACGGTAAAGTGAAAAGGCCGGAGATCACTTTTTGCACTGAAAACTTTGCTTTCAGACTTTACAGATAAAAAGAACGTTGATTTGGAGCTACACTTAAACACTGGTAAGTAAAGCAGCAACATTTCAGAGGCTCACGGTTTAAATCCCTGCTCCCGACTTTATTCGTTTTAGCTCCGGAATTCTAAGCCATATAATATAAATACATTGTGTGGTATGAAAGCTGAGGATTAGTATCAGAGTAGTCAAGGTGTTAATCCGCAGCTTTCTTTTGCACGAAGAACATCACAGCTCGTCACTAGAAATAAGAGTGGTGGCAGTAACATTGCTATGTATATTTGTATCTTTGTTATACCACCCTTATGACCTCCCAATCATAAAACAACTTGCTTGCATGAAAAAAGCTTGAAAAATCTCGACAACAATGTCGTCAATAAAAAAAATATGTTAAAATATTCCTTGACAGGAACACAGTCTATGCGACACCATTGCTGAAAACGGACTTAGATTAACCGACTCCGCTCAGCGACAGAACATTTCAGCATCAAAGCTTCAAGCAACTTGGCAACTTTCTGATTAAAATACTTTTGCTGGAGCATATACAGTGTTGTAAAGTCATTATGGCGCTTGAGCACCGTTCTTAAAACGGTCAGCGTTAATTTTGACCTCTTGGGCACCAAAACTGTCATTTTCTCAAAACATCTTCAAAGTACATTCAATTTAGGGGTTTCCAATAAGAGGTTTGATTTGGAATAGTATGCTATTCTGTCACCGGATAGATGACAAGTAAAAACTACGCCATTAATAAACATGGAACGATACACAAACGACACATTAAAGTTCTTAAAATTCGCTACAAAAATGGAGAAAATTTTGCTGAAACAGTTCGAAAAGTTAAAAGTTTACTAGGTCGACGTGAAGCACCTTCTCGTCCAGCAATTGCTAAATTGGTTCAGAAATTAGAGCGATTGGAGCAAGTTTATGATGTAAAGAACCAGAATCGTTCGAGGGTATTGCTTCTGCAGCTCGGAGTGTGGCCGAAAACCAAGGTTTGTTGATTGCATATCGTTCTCAGGAATTAGACATATCACGAACAACACTCCACCGAATTTTGCATAAAGACTTGTATCATAAAGCCTAAAAGGTTCAGTTAACGCATGAACTTAAGCCTGCCGATCATCAGCAGCGCCGTAACTTTGCCAATTGTGTATTGGAAATGCATGAAATTGATCAAGAATTTCGCCAAAAAATCATTCTGACCGATGAGGCACATTTCCATCTTCTTGGTTTTGTTAATAAGCAGAATTGCGGCATTTGGGGCTTTGAAAATTCAAGAATGATTGTTGAGAACGTGTTAAACGTGTTGGTGTTTGCGCAGTTCTTGGGCAGGAGGCATCATTGGGTCTTATTTTTATTTTTTTTTAATGTTTTTTTTATAGCTGGATATTAAAGGGATGGATGCGGGCGATGTGTATTTCTAATAATACGGCGCTACGTGCCACACAAGTGGCGAAATCATTTGAAAAGTTTCCTGGCAGAGTCATTTCTCAAAATGGTGATCGAAATTGACCGCCGAAATCGTGCGATTTAACACCGTACGTCTCTTTGGGGCCATATGAAAGAGAAGGTTTATGCCAACGCATTCAAAGCCAACATCCGTGCCGTTTTCGATGAAATAGAGCCGCTAATGTGCAAAAATGTGATGGGAATTTTTATCAATAGAGCCTGGATGAGCAACTGTGGTCGTGGAGGTCATTTGACTGATATTGTTTTTCATTATAAATGGCAACCCTTTCTTCTATCGATTTAAATAAAAATCAAATCTTATTTCATAAAAACTACGGGTTTTCTTGATAAAGCAAAATTAAACCTCTCATTGGAAAACCCTTTAGTACCAAGTGTGGAAATTACGTTTTCAGGAATAGTAAGTCGATGCGTAGTATGAATCGTCATTAAACTTCAAAGGAGATGGAATACATATACTTAATTAGTATAATAGGATGGTTGCATTCAGATCAAAAAGCAGTTTATAGTGTGCAGCTGCAGCGTTATAAAAGAAAAAAGCACTAAAATAATTTTCTGAGCACTAAAAAAAAGCCCAAGCACCAAATTGACCTTTTCGGCACTGAAATTAACGCTAAAAGCACTGATTTGGCAACGCTGAGCATATACTCCGACAAGTGAGTAAGTTGACAATGTATGAATACTGTTTAGCATAGCAACCAAAAGTATCACATGCAATCACATTATGTATTTGGAACAGTTTATTGCAATTATAATATGTTCATCCGAAATAAAGTATTTTATTCCAGTTGGGTATATTTTGTAGAATAAAAATTAAATTTGATCAACAGTTCATTGACAAGTTGGAGTTCAAAGCTGCATAGTCCTTTTAAGTCTGATCACGCATTAATTTTCATTTGGATGTAAATAAATTTAATTTATATCATTAATACTGGTAAATAAAAGCAAGTTCTATTCCATTTAAACAAGTTTAATAAACAAAATAATTTGACAAATATTAATATGAATAAATATATTGTTTGCACATGGAAAATATATTTGCCATAAACAAGTAAAATTTGGAAACGAACTATTTATCTTCCAGCATATTTTATTTCTCTAAACAAGTTTCTTTAGAATCTGGAACAATAATGTATATATGCCAATTAACTTTTAATAATAATAATAATAACTTCTTTATTTTAAAAATAGCTAATTTTAATTTCGAATACATAGAATTTCATTTTTATTTATTTAAAATATGAAAAAAGAATAGAACATACGACATGGGCTAACCCGTCGTCGGTAGAGAAGTAATTTTACGTTTAAAAAAGTAATTAACATTGACATTTTATTTCATTAAATTCCTTAATTATTAATTTTCTGTAATTCAGCGCGCAATATATATATATATAATGGATGACATTTTTCCAATTTTCCTCTAAACTTCCATTTAAGATATATACTAATTCTTTATCTGAAGGCGAGTTTTTCGCAAAGTATTTGCACCTGATCCCTCTAATTACGGACGTCTACCCATAAAGTGCTGAATTGTTTCATCCTCTCTTAAATTACATGCGTGCATAATTTTGTACCGCCGATTTTATAGCTATTTCCATTTAGATGAATAAGATCTGTTCGCGCTTTCAAAATCCATGTTATGTCGCTTTGCACGTTTTTATCGTTACAGTATGCGTTGCCTTTAGTAAAATCCAGATATTTATATATTCGTGTTTAACTATTTGTGGCTTCATATACATCATGGTAGTATATCTGTTTCTTCAAATTGTCTGTTAGTGCAATGCAATTTCTGTACCACTCGGTTTGAGTTAACTCCACATCCCAATTTAAGCCAAAGCCTAAGTTTAACCTCTGAAGTTCTTTGAAACTTTTTGATTTTTAGTAGATTTGCAAGTTTGTGTGGTAGCCTTCCTGGATTGTACTCAAGTAATGTTTTTGCAATTTAACGTATATGTAAATTGAGGGTGTAGATATGACGCTCTTCTACTCCAGTTTCGAGTGCTATAACATAACATTTGGGATAAAATCAGGTAGTTTCAGCAGACGTTTGATGAAATAGCGTTGTAACATATCTACATCTTCAAAGCAAGAATACGCCCATACCTCTGTCCCATATTCTTGTATTGCTCTACAAGTAGCTAGAAATAATTTCCATTTTGCATTAAGCCCGATCTCTTTCTTATTAATGAAATCCTTCCATGTTGCGTTAATACTAGCTTTCGCCGAAGAGTTTCTGCTACTTACATGCTTTACAGAAGACATTTCAGGTGTAAATATAACTCCTAAGTACTTATATTCACAAACTATTTTTATTGGTTCTCCCCTGTACGATCACTTCTCTTGCCTAGCTAGTCTTCCCTATTTTCTGAAAACCATTATTTCACTCTTATTCATATTTATCTCCATGCCCCAGGTATTACAATACGTGTTTAATTTATTTATCATTCTCTGCACGGTCTTAATATCATCGGCTAAAATAACGATATCTTCTACGTAAAACAATAACATTATATAATATTTATCTGACCTACACTTAGTCCTCCCCCAGATGATCATGCAGATCATTTAAATACATCGCAAACAGTAATGGAGACAGCAGGCAACATTGTTTAATGCCGGAAAGAGTTCTAAAAGAATCTGAAAGCTCCGATCCCCTCTACACTGCCGATGCTGTTTCTTCATACACGCTTCGTAAAAAGTTCACTATTTTCGAAGACAATCCCATCTCAAGCAGTTTGTGCATTAGGTGATTTCTTGGCACCATGTCGAACGCGGCCTTAAAATCGAAAAAAAAACGCATAAACTTGTTTCTTTTCCGCGAATTTGAGCTGAATTATGGCAGTAAGATTGTATATGTTATCTGCTATCGAGTAATGTTTACGAAATCCGGTAACCAACTTAATTGGTATTCATTAAGTTTTTTGTATTTTCAACCTATTCCGACAGCCGTTCTGAATTCTCTAACTTTTATTTAATACGAATATATTTCAAATACTTACCTTCACACATATTCATATGTTTATTTTTTTTGTGTACTGAACTAAACTATGTAACTATGTACACGAGACTAGAGTCCTAGCGCTATAACTAACCTGATAACTAAAAAGTGAGATCGACTTGCCGCAAAAGATTTTTAAGCACTTCTTTTAAAATCGTAAATTAAATCCAGCAACCATTCGTGTTGTGTGTGCTATATTTCTCGCAATAATGGATGGTGCCTCCAGTTTTAGCGGTATTTGAGAGACGATATTTTAAAAACTCTCTCATCACAGCTATAGTCTTGATGAAGAAACTTATTGGTATTCTGCTAGGATAAAATATTAAACTACTCGTAGAGCATTCAATAAATACCAAACTGAGTACCAAATATACATGCTTTTTTAAAGCTTTCACACATATGCCGACGTCGGACACGGAACATCAGGTATTCAATCTCCGATGTATGGAATTAAATAGAAACCTTCACACATTTCCTGTATTGTACCTCTATAAGTATATCTGGTGAAAGTCGTATATGCGATTCTCTGTCTCACGGCTTCATAATCTAATCTTGTACTGTTATCGTACAATGTTTATCGTTAATATGATGGAATCACCTAGGCTTAGGGCATGATTGATTGAGCATTTCATGGCTCTCATGACTTTTAAGGGCTTTTAACACTAAATCATTCATATCTTACTTCGGTTTCATCTGATTTAGTTTTACTGTGTTGCAGAAGAACACTTTAATTAGTTGGATTATATCCAATTGCATTTAGTGGCCTTTTAGTTATGCATAGCTAGGTATTTTGAGTCGCCGCCTATCATGTATATCGTACATCCGTATCATATAATTATAATGAATTTCCGACGGGACCATCTTAAAACGATATAGTTTTTATCTTATGTATTTTTAACTCTTAAGCACCCATACCCGATTTCAATGATTTTTAGATAACCTACTCGCTACACCACTTTACCACTCTTATAAACTACTTCTTCTTCTTCCTTTTTCGGCGAGGTTGTGATCACTCATATAACTACATATAATCAAAATTCCGTCTGTGGTTCTACAGTAAATCTCTGGCGCTGCGCTTGCACGGGATACGTAGAAACACTAATAGAAATTTGGATTTGTGTGACATGAGCTCAAGGTTTCAAACTCCAGCGTATCCACGGAAATTTTTTCATTTTACGAAGGTAAAACACGGCCTCGAAAAGTGTTGTATGCATGTATGTTGTAATCGAAAACTTGAATCTTGCTTTAAGATTTACTCCCTTTAAAGTCAAACCTGTGTAACGTAAGTTCTTATTGTATGCGACAGGCCTTGTGATCTACGCGATTTTATAGCTTTCTACCTTTATCCATCGATATTCAATTTTTAAAGCAAACATTAGTAAAATGTATCTCATATATCTAGTATCCACCATGCTCTTCTCTTCGACTCAAAAAGCATATTTAAAATTTTTGTGTAAAAGTACTCAATTAGAAGAACTCTGAAATATATTTCTTCTCCTCATCTGGTAACTTACATATCTACGGGAACTCCTTGAATGGAGAACAACAAATATAGATACAAAGACATGTGCGAAACCTTACATCCTTCGTGTAATATTCCTAGAAATTGATTTATTTTCATAACAGTTATATGTACGTATGTATATATACAACATTTTATTATATTGTTATTGGGCGATTTTAAGTGTTTACATAACAAGTCTACACTTGAATGTAAAACTTCAATACAAGTATCCAATTAAATTGCAAGAATTATTAAAAGGTCTTATTATTCGGTACCTTTACTGGAGTCTGTATCTTTGCCATTCCAAAAATATTTGCCGTTCAGCTCGCTTACCTATATTTGTTTACAGCGCTTACTCGTGCTCATGACACTTACTTTCCATTATTTTCTTTTGATTTGCGTCATCTAAATGATTTTTAAAAACTAAGAAAACCTTGAACTTTCCTCACATCCTCACATCAGTAAAGGCATAGTAGTATGCATGTGGATACAAGGGCAGCAAGAAATTGGAATAACAATTAAGAAAAAGGCTTTAGTACTTTCGTCTTGTTCGGATGAAAAAACATGGATTAACTTTGACCCAATAACGTGTACGACAACAGCAACAATAAGTTACAAGTTTTGATTTTAATATTGTTTACAGAGAAACTCTTGTTAAATGATATGTTCGTGTCCTTCGAGAAGATTGCCAAATGAAAGTTGATAAACCAAATAACTGCTCATGGGTAACAGACTAATTTAATCGATTGTTTCGAGGTAAAGTATTGAGTAGGTACTCTTGTTCAGATATGCTGGTCCTTGAAATTTGAGAACACCGTATATGATGGGATTCACTAAATGCGTCTTAAAGGAATTTCAAGTGTTTTGTTGTAAAATTGTCTAATGTAAGGACTGTGTGGGAGAGGTTTCTGTGGAATTTCAATTGCGTATAATTCAGTTATTATCGCAGATTAATGTTACAGAGTGCTTTTTAACAGAGTCATTAACAGCCACATGATTGAGAATTGCATCTTTTTTTCATTAGCACACAGATTTTTCCTATTCATTAGATACGAGTAATGTCTGAAAATATTACATTGTCGTGATCTACACACTAATGAAACTCCCTTACCGGCTTTCTTTTGAAAACTCAATCTGAGTGTCCGTCGCATTTTGGGTTTGGCTTTTTGACATTTATTTTGTTCCTTTCAGTTTAATTTTTATTCGTCATCACCTCTTGTCAATACAATAATCAATACTGATAACGAATGTGATTTGTGCCGCAAAGAATATAAGGACTCGTAAGGCGTATTCTTCCATCTCATTTCCCATCTGGCTTCTGTTTATTGAATTCGGAAAGAGTTGTATCTTTAGAATCATTGTGCAAATCTGGCTTTTCTATCACTCTCGCTGGTGATCTATGATGCACATTTGCCAAACATTGCCGAAGGTAATCTACTCAAGTTGTAACTCAAGCGAAAATTATGTATACATACGACTGTATAAAATACAAGCTGGTAGTGAGCGGGCCTCAACTGAAAATAAGTCAGATACATTGCGAAAAATTTATTTAACCTTAGAAAGATAACCTTACTCGTATTTTACAGTACTGAAAAGATAAACATGCGCCCGAGAGGCTCACAATTTTAAAAATCGATTTATTTTACAAATTTAAATAATCATTCTTTTTTTTATAACTTCAATGAATTGTTGCATTATTAATAAGTAAATAAATTACAAATATATATTATTATTTTTTATTTATAAGAAAGTTATGTAGAATTTTATACGCGCGTCGGTTAACTGATGAAAGCAATATATCAGTGTCGCGGGCGCCTCCGAGTCGCAAGTTATCTTCAAGGGTTAAAGTGTGGTAGGTATGTTTTTAGGTGCTCATTAAAAAGACAAAAGTCCTAGATAGTGGTGTTTCGTAAAAAGTTATCTCATATTTTCGGAATACATATCTAACGGATGGATAATATATAGTGGGACATGGTACCAATGCATCCGAAGAAAGTCACTGCGAATTTTGTTTTTTATATATGGCACATCCAATATGCATATTCTTTAGATACCACCGTGAAAGATTTTTCGAAGAACTTCGACGTTCGGACGTTTTACCAGGCTCTCCACGAGGACAAACCATTTTCATGTCCACCTTATTACCACACGAAAATCTCTCCATCGAAGATCCTTTCTTCGCAGAACAGGCCAACTTCAGACCTAATTTTTTAAATATTTTTACCAATTCAATTTTCTTTATTCATATGTATACAGAAAAAAAAATTTACAATTTAACATCAAATTTTTAGGCATTTAATACATATAGAATAGTTAGTGACTTTATTTAAAAAAAAATTATAGATGATGCCACATTTTAATAAATTTTACTTTCTGTCGGGTTTACAAAGGCAGATAAACAGAAATTACATTTTTGAATTCCAGTAAGTGAGAAAGGGAAAAATTGATCTTAAGCAAATAATAAAGTGATACAATCAAAAACCATTATAAATTGCAGATATGTATGTACTTAGTTAAGCAAATGAGCAAATCATTTTTTTTTTTAAACCGAATAACGCAACAGGGTTTCGATTTCGTGGTGATTAAAACCAAGAAGCCATGATTTAATTACTTTTGTAAACACGGACAGATTTCTTATGGACCGAATTTTCAAGGGCAGAGTGTTAAATAGTTTGCATGACAGTAGAGGAAAAGTTTCTGTAACTTGTAGTGCGAAAAACAGGAACATTTACAACAAAGTTTGAATGGCTACGTAAGCCGTGTAAGTTAGAAAATGGACTTTCCAGATACCCGTCTCTAATGAAAAAGACCCTCAGAACTTTAAATTAAAATAAATGACGCAAAGAAAGAATTGTTCAGGTCCTAAATAGCTCCATTGTGTGTGCTGAACGATGAGAACAAACATTTAGAATTGCTGATTTTTGAGAGACCGTTAATTGCTATAGTTTAATGAAATAAGCGCCGCCCCAACTACAAAGTCTATATTGCAATCTTGATTGGAATAAACCATAATAAACCCTTTTCATGGTGTTCAGGGAGCAATACTTTCTAAAGCGGAAGAGACAACGAGTAGAAGAAAGAAGATATTTTTTTAAAGAAAGAATGTGTTTGGATCAATTCAAATTTGTATCTATGGTAACACCAAGATACTTAAAACTATCTACACTTTCAATCTTGAAGCAATCAATACTACAGTCAGCATTTCTATTGAAAGTTCGACTATTTTGGATTTGCATTGGTTTCATAGCAAGTCGTGACTCGCGCATTCATGAGAATGAAATATTATATCTGAGTCGGGGTACTCCTGCTCAGTAAGACTGAAAAACATCAACTTAATTTTGCTACTAACAATAAATCTATGATTGGCAAGCCAACATCTTAGTAAGAAAACGTCATGGTTTATGTCAGCAATTAAATCTAATGAACTGACTGAACAATATGCAATTCCAAGGTCGTCGGCAAAAGCTTTAGTTTTACCCAGAAATGGAAAAAAAAATATGGAATTTATGTATACAAATAAAATTGGGCCAAGTACAGAACCTTAGGGCACCCTCAAGCTATTTGTTTTTGAACTGCTTATAATGCTACCAATTTTTACGTATTGCATTCTATCTTTAAGATAAGACTCAAACTAATTATATATGAATCCTCTGAATCCGGCCTTATATAATTTATCTAAGAGAATTACATGGTCAACAATGTCAAACGCTTTAGTTATATTCACATAAAGGCCAGCGCAAAAATGTTTGTTATCTAACTCCTTATATAAAACAGAGCAAAAATCCAACAGGGCATCCTCAGTGGAGAGGCCAGTCCTAAAACCAAACTGCATAGGACTAAGAAAATTTGTATGATTAAGATAGGCTAAAATTCTCGTTTTAATTAATTTTTCAAACACTTTGGAGATTGAAGGCAGCAGAAAAATTGGTCTATGATTTGATTTGTCTGTCCTGTTTCCCTTCTTAAATAAACGAATCACTACAACGCATTTAAGTGCAGAGAGAAAAGTACCAGACATAATGCTAAAATTAAAAAGGTAAGACAAAATATCTACTAAATTAGGTCGAATGTCTTGTACCAAAAGATACAAGAAGTTTGTGTACTACCTGAAAAAAGAGTTCGTCGAATGGAAGCAAAGTAATTACTGAATTCGTTGGCTATTTCTAAAGGATTTGAAATCTTAATAGTACCATTTTTAAGTACGATGGGATCTGTGTTAGTACAATCTTTTCGACTAACAATACTGTTAACGACTTGCCACTTTTTCTTAAGATTCCCAATTGCCGCTTGTATTTTGGAATGATAATAGCTACCCCGAGGATTTTTAACTTCCTTATTCACTTTTTTGCACAGCTTGTTAAAACGACTTTTTAAGTTATTATTCAGTGCATGTTTCAACATTTTTTTTCTTAATTTGTGCTATAGATTTATTTGTTTGATAAGGGTGCGAGTTGTCCAAGGTTTAAGGCGATACTCTGATTTTTTTTGTGGTAAAGTGAAAGTCGATAAACTTGTATAATGTTTTAAAATGCTAAGAAAAATATCATATGCTAAGGAAGCATTTTTCAGAACCCTAAAATCTCCAGCTGTTTCCGAGCAGCCTTAATAGACATCTCGGGGCGCTGTCTAAGCATTATAGGTTCACCTCTCTTGCCAGAAGTTAAGAACAAAAAAAATGTAAATATTACATAGTATATATGTATGTGTATATTATACACATTTAAAATTTTCCTTTTTACTACTCTTAAGATAATTGGTTTAATCAATTAATATCGAAACATACGCATCACAATTATTTACAATATTTTTTCGCCTTTAATCTATTGTAGTTATGTATCTGTCGTAAATATGCATAAAAGATTCCTAAAAATGTGTATCTCAATACTATTACGATAAATAGTTTGCTAAACAAAGCGCCTTATGAAATTGTAGCCTGCTATGGTGTAGTTCCAAAAAAGGGACATACTGGCACGAGATGCCATATTGGTAACACCAACTGAACTCAGTCCACGTCAAAGTAAATTCTTCATTTTACTGTAATGGATGGCTAGCTTTTTTTTTAATTTCGTCAAGCAAATAGGGAAGCAACAAAATAATGAGAGTGTGTCATTATCCACGCTACCGAAAAAATAATTATTACTTTCAAAAAAGTAAAGGAGAAATTTATATTTTTGTTTGTTTGTGACTCTTTAGCTGAAAAAGTACTTATTTGATTACGATGAAGCTTTTACTGGCATATAAGGCTTTGTATCCCAAATAACATAGTTTACGTATCAAGTTTTATCAAATGGGGGATGAACAGTGATAATAAAATTAAGATAACTTGGAGAAAAAATCTGTTCGAATAGCTTATTTTGCTAACTCTAGCTAAACCATATGACCACGGTTGTTATTACATAATACTGGTTATGATGTTAAATACATAATACTTAAATTAAATTAGAATAGGAACACAAATTTCATCTTGGATTAAGGCCCTGCAGCTCCCAAATATGAAGATGGAAGAAAATTCACGCATCCACTTAGGACGCAGTAGCGTGTGCAGATATCAATTTCTTTCGCTTTCCGTCTAAATATTGCTACAACTTATGCTACAAATATGGGATTTTATGTTCTGGCAGTAACAATACTGCTAAAATACAGGGGCCTATTCCACAACGCTAGGCTGCAACTATGTTTTCCACATTTTGCACTCTGCAAGTCATTTTCTGTTTCAATAATCTTTTCAAAGTTCATAAGGCAGAGTGAAATGCAAAGTGCAGAATTGAGAATTGGTAGTGTATTTCCAAATTATATTCCTCCAACACTCAATCAGTCAACATTTTTTATTGCAAAGTAAATAAACCGATCTTAAGTTTGTCGTGATCAACGATCATAGTGAACAGTGATTTCGTAACATATTCATCAAACGTTTTCAGTGAAATACTTGTAAAAAGCTACAGAATGTTATTTTTCTTAAAATATAAGTGATAAGGAAAAAACTATTTACAAATAAATTAATGACTTTAATTCTTAAGAAACATTTCGACAACCTCGGAAACAAGTGGAGTTTCTATTGACTCAAGTCGGAACTCATCGAGCAACATCAAAGCATAAAATTCTACAGTGATTCATTGGCTTGAAAACAATTCTCAATATCATGCAATTGGGAGATCCCATGGCAAAGTCTACAATCTTCCGCCGATGATACGCTATTTTTGTGAAAAAAAAATATCTCTGGAAATCTTCGAGATTCTGAGCGAAAAATTAACAAACAGTAAATTACGGAGTGCGAAGTAGCTTCGTGTACAAGTCTCAAGACAATACCCTTTGAAATAAAATGTTAGACAGCATGAAGATCATACACTGTTTGTTGCGAGAATAACGTAACACTTTTTTCAACCAGGCATCATTTGCATCTATCTCTATATTAGTCTAGGCAACTTGTTAAGGGAATGCATCTAAGGCTGCATTTCTACCCCCTTTAATGACAAAAAAATATTTGGCACAACAGCTCTTTAAGTACCTGGGCCTAGTTTCTCGCAACCATTCGTGTTGTGTGCGTTATATTTTTAACACGAATGGAAGGGACCTACAGTTTAGTGCCATATCCGAAGGGCAATTTGTTTTGATAAACTTTCTCGTGACAACAATACTCTCGGATGTTTGTCAGACGTTCGCGAGAGGTGGGATCGTGAAAAAAAACTTTTTGGTGTTTTCTGGGATTCGAACTTGGAACCTCACGCGCAGTGATCCGACACACTAATCACTTGCACCACGGCGCTCACTTTGTACCCTCTTTAGTCAACCAAAAGTCGAATTTAACTCTGTTGAGTGAAACCAAATTCACACTTTAATTTTGCATATATGTTATATAGACTCCGAATTTCATTTTTAAAAATGCCTCACAGAAATAAATCAATCAATAACCCTTACCACAAGTAGGATTCTGTTCAAATTGTAAATTTTAAATCTCTGCTGATATGAAATCCCACTAATTAGATAATCCGATCTGACCCAATTAAAAAACTTGACAATTGAATTGGATTGACTTCACTACATATCTCGGATGTCCGCCTGACCTGTCCATTCAGTTTCTACCCTAACCACGAATGCTCTTATCGTCTGCACGTCGATTCTTCCTTGTGACTATTTTTCCTGCATCTAATTAAATTGAGTCATGATCTCGTGCACGCGACTGCAGGCGCAACAAAGAAAAAAAAAATGAACACTTTACATGCATAACCAACCTTGCGTCTGTTATCTGCAGCATAAATTAATTATCTTCTGTTGCTGTTGCTTCTATCTATCCTCAGCGCTAGCGGTCGAAGAGCTGCGAGCTTATTACACAGATCGTAATTGCTATTGGCTTGATGTACTACCTCCCCGGTTAAACTTTGCCGGTATTGAAAATCGATTAACCCTACGCCCAGTGACCAATTTAACACTTTAAAGCGCACACTAAATAGCCTGTAGATACATTGTCTATTCGTATCTAGGGAACACAGAACAGAGATTTCTATTTACGAACATAATACCAGCGTCAGACACTTAATAAACATACCACAATCAATCAGATACTTTATCTGTTGGATACAAAATGCATTCTGCTATCTATAGTCACACGTATAAAATCTGAACAGAGAATGTGCTGCTTATTTGTGAAGGTGTAATTTCCAACACGCGCCATTTCAACACCTCTTTACCCCCGAACTCAATACCTTGGGACACAAGCAGGAGGACTCTTTCCATCGAGTGTCACCCAATTTTCATTCACTTATATTCTATATATCAGCCGTTGCAACCAAGTGCAGTACGGGTAGGATGAGGAAATAGCGAACTTGGAATGGGATATCTATAAAATCTGTGACACATAGGAAACGTGGGAGACCGGGAAACGCCACCAAAAGGATATGTAAGTTCGTTCCGTTGAAGTTCGTCTGGACTATATACCAGCAGAGTTCTGAGCAAAGAGAGTGAGTGATGGGAAAAGAGTCAATGCCTATGGTGATGATGGTGTATTGAAAGAGCAAACATGGTTCAATTTATAGAAGAAGAAGAATTTATTTATTCAGTCAGGATCGGGAGTAAGTTTACAGTTTACTCTGTAAATGTGAATGTTCTAGATACATTTCTCTTCGACTGTTACACATACTCTTTGCTTCTCTTGGGTTTCTCTTTTATCGGTATAATAGTTTATGTAAGTTAACCACAGAGGCAGAAACTGTTAACTCTTTGGGGGTTGCAAGTTTACAGTGGGCTTGGGTTGGGTAGGAGGCATGTACAAGCCTTCCATGACTCAAATGCCAAAAGGCTATGTAGTCTGCGATTTTATTTTACTTTTTCCCTTGACGGTGAGTTGTGTGTGCTTGTTTTTCTTTTTTTTTTTATCTTAAGGTTTACAGAACATACATAGGTGGGGTTGGGGGCTCGGTTTTGGAAGGCGCCGAATGTTTGGGTGCTGAGAATGTTTGTAATGCGGATGCTTTTTTCCTGCATGTACACATGCATGCTGTTGTGTGATTACATGTGCTGTATGCGTTGGTGTGTGCACCGAAGGGAGACAATCCCTTCTTCCTTGCAACCTCATTATTATTTTTATTACTTGCTTTTCTGAATGCACTATCTGCACCAAACCACCACCCACTGTGAGGCTTCGTCTGCCTCGCCATTGCCGCCGCCACCGCATATTTCTCAAACTAGGGCGACTGACGAGTGATATTGGGTTTTCATTTTTTTTTTTTTGCCTCTTTCTTCTCTGGTTAAGAAAAAAAAAGTTCAAGTAGGTAACCCTTGAATGGGAGCAAAGCAAAAAAGGAAGAAGAAAGGAAGACAGTCAAAAACTCTTCGTCTCTTTACAGTGCTGTTGTTTATTCAGACTTCTTCTTGGTTGCTTTCGTTTATTTCCTTCGCCCAAAACCAATCCGGGTCTTGCTCTTCTGTACTTGCAATAACCGTGGTACTGGCAATAAACATTTATTTCTAACACTAGCATGCAATGAGTCTTAATACCGGGTACACACAGTGACAGTAGTTAGTAATTGGAATTTTTTTTTCTTGTTTTTATATGTCCCTTTCTCATGCCTGTCATCCTTCGCCCCTTCGCTCTACATTCATTTCCGATGTAATGTTGAAGCCAAAACCTTATGATAGCCTTTTAAAAAGTCCTGTTCACCAACGGAAAGCTGTCGCATATGCAGAAACATACAAGCGTATATCGAAAAGGATAACTTTATAGTTTCGTCCTTAATAGGGGTGATTGTAAGCGTATACTTGCGAGTGTGAGTGCGATTGGAAGTTACATGTTGGCACTGGCTAACTGGTATAGAATGACTTACTTCGTGTTGCAAATAGGCCTTCTGGGGGTCGCAATGGCTGTTTATGACAATGCTATCCACCCGTCGTCAGTTGGTGTGTGTATGCACACAGCATGTAAGCAGTGGGTATCACAGAAGGCAGTCAGCCTACCATAGGGTTAACTTGGCTTTGGTCATGGCTACATTACTCTGCTTTGGTGCCACTCTTCATAGTGGTTTTGCTATTCACAGTGGGGTGGTTAACTCATGTAAGTATGCATAGATGTATAGGTATAGAGTGTGCATTCTCTGGGAATGGAAAACGGTGCCAACTAAGAGGAGGAACAGAGGAGGATGTCTCACTGCCACCTGATGGTGTCCTGTTTTTTTTTTTCTTCTTCTTTTTCTGCTCATCCTTTTTGCCTTCTTATTTGCTCAAGTCTTTTTTTTTTTTTTTCTATTGGGATTTTAGCTTAAGTTCTATGGATGTTTGTGTTAGTGTGTGCGGTGTACTTTAACCTACTGCTATTACTCATTCACATCATTTGATACGGCGATGGACACATACAAATGCACAGAGTACACGGCAGACATCGCGGAGTATATTTTGTTTCGCGATAGGGTTAAGGGTCGATCGGAACAATAGTAATAGACTGGAAGAGACATATCAATAGGCAAAAAAAGCTCTTGGTATCCGAATGAAACGTGAAGTAAATGCGATTATATAAACCGGCTCATTGCCGGCTTTTTATTTTTGCTGCACCGAAGAGCGATGTGTATTTAAGGTTAAAATAAGATATCAATATCGATGCTGGGTGCGACACGAGTTATTCTATATTGTTTTATCACAACTAGGGGGTGGCTGTAAGAAAATCTCTGCTAACAAGTCCGATGGGAATTTAACCGGCGTGTGTTGTAGTTTTCTTATGGACCACCACTGAGCTTGCATTATGTATACTCTTGTATCTTTTTAAAAGTCAAGTGCTGTTTTTGCTTCTCTATACTCATTTCTATATTCAGAAGCCTAGATTCAGGAAGCCTAAGCCTGCACAAAATTATTAATTTATTATCAATAGCTCCCCCAATTATTTAGCAATCATCTTAAAGATCCTAAAAGTATTCACTGTTTTTCCATTAAATATTTTTCGTAACTAATCCCTTATATTTTGTTCTATATATTTTAAATTATTACACTTTCTAAATTTACTTTGCATTTTTACTTATCTTATATATTAATTATTTTTTGTTCTATATACATATCTCAAATTATTATATATTCTACATTTACTTTGCATTTCTACTTATCACTGAATTGAACATATAATTTCTTTTTCTTAATTAATTTGTTTTCCATAATTCATTTATTTAATTTTATACTTAACAGTAAAATATTTTTTTTATTTGAGTATTAAAATTTTATATAAATGCAATCATTTTTAGTAACAACTCACCTCTGAACGTAGCCCTCCAGATCGGCGAATTATGATTATAAGTGAAGTACTTAAAAAATTTCCTAATTTATTTTAACACAAACACTTTCACAATAACAAATTATTTAAAATAAAAACAAAAATATTTCATAATCTAGTATGTAAACTAATTTAAATTACAAAATTGCACTTTTTATTGTTAAACGCTGTATAATATTTTTTTTAATTTATTTTCTTTTTCCTTAATTTAAAATTTTTGTAATAAATATAAATGATCACATTTTATAAGCCCCGCCAAAAATTTGTTTTTATTTCATGATTAAAAAGTGTAACAAGAAGTTTTACTTTCTTGTTTGAAATAAACAATATTTACAACTTTTAAGAATCGAAAAATCATATATGCTTTAGAATTTTATTTTAATTTTTATTTACATTTTATTTTTATTTATAGCACAAAGTGTCACGAAAAATATTTGTAAATACTATGTAACTGGTATTCGGAATATTATACACTGTTGATTAAATAAACACACCTTAACACTACATACACTGTACACTGTTGTCCTGTTTCACTGGAAACAAATTTCCACACGATGTAATTCAATTCAATTGTATAGTGTAAAATTTTATTTTACATGGAAATTATACCTTTGGTGTAAAGTCAACCAGGATGTAAGAATAAGAATGGATAATGAAAACAACACTCTCGCACACACAGAAGATGTAGAATATTGCGTCCTTACTGTAGGAGCATTCGCGTTCAACTAAACAAAATCTGATTTCGGACTCACATAATACCTGATCCTGTCTGAAGGATGGTATGGAATTTTATTATTATTTTCGTTTTGGGTTTGTATAATTTTTTTTCTTTTTTTGCTGGCTCGCTTTTCCTCTGTATGTTCGCTGTTGCTATTGCTGCAGGAGTAAGACTGGTTGGTTGGATTGTGGAATGGGTGAGCTGCGGTGTTTTAGCAGCGCTGTGCCATGGTAAAGGGCAATAACAGCAGCAAGGAACATAAACAGAGAATAACTAGTGCAGTGGTAAAGCACATTCAGGAGAGAAATACATCGACGATGGAAACCCAAAGCACACAGAATACAGATCCTGAAGTACAGAAATAACAACAGCAACAAATGGAGAAATCGAAGTGAATGTAAAAACAACACACACAGTGACAGTGAGGATGCGGGTATACGTATCCAAATACAAAATGCAAGTACTTACACTCCCACACAGAACCCGACTTTAAAATTGCGCTCTCTACCATGTAAACACCAGGACTGTAAGCGGATCAATGTTGCTGGACGTGCAATGCAACTCATTCGCACACACATACACATCCATGAACATGAGAAGGAGTATGAGCAAGGACTTGCACTCACTGGTGGTTCTCTTCCATCCATGTCCTTAAAAAGCTGGTTTCATCCTCAATCTGTGCATGTACAACGACGATAGGATGACGCCTCTTTCCCTACGAAACTACTCTCGAATGTGTGCTTTGTCAGTTCCATACAAGTTAGTGGTGTAAAAGAGGCACTGTAAATGCAAGGACATACCACTACATGTATACTTTGATGCAACACGAGCACATGGTTTGCATAGCTTATGTTCTGTCTGAAATTCTCTGCAATGGTGGACCAATACATTAAAGAGTCTAACAGTGGAGCTACTCTTTCACTATGCAGTAGGATGCATCTCTTCCATTTGAAGAAATAATTTTGTGATTTCTCTTTGAATTCCAATTCAGTTTGAATATAATATGGTAATTTTGGAACGCTCGCAGTTTAGAATCATCTGAGTTTTCGCCGATTCAGGATGATTATTTTATTGGAAGTGAGCTGCAAAAAATCGTAAATTTAAGGCCATCAAAAACGTTTCGAAAGTCGGATTTAAGTGTGTTAAGCTTGTTTTTGGAGACTACTCCAGTCAACCAATGCTATTTTCTCCGGATGTCAGAATGACCTATCCAATGGATGAGGTATCTGGAAGAAGCTGATGCATTTACGAAGAAAGAGGCCCCTCGAAAGGAAAGTCCCTACCTAAGACTTAGAGAAGAAGTTTTATCGCCGGTGGAAATACTGCATAGAAATGCTCGTAGATATGAATTACAGACTACGGGCAGATGTGTATATAAATAAATAGGCGATGATGATAGAATTATCAGAAAGGCACAGAATAAAGGTGTGTCAAGCAGACGCATTAAGGTAATAGACAGAAATCGCCAAGCGATGCTAGAGAGAGCTAAGACAGTCGACTACTCACTTGGTAAAGCTGCGGACATTGAAATTATCGTAGCGACAAACTTCCAGCAGAATCTTGTCTTGCGGATTTAAAATAAAATAAATGTTTGGCGCAACAGCTCTTCAAGTGCATGGGCCTAGCTTCTCGCAACCACTCGTGTTGTGTGCGATACTTTTTTTTTCACACCAATGGAAGGAACAGTTTAGTGTTTGAGAACCTTTCTCGTGACAACAATAATCTCGGATGAGAGGTGGGACCGTGAAAAAACATTTTGGTGTTTTCTGGTATTCGAACATGGAACCTCACGCGCAGTGATCCGACATACTAACCACTTGCACCACGGCGCGGCGCCCACTTGCGAATTTATTGTAGTTTTGGATGATATCTAGTAGAGATAGGAAATGTCCATCTTTTGCATAAGGCGGCTCAGCGGATTTCTCTCTTTTCAAAGATCCGGATCTTTAAATCGGCTCAAAGGATCTAGGCGCATCCTTTGCTCTGTACGCTCTCAACATATCAGAGATCCATATCGATACATTGGTACATAGTGCCAACGCAGCACAAAAGCAACAAAAAGCTTAGCAAACATACACGCACAATTGAGGCAGCGCACACTTTGATGCTTGTTGACTATACTGCAAAAGAATATACTACTGAATAAGGGATGAACAGTGTGTAGTGTATTATTGTTTTAGCGATGTGTCTACATACATCCATGCAATGGAGCCAGCGGACGTCTACAGGCAATTGTGTTCTGTTGTGCCAGTTGCACTGTATGTATTGTATCACTGTAACGATATGGATCTCTGATCTGCTGAGAGCGTGCAGAATATCAGAACATAACATCCGTCTGGATCTTTTCAACCGATTCATATGATAAAGACGAGGGAAACATTCTGTTGCCAAGTCTATGTACATATATAGGAGAAGGCGGTTCAATATACGGCACAACACATACGATGTTGTGGCTGCAGGTATAGAATCGTGAAGAAGAAGCTCTTTTAAATCGCACTCTTTCCGGCTCATAGCGTATCAACGTACCACTGATCTGTGATCCATAAAGGCCCGTGAAGAAGATCTGCTTCATTGGATCTTTCTCATTCATTGGATCTTTCTCACTTAGATCTCTTTTTCTTTTCTTACTTATAGTTTTAATTAAAAATATTTTATTTGCCTAGTTTTTATTGGAAAATAGTCAATATAACTCAGTGTTAATGGGTTTGAAATAGTTTATGTGTGGAGGATTTTATAAACTTAATTTGTCAATACGAACGCAATAACATAAAGACGCACATTTTTCTATGGGACATGATAGAATTATTATGATAGTTTGTCCTCCGTAACATCCAGCTTGCCGGATAGCAGTTGGTTTATTTCGTAGACTATGAAGGGCGGCCAAACTTTTCCTACGTTTCGTGTATTTCGGAACCTTTGTCTTTGAGGAACAGTGAAAAAAAGAGCATGACATGTTAGTTTGAAGTTTTTTTTTGGTTTTGGCTTGAGCTACATCTGAGCTTTATCTGCATTAAAGTTGCCTTGTTAGCCTCTCCTTTGCACTGTGTACTGGCTCAGTGCACTGAAGGTATGTAGCACATACCGCACCTTATATCGGATAAGGTGTCATATTCGTTCTTACTGGTATGATACCTGTGGATATTCAGACAAAATGTAACGAGCACAAAAACCGAGAAAGAAAGCGAATTCTAACGAATTACTCCTATGTAGCAGCAAAGGTGGGACCTGTTGAAAAAAAGAAAGGTAAGAAATGTAGAGATCTTGATAGGTTGTTCACGAGTGGAGTCTTAAAATGTTATACCGGTTTGGGCATGACGATTCTCCACTGGTCGAAGGGCAGACAAATGAGAAATATACGAGTATTATGCTCACGTTTTCCAGCAGATCTCGAAAGATTCAGAAGGAAAAGAGGCCTGACGCCCTGACCTATAGGGCAGGTAGTAATGAACGAACTTTGGAGAATAGATAGCCAACTACAACATCGAAGTCAATGTGAAAACAGCAACATGCAGAAGAAGAATCAGCAAATTCTGAACCCTACTTGATGATGGAATATCTAATGGTGGTCCCACGGGATATTGTTCGAAGTCGGGGATATTTTGGTGGGTGGGTTACCACCCACTGGATACAGGATCACTTTCGTCTTTGAAAGATTCCCATCATAAAAAAGGCATTAAAAACTTCAATGACTTTGTGACTGATTTCAACTGAAGAAAAGCTAATTTTATTTACTTGGTATTTGCTTCTGATTGTCCAGACATAAAAAGAAATATTTTTGGAAAAATTCTCAACTGCGACTATGCGAATAATCGTCCAAACTAAAAATTCGTGTTATTTGTCGTATTGGTATTTGTGGAAGAATTGAACTGCTCCAGTTCATCATGATTTCTTTTCATTGACCATTAGTTTTCCAATGCATTTGCATGGATGATGACTGTAATTTCAATAGTCGTAAAATATTTACAATTTTAATTAAAACAAATGCTGAGCTCTAAGCAGAATTTTGTGTCTTAATTCGTACAAACCAGCTCCAAACAATTTTTAGTAAATCGAAGTAGCATCGATTCACAATTAAACTCCTATCACTCTCAAAAATATTATCCATTATTTCCATTTTTCAATTTAGTTCGCGTGGAATACATTTATAATGGACGATGTCATTTACGAACTACCTCTCAAAAATAGAGTCATACGAGTAGCTAAAGTTTAGTGTCAAAATTAATGAGATCTAGTGCGTTTCAGACGATAGAAGTTACTCGTAGCTTCATTGGGAATTCATTCGCAAAACACCCATGAGTATATTTCTGTACTGTAATACCGCTCGAAAACGCTAGCATAAATGGGTTTCAGGTGCGCCAAAAATTCAGGTAGCATCTAACTTTTGAAACATAAATAATCAGCTAGTCAGCAGGAGAGCATGGGTGACCACTGGAATGCTGTGGAAATGTAGACAAATTACAGCACATGGTTATCGAGAGAAGGATCGAAGACCATATCTCAATCCAGGCAGCGATCTCAGCAGTAGAGAGATACTAGTTTAAAGTCCAGTACCGCGTGAAGAAGGAAGTGCAGTGTAGAGTGAGGCGTGATAGGCGTACCCTCATGAACATATTTTCCTCAAAAGTTAAAGAAGCAGTAAGCAGGTGCGACAGTGGGACCATCTATAGTATCACCAACTAGCTCAAAGGTGGCCAGAACTCAAAGAAACACCAGTTTAAGCGGTATTCTGATTATCGCGGATGAGGATCAACTGAGGAGATGGAGAGGACATTTAGGGACTGAACCACTTAGACGTCGGCGCCGAACTCCTGAATACGTGTCGGACCTGACAACATTACGGAGATCGTAGTCATGCTCAGATCGTGCAAAAAAAAAGCATCCTTGCCGGGCTCTTTCAAGCAAATACAGCTGCAGAATCACTCCATCCGCTCATACAGAGAGCATGGGAAAATCAAAGTTTTCCGGGTAAATGGAAAAGAGGGATGATAATCAAGCTTCATTATCTGCATTTATGTATGTACACGGTCGGCCAACTACAAGTTTCTTTTTAAAAATTCAATAAAATGAACAAAATGACATTTTTTCCAGTATTAAGAGCAAACATTCCCATTAATTATGGAACACAACGTCGTTCAAGTAGCTGCCTCGGCTGGCCTCGCAGTAGCGCATTCTATCACTCCAATTTTCCAAGACCTTGTTGATGGTTTCGGGCTGTAGCTCACGGATTGCTTGGATGATATTGGTCTTAAGTGCTTGAATCGTTTCCGGATTGTTGGCATAACATCGGTCCTTCACAGTTCCCTACAAAAAAAAGCCCAAAGGGGTCAAATCGCAGCTCCGAGGCGGCCAATTGACATCGCCAAGACGGCTGATAACACGATTTGGGAATTTGGTGCGCAAAAGACCGATTGTGGCATGGCGCGCCATCCTGCATGAACCAGATTTCGTCCAAATCCATGTCTTCAATTTCAGTAAAAAAAAAAAGTCGTTAACATGGCTCTGTAACGCCCACCGTTGACCGAAACGTTGTTCCCAGCCTCATTTTCGAAGAAAAATGGTCCAATGATGCCACCACTCCACAATTCGCACCAAACTGTCACTCTCTGTGGATGCATTGGCTTCTCGACAATAACGTGCGGGTCTTCCGAGCCCCAGATGCGGCAATTTTGTTTGTTAACGTAGCCGCCGAGATGAAAATGTGCCTCGTCAGAAAAGATGATTTTTCGCCCAAAATCGTTGTCCAATTCAAGCTGCTCTAAGGCTCAAACTGCGAAGCGATAACGAAGCGGATGGTCATGCGCTTTCAATTGCTGAATCAATTGGACCTTGTAAGCGAATAATCCCAGATCTTTGTGCAGAATTCTCCTCAGGCTAGTGCGTGAAATGTTGAGCTGTTGAGATCGATTACGAGTTCATGTTCGTGAATTGAGTCTCACACTCTCGGCTACAGCAGCCACATTCTCGTCTGTGCGCACCATACGACGACGGGGACCATGAGTGTTGTCCACTAGCATACCAGTCGCACGAAGTTTTTGCAGAAACTTGCGCGTACAGCAGGCGCGGTGGGTGCTTCATTTCGGCCAAAACTTCTTTTCAAAAAACGCACTGTTTGGGCTACACAGCACTTACTTTAGAAATAAGTTTTCAATATTTCCCAATGTTGTTCAAGCGTGAAGCGACTTATTTCGTTCCGCGGAGGTATGATGCTGACTTTCTGTCAAGATTTTGAGCGGGAAACAGCTGTCAGTGTCAAAATAACCTATGATTTAAAAAGAAATCTCTAGATGGCCCACCCGTTATGTATAATACACATGTTGTTCTCCTCAGAACAAACTTTGGTTACTCTAAACAGTGCGGCCCGATGTGTGCATGTTCAAGCCCCAGCGAGGAACAGCAACAAACAGTCAAGGCAGAAACTGCTGCCATTTCGTTGTTAGAAGTCAGTCTATATTTTATTCGTTTTACAGCGAGTATTCGGCTTGAGCAACAGTAAAGGTGAACAACTGTGCCCTAGATAGCTATTGTACCTATACATAAAGGTAGTCCTTAGAATTCATTATTCGTAGTCTTTCTTACTTCAATTGGAAATATTCTCAGACTTATGCCGTGAAATATCCCTTAAGTAGTAATTAACTCGTAAATACTGCAAATATAAATACAAATTACATAATCAGAAGTCGATAGCATGTTGAAGGCTAAATAAAGAATTAGTATCCTCGAAGCACGTGCTTATGGTTTGAAAGAAACTTTACAGACTTCTATCTGTCTGCACAAAGTACTCGTACCAGGGAACAATATGGAAACAACACACAAAGAGAAAGCGTGGTAAGAATACAAAGGCCTAAGTTACTTGAATCCACCCACCTAGCACAAATACATTCGAGAGCAGGAATTGAAACACCAACACGTGCTATCTTCCACCAAACTTTTGACAGTTAAGACTTTTGTTTTGATTTCGTAATCCTCCGCCAGAGAGTATATTCATCCTGCTCACGAGCGTTTGCGACGTAACCTACCCCCATAAGAGCCATCGTCCTTCTGATGTAGTTGAGTTGGTGATAGATAGAGTGCATTTGGTGTCTAGACAACTGTTTTATTTCCATTTTGGTCCGGTGTTGCATCAACCTCGTGTTCGTGTTGCACATTACCCAGCCAAACCTCTTCGAAGGGGTGGAATAAACCGAAATTCTTATTCACGTGACCATATTAAAGGACTTCTTCTCGCAATAATTCTTCATGTCATGGCGTGGTGTTTGCAGACGAGCTCTCTCTCTCCTTTTGGGGAATGCGCGTGTATTACTTAACAACCCTTACGGAAATGCACAACTGTACTCGGGACTGGTGTGGGCGTTTTCCAGCTGCAAAGGACGTTCAGAGGCACAGCCACGATACAACAACACGATTGCGCTCCTCCTCTCGACCTTTGATGCTATTCAGGCTTTGCTGTTGTTGGGTTAACCCCCGGAAAAGGGTAAAAAAAAAGAATCGCCGAACAACTGGAGAAACACCGACTGATATGTTGTGCGGTTGTGTCTATGCCATATGTTTAATGCGCATAAATTTGGAGGAAGGTATTACGTTCGCTGCGCTGGTACTATGCCGTTATTGTTGTTGGTGATGCACTGGTTCTAAGGGTAGGACTCATATACACACCCCCAAAAATGATGAAACTGACTGCACTATGCCCATTTGACCTCGGATTTTGAGTTATATAAGGGTACTGTGTGGCTGATGGGTGTACTACGTGACATAGTGTTGGTTACGATATTTATGGTGTAAAAGTAGTTTTTGATTTTTAAGTTTTTTTTTTTTATTTTTTTCTTATGACGTTGGTTTAAGTTGATTTGTTTTGTATGTTCGAATGTGTTGCTCTCCACCCATCGAACATGGAGCAGTGAATGTTGCAGACTCATGCTGCTGATGGAGGATGGCATCGAATGTCGAGGGGAAATGATTTTAGTTTTTTTAGCGGGTTGTTTGTGTATGGTCCAAGCACTTTGATGCTGACTATGCAGCAGGTCAGGTTGGATGGTGCTATCTTGGTGTTGCTTTCCAAAATGAAACTCCAGGGAATTATAAGAGATTGTCGAAGGAAGAATGCTTGCTTGAGTGCAATTCCCGGTTGTAGTGTCGCAGACAATGGCAGGATGGCTGTTCCATGAATTGCAAGCACAAGCACATCTGGTTGGGTGGATGTTAATGGGCCGTTTATGGCAATAATTAGAGGTAAGTGAATAAAATGGTTTTGAACTGTCTTAGCCCTAAGTACTTGGTGGTGGGGGAAAAAGTTGAAATTTTGTTAGTTGTGAGCGGTATAAAGGCGGAAATATGCAGTTTATAATGTAGAGTACCTAGATGTTTTTATTGAACAGTATAATATGCTTCTACAACAGCAAATTTTTTTTATATTCAAAAGGAAGAGTATGACAAATAGGGCTTAGTTTCATGTATTGTGTTGTTAAAATTATAGCACAAAGGTAAGCGACCCTGCCTATTCATAGAGCAACGAAGCCTTTTAATACGAACCCGCAGTTATATAAATCACACGATTATATTAACTTACTTAGATGGACACTACATATACATATGTATATACTACCGGCATATCGAAGAAATGTCAGTATACAAGTACAAGTGGTGGGAAAACTCCGCTATCTTCTGTAACCGAGAAATGTGCCCCAAGCTAAAATGAAGGCTCTACACTGCAGTCGTTCATTCAGCGCTCACATACGGTTCACAATGTTAGATAATGTACAAAAAGTATGAGAGTAAATTAACGGCAGCTGAGATGAAGATGTATGACAGCAGGAGTTACAAAGCTTGATCGAATTAGAAGTTCGAAGATCCGTAGAAGTTTTCATGTTAAAGAAATCATCCCAGAAAAATAGAGCGCAACCGGCTTAACTACTATTACCATGTTCGAAGAAGAGATCATTTTAACCTCCTCAACAAGGCAATATCAATGAACATTACAAAGAGTGCACCGTGGCACAAGCGATTAGTGTGTCGGACAACTGCGCGTGAGATTCCAAGTCCGAGTCCCAGACGACACCAAAAAGTTTTTTTCACGGTCCCACCTCTCGCGAACATCGGACAAACATCCGAGAGTATTGTTGCCACGAGAAAGCTTCTCAAAACAAATTGGCCTTCGAATATGGCACTGTTGCGCCAACTATTTTTTTTTATCAAGATACCACGAAATGGAGACAGGAAAAGGATCCAAACCCCTGGATCACACAAATGCGACATCACCAGTATTGGATTTGCCTCAGTGATGAAGTAATTCATAATCGTGAGGCCTGCCAATATTTTCTGAGGTCAAAGAGATAAAACCCACAGGCGGATCAGTAGAAATGCAGTGAAGTGGGAGGTATGTGGTATGATCGCTTGAGTTCAGATCATACTTACTTACTTAGATGGCGCTACAGTCCGGGGTGGACCTGGGCCTCAAGAGTTCAGATCATAACTTCGCCGAAATAGTAAGAAGAAGCTATGTAAAAGAAAACCAAGAAAGCTACTATACACATAAATATTTTTTTTTTTAAACTGCGAATTTAGTATAAAACAGCAAAGCAAGTTCTTTTTCGGTTTTATAACCATAAGAATCCGTAGATTAATTTGTTATTAAATTCATAAATAGTAAGGAGCACATTTTGAAAAAGATGAATTGCATTAAAAATTGTTCGAGAGGAAATCAGTAACTTCCTTGGGTTTTCACTTGGAACAACAAATACAAGTAACATATACGTACATATGTTTAACGAGGGTGGCCTGAAAAGTTTCGGACCTCATAGCAAAATCTTACCTTTTCTGTTGACCAATCTCGGACATAGACGTGACACTTCCTGGTGCATTATGTCAATTGCTTGATAGTGATGGTTTTGCGTGGATTCAGAAATTTAGAGCGGATTATTCCGGATGTTGACCACCAAACAGTCACCATTGTCTTCTTTTCGTGGAGCTTCGGCTTAGGGTGATGCTTTGGAATTTCATCTCGACTCAACCACTATGCCAAACGGCTTCAGTTTTCGTACAGAATCAACTCATCTGTCAAGCTTCTTTGTTCTCCCAAGTCATTCTAGGTGACAGAAACAGCTGATTTGATTTCATCAATGACAGTAGGTAGCCCATTGCGCGCTTTATTTTCGAGGCTCTTATCTCCACCACGAAATTTTTGAAAGCACCATCACTTTGTGTGGTCATTAGCAGTATCTAGACCAAATGCGCTATTGATATTCCGAGCCACCCTGCTTTACAACCCATTTTGCATTCGTTCGAGAAAATTTGTCTAAATTTGTTTTTTATCTACCGTTAATTCGATTCCTAATAAAAAAAATGTATTTAAAAAGACACTTTTTTTTTTCCACAATATGAAGCAGAACGTACACTACACGACCGTATATAACATTAACTTACAGACACGACCAATTCACTTGAAAACAATGCGTCAAGTGTCAAAGAAGAAGAAGCACAATAACATTCTAAATAACCTAATATAAGAAAATATTTGAAGGAAAAGATATGCAGATTTCCGAACTGTAACTATAAAAAGAAACAAACCGACATCCTCCTCCTTGACATTTCCCCGATGAAGCAAATGCTGAAAGATGAAGTATTTTCTCAATCAAGAACTTCCAACGCAACAATGACGTCGTCATATAAAAAATATAACAACAAGAGAGAACATAATGAATACTGATGAAAATATACAATTACAGTGGTTGGAAACCATAAGACTGGCACAATGCGTTCTAGCGGTTCGTTCTTGCGAGCTTCCTCATCATTCAAGTGGTTGAATTTGATAAAATTTTGTCATTGCCTTTGCTGTAAGAATAAGAATTGCTTTTGGCACAGAGCCAATACCAATTTTTCTACTTTCATCGACAATTGCTTAGAGCATCATGCGAAGGAAGAGAAATGAGTTAAAGGATTGCCGACGGGATAACTGTATGTATGGTGGTTTGCTTAGTTTGCATTACCAATGGAGGCCAATTCATTGGACAAAATTAACTTTGGAAAAAGTTTTCCAACAAACATGTTTTCAGATGTTTGTTATTTAGTAGAATTGCTGGTTTTACTGGCTTTAGTTGGTAAATGATAAAAACTCCTTTCAATCTACCAAAAACTTGATGATTTTTCTTCCTGATTTTTATGCAGTCGCACGGCCTTCGAGAGAGTTCTGGGAATGTATGATTAAAAAAAATGGAGCAGTTTTAGTTTGAGTTGGCTGCTGGATGGAAAAGTTGGCATTCTTGAAATGCGAATATCTACTCATCTGTAGGAATATTGTAGATAGTTTTGGGAATACTAATAGAAAGCAATATTTAGTTTCTGCATTTTAGTTAAGTAACACAATTTTGTTAATAAATTACATTTTGTTATACCTGCGTTTTAAAGAAGAGAAGGGATGAAGAAGATGAACCCTTCATTGCCCAACGTGGTATTACAAGATCATATGGATATGATAGAATTTTTGAAGGCAAATCTGTTAAATTTTACTTGCACATATCTGTCCTATGTCCGTCCGTACTTCGCACTGAAGCCTAAACGGTTGGCCCGATTTGCTTCAAATTTTATATCTATGTGCGTGGGGCCACAATTCGAGACGAATTCTGAATTTTTATTCTAACTTAAAAAACAAAAAAATAATTAACTGTAAATATCGATTCGAATCGGCTTTTACGATTTTGATTAGATATAGGTATGCTGCTTTAGTAGATGACGTATCAGGTTCTGGCCGAAAAGTTCGTAGAACGGATCTTTATTTAAGGAATGACTTTAAAAAGTTCGCGGTTTCTCGGCTATTTCTAAGTCGATTTGTTCAAAATTACTGCATAAACATTATACCACATTGGGAAATTGTAAACAAAATATGAAGGGTATTCACTTAAACTCGTAAAACCCCTTGTAAACCACGTAAACCGTATAAATTTATCATCGCTTAAATGAGCTGCCAAATTTTGTATAAAAACTTATTTACGAGTGCCCCGTAAATTTCTGTGACTATTTTGGCTCGAAAATCACCCTCGGAAAATTACACTGCTGTCAAATGTGATTGAAACTATGGCAGAGGGGGGAATACAATCTAATAAGTTTTTTCTTTTCACTAATTTTCAGCATTTTCATATGTTTGGCGACAGTTTGATGACAGTTGCAGAAAAGCTGATTCAATTACGTAACTTGTTTCGAAGGGATATTCAGTTCAAGCACCTCGTAAATTTACAGAACTACGAGACGAGTACATTTATCAGTTTAAGTGAATACCCTTATTGTTTTTTGTTATCAAATTCTAATGAAAATTTAAAAAAAATGACCATTTTAACGAATACGCTTAAGTTGTAAACCTGAATAATTTGCAAACAAAAAGTATATCAGTGTAATCCCGAGCCCCTAATCCTCTTGAATAGTTGGACACTGGAAACTTCTTGAAATACATATGTACATATATCTGCTGACAGTATCATATACAGTCAAATTCTTCTGGAAAAGGAGTTTCAGCTTATTAAGCAAGAATTAAGATTTCTTAAATCAAAAAACTGTGGATATGTTTAAATATCGAAGTATATAGATAATGAATTATAGTATAATATTTTGTGTTTTTATGCTGCATTTCAAAGAAAACTTTTTCTTGCTTGTACGGATTTAGGGTATCCTTATGATAAAACGTGAATTTTCGAACCTTTACGTTTCTAAATCCCTTTATATCACCTTTGTCAGACCACTCCTGGAATACGCCCGCCAAGTTTGGTCACCTTACTAACATCCACTCCCTTAGAATCGAAGCTGTGCAGCGTAGGTTTATCCGGATTGCCTTATGCGGTCTCCCATGGGACGACAACTATATATTACTTCCCTATGAAGACCGGCTAAAATTGATTAACCTGCAAACCCTTACAAAACGTCGCGAAGTCGCTGACATACTTTTCGTGCACCAATTATTATTTTTAAGATAGTTTTTAAGACCTAGCTTAATAAAAAAGGTGTGGGCCCAACAAAAAAATGTTAAGCTTAGAGTTAAGTTCCCTCGTTGTTAGTTCTTAAGTTTAGATTTAAGCTTGCTTATACTAAGCTAAATAAAATAAATAAATAAAATAAGCCAATAGTTGGAATAGTGTAACATCTGCTTCTAAAAATGTGAATCATCATCTCCACCAGAACAAGTGAAGTTATATTTTTGCTAAGTAAGCCTTATGTCTTGTCCAAATTGGCTAGTGCCTTTGATATGACACATTTTCCGAATGAAACTATTTGCAATATAATAACTTTGGTTCAACTGCATCATCAAAATAGTAACTCCCATCTGTAACCAAAATCTAAGTAAAGATGTAAGGTTTGCACGTCGCATTAGAGCCTTATTACCAGTTTAATATAAGTTCTCTTATTAAATAGATAATTAAAACAGGAAATGTATATTCTGGGAATTGTTAGGTTTGTATCATGAAAAAACAAGTATTTCGAGGCATTGACGATTAGGACTTAGTCTAATTTCACATACAAATACAAATGCATACATTCCGAAAAAATACCAAACAACCCCCAATAACAATAAAATCTATTTTGGCTTAACCTAAAACTAACTGAACTACCAATCCTTAAAATTGTTCCGGAAGAGTTTGAGATACGCTATTTGAAAATGCTTAATTTCAGCATAACAATTGAATAAGGCTACCATTTTAAATTTATTAATGGGAGTATTTTAGAAGTTCACAGGGGAGTATTTTTTGTCCGAGGGGAGTACAAAAACAAACATTGCAAACCAAATATGTAAAGGTAATGTAAACCACTGTCACTCTCTGTGGATGCATTGGGTTTTCGACAATAACGTGCGGGTTTTCCGAGCCCCAGATGCGGCAATTTTGTTTGTTTAACGTAGCCGCCGAGATGAAAATTTGCCTCGTCAGAAAAGATGATTTTTTGCCCAAAATCGTTGTCCAATTCAAGCTGCTCTAAGGCCCAAACTGCGAAGCGATAACGAAGCGGATGGTCGTGCGCTTTCAATTGCTGAATCAATTGGACCTTGTAAGCGAATAATCCCAGATCTTTGTGCAGAATTCTCCTCAGGCTAGTGCGTGAAATGTTGAGCTGTCGAGATCGATTACGAGTTGATGTTCGTGAACTGAGTCTCACACTCTCGGCTACAGCAGCCACATTCTCGTCTGTGCGCACCGTATGACGACGGGGACCATGAGTGTTGTCCACTAGCATACCAGTCTCGGTGGGTCCTTCATTTCGGCCAAAACTTCTTTTCAAAAAACGCACTGTTTGGGCTACACAGCACTCACTTTGGAAATAAGTTTTCAATATTTTCCAATGTTGTTCAAGCGTAAAGTGACTTATTTCGTTCCGCGGAAATATAATACTGACATTCTGTCAAGATTTCGAGTGGGAAACAGCTGTCAGTGTCAAAATAACCTATGATTTAAAAAGAATTCACTAGATGGCCCACCCGTTATATGTCTTCATTGCATTTATTTTTATATTTGATTTAAACATTACTTACTTACTTAGGTGACGATACAGTCCGAGGTGGACCTGGGCCTCAACCAACAAACCTCTCCAGCCAGCCCGGTTATGAGCCAGCTGCCTCTAGTTGTGCTTGCCAAGTTGGTTGAGGACCCCCTCCACTTGTTTGCGCCACCTACCGCGAGGTCGTCCTATACTGCGTCATCCATCCGAGGTGGATTCGAAGATTTTCTTGGCTGGAACACTGTGTTCCATCCGCTCTACATGGCCCAGCCATCTTAGTCGCTGTATGTGAACTCTTCTGGCTAAGTCGATGTCCTTGTATAGTCCGCATAGTCCGGCATGGTACCTTCTCTTCCACTCACCGTCTACGCAGACGGGACCAAAGATCGCTCAAAGAACTTTTCTCTCAAAATAACCAAGGGCATCCTCACCCGATTTTGACAAAGCCCATGCCTCTGCGCCATACAGCAGGACGGGGATTATTAGTGTCTTATAAGGAGTTATCTTAGTAGATCGAGATAGTGCTTTGTTACTCAGTCGCCTTCTTAGCATATAGAAACATCGATTGGCAAGAGTAATTCTTCGTGTGATCTCCCTACTGATGTCATTTGCGGAGCTCATCATAGATCGTATGAAGACAAAACCCTTTACTCCCTCAAAATTATATCTGTATACTGTGGCATTCTGTCCAAGATGCCGATGTTGGGTGTCCTTTTTGTAAACAGCATATATTTTGTTTTTCTTTCATTGACCACTAAACCCATCTTTGATGCCTCGACCTCAATACGTGCAAATGCCCCAGTGACGCCCCCTGAGTTCTTCCGACTATTTTAGTGTTATCGGCATAAGCGAGTAGTTGTACAGACTTGTAATAGATTGTACATCCGGTGTTGGCTTGTGAGTTTCGTACAATTCTTTCAAGTATTATATTAAAGAGAGCGCATGGTAGCGTGTCATCTTGTCTAAGATCTTTCCTGACATCGAACGGTTCGGTGATGTTCTTTCCGATTTTGATGGAACAGCGAGAGTTCTCCATCGTCAGCCTGCTTGGCACGGTTGCCAAAACTAGACATGGCTCCGTATAACACGTCTCTATACATAATATCATAGGCAACTTTGAAATCGATGAAGAGGTGATGCGTATCGATCTTATATTCATGTTTTTTTTTTTTTTTTTTTTCAAAATCCGTAGTGTTGATGGTGGTGTAGTTTTTGTTTTTGATGCTCCCGCAGAGGTACTTGTAACTGATGCTGCTCCTGATTTAGATACATATGTATGTGGGTACTTAAGGGTGACTACATACTAAGGACAATTAGAGTATTTTAACAAAGTACGATTTAATAAACAAAATACTCAAATAAGTACGTTTCTGATTGAAAAAAATCGAAATATTATAAAGGGAGTAAAATCACGATGAGAGGAGTACGGGAGTATAGTGTATGAGAGGGGAGTATGAATACTCCCTTAGTAGTCACTTCGGCAGCCCTATTAATAATCCATCAGATAAATTGATGGCCGTTTTGGAGATATCTTGCCCCCCTGTGCGTAGTCGCTAGATTCATCTACAGAATCATTTGCAAGATGCTCTTCGAAAATATCTTCGAGCAGTTCAATTACAGTGCAAATGGTATTTTTTTGGAAAAACTAATCTATTGATGTACGTATATATTGCAATTTTTACCTTCTCAAGGTCATCCATTGCTTTTAAAACTTGTCTATTTCTATCCCTGAGTTTGCTTTTTGATTCCACCGAAAGTTTCACCACTTTCCGTGAGTATTACTCGAAAACGGATTGAAAAAAAAGTCCCTTAGGTTTAACAACCCGTTCTTAAGCACCATTATACGCCTCAACCACTGGAGTACTACGAACCAATTCCCTATAAACCCTTATGTTCCGATGTCCAATCTTAAATTGAAAAACTTTAAAATCAAACTGAATGAAACAAAGACAGTATTCATAATTACCTTTTGAAGCAACTGCTTTTCGCTATATTAAAAAAAAGTTGAAAAACCTCCATTTTTATATCTATATTTTTTTTAATTCAATTGAATGATCTTCTTCTTCCTATTTCGGCGAGGTTATGATCCGAAAACAAGGGATCATAACCCTCCGACTTCACCGCATTTCTACTGGTCCGCTTGTGGGGTTCGCCTATTTGACCTCAGAAGATATCGGCTGCCCTCCGATTTTGGATCACTCGGTTACTGAAGCCAATGAAATGCCGATGCCGTCCCATATGTGTAACCCAGGCGTTTATAGGCCTGCCTCTCCTGCCTCGCGATGTCTATGGAACGTTTATTGATATTGCCTTTTAACAGGGTTTAAATGATCTCTTCTTTGAACGTGGCAATATCAGCTGAGCCAGACCCGCTCTATGTTTCGTAAGATGGTTTCCTCTACATGAAGGCTTCCACGGATCTTCGAACTTCTTATTCGATCAAGCTTTGTCACTCCTGCTGTCATGCGTCATCTTCATATCAGCTGCCGTTAATTTACTCTCATCCTTTTTGAACATTGTCCAACATTGTGAACAGTATGTGAGCGCTGGACGCACAACTGGACGGGGGCATTTTTCGGTCACAGAAGATAGCGGAGTTGTCCCGCCACTTTTGTCCACTTTTTCTTTGACAAAAAAAAGAAATACCGCATTCCCATTTAAAACAATATGACAAGCACAGTCAACAGTTTTTCATTTATCCTGAACAATTTGTAAAATGCCAGTTGTGTGGTTTTGCTATGCACACGATGATATCGGATATTAATATAGGGCTCAAAGAGTCTAGTACATAATGAGAGTATTGGCAAATTTTTCAAAACAGGATTAAAACAAGGTAGGTCATATACTATATATATTATATTAAATATGACCTGTTACAGGAAAGTTACTTCTATGCACCATAGGACAGTCATATTCATGATATGAATTGCTCCTTATCATACAAAATGTCACAATATAAGCAACATTATTCGTTAGCCAGCGCGGCATATTCATACAGCAGATGGATAAATTTAGTTTTTTTTGCCTGTAAGTTGTGCTTTAATTATAATAAATTACGCAAAGAAGAAACTAAATTTAGCCAGAAAGAGGGATGTCTACTTATCGAACAGCGATCACAGCCTTCCCACAATCGAACATGTGCCAGCATATGATTAGTAGCTTATTTTCGCAGCGCTTGAAGTAGCTTATTAGTGACGATGTGGTAATCACGGCCCAAGATTCTTAGCAGCTGCTTGACTGTCAATGAACAGATTTATTCAACGACGTTATTCTCTATAATAACTGTCACAGACTGGATAATAGCCGATTCCAACTTAAAGAATGCTGCAGTCTACATTTATTCTGAAAGAACTGTTGACTGGCATGATTCCATTGCGAGTCCCAACACCTGTGCGACCGTCAATTTTGAGCCATCTGGCATATTCCAAAATGGGTCTCACAAGCCAGCTTTTGCCTTCTCAAGTCTGGAACATTATTTCAGTCTATGAACTACACGATCTCCGTCATTGAAAGATTAACTCGCAGACCCCAGTCGCCGACCTAATTATTATTTACAGTAGTGTGTAATTAATTCAATCATTTAGTTATGGACGAGATCTGTCTAATGACATTACCTTAAAACGATTTTAAAAACTCGCGGAACGAGAACGCTTGTTCATAACGTAGGTACGTGCAAAGATATCTTAGGGTATACGAACTCTGGCAAGGTTAATTGCTGCTATCTTTAACAACAAACCTGCAGTCTAGGTCGCAATTCCACAAACATCTTTTTTTAGTTTTCTATGTGAATGCGAATTCGAAGAGTGGGCATTAATTATCCTAATCAGGATACTTATTACCAATAATGACTCCAAAGAAATTTAAAACCGGAAATTACTAGCCATTCATTTGGATGTGATGTTGAACCTCTTCAAAACAAGAAAATGACATCCATCAAGTGCAATTACACGACGACGAAAAGTTCAGCGCCATCACAAATCTCGAAAATTCTTCCCATAAAGTTCCACTCCGTCCGCATCATTGCATCAACAACCGTCTACGTAGTTAAATATATCTCACATTCACAAACCAACATACAATTTTTACACAGAACCCCCCCACGTGCTCTGCGCTTGCGAAGACATAATTATACCAAGCCAAATATATTTTGTTATCCTTGAACAAAATGAGATACGATGACAATCATTTCGTCAAATCACTTTCGAGAATTGAGATTAATAACTTAACCAAGTGAATGCGACTGGATACAGTGCTATGAATGAATTCCCGTCGGGATCCCGACACAACGGAACTCACATGTGATGATATTGACGGTCGACCAGCGTCTGAGCGAAAGGACGAAAACAATTTACAAATTTTGGGTTACATCCAATCTAAACATGGACAAAAGGATGCTTGCTCACGCTATCCTCATAAAGAAGTAGGATGTGTTCATGTGTGTACGAAGATATGAAACCGGATAAGAACTTAAGGCTAATTCCACATACTAGAAGATAAATTGCGTTTCCGTCTTGGGAGTCTTTAGCCTGGTCTGCATGGAAAACTCCATGCAAAGATGCATCATGCTGAAAAGGGGATATTATCCTATCACAGAGCCAATTGATGCTGTCGTCAGATTTGTTTGTTCCTTACTATTTCCACATCCATCCATGGTGGATTGCTACCGATTGAGTCGTTGATGTTCTCCAGATATGTGTACTCGTACACATGCTATATATCCTTACATATTTGTGAGCTCCTTTTATCAAAGAGAAACACTCGTGCATATCTTTTCCCGCACTCACTCTCGCTCAAGGAAGTAAAACAAACCAAGAAAAAAGAAATTTCACATGCATGGGCAAGTCTTGTGGATGCTTGTGTAAACTTCCATACTCGGTAAATTCCTTCACCAAGTGAACGATGTCCAGCAGCAGTGATAGTGTAATTGAGCGATCAAATATTTTCATACACCGGACACAAGCTCAACACTTTTCGGAGATTGGACGAGTAGCTTCTTATTTCCTGGACTTGAAATCATTTGCTTGAAATCCTTTAGCATATTTTAAGAAGGACTGGCTGTGTAGGTAAATTTATGTATAAGATGAATACGTACGCATTTTGCAGACCTTCTCAAAAAGTAAATCATCACGAACTCTTCATATTGCAAAACGTTAGAGAGTTGAAAGAATATAACGTTCTAAGGCCTATAGCCAGAACCGCAAAGCATGTGTAGCTAATGAAAACTTATTCTGCCGATTTGGATTAAGCCCATATCAAAATTTGTAGTACCGTAGTCGCAGAATTTGTCGCTTATAGTATAAGGAGCATTAGCTATGCATATTTTTGTGTAGCTACCCAGTCGTATAAAGCAGGAATACTACAATACATATCAGAGCCCTCACTAAAAGCCTGAAGAAAGTGCAGCATAGTGCAAGGCAAGACATAAGCAACCACATCAACACCCTTGCATTACAATCCGAGGAGGCAGCAAGTAGGTGCAATAGAAGAACCGTCTGCAGAATAATCAAGGATGATAGGTAGCCAAAGCTCAAAACACCACCCTGAGTTCTTTTCTGATTATCATCTTCGCAGATAGAACGAACTTTCATATCCGTCTTAAGGCGACAAAGATATGCTTTCAATCCCTCATGAGCAATACGTTAATTCCAAATTCGTGCTGGTCTTCCCAGTATAACAGATATTATAACCCCGAATACAGCACTCAGGAAGAATAGAGCGGTGGGTTTTTCCGGTAGCGCAGCAGAGCTTGTCCAAGGTATACCAAACATATTGGCTGAACCACTATAACCACTAACGAAGCGTGGATAAGTGAATGCTTTCTACAAGAACGGGAAGGAAAATTAACCCAATGGAGTGCAAATAACTGAAGGTTGCTAAAATAGAAGCCAAAAGTGCTAAATGAAATCAATGAGCAGCTAGCTTCCTCACTAATGAAGAAGGAACAGGATATACATCAGGATCTTCTGTGTTGATGATTTAAACAACTTGCGGCTCTAAGAGTAATGTGTCGAATACGGATCTCACTTTCACTTTCTCTTTTTTGACTTCGAGAAAGTTTTCGATAGCGTGAACCATTTGGAGAGCCTTGCGCAACAGGATTTGGAAAACTGATCGTTTTTATTAAGGCTACTTATGAGGATGTAAAGTACTTCTTGTAAGTCTAAAGTCTTGTACAATGGTAAAGTAACTAAGTATTTTTGTGTCAATAGTAGCAGCAAGCTTGCATTCTTTCGCAACTGTTACTCCTTGTTCTGATTAGTTATGTTTTTTGAGCAACAGTGGCTGAAGATCGTGGAATATGATCGACTATAACATCTTACCACAAGCACTTGGATTACTCTGACAGGGTGTGCTTGCTTTCTTTTAGAACAACGGAATTCTACTGAAAAGCGATACTCTCAGCCTTACACAGTTCGCCCTTCACCGTCAATCATGTAAATATCGGTAGTAGAAAGTATCAGCATCTTAGGATACATTGCAGTAGGGACTTGGACTGCTAATGTAACTCGCTAGCTGCAAACTTTCATAAATGTGAATAGATGTCTTCGCTTCGTCTTCAGAATGTTCTGTCCTAACCGTATCCCGAACAAGCAGCTTCACTTGAGAACGGGACAAGTACCTATAGATCACTGTGCGGCGAAGAAAGTGGCAATAAAACCATTACCTCTAAATTAAGTGTTGTTACGAAACGTGCCATGGCTTAAGCAAGTAAGTACTCTATCGTATAAAATGTAATCGATGTATGTATTTGACTCTTCACTTAATTAATTTCGGCTCCAGAGAGCTTGTCTTTTATGAAACCATCTCTTTAAAAACCTTTCGTAATGCTATCACATATCGAGTTACCCAGAGGAACTGACATTTAAGACTGATTGTGAACACCACCTGAATGGACAAAATAGAGTTGAGGTGGTCTTGGAGCTTAACCCTATAAAACCATGCCATTATACACTTTGGCGCTCATTCCACTTAATTTCAATAAGGAATATAAAGATTTACGGTGCCTTGGGAGTATTTATTCGCTTGGTGCACCATGGCCCCGAATTGAACCATTCAACATAGATGATGATAGTCAAAATTTCCGTCCACCTGACCAAAACGAAGTGAGGATAGCAATATCCAAGCTAAAATCGAACAAGGCTGCTGGACCTGACGGCTTACCGGCCGAATTTTTCGAGGCAGCTGGGGATGAATTGGTAGAGTGCATACACCAACTCATCTCTAAGATTTGGTCAGACGAGTGTATGCCTGATGAATGGAACCTCAGAATCGTTTGCCCAATCCACAAGAAAGGAGACCTCCTCAACTGCGCCAATTACAGAGGCATCAGTCTCCTCAACATCGCATACAAGATCTTTTCTGCGATATTGTGTGAACGCCTGAAACCTTTTATCAACAGCCTGATTGGCCCCTATCAGTGCTTTTTCAGGCCAGGAAAGTCCACCATCGATCAATTCTTCACACTTCGGCGGATCCTGGAAAAACCCCAAGAATTCCAAATCGATACTCACCACCTCTTTATCGATTTCAAGGCCGCCTATGACAGCATCTATAGAGAAGAGCTTTATAGAGCCATGTCTAGTTTTGACATCCCTGCCAAACTTGTCCGTCTGTGCAGGCTGACGATGGAGAACGCTCGCTGCTCCATCAAGGTCGGTAATGACCTCACCGAGACCTTTGATGTCAAAAAAGGCTTTAGACAAGGTGACGCGCTGTCATGTGATTTCTTTAATATTGTACTTGAACGGATTGTGCGGAACGCACAAGCCAACAGGGAGGCACAATCTATTACAAGTCTGTACAACTGCTTGCATACGCCGACGATATAGACATTATCGGAAGAACTCAGCGGGCGTTTGCAAGCATTGAGGCGGAAGCGGCCAAAATGGGTTTAGCGATAAACGAGGGCAAAACCAAGTATATGCTGTCAACAAGAAGGGAAAGCCAACACCGACGAATTGGACCAAAAACGTCACAGTGGGCAGCTATAACTTCGAGGTAGTAAGGGACTTTGTCTACCTTGGCTCTGCTATAAACCCTGAGAATAACATCAGCGCAGAAACCAAGCGAAGAATAACTCTTGCCAATCCCTGTTTTTTTGGGCTTATAAGGCAATTCAACAGTAAAGCCCTATCTCGAACTACTAAAGAGACTCTGTATAAGACCTTGATCATCCTAGTCCTACTTTATGACGCTGAAACATGGACTTTATTAAAAGAGGATAAAGATATCCTTGGTCGCTTCGACAGAAAAATTCTTCGTAAGATTTTCGGTCCCATTTGCGTTGACGGGTTTTGGAGGAGACGATTCAATCACGAACTATACGAGCTGTACAGCGACATCGACCTAGTCAAAAAACTGCGTATTGGACGTCTGAGATGGCTAGGACATGTAGAGCGAATGGACACCAACGCTCCGGCCCGCAGAGTCTTCGAATCTAATCCCGAGGGACGACGCAGTAGAGGGAATCATCGCCGTAGGTGGCGCGCACAAGTTCAAGGGGACCTCGGTCAACTTGGAGTGCGCAACTGGAGGCAATTAGTTAAAGACCGAGCTAAATGGAGAGGCTTGTTGGTTGAGGCCCAGGTTCACCCCGAACTGTAGCGCCACCTAAGTAAGTGAGTATGGACCCGAATTAAATACAGTGGAAGTCACTTATAACGACGTCGCTTATAACGGCCAACCGCTTATAACGACGACTTTTCTTTCATTTGGTTGGTTTCTTTATAATATATGTACTTGTGCAGTGCGATCGGATATAACGACCGCATTTGATCGGTCCCTTCACCGTCGTTATAAACGACTTCCACTGTATTTGAACCAGAATTGAGAAAAGACGCCCACATTTGATATGGTATCGATGACCTTAAGGAACCGTACTAGCTTAATTCATACGACGATTGTCTTATCCTAACGTGGGAGCACTATTGCTGAGAAAACGGGAGGGAACGTATAAATGCGACTATACAAAAGCGGAAGGGCAGTCACGCCCTGCGGAAGGTCGCTGAGAAGTGAGGCATAACAATAAAAGCAGCTAGCCTAAAATGGAAGAAAACTAAGTCGCCCAAGAAAAACACGCCGGGGGTAGGTCGAAGAGGAGTTACAACATGTGACTCAGTAGAACGTATTACGGGGCCCAATACCGAGGTAAGTAAGAGGAACGAGGGTTAAGAGGTGCTCTTTAATAAAATATATTGGTAGCGTGTTACTATGTACGTTTTAAAATATCAGTTCCTGAGCCGCAATTTCACAGAATATTAACTGGAGAAATTTCTGGTGCTTCCTATGCCTACTTATTCTCATACCCCTCCGCCACACGTTTAGCTTGAGATATGTAGTTGTGGCGAATATCAATTTCTATTGCATTTCGCCTAAATTAAAAACATTTCTTGCTTCGGAAGAGCAGTGGCTCTGTATCACTATTTTTAAATCATTTGCTAACCCAAAGCAACGAGCTATAGCAGCGTTCTCTTATACGCCTCTGTCCCATCTCGTACGGTTTCTGGTAATATGTTTCAGCTCTTTTGAACTCTTCCCCAGTTGACGTGACTTCTACTCCCCTGTTCTGCGCCATGTACATTCTGTCATCTGTCATCTTGGGTTAACGGATTCCTTTATATTGCGTACTTAGCTATGAAACTGTCATATTTTCCAAGTAAATGCCCTATTTACTGCCGATTTCGTCATTGAAGGGTGATGTCCATATATTCCAGACCCAATCTCTGGTAAAGGTTTTCATTCAAAATATTGTTTAAAAAGAAAAACCTCAGAATATTTCCTAGACACTAAGTCACCAACGCTTGCAAATTTTTCGTGATAGAAGCGGTCAGTTTTTAAGTGCTACAGACTTATGACAGTGGCTTACGACATCCTCCAAACCTCGGTTCTACCACAATTTCAATACATTTAAAATTCTCTACTCTCAGCTGATTGTCCAGCAATGTCTATTTGAGCGAGAGAGTTACGTACGTAGCTAAGTATTTCTATTTTTGAGGTGATAATCTTCCCCACAACGTTCTTCTCTCCAAGGCAAGCCAAGTAAATTCCATGTTGACACTGTCCAACGCTTTTTCAAAATCGAGGAATTGCAGGTGAAGTGGCGATCGATTTTCAATGCACTGCTTAACCCTAATCTGTCACCCGGTGACTCTCAGTCACCCTTTCAGTTTTAATGGAACTTCTTACTTAAGTTTAACAAGTTACGGTATATACGTTCCTTGAATTTGTATCCGTAAGGGAATACTATGTGAAAATGGGAAAAATACTTTATAAGGCATTGCCATTTCAAAAATATATCGGTATTCTTTATGGTGACTTTGAGTCACCATCTGGGCACATTAGGAAAACAATTGACCTGGTCTGATTAGGGTTTATTATGGTCCGTAAAGTGGTAAATCTAATACTATTCCAGTTCCCTTCAAGATAATTCATTCATTCCACTCCTTGTTGTTGGCGAGCTGTGCTTCATTGTAAGAGCTCCGCAGAAATTCAGCCAAGTTTTTTGGTTTTCAGTGTTTTAATCGCAGTAAGGATTTCATCTCAACCAGGGGCTGTGGTATGAGTTGATTCGATTGAAATACACATTCCAAAATCGAGGCGAAATGCTTCTTTCAGCGTTTGAGCTGGTCCTCATCTGAAATCAGCAGAGTACCATCTGGTCCCTTCAAATCCATTCCCGAGGGACGATGCAGTAGAGAAAGGCCTCACCTTAGGTGGCGCGAACAATTGAAAATGGACCTCAACCAACTTGGCGCGCACAACTCGGAGTTGCTAGCTATCGACGGAGTCGGCTGGAAGGGTTTGTTGGTTGAGGCCAGGTCCACCCCAGACTGTCGCTTCGCTTCTTCTGCTGATGTTGCCAACGATTGATCATAATATTTACAAGTTCTTCATCAAAACTTGCCACAAATTTTCATTTGCATGAATTGTTTTAACCAGCAAACTTAAAGTTACCAATTTAATTTAATATTTCTCCGTCACAAAAAGTTCACCCACTAGTCCTCCCCTTCTAATCCTATTAGTTGCTGCTAAACAAAACCCAATGTGTTGCCAAAAATTCACAAATTTACCGAAAATAATGGAAAGTCCCATCCCCGGATTAATGTAAATTTGTTCTGTAGTACGACTCCTGGGCGCTATCCTTTTTTGTGTCAATTTTTTTGTTGATCTATGCCTAGGAGTGTGGAACAAGAATTTTTGACATGCACCAACCCCAGTTAATTATGTGTGAATTCATGAAAAGTTGGTACTGAAAAATGAAATTTCCTCCCTCGCACTGCCACTAATAGAATAACGTTGTGCTGGCTGCATTTTTCCTTTCATCCTTTTCACCGAATCAAGTTTTTATTATTATTTTGTCAGTCGTCGTGTTTCTTCTGTGTGTGAACAGCCTTATTTCCGGGACAGCGTGAATATATATTTTTTTATGAAGGTTTTTTGTTTGAAAATTCACAACTATCGCATCGTCAGTCCATGGATATCCTCTATTTCGGGTGGTATGCATCGGTAACGCAGAAAAATTATATGAAAAACTTCACCTAGGATACTAGTGACCATCTGTTGCACTAAATGCTGCAGCAGATTCGTTAGAGGAATTCTTCTTTTTTTGTGCTAGTTGTCTTCGCAGTTTTGGATAAAAATTGTTAGCTTCTGAGGTACTGCGGCAGCCGTTCACCCAGCGAATGTGTATGCGATGCGCTATCAAGGACGAAGCGGTTCTGAATAGACAATTTCATAATTTAAAGGCCCCAGTCGTAATTTATGCTGAATGCCCATATGAATGAAGTTGGTTTCGGGTGTTTTTTTTACCACTGCTTGGTTTGTCGGGTGTCTGAAGTGGACTGAGGGTGGTAATTTTTGTAAAACTCCTAAATGATTTATAGAGAACTGTATCCTTGTAAGGATTTTTTTTGTAGATATTTAATTTCGTGTGAAAAGTTTGTTGAAGATGTTTGACTGGCAGCGAGTGCAGCATTATGAAAAATTCAGCTTTTTTATTTTAGTTTTAGTTAGAAAATATAGGAATACCATATTTATAATATATAAAAATGGCTTAAAAAATATTCTTCGAAGTGCAATAGTATAAAATAAATGGCAGCAATAAAATATCAATAAAAATAAACTATATTCAAACCGAGTATTGAAATCATAAGTCGCAGTAAAATAAACGGTTGCATGGTCTAGTGGAAATGTTTTTGGTTTTTTTATGGTGGGTTGTTGGTTCATGTACCAACCATATCCTTTCAAGTTTCCTAGTGATAAATTCGGCGAGCGAAAATTATAAAAAAAGGAAAAAAATGACGCGTTCATTTACTGCATAGAGTAACTTAGCACTTACTTGAAACAAATGCTAGAAAAAACACAGCAAATTCTCCCCGACTTGTTCGGACACCATCAATGGAGCATCATCTGAGTTTCAAGCCACTACACAAAATATAACTCTTTCTTATCTGTTCTATTTATTGCTGACCTAAGTCGTAAGTTAATACAGTATAGAATTTAAATTTCGCCTTTCTTAACGTACTTTATCACCCCGTTTGCACTCACCAGTTAGCAGCCTACAGGACGGCATAAAATAGATTCATATCATGATGCAATGTTTTAATCTAGTTCATACCATCTCGCAGAGTTACACATAGAAGGTAGCACCATCAAAGCCACTTTCTATGTCGACAAACACTCCAAGAGTATAGCCCAGTCATGCCCAGATTCTTAACCGATTCCACATACTCGACAGGAGCACTATTAAGGGTTATGGAAGGGAAGCATGAGAGGTCTTAAGGCTTTCTTGAGATTACAATGCAGTTGGATTCATCGGGGTTTAGAAATAAACCATTACTTCGCGACCATAGCGCCCTTCCAGATCTTCATTAAGCAGCTAGTGGCGTGCTCAATTAACCCCAAGGGACAACTCATTACGAGCTGAACATCGTCGGCGTTCATATGTATGTAGAAACTATGATTTTATTACATGTGAAGTTACTTTATTCTTTTTAGATTTAAGTTACAGCAAGGCAAATCAATTACATTAAATAACAACAAATAAATTAATTAACAAATGGCACTCTATTGCGTCACCTTTCCTTTCAACTGCGCCGAAAGATAAAGTGGCTCTCCTCGATTTTCTACCCGTCTGTTAAGACTTCGCCTTCCTTACTAAAGCCACCAAACATTCAGCTGATCTACCAGTCTGTACCACGCCCACGACTCTGTCTCCGCATACCCCAGCAACTAGCAGTATTAGCTTCTTCCACCTTACCATTTCAGAGAATTCCCCATTACACTACGTACCTTTGCGTTTATTACATTTCCTTTCTAGGTCATTTGTATATCGTTGCTAGCAAGTCATTACACACCAATAGGTATGCTGGCGAATGTGAGCTTTTAGCTACTCACTACATTGCCATAACACGATCGCTCTGGAATGCGGCAAAGTGAGAACATTGAATGAACTCAACTAACATCGGGAATGCTATGTCGGCGGTCTGGAAAGATTTATACATATGTTAAATGAAAATGCTGTACTAAACCAATTTATCTTTGCTACATGTACAGAGCAATGTCTAATACGAGAAGGAAGTTAATTAACATGTAAGGAGAAAAGTAATGGCCCCAATATTGATCCCTTAGACACACAGCTGACTATGGGGAGAAAGTCCGACAACACATGGTTTATTTCTACTGCTTGCACTCTGTCTGTCAAATAGGAAGATATCAGCTTTATAGCATACGGCGAGAAATTGTATTTTTAGGACAGTTTGAGGCACAAAGTAGAATGAACTACCATATCAAACGCTTTGTAGAAATCTAACAGGACACGGTATGGCACTTTATCTTCATCTAACGCGATCCGAACATCATCGGGTACCCCTATTACGATGGCGGTACAGCTGTGTCTCTGTCGAAAACCAGATTGTTTTGCAAACAAAATATTATGAGTGGAGAGGTACTGTCCAATTTGTTTTTGTAAAGTCTAATCTAATTTTCCAACATAAATGACAAGATAGAGATCGGTCTGCACTCGTCATCCTTGAGCGTTTTAGGAACAGGAACACCTTTGGCTGATTTCCATTGACAGGTAAGATAACTGAGGTTACCACCAAGTTAAAAATGTGTGTTTCATGGGGCAAAGCGATAGGTTAGATGATTTTTATGAATGATGGATGTATCTCATCGAGTCCGTACGCATTCGATTTAAAACTAAGTAGACTTTCAACCAAATCAGGCCTGTTTAAAGCTTAAAAGCAAAAGCTAGCGTCTCCGGTAGAGAAATATAAGCAAACAAGGTATTCAGGTATTTGAGTAATAGTACCATGGTTCTGTGAGGAAAAAAACGTATGGTTCAGTTCCTCAGGATTCACTCCATCAGTGCGACGATATTTGCATTTGCCAATGCCAATGTGATGAAGATTCCTCCACAAAAACTGACTACCTATATGAATCTGATACGATATATCATATTTGCACGAACATGATCCCTACATTTTTTTTTATATCGTTTGCAAAGTTGATCTCATCTCTTTGATGCTGTTATGAACGAGTGATTTATAGTGCTCCAAGTCTTGTGTTGGATAGGTACTCAAGTGGAACATCCGAAAGTATTAGTAATGAATTTTATCAAATCAGGACTCGCTGCCTCAGTATGCGGCATCTCACTTTAAGCTAAGAAAGTCTCAGACTACTTGTAATTTTTGCGAATAGATATGATAATCTATTATTCTTATTTATCAACCATTTTTTGTTCAGATTATTTTTAAGCCTTCTTATTATTTAAGAATAAGGTAATGATTCATTATAGCTCATGGCCCTAATTAAAAACTACTTTAGTCCACTTAGGTACTGAAGTTATATGTGCGGTAAAACACCTCGGAATTGGATGAATTTCTGAAATATTTCCACAAGTATTTTACGACCACTCTCAAACAAATGCACCTACGAAGTCCAGTGACATTAATCCAAGCTTTAACTTTAACCTTTTTATGGTAAATATATTTCACAAAAAAATTAAATAAAAATAAAACCCTGCATGAAGAGCAACCGTATGCACTATCAGGACAGCCATTAACAACTTCCAGATCGGAATGTGTGAAGTCCAGATTTCACTTTCGAATTTCATTTGGGTTTCACGGATTCTTTACACCCGAAATTTAATTTTACCGAAAAGTTACAACCAACAACCAACGTATTTGGGCACTGAGCGAGCAGTAAATAGTTTCGAAAGTATTGATTGTAGTTTGTGAATGCAATCGCTTCAACTTTCTGCATTTAGGTAGATACAGGTAAATCCACTGGTATTTTGAGCTCATTTTCCCCAGGAGTGAGTTCCTTAGCAGGAGTTTTATACGAAGCGTACATTGCTCGAATTTGGGATATGTGTGTTATATGTAATCAAGTCCTTCGTAGCGTTTATCGCTGTGGCATATATCATTTCGGTGGAAAACATTTTCAACTTTATCATGATTCTATAAATTCTGCTGGATGTTTACACGTTTCATAGAGTTTCGGTGAAATGGGAATTCCGTGTTAAAAACTTAAGCTCTTGCGTTGGGGTTGTAAAATTATCATTCGCAACGAATTCCCGTTTGTCCGATTTCGTATGTCAATAAACTTGGTTATTGTAAAGTTGTGCGGGGAATCTGAAATCGTTTGACTAATGTGTTTAGTAGTTGAGTGGGTACAACTCTTTCTCCTTAAACGATAGGAATTCATCTACGAGTATCTTATAACCTCAAAGGATGTCTCAACATGATATTTTCGTATGAAGGGGAATTCTAGCCAATAGCATCACTCTAAGAGCATGCAAACGGTTGTTTACTGTTTTACAGTTCCTTAAGCTAACAGATAAATTAAATTTTCTTTATATCGATGCGATCGCATTACATCCTGTTTGTCGCAAGGAGTTCATACATTTTTCTATGATTCCCTTGACGGAAGTGTCGTCAGCAAATATCCATCGATGTGAGCATAGAGAAATGCATGCATGCACAGGAATGTTTTGTGCGGAGAAAATCCCTTAAGGTGCTGCCAGTTTCATTGCATCAAAGTCCATCGCAAGAGGGTGAATGCTTTTTTCTTTACATCAACTGGAAATTGGCTGTTCCTTGCTCAAAGAAGTTTTAAAGGTATGTCAGTCCCATCAGGGTACAGTAAAGGGACACGAATAAGATGAAATTTATAAGTAAATAATCTATGACCATTCTATTAGGTTTCTTTCATATATCGAGAGTAATAACTTTTTCGAGACGAAATAGTTTAAGCATGTACTGATTGAATACGAGTATGAATCGACTGAGAATACGAACCCAGTTCTAATGGAAAAGTTCGCTTAAATTCTTCTTTGATTCTAACTTCTAATTGCTGGGACATCGAAAACGACCGATATTAAAAAATACCTTTTATTTCCCGAGCAAGAAATTGCCCTACAAGGATTTAGTCTGGTGAAATTTCTTCCAAATCAACTGCTCGCAACGAGGCTCCTTCACATGGTGTAAGATGTAAGATCTTTGAAACTGAAGACCAGTCAGCCTTGTTTAAAAGTTATTCGGTGGAAATTGAATTTGACGGGTTTGTTCTCTGATCCAGAATCAGTTCGAAAAATTAGAGAGTAAGTTGTCCAAAAATTAAAGCTCAAACATATGAACCCTAAGACTTTCGACAGATTCGCTAGGGAACGACCTAGCGTTGGTAGAGGAAATGTAGGTCTTGCCAGTCGTTTAGGAAAAAGAGCAAACGATTTCGGATCTCTTTATAAGAAGTTCCATCATGGAGTGCTCTTTTCGAACCATGGTGCTTTGGCTTTGTTCCTGGTATTTTCAGCCTCCCGTTTGAGGCGGTCCATGTATAATGCTTAGCAACCGTACCACAGTGCCTGAATATTAGTTTTTATAGCTTAGAGGCAGAAGAGAATTGGCTTGATAGAGGGCGTAGGTGGTGGCAATGGTGCAGTGGTAATGTCGTCAATTGCCAAGCTAATGTTTCATGGTCCAAAAAAGAAAATGTCAGCAAGCATTTACTTGTTTCTCATGAAATATATAAAGTCAATGCGATCAATTGCGAAAGCTTGTGCGAACACTACTGCGAAAGCATAACACTGGCAGTAGCTTGGTCATATGGCTGGAAAAATTGTCCTTTTTGTTGATGATGATTTGGCTATTACATCGGCTATCGGGGAAAAAATACAGTGAATTAGGAGCAAACAAAAAAAATAACAAAAGTCTCCCCAGTTATCTGGACGCCATCCCCGGAGTTTCTCTGAAGCATAAAAACCTGAGCTTCAAACTACACCAAATCTCTTTTGACTTGTTTGGTTGCAAAAATCATAGCTCTTAAACAAATAAAGATATCGTGACAGTTTTCTTTTCCGCTTAAAGGAAATTCCCAGAGCGATGAATTTTGTGAACTTTGAGAAAAATGCTTCACAGAATCTTCTGTTGAAATAAGACTTTCTCACTACAGGGGATAAACATAATGTTTTACTTTTCAAATATTCAAAAGTTCATGATTGAAGTAATAACAGGGTGTCTAAAAGCTAGTTCGAGCAAAACAGTGGTGAAAAAAGTAAACGAACCATTTTTTTAAATGTTTTTTTTTATGTGTATCAAAACACAATTTCTTTCATTTTCTGTCACATCAGATTGTATAATAAAATATTTCAGTGATTCATTTTAAGTCAAACAGTGAAGAAAAAAGTAAATGGACCAAAAATTTAAGTAAAAAAAATTAGATTGCTTGGAAACTTTCGTCAATAGCCGGAGTAATATCTAATAAATTTATCATTTCTGGAGAGTATTGTGCTGTGAGATCTTTTTTGGTAATTACGAGGCTTGAAGTAATACTTGATATTGATTCGAATTGCAGGGATAAGCACAATACTCTCCAAAAATCGTAAGTTTATCAGACAAGACTCCGAATGTTGACGAACGTTTTGAAGAAATCTGATTTTTTTATTTATATTGTTGATCCGTTTACTTTTTTCTTCACTGTTTCAATTAAAATGAATCACTTAAATATTTTAATATGTACTATAATCTGATGTGCCATAAAATAAAAAAAAATGCTCTTTTGATACACCAAAAAAAAACAGTAAACTAGTTCATTTACTTTTATTAACTACTGTTTTCCTCGAATTAGCTTTTCCTAAAATATTATGTTTATCACCTGTGGCGAGAAAGTCTTCCTTCAGCAGAAGATCCTGAAACCCCCTGTTAAACATTTTTCTCAAAATTCATGAGTTTCATAACCCTGGAAATTTCCTTTAAGAAAAAAAAACGGTTTGATATCTTTATTCGTTTAAGAGTTACGATTTTTGGAAGCAAAGAAAGTCAAAATGAGCGCTGCACTTCTCCCATGAGCGAGCGATAAAAAAAATAAAATTTCGCTAACCTCGTCAAATCAAATCTCTCTAGCATAAAGTTCCCACAAGTTTCTGCACCTGAGTTTTTCAATACATATTTACACATATATAAAAATTTATTACCCGTTGGATTCATAGAGTTATTTGCTGCAGGTACAAAAACCGAACAAATTGGGATTTCCAATACATCGTAGAAGAAAAAGCAATATTTCATTACAACTCCTAACGTTGTCAAAAGTTCAAACAAACTGTTGTATGGTATATCCATTTTAAACAATATTTCTTATGCAACTGCTCGACCGCTCGTTTAAGTTTTAAATGATAATTTCATACTAATGTTTCATCCTTTTCTACCTTAAAAATAAATGCCTGCACTAAAACAACGCGGAAAAAATTGACCGACTTCTTCCAATCAAATCTGTGTAGCGCAGCTCTATGCAACTTTATGTAGCTGATTTTTGGATTTATGTTAAGAAATATATAAGGATTTATTATCCGTCGAGTTTGGTTTAATGACTCTTAAATGTTTTTTTTTTCTGCTCAATTTAAAATCGAAAAAGTGTGAAAAGTGGTGTTTCAAAAAACATTAAATTAAACAGCTTAAAAAAATTTATTAAATTTTTTTTTTTTGATTTTTGATTTCAGTAAATAACAAGTAAATATATAAAAAAAACAGTTTTTTTACGCTCTTTTCCTAGTTTGTACACTCAAAGCTAAAAACAAAAAAAATTTTTTTTTTTCACCATAAAAATTCATCAACCTTGATTCGCTCTGCAAGCCAAACCATTCATCCAAATGAAATAATTTTTTCGATTACTAGAGCTCCTAACATTTCTTAATTCCGTGAATTTAAAAGTTTTGCATTATAGACCCACCCGAAAAATGAATTTCGCAAGCACTTTTGCATAAACGGGCCACTGTGCGCCCGCGTTGTGTATAAACATGATAAGGGTATGCATAGCCCCTTGAGTGCGCGCAAATTATATTTTAGCCACTTAAAAAGTTTCATTTAAATTGGAAGTGCACGGATAGCCAGAGTTCACAACTGCCGACTAAGTATTCTATTGAGCTGAACTGAATAATTTAGTGAAATGCCTGTTGAGGAAACTGTGGCCTGAGCATAAACTATCAGCTTTCCGCGTAGGATACTCGGGTTCGAGTCCTAGGCTGAGACTTGTTTAATCATTTCTCTTTTCTTATTTCTATTTTTATTCATTAGTTATACATTTATAAGAATCCTATTTTTGGTTTCTCATTCAAATAGTACTAATATTATTCTCGTAATTATTTGCTTTAATTGATCCATTTGAGATTTTGAACGTGAACTTAAGAAAGCCTATTTGTAAGTTACCCTTCTTGGCTGTACTGGCTAGGGTGTGAACGAAAAAGCGGCAACGTTGCGATGCTTTTGTATGTGGATTTTGAAACCACTATACACATTTCTTAAGTTCGTTATTGCACAGTTTTTGTTTTAATCTCTTCTTCTGGGATAATGTTTCTTTGTAGTCAATAATAGTAATGAATAGTAATAAATTAGTTTAGTCCTAAATTCAAACGAGTTGTTGATTGACGGTACGCGAATCTTATATATAACATCAATATTTAACATACCATACATTTCACACAACCTTTCCCATTGGCTCAGTCGGCTCTTAGAGTCCTGAATCGCACAAGTAAAACATAACAACTGTTTCAGTGTTATAGGTTCGCCTTTCCTGAGAGCAGATTATATAAAAAAATATTTAAATTTTGGCATACGTGTACTTATACCGTTATGTCTTGTAGCCACAGATATATGTGATCATCAGCATTTGAATCTTTGAACTTTGAAAAATACAGAAAGGCTATTTCTTACCTTTGCGTTAGCTGTAAACTGTTCAAAATCTACAACCGTGTAATATACCGTTAAAGAAACAGACATACAACGGCGTCCATAAATCTTTCAATTTTTCATTTCAGGCCCGGAGTACTAAAATATCCTATACCGAAGGGTTTTCGAAAATAGATCAGAATCGCCTTGCACCATTGTTATTTGAACCTACAGCGTGCTGTCTTACTTTACTGAAGCACAAGATTCAATGAGTAAATTCGCTTTAAAATTGAAGGAATCTGACGTTTTGAGGACAGTCCTTGTCTGAATCAACTGGTTTTGGCGTTCCATAAGCTGATCCTAGTCTGATTGCTCTCATATTACCTCTTTACTGCAATAGACCTTCTTCTTCCTTTTTCAGCGAGGTTATGATATACCAATGAAATGCCGATGTCGTCGCATTTGTCTGATCCAGGCGTTTAGAGGCCTGCCTTTCTTACATCGCGATGTCTTTGGAACGCGCATTGATATTGCCTTTTTAACAGGGTTCAAATGGTCTCTTTTTTGAACGTGGCAATACCAGCTGAGCCGGTCGCGCTCTATCTTTTGTACGATGGTTTCCTTGACGTGAAAGCTTCCACGGATCTTCGAATTTCTTATTCGATTACTGCAATAGACCAAGTCTACAAAATGTATGCTTCCAGTATATCTTCGTACTGATAAAATTATTCAACAAAACGCTGCCATCTCACTAAATAGTCTGTGTTCCTTCGCCACTATTCACATCATGTCTAGCATAAATCATCTGCAGTTGCGGATGTCCCGTACAATCAACCATCGTATAACTAATGCCTAGGTACTGCCTGTACAAAAATATATTCTTCTCCCTTAAAAAAAAAAAAAACATTTTTGTGAGCGACACGACATCAGTAGTAGTTTCATCATCGTCAGTTGACAAGCAAAGAATCACATCGTCAATGCGGTCCACATATTGACATGCAGCATTTAGTCCAAAAGTATAGCCCTCTAAAACCCCCTTCCTCTCTCTTTGCTTCTCTTCAAATATCGTCCAAAGACTATCCGCATCACCACTCTACTTCCTGATGGATTAAATCCTTGATATTTATCTCATTTTCCGCAACGGTCACACAAAGTATATACTTTTTTCCATGCCAACCGCTTGCAAGTTGCAGTGCCTTTCCTCATCGCATCGCCCTCATCATCATCATTACCGTCACCAGCATGGGCTGCCTCTAAATCTGAACAAGTTTTCTGAGCAGCAAAGAGATTAACCCCCTTCAGATACAAAAACCTCTGTATACACTCGCCCATAATACTAATCCAAGCTGCCGAACAAACATCTGCGGATAGATTTCACGATGGATGCCTACTTTCCCTCACTTCAATCACCCAGCGAATTAGGTGACCATACACTTGGCTGAAGGTTCCACACATACAAAAAGCCAAAATTCAACATTTCCAAAATGCTTAGGTCAGCTTACAAATTGATTTCCAGCCTTCGGCTAGATTTTGTGGTGAACGAGGCCAAGCGAAATATCCCACAAAAACCGTAGCCAAAAACAAAATAAAAAAGAAGAGGACACGAAACAAAAATGATTGGCGTACTGTACTGAGTGCAGGTACAAGTTTAGATACTTTCAAATTGAATTTCAGAGGTTCTGCCATAGCGTAGCCAATACCTGTTGTACAAAGGACATACGATGTCGTCGTCGTCGTTGACCACCATCTCTTTTGCTTTTTCCAGAGAAATACTGGTCGGTCAGGCAGGTTAACCGGGAACAGCATCAATGGAAGCAGCCGACTTTGATTAAATGTTGCGACAAATTTTCATTGAAGCGGTGATGAACGACTATGAACTGCAACAGCGAATGTCCTGCTGCTGCTACTGCTGCTGCCGCTCATATGGTGAGATATTTTTCTAGAGGTAGAGCAAAGTAAATTTTTCAGATGCAACATCTCGAGCAAACAACACAGCTGTGCGAGGTGCAAACTGCAAGCGGACGTTGGTACCCCAAACAAATTCGATTAAGGATAACTCCTGGTTGTGTGTATGTGAGCCTTGCGATAGAAATTCCAAAATCCTATAAAAATGCAAAAATATTTCCAAATCAATATCCGCAGCCAGTGGCTAGTGTAATCGGGCCTATGGTATTTCTCGTAAACATCGATAGGGTAATCATCTCACACTGCAGATACATACCTACTCTCGTTCGGATTGGGATATGTACTTTCTTTGTTTTCGGTTGAGCAATTTGGAAATTCGATTTCTGATGCATATTTAAATAATCCAGCTCTCGGGCTCACCTTCGCCTTCTACGCCCGAACATAGCCATAATGACCCAGCTCGGCTGTTGTGGGTGGGATATTTTGGTGAAGTTCTAGATTTGAGATTGCTTGGTAGTTGGCCTCTGTGGAATTTTTGGCGACAAACTTTGTATGTGTGATGCACGAGGCGGATAATTTTAGATACTCTCTGATTTGGGTTGTCGTGGATAATAATTCTCCTTTGGCATGCGATGCAGCAGTCAGTAGTTGAGATATCCAGAATGGATACGATTTGGCATACGCATATTTTTGCACTTCCTCGTAGAAGTCCTGATTTGTCTGTGAGTTGTGTCTCGGAGGACATTTCAGTTGACAGTAATGAGAATTGGGAAATGTACTCGGAGATTGCTTTCTGATTAGTTATGTTTGAGGCGTTGCTTGTGGATTTATTTAGAATTAATATCAAGTGTAATTACGTTGGGGACGTGTTGGGATTTTTAACGCACTGTACTATAAAGGCCATCTGTTTGTCCATCTGTAAGTATCTTGGGCGGTGGCAATAGTGTAGTGGTAACGTCGTCAATTGCCAAGCTAAGAGTTTATGGTTCAAATACTGATGTCAACAAGCATTTATTTATTTCTCATGAAATATATAAAGTCAGTCCGATCAATTGCGAAAGCTTGTGTAAACACTACTCTGAAGGCATAACACTGGCAGTAGCTTGGTCATTTGGCTGGAAAAATGGTTGGCTCTGATGGTGATTGGCCTATGACATCGCTTATTGGGGAAAAAATACTGTGAATCAGAAGCAAAGACAAAAAAATAATAAAAATCTCCCCAGTAATCTGGACGCCACCCCCGGAGATTCTCTGAAGCATAAACAACTGAGCTTTAAACCACTATACCAAACCTCTCTCTCTCTCTCTGTCTATCTATCCTTTCCAACGCCCGCACTGTGTATAAACATGTTAAGGGTTATCATAACTCCTTGAGTGCGCGCAAATTATTATTTTTTTTTTTTTTTGGTTGCGCCTGGAGGTGCAGGAATCTTCAAAAGATACCAATGGTCCGTACCATTGGTTATGCCCGATTCATATATCTGACAATGCCATCAGTGCTAGTCAGTATATGCCTACGGGCTAAACCTCACCCCCTCAGAGAGGCACTATGAGAACCGGCTGCGCGAACTCATAGTAGTAGGAAATTCGTTCCTCTCATTTTTTCATTTTTGTGATGACTACGACTAAGTTGCCTTAACAAGTAGTTTACGCTTCTGTAGTGTTAATCGCGTTAGGTAGGTAGCTTTCCAGTGAAGGCACCTACTAATACCGTCATTACATGCGGTTTTTCCTTACGGCGCTAGGTCGAAAGGTCTTGTTCTTTGTAGTCGGCGCTCAAGGTTTGGCACGTCCATAGTACGGATTATTTCATTATTGCAATGAACATGAAGACGGGTACGAAGTTTGCGAGAAAAGTTTGTTACTTCGTCCCTCACGGTAGCAATTCCTAGATCTCTGTGAATATCACTATTCCTTATATACCAAGGAGCATTCACGATTGCTCTTAGCATTTTATTTTGAAATGCTTGTAGTAGAGCCATATTGCTTGGTTTGGTACAACCCCAAAGTTGTATACCATATGTCCAAGACGGTTTTAGCACTTGCTTATACAGAAACAGTTTGTTGTATACGCTTAACTTCGAGTATCTTCCGAGTAGCCAATACATTTCTCTAAATCTGATTTCGAGCTCTTCGCGCTTCTTTTTAACGTGTGGTTTCCACTTAAGTTTTGCGTCTAGGGTCATTCCTAAATATTTTGCCTCGTTTGCGTAAGGTATTTTTACCGAGTTAATGGATATAGGTAAGTTGTTTATCTTTCTTAACGTAAAATTGACATGCGTTGATTTTGTCTCATTGAGGACTATTCTCCAGGTTTTTGTCCATTCGCATACTTTGTTCAAAGCTCGTTGGAGTTTTCCCGTTGATGATTCGACTGACTCATCCGTTACGAGGATAGCCGTGTCGTCTGCGAATATTGCTACAACGGTCCCTTCATCTTGTGGTATATCTCTTGTGTAGAGCAAGAACAGGATTGGACCGAGAACACTTCCTTGTGGAACACCGGCGTAGATATCTTTGAAATCCGAATATTCACTCCCGTGTCTAACACGGAAAAGTCTGTTTTCAAGATAAGATTCCAATATTCTGTACAACTTTTCCGGTAAAATTACCCTTAGCTTATACCTTAGGCCTTCGTGCTATACCTTGTCGAAGGCTTGCGATACGTCGAGAAAAGCGCTAGAGCATATTTTTTTCCCTTCTAGAGCTTTTTCAATCTCGTTTGTTATTCGATACACCTGATCGATTGTGGAATGTTTGACCCGAAACCCGAATTGATGATCCGGGATCAAGTGTCTTTCTTCAATTACTGGTTGCAATCGTTTCAGCAGAAGTTTCTCGAAGACCTTAGATATTATTGGCAGAAGTGAAATGGGTCTATATGATTTCTTGTCATTTGCACATTTCCCCGGTTTCGGAACCATAATAACTTCGGCGACTTTCCATTGCCTTGGAACATATAATAGTCTTAAGGAAGCATTTATAATGTAGAGCAACTTAACCAGCACTTCTTTCGGTAGCTCTTTCAAAATTTCGCCAGTGATTAAATCATATCCCGAAACCTTGTTATTTTTCAATTTTTTTATTGTCATTCGAAGTTCGGACAGGGATACGGTTTTTACTCTAAAGTTCTCCGGTGCCATATTATCATTCGGATCTTCGATCAACGGTTGTCCATCGAACGGCTTGAACGTTTCCTCTAAGTGATCGGCAAATAATTCTGCTTTCTCTTTGTCTTCTTTTGCCCATTCCCCGTTAGCTTTCCTAATTGGCGGCGAGTGCAATACAGGTTTCCTTATGGACTTCAAGGCTTTCCATAGAGAGTAGTTTGAATACTTATCAGCGGTCAGACCCTCGAGGTAAGTAGAAGTCTCCTGATTTTTTAGGTCCTGCAGCACTTTTTTAAGCTTGTTACAAAGATGGTTCAGATAAGTTTTATCCGGTGGCGCGCGGGATTGTTGCCATCTCTTGCGCGCTCTCCTCTTTTCTCGTATGAGGTCTTCGATTTCAGGCTGGTATTTGACTTTATTGTTCCGCGCTTCTGTCTTTCGCAAAGGAGTGTTTTTCCATGCTGAGTTCTGAATGGCTTCGACGAGTTTGTCGATTTCTTCTTCTATTTCGAACGGTGTCTTTAGCGGTACATTTAAAGCAACATTTTCCTTGCAGTCTCTTCTGGAAGCGTCCCAGTTAGTTTTGTTACTAGTTAACCTAGGCGGTCCTTCTTTTTTTACTAGACTTCCACCTATTTTCAGAGTGACTGCCGAGTGATCTGAGCATAGATCATAGCATTCTTCGATTTCCGTCAAATTTTTAGTTAACCCTTTTGCGATAAAGAAGTCGACGAGGTCAGGGATTTTATTTTTGTCAGTTGGCCAATAAGTTGGCTTTCCTGTCGAAAAAAAGTTCACCCCACGTTTCATGCTGGCTTTGTACAATAATCTGCCTTTTGTCGAATTGCATCTTGATCCCCAGAAAGTGTGTTTCGCGTTAAAGTCACCACCTAAGACAAAATTAGGTCCGAGTGAGTCAAAGAGACGAACGAGGTCGCCTTCTACTAGCTTATATCCCGGAGGGAAGTAACTAGATCCGATGTTGTAGTCTAAGTGGTTTATTTTTACGGAGACTGAGCTAATTTGCATAGAATCAAATTCTATTTCTATGTTTTCGGATTGCTTAATACAGTCTTTGATGTAAAGAGAGGACCCGCCTCTCGCATTTTCCGAAGGATGATTCGCATGGTAATCGCTGTAGCCTTTTATTTTGGGTCTAAGTCCCTTTTTTAAGTGCGTTTCCGATACCAAACATATGTCAATGTTATTTTTCCGTAGAAACACTTCTAACTCGTCTACTTTTTCAGAAGGCCGTTTGCGTTCCACGTTAGTATCTTAAGTAGCTGTTTTTTTGATTGTCTTGCGAGGTTTGAACTCGAGATTGCTCAATTTGTCAAGTATAATTTTATTAACTTTGGTTTGCTCCTCAAATTTTTCGAATATAATGGTGAATATTTGGCTAACCGGATCTGTTGTAGCTGATCTTAATTTGTTTTCGTTTGACGCGACTTGCGCGTACGATCTCGCGTCAACATGTGGCGGTTTTTCCGCTGCACTTGGACCAGCGACGTTCTCTTGCGCAATTTTTTTATTTCCCTTTATCGGTCGCTTCGTTTTGACTGGCTTAGCGGTCTTGGGCTTATCGGTTTTACGATCTCTTAAGCTTGGGTTCGGGTGTATCGGTTTCTTGAGAGTATCGCGCCTTTTTTGAAGCTCCTTTGCTACTTCACAACCTCGATAATTTGCTGGGTGCTTGCCTTTACAGTTTATGCAGGTCGCCGGAGCCTGCTTATTTAGGTTACACCTTTCTGATAAGTGGTTCCCGGCACATTTTACACATTTCGGTTCTTTTTGGCAATACGACTGGGTGTGATTGAAACCTTGACAGCGTTTGCACTGAGGTATCGATCGTGTATTCGTACGCATAGGCTCGATTTTGACTACGATATTCCAAGTACTTTTTATGTTATAAATATCGTCTATATTTTCGCTTCTATCGAAGGTTAGCATAAAGAGCGGAAGTCCATGCTTGACCAAGATTTCATTGCCTTGTTCCGTTTTCTGCTTTATCTTCTTTAAGATATTAATTGCGTCGATAATTTTCAAGCCTTTTCCTTTAAGGTCATTTATAATGTCATCTTTACTGCACGAGGGGTGGAGACCCCTTGCTATAACACGGAGTGGTCTTTCTGATTTATTTTCGTAGGTGAACCACTGGATCTTTTCCGCGTTTAGTTTTTTCGATATTGCTCGGTAGCCGTCAGAGTCAACTACATTAATTTTCCAATCATTGTTTCGGAATGACGTTACTTTAAATTCCGATGTCACAGTTCCCTTAAGAAGGAAATGCAATTTATTGTAGTCCGTAAAGCCGACGACGTTTATTGCAGGCGGGGGACGTATGCTTCAATTTTTTTATCCTGCAAAATAGTCTTAAGTATATATATGAATCAAGCCAAAAGTGTAGTCAAACAGAAATGAAGTCATATTTTCCTTCAACGCCAATATATTGAGCTTGAAGTTGCTTAGTCTGCATCTTTCTTTGTAAATAATCTCTTTTTTTTCAGCAGTATCTTCAGATATGGTTTTATGCTACCCTGAAAGGACACTTAGTTGATTTTCGAAGTTAGGGAAATACGTACGTCCGCTCCGCTGTTCAAGGCAATTCCACTTATAGTATATTTTCCAAATTTTAAAATTTCCTACTTTGCTAGGTTTTCAGATCAAAATCAGTGTTCTCTGGGTGGCAGGTTAAAGCAACATAGAGAGAAATGAGGGGGTCCGTCCTTAATAGATCCCTTACAGATGTAGTCCTCATTCATATGGGGACTGTCAAGAGCGAAAACACACTTTTTATAAGTGGAAAACAAAAAGTTGGAACAGTCGGTAGAGTTGCGTTATTTCTAGGTAGATCTGGAAGAACTATAACTGGGCCAGAAGACAAAACTTGGGAAAAGGAGTTCGACTGACGCTGCAAGAATTTAAGCGCCTAATCTGGGCATCCCTTTCTCTCCCCTTTTTTCTGTGTGTGTCTGGATTTAAGTAGAGCACGACATCGAACTCTAGTGAAACCCTTTTTCGCCAACCTTAAGAAAATTTCGGAGAAGAGTACCACAGACAGATCAGTTTCTCGAATGTCACAGAATGGATTTGAAACCGCTTTGTTTCAATATACTATCAACAATATCTAAGAAACAAGGTCATGTTAGTTTGTGGTATTCAAAATAGCGCTTAAGTTCTAAATGGGCTGCAGTGTAATGCGCAGCAGCAGCCACTTCTACCTACTTACCTTACCTACCTTGCTACCATTTATTTCTGATCAGATCTAAACTTGTATAATAGATTATTGAACAATTTAAGTCAATGAATGGTGAGTTCCCTGCTAAGATTATTCATAATGGTCATGGGTTGGGGCATAACTGGGTCTTGCGTATACAACTGGAAACGGTTTTTCATTCAATATCAGTATCATTTTCTTCGGCAGATATTGAATCATGCACATGTCTTTTGGTAAATGGAAGAGCCAACGCCTTGGAAATTTATTGCAATCTTCTTCCTTTTATCAGCGAGGTTATGATCCGAAAACAAGGGATCACAACCTACCTGGGGTTCGCCTATTTGACCTCAGAAAATATCGACATGCCCGCCGATTTTGGATCACTCGGTTACTGAGGCCAATGAAATGCCGATGTCTTTGCATTTGTCTGATCCAGGCGTTTATAGGCCTGCCTTTCCTACATCGCGAAGTCTTTGGAACGTGCATAGTTATTGCCTTTTTAACAGGGTTCAAATAATCTCTTCTTTGAACGTGGCAATACCAGCTGAGCCGGTCGCGCTCTATTTTTTGTACGATGTGTTGTGACCACAACAGCAATTACGTTTTTTTTTTTATTATAATCACAACACCGGACAATGTACTCGTGTTCAATGTTGTTATCAAAATTTATTTTATAATTTCTCAGCCAGTCAGCACAAATACTCTTCGTGCTGTCTGTGTATATTGATTCATAATATGTAACAAAAAACTTTAGCACCTAATTTTGTACAGTTAGCATAATTTTAGTATTTAAGGCAGGTAATTTTAATAAAGAATTAAGTTCACATTGAACCCGCAGCAAAGTCAGTGTTTTTATTATAGACTTCCCCCCACCAGTGGTAAGGGGTCTTTATTAACCTAACTTGCTGGTCAAATCTTGATGTGAAAGCTTCCACGGATCTTCGAAATTTATTGCAATACTAATAAGAAACTTTAATGAAACAGTCTTCGTTAGTCTCGCTCGGGCGGCACCTTATTTTAATATACGCATATGGTAATAGATTGAAGGTTTTGGCGGATTTCCGTGAAGAAATATAATAAAATGTGAACAAAGCTGTGTATTCAAGACTAACTATCCATCTGGGAAAAAAGCTACTTGCAGCCTATCCGCTGTGAGATACGAAATTTCGAATGTGAAGACCTGCTAATTCATTATTCTGTGTGCAATATCAAAGAAAGATTGAATGCCTTTCATTTCTTATATTGTATATAAATTTATTTGATTACTGAAATTGTAACAATATTTTGGCGAACTGGTACAAAATCGTGTACAACCATTTCATTCAAAATGTGTTCCAAATGCTTGCTACAAACGCCAGTAATGTTACTTTTACTACCTATTTTGAACATGAGAAATTGTTTATATTTCCACTTGTCACTGCTCAGAAACAAGTAAAGCCAACATTGCTGGAATCGAAACTATAAACAGGACTCAGACAGATAGAAATATTCTGAAATTTACCAGGCTAACAAAGTGCTTCTTTACACCGTAATGTTTTCTTCTCTCTATTGTTCCCATTCCCATATCTCTCGAACATGTTGTAGCGGTAACATCACTATTGGGAAGGCATAACACTGGCAGTAGTTTGATCATATGGCTGGGAAAATTGTTCGCTTTGTTGGATGATTGATATGCCTATGACATCAAGTGGTCAGGAAGAACACTGTAAATCCTAAGCAAAGATAAAATAACAAAAACACCCTCCCGAGTTATCTGCACATTACGCCTTAAGTGTTTTTCGAAACCAAATATCTGAGTTTCAAGCCACTACAACTAGACCAATATTTCTCTCTGTCTCTCTCTCTCTCTCCCTCTCTGTCTCTCTCTCGCTCTCTCTCTCTCTCTCTCTCTATCTCTATTTAAAAACCGAGCTTACTTGGCAGGTGGGAATTTCCAGGATGCTTAAACCCTCAGGCATTCACATACTATATCTGGACTGCTAGTGAAATGTCAGTTCCACACAATCTCTGCCTAAAAAATGACGCCAACATAAGTAGCCCTCTTGGTCCGGCGCGGAAAAATGGGGAATTAAATTGCCAACCATCTTCAATTTCTCCATAGAATAGTTGAGACCCCTCTTGGGTTTGTGTGGATTTGCTAAGCAAAACGGTTTAAATTCAAATTGTTGGGGCATTGTTTGCAACAGATGTCATTTTGTAATTTTGGCTAGTTCCGTAGATGGAAACAACAAAATTTGATTAAAAAGTCGTTACATGTGCATTTTGTTTCACCATAAAATGCACAATATTCGTATATTTATTGCGAATCAATTTATTATGTATTATAATATGCCAATGAAAACACTGTCTTTGCACACCCAACTGCATCCAACGAAATCTCAAACAAGTGTGAGTTTCCATTTTTTTCCACTCCGAACCAGGAGCGTTAGTGCTAATGTTGGAACCAACGCGAAGTTGGCTACTAACAGTCCATAAATAGTATGTCAATGCCCTCAGGCTATTATCAAAAGGCATCTTTTTAAATTTCTTTTAAATTTAAGAATACCTTCGCTTAACACCAGAGGAACCATAGTAGAGTTTCAAGTCGCAGGACAACAAACCCTTGCTGTAATTCATTCATTATTTATTTTTGCGACTTTCAAGAAACTCAAATTTTGCTATTTTTGTTATTATAGAAAAAATGTTTTCTTTTTATCTTGTAACTGTCGCAGCAACACGAAAAAAATGAATATTCATAAGCATTATGAACAAAATACGAGGGCAAAGGAGTAGTCAAAGACTGTAGTAGTCAAGACTGCAAAGACGGACAACAGTTACATCCATGAGTATGAAGTGAAAGAAAGTAAACACCACCTTAAAATCATGTTATTCATTCCGCATTTCCTCAAATAATACCACCTTTGTGATGCCAAGAATATCTGCAATAGACATATTTGAAGGTAAGAACCTACGTTAAAACCTACTAAAGGTGGCAATAGCGTATTAGGAAGTGTATTTCCTTTTTACCAATGTAAGCGGGTTCAAACTCCAGAGATGATTACCAGTCAGCAGCAGCACAAGCATAACACATAACAGTGAAGTTATTCCAAAGAAAGGTTCCTGACTGGCAGTACAATGGGCCACATAAAATAGAAGGGCTTTGGGAATTGGATTTCCTTTAAAGAGAGATAAAAAAATAATAGACGGAATGAATGATGTAAAACCTGGAAAATAATAGAAGGTGTCATGAGTGCGGAAAAGACATATGGAATTACCTTTACATAGCAAATACAGCCTTACATCACACAAACACATCACAGTGAATTAGAGTACCACCTTATCCAATTACTACGTGTATAAAACAAGAAGGGCTGAAAATTAGCCCTGAAAATTAGGCAACAATAATGAACCTCTCAATTTTATGACAACTAAATACAAATACGGATGACCAGCAAGGTCATTGTTGCACTATCACTAAAAATTTAGGGATCAGGGTGGACGTGAAAATCCACAAAATCAGTATTCAGATGGCAGATATTGAAATTTCATAATTATAATAAAATATGTATGTCAAATATGTGACGGATTCTGTACTCCGCTTGTACAAAGCTTGATTATTTGGTTCTAGTCAAAGCCTCACTACATTTCAGTTGACGCACTGTCTGATCTGTGTCGTAAAATGCTTAAAGCAAGCAATAAAAATGTGAGCAAAAATCATACAAAATGCTTTCACAGACAAAGTGACCTGAAAAAACTATATGCATTTTAACTCTGCATCTTGTAACTGCCGTGTCGTGCTGATGTGCGTGAGTATGTATGTAAGGCCTGTCCTTCCATAGCACATCTAAACTGGGGAGACCTTCGAAGAGGGAGAGACTAGGAGTCCAGCTGCTATGGTCACGCGAAGCATTTGGCAACGAACAACATTTCTTTGTACTCGTGCCTTTATAGTTATTTTTATCTTTTTTATCTTTTATTATAACTTTTCTTAATTTTCAAATGAAGATTGCATCGGCTTTTAATTTCAAGTAAAGTTCCCCTCCCCATCCACTCGAATCCTACATGTACATATGTACCATATGTCCAAAATATCGCTTTCAATCAAAACAAATTTGTAAAGGAGCCTTCATGCTGAATGTATCTCCCGCTTAAGTCGCATTTCGAGTTTACTTCGCAGTACCACATCGTCCCTTTCGTCAACAATACCTTAATTAAAACTCCAACGAACATTCAATGCAGATTAAAAGTGCAAATCAATTTACAGCGAAAAACAATTGTAGGTGACACTTCAATCAATGTCGAATCGAAATTACAAACTTGCTTCCACAACGGAATATCCACCATATTCGCATTTAAAAAAGGATCGAAAGGGAAGTGTAAAAAAGGAGACCTCTGAATGCACCACACAATTTTCGTCATTGTCTGTTACAATATCAATTTGTCAATTGATTGACTTTCCTCGAATGCGAGTAGTTCCAGAACGGACAGCCACCGCCGATGGTTGCCAATATAGTGCACAGCGCGAATGCAGATTGAAAATTAAAATTGATTCACAGCAGTGAGTCAGTTCGAGGTGCTTTCACATTCAGAGGTTGTAGGGTTCTTTTGAGGTAAACCTACATACATCGATGCAATATCCGATAATTTAATACTGTATATGGTCGCAAGTGATATGGGCTGAATGCGCTAGGCTTTGTATTTATCGAGCAGATAAGGTGAGTGTGGTGAGTGATCGAGCGAAACAAAAATGAGAACCGAAATTAGTGAAAAAAAAATGCGAATGGAAATATGGTATACGAGTACTTAGAGCGTGAAAATGCAAAGGGAAATTATTGCTAAATTAGCATAACACACTCATCCGAGTCAGTGCACTTACTTTACCTTTCTTTCTTAATTAGCTCCCGAGCTCCCATGTAGAGTCTTTGCCTGAGACACAGCATCGTTCCATCAGCGTAGACCCCGAACACACTGCTTCCAGTTACGCAGACCAATTTTCCTTAATTATTAGGCTTAATTAATAGGTCATTATATCGGAGGTTCGGTGGTTTCCGTCCTCTCATTTTCTTCATCTCCTCTCATTTTTCACTCTGATCCCAGAGTTAAAATTGCAATAAATATATCCGCAAATAATCTTAAAAAACATTTTCAGGCTCTTCTAAACGCGGATATGATGGCTATAAAATTTCAATATTGCGAGCCGTTTATTGAAGATCATCACACGGAAAGACCTTTTGCAGTACCAGAACTACAGGCAGTCCTGAGAACTCTTAAAGAAAATAAGGTACTGGGTGTCGACCAAATTCTACCGCACGAATTCTACAAGTACTGCACAAATGATTTCGCTGAGTGTCTGGTCCAGGTTTTTAATAGAATTTATGGAAGCGAAACAGTACCGACATGTTTTGAATCAACAGTAATATTCCCAATCTTACTTAATAATCTTAGAGGAATTACGGTTGGAAACGTGATTTTAGCGGGTACACCTTACAAGGTTCAATAGCATTACAATAGCATTACTATTGCAAAATCTGAAGTCTCATAGTGAACAAAAGCAAATTGCAAGTTATCGTTTTTGGAAGCGGAATAGGAAGGCAGCTATCAACAGATAGATGGAGATACCAAGGGGAGCCAGTAGAAGTTGTTAAGATGTATATGTATCTTGCAATTACTTTGACACCACGAAATAACTTTTATTTACATTTGAAACTAAAATTAAAGGAAGCCGAAAAAGCAATCAACATTTCATGGAGGGACTGCTTCAAAAACAATAACATCAGCCAGATTCATATTTGTATATGCTTCCCAAGTTTGGGGATACAAGCAGAGCGATACTGTCGAGCAGTTGTTACTTTTTTTCCTAAAATGAATTTTCGGGCTACCAATGACTACTCCAAATTATACGCTACATATTGAAACTGAGCTGCCAGCGATGTTCATCACAACCCTAAAAATGCATTTCGTATACATGATAAAAGCTTACAAGATGTAAGTAACGCGTCTTCCCCGGATTGTCGCTACGTACGCATTCAACTAGACGTAGAGGGAGCTGGCAGATGGAGCAAAATGTGAGCTAAATATGGAGATGGAAACGGTGCACAGCATCAAGGCAGATCTGTACAATATCTTAAAAAACTTACATAGATAGCAAGCTTCATTTCACTTTTATTGATCAGGCAAAGTCCTCAATTTGTAGAGAGTTTTACTCCAAGCTTGCACATGATCTGAGTGGAAGGAGTTATTTTGCAGAACATTATGGAACGGATACAATATCTGTTATTTTTAAAGCACGTGGAGAACTCCTAACTCTGAATTATGTACCACATCGAGACAACCAACCTGTATAATGTACGCTGTGTAATATGTCGGCAAGAGAAAATGTAATGCATTTTATAGGAGTTTGTCAAATTTTGAGGAAGTTAAGGAGGCTTTATTTCGGCCAAAATCAGCTGTCTACGGAGGAATTACACTACATTTTAAATGGGAATAATTAGGATTGTTTGTACAAATATTTAAAACGGCCTTACAATATCGGCGGCAAATCATAGATGCATTTTAGAGAAATCACTTTTTCTTCACTAAAACATAAAGATTTATTAAGTATGCATATTTCATTAACAAATTGTTATTCTGGCAGACGACTTTAGCCATGTTCTTTCAAAGATTTGTATGTTATTACTCATGTAATCTGAATTATAAATGAATTCGAAATAAATCTTATATGTTATAATCTAATCTAATCGACGTATCTTGATACAGCTCATATAGTTTGCGGTTAAATCTCCTCCTCCATTTTCCCTCCTCGCCCACGGGACCTAATAAATACGTACGACGAAGTATTTTTCTTTCAAAAGAGTTCAATATTAGCTTAGCTTTCTTGCTTCTAGTCCAGCAATAGACTACTGCCTTATAGCAGGACTGCTAGGATTAGTGTAATGCAGAAAATTGAATCCATCGAGTAAGGAGTTATGACCCCAGTTATTTTGCTAAACCGAAGTAGCAGTGGTTCCGTCGAATCTCCATGAAGGTGTTGTTTGTGGGATTAGTATTTACTCCAAGGTAGGTGAAATCTTGACTACATCGAAGTGAAGGTCATCAATAGTGACATTCTGTTCTACGTTTCGGATAGATAGGATTTTGTTTGTTGATAACACACTCTTATACTTGGTTTTGTCCTCATTAAGCTCAAGACCAACTCGTCTTGCCTTATCTTCAATTGCCGCAAATGGCTCTATGTCGGCATGCTGAGATCTCCTCATGATGTCAATATCATCTGCGTACCCCACCAACTGGAAAACTTCTGGAAGATACTGTCTTCCGTGCTAACGCCCGCTCAGCCCAGCACAAGATAGAAAACTAATTTCAATTACAGTCTCCAAATCGGTAACAGTTTGAAAAATGCTGCATTTATTACTTATTGGCATGCTCATCCATTTCAAGTTCCTTTTATTCCATTTTAGAGTATTACTTGGCGTGATAAAGAAGTATGGTTCACGACCGAAAACTAAGCGACGAACGGCCGCCTCTTCCCTCTAGATAATCAACTTCATTCCCTCCGAAATCCTCATGTGCCAGTATCCAGTTCTAAGTGAATTTATTACTAAATACATACATATTTAGCGCAACAGCCCATGAAGGGCCTTCTCGCAACCTCTCGTTATATTTTTGCAACGAATGAAAGGGATCTACAGTTTAGTGTTTTGTTTTGTTTTTTGAGATGCTTTCTCATGACCACAATATTCTCGGATGCTTATCAAACGTTCGCGAGAGGTGGAACCATGAAAAAAAGTTCGTTATTATAAGGAGTTTGAGATAGTCCCAAAATAAGGTTTGAGCCTGCGAAGGATTTGAAGGCTTTCAATGCTGCTTGACCGTCTAAAAGGATAAACATGTGGGCACAATTAGACTTTCTAATTACGCACTCTCGTACACATATAGCTCGACAGTATTGACTTTAGATTGGAAGATGGAAGGTGACGTCCCCAACCCTATATATACCAGGACCGGTAATTAGCTGGTACCGTGAGGTCTAAATTTGTCCGAACTAAAATGTCTTATTATGACACTACAACACGAGTATACCATTTTTGTTTCCCAAGTTTTGGCGTGTAAGTTTGGCATGTATTGATAACGTTTTAAACGTATGCATTCCAGGTTTTTCTTATGATGACGCCATTATAAATTCGTTGAAAACGGTTGTTTTCTTCTTCTAATACGTGCTTAATCTGGTGCACAGTAATGAATAAATCCAGAAGCGCGTTGGTATCCAAAATAACCCCAGTAACCGGAATAAAGAGAATGGCCTATTTGACTATAACAGATGCTCTTACGTGAACATTTACTGTAAACCCTTGTATTATGCGTACTGTGATATGGCTAGATATATGGTACTTCTAAAAGCAATGACCTCTTCTGAACATTTCAATCCTGGAAGTAGTTGTACATGCATTTCAACACAAATGTATTACATATTACAGACTGCTGAAGCTACTTGACTGTGACAAAAATGAATAAAAACAAAAATTGGTCAGTATGGGGTGTAGTCGCATGGCAGGGCAAGATCCTTGCGAAATATGTCATACATAAAATCGAAATGCTGAAATATTTCTAGCTTAACAAAGAGCATGCTTCCGGATGATCACGATCAACATTTCCATCTACATTCTCCAGTGTCTAGATTAAAAATGTCGACTTGGTTTGACTTCAGTTTAATAAAAAGTAAAAGTGAAAAGATTGATCGTAGTTAAAAGAGGTTAAGTACAAAATGTGATATAGAAGAAGTTGTAGTAGATTAGAAGTAAGTAAAACTTAACATTCATGAAAATAGATTTAAGCTTTAACCAAAAATGATTACAAATAATGGTACCTAAGTAAAAATGTTATTAATTTCAACATCCAGGCTAAGTAAAGATTTTAATACCAAAGCTAATATTTAACAAGACTGCTAGAACTAAAGGTCTGAATGATGTCTAATTACTGTTTGACTACGGAGTACGTAACACCAAACCATCAGTAAAATATGATCGGATGACGACAAAATGAGAAAAGATTCAAAGACGAACTATACAGTTTATACAGTAACTTTGATCTAGTCAGAAAGATGGCCTTCAAAAATCTTAGGGGGCTAGAACCCGTGGAACATAGGAATACTAGCCCCTTAACCCGAAGAATAAAATAGAGGAAGAGATAAAATAGAGCTTAGATGATGCGAGATGATGGTGGATGGACTTGACCAAATTGCTTGCAGCTGGCTAAAGATTGAGTAAGTAAGTAATTAAAGTAGTAAATAACCAAGTACAGAGCTGGTGAGAAGCATTTAAATCTGTGAACTCACGAAGCCGCTATGGCTAATACAAAATTATAAATCTACTAGCTGAACCCGTGCTCGCCTTGCTTCGCGCTCTAAAGGCTTCCTCATGCGAACAAATATGTAATATCAGAGCGAGTGAAGAAACATCAAAGTATTTGTCTAAGTTCATAAAATTATTGTGTACAATAAATTTTGCGGATTAATTGCATTTCATCAATGTCGTTCCAATGGGTAACTTTCATCCCCTAACTGTAAATTTCATAGTTCTCAAAAACCAACATTCTCTAAAATGTTATCAAACGTAGTAAAAAATACAATTCTATAAATAATGGACAATTGTATTTTATTATGATAAACAAATTTTACAAAGCTTCTTTGTAAATAATGTTTGAAGTTGTTTGTTTGTGACGCGCGAGTCGTAGCAAGACGTTCATCTTCAGTACCTGAACTACTGTGACGTTCTTCATTTGTTTGATGTGATTGAACTTGACGAATTGACCTAGCACGTTTTGAGCTTCGAGAAAGATTAGATTTTTTCCTTAAATGCATATTTCATAAAGTAAACGGCGTTACTTAAAACAAAACGGTAAGCCCTGTATCAAGCAATAAATTAAAAATACGTATATTAACTCACCTAAAAGAAAAGCCAATGTAAAAAAAGGAACTGGAAAATTGTGGTGGTGGTTTGATTCTATTGAGGAAAGTGCAAGAAGATGCATATATACACTCACTAAAGGGAAACACCAACTATAAAGTTTCAACATTATGTGAGTGAGTAATAGATTTTCATTAAACTTGACGAAAACAATTTTTACCCACACTAAATGGCGTTTTTCTTAGAAAACAAAACTGCAAATACACTTGCAGACAATTTGTGTTTACACTACCACACGTGCGCATACTTCTCTTTCGTTCCGACCCAACAGACAAAACGACACACAGTATTTGTTGAAGTGAATGTGCTTTCGATGTACGCCCACCACCCCAAAGCAGAACAACGATCAGGAACAATCGTTGTATATTTCCTTAGATTTGAGGAAGTAAATTTAATTTGATCATGTTAGATTTTGGTCGGTAGCTCAGCTTCTAGATGAAGCAGAAAGCTGATGGATAGTTTAAAATATTAAGGGAAGTGTTGGCCCCATCACGTATTCTCTTTTTTTGTATTGATAATGAATTACCAGTGTAATAGGAGGTTAAATTCAGTAAAGTCAGTAAAAACAAATAAAAACTACAAAAACGCTCCCAAAAAGAAGGCTGGGCAAAAAACGGCATAGCCTACGTCCTTTCCGGAGCCCTAAGAAAAATGTCAAAAAAAGTTTCATCCAAATCTGTCCAGCGGTTCTCACGCCATTAGGTAACAAAAGAAAAACCTTACAGTTTTATTATATGTATATAGATAATGCCCGGCTTTACAGTGCAGCTTTGAACTCCGTTTAACCATATATGAAGTTTAAACTGACGTTCAAGAAGAAATGGTGCATTTCAGTGCTGGTTTAAACGGACTTTAACTTAAATGGTCTTGGATGAGGGTTTAAACCCACGTTCAAACCGACGTTTGTAATGCAAATGGAATATGTTTTCATTTGCACTCGATAATTTTGTTCCATATGTGCTGCAAATATTGCTGTAAGATAATCATCATTAACAATTTCTCGAAATATTCGAATCACTTCAGTTTTTTGACTGTCCCTCGCTCACTGCATCGATCGTCATTTATATGGGTTCGATGATATATCTGCCTGGCGAACGAAAACTGGAAAACTTCAAAACAAATGAGTTTGACATTTACAGTGACCTACAAAGCAGACGAGAAAAGTTAAACCGGAGTTCAACTAAGGGTTCGTTCAAGTTCTACTGTAAGACACCCACGGTTTAAGTATAATACTTCGTTTAAACTTGCTTGTGAGTTTAACTGAACCAAAGTTTAACCTACACTGTAAAACCGGGCACAAGTAGATTCTCTATAGCCTTAGCAACCAGAAAACAAACACTCAGGACGGGTGGAGACTACAAACGGACATCATGCCTGCTGCATTTGTGGTGATATTTCCATTTTCTTCCGCTATGTTTTCAAGGTTCTCACTCAGGGTAATGATAAGGGATGTCGCAAACTTACGAGTACATGAATGCTTCAGCAGCGGTATAATGTAACCTAGGGAAACTCATGCCAATTTCAATATTATTTCATTAGTTTGAACAAAAATTCTTCAGATGCAAATGGTGTATATTCCAAGAACCTCCTCATTCCGTTGATAAGTAGCACATCTTTCAACATAAACTCTTCTAAGTAAAATCAACCATATTTAGGGTGCAACACAACTCAATCAGCCCCAGCCTTTGGTCCTAATCAATCAGTTTTTAATCCGTTGTCAAACGATGGCATCCGATTTGTTGCTGGTAAACACAGCACTGCGAAGAAACCAAATTGCTGTGGTGCCATATATTCAGACGATGAACGAATGGCTGTGCGCTCGCCATTGCCCGCAGACTAGCAACCACGCTGTATTGAAGATGACCACCGAATGGCAAATAGAGCACACGGTGTGTTTATCTTACCCCATAAATCATCCACTTACCCGGAATGTAGCGAAATTAATAATTTACATTGCGGCGTTGTTTCAACTCACCTATTGCATTAAATGCGGGTTGCTGTGGGGAAAGCTGATCTGCACCCCAGCGGTGGTGGTGGTATAAGTGATGCATGAATGCAGCTCTCCCGGTCAAACAATGAAAACACTTACTCCAGACGATAATGAAATTTCTGAACTTTATTTGAAAAGTTTCTTCCCAAAGGTGAGGCTCATTGGTCGACTAATCGACTGTTTCCCATGTAGCCAAAAGTATTGCACTGTAACTCAAGGCTTCTTTAAAACCAAATTAATTTCTAATTAGCCCCACAGGAAAGTCCAACTGAAATATACTGTAGCTGTTGCAGGATAGGAACTTCAGGAAGTTCGGACTTGAATGAAATATTGAAAAGAGAAGAATCGTCAGTTCAGCTCACGTTCGCTTTTGTTTGAATAGCGTTGTATTCATTAAGAAAGTTTTACTTCCTTAGGTTCAAGGGGTATTGATTATGTTTGAAATAGTTCCGCTTTTATAAGGGATGGACAACACAAAAATCTCCAAAGCGTACAGGAAAGATGTTGTATTTTATTCGTACTTTATTCGTTAATAGTTTTCACACACAGGATAGACCGGTGAGGTAGAGATTGTGAGCAATATCAGTGTATGCATGAAAAATATAGTACAGACACTGTCCATTTGTTCAATACTTCAAAAGTGTTACGGATTTTAGCTGAAGTGCATGGATGTAACTTAAGATTTGTTTTTTTTTTTTTTTTACCTCTTCGATATAAAAATAAAGTTACTTTTTCTTAACAAACTTTTTCTCTCTCACTTCTAACATCAGTAAGAATAAAGCCACCCAAACATAAGATATAGGAGCTTTGGCGAACAGGAACACTCTACGTAGAGCTACTGCATAGGAAAGATGCGCCGAGAAGACTTAATGACCATTATTGATTTCGAGTAATTTTAACAAGAGGAAGAATCGCCCCTCAAGCAGAGTTCTTTCTTGTCGGCACCAGAACATATATCACTTATTGCCTGGCTTGAGTCTGTCAGCATAAAGGAAGTACCATATGAACAGCATTCGCTCTCTCTGCAAAATTTAAATGTTTTGTAGTGGTTAAGCCTATATTATGTCGTTAAAGTTACTGAAAAGTACTTGCTGAGTATCTGTAACGCTAAAACGCTCTGTTTTGAACTATGTTATGAACAACAGGTTGAAGGGCCGTAGCATTTGTGTCTGTAGTGACGGCCAGGCTACGTTTAAGGCCTTGCTTAACCCTTAAACTACTTCCAAAATAGTTCGCGAAACCAAAAACTCTTTGAACTCGGTCGCAAGGTTGAATTCTCTATCCCAGGTCACACTGGGATCTTGGGGAACGGAATTTCCGATGAGATTGCTAGACAAGGCTCAGGGGAGACTTTCTCAGGTCCCGAACCCGCGTTGGGTCTTCCTGCGTCGTCGGTTAGGGCTTCTATTGACGATTGGGTCTCTCACGAGCACAATTGTGTGTGGCATGACTCTCCAGGATGCAGGTTGACTAAACACATGCCCCCGGACGTGTGTAAGAAATCAGCGGCATTCTTGCTGTTTCTCAGCAGAAAAGACTGTAGACAACTTATTGGCATCTTGACAGGCCACTTGGCTTTTGCTCAGCACCTTAACGTGTTAGGCTTAAGTGACACTACAATCTGCGATGCTTGTTGAGAGCGCGACGAAACCGTGGAACATTATCTTTGTGAGTGTCTGGCCTTTGCTTGTATCATGCTTGTATCAGGTGGCAGACCCTCGGTGCTGATGTGGTGAGTGCTAGTACTGTAAGCTCCTCATCACTGAAATGCTTGCTTAGCTTTCTTAGAAAAACAACGAAATTCCAATAAAATTGGTAAATCAAGGTTTGCTCTCTGGTAATACAATGGACCAGTTGCGTCTGAGTGCTCCAGTCGAGCGTTTCCTGATATCGATATATATTTCCCGACCACCTGATATCATTCACAGTAAAGATCAGTCAGTATCAAAAATTTGTTCATTCATATGACTTAAAATATTAGCTTTTGCAATACTACTACCTATATTTGACATGTGTTTTATTCCCTTTGAAGGAGGTTTTGTGTGCACTATTGTCACCTTTATTACAAATGCATTTTTCTCTATACCGCGGTGTTCTGGATTTCAATTTAATCTAACGTAGTTCTGCATATATAATAATGCGTGCAAATGTCCATTTTTAAGATAAATTTAAACTTCACTGAGTTCTTTCGATCGGTATACCCTGCGTAAGACTTCATTGATTCGAATGGTTAATTTTCATGGAAAGTGGAGCCTCGACTTATGAACCTGATGTACTTCTAACAAAGCTTTGTACGTTGAAAGGTTCATAATTCGGATAACGAGAAAATTCAATGCTGTGATCAAACAATTTTGTGCTTACTTATATTTTTTTTAAATGATTTTGATCTTAATTGGGCTTGAAAGCAAAAAGAACAGTTGTGTAGTCTTAGGCATTTCATGATAACTTGTGTAAACTTACATCAAGTTGGAAGATTTGTTTCGAAAACTATTTGCCTTTACTTAGAATCGGGAAATAGAGTCTTCTAGTTACCTTCTCAAAGCTACTACTTTCTATTATTTATTTATTTATTTATTTATTCGTCTCCAAGTACAATATTATAAACTTTTTAGACTACTTACAAGATCAAATATAATATTTACAAACTGTAATAATAGTATGGTACATTTATATTTATAATAAATTCATGATTAAACTTTTACAAACAATTCTACTTATATGAAAGTCAGTGGCATTTTCAAGTTCATTACAAGTAATACAAGCAATACTTATTGGATCATTTTCACCATAATCTGTTCTATGTTTGGAAACATACAAGAAATTGTTTTCTCTAGGTCGTAAACTGCGAGCCGGGATATAAACATTAAACAATGAGAGTAAGATTGGACAATCAATGTATGCAGATAAAACATCATGAGCAAAAAGAGCTGAATAATAGATCCTTCTTTTCTTAAGAGGCTTAAGGTTAATTAAGGCACATCTGGCTTCATAATTGGGTATATTATTATTATCCCAAGATAGCTTTCTGAGGGCAAATCTTGTAAATCGCTTTTGAATCCTTTCAATACGAATCTTATTGTTGTAGTAGTATGGATTCCATACTATACAGCAGTACTCTAGTACAGGGCGAATTAATGAAATATATAATGATTTCACAGTATATGGATCCTGAAAATCTTTTGAGATCCGAGATATGAAACCCATCATAGAGTTAGCTCTAGAGATAATGTAGTCAATGTGAACCAAAAATGTAAATTGCTGATCAAAAATGACTCCTAGATCGTTTTGATTAGTAACCCTTTTCAGGCAAGAGTTTAGAATCATATAAGCAAACATTATAGGAGACCTGATTCTAGAAAATCTTACAATTGTACACTTACCAATATTGAAACTCAAGCCATTATCATTACACCATTTCGGAACATTATTAACGTCGTTTTGCAGTTCTAGAACGTCCGACATTGACTTTACGGACTTGAATATTTTCAAATCGTCAGCATATAAGAGGCAGTTTGAATTAGAAATGTATGAGGGTAAATCATTGATAAATAAGAGAAAAAGTAATGGACCTAGATGGCTACCCTGGGGTACTCCACAACAATTTAATTTCATCTGAGAGAACAGAACCAACTTTTACATACTGTTTACGATTAGCAACCCAATCATTTCCAATTTCTTCACCAGGACATTGTGTTGAACACGATCGAATGCCTTGGAAAAATCTATATAAATCGAATCGACTTGAAGACGCATTTCCATATTACGAAGGCAATAATTCGTAAAAGTCATCAAATTCGTTGTGGTGGACCTTCCGCTCACAAAACCATGTTGATGTTCGGAGATATGATTGCGTACTGCAGCATACAATTTACTTTTCACTATAGCTTCGAGTACTTTGGGTATTAAAGGAAGCTTAGCTATTGGTCTGTAATTTTCCACAGCTCTCTGCGATCCAGATATATGGGTGTAGATTTAGATAGATTAGATTAGATAGATTTTATTAATTCCAGTTGGTTTAAATTCATTACAAAAATAATAAAAGTACTAAATCTATTTTAAGTGACATGGCTAAAAGCCGTCTGCCAAGGATTAACAGCATAATTTTACATTTGATTCACTTTAGAAAATTTAAAAATTCTCCTCCATAATTCTTTTTCTGTAAGCTAAACTTATTTCGCAATATGATGTGAGAGCTCTCCAATTGGACCCGTTTAGCAATGCCTTGACGTCTTCAGATAACAAGCTGGCTTTCCCAAAGTGGAACCTCCTAATATCACGAAAAATTGGACAAATCCCTATGAAATGCATAACGTTCTCCCTCTGTGACATATTGCACAATGAACATAAAACCGGAAGGTCATCTCTATGCGGTATAAAGTTTAGTGGAAGTAGCTCTCCCCTTGCACGAAAGATTATAGAGATGCATCTTATTTTATTCGTGTCCTTAAAGTAGTTTAGAGAGCCCAGGTTCAGCTGTAGTTCTTTGTAGATCTCCCTATGGGTTGACACACTCGCTTGCTCGATATATTTTTGCCGAATCTGTGTATCTAATTGCGACAGAAAGTCATAGAGGTAACTCTTCCAACTACTTCGCGCATTCCAGTCCAATTCTAAATGGTACTCGTAATTTTCCGCCAAATTGATCATCTCTTTATACCACAGACTACGGGTATGTACTGCGTATTTAACAACCTTTCTTGGCAATCGCTCTTCTCCCATCCTGAGTGTGCTGAGAATATAGTCAATATTCAGTTTGAGTGTTTGTAAGAACAACGGGGCGAGACCTGTTTCAATCAACAGCATGTAGTTAGGTGCAGTTGTAGGTAATTGGAATGTTCTCCGTAGATAGAATCTCTGCAACTTTTCTACTGTATCATAGCACCTATGACCCCATGCTTGTGCCCCGTACAGGAGTATTGACTTTGAAACCGCTTCAAACACCCGATATTTAAGGCTGTGATGTATGCTGCGATTTTGAAAGCAATTTTTCCATGTTGAGGTTATCGCACTTTTAGACTGCCGAAGTTTTTCAGCCAAATGCGGTTCCATACTTAAATTGTTTAAAATTATAGCTCCAAGGTATTTGTATTGCTTTACGACTTCAATGCTATCGCCATTAAATGTCTACCTTTCCGCCCTTGTCTGTCTACCCCCGCCTCTTCTGAAAATCATCACTTTGGATTTCATCAGGTTGATTTGTAAACTCCACAGCACACAATAATCATAAACTCGGTTAATCATGAGTTGTAGGGTCTCTGGTGATTTTGCTAACACGACCACATCATCAGCATACAGGAGAGCCTTAATTAGGGTGTCTGCATATGAAATTCCCCCTGGAAGGTAACTGATGATGTCTTCGATATAAAGCGCAAATAGTGACGGGCTCGCGTTGCAACCTTGTCTAACCCCTACCTCTGTGGCGAACCATTCTGACAACCCATCTCCATTCCATACTGCTGCTTTAGTGCCATCGTATAAATTTTCCATAATCTTTCCAAATTTATGAGATATTCCATATTGATAGAGCTTGTAGAATAACTTTTGCCGGTCTATGGTATCAAAAGCAGCTCTGAAGTCGATAAAAAAAGCATACAGCTTTTGTTTGCGTTCTATGAACTTCTCTGCTATATTATATAACACAAACATATGATCTACCGTTGAATATCCAGGTCAAAAACCTGCTTGAAATTCTCCTATGAGCGCGTTTTCCTGAATCCAGCGCGATAAACGACAATATAGAACACTTGTGAAGATTTTTGCAGAAGCGTTTAAAAGGGATATTCCACGGTAATTGGCCGGGTCTGACGAGTCGCCTTTCTTAAATATTTCAAAAATTATGGCTTGTTTGAAGCTTTCCGGCACGCTACCCGATTCAAATATATTATTAAAAACAGTGGTTAATGCAACTAAAAATTCATCTGAGCTGTATTTGAAGAACTCTGCTGGTATTCTATCGTAGCCAGGTGCTTTGGAATCTTTGAATCGAATTAGGGCTTCTTTTACTTCTTCATTCGAAATTGTAGCATCTAATGTTTCATTGAAATAAAGTGGCTTCGCATACTGGATAGGACTAGCGTTATTAGGTGGATTAAGAAGATTTTCGAAGTGACTTTTTAAGACCTGAACAGTGAGCTTATTGCTGATTTTTGGAGAGATACCGTTGAGTTTTCTCGCTGATTTCCAGAAAACCGCTGAGTTTCTGCAATTTGCCAGTTTACTAGCCTCATTTTCAAAATATTGCGACTTTTTAAGTTTGCATAGACACTTATAGTGGGATCTGACTCTGAAGTATAGCTCCTTGAATAACTCTTCGTTGTATTTCCTGAACAATCGGAGAAAAGCGAATGTGCGCTTCCTCAATTTCAAGCAATCTCCATCGAACCAGGGTTTCTTATTAACATGTTTTCGATAAGTATTGCCGACTTGACTTTGCCTCGGAATGGATGATTTAATTATTTCTTCCAGACTGTCCATATTTAATTCAGCGTTGGTACTCTATTCACAAAGGCGACTGTTGAGATTATTTCTGTATAGGATCGCTGTCTCCTCTTTCCAGACGAGTTGCGGAAGAAGTTTCAAATCTCGTATGTGATCCGCCCCGATCTTTTCTAGACCTATATATATGGGTGTAATAAATGAACTGTTCCAGCGGTCTAAAAATTCACCGCGGTACAAGGCCATATTGAAAATAATGCATAATGGCTTTACGATATTAGACTTGCATAGTTTTAGAAATAGGGGTGGAACATTATCTGGTGGAATGCTCGTACTTGAATCGAGAGCCGACAATTCCATGAAAACTTCATCCTCAGTTATGGATAACAAGCTCAAATCAACCATTTCTTTACAAAAAGGTATTCTACTGCAGTCAATTGATTTATTGACGAAATTCGATTGAAAAAATACAGCAAACATATCACATACATCTTTTAAATTGTCACTGGAAATGCCATTATAAACCATGTTGGACGGGATTCCAATCGATTTACGTTTAGTGTTCATAAACGACCAAAATGCTTTAGAGTCATGTTTAATTTTGGATTTTATTGACCATATATACTGCCTATACACAAATTTCTTCAGGAATTCATATTCATTTCTCAGCTGACAAAAATTGCCTCTCAAAGCTATAATGGATTTACTCTTTCTATAAGTCTTAAGCAAAGCGTTTTTTAATCTCGATAAACTTTTATTAAACCAGCACATACTTAGAAATTGATGATTCTAATATGTTTCCAAACGTAGTGTAGGCTGCATCTAAGTTCGAAGTATCGAAGATTTCTTGCCAATCAAATAAAGACAAATAAGAATTTATGGAATTTTAATCTCCGTTTTTAAAGTCAAAATTAGGTTCATAAATAGGATTATCAGGAATATAAGAGTTTAAGACCGATATATTAAAAGAAACATGTACTGCTTTATGAAAAATGCTATTATTTGACAGCAAAAAATCCGCTTCAGAAACAGAAACTTCTAGCTCCTTATCAATAAAAACTCAATCTAAAATTCTTCCTATAGAATTACGAACTGAATTTACTTGACTCAAGTTCATAGCAGACATATTATCAACTACTTCGAATTCAAAGTCTTTACTGACGTTAAATGGCATATTACACTTTTCATCATCACAAAAAATGCAATTTACATCGGTTAAATTAAAGTCTCCTAGTACTTTTGCGTAAGAATTACTGCCTAGTGAATAAACAATTTGCTTAATGTTAGAAACATGAGCTCCATAAATTGCACTATCAGAGTCTGGTCGAATATAAGACAGAAAAAAATATATTTCAATTGGATTCGCATGCTTAGAAACAAAAACATCAACGCATACACAAATTTGCTCAATCATACCAGATGAAACCGAAAGTGCAATTTGTTTGCTCTTAAAGCTCGAGCGAATAGCCAGCAAAACACCTCCGCCTCCAGTTTGAATGGGACATCGATCATTCCGGTATACATCAAATTCAGCAGTAAATATTTCAGCGTAGAAAAAACTTTCGTTCCGCCACGTCTCCGACAAGGCAACAACATCATATGGACAGTCAGCTGCAGCGATGAAGAAGTCGTTTATTTTTGTTCTCATTCCGCCCATATTTTGGTAATAGATCTGTCTTACAGCTTGTTTTAATATTTAAGTAAATTTTCAATCGCACTATGATATATTTGGCAGCAAATCCATTTAAAATACACAATTACGGATACTTACTTTACTTTAAATGGCGTTACAGTCTGGGTTGTGGCTGCGCCTCAACCTCGATCTTTGGCCAACTGCCTCCAGTTGATTGAAGTGCATTTCCTGTCTGGTTACGCTGGATCTTCCCCTGCTGCGTTGTTAGTCCGGATTGGAGTCTTCTGGCTGGCACGCTCGTGTCCACATGCTCAATGTGTCATAGAGATCTTTGACGATGAATGCGAATTTTTCTGACAAGACCAATGTCAATATATAAAGTTGAATCTTCTCCCTTGCGGAAACAGTGCGTTGAGGATAGCGTCTAGGTTAAGTAGGACATGACCCTGATATATGGTTTCTGGCATACTACTGAACGGCCAATTGACTAGTTTAACTATCTTTTGGTTGGTCTTTCCAGTGGCGAGTTGGAAATCACATATCAGGGTCCAGCCCGGGATTTAGGTTAAGCTAGTTTCAGTTTAGTTTTTGGAATAATTTTATGGAAAAATAATGTGTTCTAAGCGGTTCTCCCATAAAATGAAATGAAACAAAATTGTTTTAAAGAAAATATATCAATTAAAATAAATTACAAGAAATAAATAATACTTGTATAAGTATTGAGCACACTACAGGTCAGCTTATTAGAGCTATGAATTATGTTAGTGTATGAGTGGATCCTGAAGAAAGGAGACCCTCTGAACTGCGCCAACTACAGAGGTATAAGTCTCCTAAATATCGCATATAAGATCCTGTCTGCCGTACTATGTGAACGCCTAAAACCGATCGCCAACAACCTGATAGGTCCTTATCAGTGCGGTTTCAGGCCTGGAAAGTCCACCATTGATCAAATATTCACACTACGGCAGATCTTGGAAAAAACCCATGAATATAAAATCGATACGCACCACCTTTTCATCGATTTCAAAGTTGCCTATGATAGCGTGTATAGAGACGAGTTATACAGAGCCATGTCTAGTCTTGGCATCCCTGCCAAGCTCGTACGTTTGTGCAGAATGACGATGGAGAACTCTCGCTGCCCCATCAAAGTCGGTAAGAACATCACCGAACCGTTCGATGTCAGGAAAGGTCTTAGACAAGGTGACGCGCTATCATGCGATCTCTTTAACATAGTACTTGAGAGAATTGTACGAAACTCACAAGCCAACCCCGGAGGTACAATCTTCTTCAAGTCTGTACAACTACTCGCTTATGCCGATGACATTGACATAATCGGAAGAACTCAGCGGCCCGTCAATGGGGCATTTACGAGTATTGAGATCGAGGCAGCAAAGATGGGTCTAGCGGTCAATGAAAGCAAAACAAAATATATGCTGTCTACAAAAAAGGAAACCCAACATCGGCGTCTTGGGCAGAACGCCACAATAGACAGATACAATTTTGAGGTAGTAAAGGATATTGTCTACCTAGGCTCTATGGTCAGCTCCGCAAATGACATGAGTGGAGAGATCACACGAAGAATTACTCTTGCCAATCGTTGTTTCTATGGGCTAAAACGGCAATTGAGTAGCAAAGCCCTATCTCGAACTACTAAGGTAACTCTTTATAAGACATTAATCATCCCAGGCCTGCTGTATGGCGCAGAGGCATGGGCTTTGAAAAAACCGGATGAGGATGCCCTTGGTTATTTCGAGAGAAAAGTTCTTCGAGCGATCTTTGGTCCCGTCTGCATAGACGGTGAGTGGAGGAGAAGGTACAATGCCGAACTATACGGCCTGTACAAGGACATCGACTTAGCCAGAAGAGTTCACATACCGCGACTAAGATGGCTGGGTCATTTAGAGCGGATGGAGCCCAACCTTACCGCTAAGAAAGTCTTCGAATCCAACACAGACGGACGGCGCAGTAGAGGACGACCTCGCGGTAGGTGGCGCAAACAAGTGGAGGGGGACCTACCAACTTGGCGTGCGCAACTGGAGGCAGCTGGCTCGTAACCGTGCTGGCTGGAGAGGTTTGTTGGTTGAGGCCCAGGTCCACCCCGGACTGTAGCGCCATCTAAGTAAGTAATTAAGTATGAGTGGAAAAAGAAACCATTAAACAAAAAAATATATATGCATGTAAGGTACTCGATTGTATAAGTGATTCTTATGACTTGATCTCTACGCTAAGATTTTTTTCAGAGTTTACTAAGGAGCCTATGTTAACAAATTTCTTTACTAACTCAAAGTTATATAGCTGTCTATCGTAACATTAAGTACAAGAATCCCTTCTTGTTTCTGTTCTGTTTCAATACTAATAAATGCTTTAGAGACAACTGGCATCATTCTTCCAATTATGTCGTTATCATCAGCGTTTGTAAGTGCTCAGTTGCGCTGATTTTCAAAAATGGCATCTTGGATGTTCGCGTAGAAATAATACTCTTAAGCATGGTGTTTGTTAGTTGTTTTGTAGCAGACTATTTCCGACATCAAATGGTGATGTTAAAACTAGACAAGACTCTATAAACCTCGTCTCTATAAACGCTATCATAAGTCATTTTGCAATCGATAAAAAGTTGGTGGGTGAGAATTTTCCAAATTCTGCCGCAATGTGGAAGTGTCCTGACCTAAGACCATACTTTCACACTGTATCTAAGTGAGAGAGTACATCAGTGCCTCTCCTTATTAACTTCATTTTAAGTCGGTGAAGATTTCTTAAATGAGTCGGGCAGTTGTATTTAGCTTATAATAAGGGAGTTTGCAGGATAGAATTCTCTATGTGAGAAGACAGCTTTACATCAATATAGGTTAATGGTTTATTTTGTATCATACTCTCCAACAAAGTACAAGATATTACTTACTTAGGTGGCGCTATAGTTCGGTGTGAACCTGGGCCTCAACCAAGAAACAAAGTACATATATTGGTCCATGTTTAAAATCAGCATACATACCTATACTGTACATATGTACATGTAAGTTTCGGAACTCATAAACCGAAATAATTTGGTGAAAATGGATTTGAATAACCACTTACCACAAACTATCAAAATCCTCACAATTACTAGATACAGTATATGTGTGACCAAATAGTGGTCAGCACCACCAGTACAATTTCAAATGGAAAAGATGCGACTAGACTGGCCACATTTAACCAACACCTATTTAAATCTAAATCCACTTCCGATTCGTCGCCTAATTAACTCGTGACAGTTGTATGCCAGGAAATTGATGAAAACGTGCATAAAATAATCCATACCAATACCAAGCACACTCTCTCTGAACGAATATGATAATTGACATTAAGCCATTCCAAAAATCAAAACAATTACAATTTAACCCCGAGTACCTACACCGGCTGTAGCTGGCCATAAACGTTTCACAGGCGAGAGCAAACTCCATTTGAAATTAATCAAAATTTACATCTCTGAATGAAAGAGAACGGTATAATATCCAATTTACAATCGCATTTTACCATCATTTTCAATTGAATTTTATGGAGCACTTTGATGTTGCATCACGCGGGGGTGTCTAACAAGGGTTGTGGCTGGGGTGAAATTGAACTCACTTCGCTGTGGGTAGGGTACCACCAAAGAGCATGCTGGCTTCGTAGTAAATAAATAAATAAATTTACGTCACCATTAGTCACGTAGATCGAACGCTATTTATTGATCGTTTATTTCGCCACTGTAATGGACAATGGCTGTTGGATAGTACAATACTAGTCCCTATGGAGCATGTACGAAACGAACTCCTTTGAATTTTATTATGTGACAGTGGATAGATTAAGGCTCAGAGGATGTGCTGTTTAACTTTGTAGTACAATACATCCTGACCTTAAATAAGCACAACTTATATTTTCACAGGGTCTATTAAGATTCAAAGCAAGATAGCTCCTGGAGTGTAGTTATTAAAGACTTTCGGCTTACCCAATGCTTAGCGAAACCATTACTCTTCAAGGAGTCATATGCTTGTTCACACAATTTTATCTTCATTTTTTGCTGAAGTAGACCACGAATGCATATGCTGAAGTCCTCCTTGGAACATCCTTTCCTTGTTATACCACAGCGTGGTCAAAAATCACGTTTCCTTGGCATCCTTGACGTTTAGAAAAAGACTATTTTTTGGGAAAAATCATTTGGGAACCTTCTATTTAGTTGTATATTTTGTGATTCTTTAGTGCATGCAATTGAAATTGTGCAGATAATGAAGCAAATGCATTTGAAATTGGTTTCAGGTGTTTTCCTTGTAAGATTGGTTGCAATCTAAAAAGGAAATTGGATTTTTTTTTGGATCTAGTTCGACGTCATACACCAGTTATTTGAAATTAAATGAACACACGTACTTAATTGAATGCGGAATTTTCTACAGGTTTTCCTGTTTAGTCATTCAAAGCTCTTTGCTACTCAGGTGTCAAGGAATGCAATTGAAATGTGAGCACGACTTGGAAGGGAATGGGATATGTGAAGTGCATTACAAATGGTTGGTCGTGTAAAGAAAAAAAAAAAAAAATTGCTTAGACTAAAATGCTGCAGCCATGATGTAATAGATGGATGGGTGCATGTTTCAAATTGATTGAAATTCAATACTCAAAGTCAATAGTGTCTCACTCTCAACCCAGGACTTATATTAAAGCCCAAAATCGCAAAAACGTATTCGTTCTTACGATATTCAGCACCACACCTTTGTAAAAGGTTATATCCGTAAGTATTAACTTGCACAATAATAATTTCCATTTCCACCTTCCTACACATCCTTAATAGGAGTAAAAGAACTAGTGGTGCAAATTGTAGCAACATTAGGCCAACATTAGTTGAAAGCCCATCATTTTAACTACGGCTGGAGGCATGTTTATACGAATTGTATAGTTTAAAGCGAGAGAATTTCAAAAGTATGTTCACGGCTCCGTATGTCGTGAACGTTTTTCAATTTCATCTTTTGGCCTCTCGGTTGTTTGAACTAACCCGATAGGTAAGCTTTTGTTGGTTGAACCATCTCCCTTAATCATCCCGAGTTCAGTATGAATTTATGACACTAACCTTGTTGACAATTCGCCCAAGTCATTGAAGTAGAGGGGTACCAACTCCTACTCTCAACCTACACGCGGTGACAGCCGGGTGCCTAGCACCTTAATCTAAGAAGTGGGTAACCAACCCCGTTTGGTGGATTCTTGGTGGCAGTAGATGAGAGAGAGGGGAAGAGTGATTTCTCACTAGAGCACTTCTTCCCGTTCCAGGCGGCAGCGGACGAATTCCCTAGACGGAGTCAAATGTGGCGTCTATAGTTCCAGTTAGGTTGAACTTAGTGAATACCTTGCGCGAGCTGCTTCGACGTATTCGGATCACAGGTCGGTAAGGAATTTCCAATGTTGGTCAGGATATTGGAATAGAGATGGTGGCGGAGGAGCCCTTAATGGGCCAACGGAGCGCTTATACTCCCGTAGTGGACTACTGGCCCCGGTGTACCCGTCCCCTCGTCCTAGGGGAATAATTAAGGAACTGGCCCTCCAGGTTGGGGGTTGTGCCGTCGGGGTAACTTCCCTACCACGTAGAAAATCGATGGTTCCGAAACAACCAAAAGCCTCGGATAAGGATGACTCAAATAATGACGACCACAGCAACCGAAATAAGGACATCGACCTTCGGATCTGTACGTGGAATGTTCTGTCCCTTTACAGACCACGTGCAGCCGAACAGAGCAGAGGCCCTAGACTGCTATAAAGCAGATATTACCGCCATCCAGGAAGTGCGATGGGATGGGCCGGGCAAAAAGAGGATGAAAAACTGTGACATCTACTACGGTGATTGCTACAGAGGCAACAGGCAACGCTTATTCGGATGCGGATTTGTCATACGCGGCAGACTTAGGCAAGAAGTCTTAAGCTTCCGAAACGTGAGCGAGCGTATTATGACTATCCGGATCAAGGCTAAGTTCGCTAATAAGCCTAATATGTGTTCATGCCCCCACCGAAGAAAAGGACCCTGCCACCAAAGAGTGTTTCTACGAGCTCCTCGACAAAACATACGAGCAATGTCCTACGTTAAAATCGTATTAGACGATTTTAGCGTCAAAATAGGAAAGGAGGACGTCTTTGGTAGGGCAGTCGGTAAGCATAGCCTACACGACACCACGTCTGATAACGGACTAAGGCTAATTGATTTCGCTGTGGAGCGAAATATCACCATAGCAAGCACATGGTTTCCTCATCTCCATATTCATAAGCAGACATGGCGGTCCAATGATCATGTAACGATCAACCAAATTGATCATATTGCGATCGACGCAAGGTATGCCTCCAGTATTCTGGATGTCCGGACCTTCCGAGCGGCCAACATAAACTCGGATCATTACCTAGTTGTAGCCAAGGTACGAATGCGGATATACCAATGTGAGCAACAAAGAAGAATCACTGTGAGAAAATTTAACGTCGAAAAGTTACAATCGCAAGAGACCGCCAGACTCTTCGCTGAACGCGTATCCCGAAATCTCTCAATACCCCTTTGCCGTCAGCATCAAGTACCGAAGACCAGTGGCAACGCTGCCAACATGCCATCAGAAACGCCGCGACTGATGTGCTAGGCCTCGTCGCTAACGGCGACGAAGACCAACATCCTGCTGTCAGGCAGAATGAACCATTCAACATAGACGACGAAAGTCAAAATTTCCGTCCACCTGACCAAAACGAAGTGAAGATAGCAATATCCAAACTAAAATCCAACAAGGCTGCTGGACCTGACGGCTTACCGGCCGAAATTTTCAAGGCAGCTGGGGGTGATTTGGTAGAGTGCATACACCAATTCGTCTCTAAGATTTGCTCAGACGAGTGTATGCCTGATGAATGAAACCTCAGCATCGTTTGCCCGATCCCCCTCAACTGCGCCAATTATAGAGGCATCAGTCTCCTCAACATCGCATATAAGATCTTTTCTGCGATATTGTGTGAACGCCTGAAACCTTTTATCAACAGCCTGATCAGTGCGGTTTCAGGCCAGGAAAGTCCACCATTGATCAAATCTTCACACTTCGGCAGATCCTGGAGAAAACTCAAGAATTCCAAATCGATATACACCACTTCTTTATCGATTCAATCCGCCTAGACAGCATCTATAGAGAAGAGCTTTATAGAGCCATGTCTAGTTTTGACATCCCTGCCAAACTTGTCCATCTGTGCAGGCTGACGATGGAGAACGCTCGCTGCTCCATCAAGGTCGATAATGACCTCACCGAGACCTTTGATGTCAAAAAAGGTTTTAGACAAGTTGACGCGCTGTCATGTGACTTTTTTAATATTGTACTTAAACGGATTGTGCGGAACTCACAAGCCAACACCGGAGGCACAATCTATTACAATTCTGTACAACTGCTTGCATACGCCGACGATATAGACATTATTGGAAGATCTCAGCGGGCTGTCACCGGTGCTTTTGCAAGCATTGAAGCGGAAGCGGCCAAAATGGGTTTGGCGATAAACGAGGGCAAAACCAAGTATATGCTGTTAACAAGAAGGGAAAGCCAACACCGACGAATTGGACAAAACGTCACAGTGGGCAGCTATAACTTCGAGGTAGTAAGAGACTTTGTCTACCTTGGCTCTGCTATAAATTCTACAAACAAGATCAGCGCAGAAATCAATCCAAGGATAACTCTGCCAATCGCTGTTTTTTTGGGCTTATAAGGCAATTCAACAGTAAAGCCCTATCTCGAACTACTAAGGAGACTCTGTATAAGACCTTAATCACCCAGTCCTGCTTTATGGCGCTGAAACATGGACTTTATTAAAAGAGGATGAAGATATCCTTGGTCGCTTCGAGAGAACAATTCTTCGTAAGATTTTCGGTCCCGTTTGTGTTGACGGGTTTTGGAGGAGAAGATTCAATCACGAACTATACGAGCTGTACAGCGACATCGACCTAGTCAAAAAACTGCGTATTGGACGTCTGAGATGGCTAGGACATGTAGAGCGAATGGACACCAACACTCCGGCCCGCAGAGTCTTCGCATCTAATCCCGAGGGACGACGCAGTAGAGGGAATCATCGCCGTAGGTGGCGCGCACAAGTTCAAGGGGACCTCGACCAACTTGGAGTTCGCAACTGGAGGCAATTAGCTAAAGACCGAGCTAAAGACCCCGAACTGTAGCGCCACCTAAGTAAGTAAGTAATTGAAGTAGTATGCACTGAAGGCCGTGTTTCTGATTTTGCATAGGCTTGGGCATTCACAAATGGGCTCTGCGCTCGTCCGCGTTAGCATCGCCGCAGCCTCTACATATGTCAGTTATATTTAAACGCATTCATTACTCATATCTAATAGCAGTGCAAAATGTTATCCGCTAAGCGCAAGAAAGTGCCTTCGCTTCACTTTGCCATTATTTGTCGAAAGTTCTCTCAGTATACAGCGTGATGAGAGTGCGCTCCATCTCTCGATAACTGTCTTATATTTATAAGTCAAATGATATCCGTAAATTGCCCCGGGACTCCCCAGAGAGATACATTCCGGTTCGCGAGTGAGTGTTTTGAGTTCATCGCGGCAACGTTTCACCAGTACTGACTTAAATACTGTGGATAAGATGGCTTTGATAGCAACTTGGCTGTCAGTATAGGTCATAGTTTTCGAACCGCCTACACGATTGTGCGGGAGTAGTTTCTAGTGCTCCGTTGCGTTGATTCTGATGGCGCGTGTTGTACCTATGCGTGTTAGTCGTTGGATCTTGTTTGACGTTTGTCGATTTCCCTACAGCGGGCCACCAGACCAGCCAGGCGTACGTTAGAGTGGGTCTGACAATGGCTACATACATCTAATTAATGGTGGCGGGTTTGTGCCGCCATCTCTTACGCAGAAAGAAACAGGCAATTTCTTTATTCTTTCCGACGTCTTGTCTCTCCAAGTCAATTTTAAGTCGAATATAAACACTAAGTAGCTCGCATTTTCCTTGATTTGGAACTCCATAACTCTCATTAAATCGGTACCGTTTGTACCAATAAAAATAAGATTACCTGCAACAGTGAACATATACATATGTATCCATTGCATGTACGAATATGTATGTAAGAGTAACCTCGTAGTGTTATTTATTTTTGTTTTATTTTTTCGGAGGAAGGTGAAGAATTTTTTAAAGACGAAACTGAAAAAGCACCTCCCCTTCATTGCGCTTGTGGTGTTATTGCAGGGTGAACAAGTTAGTAGTGACCGGTTCGTGGACTGGTGGAGGAAGTGACTGTAACTATTTGACTTAAATTGAAGCAGTGGATTTCTTTCCCGAGACAGACAGAAGGGAAGACGTGAGTGTGCTACACTATGGATCAGCTAAACCAATTAGATTTTGGCATAAGCCTCTTCAGATCTCTTAGTTTTTTATAGAAGTATTCCCCCTCAAATGTTATTCCGTAGGGTAACTAGTGCTGGATAGGTGCCTAAGAAGTAAAGATTGTTTACCTCTTAGTGTCAAAGTCCATCACAATAAAATTGCAAAAACTCTAATGGAAATATAATACTTGCTCAGGAAAAGGCACCACCACTACTGCGCTTGGTAGTGATCCTGGACCGAGCAGAAATGTTCGTGTCAGAGCTATATGGGTCTCGAGTTGGAACGTTGGAAGTATGACCGGTCGAAGTTAGGAGCTGGAAGAGATGATGCATAGCAGGCGGGTGGGCATCTTGTGTGTCCAAGAAGCGAAATGACAGAACATCGGAAATCGAGCGCGTTTCTTAAACGTTAGGACAAAAGCTCACAAGATGTTCTACTACGGAACGGAATCAGTATCATCCTTGTCGCAGAGGTACTTGGTAACGTCTTGAACATTTCAAAGTCCAGCGATAGTTTAATATCTCTTAGACTAGTTACTTACTTGACTAGTTATGCAAGGAGAGGTGTGGACTATTGTCAGTGCATATGCACCCCATAGTGGGTGCGATCAGAGAGAAAAGGTGCATTTTGGCTATATCTTCACATTCTTCTAAAGAACATCCCAAAGGAAGAGTTTCTGTTAGTTGTAGGAGATTTGAATGGACATGTCGGGAAGTCAAACGAATACTATGAGGAGGACTGGGATACGGTACGAGGAACCTTCCTGCGAAGACATCCGAAGCATGTGCAGATCACACAGTCTTATCGTGCTAAATACCATGTTCATCAAACAATGCCGGCACCTGATCACTTACAGCAGTGGTGGAAGTGAAGCCCAGATTGACTACCATTTAGTAGCAAGTTTCATGAAGCCTCGGGTAAAAGATTGCAAAGTGATCCTGGGAGAGGCGATAGCTCAACAACACCGTCTCCTGCTAACAGAAATTTTTATGAAAACACCGAAGAAAAGCAAACAAACAAGGGTCTCTGAGAAAATTAAGTGGTCTAAGCGGGACAAAGAAAAGGGGGAAGTTTTTGTTTTGATGGTGAAAAACACACTATCAACGGAGCTGAGGATGAAGAGTGCAGAGCACAAAATATGTGGGATTCCCTACAGCGAACTTGCTTAAAGAAGGCCAAATCACTGCTAGGATCTTCAAAAGGCCATCACCAAAAAGCCAAAGAAACATTTCATTTCATTTCATTTCATTTCATTTATTATCATTGTAATGCCTATACACTTTATGATATAATATCTTATTAATTAGTGATAAGCTTAGACTACAGATAAAAGCTACAATATTAATTAGAATATACATGAATTAGACAAGAAGGAGTTAAGCTAAAATAGATTACATTATTTTCAACTATCTATTTTGAGATAAATAAATAATTAATACATTTTTAAACCTAGCTGTGTTTTCAATACGTCTAATAGAACGCGGCAAAGAATTCCACAACCGGATAGCATTAATAAAAAACTGACGCTCGGAGGTAAGGTAAGAGTATCGAGGATAAATTAAGTGGCCAGATCTGTTTGAGGAAGCCATTATTAGTTTTTCATAGAGGTACGGGGGTTCTCGTGATTGCAGGATGTGTGAGAGCAAAGTTACGGTGCGAAACTGTAGAAGGCTATCAAATGTCATGTCGAAAAAAAATGTCGAAAGCTTGACACATGGTCGTACCTTCGTAGTCCGAAAACGTACCTAATAGCATTGTTAAAGGTGACACACAGTCTTCTTTTACTGACAGAGCTACACTTTCCGAAAATTTCGCATTCATAAATTAGTGTTGGTATGACCAACGCTTTTGCCAGCATAATGCGAGTCTTAACAGGAGTAAAGGATTGAGTTGGCCACAAAGTTCTAAGTACACCATGAGTTTTTCCGATCGCGGCGTTGATATGATTATCCCAGGTCAGGTTGCGGTTTAAAATCATTCCAAGGTTTTTGGCCCTTTCAACATATTTAATAGGAGCGTTGTTTAGGACTATAGGAGGAAAGTGTTGTGTTTTCATATGATCGCATGCACTACCGTTTGACCAGCCAGAAAGGTCCAATGGATACCTTGAAACAACTAAGCACTTGGATTTTGTAGGGTTTAACAAAAGACCGTTTGCCTGTGACCAATGCGTAATATTCTCTAGGTCCTCATTGACGCAGGCGGCGCCATGCTCTATAAGGCCAAGTGGGCAACTCATGTACATTTGCACATCATCAGCATACATATGCAAAGCGCAGTGTTTAGCAATGGATGGAAGGTCATTTACGTACAGAGAAAATAGAAGCGGTCTTAAGATAGATCCCTGGGGAACACCATTTAGAGTTTCTAGGAAATCTGACTAAATCCTGTCTAATTGGATAACATGGTGGTGAAGTGATAGATTTGAAGAAAGTGGCTTTCAAACCTTGGTCAAAGTGTCTGTTAAACCAAGTAAAATTCCACTTTCCGAATTTTAAGCAACCTTTATTTGCCATCTCAAATGGTTGTAAGATTTGTTAAAATTTCCTAAAAAAAAGGTAATTCAATATTTAATTTTATGGTTATACAAAAATGGGATTTTCTTACGTCTAGTATTAAACTTAAGGCTTAACAACTGCACGCTTCAGTGTTTTATTTTAAAAAGAAAGGTTAGATTTTGTAAACCAAAAATGGCAAGCACATAACAAATAATTCACAATGATTCAATGAATGCGCCATCACTTAATATTCACAATAATTCAAATGCGACATCTACTTAATAATAGGGCCGATATTGCCAGGTTCGTCAACACTCCACCCCTGGTAAGTTAGAGCGTTAGTTCTGCTTATCCAAACCTTCAGAACCAGCTACATTCAATACCACTAATTTTGAAACGAGTCGAACGTAGACTCTGGATTGTGTCTGAACCAGGGCACTTCTTATTTTGCCATCTCGACCTGCATTGACCTCTAGCGCGCCACCCTTTGGCCATACGTTTCTGGCATTATTGTCATCCACAATTTTGACTTAGTCGTTCACGGAAATTGGCTTTGCAAGGCTGGAAGCATTTAGTTCTTCTGGTGAGGTAAGGCAAACATTCGCGAATCCATTTTCGTCAGAAATAATTGCTGAACTGCTCAGCCATCATCCAGTTTTGTTTAAGTATAACGCCTTCGTCATTAAATTCTCCCAATGGCTTTGACCCGTTTCAGGAGCCCAACGGAAACTAGTTGGGAGTTAGAGCTTCGTCCTCATCGGTAGTAACTGGAACATATGTCAATGGACGAGAGTTGATGATGTTCTCAACTTCGGCCTTCATCGTTAGCAGCAACTCATCACTTGGGTTTCTGGTTTAATTAATTTGTGCAAGCGTTTTCCTCACCGAGCATACCAAACGTTCCCAGCAACCACCCATGTGTGGCGCTGCTGGAGGAATGAATTACCATTTGACCCTTCCCTCACCTATGCCTTGAACCGCCACCTGCAATTCTCGGCTAGCACCTCGAAAATTTGTACTATTGTTGGTATAGATTTTTATTGACAATCCTTTTATGGCGACAAATCGTTTCAAAGCCTTGATTCACGAGATGGTAGACAAAGAATGTGCGACCTTCACATGAATCGCTCTGACCGTCAAGCAGGTAAAAAGCACACCCCGTCTTTTTTCCACACAATAATTAGTTGAAAGTATTGTTGTTTTGATTAGAGATGTTCGTTAGATATCTGTTTCTCTTGGGAAATCGAGAAAAATGGTAGCCCTACGTGCGATCCAGTTATGCTCTTCATGGGTAACTTTACTTCGTGTTTATTGTTTAAAGAGGACAGCATTATTCCCAAACCACCTCAAGAATATATCATGTGATGTGTATATCTATTATACTCATAAAATATTTCTTATGCAAAAAAACTAAAGCCTTCTCATATTAAACAATGTCCAGCTTACCGACACATACGCATATCCTTCCCCAGGTAATACATCACATGTATTCATAATCGCTCCAGCATCCTTTTTTGTGTCGCATTTAGGCCGATTTCTTGTGTAAATATTTGAAATGTTGTAATCGAAAAAAAACGCCTTTTCTAGAGACAAATTTCACACAAAAAGAATTCAAACATTAAAATTTGCTATTTACATCCGCAACAGCAACACTACACCAACTACTTAGCCGGTGTGGCTTGCAGCAGAGTAGAATCCAAACTGCATAAAAGGATAAAATAACAAAGTGGGATTGAAAAAAAAAATTTAATAAGGAAAACCAACCAACGAAGTTCCAGCTACAACACAAGTTGTACTGTTGGTTGGTCCTTGCAGCTGGAATGGGTTGTGGCTACAGCAGTGCACTTTTTTATTTGCTGGCATCCACTCCACCCAGCCAATCCTTTCGAAAGTGGAACCTCTGGTTTTGCCAGATTACCAGTACCATTATTACGAAACACAACATCTCCGTCTTTTTCTATTTTTCTATGCACATCGCCCATTGGTGGTGTTGGTGTACTGTGTCATGTTGATACTCGTATCTAGTTAAAAATTAATTTTATCCTTCTTTTTTTTTGAAAGGCGAAATCTGTTGTAGCAGCAATGTTACCATATCAACAGAGGTTTCTGTTTTTTTTTTAGATGTGTTTACTTAAGCCAATATTAACGGGTTTTCCTCAGATTTTCCAACATCATTTGCAGAGGTATGCACTCTCAAAAGGAAATGAGATGGTAATCATGTCCTGGGTAGAGCCTGTTAGTAGTTGGATGAAGAATGAATGAATAAAAGGCCTAACCTATCGGTAAGGTCACTTAGTCGGTGAATGGTTGTCGCTTTTCTTTTACCTCTGTGTGGGTTCTAGGTTCTGGTGTCCTGTGATGAGGATAACGCAGGGTAAACATGGATGAATATTTAAAATGTCATTTTCGAAAGTTTCCCTAGGTAATGTGTTAGAAGCTTCAAATTTGTGTAAGGTTAGCCAGCGGTGAGAGCTCGTAGTTTCTTGTAAAACGAAATGAAATTTTTTGAAAAAAGTAAAACTGTCTCGATTTTAAAGAATTTCATAAAATTACGAGGGAGACTGCATTTCAACCCAAGTGAAACCATAGATTTTCTTTCAATGCAGATAATAATATATGCAAATTCCTCTATACCCAGAAGAAAACTCGTTATAAGCTTGTACCTGTTGCTGAAAGTTTCGCATAAACTGTATCGTAAGTACATTTTGTAGCATGAGAAGCTCCCTGCAATTCCCAGTGAACGTCTCAGTTGCGAAGCTTATTTTTCCTACTTGCTGCAATAGTGCTATTTGTCTTTCTTAAGATATATCTAAATGAAAAACATGTGATTCTATAACTTCACGTGATAATGGAAATTTTGATGTATTATAGCTTCAGTGTATAAGTGGAACTTGGTCGAGCCCATAGAGTTACATAGACCGAGCTACACTACTTTCAGCGAGCTCCCGACAGGAGCACAGTACAGTCTTTCTCATATGCTATGTACATTTGCGGTAAGTAAAGGTTAGGTTGGGTTGAATGGCTATCCCAAGCTTAAGCTAGGAGTCTTTTAGACCAATAAGTAGGTCCATTGTGATACCATTATAAGTATTCCGTCGCTTCCGGTACTAATAAGCAAATTAAAATAATCCTTATGGGATTTTATGCTAAGTGTAATAATTTTCGCGTTTGTCTATTTGACTTTACGTGTGTGGTGCAATCTTTAAGTGAACCAATTTGACTTAGAGATAAAACTACTAATCTTGCAGATGTCAAGACTCGAGAGGTCATCTAGGACGTTATAAAATAAATTTCCTAAGCATGGATAGCGCCGGATAGAAGATAGGTAACGACTCTTTCTCTTGCTCATCTTTACGAGTACAGCTTCTACAGAAATCGTTGAAGGGAACACCCAGGTTTCTGGTCTGCCTAACAACCAAAATGGCCCATGAGGGCGCCAATTGGAGAGCTAATGCTTTTTTAATCTTCTTATGGCTTAGGTATGGCAAAATTTGCTTAGCTTCCTGGTGATGGCACAAGTTTCCATGGAGTTCCATCTTGTGTTCGCCTCTTTAATGGCTTTATTCCCTGCAGTGAGCTTGAGTGTGCAAGGCGGGGTACACACAGGGGGGTCAACTTTTCCTGGTAAGGCTGCTGAGCCGATTCTTGACAGCTCCTCAGCTTTCTCATTGCCTGGGATACCCTCGTGTCCAGGGACCCAACAGAGCGATACCTTGTGCTATGTTCCAAGAACCCTGAGCTCTTCTCGACAACACTTCACAAGCTTCGATTTAATTTCTATGGCAGTAATCGCTTTAATAGCTGCCTGGCTGTCGATAAAGATGGTGATACATACTGGCGGTATTGCCCTTGCCGCAGACTCACGGGCGGCTGTTGCCACTGCTAAGACCTCTGCTTGGAAGACGCTGCTATGGTCTGGAAGTCGTATGGATTTCGATATACCTAGGGGGTCGGAGAAGATGCCTAATCATACACCAGTGCTCATTTTTGAACCATCTGTGTAGATGGCTATAGATTCAGCATTAGGTATATGACTACTTTACCATTCTTCCCTGCTGACGTCATGTAATCCGTTATGGGCACGAGGCCGAAGTAATCAAGTAGGATCATTGAGTGACCTATTCTATTTGGTTTCCAGTTTGCTGACTGACTAATTCTCACAGCATTAATGGCCGCTAATGTGCGTTTAAAGATGTCTAGCGGTAGTAGGTTGAGAATAGCCTCGAGTCCTGCTGTTGGCTAGATATAAGACAGGAGCTAATATCGCTTCATCTGACATTGGCAGTTCATACCGCCTCAGTGTTCAGTTGGAATTTTATCACATCAATAGGGACTGAGACTATTTTTAGCGAAGTCTCAACTGGCACCCTCTTTCGCCAGCTCATCTGCTTTGCAGTTGCCTGGAATGACCTACTATCCAGCATAGGGAGAGTTCGCATCTATCTGCTATCTCATTTAGAGACCTGCGGCATTACTTAACCAACTTTGATTTTATCGTTGGCGATTCGAAGGCTTTAATTGCTGCCTGGATGTCTATGTAAATGACTATAGCAAGATTAACTATTGTATTCATAGAAAGCCAAGCTGCTGCATTCCGAATTGTCGTGATTTCCGCATGGAATATGCTACAGTTATCCGTCTAGTGTAATTTTAGTCTAGTGGTTATTTTCATATCAGGTGAGCTGGAAAATAATCCTGCTTCCGTCTCACATGCCATTTTGGATCCATCTCTGTTATCTCTATCGCAGACAAATTTAGAATTACGCTAGATTCCCACTCGGTTCTGCTTGGAATTCTAGTTTGTCGTCTTATGTCATAATGTCGGATCATATAGTTTGTTGTGCTAGGTACTCGTATAACATAGTTGACTAAAATTTTAGAGTGACGAGTATCCGTTTGTGATAACTGTTGTGATTCTCTTACTCTTAGTGCTGCTTTTGCAGCTAAGATATTGATATTGTATATGACCGGGCAGAAGGCAAACCATTTTTCCAATGCCGCAGTTGGAGTTCTTCTAATTGCATCAGTTATGCTCATACAAGCCACGCTTTGTACTCATTCTAGAAGAGAAACGTAGTATTATTTGCCTGCTGCTGGCCACTAGACTAACGCCCCGTACATTAGGATAAGTCTAACAATGGCCATATATAATACATATGTACATCCAGTGGACTACCCAAAACTGAAGGCCCCATTTTAGGCCAAGAGTCTATAGGGCGACTGATGCCTTCCTTGCGCGTTCTTGTGGGTTCAGGTTCCAGACGAGTTTCTTATCCAGGATTAATACTAGATATCTGGCATGGTCCGTGAATTTCATGACTGTGCCGTTTAACATTGGTGGAGTAATGCAAAGTATTTCATATTTCCTATATTTCTGTTTTGGTCGGGTTAATTCCTAGACCAACCGCGTTCGCAGAACTCGATGATTAGCTAGTTTTAATCAATTTTAATTTTTTTTAAATAATTTAGTAAAGTAGTTTGATAGAATAGTTAATACATTGGCTATTTTTCAGAGTTTTACAAATTAAGTCTTCACAGCTATACGGGCTCACCTTTTGCCTATACGTTTAAGGGATTTCGTTGTAAACGAAAATGAACCACATTTATTACGTCAAAGTGAACTGAATGATTTAGTTCGAGATGTTTATTTATCCAAAGCTCAAGCTGAACTCTTGGGCTCGAGACTCCAGCAATGGAACTTATTTCATCCAAGTACACAAATTTCAGCGTTTTTTCCGAAAACGTATGGGAATTTGCATTTTAGTCTTGTTCTTTTGCCTTTTATGTAACTCGGTAAGGATAACAGGTAATAAGGTACAAATTTGGTAACATAAGCATCTTCTGGCATCCTTAACTTAATTTTGTCCTAACTCGACTTAGGCGGTTTTACCTTGTGGTCACAGAAATACCCTGGATTTTATCCTGAGGGAGCACCACTTTTTACCGTCTTACAACCCATTATAAATACAATCGATTCTATCTTTGCAAAATACAACTTTATTCGGTCTCAAAATTTTATATCGCGGACAGATAATCTTTTCTCGAGACAGTTGAACTTTCTACTTTGAAGTCACTCTTATGAATGCTTCCCCATATCCATCCGATCAGTACTTGCTGCTTGGTGTCATACAAAGTGGGGATTACTCCTTTTAGGTTTGAAACAAGGCGGGGTTATCCCTTTTTAGATTTGAAACAAAGCAGGGATTACACCTTTTAGACTGCCCTTTTAAGAGTTAGAGTTTTAACTAATTGATTGGTATTGCCAGAATGATATTTTCTTAAACTGGGTTACTATAAGAAGGCTACAGAGGGCGTACAATCGGTAGGTTTTTAATTTTTTTTACCACAATTTTTATGGAAAAACTTTTCAATTTTATGCAAAGATAAATCCCTTCTATCCCAATCTGAACATGCGTACACTAAAGGGCGATCGACAGAGATGGCGCTCCACGAAGACAATCCACTTCAAACAATATACCCTTGCTACCTTCTTAGACATTGAAGGTGCCTTCAATAACGACAGTACGGAACCGATTCAGGAAGCTCTGATCCAACTGGGTGTGGAAGAGTTTATTAGCAAATGGATATTGACAATGATAAAAACTAGAATCATTCAATCGACTCTCGGCAACAACAGCTCCACCATATCTGTTGTTAGAGGAACTCCTTGAGGTGGGGTCTTGCCTCCTCTTCTATGGCTTATGGTCAGCAATAAAATTTTGTGTAGACTTGATAGGGATTGAGTTAAGGTTGTCGCGTATGCGGATGACGTGGTAATACTGGTATCGGGGATGTTTCCATCCGTAATCAGTGAGATTATGGAATGTGCCTTGGGCAAGATTAGCTCATGGGCCACTGGATGTAGAATCAGCGTCAACCCAAGCAAAACTGAACAGATACTCTTTACCACTAAAACCAAAATACCGACGTTTACGCTTCCACGGCTAAACAATCATCTACTCTCGCCAAGTACCTAGGTGTAGTACTTGATCCAAAACTAAGCTGGAAGCTTAATACTGAGCAACAGGTAAAGAAGGCCTGTGTGGCTTTCTATGCTTGCAGCAAGACCTTTGGCAAGAAGTGGGGACTTCGCCCGAAAATGGTCTTATGGATGTACACTGCCGTGGTGCGTCCCATTCTTTCCTATGGATCGCTAGTCTGGTGGCCTGCGCTAAGGAAAGCTTATAACATCAAACTTATCAACAGGGTACAAAGAACTGCGGCTATAGGCGCAACGGGTGCCATGAGGACATCTCCACCGATACCTTGAACGTTATTCTGCACCTTTTACCACTCGATCTTCACATTATGCAGCTATCATCATGTAGTGCGGTCAGACTAAGGGAAACAGGATGCTGGTGCACCAATCCATATGGTCACAGCAGTATCCTGAATTTGCTACCGCAGGATCTGCTAGCTAATCTGACCGACTATATAATTCACACAGTGAACTTTAGAAATGACGTCACGGTCAGATTCCCAACCAGGGCGGAATGGGAAACTGGCGTACTGACAAATGAGTTCGAATCAACAATTTTGACCGACGATTCAAAAATGGACTGCGGGGTAGGGACGGGGATATTCTCTGATTCCCTCAATATTTCCAGGTCTTACCGGCTTCCTGATTCGTGCAGTGTCTTCCAGGTGGAAGTTTTTGCTGTACGTGAGGCATGCCGCCTATTTAAGAAAACCTCTACACCCCTAAATACCAACAGATAGAACAGTGCAAAAAAGAATTCGCCTCGCCTGGTCACCGGCTAAGGATCTGTCTCCTTTGGGTTCCGGGTCACAGCAACATTGAGGAATGAGCGAGCTGATGAACTCGCGAGGCAAGGATCTGCCCTTGATGCTTCCTTAGTAAAGGAGGTGAACGTCCCGCTGGAGGTCCTTAAGGGAGGCATCTTCGCGCACTATCTGCTAAAGGCGGATAGTAGACGGCAGGGGGTGCGGAACTATGTCATCTCCAGGCAGATGTGGCCCAAATACTCCCGGAAAAGAACGCAAGATCTACTAAACAGAAACTGTGCAGATATCGCAAGAATTCTAGCAGTTAGTACTGGCCACTGGCCCATCGGGGTTCATGCGACCAGAATAGGCATTGCATTTAATACACACTATCGCAGCTGTAATACTGCTGACGAGATAGAAACAATTTTACACTTCCTCTGCAAGTGTCCGGCTTTAGGCAAGGCCAGACAGCGAACCTTAGGTAAACTCTTTTTCGACAACCTTATAGAACTAGCGGAGATTAGCATTGGGGATATTATTAGCTTCCTCAAAGTAACGGAGTGGATGTGAATAATCCTTACCCCTCTTTTTCTTCTTCTTTTCCCTAGTAGTTAACGTCCGTGTTACATCCGTTAGGCCACTTGAGTTGTGGTAATAAAACGGAGCTTCTGTGCTAATTAAGTGTCGGCATGGTTTGCTGACACAACCACTTCTACCTACCTACCTACCATGCAAAGAGTTTAGCAGGCACTGTAGTATATCGCAGGGTAGCATACTGGATGAATAAATGGCAGTGTCAGTGTCATGTGCAATTTGTCAACATGAACAAATGCGTGTTTGGAAAAATATTAGCGATGTCGGACACGTATATGTTAAATAGAACGGGACCTAAGACGAAGCATCCTGGAAAGAAGAGTATATGAACTGCAAAGAATCTATGCTGTAAAACGTTTTGAATCATTTTAATTAACGCAGTAGGAAATCCGAATTTATACATCTTGTGCACCAGTATGATACATCGTGCCATACAGTATCGAACGCCTTTTCGATGTGCAAAAGAACTAGGCATGTGGAACATTTAAAGTTGATACCTTTCTGAATGTAATTTTTAATTCGCAGGACTTGACGGCTGGTTGAGTGTCGGGCATCTAAAACGAAATTGTTCTTTAGGATAGATTTCATTTGTCTCAATATAAGTAGAAGCTTTCTTTTGATACTTTCTCGAGAATTTTACCAATGCTGCTCAACAAATTAATTGGCCGATAACTTAAAGGATTGTGGGTTTACCAGGTTTTGCAATTGGAATAACTTTAGCAATTTACCACACTTTTGGAAAAATGCTAATTCTGAAACATGCATTGGATATAAATGCAAGTGTCTAATACCCTTAAGTGGTAAAGCTTTCAGGAGTCTATTGGATATATTGCCTAGACCTACAGATTTTCTCGGTAAGGTTTCATTTATAGTGTTTTTAACAGTAACAACGTTTATTAACATGCTGATTTCATTACTAATTTGACTATTTAGCATCACATATTCAGCTCTATAGAAATGTTGCCTACATCTGATCTATTTTCTTCTAGCGGGGTTGCAAAGTCGTATAGGATGTATTATATAGTGCGGTAGTAAAGTTGCTTGAGGAAATTGGGCTGAAGTGTTAAGAATTGAATTGTTAGCCACACCTGTAAAAGTCTCTATAATGTTTTCGATATGTTTATCAATCTCGTGTGACACATTGGTATTTGACAATGAGGATTATCAATGTTAATGTTATAAGAGATGTATGCTGGAAATTTATTCAACTTTGCTACCGCATATTTATACCTGCCAACAAAGCTATCACCGTTCTAATTAATTGAAAAATAAATCAATATGCATCATCGGAAACCTCTGAAATGATGCTGCGTTACGGTAATTATATAAGAAGTTTACCAGAATTCACGGTTGAATAGATCTAACGCCTGTCAGTCAATTGTTCATATTATTTTAGCATTTGTTTGCATTTTCAATCAAGAGGTTTTTTTTTTCTAAATAGAAAAAGAAACACAAATCCCAGAGCACTCAGACTCTCCGGTCCATTGTACTACGAGGCAGGAACCTTTCTTCAGTACAGTGGTTGGAAATACTTCGATGTAATTCGTTTTCCTTTATATTCGGGTGGCTGGTGTTTACCGGTTCCCGCTGGGGCTTGAGCCTGCCCACATCAGTTGACGAGCAAAAACAGTACCGTCCGCTGCATTGCCACTGTACCAGTTCAGCGATTGGAGTACAGTATAGCATATCTTGCCTAGCCCATTAAAATGCGACGTACCATATTACAGTCGTGTAATCCCATTAGACTATTCGAAGTTCAAGGCTTCATTTCAGCTAAAGAGCTTTTTATATATGTGTAGGGCGATTTATGCCTTACTGATAAGACTTTGCATATTGATTTCTCAACTAATCCAGTCATTTGGAATGGTTTGTTAACTGCAGAACCGTACTTTGAAAATATTGGTGACTAATTCAAAACCTTGCGAACATAACTATTTTAAGAGATGATGAACCCGAGGCTTTATGCTACCTATTGATCAGTTTGGTTAGAGCTGATTTCATAACATTTCTTACTCTTGGAAGAAACGTCCTCGATTTGGCTACCGTAAATCTTTACGGGAAGAATGGGTGACCTTAAGTAATCATCGGTGAGTAACGATTCCCAAGGCTCTAAGGATTACATATTATGACTTTTTATGCTTGGTGCGTCCAGAAGAAATTTTGTTTTCCTAGAAGAAAATGTGGACTTTCGTCGTGCCCTCATTAAGTTTACTAATATCGAGACATGATTCTTTGGATAAAAATAAGGTGTGGAGGTAGGAAGGAGTGTTGATATCTGTGCACTTCCCACTTGTAAGTACGTACATCAATTTACAAAATTACATCTCGGGACTTCTACCAGTCCTCTTTTTTAAATGACTAGACTTTAAACTAGCTACATAGTATACTTATGGGCATAAAAAACGTTCCCAATCGAATTGCAACGTGTGTCCTAATCATATGCGTTAGTGCTCCTGTCTGCTCGGAGAACAAAAAAACTTCCATGTGCTCCATCAGCTGGAGGGAGTTTTCCTTTGACTATAGTCAAGCATTTCACTAGTCTCCCTTTCGCTTTTGATGTGTGTGAGACAGGATTCCAAAACGCAGACAACAGAGACCGCGGAGACAAAATTGAAGACGTTTGATGTGCGTACGCTCCTGTGTGACTTCTCTAAGATAACGCACAAAAATCATATTCCCTTCATAAAAGCATATTTCACAAGAGATGCACTCGCACTATGTACAAAGCAAGCCCATCTAAAGGGCAATGATACATTAGATACTTCAAAGGGTAGCTTCAACACATGCACTTGGCTGAATAATTCCTCATGGCTTTATGACTGACTGGCTGCCTGACTTGCCTTGCATGTACGTCAGGGTGTTGCTATTGTTCAAAGATAATTGAAGTGTTTTCGCAAGGAAGCCAATTGATGTAAACTTAAGAAGTCTTCCGTGGATTAATTGGCTTAAGGGCGTTGATGCCTTGTGCCACCCTACGCCAGCCGAAGCTAATTGACTCCCTGATATATATATGTGCGGGGGGCTAATAATGGATGGTTTCTAGTATCTGAGATACGAAAAATAATGACTTCGATACTCCAGCTCTGATTCAAGGAGCGCATAATGTCGTGCATGCTAGATGGTAGAACGCTCCTACCACCTGCCAGGAAATACGTTTCACTTTCTTTTTGGGGGTGTTTAATTCAATTCAATAATAACCTGCTCATACCACATGCATGCATCCCCGAGTGAAGTTGGTATTTACATCGCGTGTTCGAGTGCAATATAGCTTTATTGCACGTTAAGTGGTGTGCTGCTCGATGGGAAAATAATAGGTATAGTCACCAGCTTCGTGTCTGAAAACTTTAGCCAAATTGAGGCTCCATAAGTGAACCTATATTTTGAAAGTTCACGTAACAGTTTTAACATGACCCTTGTCAACACAACATAATTTATTAAAGAGAAATGTAATTTTTTGCATTAGCTATATAAATTGAATGATTTACGAAAGCTTGTCAATGTGAATAGAATTCAACTAAGTGAATTGTTTTGATACAGCCCGCCGTCGCCAGCACAACTACTCGTATGCCAAAACCGAACTCAGCAGATGTATCTTTACCTGAGTCAGTCTTCCACCAATCCGGTAGAAAGTACATGTAATTCAATGCTTGTGACGCACAACCTCATTGGGTTAGTCTTGGGTAGCGCGAATACCCACAATGTACCACAAGACAGAGGACACTATACAAGGTCTGAAACTTCCGATAGTTGAAGTCACATAATATATTCGAACATACTCGTATGTGCATGCCATAAAATGATGATGACCATCTTCCTTGTTGCAGTGCTCAGGCTTATGTGTGGCCAATGAGTAGTAGCACATTTTAAACAGGGTCATCAATGCTCTAGGATGAAGGCATGAAAGTCAAATCATTAACGAGCTATTCCAGGTCTCCGGCGGTTATTGAAAATTATTCCGATACGACAATTTAAAACAAAAAGATAATAATTCGGAAGCCTGAACAGTCAACACAAATTAGTAGCAGCTTAGAGGATGAAAAGCAGTCTTTGTTAGCAGATCCTTTTAGAGTATCCGAAAAGCAAAGCCAAAGAAGCGCAAGATTTCTCCAGAGTAGATTTAAAAGTTATTGTTTTTGAAAGCACCGTACATCAAGTGAATTCTGGAAACAAGGAGCCGACATCTCCCTCGGACAAGGAATGAAACTATGCATATAGTAGCCGGCTGTCTCTACGCCAAAGATTTACAATAATTCTGTCTCTGGAGGCCATCGCAACATTCGATGCGGCTAAGGCAGGTTCTATTGGCGTACAGGTAAACACAACCGGGAACTTAGCCGAATGAAAGATTAGTGAAACGGACGAAGTCAAGAAGGAGGATTTTGCAGTCAAGAGAAGCAGGATTAAAATATTCTCTTAATAAGATCAAAGGCAGACCACAGTGAGACATGCAGCGAGGTGACATAAAGCTAGCTCCAACAATCGGTAACTATAATATTTGAAAAGGCCTTACCCAGAATAACCATTGACTGTATTGGCAGGATAGCTTCACCTACTGCAAAGAAATGTGATATTGCAGAGACAGCATTCTGAACTGTAAGAACGCAGTTCAGTAACAGCTTTAAACTCTGGAATGGAGCAATACCTCCAGACGAAATAACTGCAGACCTAAGATGTAATTGCTAATTATATTCAATCCCTGACCATGTCGGCCAAGAACACATTACCCGGTTATAATATTTATAGATATATTGTCGCTACGAAGTCAGAGCAGGGCTTTTGTTCTACTGAGATCTTGAGTTGGCCTAAGAAGCCAAGCATTCACACATTTTTCTGAATGGTTCCCAGAGGTGATCATCACCATTCTGAACCCTTTGTTGGGAATAGATAATATTATAACTGATAAGCTGGTAAATATGATCACAATACGTCCGAGGCACTTGCAGATCTTATTTATTTATTATATGATGTATACAGTGTTTCAACAAGAAGTAATATCTAAGTCGTTTGATTAAACATACGTTTTAGGGGTTGCATTGAGTATGTAGGCTTTTATAGAACATTGGGATACAATGTACTGCATTTGCTCGTCTGATGCTCTGCATTCACATTCTGAAGTTGATACCAAACCCCAGTCATACAAGTTACTCCTATACAGATCGCGGTTCGTCCGAATACGGATAAGCTTAACACATGTTTTTTACCTAAATTTTCAGATTTTTTCAACAGCGGTTTCCTTTACATTAATCTAGACGAGTAAAGTGATTGGTGTCGGATTTGATCCAACCATCTATTCCCAGGCCTACCAAAGGGTCGTCTACCTGACCGCAAGGCAATCATGTCATGTATTGGGAATCCGTTTAGGGAGTTGTTGCTCCTTATTACGTCTTACAACGGGAGGTGTTATATTATATTATTGCGAAGAACTAAATTGGTGTTGACCTAATGACACTTGTAATCGTTCTCATCACGACATGAGCACTGTTTACTTCTTAGTTCCACAGGAGCCGCATACTTAGCTGTTGGGTAAATATTTGCGTTGGCTAAGAATGGTTAAGTCTACAGCCAGGACGTTCACGGTTACATACGTTTCTCTGATCTGCGTTCCCCAGCGCAGATCGTCAGTATAACCACATTTTTTTGAACTATGAGTTAATAGGAAAATCGGATATGTAGAGTTCGAAGAATAATAGGGCCAAATCTGAACCCTTGGATGGCCAATGCTGAAGTTCCTCGGTATGCTGCTGGTGTCATTTCAGAATATTTGGAAGGGGCAATTTTGCATCTGACCTCGTTTAGAAGTTTATGCAACAAACCCTCTCTCGTATCCGCCGATCAGATCGACAAATACAGCCGACGTTTCTAGCCTATTCTGGGAACCAGAATCAATAAAAATTAATGATTAAGGATAACAGGCTGAAATATGAGGCGAACCCCACATGCGGATCAGTAGAAATGCGGTGAAGTGGGAGGGTTGTGATCCCTTGTTTTCGGATCATGGCCTCGCTGATAAAAGGAAGAAGAAGAAGAAGGCTGAAATATGACAAAGAGATATTCATTTAACATACGGGTAGGGTATGTATGTAGATATGTATGTGCACTTCATTTGAAAATTGGTTTCAGAATATCTATATGGTATCTTATACTACATTGCATATGCATGACAGACACCATCATTCGTCACTAAGTTTTGTTTTTATACTCGTATAAAGGGATGATGAACTTTTCTTTGGGAAAAACTTACAAGGTTTTTGGAAGGAAATTCATCATCCTCTGTGAGAAAACGACCCAACTCAGCCATGCAAACCGGAAAAACCGCAAAGAAAAGTCCTTGAAGTCATTAATGATGACAATAAGAAAAAGTTGCGTATCCATAACCGAAAAGCTAACATTCGCAAAAGAAACTAGATAAATTTCCAAAGTCACAATTCAAGAGCTCGTTTGTCGACGTCTTCTTCATCATCATCGCCTTTGCGAACGCGAACGCTCTAATTCCTTTATGAAGGATAATTTCCAATTTCTCGCTGAGTCTGCATTTGTCTAGTTTTTTTTTTTTGTGCCCCGCGAACATGATTATCGTGTTGATGAGGGGGTTGGCTTAGTGTGTGAGAGGACAATGATGATGATGATGTCGATTCGCGTAGTTTGTGGAGAATGATGCACCGCAAGTCATTGTCGACGTCTCGTCGACATTATTATTATGATTTGATTCCTCTTTGCCTTTTTCTTAGTCCTTTATCCTTGCACACAACTCTTCTTTTTCTGTGTTGAATGCGTTGTCGTACATAGGTGCGTGCGTTTTTAATTCGCTTTCGGGAAAATTAGCTGTGGGTTGGGCTTGGTTGGAATCGCGTTCGACAAAGCAAAAGGTGACGCGTAACCGCAGTGGTTACGTGTGTTTCCTATGTGTTAGTTGCTTTATTTTGGCCATTAACGTGTGGAAGAAAAAAATCCTCCTTTACGTAAGGAGTGAAGCCCAACGAAGCATATCATGCATGTTTTCCATCTCCAAGGATTGCTTTAATAATTAAAGGATACAACCCAACAAAAATAAAACTTTTTTGTTTGCTGTCCATCCCTTGCATTCTGACACACGCTATGTCGCGTTTCGAAAGTGTTGCATTCAACACCCTTGGCTGTTAGGTGAGGGAGTCCTTGTATTGCGCGCGATTGTTTTTTTTTTTTTTTTGACACGCTCCTATGTTAACTCAGCCGAGAAAAAGTTGACGACGATGGCTCGTTCTCATTTGTTGCATTCGCGAAGAATGCATCCTGGCGAATTAATATCGCATCGCTTAGATGTACCAACCCATCCTTGGTGATTATATTCGATGTGGTATTATATTTTTCGGTGGGTTTTTCCTTTTATTTTTGGGGATCCGTGCAAGTCCTTGCACACACACGTCGTCGTGCATAGAGATTTTCATTAAATGCATTGCAGCGCCGCAAAACATGCAACTGAAACACATTTTTCCATGGCATCGTCGCACCAAGACATGGGGGTGGAGGATGCGAGGAGGTTTGGTACTCAAAAATCTCCAACACGAACTTGGTCTGTGGTTCGCGTAGAATTAGGATATATGACTCTGTGATTGCCAAAATTGGAAGAATGTTTCTCGTTTTTTTTATTTCTGGTTTTGTTTGATGATGATTTTTGGGCGAAATATGCCTTTAAGCAGATTTTTCTTATTTCGTTGTGCCTCCGTATTATTGTTGCAGAAAAATTTAGGTTGCCACTGGCAGAGAAAGAGGCTTCTATAGTAGTAGAAATGGGTGTGGGATGCAGTGGAATAGTAGACCATTTACGAAGTCCTTGTGAGGATAATATTCTATCATCATCAGAATATCTGCGCGTTATGCAACTGCAGCAAGGAACACCCAGAATTTGCAGTTCTGGAAAAAGGATACAAAATAATTCCGCTAGCCCAGTGCTCATGAGTGAGAATTATAGTAGAATTTCGGCGTTCTACACCCGGGAAATAAGTTGCTTTTTATTTTGTTCAAGAGTGCAAATAGAAAAGTTGTACATTTTTGTTGCTCTTTTTTAGAAATGCAAAAAAAATGTATTTCCATTTGCAGAATGCCATTTTTTGATGGCTTTGCTTATGTGCAACGTTAATTGCGCATTTGCTTTGCTTGTCCTATTTGCTGTGATATGTGAGTTGAAAGAGGGTTGGGTTTGTTTTTTTATCTTATATGCAATAATATTGCAGATACGTTGCAATTTTTTCTATTTTTTTATTTGAGATTTTGTGGGAAATTTTTATTAATAACGAAACCCCAGTGGATGCAATCAAACTGAAGGAGGGTGTGGATAGAATCTCTCACAAAGATTACATAAGCAGAGAATTGAAATTTTGTAAAAAGTGAAACTTAATTCTAAATAATAGAACTTTTCTTAAAGTTCTTTCTTACAATAAACTAGATTATTAGTTTAAGCTGAATCTTATAAGAAAATTATAATTTCTTTTAAAAGGTTACTCTGTCTGTTGGTGTTAGTTTTTTTTTTTTTATTTAGGCACCGAAGGGATTAATAATACCTTTATACTGATGCTCAGGACACGGGCGTATGGGAAAAGGGGGGAAAGTTGATGTACTACTTCAAAAATTGAATCATGTCGGCTTTAGAGGAAGCCTTCTTAAGTGGTTCAAGTCTTTTTTGAGTTATAAAAAACAGTGCGTCAGAATCAATGGAGTTTTGAGAGAAGTGAAAGTATCCCCAAACACAGGCGTGCCCCAAGGCTCGGTACTTGGACTGATACTGTTTCTGACATACATAAACTCAGTCTTTAGCTTACCACTAAATGGACAAATAACTGCCTATGCAGATGACCTAGTACTCTCCTATACAGAAAAACACTAAACACTGTAGAAAGTAGAATAAAAGAGGATTTATGCAGTTTAAGTACTTGGTTTAATTACCTTCAAATATACGAGTACTAAGTCAAAAGCAATGACTTTTTCATCCTATAGATCCAACATTGTGCTTGAAGAATTAAAATATCATGATGTAGGCTGCGATCGAGTCAATTGTAATAGCCATTGCTTTAGTATAGAATTTGTTAGGAAATTTAAATATCAGGGATTTTTTGTCGAGTCTAAAAAAAATACTCCCATTAGGATATTTTTTTATATATAAAGCATTAAAAAATATTCTTTGTTAGAAGCGGGAATATTCACTTTAGAAGAGATGAAATACAACTCTCAATGAGAAGTAATCTTGCAGTCACGACTCCAACAGTTAAAAAAGAGCACAGTAGACGGCACCTTACATCTCAACAAACTGCCTGTCGAAATATGCAGTATGGTCACATCAAGTAAACAATTTCTCAAAAGTTAAAGGGAATGGTTAATCTCAAGATCTGAAGTGGAATCACTCCTTCAAGTAATTACTTAATAGCCCCAACATAAATGTTTCTCATTACATTATTTACGCAAGTCAAAATTTCGTATTCATATCTCATAGTTATAATTGTCTTCTCTACCTTAACGAAAACTTTTTCATTCATTCATTCATTCATTTTCAATGGCCCGCTAATCCTTCATGAGGGTTGCGGGGGTAGGATGCTCAGGTGGACTCTCCATCCTTCTCGATCCTCCGCCATTGACTCCAATTCATCAGGAGGAATCCCTAAGCGGCTCCAGGAGAGATGTCGGACTTGATCCAACCATCTATTTCTAGGCCTTCCGTGAAGTCGCCTACCTGATGGCATGGCAACCATGGCGCGTCTTGGAAGCCGGTCTGGAGGCATACGCACTATGTGACCAAACCTTCGAAGCATAGATCGTTCCGTTCGGAGAAGTAGCTGCTCAACGTTGAGCGCCTCGTGTACTCTGGTGTTGCGCACTCAATCCCTACGAGTTATTCCAACAACACCGCGAAGGAACCTCATTTCGGCAGCTTGTATCCGCGATCTTATTCTTTCGGTCACTACCCAAATTTCATGACCATAGGTGAGAGTTGGAACATACACCGAGTTAAAAACCGATAGCTTAGCTTGAACACTAAGTTCGGTCTTCCTTATAACAGATTGGCCAAGCTCTCTCAAAATTGATCCAGCCTGACCAATTCTACAGGATAACTCGGCATTGCTCCTCCCATCACTCGTGAATAAAACCCCGAGGTACTTAAACTTCTCCACCTGCTTAATTCGGACTCCACTAACATGCAGAGTGCATTGAATGGGTTTTTTTTGGAAACGACCATTACTTCCGATTTGTTCACGTTGATCTTCATTCCAGCATCAACACAAACGGCTACAAACCTTTCGAGTGCGCGCTGAAGTTCGGTTTGAGAGGACCCAAGGATGACCAAAGAGCAGATGACTAATCCTTAGGTCTCCCACTTTGAAACATTCCCCGCCACGGCTGCGCTGTAACATCCAATCCATATATACAATGAAGAGGAGAGGTGGCAAAACGCACCCCTGGCGGAATCCAACGCCCACAGTGAAAGGTATTGATTTAACACAGTTTATCCGAACATAGCTTCTACAGTTTGTATATAAAGACTGAATCGCCCTTAATAGGGAACCAGCAATCCCATGCTCCTGCAGAACACTCCAGAGTTTGCCTCGAGGAACCCTATCATATGCTTTTTCCAAATCCACAAAACAAGTGTAGACAGGTTTGGCATATTCCCAGGCCTTCTCAAGAACCATTCTGAGAGTGAACAACTGGTCGGTTGTGCTTCTACTAGGACGAAAACCGCACTGCTCATCCCCCAAACTGTCCTCAACAACAGCTCTGCAACGCGTTTCTAGCACCTTAGCGAAGACTTTTCCAGGGAGACTTAAAAGAGATATACCCCTATAGTTGGCGCAATCTCTTTGGTCCCCTTTTTTAAAAAGAGGAACTATCACCCCCATTTGCCAATCACCAGATGTTTCACCGCATTCCCAGGCCACTTTAATGACACACGAGAGCCATTGAACTCCCTCTTTACCTAAAGCCTTGAGCATTTCTGGCCGAATTTCATCCACACCAGCAGATTTGCCAACTTTTAGCGCTTTGATCGCCAAAGTTACTTCCTCTACCGTAGGACTACTTTCCGCCCAACTCTCGACCATAGGTCTGTCATCTTCGGTGCCCTGTTCGGGATTGAGCAATTCTGAAAAGTGCTCGCTCCATCTGCGTAACGAAAACTTCTAAAACAAATATCTTCACGTTATGAGTATCGTGCTCTCTGCCTCCCTCTTTGCGGCTTTCTTTTACATTACGTTACTTACAGATAATGCACTTGCTACTGGTTTTCTGACCATAAAATGCATCTCTTTTTCATCGTTAGTTCATGATATTATACTGTGAGTTATTTTTTGCTTTTCTGGATTTCATTCATTTTTTTATGTTAATAATATTAATTTTTAGAGTAATAACAGGATACTTAAATTGAATAAACCTACTCAATAAACTGTTAATATGATATGTATTTGAACTATGTGATGAAAAATTAATAATATAAATATATATTTATTATATTTATTATAAATATAATTGCGTTGGCTTTAAATGTTTAAAACTTGTAATGATTAGGAAATACAGAGACTGGTAGATCATTCCACGAACGTATTGTTTGGCTTATGAACAAATCTCTATTTTTGACAGTACGTCCGTAGTTAGCCTTGAGGGTGAATTGATGTGCATTCGAAGCATGACGCGTATTACGGGTGAAATTTTTAAGTGGAGGAATGAAACTGGCTATTTCGCTAGAGCATTTTCTATAAAAAAAAAGCAATAAAATAGGGAAAGACGCGAGACATTTCTCCGAAGTTCAAGTAAGACTATGGAGTTTACAACACATTACACTACAATTACACTAACTAAAGAATATGTTGGTAAAAAAAGCCTTACCTACCTACAAATATATTTTTACCATGGCTTTAAATGGCTTTATTGGTTATCAATATTGTGACGTAAATACAAATTTACGCCCGCTTCATAATTCTCCTTTCCAGCAGAATTTTGTAACTCACAAGTATCCAGGCTGCCAAGGTTTAGCGAATATCTGTCATAGCAAGGTCAGACGTTAGCAGTCTTGCAGCTTATTTCTTGCATTTCATGATACATATTTGCCAAATGCATGCTTTACTGTTGTTGGAGTTTATTGCAATTCTTTTCGTCTGTCTGTTCGCCTGTACCTCGCAGCCTAAGGGACAGTTTCAATCTTTATATCTGTGGGTTTACAGCCGAGTTGAAGTCGAAATTTTTGTTCTGATCCTATTAAGGACGATACTTCCTTAGGTCCCGGTTTTAAAAATTTGCTATTTTCTAGAAAAAACATCATACAACTCTAAAATATTAATTGAGTTTGTCTCGATTTTCCTAGTGCTTTCAACTTTGGGTAAAAATTTATATTTATATACCCAAGGCCTGGGTAGGTAGAAGTGGGTGATAGAGCATACTACGCACGTTTTAGAGTAAATACAATAATATAGAGAATCTCGGAGTACTTGTTGTTTGTACCAGTGGGGCTCTCATGGCACGTCGTCAAAATTATTATCGCGTTTAAGTTTTCTTTATGGGATAAAACACCTCCTTCAATGTTTCTAGAAGACGAGAACAATGCGTATACTTATTTAGTAGCCGTCCAGTTCTAAGTCGAAGCATCTTTTTCTGAGCACCGATTTCATGCAGTCCCAGAGGTACAGATTTATGTAGAAATGTACTATGTACATATGTATACTTTTTTGGATGCTTAGCCTCTACTCAACAGCTTTTACCCCAGTATTATTTATACTTTTACTTTTCATACAAAACAATTCACTTACTCTCTTCTCCCTCATTATAATTTTGTGTTCCATTAACATCTGTCGACGAGCCAACAGATCACCTAGGAAGCTTATGGGCGTCGAATTTGCAGTTTTCAAAATACAGAGTTATTTTGGTATGAAAGGAGACACATAGTCGTTGGGAAATTTAAGTAAATACTACTTTTGAAAACTGCAAAATATACTGCCAGAAGTACTACCTAATTATGTTTGACAGGTGAAGCGTTTCGAATAGGCAGTATTCATAATGATACCACTACATCACTGAAGCTTAGCAGAAAAGACTGAAATTAATAAATAGGGCTCTCTCGAAAACGCATATTTTGGGCAAATTATTGGACCTTCCGTACGGTTTTTGAAGCCGACTTGATTTGCAAAAGTAGTGGATACGCACATTTAAAAACTATACTCCGCTCTGGAACTCCTGGCAATGATTGCTTTATAAAGACTGCGCTTCAAAACGTACCCATGATTTGGGTACTTGTGACTGACCGAGGCTATTCTTTGTAAGCTAACTCTTTGGCAAAAGACTAACTTTCTACGAATTAAATCACACACAGCGCCCTTGTTTAACATTTTTTTATTCATACGAAAGGAAAATTCAGCAATAAAAATAGTAAGCACAATAACTATTTCTTATGATGTGCAAGGAATTTTCGGCATGCCTGCAAACTGTGTCGATTCAGATAGCTTTGCTGGCTGAACGCCTTCGTACACTGTGGACACTGAAACAGCCAGTTGTGGTGACCTTTGCTTCGTTGATGTGCTCTCAAATTTGATCTAAAACCAAGTAAACACAGTGTTTAGAAACACACTTGTCAAAAATTCAAATCTCAACCCCTACCTGTCTGCGAATCTCTTTTGACACGACTCCCTCGGGCATACGAAGGGTTTCTCGCCTGTGTGCAAACGCAGATGGCCATGCAATACCCAAGGACGATCAAATGTCTTCTGACAGTGCTCACATTCGTAGACCTTTCTCTGCTTCGAACGCCGTCTTTTCTTGGCTGTGCCCGAGAAAAATCTCAAATCGATTGGACAGTTGTCTAAATCCGAATCGAAATGATCTGAGTTTTTCTCCGATTCATTCGCTGGCGGTGGTGGATCTTCTTTGACTTTCACTTCTTCCGCCTTACTCGGTGTCATAGGCACCACTGGAGCGGGTGTGATAGTTACAGCGACACTGGGCTTAACCGGCTCCTTTGCACAGTACTTGCTTTTGTTGTCACTTTCCGAGTGTCTGTCCATTAGAATGCAGCCCAGCACTGACTCTAAGTCATAGCGAGTAGTTATTGCAATTCGGTCACTGTCATACCTGAAATCGATTAATGCAATAAGTATCTCGATACACTTATAAATCCTAGCAAACACACACCAGTCAGTAGAGCGCAGTAATTTCTTCTCCTTGGAACCGTCACAGAAATTCTTGTCCATTGGTTGTTGGGGAAATTTTTTCTTCAAAGTCGGCATTTTTACTATTTTCGGAAAAATTGAGATACTCCGGAACGCATCTGTGCAAAGAAAGAAGTGCTAATTATTAATAACCGAAATATCTGAGAGCCGTACCATCGAAGAACGCATTCATTTTAATTTTCTCCATATTGTATCGTTGCGAAAAAATACTTCGTGGCATATTTTAAACTTGCTGCGTTGCTACCTGTGCGCTTTGAAAATTAAAATTGAAAACGAATTTTAATTTTTCACTTCACACTTTTAAATTTCAGAGCCTACTAGAGCAATTACGGGCTCAAAATGTGCGTAAAGTTTTTGGTGCTTTTGTTTTCGTTCATCTAGTGGAAAATTTATCATGTGTGTAGAACTAAGGGTACATACAGGAAGACTACTAACTGGCAAGCGATATTACGTCATGGATTGTGTCTCGCGCCGTACAGGTTCAGGAGAGTTGCCCAGCGCAACGCTTGGATTTGAATTCGTGAATGGCTTGTTTCACAGGTCTAAGGTGGATTCACAATGGAACAGATGCTTACTTCATAGAGATACGCACACAGTTGCCTAACTTTCTGAAGAACTTATGTGCATACGTATGTATAGGTACATACGAAACTTTGTTTTCTTGTAAAACACGCTATGCTATTTCTTTTTATTTTGTTAAACATGCATAAAAACATGTGTTTACATACACAGTTGGTAAAAACACTTTTCAGTTTATCTACTCTCTACATTTTGAATTGTATTCATTTTCAAATGGTGTACAGCAGAATATTTTTCGCAAAATAGCGACAAAATGAATTTTTCTTGCGTATCGGTTAAAGCAAAATGAATACATAAAAATGTCGTTTTCGATTTTTGGGCGACTTACATATGTATAAGAAACCACTGTGAATTTAGAATTGAATTTTACTTACTTACTCAGGGCGTCAACCACGCCTGCGCACCATCTTGCTCGGAGTTCTGCAACGCGTTTGAGCTGCCTCCAACACATTCCTAAAGTTCTCGATTCCTCCTCAAATGCTCTGCGCCACGTTTGCCTAGGGCGTGCGCTATTCTGTCTGCCTGGGTCAGCAGATTCCACTGCATGGCGTATTTCGCAATGAAGTTGTCCTCGCCCCGTAGGGTGTGTCCAATCCACTGCCACTTTCTCCTTCTTATAGTAATGCGTATAAGTTCTTGGCCCGTTCTCATATAAAGTTATTCGTTGCACATGCTGTTCGGCCAAAAAATCCTCAAGATGATCCTTAAGCATTTGTTTACGAAGACTTGCAGCTTGCGTGTGCTAATAGTCTCCATCTTCCAAGTACTGCACCTATAAAGCACTACCGATTCTACGTTGGAGCGGAACAGTCGCAGCTTCGTTTTTAAGCTGATAATATTGCTTCTCCAGATTTTGGATAGGATTCCGAACGCAACTTTAGCCTTCCCGATTCTGATGCATAGGTATATTCAGATCGGTGCCACCGCGATTAGCCGAGACCACAGTTCCTAGATAAAGAATGTTATCAACTTTCTCGATTTCCTGTCCGGCAATGTATAGTTGAGCGCGGGTATTAGAAGTGCTCAGTGCTTTTGTTTTGGCTGTATTTATTTGTATCCCCACTTTGTTTGCATCTGCTTCTAGATTTTGTGGCATCAAAGGAAGATCCATTATCCGATGTGAAAGTAGGCAAACAAAACATCGTCACCGTAATCTAGGTGTTTAAGATAAGATGTCATAGTCCAGCGAATTTCATAGTTGCCTTCCGTCAATACTGCACGGAGTACATCGCTGATAATCACCAAGATAGTATGCACCCTTGACGTACTCCACTTTGGACTTTAAAATCCTCCGATACCTTATCATTGTGTAAGGCGTGAGACTTACTGCTCTCGTATGTTGCCTTGATAATAGCTATAAGTTTTTCTGGGATGCCTCTCCTGCGCAAGGCCAACCAGAGAGCATCTCCAGTCAAACTGTCAAAAGCCCTCTCGAAGTCGATAAATAGAAAATGTAGCAGAGACTTGTAGAATTGAATTGTGGCTTATAAATAACTCAGGCCTGCAAAATTTAAGTCATAAATACCTGATTCAGTTTTAATGAGTGTTTTGTTTTTTTTTTTTTTTTGTAGTGTTGGTTACACAACCAGCACTGTACAAATGCTCGCATACGCCGACGATATAGGCATTATCGGAAGAACTCAGCGGGGTGCCACCGGTGCGTTTGCAAGCATTGAGGCGGAAGCGGCCAAAATGGATTTAGCGATAAACGAGGGCAAAACCAAGTATATGCTGTCAACAAGAAGGGAAAGCCAACACCGACGAATTGGACAGAACGTCACAGTGCGCAGCTATAACTTCGAGGTAGTAAGGAGCTTTGTCTACCTTGGCTCTGCTATAAACTCTGAGAACAACATCAGCGCAGAAATCAAGCAAAGAATAAGTCTTGCCAATCGCTGTTTTTTTGGGCTTATAAGGCAATTCAACAGTAAAGCCCTATCTCGAACAACTAAGGAGACTCTGTATAAGACCCTGATCATCCCAGTCCTGCTTTACGGCGCTGAAACATGGACTTTATTAAAAGAGGATGAAGATATAGTTGGTCGCTTTGAGAGAAAAATTCTTCGTAAGATTTCGGTCCCGTTTGCGTTGACGGGTTTTGGAGGAGAAGATTCAATCACGAACTATACGAGCTGTACAGCGACATCGACCTAGTCAAACAACTATGTATTGGACGTCTGAGATGGCTAGGACATGCAGAGCGAATGGACACCAACGCTCCGGCCCGCAGAGTCTTCGAATATAACCTCGAGGGACGACGCAGTAAAGGGAATCATCGCCGTAGGTGGCGCGTACAAGTTCAAGGGGACCTTGACCAACTTGGAGTGCGCAACTGGAGGCAATTAGCTAAAGACCGAGCTAAATGGAGAGGCTGTTGGTTGAGGCCCAGGTTTACCCCTAACTGTAGCGCCACCTAAGTAAGTAAGTAAGGTTACGAAAAACAATATTCAAAAAATTCCATCGCGTGTAGTTTTTCCAAAAAAATGAGTATTAGCATTTTTTATAAAAATCAAGTTCATATTTGAAATCAACAGTCAACACCCCCAAAAAACTCTCAAAACAATTGCCAAAACCTCAACAGGGCTTTCGGACCACACGCACTGACGTTCTAGGTAAATGAAAAACCGATTCGTAGAAGTTAAAATTGTCAAAACAAATTCAAAAAAAAAACTATTTGACGACTTTATTAGTTTTCGTAACGTAGTTTATTTTTCTGTGGAGCTTACGTAAACTAGAACAAAATCATTTTTTTTTTTTACTGTTCCTTATGTCAGAAAAAAAAATTGTTTCAACTATAACCTAAGACCCCAACTATGGTTTGCAAAAGTGTGTATGTATGTAAGCCATGTTTTTAGATTCGCCCCAGGGTTGACACAAATTTTTCGTCAACTCCTATATGTGAAGATGTGTCAAAAAGATCTGGATTTTTCTTCGCAAAAACGAGTTGGTGAAATAAATGTGAATTTATTTTTCTCTCTGAAGTTAATTACCATATTTGCATCATAAGTGTATTCGATACCAAGTAGATTGTTATTAATTTAAGCATAATTCAAGCCGAAAAACCAGGGGTGGAATCGGCTTTGTGATAATTAAAAGTGATCAGAAAAATTGGTTGTACACAGGGCAACCATCACCAAATGATCACCAAAAAATTTCGAGAAGTTGGCAGCAATTGACTTCTCAAAATGCCAAAAACCTGTCATGTCATTGTCCTTTCTAAACTAACGTAAAGAAGTTCAATTTTAATTTCATTTATTCAGGTGTTTTGTATTTTCGCAGGAAAACTGTTTGGTGGTTTAGGATGGTAGGAACTTTAGCTGCATTATTTTATAAATTTAGCCGGGATTTTAGCTATGGTGCTTTTTCCCATTTGCGCCACTCATTCAGCGCCACCTTGTCGTTAGTAGACACTACCTCAAAGAAGGTTTAAGGTTGAGGCTAGCTGAAGAATGGGTGGAGTGTGCAAAAACCTTATTCGAGCGGGCAAGTCAAGCACACCCAAAACATACAAAAATGGTTGTTTTGAAAGTCGAACATTTTTTTAAGAATCTAAACAACATGATAAGAGGCAGCGAAATGCTTGTTGTTGCTGGCAAATTAGAAATATTCATACTAACTTTGCATTTGGTAGCCCAATGATATCTGATTTATTTCTTAGTTGGGTCCTTAGAAGACACACACTTCTATAAATTTCTTATTCCTTGTTATCACTGCTTAAACTCGAAAATAATTCCATCGAGGTTATTTGTTGGTCTCTGGACCTAAGACAATCATCAACAAATAATTCAATTGTATGAAAATGACGTCTCTTCAGCTGTCATAAGAAAACGATCACTAAAAAGTTATTATCAAAACAACAATCACCTTACATGGAACAAAAACAAAAAATTTGACTACCACTTATCACAAATCACCTTAGCCGATTCTACCCCAGTATAATTTCTGCGATATCCAGATAAGTGATAATCACAAACCCCACATACATATGTTTTTGACAGCTTCATTTTCCTCAACTTAGAAAACTTTGGGTTGACATCAGAGCGACGCGAGCTCCCAAAAAAACAGACTTCGTGAACGATTGCACAGAGTTTTCTGATTAGATACTATAACCATATAACCATAAAAAGTTTCAATGCTTATATCAAATGCAAATGACAAATCGCCGAGGTTATATGGAAAGCTCTGACCGACCCCCCTCGGATTTGGCTCAAAATTGGTAGAATTACTCATTGGTACGAATCATAAAGCAAATAAGTTTTGCAGAATTCGATATAGATTGCGTGTAACGGAACTTGAAAAATTGAAAAAAAAAAATTAAAATTCAAGGTTGTTTTCTTTATTTCAAAAAATTATAATCTCAGCTCATCGGAACTTAGTAAAATGTACCTAGTTGAACTCAGAAATGCGTGCACTTTCAATGTTTCGACCTAACTTTTATTTTCAAGGACGAAGGATGTTCCAGAATGTCCTTTTCATCTTTATCTTTTTAATAATTTGGATAGGAATAGCGCCAGTTCAGTGAATCAATATACATATATGAAGCCATTTAAACGGTAGGTAATGGAACGCCTTTTTTTTTATCGATTCATAAATTTCGAAGCGATGTGAAAGGGCGATTCATTAGAGAGGTAGTTATCTGTCATAATTAGTGCCATATTTTACTTTAAATTTTTACTGCAGCATTTAGGTTTAACCGTCGAACATATCCTCAGAATTGTTAGATTCACTTTTTTCGCTATATGGCAAATTCATTAATGATACGATTCTCGAGGTCGAAATCTTAATGAATACAATACTTATTAAGGTTCAGGCGCAAGCAAAAATGTAAAATATTCTGTTTGAAAAGACAGTTGCGCAACGCGAAAGCTTCGCTGATTCTATCAATCCGGATGATGGAAGAATAAGAAAGGACATAAGTATGTACATTAACATCAATTAAAATATATAACACAATAATAAGACCTCACTTTGAATACTGTGCAACTGTATTGTTTTTAGGATCGGCAGATGTACTTAATAAATTGCAGAAATTGCAAAACAAAGCCATGCGATGCATATTAAAATGTAATAGGTACAGTAGGATTAATTATATGTTGGAAGCCTTGAGATGGCTTAATACAAAACAGAGAATCGTAATGTGTGTGCTAGTGCTTGTATTTAAAATAAAAAATAATATATTACCAAATTATTTTAGTAGGAAATTAACTTTGAGGATAGATGCACAGCCATATAACTTAAGGAATAATTATGATTTTAACTTACAATTATTTAGAAATAATAAAACACAAAATATGTTGTTCTATAAAGGAGTTAAGTTATTCAATGAGCTACCAATTTAAAAAGATTTAAAAGTGAAGTAATTTCTTTTGTAAGGTTGAATTATTAATGTATAATCGTCTAATATATAACTGTCTAATTTATGTACAAATATTGTAATGTAAAAATAGCAATAATAGCTAAATAAACGTTTAATAATGACATCCACCATTCCACTAACTCGATATAAAGCCACCTACAGTCGAATTAAGCTGGTGCTTCTTACAGTCAACTACCTAAGGGAGCAGGAGGTGAATTGGCAGGAAGCAGGAAACACCACACCTGTAAGATATGGTCCGATAAAAGCAGAACGCATAAAACCATCTCAATTGGGCACTAAAAGATTGTTCGTACATGTTTGCTAAAGAAACGCCTATCTGCAATAACTCTGTTTTTTCTCTCAATTACAACCTACAGACATTTAAGACAAATGTGCATCGGTACGTACCTCTTTTCTCTCTAGCCCTCGCACATTAGAGAACTTTTATTTCTGTTCATTTCAATACGTCATTTCATTCATTTTTCATTTTATTTTTCAATTAAATAAATACATTACACATGGATTACTTTGATATATATACAAAAATTCTAATAATAATAGGTCCGTTCGCGTACTTTCCGAGCCAAAAACTAATAAATTGTCAAATATGACTTGTTGGGAGTAAAAATTCTCAGAGAGCGGAAAATCTAAGTAAAAGTACGCGAATGAAAAGCGAGGCATTTCGAGCCAAGTCGAGCCAACTGCCATTAAAAAAATATATAATGAACAAATTAAACTCGTGTGAAAACTAAAAAATTTAGATTAAGTTAAAAAGAAATGTTTTGGGAGAACATTCACATATCACAGCATTTTTTCAAGACATTTTGCATCTATTTTTTTTATGCCTATAGACTTTTTGAAATGAAATCAAAAACTTTTTGACTCATTTGACAATCATTTGGCAGTTTTTACGTTCGTGCCGGCAGAAATTCTTCGAGCACATTCAGGCACAGAGGGGAAATACTCGTTACTCGTTACTTATCAATGTTTCTCTTTATTTGTCATATTCGCTCAGTACGCGAATACACTTCGAGCACTTTAGAGCACCTTAAAGCGCTTTAGATTGTGTACGCGACCAATAATTCATAAAACGATCAGTGATCAAATAAAAAAAAATAAAAAATATTTGGCGCAACAGCTACTTAAGTACCAGGGCCTAGCTTCTCGCAACCACTCATGTTGTGTGCGTTATATTTTTCACACGAATGGAAGGGACCTACAGTTTAGTGCCGTATCCGAACGGCGATTTGAGAAGCTTTTTCGAGACAACAATACTCTCGGATGTGGGATCGTGAAAAAAACTTTTTCGTGTTTTGTGGGATTCGAACTTGGAACCTCACACGCAGTGGTCCGACACTCTAACCAGTTACGCCATGGCGCGCCCACCCCGTAATCAAATAGAGTAGCTATTAAAACTGGTTATCATTATTCATTGAAGAATATTACGTAGAAGCACTCTATGGTTCAAAAAGCTAGTGCCGAGTTCGAATAGTAACATTATGTTCGATTGCAACATTGAAAGCAGCATATTTTTTCTATCAGCAAAATTTGTTTAGGACAAATTATTGTTTTTGTCAGTATGTAATATCAAAAACTATATAATACCAAGGTAGCGCAACTGGCACTTAAAATTGATTCAAATTGGCACGAGCGGTCGGGAACAGAGATTTTTCCCTTTTTTGGATGTGTGTATACGTATTTTTTTTTTTTTTTCCGAGGGTAGGTGAAAATCTTCAACAAGACACTATGAGGATCGACAGCTCATAGTGTAGGATTCTTACCCACTAAAAAAACCTCCTTTCAAAACAACTTGTTTATATTTGTTTATATTTGTTTATATTTTTTTACTACAACTAAGTATTCGACTTATCAAGTAGTTTTCATTTCACGTAATAAGGACGTTTTGCAGGGGCCTTCCCATTAGAAGTTCCTGCCAGCTCCGCAGTTTAGACGCGGTTACTTATCGCGCTAAGTCTAAAGGTTTGGTTTTTGTAGACGGCGCAATAAATTTCTATCTTCCAAAACTTGGAGGACTGTAATATTTACGTGACTTTCTAGTCGACTTCTATGCTTTCTCGCGTAGGTTTGAATTTCGTCTTCGATTGTTTTAATGCCAAGATCTCTATGGATATCGCTATTTCTGATATACCATGGCGCATTAACAATACCTCTTAGCACTTTGTTTTCAAAAGTTTGTAAAATTTGAATATTACTTATTTTGGTACAACCCCAGAGTTGTATACCATATGTCCATACGGGCTTTAGCACTTGCTTATATAAAAGCAGTTTGTTCTCTATATTAAGCTTGGAATATGTTCCAAGTAACCAATACATTTCTCTATATTTATTATCTAATTCTTTGCATTTTTTCTTAACGTGCGTTTTCCATTTCAGCTTTGTATCAAGTGTCATTCCAAGATACTTAGCCTCGTTTGCAAACGGAATTTGAACCGAGTTTCAAAAGATCGGCAAATTATTTATTTTCTCATAAGTAAAATTTACATGAACAGATTTGGTCTCGTTAAGTGCGATGCGCCAAACCTTTTTTTTTTTTTTTTTTTTTTTTTTCGGGATAGGAAACACTCGACTGGAGCACTCAGACACAACTGGTCCATTGTACTGCCAGAGAGCAAACCCTGATTTACCCATTTTACTGGAATTTCCCTGAGCCAAGCCAAGCAAGCACTTCAGTGATGAGGAGCTTACAGTACCAGCACTCACCACATCCGCACCGAAGATCTGCCACCTGATACGAGCAAAGGCCGGACACTCACAAAGATAATGTTCCGCGGTGTCGTCGCTCTCTCCACAAGCGTCGCAGATTGTAGTGTCACTTAAGCCTAACACGTTAAGGTGCTTGGCAAAAGCGAAGTGGCCTGTCGAGACGCCGATAAGTTGTCTACAGTCTTTTCTGCTGAGAGACAGCAAGAATGCCGCTGATTTCTTACAGACGTCCGGGAGCATGCGTTTAGTCAACCTGCAACCTGGAGAGTCATGCCACACACAATTGTGCTCGTGGGACACCCAATCGTCAATGGAAGCCCTAACCGAAGACGCTGGAAGACCCAACGCGGGTTCGGGACCTGAGAAAGCCTCCTCTGAGCCTTGTCTAGCAATCTCATCGGAGATCTCGTTCCCCAAGATCCCAGTGTGACCTGGGACCCAGATAAGAGACAGAGAATTCAGCCTTGCGACCGAGTTCAAAGAGTTTTTGGTTTCACGAACTATTTTGGAAGTGGTTAAAGGGTTAAGCAAGGTCTTAAGCGCAGCCTGACTGTCACTACAGACACAAATGCTACGTCCCTTCCACCTGTTCTTCACAACATAATTCATGGCCATTAGGATTGCATAAGTTTCCGCTTGGAAAACAGACGCATATTTGCCTAACGAGAAGTGAAGTCTAATGTTGTCGACTTCCACGAAGACACCAGCGCCAGACCCTTGACTGGTTTTGGAACCGTCCGTGAAAATACGACTACATTCCATTCCCGGCTCAGACTCTGACCGAAGCCAGTCCTGGACACAAGGAAAGTCGACTCTGAATTTGCGCATCAGCTGGAGTTCTGGTGTCATTGCATCAGACGGCATATCCATAAGACAGGAGTCGTAAGATAAGTGTCGCGCAAGTTCATCAAAGTTCCAGTGTGGAGTATACCAAAAACCGCCTCGCCTAAGACGATGGATGGCTTTGATAGTGCAACCCATGATATAAGTATCAAGGGGAGGTAAGTTCAGCAAAGCGTCTAGAGCAGACCAGGCGTACTCGGGAAAGCTCCCGAGCAGCCGAGACAAGCCGTTCTTTGGAGTTTCGCACAAAAGGCAACCACATATTTACGCGAGAGCCCCTTCCACCAAACAACCGACGCATATGCGAGGAAAATCTAGCCGTGTAGATCCAGAGAACCTTATTCGGTGATAAGCCCCAAGTCTTGCCTAAAGCACCCTTACACTGCCAGAAGACTGAGAGCGCCTTGGATGTTTTCGACTCGACGTGTTTGGACCAATGAAGTTTCTTATCTAAAATCACTCCCAGATATTTGGCTTCATTGGAAATGCGAATGGTGACGCCTTTTAGTACTGGCTGAGTCAGACCGGTCAAAATCCTCCTTCTCGTAAAAAGAACAACCTCAGTTTTAAGAGAGTTTCATCGATCATGTCCAGAGCCGCCTGCGCGTTAGCACAGACCGTCGCCAGGCATGGCCCGACAGAAAGTACGGCGACATCATCCGCATATGCCTGAGCGTAGACGTTAGAACTATTTAGAGTGTTCAACAGAGATTCGACCACCATGCACCATAACAATGGAGACAGAACGCCACCTTGCGGACAACCCCTGTTTACCCCTGTCATAACATATTGGCCACAATCCGCATCCACTACCAACGTTCTATTCATTAGCATTGCTTTAATCCACAACACTAATGTTTCATCAACCCCGTGTTGTCTGGCAGAGTCGCACATGCAGTCAAAAGTCGCATTGTCAAAAGCACCCTCAATGTCGATGAAGATACCCATCGCGTATTCTCTCCTATCAAGCGCGCATTCAATTCTGGCCACTAGATTTTGAAGTGCGGTCTCACAGGATTTCCCACGCTGATAGGCATGCTGCATCTCCGATAGTGGATGCAGTTTCAAAGCAACTTTGCGCACGTGAAATTCTACCAGTCTCTCCATACTTTTCAGTAAGAAGGATGTCAAACTTATAGGTCTGAAACTCTTGGGGAGCGAATAGTCTTCCTTACCAATTTTCGGTATGAAAGCTACTCTGACTGTCCGCCAAGGTGTAGGAATATATGCCAGCGCCAAGCCAGCGGTGAAAATTCTTTTCAGAGTTGGCAATAGCTGATCTATACCCTGTTGCAGCATAGCTGGATATATTCCATCGGTGCCAGGCGATTTGAAACCATCAAAAGATGCCACAGCATATTTGATGGCCTCATCTGTTACCACGGCTGATGCAATATACCAGCTGCGCCGAGTTTTCTGACTTAGATCAAGCTCAGCCTGGGTAAGCGGGCCAAGCTGCGACCTAGTGATTATCCGATTGCCAGGAAAGTGAGTCTCCAGCAGAAGACTAAAAGTTTCCGCTTTCGTCTCAGTAAACTTGCCATCAGATTTTCTCAGTGACTCCAGTTTGGTCGGCTTGCCCCTTTTGAGAACATTAACCAACCTGCTGGTTTCACCGAGTGTCTCGATCTTTTCACAAAAATCTCTATAAGAAGCACTTTTCGACAACCGAATTAACTTCTTGTAGTCTTTTTGCTTCGATCTAAAAAGATTCCAGTCACCTTCTAAATTTGTCTTGAGTGACCTATTTAGAAGTTTTCTGGATTCTTTTCTAAGTCGCTGCAGTTCCGGGCACCACCAGGGAACCGGAGTTCTGCAGGGGGTTTTTGTCAATGGGCACGTCAGTTCAAAACAGCTGGTAAGGACACTAGTCAGGTTTTGAACAGCATCCTCAACCTTTCGTTTCGTTCTGAGTTTAGTTGGAGTTTTGACAGATCTGTCTAGCTCTTCCCTAAACCGCACCCAGTTGGTTTTCCTCGGATTCCTCCTCTCCTGCAAAGTTATGGCCTCGCATTCGATTTGGAAAACGATGTATCTATGGTCTGACAAGGACACCTCCGGCAGTACCCTCCAGTTAGTAATTGACTTGAAATACCTATTAGATAAGGTCAAATCAATTACCTCCTGCCTCCTTGCCGTAACAAAAGTTGGCTGGGTGCCAATATTGTTAATTACCATGCCAGACGATAGTATAAAGTCTAGGAGATGGTTTCCTCGTGTGTTACATTTGCTGCTGCCCCAGACTGTATTCTGAGCATTCGCGTCGCAACACATGAGTAGTCCCATCTCCCGAGTGTCACAGTACTTTATGAGTTCGGCAACCGCCTTCGGTGGTGGAGGCATTACCGAATCATAAGGGAAGTAAGCCGACGCAACGACGAAGGTTTTCCAACTTCCGGTCGTTTCGTAGCTTACAGCTGCAGCAACCAGGTCCTGTCCACAAAATTGTCCAAGCTTGCTTACTGAGAGGAAATTCGGCACAATTAGACAAGCTCTCGGTCTTTCAGATCGCTCGTCACATAGCACCGTTACTCCACGAACACCCCCAAAACCACATATGCGCTTGTTCCGCACGTATGGCTCCTGGATAGATGTTATGTAGGGATTTGTACGCACCACGGAAAGTCTGCGCCAAACCTTTGTCCATTCATTTACTCTATCCAAAGCTTCTTGCAGTTTTTCTGTAATATCTTCGACCGTTTTACCTACTGCCAAGATAGCAGTGTCGTCGGCAAATGTAGCTAGCTCAGTGCGTTCTACTTGCGGTATATCACGGGTGTATAATAGATATAAGACTGGACCAAGAACGCTTCCTTGCGGCACCCCAGCCATTATTTCCTTAAAATCTGAATATTCATTTCCACATTTGACGAGGAATAGTCTATTCGTAAGGTAGTTCTTCAAAGTATTATATAGGTGCTCTGGCAGAACTTGTCGTAATTTAAACTTTAAGCCTTCGTGGCAGACCTTGTCAAAGGCTTGAGAGACGTCAAGGAATACGCTTGAACAAATCTTTTTTTCTTCAAGTGACTTTTCGATTACATGTGTTATTCTATGCACTTGATCAACTGTAGAATGCTTACTTCTGAATCCGAATTGATGATCCGGAATGAGATGCCCTTCTTCTATTACCGGCTGTATTCGCCTAATCAATATTCTCTCGAACACCTTGGATATAATTGGAAGAAGCGAAATCGGTCTATAAGACGTTTTTTCATTCGGTGGTTTTCCGAGCTTAAGGACCATTATGATTTCGGCGACTTTCCATTGACTGGGAACATATTCTAGTCTAAGTGCGGCGTTTATAATGAACAGAAGCTTAATTAGAACTTTTCTTGGTAGTGCTTTAAGAACCTCTCCCGTAATTAGGTCGTATCCAGGAGCCTTCTTAGGTCTAAGTTTCTTTATTTCTACCTTAAGTTCGGTAAGTGTTACATTTCTTATTACGCTATTGGCTATATAAGACGTATTTATATTTTCAATAAGAGCTTGTCCATCAAACGGTTCGAAAGTTTCTTCCAGGTGGGTGGCAAAAACTTGCGCTTTCTCTTTATCATGCCTGGCCCATTCGCCTTGATTTTTCCTAATTGGCGCGGCTTAAATTTGAGGTTTTTTAATACCTTTTATAGCCTTCCAAAGCGAGTAATTAGAATCTTTTTCTGCCGTTAAGCTTTCTAAGTAAGTTTGCATTTCATTATTCTTAAGGTTTTTAATATAACTTTTTAGTGAGATGCACAAACGGTTAAGATGTGCCATATGTTACGGAGCCCGAGTTTGTTGCCATTATTTGCGTGCTTTTCTCTTCTCCTTAATCATCTCTATTATTTCCTGTGGATAAGTTTGAATGTAGCTTGCCGGCGTTTTCTTTGGTTTGGGAGTATTCTTCCACGCGGCATTCTGTAGGATTTCGACGATCAGTAGGATTTCGGCGATCAACTTCAACTTCAAGTTCATATGGCGTTTTAAGGGATACGCTCAGCTCAGTATTTGCTTCAATATCTTTTTTAAAGCCAGCCCAATTAGTTTTCGCGCTGGTTAATCTGACCGGTCCTACTTTTTTAATCAGAGCATCGCTTATCGTCATAATTATTGGAGAATGATCAGAGGAGAGATCAAAGCTTTCTTCAACTTGTATACAATTGCCAGATATTCCTTTAACAACAAAGAAATCGATCAGATCTGGTATCTTATTTCTATCAGACGGCCAATATGTTGGTTTACCCGTCGAGTGAAAATCACAACTGTATTGCATACCCGCATTATAAAGCTTTCTACCTTTCTGTGAGGCGTACCTTGAACCCCAGATGGGGTGTTTCGCGTTGAAATCGCCACCAATAATAAAATTTGGTTTAAGGAAGTTGAAGATGTTTGTGAAATCACTTTCTTCAAGTTTACATCGCAGTGGACAATATATAGACGAAATGTTGAAGGGAAAATGTCTATTTCTAACACGTACCGTGCTTACTTGCATTGCTTCTAATTCAATCTTTACTTCCGCTGAGTGTTCAATATATTCTTTTATAAACAAGGATGATCCGCCTCTTGCTCTTTCCGATGGGTGGAAGGCGTGATACACGCTATATCCTCTTATCTTAACTTTCGTTTGTTTTGTCAGATGAGTTTCACAGACCAAGCATATATCAATATCTTTTTCTCGTATAAATATTTCTAACTCGTCGAGTCTTCGTATGAGGCCGTTAGCGTTCCATGTAAGAATTTTTAGCATTTCTTTCATATTCGGGTTGAAGTGCGCCTATTATGAATGTTGCTTTCTAGTGCAACTAGTCTCTCGAAAATAAGTTTGTTTGTTTTGCATTGCTCTTCAAGTTTCGCAAGTATTAAGGAGAAAACATTGGATACTGGATTTTGTGAGCTACCTCTGTCACCGTTTTCCAATGTCGCAACTTGAGCAGGAGTCTTTACGTTAGAGTTTGGACGGTTTTTTGCCTTGATCTCGCGTGGGTTGACGGTCATATACTTGCCATTAGCTGCCATCGCCGCTTGAGCATAAGACTGTGCGTCAGTATTCGAAAACTTTGCTTCTGTCACATTTTCTCTACTGCGTTTGGGGTTTTCTTCGTTACCCGATCTTAAGTCAATATTGACGGATTTCCTAACTTTCGCTACTTTTTTCGTAGCTATTTTGGGTCTGTTCTTAATTGGTTTCGGAATAGGGTGGATGGAATTTTTAAGCGTGTCGCGCCTTTTTTGGAGCTCTTTCGCCACTTCGCAACCTCGATAGTTCGCAGGATGTTTTCCTTTGAAGTTTATACAAGTGGCTGGGGTTTGCTTGTTTAGGTGACACTCTTCCGAGAGATGCTTACCTGCGCATTTGACGCATCGCGGCTCTTTCTGGCAGTAAGTCTGCATATGATTAAAGCCTTGACAGCGCTTACACTGCGGGATCGATCTGGAGGTCTTACGCATGGGTTCGATTTTGACCACGATGTTTAGAATAGTCTTAATACCATATATAGCATCTTTATTTTCATCTTTATCGAAACTAAGCATGAATAGTGGAAGTCCACGCCTTACCAATTTTTCATGATCTCCGTCCGACTGTTGCTTTTCCTTCTTGATAATATTGACGGCATCAAGAATTTTAAAGCCTTTCTCTTGAAGGTCGTGCATTACATCTTCTTTAGTGCACGAGGGGTGGAGTCCCCTTGCTACAACACGCAGTGGTCTTTCTAACTTATTTTGGTAAGTATACCACTGAATCTTTTCGGCATTCAATTTTTGGGATAATGATCGGTAACCGTCGGCATCATCGACATTGATTTTCCACGTATTGTTTCCAAGAGATGTCACCTTAAACTTCGATGGCAGGGTTCCTTTAATGAGGCAATGCAACTTATTATAGTCCGTTATTCCAACGACGTTTATCGGTGGCGGAGGACGTAATTTTTGTTGTTGTTGCTTTTCTTGCAACCCCCCCGCTTTTCATGTTTTTGTGGTTCGACTTCCGGTGATGAACCGGCTTTGCGTTTTTTGCTAGGTCGTTTGTTTTCGATCCAATTCGTTTCACGTGTTAGCTCTTCTTCGTCCGTCTGGTATTCGTGACTAGGTGAGCGATGTGGGCTAACTGTACTTTCTTTTTGTAGATACGTGTTTTTTAGGGCATTATTTTCTTGCCTGAGTAGATCTACTTCTTTCTTAAGCTCACGATAGAGTAGCTCCATTTCGCTAAGCTTTGTACGGAGTACGTCGTTTTCCTCCTCAATGCTTTTTGATTTCGCTGAGTCCCGTTTTTCACGCGCTTGCGCTTCCGGCGGACTTCTTTTTCCGGAGACGTTCGATCTTGTTGGTGGAGATCGAGATACCCTTGTACTTTTTGAGAAGGGATTTATTAGGTTCAATAAATGGCTCTCCCCAGAATCCGTAGAGCCGACCTCCGAAGAGGGTGGATTTTCCAGTGTACCTGGACTGCCACCTGGGGTATTAAAATCTTTTGTTTTGATCATTGCATGTTTTTGTATACGCCATACTCGGTATACGGAGAGTGGATTTTAGTCGCCTCTTACGACAGGCATGCCTACCTCGGGTATATTCTGACCCCTACCCGAAGGGGATACGTATGTATATCTCTTTTTCGCCAACCGAAACATATGAGAAAGTCTATGTTTATCTTTTACCCTCCCTTCTATTAGGTATTATATTCAAAAAGAAAAAAACAAAAAAAAAAATAAAAAATACTGTATGGCTCTTAGAACAAATGAAATTTTGAGCGCAATAAGATTCTGAAAGTCACGGGGGTCGTGTTAAAGTACCCCCGATCAAAAATGTTCGTACATTTTTTGTATGACGTGCATTGTCTTTGGTAATACCGTCTTACTCCAAACTATGTGATAGCGCTAGAAACTGGAGCGGAAGAAGGCCGTATTTACACCTTGAATCTACATATGCGTTATATTGCAAAGACGCTTTTTGAATATGATGTAGAGAGGCTTCCACATAAACTCTCAAATATGATAAAGACTGAAAAGCTATTTTGGTTCAAAGAGCTTCAAAGGTTGGGGTCAGACTTAGGCCTAAACTGGGATGATGAACACCTTTCCCAAAACGAGTGGCATAGTAAATGCATAGCACTAAGTGAAAATCTGAAGCAGCGTATATATCACCAGCATGTATCAAAAGCCAAAGATAGCGAAACGCGAATCTACAGAACCTTGATTTTACTAAAGGCAACGCTTATTGCAATGACAACAGCCAGCAAAGTGATATTAGCTGGATTATTAAAGCGCGAGCAGATCTTATTCGCCTAAATGGAAATAGCTTTAACATTGGAGATACAAGACTATGCACGCTCTGCAATTTAAGGGAAGAAGAAACAATCCAGCATTTTATGGGCAGATGCCAGGTGCTTAGGGAGTTTAGATGCAAATACAAAGCTAATAACAGAAGAATTTGATTAAATTACAGAAGAATGAATTAAAAGTAAACAGATTTCTCTACCGACAGACGGTTCAATCCATGTCGTATGTTCTTTAATACTATGTAACTTATAATTTTGAAGCAAAAGCATTTTTTTGTAAAATATTATTTCAAAATAAAGAACTTATTATTATTATTATTACTACCGTCTTGCTGACCAAGTCTTATTCCAAAGCATGTCTTGTGTGAACGGTATATATTAGATTTGCCTTAGTATTTCTTGCAAGACATAGAATGGTTTTTTTCCGTTCCTTCCTAATGTATGTTTCCTATCAAAACTTCGCCTTCGTGTTTGCAAAGCTAAACAAGCCAAGGTCGTTATTTGAGTTGAGTCAACATATTCTAGGCTGAGAAGGCTGGCGAGCCAGCTTAAAATAGAAACCCATCTAAACTTATCTAGAATTTACTGTTTCCGTAGAATGGAAATTGAATGCAGTAAGAGTAATAAGAGCATAAACTTAGTAAGCAAGAAGAAGAGTGCTATATTGGTCCTGTTTGCAGTATTCAGCAGATGTGTTCAAGCCAAAGATAGTTGAACGTATCTTAAAAATTCCAGCAGTTATATTAAGTTGAATGGTTAGATGTCGCTTCATACAAACTATTTGAGATCGGTAACCGCTTAGCCATATTCTTAAATTGCCGATATTCGGCCTTCTTGATTTTGACCTCAGCGAGGTAAGTTCGATACCTCCGTAAAGAAAAATAAAGAGTTGTACTGATCCATCGGAAAATCCGCTCTTTTTCTTGGTCATCACCGAAAATCATCGAGCAACCAGCAAGGGATGCTACTCATCCCAACATTTGGTCCTTCGAGCCGGATAGTATTTCTTAAAATACTCATCCATCTTTTCATTCGCAAAGTATCAAATTTGCATGAAAAAACACCAAATTACACATCGACCGCATCCTAGCAGATTCCTGTATCTACATATATTCATCGATCGTCGAATGTGTACACCGTACTCTCTTCGAACAATCATCTCTTAAAGTTCCTGCATTGATCGCACTTCTTGATTGTCGAAGAAATTGTGCGTCGAATACAAAAAAAACTCTAATACCGTCGCACCGTCACCCAAAGCCGCTCTCCGAGCCATCAGCATAGAAGATCATCAGCATCTTCCCCCACACGATCATCGATCGTATCAGCCCAAATCAGCATATCCCAATCTGATGTCCAAAGTTCACCCACAAAGTCCACACAAGAGACTTGTACCGTGCCCCAACGACCGACAGCACAACCAGCATATCCAGCCGTATCAGCACACCGACCGTCGAAGCTCAACGAAAGGGCATACCCTTTCGCTCTTCCAAATACTCAGCGATTTATTCACCATACACCAGTTCCGAATCTTGCTCCTCATCCATCGCATCCACTAACCACAAGCCACGAGAAGATTTTATCTGCTCTCCACCATTGGATAAGAGAAAAATCAGTCTTCAATCAACTTCTCGCGCTGTTAACATCGTCGCAGTGCTCGTCAGCCCAACAATTCCATCAAGGGCAACGTGAAGGAAGTTCATTGAAAAATCAACCTAGCAGAAGGAGGATTAGCAGCAACAAAATATATCGAATTGTAAACAGGTGCGTGCATATATTTTTTGATCAGTGCAATATTGAATGTAGAGCTTAAACAAAAAATTATATACATATATACATATTACATATACGATATTTCGATTTCATTTGATTTTGTCTTGTAAATGAATGTGTACGTGTAATATCTCTTATTAAAATCTAAAGTGAAGAGTGATTTACAACTGCTAACTAGCTTTCCGTCTGCATAAACAAAAGTTTTTTTTACGCGTTTAGTATTCATTTTCTTTGAGGCAAGGTTTTTTTCTCGTTATTTCCAATACTATGACTCTGCTAGAGAATTTTATTGCTGCAACAGTTCAGCTTACAGAATTTCAATCTGGTTTTCAAGAAATACCGATGATAGACCACACACTTAGTTCGTTAGAAGCATATAAAGTCGAGTTGAGAGAACTGTGGTGCGATATAAAAAAATGCTATAATCTTTACTTGCGTTCGGAAACGGAGGGGGACTTAGATCCAATTAAAACTAAATATCGGTTGTCGTCTAATACCTACATTAATTGCTTAAGTAATATAATTGAAACTTCGCACAAACTAGACATTATTAAAGAAGACGGTCTTCCAAAGGTTTCTAGTCCAAATTTAAGCCCAGAACCGTTCATAACGGCTCCACCTTGTGACGTTACTAAGGAAAACGGTCTTCCAAATGTATCTAGCATCAATTTAAGTTCAGAGCAGTGCATAAAGGTTCCACCTTGCGACACTGAAACCTTTTATGGTGATTATCTCACCTGGCCGTCGTTCAGAGATATGTTTACCGCGGTGTATATAAACCACCCCAAATTGTGTGCTGTTCAAAAACTATTTCACCTTCGTTCGAAAACAAAAAATGAAGCAAATGATATTGTTACGAAGTTTCCCCTAACCGCAGATAGTTTTGACTTGGCGTGGAAAGCACTTTGGGATCGATACGAGAATAGGAGAATTTTAGTGAACAACCAATTAAAGAAACTTTTTAATTTAACCGCGATTACAATCGAATCTGGCAAAAGCATTAAAGATCTCCAGCGGGAGATCAATGATTGTATATCGATTCTCGAAGCCCATAGGGTATCTACGACCACTTGGGATCCTATACTCATTTATTTATGTTCTAATCGGTTACCGGAGAATACTCTTGCGTTGTGGGAACAATCCATCCAGAAACCACAAGACATTCCGTCATGGAGTGAAATGGATTCATTTTTAACTAGCCGTTACCGTGTGCTCGAAACAGTATCCGATATTAAATTTCCTTCAAAGTCAAAGGGTCAATTTAGAGGTCAAACAACTTATCTCCGTAAAGAAAAACATAAAGGTTTTCATTCAAAAGCAAACAAATTTATTTGCAAACTTTGCAATGGGTCCCATTCTCTGCGGCAATGCCAAACATTTTTGCAATTGAGTATAACGGATCGAATTTCTAAGGTTAATTCGTTAGGGTATTGCACCAATTGCCTATCCTCCGCTCATTTGAAAAAGGATTGCAGAAGTGTGCACACATGTATGCAGTGTAAACAAAGGCACCATACACTTTTGCATTCGACCCCCATGAACGCAACTCAAAATATGCCTTCATCTTCCGGAATGGTGAATCCATTACAACCAATACCACAATCTCAAACCATACAGTCCACTGAAAATTCAAATCCATATAAAGTTCAATCTTACTTCTCCCGTAATAACAAACGGATCCTATTAGCAACGGCGTTGATTGATATCCACCATTTAGGAAGTAAATTTACATTGCGTGCGCTTTTAGATACAGGCTCAGAAGTTACCTTTATATCTGACGAGGCGCAAAGAAGATTGAATCTACCCGTGAAGCCAATACAGGCTCAGATATCAGGAATGAGCGCAACGGTAACCGCAACTGCATCAAAGTTGTGTTCATTGTGCATAGTACATATTTGGAACATATGTTCCAACTTTCACAATTTTTGCCAACGCAATTGTTCTGAAACGCCTCACAGGTGATCTACCATCATGCAGGATACATCGACAAGAAGTTTCATCAACAATTGAATTCGAACTTGCAGATCCCCATTTCTATGAAAGTTCGAAGATAGATATGGTAATCGGGTCAGACTTATATCCCTCAATTGTTAGGGAAGGACTGAAGTCCAACGTTTTGGGATCCCTTGTAGCCCAAAATACAATCTTTGGGTGGGTACTCTCAGGGCCTCTTTCGCAAGACCGTGTTAGTTCCTTTTCAACTTTTTTGTCCTATTTTTCTGAGACTTCGCTAGATCAACAAATTGCCAAATTTTGGGAAGTTGAGGAGATATTTGAACGAAATTCGCTATCGAGTGAAGATATCTATTGCGAAAAACTTTACTCCGATACAACGACCCGAGACGCCAGTGGTCGTTACATAGTCCGTCTTCCGTTTAAGATCCCTAGTCTCTCATTGGGTAATTCAAGAAACCAAGCTCTGAAACAGCTACATCGTATGGAGAAGTCGTTAGCAAGAAATCCCGACCTTCGCTCAAAATACAATGATGTGCTTCAAGAATATGTCACACTTGGACATATGGAGGCAGTTTCATCTGAAGACATCATTAAAAACAATCAGTTATGTACTTACTATTTGCCACATCACGCGGTTATAAAACCAGATAGTACTACAACAAAGGTTCGGGTAGTTTTTAATGCCTCTTGTCCATCAAGCAATGGAACTAGTTTAAATGATATGTTGTATACGGGTCCGGTTTTACAAAACGATTTAACAAGAGTCATTTTGAGATGGCGTTTCTATCGGTACGTTTTTAATGCCGATATAGAAAAGATGTATCGGCAGATCATCGTTCATCCTGAACATTCGTCTTTTCAGCGACTCTTATTTTGGAAATCCGTTCACAGCGATAGTCCTTTTCAGGACTATGAACTAAAGACGGTTACCTTTGGCGTGAACTGCGCTCCATATTTAGCCATACGTACATTGTTACGTCTAGCAGATGATGTGCAATCTACCTTTCCTATTGCTTCGTCGATTCTTAAAAATGATTTTTATGTCGACGATGTGCTTTCTGGAGCCCACGATATTGAGACAGCACTCCAAGCCCAGAGTGAACTGATGAATGCTCTAAGCTCCGCAGGGTTTTCTTTAAGGAAATGGACCTCCAATTGCTTGGATTTGATTAAAGATTTCCATGTTTCGCATCTTTACAATCAAGATTTTCTTCAACTAGAAGATAAAAGTATCTACAAAACTCTGGGGATTCAATGGAATGCTAGATCCGATAGTTTTCATTTCTTCTTTTCTATATCAGAAGAAGATCGATTAGTAACTAAAAGAGTTGTACTTTCAGTGATAGCTAGACTCTTTGATCCCGCAGGATGGTTGGCTCCTGTGCTAATTACTGCCAAGATCATCATGCAGCAAATCTGGCGTGATGGGACGTCTTGGGACAAACCTCTTTTGCCCCTTACGTGTCACCGCTGGAAAACGTTCTTGAATGCGCTCCCAGACATACAAAAGGTTCAAGTTCCTCGATGGATTCACTACCGTCCGAATGATTTTATCCAAATCCATGGGTTCTGTGATGCTTCCGAGCGAGCTTATGCGGCGACGTTTTATCTGCGCATACAACACAATTTGGGTAGCTGTTCTTCCAACCTTTTATGTGCCAAAAGCAAAGTAGCGCCAGTCAAACAGGTCCCTTTACCAAGACTGGAACTCTGCGGTGCTGTTTTGCTGTCAAAACTTTTTCGGAAGGTTATAGCAGAACTTAATTGCCCGAATTATGAACTCTTTCTGTGGACCGATAGCTCAATAGTCTTAGCATGGTTAAATAAGCCTTCTAGCTCGTGGAAAACCTTTATAGCTAATCGAGTTTCACAGATTCAGTTATACGTGCGCCAAATACTAAATGGAATCATGTTAGATCTGCTGACAATCCAGCAGATTTAGCGACTAGAGGTCTTTCGCCAACAGATCTTCAGGCAAACAAAGAACTTGGTTATTCGGCTGACTCAAATGTTTTATTTTCATAATGAATATTTAGCTCTCCTGAAAAACGAACCTATTTCAAAAAAAAGCTCATTGGCAAATTTAAATCCCATTTAGACCAAAATCAAGTCCTTCGTTCAAATGGAAGGCTCACCTGTTCTACTTTATCTTTCAACGAAAGATATCCAATTATCCTTCCTTACCAAGCGAATGTAACTGCTCTTTTGGTAAAATTTATCCATGAGCTTTCAATATATGGTGGTAACCAATTAGTAGTTCGCTTGGTTCGGAGTGAATTTTGGATACCAAAACTAAAAAACTTGGTAAAAAAGCACATCCGTTCATGTAAAACATGTATAATTCAAAAAAGGAAAGTACAAACCCAGATAATGGGAGCCTTGCCGTTAGAAAGGACGCAAATTTCATTACCATTTACCAATACGGGCATCGATTTTGCCGGTCCTAGAGGCAACTAGCGACTTATCTACGCAGTCCTTTTTAGCAACTTTCAGTCGGTTCATTGCCCGGCGTGGTATACCGAAAACTGTATTTTCGGACAATGGTACCAACTTCGTCGGAGCTAGCAAGGTCATTGCAAAGGATTTCAAGCAGTTTATGCAAACTATCTCCACCGAGGTATCTAAAAGATACGTGGATCAGAATTTGGAGTGGAAATTCATTCCTCCTGGTGCACCTCATATGGGCGGGCTCTTGGAAGCCGGAGTTAAAAGCTTCAAACTTCATTTTCGGAAGGTGGCTGGAACTAATAAATTTACGTTTGAAGAGTTTACCACCCTCCTAGTAAAAATCGAAGCTTGCTTAAACTCGCGTCCCATTTCACCGATTTCCGAAAATACATCCGACATCCTTCCATTGACTCCAGGCCACTTTCTGCGAGGTGGTCCTCTGTTAAGCCCCTTTGAACCCGCTCTTGATGATCAGTCTCTGAGTTGCGTTAAAAGATGGGAGAAAGTAAAGATATTGCATCACCAGTTTTGTCGTAGATGGAAAGATGAGTATCTTAAGGAACTCAACAAGAGATACAAATGGAAATTCCCGCAGAGAGATGTGTCTATTGATGATTTGGTTATAATTAGGGACGAAAACCTCCCTCCGAATGAATGGCGGCTCGGAAGTATTGTAAAGATTTACCCGGGTTCGGACAATCGAGTTCGCGTAGCCGATATACGGACTCAGAATGGAGTCATAACGCGTCCAATTACCAAATTGTGCATGCTACCTCACTCTTAACTAACTTTAAATAACTTCTAATCCCTGAATTCATTCATTTACACTGCATTGAAGTATTATTTCCTCAATCTAAATTATGAATTTAAAAATCTTAAAATATTGCAAATTATGAATTTAAAAATCTTAAAATATTGCACTGATTTACCAAATATTGTTCGCTACTTACTGTATAATATTGTTAACTTTGAACATAATTAGCATAAACATGTATGTTTCTTATTGCATAAGTGATTTCCGAAATTCAAATAGTAGAAGTGGAATTTGTAATTTTTGCAGCCATTGCTGCAAGGCGGCCGGCAATGTTCAAGCCAAAGATAGTTGAACGTATCTTAAAAATTCCAGCAGTTATATTAAGTTGAATGGTTAGATGTCGCTTCATACAAACTATTTGAGGTCGGAAACCGCTTAGCCATATTCTTAAATTGCCGATATTCGGCCTTCTTGATTTTGACCTCAGCGAGGTAAGTTCGATACCTCCGTAAAGAAAAATAAAGAGTTGTACTGATCCATCGGAAAATCCGCTCTTTTTCTTGGTCATCACCGAAAATCATCGAGCAACCAGCAAGGGATGCTACTCATCCCAACAAGATGTATTTCTTTTATTTTGCATCATAAACTTTAAACCATTTCAGCTGTGCGCTCATGCATTTCTTCTCGTGCCTCATGCATACATTGGATCCCAAATGAAATTAATTATTGCCGTGTAATCAAAACATTTGTTATTGAAGTCACCACAAAACCGTTTTCCCGCAAAAAAAAACAAAAAAAATAGCTGATTCCATTGGGGTTATGCCACCCTCCTTTCGCTGTTCTTCATCCGTATTTATTTTTACACATTCGAATTTCATTAAACATAAAAAAGGTATCATGATTATTAATTTGCATATGTGATTGTTTAATCAAGTTTTTCGCGCAAAGAACTGTTTGTCATTGTTCTCAGTTGCCGCAACTGCTGTGTCACGCAAACCGTCGGATTGATGTAAAAACATATAAAGCCGAATTCTGTCATCCAAAATATACACAATATTTTCTCAGTTATTTATTTGTATCTGAGGGATATCCACCCGCGCCACCAATTGTATTTATTCAGAAATCCACGAAAGGCTTATTGTAAATTGTAAAACTCATTCCCTTCGTTATCAGGCTCATCAGAGGTTCTGATTGAAGCGAACTTTTTTTTAACAAAATAATAATGCTTTTCCTCATAGAAACGGGGGTGGTTTTATATTTTTGCGCTTTTTTGGTGGAGGAATATACGCGCGAATTGTTCCCCTGTCTAATTAAATTTGCGGATTGTTTTTATGTAGAGTTAAAAATTTGCAATTCAATTCTGACAGCAGTTCACACGGTGATAGTGTGTACCGTTAGTTTGAGAGGAATTCGTATTTTTTTTTCCTGATGAATGAATGAATTTTAGTCCTTTATTGGAAATTTTTTTGCAGATACACGAGCATAAATTAGCGATGAAGGAAGTTTTCAATGAGTGATTTAATTTGATGGTCTTTAAGCCTCTAATTACAACAAAACCTCACACACTTCGTACAAACACTATAATCAAATTAGTTGGCATCCTTCTTTGTGCCTAACAATGAAATATTTCAAAATCACCGCAACAGAGTACGGAAGGGCAGGACAAAAAAAACAATATGTATATAATAACCACATCTTCTTGCATAGGAGAGAGGTTATTTTTACGGTCCTTACCGCAGCCACAATCATATATCCTCTCTTACCGTTCGACCGACCTCCATAATTCATAACACAACTCAAATCGGACCAAGGACCAAACTCTGTGCTCCAAGTAGGGCCAGCAGCAGCAGCAGCAGCACTATCCCTGACGAGGACAAACCAAATTAAATCAATTTACATGAGACCGACATTACCTGAATTCCTAAATAAGTCCTAGGCCTGGACCACACTGCTGCTGCTACCAGCCTTCTATGTGTGACAATCCGGTGACAAAAAAAAAACTCTCTATGGTGTTGGAGCATGATGACGAAAAAGACTACAACAACACCGGATGCCGTGCAGAGGATAACGAATCGAGTGTTGGTTTCAATTCCCATTTTATTGTTTGCATGAAAAACCAAACCAAAGTATGCGGTTCCGAATGGTTTCTCTTAGATTTGTTCCATGTCCTGAGAGAGAGAGCTCAGTTTTGGTCAGTTTGGCGTAGCCGTGTGCTTGCCGTGTCATCCTGAGGACTTCAGAGGTAGGTAGTATACAGCAGCTTGGTATGTTAGATGTTTGGTTTAAGTGTTGGACCATAATTTTCACCTCAACTACCGAGAATTTAGTTTTACCTTGGTTGACTCAATTAGTAGGCTGGCTCTCGTCTCGCTCCTTGTGATGCGATGATGTCGATGATGATGATGACAGGGATGATAGACAGAAATTGAGTCCTTCGTGTTTGTCTATTTCCTTGGACCAGTTGGTTTAGTGGTGTAACTAGGGTTTTGCATTCTCATTTGCATTGATATGAAAGTCCTTTTGGATGTTGAAGAAAGCTATGTTGCATATTTAAATATTATTCAGTCCAATATCTTCATTTTATTCTTCTTAACTATGCCCGAAGAATTTATATATATCATAATAGTTTGGCGAATTACATACTTGTATGAACGGATTTTGTATGAAATTTGTTTTGTATGGGGGATTTTGGCAAATAATGTAGGGTAACCTGTGAAATTTTACTCAAGACTTGATTATTTTCAACAGTAACATGAGCTATATATCTGAAAGTGCAGTGACATTAGACGAGCAGATAATTTGTAAATTTGTTCAGAAAGGGAGAAAAAGATCTCAGCTGCTGATACATGTTGGTATCTAACTTGAGAATTTGTACTCAACTTAGATTTAGATTGTCTAACACCGATGATAAAATGTCTAGCCGACTTTGTAAGTCATATCGTCGTATCTGCTTAATGCCTGAAACACAATATCACCTCGACTTCGGTTTTGCTCCCGTTACGTCCCGAAAATGGATATATTAGCTCTGACGGAAACCAAGAAAAAAGGTAAAGGCAACGTTCTGATGGAAAATGGAGATTTGATGATCTTCATAGGAGTGAATGAAAACAAACAAGCAAAAGCAGGGGTGGCCTGCATAATTAAAAATGAATTAATAAGTGAAATAAATGAGTGGGAAGCAGTAAATGAAAGACTGCTATTGATAGAAATTTGAAAAGAAGAAGGTAAGAGAACTATCATGGTGGCGTATGGCCCAAATGAAGACGAAAGAAGTAGAGAGAAAATAAGGTTTTGGGAAAGCCTACAGGAAGCTAGTGATAAAAAAAAAGCTAAATTGATTATAGCTGGCGACATTAATGCCAGAGTTGGAAATGATAAAGAAAATTGGAACGGAGTAAGAGGAAGCCATGGAGAAAGCAGGATCAGTCCAAATGGAAATAGATTGCTAGACTTTTGTATCATTAATGATTTGGTAGTTGCCAACACGCTCTTTGCACATAAAGATATACATAAGTACACAAGAGAAGTAGCAAGTAGAGAAGAAAAATCAATTATAGATTACGTAATAGTAGAGCAAGCACACAAAAGAGAGGTTATAAATGCCAGAGTTAAAAGAGGATACGAGATCGTAACCGATCATTTTCTTCTGGAAGTAACAATGAAAGAAGTAAAAAAGAGTTCAACAAGGGCAGATGAAGCACCAGAAACGAGGGAAAAGTGGCGAATTAAGTCACATAAGTTAAGAAAGGACAAAATCAAAGAAAAATATGTGAGGATGTTGGAAGAAGAGATAAACAGATATGAAACCATGGGAAACGAAGACTTAAACAAAAGATGGAATCGCTTTAAAGAAACGTTGCTTAAAGTTGCTAAAAAAGTATGCGGACAAGGTAGACTAACATGTAATAGGAAAGGAACATCGTGGTGGACACAAGAACCAAGGACAGAAATTAAATCGAAGAAAAAACTTTGAAAAGACTACATACAAAATAAGAGTATATCATGAAGTACGAGGAATATACAAAACATAGGGAGATAGTCAAGCAAAAATTTCTCAGAGCTAAAATAAAATCGTGGGAGGAGCTTGGAAAAGCCATTGAAAAGTATAGTACAGAAAACTCAAAAATGTTCTATGGATTACTAAAAACACTCAAAAATAAAAAGGACTTTAAACTGCAAAACATAAAAGCGAGAGATGGAAGAATATTAACTGGAGAAAAAGAGATTGCAAAAAGGTGGAAAGATTACTTCGAAAAACTGCTGAACGGGGAAGAGTCTAATGCATATCTTGTAGCACAAGGAACAATAAATCACCATGCAGAAAATGAACAAGAAGAAGGAAACGCGATTACTAAGGAAGAGCTTATAGCCGCCTTGAAGAAAGTTAAGTTTGCGAAGGCCCCAGGCATAGATGAAATGGCCCCAGAACTACTCAAAAACATTGGCGAAAAGGGCGTATTAGAATTTTTAGCAATATTAAATCTAGCTTGGAGGAAAAAAGAAATACAAAAAGAATGGAAGTACGGAATTATTCTACCTATCTACAAAAAAGGAGACACTAAAGATTGTAGTAATTATAGAGGAATTACCTTGCTACCCATTGCGCTCAAGGTATACGAGACGATACTAGAACAAAGAGTAAGAGGAATCGTAGAGGAAAAACTTCTTGATCTACAAAGTGGATTCAGACCAGCCCACAGCATCCAGGATCACACTTTTACAGTACAGCAAATTATTGAAAAAAATCTGGTTAAAAAATAATGACATATACTACTGCTTCATAGACATGAAAAAAGCATTCGACATGATAAACAGGCGGACGATATGGGAAAGTCTATCAAAAGTATTTACAAAGAGACATACAACAAAATTAGAACATGTAACAGCTTATCAGAGGAGTTCGAAACTAAAGAAAGAGTGAGACAGGGGAGCGTATTAAGCCCTTTGCTTTTCATATATGCAATGGATGAAGCAATAAGGCAAGGTAAAAATAATATGAAAAGCTTTTTAGTGGGATACAAACAACTGCAACCCATACAATTATATGCCTGCGCTTTTGCCGATGATATCATACTCTTTGCTAACTCAGAGAAAAATTTAGAGGAAAATATAAAAACTTGGAAAGACATCTTAGCAGCACAAAATTGACAACTCAATACAGAGAAAACCAAAGTATTGGTAATCGGTAGAAAAGAAAAAATCATTGAGGTGGCAGTTGATGGAGTAAATTTAGAACAATTTTCAAACTACAAATATTTGGGTAGCATTTTCAATAGCAATGGTGACATAAAAATGGAACTAAGGGCGAGAATCAAAATGGCAAACCGAATTTTTGCAGTCCTGCAGAAGAAATTTATAGAACATAACAAGAAGTTTTAAGGGCTGTTCTCGATATAAAATTAAAGTCTATGGGCATTGATGAAATACATCCACTTTTTGTAAAATTAATTCTGCCACATATACTCCCTGCTATAACACATGTATTTAATACAATTTTTTTAACGAATTCTGTTCCACGCATATGGAAGAAATCCAAAGTTATACCAATCCTAAAGAGAGCTCCTACTCGACATGTGAAAGCCGAGTATAGGTTAATTTCTATACTTCCATATCTCTCAAAAGTTTTGGAAAAAATTTTACATAAACAAATATCGGCTTTTGTTAACAATAACAAACTCTTAAGTAGATTTCAATCCGGTTTCAGGGTAAAACATAGTTGCGTTTCAGCTATACTTAAAGTCTCTGATGTCCTAAGGTGTTCTATAGACAAAGATCTGGTTTCTTTTCTTGGACTGCTGGATTTTTCTAAAGCGTTTGATACTGTAAACCATCAAATACTCATCTCCAAATTGAGGAAATTTTTTCGGTTTTCCAACTCGGCCGCCAAACTGATGTTTTCATATCTAACAAATAGGACACAATCAGTTGTAATAGGTGGAAATGCATCCAATTTTTGAGAACTCTCCTCTGGTGTGCCTCAGGGTTCCATATTAGGCCCATTGTTGTTCACGATGTTCATCAATGATCTAGCGCTTACGGTTAAAAATTGTTCCCTGTACATGTACGCTGATGATGTGCAAATTTACTTAAGTTGCAAACTTGGATTGGTTGTAGATGGGGCTAATAAATTGAACAGTGATCTTAATAGTATAATGGAATGGTCAGATAAGAACAGCTTGCAACTAAATCCAAAAAAGTCCAAGTGTTTAATAATTTATAAAAATAAACTTGACTTAAGCTATTTTCCGAAAATATACTTAGGTACAACAGTGATTCAATATACTGAGAAAGCAAAGAACTTGGGCATTTGGTTTGACTCCACGCTTAGCTGGGACTATCACATACGGTTGTCAATAGGTAAGATCTATGGCTGTCTGCGGAACTTATCTTTATCCAAGCATTTCACACCTGAACACATAAAAATTCGAATCGCTAGATCAATAATTATGCCGCTTATAACTTACGGGTGTGAAATTTTCTGTTGTCTAAATTCCGAAACAAAAAGAAGTTTAAATGTAGCATTCAATAATGTAGTCCGATACATATATAATCTAAAACGCTTTGATGATGTATCAGGGTACACAAAAAATATATTTGGATGTAACTTATTCACGTACTTAAAATATTGCGCTCTTAAGACTTTAAGTAATATCTTGATTAATAAAGAACCTTCGTACCTTCATGAAAAAATTAGATTTGCTACCTCATCAAGATCATTTATATTTGTACAGCCAAGATTCACCTGCACTAATTCCGAACGACAATTTTTTGTTTTTGTTGTCAGACAGTGGAATGCCTTACCCCAAAACATAAGAAGACATCGCGGTACCAAACACTTTGAAAGAGTTTTATTCAGATATCTAGTCAACAATTCTTAACTTTTATAATATTTTAACTATTTATTTTTATTTATTTTTTCTCTTAATGTACATATACCATATATATAAATCTTTATTATTTCCTTTGTTTTTTGCTCGACCTATCATTATTTTTCTCAGTTTTGTTTTATGTTTAACTTCGTTAACTTAACTTAAATCAACTTAACTTTTACTTTAAATGGGCCCCAGGTCTAATGTGAAAGATGTTATAATTTATATAAATAAATAAATAAATAAGGACATCAGTAGAAACAGAAAAATTTCGATCTACAAAACAATGTATCTTCCCATCTTATTACACGGAGCAGAAAACTGGGTTCTTATAGAAAGGCAAGCTTCAAGCATCCAAGCAATGGAAATGGTATATCTAAGAAGAGTTTTAGGTGTGAGAAGAATAGACAGAAGAAGAAACGAAGATATCCGAAATGAGTTAAAAATAGAATCAGCCAGAAGAATAGTGGAGAACAAAAAATTAAGATGGTTTGGCCACCTCGTAAGAATGGAAGAAGACAGATAAGTGAAAAGAATTTGGCAGGCGAGAGCAGCAGGGAAAAATAGGAGAGGAAGACCCAAAACATTGTGGAACAGGACGCTGGAAACTATTTTAGAAGCAGCGGGACAAACGTGGAACTCGGGCAAGACGGTAGCAAGAGACAGATCCAACTGGAAGAAATTTGTGAACGAGAGGAAGACGGAAGACAGGAGAAACCTCGACACCCTAGGGTAAAAGAGGAATGGATTTTGTATGTATGTATGTATGTACGTCTCATCCACCTCGAGAGCGCGTTGAATGTTGGTTTACATTTGTTCCTTTGTTCCACAGCTGTTAGATGTCAAAGCAAAGCAAAAGTTCAGCTCATCTCAACTTCAGCCTTGGGTTAGAGTGTCGTTACGTAGCATTACGTTTTTCTTTATGAATGGAAAACGTGAGGTCGAGGTGGAAGCGACATTGTGATAGGATACACTGTTTTCATATAGTTCAACTCATAGACGTCAGGCGAAGCCGAAGTCGAGGCGCTATTGTGTTTCAGGCATAAAACTCTATTTTAAATTTCGAACCTTGACATTTTTTCTTTATAAATCACTCACCGATTTAACAAGATAATGAAGACTCACAAATTATTATTTTTAAGAAATGTATGCAAAGTTGGTAAAGTAATTAAAAAAAAAAAAAATGAATACTCTAGGTACCACAAATTAATTGATTAGCATTTTTCGCTAGTGCATTTGAACAAAGCAATTAACGGCGACTTTAACATAGCAATCCGTTAACTTGTCATGGTTTTTTTTTTTTTGCTTTATACATTGAGTTATTAAAGTATTTGTTTCATAGAATATCAACTATTTTTAAGCATAGGAACCATCTCGAAAATTTTATTTTGCCCACCTAAATAAGCAAAATCGCACACTATGCGGTGCGGCGCCCACTTGCTTATTTACTTCGTATTATTTACTCCAACCTCTACAACGAGCCGACATACATGAAGCACACCCATCCAGTCGTCAAGGAGCGGATATGCAAATATTTCCTTTGTCATGTAAACACCATACTTCTCCCAGCCGACATCAACATCAATAAAGCCATCAAACAACGATCAAAAGGACCGAGGAGTAGGTGGCACAACAAACTTGCTTCCATAAAAATCCATAAGTGTCAGTTAAAATTGCATGACAATGGCTGCAATACGCTTCAACTCTAGACCATTGTAATGGACGACAATGCTGCTGTTCCTGCCTCCATTTACACTGGAAAGTCAAACATAATGGACAACGCACAGCGACTGGACACACAAAAGGTGAGTCTGTTCACCTACATCCAGCAAGCATCCCCAAGCAAAAAATACGTGAGTAAAGGCAAAGAAACGAAAAATAAAATGTCTCTATGAAAATTGCATCCTGATTAACTTAATCCCTATTCATAGTGCCACTTAACGAATGATCCGACAAACGACAGTGTAATCGTTGAATGCAGGCATCGTTTACATGCCATATTAACTATACGTACACAGAAAAATATTCAACCATATGCTCGAGGGACTTGCAACCCAGACTAAACCTATGACGGGAAAAATAATAAAAAGAAATGAAAGAAAGGACTTCACAAGAGCATACGTATAGTCCTGGGCAAAAAGAAAAAGTCAACAATTTGAATATGTTGTGGGTGACACATCGTCTCCTGGCCGTGTTGTGCTGGACCGCACACAGTGGTCAAGTGCGGTGAAAAGGGTGTTTTCCATTTTTTTTTATTCATTTTTAACACAAAATAATGACGTATTTTAGAAAAGGTCCTGGAAACCGAGTAGAGGGATGTTTTTGAATATACAAACAATTTCTCGGCATGGGAGTTTGATGGTGAAAAAGAACATGCACAACATTAAATAAAAAATGCAGAACTTTAAAAAGGCTATGTGACGTAAAAGCCATCTCTTGGGGGTTTGTTAAGCATCTGTGCACTAAAAAACTGAAGGATACCCTGTGGAAAGGTATGTTGTAACTATTTTCTGAGCGAGCCTTGGTGAATAGATAATGATTTTGAGGAAAGCTGTGGTAAGCGTTTGGACTTTAAAAGAGTCTTTAGTAAAGATGGGCAAAAGATCACTACCTGTGAACCATTCAATGCGAATGAAAATGCGAGCCTTGGTGAATAGATAATGATTTTGAGAAAAGCTGTGGTAAGCGTTTGGACTTTATAAGGTCTTTAGTAGAGATGGGCAAAAAATCACTACCTGTGAACTATTCACTGTGAATGAAAATTCACATTCACAGCCTGTGAATGAATTAAAAATAAATTGTGAATGGTTAAAACGTGAATACGGAATTCTTTCCACATCACATTTTTGTATTCGCAAATGTTCACTACTACGTGACACAAGTGCCACATAAACGCATAGCACATCATTTGTAAAACCCTAATTTTGATAACTGTCCATTTCTCTATTTTAAATTACACTCCTGTTACACTCTCTTTGAATTACTCCGAATGTAACGTTCGATTCTCCATAGTTTCTTTTAATATTCATATTCTTTATTGCTCAATGAACCTTTGTAAATTAGTTTCGTCCTTTTTCGATTAAAACAATCGCCTAGTATGGACGCATTTGTAAACATTTATACTACATAATCATAATCTATCTGCTTTATTTGCGGAAATTTGAGAAACTACTACTTGTTTTTGAAACTACTAATAAACAAAAACTTTTGGAGGGTTTCAATAACATTGATCATCTCCTACAAGAACATCAATCTACCAGCGAACACCAGCTCACCATTCTGGCACAGCAGAAGCAGCTAATTGAGCAACAGAGTCAACTACACATCATCCAACAACATCTACTTGAATATCAACAACAACAACAACTTCGAGAACAACAGCAGCAACGAGAAAAACAACATCAACAACAGCAAATACAGCCACCGCAACAGCAGCAACAACAGCAACAACAACAACACACCCACACCCACCACCACCACCAACAACAACAACAACAACAACAACAATAACAATAACAACAGCAACAACAACCAAAACCGCAACAACAGCAACACCAACGTCAACAAGTTGAACTTCTACAACAAGAACAAAAACTGCACAAACAACTTAAACAGAAACAACATAAGCAAAAGAAAATGAAGTTAATACCGCTTCAGCAACATCCATCGAATACTTCTGTCACATCTATTCAGGAGTCGTCCTTGTCAACACCTAAACAAGATAAAACAGATCCGACATGCTCAACAAGCTCTCGCTCCCTATTGCAATTTAAACCTCCACAGCAGAAAAGAGTTCTGCGAGCAAACACGATTCCACTGGGGGACCTTCCTGCTAATGACGTGTCAAGCGACAAATCTCCAATTGATGACTCGTCCTCGTTAATTCCTCCATTTAGTTGCAACGATGACCCCCTACCTCATACTTCTTCACGGCAGGAATCGTTGCTTCTAACATCTTCTTCCGTCAACCTAGTGGTTGTGAAAAAGCCTCCTCGTAGAACTATCTTCATTTCAAGACTCTCTTTTGCTACCTCAGTCAACGATATTATGAACTACATCAGCAGCAAAATGTCGGTGCATTCATCCCTTAAATGCATCAAGTATAATTTTAAGGAACCCCGCGAAATAGCATCTTTTAAACTGTTGACTCCTGACTCTCACTTCGAACTGCTACTATCGAGAGAATTCTGGCCTGATGGGACTTTAGTCCATGAATATGTTTCTCGGACTAAGAACACGTCTTCCACACAGACTTCAGTACCTGCACCAGTAACGTCGCATCCAAAAAACGATTAGGCGTTCATTTAGACATTCCTTATTTGTCTGTAACTCCCACTGAGTGTCTTTGTGTACATTACCAAAACGTCCGAGAGCTGCGAACTAAGACATCCTCTGTATACCTTAATTCCCAAAAGCTCCCCTATGACATTTTCGCCCTAAACGAAACTAATCTTACTCAAGATTTTAACAGCAATGAATTGTTTACGTCCGATTTTAACGTTTTTTGAGATGATGGTCTAGGGAAAGAGGATGATTCTTCGGGTCGAGGTGTTCTTCTGGCAGTTCATAATCGCCTTGACTCGACACTAGTTAAAACCTCGCTCACATCTAATTTTGAGTACATTTGTGTCAAAATAACAATTTCAAACCACAACATTTTTATCCTTTGCTGCTACATTCGACCTTGCCAGCCCATGCAAAGCTACCAGCTTGCCATAGACGCGTTCGATTCGTTGTTTGATATTGTTGATCCTCGCGATACCGTCTTAATTCTGGGGGATTTTAATTTTCCCGACCTCCAATGGGCTCCATCTGACGATCAGTCCCATTATACTGCCATAAACCCCTCTTCAGAAAATGAAGTCCTTTTCATTGACTGTCTCTCAGATTCCAGCTTATATCAGTTAAGTGGTGTCACTAATAACCTAGGCAGACAACTTGATCTCGTTTTCTCGTCAGATGCCGAAAACTGCCTCGTTTCAGCGAGCAAGCATCTCTTATCCAAATTGGATCATTACCACCCTCCTCTAGCTCTTACATTGTCTTACAATAATAATAAAAATGCTGTACAATCAGAGTACTCGTACAGCTTTAATTTTCGCAAGGCAGACTTCACAAAACTTAATAACCTTTTAAGCGCTATTAATTTCAACAGTATTTTTAACAGTACACATATTTCTGTCGATAATGTACTCGGACTGTTTTACTCTGAAATGTTCAGCTGTTTTATGCAATCCGTCCCATATATGCCACAGAAGAGTTTCTCGTCCTCTCCACCTTGGTATACTAAAGAATTACGTTCACTTCGCAACAGAAGAAATAAGCTCTGGCGCATCTACCTCGAATGTCGCTGTGATTTCAACTTCTCCAATTACTTTCTTGTACATACGCATTTTTCCGAACTCTGTGATTTCCTTTATAACGTATATATTGACCGTATCTAATCTGACATTATCGCTGACCCCAAATAATTTTTTCATTTTATTAATACCAAAAAAAAGTCAGATAGCTACCCTTCGACTCTGACATTCTCCAATACATCGTCGAGCGATCCTAAAATAATAGCAAATTTATTCGCTCATTTCTTTAGTCAATTGTTCTCCAACCACACATCAGAGCCCGACTATTCTTACTTCTCTTACATGAGAGATTATCCCCAGACCACTTTAACTTCAATTGACATAACAGTGGCTCTCGTAATAGAAAAGATCGAAAGACTTAAATGCGATTACTCCACTGGCCCGGACGGTATACCTGCCGCAGTTTTAAAAAAATGTATAAACTCCTTAGCTCTACCCCTTACGAGTCTGTTCCAACTGTCTCTCTCTCAAAGCGTCTTTCCTATGCTTTGGAAAAGCTCTTATATTATTCCCCTTCATAAAAAAGGTCCAAAAAACGAAATCTCGAACTATCGTCCTATAGCTAAACTCTCCTGCATACCCAAACTATTCGAAAGTATTGCTTACGATGCAATGTTTTTCCATTGTAAATCTATATTTTCCCCTCACCAACATGGTTTTTTAAAGGGAAGGTCTACAACCACAAACCTAACCCAATTCGTATTCAGCACCCTGTGCGCATTGGAAGATGGCAAGGAAGTTGATGTCGTTGCTACCGATTTCAGCAAAGCCTTCGATAAGATTTCGCACGCAATTGTATTTTTTAAACTCAAAGCTCTCGGCTTTCCGCCTGGGTATATCGCGTGGATCAAATCCTACCTTCATGAACGTAAATATGAAGTCCTTTTAAGATCATTTGTATCCGATCCATTTATGCCCCCCTCTGGAATCCCCCAAGGTAGCCGTCTTGGTCCCCTGATTTTCATTTCGTCAATTAATGATGTTGATGGCATAATTATATATTCCCGCCTATCAGTTTATGCGGACGACATGAACATTTTTACACACATCTCCACACCCACTGACTCCCGTGCTCTTCAAACTGACTTAAATAGCTTTTCTACTTGGTGTAATAAAAACTGTCTTGAGTTGAATGTCAACAAATGCCAAGCTATTACTTATTCCCGGAAGCGTCTTACGACAGACCCCAGAACGTATGCGATTTGCGACGAGCCTGTTCCCACTGTCACTTTTCTCCGTGATTTGGGCGTCATATGCGACACTGAGCTTAATTTTCGTAGCCATATTGTCAATATTATTAGCAGGGCTAATTCTGCGCTAGGTGATGTGAAACGTTGGTCCAAGGAATTCTCAAATCCTTACGTCACGCAATCGCTGTACTTCACATTTGTAAGACCAATTCTTGAATATGCCAGTCAAGTCTGGTCTCCCTATCACGATACACATTCACATCGAATTGAGTGTGTCTAACGGAGGTTCATCCATTTTGCTCTACGCGGACTTCCGTGGCCTGACAGATTCAACCTACCTCCTTATGAGCATCGGCTAAAATTGTTGAACATGCATTCGCTTGAAAAGCGTAGAAAAGTTGCCGATATACTATTTGTACATCAACTATTAACAGGCAATATTGATTGTCCTATGCTGCTCCAAACCATTTCACTCAGCACCAACCCAAGTTTTCTGAGATCAGTACCTCTCTTCTGCCTCAAGTTTCACCGTACAAACTACGGCTGTAATGAGCCTATGTCTCGAATGCTTCGTTCTGCTAATGACTGTCAGAACCTTTCCAGTGCAGTAAAAACACCCTTAGAAACTCCCTTTACTCCCCTTCCTCACTCAGGTCTTGATATTTGTAAATTTTAACTAGCTTTTAAGTACACACTGTAAATTAGATTTAAGTTCTTTACAACTTGTATTAAGCTAATTAAAATTAAATTAAACTAAATTAAATTAAATTACAGAAATGAATTTATTATAATCACACCTATTGAAATTATTGCTTACAGAATCATTAGACATTTACCTACGCAAACTTAAAATGAATTTGATTGATTCGATAACACTTTTACATAAAACACATTCGTTCCAACACAGCAACAAAAGAAACAGAGCTGGCATTGCTCAGTGCAGAGCGACGAGCGAAGAACGAAAATGTACACAACAAACCGTACAGAGCTGGCATAGCTCAGTGCAGAGCGACGAGCGAAGAAGTTCAATAAGCAGTCTCCGTTTCAAAGTTTGTTTATTTGGAAATTATTCATGTGGCTTATCTGCCTTTGCTCACAGAAATTAGAGTGCCATCAACTTTTTGTCGTAAATTCCGCCTTGTTGACGTCAATTGGCGTTAAACCGAGTTAAACAAGTTTTGAACGGTGCAGTCAGACTTGTTCTGATGGCATCAATCATCAACGAATCGCAGGATTTTAGTGACTTCTTTTAGGTTTGCGACGGTTTCTATAGTTAGATACCATACCGAGCATCCCTAAGGCCCAATACACACGGAGCAACTGGAAAAAAACTGATCAGCGATTCGAATTGGCAACTAGTTTGCTTTGAGTCATACCCTGTGTAATCAAATGGGACACCACACACGACGCTACTGGTTGAAAACTCGTTTGCGATTCACAAAAACCAGTTTGTAACCAGTCGTCTGTTGATTTGCATGTCGGGTTGCCTATTGATTTCAGTTTCTAGTTTGTCGAATATGAGCGAACAACAGACCAACCTGTTGCCGGGGGGGGGGGGGGGGGGGGGGAGGAGGGAAAGGAGGTTTCACTCCCGGTATTCATAACGACACTGAACGAACTTTTTTATTTTGATTGGTGATGAGTTTCCTCGTGTGTGGAGTCAAGTCACCGCTGAGTCCGTAACTGGTCTGTAACCCGAGTTGCCAACCGGTTTAGTTTTTTTTCCAGTTGCTCCGTGTGCATTGGGCCTAAGTTGAACGGGCCTGACAATGGCTATGTATATCCAGTGAATAATGGCAAATCGGGGCTTTAGGGTAAATGCCTATGCCAAACCGAAATGTATGCCCTTATGTAAAAGATGCAACGCAATGATCTGGATTCTTAAGCACTATTTAAGCTGCTCTTCTTCCTCTTCGCTAAATACTGTCAAAAGCGTAGGTACTGGGTTTGTAAGGTAACATGAAAGTATAACTATCTTATAGCGTCCCCTCGATAGCATGCAACAGATTACCGAAAGCTGTCAAAAGTTTCTCTTTAAGCAGTATTCACAGAGAATTCCGCCATTACGTCATTAATTTCAGCCCATAGCAGCACGCCAAAGATGATGCAACTTTCTGTGCACTAATTTAATTCAATTTACATCTCCTTGCAAACCGTCCGCTGTCCGCCCATAATGCCAGGCATTAAACACATCAAATGCACCAAACAATTTAGAATGGATAATAGCATCATCCGCGCGAGAGTCCTACTGCACAGACTACTTTCCCAAAAGTAAGACAAGACCATTTGGTTGCTAACAGGAGAGAGCAGCAGCAACAACTTAAGGATCATAATTGTTCCAGCAAATTGCTAATTAAGCCGATAAGGATACCTCGCCCAAAGTTAATTTGATTAACTAGCATCACGACGACTACGACGATGGGGACGCTGAAAAGAGGCGATTTTGATGCTGACGAAATGATGACGATGACGACGGTGGGTCCTTTCCTTTTGTTTCGCACAGTAGATTGAAAATTGAATAATTGAAAAACTTAAATTCGCTCACAAACGGGAAACTTTTCCAGGGAATTAGGGTCTGCACCCGTTTCTTGCGCTCGAATAACTCAAAAAAGGCCGGCCAGTGTGATAATTGCAGCAAAAGTTTGAGCGGTCTTGGCCAACACCGCCCCCGGGAAAGACTTTCAGTAATTCCTCCGCCATTACCCTACGAAATTAATGCATCTCATGCAACAAGAACCTAATTTAATATGCGTGTGCTTAGTGCATCCGCAAATTGCATAGTTCTGCTGCTACATAGAAGTTTATGTCCAAATCTATATGCTAACGATGATGATGTCCTGTATGACGACGAAAACGACAATGGCGATGGCGATGACCGTGTCCTGTAATCACATTAAAGAGTGGTGACCGTCACAATATTCTAGATATTGTTCTCGGAGTTTCCTTTGTTTCGGACCGGCCGTATTGGGAATTAAACATGTCCACTGTGCGTGCAGCGTACCAATTTATGTAGTTCATAATCGTCTGCACATCATAATGGCGTCAGGCCATTAGTAGTGGAGATAGTGTATGCTGCGTGCAACCTTGTTGTTCGTTCGGGACACACACACTACGTATATGCAAATATCTTCGTCTCCCTGTGATGTTTTATCGGGATGTATTAACGGCAAATCTTCTCGCTTAATAACAGCTCATTTGTTAACTGATTGGTCACTAATCTGTAAATTATCACCAATTAGTTATGCACAGTTGGCGGGGCGTGGTACGCGGTGCGGTTGCATTGGCGGAGGGCAGTGTCTTCACCTATACGGCTCGATGGTGTTGATGGATTGCTGAGATTGTTCGTATGTAACGAATCATTTCGTCGTTGTATTGCTTAGTTGAGAGAAGAATCGATTAATCATGTTTTGGAGGTGCGCGTGTGGCCCATTTCTGGTAGACGTATATCTTGGATATGGCGAAGGAGGTTGGCAATGCAAATTCCGATTTATGTCTGTAATCAAATATTTGGACAGATGGGGATTTATTCGGTGCACCGAGGGTATGAACTAATAGTCTTGTGTGCATCCTGTCACACTGTTAATACTAATGAAGTGTTTGTGCCCGGCTGATCGGTTGGTCGGCGAGCGTATGTATGGAAAGGACGCGTTTCGGGGATTAGATTGTTTGCAATTTTAATTGGTGCACATGCATTTCAGGGGATTATCTAATGATGCAAGGTGACAAATGTCGATGGGGAATAAGTAAACGATATTTGTGGGACACAACACTGGGGCACTTTGTGGTGGAATTACTTGCATTTCAATTGAATGGAGACACCACTTCTTTGGCACCATGCATATTGTGTTTGGAAACACTGTTTATCGATTGATAAGGGCCTGAAAAGGGCATTTCTTAAGGTTTCCTTGAAGCTTTCCAATCTAGAGAGCTAATTATAATATTTGGACAGGACTAAATGCCCAAAGCTGAATGAAAAACGGTTGATTAGCAAACTGAAATCTTCGGTCTTGAATCCTTCTAATATTTTCAATATCAAGACGCCTATGGGTTAGGTTAGATTAGGAGAGACGTTTGATGGATAAACGCAACAATTTCCACTCGAAGACTCAAGGAATCGTTCTTGCACAGCGATGCAGTTGTATAGTAAATTTCGGATCATTGAATTCAATTTGCCCTCTAGAGAGCATAATTCCAATGGCACAGTGTTCAGCGATTACATCAGTGAGTGTGCGGATAGAGGATCTTTTAGGCTATAACAGAATATGTTTTCTGCTAAAATAAAGTTTTCGCCAAGTTTTTTGATTTGCGAGATGTTACGCAGTCGCGCCTCATGTAACATGTAAAAATGGTTTCGGTTTTTACTATGTCATCAATCGTGTGTAAAAAGTGGTAGTGGCAGTAAAGAGATGCCAATCACACGGTTGCTCAAATCTTTCCAAATCGTCTACTTTCTCATTCCTTTATTTACTGCTATGTCCGTACAGTTCAACTCTGCAGCCACTCATGGCTTTCAGTAGATGTTCTACAGAGTAGATGGTCCACCAAAATAGCTATTTCCTATAGGAGAGGTTGCTTTCCTCTATAAACATTTGCGTTTTCTCTATATCAAGAATTTTGTCCTGGAAGACACTACAACACTACATGCATTCGGTAGTCTAAAGGACTCTCATTTGCGTATTGCTTCTGAAACCACAAGAAAATGGTTTCGTGAAAAGCGCCAAGTTTTGTTAGTTTTTCAAAGTAGCGCTAATCTGGTGACACTCTGAAATTAAGCAGATTTCACTTTGTCTAAATTAGGAAAGCAACCGTATAACCTTGTTTCACCATATTTGTTCGATTCATAGATCTTACATCTAAAATGCAAAAGGGGTGTTTGTGTTAAATCGCAAGCTCAGGACAGTCAATTTATCCCCGCTTGTCTTTAGATTAAACGCTGTGAAAACTTCTCTGACAGTAGATTTATTTTTTCTGTGGCTCTATGACATTTGGTTTCGTTCTGTTAGAATTCTTGTAGCTTATTTCTATACCTGGCACAATTGTGACTGTAAGCGCATTGTCGGCCACCTAGTAGAAGAAAAGTAGCCCTATAGCCCGGATAAATAATACATTTTTGAGCATGCATCTATAATACCTCTCATGAACCTCACAAGTATTCCTCACTCAAACACTAGATACGACAATTTTTTTTTATAATTTGCGCGCAATCAAGGGGTTATGAATACCCTTAACATATTTTTACAGAGTGTGGGTGTTGGAAAGGTTAGATAGAGAGAGAGAAAGATTTGGTATAGTGGCGAAGCTCAGTTGTTTATGCTTCTGAGAAACTCTGGATGTGGCGTCCAGATAACTGGGGTGATTTTTTGTTATTTTTCGTCTTTGCTTCAGATTCACTGTACCAACGTCATAGGCATATCAATCATCCAACAGAGCGAACAATTTTTCCGGCCATATGACCAAGCTACTGCCAGTGTAATGCCTTTACAGTAGTGTTCACACAAGCTTTCGTACTTGATCGGACTGACTTCATATATTTTATGAGTAATAAATAAACGCTTGCTGATGTCAGGATTGAACCATAAACCATTAGCTTGGCAATTGACGACGTTACCACTACATCATTCGCACAATTTTGCTTATTTACGAATCTGTTAAGTTGAAAAAGAGCTCGCCTCTAAAGACGATTTTTTTTTTTTGCGAACATGATGGTCGACTTCGTACTGCTCTAAAGACAAACTGACGAACTGTCAACATTTCAAATGATCAGTAACCATTAGCTCTTGAATATGAAATATCCGATTGCTGTGAACGTTGCCAAACAGACGATCTCATGTTTTCGCTGATGCTTGCCTCTATCGGGGCAATATTGTGAGCTGAATTTACTCTACGATGAAGAGTTGCATCAATCACCAAACCAGTCTCCTCGAATTTCTTGATTAAACGCCGAAGAAAGAACTAATTTAGTATAAAAGCAAAACGTTCACAACTCTTATAATAAGTTTTAACAACAATAATGTGTTGTTCTTCGTATAGCATTTCATATTCTTCCTTTTATCAGCGAGGTTATGATCCGAAAACTAGGGATCACAACCCTCCCACTTCACCGCATTTCTACTGATCCGCCTGTGGGGTTCGCCTATTTAACCTCAGAAAATATCGGCAGGCCTGCCGATTTTGGATCACTCGGTTACTGAGGCCTATGAAATGCCGATGTCGTCGCATTTGTCTGATCCAGGCGTTTATAGGCCTGCCTTTCCTACATCGCGATGTCTTTGGAACGTGCATAGATATTGCCTTTTTTACAGGGTTCAAATGATCTCTTCTTTGAACGTGGCAATACCAGCTGAGCCGGTCGCGCTCTAATTTTCGTACGATGGTTTCCTTGATGTGAAAGCTTCCACGGATCTTCGAACTTCTTATTCGATCAAGCTTGGTCACTCCTGCTGTCATGCGAAGCATCTTCATCTCAGCTGCCGTTAATTTACTCTCATACTTTTTGTACATCGTCCAACATTGTGAACCGTATGTGAGCGCTGGACGTACAACTGCGGTGTAGAGCCTTCCTTTCAACTTAGGGGGCATTTTTCTGTCACAGAAGATAGCGGAATTTTCTCGCCACTTCATCCACCCTACGCTTACACGATGATTGATGTCGTCATCACAAGTTGCTTTGCTATTGATCATAGATCCCAGATATTTGAACTTTTCGCACTTGGGAAGCACTGTTCCATTCAAATAAATGTCTGGAATAGGCCTGAGTGGATCAGTATAGCATTTCATATTGACTAATTGAATTACATATAAGGTCTATTAACAAAAAATGGCGGGATATTTAAATCCGGTTTGCAATTTGGAACACGCTTTACTAACCCTGGCAAAAAAGTGGTAATTCGCAGTACAGTTAGTCTTCAAAAGTCGGACTAAATAGTACATGTGATCACGAGCATCACATCGACTTCCTTGAGCTAGATATGCTCAGCACGGTTTCTGATTTTATGCCAAAACCACTCCGCTTTGGTAGAAAGTTTGAGATTGAGATCCCAATGCGTGATACATGGAATAATGGCTGATCGCTGCTTGATCCAAAGGAAATCGTGTGGTATACCGATGGATCAAAAGTGGATTCAAGAGTTGACGCCGGTGTGCATGGACCCATTCACAAATTTCTAGCTTGGAAAAAGTCCCTGTGCTTTAAGGTGGAGCTTTACACCATTGAGATTTGTACAAGTATAAAGCTGCACTCAGGACACTACACATACTCACCGACAGCCAAACGGTGCTCAAAGAACGGATCTCCCACTTGATCAGTTCAAAATCAGTTTTAAGCTGCTTCAAGAGTTTACAAAACTAAGCCCAGTACAATAAAGTAAAATAGTGGTGGGTACCGGGCCATGTAAGCGTTGACGGCAACGAAACTGCGGATCTGCTTGCCAGAAAAGGAGTCCATTGGATCCGAACCCTTTTGAGGAATATCTGATTCTGCCTTTAAATATACCCATAATACTTAGTTGGGAATGCAACATGTGCATTTCCGACTGAAATAACACCCAAGGTCTCAGACAAGCCAAAAAAGCTGTCCAACGCTTCCAAAAAAAGGTAGTTGATATCATTAAATACAGCCGAAACGATATAAGTTGTGTGAGCTTCCTTACCGGTCACTACCAATTAAAATATCACCTCAACTAAATAAGAATCTGGGATGATATCACCTGCCGCCTCTGTCTAGAAGAGGACGAAACTGCAAAAGGTGTACTATATGAGTGTGTCAGTTTGATTTCATGAAGGGGAAGTGTACCGAGGATGCTATTTTAGCTCTTTTAAGTAAAATTCATCATGCTTTAGACAAAAAACAGAAAACAGCTGCTTTGTTTCTGGACCTAACCAAAGCTTTCGATTTGGTAAATCACTCGATCCTTCTAGAAAACCTTAGTGCAGCTGGCTTTAGAGGTAGCATAAACGATTGGTTTGCATCGTATTTACTTAATAGCAGACAGCGGACGAAGGTGAATGGAGTCTTAAGTGAAGAAGAAGTGTGCCCCAATGTGGGTGTACCTCAAGGCTGTCTCCTTGGACCGATTCTTTTCATTGTTTACATTAATTCCATCTTTAGTACTTCACGGAGAATTAATTGCGTACGTTAATGACCTAGCACTGTCTTATGCAACGAGTGCCTTAGATGTCTTAAGATCTCTAATGTGCAGGATCTACATTTGCTCAGCAAATGGTTTGACCTACATCAGATGTATCATCTAATCTAATCAGTAAAAAATCCAAGACCATGTGTTTCTCGCTAACCTCGAGTAACTTAATTATGGAACTTGATTACCACCTCTCTACCTGTATCATCTGGGTGAACTTCAGCGCGCATATGTCTAACCGGACGAGGCATCTCTTGTTGACCTGATCGGCTGAAATATGCGTCTCAGAAGTCTAGCAATAGGTCCTCAGAAGGAGGACGTGCGGCGGACGAATTCTCTCGATGGAATCAACGGTGACATCTACAGACCAGCGGATACCTTACTGGAGCAATTTCAACGTATTTGGAGCTGAGGTCTGTAAGGATTTTCAATACTACGTCAGGGTATTGAAAAAGAGATGGTGGCGGATGAACCCTTAATGGGCCAACGGCAGCGCTCATATCCCCGAAGTGGGTTACTGACATCGGTCTATCCGGCCTCTTGTCCTAGGGGTACAAAAAAAAAGGATCTGGCCCTCCAGGTTGGGGGTTGTGCCGTCGGGTTAACTTCCCTACCACGTAAAAAACCTTTGGTTACGAAGCAACCAACAGAAAGAAGAAAAAAGAGCATGAGAAGCGCTCGATCGAGGAGATTGAGAGACTTTATTGCAGGAATAATGTTCGAAAATTTTACCAAAGGGTAAAAAGAACATGCCAGGGTTTCAAAGCCACAACAGAAGCCTGCAGGGACGAAAATGGTAACATAGTAGTAGAATCGCAGTCGGTGCTGAGGATATGGAAGGAACACTTCTGCAGACTGTTAAACGGCGATGATGACCAATATTCCGCTGTCAGGCAGAATGAGCCATTCAACAGTGACGATGGCAGTCAAAATTCCCGTCAACCCGATCATAATGAAGTGAGGATAGCGATATCTAAACTCAAATCCAACAAAGCTGCTGGAGCTGACGGCCTTGCCGCTGAACTTTTCAAGGCAGGAGGAGATGAGTTGGTAAGGAGCATGCTCCAGCTCATCTGTAAAATCGGACGAAAGTATGCCCGATGAATGGAACCTCAGCATCGTTTGCCCGATCCTGAAGAAAGGAGACCCTCTGAACTGCGCCAACTACAGAGGTATAAGTCTCCTAAATATCGCATATAAGATCCTGTCTGCCGTACTATGTGAACGCCTAAAACCGATCGTCAACAACCTGATAGGTCCTTATCAGTGCGGTTTCAGGCCTGGAAAGTCCACCATTGATCAAATATTCACACTACGGCAGATCTTGGAAAAAACCCATGAATATAAAATCGATACGCACCACCTTTTCATCGATTTCAAAGTTGCCTATGATAGCGTGTATAGAGACGAGTTATACAGAGCCATGTCTAGTCTTGGCATCCCTGCCAAGCTCGTCCGTTTGTGCAGAATGACGATGAGAACTCTCGCTGCTCCATCAAAGTCGGTAAGAACATCACCGAACCGTTCGATGTCAGGAAAGGTCTTAGACAAGGTGACGCGCTATCATGCGATCTCTTTAACATAGTACTTGAGAGAATTGTACGAAACTCACAAGCCAACCCCGGAGGTACAATCTTCTTCAAGTCTGTACAACTACTCGCTTATGCCGATGACATTGACATAATCGGAAGAACTCAGCGGGCCGTCAATGGGGCATTTACGAGTATTGAGATCGAGGCAGCAAAGATGGGTCTAGCGGTCAATGAAAGCAAAACAAAATATATGCTGTCTACAAAAAAGGACACCCAACATCGGCGTCTTGGACAGAACGCCACAATAGACAGATACAATTTTGAGGTAGTAAAGGATTTTGTCTACCTAGGCTCTATGGTCAGCTCTGCAAATGACATGAGTGGAGAGATCACACGGAGAATTACTCTTGCCAATCGTTGTTCCTATGGGCTAAAACGGCAATTGAGTAGCAAAGCCCTATCTCGAACTACTAAGGTAACTCTTTATAAGACATTAATCATCCCAGTCCTGCTGTATGGCGCAGAGGCATGGGCTTTGAAAAAACCGGATGAGGATGCCCTTGGTTATTTCGAGAGAAAAGTTCTTCGAGCGATCTTTGGTCCCGTCTGCATAGACGGTGAGTGGAGGAGAAGGTACAATGCCGAACTATATGGCCTGTACAAGGACATCGACTTAGCCAGAAGAGTTCACATACAGCGACTAAGATGGCTGGGTCATTTAGAGCGGATGGAGCCCAACCTTCCCGCTAAGAAAGTCTTCGAATCCAACCCGGACGGACGGCGCAGTAGAGGACGACCTCGCGGTAGGTGGCGCAAACAAGTGGAGGGGGACCTCAACCAACTTGGCGTGCGCAACTGGAGGCAGCTGGCTCGTAACCGTGCTGGCTGGAGAGGTTTGTTGGTTGAGGCCCAGGTCCACCCCGGACTGTAGCGCCATCTAAGTAAGTAAGTAAGTACCTGTATCAAGGCTAACTGTTCAAAAGAAAATTGTTTCCAACTACAGTTCGTAAAAGAATTTAGATACTTAGGAATGCTATTGGATTCAAATATCAACTGGAAAGCACATTTCAAAAGCACTAAACAACTGCTCTACGCATCAGTAAGTAAACTCTATTATTTACGTAAATTAGTCCCACGCAATCTACTATTAACAATTTACTATGCCTTAGTTCAATCTAGACTAGATTACGGACTTGCATGTTGGGGTAGTGCATATGTGACTAGTCTGAAACCTCTTAATGTTGAGCATAAAAGGACTGTTACAGTGATATCGAATAGAAGCAGGTACTCGTACGAACCATCACTTCCGTTATTTCAATCTTTAAAAGTATTACTATTGAGATATCTATATATTTACAAAGTTTTAATAATTTTCTTTCTAAGAAGTGGGCATGTTAACTTTAGAATAAATGAAGTCTATTTACTTAGAAATAAGACCACTGCTGTAGTCCCCTTTGTTAAAAAAGAGCACTGTAGACGTTTTCTCTCAAATATTGCACCATTTATCTTTAACAAACTGCCGTCTAATATACGCACCCATACAGATTCTTAAAAGCACTAAAAGAATGGCTCCTTTCTAGATCTGAAGTAGAAACTTACTTAATGTTGTGTCCTGATCACATACGTTTTCTCTTCTTTCTTTCTTCTTCTTTTTTAAAACTATTTCATTTTCATTGCTTTCAATTAAACTATTATTTCGTAATTTTCTTTGTCTTTTTGGTAGTTTTATTTTCGCCTATCTCTTCGGTTCAATCTCTTTTATTTTTTAATTTTAGATAATTCAATCTTCTAGTTGCGCGTCGCTCTATTTTGAATTTCGCTGGTAGTTTTCCTTAAAAGTAAATTTACTGCACACTTATCACTGGCCGTTAATGGCCACAAAGTGTTTGCTTTACCTTTAATTTCAAAACAATTCATGATTAAATATCTAAATTTTGTTTTCTCTTCTTTCTTTAAATATAAATGTATATATTTGTATGCTTTTTTGGCTTTTGTTATTTTAATTGTTATTGTATTATTATATGGTATACTCAAAACTGTAAAAAGAAAATGAATCTAACCTCTGTATTGAAAATGAATTATCTTGTATATCTTGAATAAACTAAACTAAACAAAAAAAAAAAATAGGCGAAGCTCTTTTCTCAAAAAGACTATATCTCCAATAGACCTGAAGAAATCCTCTGCAGCTGTAATTATTGCTTTCATAAGGAGAGTAGAATTATTGCTGTCCTAACAGGTGGCCCCCGGAACAATAGATCTTTATTGGTCGCAGTGCCTGTACGTCATATGGGTGTGGCCACAAACATTTAAAAAAAATTGAAATATGTTGCCAATATGACATTAGGAATTTTCGGGCTTAAATTAGTTTTTTTGTTTTTTTTTAAATACGTGAAGAAAATTGTGTTTTAAATATCTGTTTTTGAAGAAATTATAATTATAAACATGAATTGTCCAATCGAATTTTCCAGTTTTTTGAAAAACGAAACGTTTAAAAAAAATTGGGGAACATTTAAAAAACAAAAAACGCGTCAAAACCAAGAAAGTGTTTCCAAATGGTTTCAAAAATATTTTTGAAACAATTAGGAAATAATTCAAAAACTATTCAAACACATTTGAAACAAAAATGTTTTCTAATTTTTTCTCTTATGTTCTTGAAAATGTTTCTCAAATATTTTCTTTACGCGGTCATACCTTAACACTCCGCACGGTAGGGAGGTAAGGTAGTCCAATATTATGGGCTACAAAATAATCAGCTAATCATTGTAAATTGAAATAAACTTTGGTAATCGCAAATTTGTGGCGATGAAAAGAGCTTATGCCTGCTGTTTTACAATGCGCAAATGAACCCTTCCGCCATGGAAAATAAATCTTGCTTAATAACAAGGCACTACAAGTACTACACCTTTTCTGCAGGTGAGCATCCAGATCCATTCGCTTTCAGGGAATAGTAAATGTCAGTTTTATGCATACAAAATAATTTCAGCTCCAGCAAACAATCTTCTCTAGAAAGAATTGCTACTTACTTTTTCTTCATACAGCTTTAAGCATTGCAATATTTTAAAAGCGAAGGTTTGGTTCACTATACCATATACCTACACACGAATCAATATCTCATGACAATGTTATTACCCGTGTACTTTGTGACGTCATAAGGCAGTCAAAAATAGACCGAAACATAACATAGTTATTTAATAACTATCTAGTAGCAGAGTACCCCTTATACCAATATATAATAATATAGTTAATTTCTATGTAGAGGATGTGTTTGCTGTGCTTTACACTCACTTGTTCTCGTTCCCTATGGACATAGGTAACTTAACAGTCACCGCTTAGACTTGTAACACATTTCAGATATTTCCAAAAACACAAAACGACAAAAAGTGTATTTCGTTGAACTGCACAGAAAAGATTGGCACATCTCCCAACAAGCAGCTGCTGACAAGCATTTTTAAATATCCATCTCGAACATCCATCCTACTGGCCAATAGACCCCCTTTATCGTTCAGCAAACTTGCAACAGTTTGCCTAAGAAATGGATAATTCCATAGAACATAAAGGAAGATGTTTGCACAACCAAATCGTAGGTTGTTCTCAGCTGGTGAAAGGCCTCCCACCCACCCCCACACTCCACGCGCACCGGCCCAACGTGCGGCAGAACGGAAATCGGGTCCTGAATATTTAAAATGCGATTTAAAATAATAAAATTCCCTTTTAGGAGAGTCGCTGTCTGTTGTAAGGAGGAACCTATCATCCAGTCACTCAAGCACCGTCTAACACAGTCGGGCACCTGCTGCTTTCCACTTGAGCAAGTGGCTGTGGACAAACTTTCTGACAACACAAAACTGCGTGCCCCTCCGCACATGCACACATCACTATGAAAAGGTGGAGCAGCGAACACGCGCTACAAATTTGATCATAAATTATGTTTTGCCAGTTAGTTTCATATTTTAAGCCGAGTAGTGAACGCTGGCGAACACAATGAGACGTAATTTTATTGTTTGCATAGTAATGACTTCTCGGATGAGGAAGCGTACGGAAGCGATGTGCATTGTTATAATTTTTAGGGATTAGGGGTGGCGCCTCCTTCCCACTCGGCACACTGACTAATACGTTTGGTTTTGCCGGAATAGTGAAATTCCTTGTGAGGTCCTTCTGGATAGAGGAGTGTACGCTGCGCTGTGTGCAGTTGGAATATTTATAAGAAAAACTTGAGAAATAATTGCATATCTTACAATTTTAAAGATGTGCTAGCAGGCTTAAGGCGCAGCCCCCCACACACCATTGCATTTGGTTGGGGGTGTTTTGAGAAAAAGGAGTATAGTTCCTTTCTTCTTTGTGTCGGTAGCTGCAATTTTAGTAATTCGAAATACTCCTTTGAATTTAGACGTCGAGAAATTGTTTCTTTTGTAAAACGAACTCTTAAGTAAAGACGGGATTACCGGCACAGCAGCGGGGAGGTATTATCGGGGCCGCTTATCTGAATGGAAAATTAGTTTGGGTATTTATCTTAGGCAAATTATTACTTTTAAATATTTAAAGTGGTATTCTTTTGTGGCGTTGCTGTTGAAAGTTGCTTTCGGTATCTGTGGAGTTTTTATACAAGTGGCGCCACAAGGCATTCAAAGAAACAGAAAAGTGTGCAGAAACAATTAGTTTGGGTTATGAGGAATTTAAAACGTAAGCGGATCTTATTGTGAAACTTCGAACTTAAGATGATTCCAATGGAGTTGGCTCCTTTTATTTGTTTAAAGAGCTTGAACGCATTTTAACAATGAAATTTACTTAGGTGCGATGAGAGATAAAGTGAAATTCTTAAAGGTTTTGTAGAGACCTGTAGCCTGTAGGCCACTTAGTTGCTTGCAGTATTATGTAACTCAATCATGCTCTTCAGACCATCTATTGTGCTTTGAAAGCGAAGCTGCTTTAAATACATATACACCTAAGATATACGAGTATATATTCGTATATTGCTTCATTATCACAAATGAATACTGTAAGATGGAAATGAATGTATCATTTACCTCGATTATCTCATGTGCATTGTGTCTGCCCCTCGCATGACTTGTCTATAGCATTCCAAGTCAAAAGTGATGTGACACAATAGCTAGCAGATGAAATTGTTGGTAGAAGGAAGATTCAGAGCTCGATAGCCAAAGAACTCCATGTAATATTTTCTTCAAACTTAGAACTAGCTCTTAATACATTTTCATGAAAAATTGGCATTTTTGAGCGCAATTGGCACTCACTTTCAGTGGCGGAAGAGGCGGCAAAACGACGGAGAAACTGGTAGGAACAGCGGCAAAAGTGGGGAAAGCGGTACAAACCATGGCACAAAGTTCGACTGCAAGAGGCACATAGTGGGACTACTATCTCCACTTCGAAATCCAGTAACTGCATGCTGGTAACAAGAGTGCAAATAGCAGCCTACCTATGCATTACTGGTGCACTGGTGCCCACATCCACCGCAGGTATAGAAAATATGCCTATGCTAATGCCATATTTATGCCATTCCCCCAAAATCAGTGGTTGCGAAGATAGAACAAGACAATCGAGTAGGCTTCTATTCAGAGAAACAAGGCACATCCATATCCACTCGAGTTCCAGATCCGTGCAGATCCAAGCAGAGAGCTAAGCTATTTATGAAGCCGCTCAAAGGGCAAATGAATTAAAAAAATCAAGGGGCAATATTTCAAGCCCCTAATGGTTGGTGGACTGGTACCGGTAACAATAAAATCGAATATAATTGAACTCTCTCGCAAAGAACTTGGGGCTTTAAGCAGGCAGTATGATGTACAAACTATTTGGGTGCCAACCCATAGTGAATTCATCATAAATGGAAAAGCAGATGAATTGACCAGGATTGCCCAAAGCAATACGAGCAGACAAGAGAGCATATGTACCAATAAAGAAGATATATATATTAAAACAAAAATAGCGGTTCAATTCCTCCAATTTATAGAGCCTCAAGAGCCTCAATGCCAATAATCAACGGGGCCTAATAACTAAAGTAGGTATATTCTGTATACCTGACTATAATACAAATACAAATACAATACAAAAATATAACCTGTTAAACAAAAGGTTATTACAAACTCTCCGGGATTACAAACTATAAAGCTATGCCGTTGTCGCTGAACTCTCTTCGGGACTACCTCTTACGGAGAATTGCATGCTTCGTGCAACCTTCAAGTGCCAAGTCAGGACAGGAAAATATCCTACTCGATATTAACGGTGCAGTCCCTCCCTCTCACACTCACTATTCACTACTCCGATACTATTAACACTTACGTCTTCATTATTCATTTAAAAAATCGCAGAATGTCACTCATAGTGTACAGACGTGTTTTATTGTTATGTCTAAAGTAAACTTCTTTTTAAATAAACGCAATGTCCGAAAATTTTGCTAAGTGCGATAAAATCGTTACCAAAGACTTTATTGTATGCGGCGGTATTTGCGATTTAAAATTCCACGATAAATGTGCAACTTTATCGGAAGGTGCCTTGAACTTCTTAAACTCAAGTATAAACTTTTCATGGAAGTGTAATGCTTGTGCTAGTATCCCAGTGCTTGGCTTAGTGTGTAAAGTTGCTGAACTAGGCAAAACTGTTCAAACTCTACTTGAGGAAATTAAATCCCTAAAAAATAGCATAGAAATCAGTCCACCTCAAACAATTAAGCCATCACCTATTACTAACAAAGACAAAAAGTGCACAAAAACAATAATACAAAAACAATAAACAAACAAGTGCAAAATATAAACAATGCAGTAACCCACACAAATACTGTTCCTGAAGAACCTCCGGTTATTTCTGTAAATGTCACTGACCTCTCATCCAACGCCAATTCTAACGATTTGAGTGAACCAGTGAATCTGCAGTGGAGTACAGTGAATACTAGGAAACGGAACATGAGAAAACAGCCAAAAATCATCGGTAAAGACTCTGCTTTGACAGAAGTTGAGGTAATTTCGGCAAAGAAATGGCTTCATCTCTCTCGCTTCTCCACAACCACAAAAGCGGAATCAATACTGGCGTATGCATCGAAGAAACTGAGTGTTCCGGTAAATCTTCTCTCTTGTTTTCCCCTTTACAAAAGAGATGCCGACCTGTCATCATTTAAATTTATTAATTTTCGCCTTGGTGTTCCTGCATGTATTATCAATGATGCATTGAATGCTGATTACTGGCCATTGAATGTGCATGTTAGAAATTTTCGTTTCGTTCCAAAAAACGAGAGCACAGACAATAGGCGTTTTTCTTTTTTAGTTCAGAGCAGAGCCTGAACTGTCAAAAAAAAAATTCGTGTTTCTTTTTTAGTTCAGACACATCAGAGCTCTGAAATCGTTTTTCTTTTTTCGTTCAGAGCATGCTCTGAGCGCACTCTATGAGCTCGGGATTAATTGACCGAGCGTTCAGAGCGAAATCCTGAGCACACTCGTTTTTCGTGTTTGACAGGAGAGGACGAAGAAAAAAAATGCAAAACAATTGAAATGGCGGACGAAATTTGTTGTTCTGGTGCAGAAAGTAAATATAACATAAAAAATAACTATCAATAGATATTCTATTCATATTTTGACAGCTCAAGCTCTAATTACTAATCAAATGACTTACTTACATACTTAGGTGGCGCTACAGTTAGGGGTGAACCTGGGCCTCAACCAACAAGCCTCTCCATTTAGCTCCGTCTTTAGCTAATTGCCTCCAGTTGCGCACTCCAAGTTGGTCGAGGTCCCCTTGAACTTGTGCGCGCCACCTACGGCGATGATTCCCTCTACTGCGTCGTCCCTCGGGATTAGATTCGAAGACTCTGCAGGCCGGAGCGTTGGTGTTCATTCGCTCTACATGTCCTAGCCATCTCAGACGTCCAATACGCAGTTTTTTGACTAGGTCGATGTCGCTGTACAGCTCGTATAGTTCGTGATGTCCAATTCGTCGGTGTTGGTTTTGCCTTCTAGTTGACAGCATATATTTGGTTTTGCCCTCGTTTATCGCCAAACCCATTTTGGCCGCTTCCGCCTCAATGCTTGCAAACGCACCGGTGACAGCCCGCTAGGAAGTCAGAAGACAATATTGAAGAAGTCACATGACAGCGCGTCACCTTGTCTAAAGCCTTTTTTGACATCAAAGGTCTCCGTGAGGTCATTACCGACCTTGATGGAGCAGCGAGCGTTCTCCATCGTCAGCCTGCACAGACGGACAAGTTTGGCAGGGATGTCAAAACTAGACATGGCTCTATAAAGCTCTTCTCTATAAATGCTGTCATAGGCGGCCTTGAAATCGATAAAGAGGTGGTGAGTATCGATTTGGAATTCTTGGGTTATCTCCAGGATCTGTCGAAGTGTGAAGATTTGATCGATGGTGGACTTTCCTGGCCTGAAACCGGGCTGTTGATAAAAGGCTGTTGATAAAAGGTTTCAGGCGTACACACAATATCGCAGAAAAGATCTTGTATGCGATGTTGAGGAGACTGATGCCTCTATAATTGGCGCAGTTGAGGGGGTCTTCTTTCTTGTGGATCGGGCAAACGATGCTCAGATTCCATTCATCAGGCATACACTCCTCTGACCAAATATTAGAAATGAGTTGGTGTATGCACTCTACCAATTCATCCCCAGCTGCCTTGAAAAGTTCGGCCGGTAAGCCGTCAGGTCCGGCAGCCTTGTTCGATTTTAGCTTGGATATTGCTATCCTCACTTCGTTTTGGTGAGGTGGACGGAAATTTTGACTATTATCGTCCATGTTGAATGGTTCATTCTGCCTGACAGCGGGATGTTGGTCTTCGTCGCCGTTATACAGTCTGCAGAAGTAGTTTTTCCATATTCTCAGCACCGACTGTGATTCTACTACGAGGTTCCCATTTTCATCTCTACAGGTTTCTGTTCGGGTATTACTTCTCTGACACGTTCTTTTTACCTTTCGGTAAAACTTCCGTACATTGTTCCTGGAGTATGTACTCTCGATATTCTCAAACGCTCGCTTCTCATGCTCTTTCTTCTTCTTTTGGAGAAGCCGATGTTCTTCCCGTCTCTTTTGCTCGTAGAGCTCACGAGCAGCTCTCGTCTTCCTTTGCAGCGCCGCTTTGTATGCCTCTTGTTTTGCTGCATGCACTCGCCGGCATTCTTCGTCAAACCAGTGGTTTCGCGGTGGTGGTCGAGCGAGACCCAGCACATCAGTTGCGGCGTTTCTGATGGCATGTTGGCAGCGTTGCCACTGGTCTTCGGTACTTGCTGCTGGCGGCAAAGGGGTGACTGAGAGATTTCGGGATACGCGTTCAGCGAAGAGTCTGGCGGTCTCTTGCGATTGTAGCTTTTCGACGTTAAATTTTCTCACAGTAATTCTTCTTTGTTGCTCAGATTGGGATATCCGCATTCGTACCTTGGCTACAACAAGGTAATGATCCGAGTCTATGTTGGCCGCTCGGAAGGTCCGGACATCCAGAATACTGGAGGCATGCCTTGCGTCGATCGCAATATGATCAATTTGGTTGATCGTGACATGATCATTGGACCGCCATGTCTGCTTATGAATATCGAGATGAGGAAACCATGTGCTTGCTATGGTGACATTTCGCTCCACAGCGAAATCAATTAGCCTTAGTCCGTTATCAGACGTGGTGTCGTGTAGGCTATGCTTGCCGACTGCCCTACCAAAGACGTCCTCCTTTCCTATTTCGGCGTTAAAATCGCCCAATACGTCGTATTTAGGACATTGCTCGTATGTTTTGTCGAGGAGCTCGTAGAAACACTCTTTGGTGGCAGGGTCCTTTTCTTCCGTGGGGGCATGAACACATATTAGGCTTATGTTAGCGAATTTAGCCTTGATCCGGATAGTCATAATACGCTCGCTCACGTTTCGGAAGCTTAAGACTTCTTGCCTAAGTCTGCCGCGTATGACAAATCCGCATTCGAATAAGCGTTGCCTGTTGCCTCTGTAGCAATCACCGTAGTAGATGTCACAGTTTTTTATCCTCTTTTTACCCGCCCCATCCCATCGTACTTCCTGGATGGCGGTAATATTTGCTTTATAGCAGTCTAGGGCCTCTGCTAGTTGTTCGGCTGCACGTGGTCTGTAAAGGGACAGAACATTCCACGCACACATCCGAAGGTCGTTGTCCTTATTTCGTTTGCTGGGGTCGTCATTAGTTGAGTCATCCTTATCCGAGGCTTTTGGTTGTTTCGGAACCATAGATTTTTTACGCGGTAGGGAAGTTACCCCGACGGCACAACCCCCAACCTGGAGGGCCAGTTCCTTAATTATTCCCCTAGGACGAGGGGCCGGGTACACCGGTGCCAGTAGTTCACTACGGGAGTATGAGCGCTACCGTTGGCCCATTAAGGGCTCCTCCGCCACCATCTCTATTCCAATGTCCTAACTAACATTGGAAATTCCTTACCGACCTGTGATCCGAATACGTCGAAGCAGCTCGCGCAAGGTATTCACTAAGTTCAACCTAACTGGAACTATAGACGCCACCGTTGACTCCGTTTAGGGAATTCGTCCGCTGCCGCCTGGAACAGGAAGAAGTGCTCTAGTGAGAAAAGCACTCTTCCCCCCCTCTCTCATCTGCTGCCACCAAGAATCCGCCAAACGGGGTTGGTTACCCATTTCTTGGATTAAGGTACTAGGCACCCGGCTGTCACCGCGAGGAGGTTGAGAGTAGGAGTTGGTAGGCCTCAGCTGAGTGAAAACGCTTGTGTTTTCATATGATCGCATGCACTACCGTTTGACCAGCCTAATCAAATGACTCAGAGTGCTTAATTGTGTTTCATAAACAAATCTGAACGCTCTGAGCACGCTCGGTTCAGAGCACGCCCAGAGCGCGCTCGACGTGCTCGAGCTCTGTTGCAATGTGCAAATGTAAACAATGACGAGAATTCTTCTAATTCCTCTTTTTTGTTTTCTTCATTATCTAATGTTATCACTGTCTATTACCAAAATGCTGGTGGAATGAGAACCAAAATCAATGAAGTTTTTGTTGCTGTTTCTCTACATGAGTATGACATTATTATCCTCACAGACCTGGCTGAATGACAACTTCTCAACTGCTGAAATATTCGATGATTTCTACACTGTTTATCGTCTTGATAGAACACCAAGGAGTGGTCATCAGCGCGGCGGGGGAGTATTCATTGCCGTGCGATCAACTCTTACAACTAAAGCCGTTATTCTCCCACAAGATGATTTTAAGAGTGAACAGCTATGCGTTTCTGTGGAACTTGGCGGCGGGGCAACTGGACGAATGGAAGTATTCTTTGTTGTGAGCTACATACCTCCAAAAAGCCCGTTACGTGTGTATGAATGTCATCTTAACAACATCGATTTCATTGCCGCTCAGCTGATTGAACATCAACATCTTATTGAACATCAATATCTTTTTGTTTTATTCAAATGATGATAAATGTTTAATTCCATATAATATGAAAACCGATTGTGAGTTAACGTTTATTGATTCTATGATTGCTTTTAATACTTCTCAAAAAAATTATTGTCATAATTCATTAGATAGAATTCTTGATTTAGTATTTGTGAATAACAACTTAAATCGGTGTTATAGTTTTATGTTCTATAATGAAAAATTCTGTTCATCACATTGCTCTATGTCTTGATTTGCAGTGCAGTACTCCTTTAGTAATAGAATCTAACTTCAATAATCATGAAATGAGTTATAATTTTTCAAAAGCTAATTATAATGCTTTGAACAATTATTTTGGCTCGGTTGATTGGTCGACCATTCTTTCTGGTCTACAACTTAAAGAAGTCTATGACAAATTTTTAAATATATTATATTATGGATTTACTCAGTTCGTGCCTCTTATGAAGAAAAGACAGTCTTGCAAATTACCGTGGCATAATCAAAGGCTGATAAATTTGAAGAATACTAAAAACAAAGCGTTTAAATTATTCAAGAAGTCACGATCTGATTTGGACAAAATACATTTTTGTCAATTGCGTCGTGAATACGAATTTCTAAATAAATTTTTATATAAACAATATGTAATGAACACTGAGTCTCAAATTTCAAAGAATCCTAAAGGTTTCTGGGCATTTTTAAATAGGAAAAGAAAGGTAAATGGTATCCCGCAAAATATGGAATTTGACTCTTTGCAAAGTTTTTCGAATCAGTTTATGTTGATCACTCGAATCTTAGTTTGTCTTTTGATAGTAATACACATGACTGTAATACATGTCTAGGATCGCTGTATTTTTCAATTGATGATGTTTTACAAGGCATACAAAATTTGAACTCTTGCCAAAGTGCTGGTCCTGACCGTATTCCTTTTGATGTTCTTAAACAATGCAATTTATCCTTGTCTTTGCCATTAAAACTCATCTTTAATTTATCCTTAGCTTTCGGTACGTTTTTGGATGAATGGAAATTTTCATTTATAACTCCCATTTTCAAAGCCGGATCCCGACAAAAGGTTGAAAATTATCGTGGAATTTCTAAACTTTCAGTTATTCCGAAGCTGTTTGAGTCTATTGTTACAAATAAACTTTATTTCACAATTAAGGAACAAATATCATTGCAACAACATGGATTTGTATCTGGTAGATCCACATTAACCAACTTGATGCTGTTTACAAAATATCTTTTTGATTCTGTGGAGTCGGGATATCAAGTTGATGTAATTTTTACTGATTTCAGGGAGGCGTTTGACTCAGTATGTCATAGTATTCTTATGAACAAACTAAGATCTTTTGGCATTCATTCGATGCTATTTAAGTGGATTTCTAGTTACCTTTTAAATAGAAAGCAGTATGTTAAAATTGGTTGTTCTCAATCTAGGCTCATTAAGGTCTTATCTGGTGTCCCTCAAGGTAGCCACTTAGGGCCGTTGCTCTTTAATATTTTTATTAACGAGATACCTTCATTGCTTAATCATGCTAACTGCTTGATGTATGCCGATGATTTAAAGATCTTTTTGCGTGTTAAAAATATTTATGATTGTGAAAGTCTTCAAAATGATTTGAACACAATAGTTGCTTGGTGTGAGTTTAATCGACTTACCTTGAACATAAATAAATGTCATTCTTTTTCGGTGTACCATATACTAGTTCCTGCTATTAATGACTATACAATTTCTGGGACCTGTCTTTCTCGTAAAACAGAAATTAAAGATCTTGGTGTGATTTTTGACACGAAACTCTCATTTTCGTTCCACATAGATTATGTGGTTGCTAAAGCAAACTCGATGCTTGGATTTCTTAAGCGAACATGTGCTGAATTTTCAAACTCATATACGCTTAAGTCCGTTTATATGTCTCTAGTGCGTCCTTTCCTTGAGTATTGCTCTAAAGTCTGGTGTCCAATCTATGTGAATTCTGTAATTCGACTAGAACGGGTGAAAAAGTCCTTTACACGATTTGTTATAAAACAAATGAATTGGAATCTTGATATTATGCCCCCTTATCTAACAAGATGCGCTTTAATTGGATTAGATACCTTAGAAAAAGGCGAAATGTTCATGTATACTGTTTATTCATGATGTCTTTTCTTATCGTATAGTTTGTCCCGATATACTTGAAAATTTTTATTTATATGCACCAGAAAGAATTCTTCGAACAAGAAATTTCTTATTGAACCCTAGACATTTTTACAATTATGGTCTTAATGAACCAATGACTAAATGTATACAACTTTTTAACTCTGTCTGTAACAAAATAGATTTATGTGATGATAGATTGAAATTTAAATTATCAATATTGAATCTGTATATTTCTTAAAATACATAAATGTAATTTTGAATTTGTATACTACTGAATATTACTTATTATTGTTATATTATTGAATTATCTATCTGAAATCTGTTAGAGTTAAGCTCGGTAGATGAAATAAAACTAAACTAAACTAAACTAAACAGTTCTTTTCCATTTTTTTCTTTTCCTACAGTTTTATTACAAGACACATAGGTACATGTAGATTAATTAGGTTCGGTTTTTGATCATACCGTCACATACCATCTTCTGAAACATTCCTTATAATTGTCTGGCTCTACACCAGTAACATAACTCCCATCCTTAAGTGTTTAAGAAAGTGAATTGTATTTTTTACTGCTCTTTAGTGAAACAGCGCTAAAACAACACCTAAATCTAAGTCCTCATTGCAACCGCACATATGCCTAACTTTTTTTTTTCTCCATTCTAACTAAAAATTAATTGCAGCGTAACACACGGGGAACGGTGGTAACCTAAAATTTATGATGGCAACATTTCAAATTTACGAGATTCACGCATATTTTTGTACCACCTTTATTGTGCGATTTATTTATGTTCCCCGGTGACCATTTAAATTGCTCCGCTGAACAATTTTGTTAAAATAATAACATGCAGCGAGCAGCAACCACTACTGCCGCTGCCACCAAACGGCAATGCATGCGCTGGCTATAAGTTTGCAAACAGCAATTAAGGGATATGAAAATTAGCAATAAAAGGACCCTCTTTTCCATCTAAGCAGAGAGAGGGAAAACAACATCGCGACATTCGAAACTGAATCGGAGGAGCTGAATGAATGGAAATGTAAGCTGCACTGAGTTTAGATCGATGTTTGTGGTCCCGTAGGTGCATTTGAAATTCGCAACTCCTGCAACTGCAGTAAATTACGAGTAGATGACCCTTGAATCTTTTCCGCGATTCGGCGAAAGTTTAGATGGTAACAGACACACGGTGTTGAGGTATAATACTTTTGGATAAATGGTTACCTGCGGTTATGAGACAGCTGTAGCTTAGAATATAACTACCTACATATCCACTGCTTTCGAGTGTGGAAGGCTGTAATATATTGTAGTCTTCTCGATATTAGATCTCTTTTAGTATGTAGTATCTAGCTCGAGATACCATATTAGGAGCACTGGAAACGCGGGTTAGATCTTTCAAATAATGTCGTTCCTTAAAAAATAAGTTTTAAAAACTTGTCAATGGGCAAGGCACTAACCCGCAGTGTTGCAAAGATTGCTTCAGAGTATTTGATAGTGGACCACTGTAAAAATGTAAACTTAATTTCATCCGAAGGCCCAATTCACAGTGTAGAAGAAGGAAAATAGGACAATCTAATTTTGAACTGGAAAGTTCAGCCTTTTAATCAATGGCGAAGACTGCTTGAAACCTTGCACAAAATGTATTTGCGTTGAGAGATGAATGATTTCACTCCGCCAACGAAAAGAAGCTCTTTCAAATCCCTACAGACAATGGCTACTTAGAGGAACTAATACGTTCCCAAATATGATGCGATGCGTCTCCGGACAAAGAAGTGCAAGACACTGTATGGGTAACGTCCCCGTGCTGGCTGAGAGTTTCAATGAAGTAATCCACAAAACGCAAGAGCACATTAAATTGGCGTACAAATCCAACATCATGGTAGCGTCGCTTTTCACAACCTGAAGGCAAGAACGGAAAAAGATTAATGCACGGACGAAGTCTACAGGATAAAATTCTAGGGCGATATGTCCCCAATCTCTGCTACATCGGCGGAACCGAACAGTTTCTCAAGCAAATCATTTCAGACAACAAGTCATACTTATAACCAAGAAAAATCAGCAAAGCAAATGGGTAGCAATATTATAAAAGGCGACCATGAACCTAACTGCTTCGCATTCTTAAGAACAAGAATAACATAAAACGCAAGCAGAACACGCAGAACAGCAGTAAATTGTTATCTTATCACCCAGAAGAAATCTTTAGAGTTTGTTCGTTAGTGGAACATGTACTACAGTACAGGATTAATCTTAACCAAAAGTGCTTGATTTTGTACCCTTTTTTTTGTTATTCACATATATTAAAATCTTTATATTATTAGCGTAACATTATTTGTTTTAAAATGACTTTGCGCAAGCATTTGTAGAGGTAAGACTCTGATTGCGATCCCTGCTAGTTCTCACTGGAGCAGGCAGCAGTTGTGATTGAGCTGACTAAGACACTGGAAGACTTATTTAATAACGTTTTGGACCATGGTGTGGTGCCGCAACAGTTCAAAGAAGCGTTGATTTTCCCGATTTTTAAGAAAGGTTGTAGGTCCCAGCCTTACAATCATAGAGGCATATCATTTTTGAATGCATCTTATAAGATATTTACAACCGTACTCCAAAAAAGATTAACCTCATGGATAAATACTAATGGTCTGCTTAAAGAATTTCAAGCTGGATTCAGGGCAGTATATTCCACCACTTTAGAGCAGCGTTTGACTCAATAAACAGAGGTTCCTTAATGTATAAACTCTTTGCCAAAGGAATGTCTAAAAAGTTTGGGAGGGTAATACAAAACATTTATGAAAAGACGCTGTCAGCTGTATGGAATGGAGAAAATGCTTCAAACTGGTTTAAAGCGAGCACAGGTGTTAGACAAGGATGCACTTTAAGCCCATTGCTATTCGCACTGTTCATAGATGACATCATAGAATCGCTACCTGGAGGTGTTGAGTTTGCAGGGATACTGATAAAGGCGCTCCTTTTTGCAGACGACATAGTATTGATGGCTAATTCCCCGGAGACATTGCAGCGCATGATTAACCGTTTGTATGAGTACTGTAAAATGTGGAGCCTAATTATAAACCTGGAAAAATCAAAGGTGATGATCTTTAAAAAAGGTGGGGAAAGGATGTGTAGCAACGAGAAATGGTTTTTGAACGGCGAACAGATTGAAACCGTCAAAAAGTATAACTACCTGGGCATGCTTTTCACGCAAAACTTAAGCATGGAAGAACACCTGAAATGCAAGCTACAAAAGGCCAAAACCATGATAAATACAACTTGGAGAAAATGTTTTGCCAACAAATGCGTAGTACATAGCAGTAAGTTTCGTGTTTTTGAAGCGGTTGCCGAGTCAACTATGTTGTACGCGGCCCAGGTATGGGGCGAAAGCGGTTTGAGGAAGTGGAAAAGCTATTGAGGTTTTATATTAAAAGGATATTCCGTTTACCACCTAACACCCCAAACTATGCCATAATGCTAGGGACTGGACTTTCTCCACTGGCTATAAAGACGCTGAAACTGCAGGTGGACTATATTTTAAAGGTATTCAATATGCCTTTAGAAAGATTACCAAGAAAAGTTGCTCTGGAAGCACTACGATGCAATAATGGTTGGTATCGAAATTGGAACGAACTAGCGCACGAGTGTGGAATAAGCTTGGATTTGGATGAAGCAAGAACGGAGTCATGGAAGCCAAGGCTATACCAGTTGTTAGCAGCAGTAGATGTTAACTTCAGACAACAATTTGAAAGAGAAGCATTAGAGTCACTGCATCGATCTATTTATACGCAGTTGGATCATAATTTGGGAGACCGAAACTACTTTCACGATGGTAATAGCTGCGAAGAAATATCACTTATGCTAAAACTGCGAGCTGAACTACTTCCACTAAATTATCAACAGCATAGAGAAGATCTACCGGTCTTGTGTAATATATGTAGCATGGCGGAGAGGGAGGATATATTTCATTTCGTGGGAAGATGTCCTACGCTCCGGGAAACTAGACGGCACTTGTTTGGAGTAGATTAAATTTCTCATGAAGAAATCAAAAGTAAGCTCAACGAACCGCAAACGTCTCTCCTGGTAGCGTACTGTAAAATAGCCCTAGTCTATCGGCGAAAAATTATAACAGAAAGTTACTAATTTTGAAGAATAACGCTTTTCGTTTATTAAATTGCAATCCATAAAGCAGCAATGGTTTTAAAAAAAATTGTCAATCGGCAGACGGCTTATTGCCATGCTTTTTGATTTTTCGATCTTTGTAAAGAATTGTAAATAATTAGTGAATTAATAAAATCTAATCTAAATCTAAATCTAAAAATCAGTTGTGATTGCTCTGTAGTATGACTACTCGGTAACTCACTGTGATTTACATACTGCTTCGAACACAGCGAACGGCTTAACATGCATGCTCACTGTCTTACAGTAACATCAATCAAGTATATAATAATTATCTCATCTGTCCTCCTTCTGGGAGGACAATCTTCCTTTTGTAGCCGAAACCTTCCTTTTCGCTTTAAAACCTCAGATTATCCTTCAATCATCCTCCTTTCATATCCGAATCATATACCCCGTTTATATGACCAATTGAATTCAAATTCATTTCAAATTAAGTGCCATGTAAACGCAGATTCGTCACACCATACGAAGTAATGTATCGAGTTAGACAGGATTGGCAAATTAAGACAGTCTCTGTCGACAACGAGATTGGAATATACACACATGGTTCTAAGACCAGAGAGAGCATATGGTCACGTATATACTCGCGAGATATTAACCTACAGGTGGCCCTGAGGCTTCCAGACACATGCCAACAAGAATATTGCCATCTTCGTTGACAGTCAGACTGCGCTAAATGCGCTAGAGTCTTGTGTCACTAAATCTAAGGTCGTCCGGAATTGCCACACAAGGCTTAATGTATTATGTACGCAGAACCGTGTCAGATTATGTTGGGTACCTGGACACTGCGATGTAGAAGGCAATACAAAGGCTGACGAGCTGGCCAAAAGAGGAGCAGAGCTCCCGCATAGGGACATAATCGGTAACATTAAGCCACCAAGATGTATGGCTAGGGGAATTGTTCGGGATAGGATCATCAATATAGCTAATCTAAGATGGTCCAACTTAGATGGTCATAAGGTGTCTTAGGCTTTGTGGCCTGTGTTAGAACGTAGATCTGGGGAGATCATAAAACTCCCGTAAAGGTTCCCTAGCGATCGCGATGGGCCCGGATATGCTTTGCCAAATCTCATCGAAATCAAAATATGTTATGTGCGCCGACGAACAAATGGATGATGAAGATGACTTTCATCTATCAACTCTCAAATTGATATTGACAACGCATTTGGCATTCTATTTTATGGCTAAAATTAGATTTTGGTAAAAAAAAAAACACCTTTTTGACGAAAATGAGATGGGATTTCTAAGTATATAACTACGAGTAGTTAACCGTAGTTTTCATATAACGCAATCATCTCTTATACTTGTGCCCAAAGCCCTCAAATGCCCTTCAACTTGTGTACACGTTCTATTAATCGCGCTGAGTAGGGCATAGTTAAGATTACCCTGTGTTAGATATGTATATACTGAATCAGAGGGCCTAGTTCCGACTGTAACTTTTCCAGTTGCTACAATCACAACCTGTACAGCTGCTCAGTGTATGGCTATATCATACGAAATCAAAAAGACTGAATTCTGATTATGATTCTGGTTTGTGTTGCAATTTGTTTGTTTTTTTTTTTTTAGTTTTGCTCAAAACGAACAAAGCTATTAAACGGTAATTCGATTTTAACAGTTATTAAATAACTGCTAGTCTTAATTGCTTTGTTCCCACATAACGGGTGGGCCATCTAATGATTTATTTTTAAATCATAGGTTATTTTGACACTGACAGCTGTTTCCCGCTCCAAATCTTGACAGAAAGTCAGTACCATACCTCCGCGGAACCAAATGAGTCGCTTTACGCTTGAACAACATTGGGAAATATTGAAAGAAGTTTTGGCCGAAATGAAGCACCCACCGCGCCTGCTGTACGCAAGTTTGTGAAAAAGTTCGTGAGACTGGTATGCTAGTGGACAACACTCATGGTCCCCGTCGTCGTACCGTGCGCACAGACGAGAATGTGGCTGCTGTAGCCGAGTGTGTGAGACTCAATTCACGAACATCAACTCGTCATCAATCTCAACAGCTCAACATTTCACGCACTAGCCTGGGATTATTCGTTTACAAGGTCCAACTGATTCAGCAATTGAAAGCGCACGACCATCCGCTTCGTTATCCCTTCGCAGTTTAGGCCTTAGAGCAGCTTGAATTGGACAACGATTTTAGGCGAAAAATCATCTTTTCTGACGAGGCACATTTTCATCTCGGCGGCTATGTTAACAGACAAAATTGCCGCATCTCGGGCTCGGAAAACCCGCAAGTTATTGTCGAGAAGCCAATGCATCCACAGAGAGTGACAGTTTGGTGCGGATTGTGGAGTGGTGGCATCATTGGACCATTTTTCTTCGAAAATGAGGCTGGGAACAACGTTTCGGTCAACGGTGGGCGTTACAGAGCCATGTTAACGACTTTTTTTTCTACTGAAATTGAAGACATGGATTTGGAAGACCTCTGGTTCATGCAGGATGGCGCGCCATGCCACACAGCCCATGCCACAATCAGTGTTATCAGCCGTCTTGGCGATGTCAATTGGCCGCCTCGGAGCTGCGATTTGACCCCTTTGGACTTTTTTCTGTGGGGAACCATAAAGGACCGATGTTATGCCAACAATCCGGAAACGATTCAAGCACTTAAGGCCAATATCATCCAAGCAATCCGTGAGCTACAGCCCGAAACCATCAACAAGGTCTTGGAAAATTGGAGTGATAGAATGCGCTACTGCGAGGCCAGCCGAGGCAGCCAGTTGAACGACGTTGTATTCTATAATTAATGGGAATGTTTGCTCTTACTAATAAAGTCATAATACATGGAAAAAATTTAAGTTTGTTCATTTTATTGCATTTTTAAAAAGAAACTTGTAGTTGACCCACCCTGTACTCGTAGCTCTCTATGATCACTGCTTACTGAAAATTCTTACTCCATATTTAACTATTCTGGGTAGGCGTGTAATATTTTGGTTTTGAAGACCGACTTTACCGACTGTTCCGACAATATCCGAAAGAGGAAACATAATAGCACTAGAACCCGCAAATATCTGATCAACTGAAATTTGCACAAAGTAGGGTCTAATGCGATACATAGATTGAATGTCAAAATCATCCCAAGTCATAAAAAAAGTGCTTTGCGCAAATAGCCCATTAAAGGGCAAGGCAAAGCTTCTTTCAGCAATAAAGCAATTTATTTGTTGAGAAGCCTTCTCAGGACAACAATACTCTTGTGTACTTGTTAGAAAATAGCAAGGGATGGGGTGTGGAAAAAATTGATTTTAGTGTTTTCCTGGATTAGAATATTGGAAGAATTTAGATTTAGAGCCTAGGTAGACAAAGTCCTTTACTACTTCAAAATTGTATCTGTCCATTGTGGCGTTTTGTCAAAGACGCCGATGTTGGGTGTCCTTTTTTGTGGACAGAATATATTTTGTTTTGCTTTCATTGACCACTTAACCCATCTTTGCTGCCTCGATCTCAATGCCCGCAAACGCACCACTGACGGCCCGCTGAGCTCTTCCAACTATGTCAATGTCATCGGCGTAAGCAAGTAGTTGTATAGACTTGTAAAAGATTATACATCTGGTGCTGACTTGTGAGTTTCCTATAATTCTTTCAGGTAATATGTTAAAGACATCGCATGATAGCGCGTCACCTTGTCTAAGATCTTTCCTTACATCAAATGGTTCGGTGGTGTTCTTACCGACTTTGATGGAGCAGCGAGAATTGTCCATCTTCATCCTACACAGATGAACGAGCTTGACAGGGATGTCGAGACTAAACATCGCTCTGTATTACACGCGTATCGTCGTATCGATTTTATAGTCGTGGTTTTTTTTTTCAAAATCTGTCGTAGTGTGAATATTTGGTCAATGGTGCACTTTCGCGGTCTGAAACAGCATTGATATGAAGATATCCGATTGTTTACGATCGGTTGTAGGCGTTAACGAAATACGGCAGACAGTATTTTAACATATATGCGATGTTGAGAAGACTTATACTTCTGTTTGTTGGCGCAGTTAAGGGGGTTCTCCTTCTCCAGGTTACAGCAAACTATAATAATTTTTGAGTTTTATATTGCCAAGATCAATGTCGGCCTCGTTACCAAATCAATTTTTTCTTTACTTTGTTTCCACATGGCTCTCTGTGATCACTGCTTATTGAAAATTATTTCTTAGCCCATACTGTTCAATCTTGGAACTATTTACCTATGTGTGTAAAATGAAGCTATAACTTGAAAACCTTTCGGGATAAACTTTTAAAATATTTGCAGACAACGAGATAGTTGAAATTTGAACTGAGTAAGTGGTTCAAAAGAGAGAAAAAGGGAAATCTTTTTAATAATGTGATTTAAATTTAAATTTAAATGTACGAGTTTTTTTTTAATTGTTCAATTTTATGCATCCTTGTTCTTAATGATATGTATGAGTATTTTTAATTAAAAAACTCCTGATTATATGCATCACTCATTATAAGGATTATTTTCTTAATGCGACTGTTACTAGCAGTAATAATAAATAAATAAATAAAGAATCCCTTTATAGTAATTCTTATAAGAATTATTTATTAGCTTCGATTAAATAATTTTAACCTTCGAACTTCGATCCAGGATTCAACTCAAAGCGATTTTTGAGCTGCAATCCTAAGTCCAAATTAAATACAATAACAACCAATACACATCTACGTCCCAGCAAAGTTTAAATAGAATTCTTAATGAAATCCTTGACCATAAGAGCCAACGAATCTAATCGATTCGTGTCCTTTCAAACAAGAAACTGAAGTAGTTACACCACCACAATACATAAAACTGAATATCAAAATTAAAACATCTCCCCTTCAAATTCTTGTTCTTGAGGTCAGTGCTTAAGCAAAATATACATCTGCATTCACCCTCCGCAGACCAAAACCTTAATGCATTTATCTTGCGAGGCCGATTAACATATGCCACTCGAATGTGTTCATATTGACACTCATTGTGGACATGTCGTTTGCGGTCGTGCTCCTTTCAAGTCGTCTGAGTCTGGCCACAATTGAAACAGAAAAAAAGAAACATATTTTTTGGCCTTTCGTTAAAAATACATCAAAAGGATTCTTAGATCTTTTTTTCTCATTTTTTTCCCAAGCAATTTGCCGCCAACGACGGCCGACATTAGATATGTGGACAAGTGTATTATCCTTAGTGGACATGTTTCATACTTCCATAATCTAAAATTAATAATAGAAATGCAATTGTAAGAAGGAACATGATTGTACACAAACATTTTTGGAACCTAGACGGCTACTACTTTGAACTCTTGCAGCTTCCTTTTCTCCGAAGATGAAAGGAAGTGTCCTTTATGGTGACTATACCAGTTTTTTTTTTTTTTTTAATTTTAATTGGCTGCCCATGGACATCATAAATTATGCGAATGTTGCGGGTATGTTAAATAAGTGATTATCTGCTCTGAGTGCATGTCCTTGTACTTTTGTGCGGTTTTTGACAAACTAGTACTCAAAGCACCACTCGAAATCAGTATATTAATATCTAACTTTTAAGGATAACACACATTTTAAGTGTCTGGTTTTTAAGAAGGATATTCAATTCACCGGACTAATATCATGTGGGATTGCATTTGATTGCACCATTTATTCGCTTTCGTGTGCTTGCATGTAAACAGTATAATTCACCGACGGTGGTTGGGGTCTCCTGTGCAAGCAAGGATACCCAGTAGCCAGATTCAAAGAGCAGTATGGTTTCATATTGACATACGATCATGGTATCCTTGCTTATCGTGGGTAGTTTGGTGTGCTTGATTGCATCTGCGTTCTAGAGAAAGCAGCAGCATCGGGATATTTGCAATACCTCTAGGTAGGGAATATACCCGACCACTTGTGTATAGAATCATTGAGCCAGCAAGCAAATTATGGAGGTTAATACAACAATGCTCTCTATTTATTGGCGTTAAACAATTTCCGGGTGTGAATGTTGTCACTGCAATGTTTTGATGGTATATGTATTATTAAAGATGGAAACAATACAGCCTTCAAGACACTTCCACTGGATGAGTGAGATAAAAATATTGTACTCCATTTTAAATGGTGATATGTCTCTTTTAAGGGTGAAAAGATATGTGTGCCGGGCGCACTGAAGTTTTCAAATAGAGGAAATGCAGTACTGGAGATATTATTGACCGCCATTGCCAGCAAGTTGGGCTAGGCTTGAGTCCACACCTACTGAATAGTTTAGATTACTCTCTGCCTTCAGTCAATATAGGTCAATTAAATATAAAAAGCATTAACAAATCCTAACACGAATATTTAGAAAGTAGCTTACAAGATATCGTTACTTTACTGACCTGGCTATCATTCAAAAGATGCAGGTTGTCATAGAAATAATCCGAGATCTAGACAGGATACCACAGAATACTCGCTGATTGAAACAACCCACCATCAGGCATAGGGAACAGCTACATTCATCAGAGAAATATTGGTTAATGCATATTTGATAGGTCAAAACTCTTAAAGCAATCTTGAGACAGTCAGCATCAAGGTCGCTGCACTAAATAAATACAAACCACCGGACAGATCCTGCGCAAGGAAATTTTTGATCAATGATGGTAACATTTTCAATAAACTTCCTATTGATCTTGTCGCTGATCAAACGTTGATCGATATCACAACCTTGCAATCTTGTCTCAGAAACGGCAATCATACAACAGCGCCTCAAGATATCTATAGATGTTGGCAGACTTTTTCATTTTGCTCTCGAACAGCTAGAGATGGAGTTGCTTGCTTCCGTGCTGCTCGGGCATATCCATTCTAATTTTCTAGACTGTGCGAAAACTTAAACCTGCAGGAAACTCAAAATAATTTTGTTAATTTCTAAAAGATATTAGTTTAGATTTAGATTTAGATTAGGTAGATTTTATTTATACTTCAGTTTGTTTCTTACATTTAAAATTTACAAAAATCAAAGACATGGCCTATGCCGTCTGCCAGATTGACAACACTGTTAACAATTAATAAACCTATTGTGCCTTACGATAGTAAATTTGCCTACATATTTACTTTACAATAGAGACATACCCGAATTTAATTTTTTATTTTTTTACATTTAGATTTATTAGAAATTTTCGTTCAGTATTCGATCCCTATATGCAATTGCTGTTTTACAGTATGGATATGCAGCTCAACAAGGAGTTCAAACACCCGATCATCCGGCAAAAAATCAGCTCCAAAGATTTCTCTTCTTATTTCTCGTAGGGTAGGACACCTGCCTATGAAATGAGTTACATTTTCTCTCTCTGCAACGTTACATATACCACATAAAATTAGGAGGTCGTTCCGATGAGGTACGTAGTTCAAAGGAAGAAGTTCTCCTCGCAGTCTCACCATCATGGATATTTCGTGAATACTCAATTCATCTCGAAAGTAATTTTTATTAGGTTGCAAATTATGATTTATCCTGCTATAGATCGATCTGTGTAGTGAGCCCGAAGCATTCTCTAGGAATCTGTTTCTGCATTGTTCGTCCACTTTTTCTATTAGAATGTATAAGGCAGCCTTCCAGCTTGCAAAATCTGTTTCTCTGTCGTTTAGAACCAATCCACATTCTATTAGATATAGTTTTAAGGGTTGCGATCTTGGGAAGTCTCTCATTTGGCATGTTTAGTAATTTTAGTATATAATCGATCTGGGGACAGACCCGTTTCCAACATTATCATGTAATTGGGAGTGTTAGCAGGAAGATGAAATGACCTTTTGATGTAATATCGTAGGGGTCTTTCCACAGTTTCATATTTTTTATGACCCCATACTTGCGCGGCATATAGCAAAATAGTTTCGGAGGCAGCTTCAAATACTCTATACTTGCTCCTGTGGGTTATGTTCTTATTGATGAAACATCTTTTCCACGTTATATTCACTGCGGTTTTGGCTTTGATTAGTTTTTTTTTCTAGATGCGCCTGCAACTTAAATTGTTCGTAAAATAAATTCCAAGGTATTTGTAGTCCTTAACTACCTCAATGATTTCGCCATTATAGGTCCACCTCTCATTCAAGCAAATTCTACCTCCCCTTTTCTTGAAAATCATCACTTTCGACTTTTCCAAGTTGATTAAAAGGCCCCATAAACTGCAGTAATTGTATAGCCGATTAATCATCAGCTGCAAAGCTTCTGGTGAATATGCCAGCATGACAATATCATCCGGAAAAAGTAACCCCTTGATGAGTACCACAGAAAATTCAATGCCTCCTGACAGGGAGTCCACTAAGTCTTCTATAAATAGTGCAAATAGGAGCGGACTCAATTTGCACCCTTGTCTTACTCCTGATCTTGCTTGGAACCACTCAGATTTTCCCTCCCATTCCAAACCGACACCTGTGTATCTTCATAAAGGTTCTGGGTGACTCTTCCGAATTTCCGCGACAATCTCATGCCAAACAGCTTATAAATTAAAACTCTGCGGTCAATTGTATCAAAGGCTGCTTTAAAGTCGACGTAAAATACGTACAGTTTTTTTATTTTTCGAGATAAAGGATTCTGCAATGCTACGCAAAACGAAGATGTGGTCTATTGTGGAATATCCTGGTCTAAAACCTGCCTGTAATTCTTTTAACAGCTTATTTACGTGAATCAATTCCGTAAGCCTTCTTTGCAAAACTGAAGTGAAAGCCTCCTTAAACTGTTGTGGTATATTCCCATTATCCATCACATCATTAAACACGCGGATAAGTCGGAAACAGAGCTCATTAGTCTCATACTTATAGAACTCGACCGGTATTCCGTCAGATCCTGCCGCTTTGCCATCTTTCAACCTATTTAAAGTCGTGATCACTTCTGGGTATGTTATTCTCGAGTCTAATAGTTCATCTTCAAAGTCCGGTGCGGCATATTAGAACACGCTACTACTAACTAAAGGATTCAGCAACTCGTTAAAGTGTGTAAACAGGACAGTAGGACTAAGCTCTTGATTGATTTTGAATTTTTTATCATTAAGTTTTGCCGCTAGTCTCCAGAAATTTGATGAACTTCGACAATTAGCTAACTTTAAAGTGTCTGTTTCGTAGTAGGCCTTCCTCTTTCTTCTACATTGGGCTTTGAAATGGCTATTAGCTTCAATATAAAGAAGTTTAAAGAAACCATCATTGGCTTCGCGGAAAGATTTCAGCCATGCAAATGATAATTTCCTTGCCCTTTTACACTCTACATCAAACCATGGTTCTGCACATTTCTTTGGCTGCTTCTGTTATTTCTAGGGGAGGGATACGATTCCTTTATAACTTCCACAATTGTGTCGAGGTCAAATTCTTGCACCCTTCTCAATGCTACGCTGAGTTGTCTCTTATAATTAAAAGCATTGTCTTCATTCCACCTCAATTTGGGAAGGAGCATCAAGTTTTGTATTCCTTCGTTCTCATGTGCTTCGAGTCAAAATGTTACGATTAGTGGCATATGATCCGAATATGGTATTTGGCCCACTTCGAAGTCAGTAGCATACGAATTCCAGTCTCCTCCTATAAGACCATAGTCTATGACCGTAGTCCCTTGCTTTCCCACAAAAGATATTATACAGATACATACGCGTACATGTATGTAGGTATTTATGAAGTCTTAAAAAAAAAGAGTATCGTTGACACATTCAATTTCACTTTCTTATAATCTTAGCTTGACTTTTTGTAATCCATACACAGTTGATGCACAGTAATTAACACCTTAAATTAGCACTCAATATGCTGTATAATCCTCAATCTTACCACTCGCATGCAGACTGTGTGTAGCTGGATCTCTATTGAGACCTGTAATCAATGGCCACGATTTCTCATACGCAACATCTTTGAACGTCCAACTAAATATTACCGTTAATTCATAACAATTTGCCCTCCATTTATCTACTTTACACTCAAGAGGAGCAACAACAATCTGTCTTCAATATCCAACGATATTTTTGTGCAAGCCAGCCAACACAAGTTAACCTAAAAGTTTGCCATATTTATTTCACTCTGGTTGCCTTATTGCACATCCTGGAACCAGGATACAAGTCTCTGCCGTCAGATATTTATGGCAGCTATTCCGAAATAAATAATGCACAAAACATTTTTATCTGTGAAAAATCCGCTGGCCATGATGCCGTCGTCGCTATACACACGGCTTGCTGCTACTGCTGCTAGTGTGGCATGAAAAATCATGCAAGTCGCTGTTCTTGGTCCTTTCCACGTACGGCACGGCATCCTCTACTCCTTCAAAAACTCAACAACAAAAAAATCTCTCGCAAAGTCATATTTTGATAAATTGGTCGTTTAGCACAGATGATGCACCACCGCTGCCAGTGCTCTGTCTCCATGGATAAGACGTAAATTTTCAGAGAAATTGCTGGATTTTCAAACTGATCCCAGATCGCTATCTCTGTGTTGTCCTTAAGTGCAGTAATTTCCAATTATTTAACGGCCTTCGCGGCAAGTACCAATAATACAGTCAATATTACCCATTTGTCGAAAATATAAATACCAGTATTTAAAAATGCAGGCGCCACTATTCTTAATGTCCTTGCATATGGATTTCCTTCGCCTTTATTACAGGCATATCATAAATACAACCGAAATGCGGAATAAAATTATCAAATACACACTCCTCAAGGATACAAATGCAAACGAAGACGTCTCATCCTTGTTTATGGAATGTACTTAGAAAATAAGCACAACTGGTACATCGTTTTCGGAATGAAAAACGCTTAATGGACACATGATTGGAGTGAGGGGGTGAAGCAGGCGAATGAGGTGAAGCAGTGTGTTCATGTTCTTAGAAACGGATTGTGAAGAATTTACAGTGTCTTTAAGTACAGCCGGTGGATTACATGACGATTGTGTTGGTTGTGTTCGAAAGGAAAGGACTCTGTCCCAAAGAAGTGTCTAAGAAAACATTTGGCATTTATATGCACAAAATGAAGATTACACATTTTATTAGAGAATTTATGCGGCTGTGAGGTGTCTAAGAGTGTTGGACATCAATCTTAGTTTTATTTGGCTGATGAGATGTGGACTGGAGAGAAATAAGACATTTGGTGTTGTTGGAAGAACACGATGCGGTGCTTGTAAAAATAGTGTGCCAGTTGGTATACGGAATATTTTGGATATGATATGTTCTCGTGTTTTTTTCTTCCTTTCGTAGAATTGGCTGTTTTTGCAAAAAGATCATGGATAAGATGAGCGACATCCTTATGAAATGCATTTGGTTGGCTGAAAGACAGCCATTTCCACACCTTCTCTAACATCTCTTACTTACTTACTTAGGTGGCGCTACAGTTCGGGGTGAACCTGGGCCTCAACCAACCATTTAGCTCGGTCTTTAGCTAATTGCCTCCAGTTGCGCACTCCAAGTTGGTCGACGTCCCCTTGAACTTGTGCGCGCCACCTACGGCGATGATTCCCTTTACTGCGTCGTCCCTCGGGATTAGTTTCGAAGACTCTGCGGGCCGGAGCGTTGGTGTCCATTCGCTCTACATGTCCTAGCCATCTCAGACGTCCAATACGCAGTTTTTTGACTAGGTCGATGTCGCTGTACAGCTCGTATAGTTTGTGATTAAATCTTCTCCTCCAAAACCCGTCAACGCAAACGGGACCGAAAATCTTACGAAGAATTTTTCTCTCGAAGCGACGAAGGCAGGACGTAAGCAGAACTGGGATGATCAGGGTCTTATACAGAGTCTCCTTAGTAGTTCGAGATAGGGCTTTACTGTTGAATTGCCTTATAAGCCCAAAAAAACAGCGATTGGCAAGAGTTATTCTTCGCTTGATTTCTGCGCTGATGTTGTTCTCAGAGTTTATAGCAGAGCCAAGGTAGACAAAGTCCCTTACTACCTCGAATTTATAGCTGCCCACTGTGACGTTCTGTCCAATTCGTCGGTGTTGGTTTTCCCTTCTTGTTGACAGCATATACTTGGTTTTGCCCTCGTTTATCGCTAAACCCATTTTGGCCGCTTCCACCTCAATGCTTGCAAACGCACCGGTGACAGCCCGCTGAGTTCTTCCGATAATGTCTATATCGTCGGCGTATGCAAGCAGTTCTACGGACTTGTAATAGATTGTGCCTCCGGTGTTGGCTTGTGAGTTCCACACAATCCGTTCAAGTACAATGTTAAAGAAGTCACGTGACAGCGCGTCACCTTGTCTAAAATCTTTTTTGACATCAAAGGTCTCGGTGAGGTCATTACCGACCTTGATGGAGCAGCGAGCATTCTCCATCGTCAGCCTGCACAGACGGAGAAGTTTGGCAGGGATGTCAAAACTAGACATGGCTCTATAAAGCTTTTCTCTATAGATGCTGTCATAGGCGGCCTTGAAATCGATAAAGAGGTGGTGAGTATCGATTTGGAATTCTTGGGTTTTCTCCAGGATCTGTCGAAGTGTGAAGATTTGATCGATGGTGGACTTTCCTGGCCTGAAACCGCATTGATAGGGTCCAATCAGGCTTTTGATAAAAGGTTTCAGGCGTTCACACAATACCGCAGAAAAGATCTTATATGCGATGTTGAGGAGACTGAGGCCTCTATAATTGGCGCAGTTGAGGGGGTCTTCTTTCTTGTGGATCGGGCAAACGATGCTGAGGTTCCATTCATCAGGCATACACTCGTCTGACCAAATCTTAGAGATGAGTTGGTGTATGCACTCTACCAATTCATCCCCAGCTGCCTTGAAAAGTTCGGCCGGTAAGCCGTCAGGTCCAGCAGCCTTATTGGATTTTAGCTTGGATATTGCTATACTCACTTCGTTTTGCTCAGGTGGACGGAGATTTTGACTTTCATCGTTTATGTTGAATGGTTCATTCTGCCTGACAGCGGGATGTTGGTCTTCGTCGCCGTTATACAGTCCGCAGAAGTAGTTTTTCCATATTCTCAGCACCGACTGTGATTCTACTACGAGGTTTCCATTTTCATCTCTACAGGTTTCTGTACAGGTATTGCTTCTCTAGCACGTTCTTTTTACCTTTTGGTAAAACTTCCGTACATTGTTCCTGGAGTATAAACTCTGGATATTCTCAAACGCACGCTTCTCATGCTCTTTCTTTTTCTTTTGGAGGAGCCGATGTTCTTCCTGTCTCTTTTTCTCGTAGAGCTCACGAGCAGCTCTCGTTTTCCTTTGCAGCGCCGCTTTGTATGCTTCTTGTTTTGCTGCATGCACTCGTCGGCATTCTTCGTCAAACCAGGGGTTTCGCAGTGGTGGGCGAGCGAGACCCAGTACATCAGTCGCGGCGTTTCTGATGGCATGTTGGCAGCGTTGCCAGTGGTCTTCGGCATTTGATGCTGGCGGCATAGTGGTGATTGCGACATTTCGGGATACGCGTTCAGCGAAGAGTCTGGGGGTCTCTTGCGATTGTAGCTTTCGACGTTAAATTTTCTCACAGTAATTCTTCTTTGTTGCTCAGATTGGGATATCCGCATTCATACCTTGGCTACAACAAGGTAATGATCCGAGTCTATGTTGGCCGCTCGGAAGGTCCGGACATCCAGAATACTGGAGGCATGCCTTGCGTCGATCGCAATATGATCAATTTGGTTGATCGCTACATGATCATTGGACCGCCATGTCTGCTTATGAATATCGAGATAAGGAAACCATGTGCTTGCTATGGTGACATTTCGCTCCACAGCGAAATCAACTAGCATTAGTCCGTTATCAGACGTGGTGTCGTGTAGGCTATGCTACCGACTGCCCTATCAAAGACGTCCTCCTTTCCTAATTTGGCGTTAAAATCGCCCAATACTATTTTAACGTCGTATTTAGGACATTGCTCGTATGTTTTGTTGAGGAGCTCGTAGAAACACTCTTTGGTGGCAGGGTCCTTTTCTTCCGTGGGGGCATGAACACATATTAGGCTTATGTTAGCGAATTTAGCCTTGATCCGGATAGTCATAATACGCTCGCTCACGTGTCGGAAGCTTAAGACTTCTTGCCTAAGTCTGCGGCGTATGACAAATCCGCATCCGAATAAGCGTTGCCTGTTGCCTCTGTAGCAGTCACCGTAGTAGATGTCACAGTTTTTCATCCTCTTTTTGCCAGGCCCATCCCATCGTACTTCCTGGATGGCGGTAATATCTGCTTTATAGCAGTTTAGGGCCTCTGCTAGTTGTTCGGCTGCACGTGGTCTGCAAAGGGACAGAACATTCCACGTACAGATCCGAAGGTCGTTGTCCTTATTTCGTTTGCTAGGGTTGTCATTAGTTGAGTCATCCATATCCGAGGCTTTTGGTTGTTTCGGAACCATAGCATCTCTATAAATAGCATTTTTTATGAAAATCCTTGTAGCATTTAAAAAAAAAAGCGTAAAGCCAGAACTAGAAGATAGACTGATGGAAGACTAATGGACCATGCCGACACTTTCTTATGGATAACTTATTCACTTAAATCCTGACTCCCCTCGAGGGGCGTAGCACATTTATAACTTCAGCCCGCCATTGTAAACAATTCTCTGTAACTGATTTGCTATTTCCTCGTGGAATTCTTAAACCGTTCTCGAGTGAATCCGTTCATCTTCTTAGCTGAAAAATCTTGCCATACCATGCTGCCCGGCAAATGGTTTTAGTTGCTCCAATAGATTCTTGTGTTTGCTGTTTCTAGCTTTAATTTTCCAATTCTCCATACTCGTATTGCACGTTTGTTTCCATCTTGTCTCAATTGTCTTTCGAAGTTTGGTAGTATTGGATAAAGTGATATCTGCAGCAGTGATACCTTTTTGATCGAGTAGTCCACATGCGCTTTTTTTTTTTTTTTATTTTATTGTTTACACGTACTCAAGGGGTTATGAATACCCTCAACATGTTTTTTTACACAATGCGGGCATTGGAAATGATAAATAGAAAGAGACAAAAATTTGGTGTAGTGGTTTGAAGCTTAGTTGTTTATGCTTCAGAGAAATTCTGGGGGTGGCGTCCAGATAACTGCGTATATTTTTGTTATTTTTTGTCTTTTCTTCTGATTCACTGTATTCTTTTCGCGATTACCGACGTCATAGGCAAATCATTCATCTAACAGAGTGAACAATATTTCCAGCCATATGACCAAGCTACGGCCAGTGGTATGGCCTTCGCAGTAGTGTACAAGCTTTCGCAATTGATCGGACTGACTTCTTATATATCATGGAAAATAAATAATGGTTGCTAACGTCAGGATTTGAACCATGAATCATTAGCGTTACAATTGACGACGTTACCACAACAGCATTGCCATCGCCAAAGCGCTTTTTAGTGCATTCTATTGCCAAGCACTGCTTTAAGGTATTTTACAAATTTCTTCGATCTGATGGTTTGAATTTCTACCCCCATTCACGTATTCTACAATTTCTCGGCTGTTTATTATGACAACATTCATATGAGGTGGTTAAAGTTAGATATAGTGGTGTAAGTTATATTTCGTTCATGTTCAAAAGTTGAGATTTACACTGCTGTAACTTACAACATACCGACTGTTCCTTTCATCTATCAACCCTGTGCTACCATCTGTCGATGGAGTGGTGTAATTTTATCTTACTTCACATTTTTATGTAAGAGTTTATCATGGCATCATTTCTGGACTTACACCAACAATTTTGTCAAGTGGCTTACACCACTATGACTTTACCCGTCTCGTATGTACTCTGCATGCATAAATGCGCACGAAATGTACCCGGAAATGCGTGTGTAAGTGCGCTCGTAAATGCATGCGTTTTTCTACAAAACTGAAGAGAATTCACTAAAACAAATGTTATGTAGGTTCTCTAAAGCATTTTATACGGAAGGATTGTGAACAAATTTGTATGCATTCCAAATGCGTTGCTTTTATTGCCTGTTAGACGATTCAATGCTTAGCTTAAATTTTGGATAGATAAATGTATGGTGCCCAGTTAAGTCAAATAGCGTATCGTGTACTGGAAATAGCTTTATTACGGGTAGCCTCTCATGAAATAAAATAGAAAATGGATAGGTTTAAAACAGCATTTGAATAGAACCTAAACTTCTGTGCTCCGCCTGTGGGATTCGCCTATTGCCCAAATGCCCAAACTTAAACGAACGGAAAATTCAAAGCGATGCGCTTAGAATTTAAATTTAAGCATATTTCTCCGCAAACGTTGCCTCTCTTAGGATTGAAGCCAGTCGCAGTTAAGTTATTAAAATTCCATATTTGTTGTCTGATATTTAAACTCATATTCAATTTTGACGAGCTAAAAATATTTCTAGCTGAAATCGAATCTAATCTTAACTCCAGGCCAAATGCCAACGATGTAGTCTGACATACAATCACAACAGGGCCAATCATAAAAGAACCTAAAATCATCGCAACTCCTTAGAGCGCTGAATAATACTGCCTGCGGATTCTTAGCATGTCAAATCTGTCAAGGCTCTTAACATATCTCTAAAAAAAAAAATCGAGTGCAGCTTCCTTAAGAAACATGATAACAATTTTTGATAATTGCTAATTGCTTGGCACAAAATGTTGATCCAAATTTGAGCCAAAGGATTGCTTGTCACAATGTGTCCAAATGTATGACTGCTATAGGTCTGATAACACTGTTTAACCTAGGATCAAAATTTCATTTTCATTTGCCAAGCTGTAAAGGGTCAATCGTTGGCACAACTAATTCGGCGACCGCACCACACCAAAAATAAAAATGTCGCCAGGCAATCTTATCGTAAACTTAGTAAATACCTACCAATATCGCTTAGTTGCAAAAGCGTCATAAATTATTAGTTACACACACGTCATAAATAATCAATAGACGCGATACTACACCTTATACAGGTACTTGAAGACAACTGGAATAAATTTATTCTTTACTCGGGGTAAAATACGTAAAACACGTACTTACCAGACTGTGATCCCTAAGCGTCGAAAAATCTCCTTTAGATGTATCATATCAACAATGCACCAATAAGATATTCACCTCACACGTCACCAACCAGCAAAATACTTCCTGAGAAAACGAAGGCAATTGCACCTAATAGCTGTATCCTTACTACACCCAGAGGAGGCTTCATCAAGAGCATCGCCCAGCACTAAGGAAAAGAAAAGAAGCGCATTCACGAGCAAACACGATAAAGTCTCATTTATCTAGTTACCACTCCGATAAAGAGCTCAATTTTCTTCTGAATAATTTATTAATACAAGACGAGGACGACGACTAGAAGGAGACGAACGAACGAATGGACGGACGGATGGAGGATATTTCACCAACCCGTGGCAAGTTTACTTCGATCGATGTCACAACACACACAGTATCCACCCCCACATCAAGGAATAGCACCGCAGTGAGAAAATATTTCCCAGAATTTATTACATTTCCTGGAAGAGTGCATTGCTTCATAGACCAGAGGCAGTCCTTCTTCTTCTTCTTCTTTGGCTTCCTTCCTCTCCAAGTGAGCTTGCAATGTGCACGTCATCGAGAATAGGATCCCTTCGGGAGGACTAATCTACTGGATTTTATTTTTGTTTCACAGTTAAAAGCGAGCAAAGTCCGGACAGCTACCACAGTTGCATTCCAAGTCTAATAAAATTCCGTGTTTACAATTTTATTATGAACGTGGTGTGTTTTTAATGCGCGGGCGGGGAGTCTTTTCACGGGCATCACCGAGCTTCCGTACCGGTGCCATAGTTTCAAAGTTGTTATAAGTAATTGCACTCTTTGCCGGCATGCTTATTAAATTTATTTCCATTCAGCAAATGGCTTCATTAATTTGTAAATTGGAAAATAATGAATACTTTCGAATGCAACTCGGTGTGGTTCAGTTGTGCGGCATTGCAAAGTGAAGACTTTATTGCTTGAGGGAGTTTCATTGATGCAATAATATAGGTCTTGAGCTCCGAGGCGTGAAACAATTACTTTTGATGAATGTAATTATGCTATCTTAGCTAACCAGAGAACTCCAAAGGAGTACCCCGATGGATTGATGGGAAGGTAGGTAGGCTACCTTGTTGGTATTAAAAGAGCTTGATAGAGATGAGAAGCCATTAAAGCCTCCATGTTTGAGCAGTGGTTTGAGTCTGATCCTGCATACTGTCCTTTTTTGAATCCCGGTGCATTCATCTCTTTTTGATGGATATTGCCGGTTATATGCGGAAAAAGCTCTATAACCGCAGACCACCTACTACTGACTAGCAGCTGTATCCTAGTGTCGGAACAAAACCTGGTATATTAAGCTTCTGAAATAAAAATATGCATTGGGAACAGCTATTATGTCGCGCTAACTATTTTTTTATTATAATTTTTTGTTGAGATAGGAAACGCTCGACTGGAGCACTCAGACGCAACTGGTCCATTGTACTACCAGAAAGCAATCCCTGATTAACCCATTTTATTGGAATTTCCTTGCCTTTCTAAGAAAGCTAAGCAAGCACTTCAGTAATGAAGACCTTACAGTACCAGCACTCATTACATGAGCACCGATGATCTGCCACCTGATATGAGCAAAGGTCGGACACTCCGCGGTGTCGTCGCTCCACAAGCGTCGCATATTGTAGTATCACTTAACCTTCCGATAACAACACATTTAAAATATACATACACAACAACAGGGGTGGTAGAACACCCCAGCCAGGATTAATTTAAAAAAAATACTTCTAAGGATAACATACATTTTTTATTCAAACAAAACAATTCATAGACTTTAACAAAAACAGAAAAAACGAAATTCATAAAAAAAATATATATTGACAGGAAAAGAAAATAATGAAATGCAATTGAGGCAAATCTCTTTCCTGTGTTCAGGAAATTGCCTGGGGTGGTAGAGCACGCCTGTTGTCATCGGAAGGTTAAGCGCAGCACGTTAAGGTGCTTTACGAAAGCGAGTGGCCTGTCAAGATGCCAATAAGTTGGCTACAGTCTTTTCTGCTGAGAGACAGCAAGAATGCCGCTGATTTCTTACAGATGTCCGGGAGCATTGGTTTAGTCAACCCACATCCTGGAAAGTCATGCCACACAAAATTGTGAAAGACCCATTCGTCAATGAAAGCCCTAACCGAGCACACAGGGAGACCCAACGCAGGTTCCGGACCTGATAAAGCCGCCTCTAAGCCTTGTTTAGCAATCTCATTGGAGATTTCGTTCCCCAGGATCCCAGTGTGACCTGGGACCCAGATAAGAGACAGATAATTCGACCTTGCGACCGAGTTCAAAGAGTTTTGGTTTCAGGAAATATTTTAGAAGTTGTTAAAGGGTTAAGCAAGGCCTTAAGCGCAGCGTGACTGTTACTACAGACGCAAATACTACGGCCCCTTCACCTGTTCTTCACAACATAATTCATGGCCATGGATTGCATAAGTTTCCGCTTGGAAAACAGACGCATATTTGCCTAACGAGAGAAGAAGTATAATTTGTCGTCTTACACGGAGACACCAGCACCAGACCCTTGACTGGTTTTGGAGCCGTCCGTGAAAATACGACTGAATTCCATTCCTGGCTCAGACTCTTGTCGAAGCCAGTCCTGAATACAAGGTAAGTCGACTCTAAATTTGCGCATCAACTGAAGTTCTGGTGTCATTGCATCAGATCCATGAGACCGGAGTCGTAAGATAAGTGTCGCACAAGTTCTAAAATCACTCCCAGATATTTGGCTTCATTGGAAATGCGAATAGTGACGCCTTTTAGCACTGGCTGAGTCAGACTGGTCAGAATCCTGCTTCTCATAAAGAGAAAAACGTCTCTTTTAAGGGGATTTACCGAAAGCCCACTCCTAATATACCATTCATCGATCATGTCTATCGCCGCCTACGCGTTAGCATAGAACGTCGCCAGGCATGGCCCCAATCGGCTACAATCCGCATCCAATACTAAAGTTCTATTCATTAGCATTGCTTTAATCTACAACACTAATATTTCATCTACCCCGTGTTGTCTGGCCAAGTCGCACATGCACTGCGATCAATGTCGATGAAAATACCCATCGCGTATTCTTTTCTATCAAGTGCGCATTCAACTCTGGCCACTAAATTTTGAAGTGCACTCTTGCAGGCCTGGGTAAGTGGTCCAAGCCGGATTGCCTGATTGCCTGAAAAGTGAGTCTCCAGCAGAAGACTCTAACTATAGAATATGCCTTGGTTTAATCGGCCTTCTAACAACTGGCTATGCAGATTCATCATCTGCAACAATTCCAAGAAGCAATTTCATAGATGCTACTGCAGGCATGAGGAGGAGGCAACTTTGTAAAGGAAGAGATCTAACCACACGCATTCAACTGATTCTCAAAAAGAACAATAAAACCTCCCTTTCTAACCGCCGACCCATTACCTTAACGTTACTACCTTCCCAAGGCCACGCAAAGCCCTGCCATCACCTCATAAATTATCTCGAAAGAAATCATTTGCTCAATGACTGTCACTATGGTTTCAGGCGGTAGCCTTCCACAGGAGACTTAAACCCATCCCTGTCTGAAAATTGGAACAAGTGCATTCTTCATTACTGTGAATGCTGAGTAGCTGTCCTCGATGTAATACATATTCCAGAGCACTCAGACTCGTTCCAGTTCATTGTTCTACCAAGCAGAAACCTTTCTTTTGGTACAGTGGTTAGAAAAACGTTGGTGTTATTTATTTACTTTTATGCTGGAGTCTGCCTCGGGGCATGGACCTGCTCTGTGTCTGTACTTTCCACAGATATAGAAGATGGGAAAAAACAGCTATCTTCCCGGATGGATCCATAATAGATAGCTGCACTGGAGTAGGTATTTGCTCAAGATAGGTAAAACTGCCCTGCAATTTAAATCTGATTTAAGTTAAGGCAGCTTAAGTTTTGGATATATTCATACGACATGATAGCTCCAGGTATCACCTGAAGAAGGTGGGCACTTTGTAAGATAGTACTTGCAGACATTGTTGGGAGGAAGACTTATCAAAATTTATTCAAAAATATTTGAAGAATGACAAAGACAATTAAACACTTTGTCACTAAATCGCGTCCGCACTCTCAACAGATATTGTTAAATCTTGAAAGAAAATATCTGCACGTTAGGCCAATTGCATGCACCAATATGCCATAATATTTTAGTAAATTGAAGTAAATCTATCTTAAGTAGCAATTTCCGAGGATTCATTTAAAAAAGAAAGATTTTCTAAGAAATATCTGGTAGCAGTGCTGGCTTTCACAAAAAAATGTACAAGACACTATACCTTGACAATTGTCATCTGTTGGAGAGATTGAGATATATTAACTACTGACTATAAAGCTAGCGTACATTTCATGAGTAAAAATCGATTATGTAAAGTTTTTCAAAAGCTTTCAGTCTCTCTATTAATTAGGCTAATAATATTATCCTTCCGCTTAGCCGGAGGCATTTAAAAATACTGCATTTTCACCTGAAAGTAATAACATCTCTTCATGTAAGTTGGTAACAGTTACATTAAGAGCGTTCACCTTCTTTATACCTGTTTACATTTAACAACAAGATGCCATCTCACGCTGTCAAGGTCCTTATACTCGTAATTAACTGTTTCGTCATTTACATCATAGAAATTTGATTGGCCAATTGAAAGATTAAGTTTTTTTGCATATTTCATTTGAGCTCCTTTGTGTATCTTGCAGATTTATTTTGGTTTGACTCTCTGGCGTCTTGTCTATATCTCTAAGCATATTTAGTAAAGCTCAAGTCTGTCCATCTTATTCCTGCATCTTCTTCTATGCTACGCTAAATATCTAGTAAGGTCCAGCGTACAGCTTGTCTGTGCATAAGCGGAGCACTACGTACAACTCCCTCTGCGGCACTGTACATTATGTTTCATCTATAATATTGCCCCTCGAAATACTTAGCAAGCAAATGGCAGCGAATGCAGCCGTTCGCCTTGAAGCTACCCAATAGTGGTCAAGAAAAGAATTTGGCCACGCTTCCATTCTGAATATATTCAAAATTCCTCCCGAAAACACGGACTACACCATCCTACGTCTAAATTTTCAGATCACTCTGGGAGGCCGATGCGTTTTTAGAAGATGAATCGATTCACTTCTACATTGATGGGTCGAAAACCAAATACTCGTACAGAGTTGGTGCAGGTGTTTTCTCTGACAGGCTTAATCTTAAGCTCTCCTTCCGTCTACCAAATCATTGTAGCGTGTTCCATGGGGAAATATATATCTTGGCTTAAGGGAACATGATATCTGCTAGAGATATCCGCATCTTCTCAGACAGCCAAGCAGCAATCAAATCCATGGAATCGACTTCTTTAAATTCCTTAGTAGCTCTAACCTGCCGATTGTCTCTTGCGGAGATGGCTGAGCAGTTCAATATTCACCTATGTTGGGTGCTGGGGCATAGGGGCATTCCAGGAAATTGTAAAGCCGATGAACTGACCAGAATAAGAACAACTATACCCATTCGGCCGGATAAAGCCACCTTAGGTACACCAATCGCTACTCGCAAACTAAAATTTAAGTTGGATGCTGTCGAGAGCACAAATCCTAGGTGGACAAATGGATCAATATGTCTAGCGACAAAACAGATTTGGCCGAAGCTGAGTCTAAAACGATCTAAGAATTTTTTTTTTCTCTCAACAGATTCCATATCGGCGCTATACTCGTAATAGGTGTCATCACTGGACACTGTCTAATAGGCAAGCATGCTACAAGGCTAGGCCATTTTGCGAACGGCTTTTGTAGAAGCTGCATGGATGAAGAAGAGGAAGAAACTATTCCTCACCTTCTTTGTTTCTGCCCAACTCTCTTCCGTAAAAGGAAGTTTCGCTTAGGAGCCCCCTATTACAATGATTTAGGCGACCTGATAGATATCGATATTAAGAGCCTCCTACGCCTTATAAGAAGCTCAAAATGGTTTTAGAGAGTTGGTAGAGAGATTTTCTCCCATGATCCATGTGGTATCACAGTGAACCTATTATTGGTTGGTCTGAGTGTGTTGGCGATTCTCAGCTGGCAGCCACTTCAACCAAACCTAACCTAGGTATCCATCCAGTATTTATTTATTTATTTTTTATTTTTTTTTCCATAATTTATTTTCAGATTAGGGGTGGAAAACGACTGACACTATATTTAAACAACGTTTAGTGAATGCACTCCATGGGAAGTCTAGTGGAAAATATAATATATTTTATAATTTGTGCACACTCAAGGGGTTATGAATGCCCTTTAATTGTTTTTACATAGTACGGACATTGGAAGTGATAGATTAAGAGAGGGAGAGATTAGTGTAGTGGTTTAAAACTTAGATCTTGTTTCAGTAAAACTCCTGGGGTAGCGTCCAGATAACTCGGGAGATATTTGTTATTTTTGTTTGCCTTTGCTTCTGATTCACAGTATTCTTTTCCCGACCACAATGACCACAATGTCATAGGCATATGAATCATCCAACAGAGCGAACAATTTTTCCTAGTAAACTGCTCGTTAGTTATACAACTAGTCGCAATGTTAACAAACATTTGTAATTCATTATAGTTTATTATGTTGAAAATAAAAAAAAAAATGTCTCAGTGACTAAATAGCAATAACATCGGAGGCTCTCAGTAAATGGGCGTAGAACTTAGCCTGCGCTCCAGCTGAGCATCATCTCTGGGTTTCGATACCTGAGATGTGTGATTTCTGACATGTGCTGAGAAAAAAAAATGTATTTTACATATGTTCATATATACTCAGCACCACCTGATTGTTTGTCACCAAACTTTTGTTGAAATAACCTCTATCATTTCCTTCAACGGGCGACATATGGTATTCAAAGTATTTGCAATCAATTGTAAGAATCCACTAGTTTATCCACTTATTAGTTTATCGTGCTAATTAGTTCAACTACAAGCCTTATAAAGGGTGATTTTTTTGCAGTTTGGTTTTTCAGGGTTCTATATTTGACAGCTAACGCATGATTCGTGACATGTTTCAAAGTCAAATATGCTCAGTTAACATTGCCATTTCATCATAGAAAGACTTACTCCCAAACAACGCCTACAAAATATTGAATTTTGTTATCGAAATTCGTGCTCTGTGAAAAATGTGAATAATCGCGAACTTCGATTATTTTACGGTCGTCAAATTCGACCTACTGAGCAAGCAATTCAAGCCATAGTGACCAAATTTCGCACCAATTTCACGCTATTAGATATCAAGCCACCTACTCGTATGCATAGAGTGCGTACATAGCAAAATATTGCTGCTGTATCCGCCAGTGTTAATGAAGACCGTGATTTATCCATTCGTCGCCGTTAGCAGCAATTGGGATTGTGTTACTCGACTATGTTCGAACTTTTTTTTGCCCAAAATGCACGAGCTGAACCTGGTCGACATGTAGTTCCGACAAGACAGAGCTCCATGCCACATTGCACGCGAATTGATGGACCAATTGAGAAATGAGTTCGGTGAGCAATTTATCTCTCGTTTAGAACCGGTGAATTGGCCGGCTAGATCGTGCAACTTTACGCCTTTAGACTATTTTTATGGAGATACATCAAATCACTCGTCTATGCCGATAAGCCAGCATTAATTGCAGCTTTGCAAGACAACATTACACGTGCTATTAGCGAGATAGTGTAACTTAAAGTGACTCAAAATTAGACTCTCCGTATGGACCTCGTAAAACGTAGTCGTGGTCAACATTTACATGAAATAATCTATAAAAAGTAAATGGTAAGCATTGGTTTACCAACCCAAAAAAAAAAGTTATATAATTTTGCAATTTAACTTTGCTTTTTTTGACAATTAAAAACCAAACGATTAAAAAATCACCCTTTACATGAAAAGGGCAATATAAAAATGTAAAACCCTATCGGTCTGTATTTTGCTACTATTTTTGTTATCTAATGCTAGATTTTACTTACAAAGCGAATTTCTTAAAAAACGTTGAGTACTTCCGTACATACAAGTATACAAATAGACGAACACGAAACGAAAATTTCCTTTTAAGTCTAAATTAAAAATTCAAGCCATATATCACATTACCCTGGACTTAAACTGTTATTCACTGTCACCAGTCACTGTTGCATGTAGTTTATAAAACGTTGACAATACGAAATACTTTTCCGTGTTCTGTTCCTTATATCTACTGAAAAGTGATTTGATAGTTGGTGCTATCGTCCTACACCAAAAAATTGGACTATGCAATTAAAACTTTTTGCTTCCTTTAACTAAATCTCTACAATGCTCCTTGTGAGGGCAGGAAAAACAATTTTTTTTTATTATTATTAAAAACATTTTGTGTTTCTTACTCCACGATTTTTGATTCAATTAATCTACTGCAGTCAGATGCTCGTACTCCTTTGAAGCCTCCATTAGTCGTCTGCGATTCAACGATCAATTTTATGTTCCCAGATATGAAAAATATTTGGTTTCGCATTTTCTTCAGATGAACATACAACGAATCTACTGTCAGCTTGCATAATCACTTAAAGTTAAATTATCCATCTATAGATAACAAACCGAAACAAACAGTCGCCCCATTTAAATAATCAACCCACACTGGTTGCATCATTTAACTTTCCTTTGAAAACTTCACCGCATTAAGATAACCCACACCACAGATTCGTGGTGCCAAAAACATGTTTACACCCCAACGTCAAACAAATCATCTACCACATCAATCAATGCGTTCTTTGTTTGATAAATCAAAGAAAAGAGAAAAATATCCTCCATTCAGCTCCTTCGCGCCAACAAGGACGAGCATATCATTGACGAAAACCCGACCCAATGGTTCCGTTTCAATTCGAGAATATTGCCTTCCTCTGGTCTGATTACTGTTTCCACATGATTTAGATTTATTGCTGTTTGGGCAAATGCAACAAACACAGACATCAACTCCCAAGATATATGTATATCATGCTGCAGCGGAAAAAACCGAAACTCACCGCCAACAACAATAACAAAATCAGAAAAACAAAAGGATGCTCCATGCAAACAGCATCACTGTACCAAAAAAATAAAATTCCAGAATCCAAGTGAATAGTCAAAATCAGGACCTCACCATGCCGGAGCAAATTGGATGCCCGCACACATAGTGTGCTACAAGTCGTCGTATGTGCATGAAATTTAATACAACCATGCAAAAGGCATCCTTTATCTGAGAGTGAACCCTTTTTCTCCACCATCCTTTGTACGGGAATGTGTAAAAATATCGGGAAATGCATAAATTTTTATGGATTGTATTACGACGGCGTAAAAGCGAATAAATTTTCTTTGAGCACATTTTCATTGCTGGTGTAAGGGAGGTAGATATTCACACTACACTAGACTAGGTTAGCCACAGTTTGCAGTTCCAGAACGCGAGCCGTGCGGTGTCTGGCGTTTACAGAAAGCGCGCGGATGTACTTGCATAAACTATAAGCTCGTTCCCGCTACACACATAAAAACGGAATCAGGACAGCCGGCAATTTATAACAATTTGTCGTTTATTACGGTTTGATGGGAGGCCGAGGCAGTACTGTGGGTACATAAGCACAAAGGGGTCCTAATCCCATGATGTTGGTAATAGGTGCGGCTTGTTGGGCGTAATGCTAGCCACAGAATGAGTTTAGTTTAGAAAAAAAAAAAAAAACACATCGTTATACAACCATGCTTGTTGTTAACATTTTTTGATCGCCCGGCATTCCAATAGCCATGAAGTGTTTTATGAACGTGAGGATATTTTTGCAAGGATTAACTGCAATGTGTATATTTTTAGTAAAAATTATCCTTTTGATGCGTGTTGCACACATAAATTTTGCGATAACATAGCTAGTCAGATGGATGTGTTTTTTTTTTTACATGGAATACAATTTGCAGATACAAGTCATGTATCTGATGGGAAAACATGGTAAACATTCGCCTTGTCTGGACGTTAACTCTTGGAAAAGTGACGATGAGGCAAAAGTTTTGACAAATCAGTTAAGAAAATGAAATTGGAAAATACCTGAGTGTCCTAAGAGCGCATCATAACTTATTGGCCCAACCACAACCAAGCAAGGACGAAGAATGTAGACACACAGCTCATATCATGTTGTCAATTTTAGAAGTTATTGTCACCATGGTGCGGTTGATGGCACATTCAATGTCGGTTTGCAAAAAAGTGCTCCGTATTCTTACAAGTATAATTGAAAAAGGCTTAAGTAGGGGCGCATTCGTATATAAAAGTTTTGTAGGGTAGGTGCAAGTAAAGACAAACAAATAAAAAGACGTAAGCCCCAAGCTAATGTTAAGCCACACTGTGAGCCATACACAGCCAGACCCTGTAGTGTGAGGAAAAGTCAATAAGTCAGATAAGTGGACTGCTGTTGGTGTTTCTTTACCCAAAGCCTCTTTAATTGTGCAGATACTTAGAGGCAAGCAAATAAAAAAGAATGAAACTCATATAAGGAAGATTCAAACCCATGCTGAGTAAATTTAATTCCTTTTATATCTGAGACTGAGACAAAAACATCATCCTAAATCATAAGAGAGGGCAAAATACATATTGCACTTCAAGGAAATAAATTTCACATTAAAATCCACTCGTTAACAACAACTCCAAGATAATTAATTGGCGACTATATGGGAGAAGTTAACATGAAGTTACTCGTATAAGGTCGGATTTGAACATGTAAATCAAAGTAAAAATACCTTCTCATCTAGAATTCAGTAATAGGGTAATTATGTGCAAACCACTTTTAAGTTTAGTCAATTGGAGTCTAAGAGAAAAGCCCAATGGAGGAATGTGGTGATACAGCGATAAGTAGCACTAAACTGGCGATCTGATACTCGAAAGTATTAGAGAAGAACTGGCACCTACAATTCTAGTCACTAATATAAAAGGCTCAACATGGTAAGCCACTTGATCAGGTGACAAAGTGATTTGACGTCAGGTTGAAGCAGCTCCTGAACAGGTTTAGTTTATTAAGGAAAGTAGCAGGTGTTGGAGAAATAAAATTGATATAGCTCAGTTGAAGTTAGTAGCCTTCAATATTCAAACTTCTGAAGTGGGAAATTAGCACGTTGTGAAGAAAATCACTATTTGCACTGCCTGATATTGAGACGATATTCATCAGTTCAGGATTAGGTGTTTCGTTTGGATTAGATTTCGATTTGAAATTTAAAATAAGCTGGACCTTAAGAGAGCCAATCTCGCCAAGAGATAAGACATTCTAAAATTCAATTACTTTACTGAAAACCTAAACATAATTTGAAAAGAAGATGTGCCTAGTCTTATCAGAAGAGATTTAAGGGAAAGTTAGACTTTTTCTTTATGGGTGTCCTATAACGTTAGTCATTGCTCATTTTGATTACCCCAGAAGCCTGGAAAAAAAGAACAGTTGATTAAGAACTTTCCAAATAGGGATGTGGATCTTAGGGCGTACATATTTCACCTCAATTTTAAGTATTATAACTTCGCAAGGCAGTAACCACCGAAAGACCTAATTTTTTATTTTTCATTTTATCGGCGAGGGTAGTAACTTCACACAGAAGGTGACGATGGATACTCGTAGGTTCAGATGTTCGTCATCCATATGGATATATTGGCTGTAAATGTCTCATTAAGATGCAACTGGTATATAGTTATCAACTTTGATTTAATAACTGCAGAATTCAGAGCCTATACGGGTTCATGCTTCCTTAATGACTTCCTGTTGATGATAGTTCTTCCAGCCTAAATGACAATTGTAAATTCGGCTTAAAAGGCTGTCCTTGTTTATTGTTTGGCAGTAACCATCGGCTACTGTACCGGCATTCTGTTTATATGTGAATGTAGAACGCCATCTACTATTTGTTGGTGACTCTTCTAGTCCTTTACGTCAAAAGAAAGAATAGTAAATCTCTTGTCAAATGTCAGTATCGGAATCAAATGGCATCGGATTAATAATGACATTTTGACTGGTTTAGTTCAGTTAAAAGCCATAGAACCTCTTTCTGATTGTGTCTGATTTAAAAAAAAGTCTTCAGCGTAGACTTCAGCCTTTCTATCTTCATGATATGGAATTATATTCTCTGCTAATCCAGAAAACCCACTAGTTCATCAAACTAATTTTCAATATCGTCGACACTGACGGCAGATACATATAGTTTCTTATTCTCCCCTCATCCGACTACGACGATAATTCTAATGGTTCAATGCTCTCCGTTCCTGACAAGCATTCAGACTATACAAGCAAGAAAACCTTAGCAGTTTTCAAAGCGAGTTTGCCTTATTTAATTTTCTTTTCATAGAGAAATTCTTGGAAAATCCTGTATCTATAGGGTATCGATTTCTAAAGCGTTAACTCGACTTTTTGTAGCATGATTGCCTCTGGGACAATATTTTCACCAAATTCATCAAACCTCTTTTCTCTCCACTCTGCAAAATTGTAATTATTTTTATCGTTCAATATATTAATAGCCTCACTAGGGCTATTTTCTGATTTAAAGAATCAACTAGACTTAAGTTTACAGGTGACCATAACTGACGTTACGCTAACCCTCTGTTTTACTCGTAGACTGGTCTTAACAAAATGTTAAGGCTCTTGGTTATTTAAAGTTTTCTAGGTTAGATTAGTTAAATTTAAAGTAATTTCTACATTAACACCATAGAAGAAACCAAGTTTCTACTTCATCTTATACAAGTACTACGAGTATGTGCTCCAATTACTGCCTTGATCCTATTGCCCATAACAAATATATTTATGCGGTACACATCTCAAGCGTTCACTTTTCTCATTTCTCACCGATGGTTATGGGGTGTGAAAGTTGTTCTGAACATTTTTTTTTTGTCACCAACATTCCTTCTCATCCTTATCCTTCCACTTAACTTTATCAACCTCAAATGGAGATTGTAATTCGCCGTGTCGAAGTATATTGGCAGCGTAAGGGAAATCTTGTTAAAAAGTCGAATTACACCAAGGACTAGGTTCGATCAGATCAACTCAATCTAATAGTTTCGTTCTACACACCTCGGTTCCATTCACCAGCAGTGCTTCTGCTGTATGCGAATAGATTCCTCTTCAAGTGTATTTTACAGGTAAGCTTCAGTTGACATCGAAGTCATATGCTCGCCTCTTATTGATGAAAAACTTTTCTTGTTCGAACACATTTTTCTTTTGAATTTTTTTTTTTTGTTTTTTTTTCCAACGTTCTATTGTTCTTTTGGCTTCCTACTGTAGTTTTTTTTTCAGCCGACCGTCTTTCAGGATGTGAAACTTTTTCTGAGATTTAAGTACTTCGGTAACTTCCTTCCTAATAAAGTCGATGAGGAAAAAAAATGAAAAATAAGAAAACAAAATAAGGGACTAAAGTTGGTGGCAACTTTCTGTATGTCGCCGTTGACATCGAGGCACACTGGGTAAAGTGCAATGATTGCGGCGGAATTGATTTCAAGTTAGACATACTCTTGGGAGTTGGTAAGTTTTGGAAGTGCATATGAGGTGTATGCCATTGAAAGAGCCTGATGGCAGAGAAGCAATTATTTCTTAATTAACTGAAGGTGCCGAACAGGAAAGTCGGGAGGTTAAAAAATTGTTCAAATAATACTGAAAAGAAACTCATTTAATGATACAGTTGGTTTTCATTATGAACACAGGGGATAATTAGGACAATTACTTAAGAAAAGGAGCGCCGTGGGGCGCCGTGGCGTAAGTGGTTAGTGTGTCGGATCACTGCGCGTGAGGTTCCAATCTCGAATCCCAGAAAACACCAACATGTTTTTTCGCTGTCCCACCACTCGCGAACGTTTGACAAACATCCGAGATTATAGTTGTCTCGAAAAAGCTTCTCAAAACAAATTGCCCTTCGGATACGGCACTAAACTGAAGGTCCCTTCCATTCGTGTGAAAAATATAACTCATACAACATGAGTGGTTGCAAACGCAAAGTGCCTTGGTGGAATGACCAACTGGCGGAACTTAGCAAGAAAGTCAGAAAACTCTTCAACTCTGCAAAGCGAACGAAGAGGTGGGACGAATACAGGTTTGCTCTCACAGAATACAATTTAGTATTGAGGCGACCTAAGCGAGCTGCTTGAAGGAAATGCTGCGAAACTATCGCTGACATGCATACAGCGACACGAATCCACAAATCGCTCGCAAACGATCATGTCAGCTGTGTAGGGTTACTGAAGAAGAATGACGTAACCTACACGACGGACCGTGTGGATACACTTAGAACCTTACTTCAGGTACATGTCCCAGGCTCGTCTCTTAACACATCTCATGTGTACTCGAACACAATTAACCACAGGGTTTATGTGGACAGTAGAGTTAATAGTTTATCTGGAAAAATATTCAGTCCAGAGAAAGATGAATGGGCGGTAGGTACATTCAAACCTTTTAAAGCTCTGTTTCCAGCACTTCTCCAAAAGTCAATTGACCTCATCCTGCTGGTGCTGATAGCTTTATTTAGAGCCAGCTATGATTGGGGATACATACCACCCACCTGGAGGCAGGTTAATGCGATTTTCATCCCCAAGCCGGGCAATAGGCCTAGCGAGCTGCCTCAATCATACAGACCTATAAGTCTAACATCATTCGTCCTTAAGACAATGGAGAGACTCATAGATATCCATATTAGAGACCGGTTAGATCTGTCTAACCCTCTGCACTCGAATCAGTACGCATACAGGAAAGGCACAGTAGGTGCCCTTCACTATCTCGTCAAAAAGATAGAGGGAACACTCAGTTCAAGGAAGATAGCCTTGTGTGCTTTTTTTGACATCGAGGGCGTGTTCGATAACACTGGTTACGACTCGATCGCAAGGCCGATCAGTAACAGAGGTATCGAAGAATCGACCAACCAATGGATCAGGGCCATGCTGGTAAGTCGATTCATTACTTCCTCCTCTGAGGGAGTGTTGGTGTCCATAACTGCAGCCAAAGGCTGTCCTCAAGGAGGAGTTCTTTCCCCCCTGTTATAGTCTATAGTCATCGACAACTTGTTAGTAGATCTTCACAGATCAGGCTACACCACCGTCGGTTATGCTGATGACCTGGCGGTTTTTATCAGAGGTAAACACAGCACGACAATTTCCAACGTCATGCAAAGTGCAATATCTCAAGTTGTAGAATGGTGTAACAAAAAAGGACTACCCATCAATCCTAGTAAAACCGTTCTGGTGCCGTTTACGAAGAAGACACATGTCAACCTTGAACCTATCACAATCAAAGGCACCACACTAGTTTATTCCAGCCAGGTCAAATATCTTGGTGTAATTCTTGGCAAACGACTTAATCGGAATTCACATATCAACTCCGCCACTAAGCGCGCTACTAGAGCACGGTGGGCCAGTAAACGCCTATACGACAGAACTTGGGGTCTCTCTCCTAAGATGATACATTGGTGGTACATAATGATGGTTAGACCCATTATCACATACGCGGCCATCGTCTGGTGGCCAAAAACTCTCCAGCAGACAACGGCAAACAAGTTGCAGAAGTTGCAAAGAATTGCCTGTCTTGGCACTACAGGTACGATGCGCACCTGCCCTACGACAGCTCTGGAAGCTATTGTTGGGCTTACACCCTTACCAATCTTCATTAGGAAGATGGCTGCTAGATATATCATCAGGCTGCAGCTAGATCACGAGTATAAACCAGGTCACCTTGTGGGACATTTAAAGATGCTCAACTCAATCCCTAAAAGAGACATGTTCTGCACTTTACCAGATATTATGGTCAGGCAACACTGCTTTGGTAGGTTATTCGAGGTTGAAATATTGGACTGCGAAAACTGGTCCAATGGTGCTCCAACACTGGACCCTAGAAGTCTGGTCTGGTTCACAGACGGTACGAAGATGGATTATGGAGTTGGAGCTGGGGTTTTTGGACCCAACACAAAGATTTCGGTACCTATGGGTACGACTCCCACTATGTTTCAGGCTGAAATCCATGCCATTGAGATTTGCGCCAGACACAATCTCCGCAAGGGGATCAAAGGCGCTAGAATACATATCTTCTCAGAAAGCCAAGCAGCACTTATGGCACTGTCGTCCAACCAAATGGACTCCAGAACCGTGAAATGCTGCTACGATGCATTACAAGACCTTGCCAAATACAACAGGGTAAAGCTCGGTTGGGTACCTGGATACCAAGGAATTGTGGGCAATGAATCTGCAGATGAGCTTGCTAGGGCTTGCTCATAATCTGTGTTCATAGGTCCTGAAACTTATTGTGGCGTCAATTGGGCGACAGCTACAACGCTGATTAACGAATGGGAAAACAAACTTCGTCTAGACCACTGGACTAGTGGGCCAGGTATAAGACAATCCAAATGATTAATCAAGCCTTACTCCTATAAGAAAATCCTTAACCTAGATAGGGAAAGCATTAAGAAGCTTGTGAGCTTTCTTACTGGCCATTGCGGCTTGAGATACCACCTTAACAAGATGAACCTGTCCCAAGAGAAGGGCTGTCGGTTCTGTTTAGAGGAGGATGAAACTTCCGAACACATTCTTTGTGAATGCCCGGCACTACACTGGTTACGGAAACGTATTCTCCACAAGGAGATACTTACTTCAGTGGAACTAAAATGCTCCGCTACTAAAGACATACTCACTTTCATAAAGGAGATAGTACGTCTGTTAGATTAACTCCAACCCTCCGAAACAATAGATCTTTCAGGTCGCAGTGTCGTTGCCACGCGGGCATGGGTTGTACAGAAGGGAAAAAAAAAGAGTGGTTGCGAGAAGCTAGGCCCTGGCACTTAAAGATCTGTTGCACCAAATATTTATTTATCTCTTTTTACTTGAGAAAAGGAGCCTTGGAAATAGCGTGATGATAATACATTATAGGTATAAAAAACAATTGTGTTGATCGGAGTACATACATATGTATGCATGTACTTAAACCAGAGGTGCATTCAATCGATTCATTCATTGACTAAAAGCTGAAAGTGAGGAAAGCCAAACTGGAATCGTATAGGAAATTATGTGGAAACTTGATGGAAATAATGGGAACCTCCAGGCTATGAGTTTCTGAGAGTAACTGGGGTGAAGAACCAATGGTTGCATTTTATAAAGGCCGCTCGCAAGGTAGAGTTCTTTCGCTTTTACTCTTGTGACTTTTTGTCGATTCGCTTCTCGCAGAAATACAACATTTGGGATTTCACATCCAAATATGTTATATGCTGACGCTGTTTGTGTAGGTGCCATGTAATAAAGTCCATTGAAAGAAAGTCCAAAATGATTTAGGGGTGGTAGTATATTGTAGTTTTTGTCAGTATGAAAATAGGAATTGCATTTGTATACAACAACAGATTGGGCGTTAGAATCTGAGCAGTAAAAATTATGAAAACGAAAAGTAACATACCTTCAAACTGGCAGCTCAATAAAATGAATAAAACTGGACAGTAAAGTGAATTCCCAACAAGGGTAAGTGCTTTTTGTCTGGCAGGCGCCTACATTTTAACAGTAATTATGCGGCCCGCTTTGCGGGTGAAAAGATTTCAAACTATGGCACATTCTTCGACTCATACACCGGGCGGCCTTCGGCTTCACATGAAGGTGCTCGGGGCTCCACTACGCGCCGTGTAACCAACCACCGAGAACTAGAGGACTGCCCATTCAGACAGGTATATGAGTTCTTCCAGCAGTAGCCAAAATAATAGCTGGAATAATTCTAGAACGAATTAAAGAACATTTGGATTCAACTCTCGATGTCGAACAGGCAGGTTTTCGCGCTGGATCTTACTACATCGACCACATAAATACCTTACGGATCATAATCGAAAGCGTTGAGTACAGGTCTCCGCTACATTTGCTGTTTATCGACTTCGAGAAGGCTTTCGACAGCTTGAATCGACATGCTATCTGGTTGGCCTTGCGCAGAAGGGGCATCCCAGAGAAACTTATAGCTATTATCATGGCTACATACGGGGCGGTAAGTGTTATGTTTTACACAATTATAAGGTGTCGGAGGATTTTGAAGTCCAAAGTGGAGTAAGTCAAGGGTGCATACTGTCGCCACTATTGTTCTTGGTGGTTAGCAGCGATGTACTCCGTGCAGCATTAAATAAATAAAATAAATAAATATATGGCGTAACAGCTCTTTAAGTGCCAGGGCCTAGCTTCTCGCAACCACTCATACTGTGTGCGCTATATTTTCCACACGAATGGAAGGGTCCTACAGTTTAGTGCGTTATCCGAAGGGCAATTTGTTTCGAGAAGCTTTTTCGAGACATCAATACTCTCGGATGGTTTTCAGACGTTTGCGAGAGGTGGGACCGTGGAAAAACTTTTTGGTGTTTTCTGGGATTCGAACTTACGCGCAGTAATCCGACACACTAACAACTAACGCCGTCCAGAGTAGCATTGACGAAATGTAATTATAGAATTCGTTGGACTATAACACCGTATCTTAACAACCCCTTGATTACGCTGACGATATTTATCAACTTTCACATCGGATAATGGACCTTCACCGATGGATCGCCATCAAATGGCCCGCAATATAGAAGCTGAGGCAAAAAAAGTGGGGCTGAAAATAAACACAGCCACAACAAAAGTCCTGAGCACTTTTAACACCTACGCTCAACTTAACATTGCTGGATCGAGAAAGTTGATAACTGTCGTTACCTAGAAAGTGTGGTCTCAGCTAATCGCGGTGGCAACGAACTGGATGTGTGCAGCAGAATCGGGAAGGCTAAAGCTGCGTTCGGAATGCTATCCAACATTAAACTTATTTATCTCCTGTAACCAACCCCTTGTGGGTCCTAGGATCTCTACCTGTACGGTTTCCAGCAATGTGTCTCAGCTCTCCCCAACTTTTCCCAACTGCCGAGTCTCCTTCTCAAATGTTCTGCGCCATGTTTTCCTCGGACCGCCAGGTCTTCTGCCAGCCTGAGTTAAAGGGTTCCATTGCATAGCATGGTTCGCTATGGAACTGTCACGCTTTTGGAACACGTGACTAATCCACTGCCACTTTCGTCGTTGGAGGGTTATGCCTATTGGTGCCTGACCCGTTCTCTCGTAAGGGTGTTCGTTAGAGATACGATTGGGCCAGAAAAACCTTAAGATATTAAGCAGACGCCTATTAACGAACGTTTTCAGCTTCCTAGTGATAGAAATGGTCACTCTTCACGTGCTGCATCCATATAACAGCATAACAAGTCTAGAGAAGCAATGTTAAAAGAAAGAAAGCAAAGAACCAAGCTACAACTGTTCCGCTCCAACGTATAATCAGTGCTGCTTTATGTGTGCAGTACATGAAAGCTGGACACCATTAACACACGCAAGCTGCAGGTCTTCGTAAACAAATGTTTATGAATCGTCTTGGGAATTTTTTGGCAAAACCGTATCTACAACGAACAACATTATATGAAAACGGGCCAAGAACCTATAAACATTACTATACGAAGGAGAACGTGGCAGTGGATTACACACACCCTACGGCGCGAAGGCAACTTCATTGCGAAACACGCCATGCAGTGGAATCCGCTCATCCAGGCAGGCAGAACAACGGGACGCCCTAGGCAAATGTGGCGCAGAAGGAATGAGTTGGAGGCAGCTCAAACGCGTTGCAAAACTCCGAACAAGATGGTGCGCAGGCGTGATTGACGCCCTATGGGCCCAGAGGGGTTAAAGGCTCTAAGTGAGCATACACTTATAAAATTGATAATGTATAAATATTATTTAAAATTTGATTTAAAATGTTTGAAAACCTTTTCGTTACTTGTTTAGCCGGACATATGTGTCTTAGTCGGCCATTATTATATACAGGGTTATGTACAAGTAATAATTGTATTGATTTTTTAATATCTCAATAAATATAAATTGTAATTGCAAAATTGTAATTGAGGTATCAAAATTAAAAATCAGCGTGAATTTTTAATTCGCCAACTTGGACAGCTCTTTTCATTACATTTTCGGCTTTCTCTCCTAACCGCTTCCTCTGCTAACTGAGTTTTGGACTTGATTTCATTGGACTTTATTACATGGCATTTGTGTACTGGTATCAGGAATTTCTTTGAGCGCGGTTTTCAATCAAATTTAAATTGCTTTGGATAAACTCGGTGATTGATTTACGCGGCGCGGGCTATTCATTAATCTGAATAAAACAACCCTATTGTCATTTACTCGTAAGAGCAAACGTCGATAACCTAGTGGTACCAAAGTTGAAGTGTGTAACTCTCCAACTTGCCACTGATGTTAAATATCTAGAAGTAAATTTGGATAATAAGCTAAAATTGTATAACATCGTTCAGCTGAAATTGAATCATGGGATCAAATAAGAAACTCCAAAGGAGCTTCCTCAGGATTTCACTGACCACTAATGGAGCTGGATCACGCTGGTTTTTGGACAGTAAAATCAAATTGCTCTGCGCTCTGGTAGCAATGCAAAGAAAGAATGTGCAAATGCTGCCTTGGGAGTAATGCTTGAAGCACTAATAATCGCAATGCCGGTACCGCCACTAATATACTTAGTAAGGCTTTTTTGCTAGTTGTTTTCCACCAGTTCAAGTTCTCCACACTTGTATCGCTACTGGTTTTAGTCCTCAATTTTTTCCTAAAGCCCTCTTGCATATGATTAGGGCATTACGGACTTTCGTAACTCTTTCCTGTGCATTAAGATTCCATTTCAGATTTCTCTACAGAATAACGCCAGGATATTTGGATGATATGAAAGCATGAGTTCCGCAGCTGGCTTACCCCAGCTACCATATTCAAAATAAAAGGTGAAATTATGGATCTTGACTACGTGTCTCATAGAAAAGATTTGGCTTTTTAGATGAAAGCGAAATTGTGCCGGCTTTGTAGTGAGTAGTATGTTCGTTAGTAATACGCTTACTTTCTATAGTGATTGACCCAAGTTTTCTTTCAGTCTGTTTATGATCGACTACAGTTCCTTTTTCTTTGGATGTACGGATGTTCCTTTCTCTTTGTTTCGAACGTTGAAATGACTTCGCAGTACAGCAGTTGGTCCATTCAGCATAGCAATGCACAATCTGTTTGAAAAAGAAGAAAACATTGAACGATTCTAAGATTATTAATTTGCAAAATATTAATAGGCCACCCTATATAAACTACTGAGTTAAAGTCTCGATTCAAACTAATAGGTACATCCTGATAGTAAAATTTCTTTAAGTCGATAAATACCTGATGAAACAAATCCGATGAATTTTTCTTCGATGCTTCACAAGATGTTGTAGGTTGATACAGGAGTAACGCGAAAGGAAACTTGCTTTTTTAATCAAGTTGTTCTTCGGTAACGCATATTTGACTAAATGAAATTGCTTGAAGTTCTGGTCATACATCAGCTCTTTTGTGATTCTACACACTCCTTATATTACACCTGTTTACTGCTTCATAAGTCTGGTTATCTGAAGCCAGTACTGTACTCAGGGCGTCAATGACAGTACTGACTTCTGTCCCGAAGCGGGGTTCTAACGCGACGAAGAAATAAGTAATGCTGAATATAACGTGCAAGCCCAGACCTTCGCAAAAATTAGCAGAGGCTTGATGCTTTGGATTGAACAAAAGAGGTAAACTTCGTCTTTTTTCACTTCCTTTGCCTAAGCTGAATACAATTAGATGTTAGGACTATTAACATTTGGGAGCAGATTCTTAACAAAAATATAAAAAAGACTTTAGTCTGATCTGCCGTGCAAGGAGATATAGAAATATTTGCAAGAACCCTTGTTGCTACCCGTTCTTATATTTTCCTTTATACGAAGAAATGTTTGGAGTGAATTTTGAACCGACGAGGTCACTACTCCATCACTGGCAAATTAAACTCGAAATTCATTCCCTTAATGACTAACCAAGCTTTCAATTAGTCAGCCAATCGCAAATGCCGTACAGTCCTTGCTTTTATACCGTTACCAAATTATTTTCTAATTGCTTGTCCCTTGAGTCACAAAAAATGTGTCCAAAATCTTGAGAAGCAATTTTTAACTCATTTCAAGGAAATATCAATTCGCAGAGAAAGAAGGAAACAAAATATTATATTCTCTACTTCATCCATTGTACTCATTGTTAGCCGAATTGTGGTGAATAAGAAAATAAACACAAATGCCACTTGTGCATTGTTTATGTCATTAGTGAGAAGTTATTCTCCTTGCAAATATCCTGACAAATTAGAACTCGAAAATTATTTGAAAGACTTCAAAACAATGAGCAACAATAACGGTCGAGAAAAAAAACTAAACTCCGGAAAATAAAGAAGCCGGGAAAAGTCGCCAATACTTAACCTGACAACTTACTCCCCTCTTGCAATTATTTTCTTCCAGGATAATGCCGTGGAACAAAAAACATCACCACCAACCAAGCCGTGTCTTCCTTCGCCCGCTGTTGTTGTTGGTCGGTCGGTGCAGGAATAGCAACCCTTTTTACAATCTTTTAATTTCTTCCTGTTTTTTCTCTCTATTTAGTGTCCTTTCTTTAGTCCTGAAAGAAAACAGTCTCCCACGAACTCACTGACAACAATGGTGTTGGGATACTGTTATTGTTATTGGACAGATAAGATGGTATACACGGCCGGTGTGGTGCGCATAGGGCATCAGGATCGGTGCATCTTGATGGTAATATTATGGACTGTGGAAAATTGAAAGAAAGGCGATTGCGGAAAATTATTATCCAAGGAAATTCCTAACGACACTCATATTTCATCCAGTGTACCAATGGGCGGGCAATAAATCTCTGGGCATTGCGTCCGGAGATAAAGTGTTCTATTAAGATTGTAAGTTACAGGAAAGGCAAAGAATTTTGTCATCTAATCTTTCGCTGATATTTTCTAAAAGATTTGTAGTCGACTGAATGATTTGATGAAATGTTTAATCCCATTATTTGCGGTATAACTAATATACAAATGGGTTCATATAAAAATAAAAATTCCAATATCATAAGATTAGTAGACGGACTTCGTGTTCTAAGCTTAAGCAAAAATTTGTGTTAGCACTTGTAGTAACTGAGAAACGAAAATCAGGAACAGTGTTAACCCTAGAAAGGTAATTTTTTGTACGTTAAAGGTAATCATTCGTCGATTCGACGAAGTAAAGCTCAACTCGAATTTTTAGTTGATAGTTTTTGACAAATTCCTGTCAATTTCAATTATTTATGTTTATCAATCATTTTTTTTTTTTGATTAAAAACACATTTTATATTTTTTTATAATTTAAACTTCTTATTTTCGAAAAAGTTCTCTGAATAGATGTTTTTTTGACAGCATTTAAGTTATTTTGTTAAATTAAAAAATGGAACCCTTATATTCAATAAAAATGTAGGAACCTCAAAATTAATACCTTAAAAAACGTAAAAAAGTAAAAATTACAAAAAACAAAAATCATTTTGAGCATTTGTTACAAGGATGAACTTTATGCTCTCCGCATATGCTCGCCTTGCACTTATCGCACGTTGACTTGTAGTCTAAGAGCTGGTGAACGTTTTTGAAACGTCATTTTAGCACGGGAAATAAATATATTTTTTTTTAAACTTGAGCTAGTGATCACAAATATCAACATCTGGCAGCTGTCTGTTAGTGCGTTTGGGGGGCGCTGGTCCCCAAAGACGTCGAAAAAAGGGAAGCGGTCACGTCATTTCAGCAAAGCTGATTTTTGTTATATGAGTAGTTTACTTGTTTATATAACATATTTTACCACTGCCTGACATTTTGACCGGGTCCAAAAGCGTGCCAGACAGGCTGAAACCTGTATAAAAATGAGGGTCGGTAACGTCATAATGACAAGGCTATTTTTTTTTTTAATCGTTAATTGAGATCACCGTGAGTGATTATTCGGAACTGCCAAATTAAAATCCCGGGTCTAACATCCTGCCAGACGCAAGCGAAATTTCAATGTCGCTACTAAAGCGATGTGCGACAAATGTATCTAATAGCCGATTTTCATCGAAACTATTGAAGCATTTGAAAACTTACTAAGTGTGTCTTACCGGAAATTAAATTTTAAATAAAATAGTATATAGACAAAATTTTCATATATCCAGTAGAACAGAAGATATTTTAAAAAGAGTCTATTCAAATTCAAGCAACTGAAAAACCAAGATTCAATGACCTTTTTATTCAGCTTCCACATCATGATGGCTTATTTCAAAGCCATCGAAAAGTTTATGGATGATTCTGAATTGGCTTATGTAATGGTTGGTTCAGTAGCTGGATTTATACCTGGAAAGCATTTTAACAGGTGCAAGAGACAGAGAGGTGCATCCTTTAATGACTTTGGGCTTTCAGATCTTACATTTTGAAAGTTTTATGAAGAAAGGACAAATAGAAATTGGCGATGATATAATCAGTTATCTTAATGACTTTCACAGACATTAAGTCCCACTATTGACCATCCTAACCTTATACAATTTTTTAGAAAATATAATGAATATTAAGAAGCAACGATTAATGGACAATTTGGCAAAACACCGCAGCTCTACATGATTTATGTAGATCTTGTTAATTATTATTAAATTTTGACACGAAGCATTCGTACTGCAGATTTCGAATTATTTAAATACATATTGCCCAAAATCGCAAATTTATTTTTTATATTCAACCAACCCAACTACGTACGGTGGTTGGTCAAATAGCACGATAATTTATTAAAAATAGACGAAACTCACCCAGGACTAAGAGACCTTTTTGAGAAAGGGTCCTTCGGTGTGAAAAGAACCGAAAAAGCATTCTCTAGACAGCCAATAGATTTGACGTTGGAACAGATAATAAATGCAGATGCTGCAAAAAGATGAACAGGAGTTATACATTTCACCAATTCGATATCTGCTCGTAAACGCTGGTCTAAAAGTCACAGCATAAGATCAACGATAATATCGCACGTATTTGAGGAATGTGGATTGCATAAAGCTCTAGATATTACAGCAGACTTGGAAAGAAGTAGAATGGAGAAAAGTTGCGTGCAGCTTCAGAATTTAATGGCTTACATTAAACAAAATATAAATCCTTTTGCACCAGAATTGAGTAACGATTTCTTATATAACATTGCAACAGGACGAGCAATCATAAAACCCAATAACTGATTTCTTATTGAACATCGAATGAAAAGGATGTAATCTACGTGAGAAATTCATTTCTGAATGTGCTGAAAACCCTGACCATTTTTAAAAAACCCAATTAGAAAAAATTAAATCTTAACCTTTTCAACTGCAGGGAAAAGGAAGAAGGTCAAAGTTGCAGCCAAATACGAGAAATTCGTATGCAACTGATCTATTCGGACGACTTTTATATATTTCAATGGAACAAAATATAGATATTGCAAAAGTTTTATCGTATCCTTTGACGCCTGTTCCTTATCAATGTGCCATTTAGATGGAACAGTTTGTAAAACCGATAAATCTGTTCTCATGAAACTGTTGGAGGCAAAAGTTGATAGTCAGGCAGTACGCAATATTGATATTGTAATTATCGATGGCATTTTCATGCTGCATTTCTTAAAGGAAATTCCAAAAACATCCGGCAACATCTCAAAAAAAAATTTGCAAATGGCTACTAGGTATTCTGCATCCAGAATCGATATCATTTTCGATCGTTATTTTTCACCATCTATCAAAGATAGCGAACATCTTCTGAGAGATAGCTTGGACAACCACAACTACGTCATTCCTGGGCCTGATCAAGTACGTCTAACAGATTTTGTAAAGGAACTGAAAAATATCAAATTTAAGAAAGCGATGGCTAATTTCTTAGCAATCCATTGGTCTAGTGATGACTGTTCCTTTATCGGAACAAAGACTGTAACATAAACTATGACTTTTGTTACTTTCTTAAAACTGACAATGGAAAAATGAAAAAAGCTTTGGAAGATAATTTATCTTGTGAAAAACATGAAGAAGCCGACACCAAAATCGTCTACCATGTTTGCAACATCGATTAAGATGCAAATGTTTCAATAAAATGCTCAAATACAGACGTTATTGTGATTATGTTAGGTAACATGGAACATTTAAAGAATATTTGGATGAAGGTTGGCGTTGGAAATTTACAACGATTTGTAGATTTGTCCAAATGATTTAATGCTCTAGGAAAGTCTTTGTGTAATTCTTTACCAGGATTTCATGCAGCAACTGGTTGCGATTATAATGCTAAATTATACAGAAAAGCAAAACGAAGACCTTTTAAGCAATTGAATGAGTCCCGCAAATATCAAAAAGCATTTACTGATCTTGGAACTTTGGATGTACAAGGCTCAAGGGAAAAAGTTTTTGAAGTCTTAAAGGAGTTTGTATGTCGTTTGTATAATATCCGTAATATAAATGACGTCAATAAATCCAGGTATTAGATACTTACAAAAACATATAATGCAATGAACATGAATGAGGATCTCCATAAAAAATTTAAAAATGATGACGCTGGAAATTTGCCACCGTGTAAATCAGAGCTGCGTCAACATTTCTTATGGGCTCATTATATTTCAAATATTTGGAGAAATGCACATTTAAAAAATCGAACTAATTTATCCCCAACTGAAAATGGATGGTTGGAATCTAATGGTGTATATGAGTTTCTTTGGTTCGACGGTGTAATCCAACCTGTTTTAGTGAAAGACGTTGTAATCTAACCTCCTGATACTCGTATTTATGATGAAAACGAGAATTCAGGTACATACATTATGAATATTATAATGCATTATTTTTATTGCAATATTATTCCATATTGATTATTCCATGCAAACTAAAAAAAATTGTTAAATTCTTTAATTTAGGTGATGATGGATCTGAACCTGACGACGAAGAAGACGATGATATACAAGATTAAAATACCTTAATAAAGGAAGTTATATTCTTCCAAATCATTTATATAACCCAATAAAGCAGCTAATTATTGAAAGCATGATTGTTTTGTTTTTCCCAGGTAGAACAGCTGAAGGGAGAAGACATATGATGCATTTTGTAGGAAAAAGAATATCTTAATACGAAACAAATGGTTTCGTATCGCGGTTACTGACTCTTTTTAAAATATCTTCTGTTCTACTGGATATATAAAAATGTTGTCTATATACTATTTTATTTAAAATGCAATTTCCTATAAGACACACTTAGTAAGTTTTCAAATGCTTCAATAGTTTCGATGAAAATCGGCTATTAGATACATTTGTCGCACATCGCTTTAGTAGCGACATTGAAACTTCGCTTGCGTCTGGCAGGATGTTATATCCGGGATTTTCATCTGGAAGTTCCGAATAATTACTCACGGTGATCTCAATTAACGATTAAAAAAAAATAACCTTGCCATTATGACGTTATCGACCCTCATTTTTATACAGGTTTCAGCCTGTCTGGCACCCTTTTGGACCCGGGCAAAATGTCTGGCAGTGGTAAATTATGTTATATAAACAAGTAAACTACTCATATAACAAAAATCAGCTTTGCTGAAATGACGTGACCGCTTCCCTTTATTCGACGTCTTTGGGGCCCAGCGCCCCCCAAACGCACCAACAGACAGCTGCCAGATGTTGATATTTGTGATCACTTGCTTAAGTTTAACAAAAAAATATATTCATTTCCCGTGCTAAAATGACGTTTCAAAAACGTTCACCAGCTCTCCGACTATAATGTCTTCGCAAATATTTTTGTGTTATGTTTATAATTTAATTCATAACCACATTCAGTGTCCTGTTTATTTTCTATGCTCGAATTTTATCCATCTTGCCGTAATCTTCGTAGCCAGTTCCACTTCAGGGAAAGAATACACAAAATAAATTATGCCCAAAATAAATCAATTGCTCTTTGTATCAATAAAATTAACTTGATGTCATCCTCTTTAGATATATTTCAAAGGTGCTCCAGATACAGATAATTTTAAAAATTAACTTTAATACTTGCTTGTCTAAAAATGTTTGCTGTTGTTGTTTTTTTCTTTTAAATATTATTCAGCATATCTAATTAATGCTTTTCAATATTCTTGCTGAAGCTCGTAGTAATGAAACCGTTTTCTGTGTATTCATTCACTTATTTATTTTATTTATTTGTTTTGTCTTACACTGTAAAACACAATTTTTTTTTTAAAGTAGTGCAAGCTTCAGTATTACATACCATGCTATTAGTGCGTATTTCCATTCGTGTTAATAAGTGGAAAAAGGTTACAACTGTATTATAGATTGAAAGGAGTAAAAACGGAAACAAAATTATCCAAACAATTCAAAAAAGGATAATAATATTAAATCAGCAAGTTATTACAATTTAAATTTGAGGCCTAATAAAACCAATCATCATTATCAGAGCACCTCCAAGTGCTGTCTGAGTCTCATCTCAAACTCGGTAGAGCTGCTTATCATTCTTACAGCTCGGCGAAGGGAATTCCATAGCCGAATAGCGTTCATGAAAAATCGGGGCTCTGATACTAAAAATGAGTAGCGTACAATAACAACGTCATAACTTCTAGTAAAGTGCAGAAAACCAATTTTATGGTAAAGGTAGGAGGATTGACTTGTTTGCATTATATTGTGAAGCGTAGTTAACGTTCTGAATGCAAAAAGGTTCCCCAAACCGTTTATTTGTACACAACTATCAACTTCACTTTCGTTATATATCAAAATAATCAAATCACTTTATTTATTATTAATCTCAACTTAAACTGTCTCTACAAATTCACTTTAAATCACAATACCATTTATTCTCAACATCAGTTTACAAATAAGTATCTCTCATAGTAATCGCACTTGTTCTTTGCTGTTTTCACTTCTATCGACTGTGTCTTCTTTGTTGGGGGTTGGTGTATTATACCAAATACATGACCATCTAAAACATTTTCGAATATGCTTGAAGCATCTGTCTGAAAGTGCTAGTAGTCACTGGGGGTGAATTGTGGAATGCGAAATATAGAACAAACTGATGTGCAAGATGGCAGTAGTATTGCCACACCATGCTCGTTGGTAACTCAGTGCAAAAAGTACATTCAGTGGATGCTACAACATAAAATTTCATATAAGTTAATAATCTATAAGATATTTTATACTGTGTTAGATGTAAGTACAATTAATTTAAATAAAATGAAATAAAATAAAATTAAATTAAATCGAATAAAGTATAAAAAAGATATTTGAAACTCTCTGTTCCCTCAACCGATGCATTAATGCATATTTCAGCTGATAAGTTCATTCCAAAGCTGATCATTTTTGTCTTGTTGATTTTGCGGTGTTGATTTTTAGGAAATTTGCTTCTCTCTATACAGCTGCTCTCTCTTTACAGCTTGGCTGCGCTGAAATTGATTGTGTAATTAAATTTAACGGTATCAGTCTCATTGATTTAATTATAATCAAGTAAAGTGTTATGAAGTGATTTGTATTGGGAAAATAAGTCTAAAGTACATCAGCAACAACATTGCCCCAATCTGGGTGAGATGCGAGGTTTCAATGTCTTACCATTGGTCGTTATAATATCTTTGACGTTAGGTAAAAAGGGGTTGAGTCAGAAATTGCAGTTACCAGAAAATGAGATTTTAAGTGTGCTTTTTATATGAGCAATTTACTGACTAATTGCCTGTGGATCAGTTAATTACTATAGGAAGCAGTTGCGCTAGTTTTAAGTTGGTAATACCAATCGGAAAAGAAAATAAACTGACTTAAGCCCATTTGCCATTTTTTGACTTAACCCCTTAATACCAGACACCAGAGATTATATCATGTGCATTACATCATAAACATTATCGCCAGAAAAGGACTTAGAAAACCCCTTTGACATTCTGCCTCTATCTGCATCAGTTCATCACTCTATTCTGTTCTATTGATGTGTTAAATTCTAATAATAAGACAAGAAGTAAATTAATTTCCTATTTCAAATGCGTGCACAGAATTTGTAAATCGAACCATTTATATAAGCAGGGCTCAGAGGTTGCTACTATAGCCAACCTGACAGTTACCATATGTCATCGCCAAAGTTGGGGAAAGTTATATCGCTTAAGTCCTTTCACCTCACCTAGGACTTTGGCAGCATCTGAGCGCCAACTTGTTCGAAATTCTGCAATGCATTTCTCCTGCCTCCAGCTCATTGCTTAAGACCGCAATTGCTTGACATCTTTTCTACGCATTGTTTTCTTAGGACGACCCGAAATGCGTAAAATCGCTATAATCGCTTGACAGAACTTGAACAGAACACACATTCTAGCTGTGTTCTACACTTACTTACTTACTTAGATGGCGCTACGGTCCGGGGTGGACCTGGGCCTTAACCAACAAACCTCTCCAGCTAGCACGATTACGAGCCAGCTGCCTCCAGTTGCGCACGCCAAGTTGGTTGAGGTCCCCCTCCACTTGTTTGCGCCACCTACCACGAGGTCGTCCTCTACTGCGTCGTCCATCCGGGGTGGATTCGAAAACTTTCTTAGCGGGAACGTTAGGCTCCATCCGCTCTAAATGACCCAGCCATCTTAGTCGCTGTATGTGAACTCTTCTGGCTAAGTCGATATCCTTGTACATGCCGTATAGCTCGGCATTTTACCTTCTCCTCCACTCACCGTCTATGCAGACGGGACCAAAGATCGCTCGAAGAACTTTTCTCTCGAAATAACCAAGGGCATCCTCATCCGGTTTTGTCAAAGCCCATGACTCTGCGCCATACAGCAGGACTGGGATGATTAGTGTCTTATAAAGAGTTACCTTAGTAGTTCGAGATAGGGCTTTGTTACTCAATTGCATTCTTAGCCCATAGAAACAACGATTGGCAAGAGTAATTCTTCGTGTGATCTCCCTACTGATGTCATTTGCGGAGTTCACCATAGAGCCTAGGTAGACAAAATCCTTTACTACCTCAAAATTATATCTGTCTATTGTGGCGTTCTGTCCAAGACGCCGATGTTGGGTGTCCTTTTTTGTAGACAGCATATATTTTGTTTTGCTTTCATTGACCGCTAGACCCATCTTTGCTGCCTCGATCTCAATACTCGTAAATGCCCCATTGACGGCCCGCTGAGTTCTTCCGATTATGTCAATGTCATCGGCATAAGCGAGTAGTTGTACAGACTTGTAAAAGATTGTACCTCCGCTGTTGGCTTGTGAGTTTCGTACAATTCTCTCAAGTACTATATTAAAGAGATCGCATGATAGCGCGTCGCCTTGTCTAAGACCTTTCCTGACATCGAACGGTTCGGTGATGTTCTTACCGACTTTGATGGAGCAGCGAGAGTTCTCCATCGTCATTCTGCAAAAACGGCCAAGCTTGGCAGGGATGCCAAGACTAGACATGGCTCTGTATAACTCGTCTCTATACACGCTATCATAGGCAACTTTGAAATCGATGAAAAGGTGGTGCGTATCGATTTTATATTCATGGGTTTTTTCCAAGATCTGCCGTAGTGTGAATATTTGGTCAATGGTGGACTTTCCAGGCCTGAAACCGCACTGATAAGGACCTATGAGGTTGTTGACGATCGGTTTTAGGCGTTCACATAATACGGCAGACAGGATTTTATATGCGATGTTGAGGAGACTTATACCTCTGTAATTGGCGCAGTTCAGGGGGTCTCCTTTCTTCAGGATCGGGCAAACGATGCTGAGGTTCCATTCATCGGGCATACTTTCGTCCGACCAGATTTTACAGATGAGCTGGTGCATGCTCCTTACCAACTCATCTCCTCCTGCATTGAAAAGTTCGGCGGCAAGGCCGTCGGCTCCAGCAGCTTTGTTGGATTTGAGTTTAGATATCGCTATCCTCACTTCATTCTGATCGGGTTGACGGGAATCTTGACTGCCATCGTCACTGTTGAATGGCTCATTCTGCCTGACAGCGGAATATTGGTCATCATCGCCGTTTAACAGTCTGCAGAAGTGTTCCTTCCATATCCTCAGCACCGACTGCGATTCCACTACTATGTTGCCATTTTCGTCCCTGCAGGCTTCTGTTCTGGCTTTGAAACCCTGGCATGTTCTTTTTACCCTTTGGTCAAATTTTCGAACATTATTCCTGCAATAAAGTCTCTCAATCTCCTCGATCGAGCGCTTCTCATGCTCCTTTTTCTTCTTTCTAAGAAGTCGATGTTCCTCTTTTCTCCTGCGCACGTTGAGCTCGTAAGCAGCTCTAGTCCTTCTATGCAGCGCCGCTTTGTACGCCTCTTGTTCTGCTGCATGTGCTTGCCGGCATTCCTCATCAAACCAGGGGTTTCGTTGTGGTGGGCGAGAGGAACCCAGTACATCAGAGGCGGCATCTCTGATGGCTTGTTGGCAACGCTGCCACTGGTCTTCCGCATTTGCTGCTGGCGGCATAGGACTTAGATTGAGATTAGAAGAAACACGATCGGCAAAGGTTCTGGCGGTCTCTTGCGATTGTAGCTTTTCGACGTCAAATTTGCTCACAGTATTTCGTTGATTTCACTCCGTTCTGGATATCTGCATCCGTACCTTGGCTACAACTAGGTAGTGATCCGAGTCCACGTTGGCTCCTCGGAAAGTCCGGACACCCAGAATACTGGAAGAGTGCCTTGCGTCGATCGCAATGTGATCGATTTGGTTGACGATTTTTCGATCAAAGGAGAGCCATGTTCCTTTGTGAATATCGAGACGTGGGAACCGCGTACTAGCTACGATAAAGTTTCGCCCCGCTGCAAAGTCGATTAGACTGAGTCCGTTGTCGGATGTGTTGTCGTGCAGGCTGTGCTTTCCGACCACGCTACTAAAGACGTCCTCTCTTCCTAGCTTTGCGTTAAAATCACCTAGGATAATTTTAACGTCGTGGCTAGGGCATTGCTCATACGTCTGTCCAAGAGCTGGTAGAAGTCGTCCTTTGTCGCGTCGTCCTTCTCCTCATGAGGGGCGTGAACGCATATTAGGCTAATGTTGGCAAATTTAGCCTTGATACGGATAGTCATGAGGCGCTCGTTCACATGCCGGAAACTCAAGACTTCTTGCCTAAGTCTGCCTCCAATAACAAATCCGCACCCGAATAGGCGCTGTCATTTTTGTCTGTAGCAATCGCGGTAGTAGATGTCGCAGTTTTTCATACTCCTTTTGCCCGGCCCATCCCATCGCACTTCTTGGATGGCGGTAATGTCTGTTTTGAGACACTCTAGGGCCTCCGCAAATTGTTCGGCTGCACGTGGTTTGTAGAGGGACCTAACATACCACGTGCAGACACGAAGATCGTTGTCCTTTTTACGTTTGCTTGGGTCATCAACAGTAAATTCATCCGTATCCGAGGCTGTTGGTTGCTTCGTAACCGAAAGCTTTTTACGTGGTAGGGAAGTTAACCCGACGGCACAACCCCCAACCTGGAGGACCAGATCCTTTTTTTTTTGTACCCCTAGGACAAGAGGCCGGATACACCGATGTCAGTAACCCACTTCGGGGATATGAGCGCTGCCGTTGGCCCATTAAGGGTTCATCCGCCACCATCTCTTTTTCAATACCCTGACGCAGTATTGAAAATCCTTACAGACCTCAGCTTCAAATATGTCGAAGTAGCTCCGGTAAGGTTTCCGCTGGCCTGTAGACGTCACCGTTGATTCCATCGGGAGAATTCATCCGCCGCACGTCCTCCTTCTGAGGACCTCTTGCTAGACTTCTGAGACGCATATTTCAGGCGATCAGGTCAACAAGAGATGCCTCGTCCGGTTAAACATATGCGCGCTGAAGTTCACCCAGATGTGCTTACGCAGGTCCGAGTGTTCAGCTACCCATATATCGTCAGACTCAGCATACGCTCATCGTTAGTTCACTATCAGATAGCTATCCAGCGGGCACCACGGGGAGGTGATGATGCGATTTTGCCCACCTGTGTTCTATACTAATCCTTAAAAATCAAAAGGATTCAGTAAGTCGCGATTTCTAAGAATTATCTTCTCATCAACAGTGCTCGATCAAACAAGCTATGCGTTTGTGATATAATTGGAAGAGAGTTAAAGTAAGAGTCCTTAAAAAAACAAAAAGTAAATACATGCCTTATATTTCTTAGTTCCCGATTTTATTCTAAAATATTCAAACATTCAAGTACGGCAAGCAAAATTCGTTTTCTCTTGCCTTAAGTGAATGTGTTGTGTGCTTACTATATAAGAATATAATGAGCAGGAGCTCGTCGTTAAAAATACACTCATACACCTAGCAGGGCCAGCAAAAAAAAAAATGTTTTCCGTAGCAAAATTAGCCTTCATAAAATGCCATCACTTTACTTTACTCGTTAAAATTGAAAGCTTCAAGTTCCTGCACACTGTACACTTAATGTACACACACACTCATCCGCATTCTGTGACTCTGCATTTCATTAAACTTGTTCCCCAATTAACTCGTTTAACAGTTTAATGCTTCCTTAAAGTAATAGTCCCGGATGCACAGTATGGAGACCGGAAAGATGAAAGACACAAAAGTCTCCCCAAACAAAGGTTCTAAGAAACAACTTCGTCATAAGATACTCCGTCTGAGAAAACAACCGTGCACCGTCACTTGGGGCGTATACGTAACTTGTTGGTTTGCAAATCTACACTATATTCCTTCCTGTGAGCACTACCAGCACCCAGGTAGTGCCAGCACCTGTCGTGGTGTGCCACACTATCTTACAGGTGTAATTAGGCGAAGCTTAATCCGCGGAAATTAATTAAAACTCTGTAAGGCCTTAGTTAAACACATCGCAAGCAATCTGAGCGGCACGGCACAACAAAAATGCTGGTGCCATCCTCTGATGGTGCCTATCATACTCCAGCAAATAATTTCTGTGACGTGATGCGTGGTGTCTTCGTAGTAATAAATCCCTTAAGAAGATAAAACTTTCAGATAGGAATAGCAAAGCGGTATCTCGGGAAAGGTGTGATAAGGAGTGGCGGAATCACGCTCCAGGCAACGGGTTGACACGTATGCAGATACATGTACAGTGTGTGTTTGTGCATTCGGTTCTGCCTCGAAACGATGGTGCCACATCGTCGTCAAGATAACAATAATTACTAGCTCGAGGCTTATCGTTCGTTCTGGTGATGCACTTGCCTACCCATTCCACAGCAACGGCACCAGCATCCCTTCTTGTCAATACAACTGCTGAGGAATTGGTAGGTTGATTACCTACGAGGGATGATATTGCTTCAAGCTGAAATGCAACTTCAAAAGCGCATTACATTGCATTCGCAGTAAATATTTATGCAAATCGCTTAACTTGATTATACGATGCAAGTGCGTTTTCAGTGCTTGTGGACCGACTCTTTGAATCGAGTACAGCTGCTGGGGTGGGGGGAACCGACGCTTGTTTATTCATTCACCTCCTCATTTGAGGAAATTAAAATCTTGTCGGGTTAAAGGGACTTTCACCTGCATTGAGTTGCATTCTTAGTAAACAAGTGCGAAGGGTATTGCCAGCTGTGCTTCTGTGACAAATTTTAATTTATTTTTTTTTGGTACAATATTTAAAAAGAAATCACTCATGAATCATGTCTTGTCTAAGATCTAATTGAGAACGTGTCCGATATTCTCGGAGGTATCAGGAATTTTTAAATATTTGCATAGTCATATTCCTTAAATGGACTCATAGTACTCTCCCCGATCGGTTCCGATGACACCCATGGAGTATGTATTGGAAACAATTGCTAATTTGGCCTGTCACCTAATTAAATTGTAATTTTCCTGGCTGCTTATGGTATAGAAATGGGCTAAAATACGAGACTCCTCTGGTAACTAAATGATTTCTTTAGTTTTGTGAAAATTATAATGAATCTTTAAAGAACGAAACTGAGCCCGGACTCAGTAACAGTCTGGGATTTGTACCCACTAACCCCTTCTTCCTTCTTACCGTTTCTCCCCTCGGAATCGCCTCCTAAACATTTCATTTGGCATTTTCTGACTGAGCTGTCATTCGGGTTCATGTTGGTCTCATTGGACTCCTATATCTCGCGTTACAGTACTCTTAATTCGCTCATAGTAAACTTTTAGCATTTCACCAACTATATTCTCGAGGGTTGGGGACATAACTTGTTTTCTCTCAATTTTGCCCTGTCGCCTTAAAACCGTGGACTTCGGAAAAAAGACGTTTTCGGCTTTTTCGATGCAGCCAACGCATTATGGGCAGTAAGAGCTCTTATCGTGCTTGAATTTATGCAGATATGAAGAACTGCGGAAGTATCTATGACCTGTAAGTTTACTAATCTAACCCAATTAGGTGAAACTCTACTTCACCAAGCTGTCTCTCTATCAATGGCTATGTTTATCGTTTGCGCATATGTATCCGCCTACCTTTTTGGACACAATGAAGCATTCTTGCCCTTCTACTATACTATGCATTCCTCATGGCATCTACAGAGTTTCGCCGATTAAAGCGGTTTGATCTCGTTCTGACTGCTTCAGCTCATATTGTCGTCACTGATCTTCTGCCAGGATGCCTATTAGTAGCATTTTTGCTATCACACAGGCTGCATCACTGGAGGTGGTGCGGTATGCGCAGCACACTCTTAATGTAAAATGCCGTACACTGAGGCAATATTATTTCATTTTGCTCTAATCGACATAGCTCTCGCCTGGATTGGTGCTGCTTAGAGGAGTATGAACTATATTACGGGCCAAAAGTAGTCTTCGACTGTACCATGGCCCTTCTGTGTTGGGCATGATTCGTACGAGTGCACCACTGGCGTTCGTTGCTTTGTGACTCACGCACTTGAGGTGTTCCTTGAAAGAGAGCCTTATTTCTAGTATGACTCCGAAATATTTTATGTGGGCCTTCGATTTTATTATGTGGCCTCCCACAGTAATGTGGACTATTTCCGTGTTCTTTTCTCCACTTATAAGAACGGCTTCCGTTTTGTGCTCCGCCAGCGCAAGCACAGCTGAACTTGGCCATTTCCGTACGGTCCTTATTGTGGAGTTACTTATCTGTTCCACCTTTCCCAGTAACTTGGCAGTTACAACGATTGCAATGTCGTCGACGAAACCTATGATTTTGGTCTCCTCAGATATTGGAAGACGTAAGACATGGTGCATGTCATTCCAGAGTAATGAACCAAGGACTGAGCTTTGTGGTGCTTCGCTAGTGATCTTGTATTCTTTGTGTCCATTGTCTGTGTGTCGTAGGTTAGTATTCTGTGTCTGAAGTGACTACTCACGATTTTAATTAGATACACTGAAAGTAAGTCTCTGAGTACCTGTAGTGTATGACTCCAGTTTACAGTAATCAATAATTCAAGTGTTATCACTTAGTAGTATTTCTTGGTACTCGCTTTCCACCTCTTGCCTTCTATTCCTTTTTGTGTTTTTTTAACGACTAGGTTACATACACAAACGTTCGCGGGAGGTGGGACCGTAAAAGAACGTTCGGAGTTATCTGGCATTCTAACACTGAACCTCACGCGCTGTGGTCAGATACCCTAACCACTGCGCCACGGCGCCCACTAGATTTATTGCGTCTATTATTGAGCGTTCCTTCCGGAAGCCATATTGATGTTCTGATAGTCCGTCTGCAGTTTATATCGCTGTTTCCGATTTGTTACAGATAATTCGTTCAAGTACTTTCCCAGTAATATATATGCAACATGCATAGTGGGTGGTATAATGATAGTTTTCCCGGCAGCTTATCGCCTTTTGTAAGTATATTCATCGCTTACTAATGTTCATCACTTCGTTTGCACGAACTAGAGTTTGTGCAGTTTCATCAAAATGATCTAGAAATACACATGTGATGCGGTCTATGTTTTTAAGGAAGAATGATTCGCAAAAGCCAGGCGGAAGCTGGATACAAAAAAGTTTTTCATGATGATGAGTAACTTTAAAAAAATAAAAAGTTTGCCTAGTATTCAGCGAGGCCATCAATTAGCCATTGAACTAGACGCCTCTCTTTCCACACAGCCAACAGTTCATTTTCTTTATTCTTTGAATATCCTGGGATCCATACCCCTTCAACAATCTAAATGATCTCAGCAATGCCTGCATGGATAAGCTAAACTTTTTCATTGTAAAAAGTAAACGGTTCCAGAAGCAGACGGGTGATCATCCATCCGTCACTTCTCAGTGGTATCAGAATATACATTTCTATATAGTCTAAGTTTACTTCATCGAGACTACTTCTTACCAACCAATAAGACCTTGATTTCTCCATTCTCAGTCATTATCTGAAACAGCCTCAAAATACAGGGTGTCCGCCGGGAAGGTATACTACTTTGTTTGTTTATAATTTTTGATTAAATGAAAGAGAATGGATCTTATATTGATAAATGTTTTATTTAATGTCGGCAATTATGTATGGAATACAATATCAGGTAAATGTCCGCCTCTGCTAGTCTCACAAATGCGAGCCCTTTTGAGCACATTTTTCATTACATTCTCACACATTTCACGCGGTATTTCATTAATTTCATCACGAATATTTTGTTTGAGTTGCTCAAGCGTTTCTGGTTTGTTTGCATAAACCTTGCTTTTAGATATCCCCACAAAAAGAAGTCAGGAGCAGTCAAATCAGGCGACCGTGGAGGCCAATCAACATCACCATTTTTTTAAATAACTTGTTGTGGAAAGAGGTCTCGCAGTAATTCCATTGTAATCCTGGCTGTATGCGATGTGGCACCGTCTTGTTGATACCACATGTTAATCAAGCCCAAAGCATGCAGTTGTGGTGTTAAAAAGTTTTCAATCATATCACGATTTCGCTCCCCATTCACAGTTGCCGTTACGCCGTTTTCATTTTCGAGGTTGATGGATTGTTTTGAACACTTCCTTGAACAGCAGTAATGTTTTCAGCCGATCTTGCAGTACGTTGTGGCCCATGCTTGGGCCTATCACCTACAGACCCTCTTTCTTCGAAATCATTCACTACACGATAAATAGTGCGTTTTGTTGGCACGTTGTTTCTTCCAAAAATGTCACGTAACTTTCTCATCGTCACAGTAATCGATGATTGATTTTGATAAAATGTTTTAACGATTAAAACACGTTGGTTTATCGAATATTTTTCCATAATAAATTTGCTACGTGTCTACTTCACGACTGCCAAATATAAACTGTCAAGACTAATGTTTACCAAAATGGCGGCAAAACAAAGTAGTATACGTTACCGGCGGACACCCTGTATCTGGAAACCTAAAATGTATATGGCATGGTATGGCTGTATTCCTGGATCCTCAGATGGCCGGTGAAGTTTCCAGTTAAGGTATGCTAATCTGAGGCATCTTAATAGCACTCAGCATAGTTTCTTTTTGTACTACATGATACAGCACTGTGATCGCTGTGATCGCTTCTACGGCTTCAGTCGGACCCACGGGATATGCTCGTGAAGATTTCGCCAGACTAGCTGGTATAGAGGGATTAATTTTCTCATTAGTTTCGGGAGACTGTAAAATCAAAGCTGCATCAAAGCTTTTTAAAGGAACCGAGGAGGTTGTAGTGACTCTGGGCTTTGGTTTTTTGAAGACGAGCCACTGCTTTCAATTATTTCACAGTGGTTCCATGACTCTGTTAAAGATTTTCTAAGTTCTTTATTCAATGGCTTCTTTATGTCAGCACCATTCGACAGTAGAAGGTGCGTACATATTTACATTGACTCTTGAGTTATTCACAGGTGAGTATAATCTGAACATTTTTATAAAATTCTTAAGTTTGGTCTTTCAGTACAAAAAACAGCATACGAAAAACTCTTTCTGGTAAGGCAAACATCTTCAAAGCTTACAATTACGGTCACACCTCGATTTAAGACTGTCCATTTCAATTGAATCTGCTGCTTATATGAAATATTTTACAATCCACTCCTATTCGAATCGTCTGAAGGCATATTGTCAACTTCAAAGTATTAAACATTGAATAGAGCATAAGAAAACTAGTAGCCTGGTTATTGCCCACAAAATTTATTAGCGGCATAGATCTATTTTAGCAAAGCAAAACAAAAATCAACGAAACTCATTTTACGGAAATCCTCATCTGGCAGTGCCGTTCTTAATGAATTTCAATACTCACCCTTCTTCGCCTGGCATTTACTGGCTGGAAAATAATTTGGTTAAACGAGTGCATCTATATGCTGCATGCTAGCTTGTTGTTTCATCATTTCGCATTTGTTTGTGCCATAAAGGTCGATAGTGCATCCGTGCTTGCTTATCCTTACATCCGTCCAGTGCTGGCTTTTTGGGTGGATGGCCATTGGCAGCATGGTACTTTGCACCCAACCCAACTGTCATTTCAATGGAAAGTGAATATTGTTTCCGACTCAGTATTTCTCACTATGCCAACCATGAAGTGAACAATCTGCACTGAAGATAGGGTGCCACGATGACTACGACGACGACGACGTTGTAAATGTGTAATATGCAGCTGCCACTATACCTCCTCGAATGCTTACATAGAACATGTGAAACATGCAACGCACTACTACCATCCCTCTATGGTGTCTTCTATATTCACTGCCGTTCTAGCAAGGATGCATAGCCTCAGGTAAGATATCAGCAGGCGTCTATTGTTTCCCCAAATGGCATGGAATTTCATAAATACAGAAGTAATGCGAAAAGTAAGAACATTGTCATTCCTGTCCCTTTTGTTTGTCAAGAGGGTGGCTACGAAATTGTTCTCATCCATGGATAGGAATGAGGGCTGGGTGATAGGGCGCTATTGTGTGTTGTGCAGCTATTTCTGAATTATGGTGAGCTACACGAAACTGAGGCAAATTGGTTTGTTGACAACGGACTGAGGTGAAGGTATCAGATTTTGAAGACACCCAAAGTTGCAAAGTTTTATTGGACAACTTGAAAGTTCCGAAGAGAAGTGAAGTGAAGACAGGAAGTATTTGCAACGCAAGAGGTAAGAAAATACTGTAATTAAATGGAATGAATGGGTATTTAGTTGTAAGTGCTAGAGTATGGCAATACGAACAAACGGAGTGCCAATCTGAAAATAGAATTTCAAATCAAAGTGTTTGAGTCTTTGAGTGGGTAGGTAAGGTGTCCCTTTTAGAAACTAGCCGACCACATAAAGCTAATAAAAAGTGGTTTCTCCTATCCAACTACAAACAACCTAATGAAACCATTTAACCACATCATCTCTGGCAGCGTCAAGTGAAAAATTGTTCAATCAAACAGAAAATCGAATCGAATAAGTGGACGATTATGCCAAAGGGTATGCTAATGCATACGATGCCGCACAGCAGCTTCTTGAAGTGAAATGGAATTCACCCACTTTGGGGGCTGATGCAGGCAAGCTTCCAAAGAAATTTTCTTAGAAGAAGCATTAAAAAAAAGAAAAAAAACTAGTATACAGAGAAATAAAGAAGAAGAAAACTTAAAGACCAAAGAAAATAAAATAGAAGAAAAAAGCGAACACTCTTGGAAAACACGCTGAAAGGATCAACGAAATTAAAATCGTTTGTTGAATCGTATATACTTTTTTCTATAAATGTTTTCTTTTATTTCTTTTACCTATATCCTTACCGAATCCTTTAGAATGTTCGAAAGAAATGCTACTTTCATCGGGTACCCGTAAAATCGAAGGCACATACTCGTATACGTTCATTCCACTCTTTGGTTTTGTTTTGCAAAGAGGACCCGTTTCTCCTTCAGCTGTGCAACTGAACTCGGGCTTTGAAGAATTTACATTCAAGCTTTGATACCTATTTAGAATTGAGTATTCGAAGCGTAAAGGTTGTTTCTTTTTTTATTTTGTTCTGTATGGCTCTGCCATTGTTGACGAGTGGAAGAAGAAAATTAGAATTGCATTTTCCAGCTTCTTGGGTTCGGAGTTGGGGTTTCGTGCATCTTAAGGAGTAAAAGTTTCAACTCAACATGTTTTCATCACTTTTTAGGGAGATTTATCTAGGGAAGTAATACCGGAAGAACTAACCAATTTAAGATTCAAAACATACATGATTTCAGTGTAATTGTCAATTGTATACAATTGTGGCGGTATACAATTTTTCGAACAAACTCGAACGGTAATTGTTTGAAAGTTCTTCTATCGATTAATTAGCGAAAATTAGTGAAGTCCTTGTTCTTTGACATGATTGCTTTGAATTTTCAGATTTTCTTTGCATTACATTTATTATGGGGGTAGGGGTATCTGTTAAGTCTTTGCTGAGCTGTTAGAAACGCATTGCAGAGCTGTGATTAAGTCCAGGTTTGACGATGAGTAATGCAGCTTTTGTCCTGGAAAAATCACTACCGATCACTTAAGGGAGTGCTTAAGGGAGTCTAAAAATATGGCAAACATATCTGCAGCTCTTTTGTGGATGTGGAGAAGGCATAAGATCGGGCTCCTTAAGGCTAATTCTGAAGTGTTCTACAGGAGTATCGGATTGATGGTTCCATATTGAAGGTCATATAAATGGATAAGTGGCGTTAAACCGTACCTTTAACTGTGGGTGTTCGACTTAATTAGGGATGCCTCTTGTCACCTCTTCTTTTCATTATATAGACTGGATGCTACAGCAGTATGAGCAGTAGTGAATGATTTGGTGATTTTTGGTTCCTCCGATACCATACGCAGGTAACGGTGAACAAAATGGAAGTGATTTCCTGACCGCCCAAGTGATGGAAAAACTAACGCAAAATTTTCTGTAAGATTGGTCGGGCAAGAACAATTTTCAGAGAGCTTGGTCGATCTATTAGTGTTTAGGCTATGTTATTAGTTTTTAACTCATTCCAACTCTCACATATGATGACAAATTCTGTGTAGTGACCGAAAAATAAGATCGCAGATTATTATTTGCGCGAAGGGTATATTCCACTGCCGCCTAATAATTCCCTACTAATACCTTGAGAGGGAGGTTTGTTCTTTCAAATGTTTGTTTTGTTTGAAGTTTGTTCTTCAAATGTTGTTCCAGAAATAGATTTGAGTCAGACTTACTCTTACTTGATCTCGCAGAGAGTGCACCATCCTTAGAATAACCCTCCAGTCCACTTTCCAGGAATTTGAGAATGAAAAGCAGATCTGTGGTTGGTGTATCCACATCTGATATTTAGTATTTGCCCAAATATTTTATTCCTTTGTGGATCAGTGTCCCGCAAGACACAGGAATATGTTCCAGAGTCTCACTGGACTCGTTGTAGAAGTCCTTCTTCTGCTACGCCTAGTTTCGTAAGGAAACATATCGGGAGACGTTATTCTTATTTAGGTCGATACATCAGACTGGTGTTATTCCAGGAGGTTGCTCTGTTTCTCTGCTTTGCTGAATTCTTTCTTTAGCGTGTGATCTCCTATTCTACAGAATCGTTCAGGATCTATGACGGGTTCTGCTGCTCCTTGTCTTGCTAGCGATTCCGCTGCTTTGTTACCTTCTCTTCCAACATGACCTGGTAGAGATATATTATATTATATATATATTTATTCTGCCCAAATAATTAAGTTTGTGTAAGCATTCCCGCACAAGTTTGAACCTGAAAACATGGGCATCAAATTCCTTGATGGCACTGTCTGACATTATTACTATATCACAATTCTTCTATTGTAATTTCTTTCAATATTAATTTGGACGCATCTACCTATGGCATATATTTCTGCCTGAAAGATGCTGGAGCTCTTACCCATTGGTTCGGAGTACCTTGTGCTTGATCAAAATATTCCTGCACCAGTTTCTTCTTCAGTGCTTGATCCATCTGTATATCACTTAATCGTGTAGTTGCTCAGCCTGTAGGTTGTGGATGCATTGTTTTAGTTCTTTTTATTACTGAGCTTCGATAGAAAATTCTTTTCAGATTGCGGATATAAGCTATTAAAGGGAGAGTTCTCCTGGTATTTCTAGAATTACTCGCAGGTACCAACTAAGCCACAACTGAATATGCCAGGCACTCAGTATTAAACACCTACTTCTTCGAACGGAAGTATCTATAATTCGATGGTTTTGTCAAGTGTGTCGTGATTACCGTGCCATCAGGTAAACAACCCTTTAGTAGGCCTAGGAATAGATGGCTGGATCTTATGTTATAGTAACATATTAGTTTTGGCGACTAAAAATATATCAATGTCAAATACATGAAAACTGCTAAGAAGAATATGAATGAATTTCGGGAAATTGGCGGTAAAAATAAGTAAAAGTCTTGGAAGGCCATGGAAAACAACTTCAGTGGAAGATAGCATTTAAGTACTACAAAGCGTTTAGGGCCGTTTGTATTTTATCTGAGCAATTGGTGAACAAATTTGATCAAGCTTAATGAGGTAACGACTTGTGCACAGTAGAGACGGAATGCGTTTCTTGAACTGAAATTTAAACTGCACATTGGGGATGGTATACTCCTCTTACGAAGGAAACATTGAAATAAACTCAGCATAAACATAAACTCTGAAAGTGATCGTATGTATTTCTTTATTGTGAAAGTAGCAGCAGTCTGCAACATTAATGAAAGCAGCAGTAGAAAGCAAGAAAGAATTGCTTGAGAACCAACATAGATTTCAGAACGCACACCAGTAGACGTAATGAAAATTATAGTGAAAATAGCACAGAAAGCTATAAGGGGACGAGGATGGAAGAGAAAGTCTAAGAATTACTACCTAGTAATAACTTTTAACATTAGAAAGCGTTCAATATTCCTCACTAGGATCAAATTTTTGAAACACTCAGATACACGCGTATACCAAAGTATCTCATCAAAAATATGATGGACTATTTCCGACCGCGAATCGTACTAAACAGCTTCTGTAAACAAAAACTAAGTCTTTGGGAGCATACCATAGGGATCTGTACTGCATCCATTACTGTGGAATATTATGAACGCCAGTGTCACTTGATTCCCAAACAAAAATTGTAGGTTTCGCTGACGATATCGCCATCGTTGTTATACTACTAGACGTAGGTACTTGAAATTTTGCACAGTTATTCCTTATTTTACCTAAATGCGATATGCGGGATTTTCCGAAATTCGAGGTCTAAGTGGCATTAAGGGTGGTTGGGATCGAATTTCCCATCTGTAAATATTGATTCCACGGCCGTAGCTCAGTACTGGCTCTCCGGATTAAAAAAATAAAAACAGATGAATTTAGTAAATTCGCCGCTGATTTATTTAAGGTATAAAATATCCTTCTGCGTTGTCCTGAAGCTGAGCAATGCTAAAAACAATTAATCAAATCATCGCCCACAATATTCCTTCAGTGGAGACCACGGCCAGCAATAGTATGTGTGTGTGAGTATATGGGCGCGCTATCCCATGATTATGCTTTGATCTTCAGTGTGCGATCTCTTCTAGAGTTAAAATTGAAAAAAAAACATTGTCAGTGCCAAATCTAAGATATTGTAAATTTTATTAATTAAGACATCCATGTGCTGTCAAAACTTCATGCAATTAAGAGACTTGGGAATATACGCGTAGGTACATATGTACATGCATATGCATGTGTAGACATAGAATTATTGCAATATTTTTCAATTTTGTTATATGAGAAGTTGTTGATCGTTAGATTTGTCCACATTTTAGAATGTTTTAATGGATTTAAATTTAATTTTGTGTTGAGTGGGTTTGTGTGTACTCTGTTGGCGATTCCCACGGGGGAAGTTATAATTGAGCTTACACATTTTTGGTATTGTATTCAGTTGGTAATTATGTTTCAATAATTAAATAACCGTAAACTAAAATGCGGGCGAAGCGAGGCGAGCACTGGTCAGCTAGTTCATGGAATATATCAAATACTTGAGTCGTACAGCTGCAAATACTTGTGCTGTACTCATATGTTATACATCATGTGCTACATAAGAAGGTCAAAGTTCAATGGAATACTGCTTTATTTGGACCGGGACCAAAAAAAAATTTCGAGCGTCACTTACCCACTGTTGGCTGTATGGTTAATTTTGAAGGGAAGGCCCTTTCTTGAAATAATTACCAAAAATCATCCAAATTTAATTCAGTATAAATTCAGTTTTGGATTAAAATAATTGAAGTAAAGTAGCCTAATTATAGAGAGAACACCGAATCTTGCAGTTGCAATGAGGAGAATGATTGAAAAAAATAGACTGGATCCTTTTGAGGGTTTATTGAAAACCGTTTTCCATGTTAACGGGGATTTTAGTAAATAATTGAAAAAAAAAACACACTCTTTTTTTTTGTTCATTCCATTCTTTTTTTGTTTTTTAGCAATTAAGCAATAGCAACATGAATTATAGCTAGAATTTCGAAGAAAAACATTTTTTTCTTTTAGTTTATTATAAGCTTTTTCTCAATTTGTTTCCTTTTTTAATGCTCTTTGCGCCTTTTTACATTAATTAAAAAAAAAAAACTTTTGCCGAATTTCCTATATTGCCTTACATTGCCTTTTTACACTAGTTAAAAAAAATATATTTTTAGCGAATTTCCTACGTTAGAAACCTCAGCCAAATTTTCTACAGCTCTCAAACTATCGAAGGAAAATCTGGGCTTGGTTTTCACTGGGCTCTGTCTAATTCTTTCCAACCACCAAAGTTTCCTCTTTCACCGCATCCCATAATGTGCTCGATGTTATCATCAAGTCCACAATATTCTCTGGAGTTTGTGTTACACCAATTTGTTCCTCTAGTTCTCTGCGCTGTATACAGAAGCGTGTGCACTGAAAAAATATATGCTGCACATCTTCTCTGGCCTCTCCGCAATGGACTGCGTCACTCTTGACAGAACTAGCCTCCTTTATTGTCTGGCTCCTATAATATTCTGGACAAGGCTGCACTCACCCGAGCAGCTTTGTCGTACGTTCGTTCAATATTCAAAATTATATTACGATTGCCTACCCTGATGGTGATTGTCCCACTTTTCTTGCAACTACTTACATACTAGTACAACTCCTGTTTTAAGTTCAGCGAGCCCTAACTCAACTGTTGCCATTTTCGTTACACTCTAGCAAAGTGTCTATGTTATAAGTTTCTGTTCGCATTTTTTTTTAAGCTCCAGCGTGAATCTATGCTATATACTTCTGTTCGTTTCATTACACTTGACCTCGAGCTGATACTACATACTCGAACGTGTGTCTATGGTAAATATGTTCATTATTATTTTTCTTAGACTCGACTAAATTTATTCTACCACATCTAAAGTAAGTAGTTTCATTTTAGTTAGTGGTGATTCTTCGGCGCTCAAAAATCTGGAAATAAATAACGAATACGCCTTATTAAGAAACAATCAAGCGAGCTCAACTCTTACAGCATGAAATATTAAAACAAAAAAAAACTTTGCGATCGAAATTGTATACGCAAAAACAAAAGCTTAATAAACAAAATAATAGAAATCAGCACTATTTCGGCTGGGCGCCAAATGCTAAAAGTCGTGGCAAAATTCAAATTTTTGATGTGTTAATTGGAAAAAAATTGATTTCTCAAAGGAAAATAAACAGAGCTTCAAACACAAGAAAAAATTGTTTGACTGGATGAGCCGTTTGATTTATAGAGGTCAAACTTGAACGACTTTGATCTTCGGTAAAAAAAAAAAAAATTATATGATGTCTCATGTTTCCCCGTACAAATTTCGAATATTCACCAACCAATATACTTTTCTTTAATTACAGTTCGGTTGTGTTGTTCTTTAAGTAAATTAAAATATTAAAAAAAAGAAAATAAAATGTCGCCTATTATTTTTAATAAATTTTGTATTATAACATATTTTTAAGTACATTTTTTTACTTTTCATAGAGCTGTAAAAAAAAAGTTAACTAAGGTAGGGAAAAATTTAATAGGATCTTAGACCTTAGCTATTTGTTAAACGTTATGCAAAATTGCGGCTGCCAGATATTGCCGATTTACGAAATAGAGGGATTTGTTTAAAACAAAACCCATATTCCATACCAAATTGAATTTTTTTTTCTCTCGCTCTCATTAGTGAAGTTCAACGCTGTGAAAAATTATAGACTCAATTAAATTTTTTTTTTTATTAGAATGAGTAATAAACATTTATTATTGGTGTTGTTCCAAATTATTGTCATATAATATAATAACAATTGGGCTCGATGTGTACAGACCAAAACAAGGATTTGGAACGTTAGAGATGCGGTTCGGCCAAAAAATCCTCAAGATGATACTTAAGCATTTGTTTACAAAGACTTGCAGCTTGCGTGTGTTAATGGTGTCCACCTTCCAAGTACTGCACCCATAAAGCAGCACTGATTCTACGTTGGAGCGGAACAGTCGCAGCTTGGTTCTTAAGCTGATATTCTCCAGATTTTAGATAGCATTCCGAACGCAGCTTTAGCCTTCCCGATTCTGCTGCACATACCCAGTTCGGTGCCACCGCGATTAGCCGAGACCACACTTCCTAAATAAAGAAAGTTATCAACTTTCTCGACTTCCGGCAACGTAAAGTTGAGCGCGGTTGTTAGAAGAAGTGCTCAGGGCTTTTGTTTTGGCTGTGTTTACTTTTAGCCCCACTTTGTTTGCCTCAGCTTCTAGATTTTGGGCCATCAGATGAAGATCCATTATCCGATGTGAAAGTAGACAAACATCGTCAGCGTAATCTAGGTGTTTAAGGTAAGATGTCATAGTCCAACGAATTCCATAGTTGCCTTCCGTCAATGCTGCACGGAGTACATCGCTGATAACCACCAAAAACAATAGTGGTGACAGTATGCACCCTTGACGTACTCCACTTTGGACTTCAAAATCCTCCGACACCTTACTATTGTGCACGACGTGACACTTACTGCCCTCGTATGTAGCCTTGATAATAGCTATAAGTTTTTCTGGAATGCCTCTCCTGCGCAAGGCCAACCAGATAGCATCTCGATTCAATCTGTCGAAAGCTTTCTCGAAGTCGATAAACATTAAATGTAGCGGAGACCTATACTCAACGCATTGCTCGATAATGATCCGTAAGGTGTTTATGTGGTCGATGCAGGAGGATCAAGCGCGCAAGCCTGCCTGTTCGACATCAAGAGTTGAATCTAAATATTCTTTAATTCGTTCTAGAATTATTTTAGCTATTATTTTAGCCACGGCTGGAAGAACGCCTCTCCAGTTACCGCAATCCATCAAGTTTCCCTTCTTTGGAAGTTTAATGATTATCCTCCTTTTCCACTCCTGTGGAAATTGTTGGCTATCCCAAGCTCTCCGTATTAGTTAATGCAGCAAATCTGCCGATGTATTTGGCGCCGCTTGAAATAGCTCGGCAGGGATGCCATCAATACCCACCGCTTTGTTCTTCTTGAGGGACTTGATTGCTGTTATTATCTCGGTTCTACTAAGAGGTGCGGTGCGTATTCGGGAAGCTGTTGCTTTGAACTGCTCATTCGAATTCAATATCATACCGCCATCGTCTAAGTGATTTAGCACTGTAGCAAAATGTTCTCTCCATCTAGTGAGCTGATCCTCATCCGAAATCAAAAGGTTACCGTCTAGACTCCTCACTGGATGTTGTTTGGAGTTTCAACCACCAATGAGCTCCTTAGTGATGCTATAAACAGTCCTACTGTCGCACCTATTCGCTGCTTCTTCAGCCCTTGAGGCCAGTGAGTTGACATATTGACGTTTGTCACGTCTCACACTACGCTGCACTTCTTTCTTCTTCGCACGGTATCGGGTTTCAAGCTCGGTTCTCTCTACTGCTGAGGCCACTGCAATCCGAGCTTTGATTGCTGTACGTTCATCGATCTGTCTCCAGGTGTCTGTAGAAAGCCATGTGCGGTGGTGTTTCTGCTTTTTACCGACATTCGTGCGTGCCCCAGTCGCAAAAGCATTTTTCACAGCACTCCAGTGGTCATCCATGTTCTCTTGCAATATGCTGCTGATTGCTTCTGCTTCTAAGGCAAGATGGTCCCTGAACTGTTGGCGCACTTGGGGAACCTTGAGCCTGTCGATATTAAACCTGGTGATGTTAAGTAGGTTTGAGCGGTTGCTGTTGACGGATGCAGTACGAAGGCGTAAATGAGCTACCATAAGATGGTGATCTCGTTCTAGTCCGACGTCAGCTCCACGTCTGTTTTGGACGTCCAGGAAACAATTTCTAAAGCGGCGACTGATCGCAATGTGGTCGATCTTGTTGGATGTTCGTTGCCTATCAGTGGAGACCCAACTGATCTTGTGGCAGGTGTTATGCTTAAACAGCGTACCTCCGATGACTAGGCGGTTGGTATTGCAGAGCTCCACAAACCGCTTACCGTTGTCATTACGGTCTCCCACGCCGTGAACTCCCATCACGTGCTTAAGCATGGTGTCGTCGCTACCCACCTTGGCATTGAGATCTCCCATCACCATTACGATGTCCGCAATAGGCGTTTTGTTGTAGGCGGCGCCTAAGTGGCTATAAAAATCATCCTTTCCATCCTCAGTCGCGTCTAGAGTCGGAGCATAACACTGTATGATGGTCATTTTTCTAACTCAGCTCTGGAACCTAGCCGTCAATATCCGGTCACTATGGGGTTTCCAGGATATGAGGCTACTACGTGCTGCTGGAGTTAGCATGAGTCCTACTCCGGAACTCTGCGCACTTCCAGCTGGTTTACTAGAGTAGAGCATGACAGTGCTTTTTGTTGGGGAGATGCATTCCCAGCATCGAACCATCTTATCTCGCTCAGCCCTAAGATGTCTATTTTATACCGTGCGAATTCGCGTTCTAATTGAGGAATCTGCCATTAAAAGGCCCTTCCTTGAGTGAGTCCAGGAGAGTCTTAATGTTCCAGAATCCAATCGTTGTCCGTGTTCGATAGCCAAAGGCCTCATCAAATTATCCGTCCGTAGCCGAGGCGTTGGTTTCCGTTTCGGAGCAAGATTTGTTTTTACGGTTGCGGCTCGCTGGGCCACAGACCAACCGACACTTATCCTATTCTTTGGCGCAGGAAGCTCGCCATTCGTCCTCTCCCGTTAGCAATTTCCGAAGAAATCCCCAGATGGCACCACGAGGAGGTGGGAGTAGGGCCTACTAACAGAGCTGCTAGGTTTTCGGCTGCAGTGGCTCTTTCTCGTTACTTAGCGGACCAACACCTATCGGGAGATGCAGCCCCTACGAGGCCTTTGTTAGTCGTTTGCCACCCACCCTTTTAGACACCCTGTTATTACTTCCATTATGAACTTTTGAATATTTGAGTAGTAAAATATTATGTTTATCCCCTGTGGTGAGAAAGTCTTACTTCAAAAGAAGATTCTGGAACTGCCTGTAAAGCATTTTTCTCAAAATTCGCGAATTTCATATCCCTGAGAATTTCCTTTGAGCAGAAAAAAAACTGTCACGATATCCTTATTCCTTTAAGAGTTATGATTTTTCCAAGTAAATAAGTCAAAATGAGCCACTGTGCCCCCTTGGCTCAAGTGGTTGGTGCTTCGGACCATTGCGCGTGAGGTTCCAAATTCTAAGAAAACACCAACAAGTTTTTCATGGACCCACCTCTCGCAAACGACTGACAAACATCCAAAAGTATTGTTGTCACGAGAAAGCTTCTCCAAACGAACTACCCTTAGGATACGGCACTAAACGGTAGGTCCCTTCCACTCGTGTGAAAAAATATAGCGCACACAATAAGAGTGGTTGAGAAAAACGAATCCTAAGCACTTAAAGAGCTGTTGCGCCAAATTTTTTTTTTTTATTCTTATTTCGGATCACCCTGTACCATAGGAATCTATACTGCAGTGTTTTCATAGAAAAGTATTTGCCTTTTGGCATTTAATTACAGGATTTCCTAAAGAATATTCACAGAAGAAATAATACATAGTAACAAGGATGCATATGCAAATCACCCACATCTAGTTCAAAGTTAATGCCTTGTGCAAACAATAGAGCTTGACATTGACAACATATTCCATACATATTACATCTCGAATATTCCTTAAATCAAAACAACCTCCCAAAATACTCTCGTTACATGAATATTTATAATGAAAAATCAGAACAGGACTCGAGGAGAAAAACGTCTGCTATTCAGAACAAAAATATCATGAATGCTAGAATGATACAGCTATCCCCAAAAGAAATAAAAAGCGGGTTATTACAAATTTTTTGTATCTCTTCCTCAACCCTTAAAATATTCTGCCTAACCCTTGCAGGACTCCACCCACTGACTGATAGATATTTGCATCTAACAACGAACTGCCTTATGTCGACCCTCGAAAAATAATTACTTCGTCCTTTGATGGAACGTGGCCGCGCATGGAGGCAGTAATGAAATCAAAAGATCCTGTGGGGGATTTTCAGCAATTGCACATTTGGAATTTAAATGAGTGTATTGGCAAATGTATGTGTGTGCGCAGTATATCTGCTACTAATTAATGGTGCTTTATAATAATTCAGATTGCATCGTCTCTGCACATGAAGTTCAATAGAAACCTGCACATTAGCAGGACATCCAAAACCAGCAATTTTATCTATCTATCAAGGGTGCGAGTGCGCGTGTGTGTGTGTGCATGTGATGTTAATAATTTGCACTTATAACACCGGATCCGAATGTGATGAATATCCAAATTAATTTCCACTCGATAATTTTACACCATTAATGTGGCGCAACTGAAATTAAAAGTGACATTTCGGAGGATAGTTGCATTGGCTGGTGCACTTATGTATGTAGCCATCGCGAATAAGGAGATTAGAGGTTTTCAAAGAGGAGCTTCGAGAGAGTTAATTTATTCATTGCACGTAGTGATTAGTGGCATTGATATTTTGCTAATGGAATATTATATTCGGTGCATGAATGGGGATCACGTTTTATATCATTGTAATCCTAATTGAATTTGATTACATTCCAGAAACAATAGTTAAGCGATGCATACTATCCTATGATTCGAGTCTGTAAAAGCATTAGCATATAAGCTGTAATTAGTTAGAATTCAATATCTAGATATCATATCATATAATACTGTGTGAGCATCAATAAGCGGTACTAAGGACTACTTAGTTTTTGCTTCTGGATATCTACCACAAATGCAGATCCACTTTTGTCTTCAAATGTGCGGATTTATACGCATCAATACAGCCAATATAGGTTCCATTGAAAGAGACTTATCCTCTTTAGGTATTGCCTGAGGTTACCACGTACATTATTATCCTACTAGCTATAGTCAGTAGAACGGTTATTTGGAGCGAGAAAATATCTATTTGAGATCTGTAATTAAAACTTCTCTTTAAATGGAGCCTGCCACATTTGTATTACTATTCCATTATCAGACATTAATGGTGTCAAGTTTTCGTTCTTCAATGAAGGACTTGGCTTCATTTCTGTTATCCGTTTTTTCCAGTGTTTTTCCTTGTCTTCGTGTAGATGATAAAGTGTGAAAGACCCCATTGCTGATCCGATTTATAGCTTCTCGAAGATTTCGACAGATCACATATGCTTGCTCTAAAGTCCCCGCATAATTCCCAGTCCTGACACAGATAAGTCCGATTCTGAAACATAAATCTCTGAAGATAAACTTCTGCAAGCTGACATGGCTCCTCTTTTCGTCGTCGTAGAGCTTTCTTCAGCTGTTTTGTTTTTACGTTAAAACGAACCCATAACTCAACGTTTTTAACTGCTAAATGTCCACCTCATCTCACCTCTCCACCGAGGTCACTTCCCCACCCTAATTCACAAGGAAGCGGGGTGTTTCACTAAGATTAGGAGTACTCACCTCTCTATGTATCCTCAACAGCTGATTTGTCATTTTCCAGCCGTGGTCGTACATGACGAGTAGTTTCCTATATTTTTAGTATTCTCCCATTCCTTATGACACTTCTTGTCCATGGTTCTTGGGATTCTGGCAAGTTTTCGACATTTCTTTGATTAAAATCTACATCCAATATCGAAAGAGATAGCTCTATGATTTAAAATTACAACCCATTCATTTTGCGTCTTCTGATCGCAAATGTCTGTTTATGGTTACTAGGTTAAGTTAGAGTAAGAGTCTGTACCCTCATCATATACGCTTAGACCAGAAGAGGTACATTATGATAAAACGAGATCCCACTAACCAATGCTGCCTAAATACTAATTTAACCAACCCGATCATTTTATAAAGCTGAGGATGCTTCCGGCGTTAGTGTTCTCCAGATCGCATAGATAGATCATCGAAGAGAAGAGCTCCCATATGGTGTAATCTGGAAGTGCAGAGTAATTGGAAAATAGTTTATCCCTCCTCTTCATACTTGCTCCTGCAGAAATCATTTCAAAAGAAGTTTCACCTTTTAGCCTGTAAGTCCTGTAAGGATACACATAAAAAAACCTTATATGTGATCACTTTAGCTAGACCAACCCATTTGAGCTTTGTTGATCCAGTCTAGCCCAGATATATCTGGACATTTAGCACGTAGCTTCTTCTGCGAATGGTCTTACTGATTACGTCCAGCTAAATTAATGTTTTCGAGTAGTTAGAGGCATACCCATCCCAACCCAGCATACAGTTCCGAATTCTGTTGAGCTCGTCAGCCTTGCAGTTAACTGGAATGTCTCTGTCGTCTGACACTCAGCTTGAGTGAATGTTGTATTGCTCCGCCATCTCCAGCAAAAACCTTTCAAGTGATTGAAGACAATTCCAGGGACCAAATTGCCGCTTAACTCTCCTTGAGCATTTACCATGAGCCCCTGTTTCTTTGTAGGGAGAGATTTCGGTAAATGGCGCAAATATGTTTCTGTTTACCTGATACAAAATGATGCCCCGCCATAGCCCTCTCTTCAGTTCGCACATCGCTACTCTCTCTGCCAGGCATCTTTTTTACAAAGCATCAAAACTACTTCTTTTTTTTCATGGGCGGGTAGGGGTAAAAATCGTTTATGGATACTTACAGCCCGCGCTACGAGTTGTCCCCGACTCCATGCTCCATGATTACAAAAAAACAAATATTTGGCGCAACAGCTCTTTAAAGTGGCAGGGCCTAGCTTGTCGCAACCACTCATGTTGTGTGCGTTATATTTTTCACACGAATCGAAGGGACCTACAGTTTAATGCCGAATCCGAACGGCGATTTGAGAAGCTTTTTCGAGACAACAATGTTCTCGAATGTTTGTCAGACGCTCGCGAGAGGTGGGACCGTGAAAAAAACTTTTTAGTGTTTTCAGGGATTCGAACTTGGAACCTCATGCGTAGTGATCCGGCACACTAACCACTTACGCCACGGTGCCCACGGTGCTCCATGATTATGTGCTAAAAAAAAACCCTCCTATTTCCCTGTCCTGTTGCTCACCTGCGGCACCGCCAGTCAAGGCATTCCTTCGCAGGGGCAGGTTTGACATTTCGTCATTTCTTTTTAGCTGCCTGAGCTGGCAGGATCTTCGTTCCTCCCGTTTCTCATTGCTCGTTCATCTATACGCAGTTGCTGCATCATACTTGTGATTACTACATTTGCAGTCTGCCAGCCTTCGCTGCTCGCCAGCATAAATGAGGTCAGGCTTCTTGGGGTCACTTGGCCGCCAATTGCTCTTTCTAGGATGTTCCTGGCCCTGATGTAATTTTGGCATTCTATCAGTACATGCTCCGCGTTCTGCATTTTTCCTTCACAGTGCTGGCAGAATGGGTCATCCGCGTGCTTGTGCTTGTAGAGATACTCCCTGATAGAAATTCTGTGAGGTAGTAGTTTACCTCCCCGTGCTTTCTGCTAATCCATTCATCAACTCCGGGGATCAATTTGTATGTCCATCGCCCTTTGGTTGTGATGTTCCACCTATGTTGCCATTCTGTTTTTATATCTTCTATAGCTGCTGTTCCGTCATCGTGCTCGTTTTCACGTAGGGCCGCAGTCTTCTTCGCGTCTAGATCGATAGGCATTCGGCCTGATATTACGCTTATCGCATCTAAAAGCGCAGCATCCTTAGAGATGCGATTCTATGCGCCGAGTTCATCGTTCTAATGTATGACTTACGATGTGTCGCTGATGCCGATATTGGGGCCGCATACAAGAGTATTGACCTACTCACGGTTGTTAAGAGATTTCTGATTTGCTGCCTTGGTCCCCCAATATATGGCATTAGTCTGCATAGTGCCGCTACTGCCCGGGAGACCTTCTCGCCTGCGTACATTAGGTGGTCCCTGAAGCTGAGTCTGTGGTCCAGTATCACTCCCAGGTACTTGATGTGCAGCTTCGGGTTGTGTGTTATGTGCGGGCTTGTGTGTGTTGTGTGGTGGGGTTTTAAATTTAGCTTACACATTTTAAGTACATATTGTATTCAGTTGGCAATTCTATTTTAACAAGTATTATCAGTGAAGTATTGACCGTCAGCTAAAATGCGGGCGAAGCAAGGCGAGCACGGGTCAGCTGGTCTAATCTAAACGCAATAAATAATTGAATCTCAAGTGACTTAAACATTAGAAAAGCTAGTTTTAAGCAAATGGGTGTTAGATTTCGTATTCAAGTAGTTCGTGGCACTTCTTTGTGTTCTTTGGAAAGAGCTCCAAGTTTTAGAGAAACATCATCCTAATATTGGCCCTGTACCGCCAGTGCAAGTGGAATCATATGTATTTGTTTCAGTTGGCTAAAAAAATTACTCCCAGCATCTAACTGCCTTTGGTCAATCAGCGTCGGTTCACCTAAAAATAATTAAATCCCACAGTTTACTGTTAATTAAAAATTTTAATTTCGTCTTTTTGCAATAAATTGAAAGGGAATTTACTCTGCCATATTAAGCAATTATTTCGTATATTGGATTATTTTCCCTACATTCGATTCGCCAACCCACCACAACCTGATCACATTAAGAGATGAAATATTTCCCAAACATTTTTAATTAACAACTTACCCCATAATTTTAATCACATTACAACGAAAATGTGCGAGTTTTTCAGGCCCACTGGCCTCCTAACAAAAAAATCCTCATTGTTTCGATAATTTTTTTTAAAGTATCTCATCCACATGACATCGATTGTTTCGCAATTAAAATCCAATGTCGAATGTATTTTGTAGCTTCTGTATTTAATTCACACATTTGCATATACAATTTCATTAATCATGGTCAAAATCATAAACGAGATTATTGTAAATTAACGCAAAATCCATTTCAGTCAACAAATGAACCAAAAAAAAAAAAAACTTCGAACAATCGGTGATAAATACGTTGGTCACACGCGAACAAAGTAAGAACATTAAAAAAAAAAACAGAAAACGCAATCAGGATAAGCTCCTAAAAAAGTGTCGGGAAAAGCGTGCAAATTATTTGCATTACACTATAATTAATAATAATTGCCAAAGCAAATCAGCCAACAATCCGCACACTGGCTGCCACAGACCGCCCATGGGTCGGGGCACCCTCTTAAACCATCATTATCGACTGCATGCGCTTACAACCAACATCGGACATGCAATCACAGAATGTGACAACTATACTTACCACACTCATCGCAAATCCTTGTCACGTGCCATGAATGCGTGTGTGTATGTGGGCAGGGGGGCGAGAGGAAATCATTTGAATGGTAGATAGGATCTTTTCTGCCTTTTTTTCTGACCAGTCTCATTTTGGAGCTCGTTTTTTAAATGACCACAGTCAAAGCCAATTGAATGACGCTAACCCGCTTTAGAAGGGATGTTTGTTGGCAGCACACCCGGAAATCCATCCGCCACCCTCACTGTGGACAAACAGAATTATTACGAAGCCCATTGTCAGGGAGGACATGGAAACTGCCACGATAATAAGAATGGGCACGAAGCAGCAGCATGGTAGTGAATTTCGTTCTTGCAACGAAACCACTAACTAGATTGTGTAAATTCAATCACTGGGTTCCCACAAATTCCCGGAATAATGGTCAACAAAATTCAGCGGGTACCAAAATTGCAAGTTCCCCTCGTACCATCTCGTACCCAACCGACTGACGTGACCCTTTCAATGAGAGCCGTATGCGTATACAATGCCGACCAGTCGATAATAAAAAACAAACTAAGGCTAGGTGAAAGGCTAGAAAGTGAATCGATGAATGAGTGTGAATGAATGAATTCGTTAGGAGGTGAGTGAGGTGGCCATTTGTCTGTCGCACACCGAAACCAGTGAAAACAATTGCTTTTGTGGAATCAATACCGCACGACCGGGTGGCAAGACCTACTGTGCAGTGCACTGAAACAAATTCCATAGTAGGCGGCAAAAAAAAATTGTATTACTGTCTACCACGTGTAGCAGCATCCACAATCCGGCAATTCAGGCACAGGTCACGGTACACACGTTCACAGAATTGTACAAGCGATAAAGAGTGTAAGGCTTCCGTGGGACCACTATTGAAGATTATAATGAAGAGCTCCACTTCAATTCTTAAAAAAAAATTATAAGCTCATACTCGATTGTGCTGATTTTTAAGTCACATCGTACACCAGTATCACTTCGAAATTTTGAGAATAACTTTGTAAGCTTTAACAAAGGCATAGGAATCTAAGTAACGATTAGAAAAGATATTACGCACTTTCTTACGTCATCTCGTCAAGAATTGTTACCTGGTTCCACTTGGGAAACTACACGGGTACATAATCTGTACCAGTCAGCTTAAAAAAACAGCAGGAAGGGTGAACGGAATTAAAAGGATGGTAAGCGGCTCGAAAAGACGAGACATCGGAAGGATTACAATTCGGAAGGGGTACTCACAGGTATGATAAATACGAACAAATGATGAGGCTTATATAAATGCGTCTCGGCCGGCTGCATTTATGTACCATATGTCGCTCACCAAGATACTTCCGGCTCAGTTCCATCGTTCGAGAATTTGCGCAAATGACAATCAGACTCTGGGATGGTATCCAAGATATACCATATTATGATGTCAGGAGGACAATGAGGTTCAAACTCAGAATAGCACTAAATGAAGTAAAGATGATAAGTGGTTAGATTAACGTCTTACATTTCGTCTTACTAATAATAACTAGTATCGCTTGTGGCCCAAATTCAACCTCCCGTGCAGGGAAGGCAAAGGGATCCAAGCTCTTACAGCTATGAACGTAATCGAAATGTTTTCATTTAATTGGTTAATTGGAAATCATGTGTGTATGTTTACTTTATTTTACCTGACTTAACGGTAACATACGACTGATTGATTTGGTTTTTTTTTTTGCACATCTATGGCACTATACCTTTTGAACGATATAATATTCATCCCCCTCCTTTTATACTAAATACTAAAAAACACCTACAATAAATTTCGTGTTCACCTATTAATACACTCATACTTCGCTTCGCGCGAGGGTTAGGGGAATGAAAAGTTTCGCGCAAAACGAAGTAAGAACGTCATATAAAATAAGAGGATGCGTTCCTGAAGATAGGGCATATGAAAAAGTGAAAGAAATTTGAAACGTTGTAGTAAGTACTTAATTATAAAAACTAAATCCTCGGATTCAAACGAAAAAAAAAATACAGATGTTAAAAACAATATTATAATTATGTTAAAAATATTTTAATTTGCATTTCGTTTAAAAAAAATCTATTGACACCATTTGGTTTTAATTCTAAATGAACTGCCCTATAAGGTTTCAAAGATGCCCTTATGCTGCTCTGAAACTTGTTGAACCGCCCTTCGTCAGGATTCTGGAAACCATATCGATAATCCTGGCCAGGTTGGTTGTAGTCATTTTATCTTGCTCTGTAGTTGCCGCTTTTGCAGAAGGTTCAGGTTGTTGATATAATCAATCATCTCTTCTGCAGCCCATCAGCCCTCTTCCGTCTTCCATCAGAGTCTAAGATTTCATAAATTTTTTCTTGATTTTGGCCTGCAAAGCCTACTGATACTACCGAAATGAGGTTCCTTCGCGGTGTTGTTTGAATAACTCGTAGGGATCGAGTGCGCAACACCAGAGTACGCGAGGCGCTCAACGTTGAGCAGCTACTTCTCCGAACGGAACGATCTATGCTTCGATGTTTTGGTCACGTGGTGTGTATGCTCCCAGACCGGCTTCCAAGACGCGCCATGGTTGCCATGCCATTAGGTAGGCCACTCGCGGAAGGCCTAGAAATAGATGGTTGGATCAAGTCCGACATCTCTCCTGGAGCCGCTTAGGGATTCCCCCTGTTGAATTGGAGTCAATGGCGGAGGACCGAGAAGGATGGAGAGTCCACCTGAACATCCTACCCCCGCGACCCTCATGAAGGATTAGCGGGCCATTGAAAATGAATGAATGAATGAAGCCTACTGAAGCAGTTTGCCTACTAAGTTAAAAAATTTTCAAAAAATTTTGCAATTTTTTTCCAAAAGCTTCGAATGGTGTCAATGCCACGATCTTTATCAAATGCTTTGATTAGCTAAGAAAATGTGTGCTTAGGTAATTTAGCTTGAAGGTGGAAATTACATCCTGGTCCATCGGTTGGATTAAAGCCGTTGTATTCGGAGGTAAGAAAACAACTTTGATGTTTGGGTACAGGTCTGTAAGATATGCCGGATAAGATGTTGGGTTGTCCAAAACAAGTAACGCTTTGAAGGAAATGTTGGACTTTTTGCATTATCCTTCGACTTCAGTGGCAAAATGTTCCGTCAACTATTCCTTGAATATAGAGGCGGTAACACAGGCTTTTTGCTCGACCTCCAGTAAACAGGCAAATGCCTTTGAAAGCCCTCGGATTTTCAAATGTATGAATAACCATAGGTTTCCATCTAAAATCGCCCTCAGCACTACATAGATACATACGTTTGTATCAGTTAGCAGAAAAACCATGGCGCGCCATCACTGCGCAAAGCGAAGTCGCACAATTCGAATCTAGGTAGATATATGAAAATCGCGCAAAAGTGAAACAGCAAAAAAACGAAACCGCGCAAAGCGAGGTATGAGTGTATATAAGATAATAATATAAGTTTGGCGCAACAGCTCATTACGTGTCTGGTCTAGCATCTCGCAACCATTCATGTTGTGTGCGTTATATTTTTCGCACGGATGGAAGGGACCTACAGTTTTGTGCCGTATCTGAAGGGCAATTGGTTTTGAGAAGCTTTCTCGTAACAACAAGTACTCTCGAATGTATGTCAGACGTTCGCGAGAGATGGGAACATGGAAAGAAAAGCCTCGATCTAAAATTGCACTTTTTTGGAGTCTTAAAGCCCTGCACCTTCCAGGGGACACCCGGCTTTTATTAGCTTCATCAACATATGTGCAATATGGTCGAATAAAAATGTGCGCAGTGATTAAAACATTAGTACCGTTTTTCTGATACTCAAAAACGAGAACAGCCTAAGCTGCGTCAATTATAAGAGTAAGTATCAGTTTTCTTAACATCGCTTATATACTATCCACTATATAGTGTGTGCACTTAAAGTCATTTCTCACCAACCTGATTAGTCTATATCAGTGCGGGCATAGGCCAGGAAAGCTCTCCACTGTCCAAATGCTCTCACTATGACAGATCTTTGAGAAGACGCAACAACTTAAGATCGATACCCACCACTTTCTGTCGATTTTATGGACGCTTATGACAGCTTCTATAGAGACGAAGTGTACGGAGTCATAACTTTACAGCTGGCATTACCACTAGGCTCGTCAACTCACGCAGGGTGACGATGGTAAACTCACATTGCTTTATCTAGGTCGGTAATAACTTCACCGAGGCCTTCGCTATCAAAAAAGGATTTAGACTAGGCGATGCGATGTTATGCTAGTTTTTCAGCATTGTTCTCAAAAAATGGTGTGAAACGCAAAAGCCAACATAAGAGGCAAAATTTATTAAAAGTATCCGTATATTCAACTGCTCGCATTGGCGTGATTGGAAGAAGAAAGTGTGATGTTAATAGTGCTTTGATAAGCGTTGAGGCAGAAGCAGCAAGAATGGGTTTGACGGAGAACGAGGGCAAACTCAATTATGCTGTTAAGCAGAAAAGAATAGAATGTCACGAAAGGCAGCTGCAACGTTGAGGTATTTAGAAACTTTGTCTGCCTGGACCCCGGTATAAACTGGAGCAATGACACTAGCGCTGAAGTCAAGCGGGGATTCAATCTTGTCGATCACTGTTTCTTTGGTCTAAGAAGGCAATCGAGTAGTAATGCATTCAACTAAGATAACCCCATTCTCCTGTATGTCACAAAGACATGGACCTTTTTAAAAGTGAATGCGCATGCTCTTGGTTACTTTGAGGGGAACGTTCTACTAGAGATCTTTGGTATGGAAGAAGAGTGCGCATACAACGACTGAGATCCCTTGATTACGTAGTCTGGTTGAACATCAACACTCCGGCACGGAAAGTCTTCGAATCCATCCCGAATTACGACTCACTGGAGGACATCACCGTAGATGGTGCGATCAACGGGTAAGGGACCTCAACCAACTTTGTGTGCGTAACTGGGGGCAGTTCACTTATAAACGAGGAAATGGTGCGCCATCTAAGTAAGCCAAATATTGGCAGACAGTATTTGGTTTGCAGCTTTGGATATTATGCACGATTAACCTCAACCGGCGGACCTACAAACATTTTTTTGTGACTGTTATAGCCTCCTAAGACCCAGTGTACTACGGAAAGTGCAAATTCCACTAATTCATTTAGACCGGACACTTTTTTTTTTGCAATTCAGTCCCCTCACCACATACACTACATAATATTTACCGCGGTTTACGTGAACAATTTATATGAGAATGACCTAAAGTACAACAAAAATTACGATTTTTATTTTATTACCTTTATAAAATGGTTTAATACTCCTGTTCAACCAACAGGCTCGACTTTATTTTATTGGAAAAGGAATTAAGTTAACAAAATAATAAAAGACAAAAAAAAGAACAAAAATGGTGTCTTCGTCGACCACGTTACTTCTTTACAACACTTTCTTAGCACAAGGAAGGAAAACTACCCTCTCTCTCTTCTCTATCTCCTTTCTCTCTTCTCTAATCTAGTACGGCTCAAGTTTTGCTGTACTAGATTTTACATCTTATAGTTCGGCCGTCCTGACTTCTGATCGTCCCCGAGCAGATCCATGGCTTGAGATGATTTGGTTCAGCGACCGAAACGAAGGGCTTCTGACTGTATTTACATTCGTTTATGTCTCCGACGAGATACCTGTCGTTGGGAAGAATTCGATGGATGAGAAATGGTCCTTTAAACAAAGGTTGCAATTTCTTGTTCGTGCCGGGTTCCGTAGAGTGCTGTCGTAAAGCGACCAGATCTCCTTCCCGATATTGGTAACATTCCTTTTTCGTTGCGTTATAGTAGGCTTCGTTAAGACTTTGTGACGTTTTAATGCTTTTGCTCATGTCGTCGCGAATACGGAACAAGTCGCGATTGGTGTTGTTGACCTCATTTACCAAGTCTGCAACTACATCTAAATTTACTTCAACACCTCGTTGCTTCACGCCGAACAGAGCAATAGCCGGCAATTCCTTAGTGGAGACATTCGTCGCATTATTCATGGCGTACTCGCACCTATTTAATACCTGGTCCCATTCTAACTTGACGTCACTGAGCTTGGCGAGCATCGGTCGTAGTGTCCGGTTGTATCTTTCAACTTGGCCATTGGCCCTAGGAGTGGCAGTAGCGTTAAGCACGTGCTGGATGTTATTATCCTGAAGAAACCGACGAAATTCACCAGATGTAAACCCCGTTCCTCGATCGGAAACGATTCTAGCTGGCCGACTATACCAACTAAAGTAGTTATTTAGATGTTTAATAACTTCGGTCGAACCCGTAGATTTACATGCAAACAGTTTCACCATCTTGGTAAACCCATCTACGACGACGAGTATATGTCGGTTCTTTCGTTTTGTCAACTCCAAGGGACCGAAATGGTCTACGTGAATGGTTGAAAATGGTTCGTTGTGCTTTTCGATACTTCTCAAATATCCCTCTGCCTTCCCTGATTTCGGGGAATAAATTTTGCACTTTAAGCAGTTTGCGATGTGCTCGTTGACCTTCGAAATTAACTGCGGTATGAAGTATATACGTTTGATGGCAGTGATCGTTTTCTGTGGTCCCATGTGACCGAACTCATCGTGATACTTATAAAGAACCCTTTCCTCCATAGACCCTGGCACGTAAAACAAGAGTTGTCGATCGTTTCTCTTGTAAACCAGGTCATTGTGGATTTCGAATTCGCTAGTATCCCCTCTCATTACTTTTTCCCTCGCGTTTAGAACGCCCTCGTCATCTTTTTGAGCCGAGATTAAAGTACGCGTAAAAGGGTCATCGTCTATCAGAGCACATTCAGAACACTCAAACAACCTGCTTAAGGCGTCCACGTGACGCATTCTGTCTGAGGGTCGATGCTCCATAGTAAAATCGTACGACTGTAACCATAGTACCCACCGGGAGATCCGCGCATTGACATCTTTTTTATTCATGGTAAGTGCCAGTGAATTGCAGTCCGTCATAAGTTTGAACCGGAGACCATAGACGTAGGGATGAAACCGTTTCAATGCGTTGACCACCGCAAGGGTTTCCAATTCAAACGAATGATATTTTTCCTCAGCCGGTGTCGTTCGGGCACTATAGTACATAACGGGGTACGTTTTGCCGTCGTTATGCCGTTGAAGGAGCATCCCCCCATAACCGTGCTTAGAAGCGTCCGTGTGTACCTCAGTGGGTAAATTTACATTAAAAATCTTTAAGCATGGCTGTTCGCACAATCGTTTTTTCAAAAGCTCAAACGAACCTATTTCGTCTTTGCCAAATTTAAAAGTCTGTGATTTGCGTAAATTATAAAGCGGGATACTAATTTTCTGAAAATCTTTTACAAACCGGCGAAAATATCCACATAGCCCGAGAAAGCGTTGTAATTCCACTATGTTGCGTGGCAAAGGATATTCCCTAACCGCTTTTATGTGACTGTTCTTTGGTTTAATCCCTTCCTGACTCACTTCGTACCCCAAATAGTCAATTTTGTTTTTCATGAAACTACATTTCGCTTCGTTTAATTCTAATAGATTTTCGTTTAAACGTTGGAGGACCTCTCGCAAAACAGATAAATGATCCGTAAAATTATCTGTGGCTATTAATAAGTCGTCCATATAAATAACTAAATCTCCTCGTTCGGCCAGATCCTTGAAGATCTTGTGCACAAACCGTGAAAAAACTGATGGACCGTTTTTTAAACCGAAAGGAAGCTTGTTAAATTCGAATTGTCCGGCGGGACTAATAAAGGACGTGAACTTCTTAGAATTCTCATCAAGCTTTACATGAAAGAATCCGTCTTTTAAATCTATTAATGAATAAACCGATTTATCTTTCAAACGATCCAACAAATCCTCGATCAGAGGAAGCGGATATCCATCTCGCACGGTTAACGCGTTCAGCTTCCTGTAATCAATACACATTCTGAAGCGTCCGTCGCGCTTCCTAACCATCACGATTCTACTAGTGTACGGTGATTCGCTTTCTCGTATTATGCCTCGCCTCAGCCAGTCGTCAATGGTATTCATAATGCTAGTTTTTTCGATATGAGAGTACTTACGTTGTGCACATGCTACCGGAGTTCTATCATCCACTAAGGAAATCGTCATGGTATACTCTGTAATCGGCTTATCGGGTTTTGGTTGGGCACGATATTCCTGCATAACTTGGTGAAATTGAATACGTAGTTCTGGATCGATCGTTTCGTCTACCTCTAACACATGTTCTGTATCTATTTCGAAATCGATGCTCAAAATATCGTTCCATGTATTCCGTGTAGGAATGCTTTCAGCATCTTCCACGTTGCTCGCGCTCGTAAGTTTTACTGACCCATTCTCGTCGACTCCCACTTGCAATCCAGTCGCCTTCAAAAAATCTCTGCCAAGGATCAAATCAGGTCGCATCGAGTCGTCGGCCACTACAGAAACAACTATCCTGCAACTAACATTAACAATCGTTATACAAATTTCAACGTTACCGAGAATAACAAGAGGTGAATTATTGATGCCTTTATAGGTCGTTGTATTAGGATCGAATTTGAATGGTCCCAAGACGTTGGACACTTTAATCAGATTAATACCACAACCGGTATCGATCAATGCGCGAGCATCAATTATTCCCTCTTCAAATTTACAAACACAATTCCTAATTATCTCATGCGTTACTGGTTCTTCCCTCTGTGCAGCGGTGGCTCGTTCTGGCTGTTCTACTATGCTGACTCCAGTGGTGATCGTCGATGGCGCCTTACGGTTGGTACAATTTGTGGCTGTATGTCCTGTTCTCTTGCAGACGTCACATCTCTGTTTCTTGGCAGGCTCGGGGCAATTGATGGAGATATGCCCTTCCTTATTGCAGTTGAAACACTTTATCGTAGTCCGGGATGGTTTCGTCGATTTCTCAAACATAGGCACCGACACTGCAGATGCGTGAGATCCCCTGGATGTCACGTCAATGGCTTTCTTACTAGGAGGCTGGTTGTTGACGAACCGCTCGACTGCCAACTGGAAATCCCGGAGGGAGGAGAATTCCTGCGTTGCGGTGTTGTCCTGGAATTTGACGTCGTCCATTCCAAGCCGAATATACTTTATGATGGACTTGTCGTCCAGACTGAACTTTCGACCCATTGCAATCATTTTGTGCACGTACTCCAGGATATTTTCTGTCTTTAGTCTTCCTCGTCGCTGCATTTCCAAATGATAGTCGGCTTCCACTTTGACGTTTGGGAAATCGTGTTGCAGCTGATCAGCAAAGTCATCGAATCCCTCAAAAATGTCTGACAGCCCGTCGACCCAGATTTTGGCAATGCCTCGTAGGTTTATTTGTGCGGCTATCAACGTGGAGATGTCGTCCCAATCGTAGTTTGTTGCGAATCGTCGGATTTTCCTTATGAACAGGTCGCTTGTTGGTGACGATGGATCGTTTGGGTCGAATAAGGGAATGAGAGAGCAGATTTCTTTTATACGGAATCGGTTCCTGGAATTGTCGTGTATCTGATTTGCTTGCCCGAGAATTGATGACGGCGACGTTCCCCTGCGAGATGTGACGTTTGTCTCTAATTCGTTGTCGTGAGACTCTTGCGTTGGGAGTGTGATACGATGAGCTGGCTCCTGCGTTTCCCTTTGAGGTGTGGCGTTCATTTCCAGGAGTCGTTTTAAAGATGACTGCAGAACTTCGACTGATTCCCTCAGCTGCCTGGTTTCGTTGATGGCGTCTACGTTCGGCTCACGTTGAATCGTAGTAACATCGATAGACCTACGGCCAGTGGAGTCATCATCGTCGTTGGGTGTGCTGTTGAGCCTTGCCACTAGTTCCGTCTTCGGACCGGTCGTTGGTAGCCCCAGATCTTTGCAGCGTCGCTTCAACTCCGCCATATTCATTTTACTTATTTTCGGCGTCATTCTTCGTTGTTTCCAGGTTTCGTGGTTCCACTCTCTGGATTCCCTCAGAATCCCACTTCTGATTTATAAAATGGTTTAATACTCCTGTTCAACCAACAGGCTCGACTTTATTTTATTGGAAAAGGAATTAAGTTAACAAAATAATAAAAGACAAAAAAAAGAACAAAAATGGTGTCTTCGTCGACCACGTTACTTCTTTACAACACTTTCTTAGCACAAGGAAGGAAAACTACCCTCTCTCTCTTCTCTATCTCCTTTCTCTCTTCTCTAATCTAGTACGGCTCAAGTTTTGCTGTACTAGATTTTACATCTTATACCTTAAAAATTAATTTATTTTGCCAGCAACCTTAAAAAAAAAGATACTCGGTTTCGATGTAAAGCACTATAAAGATTTTGTATTTCAGGAATGACATTGGGTCTGAAGTGAGTACAACCTGGAGAAAACCCAGGTCTTAGGAGGATAGGTTAGGTAGTGCTTCTACCTTTATCCAGCGAACTCACCTTATTCTAAAAGAAGAGTAGCATCACAAAATATACGAAATTTTGTTTTAAAAAGCACTGTAATCAGGCGAGTAACCTTAGCCACTGTTATTTCTTTCAATGTACCAACACGGCAATAGCAATCAGCGCCACTCAAAGCCGATATAAATTCGTGTATAGCCTAGAGTTGTTGCGCTTGTATTCTTTGCCTGTAGTGTGTAGTGCCACTCGTATTTGGTTGCCGCTTACAAAGCTTTCATATACGCAAAGTCGATTTGGTGTTAACAAACCGTAAATTGTAATGCGCCGATTGCGACTTTATAAATGAACGCACTCTAATTTCTCCCACTGCAAGTAATTAATGTCAAAACCGGTGTGAATACACCATCAAACTGGCCATCCTCTGCAATTGGTCAGAAAAACAAAAATCCGATTAAGGAAAACCAAATCAAAAAGGAAAAAAACCCAAATAAACAGGATAACAATGTAAACATCTACCATGATGTTGTTGTTATTGCCGCTTGCGGTTGGTCACTTGCCCATTTTCCCATATCTTCACTCGACCAAATACCACCAACCCCCACCCATCAGCAGTTGCAGGACTCCGTCTGTCCAGCTTGCCTTTGAGATTGTTTTTATCCCACCCTTTGGCACAGCCCCCACCGTCCCAGGGCACACCGACCATTCTGTTTGCATGCTTTATTATTATTTTTCTTTACATTTTCCACTGCATGTGATCTGCGGAACGGAAACTACTTCTTGATTACTTTTATAGCCGCAAGGGTTGATGGGTGGCATACCGTGGCGGCTGCGTGGGTGTCGGGTGGCACTGAAATGTGCATTAATCCTCCTCCAGCCAACTCAGTCTACGTGTTGTTTCGTGTAATATCATTAAGATGAGACACAGCAGCGGGTGTTTAAAGGAATGTTCTGGATGTGGTGATGCCTGATGATGACGCTGATAGCTCCCCAACGCAAAAAAAGAACGAGAACAAGAAATGCTTGCAGTGTGTACATATCGGATTGAGGAATTAGGACACCGTAGTAATGAGAAGGGCTTGAATTTGAACTGTCTGGGGAGGTTTTCTTTAGCGTCTGGGTGAGAGTTTTTTTTTTGTTCTGTTTTGCGCACCTTAAAAGAAGTAGATCAACTGAGGGGGTTGACTGGGTTCTATGTCTGACGCAGTCTGTTAGCCTCTTATATGTAAATATGATAGCTCTATTTAATTTTTTTCAGATTGAGAGATTTCAATTTATTTTCACTTTTGAACACTTTCATAGGGCTTTACTTTGACAATTAACCAAACGACAGGGGGTAGTGATGTTATGTGCTTGCAATTTTGTTGATTCATAAATAAAATAAGGATGTTAAAGGGACATAGAAGTGTTAAAAAGGTTTTAAGATCAAAATAACGTTTGGACGTTTGGAGCGCGCTGTGCACCGATAGGGGCACAGATGGACTCTCTGAGATTCGACAACGGCATCGACTTAGGATAGGCACATGGAACGTCTCATCGCTCACAGGGAAGGATCTTGAGCTTGTTGGGGAGGCTGTTAAAAGTCGTCTAGATATAGTTGGCGTCTCCTCAACAAAGCAGAGAGGTTCTAAAGCTGTGGACCTTTCGGGTGGGTGGAAGCTCTTCCTGTCAGGAGTCGCACCCTCAATGTCTGCTCGGGCGGGAGTGGGAATACTCACAAGTCCCAGGTTGACAGACAGAGTATTGGAGTGGATACCATTAGGAGGGAGAGTTGCGATCTTAAAGCTCAAGCTTGAAAGATCAACTCTGGCATTGGTGCAGGTGTATGCACCGAACCTTCAGTCAGAGAACGCAGCTTTCTTAGATGAAGTTGATGTTGCCCTTGAAAAGGTTGCAGATATGGATTCTTTTGTCCTGATGGGTGACTTCAATGCTCATGTGGGTGTAGATGTTATGACATGACATGGCCCGGAGTTCAAGAAGCCATCAGAGAGAAGAAGAGAGCCTTTAAGGTGTGGATTCACTTGGGGAACTCCGATTCTCGAAATCGGTACACTGAGGCGCGAAGAACTTGCAAACTAGCTGTGAAAACAGCGAAAGAACAGTCTTGGAAGGAGTTTGGCGAGAAATTGGAACGTGACCACAGATCTGCAAATAAGATGTTCTGGCAGACCGTCCGCCGACTCAGAGGAAAAAAAGTTGAATATCGTTGAAAGAGTCAAATCCAAAGACGGTAGACTTCTTTCCAATGAGGAGGACATCTTACGCAGATGGAGCGAGCACTTTTCAGAATTGCTCAATCCCGAACAGGGCACGGAAGATGACAGACCTATGGTCGAGAGTTGGGCGGAAAGTAGTCCTATGGTAGAGGAAGTAACTTTGGCGATCAAAGCGCTAAAAGTTGGCAAATCTGCTGGTGTGGACGAAATTCGGCCAGAAATGCTCAAGGCTTTAGGTAAAGAGGGAGTTCAATGGCTCTCGCGTGTCATTAAAGTGGCCTGGGAATGCGGTGAAACACCTGATGATTGGCAAATGGGGGTGATAGTTCCTCTTTTTAAAAAAGGGGACAAAAGAGATTGTGCCAACTATAGGGGTATATCTCTTTTAAGTCTCCCTGGAAAAGTCTTCGCCAAGGTGCTAGAAACGCGTTCCAGAGCTATGGATGAGGACAGTTTGGGGGATGAGCAGTGCGGTTTTCGTCCCGGTAGAAGCACAACCGACCAGTTGTTCACTTTTAGAATGGTTCTTGAGAAGACCTGGGAATATTAAACGGTGTTAAATCAATACCTTTCACGTTTTGTCACCTCTCCTCTTCATTGTATATATGGATTGGATGTTGCAGCGCAGCCTTGGCGGGGAATGTTTCGAAGTGGGAGACCTAAGGATTAGTCATCTGCTCTTTGCGGATGATTTGGTCATCCTTGGGTCCTCTCAAACCGAACTTCAGCGCGCACTCGAAAGGTTTGTAGCCGTTTGTGATGATGCTGGAATGAAGATCAACGTGAACAAATCGGAAGTAATGGTCGTTTCCAAAAAACCCATTCAGTGCACTCTGCATGTTAGTGGAGTCCCACTGAAGCAGGTGGATAAGTTTAAGTACCTCGGGGTTCTATTCACGAGTGATGGGAGGAGCAATGCCGAGTTATCCTGTAGAATTGGTCAGGCTGGGTCAATTTTGAGAGAGCTTGGCCAATCTGTTATAAGCAGGGTTAGGATTTTGTTGACATAAAAAAGTAAAAAAAGGCTAAACAAAACAATTAAAAAGCCAAAAAAAGGCATTTATTAAAAAATAAGAAAAGGAAAGTACAATAAATGCACATTTAGTTATAGTAGCATTGAACTACCAAAAGCTTTTTGAAATTTTCTGGTAATAATCTTCTCCGGTTGTTTCTTAGAAGCGCCTTTAATGAGCTAAATGACCTTTCTACTTCAGCTGAAACGAGTGGAGCCCATTTAAAGCTTTCAACATTATTAACATCAATATTTTCTGGAAGTTTGGAATCCAAGTCGCCGTTCATTACAGAATTTATCTGCTCAATAGTTTTCAGTCCCGTATATTGAAAACGGCAGTAAATTTCTTCAGGACTTCCTTTGCAATCGGCCCTTTTACTTTTTTCAAGTTTTGCTAAATATTCTTTAAAACCGGCAACACTTCGCCAATTGATGTTCCTTGATCAGAATAATGCTAGTTAAAAATATAAGTACAGACTCTTAAAAATACCTGTTTTTTTGTAAGTCTTCGAAAATTCGTTTTTTTTGGGTCGACTAAAAACCTAAAATTGACTTTGATGTACGCCGGCTGCGCTTGTATTGCTTCATCTTCAATCAATTCCTTTGCAAACACAACACTGCTTGCATCGTCTTCAAGAACGCTGACGATTTTTTTAATCTGAGCAAAATACCATAATCCGCATAATATGTATTGTATACAAACAAGATATATGTAATAGAGTTATACACAGTAACGTCTGCGGTCACATACAAGTGCAAACCGTCTGTGGTCAAGTACATATTTCCATGTTGACTCTCCCCACAGACTAGACGTTTTAAATTTGAATGCGTCTAGGAATTTAGGTATGCGTATTACGTAGTGTGAGTAAGAAGCGTGTTTGCACAGATATACATACATGCAAACGGGCATTTTTCTAAAAATTTTTTAGCGAACAAACTTTGAGAAAAAAGCAAAATAGGCAAAAAAGGCAGAAAAAGGCAACAACGGCAAAAAAGGCAAAAAAAGGCAAAATAAAATACATATATTTGGAATCAGGAGGACATGAAACGTATTTGTGTTAAGTCGATACTATCTTCCGATTAACCAAAAAAAAGAGGCAAAGTTAGCAAAATCCTATCCCTGGTTATAAGGAAGGCCGAACTTAGTGTTCAAGCTCAGCTATCGGTTTTTAACTCTGTGTATGTTCCAACTCTCACCTATGGTCATGAAATTTGGGTAGTGACCGAAAGAATAAGATCGCGGGTACAAGCTACCGAAATGAGGTTCCTTCGCGGTGTTGTTGGAATAACTCGTAGGGATCGAGTGCGCAACACCAGAGTAAGCTCAACTCAACGTTGAGCAGCTTCTTCTCCGAACGGAACGATCTATGCTTCGATGGTTTGGTCACGTAGTGCGTATGCCCCCAGACCGGCATCCAAGACGCGCCATGGTTGCCGTGCCATCAGGTAGGCGACTTCGCGGAAGGCCTAGAAATAGATGGCTAGATCAAGTCCGACATCTCTCCTGGAGCCGCTTAGGGATTCCCCCTGATGAATTGGAGTCAATGGCGGGGGATCGAGAAGGATGGAGAGTCCACCTGAGCATCCTACCCCCGCGACCCACATGAAGGATTAGCGGGCCATTGAAAATGAATGAATGAATGAATGAATGAATCTAAGTTGCAAAATGCGTTTGTGTCCCTTTACCGCCCGTAATTGTAAAAGAAATTACATAAACATACAGACTTAGCCCCAGGCGCCTGCCTGACAGTTGTTTTTTTTTTTTTTTTTTGTAGGCGCAGAAACGCATGCCGGGTGCCAGCTAGTATACATATATGTATATAGAACCTGGCTTCTCAGGTTGGAGGTTACGCTGTAGCGCAACTGTACTAAAAATATCACGAATCAACTACAAGCTCCCATTAAGAACTGTTTAAATGTTAACGATCATCGCAAACGACGTATTAACAACGCGTTTCGGATCTGCATACTCTTTTTTTGAAAGGTAAACTGGGGTGATAGGCAAATGGATAACCATAGAAGCACCTCGACCTCATTGAGATCTTTTGTGCATTCCCACCTGCTTATTCTCGTAGAATATCCACAAACTTAACATGCCACTTACAGTCTCACAATTTGGAGAGTTCTGCTAGACTGCCATTAAGACTAGATCAAGAAAAGAAGTATTGCGCTTGAAGAAATTAACTCAATCAACTTGGCGTGCGAAATTGAGGCAGCTAAAAATCGAGCTATGTAGCTAAAGAGGTTTGTGGGTCATGAACCACGTTCAACTCAAACTATAGCGCCACCTAACGTAAGCAAGTAGAAAGCCATACAATGGTACTTTCATCGCCTGAGTCGCACAAAATTGCACCTTTATGTCATATGCTGTTTGAATCTATATTATTTATACAATTATTGCTAAAATTGCATAGGTATTGCTTTTTAATTCTGTTCAAATCCAAATTCTACTATTTCCAGAGTCTGGTATCCCAGGTTTCTTCACATGCCATGTCTTGCTTAGAATAATAAATGTAGAGTCCGATCGAAGCCTAAAAAATTGAGAAAAAAACCGGTTTTCCAAAGACGCTTGATAAGTAAAGTATCGCTTTAGGAATTTTTGATCAAAAACAGCGTAATCCGTCTTCTAATGTGTACCAAGGTTTCTAAAATGTTGGGTTAAATGAAAGTTCCGATTTTGCGCCAAACTGTGACCCACAAGTCACAGATATGAAGTTTGAATTGAATCCGTTCAACCGCTTAGACTGTCACTCAGCTATACATACTCGTGCAGACAGAATTTACGCACTCACTTTTTTAATTTCCTCTATAATAGGAATACCAAGAGACATCAAAATCTTAACATCGAACATTTTTACAAATCTAATACTTGTCCTATATTATAGCAAAAAGTAAAAATCGGTCGACGTAACTGGTAATACAGAGAAAAAACCTGCCGAACCATCCACTATCAACAACTCTCACAAATCCTCAAATGGATCCAGCATTGCCTTTTAATGACTGAATGTTACAACAACACTACCAGAAAGGACCAACAAAATCACGACAGGCGATGATTTTCTTCGGAAATCCCATGCTCACATCAAATAATTTACAGTGTAGGTAGGTAGGTAATGTGGCGATCCAAAAAGAACCCAATTAGCGCTTAAAGTGCGCCGTTTTGTTACCACGGACTCGTGTCTACCTGTTGTAGTGGCTAGTTAAAGATGATGTTAAGTTTAAACCCAGCCCGTGGAGTTCAGAAAGAGGATTAGTTCTCCAATCCTCTTGTCCGCTATCTCTCTCAGATCCTCGAAGAAGGGTTTTCCAAGAGTTTGTTGTCTGATCCTCGCCAGGGCCGGACATCTGCAAAGGAAATGACATAGAGATTCTTTCTCATTAATATCCTTGCAGCTCCTACAAAAAGTGTTGTGGGGGATACCAAGCTTGGCCGCATGGTCTCCAACTGGCCAGTGGCCAGTGGCAATCCAAGCCGACAGAACAGAGGAAAATTAACTTCGTGAGTTTGCGAAACAGATGCAAACTAATGATTGAGACAGCAAAGAGAAAACGTAATGAGAGAGTCACCGACAAATCTCTCCAATGTACAGTAGATCACGTCCGTTCTGGTCAATTTCAAAAATTAGCAACAACTTCTGTTTTTCTTCCTTCCCTCCTTTAGTAAGAGAGGACGGACCACTTGCCACAGCACCCAAAGAAAAAGCTGATTTTTTTGCAATTATGTTTTCAGGCAATTCGACACTAGATCTGGCACAAGTTGATCCACCAGTTATACCATCTGTACAGACATCGATGCTTAAGGTGAAGTTCATGTGATTCGGTGCATTAAAAATCTGAACTTCAAAAAGCATCCAGGCCAGACGAAATACCAGCTATAGACCTCAAAAACTGTGCACCGGAACTACCACGGATTCTTTGAAAACTTTTCTCTTTATTTTACTTACAGAAAAATGTCCCATTTTGTTGGAAAACTACCTGCATCCAACCAACTCCTAAAAAAGGAAAAAAGTGCCTGCCTCAAAATTACCGACCCATAGCCATGCTGTCTGTGCTTTTTAAAGTCATGGAAAAGACCACAAATACCGATATTATCAAATATGTACTCGTAGATGGGCATGGACTAATAAGTGACCGGTAGTTTGATTTCCGTAGATGTCGTTCAACAGGAGACCTGCTGAGTTACGTAACCCATCTATGGACCTCAGCTAATGAACAACATGGCGAATCAAGAGCTGTTTCACTAGAGGTATCAAAAGCATTTGATCGAGTCTGGCATAGTGCTCTACTAAGCAAAGTAGCTTCCTATGGACTATTTTAACAACAGTTTGTTGTTGATCCATCCTTCTCCAAGGATCAAGGAGCCCATTCATTTACTGAGTGTTACCGTAAATTCTGGAATAACATGGCATGACCACATATCCAACATCGCAAAATCAGTTTCAATGAAGTTGAGTTATCTTTTCAGAGCAAAAAAGTACTTTACACCACCACAAATTCTTTGTTTATAAAAGCACAAGGCTGACGGCAAATGCCAATGCTATACTTTGTGAATTTGTAACTGTAGATTCTTTCTTTTACTGCATAATAAAATCACATATTTAATGATAATTTAAAATTTAATACAAAGTAAGACCGGGGCTTGAGTACTGCTTTTATGTTTGGAGTACGGCCCAAAACACTATTTAAATCTACTTGATAGCATCCAGAGGTGAGCAATTCCCTTACAAGATCCCCTTAAGATCCAACACCTACGTCCAAACTTCAATCGTGAGTCCCAATCGAAGGCAGGTGGCTGGCAGATTTATGCCTGTTCTTCAGATGCTACCATGGCAGATTTCCGGAAGATCTCAACAGAATGATCCATGGAAACTCGACATTTCAACGCCCTACCAGATAAGCCACTAGAGCACATAGCTTTCATGTTCACCTAGCAGCCGCAAGAATATCATTCTACCAAAACTCATTTTATTATAGGACAAGAAATCTTTGGAACTCATTCACAGGCTAATTATCATATTACTAGAAAGCTACTCGTATAATCTGCAACAATTTAAACGCAGAATCAACAGACATTTGGAAACATCTCTGGGCGCTGACTCAGCGCTGTAGATTCACCTTTCTGGAGAGAAGTTTATAAAGAAAACAAAAAAACTTTTAAAAAAAGCCGTTTTTTAAGTGGGCGTGTCAGTAGGCGCACGTATTTAAAAAAAAATGTTACACTTAGACGGATTCGGGCTCCCGCCCATGCAGGAAATTTCATCCTTCTAGTTCAAAATTTAAGATTTCTTTAAAAAAAGTCATTGAAAGGCACATACCTTGCAGGGCAGATATTATACTAACGAAATGTAGACAAAGACAGTTTCTTAATATCTTGTCATTATATTCATTTTTTATTATTTTTTTTATTAAGTGGGCGGATTTCAAAAATCGGCTGGTCAAACGGTAGTGCATGCGATCATATGAAAGCACAAGCGTTTTCACTCAGATGAGGCCTACCAACTCCTACTCTCAATCTCCACGCGGTGACAGCCGGGTGCCTAGTACCTTAATCCAAGAAATGGGTAACCAACCCCGTTTGGACGATTCTTGGCGGCAGCAGATGAGAGAGGGGGGGAAGAGTGTTCTCTCACTAGAGCGCTTCTTCCTGTTCCAGGCGGCAGCGGACGAATTCCCTAGACGGAGTCAACGGTGGCGTCTATAGTTCCAGTTAGGTTGAACTTAGTGAATACCTTGCGCGAACTGCTTCGACGTATTCGGATCACAGGTCGGTAAGGAATTTCCAATGTTGGTCAGGACATTGGAATAGAGATGGTGGCGGAGGAGCCCTTAATGGGCCAACGGCTGCGCTCATACTCCCGTAGTGGACTACTGGCACCGATGTACCCGGCCCCTCGTCCTAGGGGAATAATTAAGGAACTGGCCCTCCAGGCTGGAGGTTGTGCCGTCAAGGTAACTTCCCTACCACGTAAAAAATGTATGGTTCCGAAACAACCAAAAGCCTCGGATAAGGATGATTCAACTAATGACGACCCCAGCAAACGAAATAAAGACAACGACCTTCGGATGTGTACGTGGAATATTCTGTCCCTTTACAGACCACGTGCAGCCGAACAACTAGCAGAGGCCCTAGACTGCTATAAAGCAAATATTACCGCCATCCAGGAAGTACGATGGGATGGGGCGGGTAAAAAGAGGATAAAAAACTGTGACATCTACTACGGTGATTGCTACAGAGGCAACAGGTAACGCTTATTCGGATGCGGATTTGTCATACGCGGCAGACTTAGGCAAGAAGTCTTAAGCTTCCGACACGTGAGCGAGCGTATTATGACTATCCGGATCAATGCTAAATTCGCTAACATAAGCCTAATATGTGTTCATGCCCCCACGGAAGAAAAGGACCCTGCCACCAAAGACTGATTCTAAGAGCTCCTCGACAAAACATACGAGCAATGTCCTAAATACGACGTTAAAATCGTATTGGGCCATTTTCACGCCAAAATAGGAAAGGAGGACGTCTTTGGTAGGGCAGTCGGTAAGCATAGCCTACACGACACCACGTCTGATAACGGACTAATGCTAATTGATTTCGCTGTGGAGCGAAATGTCACCATAGCAAGCACATGGTTTCCTCATCTCGATATTCATAAGCAGACATGGCGGTCCAATGACCATGTAACGATCAACCAAATTGATCATATTGCGATCGACGCAAGGCATGCCTCCAGTATTCTGGATGTCCGGACCTTCCGAGCGGCCAACATAGACTCGGATCATTACCTTGTTGTAGCCAAGGTACGAATGCGGATATCCCAATCTGAGCAACAAAGCAGAATTACTGTGAGAAAATTTAACGTCGAAAAGCTACAATCGCATGAGACCGCCAGACTCTTCGCTGAACGCGTATCCCGAAATCTCTCAATCACCCCTATGCCGCCAGCATCAAGTGCCGAAGACCAGTGGCAACGCTGCCAACATGCCATCAGAAACGCCGCGACTGATGTGCTGGGTCTCGTTCGCCCACCACCGCGAAACCCCTGGTTTGACGAAGAATGCCGGCGAGTGCATGCAGCAAAACAAGAGGCATACAAAGCGGCGCTGCAAGGGAAAACGAGAGCGGCTCGTGAGCTCTACGAGCAGAAGAGACGGGAAGAACATCGGCTTCTTCAAAAGAAGAAGAAAGAGCATGAGCTCTTTGACAATATCGAGAGTTTATACTCCAGGAACAATGTACGGAAGTTTTGCCAAAAGGTAAAAAGAACGTGTTAGAGAAGCAATACCCGTACAGAAACCTGTAGAGATGAAAATGGAAACCTCGTAGTAGAATCACAGTCGGTGCTGAGAATATGGAAAAACTACTTCTGCAGACTGTATAACGGTGACGAAGACCATCATCCCGCTGTCAGGCAGAATGAACCATTCAACATAGACGATGATAGTCAAAATTTCCGTCCACCTGACTAAAATGAAGTGAGGATAGCAATATCCAAGCTAAAATCCAATAAGGCTGCTGGACCTGACGGCTTACCGGCCGAACTTTTCAAGGCAGCTGGGGATGAATTGGTAGAGTGTATACACCAACTCAACTCTAAGATTTGGTTAGACGAGTGTATGCCTGATGAATGGAATCTGAGCATCGTTTGCCCGATCCACAAGAAAGGAGACCCCCTCAACTGCGCCAATTATAGAGGTATCAGTCTCCTCAACATCGCATACAAGATCTTTTCTGCGATATTGTGTGAACGCCTGAAACCTTTTATCAACAGCCTGATTGGACCCTATCAGTGCGGTTTCAGGCCAGGAAAGTCCACCATCGATCGAATCTTTACACTTCGGCAGATCCTGGAGAAAACTCAAGAATTCCAAATCGATACTCACCACCTCTTTATCGATTTCAAGGCCGCCTATGACAGCATCTACAGACAAGAGCTTTATAGAGCCATGTCTAGTTTTGACATCCCTGCCAAACTTGTCCGTCTGTGCAGGCTGACGATGGATAACGCTCGCTGCTCCATCAAGGTCGGTAATGACCTCATTGAGGCCTTTGATGTCAAAAAAGTTTTAGACAAGCTGACGCGCTGTCATGTGACGTCTTTAACATTGTACTTGAACGGATTGTGCGGAACTCACAAGCCAACACCGGAGGCACAATCTATTACAAGTCTGTACAACTGTTTGCATACGCCGACGATATAGACATTATCGGAAGAACTCAGCGGACTGTCACCGGTGCGTTTGCAAGCATTGAAGCGGAAGCGGCCAAAATGGGTTTAGCGATAAACGAGGGCAAAACCAAGTATATGCTGTTAACAAGAAAGGAAAGCCAACACCGACGAATTGGACAAAACGTCACCGTGGGCAGCTATAACTTCGAGGTAGTAAGAGACATTGTCTACCTTGGCTCTGCTATAAATTCTACAAACAAGATCAGCGCAGAAATCAATCCAAGAATAACTCTGCCAATCGCTGTTTTTTTGGGCTTATAAGGCAATTCAACAGTAAAGCCCTATCTCGAACTACTAAGGAGACTCTGTATAAGACCTTGATCACCCAGTCCTGCTTTATGGCGCTGAAAAATGGACTTTATTAAAAGAGGATGAAGATATCCTTGGTCGCTTCGAGAGAAAAATTCTTCGTAAGATTTTCGGTCCCGTTTGTGTTGACGGGTTTTGGAGGAGAAGATTCAATCACGAACTATACGAGCTGTACAGCGACATCGACCTAGTCACAAAACTGCGTATTGGACGTCTGAGATGGCTAGGACATGCAGAGCGAATGGACACCAACGCGCTAGCCACAAATTTAAGGGCCAAAGGGAGGTGACATACAGACAGATGGACGGACATGATTTAATCGACTCGGTTGTTTGAACTGTCCATTTATGTACTATATACTAGTATCGCTTGTGAGAAAAACAACACTATGTATTTTTTTACATAACTTTTTTTTTGTATTCTCCCGTGCAGGGAAGGCAAAGGGATCTAGGCACATATAGCCATGAGCGTGTTCCAAATGCTTTCATTTAATTGGTTAAAGCGTTCTGCACATCTATGGCACAGTATCTTTTGAATGATATAAGTTTTATCTCCCTAATTTTATAATAAATACTAAAAAACATGTACAACAAATTTTGTGTTCACGTAATAATACAAGGTGCGTCGAAAAAAAGTTTATATTTAGTGGATCGATTAAAAAAAAGTAAGACATCTATTGAAAAAATGCTTATTAATTATTAAAGTACACAATTTGGGAATTAATTTTTTAAAAACAATATTGTCCAAATGTAAACCCTCGCGTTCGCGGCACTCATTTAGTCGAACAGTAAAATTTCTTATGACGGCTCGGCAGGTAGACACCGTGATAACTGCCATTTCGTGATGAGTATTTTCTTTCAAATGCGCCAGGCTTTATTGGCGTTAACTTAAGATTTAAGACAACCCCATAGGAAAAAGTCCATAGGGGTTAAATGCGTGGAGGCCAATTTATGTGACCTCTCCTGGAGATCAATTTGCTAATGAAAGTTTCACGAACTCGTGGCAGAGACGTATTGGATGTGTGTGACGTTGCTCCCTCCTGCTAGAACCATGTTCTTTGGCTATAGCCAGGTAAGTTTTGCAATTCAGACACCAAAAAGTCGTCTAATATCTCCGCATTATGCTCTGAATTCACAGTAACTGCACGTCCCCGTTCATCTTCAAAAAAGAAAGGGCCGATAATTCCTCGCGCTGTCATCGCAGCCCGTACGGTCACTTTAGGTGAATGAAATGGTCTGATGCTTGCCTTTCGGATTCGTTGCACTCCAGTAACCGCAGTTCTACTTATTTACCTGTCCATTGAGATGAAAATTAGTTTCATCCGAAAATAAGATGTTGATAAACGTTAAAAAGCCTGCTTGATTGGAAACCATCTGCTCCGTTGTATGAATGCATACATTTTAACCGGGCAGGCTTTGCCGAGATCATTTAGATCGAAGCAAAAGTATTCACCAAGGGTGGTCTTCATAATGTTGGCGAGCGCAGGACAAGAGCATAGGAAGTGACTAATGGTCTCTTCTTCCTCTTCATTCTTACAGCTACTGCAAAAATCGTAATAGGGAATGCCTAGTCCTTGAGCATGTCTTCCTATGACGCAAGTTATGTACATCATATTTAATAAAACACATAATGTATCATATTTAATAAAACACATAAGTATACACGAAATGTAAGCGTGATCATAATCGGAAAGTAATACAGGTGAGAACGAAGAATACAGATGTAACCAAACGCCAACAGAACGCTGACGCTGCGTCTGCTCCCACAGTATGACTTCCGATTATGATAGCGTTCGTGTTTTAGAATTATTTTTGTGAAAATAAAAGTCAGTTCATTTTGGATACTCATTAATTGCGGTCGTTTTAATTTACTTATATAATTGGCGCAGTCGAAATAGGATTGGGTAGAGAAATCCATAGAGGAAAACTCTCCCTTAACCCACGCAAACAACAAAATCAGTACGCGAAGAATTAGACGAAAGAAGAACGAAAAAAAAATTAAACGTGATAAAAAAAAAAAAAAATTAAATAAAAGATATTGGATCTGTGTAATTTGTGAAGAACTGTGCAAATAGAGAAAATATAATCAAATAACCAAACTAGTGAATATGGAGATAGTTAACATCATCACCAAGTTGCTGTAAGTAGTGGTTTTCTTTTATGGCTAATTCCGAATCTTCATCCTATAATTCCCAAATTCCTCAAAATCTCAATTCTAACGATACATTAGATTCAGTTCTTATTGACCTTGAAAGGCTTTATATTAGTGGAGGTAAGATGTCTGTGCAACAATTCTTGAGGGTTCATGCCGAAACAATCCCCGAATTCGACGGCGATGTGAACGAACTCAACTTATTTCTTGAGAGCATAGAGTCGATTGTATTGTATTTTTACGATAAAACTAAGGCAAGTTATCAGAATGAAATGATATACAGAACAATCCTGAGCAAACTTAAAGGTTCGGCCAGGGAAATTATTAACATTAGTGGAGCGTCTACTATTGACGAAATTAAAACTGAATTAATTAGCAATTTTAGTGATCAGCGCGATGAATATTGTTTATCGTTTGATCTTAATAATTTAAGACAAAATACGAACGAAACGCCCTATCAGTTTCATGACAAAGTTCGTAAAATGTTAAATACAATAACAAATTATTTATCAATCCACGAAAAAAATATAGCTTCTTCTTCTTCTTCTTCCTTTTATCAGCGAGGCTATGAAATTTAACTTAACAAAATTATAACCAAGCAAGTCCAAAATATATTCAGCCTACCAATTCTCAACCACAATTTCACAACCGCTTTCAAAATTCTCAACAACGGCAAATTCCTTCCTCTAATTTTCCAACTCACACCCACGTTTTCGGCAGAAGCCAAAATGTTTGGAAACCTAACCCAAACTCTAACAAAAACGCTCCAAAGCCTGTACCAATGAGTACATCCACTGCTCAATCTACAGTTATTCGTAAGCCTTATAATTCAAATTCTCATGAAACTTATTTTATGGAAGAATATGACCCTAATATTAATAGCCAGTTAGGAAACTCGGAAGGACAATTAGAATATTTTGAAACAAATGTGGAAATAGGTGAAAATCAGGATTTTCACAAAAAGCCTCAACAGGATTACAAAACTTAGTTATTGACTTTAACAATTCTTTTGACAATAGGAAACTATCATACATAACAATTAAAAATCCACCCCTAAAATTACTAATTGACACAGGAGCAACAAAATCTTTTTTAGACCCATTCATTGTCGATAATTGTTTTTCACATTACAAAGTACATGAGCCGTTTGTCGTCACGACATCATTTGCATCTTCTGCGCACAATGTTACAGTCAATACACCCGCGTTTGAAGAATTTAATGAAGACAAGAAAATTAAATTTTATTCATATAAATTTCATAATATTTTTGATGGTTTATTAGGACTTGATCTCATTCAAAATTTGAATGTTTCCTTAGACTTTCCGAATTCACAATTTATTACACCAAAAGCTAGGTTACCTATCGAGTATTTTAATTCAAACCCTCAATTGCTTTTACAAAAATTATTACCAGGTGAAACAGTTTCACAAGTTGGAATTCCAGTTACTAATCAAAGTGGGCAAGTTTTAATTCCTGCCCAAACCATACAAAATTGTAAGATTCCGGAGACCCTAACTATATCTATTAATGTATGGGCAAATACGGAAATATATAACAAATCAGTACATGATGTTAATTTCACTGTTCTTTATCCAGTTAAAACAACTCCAGTAGAAAATAATTTCGAGCTTTATCAAATGAACCTCGCAGAATCTCATTCATTAACGGAAAAACAAGACATTGCAAATTGCATAAGAACTGACCACATGAATGAGGAAGAAAAATCTAAAATTATTTCTTTATGTCAGAAATTCTCTGATATATTCTACACTGAAGGAAATTCTCTATCCTTCACTAACCAAATAAAACATAAAATCCGTACCCATGATGAAATTCCTGTTCATCAAAAGAATTATCGTTATCCTTTTGTACATAAGACTGAAGTCAATAAACAGATCCAAAAAATGCTGGAACAAAATATAATCAGACCAAGCAATTCGCCATGGTCATCTCCAATTTGGGTAGTCCCAAAGTAAAGTCTGGTAAAAGGAAATGGCGCATTGTTATTGACTATAGAAAAGTCAATGAAAAAACTATAGACGATAGATATCCGATCCCTAATATAACCGACGTTTTAGATAAACTTGGAAAGTGCAATTATTTCTCCACAATAGATCTCGCAAGTGGGTTTCACCAAATTGAGATGCACCCCGATGACATCCAAAAAACCGCTTTTAATGTTGAAAATGGTCATTTTGAATTTTTGAGGATGCCGTTTGGCCTTAAAAATGCACCCGCTACATTTCAGCGTGTAATGGATAACATTTTGAAGGGTCTACAAAATGAAACTTGCTTGGTCTATTTGGATGATATAATTGTTTATTCCACTTCCATTCAAGAACACTTAGTAAACCTTAAAAAATTGTTTCAACGCCTTCGAGAAACCAATTTCAAAATACAGCTAGACAAGTCAGAATTCCTGAAAAAGGAAACAGCATATTTGGGTCATATTATAACACCTTCTGGTATTAAGCCAAACCCAGATAAAATCAAATGCATCACTAATTTCCCCATTCCCAAATCAACAAAAGAAATTAAAAGTTTTTTAGGACTTCTCGGTTATTATCGAAAATTTATCCCTGATTTTGCCAAAATTACCAAACCCTTGACTTCATGCCTAAAAAAAGGGGCTAAAATAGATCTTAATTCAAAATATATTCAGTGTTTTGAAACTTGTAAGCAACTTAAGACTTAACAGTGCCATTTAATTTAACAACCGATGCAAGCCAATTCGCAATCGGTGCTGTTCTATCTCAAGGCCCCCCAAACCAAGACAAACCTGTTGCCTATGCGTCGAGAACCCTAAACGATGCTGAACAAAACTATAGCACAATCGAGAGAGAACTCCTCGCAATTGTTTGGGCAACAAAATATTTTCGTCCGTATTTGTACGGGCAGAAATTTAATATTTACACGGATCATAAACCATTACATTGGTTGTTTTCTATGAAAGATCCTAGTGCCAGATTAGTAAGGTGGAGACTAAAACTGGACGAATTTGATTATAATATTTTGTATAAAAAAGGTACACTTAACTCCAATGCAGACTCATTATCTCGAGCAAAAATATGCGAACTCAATGCCAATGAAACTAGTAACGAACAAATTTCTGATAGGAATTCTCAGATTAATACAGATGTTCAATCGATTATCGGTAATGTAGATGAGAATCCCGACGTATGCGAAATTGAATCTAACATTGATTATAATGTCGAAAACTCCGACAACGAAACGATTCATACTAGTCATGAGAATCCAATTTTAGAAATTCCTTTCTCCGAAACACCTATTAACTATTTTAAAAATCAAATTTTATTAAAAAATTATATTGCATTCCCCCAAATCACTAAAATTGCTTCGTTTTTTTGGTAATAAAACAAGAATTATAGTAGAGATTTCCAAACATAATTTTGAAACTGAGATTATTAGCACTTTTAAAGAATTAGCTACTTCCAACAAAAAAATTTGCATAATTTTGATCCGCCTGAATTAATTCCTAGATTTTGTAGGGTTCTTAAAGATACCTTTAAATATTCAGCTTTAAAATTAATTCTATGTAATATTATCCTAGAGGACATCAAAATAAGTACTAAGCAAGAAGAAATTGTAAAAAAATGACATGAAGGAATTACAAACCATCGTGGTATAATCGAAACAGAAAGGGAAATTAAGCGGTCTTACTATTGGCCGAGCATTAGAAGTAGTGTAACTAAATTAATAAATAACTGTTCATTATGTCAAAGGATGAAATATGATCGTAATCCTCCAAAGCAAAAATTCGAAATTACTCCGACTCCAAGTAAACCCTTTGAAATTCTGCATGCAGATACAATCCAATAATAGAATAGTCTTTATTATCCATGTGCCCATAATGTATCCCGATGTGTACTCCTTTTACCACCTGTATCCAATTCCTACTAAAAATAACACCATCCTGGTCCCACAAAAACCCTATTTAGCTATATCTGAAACCCATTACCAATATGAAGAACATGAGTGCCGGAAAATCCATCCATTATACTATTGCGAAGATTATATACCAATTATCGACGTGAAGGAGAAAGATTGCATCATCCAAATTCTCCAAGTTAAAGCACAGGAAATTACTGCATGTCATCCAGTTTCTGTCGAAATTCGTCAAAATATAATCCAACGAATAACCGCCAAGTACTATATCGCGAGCGGATAAAATTAGCGATCAATTGCCAGCACAGTGATTTTACGTCATTAATTGGATCATCCCTAATTGAAGTACCAGTCAATTGTAGCTTCAAAACCACCAAACACGCTTATGCCAATTACGAACAAACAACAGTTGGACATCCATTACTTTTACCCGCAATAAATATCACACAACTATCTGAAGACAAAATAACGCTGACACTCAATGACATTCCGCTGGACGGAATTCACCGCCTTTTAAAGGAACAAATCAATATCCAACGAATTGCACTAGAGACATCAGGACAGCCAAATAATGTAATCCCTTGGATCATCTTCATAAACGGAGCAGTACTGATGCTACTAATATTCATCTATTACATCAAAAGGAGCAATAAACAAATGCCAATTGTGCGAGCACCAGAAGAACATGCCGAAAATTCAGCGTCTATAAATTAAAAGCATTTCGACGCTTAATCAAGTTTTACTTTACTCTGCCTTAAACATTTTTTTTTCATACGCTAGCGTATGTTTTTTTATTATTTCTTTTATCTATATATATTTATCTCCGTTTGAATTAAAATCAAAAACTGAAAATAATTAATAAGCTATTGTTAAACAGTTTATATTATGTTGTTAATTAGGAAAAGAATCAAATATTAATATATACTAATTATATAAATACCAGATTTCATATATGCAGTTATATTTTTCAAAAGAACACTAAATAAATTGTACATATTACATACGAAGAAATGTTAAATAAATGTGAAATATTAATATGGTATTTCAAAGTACATATGCGACTACATAATATTAAACAAAAATAATAAATGCGCTCTCTGGTAATGGAGGAGTTATGTACATCATATTTAATAAAACACATAATGTATCATATTTAATAAAACACATAAATATACACGAAATGTAAGCGTGATCATAATCGGAAAGTAATACAGGTGAGAACGAAGAATACAGATGTAACCAAACGCCAACAGAACGCCGACGTTGCGTCTGCTCCCACAGTATGACTTCCGATTATGATAGCGTTCGTGTTTTAGAATTATTTTTGTGAAAATAAAAGTCAGTTCATTTTGGATACTCATTAATTGCGGTCGTTTTAATTTACTTATATAATTCGCAGTGTCCGGTGGGAACATTTGTTATTTTTGAGAGGGTTCCTCCCTTGTGTTTCAGGAGTCCGATGGACCTAGATTTGTTGAGTGTTGGCCAAAGTTGTCTGGCGGTATTGCATTGGCCTAGATCCTGCCATTGGTGATTGGCCAATTTCTCCCCGTCGATTTAAATAAGGCACTTAACGTAAGACGTTGACACGTTTTTACGTTTGTACCAGAGGAGCCGTGCCGGGCCCGTTCGTCAGCTGCATGATTCCCCGGTATGTCATAGGGCCCTAGTATCCAGCAAAGGCCGCAGCCGCACCGCAGCCGCACCGCAGCCGCACCGCAGCTGCACCGCAGCTGCACCACAGGGACACCGCAGCCGCACCGCAGCCGCACCGCAGGGACACCGCAGCCGCACCGCAGCCGCACCGCAGCCGCACCGCAGCCGCACCGCAGGGACACCGCAGGGACACCGCAGCCGCACCGCAGCCGCACCGCAGGGACACCGCAGCCGCACCGCAGCCGCACCGCAGCTGCACCGCAGGGACACCGCAGCCGCACCGCAGCTGCACCGCAGGGACACCGCAGCCGCACCGCAGCCGCACCGCAGCTGCACCGCAGGGACACCGCAGCCGCACCGCAGCTGCACCGCAGCCGCACCGCAGGGACACCGCAGCCGCACCGCAGCCGCACCGCAGGGACACCGCAGCCGCACCGCAGCCGCACCGCAGGGGCACCGCAGCCGCACCGCAGCCGCACCGCAGGGACACCGCAGCCGCACCGCAGCCGCACCGCAGCCGCACCGCAGCCGCACCGCAGGGACACCGCAGCCGCACCGCAGCCGCACCGCAGCTGCACCGCAGGGACACCGCAGCCGCACCGCAGCCGCACCGCAGGGGCACCGCAGCCGCACCGCAGCCGCACCGCAGCCGCACCGCAGGGACACCGCAGCCGCACCGCAGCCGCACCGCAGCCGCACCGCAGCTGCACCGCAGGGACACCGCAGCCGCACCGCAGCTGCACCGCAGCTGCACCGCAGGGACACCGCAGCCGCACCGCAGGAACACCGCAGGGACACCGCAGCCGCACCGCAGGAACACCGCAGTCGCACCGCAGCCGCACCGCAGCCGCACCGCAGCCGCACCGCAGGGACACCGCAGTCGCACCGCAGCCGCACCGCAGCTGCACCGCAGGGACACCGCAGCTGCACCGCAGGGACACCGCAGCCGTACCGCAGCCGCACCGCAGCCGCACCGCAGGGACACCGCAGCCGCACCGCAGCCACACCGCAGCCACACCGCAGCCGCACCGCAGGGACACCGCAGCCGCACCGCAGCCGCACCGCAGCTGCACCGCAGCCGCACCGCAGCTGAACCGCAGCCGCACCGCAGGGACACCGCAGCCGCACCGCAGCCGCACCGCAGACGCACCTCAGGGACACCGCAGCCACACCGCAGCCGCACCGCAGGGACATCGCAGCCGCACCGCAGGGACACCGCAGCCACACCGCAGCCGCACCGCAGCCGCACCGCAGGGACACCGCAGCCGCACCGCAGCCGCACCGCAGGGACACCGCAGCCGCACCGCAGGAACACCGCAGGGACACCGCAGCCGCACCGCAGGAACACCGCAGTCGCACCGCAGCCGCACCGCAGCCGCACCGCAGGGACACCGCAGTCGCACCGCAGGGACACCGCAGCCGCACCGCAGGGACACCGCAGCCACACCGCAGCCGCACCGCAGCCGCACCGCAGGGACACCGCAGCCGCACCGCAGCCGCACCGCAGCCGCACCGCAGCCGCACCGCAGCTGAACCGCAGCCGCACCGCAGGGACACCGCAGCCGCACCGCAGCCGCACCGCAGACGCACCGCAGGGACACCGCAGCCACACCGCAGCCGCACCACAGGGACACCGCAGCCGCACCGCAGGGACACCGCAGCCACACCGCAGCCGCACCGCAGCCGCACCGCAGCCGCACCGCAGCCGCACCGCAGCCGCACCGCAGCCGCACCGCAGGAACACCGCAGTCGCACCGCAGCCGCACCGCAGCCGCACCGCAGCCGCACCGCAGGGACACCGCAGTCGCACCGCAGCCGCACCGCAGCTGCACCGCAGGGACACCGCAGCTGCACCGCAGGGACACCGCAGCTGCACCGCAGGGACACCGCAGCCGCACCGCAGCTGCACCGCAGGGACACCGCAGCCGCACCGCAGCCACACCGCAGCCACACCGCAGCCGCACCGCAGCCGCACCGCAGCCGCACCGCAGCCACACCGCAGCCGCACCGCAGGGACACCGCAGCCGCACCGCAGCCACACCGCAGCCGCACCGCAGCCGCACCGCAGCCGCACCGCAGGGACACCGCAGCCGCACCGCAGCCGCACCGCAGCCGCACCGCAGGGACACCGCAGCCGCACCGCAGCCGCACCGCAGGGACACCGCAGCCGCACCGCAGGGACACCGCAGCCACACCGCAGCCGCACCGCAGCCGCACCGCAGGGACACCGCAGCCGCACCGCAGCTGAACCGCAGCCGCACCGCAGGGACACCGCAGCCGCACCGCAGCCGCACCGCAGCCGCACCGCAGGGACACCGCAGCCGCACCGCAGCCGCACCGCAGCCGCACCGCAGGGACACCGCAGCCACACCGCAGCCGCACCGCAGGGACACCGCAGCCGCACCGCAGGGACACCGCAGCCACACCGCAGCCGCACCGCAGCCGCACCGCAGGGACACCGCAGCCGCACCGCAGCCGCACCGCAGCCGCACCGCAGCTGAACCGCAGTCGCACCGCAGGGACACCGCAGCCGCACCGCAGCCGCACCGCAGACGCACCGCAGGGACACCGCAGCCACACCGCAGCCGCACCGCAGGGACACCGCAGCCGCACCGCAGGGACACCGCAGCCACACCGCAGCCGCACCGCAGGGACACCGCAGCCGCACCGCAGGGACACCGCAGCCACACCGCAGCCGCACCGCAGCCGCACCGCAGGGACACCGCAGCCGCACCGCAGCCGCACCGCAGCTGAACCGCAGCCGCACCGCAGGGACACCGCAGCCGCACCGCAGCCGCACCGCAGCCGCACCGCAGCCGCACCGCAGGGACACCGCAGCCACACCGCAGCCGCACCGCAGGGACACCGCAGCCGCACCGCAGGGACACCGCAGCCACACCGCAGCTGAACCGCAGCCGCACCGCAGCCGCACCGCAGGGACACCGCAGCCGCACCGCAGCCGCACCGCAGCCGCACCGCAGGGACACCGCAGCCGCACCGCAGCCGCACAGCAGCCGCACCGCAGCCGCACCGCAGGGACACCGCAGCCACACCGCAGCCGCACCGCAGGGACACCGCAGCCGCACCGCAAGGACACCGCAGCCACACCGCAGCCGCACCGCAGCCGCACCGCAGGGACACCGCAGCCGCACCGCAGCCGCACCGCAGCTGAACCGCAGCCGCACCGCAGGGACACCGCAGCCGCACCGCAGCCGCACCGCAGCCGCACCGCAGGGACACCGCAGTCGCACCGCAGCCGCACCGCAGCTGCACCGCAGGGACACCGCAGCTGCACCGCAGGGACACCGCAGCTGCACCGCAGGGACACCGCAGCTGCACCGCAGGGACACCGCAGCCGTACCGCAGGGACACCGCAGCCGCACCGCAGGGACACCGCAGCCGCACCGCAGCCACACCGCAGCCACACCGCAGCCGCACCGCAGGGACACCGCAGCCGCACCGCAGGAACACCGCAGTCGCACCGCAGCCGCACCGCAGGGACACCGCAGCCGCACCGCAGCCGCACCGCAGCCGCACCGCAGCCGCACCGCAGCCGCACCGCAGGGACACCGCAGTCGCACCGCAGCCGCACCGCAGCCGCACCGCAGCCGCACCGCAGCTGCACCGCAGGGACACCGCTGCCGCACCGCAGCTGCACCGCAGTCGCACCGCAGCCACACCGCAGCCGCACCGCAGGGACACCGCAGCCGCACCGCAGCCACACCGCAGCCGCACCGCAGCTGCACCGCAGCCGCACCGCAGGGACACCGCAGCCGCACCGCAGCCGCACCGCAGGGACACCGCAGCCGCACCGCAGCCGCACCGCAGCCGCACCGCAGCCGCACCGCAGCCGCACCGCAGCCGCACCGCAGGGACACCGCAGCCGCAGCGCAGGAACACCGCAGGGACGCCGCAGCCGCACCGCAGGAGCACCGCAGTCGCACCGCAGCCGCACCGCAGCCGCACCGCAGCCGCACCGCAGGGACACCGCAGTCGCACCGCAGCCGCACCGCAGCTGCACCGCAGCTGCACCGCAGGGACACCGCAGCCGCACCGCAGCCGCACCGCAGGGACACCGCAGCCGCACCGCAGCCGCACCGCAGACGCACCGCAGGGACACCGCAGCCGCACCGCAGCCGCCCCGCAGGGGCACCGCAGCCGCACCGCAGCCGCACCGCAGCCACACCGCAGCCGCACCGCAGCCGCACCGCAGCCACACCGCAGCCGCACCGCAGGGCCACCGCAGCCGCACCGCAGCCGCACCGCAGCCGCACCGCAGCTGCACCGCAGGGACACCGCAGCCGCACCGCAGCCGCACCGCAGCCGCACCGCAGCCGCACCGCAGCCGCACCGCAGCCGCACCGCAGCCGCACCGCAGGGACACCGAAGTCGCACCGCAGCCGCACCGCAGCCGCACCGCAGCCGCACCGCAGCTGCACCGCAGGGACACCGCTGCCGCACCGCAGCTGCACCGCAGTCGCACCGCAGGGACACCGCAGGGACACCGCAGGGACACCGCAGCCGCACCGCAGCCGCACCGCAGCTGCACCGCAGGTACACCGCAGCCGCACCGCAGCTGCACCGCGGGGACACCGCAGCCGCACCGCAGCCGCACCGCAGGGACACCGCAGGGGCACCGCAGCCGCACCGCAGCCGCACCGGTGCGGACACCGCAGCCGCACCGCAGGGGCACCGCAAGGATACCGCAGCCGCACCGCAGCCGCACCGCAGGGACACCGCAGTCGCACCGCAGCCGCACCGCAGGGACACCGCAGCCGCACCGCAGGGGCACCGCAAGGATACCGCAGCCGCACCGCAGCCGCACCGCAGGGACACCGCAGTCGCACCGCAGCCGCACCGCAGGGACACCGCAGCCGCACCGCAGCTGCACCGCAGGGACACCGCTGCCGCACCGCAGCTGCACCGCAGTCGCACCGCAGGGACACCGCAGGGACACCGCAGGGACACCGCAGCCGCACCGCAGCCGCACCGCAGCTGCACCGCAGGTACACCGCAGCCGCACCGCAGCTGCACCGCGGGGACACCGCAGCCGCACCGCAGCCGCACCGCAGGGACACCGCAGCCGCACCGCAGCCGCACCGCAGCCGCACCGCAGGGGCACCGCAGCCGCACCGCAGCCGCACCGGTGCGGACACCGCAGCCGCACCGCAGGGGCACCGCAAGGATACCGCAGCCGCACCGCAGCCGCACCGCAGGGACACCGCAGTCGCACCGCAGCCGCACCGCAGGGACACCGCAGCCGCACCGCAGGGGCACCGCAAGGATACCGCAGCCGCACCGCAGCCGCACCGCAGGGACACCGCAGTCGCACCGCAGCCGCACCGCAGGGACACCGCAGCCGCACCGCAGCCACACCGCAGCCGCACCGCAGCCGCACCGCAGCCACACCGCAGCCGCACCGCAGCCACACCGCAGCCGCACCACAGCCGCACCGCAGCCGCACCGCAGGGACACCGCAGCCGCACCGCAGCCGCACCGCAGGGACACCGCAGGGACACCGCAGCCGCACCGCAGCCGCACCGCAGGGACATCGCAGCCGCACCGCAGCCGCACCGCAGGGGCACCGCAAGGACACCGCAGCCGCACCGCAGCCGCACCGCAGCCGCACCGCAGCCGCACCGCAGCCGCACCGCAGGGACACCGCAGCCGCACCGCAGCCGCACCGCAGGGACACCGCAGGGGCACCGCAAGGATACCGCAGCCGCACCGCAGCCGCACCGCAGGGACACCGCAGTCGCACCGCAGCCGCACCGCAGGCGCACCGCAGGCGCACCGCAGGCGCACCGCAGCCGCACCGCAGCCGCACCGCAGGGACACCGCAGCCGCACCGCAGCCGCACCGCAGCCGCACCGCAGCCGCACCGCAGGGACACCGCAGCCGCACCGCAGCCGCACCGCAGGGACACCGCAGCCGCACCGCAGCCACACCGCAGCCGCACCGCAGCCGCACCGCAGCCGCACCGCAGCCGCACCGCAGGGACACCGCAGTCGCACCGCAGCCGCACCGCAGCCGCACCGCAGCCGCACCGCAGGGACACCGCAGCCGCACCGCAGCCGCACCGCCGCCGCACCGCAGCCGCACCGCAGCCGCACCGCAGGGACACCGCAGCCGCACCGCAGGGACACCGCAGCCGCACCGCAGGGGCACCGCAAGGATACCGCAGCCGCACCGCAGGGATACCGCAGCCGCACCGCAGCCGCACCGCAGCCGCACCGCAGCCGCACCGCAGCCGCACCGCAGCTGTACCGCAGGGATACCGCAGCCGCACCGCAGCTGCACCGCAGCCGCACCGCAGCCGCACCGCAGCGGCACCGCAGCCGCACCGCAGCTGCACCACAGCCGCACCGCAGCCGCACCGCAGCTGTACCGCAGGGATACCGCAGCCGCACCGCAGCTGCACCGCAGGGACACCCCAGCCGCACAGCAGCCGCACCGCAGGCGCACCGCAGGGACACCGCAGCCGCACTGCAGCCGCACCGCAGCCGCACCGCAGCGGCACCGCAGCCGCACCGCAGCCACACCGCAGCCGCACCGCAGCCGCTCCGCAGGGGCACCGCAGCGGTGCGGCTGCAGTGTGGCTGCGGTGTGGCTGCGGTGCGGCTGTGGTGCAGCTGCGGTGCGGCTGCGGTGCGGCTGCGGTGTCCCTGCGGTGCGGCTGCGGTGCGGCTGCGGTGCGGCTGCGGTATCCTTGCGGTGCCCCTGCGGTGCGGCTGCGGTGTCCCTGCGGTGCGGCTGCGGTGCGGCTGCGGTGTCCCTGCGGTGCGGCTGCGGCGCGGCTGCGGTGTGGCTGCGGTGTCCCTGTGGTGCGGCTGCGGTGCGGCTGCGGTGTGGCTGCGGTGTTGCTGCGGTGCGGCTGCGGTGTCCCTGCGGTGCGGCTGCGGTGCGGCGGCGGTGCGGCTGCGGTGCGGCTGCGGTGCGGCTGCGGTGCGGCTGCGGTGCGACTGCGGTGTCCCTGCGGTGCAGCTGCGGTGTCCCTGCGGTGCTGCTGCGGTGCGGCTGCGGTGCGGCTGCGGTGCGGCTGCGGTGTCCCTGCGATGCGGCTGCGGTGCGGCTGCGGTGCGGCTGCGGTATCCTTGCGGTGCCCCTGCGGTGCGGCTGCGGTGTCCCTGCGGTGCGGCTGCGGTGCGGCTGCGGTGCGGCTGCGGTGCGGCTGCGGTGCGGCTGCGGTGTCCCTGCGGTGCGGCTGCGGTGCGGCTGCGGTGTGGCTGCGGTGTCCCTGTGGTGCGGCTGCGGTGCGGCTGCGGTGTGGCTGCGGTGTTGCTGCGGTGCGGCTGCGGTGTCCCTGCGGTGCGGCTGCGGTGCGGCTGCGGTGCGGCTGCGGTGCGGCTGCGGTGTCCCTGCGGTGCGGCTGCGGTGCGGCTGCGGTGCGGCGGCGGTGCGGCTGCGGTGCGGCTGCGGTGCGGCTGCGGTGTCCCTGCGGTGCGGCTGCGGTGCGGCTGCGGTGCGGCTGCGGTGCGGCTGCGGTGCGGCTGCGGTGCGGCTGCGGTGCGACTGCGGTGCGGCTGCGGTGCGGCTGCGGTGTCCCTGCGGTGCGGCTGCGGTGCGGCTGCGGTGCGGCTGCGGTGCGGCTGCGGTGTGGCTGCGGTGCGGCTGCGGTGCGGCTGCGGTGTCCCTGCGGTGCGGCTGCGGTGCGGCTGCGTTGCGGCTGCGGTGTCCCTGCGGTGCGGCTGCGGTGCGGCTGCGGTGCGGCTGCGGTGCGACTGCGGTGTCCCTGCGGTGCGGCTGCGGTGCGGCTGCGGTATCCTTGCGGTGCCCCTGCGGTGTCCCTGCGGTGCGGCTGCGGTGCGGCTGCGGTGTCCCTGCGGTGCGGCTGCGGTGCGGCTGCGGTGCGGCTGCGGTGCGGCTGCGGTGCGGCTGCGGTGCGGCTGCGGTGCGGCTGCGGTGTCCTTGCGGTGCCCCTGCGGTGCGGCTGCGGTGCGGCTGCGGTGTCCCTGCGGTGCGGCTGCGGTGCGGCTGCGGTGCGGCTGCGGTGTGGCTGCGGTGCGGCTGCGGTGTGGCTGCGGTGCGGCTGCGGTGTGGCTGCGGTGCGGCTGCGGTGTCCCTGCGGTGCGGCTGCGGTGCGACTGCGGTGTCCCTGCGGTGCGGCTGCGGTGCGGCTGCGGTATCCTTGCGGTGCCCCTGCGGTGCGGCTGCGGTGTCCCTGCGGTGCGGCTGCTTTGCGGCTGCGGTGTCCCTGCGGTGCGGCTGCGGTGCGGCTGCGGTGCGGCTGCGGTGCGCCTGCGGTGCGGCTGCGGTGCGACTGCGGTGTCCCTGCGGTGCGGCTGCGGTGCTGCTGCGGTATCCTTGCGGTGCGGCTGCGGTTCGGCTGCGGTGCGACTGCGGTGTCCCTGCGGTGCGGCTGCGGTGCGGCTGCGGTGTCCCTGCGGTGCGGCTGCGGTGCGGCTGCGGTGCGGCTGCGGTGCGGCTGCGGTGCGGCTGCGGTGTCCCTGCGGTGCCCCTGCGGTGCCCGTGCGGTGCGGCTGCGGTGCGGCTGCGGTGCGGCTGCGGTGCCCCTGCGGTGTCCCTGCGGTGCGGCTGCGGTGTCCCTGCGGTGCGGCTGCGGTGCAGCTGCGGTGCGGCTGCGGTGTCCCTGCGGTGCGGCTGCGGTGTCCCTGCGGTGCGGTTGCGGTGCGGCTGCGGTGTCCGTGCGGTGCCCCTGCGGTGCAGCTGCGGTGTCCCTGCGGCGCGGCTGCGGTATCCCTGCGGTGCGGCTGCGGTGCAGCTGCGGTGTCCCTGCGGTGCGGCTGCGGTGTCCCTGCGTTGCGGCTGCGGTATCCTTGCGGTGCCCCTGCGGTGTCCCTGCGGTGCGGCTGCGGTGCGACTGCGGTGTCCCTGCGGTGCGGCTGCGGTGTCCCTGCGGTGCGGCTGCGGTGAGGCTGCGGTGCGGCTGCGGTGTCCCTGCGGTGCGGCTGCGGTGTCCCTGCGGTGCGGTTGCGGTGTCCCTGCGGTGTCCGTGCGGTGCCCCTGCGGTGCAGCTGCGGTGTCCCTGCGGCGCGGCTGCTGTATCCCTGCGGTGCGGCTGCGGTGCAGCTGCGGTGTCCCTGCGGTGCGGCTGCGGTGCGGCTGCGGTATCCCTGCGCGTAGAGCCGCACCGCAGTCTACGCGCTACAGTCGCCGAATCACCTTTTTTGTAATAATCTCGCACGCACAACGCACGGTCTACTCCCGAGAAATGATCCATAGCAACTGAATTCCCTAGGAGGGAAATGGGTATCGCGTTAGTTAAAAAAAAAGACAATACTTGTCCTACCCGTTCTCTGATCCACTCAGGCATATTCCAGACATTTATTTGAATGGAACAGTGGCTCTCAAGTGCGAAAAGTTAGGTGTAGGGTGGATGCAGTGGCGATAAAACTTCGCTATCTTCTGTTACAGAAAAGTAGCCCTTACGTTGAAAGGAAGGCTCTGCACCGCAGTTGTGCGTCCAGCGCTCACATACGGTTCACAATGTTGGACGATGTACAAAAAGTATGAGAGTAAATTAATGGCAGCTGAGATGAAGATGCTTCGCATGACAGCAAGAGCAACAAAGCTTGATAGAATAAGAAGTTCGAAGATCCGTGGAAGCCTTCACGTCAAAGAAACCATATTACGAAAGATAGAGCGCGACCGACTCAGCCGGCACTGCCACGTTCAAAGAAGAAATTATTGGAACCCTGTTAAAACGGCAATATAGCCTGGATCACAATAGTGCGACGATATCGGCATTTCGTTGGCCTCAGTAACCGAGTGACCTAACATTGGGAGGCCTGCCGATATTTTCTGAGGTCAAATGGGCGAACCCCACAGGGGGATCAGTAGAAGCGGTGAATTCGGAGGGTTATGATCGCTTGTTTTCGGATCATAACCTTGTCGAAATAGGAAGAAGAAGAATATTCAATTGAGTTATATACCAGAAAGTGTATCAGACGTGATATGCGCATTAAAGACCTTGATTTCCTACTACTTCATTTTCAGACTAGTATGACACTGTCTCAGCAAGGCTTCCTTTTCTTGGGTAACCGGACATCAAGAACGGATATCGCGGATCGAGTTGCAAGACAAGGATCCGAAACTCTTTCATTTATATTAAAACCTTTTGCAAACTACCTACCAACCACCTAAGATGCCAAGTCATCCTCTTAGAACCCCAAGAACATCTACAGATATGAAACTCAAGAAATTCCGGAACAAGAAGAAGTCCCTACCCCCTTCGGGTAGGGGTCAGAATATACCCGAGGTAGGCATGCCTGTCGTAAGAGGCAACTAAAATCCACCCTCCGTATACCGAGTATGTATGTATACAAAAACATGCAATGATCAAAACAAAAGATTTTAATACCCCAGGTGGCAGTCCAGGTACACTGGAAAATCCACCCTCTTCGGAGATCGGCTCTACGGATTCTGGGGAGAGCCATTTATTGCACCTTATAAATCCCTTCTCAAAAAGTACAGGGGTATCTCGATCTCCACCAACAAGATCGAACGTCTCCGGAAAAAGAAGTCCGCCGGAAGCGCAAGCGCGTGAAAAACGGGACTCAGCGAAATGAAAAAGCATTGAGGGGGAAAACGACGTACTCCGTACAAAGCTTAGCGAAATGGAGCTACTCTATCGTGAGCTTAAGAAAGAAGTAGATCTACTCAGGCAAGAAAATAATGCCCTAAAAACACGTATCTACTCAAAGAAAGTACAGTTAGCCCACATCGCTCACCTAGTCACGAATACCAGACGGACGAAGAAGAGCTAACACGTGAAACGAATTGGATCGAAAAGAAACGACCTAGCAAAACACGCAAAGCCGGTTCGTCACCGGAAGTCGAACCACAAAAACATGAAAAGCGCAAGGGGTTGCAAGAAAAGCAACAACAACAAAAATTACGTCCTCCGCCACCGATAAACGTCCTTGGAATAACGGACTATAATAAGTTGCATTGCCTCATTAAAGGAACCCTGCCATCGAAGTTTAAGGTGACATCTCTGCGAAACAATACGTGGAAAATCAATGTCGATGATGCCGACGGTTACCGATCATTATCCCAAAAATTGAATGCCGAAAAGATTCAGTGGTATACTTACCAAAATAAGTTAGAAAGACCACTGCGTGTTGTAGCAAGGGGACTCCACCCCTCGTGTACTAAAGAAGATGTAATGCACGACCTTCAAGATAAAGGCTTTAAAATTCTTGATGCCGTCAATATTATCAAGAAGGAGAAGCAACAGTCGGGGGAGATCATGAAAAATTGGTAAGGCGTGGACTTCCGCTATTCATGCTTAGTTTCGATAAAGATGAAAATAAAGATGCTATATATGGTATTAAGACTATTCTAAATATCGTGGTTAAAATCGAACCCATGCGTAAGACCTCCAGATCGATCCCGCAGTGTAAGCGCTGTCAAGGCTTTAATCATATGCAGACTTACTGCCAGAAAGAGCCGCGATGCGTCAAATGCGCAGGTAAGCATCTCTCGGAAGAGTGTCACCTAAACAAACAAACCCCAGCCACTTGTATAAACTGCAAAGGAAAACATCCTGCGAACTATCGAGGTTGCGAAGTGGCGAAAGAGCTCCAAAAAAGGCGCGACACGCTTAAAAATTCCATCCACCCTATTCCGAAACCAATTAAGAACAGACCCAAAATAGCTACGAAAAAAGCAGCGAAAGTTAGGAAATCCGTCAATATTGACTTAAGATCGGGTAACGAAGAAAACCCCAAACGCAGTAGAGAAAATGTGACAGAAGCAAAGTTTTCGAATACTGACGCACAGTCTTATGCTCAAGCGGCGATGGCAGCTAATGGCAAGTATATGACCGTCAACCCACGCGAGATCAAGGCAAAAAACCGTCCAAACTCTAACGTAAAGACTCCTGCTCAAGTTGCGACATTGGAAAACGGTGACAGAGGTAGCTCACAAAATCCAGTATCCAATGCTTTCTCCTTAATACTTGCGAAACTTGAAGAGCAATGCAAAACAAACAAACTTATTTTCGAGAGACTAGTTGCACTAGAAAGCAACATTCATAACAGGCGCACTTCAACCCGAATATGAAAGAAATGCTAAAAATTCTTACATGGAACGCTAACGGCCTCATACGAAGACTCGACGAGTTAGAAATATTTATACGAGAAAAAGATATTGATATATGCTTGGTCTGTGAAACTCATCTGACAAAACAAACGAATGTTAAGATAAGAGGATATAGCGTGTATCACGCCTTCCACCCATCGGAAAGAGCAAGAGGCGGATCATCCTTGTTTATAAAAGAATATATTGAACACTCAGCGGAAGTAAAGATTGAATTAGAAGCAATGCAAGTAAGCACGGTACGTGTTAGAAATAGACATTTTGCTTTCAACATTTCGTCTATATATTGTCCACTGCGATGTAAACTTGAAGAAAGTGATTTCACAAACATCTTCAACTTCCTTAAACCAAATTTTATTATTGGTGGCGATTTCAACGCGAAACACCCCTTCTGGGGTTCAAGGTACGCCTCACAGAAAGGTAGAAAGCTTTATAATGCGGGTATGCAATACAGTTGTGATTTTCACTCGACGGGTAAACCAACCCATTGGCCGACTGATAGAAATAAGATACCAGATCTGATCGAATTCTTTGTTGTTAAAGGAATATTTGGCAATTGTATACAAGTTGAAGAAAGCTTTGATCTCTCCTTTGATCATTCTCCAATAATTATGACGATAAGCGATGCTCTGATTATAAAAGTAGTCAGATTAACCAGCGCGAAAACTAATTGGGCTGGCTTTAAAAAAGATATTGAAGCAAATACTGAGCTGAGCGTATCCCTTAAAACGCCATATGAACTTGAAGTTGAAGTTGATCGCTTCGTCGAAATCCTACACAATGCCGCGTGGAAGAATACTCCCAAACCAAAGAAAACGCCAGCAAGCTACATTCAAACTTATCCGCAGGAAATAAAAGAGATGATTAAGGAGAAGAGAAAAGCACGCAAAAAATGGCAACAAACTCGGGCTCCGCAACATAAAGCACATATGGTATTAACCGTTTGTGCAACTCACTAAAAAGTTCTATTAAAAACCTTAAGAATAATGAAATGCAAACTTGCCTAGAAAGCTTCATTCATTCATTCATTCATTCATTTTCAATGGCCCGCTAATCCTTCATGAGGGTCGCGGGGGTAGGATGCTCAGGTGGACTCTCCATCCTTCTCGATCCTCCGCCATTGACTCCAATTCATCAGGGGGAATCCCTAAGCGGCTCCAAGAGAGATGTCGGACTTGATCCAACCATCTATTTCTGGGCCTTCCGCGAAGTCGTCTACCTGATGGCACGGCAACCATGGCGCGTCTTGGATGCCGGTCTGGGGGCATACGCACTACGTGACCAAACCATCGAAGCATAGATCGTTCCGTTCGGAGAAGTAGCTGCTCAACGTTGAGCGCCTCGCGTACTCTGGTGTTGCGCACTCGATCCCTACGAGTTATTCTAACAACACCGCGAAGGAACCTCATTTCGGCAGCTTGTATCCGCGATCTTGTTCTTTCGGTCACTACCCAAATTTCATGACCATAGGTGAGAGTTGGAACATACACCAAGTTAAAAACCGATAGCTTAGCTTGAATACTAAGTTCGGCCTTCCTTATAACAGATTGGCCAAGCCCTCTCAAAATTGATCCAGCCTGACCAATTCTACAGGATAACTCGGCATTGCTCCTCCCATCACTCGTGAATAAAACCCCGAGGTACTTAAACTTCTCCACCTGCTTCAGTGGGACTCCACTAACATGCAGAGTGCACTGAATGGGTTTTTTGGAAACGACCATAACTTCCGATTTGTTCACGTTGATCTTCATTCCAGCATCATCACAAACGGCTACAAACATTTCGAGTGCGCGCTGAAGTTCGGTTTGAGAGGACCCAAGGATGACCAAATCATCCGCAAAGAGCAGATGACTAATCCTTAGGTCTCCCACTTCGAAACATTCCCCGCCACGGCTGCGCTGCAACATCCAATCCATATATACAATAAAGAGGAGAGGTGACAGAACGCACCCCTGGCGGAGTCCAACGCCCACAGTGAAAGGTATTGATTTAACACCGTTTATCCGAACACAGCTTTTACAGTTTGTATATAAAGACTGAATAGCCCTTAACAGGGAACCATCAATCCCATACTCCTGCAGAACACTCCAGAGTTTGCCTCGAGGAACCCTATCATATGCTTTTTCCAAATCCACAAAACAAGTGTAGACAGGTTTGGCATATTCCCAGGCTTTCTCAAGAACCATTCTGAGAGTGAACAACTGGTCGGTTGTGCTTCTACCGGGACGAAAACCGCACTGCTCATCCCCCAAACTGTCCTCAACCACAGCTCTGGAACGCTTTTCTAGCACCTTAGCGAAGACTTTTCCAGGGAGACTTAAAAGAGATATACCCCTGTAGTTGGCACAATCTCTTTTGTCCCCTTTTTTAAAAAGAGGAACTATCACCCCCATTTGCCAATCACCAGGTGTTTCACCGCATTCCCAGGCCACTTTAATGACACGCGAGAGCCATTGTACTCCCTCTTTACCTAAAGCCTTGAGCATTTCTGGCCGAATTTCGTCCACACCAGCAGATTTGCCAACTTTTAGCGCTTTGATCGCCAAAGTTACTTCCTCTACCGTAGGACTACTTTCCGCCCAACTCTCGACCATAGGTCTGTCATCTTCGGTGCCCTGTTCGGGATTGAGCAATTCTGAAAAGTGCTCGCTCCATCTGCGTAAGATGTCCTCCTCATTGGAAAGAAGTCTACCGTCTTTGGATTTGACTCCTTCAACGATATTCAACTTTTTTTCCTCTGAGTCGGCGCACGGTCTGCCAGAACATCTTATTTGCAGATCTGTGGTCACGTTCCAATTTCTCGCCAAACTCCTTCCAAGACTGTTCTTTCGCTGTTTTCACAGCTAGTTTGCAAGTTCTTCGCGCCTCAGTGTACCGATTTCGAGAATCAGAGTTCCCCAAGTGAATCCACACCTTAAAGGCTCTCTTCTTCTCTCTGATGGCTTCTTGAACTCTGGGCGTTTTAAACCAAGCAGTTCTCTTCTCACCACCAGCCGCCACACCAAGCCGCTTCACTCCACAAACTTCTCCCGCAGAGGCAATAACCGCCGTTGAAAACAGTTGCCATTCTTCCTCTACATTTGATGGAACAGTTGGAATTCGTTCAAACCTTTCAGATATTTGCCGTGCAAATGTCTCCCGTATCTCATCGTCCTGTAACCTCTCCCATCGCATGCATGTAACCATCCTTGGTTTGCGCTTTGGTAGGGGAGGCACTCTCTCGCTAAGATACAATTTGCACAGCACTAAGTGATGATCAGTTGACAGTTCGGCCCCTCTCAATACGCGAACATCACAAACCATTCTCTTCAGACACGATGGTACCACAAGGAAATCGGTCAGCGACTCTGACGGTACCACGTGTATTTGTGAATGTCTTTGTGTGGGAAAGATGGTGTTCATGATGGATAAGCCATTTTCACAACAAAAATCCAACAACCTCTCTCCGTTCGCGTTTTGATCAGGATCACCGTTCCTCCCAATCACACTCCCCCATGTCATAACATCTACACCCACATGAGCATTGAAGTCACCCATCAGGACAAAAGAATCCATATCTGCAACCTTTTCAAGGGCAACATCAACTTCATCTAAGAAAGCTGCGTACTCTGACAGAAGGTTCGGTGCATACACCTGCACCAATGCCAGAGTTGATCTTTCAAGCTTGAGCTTTAAGATCGCAACTCTCCCTCCTAATGGTATCCACTCCAATACTCTGTCTGTCAACCTGGGACTTGTGAGTATCCCCACTCCCGCCCGAGCAGACATTGAGGGTGCGACTCCTGACAGGAAGAGCTTCCACCCACCCGAAAGGTCCACAGTTTTAGACCCTCTCTGCTTTGTTGAAGAGACGCCAACTATATCTAGTCGACTTTTAACAGCCTCCCCAACAAGCTCAAGATCCTTCCCTGTGAGCGATGAGACGTTCCATGTGCCTATCCTAAGTCGATGCCGTTGTCGAATGTCAGAGAGTCCATCTGTGCCCCTATCGGTGCACAGCGCGTTCACCCCTTGACCCCCGTAATGGTTCGCGAGACCATTGACAGGAAGCTCGTAGCCATTTCGGGTTTGACCCGGCCGGCTGCCGAGCGGGACAAGCCGACCACCAGACGCTCGCATCCTGACACCCTTCAGGCCTGGCTCCAAAGGATGCCCTGGCTTACCAGGCTTGCCAATATCCGAGGCCGGTCGTCTTCGTGTCATCATGGGGTGTGCGCTTTGTTAGCCGTGACTGGGTTGTATGGATGGGAATAACTATTTAAGTTACCCCATCCGCACATCCCAGTCACGTTGCCCGCCCCCCACCACGAGGAGGTCAGCTGCCAGGGGGGGCTAGAAAGCTTAACGCAGAAAAAGATTCTAATTACTCGCTTTGGAAGGCTATAAAAGGTATTAAAAAACCTCAAATTCAAGCCGCACCAATTAGGAAAATCAAGGCGAATGGGCCAGGCATGATAAAGAGAAAGCGCAAGTTTTTGCCACCCACCTGGAAGAAACTTTCAAACCGTTTGATGGACAAGCTCTTATTGAAAATATAAATACGTCTTATATAGCCAATAACGTAATAAGAAATGCAACACTTACCGAACTTAAGGAAGAAATAAAGAAACTTAGACCTAAGAAGGCTCCTGGATACGACCTAGTTACGGGAGAGGTTCTTAAAGCCCTACCAAAAAAAGCTCTAATTAAGCTTCTGTTTATTATAAACGCCGCACTAAGACTAGAATATGTTCCCAGCCAATGGAAAGTCGCCGAAATCATAATGGTCCTTAAGCCCGAAAAACCGCCGAATGAAAAAAACGTCTTATAGACCGATTTCGCTTCTTCCAATTATATCCAAAGTGTTCGAGAGAATATTGATTAGGCGAATACAGCCGGTAATAGAAGAAAGGCATCTCATTCCGAATCATCAATTCGGATTCATTTTCATTTATGTCCTGTATCCCCTTGTGGGTCCCTCTAGGGCCTCTACTACGCCTACGCGCCATCGTGTACGGTTTCTGGCAATGTGTCTGAGTTCTCCCCAACTTTTCCCTAGCTGCCGTGCCTCCTTCTCGACTGTTCTGCGCCATGTTTTCCGCGGACCGCCAGGTCTTCTGCCATCCTGAGTTAGAGGGTTCCACTGCATAGCATGGTTCGCTGTGGAGCTGTCACCCTTTCGGAACGTGTGACCAATTCACTGCCACTTCCGCCATTGGATAGTTGTGCCTATTGGTTCCTGACCCGTTCTCTCGTAAAGGTGTTCGTTAGAGATACGATTGGGGCAGAAAATCCTTAAGATATTGCGCAGACACCTATTAACGAACGTTTGCAGCTTTCTGGTGATAGTAGTGGTCACTCTCCACGTGCTGCAACCATATAGCAGCACGGATCCAACGTTGGAGCGGAACAGTCTTATTTTGGTGCTCAAACTGCTTGCATTGCTTCGCCATATTTTGGACAACATCCCGAACGCGGATGTCCGCGTTCAATTCGGATTCAGAAGTAAGCATTCTACAGTTGATCAAGTGCATAGAATAACATGTAATCGAAAAGTCACTTGAAGAAAAAAAGATTTGTTCAAGCGTATTCCTTGACGTCTCTCAAGCCTTTGACAAGATCTGGCATGAAGGCTTAAAGTTTAAATTACGACAAGTTCTGCCAGAGCACCTATATAATATTTTGAAGAACTACCTTACGAATAGACTATTCCGCGTCAAATGTGGAAATGAATATTCAGATTTTAAGGAAATAATGGCTGGGGTGCCGCAAGGAAGCGTTCTTGGTCCAGTCTTATATCTATTATACACCCGTGATATACCGCAAGTAGAAGGCACTGAGCTAGCTACATTTGCCGAGGACACTGCTACCTTGACAGTAGGTAGAACGGTCGAAGATACTACAGAAAAACTGCAAGAAGCTTTGGATAGAGTAAATGAATGGACAAAGGTTTGGCGAATCGCACTTAACGAGACCAAATCTGTTCATGTAAATTTTACTTATAAGAAAATAAATAATTTGCCGATCTTTTCAAACTCGGTTCAAATTCCCTTTGCAAACGAGGCTAAGTATCTTGGAATGACACTTGATACAAAGCTGAAATGGAAAACGCACGTTAAGAAAAAACGCAAAGAACTAGATAATAAATATAGAGAAATGTATTGGTTACTTGGAAAACATTCCAAGCTTAATATAGAGAACAAACTGCTTTTATATAAGCAAGTGCTAAAGCCCGTATGGACATATGGTATACAACTCTGGGGTTGTACCAAAATAACTAATATTAAAATTTTACAAACTTTTGAGAACAAAGTACTAAGAGGTATTATTAATGCGCCGTGGTATATCAGAAACAGCGATATCCATAGAGATCTTGGCATTGAAACTATAGAAGACGAAATTCAAACCTACGCGAGAAAGCATAGAAGTCGACTAGAAAGTCACGTAAATATTACAGTCCTCCAAGTTTTGGAAGATAGAAATTTACTGCGCCGTCTACAAAAAACCAAACCTTTAGACTTAGCGCGATAAGTAACCGCGTCTAAACTGCGGAGCTGGCAGGAACTTCTAATGGGAAGGTCCCTGCAAAACGTCCTTATTACGTGAAATGAAAACTACTTGATAAGTCGAATACTTAGTTTAAGTAAAAATGAAAACAAGTCTGTTTTGAAGGGAGGTTTTTTAGTGGGTAAGAATCCCACACTACTATGAGCACGCGCTGTCGATCCTCAGTGTCTTGTTGAAGATTTTCACCTACCCTCGAAAAAAAAAGGAAGAAGACAAAAACTTCTCTCACTGAGTAAAGGTAAACTAAAGCTCCTTACGGACTTCCTCACCGGATACTGCCATCCTAACTACCATCTCGAAAATACAGGTAATAGCCCTACGGATCTTCGCCGACTCTGCCTCGAAGAACAAGAAACTACAGAGTACATTCTATATGAATGCCCTCCCATTGGCAGTTAAAGACTAAAACACTTCAGTTGAGGGCTCATCTCTCTGTCCGAAATGTTCAATCACTCAGCCAAATCTATCTCTAATCCCAAACGGATTCAAGCAAGGAACAACACAAATCTCTTAAGGCCACAGTATTAGACAAGTTTGTCTTGAATGTTCTGAGTAGCTGGAACAGTCCTAACAAAATGTTCACCATTTTTATTAGCTCGTATAACCACTCAAGACTGATTTCTTCAATTTTTAAAATACTTATGTCTTCTGAACATTGAACCTGTGCTACAAAAAGACCCATTAATCAGCCCACCACTTGGAACCGCATGAGAAAAGGAAGCCCACAAAATACCTATTTAACAGACCTTTTCATGTCTATCCATAAGAAAGGGAAACCTTTCCTGTAATATCTCAATTCAGATACTGTATAAAATAGCCCCAAACTCAAACCATCCTCATCTCAAGCGAAAATATGTAGAAACTGTTGTAACTCATTGCTTGTCAGCAGCCTTCCATTGCCTCTCATTATTGTTTCACCCACGCAGCTTCTTCACGCATGATGGCACTCCAACATCAGAGTTGACATATCATTAAAAAGCACATATCTCTCCTCATCCTCAGTCCTCATACGTAACCTGTAAACAATTTGAGCTCCCTCATATGGTACATTACACAAGGCACTGGCAGACAGATTAAAGGCAAAAGTGCCAACAGCAAAATAGAAATGCAAAACTTCCCTTAATGTTAGCCTGCATGGAACCAAAAAAAAAAAAACATATTCCCGCTATGACCGCACACATCCGTTCCACTAAATAGTTTCTCCTTGAAGCCGGGACCACACTTCCATCTGCGCGTTGTAATGAGAATTGATGTTGGTATATCGGCGACAGTGCCGCCTGCAGTGGCGGTGACCCTTGTTTGGCCATGACAAACTATGGTGGCAAAAAGCATATTGTGTGTCCCGTGTGCGCTATCACCGCCACCGCTGCACTTCCGACCTTCATTAAAACGTTTTCCACTTTTTCACCATCGTCTCTTCCACTGTCCGCCGTTACTGTAATGTACCCATTTCTAATCCTTTTTTTTTTTTTGTATAATATCCATCCACTCCCTACCCAATTGAATAACTTATAGTTTGTACCCCACACTGAAACCACCCGGATCCCATACCGGGATTGAATGTATCCTGTCGTTTTTCTCTTCCGGATATTTACATCCACTTACATACTCATTGCATACACACAAATACAAGTGAAAAAACTGAAAACTATTTCCCCCACCCGCAATATTCAAGTACCCTTCACCCCCGCACCCGCACCACCTCGGGCCGACGACGCACCAAACGAAAGTCTTCTCTCTGTCTGACATAAAAGCTTTGCACGCTCGCACATCATCCGCCAATAACTCATTGCTTAACTGTGGACCTACTTCCGGTATATAAGGACTCGTACACATAGCAATGTATCTAATCCCGTCCCGGCCGGCAGTAGACAGCAGCTTCGACTTCTCCAAAAAAAAAAATATTTACGCCATTCCTAGGGGGAGGCGGTAGTAAGGGTAGCAGTTGTTCGTTTGTTTTTCCAACCCAATTAACCGTCACTTCACTCACTCCACTCTAGCGTGCTTTTGAATACCACCAACACAGCCGTCTCCGACGCCCACAACCCCCACTACCATCACCACCACCACAGCAGGACTCAATGTTGTCTTCGCTGCAACTGAATATTTTACATAGAGAGGCATGTGTGGCCTTGACCTTGTTACTCGTGCAAAAGCTCCTCCGAACATACAGCGCTACAACAACAAAAAAGTACACGTGGAGCAAAGAACAAAAAAAAAATAAAACGATAAAACAAAAACACTCAAATGCAAGCGGCCTGCCCTGCCCACGAAATGTTATTATCACCCACACACACACATACACGCATCATCCCAACACCCCCACCAGACTTTACAGGGTTGATGGATGCATTTTACATTTCCTCGTCGCAGAGAGGCTATGAGTATGGCACAGCAGACGGAAGAGAAACTTGTAAGTAAATGTTAGTTCCGTAGCCGGCTGGGTGTAGTTTGTGTAACTCTCTAGCGACAAGCACGTGGCATACACTTGCAATGTTGACTCTGTCTGAGAGAAGTTCCTTTATCCTGCAAGCAGTGTGAGTCCTCTCTTTCAGTGACTCTTCAAAAGTTAACAGAATCGACTTTACACACTTAGCGCTGTTAACTTGGCCATAAAATACTGCTGGCGGCTCTCTTCATCCTCCCTTAAATGCAGTTACATACCCCTGAGTCCGGTTCTGAGAGGAGGAGGGCTGTCTGTAACCGACTTGAGTAATAAGTAAATGGGTTGCACATGCACAAGCAAATATACCGGCAGCTTTAGACGCCCACACACACGTGCACACATGCAAATCGAGCTTACATTACCGCTGTATGCGCTAGTTGTCAGCCAGACATTTGTCTATACTCGTACATTACTGACTATACTCTTATGTAGCTGTATAGCTAGGGGTTTAAAGTGGCACGTGTAACGGAATGCTATGCAGTACATTAAGGGAAATGAATTGCAAAGAGTATAGAGGATAAAAAAAACCTTTCGGTTATTCTTTTTTTTTGTGCTGGGTGGTGATGGGGGGGGAGGCGGGGGGGGGGGGGTGAGATATCACTAGTAGAGCTGTATAGAGATGTAAAACAACATAAAAACCGACACGATACCCACCCACCAGATACTGCACAACCCTAAGCCCTCTTAGGTTACCCGCAACACCACCCTGTCCTCTCAAGGGACTGACTTCGGCGGGAACAGAGTGCGAGGGCCAGGGCGAGGGCGCGGGGATTTGTATGGTGGCTGGGTAGTGTAATATTTTTCCTAGATTACTTCGTGTCCTAGTTTCGGTTATCACAGACAAGCAGACAGACATAGGGACAAAATGGGTGACGGAAGGAACGTTGGTGTGTCCGTGAAGGATGGTAAGATGATACAAATATGCATGTGTATCTGTGATGTTTTACATTTTGTTCGTATAAAACGCGCGCGTGCACTTAATGCATTTTGATGGGATATGATGAACAAGTCAGTCGCCCACACAGGATGTCGGTCTTTTCACAGGGGGAATGGCACACGCTGAAAGGTACATACGTATGAAGAAGAAATGGATGAAGAAAAAAAACACCCACGCACACGAAAGCTGTCAATTGCTGTTGTCAAGGGAGATTGCAAACGAAAACTTAAGAAATCAGTTTGAGGTGTTAGGTGGGGAGAATAGGATTACTGTCATCGGTGTGCGTAGGAAGGATGTTTTAAGCTTTTTTTCTTTTTAATTATATCCATGCCGTTTGATTCGAGATCACTTATGGAAACAAGAAAGCTAAGGAGGGAGCGATTGTATGTGCTATCACTTCTAACTACTGAGGACGACTTTATACCATTAGCATATAAGCATTGAAAATAAGGTGGGGTGGATGTGCGGATTCTTAAGTGGGGTCCGCTTATTGGATTTGACATTATTCACGACGTGGGTCTGTGAGATCAGTTATTGAACAAGACCTCGATTCGAATAGCCTTAAGTCTTCCATATTGGCTAAAGTATAGGAATAGAGACAGATAGCACTTAAACAGAGTAATAAAATGACCAGTGTTGCCATCTGTGGGGATCGTACTCATTTCGCATAAGGCGTGACGGGAAAAACGAAAGACCTTGGAGAAAGATCTGTCAGGTATTAGTTTATTTTTTAGATTTCGGAGACTAATATTTTTTTTTGATTCGATTCATTAACCCTCAATCTCTTTTCTAAATTCAGAAATTAGTACAATATTTCGAAGTTTGAAAATGATAATTAAGCTATACTCAAATTTCTCATAAAAGGAAAGGCATTACCCCGCCAGGCACTACCACTGCTGTACATGGTACTGATCCTGGACCGAGCAGAAATGTTCGGGTCAGAGCTATACGGATTCCGGGGGCTAGCAAAATAATGTTTGGACGCAATTTGAGGGTCGCGAGTTGGAACGTTGGAAGCATGACCGGTCGAAGTTACGAGCTGGAAGAGATGATGAATAGAAGGCGGGTGGACATCTTCTGTGTCCAAGAGACGAAATGGAAAAACACTGGAAATCGGGCGCGTTTCTTGGACGTTAGAACAAAATATTACAAGATGTTCTACTACAGAACGGAAAAGGCTAAGGACGGAATCGGTATCATCCTTGCGACAGAGCTACTTGGAAGCGTCTTGAGAATTTCGAAGTCCAGCGACCGTTTGATGTCTCTCAAACTAGTAATACAAGGAGAGGTGTGGAATATTGTCAGTGCATATGCTTCCCAAAATGGGTGCAATCAGAGAGATAAAGATGCATTTTGGCTAGATTTCCACAATCTCCTTAAGAACATCCCAAAGGAAGAGTTTCTGTTTGTTGGAGGAGATTTGAATGGACATGTCGGGAAATCAAACGAAGACTATGAAGACTGCCATGGAGGACTAGGATATGGCACCAGGAATGGTCTTATCGTGTTAAATACCATGTTCATCAAACAAAGCCGACACCTGATCACTTACAGCAGTGGTGGAGATGAAACTCAAATTGACTACCATTTGGTAGCCAGTTTCATAAAGCCTCGGGTAAAAGATTGCAAAGTGATCCTGGGAGAGGCAATCGCTCGGCAACACCGCCTCCTGCTAACAGAAATTTTTATGAAAACACCGAAGAAAAGCAAACAAACAAGGGTCTCTGAGAAAATCAAGTGGTACAATCTGGACAAAGAAAAAGGCGAGGCTTTTGTTTTCGTAATGAAAAATTCCCCCTCTCACACCATCAACGGAGCTGAGGATGAAGAGTGCAGAGTACAAAATATGTGGGATTCCCTACAGCGAACTTGCTTAAAGAACGCCAAATTCCTGCTAGGAGCTTCAAAAGGCCACCATCAGCACGCCAAAGAAACATGGTGGTTGAGTGATGAAGCTAAGAAGGTAATAAATGAGAAGAAAGCGGCTTTCAAAGCTTGGTCAAAGTGCCCCTCTAATAATATAAACGAAAAAGCTCGCCTCGAAGTGGAATACCGATGTCGCAAGAAAAAAGCGAAGAAGAAGTGCGCCCAGCTTCAAGCAGAGAGTACTGAGGGCCTGTATCGGGAGCTGGAGAAAAAATCTTCTCCGGTTGCTGATGCAAACCAGGCTATCCAGGAGCTGCGAAGACACAATATGAACAAGAGCGCCACTATCTTCAAATAGCCGCCCAAAGAAGGAGGAATGCTCAGGAGATTCGTTCGCCAAAGCCAGCTTCTTGTGGATGACGACAAAATTCTGCAGAGGTGGCGGCAGTATTGTGAAGAGCTTTTAAATGAACAGTTTCCCCGGCTATACTTTCCAAGAGCCACCCCTAACTGTGAAGAAATACCCGACATTACAGTCGAAGAAGTTAGTGAGGCGGTCAAATACTCCAAAAAACGAAAAGCGGTTGGGCCAGACAAGATGCCCTCTGAGTTCTGGAAAAAGATGGGAGACGTCGGGTTCAGATGGATCAGAATTTTCATCTCCAAATTCGTGAGAGGTGATCCAATGCCGAATCAATGGAGGGAAACTTACCTTCTCCCGGTATATAAAGGGAAGGGTGATACGCGAAGCTGTGATAACTACCGTTCGATCAAGCTGATGTCGCACACCATGAAGATCGTTGAGCGGGTATTAGGTGGCCGACTGCGAAAAATAATACGGCTATCTGATGATCAGTGCGGGTTTGTCTCGGGTAAATCAACCACAGATACAATCCAAAGTATAAGGATCATAATGGAAAAACATCGTGATTCCTTAAGGGATTTGCATATTGCATTGGTTGGCTTTGAAAAGGCATTCGACAGACAACCACGAGATTTGATATGGGTATCGCTAAGACATCGAGGGGTTCCAGAAACCTATGTACAGATGATCATGGACATGTACGAAGGAGCAAAGACAAGAGTAAGATGCCCCGCTGGAATCACCGAAGAGTTCCCAATCAAAGTCGGGGTGCACCAGGGAAGCGTTTTTAGTCCTTTGCTCTTTATAGTCCTTGATTATCCGCTTGAGGGTAAAGTGATGGATCCCAAGGTACATCAGTTATTCTTTCCTGACGATGGAGCCATGATAAGTGAGGATCCTACATCCCTGCAACGAGCACTTAATGTGTGGGTGGACGTTTTGTAGGGAAATGGGTATTGCATTAGTTCAAAAAAGAGAGAGTACTTGTGCTGCCCGTTCTCTGATCCACTCAGGCATATTCCAGACATTTATTTGAATGGAACAGTGCTTCCCAAGTGCGAAAAGTTCAAATATCTGGGATCTATGATCAATAGCAAAGCAACTTGTGATGACCACATCAATCATCGCGTAAGCGTAAGGTGGATGAAGTGGCGAGAAAACTCCGCCATCTTTTGTGACAGAAAAATGCCCCCTAAGTTGAAAGGAAGCTTTACACCGCAGTTGTGCGTCCAGCGCTCACATACGGTTCACAATGTTGGACGATGTACAAAAAGTATGAGAGTAAATTAACGGCAGCTGAGATGAAGATGCTTCACATGATAGCAGGAGTGACAAAGCTTGATAGAATAAGAAGTTTGAAGATCCGTGGAAGCCTTCACGTCAAGGAAACCATCTTCCGGAAGATAAAGCACGACCGACTCTGCTGGTATTGCCACTTTCAAAGAAGAGATTATTTGAACCCTGCTGTGAACGGCAATATTAATGAACGTTCCAAGGATATCGCGAGGCAGGAGAGGCAGGCCTATGAATGCCTGGATCACTCAAATGCGACTACATCGACATTTCATTGGCCTCAGTAACTGAGTGATCCTAAATCGGGAGGCCTGCCGATATTTTGTGAGGTCAAATAGGCGAACCCCAAACGCGAATAAGTAGAAATGCGATAAAGTGGGAGGGTTATGATTCCTTGTTTTCGGTTCATAACCTCGCCGAAATAGGAAGAAGAAGAAGCACGTGGCATGAATCTCCAGAATACAAGCAGGCTAAGCGAATGCTCCCAGACTCTATAAGAAATCCGCCGAAATCGTATTGTCTCTCAGCAGAAAACACTTCACACAACTTACTGCTGTTCTTACGAGTTACTACGCTTATGTTTTAATGATATTACCGTCTGCGATGCATGTGGGAAGACCGACGATACTTAGGAATACTTCCTCTGCGAACAAGGGGTTGGTTTCTGCTAGTAGTCCAGTGGAGTGTTTTGTACCACGATATAAAAAAGAAATCGCTAGAAAACTATGGTTTTGAATTAAAGAAAAAAACACTTAGATATTAAGGTCTCTTAACTTAAGTAGAAGAAGGGTGGGCAAAATCGCATCATCACCTCCTCGCGGTGCCCGCTGGATAGCTATCTGATAGTGAATTAACGATGAGCGTATGCTGAGTCTGACGATATATGTGCAGCTGAATACTCAGACCTGCGTAAGCACATCTGGGTGAACTTCAGCGCGCATATGTCTAACCGGACGAGGCATCTCTTGTTGACCTGATTGGCTGAAATATGCGTCTCAGAAGTCAAGCAAGAGCTCTTCAGAGGAGGACGCGCGGCGGATAAATTCTCTCAATGGAATCAGCGGTGATGTCTACAGACCAGCGGATACCTTACCGGAGCTACTTCAACGTATTTGGAGCTGAGGTCTGTAAGGACTTTCAATACTAAGTCAGGGTATTGAAAAAGAAATGGTGGCGGATGAACCCTTAATGGGCCAACGGCAGCCCTCATATCCCTGAAGTGGGTTAATGACATCGGTGTATCCGGCCTCTTGTCCTAGGGGTACAAAAAAAACGGATCTGGCCCTCCAGGTTGGGGGTTGTGCCGTCGGGTTAACTTCTCTACCATGTAAAAAACCTTAAGTTACGAAGCAACCAACAGCCTCGGACACGGATGATCTTACTGTACAACTACTCGCTTATGCCGATGACATTGACATAATCGGAAGAACTCAGCGGGCCGTCAATGGGGCATTTACGAGTATTGAGAACGAGGCAGCAAAGATGGGTCTAGCGGTCAATGAAAGCAAAACAAAATATATGCTGTCTACAAAAAAGGACACCCAACATCGGCGTCTTGGACAGAACGCCACAATAGACAGATATAATTTTGAGGTAGTAAAGGATTTTGTCTACCTAGGCTCTATGGTGAACTTCGCAAATGACATCAGTAGGGAGATCACACGAAGAATTACTCTTACCAATCGTTGTTTCTATGGGCTAAAACGGCAATTGAGTAGCAAAGCCCTATCTCGAACTACTATGGTAACTCTTTATAAGACACTAATCATCCCAGTTCTGCTGTATGGCGCAGAGGCATGGGCTTTGACAAGACCGGATGTGGATGCCCTTGGTTATTTCGAGAGAAAAGTTCTTCGAGCGATCTTTGGTCCCGTCTGCATAGACGGTGAGTGGAGGAGAAGGTACAATGCCGAACTATACGGCCTGTACAAGGACATCGACTTAGCCAGAAGAGTTCACATACAGCGACTAAGATGGCTTGGTCATTTAGAGTGGATGGAGCCCAACCTTCCCGCTAAGAAAGTCTTCGAATCCACCCCGCACGGACGGCGCAGTAGAGGACGACCTCGCGGTAGGTGGCGCAAACAAGTGGCGGGGGACCTCAACCAACTTGGCGTGCGCAACTGGAGGCAGCTGGCTCGTAACCGTGCTAGCTGGAGAGGTTTGTTGGTTGAGGCCCAGGTCCACCCCGGACTGTAGCGCCATCTAAGTAAGTAAGTAACTTAAATAGATCTGAGAATCATGTACTTCCTCAAAAACAGCAGCATAAAACAGTGCAAAAGTTTAAGAACGACGAACCTTAAAGCGCGGTATAACATGTATAGCTTATTTTTCAAGCCACGTACTTTGTACTGCAATGGGGGAATTCCATACGTTGCCAATTGAATCAGAGCCTTTGACTGAACTTAAACCTATGAACCTCATCTGTTGAGTGTGGTTATTACCACTGCTGTGACATTTGACACTTGCAGTTCCATCCTCTTTTATATTTGAAAGACATCTAAGGCAGGTAAGAGCTCGCATGTGGAACCAAAGGATCTCCGACCTATCAGACTATCGTCCTTTCTACTGAAAACGCTGGAAAGGCTGATTGATATTCACCTTCGTCAGAGCATTAGCCCGTTTTTGCTCTCGCCGTTCCAACATGCGTACTGCAAAGGCAAATCCGTTGAAACAGCCTTACACTCGCTTGTGCGCATCATTGAAAAATCTCTGAGCATTAAAGAATATACCATGGTGGCTTTCCTTGATATTGAGGGAGCTTTTAACAATGTCAAACCAAAGGCAATCAAAGACGCACTTGCAAATCTGAAAGTGGATACTTCGCTCGGAGTGTTGATCAATCAATTGCTAACACGCAGGATTATCAACACACAGCTGGGTGGAGCATCGGCCAGAAGACTTGCCTGCTGCGGAACACCCCAAGGTGGTGTTTTGTCCCCCCTCCTGTGGAATCTTGTAGTGAATGAGCTACTCGTGGACCTGGACAGGTCAGGCTGTAGAGTGATTGCATATGCTGATGACACTGCGATTGCTGCGTCTGGCAAGCACCCAGACACTCTCAAGGAAATCCTCCAATATGCTCTCTCTCGACTCACTAGGTGGGCCTCCAATTGTGGATTGGGGGTTAACCCTCATAAAAAAGAACTTGTTCTCTTCACAACCAAATATATAAAGTTCCCCACGTAGACCCTCCTATGATTAATAGCACCAGCCTCACCTTCACTGTTAATGCAAAATACATGGGTCTTATTCTGGACAGTAAACTGAACTGGAAAGCCAATCTACTAGAACGCGTAAGGAAAGCCAATGTAGATCTATATTCCTGTAAAAAGGCTATAGGTAGGAGCTGGGGTATGAAACCTGAAATCACTCGCTGGCTTTACGTGTCTATTGTCAGGCCCATACTACTCTATGGCGTGATCGTTTGGTGGCCTGCCCTTGACAGGGCTGTTCACCTCTCTTAGGTAGCTAAAGTGCAACGATCCGCTTGCATATGCATCAGTGGTGCACTAAGAACTACCCTCTCTGCGGCACTGAACATTATGTTCAACCTGTCACCCCTGGATATCCTCGGCAGACAGACTGCTGCCAGTGCGGCTATTCGTCTTAAAGCCTCCTCTCAGTGGACCAGTTATCACATTGGCCACTCCTCGATCCTTGATCTTCTCAACTTCACACATGAAAACACGGACTACACACCACCGAAACTGAGATTTGACCGACACTTCCCTGAACGGGTTGAGTGGGATGGCTCTCCCCCTGATGATGGAAATTCGGTGCACTTCTACACAGATGGCTCTAAGACCGAAGGTGGGGTGGGCTGTGGTGTTTTCTCCGATAAGCTCAACCTGAGCATCTCGTTCCGCCTCCCTGATCATTGTAGCGTTTTTCAGGCGGAAATCATGGCGATTAAGGAAGCCCTGTCTTGGCTGAAATGTAATGTATTATCTGTCAGCGATATTTGCATTTTCACTGACAGTCAAGCGGCTATCAAGTCCCTGGAATCGTGCTCCTTTACTTCAAAGACCGTCTTAGACTGCCGTTTGTCTCTTATAGAGATGACAGAGCAGTTCAACATTCACCTATGCTGGGTGCCAGGTCACAGAGACATTCCAGGAAACTGTAGGGCGGATGAACTCGCTAGACAGGGTACTACTCTAAGGATTCTGCCAGATAGGCAAGCCCTGGGTATGCCCCTCGCTACATGTAAGTATCTACTAAAGCTGAACGCTATTAGCAAGACCAACCTTAGGTGGGATAGTGGCTCTACCTGTCACATTTCGAGGCAGATCTGGCCTAAGCTGGACCAGAATCGTAGTGCCGAGTTGGTTAAACTAAAGCGATTACAGATCAGCTGCGTTATCGGTGTCATCACCGGACACTGTCTAATCGGCCAACATGCCAAAAGACTTGCCCTCTTTTCCAATGACTTCTGCAGGAGCTGTAGGGACGAGGAGGAGAAGGAAACCATTCTTCACTTCCTATGCACATGTCCTGCTCTATCACGCAAAAGAATGCTCCATCTAGGAGCTCCCTTCCTTGACGACCTCAGCGATTTGGCGTCCTTAGACGTCACGAACATCCATCGCTTCATCAAAAGCTCCGGTTGGTTTATAAGTCCCTGAGTGGTCTAATGGTAGATCCTTGGCATCACAATGGACTTTTACTGGTCTAAGTGTGTCTGCATCATGGTGCAGACAGCCAATCTAACCTACCCTAACCTATATATAAAAGGCGCCTGCCTGACAGTTGTTGCCCCAGACGGCTACCTGACAGTTGTTTTTTTCTTCTGTTAGGCGCAGCAACGCACGCCGGGTGCCTGCTAGCTTTAAATATACATATATCGTTTTTTTTTCTATAGAGCGTCCTGAAATGCTTGTAGATGTTTGTTGATTCTGCTTTTGATTTGTTGGAGATTGTAGGTTTCTGGAAATATGTCACCTGGTAGCGCATTTCAACGATGATTAGTCCTATAAGAAAATTAATTTTGGTAGAGAGATGTTCCTGTGATTGCCAGACGAACATGGTAATGATGTACTCTAGTGGCCTGTCTGGCGCTACGTCCAGATGTGATGTTTCAAGGAATTATTCCGTTGAGTTCTTCCGAGCATCTGCCGTGGTAGTACCTGTAGTATGAACATAGGTTTGCTACTAGCATTCGATGACCCAATGATTGGAGATTGGATGTTAGTCCTGGGTATTCTATTAATGGAATTGGTCGCCGTTGGATACTGTCGAATAGGTGTAGGCAGTGTTTCGCAGCCGAATTTTAAATGTAAGAGCAATATAGAAGCAGGAGCTTTATATAGAAGCAGGAGCTTTATATAGAAGCAGGAGCTGAGTCGGAGTGAACTAAGTGTGTACCTCTTTGCTCTGACCAGGTAGCTCAACTTTCTGGATGCTGATTTTGTAATGTTGGATATACATATATTCGTGCTATGTTACATCAGTGTTAAATGTGACACCAATTAGGTGCATTTTTTTTTTTTTTTAACTGGTGTGTGGTCACGCCGTAGGCACTGTAGGCACTGCGACCAAGGAGATGTATTGTGCCATAGGCTAATTTTAGGGCAGCAGTACTTCTACTCTCCTTATGAAAGCTATAATTACGGCTGCGGAGGAGTTCCTTAGATCTTTTGGAGATTATGATCTCTTTAAGGAAAAAGCTTCTCCTAGTGCTACACAGAGCTACATACTCACATAGTATGTGTTCTGCGGTTTCGTCCTCTGACAATTGGGTGCATACTCTCCACAGGTTAGATTGCTTGGTAGTCTATTTAAAGATGCTATGTTAATTTTTTAGTTCAATAGAGAATCTTTTATTTTTCTTTTTAGCCGAACGACAACGCTGCTCGTAAATTTTAGCGATAATTACGTGACAAAGATTTGACGCTCCGTGCATATGAAACATGAACAATTTGAATATTTACACATTTACGTAACTCCGCTCATTGAAAAACAAGTGTTGCCATCTGCCCTGTACACCTGCTTATTTTTAATTCCACCATCACCTCTTTCCATACTTGTGGCTTTGGATAGCTAACGCTACTAACATTCCAGAGCTGTGGTCGCAAATTTACGACTCCGATGAGCTGGTTAATTTGATCATCTAGCCACTTTAGTTTTCATGAAGTGTCAAACTACGTCAAACCCTGTCATATGCTGTCATTTCGTTTGACGAGATTACCTTATAAGTGATTGGACTATTTGACATGAGTGAAATTTTCATTTAAAATCAAAGGAATCAAAGTCAAACTGTTTGACACAATCTGTGAACAAAAGTGTTAAGCACTAGACATTTTGCCGCCACATTGTTTCACCAAATTGTTGACCTGCAATCAACAGCTTTGAGAACTCCACGTTACATAAAAAAATACACAAACATTTTAACAAGCAGGAACTTTAATCCATCGATTTCTTGAAGCATTTGTTCTATGTTGACCGTTTTTGCGACTTTCGACCTTTTACAGCAGAGATTGTTACCCAAATAAACATGGATTACAAGTGTTCACACACCCCTTGTTTCAAAGGAGCACATTCCGCCCGTACTATGGCGCCAAATATGTTAAAGGATAAGGAACATGCAGTGGTGTGTACTCCATGTTTGCAAAAACCAATACTTCCTTCCATACCAAGAGAGAGAGAGTAAGTGACTTGACTACGTGAACCGAGTGCACTACCCCAATATATTCCTTGTAATCAGTCTGCCTGGGTGGGCTGCTAAGACGAACGATATCTTGAATTGGGTGTTGCCCCGACTTATATTGAATTTCCTCCTCGACCACCATTCCGGTTTTATTGGATTCTATTCTCTTACACAATTTCATTTAGCATTTTCACTGTTGGTTGATGAAATTGGACAGACGTTGGTTTTGAACTTCGTTGCTGCTGAGCTTCTATACGAATACGAATACGAATACGTCTACAACGTGCCCTCTGTGGCCCTCTCTCATGAACATTCAATCGAATATCCGATAGTCGTGGTCGTTTTTACAGACCGTGACTTCTTGGCTAGAATACTCAATCACTTTAATTCACGCGCTTTATGGGATTAAAAGTCGAGCGTTGGTGGCAGTGGTGGTTCATGCTATTTGACATTCATTCGAAGGATAGTGCCATCCTGGACTTGCCCCCTACCCATGGATAGAGAGAATGAGTTTTAATTTCATTCTTGTCTTACACGCGATGTTCTTACATTGGTAATTCTGCAGTAATCCTTTTATGGTTATCCTTTCGCCGTCATTTGTGCTTTTGCTTTAGCTTTGGTGATGCTGGCTTGCAATTTTTGATTCTAATCCTTTTTTCTTTTACGGCATCGTAAAATGAAAATTGAACCTCGTAATGGGATGTCACTTGGTAGTTCTTAGTAATTCGTCTTGCATTCATCAAATCGAGTGAAGGAAGTTGAATGTGGTCTAGAACTTTTTTTTTTATGTGAAAAAGGATTTAAATTGGTCAGGCGTGAAAGTGGGTGGTTCCAAAGAGTGCCTGCTTATGTTAGTATTAAAAGGTTATTGAGATAGAGAAGGAGATTGCATTACATGATTACGCCATTGGAAGGGATTGAAAGTAGTAACAAACTATGTAATTAAGGAGAAATAGTACGGATTTTGTTTGCTATGCAGCCGTGGTTGACTACCAATGACATCAGGGATGCGGTACGAGATGCTCAGGTTGAGCTTTCGGAGAAAACGCCGTAATCCACCCCACCTTCGGTCTTAGAGCCATCATCAGGGGAGAGTTGTCCCATTTATCCCGTTCAAGAATACTCGTACGGAAGTTTCGGTCAAATCCCAGTTTCGGTGGGGTGTAGTCCGTGTTTTCATGGGTGAAGTTGAGAAGATCAAGGGTCGAAGGGTGACCAGTGTGATAACTAGACCAGGTAGCAGGTAGCAGGTAGCAGGTCCAGTGCCGCAGAGGGAGTAGTTCTTACTGCCCTACTGATGCATATGCATACAGATCTTTGCACCTTAGCTAGTTGAGTGAGATGGACAGCCCTATCAAGAGCAGGCCACCATACGTTCACGCCATAGAGCAGTATAGGCCTGATAACGGACACTTACATACAGCGAGTTATTGGAGATTTCACACTGCAGCTCCTGCCTACAGCCTTTTTACAGGAATAGAGAGCTACGTTGGATTTCCTTACGCGTTCTCCAGTTCTGTTTCGTTCCAAATATTGAAAGATTTCCCTTAAAGTGTCTGGGTGCTTGCCAGAGGCAGCAATAGCAAAGTCATCAACATATGCAATCACTCTACACCCTGACCTATCCAGCTCCACTAGTAGCTCATTTACTACCAAATTCCAAAGAAAAGGTCGGGAAACACCACCTTGCGGTGTTCCGCATCAGTCAAGTCTTCTGGCCGATTCTCCGCCCAGCTGTGTGTTAATAATCCTGCATGTGAGCAATTGATTGATCAACACTCCGAGCAAAGTATCCACTTTCAGACTTGCAAGTGCGTTGGTAATTGCCTTTGATTTAGCATTGTTAAAAGCTCTGGCAATGTCAAGAAAAGCCACCATAGTGTATTCCTCAATAAAAATAAAAAATAAAAAATAAATAAATATTTGGCGCAACAACTCTTTAAATACCAGGGCCTAGCTTCTCGCAACCACTCATGTTGTGTGCTTTATATTTTTCACACGAATGGAAGGGACCTACAGTTTAGTACCGAATGCGAACGGCAATTTGAGAAGATTTTTCGTGACAACAATACTCTAGGCAGGCATGCCTGTCGTAAGAGGCGACTAAAATCTACTCTCCGTATACCGAGCATAGTGTATACAAAAAATGCAATGAACAAAACAAAACGATTGAATACCCCAGGTGGCAGCACAGGTTCACCGGAAAATCCACCCTCTTCGGAGGTCGGCTCTACGGATTCTGGGGAGAGCCATTTATTGCAACTAATAAATCCCTTCTTAAAAAGTATAAGGGTATCACGATCTCAACCAGCAAGATCGAACGTCTTCGGAAAAGAAGTCTACCGGAAGCGCAAGCGCGTGAAAAAAGGGACTCAGCGAAAGCAAAAAGCATTGAGGCGGAAAACGACGTACTCCGTACAAAGCTTACCGAAATGGGGCTACTCTATCGTGAGCTTAAGAAAGAAGTGGATTTACTCAGGCAAGAAAATAATACCCTAAAAAATACGAATCTTCAAAAAGAAAGTACAGTTAGCCCACATCGCTAACCTAGCCACGAATATCAGGCGGACGAAAAAGAGCTAACACGTGAAACGAATTGGATCGAAAAGAAACGACCTAGCAAAACACGCAAAGCCGGCTCCTCACCGGAAGTCGAACCACAAAAAGATGGAAAGCGCAAGGAGTTGCAAGAAAAGCCGAAATAAATAAAATTACGTCCTTCGCCACCGATAAACGTCGTTGGAATTACGGACTATAATAAGTTGCATTGCCTCCTTAAAGGAACGCTGACATCGAAGTTTAAGGTGACATCTCTCCGAAACAATACATGGAAAATCAATGTCGATGATGCCGACGGTTACCGAGCAGTGTCCCAAAAATGTAATGCTGAGAAAATTCAGTGGTATACTTAAGACCATAAGAAAGAGCACGCGCTAACGATTCTCATAGTGTCTTGTTGAAGATTTTCACGTACCCTCGGAAGAAAAAAAAAATAAAAAATGTACTCACCCATGAGGTTCGCTTCTTTTAGAACCTACGTTGCGGGCTTAACGTCAATTGTCTGGTGCTTGGCTTTCCAACAAAGCCCTCTTTTTTTTAAGCAGGATGTCCTTGCTTGCTGTAATTATTTTGCGCTACAATGCTTCTAGATGTCCACCTACTTTCACTGTTGTAGTTGTTTTCCACTACGAGCTGGCTTTCAACCCTCTTCGGAGACCTGTACGCCAGCATATTTCTTCAAGATCAAGTTCCTGTCTTTGAAATCCTGATGCATTTGTATGTGCATGTGCAGTTACTGCCACAACTTCATTAATCAGAGGTCCGTAAATCAAATGTTCTAAGAATCTTAAGCCCACAAAGTTTCTGATAAAATTTACTGATCTGAATATGCTGATTTCATCTCAATATTCATAGCTACACAGTAATTATATCGAAACGGAGCCAGAAATAAAATTGTTCCTCCTTCTCCAGATCTAGGCAACATATGAAAGCAAAGCATTACCGCCCAAATGAATGTTAGGCTACATCAAAAGTGACAGAGTTTTGTATGAATAAACCATAATTCGGCTAACAGAACCAGAACATGTGTCCTTTTCAGATGTGAAGAGAATTGATATGCCACTACATAGCAGTAAATCCAGTAGATTTTTTGCCAATCCAGTTGGCAATTTTTACAGGATTAAGCATACTATCGTCAGCCTAGACTCATTCTAAGCCGATTGTCTACAAAATGCTAAATCAATCCATGCCACACTCTCTCCTCCCTTGTTTCCACTTACATCTAACCGACCACAAAAGCTTTTGTAAATGTAAGCGACGAAGGGTACACCACCCAAAGCCAATAGCAACAATGACCAACCGCCCAAACAACCGAGAATAACAAAATCAATATCCAAAGTGTCCTTTGAGAGGACGACGGTTTGTCTGTCGTTGACGCTGCTGTCGCCGTCGTCCTCGATGCCATTCGACGCATCTCCATCATCAAAGCAATATAAATGCACAATGGTGCAAGTAATCGGGCTAAGATATGAGAAAATCCCAAAAGGACCTCCCCGCCCTCCATTCACTGGTTTCCATCAGCGTTCTCGAGTACATCCTCACACGAACTAGAGAAGTAAATCTAAACAAAGGACAAGCGTCAGCAACAAAGGGGAAAGTATAATATCACAAGGAAGAGTAGGAAGTAAATGGATGCAGAAAGAATGGTCTTACGAAAAAGCAAGCTCGTTCGTCGTCATGCATCCACCTTACTCGTACTCACATCCACCAGATATCTACTAGCTTGACTAAGGGATGTTGATGTTTATGAGTGAGATACTTTTAAGTCGCTTGGTGTGCTCCATTGTGTGCTCTATACGGTTACACGTATATCAATGAATTTGATTCTATCCTTCAAGATTTGTCATGATTATCGACGCTATATATTGTTGGTGGAGCTCACTGTCTCGAAACAGAAGGATACACAAACGAAAGTTGTGTTATAGCACAGATACGAACACAAAGACCTGGAAATAGGTTTTGGGTATCCAGTAACGAGTGGCGGTGGTCTGCCACTCTGTCGGTTTTAATAATAACCCTTTTCTGGGAAAGAATCCATTCGACGTTAATTGATCTAGACTAATGGAAGTGTTGTTGTGGTTTGTCGTTCTTGCCTTGGCTATTACAACAGTCTTTTGGTCCCGTATTGTTCCTATGTACGACGACTATATTTAAGACTTTCGTGGCATCGTAAGGTGGTCAGCCTTGTAATGCGAATTAAGATCAATTACCCGTGAAATGAGCTGCCATTTGTTGTAGACTGGAAGTGTTTATTCAAGTGTTATCTTCGTCCTGCTAACATGTAATCGGACATTTATGTAAATTTAGCACGTTTCTTGGATAATAACTGTTCTAATCATACGATAATGCTATGAAAAGTTTTGAAGGACGAACATATGTATGAAATGAGTACTAAGGGCTTCAATGCTCTTATTTAAAGATAAACTAAACAGTGATTTTCAGTGGGCAGATCAAAGAGAACAATTAATGAAGAGAGCAGCTAAGACTAGCAGTGATTTAATCACTCCTAAGATCGCAGTTCACATTTATGTGCTTTGTACAGCACAGCAAAAGAACGTCAAAGAATGAGATTCTTGAAATATATCCTGCAGAAAGTCATACATGCCTTCACAAACGTACGCAAAAACCAAAGACGCTATTGCCTTGCGATTTGGTATATACTAACCCTGAGCAAAAGTACAATCGTATCCAAAACTCAACTCTCTGATTTGGTGTGGCATATCCTGAACACCGAGCAACCGAGCACTTATATCATAGAATAATCTGAATCACAATCACGACTATGCCCTGTGATTTCATATGGTATGTACCTACCACACAGTAATCACAAGCACAAGTATTCAATGCGAAATAGTGTTCGAGCACGCTCCAATTATGCATATGAATGATTTGGGGAAAGTAAAGGAGATGTTTGCATTCCATCTTAACAACGATTTGCTAGCTATTTTGCTGGGAAAAACGATTAGCAAGCAGTGTATGTCGGTCATCTGGAGTCGTCCGCTGTGCGAAGCAGTAAGTCGCAGTGAGCAATTGAACAATTATACTATAAAGCAATCACAACTGTTCCCTGCTCAGTAAGAATAACATAATGGTTACTGGCAATGATCGCAATCACAGTCTCACTTTTAGTCTTGAATTTAGTATATTTTCGACTTCCATTATGGTTGGTGTATTTATTTTTATTTATTTATTTAAGCTTAATACAAGCAACAACTTAAAGCTAAACTTAAAACCTAACAAAAGGGAGCTTAACAATAAACTTAAAGCAATTTATTTTTTTTTTCGTTGCTGTGCTCTTAAGGGCCCACACATTTTGCACACACATATGCACTTTTAAATTGGGTCTTAAAAAACGCTATTAAAAACTAGGGAGCGATGAGAAAAGAAATGATGGGGGACACCCAGTTGTGGCGTGACATAAGAGAAGACAGGTCATGAAGAGGTGTAGAGGGTCGTTCTAAGGGAGGATATAGTGAAATGAAAGCCAAGCGTGTACTGTTCGTTGTTGGCCAGGCACAACATTCTGGAGATTGGTTCGAAATGACCGCAGTTGGTGCGGTGGCGAAGGCGACTAGCGAGCCATACTGACGTTGGGTTACGAGGGTTAGTGCGAAGGAAAATAATTTTCAGTAGTGCGGGAGAATCGATCATACCAGTTAATAATTGGTACTCGAAGAGTATGTCAGCGACGTTTTACAAGGGTTTGCAGGCTAACTAATTTTAGCCGATCTTCGTAGGGGGGTAAGATATATAGGTAGTTGTCGACTCACGGGGAATGTTATGGATTGAAATTTGCCGCCGTTAAGTTCAAAGAAGTTTTTGTCGCACCATGTGTGGAATGAATTTAGGTCGTTTTGAAGTAAAAGTGAATCAGTGGGGGTGGATATTACCTTGATGATTTTCATGTCATCCGCGTAAATAGATAGATCAAAGTCTTTTATGATGTGACCAACATCGTTTACAGTTAAGACAAAGATCAGCGGACCAAGATGACTGCTTTGAGGAACCCCTGAAGTGTCGTTAATGGGTTCAGAGACTAGAAAATCTGAAGAGAACCCTGTACTGGCGTTTTTCTAGGTACGATATCAGCCAAGAAATGGAAGAGGCTGGAAAACCGAGGGCTTTAAGCTTAAGATAAGTAGTTAGGTGGTAAACGCCTTGCTGAAGTCGGTGGTAAAGACATCCGCTTTATTACCTTCCTCTAATGCTTGCAGCGTTTTAAAAACGAATTCGGTTAAGTTAGTCGTTGTGGACATAGCGTTTAAGAAACCGTGCTGTTGTGGGAAAAAAATGGATGATGACGATCAGTTTCTTCGAGGCACATAAGAGACAGATGGGAGAAGACAGTCAAAGAATCTTGTGTTGAAGAATACGAGAGTGATATCAATGGGGGGTTAATGTTTAGAAATAGGCTGAAATTTATGTCATTGACTATGTTATTAAGTTTAGCTAAGTCAGCTTTAGCAAGCTGAAAGAGAGAGAGTTCTCTGAATCAACAGTAATATGGTCGTTTTCATACGAAAGGGCAAGAGCAAGAGGGGGGGTGATAGTGGATAGGGTGGAGAGAAGATGGTTACTTGCAGAAACCAAGGAAGTATGGGTGTCGGATGAGAAAATGAAATCTAGCTGCCTACCTAAGTGGTTGGTTATGCCGTGAATCTGAGAAAGGTCGGAGTCGAAACGACGAACGGCTTTTCTCACCGTATTCACGAATTCGTCGATGGCGTCGACCGTAAAACCTGCCTTACGGAAACCATACTGGCGCTCTGTGAGGCCACCCGCCTCATCGCTTGCACTCTCCAATCCATCACCGCCTTGTCGGTGTCTGATCCGCAAAGGGATATATCTTCCATCATCAGCTGCAGTACTTCAATGTTCAGAGTGTGTGGTTTTTCCTGTGACTGCCTTCTCTCCTCTGCTCTATTTTGTGTGCGTATACTTAGTGCTTACTCTAACATTTACTCATATTGAAAATATGTACCTATACACCTAGAAAAATCTCATTGTCTGACTCTTGCACTATCCTCACTCAATAGTGAGGTACGCAGGCGATTTCCCAAAAGAAAAAAAAGCACTCACTTTCTTCCTTCAACGATGAAGTGTCCTACATAACACCTAATCGTGTAAATAATGTACTACCCACACCACCTTCGAGTTACGCACTTACTCTAATGGTCTATCTAGCGCAACCACGCCCCTTTGACCGCAAAGGAAGCGAAAAATAATAACAACAAACACCCATTTCTTAGATCCACAATGCAATGCTATCCAGTCAGTTTTCAGTCATCACTACTGGCAGGCTCGACTCAATGACACTTACCTAAATACTCTGTACTTCACTCTGTCTAAAGCGCGCTGCAAATACATGAAGGTAGTAAACGAAAACAGTTGTCTACCCCCAATGTCGCCATTTCCAATTGGCATCCCTTTCCACTTACACATTTTCGGTGTAAAAAGTTTATTGGGTCAGACACCAAGTGAAAGGCTCCTCATCAAGTAGTTGCAGGCATCGTCCATGCTACCACCCGCAGCTTCAGGGGCACTCCAAATCCTGGCGACGAAAGCAGACCTACATACATGCAGCCGCTCTGGAGTGAGTCGCCTAATGCCGTCGCATATTCATAAGTTAGCAGTAGGCTTGCAGTAGACTGCGAGACCTAATTGTGCACCGATCCGACAGCATATTCATCCAGTGTCTGGGAGCAAATACATTGCTTCTTGTTTTATTATTTACCAAGAGGCTGGTTTCCCTGCCAAACGGAATATTGTTTTCGTCCCAGAAGTTCACACAATCGTCATATCCCTTTCGCGGCATTGTCTTTTCGTCTGGGTTCCGTCTGGCGATTCATCTTCGTCGTTATTCTCGTCGTTGTGTGCTACATCAGGATGCTGGCTGGTGCTGATGCCGGTGCTAGTGCATCTCTATTGCTCCACGGTGAGCAATTATAATCTGAAGTGGAGTGGAACAGCCTACTCGGGAATCACCTCTCTAGCTCTCTAGAAGATTACATCTATTGACTGTGTCGCGACAAATTCAATATGCAGGCGAACGAGCACAGTGTGCTGTCAGATGTGGCGGCGGCGATGGTACAGTGTAATAGAAGATTAGGAAACAATAAGGAAACGGTCCTTGTAAACAGTGCAGACGGTGGGTGGAAGTGGTGGTGAAAGTGGCGCGATACCGTCTGCAGCGGTGAATCTACAAAAGAAAGTTTAGGTGGCATTTTTTTTTTTTTTTTGTGAAACGTCAGATGGGAGTTGTGGAACAAAGTCTTACTTTGCATATTATTCCCTACCGCCGCCGGCATCAAAACAGTGTCTCGCGCGCAAAGGGTCGATGGCTTCGTTTGTCAGAGTGTCTAGCCGGGATTTAGGTTTGTGGGGAGCATTAAAGGGTTGATCAAATTCGCTTGTGTTACATGGGTTAACTGGTATCGCCTTATAGACTTAAGAAAGCATATTGTGGAATAATGTAGCTTGGAGAACTTTAAGGATGCTCGTGGACGTCACTTCTAAGAGAATAATTGTGGCACCTAGGCAGAAGGTATTTTATGTTTTACTTTATTTACGTTGTCCTTGTTTGTGCAAAGTAATTTCTGCTGGATTATGAGTGGTTTATGAACTACAGAAATGAGATGTCGTCGAAACATCAACTTTCACCAAGTAGAGTGTAAACACATGCAGTCAAATATTGACTTCACTGAGTTGCAGAAGATGACGATGGTTGTCGACAAGAAATACTGTCTGCTGCTAGCTCCAACTGCAGGTAAAAGTCCTATATGGATAGCTTTAATAATTCAATCAAGAAGAAGTAAGTTCAATAGTAGGGGAGGACGGTGATTAAAGTACCTAACACAGATAAGCTGTAACAGTTCTAGAATAAGGAGTTAGAATGTAAATTAAGCGTCGGGTAAGAAAGAAAAATACTTGTCTACTCCAAGCAAACGTTCTGACAGCTTTACGTGTCCTTTGGACGTCGGTGAAGGAAGTTGTGGCAGTGGTCCGTGAAATCGACAGGTTTATAACTTGTTTATTTTTGGAATTCTCACTCACACGCGAGAGATACAATTCTGAGTTTTTCTGTATGCGTACATTTAGGATTTGGTTGCCTTTGTATGCTAGTGTGAGTTTAAGGTGAGTCCCCCTTTTCCTTTTATTGTATCATTTGCCTCTATAGAAGGAAAAGTTGGAACAAAATTGGGGGGTAAGTTGTAACATGTTACTTTCAACATCGAAGATGTCTTTTTGCATCTATAAGGACCTTTTCACATACTTATTTAATAACATACAAGGACAGCAAAATCACATTAGGTGCACAACGGGGGCCACTTATCTTTATATTTGCATAAATTATGATACAGATGAGTCGACCTCTTGAATAATTTTTATTATTTTTGTTTTTCCTAAATGAATAGTTACTTTTCTTTGCTATTATTTCTAAATGAATTAATTGTATTATTCTTTTCTTGTGTTCAATAAAAAGTATTTATTTTTGTGAAAAAAAAAAATTAAAGTAATTTATGTTACAACTTATCCTGAACTATGTACCGGGGTAATTTGTAACAACTGCCACATTTTGACAAATGTAACATTTTTACATTTTTTTAATAGAATTTTTAAAACGTTTATTTTAGACTTTGTAGCTGAAATATCATTCTCTAAGTTAAGACTTGTTTGACTGACTAATTTAGAAAATATTTTAAGAGATCTATCACATTTAGTAAAAAATGTTACTTTTGACCCCGTGCTCCTCTACATCTAGAGCAGAGCCAGGCGTACTTGGGAAAGCTCCCGTGCCGCCGAGAAAGGCCGTTCGTTGGAGTGTGGCGCAAGAGGCAGAATATATTTATGCGAAAGCCCCTTCCACTGAACAGCAGTGGCATATAGGCCGTATAGATCTGGAAGATCTTTTTCGCTTATAAGCCCTATGTCTTACCAACGGCGCACTTACACTGCCAGAAAACTGAGAGCGCTTTCGATGTTTTTAACTCAACATGTAAAAATCAATATATTAAGATTTAATATATTATTAACCAATCAATAAAGTTAGTTAGTTAGTTAGTTAAATTCATTTATTTAGCAGAATTTTGCTATTTAAATTCATACAAATTAATTATAATTCACAGTTTGAACTTAACCTATGTTACGTATGTAAATTGATATTTAGGTATGTGGAAAGTTACATTTTATATATTCAATTGTAATTCTTTTAAATCTATTGATGTTACTTTCATTTTTAATGTTAGATGGCATTGCGTTAAACAGTTGGCACCCTTTGTACACAATACTATTTTGGGTTATATTCTGCAGATACGATGGCAATCTGAAGTCTTCTTGGTTCCTTAAGTTATATGGCTGGGAGTCTCTTACATATCTTAGATGTTTCTTTAAATAATTCGGTAACAGATCATTTTTGATTTTAAAAATAAGACATAAAACATTTTAAAGAATTCTTTGTTTGACATTTAACCACATTAAAGTATTGAGCATTAGTCTGATCGGTGTATATTGACTACATTTTAAGATTATTCTCATTGCCCTATTTTGTAGCCGCTGAAGCTTGCTTAACATATATTCACAACATAAAAACAAAATCGATGAACAATATTCAAAATGCGGTTTAATTATTACATTATATATATTTATAGCACTTATTAAGGAGACTCTACTTCGAATTCTGTTAAAGAAACCAACTTTTTTCGACACTTTTTTAATAATATAGTCTACGTGTACATTAAATGTTAAATTAGAGTCTATAACTACTCCTAAGTATTTGATTTGTTCAACTTGTTCTATTACTTCATTTTCTACAAGGAGGTTTAGATTAAGCTTATGTTTAAGTACCATACATTTAGATTTGTTGACATTCAATTTAAGTTTATTTGCCCTAAGCCAACTGTTCACTCTGAGTAGATCCTCTTGTATCTTTTGTACACATTCGTCTGCATTTTTTCCTGATATGAAGATTAGGGCGTCATCGGCAAAGAGAGCTAACTGGGAGTATTTAAGTTCATGCCCAATGTCGTTAATGTAGATGATGAACAGCAATGCGCCCAGAACGGATCCTTGTGGTACTCCGAGCGTAGTTCCCAAACTGCTAGACATCCTTCCATTCACTTTGGTTTTTTGGGATCTGTTGTTGAGGAATGATTTGAACCATTTTAATTCAGTACCCCTGATACCATAGCCCTGGAGTTTCACTAGCAGAATGTTCCTGTCAATTGTTTCGAAGGCTCGTTTGAAATCAAGGAAGACAGCCACCACGTAATTCTTTGCGCCTAGCTCCTCTTTCCAGCTGATTAGGACGTTGTTCAGAGCTGACTCACACGAGTGCTTTCTTCGAAATCCAGACTGATTTTCGAGAAACAATTTACTAGATTCGAAGTACTCCTCAACTTGATGTTTTACAAGCTTCTCGAGAACCTTTTCATATATTGGAAGCGAGTTGATCGGTCGGAAGTTCTCGCAGTTAACGGTGCCTTTGACTTTTTCGATAGGTGTAATAATGGATTCCTTCCATGTCTCAGGGAATGAGCCGCGTATCATCGATTGATTTATTAATACCTCCAACTGCGGACCGATAATATTGATTCCGTCCAATAGCATTTTTGCATTAAGAAAGTGGACGTCCCTTTTTTGGTTTAAGGACTTGGTTGATAAATCTTATAGTTGATAAATCTAAATTTTTGTGTTGTTGTAAGAATGCTCTAGTGGAAAATACAGATTGTGACTCAGATTATATGTCAGCAGATTTATAATACGCTTTTATTATTGTCAAAAATGTTGCTTTGTATATTCTATAAACTTGATTTTCAAACAAAGCTAGATAATCAAAAAGAAATGCAACGCCAGTAGTGACGAATGTAGTAGATGGCATTCTGGTACATAGATGGCTTGACTTTTCGAAGTCTGTAAGACCAACATAATATACTCGTTATTTTAATGCAGAAAAACTCCACATTCGGATTGTGAGCTTGATTTAATATATACAGAAAAAGATTCAACCGAAACTAATTAGGGTTTTATCAAATAAGAGATATATTCATTCATAGGGCAAATACCTCAGTTAAAAATAAAAACAGCAATTAAAAGGACGCATAAGACACTAAGCATATTTATCCAAGATAAATATTGTAAACTGCAAGGATTTTGATATGTTCCTTGTATGTTAATGCAGAGAGATAATAGAAAACAAAACCGGCAAAGAGATGGACACCGTAAAGTAGAAAAAGTAAAAGCAAAACGTTTTTTATTCCAAGGAATATAATGCAGTGCCACCATATTGTACTGAGTAAATAGGACAATTCAGTTACGTTTTATCTGTTGTATTTCATTCATCTAAATTTGTACTATAGTACAGGAATTTAAATATACATATGTATTTTCTTTTTTATCACGTAGTTGGTGTTCTCTCAAACCCCCATATTTCATCAAAGGATTGAGCTTCTTTCAAAAATATTTTACTTCTGTTTGCGCGTCAATCCTGTTCAACAGCAAAGGTATCAGGGCTAAATAAGAATAGAAAAACCAAAACAGTCAGACGTTCTTTTTACGCTTTTACATCAGCATACTGAAAAAAAAATATTTTTGCCCTGAACTCAGGGCGAATATATTGGTTGTACCACATGAAATGTCCGATTTTATAGTAAACATTTAAAAGACAATATTATTTTTTCGTAAATTTTTATTTAATCAAAATAGGATCGTTGGCATCTATAACATTCTTCCAATCTGATACAAGGTCAAATATTCCTTTTTCGTAGAAGTGCTGACTTTTTGAGGCAATGAAATCTTCAAAGGCTTTTATGACCTCCACTCGGTCGTGGAAGATCTTCTGCTGGCAAAATGAATCCAGATTGCGGAAAAGGTAGTTGTCCATTGGGAAAAGATCAGGAGAGTGCGGTGGATGCGGAAGAATTTCAAATCCCAACTGCAACAGTTTTTTCACCGTTTCGCGTGAGGTATGGGGTCTAGCATTGTCATGCAATACAACACAACCTGCTTTTCAGCCAATCTTGCATGCAATGTGTCAATTTCCTCACAATATTTTATAGCGTGTATCGTTTCTCCTGGTTGAAGAAATGAAAAGTGGATTGGTCCTTTCAATGTCCACCAGATTGTCACCATAACCTTTTTTGGGTGAAGATCGCGCTTGGAGGTGTATTTTGGTTTTTCCAACCACTGCCCAGGTCTTTTACGGTTATCATACAGAACCCACTTTTCATCACAGGTGATTATCCGGTGCAAAAACGATTCAGTTTGGTTTCTTAATCTAAGCGATGAGCAGATTTCTAGGCGCCGTAGTTTTTGGGACTCGTTCAGTTCATGGGGACTCACTTATCGAGTTTCTTTACCTTTCCTATGGGAGAAAGGTGTGGACTTATTCTCATGGGGGACTTATTCTCCCATGTTTTGTGCAATCTCCCGCAGCGATTTCGTTGTGTTTTCATCTACCGTTGCTCTTAAAACAACGTCGTCAATTAACGTTTCCGGTTTTCCACGTGGTTCGTTTTCGACGCTGAAATCTCCCGAAAGGAACTTTCCAAACCAACGTCAAATAGTACGTTCGTTTACCGCTACATCCTCAAATGCGTCATTAATGTTTTTCATTGCCAATGACCCATTATGCCCCATTTTGAATTCAAAAAGGAAGAGGGTCCGAATTTGAACTGCCGACAGCATGGTAAACTCAACAATTCCTAGAAAAAAAAAAAAAAAAATGTACTTGTAACGAACTCTAAGGCCCAATGCACACGGAGCAACTGGAAAAACACTGATCAACGATGCATTGGCAACTAGTTTGCTTTGAGTCACACCCTGTGTAATCAAATGGGACGCCTCACATGACGCTACTGCTTGAAAACTCGTTTGCGATTCACAAAAACCAGTTTGTAACCAGTCGTCTGATGATTTGCATATCGGGTTGCCTATTGATTTCAGTTTCTAGTTTGTCGAAGATGAGCGAACAGCAGACCAACCTGTTGCTGGTGGGGGAGGTTGAAAAACTTCCTATTTTGTACAATTATCACCTTCCCGGTTATTCGAAGAAACATTTTTTTTTTTTTTTACTGTTGAAGGTGAAAATCTCGAAAAACACAGTGGGGTTAGAAACTCAAAGTAGTGTGGGACTTTAACCGCACTAAAAAGACCTCCTTGATCATGACCAATCAACTAATGATCGACAAAGATTTTATTTTCAACGTTAATTCGGGTTTGAGAAGGTATTATAATTTAAATACAGGCTCTCGTAATTGTCAAAAAAGTTCACGGGGCTTGGTTCTTCTTAACCTACGAATATTATTTCGTACATTTAAGACATCGTCTATCTCAGGATTGATATGCATCTGCAAACGCTCGTTGGGACGCATTGCGTACTTTTTAATTGTATCTGCTACGAGGTCGATCTGCAAATCTCGATGCAAGTCACTATTTCTAATGTACCATGGGGCATTCACTATTCCCCGAAGGACCTTATTTTGAAATGTTTGCATCATTTGAACATTTGTTTTCTTTGTGCAACCCCATAATTGGATACCATATGTCCAAACGGGTTTTAATATCTGATTGTATAATAGGATTTTATTCTCAATGGACAGTTCTGAGTTATATCCTAACAACCAATAAAGTTTTCTATATCTAATATTTAGATATTCTACTTTCTTTTTCACATGTTCCTTCCATTTCAGTTTAGCATCCAGATTCCTACCGAGATACTTAGCTATGTTAGAGTAAGGAACTACTTGATTATTTATAACCACGGGAAAATTCGTTATTTTTTTATTTGTAAAATTGATATGAATGGACTTTGACTCATTAAGTTTAATTCGCCATCGCTGCGTCGAATTACATATCTCGCTAATTGAATTTTGTAGCTTTCCTGTAGCTTTAGCCACACATCCATCTGTTGATAGAAGAGCAGTGTCGTCTGCAAATGTGGCTATCATGGGACTCTAAAGAATCTATTACCTATATAAGATATAAGGATCTTATAGTACTGTCTAGGTAGATCCCTATGAAGTTTATAGTCTAAACCTTATGCCAAACCTTATCAAAAGCCTGTGCAACGTCTAAGAATATTGCAGAAGAAATTTGTTTTTCTTCCAGTACCTTTTCTATAACATTAGTTATACGATGCACCTGGTCTATCGTCGAATGTTTATTCCTAAACCCGAATTGATGGGTAGGGATAAGCTTTCTTTGCTCTATAATTGGGTCTAACTTTTAAAGAAGGAGTTTCTCGAAGGGTTTTGAAAATAACGGTTAAAGTGAGATTGGCCTATATGAGGTAACTTCTGATAAAGGCTTACCTTGTTTAGGAATAACAATAATTTCTGCTATCTTCCAGTAATGTGTGACATACCTTTGTTTGAGTCTCAACAATGCAGTTGGAGGAAGTTCCTTCAAGATTTGAGCAGTTATAAGATCATAACCTGGTGATTTTCTATTATTTAGTTTATGAATACATGTCTCGATCTCTCTTAACGAAACATAAGGAATTTTCTTTTTGTCTACTCTATTATAGAAACCAAGATTTTCATTTGCTACCCTAAGTGGAAACGGTTGAAAACATTTGAAAGGTGCTGACAAAAGAGTTTAACCTGTTCCTTTGGATCGTCGATCCATTTCCCATCAGATGTTTTCAACGGGGGATCTTGCGCTTGAGGTCTCTTTAAACGTTTAGCAGCCTTCCAAATGGAGTAGTCCGTGACTTTGTCAGCCATTAGATTACAAAGGTATTTAGCTAGAGAATCATTTTTGAATTCAGTAATAGTTTTTTTAAGCCTATTATTGAGTCTATTAAAAATGGTTTTATCACCAGGATATCTGGTCGATTGCCATTTTCTATGAGCTCTTCTCTTTTCAAGTATAAGTTGCTTGATTTCTGTGGGGTATTTCACCGAAGCCTGTTTTTTTTTTGTTGATAAGTCGGTGTACTATCTTCTGCTGCCTGTTGCACATCGGTAATGATTTGTTCTGTTTCAATGTCAATATGTTTTGTTGTGACTAAGGTTAATGAAACCTTCGAGAACTTCTCTGAATTTACACCAGTTCGTTCTTTTGTTTGTTAGTCGTCGGTTTTTTATCTGTTCTATCGATAAACCATTGACTGTTAGGACTACAGGTGTATAATCCGATGACAGATCATCAGTGCTTTTAACTTTAACTTCTTTTCTATTCGTTATGAAGAAGTCGATAACATCTGGTATTTTCGTTGGGTCAGATGGCCAATTAGTTGGTGATCCAGTCGAAATAAATTCACATTTAAAGTTTCGCCCTAATTTGTAGAGCTTCCTGCCTTTTGTTGTTATTAGACTTGACCCCCAATATGTATGTTTTGCATTAAAATCACCACCGATGATGAAGTTGTTACCTAACATTTGGAAGAAATCAATTAGGTCTTCCTCTGTAGGCGAGTGCTTGGGTGGGCAGTATATCGCAGCTATTTTAAACTCCTTGCCTTTAGTTTCTATGTTTATTGTCGCTACTTGCATTGTTTGTTTTTCTATTTTTGGCAATTCGTAATGATCGAAGGTACCTTTCTCAATCGCAGCACTCCCTCCCCTGGCACGGTCAGCTGGATGAGGAGAGTGAAAACAAAGATACACAGGAATTCTAATCTTAGTTCCCTGTTTGAAATGAGTTTCAGTAATCAGGCAAACATCAATATCTTCGTTACATAGAAAAACCTGAAATTCAGGGGTGTGTTGGAGTAAACCATTTGCATTCCACGTTGCGACATTTAGATTATTTTTAATCATTAATATTTTGTTGTTTTTTCCTGCTTCTTTGCTTAGCAGTTTAATAATTTTATCCTGATTATCCAATCTTTGGATAATAGTAATATTTCCTTTACCGATATTTCCTCTTCCTTTCGCGTATTTTTCACAATTTGGGAATATGATTTACTTTTTACAGTTGGTATGTTCTTTTTAGCAGCAATTGGCACTTTCTCTAGTTTTTTGTTTTCAGCCTTTACTTGTTGCTTGCTTTTATTATTGGATGCATTTCGTTGGTTGATTTTAGTAGCTTTACTTTTCCTTTTTTGATATTCTTTTGCCACCGAACAACTTCTATAATTTTCTGGGTGATCACCATGACAGTTGATGCATTTTGTTTTCTCGTCCTTCTTTAGAGGACAATTATTTGTGGGATGTTTTCCTTCGCATTTAACGCAAGCAAAATCTCTTTTACAATAACTTTTACAAAGCTTGGCATCATTTGCATTGGGGTATTGAGTTTGAATTTTTTCGAAGTGGCTCGATCTTAACAACAATACCCATTGCTGATTTTATGTTATATATCTTTTCGACTTCTTCTTGATTATAAAAAGAGAGCATAAAAAGAGATAATTTTCTGTTTCTTGTCATTGGTTGCCCATCACTACCTTGTGTGGTTTCTTTTTTAATTAGGTTTTTGGCTTCCAAAATCCTTAATATTTTAATACTCAACAAGATTTCGACGATATCGTGTTCATTACACGAGAAGTGAAGACCTCTGGCTACTATTCTAACTGGTCTAGTAGCTTTATTTTCATATGAGTGCCACTGGAACTTTGTTTTTGTCAATTCTTCAGTGATTTCTCTATATGTGTCACTGTCATCGACATTTATTTTCCATTTATTGTTATTATAGGATGTGAATTTACAAGCTTTTTTTGTTTTTTGTTCTATTACTTTTTTTTAACTCACCAAATCTGTCCACTCCCGAGATCATTATTGGTGGTGGTAATGGCTGTTTTTTCAAACCAGTAGTTAACTTTCCAAGCTTTTTATCACTTGTCTTACCTTGTAAATTTGGTTGTTTAGCATCCTGTCTTCTTGCAGATAATTCAGGACTGTCTTCTGCCTTACGTTTTTTCGTAGACCTTTTGTCTTTCTTCTTTCACGCCCGGTATCCATGACAACCCTGAACGAACTAGTGATTTTGATTAATGATGAGGTTCCGCGTGTATGGAGTCAAGTCACTGCTTACTCCGTAACTGATCTGTAACCCGAGTTGCCAACCGATTTAGTTTTTTCCAGTTGCTCCGTGTGTATTGGGCCTAAAAGTTTCACACGTCAAACACATGTACCGCTTTACCTTATAAAAAAAAAAAAAAAAATTGCACGTTCTGGCACAGATGTTCACTCGATAACTTCTTATTTCGGACTGAGCGAAAATCGAACATTTCATGTGGTACAACCTAATACAAATTGTGCAAGAAATGACAATGCTCTGCAGCATTCGTAACTTAGATAAGCTTTTAAGATAATGAAATTAACCTTACTGTACAGCTAGTTGGTATAAAAGTGTATACTCACCTTGCACACTATTTGGCGCGTTATTCAGGGTAGGTGCAGTTGAAATCGTTCAAGTCTCTTTCTGGTTCTCAAGATAGGAGATTGATCAAAGAAACTTTGATTTAAAAAGAACATCGTCTGCTGTTGCAAGATAACATTTATAATCAAGTTAAATAAAGGCTGTGGTTTTGGAAAATATTTAACTCGAATGCTGTGATATCTAAAAACAAAAGTATGTAGTCCTTTTTGTAGAAGAATGTGGGCATGACTCTCACCATCTCCAACCAAAATTCACTAATATTTAAGCACGCTGGTTCTGCCTGAATTGGCTAACATTTAGGGTTGCAATATCGCTCTTGTTACTATTTCCTATGTAATATAATAAGTAATATTTTCTGTCTTCGACGATATTTCTCAAAACAAGCTGTTTATTAATGCTCCCTCATATACTTAGAAAACTTCTGAACCTTCATCTCACCCTTGTGTAGAAAACTAGACATAGACTACCTCTTTTCTTATTTTTTTAAAAAAACCACCAATTGCTAAATTCCGGAATTTTCTGACTTTATTATAACCTTTATTTTACGAAAAAAAAACGTATTTCCCCATAAAAAAAAAGTTTATAACGGTTGTTATTGCTAAAATTACGTTGTCTACCTTTTTGTGTAGATTTCTACACATATGAATAACTAGCTGAACCCGTGCTCGCCTTGCTTCGCCCTCTAAAGGCTTCCTTATGCGAACGAATATGTAATATCAGAGCGAGTGAAGAAACATCAAAGTATTTGTCTACTCGTAAGTTCATAAAATTGTTGTGTACAATAAATTTGGTGGATTAATTGCATTTTATCAATGTCGTTCCAATGGGTAGCTTTCAGCCCCTAACTGCAGATTTCATAGTTCTCAAAAACCAACATTCTCTAAACAATGTTTGAGGTTGCTTGTTTGTGACACGCGAGTCGTAGCAAGACGTTCATCTTCAGTACCTAACCTACTGTGACGTTCTTCATTTGTTTGATGTGATCGAACTTGACGAATTGACCTTGGACGTTTTGAGCTTCGAGAAAGATTAGATTTTTTCCTTAAATGCATATTTTAGAAAGTAAACGGTGTTACCTAAAACAAAACGGTAAGCCCTGTATCAAGCAATAAATAAAAAAATACGTATATTAACTCACCTTAAAGAAAAGCCAATAGCCGTGTTTTTTTTTAAAACTAGCCAGCCAGTAGTTGCTAGTAAAGTAAAATTTTACCCATAAAACAAATACAACAACCGGATGGCTACTACTCTTGATTTTATCCCCAGCAAAAAGTTACTGGCTGAGAATTTCGTGATGCCTAATTTCAGGCGGCGCAAAAATGAATGTTTTTTAGTTATTTGTTGTTGCTGTCAATGCGAGGTTGCTTGATTCCTAGAGATATGTTCGTATAAAATCGGCTGGCAAGTCGTTTAAATGAACGACTGGCTGGCTAGGTTTAAAAAAAACACGCCAAATGTAAAAAAAGGAACTGGAAAATTGTGATGGTGGTTTGAGGAAAAATAACATTCCACGTAGATTCTATTGAGGACAGTGCAAGAAAATACATATGTACACTCACTAAGGGGAAACACCAACTTTAAAGTTTCAACATTATGTGAGTGAGTAACAGATTTTTATTAAACTTGAGGAAAACAATTTGTACTCACAGTAAATGGAGTTTTTCTTAGAAAAAAAAAAGCTGCGAATACACTTGCACTCAATTTGTGTTTACACTACCACACGTGCGCATACTTCTATTTCGTTCCGATCCAGCAGACAAAACGACACGCAGTATTTGTTGAAGTGAATGTGCTTTTGATGTGCGCTTACCACCCCAAAGCAGAACAACGATCAGGAACAATCGTTGTTAATTTCTTTACCCCTGGTCTCCACTGGCAATAATTCATTGCAAGAAATATTTCATGCAATCGAAGTTTCCAATGCAGACCGCGAATTTCTTGAAATGACTCATTTCGAGAAATCGGTTTCTGCTTTCATTTCTTGCCATCTCTGTGGAAATGAACCCTGAAATAAATTTGACAGGGAGTGTCAATTTGGGTTTTACTACGAAGAAAACATGGCTGATTGGTGCCTGACATGAAGTCTGAAATAAATATGTCTCGTGGAGACTCGGTGCCAAGCAAGAATTGGTCGTTGCTTGCTCTTACGTGATATGGTTGAAAATGAAATTTCTTGACATAATTTGCCCACCATATAAAAAAATAAAAAATTCTAACATGATGTCTGACATAATGTTTGAAATAAATATGTCCCGTGGAGACTCGGCGTTAGATTTGAGAAAGTAAATTTAATTTGATCATGTTAGATTTTGGTCTGTAGCAGCTTCGAGATGAAGCAGAAAGCTTCATATTAAGGGAATTATGTTTTTTTTTGTATTGATATTGAACTACCCGTGTAATAGGAGGTTAAAGGCAGTAAAGTCAGTAAAAACAAATAAAAACTACAAAAAAGCTCCCAAAAAGCAGGCTGGGCAAAAAACGACATAGTCTATGTCCTTCCCGGTGTCCTAAGAAACATTTGAAAAAAAGTTTCATCCAAATCTATCCAGCGGTTCTCACGCCATTAGGTAACAAAAGAAAAACCCTACAGTTTTATTATATTGTATAGATTAGTGCATTGCATATAAAATTGCAGTTGCATTGAGTCTTTTTGCAACTGAACATCGTGCGTATATATTGTGAATTTAATAATGTCAAGACTAGGATATCTTACAGTTGAAGAAATGGAAGCATTTTTGAATGAAAGTGATGGTTATGATAGTGATATTTCTGGAAACAGCGATGACGAATTTGTGCCAGAAGAAAATGTTGGTGATGACGATGACTTGTATTCAGACGATAGTGATTCTGACGTTGAAGAGGAAGTTATTGTTTTCTATTTCGTTTCAAATGATATTTGACATAACATATAATATACTTGTTTTTAGATCGAAAAACGAAACTACAATTGATTTATTTGATGTTGAAAGAGGTCCTCCAGTGTTTTGAGCAATAATGCCAAAGAAAACGTTTGAATACATGAATCAAGCTATTCGTTTTTATGATGTCATAAGTAGAAGACAGCAGAGATCTTCAGATAAATTTGAACCAATTCGAGAAATATTCGATTTATTTATTAGCTGATTACTATAATCCACATGAATCTGTTGCAATTGACGAGCAATTACTTGGTTTTCGTGGACGATGTGAATTTCATCAATACATGGCGTAGAAACCAGTAAAATATGGATTGAAATTCTGGTCGCTGGTATTTTCTTCTATACGAGTATGTTATGTTTGAAAAACTCAACCATATTTGGGAAAAGCAATTGGTGCCAGTTCGGGTGAAAAGTGTTGAACGTGTTGTTTTGGATCTCGTTGATGGTTTGAAAGGTCACATATAACAATGGATAACTTCTTTTCTTCGTATGATCTTAGTTAAAAATTAATGTCAAAAGGTCTTACAACGGTTGGCACTATGGAAAAAATAAAAGAAGCATTCCACCAAAGCTTCTTGAATGTAAAACAAGGCCGTTGTATCAATCCACATTTCCATTTACCGACAACATTGCACTTGTTTCGTACATTGGAAGGAAAAATAAATGAACTGTATTGCAAATTACAATGCATAACTCTATTGAAATTGGATTTGGTGAAAAAAAGTGACCATCAGTTATAGAGTATTACAATAAAACAAAAGGTTTGCTCATATACACTGCCTCTTCAACTTTCAAGTCCTCTAATGATTTTTGTTTTTATTCGATATAGGCGGTGTAGATACAGTTCACAAAATGCTTTCTTGCTACAGCCGTAAATGAAAAAACAAATAAATGGCCAATGGCTGCATTTGGAAATATGATTGATATTCTGGTCTGAATTCATTAATTATTTTCAAAGAAGTGAATTCGAATTGGCAAGCAACACAAAAAACAACAGTATGAAGGAATTTTCTACTTGAACTTAGATTTTCACTTGCAAAACCATATATGGCAGCTAGAACTGGTAAACCAAGATCAGCATCATCAGCAATCTTTGCTTGCAACTGTTTCAGGAGAAAGTTCAGCAAGGCAATCTTTAAATGATATTTCTGCATCATCTTCATCAAATCCACCCAAAAGGTCAAGAAACGTTCCACTACAAATAAAAGGCAGAGCAAGTTATCACGTTTGGTATAAAGAAAAGTCCGCCACCAAAAATAATATATATGAGACAATTTGTTGTTTTTGCACAAAAGCTGCTTGAAAAAACCAACATAATCGAAATGTTTGTGTAAAATGCATTCAAGAAAAACGAATTTTAATTTATTTTCACTTGTTTCCTTAGAATAAAATTATAAAAGTAATTTTTTTGTTTATCTTAATTAAAAAAAAAAGAAACATTCATGGAAAACACACTAAAATCCCATATGTGTAGAAATCTACACACAAGGGTAGACAACGTATTTTTTTTTTTTTTGAGGATGAAATGAAGGTTATACTGAACCCCACAGGCAGATCATTAGAAATGCGGTGAAGTGGGAGGGTTATGATCCTTTATTTTCGGATCATAACCTCGCTGATAAAAGGAAGAAGAAGATGATAGTTAAACTGAAATACATTTGTTCATCTCTACTACAGAACTTCAGCCAGAACAATGTGCTTGAGTATATCTAAAGACCTAATAGCAATATATCAGATAACATTTGTATATCGGTAGCTGCTTCAACATTAAGTGGCAAATGCTTGGGCGGTGACAAAAGAAATGAGGTCCAGTCTTATAAATCTCTCCGTCTCTTTCATTCCATTCTTGTCATTCGTTGTGTTCTAAGCACAGCCTTGAGCTCTTCGACAGTATTTAGCAAACGCGAATTTTATATTTACTTCTAAATCCGCCTTGGTTATGGCCTCCACTTGTATCATAAAATACTAGTATGATCAGTAAACCTGCGCAAATCTAGAACCTCAGAAAGAGACCGACACTTACGAGTATTTGCCTGATTATATGAGCATATTTAGACCTTAAATATATGCAATACCTATCTACTATTGGTTTAAGAATTAGTTTGGTTTGGCTGATATAAAACGTCATTCATAGACATCGGTAAAATAACATCTCTCCGTACCTTCGATGTTTGCGAAAATGATAAATCGTTTACAACTCTACCAATATTGTAACTAGAGGAATACTTAAGCCCCCTTAAGCATGTCACATAAAAGAGAATTCGTGTGTCTTAAATGTTCGTACACCTGTAAGCCGAAATCCTACAATTCCTATAAAAAAAATTAGCAGGGTGACCAGGTTTTAAAAGCTCCAGAGCAGTACACAGGTTGCAGTAGCAGAAAAGAACTAATAATAGGAAAATGTGAGAAGTCCATACCACTTCAACTAGTTCACAGATATTAGGGCTAATTAGAGAAGACTTTCGTAGAGTATTACTTATGAATTCAGATAATATGGTTAGCACTGTTGTCGTTTTCGTAACTTAAAAATGCAGTATTTCTAAGAACGAGTAGTACGAGTTAGACTTGATACACGAAAAATCAGCATTTGTCCTTAAGAATAAGGAAAAAAATGCATTGGACTTTCAGATAAATAAAAAAGGATATACCCATCCATGCAAGCATTGCAATCGCAAAAATTGCACTTATTAAAATCGGGGGTCTATGACTTTCATTGAGTAACAAAAATTGCTAACTTGAAAAGCGCTTAGCAGATGGTAAATACCATATTTCAACAGAAATCATAATTTAGCAAGGATATTGATATTACCATGCACTAGTATCATAGCAACTTGTCAATTATTATCACTTTCATGATTCTCCTAAACTACATACTCGTACTTGTACATATTTCAAATTAATTTGAAATAATTCAAATACTCGTAAACAATATGCTTTAAATGAGCAATTCCCACAGGAGCAGTAAATAGGGATGATCATCAAGCTTTCAAAAAACGATAACTTGATAGAGTGTGTCCAAGATAATAGCTAGAATAATGTTGAACAGAATACTGAAACATTCAGATGTCAAACAATCAGGTTTTCGCGGTGGATCCTCCTGCATAAACCACATAAGCAGCTTATGGATTATCATAAAACAATATTTCAAAACAAAAGCTTATTTCAAACATACATAGGAAGTGTGGTCTCCTGTGAAATGAAAATGAAATGAAATGACTGTCTACTCTAACGTCGAATCAATTGTTAAACCAGTAAAATAGTCTGCAAAAAACATGAACACAAGCAAGATCTGAATGAAAACTCTTGAGGTGTCATTCGTTCTAAGCAAAATTTGCTATAAAGCTCATGTCAAAAAAAAACTTGGCAGTAAAGTATCATCAAATCTGATAAGCTACTACAACCAGACACCAAATACCAAACATAACCAACCCACCAATACATATTTTATTAAGAAATGTTCATAAGCCATAGAATCTTGACTTAGTATACTTCATATACTCACCGAATATGCAGCCCACTTCAAATAATTGTCGAAAGAAATCGCTTCGACAGCGCGGCGCACACCACATCCTAAGAAGATTCCTGACTCCATAACTTATACTGTTGTAAAAGTAATGCTTGAGATACTTCATTGGGATGGCGCATACGGCTACTTAAAGAAGCCTGAGTTGCACAGACACTCTCGCACCCTCAGCCCCTGGAACGAATCTAACCTAATGTACAAAAATATTTCTTATCACTATATATCTACATTTTTATTCGAAACGAGTACAAGGAACGCGTTATGCCTTAAATGATTCAAATGTGATATTCTTCTGTTAAGAGGATACTTCCTCGAATTTTAGGAGAATTTATCAGGAAAAAAATGTGAACGGATTCATAAAAATGATGATTGATCAAGTAAATACTTTTAAAAACGTTATTTACATTCAAACCTCATAAGTTCTTATAATATTTCACACTCCGCAGCTCATGCTCTCATTTTAGCCTCTCTTTAGCAAGACTTCGGATGATAATGAGTCAAAAACTGAAAACTAAACGGAATTTTTTTAAGAGCTGGTGTAGTAAAAAGATATCCATTATTTTTGTATAAAATTGAAGGCTTTATTTAGCATAGTTATAATAGAATAATCCGATTTATGTCAAATATGCGCCGTTTTGTCCGATAACTTGTTGCCATTTTGAAGGTAATTCCATTATACCTCTCTCATAGAAGCCTTCGTCTCTATTGGCACAAAGCTGGGACTGTCGATTTTCACAAGCCTCTCTTGAGGCGAATTTTTCACTAGCAAAATCGTTCGCCATGGACAGGAACAGGTTGTAAGCACTTGGTGCCAGATCCGGACCATAAGATAATTTTCGTTGTGTCTTGTGATGTGGTTATAGTTTTCACACCTAACGCCTTTCAGAATATGGTTTATTGTGTGCTGAAATTGTGCCTGGCTCTTGATATATGCATTTAGCACAACATTTGTTTCTTCTGTCGTACAACTTATCATTCATTAAATAATATTGAGTCTGAATCAAAAATCTTTATTATCATTATGAAGAATGAATGGTTCGTGAGATTATGTTTTGAACACGACTTCAGGCATATGGCTTCCTCAGTTGTTTTTGATGAACTGTATCCTGTCGGTCCAATTTCGGACTACTCTTTCGAGCAATTAGGGCTCTATCTCTTCAATAACGCGCTAAATATTGGCTTCCGAGACCTGAATAAGTTGCGGTTTATTAGCATACAGAAAAGACTTTACATATCGAAATCGCATGTTTTCAGTAACTAATTCCCCAGTGCATTTTACGATATAATGCTGTCAAGTTGTTCAAGAGCTTAATCCGCGACTCGACGCAGGCCATGGTCTCGTGGCCTTAATTCTTACTCCAGCTGGACGTTATACGGGTGTAGGTCCACATAGCGGACGGACAAAGGCCAAACTGTTGCGATCAACACCGAGTTGACAATTGCGGAACTTCCACCGCACCTTCACTCACAGCGGCTACAGTTTCTTCTGTGCGCACATTACGTTGACACGTTGTTGGCGTTGCGTCAGTAAATGTGTACGTGGAACGAAATTTATCCACAACACGACGAATAGCGAGCTCAAAAAATCACATAATCTTCTAAGTTTCGCGAATTGAAGACTGATTCTAAAAATAAATTTGAATGATACGGAAGCATTCTTCTGGTGTAAGTCTATTCATGACGATTTGTCAAACAATACTGAACGTACATGTGAAAGAACTGTCAAAAGTGACAGTACAGTTTGAAAGTTATCCCTACTGAAGATCTATCAGTCTTAAAAAAAAAACTATTTATAATCGGATTTACAAGTGATAAATCCCTTGCTGTGCATCTAAGACCAATTACGACGTATATATGGTATATTTGAATATTTGGCGTACACTGTTAAAAAAATCCTTTGAGTTAGTAGAAAACCTAAAAACTAGAATTTCGCGATGTATTATCACGAATATTCCCATACCACTTGTTGTTAGCATTGTAAAGAAGAAGTTAGACACGGTAAGCCAAGACACGAAGCTCAGCTTGAAGAAATTCTAGAATTCTGCCTTAAAGAGAAAACACTTTCAGTTTAAAGAGAAACGGCTTCAAGCCTAGTAAGGCAGGTCTTTTCGTCGATTAACGAACAATTTTACTTCGCGAATATCGAGCGATCCACTCGGATTCTTACGAATAATGGTTATCGTTGCAGGTCATAAGAAGTCTACTAGATCGCCAATAAACTAGAGCTCCAAGTGATGACGAAGTCGGTAAAGGAAGGAATGTAGTCTATAAGAGCATGGTCTATGCTCCCAAACTAGCAAATGCCCTTAAACAGACGTCATCATTCCCGCAAGCTTACCAGAACAGAGAAGGATAGATGCACAAATGTCGTCTATAAAATCAACTGCCTTAAGGGGGGTTCACACGGTCCAACATATCTGACAGACTTGGTCGGATGGATGCCGGACAGACCGATGTCGTTAGCGTTCACATTGTCAAACATGTCGTCGGACTTCATTTTTCAAGTGAATTTCAATAATGGTGGACGTACGCTAGTTATAAATACAATTTTAGAAGACGAAGAAATCGATCTTTATATTTACTTTACTTACTTATGTCCTTTAACCCCTCGGGGGGCATAGGGCGTCAACCACGCCTGCGCGCCATCGTGTTCGGAGTTCTGCAACGCGTTTGAGCTGCCTCCAACTCATTCCTAAAGAGCTCGATTCCTCCTCAACTGTTCTGCGCCACGTTTGCCTAGGGCGTCCCGCTTTTCTGCCTGCCTGGGTGAGCGGATTCCACTGCATAGCGTATTTCGCAATGGAGTTGTCTTCGCGCCGTAGGGTGTGTCCAATCCATTGCCACTTTCTTCTTCGTATAGTAATGCTTATAGGTTCTTGGCCCGTTCTCAGATAAAGTTGTTCGTTGGAGATGCGGTTCGGCCAAAAAATCCTCAAGATGATTCTTAAGCATTTGTTTACGAAGACTTGCAGCTTGCGTGTGTTAATGGTGTCCACCTTCCAGGTACTGCACCCATAAAGCAGCACTGATTCTACGTTGGAGCGGAACAGTCGTAGCTTGGTTCTTAAGCTAATAACATTGCTTCTCCAGATTTTGGACAGCATTCCGAACGCAGCTTTAGCCTTCCCGATTCTGCTGCACACATCCAGTTCGGTGCCACCGCGATTAGCCGAGACGACACTTCCTAAATATAGAAAGTTATCAACTTTCTCGACTTGCTTTCCGGCAATGTTAAGTTGAGCGCGGGTATTGGAAGTACTCAGGGCTTTTGTTTTGGCTGTGTTTATTTTTAGCCCCACTTTGTTTGCCTCAGCTTCTAGATTTTGGGCCATCAAATGAAGATCCATTATCCGATGTGAAAGTAGACAAACATCGTCAGCGTAATCTAGGTGTTTAAGGTAAGATGTCATAGTCCAACGAATTCCAGAATTAGCTTCCGTCAATGCTGCACGGAGTACATCGCTGATAACCACCAAGAACAATAGTGGGGACAGTATGCACCCTTGACGTACTCCACTTTGGACTTCAAAGTCCTCCGACACTTTACCATTGTGCACGACGTGACACTTGCCGCCCTCATATGTAGCCTTGATAATAGCTATAAGCTTTTCTGGAATGCCTCTCCTGCGCAAGGCCAACCAGATAGCATCTCGATTCAAGCTGTCGAAAGCCTTCTCGAAGTCGATAAACAGTAAATGTAGCGGAGACCTATACTCAACGCATTGTTCGATTATGATCCGTAAGGTGTTTATGTGGTCGATGCAGGAGGATCCAGCGCGAAAGCCTGCCTGTTCGACATCGAGAGTTGAATCTAAATGATCTTTAATTCGTTCTAGAATTATTCTAGCTATTATTTTGGCTACAGCTGGAAGAACACATATACCTCTCCAGTTACCGCACTCCATCAAGTTACCCTTCTATGGAAGCTTAATGATCATCCCCCTTTTCCACTCCTGTGGAAATTGTTCACTATCCCAAGCTCTCCGTATTAGCGGATGCAGCAAATCTGCCGATGTATTTGGCGCCGCTTGAAATAGCTCGGCAGAGATGCCATCAATACCCACCGCTTTGTTTTTCTTGAGGGACTTGATTGCTGTTATTATTTCAGCTTTACTGGGAGGTACGGTGCGAATTCGGGAATTTGTTGCTATGAACTGCTCATTCGAATTCAAGATCATACCGCCGTCGTCTAAGTGATTTAGCACTGCAGCAAAATGTTCTCTCCATCTAGTGAGCTGATCCTCATCCGAAATCAGAAGGTTACCGTCTAGACTCTTCACTGGATGTTGTTTGGAGTTTCGACCACCAATGAGCTCCTTAGTGATGTTGTAAACAGTTCTACTGTCGCACCTACTTGCTGCTTCTTCAGCCCTTGAGGCCAGTGAGTTGACATGTTGACGTTTGTCACGTCTCACACTACGCTGCACTTCTTTCTTCTTCGCACGGTATTGGGCTTCAAGCTCGGTTCTCTCTACTGCTGAGGCCGCTGCAATCCGAGCCTTGATTGCTGTACGCTCATCGATCCGTCTCCAGGTGTCTGTAGAAAGCCATGTGCGGTGGTGTTTCTGCTTTTTACCGACATACGTGCGTGCCCCAGTCGCAAAAGCATTTTTCACAGCACTCCAGTGGTCATCCATGTTCTCTTGCAATATGCTGCTGATTGCTTCTGCTTCTAAGGCAAGATGGTCCCTGAACTGTTGGCGCACTTGGGGAACCTTGAGCCTGTCGATATTAAACCTGGTGATGTTAAGTTGGTTTGAGCGGTTGCTGTTGACGGATGCAGTACGAAGGCGTAAATGAGCTACCATAAGATGGTCATCTCGTTCTTGTGCGACGTCAGCTCCACGTCTGTTTCGGACGTCCAGGAGACAATTTCTAAAGCGGCGACTGATCGCAATGTGGTTGATCTGGTTGGATGTTCGTTGCCTATCAGTAGAGACCCAACTGATCTTATGGCAGGTGTTATGCTTAAACAGCGTACCTCCGATGACTAGGCGGTTGGTATTGCAGAAGTCCACAAACCGCTCACCATTGTCATTACGGTCTCCCACGCCGTGAACTCCCATCACGTGCTTAAGCATGGTGTTGTCGCTACCCACCTTGGCATTGAGATCTCCCATTATCATTACGATGTCCCCATTAGGCGTTTGGTTGTAGGCGGCACCTAAGTGGCTATAAAAATTATCCTTTTCATCCTCAGTCGCGTCTAGAGTCGGAGCATAACACTGTATGATGGTAATTTTTCTAACTCTACTCTGGAACCTAGCCGTCAATATCCGGTCACTATGGGGTTTCCAGGATATGAGGCTACTACGTGATGCTGGAGTTAGCATGAGTCCAACGCCAGAACTCCGTGCACTTCCAGCTGGTTTACCAGAGTAGAGCATCACAGTGCTTTTTGTTGGGGAGATGTATTCCCCAGCATCGTACCATCTTATCTCGCTCAGCCCTAAGATGTCGATTTTATACCGTGCGAATTCGCGCTCCAATTGGAGGAATCTGGCGTTATAAGGCCCTTCCTTGAGTGAGTCCAGGAGGGTCTTAACGTTCCAGAATCCGATCGTTGTCCGTGTCCGATAGCCAAAGGTCGTCAACAAATGATCAGTCCGTATCCGAGGCGTATGTTTTCGTTTCGGAGCAATGATTTTTTTTATGGTTGCGGCTCGCTGGGTCACAGACCAACCGACACTTATCCTGTTTTTTGGCGCAGGAAGCTCGCCATTCGTCCTCTCCCGTTAGCAAGTTCCGAAGAAATTCCCAGATGGCACCACGAGGAGGTGGGAGTAGGGCTTACTAACAGAGCTGCTAGGTTTTCGGCTGCAGTGGCTCTTACTCGTTACTTAGCGGACCAGCACCTATCGGGAGATGCTGCCCCTACGAGGCCTTTGTTAGTCATTTGCCATCTTTATACTCTTGACTTTTTATCTTCCAAGTCTCCGGGACACTTCTGTATATTTTACTTCGGTTTAATTTTCCGCGAACAACCACACAGCGTGAATATCTTTTCGGAAATGAAATTTCCTCCAGGTCGGATAGACACTCGTTCACACTATCAGATATGTCTGTCCAATAACCAAAATATCAATCCGACATCCGACATGTCTGACAGACCGTCGTTTTTTGCGTTCACACGATCAGATTTGAGTCTGTCAGAAAAGATATTCACGCTGTGTGGTTGTTCGCGGAAAATTAAAGTGTACTGGAGACTTGGAAGATAAAAAGTAACAAGTATAAAGATCGATTTCTTATTCGTCTAAAATTTTATTTCTCACAAGCGTACGTCCGTCATCATTCATTCATCACTTGAAAAGTGAAGTCTGACGACATGATGAAGTCTGTCAGATATGTTGGACCGTGTGAACCCCCCTAATAAACGGCCCCTGAGCGCCATACCATTGAGAGGAGCCAGTCATAAGTCGTACTTAATAATAATAATAATAATAATAATAATAATAATAAGTTCTTTATTTCAAAAATAGTTAATTTTACATTTGAATACATAGAATTTTAGTTTTATTTACTTAAGATATGAAAAAAGAACAGAACATACGGCATGGGCTAACCCGTCGCCGGTAGAGAAGTAATTTTACGTTAAAGTAATACATTGACATTTTATTTAATGAAATTCCTCAATTATTAATTTTCTGTAATTCAGTGCGGAAATTATATAATGGATGACATTTTTCCAGTTTTCCTCTAGACTTCCATTTAAAATATACACTAATTCTTCATCTGAAAGTGTGTTTTTAGCAAAGTATTTGCACCTGATCCCTCTAAGTACGGGATATCTACCCATAAAATGCTGAGTTGTTTCATCTTCTCTTAAATTACATAGCGTGCATAATTTGGTACCGCCGATTTTATAGCTATTTCCATTTAGATGAATAAGATCTGCTCGCGCTTTCAAGATCCATGTTATGTCGGTTTGTACGTTTCTATCGTTACAGTATGTGTTGCCTTTAGTAAAATCCAGATATTTATATATTCGTCTTTGACTATTTGTGGCTTTATATACATGATGGTGGTATATTTTTATTGTCTGTTAGTGCAATACAATTTCTGTGCCACTCGGTTTGAGTTAACTCCACATCCCAATTTAAACCGAAGCCTAAGCTTAACCTCTGAAGTTCTTTGAACCAATACAGCTTTTTCATTTTTATTAGATTTGAAAGTTTGTGTGGTAGCCTTTCTGAATTGTACTCAAATAATATTTTTACAATGTAACGCATATGTAAATTTAGGGTATAGATATGACCCTCTTCTACTCCAGTTTCGAATGCTATAACATAATTTGGAGTGAAATCAGGTAGTTTCAGCAGACGTTTGATGAAATAGCGTTGTAGCATATCTACATCTTCAAAACAAGAATACCCCCATACTTGTGCGCCATATGCTTGTATTGATCTACAGGTCGCAAAAAATAATTTCCATTTTACATTGAGCCCGATCTCTTTCTTATAAATGAAATCCTTCCATGTTGCGTTAATACTAGCTTTCGCCGAAGAGTTTCTGCTGCTTACATGCTTTACGAAAGACATTCCAGGTGTAAATATAACTCCCAAATACTTATACTCTGAAACTATTCTTATTGATCCCTGTACGACCACTTCTCTTGCCTAGCTAGTCTTCCCCCTTTTCTGAAAACCATTATTTCACTCTTGTGCATGTTTACCTCCATACCCCAGGTATTACAATACGTGTCCAACTTGTTTATCATTCTCTGCAGGGTCTTAATATCGTCGGCTAAAATAACGATGTCGTCTGCGTACAACAATAGCCTTATATTAATCTGACCTGCACTTAGTCCTCCCCCCAGATGATCATGCAGATCATTTATATACATCGCAAAGAGTAGTGGTGACAGCAGGCATCCTTGTTTAACACCGGAAAGAGTTCTAAAAGAATCTGAAAGTTCCGATCCCGTCCACACTGCCGATGTTGTTTCTTCATACACGCTTCGTAAAAAATTCGAAGCGAATAAGTCGTACTTTAAGAACATCAATATCCTACAGACGGAGAAGCACACTTCGAAACTCTACACTATCGTTACGTTACATACTCTAAACAACAAAACAACATGAACCGCAAACAGGACAAACGAAACATCTCCTCGATTTACTGTTCTCTCGTCTCTGCAAAAGTTTAAATATCAAACTCAATTTTATCTAAGTTCGCTTTTTCTTTCTCCGAAATAAACACCCCTGAAGAAGGTAACAGTCCTTGTCGAAGCGTTAGGAGATAAAAATCAAATAATTGTGTTTCATTCATCAACTAATTGAGCAACATGTGATATTGTTTACGTGAAAAAAGTGTCAGATGTAACTACGTACTATTAGAAGCTTGACACTACTAAATGGCATTTGCAACTAACCTGTAGGCAAATTAGCTTAAGTTAAGCACTTCATCATAACATATCATATATTTATTTAAATTGAACATAAATTCATCTATCCTTCTACACATTAACGCTTGCATTTATTTCGTTCAATTCTGTGCCCATCATTTTCAAAAAAAGGACATTCCTCGGTGGACACTGCATCTCAACAGCATAGCCTATGACTTGGACAATTTCCTATATTCCAACGCAAAGATTTAAAACAAGTTAGCTGCTCTCACCTTGACACACGTCGATGGATCTAAGTGCCAAAGTAAACGACAGAGACTGCGTACTGCTAAACAAAATATTATAATCACTCTCATGATGGTGCGAGTCATTTTCACATGGCAGTCTTCGCCATATATGAGTGCCTATGCAATAAAGTTTGCTTCATGAAAAGTAGACCTCTCAGTATAGACGTGTCAAATATGCCTATGGGGGATGGCTGACGATGATCTCCTAAGAACCAACGAGCAACATACAAAATGAATGAGAGCTGCAGCAGTGAATATGAAAAGGGTGGGATCCCACTAAGCAACGCCTTTCATGTATTTTTTTAACGGACGTTCAGCCTACACCCAGACCCCCTCAATTCCCATTTGTGGGAATATGCTTTGCTTTTCACACGAAACTAGATTTGTAAAGAAAAAAAGATACACCATCCCACCACCGCCTTTGTAATTGGGGATATAGCAGCGGCTGAAAAGAAAAACACGGCGACGAGGGTGGGATACCCTCTACCCACCCTTCCATTGTGGGGGGTGTGAATTGTGTGTCACAGTTGAAGTGCTCGCATTTGCGTTGAGGCCTCCTTAGCATTCATTCGGGGTGTTAGGCGGAGAGTAGGTGGAGTTGCCCTTTGGGAAATTCATATAGCAGCGCTTCTGGGGATTTAAATGCACCCCTGTGTTGGTAGGTACGTAAATTCATTCGCTGATGTTGCAAGCATTCAGTCTTCTTAGTGTTTTTTTTTTCAGATATAATAATATTTCCAAGGAGGACGTCAGTTTAAATGATATAAGCTATAAACTACAACGAGATAGGACCAAATAAGTGCATGATAAGCATTTAATTAAAAATGAAAAATTAATTAGTATTTGATCTGAGGAGAGTATCTTTAGAATGTCATTCATCCTTTTGTGGGTAAAATTAAATCCATTTCAGTTTGTAAGTGGAACTTGAAGAGCAAAATGTCTGCTAAATAGCTTTTGAAGCATTTTCTTCTGAGAGATTAATGGAGATTTACGAATTGTGGTTAAGATTTTGTTCGGCCAGATTGGGACAGGCTTTGGAGGTTGCACGATTTTGCAACACTATTATCATTAGCGAATGTGCATCTGAAAAATGCAAATTTTAAGTAATTTAAGGTGAATGTGACCGACGGGGTTTGTAGCTATTCGCTTAAAGAAGGTGAATATATCACACACTCAGCATTATTGAAGAACAGCATGAAGCACTAAATAAGATGACAACCACTTAGAACCATCAACCTCTTATCAAGTTCAACTTAATATTTTAGAATCGATCAGCTGAATTAAAGTCTTTAGAATGGTCAAAGAAATGGTGCCTCTTAGTAAGTTTCTCATCATTTTAGCCAAGACAACTGCGATATCATATTTAAAAAATAAAAATAAACAAAGAAACTCTAATACATGAGATCTATCCGACAGGAATAAAGATTAGCAGCATTAACAGAGAGTGCGAGTTTGCGGGGTCGCCCTTCAGTATTCAAACTAAATATCTTTAGGATTCGTCTTATAAGACAATAGACTATAAATATTTTACTGAACGTCACTTTGATAAAAAAGTCAAATATAAGAAAGGCTAGAAGGGAAATAAAGGCCCCATGTATGTAGCTCAGAGTGAAACCATTTAGCTATTCAGAAAGAAGTCTGGCAAGCATGCTAGCAGAAAGATACAAAGACAAACGGATGTACAACTAATTAAGAGGCTGCCATTAAGAATTGTTCTCCTAACTCCAGGGGTAGGAAAAAGCCTCATTGGTGGAATGCAGATTTAAGACATTTTTTTTTATTTATTTATTTTATTTTATTTTATACATGCTAACACAGTAAGAATTCACTTATAAATCTGTGAAAGAAAAACAACATTGCGCTTAAGCTTTAATTTTGAATTTATATTTTAATTTTAGAGAAATTATTTATTTAATGTGAAAGTAAGTTAAATTTAATACCAAAATGACTATTAGTTTTAGATTTTTGTCTTTGAATTGAATAATTAGATATTATTAATATACTGAAATTCCCTAAGAAGGGTAAAGGATTGGGTAAACCTAGTTGCTCTGATTTTTAAGGAAATGCTGAAGTTCGTTTCTAAATCGTCGTGCGTCATCTAGCTCTCGTATGTTACGTGGGAGTGTATTCCATAGACGTATAGCAGCAATATAAAATTGCCTCTCAGATGTTAAACATGAATATCTCGGAAGCAATAAACAGGCAGATCTGCTAGACACCGGAAACTGGATTTTTTCATACAGATATGTCGGTTGCCTACTCTTAATAATGCTGAAGAGAAGTAGAAGCGTGCGAAATTTAATATAATTTTGAAATGACATGTTTACTAAGTTTTTAGCTAAGTGTGAGACGTGGTCATATCTTTTGAGACGATAAATATATCGAATGGTGGTGTTAAATGCAACTTGTAGTTTTCTTTTGCTCTCAGCGTCACACTCATAAAAAATTTCGCATCCGAACGAAGAACGCCATATGTTTTTCCCACTATGGAATTTATATGGGTGTTCCACGTTAGTGTTCGATTGAAGACTACACCTAGATTTTTCGAAGAGTCAACGAATTCAATTTTTGAGCCGTTTAGCATTAAATATGGGAAACAGGAAATATCTAGAGTAATTTTAGAAATAACTAAACATTTACATTTTCCCGGATTCAGTACTAAATTACTTTTTGACGACCAATTTGAAATTCGTTGAAGCTCTTCATTTAAATCACTAGCGCAATTCTCAATGAGACCTAAGGGACAACTTTTATAAATTTGAATGTCATCAGCGTAAATGTGTTTCGATGAGTTCAGTATTACAGAAGCTATATCATTGATATAGACTGAAAATAAGAGAGGCCCTAAGATCGATCCTTGGGGAACGCTTCTTCCCTAGTTAAGGGAAGAAAATCGGATAGGACACCTTCTATGCACACAGCCTGTTTTCTTTCACTAAGGTATGACGAGATTAATTTAATTGAAGAAGAAGAAATGGAAAAGTAGTGCCGTAATTTACTGATCAAAATAGAGTGCTCTACCATATCAAAAGATTTAGAGAAGTCCAATAGCACTAAAAACGTAACTTTGTTATTATCCAATCCATCTCTTATGTCTTCAACTAAATTCAGCAAAGCTGTAGTACAACTATGTTTCGCACGGAATCCTGACTGAACCGGAAGCAGCAAATTATTGATAATAAGAAACTCATTTAGTTGTTTATGCATAATCCTTTCACATATCTTTGAGAGAAAAGGCAGGATTGATATAGGCCTGAATTCATCACCTATAGAGTTTTTAGGGATTGGAATTATTTTTGCCAATTTCCATTGGTAAGGAAAAATGCCAGTCATAAAAATTGTATTAATAACGTGCGTTATAAATGGAAGCAATGATGGTAAAATTGCTTTAACAAAAATTGGATGAATATCATCAACTCCTGTAGCATTGGACCTAACAGACAGGAAACTTTCTACTATGTCCGTATCATCTACCCTTTTAAAAGCAAAAGGTGTTGCATGTGGTAAAACAGTATCATCAAACACACAATTAGCAACTTAGGCACTTGAACTTGGATTTGATAAAAACTTGCGATTTAGGTCGTTGCGATCGATATTGGCAGAACAAGTAAACTTTTGCTTACCGACTCCCAGTTCACGAATATTGTTCCATATTTTACGACCATCGGATGTAGAACTGAAGCGGTTGGAATAAAATTGCATCTTAGCAGTTCTTATTTCACGGACAACGCTATTTCGCAAGTTTTTATAGATTTGATGAACCTGTTCCACCCGAAAACGCTTCCACTGTCGATACGCCTGATCACGTTGCAACATCAGCTCTCGAACTTCGTTCGTTAACCATGCTTTTGTTCTGTCTCTTACAATTCCTGTTCTGATGGGAATGTATGTATCAAAAAGGAGCTTTATGTTTCTGTTTATGAAATCGATTTGCTCATCTGGTGAGTGCATTAAATAAATGAGGTTCCATGGAATACAATTAACATGCTGTTCAAGAGAAGGCCTATCAATATTTTTGAAATCCCTGTACGTATAACTAGATGTGTCTACGGAATTACCAATATCAAAATCATATGTTAGAAATAATAAATCGTGTTTCGAAAAGGCTGGTGCAGCAACTTGGTCATAAAGTAATACCTTGTCGGTATTATTTACAAGAAACACATCTAATAGTGTGCTGGAGAAACTGGTGAAATGCGTAGGAACTTTATTATTTACCGGTTGTAAGTCAAGTAATTGCATGTTTTCGGTTAAGACACTTTCACACAACAAGTTACTATTAAAATCACCACAAATAATTACATTTGTTGAGCACGTCGACACCTCTCCAACTACTTCATAAATGGGTGTCAAATCAATATTGCGATTTGGCCTATACACAACACCTAAACAAATACTCCTTTCGTCGCGTATGATTTGTGCAAACAAATATTGGATAAGTGACCCATTTGGCGAACGACATTTCTGTTTACAAAACAAACCATTTCTAACATAAATCGCCACTCCGCCACCAATACGATCAGATCTATCAGCTCGAAAAAGTTTGTATCCGCTCATAGCATACACATCATCTTTCACACCTTCAACAAACCAAGTTTCCGTCACGCAGATTGCATCAACTTTTGAATCTACAAAAATATCTCGAAACTCATCTAATTTAAGGTTTAAGCTTTGTGCATTTAAATGACAAACCTTAAAACCTTCCCTATGACTACAAAATACTCTTATCATAGGTCGTAATACTCCGCCACTACCACCATCAATGGAACTCACTCCACCCTCATTCAAAATTAAGAAATAATTGTAGAAAACTTTTTAATAATGACAAAAGCACGAACGATGCAACTGGCTGGGACTTTTACAAAGCATCCCTATTCATTTAGAAAAAAGAATTGAGGAAGGCTAAACGCAATTCTTAGAGACTCTTTTGTGGCGAAATAGAAGAAGTCACTGAGGCATCTAGGCTAAGGAAAATCCTCTCCAATAATACCCAGCTATCCCAAAAAAAAACGGATAAAACATGGACGACTTCTACCGAATATTCGCTAAATCTACTACTTTATACACATTTACCAGGTAGCTCACAAGTTGTTAGCAACACTGTCTCTAATAGACCAGCAAGTTTAAACAACTCCTCTAAATTACGCAGAACAAACTCCACTGGGCGCTACATAGCTTCAAACCATACAAATCTGCAGGACCAGACGGCATAATATTAGCCGAGCTACAGAATTCGTCGGACCCTATCTTGCATTGCAGGTGCGGGAAATAATTATAAAAAGCTGCATAGATTTGACTTATATACTAAAAGTATGGAAAGAAGTCAAAGTAGCTTGTATACTCAAAGCTGGTCATGTTCCACACAAATCCAAAAGATCTCAGACCCATTATTTGATCCTCATTTCTTCTAAAAACATAAGAAGGATTGATTGATATCCACTTACGCAACAGTATTGATACAAGACTTCTGTCAGCAGCCCAACATGCTTATTGCAAAGACAAATCAGTTGGAACGGCATTAGACTCGCTAGTTCGTAATATTGAGTACTCTCTGCTTCAGAAGGAGTACACAATGGTAGCTTCCTTAGATGTAGAGGGTGCTCAATGTCAATGCATCAGTGATTGAAGATGCACTTTCAGACCTGAAGGTAAGTCACAAAAAAAGGGGTAGTCTGGAAGAAAATCTTCTTAAGTCAGTTCTTACAGCAATCCCCCCACACACGCGAGGGATGCGTTCCAAAAAAATACGGTGTATGTCGAATTCGCGTATGTTGAGACTAGAAACTGTATGAAAATATGTACGTACATATAGAAATGTGTTCCAAGATAAGCAATTTTAAAATAAATATTTTATTCAGTTCGTTTGTTTTTAAGTAGAAACTTAAAAACAATTCAACAAAGGAAGAACAAAAGCAATGATAAAATTTAATAAAAAATTTAAAATTTTATTTTTTAATTTTCCACAATACGAATTGAATCACGTTGAATCGCGTATAAGCACGGTGTATGTAGAGAAAATTTCGGAAAAACTTAATCGCGTATGCTGAGACCGCGCATGTGGGGGGTTCAGTGTATTTAATTTTCAAGTAAGGTTCAAGTAAGAAATATTGCATCGAAATTTATTTTATTTTTTATTTTATTTTTATATGCCACAAATTTGAATCAAACGCTTCGCGTCCAAGTGCTGTTTGACAGATTTTCTAAAAGTTACATTTTCGTTTGGCGTCAAACGCTTTGGTGTTTAACTATTTGCCAAACGGTTTCGAGCTATATTACACTATTTGCCATATAAAAAATTGACATTATCTAAAAAGTTTTTCGTGTGGATGGCACATGAGAAATTTAAATACTCGTATTTACGCATTCTTATCATTCTTATTTGCCTACTTACTTATTTACATAAATGGCACTGCTGTTCGGTGTGAACCACGGGCCTCCACCAACAAGCCTCCCCATTTAGCTCGGTCTTTAGCTAATTGGCTCCAGTTGCGGATTCCAAGTTGGTTGAGGCTCCCTTTTGAGCGCGCCGCCTACGACGCACAACACCACCCTGCGAATCATCATCGAGCAGTGCGTTGAATATCTATCGCCAATTCATCTACTGTTCATCGATTTTGAGAAGGCGTTCGATAGCATCAAAAGGGAGTTTATTTGCAGTGCCTTACGCAGAAGAAGTATTCCCAATAAATTAGTTGCTATTATCAAAGCTACATACGATGTCACGTTCTGCACAGAGAAAGGTTATCTGAAGAATGAAAGTGAAGTAAGGCAAGGATGCATTCTATCACCAATACTATTCCTATTGGTGATTAGCGATGTGCCTCGGGCAGCTTTGCCAACAAGAAAGAAGGAGGAATCTTAACTACGCTGGCGGTGTATGATTGCTCTCTTACAGAATTTTAGACTTCCACCAAATGACAGCAGATGTGGAGAGGGAGACAGGCTCGTCGCCAGACTAATAACTCGATATTGCAAAAAACTAAAATGATCAGCCCTGGAACAAACTTATCAGCTTACAAACTTATTGCTGGACAACCGGTGGTGAGAGTAGAAAGATTCCAGTATCTTGAGAGTATTGTCTCGACCGTTGGTGGAACCGAACTGGATATAGCCAACAGGATAGCCAAAGCAAAATATGACTTAGCAATGCCATAGTTCGAACACAAAGCTAAAACTGTTCCGCTGCAAGGTTGAATCCGTGCTTTTGTATTGGAGAGTGGACATTACTATAATGAGTAAGCTGCAGATATTTCTTAACAGTAGAAGACCTAGGACCCGCAATGGGATACAAGACATAAGTGAAATGTCAAACGTTTGGCATAGAAAATTTAGCGATTACACTCTGTGACATCGTTCGATTTCGGAAGCGTCAAACGTTTGATGTTTTGTCAAACAGTTGAATTGTACCTTAAGTAAAAGTTTAATATATTTTTCTAAAATTAAAATATATTCACCCCGATTTCCCTTGTTCTTTATCATTTTTTGGCAATTGTAGGTTTATTTATTGCACTGTCCAATCACCTCTATTCAGAAACCCGCTCAAGCATACCAGCTAGCTGTTGATATTGCTGACTCTCTGTTAGACATCGCTGATCCTGGTGATGATTTTATAATTGTTGGTGCCTTCAGATCCGTACCACTTTTTCGTCTTACTCGCCACAGCACCAACTACGGCCATTTCGAACCAATCTCCAGAATGTTGCGTCTGGCCAACAACGCACAGAACACCCTTGACTTTCACTTAACTACATCTTCCCTTAGAAAGTCCCTCTACACCTCCTCATGACCTCGCCCCCTATTTTCTATATCTTGGTTTTTAAGTCCTTCTATCCCTTTTTTGTTTTGTTTTAAGTTTTAGTTTATTGTATCGTTAAACAAAAATATGTGGACCCTTAGGGGCCCACCAAAAAAAAAAAAAAAAGGTTTAAGTTAGGCGCTTTAAGTGCCCCCTTTGTTAGCTTTAAGTTCATGCTTGTTTAGTTTAGTTTAGTTTATTTCATAATAATATAACTTACACAAAGGTTGATATCTTATACTATAGTAGTGCAAGGCTTAGGAAATCAAAATTTAAATTTATACATGAAATGTGATGATTATAGCAAGAGTTTAAAATGTAACATATATGTAATTTAAAATTAGTTAGCTACATATACTTTAATATTATGCGAATGTTTAAGGGGCAATTAAATTAAAGAGAGGTGTCTGAGGAGGGGAGTTCTGAAGGATGTGCAGTTTTCAATTCTTCTTATTTCAATTGGCAGAGAATTCCATAGACGGGTGGTATAAGCAAAAAAAGTGCGTTCTGATGTCAAGCAGGAGTATCTTGGTTGAATTAATGCATATGATCTTTGCGAAATAGGAAACTCCAATTTACTATAAAGATAGTCTGGCTGACCCGTTCGCATGACCTGATGAATAAGGCATAAGGCTTTAAACTGTAAATATTTTTCAAAAGAACAGCCAAAGATTTTAACTGAGTGTTCCGATACGTGGTCGTAACGTCCAAGGTTATATATGTATCGAACTATATTGTTGAATATGACATTTAGTTTTCTTTTGGTATTGGAATCAGTGTTACAATATACTTCGCAGCCATACAGTAGAATAGGTAAGAGTAGGGTTTTTGCGAGTAAGGTTTTAGTTTCTATGGAGAGAAAGTTTTTCGTGGCCCAAAGAAGGCCAATAGCAGCGTAAACTTTGCCAATAGTCGCATTAACATGATCATCCCAAGTAAGCGTTTCGTTAAAAATAAGGCCCAGATTCCTTGCTTTTTGGACATAATTTATGATGGTATCTCCTAATATGATATCAGGGAGCTGAGTCGTATCTACTTTCGTTCTTTAAATTGCCAAGGTTTTACATTTCGCCGGATTTAGACTTAGTTTATTTTGCTCTGCCCAGAGTTGTATTTGTAGCAGATCAATCATCGTTCATAGCAGTGATGGCTTGAGAGAGTTCTGAAAGGGGTCTACTTATTAATATTTGTACATCATCGGCAAACATTTTGATAGATGAATACCTTACAGTCTGTGGGAGGTCATTAATATAGAGGACGAAGAAAATAGGACCCAAAATTGAGCCCTGTGGTACTCCACAGCAAACAGGAAGTAGGCTAGAAGTCTTTTCTCCGATGACAACACACTGATGTCTTCCAGTTAGATACGACTGAAATAGTTTGGATGTAGTTGACGAAAAACGAAAATTGTTCATTAGCTTGGAGCATAATATCGAGTGATCAACGGTGTCGAATGCTTTCGAAAAATCGAGAAGAGTGAGAAAGCTGACCTCTTTCCTATCTATGGCTTTTCGTAATTCATCAAGAATATACAAGAGCACCGTCTTGCAACTTCGGTTTGATCTAAAGCCTGACTGAGCACCGTTAAGGAGATTATTAATATCTAAAAACTTTTGAATCTGCCTTAACACCGCTTTCTCGAATACCTTTGAGAGGAATGGTAAAATTGTGATTGTCCTATAGTCTGCTGAATTGCCATTTCCTTTTTTTGGGATTGAAACAATTTTGGCTTTTTTCCAATCTGTTGGAAACTCAGAAGTTGTTATGATGGAGTTGTATAAATGTGAAAGGTATGGCAATATAAACGGCAGCAGCAATTTAATAAACCTAGGATCTAAACTGTCCAAACCAATGGCATTCGATTTAATAGATAGTAAGGCATCAACAACATCTTCATCACTTAGTCTTGCGAGACTAAACGACTTATCTGCTTCCTCAGCCTGGTCAGGATATGATTCTTCAACAGAGATTCCACATCTACTTTGTTGTCCTAAGAAGTTGGCATTTAGAGTATTGCAATCGAGGTTATCAGGGACCTTAGGCTTTTGTCTACCGATTCCTAGGTTACTCAGATTTTTCCATAAGTTCCTACCGGAATTTGCTGGATTAAGATTGGTTGTGTAGTAACTTTTTTTAGCTAACCTAATTTTGTGCACGATTAGATTTCGAAGAGTGGAGTAAATTATGCGTAACTCATGAATTCTACATCGCTTCCATCGAGAATACGCAATATCTCTCTCGCCCCTTCGGGTAGGGGCCAGAATATGCCCGAGGTAGGCATGCCTGTCGTAAGAGGCGACTAAAATCCACCCTTCGTATACCGGGGATAAAATGTATACATAATATGCAATGAGTGAAACAAATAGATATAGTACCCCAGGTGGCAGTCCAGGTTCTCTGGAAAATCCACCTTCTTCGGCGGTAGGCTCTACGGATTCTGGGGAGAGCCAATTGTTGCATTTAATAAACCCCTTTTTGAGAAATTCAAGGGTAACTCGGTCTCCACCATCAAGACCGAATGTCTCCGGAAAAAGAAGTCCGCCGGAAGCGCAAGCGCAAGAGAAACAATGAACTCCGTATTAAGCTAAATAAAATGGATCTACTCTACCAAGAGCTTAAGAGAGAGGTAGAATCACTAAAAGAGGAAAACAAGGCGTTAAAGAATTCACTTTTGCAAAGAGAACGGGAAATTACCCCACCCCGTGCAGCTAGTCCCAAATATCACACGGATGAAGAAGAGCTAGCACGCGAAACAAATGGGGTCTCAAAGAAAAGACCCAGCAAAAACGAAGAGCCGGTTCAGCACCTGAAGTCGAGCCACGAAAATAAGACAAAGAAAAAGACTTGAAACAGAAACAAACTCACGACAAATTACGTCCCCCGCCTGCAATAAACGTCGTCGGCTTTACGGACTACAATAAATTGCATTGCCTTCTCAAGGGAACTGTGACATCGGAATTTAAAGTAACGTCATTCCGAAACAATCATTGGAAAATTAATGTAGTTGACTCTGACGGCTACCGAGCAATATCGAAAAAACTAAACGCGGAAAAGATCCAGTGGTTCACCTACGAAAATAAATCAAAAAGACCACTCCGTGTTATAGCAAGGGGTCTCCACCCCTCGTGCAGTAAAGATGACATTATAAATGACCTTAAAGGAAAAGGCTTGAAAATTATCGACACAATTAATATCTTAAAGAAGATAAAGCAGAAAACGGAACAAGGCAATGAAATCTTGGTCAAGCATGGACTTCCGCTCTTTATGCTAACCTTCGATAGAAGCGAAAATATAGACGATATTTATAACGTAAAAAGTATTTTGAATATCGTAGTTAAAATCGAGCCTATGCGTACGAATACACGATCGATACCTCAGTGCAAACGCTGTCAAGGTTTCAATCACACCCAGTCGTATTGCCAAAAAGAACCGAAATGTGTAAAATGTGCCGGGAACCACTTATCAGAAAGGTGTAACCTAAATAAGCAGGCTCCGGCGACCTGCATAAACTGTAAAGGCAAGCACCCAGCAAACTATCGAGGTTGTGAAGTAGCAAAGGAGCTTCAAAAAAGGCGCGATACTCTCAAGAAACCGATACACCCGAACCCAAGCTTAAGAGATCGTAAAACCGATAAGCCCAAGACCGCTAAGCCAGTCAAAACGAAGCGACCGATAAAGGGAAATAAAAAAATTGCGCAAGAGAACGTCGCTGGTCCAAGTGCAGCGGAAAAACCGCCACAGGTTGACGCGAGATCGTACGCGCAAGTCGCGTCAAACGAAAACAAATTAAGATCAGCTACAACAGATCCGGTTAGCCAAATATTCACCATTATATTGGAAAAATTTGAGGAGCAAACCAAAGTTAATAAAATTATACTTGACAAATTGAGCAAGCTCGAGTTCAAACCTCGCAAGACAATCAAAAAAACATGAATATGAAACAGCTACTTAAGATACTAACGTGGAACGCAAACGGCCTTCTGAAAAAGTAGACGAGTTAGAAGTGTTTCTACGGAAAAATAACATTGACATATGTTTGGTATCGGAAACGCACTTAAAAAAGGGACTTAGACCCAAAATAAAAGGCTACAGCGATTACCATGCGAATCATCCTTCGGAAAATGCGAGAGGCGGGTCCTCTCTTTACATCAAAGACTGTATTAAGCACTCCGAAAACATAGAAATAGAATTTGATTCTATGCAAATAAGCTCAGTCTCCGTAAAAATAAACCACTTAGACTACAACATCGGATCTAGTTACTTCCCTCCGGGATATAAGCTAGTAGAAGACGACCTCGTTCGTCTCTTTGACTCACTCGGACCTAATTTTGTCTTAGGTGGTGACTTTAACGCGAAACACACTTTCTGGGGATCAAGGTGCAATTCGACAAAAGGCAGATTATTGTACAAAGCCAGCATGAAACGTGGGGTGAACTTTTTTTCGACAGGAAAGCCAACTTATTGGCCAACTGACAAAAATAAAATCCCTGACCTCGTCGACTTCTTTATCGCAAAAGGGTTAACTAAAAATTTTACGGAAATCAAAGAATGCTATGATCTATGCTCAGATCACTCGGCAGTCACTCTGAAAATAGGTGGAAGTCTAGTAAAAAAAGAAGGACCGCCTAGGTTAACTAGTAACAAAACTAACTGGGACGCTTTCAGAAGAGACTGCAAGGAAAATGTTGCTTTAAATGTACAGCCGTTCGAAATAGAAGAAGAAATCGACAAACTCGTCGAAGCCATTCAGAGCTCAGCGTGGAAAAACACTCCTTTGCGAAAGACAGAAGCGCGGAACAATAAAGTCAAATACCAGCCTGAAATCGAAGACCTCCTACGAGAAAAGAGGAGAGCGCGCAAGGGATGGCAACAATCCCGCGCGCCACCGGATAAAACTTATCTGAACCATCTTTGTAACAAGCTTAAAAAAGTGCTGCAGGACCTAAAAAATCACGAGACTTCTCCTTACCTCGAGGGTCTGACCGCTGATAAGTATTCAAACTACTCTCTATGGAAAGCCTTGAAGTCCATAAGGAAACCTGTAATGCACTCGCCGCCAATTAGGAAAGCTAACGGGGAATGGGCAAAAGAAGATAAAGAGAAAGCAGAATTATTTGCCGTTGATCGAAGATCCGAATGATAATATGGCACCCGAGAACTTTAGAGTAAAAACCGTATCCCTGTCCGAACTTCGAATGACAATAAAAAAATTGAAAAATAACAAGGCTCCGGGATATGATTTGATTACTGGCGAAATTTTGAAAGAGCTACCGAAAAAAGTGCTGGTTAAGTTGCTCTACATTATAAATGCTTCCTTAAGACTATTATATGTTCCAAGGCAATGGAAAGTCGCCGAAGTTATTATGGTTCCGAAACCGGGGAAATGTGCAAATGACAAGAAATCATATAGACCCATTTCACTTCTGCCAATAATATCTAAGGTCTTCGAGAAACTTCTGCTGAAACGATTGCAACCAGTAATTGAAGAAAGACACTTGATCCCGGATCATCAATTCGGGTTTCGGGTCAAACATTCCACAATCGATCAGGTGTATCGAATAACGAACGAGATTGAAAAAGCTCTAGAAGGGAAAAAAATATGCTCTAGCGCTTTTCTCGACGTATCGCAAGCCTTCGACAAGGTATGGCACGAAGGCCTAAGGTATAAGCTAAGGGTAATCTTACCGGAAAAGTTGTACAGAATACTGGAATCTTATCTTGAAAACAGACTATTCCGTGTTAGACACGGGAGTGAATATTCGGATTTCAAAGAAATCTACGCCGGTGTTCCACAAGGAAGTGTTCTCGGTCCAATCCTGTTCCTGCTCTACACAAGAGATATACCACAAGATGAAGGGACCGTTGTAGCAACGTTCGCAGACGACACGGCTATCCTCGTAACGGATGAGTCAGTCGAATCATCAACGGGAAAACTCCAACGAGCTTTGAACAAAGTATGCGAATGGACAAAAACCTGGCGAATAGTCCTCAATGAGACAAAATCAACGCATGTCAATTTTACGTTAAGAAAGATAAACAACCTACCTATATCCATTAACTCGGTACAAATACCTTACGCAAACGAGGCAAAATATTTAGGAATGACCCTAGACGCAAAACTTAAGTGGAAACCACACGTTAAAAAGAAGCGCGAAGAGCTCGAAATCAGATTTAGAGAAATGTATTGGCTACTCGGAAGATACTCGAAGTTAAGCGTATACAACAAACTGCTTCTGTATAAGCAAGTGCTAAAACCGTCTTGGACATATGGTATACAACTTTGGGGTTGTACCAAACCAAGCAATATGGCTCTACTGTAAGCATTTCAAAATAAAATGCTAAGAGCAATCGTGAATGCTCCTTGGTATATAAGGAATAGTGATATTCACAGAGATCTAGGAATTGCTACCGTGAGGGACGAAGTAACAAACTTTGCTCGCAAACTTCGTACCCGTCTTCATGTTCATTGCAATAATGAAATAATCCGTACTATGGACGTGACAAACCTTGAGCGCCGACTACAAAGAACAAGACCTTTCGACCTAGCGCCGTAAGGAAAAACCGCATGTAATGACGGTATTAGTAGGTGCCTTCACTGGAAAGCTACCTACCTAACGCGATTAACACTACAGAAGCGTAAACTACTCGTTAAGGCAACTTAGTCGTAGTCATCACAAAAATGAAAAAATGAGAGGAACGAATACTACTACTATGAGTACGCGCAGCCGGTTCTCATAGTGCCTCTCTGAGGGGGTTTAGCCCGTAAGCATATACTGACTAGCACTGATGGCATTGTCAGATATATGAATCGGGCATAACCAATGGTACGGACCATTGGTATCTTTTGAAGATTCCTGCACCTCCAGGCGCAACCAAAAAAAAAAAAAAAAAATATCTCTCTTTTTTATCAACTCTATAATATCTCGATTCATCCAGGAGGGAGATCCGTAAGTAACGGTCTTATTACGTAATGGAACATGGGTATAAAACAAAGATGAAATATTGCTGTTTATATACCACCTTGATCAAAAAGTTCCCGGAATAAAAACCGTGTGGCGCTCCCATCGTTCCGATTTGAGTTTTGTTTTCTTTGTTAAGTTGGTACATCTGTTGTTGATATTCCCTCTAAATCTTAGCATCATAGCTTGACATTTGCAAAAGTTACGTAGCCAAGAGTACATCTATCTCTGTGTGTGTTGGCGATTACAATTTACAATTTTAGAAATGGATTTAAATTTGCAACAACGAATTTGTGTTAAATTTTGCGTAAAAAACGGATTTAATGGAGCGCGAACGTTGGAAATGTTGAAAAATTGTTTCGGCAACGATTCTCGAAAGAAAACGGTCGTTTACCAGTGGCACGAGCGGTTCAAAAGTGGTCGTGAGTCAATCGAAGATGATGAACGCAGTAGCAGACCATCGACATCGAAAACCGACGAAAACATTGATAAAGTAAAAGAAATGTTGGTCAATAACCGCAAATTAACCATCAGAGAATATGTGGAAACTGCCCTACATCATGTTGTCAGCTCGGTAGAAAAATCACTTAAGGATAAAGAGTTCACACTAGCTGCTTTTTTGGACATTGAAGGAGCCTTCAATAATGTAAATACCGAAGCGGTTAAAAGAACCCTAAGAAACCTAGACATCGACATCAGTCTAATTAACTGGATTGTTAGCATGCTCGAGGAACGACATATAACCACCGAACTTAAGGGTTCAAAGCTAGAAGCATACGCCTCGAGGGGTACCCCTCAAGGCGGGGTAATCTCCCCACTGCTCTGGGTCATCGTTCTTAATGAGGTACTACAAAAAAGCTCAACTGGAGATTAAATATAGAGGAAAGAATTAAGAATGCAACAATAGCCTTTTACTCATGTAGTAGAATTTTTGGTAGAACCTGGGGACCCTCCCCCAAAATCATACTATGGATGTATACGGCTATAGTTAGACCCATACTGACTTACGGCAATCTAGTATGGTGGCCAGCTGTCAACAAATCCACCAACTTAAAGGCAATCACCAAAGTTCAAAGACTAGCGTGCATTGGCATCACCAGTGCAATGAGGACAACCCCAACCGCAGGACTCGAGGCTATCCTCAACCTGCTGCCGCTAGACATCTTTATACGAACATCAGCAGCCATTAATGCTTTGAGCATAAGTCAGTCAGCGAACTGGAAACCAAGCAGAACAGGTCACTCGATGATCCTACTCGATTACTTTGGCCTCATGCCCGTAACGGATTACATGACGCCATATTTAGACTTTACAAGGCCTTTCTCTAACGCCTACCCTAGCAGGGAAGATTGGAAAAGCGGTCATATACCTAATGCCGAATCTATAGCCATCTACACGGATGGTTCAAAAATGAGCACTGGTGTAGGATCAGGTATCTTCTCCGACCCTCTAGGTGTATCAAAATCCATACGACTTCCAGACCACAGCAGTGTTTTCCAAGCAGATGTCTTAGCAGTGGCAACAGCCGCCCGTGAGTCGGCGATAAGGGCAATACCGCCAGAAGGTATCACCGTCTTTATCGACAGCCAGGCAGCTATAAAAGCGATTACTGCCATAGAAATTAAATCGAAGCTTGTGAAGTGTTGTCGAGAAGAGCTCAGGGTTCTTGGAACACAGCACAAGGTATCGCTCTGTTGGGTCCCTGGACACGAGGGTATCCCAGGCAATGAGAAAGCCGACGAGCTGGCGAGAATCGGCTCAGCAGCCCCAACAGAATAAGTTGACCCCCCTGTGTGTATCCCGCCTTGCACACTCAAGCTCGCTGCAGGGAATAAAGCCACTGAGGAGGCGAACACAAGATGGAACTCCATGGAAACTTGCGCCATCACTAGGAAGCTATGGCAATCTTTCGACAAAGCAAAGACCGAGAGAATCACCCGTAAAGATAGGAAATCCCTTTCCACCCTCGTGGACATCATCACGGGACACAACACTCTGCGGTACCACTTGAGGAAGCTGCGCCTGACGGAGGAGGAGCTCTGCAGAGGCTGTGGTGACGAGGAAGTTTTTGAGGACACAACCCACTTCCTGTGCCACTTCCCGAGTCTTCAACACTCCAGGAAAAAGTTCCTTGGTAAATTTTTCTTCCAGGATCTCGAGGAACTCTCCGGCGTTTCAACGGAAAAGATGTTGAACTTCATCAAATCATCAGGGTGGTTTGTATGCAGAAATGAAGTAAGTGACTGAGTAGTTTTTAGTTTCATTGGGTAAGGGATCACTTTTTCCCCCATGGGTACCACAATGGGTCAACGCTGACCTGAGTGTGGCAAAGAGCGTTGCTCCCTGCCAGCCCACATACCTAACCTAACCTAACCATCAGAGAGATAGCGGAGGACTCGAACATTGCCTATGGATCCGTCCAAGACATTTTGGTTAATGATTTGGGTTTCCGTCGTGTAGCAGCAAAGTTGGTGCCAAAAGACCTCAATTTCATGCAAAAAAGGAGACCGTGTTGACGTCACAAAAGACATGATTTGCGAGGCTGAATCCGATCCCACATTCATCAAAAGGATCATTACTGGAGACGAGACGTGCGTTTATGAGTACGACATGCAATCCAGACATCAGGCAAGTGAATGGCGTTCACCAAATGAGCCGAGACCAAAAAAAACACGTCGTTTTCAGTCAAAAAAGAAGGCAGTGCTCACGGTTTTCATGGATTACAACGATGTAGTGCATCATGAATTTTTGCCAGAAGGCCAGACAGTAAACAAAGAGTATTATTTGGGCGTTATGAGACGTTTGCGTGAAGCAATTCGCCGAAAGAGACCAGAATTGTAGGCAGAAAACTCGTGGATTTTGCACCATGATAATGCACCGTCGCACAGTGCCATCATTATTCGTAATTTTTTGACGAGAAATGCAACAAATACCATCCAACAGCCACCGAATTCACCTGATTTGGCTCCCTGTGACTTCTTTCTGTTCAATCGAGCTAAAAAACCATTACGGGGAACGCGTTTCAGCAGCCGAGAGGAAGTAATAGAAAAATCGCAGGAAGCACTGATGGACATACCGAAAACCGAATATAAAAAATGTTTCGAAGATTGGATCAAGCGCTGGCATAAGTGTGTTACAGTTGATGGGGATTACTTTGAAGGGGACAATATAGATTTAGATGAATAAACTTGTATTTTTAATTTTCTGAATAAATTCCGGGAACTTTTTGATCAAGGTGGTATGCTAACTGATCATTAACTGAGGTCATTGCATAGATCCTAGCCCAGTCAATGCTGTGGATATCGTTTAGTAAGCGGTTTTGGTCAATAGATTTAAAATCCCTGTATTGAATAGATTTTGCATTCACGTGGCATTCGAAATCGTAGGTTAGAAATATTAAGTCATGTTTAGAAAAACCAGGTGCAGAAAGTTGGCTGTAAAGTAGCGCTTTATTTAAGTCTTTTACAAAGAAGACATCCAGTAGAGTGCTGGACGTACCAGTAAAGTGTGTTGGTGCCACAGTGTTAATAGGAAATAAATTAAGAGATCTCATAGAGCCAATTAACTGTGCAGATGTGGTAGGTTTAAGAAGGTTGCAATTCAGGTCACCGCAAAGTATAAGTTGTGGAGTAGTGCATGAGTATTGCTCTAAACTATAAATCAGTGGTGTAATATCTATATGTTTATTAGGCCTGTAGGCTTGTATTAAGCTTAAATAAATAAATAACGCTTCTACGATCTTAGTTGTAATTCTGTAGCGCCCAACAAGTAATGGAATTCGATTCAGAAATAGTCTGATGAATAGCACAGAACCATCGTATAATGATACACGACACCGGTAATCGGACTGATTTTTCCTTTGCGAATACGAAATATGCTTCTGTTAGAGCTTACCGATGCACTTTTCCGTGCGTACGGGCACTTTTTTCAGTTCGGCCCACAGTGAACAGTTCACTAAACCTTCGAACAGGGTTCTGTTCTTGTTTACCATCGGCTAGAGACAGCATCTTTAAAGAGCTTTCAGAAAACGGAGTTAAAGTTGCACAAATTCATTCTATATTCCAACAAATTTATCAAATCTTTTTCAGTTAGTCCTTTTGAGATTGTATTTCCACATAAAGCAGATTGTTAAGTTGTCTGATATGGTGATGCGCCAAACATTTTGCAGTCCGATACCGAATCGGAATTAAATGTCCTTAACACCTCTACAACTTACTGTCCATTTTTCATAGCGAAACTAAGTTCCGACGTTTTATGTTCTACTATAAATTCAAATATTAGTAGTTACTCACCTCCTTGGTTAGTGCTACCATTATCCCATTAAAGCCTGTGTATTTATAGTCTCCTACCCATAGCAACTGTCATCAATCAATAGCTCGTGCCCCAACCAAATATATGTACGTATACATAGTTCATCTCAACTCTCAAATACCATTGATCAATTGAAAATCACGATTCAATGAAAATAGTTTTAAATAGAAATCGTGCCTCGTGGTTACACTGGCAGCGCCAACCCCACGCTAGGATATTGCAAATATCCTGTTTAAAAATAGTGAGAGAAAAACACAAATCGGTCTCTAGGAGTACGTTCGTTCAGAGTTGGTCGTGGCGATTACCCAGCAAATGTTCCACAGGGTGTTTTCTTAAGTATTTTCCTTCCATTGATACGAGGGGGCATCTAGAATTTCATTCTGTCTATTGCCTACGATCAAATCAAGAATCCTTAGTTGGGTTCTACTTTGGATACTTTCTATATTGGCCATCGGTTCGATTGTTATTGTAATTTAAAGTTGTGGTTGGAATTTTCAAATCTATTCTGTGTCGTATCAAAGGAAAATCTCTTTCGTATGTCCTGTGGGAAGACCAGTTGTTTGAACTTTTGCATTGTTATGTTACAGTTTTGTATTTTTTTCCTTGTTCTTTCTTCTTCTCCTTTGGTATTGCTATCAATTTCCTTTTTATCTAAGCATTTGAATGCATTTAAAATGGAAAACAGGGAGAGACCGGAAGATGTCTGTCATGTAATCGGCTTGATGTTGCACCTTTGGAATGCGAAAAAGAGTGTATCTACGCTTTCTTTGAGCTATGCAATTGAATATTTATTCTTTGATAAATTGGAATGCGAGCATATGTATGTAAATATTCATATGATGTAAGGATATTGCTTTATAGTCCGCTAGACAACAGCTGACAAAAATTTTCTATCGTGGAGTGTAAAGAACAAGTAACCGGTTTCTGCGAGCAGTTGTAATTACTGGAAGGTCAAAGAATTTTCTACAGGTCTATATTTTCTGGTTGAATAATTGCATTTATGATTTACAGACTGACAAAAGCTAGGCGCCGGGCACTCAATCACTCACATCTTATGCTCACTTTTACTTTTCTAATGATCTCGTGGTGAAACAATTTTTTTTTATAAGTACACGGATATAAAGAGGAAACCCAAATCCCAGAGCGCTCAGACCGTCCACTGTACTACCAGACTGGAATCTTTCTTTTGTGCAGTGGTTGGAAAAACTTCGATTTTATTTTTTTCCCCTTTTATACTGTTCCCCGCTGGGGCTTGAACCTGCACACATCGGATAGCGAGCAAACGATCTACCCCCTTTATGATGGAAAAATTCTGTACAAACCGGTGGGCAAACGGATGAGCACGAATCGAAAAGTTTGTTTTTACCTACAATAGAAAAACCAGGTAACAATTGTTCAACTTCTAAAGCCAGGACACACAGAAGAGCCCGCGGGCAAACAGTACATACACTTGTTACCAACCACCGAATGCTGTGAAAAACGTCTTCAAGCCATATTTCCAATGAAAGTTAATTTTTTTAATTAAAATCAATTGGCCCGTTTTTTTTTAAGTGTGTGACAATCACCAGAAAGATAAGCAGGTCAGGGATAAAATGTGTTGTACAGACGGCTTAAATGGACTGCGTAAACGGGGCAGGTATTTATTCAGATCACAATGAATATCGAAGTATTTTCGCCTACCGGACCAATGTTGTCACTTGGATTTTGAAAAAAGTGGTAGATCGGACAAAAAAATGTGATAGATCTGCAAAAAGAGTGGTAGATTTGATATAACATTAGATTAGATTAAATATAACATATAACAATAACAATTGTGGTAAAGTGACAACACTGTACTGGACTATGCCAGTGTTTTCCACGTCACACGAGTTATGGTTGCGTAATGGCGCATCATAGCGACAATTGGGTTTGTTTTCAAGATATAGCCACTTCTACCTAGTTGCCCTTAACTGAAATTGAAATATTGGACAAATATTTGATAATCGAAAATTGAAACCCTATAGTTCTCCCGATTTATCGCACCCTCAGTGCGCCAACAATTAAAGGAGCACTTTTCGCAAGGTGTGGAAGAAATCAGCAGCTCACTGCCCGCAACCATCCAAGACAATTGGTGTGCTGTGAAAAATGTTTGTACATCTGGTGCTAAAAGAATTGTCGGTCGTGGCTTTCCGAGGGTACCTGGAGACGGATTGACAAACGAAAGCAGCTGAAAGCTCACGTTGCAGCTACTCCAGCAGCAGGGAGAAACGAGCTAGAGTCCCTATATCGCATGAAGATGAAAGAAGTTCAACGTAGCGTGTGACGTGACAGGCGCAACTACATTAACGCGCTGGCTACAGAAGCAGAAGAAGCTGCACGGAGGTGCGACAGCAGGACCGTCTACAGAATCACCAAAGAGCTGACAGGTGGTCGCAGCTCCAGCCAACACCCAGTGAAAAGCCTAGATGGCTCCTTGCTCATTTCGGACGAGGACCAGCTAAAGAGATGGAAAGAGCATTTTGGTATGGTTTTGAACCGTGTATTCGTTAGCGATATGCTCCCAAATCAGACTGATATGCCCGAGGTGGGAAGTTCCCGAATACGCACCACGACTCACAGTAAAGATGAGATCATTACCGCGACTCAAAACCAACAAGGCGGTAGGACTTGACGGTATTCCAGCAGAGCTCTTACGAGCAGTACCAACAACATCGGCTGAGCTTCTGCTTCCACTTATAGAAAGAGCTTGGGAAGCTGAGAGCTTTCTTAACGAGTGGAAAAAGGGAATGATCGTCAAGCTTCCTAAGAAAGGAAGTTTAATGGAGTGCGGAAACTGGAGGGGTGTCTGCGTGCTGCCTGCTGTAGCTAAGATAATAGCTAAAATCATCCTGGAGCGAATCAAACAACATCTCGAAGACACACTCGATGCCGAACAAGCAGGTTTCCGCTCTGGATCCTCCTGTGCCGACCACATCAACACGATGGGCTCTTACATCTCAACTGAAACATCTTGACTATGCTGACGATGTATGCTTACTCTCCCACAGAATTATGGACCTCCACCAAATGACAGCAGATGTGGAGAGGGAGGCAGGCGTCGTCGGGCTGAAAATTAATACGCCAAAAACTAAAATTATCAGCCTTGGAACTAACTCATCGGCTCCAATATGCATTGCTGGACAACCGGTAGAGAGAGTAGAGGATTTTCAGTATCATGGGAGTATTGTCTTGACCGATGGTGAAACCGAACTGGATATAGCCAACAGGATCGCCAAAGCAAAGTCCGCGTTCGGAATGTTGTCCAAAATATGGCGAAGCAATGCATTCAGTTTGAACACCAAGATAAAACTGTTCCGCTCCAACGTTAAATCCGTGCTGTTATATGTTTGCAGCACGTGGAGAGTGACCACTACTATAACCAGAAAGCTACAAACGTTCGTTAATAGGTGCCTGCGCAATATCTTAAGGATTTTCTGTCCCAATCGTATCTCTAACGAACACCTTTACGAGAGAACGGGTCAGGAACCAATAGGCACAACCATCCAACGACGGAAGTGGCAGTGGATTGGTCACACGTTCCGAAAGGTTGACAGTTCCATAGCGAGCCATGCTATGCAATGGAACCCTTTAACTCAGGATGGCAGAAGACCTGGCGGTCCGAGAAGAACATGGCGCCGAACAGTTGAGAAGGAGGCACGGCAGTTGGGAAAAATTTGGGGAGAACTCAGACACATTGCCAGAAACCGTACAAGAGAGGCCCTAGGGCCCACAAGGGGATACATGACATAAGTAAGTAAGTAAAGTATGTACCTACTTGGCTGCTTCCCAGTTCCGAGCTCAAGCATCTTGTTTTAAGCACGAATTCTGCTTAATCGGAAAGCTTTCACCTCCATATTGTATTATGTGAATTTCTTTTTGTATTTCTTTATTTCTCAACCCATCGGCCCTTTTTGTCGGCTTGTTCGGCTGGTGAAATGAGTTTTGGATTTAGTTAGGGGCGAAGTCGTTCGGGCATTCTTAATTTTATTAGGGTTACGTCCTGTATTACACAGATTAGTGCCCTAGCATAATATTCTCAAACTTGCTCAACAACTTCTTTGAAATTGAAGGAAAACTGATTCCTTCAGCAATTCGCATGCAAAGGTATACACACATATTCTTGTATTCATTGTGAAATAGGGATAGAACTAAATATTCATAGAGTTGCGTGTTCCATGCATGTCCAACAGCAGGTCAATTCAAGCAGAATGTACATCACAATTATCCGTATTATCCTTGGAAAATCTCTTTCAAAAGACCGAAAATTGTTAACAAGCTTAGCCCCACTTTCCCGTTCCAACTATGACATCCTGTTCCGTCGCCACGGACATCATAACTTATGCACGTACGGATCAGTAGTTGTTACAAAAACTTATTAAAATGCATGTCAAAAAATTTTGCAAGCACATACATTTTCGGTGCTGATGCTGTCCAAAGTACATAAACTTTAAATGGACATATTTAGCTTGTTAGTACAGAAAATTGGGTACGTGTGTGCTCATGTGTCCACCATGGGTCAGTAGAGAGTCGGAAACTGAAAAAAAAGAGCCAACATCCTTTTGGTCATCCGTGAAATTTTAATAGACAAAAGTCCGACCGACCAAAGTCAGCAATTATTTCGTCGTCCTTCGGGGGGTCGACACGCCGCTGTTAATGTGATTCAGATTTTCCAAATTTTGTACTTTCGTAACACATCATCATAGTCGTTCTCATACCATCATTACCAAGCAGTTTCTGCATATGGGTATGTGGACAGAGAAAAATGATATGCTTCACGTAATCAAAATTTCACTATTATTGCAGTTTCTCAAAGTTCACAACTTTAAGGATAACAAAAGTGTTGAGATTATGGCAGAACATACTTATTAATGTATTTCGAAACTATTGCATACTTCCGTAGACGTAATTCGCTTCATTTTCAATTTGAATGTGGAAAATGGCAAAAAAAAAATCAACAGAAATGAGATTATATTTGGTCCTTGTTGACTTTTTCCAAAGTTAAGTTAGCAAAGTTAAGACAAATGCAATTTGCCAACTCACAATCCTGTTGCAGTGATACGCCTCGGCGGTGGTGCAATCAGATTCACCCCCGAGGGAACCAAGCACACCCACAAAGCGAACAACTCGAAGAACAAATATTTTTCCAATTTTTGAATTCAAAACACGCATCCTGTAGAATTTCTTTCTGAGGACGGACTGGGTGGCACACTTATCCTTGCGCCGTGGACACTCTCTATGTGTGCTGTCCCCGTAAAATATGACGTTCTATGGGCATGGCTACCGTCGTCGGCGTCGTCCGACGTACATAGTCAGAGATTCAAATGAGAGAGATATTTTATTATTAAAATCAAATGAAATTAAGTTTGGGAAAAGTGGAAAATCTCATTTGAAAAGTTCATAATGCGAACTGCAGAGATTTCGGGTTTGAGGGGGAACGTGGCGGCTTGAAAGGAAGCTGTTTGGACATGGGTTTGTGGTGCGGCAATGAGTGCGTTCGCGCCGCGACCATGTCACGCGGTAGTGACGTTAATATTGCGCTTCGAAAAGTTTAAATCGAAAGTACATCCTATGAGCAGAAGGGATATGGTCATCAGCGTCGTTATTATTTTTGAGTACTCTGCTGTATATATTAAGTTAACTGGTTAAGAATTGCAATTGCGTAAAAGCATGCTGTTTACAAAAAGTTTTGCAGATTTGAAAACAAAGGATACTTTAGACTTAATAGAGTTGAGTTTATATGTGTACATTGAAACAGTTTCACGTATCTTGTTAGGTATGTGCGCTTTGAGACCTCGCGGTCTTGTATTGACACCGCTGTGATGGTGACACACAAAGTCAGTGTACTTAGACTACAAGTGTGCTGTTAACTCCGTGAAGGGTTTAGAAGATAATCTTAAAAGGCAGAGCTGATAGTTCTTATCACTTTGACAATAATAGACACTGCTGACTTGACCGATTGGTTTTCCTCAGCGGATGTTGTTTGAAGCTTCAGAAATGAATGTCTTCCTTACTTAAATCAACAAGCAACTGATAATACATAGCTTAAAAGACCCCCTTTCCTCTTATCAAATTTTGTATCAGAGAATCGAAGGCATACCTTCTGTCAGTGAAAGCCATTTCAGTTTCGTTAGCAAAAAATCTACTATAGATGCGATCCATACACTGCGGATACTTATTGAAGAATACCGCCATAGTAAGAAGAACCTTCACACCGTTTATATTGATCTAGAGATTGTGTTTGACCGTGTCCCGAGAGAAGTCGTCTGCCAGTTTTCAAGAACTCAATAGCAGGTACCTGTTTATGCGCCTAGTATAAGATACTCGTACCTACTGGGATGTGGCTACACAAGTCGTGTATGTGTGTGGATTGACCGAAAAATTAGAGTTAAGTGTCAGCGTTTACCAAGGTTCAGTATTAAGACCTTTGCTTTTTAACTAAGTGAAGGACTTTATCAGAAACAATACACAAGAGGAAGATCCATACACCCTACTTTACGCCAATGATATAGCATTACTGTCAAATGATGTAGGAAAAACTAAAGGGTGACCAGACAGTAATGATAATTTTTCCAGTTGTTATCTTTGAGCAGCTGTCAAAGTTACCAATGACATCCTGCTGTCAAAATATTCAGTAAGGTTTGCCATTTCATCATGCATCGTTTCACGCTTGCCGAACGGGCGGAAATTATTAAAAAATATTATCGAAATTCCGGCTCCCCCTTTCACCAAACAATCGACGCATATGCGAGAAATGGTGTTGTCATAGCCGTATAGATCGAAGGACCTTAGTCGGTGATAAGTCTCACGACTTGCCAAAAGCACCCTTACACTGCCAGAAAACTTAGAGCGTCTTGGATGTTTTCGACTCGACAAACTTAGACCAAAGAAGTTTCTTATCCAGAATCATTCCTAGATATTTCGCTTCATTGGAAATGAGGACGCCCTTTAGCACTGGCTGAGTCAGACCGATCAGAATCCTTCTTCTCATAAAGAGAACACCCTCATTTTGAAGAGGATTCACCGAAAGCCCACCCCTAGTGTGCCATTCATCGATCATGTCTAGCGCCGCCTACGCGTTAGCACAAACAGTCGCTAAGCATAGCCCGACAGAAGGTACGGCAACATCATCCGCATATACCTGAGCTTAGACGTTAGAACCATTTGGAGTGTTCAACAGAGAGTCGACCACCATGCACCATAGCAGTAGAGACAGAACGCCGCTTTGCGGACAGCCCGTGTTTACCCCTGCCATAACCTATCGGCCACAATCCGCATCCACAATTAAGCTTCCTTTCATAAGCATTGAATTAATCCACAACGCAAATGCTTCGTCCACCCCATGTTGTCTGGCAAAGTCACGTAGGCAGTCAAACGTCGCATTGTCAAAAGCACCATTAATATCGAAGAAGATGCCTATCGCGTAGTCTTTCCTATCGAGCACGCATTCAATTCTGGTCACTAGATTTTCAAGTGCAGTCTTGTAGAATTTCCCATGCTGATAAGCATGCTCCGTCTCCGATAGTGGATGCAGTCTCAAAGCAACTTTATACTCGTGAAATTCCACCAGTCCCTACATACTTTTCATTAAGACGGAGGTGAGACTTATGGGTCTAAAACTCAGCTGATCTATACCCTTTTGCAGCATAGCTGGATATATTCCATCGGTGCAGGCGACTTTAGATCATTAAAAGATGCCACAACGTATTTGATGGCCTTATCTGTTACCACGACTGATACAATATACCAACTGCGTCGAGTTTTTTTTAATTAGATTAAGCTCAGCCTGGGTTAGCGAGCCAAGCTGCGACATAACATTGATCAGCATCCTCAACCTTTTGTCTCGTCCTGAGTTTAGTTGGAGTTTTGACAGATCTGTCTAGCTCTGCCCCAAAGCGTACCCAGTTGCATTCGATTTGTTTCGATGTTTCTATGGTCAGATCAGGACACCTCTACATCCTTGCCCTAACAAAAGTTGGCTGGGCGCCAGCATTGTTAATGATAATGAAAAACATTTTTTTTAAAGATTTTATCTGTCCGATTTTTTGGAATTTTCACATTTGACAGCAAACGACATGTCGGAAAAAGCAAAGTAAAACGAAGTGAAATCGCCCTACGCTGATGTGGAATATCTGAGTTAGTGTAACGGTCCATTGTGATGCCAAGGATCTACCATTAGACCACTCAGGGACTAATAAAACCAACCGGAGCTTTTGATGAAGCGATGGATGTTCATGGCGTCTAAGGACGCCAAATCGCTGAGGTCGTCACGGAAGGGAGCTCCTAGATGGAGCATTCTTTTGCGTGATAGAGCAGGACATGTGCATAGGAATTGAGGAATGGTTTCCTCCTCCTCCTCGTCCCTACAGCTCTTGCAGAAATCATTGGAAAAGAGGCCAAGTCATTTGGCATGTTGGCCGATTAGACAGTGTCCGGTGATGACACCGATAACGCAGCTGATCTGTAATCGCTTTAGTTTAACCAACTCGGCACTACGTTTCTGGTCCAGCTTAGGCCAAATCTGCCTCGAAATGTGACACGTAGAGCCAATATCCCACTTAAGGTTGGTCTTGCTAATAGCGTTCAGCTTCAGTAGATGCTTACAAGTAGCGAGGGACATGCCAAGGGCTTGCCTATCTGGCAGAATCCTTAGAGTAGTACCCTGTCTAGCGAGTTCGTCTGCCCTATAGTTTCCTGGAATGTCTCTGTGACCTGGCAGAAGACGTCTAAAATGTACGATATAATATTCGTAGATTAAGAAGAGCTAAACCGTGAGGTTTATAATCTAACAATTAATAGAACCCGTATTTAATTTATAATACCTTCTCAAACGCAACTGAAGGTTGAAACTAAAATCATTTGTCGATCTTTCTCTGATTGGTCATGATTAAGGAGGTGTTTTTAGTGTGGTTAGTGTCTTATACTACTCTGGGTTTCTAACCCCACAGTGTCTTTTTTTATATTTTAATCAAACACGCAGACTGTCAAACATGATATCACCAACACAAAGCTTTGCCCAAAATCTTCGACAAAAATCAAACCAGGTTTGATTTCGGTGAGACCAACAAATTGGTCCACAACCATCCCGTAGATCATCAACACCAGCTAAAATTTGGTTTGCTTAGCATATTTACTCGTACCATTGCTTAACGTTTACAGACCGAGTCAAAACGAAAGTTTGACACAAAGTTTGATACTAATTTTTATTTTCTTTTTCTCTCTCCTGCCTCTGTCTATCGAATTCGATCCTCATTTATATGTAAAATCTCAACTCGATCCCAGGAAATGTTGTAATCCTATCCAATCAATTCTATTTCAATCCGATATGCGTTTAAGTGGAACTCGAACCGAGTTGAATCCGGATTCAATCCGTCATCTAATCGACACCAACCTAAGGTCGTAGTTGACTTATGGACATACGCTACTCATCCACCTTTCTCTTATACATCTACTCATGGCTCTCTCATGCATATCCAACTTTTAACTTTCCAGATGACTACCATGCTGTACGCCAAACGAGGTGTATAACTATCGACCCCTACCAATTGTCTTCTATCACTTCAATACTTGGAAAACAATCTTACAATTGCAAAGTGAAAACCCAATGATTTAAGCTTACCTAAAAGTAAAGTAAGATGTACTCTATCAAAGGCTTCTGTAAAATCTGTGTTGAGCATGTATATACTAGAGTTGGGCTAAGTCGTGAATTTATGTTCACAGCTATAACTGTGAACGTGATTTCTTATTCACTGTGAATATAACCTGTGAATTCGAATGTTTGAGAGTAATTTTTTTTACGAATAAAAATGATTCCCTTACTATGATAATAAAGTACAATTTACATATTTTTCTGTTATCTATCAATGAATTATTATATTATTGACTTCTTGTATCGTAAAATGTACTCGTAGGTAATTCGTTAATACACATGCGTTGATGTATGCACAATGCACATACTATCCATATAAGTAATAATACCATTAAAAATATTTCGACCCAATAATTCAAAAAATAAACTTACCCCAGAAAGTAATGTCACCAAAGGATGCTTGATTTGCATATACATACCTGTCACAAATTACATTTTGCGGAAGTCTCATCTAATCCCGTAAAAAATCAAAATCAAATCAAATCAAATCAAATCTTTTTTCGCTTTATCATTGGCGGCATCTTAAATTTAATTTTTTTTTTTATATATACGCGCACTTGTACACACCAAACACAAATCTGTAAATCTTTGCTTTGAATATATGTAACTACATACAATAGAAATACATATTTCTATTATCTCTGGTATAACCCAGCGAATAATATACATTTCATATACCTGCATGTTGTTTTTGCACCCAAGACTTTTTTTTCACCACGTTTTGCTTTGTTCTATCCTTCGCTGCCTGCCACTTCAGTATACATAAATGCGATGTAAAAAATAATGCCTCCCTTATACACATTTTCGTTAATCGTTGATCGTATTTCGTTGCCAGCTCTGAACGGTCATGTTCGTTATCCGCTCCTCGTTCTTCATTGAGCAATAGCCGCACTGAGCGGTTAGATGTGTACATGTTCGTTATCTGCTCGTCGCTCTTCATTGAGCAATAGCCGCACTGAGCGGTTAGATGTGTACATGTTCGTTATCCGCTCGTCGCTCTTCATTGAGCAATAGCCGCACTGAGCGGTTAGATATGTACATGTTCGTTATCTGCTCGTCGCTCTTCATTGAGCAATAGCCGCACTGAGCGGTTAGATGTGTACATGTTCGTTATCCGCACTGAGCGGTTAGATGTGTACATGTTCGTTATCCGCTCGTCGCTCTTCATTGAGCAATAGCCGCACTGAATGGTTAGATGCGTACATTTTCTTTCTTCATTCGTCGCTCAATGTATCTTTTGTTGCTGTGTTGGAACGAATGTGTTTTGTGTAAAAGTGTATCGAATATTAATTTTGAGTTTGGGTAAATATGTAATGATTGTATTTTCAATAGGAGTACTTTATTAAATAAATTTGTGTAGTATAAATACGTTGCGTATAAATGTCTTGTGTATTAATGGCTTGTGTATAAATGTTTACCAATGCGTCCACACTCGGTAAATTTTTAAATCGAAAAAGAAACGAAACTAATTTACAAAAGGTACATTGAGCAATCGAACGTTATATTCGGAGTAATTCAAAGAAAGTGTAGCAGGAAGGCAATTAAATAGAGAAATGGAGAGTTATCAAAATGAAGGTTTTGCAAATAATGTGCTATGCGTTTACTTGGCACTTGTGTTACATAGTACTAAACAGTAGCGGACACAAAAATGTGATGTGAAAAATAATTCCATATTCACGTTTTAAACATTCACAGTTTATATTTAATTCACTCACAGGCTGCTTATGTGAATTTTCATTCACAGTGAATAATTCACAGGTAGTGATTTTTTGCCCATCTCTAGTCTATACATCGACTTATAAAACGCCAACAACACGCAGTGTTCCCAAGTGGTTCCACATCTAAGTAAAAACTGCGCACGACGCTGATTGATTTCGGTAATCGGACGAGCGTGGTTGATCGTTTCATGTTTGGTTTTTGTGTCGAGGTCATTTTAATTCACTAGTCTCGCTAGAGAAATTTGACTTGAAAACTACAAAAATTTGGCGTGCGCAAGATTTGACAATTTTTTATCAAATTTCGTATAAACTCGCAGTTTTCGCCAGTACGGGAACAGGCCTATTACTTCTCGAAGCAATTCAGCAGAGCTGTTCGCTTTAAACTTGCGAAATTTCACTTCATATAGATAGGCCAGTAGAACACTACACACATTTTTAACTGCGAAATAATTGTTCAGCACATTAATTCGAAACGAAATATTGACAGATCGGTAAAAATCTGAGATATTTGGTAGCATATTTGCAATATAAGCAATATTTTCATAGCTGCATCTTTATTTTGCACAAAACACTCCACGTGTGTGTACTCAATCACCAAAGTGGAAACCCGTGAAAATGCCGCTCCCGTTGAATAGTGCAATTTGCTTCGACCAGCAAGTAAAATAATTTCCCTCTGAAGATATCGCACAATACAAAAGCATAACAATTGAAAAACTCTAACTGGCAATACCCTCGCAAGCATGACACATATAAATTTCCCATTCATACTCGCCCATCTGTCAGTCAGTGAAACGCCACGGCAACGAAACAAAAACGAAGAACTTCAAAGAAAAACGTCGACAAAAGTGATTTTGGTTTTTTTCTGTGAATTCGTGCGGTATTCTTCGGTTTTTCGGTTCGAAAAAGGTAAAATAATTTCCAATTAGTAATTCCCCCTGACCAGGAGTCGCATTCAATTTGCATTTAGGCATCGCATTCGGTTGCAATCGCGGAGCAAAGCTCTTCTTTAAGTCGCCCCCCGTTCGTGAACTCTAGTCTTCTCTCGTCTTTTTCACTCGCATTCTCGAGAAAGAAAAACGAAAAAAGTGTTTTTTTTTATCAATATTTGTGCTGCAGAAAAACGTAAGTTTCCAGCTGCAACCAAGCCGAGTCGAGACCTCTGCCGACCCGAAAGAGAGATAGTGGGACGCGTTTATTGATTTCGCATTACGAAGGTTTGTGCAATTTCTTTTTCTTCCTCTTCCTCTTCCACCATCTGTCACCACACCACCACCACACCATCATCATCATCATCATCATCATTACCACTACCTTCCCGAGTTTTTCTTTCCTCTCCACGCCACCGCTGGCCGCGTATTCATGTCTCGTTGCTGCTGCCACCCCCAATCTGGTGTGAACACTGTCCGGAGGAAAATTCGCGGCTGCTTAATTAATTCGAACTTCAAGCTGGCCACTGGACAGCGCTCTGTGTGGCGGAATACACAGAGAATCTCGTAGAACAGCTGAAGTTATGTAATTTGAGGTTATAGCGCTAGGGAAGACGTCCCTCCGTGGGGTATATGCAGCAATGACGGTGCTGACGATGACGAGCTGCACAGTGGAGGGGGCCGGGCAAAAGTGCTTCACTATTGATTTTCCTCGTAACCTCATTACGAAGTTCTGGGTTGGGGTTGGTCTAGTTGTGGCGGCGCCGACGATCCCGGCGTATGGAGTTATAAAACCGATTTATATCGGAGAACTGTCAGAAATGGTTGCTGCGCTACCTCCCCCCTACACTTGATAAGGCGGATGACTTGGTGGCTACCACGCAGGAACCGGCTTTTTGCTGTCGCTGTCACCTGAGGCAAACCAGTTCCTTGTGCGGCAAACACAGGAATGCTGCAAATGTTGACGAGGCAGAGCGCACCCTATTGGTAGGGAGGGCGAGGGAAGTAGTTGTAGGTCTGCAGAAGGGGATGACATAAGAGACTTAAATGGGGTAATCAGCTGGGGTTTAGGGTGTTGATGTTGTTTTGTTCGTACAGGGGAGCAGCATTCTTTCGTTGCTTTCGTGGGAAAGACTTAGGGCGCGTGCACCGTATACATCTTGGGTAGGATTGTCTTCATTTTTCCTTCGAGTTGGGCATAGACATTTTGTTTGTTTGGAATGGAGTTGGATAGTTCGATCTATGATAGCTTTTGACACATTACCCTCGAATGATCCTAATGTTGTCGGGCAAGGATGTGGCTGCTAGCTTAAGTTATGTTCGGCTGACTATAGATGACTGTGAGAGCTTTCGGCTTCACACTATTCTTCGTTTCTCTACTTTCTCAATGGTATATCACTCACTGATCTACAGCCAATATTTTCGAAGACGTCTTTCGAATGAGAGCTGTTCAGCAGCATGGCAGACTTAGATTGAAGAAGGCTGGCAATGGTATAGTGGAAAGTGTTTGCTCGTTAACCAGTAACAGTAATCAACAGCCACCCGAGTATAAAAAGGAAAACGAATAACATCGAAACATTTCCAACCACTGCACCAACGAACTCCCACAACGATCGGTTCTACGCACCGGACCAACTCGACGACAGCACCTTGGAAAAGGACCAACAACCTCAGCTACACAACTGCTACAACAGCATTTATAATTTCCGACCTGGCCCTAGTACCAAAGAATGTTTCAGTTTATCTCTATTCACGAGGATACTGCACCACCCCTTACGATCATCCGGAGACTATCTTTGAAATCTATGAGGGAACGGTTTAATTTGGACCACCAACTCCACATCGGTCGGTGAAATGATGTGCCCACTCCTAAAACGGTGGCTAGTATACAGTAACCAATGCTCAAAGATAGACGAGTGACCTAACGGCACATAAAGGACGCCTTGCACATTCCTATATTCAGCCTCAAATTAGAAAAGTTTGTACTCTCTGAGTACTTCATTCCCTGACGGCCGAACAAAAGGACGGTAAAGTAAAATAGACATGCAACTCGATAGAGGAATGTACCAGAACACAATTTCAATCGAAACGGGTGACGAGACGTGGCTTTGTAACCAGGATTGTTCCAATATCATGCTTCAGGAGCACGGGCATATATATGTATAATTCGAGAGATTTTCTGATCACACTACTGTGTTGGGTCCCTTTTCGTCTCTCTATCACGATCCATCTTAGCCGGAGAGACACTCTGGATTTCCCCACAGTACACCTCTGGCTTTGATTCTTCGTGTCAACGCTAGCATCTGTTTAGCGGAAATATGGTTCATCTTCTGGGTTTCCACCCAGTGGCGGCCAGAGATCTCTCTTCTGTTATCTAGTGGCAGACATTGACACAATATATGTGCTGGCGTTTTAACTTCCTCCGGGCATACTTCACATGTGTCATCCTCCCGAGACCCATCTTCTTCAGGTGATATCCGAAATTCCTATTTCAGTGTTCTTCGCTCGAGGCTTAGAATTTCTCTACGAGTGGAACCAGTCAGAGTTTTAACGGCCATATTTGCATGATTTCAACTTTCCATGGTTGACCACATTTTCTGGTGTTCCGCCGCACGGGCATGGTGACTGGCTTGTTACGTTAAAATGCACATTTTGAAGAATTTTGGAACTTAGATAAACCTTGAAGCTCGGCTCATATATTTGCCTCATATTTATTCAATATCCTTGCATAGTACTCGTAGCTGAGGTCTATACAATGTTACAAAAGTGGACTTCCTCGTCACCCTGGGTTATGTTGTAGGGGTTTCTACACAATAGGTTGTACAGTCTCACTCTAATACATTGTTTTTTCCCGATATGGGCTACCTGAAGTTATAAGAACAAAGAAGTCTGCGCTAGTTTCATTTAACCGGGTGGCAGCCTCCGAACCATCTCGATTTCACCATGAATTTTAGAATGGCCTTTGGTGGTCTTTTAAATAACTCGCTCAGGTATTGCCAGAAGTTCTATCCAAGGGCTGCCAACTTGTGAGAAGTATTAGATATTGTCTTCTATATACGACGATTTCCTTTGCTTTCTTTTTATTTAGTTTTTATCAAAGCAGTCTTAAGGTGTGGCATTTTGTGGCATGATGTTAGCGCACTTGATCTTTCATTCGCAAGTTTTTGTAAATTCGAGACGAAGGATTGAGTTATAAGCCATTTATTGACCCAATTCTGAGCATTACTTAGCAAGTGTGTTACCGTGGATGCCTCGGTGCCTCTAAGCCAGTAGAATATGACGTGGTTTGGGCTAGGGATTTGAAACGGTTTTACTATTTCAAATTGCTTTGATAGCTCCTTGACTGTCAATGTAGATATCAAAGTTTTTTTGTTTGGGGTATCTGATGAAGAAAATGCCAGAACCTCCGCTTGAGACACACTACTGCGGTTTGAAAGCCTAATAGACCGGGTGATGACTGGTTCTACCGAATAAATTCCTGAGTCCACACCCACATCCGATTTTGAATTATTTGCTTAAGAAGAATTTAGTTTGGAGGTTGGGGTAAGCCTGTTTTAATTCCTATTTTCGCCCATCTGCCACATGCTCAAGGATTGCTTGAGGCAAAATACTCTCTTCGCGGCTAGAATACTAGCCTTCCATACTTAGGTATGAGTCTCATGATTGCTGGTACATCGAAAAGATGCTTTTTAGAACTTGGTAGTCAAGAATATTCCACTGCAGGAGTAGTATCGTAGGCCCGTTTCCTGAAGCATAAGATAATCAGGTGACATCTTAAGGCCAATCCATGCCAAGATGGTGAGCAGAAATAGTTCTCTTATTGAAAATGCCATCGTTCGACTATAACAATGTTCCTGGAGTCACAAATCCAGGAAAGATATGGAAAAGGGATAGAGCAGGTGCACTTGAATATTGAAATGTGATATAAACTAGTGCTCATCATACGCGCATACCCGGGTTATAGCCCTGGTACTGGGGTACCTGGATTTTCGGTGAATTACCCGGGTGCCAAAATATTAAATACCCAGTACCCTTTGGGTACCCGCTTTGTTTCGAGTACACACTTTATTTCTTATATCACCTTTTCTCAAATGACTTCTGTAGGTTTTGCAGGGGCTAAGAGGAGGAGGAAACAATCCTCTATTCTTAGAAGATAGCTGTACCTTAGAGCCTATCACTTGGATAATTTGGGCTAATTATCATATACTGACGTTAAAGGAATACTTCACGTCAAGGAAACCATCTTACGAAAGATAAAGCGCGACCGGCTCAGCTGGTATTGCCACGATCAAGGAAGAGATCATTTGAACCCTGTTAAAAAGACAATATCAATAACGTTCCAAAGACATCGCGAGGCAAGAGAGACAGGCCTATAAACGCTTGGATCACACAAATGCGACAACATCGGCATTTCATTGGCCTCAGTAACCGAGTAATCCAAAATCGGGAGGCCTGCCGATATTTTCTGAGGTCAAATAGGCGAACCCCACAAGCGGATCAGTAGAAATGCAGTGAAGTGGCCGGGTTATGATCCCTTGCTTTCGGATTATAACCTCGCCGAAATAGGAAGAAGAGACTGACGTTAAAATTATCTTTAGCTTCATCAAGAGCTCCAAATGGTTCCAACAAATTTGAATGGCACTTTTCGGACACCTTGGCCTATGTATGTCTGTTCTTTACATCGGCCGCCCCCCTACATACCTACCTACTTTCCTCTACCCCCTAGAACCAATGTATGTGTTTAGCCCCAAAAATGTCCGTGACCTAAGTCGATATTCAAATCCAAGTACTTCTTTATTTAGGGTACCCATTACCCGAAATTGTCGTTTACCCATTACCCGAAACTATCGGGGACCCGCTAAATTGAGTATTACCTCTATTTCACCCGGGTATCTGGGCATATGTTGAACTGGCTATTATCCATAATAAATCAATAGTACAAATATAAACAAACCCTTGCCTAGTACCTTATGCAGTCGTCTAGCTTTACACCTTCACAATCGAGAGATTAAAAGTTTTCAAACAAATCTATCTTGAGTTAGCTGTTACCAAAGGCATACGCTCTAGTTTATCGAGATGGTTTTCCACTTGCGCATGCTGTCGTATTGGTCTGCGTCACTGCTTGGAGCATTATCTGCTCTGATATCATTAAGAGCGCCAACGGCAGAACTTGGACAGACAACGACCTCTAAGTTTCCATCATAAATCATTAATCCTTGTTTTAAGGTCATTACCATCTACTTACCCAGAAAATCAGATCATACCCTATTAAATTGTGTCTAAGTATGTACATCAATAAAGCAGAAAATATATTTTTTTTGCCGATCGCTTCCACTTCTTGATTTATTTCCCATCCGCTTTACCCCTTGTTCGTATGTACGATTGTCCCCCTTCTCGTTGTTAAACTGTTCGCAATGACTGACCTCGAAAACTTGGTTTCGCATTCGAAAACACAACGAACAAGAGGGAAACAAAATCTGTTCAACTATCCATAAAGCCATTGTTGTTCCCCATTGCATAAAAAATAAAAAATAAATATAATGAACTAAAAATAACCACTACCGCGCTGACAACCAACCAAGCCCTCTTCATTTTTACTTTTTCATTCTTTGCCAGCGAATTAAAGAGCGTGTGGCAAACACTGCTCTAGGCGGGTGGTGAGCAGCACATTAAAAGTGCGTGAGGTATTCCCGGTAATATGGACAGGATAATTAGTAGGATGTTAGGTAATATAATCGTATAAATCAAATATCATGTTTATTGGTCGTATTAAGCCATTTTGTGTTTGGTGGGTGGATTGGCGGTATAATGTTTAGCTTCAATTTGATGGCGAATTTTGTATTTTTATTGGGCCCCTGGGATTCGGAGAAATCGTTTTAAAAACGGTTCATTGGAATACAATTTAATAGGGCATTTTATTAATTTTTGCTGTAAGTCGTAAGCCGTTAAGGTCATTTGCTTAGCGGTCTTGAAACGTTTAGCAGTCATTGAGTCACTTTACGGGTGAAAACGGTATCGTTGTTTCGTGCTTATATGAAAGGTAAAAATCAATAAAGTAGTTTAGTAAAAAATGTGCTTAAATATGATTGAGTTCGTAGAGTTCATGTATTTAAAATATTATAATTTAAAATGATTTATTTATTTATTTAGAAATGTTTATCTCTGACTAGCTGTTGTCAGGGTAGCGATGGTATAGTGGTAACGCTATTAATTGCCGCGCTAATGGTTCATGGTTCAAATCCCGATGTCAGCAAGCATTAATTTATTTTTCATGAAATAAATAGTCCGATCAATTGCGAAAGCTTCTGTGAACACAACTGCAAAGGCATAACAATGGCAGTAGGTTGGTCATATGGCTGGAAAAATCGTTCGCACTATTGGATGATTTATATGCCTATGACATCAGATGGTCGGGGAAAAATACAGTAATCTCGCTAATCCGAACCATTTTTAATCCGTATGTAACGCTAATTCGAATTACCCACAACTTCCCATTACGTACTCTACAGTTCGAATCAGTACCAAGATTTGTCTTTTGTTATCCGAATTTCAGTAGAGATGCAGCATACCTATAACATATTATAAAGATGAAAATGTACAAGCTAGTACTTCGCCTTTAGTTCATTTAACCCTTATCCTGTACTTAGAAAAAAAACAACGCATTGGTATTTGTGGGTCAAATTTGCCCAATACATTTTTTATTTAGCAATGACAATTTTCGCATGTAATTTCTTGTTTGGAATGAGTTTTGCAAATAAATTTTAAACATTTTGTACATTTTGTTGAATATTTTGTGCTATTGGAGCGATTCGGACACATGTAGCAGCGAGATCGCTTCAAGGTTGACACTGTAGGTTGTTCTTGAGGTTTTTTTTTTTGTTGACGTTGAACCACTGATCTTCCCGGAGCACTGTGTGGAAAAGAAGTTCGACGGGAGATTTCCCCTTAAACAAAAGCTTCCCCTAATTCCTCTAAAAAAAATCCTTCGTCTAAAATGTTTTCCTTTATTCCAATTTGGAAAAATAGACATGTATATCACTAAAGCATTATAGGCTGATATATCCACAATGTTATAAAATAAGGTCTGTGGCCACCTGTTTGTTCTTCGCTTACATGTGTAAATGCGAATAAGTTGGTCAAGAGTATCTACCCCTGATTTCGTAGAGTAGTATTGTATTTTGTAGTATTTTATTATTTCCGGCTTTTGTGCATCATCGGTTACCTCTTTATCGTGATGCAAGGTGCTCATGAGAATGACTGCTCGGTTTTTCTTCGGAACATATGCAACAAGAGTTGTATCGTTGTCGTTATCAAAAAAGAAATTGGAAAATTTCTCCGGCTTTCCTTTCAAATCCAAAATTTGTGGCGGCAAACATCTTTTATTTTTTCGCACTGTTCCAACTATCGTAAGTTTTCTTTTTAGCAACTCGATTCCTAATTCGTGTGAAGTAAATAAATTATCACAAGTAATGTTTCTACCTTTCAGGTCTTTTATGAGGTCTAGAACTACACGATTGCCTTGATTTCGTTCGGGCTTACAATTTCTATCCTTACCGGTGTAAACTTGCAAAGAACAGGCAAAACTTGTTTTGCTATCGCACAGAGCCCATACGTTTATTCCATAACTTCCTGGCTTAGATGGAATGTATTACTTGAACGAACATCTCCCACGATATGTTACTAACTTTTCATCTACAGTAACACAGTCATCTGGGTTGAATGTTTTTCGTAAATTACATTCCCATCTATTCCAGAAATCTCTTATTAAAGTTTATCCCGAGCTCGTCGTTTATTCCTGTCACACTTTTTATCGAAACGTATAACTCTCGATATATTCTGGAATCTTCGAAGACTCATTGTAGCTTTGAAAATTGGCCTTCCCTTGCAGTAATTCCACAAACTTTCCAATGCCTCTCCATGGGACCGAAAAACTCCAGCCAGTAAAAGTAGTCCAATATAGGATTCGATAGAAATCGCATCAACTCTAATCCAGCTTTCTCTAAATACGCTTACCCCTAAAAACAAAAGAATCCCCTTTTGATAACAGAAAAAAAAAAACATAGGAAACAAAACACTCTTTACCTTCAATGTTTAATACCTTCAATAATAATATCGATGATATCAGGTGGTAAAAACAAATGAAAAGCCGATTTTATATCGGTAACTCGGGAGACAGCATAATGAGTCGGTCCTGGGGAAGTGTTTTCTGTCCTACTACGGCCGATCGAAAAATCTCTTATTGGCCACCTAGACCATTTATAATTTCGATACTTCGAAAGAAATTGTGTTGGAATGGCAAGTGCTTCGTCATCCGAACTGCTGTGATCCTCATTTACTAAAGGTAAACTTACCCCATTTGAAGAGTCAGTTTCGTATAGGGACCCATTATAGGAAATATTTTCCTCCTCCACCTCACTTGCAGTATCACTTGCAACACTACCACTTAGACTCACATCATTATCAAGCATTTGCTGTATGTCTTCTCGACTCAACCCAGTCATATTGATTCTATGGAAAACAAAAACTAGAAGAACACTAGCATTGCACAAATAAAGCACTAACTTTTACTTTTTTGCACATGGATAAGAAATAACTAATAAAATTCCTATATTTTGTTCAGTATATTTATATTATTTTACTTGTTGCCAAAACCAGATATACACGCGAGGAATAATTTCTTACTGTGACACGTTCTAAACGAGTAAATTGTGTAGTCGAAAAACAAAGCCTACCTAGATAAGATTTCATGTAAAACAAAACAGTAAAATTGCAGTCATTTACAAATAATAAAGCAAATTCTCAACAACATTTGTTGAAAATACATATTGGGCAATTTTGACCCACGAATACAACGTATGTTATTTGCAAAAATCTTATCGTAAAATCTCATAAATAAACAAATATAATAAAAGTTTATGAAAATTCTATTTAGTTGCTAAACAAAATAAATGTCAAGAAATTTCAAATAAAAATATTCAAAAATAAGGGAAATAACCGCTATGAAATGTGCGTTTGGTCACAATTGACCCATGTGTACAGGATAAGGGTTAAGCATTCATAGAATCCTTTCCAAAGATTCAGATTTTATTCTTCCTTAATTGTCTGTCGATCCTTTCTATAGCATTAGCGACAACGAAAACCTTTTTAGAATACTACTGTTTCGCTTATAAGCTCGCCGATAATATTGATATTTGTCAAACACAATCGTCTTGAACGCAAGGCGAATTGCCTGATTTGTTTTGTTGGGATATTAATTTTGACTGTAACTGTCAAAAAAAAGTAATCTCAAGGTCGGTCGGATACAAATTGTAAGAAATAAATTTAGCATTCCAAGCAAATAGTCAAAAGGGGACTTATGGCCTAATTTCTCGCAACTATTCGCTATATTTTATATACGAATATAAAGCGTCTACATTTACAAGCCGAAGAGCATATTTAAAAAAAAAAACCTTTAGTCATGACACTTGCAGTCTACGATGTTTGCCAGCCATTCTGGAGAGGTGAGAACATAAAAAAAAATGTTTGATGCTTTCTACGCTTTGAACCATAAAACTTCAGCCCAGTATTCCGAATTCCGCCTGTAAAATTTTTACCCTGGCTTAAAATCGGAAAAGATTGATATACAGGGTGGGCCAACTACAAGTTTCTTTTTAAAAATGCAATAAAATGAACAAAATGAATTTTTTTCCATGTATTATGGCTGCCTCGGCTGGCCTCGCAGTAGCGCATTCTATCACTCCAATTTTCCAAGACCTTGTTGATGGTTTCGGGCTGTAGCTCACGGATTGCTTGGATGATATTGGCCTTAAGTGCTTGAATCGTTTCCGGATTGTTTTGCATAACATCGGTCCTTCACGGTTCCACGCAAAAAAAAGTCCAAAGGGGTCAAATCGCAGCTTCGCGGCGGGCAATTGACATCGCCAAGACGGCTGATAACACGATTTGTGAATTTGGTGCGCAAAAGACCGATTGTGGCATGGGCTGTGTGGCATGGCGCGCCATCCTGCATGAACCAGAGGTCGTCCAAATCCATGTCTTCAATTTCAGTAAAAAAAAAAAGTCCTTAACATGGCTCTGTAACGCCCACCGTTGACCGAAACGTTGTTCCCAGCCTCATTTTCGAAGAAAAATGGTCCAATGATGCCACCACTCCACAATCCGCACCAAACTGTCACTCTCTGTGGATGCATTGGCTTCTCGACAATAACGTGCGGGTTTTCCGAGCCCCAGATGCGGCAATTTTGTTTGTTAACGTAGCCGCCGAGATGAAAATGTGCCTCGTCAGAAAATATGGTTTTTCGCCCAAAGTCGTTGTCCAATTCAAGCTGCTCTAAGGCCCAAACTGCGAAGCGATAACGAAGCGGTTGGTCGTGCGCTTTCAATTGCTGAATCAATTGGACCTTGTAAGCGAATAATCCCAGATCTTTGTGCAGAATTCTCCTCAGGCTAGTGCGTGAAATGTTGAGCTGTTGAGATCGATGACGAGTTGATGTTCGTGAATTGAGTCTCACACTCTCGGCTACAGCAGCCACATTCTCGTCTATGCGCACCGTACGACGACGGGGACCATGAGTGTTGTCCACTAGCATACCAGTCTCACAAACTTTTTGCACAAACTTGCGTACAGCAGGCGCGGTGGGTGCTTCATTTCGGCCAAAACTTCTTTTCAAAAAACGCACTATTTGGGCTACACAGCACTCACTTTGGAAATAAGTTTTCAATATTTCCCATTGTTGTTCAAGCGTAAAGCGACTCATTTCGTTCCGCGGAGGTATGATACTGACTTTCTGTCAAGATTTGGAGTGGGAAACAGCTGTCAGTGTCAAAATAACCTATGATTTAAAAAGAAATCACTAGATGGCCCATCCGTTATATGGTATGCATAAAACTTTTTCAAAAATGCTTCCACGTCTTCCTGATTAGCAGACAATTTTTCACCGCATACTTTCAAAAATCTTTACTGGCTTTAAACTGTTCATTGAATGAATTAGCTTTAGCTCTCAAAAATCAATTAAAACGGGTATTTTTTTTCAAACTGTTTTATTTTAGACATCTAATTAAAGCAGCTACCATTTGGGGCATTTCGGAGAATCGGACAGCTTTCCTTTTTTCGTTTGTAGATTACGCATAACCATAGAAATCCAAAAGCTTTTTTGAGTTTTTTTTAACTGCAGTTATCGTGGATTTAGAGACATCATACTCGTACATCCCTAAGTAGCTTCTTTGTATTTTTTTTTTTAAATGGTCTTTTATTGTAAGAAATTTTTGCTGTTTTTGCTGGCTAGGCGCCACAGTCGCCACGTTTTCGAAAAAAAATAAAATAAAAATTCTGAAATAACCGACACTTTTTGAATTTTGTATTCACATTCTCTTTAATACAACAAAAACCGAACTAAAAAAAAGTAATAAGAAACTGTGGTTGAAATCAATGCGCAATATCAACGCGACGTCTCACAGGAAAACAAGGGAAAAAAACTGAGTACAGAAGGAAGCAGATACAGTGCACGAAATAAATATAGCGTACAAGACATATTTTAATGTAACTCATTTTTATATATTTATTTTTCATTTAATTTTTTTTTATAAACTTAATAGCAACAAAGCAATAAAAAAAACATTAAACATTGCATTTAAAGATTCTTCAAAAACTTGACACAAAAAAAAATATTGCGATTTAGTTCAAACGAAATAATTATAGCGTACAAGTTGTACAAGTTGAAAAAACAATGTTTTTATTAATAAAAAACTAAATCTTTTATTTTTAAAAATCAATATGATCTCCATTCTTTTGAATAACATAATTCATGCGACGAGGCATTAAGTCAATTAAATTATTTAATGTTAAAAGGTTGATTTTTGTACACTCCTCGTTAATAGCGATGCGGAGCTGCAGTAAAATGTCAAATTGACGACCACTGCATAAACTTTTTGCACCAAGATGCCTCAAAGATTTTCGATTGGGCTAAGATCAAGACTAATGGCCGGCCACTCCATTAATGGTATATTCCTGTGCGGCGCTGTGTATGGTTGCATTGTCCTACTGAAAAGTCCAATTATCCCCCAAAATATTTTCTTCAAAATGAATCAGAACATCGTCCAAGAGTTCGACATACTTTTCTAAATTCATCTTATGGGAGATAAGGCACATTGGAGACTATCCATGGTAGCTAAATGCAGCCCATACCATAAGCAAGCCTCCCTGCAAATTACGCGATTAACGAGTTTTTCGCTCAGTCGCTTAGATCCCTCCAATATTTTTGGCAGCCATCAGGCCCATCCATATTACATTTTTCCTCATCACTAAAAATGATGAATTTCCGTTGCTCTTCCCAAAATGCGAATTCCAACTTTTTTGTCCTGTGGCGTGTCAAAAGCTTAGGTTCATGTGCCCTTTTTTGGTACTTCAGATTGTCATCCTTTTTTAGTATCTGTTGAACTCTGCTTGTTGTTACCGGAAGAGATAATTAGAGCCTTATTTAAGATGGACTTATGTTTTTATTGACTGCCAGATGTTTTATTGCCCGAATGTCCCTGCTGTTAATCATGGGTGGCCGCCCGGATCGTCTTCTTTTGTCGTAATTTTCGCTATCTTTTAGAAAATTGCAAATGGTCTTTTCATTTCGGTTTAATTTTACAGCGATCCCTACTTGTCTTTCCGCCGTCTCTGTAAGCAATCATTTGAGCGCGTTCTTCAAAAGTCAATGTTGGTCCTCGTGGCATTCTTAAGAATGACGTCCTAAAATTGATTATATCTTCACCTTAATGAATCACTTTTTACATAATTAGTAGGATCACTTACCACTAAAAACTTTTTAACAATTTAAAAGAATTATCAGCAAAATACCCTTCAATAACGGCAATCAAACGCGTTGTACGCTTTATTTATTTCGTTCTACACCAGTAAAATGTTCAAGAAAATGCCAGATAACGGTACATGAACAACGCGTCAAATGCATAAAATAATTTTTTTCGTTCATTCATGCATATATAAACCTAACTTACAATTTAAAAGCAAAGAAAAGTTCTTAAATTTCCAAAAAAGAGATCATGTTCTTTTGTACGCTATACTTATTTCGTGCACTGTACACCAATGAAGAATTTCTCACAGTTAAACTACATATAGGCGTAATTTTTCTTGAGAAAGAATAAAAGTTCACATATTCGAGTATCAAGAATTGGTTTTGATTTCACATTTTAGAGTATGTAATGCAAATTTTTTCTGGTTCACATTTTTTGATAATTTACATTTTCGAGGTTCACATTATCGAGGTAGTACTGTATTCGAGAAAAAAAATCCGCTAGTAACATTAACACTTTAAAAATTAATTTATTTATCTGTGTGTTTTATAACTTAGAAAATATGTAGATTTAACGTTAATTTATTGGCTTTGTAAAAATTACAAAAAAAAACATAAAAAAATATTTTTAATATGGCGTGGCCTTTGGCTTTTATAAGGACTTCAACCCTATTTGGTATTGAAGGCTGATGATGTAGCGATGTCTTTTTTTCGATGTGGCTTCTTAATTCCTGAAAATTTATTGACTTTTTGTTCCTTTATTTTACACCCATTCGATACCAAACGTGCTCAATTCGATTCATGTCCGGACAATTTCCAAACCAATGGATTACAAACACAAACTTATCCTGGCCGTATAACACATGTATATGCAAATAACGGCATAATGGAATGTGTCTGAACGCCAAACTGAAATGTATTTAATGTTTTCTCTTGAACTTTTAAATATATGACGAATTCCCGTTAGGCCCAGGTTTGGTGTGAGCTATGACGCAATATTCACACACAATGTCAATCTACTTAGGTAATTCACGAAAGAGCCGATAACAAGGGATCAAAGAAGGCGAAAATGGACAATCTTTTGGGCATACCCTTTAATGACCTTGACTTTATCAGATAATTGCAGAAATAATTCGCTACTTGGCATGGAGTTGATTTGATCTCCCAATAGGAAGTAAGCCATACTGCCACAAGCATTAGGCAACAAGTGATAGAATTCTAAGATTTATTTAAAGCTGTACCAAAGTAAAAAACTCTAACGATGGACCCGTTCTATGGATCTATTGCCTACATGCGTGCCACATGTTCTATTTGAGCAGCTTTCTGGCGCATTCATGCCAAGTAGTCCGTGCAGGTGCCTGATTCTAATTTCAATTAGTCTACATAATATCGCCATTAACGTTGAAATTAAAACTACCTTGTAGGCCTACCACACTATTCCCTTCTCACTTGCAGTTACTACATTAGTTGTGCTTTTATTTACAGCTGTTACTTCCGAAGTCAACAAGATTTGCGAAATATTTTAATTGGGTGTCCAAAATGGTCAAATGGATAAATGGTGTCTTTCATTACCAATATACATATGTATGCACTAAAACTCTTATCGTTCTCATTCCATGGGGCTATATTGGGCGCCATTTGTTATATTAGGGTAGATGAGGAGCATGTCAACCCTTTCAGAGAAGTTCACAGATTACAGTCTGCTATAAAGAAAAGGCAAAAAGGAGACAGAAGCCAATACCTACTCTTTTGTTTAAAAATCAAAATTAAGTCATTCTGTTGTATATAATCCACTCTAGTGATGGAAATAAATGACCGCCTGCAGACTTTCCATTTTCTGATTCACTTTCAATGAAAATCTTCTCACAGACTTTTCTTCAGTCTCAATGGAGAATTAAGCCTCTTATTTCGTCCACTTTAAGTACATGCCAGCCAGCAGCAGCCCCAGTTGCCTCTCATCTAACCTTGACCGGGGTACTCGGTACTATTGTCCCTCTTCAAACCATCTTCATAATCTCTTTCAAGATACAAGATATTTTTCTTATTACTCTGCAAGCAATTTCCTCATTTACTTTCCCACTGGGTGTTTCCTCACTGCTGCCCAATTGACTTTGAGGTGTCGCCCCCTGAAACAATTTCAATAAAACGAAAAGTGCAATTTCATTCCCCACACATCGTGTGACGCAATATGATTCCACCAACAAAAAAGACACCAGACCCCGTCCTATCCATGCTGGTATCCCATCTCTTATTGGGAAATCAATAAATCATAAATCAAAGCAAGAGCTACGATCCAAAGGAATGATGACATACTTCCCTTTTTATCGTCTCCCATCTCCCATTCACATCTGAAATGTTGAACTTGTTGTCACAGCGACAAGTACTCCAGCACTCCATAGAGTGCACTTTATTGGTTTTAGTATCTCGTCTCGTCCACATTTCTTTGAATAAAATTCACAAGTGGATGACTAGAGTAAGGTAACCCCCATGACTACCGCATACTTGAACAGGCTTTACATGTTTTACAACTCTTCAGGAGGGACTTCTCCCATCCCGTAGCTTGTAGTACTTGAGGCAAATTTGGCAATCGATTGACAGCCATGATTGACATGTTAAGTGCCCCCCACAGAAAGCCCAACGCAAAAGGGCTTACAAGGTAAATGTGGGTCACCCTCCCAAAACCAATTGCAAGATCTCACTTGCATGCAAGCAGAACCTTGGACCTAATCAGTTTTGCGCGTGCTTTCATTTAAACTCGACTGACACTTCGAATGCGATTTGTCATTCGCACCTAATGCTACTCTATGTGATAATTATTATGAGCTGTCATCTGTCATGTGACTGCTGCGGCATGTGTAGCGCCGCCGCCGCTTGAAGCGTCTATATCATTTATTCTTTCAGCATTTTCTCACATCACTGTGTGTGCCGGACGAGTGATTCCCGATTCTGTCAATTACACCTTCCGCTAAATTGACAAATTGATTTTAATTACATCACATAAGTTGCATTCAATTAAAACTGGAGCACAAGATGACCGAGAATAAAGAGAGCAACTCGACATGACAGCCGTCTGCTTACAAAGTTTCACGTTACGACAAACTTCTCGTATGGATCGTTGTTTGTTTATTATCCCAACATGTGATGTTTGTTTGTTGCTAGTGAGTCTAGGGCAACATTGAAGAGGTTGCCAAGCACCGCTGGACCGCGACACTTTACATATTTTTAGATACAAATTTTTTGCGTCCATCTGACGGTGATTTACGGTTTGTTTACACTGACAGACGGGATTTACGCAACTCGCGCAAAGTAAATCTCGAATTTCAGGTGGCTGTCTTGCGGTCGCGAATTTATCTATTCTGAAAGGTGATTATGGCGCATTAGAATTGCGGCAATTAGTGCGCCAGAATAATGAGTAAATGCGAAAAATCGTACCGCCATGCTTGTTACTTTTGTCAATACGAATGGAAATTTGAAATGTTATTTATAGTTTCGTGATGGTTGCGCAGTTTAACGTTAGAATTTTTTCCTCTTAATGTATTAGATGCATTCACATTATTGTATTGGTATTCATTACATTCAATATAAGGGGGCGTATCATGGAACTAACATGAGAAAATTAGTAAGAGTCTCTCTCATAAATTAATTGTATTTTATCTAAGTTGCAAAAAGAAAAGCGCAGAAATTGGCAACTGCTAGATAAATATACCAACCACCAAAGGGACATCCCCGAGAATTACTTTTATCAAAAGAATTGACATCAAAGCACAATAAGCTTAAATTAGAAGCCTATCTACGAATAAATGTCAAATGAGAAATTTCTGTAAACCATCAATGAACTTCTCCAAACTGTCTTAGCGGCGCTAAAAGTGTAATTTTAACTTTAACCCGGATAACAAAAATCAAAGAAAGCTATCGGTTACTGTAAACGGTCGATTGTCCCAATTTGCAGATGTGGCAACAGGCGTACCTCAAGGATCCATTCCAAGCCCATTCCTATTTTCTATCTTTATAAATGATCTCCGGTTTTCAGTAGAAGACCGTAACTTACATATGTACACTGATTAAGTGCAGATCTGTCCGAGCTGTAAATTGAGATTTATTAAGGATAAAGTAAGTTACACAAGTACTGATCCCAGTCAAGTTTTAAAGTTTTTTTTGGATCTAAGTTACTTGGTCCTTCTTATATAGAATATAACAACAACGGAATAAATCTTGGCATATGGTTTAATCACATGGGATATTCATGTTACAAAAGTATACGGCTATATCAGAAATATCACTACGGATCACTACGCATGAGGTTCCAAGTTCGAATCCCAGAAAACACCTCTACATAATCTCCCTTGACTTCAACACACTTAGTCCAGCGCTTCTCCAACATCAGTAGTCCTTCTCGGAAGTGAGAGTCTGGAAGGCTGTGAAACTATTCATCTACGGCCCTCTCAACTTCTGCATTGGATGCGGAGCGCTTCCCAGAAACAAATTTCTTCAAGTTTGGGAACAGATGGAAGTCTGAGGGTGCCAAATCAGATGACTAGGGGGGATGGCCGAGCAAATCGTACCCCAAATCCCGCAGCTTTCCCATCGCCAACGCACACTTGTGTACAGGTGCATTGTCCTGGTGAAAGATGATTTTTTTCTTCTTCAAGCCAGGCCTCTTCTCGCGAATTTTGGCATCCAGCTGGTCAAGAAGGTTGAAGTATTATTCGCCTGTAATTGTTCTGCCTTTCTCAAGGTAACCAATTAACAGGATCCCTTTCGCATCCCAAAACACACTGGCTATGACCTTTCCGGCAGATGCGATCTACTTCGCTTTCTTTGGCGCTGAACCACCGGCTTCCACCCACTGCTTCGACTGCTGTTTCGTTTCTGGCGTGTAGTGGTGGATCCATGTCTCATCCATGGTGACAAATCACCGCACAAAATCGGTCCCTATTGAATCGGTCCAAAGATTGCCGCGAAAATCGTTTGCGCATTTGCTTTTGATCGGCATTCAGCAAATGTGGCACCCATCTTATGCAGAGCTTTCGCATCCCTAAGTTTTTGTGCAAGATGTTTCGCACCTTCTTTTCCGATATACACACAGCCTCAGGTATCTCACTCACCTTCATTCGCCTATCGTCCAATACGATATCATGGACTTTTTCGATGGTTTCGGGTGTGGTTGCGGTTTTTGGCCGTCCTTCAAGTGGGTCATCTTCGAGGGACGTCCGACCACGTTTAAATTCAGCTGCCCACTTTTTAATGGCTGACATGGAAGGAGCAGAGTCCCTGTAAACTTTTGTCAACTTTGGATGAATTTCCTTAGGGGTTAACCCATCCAAAACGAAGAACTTTATGACCGCACGATATTCAAGTTTATCCATTTTAACGAAAAACACGCAAGACGTCTACTGCAAAAATTCGTGTAAACAAACTACTTGAGAGAACAAGTTGAAACTTGTCATACGAACTAATGAGAAGTGCACCCAGGCAGGAAACATAATTTTTTGCTGATTGGAACGCTATCTCTGCGTCAGGCCGAGAACTTTTCACCTTGCCCTCGTACCGTACGTGCAGCTAAAATCCTACTGACGTCAGATCTCGTTAACGGCTAACCTTCTAATCTAACTTAAAATTCATGATCACAAAATTTTATTCATACTCTTGCACTTGTGAAATTGTTTTTTAAGATATCAAATCGTATGATCGCATTGTTTTTGATAAATTTGTAAATTTTTAATAAAAAAATAAAGTTATCATCTTTACGTTCACAGTCACGAGATTAACTAATGAAACTTATTTACCTGGTGTTTCGGAATCGGACAAAAGTTGACTTAAACTTTTTTTGCTTGCCTCAGTGCGAGGAACATTACTGCACCAACCCGAAACAACCCGCAAACGTATCTATTAGTACATCAATAAATAAATGTTATTTCATTCAAACTTTTAACCTCCTTACTTTACTGTACTTCGAACTGGGAAGTTGATTGCACTCCGGGATAAACATTTTATTAACTTGTTTATGGCTGTCAATATCGCTAACGAATAATTATCGGCATCGATTGCTGCAATTTTTAACGAGTAAACAGATAGTTTATAAAGATAGCAGATAGTTTATAAATTGGGCGTTTTCACTCGGTTCAGTTCATAAAGAACTTAAAGAACGCAAGATAAAGTTACTACTTCACTTGAGTGACTTGAAATTTGTTGTTAATGACTTGTTTGATTTTTAGTTACGACCATAGCTTCTAAATATTAGACAAGCACCCACAAATCATTGTCGATGTAAAGGTTATCTTTTTTTTTTTTTTTTTTCTCTTGTACAACCCATGCCCGCGTGGCAACGACACTGCGACCTGAAAGATCTATTGTATCGGACGGTTGGAGTTACCCTAACAGACGTACTACCTCCCTTATGAAAGTGAGTATGTCTCTAGTAGTGGAGCATTTCAGTTCCACTGACGTGAGTATCTCCTTGTGGAAAATACGTTTCCTTAACCAGTGTAGTGCCGGGCATTCACAAAGAATGTGTTCGGATGTTTCATCCTCCTCTAGGCATAGTCGACAGTCCTTCTCTTGGCACAGGTTCAACTTGTTAAGGTGGTATCTTAGGCCGCAATGGCCAGTTAGAAAGCTCACTAGCTTCCTAATGCTTTCCCTATCTAAGTTAAGGATTTCCTTATAGGAAGAAGGCTTGATTAAACGTTTGGATTGTCTTAAACCTGGCCCATTAGTCCAGTGATCTAGACGAAGTTTGTTCTCCCATTCGTTAATCAACGCTGTAGCTGTTGTCCAATTGACGCTACAATAAGGTTCGGGACCTATAAACGCAGATTCTGAGCCGGCCCTAGCAAGCTCATCTGCAGATTCGTTGCCCACAATTCCCTGGTGTCCAGGGAGCCAACCGAGCATTACTCTGTTGTGTTTGGCAAGATCTTGTAAAGCATCGTAGCAGCATTTTACAGTTAAGATTATCTTACTCAAAAGAAGAAACATGATACCAAACAAAACTGCACCCAAATTTTCATTGTACACTTTAGTGGATAAACTACTGGTGTAGTGGTATGATGGACAAGTTTGGTATACTTTGATTGTTCGGGGAAAGAACGGCGATGTTCTTTTTTTGTTGCGCCAAGGGATGTGATAATCTTCGAAAGATACTAGCAGTCCGGGATACCAGCATACACGTTTCGCAAACCTGAATAATAGATGCTAGGAATGCACCTATGTACTTATCCGCACGCCAAAGCACATTCATTACGATTGTGAAAATTTCCACCCAATTCTCCTGTGATTGCAACATGTGCTCTATAAGGTACGGTGGACTCGGCAGGTTTTTCCCCATTCTTCGAAGCGACTGCAATGGAATACTGCGTGTTCTGTGTCTTCCGCTTGATCTAGACAATCTGGACAGAGAGGTGAGCTATCGTATCCAAATCTGTTTAAATATTTGCGATAGCCGCCGTGATCCGATAGGAACTGCGTAAGGTGGTAGTCGCAGTTCCCATACACTCGTTTTGTCCAGACTTCGATGGTTGTAGGTCCATCTGTTTTTTTAGTTCTGTTATCCCACCTGGCTTGCCACATAGCTATTGATGTTGCCTTCTCCTCCTTTATTCTCTTTATAATACCTGATTCTTGAAGGTTCGATGTTCTCCTTTCGTGAATACTTACCATCTCATTCGCGATGATGTCAATAGGGATCATTTCGGCTATAGCACAGGCTGCTTCGTCGGATATTTTTCCGAAACCGCTGATTGTTCTTATCGCGCAGAACCTATGTTGCCGACAGTTTTTTTTTAATAATAATAATAGTTTTCTCCGTGTTCCAATCATCGCTGCCACCGCTGCCCAAGCCGGGTTAGCATATAAGAAAACCGCTGACGTCTAGCGTTTCCAGGTTCACTGATGTATTGTACGAGTACTTAATGGAGATCTAAATACACGCCTACTTGTGCATGGGTTTTAGAACAAAAAAATGACTAGATCTTGGATTTTTCAATATTACCACGCTACTGGAAAGATTTACCTGTGAGACATAAGAAAACAACTAACAACGTTCACCACAAGGGACTGCATTATAAAATTTCAGAACACCCTGTGTAATGTTGTATAGACGACACCATAGTTTGCAACCTAAGCTGTATCTGTACGGCTATAAAAAAAACTTCGACGTGCTAACTGCTTTCAGGTGTAGACAAGAAAAGTATCTATGTACGGCTCTTTAAGTGATATTACAATGGATTTTGTAGATCTGTTACTCTACTTTCATTCAATCAGCTGGTGGAAGACATTAGAACAATTTTGTCTAAATCTTTTGTTCCTGTGAATTGGATGTTGCATGTATTTTTCGAATCAACCTAGGAGAGAATCAAACATTGTAACTGAGCTAAGTAAGCTAAGATACTGATGCTAAGCCCAACGATAATGAGCAACACATTTATTGAAGTTGTAGCGGTCGAAATAAATAGAAAATGTTTCTAACATCAATTCAGCTTAACACTACGCTTAAAACGCTTCACATTCACTGCCTGTGGCTTTATTTTCGTTCAAATAGCCCAAAGTCAGTGCCTTCTAGATGTAAGCGTTGGAACCACAAAAGGAGTGCAAATTTCTGTTTCGGATTTATTGCATCAATCGTTGCATTCATTTTGTGGTTTAGGTATAAGCGAGTAAGAAGTACGATTCGGTCAGATTTACACATGTCGTTGCTTTATTTTTGTTTTTTACTAACACTTGACAGTAATCACATTTGATACATTCATGAGGTGTGGCAGCATCTGGCGCATAATACATAGATGGTGCGTGAACCTCAATCGCATCCAACCTTGATTTTCATTTAATCAACTCAGTGCAAAATCCAATTACATCTGAACAGTTGTGGTTTAGACAATTGTAAACTGTGCCACAGTCTCTACATTAATTCACACTAATTTTTTCGGTATAAATAATTGTTATGCATATCTTGTCTTATACGTGGTTTACATTGCATTATTCATTGCACTATATCTGCCGTGTAAATTGACAATTTCGTATCCCACGAAAAACCCGTCTGACAAAAATAATATTTATCTGTTCATAAAAAGTAATGAATTCCTCCTCGGACGACGCAGTACACATACGATTTGCATTTTCATTGAAAACTCGAATGACGTCCACTTACGCAGTTCAGCCGTTCAACTGTGGACGATAACGACGACCGCGACGTGTGGTACGGGATTTACACGGTTTAAGTGCGTTCGAGTATGCCCCCGTCTAAAAATAGCCGCGCACCAAATCAGAATTCATTTATTTCTGAGTTTTATTCATAATTTTTTTTTTTATCTCGCGTTTTGTAGGCCTGCAAAATAATGTACTTTGTGTTGGTGAACCTTCATTAGTCAACTGAGAGAGGCGGCATGAACCTCCCCCTGTTATGTTCTCGAAAGGGATGCGACACAATTGTAGCTACTCATGGTTGTTATTATTATTATTTTTATTTTTTTTGTCCACTGTTTTTACTCCTTCATTTTCTTTCCTTTCATCGCAAATGTGATTTTATTCTTTCGTTGTCTTCTGCATCGTAGTCTAATTCTAAATTTAGCTACTTGGGAGCAAAAGTACATCGAGTATCTTATGGATAGTGTACATCAGTACTTTGACCGCTAGACAGAGTCTCTTCCTATTTTTATTAATTTATTTGCTAGTTGTCGTTTTTTTTTTTTGTAATTATCGTGGCGCACGTTATTCCTGTTGCTGATGCATTTTTCGATTCAATTAACTAGGTGCTGTAATTAAAGAAATTCTATATAGTCGTAACAATAACAATAATGCATTTAAGAGTGATTGCAGCACACTAAAGATGATGTCGGCTGCAGCAAGGGGCAGTAACAGTGACACCGGTCGTGTGAGAAAATAATTTCAGATTTTTATTTATGGATGAATGGGTAGAGTTGGGTTGGCCACGAAATCTGATGATGAAATCTAGTTGAGCGATTGTATGAATTGGAGTAGATACTATTATTTGCAATTGGAAGGTTTTATCAAAGTTAAAGCAGGGAGTGGTGTAATCCGTGTTTTCAGGACGAATTTTGAATTTGAATGGAGATGTGGCCAAATTCTTTTCTTGACCGCTGTGAAGTTGATTCAAGGAACAGCTAGGTGCCTGGTAAAGATATCGGGGAGGGTAACATATGAAACAGAAAGTCCAATGCTGTAGAGGGACTTATACGCAGTGCGCCTTTAAGGGATAGAACTTAAAATACCCTTAGTGCACGATTTAAGCTACATTCAGGAACTCATGGTTCACATATTTTTTTTTTTTTTTTTTTAGAGGTTTTATTAGTTCGTAAACTCTTAACTTTAATTACAATAATGTATTTCAAATAAAATTGTTTTTTAATAAGTAATTTACTCTACATATATATTTACTATATATGATATACTCGTATGTTCGATACATTCTATCGCATTGAAATATCGACGGAATGCATGGTCAATGTTTTCGCAGATGATTGCTCGCCCGTATAGTCTTGGATAGCAATCCGTCCGTTTCAGAAAACAGTGTACCTATTTGCAACTAATCATTAAAACTAGTTTGCTGAAAACAGGCCCATCATCTTCCATTATTCCATTCAGGTATTTGTGGTCGATTGAGACTGTGTTTGCTAATTTGAGCCATGTCTAGCTGCATTAGCTCAACGTACTCGTATCTATAGTTATTCTTAAGGATTCCGCAAATTTAAGTTGGATTAATGCTGAGGGAAAGAGGGCGGTATGAGTCGATCTGTAATACTCCCGTTTTGATGACCATCTAGCTTGTCATTTCTTCCTCAAACTTGGGTAATGATCTCCATCGATTCGTGGTACTTCTAAGAAATGCCATAAAAGTGGTGTGAATCTAAAACTTTTCCAGCAAAAAACAGTAGAGGGAAATGCTGCAAAAAGGCTTTCGGTAGTTAACGTACGCTCTTAGAATGATGCTGTTTGGTTAACAATGCTGCCAAATAGGTCATCATCATAGACATCAGAGCCTTGTACAATGCTGACAATAAATCCATTGGCACATAAATCGCTGGTTAGGTCAGATCTCCATCTTTTGGAGGAATGCGAAAAGTTTTCCTTTATTGAAAAATGTCAAGAATTTCCTACGCATGAATTCCTGCAGTCAAAAGTTCTTAGCTCTTTGTTGATCTGCTCAGATGTGCAAATGTTCAGATGCAGTTGGAGCGAAAGAAACTTAAGACAGTTTATTTGAAGTCTTTCCCAATAGGTTTCAAGAGAAGCAACATTGAGTTGTTTTTGAATGATTTTGGTAATCATTTCAGCATAAACGTTCCCTTGGCTGTTTCAAAAGCTTTCGTGCTCACTTTATTATAATATTGCTAGTCCTTGGTCTTACTAGTTCACATCAAGCAATAGATGTCTTGCGTTACATTTCAATTAGCAAGTTATTTGCCACACTCATACTATTTTGGTATTGGGCTAAGCGGGCAAGTTAAGCTGTTATTTCTAATACCTGGGCCGTCACTCTGGAAGAGACTAAAGATGCTCAATAAATCATAACGTGGCTCTAACTATTTAGTTACCCTTCTAGACTTTTCAATCGAGTTTGAGAGAGTGAATCCGATGAATCCATTCTCTTAAATTCGATTGCATATTAACGTTTTCGCATGTTTCCTTACCACCTTGATCAAAAAGTTCCCGGAATAAAAAGCGTGCGGCGCTCCCATCGTTCCGATTTGAGTTTTGTTTTCTTTTGTTAAGTTGGTACATCTGTTGTTGATATTCCCTCTAAGTCTTAGCGCCATAGCTTGACATTTGCAAAAGTTACGTAGCCAAGAGTACATTGCCTATGGATCCGCCCAAGACATTTTGGTTAATGATTTGGGTTTCCGTCGTGTAGCAGCAAAGTTGGTGCCAAAAGACCTCAATTTCATGCAAAAAAGAGACCGTGTTGACGTCGCAAAAGACATGATTTGCGAGGCTGAATCCCCGATCCCACATTCATCAAAAGGATCATTACTGGAGACGAGACGTGGGTTTATCAGTACGACACGCAATCCAGACATCAGGCAAGTGAATGGCGTTCACCAAATGAGCCGAGACCAAAAAAACCGCGTCGGGGAACGCGTTTCAGCAGCCGAGAGGAAGTAATAGAAAAATCGCAGGAAGCACTGATGGACATACCGAAAACCGAATATAAAAAATGTTTCGAAGATTGGATCAAGCGCTGGCATAAGTGTGTTGCAGTCGATGGGGATTACTTTGAAGGGGACAATATAGATTTAGATCAATAAACTTGTATTTTTAATTTTCTGAATAAATTCCGGGAGCTTTTTGATCAAGGTAGTATGTCTTTGTTGTCGTTCTATTTATAAGCCTTCATCTGTGTCATGATGGTAGCTAATTCATTATCCGCAAAAGCTTTTAAGAGCTGTCAAAAGATCACCAGCAATTTCTAATGTGCCTTCTGATTATCAAGTTGTCAGTTTTTTTGTTTGAAAATCTACTGATCTCACTCTACTTTATCGTCAGATGCTACTTCTACTATTCCTTTACTAGTAGTGGTTCAACTACTTTTGTGGTCACCTTAATACAGCTTTCTGACATTATTTTAATATTTCAATATTTTATAAAGTTATGGTTTTTTTTTTACAACTTTTTGCTCTCATTTCGTTCATTGTTTCCATCAAATTAGTCAGAACAATTTTATTGCTAATTTTAATAAAGTCATTTCTGGGAGTAAAAACAGCGGTTCAGGGGATTCTTAGAACTATTCCATACCAATCCTGGAAACAATACCTCAAATGCCTTGATACATTTTGTCGAACACTATTACTTGCGGATACTTATAATTATGTAGCACTACAAAAAAAAAAAAAAAAACGCCCACTTCCATTCAAACCAGACAAGAAAATGATTAATAAAAATCCAATCTTCACAACACATGTCGTCAGGGATGTTGCTAAGAAAACAAAAATCAAAGCAAAAAAGGTTAAAAATTGTTCTTCACTCCAGTGCAGAAATTTAATTTAAAATTAACACCTCATTACACATTGAAGCTCGACCGCTCTCATCCACCTTCGATGCAATTAAAATTCTCCAAAACGCAATAACTGAGTAGCGCATTCAACCGCTGCTAAATTGGCGGCAAAAAAAAAACATCAACAAAAAAACTACATAAACAACCCGAATACAAACAATTACAAAGTACCGCACGTGCCTTATCTAATGTTTACAGAGTTTTCCTCAATTTTTCTCCCCCACCCCGCAGAGAAATAGTATCGCAGTCGCAAATCCCTTTGAGTCTTAAAACTATTATCGCTTCCAAAGTCATGGACGCGCTGCTGACACATAAATCAGCGGATCTGTCAAATCGAAGAGAAAAAACCCAATGGCCGACACAGCTCCATCTCTGACTTGGACGTCGATAATTTTATTGACAGATTCACGATTGCAAGCTATTTTAGTCGTCGTACTAAAATAGAAACGTATTATCTTTTGTTTGCGAAATAAAAACGCAAAAGCGAGAATACAGTTACTGAAAACAAGATTTATAAAACGAGCCACTGAAGCATGTTCTCACTAGATGTCCGGAAAAATGTGCTAAACGAATTTAATTCACCCCACCAGGGGTAGAGTACGGTACATTCAGCTTAAATATAGAAGTCGATTTATTTATTATTTTTTATTTATTTTTTTTTTTTTGCTTCTTTAGAGCATAAATCAAAACCTAAAAATAAATGCAATTACTTTAGCCAGCCGCGCATATATGTTCATACAATACGCCATCGTCGTCGAGCAGATATGTAGATGCTTTTTCATCTGAATCAATTGAGATACAGAGATAAAGAAGACAACAAGTACGAGTATCTTTTGTATTCTCTAGTTCTCAAGGCATAATGAAGTAAATCCAAAATTTTTTGTATGTCTTACTGTTGTTTATTATGTATGGTCTGGCCTTCCTCTCCTTGAGAGTAAATTGTGTTTTGTTGATGCTAGCTATGCAATAAATGACATAACTACTTTGAACACGTTTCGAGTTTGATAACCGATGTTAGGGTGGAATACAATCAAGCCAAAGGCATTTTTTCACATCAAATTGGCAGCTGTTTAAAGTCGTAGGAAAGTTTTGCAAATGGAAAATACCCAAATAGTGATGCTGATAGATTCTGATCATTTATTGCTTAGTATTTGCCGGAATGGATGAACCTTCAGATGTCGGCTTTTATCTACAATGAGGAAATCAAAAGTGGAAGTCAGTTTACAATTAATAATTAATAACACCAGCTTTGCAGTCGCATAAGCACCGTAATACAGAACTAAAATTTAAGGCAATCGCTCATTGGAACTTTTCGTATGAGTAGCACACATGTTGGGTATTTTTCTATCTCTTCTTTTAGTTTTACTAGACACCTAGTTATTATAATATTAAGAAGTATTTACAGTGCCTCCCACTCAAAGTGGGACAACCCAACAAAATGCATATAGCTAACTTTCTTGGGCAAAAAAAAGTCATAGCTAATTTTTCAACTATTTTATTATTTTTCTTTTGAATCAATGACTTCAAACTATTCAAAAGATAAAAAAGCAAAAAAGAAAAACAAAATATTATTAAATAAAAAAAAAGTCATAATACCATCTGCCTCCTTTTCACTTAGTCACACTCAAAGTGAGACACGGCAAACTCTGCTTTTACAAGTGGCTTTTTGAATACGGGGTCGTGTTTTCTTCGTTCTTAACAGTCGCTTCAAGATTCCTTGGCATACTTTCAACCAAATTTTTGCAAAAAGATGGCTCGATAGTTTCCCATTCTTCCATTACAACCGTTTTTAAAGCGCTGATGTTCGAATCTTTTCTTTTAGCCACTATTTTCTTTATTTCTGCTCACAAATGGTCGATTACATTCAAGTCTGGTGATTGAGCAGGTGTGGCAAGAACTTTAGGGCAATTGTGAAGGAGCCACATCCTCGCAACCCAAGACTTATGCTTAGGATCGTTGTCTTGGTAGAAGACAAAGTTATCTTTGATGCCAAGTTTCTCCGCGCTATCTTCATATTGCATATTCATTGCGTTCATATTTCCACGAACAAAATCCAATTTTCCGGTTCCTTCGGCTGACATGCAGCCCCATATCATCAGCGACCCGCCGCCATGCTTCACAATTTTCCTAACAGCATTCCGTTGTATGCTTCGCCGGGTTTTCTCCATACAAATTGTCTTCCATCGGAGCCAAAATATTGATTTTGGTCTCGTCTGTAAAGAGAACCTCTCAAGAAGGATCGAAGCACGTCAAAAGTCGGAGAACAAACCAAAAAAAAAAAAAAACTTACCTTTGACGAGAAAGACATATCCTTATCTGCATGTTCTTTTGCAAATTGAAGTCTTGAAAGGCGGTTCTTTTCAGATATTAAGGGTTTTTGCGGGCCACCCTTCCGTTTAAGTTGTTATTTTTTAAGAATCGGCGGACTGTTTCTGCACTCACTTCTAAGTTTTTAATGTCATTTAACATTTTTTGGAGGTGTATGGCCAACAAGAAAGGGTAATTTTCAAATTTTCTTAAAATGAACCTCCCATCTCTAGCGCTTATTTTCCTCCTGCTTTCAGCATTTTTTCGGTTTATTTTGGATTCTTCCATTTTCCTACATACAGTAGATTTATTTTTGTTTACTATTGCGCTAATTTCTAGAACAGTTTTACCATTTTTGTAATTTAGAATTACAATTTTTTTTTCTCTAAAGTAGTTTGTCTACACATTTTGCTTTTTCATTTTAAGAAGATCACACAAATGCTCTGAAGGGACTGTGTGGCTGGAATGAGCGAAAATACATCATGATCCTGCAAGTTGTGAGCGAGAACCGTTAGCTTTCATGGCAAACGGCACGTGTCCCACTTTGAGTGTGAGGCACTGTATAAACATTGTATAGAACCTGCATAACTTTATGCAGCCCTCATACGGCCTCTAAACACGAAAACGTGATTTATAAACAATTTCCGACCCTGCATAGGACTGGCTTTACACTTTCGTTCTTTTACTCGGTGTTCGTTGTTCATTGTTAGACATACGCCGAATAACGAAAGTGTAAATGATAAAATCGAACAACGAACGAATAACGAGTGAACAACAAACACGTACACAAGAAACGCCCGAGAGTATTGTCGTCACGAGAAAGCTTCTCAAAAACAAAAATTGCCCTTCGGATACGGCACAAAACTGTTTGTCCCTCCTTATGCTGTGCTGGGAAAAATTATCAACCGCCGAAGAAGTATCTAAAATTTCTAATTTAATACTCGTACTCGTACTTAATTTCTATATACTCGTACCTTCTTCTTCTTCTTCTTCCTATTTCAGCAAGGTTTTGATCCGAAAACAAGGGATCATAACCCTCCCACTTCACTGCATTTCTACTGATCCCCCTTGGGGTTCGCCTATTTGACCTCAGAAAATATCGGCAGGCCTGCCGATTTTGGATCACTCGGTTACTGAGGCCAATGAAATGCCGATGTCGTCGCACTTGTGTGATCTAGGCGTTTATAGGCCTGCCTCTCTTGCCTCGCGATGTCTTTAGAACGTTCATTGAAATTGTCTTTTTAACAGGGCTCAAATGAGCGGTTCTTTGAACGTGGCTATACCAGCTGAGCCGGTCGTGCTCTATCTTTCGTAAGATGGTTTCCTGACGTGAATGCTTCCACAGATCTTCGAACTTCTTATTCGATTAAGCTTTGTCACTCCACTGCAAAAAGATTGTCATGCGAAGCATCTTCATCTCAGCTGCCGCTAATTTACTCTCATATTTTTTGTACATCATCGAACATTGTGAACCGTATGTGAGCACTGGACGTACAACTACGAGGTATATCCTTCCGTTTAACTTAGGGGGCAATTTTCTGTCACAGAAGATAGTGGAATTCTCTCGCCACTTTATCTACTGATTGATCATCATCATCGTCATCACAGGTTGCTTCGCTATTGATCATAGATCCCAGATATTTGAACTTTTCGCACTTGGGAAGCACTGTTCCATTCAAATAAATGTCTGTAATAGTCCTGAGTGGATCAGAGAACGGGCAGCACACGTACGCTGTCTTGTTTTAACTAATGCGATACACATTTCCCTCCAAAACGTTCACCCAAACATCAAGTGCTCATTGCAGGGACGTAGGATGCTCACTTATGATGGCTCCATCGTCAGCAAAGAATAATTGATGTACCTTCAAGCAGATAATCAAGTATTGTAATAAAGAGCAAAGGACTTAAAACGCTTCCCTGGTGCACCCGGACTTTGATTGGGAACTCTTCGCTTTTCTTTTCTATATACTCGTATATTACCTTATATTCATTACCTTATCGTTGGAAATCCAATACTCCGGTCGCTTCCTCTTAGTTGTCCTTTCCATTTTTACGACAATTGAATTGTTTTATTTACAAAAAAAAATTCTTCCAAAACAGCTGGTTTTAGTTTGGTTAAGACATGTAACATACTTATTTAGACACAAACCATGCGTACTTACTATACGGATTATAAGAAACAATTTCCGAGGCTGCATAAGTACTTATATACTGTCTAACTAAAACCAAATAGAGGCTGTATAAGGAAATCTAATAAATAGGGCTGATAAAGTTTATTTATTTAAGCTCAATATAAGCAACTCTTAACTAATAACTTAAAGCTAAGTGTAAAATTTGGGGAAGAATATAATAGCTCTATTGTTACGTGTTAATAGCCTTTTTATGTATGAAAATGTAATCATCCTTCCACAATACTGGGAAGATTCCCTCAGATAGGAAGAGTTGCAAAAGAGCTCTAAGAAGCTGCGAAAAGACGTTCATGAACTTTTCTAGAGCAATTACAGGCAAGACGTCAGAATCGAATTCTTACAAATGTTAAGTATACGACACGCTAAGAATATTGCAAAGAGGTTGATGATTGCTTTAGGGTATACCGAAGATATGCTGGATAATTTTATAATGAAAATGGAGCTATTGGATTTTATAAACATTGATGTATTTATAAAAGTGTTCTGTAATTAAACTCAGTTGCATTCGGTCAAGATGTTCATGATAAAGACATTTACAGAGGGTGGGTATTTTATTCGTATCATCTTTCTGATTGTATAATATGATATGTGCTACCAACCGTAATAAATGACCTCAGTTCGGATCATCTACCTGTACTCTGCAGTATACTTAGTTCACCTGTGATAGAAAATACCTTTATTTACGATTTTAAGGCTGCAAATTGGAATATTTATAAGTCAAATATAAGACGAATGTTAGATAGTGTGCATGTGGAAGATTTAAATGTTGTGAGTTCGTCCGATCTTGACCATTTAATTGAATATTTCAATACTTCAATCCTGGAAAGTATTAATGTGTCAGTGCCTAAAAAGTCCATTTTGTCCGTTACCGCAACATATTCTAAGCTTAATCAAGCTACGAAGCAAATACAGAAGGAAGTGGCAGCAATGCAGACTTTTGTATTATTTCGATGAGTTAAAACTCCTCAGTACACAAATTAAAGAGGAATTATCGAAATTAAGAAATGCAAATTGGAATCGCAAACTAAGCTCCTTAAGTAAAGCTAGCAAGCCATTTTGGAATATCGTGAAAATAATAAAAAACAAACATACTTATATTCCACCACTTAGAAATGGAAGCAGTACAGCACTTTCAAACATAGATAAAGCAAATACGCTAGCAAGATCTTTTGAATCCAATTTCATGCTGACATTACATAATAACAGCTCTGCTGAAAATTTGGTTGAAACAACTGTTAATGGCGTACGTAACCAAGTTCATTTTCATAATACTCAATTTGTGTCAATTGAAGATGTAAGAGATATTATATCTAACCTTAACAACCGCAAATCAGTAGGACCCGATAAAATAATGAATATTTATCTGAAAAATCTTCCCAAATCTGGAATTAAATTTATTCAATTTATTTTCAACAAATGCATGCAAATCGGATATTTTCCAATATCATGGAAGCATGCAAAAACTATTCCAATTTTAAAGCCGGGTAAAGCTCCCAGTGACCCCCTTAGCTACAGACCTATAAGCCTCTTAAATGGTTTAAGTAAGTGTTTTGAAAAGGCTATTAAATACAAACTCTTACTGCATGTTGAGGAGCACAGCATCTTTCCTGCTGAACAATTTGGTTTTCGTTCCTATCACAGTACAACGCGAATAAAGCAGCATATTAAACAACGCTTAAGTGTAGGTCAAAGTACAGGTATGGTATTCTTGGATGTCGAAAAGGCCTTCGATTCAGTCTGGCATAAAGGATTGATCTTTAAATTGATACAATACGACTTTCCCGTGTATCTCATAAAAATTGTTGACTCTTTTCTGGATCGTAGAACATTTCAAGTCAATTTAAATATGAGTCTCTCCACCAAGTATTGCATCCCTGCAGGTGTTCCCCAAGGATCGGTTTTGGGTCCCATCCTGTATAATATTTACACATCTGACTTCCCGCATTTAACAAACTGTCACTCTGCAATATTTGCGGATGACACATGTGTTTTTTCGTCCGATGCTTTTGGGCTTGCGATTGAAACCAATTTGCAATCCGCCTTAAGCACGCTTAAAGAGTATTTTATTAAACGGGAAATAAAAATTAACGCTCAGAAATCACAGGCTATCTTCTTCACAAGGAAAAGAAGAGCTTGCTTTTTACCGAGCCGCAACTTAAATATAGATGGGCTTCCTATTGAATGGAGCAATTCAGTTAAATATCTTGGGGTGGTGATCGTAGATAGAAGACTCACTTTTGGCTCTCACATTCAGTATATAATCGAAAAAATGAATAAAACGATTAAAATCCTGTACCCTTTTATAAACCGAAAGTCAAGGTTAAGTAACGAGAACAAAATTATCATATACAAAGTTGTTTTTCAAGCTGTAATGTTTTATGCAGCCCCAGCTTGGGGAAGTTGCGCAAAAAGTCATATTTTAAAATTACAAAGAGTGCAAAATAAATTATTAAAAATGATCTTCAGTCTGCCATGGCATTTTCCCACCAGCCTTCTCCATGACATATCAAATATAGAACTCGTTTCAAATCGCATTACTAACTTAAAAACTAAATTTCATATATCATGCAAGTTTGCAGACAACAACTTAATTGTGAGTCTTGTACACGATTAACGTATTTATAGTTACTGTTGTTATTCACATTAGTTTAATCACATACATGAACCTACGTTTACTTTACTATTTATTTATTTGTTTTATTTATTTACTTATGTATATATTAATATCTTTATTTATTTATTTATTTATTATTTATTTATCTATTTATTTATTTATTTATATATTCATTTATTTATCTTTTATCTATCTAATTATTTATTTATTTATTTATACACTTATTTATTTATATATTTATTTATTTATTTAGTTATTTATTAAGTATTTACTTATTTATTTATTTATTTATTTTTTTTTTTTTTTTTTTTTTTGTTAATATATTATACATGTTAATTATTCTTTGTTATTTGTTCACTTTTGTATTATTCATGTACTTATTTGTATTTATTATAACTAATTTAATTTCTTTGTATGTTCAACATACAACACTCAACCACTGTGATATTTTTTGAATGAAGGTTTTAAGTAGCTTTTTCCTTCAACTATTTATCTATCTATTTATTTTGCTTGCATTCATTCTATATGTTTTTCATAAGAGAGGTAAATAACTACCCATCTATGTACTTTTATTTTAATATATATCTATGTAAACATTTCTGCTACAAATAAACAAACAAACAATTAACATTAATTAATTTCCCCAAAAACGCATATCTGGAATTCGCAAATAAAATTTTCATAGATCGAAAATTTAGATCACAATTCATATGTGAAAGAATTTTTTTTCAAAAAATATTGACAGATTTTTAAAAATAAGTACCTAATACCTATATATAAAAAAAAAAAGTAGATATAAGTACGTCAGACACACAGTCAATGAAAATGGAAAGTAAAGAAATATGTTCTGGCTTTATTTACGATCATTTACTCCTATCTGCAAGCAGTCATAGTCGTGTGTTAAGCAGCCTAAATTGAAATCCAATTAGTGGTAGTGGTGCACTGCTTTGAAAGCGCATACAGCATAACTAAGCTTGTAGGCGGTATAATTGGGCAGTATCTCAGGAAAATAGCTAAGGGTACTTGTATAATATATACCTCATAAAACTTAAAAAAAAAAAAAAGCTCATCTCTTAAATTTGTGGTGCATCACAAATTGTCATTGCTGCTGAAAGACACTGGCAGGAGAAAATGGGACTTGGATGTTTTTCACGACTTTCAAAGTAAAGAAAGGGGAAGATGATAATCATGCAGAGTACTGGGCCAAACTCAAGGGCCTAGACAGGCAAAGAAGTTCATTAATCTCAACCGTTGCAAAGCTAAAAAGCTACTCGAGCTTAGGAAAGAAGACTTAAGATCCTTAACATGCTAATTGACTGGTCATTGCACACACAGGTACCATCTGCGCAAGATAGGAGTAACAGATACAGACGAATGCCGGCTATGTGGCAGAACATATTCCTTGTGAATGTCCTGTGGCCGCAAGAAAAAGACTTCTCCATCTCGGGAGGGCTTTATTGAGTCCCTCTGACTTCTGGAACATTGAGCCTGGAGCTTTGTTGAGGTTTATCAAGAGCCTTAACCAAGTTCTCAGCTAAACACCGGGCTGGCACAATAGATCTTATAGGTCGTAGTGCGTACAAGAGCCCTAGTATAGTGTTTTATAGTAACGACTCCCATAAGATGGACCACTAACCAAGAGCCGATCACTGAGTAATTGTGAAGATATTTACATCATGATTTCATGCTGCTCTGGAAGAGAAAGCTCGAAGTAAAATCTGTCTTTCCTAAAGTTTGAACTATATGTAATCAGTTATGGACCTAACTATTAAGTGAGATATAGGGTGGAAGGCTGAAGTAACCATCTTAATTAATTCACATAAAATTTCGATCATAATATAATAATTAGGGCACTTTAGTAGGTTTGTGTAGTTCCTAAAAGAACTAGTTCAAAAGGGCGCTCTGACAAGTGAACTGAATAAACTTGTTCGCACGCGCTGTATTACAATAGTTCATTAGTTAGTTTCGCTCTTTTGTATAAATTAAAGGAACTAAAAACCCTAAGTGAACTAAACGGACTGAATGAACGACTTCAATATCAATATCTAAACTACGAGTAAATTGAGCGCTCTCTAGTAAACTAAAATGCGCAAGCTTACAATTTACCCCTTTTAATTTGGATGTACATTTTGGTGAAAGTGAAAAATAAAAGATGGAGCTATTTATTTGCATTTTAAATAATATTTTAATAAATAAGCTAATTTTTAACATTAAAAAATAAATAAATAAATATTTGGCGCAGTTCTTTGTGAGCGTTATATTTTTCACACGAATGGAAGGGTCATACAGTTTAGTGCCGTATCCGAAAATCAATTTGATTTGAGAAGCTTTCTCGTAACAACAATACTCTCGGAGGTTTGTCGGACGTTCGCGAGAGGTGAGACCGTAAAAAAACTTCTGGGATTCGAACTTGGAACTTCACGCGCTGTGCTCCAACACACTAACCACTTACGCCACGGCGCCCATTTTAAAGATTATGTATGTTGTTTTGTGGTTGTTATGTATTGTTTGTTCTGTGGGCGCCGTGGCGTAAGTGGTTAGTGTGTCGGATCACTACGCATGATTCTGTAATACAGCCTGGCAATATTTTTCCTGAGTGAAAGTACTGATAAGTTCGCCCAGGTAAAGCAGAGTCTTATCAGTTGAATTTCTTCAGAACTCATCCAACATTCGCAGTAATGAAGAGTATTGATCAAAAATGCTGAATCAGTCACTTTGTTAATGATTGACATTAGGCCCTCCAAACTTACATATCATCATAGTCATCCTTTTAAGATTGGTGGGGGTAATCTCGGACCAGCCAAAGTTGTACATCACTAGCAGATGGTACTGTTATTATTGGAGTTCTTCGCATTTTGCCCGCATTCATGCTTCGCTAAATTTTAAAATCAAGTTAAAGATCAGAATTAAATTCTCCAGCCTACCGCTGAATGGTGACCATCTGGAGGTGTCTAAGGCTGTAGTGTCAGTTAACTGTTTGCTTTCTTTACTATATCGAAGGAGAATTTGTTGATTTGTGACGATTACATGTCACAACCAATTCTCTTTCTGGATCTATCAACATATTCATCATCTTCTTACCGGATTTCACACTTCACCACTGTTTTCTCTTGGAAAAACTAGATCTATGAAAGATTTACCCTTTCACTTGTTGACTGCAAAACTACTACGCCCTTAGGTGCTAAACTAAACAAAACAAACAAAAATATTCAAAAGGAAGTGTGAATAAAAGACCTCACATAAATATCATCGCCTTGCCACCGATAGTAATTTACCTTTCGTCAAATAAATTGTCCGTCTAAATGGAAAATATTTACCTCATAATTTATTGCTTGAGCGCCCGAGGCAAGAAAACGCATTATTCGCGCCCTCCCACACCTACCGTCTCAATGTATAATATTTTTGCACAAATCGATCACAACCAAAACATATCGAAATACGAGTATGAATCTATATCTTTCACTGAAGTCAATCCCTCTGAAACAACGGAACACATGCTGTGCGCGGATCTCTTGACGTACATAGTAGCAAAGGAGTTTCTCCTGAAACCGATGATAAATGGTGCCATTCAAAATTATTCTGACGTTTTAAGTGACGTTTGTGTGATTTGTGTAGACTAATTTTAGTGTTTTACACATTTTTTGATTTGCAGATAAATCTAGAGAGACTCTGTAATGAGGAAAAGCCTTGGGGCCGGCAGTAGCCTTTATTACTGACAGCGCTGCCGCTGCGTCGCCGCATTTCCTCTGAGATAAGTAAATCAGACAAAAAAAAATAAAAATTTACAAAACGAGTAGATCAACTTTCGATGCAAGTCGAGTTCAATGTCTGCTGCTTGCGCTTGGGGAATGCCAATGTGATGGTATTCCCCCACTCGGTGGGCACGTCCCATAAAAAGTTCCAGCGAAATTATTACTGCTAAATTTCTCCATTTATGGTTGCATATATATTTTTATTTTTATTTTTTATTTTTTTTGTTAACCATTTTGAATACGAAGAACAATGAATTACAAGTAAATATCTTCACACTTAAATTTGTGTACGTGATTTACGAGAATTAGCAAACAAAACATTATTTTATAATTACCTAGTTTTTGCGTGTCAACTTTGTAGAATTTCAATTAGTTAATTAGAGAAGTGTTAAATGGTTATTATAGGTGAATTAAATGTGATCAAGCTGAGTGGATTTTAAATTTTCTTGACTTCCCCACTTTAGGAGTGCTGCATTGTTAAGAAACAAAAGCGGGTCCGCAAATGCGTATTTGACTCGTTGCTGTGCATGGTGATAGAGACATTGTGAAGTCCATAGTTCCATTTGAACATCGTAGACATGTCTCGTGTCTTTCCCTATTTTATTGCTTTTTCTATAAAACATGCTCCAGGGAAATAGCTAGTTGCATTCCTCCCCTTCAAAATTTCACCCGTAATACGCGTCATGCTTCGAATGTACATCAGTTCACCCTTAAGCCTAACGTCGAACGTACTGACAAATATAGGGATTCGTTCACAAGCCAAACAACACGTTTGTGAAATGATCTACCAGGGTTCGTATTTCCTCATAATTTCAATATTCAAACATTTAAAGCCACCGCAAACCGGCATCTCCGGCATTATAAAAAAAATAGGATCAAACAATTCAAATATCATTGTTTTAATGCAAGTACATATGTACTTATATGTATATGTGCATAAGTAAATATAAGTGGTGTTTGAGGAAGTCGACCTTGAAACCAATTAAGCGACATTTAACCACAAGGGCAATTACAATTTTTATTTTTACGTTCCTTAACCAAAGTTTTCCTGCACTTGCACTGCAGCAAAATCCAACTGCAAGTGTAGCAACTAAATTGCTTGCAAGTCTAGAACTACAATCGTGTGACTACATAAATCTCTAGGATTAAACGTGTAGAACTACAAGTCAACAGCTTTGCATCAACTGAACATTGTATTCATTTTTCTATTGAGAACTTGATTTTATTGATTTTTCTACTCTTGCAGAAAGCCGTTTGTGGTTACCATCCCGTCACTAATAATTTCATGCGAAAGTACTTTTGTAAAGCAAAAACAACCGCCACGGTTGTAAATTCACTTGACATACTTATAGGAATATATTCATACAAAATTTAACAAGTTTCAAAAAAATATTTAACTAATGGCGATTTGATGATTCGATTATGCTCTTCTCAAAATCATTCAATAATATCGAAAAAAATATTAACCGTCTAGAAATACTTACAGATAAGTCGATAAATAATTAAAATACTGTCGTAATATGTCGACAAAAACAATATATGATATTAAGCTCGTTCGAAAACACAAATTTTGCAAAGCAAGAGTTTCAAAAAGCATTTCAGACGTGTCGTTCTGCATTGTCGGAATATGTATATATATGAATATGAATCCAATGGCTTCAAAAAAGGAAAATAGATTAATTTACGGGTTTTTCGAACGAGCCGCTCAATTAGAAAAGGATTATCCAACGACTTTTTTGTGAGCGAATCTCAGTCACGACAGTACGGCCCTAGAACTTTGGCTTCCAACAATTGTGATATTATACTTAACAGTCTGGAAATATTTCAATCTGAAATTAGCTAAACGCAATATTCTGGACATGAGTTCGAAATGACCATAATTGGTACTACGGAGAGCGAGACCAACGAGGGGTGCAGACCTAAGGTTGGGAGAATTAGTGTTCAGGTAGATCGTTTGTAGTAGAACAATAGTGGCGTCTTACAACTGCTGCAGAAAGAGTATGTCGGCAACTAAGCGGCGTTTTTCGAAATTTTCTAAGCCCGATGTTCGTATGGAGGCAAGTTATATCTGTCAGCTCCGAAGAGGGCTGAGAGAATGGGTATCTCGAAGACGAGACCAGACTTGCCTGGCATATTCGAGGAGGGGCCTGACAAAGGGGACATAAAGGAATTTAGTGACATAAGGATTCGAGAATTCCTTAGACCAGCGTTTGATGAAACCGCGAGCAGAGTTGGGTCTATTGATCATATAATCAATGTGTGGACTGAAGTTAAGGTCTCTGTCGCAGATATACCTAGATCGATTGCATTAACTGAAGGAACGGGCTTGTCATGGAAGTAATGGTTCCTAGGGAAAGGAGGAAAATGCTTCCGGGAGAAGGTTATAGCTTTACTGAAATTTAATTTTTATTTTGTTTTTGAAGTGGAAATCATCGAAAGTCCGAGTGTGTGACTGGATACAAACGAAACCCACTTATGCTTCTGATCCCTCATCCCCACGGTACCGCCGTTAAGCATTTCATTGGGGGAAGGACATCAGCCGTAGTTATTTCTCTTTTTCACCCGTGTATATGTGGGGAGTTTGCTAACGGAAATTATATTTGCACCATATGTAGAACGAGTTCAGATCGTTTTGCAATAAAACTCGTGGTGAAGAAATTACGAGTATCTTACAGTTTCTTTAACATGACACAATTGATGTACATTGAATCCTAAAAAAAATGCTTTCGGAAAGCTTGGGGATGCTTGAAAGTTTCGCAATAGGTCGGTAACTTGAGATTTTACAGCCTTTTTTTGGGGTAGGAAAAATGTACAAGTCCTTCCACAAAATTGTGAAGATGGACGAGAGAGTGAAAGTTGAAAAAGGGGTTTGAGGAGTTGGCGAAAAACGTTCATACATTTTTGAAGAACAATTGTAGGCGAGCCGTGCGTCGGGGCAGTACATCTTGGGGACAATACATCTTTTTCGTCTAGTACGGCCCAGTGCAAGTTAAGTGATGTAAATAAGGTCTGAAACAGTGGGACTACTCGTCATTTGGATCCATTGCAGTAGAAATCAAGAACTATTTGTATGTTGTAGTCCGCTCGTAGTCTGTTAAAAAAAAATCTAAGATCAATCTTTGGAACTTGAAGCCATACAAGGATATCAGTTGCTGGACTTTCTGCGGTGGTAACTGTCGATCATAACTGTTATATAAATCGGCGCGAGATATAACTTTTCATTCATCTCTGTCATGCACTTCAACTAATGTCCCTAATTTTCATTTCCATTAAACAAGTGTTCCATACGTTCACTTGTCCAGAGGTGACGCAAGTAGACATCTTTATTGCTTAGCCATAAACTTCCACTGTTCATTTTCGATATCGTCATAATCTATTCGTTATTTAATAATAATTTTCCGGGAAACTCCTCCTTATCGTCAAACCCTATGAAATGAGTCAAAGCTATTCTAATAAGTGATGACGAAAGTTTTAAATTTTTGTTTGCATTTATTCGTTAATGACGCTCATAACCTTCCTACTATCTACACAATCAATTTACTTCCCGTTACAAAATTGTAAATGTATTTCCTCCTGAGATTGTGACTCAATCTGTAGCAGATAACAATGGCTTAGATACAATGTTGTCACTCTACTGTTTGAACTACTTTAGGAACATTTTTGTCGACATTTTTCAATTACATAGTTGCGCCTCTTATGGCACCCACGTGTGTATAAAATTAACATAAATTTTGGGTCTTTGGTAGAAAAAGCGGTCTGTACGCATGTTTCATATGCGTGAAGAATACTGAGTAGGTGAATCATATTTCGTACTAAAGATAAGTAAATTTGTTTAAACAATGCGATTGATTGCAGGTAATCAGCAAACCTTGTCCCACTTGATTCCATTCCGTGAAATGATTTGATTTCTTTCAGTTATCATTGGTAATTATAAATTATTTAAACATAACGCTGTATTTTATTAACTGTCGATGGTACTAATCTTACCAAAAGCAACGAATTTACTGTTGCCTGTCTTTCACTTGTATTTTAGAAAAAAATATATTCCATAATCGTTTTCACATGACCGGAGACAGAATGAGAATTAATGGAGAGTAGGAAATGGTACATACATATATTTAAATAAGAGAACTTCTTACGTTCATTGATCTCTGCATGATTACGACTTAGATCGAATGTAGTAACTGACGTTAATATTGCCGTAATGCTTATTTTATTTATAAAACGTGCATAACTTAGTCTGCATTAAAATAAAATTTATTAAGCATTACATACAACACGTTTTTGGATTTGCAATGCAAATATCCGTAGTCATTCCCTATGGCGTATACGTAATATTTTTCGTTTCTCTGATGCGCAACTATCTGGAAAGTTGGGATTTATAAAAAGTAATTAATTCTAAGTCTTTAAAATTATCAACGTTCTAGAGTTAAAGTCTATATTGTGAGTAGACATGCCGCTAAAAAGTCGTGGAATGTTCTTGTGGTCTGCTGAGGACAAGAAGGTCTTTTATGTTTCCTTCCATCGATGTCACCAGCAAATTTTCAGAACTCCAAGGCGATGCCAGATTTTAGAGTTTCCATTCGTTGTCAAGACTGAGTGTTCGATCATTGTTCAAAACCCTTTCTAGGTAGCTTTTTTCACTTCTCGTTTCCGAGAACACCACTGTATTTCAGAACCCAGAAGAGTATGACGTTTAACATTAAAGACTGATTTGACATGAGAGATTTTTTGCGTAATGTTTTCAGAATATTAATAACGTATCCGAGCATATACCATATCCAAACCCGCATTCGACTGGGGATGAAACCAATTATTTGATATTTGTTGCATTTGTCTGCACTCGCTAAATCTGATTTTCTTGGAAACGACTGGCTAGGGATGTCTCACGTAGTTTCAATATGATAACTTTGGATAGTATATCTGTGAAAGCTGCAATATGTGCTAATGTATTATTTACTTTGGTAATGGTAAGAAAGTGGATGTTGTTACTACACACGTCTGTAAAATTTTCAAGCAAATTTCTCAGCAAATCATTTATTTTAAACTTAATGCAGTTGGCTCTCCGTGCGGGTTTTTTTTATGAATTACTTACAAGATCACGATTGCACTGTCCTCTTTAGATGTTCTGTATCAAATCCAATCATAGCGACCTAGAGAGTACCATAGAACTGCCATCTTGGACCGTTGATCTTTGTTCTGATGACCAATGATATCGTACATGCGTTGATTTAGATTTCATAACTCATTTCTTTTGATTATCAATATTATTGTCATTTCTTCTTTCGGTTGTCAGTTTAGCTGCTTGGCGCACGTGCATTCTTCCGAGTAGTTCACCGATTTTATTGAATAAACATGCATAAACCAGTTTTTTGGGGCTAGTGCTGTCAAAGTTTTCGGTCGTCCCGGCTGCCAGGGACAGGGACAGTGTACATAAGTGAAAAAGGAATTCGATAAAGCTTACGAGGGCGTGGACCTCTAACATCGTTGAGGGTCGAGTTTGTGTAGACTGTGATACTTTTTTTAAGAAACAAAACGGAAGTGTACTATTATTGTCAACGGCTTCTCTAGGGTTCCCAATGGACCTCTTAGTTCTGGTTTATTAAAAATGAATTATTCTATTGTCTGATAAAGAGTCTTTATTGTACCTTCAGTCCCTTATTTTGAAAGTGCAGACAATGCATCATTTACTTATTTTGATGAAAGTCTGTTCTTCTGGAAAAAATTAATAAAATCAGCTTCTGGTATTGATAATAAACTCCCATGCTTTTCAAAGAGATACCTTACTTGTACACTATAAAGTCGTATTACTTAGTATGCCATTGTACATAAAATTGTAGAAAGACGTATCGTCAGAGTATTCTGCATAATATGAATATCACCTTATGCGCTAGAATTGATTATGTGAAAAGAAAAGAGACGGATAAAACTTGTTAGCACTGCAAGATCCTTCCGAATTCGCTCATTTACTTGTTATATGTGAAGATACATATTTCAAGTAATCCAATAATCTTATAGACACTCATATTCATTAGTAAGCATTCCCAGTTGGCTGGCAACTTTCTTTTTCTTTTTTTTTTATCAGAAATCGAAGGTTATCGGAGAAGAAAAATCTAAATTATTTTTATAGAGTACAATAAATTCTCCTTCAACCTAAGTTCAATAGTAATAGCGCTTAAAAAATGCTAATTACTTGCAAGCAAAGTGAAAGGATCCCTGAGCCGCCCACTAAGTATAACACTGGGATTTTTAATAGTCTCCGTTCATTGCTCCAACCTAAATATTTTTGATTTTGATTTGCAATCTCAAATTTCACCCTCGAAAAGGTATTAACTGCCACCACACGTGCAGATCTTGACCACAAAAGGTCACATGCAAAAAATTATATACTCGTAAAAAAAAGAAGTAGAAAACCCCAGCATTGATTCCAATCAAATTGGCGAAACAAAGCGAAGCAAATCAATAAATCAATGTTATATGCGCTGTAACAAATGTATAATTATTATGCAATTCCCACCTAAAGATAGATAGAGAGATAGAAAAATAAATTATGATCTAACTGCGCGCCAACACATGTCAAAACGGCGTACTACAAATTTTTGATTTTGTAATTTTTTTTTTTGCAATTTTTTTTTGCAATTTTTTTTGCGACAACATTTTTAGTTGTCAGTACATGTCAAATGCAAACTACCACCACACACTTTATTTTGAGTACATGCCAAGGTTGTGTTTACGTTCGGATGCTTTTTTTTTTTTGTATTAATCTATGTTGAAGCATACATATTTTTTGTCATGTTTACAATCCGTACCAATAGTCGTAAAACAAAAACATATCACAGATTGTTAAATTAAGTAAAGTTGAGTACTATTGATTGAGTGCGATTGAGATGACAATCGGCACAGAGTTATAGGAAGTAAGTGAATTGTGCAAAATTTGCATTAAGCGAATCATGAGAAAAAAGCTATTTGCTTGGAAGTGTCGTGACCTTAGTTGGAATTCCATTAAGAGTGCAAAGCGGAAATAAAATTTGTACGGAGCTTAAGATTTTTTAGTATAACCTAAGGGGTTATCTATTAAAGTTCTACTTGCATGATTGCAATTTATCTGAACAATTTATATACGCTCGACTGCGCCTAATCGGTTGAACGGTTGTTTTTTTTTGTCGAAACAGGAAAACGCATCACTGGAACACTCACTCACCTCACTCCATGAGGTAGTTGTGATAATATTTTGAAGCTTGGTAGAACGACTTGTGTCACGGAGCGAAAGTCATGAAGTGCACAAATAGAAAATAAATAAAAATTTTAGAGAAAAGCTCGTCTCCCATTTGATTTGAAAGAAATGTCTTCGGGAAATGTCAACAACATGGCAAAGAAACTCTACCGACGCAGGTTCTTCTGCTATAGAAATCTTAAGTAAGACCGTGGCTTACGTATTGGTGTAATGCTTGGAGCATCCAAATGCTCTTTACGTCTACTCAACAACCTACAAAGACGAGCTCTCCGCTAACAAAAGATCCAATCATAAGATTATCGGTGGCTGGCAGTAGACTTATTCCTGTACTGAAAATATTATCATCTGTTACCCTATAAAATGTTATCCAACCCTTAATCTAAATTTAAGAACTTTTCTTAATCATTTTTGACATCTGCCGTCTGACACTAAGATCTACGTCACATCGTAGAACAAATACCTAGAGTCGTTTTGAGTATACTTTTTCTAATAAACTTATCTCGAAAAGCATTTAACTTTTACCTAATCCTTTTTATTGCAAATTTAAATCGAATAATTCATGGTATATGTTTCACTGAACTCAATCGAATGTTTCCTAGGAAAAAAACATTTAGGCTTCCAGTAAGCCATTATAGCGCATCAGCTCCATCTCCGCTTAACAAAAAATAAACTTTGTAATTTCTATCTATTAAGGCATCCCAAAGCTCTGCTATTATAAAATAATTCCGATTTCTGATTTACCTGGTAACAGTTTACTATTTCTCCAAAGAAAATTCCTCTGGATCTTATGTATCTCAGGACGCGTCTTAACAAGTAACGTCAAAGACTATGTCTTATTCGAAAAGTCAAAATTGTTTTCGATGGCAACGCTTATGAGAGCAAATCAACAAGAAATGCATTAGTTTTGAAAGTATGAAAATAATTCGGTTGCTGGAAATTCAGCAAAAGAACTGTCAGTGCTCTATGTACTCTATCGTATAACTATCGATGTAACTCCAAATTTTCAGTCAAACGTCAAAACAGATAAAAAATCTTAGTCCTTTAAGCTTAACGACTTTAAAAAAACAAAAAAAGTTGACTCAAATACCAGAGAACTCAGACCCGATGCGGTCCAGGCAGAAACCTTTCTTTGGAGTAACTTTGGTGCTATCGTTTTCCTTTTATGCTCGAATCGATTTGGATTGCTTTTCCCAGGTGGGGATCGAACCTGTAATCATCGGATAACAAGCAAAAGCACTGCCCACTGCACCAGTGCAACATTTGGTGATGAAAGCACTTTGCTACTTATTTGAAAAATGAGAACATTAAAGTTAACACAATTTTTTTTAACGAAAATCATACTTACACAGATTATAATCTGTAGGGAATCTTTAAAGCTGAAGAATTGAACTATTTATAAGCTATTGTTAAGCCTTTAAATGTAAATCCTATTCGCTTCACGTATTTATTTGATCCTTGTGAAGGTTAACATTGACTGCAAACAAAGTAAACACATCAATAATTGTCTCAACGTTTTTCTTACCAGTATTAATGGCTGACTTCTGCTGTCTTTGTTTGTTTCCACGATAATTACTCCCAACTGAAATTTAATTGACGTAGTATGATCTGCAAATAATTGCCGAATCCGTACATATTGTTTCCAATCATCTATCGTTGAATATTTGTACAAGAATGTATGTTTCTTTGTCAAAGATTAGGATTAGATACTCAATGTCTGTTTTTAATAACTAAGAGCCAACTTATCCATGTTAACACTACTTACCCCGGTATAAAGTGGTAATGCTCTCGTTTTCCGTTCCATTTCTTATCAGCTGAAATGACAATGTTCTAACTACATACGTTTGTATTGAAAAAGAACCTAGTACGTGTCAGATACTCTTAACTAACAACTGTCAGTTCATAAATATTTTTTTTTGCGTTCTCGATGGATACCATGAAATATAGCACTTAGTGTTCGTCCCAAATGGGCTTGTAAATAAAATTACTCCTCTTTCTTCTTGGACTTGAAGCTGTTTAATTTTTGTGAACCAATTTCGAATTCATTTTTGCTTCAAAATGTATTTTTGTATCTGTAAATATTTACATATGACCGGATGAATTTTAGCAGCGCGAAAAACGACCAAAAAATAAAAAAAATTAAATATATACTCGTGTGGTTAACGATAAACGCGTCGAGCGGCTAGAGACCAAGTGACTGTGTCTGTGAAACGTGGCACGCATATCTCGGCGAACAAAGCCCTCCCAAAAAATAGAAGTTCCATTCCGTAAGTCAACCGATTATTGTTCAAAGATAAAACTGCGGCGCAGAATACAAGTACTTAGATCAGTGTTATTTTTTTTTTTTTTTTTTTTGTATTCTATTTCTATCATCACATGTCCATTACAAATATGTATAAATATTATCGTGTTGTGTTGTGATTCGATATCATGGTAACAGATTAACACATTTCGCTAAGAACACCCTCCGTTTTGACACATCTTCGTCACACGGCCCCCTTGATAATGGGCTCTCTAAAATGGAGCGTCTGACAAAAAGTCGTGCATTAACTGATTTTTGGTGTAAATTAGGAAGCCTTGTGTATTTTTAGAAATTGATTTCCTACAACCGTACCGCGAATGACTGTTATAAAAAAAAGCCGCTAAAATGTCCATATTTCTATTTGCAGATATTGTCAACGGGTGTAAATTCTTCTTATTCCACTGGGGACCACCTAACACTACACACCCGTATTTGTTATTGGAACGATAATCGTTTATAGTGCTTGTAAATATCTGTAGGTAGGTATCTCTAAAAACAGCCTTTTATCAAGACTTGTGTGTATGCGTGTGAGTTGTTGTGTGATTATGAGTGCTCGTAGTTTATTGCTAATTTTGAAGGATTATTTAATTAGCGAAATCGACTAAATTTTGAAATGATACCAGTAAAGTGACGACTTTTACTTAGGTATTAACGTTTGCCTAGTGATTTGCATTTGGTAATGGAGATCGAATTTAAATGTAGAGCAAAGGTATAAAGTGCGAGTATAGTGATAATATCGCTAAGTGGTTGTTGTATTTCTTTTTTGTTGAAAATGATGTATTTCCATTCACCTAAATATTGGTGTATGTATCAGAAACATCGTTTGGAGTTGCTGAATCGCATTAGGAATATTGTTTATCAAACATCAAGGTTACGTTGAATATTAAAAAGGCCATTCGATGCGGATAATATTGCAATTTTCCTTTTCATGACATTCTTTGTCTGCGGGTAGTTATTTGTAATTGTTTCTAGGTAAAATGCATATGTAAAACTAGGTTAGATGGCAGGCTACATTAATGCAGCCTCACTTAGGCCAGCAAAGGTCCATTATGATACCACAATGTTCAGAAAGAGCTACCCTTAGAACCAATTAGAGCTTGTTATGAAGTGCTAGAGGCTGTTGATGTTGGCATTAGGTTAAAACTGTCGAAGAGTAGGCTCCTAAGTGCAATATTTTACGAACGGATAAAGCCTTGCACGTACAAAGAAGGTGTAGTATAGTTTCATCCTCTTTCTCGTTCATACAGCTTCTACAGAAGTCGTTTGCGAGGAGGTCTAGTCTAATTACAATAATGCAATGCTCTGTACTAACACTTTTACTATACTTGTAATGAGCGTTTTCTTCTGTCTCATAACGCAATTCGAGCGTTTTTGATCCAACTTGGGCCAGATCTGTCTAGTGATGAGGCACGTAGTTGTTCAGCTTAAGCAGCAGTTTCACTGTAGTGAGAGCATACCGATACCCCCCTTGTTTGGTCGATAGGCTGCCCTGCCCTACCTGGCGAGTTCGTCTCCCATGCAATTTCCTGGAATGTGTCTGTGCCCCAGCACTCAAATTAAGTGAATATTGAATTGTTTAGCCATCTCGTTAAGAGACAGGCGACAGTTCAGGGCAGTTTTTGAATTGAAGGTGACAGATAACAGGAATTTGATCGCAGCTTGACTGTAAGTAAAAATTGTGATATCCCGATTATATATCACATTGCACATCAGCCACGATAGGGCTTCCTTTATCTCTCTAACCTACGCCTGAAGTAAAGTACATACCCTGTCTTACTTTCTTACTCATAAGTCATTGTAGTGGGCTTGTAGCTTCTTTGAACGGATTCATAAGTGCAAGGTACCCAATTTGTTAAAAAAAAATTCACCGGGCTACCCATTCTTGATGTTGCATTATACTCTTTTCAGTGTTACTTTCCGCTTGATCGTTTTTCAAGTAGGACTTGTCATTTAGTGATCACATAAAACGATGTCACGTTAGGAAAATCATTATGTGCAAATGGTCTGTTAGCGAACGCATTTCTTTAGCCTCCTCAATCATTTGCCGTCTAAAACATTTTTTGCAGGAGGGCTACCTAAGAAGTAAAGTTTTCATCGACAAATCAAGAAATGTTCAAGACATTAAAGACGCTATTCCAACATCTCGAAAAACCTACCGGCTATTCTACTTTACCTTACTACTAGAAATACGAGTACATTTGGGACAGACAAGCCAATTAAGCTCTCCATCTCCTGATTTTTTTTAACTCCTAACGTAAGGGAAAGATTTGATCAATTGCAACAATTTCTAGGTGTAAAACCACACTTATATGTTAGGAGCTAATCAACTCGTTGACCTAATATTTTGTGAAGCTTTTTTCAAAGCCTTATTGCTCTGTATTTGCAAAAGGTTAAATAGAACGGAAGTTCAAATCGTACAGTACGTCTCAAAAGTATAGGACCACTCACTTAATTGTTAAAATATTTTCTCGGAGAATTTTTTATATATATTTTTTTTTTAAAGCCGTACTTAAATAGACAAACAAAAATGAATCTGAAATTATAATTTGAAAGGGAAAATAAGGAAAGACCCAAAGAGAGTAATTCGATTGTACATCTCCAGTGTAGTGTATTATAGTATCCAAACGTCTTTCTAAAATAAAGCGACACATGCGCGACGTGGGTCGGAACTAATTTCAGGAAAAGTGAGAAACATACATCTGGCTTGAATGACGTTGTTTTTCAGGTCGTGAATTGTTGCTAATTTATTAGCATAGGCATTAACGAAGTCTTAAAGGAAAAGGTCTATGGGCGTTAAATCTCATTATCATAGCTGATAATTTACATCAGGTCTTCTCGAAATAATGCCACCTAGAAACTTTTCCATCAATAGCGCCGTTGTTTCATACCATGTGTAACATGTAGCACCGTCGTCTTGCTTGGACCATAATGTTGTCTACCATATCATCAAATTCGGATAAAAAAAAGTCAGTTATAATCTTTCAATACCTTTCGCCATTAACAGCTACTAGTTACCTAGCTCAGGACGTATGACCCGATGATGCCGCTTGACCAAAATCCACGCCAAGCAGTGGACACATCCTGGAACTGTTGGGGATCGGCATTATCTCAGATCCGACAATTTTGATTATTTCCGAAGTTATTCAGCCAGAAATGCTCTTCGTCGGTGAAGATAATTTTTTCATCGACCGTTTCCAACTGCCCAAGGGTTCAGTTAGCGAACATCCTTCGCATGTTGTGGTCTTGTGGCCTTAGTTCTTCAGTCAATTGAATCTTATATTAAAAAATAAAGACCTAAGTCTTTCCGCAAAATTCGTCAAATTGAGTTCGCGGAAAGGCCCACTTGTTGTGAACGAGAAAAAATTAAGAAGCTTGGATTCTTACGCACACTTTTAGCAACAGCAGCAATATTTTCGTTCAACTGAGCATTTTCAGCAACAAACCCTGCTCGATTAGCAGCTAAACCGATTTTCTCTAACTTCACTATAATTCGTCGAATTGAGCTATCAGCGGCAGGAATCTCATCCCGAGAATAAATTCCACGTAGTTCGCACATCGTTTGTCGAAAAGACCACGAATTTTTATAATAAATTTTCACAATTTCGACGCATTTTTCAAGCGTGTAATTTTCCATTATTAAATGGCAGCTTTAGCAGGACACAATCATTCAAACATAACCCCAATCGGCTGTCAAAGTTCAGCGTGGCTATTGAAAGACTTATTTTTTTCCATCAACGGTCCACTTACAAAAAAATATTTCTAATTCTTAGACCTACAATAAATAAAATAATTTTTCCGAAAAAATAAACTTACCAAAATCATCATTTTGGGAGTCTCAGTTCATTTTTTTTTTTGTCAAAATATTGTAGAATAGTTAAACAGCAGGAATCTTGAAGTCTATAATTTTGAGCTCGATAATCAAATTTTACATCAGTAGTGTGCAAAATAATTGTAAAAACTCAAACATTTAACCGGCACTTTTTCTACTTCATACGTTTGGCATTGGGCAACGTTTGACACATTTTGGTTTCAAATCTTCAAATCAACAGTGTATTCGGCTCTAATGCAATCGTGCTAAACTGTTGGGCAGTGTTTGACATCGTTTGAATAGACCCAAATTGTAATGACGTTCCACAGCGCTTAATATCAAGAGAATTGTTGTCCATTTACCAAAAATCACTCAAACTATGTAATGTATATACGAGTAGTATATATGAATTGACATTATTTCATTTTGTAAGTTTAAGAACAACAATTTAAAATGTCATTTTAGGATTGGTCTACCAGGTTGACAAACTAAGAACAATAAATTAAATTTAATGTTTATTTCATTTCGATTCAAAAAAAAATGTAAATGCTTCTTCAATGATTCTTTTTCTATATTTTAAAGTGTTACTTACCATATATTGTTAAAGAAAATATCCCATCCAAGTTTTCCATTAAGAATACCAATGAAAAACAGTTTTCGAAACTCCTAGAGAATAGGGCATTTTCTTATAAAGTGGATTAAGTTTTCTCTCACTTTCATATTTCAGAGCTCAATCTGAGCGATGAGGTACAAAATTAAGATTTAACATTTCTCCCCTTGCTTTAAAAATTATGCTTATTTTGTCCGGGGAAAATTTTTCAAAAAGTATGTTTGGTCCTTCAGATCATATCTAAGCTTCCTGTATATTATCCTGTATTGAGATGACTTGCCTTCTTGGACAAATCTTTCTGGTTTGTTTTATCCATAATTTTTTGAAAAATAATTTTAAAGGTCTGTAGCTGATATTTGAGGGTAGAAATTAAAGCTTACATTTACATTCTGAGGCCAGTTTTAGACAAGTTGTCCCTTAGTTTGAATGGAATGTCTTAAAATTATCTTTGGAAGTCTGTAATCGCATAGCTCTCTAATTCTTATAATGTAGCTGAAGTGTAAATTTAATTTGTATAAAGATAACGGTGGGTGACTTGACTCCAGATGTATCATAAGATTGGGGGTGATGTTTGGTAGCTTGAAGATATTTAAAAAAAAAAGGATCTGAAGAAGAGATCCACTTCAGGATGTAAACAGTGCTCGCATACTTGAGCACCATAGAAAAGAATAGACGCCGCCGTTGTTCGAAATAATTTTATCTTCGAATTGTACAAAATATATTTATTTTTAAAACACGTATTCCACGTAGAAGCTATTGCCCTCTTTGCCTTAGAGAGTTTGGCTTTGAAATGTTTTTTTCATACTTAAATCTGCCGAGATTACAATCTCGATCAGTTCTCCTTGATACTCGTAAGTCCAATTTTCTCTCCTAGAGTACCTTCTTCCAGGTTTTCGAAAAGTCATTATTTTGGATTTATCTAGATTAATCCACAGATTCAATCTCGCAGTATCGCTCGAATATATTGATCATTCATCCCATGTGTCAGCAAAGAAAAATATGGCTTCTACAAATACAAATATTTGGCGCAACAGCTCTTTAAAGTGCCAGGGCCTAGCTTCTCGCAACCACTCATGTTGTGTGCGTTATATTTTTCACACGAATGGAAGGGAGCTAGAGGTGGGACCGTGAAAAAACGTTTTTGGTATTTTCTGGGATTCGAACTTGGAACCTCATGCGTAGTGATCCGACACACTAACCACTTACGCCACGGCGCGCACAAATATGTCATCTGCGTACATTAGTGCTGGAATTTCGATGCTGCCGAGTTTAAAGCCACCTTTGACTGCTTCCGTTGTATCATTAATGTATAGAATGAATAACAAAGAGGATGAGGATGCATCCCTGCTTAACTCCCATAGATGAAATAATGTAATGTAAGTAGCTAGATTTGTTAATGTAATAAATAGTTATATTTGGATCAAATGTAGGTAATTTTTGTCGGGTTAAATTGTAGGTTGAGAAATGTTAAAAGTACTCAAATATAATATTCTCAAACAAAATAATCACATGATTCACCAAAAAGTCTCTTACGTAGTATTATTGAAGCACGTAGTACTCAAAATTAATTATTATTACTTGTGCCACTTATCTTGCCCAACACCAATAATTTGTTAGTTTTTTTAATTCCCATGACAAGGGATAGTCTCTGTAGACTCATTTTGAATTACTCATCGGACTATCGTTCATACATATGTAGTTCAAAATGCAGTATGAGCAATTTAATGAAAAAATGAAGGTTTGGACTTTATTAGAAGTACCTAAAGTCCATTACGTGAATCGCCTATCAGTTTAGCACGAATATTCTTCGAATAGAAAAACCGTTTCCAGAATCAATGATTGATTTGAATCGAAATATTTATTTTAATTCGAAAATAAACTTCCAATGTCAGAAGTGAAATTAATTAAAATAAAAGATGAATATGGTATTCACACTCCTCACTACATGTCAGCTACTTATCACATACATGTGTATTGTACATCGAGGTGACCTTGTTCTAATACCAAACCAATATTTGAAAGTGGTGAAAATTTATCGATTACCAAAGTGAAAACGAAAGTCATTTGACTCCTTATCAATGCGGTTGTATGTAAATATATATATGATAAGGCAACCTCACAATGAAAGCTGAAAATATGTCCATTCATAAATATTTCTTTTTGTTTTTTTATATAATGATGCTTGTTTATTTTAAAACGCATGGTAAGACTTATGAATATTAAATTTGCGTGCAATCACGTTTGCAGTGTAAAAAATATTTACAACTTAGAAAAAGCGTATTTAAAAACTTCATAAAATTATTTATTAGCTCTTTTTAAACTTCGAGTTAGTACGTCATACGGTACTAAATAGTAATTGTTTTGCAACATTGAATTGCATCTGGGGAACAAGTTTGCCACATGCAGTCGTTAAAACCACAAGTAAAATTTTTAGAACTAAAAAAAATCAACTCAAGTGTTATACGTACACACCGCTATACCTGGTTGCAGAATGCTAATCGAATTTACGTCACTGACTAAAGATTCGGTATTTCGGAATCTCAAAGGAAGTCAATATGACATATCTAGGCTTATATGAGTATTAATTTGAACTAAAAATTCAGGTGTCCAAATAAAAGATAGATTGTTAGATAGCGCCATGTTAAGCATTTTCTAGGTAAAGTCACAAGTTAAGACATTTGTTTAGGATTCGTGCATTTATATTAACTTGCACTTGTCAATCGATAGAGGAAAAGCTTTGCTGGTTGATTATTATTTTATAAAATTGTGAAATTACTGGTATATTCTTTTGTTTTTTTTTTAATTTTCCTCAATAGTTTTTCTTACTTGCTTTCATATCTGCATTGACACTAAAGTGTTTAGCTTTTTTTAACGTTTGACAACAAACGAAAATTGTACACCTTCAAAAAATATGTCAAACCGTGTTTGACTTGCATTTTTGATACATAATATTTTTCCAAACGTTTGACACTATGTCAAACAACGGAATCGCAGCTTTGGTATAGTATATACCTATAGTATATATAAGGCTCTTATTTAGCCTTGGGCATTTTAGTTCACTATAGAGAGCGCTCAATTTAGTTCAAATCTTTTTATTGGACTATAATAATTTGTTCATCTAGTTCGTTTAGCAGCTCATTTAATACGTTTAATTTATGTAGGATGAGAGGGCAAGGGTGACCCTACATAGAGTTCATTTTAGTTCATTTATTTCGTTAAGGTTTTTAAGTTCTCTTTAAAATGAGTGAAACGAAAAAAAATAAATCAATAGATTGTAATACAGAATTGGCCTCATTGGTGCAACGAGCAATACGTTCATTTTGTATGTAATTATTTCTATGAATTCTTTCCCGAAAATGAAATTGAAGATATAGCTTCCGGGACGATGAGTAGAAATCTAGCATTGAGAACAACTTTAGGACACTGAATGTGACTCTGAGTTAGGTGTCTTGCAAACATACCAGGAAAGAATTTTCTTCGACATAGAAGAGAGTTCATATTTATTAGGGAACGCCTGGTTTTATAAGAAGGCAACTCAATTTGCAAATTCAATGTAAAAATCTAGTGAAGCTTTTCTGTACTCCTTGAATTCTAAAAGAATGTAAATGGGGTCTAACAAAAGATGTAAATAATGTTTTTAAAGTATAGGGCTCAGTGAAATCTTAAGAATTTCTTTTAATGAAAGCTAGCATTGAGTTAGGCTTACAAACAATGTTGTCTATGTCTATGTTCATTAAAAATACGTCGAGGATCAAATATTACATCCAAGTCTTTCTTCGAGGACACTCGATCATGAGAATTCAGTTTTATGGTGTAATTGTACAAAACTGGTCTATAAGACCTAGAAAGTGTAAAGCATTGGCATTTGGAAATGTTCACTAGTGTTTCATTATAATCACACCAATTATCGACGGCGGTGATATCCTTCTGTAAAAGGTTATAGTATGTTCCATTTTTATCGATCGAAATATCTTGAGGTCATCCGCAAATAGAAGACATTCTGAATGTTTAATTACTAGCGGTAGGTCATTAAAGAATAACAGGAACAGTAAAGGGCCGAGATGACTACCCTGAGGAATAGCTGACGTTAATTTAATGGCAAATAAAAATTGTACTTAGACTGTTTTTGCAAAATATTTAAGTGCATATTAAATGATCCTTTTATGTAGCCGCAATTTGGTGCTTCAAGTCTAGTTAGGTTATAAAAGAAGCTTACGCATAGGGTGATTAATATGAACAAACACGAAGTAGCGACTGTATTTAAGTGGTAATTAGCATTAATTTGAGAAACCCAAAATAAGTTTGAAAACTCATCGTGTCATTCATTGACATTTAGTTCAGAATTGTAATTTTGTCCATGAGAATGTAGTCAGGTCATGAGTAATGTAAATACAATAGGTTTCTTTTTCACAAATGTTTCACACAAGCCCTCCAAATGCTAATCAAAATTTGGTATATATATAATTAAACAAAATTGGGCAAAAAGGTTCTTAGTTCGTAAACCAAGAACTTCTTTCCAATTGATGTTGACCCATAGTACCCTCTCCAAAGTCCAAAGTTTGGCTATCCGTGGCATCTAAAAATAACGAAAAGTTACAGATGCTCATATGGTAGTGAAGCTGAATTAAAGGAATTGGCAAAATACTCTGCTGTTTCGAAAACTACAATATCGGTTACTACGTGGCATTTCTAGTAAGTGTGCAAAGTTTAACTTTATAGTAATCTGGTAACTACCTAGTTGTGCTAGGATATACACACAGACACGATGAGGGAGCTCCTGCAGCTGTTTGTATGAAAAAGAAGTTAAAGCCAGGATAGAAAGCTAGAAATGAAAGATAGAAATGACGAAAACACTGAAAATTAAATTTTTTTCGAAAAAAAATCGAAAATTCAGTCTACACTGAAGGAGAAACTAAATTTGTTCATACGTTTTTTCTCAATATCCTGTCTTGGTCTGGAGATATAAATTTCTACTGACCACGTTAAACTTTGCTTATAGATCCAACCTTAAAACTATGAAAAAAAAATATATGGCGCAACAGCTCTTCAAGTGCCTGGACCTAGCTTCTCGCAACCACTCGTGTTGTGTGCGTTATATTTTTTCACACGAATGGAAAACTATAAAGAAGGTTGTGTAAAATTTCTACCCACCACTGTACGTACTTCACTTATAAACCATTGACCTCTTGTGGTTCCAATCTAATTGTGTTGTTGTCATGGATCAGTACACGCATATTCTGCTGTAATCACTCAATCGCATGTCAGCTCTGTCCACCGCATTCAATAACCTTCAACGACATAACATACAAAACGTATCAATAAAACTAGGCGGATGAACAAAAAGTCATTACTACAACTTTCTAAATAAAACTAATTAATTGTCGTGAATTCCCATACTCAAGACTCTAGGGATTGGCGGTAACTGACACAACAACAACGGCATTATATGGCGCCAATTGACCAGTCACCGAGACAATTGTCACGGATTCTTCCTTTCGCCAACAACAACCCCAGTGACTTTGAACTTGCTGCTTACAAAGCTGAAATGTCACGTGAATTCTTTCAACAATTGAGAGCAAGAATTTCAATACGAGTGCGAGGCGAGTACACGATAAAAAAAAAGCTCTGGCAACAATTGTATCGTGATTGTGCTTTAAGCATTCCACCCCTAGAGAACCAGTAGGGTTGTTTCTCAACAATAACAACGCGATCATGTAAACTCACACTTATAGAGTAGCGCCTGCGCCTGTCTCGTCCGTCTCGGTCAGTGTATCTGAAGTGCACATGAAAGACTTGGCTTAAATTGTATGATAGATTGCTAAATTAATGTTTTTTTTTTTTTTTTTTTTTTTAATTACATTTTCACTCACCGCAAACACTCTCGGTGGGTACTAACAGTTGCTTGAGACTATTACCTGCGTCATGGCCGCTACAATAAAAACGCTGCTGCCTCACTTCGACTAAAGCGCATCGTCGACGACCAAGAGGGACCTCTCGAACATAATTGCAAGTTTATTTGAGTTTGTGTATTTAAATTTTTGTTATTCTCCATCTCATGGCGGCTGAGACGGCGACGACGGTTGCGGCCGCAATTAACATTCATGTATGTACTTAAATAGTGTGTAAAAATGTCCGCGGCCAATAGTCGATTTGTTTTGGTCATTCGGGTCGGATAAAACACCACACAACATACAACAAACAGCACGAAACGGCACGTGAAATCAGTTCGCACCTCTGGCATCCAATTGTTGAGCGCGCTGCATTACATAGAGTAATACAGAGTATCTAGAGCTCGTTTTTATGTTACGAGTATATATTCGATTTTCTCATTTATTTTTTTTTTTTTTATTATTTGCTCGATGATTATTCCTTGTTAAATTGCTTGTGATAATTTCTGTTCGAATTTAAAAATTAAACGAAATTGTTGCGCGCGTGCTTGGTGATTATACATATCCCGTGAACGGTTCAACCCAAAAAAAAAAAAAGGAATACTCATATCCTCAGTTTATCGGTTTAATATTTACAAGCGAAAAAAAATAAATTATTCGAACAGTGAAAGATCACGCAAATATTTAATGAATATTTTTGGATTAACAAAAAATTTTCACACGGAAGTAAATATTTCAAAAGGAATACGAGTACGTGTATGCTCTGCTGATTGATTGTCGCATCTCAGCGTTGTCAGATTGTGCGTGACTATTAACCCGAAGTATTCCGTCCCAAATAGTTGTGTGGTTTTATACAGTTTTTGAGTGTTTTAATAGTTAAAAAACCAAACCAAAACAAAACTAATCTAGTGTGTTTGTGTGTGCCATAAAGTTATTTACTAAGCATCGGCTTCTGCTTAACCCTGCTGAAAGGACATGAAAATATTCGATATTTTATGTTTTAGACAAAGTTTGTGTTTACTTTTGTTTTTATTTATTAAATCGTTTCACTTAACATCAGCATGCATGCCTCTTAACATAAATTTCATCACACCTTCATTCACCTGTTTGAGGATCTTAATTTGTTACCATACCACCCAGAAGATATACCTACTGACAGCAAAAGAAATGTTGCCAATTGCAAAAGAAAATAAAAAGAAATATATTGCAGTGGCCAAGCTAATGGACGATAGGGTAGGTGGGTTAGGGGAGTTCTTTTTTTTTTTTTTTTCTTGTGGCTATTGCAGTACCACGACATGATTGTAATTAATTTATGTTTCTTTTTGCGGTTGGATTTTTTTCCCACGCGCGGTTATTAAATGCAATATACAACTACTAGTACTAATATGTGTAGGGGATGACATATTTTAAAAATAGATAAATGTTTGATTTTGTTTTCATATATTTTTGCCTGTGCTGATAAATGAGATACAAATTTAAAATGTTTAGCCAAACATTTTCATGTGTTAGCGGTTGGTTCTACCTCTCCTTGTCTGTGGTGTTAGTTATGCAAAATTAAATTTGTATTTGATTTTATATGACAGAAGCGGTGAAATCTTGTAAATAAATCTTTTTTTTTTTGTGAAATTAATTGCTGGCCTGAATTTTTGTGTTTTTAATTAAAATATTATTTGAGAACTCGACTAGTTGGAAAAGTTAAGAAAAACTCGAAATCGGATGACATTTTGTCAGGTGGAATGTTAATAGATAATATTTTTACTACATTGTTGCTTTGGAAAGGTTTGGGTATCTCTGATTTTTATATTTATTAAATTAATAAATATCTGGGTAAAAACTCATAGTACGGCATATGTACATAAATGTATGTGTATTGCTAACTCCGATTAGGCCAATTCTTTCACAATTATATTGGTGGTGATAATAATTATCATAATTTTCGATCTCAGAACTTTATCAATCTTGGTATTACTGCCGTCTGCTCGTCCGTACGTGTAGCTAAATGCAGTGTAAAGGGCTGGACATATTAACTTAATATCTGGCGTCGGTGGGGTCATAATTTGAGGCAAACGGAATGTTCAGTCTTCATTGGGTAAAAATGCGAAAATTTAAAAAAATTCGGAAATTGTAAAATAAGTATTTTTGACTTTTTAATGAAATTACAAAAATATATATTCATATTACTTACATACTTACTTACTTAGGTGGCGCTACAATTGGGGGTGAACCTGGGCCTCAACCAACAAGCCTCTCCATTTAGATCGGTCTTAGTTTACTCTACATGGGAATTTTCATCTCATCAACTTCGGCTCTAAATACCATCGCGATGATCATTTCAGTCTGCTCAACTTCACTACTTACTACTTATTTCCTGTATCCCCATGTCTTCGGATTCCATTCCGCGCCCTTTCAAATTATATATATAACCAATTCATTGCCACCTCAGAAAATTCTTATGATCTTTCGTAAGACAAGTGCTTACGAACGAACGTTTGCAGCTTTCTCGTGATAGTAATGGTCACTTTCCATGTGATGCACCCATTTAACAGTATGGACTCAAATTTGAAGCGGAAAAGTCGTAGCTTAGTGATTAAATTGATAGCATTACTTCGCCATATTTTGGACAGAATACTGAACCCTGACCTTATTTTGCCGATTCGGCTGCCTACATCCAGTTCGGTTCCATCATCAGTCGAAACAATACTCACAAGATATTTGAAATCCTCTACTGTCTCTGTAAGTTCGTTCCGAGGCTGATAACTTTAGTTTTTGCCGTGTTCGTTTTCAGCCCCGCAACGCCTGTCCACACCTGCTTTCATTTGATGTAGGTCCGTTATTCTGTAAAAGAATAAGCATACATCGTCGGCGTAGTAAGAGACCATCGAATTAGTCTTCCATTCAACCGAAGCATGATCTAGTATGACTTGCATACCATATAGTAACAGATTTTTTATTGAGTGAACTTGTGTCAATCTCTTGATTAGGTTAGGTATGAACTTCGCCATATTTCTGCAGAAATATTTGCCAAAATCAGTGTGACTAATCCTGGTAACGTATACTTACTTACTTAGATGGCGCTACGGTCCGGGGTGGACCTGGGCCTCAACCAACACACCTCTCCAGCTAGCACGATTACGAGCCAGCTGCTTCCAGTTGCGCACGCCAAGTTGGTTAAGGTCCCCCTCCACTTGTTTGCGCCACCTACCGCGAGGTCGTCCTCTACTGCGTCGTCCATCTAGGGTGGATTCGAAAACTTTCTTAGCGGGAACGTTAGGCTCCATCCGCTCTAAATGACCCAGCCATCGCTGGTCGTGAACACTTCTGGCTAAGTCGATGTCCTTGTACAGTCCGTATAGCTTGGCATTGTACCTTCTCCTCCACTCACCGTCTATGCAGACGGGACCAAAGATCGCTCGAAGAACTTTTCTATCAAAATAACCAAGGGCATCCTCATCCGGTTTTGTCAAAGCCTATGCCTCTGCGCCATATAGCAGGACTGAGATGATTAGAGTCTTATAAAGAGTTACCTTAGTAGTTCGAGATAGGGCTTTGCTACTCAATTGCCATTTTAGCCCATAGAAACAACGATTGGTAAGAGTAATTCTTCGTGTGATCTCCGTACTGATGTCATTTGTGGAGTTCACCATAGAGCCTAGGTAGACAAAATCATTTACTACCTCAAAATTATATCTGTCTATTGTGGCGTTCTGTCCAAGACGCCGATGTTGGTTATCCTTTTTTATAGACAGCATATATTTTGTTTTGCTTTTATTGACCGCTAGACCCATCTTTGCTGCCTCGATCTCAATACTCGTAAATGCCCCATTGACGGCCCGCTGAGTTCTTCCGATTATGTCAATGTCATCGGCATAAGCGAGTAGTTGTACAGACTTGTAAAAGATTGTACCTCTGGTGTAGGCTTGTGAGTTTCGTACAATTCTCTCAAGTACTATGTTAAAGAGATCGCATGATAGCGCGTCACCTTGTCTAAGACCCTTCCTGACATCGAATGGTTCGGTGATGTTCTTACCGACTTTGATGGAGCAGCGAGAGTTCTCCATCGTCATTCTGCACACACTATCATAGGCAACTTTGAAAACGATGGTGGTGCATATCGATGTTATATTCATGGGTTTTTTTCCAAGATCTGTGAATATTTGGTCAATGGTGGACGACCTGAAACCGCACTGATAAAGACCTATCAGATTGTTGACGATCGGTTTTAGGCGTTCACATAATACGGCAGACAGGATCTTATATGCGATGTTGAGGAGACTTATACCTCTGTAATTGTCGCAGTTCAGAGGGTCTCCTTCTTCAGGATCGGGCAAATGATGTTGAGGTTCCATTCAACGGGCATACTTTCGTCCGACCAGATTTTACAGGTGAGCTGGTACATGCTCCTTACCAACTCATCTCCTCCTGCCTTGAAAAGTTCAGCGGCAAGGCCGTCGGCTCCAGCAGCTTTGTTGGATTTGAGTTTAGATATCGCTATCCTCACTTCATTCTGATCGGGTTGACGGGAATCTTGACTGTCATCGTCACTGTTGAATGGCTCATTCTGCCTGACACCGGAATATTGGTCATCATCGCCGTTTAACAGTCTGCAGAAGTGTTCCTTCCATATCCTCAGCACCGACTGCGATTCTTCTGCTATGTTGCCATTTTCGTCCCTGCAGGCTTCTGTTCTGGCTTTGAAACCCTGGCATGTTATTTTTACCTTTTGGTAACATTTTCGAACATTATTCCTGCAATAACGTCTCTCAATCTCCTCGATCGAGCGCTTCTCATGCTCCTTTTTCTTCTTTCTGAGAAGTCGATGTTCCTCGTTTCTCCTGCGCACGTAGACCTCCCAAGCAGCTCTCGTCCTTCTATGCAGCGCCGCTTTGTACGCCTCTTGTTTTGCTGCATGTGCTTGCCGGCATTGCTCATCAAACCAGGGGTTTCTTTGTGGTGGGCGAGAGAAACCCAGTACATCAGAGGCAGCATCTCTGATGGCTTGTTGGCAACGCTGCCACTGGTCTTCCGCATTTGCTGCTGCCGGCATAAGACTTAGATTGAAATTAGAAGAAACACGATCGGCAAAGGTTCTGGCGGTCTCTTGCGATTGTAGCCGCCCGACGTCAAATTTCCTCACAGTATTTCGTTGATTTCGCTCCATTGTGGATATCCGCATCCGTACCTTGGTTACAACTAGGTAGTGATCCGAGTCCACGTTGGCTCCTCGGAAAGTCCTGACACCCAGAATACTGGAAGAGTGCCTTGCGTCGATCGAAATGTGATCGATTTGGTTGACAGTTTTTCGATCAAAGGAGAGCCATGTTCCTTTGTGAATGTCGAGACGTGGGAACCGCGTACTAGCTACGACAAAGTTTCGCCCCGCCGCAAAGTCGATTAGACTGAGTCCGTTGTCGGATGTGATGTCGTGAAGGCTGTATTTTCCGACCACGCTACTAAAGACGTCCTCTCTTCCTAGCTTTGCGTTAAAATCACCTAGGATAATTTTAGCATCGTGGCAAGGGCATTGCTCATACGTCTTGTCCAAGAGCTGGTAGAAGTCATCCTTTGTCGCGTCGTCCTTCTCCTCATGAGGGGCGTGAACGCATATTAGGCTAATGTTGGCAAATTTAACCTTGATACGGATAGTCATAAGGCGCTTGTTCATATGCCGGAAACTCAAGACTTCTTGCCTAAGTCTGCCTCCGATGACAAATCCGCACCCGAATAGACGCTGTCCTTTTTGTCTGTAGGAATCGCCGTAGTAGATGTCGCAGTTTTTCATACTCCTTTTGCCCGGCCCATCCCATCGCACTTCTTGGATGGCGGTAATGTCTGCTTTGAGACACTCTAGGGCCTCCGCAAGTTGTTCGGCTGCACGTGGTTTGTAGAGGGACCTAACATTCCACGTGCAGACACGAAAATCGTTATCCTTTTTACGTTTGCTTCGTAACCGAAGTTTTTTTACGTGGTAGGGAAGTAAACCCGACGGCACAACCCCCCAACCTGGAGGACCAGATCCTTTTTTAGCAATCCCTAGGAACAGGGGCCGGATACACCGATGTCAGTAACCCACTTCGGGGATATGAGCGCTGCCGTTGGCCCATTAAGGGTTCATCCGCCACCATCTCTTTTTTAATACCCTGACGTAGTATTGAAAATCCTTACAGACCTCAGCTTCAAATATGTCGAAGTAGCTCCGGTAAGGTATCCGCTGCTCTGTAGACGTCACCGTTGATTCCATCGGGGGAATTCGTCCGCCGCACGTCCTCCTTCTGAGGACCTCTTGCTAGACTTCTGAGACGCATATTTCAGCCGATCAGGTCAACAAGAAATGCCTCGTCCGGTTAAACATATGCGCGCTGAAGCTCACCCAGATGTGCTTACGCAAGTCCGAGTATTCAGATATATCGTCAGACTCAGCATACGCTCATCGTTAGTTCACTATCAGATAGCTATCCAGCGGGCATCACGGGGAGGTGATGATGCGATTTTGCCCACCCCCTGGTAACGTATTGTTGATCTTAAATTTTGTTTTGCAGAATATGATCGAATAACTTTAAATGATGGACCTTTAATCAACGCGTGCATTTGGTGGACGCTAGAGATTGCACTCGCCGGGAAGACTATCGGCAGATTTTTTTTTTTTTTTACAGATTTTTGGCCTCGGCCATATGGCGTGAAGGTACTGTGACCAGAAAGATCTATTGCGCCAGGGGCCACCTTTAAGGACAGCAGTACTTCTACTCTCCTTATGAAAGCTATAATTACGGTTGCGGAGAAGTCCCTTAAGTCTATTGGAGAAATGATCTCATTAAGGAAAAAGCTTCTCCTAATTCTACACAGAGCTGCACAGAGCTCACATAGTATTATATGTGCTCTGCGGTTTCATCCTTTTCTAGGCAGCGGTGGCAGGTGATATCCTCTGTAATTCTCATCTTTTTAAGGTGATAAAGTAATTGACAGTGACGGATAAGGAAGCTCACAAACCTTCTTATGTCGTTTCCACTATATTTTAGAATATCAACTGCCTTTTTTGGAAGGGTTGGACAGTTGTTTTAGCTTGTCTGAGAACTTGGGAGTTATTCCAATGGGAAATGCACGTGTTGCGTTCCCAACTGTTTAGAGTCAATTTAAAAGCAGATTCAGACATTCCGCAAAAGGGTTTAGGTCCAGTGAACAACTCAGAAATGCCTTTTCTAGCTAGCAGATCTGCAGTTTCGTTGCTGCCAACGCCTACATGACCCGGTACCCACCGCAATTTGACTTTATTGTATCGGGACAAGTTTTATAAACTGTCGAAACAGCTTAGAACTGATTTTGAACTGATCAAGTGGGAGATTAGTGCTTTAAGCGCTGCTTAGCTGTCGGTGAGCATGTGGATAGCGGCACCTTTGATGCCTGAGTGCAAGTTTATACTAGCGCAAGTCTCAATAGCATTAAGCTCGGCCTGGAAAACACTTGGATTCTTTCCAAGTGGTTTCGAAATTTTATAATTGGGTCCATACACACTGGCGCCAACTATTGATTCCATTTTTCATCCATCGGTATACCACACGATTCCTTTTGAATCAAATAGCTGTCCGCCATTATTTCATGTTCACGGCTTGGGATCTCAATCTTAAACCTTCTACCGAAGTAGAGTGATTTAGGAGTAAAGTTAGAAACCATGCTGAGCAGGTCTAGGTCGAGGAAGTTGGTTAATACATCCATGAGATCCACATAATCCCATGTACCTATTCTTAATACCCGACTTTCGAAGACTAAAGGTCCATTCACTGCTCAGCGACCTGCGAATGCGAACATTTTTGACATTTCATTTACAGCTACTTTTTTATCTGATCGCGGCAATCCGCGAATTTCATTTGTCATTTATTTTGTGACTCATTGTGTAAACGGGACAAATATGTACATAAATACATAGCGTAACTTTAATTTTTATTTTAGATGGTCAATATCTTACCTTCTTTCGATAAATTCAACCACGATCTTACACACCAATAGCAAAACAGAAGAATTGTGAGTTTAAACTCTCGCGAATGTTTTGGTTGCACGAATGTGGACTGCGTCCTATATGTGTGGAATGTGAATAAAAGCTGACAGTTCGCGAAAAGTGTTCGCTTATTTGCGAAAAAAAACACGTCAAATTTTAAATATCGTCAACCTTAACACTCCTAATTGGTCTACAACTTCAGCGTGGGTGCATCCGTGTTTACGTCCTGCTACGTTCACCTGCTGTGTTTTTGTGGATTATAACTCTTAAATATACTCGTAAAAGTACTTACTCACTTTTGATACAAATACGTATATCATTTTGGCAAAGAGTGTTCTCTAGATTTTTTTTTTTTTTTAGATACCAAGGACAATAGCCAAGTAATATTTATGATGCCATTATAATAGATTATTTCTTTAAAAAAAAATTCTACAAAAATACCTTAAATGATGGTGTTTAAAGATTCAACCTGTCGCATAAATCAACAAGCTGAAAAGTTCCAAATACAATATACCATATGTACTAAAAAACTGCCTCGTTAAAGCGTAATTAAAGCTGTAACTATTTGTTCTTTGAAGCGCCAATTTAATATCTCTGTGGTGAGTTCAACGTAATAAAATGATGCCTTAAGTTCAGCATAAAATGTACATATACAGTCTGTTCAATAAAAAACGGTAAACGATTACTACCCATACTCACGTAAAAAATAACTGTATCTTATACGAGTAGGCATATGTAAATGGCATTCATTTCGAATCCTGAAAGATACTCTTCGTTTCAGTTTTTTTCACCCTTTCATTTTAGCAGGTCATAATAGCAATGAGTGCAAAATACAAGAAACCATTCAGAGCTTACTTTCCGACACACTCAGGGTTATCGTGAATAAATTTTCCCTCGGAATTTTTCCCCCGAACAAAAATTAGGTATCTTTAAAAAAGGGGAAATAATTCTGCGGAAAGAAATAGGTATCATGAATGACTGAAAGGAGAATTAACAACGCAATCGCGATATTTAATTTTTTCCTGATGAATTTTTTCCCCTATTTTTGAAGATACCTAATTTTTGTTCGGGGAAAAAATTCCGAGGGAAAATTTATTCACGATAACCCTGACTATCTCAAGGGACCAAAATGGAGTACACAAAAGGCAGCAAAGTAGATGGAAACTACAAACAACTTCATTACAAGACGGTCTAAGCGATGCGAAGAAACTAGAAACGTCGATGATGAACCAGGTAGGTGATCAAAACGGACAACCACAAAACGGCAATACAAGATCGTTTAAATGTTCGAGAACAATCCCACACTGAAGCTGAGGCAAGCCAAAAGAAACTCGATGCATGGTATCAAAGTATCGCAAAACACGATTAGACATCGACTAGAAGAAAATAGTATGTCTTTCGGGAGGGAGTACAGTAAACAATCCCTTTTTGGCAAAAAAGACATTCAAAAACGGCTTCAGTGGGCTCAGGAGAATGTCGATCGTGATTGGAGCAAAATTATTTTCACAGACCAGACTTTTTTAGTCTTAAACTTGTTTGGTCAAAAAAGGTGCAGGTTTATGGGTGCTTCACGTCAAAAGGATTTGACCGTTTAGTCTGCTTTACGGAAATTCTAAATGCAAATCGTATCTTGAAATTGTTTGTTAAAGTCTACAGAAAAACTGTACGGGACAAACAATCGAAATTGGGAGTTCCAAGAGGATAATGATCCAAAGCATCGCAGTGGAAAGAGCAAAATGACATCATAATCATGGATTGGATATTGTTGTCACCGAATGTCAATCCAATAGAAAATCTGTGGGCTCTAATGTAGCTAAAGATAGACGATTCAAGACGGTTCAACCCATACGTGAGTTAAAAAACATATGGACATCATTTACTCCAGACTACGGCAAAAATGAGCCGAAAGTTGTCAGCAAATAATCAACAGTATGGGAAATTGGTCTAAATATTAAATGCATCGTCCGACATAAGAATACTCTATAAATTATTTTTGATTAAAACATTCTCTTCGACTTACCATTTTTTTATTGAACAGACTGTATGTACCATACTTGCAAAGTTGACATATCTTCTCTCATTCGGCTATATTAAATTTAAGCAATATGTAGTTTGTAACACAGATAAATCATATCCCGCGAGCACTTGAAATATATTCATTTAGTCCAATATTCCCCATTCGTCTTTAAATATCTTTTTTTTTCAACAATTTTTAGTTTTAGTAAATATTTGTCTAAAAAGTCCAATATGAACATACGTCATTGCTGGCATCAATTTGAAAGAATTAATTATTGAACCAAGAAAGAGTTCAATTGTTCGATTTGTTTGAAACAGTAATTAAATTGTCAGCAATTTGTGCCAAAAAATATTCCATTTGTTTGTTTTCTTATTTAACATGTTGCCAAAATGAGATACACAATAATTGTCGTTTATTGATTCATTCATCTGAAAATCAAACATTCAACTTATTTGCTATTTAACATAAAAATTGATTTTTTTTTTGAAAATAATTCTTCTATCTTTTTTGACATTTGTTCTATTTTGATTAGTCAATATCCTGTTGGCTAATTTGCTTAAGATAATAATTATCCTTTAGACATCTGTCTCCGGTTGAAAAATTTAGCAAGGAAACCATGCTCGCGTGAGCAAATTGAATGATGATGGGGCCCCAGAAACTACAGAACTTGTCAGATATTTTTAAAACGTGGGATCACTAGATTCGAATGGAGAATGAGTATGCGGATGTATTGCGCATTGAGGGCATGTCGTCCTCTTTCTGACAAATGGTATTCAATTCACATCTTAGAATAGGAATGAAACCATATAGTTCTGCCTTACTAACACTTGAAGTAAAGCCTTTTGCATGTCTCCCAGTCGTGCAGTTGGTCTGAGTTGATGTGTTCTGAGTGATCAGGTCTTCTAAGCAGAAGTAATACTTTTAAAAAAGGATTTGACTGCTGAGGTGAAAATAATTGCGAGAATTCAGAATGAGTTTTCTGCTCGTATGCCAAACACTTGTTTGTTGAACAAGGTTGAGTATTGACAATTCGGTACTTAAGCTTTTATCGGTTTCTTTTGTCGAAAAATCTGCGGTTGAAATGGTTGTGAGCATTGGGTAGGCTAGTAGTACATTCAAATGTGAATACCAACAAGCTCTCCCTTTTTGTGTCCAAGCTAAAAAGTATCTCCTCTCATTTTGTCAATCAAAAGTGAAAAACGAGGAAAATTTTACTACGATAGAGAGTTGCACTACCGAAGAACTACTTTTAGCAATGATCTTCTCTGATCGGACATATTCATCCCAATTACCGTTGTCGTTCGTCGTTCTTCAACAACATTTGTTTTATTCATCAAACCGTAATCAATTTATGATTTTAAATTACGATTTATTGGTTTGTTTTGTAAGCATTTTTTGGTTGCTACTTAACTTTTGTTGTTACCTCGCTTTAGGGGGTTTACACTTGTATCGATGCCACAATTAAGGAATGCGATCAACCTATGAAGTGTGAGATATATATTGTATTTTGTTTTATCTTCACTGCTAGGTGATACTATTGACCACATTTGATCAACACTCGGATTTCTAGTCCTTTTGGGTCAGATTTAGGCTGAAAAAACTCAAGACATCTTAATCTTAACTCTCTAACCTCACCGAGTATTTTTTGTGGAACTTTCAACAAAAATCTACATAAGTTTGTATTCCTATGTTTGCCGGTAAATCTCTAAAATTTGAATTTCACGTTGTATGCATATGGAACAAGTTTAAAAGTTGTCGCATCTGATTCTTTACGGAACTATGTGATGTTAGTATTTGTAAAAGTGACCAGCTATGAAAAAAAATTAATTATTTTTTTTTATTTGGATCTCTTTCTCTCTGTCAGAGATTCCAGCATGCACTAGAATTTGAAAGTATAGATGTGCATCATTAATTGATATCGATGTGTACTCCGATCCCCACACCTTGTTGCAGGAAAAAACATCCAAATCATCGACTTGATAAATCAATGATTTTGAAATAAAATATCATACAAAAAATTAAAATATGATCTACCAAAAGCCAAAATTAATTTATTCCCTGAATTGTTTGTTTAAACAATCAACATGAAATACATTGCCACTTTGGCATCACATATCATCAATGTTTTCGGTACATCTATACATTTATTCGGTACTGAATCCGAAAAAACCTCATGCTGTCGCTTTTTTTTTTTAGAAAAATCGCTTATTAAACAAAAACATTGAGTTTTTTGAAAATTGTTATCACCATCCTGACTGAATATGTATCCTTGCCTCTTATTGCCTTTTTAACAGGGTTCAAATGATATCTTCTTTGAACGTGGCAATACCAGCTGAGTCGGTCGCGCTCTATTTTTTGTACGATGGTTTCCTTGATGTGCAAGTATTTGTTCTTATGTAATATTTTAATTCCGAGATTTTGATCAGTGTAGACGTTTAAGAAATTCTGTCGGTAGATCACGGATTTCTAAGAGTATGTCCATAGTGAACCAGTTTATCGCTTTCTCGCTTACCAGCTTTCCGGCGAGATTAACGCCCGTACTCAGAGCCACCATGATTCTAGCAGGTGCTGGTCATAGTGAACATCGGTGCCGCCGGTTTTTTCTTCAGTCGAGATCATGGAGTTTTCACGTGAGAAAGTACTTTTCGTTTTCATAGTACCTATAAAACTGATTTGCGACTGATAGTACCTCCAAAATTAAGCCACCAACATTTTATGAAATTAAAAAGTCTCGTGGAAAAGAAAGTGAAAACTACACCTTACTTCCAAAACTCATCCAGAACATTTTTTTTAACATTTCCGTATGACAAAACAAACTTTTGCCTACATTCTGAAGAAAACAGAATATCGTATAACGAAGAATTCGTGTAACATCGCCTCAGTATAGAATTATTCCCAAAGAAAACACACAGAACACGCTTGAATGCTGGTTACCGGCGTCAACAAGAACTAAAAATTTATTCCGGTAAAAGCTTTTTTAAGCTTGTTAAAGCAGGAAGCGGTGTCACTATTGACGCGCCCATTCATCGCCGACTTTATTTTTAACCAGCTTGAACCAGCGAGGCAGGAGAGGCAGGCCGATAAACGCGTGGATCACACAAATGCGACGACATCGGCATTTCATTGATCTCAGTAACCGAGTGACCCAAAATCGGGAGGCCTGCCGAAATTTTCTGAGGTCAAATAGGCGAACCCCACAGGCGGATCAGTAGAAATGTGTTGAAGTGGGAGGGTTATGATCACTTTTTTTTCGGATCATAACCTCGCTCAAAAAAGAAGAAGAAGGAGAGGAACCAGCGGCTGGAAAGCGAGAAAGCGAGAAGCTGGTTTTTGACCACTATGGACGTACTCTAAGACTCGTGATGCGGACAATATGAATAAAGCTTTGCCTTAAAAAGTTGTAATTCCGACTCATTTGAGGCAACTTATCTCGATGTAGTTATTAGCTAAAGTGGTTCCCCAACGTAATACCATATGTAAATAAGTATCTATGTATATAATAAATATTGTACACACACCTGCCCCGAATAGCTGCCGGTTGCCGCAGTTCCCTAAAATATAGTTTTTTTCGTAAATATTTTAGAAGTAGTCATACATAATTTTGAAAACTTTGAAACAGCTTTTCTTACTTCTTTCATGCCTGCTTTCGAAGATATACTTAAGCGAGTGAATCCATCTTTAAGTTGGATAATGATTTTTGTCTTCAATTTTACTACCATCTCAATTCTTCTACTTGATTTGAAATTAATTAAGTTCTGCCTTACATTTTTTTTATTATCTGTGTTACAAAAAAACAAATATTTGGAGCAATAGCTCTTTAAAGTGCCAGGGCCTAGCTTCTCGCAACCACTCATGTTGTGTGCGTTATATTTTTCACACGAATGGAAGGGACCTACAGTTTAATGCCGAATCCGAACGGCGATTTGAGAAGCTTTTTCGTGACAACAATACTCTCGGATGTTTGTCAGACGCTCGCGAGAGGTGGGACCGTGAAAAAACTTTTTGGTATTTTCTGGGATTCGAACTTGGAACCTCATGCGTAGTAAGTAATCCGACACACTAACCACTTACGCCACGGCGCCCACAACATCTTATCTGTGTTAGGTTTTTGTTTTAAATTTAACTTTCTCTTAAAAATTAACCGTACTTTCGATATTGAAATAAGTAGAGTTTCCTGAAAACGGTTCTAACGATTCTGTACAGATATCATTTTTGAGGTACTCGTAGCTGAAACATTTGTTATAATATGGTGTAACACTTTTTTTTTTGCTAGAAAATTCGTATAACAATACTTTCCTATTGACCAGTTATTTTTTTTTTAAATCCGCTGTTTCCAAGCTTTTTCTGGATCGGTTCGGTTCAAAATGAATGTCTTAGCAATATACGACATATTCATGAACTAGGTGTACTAAGTTTTTAAAAAAAATTTATTCTGAATAAATAACTTACAAACAGCATCCGTTTCCCATATGACTTCCTCATTGATGTGAAATTTCTTTCCCTGGAGCCGTCTTTCCAAGTTAGGTAACAAATAGTATCCGTTGGGGACCAAATCTGGAGAATGCGGTGGGTGGGGAGCAAAGAATTCAGTTTCACCATCACTCTTATGGATGAGTGCGAGGGTGCGTTGTCATGTAAAAGAAGTTTTTTTTTTTTTTTCAAAAGTGTCGTTTTTTTCTTGATCTCCTTGTCCAATTTGTCGAATATATATTTTTTTTTTTTTTGTTGGGATAGGAAACGCTCGACTGGAGCACTCAGACGCAACTGGTCCATTGTACTACCAGAGAGCAAACCCTGATTTACCCATTTTATTGGAATTTCCTTGTCTTTCTAAAAAAGCCAAGCAAGCACTTCAGTGATGAGGAGCTTACAGTACCAGCACTCACCACATCCGCACCGAGGATCTGCCGCCTGATACGAGCAAAGACCGGACACTCACAGAGATAATGTTCCGCGGTGTCGCCGCTCTCTCCACAAGCGTCGCAGATTGTAGTGTCACTTAAGCCCAACACGTTAAGGTGCTTGGCAAAAGCAAAGTGGCCTGTCAAGACGCCAATAAGTTGTCTACAGTCTTTTCTGCTGAGAGACAGCAAGAATGCCGCTGATTTCTTACAGACGTCCGGGAGCATGCGCTTAGTCAACCTGCATCCTGGAGAGTCATGCCACACACAATTGTGCTCGTGAGAGACCCAATCGTCAATGGAAGCTCTAACCGAGGACGCAGAAAAACCCAACGCAGGTTCGGGACCTGAGAAAGCCTCCTCTGAGCCTTGTCTAGCAATCTCATCGGAAGTGAAGTCTAATGTTGTCGACTTCCACGAAGACACCAGCACCGGACCCTTAACTGCCGAATAATGTAACAGAATACTCCAGTTACTACTTTTCCTTTTTCCAAATAGCCGATGAATATTATGCCGCGCGCATCCCAAAAAATACTAGCCATAAACGTGCTAGGAACGTGTTTTTGGGTGCTCCGGTCGGTTTTCACCCGATTGCAACTACTTTGGAGACTATCTATTGGAGGCCGATGGGTAGTAATAGATCTATGTTTCATCAATTAATACGACTCGACGCAAAAGCACCCTCTAAATCATCAACGCGCTGCTACTTTTAGTCGATTGTTAGAGACCGCGGCACCTATCGCGCTTACAGGATTTTCATACTCAAATGCTGATGTGAAATATGGCGCACGCGTTCTGTTGATATCTTTACGATGTCAAATATCTCACTCACCATAACTTTTCGATAATTTAAAATAATGCGAAGCCCTTTTTTCGACTGTAACTCGTAAGCTAATCGACGAAATGCCATAAAATTTTGTTTGGAGACGAGTTTAGTTTGGTACTGGTACTGAATAAAGATTTTGAGATAGTTATCCCGAGGGAGCTTGTCCTAATACATTACTTACTTATTTAGATGGCGCTACAGTGCGAGGTGGTGTAGCAGGTCGACGGCACTCTGCCTCGATATCCATTAAATGGATCGCCAGTGCACACACAATTTGGAAAAATTAATTTATTTAAAAAAAATACGAAAAAAATTAATTTTTAATTTTTGAAGCACGACCTCCTTTGATGTGATTCTTGAAACGACTGAATTAAATTTTGAAATTTTTTCACTTTGAAATTTAAAAAATGTGAAGTTCTGTCAAACGCCACAGTGGACCTAGGCCTCAACCAACAAATCTCACCACCCAGCCCGTTTACGAGCCATCTGCCTCCAGTTGCACACGCCAATTTGGATGAGACCCCCCTGCATTTATTTGCACCACCTACTGCGAGGTCGTGCTTCTACTACGCCGTCCATCCAGGGAGAATTCGGAGCTTTTCCCGGCTGGAACGTTTGGCTCCATCCGCTCCTTGTATAGGCCGTATAGTTCGACATTGCACCTTCTCCTTCTCCTCCGTCTATGCAGATGGGACCAAAGATCACTCGAAGAGCTTTTCTCTCAAAGTAACCAAGGGCAGCCTCATCCGATTCTTACAAAATCCATGCCTCTGCGCCATACAAAAGAACTGGGGTGTTTAGTGTCTTATACAGAGTTACTTTAGTAGATCGATATACATAGGGCACGTTACACGTTACCCTCCAATCTATTTAAGCACACTCTGGGTGCTGCATTAAAAAAATCTTAATTCGTATGCAAAACAAATGGTATATTGTACCATAAATTCCAAGGTCTTAGCACATGATCAAAAAGTCACATGAATAATTTACGACTGGAAAACAGTTGTTCTTCAATTAAAATGAATTCCGATGAAGCGTAATGTTCGCCTGGATCTGTCGCTGCATTAATAATAAGCTCATGCTTATGTGTGTATATTTTTTATAGCTACTTCAATTTCTAATCTAAGCACAATTGTGCGGAAGCACCTACAGTTTTACTTATATATCCTAATTAAAGCCCTAATACGTCTTCATAGATATTTAATGATGAATCACTTGCCCTTTCTTGATCCCATAAAGTGACCGCCCCTGACCACAGTCAAGATATTCCTCCTTATCACTAGTTGTCAGACTTAGAGTGATTTGTCAAACACTGTGATTTGTTCAGGAATTATTTATTATAAACTTGTGATGTAATAAGTCCCGGACATTCCAAACCACGCTTCGGTTTTTTTTTTTTTTTTGTTCCTAAGTGTCAGTTGATAACTGTGACCTACAGCTATGCCTGTACTTTGATCCCCGTGCTTGACAAATTTTCCAAACAAAACTGCGCACATGTCTAGGTATCTTTCCACACTCTCTTTTGTAAGCAAAATTCGCAAAAATAAACAATTAACACGTGGCCTGTAAAAAAAAAAAAAAAAAAAACTACTCGTATCTATCCACGCTTCATAGTATCCACGTCTTTGGCTTCAAACGCCACAAAAGGAAGATAATTAAAATTTCATTCAAATTTCTCATTCCATAAGCCCGAGGAGCTCCGATCGATCACCTCTCAGTGGACGCCAAGTTAGTGCACCTTCCAGAAGCTTTCAAAGTGAGCTCTTACGTTTTATCCACAATCTCACTATCTCTGTGCGATAACTCTATCAGTGATAGCACCTGTCAGACGTTCCGTCATCGAAAATCGATTGAAATCAATCATATACTTCTTGGCACCTCCCCGTCCTTCTGGCCTCACTCACTCTTCTAATTGTTCTTTGTAGCCCTTGTACAGTAAATTCATTTATTTATCGAATTGCATTCGAGGCAGTTCAGCCGAGAGCGGGCGTCCTAAGGATACAAAAAAGTATATATAAATTAATCGAAAGTAGTTTACGAGTAAGTCTATATTGTGAATTCGGAAAATCAACATTTCAATTAAGAAAGTGTGAACTTCACCGACTCGCTATCATCGACGACTGTGTGTTGACATCCCGCCGTGCCGCAGTAGCAATGTATCTGTATCTAGGCAGCAACGCGCTCGATTGAAATCGATTTATGGCAATTTTATTCATGTGACCACGGCGGCGTAACGCTACCGGCAGATAGATAGTCAGCTGCTGCTGCTTCTGCTGCTTGTATTGGTCTTTGGCTGCTGCTTTAATGTTTTGCTTTTCGGGTTCGTTGTCGTCTCGCGCGTTTCGTGCCGTAAACAAGAAAACATTTATTTTTCTTTCGATTTTTGTTTTATTATTTATTGTTCGTATCTACACTTTCTTTTGATCGAATTGTTTGTAGATCACTTGATTTTTATTATCGTTTAGTGCAACTCTGTTGCTATTGAGGTCCACAACATTGGAAAACAAAAATAAGTCTGATGTAAGTGTAGTTTGAAATTTAACGGTCATCTGGTGACTATCTGCGAGTATTTTGTGACAAAGTGACTGTTTCATCAATCCAACTACTAATGATCATGTAAATTTATGTGCGAAAAATGCTAAAGGGCTTATAATAATAAAAGTGTCGAGTCACAACGTGTGCCTTAAAATAAAATACAATAAAAAAACAAACTTAACTTTCTTACCTAAAAGTCGTTGGCTTTGCCGGAACTCATTTAATGTATTTCATTTTAACATATTCCATGATTTCAAACACGTGTAATCATATTTAGTAGTAATAAATATTTTGAGTGGGTTTGTTTTGTTGAGCTTTTACGTCTAACAAATATATTGGCAACATATCATGTGCACAATGTGTAATATCATTTAAAGCAAATTAACAAAAAATAAGTATCCTCCCCATTAGCTTTTTATTTTGAGAAGCAGTCAACTGGTAATGGAAAACTTAACGTATGAGCGATCTCTAGTCGGCTAGCACTTTTTTTTTTTGGTTTAGCCGAAATAAAATTAATTAGCGCTGTCGATGTTAGCAAGCGCTTTGTATATATGTCACATTTTACAAACTTAAGTGAGAAATTTAACCTTCCGTAGAAGTCAAGGACAACTAAATTTTGATCAACTAACACATTTCTTCTGCTTGTTATTTATCGTATTCAGGACTGACTTTATTCCATTTCTAACCAATTTCTAAAGTCCTTTTCCTGCCTCACAAACTGTATCCAAGTACCTCAAAATGTGAATTGTTTTTTGATGAATCTATTCAGCTTCCTGGAAGCCAACAAAATTGTTTTGTATAGAAGAGTTATTTATTTCTCAGAGATATGACCACACCTTTATTTTTTAGGGAAATTAAGGATAATCATGCATACATACGTGCATACGAAGTTGAATTGAAAAGTTCGCGCCTGACCAAGAAAACGAACTCTGAAGTTTAAAAATTACATTTATTCAGCTCAATACACTTCTTCCATCTGGTCTCTAAGGCCATTACACCAGTTTTAAAGGATAATTCCTCAAAGTCATCAAAAAAATACCTCGACCTCTTCATTTGTTGAAAATATCAGTCCTCCCAACTGTTTTTTTTTTTTACGTTGAGGAATAGATGAAAGTCACAAGGATAGGGCAAATAGAGGGAACGCGGCAGTAGTTCAAACCCACAGTTACGGATTTCACTCATAGTTTGAAGCATTGACGCGGAATGCATTGTCCTCGAGAAACAAACATTTTTTCATCAACATTCCTGGGCGCGATTTTTTTATTTCCTCGCCAAACACAAGGTAGCCATGACCAGCTTTCTTCGAGGCTGGTGATCCAGTCTTTATCCTCTCTTTTGTTTGCTGTCTGGTCTCAAGGGTATAGTGGTGAACCCAGGTCTGAATTGAGTTGAAACAGCTCCAAAAACTGGCGAAGCATCGTCAGTTAATTGCGCTTTTGTTCAACTGAACGCAGTTTCGAAACCCACCTTGTAGATAACTCGGAGAACCCAATTTCGTTTTGAATGATGTTTTATCTCCATTATCTTCAATCTGATGTCTCCCATGATCAGATCACACATCTTTTGATGTTTTTTTTTGCAGTTGTGGCTTTATTGTTTCCCTTTTAATATTCTATTGGCTAGAGGAAGAACTCAGAAACAGATGTATTACTTACTAATTTACTTAGGTGCAGCTACAGTTCGGGGCGAACCTGCGCCTTAAACTACTAACTGCGCCTCTACTGTGTCGTCCCTCCGGGTTAGATTCAAAGGCTCTACGGGCCGGTGCGTTGGTACTCATTCGCTCTATATGTCCTAGCAATCTCAAACGTCCAATACTCTGTTTTTTTTTACTAGGTCGATGTCGCTGTACAGCTCGTATAGGTAGTTCGTCATTGAATCTTCTCCTCTAAAACCCAGCAACGCAAACGAGAGCGAATATATTTCCAAGAAGCAGATTCGATCAGATTCTATTTCTTCGAAAAGAACCCTTTGCTTGAATACAAATAACACAGTGTTCCATAAAAACGTCAAACACCACTTGTGCATTTCTGCAACTGAGATTACCCAGAATAAAAAATATCTTCTTCCGTGTGTTGTCGCCATTACTCAGGTGTCCAGAGAGTTTTAATTTATAAAATTATGAATTAAAGGGTTGGAACTTTACAAGATCATCATCATGTATGATATTTATTTGCTTGTACCCGACATAGGGTAAACGTATTGATTGCTAATAATATGTTATTTGGTTGGAGCTTGCCGCGTGTTACTGCGATTTGGAATCTCCAGAACCTTGACACCCACCCGACCGTCAAAATCCAGATTGGTGATCGCCCAACTATATTTCTATCCTTAATTATTTTTGCGCTGTGATATTGATCTCAAAAGTTCTATTTTTATTAAAGTCCTTTTGTATATAAGATCAGCACCTCAGTGCTCAGTATTAGTGACGATCTGGTTTGTTCATCTGGTTCTCTCGGAAATTCTATCACACATGAGTTATAGAATCTACCTATAGTAACCACTTGTAATTAAATTGCTTAACACACCCCACGAAAGAGTTCCGCGGTAATGATTAGTTCTTCGCTCAAGGAAGCAGGTGCTAATTAAAATATCTAACGTCGCTTTATATGAGTCAGTTCAACTCTCGCAATCTTATAGTCAGTCGATAACTTGCTTAAACCTAACTGCAAGTTTAAACTCCAAAAACCAATCGGTATCTGTTTTCAAAATTCTGTATACCGCCAGATATATTTAACTTGCTTCTATCGATTTTCTATTCATATATTCTAACTGTACATTCATTGCATTGTTAGATAATATATCCATCAAATTAAATCTAGTTTGCTAAGCACATCATACTGATAATTTAACAGATTTTCATAAAAGCTAAAATACTCGTTCATTTTGCTTATTAATATTACTTATAGGTACATATATCATTCAACATCACCTTGGCTTCAAGTCCTTATCAACCTAACAACATATAATTTCGCCAGAGATTAGAATAAACGTGGGTATAATTAACTGATCAGGACCGGTGTTAGTTATTTTTGACATGATAACACAACAAACTGATTCGTATTTCTCGTTTTATACATACTTGCATTCGAATGTGTCACCGCAGCATTGTTGATAATAAATAATATTCATTGGAATTTAAAAAATTCCGATTTCAAGCTAGAACTTGTTTACCACATTAGTTCCACTTAATTTCTTAATTTGTGTCATTATTGTAAGTTTTTCCCATAAAAAAATAAATAATAATTCATAGAAATTCCATTTCGGATTCATGAACTGCATATCTACCTCGGTGAGATACCAGCAGATTGGTCTATTATGGCACAGGAAAATCGAAATCAAAGCATGGCCAGCATTTTTCTTTATTTTTATCAGAACTGCGGGCTTATACAATATTTACAATTAAACAAAAAATATAACAACATGTTAACAAAAATGCGAATGTGTATTCCTTTTTTTTACGAGTAGTATCATTTTATTCAGTAAATAATCGCATTTATAAAACGAAAACACGCGCTTGGAGTTTTATTTGAGAAACAAAACATCAATTCTCCATTTTTATTTTATTTTTTTGTTTATTGACAAATATTCTGCTCCGGGAGGCAGTGCAACCAAACCTGCTCCTACCCATATCTAAAGAGTTACACTCAGTTACCACGAACGAGATTCCATTGTTGCTTACTCGCGGTATATTCCACAATATTTTGTTTTTGGAAAAGATCCACAAAAACTTGTCTGCAAGAGGGGTTGGTACAATGCGAATCACTGTAGACAGACATTCCTGTGTAAGCGGATAAATAGTTGGGCTGGACGTGGTACGTTTCTGTGTCAGACACATTGTCCATGTAACAAGCGGGTGGCAGTGTACACTCTTTGCTTTGCAATTGTATACAAAAGAGCTATTGTTTTGCGAAAACGGATTTCGAAGAATTGTCAAACAGAAAAGTTTTAATAATATGGGATTGCATTTTAAAACACTTCTTTTTTTTTAGAATTAATAAATTTTTTTTTTATTTTGGATTTATATACCTACACATTTGGCGCAAACAGCACATGAAGGGCCTATGGGCTAGCTTCTCGCAACCACTCGTGTTGTGTGCGTTATATTTTTCGCACGAATGGAAGGGACAACCTACAGTTTTGTGCCGTATCCGAAGAGTAATATTTGCTTTGTTTTTTGAGAACCTTTCTCATGACAGCAATACTCTCGGATGTTTGTCAGACGTTCGCTAGAAGTGGGACCGTAGAAAATTTGTTAGTGTTTTCTGGGATTCGAACATTGAACCAGTGATCCGACACACTAACCACTGCGCCACGGCGCCCACAATTTGGATTTACTGGCATTTTTATTTATTACTTTGATCTGGTTAAGAAGCTGGAGCTCATGAAATACTTATTGTATATATTTTTAGGCAACCGTAATTCTTGCTCCAATAAACTTTCGTTATTACAGTTCTTGGTTGCGTCAACTTACGTTTCTTTGAAGATTTAACTCCAAGTCTTTCTAGACATGAAATCACCAGCCAAAAAGCATTTTAGTGTTTCCTGGGATCCAAATCCAACCTATAACCCTCAACGCACTAACCACTAAGCCACCGCGTCAATTATTATGTATTCTGCGGAAATTAGTAGAGATTTTCTATTTAATATCTGCGCTGGATGAGTCTGTCTAATTAATTCACAAGCAATTTAAATGTTTCAGTCAAGATAAAATATTTTTTAACTTACATTTTTTTCTAACCAAAACCAAAGGTTATGTATTTTTTAATGTGAACAAAGTCTGACTGTTGTATATATCTGCAAACGTATTTAAGCTTAAAGAGAAAAAGTCGATTATTCCCAATTTGAATTTCTTTAAAATGATGATTCCCGATATAAAGTTGATTATTCTCAACTTGATGTTTAAAAAAATGTGCGTGGAAACTGAATAAATTTTCTCCTATTAGTTTAGGTATCAACCATTAAGTATATTCTGAAACCTAAGTTTCGAGCCTGAGTTTGTAACAACAACGCTAAAACATCTCTCTTTTCTATATCTTCTTTATTTATTATATTATGCAGTTATATACAATATTAATTAAATTTTAAGGCGGAAATTAAAATTAGTATTTAAAAAGAAGAACAACATTTAAATTTGACTGGGAAGCAAACATTTTCTTTATATATCTCTACCTTTATTAGATTGCATTTAATCCATTGCTGTATCTTCTATATTTTATTGGGATGTCAGCAAGTCAAGATTCTGCAACATTATACTTTCACGAACACGTGGTATCTATACCTTCTTCAGCACTATTAGGGTAGAATATATTTGTGAATACACCATCACAACCAGTGTTTTTTAAGTCCAATCTAGCTTCTGAAGATGAAAGGGAACGTGACGCCGTTCATTATTTTATACACCATTTAATTTTTTATTCGTCCGTCAGTTCTATTTCTTTCGTTTTAGAAGTTACTACTTACTTCCGATTGCGTTGTTTTCGTTACTGCTTGTAATACACATAACTACAGTGGCCTTGTCGTCTGCAAATACAAATGCAACACTCTTTTTGAATAATTTTGTCAACTAGTTTGTATATTATATTGTATAAAAATCGAGTTTAGCTTCGAACCTTGTGGGACTTCATAATTCTGTCTTCCAGCTTAATAGCTCAGACATTTTCATTTTAAAATATCTTGTTCCAGCACAATTGAACGTATGCATAAAAATTAAGTATTTACTCGTAGTAAAAGGTCTAAGTAAGTACTAGTACTACTAGTAGAAGATTTTAAGTATTTACTAGATTGTGTATGCATAAACTTGAGTTTTGACTTGCCAGCAAATACTTCTAGTACATACTGAATTCATTCAAGTAAAAACTACCAGTTCATCGAACAATTGGTTTATTGAATGCCTTTTCTTGATTACTTGTTGGATTCTTAAAAGGCGTCATTAACCAAGGTGCAATTCCATACCCTTCATCTCGCAACAAAACGCTGTTAGTGGAATTTCGCATTACAGGTTCAAGAAAACTGTTCCTCCAAATTCTAGAATCGTGAACTGAGCCTGGCCATTGGCAATCCACACTTGTAAAGCATTCCATTGCATCACATGCTGCTTGAATATTGATGGAGGCATATCCTTTTCGATTAATATATTATTCTGAATGGAAGTGAGGCTTCATTATTTCTACATGAGTGCAGTCCAAGGCTCCTATACATGATGGGAATCTGTATTTGCTAAGCCAATCATGTTTTGCTTTCAAGTGTTCCTCAGAATTGGAAGGAAACTTTATCCAATGAGAGGCTTTATCTGTTATAAGTTTTGCAACAGAATTTAGTGTACTAGAAACAGTACTCTGATGTTCGCCAATATCTTCACCAACGCCAACTTGAAACCCAGGATCCCCAACGTAACTTAAAAAGATCCTCATCTTTTCTTGAGGTAATACTGCCCCTCCTCTTGTTTCAGTTTGAATGCCTTAAAATATATGAATTTACGAAACATTCGAGTAAATTCATACAGTAATTACTTACCAATAAAGTATTCACTTAACCACTCTACATTTTCCTTCTCAAAACGGTAAAGCATTTTAAAATTAGACTCCATAACCCTTCGCTTCTTGTAAACTTTTTCGGAATTAATTCATAAAAATTCAGCCATTTCGATAAATATAGCGACCTGATTGCTTCAAAGTGAGACTCACGACTATAATCCTATTTATTATAGCTGCAGAAGCAGAAAAGTATATACTAGCGAATTCTCAAGTTGCTATTCACCAACTTGAAAAAAGTCAAGTAAATACTATAGAAGTATAAGTACTTACTAGTTTTTATGTATTATGTATTAAGTATTTACTAGTGAAATTCACCCGAAACTAGTAAGTACTTTGTCCCCTAGTAAACTCTTGTTCTCCAGCACTTACTTAAATGTGAAAATCAAGTATTTACTTAAAAATCGTCTAGTAAAAGCATTTACTAGTTTTTATGCATACGGCCCATTATATTGTCTCCTTTGCTTTAGGGTATTGAACTGATTGCTGAAACCAGTAAACATGACCAGTACGTGATGGCTTATGTACGAGTATGTACATACAAATTTAACTTTGCAATTCACATTGAGGTTTGTCCCTATTTTGATTAATTTTTCGATGCTATTTTCAACTAAAACTTTTGAGATACATAGGTATATAGTTCTCCAAATTACTCTTGCCTCTTTAGTTGATATGTTCATGAGCCAATTACCGTCTTTAAAGCATTTGGCATTTTTAGGCTGGTTCAAGAAGCAAAGACACTTGCGTGATTTAAATTTGAAAATGCATATCTGTAAAATTCATAGCACTTGATATTGGTGGTAAAGTCAATCTCTTCATTTTCTTTGGAAGTTCGAATTAGCTTCGAATGGCTTAAGTACCATATATTTTTCAATACGTGTACAACAATAAACTCGTAGTGTAAATTCTTCCACCCTCTAGTGTTTCTTCCCCGATAATTTTTATTTTTAGACTTGTATTGATCGCTGTTGGTTTTCGCTTCAGTGTGGTAGACATAATAAATTTACGACGCCTACGTGGCATGTTTTCGAATCAGCTATCTTCGGCTGCTCTCCAGCTGCCGCTGTATTTCAATCAATCTTTTGCATTATCTTATCTAAAAGTTGTCTATCGCCTTCAATTCTATTTTGAGGTGCTACATCCATTTCAGAAAATTGCTACTCTTTAGAGGCACTGGGTACCACTAAAGCTTTTTATCCAAAAGAAGTTCTAAATTCCTCATCAGCAATCTCATTCCAATTCCATTTGCTTGCGATATCACTTCCTCTTCCTATTCGTCTAACTAAAATAACTAATTGTGCATAATTACACTTCAGTCACCTTGAAATAAAACTCGCTTACAAATTTTTCCCATATCTCCACTTTCCATTCCTTCTTACTTATCCTACATAAAGCAATCTAACCATAGAAATCCATAAAATAACTGCTAACATAAAAACCAAAATATAAATAAATAAAAAGAAAAGAAAAAAACAAAAACCATAAGAGGCTTCTTTAACTGACTATTTCAGAGGTTGCTTTCTCCACCAAATCAGCAACAACCTACTTCAAGCACGGAACCACACCGTTTATTTGCGGATTTCAACGGAATAAACGAGAAGCACCACCGCCTCTAGCAGAAGTAGCAACAACACCTCCAGCACAACCACCACCGCCAGACGAGTCAACAGTCATCGTCCAGCAACCGACACTAACTGCCAACCCATCAAAGGCAAGCATCAGCAGCATCAGTAGATCTACCCGCACCATCACCACCTCATCGCCAGCTCATTCACAGTCAACCACATCAATTCGGTCGAACACCTCACAAGTAGACGCAATGGCTGCAAACAACATCGCTCCACCACCACCTGGCGTTGTTGAGAAGATTCCTTGGCCCAACAGTAAGGACGACTACGAACTACGCGATGTAATTGGAGTGGGCGCCACAGCTGTGGTGCATGCCGCTCTCTGCCTGCCACGTAACGAGAAATGTGCCATAAAACGCATTAATCTCGAAAAATGGAACACATCCATGGACGAGTTGTTGAAAGAAATCCAAGCGATGTCCTCATGCAATCATGAGAACGTCGTAACCTACAATACGAGCTTTGTAGTACGCGAGGAGCTTTGGCTAGTTCTACGACTTCTCGAGGGTGGCAGTCTGCTTGACATAATAAAACACAAGATGCGAACCTCAAATTGCAAACACGGCGTTTTCGACGAACCAACCATTGCGACTGTCCTCAAGGAAGTACTAAAAGGCTTGGAGTACTTCCACAGCAACGGACAAATACACAGAGACATTAAAGCCGGCAACATCCTGCTGGGAGACGATGGCACCGTGCAAATTGCCGATTTTGGTGTGAGTGCTTGGCTAGCCACGGGTCGGGATTTATCTCGCCAAAAGGTCAGACACACTTTTGTCGGCACTCCCTGTTGGATGGCACCCGAGGTGATGGAGCAAGACCATGGCTACGACTTTAAAGCGGACATATGGTCCTTTGGCATCACAGCCATTGAAATGGCGACCGGAACCGCACCCTACCACAAGTACCCGCCAATGAAGGTTCTCATGCTTACGCTGCAAAACGATCCACCAACCCTGGACACTGGCGCTGAAGACAAGGATCAGTACAAAGCCTACGGCAAGACGTTCCGCAAAATGATTGTTGAATGCCTGCAGAAGGAACCATCAAAACGCCCAACCGCGAACGAACTCCTGAAGCACGCCTTTTTCAAGAAAGCCAAGGATCGCAAGTATCTTACCCAGACCCTGCTCACAACAGGCCCCTCGATGGAAACTCGAGTGCATAAGGCCTCGCGCCGGCAGCCGGGAGCCTCTGGCCGCCTCCACCGAACAGTCACTGGCGAATGGGTGTGGTCCAGCGAGGAGGAAGACAACGGCAAGCATTCCTCAGACTCCGAATCCGATGATCGTCCGATTAATCGTCTCGAGCGGGCCGACTCATCGGATAGCGAACGCGAAGAACCGTCGGAATTCTCCGAGCGAACCATCACGTGCACCTCAGAGCCTGCAGATTCAGCTGCCAGCGACGCAGCGGTCTCGGCAGCAGCAACTGCGGCGGCAGCAACTTTAAATTCAACAGGCGAATCTCCACCGGTGAACCTGGTCCTACGAATGAGAAACATCAAGCGAGAGCTCCACGACATCCGTTTCGAGTTCGCCGTTGGCAAAGACTCCGCCGATGGAATTGCCGCTGAACTCGTCGAAGCTGGCCTCGTCGATAATCTAGACACAATACCCATGGCTGTCAATCTACAGAAACTGATAGAGCAACGGATCCAAATGAAGACTATTACGTTCCAACTAAGTTCTGGTATTCAGCCGGGCGAAGTGCCCGATGAAAAATCCCTTGTTGGCTACGCCCAAATTTCGATAACAGACTAAAAACAAAAACACAGCAGCACTGACAGCCTGCGACCACGAAACTCTCCCAATCCCCTGTACACTCCATTTATATTTTATTTTCTAATAAATAAATTTTATTAAATAACCACCCACCCTCTCCGCAATCCCACCCCAATCCCCTCCTCGTCCCCATGTCAGCGATGAAATGTTTAAATGCAAATAAAAAAAAAATGTATCACTTATATTTATAAAATATATATATATAAATATTTCATATTAATAATTTTCTTTTAAACTTTAAATTAAATATAATTTAATTAAATAAATTTAGCTGAGACTTAGTTACTACTTTCAAACAAGATAAACAAATGCACTGTTTTACTATTTTTATTTTTATTTGTTTTTTTTTTTTATTATTTTTTTTAACACAATTTGAACATGCAAAAAATGCCTATAACTTTAATTTAATTATAATTGTTAAATAAAAAAAAAAAAAAAGTTCATAAATAGCTTCATAAGCAAGCAACAGAAAAAAAAAGAAAACAATTTTAACGATGAATAAATACATAAAGAATTGCTAAATGAATTAAAATATTTGTAATATTAAAAAAAAAAAAAATATTATTAAAAATAATATTTATGTATGCAGACTAAATTTTTTATATAGATCGAGCAAAGGTGAGAATAGAGAAAAAGAAAATTCAATAATTTTTGTTAATATAGAGAGAAAACGATAAAAGTTCTAAATGTAAATTTTAGTGTACACTTTTAATGATTGAAAATTAAAACAAGAAAAAAAGAAATGCCTTTCCAAAGTAAACAATTTTAAAGAGAAAAAAAAATTATATAAACAAATCCATTTGTGTTATTTTTTTTATTAGTTGATTGGGTTGTAGCTTAATCTCTTCTTTTTTTAAAAAAAAGGTAGCCTGGAGATATAATGGTTAATTTTTGGTGATTGGTTTTTGCATGCAAAGAACAAAAGTTGTTCATAACAGTAATAGAATATCTCTTACAGTTATACTCGTAAGTTATAAGTTTGGGTAATGTTTTAGTGTTTTAAAGAAAACATCACGTAAGTTTTGGTTTTATAGCAAGAGCATGTAGCTCTAGAAAATTGATTTTTTAAAAGACAATTCCTATTACCTGATATTCAGCCCAAGACTTCTTGATACCGTATTCTTCTTTTTAGCAACAACTCCTTATCAGACATCGGTGATTTTGCAAATTTTATTATTTTTGATAGTTACTCAAACGGTTTCAGATTTATAACTATGATCCTCATGAATCGTAAGTAATGTTTGGTAGTAGCCACTGAAATAAAGTGAAACTCAATCTTCTATACATAGAACGCTTGTTTAAGGGCAAGTATACTTTATCATAATAGTGTAGAGTTAGAAAAAAGAAAAACAAATTTGTATTTGAAAATCTTTAGCTTACTTAAGTCAAGAAATTTTATTAAGAATTTTTTCGGCTTGCAGGGTTTCGAGTAGGAATTTGAACGCACTGAAAGAACAATCTTGAATCAGGCTTTCATACATACAAAATACATTTTCAATAGCCCGCTAATCCGTTATGAGAGTCGCGGGGGTAGGATGCTCAGGTGGACTCTCCATCCTTCTCGATCCTCCGTCATTGACTCCAACTCAACAGGAGAAATCCCTAGACGGCTCAAGGCCTACCGCGGGGTCGCTTACTTGATGCCACGGCAATTATGTCACGTCTTCCAAGCCAGTTTGTGGGCATACGTTACAAAGCCATAGAAGCATAGATCGTTCCGTTCGGGGAAGTAGCTGCTCAACCCTGAGCGCCTCGCGTACTCTGGTGTTGCGCACTCGATACCTAGGAGTTATTGCAGCAACACCGCGACGGAGCCTCATTTTAGCAGCTTGTATACCGGATCTTATTCTTTGAGTCGTTATCCAAATTTCATGACCATAACCATTGATTCAGGATTAAAACCACAAAAGTGGTAAAAGAAAAAAAACGAAATTGTGTGCCTAGCAACCCTTTTGCTGGACATCAAGTTTCCTGGCGAAAATACACACATCCTCGTATTTCATAGCATCATACATGCTTTTATTTTATTCTGAAAATGAAAAGTAAACATACATATGTATGTACAGGGTGACCAGATAAGAACGATAGGAAAAAAAATTAAAATAAAACAAAACGGTGTGAGATATAAAATTGATTCTGACTTCATTTTAAAGCTACATTCATGCATTTATGTGTGGATCAGCACATCTTTTAAATGGCCGCCTCGGCTTCACTGGCAGTGCTTTAAGCGGTCGATCCAATTTTTGATGACTCGGTCCAATACGTACGGCGTTATTCTGGCAATAGCGTCTCGACTTTTGGCCTCGAGCTCGTCCAAAGTGGTTGCTTTGTTAGCGTAGACCAAGGACTTGACGTAGCCCCAGAGAGAAATAATCGAGTGGTGTCAAGTCGCATGATCGCGGCGGCCAATTGATGAACGCTCGCCGTGAGATGGCCCAGTCGCCTTCTCCTTCACAACTTCGAGCGTTTCGTCGCTTGTATGGCATGGAGCGCTTCAATTCTTACGTCAGCACAATCTTATATGTATGTAGGTCCAAATCCAACCGCAAAATAAGCCGGGTTGACTCTGGCGATGCCCAGTTTAGCTGATCGGCGCCGAATCGACATTTCTGGGTCTTCTTTGGTGGCTTACGGTCCAAAAGAGTGTACTCGCGCTCAAACTTTTCCACGTTGCGACGAATTGCCTGCACACTGAAGCCATGATGACGACCGACCTCACGACGAAATTCACGTTGCGTATTTACAACTGAGCAGGAATTTCGATAACATTTTTTTAATAAATTTCGCACGTTCGGCAAGCGTGAAACGATGCATAATGAAATGGAAAACCTTACTGAATATTTTGACAGCTGCTGAAACATAACAATTGGAAAAAGTATCATTGCTATCTGGTCACCCTTTATATGTAGTGTAAAAGTAAATATTCCGTTGTCGGCTTTCTTGTCGGCATAAGAATAAATGAAATTTTTATCAATGTTTCGGCAGGGGTTTTTGCCTTCAAAACTTATACAAATGAGGGGAACACTGGTGATAATGTTAGGAATAAAAAATGTGATATAAACTGACTTGCATATCTTCATACAATACTTAATTGATACAGCAAAAACAAAGTATGTGCACTTAATAATTGCTACTGGAGGACCAAAGGGTAAATAAAACGAAACCATGCAATCATCTTTTAAAGTTATCAAAATCCAATGAACTCGAATTCTTTCTGCGGACACCATGGGCCAGTGGTTAGTTGGTGAGCATTATGTTCAAGGTTCGAATCGAATCGAATCCGAACATCTGAAAAGCATCTGAGAATGCTGCAATTCCATTCACAACAAAAAGTTACATTAAAGCACCTAAGTGTCAAACCAGTGCACAAAAAAAAATACTATCTCTTGTTTTCGTTTCCGACTCAAGTTAAAAAAAAAAAATGCAATTAGAATAATATGAAAACTTTACCATGACAAATAGTAGCCAAGGGACTTATGATCGACAATTAAACGATGTATGTTGCGAGCTCTGCGGCTCACAGATATGTACATGCTATCTCACAAAGGCGGTAGATGAATGTAAGACTAATGCGGATTTGATTACTTATCATCATCAATATTCCAATATTATTTGAAGGGGTTATTGGAACCCCGAATAAAAATAACACAAGTTCAGCGATATTACAAGAGCCTTATTTATTAATCTAAACTAAATTCATAACTTATTAAAAATAAATATTGGATACACCCATGTTGCACATCTGAAAATCTATTTTTTTTTTTTTTTATGTAATTTGCGCGCACTTAAGAAGTTATGAATACACTTAAAATGTTTTTAAACAGTGTGGGCGTTGGCAAGGATAGATAGAGAGAGAGAGAGAGAGATTTGGTGTAGTGGTTTGAAGCTAAGTTGTTTATGCTTTCACAGAAACTCCGAGGGTGGCATCCAGATAACTGGTGAGATTTTTGTTATTTTCTGTTTTTGCTTCTGATTCACAGTATTTTTTTTGCGACTACCGATGTCATAGCATATCAGTCATCCAACAGAGCGAACAATTTTTCCAGCCATATGACCAAGCTTCTGCCAGTGTTACGTCTTTGCAGTAGCGTTCACACAAGCTTTCGCAATTGACCGGACTGACTATATATTTCATGAGAAATAAATAGATGCTTGCTGACATCAGGATTTGTGCCATGAACAATTAGGCTCTTTTCACATTATCCGGTTTTGAGCGGACGGCAAAATTCTTTTTTTATAGCGTGAAGAAGAGCTGTCCCCTTTCACATTACATGGCGACGGATTTTTGCCGTTTAGCAACCGTGCATTGACACTGCAACCCACGGCGACCGAGAACTCACTGGTGTACGTAACCAAATGCACACTTTAACATTAGACGGTTTTAGATCGTATGGTTTACGATGCATTATAACCAAACAGCACACCCCTCAACCAAAAACTGAACTTGTGACGAAAAAAGGCCGTGCATAAACCGTATAATGTGAAAGGAGTCTGAACGTGCCCATTCGAATTTTCTCCAGTCGATTTGTTGCCGTCCGGTCAAAATCTGATAATGTTACCACTACACCATTGCCACCCCATTTAGTTAAAGGCTGAAGCATACCGATGCGATAGCTATTACGACTAAAATACACCAAAGCCATCGCGTAATAGTTTTTTGCTCAAAACTAACTTTTTCGCGTTACTACAGTTTTGTCGCAAGGGTGCAGTTCTACGATGTATCGCTATGGCGCCGGTGTGTGCCAGCCTTATCTTTAGATAATTGTCTCCAGTTGGTTGAGGAACCCTTGAACTTGTGCGCATCACCTACGGCAAGGAGACCCTCTACTGCGTCGCGGGTTAGATTCAAAGACTGCGGGCCGGAGCGTTGGTGTTTATTCGCTCTACATGTCCTAGCCATCTCAAACATCCGTCAACGCAAACGGAACCGAATATCTCACGAACACTTTTTCTCGAAGCGACCAAGAATATCTTCATCAACTTTCAATAAAGTCCATGTTTCAGCGCCGTAAAGCAGAACTGGAATGATCAGGGTCTTATATACAGTCTCTTTAATTGTTGGAAATAGGGCTTTACTGTTGAACTACCTTATTAGCCCAAAAACAGCATTTGCAGAATTGACAGCAGAATCAAAGTAGGCAAAGTCCCTTACTACCTCGAAGTTGTAGCTGTCCACTATGACGTTTTTTTCAACTCGTCGATGTCGATTGTCCCTTCTTGTTAACAGCATATACTTGGTTTTGTTCCCGTTTATCGCTAAACCCATTTTGACCGCTTCTGTTTCAATGCTTGCAAACGCACCGGTGACAACCGCTGAGTTCTTCCAATTATGTCAATATCATCGACGTATGCAAGCAGTTGTACAGACTTTTGATAGATTGTGCCTCTGAGGTTGGTTTGCAGGTTTCGCACAATCCGTTTAAGTACGATATTAAAATAGTGACATAACAGCGCGTCACCTTGTCTCGGTGAGCTCATTACCGACCTTGATATTGCAACGAGCGTGCTCCCATCGTCATCCTGCACAGACGGACAAGTTTGGCAGGGGTGTCAAAAGTAGACATATCTCTATATAGCTACTTTTTATAGATGTTTTCATGGGCGGCCTTGAAATCGATAAAGAGAAGATGAGTATCGATTTGGACTTCTTGGGTTCCTTGGTCAGGTCTTAACTTATGGTAAAACTTTCGTATATTTTTCTTGGAGTATAAGCTCTCAATATTCTCGATCGCGCGCTTCTCGTGCACTTTTTTCTTCTTTTGTGGAAACCGATGTTCTTCTGGTCTCTTTTAGTCATAAAGCTAACGTGCAACTCTCGTCTTCCTTTGCAACGCCGCTTTATACGCCTCTTGTTTTGTTGCATGTACTCGACGGCATTCTTCGCCAGGGGTTTCGATGTGTTGGTCGGGCGAAACCCAGCGCATCAATTGCGGCATTTTTGATGACATTTTGGCAGTGTTGCCACTGATCTTCGGCATTTGATGCTGGCGGGACAGAGTTAATTAAGAGATTTCGGGTTACGCGTTCAGCGAAGACTAGCAGTTTCTTGCGATTGTAGCTTTTCGACGTTAAATTTTATCACAGTGATTCTTCTTTGTTGCGCAGTTTGGGATATCCGCATTCGTAGCTTGGCGAATGGTCATGATCCGAGTCTATCTTAGCCGATCTGAAGGTTCGGACATCGATCGCAATATGATCAATTTGGTTAATCGTTGCATGATCATTGGACCACCATGTCTGTTTGTCAAAACATATTGAGATGAGGAAATCATACTCTTGCTATAGTGTCGTTTCGCTCCACAGCGAAATCAGTTACCCTTAGTCCGTTGTTAGACGTGGTATCGTGTAGGCTATATTTACCAACTGCCCTATCAAAGATGTCCTCCTTTCCTATTTTGGTGTTAAAATCGGCCAATACGATTTTAACCCCAGAATGCATAAGGGTTTTTGAGTAACGTTAACACATATGGGGTTCCTGAGCAGCCCAGTACTTTGGGTTGAAAATACCAGCAACTTATAACACAATCTTATAAAATTTATTTATTTTATTAAAAAATAATGTTTTTACTAACTTAATTAACAAAATAAATGGCATTTTCATTTTTGAAGTGGGGTGCCATAGCACCCCATATGCATTCTAGGGTTAAAGTTGCATCTAGAACATAGTTCATATGCTTTGGCGAGGGGCTCGTAGAAACAACAGAGGATTAACAGGTGACAGGGTCCTTTCTTCCCTGGGGGGGGGGGGAGATACGGATTGTCATAATATGCTCGTTCACCTAACATAAGCTTAAGATTTCTAGCCTGAGTCTACCGCGTCTAGCAAATCCACGTTCAAATAAGGACTGCTTGTTGTCTCTGTAGCAATCACCGTAGTATACATCAAAGTTTTATATCCTCTTTTTGTCCGCCCGTCCCATCGCACTTCCTGGTTGGCGGTTATATCCGCTTTATAGCAGTCTAGTACCTCTGCGCCGTGGGCGTCGTGGCGTAAGTGGTTAGTGTGTCGGATCACTGCGCGTAAGGTTCCAACTTCGAATCTCAGAAAACCTCCAAACAATTTTTCACCGTCCCGCCTCTCACGAGCGTCTGACAAACATCCGAGAGTATTGTTGTCTCTTTAATAAACTTTTTAAATTCCACAGCCTGGATCTAGAGACTCCACACCAACACACCTTTTATATCCAGGTACACGAGTTTTGTGGTATCAAAACGGCACCTAGTGCTAATTGCGTTATTTTCTTAAGAAGAATCACCACACCTACCCACCTACCTACCTATCATTGTTGTCTCGAAAAAGCTTCTCAAACCAAATTGCCCTTCGGATACGGCACTAAACTTTTGCGCCAAATATTTATTTTTTTTTTATTTTTTTGCTAAAATGACGTCTTGTGGAGCATTTTTTTTTTTTTAAAGGAAACCCAAATCCCAGAGCACTCAGACTTCTCCGGTCCATTATACTACCAGGCAGGAACCCTTCTTTGGTGCAGTGGTTGGAAAAACTTCGATGTAAATCGTTTTTCCTTTATACTTGGGTGGCCCATGATTGCTGTTGTGAAGCATTATAAAGTAGTTCTTCCATCACATTGGACATTGTTTTGTAAAACTTCAAGTTGCATGTGCAATAATGTAGAGGAATTGAAATCATGTATTTGATCCATGATTCATGCCTCAAATAACGGGTTACTGCCTACCTAAATTTTGTTGTCTTGATGTTCAATTCAAATTATTTCCAAAAATTTTAAATTCAGTATACAGCACTAAATCTGAGACTAAGCGGTCGGTACATTTTGAGAAACGTTATGAAAAAGGGAAGTTCAAAATCTGGTCCTTAATTCTTTCCTCTCAATTACCATGCTCCTATTAAACAGAGCAAAATGAGATTCACCACAGGTAGCAGGAATAACGAACCGAAGCCAAAGTCATTATATATTTACTCAAATATGCTAACTATGGGGATATGGATATTGACAAGCAGACGCATACTTGCCTTCGTTTTGCGAGATATTTGAAGGCCATAAGTAAGTATTGAATACAGGATCCATCAAGTTAGCATTTAGGAAAACTTACACGAAAATACAATGCCACGAGGACCAACGCTCCGAAAGTATTATTTACTACTTACTAGATGAAGAGGGTAAACAAATTCTTCTTACATTCTGAAAACTTGAATTGATGGAATTACGTAGTTTCTGATTGTGTATTATCTCTAATACGATCCGATGTGATCAATGCAAATCTGATAGTAGACGATTTTATATAAGCTAGAAGATAAGCAAAATTTAAAAGAAATTACTCTTCAAGACAAACTGCTTTCGAAATATAAGTTATAGGTTTGATTAAGTTATGTATTTGAACAAAATTGGAAATCTTGAAAAACAAACAGGCACGGTGTTGAATGCAGGAGTTTTTCGGTTTAACTTTCAGTCTTGAACACTAAAAACTATCTTTTTTTTTATCGTACTTTGATAACCTAAGTCTTTTTCAATATTCGTACGCATCTGTTCCGGTCTAAACAAACTCTTTGATTTTCAGCACAAAATTCAAACAGAAATACGATGATGATATTTTATTTTTATTTTTTTTGATGATATGAAAATACCCAATGCACTCAATCTAAAGAAATAAAAAATGAATACCAAATCTAAAACATGAAACTCTCCAGCAAAATCCCAAACAACAAAAAGACTAAGACGTTGAACCTAAGGTAAGTACTCGACGAAAAAATTAATGAACGTAGTAGTGCAATACATTTCTGTTCAGTATCAATCACACATGTATTAAACCCTTAGTTCAATACTTTCTTCTTCGCATGTCTACTTATTGAAGTTATAAAAATAAAATTTTTATAGAGAGTCTCTGTCGTTTTATTTACAAGTAATAAAAACCTAAAAAAAAATTATAAATTTAAAGGAAAACCCTAAATTGTTTTTTTTCAAATACTGGGTTTTCATTTGTTTTTTTCTTCTATATTTGTTTTCAACTTAACTTAAAAAATGAAATAGCTGTACTTAATACCTAATTAACTAAGTTCATTATTCGTTGTTTCAAAAACTAGCCGAAAAATATATTCAACAAGAAAAAAACATTAAACAGCAAACAACTTATAATGATTTCGTAGGTATTTACAATAATTCAAATACAAGGAAGTGTTTTTTAGGGAATAAAAATATTTAAAAACCAAAACTAAAAAAAATATGATATATGTACTAGAAATTAGTTATATCAATTAAAGGCTTTTGCCAAATTTGTATACACGTCTCAGCATGACTTAAAATTGTAGTTTATAGGTATAAAATTAAACAAAAAAAATAAAAAAGAACTTGTATCTAAAATTTGAAATTCCCAAATTTATTTATTTCTCTTTTTAACGTTTTGTTAATTCTTAACATTTACGCGATTGGCTTAGCATTTAAAAAATGAATAAATGTGAAAAGCGTTGAGCTTTTCTAATTCTAATTTAAATTTAATCGACCAAAAATAAAATGTCTCTACACTTCATTTATATTTTTCTACAAACTGATATTTGTTCCTAAAATAAATGTACTAAGAAAAATGTTATTATGAATAAAACATACATAATCCACAAATTGCCTTTATCGTCCCCTTTTAAGTTTTTAATAAAAGGTATTAGATGTTTTTTAGAATATTTTTAGAACTGTAATTCTAACTGAAATGTTTTGTAAAACAAGAATATTACTAATAAAATAAAATGGAAATATTATTTAGTGATACAAATTTTATCTGTGCTAGAGAGAGTCATTAAGATGTTTTTTCTATGTTATTTGCTTAGTCGAATTTAAATGGAAGTGATTTAGAACGAATTATGCTACCTAGAGGGACCAATAAAATATGTAAAGGACACATTGACCCTTGTATGGTTAGTTAACTGTCATTTACGCAAATCTCGATATCCGAATACGATATTCATCTCATCCGCAGCAGCTTTGCAAGTGGCTGATACTCTAAGAGACAGGCTTCTTCCATGTCATCGGCCATCACTTATTTTAGATTAGGTAGATGGGTGCCTTGTGACAAGGAGTCACTGCTCACTCAGACCAACAGTACGGGTCCATTGTGCCCAATCATTTAACCCTGAAAAGGCTGTAAAGAAAATCCGCCGTTAGATCCACCCAGAAAGTGATATGAATCTCAGGAGGTCCGCTAGCTCAACACTACCCAAGTCCTCCAGCTCCGAGAAGAAGTAACTACCAAGAGTCCTCATTCTTCTGACGGATAGGGCAGGACAGTCACACAACAAGTGACGAACAGATTCAATTTCTTCTTCGTCCCTGCAACTTCTGCAATAGTCATTATGCAGCACACCGAGTCGCTCCGCGTTAACGCCAATGGCACAATGTCCGGTAATTATGCCAGAAATGACCCGTGCGCTATAACGACTAAGTTTTACCAGAGAGGTTGATCTCTTCTTGCTGTAGGCCGGCCATAGTGCCCTGGCCGTTGCGCATGTTTCCAGATGAGCCCAGCGTCTGTTTGCTCGACCGGTGGCTTCATCCTCTATTTTTTTCCGCAAGGAACTGATTGGGGTTGCTGCAGAGGGGAGGGCCCGCGATAAGTGCAGCGCCGACCCTTTCCTAGCAAGCTCGTCAGCCCTTTCGTTACCTTCGATATCCATATGCCCTGGTACCCAGCAGAGGGTCACCGCATTGGCTCTAGATATCTCGTTTAAGAGTGATTTACAGCTTCTCACGAGCCTCGACCTAACTACGACAGAGTCCAGAGCCTTAACGGCTGCCTGGCTATCTATATAGACAGTGATCGTTTTACCAACGATATTACTCTCGCGTATAATTTCAGCAGTCTGTATAATGGCTGCGACCTCGGCCTGGAAGACGCTGCAGTCGTCGTTTATTCTAAAGGAGCAGTTTACTCCTAGGGCCTCACAATAAACTCGTATAGAAACGATATAGAAAGCCCACTCCTTTTTCTTCATGGTTCTTCGATTCTTCCAGTATATTCTATCCGGAATTCTTGTAGTGAATCTCCTTTCGAATGCTAGCATCGGGTTCATGTGATCAGTTCCCGTCAATCCGCTGGTTATCCCCCATCGGGACAGAATGGAGGTATCGCCGTAAAGGCTTGATGACCACAACCGGCCTTCTCTCAGTCTAACAGCGGTTTTAGCCGCCAGACTGCTGCAGTATATGTCATGCGGAATGAAACTAAGTATGGTTTCCATTGCCGCTGTTGGTGTTGTTCTTATTGATCCCATGACTCCGATGCATGCCGCCCTCTGGATTATGGTGAAGTTTGAAAGCAGATATTGCTTCTCAAGTGCCGTCCACCATACTAGTGAACCATATGTGAGAATGGGTCTTACAGCCGCCGTGTATATCCAGTACACCACAGCCGGTTTGAAGTCCCACGTATTGCTGAAAGCCTTTTTGCAGGAGTAGAAACCTACGCTTGCTTTTTTAATGCGTTCGGCAATATTTTCCTTCCAATTAAGTTTGGAATCTAGAACTACGCCCGGATACCGAGCTGAACTTAAGATACTTAGTTCAGTGCCACCAATATTTGGGGGTCTGAAGGTAGGGATTGATCTCCTTTTAGTGAAGAGAACTACCTCCCTCTTTGAAGGATTCACTCCCAGCCCTTTGCGGTTGACCCTGTTATCCACTAGTTGTAGCGCGAAATTGAGCCTTTCACTTAGGACTGGAGGAAATTTTCCAGAAACCAGGATAACGACATCGTCCGCATAGGCCCTCACGTTGAAGCCGTTTTCCTTCAGTATTACCAAGATCCCATCCACCCCAAGGAGCCATATTAGCGGGGACAAGACTCCACCTTGGGTTGTTCCTCTGCAGACCCTTCTCCGGATGGTTACATCTCCTTGCGTTGAAGATATAATCTTTAATTGAAGCATCTGCGCAATCCAGTTGCTTATTTCACTTATTTTACTTAGAATAATATTTCCTATCCATTGCCAGGACGGGATAGGTTGAAACAGGGAATGTTTTATGAATGGGGGGGTTCACATTCTCAAATATGCTTGACATGCATGGTTTGTTTGACTCGAATTTGAAAATGTGAACGCTCCATCAAACAGTTTGACAAGCATGTTGGATGGATATCAAAATATTTTAAAATTTTGCTTGATTGACACACATGTTTGAGAATATGAACGCATTCTTGTCAAACCAGGAGGAAATTTCATTCTAAAAAAAGTTGTCAATCTGTGCGCATCAAAGAAAAGAAAAAAAAAAGAAAAATGGCTAAAGAGAACTGATGTTTGACAGCCTGTTTGACAAATGTGAACGGAAAATGGCTTCAATCCATCAAACATCATCAAGCCATGCTTGTCAAGCATATTTGAGAATGTGAACCCCCCTAATGTTAAGTCTGTGGCATCTATTTGAGTGGTGCTAAAACTTAGGATCCTGGTGTATCCTCTCCTCATCACTCCTTCATTATTGTGATAATTTCATTGCTATGTCTTTCCCATAAATATTCAGAGCTGGAATGTGCAGTATTGTATCCAATACCATGGTAGGAATGATATGTAGACACTTGTCATTTACTTACTTAGATCCTCTTACCCCTCGGGGGGCATAGGGTGTCAACCACGCCTGTGCGACATCTTGTTCGTTTGAGTTGTCTTCGCGTCGTAGGGTGTATCCAATACAGTGCCACTTTCTTCTTCGTCTAGTAATGTTTATAGGTTCTTGACCCGTTCTCATATAAAGTTGTTCGTTGGAGATACGATTGGGCCAAAAAATCCTCAAGATGATTCTTAAACATTTGTTTACGAAGGCTTGAAGCTTGTGTATCTTAATGGTGTGAACCTTACTGCACCCATAAAGCAGCACCGATTCTACATTGGAGCGAAACAGTCACAACTTGATTCTTAAGCTGATAACATTGCTTCTCCCGATTTTGGATAGCATTCCTTCTCGATTCTGCTGCACACATCCAGTTCGGTGAAACCGCGATTTGCCGAGACCAAACTTCCTAGATCAAGAAAGTTGCCAACTTTCTCGGCTACCTGTCCGCCAATGTTAAGTTGAGTGCGGGTATTAGAAGTGCTCAGGGCTTTTGTTTTTGCTGTGTTTATACGTTTGTTTAGCCCCACTTTATTTGCCTTAGCTTCTAGATTTTGGGGCATCAAATGAAGGTCCATTATCCGATGTGAAAGTAGACAAACATCGTCAGCGTAATGTGGATATTTAAAGTAAGATATCATAGTCCAACAAATTCCATAGTTGCCTTCCGTCAACGCTGCACAGAGTACATCGCTGTTAACCACCAAGAACAATAGTGGTGACAATATGCACTCTGGGCGCCGTGGCGTAAGTGGTTAGTGTGTCGGATCACTACGCATGAGGTTCCAAGTTCAAATCCCAGAAAATACCAAAAAGTTTATTCACGGTCCTACCTCTCGCGAGCGTCTGACAAACATCCGAGAGTATTGTTGTCACGAAAAAGTTTCTCAAATCGCCGTTCGGATTCGGCATTAAACTGTAGGTCCCTTCCATTCGTGTGAAAAATATAACACACACAACATGAGTGGTTGCGAGAAGCTAGGCCCTGGCACTTAAAGAGCTGTTGCGCCAAATATTTGTATTTTTTATACACTCTTGACGTACTCCACTTTGGACTTCAAAATCCTCCATCACCTTGCCATTGTGTAAGACGTGACACTTACCGCCCTCGTATGTAGCCTTGATAATAAGTACAAGCTTTTCTGGGATGCCTCTCCTGCGCAAGGCCAACCAGATAGCATCTCGATCCAAGCTGTCGAAATCTTCTCAAAGTCGATAAACAGCAAATGTAGCGGAGTCCTGTAGTCAACGGATTTCGCGATTATGATCCGTAAGGTATTTTTGTGGTCGATGCAGGTAGATCCAGCGAGAAAACCTGTTTGTTCGACGTCGAGAATTAAATTGCTCTTTGATTCGTTCCAAAATTATTCCAGCTGTTATTTTGGCTACGGCTGGGAGAACGCATATACCTCTCCAGTTTCCGCATTCCGTCAAATTTCTCTTTTTCAGAAGCTTAATGAGCTTCCCCCTTTTCCACTTCTGCGGAAATTGTTCACTATCCTAAGCTCTCCGTATTAGAAGATGCAGCAAATCTGCCGATGTATTTGGCGCCGCTTGAAATAGTTCGCCAGGTATGCTATCAATACCCTCCGTCTTGTTCTTCTTGAGGGACTTGATTGCTGTTATTATTTCGGTTTTAATTAATGACGCTTGTCATTTCCTGGTTGTTATTGAAGATTGAGATGTAACTAATTTTTCCCAGTCCTGTTTACCAAACAAAGATTCCGTAGGTACATGGCCCATTAGTCTTTCTGCTGCAGTAAATAGCCAATGCAATATCTGCCGACAGACACTCTTATCTAGCGCAAAACTCTTTTACAAGTATACATATGTATATGTTTTATATCCTAGTATAGTACTGTTCTTTGGAATACCCCCGTAGGATGAGTTAAAGGGCGATAGTACCGAATGCGAACATAGTGTGGAGACTGTATCGTGGAGATCTTTGGTTCGACCTTTAAAAGCTGCAACATTAAAACGCAATCTATTAAAACAATAAAGCAAAACATTTTGTTTCGAAGTTGAATTTAAAAATGGCTGGACTATTAGAACAGGAAACAAGCTGAATTAACTTAATTAAAAATAAATAAATCAAATTAAAATAAAAATCCCAAGTTTTAACATTTCGTAAACTCCAGACAAAATATCTCACATGTCAAACAACTTAAATACGAATTATACAATTTTACAAATTCATTCATGTATCTTAAACAAAAAAAAAAGAAAATAATATATATTACATCCTTCCATCCATTAATTGCCCACGCTTAGCGAATTTATAGTTTTTTTGCGGTTCGCAGCTACGAAATAAAAACAAACGACAACTCGTGGAAACGTGCAGTTCCAAAAATACAAAAACGATTTAAAGTTTTTACTAGACAGTGCTGTATATATTTTCGCGGCCCCGAAATAGAACGCCAAGCGCCCCGAGACGAATGGCACGTTCAATGCGACCATAGACGTCATGTACACATACATCTCGCCCCATGCCACTTGTTTTGCAAATATATTCAAGTGTATATCATTTGCGACAAAAACAAACAAAAATTTCGTTTTTGTAAAATTTAAATATCTATCTCGTTGAAATTAATTTTTCTCAAAAGCGAAATTATACGAACTTGGCAACGTTCAAATATTGATGATGACGGTTGCGACCGCGACGACGACGATCGTTGTCGACGATAATCGTCAATATTGTACTTGTGGGATCTTAAGCGAATATATTTGTAGAATTTTTCTTAGATTATGAAAAATATTAAATCTTGCGATAAACGGTTAATGCAAATGGAAATGTTGACTGAATTTATATTTTTAAATATTAATAGAGTAGGTAAACAGGAGCACGTTCTAAAGTGACGATAATAATCATAAATTAAACTAAAATGTGATAAATTATACGAAAGCATAATATAATATAATATACGGATTCAGGGGTAGGAGAAGAAAATGAATGCAGCCACATTAGAAAAGAATACAAACGAGTTGAACTAAAATTCTGACAACTTTCTGTTATAATTTGCGAATCGAACAGTTCTTACTCACGAAGATCAGTAGTCGAATCGCGTCCTCCGTCAACGGATGACTGGTAACGTAATTTATATTGTGTTGTTTGTAGATCTAGCAGCAACATACATACAAATGACGTCACGAGTTATCCGTTCACGGATGACGCGAATCGACCCCAGGAGAATACGAATTCTCTGTGATAGATTTCAAAAATGAGCAAGTCTTGAATTTGCCAATCACGAAAATACCTACCAAATAATTTGCCAAATACAATCGTCGCGAAAAAAAATGTTCGTTTTCGTTTCGCTCAGACGATAATGTGGATAATGTTTTCGTTTTCAGCATACATGATTCGACGCCAGCAATTTCCAAATAGGTTCCGAAATCTCCTAGCGCCTAGAGCCTTCTGAAGATGTAGATACAATCCCGATCACTTCTATCAATTTGAATACCAACTTAGAATGAATTAAAAGCATTTCGTTCCTTGTCGCCAAAAAAAGTTTCTGGGCATTTGAATATTTGTTAGGGACGAGAACTTACTATATCAGTCTATGTCCATAAATGACTGACTAAGCTAAGAATCAGTCATGAGACTAATGACTACAAATTAGTCGGAACGGAGTACGATAAGCGCATGGCTACTAGAGCCGAGACACTATCAACCATTCTTAACGAAATACACCATCAATTACAAAAAAGAGTAGAAAACAGTCATGACTGAGAGCATAACCATACCGTACACGCAAAATACAAACAACACACGATTTCTGGCATAGTACCAATCTAGCCAGATGCAATAAACTGTTAACCCTCAGTACTAATCACGAATGACTTCTATAAAAAGTAGTCAAGAGTGATTACCATCAACAAATTACTGGCAGATACCAAGCAATCACGAAGAAGAAACAGTCGCTGCGACATTTATTTTTTTCTAAATTATTGAACATTTTCATTTTTGGCCATACAATTTGGAATAACGTTAGCCGTGTGTCAACTAAAAGCAACGAACATGGAACGAAATAGGCGTTTTAGAGTTCAGACTTCGATTACCGAAACAAACGATATTCAGACTAGGTACGTAGTTATATGCTATCAGTCGAAAGTGAGACATCATCAGATCAGCAGCTCAATACCACCAACCGCCCGAAAGTAAGTTACTCGTAAGTAAGAGCGTTCTGGCAAGTGAACTAGATGAACTAGTTCCAAAGGATTCGCTACATTCGTTCATTTCATTGTATTAAAACGAACTACTTTCTTACTTAGGTGACGCTACAATCCGGGGTGGACCTAGACCTCAACCAACAAACCTCTCCTAGCAGCCCGGTTACGATCCAGCTAACTCCAGTTGCGCGCCCCAAGTTGGTTGAGGTCCCCCTTCACTTGTTTGCGCCATCTACAGAGTTCGGGCTGTAACTTTGGGCTCTATCCGCTCTACATGACCCAGCCATCTTAGTCGCTGTATGTGAACTCTTCTGGCGAAGTCGATGTCCTTGTATAGGCCGTGTAGTTCGTCATTAGCCGTATTTTATTATCACCCAAGGTCCGTATAGATCACATGACGAAAATAAAACGATCCGGATCTGGATCAACGAAATTATTTTCCTTGTGTCTTGTAGTGTGGTTGTGTAACCTACCAAGGAATAAAAAAAAAAAAATCTAGATCACGAAATTAATCCTGATAGAAAGCAAGATCTCGTATTATTGTTGTATTGCATAGAAACCAATGATCCATATAGATCATGAGTGATAATAAAATACGGCTATTGTAACCTTCTCCTCCACTCGCCGTCTATGTAGACGGGTAGATCGATATAGGGTTATGTTGCTCAATTGTCTTCTTAGCCCATAAAAATAGCGATTACAAATACAAATATTTGGCGCAACAGCTCTTTAAAGTGCCAGGGCCTAGCTTCTCGCAACCACTCATGTTGTGTGCGTTATATTTTTCACACGAATGGAAGGGACCTACAGTTTAATGCCGAATCCGAACGGCGATTTGAGAAGCTTTTTCGTGACAACAATACTCTCGGAAGTTTGTCAGACGCTCGCGAGAGGTGGGACCGTGAAAAAACTTTTTGGTGTTTTCTGGGATTCGAACTTGGAACCTCATGCGTAGTGATCCGACACACTAACCACTTACGCCACGGCGCCCAAAATAGCGATTGGCTAGAGTAATTATTTGTTTGATCTCCCTGCTGGTATCATTTGACGAGTTCACCATAGAACCTACTTACTTACTTATGTCCTGTATCCCCTTGTGGGTCATAGGGCCTCTACTTCGCCTACGCGCCATCGTGTACGGTTTCTGGCAATGTGTCTGAGTTCTCCCCAACTTTTCCCTAACTGTCGTGCCTCCTTCTCGACTGTTCTGCGCCATGTTCTCCTCGGACTGCCAGGTCTTCTGCCATCCTGAGTTAAAGGGTTCCATTGCATAGCATGGTTCGCTATGGAACTGTCACCCTTACGGAACGTCTGACCAATCCAATGCCACTTCCGCCATTGGATGGTTGTGCCTATTGGTTCCTGACTCGTTCTCTCGTAAAGATGTTTGTTAGAGATACGATTGGGCCAGAAAATCCTTAAGATATTGCGCAGGCAACTATTAACAAACGTTTGCAGCTTTCTGGTGATAGTAGTGGTCACTCTTCACGTGCTGCAACCATATAACAGCACGAATTCAACATTGGAGCGGAACAGTCTTATCTTGGTGCTCAAACTGATTGCATTGCTTCGCCATATTTTGGACAACATCCCGAACGCGGACTTTGCTTTGGCGATCTTGTTGGCTATATCTAGTTCGGTTCCACCATCGGTCGAGACAATACTCCCAAGATACTGGAAATCCTTTACTCTCTCTACCGGTTGTCCAGCAATGCATATTTGAGCCGATGAGTTAGTTCCAAGGCTGATAATTTTAGTTTTTGCCGTATTAATTTTCAGACCAACGACGCCTGCCTCCCTCTCCACATCTGCTGTCATTTGGTAGTGGTCCATAATTCTGTGGGAGATTAAGCATACGTCGTCAGCGTAGTCAAGATGTTTCAGTTGAGATGTAAGAGTCCATCGAATTCCTCCGTTTCCCGTCGACAAAGCTGCATGAAGCACATCGCTAATCACCAATAGGAATAATATTGGTGAAAGGATACAGCCTTGTCTTACCCCACTTTGGATCTCAAATTCCTCAGACAACCTCCCCCTGTGCAGAACGTGACATTTGGAGCCTTCATATGTAGCTTTGGCAATAGCAATTAGTTTATCGGGAATACCTCTCCTGCGTAAGGCACGCCAAATAAATTCCCTGTTGACATTATCGAACGCCTTCTCAAAATCGACGAACAACAGGTGGAGTGGCGATCGATATTCAACGCACTGTTCGATAATAATCCGCAGGGTGTTGATGTGGTCGACACAGGAGCATCCAGAGCGGAAACCTGCTTGTTCGGCATCGACTGTGTTTTCGAGTTGTTGTTTGATTCGCTCCAGAATGATTTTAGCTATTATCTTAGCTACAGCAGCCAGCACGCAGATACCCCTCCAGTTTCCGCACTCCATTAAATTTCCTTTCTTAGGAAGCTTGACGATCATTCCCTTTTTCCACTCGTTGGGAAATTCTCAGCTTCCCAAGCTCTCCCTATAAGTGGAAGCAGAAGCTCAGCCGATGTTGTGGGCGCTGCTCGTAAGAACTCTGCTGGAATACCGTCAAGTCCTATCGCCTTGTTGGTTTTGAGTGCCTTGATCGCGGTAGTGATCTCATCATTACTGGGAGTCGTGGTGCGTATTCGGGAACTTCTCACCTCGGGCATCTCAGTCTGATTTGGGAGCATATCGCAAGCGAATACAAGGTTCAAAACCGTAGCAAAATGCTCTTTCCATCTCTTGAGCTGGTCCTCATCCGAAATGAGCAAGGAGACGTCTAGGCTTTTCACTGGATGTTGGCTGGAGCTGCGACCACCTGTCAGCTCTTTCGTGATTCTGTAGACGGTCCTGCTGTCGCACCTCCATGCAGCATTCTTGCGTTGTCGTGGGATCTTCGAACTGCAGCAGTGCGTAGTTGGGGAGTAGCTATCATAAGATGGTGATCACGTACTATCCCCATATCTGCCCTTCGCCTGTTTCGGACGTCCAGAAAACTACTTCTAAAGCGGCGGCTGATGGCAAAATGGTCAATTTGGTTGGAGGTTGCTTGCCTGTCGTTGGAAACCCAGCTGACTTTGTGGCAGGTCTTGTGCTCAAACATGGTGCCACCTATCACAAGGCGGTTGGCATTGCAGAAATCCACAAACCTTTCGCCGTTGTCATTGCGGTTGCCTAGTCCATGCTTCCCGATTACATGCTTGAGCCCTTCGTCGTCGTTGCCTACATTGGCATTCAAATCCCCCATCACTATGACAATGTCTCCATTTGGTGTTGTGTTGATGACGGCGCTTAAGAGATTGTAGAAGCTCTTCTTTTCGTCCTCAGACGAACTATTCGTTGGAGCGTAACACTGTATGATGGTGACGCGTCGTACTCTAGTCCGGAATCTGGCCGTCAAAATCTTATCACCATGAGACTGCCAGGAAATTAGGCACTTGCGTGCTATTGTTGTTAGCAGTAGTCCGACTCCATATTCCCGCGGACTTCCGGATGGTCTTCCAGAATAGAATAGTACAGTGTTGCGCGTTGGAGACCGGTACTCGCCCGCTTCTAACCATCTTACTTCACTTACCCCCAAAATGTCCAGTTTATATCGCTCCTTTTCCAGTTGGAGAAATCTGGCATTGTAAGGACCTTCGCTTCCCGAGTCGAGGAGCGTCCTTACATTCCAGAAACCTATTTTTGTCCGGGTACAATAGCCAAAAGTCGCCAACATGTGATCATTCCTTATCCGAGGCATAGTGTCGGTTTCTGTAGCGAGCTGGTTTCAGTAACGCAGGTTGCTGGCCCACGTTACCTAGCCTAGAATCAACGCCCTAGACAACCCGCACTTACAATTTAGCCTACACGTATAAGGGTTGCCCGGGGACCACCACTAGGAGGTAAAGTAAGCACTTCATCACGAACTTGATTGTTGCGCTACTGGCCCAAGCCAAGTTTTGGGCAGTCAGTAGTTTCCCGATCAATCGCAATGCAGGTCCCAAAAGAACCTAGGCAGACAAAGTCCTTTACTACCTCAAAATTATATCTGTCTATTGTGGCGTTCTGTCCAAGACGCCGATGGGTGTTTTTTTTTGTAGACAGCATACTAGCATATTTCTTTTTGCTTTCATTGACCGCTAAACCCATCTTTGCTGCCTGTTAATAATCGTATAGATTGAAAACTAAAGAGTCAGTTGAATAACTTTCAAGAAAGTAAAATGCTTCGACCTCATGTCTTATGTGCTTAGATCGGTTGTAGGTGTTTGAGATGAATGAGTACTGAATAGATCTGACTATAGGCCATCCTCATGTGTACCTATATACTATGTCGGTAACTATGGTTCCAAATGTTAGTTTTAGCTGTGTGATTCTTAGAAATTATCTGCATGAAAGTTATTCTCGTCAGATAGTTTGATACATGGTGGTTAGTTCGTGTGCCTTGTCGTAGTTTAAGAATTCAATCCTGATAAATTTGATAATTCAGGCTATCAGACGTCGAAATAAATAAGTTTAAAAGAAAATTGTCAAGGAATGAGGAATATGAGTCATGAACTAGAAGCTCAAAGAGCTATCTGCAATCTACCCGTAAGTATGTAAAGCACAAGTTGCACAAGATTATGCCAATTGACGAAAACCCTCCCTGCCTCATAGCAAAATTTACTAGCGTGAGTAATCAAATCTTTATTGGAAAATTGTCCTAAATTTTCAACCCCCACGACTATTTCCTAACTTGTGTCAATCTATTTTACTTCTCAGTACCATGGACTATTTGGACTTTGACATCGATTCCCTTACCCAGTAACAAGCTCCATATTTCCAATCAATTTACATAAGTCGCTTCGAAATCGTTTGCTGCTTATGGAGATCCTAAGTGCATATAGACACAATTTAATTGAATGATGGCAGACAAATTCATTTAGATGGCAGTTCTCCAGCTCATAATTCAACTCACTCCTCTGGGTTCTCCGTCCTCCTCCATTGATGAAAGTGTCGACTAGAATTCAATAATTGCACGTGGAACTAATTGCTAGGCTAGTTGGCTAATCAACTTCGATCGATTTCTTTAGAATGATCACGCTCTGGCAATTGAATGTGATTTAGATTATTGATAAATGTGTTTCTGATTGGGTAAATGAGTTACATACGAGTATTATGGGTTCCCTATTATTCCAGACCAAATGGCTGACTATTTCGAAGAACTTGGACACGAACCAACCGGCCCTAATGGACCCGAAGACTTTGCCAAGCACTTTAGGCGCCTTCAGGTGTTGGCCATTATGAATGGAATTGACATTGAGATAGAAGTTCCAGAGGCTTCAAAGAAGGCGATTGCTAATTTACCAGTACATGAACTGGAAGAAGATGATCCTGATATGGAATGTGCTGTATGCAAGCAACCGGGAGAAAAGGGCGAGAAGTATAAGATTCTTCCATGCAAACATGAGTTCCACGAGGAGTGTATACTTTTGTGGTTGAAAAAGGTAGACATTTTGAATAATTTGTAAAGCAATTTGTAATTTTTATTCTTTTAGGCTAACTCGTGCCCAATGTGTCGTTTTGAGTTGGAAACCGATGACCCGGATTATGAAGAATTGCGCAAGTTTCGACAGAGAGAGCCCGAACGTCAGGAGCGTTTGAATGACTTGATGGATTCAATGTTTAGTTAAAACAAATAAATTTTTCTGGTTATATGTCGGTGTGTCGGTGTACGAATATTTAAATTTCAATAGTAATGTCGTAGAATGAATTTATTAATGATGGAATGGGAATCTTTTGTTTTATTGCCCTTGTTGCAGACTCTTCGAAACTTACGCAGATAAGATTAGAAGAATTTCCTTGAATAAGAAACCAAACGGATGTTGTGGACTTACTTCATCAGGGCGAAAATGGTCGAAGCCGGTTAAATGTAGTATTATTCTGTCACCCAAGCAGACGAACAATTTAGTTTTCGATTGCCAAATTGAGGATTCAAAATTGAGGAATCACCAGGAGATGTTACCTGATGAAATTAGCAAAAACCAAATCGACGAAGCTGTGAGTTACTTTGTAAGTTCGGTTCTCGATTGTATTGACCAGTCAGTACCTAAAAAGTCAATCGATGGAATAGATATACTCCCACGTCACATCGTGAATCTAATCAAGGTAGGGAATTATACCAGATCCAGGTGGATCTTCAATCCTAACCCGGAGGGACGAGGCAGTAGAGGGCATCCTCACCGTAGGTGGCGCGCACAAATTAAAGGGGACGTAGACGAGCTTGGAGTGCGCAACTGGAGACCATTAGCTAAAAACCGAGCTAAACGGAGACGACTGTTGGTTGAGGCCCAGGTTCACCCCGAACTGTAGCGCCACCTAAGTAAGTAAGTAAGATTGATAAAAACCAGAATGAATTTTTATTTAACCGAAGCAAAAAGTTTTAACGGCAACCATTAAGAGAATAATTTTGAGTTTTAGAAACAACTGCTGGAATAGAAACTGCAAATTCTGGACAAATGCAGCAAACTATTTTGCGATATAATTGAGGTTATTGAACAGAAAAATTGTATTATTCCCGCATTTAAGGAGGGAAACACTATGTTGGTGTCCAGTTTTGGAAAAGCGAATGCACTGGCTTATGCTTTTTTTCCTAAGGAATGGAACACAGCAAAAGTTATAGCCTTTCTGAAAGCAGGTAAAAACGCTAGCCTGGCTAGTACTTATAGGCCAGAACATTTGCAGAATGATAGTCAAAATAAAACGAACAGCCCCTTTAAATGAGAACATTTCGGTTCACACAATTCAAGCCACAGTACACTAAATTCATCGCATAACAAACACATTAGAAATAATCTTGATAGAGGAAAAAGTATGGGTATTGTCCTTCTTGACGTTGAAAAACTGTTCCACACTGTTTGGCACAAGGGTTTGATACACAAACTTTTTAGCCTGCATTTTCCAGTCGATCTGGTTAAGACAGTTCTGTCATTTTTATCAGGGCGTGCTTTCATAGTATTAGTAAACAACTGGCTATTAGCAGCTTTTCCTATTGAATCAGGGGTACCCCGGGGCTCGATGCTTGGGCCAATCCTGTGCAATATCTACACACATGTTTTCCCAAGATTAAATAATTGCGAAATTTATTCTTCAGATTCAATGGGTTCAAACATTGTTACTAATTTGCAATCTGATTTAAATGTGGTCCAAACATACTTCGATAATTGGAACATTCAATTAAATGGTTGAAAGACCTAGGCTGTCTTTTTCCAAGAAAAATGAAAGTCTGCTTCTCACTAAGCAACAGGCTAGTATTAAATAATATACAAATGGATTGGGAATTAAGTACTAAATATCTTGGGGCACACCTAGACAAATCATTATGATTTAGTCTTGATTTTTTTTTTTTTATAATTTGCGCGCACTCAAAGGGAGGGTTATGAATACCTTTAACATGTTTATACACAGTGCGGGCGTTGGAAAGGATGGATAGAGAGAGAGAGAGAGAAAGATTTTGGTGTAATGGTTCTTGAAGCTCAGTTGTTTATGCTTCAGCTATTCTCCGTGGGTGGGGTTCAGATAACTGGGAAGATTTTTGTTATTATTGTCTTTGCTTCTAATTCACAGTACTTTCTTCCCGATAACCGATGTCAGGGGCAAATCATCATCAACAGAGCGAACAATTTTTCCAGCCACATGACCAAGCTACTGCCAGTGTTATGCCTTCGCAGTAGTGTTTACACAAGCTTTCGAAAATGATCGGACTGACTTCATACATTTCATGAGAAATAAATAAATGCTTGCTGACATCAGGATTTGAACAATGAACCATTAGCGTGGCAATTGATGATGTTACCACTACACCATTGCCACCCATGTCCAAGAAACCCGCTTTTTCTTCAATTATCAATTGAAGTTTTGTAATAACTTTGTTAAGATTATATTAATCTTTAGCAGTAAGGTTGCCATAACCATTCTCTGTATATTGTGCAATAGTGGTTTTAAAAATGTATTTTTGTTGAAATAAAAGATAACTAAACTTCATTCTATTCAAAACTGGGCAGGCAGTAGCTGTCTATTGATACACTGAAAGTTGTTTACCAAAAGTTTTCAAAATTAGTTGGGAAACCTGAAGAAGGGACATTCGCCGCTACTCTTTGCACCACGACAATAGCCGCGATTTGTTTTCCCCCTGAACTTAACTAGTTCATCTCAAAATAAAAAAACGCTCCTGGTTCACCTTGAAATTTTATTTTCACAAGTTGGTAGCAGCAGCTACACACTGACGTTTAATATGGATTAAAAAAGGCGTAAAAATAGCAATGCCAGTGTTATGCCTTCGCAGTAGTGTTTACACAAGCTTTCGAAAATGATCGGACTGACTTCATACATTTCATGAGAAATAAATAAATGCTTGCTGACATCAGGATTTGAACAATGAACCATTAGCGTGGCAATTGATGATGTTACCACTACACCATTGCCACCCATGTCCAAGAAACCCGCTTTTTCTTCAATTATCAATTGAAGTTTTGTAATAACTTTGTTAAGATTATATTAATCTTTAGCAGTAAGGTTGCCATAACCATTCTCTGTATATTGTGCAATAGTGGTTTTAAAAATGTATTTTTGTTGAAATAAAAGATAACTAAACTTCATTCTATTCAAAACTGGGCAGGCAGTAGCTGTCTATTGATACACTGAAAGTTGTTTACCAAAAGTTTTCAAAATTAGTTGGGAAACCTGAAGAAGGGACATTCGCCGCTACTCTTTGCACCACGACAATAGCCGCGATTTGTTTTCCCCCTGAACTGAACTAGTTCATCTCAAAATAAAAAAACGCTCCTGGTTCACCTTGAAATTTTATTTTCACAAGTTGGTAGCAGCAGCTACACACTGACGTTTAATATGGATTAAAAAAGGCGTAAAAATAGCAATCGAAGTGAGAAAAGTGCTTAATATTTTTATATTTTTCTTTAATAATTAAGTGCTTTTAGATACTTATGTCAGAAAGTGAGGATACGACAAATAACTATGATTTACTTCTGCCATTCAGCAAAGCTGCCAATCTTACATATCATTTTTTTCAAGCTCAAGTGCTGGTTCAATTGTTGCTTTTACATCCTGTGTAAAAATATGAACTGAACCAGTTCACGGGGAAAACAAAACGCGGCTAATGCATCTGCTTATACTGCGGAAAACACAGCGAGATCTCAAGCCAGCATCTCATCCCCCAGATCTAGCGCCTTGTAATTTTTATTTGTTCGCAGAAGTAGAACCAAAAATTAGTTCAACGGTCTTTATTTCAAATGAGAGAATATAAAAGCAGTAAATGCTGAAATCGAAATTCTTTAAAAGTACGATTTTGAGAGGTGACTCTACCATTTAAAAAAAAAAAATTCCATTGTTCGTTTATCTGGACGAGTACGACGATCGAAATTTGAGGTAAGCACAGGTAAACTTGTCACGACCGAACGCAAACGGTGGTAAAAAAAAATTGGATAATTTGCAAGCGTTATTCATGCATGTACTTTTCCATGGTTAAATGGTAAGTATAGCCGAGTTGAAACGTCAAGCAAACCGGCAGCTAACTTTAAGCATAGCCGAGCAACACCATTCGAAAAATGGTAGGTAACAATTAAAACCCCCTATACTTCGAGTACTTCTAAGGCCACACAAAAAGCAAACCTGTCATTAAAAGAAAAAAAAATATTGTTAGCATTCTTTTCTGTACGGCATACTGTAAAAAGTCAAAAGAAACAAAATCGCGCCTAGAAATATACCACGCAGAATCATCAAACTCGTATCATAAACTTAAGTTATGTACCAATTCCATTTTGTACTCTAAAAAAAGCTAGCTGCGTTCAGTGAGCAAACTACGGTCTACAAAAATGTCATTCACTATATGATTTCTAAACATGGAGATCGATTTACTCTGTGTGTGATCTACGAATCCCGCGGAGATTATCTTCGATTGCCTCAGCAGAAATTTTCCTGTTGACATGATCAGCGTTTTCCGCTAAGAAGCAAACAAAATGTTAGTTATAGTTTTCATAGGGTATGTTCCCAGAAGAAAAATATTTATTTTCCTGCATACCGTACGTTTAGCAGTTCCACTCCAAACTTATTATTTTAACTTTCAGTTGCATACGGTAAATACGCGCCATTGTAGAAAATAATTTGACCATCAAACCTTTCTGCTCTAATTCGCCTTTAAAAATGCTAAAATACTCCTTTCCGAGTTCAAAACTGCGATTAAGGAAACCCATAAAACCGATTTGGATCAGAAATTTGAACAAAATTGTGATTTATGATTAACTAAACGGTTTCATCGGACCGTATCATATTGTGATAAAATTTAGTTTTCCTAGGGGAAAAGTATATTGGAGAAAAAATGAAAACACGTGCGACCTTTGTGAAATATGAAAATTAACTTCATTTTATTCTTCTCTTTCTTTTTCTATCTTAATTCTATTTTCTTTGTGCCCCCTATAGCTGGATCCACGTAGCTAAGTTAGTCTCAAGGCAACGCCATCTGCACATTCGTAACACTGCCCCTCCCTCTAAGCGTGAGACTGCTGGCCAAGCTGGATGAACGGAGCTAATCTGTCGTAGTGCACCACCTTCGTAGTCCTCCTTCCGAAATCCTTGCAAATCCTATAGATGACGTCGGACAACCGATCACTGATGGTATACGGACCCTCCCAATCTGTCTGCAACTTTGGGCTGTATCCCTTTTTCCTCTTAGGGTTATACAGCCAAACTTTTTCCCCAACTGCATACGAATGATCATTGGTCCGCATATCGTAGCGCTAATTTGCTTTTCCAGTTGATAGTAGCGACCTTTTCCTAGCTAGTTTGTGAACATATCGTAGTGATTCCTGAAGTTGGCATAGGTATGTGTTTGTATCTGGCTTTTCGTTTGGACTAATTCCGATGCAGGCTTCTATTGGCATACGCAACTCACGGTCATATATTAACATCGCCGGTGTTTCTTGGGTTGTAGCGTGAACCGCAGTCTTATAAAGCGAACATTAAGAGTGGAAAAGGGCGATCCCAGTCACGCTGATGATCTTCACAAAATTTGGCAAAGTAATCCAGGATAGTGCGATTGAATCTTTCAATCATGCCATCTGATTGAGGGTGGAGCGGTGTCGTCCTCGTTTTTTCTATCCCTAATCGTTTCATGACTTTCTGAAAGATTTCGGCTTCAAAGTTTCTCCCCTGGTCACTATGCAATTGCAGGGGCATGCCGTGGCGAGAGAAAACTTCGTTAATTAATTTATCGGCAACCCTTTCTGCAGTCTGATCCGGGATCGGAAAACACTCGGGCCATTTTGAGAAATAATCCATACAAGCTAGAATGTATCGGTTGCCACTATCACTTCTTGGAAGGGGACCCAGAATGTCGATGGCAACCCGCTCGAATGGAGCTCCAACGAGATAGGTTTGCATGGGAGCCGTGCGTGTGGAGATGGCGCCCTTCCTGGCTTGACAAACTACACAAACCTTGCACAAAATACGTACATCTTCTGCACAACCGACCTAATAGAAGGAGTTTTTAAGTTTTCGTAGTGTTTTTTCGACACCAAAATGTCCCCTCCACAGGGCTTGAGTGAACTTAGCTCAGAATGGATTGTCGAAGCTGGTGAGGAACTAAAATTTGTAGAGTCGTCGAGTGTTTCTTGAAGAACTTTCGACAAGCGACATGATCATTCAAGCAAAGCGTTTCCCACATTGTCCAATATGCTTTAACATCGGGTTCTAGGTGTCGTATTACCTCCATGGTAGGTCTTTGTTCCTTCTCAAGCCATTCGTGCACCAATCCCAAACAAGAATCCTGTTTCTGAAAAGTTGGGACATCTCTAATGGACCTGCAAAAATGTACCTGCATGACATCTGGTTCTTCCTTCCGTGCACAGTATTGACAATGGCTAGAGACGCATGGGCGTCTAGAAAGTGCGTCTGCATTTCCATCGCGATTTCCAGACCGGTGTTCAACCGAAAAATCAAACGCAGCCAAGCATTCTATCCACCGGGCGATTTGACCATCAGGTTCCTTAAAATTTAAAAGCTACCTAAGAGATGCAATGGTCGGTTCGTATTCTAAAATGTTTGCCAAGCAGATAATGTAGAAAGTGTTTTACTCCAGTGATAACAGCTAACAATTCTTTTCGCGTTACGTAGTAGTTCACACAACTCCACAGGCGTAATTACTAGCGTCTGAATTTACGATAAATGGGTCCTCATCATTTGGAAGGGCCATAACTGGGGCAGTGGTTAGTCGGCTTCGCAGTACATAGAAGGATTCTTGGCATTTCCTATTCCATTCAAAAAGACGACGTTTTTCTGTCAATCGAGTGAGTGGCTTAGCTAGCTCCGAAAACGACTTTATAAAGCGCCTATAGTATGCGCAGAAGCCCAAAAAAGATTGCACCTCTTTTTGCAGCGAGGTGTTGGCTAATCTCTTACTGAGTTTACTTTATCTGGGTCCGGGGCGATACCTTCACCGGACACTATATGTCCAAGAAATCTTACAGAATTTCTACAGAAAACCGACTTATTGGGAGCTATTTTCAGTCCAGCCTCAATAATGCGTTGAAAAACAAGACGAAGATTTTCATTTAAGCCTTGGAATGTAGCAGAATGAACGATGACATCATCAAGGTATACCAGACAGACCTGGTATGGGACGTCACGAAGAACTTTGTCCATAAGACGCTGGAAGGTGGCAGGGAAGTGGCAGCAAAAGGCATTACATTGAACTCCCAGAGTCTCCTACCAATGGTGAATGCCGTGTGCTCCTTTGACGACTCCTCCAGCTCTACCTGCCAATAGCCCGATTTAAGATCAATTGAAGGAAACCAATTGGACCCCGCTAGCGCTTTTAGTAGCAAGTGGATTCGTGGGAGAGGGTATGAGTTCATTTTTGTTTCCTCATTTAAACGCCTGTAGTCCACACAGAAACGGCGAGTACTATCCTTCTTAGGGACCATTACCACGGGAGACGACCACGGTATGATGCTAGAGGGGCGTATGATATTTTGGGACTGCATATCTTGCACGAGCTGATCAGCTTCCTTCCTTCTTTTCGATGCTTTAGAACGCTGGTTCTTCCAAGGTCATTGCTGCCCCAAGAAAATGCTGACTTATTAGCATAGAGTAGAGCTTTTAGTTTCTTAATTTCTTCACTATTTAAACTTTGTGTAGAGGTCGCTAGGATATTCCGTATCTACGTGCAACGAACTTAAGCAAGAGCTGTGAATATCGTCCACGTTTTCTATAATCTGCCGTTGAGAATCCCGCAAGCCAAGTAGCTTTATTTTGTGTTTGCCTTGAAGTAGCAAGGAACCAGATTTGAAATTGATGACACATCCATGGGATACCATAAAGTCTAGGCCCAAAATGCACTTTTCCGATATATCAGCTACATAGGCCGCAATCGTAGCACTAAACTGCCCAAGTTTGATAGAAAAAAAAACTCTTACCTTTGACGTTGATGAAATTACCGTATACGCTTTGGATGAACGTATGACAAGATGATAATGACCGAAGCTGCTGTTAAGTTAGTACGGTTGGATGAACTATGGTTCTTGTAGCACCGGAATCCACAACAAATTGGCAGAGGGTACTACCCACATATCCAGTAACAAAGAGAAAGTTATCTCCACATGCACAAATTTGGATTTGCGGCCCATTCTGTTCAACTGGAGCTGTCCCTTCACAGTTTACGGAAAGAGTTGATTGCGAAAGGTTTCTGGACGTAAGTTTTCGCTGCTGTGGTGGATGACTGGGGATATTTTTATTGTTAATAGATACAAAGTTCTCTCTAGTTACTCGTATTGCCTGCAAATTGGGAGAAGCAGTAACCGTCAAGAACATCTGTCGTCCGCATAGGATAAGCGATATTCGCTAGACGCTGTAATTCTGTGGCGAATTCGATAAACTTTCACCAGTCTTTTGAACACGTCCTCTTAATTGAGCAGGTGCCGTTCCGCCGATGTTAGTTGTTCCAAATCGCCTACATAGTGCTGGTACTAACAGCTTAAAATTGTCTCTTACATTTTCACCCAAGGACTCCAAGTAGCTTAACGCAGACCCGCGTAGGTTTACGCACATGAATATTGCCGCTTCCTCGGTTGTCCATCCATTTCCTTTGCAAACCATGTTCAAGTGAGTCGCGTACAGCTCCCAGCAACGTTTTCCATAGTACTCCATAAGTGGTAACACAGGTTTGGAAATTGTACGCTTGACTTCCCCTGGGGATTGACAGGTGGTAGAAGAGAGGTTCCCCGGCTCGCTATTGGCGGACCTATGTATGGGTTGCTGTGGATTGTTACTAGAGGTTTCCTGCGCTCTTTTGGTTGACGATCGGATAGGACGTGAGACTTCCCCTGGAGATGGTCGAAGGGTTGAAGAGAAATCTCTCGATTCCATATTGTTGGACGTATCCATGCGTCGCTGTGGATAGCTACAAGCTCGTCGCGCGTCTTGGGTTGACGATCGAAATGTTTGGTTGAGGGAAGGGGGCTCTACGGTAGATTCAAAGACACGTTCAGCAAAGGTTGATGAGCTTAGCGTGCGTTCGATTTCGCCGATTCTATTCTCAAACGTAGTGGTAAATTCTGTCAAACATGCTCCGAGGTTAAGCACTGCGTCCAGTAGACTTGCCGTGTCTGCATTGAAGCGTGGGCCATTCATGTTCGGAATATTGGAATAAAACCCCACACCTGACACCAATGTGATAAAATTGACTTTTCCGGGGGAAAAGTAAATTGGAGAAAAAATTAAAACACGTGCGGCCTTTGTGAAATATGAAAATTAACTCCATTTTATTCTTCTCTTTCTTTTTCTATCTTAATTCTATTTTCTTTGTGCCCCCTATAGCTGGATCCACGTAGCTAAGTTAGTCTCAAGGCAACGACATCTGCACATTCGTAACAATATATTTAACAGTGTAGCAAGTTTTGGTGTCGCTGTCACTGTCGTACGTCCTATCAAAAGTTGAAGTACACACAAATGAATAGAAGTGAACGCAATGAGCCGCTGTCGCTGTCATTGTCGCCTGAGTTGGTCAACTTTTAATATTTATCGCGCGACAAGGCTGAGAAGTAGTAGGCAATGAAGGAGCAGCAAACACAAAAATTGATTCGACTAGTGAAATCATATGAAATATTTTGGAATCTATCGCACCCGCTTTAAAAAAAGAAGCCCTTTCCAGGCTTTTATTCGAATTTAATAAACACATTATCAATCCAGTTGATATTTAAATAACATAAGTATGCGACTTCATTGTGGACACATTTTTTGAGAGACATTGATATGCGACGCGATTGACCTATGAGCGCGACCAACGGCATCGACAGCGACACCATTGTGTTAAAGCAGTAAAGGTGTAGAAATTATTTGACATTAACTGCGCTTAGTGCACCGTTGTATCCGGTCGGATCTTCTACTTATGTATTAAATTTATTATCATTATATTCAAATTTAACTTTCCTTTTACCTTACGTATCTGTAATTCATAAAATTATTTTGACGTCAAACTACCAAATGGAGTAAAACAGCTGTAAATTATACTGGCGTTAGTGAAAGTATGTGTACATTTCTAAAGAATCCGAGATTTGTAAAAAGGGATTTGGACTTATACATTTAAATATCAACTCGATCCCTCGAACCCGCATATAAACATGGCGAAAGTTATTGCAAAAGTTATTGTGAACATATTTCTACATACGAGGTACAGGAGGGTATCCAAATAAGGTCTGCAAGAGCAAGGAGTGCAAGCAAGATAAAAGCAAATCTTTAATTCACTTGTTGCTCACACTGAAGTCATTTGTTGCTTACACGTCGATTTACGATTTTAAATTACGACTTATTGGTTTGTTTTGTAAACATTTTTGGTTGCTACATATCTTTTGTTTTACCTCGCTTTAGGGTGTTTACACTTGTATCGGTCCCACTATTAAGGAATGCGGTCAACCTATGAGGTGTGAGATATTAGTCCGCCCTTTTCAAACTCTTTTTTGTGGCTTGTCGCACATACCAATACATGTGTAAACGATATTAAACTGTACTGTTCGACGTTTTGGGACCATTCTCTTCAGCCAGGTGTACGACTCTCCGTGCACTAATCGAATAAGTTTCCGTGCAACTCTTACGATTTCCGAGCTAGAAACTAATATAATTTCCATGCAAATTGTTTCAAGGGTGTGCAGTTAAACAATACAATAACTCAAAAAAAAAAAAAATTTTAAAATTGTTTATCTCACTTACTAACCCCTAGTCTCCACTGGTAATAATTCATTGCACGAAATATGTCAAGGAATTGAAATTTCCAATGGAGACCGCAAATTTCTTGAAATAATTCATTTCATTTGCGGCCTCCATTGGAAATTTGGATTGCTTGACATATTTCTTGCAATGAATTATTGCCAGGGGAGATTAGGGGTAGCGGAGGTCCTAACAATCACCAATCCACCAATTTTCTTATAAGAACTCCAATAAGAATTTACAAATTTAATAACAATCCAGCTGGAATAGGACATCCTGTTTTATATCAACATTTATTTCGTTTTTTGGTCATCCTGAAGTTTATATATTAATTCTTCCAGGATTTGGAATAATTCTCATATTAGCTTAAATTTTTATATTTGTTTAATAATTAAGTGTCTTTAGATACTTATGTCAGAAAATGAGGATACAACAAATAACTATGATTTATTTCTGCCATTCAGCAGATCTGCCAAGCTTTACACATAATTTTTTTTTTTTTTCAAAAGCCATCTAGTGGTGAGGTATGGGATAGAAATTCTGGTTCAAGAAAATTGAACCAGCTCAAGTGCTAGTTCAATTGTTGTTTTTGCATCCTGTGTAAAAATATGAACTGAATGAGTTCACGGCTATTATTAGTCAAGAATGCGGAAAACGGAAACATTTGAAAGTTTTATTTGTGTACCATGGCAACACTTTTTATTGCCTACTGCATTTGCGAATCTGTCACAGCTGTCAGTTGTTCCATGCAGATTTACAGTTTGTTTTGAGTGCGGTCTCCGCGTGAAATTAAACAATTCCCAGCAATAAAAAGTGAATTTATTTGTTATTCCTTTGCTCCTCATGGTTATGAAGTGAAATAAAGCTTCTGTACGCAAAATGGTTCCGACAAGTCACTCCCAGTCAAAACTTTTCGACAAGAAATTCGTCGCCTTGACGCTCCGGGGCGCCAGGCGCTGCGACAAATGCAAACATGAATACGACGTGAAATATAAAGTTTCAGCTACGGGTAAGTGAATCGTTTAATAGCTCTAGTCACTGGCTAGCAATTTAGTTAAAAATAATTAAAAAACACTGAGGGGAATAGGGTGTATTCGGAGAAAACATGGAAACACTATTGACAACCGAGCTGGCGCAGGACCGATGCCAATTTGATAAAATGTTTGATTTGGTTTGTTGTCTGTAGCGGCTGCCGGGAACTGTTGATTATTTGCTTCTGATAGTTGCACGTGCGGCTTGGCACTAAATTGGTTAAGCCAACTGTAATATTTGTACAATGCTTATCGAACTATTAGTTGATTTTTGGATGAGAGGCTCTATTGTATGGCGTATCGTATCGCTGTTTATAGTTCAAGGTCTCCTGATGTTGCCAGGAAATAGTATTTCTTTAAACTAATAGCATCCCAAAACTGTTTAGATGGGGATCTTTCAAAGACAAAATTGGGCCCATCAATGTGGAAATTCCACCTACTAAAACCACCTTCCATTCTCCTTCACTTCGGGTTAAGTTCGGGGTGAGCCTGGGCCTGAACCAATAAGCTTCCATCTAGCTCGGTCTCTAGCTAATTACATTTTTTTCCTTATAATTTGCGCCCCCACAAGATTTTTAATATCGGGGATACTACGATATTCGAGGCGCCACTTACTGACGATATTTTCTGATAGGTCCTGATCAAATTCAATTGATATAGTCGATTAATTAAGGTAAACGTGTTATTTTCATTGAAATTGATTTTAAAAAAATCAATAAATTGTGAACGATAACTCGAAATCTCGAATAATTACGAGAGCATCGATTTTTCAATGATTCAACTATGACTGTTAACAGAAATAAAAAGAATGCGTACATGAATACGAGTAAATATTGTATACAAATTATTATAGAAAGTTTTAGACGACTTTAGACAATTTTGGATATAGGGTACTTTTTTTTATGTATTTTATAATAGAAATGCTCCGCGGGAATGTATTGTCTTTTAAAATATATGTCCAGTATCCACTTGTGGGTCATAGGGCCTCTACTACGCCTACGTGCCATCGTGTACGGTTTCTGGCTATGTGTCTGAGCTCTCACCAAATTTACCCCAACTGCCGTGCCTCCTTCTTGACTGTTCTGTGCCATGTTCTCCTCGGACCGCCAGGTCTTCTGCCATCTTGGGTTAAAGGGTTCCAGTGCATATCATGGTTCGCTATGGAACTGTCACCCTTTCGGAACGTATGACCAACCACTGTCACTTCCGTCGTTGGATGGTTGTGCTTATTGGTTCCTGGCCCGTTCTCTCGCAAAGGTGTTCGTTAGAGATACGATTGGGGCAGAAATCTTTAAGATATTGCGCAGGCACCTATTAACGAACGTTTGCAACTTTCTGGCGATAGTGGTGGTCAGTTTCCAAGTACTGCATCCATATAATAGCACGGATTCAACATTGGAGCGGAACAGTCTTAGCTTGGTGTTCAAACTAATGGCATTGCTCCGCCATATTTTGGACAACATCCCGAACGCGGACTTTGCTTTGGCGATCCTGTTGGCTATATCTAGTTTGGTTCTACCATCGGTCGAGACAATACTCCTAAGATACTGGAGTCCATCGAATCCCTCCGTTTCCCGTCGACAAAGTTGCACGAAGCACCTCGCTTATCACCAATAGTAATAGTATTGGTGAAAGAATACAGCCTCGCCTTAACCCACCTTGGATCTCAAATTCCTCAGACAACCTTCCTCTCTGCAGAACGTGACATTTGGAGCCCTCATGTATAGCTTTGATAATAGCAATTAGTTTATCGGGAATATCTCTCCTGTGTAAGGCACGCCAAATAAACTCCCTGTTGACACTATCGAACGCCTCAAAATCGATGAACTGCAGGTGAAGTGGCGATCGATATTCAACGCACTGTTCGTTGATAATCTACAGGAGCTGCGACCACCTGTCAGCTCTTTGGTGATTCTGCAGACGGTCCTGCTGCAGCACCTTCGTGCAGATTCTGCTTCTGTAGCCAGCGCGTTGATGTAGTTGCGTTGTCGCACGCTACGCTGAACTTCTCTCATCTTCATGCGATATGGGGAATCTAGCTCGCTTCTCCCTGCTGTTGGAGTAGCTGCAAAGCGAACTTTCAGCTGTTTTCGTTCGTCAATCCGTCTCCAAGTATCCTCGGAAAACCACCCCCTATGTCTTCCCTGCGATCGACCGACACAGGAGAGATGGCGGTTGCGTTGGCTTTGAATGTTTAAAGGTTGCTAGGATGAGGAATCTGTATTTTCTGGTAGACAATTCCACACACGTGTTCTTCCTATTTCGGTGGGGATATTATCCGACAACAAGGAGTCATAATCCTCTAATTTCACCGCATTTCTACTGATCTATTGGGGTTCGCCTATTTGACCTCAGAAAATACCGGCAGGCCTTCCGATTTTCGATCACTTGGTTTCTAAGGCCAATCCAATGCTGGTGTCGTTCGTGTAATCCAGGCGATTATAGACCTGCCTTTCCTGCCTCGCGATATCTTTGGAACGTTCATTGATATTGCCATGTTAAGAGGGTTCAAATGATCTCTTCTTTGAACGTGGCAATACCAGCTGAGCCGGTCGCGCTCTATTTTTTTAAGATGGTTTCCTTGACGTGAAGGCGTCCACGGATCTTTGAACTTCTTATTCGATCAAACTTTTTCCCTACTGCTGTCAAGCGAAGCTGCCGTTAATTTACTCTCATATTTTTTTGTACATTGTCCAACATTGTGAACCGTATGTGAGTGCTGGACGCACAACTGTGGTGTAGAGCCTTTCTTTCAACTATCATAGATCCCAGATATTTGAACTTTTCGCACTTGGGAAGCACTGTTCCATTCAAATAAATCTCTGGAATAGGCCTGAGTGGATCAGAGAACGGACAGCACAAGTACTCTATCTTTTTTGAACTAATACGGCACACATTTCCATCCAAAGCGTCTACCCACACATCAAGTGCTCGTTGCAGGGACGTAAGATCCTCAGCAGCAAGGAATAATTGATGTACCTTGGGGTCCGTCACTTTACCTTCAAGCAGATAGTCAATGACTGCAATACAGAGAAAAGGGCTTAAGACGCTTCCCTGGTGTACCCCGACTTTGATTGGGAACTCTTTGGTTACTCCAGCGAGACATCTTACTTTTGTCTTTGCTCCTTCGTACATATCCATGATCATCTGTACATAGGTTTCTGGAACCCCTCGATGTCTTAGCGCCACCCATATCAGATCTCGTGGTTGTCTGTCGAATGCCTTTTCAAAGTCAACCAATGCAATATGCAAATCCTTTAAGGAATTACAATGTTTTTCCATTATGATCCTTATACTTTAGATTGCATCTGTGGCTGATTTACCCGCGTCAAAACCGCACTGATCATCAGATAGCCGTATTCTTTTTCGCAGTCGGCCACCTCATACCCAGTCAACGATCTTCATGCTGTGTGACATCAGCTTGATCGAACGGTAGTTATCACAGTTTCGCGTATCACCCTTCTCTTTGTACACAGGAAGAAGGTAGCTTTCCCTCCATTGATTCGGTATTGGATTACCTCTCACAAATTTGGAGATGAGAATTCTGAGCCATCTGAACGCGATGCCTCCCATATATTTGCAGAACTCAGAGGGCATCTCATCTGGGCCAACAGTTTTTTGGAGTATTTGACCGCCTTACTAACTTCATCGACTGTAATGTCGTGTATTTCTCCACAGTTAGGGGTGGTTCTTAGAAAGTATAGCCGAGGAAACTGTTCATTCAAAAGTCTTTCACAATACTGTCACCACCTCTGCAGAATTTTGTCGTCATCCACAAGAAGCTGGTCATGATCATTGTTAATGAACTTTGGCGAACGAATCTCCTGAGCGTTCCTCCTTCTTTGGGCTGCTATTTTGAAGATGGTTGCGTTCTTGTTCATATTATATCGTCGCAGCTCCTGGTTTGCATCGGCAACAGGGGAAAATATTTTCTCCAGCTCCAGATACAGGCCCTCCCTACTCTCTGCTTGAAGCTGGGCGCACTTCTTCGCTTTTTTTTTTTTGCAACATCTATATTATTAGAGGGACACTTTGATCCAGCTTTGAAAGCCACTTTCTTCTTATTTATCACTTCTTTAGCTTCATCACTCCACCATCATGTTTCTTTGGTGTGTTGGTGATGGCCTTATAAAGCTTCTAGCAGTAATTTGGCCTTCTTTAAGCAAGTTCGCTGTACCACATATTTTTTGCTCTGCACTCTTCATCCTCAGCTCCGTTAATGGTGTGAGAGACGTAATTTTTCATCACGAAAACAAAGGCCTCGCCTTTTTCTTAGTCCAGATCGTACCACTTGATTTTCCCAGAGACGTTTGCTTGTTTGCTTGTCTTCGGTGTCTCCATGAAAATAATACGATAAGGCCGTATGATCTGCACATGCTTAGGATGTCTTCACCAGGATGGTTCCCGGTGCCGTATCCCAGTTCTCCATGGCAGTCTTCATAGTCTCCGTTTGACTTCCCGACATGTCCATTCAAATCTTCTTCAACAAACAAAAAGTCTTCTTTTGGGATGTTCTTAAGGAGATTGTGAAAGTCTAGCCAAAATGCACCATTTTCCCTCTGATCGCATCCACTATGAGGAGCATGCATATGTACTGACAATATTCCACACATCTCCTTTCATTACTAGTTTAAGAGATATCAAACGATCGCTGGACTTCGAAATGTTCAAGACGTTATCAAGTAGCTCTGCCGCTAAGATGATACCGATTCCGTTCCTATCCTTTTTTGTTTTATTACTTTGCTGGCCCCCGGAATCCGTATTGCTCGGACTCGAACATTTCTGCTCGGTCCAGGATCAGTACCATGCAAGTATGTATTTCCATAATGTTTGAGTTTTTTTTTTTTAATTTTATTGCGATTGTCTGACAAGTGCATGCTCCTGTTTTATTATTGTTTGATCTTTCTTTAATGACACCGGTGTCAACCAACGCACTCGCATGCACACTTGTGCAAGGGGTGGCAATGGTGCAGTGGATAGAGTGTTTGCTTGTTAGCCGATGAGTGCAAGTTCAAGCCCCAGCGGGGAACAGCAATCACCAGCCACCCGAGTATAAAGTGGAAAAAATACCATCGAAGTTTTTCCAACCACTGCACCAACGAGCTCTCACGACGATCGGTTCTACGTACGTATGTACGTCCCGGAGCGACTCGAGGACAATACCTCGACCAAGGATCGTCAACCTCAGCTACACAGCTGCTACAACAACAACAACAACACTTGTGCAAGAGTTTTTAAGAAATTGTAAGTGACGCTGGGCTGGGTGTTATATTGCCTAGATCTGATCTGTCCCCTTACTGAGTCTTACGACAAGCGCTATTTGTTGGTGGGCGCTGCAGTGGTATTCTTAACCCGTCCCTGCACGGGTCCACACAAACGTGCTGTTCGGCTTATAAACGAATCCCTGTACTTGACAGTACGCCCGAAGTTGAGCTTGAGGGTGAACTGATGTGCATTCGAAGCATGACGTGTATTGCGAGTGAAATTTTGAAGGGGAGAAATGCAACTGGCTATTTCGCTGAAGCATTTTTTATTTTTTTTTTTTATAGAAATAGGGAAACACACGAGACATTTCTACGATGTTCAAGTGGAACTATGGAGTTCATAATGTCTCTATTACCTATAAGTTTTAACGCGCGATTCTGTACCTTATATAGAATGTGCAGAACGATCTTGGGTGCACCAGACCAAATATGGGCGTTATATTCCAGCTTTGAGCTGATGAGTGCGTTATAGATTGAGACCAGATCAGATGTGGTAAAGCATTTTTTTTTGCATCGCTTAAGGAATCCTAGACATCTCAAAATCACATCCAAAAGGTAATTTCTAATCTATTGAAGAAGAGACTCATTAATACTATCTGCACGCATTTTCGACAGAAGAGCCTGGTGCCAAACTCTGTCAAATGCCTGAGAAATATCAAACGCAACAATCTTTGTTTCGCCGAAGTGATGGGAAGGTTTGGCCCACTTATCGGTGAGATATGTTGTCAAATCACCAGTGAACCTGTTCCTACGAAAACCATACATACTGCCGGTTATTGAGGAGTTTCCGTGAATCAAGATATTTCATAGCTGACGATTTGTCAGCGTTTCCATGACCTTGGAAAGAGGGACCGTAAGTGCATGGAATCTTCTGCGAAGCCTGTCAACGTAAACGGAATCGACTATTTTACGAAGAATTTTTCTCGAAACGACCAATGACATCTTCATCCGCCTTCAATTAAGTCGATGCGTTAGCGTCGTAAATTAGGACTGCCATGTTTAGGCTTTTATATAGTCTCTTAGTTGTTCGGGGAATTGGTTCTACTAAACTGACTTCTCAACACAAGGAACAACGATTGGCAAAAGTCATTCTTCGTTTGAATTCTGCACTGATGTCGTTTTTCGAAGTCATACCAGAGCTAAGGTAGACAAAGTCCATTATTACGAGGGCAAGGTGAAAACTTCTCGGCCTGACGCAGAGATAGCGTTCCAATCAGCAAACATTTATGTTTTCTGCCTGGGTGCACTTCTCATTAGTTCGTATGACAAGTTTCAACTTGTTCTCTCAAGTAGTTTGCTTATACGAATTTGTGCAGTAGACTTTTTTTTTATTATGCCCGTGCAGGGACGGGTTAAGAATATCACTGTAGCGCCCCCCAACAACTAGCGCTTGTCGTAAAAGGCGACTAAGGGGACAAATCAGATCTAGGCAATATAACACCCAAGTGAGCCTAGCGACACATATACTACCATAAAAACCCTCCCACAAGTGTGCATGCGAGTCCGTGGGTTGACACGACTGGAGATCACCGGTGTCATAAAAGAAAGATCAAACAATACTAAAACAGGAGCATGCACGTGTCAAACAACAAACACCATCGCAATATGGTGCAAAAATTGTATTGCAAAACTGTATCATTATGATAATACTTGCAAAAAGGAAAGGCACTACCCCGCCAGGCACTACCACTGCTGTGCATGGTACTGATCCTGGACCGAGCAGAAGTGTTCGGGTCAGAGCTATACGGATTCCGGGGGCTAGCAACATAATGAAACAGTTTGGACGCAATTTAAGGGTCGCGAGTTGCAACGTTGGAAGCATGACCGGTCGAAGTTACGAGCTGGAAGAGATGATGAATAGAAGGCGGGTGGACATCTTGTGTGTCCAAGAGACGAAATGGAAAAACACCGGGAATCGGGCGCGTTTCTTGGACGTTAGGACAAAAGATTACAAGATGTTCTACTACGGAACGGAAAAGGCTAGGAACGGAATCGGTATCATCCTTGCGGCAGAGCTACTTGGAAACGTCTTGAGCATTTCGAAGTCCAGCGACCGTTTGATGTCTCTCAAACTAGTAATACAAGGAGAGGTGTGGAATATTGTCAGTGCATATGCTCCCCACGATGGGTACAATCAGAGAGATAAAGATGCATTTTGGCTAGATTTCCACAATCTCCTTAAGGACATCCCAAAGGAAGAATTTCTATTTGTTGGAGGAGATTTGAATGGACATGTCGGGAAATCAAACGAAGACTATGAAGACTGCCATGGAGGACTAGGATATGGCACCAGGAACCTTCCTGGTGAAGACATCCTAAGCATGTGCAAATCACACGGTCTTATCGTGTTAAATACCATGTTCATCAAACAAAGCCGACACCTGATCACTTACAGCAGTGGTGGAGATGAAACTCAGATTGACTACCATTTGGTAGGCAGTTTCATGAAGCCTCGGGTAAAAGATTGCAAAGTGATCCTGGGAGAGGCAATCGCACGACAACACCGTCTCCTGCTAACAGAAATTTTTATGAAAACACCAAAGAAAAGCAAACAAACAAGGGTCTCTGAGAAAATCAAGTGGTACAATCTGGACAAAGAAAAAGGCGAGGCTTTTGTTTTCGTAATGAAGAATTACCTCTCTCACACCATCAACGGAGCTGAGGATGAAGAGTGCAGAGCACAAAATATGTGGGATTCCCTACAGCGAACTTGCTTAAAGAAGGCCAAATCACTGCTAGGAGCTTCAAAAGGCCACCATCAACACGCCAAAGAAACATGGTGGTGGTGTGATGAAGCTAAGAAAGTGATAAATGAGAAGAAAGCGGCTTTCAAAGCTGGGTCAAAGTGCCCCTCTAATAATAGTGACGAAAAAGCTCGCCTCGAAATGGAATACAGATGCTGCAAGAAAAAAGCGAAGAAGAAGTGCGCTCAGCTTCAAGCAGAGAGTACGGAGGGCCTGTATCGGGAGCTGGAGAAAATATTTTCCCCGGTTGCTGATGCAAACCAGGCTATGCAGGAGCTGCGAAGACACAATATGAACAAGAGTGCCACTATCTTCAAAATAGCCGCCCAAAGGAGGAAGAATGCTCAGGAGATTCGTTCGCCAAAGTTCATTAGCAATGCTCATGGCCAGCTTCTTGTGGATGACGACAAAATTCTACAGAGGTGGAGGCAGTATTGTGAAGAGCTTTTGAATGAACAGTTTCCCCGGCTATACTTTCCAAGAGCCACCCCTAACTGTGAAGAAATAGCCGACATTACAGTCGAAGAAGTTAGTGAGGCGGTCAAATACTCCAAAAAACGAAAAGCGATTGGGCCAGACGAAATACCCTCTGAGTTCTGGAAAAAGATGGGAGATATCGGGTTCAGATGGCTCAGAATTCTCATCTCCAAATTCGTGAGAGGTGATCCAATGCCGAATGAATGGAGGGAAAGTTACCTTCTCCCTGTATACAAAGGGAAGGGTGATACGCGAAACTGTGATAACTACCGTTCGATCAAGCTGATGTCACACACCATGAAGATCGTTGAGCGGGTATTAGGTGGCCGACTGCGAAAAATAATACGGCTATCTGATGATCAGTGCGGGTTTGTCTCGGGTAAATCAACCACAGATGCAATCCAAAGTATAAGGATCATAATGGAAAAACATCGTGATTCCTTAAGTGATTTGCATATTGTATTGGTTGACTTTGAAAAGGCATTCGACAGACAACCACGAGATCTGATATGGGTGGCGCTAAGACATCGAGGGGTTCCAGAAACCTATGTACAGATGATTATGGACATGTACGAAGGAGCAAAGACAAAAGTAAGATGCTCCGCTGGAGTAACCGAAGAGTTCCCAATCAAAGTCGGGGTACACCAGGGAAGCGTTTTAAGTCCTTTGCTCTTTATTACAGTCCTTGATTATCTGCTTGAAGGTAAAGTGATGGACCCCAAGGTACATCAGTTATTCTTTGCTGACGATGGAGCCATCATAAGTGAGGATCCTACATCCCTGCAACGAGCACTTGATGTGTGGGTGGACGTTTTGGAGGGAAATGGGTATCGCATTAGTTCAAAAAAGACAGAGTACTTGTGCTGCCCGTTCTCTGATCCACTCAGGCCTATTCCAGACATTTATTTGAATGGAACAGTGCTTCCCAAGTGCGAAAAGTTCAAATATCTGGGATCTATGATCAATAGCAAAGCAACTTGTGATGACGACATCAATCATCGTGTAAGCGTAGGGTGGATGAAGTGGCGAGAAAATTCCGCTATCTTCTGTGACAGAAAAATGCCCCCTAAGTTGAAAGGAAGGCTCTACACCGCAGTTGTACGTCCAGTGCTCACATACGGCTCACAATGTTGGACGATGTACAAAAAGTAAGAGAGTAAATTAACGGCAGCTGAGATGAAGATGCTTCGCATGACAGCAGGAGTGACAAAGCTTGATCGAATAAGAAGTTCGAAGATCCGTGGAAGCTTTCACATCAAGGAAACCATCGTACAAAAAATAGAGCGTGACCGGCTCAGTTGGTATTGCCACGTTCAAAGAAGAGATCATTTGAACCCTGTAAAAAAGGCAATATCAATGCACGTTCCAAAGACATCGCGATGTAGGAAAGGCAGGTCTATAAACGCCTGGATCAGACAAATGCGACGGCATCGGCATTTCATTGGCCTCAGTAACCGAGTGATCCAAAATCGGCAGGCCTGCCGATATTTTCTGAGGTCAAATAGGCGAACCCCACATGCGGATCAGTAGAAATGCGGTGAAGTGGGAGGGTTGTGATCCCTTGTTTTCGGATCATAGCCTCGCTGATAAAACGAAGAAGAAGAAGAAGAAGAAGTGCAGTAGACGTTTTACGTGTTTTTCGTTAAAATGGATAAACTTGAATATCGTGTGGTCATAAAATTCTTCGTTTTGGATCGGTTAACCCCTAAGGAGATTCATCCAAAGTTGATAAAAGTTTACGGGGACTCTGCTCCTTCCATATCAAGCGCTAAAAAGTGGGCAGCTGAATTTAAATGTGGTCGCACGTCCCTCGAAGATGACCCACCTGAAGGACGACCAAAAACCGCAACCACACCCGAAACCTTTGAAAAAGTGCATGATATCGTGTTGGACGTTAGGCGAGTGAAGGTGAGTGAGATAGCTGAGGCTGTGTGTATATCGGAAGAGAGGGTGCGAAACATCTTGCACAAAAACTTAGGGATGTGGAAGCTCTGCGCAAGATGGGTGCCGCATTTGCTGAATGCTGATCAAAAGCAAATGCGCAATCTTTGGACCGATTCAATGGGGATTTGACCGATTTTTGTGCGGCGATTTGAAAGCGAAGTCGATCGCATCTGCCGGAAAGGTCATGGCCAGTGTGTTTTGGGATGCGAATCGGATCCTGTTAATTGATTACCTTGAGAAAGGCAGAACAATTACAGGCGAATATTACTCCTACCTTCATGACCAGCTGGATGCCAAAATTGCGAGAAGAGGCCTGGCTTGAAGAAAAAAAAATCATCTTTCACCAGGACAATGCACCTGTATACGAGTGTGCGTTGGCGATGGGAAAACTGCGGGATTTGGGGTACTATTTGCTCGGCCATCCCCCATATTCACCTGATTTGGCTCCCTCAGACTTCCATCTGTCCCCAAACTTGAAGAAATTTGTTTCTGGGAAGCGCTTCGCATCCAACGCAGAAGTTGAGAGGGCCGTAGATAAATATTTTCACAGCCTTCCAGACTCTCACTTCCGAGAAGGAATACTGATGTTGGAGAAACGCTGGACTAAGTGTGTTGAAGTCAAGGGAGATTATGTAGAAAAATGAAATCATTTTTTAACTGAAAATCGCAGTCTTTCATTGTCAGGTCAAGAACTTTTCACCTTGTAGTTATAGCTGGATGCCCATTTATACAGTGCTGTGAAAAATTATAGAGTCAAACCATAAATTTCATTTTTCTTCGAATCAGTAATAAACATTTATGATTAGTTTTGTCCCAAAATATTGGCAAACGATACCAATTCGGGGAATACCCCTTTTATGTACTATTTCCTTTTTTAATGGAAATTATAGGATTCTCCTGAAAAATACCCAAATTCGAACTGTGAAAAAATTCGACGACATGCTTAATTGTAATACGAAGGTCAGTGTGCTCACTAACAGTACAAACCTCCTGCAGTGATAATAAACTTCTTTTTTTTCAAAAGTGATTTTCTTCAAAGTTTTAAATATGCCACATGTTAAGCAATTAACCGACGTTGAAAAACAAAGAATAGTCGATTTAAAAAACAGTGGAATGACGTAGAGACGAATTGCCACTGAAATAAATCGCTCTCAAGGTGTAGTAAAGAATTTTCTACAAGCCGGGATTGAAAATTACGGAAAAATCAACGAAAATTTCACCGACGGTGAAGACGATCTACGTGAAATATCACAAACAGGAACTTCTTCATCCCAAATGGTTGGACGTTTTAATTTGGACTGCGATTCTAGCCTCGTAAGAAAATGGGCAGCAGCTTCGGAAAATTTGAAATATAGAAAGTGCTTGAGTAAACCACCACATAAACCATAAAGAAGCACGTCTTGAATTTGCTGAAACACAAGTCCAACACGGTGGAATGTGGTCGCATGTAATCTTCAGTGATGAAAAGAAGTTGAACCTCGACGTCCCCGACGGCATCAAATACTATTGGCATGATCTCAGGAAGAACGAAAAATCATGTGACACATGCCTTTAGGAAGAGGAGGAGTCATGGTGTGGGCAGCTTTCATCGGTAATCTAAAAACAGAAATTGTCTTTATTTCTGGAAGAATTCACACAAAGAAATACCAAGAAGTGTTAGAGGAACACATTCTTCTTCTTCTTCTTCTTCCTTTTATCAACGAGGTTATGATCCGAAAACAAGGGATCACAACCCTCCCACTTCACCGCATTTCTACTGATCCGCCTGTGGGGTTCGCCTATTTGACCTCAGAAAAGATCGGCAGGCCTGCCGATTTTGGATCACTCGGTTACTGAGGCCAATGAAATGCCGATGTCGTCACATTTGTCTGATCCAGGCGTTTATAGGCCTGCCTTTCCTACATCGCGATGTCTTTGGAACCTGCATTGATATTGCCTTTTTAACAGGGTTCAAATGATCTCTTCTTTGAACGTGGCAATACCAGCTGGAGGAACACATTCTTCCCCTAATAACGATAACTGAGGAAAATGATGTAGTTTTTCAACAAGACAACGCTCCTATCCATAAAGCACGGACTACAATAAAGTGGTTTCACGAATATGGAATTAAACTTTCAGATTGGCCAGCTTTAAATCCCGACCTAAATCGCATTGAAAACCTGTGGGGCATCCTGGCAAGGGCGGTTTATGATCAGGAAAAGCTAGAAGTTCAAAATGTGGAACAACTCAAATAAAGAATTATTGAAGCGTGGAATAATTTACCGGAAATCACTTGAAGCGGCCTTATTTCTAGTTTACCACGTCGATTGTTAAGTGTTATAAGAAATAACGGACAAAGTATTCCTTATTAAATAAATTTTTGTCTAAAAACTACTAAATAAAAATCTTGAGTTTATACTTTTTGGCAGGTCAAATTTGGGTTTTTTTTTTAATTTCCGTTAAAAGGGGAAATAAATCATTATAGGGGTTTCGCTGAATTGGTATCGTTTTGCAATATTTTAGCACAAAAAAAAAAGTGTAAAAAATAAATTGAAATTTTGGTTTGAGTATAATTTTTCACAACACTATATTTCTATATTTTTTTTACTTGTATCTGTATGTCAATCTGTTCGTATAGCTGACTTCAGACTTCATATTTGGGATCTGCATCCCCACTGCAGCCGCACTGTATCCCTATATTAGCTGCACTGCGCCCTCAATGCACCCACGCTGCACACGCACAGCTGCATTGTATCCACAATGCAATCGCACTGCATCCATGTTATTAGAGGGACGGTTTTGTTTTTGTCCAATTCTCTTTTTCATGCAGTAGGACTCGATCATTGCAACTTATTAAGACCAAGCCTGTTGCAAGTATCGCATATCTTGCTTATATGAAATGTAGTCGAATCGCACTCTATCTATGTACCTATATATCGAATTCTTCTCAAATATATCGACTTTATGCATTCTCTTAAATTATCCTTACGAAAAAGTCCCTTAAATCGAAAATAATTCTTTTAGCCAGCTTTGCAGTATTTTACTTGAGTTCTCCAATAAAAAAAATTTCAAAAATAAATAAGTTAGATTAAGGAAAGAAAACTGCAAGTGCCTTGCTTGGAGAGTATATTAAATGCATTTATTTTGTTGCTGTCAAAAAAGAAGAACTCACAAAATGAATCTTGCTACTCTACCCCTTCTTATCTTAATTATCAGCTGCTTATACTCCCTCTTATTATTTATTTTATTTTCAGATAACAAACCACATAGCAGTCGTCCTGTTCTGCTCAACTGTGGTCACAATATATGTGAGAATTGCATCTATCAACATCGTCACAACCTCAAATGTGCTGTATGCCTCCTACCAATTGAACTTGAACATACGCGATGGCTAAAAAAGTGTTATGATTTGAATTTTTGTCTCCTCGGTCAGTTGGTGAATTCGAAATCCTTTCTATCATCCGAAGCTGGTGGCTCTTCTAACTATGCTCCAAGCGGTATGCTCGCGCAAGAATCTTTCATTCAAAAATGTAGTGAATGTGAACAAGCTATCGCGATCGGCCTCTGCATGAATTGCAAAGTTGATTTTTGCAAACGCTGCTTCACGTCGGTCCATCAGAATAGTAAAGTTCTCAAGAAGCACATGTTGACCGAGTTTGAAATGCAAACACTCCAATTGCAATTGCCAAAAGAGAAATTCTGTAAAATTCACAAACGTCTATGTGACAAATTTTGTTCAGATTGTTTAGGCATTTTCTGTTCCCAGTGCGTAAGAAGTACGCACAGTACACATCGCGTTAGTCCACTAACCATAGAGGTGAGTGTTGGTTTGAAAGCAATTTATTGTTTATAATACCATATCACTTCTTAGAATGCAAACCATAAGGACAAGATCATCAGTTTTTTGGAAACAATGAAACAGACTCGGGAAAATATAAGAAAGGCACAAAAGGTAAGCACTTTATTTTATATCATCATTCGTTTATTTAATTAAATAAAATACAAATAAATAATGTACAAGGATTATAAGGACTAATTTACAATATTACAATACATTCAGTAAATTACAAACTATACAAATACATAATTACAAAAGTTCATTAACAACACCAGTGGGGTTCAAATGGATGAAATGGCAGCTAATTAAGTTTCCATACAATTGAACTAATTAAAAATATGGATTTCTGGCTAAGAGTCGAGATTTTATTATTTCGTTGAAAGAGTTTAAAACGAAACTAAACAATTTTTATTTTTTATTTTTATTTGCTTGTGTGTGTATTTATTAAAGCATCACACTAAACAGAAGACAAAAGGCTATAGGAGATTGTGGACAGCAAATATGTTTTAGAAACCGTATCAAAGTATTTCTTTGTATTCATGTTTATTGAGATCTTTTTCATACCCGTTTTGTGTTTTAATCACCTAACATGAAATTATTCGCCCTGATTCCGTTTGACGGTTTGTGTTTCATTTATAGAATCTGGAATACTATTAAAAACTATTCTACGCCAAACTGGGTGTTTCATTACATAAAGGAAACTCAAGCATCTTAACGTTGCCACGTATGTGACATTTTTGCAATGAATATGTACCGGAGTAACTGAAGTAAAGTTCATACAATTCAAGTTAGACGATTTGCAACTCAGGCGGTGCTGTAGCTCTTTTCTCCCGTAAGCTATTACTCGCGTTCCTTTGAATCGTCTTGTCTGTCACTTCTTATCCAATGAACGATAAAAAAAGACGAATATTACCAAATATATGTATGATTCAGTAGAGTAGCGAAGTTTTTCGTAGATCCTAATACCACCGTCACAGAATGCACACCTAGTGAACTGTTAAATTCTAACAATGGGGTAACTTCGCGTGGCTTTCCAAAAGATTTATTCTACAAGTACGAGCTTACACTATTCATGAGAGCTTCCAATGGAACATTTTTAATAATTTGTATTTTCTTAAACACTAACTTCTATCCAAGAAATTAACTCTTTTAATACAATTGCACAAAGTAAGTTGGAAAAGAAGAGAAGGAAAGTGATAGGAATTAGTTGTTTTTGGTAAAGAGCTTTGATATTGGGCTTGAATACATGCCTACTTCATGGAAGTTGTCCGAATTAGTCGGGGAAAATTTGGTGTGATTTCTTACATTCGGTTCTGATTTCTAGTATTTCTTTTCGACTACGTGTTAAGTTACACTATGGGCCGGTTGTACGAACGTAGTTTTCATGCTCTGACAATGATTAAAAAAAGAAAACTTTGATACGAGCGAATTGCAGAATATAGTCTTTTTTGGGAAAAAATAATTAGATTTAATGATAAGGGCTCTCAATCGACGAAAAGGCTCGTTACGGTCTCAATTTTGCAGTGAACGTGTGATAATTATATTTGTGCGTTGTATTTACATATTGTGTAATCTATGATAGTGATAGTGCAACAGTCTTCCCCATATTTGTGTTTTATGATGGTGTATTGAAAAGCTCTGCTTATTTGGTGTCATAAAATGTTAAATTTATCCATTCGATCTGGTTGCACTTTTTGTCGAGCTTGCTTCTACCTTTCCTGTGCTGATTTTCAGCCCTTATATATGTATATATATATTTTTTTTAACTGGGTAAGGTGAGAATCCAATTCACATTGTATCCAGGGTTTTATTAGGGTAAACAATTCCAACATACTTTTTGTAAAATTGTCTTTTGAACTATATATGTTTCGGTATTTATTAAGGTGCGTCCAGACCAAGGAAACATTTCAGAAACATTTCAGAAACATTTCAGAAACATTTCAGAAACAGAGAAACATTTCTGAAATGTTTCTGAAATGTTTCCGAAATCGATACCCTACCGCTCAATAACCAAACAATTTGTATTTACATTGTGTCATCCTCTGCGAAGAGGACAAGCACGGAGACTGTCACTCGTAATACTCTTGTGTTCGACTAGTTTTTAAACTTTCGTAAAGAATTGATATTTATACATTTCATAATTCCCATGTATAAAGATGGGAATTTCAAAGAAATTGGTCTGATGCTTGCAGAGAGGGGTCAGGAGATGTACAATAGCCACGCCAGCATTTCTATTCATAATTTAAATTAATTTTGCTTCGTGTTTACTCTAATTATATGTACGTCCCTGAGCGTTGTCGCACCTAATGTCCACCTTGATTCATATCTTTCTCACATTTTAGTCGCTCCGTCTCTTTCTACCTTTTGTCTTCTATTATGTATACTTTTTGGACATTCCCTTATTTTGTTCGCAAAAAAATTAATACTTTCTAGAAATATTAATTTTTTATTTTTTTTTTAATTTAGTTGCTTGAGTTTAAATTAAAATGTAATAATTTAAAACAAACTGAAAAATATCTTGTTTAGCCGTTCTAGGAGCTACAACTCATATATCACACACACGCACGCATTTGAGAATCTGCCAAGCCTAAGTATCCGCAGAACTATATCTACTTTCTGGTATCAAATGGCCAGACGTTCCATCGGACTTAATTTCTATCACTTCCACTTTCTCTACACTGACCTTATCGACCATCATTGCTTCATTACTCTTCGAATCATCGTCGTCTGATTGCATCGCGAATGGCGAGGCTGTTGTTGACACAACTATCGGCTGAAGACTTAATGGCAATTGTTTTGTTGTAGCGTCTGTAGAGCTGTATGTTGCTAGCATACTCCCACGACTAGCGATACGGCCGTTCTCCTCATCTATCAGGAGATTCCTCTCCGAACTTTGTTCGCCTATTGGCGATAAGCTGCTTCCACTGTTGCTACCTTCTTTTTTGTTCTTTATCGCTTCATTGCTTCCATCCTCCGATGAACTTTGTACAACATCATCGCTACTACTGTTTTCGGTGTCACTACCACCGGCACCACCACGACCCTTGAGCTTCTCGCGGCGCATTTTATCTTCCATCTCCTTGAACTTCAAAGCTAAATATCTGGAAAACAATAAAAGTTTGAAACCATTAAACACTTCGACGAAACGCGACGGTGTGCGCTGCTGCAATAAACCAACCCGCAGTGTTAAATATTGTCAATACATACTTATCAACAAGGGGCCCACTGTAGTCCTCGGGAAATTTCGGTGTAAATGGTAGAATGTATTTGTAAAGGCGTTCGTTTAGCACATATAGCTGTGGGGTTGTAGCGCATTTCACATTGAACCACCAGTCGCACGTTAGAGCAATCTGTAAAGAGGGCGGAAAAGAAAAGGACACACAAGTGTTGACAAAGTTTGTAGTAATTTTCGGGTGAGGAAATAAATTTTAACAGTATCCTCCTTCAGGATGAAAAAGGAATTTTCGCACGAAGTGATTTTCCAATTAAGCGTTAAATGAGGCGAAAGGGTTACTTAATTTAAACCTGTTAATTAGCCAGGTACATGAAGGTGTACTATACTCTTAAGGATGAGTTATTGTCTCTCATATGTCCTGGGTGTGTGGCTGCGATTTAAATCACTTTAATGAGTTAATAAAGTATCTCTGTCTGAAGGGTGGTGGTCTTAATTTTGTAAATGTCTTACAATTACGTGTAGACAATTGCATTTCGGAGATGGCACTAATAAGTTAATTTTTTCATTACGCTGTGCAATTGGTTTTGAAATTGGTTTTTAATGACCATCTCTTATATTTACAGATTTACGCTCAAAGAACAGAACTTAGAAAATTGTTTGTTTTTTGATGGTACGCTTCCTTTTAAAAAATGAAAGATCTTATATCCGAATTATAGCCGCCAAAAGTGCATTTGTTTATTTGCATATCATGCACCTAGTTTGACCTGTTTAATGTGTTAAGAAATACTTCTTCCGCGTAACCTTTTACAACGACAAATGTTTCCTTAAATGCTTGGTATACGATAATGATAGTTATACCAATTCAATATTCATTGCGTTTCTTAGTATTTCTTTTAACTCAAAAAGACGTTTAACCCAAATACATAATATATAAGTTCAAAGTGATTGATTAACACTTCTCAAAAATCCTTAGAACAAGCATATTGAAATTTAGCATAGATTAACACCCCTATTATGGTTAGCGAATCGAACGTTCGACTGAAGTCGAACGTCCCGGCGAATTACTTCTGTCGCTTTATTACACTTCACAGATGACATTCAATTGTTTTTTCTTTTGTCAGCACTTATTCTTTATTCGAATGAAAATGTTTGCTAACAGCAATACCACGACAGAAGCAATTCGCTGACAGTTCGACTTGAGTCGAACGTTCGATTCGCTAACCATAATAGGGGTGTAAGACAGACGATATAAAGATATTTCATGATATTTTACCACCAAGGTGTGGATTTGGAAGATTCAGTTTTAATTCTTTAGTTCTCCGTTCTCCGTCAATAAAATTTAAAAGTTTTTTAGTCCATTAATGTGTATGTAGTGTATTTCAAGTTCTTTAAGTAATAAATCATCTTCGTATGTTATCGTGAAGCTAAATACAAAGCGTTCATTACAAGAATGGAGCAATTATAAATACAACTAGCTGTACATGCTGCTCTGCTCGCGTTTCACTTATATTATGTTTTCTCTTTTCGCAGCACAAATTATGAACAAACCCCATTACCATATCCTCTTTCGCTCCCGAGTCTAGAAAAAAATGTCACATCACACCAAATATACTGAACCCTTTTTGATTAAAAAATTGAAAGAGAAAAATGTAGAAAATAATATGCAATAACTTCTGTCTTCCTTCCTGCCTTTAGTGAAAGAGGACGGGTTATAATCATATTTAGCCTCGTGTGATTTTGAACTACAAAAGGCAACTGGCCAAACGGAATATTAACAATAGCCTTCAACAACTGTGCACCAGAACTAACACCTATTCTTTGCGCGGCATAAGCACAAAAAACGTTTCCTTCATGGTAGAAATCACTCGCATTCAAACAGTTCACAAAACAAAAAGGAAATGTGTGCTCCGAAACTACCGCCCCATAGCCCTAGTCCTGCTTTCTATGATATCTAAAGTGATGGAAAAATCAGCTACTCGGACATTGTGAAATATATAGAGAAATACAGACTGATAAGCAACCGTCAGTATTGTTGCCGCAGATTATGGACGTGAGCTATTGAATTGCACGCCCCATCAAAAGCCACTGCTGTGAGTATCTCAAAAGTACTCTAAAGACCACAAGGACTATTTCGCAAATGAATGGAAAACTGTCTTTGAGGCTGGTCGTATTCAAATTGTGGTCAAATGGAGTTTCGATGCCTTTGCTGCAAGCGCTTGGGCTCGAATTAGTATTTCGCTTCGAAAGTTAAAGCATTCGCAGTGAAATGATTAGCATTTCGTAATTTGAAATTTGGATTTTTAATATCTGACAGTAATAGACATAGTGGTAGTCAGAAAAGCGCGTACATAGAGATTTAGATGGCTTGGCCACGAGGAGCGGATAAACATCAACGCTCTGGGCCGCAAAGTCCTCGAATCGATCTCGAAGGAACGACGCTGTAGATCCTTACCGTAAGTGGGTGATCCAATGAAATGACATCTCAACCAACTTGGTGTACGAAACTGGAGGCAGACGTAGAGTAGGACCTGGAATGCCGCATAGATCTATTTTTTCATCAACTTTATTCCTACATCTATACCTGTTAAGAATAGCAAATAACACGATATTTAGTTTTACCAATGACAGCATCCTAATAGCATCCTGCACGAACAACATGCCTATCACTTCACATTGTTAGAGATGCGAACAAATGGACTAATGAGATATATCAAATCAGCGCGGCTCCTTTTACCAACGCACAAGCCAGACCGGGGCTTGAACAATGCTCAAAAGATTACTTAAATCTACTCGACATAGAAATCCGGCTCTAATATCGTTGGGGTGACTTGGGGTGGGTTGATTTGTCTCTACTACAGATGTAATAGAAATAAAAGTGGTATGCAAAAATCACAATGAACTCTCCCCGACTATTTCCGACATCATTCATGGAGTAAGTATATACCAAAACCGAATGTCACTTGAGTCTCTTATCATTACACCAAAAATATTCTCTTCATTTCCAACTTACGTTCTGCAATTGCAATAAAAGAATTCAACTATTAGATGTAAAATATTAAAGAAAAAAAAAAACGAATACAACTTCTGAATGCTCTACACAGACCACTAGAGCACACCACCTCCATGTGCACAACTACAAGTAGACCTCTCTATCGAAAATCGTTTTGTTACAGAACAAGAAAACTCACTTCCAGGCGATATATTTTCAGAAGTATTCAATATTCAGCAGCAATTCAAGTCAGAATCCGAAGGCATCTCGGGGTGCTGTCGGAGCTTCGATTCTCCGACGAAAAGCTTACAAATCTACGAAACGTTATACCTTAGTAATGTTACAGGTGCCATCGTTGCTCAAAAAAATATAAATGTAATGTTACATACCTACATTACCTTTCCAAAGTCATTGACTACTTCATGCGTGTACACATATGGTGCTCACCACACAATTACTAAAACATGTTCGCCTGCAGTGATTTCTTAGCGGTCTGCACATAATTGCATTAATTAAACTAGTAATGCATATTCTCTTCGGCAAACTACTGTTCATTCAATGTTCCTGCAATGTTAATATGCCCCTTGGATTCGCAAAATATCTTAATAAAACACGAGCACAGCTTACTACTCGGCAAAGTTTACTCTACACTAAATTCCGTGTTCATCTCCAGGCGTCTACACATAAACCTCTTCAATAAGAAGGGCCGAAGCAATGTTTAAACTCACGACAGGCAAATTTTAACTATGTACAACGTTCAACCAAGACATTACCCACCTGACTGAATATTGTGCCATTGGGGCATAAGAATGACGCCTTGCCACCGTTCAGGTCACAGTAATGCCATACTTGACAATTAGTTTCCGGATCACCAAAGAATCCCTTGTACCTTTGCTCCTGGCAATCGAAAGAGGTTGCAGGTATACTGGCCAACGTTGGGTAATCGATTCCTGGTCGCCCGGAATTGGGTCCTGGTTTGGCGCTGGGAACTAAGAAAAGACGTGTGATTAAGTGGGAGATGTACAGATTTGACAGGTGCTAATGGAATTACTTGGAGCACTAAGGTCCTGTTGAGCTGGAGCATTTTCGTCCTCTACGCCCGCATTGTTGTAGTCATAATCTTCCTCATGGTGTTGAGATGGGTTCTCCACAATCGTTTGAGATCCCTTAAGGTTGTGCAAGATCTTAATTAGTGTTCTTATGGAGTTGTCAATATTGTCCGGTGTGAGTGTCTGTGGCAGGTGATTACTTTCTTGAAGTTTTCTTAAAATCTCCGCCAGCGATGACGTCTTAATGTCGGGCAATGGGTCCTCGTCTGGCTGTGGGGTATACTTGGGCGAATTGACAACGTACTTTTGTGAGGGTTTCAACTTGACCGGTGCGGGGGAAGCTGTGGGGTAGAGTTGACTGTATTTCGGTTTCGATGACACGAAAACCATGGGTGGGGAAGGCGTAACTTTCTGAGACTCGAATGGGGTCGGTGTGTAAGGGCGGGGAGACGGACGTGGTGGGGGCGAAATTGCATGTAATCGAAGAGTTGGCTGGTTTTTGTACAATGGCCGGGGTGATGTGACGACAACTTCGACAGGTGGTGGGGCTGGAACCGGACTGCTGACCAAAAGCACCGGAGGTGGACGGATGCTCTGGTGTTGGTCTTTTTCCGGCGATGTCGAATGCTCCTCGATCTCCTGTTTGGGGTCGTCAATGATGTACTCGACGTAGTTGGGGTTGCTGTGGAGGAGAGAGGGAAAAACGAATTGAAATGCAGCATGTAACCGATGTACGTCTGATACAAAGTAGTTTGGATATCTCTGTACCATCACTTACCTTGCGTATTGATGAGGTTGCTGAGCATATCTGTGGGATTCTGGTCGATGAGGCAGAGGATATGACGGCTGTTGTTTGCTGGTATGTAAAATCTGGTCGGGGTTCATTACCACCTCTGGATGCTGGTAGACGACATGGTTGATAGGACTGTGTTGAGGGTACTTCTCATTAAGGCGATTCTGATTATGATGATTGTCGTGATGGACGTTGGTTGATTGCGTCGATGAATGCGATGTAGATGACGAGACAGGACTTGCCGTTGTACTTACCACGTAGACATGGTCGGGTAGAGGGTAGTGACGATTTTGCTGTTGTTCTGGTTGCTGAATCTGATAGTGTTGCTGCTGTAGCTGTTGTTGTTGTTGTTGATGCGATTGAGACTGAGACTGTTGTTGCAAATGTTTCTCTTGGTGTTCTTGGAGCTGCTGCTGTTGCTTGTGTCGTAACTGCTGTTGTAAGTAGATGACATATTTCTGCTGTGGTGTTAGACCGTCGGGATTCGAAAATTGCTGCTCGAAGAGTTGCTGCACCGGTTGGGAGGGATGACGGTGCTGTTGTTGCTGATGACGATTCTCTGTTGGCAAATCACTAATAATTCGGAAGGTGGAACTGAAATGGACAATCGGTGAGAAAGGGAAATGATTTATTCAGTAATACAATTGCTGGGTGTGTTGTGCTTTACAATCTGTCTACAGTTTACAGGTGTGACACCAGTGTACAAGAATTATTACTGACGAGACTGAACTAAGGGGACAGTTGATTAAAATCTCAGATTCCCACGACTGAAATGAATCACCAGGGACAGTTGCTACAACTAAGTGAAAGCGATTGTATGCCATTCACCATGATGAGCTTATGATTTGAATTTTAATCATTGAAAAGATGGACTGTGGGTAAAGATCTGTAAATAGGTGGACGTGTGCTTTGGTTTAATTGTGTGACTTGTAGTAATGGAAAGTTTGATGGTTACATCGAAAGATGAAGGAGAGTATGAGTAATGATTTTTTTCTTGTTTATCAATTTGCAAAGGTATCTGCTGTATGGGTATTCGTCGGGTTAATATTATGATAATATTCCAAAAAAATGTTGAAATTCACAATTGCGATTTAGAAAATATTCAATTTAAGACTTCTGCTAAAGGAAACTATCTAGGTTTTACGCTTGATGGGAAGTTAAATTCGGTATTTAATATCAAAGAGAAAGTAAAAAAGGGATGGTCGCATCTGCAGCTCAATTTTTGGTAGAAACTGGACACCAAATCAAAAAAAATAATTTTGTGAATCAACGCAGATATGTATACTGCGATCATTAAATAAACTCTTCCTTGGGGGCCTGACATGGTGATCAGCCTTAAGCAAAGCAACAGCCTCAACGATCTTAGAAAGATGCATAGGCATGCTCACGAATAACGAGTGCAATGAAATCAAGACTAAAACAACTTGGAAACTGTTTCGATAGATAGCTCTCGTGCGTCTTCTTGCACTTATTTCATTCCTTTGCATCTTAAGATTCAAAATGTAAACAATATTACTAAGATAAAGTTATTTTTAGAAGAACACATACTTTGAAGACTTTATGCCATGTCCTTGCAAGTCAAATATGAGGCTCATAGAAAGCCGAGAAATAGCCAATTTTTGGAATTCAAAATACAAACAGACGGACAGACAGTCAGAATTGAGAGACCCACTTTTTGAGTTTCTCTATGATAGCAATAGGATGGCAATGGTGCAGTATGGGTCTGTTCATTAATCAATGTGTGCAGTTTGAAGCCCCAGAGAACTAACAGCCATCCGAGTATAAAACGAATAACATTGAAGTTTTTCCAACCACTAAACCAAAGATGCATAGCATTCTGTTTGGTAATACAGTGGACCGCAACGAGTCTGAGGGTTTGTGGCATTTGGATTTCCTTTATTAAGACAAAAAGAAAAATTGTAGTGCGTGATAATTTGAAAATCTCTGTAAATAAAAGTATTGTCTCCAGTCCCATGAGAAAATCTCTATTAGTCGAAGAAAACCTTTGCAATTTGTCCGCTTCGTTAATTCCAGTTTGTTCTTGTGCAACATAACCTGAAAACCTCTCTAATTCGAACTTGATGGCTTTTTTTATCTCTATAATTCGAAGTTAATTCTATTTGTTTCTACGCAACATTTCGTTGAAATGCGTATTTGAGGAAAGCATGTGCCCTGTGTATTTATTGCACGAAAAGGTTGACAGTAGAGTTTTTTCCATTATAAACGATGCTATCAAATATGTATGTCGATAATGACGTTGTTTTATATTTAATCATGATCGAAAACACCCTGGATCGAGCTCGTTTGCAGTCGATAAATCAGAAAAAATTGCAAAAATCTTCTTTTTCTCAGCCAGGCGGCTATAAGAGCTATTTCTGTCTTGAAAATCAAATAGAAACTTATCAAGTGTTCTAACGAAGAGCTGAAGGCTTGTTGTCCTGCATTGAAATGGTAAACTCTACTCGGTCCGTAGTCATAGGGGGATAATGGTAAATAAATCGGATGATGAACTGGCAAGCTGAGTCTGCTATAAACCGAAAACAAATCATATTTCCTCTTCGTTATCTCAGCGTTTAGCAAGAAGTTCATAGGAATATGGCTTACTTTCTTTATCTTTCTTTGTCACTTAAGAAATATTGTAGCACATTTAGAATACTACTAGCACATTTAGTACTATTTTCGGACCTGAAATACTGTTTTGAAGTTCTCTGTGAGATAAGTGCAATTTGCAAATGCAACCGAATAGTTATGTAGACAAATGCGAATTGAATTAAAAGGTAAATTTAATAGAAGTCCTTATAGCTTGACGCTCTTTCAGGCGCTGAGTTCGTTTATAATATAAAAAAGTGTGATCTATAATACACCTTTCTGATGCAGTTTGGACATTGAATGCAATCATGTCTCTGTTACCGCTAGGACTTCTAAAGATTCTATATGCATTGAGTCTCAACATCCTTCTCGCAGATTTTGTATTTGACTTAAGACCAGTTTGGCACGCCTTGCAATACGTATTATAGACCATTTTCCTCAAGCTGAGAGAATGGTTCTACTTTGTAATGTGATGTCTATATGTATGTAAGTCTTTAATCCAAGAAAAAGGAGAGTGAGGAGATTTCAAACCAAACCACGTTTTTGGGTTCCTTTCCGTAGTGGTTAGACAAACTCAGATTTTATTCGTTTTCATTAATATCTACCCCAAAGATGGTAGTCTTGTCTTAACCAGAAGGTATTTTTAGGTGCAAGGCAGCGTTTTGAATCTATTATACTCAAGTTTCTGAGTAATAGCGTGACATTAAAAGTTAATAACAATGATTCGGGATATAAGCCCACACACCCTAGATAATCATCCAGCCGTTTAGCCTGCAGACCAAGATACAGACTGGCCTGTTTCTACAAGCATAACTGATAGTTTTAGGTGCAAGTGAAAATAAAAAAAAATTTAAGCAACTCGTTACTTTCATCTATTTGTTCTTGTTCGCTAACCATAGTTCAATTCGCCAAATACTCGTACACTAATTTACAATGCACGCTCGACCTGCGAATGATTATAGGGTCCATCATTTTTAGTGACTGATTCGGCGAATCTGTCTGTCATTTCCTAGTTCTCCAATCATCACGCTGTGGCGATAATAATTCACCAAACACAGCAATCTCTCACTACCTCCCAGTCGCAAGCAATGACATGGCTTTAATTGATTATATGCCATTTAGTCGAAAGCTTAGAAATTCTGTTTTACAAATAAATATGAAATCGATATCCAAATGGAACAACATCATCATCTTATCCACTTTCGTCCGTCACTCGTCCAAGCACGTGAAAGCACTCTGCTTCAAGGAACCAATTTTGACATCAACATACTAAGCGAACCAGTATGTACGAACCTTTTGTGGAGCCAACCTCTTATGGAATGTTGTTTGAAAATGGGCTTGTAAACTACGCCTTTCTCACTGGCTACTACATAAATTTCTTTGAGGCTTTCTTTGTGAGTTTGGTCGATGTCGATGTGGGACTGGAGAAAAGGTTGCATATTCGCCTAGGTGAACACCGTGTCTTTTATTGTGTTATTGCTCCTTTAGTTCGCCCACTAAGAAGCAATTAGCTTATTCTGTTAATAAGAATATCAATACCTATTCTGTCTACCGGTATCAAGAGATGTGACTGAAATAGCATTACAACCAAGAATCAACGCATAAAAACTATCAATCTTTTCTTGGGATGTACACCTTGCCAAGCTTGCTTCTATCATATAAATCATTCCAAACCGAAACCGAAAAGCTTCACCTCACATCGATGTGCTTGCAGCATTGTTTATTTACTACTATATTTTACCTTGGCGGTGGAGCTGGAGTGGGTGCTACGGCCACATATTGCACATGTTGACGTTCCTGTTGCTGAATTTGTGATAAAGTTTTTGGCCTTAATTCGGAAGAGGGCACTGGAGATGCCGGTATAGTAACGACAATCTCATCATGTGGTCTTTGACGATGGTAGTCCTCGGGATGCTGCTGTTTATGACCATTAACACTTGAATGTGATGGCACTTGTAGCTGGTGCTCCTCCAGCTGGGTTATGGGTGATAATTCATTGTATTGATGAAGCTGTTGCTGTTGATGCGGTCGTTGTTGATGCTGTTGCTGTTGTTGTTGATACTGTTGTTGTTGATGCTGTTGTTGTTGATGCTGTTGTTGTTGTTGTTGTTGTTGTTGTTGTTGCTGTTGATGCTGATGAGGGTCTATTGATGTTGATGATGGTGCCGTTGGTTTGTAATTAATGCTGTTCGCTTTTTCGTTGCTATAAATTATTGGTATAAAGTGCCCAGGCACAGTATTTGTTGGCGTAAATGGTGTCAAATTGATTTTCTGTGAATGGATTGACTGCGGTTGCAGTTGTTGAGGTTGATGATATTGTTGTGGGCTAACTGATTTGAGCTGTAAAAAATAGACAGATTAGTACTAGTTCTCCGCGCACACACTCGTAGTGTTGAGTTGCTTACGTTGGATAGATTTCCTTCCTTGTATGAAATTGGTATAGGGACTCGTTGTGTTCCTCCAGCGGTAGGCGGTAGGAGTGAATGTTGCGGTGGTGGTATTTTTACCGCAAGTTTGCTGTTATCCTTCACCTGGGTCAGAGGATGTTGACCACCATAAAGAATAGTTTGGAAGGCTTGCTGTGGCGGCGAGTGATGATGATTGTGGGAGGTGTGATGAGATTGTTGGCTATTTATTGGAACCTTCATGTGGACATAAGCGGTGGGTAATGGTATGGCAGCAGGAGAATGCTGTTGCTTTTGGGACTTCTGCGGTGATTGATGCTGAAGTTGTTTTGACGGCTGTTTTGGGAGAGAAAATTTGATTCGAATTATTTATTCCACGATTATTTGCTAAGTAGTTTATAGTTTGGTTTAGTAAAGCAACGATCTAATGCGATTTCAAATGCAATGCAAATAATTACGCTCTGCGCTCATTGAATTTGGATTTGGATTTCGATTTGGAATTACACTTGTCACGCAATCAGTCAAACTTTCAGCTTACCACTTGAACGACATATTGTTGGTTGATTGGAAACTCATTTGGTGGCAAATAAAATGCCATGTATGGTATTAATCGACGTTGTCGTTCAGATGTACTTATTTCTGTTCCGAGAGTTCGATTTGCGGTTAAAGCCATTGGCATGGGAATGACATCGTCATCAGCGGTTCTGATTATAGCGCTTGTGGCGTTTCTTAGACCAGCTTCAGGCGAGATTTCTATTGCAATAGCAATAGCAGGTGCTGAAAAGAGAAATATGATGATAAAATATTTTTTTTAGATTTTGCATTTCAAACGTAAACAGATCTTGTTGAAAACGCATCATTGAAAGAAAAAAATCTGTTCCCAGAATTGAATGCGGAGCTTAGGATAGATATGGGCACTTTGATAGGAACTTTACGTTCTATGTATGTATGTATGTACATATGTCCAAGAAAAAGCAGTTAAGGAAATGGATACTTCTAGGGTCTGTATGCATTGCAACTGTCAGAGATGTAGGATAATTAAGTAATTTTGATACCTAATTCTTTAGAAATGCTAAGATTTATAGCTTCAATTCAAGACAAACCTTGCAAAAAATAATCTATATGAATCGATTCAAATAATTGTAGTCTTAGGTCAATGCATTCATAAACTTTGCACGTTTTTGAAAAAGGCCGTCAATTGGGTTTCTCTTTTAAGGCAAATACATACCCATACATAAGAAGGGGGCTTTTAAGATAGCGAAATGGGGGGTAAGAAGTGAAAATATACGTAAAAATGCAAATTATTTTTCTTTTTCAATATACATATTCAATATTTTTCTGATCTTTCAATTAGAAGGACGAAACTGGGTCCTTCACTTCTTCATCACTTAAATCTTCTTCCCACGGAGTTTCTTTTTCTAGTTTGGAACAAAAAAAATAATCACTGGGAGCCAGGTCAGCCAGGAAGCCCACCTTATGGAGGGCAGCCAACGCAACACGACTCTTGTGAACAGGCGCGTTGTCGTGCAGAAGGTGTCCACCTTTGGTTAATGTTCCCCTCCTTTTTTCTTTGATGGCTTCTTTCAACAGCTCTAGGATTGAAACGTAGTATTCTCCGGTTATGGAGATGCCTTCTGAGTCCCAAAAAACGGTCGCCATGATTTTTCCATCAGACTGTGACACCTTTAACTTCTTGGGTGGTGGTGTGCCTTGTACATAGAGTCTTGTTTGGACTCAGACTCATAACGATGAACCCAAGTTTCGTCCCCACTAACAATTCGACTCAATACTCTATCCTTGTCTTCACTACAGAGGTCCAAAAACGTGAGAGAATTTACTCGATTTTCTCCATATTCTACACTTTTTTCCCGATTGAGTTGCTTGGTCGACGATAGTTCAAAAACTAATGGCTCGATTAAAATAAAACTTGCTCTTTTTACTAATATCAAGTCACTGAAATCGTTACATCTCACCCTCACTAAGGACCTACCTACTCATTCCGCGAACTTAAAAACGGCGTTCCGTACATGAATGAATTCAAAGACTTTAATTACTTCAAAGACTTCAATTATTTCAAAGACTTCAATTACTTCAAAGACTTCAATTACTTCAAAGACTTCAATTACTTCAAAGACTTCAATAACTTCAATGCTAATGCGATGCACAAAACAGTTTTGGGAGTATTAAGCATAAATAAAAAAATACATTCTTCGAAATACCCAGATTTGCACTATTGTCTAACTGCCAAACTCAGTTTTTTGTGAATTTAAAAGTCATAGTTTGCCACTCAATATTATTCACGGTTATAATTCAACTTATTTGAAAGATCAGAGTCCCTGGGTTTTGGCTACGAACCTTGAAAGCCACGCCTACTTTGCTGCAAAAATTCTAACAAATTTTTCTCATTGAATCTTACAAATCGAACAAATGTTCGTACGTAGGGACTAACAAAAGTTCGCTTAGTACTGGTACCGGCATGCATTGGGTAATTTCAAGCGTGCTAATGCGAAATTAAAACCCGCAAACATCGGCATACCGCAACCGCAATCAAAATCTAACAGCAAGCCGCAATTACGTGCTGATATAAAACTACCAAGCATTCCCCTCCCGCATTTTTCACATTCACAACGAATCCTCACTTAACGGATCACAGAAATTCCACTACTTGCGCAGTAGCTTACAGGGAGAAGCGCTCCGTGTTGTGTCCGGTTTTCCTTTAACTGACAGCAACTACATTTCAATTTCAATTTACATATTTATATCTATAGGTTTATACAAGTAAGACATTAGTCTTTTATAGTACAATTAAAGGGTTATTACAAATAATGTTAACTTCTTCTTCTTCTTCTTCTTCTTCTTCTTCTTCTTCTTCTTCTTCTTCTTCTTCTTCTTCTTCTTCTTCTTCTTCTTCTTCTTCTTCTTCTTCTTCTTCTTCTTCTTCTTCTTCTTCTTCTTCTTCTTCTTCTTCTTCTTCTTCTTCTTCTTCTTCTTCTTCTTCTTCTTCTTCTTCTTCTTCTTCTTCTTCTTCTTCTTCTTCTTCTTCTTCTTCTTCTTCTTCTTCTTCTTCTTCTTCTTCTTCCTTTTATCAGCGAGGCTATGATCCGAAAACAAGGGATCACAACCCTCCCACTTCACCGCATTTCTACTGATCCGCCTGTGGGGTTCGCCTATTTGACCTCAGAAAATATCAAATAATGTTAACTATATAATAATATTGCAGCTAATTAATTTTTAATAAATAATTCTATAAAATAATAATAATAATAAACAAACAATAAATAAATAAATATGATAGAAGGACATATAAGAGTATGGGAAGCAAGAAACAAAATGAAACAGAGAGGGAGAGAGAAAGACATGAGAACTAGCGCTGACTAGAGAAATATTTCAATATATCATTTTTAAAACTTGTAAAACTTCTGATTTGTTTTATATTTGCTGGCAAGGAATTCCAAAGACGAATGCTATTAACATAGAAAAGGCGCGATGAGTTTAGATACTTAAACGAAGGAGCTACTACATTAAGTGTTCTCGTAGACTGACAGAAATTTAATTTATTATACAGATAATATGGTGACTTTGTATGAATTATCTTATGGAGAAAAATACAATTTCTTGCGCAAATATACTGCGAGAGAGTGCAACCTAAGATATTTGTTTTAAATGCTGATATGTGGTCATATCTCCGTAAGCCATAAACATACCGAGTCACATCGTTAAACGCCACACGTAGTTTATGTTCAGAGGCAGAGTCCAATCTTGGATACACAACTTCCGAGTAAGATATTACGGGCAAAAGCAACGTTTTGGTTAAGCGAAGCCTAGTTTCAGTTCGAGTAAACCTTCTGGACATATATAGTTTCCTCAGTGCTCCATAAATGCGCCCAACAATCAAACCAACGTGTTCATTACCGGACAGATTTGTTCTCACTTTGAAACCCAAGCTGGTCACGGACTTCATGAATGGTACGTTGAAGCCGTTAATACAAATTGAGGGAAAGTCGTTTGTATTACATTCCCTATTCGAAAGCAGTATTGCTTGCGTCTTACCTGGATTCAAAGAAAGACCATTCATCTCTGACCAGTCATGGATTTCCGTGAGATCCTCATTAATCCTAGCAACAAGGTCTTCAATGAGTCCAACAGGCCTCGATAAATAAATCTGCACGTCGTCTGCATAAAGATGAAAAGAAACATTTTTACAAACCCTGGGTAAGTCGTTTATAAAAATACAGAAGAGGATGGGGCCCAATATCGAACCCTGGGGTACTCCTGAAAGAAGGTTTCTGGGCTCCGAAATTGTCTCACCGATCACTACTCTCTGACTTCTGTTTGATAAATAATTTTTTATAAGACGTACAGCCCTGCTACTGAACCCAAAATAATCAGCAAGTTTTTGACATAAAATATTATGATTTACCCTGTCAAAAGCCTTGGAGAAATCAAGGAGGCACAGAATCGTTAATCTGTCTTTATCAAGTTGAGATCTTATATCGTCGAGTACCTTTACCATCGCAGTGGAACAGCTATGATTAGCTCTGAAGCCAGATTGATTTTCAGATAGAAGATCATTTTCATCAAGATAAAGACAAATTTGCTTTGCAAGTATTTTCTCCAAGACTTTAGACAGGCATGGTAGTATACTTATTGGGCGGTAGTCGCTCGGTAGTGAGGGGGACGATTTCTTAGGAACAGGAGTAATTCTGGCTTCTTTCCACAACAGTGGGAGGGTTAAGGACGTAATGCAAAAGTTAATTAGATGCGTAAGTGGACTCAACAGGAAAGGAAGAATAATTTTAATAAATCTAAGGGGTATGCATCAACACCAATTGCATTTGATTTAAGTGATTGAATAACTTCAACCACATCACTCTCCGTCACCACCTTAAACTCGAATGGCTCTTCAGACTCTCTACGCAAGGCGTTAATTGGCACATAATTGGGTGTACTTGAGGTGTTGGCCAGAAAGTGATCATTAAGTACATTGGGATCAAGTGCGCAATTTAACTTTTCCTTTTTGCCTATACCGATATCCCGCAGATTGGACCAAAGCTGTTTCGAGGAGAGTTGTCCATTTAACTTCGATGCGAAGTAATTTTTTTTCGCTAACCGGGTTACTGAGGTAGACCGATTTCGCGCTTGGCAGTATATTAACCAATTTTTCGAGTTTTGGTTATTTCTCCACTTATGATACTGCTTACGACGTTGCCTTATTGATGCATGCACTTCAGAATTAAACCAAGGATACTTCTTGTTGTGTATATGGACTGTCTTAAGGGGGACCTGCCTCTCGAACAGTCTGTTAATGCATGATTGAATACAACATAGTTTTCCGTCAACATTTGCAGCGCATTTGCAGTCGTCCCAGGGCAAGCAACTCGCGTCAAGACAGAGTGAACTGACATTTACAGACCTATAATCTCGGTACTGAAAAGTAAGAGGTACTGTTGAGTGGGAAAAGTCAATATCATATGTGCAGAAAATGAGGTCATGATCTGAGAGCCCATCAAGAGATAGTTGATCTTGAAGGAGTACATTAGAAGGGTTCGATACAATTAAGAGGTCGAGCAGGCTCGGAGGATCATTTGGGGCATAACGAGTAGGATATATGCTGTTCACTACTACTAGTCCAGTTGCGGAAACTGCATTAAGTAATTGAGATGACAATGAATCAGCTTTCAGCAAGTTGACATCATAACTTTTGTCGCTGACTTTTGTTGTTTGGCCTTTACTGGAGGATTTGCACCTTCACCACCATGAACTGCTGTTTGGTTTCTGGGTCGTACTTGTAAAACCAAGTTTCATCACTTGTAACGATCTTATTGAAGCAGCTTGACTCTCCATTTTTAAACTTATCCAGGAAATATTGAGCAAAATGAACACGAGCCTCTTTTTACTCTCCATTTAAAATTTTTCGAACCCATCGAGCTGGCTTCTTCGAATATTTCAGGTGATAATTTAAAATTCGTGACGCAGCCATGGCACTCAAGTCCAGTTCATCCGCTATCATCTCCTGTGTCATCCTGGCATCTTTGTTAATTTTAGCCCTCACCAGGCCACATTTGTATCGTCGGTCGAGGATTTGGGCCGACCTTCACGAGATTCGTCCTCCACAGAAAAATGACCAGTCTGGAATCATCGAAACCACTTTGAAATAGTAACAAGAGATGGTGCATTTATTCCGTATGCATTTTGGCATTCGGGCAGAATTTTGACTGGCGTGAGTTGATGTGGAAATCCGAAGAGAATGGCAAAACGAATTTCTTCCTGTGTTGGCGGTGGAACTTCAACCGAGCTTACGTCACTAATTTTTCTCTTTCTCGTCTTCATTTTTACCTATTGTTCTGAAATTTGGAAATAAATATTGTTAGATTATAAGCTACAGAAATGCATCTTTTTCTTTTCTTTTTTTTTCAAAAACTACTAAATTGACACCAACTAAGCGGACTTTTGTTAGTCCCTCCGTATAGCAGCTAGATTCCAAGACTCAACTGCTCCCACTCTTTTACGAAGTAAAAACTTTTCGATATGTTTTTCTATTATTATATTATATTTTCTGATTCATGCATGTTGAAGCAAAGTAAAAATTTTCATCGCCATTCTTCTGCATAAGCTTAGTTCATGAAATTTTCTGATGATTTACACAGTACTTCCCGGGTGAGTTTAAGTGCTGTCCGGTTTCTTGGTTCCTACTATTCTTAAGTACCCAATTCGTCTTTTATTAAATCAAATAAGTTTTATTACGATGGGTAGTATGCGTTATTTGACCCATGTTATATTGACTATAGCTTCAAGGTAAGACCCCCGCCGACAGGTGGTGGTGTAGCCCTCATTCTATCTCACTACCAGTTCTCATACTCATCAACCTCCGATTGTAGAGCAATCATGTATACATACTACAGTTCGATCAGACCGCATAGCAATCCGAAATTTAAAATTCAAATTTTCTATAAATTTCAATTAGTTTTCTAAATACATTTTTCGAAGTTTTATAAAGATTTCTCTAATTTCGAAAAGCTATCCCCAAAATCTCAACATCGTTTCAAAGAAAATTCTTGTACAACCATAATTTAAGCAACCGATTCAAATTAAAGTTTCGAGTTTTATGTTGTTGGAGAAAAATTGAACTGCCGCGAGCGAGCCATGCCTAGGCTGGAAGCCTCTTCGATACGTTCTCTGAACACCAGAACATCTGACGTGGACGCTTTAGCCTTGCGAGGCTACAACATTGGCCATAAAATCGGCGAAGGTAGCTATGCGACGGTTATCTCGGCCATGTGTGAAGATGACAACGGGGGAGAACTGAATTTGGCGTGCAAAGTTATCGATAAGAAAAAAGCCCCCGCGGACTACCTGAACAAATTTTTTCCAAGGGAACTGGAAATTCTAATGAAAATCGACCATCCCAACATAATACAAGTGCATAGCATTCTGGAACGTGGTCCGAAAATATTCATCTTTATGCAATACGCAGAAAATGGTGATCTATTGACGCATATAACGAAGAACAACAGTATAGGGGAGCTGCAGAGCAAGGCTTGGTTTCTACAAATGGCAAAGGCATTGCGATACCTTCATAGCCACGATATCGCTCATCGTGATCTCAAGTGCGAGAATATCTTATTGTCACAACGCATGAACATCAAACTTGCTGACTTTGGTTTTGCGCGTTACTGCACCGATCAAAACGGTCACCCGGTACAGTCGCAGACATATTGTGGATCAGCGGCATATGCCGCACCCGAAGTAGTTGCTGGTAATCCATATGATCCCAAACTATCCGATGTATGGTCGCTGGGTGTGATTCTGTTCATAATGTTGAACAAGAAGATGCCTTTCGATGATCGGAACGTTAAGAAGCTACTGGATGATCAAATGAACAGGAGATATTCGTACCGGCGGAAATATGCTAATCAGATTAGTGAACAGGCTAAATCTGTGGTGAGGGTACTCCTGGAACCAGAACCCAATGTGCGCTGGGACTTGACCGAAATATTAAATTGCAGTTGGTTGAGGGAGAACGGAGCTGCATCATCGAATGAAAATCTCTAAATTCCTTGTGAAATTTTGTACCGAAAGAGAGAGAGTTTTTGACAATGTTTTGGAATAAATTTTTGAAAAATTCTACTATACGGAATGATGTCTGTACTGGTTTTATTATTTTCATGTGCATAGTTAACCATAGCATTGGCCTTCATTTTGATATTAAAGAAGTACAGGCATATTCTGTTTAGACTTTAGCACTATTTCAAGCCTTGGGGGTTGAACGATCGAGCTTAGCACGATCATTCGCTAAACGTCAACACGTGCTTTTTAAAGGGAGGGGAGAAATAAGTAATAAAGTCTCTTTATGGCATTTACTCGTATACCGTATATCACAGCTTCACGCAGTCATTCGTTTTGTGTGTTATCTTTTTCGAATGAATAGAAACACCTTTCAGCAGATTGTGCATCTAGTGCATCTTTCATCATTTGCCATCACTGGCTCCTTACAACGGAGATTCAGGTTTCCATTCAGTCTTGTTCCTATCGATTTGCAATGAGATTCGGAGCCCTTTCGGTTGCAATCGTTTATATATGTATGTATGTTGCTGAGTCAATATAGTCGGCTGGTTTTGACTTATTAGGCCACATTCGCATCTTTACTAAGTATTGAAAGCTTTAAACAAATCCATCCGGAATGTCCTGTGTTTTGTTGTGTATTGGGCTTCAAAAAATTCGTAGCTTATATTTCAGCACTTTGCAACGTGGTACAGAACTAAAAGAACTATAAATATGCTGAGCATTTGAATTTCAAATAAATTTTTTTTTTATGTTAACTTACCTATTTCGAAATATTCATCTTTAGCTTTAATGCAGATATTTAGTCGCTTCGGCCGCTCGTCAATCCCAGCATGCACGTCATGAATTTAAAAGTTGGAAACAGTTTCGTTCAGAGTGCGCTTCAGTCCGCAATTTGTAATCTATTGGATTAAAGTCTAGGCTGGCCAGTTTTCGGTACTGATGGAACGCAGAGCCAGGCTTCCGTTGTTGCGGTCGTATGGTGTCTTCTTATATGACCGCGCACAAACCCATTCATTTTATTTGCTATATTTTTCTTGTACGGTAAAGAATTTCTCTTCAGCAATTATCTAGTACGGTATTTAAAGTTCACAATCCCTAAGTAATTTATAATGTGACTCCTGGACTTTTTATTCTCATTGCGCTCCCATATTCCAAGCAAAGCAGCAGCCAAAGCTAGAGCGTTGATTTAATCCAAACTGTGCGACTGCAATCCGGAAGAAGGAAGAAGCTTTTACACTATGGTGGTAATTTATATCTGGCGAAAATCAATGCCACTACCTACGGGGAACAAATGACTACAACGTCATCCTAAAACGTGCGAAATTTCTGCAAGACCAAAAATTAATGCAAAAAATACTCATTGTCCTAAAAGCAGTAAATTTTGTTGATCATTCGTAAAAAGAATAAGAGACGTTGCCTCGTCAACCATCCTAACCCTTGTAAAATTCCATCTTGCAGGATACTTCTCTTCTCAGTTCAATATTATTTGGAAAAATATTTTTATTTTTTGAACCCGTACAGTAGGTCGAGTAGGGATTCCTTCCCTAGTTTTGCTGTTATACGGCTGTGACGAATAACCTTCCAAAACAAAATCGCCCAAATTCCAAAAATGAACAATCGCCCAAAAAAAACCTAAACATTTTTTGGGCGAATATTCACTTTCATTTGGGCGTTCATGCATTTTTATATTTTGGGCTATTGTTCATACTGAAAGATCACCCAAAATCCCAAAAGTGGAAATATGTCAAAATGTTGTGCGAATAATCACCCAAAACAAAATCGCCCAAAAATCTCAAATAAACAATCGGCCAAAAGTTTTTAAGCAATTCTTTGCAACGCAGGTCTAAAAAAAAGAAGACCATAGACCAAAATGAATAGCCTTAGCGGAGCGACGAATAGACTTATCTCCAGGCGCCTGCCTGACAGTTGTTGACACACCCTTAGCGGAGCGACAAAGTCGCGTGAGCGGCTAAACCCCTCCGGAAAGCGGAGTTTAAATAAATGAATCGCGCGAAGCGCGCCACTTACTCACTGTTGGCCCGCACAAAACTTTCCTCGAATAGACTTAGCCCCAGGCGCCTGCCTGACAGTTGTTGACATACCCTTAGACGAAGTCGCGTGAGCGGCTAAACTCCTCCGGAAAGCGGAGTTTAAATAAATGAGTCGCGCGAAGCGCTCCATTTACCCATTGTTGGCCCGCACAAAACTGTCCTCGAATAGACCTAGCCCCAGGCGCCTGTCTGACAGTTGTTGACATACAAAGCGACAAAGTCGAATAGACTTAGCCCCAGACGTCTGTCTGATAGTTGTTGACATACCCAGTACGAGTATGACAATATGATTTTGTGATATGATTTTAAGAAATTATTTAAGAAGAAAAAAAAATGTTTGGCCGATCCACAGTGCGGCATTTGAATGGAAATTTGGACAAAAATCGCTAGTTCAAATTCATGTGTACACTTTTTATTATTGCTGTTTAAATATTATAATGTACATATTATTTCATAAATATAAGATTCAAAATCAAGAAAACAATTGAGTTAAGCTATAGTTATTCTGATAGTAAACTGCTGTCTTCGCTATCTTCACCCCGGTATCACTTAAATCGATTCCATGAAATGTGGAGCCATATACATTTTCTGAAGTATTGAACAAATCTTCAGTTTCCAAGTACATACTTATCTCTGAGATATTCCTACTTGATTCCCGTGAAGAAATGTTTCTGTGGGTCGAAATTAAAGGATCAGAAGTAAGTAATAAAACATTCATAAGATCTGTGTTTGTCTGCTCCCTACACATTTTCCGCGTGTGATTTAATCGAATTTTTCTTACTTCCTTATGTCGAGCCTCTAAAGCCTCTTCTGATAGAAGATCTATAGGCAAGTCGAAGGAATCGATCACATCATATCCATGAACTAAGATTCTATGGACGCTACTTGGCATATAATACCAATTATATAAACTTAGATATAATTCGTGCGTGTTTTTTAGTAAAACTTTAAACTCCTCAACATTTATTTTTATACCTGTCGATAAAACTCTTAAAATCGTGTAAAATTTGTTAATTAAATTTAAATCTATTCCTGTGATTTCCGAACTGATTTCATTATTGCTAAAAACCGTCTTTCAGTATTACCGTCATGTGTGGACCCATATCCTGGTTTTGGCATATCCGCTAAGAGCCCCATTAGAATTTTAAAAAGGTATTGGAATTTTTTTTTCCGCAAATATTGTCTTATTTTCTGGTCCCCGTAGTTGCCACATTTTCAATGGCAAACGAAAAGAAATGTGAAGAAGCCATCCAAAACACCTTATCCAGGCATGTAAAGTAGATAAGCCAAAACGATAATGATCGGTATTGGGAAGTTTTGCAGAAACCCTAGTCAAAAATTCACTTCTTTTGGGGTCGCTCCACATATACCATATAGCATTTAGCAGAACAATTAGTTATCTTTATCATTATCTGATAAAATATTACTTACCCTTCCATCATTGTAAAATGTAATTCGTACTTAGCTAGCACAGTCTTAACGTCAAAGTTAATTTGATATGCAGATATTTCGTTAATAGCACTTTTTATTAACGACTCTTGTTGATTCTCCTTCATAAAAATAAACTTAATAGACCTGCAAAACAATGCGGATGAAGAACGCCGATTGACCCATAACACAGTTTTATTGTCATCTACTAACTTGAGAGGCACAAAAGCTACCAAGAACATAAATTCATCAGTTTGAGATGTGTTTTGTGTGAATTTCTGTTTAAAAAGGCTGCCGTCAAATCCCCATTTGCAAATTAGCTTTAAACCTGAGACCATTTCAATTTCAGTGATTTTTAAAATGCTTTTTAGGGTAATGTCTAATAGCTCCTGTAGGTTGACCTCGGCAGATATTTCACTCACAGACACATTTGGCAAAAAGATTTTCTTAGCTTGCCTCAGAGTCTTCACGGATGGAAAATAGTTCTTTGAATGATTATTAATAAAACTGCGAAGAATGTTATACTTTCTTTTAGAAAGGTCAATGTCAAAATATAAGGCAAGCACTTGATGAGAATTTAAAGTGGGCTGATGTTGACCCCCTTAAAATACTGGAAGCAAAACTAAGTTCTTCAACGGAGCGTGAATTAACCAGATCTTGGACTTGACGTTTTTTGTCTTCATCGATGCTTCTTCGAACCTTACTAAAGGTCTCCCGTGACGAGTTTCTCCCTGTGGATTGCCAGTGGATCTCGGTGGTATTGGTTGCACATCGCTAGCTGTTTCAATCGGTTTAAATACTTCTTTTTGCAACCACGTTGAATATCGCTTGTATAAATATTTTCGGTTTCTAGAGCAGTCTTTGTAATTTTTGCTTGAGGCTAAACAATAAAGTTCGCCTACGTGTCTAATTTTCATATTCAAACCATTACTCACATAATTTAAAACGAATTTAAGTTTATGAATAACTTTGTTTAGTTTTTCTAAATTCGGACTTGAAATCCAATCGTCGAGCAAATCACAATTTCGAATCGTTGAATATTGCACTAGAAAAAAATCGCTGTTACTAGGGTAATAATTTGTAGCAAACAAAAATTACATAGGCACAAAGTCTGATATATGACTTGTGCATAGCAATTTAATTTACAGGATATTTTGGGTCTAATTTTTTAAAAGCTTACTTAAAATTAAATTTTTTTTTTAATGTTTTTTTTTTTTTTTTTTTTAGAAATTCACCTAAAACCCCTATATATCCTAATTTATTAATATTTAGTGGTACTATTAGTAGCATTACACACCTTGTTCAAAACCCGACATGATTTCAGTTTCAAATTTTTAACTCACTAGATCACAAAAATTACTTGTTTACAGCAAGCCAAATTGAAACTAAACCGATTCCAATATTAGCGTTCCATTTAATGCAGTGTTATCGCAAGTACCGTTATGTCTTAAGAGAAAACTTTTCTGGTTTTGTTTGACTAAATCTTTTTCCTAGAACAATAAACCGTATATTAGTTAAAAGCGAACATACAATTTTTTTGATTTTTGTCCAAGGGCTGCCGCACTGTGCGATCGTTCATTTTCGGATTTTGGGCGATTATTCGCACAGCCATTCACTTCTGTTTTGGGCGATTTTTCATTAATTTTTGGACGGTTGTTCCTTTTTTTGGGCTTTCTTTCATTATGCACAAACACCCAACAATTTTGGGCGATTATTCATTTTTGGAATTTCGGCGATTTTGTTTTGGGCGGTTATTCGCACAGCCATGTTATACACCGGGGAAGCCTCTACGTAAGCACATGTCGGTATACCACAGGCATCTTTCCAGGTAGGTGGAAACTTGCGCATGTTTATCTTCAACGTCAGTACTTTCCAAGGTCATTGCCAATTTCTACCTTGTAAACTATATTGAGCGAAACCATCTTCTCAATGACCGTCAGAATGGTTTCAGACAACAGCGTTCTACAGTAGATGTAATGACATACTCGTATGTACCTATCGAAAACTTGGAACAAGTATATTCATCACCACGGCGGACTATTTGCTCTAGATATTTCTAAAGCTTTCGATAGAGTGTTACACAGTTGCCTCTTAGATCAGCTTCAAGTTCTTGGCATCAGTGGTGAAAGTTTCTTGAAATGAAGCGAGTTTTTAAGTAATCAATCAATACGAGTTGTATTAGATGGATATACTTCTACCCCCATTTTCAGCTAATGCTGGTGTTCTCCAAGCCTTGTCTTATCTCCCACCCTTTTTTGAGTTATATCCACGATACTCTAATAACAGCAATTCAATCAATTCTTTTGCGGATAGCAGCACTCTTAACTTCGCCAACTGGTTAATGACACCACGACAAGAGCCCCAAGTTATAGAGTCACAGCAACAGCGAACCTTAACAGAACTTAATTCAGACATTGATGCTGTCGTCAATTAGGGTGCCAATCGAGTTGAGTTCAACGCGTCAAAACCCCAGTGCTGTCTCCTTTCTCTTAAGCAGGATGCTAAAATGGTCAAACTAAATATAAATCTAGTTGACATTGAAGAATCCGATGGCTTGTTAATGCTTCGTATGCATGTTAACGCAGACCTTCTTACGGAAGCAGTAAAAGGTGGTGCGACTCGTAGTTGCCTCGTATTTTTCAAAAGATGCAAACGTTTTTTCACTCTCACAGACTTGGCAACAATCTATCGTCCGAGCCCCGAACATATTCTTAAGTTTAGTTGATCATTCTCAGCGTAAAGTGCTTAGGCTGATTTTTGACCAGTCTATTAGCATCCAAATTGGTCTGCTGGAACACCGCTGTAATGTTGGATGCTTAGAGTTCGTTTACGTTAAGTGTTGGGATGAATTACGAGTATATAGTTGTGGCCCGCCAAATCGTCTGTTCCATCACATCGTCAGGTATTTTTGAATGTGCCGTCCTTAGTATACCCGGAGAGCTACAGTTTGCAAAAAGTCGAATGTGCATCATCACCTCATTAATATTTTTTTTTATTTTTTTTTTTAAATAATACTATGAATATGTGTGCGAACTTAACAAATTAGTATTGGCATCGTGCTCCTGTTAAGTAGGCTCCATCATTTTTTGTTGTTCACGACTATTTTACTCGTACGTGCTTCACAGATTTTTTATTTTTTTTTTTATATATTCTTTAATAATTATTAATAATAGTATAAATATACAGAAATAATTCCGGCCACATCACCTATGCGAACTACTACTACCATTGCGTTATTAACTTATAGCCTTCATCCAGATTCAGTCACATTTGGTAACACCATCAATTGTAAGCTGGACAAAACGTTCATTTGTCGTTTGACTATAATTTTGCATTATTTCTGAGGCATTGGTCAATACTGAAAACAATTTATATTATTGTATCAATTGTGTAGTTGAGAGCCCGAAATTTAATTTAATATTTCCACACATTGTCTACTGCGTGCATACCTGGCAATTTCATTTTGTAAGACGAGCCAGCACTTGGGCATAATCACACGTTTTCCACCTTAAACGGCAAACTAGAGCATCACGTACAGCATCAGCATCATCACCAACATCACCAGAAACAACGGCAGCAGCAATTTATCGAAGGCTATCACAAGTAAATCCATTTGGAAAATCTTCAACACACCTGCATAATATTATGAATCCCAATGATACTATCTCATCTTGAGCAGGAGGAGATCCTCTGTCCAAAGTTTTTCGGTTCCCATCGAGGTGGAGCTACCTCCTGTGTGCTGCTGTTAGCCATTTAGTTAAGCATAATATCACAACATTATGTGTCTCGAAATGAACTAATTAGGCGGTACTTGAGAGTTCGTGATGTACTGGTTCTGTGAGCCAGCCAGCATCGTGTGTCGTGTCCGAGTTGTGCAATTCTAAATCTCTGCCGAAAATGCGACCCAAAAGGGACATGTAATTTAATTTCACAGCCAAAACTTTGTGAGTTTTCTTGAAAGTGTTGTTCTACAGTGCACCGTGTTGCTGCTGGTGGCGTCGATAAATATCTGATAACCTCTCGATCGCAAGGGAAGATATTCAAGATATTCGAAATCAGGTTATGCATGTGGAGCGGAGAATGTGGCCTGCTGTTGCGACGACTACATTTGCGGTGTGTGCACTTAAATTTAATGGAATTACGTATATGGGATTATTCGTAATGATGTAGAGCATACACACTCAGTAGCGCTTGCTTCCCGGGACGTGTGTGCATGGTTAAACTTCAAAATTACGAGGCAAGTTGCACTCGAGGAGCGGCTATTAGTGAAAGAAATGAGATCCACTTTACAGATTTGGTCACCTAGGCTGGTTGGCATGCATTCGGAAGGCAGTCAGTCGAACGGACGATAGTTGTTTTTATAGATTTGTGACGACATTTTTCAATTAAATCGATTTTTCTGTACAGAAGGCTATGTTAGTTGTTGGCTTGTGATGTGAAAGCCAAATATGTTCAAGTTGAATTTTTGCACACACTTTGAGTGGTTTAGTTGGGCAGGTTGAGGTGCTATGTTATTTGAAAGTGAAGGCCTATTTTAAATTGCCTATTATCGCTCAATAACTTTGCCTCTAAAAGGAGGAGGAGAGCATTGAGAAATTAACGAGGAATCGTGCTCGCTATTAATTGGTTAGAGTATTAATTTTGTGATTTTTATCACATTATTTGTATTTCTTGACAACTCCCCAGAGGTAGATCTTGAAACGTGAGTGAGTTTTTCAACAACTAGGACACACCGCCAACTAATTTCAAAGGCCAGTGATCTAGTTTTGTAATAGTAGCGGAGAGTATTTAGAGGTAGCTGCCACCAAATAAAAAAAAATAAAGCGTATAAAGACTGTGCACAGCTTAAGAGAGCATCAGGAAATTTTATTAGAAATCGACGGGCTGAGCCGATCGTCAGGTAGTAATATAAGTAAGTCTGCATGAACGATATCAAAGCTAGTCGATTCATATTTCAGTCAAGATTTGGTTATTTTTTTAAGAGTCGCGTGGTCAATGAATTGTTAGTCGGCCGAAGAAAATGAAAAGTTATTTAAGCTACATACAATGCACACAATTCTGACAAATTTCGTGCAAATTATGTTAGACAATGTATACTGCTGTCGTTTGACAGCATTTGACTTCGTTTGTTTCGAAAAGAAAATTTTACTTTTTATATAATCTAGTATCGTATAAAGTAATCGGGTCAAACGATTTGACAGCTTTTGACACCGTTTGACTATTTGACATTTCATGAAAAACCAAAATGTCAAATGAATCGAACGATATTGGGCTGAAAAACGATCGTAAACGAACAGCGAATGAAGTTAAAGGTGATTAGCTGGCCAAAATACTAGATCTTGGGGATTGTGGACTGGATCTCGTTAGTAGCGTCAGCTTTCACATTCCAAAGTCACTAATACAGAAAGAGGTGGATGTGGAACTAAGCTCAGATTCTATTATTTGACAAAATATCAAACGTTTGACACTTTTCGATGTCAACCGGTGCCGCATAGTGTATTCGCGTACTGAGCGAACATGACAGATAAAGAGAAAAATTTATAAGTAACGAGTAACGAGTATTTCCCCTCTGTGCTTGAATGTGCTCTAAGAATTTCTGCCGGCATGAACGTAAAAGCTGCCAAGTGGAATCAGCTGATTGTCAAATGAGTTAAAGAGTTTTTAATTCCGTTTCAAAAAGTCAATAGAAATACAAAATAGATGCAAAGTATCTTGAAGAAAATGCTGTGATGTGTGAATGTTCTCGCAAAACATTTCTTTTTAACTTAATATGAATCTTATGGTTTTCACACGAGTTTAATTTGTTCATTATAATTTTTTTTAATGACAGTTGGTTCGAGAAATGGCTTGATTTTCATTCGCGTACTTTTGCTTAGATTTTCCGCTCTCTGAGAGTTTTTATTCTCATCATGCCATATTTGACAACTGATTAGTTTTTGGCTCGGAAAGTACGCGAACAGTTTAATTGTTAAATTTTCTGTGCAAACGTTCAACTTTCGGCCATTTGGCAGCAAACGAGAATTTGACGTTTTGTCAAACAGCATAATCAGGTGAAAATTACTATGTTATTACTATTATTACTATTACAAATCATTTAACCATACCAATTGACAGAACTACAAGAGAAACTGGCAACGTTTGCGGTCAAACACCAGTCGGTCAGCCATCGTAATGATTTTCGGAATCGAGTTTCTTATTTTTCGATACCAGGAATGAAGAGAATGCGTATATATTGAAATTGTCCATGTGTCTCGCACGAGGCACGTTGCATTACAACGTCAGTTCTTCGTCACATATTTTCTGCACAAAATCTCTCCTTTTCACACTTCTCGTTTGAATCCTTCACACAAAACTTTCGATGTTGCTTTTCAACAACAAGGCTATGACCGAGAACTGTTCCTTTTTCCCTATAGATTAGATTAGATTTAAATTTTAAAGGTGAATTTATTTTACTGCATTTTCTTAATTTTACAATTTTCACAGAATAAGCATTAGCTATTGCCGTCAGCCAGCATTTTTCCCTATATGAGCTGCTAATATTAACCTTTAAAACTGTTCGTTATCCAAGTTGAGTTGATCAAACTTGCATGGGACTGTCTCAATCTACTCGACGATCTTGCATCAAAAAACACCGTTACTGTGGTCTGGATCCCAAGACACGAAGGCTTTAAAGGCAACGAACGGGTGGACTGCTTAACGATAAGAGGCGCCAGCCGCCTACTATTCCTGAACCCTATTTTGGGGTAACACAGAGAAGTACAAATCTCAAAATAAAACAATGAGAGGCTGATGGCCAAGTACTGGGTCAAATCCATGGGCTTAAGACAGGCGAAAAAGTTAACTACTTGAGCTCAGTAAAGAAGACCTAATGACCTTAACACGCTATCTGACTGGACACTGCCCACTCAGGTACTATCTGCACAAAATAGGAGAAGCAAAAAGAGACGGCAGAACATACTCTTTGTGAATGCCATGTGGCCGAAAAAGAATTCTCCATCTTAAGCGGTTTTTACTGAGCCCTGCAGACATTCAGAACATTGAACCTAGAACTATGTTGAGGCTTATCAAGACCCTTAGTCTAGCTCTCGGCTAAACACCGGGCTGGCACAATAGATCTTATAGGTCGCAGTGCGTACAAGACCCTAATAGAGTATAGTATTTGTGGATGCACCGTCATCTTCCCAATTCCACTGACCATCTGCCCACTGAATATGATTTTAACAAGGGCTACACGCACTCGATACCGGACAGAAGTGAGTGGACGCAACGCAATTTCCTTTACAACGAATCGCTGTCAATTTTCACGGACGGGTTCAAAACCAAGGACAGAGTCGGTGCCGGAATTTTCTCGGAAGATCTGAACATACACCTCTCCTTTAACCTTCCAGACTACTGCAGCGTTTTTCAAGCCGAAATCACCGCAGTTCGCAAAGCTGCTGACTGGCTGACGGCTAGCACATTATTAACACCTGATATTGTTATTTATGTTGACAGTCAGGCAGCCATCAAATCCGTCGCATCCAGCACTACGAGATCTAAGGCAGTGAAAGACTGTCGCATATCTCTTAACGAGATAGCTGCTCAGTACAACCTCACCCTTTGCTGGATACCAGGTCGCTGTGACATACCGGGGAATTGTGCAGCCGACGAACTAGCACGACAAGGCTCCTCTGGTACAGATAGCATAAGCATCATCGACATCGAAGCGCTAGCGTCTTATGTTAAGTACCTTATCCAAATTGATGCCGAGAAAGTAGCCATCGATGGCAACATCTAGACCAATGTCATACCACCAGACAGCTCTGGCCGACACTCAATAAATCCAGGTCCATCGGACTCTTAAAGCACAAGAGAGGAACCCTCTTAAAAATAACAAATGTCCCCTCACTCGACACTGCGTCATAGGAAGACATGCCCAATAAGATTAGGTATCCCTCATAATGACTTCTGCAGAAGCTGCAGAGATGAGGAGGAAGAAGAGACCATCAGTCATCTCCTGTGCGCCTGTCCTGCGCTCGCCAACATCAGGAAGGCCACTCTGGGTGAATACTTCTATCGAGATCTTAATGATCTCGGCAACGCCTGCACGGCTAAAATTCACGACTTCATTCAACGAAGCAAATGGTTCCAAGAGTAAGAGGGTGATCCACCCGCCTTACACATCGGCAGTACAATGGACCTACTTTCTGGTCTAAGTATATCCTCATCGAGGGCCGATCCAAACCTAACCTAACCATAGTATTAGTGAAATTATTCGCAAGAATTTAGGATATGAATTTGGAAAAATAGCGGTCACATACTTTGTCGATAGTGTTAAATTTTTATACGGCAAATTGTGTAATATAACTTCCGCTTTCATAAATCTGACAGAAGCAGGCTGATCTTCTACCGATCCAACTCCACGTCCATGCGGTCATTCAATGCAAAGAATAGAGATTAGTGCACATTAAAAACTTTTTTTTTTTTTTTGCATAGCAAAGGTACTGAGTGCGGTTTTTGCAAAAATATTTCTGCAGAACACTGTCTAGAAAGGATGTAGGAAGTTTCCTCTTCTGGCGAACGATCGTCTTCATTCCGGTATTACTTAACTTTCGTGTGCCATGTGACAGAGCAATACTTCCGAGTCATGAACTCGTTTTGTTACATCCTCCTCCGTTATAAAATCATAACACTTCAGATGTAGTACCATAAACGTGCAGTAGTTGAGTTATGCATCCATCAGTAGTCTACCTCAATAAATCCACACTACGTGAAGTTTTAATTCTGGCATACGAGCATACCCATAAATCACCTTGATCCCTTAAGCTATTCGTAAGGAAGCAATTCACCTCTCATTACTTTCAGTTTTTCAATTCCTGACAACACGATCATTAGTTCCCCCTTCTGACCATTCCCTTGAATAAAACTCGTGACATATATCATACTTTTCCAATTGTCTATAGATTCGCGCATGACTGGGTGACTCAGCGCGGGCTTGATCCGGAAGATAAAACAAGATACAAAATAATTCTCCCAGTGACAACAATGATTTGCACCTGGTTGATTACTTTCGTCCTTCATCCCCTCGTAAGCACGACCAGTAATACTTTTTTTTACGGTCTACATTTTCCAGTATCCGGAAATCGTGATAAGTGAATGGCGAGTCGGTCCAACTTAAGTATGTACTTTCATTTTGAAGGCAGGAATCTAAATCCGCGGATTGGACAAAAACTATGTCAAAATCTCCACGACTTTATGTCTATTCATTAGGCCAGCAGCAGTAGCATAGTCTGGCTTGACACATGCAAAATCAAGCAACAAGGGGCCCCTCGATTAAGCCACAAAATGGTCTGACACAGTTTTCTTTCTTGTTGATTGTCTGTCAGAATGTCTCTGTCTGTGCGTCAAGCACAGGAGACCAGCAACATTTTGCCTGGTGGTGGTTGTCATTAACCATTAATGTCGTGCATCCAGAGAAGGAGAATAAAACAAAACAAAATTACTTACGTCGAACAAGATCACTGCAAGAAGGTTGTACGCGATGGCTGTCATGTGGTGTAAATTAATGATGCAGTTATGCAGCAAGGTCGTTCGATCTGAGCTGAGCATAAATAACGCAAAATATTTGGATTATAAGATCAATTTGCAGCTAGCGATTTTCCATTAGATTTTCACTGCAGCCATGCCTTTGGAAGCAGGTCACCAACACGTCTTCGAATGCTGGCCAGATGGTTGTACTTAGAGCGATCCATCAGTTATTTATGTGGTGTGAGGAAATAACACGCGGGCATTCAATGGTCTTGTGGTTTATCTGAGGTCGTAAAAGAAGTCTAAAGACTGAAAATATTTTATATGAATTCTTTTGCATCAAATGGATTGTCAAGGTTGGTTGTACCCATGTATAATATTCTTTAGAAACATCGAATCAGAAAAGTTCAGAACGTTTATTCCAAAAATGAAAACATCTTTCAGATCCACGGATACCTTGATTTTTGAAGCTTTTTGATGCACCAGTATGTAATTCCTTTCAATCTGACTAAAACCATTTGAAGTCCGTTAGCGCATAATAATCTGGTCAACATACGAGTACAAATTCTTCATCTCAAATACTAAAATCAATAAATCGAAATAAAGTTCGACACAAACCCACCGCCATCATATCATTACAAAGGCAATTCACCGCCACTTGCGAAAGAAATAAAATTCCCCGCGGCAATGTTATGTAGGTGTTGCATTTGAGACCAAACGACCAAACAGCATAACAAACATGCAAACGTCCATTGAACAACGTTTAACGTTTGGTGAATTTACGATTGTCCGCATTGTAATCAGATCACCAACATGGAATATAATTGTCACGACTCTATTTATATTCCTTGAGCCCGATACCTATTGGCTCCTAGCATCAATGATCGTACGAACTCGAGTGCCACAATAGGTTAGTGCATGTGACAGTCGGAAAGGCGATCGCAAACGATCGACCCGCAAGAGCGCGTTCCATTCGCGGTAGTTAAGATCGATATCATTGTCGGTTATTGGGTTGCTGGTAACTGCCACTATTGCCTTTGAAATAGTGAACAAGCTATAAAGCTAAAGTTATGAAGAGTGAATTTTAAATGATTCTGTCATAGTGTCGTGGGTGTCCCTAGGGAAGGTCCACAAATCAGCTGAACCTCAATTATACAAACCGAAATGAGCATTTCTTATCTTTGTGAATTAATCGAAAGGGTTTAAGCTAAGTTACGTAATCACATTGTTTAATCGACTTCTAATTCGCAAAAGCGCCCATAATGAAAAGAAATTGTATGCCATATTCGCTTTACTTACAGTATGATCCGTTAAAAGAGAAAGGCCTGTTTAAGGCGGAATTTTTGGCATGGCAATACCAGCTGAGTCAGTCGCGCTCTATTTTTCGTGAGATGGTTTCTTTGATGTGAAGGCTTCCACGCATCTTCGAACTTCTTAGTCTTCTCAGTCCTGCTGTCATGCAAAGCATCTTCATCTACCGTTAATGTACTCTCATACGTTTTTTACATTGTCCAACATTATGAGCTGTATGTGAGTGCTAGGCGCACTGCGTTGTATAGCCTTCCTTTCATTTTATGTGGAATTTTTCAGTCACAGAAGATAGCGGAGTTTTCCCGCCACTTCATCCACCCTACGATTACGCGATGATTGATGTCATCACATGTTGTTTCGCTATTGATCATAGATCCCAGATATCTGCACCTGGGAAGTACTGTTCCATTCAAATAAATGTCTGGAATAGGCCTGAGAATTACAGAACGGGCAGCGCTGGTGCTCGTTTTTTTTTTTTGACTAATACGTTACCCATTTCTCTCCAAAACGTCCACCCATACATAAAGTACTCGTTGCAGGGACGTAGAATCTTCACTTATCATTAGCATATAATATCTGGTGTACTTTGGCTTCCTTCACTTTACTTTCAAGCAGATAGTCAAGGACTGCAGTAAAGGGCAAAGGACTTAAGATGCTTTCCTGGTGCACCCTGACTTTGATTGCGCACTCTTCGGTTACTCCAGCGAGGCATCTTAATCTTGCCTTTGCTCCCTCGTACATATCCATGATCATCTGTACATAGGTTTCTGGAATCCGTCGGTGTTTTAGCACCTTTAAGGAATCATGATATTTTTTCTATTATGATCCTTATACCTCCGATTACATCTGCGGTTGATTAACCCGCACTGATTATCAGATAGCCGTATTATTTTTCGCGTTCGGCCACCTAATACCCGCTCAACAATCTTCATGGTGGCTGACATAAGCAAGCAAAATTGACTAGTTAGGTATACAAAACTTTAGATCCAGCTTTTAACCAAATAAAATTAGCTAAGGCAAGTTAATTCTACAAAAAGATTTGCTTAAATATAAATTGTGGAGGATTTTGAAGTCCAAAGTGAAGTATGTCAGGGGTGCGCACTGTCACCGTTCTTTTTTTTTTTTTTTTTTCATAATTTGCGCGCACTCAAGGGAATTGGAAATGATAGAGAAAGAGAAAGATTGGTGTAGTGGTTTCAAAACTCACATGTTATGTTTCTGAAAAACTCCCGGCGTGGCGTCCAACTGTTCTTGTTGGTCATCAGCGATGTACTTCGTGCAGCATTGACAGAAAGTAACAATGGAATTTGATGAAGTAAGACAACTTACCTTATACACCTGGACTACGCTGACGATGTTTCTCGACTTTCACATCGGATAATGGACCTTCATCTGATGGCCCAAAATCTAGAAGTTGAGGCAAACAAAGTGGGGCTTAAGATAAACACAGCCAAAACAAAGGCCGAATACGCCATGCGGTGGAATCCGCTCACCCAGGCAGACAGAAACGCGGGACGCCCTAGGCAGGCGTGGCGCAAGGCAGTCGAAGAGAAATCAAGCTCTTTAGGAATGAGTTGGAGTTATTTTTTTTACCGCGCCCCAAAGTTCTCAAAAAAATTAGTACTTAAACTTTTCGAATATACAGTTTTATAATGCCTGGTTTTGCCTGTTTCTTCTAATCTCTGCGTTTATTTATTTTAATATCTTAACCCCCTTGAGTAATGTGATAATTCTAATTGGAGATCGGTACCAAGCCTTTAAGGTATAGAATGGCAAAGTTTTACTAAAATATGTCAATTAGTTTTTGTGTGATACCTGCTCAAAGAGGACCCTAGTTATCGTTTTATTATATAGTATAGATAGATACGAGTAGATAGACGGATAGCAAGGAAAATAGGATATACATAGATACATCCAGAATAGAGAATACCTAATTACGACTACATCTGAGGTCTTAGCAAAATTAAATTGGGTCTAGGACAAAGTTTTTTCCATTGACAAAATAATTTTTTCCGCGATTCGAACACGTTGTATCTTATTCAAAAGAAACACCTCACGTGCTAGTTGCTTTTGAAGAACACTTCAATCAACCTTCAAGTAGCGAATTTCAGAGTCAAATTTAAAACTTAATTATCACCTCGCAAATTTGCTACCTCGATTAATAGCGTTTACCTGCTTTTGAAGATCAATTTACCGACTTTGATATTGGCTTTTATGTTAGTCTCTCCTAATAGTGATTGTTACTATTGTTAACACTAACAATTAACCACTTAGTGAATTGGTCATAAAACTTTTAATTAATTGTCGAAAAGATAAGTACTCACCAACCGACCTCCCATGGTCAACATCGGAAGCCTCCTTTTAACAGAGACTATAAATTTTATGAATGAAATGCTTAGCATTTTTCAACTTCATCTTACTACATCATCTAATTATAGTGCGGCGCAGCAAAAAAAGAAAACTAGGTCAACTTATGACGGTTGTCTTTCCACGCACATAACTTACGGCCATTTAGCACGTCCTTCCGTCGATTATATTCAGCGTAGAGAGTTTTTTTTTTTTTTTTTTTTACAATAATTAAGACATTTAAGAGGCGTAATTAAGTACCATCTGTGAGAGTATATGGTCTGACAATTAACAAAAGCCACACGGTACGAGTAGATACGTTTAATTTGACTCCCTCGTGAGAGACAGTTCGTAGCAGAGATTATGCGTGGTTTTCAACCTATAATTTGGCATAGCGATTGCGTAAGGCCTTTAACTCTCTCTCTCTTTTACGAAGCATATAGGGTCACCAAGTCGGCGGATCGATTAATATTCTCTTCTGCGAAAGACACTGAAAGTGGTCGGAAAATTCAACATCCCACCCAGAGGGGACAACAGCATGCTCAAACAATTAACGCTACATGACTGAGTCATATTTCGCGAAGCCTTATGCAACAGCTCCGATTCCTTTTACATTCACTTTGAGACGCTATGTGCCTGGTAAGCACCTCCGCCTGCCAGTTAATACATGAACCCACGAGAAGTCTAGTCACCGGACTTAGTATCGAATTCGCCATTCAACTGAGGATTGTGCCAACATGAGACACTCTTTTGAGTTCATTATAGAAGCAAAAACAAGCGACGCTGAGGTTCACATGTGGTTATAGTGGATAGCAGCGGCAGCTTTGGTCAATTTTTAAAGAAACTCACTGAAGCAGAATATTGAACATGGTGTGTCCCCGTTGAGATACAATTCTAGTTGCATAATGCTGGCGGTTAGTAGCACTTGTCTGTAGAGTATCATGAGAATGACAAACACTTGACCGCTATGACTCATAAAAATGCATCAACTTTGGTTCTATAATGTATCCGCATCGTATTCACTCATTAAACTCATTGTTCCGACGGCGGTGGCGGCGCCACGAGAGAGCTAATGTGTGCCTTTTTGTTCAGAGGTTAATGGCCACAATTTGAATTTACATTGTTATATTTCCTACTTTCAAAAATTCAGTATAATTCGTTTGAAAACATTAATCGTGTGCGTATACTAACTTCTTGCCTGCAGTATTCGAAATGCCAACAAAACATTTAATCCATCAGCGCAGACTTGCTGTTTTGATTTATGCGACCAGTCTCGTTTTGAGCACAAAGACAAGTTTCACTTGCATCAAATTTGGTTACTAATTCGAAATATTTTGCAATAATTAGCAGTGTTTTAGGTCGTAACGGCTATAAATTAATGGAGGTCTTTTTCGTGAGTTATCCAGATTGATTAAGCTTGTTTAAGACTTGCACGTTTATGAGTTATTAACCTAAACATATTTGACATGAATGAATATTTGCATATTTTATGTTGAGATTATTATCAAATTATGTCAGTTGTTCTGTTTTCTCCTTTATTTTAATTCAATTCGATTTAGTTAAATTTAAACATTTTGGGTAACCGCATTCAGTAGTAGCTTCATATTTTTTCCTGTCTACGATCTGAGCTTTCATAAATTGTAGGCATCAGGGGATGGAAGTGTATGGGAGTCTCGAAGCCAGCAAAAAGGCGACGAAGTAAACTGCGAGAATGACAGTAGTTGATAAAAATTGATGAATTTTAAAGAACTGGTCAAGGATTTTATATTTTTTTTTTTTTTTTTGCCTAGGGGATAGTGGAAAAACGCTAATGCGCACGGGAAACAGTCCCGCTCTGTTTCTAGTAGTGTGAGACTCACTACTCACTAAAAAACCACATTTAACCCCTTCTTTCTACTTGACACCATCCACTCCGGAACCGCTTATCGCATTACTTCAGAGTGGTGTCGTTTTCTTTCCCCTCTGGGGACCGGCTTTTTCATATTCGGCTCCTGGTGCGGGTTTATACATTCTTGCCGGTAAGGCTTTTATCTACTTTATGTAATTTGTGAGGGAATGTTGGCGTCTTCCTCTCTCTTTTTGGATCTTAGTGCCGTCTCGATAAAGGAAGATATTCTATTCCACGTGTCGGTACTCGAGATCATCTTGCGTATAGCATTTTCCGGGGAAAAATCGCCTATTTCCGACTCAAGTCTACTCCTCTGCTCTGCCCATCTGCTACAGGCGAAAAAGGTGTGGAAAGCGTCGTCTTCCGCTGAGTCTCCATATTGGCAGGCTGCGCTCTCTACTTTACCCATTTTGTGGAGGTATCGGTTGAAATACCCATGTCCGGTTAGGAATTGAGTGACAAAGTAGTTCACTTCGCCGTGTTCTCGCTCTGTCCAAGCCGTGACGTCTGTAATCAGCCTCGCTGTCCATCTCCCCCTCGTTTCAGCGCTCCACCTTCTCTGCCAAGCCTGCTTGGTAAGCTCCTTCGCTTCAGCGACTGCCAGTTCTGCCCCTACTTCCGCCTTCTTGTCGTGGGCGTACTTCCTCTCTGTCGCTAGGAGGTCGATGGGGGTCACACCCGCAACTACGAGGACGGCTGGTTCCGACACTGTGCGATAGGAGCTTGCAACTCGGAGAGCTCCTCGCCTTTGTACTGCGGCAATTTGCTTTCTGTACTTCTCCTGTCTAAGTGCGTCTGCCCAGATCCCACACCCATACAGAAGAATGGCGTGGGTGATGGACATGAGGAATCGTCGCCTACTCGTTGTTGGGCCTCCGATATTTGCCATAAGCTTACTCAGCGATGACGTGACTTTCGCAGCTCGCTCAGATGCGGACTTAATCTGTTGCCAGAAAGAGAGTTTAAAGTCCAGGGCGATTCCTAGATACCTTACTGCTGGTTTGCTGATAATAACTTCTGAACCTAGTCGGAACTCGGCAATGGTCGGGATTCGTTTCCTAGTCAGAAGAATTATCTGTTTTTTCCGCGGCGAGACTAAGGCCATGGGCTTCCATCCAGGCGAGTACTCGTCTCATTACCTGGTTCAGTTTCAGCTGAGCCCCTTCGATGTCCCTTGCGGTAATCACCGCACCGATGTCATCTGCGTACCCGACTAAGAAGGTATCGTCGGGCATCTCCATGCGAAGGATTCCATCGTATGAGACATTCCACAGGTCGGGTCCAAGGATTGAGCCATGTGCTGCTCCAGCAGTGATTTCCTTTTTGTGAGTACCCTCCACGGTATCGTACAGAAGTTCCCCGTGTTTGAGATAGTCCTTCACAATTTGCAAAAGATATTGCGGTATCCTGAAGGTGTTCTCGAGCGCATCTAACATATCTCCCCATCTGGCCGAGTTGAAGGCATTCCTCACATCCTGAGCTGCCAGCACGACGATTCGCGTTGAGTAGTGATTTCCCCTTTGGGGGAGGTGGGTGGTTTTGACTACTTCCTCAATTGCTCCTATCGTGGAGTGGCCTTTTCTGAATCCGTGTTGTCGATCGGATAGGCCACCTGCTCTTTGGATTGCTTCTGTGATTCGAGGCTTTAGCATCTTCTCGAGGAGTTTTCCTGCCGTGTGATTTTATATTAGGTCGTTACATATGAAATTGTCGATTTTTATGTGGAAAGTGAAACAACGCTATTTGAAAAATTAACAAAGTTTACGTATTTAAGGTATTTTCCCAACATTCCACTTAAGCAAATATGGCACTTTTGGAAAAGTACTTATCCTTTTGGGCCAAGAAGTCCTCAAGGTCCTGTTTTATGGCATCTGGGCTTATGAACTGTATATTTTAGAGGTGATTGCCCAAACTTCGGAAAAGGTGGTAATCGGTCGGCGAAAAGTCTGATGAGTGGTCTTGCATTATCATGCAGCAGTATGGCACCATGTCTATTTACCATCGACGGCTGTTTTTCGAATTGTTCTCTCACTACATGTACCCAAACCAAAAGCATCGCTAATTTCCCGAGTTGCTGGGGCTGCATTCATGTTTTTTTTTAATTGGATAAGGAAAATTGCCTTAAATGTATTGGTGAAAGCATTCTCTATTGAAGGAAAAAAGTTAACTTAATGAACTAATAGTGTGAATTTATTTTTACCTTTTGAAAAGTAAAAAAACACTGCACTCTTAAAAATATAAAATAAAATTATAATTAATTTCACTCCACAACCTCACGCCACAACGATCAGTAGATCGGCAATTTCATTTGTAACGCATATACCAGATGCGGAGCAGCGTTGCCATATATTTTTTGGGAAAACTGTCCCGGATAGAAAATAAAACTGGTTTCTTAATTAAAAGACGGTCACTCACAAAGGAAAGAATATCTTTATTTTTTAGCAAAATAAATAATAAAAACAAACAACATTCCGGGTGGCAATGGTGTAGTGATAACGTCGTCACTTGCAAATCCTGACGTTAGCAAGGGTTTATTTATTTCTCATGAAATATATAAAAGTCAGTCCGACCAATTTCCTAACCGTGTGTGAACACTACTGGAAAGGCATAACACCTGCAGTAGCTTGGTCATATGGCTGGAAAAATTGTTGCTCTGTTGGATGATTAGTTTGCCTATGACGTCAGTAACCAAATATTCAAAATAAAGAAATTAGTTTTTTTTTTTTTTTTTTTAGAACATTTGGTAGGTTTTGAGTCCTCAATTAGCAAATCCTATCAAAATTGCTTACACTTACTTACTTACTTACTTAGGTGGCGCTACAGTTCGGGGTGAACCTGGGCCTCAACCAACAAGCCTCTCCATTTAGCTCGGTCTTTAGCTAATTGCCTCCAGTTGGTCGAGTTCCCCTTGAACTTGTGCGCGCCACCTACGGCGATGATTCCCTCTACTGCGTCGTCCCTCGGGATTAGATTCGAAGACTCTGCGGGCCGGAGCGTTGGTGTCCATTCGCTCTACATGTCCTAGCCATCTCAGACGTCCAATACGCAGTTTTTTGACTAGGTCGATGTCGCTGTACAGCTCGTATAGTTCGTGATTGAATCTTCTCCTCCAAAACCTGTCAACACAAACGGGACCGAAAATCTTACGAAGAATTTTTCTCTCGAAGCGACCAAGGATATCTTCATCCTCTTTTAATAAAGTCCATGTTTCAGCGCCGTAAAGCAGGACTGGGATGATCAAGGTCTTATATAGAGTCTCCTTAGTTTTTCGAGATAGGGCTTTACTGTTGAATTGCCTTATAAGCCCAAAAAAACAGCGATTGGCAAGAGTTATTCTTCGATTGATTTCTGCGCTGATTTTGTTAGAAGAATTTATAGCAGAGCCAAGGTAGACAAAGTCCCTTACTACCTCGAAGTTATAGCTGCCTACGGTGACGTTTTGTCCAATTCGTCGGTGTTGGTTTTCCCTTCTAGTTGACAGCATATACTTGGTTTTGCCCTCGTTTATCGCCAAACCTATTTTGGCCGCTTCCGCCTCAATGCTTGCAAAAGCACCGGTGACAGCACGCTGAGATCTTCCGATAATGTCTATATCGTCGGCGTATGCAAGCAGTTGTACAGACTTGTAATAGATTGTGCCTCCGGTGTTGGCTTGTGAGTTCCGCACAATCCGTTCAAGTACAATATTGAAGAAGTCACATGACAGCGCGTCACCTTGTCTAAAGCCTTTTTTGACATCAAAGGTCTCGGTGAGGTCATTACCGACCTTGATGGAGCAGCGAGCGTTCTCCATCGTCAGCCTGCACAGGCGGACAAGTTTGGCAGGGATGTCAAAACTAGACATGGCTCTATAAGCTCTTCTCTATAGATGCTGTCATAGGCGGCCTTGAAATCGATAAAGAGGTGGTGAGTATCGATTTGGAATTCTTGGGTTTTCTCCAGGATCTGCCGAAGTGTGAAGATTTGATCGATGGTGGACTTTCCTGGCCTGAAACCGCACTGATAGGGTCCAATCAGGCTGTTGATAAAAGGTTTCAGGCGTTCACACAATATCGCAGAAAAGATCTTGTACGCGATGTTGAGGAGACTGATGCCTCTATAATTGGCGCAGTTGAGGGGGTCTCCTTTCTTGTGGATCGGGCAAAACGATGCTGAGATTCCAGTCATCAGGCATACACTCGTCTGACCAAATATTAGAAATGAGTTGGTGTATGCACTCTACCAATTCATCCCCAGCTGCCTTGAAAAGTTCGGCCGGTAAGCCGTCAGGTCCAGCAGCCTTGTTGGATTTTAGCTTGGATATTGCTATCCTCACTTCGTTTTGGTCAGGTGGATGGAAATTTTGATTATCATCGTCCATGTTGAATGGTTCGTTCTGCCTGACAGCGGGATGTTGGTCTTCGTCGCCGTTATACAGTCTGCAGAAGTAGTTTTTCCATATTCTCAGCACCGACTGTGATTCTACTACGAGGTTTCCATTTTCATCTCTACAGGTTTCTGTACGGGTATTGCTTCTCTGACACGTTCTTTTTACCTTTTGGTAAGACTTCCGTACATTGTTCCTAGAGTATAAGCTCTCGAAATTCTCAAACGCGCGCTTCTCATGCTCTTTCTTCTTCTTTTGGAGAAGCCGATGTTCTTCCAGTCTCTTTTGCTCGTAGAGCTCACGAGCAGCTCTCGTCTTCCTTTGCAGCGCCGCTTTGTATGCCTCTTGTTTTGCTGCATGCACTCGCCGGCATTCTTCGTCAAACCAGGGGTTTCGCGGTGGTGGGCGAGCGAGACCCAACACATCAGTCGCGGCGTTTCTGATGGCATGTTGGCAGCGTTGCCACTGGTCTTCGGTACTTGATGCTGGCGGCAAAGGGGTGATTGAGAGATTTCGGGATACGCGTTCAGCGAAGAGTCTGGCGGTCTCTTGGGATTGTAGCTTTTCGACGTTAAATTTTCTCACAGTAATTCTTCTTTGTTGCTCAGATTGGGATATCCGCATTCGTACCTTGGCTACAACAAGGTAATGATCCGAGTCTATGTTGGCCGCTCGGAAGGTCCGGACATCCAGAATACTGGAGGCATGCCTTGCGTCGATCGCAATATGATCAATTTGGTTGATCGTTACATGATCATTGGACCGCCATGTCTGCTTATGAATATCGAGATGAGGAAACCATGTGCTTGCTATGGTGACATTTCGCTCCACAGCGAAATCAATTAGCCTTAGTCCGTTATCAGACGTGATGTCGTGTAGGCTATGCTTACCGACTGCCCTACCAAAGACGTCCTCCTTTCCTATTTTGGCGTTAAAATCGCCCAATACGATTTTAACGTCGTGTTTAGGACATTGCTCGTATGTTTTGTCGAGGAGCTCGTAGAAACACTCTTTGGTGGCAGGGTCCTTTTCTTCTGTGGGGGCATGAACACATATTAGGCTTATGTTAGCGAATTTAGCCTTGATGCGGATCGTCATAATACGCTCGCTCACGTGTCGGAAGCTTAAGACTTCTTGCCTAAGTCTGCCGCGTATGACAAATCCGCATCCGAATAAGCGTTGCCTGTTGCCTCTGTAGCAATCACCGTAGTAGATGTCACAGTTTTTCATCCTCTTTTTGCCCGGCCCATCCCATCGCACTTCCTGGATGGCGGTAATAACTGCTTTATAGCAGTCTAGGGCCTCTGCTAGTTGTTCGGCTGCACGTGGTCTGTAAAGGGACAGAACATTCCACGTACAGATCCGAAGGTCGTTGTCCTTATTTCGTTTGCTGGGGTCGTCATTAGTTGAGTCATCCTTATCCGAGGCTTTTGGTTGTTTCGGAACCATGCGGTTTTTACGTGGTAGGGAAGTTACCCCGACGGCACAACCCCCAACCTGGAGGGCCAGTTCCTTAATTATTCCCCAAGGACGAGGGGCCGGGTACACCGGTGCCAGTAGTCCACTACGGGAGTATGAGCGCTGCCGTTGGCCCATTAAGGGCTCCTCCGCCACCATCTCTATTCCAATGTCCTGACCAACATTGGAAATTCCTTACCGACCTGTGATCCGAATACGTCGAAGCAGCTCGCGCAAGGTGTTCACTAAGTTCAACCTAACTGGAACTATAGACGCCACCGTTGACTCCGTCTAGGGAATTCGTCCGCTGCCGCCTGGAACAGGAAGAAGCGCTCTAGTGGAAAAGCACTCTTCCCCCCCTCTCTCATCTGCTGCCACCAAGAATCCTCCAAACGGGGTTGGTTACCCATTTCTTGGATTAATGTACTAGGCACCCGGCTGTCACCGCGTGGAGGTTGAGAGTAGGAGTTGGTAGGCCTCAGCTGAGTGAAAACGCTTGTGTTTTCATATGATCGCATGCACTACCGTTTGACCAGCTTACACTATTGCAAGTTTATTTTGGCTTCTAATTAAAAGGGCTATAAAATCGATTAAATAGGCATAAAAATCATTATGCCTAATTATGCGTCGTGGTGCAGTGTTAGTGTGTCAGACCACTGCGCGTGAGGTTCAATGTTGGAGTCCCAGAAAACGCCAAAAGTTTTTTCACGGCCCCACCTCTCGCAAACGTTTGACACACATCTGAGAGTATTGTTGTCATGAAAAAGTTTCTCAAAAATAAAATAAAAATTCCCCTTCGGATGCACAAAAGCATAAAACAAGTTTTTAGAGAAAAAAACTGATGATGATTTACTAAAAAAAATGAACAATCAACTGATTCCGTGGCCAACTACGAATTGCAAATTTGCAGAAACCGTTAGACTCTTTTGACAATTCACGAGAGTTCTGTCATATAACCTAAAAATTATATATCCGTCCCACTTTTCTACGGGATGCATTTTTTATTCGAAAATATAAGCTCAAATTTATATGAAAATGTGGTACAGAACGTATACTAATGCGCATTGAAGTCTGGAATTTTTTTTAGATAAGTGCTATATTTTTTATACCACCGACCTTGAAAGAGTGATACTTTGAACTTTAAAACGGATGTAATCAATATAACAAAAAGAAGCATTTCACCCTTTTCTCCGCAGAGTTTAGCCGTTTACTCCACTTCGTTGCTCCGTCAGGGTAAATGTTTGTTGTTTGGCAAGTACCTATATCTTAACAGTACTTGGGCAGCTTACTTCGCCGGTTACGTATAAAAGGATGTCACACTATGGGACTATCTTCGACTCATACACTGGACAGCGTTCAGCCTTACATGCAGGTGCTCAGGGCGCCGCTACGCGACGTTTAACCAAATATGTATACGGAAACAAAAGAGTGCTTTAAACTATAAAACAAATAGTTCCGCTTTAAGTTTTTGTCGAAAACTTACGACTTTTAAGTTAAAACTAATCATTTTAAAGCTGGCAATGTTGAAGTTATTATTAAACATTTTAAAGTGCTAAATATCAATTGTATAGCTATCGTGACAAAGTTTAAGTTACCGTTTCTAAAGGGCAGTTACATATTCCCTGTTTCTTTTAAGTTGTCTATTGTTTTAAGTTAGTCGTCGATAAATCAAATCGAACATACCATACATATCTTCCATCAAATTCTGCATCTTACTCCTACGTGCGTATTAAATTGAGTTAAATTGTCAAAATTTAAAATTTGAAGTTCATTGGGAACAATTTATTGAAATTTTTTATTTTTAAATCTCGGATTTCGACTAGGTGGAAACGTAATATATCCGTAATTGTTTTCAGTGGCATGAATCTAGTATACTGAAAAAATAAATAGCTTCCAAAATATGAAATTCAAACTAATACGAAGGGGAGACAACGACGTCTTTAAAACACATCGTATGTAGATTGTGCAAAGTCTCTGTTACAAATGGATTTATGTGAGATTTGCATTAAATTACGGGATTTATTTGTTGAAATTAGTAGGGTAAATCCTAACCATTTTTTGATGAGGTTTTAAGTCCTTTAGAAACAAAGCCAGAGACGTCGAATGGCATAATTATTTTTAAATCAACACAGAAACACAAAAAAAAACCATGTTTTTAACTATCGCTAATACTCAGACCTGGAAAATTCAAGTACAAGCTCAAGTACAATTACCACATATAATACAAGTACAATAATATACATAAGTACAAATACAATTCCTTGGTACATGTACTTAAACATATTAAATACCAATACCGGGACTTGTAATTTTAATTTATTTTTTATTTTTTTTTATTCCTTCGAAGTACTTGAGAATATGATCTTAAGTTCTTAACCCTTAAACCCTACCCTGGGGTCCAGCGCAATGCGCAAATTAAACTTTCGTGAATATTTTTTTACCCCTTTGCGGTGAACATAGCCGGGTTGTGTGCCAAGAGTGCCTCGATTCTAAACTTTAAGTTATTTTAAACATGCAGCTACATATGTGTGTGATCTCAATTAACATTCATTTTTGTTAAAACGTTTTTTTATTTTTAAAATAAGAACAAAAATATATTGGGGTTTTTTTTGGACCCCAGGGTAGTAATAGTGTTTCTCCAGGGATGGGTAGGGTTTAAGGGTTAAATGCTTTAAAATTGTACTTACGCTTTTTTTTTGTAATTCCTTTCAAATGCAAGTACAAGTACAAGTCCCGGTACTGGTGGTTAGAATTTGTAAGCACAAGTACGAAGGATTTGCACTTGTACTTACAAAAAATACATACAAGGCAATTGCACATCAGTTGCACTTTACTACAGTTTCTTGCAAAAGTACCTATAAACGCACCCTATAAAAGGCATTTTACAGAAAACTAAAGGGATACAAGCCCCTTCTTGTTTTTTTTTTTTTTTTTTTTTTTTATTTTATGGCATTCATTAATATTTTCATTATTTCATGGCAGAAAATCCCAAAAGAAAATATCGGGGATTTTTCTTTTGCTCTAATTAATTGTTTTTTAGTGCTATAAAAAAAAAGTAGATCTTTCGTTTTTGGCACTCTTGGATGTGTCCTCTTACTAACCGACAGCTTAGTTTCTGACTGTTGCATAAATACATTCTTGAATTAGGTACGATCTTATCGTATGTAAAACAGATTGAAGCCTACGTTAAGCCGTTCAACGGCTTCATCTGAATGAATCTTCATTGACTAGGATCGTAAAGAAGCTCAGAGATACAAGGAAATTGTGAAGAAGACAATGCTTGACGGTGATGTACGAGCATCATAATTTTTTTTTTTTTTTACGCTGGGAGGGGGTAATCTTTAAAAGACGAGCATCATAAATGGATACAAAAAATGAGTTGGGCGCAAGACTGGTCGATGAAGCGCGGAAAATATGTACTAATTTCTAGTTGAACTGTTAGAACAAGGCTACCAGAAGATAACATATTTTGCAGACGTCTAGCGACTAGGCCACTATTCACCACAGCTCTTAAAGTATTATACCTATAGGTGCCTTCCGCATTTGTTATCTTTCCCTTCCTACGCTATGAATATTGGGACAGTGTTTATGTTGAACAGAATGCCTCCTTAGCATATGATATTTTTCTTAGCATTTTAAAACATTATTTAAGTTTATCCACTTTCACTTTAACACAAAAAAAAATCGGAGTATCGCCTTAAACCTTGGATAACTCGTACCCTTATTAAACAAATTAATCTAAAATACAAATTAAGAAAAAAAATTTTGAAACATCCACTGAATAATAACTTAAAAAGTCGTTTTAACAAGCTGTGCAAAAAATTAAATAAGGAAGTTAAAAACGCTCGGGAAAGCTATTATCATTTCAAAATACAAGCGGCAAGTGGGAATCTTAAGAAAGAGTGGCAAGTGGTTAACAGTATTGTTAGTCGAAAAGTTTGTTCTATCACAGATCCCATCATACTTAAAAATGGTAGTACTAAGATTTCAAATCCTTTAGATATAGCCAACGAATTCAGTAATTACTTTGCTTCCATTGGACAAACTTATTTTTCAGGTAGTACAAAAACTTCTTGTATCTGTTGCACTAAGCCTGTTACTGAAGGCAATGATTAGGATTTGAATTACTAAAAACCCTTAATTCTCTTCCTAATTCCAATTCTCATGGATATGGTGTAATTTCGAATTTGGTTCTAAAGAACATTGGACCCAATTTAGTAGATATTTTGTCTTACCTTTTTAATTTAAGCATTATGTCTGGGACTTTTCCCTCTGCACTTAAATGCGCTGTAGTGATTCCTTTATTTAAGAAGGGTATCAGGACAGACAAATCAAATTATAGACCAATTTCTCTGTTGCCTTCAATCTCAAAAGTGTTTGAAAAATTAATAAAAAAGAGAATTTTAGCCTATCTTAATCATACAAATTTTCTTAGTCCTATGCAGTTTGGTTTTAGGAATGGCTTCTCCACTGAGGATGCTTTGTTGGATTTTTGCTCTATTTTATACAAGGGGTTAGATAACAAATATTTTTGTGCTGGCCTTTTTGTGGATATAACTAAGGCGTTTGACATGGTTGACCATGCAATTCTCTTAGATAAATTATATAAGGCCGGATTCATATATAATTGGTTTGAGTCTTATCTTAAAGATAGAATGCAATACGTAAAAATTGGCAGCAATATAAGCAGTTCAAAAACCAATAACTTGGGGGTGCCCCAAGGTTCTGTACTTGGCCCAATTTTATTTCTTATATACATAAATTCCTTATTTGCTCTTCCATTCGTGGGTAAAACTAAAGCCTTTGCCGACGACCTTGGAATTGCATATTGTTCAGTCAGTTCGTTAAACTTAATTGCTGAAATAAACCATGACGTTTTCTTACTAAGATGTTGGTTTGCCAATCATAGACTTATTGTTCGTAGCAAAACTAAGTTAATGTTTTTCAGTCTTACTGAGCAGGAGTATCCCGACTCAGATATAATATTTCATACTCATGACTGCGCGAGTCACGATTTGCTGAACAACCAATGCCGATTCCAAAGTGGGCAAACTTTCAATAGGAATGCTAACTGTAGTATTGATTGCTTCAAGATTGAAAGTGTAGATAGTTTTAAGTATCTTGGTGTTACCATAGACACAAATTTGAACTGGTCCAAACACATTCTTTCTTTGAAAAAATATCTTCTTTATTCTACTCGTTGTCTCTTCCGCCTTAGAAAGTATTGCTCTCTTAACACTTTGAAAAGGGTTTATTATGGTTTATTCCAATCACGATTGCAATATGGACTTTGCAGTTGGGGGGGCGCTTACCTTACCAAACTACAGCAATTAACGGTCTTTCAAAAATCTGCAATTCGAAATGTTTGTAATCCTCACCGTTCAGCACACACAATGGACCTATTCAGGACCTTGAAAATTCTTCCTTTGCGTCATTTATTTTATTTTAAGGTTCTGAAGGTCTTCTTTATTAGAGGCGGGTATCTGGATAGTCCATTTTCTGACTTACACAGCTTACGTAGCCATTCAAACTTTGTTGTAAATGTTCCTGCTTTTCGCACTACAAGTTACAGAAACTTTTACTCTACTGTTTCATGCAAATTATTTAACACTCTGCCCTTGGAAATTCGGTCCATAAGAAATTTATCCCGGTTTACAAAAGTAATTAAATCATGGCTTCTTGGTTTTAATCATCACGAAATCGAAACCCTGTTGCGTTTTTCAGTTTAAAAAGATAAAAAATAAAATGATTTGCTCATTTGCTTAACTAAGTACGTAGCTATTTCTGCCATTTATATTTAGTTTTTGATTGTAACACTTTTTTATTTGTTAAAGATCAATTTTTACTCTTCCTCACTTACTGGATTTAAAAAAATGTAATTTCTGTTTATCTACCTTTGTACACCCCACACAAAGTAAAATTTATTAAAATGTGGCATCACTTCTATTTTTTTTTTAAATAAAGATGTCACTAACTATTCTATATGTATTAAATGCTCACAAATTTTATATTGAATTGTTAACCTTTTCTGCTTACATATGAATAAAGAAAAATTGAATTGAATTGAATTGAATATGGTGAAAGCAGGATGATTATCGAATCCGTAAATAAGACACGTCCTCAATCCTTCATTGTCCAAATATTTTTTGCAACATAAGCTTTCGCAGAGTGACTTGGTGTCATTTTTTAATGTAAAGATCCAACACTGTCCGGCATTTGATTGGTTAGGTCACCACGTTCTTTAGAGTATTGAATCGATTCTGGACGATGATGAAAGCGAGTAGTTCTGGAAACCGTTGTCCTAAGCGCACGTTTTAATATACATATGTACAAAACGCATTATTTATATGAAACATTTCTTATATTAATATAAATCCCCGTGCAGGGACGGGTTAAGAATATCACTGCAGCGCCCCCCAACAACTAGCGCTTGTCGTAAAAGGCGACTAAGGGGACAAATCAGATCTAGGCAATATAACACCCAAGTGAGCCTAGCGACACATATACTACCATAAAAACCCTCCCACAAGTGTGCATGCGAGTCCGTGGGTTGACACGACTGGAGATCACCGGTGTCATAAAAGAAAGATCAAACAATACTAAAACAGGAGCATGCACGTGTCAAACAACAAACACCATCGCAATATGGTGCAAAAATTGTATTGCAAAACTGTATCATTATGATAATACTTGCAAAAAGGAAAGGCACTACCCCGCCAGGCACTACCACTGCTGTGCATGGTACTGATCCTGGACCGCGCAGAAATGATCGGGTCAGAGCTATACGGATTCCGGGGGCTAGCAATATAATGAAACAGTTTGGACGCAATTTAAGGGTCGCGAGTTGGAACGTTGGAAGCATGACCGGTCGAAGTTACGAGCTGGAAGAGATGATGAATAGAAGGCGGGTGGACATCTTGTGTGTCCAAGAGACAAAATGGAAAAACACCGGGAATCGGGCGCGTTTCTTGGACGTTAGGACAAAAGATTACAAGATGTTCTACTACGGAACGGAAAAGGCTAGGAACGGAATCGGTATCATCCTTGCGGCAGAGCTACTTGGAAGCGTCTTGAGCATTTCGAAGTCCAGCGACCGTTTGATGTCTCTCAAACTAGTAATACAAGGAGAGGTGTGGAATATTGTCAGTGCATATGCTCCCCACAATGGGTGCAATCAGATAGATAAGGATGCATTTTGGCTAGATTTCCACAATCTCCTTAAGAACATCCCAAAGGAAGAATTTCTGTTTGTGGGAGGAGATTTGAATGGACATGTCGGGAAATCAAACGAAGACTATGAAGACTGCCATGGAGGACTAGGATATGGCACCAGGAACCTTCCTGGTGAAGACATCCTAAGCATGTGCAAATCACACGGTCTTATCGTGTTAAATACATGTTCATCAAACAAAGCCGACACCTGATCACTTACAGCAGTGGTGGAGATGAAACTCAGATTGACTACCATTTGGTAGCCAGTTTCATGAAGCCTCGGGTAAAAGATTGCAAAGTGATCCTGGGAGAGGCAATTGCTCGTCAACACCGTCTCCTGCTAACAGAAATTTTTATGAAAACACCAAAGAAAAGCAAACAAACAGGGGTCTCTGAGAAAATCAAGTGGTACAATCTGGACAAAGAAAAAGGCGATGCTTTTGTTTTCGTAATGAAAAATTACCTCTCTCACACCATCAACGGAGCTGAGGATGAAGAGTGCAGAGCACAAAATATGTGGGATTCCCTACAGCGAACTTGCTTAAAGAAGGCCAAATCACTGCTAGGAGCTTCAAAAGGCCACCATCAACACGCCAAAGAAACATGGTGGTGGAGTGATGAAGCTAAGAAAGTGATAAATGAGAAGAAAGCGGCTTTCAAAGCTTGGTCAAAGTGCCCCTCTAATAATAGTGACGAAAAAGCTCGCCTCGAAATGGAATACAGATGCTGCAAGAAAAAAGCGAAGAAGAAGTGCGCTCAGCTTCAAGCAGAGAGTACGGAGGGCCTGTATCGGGAGCTGGATAAAATATTTTCCCCGGTTGCTGATGCAAACCAGGCTATCCAGGAGCTGCGAAGACACAATATGAACAAGAGTGCCACTATCTTCAAAATAGCCGCCCAAAGAAGGAAGAATGCTCAGGAGATTCGTTCGCCAAAGTTCATTAGCAATGCTCATGGCCAGCTTCTTGTGGATGACGACAAAATTCTGCAGAGGTGGCGGCAGTATTGTGAAGAGCTTTTGAATGAACAGTTTCCCCGGCTATACTTTCCAAGAGCCACCCCTAACTGTGAAGAAATACCCGACATTACAGTCGAAGAAGTTAGTGAGGCGGTCAAATACTCCAAAAAACGAAAAGCGGTTGGGCCAGACGAGATACCCTCTGAGTTCTGGAAAAAGATGGGAGACATCGGGTTCAGATGGCTCAGAATTCTCATCTCCAAATTCGTGAGAGGTGATCCAATGCCGAATGAATGGAGGGAAAGTTACCTTCTCCCTGTATACAAAGGGAAGGGTGATACGCGAAACTGTGATAACTACCGTTCGATCAAGCTGATGTCACACACCATGAAAATCGTTGAGCGGGTATTAGGTGGCCGACTGCGAAAAATAATACGGCTATCTGATGATCAGTGCGGGTTTGTCTCGGGTAAATCAACCACAGATGCAATCCAAAGTATAAGGATCATAATGGAAAAACATCGTGATTCCTTAAGGGATTTGCATATTGTATTGGTTGACTTTGAAAAGGCATTCGACAGACAACCACGAGATCTGATATGGGTGGCGCTAAGACATCGAGGGGTTCCAGAAACCTATGTACAGATGATTATGGACATGTACGAAGGAGCAAAGACAAAAGTAAGATGCCCCGCTGGAGTAGCCGAAGAGTTCCGAATCAAAGTCGGGGTGCACCAGGGAAGCGTTTTAAGTCCTTTGCTCTTTATTACAGTCCTTGATTATCTGCTTGAAGGTAAAGTGATGGACCCCAAGGTACATCAGTTATTCTTTGCTGACGATGGAGCCATCATAAGTGAGGATCCTACATCCCTGCAACGAGCACTTGATGTGTGGGTGGACGTTTTGGAGGGAAATGGGTATCGCATTAGTTCAAAAAAGACAGAGTACTTGTGCTGCCCGTTCTCTGATCCACTCAGGCCTATTCCAGACATTTATTTGAATGGAACAGTGCTTCCCAAGTGCGAAAAGTTCAAATATCTGGGATCTATGATCAATAGCAAAGCAACTTGTGATGACGACATCAATCATCGTGTAAGCGTAGGGTGGATGAAGTGGCGAGAAAATTCCGCTATCTTCTGTGACAGAAAAATGCCCCCTAAGTTGAAAGGAAGGCTCTACACCGCAGTTGTACGTCCAGCGCTCACATACGGTTCACAATGTTGGACGATGTACAAAAAGTATGAGAGTAAATTAACGGCAGCTGAGATGAAGATGCTTCGCATGACAGCAGGAGTGACCAAGCTTGATCGAATAAGAAGTTCGAAGATCCGTGGAAGCTTTCACATCAAGGAAACCATCGTACGAAAATTAGAGCGTGACCGGCTCAGCTGGTATTGCCACGTTCAAAGAAGAGATCATTTGAACCCTGTAAAAAAGGCAATATCTATGCACGTTCCAAAGACATCGCGATGTAGGAAAGGCAGGCCTATAAACGCCTGGATCAGACAAATGCGACGACATCGGCATTTCATTGGCCTCAGTAACCGAGTGATCCAAAATCGGCAGGCCTGCCGATATTTTCTGAGGTCAAATAGGCGAACCCCACAGGCGGATCAGTAGAAATGCGGTGAAGTGGGAGGGTTGTGATCCCTTGTTTTCGGATCATAACCTCGCTGATAAAAGGAAGAAGAAGATTTCTTATATTAATATAAAGTGCCCATATTGCTGTACAGTGTGAAACACAATATTGCAAATAGTATCACATTAGTCAGCATTATGCTTTCTTCCTTACTTACTTACTTAGGTGGCGCTACAGTTCGGGGTGAACCTGGGCCTCAACCAACAAGCCTCTCCATTTAGCTCGGTCTTTAGCTAATTGCCTCCAGTTGCGCACTCCAAATTGGTCGAGGTCCCCTTGAACTTGTGCGCGCCACCTACGGCGATGATTCCCTCTACTGCGTCGTCCCTCGGGGTTAGATTCGAAGACTCTGCGGGCCGGAGCGTTGGTGTCCATTCGCTTTACATGTCCTAGCCATCTCAGACGTCCAATACGCAGTTTTTTTGACTAGGTCGATGTCGCTGTACAGCTCGTATAGTTCGTGATTGAATCTTCTCCTCCAAAACCCGTCAACGCAAACGGGACCGAAAATCTTACGAAGAATTTTTCTCTCGAAGCGACCAAGGATATCTTCATCCTCTTTTAATAAAGTCCAAGTTTCAGCGCCGTAAAGCAGGACTGGGATGATCAAGGTCTTATATAGAGTCTCCTTAGTTGTTCGAGATAGGGCTTTACTGTTGAATTGCCTTATAAGCCTTTCTTCCTTCCACTCCAAAATTTATGAATGGCTCAGGGAATGTTTGAATTTCACTGGATTTGTAGCTTTTAAACACGAAACCATTTATTTTTCGGTTTTATGTTCATAATTATTCCAAATACAAAGAAAAATTTAATAATTTGTTTTATTTTTTTATTTCCAGGTAAGAAATATAGAAAATGTATTCAACAAATCGGTAAGCTACACTTTAGCCTTTCGCTTTCAATCCATGGTATTTCTTAGCAATGAAATTGCTGTAAAATTTATAACATTCTTCGCTAAAATCAAATCTAGTACGCAACTGTATAATGGTTCAATTAAAACTCAAGTCGCATGGCCTAAAAAATTCTGTTACCCGTGTTTCAAATAGCATTGTCCCCGTTCAGCGTACATATGTAGTTTTGCAACATTTTTTTGTGCAAATATTTTACATACTTAAATGCATACAGCGTGATTTACTTTGTCTTTTTACAGCATTTGCTTTGTAAAAAAAAGTGGTAGCCTTTCAATTTAACGATGCATTAAAAAAAACACAAACATAAAGCTAACAGGCATTCTTTATCGGTTGATGTATTTTGCAGATATATTATTTTTTTTTTTTTTAATTAACGAACAAAGATTGCGGATAACAATTTAAACGTGTTTCCACAGTTCCACCTCACTTTAATGCTTACAAGCTATTGTTGTGGTGAAAATTAAAAATAAAAATAATTATATAAACTACCATCGATGTTCTCCAGTGATGAACAAAGAAAGAAATATAAATGTATCTGTACTGATCAATGTCCAATCTGAATGTGAAACAGTGCATCTAATTGAAGGACATGGTAGGTATGTACCTATACTCATTGACAGATACAGACACTTGCATTTTAATCCAATATAAACTCAACAAAATAGTATATTTCCCAGCCCCATTTTGATGACAAAGTAAATGTTTATCCGGTTGAATAATTCCGGCAATGCTATCGCATAATTTCATAATGCACTCTCGGAGCTAAAATTTTCAAATTGTGACCTTTTTTGCTTGCGGCCATTTCGAGCTGGATCTGGGAATTGTATTCATTTCAAACTTGTGAACACACAAACACAAGAGATTGTTTAGTGTAGTTTAGAAGCACTCACAAATGACTAATCTGTGATGATGATGAATTAATAAATTCAAGGGAATACAACGGCTGTGAAGTTGGAAAAATTATTTTTATACCTGGCAGCGAAAGTATTTTCGAAATATTGTTTGTATTTAGATTAGAATTAAAATATTGGAGTGCAATTGATTAGAATCAATTTTCTAAATGGCTATAATTTGAATGCTCCATTAGACTGCAAGCAGTACGCTCGCGGCATAAGCTACCGCTTGTATTAGTCGGATGAAACGAATGTAGTGTTAACTCCCTGCATTTGATACATAAACAAGATTGTTGCCCTGTTTTTTATTGTATTCTAAGAACTCTATCGTGTTCTCGATTTAATTCAAATCTACGAGTACGCCATCAATAAGCAGTGTAGTTAATTGAAACCATAAATGTGTGGTAATTAGCAAAGAGAAGAGGGGTTTTATCGTCGAAGTCTGCGAAGAGTTCTATTCAGGTTAAGTAATATGCTAAAATAAAAGCTTCGTATTCTTGACAAGAGCCTAGGGGATTTTAATCATTGAGTAAATAAAATGAAGATCTGCTTCAAGATTCTTCTCTAAGCATTAGTGTAACACTTATCTCAAGTCCCGAGACTACGTAAGAGTGTTATGTGTACGCATTGGATTACTGTGTACTACTTGTATTTCCAGCAAGTCTCAGCAGTGATTTTTTACAATATCGGACGTTTTGAGAAGCTTTACTTATAGCAATTTAAAAAGAGTTGATAGGGGGGGGGGGGGGGGGGGGGGGGGGGGGGGAAATACTGAAAATAAAATTGAAGCAACGAGCAAAGAAATGCTGAGAGTCAAAATCACAAAAATGACAATCGATAGTCACAGTTCTATAGCCATTCCTTTTGCCTTTTTCCTTGTTTTTTCTTGTTAACGGTATTTCAGTTAAAAGGTTTTGTCCTTTGCATAACAAAAATAAACCGTTCGGAAATGATTTGCAATATTATAATTATGAAAAACCTACAACAAATAGAAAATCCAATGACGGGTTTCTCAGCATTTTAAAGAAATCATCCTTTATTTTGGAATGTGCCTAGTGAAGTTCAGACCAGCTATGTACATATATAATGTATGTAAAAGAAAATAGTGGGGTCAAAACGTTTACATAGCGTCTTCATATCCTATATTGAGGGCAATAACAGTAGTAGAGGGTGTTCTCTGTTTCAGGCCAATGTCTTTTTTTGGATATGAAATGAAATACGAGGGCTGTTCGATAACTCAGTGACTTTGATGAAATCTATGCGCTTGGATCGCATAGAGAATTTTTTTCTGACATCTTTGTTTATTTCTCGGCATAGACAAAAAAAAATCAAATAGATCTGCCAAACACTTAGCTTTTTACAGTGATGGAAAGAATTTTGGTTTGTGAGATTTGGGCAAAATGGAAAAAAGTGAGTTTCGTGTTTTAACAAAGCACTACTTTTTGCACGGTAAAACCATTAAATAGACTGAAGACAGACTTAAAAAATATTATGGAGACTCTGCTCCCTCGCATGGAATGGTACACAAGTGGTTCACTAAATTTCGTTGCGGTCGTACGAGCACAAAAGACGCTGAGCGCCCAGGACGTCCAAGTGACGTCAGAACGGAAGAAATGGAAGAAATGGTCAACAAAATCCACAGTATTGTGATGGACTCTCGCCGGGTCAAGGTTCGTGAGATAGATGAGATTACAGCAATTTCAAATGATACCGTCATTTGAATCCTGCATGACCATTTGGGCATGAAAAAATGATCGGCAAGATGGGTGCCGCGTTTGCTGACGGTGGAACAAAAACATATTCGGATGAAGATTTCAAAACAGAGTTTAGGACCCTTTAAGTGCAATTCAAGTGAATTTTTACGGCATTTCGTAATAGTTGATGAACGAATACGAAAAACACACGGGATATGGTGGCCATGGTACAAAGAACAGCCTGCATTGCCATCACAGGTGCTCTACGCACAGCACCTACGGCTGCACTCGAGATCTTCCTGTATCTCTTACCATTAGACCTACAAATTAAATTTCAAGCGGGCAACAGTGCGCTTCGGCTCACTAACGTTGGTCTCTTCAGGACTAATAACACAGGGCACAGCTCCATTCTCAAGGAATCTTTTCCCGGAATCCCTGACGAATCGGACGATATACTTGGCACCTTAGACTTCGACACACCATACGAAGTACTGTATCCTATTAGAGAGGACTGGCAAAGGAAGGCAGTCTCTGTCCATAACGAGATTGCAATATACATAGATGGTTCTAAGACCAGTGAGGACCAGGTATTTACTCGAGAGATACGAACCTACAGGTGGCCCTGAGACTTCCGGATACATGCAGTGTGTTCCAAGCAGAGGTTCTAGCTGTACTTAAAGCTGCGGATTTACTTGAGGTGGGATCAATATTCGATAAGAATATCGCCATCTACATTGACAGTCAGGCTGCGCTAAAGGCGCTAGAGTCTTACGTCATCAAATCTGAGATAATCAGGAATTGCCGCACAATGCTTAGGGCATTATGTACGCAGAACCGAGTCAGATTATGTTGGGTACCTGGACACGACCGGCTCCCACGTAGCGATATAATTGGTAGTATTAAACCACCAGGGTGCGTGGCTAAGGGAATTATTCGGGATAAAATCATTGACACGGCTAATCTAAGATGGTCACAGAGTGTCTAAGGCCTTGTGGCCTGTGTTAGATCGCAGAAAATCTGGGGAGATAATTAAATTAGATAGATCAAGGCTAAGGACAGCGGTAGGAATACTCTCTGGCCACTGTCTCCTAAGGCGGCATGCCAGGAGACCAGGGTTATCCGATACGGATGTTTGTAGGAACTGCGATGACCTACATGTCTCAGAGGATATAACTCATATACTCTGTGAATGTCAAGGAATTGCCAGGATAAGGCTAAAGTACCTTGGTAGATACTTCTTCGATAACTTGGAGGAGGTGAGGTCCTTGAATCATAACAAGGATCTCTTCAAATATTGTAGGGAGATTAATTGCTTGGGGGAATGGGTTTAGGTCTTTTGCCGTGAAGGTTTCCTAGGGTTCGCGATGGGCCCACTTTGGTGCCTAGTGTTTTATGATAACTTCATAACCCTACCTAACCTAACCTAATAATTGATGAATTCTGGATACACCACTACACACCAGAAATGAAGGAACAATCAAAATAGTGGACTGGGCGAACGTGCTCCAAAAAAGGCAAAACGGTTCAGTCGGCCGGAAAAGTCATGGCAACGGTTTTCTGGGATTCCCACGTTGTAATCTTCATTGACTATTTGGAAGAGGAAACAACAGTCACCGGACAGTACTATGCCAATTTATTAGATAAATCTGATGGAATGGAAAAACGGCCCATTTGAAGAAGAAAAAAGTGCTGTTTCATCACGATAATGCACCGGTTCATTCGTCCGCAGTAGCAACAGCAAAATTAGCTAAATTGCGATATGAACTTCTTCCTCATCCACTCTATTCACCAGATTTGGCTCCGTGTGATTATTTCTTGTTTCTTAATATGAAGAAATGGCTCGGCGGAAAAAGATTTTCATCGAATTGAGAAATTATCGATGCAACAAATGCCTATTTTGCAGGGTTTGAGAAATCATATTTTTTGGAAGGATTGAAAAAGTTGGAATATCGTTGGGAAAAGTGCATCGCACTGAAAGGAGACTGCGTTGAAAAATAAATTCAATTTTGAGAAAAAAACAAGTATTTCATTTAAAAGTCACTGACTTATCGAACAGCCTAGTATATTTAGTTTTAATTGTTTTGTTTGCATAACAATTATGCGCGGAACACTATGAACTCGTATATCGGTCAAATGGCCGCCTCTAAGCGCGGTGCAGATACGTGCTCTTTCAACCACATTTCGGATAACATTTTGGCACATTTCGGATGTAATTTCATCAATATCTTGAAAAATGTTGTCCTTTACCACCAGGGTTTTGGTAGTCTTGTTGCCATAGGTTTTCTCTTCAAGGACCCCGAAGAGAAGAAATGGAGGGCGGTAAAATCAGTGGATCGAAGGGGCCAATCGATATCAACTTTGTTTGACATTATGCAGCCGGGAAAAATTTCTCACAAAGTATACATACAGTGGGCGCCGTGGCATAAGTGGTTAGTGTGTCGGATCACTACGCATGAGGTTCCAAGTTCAATCCCAGAAAATACAAAAAAGTTTTTTCACGGTCCCACCTCTCGCGAGCGTCTGACAAACATCCGAGAGTATTGTTGTCATGAAAAAGCTTCTCAAATCGCCGTTCGGATTCGGCATTAAACTGTAGGTCCCTTCCATTCGTGTGAAAAATATAACGCACACAACATGAGTGGTTGCGAGGAGCTAGGCCCTGGCACTTTAAAGAGCTGTTGCGCCAAATATTTGTATATGTTTTTTTTTGTATACATACATCATATCGTTAACTCTGCGTAATATGGCACCATCCTTTTGAAACTACATGTGTTGTATACCCAATCGATCCAATTCGGACACCAAGAAGTTTTGCAATATGTCACGCAATTACAAGTAATTTTTACAGCATTGCGTCTTGTGTTTTTTGTTGTTATTTTTATAAAGTGGCCCAATGATGCCGCCGGTACAAATGGCCCACCATACAGTCACCGTACCAGAGAGTAAGGGTAGTTAGTGTATCAATTAAAGGTTTTCAGTGCCCCAATAGCAGGAAAAGCCAGATAACTCGAAATGAGCTTTGTCACTCATGATTAATTTCTTAATTAGTGAGCTGTTGAGTCAGAAATGTATGTACATATGTACATATATAACTTTGTTTTGAATGATGTTTTCAGTCCATTCATATGAGATGTCGACGATCTCAACTATCTCTATTATATTAAATCTGTGATCCCTCATGATCAAATCAAAAAATTTGTTCGGTGTCTTCCTCTGTAGTTGCTTTTGATGGTATTCCACAGCGAGGGTCATTTTTAACGTTCTCTCGTCCACGTTTGAAAGTATCTAAGTACCATGTATCTATGAAGATATGATATGCTTCGGAAGAGGGAAGTGCATTTTTAGAGTGCTTACATGCAGGTTAATGGGCCAATTGTGATTCTCTTTTATTTGTGGTACCAGTTCTAACTATTTAATCCTTCGGTTGGTTTTGTTTCGAACCAACCTGGGGGCTTATTTTGTACTCCTTTCGGATTCGGATTGCCATTCGAAAATGTAATTCGATTCTAAAATGAATGGGTATTTTGTATGGTTCTCGGATTGGATGTAAGTGCTTCCAATTCAAAATCAAACATTTCAGAAAGTTAGATTGTCAAAATATTTGATAGATGTCACTTAAATTACTTGGAAATTGAGTTTGTATACATTTGCTATAGAAACGCAATACAAAATAAGGCCCCTGTGCTCTTAATGAAACATACCATGTTCCAGAGTGTAACTTTCACAAGGTCCTCTAGTTTGTCAAATCTGTTTCCCGTGTGATGGAAGCGACATATTTGAAGATTTGGGCAGTCACAAAGCAAGTGTTTGATACTTTCTACTTCTTCCGCATCCTGGCAGCTCCTGAAGTAGTCAGGTGAATGAATTACCAAGTCTAGTGGCCATTGCGTCTATCGCGCAGTGTCCTGTTAGTACATCTGCCAAGATACTATTTTCTTCTTTCTTCTTTGCCAGTAGACTTTCAATTCTTTGTTTATTCAATTCCAGCCATAAGGCCACCTTCTCTTTCCTCACTTAAATGAGGAAACTTATGAATCCGATTTAAATGCAACATTGGAATGAAATTTCATAGGGTCACTCTTAGAATGTTGTGTAATAAAACAGCGGGAAGTACCAGTTTAGAATTAAAACTACAATATTTCTATGGTAGTCCGCGAACTGTTGACCTCATAATATAAGAATAAAATTAGGTTCACTCCAATTTCAAATCATTTTACGAAATACGCGGAACTTATTGTTAACACAAAAAATATGTTAGCAAGATTATTTTTTTTTTTGTCAATAAGTTGCTGGCATGATCCAAATTACAAAATGACATTGCACTATAAATTTTAACACTAGTTTGCGTTATAGACATTCACTTTCGTTTTTATATAGCACAAATTTATACTGTAATATAATATACTCGTAATACATTTGCTATAAGAAAAGTACTACATAGTGTTAAAAGGCACCGGAATTTAATTGCAAATGAAAATGTTTACAACTCTTGACATTTCGTGCTTTTATGAGTGCAACGTTTAAGTTTAAAGGTTTCATCACCCATTCGTTATTTTCTGTCATTATTGTCCGTTAGTGTCAGAACTATGACCCAAAGTTAGCTACTTGCACTGTGGGCTATTTTTTGCTTATAAAAATGAGAAAGTTTAAAATTATAAAATGCTCCCACTTCTGACACCACCTGATTAATACCTTTTGCATTTGGCAATACCCCCAATCCGAAGTCATTTGTTACCAATCTTTAAAGTCAATCGTAAGAAATTGATTGTTCTTTCACAGATACTTTCACATTCAAACTCTAAACCGCGATGATATGCTCCACTTTCATTAGCAGTCTGACATCAAAAGCTCTTCTTCACCTCTGTGTCGGTTCTCGAGACCTCTCATCGTGTTCGATTTCTTCTCTCCACTCGTGATTTTACTTATGCAAATCTGGGAATTAATTATCTGTTGTCGAATAGGAGATGACCTAAGTGATTTAATGATGAGGAAAATATGAGAAATGCCATGTCTGTGGGGGGGGGGACAACCATTCGCAGTGGTAAAGCTTTGTTAATTAGAAGAACAGCCATCATAGTTCTGATGGATTCTGGTCACACTCCTATAAGCAATTCCAGATATGTTCATTTATATTTCTGGATCTGTACGCAGAATCCCTTAGTGAGTTTTATTTGCCTCATCTCTTTACCTCCCGAGAATACGAACAGTTTCATCATCAAGTTTTATATAAGTAGGGTTTGCTCAGGGAGTGGGCAGCAGTGATTTAAAAAGAACAATTCCATTCTACAACCACACACAAACACCATGGAAATGGCATAATAATTCCGAAATGAATTGTGCACACAATGATTAGCATACAAAAATCTGGAATCCCGAATACGTGCACCGGACACCGATGGAAATATTTTCTGCTACAGGTATTTCGGTTCGGCTGACAATGGTGGCGTTGACGGTGGCATTAGATATATTTACCTGTGGCCCCTATTCATCTGCCCAAGCCACCGACAAAACCCAACTGGTTATGACATCAGCTGCAGCAGCAGCAGCCGTCCCGGAATCAGATCAGATTGGTGTGGTGGTAGGGGACCGCCTCCAGGTAGGGTTCTGTTGAAAATGATAATGGATCCAAGTGACAAACGGACATACGGACAGTTTGTGCAACAACAGTTGGTAGAATGTTCCTTTTTTTCGGTTGCGGCTTTGCTTCCCTCCGCTGGGTATGTGCGGACAACATTGGTAAAGAATCTACTTTGGCTCACGTAATTGGCCTTCATGAATATCCATGGTATTCATTCATCATCACGAATTGCCAATAAGGGAACACAAATCCGGGTGTGAGTTGCACACGAATGTGTCTTCTTACCGTCGCCGGAGGATACAGGATCCAGAATGTACACGCGACTTCTAACTACAGGACAACGTTGTGTCTCGATGACTCGATAATTTACTAAAAGAAAATACTATTCGCATAGACGGAGGAGACAAATGAAAATGAACCGTCGTTGTGGACAAACGTTCGAGTGATTATACATGGTTATCCTTTTTCTCCTGCCAGTGCGGCATACCCTAAAGGAAGTTGCAGTTGCAGATTGAATTTTGTACTGCCACAAAGGATTAGGAGCAAAAAAAAAAAAAACTGGAAAGGAACCCAGATAGCCATTAGAAAAATGTCCGAAAAATGTTTGCCAGGTTGGATCAGGATCAGGCATTTGGACGCGCGCTTTTAGTAGAAATTCAGTAGTGGCAGTATGCTATTGCACATGACCTGAAGGAGCACACAATGAGATGCGGTTATTAGGACGAGTGAAGCACATGCTCTGGCGATTATATTGGTAGCTTCGCAAAGACGGGAGTAATGGAAATTTCATTTCGTAGAGAAATCTAAATTTTTCGTTGTCGTCGGCGATGATGGTAGAAGGATTCCCGAGGTATTGTCGATTGTCAAGTTGTCAGGAGGTTGTTGGTAGATTGTTTAAGGTTGGTTTCTATTTTTTTTATCTTCGCTTTGTCTTTGCTGCTGGTTAGAGGGTAAACAAAAAAAGAAAAAAACTTGTCACACGTTTATCACAAGGCCAGTATGGTGATAGATTAACTCCAGATGTAGAGTCTCGAAATTGGATGTCGGTGAAACCGATTACATGTGAAGGACAGTTCAGTGAAACAATTTTTAACTCATTTAGTTGACCATGTTCTTTTGTAAGTGAGTTAACACTTTCTTTGTCAATTGAGTTGATTGTGATCCGCTTACAAAGCGTAGCCTTTGAAGGACAGGAAAATAACTTTGCCGCCTGTTTTTGATTGGTTTTTAGATTAGTCGTCATACAAAGAGATTTCTATTGCTTTGAGATTATAAAGTTTGAAATTCGACTGAAAACGTGTGTTACAAGGTCCTTTGTAAACGCTGCGATTTATGTGACATATCAGAAATTCAAGTTAAGTGCCCTCCCTCACTGTTAAAAACTAAAACATATATTTCGAAATACAGGGGCAAATATAATGATTAATTCGTTTATTATTGAAAGAAAGAAATGCATATGCGCCGAACCATGATTTTAAGCTATCTCCACGAACAGGTTCACCTACATTGTTTAATCCTTAACAACTGCACGAGATTAGAACTGTAAATGTCAGCTTCTCATAAGCGACAAGTGGATCTACCCATACCCTGCACGTTTTCATCTGCAATTATCTGTTTAGCATAAAACTGGTTATAATTGCATAACAGTACCAGGAGTTCTATTGTATCAGTCAATCCTACCACTCTTACGCACCGTAATACATTCACGGCCCACCTAAGACAATCATTCAGTGTTCAATTGAATCATTCACCCTGCTCAGCTACATCAGGCACATTGAGATTTATAAGTCCACATCATTTCTAGATAATCAACGGTTTCCGAAAGTACCCGGTAACATTCGGCTAAAAATATGTGGTATCACAGTGGACCTAACACTTAGAGTGTGTCCTGACTTTGCCAGGACAGCCACTACTTAAGCAAGAGATTGAAGTTCACACTAATTTTTAATATGCATGCAACTTACTTACTTACTAACTTAGGTGGCGCTACAGTTCGGGGTGAATCTGGGCCTCAACCAAAAAGCCTCTTCATTTAGCTCGGTCTTTAGCTAATTGCCTCCATTTGCGCACAGCAAGTTGGTTGAGATCTCCTTGAATTCTAAAGCGTCGTCCCTCCGGGTTAGATTATATAACTATACAGCTCATATAGTTCATCATTCTCCAAATCATGTCAATCCAAACGGGACCGAATACCTTACGAAGAGTTTTTCTCTCGAAGCGACTAAGGATATCTTCATTCGCGTTCAATAAAGTCAATGTTTCAGCGGCGTAATATAGAGCCTTATATTGAGTTTATTAGCCCAAAAAAAAAAAACACCGATTGGAGAGAGTTATCTTCGCTTGATTTCTGCGCTGGTGTCGTGTTCAGAACTACTACCTCGAAGTTGTAGCTGCCCACCGTGACATTCTATCCAATTCGTCGGTGTTGATTGTCCCTTCTTGTTGACAGCATATTATACTTGATTTTGCTTTCGATTATCGCTTAACCCATTTTGGCCGCTTCTGCTTCAATGCTGACTGAGTTCTTCCAATAATGTCAATATCGTCGGTGTATGTAAGCAGTTATACAGATATATTGTGCCTCTAGTGTTGGTTTGTGAGTTCCGCACAATCCGTTCAAGTACAATATTAAAGAAGACACATGACAGTGCGTCACCTTGTCTAAAATCTTTTTTGACATCAAAGGTCTCGGTGAGGTCATTACCGACCATAATGGAGCAGCGAGCATGATCCATCGTTATCCTGCGCAGACAGACAAGTTTAGCAGGGATGTCAAAACCAGACATGGCTCTATATAGCTCTTCTCTATAGATACTGTCATAGGCGGCCTTGAAATCGATAAAGAGATCATGAGTATCGATTTGGACTTCTTGGGTTTTCTCCAGGATCTGACGAAGTGTGAAGATGATCAGTGATGGACTTTCCTGGTCTGAAATCACACTGATAGGGGCCAATCAGGCTGCTGGTGAGAGGTTCCAGGCGTTCACGCAATATCGCAGAAACGATCTTGTATGCGATATTGAGAAGACTATACTTCTATAATTGGCGCAGTTGAGGGGGTCTCCTTTCTTGTGTACTTTTACTGGTGGTTATCATTGGCGTGCTTATGAAATTCATTTAAGTGTTACAACATACTTTATGTGAGAAGTAAATCTGATGAGCTCCTGATCCTGTTTGTCGGAGCAGTTATTGCGATCGCCGAGTTTGCGTTTTCGAAAGAGCTATTCATTGTCAGTTGGTATCTGAGGCAGCCAGTATTTTTATGTATGCAAGGGCAACACTATCAGGTTGGTTTAATTTTTCTGATTTTTGGAACACTTTATTTACAGAAGCGAATATTACATATTCAGGTTTATCGTGAATAAATTTTTCCTCGGAATTTTTCTCCCGAACAAAAATGAGGTACCTTCAAACATAGGAAAAAAATTCATCGGGGAAGAATTAAATATCGCGATTGCGTTAAAAATTCCCCTGAATTGACATTCATGATACCTATGTCTTTTCTACGGAATTATTTCCTCTTTTTTTGAGATACCTAATTTTTGTTCGGGGGAAAAATTCGGAGGGAAAATTTATTCACGTTAACCCTGTTTAGTGTATATGCCACCCATTCTCCTCAAAGTCTTTACGTCTATGAAGTATTTTTGGCATACCACATTGAAAATTAATTGGAACAACAATGCAGTCAACCTCAAATCTTGACTCATTAACCTCCACTCCTTTCTATTTGTAACCAAGACTGAAACCATTAATTAGATTTTTGTCATCACATATACACATTTCATTTTCCTGACTTGAAGCAATTTGTTTCTCATCAAGCTGTAGAGGACGATCCCCTAGAGTTATGCTGACATAACACCTTCATAATCGTCGCAGCACGTACCCTACATCATTCAAGTGGAATCACTTTCCTAAGAAAGCCTCTAGCCTATTATTACAGGCAACACACACAAGACAAGTGTATGCAACAAACTGTTTGTCTTTTGTCATAAATATTCGCACAGTGCATTAACTTCATGTATCTGAAACTTCAACTTCATATTTTTTTTTGTTATTTATGTCTGACTTGTTTCCATCAGAGCATGAAATTCTTTGCTTTGACAGTTTCTTATTATGTCGTTGATTGTTGGCATAACGACATCTTCTTTCCAACTCATCTCTCCCCAGCTGCCGGGCTTTTTTTTTTTTTTTTTTATTTCTCAATCTGAAAATTGGTTACGGATACACGAAATTAAGTTGTTCTGCACATCAGCGAGTGATAAAACTGCGAACCACGACTCGATCACTGTCAATGCTGAATAAGATCGCTCTAATTCGGTGCATTTATAATACCACAGCTAAGCTGCTTGAGGGTTGTGAATGAGAAGAAATTAAAATTGAAATGTCAATGCCATGCCCGCAGACATTGAGTCTTGTTTAGACAGTTAAATGCACCTATCGACGCGATCATAATCGGCCTTCACCATGATTGAGTGTAAAAATTCCATAAAAAGATAAAATCTTTCCTGTACATACCAGGTGTATTGCACACATTCGAAATCAATTAGAGCCGGCGACAAAGCGGTTTTAACTTAACACTCTGAACTTGTTCACGATTAAAACATCATCTCATCACGCCCACGACATCTCATTAAAATTAAAACATTCATTTCGGTTCAATGATTAAGTGACAATCTCTTCGGTTGTTTTGCCCATTTTCCGAGCGCCTGTGAACAATTGTCACGTGACAATCAAAAATACTTCATTTAGTTGCCACTGACGAGATACAATTCGCCAATCGGCATTAAAAATGGAATCAATAAAATTTTGTTATTTTGTCCATCGGTAGCAGCACAATTTCAATTTAAATGCAAACAAAAGGCAAAGAGAAAGAAACGAATAATATTGCCTAGCATAGGTGAAACTTTTTTAATTAAATCATCAATCGAATCGGCGAAGGTGTCACTGTCACATTCATTGGAATTCATTTCCAAGTGTCAATGGTATAATTGGGAGATTCCCAAACGAAAAGAACGAGAGACATAGTGGCGACAACATTTTATTTTTTTTGTACAATACACCTCGATATAATAATACACGTTTTGCTACGCTTATTTGTACACAGTACACACTTGATAGAAACATTGTTATGTAATAATGTTCCATTTCTGATATTTTGAGGTGGGCAAGCCCATAACATTGTTGAAGCCTGCGTGATCCTTAACTCAATATAAAGCAACAAGCATTTGAAGTTGACACGATCCTTTGCCGACTGTTTCCAATTACCTGTGTCAAGTTGGTTGGGGTTAGTTGGGTTGGGTTGGGTGGCTGACACACTTAGACCAAAAGAAGTCCATTGTGATACCACTTTGAAGAAAAACCGAACTACACGCACCGGGGACCTACATGGATAATTCCCAAAAGAATGGGACAGGAGGCAGTGCAACCGATTTCGGTGTGAACCCATGTCGAAGAAGTGTGATTCGCCGTTTAGGCATTAAACCAGTTTGACCCGGAGACAAAGCTTTTTATTTTACTCAAGTCGACTCTAGCCAGATCGTTAAGATCTTCGAAGAAGTATTCCCCTAGTGCTTTCCTTCTCAAAACCGATAGGGCAGGACAGGTACACAGAAGGTGCCTCATGGTTTCCTCCTCTTCCTCGTCTCTGCAGCTTCTGAAGGGAGCTCCAAGTCCTCTGGCATGTCTGCCTACCAGACAATGCCCCATGAGGGCCCCAAATATCTTTCTTAGATTTGTCCTGTTAACGGAAATAAGTCTGCTGGTTTTCTTACAATCCAGCTCTGACCAGATTTGTTTAGAAGGGAGGCATGTACTGATATTGTTCCACCTATTTATCGATTTAATCAGGGTTATCGCGAATAAATTTTCCGTCGGAATTTTTCCCCCGAACAAAAATTAAGTATCTTCACAAATAGGAAAAAAAATCATCGGGGAAAAATTAAGTATTGCGATTGCGTTGAAAATGCTCCTGAATTGCAATTCATGATACCTATTTATTTTCCGCGGATCTATTTCCTCTATTTTTAAGATACCTAATTTTTGTTCGGGGGAAAAATTCCGAGCGATCTCGTTAAAAGATCCGCAGCATTGCTTTACCAACTTGGATCGAATTATTGGCGATTCCAAGCCTCTAATCGCAACTTGACTGTCTATGTAGAAAAAAATAGCGCTGCACTCTATCGAGTTAATTGAAAACCAGATCGCGGCTTCACGTACTGCTGTGACTTCTGCTTGAAATACACTATATTGGTCTGGCAGTCGTGTGGTGATACAGATATCCAGTCTTGAAATACACTATATTGGTCTGGCAGTCGTGTGGTGATACAGATATCCAGTGTACTGGAGTAAATTCGCGCACCTGTTCCAGATGCTTTCTTGGATCCGTCTGTGTAAATCTTTACCGCAGATTCGTTTAGAATTTCTCCCGATTCCCAAGCACTTCTGCTAGGAATCCTGGTATTATACTTGACGCTAAAGTCAAAATAGGGGACAATGTAGTCCGAATTACTAGGATTAGTGTTATGGCCGTTTAGGATGCTTGTGTGGCCCATATTTCCACGAGCTAGTTGCGACGATTCCCTAAGCCGTAATGTTGGTTTGGCCGCCATCAGCTTCCCAAAGATATCAACGGGATGTATACCACTTTATTGCCAGATGCCCTATCTTAAGTGAGTTTCGTGTGAGATACTTTGGCGCAACTGCATTGGATATGAATGAGGTCTTGAACATTTTGAACGGCAACCTTGGTTGGGAAGTTTTATATAAATATGCATTAACCGCATTTACCTACAGAGCACGTATTATAGAAGAAGACTTTTAAATATCAATGTGTATTAAAATATAAATGCGAAAAATAAATTGTCAATCTGGTAGACGGCCGTGGGCCAAACCATATTTCACTTAAGATTATGAAATTGTATTAAAGCATTATTGAAGTTTAAATAAAGTTTCAAAACTAAACTAACTAACTCAACGGGAAGAAGATGGAGCATAGTTTTTAGTGCATCTGTAGGAGTGGTTCTAAGGGCGCCCGTTATAAAGACGCAGGATAGTTTTTGAACCTTCTCAAGTATAGCAATGTTGCTTTCCTTGTCCAGTCCCGTCCACCAGACTAGTACTTCGTATATAAGGATGGGTCTAAGGACTGTCATATATACCCAGTGAACAATCCGTGACTGGAGACCCCAGTTTGGGCCTATAGCCTTCCTACAGGAATAGAGGGCAATCGGTACCTTCCTAGCACGGTCTTGAATGTTCAGATTCCAACTGAGTTTTTTTTTTTTTTTATCGAGAATAACCCCAAAATATCTGGCGTGATCTGCAAATTGCAATTCAAAACCCTTGAGATTTGGAGGAGTTATATATGGTATTTTGTTCCTTCTTGGGAATAAAACTAGTTTAATTTTAGACGGATTAACGCCGAGACCGATACTATTTGTCCACTTTGTGAGTTTGTTTAGAGCAGACTTCATCAGGTCTCTAACTGTAAGAAGGAACTTCCCTGATATCGCTATCGTAATGTAGTCCGCATAGGCTATGACACTGAACCCCTCTTTACCCAAGATTAGGAGTAAGTCAAGTTAGTTGAAGTAAATAGATTTGAAGATTTGTCGCTAAGTGCGGAATGCAGATTTTTTTGTTTTACCAAATAGTGGTTGTGTACAGTCTGTTTATTTTATGACTGAATCTTCCCTTTCATGCGCTGTCGAAGCAGCTAGGACTATAGGTCCTATAGCTCGTATAGATAGGAAATTATTGGAAGACTCCCAAAACCACCTCTCTTTGGCTTTACATTTTGATCAATGTTATATCTAAAGTTTTGAGCCCGAAACAGAATAATAAAAAAACTTTCTGAAATCCGTCCACATTCCGACTTTTCCCTATAAACCGTATAGTTCTTTTATCTATCGTCCGTCCATCTGTGGGCGCCGTGGCGTAAGTGGTTAGTGTGTCGGATCACTACGCATGAGGTTCCAAGTTCGAATCCCAGAAAATACCAAAAAGTTTTTTCACGGTCCCACCTCTCGCGAGCGTCTGACAAACATCCGAGAGTATTGTTGTCACGAAAAAGCTTCTCAAATCGCCGTTCGGATTCGGCACTAAACTGTAGGTCCCTTCCATTCGTGTGAAAAATATAACGCACACAACATGAGTGGTTGCGAGAAGCTAGGCCCTGGCACTTAAAGAGCTGTTGCGCCAAATATATATATATATATCCGTCCGTCTGTCACCATCATTTAGCTCCCAAACTATGTACGCTACATGCATGGTTGTTTTTACCCAGAATATGTGGAGAATTGGTTTATTATACGAACGAAATGTGTCCAATTTTTACTACTACTAGTTGTAGTTGTAATAGTACTAGTAGTAGCAGTAAATTTTAACTAATTATTCATTTATTTACATACAATTTCCATTTCAGTGAATTCAAGTTTAGTGTCAAAATCAAAATATTTTCTTGTTCCATATAAAATGGTGGTTTTCGCAGTTCGGTAACATTGGTGATATTTTAGTACAGATCGAAACATTTGTTACTCGTATATGTCAAAATAAAGTGAGAACCCTGATTTTCAGGACCCATATTTGACTTCTTTTTTTTTTTTTTTTTTTTTTATCACTGTCAATGTTTTGCGACCAGCCAACTTGAAATATGGATAAGAGCCAAATACGGGTTATTTTTTACGAGCTTAAACTTGGACACAATGCAGCAGAAAATATCAACACGGTATTTCGAACTTCGTTCAGGAGATAAGTAAGCCTTGGAAAATAAGCTTCATGGTTACCTTGAAGCGGCCATAGACAACGATGAACTAAGGGTTTTGGTAAAATCCGATGAATGGCAAACTGTTAGAGATATTACAGAACAACTAGACGACCACTATTGGCATTTGAAAGCATTTGGTAAAATTAAAAAACTGTATAAATGGGTTCCATACGAATTGACAGAACGGAACAAGGCGCCCCGATTGGAAGTTGGCTCTTCTCTGCTTAATTGAAACGAAAAAAAAACCATTTTGCATAGAATTGTTACGTTTAGGGAGAAGTGGATCCCCTGTGATAATCATTGACGATCTGCTCAGTGGCTTGACATTGATGAAGTACCAAGACACGTGTTAAAACCATGTCTTTCACCTACAGAAGATTATGGTGAGGGTTTGGTGGACTGCAGCAAGTATTATACACTTTACCCTCCTAAAACCTTGTGAAGAAAAAATTCAAAGAAGTACTGCTTTCAACTGCAACAAATGCATGAGAAATTGGTGGTTCAGCAACCTGCATTGGTTTACAAGTATAGGGCTATACTGCCTTGTGACAACGCAAGTCCACACGTATCATATACAACCGTGCAAAGTTGCATCAACTGCAGTACCAAACTCTACCTCACCCACCTTGTTCTCTGGACCTTTCCCCAACCGATTAGCCTTAGCCTTAGCATCTAGATCATTTTGTTAAAGTCCGAGTTGGTTTAACTCATTTACCTAGAACAATCTTCTCTTTTATATATCTCAGGTGTAAATTAATGTCCGCCTTTTGCTCCGGTTTCAATCGACAACGCATAGTTGGGGTCTGCGCTGGTAATTTAAAAATACGTTTTTAAAATACAGTCGAACTTCGATAAGTGGAACTTCGATAACTCGAATGAAATTGGTTGGCAATAGTGCCAAGACTGAAATTTACATGTAAATTTTATTTGAAAACTCGAACTTCTATTACTCGCATGTCTTGATAACTCGAAGGGATTATTTGGCGTCACCTTCGATAAGTCGAATTCTGAAGGGGAATTCCCAAATTCTGCGTGTTTTTGCAAGTTCGTTTTATAATGCATCGATTTCGGGGGCACTGTGTTTGTATGTTCCTACGACCTAGTATACATACGTATAGAAAATCGTGATTTCGTTATGTGTGAGTAAGATTTGTCAAATTTCTTGTTAGTAGGGTTTAGAAAACACATTACTAGGTTGGTATATTGGTCGATACGAACTCAAAGCTTAGTTTTTATTTTTGAAAGAAATAGTAGGCGCCTAAAAAAACACAAAGAGGAGGTAAAATAATACACAGAGTGAAGATACGTATGAACAGTGCAGTGTGTATTGTTAGTTCCTATTAAGTGAAAAGTTGTTTATTTTTTAATGTTGATATGTCGGTAAAGCGTACGTTAAAAACATTATCTCTTGATGGAAAGTGTGCCGAAAAAGAAAGATGTGACTGTGAAGTATGGTGTTCCGACAAGTACAGTGTCTACCATTTTAAAAAATAAAGAAACAATTGTCACTGCAATCGAAAATGGTGGTGTAATTCGAAGTTCCAAGAGACTTAAAAAACCAACGTACGAAAATGTGGACAAAGCTGTTTTGGAATGGTTTAAATTGACAAGGACGCAGAACTTCCCTATATCCGGAGGGTTAATTAAAAAAAAGCGTTGGATTTTAGTCAAAAACTGGGACTTCCAAATTTTAGGGCAAGCACGGGTTGGCTGGATAATTGGAAACGTAGGTATGTACAGACATTTATGTAACAAAAAATGTGTAAATTCAGATTAAAAGACTTTTTTTTTGGTTTACAGGAACGGCATACATATGTCATAAAAAGGCTTGTTGAGAGAGTAATGATGTGAGTGACGAGGATTGTACTAAATGGAAACGTGATTTTTTACCCCATTTATTTGAGGGTTATCAAGCAAGGGACGTATTTAATGCAGATGAGACGGGCATATTTTTTAAATATCTCCCAGATAACACTTTAACTTTTAAAAACCAGAAGTGCAATGGGGGAAAGCACAGTAAACAAAGAGTATCATTGATGATTGCCGCAAACATGGATGGGTCAGCAAAATTAAAACTGCTCTTGATAGGTAAAAGCAATCGACCTCGCTGTTTTCGAGGTGCTTAATGGTTACCTCTCGACTATAAGGCAAATACAAAGGCGTGGATGACAGGAGCGCTTTTTGAAGAATCGGTGGTAAAATTAGACAAACATTTTGGAAACATGGGAAGAAAAGTTATTCTTTTCATTAATTGCCTGGCCCATCCTAAAAACATTCAATAAAAATTAAAATTTATTAAACTTGTTTTTTTTTTCCTCCGAATATGACATCAAAATTGCAACCACTTGATCAAGGCATCATACACAACGTGAATTGTCATTACCGCCGCAGGATTTTGAAAAAACCCATAAAAGATTTTGAAGAAAACAAAAAAATTAACATTACTATGATAGACTGTGTTGATGAAATAACCAATGCGCCGAATATCGACGTTAAGTCTGAGACCATTTCTAATTTCCAAAAAAAGATGGTTTTTGTGAATATTCTGAGTGGGAGGAAGAGGATAAAATTTCTTTGATTTGCATAACTGAACTTTCAAAGGAAAGACATGGGGGAGAAATTCAACTGCAGCTGGAATTTCAAGCTTGGAAAAATACCAGAAATATACAAGGTGTTACGTATAATGATTTTCTGCAGATGGATGACGATATTGTTACTTCGGAGTTTCCCACAGATGAAGATATTGTCGAGATATTCAGATGTGAATCTTTGCTCTAACCCTTGGTCTCCACTGGCAGTAATTCATTGCAAGAAATATGTTAAGCAATTGAAATTTCCAATGAAGACCGCAAATTTCTTAACATAACTCATTTCTGCTTTTATTTCTCGGAATCTCTGTGGCCATAAACCCTGAAATAAAATTTGACAGGGATTGTCAATTTGAGCTTTGCTACGAAGAAAACATGGCTGATTCTTGCCTGTCATTAAGTCTGAAATAGATATGTCTTGTGGGGACTCGGTTTAAAAGCTAGAATTAGTCGTTTGCTTATTAGTGTTATTATTATAGATGTTCTTCTTCTTCTTTTTCGATTGAATATTTAATTTTCTTGCCTAGACAGCACACCATAGCTTTTCTGAATATCATAATCTCCGATTTCGCCGACTTTCATTTTACAAAGTAGGGATCTAGTTAAGATATTATTTGTTGCGTAACCTTACTATCTTCCGCCAAAATGATTATATCGTTTGTTTATAAAAAATTTAGGTTTCCTTCCAAGAACAATGCATATCGCTTATGTGAAGTGCGAAATATGCGGCGTCCCCGTCCACTTATTTGTTTTTCTTTTGTCATTTTAAGTCGTATCCCTGCAGATATCGAAGCACTATCAACTGATGAACTTTTGAACATTTTCCACATAAAATAAAAACTTAAACAGCGCTAAAATTCCAAAAAAATTAAAAAGTTGTAAATAATTAACACAAACACAGATCTTGATATATTACGTGTATAAATCTTCATTAGCCCACCAAAAAAGTCGTGATTCAATATTTCATAACATATGTAAATCATCGCTTTTCGTCATTTATCGCTCAGTAAAGTGTGAAGTTGAGCATAAATTTAATTTGATGTCATAAATTAGTAAATTTTGTGATTAAATAAAAAAGAGATAAATTCTTAGAAAATCCTTCTTTGGCAGAATATCTTCACTTTCCTTAACCGCAATCAATCAGCAATCTCCTTCTCTTCGAAAACTGATAAAAAATACTCAAGTTGATTGAATACACTAAACAGCATGTGCCTTGAGTAATAACCTGGCCATAAATTCACTTTTCAGTAGTAAAAGTGACCAGCAAAACGCCAACAACTTGGCTAAATTTAAATTAAATAAACCCCACTTCACATTCGGCATGTACGAGTATGTACGAGTATCTCAAGCAAAAACTGATAGACTCAATGCAAATGACGACGCACAAAATCTCCTTACCCTCACAGTCACTTGGGTAATTGTTATCCATATCCATCTGTCTGTCCAATTTTGCACACACATTACCTTTAACATTGTACTTCAAAACTATAACAAAGCTTGTATCCCCCCGTCTGTATTAGATACAAATTGCCAACAAGTATCTGCATCGGGAAATTTAATCAGACAAGAGTACAATTTCTTGTTTCTTATGTCAGTCACCGTCCAATGCCTATTTGTTGTTGTCCTCGTCACTTGTAGGTTTTTATTTGTGCAATCCACAATAATTACTACTCGATTACCCGAGAGAGCGAGGGTTGCTAACGCAATTCAAATCAATCTAAAAGTGGACTTCGATGGCAGACAATTGACAGATGGCGAATCGCCTAAGGAGACTACTTTCAAAATTGCAGTATCTACTCGGACATCGACGGGAGATGAGTGGGGCACACTTTGTATGCAGGATATCGCACATATTACGGCTTAAGTAATGTTTTTGCTTTCACTTTATTGATACGCAATCGGTGGTAATCTGTTAATGAATCTAATCGACACAAATCTTGTCGCTGGTGGACTTTGCTTCGTTTGACCTTAAGCAACTTGCTACACTCGTATCTGAAGGTGTCGATAAGGTAGATACTTGAAGAGTATTAATCTAATGATTTGGAGTAGTATCTTTTTTATTTCAAGTCGTTTTTTTCCGAATTATTTGATGAATGATTTTAATATCTAATCAATCAAATTATGCATGGATTGATGTATTCATTTTCAGAGCACTCTTGAATGCTGCTTCAGTGGGTTTGTGTTGTTTTGATCGTGAAAACAACGGAAATTAGGTGATTTGTATCTCTCTTTTTGTTTGTTTTTTTATGCATGTCGGAATAGATATGGCGGTAGAATAGTGGAAGTGGACAAATTTAGCTTTCGCTTGATTTTTTTTTTTTTTTTTACCTTTCGCGAGTAGAAAAACTAAAAATAGTAGAGAACTATTTCAAAGTTAATTTTATGATATAAATTTCGCTTTCAGTTTCATTCGCGAAAAAGATGACCAAAGAAAGTTAATTTTAATTTTATTGTGACCTGTTTTGCTTCCTTAATGTTAAACTATGGAAACTAGTCTGATGAAACTTTTTGAGTTCCGTTCATATCTGAGGAGGATTTTTTTTTTAATTAGATGTGATATAATAAAAATAATTTTATTGGCTGTGTTCTTCACCTTGTGAAAAGTTAGCAACGGTTATATAAGTCTTTTTTCAGTATTATGAGACTCCTATTGTTGTTGAACTATATTGTTAGATAAATTTTGTGTTAAGTTGAATAGACTAAACTGTTATGAGAAGCTTCAATGTTAGTTCTCTAACCTAGATTTAAGTTGTAGACATTTCGATGGCATGAATAAGCTACGTCTTCAGCAAACAATTATTTTAGATACAAATTATTATCTCCAGCTCAACTTTCCTCCCATAAATTCCTCTTCTAACAATTTACCACATCTGATGTTAAAACGTGACACATCAGTTATATTTGTACGGAAGTTATAATATCATATTCTCCATCAAAAGGCAAAAAGTCTTTGTTTGCATAATCTCCTAAGGAAATAGGAGAACACTTAGAAGTATGTTAATCACATGAAACCAGTTAATAAAAGGTGAACGTTGTTCTTTTCATTGTTTTAGATGTCTGCTGCTGGGGCAGTTGGAGTTCTTGATTTTATCTTGTGCTTATGGATGTGTGGTTCATAACTGACAAGTTTTGTTGAATGTATCTATTAAAATTGAATAAAGGCGATATCGAAATGTCATTAATCAATTTTAATGCAGAAATATTAGATAAGTTAGAGGATGGCATATTTATATTGATTATAAGTAATACAGGAGAATGACACTAATAACATACTTTAAAAGGTTTATGGAAAAATCAAAAAGCTGTTTATGAAACATCTAAAAATCCCAGATGACTCACACACATTTAATACGATTGCAATATTTCCTTTTCGCTGGGTTACACAATCAGTTTGAACTACAAAAACTAGTGGAACAAGCGTAGCTCACACTCCTCAATCTATCTATTTGCATAATACAAACCGATTTAACGCCTATTCTATGTCGACCTTCTCAGACCTTTGCAGATAAACTGAATGCACGATTTTATGGCTTCTTGTGTAAAATTCAATTGTATTCAAGTACGTCGAGACTATATTGTTTATTTTCTTTCAGCGTAGATAATTTGACATACTTTAAGCAATTTTACAATAATTTGTCATTTACACGCCTGCTACATCATTTTAGTTTGGTCTCGCTTTGAATATAGTAATTTAAAAAGAAAACTTCGTGTTAAATAAGTATGCAGATGGAGGTATTAAATTTGTTAATCTTTTTAAAATCACATTACTTCAACAAGTTAGTTGCAGGAGATAAACCAGTTTATCGCTCTCCACCGACGATTTAATTGAGTCCCTTGTGTTTCTCTTGATTGCATTTGAAGAGAAGAAGTCTATAAGTTGTGGTAAAGCGCTTTAAACGTCTGGCGAATTTCGGAGAATCATCGATTCTTATCTGTCTGAAATGCGTTAGGTTTGATATTTTTAAAGTCCCCAGTAGTTTCTGTCGCACGCTGTATTCTGCACATTGAGCGCTGAACTTTGCTCCAGCCATGTCGAATCCGAAAGAAGTGGGGATAATATCAGTCTCCTGAGCCCCATCATCAAAACGATTTTTTCTTCTTCCTATTTCGTCGAGATTATGACTTGAACTCAAGGGATAATAACCCTCTCACTTTACTGCATTTCTACTGACCCGTCTGTGGGGTTCGCCTGTTTGACCTCAGAAAACATCGGCAGTCCTCCCAATTTTAGATCACTTCGTTACTGAGAAAAATCAAATGCTAGTGTCATTGCATTTGTGTGCTCTAGCCTGCCTTTCTCAATATCTTTGGAATGATATTAATTAATATTGCCTTTATGACGGGGTTTAAATGATCTCTTCTTTGTACATGTCAATACCAGCTGACCCGATCGCGCCCTATTTCTCGTGAGATGGTTTCTTTGATGTGAAAGATGTTCCAACTTCTTATTCGATCAAGCTTTGTCGCTCCTGCTTTCATGCTAAGCATTTTCATCTCAGCTGCCGTTAATTTACTCTCATACTTTTTGTAAATCGTCCAACATTATGAACCGTATGTGAGCGCTGGACGCACAACTGCTGTGTAGAGCTTTCCTTTCAACTTAGATGGCATTTTTCTGTCACAGGAGATAGCGGAATTTTCTCGCCATTTCATCCACCCTACGCTTACGCGATGATTGCTGTTGTCATCACAGGTTGCTTTGCTATTGATCATAAATCTCAGATATTTGAACTTTTCCCACCTGGGAAACAGTGTTTCATGTAAATAAATGTCTGGAATAAGAGATCAGAGAACGGCCAGCACAAGTACTCGCTCTTTTCTGGACTAATGCGGTACCTATTTGCCTCCAAAACGTCCATCCATACGTCAAGTGCTCGTGGCTTTCACTAACGAGTATGATGGCTCCATCGTTAGCAGAGAATGACTAATGTACTTTGGATTCCGTTACTTTATCTTCAAGCAGATAGTCAAGGACTGCAATAAATAGCAAAGGACAGTTCACTGGTGCACCCCGACTTTAATTGGAAACTCTTCGGTTACTCCAGCGAGGCATCTTACTCTTGTCTTTGCTCCTTCATGATCATCTGTTGTAAGTTTCTGGAATCCGTCGATGTAAGACATCGCCCCTAAGAAATCACGATGCTTTTCCATTACGATCATTTTACATTCGATTGCATCTGTGGTTGATTTACCCGCAACAAACCGGCACTGATCATCAGATACCCTTATTATATTTCGCAGTCGGTCACCTAATATCCACTCAACGATCTTCATGGTGTGTGACATTAGCTCGATTGAACGGTAATTGCCACAGTTTCGCATATCATCCTTCCCTTTGTAAACAGGGGGAACGTAACGTTCCCTCCATTAATTCGGAGATGTGGAGATGAGAATTCTGACCCATCTGAACCCGATGTCTCCCATCTTTTTCCAGAACTCAGAGGGCATCTCGTCTGGCACAACCCCCTTTTTTGGAGTATTTGATCGCCTCACTAACTTATTCGACTGTAATGTCGGGTATTTCTTCACAGTTAGGTGTGGCTCTTGGAAAGTGTAGCCGGGGAAACTGTTCATTCAAAAGTCCTTCACAATACTGTCGCCACCTATACAGAATTTTGTCGTCATCCACAAGAAGCTGGCCATGAGCATTGTTAATGAACTTTGGCGAACGAATGTCCTGAGAATTCCTCCTTCTTTGTGCGGCTATTTTGAAGATGGTTGCACCCTTGTTCATATTGTGTCGTCGCAGCTTCTGGATAGTAGAGTACTTATCTTAAATACTATAAAAGCAAAATCGGTTTTCCTTGTGACCACCGTTTCTCTATAACTACTAGACGTAGGTACTTGAAATTTTGCACAGTTATTCCTTGTATTCCTTTACATGCGAGATAAGAAGGGGTTTTCCCAAATTCAAGGTCTAAGTGGCATAAAGGGGGGTGGAGATCGAATTTTCCATCTGTAAATATTGATTCCACAGCCGTGGCTCAATACTGGCTCTCCGGATTAAAAAATTAAAAAATAGGTGAATTTAGTAAATTCGCCGCTGATTCATTTAAGGTATAAAACATCCTTCTGCGTTGTCCTGAAGCTGAGCAATGCTAAAAACAATTAATCAGATCATCGCCCACAATTTTCCTTCAGTGAAGACCACGACCAGCAGTCATGCAGCAGTGGCTATCGCTGCAATAGTATGTGTATGTTAGTATATTTTTGAACTTTAGTGTGTGATCTCTTCTAGAGTAAAATACAAAAATGATTATCAGTGCCAAATGTAAGACATTTTAAATTTTTTTAATTAGGATATGTCTGTGCTATCGAAACTTAGTGCAATTAAGAGATTTGGCAATATACGCGTACATTTGTACATACATATGCATGTACAGACATAGAAACATTGCAATATTTTTCCATTTTGTTAGATGACATGTTGTCGATCGTTGGATTTGTCGACATTTTAGAATCTTTTAATAGATTTAAAATAAATTGTTTGTTGTCAGCGGGTTTGAGTGTGCTCTGGTGGCCAGAGTTCCAGATTGAACTCAAGTTAAGATTGAGTTTACACCTTTTCGGTATTGTATTCAGTTGGCAATTATGTTTCAATATTAAATAACCGTCAACTAAAATGCGGGAGAAGTAAGGCGAGCACTGGTCAGCTAGTTACACACTTACGAGTACATATGGTTGCAAGTAAGTATTGTACAACCCAGCCCCACCATTAACTCAAAGTAGTCTTCAAAATTGAAACATCGCTAGTTCGGCGCTTAAAAATGCATGACTCGAAAAGTTATTTTAATTTAAAACTGAATAAGTTGTATTAAAGCGATGCAAAACTACTCGGAAATGAAAATATTCGGTGTGCTGTATCAATCTCACAAAAGTGTCTCATTTTCGCGCCCAAGTTTGATTACATAGTATGGATTACAAAAATTCAAATGTCTGTATATTGCTCTTCAACTTGAGCTCTTAGTAGAGCCAACACTGAGTTGCCTAAAACCGAGCTTTGCGAAAATCAAATACTTTTACAGGAAATCATGCCCATTGTATTGGTTGTATTAAAAAAAAAAAAAAAAAAATATTTGGCGCAACAGCTCTTTAAGTGCCAGGGCCTAGCTTCTCGCAACCACTCCTGTTGTGTGCGTTATATTTTTTCACACGAATGGAAGGGACCTACTGTTTAGTGGCGAATCCGAACGGCGATTTGAGAGGCTTTTTCGTGACAACAATACTCTCGGATGTTTGTCAAACGCTCGCGAGAGGTGGGACCATGAAAAAAACTTTTTGCTGTTTTCTGGGATTCGAACTTGGATCCTCATGCTTAGTGATCCGACACACTAACCACTTACGCCACGGCGCCCACTGGTTGTATTACATCATATAAAAATACTACAGCACACAGCAGACAACTCTGGTGAACGGACAATTCATACATGACCAGGGATCCTGATTGGTATATTAATTTAACTCCCTCAGGGCCGATTTTTCAATTGTCAGATAAACAGTCTGATTGCTAACTAATGATTAAATTCATTCCACTATGTATCTACTAGATAAGCAGTGTTATTTTCCTTGAATATCTCCTATACGACTATTGAAAAATGCATTAATGTCTTATCTGGCAGGTATACCTTATCTGATTATTTATCTGACTATTGAAAAATCGGCCCTCAAACGGATTCCTCCGTTGAATTGTCAAATTTCTTAGTCCCATCGGTTTCGCTCAAAAAGTTTTCACTGTATGTGTTGAAAGTTGAAGTGGGTAAAATATGAAATGCGCTACCCCACAAATTAAATATCAAAATCTAACCAATAGGTGGGTACAAACACACAAAAAAGATTGCAATCCGTCGTTTCTAACCGTCGATTCAACTTTAGAGGAGCATTCAGTTAAACTGTAAAATCAAACACCTCCATTTATTATATTTGCATAATATAAAACGATTTGACGCCTATTGTATGTCGACCTTCTGAAACCTCGACATAAAGATTTGCTGCACGATTTTACGGCTTGTGTAAAGTTTAATTGTGTGGAATACGTTGATACTGTGAAATTATTGTTTATTTGTTCCACCACAAATAATCTTCACATTTTTTCAATAACTTAACATATTACTTATGTTGAACAATTTGAATTTGGTCTCACTTTAGGTAAAAAAAACACTCAACCATTTATATAAAGCGTGTTTTTTTAAGACCGATAGAACTTAAAATTTATAAAAATGAAACAAAAACGAACTTTTCATCAAAAATCTTTTTTAATTCGAAGAACCAATTTATGAGCATAGTGTTGAAGCTAAGCTATCGGTTTTTAACTCGGTGTATGTTCCCACTCTCACCTATGGTCATGAAATTTGGGTAGTGACCGAAAGAATACAATCGCGGATACAAGCTGCCGAAATGAGGGTCCTTCGCGGTGTTGCTGGAACAACTCGTAGGGATCGAGTGCGCAACACCGGAGTACGCGTGGCGCTTAATGTTGAGCAGCTACGGAACGATCTATGCTTCGATGGTTTGGTCACGTAGTGCGTATGCCCCCAGACCGGCTTCCAAGATGTGCCATGGTGGCCGTGGCATCAGGTAGGCGACCCCGCGGTAGGCCTAGAAATAGATGGTTGGACCAAGTCCGGCATCTCTCCTGGAGCCGTCTAGGGATTCGTCCTGATGAGTTGGAGTCAATGGCGGAGGATCGAGAAGGATGGAGCATCATACCCCCGCGACCCTCATGAAGGATTAGCGGGCCATTGAAAATGTATGTATGTATGTAGAACCAATTTATGGCAATAATATTTAAAAATGATTTTGGACATATAACCGCCACTATTCTTGACGAAGCGCATTATGTCCCTTTAATTTTGGTTCACTTTTTCAAGAAATGGCGGTCTTCTCATAAATAATACTTATATGTACAATCTATCAAGGCGTCAATTGTTGTTGGTTTATTAGCTTAAACCAACAACTTCGCGTAGCCCCATAGAAAATAATCAACAGGTGTCAATTCGCATGATCTTGTCGGCCAATTGATAGGTCCATTTTTGGAAATCAATTTTTCAAATTGTGATTTCAATAAGGAGATGGTTTCGGTTGCCGTATGGCAATCAGCCCCATCCTGTTGAAACCTCATCCAGATCAATGTCAGCCATATTTTTAAAGAAACATTAATTAATAATCCGGCATCACTTTTGAAGAAGAAAGGTCCGATGATGCCACCAACATGTAAACCGCACCAAACTGTCCATTATTCTGGGTGAAGTGGGGTCTGAAGGGCCTCTTCTGTATTGGTCTTATTACATTTGAAACAATTTTCATTATTTACAAACCCGTTAGTCAGAAATGAGTATTATTGCTGGACACAATTTGGTGGTAAAACAACGTGTCAGCTTGCAATTGTTCTAGAGCCTAATCAACGAAAAAACGACTCAGATGATAGTCTCGTGGCTTTAATTTTTGTACCAGCTGGATCCTATACGAGTGTGGGTCTTTCTTTTTGCGTATTTCCATGTATTGCACTGGTAGAGCCCCAATTGCTGCGACCAATGACAAATGGATAAATTCAAATCTTCCTTCGTTTACACCGGCGATATTCTTTTTAGTACGTACATTCCTTTGACATGTTGGTGTTATTGTATTATTAAGAGAATAAAATTAAAATAAATAAATATTCGGCGCAACAGCCTTCCAAGTGCCTGGGCCTAGCCTCTCGGAACTACTCGTGTTGTGTGGGCTATATTTTTCACACGAATGGAAGGAACCTACAGTTTAGTGCCGTATCCGAAGGGCATATTTCAGAGAATATGTGGTGCGAAATCTATCCGTAGTTCGACAGATGGACGTTTGATCGAGTCTGGCATACTGCTTTACTAAGCAAACTAGATTCCTATGGACTACCTTAACAACTCTGCGGATGGATGGAAATTTTTCTTCAGAACAGATCAATTCAGGTTGTAGTCGACGGCGTGTCTTCCGTCATTTCTTTTTCCTTTTTCAGCGAGGTTATGATCCGAAAACAAGGGATCATAACCCTTCCAATTCACCGCATTTCTACTGATCCGCCTGTGGGGTTCGCCTATTTGACCTCAGAAAATATCGGCAGGCCTCCCGATTTTGGATCACTCGGTTACTGAGGCCAATGAAATGCCGACGTCGCAATTGTGTGATCCAGGTGTTTATAGGCCTGCCTCGTGATGTCTTCCGTCACATATGCTATTAATGCTGGTGTACTTCAGAGGTCCATTCTTTCTCCAACATTATTTTTACTGAATATTAATGATCTGACTAAGATCAAGAAATAATAAGATTTTTAGTTTCGCCCCTGACAGCACTTTAGTAGCATCATGCACGAAGAACAGACTCGTCAGTGCCAATACCTCATATAATCAGAGAAGCGGACAAATCCTTACAATTAACGAAGACCTGCTGAAAATTTTGCAAACCTTGTGGAGTTCAACGCGAAGAAAACACAATCCAACACCTTTCCCAGAAAGAATATATCTACTTCAAATGGATAACTAAATAATCGACCCCAAGGAGACCATTCATTTATTGGGTGTCCCGGTAAATTCTGGAGTAAAGGTCCATTCACAGCTCAGCGACCTGCGAATGCGAATAAGCGAATATTCGCAAATTTGGACATTTCTTTCACAGCTACTTTTTTAACTAGTCTAGTCGCGGCAATCCGCGAATTTCAGGTGTCATTCATTTTGTAACTAATTGCCTAAACGTGAAAAATGCATAAATACACAGCGTGACTTTCATTGAGAAGGTTATATCTTACCTTCTTTCGATAAATTCAACCACGATACTACCCACCAAGAACAAAACAAAAGAATTGTGAGGTTAAACTCTCGCGAATGTTTTGGTCGCGGGAATGTGGATTGCGTTCTACATGTGTGGAATGTGAATGAAAGTTGACAGTTCGCAAAAATCATTCGCTTTTTCGCGGAAAAATTGGCGAATTGCTAATTTCTTCGCAGAAACTAATTACAATTCAACTTTTTATATATTAATCGATAGATAAACTAAGCTCCGTTCTTTTGGAAAATTAAAATTGCCAATGGCGTGCTTATAAATGTGCTAAAAACAGTTTGTTCGCAGTTTGGGCATTCGCAAGTCGCTGAGCTGTGAATGGACCTTAACATGGCATAACCACATATCAGACATTGCAAAATCAGCTTCCATGAAGTTGAGCTACCTTTCCAAAGCAAAGAAGTACTTTACACCACCGCAATATATTCTTTTATACCAAGCACAAGTAAGACCGGGGCTTGAGTACTGCTCTCATGTTTGGAGCCCGGTCCCAAAATACTATCTATCTATCTACTTTATAGCATCCAAAGTTAAGCAGTTCGCTTAATAAATGATCCGAAAACAGTTCACCTGGCAACCGCAAGAATTGCAATCTTTGGAACTCGCTCACAGGGGAAATATTTTCAGAAAACTATAATCTGCAACAATTTAAACGCAGCGTCAACCGACATCTACAGGCATCTCGGGGCACTGGCTCAGCCCTATAGGTACACCTTTCCCGAGAGAAGTTTATAAAAAAAAAGTGTTCGCCATATTGATATTTATCACAAAGTTGTCTAAAATTTCGCGAATCGACGACCGATTTTCAAAGTAAATTAAGATAATTTGTTAGCGTTGTGCAAGCGTGAGTCTAGTCATGATAATATATAATATTATCCTGAACATACATCTCAAAAGAGCGGGCAAACTGGCAGCTCAGTTTGACAGTTATCCCTATCCTAAGTTGTATCGAAGCAGAAAAACACCCTTTCTAAACTCACAGTTTGGTAAATGTTAAATTTGCGTAAATGGGGTTTACATATCTATTAATTTTTTGACTCATTTTGTTATATTTATTTCAACAGGATGCTGCAAATTTAACCTCAAACATCGTCCATGGCAAAAATTAACTTAATAATATTTGTGTCTATTTTTTGTCTAATTCATATAACTAATATTAGTAAAATAAATCAACGAAAACGTCGAAAAAACCCACTTCCTGATAAAACCCGTTGAAACGAAATAAGAACCCCCATTGCAACACCGACACAGCACTATCGTGTGAAAATATTCAGCACAAAGATTCTTATACTAGCACATGCCGTCTTCGCCGCTTGGTTAAGACAACGAAATTCTGTAAATTGGTTTCAAGGTCTGTTGTTGCGTTGTATTCTTGCTTACCATTACCTTCAGCATTGATTTTAAATTAAACTAATTGGCTAGGCAATTTGTAGTTGCAACGCTTCATTTAGATTTTAGAACGTTCCGCAGGCATATTCCCAGTAGTTGAATCCATTCATTTCACAGTTTGTGTAACACTTCACATGAATACAATTTTCATTTAATTGCGGACACAAAAGTCCATTTTAGCCCGTGCATTGAGCCCATTTTAGCCAGTCTAATACCCAATTGAAATTTTAACACTTCAAACATAACATTTCGTCCCAGACACAGTGGCATTTATCATTTCGACGTGCCCTATGTGTACGGATAGTAATTTTATTATTGTGTAATGGACAATTTTTGCACTATAATTTATTTATTGCACTACACGAAAACAACTGGCATGGCGCTGTGGTGCTATGCCAAAATTGGTGCTCCATCTAGTGCAGAACCTATGCGTGACTGAATATGGTCTATATTTTTCATTTTTTATTTTTTTTTCTTTAAAGCATAGACAGGCAGCAGTCATGAGAAAATTGTGCTTCGTCTAGGAATGCCCATTTGGTGTAACAACAAAGACATCAAACTCAATTTGCATATTTTTTATTTTTTTTTAATCCCAATGTTGTCAGGTTGTGGTATGATTTTTGCCTCCAGGGTAGATATTGTTTAACGGGGAGCAATATAAGAAAAAAACGATGCTATTTAATTTTTATAGTTTTGGTAAAATACTGTGAATAATCAAATTTGAGATATTTTGTGGTTTCGTTGGATTATTAGTGAGAAACTGCACGGTAGTTTAGTAATTTGCGCTGATAGAAAAAGTTATTGAATTATTGTCTGTTTACGGTGGATAAATGGATTTTGGAATGTAATTTTTGATGGTTGGAATTAAGTTTTACAAGTTATAAAGCGTTGTATTGTAGATTAAAGTTATGTGTGGTTTTAAGAATACTGAGATACATTTCATATGAGTGAGCACTTGTTTGACGTCACAAACCAGCACTTTTGTAAATAATTTACAATTTAATAGAGCCCACTAAGAGACTAAATGTTCGTCTCAAATTGATATAAAAAAAATGTATATCTTTTATATCTATGTCTAAACATATGATAAAACTGTAGAGGTCCGAATGTTCTTGTCTTTCTGTGCATGCATTACACGAAAACTACTGCACGGATTTTGATGAAATTTCTCATAGTGATAGCTCACGAGTAGCTTTGCCGCTATGCGACTTTAGTCGCAATTTGACCCTTTTTGACGCAAAGAGATCCGACTATGATCCGACTTTTTAAAAAAACACCTCTTTTTGACCTTTTTATATATTTGTTTTTTTTTAAGACTTTTTCGGGTAAAAAATATTTTTCCAAAAAAAATTTCATTTAGCTATTACAGTAGACGCTCGATGTAGTGAACTAATAAAAACCGGGCCTGTTCACTGGAACGAGATTGTTCACTGTAACGAGCGTGGACTCCTTGAAGCAAATTTCATTAAAATGTGTATGTTTTTACATGCAATACATCGAACATAGAATATACAGTGAACTCTTGATAATTTGACCCTCTATAATTCAAAAACCTTTATAAATAGAAGTACTGCCTAAGTCCAATGAGAAAACCTCTATTAATCAAAGAAAACCTATGCAATTTGTCCTCTTCGTTAATTCGAAGTTATTCTTGTGCAACATAACCTAAAAACTTTTCTAATTCAAACTTGCTGGCTTTTTTTACCTCTATAATTCGAAGTTAAGTCTATTTTTTTTTACTCAACGTATTCAATGAAAACTTGTGTCCCGTGTAATCAATGAACAAAAAGGTGTTCAGATGGTTTACAGTAGAGTTTACAATTTTTACATTCTAAACGAACTTTTAGAGATGACAGATGTCGACGATGACGTTTTTTCAGCTTTAATCACGATCGAAAAGACCCTAGACCGAGCTCGATTGCAGTCGCTTACTCAGAAGGAAATTACAGATTTTTTAATTTGTATGCAAAGAAAATTAAGTTTTTTAATTTCTCTGAAACCTCCGTAATTTTTGTAATTCTAAGTTTTTCCCGGGTCCAATGAAATTTGAATTATCAAGAGTTTATTGTAATTAGAATTTCTTTTTTTGCAATTACTAAAAAGCAAGCCAATATTTATTGATCGGAATATTTTATTTTTAACAAAAACAAGCAACATGCAGTTTGCATTTGTACTACAAACAACCCCAAACTGCGTAGCATATAATCGGGCAAGACACTCGCACAACACGATGAGTAGAACAAACGGTAAATTTGGACGATTGTATATGGGTATGCATATCTATGAACGTACATATGTACTTCCCAGCGGGCCTAACTGGCGACTGCATGGCACAAAGAAGTTTTAACTGTTTTTTTGCATGCTGTAAGGTTCTAAGAAAATAAAAAAAACTTAAGTTCACTGTAGCGAGATTTTTTTTGTTCACTATTTAGAATAGCCTGTATAAAATATTGAGTGTTCACTATATTGGATTGTTCACTCTATCGATGTTCACTATATCGAGCGTCCACTGTATACGAGTAGTTGCTCATCATCATCACAATCGTGCACCATAAAATTGTACTGATTTAATATAATTAAATTTTTATTTTTTTTTTAATTAGGTATTTATTTATGTTTTTGTTTTGTTTTGTGAAGTACAAGCTTTTATGTAAGCTTCTAAGTTTTTAATTTCAATGGATATGGGGTTCTAACCAGAGAACTGCACCAAGTAGCTCGTTTTATGAGTGACTTGAAACATTCACTGCCTGCACACACATTCACATTCATTCCAAGAAATTATTATTCCCCACACTTTATTGCCTCCATAATATGTATCCTGAAAATTCTACACTTATTCAATACGAGCCACTTGAAACCATTCGAGGGCTCGTGAACCACTTATACATACTCCGATTGAGTGAATACTTTGAGTGCGAGCCGAGCCTACTATGCATTCAAATATTCATGGGTATCGATTCATACTTGGTTGTTTTCTTTGTGCGTGAGACTGTGGACGGCTGGTGTTTTAGCGAATGATTCACAATTGCAAATGAGTGGATGCAGTTCTCTGATTCTAACGACGTTACAATTTTTAAATTTTTTTGTTTTTGTTGCAAATTTTTTTTTTGCTCTGTGACCCTTTTTTCCGACTTTTTCAAATTTTTCAGCGCCAATCATACTTACGAGTATATCCTGGGTCAATGTTTAGGATACTTTTTATCTGAAGAAATGAAAGGGTTTCTACAAGATAATAAAAATATATTCATATACGAGCATATAATAAAACTGTAAATGTAAAACTGTTTCCACACGCCAGTGCAAAAACTACTACACGAAATTGAATGGGGTTTACGCAGTTGTTACGCTCAGAGTCTAACTTTTAGAATGGTGTATGTGTGATCCGCCATCTAGAAGTTGAGATCTAATCAAAAATATTTTTTACAAAATTCAGAATTTCTTTTCTTAATCACGATTTCGAATCTGTACTCAGTGGAGGAAATACTATATAATATTTTTATTTTTTTTATATTCTTCTTCACTATTTTTAAGAGCAGAGCCGATTGGCTGACAGAAGGTGCATGGTTTTCATGTTTTATTTTCCTTCGCTTTCCTTTTCTGTTATTCCTGCTTGACGGGTTGTGTGTTGTGTTTGTGGGGTGGGGATTCCCACTGGGGAAGTTTAATTGAGTTTACACATTTTCTGTTTTTTTTTTTTTTTTGATTTTGTGCAGTTGGCAATTATATTTCAACAAGTAAATGAGTGTGTGAGCGCGGTGGCGCAGTGGTTAGTATGTCGGAACACTGCGCGTGAGGTTCAATGTTCGAATCCCAGAAAACACCAAGTTTTTTCATGAACGTTTGACAAACATCTGAGAGTATTGTTGTCATGAAAAAACTTCTCAAAAACAAAATAAAAACTTCTTTTCGCATACGGCACAAAACTGTAGGTGCCTTCCATTCGTGCGAAAAATGTAACGCACACAACGCGAGTGGTTGCAAGAAGCTATGCCTAGGCCCTTCATGGGCTGTTGTGCCAAATATGTATGTATGTATGGAAGTAAATAAGCGTCAACTAAAATTCGGTCGAAACAAGGCGAGCCACTGGTCAGCTGATAAACAATAATTCTAAATGAGAGAAACTATGGGCATAAGGCTCCTTCGCAGATTCTCTGAAAAGCTGTAAACGAAGTTTAAAGACCTTGAAAGATTCTATCTAAGAGTCCAAATGTTTCTAGACATAGCAAGAATCGGAAGATTTGACGCCAAAAGAGGCTAGTATAAAATTATCTCAGTATATTACTTCTGAAGTGGAAACGGAAAATTTGAATGCATCCTGTATTTATTTTCTTCTTTCCTGAAATTGTGCACTCTCTTTGGTGTTTTTTATTCTTCTGGAATTTTTCTGTTTTTAGTTAAAGAAAAAGAAAAAAAGAATGTGAATTTAATTACTATGAATACATATGTATGTATGTACATACATACATATTTGGCGCAAAAAGCCCATGAAGGGCCTAGGACCTAGCTTCTCGCAACCACTCGTGTTGCGTTCTTTATGTTTTTTGCACGAATGGAAGGGACCTACAGTTTTGTGACATATCCAAAGAGGATTGTTGTTTTTATTACTATGAATAATAAACTTAATTTTAAATAACTGTAACGGTTTTCATTTTTATTGCTAGCCAGATGCGAGTTTGCTCATAAAGCAATTTTCTTTCAAAAAGACAGACAAATTAATAAATAAAAAAAAAAACAAGAATTCTAAAATGCAAAAAAAAAGAATTATTGCAATCACAGTTGAATTTAGTCGAAAGAAAATACTCGCTAGAAGTTTTCATATTTATTATTCTTTGAAACGAGTTTCCTCGCCAATTAAAATCGTTAATCAAAGTTGTGCTTATAAAATACGTACCCTTTCTAGTGAGGCGAACCCCACAGCCGGATCAGTAGAAATGCGGTGAAGTGGGGAGGTTATGATCCCTTGTTTTCGAATCATAACCTCGCTGAAAAAGGAAGAAGTGCCCTTTCTTACTTACTTACTTAGGTGGCGCTACTGTTCGGGGTGAACCTGGGCCTCAACCAACAAGCCTTTCTAGTGAGGCAAAAACAAGAGCCGAAAATCGTCACTTGCTTATATAACAAAATGCTTACTCTTACTCACTGTCTAAGTGTGTCTGCACTCTCGTGTGGACAGCCAACCTAACCTACTCACTGTCTTACAAGGAAAAGTGAGTAAATGGAAACTCCGAAAAAATGTAATTCTAGTCGGTAATATCAAAGCTTATTAGCTTGTAACAGACACACAAACACATTGCTGGATACATAACTGCTTCGTTATAGCATTTCAATCTGCAACACTAAAATTACCTCGGTGCTAAAGACCACAATGATACTCAACTCAGATATTTTAAATGTGCATCACCAATCATATTCACAACTCTCATGAACTGATAGCTTGCAGAAATTTAACAAGATACATCCACTTAATCAGCAAAAACAAGGCTGATTAATATTCACTGGATAATTATCCAGAAACAGCCACTTAATGGTTGACACATTGATCGGAGCTTCACACAGAACATACCCTTGTACTCGCTGAAGTGCAATATCTGACGCAATTTCAGACACGTGCACTGATGGTTTCATACATACTCCCGGGCAACAACTTCGTTAAGTACATCATATTAAATAATAAATAATAACAAAAACAGAACAGAAAAAAAAAGTCACCTCCTTTTACAATTAAAATCCATTCCATTCAATTTGCATTATTAATTGTTAAATGGTAACATTTTTTTTTTTTTTCTCAAGAGATAATAATTTTTATATGACTCTCCAGTTTAAATCCCATATTGAGTAATTAATTCGATTAAAGTTATAGCAAAATATTTTATTTATTATTATTATTCTTTTTTTTTTTTAATGCAAACGATTATATTTATTTTTTTTTTTTTTGTCGACTGTTCCGCTATTATTTTTCGTTAAGTTTGTCGCACTTTCATGCGATACCGTATTATTTATAAATCCTTTGACGGGATTTTCCGCATTAATTAATACACTTAACAATAGATAACTGAGAGTGTTTCTTTGTACTGGCGAAATTGATTTATAACAGATAAGCTGTTATTTTTAACTTTTGACACAATAACTTATTGTGAACGGCTCTATTGTTTAACAGCGATAATTCACTTTTGTTTTGCAAATTTGAACTTTTCATTTCCGAAAAGTGCAAACTATTGTATTGTATAAGTCAGCTATGCTGCCAATATACTTTCTAAAAAATGAAACAAATAAAAAATGCTTTCCCAGAAGGAATCACACCGTGTGAACGTTTGCCAAACTAGAGACAGAAATTGCTGTCGAAGTTATGCAAATAAGAAATCCGTGAACCATATCATAACCTTGCGATAAGGGAGAGACATGAAATTTGCAACATTGTTGCGCCTGTGAGTGAATTTTCCGTTGTGATAATCGTAAAAAGCGTTAAACATCATTTTATTTTTACTTTCATTTGGTGGTGAACAGTTTTATAGTTTTGGAATTGAGGTCGAAAATTGTTTGACTTTATGCAAAAGTGGTAGTTATCGTAAAACAAAGTGGGCTATACAATATTAGGAAGATCAAAGAATGGATTAATGAGACACATCTTGGACACCAACTCTAAGTACGTTACTCGTACATCACAACACCTCCGTGTTCGTATTGATCCATTCTCACATATGTTAACCACTGTAATAATTCCTAAGCTTTCATTCCTAATTATTATAAATATAATATCGTTTTCAATATGTACAATATATGAAGCCTATTTGTGCGATAGGGAAAGTGCTGTGCTGACATTTGTGGAACTCCGTGTGCCTTCATCTGTATATTTCGGCAGCATACTGTAACTAAAGGAATATCCTTCTTTCGCAAGTCATTTTGACGCATGTGGTTGCAGGACTTTGCCCGGCATATTCATTATGAATGATAAGAACAGAATATATAGCAGTTAACATTTTCAGCCTTTTTGGGTCATGACCTAATATACTCGTATATGATCTACGATTTTGCATGATTGTGATCATTCTTCACTTATAGGAATCTTAAAGTAACCAATTATTAATAGAGAATAAGAGGTATTAAACATATGTTGCCTGAGAATGAAAGAATTAAAGGTACTGTTCCACCCCGGACTAAGTAATGTAGCAGTCTAATCACCATCAAAAGAATAAAGGAGATATGTGTGTTTTACAAAAATATTGTACGTTTAGTAGAAATCTACCAACGAAAGCACACTGGAAAAATGTTATTATCGTGATAATTATTACGTAGCTACGGTGGTTCTGGGTATAATATTGAACATGAATATCGTGAAGTAATAATTTTTACACTCAACAGTTCTAGTTCAGACCTTAACATAAATAGCTGCACCATAGCATTGCTGTAGATCAGTGGTTCTTAACCTTTTAGTGACGAGGGACCATTTGACAAAATTTCTGTCTTGCCCTGGACCACCAACTGTTTAGAGGTAAAATGCAGTAAATGTAAATGAATAAAGGGTTGTTCTATCTATAAATAAAACACGCATACAATTGTTGAAAGCCAACAGTATTTTAGGTTTTTTTTTTTCGACAATTTTACATTAGAGAGATAAGTTTATTATTTTAATGAGATTTTTGTGACTGCATACTCTTAACTAACTTCTGAATCCTTGGTTCAGTGTTACTTAAAGTCAAACGCATGACGGCACTGGCATCCAACCGATTTCGGTGCTTGTTTTTAATTATCAGAAGCGCCGAGAACCCCTGCTCGCATAGATATGTCAATGAAAACAAAGTTAGGTGGCGTATAGCAATTTCTCGAATCTTTGGAAAATAAATTTCCTTTTGGCGCCAAAAATCTTCAAGATTAATTCCTGTCTCGAATGTATCTTTCAAGTTACTTTCGTGTTGCATTTCAATCACGTCTTCTTAAATTTCATCAGGCACCTCAGAAACATTTACAATGAAAGGATTGCGGATCAGTTTCCTAATACCGTTGTTCTCGCAGTCAGGAAAATAGCGATTGAATTCACTTTTTAAGTTAATTAAATGAAGTGTAATATTATTCTGTATTTCTCCTTTAATCTCAGCACACTGTCCGTCAATAATTTTATTCAGGGTATCAAACACAGAAAAGTTGTCTCTTTCGACTTTATTGATCCATAGCTCAATTTTCGCGATAAATGCACTGATTTTATCTTCATATGAAAATATATTGCTGGTGCCTAGCAACGCAAAATTTCCTGATCCTTGCAGTTGAAGGTTCATTTTATTTAGTTGTGCGAAAAAATCTACCAAATAAGCAAAACGTATTTGAAATTTGGACTCACAGAATTGATCCAGCAACTCTTTGTTCTTGTCAGTTAAGAATGCTTGCACTTCCTCTCTCAGTTCATACAACCTTGACAGCATGTTTCCTTTGGAAAGCCATCGCACTTCCGTGTGAAAAAGCAGAGTTTCGTGTTCAGAATTCATACCAGAGCACAATTGTTTGAAGAGACGAGTGTTCAGTGCACTATTTTTAATGAAGTTAACTACTTTTATAGCAGTTTTCATCGCAATAGCGAAGCATTCCGGGAGCGTTTTGGCAGCCAGTGCTTGACGATGAATAACACAGTGTGTCGTAATTGCAGCTGGATTTTTTGTTTTTATCAGCGTTGCAAGACCAGAGCGGGAACCAAGCATTGCAGGAGCACCGTCCGTACAAAATCCCGCAAGCTTTTGCCAGATAAGTCCACGTTTCTCCATATATAGACTAATTACATCCATAACATCTGCACCTCCAACCAGTTTATTTAATATTTTTCGGATGGCTTCGCGGACCACTTCGAGTGCTTCCAGGGACCACCATTGGTCCGCGGACCACCGGTTAAGAACCACTGCTGTAGATGATAAAAGACAAAGTCACAATCTTTACCTTTTTCGAATTTTCTAAAGCATTTGATTTACTTCTCTATTCTATTCCTAGCTGACCCGTGCTCGCCTTGCTTCGCCCGCCTGTCATTTTCAAGACAAATAATTTGTAGACAGCATATATTTTGTTTTGCTTTCATTGACCGATAGACCCATCTTTGCTGCCTCGATCTCAATACTCGTAAATGCCCCATTGACTGCCCGCTGAGGTCTTCCGATTATGTCAATGTCATCGGCGTAAGCGAGTAGTTGTACAGACTTGTAAAAGATTGTACCTCCGGTGTTGGCTTGTGAGTTGCGTACAATTCTCTCAAATACTATTACTATCGCTGTCATTTAGAATTTTTGTTACTTCATTGAACAGATTTTGAACTTGATTTCAAATAAGTTTTCAAACACTTTCTCTAGAAATGGCAGCAAGCTAATTTTTCTGAAATCCGACGGACTTGGTAGAATACTATGCCTCATGAAATTAACAGGTGTACATATATACATACATCAAAAGTATGCTTAATGTTACGAAGTACCATCGGTAAAATAAGGTTCATGAATGTAGAGTAAATACCATGAAGGCCTTATGCATTCGAATTAACGGAGCGAATTGGATTTATAGTATCAACTAAACTATTCCTACGAAATTAAAAGAAAAGTATTCACATTAAGTATTCAAATTAAAAGACAGTATATTGTCAGTTGATGGAATAACATTTACACTGGACTTGATCAATTTTAAGTAGAAATGCACTCGTTGCTTGAGGCCTTAACAGGCATCTAGACATCTTCATTATATCTTTTTCAATACCCTACCAAAACTCTTTTGAACTTAATGAAGGGTTTTTCAAAAGATAATTATCGACCAAATTTTAAACCAAACTATACTTTTCCGAAGGTGTTTTATGCGCTGAATCCGACGCCGCTTTTACCACGTCCCCTTTTTCAAGAGATTCTAACCTAAAAGTGGAATAAACCCGGTTTTTCGCTATATTTGAGGTTATACTGCAAAACTCGTTACGGCATCTGAAAGTACTACGCTTTCCCTTCAAAATCTGTTTTGAATTTTTCCAATTTCTTTTTTCCTCCACGAAATCGTTAGTTGGAATTTATAAATAAATATAAATTCCAAATACCCACGATTATGCCAAACTCATAAATTTCAACCAATGATTTCTCGGAGAGGAAAAAAGAAATTGGAAAAGTTCAAAACAAATTTTGAAGGGGAAGAGTAGTACTTTCAGATGGCGTGTGGCTTAGTATAGCAAAAAACCAACTTTTACCACTTCAAGGATCTCCAAAGCCCGACGTAATGGACCACTACAAACAACAAAAACAAAATTTGGCGCAACATCTCTTTAAAGTGCCAGGGCCTAGCTTCTCGCAACCACTCATGTTGTGTGCGTTATATTTTTCACACTAATGGAAGGGGCCTACAGTTTAATGCCGAATCCGAACGGCGACTTGAGAAGCTTTTTCGTGACAACAATACTCTCGGATGTTTGTCAGACGCTCGCGATAGGTGGGACCGTGAAAAAACTTTGGTATTTTCTGGGATTCGAACTTGGAACCTCATGTGTAGTGATCCGACACACTAACCACTTACGCCACGGCGTCCACACGTAATGGACCACTCCTGAAGTCGAATTCGGATTCAGCGCGTCAAAACATTCGAAAAGTATAGTCTGGTTTCTGGTTTAGAAGGTTGGCTAAATTTTGTCGGCCTGTGTAATATACGTTTGGAATGATGTATCATAGCCGCCACTCTATTTCGCGCTATATTTTATTTTAGTATTCAAGTATTATTCCGAGTAAAATATTGTAGTACCTTATTTGATAACATTCATTAATAAAATAAAATTTAAAATTAATGGATAAATGCAAAAACACCAAAGGCTTTTCTTAAAATTTTGCATAAAAATCTTATGTTAACTTATTTGGTTGGATCCTGAGTCAACAGTATGATGCACCATTCATTTATTTCTGATCGTTTCGCCTAGTGATATGATTGGGCAACAACTAATGCAGAAGAAATCATTGCCTGAAGAAGTCTGCAATACATAACAACGACTCCCATTCACAAGCACCTGCAGCTAATTTAATTTAATCGTAATCACTACGAATGTATAGGTAGCCTCCTCTCTGACATTCGAACCGCGCTTAATACTTAACCCACAACATATAAAGGCTATTATTTGCGGTAAAAACTAGGAAGTCGATCCAACTTAAAATTACCACCAATTATATCAAATTGTTACTCGTTACCAGCCCACAATTCACTTTTCGCATTTGTATCGGAGAAATATGGAAAAAGTTCGCGCGCCATGTAAGTAAAAGTGTATCACGAGGTGTGTCCACATCAAGATTATGGCAAATTCTCTATCATTAAACTCGTTCAACGAACTGGCCGCAACAGCATTGCCACTTTCCTGTGCGAAACTCCTTTCATTGGCAGCAGTCCAGCCAGCCTGGAGTGGTTTTCCTAAAATCTAACATTGATCTTGAAAAGTAATTTCATTTGATGCAGTCTCGCGCGTCATGACACCCCAGCATCAGTAGCAGTGAACGTCGGAACTAGTTTCACCCTCGAGGAACAGGAAAAGCAACCAATTTTTCCATAGCGTCAGACCTGTTCCTGGGGAGAAGCCAATGCTTTTCCTCTACCATTTAGCAGAAACATAAAATTTACATAAATTAAAAACATCTACCGCTACCGACCTCATGGTTAATCGGGTTTTTGTTGTTTTTTTGGTAGACAGATACTAGTCGTAAATATTTGTAACGAGGAAGAAAGTTGTATGCCGGCTTTGCTGGCTAAGATGTCAATGACACTTGTTGCTGCCGCGCGCTGCTGCTACTGCTGATTTGTAATGAGACTGACCGGAGGGGTCTGTGGAATGAAATCAAAGCAACATACTTGCAGTTGAACTTTTTCTTCGCTCGATACAATTTTACGAGTCAAACAATTTCACAGAGATTCGCGCAAAGGAAACCCATTTTGACAGTCTAACAACGCGATGTGATGGGCTATAAAACCACATACACGGACCGCAAGGCATGAGCAGTAATATTTTTTTATTAACGGAATTCGGTTCCTGATTGGTAATCACAGAGCGTGTGCGCGTTTGGCGAAAGGTGATTTTTCGTTGTTTCCCATCTTGATTGTCCGAGTACCATTTGATCCATTTGATTCAAATGACAAATTGGTACTCGTATTTGCGAGTAAACGTCAGAAGAGAAGATTTTAATGGAACGACAATAAAACTTAAAAAGAAAGAAGAATACATTTCAGTGCACATGTTTGTCGTTAAAATGAGTAAGCAATTTAAGGTTGCTCCACTTTTATGTGCAGGTTGAATGCAGGAAAAATCAGATCCAAAGCAAGTTATTGGCTTCGTGAGATTTTTGAATTCGAGATTTTGATCATTTTTGTCACTGTGTTTATGGAGAAACTTTAAAAAGTGGGTCTTGCAGTTCTGTTTGTCATTCTTTTTCTGTATGGCCGACTGAATCCTAAACGTTTTTGACGTATTTTTTTCAAACTATGAGCTCTTTTCTTAAGTTATGCAAATTCATCCAAATCTAGTGGCTTGCAGACAATTTAACACCTGAAATTTGACATACCGTCAAAAAACATGTACATACATACGTATGTAATGATGACTGCGAATTATGGATGGGAAATTCTCTGATAGAAAAAAATTCGTATGAATTCGAATATACGTACATTTCCATTGGAATCGAGTTCCAGAATAATGATGGATATTTAGGGTCTCTGGGATAACAATTCGGAGCGAAATCAGAATTTTCATTCCGATCCCAAAGTTAACCGAAGTTTACATACTTATAATGTAATTAACTTGATCAATTTCGATTTTATTGTTGGGGGTTAAGACCGATAGTTCTTATTCTGCTTCTTCGGTCATTCCTCCTGAAGCTGGCCGCAACCCCTATGGAGACGATAGAGGCATTTAATGTAACTCTTGTTTCATTGCTTATCAATCAATGGCCAAGAAATCCGAATAAGGATCATTGCGTTTTAAGGTCGATATAAAAATGAAAAAAAAAAAAATAAAACAGCTTTTACATTCTATTAAAATTTAATAATTTTGGGCCAAATAAAACTAATAATGGCTTCCTCAAATAGATTTGGCGACTTAATTCATCCTCGATACTCTTACCTTGCCTCCGAGCATCAGTTTTTTATTAATGCTATCCGCTTCTGGAATTCTTTGCCACGTTCTATTAGGCGTACTGAAAACGCAGCAAGGTTTAAAAATGTATTAATTATTTATCTATCTCAAAATAGATAGTTAAACAATAATGTAATCTATTTTAACTTAACTCTTTCTTGTCTAATTCATGTATGTTCTATTTAATATTGTAGCTTTTATCTGTAGTCTAAGCTTATCACTAATTAATAAGATATTATATCTTAAAGTGTATAGGCATTACAATTATAATAAATGAAATGAAAATGAAAATCCCCCTTATTGAATTTTTATATATTCCCCAAAAAGTAAACTATGTATTTGGAAATTACGGTCAAAATGTATTATTTTTTTCGAATATATTTCGTTGTATATTTTCACAGACGACACAACTTTATTTTTTTTAATATCTACTATCTAGGTTAACTGCACTTAATAGAAGGTTTTCGAAAATTGATTTCTTCGCGAGTGTCTGTTACTCGATTTTGATTAAAATTATTATTTCAGCAATAAAATTATGTTTCTGAGCATTTTGCTTGTATTTGCTGATCTTTCGTACTCCTTGTGCAAAATGGCACTGAGGGACCTCGCAAACTTTTGAAGTAAGGCTATCTAGTGATATTAATATGTCTTCGATCTTTTACAAGATAGTGATTGCATGTCATTCCAAATTGATTCCTCGCTTTTTCCTGGCTTCCTCCAAAGAATTTCAGAACCGTAACTGGTCGTAAAATAAACATTTGATTAGGACTTCCTATCAGTTAGCAATCAGCTACCTTTAAGCGGTGTTAAAAAGTGGACGATACTGATTTCTTACTCTGCTATGGAACCTGACTATCAATATCCTATAGCCGTACCGTTTTCAAGATATGAGTGTTTTTAGTACTGTTTTACAACTTTACACGTTGGGGACTGGTATTCTTCCGCTTAACCGCGAATAACCATCTATTTCACTAAGCCAAGATGTCCAAACCATGCCATTGCTCAAGTTCCAGAATTTTTGTAAGTTGAGATTTTCTTTTCCAGAGTCAAAAAGAGTACTCACAGTCCCTGTCTTGTTAAAAGTCGTTAGCATGTGATAAAACCCTATCCTAGGCAAATAATTTTTGATAACATAGAGTGTAGGCCCACGTCAATTTGTCCCAGAGGCCATTACTATGTGGTAAAGAAAGCACTTGATCACGAACTTGACTGTTGCGCGATTAGTCGATTAGCGACCAATCGCAACAAAAATGAGATACCACAATCTAATTACTGAGCAACTAGACTAGTTGTAGGTACATAATTGTATGTATATTTGTCGATGTCGTTTGAATAATTATTTCAAAACGAAACTTTCCTATGTTGGACTTCGTCACACCTTCATACAAAAAAAAAAACAATTGAAAATAAAAGCAGTCCCGGATGTGCATAAGTTATCTCTACACAAATGAATTTAGCAAAATACCCAAAAAGAATTCACATTTGAACTTATAGATACTTTCGATCTTAAGTATGATTTATCTTTTATATCTCATCAATATGTTATAGGGTGACCTAATACTGATTAAATCTTAGCATTCTAAAGATACAGATTTGGGGCGACTGCTGTATTCGAATTAATTTTAATAGCTAACTGTAAAAGTGTATAGCACAGTCTATACAAATTGAAAGCAGCGATTGCTCTCTTCTAAATGTTATCGAAATGGTTTTTTTTTTGTCATAAATTAAAGCATTCCTTTCATTTGAAGGTGAACCACAAATTAAATATTTGTTTGTAAAGATTTATGAACAAATTGAATTGTTTCACATTTTCATTTAAATAGTAATGGTATTTGACTGTAAAATATATAATTTTTCTATTTTTAGAATTATAAATAAAAAAGTGTAGAACCAGATAATTTCCACGGTCAAATGTAAAATTTGGGAATTTGAAATGAATAAAGTTTTATGCTTCATTGTTTCAAAAATGTACTATCAAGAGAGCCTCTGTCTTGAGAGGGCAAACTGCTGTTAAAGGATGTATTGTACATATGTTTCGTACCTATAAGAATCTCTCTTCGTGTCTGGTTGCAAAAAGCGAACGGGCTTTTTGTATTATGTTTGCACCAATTAGGCTTAGGTACTAAACTTTTAGTTACAGAAATGGCAAAGCATTTTTAATAACACAGGCCCACAAGGTATTCTCCTTCTTAATTTTGAGAAGCGATTTCTACACTCGTAGATATTAGTGTGCTGATTACGAGAAAAATAGAGGAAAAAATTCATCACGTCAGAATTATCGATAATAAATTTTAAAGTTTTTAATATTTTTCTATAGATAGGCACTTTATCTCACTAGAATAGGTATCAACATATTAATGAGGGTATCTTTGGAATATTATTTCTATGTACCCGTTGGTTATTAGTTTATTAATGGAGTAACTATAAAAAATTGGTGGTTAAAATTATCGTAAGTAAAATTTGTAACTAAAATCAACTACAACTGCATGGGTGGATTGTGTGTGGACATTTGAAAATGTCATGTTAGGACACCAAAGTGGCTTTACAAAATATTCGCGCTTCTTATGTGAGTGAGACAGCAGGAACAGGATACACATTACACGAAAAAACAATAACCGGCTATAACTAATTTGGATCCAGTAAATAAAAATACAGTTAGTCAAAACTAAGTGCCACCTGAAAAAGTTTTATTACCACCTTTGCACATAAAACTTTGTATGTAGGTATTATGAAACAATTTGTAAAAGCGATGGATTTACGCATTTACAAGAAGTATTCCCATCTTTATCTGAAGCTAAACTGAAAGAACACATTTTTGTTGACTCCGATATAAGAAAACTGATGAAAGATGAAGACTTCAGTAGGAATCTGAATCCTACAGAATTGGCAGCATGGGTATCGTTAAAAGAATTAATTAGGAACTTCTTGTGAAACAATAAGAGCCCAAATTATGAATAAATAATAAATAATATCGTCGATCCCAGCAATCAACTTGACGTCTGCGGTGCAAGAATCAAATGGGAACCAAGTGCAAGGTACCTAGGTATTTATCTTGATCAAAGATTAACTTTTAAAGAGCATATCTTTAAAACAATTAAAAAGGTTAATGTTGCCATTAAGATGCTTTACGCCTTCATAAATAGAAAATCCAAGTTAAGTAATAAGAACAAAATAATAATTCACAAAGTAGTTTTCCAAGCAATACTGCTTTACGGGTGTCAAGTATGGGGAAGCTGTGCAAAATGCCACTTAAATAAACTCCAAGTGTCACAAAATAAATTGCTAAAAATGATGCTTAACTTATCTAGATATCATTCTACTATAAATCTTCACCACAAAGCGAATGTTGAATTGATCTCCGATAGAATTCTTAAGCTCACGGATACATTTTTACGGAACTGTGATAATTCAGATAATGGACTTATAATCCAATTAAATGTTTAAGCATGTTTTAGATTTACACATAATTGTATTGACTTGTCTATATTATTTATTTTTCTTTTTTTGTATTTATTTATTTATTCTTATTCACTTGCTTGTTATTCATTTTATTTCATTCTTTTTATGTATTAATGTGTTGTCATCATTTATAGTATTTATTTATCTACTTATTAATGTATCTATTTATTATTTATTCAATTATTTCTTTATCTATTTTTTTTTTATTTATTCATTTATTTATTTATTGATCTATTTATTTATTTATTCACTTATTTATTTATTAATTTATTTATTTAATAATTTATTTCTAAATTTAGGTATATACATATTTGTTAATTTATTTATTTGTTTACTTATTTATTTAATTATTTATTTATTTATATATTTATTTATTTATTTATTTACATATAAACTAATTTATCGATACATTTATCTATAACTATCTTCGTCTTTTTTTTTTTTTTTTTTTTTTTTTTTTTTTTTTTTTTTTTTTTTTTTTTTTTTTTGTATATTGGAGGTTTTTCTTTCGCATTTTTCCTCCAAATATTTCTTTTATTTTTTGATCACGACTTGCGTCGATTTTAAAATTAATATTTCAGTAGAAAGATATAACTTAAATATCAAATCTCTGTACCTGTGTAAATTGTGCGACAACAACCCCACTGTAAACTTATTGCGAAAATAAATATATCTATCTATCAAAGTATCGAAAAATGAAAAATGTATCGAAAGCGTAGCGTAGTTAATAATTAATATTTGGAAAAACACAACAATTAGCCTGTAACGTACATACAATGACGAACAAAAAAGCATTAATTGTTTTATTTATTTCATGTACAGATATTCAGGATATGCCTTTCCTAAAAACCAGGGATTTTATCATTCGATAGTTTGCATTTGGATCGACGATATGTTTAAAAATTGTCTGATGGGCCCCAAACTTCACTTTCTTCATTCTCATTTAAGCTAATTTCGTGATAACTTGGGAGCTGTAAATGAAGAGCAAGGTGAAAGGTTTCATCAGGATATAAAAGAAATGGAACGTGGGTATTAGGGAAAGTGGAATAAAAGCATAATGGCAAACTACTGCTGGATATTAAAGCGTGATCATCCAAACAAGCCTCACAAGAGGAAATCGCTCCACAGAAGCTTCCATGGAAAAAGACAAAGTTCCACAGGGCTTTGTAATGTTATAAAATACTTATTCTTATGTATGCAGCAAACACATATATAAATAAAAAAATAAAAAAACATAATATCAACTGAACTTTTTATTAAAACTTTTTTTTTTTTTTATTAAATCTTTTTTTTCCCTAAAGTACCTCAATTATTGCGTGATTATCAAAACTTTGTATTATGTAAAATCCTGATGTAGTGGAAAAACCGTCGAAAAGCTACAATCGCAAGAGACCACCAGACTCTTCGCTGAGCGCGTATCCCGAAATCTCTCAATCACCCCTTTACCGCCAGCATCAAGTACCGAAGACCAGTGGCAACGCTGCCAACATGCCATCAGAAACGCCGCGACTGATGTGCTGGGTCTCGCTCGCCCACCACCGCGAAACCCCTGGTTTGACGAAGAATGCCGGCGAGTGCATGCAGCAAAACAAGAGGCATACAAAGCGGCGCTGTAAAGGAAGACGAGAGTTGCTCGTGAGCTCTACGAGCAAAAGAGACTGGAAAAACATCTCCAAAAGAAGAAGAAAGAGCATGAGAAGCGCGCGTTTGAGAATATCGAGAGCTTATACTCCAGGAACAATGTACGGAAGTTTTACCAAAAGGTAAAAAGAACGTGTCAGAGAAGCAATACCCGTACAGAAACCTGTAGAGATGAAAATGGAAATCTCGTAGTAGAATCACAGTCGGTGCTGAGAATATGGAAAAACTACATCTGCAGACTGTATAACGGCGACGAAGACCAACATCCCGCTGTCAGGCAGAATGAACCATTCAACATAGAGGATGATAATCAAAATTTCCGTCCACTTGACCAAAACGAAGTGAGGATAGCAATATCCAAGCTAAAATCGAACAAGGCTGCTGGACCTGACGGCCCGGCCGAACTTTTCAAGGCAGCTGGGGATGAATTGGCAGAGTGCATACACCAACTCATTTCTAATATTTGGTCAAACGAGTGTATGCCTGATGAATGGAATCTCAGCATCGTTTGCCCGATCCACAAGAAAGGAGACCCCCTCAACTGCGCCAATTATAGAGGCATCAGTCTCCTCAACATCGCATACAAGATCTTTTCTGCGATATTGTGTGAACGCCTGAAACCTTTTATCAACAGCCTGATTGGACCCTATCAGTGCGGTTTCAGGCCAGGAAAGTCCACCATCGATCAAATATTCACACTTCGGCAGATCCTGGAAAAAACCCAAGAATTCCAAATCGATACTCACCACCTCTTTATCGATTTCAAGGCCGCCTATGACAGCATCTATAGAGAAGAGCTTTATAGAGCCATGTCTAGTTTTGACATCCCTGCCAAACTTGTCCGTCTGTGCAGGCTGACGATGGAGAACGCTCGCTGCTCCATCAAGGTCGGTAATGACCTCACCGAGACCTTTGATGTCAAAAAAGGCTTTAGACAAGGTGACGCGCTGTCATGTGACTTCTTCAATATTGTACTTGAACGGATTGTGCGGAACTCACAAGCCAACACCGGAGGCACAATCTATTACAAGTCTGTACAACTGCTTGCATACGCCGACGATATAGACATTATCGGAAGATCTCAGCGGGCTGTCACCGGTGCTTTTGCAAGCATTGAGGCGGAAGCGGCCAAAATGGGTTTGGCGATAAACGAGGGCAAAACCAAGTATATGCTGTCAACTAGAAGGGAAAACCAACATCGACGAATTGGACAAAACGTCACCGTGGGCAGCTATAACTTCGAGGTAGTAAGGGACTTTGTCTACCTTGGCTCTGCTATAAATTGTACAAACAACATCAGCGCAGAAATCAAGCGAAGAATAACTCTTGCCAATCGCTTCTTTTTTGGGCTTATAAGGCAATTCAACAGTAAAGCCCTATCTCGAACAACTAAGGAGACTCTATATAAGACCTTGATCATCCCAGTCCTGCTTTATGGCGCTGAAACATGGACTTTATTAAAAGAGGATGAAGATATCCTTGGTCGCTTCGAGAGAAAAATTCTTCGTAAAATTTTCGGTCCCGTTTGTGTTGACGGGTTTTGGATGAGAAGATTCAATCACGAACTATACGAGCTGTACAGCGACATCGACCTAGTCAAAAAACTGCGTATTGGACGTCTGAGATGGCTAGGACATATAGAGCGAATGGACACCAACGCTCCGGCCCGCAGAGTCTGCGAATCTAACCCCGGAGGGACGACGCAGTAAAGGGAATCATCGCCGCAGGTGGCGCGCACAAGTTCAAGGGGACCTCGACCAACTTGGAGTGCGCAACCGGAGGCAATTAGCTAAAGACCGAGCTAAATGGAGAGGCTTGTTGGTTGAGGCCCAGGTTCACCCCGAACTGTAGCGCGACCTAAATAAGTAAGTAAGTGGAAAAAACTGAGGTCAGATTCGTAAATAAAAGGCACAAGGAAGGGAGTATCCTTATACTGGTTCTCAGGGCATGGACGTAAGGAAAAATGTGGTAGAGGAACAAAAGAGATGCCGGTTTGAGTTGGCTTTAAAAGTTCTAAGGTTGAAATGATTAGGAAATACAGAGGCTGGTAGATCATTCCACTTACGTGTTGGTCGGATTTTAAACAAATCCCTGTAGTTGTTGACAGTACGTTCGAAGTTGGGCTTAAGAGTGAACTGATGCTCATTCTAAACATGACACGTATTGCGGGTGAAATTTTGAAGGGGAGGAATGAAACTGGCTATTTCGTTATTGCGTTATATTTCAGCTTTTGCGGATGAATTCCTTATAGATTGAGGCCAGATCGAACAGGGTAAAATATTTTTTGCACTGCCTAAGGAATACTAGACATTTCGCTGAATTTTTGGCGACGTAAATATGTGATCGTTCCATCGAAGATGGCTATTAATGCACATACCGAGAATGGAACGTCTTTCGTACTCAGCGATGCAAGTATCTTTCATGGATAATGGTTGAAGGTCTTAGTTTCACTTGAGACACAGAAGACAGCATTGTGTTTGAGATGCATTGAATTCCACTCGATTGGTTGAATTCCATTTGGTTATGCTGTCCAGATCGTAATTTAATGTGTTTAACATGTGTTGATGTTCCTCTTCTACGGCCGAAGAGCAGGGACCTGAGTTAGAAAAAACTGATAATACTATAACCAACGAAGGAATGTTGCAGACAAGAGGTCATTTATAACAATGCGAAGATAGTCAGAGACAAAACGGAGCCCTGCGCAACACCAGCCAGCCTGCGTAACACCAACCATATAAATGGTGAATGAACAAAAAAAATAAAAAAATATTTCCAACATTTCTTGAATTTTATTCTAAAAGCGGCAGCATATTTTTTTCTGATTTAATATGTCCTTTTGTCTATCTCTAGTCTTCAGGTGAGTGTTAACTGACTTATATCGACTAAACCGTTTTCTCAAATATCCCTAACGCCAGGCGATTAAACGATGATTGGCATTCAATATTCTTTCATATGTTAAATATGTACGAGTGTATGTATACATAAAGCGATAAACAATTAAAGTACCGTATTATATTCAACCATATTATATGTCCAAACTAAGCGAAATATAAACTTTATAAAGTTTTTCGAAAATCGGATCTTCTGGAATGGATCATAACCCTCCCACTTCACTGCATTTCTACTGATCCGCCTGTGGGAATCCAAAATCGGATCTTAGTACCGTTAATCTTAGGGCTAAAACAATAACTTCGATTTCGCATCCACAGACCTTAGATATAAAGTTTAATGTAAATCCGAGGTGCAGATAGAATTGTGAGATCAACGTATTATTAAACTCAGTTGAATAAAAGTTCGGTATCAACAATTTTCAATAAAATAATACTTGCTTGCACGTAAAAACGTATTAAGTAGTCCACTGGGAGACTTATACGTATGCGCTACGGTTTAATACAGTAAGAGGAGAAATTTAACTAATGAGAGTATGATTTAGAATTTTGTTTCCAAAAAAATTGTATAACAAATTCAATTCGAGAAAAATGGGTTGCTTAAATTATTATATTTTATAACACTTAAGAGTTTTAAATTTGCCATTTTGTATACTCAGTAAACCCCACAACCGATTTAAACGCAAAAAAAAAAAAAGTTAACACGTTTCCGGAAATGCGAATGTACTGTACAGACATTCTAAAATTTGCTATGTAATTAATTCCTGTTTTTTTTTTATAACTCTGGATCATTTATCTCTAAAGCATTATCTTCCGCCAATGTCTATATTTGAACGTGGAATAAAAAATGAATGGTGGTAGAAACAAAAGTTAAAAATTTGTAGATACTCGAACATTAAAAAACCTTGCATAATAATAAAATGCAATTACAATCCCTCATTAGTCTTATCAAAATTTAAGTTGATTAATCTGAAGGGGGTCTACCAAAATACTTCCCTATTTTGACAACATGATTAATTGGTCGAAAAAACCATATTTGTTAGGTGAACATGTGTAATTATCAGCTTGAACATAGGCCCATTAACATCGTAACGTTCATTTAATTACTGGGAGTTATGGAATGTGTACCCAGAGGCTATAGACGTGGGTCAAGTGTGTACAGCAGGAGACGTCTTTATTTTTCTATAACAAAAAATATTACAACACATTTATCTCGATCGGTCAGAGTTCAGATTGGATTAAAAAAAATGCCTTTTGGTATATTGATAATTTTCTGTAACTATCCAACTGAAATTTGTGCCTTTTTTAATTACAGCGTATTTCTCAACTTAATAGTAGTACATACCCAGTACAAGCCACAGGAATCCCACCACAAAAATCATATTTTTGCGGTTAAGTCAATTAAGTAGCTGCTTCGAAAACGAGTTCCTTTGCGTAATTAATCCAATTTCGATTAAACTGTAAACACTGCCTTTCTACTTTTTTTTTTTTTTTTAACTAAATCACCTTCAATTTGTTGAACTAAAAAACAAATTCGCACTTCAAAATCCACTTTGAATATAAATTTGCCATTTAATTTTCACTTTGTATCTTTCACGCGATTAACGAGAAGTAAAAAATATCAGATCCCACAAATCACTCTCACAATTTCATGAATTCATTTCCAATGCAAAGCAGGCTCAATTCGGAAGACTCAAGACGACGACGACGATGGTCGGACCCAAAGAAACTATAACTCCGGTGTGATCTACAAAAGAAACGCATACGTTCTCGAACGACGACTTACACGCGACTGGCGCTCTCGCGGCGTTATCTTGGCAAATTTAATGGTAACGAAAGTGAATTAAACCAAAAGACGTTCGAGATACTCAACAAACCGTTAACAGTTACAACAGCTCTTGTGATGACGCGCGGATCAAACTGGAAACCCATATGGTGTTAGTACGAACTGTATTATCGACAACACTTGCAGATAGCCGGCTTTTTGAGAGACACAAAGAGAGTCAAAACCAGACTTGAGTTTGTTTACTTTTCTCTCAGAAGGCTTGAGCTCAGAGCAAAGAAAAAGAGAACTTAAGAAAAAGTGCGATACACGTTTTTGCCATAAAAAGATACTCTTATATTACAGCAAAGTTGGTGGGCAGAGTTTCCTCCTCTAATTGAAATGGTTGTCGTAGGTCATGATGATAGATGCAGAAAGCAACGCCGAAAGTCAACAAATGACTTTTTATTTTGTTTGGCTTTGAGATAGATATCTAATGAAACTACTTGAACCTACTTGGCGGCACGACTCTCAAATGCAATGGGATCTTCGTTCGACGATGACGACGATGTGGCCGAAGAAGAGGTTGGTTGTTTGTCTAATTGAATTGTTGTGATGTGAAAATTATTGACGTTGTTATATGGAAAGAAGAGATTCATCTAGTTGGGACCGAAGATATGGTCAATTAAATGTGTTTTTAATGATTTTTATCAGTAATATGCTTGTTTTCAAATTGGAATTTATGTTTGTACATACTTGTAAGCTAACGTGGATGGAGAACATTTTAATTAAATAAATCGTTGCGGATTGATTTATGGATATCTTCTCTGGGTATGGTGCTTTTAATTAAATTTGTTGTAGTTCTATTGGTTTTCGTATAACTAAGTAGTACAATGCAGGCATTAGAATGTACTTTTTCGCCAAAAGATTTGCAATCTAATATGAGTGGTTTAATATTGAATTCTTTGATGAGAAGCGTGAATGGTAAAAGTCTATGTAAAAGTAGTCAGAAAGAACTATATAATCTGTTTGCTATGGTACTTTTTGATAACTTCCTCAGTCCATAGTTGATTTAAACATAATTCGAAACAGAAATACGAGTAGATCCAGACTGTTCAACACAAACTGTTTGGCACTAAATTGGGCCCATCGACTGTTTGAGACATTGCTACAATATATTGCACTGTTTGATACGATTTCAGAAAATAATTTTCATTTGCTGTCAAATGGTATCAAACAGCTTGTGGAACTATTTGACAGTGCTTTCCAAATAAAAATTTAATATTTTCTTTAACGTTTTTAACAGTTGTTTAAGAATTTGCTCAGATTATTTTGTTTACTATTCTTTTAAGCTGTAAAAGCTTTCGAGTACAGATAGTATTGAAATAGGATTGGTTATATTTCGTTCCCTAAGTTCATAAAAATTAACAAAAAAACAGTGCCTCGGCGTGATTTTACAAGCATATTTACGGAAGCGCGCAGTGCATAGGTCAAGAAATGTGTAAAAAAAAAACTTAACGACGATGAGCCGATACTGTGCTGAAATCTCATGCGGATGACACAGTCGCAGTTTCAATATCTGTATAATCTTGCCACCTCACGCCACTAAGCACAAATGGCGAGAATGCAGACGAGTATAACACCAGCGGATATTTGGCAATGATTTGACGCCATCACCTTGCATCCAATTACACTGTTTGACAAAACGACAAATAATATTCGCTGTCAAACAACCGAAAGGCGTACGTTTGGTATGAAAAATTGACGGTTAGGCTGTGGGACATCGTTTGACATGAAAAAGCGTCAAACATTTGATGTTTTGTCAAAAGATCTGATTGCAGCTCTTCAAAATTGATCACCACCAATATCCAAATTACTCCGATATGTTCAAGCGTTTCTCAACAGTTCTTATGGCCCTCAGTTTGTAAGAAGAAAAAACAATTTCTAGGATGTCGTAATAATGTATTATACTAAAATATCCATTCACAAACATTCTCCATTTGAAGGGCAGTATACAAAAGATTCTCCCGCTGCACTACAGAAATTGAAAGTCTGTTTTGAAATCAACCGTAGCGACGTTAAATAACAGTTTGATAGTCAGAGATTATCTAATGAACAACGATGCTCCAATCGAAGAGGTAAAAAAAGGATGTACAATTGAAGCCTTGAAAATCATCTCATCAGTAAAGGAAGCTTAAATTTTGTTGCAGTCACTAAGAGTTGGGGTTTCCGATTTATAGGTCTAGTAGCAAAATTACACCTGTCCCTCGAATTACACGGTACTCGAATTACACGGTTTTCATTTTGAAAATTAAAATATAAAAAAAATTTGAGTTTATTTCGATTATGCATTTTTTTTTTTTTATGTATTTACGGACGCACCCGTTTCAACTGAAGACTGTTTTTATTTTTTTTACTTTTTATTTTTGTTAAAGAAAAGTTGTTTACGTTTATGTGTTTTTCCTTCTTGTAAATAAAGAAATGAGTTGAAAACATAAAAATGTTACGTTTTGAATACGTTATGAATGTGCTAGAGCATTGGCTTCGTGACTTGGCATTCAGTGGAACCAACGTCAGCTTTTCCATACAAGCCTTGTCCCATTTTACACGGTTATTATGAACGTATCTACGAATTTTCTTTATATTCCTTGATTCGAATTACGCGGTAAGTTTATGAGTCCTCTAATTCTGAGAAATTTGTGGAATTACTACCACCGTTCATTAGTATGCATCAGAGGCTTGCAAACTTTCTTTAAAATTTTCTAGAAATTTTGCATAATGAATACATCCAAAATCAGTATGTACATTTTATCATTAAAATTTGCCGGAGGCAATATATCTACCTGCAAAACTTTCTGAGATGGAAGCTAAGGTATAATTTGCTAGAATTGAGACTCAATAAAGTAGAATATATACCAACAGCCGAGTCGACCGACCGACCGTGTGTCCGCCCGTAAGTCTGCTTGAGTGCAATGCATTTCCATATGACACAGCAGAGGACAGCAGCTTGCTGTCGAACGCAAACTTCGTCTGCTGTAGTAACAAACCGCTTTCTATATGGCAATCGCCTAAGAGTGATGACAAAGCGTCATTAGTCACTGACTAATGTTGTTTTGTTTTAGTGACTTTTAAATGTCATTTTTGTCAAATTTTGATTTCCTCACTCGACGCAATATAACTAATTTAGATCTCACACAGCAGATGTAATAGCTTTCAGGCATACTATTTATACAACTTGCATATAATTTCTTCCATTTTTTTTTTGTAAGTGACTAACGTGACTTTGTACGAGAGATTCAATTCAATTTTGTCCTCATTGTTCGTGCTACAATAATGAATCATTCCTTTTTTTTTCAATCTCCCAATCTCCGACGGTACCTTTAAGGTTTCTATAGGAAGTGCAGACTATACTCCTATAAAAAAGGGAAGAAAAAAATTCGATTTTCCAGATTTAAAATCTAACTACTTTTCTGTGGTCTACTCTATATAGGTAAATGTATAAAGTTTCTGCTGTTTAAATTATCCAAGGGCTTTTCAACATTTTTACTTGCATCTATAGCTATGAGCAAGACTATAACCGAGAGAAACTCGAAAAAGTGGGTTTCGCAAATCTGTCCGTATGTACACTGGTGGAAAACTAATTAGAAACAATTTTTTGATTAGAAAATCAACTTGAAAATTTGCATTTCTCTTAAAAAATTTATATTTGAAATCAAATCGTATTCTTCATTACAATAACTTAATAAATTCATAAAAAAAGTAATAAAAATAGAACAAAATTAAAGAAAATAAAGGAATTTTAGTAATATACACATTCAAGGGTGGAATTATAATTAGAAACAAAAACAAAGTGGGTACAAAATAATGAATAAAAATACAAGAAAATGCAAAAATAATTTGAAAGAAACTAATATTTGGTAGGATAACCTCCCTTGGCAAGTACAGCTAGGCATCGCCTTGGCTAGTTAGCTACCAAGTCCTGGCATCTCTTTAGAGGAATAATTTGCCATGCCTCCTCGGTATTCTTGAAAAGTTGCGCTTCATTTGTTGCTTTTTTCGAAGCCAAGCTTCTTTTCGAGATCGGCCCGAAGGTTCTCAATAGGATTGAGGTCGAGACTTTGTGCTGGCCAACTCAAAACATTTATTTTATTCTCCTTAAAACAACTCTTCACAAGCCGTGAGGTGTGTTTGGGATCATTGTCCTGCTGAAATATGAACGTTAACGGTAGATATTCAAATGAATATGGCTCCATATGGTCTTGCAGAACGTCCCTGTACACATGTCAATCCATACGTCCACAGATGAGGAGCAGTGAGGATTATATGTTATTGTTATCTTCGTTGGGGTTTCAGTCATTAGTTAATAAAGTAAAAGATAGCCAGATTGATATTGTATCCCCTTCTTCTTCTTCCTTTTATCAGCGAGGCTATGATCCGAAAACAAGGGATCACAGCCCTCCCACTTCACTGCATTTCTACTGATCCGCCTGTGGGGTTCGCCTGGGGTTCCTAATAAATAAAAGCCTTGAATGTGGGAACTTTCTAATGGATCTGAAAACATCAATCATTATTCCGGTCTATAAAAAAGGTGATCACGCAGATTCAAACAACTACAGACCTATTTCTCTACTTTCAGTTTTCTCTAAAATTTATGAAAAAATAATTGTTCGTAAAATGATAAGTTTTTTTGATAAGACCAAATTTTTCAATACAGCACAATTTGGCTTTGTAAAGAATAAGTGTATTGAGGATGCAATCCTGGTGTTTCTAAACAAAATCTATAGTGCACTTGATAATAATCTAAAAACTGTGGGTCTGTTTCTGGATTTAACTAAAGCTTTCGAATTAGTTAATCATGAAGTACTACTTCGATCCTTCTTGAGTGGTTTAAGTCCTTTCTGAATGGTAGAAAACAGTGCGTCAGAATCAATGGAGTCTTGAGTGAAGTGATAGTATCCCCAAATACAGGCGTGCCACAGGGTCGGTACTTGGACCGATACTGTTTCTGGTATACATAAACTCAGTCTTTAGCTTACCCCTAAATGGACAAATAACTGCCTATGCAGATGACCTAGCACTCTCCTATGCAGAAAAAACACTAACCACTTTAGAAAGTAAAATAAAAGAGGATTTATGCAGTTTAAGTTCTTGGTTTAATTACCCTCAAATTGTATTGAGTACTAAGTCAAAAGCAATAACTTTTTCATAGCTCCAATATTGTAATTGAAGAATTAAAATATCATGATGTAGGCTGCGATCGAGTCAATTGTAATAACCATTGCTTGAATATAGAATTTGTTAGGAAATTTAAATATCTGGAGTTTTGATAGACAATAAACTAGACTGGAAAGCTCACATAATATATCTAAAAAAAACTTCTGTACATTTCATTACATAAAATCTATTATCTACGAAGATTGGTTCCACACAACCTGCTCATAAATATATACTATGCACTGGTTAATTCTCGATTGGAGTATGGCATTGGTTGCTGGGGCTGTGCATACGTGAGTAACTTGCAGCCTATCATAGTAGCACAGAAAAAGATAGTAAGATTAACGTTACACAAAAATAGACTCGAGCCTTCCGTTCCACTTTTCCAATCTAAAAAAATACTTCCATTACGATATCTTTTCATTTATAAAGCATTAAAAATATTCTTTGTTAGAAGTGGAAATATTCACTTTAGAAGAAATGAAATACAACGCTCAATGAGAAGTAATCTTGCAGTCACGGTTCCAACAGTTAAAAAAGAGCACAGTAGACGGTTTCTTACTAATATTGCACCTTACATCTTCAACAAACTGCCTGTCGAAATATGCTGTATGGTCACATCAATTTCTCAAAAGTTTAAGGGATTGGTTAATCTGAAGTGGAATCACTCCTTCAAGTAATTACATAATAGCCCCAATATAAATGTTTCTCATTACATTATTTACGCACGTCTAAATTTCGTATTCATATTTCATTGTTATAATTGGCTTCCCTACCTTAATCGAAACTTCTAAAATAAATATCTGCACCTTATGTGTATCGCGCTCTCTGTCTTCCTCTTTGTGGCTTTCTTTTACATTAGATTACTTTCAGATAATGCACTTGCTACTGGTTCTCTGACCACAAAGTGCATCTCTTTTTTCATCGTTAGTTCATGATTATTATACCCTAAATTATTTTTTTGCTTTTCTGGTTTTTATTCTTTTTTTTCTTATGTTAATAATATTAATTTTTAGGGTAATATCCGTAAACAGGATACCTAATTTGAATAAACCTACTCAATAAATTGCCAATATATGTATTTGAACTATGTGATGAAATATAAATAAATAAAATAAATAAGATTCGGACAATAGGGCCAACGCCATACCAGGAAAATGCACCCCACACCATCACGCTTCCTCCACCATGTTTAATGGTCTTAGTGGCGTACTTAGAGTCTAGTTCTTTATTTGGGGGCCGTCAGACATAGCGTTTACCATCAGAACCAAACATTTTTAACTTCGAATCGTCGCTCAAGAGTACTCTTTTCCAAAATGAGAGCGGTTTTTGTGCATGCTCTTTTGCAAATCGTAAACGAAGTTTTAGATTTCTTTGCGAAACGTTAGGCTTTTTGCGGGCAATGCACCCCCGCAATCCCACTTCTAGGAGACGATTCCTTATTTTTCTCGGTGTTATCTATGCACTCAATTGGGAGGATGGCCTTGCTGGTCAAAAAAGGATTCGCTTTACTCAACCGATAAATAAGTCTATCCTTTTTAGCCGTCGTTTTTTTAGCCCTTTGTTTTCTTTTGGGATTCTCAGCACTCCCTGTTTCAGTGTACACCTTAATAGCACAATAGACCATCTTTTTGAAGCATAAAAATTCTGATGCAATAGCATCCATAGAGGCTCCCTGATGGCAGTACTTTTGTACAATCAGTTTCCCCATTTCTGGTGTACAGCTTTTGCTTTTTCACATTTTTTGCCAAATAATAAATTAGATTTATATAAACATTCTAAAAATACGAAATCAGATTAATTTACCCAAATATTCTTATATTTTCTCAGTAATTTTCTACTTGTTTCTAATTATTTTTCCACAAATTTTACACTACTGATAGAACGACACTAAGCTTTTGTAAAATATATCCCGATGGGCATACATGAATGATCAATACAAAAGGAATAAGTGGCAGACAGACAGTTGGCACCAACGAGTGTTTTACCGGTACAAAAATCTTGGGATAAATGTGCCAAATATCGAGAAGAAAAGAAAAGAGTACATTTTGTTCGTACTTTTGTAATTAGTTTTTCACCACTGTACCGCCGACTGCAGCCTAATGGTAGACGGATTTTCTTCAAACTTAAAACCTGGGGTATTAAGGCTAAACCCTAAGTAAAATTCGAAATTTTCAATCTAACTTAAAAATGATGAGTCGATTTTGAAAAATTACAATTTCTTTTCGTAAAGGATATAAGGAAAGTCGATTTTGTCCAAACTTTATATTTGAGCTAGTTTGAACAGGTGGCTTAGTAGAATTTTGGCTAGAAATTCGTGTAACGGTATTTTACTTATTAACTGATTCTAGAAAATTGGTTAGTCATCAGCCTAATTGGATAAAAGTTAATATTTTGCAAACAAACACGACGCAACTAAATACGACACAGTCGTGCCCTTTGTAGATTGTAGTTTGAGGTGGTATTATGTCGCCTTATCACTGCGGCTACTATTGGACCTATTACGATTTCCTCTTTAAAGCTCATTTAAGATGCAAGAGTTGGTGATAAATTCGACTAAATTTTTGAGTGAGCTAGCAGATATATCCTCTGCTTCAAAGTAGAATTTACCTTAGTAACTATGACATGTTCTGGTTAGGCAGTCACAGTGACATAAGATTTGTTCTACTGATTCTTCGTATTCGTTGCACATTCTGCTTGATTGTTATGTTATATTGAGCTATCCTTATAGCCATGAGGCGCTTTTTAACTGGACAGTGACCTGTAAGGAATACTGTGGCTATTCGAATCTGACTCCTAGTTAGCTGTAGGAGTTGTTTCGTTCTTTGGTGGGAGGTTTTTGGGAGACAAATTTTGGCTTGTCTGTTACTTTCAGTTCCCATCCGATAATGATGCGCTTTTTCGTTAAGCCAATTTTTTCTTGATGCATCTCCTATTCTACATTCATGTCCGCTGTGTCAATAGAGCAGCTTTGATATCTGATAAAATATAAATGTTCTTGTTGCAAATATTTCGTCTTGAAATACGGAGTTACATTTTTTCATACACGAGTGGATGAAGGTCTTTGTCGTAGCCCGGTATACCTCAGCCCCAACTCTTTCATTTGCCTTGGATCCATATGTGTATCATACATGAGGATTATTGTCAAATGTAGGTTTGTTCTGTTCCCAGTTATTACGATTTGGGAATGTAACCTTGAAATTGTGGCTGAAGTTGAATCTTGGCAGACATTTGTCTGTGTTTATTATTCCTAGTAGTTCATTACTGTTAAGTTCTTTTTTAATTCCAGCCATTTTCAGTGATGAGCATAAAGACGATAACCATTGCTTCTTTCTTTATATGAAGATGAAGGGGTGGTAGGTTTAGAATAACCTCCAGTGTAGGAAGTAGGAGCAGTTTTCATTGCATCTGTTGTGCATACATAAGCTAGTATTTGAAGTTTATTGAGCTTGTCTTGTATAGACCTCTGTTTGAGACTTTTGATGGTACTTTGTCTATGGCTGTTGTGAGTTGAGAATTCCAACTAAGATTTTCATCAAGTGTTAAGCCAAGATATTTAACCTTAAAGAATTGCATTATTTTACCAAAAAGTCTGGATGCTTTTAACCTTTCTCGTTTTCTTCTTTTGGTGAATACAACTATGGTGCTCTTTTTTGGGTTGACGTTAAGGCTGCATTTTTGACACCAGTCGATTTGGATAAAAGTTAATATTTTGTGGAAGAAATCATTGCGCAAAAAAACCAGGTGGTAGTAAATATTTAGGTTAGGTTAGGTTAACCCTAGATTACTAACCTTCGTCGAATCGAGTACGCCTGTTCCAATTTCTTTTGTTTTCTTTTCGCTCAGTATTCTAGTCTCGCCCATTCCCCATATATGTTCATTTAGTGTTGATCTCTCAAGGGTGACACATTCAGTGCGAGTGTTTACGCAGCCGCTATTCAGTTATAATCACTTTCCGTAGTCGAATCGACGGAGGTTAGTAATAACGTGACATTTTTTTTATTAAGAAAAAAAAATATTTATTTTTACTTCTCAATTTTATGTTAAATTTTCCATCAGATGAACGACGAACAAATAAGTAGGTATTTAGAAAAGTTGGCAGCTGATACTGGGAATGAAGAAAATTCAGGAAGTGAGATAGAAGATGCAATTTATCAAGAGGATTTGCAGTTGACGGATAGTGGCAGTGATGTCGATTTGGAGAAAATGGCGAACGCTACTGAGTCTGCTTCTACATCAACAAATGTAACATATGTTCAGGAAAGTACTCAAAACACACAACCAGAGGTAAATACTTCAGTGATTAATTTTGCTGCAGGTTTAAGGGGCAAGAATAAGTCCACCATACGGGCTAAGCCTGCAAAAGTATCACGCAGAAACATTGTTCATGTAAAGCCAGGACCTTCCCGTCATTGCCGAAAATTATTGGATCCCTTGTCTTGTTTTGAACAGTTTATCACTCGTGATATAATTGATAAAATTGTCGCGTATACGAATGTAGAAATTGAAGTTCAGTCCCAAAAGTATGAAGAAATACGTTCGACGCAATCACCTGTAGATGGAACTAAACTTAAAGCCCTATTAGGTATACTAGTACTTACAGCGGCTTTAAAAGATAACCACATTACGTCCCGAGAACTTTTTGACAGCACTTATTGTGGAAACCGCTACAGAGCATGTATGAGTGCGGAGAGATTCGACTTCCTCATCAATTGTTTGAGATTCGACGACAAGACCACTCGTTTGGAGCGCCGTGCTCAAGATTCATTTGCACCAATCCGAGAAATTTGGTCTTTGTTTACAGAACTAAATCTATACATGGTACAAATCGGAACGTTACCACCGACAATTGGTTCACATCAGTGCCGCTAGCAAAAGCCTTACTAAAAGAACCATATAAGCTTACTCAATTAGGAACAATTCGATCTAACAAACGGGAAATACCACCCGAATTTCAAAACGATAGAAAAAGACTTATTGGAACATCCATGTTTTGCTTTGACGGTCCTCTTACTCTTCTATCTTATAAGCCTAAAAGTTGTGTTTTTATTATCTACTTCTGATGAAGAGGCTAACATAAATCCAGTAACAAAGAAACCAAATATGGTTGAGTTTTATAATAAAACTAAAGGAGCAGTCAACACTTTGGACCAAATGTGCTCTTTTATGACATGTAGCCACAAGACCAGAAGATGGCTTCAATGTATTCTGTACGGCATTTTAAATACAGCTTTTGTTAACAGTTATGTAATTTACTGTGCAAATATGTATACAGAAAAAAAAGAGCCACTTTCTCGTCAGAAATTTATGAAGAAATTACATAATTTGTTGACTAAAGAATGGATGGAAAAACGATTGCAGAAAAAAATAATTACAACTTCCTTCAGAGGTGTCATAAATAATATATTGGAACCGAATGCTTTAAAACAACCAGGAACTAGTTCAGGACAGCCAGAAAATAAAAAGAGAAAGATGTGTGCCTTTTGTCCATCCTCAAAGAGAAGGATGAGTAAGTCATTATGTGCCAAGTGCGGAAAAACCGTTTGTGGCGAGCACAAAGTTGAAGTGTGCCACTCATATACAAAAAGTGAACTTTGAATTTTTTTTGCATTTTTGTTTGTTTTATACTTACATAATCTTTTGATTCTAAATAATATGAATAATAAAATTTCTGTTTTTGGTTTTTAATTTTGTTACTTTTAACATGACTGTATGCATTTGAAGAGACTGCTTATAAAACCAAAATAAAGATAAAGTCTGTGTAGCATTATTCTTTTTTATAACTTGTAACAAAAGGCAATAAATGAATTAATATTTATCAAGTTAAAATAAATGGTTTTCCTTTGAATATTTTTTAAAAAAAATTTTGGTTTTTTGATACGTAGTCGAATCGACAAAGATTAGTAATAACAACCTACTGAAATAGATTAGTAATCTAGGGTTAAATGGGTTAGCTGCATCGAATGAGTGCTGCCTGCACTCAGAATTCACAAGGATCCATTGTACTCCCCTGACGTGGAATTTGCTGGCTGAAACACTGAAAAGATAGAAAATGAAACAAAGTAACTAGAGTTTTGTGGTATCGAAGCGGCCTCCTCTAAACCATCCCGAAGAAGTTATGAATTTCAGAATGGTGGTTGATGGATTTTTAGACAGGTCGCCCAGATAATTGAAGAAATACTCTCCGGGGGCCGTCTTTCTGGTTGTGCAGAGACTATGGCATTTGCTTAGGAAGTGGTCCGTATCCCCTTCTGCGTCTGTGTTGCTGGTTCATCTGTAATTAGCCGCATTCTTTTTCGGTGGGCTGCCAATAGATTGTGGCCGGTAATGTTTCCTATGAAAGACCCCAAGTTTTGTCTACTTTGAGTGATGATGAGCTTAGTTTTCACCTTTTCGTGTTTTGTCCAGATGCTTCTGGAGACGCGGCACGATTGAAGTGCTCTCCATCTTTCGTCTGCCTGTCGTTTTGAAGAGGATCACTTCTCTTTTCGCTGGGTTCACGTTCAGTCAACAACTTGTCGCCCAGTTATTGTAGAAGTACGGTGATTCGGTGATTTTGTCGAGGAATTTGCCGGACATTAGCAGGACGATGTCATCTGGATCAGGGCTGTAAAAGAATGCAATCATTGCAGAATGCATTCATTGAAGTCATACTAAGAATTCACGTGGATTTATTTCAATTCAATGACTTCACTAATGACTTCAACTTAGAAAAAATAAATCACCATTCATTTTGAAGTCATGATTTAGCAATCATTTTTTGCAATCATAATTTTGAAGTCAAAATAAATGCAATCATTTTGAATGCTCTGCACTCATTGAAGTCACCTTGAAGTCACTAGCATTCATTGCATTCACTTGAAATCATTGAAGTCTTTGAAGTCTTTGAAGTCATCTGAAGTCATTGAAGTCTTTTAAATCATTGAAGTCATCTGAAGTCATTGAAGTCTTTTAATTCATTGAAGTCATCTGAAGTCATTGAAGTCTTTTAATTCATTGAAGTCATCTGAAGTCATTGAAGTCTTTTCATTCGTTGAAGTCATTCCACTTATTGAATCTGTTTTTGGTGTCGTCTATCAGAAGAATAAATAACTTTATTATTGGTTTTACACGAAAATGTAGAAACATTATGTTATCATTTTTAATATTATATATTTTCTTTTTTAATTTATGTATTAGTACTGATTAGTAATTTCTTTATTTTTATTAATTTATTCTTCCGGTAGACGACACTAAAAAACAGATTTAATAACTTGAATGACTTCAACGAATGAAAAGACTTCAATGACTTCAGATGACTTCAATGAATTAAAAGACTTCAATGACTTCAGATGACTTCAATGATTTAAAAGACTTCAATGACTTCAGATGACTTCAAGACTTCAAAGACTTCAAGTGAATGCAATGAATGCTAGTGACTTCAATGAGTGCAGAGCATTCAAAATGATTGCATTTATTTTGACTTCAAAATTATGATTGCAAAAAATGATTGCTAAATCATGACTTCAAAATGAATGGTGATTTATTTTTTCTAAGTTGAAGTCATTATTGAAGTCATTGAATTGAAATAAATCCACGTGAAGTCAAATGAGTTAAATGACGAAATGATTGCATTCTTTTACAGCTCTGATCTGGATATGCAACAACTTTTACTCCGCTGTGTCCTAATTTCAAAAAGATCTCGTTTGCGACTGGAGTTCATAGTATAGTAGATAGGACCGCTAGATGCCAATACATTTACTTGGCTGTCACCCAACTCTGAGTTGATGTGTCTCGTCTTGAGCATACATTTTATCCAGTCGGAGAGTGTGGAATCTAGTCTGAGTCGGTCTAGTAATAGTCTTTATCAATTATTATAATACAATACACTATTTTTTCAGAAGTAAAAACCTAAAATTCCTAAATAACTCTAGAAGGCAGCCACGATATATAGATTATATATTACAATCTTTACAATCCACTTACGCCACGTTGCCCACTTTTTTTATTATTACAATCTTTTAAAAATAAATAAAAGATGCAACAAAATCAAATTTGAGTCAAACTAATTCTACTTTTCAGTATTTCTCCAAAAGAAAGGAAATAAAGTATCTGCGATGCACTTGATGCAATTCCATTTCATTCTTACAAAACAAAAAATAAAAGTTTTTCATAGGCTTACATAATTTGTAATAACATAATCATTTCTTTATTTTTCAGGTAAGTTCGAAATCATCTATTTTCTATTTATGAGGAGGGAAATAATGTAAGTAATCGCAAAACCATGATGCAAGAAACTGGTTTTTATTAAAAATTAGATAATTTGTACAACTTTGTTATAAATCAGTATTCTGCCGTTTTCCATGCTACCTTAAATATTATATCACAAAAATTAAAAATGGTTATTAGTACTCGTAAATCAAACCAACTCATCCACAACTTCACACTTCTTCAGCATTTTCTTTTTGACTTTCAACGAATGTTTACAATCTATTATACCTTCAACGCGACTGAATCAAAACAAACCAACCAACCACTTACACCTTCGCCAGCTACAAATTGCACCCACACGACGAGGACTCCGAAGACAATGGTTATCTTCATAAATCTACCACTAAAGGTCATTATGGCATGCCGCCTGTCGGTCTTCTTTGCTCTCAGGAACACAATTTACGATGGTACAACACAACTTGCTGCCATCTGCCCAAGAGAGCAACTATTATCACTTCTTTATAATGCCATTACTGGTGGTGGATACCTTCTTCCTCCGTCGTCATCTTCGTGGGCCTGAGGGATTGTAGTAGTCGCGTGCCCAACTCGACGGTTGGGTGTACATTTGATTTTCATTTTCATTCAACATTCCGCCTCTTCAACGATGCGGAGTTGTTTTCAAAGATGCGACTTATCCAAGGTTAGTGAATGGATGGAAAACCAAACGCACGGAAGAGTGGATGCTGATTACTACCGAACATGGTCGGCCATGTGACTTGACTATTGGTGATCTTCACTGGGTAATTGGAGCGACCGAGAGTTTATGATTTTGATTGGGCTGAGCTCTGTTTATTACCATATCTGAGAGATGGCGGGAAAGCTTGTTATTTGTTTTGAGAAAATCTCTAAAGAAAGTTGTGCCGGCTTATTAGTAACGCGAAGACAGGTTTTCGTTGACAAGTTGCGGTGGCTTTTACAACTTAATTGAATGGAAAAAAACACAATGAATTAAGAGAGAGAGAGAAGTAAAAGCTGAATTAATTAGGTTTGACAAAAAATTCATCACATTTACATTCATATCACTGGCTAGGCATCTGGGCGAAGTAAAAAAAGGTGAACTACCTCCCATGGTGTCGTTGCATGCTACATCAACTTTGCTGCCAATCCTATATAGTCTGAATTTGTATTACGAGGAATATGACTGCGCACAGTTGTGCAGTAAAACAGCGAATTGAATTCTGCGGTTCTGAATTAAGTGTGTCAATTGACGTTTGGGCACCTAAGTTATGGGAAATTTGTGTTCCACGAAGAATGAATGGTGGACCAACCTCTTTGCAATTCTAATGATGTCAAGTGTCAAGGTGGACTTTTAAGGAGGGCCTATCACATATCAGTTAATCGCTGTTATACAGCAGTTTAATAAGCAGTTGTTTACCTAATATGACCAAATAGCAGGTAATGGAAGGAGCATTATGGTTAAACATGATTGTTCATTGCTTCTTGTTGAAGTTACAATGTTACGCCTTCCCTATTTCTTGGTGACTGTTATGCAGCTACATATATGCGTGGGAGTGTTTTTTTTTTTTGTTAGTTTAGTGCACTGCCAGTGTTTTATGTGACTGTTTTAGCCCTTTGTATATTAGACACTACCTTCGCTCGTATACAAAAAAGGTGCCAACCGTTTCAAGACCTAAATGAAAATTATTCCAAAACGTATCGAATTACTTGATTGAAACACAAATAGAACATAACTGTGACCTCAAGCGATAACCGCTTAAGTCGAGTTTTGACGAAATTGACTTAAGGATGCCAGAAGACGCTCCAATATTCGAAGTTTAGGCCATATATTTTTTAACTTTTCTCTCTACAGTGGTTACCGAGTTGTTAGCAAAGAAACAAAACCAATATAGAAAAATCCCATACGTTTTTGAGAAAAAGGAAAATTTCAAACTCGTTTTCTAAGAAACTGTGAAAATCGACTTAAGCGGTTATTGCTTGAGGCTTGGAAGGTATCCCCTCATCGTGAAATATAAACGTATATGTACATAACCCAGCAGAAGGCATTTAATTTAATTAAAAAAAACATCCTGAGGATTTAATAAAGTTTGTCATGTTCACCGGTCTGCTGGACTGGACTGGAAGAAGTATTGTTCACATACACACATATTTGGCGCAACAGCTCTTTAAAGTGCCAGGGCCTAGCTTCTCGCAACCACTCATGTTGTGTGTGTTATATTTTTCACACGAATGGAAGGGACCTACAGTTGAATGCCGAATCCGAACGGCGATTTGAGAAGCTTTTTCGTGACAACAATACTCTCGGATGTTTGTCAGACGCTCGCGAGAGGTGGGACCGTGAACAAACTTTTTGGTGTTTTCTGGGATTCGAACTTGGAACCTCATGCGTAGTGATCCGACACACTAACCACTTACGCCACGGCGCCCAAGTATTGGGTTATTGAAGTATTGTTCGAGGAACTTGTTTCTTAGATGGCAGAGGCTTGGGCAGTGGCAAAGAAAATGGGTAGTATCCTGAACCTCCTGGTCACCACAGCCACTACAAAGGTCTTTGTCCTCCACATGTAGTTTTTTCATGTGGTATCACATAGTGTTGTATAAAGAGAATAAAGCGACTTTTTGTTCCTCTGCATAAGTCTATTGGTTCTTTCTTTGTCAAAAAAATGACAATAGCTTCCTCGTGGTGATACAACTAGCTAGAGAAGTCACCCTATTGTTCGTCTCCATTGGAACTTTGTTCCCTGCTTCGAATGATCCGCGTTTAGTGCCGAGCCTTTTCTTGCCAGTTCGTCGGCTTTCTCATTCCCTCGTATGCCCTTATGTTCAGGGACCCAGCAGAGTTTTACCTTGTGCTCTTCTCGAAAACGCTTCACAAGCTTCGATTTAATTTCTGTAACAGATATTGCTTTTATTGCTGCCTGGAAGGCGATAAAAAAAGGTTATATCCTCCTGTGGTATTGCCCTCATCGCAGTCTCATGGACTGCTAGGACATCTGCCTGGAAAACGCTGCTGTAGTTCGAAAGCCGAACTGACATCGAGCTACCTGGCGGTTCAGAGAAGATGCCTGCGCCCACACCTATTTCCATTTTGGATCCATCGATATATAAAGCTATGGATTGTTCGTTATGTGCTCTACCGCTTTTCCATTCTTCCCTTTTCGAGTAAGTGCTTAAAAAAAGTCTCGAGAAGTCTAAGTATGGCGTAGTGTAGTCGGTATTAGATATCTCTAGGATCGTAGTATGATCCATTGCAATTGGTCTCTAGCTATCTGTCTGACTTAATCCTAAGGCACTAGTAACCGCTGATGCTTGTATAAAAATGTTTAGCGGAAGCAGGTTAAGAATGGCCTCGAGTCCTGCTGTAGGTGTCGTTCTCAATGCACTGGTACTACCAATGCACGAACTGCTGTTCGGCGTTGGTTGAGGTGAAGTTTAGATTAGCAGGTACAGGTACATGTAGTTTTGGAATAAACTACGAAAAGTTGTTAGAGTTCTGAAGCTCGATTGCAATCTTTTTCACTTTTTTTTTTCTAAAAATTACATTAAATAAGTGAGAGTAGAGCGATGTTTGGCTATCCATGCAAATCCTTGAGTTAAGTCGAGCATTTTAAGGTGTGGTAAACCCATTTAGCATGTGCATGCAGAATGTTAAGGGTATCAACCGAATTTATTAGATTTTCTTAATTAGCGTTTGAGATTTATTTCAAACCACTCCCATATGGTCCATGTTGTTATTTAAATAAATTTACATAGACAGCAAAACAAGTGCCAAGCAGTCCAAGACAAATCACTGTTTTGAAAATACGAGAGGTTCGCTTGCATTTATGTCTGTACACTATCCAGATGTTCTTTCACAATAACATGCCTCCGACAAGATGTAATTACACCTTGTCATCTAATGCAAGTCGCCAAAGTGGTATCAGCATATTTCTCAAGAAGTAATAAAAATGTCATTAACTTCCTCTTAAGCAAACAACAACAATTTACTACTCAAAGACAGGCTAATTCATTTGCATCACTTTTTCTCGGAGAAGGCTTAATTAACTAAATTAACAACACCTCGCACAATACAGTTTCCTCACAAGGAGACCCGCACCATGAGCCGTAACAACTTCCATGTTCCGATCAATATCGAATTACAATCGTTTTCAAGTTATTAAATTATGCACCTGGACCGAAGACATTGCCTTCAATTAAAAAGAGACGCTATCGTGGCAAGATTTACGACCGATTCACATGTAATAGCAGCCACTCTGATAGACCATTAGATTGTCCATAATTAATATTAGCAGAGCCGTGCAACATGCGCCAGCAAAAGTGTGGCTCATGAAAATCCACTCATATGCTCATAACCAGTTCGAGAGTTGATTTCCCTGAGAAGTGCCAAGAGATGGACAAATGGAAAAATGGAGGACTGATCGCGTACTGAGCAAGTTTTGCAAAAGATTTCGAAATTCTCTCTTGCAAATAACATTGCACTTGTGTTCATGCGAGCATTTTGTGTGTTGACATCTGCCGCTGCTGAGATGCAAAGAGACAGATGATGTTGGTGACACTAAAATATGTTTTTTTTTAGTTTATTATTTTTGTTGTTGTCAAGTGAAAGTGGTAAAAACTGCAGATGCCTTGAACTTTCTTTTCAATGTGAGCAGCATCCGAACATATAATGCTGTTGATAAGAGAATGCGGATAAGTTTGAAGGAATCTCGTGGCAAAAAATTTCGCATCGGCAGATAACTCCTTGGACAAATGAAAATCTAAAAAATACCTTCCATCCGGAACTGTTTTTAAATAAATTAGTGATTTATAAAAGTACGTTCCATTATCAAAACCGCAAGAATTTAAAAGGGTTCAAAACGTTTACATACATACATACATGCATGTGTATTAAACTACAAACGGTTAGAAATCTAAAGGAAACGAGACGTAAACTTTATGCAGCAGCGAAATAGTGAAGTAGAATATTTGAATACAAATGATATATCACAAGTACAAAGCCAAGTGCGGAATACGAGAAGTACCCTGCGTTACATTAATGGACACTGCGACAACGAAGCCAAGGCAATACATCGCCCTTCGATTGACATGGTATTCTCACACACGATGCACATGCCACTTTAGATAGTTCCAGGAATCGTTGTTTTTTTGACCAATCTCCTCTTTATTAGTCTCTGTTTTTAAGGTTCTTGAGACTGGAATCGTTTAGGTTCGATGCACCCTTACTGTAAAGAATTCAGATTCATATACAAAAAATTTGAACATTGACATGGATGCCAAAATTCGCGAGAAGAGGCCTGGCTTAAAGAAGAAAAAAATCATCTTTCACCAGGACAATGCACCTGTATACAAGTGTGCGTTGGCGATGGGAAAACTGCGGTATTTGGGATACGATTTGCTCGGTCATCCCCCATATTCACCTGATTTGGCACCCTCAGACTTCCATCTGTCCGCAAACTTGAAGAAATTTGTTTCTGGGAAGCGTTTCGCATCCAATGCAGAAGTTGAGAGGGCCGTAGATGAATATTTTCACAGTCTTCCAGACTCTCAATGCCGAGAAGGAATACTGATGTTGGAGAAACGCTGGACTAAGTGTCTTGAAGTCAAATCATTTTTTAACTGAAAATCGCAGTCTTTCATTGTCAGGCCGAAAACTTTTCACCTTGCCCTCGTATGTTAATATTTTTCTGACAATAGTGCAACACTGTCCCATTTGATTGGGATTGTAGAAAATATGATAATGTTCAAATCTTACTCGTAGCCTGCATGTACATATACAGAGTTGCTTTCAAAACCCACGGCTGTTATTTAAGGCAAGAAGATGTGTTAGCATACCATAAGGCTTTACTGGTTAGCTTTCGGCATAGTTACTTACTTATGTCCTGTATCCCTTACGGAACGTGTGACCAATCCACTGCCACTTCCGCCGTTGGATGGTTGTGCCTATTGGTTCCTGACCCGTTCTCTCCTAAAGGTGTTCGTTAAAGATACGATTGGGCCAGAAAATCCTTAAGATATTGCGCAGGCACCTACTAACGAACGTTTGCAGCTTTCTGGTGATAGTAGTGGTCACTCTCCACGTGCTGCATCCATATAACAGCACGGATTCAACGTTGGAGCGAACCAGTCTTATCTTGGAGCTCAACGTCGGCATAGTTGCGTGTTTATGGTTTATCACAATGATATTGTCCCCCCAATGCTCTATCCTGTATACATTTATAAATAAATAAATATATTATATTGATAAATAAATTGGATTAGATTAACTCTTACAAAACTAATAATCTCGAACTGACCAATCGCTGAAAGCCTAAAAACAAAGGACACCTTTGGTATACTTTCAAACATCTGGAGAAGCAGCGCCAGCAGCTTAAACAGCAAGCTGCGACTAGCCGATTCTAATATGGGATCAACATTGCAATAATTAGAAAGTGACCACCAATGTCACAAGAAAGCTGAAAGCTGTTGTTACTTGGAGTCTCACAGGTAGACCAACGTTGAATCCTCAGTAGATCTTCATTAAATCGAGCAACACAATATATATATGGAAACACCGTCCACATACATACATTTGTACTTTGCAATAAGCAGTTGATTCAGGAAGGTCCTTAATAACGTGGTACACCGGAATCGGCAATAGTAGGTAAAGGTTCCACGGAACAGCTTAGGTGCAGTTGCTAAAAAAAATGACTACTATCATATTCTTTAGCATAATCTAAGAGAACCATTAAGCCCAACGTGCCAGCATCTAGTGCAAAACGTGGATTTAAGTTACTTTCAACATCTGGTTCTCAAGCTGTTGCACAAAAAACTGTTTTAAAGTGGAAACGAATATTTAAAATAATAAAAATGTGATAATGGGGAAATCCTCCAAGTGGCAAAATTGTACGAACTGATGAAAACAAAAATTGTGGTCTTAGGTTAGGTTAGGTTGGGTTGGAGGGAAGTCCACTGTGTGGAACCTGTATTGAAAACATTTGTCTTGCGGTCGGTTCTTCTGCAAACCAGCTTGCGCTCTGTATGAGGCATGTCATGTTCCCTACGAAATCCCCTAGTTCGTCCCCTATCGCACAGTGTTCTTTTCATGCGTCTATCAAGATTCGAATATCTTTCTTGTTCATCGCCAATACGCTTTTGATTCTGTTTTCATTCATTCATTTTTAGCTAGTTCTTCTGCTATCTCGTTTCCTTCTATATTTCTATTTCCAGGAACCCAGTGGAGAGTTACTTCGATGTTGCATATTCTGTTCAACGTATTGCGACTTCTGGAAACTGTTTTGGTATTGCAACAGTATTGAAAAAACCACAGGCGATAGTATTGAAACAATGTTTTTAAATGTTTCCTTGGGGTGGGCGACCTCAGCAGTTATCCTGTATAGTAGTAACTCAATTGCACAGTCGATTGCCTCTTTGGTTCTTACCGAGCATATACCTTTTCCGGAAGCATGTAGAACTGTGTTTCTTCACACGATACTAATAAATCCACACAGTATGGGCCTCGAGTTGCTTAAATGCGGTTCTATCTGCAAATACCTTCGACTAGCTCCCAATTGGGTGGCTTAAACATCTTAGTGGAATTTTCGCCCATGACTGGGGTTACCGATGTTGTAAACAGTTCGTTTTATTCTTTTCTGAGAGACATTAGAGCAATGAAGCCAATATAAAACAAAAGGGTAATCCTCTAAATTGGTTCACTATTCTCAGATACGTCCTGTCAATAATGAAAATATTCCTTAGAAAAAGTCAGTTTTATACAGTGACCTCCTGATTTAAGTCAACGCACAAATGTTCAACAATAACCACACAATTGATTGATTAGCTTACATACTAGAAAGTTTACTTTTCGAAAATAATTCCTAGTGCAAAGACTGGCAATGAAGTTGGCTTCAACTCTGGCGAAATGCGAACAACCTTTTGGGTTAAACCAAAAACCAATTATCTTGGTCATATAAATTAACGAACCTGTGCATCGGTTGGAATTACAAAACGTGAAATTATCAATAAAATAACTAAATGCGAAACAATTGCACTATTTTTTATAGCCGGAGCAGAAGAGGAAAAAAAAAAATAAAGTGTGGTGCAAACGTGGTAACACAATGCACCACATTCTTCGAGTGCATTCACTTTGCTCAGCCCGTCCAATGGAGACGGCCCGGGACAGAGGAGGAATGAGTGTTATGCAACATTAACATAACTCGTAAGATATGGAAACCTTAGATGTGCTCATTCATTATTCCGTGGCCACCATTCATTCACTCACGCGAGGAATGTTACAATGACCACAGTTCGACACAGCAGCAGTCTTGGGTATCAGAATTCGTTTCGCGTGTCAAATATACGCAATCTTGTTGCTTTTCGTTGGGTATTTTGTTTTTATCCGTTAAATAGATTGTTAAGTGAATGACTGTCATTTCCATCTAGCACCCACTAATCGGCTTAACACACCGAAGAAGATGAAAATATGAATACCATTGCAGGACCTCATCCCCGCTACATTCATTCGTCGAAATATCCATTAAATGCGGCTCTTGCCGTAGGTTTTGTTTAATTTCACAAAATGTTTGTGAAATTATTTGCCAAGCAATGTACTTTTGCTAGTTGGATGGATTAAGAGTGTTGTGCCGCCTGTGTCACGGCATGTCACGGTAGGTGAGTCTTTTTGTTTGGCTGCCACACAAAATATCTACAATATATATACATATTTTAAAGGATACGCACCTGTGAGGTATTATTATCATTTGCACGCTGGCAGCAGATACGAGTATCTATATCTGTATCCATCCCAACGAGCACAAAGTATTTGTATATTTAGAGTAAATTAATTTATTCGAATGCATGAACCCTGGATGCATGGATTGCATGGTGGCAAAATGTTTCAATTAATTTTATTTGCATTTCTGTTGACACTTGTTCGACGGAACCTCTACAAGTCGGTGGCTCATGATGCTGATGTGTTGTGTGATGAATTAATTTTAATGGCATTTCATGTGTGGGATTTTGATTGGGAAAACAACAGAATTCGGTGTCGAATGATATTCGTTGTACGTGGAAAGTTGTGCGCCACTCCATCTCTCGCTCTCTGGTCTATTTATTATTTTTGTGATGATAATCCTTTAAGTTGTTATTTGAAGCAGGGTTTACATCCGAAAGATTGGTTGTGACAAATCATAGCAGTTCCGATTAATTCTAATTAAATAGAAGCAATAGAAACTGCATTCCTTTTGGAATCAGGTAGCAGAATTGTGCCTTAGATAGGAACTTATTAGGTAGGATCGCTGTATTAATAAATAACTAGAATGAAATGATACATTTTTAAACGTGAAGTTAGACAACTATAAAACACTCAGTTTTTTTTCTGTTTTGACGAAACTCACTACATCCCCTTCCCATGAAACGGAGAAGCCTGCTATACAGTCTTGTCCTTTAGAAAGCAATTTCATATTGTTCATAAAGATCACCACTTGCATTGGAGTAATTAAATCATAGTTTTAGCGACCTTCACGTTAAGAATAATTTTGCGATTGTCATATCGTGTAAGGGTGCTTTCGGCAAGACATGGATGGGGCTTACACCGAATAATGTCCTTTGGAGCTATACCTGGAGCAAAGACAATAGTAAGATGCCCCGCTGGAGTAACCGAAGAGTTCCCAATCAAAGTCGGGGTGCACGAGGGAAGCGTTTTAAGCCATTTGCTCTTTATTGCAGTCCTTGATTATCTGCTTGAAGGTAAAGTGATGGACCCCAAGGTACATCAGTTATTCTTTGCTGACGATGGAGCCATCATAAGTGAGGATCCTACATCCCTGCAACGAGCACTTGATGTGTGGGTGGACGTTCTGGAGGGAAATGGGTATCGCATTAGTTCAAAAAAGACAGTACTTGTGTTGCCCATTCTCTGATCCAATCAGGCCTATTCCAGACACTTATTTGAATGGAACAGTGCTTCCCAAGTGCGAAAAGTTCAAATATCTGGGATCTATGATCAATAGCAAAGCAACTTGTGATGACGACATCAATCATCGCGTAATCGTAGGGTGGATGAAGTGGCGAGAAAATTTCGCTATCTTCTGTGACAGAAAAATGCCACCTAAGTTGAAAGGAATGCTCTACATCGCATGACAGCAGGAGTGACAAAGCTTGATCGAATAAGAAGTTCGAAGCTCCGTGGAAGCTTTCACATCAAGGAAACCATCCTACAAAAAATAGAGCGCGACCGGCTCAGCAGGTATTGCCACGTTCAAAGAAGAGATCATTTGAACTCAGTTGAAAAGGCAATATCAATGCACGTTCCAAAGATATCGCGATGTAGAAAAGGCAGGCCTATAAACGCCTGGATCAGACAAATGCGACGACATCGGCATTTCATTGGCCTCAGTAACCGAGTGATCCAAAATCGGCAGGCCTGCCGATATTTTCTGAGGTCAAATAGGCGAACCCCACAGGCGGATCAGTAGAAATGCGTTGAAGTGGAAGGGTTGTGATCCCTTATTTTCGGATCATGACCTCGCTGATAAAAGGAAGAAGAAAAAGAAAAAGGAGCTATACCTCTAACATATAAGTCGGTTGTCTGGTGGAAGGGACTTTCACGTAAATTTGTGACTGCTTTTTGCGCGAAATTTTAAAGAGCGCGAGATTTTCCGAGTACACTTGACTCTGCTGTAGCACTACTTGATCTACTTCCTCTTGATATAATGGCAGCGCTACAAATGGACAGCACTATCAAAGCAATATATTGTCTTAAACACGGTGGCTTCTACATAGTATAATTCACACTGGAGTTTGGATTACCTTACGCGACACCTATTCTACAATTCCGGTCTCATGGATATGCCCACTGTTGCGCAAATTTAAAGTTGGCTTTCCTTGCATTCAGGACTGGCTCTGGCCAAAATCTAGAAATAAATGCTATCCTATCTTGCTGTCTCTCAACAGAAAGGACTACAAACAACTTACTGACGTCCTGACGGGCTACTTTGCTTTTCCAAAGCATTTTAATATGGAGCTTAAGCGTTGGTACTCGAACAAGACGCGACGTTTGTGAAGCGGGCGTCGATACTACAGAACACTTCTTCTACGATTGTCCTGCCGTTGCTCGTATCAGGTGGAAGATTTTCGGTACTTTCATGCTGAGTGCTCATATCGCTCCTCATCACAGAAGCTCTAACTCGGTTTTCTACGAAACACGAAAAAAATGCCACTAAAATCAGCAAAAGAGTTTTCTTCCTGGCAGTAAAACGGACCAGTTGCCTTTGAATGCTTCAGTGGAGTGTTTTCTATCCCAAAAAAAAAAAAACGATAACTTTATGAGTCTATTTTTGGTTAAGCTTTAGCACGTCTTAGACGTTTTCCGGTTGAATTTTTAGATTAATGTCTTGCATTGCCTCAGTTGCCTCTTCATTAAAGTGACATTGTTAACCTTGATTACACAAGAATTTGGTGCTTGGGTGGCAGCTTAAACATCTGTCACTAGATAAACACAATACCTCTCAGCTGTGCTTCATTGTTCGGTTAAGAATTTCCTCAGTTTTGAATTGTATTATAATTTTTAATGAAGTGCAACATTCAAGAGACAGGCAAACTTGATAAGTTTTGCTCGTTATTACCTTTCTTTTATTGATGTGGACAGTTGCTGAAGTTGGTAGTGGCCAGTAGCGGAGTCTTCAAGCAAATGTCAGTTATATGATACTCTACCCTGAGCCTGATGAGTTGGGCTTGTTTTTCTTCTTTTCCTCGCTCTTTTAATGCCTTTGATACTATATATCTTAATAGAGCTGTCTACTGTCTTAGAAAAAATGTTCATCTGATTTGTATCACGGTTCGCTGTTGTATGTATCCTACACAATGAAGGTCACACGCCATTCAATCAGCGACTAGTATTGCGGTAACATTCTCCGAAATTTCACAAATTTACATTTCTTTCTTATTATGAAAAGCATCGATATTAAGAGCCTCCTACGCTTCATAAGAAGCTCAAAATGGTTTAACGAGTAGGTAGGAGAAACTTTCTCCCATGGTCCATGTCCATGATCTAAGTGTGTTGGCGATTCTCTGCTGGCAGCCACTTTAACCTAACCTAACCTAACCTAACCTTCTTACTATACTTTTGTACTGACATATCAAACCTCTAGCACATCATCTCAGAAGTTGCTATTTGTTATAAAAGTATACCGCAGGCTGTAAGTGTTCCAACACTTCTTAGTTTCTGAACTTATCAAAAATCTGTCTGACAATATTGAAACGTAATCCCCAGCAGTTAGCAGCATTTTCCATTAATTTTTATACTCCAAAAGAACCTAAAAATATGACGCATACGCCACAGCAACCTAATGCTATTTTTACCTCCACGAGGCATTTTAAGTGGAAAGAGGGTGTTTTTCAAAAATATTTCATACAAACAAGTTGGAATGTATGTATACTCATCCTAGCTTCCTTATCAAAGTTTTTTACGTATAATTCCCACAAAAAAATGAGTTCACCTCCAGGTGCTATTTTTAATTGAAGAAAAAACATACAGAAATTTTATAATCCGCTAAGACTGAATCGTTTAAGCCGGGCGAGGCGCTGTAAAATGAAAACTTGTTTCGTAAGTTTTCCAGAAATTACATGAAGCTAGTGTTTCAGTATTCCAGTATTTTATTAATATTAGTAAACAACATTTATAATAGACTATTACAATCCTTAAATAATAAACGTGAATTTTACAATAACATGATTTAAATAAATTTTAACGATCTCTAATTTGTAAATAATGAAAACCGAAAATTGAATAAAATGTAAGTTACCGAGTATGATGTATAAATTCAATTATTTACCATGGACAAATATTATTCCTAATTATTACCTGCTAGGTGCCGAAAGAGGGTGTCATCAAAACGATTCGTATTATAGAACCGTCTTAAGGTGAGAGGGAGTGAATTCCAGAGGCGTATGGCGTGAATGAAAAATTGTCGTTCACAAACTTGATATGTAACAAGCGGCAGAATTAAACATAAAGAACGGTTTCATTGTGGGAACCTAAGTTTTTCATATAAGTACTGAGGTTGTTTGCTGGTTATAATTTTATGTAAATACTTGAGTGTGCAGTACTTGTCGAGTGAACATCCAAGAATCATTTTTGCGTACGACGACACATGGTCATAGCGTTTTAAACCATGAACATAACGTGCAATGTTATTAAATGCGACATTAAGTTTGCGCCTAGTGAGTGCATTATGGCAACAACAAATTTCGCAGCCATATGTTATTAAAGGGATGAGTAAGGACCTGACTAGCATTAGCCTTGTGTTAACTGGCGTGAAGTTTTGGGACACCGAGAGGTTCCTGAGGCAGCCATCAATTTTCCCGATGACTGTACGCACATGATCATCCCACTGCAAACTTGCGTTGAACCAAAGGTTCAGCTTTATCCAGAAACTCAATAGAGGCATAACCAAGATATATTGTGGGACAATTGCTCGTGTTGAGACTATTTCCATTTATGACTAGGCATTTCGTTTTAACCGGGTTAAGCCGTAAGCAGTTTTCTTGAGCCCAGACAAAAATCCTTTGTATGTCTTCATTACATTGAACCGCCGCATCTTCCATTTGTCCAAGTGCAAAACTTAAGTAGAGTTGAACATCGTCCGCAAACATGTGAAACTTGGAATATTTAATTACCTTAGGGAGATCATTTATAAAAACTGCAAAGAGCAAGGGACCCAAAATAGATCCTTGAGGAACACCTGCCGAAGTTGCAATAAATTCAGACATTACGCTGTTAGCTAAGACCGCTTGTCTTCTTCCAAATAGGTGCGAATAAATTAAGTTAGCAGTTGATGAAGAAAAATTGTACAAAGTTGAAAGCTTAGAGACAAGTAGCTTATGGTTAACCATATCAAAGGCCTTGGAAAAATCTAAAAGTGTCAGAAAAGTAACTAAATTTTTATACATTACAACTCGTACGTCATCCGTTACTTTAAGCAATGCCGAAGTGCAGCTGTGGCATGGTCTGAAGCCAGATTGATGAGCGTTTAGCAGCTGATTGCGCCGGAAGAAGACTGACATTTGGTTGTGGATAGACTTTTTCAAGACCTTTGAAAGGTAGGGCAAGATAGCAATCACCCTGATTGTCGTTGGCGTTTGTCGCTTTTCGACGATTGTCGTTTTATTCTTCAGATGTAGCACGAATCCATTTTCATAACCTTTACAACGTGAAAGAGTTGTAATAGCGTTCTACACGACAAACAAACTACTTAGTAATGTTTAACGGCTAGCAGGTCGTAGCTATGAACAAAACGACAATCGTCGAAAAACGACAAACGCCAACGACAATCAGGGTGATTAGGTCTGTATTCGGCAGGCGAGTTAATTGTTGCTTTCTTTTTGAGAACTGGGATGATCTTTGCAAGTTTCCAAGCACATGGAAAGGTAGATCTCGTTATTATATTATTAAACACGAAGGTAATGAGTGGCAGAATGTACGGCAGGATAATTTTTAAAAAAAGAGGATGTATTCCATCAATACCAACAGCTTTAGATTTTATTCTTAGTACTGCTTTTACAACATCAGTTTGCTCAATCCTGTAAAATTCAAAGGAGCCACTTTGCGGCAATTGAATGGGCTGGTGCAGTGCCACTGATGTTGTTTGTATCTCGGCGAATTCTTTATTTAGCTGGTTGGGATCGACTTCATCCATCTTGTGCTTACTTTGTTTACCCGCACCTAGTTTTGTTTTAGTAGGAGGCCTATGATCGTAATGCCTACCGTAGTACGCTCGTTTAGCTTCTTTAATTTTAGCGTTAACAGAATTTCGTAATATCCAAAATGCTTCGTAGAACTCAGGGAGCTTAAACCGTTTCCACTTTTTGTAGGCCACATCACGATTATTCCTTAGCTCACGGATTTCTGGGGTAAACCACGTAATATAGTTACATTTAACTACCTTGGTTTTAAGTAAAACATGTTTATTAAAGAGTTCAACTATTGTATCTTGAAGATATTCGACTTGGACGTTGACCGACGTTTCGCAATATACAGCCTGCCAGTTAACACTTTGAAGATCCTGCTCAAGTTGCTCCACGTTGATGTTCCTAAAGTCTCTAAAGGTATACGTCAACGGGTGGCTACAATTTGTGAGGTTAAATGTAGCAAAGACAGGGTCATGCCTGGAAAAAACAGGTGCGGATGCTTGACTGAAGAAAACGTCCTGAATATCACTGGTAAGAAATAAGTCTAAAAGAGTGCTGGAAGAACTAGTAAAGTGCGTTGGAATGTTCGAATTAATAATTTCTGAATTGAGCGCTTGTATTGATTCGACAAATGATCGTGATCTCTCGCTATGCAAGATATTGCAATTGAAATCTCCGCAAACAATAGTGTTTAAATATGACGATGAATAATTTTCTAGTATAGTATACAGTGGGGATAAGTCACTATTATCATACGGTAAGCAACACCAAAAAGACATTTTTTCTTCTCAATTTCAATAAAGCAATACTGGAGCGGAATATCAGAAGGCGACTCTACTAATAAATCGACAGTGAGGTTCTCACGAACGTAAATTGCTACGCCACCACCGATTCTATTTTTCCTGTCAACTCGAAAATTATTGTAGCCACTCAAGGAATAAAGTTCATTCCTTATGTCTGGGTCAAACCATGTCTCGGAGACAGTTGTGTGCACAACATCAACACTAGAACCAACAAACAGACATCTAAACTCATCAATTTTTCTAAACAGACTTTGTGCATTGATATGGCACACTCTTAGGCCTCCTTGCTGCTTATAAAAGATATTGATAAGAACACGTAAGTTATCATTCGAGCCATGACTTCCGGATAAATTTTCGTCTATATCACCCATGGATGGTGGATGATATCTGTGGCAATACGACATAATAGCTTAAGTCGACTTAAGTCAAAACTGAGATAATTATAGCAAAATGTTCCCAATTATATAAAGTAGTTTCCCTCAATTTTTTAGTTGCATACCTGTAAAGACGGCAGAGTTATGGCTGTTAGAGTAGAGGTGCAATTCAAAAATTTCATACGTTTTTCGCGTAAGCCACAACTTTAAACGCTTCTCCTGAAAAATCGTACAAATCGACATAAGCTATTTTGTCGTATTGCCACAGATATAAACGAGAAATCTCCCTCCCACTTCCAGGCTCATACATCGAATAGAATAATAGACTTGTTAGCTTGTGTTTTTTAAGTAAGCATCTCTACAGACAGATTTCTAAAATGTTTCCACTTGTAAGGGGTACTCGTCGATTTTCATCCTCTTAGCTCAATATTTAACGCGTAAAAAGTTGGTTACATGCAGACAGACAAACGGACCGACGGACATGGCTCAATCAGCTCGGCTTTTAATTCTGATTTTATTTCTCTATGTTATCGAACTTACATATGTCCATGTCAAACAATATATTCTAGGCGATAGGGTATACAAATGTATGTATTGTATGTAGTATGATTAACAAAGTGAAAATGCATGGGATTATCGACTTTCTTATCGCTTCTTTCAATTTTCGTTTTGAGCAACTGAGCAACCTTTCTATTGTTCCAGTTATTAAACTTTAGAAATTATAGCTTATTGACAGCTTAGACCTTTTGTTAGATACGAGACCCTTTACGGTGTTGAACTCTCCGCGAAAACCAATACATACAACAACTTTACTAACATCATCCCCGATGCAAGAAAGAAAGAATTCTTCCTGTTATGAGAAATAACGACTCTAATCAAACAATAATGTCAATAGCTTTATAGCTACTATGTGCATCCATGTGGTTTCCGTACATGCAAAATTCTATTTCCGTGTACTTACGTCGAAATGATAGTATTATATTATAATAAGATAAAATTATTTTGAAATAATCTTTTCATTGGAAGCTAGGGGGTGCCATCTACTGTCGTCCCATACAGTCCAAAGACTAATCAAACACTTGTACATGTCCGACGCATACACAAATTACCATTTCAATTGAATTGTCGTCCTTTTTTTCTCCTGGCATGCTAGTTGCGCATGCCAAGCGCAAAACAACGTAAATGGATTCTATTATAATACTTTCATAATAATTTAATATTTTCCACTAAAGGACTTTTATGTTTAATCATTTTTTTTTTTTTTTTTAATTTTTATTTCTTTGGTTGCTTTACATTTTTGCTTTTCAATTTATACCTGTATCAGACCCAGCTCTATGCCTTTTTGCCGAGGATTTAATTTGCTTTCCTAGCCCCACCCCATGCTCTGGGTGTGACGGTCACAGTGCAATTGCTCTTTTTTTTTTTTCTCCATTTACCAAGCATTTAATGCGGAGGCGGTATGTGGGTGGAGTGCTAGCTCTCTGTGTATGTTGAATCCTATGATTTGCCGGATAAAGACCATTTGCACGTGTACCACCCGGGCGCGTCCTGACAGTTACCACAAAGCACGCTGGCCAAGTCGGGGTCGTTGTAGGTGGTTTTGTGCTGAATCCGATGCCGCGCTTCTACTGCTGCAGCGGAAAAATTGTATCGCGTGCGTAATTGAAAACAAACCCCCAATCCAAGCGGAAAGGTATAGAAAAGGATTTGACTAGTTTTTATTTTGCTATTTCTCTATTATTTTTTTTTTTTTTTTTTAGAATGCTTTGCATTTGCTATTCGGTTTGGTTTTGCTGGGTGTTTTTCCTAACCGTGTGATCTGTTTGTGATTTCTGTTGAATGTCGGGGAGGAGGTAAATAAATTAAGGAAATAAAAAATAAGATGGAAAACCATTTCGCGAGGAAGAGAAGTGCAATATATTTGTTTCATTTGAACTTCTGGGTTGAAATGGTGAGTGCTGCAGAAAGTGGCCATAGAGAAGCGATGCATTGGCCGTTGTGGAAGATCACATTCGTTAGTTGGTCTCGTCAAACGAACGGAAATGCATTCGAGATTTTTATTTTGCAATTTGGGTTGATGCAATTGTATACGCTCAAATGGGTTGATGAACGGCGGTTAGAATATATTGCATATTCAAGGGATTTTTCAACATAATAATACTTTTCAGGGTTTCGTTAGATGTTGCTGCTAGAAACTAATATTTGCTTCAAGATTTGATTTTAAGGAGCGGCAGGATTTAAGAGAAAACAAGCAGAAATTGTCAGGAAAGGAATGTATGTTATCTATCGCTAATTTTCTATCTACTCAATTTTTAGTACAGCATGTTTAATGGTAAATTTTAAAATGAAATGAAATCATAACATGTTGATCGCAGGTAATGAATGCAAACCTTTTTTGTTTGCAACTTTACTCTTCCAAACAAAAAAGGTCATATCAGAAAGCTATACTCTAAATCCAAATCTGTTTGTTCTTTTTTGTTGATTATGTGCCTAAAAACTTACCCGATGGTTAATATTCACTGAGGTTTCGATTAAGGTACTGCTTTATGCTGATGACCTCGTCATACTGGCTGACTATCGTGTCACACTTCAGCTGCAAATTAGTAGACTAGAACACTACTGTAATACGTTGAGCCTGCAAACCAGTACTGCTAAGTTAAACATTGTGTTTTTTGAACCTACTCATCGCAGGAGGGCTGTTCAATTGAACTGGGCTCTGGGGCGAGACTACAGGTTGTCAAACAATTTAGGTATCTTGGGTTTCTTATCCCATACAACCTCGATCTGAGACCCCATGTGTAGGGAAATGTGTGGCAGCAAAAACGGCTATTAACCTCGTGTGTAGAAGATTCTTTTGCTACTACTAGTGGTGGACGCAGTAATCAACAACTGCCTTTGCTATGCTAACCAAGTTTTTTGTTATAGGTACCTTTAGGAGTTTGGAAAAGTTGAAAGTTTTTTCTGCAAACGTATCTTTAGGCTTCCAATATCAACGACGACATATGCAATACACGTCGAATCCGGGACTCCTCAAATCTACTGGAAGAATTTGAAAGCTAATGCTGATTACATCATCAAAGTTTTGCAGAGGCCTGGCACCAACCTGCTAATGATGAAATATGCGCTTCATTGTAGACTAATCCCTTTTCAAGAATGGGATGATATTGCTTGCTCTGTAGGTATACGTTTTGATACAGGCGATGTCATCATTATAATAATTGGCGAGCATGTTCTTACAATGGTATTGCAAGGGTCGACGAAGCATTTTACCGGCAGTGTTTGGTAAGAGCTCGAGAGTCTTTAGCTGGAATGATTTATAAGGAACTGAACCACACACTGGGTGTTAACAACTATTTTAACAGGGACTTGTCATCCTCTGAAATAAGCTTCTTTTTCAAAGCTAAAACTTAAATTTTAGGTCTTAATTACACCCCACACAGACTCGATTTCCGAGCAACTTGTCCCCTTTGCAATTGTAACAAAATTGAAGATATCTTCCACTTCCTAGGAGTATGTCCTACTCTGCAAAACAAATACTTGTTGTTTGAACCGTGAACCATTAGTGTGACGATCGATGACGCTACCACTATACCAACGCCAACTTTGCTGCAGAGAGAATATGAGTATGAATTTTGTGCTATATTACACCAATAGTATTAGAACGGGCGATATAGGCACGAACTACCAGTATATTAACTGATGATTTTCTATGGTGTGTACGTGATTTTTAATCTTTTTTTATTGGATACGATTCCTAACTCCTGTGACTATTTTTCTCGGAAGGCTTGTAACTATTGAAATTGAGACTGACTTTGATTAGCTTACCCTTGTTTCTTGCTTATACCCCCACCAAGTGTTGTGCTTTATTCATCGATGCACCATTGAACAATTGAGTTTTTGACTTGAATCTTTCATCAATATTCACGATTGCTCTTATCGATTAATTTTTCTACTACCTTATATAAAGAAAAAAATATTGTCGTCAACTTAAAAACCGTTCTCGCATAAACCTATTAATTGGCTTCGTTGATGGGAAAATATTTGTATATGAAGGACTACTGCCTTGTGGGCGCCGTGGCGTAAGTGGTTAGTGTGTCGGATCACTACGCATGAGGTTCCAAGTTCGAATCCCAGAAAACACCAAACAAGTTTTTTTCACGGCCCCACTTCTCGCGAGCTTCTGACAAACATCCGAGAGTATTGTTGTCATGAAAAAGCTTCTCAAATCGCCGTTCGGATTCGGCGTTAAACTGTAGGTCCCTTCCATTTATGTGAAAAATATAACGCACACAACGTGAGTGGTTGCGAGAAGCTAGGCCCTGGCACTTAAAGAGCTGTTGCGCCAAATATTTATTTATTCTACTACTGCCTTTGGGACATTAAAAGACCTTTACTAACTATTAGTTTAGTAATCATAGGAAGAGCACCACTCCTTTAAAATTTCTTAACTTCATTTCACTCTTCTCACCCCTTCTTGAAAAGTCTAAAGGTTATGTCCTGTTTCCGCCCGGCTTTCCATTCATTCTTATTTATTAGCAAAAATCCTGTCATGTATTTGGTGAAGAAAGTTGGTAGATATGCCATCAAGTCCAACCATTTTAGTTCTCCCAAATACATAACCCGCGGTTAAATTTGTTTCATTATAAGGAGATCATTTGAGTTTGGGAGCATAACGTCATCTCCTCCAGTCAGCCCGGTTACGAGCCAGCTACCTCTAGTTGCGCGCATCAAGTTGGTTGAGGTGATCCTCCACTTGTTTACACCTGAGGTCGTCCCCTACTACGCTGTCCATCCGGGGTGGATTCCAAAATTGTCCTGGCTGGAACGTTGGGCTCCATCCGCTCTACATGACCCAGCCATCTTAGTCGATGTATGTAAACTCTTCTGGCTTGTATAGGCCGTATAGTTCGGCATTGTACCTTCCCCTTCACTCGCCGTCTATAAAGACGTGGCCAAAAGTCGAAGAATTTTTCTCTCAAAGCACCCAAGGGCATCCTAATTTGATTTTGACAAATTCCATGCCTCTGCGCCATACAGCAGGACTGGGATGATTAGTGTCTTATATAGAGTAACCTTATTAGTTCGAAACGAATTTTCAAAAACATCCGCCGTAGGCATCCTAAAAGATGATATTGGGTCACATTTCGTTCCTTGTCTCTTAAAACTCCAGTTATATCCTCGCAAGCTATACCATGACAAAATTCAATCAACAAACTCCAAACCCTGTCAAAGTCCTATAAAATATTCCAAAGCCCATTAGTGTGTAGATTAAATTTAAGTCCCAAAATCTCTTCTTTCAAAAAAGCAGACCCACAAAAAAAGATGACATCCACATCATAACAAACATATCATCGCTGCTAATGAAGGCACTTTCCGTTTCACCTGCGGAACAGTAGTACCTGCCCAGTAGCTTACAAGCACTGACAACCTGTTAAAATCACTTCATCAGACACTTTACCCACTTTCTGTGTGTGAACGTGCAGCCCTAGTGGACATCTTCTCTTGATTATCTCGTTAGGCCCGACAATGGCCAACGATAGAATATTAAATCACTTACCATGTAAACATTGACATTCATTACCAGCTTGTGGACTTTTTATTATTTTCAATTTCGCTCTTTGTCTGGTGGAAATTACCTATTTTTTATTTTTTTACCCAACCATTGTATCGTCTACCAGACCAGAGGAGGGGAAGTCCAAAGGGAAACAATGTCATAGTGCAGTGCATGTAGCACACTTCTGCCGCACTAACAAAATTACTTTGGAAACATTTTTCTTGTGTCGTTGTCGATCCACGGTACCTACATACCTGTGTGTGGACCAGCTACCTTTGTTTTGACGCTGTACTTGCACTTTACTTTCATTGACATTCATTTTTGGCCACCACCGTCGCCACCATCACCACCATCCACAGCAGGAGCAACAGCGGCGGTAGTGACGGCGACACCGACATGAAAGGCGCTATTGCAGGACTAATTCTCCTTCTCTCAGTGTTTGTCTTTGCTTAATGTCTCATGGCAATTCCAGTGTTGTGTTCATTACTTTGTTTCAATTTGCTGAGTTGGTGGTTTTTTCTTTTTCCTCGCTTTGTATTGTAGTTCTTAACAATGCTCTGGTTGTTTGCAGATTAACGGTTATAACTTTGTGTTGGTTTAGCCTTTGTAAGCAGTTTTCGATTCGACTTTTCCCTTGCTGGTCTCTCCTGTAAGCCGGAGTAAATTGACAAAATTAAGTTTTGTTCTTTAAATGAAGGTTTTTATCGAGTTTTCCTTCAATATTTTTTCTTTATTGTCGTCAATTATTTTGTTCAATTGAGTATAGCATTTCAGTAGTAAAAAACATAAGTATCAGATCTCTGCATGTAAAATGTGCGGCAGCAACCAATATAGTATTTAATCTCGAAATAAACAAACTATCTATCTATATATTAAGTTTTGTTTGCTATCGAAACTTAAAAAAAAATAAATCGGGCTCAACCGGGATTTGAACCCGGGACCTCTCGCACCCAAAGCGAGAATCATACCCCTAGACCATTGAGCCGCTTGAATGTATCTGGTCGATTTCTTTCATTCTTTTGTTCGTATCTTTTGGCTGAAAGATATTTTTCCTTTCACTTATTTTCTATTTATAAGTTTATAAGACACCTGAGTATACAAGGTGTGACGTCGAAAATTAGTTATTATTTTCACTGCATAGTTTCAAGCGAGGTGTAAAATTTACTTGAGGTCTGTAGGAAGAAGATGAACTTTTAGGCACAATAGCGGTTTGTGTATAAGATGGTACAGTGAAAATCTGGGTAAAACATTCAATGGTATTGACACTAATGGCATGGTAACGATTTGAAAATGAGTAAAACAGATTTTAGTATTAAGAAGTTCTAATGACGAACAACAAATTGCAGTAGCTAGTACCCCTAGAAGTAGCATAAGTTTCGGAGACTAATGACCATTTCAATTTCATATTCCTTGCGGCGAAAATAATAAAAAGTATCTCGAGTTTTAAGGTAATGAAGTTATAGTGGGACGTACGAGTATTTATGTGCAGATTTTAGATTAGATTACATTTTTTTAGAATTAGATAGACTGATTCTTTTTATATTTATAACTTGCGCGCGTTTAAGGGATAATGACTAGCCTTAAAATGTTACGACACAGCGCTGGCGGAAGGAAAATTAGGAAGAGAATGTTTGTGGGTTATAACGAGATGGAAAAATAGAGCTTGAAAAAGCATTCCACAACCGTGTTGTACGTCTCAGAAATAAATCTCTGTATTTAACAGTACGTCCAAAAATAGGCCTCAGGGTGAACTGATGAGCATTCAGGGCGTAGCAATTATTGCGAGCGAACTGTTGAAGGGGCGGAATACAGCTGCTATTTCGTTGGACACTGTATAAAAACTTTATAAAATAAACAGAGACAGGAAACAATTATTCGGTATTCGATCGACATTGACTCAGCAATGCTTCTGTCCCCTATTAGTTTTAACGCACAGTTTTGAATTCGATCCAGTAGATGCACTGTGTTTTTAGGTGCACCGGACCAAACGTTAGAGTTGTACTAGAGCTTGGGGCGAATGTATGCCTTCTTTATCACAGGCAGATCAGAAGAGCTAAAGTGATTCTTGCACCATCTAAGGAATCCTAAACATTTCGCAGCGTTCTTGTCGATTGCAAATGTGTAGTCATTCCAACGTGGGTTGTCTCAGCACGCATACCGAGAATGGAAAGTCTTTCGGTTTCGAAGATGCAGGTGTCTTTTACTTATAAATGGGGTTAAGTTTCGGTTGAGTGACAGAACACAGCATTGTGTTTTCGAAGCACTAAATTCCACTCTATTTCTTACATCCCTTTCAATTATGCTATCAAGAATGGGATTTAATGAGGTTAGCTCCAATTCCAACCGAAAAGCAGGGACGGGAACGAATATGAGAAGCTGAGAGTATTGTCGTCAGCGAAGGAATGTTCGACATTGGATTAGAAGTATATACATAGTAGACAAGAAATTTAAATTTGATGAACTGGCTTATAATAACCATCTCGGTCTGAATATCAGATCATTGAGATGCATTTCAAACTATTAACTGTAGCCGTGCAGGCGTTGTGGTGATCAGTTGTTCGCTTTGTCTAACTTTTCAGCCTGGATAAGAGTATGCACCTAAAAAGCAAGTTTGGCACCTTAATAATGGTTATAACTATGCTGCTTGTACCAGAAGAACCTCTTTGGTGTGGTAACAGTTACCTGGTAGCAAAGGGTGATTTTGTACAGCCCAGCTATTTCGCCTTAAGATTGGTTATAACTGTGCTGCTTGTACCAGAAGAACCTCTTTGGTGTGGTGACAGTGACCTGGTAGCAAAGGCTGATTTTGTACAGCCCAACTATTTCGATAAGTTATAAGATCCCATAAGTTGGTAGATGCTTGTATTAAATAAATGGTTTAAGAAATAGGTGGCGGTCTTTCACTTTTCACAATTCGTTGTAAAGGACATCGTGATACGTCTGATACTGTACACCACTACTTACTTTTACTTATATCCTTTAACCCCTCGGGGGGCATAGGGCGTCAACGCGTATGAGCTGCCTCCAACTCATTCACGTTTGCCTAGGGCGTCCCGGTATTCTGCCTGCCTGGGTGAGCGGATTCCACTGCATGGCGTATTTCGCAATGGAGTTGTCTTCGCGCCGTAGGGTGTGTCCAATCCATTGCCACTTACTTCTTCGTATAATAATGCTTATAGGTTCTTGGTCCGTTCTCGTATAAAGTTTTTCGTTGGAGATGCGGTTCGGCCAAAAAATCCTCAAGATGATTCTTAAGCATTTGTTTACGAAGACTTGCAGCTTGCGTGTGTTAATGATGTCCACCTTCCAAGTACTGCACCCATAAAACAGCACTGATTTTACGTTGGAGCGGAACAGTCGTAGCATGGTTCTTAAGCTGATAACATTGCTTCTCCAGATTTTGGACAGCATTCCGAACGCATCTTAGCCTTCCCGATTCTGCTGCACACATCCTGTTCGGTGCCACCGCGATTAGCCGAGACGATACTTCCTAAATATAGAAAGTTCTCAACTTTCTCGACTTCCTGTGCGGCAATGTTAAGTTGAGCGCGGGTATTAGATTGGCTGTGTTTATTTTTAGCCCCACTTTGTTTGCCTCAGCTTCTAGATTTTGGGCCATCAAATGAAGATCCATTATCCGGTGTGAAAGTAGACAAATATCGTCAGCGTAATCTAGGTGTTTAAGGTAAGATGTCATAGTCCAACGAATTCCATAATTAGCTTCCGTTAATGCTGCACGGAGTACATCGCTGATAACAATCAAGAACAGTAGTGGGGACAGTATGCACCCTTGACGTACTCTACTTTAGACGTCAAAATCGTCCGACACCTTACCATTGTGCACGACGTGACACTTGCCGCCCTCGTATGTAGCCTTGATAACAGCTATAAGTTTTTCTGGAATGCCTCTCCTGCGCAAGGCCAACCAGATAGCATCTCGATTCAAGCTGTCGAAAGCCTTCTCGAAGTCGATAAACAGTAAATGTAGCGGAGACCTATACTCAACGCATTGTTCGATTATGATCCGTAAGGTGTTTATGTGGTCGATGCAGGAGGATCCAGCCCGAAAGCCTGCCAGTCCGACATCGAGAGTTGAATCTAAATGCTCTTTAATTCGTTCTAGAATTATTCCAGTTATTATTTTGGCTACAGCTGGAAGAGCACATATACCTCTCCAGTTACCGCACTCCATCAAGTTACCCTTCTTTGGAAGCTTAATGATCATCCCCCTTTTCCACTCCTGTGGAAATTGTTCACTATCCCAAGCTCTCTGTATTAGCGGATGCAGCAAATCTGCCGATGTATTTGGCGCCGCTTGAAATAGCTCGGAAGGGATTCCATCAATACCCACCGCTTTGTTCTTCTTGAGGGACTTGATTGCTGTTATTATTTCGGTTTTACTGGGAGGTACGGTGCGAATTCGGGAATTTGTTGCTTCGAACTGCTCATTCGAATTCAAGACCATACCGCCATCGTCTAAGTGATTTAGCACTGTAGCAAAATGTTCTCTCCATCTAGTGAGCTGACCCTTATCCGAAATCAGAAGCTTACCGTCTAGACTCTTCACTGGATGTTGTTTGGAGTTTCGACCACCAATGAGCTCCTTAGTGATGTTGTAAACAGTCCTATTGTCGCACCTGCTCGCTGCTTCTTCAGCCCTTGAGGCCAGTGAGTTGACATATTGACGTTTGTCACGTCTCACACTACGCTGCACTTCTTTCTTCTTCGCACGGTATTGGGCTTCAAACTCGGTTCTCTCTACTGCTGAGGCCGCTGCAATCCGAGCCTTGATTGTTGTACGCTCATCGATCCGTCTCCAGGTGTCTGTCGAAAGCCATGTGTGGTGGTGTTTCTGCTTTTTCCCGACATACGTGCGGGCCCCAGTCGCAAAAGCATTTTTCGCAGCACTCCAGTGGTCATCCATGTTCTCTTGCAATATGCTGCTGATTGCTTCTGCTTCTAAGGCAAGATGGTCCTTGAACTGTTGGCGCACTTGGGGAACCTTGAGCCTGTCGATATTAAACCTGGTGATGTTAAGTAGGTTTGAGTGGTTGCTGTTAACGGATGCAGTACGAAGGCGTAAATGAGCTACCATAAGATGGTGATCTCGTTCTTGTCCGACGTCAGCTCCACGTCTGTTTCGGACGTCCAGGGGACAATTTCTAAAGCGGCGACTAATCGCAATGTGGTCGATCTGGTTGGATGTTTGTTGTCTATCAGTAGAGACCCAACTGATCTTATGGCAGGTGTTATGCTTAAACAGCGTACCTCCGATGACTAGGCTGTTGGTATTGCAGAAGTCCACAAACCACTCACCATTGTCATTACGGTCTCCCACGCCGTGAATTCCTATCACGTGCTTAAGCATGGTGTTGTCGCTACCCACCTTGGCATTGAGATCTCCCATCACCATTACGATGTCCCCATTAGGCGTTTGGTTGTAGGCGGCGCCTAAGTGGCTATAAAAATCATCCTCAGATGAGTCTAGAGTCGGAGCAGAACACTGTATGATGGTAATTTTTCTAACTCTACTCTGGAACCTAGCTGTCAATATCCGGTCACTATGGGGTTTCCAGTATATGAGGCTACTATGTGCTGCTGGGGTTAGCATGAGTCCTACGCCGGAACTCCGTGCACTTCCAGCTGGTTTACGAGAGAAGAGCATGACAGTGCTTTTTGTTGGGGAGATGTATTCCCCAGCATCGTACCATCTTATCTCGCTCAGCCCTAAGATGTCGATTTTATACCGTGCGAATTCGCGCTCCAATTAGAGGAATCTGGCTTTATGAGGCCCTTCCTTGAGTGAGTCCTGGAGGGTGTTAACGTTCCAGAATCTGATCGTTGTCCGTGTTCGATAGCCAAAGGTCGTCAACAAATTATCAGTCCTTATCCGAGGCGATAGTATCCGTTTCGGAGCAATAGTTTCTCTTACGGTAGCGGCTCGCTGGGCCACAGACCAACCGACACTGTTGTTTGGCGCAGGAAGCTCGCCATTCGTCCTCTCCCGTTAGCAATTTCCGAAGAAATTCTCAGATGGCACCACGAGGAGGTGGGAGTAGGGCTTACTAACAGAGCTGCTAGGTTTTCGGCTGCAGTGGCTCCTTCTCGTTACTTAGCGGAGCAGCACCTATCGGGAGATGCTGCCCCTACGAGGCCTTTGTTAGTCGTTTGCCACTGTACACCACTAGTTGAAATTAAATTCCAAAATATGATTCGATGGGATCCTGGCATATCCGCAGGTTGTTTTCTTCATGACTGAATGTTCTTAACTCTGAGCTAGTAGCCAGTAGTTTGATACGGTTGTGAAATAAATTGTAATACTGAGACATGCCACTCGTTGAGTCTTTTCTAAAAATTTCAGCTGACCTTCTCACGAGTGTATATTGCAAGCATATTTTGCACGCTCAGGACAATTAGTCTTGAAAGCACTACCATGTGAGATGTCTCATGAAAAAACCCTGAAGGAGCAGCCTTTTTAATGAGGTATGCACCTAAAAGGCTTATAAAGTGAGTTTTGATTTTATAACAGGTACACTATGCAAAATGATGTGGGCGCCGTGGCGTAAGTGGTTAGTGTGTCGGATCAGTTCGCATGAGGTTCCAAGTTCGAATCCCAGAAAACACCAAAAAGTTTTTTTTCACGGCCCCACCTCTTGCGAGCGTCTGACAAACGTCCGAGAGTATTGTTGTCACGAAAAAGCTTCTCAAATCGCCGTTCGGAGTTGCCATTAAACTGTAGGTCCCTTCCTTTCGTGTGAAAAATATAACGCACACAACATGAGTGGTTGCGAGAAGCTAGGCCCTGGCACTTTAAAGAGCTGTTGCGCCAAATATTTGTTTTTTTTTTTTGTTATGCAAAACGATGTAAATGTTTTAATACCTGAATTTTTAACTTTTAGAGAAAACTTTGATAATTTATAAACTGTAAGGGGTTTATTGCGAGAGTCTATTCACAATCGAATTCAAGTCGAATAGAATTAAAGTCAATTGTCGGTATTGTGAGAGTCTATTCACAATAGAAATAAAGGCGAATAGAATTAAAGTCTTTGTTATCGGTATTGCGAGTCTCTATCTATCGATATTGTTCCATTTGATAGAATTGTCAATTCTATCGGAAATTCCTGGTCGACTTTTGTTTGAAAAGATGATAAGCACACAAGACAGTGGATAACGATGAAAATAAGTAAGTATATTTTGATTTATATTTAAGTTAAAAGGTTTTTTATGCAAACTGATTTATTTTTTTTTACAAAAATAAGGAAAAAATTTACGAAACGGCAGATGGAAAAATTGGGGTGCGTGTTGGAAAAAATCCGCTTGTGGCAAAAGGCATTTGCATTTGTCTAGAGGATTGGAGTGCACTCTTAAATTTCCTCTGTGTCGAAGTGTTGTCACAATTCCAGCTCGTCGTACGTCTACATTCATCCTCAAATACATCAAATAAAATAAAACTATCTTTTTGTAAACACCAACAAATCATACGAAGATTTGACATTTGAGTTGAAAGCTCGATTCGAGAGCTTTTCCTTTTCTATTTCTGAAAGTCGATTCTATTTCAGCAATTCTATATCGTTACCCGATACCAATTTTAAGCTTGATAGAATCGACAAAAGTCGAATAGACTCTCGCAATAACCCCTAAGTTAAACGTGTAAACAGTTTCACTGCTCTCTTTGCAAAAAGTACTGAAGTCTGACCACCTTAAAAGAAGCAGCAATTTTCATTGAATCTGCAGTAAGTTGTGGTGGTCATGGTGTAGTGGTATCGTCGTCGATTGCAACGCTAATGGTTCAGTAGTCCTGAGTCAGTAAGCATTTATTTCTCATAAAATATATACAGTCAGTCCGATCAATTGCGAAAGCTTGTGTGAACACTATGGCAATAGGTTGGTCATATAACTGGAAAAATTGTTCGCTCTGTTGATGGTCGATATGCCCATGACATCGGTGGTCGCAAGCAAAGACAAAACAAAATAAATCTCCCCAGTTATCTTGACGCCACTCCCGGAGTTTTTCGGAAACAACATCTGAGTTTCAAACCACTACACCAATCTTTCTCTTTCTCTATCTATCCTTTCGTACGCCCGCACTATGTAAAAACATTTAAAGGGTATTCGCAACCCCCCAAGTGCGCGCAAATTACAATAAAATATATACATATATATTGTATATACATACATATATGTACTTACGAGTAAATGTATCAAAGTTTCAGCCTGCAACCGCATTGCGAGTTGTTTGCCTAGGCGTATTGTGAAGCCAGTCGCCAGCTTCCCGCATTCCCCAGCGCTCTTGAACTGATTTATTTAAAAACGTACGTTGTACTTGCATACGAACTTAGCAACGCCTATCCCTTCCTTCCTTGCCGTCGTTAAGTTTACTTGAAATTATATTTTACAACAATTTCAATCGTTTCAACCGTCAATTAGAAACATATAACTCGGTTAACAATAAATTAAGAAACAGCAAATAAATTCCTCCCGCCTTATGTGTCAGTATGAATCATTTTGCATTGATTACAGGTACAATCAAAAGTGTAGTTCAGCAGCTAGCAATTATTTATTCAAATTTATTCAACTATCAGTTATAATTTCAAGATCAGTTTTAATTCATAAATTCAGTTCGTATTGCGTAGAGTTTAACAATAAATAGTGACAACATAATGCGCTGATGTTTGTTATACTACACCAGTGAATCAGTGGGTCTTAGCTGCGTAATTACTGGCAGTCCAGCAGCTGTTGTCTGATCTACTTCGTTTTGATAGTGACCTCTGGTATGTGTCTGAAAACGAGAGCATATTAAATTTTAGTTGACTACATTCAGTTGGCGACTTCGTTGCTTTAAGACAGTGTACGCATGTCCGCAAGGATGTGATCTGGTAACTTCCACGTTGCATTGTGATTTATTTATAAGCAATTTACAAGCAAGTCAGGGCAATTTGCTAGACAAGTGAAATGATAGAATCAGCTCTTAATAGTCTCGGAAAATGGACTAGAGATTGTGAACTTCACGTCAACCCAGACAAGACAGGGTTGGCAATACAATAAAAACTCCCAAAGCTAGCAACGGCGAAACTCTCCTTTTCGGATCGCACTCGATGTCTTAGTATTGTGCTAGATAGAAAACTAAACTGGAAGACACCATATTTATTTATTTATTAGCTTAATACAAGCAAGCTTAAATCTAAACTTAAGAACTAACAACGAGGGACCTTAACTCTAAGCTTAACATTTTTTTTTTTTTTTTTTTTCATGAAGAGGTGTACAGGGACTTTCTAAGGGCGGATAGACTCGAATAAAAGTCTAGGGTGTTCTGTGAGTTATTTGCCAGGCGTAACATTCTGGTGGGTGGTGAGGGAGAAGAAAGAGCGGTATGGACCTGAGGTTTCGAGGGTTAGTGCGAAGGGAAATCATTTCCAGTAGTGCGGTGGAATCGATCATACCGGTTAATAATTGGTGCACGAAAAGTATGTCAGCGACTTCGCGACGTTTTGTAAGGGTTTGCAGGTTAATCAATTTTAGCCGGTCTTCATAGGGAGGTAAGATATAGTTGTCGGCCCATGGGAGACCGCGTAAGGCAAATACCAAGGCATTGGCTTAAGGAAAGAGTCCGTAAGGCTAGCAATGCTCTCTTCATGTGTAAAAGGATTGCGGAAAAAAAATGAGGCTTGGAACCTGCAATGATGCACTGACTATATATCATGGTAGTCAGACCCATCTTTACCTACTCGTATGGTGCTCTTGGGCAACGAATACAAAAAACACATGGGATATGTTGGCTATGGTACAAAGAACAGGCTGTATTGGCACCACGGGTACTCTACGCACTACGCCCACGGCTGCCTTCGAGATCTTTCTGTATCTTTTACCATTAGACCTACAAATAAATTTACAAGCGGGCAATAATGCGCTTCCGGGGCGCAGGGCTTTTTAAAACCATTAATGTGGGGCATAGCTCCGTTCTTAGGGAATCATTTCCCGATATACCTGATAAATCGGACAATAACCTTGGTGCCCTAGACTTTGACACCTCATGCGAAGTGATGTACCCTGTTAAAGAGGATTGGCAAAGGGAAACAGTCTCTGTCAACAATGATATTGCAATATATACAGATGGTTCAAAGACCAGCGAGGAAACGGATAAAGGATATGAGGAAAAATACTCAGAAAAAGTATGCGTACATTTGTAAAAAAATAGGTAAAGGGAAGAAAATAAATAAAAATGAATATCTTGTTGGGTAGTCCTTTTGTTTGATGACTTCTTTTAGTTCTGATTGGCATCGAATTGACCAGGTTTGAAGTTTCCGTAAGTGTGATACTTTTCCATTTTTTTTTTTTTCAAAGTCATAAGAGCATATCTTTCGATATAATAGTTCTCTGGCGAATCCTTCTTTCTAGTAAATCACACAAATGCTATTTAGGATTTAAATTTGGTGATTGAGGCGGGGAATATAACTGTTTTGGAACGCTGTAGAGCTCCCACATAATATGATAATTAGAAGCATAAATGTATGTGGCTAAGAGGATTATGCTCGACAGAATCATCAGTATAGTTAACCTAAGATAGACCAACTTAGAAGGACATATGGTGTCCAAGGCCTTGTGGCCTGTGTTAGATCGCAGGAAATCTAGGGAGGTTATAAAACTAGGCAGATCGCGGCTAAGAACAGCGATAGGGATACTATCTGGTTGTATGAAATTAGGATTATCGAATATGGATGTATGCATGTACTGCAATGACCTACAGGTCTCATAGGACGACATAACACATCTACTTTGTGAATACCAAGGCATTGGCAATACTAGGTTAGATGCCTTGAAAGATCCTTTTTTTAATAACTTAGGAAAAGTTTAATCCTTGCATTTTATGATAACCTGATATCCCTACTCAACCTCACCTAGAGAGAAAAGACTCAAATAATATATAAAGCTTTAGACTACTGTAAATCTTAGAACTAATAGCGACATCGACAAGAGGGTACGTAAAGAAGAAGAAGACTAGAGGGTACGTAGGGAGAAATGGTGATTATAATTACTTACAATTTACATTTAGGAAGAAGGATTGTTGGAGACAGTGCTCATAAGGAAGTACATTATAGGGATCTACCCATGACAAACCATGAACCGCGAAATGAATGAACCTTCTTTGAACAGATTCGATTGTTAAGAAGATGATTTATACCAAGCTAGCATATTTAAAGAGAAGTCTTAAGAAGGTAGTATAAAGGGACTTAGTAACTTTGTTAGAAAATTCTTTAGACCTTCGTTTAACGAAACCGAAAGCAGCGTTAATGATGCTTTCAATATGTGCATGGAAGTTACACAAGGGACCAGTTCATTACGGATAAAATATTTCCTAATGGGGTGGTGGGAGATCTTTACGGTATAGGTTGAGATTTTCTGAAATTAAGTTCATGAAAGCGATTGCGACACAAATATACACAAAATCACCTTGTAAGCCGTATAAATCTCTGGGAGATGATATAATTTTGGAAATTCTCATATCATCTACAAAGGCGGAAAGATCAGAATCCATAATGACGGAGTCAACGTTATTAATTGTAAGAACTAATTGCATTGGTCCCAAATGCTTCCCAAGAGGGACATCGGGCGTAGTGGTAATGGGGTTGGATATTGAGAACCTTAAAATGAATGTACTGGCGGCCATCCAAGTACGATTTTATCCTCAAAATAAACTTGGGTTTGCAACCTATGTCAACACTTTGTCAAAAGGCTTGCTGAAATCGGTAGCAAAATTTCGTCAACCTAATTAGACTAGTGGTGGTGAATCTTTTAAACATTTTGTCATACACAATGCTTTCAAATAGCAATCGGGAGATAGTTGCGAACGTCGCTCTTAGAGCTTTTTTTTTGTGATATAGGGATGCGTATATTCGTGCTGTACACTTTACAGAATAGTTCTAAAAAATCGATAAGCCTGAATCCGTTTTCAAAGTCGTGTCGTGGAGGCTACATTTCCTGACGGACTTTGTATTTGAGACTAGCAGCACTAGCGGCTTTTAAAAAACGTATTGTGATTGCCATTCGTTTCTATGATCTATGACCTTCAATTTCTCAAAATAAATATTCTAATCAATAAAATTAGTTTCATGAAAATCGATGAAGCTATTTGACGTTATTTTGGTTATAGCTAGTAAACTGCGCTAAACTTTGGGAACATCATAAAAATCATAATGCAGCGGAAGCTGCTCATGAATTGTCTGAAGCCAGGCTCAAAGATAATGGCCGCTCTAGAAGACCAGCAGACCTGGATAATGATGCACTGCGTAGCAACCTGGATGAAGACCTATTCGCATTCTTTAAGGAATTAGTCGATGCATAGGCACGCAAAAACACCTGGAAATGTCTAAGTTCGGAAAATGGGTTGAATGCTTTAACTGAAAGAAATCTGCAGCAACGAATAACAATGTGCTTTTCGTTGCTCTCTCGGTTAAATTTCGGGCAAGGATCCACCCAAAAAAGTTGATGCTCTCTATATGGTGGGATATGCGTGGTGTTGTCCATTTTGAAATATTCCGAAATTATATCGATTGAAGGCAACAGTAAAAAAAATCCGGCAATCAAGGCAATGCCAGATAAATATGAGAAAATATGCATCATCCAGCGTACTCTCCTGACATTTCCCCTACCGATTACTATCAGAAGTTTCCAAGATCATCTAAGCAATCGGATAATGGCAAATCAGACTGATGTCGAAAGTGTGTTGGACAAGTTTTTCCTCTCTAAACCAGATAGTCCAGGAAAAATTCACATGCAGCAAGGAAAACAACTGTAACAGGCTGAATTTTTGCTACAAATAATTTTTGTAGGAGAAACCATTCACGAGGTACAGCGAGGTTTTGAGAAAAGGTTTACGAAAGGTGCGTACGAAACAATATTTTAATTTAATATTGTATTTAATATTGTATTTACAACTTATTCTCAAAGTTTATGGGATTCGCGTCTAAAAACTAATCGAGCTTTTGTCGGACATCAGTCTCTGCATTAAACTCATTCATTCTCAGTTTGAAATCTTCGAAAAAGATGGAAATCACATGGTATTAGATCAGAGAAATATGGTGGATGAGTCATTACTTTCCATTCATAGTGCCTCAATTTATGTATAGTTTTTTATACCATGTGCAGTAGGGCGTTGTCATGTTGAAAAATAACTCCTCCTCATCAATAGCTTCATTTACACGGTCCAATTTGCCCCCAGTATAAATCCTTGGTTATGGCTTTGACTTGCAGAAATTATTCTTTTCATATCCGACCACACACAAATAGCATAATATTCTTGGAATGAAATCCTTCTTTCAGATTGTTGGTCTGCTTATTATCGTCTACGCTTAATATTGTAATAGAGAACTAATTTTGCTTGCCAATTATTCAATTTCTGTAACGTAGAGCATTCGTTGTCTAACTATATAATGAATCCCAGCCTCTGTCGTCGTTGAGTATGTTAATCGTTTCCTCCAACTCAAGTCTATGTACTCCAAAGCTATTTAAACGAAATTCTTTAAGAATGGGACACACTGGTAGAAAGCGGTATACGTCCTCACGCTCTTTCTGGTAGCTTATATTATACAGGATAGGAAGTTTTGGGCGGTGCGGGATATAATTTATGGGTAAGAGTTCTGCTCTTATTTTAAAGATAGTGCTCATCATATCGATGGACTTACCAGCTAAAAAATATGTTTTATCTCATATATAGTGGTTCAGTGCTATAGTTTAGTCTGCACTGCGATTCCTGCGCTACACTTACGAATTTATCGTATAATCTTTGACCTGTTTTCTGTAGTAGAACATTAAACTTTTTCTTCACAGATACTAACTGCTACTTGGGGGTAACTGATAGTTTGTACTCGCAATCAGACACTAACTTTTTCCACCCTTGTACACAAATTCCTCTGGTCAATAGCATATGCGATAGAACTATTTTTGGTAGTCTGTCTACGTTCATTGCCATGACTCGTACCACATAGTTTAAGTGAAGCTTGAGAGAGTCCAAGAACAGAGGAACTATACCTGTCTACACTATACCTAATTGGAGCTCGCTTTGATTCTGCTAATTTGGATGTTATGCGATTCTTCATGTTAAGGTTTGATGCAATCAAAACTCCTTAGAACTTATGTTATTCTCGCACAACTTCAATTTACTCAGCCTGATACGTCCACTTTTCTCTCCTGCAGTACCTACAGCTGTCTAAATTTTATCACAGATCGGCAAAAACCCCACGAAGGCTTAAAAGTGTCGTTACCTTTGCCTTCAAGGCTATAGTTCCTAGAACGGAAACATCGGAACTTGATCTTGGCTTAAAAAAGTTCCAAAACATAATTCACTTTCAGAATCACACAGTAAACAAAATAAACTCTCAACAAAATTAAAGAAATATAATAATAAATATTGTCTAGGAGTGATTTCATTTATTATCCTTAAATAAAATGCAGATGTACAAAGAATTTACATACTATTATTGTCTTAATAAGTTTAGTAAACAAATTCATATTATTTTCCTTAAATTTTACATTATATCGAAAAAAAAAAGTTTTAAATTTCATTTTTAATATTTGACCGCGATAAAAGTGTATCCTTTCTGTCGGTGTACGAGTATGTGTGGCGTGTGTGTGTGTTTGTCTTTACTTAAAGTAGTTGCTTTGAATGTCAAAGCATTGCTATCCTCTAAATTGCATTAAAGTACAAATTTCCATAGCACATTGCAAAAATATCTCGAATTAAAAAAAAAAAAAAATGTATCTAAAATGTTCCTCTTGTGTATTTGTCTTATTTTTTATTCATCCAACCGAATATTATTTTCCATTGCAGTTATTTGTATCACTTTATCTTCATCAACCGATTTATTTATTAAAAATATCGTCGACCAGTTGCTTCGTAATGATACGATGTGGCCGAGTTGGATTCACCTTTGGTCGCTGATAGAGCCTGGCATTGATAGCATAGAGCCTTGGCGATAGATCACAACGTACATTGAACCACCAATCGCATACGAATACTGCCTGCGAGAATTGTGTTCCATTGGGGCAGAGGAAACTCGCCTGTCGTCCATCGATGTCACAGTAGTGCCAACCTGAAACAATACCAAAAAAAAAAGAGAAAGAAGATCCAAAAAATCATTTATTCGTTCGAAATGGAAACCCATTTGTGTGTTTGCGACCGCACCTTGACATCTTGTTTCCATATCGGCAAAAAAGCCCGGATACGGTTGTTCATCACAATAGAAATTGGTATAGGGTATCGCCGAAAGGATCGGGTAATCCGTTCCCGGTCGACCTGCAAGGAAATGGGATAAAATGAATATTTAGGACACATTGGGAGGGGAAATGCAATTATTTTGTGTTAAGAACAGATGCACAATCCCAGTAGAGGGTTGGAAAAAAAAAAAAAAAGATTCTGCTACCCAAACGAGCTAAATCGTGTCGTTTGTCTCAATCAAATTATTTAAAAAAGCACCCAGTCGGTGGCGGGAGAGCAGAGGCAGAGTGGCTGCTCCTAATTTACTGCATGGAATCGCAAATGGAATGGAACCCATTTTACGATTTTTATAAGTGCACTAACCGGACACCCGAGTGTATTCTATTATTTTGCAATTGGACATGCAGTGCCTGAAGGTGAAGTGAAAATAAAAAAATAAAAAACTCGGAATAAGAGCTGATACTAATTTCCCCACAAAGCGAATGACTCGAGGGCAATGGCTTGTATAACAGCGAGACAGAGGCACCACCCCCTGTTGCTGTTGATTGGAAAAAATTGAATGGACATAAATTCATTTGTGTTTTCGTAGGATATAACATTTTTTCATGATACTATATGAATTTCTATTCAAAATATGGTTGCAAGTATGCATATCACCAAGTAATGTTACAGAGAATCATTTGACATTTGTACTTTGACCAATTAGCTGGATTGATATATGTATATTCAAGTACGTATTGTATATTATCTAAAATTAGTATAGATTGGTGCCTAACTGGCTATCTTCACAAATAATAGTGAACTTCTACATCATTCAAGGACATCCATGCCCCAACTTCAAATAGTATGGTTTCGATATTGAATAAATTACAAGCCATGTTCCACTAAGCATGTATTTTTGAATTCCTGCAAGAGGGGCACAATTTTTTGTCGTCAGTGGGAAAATATAACCTCACTATCAATCGGTTGCGACACCTTTTTGAAATTGTTGTAGCAAAGACATCAATCCATTTACATTCTTATGATGTCAGAAGTAGTCAGAGGTACTTGCTCAGGCCCATTAGAACACAAATAACTTGAAGAAAACGAAAAAATATTTTAGATAGTGCCCTAACTATTTGGCGGCATTTACCGTCAGAATGTGTTAAAGCAAATGGTTGTCAAATTTATAAATAATTTGTAATAATAATAATACTCGTTGAAAGTCAGAACCCTTACCCGGTATTGATTTCCCCAATTCCAAGTACTCCCTCACTGAAGGACTTAAAAAGTTTGTTGGTATCGTTGGTACATCCTTCTCCTGTGATCCACTGTCTTCATTATCTAGATCTTGTTGCGGTTCAGGTTCGAAATTTACTGGTTCTGGAGCGCGAGGCCTCTTAGCACGCTTGGAACGAACTGTTTCACGGCAATCTGTAAAAAATAAAAATGAAATTAAGACATTGCTATGTTTTGAAGGAATTGTGTTAAAATTCGATTTGGTTCAACGATTTCTTATAGGTAATACCCAATATATTTTTATAGCTGCTAAAACATTAAATTAAATAAGAAACAAAACAGTATACGTTTTCTAAGCTGCATACTCGTTTGTTTGCACTGCTCGAGGATCATGTATACTATTAAAATCCATCATTTATGTTACAAATGATACCAGCCAAGTCGTTTATTTTAAATGGCTCAATAAGGGCACTCGATCACTGAAATTTAACAAAACAAGCTGTATTTGAGGAATGGGCGAAATCTTTATTACGGATTAAAGTAAATTCAATGCAATTATGTTTTCAAATGAGATTCACGGCTTCGTTAGCAGGAAACAATATGAGAACCCCAATTTTTCTATATAAATCAGGTTGGATTTCAGCAATGGCCTAAATTACGTCGTTCTCCAGGTCATAAACTGTTGCTGAATTATTAGCATAGACCAATGGAAGCAGAGAGAGCTTCGTTATCTTCAACGCGACTGGCACCCTTTTTCAATTCAGCTTCGGCATGAGCAACATTGGATTCAAACTTTCTGTACAGTAATGTTTTCGGCAACCTAATAGTCGCGGAACATCTTTTATGCTCTACCTAGTCTAGCCATAAATACTGAAACAACTTGATATTGGAATAAAAGGAAAACAAATTAATATTAAAAAAAAATTAAGATATTTGGTATATTATATAAGAAACAAGAAACATTTTTATTCAAAATGATCGCATTTGGCATTAGCACAGGCCCATAATCGCTCTGGCCAACGGTCAATGGCGGCACGTACCTTTTCCAATGGAAAATTGTGCACTGCTTTCACAAGGGATGCCTTCAGCGACTCAATTGTGGTGTGTTTTTTAAAGCAGGCCATACCCTCCAAAGCTGACCACAACTCATAATCCAGAGGGTTCAAATCTGAGGCCAATGATGATGGCGAATCTTCGGCCTTTATAAAGTCAGGTACATTCTCTTCTAACCATTTTTGAGTTGTCTTGGTCTTATGACCAGGAGAAGAGTCCTGCTGATATGACCACGGGTTATTTTCCAAAAGAGAATGGTTTATTGGTTTAACCACAGTCTCTAAAACGGTATTCTGGTATACTTTAGCCGAAGTTTTGATGCCTTTTTCGCAAAAATGCAGCTCAGTAACCCCATTATAAGAGACACCCCACCAAACCATTACGTACGTCGGATGGTGACCTCTCTGAACTCTGGGAATCATTTGTGAAGCTTCTTTAGACCTATGTATGCACATAAACTTTATCATTTTGTTTGTTGAATTTTTCTTCAACAGTAAAAATGTTGTCATCGGTATACAAAATTTTTCGGTATTTTTTCTTCGCGTACCGTGATAGCAGTTTTTTTTTGATTTCCGCTCTCTATTTTTTTTTTTTTTTCACTGCCACTGTAAGCAGATGTCGTGTAGATCTACGGTATGCTCTGAATCCAAGGTCATCTTAATTGATCCTTAAGAACGTTCTGGAAGTAATACCCATCTCATGGGACAACATTTTCTACTTCCGAAGTGGATTCCGGCGAATTCGAGCACTGACCGCCTTGGCAGCATTTTTTGTTCGAACTGAACGCCGACGCTCCGATCTTTGGCAGTCCTTAAATCCCCCGGTTTCTGCGAATCTTTTTATCGTTCGATAAATAAAAACGCGGCTAATTTGTAGCCCCAGCAATTTTTTTAAAATTTACTTCGCATCCAGTCCACTTTTGTGCAACGCAATTCTATTTTCTTTATCTCCCCATTCCAAGTTGACATTTTAAAATGTTGGCTTTAATTGAATATTCATTTCAAGTAGAGGAGCTACTTCACAAATTACTGTAAAAAAAAATAACGGGACTTGCTCTCCCAAATGAATAATACAGGGTGTTTCAGTATTTATGGCTAGACTAGGTATAAAGGGCGCCGTGGCGTAAGTGGTTAGTGTGTCGGATCACTACGCATGAGGTTCCAAGTTCGAATCCCAGAAAACACCAAAAAGGTTTTTAAACGTTCCCACCTCTCGCGAGCATCTGACAAACATCCGAGAGTATTGTTGTCACGAAAAAGCTTCTCAAATCGCCGTTCGGACTCGGCATTAAACTGTAGGTCCCTTCCATTCGTGTGAAAAATATAACGTACACAACATGAGTGGTTGCGAGAAGCTAGGCCTTGGCACTTTAAAGAGCTGTTGCGCCAAATATTTGTATGTTTTGTAGGTATAAAGGACCAATATATGTAGAACCAGGTTTATTTTCGACACTTATTTACTGTATAAAGATTTGCTTAAAATAGTGCAATCCTTTCCTAACTTCAAAAATAGGATTTCATAAATTTCACTTCGAAAAATGTTAAAACTTTTGCAAGCCTTTTTAAATAAAATTGTGCTTTGAAATGTAATCGTATATGGTATACTCGTACTTATGATACAACTAAAAATAAGAGCAAACAATTTAAGGAAAGGAGTTATTTGCTATCTTTTTGCTTACTTTTTTTTATGGTAGGAAAGGACATAAATACTTTATGGATGCTTGTAACCCATGCTACGAGTTATGCCCAACTTCATGCTCCTGCATGGTTACATGCTAAAAACCTCTCCTATTGTTCCCCATTTCTTTACTTCTTTTTTAGCTGCAAGACTTGACAGAATCTTCGTTTCTCGTTGCTCGTTCCTCTATACGCAGTTGCTGCACCATACTCGTGATGACTTCAAGTGCAGTCTCCCAGCCTTCTCTGTTCGCCAACATAAAGATGATGCCTCTGTGTAATTTTGGGGCGTGTGGCGTAGGTGGTTAGTGTGTCGGATCACTACGCATGAGGTTCCAAGTTCGAATCCCAGAAAACACCAAAAAGTTTTTTCACGGTCCCACCGAGCGTCTGACAAACATCCGAGAGTATTGTTGTCACGAAAAAGCTTCTCAAATCGCCGTTCGGAGTCGGCATTAAACTGTAGGTCCCTTCCATTCGTGTGAAAAATATAACGCACACAACATGAGTGGTTCCGAGAAGCTAGGCCCTGGCACTTTAAAGAGCTGTTGCGCCAAATATTTGTATTTTTGTATTTTGTAATATTGGGATTCCATCATACATGCTATGCGTTCTGTATTTTTCCTTCACAGTACTGACAGAATGGGTCGCTTATGCTTGTAGAGGTACTCCCGGAAGCATCGATGCCCCAATAGAAATTGTATTAAGTAATATCAACTTGTATAATTTATTATTATGTCCATTGTATATTGATTTATACTAGTATCGCGTGTGGTTAAAATTCGACCGAGGGGAACAAACAAACATCCAGAGAAACAACACTATTTATTTGTTTTCATAACTTATTTTTGTAATATTCTCCTGTACAGGGAAGGCAAAGGGATCTAAGCTCATACAGCCATGAACGTGATAATATGCTTTCAATTAATTGGTTAAAGCGTTTTGCATGGGGAAATATGTTATGTGTCTGTTCACTTTATCTTTATTTTACCTGACTTAATGGTAACATACTCGTACACACATGATTCGTTTTTTCTACACATCTATGGCACAGTACCTTTCGAATGATATAAGTTTCATCTCCCTCCGTTTGTAATAAATACTAAAAAAACGTACGATGAATTTTGTGTTCACGTATTAATATATAAGATGCCCATCGCCCTTTAGTTATGATACTCCATCTATGTTGCCATTATGCTTTTATAACTTCTATAGTTGTTTTTCTGTCATCGTGATCGTTTTCGTGTAGTGCCGCCGTCTTCTTCGCTTCTAGATCGATAGGCATCCAGCCTGAGATTGCACTTATCGCATCCGCTGACACAGTTCTAAAGGCGCAGCATACCCTTAAAGATCCATTTATACGCAGAGTTCATCCTTGTAATATACTACTTACGGTCCCTGATGCCCATATTTTTACCGCATTAAAGAGTGTTGACTTAATCACACTTGATAGGAAGTCTATGATTAGCTGCCTTGGTCTCCGAATATTTGACTTTAGTCTGCATAGTTCCGGGACTGCCCGAGAGGCCTTCTCTCCTGTGTACGTTACGTGATCCTTGAAGCTGAGTCTGTGGTCCAGCAATACTCCCAGCTACTTGATGTACAGCTACGTCTTGATGATTTACTCACCGACCTGTATGGTTAAGTGTTCCACTTTTTTACAGCTGCTTATGAGAGCGGCTTCGGTTTTGTGGTCCGCTAGTTCCAAACCTGATGTCTGCAGTCTTAGCTTCATGTTTGTGATCGTTTGATTGCAGTTTTGCATCACTTCCTCTAATGTTTTGGCCACTACTACAACTACAATATCGTTAGCATAACCGATGATGTCTACTCCACTCGGCTTTTGTGTTCTTAGTACGCCATCGTACTTTATGTTCCATTGAATTGGTCCCACGACCCACGACGTGTCATAATAGAGGGTTCTATCTTCGAAATAGTTGCCAATTATCCGCAGTAGGTAGTTTGGTACTTGCAGGTCGCTCAGTGCTCTTAGTATACAGCTCCAGTCATCTGAATTGAACGCATTCTTGACGTTCAATACTGTTTTGTCTCTCCGAGCCATCTTTATCCCGCAATTGCTTCACGTACTATGTCACACACAGCTTGTATTGCATGGTTGGTGATTCCTTTCTTTCTAAATCCGAACTATTGGTTACAAAGCCAAACAAACTATTGCTATCTATCAATTGATGAACAATTGATGAACAAACCTTGTAATAGAATTTTAGTAATTTTTGGTGCAATATTCAATGTATATTCAAACGTAAGCTAATGGACGACATCATCCCCATACAACCAGCCGACCCAGTGCGATAATTAGGCCCCTGAGACATACTGGGCGCCGTGGCGTAAGTGGTTAGTGTGTCGGATCAGTACGCATGAGGTTCCAAGTTCGAATCCCACAAAATACCAAAAAGTTTTTTCACGGTCCCACCTCTCGCGAGCGTCTGACAAACACCCGAGAGTAATGTTGTCAAAAAATGCTTCTCAAATCGCCGTTCGGATTAAACATTAAACTGTAGGTCCCTTCCATTCGTGTGAAAAATATAACGCACACAACATGAGTGGTTGCGAGAAGCTAGGCCCTGGCACTTTAAAGAGCTGTTGCGCCAAATATTTGTATTTGTAGTCATACTGACAACAAATGCAAAGCAATAGGTCGAAAGAGCAGACAGTTCCTGATATATCTGATTCGCTGAAGGATAGTACCGAATCAAGCATAAGCAGTTGCAAATAGCAAGCGCAAAGGCTATGCTCCTTTCGGTATATGTATTTCACTAAATGACCGGTCATAATTCCACAATTTTAATTCAATCTTTTTTTTTTTAACTTACGTTTAAGAATTTAACTTCTAATGCAATTGCACGACGTACGTTGAAAGTAAAGCGAAGAGATAGGAAAGACTTACATTTGTTGTAGTGGTTTTAACTCAGGTGATATGAGATTGCAGTACATGCTTGCTTACATCCATGGTGATGTCCCAACTAGTCGGGAAAAATTTGCTGTGACTTTTGCATTCGCTTCTGATTTTCTTTCTTTTTCACAACTCATGAATGATCGCATCATTTAATTTTTGCACTTTACAACTTGAATGGATATGGTTAGTACTTGTGCCGAAACTTGTCACTCAATGACTGAACATATTACCACTGCCCAATACAAACACCCACATAATGGATGGGTGGATAACAAATCCACAGACATTTAATGTTAACTCAAGACCCAATGCAATGTGATAAAACAAATCCACTTATTGAGCAACTCGTATATTGCTGCACCTAAACAACCATGGCTGAGGACTAATTTTCTAAAAACTTGAATATGGTAAATCAGTTTTTTTTTGGCATGCACTCCGAGCTTTTGTTATTTTTTACTCCATCAAGCTATTTCCAATTAAGGCTTTGACGTTTGATTGCGATAATAATTTTTTAATTGGTGTTTTTATTGTTAAAATTGATCAAATTTAATTTATTGTTCCATCTTGATACTATTTTCTTTAAATACGTTGCCATTTGTAATATAATTATAAAAGAATATAACTGTGGAAAAAATGTGGAGTATTTCTTACAACATATCTAAACTGGACACCTAAAACTAATAACTAGGTACAGTGACGTAATTAGGTTTTAAAGCAAAAAAAAAAATGTGCTGCAATGTAATCCTACTAAAAGGGCAATTAACAGATGTGAAAAAAATTAGTATTCACCAAGTGCAACCATAAATGCTGGCATAAAATATGCTTCTGAAACCTGACTCAAGAAAAAAACCAACCTAAGCGGAACGAAGATAATTGTCAGCCTTACAGAGAAATCAATCATTCATCAGTTTGTTTTCGGTAGTTACTGTCTATCTCAGGTAGCCCGGGCACACTCATTAATTAAATCGTTTGCAATTTCCTACATACAATCCAGCGCGCCATGGTATAATTTATGGGGCTTATCTATGTGTCTATGGTGAATTTTTTTTTTTATAGCTACGCTACACTACGCCTTGTTTCGTGCGGCTTTTGGTTAAGTGTGCCCCTCGCTCAATCGATATAAATTCATCTTGATTACTTCCTCGGTTTCGAATTACTCGTAACGCAGCACCTCGCTTTGGGAGCTCGATTTGTTTAATTTAAATCGAGCGTGGATCTCTTATGTGGTTTTGAGTGTTACTCAAACATCGCAAAATATTAAATAGATGTGGTATTGAGGTGCCCTTGTGGGTGGTTTTTGTGGTCTCAAAATTAGGGCTGTTCAGTGTTATGTTGGCTAAGTGTAAGGTAAATAGTATGTCTTTTTTTTCTACTCAATCTTTTGAGACTGACGTAGTATCAAGCGGAGAAAAAACGACATCTTTGTACCTGCCAATGAAACTCGTTAACACGTCGTCGTTCATATTCGCATGGCGCGGATATTGTAATATGCACCAACGTCCCAGTGCACTGTGCCAGAGAGTGAGTGTGATGTAATAACGAGGCTGTTGACCTTCAACGACAACGACTTACAAGTGTGCTTGCCCTGCCCGAGAGATTTTTCGTTAAATTTACTCAAAAAAGAGAAAAAGTTTATGTTTTTTTTTATTTTCTTCATTTTTTTTGTTGCTTATTTCCTTATAAGCTTTGCCGCACAACAGTCTCCGTACAAGGTGGCCCACAATTTGGTTTGTTAATTTCAGTTAAAAAAAAAAATTGCGTATATAATGTACGATACACCTGTGAGTTGCGACGGCCCTGACCTTCGCCTTGTTCCTCGATTCGTTTTGCACGAATATTCCATGATTGCGCTTTCAATAAATTCTATTTGTGGGATTAAAGTGATTCTGCGATACAATTTATTGCGAAAGATAAACATAATTAATTTTCGGACTACATACATACAATCTATGCATAATTATAAGGAAATCATTTTAAGTGAATTATCCCACTTAAAGAGTTAATAAACAGCATCAAACAATGGAACAATAGCAAACGAATTTTCGTATTTATCTAATGGAATCAAAACATTCTGAAATACATCTGAGTGTTTAAAAAAAAATCTTGAAGCAAACAAACAATTACAGAATTGGATCTACAAGGTCCCCGCCGGGCTTTTGTTAAATAATGAGTGGCTGAGTTTTGGGCAAATTGATGTGATCGTTTTGTAATCGGTGGTAATCTCCAGTTAAGGAAGTAACATTCACATTAGGTCATGGTTTTAATAGATGACAATTTTAAATGTTGATTAGTACGTTAACTACAGTAAACCAATATTTTGTTGGCCCTACTTAAAATTTGATCAAGAAATTATAATTGTCATGAACAGAAATATCAACACAAAACAGAAGCATTCTTGAAATACTTCCAATTTATAATAAATACATATGTTGCATTTAAAAAATTGTGAATACAATTATTTTTGCGATTGTCAAACCTTGTATTTAAAAAAAAAAACATCGAAAGATCTAACTTTTTACATCTACTTAGGTTAGGTTAAAAGGGGTTAGCTGCAACGAATGAGCGCAGCCTGCTCCCAGATCTCAAACGGATCCATTGTGCTCTTTACCTCTACTTAGTCCTGCTACGAATATTGTCACATGTTCTAACAACAAAATGAAGAACAACAATCTAAATTCTGATAACTCTGATGTACGAGTATATCGGTATCATATATGTAGTTTGGTCCCTTCCAAGGTCCGTGAAGTGTTAATGACTGTCTGCGTCAGAGCTATTAAGATATTAGTATATTTCTCCGACAAGTAAACCCCCTTTTAAATGATCCAGCACGCTCAGCAGAGCATTTATTTCGATTGGACACACTGAAGTTTTTGTGTCCCTCAAATAAGAGGTCCGATTTAGATTTGAAAAGACCCCCGCCTCAGTTCTACCGTGCATATGCATTCATCCATGGAAATAAATATTTCTCCCAACTTCCTGTCCTGGATCCACCCATATTTAATTAGAGTTCTGTGTGACATTTCACCAGCACGAAGTGTTTACTAGACTTCAACCATGTTTTGCCTCACGAATGATGACTTGAGCACGGAGCCCTTATTTGTATCTATAGTATATAGACCAAGATTAACAGACTGGGACAGGCTTGTAAAGTAACTCTCTACTGGGTACCAGGGCAGACACCCCGTTTCTTAGACCGGAACCTTTCTGCGTGATATGGCCACACAAAATACGGAAAGAGCTGAGGAAAGAAAAAGAGAACAAATGGATCAAGCATTGGAATGATATCCCCCAACTGAGACAGGCGAAAGAACTTCTGGGAAGCCACAACCAGAAAAGTAGCGAAATCTGACTAAGATTAGCAAGAACCGACTTCGCATCTTGACAGGTATGCTAACGGGCCACTATAGACCGAAGGAGCGCCTTAGAAAACTGGGACTAGAAGGGAACGGGCACTGCAGATTTTTCAGAGATCTCGAAGAAATACTAGCACACATTCTTATGGAATGCGAAGCATTAATCCACAAAAAAAAGACACACTTAGGTGCATATCTCCTATCACAGACGGATCTAACCTTCGCTGGATCCATTTCAGATACTCCGGTTCATCAAAACAGCTGGACTAGAGAAAGTGCTCTAAATCGAGCATATCATCAACTAGACCCTTAGTTTTGGGGGCACAATATATCCACTGAACGTAGATAAGGTGCACATCCACCTTACAAACCATGCGGACCGCTCCATATGATAATGTTCTAATTTTTTTACGTATATTATTCTATGATACTTCAATTCATCTAGCCCAACTGCTTGTACTCAAAACCAACAAGCCGGTAGGGCTTGACGGTATTCCAGCAGAGCTCTTACGAGCAGCGCCCACAACATCGGCTGAGCTTCTGCTTCTACTTATAGAGAGAGCTTGGGAAGCTGAGAGCTTTCCTAACGAGTGGCAAAAGGGAATGATCGTCAAGCTTCCTAAGAAAGGAAATTTAATGGAGTGCGGAAACTGGAGGGGTATCTACGTGCTGCCTGCTGTAGCTAAGATAATAGCTAAAATCACCCTGGAGCGAATTAAACAACATCTCGAAGACACACTCGATGCCGAACAAACAGGTTTCCGCTCTGGATCCTCCTGTGCCGACCGCATTATCATCGAACAGATGAATATCGATCGCCACTGCACCTGCTGTTCATCGATTTTGAGAAGGCGTTCAATTGTGTCAACAGGGAGTTTATTTGGCGTTCCTTACGCAGGAGAGGTATTCCCGATAAACTAATTTCTACTATCAAAGCTACATATGAAGGCTCCAAATGTCACGTTCTGCACAGGGGGAGGTTGTCAGAGGAATTTGAGATCCAAAGTGGGGTAAGACAAGGCTGTATCCTTTCACCAATATTATTCCTATTGGTGATTAGCAGGGTTAGGATTTTGTTGACATAAAAAAGTAAAAAAAGGCAAAACAAAACACTTAAAAAGGCAAAAAAAAGGCATTTATTAAAAAATAAGAAAAGGAAAGTAAATGCACATTTAGTTATAGTAGCATTGAACTGCCAAGAGCTTTTTGAAATTTCTGGTAATAATCTTCTCCGGTTCTGTCTTAGAAGCGCCTTTAGAGAGCTAAATGACCTTACTACTTCAGCTGAAACGAGTGGGGCCCATTTAAAGCTTTCAACATTATTAACATCAATATTTTCTGGAAGTTTGGAATCCAAGTCGCCGTTCATTATAGAATTTATCTGCTCAATAGTTTTCAGTCCCGTATTTGCATTGAAAACGGCAGTAAACTTCTTCAGGACTTCCTTTGCAATCGGCCCTTTTGCTTTTTCCAAGTTTTGCTGAATGTTCTTTAAAACCGGCAACACTTCGCCAATTGATGTTCCTTGATCAGAATATTACTAGTTAAAATTATAAGTACAGACTCTCAAAAATACCTGTCTTCGAAAATTCGTTTTTTTTGGGTCGACTAAAAACCTAAAATTGACTTTGATGTACGCCAGCTGCGCTTGTACTGCTTCATCTTCAATCAATTCCTTTGCAAACACAACACAGCTTGCATCGTCTTCAAGAACGCTGACGATTTTTTTAATCTGAGCAAAATAATCCGCATATTATGTCTTCTTCTTCTTCTTCCTTTTATCAGCGAGGTTATGATCCGAAAACAAGGGATCACAACCCTCCCACTTCACCGCATTTTTACTGATCCGCCTGTGGGGTTCGCCTATTTGAACTCAGAAAATATCGGCAGGCCCGCCGATTTTGGATCACTCGGTTACTGAGGCCAATGAAATGCCGATGTCGTCGCATTTGTCTGATCCAGGCGTTTATAGGCCTGCCTTTCCTACATCGCGATGTCTTTGGAACGTGCATAGATATTACCTTTTTAGCAGGGTTCATATGATCTCTTCTTTGAACGTGGCAATACCAGCTGAGCCGGTCGCACTCTATTCTATTATGTATTGTATACAAACAAGAAATATGTAATAGTTATACACAGTAACGTCTGCGGTCACATACAAGTAGGTATGCGTATTACGTAGTGTGAGTAAGACGCATGTTTGCACAGATATACATACATGCAAACGCGCATTTTTCTGCAATTTTTTTTAGCGAACAAACTTTGAGAAAAAGCAAATTAGGCAAAAAAGGCAATAACGATATAAAAAGGCAAAAAAAGGCAAAATAAAATACATATATTTGGAATCAGGAGAACATGAAACGTGTTTGTGTAAAGTCAATACTATCTTCCGATTAAGCAAAAAAAAGAGGCAAAGTTAGCAAAATCCTATCCCTGGTGATTAGCGATGTGCTTCATGCAGCTTTGTCGACGGGAAACGGAGGTATTCGATGGACTCTTACATCTTAACTGAAACATCTTGACTACGCAGACGATGTATGCTTACTCTCCCACAGAATTATGGACCTCCACCAAATGACAGCAGATGTGGAGAGGGAGGCAGGTGTCGTCGGGCTGAAAATTAATACGGCAAAAACTAAAATTATCAGCCTTGGAACTAACTCATCGGCTCAAATATGCATTGCTGGACAACCGGTAGAGAGAGTAGAGGATTTCCAATATCTTGGGAGTATTGTCTCGACCGATGGTGGAACCGAACTGGATATAGCCAACAGGATCGCCAAAGCAAAGTCCGCGTTCGGGATGTTGTCCACAATATGTGGAATACCAGAATAAGACTGTTCCGCTCCAACGTTGAATCCGTGCTGCTATATGGTTGCAGCACGTGGAGAGTGACCACTACTATCACCAGAAGCTGCAAAAGTTTGTTAATAGGTGCCTGTGCAATATCTTAAGGATTTTCGGGCCCAATCGTATCTCTAACGAACACCTTTACGAGAAAACGGGTCAGGAACCAATAGGCACAACCATCCAACGGCGGAAGTGGCAGTGGATTGGTCACATGTTCCGAAAGGGTGACAGTTCCATAGCGAACCATGCTATGCAATGGAACCCTCTAACTCAGGATGGCAGAAGACCTGGCGGTCCGCGGAAAACATGGCGCAGAACAGTCGAGAAGGAGGCACGGCAGTTGCCAGAAACCGTACACGATGGCGCGTAGGCGTAGTAGAGGCCCTAGGACCCACAAGGGGGTACAGGGCATTAGTAAAGTAAGTAACTGCTTGTATAGTTCTTATGCGACAATTGTTCATTCTACTTTATTACAGTGAGCAATGCACTTTGAAAAAGTACCGATGCGTCACAATAACTCAGATTTGACTTCAAAAGTTAGGTTAGATACACCTATCTACACAATGTTAACGTAAAATATTTCGCAATGTTTATAATTTATTCTTTTAATTGACTACCAGAATTGAAATTCTATTGATACACATGTGACAAGCACGTAATTTTTCAGTATATAGCCCCAAAATAAGGAACAATTTCTAATGCATAAACGATCTCCACCCAAAGTACGATTTGTACAAATTGTTACGCAAATTCATGTAACAAAGAACAATCTGTTCGAAGTCAAATTTATGTCGCGATTTCAATCTATCGGTCGTGCACTATTTCACGATCACTATGTAGTTGGGTTAAAATGCGTGAAGTACTTTTTCTTTTTTTTTTTTGCGTATTATTGCGTCTGTATAGTCGAAGGTCTGGTCTGTATTTTATTTCAAATCAGATGATGTATGCACTTTTACGAAGTTCATTTTCAAAGTGAATTGCCAAACAGTTCTGTTTGCAAACCCTCATGAGACTTTAATACAGTACTACCTCGGTAATGTGAATTTCCCGATAATGTGAACTCACAAATCTATACATTATTATCTCTATAATGTGAACTTTGACATTTTCACACCTCTATAATGTGAACTTTTCCATATTATACCAAATGTTATTTATTCGGAGAAAAACCTTTTTCATCTTATGTGAGCATTCGTTATTCGAACATATTGTTATTTTTAGTTGAAAGAAATGTTCCGGTAATGTGAAGCCCTCCAAAATGTGAACAGGCCCTTGTTTTAATTAGTTCACATTATCGAGGTAGTACTGTACTATGAAGTACACTTAAACACTATAAAGTGCTCACCAATTGCTTATCTGCTATTCGGTCCTCGAACGTTTATACACCTATTAATGTCTCGTCTGGTTTGGATAACATTTTCCTTAGTGAATTTAAAAGCCTTAAATTCACACAGTGGCTACCTGCGGTTTTATAATATCCATTACATATGCTCTGATATGAAAAACGTACAAATCTTAAATCTCCATGCACTGTAATGTATGGAAAAATCGGTAGCTGGCAGGATACAAGTTGACCGAAATAGTATCCAACTAGACTGGATTTTTTCTGCTATATCAGAAAACTAATTTTGGCTCAGGCTGCAAGTGCTTTTATATTTGTAACGCTTTTACGTTAGCTCGACAACAAGCATGTAAATATAGTATAGAAGAAATCAATATATCTCAGAGCTATACAGCTTGTTAAATATTGTCCTCACGTATAAATTATCAGATTCATTTGAAAGCAACTGATGGTATTGCACCACTAATACTCGCTGAAAAAGCTCTGCATTGCTGATATAGAGAGTACATTCCACAATGTCAAGAAATATAAATACCACGCTGAGTAGCATCGCTTGAAGTCACTGCGTCTAAAGATACGCAGGGTTATCGTGAATAAATTTTCCCTCGGAATTTTTCCCCCGAACAAAAATTCGGTATCTTCAAAAAAGAGGAAATAATTCCGCGGAAAAGAAATAGGTAGCATGAATGGCAATTCAGGAGAATTTTCAACGCAATCGCGATGTTTAATTGTTTCCTGATGAATTTTTTCCCTATTTTTGAAGATACCCAATTTTTGTTCGGGGGAAAAATTCCGAGGGAAAATTTATTCACGATAACCCTGACGATGTAAGCAGGAGTCATTTCCGACTGCGGTTGGTTCTAGTTGTCATCGAAGCATTAATGCTTGAAGAGATTGAATGTCGGCAGAATCTTCTTCTTCTTCTTCCTTTTATCAGCGAGGTTATGATGCGAAAATAAAGGATCATAACCCTCCTACTTCACTACATTTCTACTGATACTCTTGGGGGGTTCGCCTGTCGGCAGTATGTTCATAGAAAACTGATACGAATAAAAAAATGCACCCACAATTTAAAATGCCTACAATTTGGAGAAGATCGCTCAAAATCTCTGATAAACCTAGGGCTTATCCCCGAGATTAAAACACTCGTTGATTCTTTCTATGCATGTGACTGTATTTTCGACAGAAATTGTGGACCAAACTTGAAGGCATCCTTTGGATGAATGCAGTGATACTCACTTACAATAGCAACGTAGTCTCACGACATGACTTCCATTAATCTCCAAACCATAACAAACTACAAGGGCTATCCTGCATCAACGTGAATGGTGCTATGAAAACAAGTCTAATAGAGAGGCTGGAATTAATCCTCGACTTGTCGCTTTGACTGCTAGAACTCAGGCTAAAATATGCTTTTAAGTAGATGCCCTATCAATGGCAAAAGTCACCGACTTAGATAAAAATAAATAAATAAATATTTGGCGCAACAGCTCTTAAAGTGCCAGGGCCTAGCTTCTCGCAACCACTCATGTTGTGTGCGTTATATTTTTCACACGAATGGAAGGGACCTACAGTTTAGTGCCGTATCCGAACGGCGATTTGAGAAGCTTTTTCGTGACAACAATACTCTCGAATATTTGTCAGACACTCGCGAGAGGTGGGACCGTGAAAAAACTTGTTGGTGTTTTCTGGGATTCTTACTTACTTACGCCACAGCGCCCACCGACTTAGATAGCCAGGTGGATATAGGAACAATTCATGTTGTCGCAATTTAACTGAAACTTACTAAGCGTTGTCGCTCAAGGTTCTTGGCGCCAAGCTCAATGTAAAACTCTGCTGTGTCCCTAAGCACAAGGATGAAATAAGTCACGATCTGGCGAAAAAGGAGCGCTAGATTGAGAACAAGTTGACCAAAAAACCAGTACTCCACTCTTAAAACTTACGGTACATAGACAACTAGATCCAGCGAACTTACAAAAGAGGCAGTGGAGCACTGTCTGTGCTGATAACTGAATAGCTATCATAGCCATAGCCCAAGCCATTGCCAAACTTGAAATTTAAAACTTTCTGTTGTCCAATCTGAGGTTGATATAAAGGATATTCATCTATAGAGTCCAGTAACTCTTAAACTTCGTTTTACTACGCGGGTTTGGACTGTTTTTTATTTTTTATTTATTTAAGTTTAATATTATACATGCACATATGTACGTATAACTTAACCTTATACCCTACTCATGTATAAATAAATAATAAAAAATTACCCAAAACTACGGGGAGGAGGAACTACTCGTATGAAGTATAGGTTAGGATAGGCCTGCCAGCTGAGAATCGCCAACACACTTACATCAATAATCCATTGTGATACCACGTGGATCATGGGAATAAGTTTCTCTCTACCTACTCGTTAAACCATTTTGAGCTTCTTATGAAGCGTAGGAGCCTCTTAATATCGATGTCTATCAGGTCGCCTATATCAGTTTAATAGGGGGCTCCTAGGTGAAGCTTCCTTCTACGGGAGAGAGCTCGACAGAAACAAAGAAGGTGAGGAATAGTTTCTTCCTCTTCTTCATCCATGCAGCTTCTACAAAAGTCGTTCGCAAAAAGGCCCAGCCTTGTAGTATACTTGCCTATTAGACAGTGCCCAGTGATGACACCTATTGTAGTGCGGGTATACGATCTATTGAGAGAAATCAAATTCTAAGAACATTTTAGATCCAGCTTCGGCCAAATCTGTTTTGTCGCTAGACATGTTGATCCACTTGTCCACCTAAGATTTGTACTCTCGACAGTATCCAGCTTAAATTTAAGTTTGTGAGCAGCGATTGGTATACATCAGGTGCCATTATCCGGCAAGATTGGTATAGTTGTTTCTATTCTGGCGAGTTCATCGGCCTTACAATTCCCTTGAATGTCCATATGCCCCGGCACCCAACATAGGTGCATATTGAACTGCTCAGCCATCTCCGCAAGAGACGAGCGGCTGTCTAAGTCAAAAGCTACTAAGGAATTTATAGAGGTCGAATCCAGGGATTTGATTGCTGCTTGGCCGTCTAAAAAGATGCGGAAATCCCTAGCAGATATCATGTTTTTCTTAAGCCAAGGCTTCTTTAATCGTTTCTAAGTATAAATCTGCTGCACTGAAGATCAAAAGAGTGTTGACATTGGTTCGTTACAGCTGTAATTGGTATGGCAAAAATTAAGCTGGAATAGGGGTAGAGACTTTAGGTGGCGTGGGTTGGTGTTAAGGGAGATAGTTTGGAGCAGCGCAGGGCAATCGATGGTCGCTTCTTATACGTAATGTACAAAGAGTATATCGGCAACTTCTTAACGTTTTCCAGGTGTCTGACCGTTAATCATTTTCAAACGATCCTCATAGGATTTAAGATGTATTTGTCGCACCAAGGAAGGTCGAAATGGATTAACTTGTGTTTTATTCGATGCAAATGAGTATCGTGATAGAGAGACCAGACGTGCCTAGCATATTCAAGAATCGGCTTAGCAAATGTGAAGTGGTGGGATTTCGTAACCAAGGTTTCAAGCATTGCTTAGACCATCATTTTACGAAACCGAGCATAGAGTTGGCTCTGCTAAGGTTAATTATTAACATGGCAGTCAGGGTGACAATGAATTACTGGATAGTGTGTTTGCTGGCGAGCCGATGTAGGTTTGATCCCCAGCAGGGAACAGTCACCCAGACATAAAGAGAAATGAATAAGTACCATCAAAGACTCTAGAAACACTACAAAAATGAAGGTTTCTGCTAGGAGCACAAAGACCGTATCAAGTCTGAATGCTCTAATATTTAGAATTCCTTAAAAAAAAATCTCTGTCGGTTGAAGTTCTTAGCCCTCCTGGACATGAACTATCTTTGTGACTAAACACAACTCCTTACTATCTTCATCTGAGAGGTGAAAGGCATGCTCAAATTTTCCTTCATTACGGAAAAAAACAGTTGCAGATTGCGCATCAACATTGCGTTTATGCACTTATACAACCTTTCCATTCAAAAAAGTTTAATATTGAACAGTAATACTTATCTACTGGTTACAGAATTATGAAATAAGTTCAGCAGTAGCATTAAGTTTATAAAAGCAAAGTGTTGTATAACAGGGTCGTAACGCTAGGATATTTACGAAACTAATCGCCAGTGTTACCACAAGTTTACACAATTCATTCATTGTTTTAAAATTTTGCCGGAAAATATCTTTTTATCTTCCATGTTTAACATTTTTTATTCCATCACTCAAAGGTCATATTTGTAACAATAGCAGAATTGGAGCCTCAGCTCACACCCACCAACAAAAATCTCTTGGAATGTCGTCACTTTAAATTATGGATTTGCTTTAGCACGCAATATGATAATATAGTATTTTTTTGCAACCATTTATCTGCTCAAATTCCATTGAAACACAACCACACGTAGGTCTTACGTAATCAGGCTCCAGCACTCGCACTTTCAAAAGAAAAAAATTCCTTCCTCGCAGCTATGAGAAAATAATGAGACCTAAACCAATGCCTAATTCCCTTAATTTCTAAAAATTGCCCCCTCTGGTGATACACGACCAATCTCTTTCTACACGACACCATGAGTCGGCGACCGTCGTCGTTTTAAAACAAACAAAATGTATCTCTAACAATATGAGCAATGATTTCGCACTTAACGAGGTGAATTTGCTGCCCTCAACAACTGCAATTTACGCCTGATTTGGCCAACTCTAGGTTGCGAAACGTAAGCAATTTTCTATCAATAACACCACTCTCTGTCCTAAGCCCAACCACAAAGACGAGATATCCTGCCGAAGGTGTTAAAACAATTCGCTGAGAAATCACTCACGGCCAAATGACTCCTAAGTCAGCACTTTTTTGGTTTTGTCATTGACGAGGTGGTTATGATTGTAGTTTGCGCTTTGTTGTGTCCGCCGATGCTGTTCAAAAAAAAAAAAAAAAAGTTCAAACACCCAACAAAGGAGTGCATAGTCTCTAAGAGATTACGAAGGAACGCATGCAACTCGAGCAAGAGTCAAATGGGGTTTTTCAAAATTTATGGGTGGTTCGACGAATTAAATCAAAATTCCGACATAAAGGAGTTAACTTGAATGGAATCGCTGCTGCGGCCGCTGGCAGCTGGTCCCAATTGTCCGATTGTTGGCAACTAGTAGAGTTTTGACTGAGACACTAGATCTTTGCTCTTAAATATCGATATGCATATAGTTTATGGGCCACATTAATGAAATCTGACTGAGTCGTAGGCATTTGGGTAGAACAAGTTGATTTCGGTTCGTTGTAGTAGTTAGGCCTACTGATTGGGGGTTTACTGTGGGAATGCTGTGCCGAATTATTTGAATTGTTACATTGAACTGGAGATTAGATATGGTGACCAGATGTGAATTGCTGCGATTTTATTTGTCTAGTAAATATTTGAAATGCTTTGAATGAAATGTTGACAGGTTACTTTCACTTTAGAACTAACTGGACTTCTGTGAAGGGGATTTGCCTTCGTCTAATGAATTCTTAATGTCGCTTGTTGCGTAACCTACTATTTTATTGTCAAATATACTTTCTAGGGATATTTCTTATTTATGAATTATGCAGGGAGATGCATTCGTTGTAAAGGCGTACAGGCAAAAGATATGATGTACCACAAGGCTGCACAGTCATTTTGGAATGCATTTCTTAAAACCACAGCCAAAACCTTCAATTAAGTGGACATTCATTCTGAAGTGGAGCAATATTTTCATTAATCATAAACTTAAAAAAAAAAAAAAAAGTTCAACTTTTTGCATTCGGTTTTTAAAATCATTGGGGTCACCTCGCAAACTGTGGACCTTGGACCTAGCGTCTTTTGCTTTAGCGACTTCTAGCCTTCCTTTTTAGCGATTATAGCGAATCTACTTTTTTTTAGTTTATGAAATCTGGCCATCTGCACATCGACATACAGGAAAGCAACGAAACCAGATATGCAAAATCAACTCATGTCGAAATGTTGTTTTATGAATGAATTTGTGTATTTTGCGTATGAGTATTCTAGAACCTCTGGCGACTTCTAACTTCTTCTTAAGACTCTCTGTATTTTAGCGACTTTTCTCACTTTTTAGAGAACTCAAGTCGATTTTAACATTAGATTCTGACGCCTTAGGCTAAGGCCACGCACTGAGCGGCAAACGACAGATCGGCAAGCGACAGAGGGCAAGCTCAAGCGGCAAGTAACCATTTATTGAGCGGTTAGTTGTGAAAGTATCGTTGTCAAATGCTGCTCGCCGCAATGTTTTACAAAAAAAAAGTCGTTTTAACATTTACAGAACTGTCCTAAGTTAAAAAAAAGAAGATTTGGTGTTCATCCAATAAACCGAAAAAGATCAGGTTATGGCGAACTTCACCATTTGTATAATAATCTTCGACAACATGAAGACCGATTCAGGCAATACCTACGTATGTCAATATAATCATTTGATTTGCTGCTGGAAAAAGTTCGTACCAAAATTACAAAACGAAAGAAACACATTTCTGCAATACACTAAAATAATAGAACAGGGGGCTAACTATGCACTTCGCCGCGATTCATTCCGTTCGCCTCGCGGCGATGATGGCAATTGTGCACAACGATCTCTTGGAATATCGATTTTGGAAAATATTTCCATATTTCCCGTCATATTTCCACAAATATTTCCATTCATCTGTCAAAGTGTCATGGAAAGAATATATTTTGTTTGAAAATTTTGTTAAAACACCAGTGGATAATTAGAACAATGTTTTCAAAAGTGCTTACATAAATAAATATTTGTTTTTCTGCTCTAAATCTCTGCCGCTCAGTGCATGGCCTTAGCCTTATACGAGGGCAAGGTGAAAAGTTCTCGGCCTGACAATGGAAGACTGCGATTTTCAGTTAAAAAATGATTTTCCCATCGCCAACGCACACTTGTGTACAGGTGCATTGTCCTGGTGAAAGATGATTTTTTTCTTCTTCAAGCCAGGCTTCTTTTCGCGAATTTTGGCATCCAGCCTGTAGTTGTTCTGCCTTTCTTAAAGTAATCAATTAACAGGATCGCTTTCGCTTCCCAAAACACACTGGCCATGACCTTTCCGGCAGGTGCGATCGAATTCGCTTTCTTTGGCGCTGAACCACCGGCTTCCACCCACTGCTTCGACTGCTGTTTCGTTTCTGGCGTATAGTGGTGGATCCATGTCTCATCAACGGCGACAAATCGCCGCACAAAAGCGTTTGGATCCCTATTGAATCGCTCCAAAGATTACCGCGAAAATCGTTTGCGCATTTGCTTTTGATCGGCATTCAACAAATGCGGCACCCATCTTGCGCAGAGCGTTCGCATCCCTAAGTTATCATGCACTTTTTCGATGGTTTCGGGTGTGGTTGCGGTTTTTGGTCGTCCTTCACGTGGGTCATCTTCGAGAGACGTGCGACTACGTTTAAATTCAGCTGCTCACTTTTTAACGGTTGACATGGAAGGAGCAGAGTCCCCGTAAAGTTTTTTCAAGTTTGGATGAATTTCCTTAGGGGTTAACCGATCCAAAACGAAGAATTTTATGACCGCACGATATTCAAGTTTATCCATTTTAACGAAAAACACGCAAGACTACTGCAAAAATTCGTGTAAGCAAACTACTTGAGAGAACAAGTTGAAACTTGTCATACGAACTAATGAGAAGTGCACCCAGGCAGGAAACATAAATTGTTGCTGATTGGAACGCTATCTCTGCGTCAGGCCGAGAACTTTTCACCTTGCCCTCGTACTTTTGTGACTAGAATCAATCGACTTTTGACCATTCGGCTACGGCAACACTGATCCGAATTTTTTGAGGAGCCAGTGGACTCGCACCCACAGCAAGATACGTACGCGGATATTCAAATCAGAGTAAAGTCGACGAAATACTATAAGAAGGTTTGACATGCATCAGCTTCAATTGGAAGAAACCGGCAGAGCATTTTGCCGATGGAAAGTTTTTTAACTATAATACAATAAGAAGTCCTACGCTGTCGGCATCAATTGGCCAGTGGCAACGTTGCCAATAAACCATCAGCCGGCTCTGCATTGAGGGTCTGGTTCTCTGATTTGATGAAGAAGACCGATAGCACATGCAACAAAACAATATGCATACAAGTATAGGTAAAAGGATACGTGGAAGGATGATTACAACATCACCAGTATCCTAAAAATTGCGTAAAAGATCTTATCTGCTGTAATGCATGAGCGTCTAAAGCCTCTTGTCATCGGTTTTAAGCAAAGAAAGTCAACCAATTATCAAATGGGAGCACCGCTGCAAATCTAAGAGAAAACCCGAGTATTTCAGATAATCCCAACCTTTTAATCGCTTTTAAGGCCGCCTGCCACAGTGCCTACTTTATATAAAGCCATATCAACTTCTAACATCTATGCCAAGCTCGTCCGTCTCTGTAGGTTAGCAATAAAGAATACACTGCTCCAATAAGTTTTGTAATAATTTCACCGAAACCTATGGTAAGACGGCGCGCTGTTATGCGACAGTGTACCAGCTGTAATGGAAGATGGGGAAAAAAATGCAGGTGACAGGCAAGCAAAGCCACAACCATAAAAGCTACGCAAACATACAACCTCAAAAGGTGCGACGTGCAGGTATCCCAGAGTCCTTAAGCGGGCGTACCGTCCTACCACTTCGAATCATAACCTATACGAAAGCCAAACCTGCACCGGGCTTGAATGGAAGACACCAGCACCATGCAGCCAGAATTCGTCCGATCACCATTAATAGTCGAGAGCCCAGCATAAACAATAACATTGTGTGTCCAAATCTTCACGAAATTCCACCGGGATAGCGCGAAATATTTAGCAAGTAAGTAGTAAAACACTCTTTCGAAAAACGACCCTAACTATCCCAGGCTTGCACTATAGCGCAGGAACATGGACGCTATCGGAAGTGGAATATGATGCATTTGGTTTCTTCGAGAAAATAATTTTTCGAGTGATCCCAGGAGAGGAAGTTGGGTTGACAAAGTAGATAAAGGTACACCTTAAATGGTGCGTGCGAATAAATGAAAGAGCTCTTGTTAGTTGAGGTGAATTTTTAACCAGTTGCTTTGAGGCATAAGCCCCTTGTCTTTTCCAAACTCTGAATGGTTTCGAAGAATGCTTACAATCGGCAGAGAAAGACCTTAATCATATTCCTTCACTGCATGACTGCCAGCCATAATAGCTTAAGCGAAAACTTCATAACAGCTTTGCGTACTTTTTGTTCTGCTTCCTAAGACATGTTTCCGCTTAGTCGTAGACGTTGAACCTTCTACCCATTTTACGTTTTCGACATTTGACCTTTAGTAGCCAACCAATTCAAATATACCGTCAAATTAAAATCACCCTCGCTCGTCAACAACGATCTAACAATAGTCCATTCTTAAATTCACAGCACAAAGCCTTCAACAGAGTATTATTCCACCCAAGCACCACATCTACCAGCCTAATCTTAACCAAACAAAGAATTACATTGTTTCCTTACCAATTAACACTGTTTAATCCAATCTCGTGCAATCATTCCACGTCAATCACATCGAACTCTGCTTGCCATTCAAGACTTTTGATGGCCACTCGCCCCGAGGAGTAAAACCAAATGAAACGACAACGACGTCGGCGACGGCGACTTTACGTCTACCGTCTATCAAAGTTTTGACTTTGTAGAGTTTTGGTAATTAACGAGTGATAGTGAGTGATATCAGGGTTAAAATGCTATCAAGGACCGCATGTACTCACCAAAACGATGTAACACTAAGCCTTCTTGCCTACTGAAGATGTGAAATAGAATTTGACTGCCGTCATGCATTTGTTATGCAAGCATCTTCCTCTTTGCGATGACTTTTTCGAACAAACCTATTGTACTATTATTGATGGTGTATCTACCGATGACGGCGAGACGACCTCAAGCAACGGTGTAGCATCCTAGACAACTTCGAACGACAACGGCGACGGGAAGGATTACTTCCGTATCCGTGGAGAAATTTCCACGTGAGATTTATGTTGCCCATGTTGTAACTGGTGCGGTGGTGCACTCCATAATGTATGTGGTCTCGGGCGTGTAGGTGTGCGGAGCTAGTCAAACCAAGCAAAGGAGGAGACGAAGACATGACTTTGTGGCTCGGCATGCATGTGGAAAGATAGTGCAATCCTTTTACCGGCAACTAGTGGTTGCTGGGAGACTCATCGTCTTTCGGGGTTTAAGGAGCAGGAAATATAAATTTTTAATTTATATCCGGGTGCCGTACGGTTCATGGCGGTGGCGATGACTTGTAATGCTAAGAGTTATGAACCTGTTGCTAAATCATGTGTGGTATTGTTTTCGCCTTACACATGAACTGGAACGTTACTTTTGTTTTCTTGTTTTCGGCTTTGTGTGTAGGTACCGATGATTTATTATGCAACTAGCATAGGGTTTTAAATTCAATTTTTGAAATCATTTAACTGGTTGGAAGGGAAGTCCTTTTTCGGACTTGTTCAAACAATACACTCTTTCCCATAATTACTCGTACTTCACAGAAAGATCAAAATCGCTTAACCTTCTGTCATACTCGTGATTTATTATTTGAAATCTGGGTGAATGGCTGGCGCTGGGAAATCACCGGGTGAACAACGAAAACATCTGACAAATGAGCAATCATTAGAAGCAGTATTCCGCTGTGTATCTTAGGTTTTTCTCATTCAAATCCAAGGTTAATTACCAATAAACTGAACGAACACGATTCGGATGGATTTCATGGGGGCTCAACACAGTCCATTGTGTGTGTCTGGCGCAAGACATCGAAGTGAACGCACAAAAGACAATGAATGGAAGCTTAGAGCTGAGAACCCCCGAAAGCAAGAATCTAGATAAGGGCAAACGACCGCCGTTGGCTGTCTTTGTTCGATTGCCGACATAGATTGTTATGCCAATAAACCCAGGACTGTATTTTCGATGATTGGGTAACCAAATGACAAATTGAAAAGTCTATTCCTAGAGGCTTTAGTAGAGGAGACAGAATCCATAGAAGAACTGAAGTCATACTCTCATCAGTGTCATTGCATTGCTTAAACTCAAGTCAAGTTGGAAGAGGAAAAAATATCGTGGAATCGTGTCACTGACTGGCGACGACAATGATGACAGCGATGTTGTTTGCATGCAACATAAATCAGAGCTGATGGTTATGTCGATGCTGGGTGATGGTGTGTCTTAATCGCCCTTAGTTATGGTGGACTCTTTTTGACTTTTGACTTTTTTTGTATTCGTTAGAAGTGTTCGGTGACGATTGGCGGCCTTGATAGCTTGTCGATTTACCAATAGAGGGAGATATAAATTTGAATATTTTCCACCGATATGGTAAAAGTAAACCTTGAGTTGGTTCACAAAGTCTTTGGCATTATCAGTGGTAAACAAATGAGCCGCTCTGATACCTCGAGTGAGATTTAAATTAATTTGTAAAGTCCTTATTACGGTAGAAAAATATCTGATTATTACGATCTGCAGGTCAGCTCACTGTTAAGAAATTGTAAGTTACTTTTATAATAAGGTAGACACCGAAGAAAGAGTAGGTATTGTGATTATTGATTACGTGCCTTGAAATGTTACTGACAATCACTTTAAATTCGACTTAGACAAGGGTAAGTCACAGCTAAAGCGTTTTCTACTTAAGAAATGATATACGAGTATCTAGGAACTCCTTATTCTCCGCTGGAACATGCTTAACTTACGAGACGAAGACTCGCAAGAGCGAGTCCAGCGCAAGTTGTCAAACTAGTTTCAAACCAAGAAAATGTATGTATTAAGTCACAATGACGCGAGACTCGTGAACTCGTTGCGTCCTAATTTCGAAAAATCGAAACAATTTTCTCGCGGCGAGTTTATCAATGTGTGTACTTTCAAAGAGTTTGGTTTGTTTTCGGGGTTGTCTTACTTTACACACAAAGACAAAAATAAAGCTTAACGACCCGCCGCGTTTGTTGTACTCGTATATTAATAGACCATTATAAAGCGGGAACGATATGATGGCCTCGGATACGCCTCGCTCTCGCATTAGATTTGGTTAAGAATGCCTACTTTTGAATGTGTGCGCCGTATCTAAATACTGAGCTTCATGGTTCGAATCTCAGAAAACGGTGAACATTTGTACGTACGACACAAATGGTTGCGAGACCCTAGGCTTTTTGCCCTTCATGGATTTCTTGCGTCGAATATTTATTTTTTTTCTCTTAAATGCACAATGTATAACATATATTGATGTTTATTTTTGTTTCTTTTCAGGTAAGAAATACAGATTTACCCTATACATGGGTAAGGCATGTTTTATAATATGACTACTACTAAAATAATTTGAATGACGATAAAATGGATTAAATAGGCGCAATTTTAACCACTGTTTGTAGAGATATAAATACATATCTGTGGGCACAAGGAATAACAGCATAAGTACACTAATGTCAAAATTGAAATATTTTTTATATAATTTTCTCTCATGAAAGACGAACCTATAACGCTGAAACACCGCCCCGAGATATCTGGAATTCATTATCTGCAGCGGTTACTGAGTTAAGGGCAGGGAAGTGAGACCATAAATGGTATCTTTAAATACGTTTTCTGAAATGTGAAATGGCACTTATACTGTTATTCCTTGTGGCCACAGATATGTTACCACAGTAGCCAACTTGATCGGAAATTAATAAATGTTTAACGCTCGATTTCTTCCGATGAGTACTAAGATGCCTTAATATCCGGTCTAGCTAGACCAGGCACTAGCTCTGATACTCGATACCAACGAAAAGATAGTACTTGTACATTTCTTCACATCACTAATACTGGATCTAAGTTCATCAAGCGGTACTAGCAACTAATACGTCTAAAAACTGGTCTAATACTGATTTTGACACTATTTTGGTATTTGTCGACCGTTAGACAATTATTTCGAATTATATTCGTATTTTATTCATTAGTGAATTTTTTTTTTTTAATATTTGTGTTGCTTTACTGTTGTGAATGATGTGAATATGGTGGTAGGTATGCGGAATCGTGTGGAAGAGTGTGTGATTGGTTGTTTTTTCTTTACTTTATGTTTGGTACCAATGAAGAATGAAGAAACAAGAGTTAAAAATCGATAGCGATGAAGCGAAAAGTTCACATCGTCCCAAGTATTTATTGTACTCCGTTGTGGCATATGGTAGATACGGCGCTCAAATCGACGAACTTCCACCCCTTCTTCATCGTTCTTGTACTCGATATCGTCCTCGAAATCATGAAACAAACTATCCCCAGCAAAAATCAAATCCTTCTTCTTCTTCCTTTTATCAGCGGGGTTATGATCCGAAAATAAGGGATCACAACCCTCCCACTTCACCGCATTTCTACTGATCCGCCTGTGGGGTTCGCCTATTTGACCTCAGAAAATATCGATTTTGGATCACTCGGTTACTGAGGCCAATGAAATGCCGATGTCGTCGCATTTGTGTGATCCAGGCGTTTATAGGCCTGCCTTTCCTACATCGCGATGTCTTTGGAACGTGCATTGATATTGCCTTTTTAACAGGGTTCAAATGATCTCTTCTTTAACGTGGCAGCACCAGCTGAGCCGGTCGCGCTCTATTGTTTGTACGATGGTTTCCTTGATGTGAAAGCTTCCACGGATCTTCGAACTTCTTATTCGATCAAGCTTTGTCACTCCTGCTGTCATGCGAAGCATCTTCATCCAGCTGCCGTTAATTTACTCTCATACGTTTTGTACATCGTCCATTGTGAACCGTATGTGAGCGCTGGACGCACAACTGCGGTGTAGAGCCTTCCTTTCAACTTAGGGGGCATTTTTCTGTCACAGAAGATAGCGGAATTTTCTCGCCACTTCATCCACCCTACGCTTACGCGATGGTTGATGTCGTCATCACAAGTTGCTTTGCTATTGATCATAGATCCCAGATATTTGAACTTTTCGCATTTGGGAAGCACTGTTCCATTCAAATAAATGTCTGGAATAGGCCTGAGTGGATCAGAGAACGGGCAGCACAAGTACTCTGTCTTTTTTGAACTAATGCGATACCCATTTCCCTCCAGAGCGTCCACCCACACATCAAGTGCTCTTTGCAGGGATGTAGGATCCTCACTTATCATGGCTCCATCGTCAGCAAAGAATATCTGATATACCTTGGGGTCCATCACTTTACCTTCAAGCAGATAATCAAGGATTGTAATAAAGAGCAAAGGACTTAAGACGCTTCCCTGATGCACCCCGACTTTGATTGGGAACTCTTCGGTTACTCCAGCGGAGCTTCTCACTCTTGTCTTTGCTCCTTCGTACATGTCCATGATCATCTGTACATATGTTTCTGGAACCCCTCAATATCTTAGCGCCACCCATATCAGATCTCGTGGTTGTCTGTCGAATACCTTTTCAAAGTCAACCAATACAATATGCAAATTCTTTAAGGAATCACGATGTTTGTCCATTATGATCCTTATACTTTGGATTGCATCTGTTGTTGATTTACCCGCAATAAACCCGCATTGATCATCAGATAGCCGTATTATTTTTCGCAGTCGGCTACCTAATACCCGCTCAACGATCTTCATTTTGTGTGACATCAGCTTGATCGAACGGTAGTTATCACAGTTTCGCGTATCACCCTTCCCTTTGTGTACAAGGTAACTTCCCCTCCATTGATTCGCCATTGGGTCACCTCTCACAAATTTGGAGATGAGAATTCTGAGCCATCTGAATCCGATGTCTCCCATCTTTTTTCCAGAATTCAGATGGCATCTCATCTGGCCCAACCACTTTTCGTTTTTTTTGGAGACAATCGTCGAAAAACGACAAACGCCAACGACAATCAGGCTGACTAGAAATCATAACTGATAACAAAAATCACAACAAATTCTCCTCGACTAGCTCAGACACTAGCCACGGAGTAAGGATGTATTGAAACCTAGTGTCTCGTGAGTTTCAAACCACTACACCGAATAAAACCCTCCTGTCGCTTCTCTTCATTTCCAACTTAGCTCGTGCAATTGCAATAAAAGGGTCAAACGTAAGTTAATAGAAGAAATAGATGTTGTAATAAAATGCCGCATATTAGATTTAGGCAAACATTTTTATTTATTTATTTATTTGTATACCCGTTGACAGTTGCTTGGAAAGTTCCTGTCAATGCAAATCTTCCACACTCTCACTGTAACAACAAGAACCCTACAGATTGTTAAAAAAAATAAGCAACCTCGGCTCACACAGTCGCACTGCATCTAACCATCCCACGACTAATTCATTAATTCATAGATCACAATGGAGAGGAAGTTGTTTGAAATGTAGATAAGGTGTATCTTTACTCCGGATTTTCAAAAAGCATCGCTCTTCCATCCTATTGATCCTCTAGCGCTAACACCTATCCTATATTACCAAGATTTGGTTGTAGTCACATCTCTGAGGAAAGGCAATCTGTAGCATTAAGCCAATTATTGCAAAATGTATCTGTCTTGACTATCTGTTGTACCCGTTGCTGTAAGCTAACATGAGCAATGCCTAAATCATGCAGATTTCTAACACTACTCGGTCAAAAGATCAGCACTTATGATTCGTCTGGCAGCCACTTCGCTATATGCCATACTACCACTTCCAAACTGCTGAACTCAGCAAAAACTGTACAGACACACCTCAAACAAATCCAAAATTATACTGCTGGTTCCACCTCCAGTGTTGCCAAAAAAGACTTCGTGCCAAGAACGTCACTTTCGCAAGATACATCTCTCAGCAATACGCTTGGAACTACATCTGACATTATCAACGCTGTCATCACCAACAGGGGCATCCCTATGCTTTGTATTATATCAAGAGGCACATACCCGACTAGCGCTGTCACATACCTATAATTCATTCCGAACAAAAGCAATTAAGTACAATAAAACAATATCGTTAACATAATTCGCCAGCTTTCAATCTGTGGTGTATTTCTGCTCTCGCCGACTGTTGATTATAATGCGAAGATGATTAAGTGCGATCCAACTGTGTTGCGGATTTTCGCTCGGTATACTTTTTTTTGCAGTTGGTGAGCTATTTTATTGCTTCTGTTGCAATTTGTAAAATTAAAATTGCCACAATAAACAATCCCAGAGGGAAGCTGCCAGCAAGAACGCTTACCGGATGGAATGCCGGTGGCTACATCGCCGGGAAGTTGACTTTATTATTAATACAAAGCGGATGCACCACTGAAACTTTCTGATTATTTTGATCTCTCGTCGAAATTATGTAATTTATGAATTTAACAAAAAAAATAAATGTGTATATATGTGTAGATACACCTCGCTGGAGGCATATCTTTTTTTGTTCTTTTTGAATGATGTCCATGAACCCAGCCGCCAACATCCAATACAAAAGTATCTACTTTGCACGCAGCACCGATTAAACGATTCCAGTCTGTTCTCCGCTGTAACAATCACCTACTCCAGTGGATTATCTCTTTAATAAGCTTACGCAACGCGAAAAAAAATGCGATTGTAGGCTTTTTATTGAATTCAATGAAAAAAAAAATGCTTTACCACTCAAGCGATGCAACAATTTTCACATGACTCCATTTAACCATCACCCACAAACCCCACTTCCGGTCCAAGTGGACTACCAAACAAATTATGATGCGTAAATTTCATAATTGCGGGATACATCGTGTGTATAAATCTTTTGCGTATTGCACTGGCCGTGTCGCACCGCAAAAACGCAACGAATACGGTTAGCTCGTAAACCACCGCTAGTGTATCTTTTTTTTTAAATAATTATTAAAAAAGTGATTAACTACTTAGTGGGAAGAAAAAATAATTATTTAACTATCATTACACTGATGGTGGAATGAAATTAATATTCGAAACAAATTTAAATTAATAAATTATTTTTTTTATATATTTCTACAACACAACAGTCTTATAGACTGATTAATGATTAAGGCAATAGTGAGCATTTTATGCAGCATAGAGTTGAGAGCATTTTTACTTTTTTCGAATTTGGAGGCCAATTAAAATGGCAAATTTATGAGATCCGATCGAGTGGCGGTAAATAAAGGTTAAACAGGTTAATAATGCTCGTAATCATTTTTTAACTGTACTTTTGAGTAATTGAATTAAATGGGTGGAGTTGGAGGTTGGCGCGGCACAAAGAATTTGTCCGTGTGAAAAATGGGCATGAGCATGGGCCCTGTGATTATTACTGGACACGAAAGTTTATGCCAAGGAAAATTGTAACAAATGAATAAGAATTTTACAAGGTTCACACTCAGTTTTAGACCTTTCCATTGATGCCCAACAATCGTGGTTTTGCCGCCATGTGCCCCTTTTATCTCCATGTCCGACTGGTACGGATTGGTCCTACTACTTAAGTTAATCCATCCGCATGCTAGGCGCCTCACCACGAGCAACTGAATTGTCGGGAAGGCTCTTTTTAAAGTTTCTCTGGAAAGTATTAGCTAAGCTTTCAGAGCTGTAGTTGAGTGCAGGTTAGATGATGAACCTTACGGCATTCATCCTGTCAGAAGCACTACTGACCAGTTATAAACTCTTAGACGGCCTGAGAGTATGCAAAGCTTCTGGAGGAGAATGGGATTGATAAATTGTTATTAAAAGCTGTTCGCTCTTCATATAGAAAATCCAGAAGCTGGTTACGATAAACAACGTTAAATCAATACCTTTCACCATCATCTTCAATACTGCAGCCGTGACGGAAAATGGTTCAAATCGGGAAACTTAAGGATTTGGTCATCCTTTGTTCTTCCCAAACCGATTTCGGATTTCAGCGCAAGTTCGAAAGGTTTGTAACTGTCTGTTATGATGTTGGAATGTTAGTGAACGTAAACAAATCGGAAGTGTTGATCATTTCCGAAATGCTCCTTGAGTGCACTCTGCATGTCAGTGGAGCCCCATTGATAAACGTGGAGAAGTTGGTGTATTATCCACGAGTGCTGAAAAGGGCGGTTCTAAGTTATCTTGTTGGATTGGTCAAGCTGCATAAATTTGCAGAGAGCGTGGTCTATCTGCTATAATTTTTTTTTTTTTTGCTTTTTCCGAGGGTAGGTGAAAATCTTCAACAAGACACTATGAGGATCGACAGCGCGTGCTCATAGTAGTGTGGGATTCTTACCCACTAAAAAACCTCCCTTCAAAACAGACTTGTTTTCATTTTTACTACAACTAAGTATTCGACTTATCAAGTAGTTGTCATTTCACGTAATAAGGACGTTTTGCAGGGACCTTCCCATTAGAGGTTCCTGCCAGCTCCGCAGTTCAGGCGCGGTTACTTATCGCGCTAAGTCTAAAGGTTTGGTTCTTTGTAGACGGCGCAGTAAATTGTTTTCTTCCAAAACTTGGAGGACTGTAATATTTACGTGACTTTATAGTCGACTTCTATGCTTTCTCGCGTAGGTTTGAATTTCGTCTTCGATTGTTTTAATGCCAAGATCTCTGGATATCGCCATTTCTGATATACCATGGGGCATTAACAATACCTCTTAGCACTTTGTTTTCAAAAGTTTGTAAAATTTTAACGTTGCTATATTTGGTCCACCCCCAGAGTTGTATACCACGTATACCATACGGGCTTTAGCACTTGCTTATATAAAAGCAGTTTGTTCTCTATATTAAGCTTGGAATATTTTCCAAGTAACCAATACATTTCTCTATATTTATTATCTAGTTCTTTTCGTTTTTTCTTAACGTGCGTTTTCCATTTCACCTTTGCATCAAGTGTCATTCCAAGATACTTAGCCTCGTTTGCAAACGGAATTTGAACCGAGTTTGAAAAGATCGGCAAATTATTTATTTTCTCATAAGTAAAATTTACATGAACAGATTTGGCCTCGTTGAGTGCTATTCGCCAAACCTTTGTCCATTCATTTACTCTATCCAAAGCTTCTCGCAGTTTTTCTGTAGTATCTTCGACCGTTTTACCTACTGCCAAAATAGCAGTGTCATCGGTAAATGTAGCTAGCTCAGTGCCTTCTACTTGCGGTATATCCCGGGTGTATAATAGATACAAGACTGGACCAAGAACGCTTCCTTGCGGCACCCCAGCCATTATTTCCTTGAAATCTGGATATTCATTTCCACATTTGATGCGGAATAGTCTATTCGTAAGGTAGCTCTTCAAAATATTATATAGGTGCTCTGGCAGAACTTGTCGTAATTTAAACTTTAAGCCTTCGTGCCAGACCTTGTCAAAGGCTTGAGAGGCGTCAAGGAATACGCTTGAACAAATCTTTTTTTCTTCAAGTGCACTTGTTCAACTGTAGAATGCTTACTTCTGAATCCGAATTGATGATTCGGAATGAGACGCCTTTCTTCTATTACCGGCTGTATTCGCCTAATCAATATTCTCTCGAACACCTTGGATATAATTGGAAGAAGCGAAATCGGTCTATAAGACGTTTTTTCATTCGGCGGTTTTTCCGGGCTTAAGGACCATTATGATTTCGGCGACTTTCCATTGACTGGGAACATATTCTAGTCTAAGTGCGGCGTTTATAATGAACAGAAGCTTAATTAGAGCTTTTCTTGGTAGTGCTTTAAGAACCTCTACCGTAATTAGGTCGTATCCAGGAGCCTTCTTAGGTCTAAGTTTCTTTATTTCTTCCTTAAGTTCGGTTATTGTTGCATCTCTTATTACGCTATTGGCTATATAAGACGTATTTATATTTTTAATAAGAGCTTGTCCATCAAACGGTTTGAAAGTTTCTTCCAGGTGGGTGGCAAAAACTTGCGCTTTCTCTTTGTCATGCCTGGCCCATTCGCCTTGATATTTCCTAATTGGGGCGGCTTGAATTTGAGGTTTTTTAATACCTTTTATAGCCTTCCAAAGCGAGTAATTAGAATCTTTTTCTGCCGTGAAGCTTTCTAGGTAAGTTTGCATTTCATTATTCTTAAGGTTTTTAATAGAACTTTTTAGTGAGTTGCACAAACGGTTAAGATGTGCTTTATGTTGCGGAGCCCGAGTTTGTTGCCATTTTTTGCGTGCTTTTCTCTTCTCATTAATCATCTCTTTTATTTCCTGCGGATAAGTTTGAATGTAGCTTGCCGGCGTTTTCTTTGGTTTGGGAGTATTCTTCCACGCGGCATTCTGTAGGATTTCGACGAAGCGATCAACTTCAACTTCAAGTTCATAGGGCGTTTTAAGTGATACGCTCAGCTCAGTATTTGCTTCAATATCTTTTTTACAGCCATCCCAATTAGTTTTCGCACTGGTTAATCTGACCGGTCCTACTTTTTTAATCAGAGCATCGCTTATCGTCATAATGATTGGAGAATGATCAGAGGAGAGATCAAAGCTTTCTTCAACTTGTATATAGTTGCCATATATTCCGTTTAACAACAAAGAAATCAATCAGATCTGGTATCTTATTTCTATCAGTCGGCCAATATGTTGGTTTACCCGTCGAGTGAAAATCACAACTGTATTGCATACCCGCATTATAAATCTTTCTTCCTTTCTGAGAGGCGTATTTTGAACCCCAGAATGGGTGTTTCGCGTTGAAGTCGCCACCAATAATGAAATTTGGTTTAAGGAAGTTGAAGATGTTTGTGAAATCACTTTCTTCAAGTGGACAATATATAGACGAAATGTTGAAGGCAAAATGTCTATTTCTAACACGTACCGTGCTTACTTGCATTGCTTCTAATTCAATCTTTACTTCCGCTGAGTGTTCGATACATTCTTTTATAAACAAGGATGATCCGCCTCTTGCTCTTTCCGATGGGTGGAAGGCGTGATACACGCTATATCCTCTTATCTTAACATTCGTTTGTTTTGTCAGATGAGTTTCACAGACTAAGCATATATCAATATCTTTTTCTCGTATAAAGATTTCTAACTCGTCGAGTCTTCGTATAAGCCCGTTGGCGTTCCAATTAAGAATTTTAAGCATTTCTTTCATATTCTGGTTGAAGTGCGCGTGTTATGAATGTTGTTTTCTAATGCAACTAGTCTCTCGAAAATAAGTTTGTTTGTTTTGGATTGCTCTTCAAGTTTCGCAAGAATTAAGGAGAAAACATTGGATACTGGATTCTGTGAGCTACCTCTATCACCGTTTTCCAATGTCGCAACTTGAGCAGGAGACTTTACGTTAAAGTTTAGACGGTTTTTTGCCTTCATCTCCCGTGGGTTGACGGTCATATACTTGCCATTAGCTGCCATCGCCGCTTGAGAATAAGACTGTGCGTCAGTATTCGAAAACTTTGCTTCTGTCACATTTTCTCTACTGCGTTTGGGTTTTTCTTCGTTACCCGATCTTAAGTCGATTGACGGATTTCCTATCTTTCGCTGCTTTTTTTGTAGCTATTTTGGGTCTGTTCTTAACTGGTTTCGGATTAGGGCGCATAGAATTTTTAAGCGTATCGCGCCTTTTTTGGAGCTCTTTCGCCACTTCGCAACCTCGATAGTTCGCAGGATGTTTTCCTTTGCAGTTTATACAAGTGGCTGGGGTTTGCTTGTTTAGGTGACACTCTTCCGAGAGATGCTCACCTGCGCATTTGACGCATCGCGGCTCTTTCTGGCAGTAAGTCTGCGTATGATTGAAGCCTTGGCAGCGCTTACACTGCGGGATCGATCTGGAGGTCTTACGCATGGGTTCGATTTGGACCACGATGTTTAGAATAGTCTTAATACCATATATAGCATCTTTATCGAAACTAAGCATGAATAGTGGAAGTCCACGCCTTACCAATTTTTCATGATCTCCCTCCGACTGTTGCTTCTCCTTCTTGATAATATTGACGGCATCAAGCATTTTAAAGCCTTTATCTTGAAGGTCGTGCATTACATCTTCTTTAGTACACGAGGGGTGGAGTCCCCTTGCTACAACACGCAGTGGTCTTTCTAACTTATTTTGGTAAGTATACCACTGAATCTTTTCGGCATTCAATTTTTGGGATAATGATCGGTAACCGTCGGCATCATCGACATTGATTTTCCACGTATTTTTTCGCAGAGATTTCACCTTAAACTTCGATGGCAGAGTTCCTTTAATGAGGCAATGCAACTTATTATAGTCCGTTATTCCAACGACGTTTATCGGTGGCGGAGGACGTAGTTTTTGTTGTTGTAGCTTTTCTTGGAACTCCTTGCGCTTTTCATGTTTTTGTGGCTCGACTTCCGGTGACGAACCAGCTTTGCGTTTTTGGCTAGGTCGTTTCTTTTCGAACCAATTCGTTTCACGTGTTAGCTCTTCTTCGTCCGTCTGGTATTCGCGGCTATGTGAGCGATGTGGGCTAACTGTATTTTCTTTTTGTAGATACGTGTTTTTTAGGGCATTATTTTCTTGCGTAAGTAAATCTACTTCTTTCTTAAGCTCACGATAGAGTAGCTCCATTTCGGTAAGCTTGGTACGGAGTACGTCGTTTTCCTCCTCAATGCTTTTTGATTTCGCTGAGTCCCGTTTTTCACGCGCTTGCGCTTCCGGCGGACTTCTTTTTCCGGAGACGTTCGATCTTGTTGGTGGAGATCGAGATACCCTTGTACTTTTTGAGAAGGGATTTATTAGGTGCAATAATTGGCTCTCCCCAGAATCCGTAGAGCCGACCTCCGAAGAGGGTGGATTTTCCAGTGTACCTGGACTGCCACCTGGGGTATTAAAATCGTTTGTTTTGTTCATTGCATGTTTTTGTATACGCTATACTCGGTATACGGAGGGTGGATTTTAGTCGCCTCTTACGACAGTCATGCCTACCTCGTGTATATTCTGACCCCTACCCGAAGGGGGTTCTATCTGCTATAAAAAAAACTCGAACTTAGTGTCAAAGTTAAATTATCAATCTTTAACTCGGTAAATGTTCCAATGCTCAACTATAGCCATGGATTCTGGGAAGTGTCCGAAAGAATAAGATCGTGGATTCCTTCATGATGTTGGAATAAATCGCAGGGATGAATTGAACAACACTTTTCCTAACAAAGAATCTTTCGATGGTTTATTCACGTAGTGCTAATGTCTCCAAATCATCTCTCAAAACGTGTTATTATTACCACCTAGAGAGATTTGCTTGGATATTTATGTCTCCAGGATTTGTTTATTCAAATCCTTTATTTATTTTAATGAATGACATTACAAATGAAGATTAAAATTTTAAATATGTGCACAAGCTGAAGTTACCTACATCAGCATTCTAGGGGTATAGCACAATTAAGCCGTTGAAGGTCAGAATTTTAAGGGCCCTGTTATAAATGCAATATTTCAGCCTCCGAAGTTTCTCAATGGCACACCAATTTAACACCGTATTAAATAATTTCCTTCAAAGTCATTTCTATAAAAAAAAATTTAATTTGTTTAACAACTCTTTGTTATATATACTAATGACGTGATTAAACTTTTAAGTGGCTGACTGCAAAATCCATAAAAATACTTGTGCATTACAAACAAATTGCATACTTAAACTAAAAAAAAAGAAGACAATCATACATACATGTCTCCTACACGTAAATTTAAAAATAAAAAATAAAATCTTGTTTAACCAAAACACAAACCCATGTTACGCAAAACAAATGAATAACTACTCATTGTTGTCTAATTAATTCCAAAGAATGAATCGTTACTATGCAAATTAGCTCTTCGCTTCAATTTCAAAGAAAAACTCCCATTGCGCAGCATTTCATGAGGCGTGGAAATTTATTTCAACTTAAGGTTGAGCATTAACTGAACTTTACTGTCTTGACGCCAGAGCTACTTATAAGAGCTGCTGGTGGTGGTGCTACTCGTTTAGCACTCCATTGAAGCACACAATAAAATAATTACTGACCTTCTTCTAGTTTCGTTTGCCACCTCCATGCACTTTAGTGTCTTTTTTTTTTTAGTCTTGTTAAATGTCAAGTGTGGTCGAAACTACTCTTCGGAGACAATAAACCAGAGCGGCTCGACTCCGGAGAACTCCATGTGAACACACGAAAGCTAAAACGAGCAAAATCGGGGCCAGATTCGTTGGGGTGTATGCACTACTTAAAGACTCCATGGTATTCATAAGAGTTGTTAAGTTGTCACTTTAGATTTAATCAAGACCGCTATTGTGTGGTAAAAATGGTTCTTGGCATGCGTGTCTAAAAGGCGATGAAAATTATTAAGTAATATGAGCGAGACGCGGCGACAAGTAGCCATTTGGAATTAAATTACACGCTAGAGGTCGAACGGTAATCGACAGACAAGTGTCGTTGTTCGAAGGTGGAAATAATTTCAAATTGGTGGTCTATGGGGCTATTCCAGTCTTTAATTTGGTGTAAATGATACTTAAATGGTTCCATTGTGCATTGCTGTGAGGAGAAACCGTAAATATTGAGTGTGCATGGCATCTTGTAAGCCAAGGATGAATTCAAGTGAGTTTTTATAACCCGTCAAATACATATGTACATTCATACATACATCATCCGGTCCTCTTTTACCCTAAGGTGTCGAGGTGTTCTCGGTTTTTCTTTCCTTTTTATCTTCTCGTGAAGTCTGGGTGGGTCCTGTCTCTTGCTATTTGTTTAGCCGAATGCCAGCTTTCCCCTGCTTCTTTCAGGATTTTTTCGACGATACTGTTCCATATGGTCTTGGGTCTTCCTCTTTTGTTTTTTCCTTCCGGTCCTGTTTCCCAAATTTCCTTCACTTGTCGGTTCTCTGCCATACGCACTAAGTGTCCAAACCATCTCAATTTATTTTTCTCTAGGGTTAGCTTAGCCGCTTTAACATGTAGTTCCTTTCTAATATCTTCGTTTCTTTTCTTGTCTATTCTCCTGGGTCCTATGACTCTCCTGAGGTATTTCATAGCCATGCCTTGTATTTGTTTTTCTTGTCTTCTAGTTTCCACCTCCGTGAAATAGCACTGGTAAGTAAAGGGTGTCCCATAATTCACGCAAAATGTAATTTTGATAGAAAATACAGGTTTTTATTTTAGAAAGCTTAATTTTTTTATTGATTCATAGAGTATACAGATTGGGGTTATGTATGGAATAGCACATCGGATAAATGGCCGCCACGGCTTTGCTGGCAAATACGTACTCTTTTATTGAAATTTCCTATGACCGTTTCGCATAAATGTGGCTGAATTTGATTAACACACCTCCCAATTTCCTCTTTAAAGGCGTTGGTGGTCGTGGGCTTGTTTGCATAGACCTTTGACTTCAAAAAACCCCAAAGAAAAAAGTCCAATGGCGTTAAATCGTTATCTTTTTTTCCATTGGCACCACTGTACTATTAAATGGCGCAAAATTCAAATTTTGCGTGAATTATGGGACACCCTTTACATCGAGTTGAAAATTGATATTTTTATTTTTTGTGTGATTTCTTTGTGGTCTAAAAACGTTCTTCTCAATGCTGCATACAGTCTATTCGTCTGACGAATTACCTGATGGCATAATACATTGCGCAGATAAATAGGAGGGGGCTCAGAACACTTCCTTGTCTCACTCCTTCAGACGTCTTAAATTTCTCTGACAACACATTGCTTGTCCCTACGACATTAAATGTAAAACAATGATCAATCTCAAACTCTGGTGTTAATCCCCCACAAACGCTATCTACTAGTACTACTAGTACTGGTAGTTTGGTGATTTAGCTCTCATTATCAACAATTAGTTCTTCGTTACAAAACTCAAAGAAATTTATAAAAACAACTAAAATTACTACCTAGGGCGATCTAAAAGAAAGCTGAGATCTTATTCTCTCTAGATCTAGATCTCTTTCAATTATTGATTTCAAATCTTCAACATTAATCGCAAAACGTCTATAAAGTCGAAATACTTTCTTTCAAGTCAATTTTACTTCGAAGTCGAAATGAAGTGTGCTTTCTTCAATGACATGATATATCTCACTTTTCCACTTGTAGGGCTTAATTATTGCCGAATAGCAAAGTAATCCGATTACGGACAATCATCCTAGATAACACATCAAGTTAAAGATCAAAGATTGAGTACACAATTTTGTAGGGCACTTGCGTATAACAACACGTACATGTCAACTTTCACTTTCTAAGCCTCTTTCGAGACACTTCTCCTTCAACCTTTGTAATTCGATTTAATTAGTTTAATTCCCCAGACAAAACAAAATTATCGCACAAAGGCGAATGAAAGACGCGCAATCGCATCTACAGCAACCAGCTCAGACAGAGTCACACTCAATTGACCGGCTTAATAGTCTACATCTGCAAAATTGAACTCTGTAATTTTGCAAAGTTCCTGTTGTGGCAGCAGTCGTCGTCGACCGCCACAAATACCACGTCCACATGTGTGATGAATTGCTTAACGTTGCAGAGCACCAGCAGCTGAAGCAACAATGGATAAGGCGAAGCTGGTGCTGCTGCGGATTCTTATGCAATGATTTATGCAAATAAATTAACAATTCTGCATTTGATTTTGCAATTGTACACATTTTGTTGTCGAGCGTAACATTAAGCGCTGCGGTATGCCGAATCGCATCCCAAGCATTGAATTGATTTCTACAGAAGGAGCTCATCGCTTGAACATCAGTAGCAACAAAAGAATCGGAGATGTACCGGGACAAGTAACAAGCACGGTGTTGCTGTGAGTTATGATCCATGAACTACAGCAGATACCAGCAGTATGGTGTGCACCGCCCCAGTGTCCATTTATATGAAACGGAAGTCTTAAATATGACACTGCCGGCATGTCTAAGAGCAGCCGCGGCCCCTCTTTTCCTTGTGCGAAATATCATTGGCGCTATTGCTGCTGCCGACGGTGTTGTAGTTAATGAGGAGCAAGGTTGGTAATCAATTTATTGAGGATGGAAAATGAAAACTTCGGCATGGAGCAGCGCAATGCTATGCATATTGACAATGCTCATTGAGGCTTCTTTTGAGGACAGGGACAAGTGGTTGATCAGAAGGTTTTTTTTTTCTTCTCTGAAAACAGGTATTCTTTCGAAATTTCAATGATGTAACTATAAATACACATCCTATGTTTAAGTTGGCTGCATAACTACTGAAATAGAATGTGCTGAAGACGGAACGCAGATGGCGCCAGAAATATACACCTTCTGACATATAGACCTTGTGACCTAATTAGCACACCCCTAGTGAAGTATACATATATTATTTTACTGTTCTCTAACTTCTTGTAATTGTACAATTACTTAAGAATTTACGAGTCCTGTAAATGACATTACTTGATCGTTTCAAGAATTTGAAATTTTGCATCACCATCACCAAGTTTAAATATTTAAACTTAGTACAAGAGAAATAACTTAAAGCTAAACTTAAAACTGACAAAAACTGAACTTACTAAACTAATTCAACTAAATTAAGGAAGGGGGATGATCTGAGGTTAGGCATGGTTGCAGAGGAGTAGAGCATAACGGAGTGTGCTTTTGGTGCTATTGAAATCAAAAATGCTTGTAGCATTATTTGATTTGTGCAGCATTCTTGACAATGGTTTGTTGTAACCATAGTTAGTGCGATGAGGAATAGAGGAGGGGGGTTAAGTTTAGCTTAGAGCGCCCGCAAGGGGCCAGTAAGTTAGAATAAGATAGTTACATAAGTTAATTAAGCTAGTTTTAAGCGTTTTTGTTAGCATGTAAGATATAATGAATTAAAGGAATAAAATGCATTAAAAATGAAAATGAAAAAAAATGAGGAATAGAGGAACATACCTAAGATTGCGAGGATTCGTATTTAGAGAAATCGTTTGAGGCAGTGCGGGACAATCTATGTTAGCAGATACTGGTATGTCGGCAATATCACAACGTTTTCCAATGATGGTAGATAAATAAGTCTAAGACGATCCACATGTGGCGGCAGGTTGAGGTAATCAACCCAAGACAGACCGCGTTAGACGAAGCGAATGAACCTGCGCTGCACAGTCATTCGATGGTATGGGCAGCATAATGCGGAGACCATACTTGGTTGGCATACTCGAGGAGGGGCCTAACGAAGGCGATATAGAGGGATTTTGCAACGTATGGGTCAGAGAATTCTTTTGACCAGCGTTTCACAAAGCCAGATGCTGAGTTGGATCTACTTATGACATTGACCAGGTGTGATCGAAAGCTGAGTTCTCTATCGCGTGCTGAAGGGACTGATGATACAGGCTCTTCACGAGTGAAGTCGACTCCAGATAGTAGTAAATAGGAGACGCTTGCAGGAGTGCTTGACATTTTTATTACACCAGATGGAGAAACTATTTAGATCATCCTGCAGAAGGCGAGAATCAGCAGCAAATGATATAGTCGTACGTCTAAAAATGTTCATATTATTAGCGTAGACCAGAAAATCAGTATTCCGGATAATGGGTTCAGCACCGTTTATTGTAAGGATGAAGATCAACGGCTCTAGATAACTGCCTTAAGGGACGCCCGATGATGTTATAATAGGGTCCCCTACTGTTGATCAAAAACGGACTTTATATTGACGGTTCACCAGGTATGATCTGATCCATGAGATAAACCGCGGTTGGAATCCAAAGGCTTTTAGCCTGAAAAGAATAAGAGAGAGAATTTTGACAGTTTAATGAGCATACCCAAACGCTCGTCAATTTTAACAAATGATCAAAATTTAATATTTTTTGGCATCTCCCTTATTTTTATTATGTTTCTTTGCGATCTAAGTATAATTACGGGAAAAAGGTTTCCACATAGGGGGAAAGGAGAATGATTTGGAATTTTAACCGAAATAAAGAAAAATCTTTGCCAGAATTATAGGCTGTTCATTTGAGAACTTTGAAAATCGATCGAGGCCAAGGAAAATAACAAAACGGACTGACAGTCTGATAGTCAGGCGTTCTCTAAAGCACCCATTTGCATCTTTGATGGAAATCAGGGCCCAAATGCAGAATAATTACAACTTAAAAACATCGTTCAATATTGTTATAGCTCGGCTACTGGAAAACAATCTTTGGGGATGCTAAGGTATTAAGATGTCAAAGATTTTACAATCAAAGGAAAAGCCGTAATTTCGGCAAAGTCCACAAATCCAAAAATCAGTTAAATAATGAAAATCGGAATGTGAAACATTGTCTTAAAGGCGAACCCCACAGGCGGATCAGTAGAAATGCGGTGAAGTGGGAGGGTTGTGATCCCTTATTTTCGGATCATAACCTCGCTGATGAGAGGAAGAAGAAGAAGAACTGAAACATTGTCTTAAAGCATTTTGCTGCAATCTGAGCATATTTCTGGGTATGCTAATAAGCTTGCCGCCCACGTATTAACTGATTCCATAGTGTTATGGCGAAGAGAAAAGATTTATCGCCGGATAAGCATAACATATTTTTATTTTTTTTATTTTTGGTGCGGCTGAGCATCAAGTCTTTAGCCCAATGAGAATTCTTAAAACCTAAATGCCTTAATGTTAGCTTGGCGCCCATCTAACATAGGTTTGCTGTTTGTGGAAATTTAAATACAAATGTTTTGAGCTCTCACCTTCAAGTCAGGACAATGTCCACTTCATGTTTAATGACATAGTTGACGCCTTTCTGCTGGAAGAGTACGAGTATAGGAATCAAGTCCAAGAAATGAAACCTTAAACAAAAAAAAAGCTTAGTGCATGTCCAATTTAACTGTGTTTTTAGCTCGTTTAGGTTCAGTAGCGCGAACCCCCTTAAAATAACTTGCTGATAGATACTTCCAAAATGAAGACATCGTGTTTGATGACCATTAGATGTAATGGTCTCAAAGGTAGCAAATCTCTGAATAATACCTAACAACTGACTAATTTGGCACAATCATCTGTGCCCACAAGCCATAACCGCCTAAGTCGAGTTAGGCCAAAATTGAGTTAAAGATGTCAGAAGATGGTTTGCTATTTAAAGTTTATGCTGTAATTTTTTTACTCTATTATCTGTTGTCGTTACCAAGTTCTGGACAAAGAAACAAGACTAAAATTCCAAAATCCCATACGTTTTCTGTAAAAGCGAAACTTCAAACTTGTTTTCTGAAAATCTATGACCGACTTAGGCGGTTATTCCTTGTGGCCACAGAATATAACCTGCATCGTTCCTAAAATATACAGGTCACTCAAGGTGTTTTCGGACGCAGAAACATATTCCTATTAGTATGATAGATATAAGATGGTCAAAGCTTTGATCATATTACTAATTAGGTTCGATTATGATTGTGTCCCTCCATACAGGACGGATGGGGATTACCATCAATAAACCTGGAGAGGTTATGGGAACTCTAATATGGAAGAATACTCCTTCCACTTTTTGTATCAATGCCCAAGCTTAAGTAGATGTCCCTGAACTATTTTTGAGAGCACCTCCTGGCTTGATCTAGTAGACATCTGATGCATGAATTCAGTGCCAAATCAGAATGGGAAAAGTTCAATCGAACTCACTAACTCAGGATAAGAAAAGACGTAGCAGCTGAAGCGGGTAATTTAATTTTCTTTTTTAATGTACATGTTGTTCGAGGAAGATCTCTCAGCGTTATCTATTGGGTTATGGGAGTTATTGATCTATTGGAATTCTCGATGATTTGTACTGTATCTAACACAGCTTCTAGTCCTGGTTGTTGGTCATGTTTCGACACTCTGAAAACCTAAGGTTCATACACCATTGTGTATATATTTCCATGTGTGTGTATGTTACGTGCCTAATGCTGATCTTTTTCTTCCCAGTCTATCTGCCATTCATTCTCTTCTACAAGTATATCACATTGTCCGGGAACATAGCAGATGTTAACCACGTAGTTGTTGTAAGGTTTGTTCAGGATTTAACAGATTAAGTCCTTGATCTCATAGTCTCTATAGGTTACTGCCTAACTGACCAATGAGTATTGTCAATGCGGCTCTGTCAATTCCAAGGATTTCAGCTTAAAAAACGCTGCATTCACTAGAGAGCTTGCATGAGTGGTTCATATCTCTGCAGAACTGAATTCCTGTTTATTTGTTAATGTGTTTGAATTCTAAGCTTGACCTGGTGGTACAACGATGGGATAGTTTTTATTGAAATGGAATAACAGAATCCGTATTCCTGTAATCATGAGCTCTGTGTTTTATTAACTGTACTATTAAATATGTTTGAACTGAAAGGAAAAAAGCTTTAGATCACCAGTCAGAAATTTGACTGACAAAGTATCCTCCAAAGAGTTGCCTTTCTCATTTACCATAAAAAATGCCATCAGAGTTACATAATTATCTGCATCCTTCATGAACCTATTGAACTATCAGCACATCATAAACATTAAAGTCATCAAAAATATTGTCTTCTAGCTTAGCTTATTTCTTGCTTACATTCATAATCGTTGCTGCTTCGGCCTCCCATTATTATTTTTCTAACAAGGTAAACATCTTCGTGTCATCAAATGTACCTATCTAAGCATCTGACCTTTACCGCTTCCTATCTTTTGTCTTTAAGTCACGATGCTATTGCCATCATGCATCTAATTACCACTCTGAATTTCCTTAAGCTAAATATGGGTGTACACTTGCCAACAATACCACCTAATTACCATAATTAGGAGCCAAATTAAGACCTACTTTAACGTACAAGTAATTTGCAAGCAAACAGTGATTGCACGATCACATTCAAAATCTGAACGACTAACAAAGAACCATCAACCCAATCGGAATCGCGGAACCGTTGGTCACAAATAAATTAGTGTCCATCGTAACGATTGCCTTTAGTGATGTCCATTAATTCGATTCCCATGTCATCCTGCTTTATCAAAATCTCAATGAAATACGGCGACTGTCCTAACTCTGAGCATAGTTACATTTTCCGGGTTCAGATGCTCACGCAAGAGTAATGCTCAGCACCCAAGTACGAACAGATAAAACCTTCACCACAAGCACCGCCAGCACCTACTTACTCCAATCCATCTGCCCACTTGTTGACTCTGTATCATCTTCTGGCGCGTTGTTGTCATTGGAGTCGATTGCACGCCGCGCCGCCGCCGTATAGCAAGTCGACGGTGCGCCTGCGTGTATCCGTGTAAGCAAATGATATTTTCTCATAATTAATCATCCGAAGAAATAAATACAGGTATCGCGAGTAGAGAGGGATAATCATCGTCTCTCTTACCTTGTTGAGTTAGTCCAGCTCAGTAGGTGACTGGAGGCGCTGCAAGAGGAGCAGACCACATTGCCCACCTTATTTAATTTGCGCTTATGCAATGTGCAGCAACGATCAACTACCATGTAATCCCATGCATAGACACTGTGCAGTGCTGTGCACCCCACCTCTAAACCTCTTGACTTTTCTTAACCACCCGAAACCATTCAATTGGCGAGAGCCATTTTATTTATTATTTTTTTTTTTTTCTGGCTACAACGACGGTATTATAGCCCACCATCAGGCCATTTACTACCACTACCCACTTATAGAGCGCACTTAAGCACTTAGGCTCACATGAAGATGGCATTCGCTAATGTAATAATAAAACGACTGCAGGTAGAAGCTACCTATGATGATGCTGGAGGAGCATCACGAAATGATAACTTTTCCTTTCACAAAAATCGAAATTCCAATTGCTGTTTGGTGGTGTTTCTCTAAAGTGGGACATGGCTGGTGATCTGCCTTGTTGGATGGCTGGCTTTGTTTGGGTTTCCTAGTTTGGTCAAAATCTTTTTTGAAAGTACGTCATTTGTATGGTAAAAGTAAACCGTAAATGGCTACTTCTTGGTGGTCTCCCCGAGGGGTTATTAGATGAAACATGCATAAACATCGAGGCAAGAGCCCCTCGTCGTCATCGATGGCTCATCTTCATACGGCGGCGAAGTGAAGTCTTAAGGTGATCTCATGACGATGGTCGTCTGTACTCTAGTGTTTGTGTTGTGTATGGTCGGTAGTTATGGTGGTAAGAAGATTCTTGTTGCTGATTTCAATTGAGCTTTCAAGCATTTCAAGGAGAGCAAGTTTTGATGTACTATTTGAATTTTTTATTTGAACTGTGCTGCCTGGCATGCAAATAGAGAACGAATGCCTTGCCAATTACGTGGTGAGAATCATTTTTAGAAACAAGTTGATTGATAATTTTATTTTCTTATTTACATTAAAGTGATCTCATGATGATAGGTTCATTTATGGGACGAAAGACTACTCATCATGATAAAATGTCGAAAACGGGGCGAAGAATAGCACCAGTGGACAGCAACATATCATTGAAAGAACTGAGTGAGGATAAAATGTATCGCAAGAAAAAAAAATTAAAAATAGTAATTGTTAAATAAATCTTCCTACCTGGTAACAAGTATGGTTCTGGTTTGAAAATGATCAACGTTTGATAAGGTAATAAAATATGGGAAAGAAGTCTTAACAAATAATTTTACATACTCAACTCACGAAGAGTTGAACGAAATCTGGTAGTTTGTGAAATTGATCTAGTATACAGATTGTCCTATGCTGCTATTGCTGCGCTCAGATTAAAACACGTTCCGAGCCAATGGAAAGTTGCGGAAGTAATAATGGTCTTAAAACCAGGAAAACCGCCAAACGAGGTAAAATCGTATAGACCAATTTCGCTTCTTCCAGTCATATCCAAAATTTTCGAGAGGATATTACTAAGGCGTCTCCAACCGGTTATAGACGAAAATAATCTTATCCCTGACCACCAGTTTGGGTTCAGAAGTAAGCATTCGACGATTGACCAGGTGCATAGAATTACTGACGTAATCGAGAAAGCATTTGAAGAACAAAAGATTTGCTCAAGCGTATTTCTTGACGTCTCGCAGGCCTTTGATAAGGTGTGGCATAATGGCTTGAAATCCAAACTACGACAAGCTCTCCCTGTGTGCTTATACGATATTCTAGTATTATATCTGGGGAATAGACTCTTCCGTGTTGCCCCGCTGGAGTAACCGAAGAGTTCCCAATCAAAGTCGGGGTGCACCAGGGAAGCGTTTTAAGTCCTTTGCTCTTTATTACAGTCCTTGATTATCTGCTTGAAGGTTAAGTGATGGACCCCAAGGTACATCAGTTATTCTTTGCTGATGATGGAGCCATCATAAGTGAGGATCCTACATCCCTGCAACGAGCACTTGATGTGTGGGTGGACGTTTTGGAGGGAAATGGGTATCGCTTTAGTTCAAAAAAGACGGAGTACTTGTGCTGCCCGTTCTCTGATCCACTCAGGTCTATTCCAGACATTTATTTGAATGGAACAGTGCTTCCCAAGTGCGAAAAGTTCAAATATCTGGGATCTATGATCAATAGCAAAGCAACTTGTGATGACGACATCAATCATCGCGTAAGCGTAGGGTGAATGAAGTGGCGAGAAAATTCCGCTATCTTCTGTGACAGAAAAATGCCCCCTAAGTTAAAAGGAAGGCTCTACACCGCAGTTGTACGTCCAGCGCTCACATACGGTTCACAATGTTGGACGATGTACAAAAAGTATGAGAGTAAATTAACGGCAGCTGAAATGAAGATGCTTCGCATGACAGCAGGAGTGACCAAGCTTGATCGAATAAGAAGTTCGAAGATCCGTGGAAGCTTTCACATCAAGGAAACCATCGTACAAAAATTAGAGCGCGACCGGCTCAGCTGGTATTGCCACGTTCAAAGAAGAGATCATTTGAACCCTGTAAAAAAGGCAATATCTATGCACGTTCCAAAGACATCGCGATGTAGGAAAGGCAGGCCTATAAACGCCTGGATCAGACAAATGCGACGACATCGGCATTTCATTGGCCTCAGTAACCGAGTGATCCAAAATCTGCAGGCCTGCCGATATTTTCTGAGGACAAATAGGCGAACCCCACAGGCGGATCAGTAGAAATGCGGTGAAGTGGGAGGGCTGTGATCCCTTGTTTTCGGATCATAGCCTCGCTGATAAAAGGAAGAAGAAGAAGAAGAGGGACTGGCGGATTGCCCTCAACGAATCTAAATCTGTTCACGTGAATTTCACTTACAAGAAAACTAGTAACTTGCCAATTTTCCTAAACTCGGCCCGAATACCTTTTGCAAACGAGGCCAAATACCTGGGAATGACACTCGACGCAAGACTGAAATGGAATTCGCACGTGAAAATGAAACGTAAAGAACTCGAAATCAAATATAGCGAAATGTACTGGTTACTCGGAAAGCATTCCCAGCTCAGTACTGAGAACAAATTGCTTTTATATAAGCAAGTGCTAAAGCCGGTGTGGACCTACGGTATACAACTTTGGGGTTGTACCAAGAAAACAAATGCCAATATTTTACAAACTTTTCAAAATAAAGTGCTAAGAGAGATTGTCCAAGCACCGTGGTATATTAGAAACGACGATATCCACAGGGATCTCGGAATTCCGACAATCGAAGCTGAAACTAGAAGCTTCGCGAGAAAGCATAGAAACCGACTAATCGGACATGTCAACAATACAGTCCTACAAATATTGGATGAGAGCAATTTATTGCGCCGACTACAAAGGACAAAACCCTTCGACTTGGCGAGATAATGATAAACCGCGTTTAGATTGCGGAACATGCAGGATCTTTCAGTGGAAAGTAACCTGCCAAACGTTTTTATTTCGTGAAAGAAAAATTGCTTGATACTTAGTTGCGATATCTACCAAATTTCTTCGATATAAATTTGGTGGTGTTTTTTTAGTCAGTAAGAATCTGACACTACTATGAGCTCGCGCTTGCTATTCTCATAGTGTCTATGGAAGATTTTTCACCAACCCTCGGAAAAAAAAAAGATTGTCCTATTTAAAAATCAGGGAGAATGCTCTTAAGATCTTTACAATGTGTCTTAACATTTAAAAACCCCACGATCAAAACGTATTGAATGTAGTTTCTGAGCTCATTTCAGCATGTGGATGGTTCTACTCATTAAAAACTGAGAGCGGGGAGGTAGAATTTGGGAAAGTGCTTCCAGAAACTAAATATTTATTCGCTGTCAAGCCGATTATTTACAAATAACTGACTATTCGGCCTTAAATCACTTTTTTTCAGAAGTTTTGATTTTTCCACGAAATAATTTCACTTGACTTTTGAATGGTAATTTAAAAAATGAATTCGTTTTTTTTTTTTACAATTTGCGCGCACTCAAAGGGTTATGAATACCTTTAACATGTTTACACACAGTGTGGGCGTTGGAAAGGATGAATAGAGAGAGAGAGAGAGAGAGAGAGAGAGAGAGAGAAAGATTTTGGTGTAGTGGTTCTTGAAGCTCAGTTGTTTATGCTTCAGCTATTCATTTTAAAGTCTTCTTTTCTTTTTCTTATCTTTTAAAATAAGAAAACCCAAATCCCAGAGCACTCAGACTCTCCGGTCCGTTGTACTACCAGACAGGAACCTTTCTTTGGTGCAGTGGTTGGAAACATTTTCGATGGAATTCGTTTTCCTTTTATACTTGGGTGACTGATGAATGCTGTTCCCCGCAATCAGTTTCGAAGTCAGTTTCGTCATTAAAACTACTGAATTAAGAAGAAAGTAACCTCTTTGACTTTATAGAAGTAATTTTCATTTATTTCGAATAATTTTAATTTGAAGCCATTTTTATGTTTTTGAAATATTTTATAGTCATTTTGATTCTTTCGACATCATTTCGAGTCAAATCTTCTAACGTGTCCAACCATTCCAAACCAATTCCACCCTGATTACAGTGAGTCCACTTGACTTCCTGTGGCAAGTTTTTGAGGGCTCTCCGAACTTCGTCGATTTAAGGAAATTTCATCTTAAATGTCATCGTTCTAAAACCCAAAAGTTCCTTTACATATCGACTATTGCTAGTTAAAAATGTAAAAAATATAAGTAGAGTACTACATTTACAAAAAAAGAAGGCCAAAAACGACCTGGAACAACGCCGTTGAAAAAAATATTAGGGGAAGCTGGAGAAAATTGGTAGGTACTTGGCCAAACAACTAGCCAGAGACAGAAACGCTTGAAGAAACTTACATAGGAAAAGAGTTAGAATATAGATGAAGCCTCGATACCCTAAGGGTAAAAGAGAACCGGATTAAGTAAAGTTACTAATTACATTTACAAATTAATGAAAGAATTTGTGGCCTATACTCCAAAAATCTGGTATCGCTCCGATATGTTGGGTGGTGGTCGTCTGCTGACGTCTACTGTACTGTCGCATTGCTTCATCCAACGTAAACCTTTTCGTACAATGATTACATATTTTTTCAAATAAAGTGTAAGACTTGTCGGATTACTCTAGCCATCTTTTCTAGCAGTCCAACCAGTTCCCTGATTTCTAAAAAGAACGAATAGGTCACAAGTCTTCCCCACTAAAAAATCCGTTTATGTTTCAATGGATTCTAACTTCTTTGGTTGCGACCATCGGCAAGTAAGTAATGTGTGGCGTGTTCATCTTGTTCACGGGCTTGGCTATTCAAAACTAGACAATTAAAAAAAAAAAAAAAAATCGTGTGTATTATTGCTGATTTTGGATAACCACATAGACTGCTTTCTCTCATTTACGAAATAATTCGAGGCCGCTATCTCTTACAGATAAGATTGACAGAGCGATGTAACGAATTACGTGGGAGGGTTATAACCCCTTATTTTCGGATCATAACCTCGCTGATAAGAGGAAGAAGAAGATGTAACGAATTACGTACACCGAAAACGCCAACAATTTTAATTATGATTGTCGAATAATTCTAGCTGTGGATTAAGTGCCAAGCTGCCGTTTATCCCGTCAGAAGTTGGCAAAAGATTTCAAAATTCACCTACTCCGAATGCCTGAGCACATAGGGAACAACTGCATCAACCAAGAACTCGCTAAGCAACCTGTTATGTGATAGAGAGAATATTCATTCACGCATTACAGGGGAACTAGTCAAACATATTTAATGAGCAGTTCACATAAAAAAAATTAGTCAAATGAATTTAATGAAATCTATAAGGCATGGAGATATGATAATGTGTTCGGTTATTGAGTGGTACATATGTTGTCGGTTCAAGTACCAACAATATCCATATATACCTAGTGGGGAAAAATGTAACTGCTGCTATACTAAATGCATACTTCTTCAAGTAAATTTTGGAAAATGCAAGATTTTACCAAAGTAATACCTAATGAATTAAGTAGGTATAGACCCGAACCACAAAAACAAAATGTTGTTGTTGGAATGCACTTCCTCTTAGCATTAGAAGATCTTGTTATGCAAATTCCTATGATCACATTCTCTTCAGGCATAAGCGCTTAAAAAAAATAAATAAATATTTGGGGCAACAGCTCTTTAAAGTGCCAGGGCCTAGCTTCTCGCAACCACTCATGTTGTGTGCGTTATATTTTTCACACTTGAATTGAAGTTGAATTTTTTATTGAGACATAAATACAACATTTTTTTTTTTTCATAAGTTACAATATTTTCAATATAGCCGACTTAAATTAGTTATATCTGGCTTAAGCTTAATAATTCAAAAAAAGTATTCATTACCTATAACTCGGATGTACCTATATATGTTAGTATAATATGTTATTATATCTTTAGTTTGTCTATGCTTGCTCCCGGCATAATTTCACAACATGACTTTTATTGGCAACTTAAAACTAATGACTAGAACTAAAATAAAACAAAACAGATAACTTGGTATCGCAAAATAAAAGTATTGGCTTAATGAATATAAGTCAAATTTATATTAAATGAGCATCATACAATTTGTTCACACATACTTATATTTTTCACACGAATGGAAGGGACCTACAAGTTTAATGCCGAATCCAAACGGCGATTTGAGAAGCTTTTTCGTGACAACAATACTCTCGGATGTTTGTTAGACGCTCGCGAGAGGTGGGACCGTGAAAAAACTTTTTGGTATTTTCTGGGACTCGAACTTGGAACCTCATGCGTAATGATCCGACACACTAACCACTTACGCCACGGCGCCGCATATGGCGATTAGTTAACTTAACAATCGAATTGTTTTTTAAAATAGTAAGAAAATTTAATTACAAGGTAAATTGTTCTTTTCAATAGTTTGTCTTAATTTTTACAAACCAACTGAATTGTTTTCACTACACAGGTAAATTAAATTAAATTATTACTTCACTCTCTTTTTCCGAATTGCATCTTCATTTATAACTTAAAGATTATATTAGTCTATTGTAAATGATGTTGAAACTAATTAATAAATAAATATGAAATATGAAAATATGAAATAAATAAAAAACCATTAAATTTCCGCTTCGAAGGTGTACAATTATATTTAATCAAAAACATTCTTTAAAGAAAAACACAATTTCCAGTGCGATTTGTAACGATCTTCTTCAAAGGAAATAGTGAAAAGTGTAAGACCTTACCCAAATAACGCCTAGTAAGCACAGTTGTAACCGTACCGAACTTCTTATTTTAATATTGCGATTCCGGCGATCGTCTGACAAGACATCCGAAAGTATTTACTGTCATGAGGACAGTAGGTGCTGTTTGTACCAAATGCATTTTCTTTAATTCCTGACATTACTCTAAGGGTTTTTAACAATTACCATTCACCGCTAAAATAAGTACTCCACTGTAAGGTAGGGGGTAAGTGCTTGCCTTCTTCGGTCACTCCCTGTAAATGTAATGGATTGTGTAATAAGGAAAGTAAGTGCTCGTCCTTACCCCTGGTAAGCAGAAATTTCCTACTGGAAACTAACTCAACACATACTGGAAACAAATGCTAGAAATCAAAACTGAATGCAAATTCTCAGCGACTAGTTCGGACACCACTCATGCAGTAAGCAAGTACTGAAAATTGATATGAACTGAGTTTCAAACCACTAGACCAAAATTAACTCTTTAGACGTAAGTTAATATATAAAAAAAACTTATGTTATTTCATTTAGTATTTTATTTCTTTGAATTCAATTTGAAATATATAAATTTGAAATAATGGCACTTAATCCCTATATTCACGCAGACTAAAATTAAAAACCGCTCATTAAACGCGTTAAAAACAAAAGAATTCTAAAATTATTAATATTTATAAAAAAAAAATACTCCGCTTCGCTGAAATAAATGAATTCAAATTGATTTCACGCTTCCATTGTAGAAGCTTGATTTTATCGAAACAGAGTCAGCTTTAGATTAGACTATCATATGATCACTGAAAGTTAGGTCAGTTCGTGATGCAAATTCAAAACAATCCATGCGTTGATCGCCTGAACTGAATTGCAAAGATAATTCCACCTTTTGATTCTTTAGCAAGTCGACTGTGATTTATTTATGGGAGTGTTCTATCCCTTCCTTCATTTTATGTGGGCTATTACTTAGGTAAGTCAAAGTTGTTGCTTACCACCAAAAGATCATCGACAACACATATAAAATAAAGGGAGGTTAAGTTTTGTCTTTCGATTGGTTTGATGTATTGTTATGATTCATTGTTATTATTCTGTGTTAGAAGGCGAACTGTTGGGTTCATTGCTCAGTAACACTGAGGGTAAACAAAAGCAGACACTTTAGATATCAAAAAAGTGAAACATGTTGCCTCCACAGATATGCCTGTAATCTTTAGTGTGACGACGAATTAAAAATCTTAATTCATTTATACGTTCAATGAACTTTCTTTACTTCAAGTAAACACATTTTTCACCAGCCAACACATTTCCTCAATATGATATAATATTATGGGCCTATAAGACTAATAAGGCAGTCAACTGAAATTAATTAAAAAAAATCCATTAAGTCATGTAAACACAAACCTGTTATTAACAAGTATCCAAAAATGATCACCACCAAAAACGATATCCTTCTCAACATTGTAGATTCCTTCTTCTTCTTCTGCTGGTTGCAAATATTAGATTAAAGGTAGACCTTATTATTATTTTAATACTGTTTCTTCAACGATGTAGTTTATCCAACATGAATCATGCGAACCGATTTATGATTTCAATCCGCGTATACAAAAAAAAAATCCTCAAGCGGGTAATTATATAAATTAAAAAAGAGAAACTAAAAATCTACCTCGGTGCGCACTTAATTTTCAATGAACAACACACGACCACACGACACCGATGACGGCAAATTCTACGCACTGACGGGGTGTATGTTGCAATATTCACGTGAGTGCAGCAAAAAAAAAAGATATATTCCCATACGACTTTATTTTTTTGTAGCTTAATCTATGTTATGCCTATTGACGGTTTTTTTTTTTTTTGTTGCAACAGAGTAATTTGATTTGAAGGTGTTTACGACAACGACGATAGTTGTGAGGTGGTTGGGGTCTCTATGCAAAAAACTGCAACAACCGGACCAATGCTCTATTAGCCCATATATTATGTTGTAGATAGTACGCGAAATTTATAAACTCCAAATCGGTTTACGCAGAATGATATCACTAAAACACGATCTTGATTAATCTACTGCTGCCTCCTCCTCCTCCTTCGTATAGACCACTCGCAAGTAAATCGAAGAACAATTTCAATAAATTTTACTCCCAATAGTACTCGTATTTATCAGCTACGATGGTCGTTTTCCCTTTTTTTTTATAATAATAAGATTTCGATTTGGCACACCAACGATTTGCATGTCACGATTACCTCAATGGACACCCTCGTATTGCACTTAGACAACTTTGTATTGCAACAGTGTGGTAAGCAAGCTCCTTAATGTATCTAAATAGGAGTGTATAACAGTTTTTGGACCATGGATATTTCTTTGATTGAAAAGCAAACGAAACGAATAAAAAAAAAATTGAACGAAACTGTAGCCGCGACGAATTTAGTTGCTTAACACAGAATGCTACGAATCCGCGTGACTTCCAAATGCGAACTGATACAAAATTCACAGCGATGAAAACTTGGAGGTAGCAAGCAGCTAGCTCCAAAGTTTGCTATAGAGTACCAGAGTGTAGTTACAAGGTGCCCATAGAGTCGTCTGAGAAAAAAAAGCAGCTAGGGGCACTCTAGCAAGCGCAATCTCTCCTTCGCAGTGCTGTCTGCTCTGTGGACGTACATACTAGAAAGAATAAAAAAAAAAAAAAAAAAAACAAGTAACAGCGATACAAAAAGTCGAAAAAAAAATAAACGCAAAACTTGAAAGTTGTAAACATTGCATGTTGATGATTTCTGCTGCTGCTGTATGCTTTACAGATACTAACAGACGGTGGAACTAGCTGCTGAGGTAGATGTTATTTTGGTACGTGTGGCAAATCCGGGAGAATCTCTGCACAAGAGATCGTTACTCGTAGTTGCCACAGTCTCATAGCAATTTTTCTTAATAATTATAAGTACGCCAAGGCAAATAGACGTTTCAGGGAGTCGTAGTTGGTTATTTTTAAAACGATTTGTTAAGTGAACAAAGTATGCAAATTCCAGTTCGTTGCTCAACTCTTTTGTTTCGCTCAAAGGTATTTTTATGCTTTTCAACGAAAGTCACTTGACTTGAATTATTATTACATTTATTTTACTAATATAGAGCGCAGAAGTTGCTGATAACAATAAATGAAATATATCGCTGCTGATTTTAAGCTTATGCTGTCTAGTTTACATTCGAAACCTTTATACTTCACTGGATCTTATTTCAATCGACGAGCAAAGCATAACTTTCATGGTTACAATAGTCATCAGATATCTGCTTTCATTGAGTTTTCCTAATTGCCTATTAAAGCAGTTGCATTGAGTCTTCCTGCTTTGTTTCATATATTTTCTTGCCTTCAGGTTTGTGGTGTTGCTCGCCACATGGTGATATCAGTTGATTGTTATTCACCATAGGTGTCAATTTACCCAATAACTGATTCGAAGGTCAAGTTAATCTGAAGCGCCGAGCTTTTGTCGTTTCATTTCAGGCAGATTCCACAACTCTCCTTGATTTTGATCTTTATCAGTCAACGAGGTTACAATCAATTGAATAAGAGCGAAGCTGTTTAACTTGCAAACTACTTCTCAAAGCATCAACTTCACGGTTGGGTGGTAAAAGGATCCCTTTTAAAAATTGTTTTTCCTGTAATGAATCAATCTAGGGTATGTTATTACTGGTTTTATGTTCGATATGGTGGTCTTAATTAAAGGCAAGCACGACGACGTCTATTTCTGCTAACAAAGAAGACTTGCTGAAGGCGAACGATTTTGGAACACCATGCTATATGTATTAACTGGAACTAGGATAATTATTAAAGCTTTTGTTTTCCAGTAACGCAACTATCTTAAACAATCGTCCAAGTTGTGCAAAATGTATTTGACTCAAATGAATGAAAAGCTGGAAAACAGTAGAGCTGAAATACGACATAGCATCAGTTCAGCCAGGAAAGGTCATGGTAACTGTATGGTTGGCCTGCGAAGAGCCGATGCACTATTTTTTCCTGTAACTCGGTAAAACACAGCAAAGTCCTGTTGTAGAGAATGCTTAAAAAATTAAGTAAATTACAGATGGCACTAGTCACTGGACGTTAACCAATTCTTCAGCAAGACATTGCAAGACCACAAGTACTCATATGTCACAACAATCTGTTGCAAAACCTGCAGAGTTGGGTTCCGAAGTTCTACCTCATTCGCAATACCCCCCTGATCTTTTTCCTACAGATTACAATTTTTTTCGGCTTAAAGCAATGCTAATGAACAAAACATTGATGGGATACAGATTGTGACAAATATGTAATAACAGAAATCTACAGGGGTAAGATGACACTCAATAGCTCTTACGTCTATGCTCAGGTATACGCTGATGTTGTACCTTCGGTCAGATCTTGATCGGTGAATGATGCACTAGAAATGAGCTTTCAGGCAATGTTCTGTTCTCAAGCAGGTTGTTCTCTTTACGAAGAGGAATCTGATCGGTCTGTTGCAACTATTAAAAGACGTCGCAATCCAAAACATCAATAAGGTTTCAATCAATTCAATGACAGTCAAGGCGCTGTCTATACAGCAATGATAAGATCTCTCACATGGTTGTTTAGTGGAAGTGACTGTTCGTTTGGATCAAATTTATTTTCGATTTTTCATGGAAACATTCGGAAAAAATTGTCAAATGCTTATAAAAAAAAACAAAGTCAATGCTTATAAATAAAAAATAATAATGTTAGCGGATTTAAAAATCTAATTTTTTTCAACGTTCTTTTGCAAATAAGCGGCTAAATTTAAGTTGAACGATAGAAATCAACAAATAGTCAGAAGACTGTGCTGCTAAGATTTTGGAAACACCATGAGTATGCGATCATTTCTTAAGATTAAAGCGGTAATACAAGCATAGCATTGCTTTTGCTTTTTTATCTATGTCGTGTTTTTTTTTTTTTAATTAAATACATAAGTACAGTAGTAAGGTGATGAATTTTGTTCGAATACCGTTTTCGAAATGTCGGTATGATTATTTCCGCAACTTTTTTTATTTCGAACAGGATTGTGGCTCAGTATGTTCACCCAGAACATTTTTAAATACACTTTTGTTAAGCCTGTAAAGCTAACTAAACACGAAAGTAACTATTAGTTTCACTGCGTCTAAAAGAATCTTAAAACTTATAGACAAAAGGGCCACATGGGCCACCGTACTATTGCAAGGTGGGCTCACCTAATTGCCACCACAGACTACCTTCCGCCATCTCCCGACTTCAGCCTGAACGTCAAAACGGTCATCCCTTCAAGAGAACACTGGGCAGACAGTGGGGCTATCAACTCGCATAGTATTTCAGTCTTCACTGGCGGACGGGTCGAAAACAAACGAAGAAATGGTCTCGGGCAGCAGACCCCGATATTGCAATATCACTAAGACTTCCGAACCACGGCAGAATATTCCAAGCGGAAGTCCCAGCGATAGCAGAAGCGGCACGAGAACTATCCACGAAACTTGTTACCAGAAAAGAGATTGGCATTTACATAGATATAAAAGACATTTCTTCCACGGTTGTAAAATCAAAGCTAATAAAACGCTGCCGCGGGGAGCTTAATACACTCACAGATAACCACCATGTAACACTCTAGTGAGTCCCAGGACACAAACGAATTCCAGGAAATGAAATGGCAGACGAACTGGCAAGACAGGGATCAAAACAAGACCTGTCAGTGGTCCAAAACTCAGTCCTCCCTCCCCTAAAATTTGTTAAATCAAACATAGCACCTGACTTCAAACGACAAGCAGACGAAAGATGGAGAGCGATTCCATCGTGCCGCGTCTCCAGAAGCATCTGGACAAAACACGACAAGGTGAAAACCAAGGTGAATATTTCTTCAATCATCTGGGCGACCTATCTGAAAAGCGACTAACCGCCATTCTGAAATTCATAGCTTCTTCAGAATGGTTTCGATGCGGCCGCTTCAATACCACAGAACTCTAATCATTGTTTCTTTTTTATTTTTTATTCTATTTTCCTCCTTATTTTTTATTTTTTGTCTTTTCAGTGTTCCAGCCAGCAAATTCCACGTCAGGGGTACACAATGGATCCTTTTGAGATCCGAGTTCAGGCTGCACCCATTCGTTGCAGCTAAACCTTTAAACCAAACCTAACCTTCATCTAAATTTCTGAGACGGGAACCGGAGTTTATATACGCCCGTATTATTGACGATTTTGAAAACTAAATTCATGCCAAACCTAGTTTTATACGGGTTTGGAGTTTCAAGTTTTAACCAAATCGGTATTATTCACACTCGTTTTGACAGTTAAAGCTAAAAAAAAGCTAGTTTTGAAAGCGCTAAAACTAGTTTGACGCTGTTTCGTATTATTCACCAGAAAATAAATCGACGAAAACAGCCGATGGAAATAAATTGACGGAACGTGACGACTTATATGTATTAGTATATTTTCACAAAACTCTAACGCTCGATTTCTTCACATGAGTACTAAGCTGCCTTAATACCCGGTCTAGCTAGACCAGGTACTAGCTCTGATACTCGGTATCAACGAAAAGATAGTACTTGTACATTTCTTTACATCACTAATACTGGATCTAAGTTCACCAAGCGGTACTAGCAGCTAATAGGTCTAAAAACTGGTCTAATACTGATTTTGACACTATTTTGGCATTTGTCGGCCGTTAGACAATTATTTTGAATTATATTCGTATTTTATTCATTAGTGAAGTTATTGTTTTAATATTTGTGTCGCTTTGCTGTTGTGAATGATGTGAGTATGGTGGGTTTTTTTTTTTTCTTTTTTTGGATTGCGCCAGGGATGTGTAATCTTCATAGATACTAATAGCCCGAGTTCTACTAGCATGCACGATTCGCAAACTTCAACCACTCTCTCCGCGGGACTGCTGTTAGGTATTACTTCGCGGGGCTGGTTAGCAATTTATGCTATGCTTCTTGTGTCAGCTTCTTCTGCTGCTTCAGCTGCTCTTCTTAGCTTTTCTATTCTCCGCAGCTCTTTTTGTAGAGTTGTTACGAAGGAACATATTGCCATCCAATTCTCTTCCGACCGTAACATATGGTCAAGGAGAATGACGGACTTGGCAGAGTAATTCTCCATGCCGTCAAACGTGTGCAGTAAAACACTGCGTGCTCCGTATCTTCATCTTCACCTGGGCATTCCGGGCAGGATGGTGAGTTGTCGTGTCCAAATCGGTGTAGATATTTGCGGTAGCCACCGTGGCCAGACAGAAACTACGTTAGATGGTAGTTTGTCGGTATAAGTTTATATGTCCATCTGCCTTTTGTTGTATTAACCTAACGAGCTTGCCACATAGCTTCTGACGCTGCCCTTTCTTCAATTTTTATCACCTTGATACCAGTGGCGTCGTGATGACTCAATGCTCTTCTGCGAGAATATCGATGGGGACCATTCCAACTATGACAAATGCAGCTTCGTCAGAGATGGTTCGAAAGCCGCTGATTGTCCGTAGCGCACAGAGTCTGTATGATGACGATAGTCTCCTTTTGGTCTCCTTCGTCCTCAGTGCCTCCGCCCAGACTGGGGCGGCATATAACAGAACTGAGGTGATAACTCTAGAGAGAATCCTTCTAGCGTATCCAGGTCCACCGTTGTTAGGCATGATAACCGAGAGAGCTTCCTGCATTTGCGATGCTTTTTTGGTAACAAAATCACCATGCGTTTTAAACCGTAGCTTGTTGTCCAGCATTACTCCAAGGTATTTGACCGCCTCTTTCGACCTGATGGTCTGGTTACCAACCTGAAAGTTGGCAAATTCGACGGTTTTCCGGCTGGTTATAAGAACAGCTTCTGTTTTATGGTCAGCTAGTTCTAGTCCGGCGCATATTAGCCAATCTTTTATCCGGGCAATTGCTTCATTTGTAGCTGATTCTACTGCATGGATCTGTTTAGCTACTGTCACGACTGCAATGCCGTCGGCGAATCCAATTATCGTTACTCCCCCAGGAAGCGTTAATCGTAGGACTCCGTCGTACATGCTGTTCCACAATAGTGGCCCTAAAACCGATTCCTGTGGAACTCCCGCAGTTACGTTGTAGTATTTTACCCCTTCATCGGTATTGTACCTCAGCTTCCTGTTGTTGAAGTAGTTCGTAGCAGGTAATATGGCGTATACATCCTGGCAAGTGACCTTATAATAAACGACCAGTCCGCAGAGTTAAATGCGTTTTTAACGTCCAGCGTTACTACTGTACAATACTCCTTTGTGCCATAGAGCCATCTTTCGCCTTCGATGGCACCTTTGGCGATATCAACTACCGCTCTTATGGCATCAACAGTAGATCGTGATATTCTGAAGCCAAATTGGTGATCTGAAAGGGCTCCTTTCTCTTCTGCTACCGCGAATAATCTATTATAGATTATCTTCTCGAGGATTTTTCCCATGGTGTCCAATAGGCATATTGGACGATAGGATGATGGTTCTCCTGGAGGCTTCTTTCCTTTTGGCAGTAGGACCAAATGCTGCGTCTTCCATTTTTCGGGAAAGGTTCCTTCTTCAATGCACTTCTGCATTGTTGATATGAAGAGGTCTGGTCTTTTTTTTTACAGCTGCCTTTACTGCTTTATTCGGGATGCAGTCGGGTCCCGGCGCCTTGTTGTCACCTATCTTGCTGCATGCCCTTTGCAGCTCCTCGTGAGTAATTAAAGGAATATCTTCTGGATTGACTTCTCGTATAATATTGCACATAGTAGCAGGCCTTTCAGGGAAGAGGTGCTCTACTATGGATCTCAGCATTATCGGACATGTTATTTGAGGAGTCCTATAGCCCTTCAATTTCGTCATCACCATTATGTATGCAGAGCCACATGGGTTAATGTCGGCTTCTTGACAGAGACGTTTAAAACATGCAGTTTTGCTTTCCTTGATGGTTCTATTTAAGTTACGTCTCGCCAGTCTAAGGGTGTCCAGGCATTGTTGGAAATCCGCCCTCCTTCTTGATCGTTGGACTTTGCGCCGGGCTTGTAGACATGGGTATGGGATTGGTTGTTTTTTCTTTACTTTACCAATGAAGAATGAAGAAACAAGAATTAAAAAACAATAGCGATGAAGCGAAAAGTTCACATCGTCCCAAGTATTTATTGTACTCCGTTGTGGCATATGGTAGACACGGCGCTCAAATCGACGAACTTCCACCCCTTCTTCATCGTTCTCGTACTCGATATCGTCCTTGAAATCATAAAACAAACTATCCCCACCAAAAATCAAATCCATTTTCCAGAAAATAGAATAAAAAATCAAATGAAACCAAAATAGAACACACGTGTATGTATTTACTTTTTTCACAATGACAGCGAAGAACATATCAAAATAGAGCACTATCTCTCATGATAAATGATTGAAATTGGCCTAATCCTGGTATTAACGACGCTAGACTGCCGATTTTGAGGGTCCAGCTAATACCGAGTACCAACTAATACTCGGTACCAAATCGGCGTTAGTACTTTGTGAAGAAATGACTTGATACCGATTTGAGTACCAACTTTTGCTCTAATACCGGTACTATCGCTAGTACTCGGTAAAGAAATGGGGCGTAAGCAAAACTAGTTTTATTTCAAGTTTTGCAAAATCTGAATAATACGGGCATTACAAATCCTTTTGTATAATAAATAATTGTGTGTCTTTGAACCGAGGATGAATCGCTAAATCTTCTATCTTCCTCTTCTTCTTGCTCTTCAACAATAATTAAACCAATTGTAGTGGCTAAATCTGTTTTGAAATACTTTTTCCACAATATTTTGAGAAAAAGAAATTCTCCGTTTGACAGCTCTTACCCGACAACATTTTTAACTTCTATCTTTTCATTCGAAGTCAGCAATTGATGTACAAGTGAAACGTCCCTTGTCTTATTAATTTCATTCGTTTTTGAATTCGGTTTCCAATTTTCATTTCGTATGAAATTCATCACAGGGGTGATAAACTTAATGTACACGCGATTATGTTCACATTCGCCTTTCTCTATGCTTTCAAATAAACTAACCATTGAAAATTTTAAAGTTTTCGCCTACAGTGTAAATATTACAAAGTGGAGCAAGGTTGTGTAAAATTTACAACTTCTTGAATTTAATTAATCTTTCGTAAATTTTGGCACATGCAATTAGTAAATACATTTTAATTGTCGAAAATAATTTACACCGTTCCACTCCTTTTATTTTCTCATCGTACTCTGTGATTTCGCATCCCTTATATGGAATTTGGATGGTTCATCCAGTATCTTGTTTTGTTTTACCACAGATACACTATGCTAAAAAGAAAGGTTAATTGTGGTCCAATCCATTTCTCAATTTTGGCTTAATGATGTATGTGATTGTCTTTTGGCAGCGTATCGAATGAACTGTAATTGCAAAAGTCCCATTAAATTTTAACGTATTTCTGTTAAATAATTTACTTACTCTGCGGCTAATTTAGATTTTAACTAATTATCCATACTTTAAGTGAAATCGTTGGCGAAATAGTCCTGAGAAAGCAGATGTTTTTTTTTAAGAATATCAAAATCTTATTGTGAACGTCAGTTATAAATCAATACCTCTACCAATTCATTCACAAAAGACTTTTGTTGTAAGATTGCATTAGTATCTCGAATCTTTCTTTACATCAATGCAACTAACTAGAGTTGTAGGCTTGCATTATTTCATCTCCATCAATTCGACCAAGCGAACGTTGGCCTAACCGCTGATCCTACAATGAAGAGATGCTTCGTCTTCTTGTATCAAATTTCGTTGTGCGTTCTTGTGGCTTAATTTATGTTCGATTTTATTGTATGATCGCATTTAGTTCTTTTTATTTATGTGCATATATTTGAATTTTCGAAGACTATCAGCGATTACCTTTTACAGCATAAAACCTCTAGGGAATTTTGTAAGCTTGAGTGAAATGGTTTTGTGGCCTTTGTTTAAATAGGTTGTATAGACTTGAGCACATTTGTTTTCGCATAAAAATAATTGCTAATTATTGAAAGTATGTTAGTCGCTCTATAATTGTTGACAATGTCGCGCTTTCAAACCTGTAAGATCCTTTGCTTCAAATCCAAAGCGTTCACCTTCGACCTTTGTTATTGTGGAACTCATTGGAGCTTAAAAGTTGAAGGCTCGTCTTTACAATACGAGTAGAGTATTAACATCATTTTGTATTAGGCTTTGGAAAGTGTAATACATACAATACATTTGGCGCAAAAAACCTAGCTTTTCGCAAACACTTGTGTGGGTTTTTATTTTTCGCACGAATGGGAGGGACCTATAGCTTTATGCCATATTCGAAGCTTTCTCATGGCAACAATACCTTCGGACGTTTATCAAACGTTCGCGAGGATAGGGACCGTGGAAAAACGGTGTTGGTGTTTTCGGGATTCAAACATTGAACTTTACGCGCAGTGGTCCGACACAAAACCACTACGCCACGACGGTAGTGTTTGTCTTGTTTGTGTATGGTTTCGATGGCTTCGTGTGTTTGGTTGTGTTCGTGCTGTTTAATATGTTTACGTGATGTGGTTGTGTTGTGTCTGGCACGTCTCATCCCCTCCAAATCTTTTTATATATGATGTTTTTTATTTTTAGGTTGCGCCAAAGATGTGTAATCTTCATAGATACTAATAGCCCGAGTGCTACTAGCATGCACGATTCGCAAACCTGAGTAATCGATTCCAGGAATACGCCTACGTACTAAACACACACCCTATACACTTCAACCACTCTCCCCGCGGTACTGCCGTTAGGTATTTCTTCGCGGGGCTGGTTAGCAATTAATGCTATGCTTCTTGTATTGCTGCTTCAGCTCTCCTTGCTCTCTCAATTATTCGGAGCTCTTTTTGCACATTCGTTATAAGGGTACATATTTCCAGCCAATTCTCCTCTGACCGCAGCATTTGGTCTATAAGTAATGGTGGACTTGGCAGGTTATTTCTCCATTCCGTAAAGCGATTGCAATGGAATATTGCATGCTCTATATCTTCCTCCTGGTCTGGACAATGTGATGTTGCCTTCTCCTCCGCCTTTATCCTCTTGACGATATCTGCTGACAATACCTCTTGATGACTCGAAGCTCTCCTTTCGTAGATCCTTACCATCTCATTTGCGAGGATGTCGATGGGGATCATTCCGGCTATGACACAGGCTGCTTCGTCCGATATTGTTCGAAAACCGCTGATTGTTCTTATCGCGCGTAGCCTGTATGTTGACGATAGTTTTCTCCGTGTTTCTATCGTCGCTAATGCCGCCGCCCAAACCGGTGCAGCGTATAGGAGAACCGAGCTAACCACTCTGGATAGTAGAATCCATCCTGCAGTAGTGAAGCACACGTGTGCTTTAAAACTTAACCTGTTGTCGAGCATTACTCCTAAGTATTTAACTGCTTCCTTGGTTCTTATAGTCTGAGTTCCGACTTGAATATTCGCATATTCGACAGCTTTTCGACTTGTTATGATGTGTTTATCGCTATTCGTAGATTCTGACACCTCGTCCCCTTTCATTGAATTGACTTGTGACGTTGATATTGCGTTTTTTGTTGGTTGCCCTCGTGTCGTTCTGGAACAGACTCTCTGTCCCCTCTGTTTACTCGTTGATTGTACTGTTGTTGAAGTCGTGTTGCTCGCATTTGGTGTGCCCGTTGTAAGGTGGGCAGCTCGTAGAGGCGGACACACCGTCATTGCCGTCACTGGTCTTATCATCGCCGCTCGTCTCATTAGTCTCTCACGATTGTTCGGGAAACCGGCCGTTTCTCCTCTGTTCCAGGGTAAAAATCGTTATCCTCAAGGAATCCTATATTGGTTGTCCCTGCAAGATGCCAGGGAAGTGGACCTATGGCTAATGGAACCATGTGTGCCCTCCACTTTCCCAGAATTTTGCAGAAACAACGGGAGAAAAGAGGGAGAGAAAGAAAGGTACATAGTGTAGGTCTTGTTGTGGTAAATTTTACCGCAACAAAATGGTCATCGAAAATATTGCTCAATCACTATAAAGTAAGAACGTGGATCCTATTCACTCCTGAAACCATTTAAACCTCCTGATAAAGCCATGTATTTTGGCACATAATTATACGGGAGACACTGAAATATTGCATGTGAGCTACTTTCACAAAATGTGAAAAATGTAAAGCAGGTATTGATTAGATCCCTATTTTTGAAGAGCAACCTTCAAGACGCTCCATTGGGTATAATGGCCTCTTTTGTAGTTATATAGATATCTTCCAGTATCGCAGATTCCGATAGCTGGCAGACAGAAATTTGATATGTTTCGTGGAATGAATTCAATTTCATCTCCCTCAACTTGTCGTAGTCGCTGTAAGTCAGGACAACGAAGCGATCCTATCTTTTCAACTAAAAATAACCCATTCGGATCTAATTACCTACATTCCAATGGCAATGTGATCTGTTTTTGCCCCGATTGCTGATTCGCTTCGCAGGCATTCATCAATGATAAAAGAACATTGCTCGAGTGCACCAATCTTCTGTGTCTTTCATGAAAGAGTCTCCGGCACAGTCGACTAGCCAGCCAGCAACACACACGCTCTACCCATCATCATGACCAATGCACGCCACCATTATAATGACCTTGTATTTATAATTATAGATTCAGAGCAATGAAGAGTGTCTTTGCACTCAGTGCACTGTTTCTTCGAACAACTATGCGCTACAACAACCTCAGTACTACCAACTGAATGCCTTACTGGCCGACTACCAGCCTGATCCGGTGGTGGAATTGGCAGAGTATCTTCTCTGCGTTGTTTTTCTGATTTAATTGCAACAAAATGATTTACACGTTCACGCCGCACATGCATGTGTTAATTGAGACCATTATAACCATCGCATTTGTTTATATATTTTTTTTAAAACAAATGTATGTGGGTCAAAGCCCCTGGAGTCAATCAAAACACTAGAGGTATTGGGTTAACAATCACCAGTACGTACCAGTAGGAGTAGTATAGATTGTTTAACACGCCAATTCGATTTAATAGAATAATTAGCAACAATTTTGTTGGATTAATATCCAATACGTAGGAAAACAATTTTCAGCTTCTTGACATTTTTTGAGAGCAGAGCCAACCCAAGCTCCCATAAACCATGTCAGCACCCATTCAGTGGAAATGGAACATTTTTTTATGCGTAAACGTGGGCAGAGTGGAGCCGATATTGCCACCAGGGCTACTGACACTTGCAGTCAATCATAGAGGGGCCTATGCTTTGTTGTGCAGGTCTGTAGTAAGAGGCGCATTAAACTAACTCAGCATGTAAATTAAATTAGCTAACGAGCAATAAATTAGATTTGTTTCTTGTGCAGCTTTTCTAACGTTTATTGCATTTTGTTCGCGTTGTCGCATCGATGAACGGATAATGAATCGGCTATTTAGATATTTTCTGCTCGGTTGATTCATGATCATGGTTGGTTTGTTTAGAGGAACGGTGGTGGTGGTGTGAAAAGGTCGTCGTAATAGCATTTGATATCCGTTTTTAATTAATTTGAAAGTTAAATAAATTTGTATGCTTTGGAGGTGTGGGAAATGTATGTGAAATGATGAATTGATCAATGGTAAGGTTAAAGTTAAGATGGTGAATAAATTACTCAATTATACTTGTAGTTTCTTTTACTAATTGCAATCATCTATCAGTCTGATTGTCGCATTCAATCACTAATTTTACATTCGATTGCAGTACTGTTTCTCAAAATAACAGACATTACAGTCGAAGAAGTTAGTGAGGCGGTCAAATACTCCTAAACACGATAAGCGGTTGGTCCAGACGAGATGCCCTCTGAGTTCTGGAAAAATATGGGAGACGTCGGGTTCAGATGGCTTAGAATTCTCATCTCCAAATTCGTGAGAGGTGATCCAATGCCGAATCAATGGAGGGAAAGTTACCTTCTCCCTGTATACAAAGGGAAGGGTGATACGCGAAACTGTGATAACTACCGTTCGATCAAGCTGATGTCACACACCAGAAGATCGAGGTGGCTGACTGCGAAAAATAATACGGCTATCTGATGATCAGTGCGGGTTTGTCTCGGGTAAATCAACCACAGATGCAATCCAAAGTATAAGGATCATAATGGAAAACATCTTGATTCTGACTGAAATTGACCTCGAAAAGGCATTCGACAGACAACCACGAGATCTGATATGGGTGGCGCTAAGACATCGAGGGGTTCCAAAAACCTATGTACAGATGATCATGGACATATACGAAGGAGCAAAGACAAGAGTAAGATGCCCCGCTGGAGTAACCTAAGAGTTCCCAATCAAAGTCCGGGTGCACCAGGAAAACGTTTTAAGTCCTTTGCTCTTTATTACAGTCCTTGATTATCTGCTTGAAGGTAAAGTGATGGACCCCAAGGTACATCAGTTATTCTTTGCTGACGATGGAGCCATCATAAGTGAGGATCCTACATCCCTACAACGAGCACTTGATGTGTGGATGGACGTTCTGGAGGGAAACGGGTATCGCATTAGTTCAAAAAAGACAGAGTACTTGTGCTGCCCGTTCTCTGATCCACTCAAGCCTATTCCAGACATTTAATTGAATGGAACAGTGCTTCCCAAGTGCGAAAAGTTCAAATATCTGGGAACTATGATCAATAGCAAAGCAACTTGTGATGACGACATCAATCATCGCATAAGCGTAGGGTGGATGAAGTGGCGAGAAAATTCCGCTATCTTCTGTGACAGAAAAATGCCACCTAAGTTGAAAGGAAGGCTCTACACCGCAGTTGTACGTCCAGCGCTCACATACGGTTCACAATGTTGGACGGTAGACGACGCAAGACTAGAAATATTTAATAACACGTATAAGGTAAAGGATCTCAAAGAATCATTTGACGTTAAGCTCAAAAGTTTCGATGCTTCGAGTTTGCCACCCTGTCGATCAGAACTACACCAACAGCTGTTACGCGCTCAATATATAACTTCTATCTGGAACAATGCTTTTTCTAAAAATCAAAATTGTTACCAAAGCAGAACGGATGGTTAGAAAACAATGGAAGTTATGACTTAATGTGGTTTGAAGGAGATCAGTTAGCACCATTTGTAAATGATATCATCATTCAACCATCAACTGAAAAAGAATTTAAATTAGGTATATCTTGATTTCACACCCGCTGATATGTATGCACCTTACAAATGATATTTAACTATATTTTCCAAACAACGAACGTAACTATTGCAGTGACGAAGAATCCAATGATGAGGGAAACCTTTTCAGCGGAGGAGAATGACGAAAAATCGATTTTGTTGCTTATTACTTGAAATAAATTTTAATGTTATAGTTTTATTATGATTGTATTAACAGACAGATTAAAACTGCTGCAAATTGAACAGAGAAATTCTAAAAATTTATTTGTACTTCTGAATAAACTCATCTCATATTTACGCATACCTTAAAGTGAGTAATGCAATGTATTTTGACTTATGGTGAAGACTTTTTTTTTCTAAATTGCAGATTTAACAACTAATGATTGGACTTACTGAAAATAAAAACAAAAAAAAAATCTCTTATGTTACAATACTTTAAGTGTCGAAACATCATGAGTAGAAAAAGTATTTGGCTCATTTCGAAATGTTGGGTTTTAAAATCGAATATTTTCGAAAGTATAAATGTTAGGACTAAACTTAATACACGGTCTTAAAGACCTTTGCATAGTCTTTCAGAATCAGTTGAAATATTTTTAATCATTTACATATTTCTGAAGATATGCAACAATTCCTTATAGAAACCATTGAAAAGGCCCCTCACGCACAATGCGCTTTGACACGCTCTGGCAAGGTGTTGCGACCGGAATTTTGCTCTGACATTTCAGTTCTAGATTCACCAGTATATACTAGATGATATACCAAAATTTGAGTGCTGACGAAATAACTTAAGAATTGGAGTTTCTGTTACATGTTTCGGGCACTCTGGCAGGGGTTTGCGACCGCCCAATCGCTCTGGCAATTTCACTACACGATATGATTTTTAATTGCGATTCATCAAGCAAAGACTCAAAGTTGACGCTATAATTTTTTTTTCCGACATTTTTTACAACTTTGAGGCCCAGTAGCCCCTAAAACGCCCGGCCCAGGTCCGCCAGAATTTCACATCCGTGATGTATCCGAACACGACAACCAAAAAATAAGCAAAATTTTGTTGACGAAATAATCATGAAAAAATTTCACCAGCTCTCCGTCTACAATGCCGAATCAATGGAGGGAAAGTTACCGTTCGATCAAGCTGATGTCACACACCATGAAGATCGTTGAGCGGGTATTAGGTGGCCGACTGCGAAAAATAATACGGCTATCTGATGATCAGTGCGGGTTTATCGCGGGTAAATCAACCACAGATGCAATCCAAAGTATAAGGATCATAATGGACAAACATCGTGATTCCTTAAAGAATTTGCATATTGTATTGGTTGACTTTGGAAAGGTATTCGACAGACAACCACGAGATCTGATATGGGTGGCGCTAAGACATCGAGGGGTTCCAGAAACATATGTACAGATGATCATGGACATGTACGAAGGAGCAAAGACAAGAGTAAGATGCCCCGCTGGAGTAACCGAAGAGTTCCCAATCAAAGTCGGGGTGCACCAGGGAAGCGTTTTAAGTCCTTTGCTCTTTATTACAGTCCTAGATTATCTGCTTGAAGGTAAAGTGATGGATCCCAAGGTACATCAGTTATTCTTTGCTGACGATGGAGCCATCATAAGTGAGGATCCTACATCCCTGCAACGAGCACTTGATGTGTGGGTGGACGTTTTGGAGGGAAATGGGTATCGCATTAGTTCAAAAAAGACAGAGTACTTGTGCTGCCCGTTCTCTGATCCACTCAGGTCTATTCCAGACATTTATTTGAATGGAACAGTGCTTCCCAAGTGCGAAAAGTTCAAATATCTGGGATCTATGATCAATAGCAAAGCAACGTGTGATGACGACATCAATCATCGCGTAAGCGTAGGGTGGATGAAGTGGCGAGAAAACTCCGCTATCTTCTGTGACAGAAAAATGCCCCCTAAGTTGAAAGGAAGGCTCTACACCACAATTGTGCGTCCAGCGCTCACATACGGTTCACAATGTTGGACGATGTACAAAAAGTATGAGAGTAAATTAACGGCAGCTGAGATGAAGATGCTTCGCATGACAGCAGGAATGGCAAAGCTTGATCGAATAAAAAGTTCGAAAATCCGTGGAAGCTTTCACATCAAGGAAACCATCGTACAAAAAATAGAGCGCGACCGGCTCAGCTGGTATTGCCACGTTCAAAGAAGATATCATTTGAACCCCTTAAAAAGGCAATATCTATGCACGTTCCAAAGACATCGCGATGTAGGAAAGGCAGGACTATAAACGCCTGGATCAGACAAATGCGACGCCATCGGCATTTTATTGGCCTCAGTAACCGAGTGATCCAAAATCGGCGGGCATGTCGATATTTTCTGAGGTCAAATAGGCGAACCCCAGGTAGGTTGTGATCGCTTGTTTTCGGATCATAACCTCGCTGATAAAAGGAAGTAGATTGCAGTACTGTTCACATTGTTGGGAAGTTTTATTGCTGTTAAAGATACTCTACACTCTTCTATTTTTTACGATTGCCAATTCGTTGTGCCAATCCTCCTGGCGGCGTCTGTGATCATGAGACCACGAACTAGGATTCAATTACCCTGTTAACTGGAGCATTGTTCATTACTTCGTTGTGGTGGCCGAGATAAAGCAATCAATGTTCCTGGGCTTTTACGGAGACTCTTCGATTAACCCATCTTCATAACCAATTTTCACATTCATGTCTCTGAAAGGCCAGGTCTTTTATCGTTACCACTTTGACAAAAGGAGCTAGATATACATGTGTCAGAAATTCGCTGCGGGAGGGTGAATGTTGTCCTTGGCCGCATCAAAGATCTGGAAGATAATTCCTGCGCCTCCGCCTGTTTCCAAGGAGTTTCATAGGGTTTTTCAATACGGTTTCTCGGCTATGCGTGAATTTAGCTACCGGTTTGTTTAACGTTTCAACTCGACTATACTCGCCATTTTATCATGGAAAAATACAAACTTCAACAACGTTTGTAAACTATCAAAAAAATGTATCAAAGTTCGCATTCGGTTGCAATAACTTCGTATGCGCTAACTTCGCAAAATCATTTTTAGCGATGAAGCCCATTTCTGGTTCAAAGACTTCGTTTATGAACAAAATTGTCGCAAATCAGCAAGCCATCAACCTGAAGCCATGCACCAAATGCACTTACACCCACAAAAATGGGCTCTTTGGCGCAGGTTTCATGCTAGAAGGGTCATTGGCCCATACCTCTTCAATGATGCTGGCAACACAGTTGCAGTCAATGAAGATCGTCACCAGACCATGTTGACTGACTATGTTTTGGATAAATTGAAAGAGGATGACTTGGTGCATATGTGGTTTCAACAAGACGGCGCCACATGCCACATAGGTGACTAAAGAATCAAATTATTGAAGTCGAAGGTGGGTGACCGTGTTTTCTCCAGAAATTTACCAGTCAATTGGCTGCCTGGTTTGTGTGATTTAAAGCTTGTGGACTTTTTATTTTTGGAGACTATGTCAAGTCTATGGTCTATGACAATAAGCCAGTGACTTTAAACGATCTCAGGACCAAAATTGAACGCAAATTTATTCGCATATCGCCGGATTTGTGGGAAAAGTCATGGAAAATTGGGTTCAGCGAATTCACTCGTGCAGGCATTTCCGTGGAAGACATCTGAATGATGTTGTGTTCCATAATTAATGGTTTGAATGGTACTTTAACGCAAACATTTTTTATTTTTTTTTTTTGATATCAAACAAAAATAATAAAACCAAAAAAACAAAATGAGGTGCTCTTAATGGAAAACCATTTACAAACGGTTACGGGGGATTACCACGGGTAGATAAAGCAAGCTTAACCAAGAGCTTGGTTGTTGCACTACTAGATAATTTACGTGACTGCATTCCATACTACTTGTTAGTTATTTTCTGAACTCTATATTTTTAAAATTCTTCGCCATCATAAGTGAGGATCCTATGTTACAGAAACGAGCACTTAAGGTACCGAGTACTGCCCGTTCTCTGATCCACTCAGGCCTATTCCAGACATTTATTCGAATGGTGCTTCCCAAGTGCGAAAAGTTCAAATATCTGGGATTTATGATCAATAGCGAAGTAACCTGCGATGACGACATCGATTATCGGGTAAGTATAGCGTGGATGAAGTGGCGAGAAAACTACCCTATCTCCTGTCCCCGAAAAATGCCAACCTACACCGCAGTTGTGTTCCCAGCGCTCACATATGGTTCACACAATATATAAAAAGTTTGAGAGTAAATTAACGGCAGATGAGATGAAGATGCTTCGCATGACAGCAGGAGGGACAAAGTTTGATCGCATAAGAAGTTCGAAGATCCGTGGAAGCCTTCACGTCAAAGAAACCATCTCACGAAAAACAGAGCGCGACGGGCTTGGCTGGTGTTGCCATGTTCAAAGAAGAGTTCATTTGAACTCTGTTGAATATAAATGAATGTTCCAAAGACGTCGCGAAAGAAAGGCAGGCCTCTAAACTCCTGGATTACACAAATACAACAACAGCAGCATTTGGTTTGCCTTAGTAACCTTAGTAACCAGGCGCAACAGCTCTTTAAAGTGCCAGGGCCTAGCTTCTCGCAACCACTCATGTTTTGTGCGTTATATTTTTCACACGAATGGAAGAGACCTACAGTTTAATGCCGAATCCGAACGGCAATTTGAGAAGCTTTTTCGTGACAATAATACTCTCGGATGTTTGTCAGACGCTCGCGAGAGGTGGGACCGTGAAAAAACTTTTTGGTGTTTTCTGGGATTCGAACTTGGAACCTCATGCGTAGTGATCACCCACGCCACGGCGCCCACCCAAAATCAGGATGCAGTGATATTTTCTAAGGTTAAACAGACAAGATCAGTAGAAATGTAGTGAAGTGGGAGGGTTATGATTCCTTGAGTTCAGATCATAACCTCGCCAAAATGGGAAACTATATTTCATAAATTCTGTATAGAAAGGCTTTTTTAATTATCTTGTTTCATTTCCAATACCACTGTTGCGTATAAGACATACAAAAAGCCAAGAATTAACCTTTTCAGTATCTTAGGTCTTTCTCCATTCAAGGATGTAATCTGTAAAATCAAATTGCAGATGATAAGTATCTGTACAAAGATTGCAGAACTTGTGCTGGACCTGGCTGGAGAAGCGATTAGAGCAGTATACCATTTTTTTTATTTGATTGTGCACTTGAGAGCATTCTTTTTAATGAAGTTGCGGGCGATTACTGGCAGGGTACAATTGTTTTTTCTTGCATTAGAATGCCAGATTTAAACAGAAACTTTTTCTTTCTGCAAAAAGAAAAAAACGCTACACACGCTCCGAATACCGGATTACTAAACAAAAGACTTAGTCAACAAGCTGAAGTATACACACTCCCACTTGGTTGTTCCCTACACACCGTTTCCATTGAATCCACTATGTTTCACTGTCTAATACGATAAATCGAACAATCGAGCCTACGATCGCATTCGTAATTTCACCTTCAATATAATTTAACAACGACTCCTTAACGAACTGAAATTCGCTCGTCGCCCAACATTCACTTTTATTTTTCGTCAATCTTCACTCCATCCAGACGGTGGTGCACAACCATGGAACATGCCCAATCATCATGAATTGCACTCGCTTTGGAGAGTACAATTTAATTTAATTTTTTTGTTCCCCCAACAACGAGATTCGTGTGTTACAGTTAACTCGTGTAGGTTCTCATTTCGTCACTATTATACCAGTTTCGAACAAAATATAGACACGAATTATCGATTAAGATTTTGTTGGCATTCCCAATATCCATCTGCATTCGATGTACCTAACGTGTACCAATATGAACGTGCAGTTCCAGCCATTGCATGGGAACACATTGCACCGGTCTCTGGTGTGGAGGGCTTTAGCTTTCTTTATAGAGCAAGGAAATTCAAAATGTCAAGCAAACAGCTAAAGTCACCCGGTATGGTTGTACGGTTTTCATAAAATCAGCGCTGGAATCGGTTCGCATGGGCTAGTCTAGGAGACCAGTCAATGTGTAATAATGATTAAAGAAAAAATACACCGGGATATGACTCAGTCTAGACTCTTGAGACAACATTACGACAAAACTACAATGTGGTGACGACAACGACGGGCATTCACGTTCGCCACTCAAATGGCTATAATGATGTAGATACAATATATTCCGGTCGATGGTGAACGACATCCATGCGAATTGTTTAAACTGTTTTGTTTTTTTGTAGTTTATTTGCAAAAAAAAAAATGGAATATCATCATTTTTCAATTCATTGAATTCGGTCGGGTAAGTTTGTTTTTGTAAGTTTTCATCGACATTATAAATTAGCTGATCACATGTGAAATGTAGGTTTGTTTATACTGTAGGCCATTAAAAAATAATAAGAATGTTGCCGGTACATTTATTGAGGATCTGAATAGTAACTGCTCGGGAAACTAGCGACTGTTCAAAATCTGATTTGAATCAGCACTAAAATTCCAATGTGAGCTAGGTTATCTGATTAATACTACTCTAGAAAGGAAGCGCGACACTCTACGGCTGTGAAACAAGTACAATAATACGCCTCGGATACTAACTGATAAAAAGGTTTAGCAATCGACTAAGATCGATCTACCGTACGTAAAAACCCTACTGGACTCAGGCAAGGAGAGTCCTCAAAACGCCAGATTCTTAGAGCTTAAGAGCGAGTTAATGTGTACTTGACAACTTGAAAAGTGAGGTTAGCTCCATTCACCGTCGCAGAACGCTCTTCAAATCGACAGACTAATGCATCTATGTGCAACAATAGTTTGCCATGCCACCGAGCAGAAGAAAATAATTGAACGCTGTGAACATGTGTTCGTCTCCGGCGGAATTTTTTCTGGGCAACCTAAGCACTTAGGTCTTCACTTCGTTGAGTGGCTAATTGCTAATACTCTTCCACTAACTGAATCATTGACCAGTAAAAGTGCATAAGTAAGTCCTTCGTTTATTGCTTATAGAAATTTACTCGTTATTAAGATGACAACATCGCCAAAGTATCCCGGCACGTTCAAGTAAATCTATTTTTAAAAAGCTCTACAAGGTGGCCCAAATGTATCACCCTATCGGAAGATGCTATAACTTTTGCAAATGATTTATGTCCTGTATCCCCTTGTGGGTCCTAGGGCCTCTACTACGCCTACGCGCCATCGTGTACGGTTTCTGGCAATGTGTCTGAGTTCTCCCCAACTTTTCCCTAACTGCCGTGCCTCCTTCTCGACTGTTCTGCGCCATGTTTTCCGCGGACCGCCAGGTCTTCTGCCATCCTGAGTTAGAGGGTTCCATTGCATAGCATGGTTCGCTATGGAGCTGTCACCCTTTCGGAACGTGTGACCAATCCACTGCCACTTCCGCCGTTGGATAGTTGTGCCTATTGGTTCCTGACCCGTTCTCTCGTAAAGGTGTTCGTTAGAGATACGATTGGGCCAGAAAATCCTTAAGATATTGCGCAGACACCTATTAACGAACGTTTGCAGCTTTCTGGTGATAGTAGTGGTCACTCTCCACGTGCTGCAACCATATAGCAGCACGGATTCAACGTTGGAGCGGAACAGTCTTATTTTGGTGCTCAAACTGATTGCATTGCTTCGCCATATTTTGGACAACATCCCGAACGCGGACTTTGCTTTGGCGATCCTGTTGGCTATATCCAGTTCGGTTCCACCATCGGTCGAGACAATACTCCCAAGATACTGGAAATCCTCTACTCTCTCTACCGGTTGTCCAGCAATGCATATTTGAGCCGATGAGTTAGTTCCAAGGCTGATGATTTTAGTTTTTGCCGTATTAATTTTCAGCCCGACGACACCTGCCTCCCTCTCCACATCTGCTGTCATTTGGTGGAGGTCCATAATTCTGTGGGAGAGTAAGCATACATCGTCTGCGTAGTCAAGATGCTTCAGTTGAGATGTAAGAGTCCATTGAATTCCTCCGTTTCCCGTCGACAAAGCTGCATGAAGCACATCGCTAATCACCAATAGGAATAATATTGGTGAAAGGATACAGCCTTGTCTTACCCCACTTTGGATCTCAAATTCCTCAGACAACCTTCCCCTGTGCAGAACGTGACATTTGGAGCCTTCATATGTAGCTTTGATAATAGCAATTAGTTTATCGGGAATGCCTCTCCTGCGTAAGGCACGCCAAATAAACTCCCTGTTGACACTATCGAACGCCTTCTCAAAATCGATGAACAGCAGGTGCAGTGGCGATCGATATTCGACACACTGTTCGATGATAATCCGCAGGGTGTTGATGTGGTCGGCACAGGAGGATCCAGAACGGAAACCTGCTTGTTCGGCATCGAGTGTGTCTTCGAGATGTTGTTTGATTCGCTCAAGGATGATTTTAGCTATTATCTTAGCTACAGCAGGCAGCACGCAGATACCCCTCCAGTTTCCGCACTCCATTAAATTTCCTTTCTTAGGAAGCTTGACGATCATTCCCTTTTTCCACTCGTTAGGAAAGCTCTCAGCTTCCCAAGCTCTATCTATAAGTGGAAGCAGAAGCTCAGCCGATGTTGTTGGCGCTGCTCGTAAGAGCTCTGCTGGAATACCGTCAAGTCCTACCGCCTTGTTGGTTTTGAGTGCCTTGATCGCGGTAATGATCTCATCTTTACTGGGAGTCGTGGTGCGTATTCGGGAACTTCTCACCTCGGGCATCTCAGTCTGATTTGGGAGCATATCGCTAGCGAATACACGGTTCAAAACCGTAGCAAAATGCTCTTTCCATCTCTTGAGCTGGTCCTCATCCGAAATGAGCAAGGAGCCGTCTAGGCTTTTCACTAGGTATTGGCTGGAGCTGCGACCACCTGTCAGCTCTTTCGTGATTCTGTAGACAGTCCTGCTGTCGCACCTCCGTGCAGCTTCTTCTGCTTCTGTAGCCAGCGCGTTGATGTAGTTGCGCTTGTCACGTCGTACGCTACGCTGAACTTCTCTCATCTTCATGCGATATAGGGACTCTAGCTCGCTTCTCCCTGCTGCTGGGGTAGCTGCAACGCGAGCTTTTAGCTGTTTTCGTTCGTCAATCCGTCTCCAGGTATCCTCGGAAAGCCACGCCCTATGTCTTCCCTGCGATCGACCGACAATTCTTTCAGCACCAGATGTAAAAACATTTTTCACAGCACACCAATGGTCTTGGATGGTTGCGGGCATTGAGCTGCTGATTGCTTCCACACCTTGCGAAAAGTGCTCCCTTAATTGTTGGCGCACTGAGGGATCACTAAGTCTATCGATGTTGAACCTGGGCATTCTTGTGTTGTCGTGGGATCTTCGAACTGCAGCAGTGCGTAGTTGGAGAGTAGCTATCATAAGATGGTGATCACGTACTATCCCCACATCTGCCCCTCGTCTGTTTCGGACGTCCAGGAGACTGCTTCTAAAGCGGCGGCTGATAGCAAAATGGTCAATTTGGTTGGAGGTTGCTTGCCTGTCATTGGAAACCCAGCTGACTTTGTGGTAGGTCTTGTGCTCAAACATGGTGCCACCTATCACAAGGCGGTTGGCATTGCAGAAATCCACAAACCTTTCGCCGTTGTCATTGCGGTTGCCTAGTCCATGCTTCCCGATTACATGCTTGAGCCCTTCGTTGTCGCTGCCTACCTTGGCATTCAAATCCCCCATCACTATGACAATGTCTCCATTTGGTGTTGTGTTGAAGACGGCGCTTAAGAGATTGTAGAAGCTCTCCTTTTCGTCCTCAGACGAACTATTCGTAGGGGCGTAACACTGTATGATGGTGACGCGTCGTACTCTAGTCCGGAATCTGGCCGTCAAAATCCTATCACCATGAGGCTGCCAGGAAATCAGGCCCTTGCGTGCTGTTGTTGTTAGCAGTAGTCCGACTCCATATTCCCGCGGACTTCCGGATGGTCTTCCAGAATAGAGTAGTACAGTGTTACGCGTTGGAGACTGGTACTCGCCCGCTTCTAACCATCTTACTTCACTTACCCCCAAAATGTCCAGTTTATATCGCATGAATTCCTTTTCCAGTTGGAGGAATCTGGCATTGTAAGGACCTTCTCTTCCCGAGTCGAGGAGCGTCTTTACATTCCAGAAACCTATCTTTGTCCGGGTACAATAGCCAAAAGTCGTCAACATGTGATCAGTCCTTATCCGAGGCATAGTGTCGGTTTCAGTAGCGAGCTGGTTTCAGTAACGCAGGTTGCTGGCCCACGTTACCTAGCCTAGAATCAAGGCCCTAGACAACCCGCACTTACAATTTTGGCCTATACGTATAAGGGCTTATACGTATAGTTGCCCGGGGACCACCACTAGGAGGTAAAGTAAGCACTTCATCACGAACTTGATTGTTGCGCTACTGGCCCAAGCCAAGTTTTGGGCAGTCAGTAGTTTCCCGATCAATCGCAATGCAGGTCCCCAAGATGGAGGCAACTGTCAGTTTTGTTTTGATATTTGTGAAGTAAACAGATGCAGAATACATGCCGACAAGCCATGGAACGCTATACGAGTACTTAAGATCGCAGAATAGTCGCGGCTCGTGATTTTCGATCGAAATTCATCATAAGTAACGAGGGTGAGTGTTTTTGGCCCACCCTGTAGAACACCGCCTTGAGGGATTGCTCTGTAGACTCCCTTCCTTCGAGTAATGTCTCCTAGGTACGATAAGACTATATCAAACTAAGGGATCTCAAAGAATTCAAATTTATACACAATTTCTTTTCCATTCCGCTTGAGCAATTGTACTCATAATCGTACTTCGCCACGACCGATCAAAATTGTTCAAAATTTAATCGGCGTTCAGATCAATGGTTGTATCTACTCCGACTAAAACGGAGAAATTACTCCGCACTATGAGTGAATACCCTTGAATTGCGGCGATACTTTAAAATCTTATCAAAATATTTGGTGATGAATACTTCATCAGAAAACTGGCTTGCACAAAAACTATTTCGAGGATTATGGATCATGTCAAAACTATCAATTTAGAAGAGTTTGCTCGCCACGGACATGATAATTTGCTGAATATATGTATAATGCATGCACAGCTCACTGAGAATCATCAGAAATTATTTCCTCGTCAATTTTACGCAGCGTCGGAGTAGATGCACCGAATAAAAATTGAACTAAAAAATGTTCTCCTGTTCGCGATCAAGAATTTAATCGATCGAAATTAATATTTTTGATCTCGACCAAAATATGAAATCCTTAGCCAATTGATCTATAATATGTACTTCACATCAAAATGCAATACATTGTTCGATCAGTTATTTCAACGTTCGGTTTTTTTTTACTTTACGCCTTTCCATTTGTAGGTAACGTTGTAGGTATATGGGTGCCTTGTGGCATGAGTCACTGCTCACTTAGCCCAGCAAGGGTCCATTGTACCCATTTTGTTTTTACCCCGGGAATCTTAATAGAAAACTGCTGAATTTGTGGGAAATGGATCTCAGAGGTCAGAGAGTCAGCTCGGGAAGGGTCCCCGCTGGATTAGAACCACCTTAATAGAGATATGAATCTTAGGAGGTCGTTCAGCTCAATATGGCGTGAATCCTCCAACTCAATAAAGAAGTAACTACTGAGAGTCCTCATTCTTCTGTCGACAAGGGCGGGGCATTCGCAAAGCAGGTGACGGAGAGATTCTATTTCTTCCTCGTTCCTGCAATTCCTGCAGCAGTTGTTGTGTGGTAAGCCGGAACGCTCCACATAAACCCCAATGGCACAGTATCCCGTGATTATGCCAGAGATGACCTGCGCGCTGTTACGACTAAGCCTAAGCAGAAAACGTGTTCTCAAATCGTAAGCCGGTCACAGCGTCCTGACATGGACGCACGTATCCCAGATGGATACACGGTCTGTTAATTTTGCTAGTAACTTCGTCTCTGACAAGTTTATTTGAAGAGCTAATAGGAACCTTCACGTAGGGAAGGGGCTTGGTAGATAGGCAACCCCGACCCCATTCTAGCGAGTTCGTCTGATCTTTCATTACCCAATATGCCCAAGTGTCATGGTACCCAGCATAGGGTCACCCTATTAGCTTGGAATACCTTATTTAGATGTCGTTTGCAGATTCTGACAAGTTTAGATCTAATTACGATAGATTCCAGAACCTTAATGGCTGCTTGGTTGTCAATGTAAATAGTAATCAATTTGCCCATGATGCTGTTATAGGCGAATATTTTCGCAGCCTAGGTAACAGCTGTGATTGGCTGTGATTTCAGTTTGAAACACACTGCATTCGTTGTTGATTCTGAACGAGTTGTTGACCCAATTGTTTTGCAGTACAGCCAGCTCCTACACCGACATCCATTTTGGAACCATCAGTGTAGAAAGCCAATTCCTCATTACTAGTAACATGCTCGTTTTTCCAGTCGTTTCTATCAGGAATTATGATATTTACTCTGATTGTCGAATTCCAACTGTTCCATCAAATGTAGAGGAAGAATGGCAACTGTTTTCAACAGCGGTTATTGCCTCTGCGGGAGATGTTTGTGGAGTGAAGCGGCTTGGTGTAGCGGCTGGTGGTGAGAAAAGAACTGCTTGGTTTAAAACGCCTGGAGTTCAAGAAGCCATCAGAGAGAAGAAGAGAGCCTTTAAGGTGTAGATTCACTTGAGGAACTCCGATTCTCGAAATCGGTACACTGAGACGCGAAGTACTTGCAAATTAGCTGTGAAAACAGCGAAAGAACAGTCTTGGAAGGAGTTTGGCGAGAAATTGGAACGTGACCACAAATCTGCAAATAAGATGTTCTGGCAGACCATCAGCCGACTCAGAGGAAAAAAGTTGAATATCGTTGAAGGAGTTGAATCCAAAGACGGTAGACTTCTTTCCAATGAGGAGGACATCCTACGCAAATGGAGCGAGCACTTTTCAGAATTGCTCAATCCCGAACAGGGCACCGAAGATGACAGACCTATGGTCGAGAGTAGGGCGGAAAGTAGTCATACGGTAGAGGAAGTAACTTTGGCGATCAAAGCGCTAAAAGTTGGCAAATCTGCTGGTGTGGATGAAATTCGGCCAGAAATGCTCAAGGCAAAGTGGCCTGGGAATGCGGTGAAACATCTGGTGATTGGCAAATGGGGGTGATAGTTCCTCTTTTTAAAAAAGGGGACCAAAGAGATTGCGCCAACTATAGGGGTATATCTCTCCCTGGAAAAGTCTTCGCTAAGGTGCTAGAAACGCGTTCCAGAGCTGTGGTTGAGGACAGTTTGGGGGATGAGCAGTGCGGTTTTCGTCCCGGTAGAAGCACAACCGACCAGTTGTTCACTCTCAGAATGGTTCTTGAGAAGGCCTGGGAGTATGCTAAACCTGTCTACAATTGTTTTGTGGATTTGGAAAAGCATATGATAGGGTTCCTCGAGGGAACCTCTGGAGTGTTCTGCAGGAGTATGGGATTGCTGGTTCCCTGTTAAGGGCGATTCAGTCGTTATATACAAACTGTAGAAGCTGTGTTCGGATAAACGGTGTTAAATCAATACCTTTCACTGTGGGCGTTGGACTTCGCCAGGGATGCGTTTTGTCACCTCTCCTCTTCATTGTATATATGGATTGGATGTTGCAGCGCAGCCGTGGCGGGGAATGTTTCAAAGTGGGAGACCTAAGGATTAGTCATCTGCTCTTTGCGGATGATTTGGTCATCCTTGGGTCCTCTCAAACCGAACTTCAGCGCGCACACGAAAGGTTTGTAGCCGTTTGTGATGATGCTGAAATGAAGATCAACGTGAACAAATCGGAAGTAATGGTCATATCCAAAAAACCCATTCAGTGCACTCTGCATGTTAGTGGAGTCCCACTGAAGCAGGTGGATAAGTTTAAGTACCTTGGGGTCTTATTCACGAGTGATGGGAGGAGCAATACCGAGTTATCCTGTAGAATTGGTCAGGCTGGATCAATTTTGAGAGACCTTAGCCAAACTTAGGCCGAACTTAGTGTTCAAGCTAAGCTATCGGTTTTTAACTCGGTGTATGTTCCAACTCTCACCTATGGTCATGAAATTTGGGTAGTGACCGAAAGAATAAGATCGCGGATACAAGCTGCCGAAATGAGGTTCCTTCGCGGTGGAATAACTCGTAGGGATCGAGTGCGCAACACCAGACTACGCGAGGCGCTCAATGTTGAGCAGCTACTTCTGCGAACGGAACGATCTATGCTTCGTACGTAGTGCGTATGCCCCCAGACCGGCTTCCAAGACGCGCCATGGTTGCCGTGCCATCAGGTAGGCGACTTCGCGGAAGGCCTAGAAATAGATGGTTGGACCAAGTCCTACATCTCTCCTGGAGCCGCTTAGGGATTCCTCCTGATGAATTGGAGTCAATGGCGGAGGATCGAGAAGGATTGAGAGTCCACCTGAGCATCCTACCCCCGCGACCCTCATGAAGGATTAGCGGGCCATGAAAATGTTTGTATGTATGTACTCCGATTGTCGTTGACGTTTGTCGCTTTTCGACGATTGTCGTTTTATTCTTCAAATGTAGCACGAATCCATTTTCATAACTTTTTCACCGTGAATAGTAGTGTGTAATAGTATTCTACATGACAAACAAATTGCTTAGTAAAGTTTAGCGGTCAGCAGGTCGTAGCTATGAATAAAACGACAATCAGGGTGGTTGAATCTCCTGTCAAATATCAGCATCGGAGTCATGTGATCGGTTGATACCTGCCTACTTGCGACCTCCCATCTTGATAGGATGGAGACGTGACCGTATGGTGCAGATGCCCAAAGTCCTGCTTCCTTCAGTCTCAGTGTCGATTTGGCCGCCGTGCTATTGCAGAATAGATCCGGCGGAGTGAGACTTAGCATGGTCTCCATTCCCGCCATGGGTGCTCTGCGTAACGATCCCATGATCCCGATGAATGCAACTTCTAGATCTACGTGAGGCTTAAAAGCTGATATTGCTTCTCCAGTGCCTTCCACCAAACTAAAGAGCCATAGATTAGGATAGGTCGCACAACGGCTGTGTATAACCAATATATCACAGTGGGGTTAAAACCATAAGTGTTGCCAAATCCTTTTTTGCAAGCGTAAAAGGCTACACGTGCTTTTTTAGTGCAATCATCAATATCCATGAGTAAGTCCGCAACGTATTTTGGTATATTTAAGGTTATGATTATGAGCTAAGCATAGCTTAGATTATTTATATATATTTGAGTTTGACAGTCCCACAGATTATACAGTGGGTAATAATCGCTCTTCTCTTAGAGACATAGATGTTTAGTAGTCGTGGGAATTTTTACCTACTAGATCGGGTTACAAATTGATGGCTCCATAAATAAATGAAACAAACTAATTGAATGGCATTACATTCCCTCGAGGCTCATTTTGATGGATTTCATGATGAAGCCTCTCTTCAGTAAAAATCAACCACTAAATACCAAACGTACGTATATCATGCCAACAAAATAATTATGAACTCCAAATGAATGTGCAATTATATTCTATTTAATGATGTGCACCTTATAAAACCTCTCAACAAATTGCATTCGAAATGGATACGAAGTCAAGAAGTTTCCTCTCACTTTTTGCGGCGCTCGATCTCCGGTTCAACTAGCGATAAACCAAATGAATGATGGTGAGAGATACAATCTTTGCGTTGTTCACACTCTCTTATGAAACATACGGAAAACCCTCAAATACCACCACAGTAAAGGTTACGCTTTAATTAACCAATGGGGCTCTGCCTCAGCATCGCTAAAGATGCAAAACTAATTGTATCAATTTGCCATTATGTATCTTACTAATGAAAAACGCTACATCCTTAACATACATGAGGAAAGCAAAAAGGTTCCCACACATCGTGGTAGTAACTCAATTAGCGTTCCTGAAGCCCATGCTTAGTCAGATTTGCGAAATCTTAGAAAACCACCATCAAACTAAAAGCAAACACCTGGCGCACGGATAATTTTGTAAGATTGAATAAACATTAACAGTGGAGAAAAAAAAGATAAATAAATACAATTCACTCTGTTGCACTGAAGATGCTGATGGTCATCGTCATGTGGAGTTGTTACGGACAGTTGAGTCAACCATACAACATGACCAACTTATTGTAAACCTGATTTTTTTTTTACAAAAAGAAAAGAAAATTAGGTATACTTGTTCAATTGAAGAAAAAGTGTTTATTTCGATGACACATTGCCACAATAATTTATTAATTGAAGTGCTCGTGATGTAATTCGCTGGGCTATTTGTTGTCAGAGAATCCATTTGTGGATACGTATGGTATATTATGATGAAGTAGGACGCATGTTGATTAAATCAATCTCAGAAAAGTTTGATGACTGTGATTCTTCCCCTAATCAATGTGTGTGGATAATTGAGTATTTCTTGTAAATATTTAATCTTTTCATTGATGGGTAATTTGTTTTGAATTTTTTTTTATAGTGAGACAAAGATATGAGCTTTTATTTGGTGTTATTATTAAAATGCAAAGATATCTTTGACATATTTCATGTTTTAATGATGAGAAATGTATTAAATTTAGTTGAAAATATCTGTCGAATCTACCTGTGATTATATAAAAACCGGACTCAGATTCCCCATTCGTGATAATGTTTGAAGTAACTGACAAACAACTTAACAGTCGATGCTAACTACATACATACATATGTACCTATATGTTATATAGTCTCATACAGAGGAGGCAAATCACTTAGGGCTTTAAGCTGCGTGATAGGCACATGAAAAGCTAACAGGTTCAACAACATATCGACTGAAGGTTTGAAGGTTTTATTTAAAGAAGCTGGGCGCTTAGATAAAATCACACAGGCGAAGGCGTGTGGGTGCAATAAAAAGAATGTTTATAGTATTTGTAGATAAATGTTTCCAAAATTTATGTTATAAGCAGGGTTAGGATTTTATTGACATAAAAGTAAAAAAAGGCAAAACAAAACACTTAAAAAGGCAAAAAAAAGGCATTTTTTAAAAAATAAGAAAAGGAAAGTAAATGCACATTTAGTTATAGTAGCATTGAACTACCAAGAGCTTTTTGAAATTTTCTGGTAATAATCTTCTCCGGTTGTTTCTTAGAAGCGCCTTTAGAGAGCTAAATGACCTTTCTACTTCAGCTGAAACGAGTGGAGCCCATTTAAAGCTTTCAACATTATTAACATCAATATTTTCTAGAAGTTTGGAATCCAAGTCGCCGTTCATTACAGAATTTATCTGCTCATTAGTTTTCAGTCCCGTATTTGCATTGAAAACGGCAGTAAACTTCTTCAGGACTTCCTTTGCAATCGGCCCTCTTGCTTTATTCAAGTTTTGCTGAATGTTCTTTAAAACCGGCAACACTTCGCCAATTGATGTTCCTTGATCAGAATTATGCTAGTTAAAATTATAAGTACAGACTCTCAAAAATACCTGTTTTTTGTAAGTCTTCGAAAATTCGTTTTTTTTGGGTCGACTAAAAACCTAAAATTTACTTTGATGTAGGCCAGCTGCGCTTGTACTGCTTCATCTTCAATCAATTCCTTTGCAAACACAACACAGCTTGCATCGTCTTCAAGAACGCTGACGATTTTTTTTAATCCGAGCAAAATAATCCGCATAATATGTATTGTATACAGACAAGAGATATGTAATAGAGTTATACACAGTAACGTCTGCGGTCACATACAAGTGCAAACCGTCTGTGGTCATGTACATATTTCCATGGTGAGTCTCTCCACGGACTATACGTTTTAAATTTGAATGTGTCTAGGAATTTAGGTATGCGTATTACGTAGTGTGAGTAAGAAGCATGTTCGCACAGATATACATACATCCAAACGCGCATTTTTTTACAATTTTTTTAGCGAACAAACTTTGAGAAAAAAGCAAAATAGGCAAAAAAGGCAGAAAAAGGCAACAACTCCAAAAAAGGCAAAAAAGGCAATAATGATATAAAAAGGCAAAATAAAATACATATATTTGTAATCAGGAGGACATGAAACGTGTTTGTGTAAAGTCAATACTATCTTTCGATTAAGCAAAAAAAAGAGGCAAAGTTAGCAAAATCCTATCCCTGGTTATAAGCATAGGGGTGGCAATGGTGCAGTGGGCAGTCTGTTTGCTCGTTAACCGACGTGTGCAGGTTCAAGCCCCAGCGGGGAACAGAAGTCATCAGCCATTTTTCCAACCACTGCACCAAAGAAAGGTTCCTACCTAGCAGTACAATGGACCGGACATAAAGTTTTTAAAGTCTGTCTCGTGATTTGATTCACGTTATGAAATAAGGTCGATAAGAATAAAGTCGACTCGATGTTATTTCTATAACAATTAGAAATAAAATCGAAACAGACTTAGTTTGCTTTTCTTCTTTGTTTTCATGTTAAATTTAGTGCGCGAATGTGATCACTACTTGTCATCACATTCTTCTTCTCACTGAGCAGAGAACAGTTGTGATTAAATAAATAAATATTTGGCGCAACAGCTCTTTACGTGCCAGGGCCTAGCTTCTCGCAACCACTCATGTTGTGTGCGTTATATTTTTCACACGAATGGAAGGGAACTACAGTTTTAATGCCGAATCCGAACGGCGATTTGAGAAGCTTTTTCGAGACAACAATACTCTCGGATGTTTGGCAGACGCTCGCGAGAGGTGGGACCGTGAAAAAACTTGTTGGTGTTTTGTAGTTGTGATTGCTCTGCAGTATACTTGTAACTGCTTGGTTACTAACTGTGATTTATTACTTTATACACTGTGAACGACTCTACATGATTGCTCTGTGGTAGATGTGGGTGCAATGGTTAGGTGTATTGTTGGACCATTGCGTGAAGTTCAATCTTCGAATCCAAAAAAAAACACCAAAACTGTAGGTCGCTTCTATTCCTGCGAGAAATGCTCACACTTAATGAGCTGTTGCGCCAAATTTATATATTTAAATATTATTTTTTGATTATTTATTAATCAACGCATGCTTGTTGAAAGCATTATCTTAACGCACTTTTGCATTGACCCGAATATCTAGCTGGTTTTTGTTCTTTTTCTAAATACGTACGCAGCCTGTACTTATATAAGACTCTTCTTTCATTTTTTTTTAGGACGCACGTATCTGTGAGAATCGCTTAGAGGACTTCGCCACTGGAGTGATTCTAGAAGTAAGCGAATACTTTTTGGAGCTACATAACCATCTGCAATTGGAAGAACGTCGAATTCTAGATGAATTCAAAAAAGCAGCTCGTTCCTCACAAAAAACTATACATGAGGCTTTTGCCAAGCTCTCCGATTGTCAAACCACTTTAAATGTAAGTAAACCTACGCACAAGCTTCCACTAAGTGACCCCATACCATTTCTCATTCTCCACAGAATATGAGGTCATCTTTAGAAGGATACATTCATAAACCACCGCATGATTTTCACATAAGCGCTGTCATCGAAGTTGCCACCATGCAACTGGAACAGATGCCCTGCCAGATACAGATATCCGAAATCGAACAGAATCCTTTTATGTTTGTATCTACCCCTATTCGAAATTGGTGATACTTAAATTGACTCGTAAACTATTACTTTTCTCGCTTTAGATTTAAGAAACTGAAAGACGTTCGCAAGGACATATCGAAGTCCTATGAAGTTATTGCTCTTGATCCGAAAATTAGCATCAGAATAACACCAATGTACGGCGATTTGGCACATTCTTTTGAAATTAGCTCCGATAGAGCCTTGAGTCCAGGACCTATGTCCCTTGCACGAATGGACTCGATGGATAACCATCGACCTAGTACGATGTCCATTTCATCGTCGTCTACGATTGCTGTTGGCAAGAGTAAACGTGTCGGTCGTATTACGAACATTATAAGCCCATCCCAGTTTTTTGTTCAGAATGAGGATGTAATTGCAGAAATACGCTCACACTTAACTGATGTTGATGGGAATAGCGGGTTCGTAGAAACGGTCAATATTGGAGAGATGTACATGGTGTACCATGTCACTGATAAAGTGTGGTTTCGCGGTATTGTAAGAGAGGAGTTAAAAAAGAAAAAACTGGCTAAAGACGATGAAAACATAAAGTATAAAGTGTACCTTTTGGACTATGGTGTCTATGACGAGATTTCCAGGAAATGGTAGGACGTTGATGTGAGATATGTTTAAGTGCCACTAATCATATAACTTGCAGGATTCGCAAGATTCTGGATAAAGTCAGATTGATACCAGCGGGAGCTGTTGCCTGCGAACTGTTAGACGTTGCTCCTAACGGTGAGGAGTGGACTCCGGAGGCACGTGAATTGATGCAAGAGATTATCCAGAAGTGAGTTCATTATTATTTGAGTTGATTTAGCTATTTTGTTTGTCTCTTCCAGCAAACCGGTTCAAGTAATAATACAAGATACAACTAAAATACCGTGGAATGTAGAAATTTCGACATTAAATTCTGGTGAGCCAATATTAATACGCGACGCACTTCTGTACACAGGACTAGGCATTGATAGTTCTATTACACTGTCTCAACGAAATCAAAAATTTACTGGTACTAAGGTGAGTTATGTACGCCTGAACACAGGATCAGAAGTAACTCTATCCTTCTTTTTAGCCAACACAATTGTCTAAAATGAAACAAAGACTTTCAAGGCCAATGCTACACCCAGATGAATTTTTTCGCGTAAAAATAACTCATGTTGAGAACCCTCAACAGTTTTTTGCAGTGAAGGTAATTCTTAATCGAATATCTGTGATTTTGTTGACCTTAACTATTTATTTTTATTTCAGTTTGCTCAGTTAGACGAGCTAAAAAAATTGGAAAGCGAAATGGACTTGGAATATTCGGACAAACAAAGCGATACCATTTATTATGCCCAATTGCAAATGTGCTGTGCACTCTTTGTAGAAGAAAAATGGTATCGAGGATGTGTGGAAGAAATCAATGGCCCAAGTAAGTTTTGTTCTTCATGTCTCTTTCTTTCTCCTTTATCGTCCAATTTTAAGTTCTACTGAGATTATTAATAACTTTTAAAACCCTTAGTAATCACTTTAAACTCTAAATGTGTTTCCACCTCTGTAGAGGAGGTTGAATAGTAGGTTGAGTCATTGTCACATTGATTAATTTTGCCGCAATTGCTTGCTTGCATAGGCATATGTTGGCTGCATTAGCTACCCCGTTGATTTATTCACCCTTTCCTTTGTATTCGGCCAACATTTATCCTAGACTTACTAGAACTGGTATGGTAAGGTCCATACGTTTGATGGACTTTAGGTTAGGTAAGTAGGCTGGTGTAGGGTGATAGAAAACCTCCACACCACACTCAGGTCAATATAGACCCATTGTGATACCCATGGGGGGAAAGGGGATAGAATAGAGAATCCCTTCCTCGTGGAAAAATATCGTCTTTGTACATATCCTAAAGAAAGCTAATGGACTTTGAACTTTCTTTAACGGATCATCTAAATACTTTTATCCATTCCATGACTCTTGTTTGTTCTAAGGGTTACGATGACCCTAAGATTCGCTTCCAATAACATAACACTACGCTCAAAGAATTATCGCCACAGAGTTCCCAAAACTCGTTATAGCAATCAACTCGCAATTGTTCCTGAGGTGACACTATCATTCGCGGTACTCATCTTGTAAAAGCCTTTAACAAGTTTTGGTGGCGTTTTATATAGAATAGAGCTAACGAATACGTTAGCCTTGTCTATCATTATTTTTATTCTGATACTAACTGGCCAGTGCTCGCCTTGCTTCGCCCGCTCTTAAGTTGGCGCTCATTTACTTGTTGAAATATAGCTGCCAACTGAATACAGTACTGAAAATGTGCAAACTCAGTTATAAAACTTCTCTACTGGGAATCCCTACCACAGCACACAACAAACAACCTGTCAACCAGGAATAACAGAAACGGAAACCGAAGAATAAGAAAACGCGAAGAGTGCCATACCATCCCCTTCGACCTATACCGTTTTATTATATAGATAGTCCTATCAACTCTCTTTGGACGAAAAAAGTATATTTCATTTTCAAAAAAAGTATAAGAAAGTACATATATAGCTGCCTTGAAAACAAAGGATACAAATGTACATGTAGGTATTTCAGCGGAAAATTTGTGTAACATCAGAGTTTAAGTTCAAAAATGAATTGAAATTAAAAATCGAAACAATTTATCGACTTTCATCCACATCAACTGACATTGTTGACATTGCCGCCCGCGTTGTCTCGGTTTAACCTTCTCTTGGTTTGATATTGTACTTCTCCTGGCTCACAATTTTTCGTATCAACTCCGGTTGAGCTATAAAAGCCGATGCACATAAATTCTAAATTGATTTTCACAGTTAAAATAGCTTTCAGCGTCGATATCCGAAGAGCAGAGCTCACCTTCCACACTTTCTTCGATTGCGAAGACACACGTTCAGCCGGAGCTGAACAACCAAGGAAGCAAATGACGAACTCAATGATATCAGATAATTCGTCGAAAGGCACGTGTTGATGGTCCATATGTTGGAAGACTTCCACCCAACGTTCAACAATACACAAATTTTCGGAATTCCACTTGGTGGAATCTTCTTCTTCAGTGCAGTAATTTTTAATGTAGTTGCACTAATCAAGTACATTCGAAGAATGTTCGTACTCGTTAAACGAAGTTTTTTCGGATGGAGAGTCATAGAGAGTCTTATTTTCGACCAGCAAGAAAAACTTCATGTGATAGAAGTCGTTTATAGTGAACGGATGCGTTTGTTGTAGGCAATACATAGGTACAGTTGGAGTTGTGTTTCCTATATACTTTTTTTTTCAGGACGAAAAAAAGGACCGAAAAAGTACAAAACTAAGGACTCAAATCAAAAAGGATCTGCACCAAAGCACCAAACTAACTCATATGACTGCATATCGCAGTCGTTTCTGGTTCGAATGTTTGGTTGGTTGGTATATAGCAACACAGATTATACTTGCGTTGCTATTCCTGCTATCGCAGTCGGAGCTTGTTTGTAACTTTGTTTGGTTGGCTGGTATATTGCTGCTGTCGCTGTCGCAGCTGGCTTGTAAGTTTGGCTGATTGCTGTACAGCAGCACAGGGGTTATACTTGCTATGTTGGTATTGCTGGTATCGCAGTCGCAACTCGTTTGTAAGTTTGGTTGATTGCTATATAGCAGTACAGGGGTTAACTTGCTATGTTGGTATTGCTGCTATTGCTGCTATCACAGTCGTAGCTGGTTTGTTAGTTATAGGGGTTATACAGGGGTTGTACTTGCAGTTGCTGCTTTTGCGTTGCAAATACGAATTTGGAATAAGCTTTATTTGGAATTTTGGTTTATAGAGGTGGACGAAATAATCGCGAAATGTAATTTGTGCCGGGTGAAATTTTCTTACAGAACCAGTACAACGAATTTAAAGAAACACATTATAATTAAGCATTGTACTGTGTCTTATATGCGAGTAAGTTTTTTTTTTAATGAAAGGATATATTTATATATATATATACATACTCGTATATATGTGTGCATAAATATATACATAGGTAGGAAAAAAAATTGAAATTCGCTTATGAAAGAAAACTTAATTTTGTCTGACTTAGACAAAATTGCCGGACAGGTATATCTAGACCTACATTTACTGATTGCAAAACTATTGTGGTTATTTATTGACTGATATATCGCGAAAACGTGGACAATTAAAAACCAAGCCATTTCACGTTTGCGAATGTTTAATAGCAACAATAGCACATTTTCGCAATAAGAATTATACAATATAAATCCATTGCGAATCCCCATTAGCAGTTTACAGTAGCAGTTTATATTCACAGTGAATAAGATATCGCGTTCACGACTTAGCCCATCTCTAGTTTCCATAGCATATTCCTGTACAAGTTTTTGCACATTTTCCCCAGAAGCGATTTTGATAAGTCGTGCGGGGTGAGAGTCCTCTTCGATATTACGAATATGTTTGACCCTTTGAATTCTCTATACCCCTTCTAGACTTCCACAAACGAAGTGGTAGTTCTACGTGTATGATTCTTTTTCTTTTTCATCGTTTTTGCGACGAACTGAATCACAGAGCCGCAAGCTCAATCTCCACCGAATAATGCGATTATTAATTGAAGTGCAGAAGACTATTGAGTGAAAACTATATTGTCATCTATCTTAAAAGCAAGATACTAATATAACCAAACCGAAACCAAGTAGTCGAATAGATTGCCAATGCACGCTAAAAAGCTGCGCACCAGCTTACACTAGGTTTTATTTTCCTCTGATGTTGAAATACAGGCAAGCTTGTTTTTGCCGAAAGTTTTATTTTCGGTACAGTACCGACGCGCAAAACAGCTTCTAGAGGGATCAGTCCGAGAAGAAACTCAGTAAACCTAAGTCTTCGGTTTCTTTAAATCAGGTCTGGATCTTCTATAGAGAGTAGGTAGAGTAACTTAATATAAGCTAGTTTCCCAATTAGTGGCTATACATGCATACATACATTTTCAATGGCCCGGTATTCCTTCATGAGGATCGCGGAGGTAGAATGCTCAGGTTGACTCTCCATCCTTCTCGATCCTCCCCCATTGACTCCAACTCATCAGACGGATTCCCTACACTGCTCAAGGATTTGATCCAACCATCTATTTCTAGTTCTACGGAGGGGTCGCCTACCTGATGGCAAGGCAATCATGGTATGTCTTGGAAGATGGTCTGGGAACATACGAACTACGTGAACAAACCATCGAAGCATAGATCGTCCCGTTCGGAGAAGTAGCTACTCGACATTGAGCGCCTCGCTTACTCTGGCGTTGCGCACTCGATCCCTATGAGTTCCAGCAATACCGCGAAGGAACCTCATTTCAGCAGCTTATGTCTGCGATCTTATTCCTTTGGTTACTACCTTAATTTGGTGAGCGTAGCTGAGAGTTGGAACTTATACCGAGGTAGAAATCGATAATTTAGCTTGAACACTAAGCTCGGCCTTTTGGGCCACCCAAGTATAAAGGAAAAACGAATTACATCGAAGTTTTTCCAACCACTGCACCAAAGAAAGGTTCCTGCCTGGTACTACAATGGACCGGAGAGTCTGAGTGCTCTGGGATTTGGGTTTCCCTTTTTTTACAAAAAAAAAAAAAAAAACTCGGCCTCCCTTATGACAGATTGACCAAGCTCTCCCAAAATTGATCCAGCCTGACCAATTCTACAGGATAACTCGGCATTGCTCTTTCCATCACCCGTGAATGATACCCCGAGGTACTTAAACTTATGCACCTGCTTCAGTGAGACACCACTAACATGCAGAGTGCACTGAATGGGCATTCTGGAAACGATTTGTTCACGTTTGCCTTCATTCTAGCATCCTCACAAATGGCTACAAACCTTTCGATTGGGCGATGGAATTCGGTTTGAGAGGACCCAAGGATGACAGCAGATGAATCTTTGACCACTTTAAAACACTCTGCCACAACTGCACTGTAACATCCAGTCCACATATACAATGAAGAGGAGAGGTGACAAAAAACATATCGGAGCCAAACGCCCACAGTGCAATGTATCGATTTAAGGCCGTTTACCCGAACACAGGTTCTTCAATTTGTATATAAAGACTGAATCGTCCTTATCAGGGAACCATCAATCTCATACTCCTGCAGAACACTCTAGAGTCTGCCTCGAGGAACCCTATCATGGCACCCTATTGGTGGCGAATTGCCTGATAAAGTATCCGCTCGTATCTTGCTTACATGGAAGCCTAGGCATTTCCTTTTCATAGTCAACTTCCTGTTTGGAGTCAGCCTAATACTTAGTATAAGGGTAGTGTTCCAATAATATTAATACAAAATAATTCATCCGTCTTTATTAGTAGTCCATCGGTCCGGTGCCTGCTGTCTCAACAAGAAGTTCTTCGTTAAATTGTATTACCCTGCCAAAAGGTCCTCAATCTGTTGGCAGACACATCTATATAATAGTTTGTAGTCCCAATTTCTTTTACAACTTTAAATATGATCTCTTTCTCCCGAATGAAAGTAATCCTGGAATTTATAATTAATTTTGTTTTTTTTGTTTTCAGACAGCATTCGAGTGCGCCTCGTCGACGATGGTCGCTCGGTCACGGTCAATTGGCGCCAGTTGCATATTCTCAAGGAACGCTTCACAATCGATCAAGAGCTCTCTATTGAATGCTCCCTTGCTGATGTCCAGCCCTTGCAAGAAAACGACTACGAATGGACAGATAAAGCCATTGCTGAATTTATCCGCATGACTTTGAATCCAAATATTCAAATGACGATTTCTTCCAGTAACCAATTTCGATACCAAGTCATTTTGAATGTTCTTAAAAAGCATTTAGACGTCAATATCGGTGCGATGTTGGTAAAGTTTAACCATGCATTGACGACAGGAGAAGGCTCCGCTGTAGTCGAGAATGCACGACCAACCAAGGCGGCGTTAGATCAGCTACTCATCCCCACTGATCAAACGAAAGAACCACCAGCGAATGCAAACACGACACTAACAATTCATACCTTAAAAAGGACCCCAATTCAAGTGATTCACATCAATAATCCGGGCGAATTTTACATCCACCTAGTCGAACACATTCCAGGTATATTAAAATTCCACGAAGAACTTCAACTTGCCCAGGAGAAAAAGCTACAGAATGACGAAGACGATAGCATTGACTGGCAAGTGAACGACCACTGCATGGTGTTAACAAGTATCAATGAGAACGCCGCTAATCAATGGTATCGTGGAATAGTTTTAGACACCGACTCCGATGATCCTGACAGCCCATATGTTGTATTTCTACGAGATAGAGGTCTCATAATTCGTGATCTTCGAAAGAATCAATTGCAACCAATCGATGACTTATTCGATCGAATCTGCAATGCAGCTATTGTTTGTCATTTGGCATGTGTTCACCCAACTGGGGGAATGAAGACATGGTCACATTCCTCAATCGATGAGTTCACTCATAATGTTAACACTTTCGAATCGCTCGGTGCGACCATTCAGGGAGCTATGAAAAACTCTTCCATTCCTGTTGTTCTCTGGGGTATGATGACCGAGACAAATGATCCATTAGCACCTTGTACCACGAAGTACACGAATATTAACAAAATTCTCGTATGTGCTGGCCTGGCTCACTTGTCCGAGAAGATTGACATCACCCAACAAATGGATAAGTTTATTCAGACCGAATTGGAGCATGGCCAACAAACACTTCAAGATTGGTACGAAAATTTCAAGAAAACGCTCGAAGAGCTGCCAGTGTACTTGGATAATTCTAATGATTCTGGTGATGAGAAATCTGTCGCTTCCACTCAAGACATAACGGAGTCAATTGGGCATTGTGAAACTGCTACTGAATGGTTGGCCGCCGAACCGATGGAGAAGACTGTATTCACCGGTATTCCCACCTATGTCGATGATGAAGCCATTGTGTATTTACACGATGCTGAGAAACACACGTTGCTTGGCAGGATGCGGACAAAAATCAATCAAGAAGTTGAGGTGAAACCACCTTTAGTGGGGGCCGAAGAAGTCTGGAGCGTTGGTCAGCCCTGCTTGGCTCGTTATCACTTGGACAATTCTTGGTATCGTGCCGTCATAGATAAACTGCTGGCAAACAAGAAATATGAAGTTCGTTTCGTTGATTACGGAAATATTGAGGTCTGCGATCTCAGGGATTTGCACAGGATGACGGCGTTCTCCAACATTCCAATCCAGGCGGTTCGCTTTCGAATTGATGGAATCAAACCCAAAGGTGGACAAGGTGGCTTCTCCATCACCGTATTGGATTTAATTCACGGTTGCATCGTCGACAAACTGTGCGCTATTCGAGTACCAAGTGGCGAAGAAAACAAAGCGATCAAAAAGTGTAGCATTCGCTTTGGCAGCAATGATCTGGCAACGTATCTCATTCAGAATAATTTCGTCAACAGCGTTGGCAATAGGCGGCTTGCGAATAACTGTGTCAACAAACCTGTAAAAAAATCAAATCAGTTACTACCTTGGTCTGCTGAGCAGCCTGAACTGTTGCTTGAAAAAGAACGCAATAACTGCGATGATGAGCTCAGGGAATTCATGAAACATCATGTCTGTGATCCGACAGAAGACCCAGTTAACCGATCTCCAGATCCAAGTCCAGAGAAAAAGGCCGTTGCAATGTTCAACCCAGAAGAGTACCGAAAGATGTTCGAAAAAATGCAAAACGAGAAACTCTACAAGTCAGTAACAGATGCCGATTCGGAAAACTCTCCAACAACAGGACACGGTGCTGACAGTGATGAGGACGATGACGACATCGTCGAACTCGAATTCAGTTTCAGATCAAATTACTGGCACGTTGATGAATACACAGAGTGTGGTTTGCGTAAGCCAGTATCCGAAGCAGGATCAAACTTCGAGAACTTTGACCCATTGGACTCGTCATCGCTTTTGTCGAACTTTAGCGGAATTGAGGCATTCAAAGCACCTCAATTGCCGTCGAGCGTAAAGGCATTCTACTGTGACGTAGCGTACGCTCGATCTCCAACTATTCTGCACATCTTTCCACATCTCTCCGAGCTGGAGTACCGTCAAGTTGAACTTGCTCGTCGAATTCAGCTAATGGTCCGAAAGATTCCACCGTTAACAGTATTTGAAGTGAAGACACCATGTCTGGCCAGATATTCCAAAGACAAACTATGGTACCGTGCGATTATTCGTTCGCACAATGCCACTGTGCATCAGGTTAAGGTATTCTATGTCGATTTCTTAAACACTGAAATGGTAGGAGAGGATTACGTTCGTAAATGCCCAAAAGATTTACTGCTATGGCCATTGCGGACATTTGAAATGAAGTTATTTGGACTGAGACCCAATCCAAGATTGCGCGAAAAGGACGTCAAACAAGCCGTAAAGAAATGCTTGAAGGATCGCACACTTTATGCCAAGATTATGAGGGAACGAGGAAAAGTGACCGAGATATGCCTGTTTAAATCCAAAACTGAGAAAGAAGTTCCAGTTTATGAAGATCTCATCGTACAAAAGTACTTTTGTAAGGAATGAGTTTTATACTCCCGTATGAAGTATAGTTTAATGAATTCACTAAAAGCTCTAACGAGTGTTATATTTAAGTTAAGATTTCCTTTTATATCTCTTCAACGAATAAAATGTTTTCAGTTTTCTTATTTGTCTTAACTCACTTGTTTTATTGAAGGTCATGGTTGGAGATATGAAATAAGTGCTGGCACTTAAATTGCCAGTAGAACGGTGAGCTCTGGACGCCTGTGAACAAAACTCTTGTGTGATACCTTGGCATCAATTTGTACAAAGGTCCGACTTCCAAAATTCTCCGCTAGAAACCCTTGCGTTCTTAAATAAATCACTTCGTCGTACTTTTTAGAAAAGTAGCAACATCATAAAATTTCTTATAAGTTAAGCAACTTTTCTCTGTTGTGACATGCAGGTTTTTTTTTTAGCTAGTGCCAACAGTCTCCTTTCCCATGAGTCTGCCGTCATATCCAATTCAGCAATGGTACACGTACACGTACATACATCTTATATTATGTATTTCTCCCATGTATGTATCTGCTCCGCCGAAGCACCGCTTGTAGGGTTGGCTGAGGAGGTTTACAGACCTCAATGTCATTCTCCAGGCTGCTCTTTTTTGGATCACATCATCACTGATGGCGAGACTTTGCTGTTGTTTTTATAGTTGAGTGATCCAATCCATCACTGCCACACACCGTCCGTCCGTCTGTGCGTTTCTTCATAAAGGTCGGTAACGACCTCACCGAGACCTCATCATTAGACAAGCCAACCTATCTGATGCCAGAATCCAATAACTCGACGCCTAATTGACGAACCCCGCAGGTAGAAGTGGCATGGACATCTTGATAAATGCAATCTGGGATCAGGTCTCAAGAAATGGTGGTCCACTATAAAAAATTTTGTAAACGATGTGCCTTAAATGGCTTTAGGGAACGCTACATACTCTTACAAGCAGTACGTTGAACCCAACACCAGCCGTCAGAAAAGGGTCACAGTGATTAAACTACACTACCTTCCACAGAACGGTGTACCTCATGGCTTCACACAGGAACAAGTCGCCGCTAAACCCGCCAAAGCTTTTAATCCTGATGAGACCTCTGTGCTGATGTTCAAAAAACACCAAAGACCAGGACTTGATTACCACCCCTATTATGGTTAGCGAATCGAACGTTCGACTCAAGTCGAACTGTCAGCGAATTGCTTCTGTCGTGGTATTGCTGTTAGCAAACATTTTCATTCGAATAAAGAATAAGTGCTGACAAAAGAAAAAACAATCAAATGTCATCTGTGGAGTGTATAAAGCGACAGAAGTAATTCGCCGGGAGGTTCGACTTGAGTCGAACGTTCGATTCGCTAACCATAATAGGGGTGTACCTAACATCTGCGCTAAACCTTTACTTTCAATCGCTGCAGATCCCAAGCACATATATGGAAGATCGCAAGGGTAATCCCACTTCCCAAACCTGGGATCAATCCAAATCGTTCGACACGGTAGATCAGCACGACATTCTGAAATCCCCATTACCCAACACCCACAATATTGGTTGGCTAATTGCGTATGCGGCCGGCAATCTTTTGTAGAATTCAGGAACGCCAAATCTCTGCTTCGAAAGGTCAAACAAGCAGGTGTTTTCTTGCCTCTCCTTTTCAACTTCTAGGTATCCAAATTAACCCTTTCGCCGGATGGAATCTTCGTATGCTGACGAATGAACAGTTCTCACCAATGGTCCCAACGTGCCTGAGCTATGCACAGCGCTGCTAAACTCTTGCCTCTTTGTTCTGGAAGAATTTCCCAGAGACTGCGGTCTCCAATTGTCTGTCGAGAAATATTCAGTCACTCTCTTCGCGTCCTGGACATAGGAGGAGCAAGTCAGTCCTAGACATAAACATTGCAGGATGTCGCATCCCAACTACCACCCAAACATTGCTCCTTGCTGTTACTTGCGACAGCGTGATGACGTTCTCGGCACATGTTTTAAACATAAGGAACTGATGAAGACCCCAAAACAACCTGCTCAAGCCCACAGCTCGAAGCTCCTGAGGGATGAATAAGGACATGCTCTGTGCTGAACTACGCTGTCCCCATCTGGACACCGCAACTAAGCGAAACAAACGGGCAACATCGTCCAGGGAATGTTTGTAAGACCCTCAAGATATGCAGTGTATTTGATGTCAATCCTATCTGATGCGACCGTGCAGTATCGGCAGCCGTCCAATGACCGTGTGGTGCGACGCGTCTAATAAAAAGACACCTGTTGTATGTCATTTTCCATCTATTTTTTTTACCCAAAATCGAATAATCAAATATCCACGTTTGCCCCTAGAAAAACCAAAGTTGACAAAAAAAAGTTTGTATGGTTTTGTGGAATATTGATATTGAGCTACTTTGCAGTTTCATAATAGGTAATTTATGAGAGTAGGCATTCAAATATTACGTTTGGGTAATGCTTAGATGCTTAGAACCCTCCTCGATGTCAGCACAATGGGGACGCTGAGTCATAGTAGGAATTCATAATACGCGTGTCGGGCCACTGCGCGTGAGGTTCAATGAATCACAGAAAACACCAAAAACTTTTTTCACGGTCCCACCTCTCGCGAATATTTGACAAACATCCGAGAGTATTTTTGTCATATCAAAGCTTCTCAAAAACAAAAATAAAAAATCGCTCTTCGGATACGGCACAAAACTGTAGGCTCCTTCCTTCCTCCCTTCGGTCGAAAAATATAACGCGCACAACACAAATGGTTGCGAGAAGCTAGGCCTGTGGCGCTTAGTGAGCTTTTTGATTGCTATTGCCATGACAATTTAGGCGCATAATCACTCTGATTGTCGTTGGCGTTTGTCGCTTTTTGACGATTGTCGCTTTATTCATAGCTACGATCTGCTGACCGTTAAACATTTCTAAGCAATTCGTGTAGAATACTATTACAACTCTTTCACAGTGAAAATGTTATGAAAATGGATTCGTGCTGCATCTGAAGAATAAAACGAAAATCTTTGAAAAGCGACAAACGCCAACGACAATCAGGGTGAATGAGAAAAAGTGGAATGTTAGAACAAGTGTTGTGCTTCAAATTGGATTGCCGATGCGGTTTCTAACTCGTCAATTATCCTAATAACAGTACAAAGTTCATTTCGTCGATTTATTTACATGTAATTTTCACCAAATATCCACCTGGATTGGGTATTGTTACCAGAGTGCGGTATAAGAGTGGTGTCATCATGCTCGAAGTAAGCAATTGGATTGGAAGTTGCAAACATGTGATCATTTATGAAAATAAGAGAAAACAGAGTCCTGGCGAACGTCATAATTTATTTGCTGTAATGCGGACTGAAAGGTGGTTTCCAACCGATGGAAGAGGAGATTCATCGATTCCATTCGTAAACTAAACTCTCAAATGTTGGTTGTTGTTGTTGTTGTAGCAACTATGTTGATTCGTATGGTTCAAACGTTAAGGTGGTGTAGGTGGGTTGTCATCAGTGAGGTCGAGGCCCAGGAAAGCGGCAGCTTCGACTGGGTGAGTCCATAAGGATCTTGGTGTAAGTGTTGTGGGATGCGACGGACAACTGAACAAATGGGCGGTGTTATGTGGTGACGAGCCACAGTCTGGGCATTGATCAGTGATATTGTCGCGTAAGCGGTGCATATAATTGTTCAGCATGGAGCACCAGCCGGATCGCAGTTGGGCAAGTATGGATCTGGTGCGTCTAGGAAGATGATCTTCACTATGATGTATCGGTGGAGGACGGCCGCCTAGCACAATGCTAGTCTGGCGGTTATCAAGCGCAGTTTGGACAGCGTGTTGGTGGATAGAGTTCAAAGCCAGCTTGTGAAACGCTGGGACAAGTGGTGTATGAGTTATAAACCTATTAACCTCTTCACGGTATGAACGGATTTCAGATCGAATATGCCTCGGAGGTGTAGGGAGGGTGAGTATATCTCGGTTCGGGTGATCGGGACGATTGCAAGCCAGTAAGAACTGTTTCGATAGAAGTTCGTTATGCTCTTTGACTTTGAGCAACTTTGTTTCCTGATGTAGGTGATCTTCATGGGACATGCGGTGACAGACTGTGATAATGCGTAGAGCAGCATTCTGGCTTGTTTGGAGCTTATGCCATTGAGTATCACTGAGGCGTGGGGTCCAGATTGGTGCCACATAGTTGAGAACTGATCTTCCGATTGCTTGATATGTGCTGAGGAGAGTTTCTTTGTCTTTTCCCCATGTGCTACCGGCCAGAGATTTTAAGACCTTATTCCTGGACATGACTCGTTCACTGACTTTTCTAGAATGACTAGAGAAAGTCAGTAGGTTGTCAAATGTGACTCCCAGAATCTTTGGTTACACCCAAATGTTGGTTACACTGTTCGGTGTGATATACTATCAGATCACCAAGGAACGTTTACCCCGAAACTCAGATTATTCTACAAAAGGAGGATAAATATTAGAAAATCTAAAAAGAATGCTGTAGAGGAAGATTCTAGTCAAACACCATCAAATAAGCATAGAACACAAATTTATTGAAAAAAGATATCTGCAAGGAACATTGTTCCTTTTTAGCGTTGAGTACTCTTTGCGATTTGTTCCTTCAAAACTAAAATACTGGCACGCTGCTCTGGCGGTAGCATAGCAATCTGTTCATCGGACAACTGCAATACTTGCATGATGAGAGCGGCTTTCTCCTGATCCGAGGCATCGCTGGGAATTCCATTCGATGTGAGGCGACTCTGTAGATTTTGTTGGGCTGTTTGTGGTGCAGCCACAGGCTGGGGCACAGGTTGAATTGGAATGCCCGGTCGGAGGCGTGGGTCTCCCTGACGCTGACGTGGATCTGTGGGGAATGGCACTGGGGCCGCCACTGGCTGAGGCATACGTTGCGCACGGGGATCCATCTGGCTTGTTCCAATTGTTGGTGGTGGCACTGGATTGGGCAAAGCACGCATATCTTGGTCCATATTTCGTGCCATTCTGGGATCAAGACCACGCGGGTCTTGCATTCCTCGTGGATCGCTCAAAGCGCGAGGATCGCCCAGGACACGTGGATCAACCGCACGCAAGTCAATATCTTGATTCTGCATAACGAAGTTGGCCATCAAGGCAGCGGTCGGAGTCTGCTGCGATGATGGAACCTGTTGGATCAGAGGAATCTGTTGCGACATGCTGGACATCTGTTGAGGCTGCCCAGTCATGGCATTGGTGCCCAGGATTGGTGGCATTTGATTCGCCTTGAAGAGCATTGTCTGAAGGGAAAGATAAGTTTATTGATGCTTACATACACTGGAGGCATTCTTACCAAAGCTTGCTGAGGATCGACGATTCGCATCACAACCATCGACTGCAGCAGCGCGTACGCCAGCTGTGGGTTCATAAGGAGCATCTGTCGCGCCTCCGAAGGGTTGTTCTGAATGCAGAGCTTCATCTGTTTCATCAGCTCGTACATTTGCTCTGGTGGAAGGGATGCCACCGTTTTAGTGATGATCTCTGGCGCCTGATCTGGGTCGCAGTGGTCTCCGTAGGGATTCTCGACTTGTGGGCCCTGCAGCAGCTGTTGCATCTCCATACGGGACTTCTCCGTACAAGCATTATCGACACGAAGTGTCCGGCCACCAATTTCGTAGCCATTCAAGTTACGCATGGCACTAAGCGCCGTCTCCTGATCCTTGTACTCGCAGAAGCCATAGCCCTTCGGTTTGCCGCTTTCCCGGTCGAAGACTAGCCTAAGGAGTTCAATAGTTTACAGACGGCAAGTTAGAGAGATGAGATATTACTCACTTTAACGACAAAACTGGGCCGACTTCGCTGAAGATCTCCTTAAGCTTCTCCTCGGTGGCTTCGTACGGTATGTTGCCGACTAAAAATTTAGTTTTTGAGCTGTAAACTGATTTCTTATGAGAAAGTGGGATATATGTATTTACCGAACACCGAACGCATGGATTTATCCATGATACTTTGGTCTGGATTCTTATCTCCCATTTTGCAAAATTATTTACTTTTTAAATATTTTTACAAACAAATAATAAACCGCACTAATGTTTCACGCAAAAACTGATGCTGATGACAGCAGCAAGGTGCGATGTTATTAGGGGATGATTGTTCTAGCAGATGGCTATGGTAATGCCAAAATATAACAGTTTTTGATGGACTAAGACCCTGTTTAAATGTTAACTGATGAGTGCGCACTGGGCAGTCATGTCGTATCTACATGTGCTATGCTCAGTGCTGTACTGTTTCGGGGTGGAATGAGTGAATTGAAACAATTGTGTATCGGACAGCGTTCTCTTATCCAAATATTCATATCATCCCTCGATCTTCACTACTCCACGATCGAACTAATAATGATAAAATGGAAGAGAATGGAATATTTCGGGTGTGGAACGTGACTATCGTCTCGATTTTTATATTTTCTTCATGACTGTCGCCCTCTCTTTATCCCTCACTCTTCTCACCCAAAAACTACCGACATAGCGCACTCATCAGTTAACATATAAACAGGGTCTAAGGCTGGACTTACATCACCTGAAATATAGATTAAATCGTAAAATATATACGAAACCAATATTTTCAGATCAAGAATAAAAAATGTCGATAACGTTTCTTATACCCCTCGACATATTTTTTTTTATTTTTAAAACGTCGATTATTGTGTTTTCTCCTTCTCACACTATGGTAATGCCAATTTCTATTTATACCAGAAAGTCACAGAAAATCAAGTGCACGTACTTTCTTACACGGTGTCTCCACCAGCCATGATCCATGTTTGAATATATGATATGTCTTTAAAAATGTCTCATCTACAGTTTTCTGCCGTAGATTCTTCTTCATCTTTATTTTTTTTCGCGAGATTCTGGATTGAAGGGATCATAATCCACCCACTTAACTGCATTACTACTAATCAGTCAGAGTTTCACCTGCGAGGTAGTGCTTTTCATTTTACAAATATGCTCATAATGTTCTAGTTGAAACGATGATTTTTGATACGTGCATGCTTCTGCTAAATTGTTGCTTGATCTTTTATTTATGACACCGGTGATCTCGGGTGGAGTTAGCTCATGAACTCGCATGTACACTTGTGGGAGAGTATTTAGCTTTTATATGTGCCGTTGTGCTCATCTTCTTTCTTCTTCCTTTTATCAGCGAGGCTATGATCCGAAAACAAGGGATCACAACCCTCCCACTTCACCGCATTTCTACTGATCCGCATGTGGGGTTCGCCTATTTGACCTCAGAAAATATCGGCAGGCCTGCCGATTTTGGATCACTCGGTTACTGAGGCCAATGAAATGCCGATGTCGTCGCATTTGTCTGATCCAGGCGTTTATAGGCCTGCCTTTCCTACATCGCGATGTCTTTGGAACGTGCATAGATATTGCCTTTTTAACAGGGTTCAAATGATCTCTTCTTTGAACATGGCAATACCAACTGAGCCGGTCACGCTCTATTTTTTGTACGATGGTTTCCTTGATGTGAAAGCTTCCACGGATCTTCGAACTTCTTATTCGATCAAGCTTTGTCACTCCTGCTGTCATGCGAAGCATCTTCCGCCGTTGTGCTCATCTGGGTGTTAAATTGCCTAGATATGATTAGTCCCCTCAGTCGCCTCTTACGACAACCACTATTTGTCGGGGAGCGATGCAGTGATATTCCTAACCCATCTCTGCACGGGGAAAGCTAGCTAAGGTAATAAGCAATGAAAAACGGACGATTCTTTTACTTTTCTCCACAGCGATAAAGGAACTAGCTAGGGATCATGGCGAAAACTGCCAGTGGCCGTCTAACGCCGTATTTTGTTCATCTATTACGTTTTAAGAGACTTATTCGTAGAGTAACATAATTTTCAATGTAACTCGTGGAATTCCTCTGATTTACGAAAAAATAAAATTTGTTTAACGGTTATACTAAATGGTTATATTTATATACTAAACTGTAGGCGTATAAGTATAATATACTAAACCACTCGTCTCTACTTCAGTTCGTTGACTGTCCCTCGCTCACTGCATCGATCGTTGTTTGTAGGGGTTCGATGATATATCTGTGTGCCGATCATGTTGGCCCTTGTTCGCTCACCGCTGTCTCCTTGGTTCGCGTTACATTTGGTTGATTAATTTGCGTACATGTTTATGTACACATACTTATAGCTCCGCATATTTGTTAAAAAAAAAATATCTGCCATAAGAGCTCATTAACTGCATGGGCCTAGCTTCTTGCATTTGTTAAGTCAGCCAAAAATGAAGTTCGAGCACTTTTTAGGGAAACTTTATTTTGAAGGAAAAGAAAACATTTATGGATTTATGGATTTTCTTTGCGAAAAATATGCCTTTGAAATTGAAACCAGATGAAAATGTAATTATCAACATTTCTCTTTTAATTTTATTTATCCTAAAACTGCTTTCAAAGTATACATGGTACAGGGCATGTAACTTCAATAATTTTGTAACTTTGCAACAAAATGTGTTGCGTCGTGTAAGGAAGAATAAAGTAACTCAAAGAAACTAATTTTTTTAATCACGACAATCTCTGTTTAATCAATATCTGACCAAGTTGGCTGCGTGAAAACGAAAATATAATTTTGCATTGCAAAATGTTATTTATCTTGAAATTACGGAAGACAAAAATGCTTATATCATTAAGTTGTGCTCTGTATGTTTATATATTTTTCATGTGCACTTTAAATGACTGCAAGCACTGTTACTGGCTGAACACAATGGTGAAGCTGAAGTACGTCGCACTGTCAAGTTAAATACACAGACATCCAATACTGCGAACACAATGTGAAGCTGAAGCTTGCTGGCGAAATAGAAATGGAGTTAACTTCAGCTTCACTGCAGCGTGCTTTTTTGACATTTCCAAATTTCCATACAAAAAAAAAAAATATGCTGCACATCAGTAAATAGAGAAATTAATCGATCAAGTAAAAAGGAACAATTTTCTGTGTAATTTGAGTAATCCTCACTAAAACGAATACAAAAAAAAGCCAAGGTGTGAAAAAAAAAATTCGGAAGCACTTGGACTACAATAACAAACACCCGTGCAGCGGTTCACTACTGTGTTCGTACTCAGCTTCATCAGTGCGCAATTTTTTGACAGCGCTACGGGCGTATAGCTTCAGCTCCACCATTGCGTTCGGCCAACTGAATTGAATTGTGTGTGGCCGAATTGGTTGCTGTCAAATGAAGTGCCAATTATATTTGAGCTGTAGTAATGACTGATTTTAATTGTCTTGGGTGTTAAGAAAAAAAAACTGACTTTAAATTCGAATAGAATGTTTGGAAGCGTATTTTTTTTTTTTTTACAGAAAGCAAATTATACTTTTGACAGTTGAAGCAAAGTCTTCAATTCAGTTGACAACTCAGTTTATAATCGAATTGAATGGTGTATGGGTCGCTTTATGTACGGTCTCTGCAATTTATACAAACATATATGCCTCAGTCAATTTCATCAGCAAGGACAAGAACCAATATATCATAAAAACATAGTATGGTTAATGACCCGCTGGCTAGCATTGGTTATAAAAAAATAGCTTACCGTATATGGCTGATATTAATAGAAATGAGCAATTGCAGAAGCAAATTAAATGCATAAAGTAATTGCTCGAATACGAATGTATAAGACTTGACTTTACTATAGCAAGTTCGAATATTCGAACTAAGCACGTGATTGGAAATTGACATAAAACGGCATGTCAAAAACAGTTTATTTCGTGTGCGTATATCAGAAAGAAAGCAAATAAAACGTAATGGAATCACCCTACGCTGATGTGGAATATTTGGATGGTTATTATTCTCACTTTTGGGGGTTTATTCGGGTTTATACGATACGGCAACCGCACTACATCGCCAAGTGTATCAAAATCAGTGCGCCATCGCCATGTCAAATTAACCACATTTCGACGTGTGAAGAGATACAACTACTTGAAGTTATTATCGATACCAAATGATCTTAGCTTATACATATTGCCTTTGTTCGTGAATCTTGTTTTCATTTGCAACCACAAACGGCAAAAGTGGTATGATATTCAAATCCATTTTAAATTGAATTTGTGAACTTATTTTTTAAAGAAACGAAAATCAAAATCGCATTAGAGTTCAATTAATTTGATTTATCGTTTATATGCCAAGAGTACGTAGAACATGCTTCTAGTCAGCCAAATTGTAGACTTGGATTTTCCTAGCAAATGCTTAATTTTATGTCTTTTATTCGTAGCAATTTAGGAAAACTCCAGTTTTGAGCATGACAATTTCTATAGTTAGTTTTTTATCAATCGAAATAAAGTAAATGCTAAAAATTGTTACTTTTTTTTTAGCAATCGCTTCATATTTTATCAAAGTCAATTTTTATGAATACCACCCAATGTCAGAGGAAATTCCCTTGAATATTGTTTGAACATTCAAGTAGAATTTAGAAATTCATTCCAGAGTTCAAAATTGCAGATTTATTTATTTAGCGTATGGTGTATGTTCATGTAACAGATATGTAATATTTAGATATAATCAAAAACCAAAATTTTTTCTAGCTTGTCGTTAATTATTGAAAAATGAGGGACTTATTTTGTGTTATATTTTTTAGTTTTAGGCTCCTTAACCAGTTCTCAGGGTCGGGTGTTACTTTATGGATATCACCTATATTCCCTAGAAATTACTTCAGTGCAGTAGTGCTGTAAAAGTAGAGACAAAATGAATACCCGTATGTATGGGTTACTTCAGGTCCGAGTACTCGTTACAAAAATATCGTTACTTTAGTTACTTTTGCTTTTACTTGATTTATACGCTTATCACGTTATTTTTGTTAAAACAGGTATTCCGCAATACAATGAATACTATTGTAAAAGCTATTACGTTCGGTTTGATTTCAATTTTGAATTTCAAATGATATAAATAAAACACTTCTAGTATGTTGGTGAGTGGTGATGTTGCACTTTTTTTATTCAAAATAGGAAAAAGTAACAACAGGATAAAAAAAAATGTATATCCCAACAAAAAACAAAAGAGAATTAATTCAATTCCGACACTTTACTGCGTTTTCTTTCCATTCTGAAATTTAAATCTATCCAAAAAATTTCAATCAATCAATTTCACACACTCAGACCCTGCAAAGAATGTTTGATTAAAAAAATATAAATAAAAAAAACTCACCTAAATTGTTGGGCAGACGATTTGTATTAAAACAAAAATAAGATTTACTTGTCGCCTTATGCGTTCGCGGTCTACACAAACTAAACCAAATGAGTAGAAAAATTAATCAACTCACACCCCCATTACACCTCAGTATACACACAAAAAAGATAACAGGAACGTTACTTCTTGAATGCGAAAACATTTGTGTGTGGATGTTTCCGTTTGGTATACTCGTATGCTTAGGATATGGTACTTATGCAAAAGTAACGAAATGATGTGAGTAACTATATTGTTTGGGGAGTAACGTTTCGGTATTGGGTATGAAATAAAATACCCGGTACTAAGTAACGAATACATGCGGTTTGTTACAGCCCTTCTGTATACACACGAAAAAGATAACAGAAACGCTACTTCTTGGATGCGAAATCATTTGTGTGGATGTTTTCGTTTGGTATATACTTAGGATATGGTACTTATGCAAAAGTAACGAAATGATGCGAGTAACTATATTGTTCGGGGAGTAACGTTTCGATATTGGTTATGAAATAAAATACCCGGTACTAAGTAACGAATACATACGGCTTGTTACAGCCCTAGTGGGCGGTCCAATGTGACATGTTGGATAGTCTGTCTTGGTATACCGCAGTCACAAGTGCTTGACGAAGTGACACCCCATTTAAAAAGGGGTGCGATGGATAAACAAGCTCCATGCGCCGCACCCTGGGTAATGCTAAAGGTATATCCAAAGACGGTTGCCAAACATTCCAAAACAATACACATGTGAACTCCTGGCAAAGTAACTAGATACAATATGAAAATTGCAGAATTTCTTCTAAATGGGAACATAGCATAAAATATGAAATTTTTCTACCGCATACGTACATTTCTGCCAACTGTTTAATTTTCATTCCATTTCCATACCGACTACATCCGAATAACCTCTAAAGTGGGAAATACACAACACAGCTGTTGTACCAAACAATAGTTTGACAGCTTTTGTGTTGTATAAGATAATTGTATCGTGTGTATCCACATAACCGACCATTGTACCGATATCGCATGGTCGGATGGTCTTGACTGTACAATCGCTGTCACATGCACAGATTGTATGGAAATTATAAGCCGTGTATGTGTAAAATGGCTTAATAAAAGGGCAGGTTGTTCGTAAATCGTACGCAAATTGTATAATGTGTATGCTGTATACAACAGTTTGGCCAATATCAGTACGACGGTTGTATCGTGTATTTCCCACTTAAGAAGAGAAAACAACATAGAATCAACTCATTTACCAACTGGTAACACCCCGCATCAAATAACATCCCATCACATTTTTGTTTGCATTCATCTACTACACTCTACGCACACCATCGTGCCGTTCTTCTACTACACCATCAATAAATTTTAATCAATTAAAATAAACATGTCTACTTCATATCGGACGTCATTTTAATTGTGAAACTTGTTCAAATTTCTCCCACAAATCGCTCGAATTTTCCACAAATTCCCCCATTTATCGCAACGCAAAACCATAAACTCCAATAATTGCTTCGCCCGAAGTGAAAATGTGACCATTCTCAGTGGGAAATCTCTTGTGAAAACCGTGAGTGAATTTTCTATGTCATTGAACGACGACCACACCATACAAATACGACAACGACTACGACGGACAACTTTGCTTTTCGTTCGATGGTCGTCGACGGAAAAAAAAGTTTCTTCTCTTTTCTGTGTGCTTTTTAATCGATGATGATCATCACTGAGGGCGAAAAAAATTCCTCCTTTTTGATGGCATTTTCATATATATGCTGTTCTTTCTGTATTGGGCGATTTTTTCCTCTGTTCTTCTGTTCTGTTCTCATCCACCAGGCGTATTACCGACGACAATAAATGGACGAAGATAAAATAAAAAAAAGTAAAACTCGTTGAATGAGCACCACCAGCCTAACGTGAGATCTCGGTGGAACACATTTTCCCCTCGGCGAGATTCGAAGTGAAAAACAGAAAATCAATACAAAATCCAGTATCACTGATAATAATTCACAAAGAATCCGAGAGCAAGACAAAAAAATATGACTTCACTGCGAAGAAATTTCATATTTGTACTGCAGCAGCTGAAAAAAACATTGTAAGTGACGTTTTTTTTCTTTATTTTTTGTTTCATTCTTCTTATTTGGGAGTTCTATGTGTGTTTACCAAGGTAAATGACTTTGTAAGCAGGTCTGCAACTCTGATTTGGGGGTTAATGAGTCGCTTAGAAGTGATTTTACACAGGTGATTGATTTGCGTTGGGACTGCTTCTCCTTCTCTGTCGTCTACGGGTGATGGTGGAATACTTGCTTCTGGGCACAGGTGAAAAAAAAAAAAAAAAAAAAAAAAAAAATTGGACGTCCATATTCAAGATTGCATGTGATGAGTGCTCCGTCGTTTATTACGAGAGTGTAGTACTTTTTTGGTTAAAAAAAAATAATAATAATACCAATCAGGGGTCCACTACTCGTCGCAATGTGCGGGCCGAGTGTACACAACAAAACTTGACGTTCAGTCGGCCACCGCACAGATTTACGCCTCTTTGTGTTGTCATAATTGGCCTCCATTTCGCTGTTCATAACAAGTTTTATGGAAGGTAAACAGTAAAATGGCAGACAGCTTTTGTGTGAAACTTGTGCGTAATTTCTCCCAGTTGGAGTTTGTTTAGAGTTGTTCCGTTAAATCTATACAAATTAAAAATTTCATCAAGGTGCAATTATAGTGCATAACTCTTTACTGCATATGGTATTATATACAGTGTTGTGCAAAACAATAGCAACCATTTTTAGGAAAATTCTTAACTTTATAATTTCCTTTATTCCAAATTACTCATATACATATGTATACAAAATATGCTAGAATTTTGTGTACTAATAATAGAGCAATAAAATACTGGAAAAAATCGGCTGGAAGAGTCGAAAATTAAAATTTATTTCTTTAGTCGGATAGTATACCTTGTGCTGATCTCAAAGGTGCGGAAAACAAAATTGGCGCTCCTTTTTCAGGACGTCGTAACCCGCAACAAAGTTTAAAAAACAGCTATTTGACAGATTTCAGAAATCTTTCTAAAGAAATTTCTTGGGCTAAAAGTTGCAGCATGGGAAATTTCTTACTCTGAAGTTCTCTCTTCTACGAAAAACTATAAAATTTCTCCGTACTCGAACCGGATTTAATAGGTCTGTTCCCGTATTTTCTGCACCAAAATTCGCAGCTTGTCACATTTCAAGAAGTTACCCCGTTTATATGCAGAGTCGAGTAAGCGAGTCAGGTTCGAGTCCAGATTTCGATCTGAGTATTTCTACACATCGAGTCGAATGTTCCAAAAGTCCAAATGTGGTCGATCTGACAGAGGAGTATAGCAGACACACTGGTTTTGATTGTGTTAGTGTTCTGTTTAGTTCTATTTTTTGGATTTAATAAATATGAAATAACTGAACAGACAACCTTACCCGCAGCTAACCATGAACTCAATCAAAACAAAGCGATTTCCCACCCCGAACAAAAAAAAAAGAAACAAGAAAGAGATCTCACACACACAGAGACAACATTTCAGTTCAACCACTCGACCCAGGTATACATGCATTTTTCGGACTCGACCCAGCTCTGTTAGCTGAGTCGAGTCGACTCGAACCCATTTGGACTCGAAAGGCGTTTATATGTATTTGGAACCAGTTCCGACTGCATATAAACGGGGTAAGTGTTAACATCTCTCAAAGAGAAATAAATTTACAGAAAAGTATGAGAACGGGTTGAGCAAAAAAAATACTTCTTTTTAAACGTCAGAAATATGTATTTGTCAGAAAAATATGAGGTCAGTTCGCGTACCCTCCCAAAACAGCGAATTTTTACGAAAAGTTACGAATTTTTGCGAAAACCTATTCGAGTACTGAGAATTTTCGTAGTTTTTGACAGAAGAGAGTGTTACGATAACGTACCGTGCTTTCCCGTATTCGGGAGAAGAGTACGAATCGGAGTATAGTTTTAGAATAAAACAATTAGTTTACTTGAAAATATGTTTATTTACTCTAGGGCCCGCTGTCTCAATGCTTGGCTGCGACCGTTCGAGTTAAAATCAAGAACTTATTCTTTTAAATTCTAAATCTATACTGACTTATTCCAACCTATTCTCCGCCTTATATAGTATCGATTCCATCCATATCATCCACATAAGACATTATGTACATTCGGTACCACCTTTGATCTTTGCGTACCTGATCATTAAACGTATAAACCATTTGATCCGTTCTTATGTTTATTGGTTTAAGCAAAACGTGGATTAGTCGCATTTAATGTGTAATGAAAAAGCAACTTAAGCGATTACGCTTAAGAGTTGCTATGCGATAGTTAGGGATGGAATCGATATAGGTATATTGTTATTATAATATTTTGGGACGCATGTAGTGAGTCACTACAAGAGCGCTCTCGAGAGAGTAAGAAATTTCCCCATGCTGGGAATTTTATGCAAATCGCTGTATATATGATTTTTTGTTGGATTGTTCCTTCTTTTTCTTTCTTTAGGGGAGTTCACATTCTCAAATTTGTTTGACAAGCACGACATGATTGCCTTGATTTTGATAATGTAAACGCTCGATCCAGCGGCATGTCAAACATGCTGGATGGATTTCAAAATGTTTTGATATTTCCCTGGCATGACAAGCAAATTTGAGAATGTGAACGCTTGCTTGTCGTGCCGGAAGGAAGTTTTCAACCGGTGCGCATCATAATAAGTAATAATAATTAAAATGGCTATAATCGAAAATTTCTAATGAGAACTGATGTTTGATAGCATGTTTGACAAATGTGAACGCAAATGGTTTTCATCCATCAAATATTCATCATGCTGTGCTTGTCAAACAAATTTGAGAATGTGAATCCCTCTTTTCGCGTACAATTGGGTTTGAAGTTTGGCGTTTAAAAAGTGGGCAACTTTTGTGGTTCAACGCGTTCGTTTACTTTTTCGTAATTTTACCTCTCTCTGAGAGAATTTTACCCCCACTCATGGAAATTTGACAAACTGCGAATTTTGGTACAGAAAGTATGCGAACAGACCTACATATAAATAGTGAATATTTATATAAATAAACAAGTTAAATATTGAAGAGAACAATTTTGTTGTATAGGGTGAAATGTATTAGGGGAACATTCTATGAACAATTCTTTGCTACTTTTCTTAATTGTAATAACCAACAAAAACACATAACCACACACTTTCAATTTGACAGATTTCATAAATCTGCTCAAAGAAATTTCTTTGTCTAAAATTAGCAGATGGGGAAATGTCTTACTCTCTCGTAAGCTCTCTCTTCTACGAAAAACTACGAAAATTTACCTTACGGGAACAGGATTTGACCATTTTCAGTCAATTTCGTAGGTTTGGGCAATGCGGGAACAGACCTAAGACCATGTTTAGATGTTAACTGATGAGTGCGCTATGTTGATAGTTTTGGGGTGAGAAGGGTGAGGGGTAAAGAGAGTGCGACAGTCATGAAGAAAATATAAAAATCGAGAGGAAAGTCACGTTCCACATCCGAAATGTTCCATTCTCTTCCATTTTTTCATTATTAGCTCGATCGTGGAGTAGTGAGGATCTTCTTCTTCTTCTTCTTCTTCCTTTTATCAGCGAGGTTATGATCCGAAAACAAGGGATCATAACCCTCCCACTAAGATCGTGGAGTAGTGAGGATCGAGGGATGATATGGATATTTGGTCGAGAGAACGTTGCCCGATACACAATTGTTTCAATTCACTCATTCCACACCGAAATAGTACAGCACTGAGCATAGCACATGTAGACACGACATGACTGCCCAGTGCGCACTCATCAGTTAACATCTAAACAGGGTCTAAAATAACAACGAGTGCCGGAGCCACCAAAAAAATGCTTACACACTCGCCACATCAGCAAATTCCATCCGAAAATGAGCCCAAGAGAAAAAAAAAGGAAACGTAGTTCCTAAAGAAATTTAGTGATTAAAAATTTGGGGAAAGAATAACAACAAATTTGCGCGCTTACAAAACTTAAAAATAGCGTAAAAAATTGTATTTTTCACTCTACAAATCAAAGCAAATCATCATGTGTAACTTTATTTAAAGCTATTTTTGATTGCCTCAGAACACCTTGCTGGCATGGACGATATCAACTTGAAAATAATGCTGAGAGGAATATTTCTCCATTCATAGTGTAACCCCTTCAATAACTCAATTTTGTTTGGGAAACGTTGGCCACAGATTTGTATTTTTAGGATTCAAAGTTGTGGGATTGAAGTGGGCAATCAAGTACTATAGTCTCGATCTCACTTATCAGCTTCGGCGTATGTTTTCAGCTATTGTCGTATTAAAAAAAACTAGCCCAAGAGACATGTTACACTCGTTATAGGTCATCATTTGTGTTTTTACAAAATTTTGCAAATAATTATAATGAATATAACACAATAAATATCTAGGTCTGTTTTGGTTTGGCCAAGATCCAACAGATCGTCAACAAATATATATGATGCATATAGCATTGAAGGAGTACTAGCAACCCTACAAACGGTTGGTTAATATGTTCCTTGAGTTTTGGTGCTTTTATGGATAAGCCAATCATACTTCTTTGTCCCTTGTTGTATTTTTCTTCTCTCCAGAACTTTGCGAAAGTTATTGCATTGTTAACCACGTCAATATTTTAATCTTCAAAATCCATTTCTTTTATTTTTAAAAGATGTTTAAATTTTTTATTTGCCTCCAGAGTGATTTGAAATTGCTAGAATTATGTATTCTTTACAAGGTCTTTGTATTTATAACGATTCGCTATTCCCTTTATTTCATGAAAAGGATTTGTGCCCTTTTTTCATACTCTCTTCATCGCCAAATAAATTAAATTTGGATATATTTGTGATTAAAAATCACTGTCTTCCACTTTTTGATGCATCAATTTGCATCCGATCTTACAAATTCAAAGTAGTAAATGAATTAAGGTAGAGCGGAAGATAGTTATCTACATACTGCTTTTTTGAGCAATGTAGCCTTTTTTCGCTGGTCTATACCTTTTTGTTTGTTTTCCAAAACGCGTCTCTAGACCGTAATGACATTTATAATTAAGCTTAAGGCATTTTACGATTTCTTTTGCGGTCAGACATTATGCCTTCATTCTTATTATCGCAAAAATTCCCCTGTCTTCTCTGTCTTTTTCGCGGCGACCGCCTAAATGTACCATGTCAGTATATCTGCTAGCACCTAGGACTAGAAACTCTCCGAATACAACTGCATATTCATATGCATAGTTGCAGTTGCTATTGTTTTGCACAGAGCAAAATTTAAAGTTCTATTATTGATTTTTTTTTTAATATGAAAATTCGTTGCTCCCTTATTAGTAGACAAAATAAGAATAATTTTTTTTTTAAATAATGTTTTTAACACTGCAGAATTTTATTAAGGTGGAATTATAGGACATACATACTTGTGGTGTATTAAACCTTGACTGCGTATGGTATTACGTATGTACACTGAAGGCAAACCAAAAGCAACAATTTTAGTCTAGCCACTGCACTGTGACTATTTATCTACCTATAATACACTTTCTATATAATTTCCACTTGAACTTTGAAGAAAATATTTTTCAGTTATTTTGATAAGAGACATTTGCCGTGTTTTTTTTGAAACCTAGCCAGCCAGTCGTTCATTTAAACGATTTGCCAGCCACCCGATTTTATGCGAACATATCTGTAGGATGGGGATGGGGTGGGTGCCGTGGCGTAAGTGTTTAGTGTGTCGGATCACTACGCATGAGGTTCCAAGTTCGAATTCCGGAAAACACCAAAAAGTTTTTTTCACGGTCTCACCTTTCGCGATCGTCTGACAAACATCCGAGAGTATTGTTGTCTCGAAAAAGCTTCTCAAATCGCCGTTCGGATACGGCACTAAACTGTAGGTCTCTTCCATTCGTGTGAAAAATATAACGCACACAACATGAGTGGTTGCGAGAAGCTAGGCCCTGGCACTTTTAAAGAGCTGTTGCGCCAATTTTTTTTTTTATATCTCTAGGAACCAAGCAACCTCGCAGTGACAGCAACAACAAATAACTAAAAAACATTCGTTTTTGCGCCGCCTGAAATTAGGCATCACGAAATTCCCAGCCAGTAACATTTTGCTGGGGATAAAATCAAGAGTAGTAGCCAGCCGGTTGTTGTATTTGTTTTATGTGTAAAATTTTACTTTACTAGCAACTACTGGTTGGCTAGGTTTCAAAAAAACACGGCTATTATAATGCCCCTCATCAATTGCACCTATCTATTGTCCTTAGTGTTTATATTTGCTCCAATAAGGTCGTAGGTTTTATCGAGAAGCTTTTCATAGAACTAACTATGGACTAGGACCCTGTTTAGATGTTAACTGACGAGTGCGCACTGGGCAGTCATGTCGTATCTACATGTGCTATGCTCAGTGCTGCACTATTTCGGGGTGGAATGAGTGAATTGAAACAATTGTGTATCGGACAGCGTTCTCTCATCTCTGCTCTGAACGAATAAAAAAAAAACGCCTAATGTATCTTTTTCGCAGGTCCTTCAAGTTTTTAAATTGTTTTCAATTGGCGCGTTCTATGCACATCCAACGGAAATTAATTTTGTTGCCCTCTAGAATGTGAAATTACCGTTTAGACTTAAATGTAATCAACACCGCTAATACCATAAGCTGTTTTCAGTCCTTGTGAAAATAGCACTTGTAATTTTTTGATTATTTGATTTCAGCAATAGACGATTTTGCCGATTTTTAAGTGAATTTTAATTAGACTTAACGTGAAAACATAAATAACTAGTGACTTCCTCATAGAGAGAGAGAGGGAATAAATAAATAAATCCAAGACTAAAATGTCTTCCGAACCTAAAAGCCTAAAATTTGTTTCCTTGCGTGGATCCTTCCCTTCTCCCTGACTCGAATACTCCAAAATTATTTTCGCAATTCTGCACAAACGGACGAGGTTGGCAGGGATGCCAAGACTAGACTTGGCTCTGTATAACTCGTCTCTAAACACGCTATCATAGGCAACTTTGAAATCGATGAAGGGGTGGTGCGTGTCGATTTTATATTCATGGATCTTTTCCAAGATCTGCCGTAGTGTGGATATTTGGTCAATGGTGGACTTTGCAGGCCTGAAACCGCACTGATAAGGACCTATCAGGTTGTTGACGATCGGTTTTAGGCGTTCACATAATACGGCAGACATGGTATTATATACCATGTTAAGGAGACTTATACCTCTGTAGTTGGCGCAGTTCAGAGGGTCTCCTTTCTTCAGGATCGGGCAAACGATGCTGAGGTTCCATTCATCGGGCATACTTTCGTCTGACCAGGTTTTACAGATGAGCTGGTGCATGCTCCTTACCAACTCATCTCTTCCTGCCTTGAAAAGTTCGGCGGCAATGCCGTCGGCTCCAGCAGCTTTGTTGGATTTGAGTTTAGATATCGCTATCCTCACTTCATTCTGATCGGGTTGACGGGAATTTTGACTGTCATCGTCACTGTTGAATGGCTCATTCTGCCTTTTTTGTTTTACTTAATTCAAACATTCTTTTGCTTATCTTCTCCGGCGTTTTCCGATGCCGACCTCCCAAATGTATTGCACTTACATATATTTCCCCTTGTTTTGTACATTTTAATTAATCAAGAAACTACGGATCGATTAATGTTATATTTTTGAGAGTCCATTAATTTTTTATTTATTTTTTTTTAATTATTTGAGACTTAAATGATCAGTAAATTTACGATTTATAGTTGTAGTTCCACGGACAAGAAAAATCATTTTGACTGTGCAACGATTCACTTCCTCATCCGCAACTGACAAATGACAGGAGACAAAAGAGCACGCTTTTTAACAGGTGGGGCAAAAGTAATGTCATAATATGAATGTGCCATAATTTTTGCAAATGGCGTCAAGACAGAGATTTTGTTGACAGCAAACAATGGAGCGATACACACCTGAAGAACGTGGAAATATTGTTACAGCTTATTTGACAAATTTCCGGTCTGTTGTTTTAACGCAGTGTGAATTTCGTCGTCCTACACCATGTGTGCGAACAATTAGGCGTTTCGCTGAGTTTTTCGTGCAAACTGGGTCCACTATCATTGCTGTGGCCGAGGACATCCGAGAGAGTCGACAAACATCGACGAGACAACGAAGCACACAATTTGGCATCAGCAGACGTTCGTTGCGTTGAATTTTGGTGAAAGACCAGGGGCCTTATTTTGTACCGCTTTCGGATTCGGATTGCCATTCGAAAATGTAATACGATTCCAAAATGAATGGGTATTTTGTATGGTTCTCGGATTGGGTGTAAGTGCTTCCAACTCAAAATCAAACATTTCGGATAGTTAGATTGTCAAAACATCTATCAAACGTCACATAAATTACTTGGAAATTGAGTTTGTATACATTTGCTATAGAAACGCAATACAAAATAAGGCCCCAGAAGATGTTCCCTTATAAAGTGCCTGCTTACCGTCAAGTGAGGTTAACCGTGTGATCTCGCAGTTTGGCGATTTGAACTGGCCTGCCAGATCGCCAGATTTCTGCCTTTGGAGCTTTTCGAAATCTTGCGTTTACCTCAACAAACCACAAACCTTGCAAGTCTTGAAAGCCAATATTGAAGAAGAAATCACCAATTTGGACCCAGATGCTTTGCACGCAACAATTCAAAATGCCGTAAAATGAGCACAAATGTGCATCTCCTCAAGAGGTGGTCATTTGACCGATATCATTTTTTCAACTTAATGTCATCAATTTTACACCTTCAAATAAACTCGTGGAAACAGAGCCCAATTTTTTTCATTTCTAAAAAAATGGCACCCAATTCACATTAGGTCCATTCACGTGCACAATCTAAAGCGCTCTAAGTTGCTTTAAAGTGCTCGAAAGGTATTTGCGTACTGAGCAAACATGACAGATAAAGAGACAAATTTTTAAGTAACAAGTAACGAGTATTTCCCTCTGTACTTGAGTGTACTCGAAGAATTTCTGCCGGAACGACCTTAAAAACTGCCGAGTGGAATCAACTAATTGTCAAATGATAGTTTTTGATTATACATAGGTGCGTTTTGGTGAGAAGTGAAGTAAGATTTAGCACTGAGTACAACAACAAACAACAAAAAGTGACTGGGAACCACTTTGATCTTTTTTTCCCAGTCAAAACTGAGTTAGGATGTTTAGTTTGCGTTACTCAATATCAGAGGGCGCAAAATATCTTGAAGAAAATGCTGTGATGTGTGAATGTTCTCCCAAAACATTTATTTTTTACTTGATATGAATCTGTTGGTTTGCACACGAGTTTAATATGTTAATGACAATTGGCTCGAAATGGCTCGCTTTTCATTCGCGTACTTTCGCTTAGATTTTCCGCTCTCTGAGATTTTTTACTCTTATCATGTCATATTTGACAATTGATTATTTAGCTCGCAAAGTACGCGAACGGATCTAAATGCTTCCTGGAACCTCGATGTCAAGCCAAGAATTAGTCGTTGCTTACTCTTACTTGACATGGTCATGGTTGAAAATATTTGAACTTACAAATCTTCGAGGCTTGAAAGACAAAAAATAAATTGTATATTATATATGTATGTTTAAAGTTCGTGAAAAAAACATGAATCTCTTGACAGTAATGCTTTCGGAAAGTATTCTCTGCTTTCCAGCTGCCTCTCGCTAAAATGTATTCTATTAGTTGCTTTTTCAACTAACCCAATGATCCAACGCCTGCTCTAAAGCTTCTAGGAGTTGCTCCGACGCCAGCATCCCTTAAGATTGTACGAATCCAGCTTCCAATTACTATCCGAGATGCAGGCTTTACTGGTCCATTAATAGTAATAATATGAGCCCTGTTGGCTAGAGAAAGCATTTTACCCAAACAACGGGACAGAATTTCTTATTTTTATGACTTTTCAGCTGCCAACTAGATTAACTAGATTGCCTGTGTTTGGCTGAATCAAAATTATTTGTGTACTACCCTCTTTAAAACTACCTCTTCATATTTTTAAAAGTGTTAGGTCGGGAATCCTTGTACCTGATGCCAGAAGCAGTATAGACGGTGTACTATAAGTAAGTATTATCAAAGAATATACCATATAGCACCAAGATAGCTTTTTCATCTTTGTTTTTGGGGTTTTGTGTATAATATCCCATTTTCGCCAACTGAAATGTATGAGAAAGTTTCTGTTTACCTTTTTCTCTCCCTTCTATTATTTTGTGAAAGGGTATTCAATAAGAAAACAACAACAACAAATAAGTTGAAGTTCTGAGAACGAATAAACTTTTGAGAACAAAATGATTTTGAAAAGCTTTGGGTCGTGTTATATAGGACATTCCATACAAAAATTTCCGGACAACTTTTTTTGTGACGTCTTTGGTATTATATATATGTATTATTGTTGGTCTCTCTGTCCGTTTTTTTAATAAATTCTTTTCTTCCGTAGACCAATCCACTATCTGCCCCAGCCCCAACTTTCCATTCTTTCAGAATTATGTGTTCTACTTGTGGAGGGGGTGACCCGTTGTCACGTCTATCAACACATTCCACAGGTTCTGAATTGTTAATGGGGGCTCCAGTGCCCGGGATTTATTTAAGTGTGTTAGAAGTATTGGCATTAGGTTGGGTGATGGAAAAATCTAGCCTAGGCGATAATTCCAATCACGACTGAAAGCTTTTATGTATGCTGATGCAGGATTTTTGCAGTCTATCGATACATAATTCGCGAGAATTGCCGCCTCTATTTAAGCAAAACAAAGAGATCTATTTCTGGCCTTCCCCACTTTTTGAAAACTTCCAAGTTGCTTCCAAGTTGCTCCGGGTAGCATCTACTACCATTCTGGTATGGGTCGACCTCTTGACAACCTGTTGGCTATTCCGTTGTACCTAGGCGGAAGATAAAACGCAGATAACGTTATATTGAGTTGTTCGACTAGCTTAGTAAGTTTATCGGTCTTGTACCTCTCTCCTTGCGTAAGCAACCAACGTTCGATTGCCTGTTTGAAGTACTGCTTTAGGACTTCACTATCTTTGTGATTGTATTTGTAATGCCTTCGAAAACTGTTCTTACTATCAACCGCATTCCGTCTACCCTAACTGTGAAATAATCTCGGTGTTTGAAAAGTCGTTCTCCCTGAGCTGGAGCATCAAGCCAAGATTGAACTCTTCCCAATGACCGTATTAACGGCAATAGACAGCGATTGTCTATCAAAGAGATAGCACTAGGATGTATATTTCTAAGGGCAGCCTGGACGTTCTTATCTGGTACTTCTCCTACTAATCTTTCCCGTTTCACCTCTATGCATTCTGCCCTTTTACCACAGACCACCTGAAGTGCCAACTTAGTGTTATGAAGCAGACGTTGAATCGAACAAGAAAATAACGCGTGAATAAAGAGATTTGGATTCAGGTCATCCGGTGATTGGAACGTCCAGCCTATAATAGACTGCAGACCTGGTTGGAGTAATGCCTTTTGCTCTAATAATGCATTTGACAATACGACCATTACTTGTTCTGTGGAAGCTAAGAAATCTTTACATTGTTGACCGTCCAAGGATCTCTTTTCGATCAATTTAAGCAATTTCTCGGTGGGAATAATTTTCTGGTTTGAATGCAAGAATTTTTCCAATTTCTAAATTAGTTAGTGTTTTACCTCGACCCACCTTCTTTAGAATGCAACAAAAACACAAACAATTTTAAAAAACAAGAAGTAGCAATAAAACAACACAATTTTATTAACTTTAAATAACCATGCGCTTGAATGTTGTAAATAAGCTGATGAGAAGTAATCAAGTGTTCCTGTTAAAGTAGAAAAATAAAAAATAAAAATGGGGATGGATGGAATCAAATGATCAGTAGTGTGTGTATCTACATATAATACTTACATGAAATTTAATAGCGAGAGTCGCTTTGGTCGGCGAACAAAACTAATATGAGTACACCAAAAAATGTGGAATTTTGTTCGTCAAAACCGTAAAATAAGTATTTCGAGCAAGTTTGTGTCAGCTTGAACACGGCTACATATATTATAGCCCATTCATAGCATCCTGCAACTCAGAAACATATTCTAAAAATGTATAAGCCGTGGACCATGTCAACGAGGACTATGAACGAAATCTATAACTATATAACTATAACGATCACTAACTAACTAAATATAACAATCGTATGCGATCGTACAGTTTCTACCAGAAACACTTTTTTTCCAACTTCTTTTCTAACTTTCGCCTTTCCAATAATATGGTTTATTTATTCCTGTTTTAGTTGCCTTTTTTGTGCAAAACATTATTATTTAATCAACTGCATTATGTGCATATTATATTTTTTACGTTAGTTTGAAAATATTAATTTCAATTGAAATGTTCACTTCAAGTTAAATACATAGGTACATTTTACTTGACTCGTTTAAGGTTGGCGAAGCAATGAGAAGTTTTGGAAACAAAAAAAAAAATTATCATTAAAAAGTCAGAAAGGATATTGTCTCTAAACAAGGACGTGAATATTTATACTTAGATTGACACGCATCATAAATTCTTCTTACTTAGATGGATCTTCAAACCAGGGTGGATCCAAGTTCAATTGGTAAGCTTCATTCGATGTACTATTGTTGTTGTCTCTTTCCTCTTTCCTCTTCCTTTTTTTTTTTTTGTTTTTTTTTTCAATGCCTGGGGTTGAGCGTTAACTCATTTTCTTTTTCGCTTCCCAATACAATGCTCAGATATCCTTCTTGTTTTGCTTGTCTGGTGGTGGACGCGGTTTGTTCTTTAATTATTTTAACTTGCAGAGGGTGCATTCTGTTAGTATTTATAATGTTGAGAGATAATGAGCAAGGCAATCGTTGCTTGTTCTTTATCGGAAGTACGCTACTAGCTGATTTCTTGGTTTCTGTTGATTTTTTTTTCCGAATTCCTTAATGTTTTCCCATTTTTTCCCTGCAGCCGTCGTCTAGTGTTCCTTTAGGTTCCGCTTGTCGAAAGTTCGTGTGATATATGTTTTTACTCGGTGGAATATTGATTGATTTCTCACTGGTTTTGTTAATCTGGTGGCTTTTTTAGCTAGCATGTCTGCGGTTTCAGTCCCGGCTAATTCGATTTTCGTTATTTCAGAATCATTCTTTCTGCAGCGTTTAATAAACTTTTATTTAAAGCTCCTAAATAGCTTCGACAACGAGGCTGCTGCTAGTACAACATTAGACTAAGAGCTGTCTCATAGAGTTCCAAAAATCAAGTGGGCCATTCCCTATATAATAATAGACGTAATACTCGAAAACACCGACTACACGCACCGAAGTTTAGATCTTATCGTTACTATTCCCACCCGCATTGAGTCAGAAAATATTGGCGTTATATATGGATGTTCATTTCACTTTTATATATGTAATTGGATAGATCTGATATCTCACATATGTTGACCGCATTCCTTAATTGTGGTATCGATGTAAATGTAAACCCCATTAAGCGAGGTGAAACTAAAGTTAAGTAGCAACCTAAAAATGCTTACAAATGAAAACCAATAATCGTAATTTAAAATCGTGAATTGATTTCAAAACAAATAATTGGATAATGTTTACTATTTTTCTTCATCCAACTCGAATTATGGCTAAAGAAAAACTTACTCGTTAGATAAGCTCCGACCAGTTCATAACCTAGGTAATTATGCATATCTTTAGATTCCGTGGAATCAGTGAACCTCGTTAGTCTAAATACGTTTATGCGCAGGTATAGGCAACCACTTCAACCTAACGGTCCGTGTGCTTTCACCAAAGCTATCACCCTGATTGTCGTTGGCGTTTGTCGCTTTTCGACGATTGTTGTTTTATTCTTCAGATGTAGCACAAATCCGTTTTCATAACCTTTTCACTGAGAACGAGTTTTAATAGTATTCTACACGTAATGGGCGCCGTGGCGTAAGTGGTTAGTGTGTTGGACCACTGCGCGTAAGGTCCCAGGTTCGTATCCCAGAAAACACCAAAAAGTTTTTTCACGGTCCCACGTCTGATAAACATCCGAGAGTATTGTTGTCTCGAGAAAGCTTCTCAAAACAAATTGCCCCTCGGATACGGCTCTAAACTGTAGGCCCCTTTCATTCGTGTGAAAAATATAACGAACACAACATGAGTGGTTGCGCGAAGCTAGGCCCTGGACTTAATGAGCTGTTGCGCTAAGTATTTATTTATTTTTTAATTTTTTTATTTTTTATTCTACACGACAAACAAATTGCTAGGTAACGTTTAACGGTCAGCAGGTCATAGCTATGTATGAATAAAACGACAATCGTCGAAAAGCGACAAACGCCAACGACAATCAGGGTGATATAAGAGGATCTCACATTACCTACCTTAGCGTGTCTATAGCATCATCTTCGTCATAAAAGTAACTTTATGAAACTTTATATCTTCGATTTGCTTATATTCTGAGCCGATGCTCTGGTACAAAGTATTATACAGCTCTATACGAGTGCAGTTGCGTTGCATCATCGTCTTTCCTTATTTTTGGTGTCTTATAAACTTTCTGAAGCTAATAACTGCTAACACATATGCTTTTTGGCTTCCTGTTAGAATTTTCGATTAGTTTCTCCTTTATATCCATTCCGTTGTTATATTTTATCTCTGTTTTTTAGTATCTTAATGTATACCTCAAAAATACGTAGCCCGCGTAAGCATTTTTGTATATTCCACTGTTGTTGAAGTAGGCTATATAGCATTATAACGTACGTATATATTTTTGTTTTCTTTCAGATACTTTTGGTAATTTTTATAACCCAACAATGGCGAATCTTTGACAGTGGTTCGAAAAAGAATCTTCCGACTCGAAGGGGATTCATTTCAACTCGTTTTCTATTATTCGTCTGCGTAATACATACAACTTAACGTGCTCAGGTGTAGTAGAAGAAAACACCACACACTCACAAACGTCTGCTTGCTACTACACCTGCACTGATCAGTTTGCAATAAGTGTTGCTCATAGAAAACAAAAAAATAACAAATTAAATAAAATGGGCGGCAACGTACAGTGTCCAGTATGTACATTATTCCTGCTTCCTGGTATGGATTTGTCCGACCATTTGGAGACACATCCCAAGGAGCAAGTCATTAAAGCACTTGTACAATTGAGCCTTAAATCGGAGGTAACGGAGACAGTGACGCCAGATACTCCAAACAAAGCCAATAATACATCTTTCGTCGATAATGGTATTAATCATCAGGCTACGGACGATGAAAGAACAACTCCTATGACGGAGATTAGTCAGAGTGGGAGTAATAGTACAGCCTTGACGGTGGGGGGAATAAACGAAAAGAGGAGAGAGGTAGAGGACAATATTGCACTCCCTCCGATACCTCAAAATATTTTATTGAATAGACAATGTGGATATATGTTTGAGAACAATAGTAATAGCAGTAGCAGTAGTAGTAATTTCTTTGGACCACCGACAGCATCTTATCATAATCATCACATTCAAGAACAAGAACAACAATCGCAGCCTCCGCCGTCGCAACAACATCAGCAACAGCAGCAGCAACAGCAATCACATCATCATACTCATCAACAAAATTACCATCCCTATCACTATCTACATGGTGGTAGTAACTCTGCTATGGGTCAGCTACCAGCGCAGCCTTCAATGCGGGTAAGTTCGTTGAATTTTGATTCTTTATTTATTTATTAATACCTTGTCGTTGTTAGCTCTTCTCGTATCAACCATCACCCAAACCGTTGCAACCACCGCCCGCCTATGGCGCCGCCATAAGTCAACTTAGATCTCAAAATAGCCAAAACCTAATGGTAAACAACGTCAATCGCCCACTATATTCACCGGGAAATTACACCCCAACTTCATTGTCATCATCATCATTGTCGTCGTCTACGATACCATCACGGCTGCCACCACCTCTACCACCGCCACCTCTAAATCAGCGCTATCAACCTAGCTTCCCGCAGATGGAGACTTCTTTTGCTGATGCATGTGACAATAGTGAAATGTCTCCCAGAAGAACATCTATGACACCACCAATACGAGCTCCTCCTCAATTATACCGTTCCCCATCATCGTCAACCGGACAGTACTCAAGACAGTCAAGTTCTCCCTACTCAGTAATGACAGGTTCACCATCTGTGTTAAGGTTTGCTGAATCACCCGTCACCGCTCACTATCTCGAGCGAGAAAATGGTGATTTCATTGTTCAAGAGACGCCGAAGCACATTGTGGAGTGTGTGGAAAAGGACGACGGCGAGTTTTCAGTAATCGAACGAGTCTATCATATGCCACCGAGTGTTGTTCAAATTAACGAAGATAAGGAAAATGATTTGTCCGATCATGAGTCGAATATTGAAGACATGAAAATGCTAGAGGACGATCGACCAAGTGGAACATGGTCCGGTGGACGATCGCCAGAACAAGGACAAGCGGTCCAGCCGCGACAACAAAAGAAATCTGGGATTACCGTACTCAGCGATGTACAATTAGACATAAATGAATACCTAGACCTAATGGGAAACATAATAGCTTCGAGCAAAGTGGCTAAAAGTCGTACAGCAATAATAAAAGTTGAAAAATTCGAGCCCGAAGAAGTGAAAGAGGAAATAGGAGGAGGAGCATGTCTTCAGGATAACGACGTCGATATTTCACAGAATATTGTACAAGAAACTAAAGATGAGCAACAGCACTACAGCGATGAGCAGACGTGTTGTTCTGAAGCAATAACCCCAGCGCCTACTTCTGCCTTCATAGCAGAATCATCAGTAACGCCTGGGACGACAAGTGTTATACGATTGGCGGCGAATCCCAATGCAAGAAGCAATACACCTACAACATCAACAAAGCTTGAAGAATTACTGCAGATAGATAGCTCTGAAGCGTCCACAACAAAGGTTGAGGAAGCTGTTGGGCAGACACCAGGCATTGGTATACAAATAACTAAGGTTGAAGGAGCAATGCCGAAAATAATCGTTGATAAACCCATTTCAAATATTGAAGAAACAATGCAGACAAAAAGCACTGATACACCTACTGCAAAGGTTGAAGAAGTAATGCAGGCAACAAGGGTTGATACAACGCCAATGCACTATATAGAAACAGTGCAAACAACAGGTTGTAGTATATCCGCAACTAAGACTGATGAAGCAACACAAATAACAATCCCAGTCGATACGCAACCTCAACCTCAGTTGCCGCTACCGCAGGAAGAGCACCCAGATAAACCGGTAAATAGAGAAAAACCAGACAAGCAAGAGAAACAACTAATAAAGGAAGAAAAACACGTAAAAAGAGAAGAAAATCCACCAATTCTTGCTTATCAACACCAGCCAATCAAGCGACCAATCAAAAAGGCGCCAAAAAAGCTGATTATCAAACCAAAAAGCAAAGAATCTGCAACACCTCACCCTGCACCACAACCGCGAACGCCAACGCCTACGCCAATACAAATGCCTACACCCTCCACTTCCATTGAAGCCATTTCACCGGAACCCCCAAAAGAAGAGCTTATGTCCGCAGCACCTGAAACAACTCAGGAAGAAGACCTAAACAGCATTAAGACAGAAATTTCACCAGTTGTCGCATCGGACCCGGTTCTAGAAGAGACACTCGTTATTGTCGATGAAAAACTTTCATCCGATGATGATATGCAACCGTCTACATCGACTGTGATGGCCCCAGAGGAGGAAGAAGCTGCGCTTCCGATTAGACCATCAGAAGACAAACCCACCGGCGACTTGACAGCATTCCTAGACCAGTGCATGAAAAAGGAAGAGGTTGAGGTACACCCAATGCACTCCATATTTGGTATGGAAATTGAGAGTCCAGTAAAAACTCTGGATGATGCTTTGACTCCACCGCCACCACCTGAGTTTCCATCGGCTTCTCTGTTCGCCAAACCGCTAGCGAGCTCTGAACATCTATCTATGTCAGAGTCTGTACACCCAGATAGCAGTGATATGCAGGAGCAGGAGGAGCATCAAAATCAAACCCAGCAGCAGCAGCAGCAGCAGCAGCAACAACAACAAAACAACTCTACCTATGTTGAATATCCGTTCAGTTTTCTTTACGGTGGTGAAGCGGCGAATCATCACCCAGAGGAAAACAAGCTGAACATCTCACCGCCAATGTACTGCAGTGAAGATTTTAATAAATACAGCGCAAGCACAAGTGGAGGTAATAGTGCCAGTTGTACATGGTATCAGTCGCAAAGCAGTGAAATCGATTTCGAAATGGACGGCAAGGGTAGCTACCTGGATCTGGATTCGTGCAAGCGAAGTACATCGTTTGCCGCAGCAACTGAGGGCAGTATGCCGACGACAGACACCCTGAACATAAGGACAGATGAGAAAATGCCAGCGAAGGGGGAGATTTCGGAACAGGAGAGCAATTGCGGTGTGGAGAATTCTTGGAGTCAACCGGTAAGTACTTTGCTGAGAGAAGGAGTATGCTAAAGCTACGAATATTTTGAAATTGAATTTGGAATGGCATTTCCTGGTCTTGGAGGGAGATTTACTTGACACTTTTCTTTAGAATTGTAGACTGCGATCTCGCCTGACACCAGTAGACGTATGTAGGCTTAGCTTGTATTCCAAATTTGGCACAAATCCTAACAGAGCGTGATGTTCTTTATTTTTTATTCTTTTCTCAGCTTTACAACGAGTTTCCTGTTCGTTTCCCGAATCCCTATCAAAATTTCATGTCGACCCATGAAAGCTGGAGCAACGACCACTATTTTCGTCCCCAGGATCTTAGCTCATCTGTGGAGACAAAAAAGTAATTAATCCAAATCTTAACTTCTGGAGTTTAATAGTGATTATATTTTTGTTGACTTTATAGCTTTGCTTTGCGGTTACCAGAGGAATCGCCCATTATGGACACTCTGCCATCCACATCGAAGCGAAAGAATAAATCGCCCATTAAAGTGCCACGCAAGAAAACCTTCTCCTGCACGCATTGCAATACGCACTTTCCACTACTCAAGGAAAAGAATGCACACTTGATAAAACAGCATGGCTACAAGCGTGTGAATCGACGTCTTGTACGTGACCCACCGACTTCAACAGTTACCACGGCAACAATGAATTCAATCGACGCGGGTGCCTCTTTGTTGCTTGGTTTGGAACCAAGGGCATTACTACCTCTACCGTTGGCCGACGAGGACGACTCCAAGGCTGCAATTATAAAAATTGAACAAGAAAATCAAGAGCAAAAAGACTGCAAGAAAAGTCTTTCCAGTCTAAAACTGAGCAACACAGTGCCGCCGATAGATACAGATATGTCTCGCACCAAATATGACTCGATGCGGATACGAGACAATCGCATGCTAATAAATTTTAATTTGAATGCGCTGAATGTGAAGAACGAGGGCGAGGTGCACAGCTTTTGTATGGATTCTAAATCATCATTCTGCTGTTTAGTTTGCAGGCGAGACTTTCTTACGGTTAAGATGTTTGATGAGCACTTAGCTGAGCACCCTGCTGAGTGTTTTACATGCCACAAAGTGTTCTCGAGATGGAAAAACTTTATGGTTCACCTGAAGCGGCATCTCGGTTGGAAAGATTTCGGTTGTACCTTCTGTGAAAAGAAATTCGTAATTCGTAGCGCCTTGGTGGAGCACATGCGCATGCACACAGGTCAGACACCTCTAAAGTGCAAAATCTGTGGCAAAAGCTTTAAACGGTATTCCAATCTAACACAGCACCGGAAGCGGCATGGCAATAAAATAAATCGCACCAAAGAGTACGTTTGTTACTGTGGTGAGGTTTTGCCGTCGAAAGCGCGCTTTATATGGCATAAAGAAACGCACGACTTGAAGCCGAAATGCTGTCCATACTGTAGAGATCGTTTTGTGCACGCAAACAGTTTGAGACGGCACATACGACTAGCCCACTCCGATAAGTTCGACTACACCGAACCAATGGAGTGTCCGATGTGCAAGCAGATTTACGCCAAATCAAGCATCAAAGCACATATGGCAACACACTCGATGGACACCCAACACGAATGTCTGATTTGCAACAAGTCCTTTAGCACCAAGTGGAATCTAAAGATTCACAATTGGGTGCACGCAAATCGTACAACAAAACCATACAAATGTGATCAATGCGTGAAAGCATTTGTGCGCGAAGTGGATTACAACAATCATATAAACTCACACAAGCAGATTAAGCCATATACGTGCGAACACTGTGGCTGCAAGTTCATTCGCAAATACAACTATATTCGGCATCGGCGTGAGCATCACGGGAATAAGAAATTCACATGTGACCTCTGCGGAAAGCTCTTCCACCGGCATTACTATCTTATCGAACACCGTCGCATCCACACTGGCGAACGACCGTTCCAGTGCACAATATGTGGTAAAAGCTCCACGACGAAGACGAATCACAACAAACACCTGAAGATTCACCATTCGCGGGATCCGTTCACATCGGAGGCGTAAAGTATTACTTATACCTTCTCCTATACATACGTAGTATATAAATCTTCTCTTACTATCCATGGAAAATTACCGTTACTTCTACTTATAAGTTTATTTTTAAATTTTTCAGTTAAATTGAATTTGAGTTGAGTTTTGAATTGTTAAAGTATCTCATCTTCTACGTTCAGTGCAATCATAACTATTATTTCTTTTTTAAGTTAGTTTCATTCATTTAGCAACACGGCAAGTGTTTTATAAAATAAGAATTGTGAGTGAGAAAGTTTAAACAATTGGATTATTTTTTGAATAATATTCTTTTTTAGTTTTTTTTTTTTTTTTTTTTTTATCTTGTAGACCTCAGAAGAAGGCAAATCGTGTTTGCACAAAATAACAGTTAAGATTGAGTTAAACTTACAAACTTAAAAATTTCCTTTATTATTTTTTAATAAAATAAAAGTTGTGTTCTTTTTGAAAATTTAACTCTTCTATCGTTATATCATGGATAATAATGAAGTGCATTGTGAAGTGATTTAGGGAGTCACAATATAATAAAACATCAACATTGGATTCGTGAATAACAAATATTTTTAAAAGCTTTTTTTTTGTAGAACAGCTTTATGCTACTTGTTTTAAGCAATTGTGGATAGTTTGTCGAAATTTATGTCCGGCAAACATTTTTTTTTTGATAATACTTAAGTCTAAAAATTAAGCATAAATCAATATTATGTCACATGATTTATTTAATCGTGGTAATCGTGTACATAATACTATTGCTCCGTGTATCACAATAAGGGTCGATATGTATTTTATTTGAGTGAGGCTCAACCTTTCTTGAGCTCTGGTTAAACTCCCTATGAACGCGAGTTGAGTACTACGCTTTCCGACGTGCCAAGTCTTAATTTAGCCCAAAATGTGAACAAATATATGGGTTAAATAGTCAAGGTGATTATTTCTTAGCGTTGTATAAGGTTTGCGGCGTGATGTTTCTATTTACATGTGCTAGTGTCTCTTCATATTGATTGGTTTGCATTCTGGAGTACATTTTCGGCAGTACTCGTAACTACAATTCATAGCTATTTTTTTTTTCGTGTAAAATACTATTACAACTGTCTGTCTCACATTGAAAAAAATTGTGGAAATGGATTCATGGTACATCTGGGTAATAAAACGACAATCGTCGAAAAACGAAAAACGCCAACGGTAATATGTGTGAATACTTAAAAATCTTTCGATCGTGTCTGCGTGTAAACATGCAAGTGAAGTTTATTAAATGTCAGCCTCTGCTAGTCATCCATCTCCATCCATCCAAGTTGCTTACTAACCAATTATTTTGCGGTCTTGAGCTCTTCTTTTGGTACTTCTACTGGTATAAGAGGAAGCGGATCTGTGTGACGATGTGTATTTTCTTAATACCAATGTACTAGGGCGATTAATATTCGTATATCGACCGATATATTTTGAGTGCATATTTTTTGGCATTTCGATTTAAATGAAAATTTGTGAAATGTCAAACGTAAAAAATTTAGAGAGAAAAGAGACAAAATAAAGCAAACATTTAGTAAACATATTAACATTGTCATAGCGCGATAGTTCGCATTGACCTAACTCCAATCTATCACAAAAATTAAATCTTAATTGTAATTGAAGTTATTAGTTTTACTTTTTTGTAAACTGACACATCTTGTTCGCTTGAATGCGCACATGTGCATTCCAAGTACTTTCAAGCTTTCAAATATGTGTACCTGAATTAATTTCTAGTCTTGTGTGTAGAATCATCAAAAATGTATCTGGACAGATGCCTGCCATTTTATCTGATTTTCAATGAGGCAAAGAATGAATTGAGCGCTATAAAGTTTTGCTCTTTTATTTTTAGTTGCCTATTGGGACGCTCTGTGGGCGCCGTGTCGTTAGTTAGTGTGTCGGACCACTGCGCGTGAGACTTTAAGTTAGAATCCCAGAAAACACCAAATAGTTTTTTCACGGTCCCACCTCTCGCGAACGTTTGACAAACATCCGAGAGTATTATTGTCTCGAGAAAGCTTCTCAAAACAAATTGCCCCTCGGATACGCCACTAAACTGTAGGTCCCTTCCATTCGTGTGAAAATTATAACGCACACAACATGAATGGTTGCGAGAAGTTAAGCCCTGGCACTTAATGAGCTGTTGCGCCAAATATTTATTTATTTATTGGGACGCTCTATATGTTTTGCCTTCCTTGTCAACAGCAATGAAATCGATTTGTATTTGTTTTTTGTTTTTTTGTTCTCAAATTCTTAAGGGATCACTTAAATCGACTATGAGAATAGAAATTTCAACTATTCACCTTATTTTTTGGATGGCATGACTGTGAATTTAAGGGTGAATGCCAGCCAAATTTATCGAGGATCATTACCCAATCATCGTGTTCGTTTTAATTTAAACACAGTTGTGTGCCTATTAGTAAGCATATTGGCTAAGGGTGACAATGGTGCAGTCGGTAGTATGTTTGCTCGTGTAGGTTCAAGTCCCAGGAAGGAACAGCTATCATCAGCCGTCCGGGTATAAAAAGGAAAAAACGAATAACATCGACATTTTTCCAACCACTGCACTAAGAAAGGACCAACGAGTCTGAGTGCTTTTATAAGAGCGTTTCCTTTTATAAAAAAAATCATATTCGTTTGAACTTAATCGACCATTCACAAATGGGATTTTTATGATGCTTGCTTTTTCCGTAACGTATTTAATGTTCGAACGATATACTCGACTCGTTATAATCTTTTATATATAAAAGTGTCAAAATTGTTATCGAAATGGTTAAGCGTATATACCCTTTATCAAATCACGACACACCTAAACATACATTCTCTTGTATGACAATGTCATCTAAAGAATCTACATATTATTGAATTATTACTATAATTCAAATCTGCAGTTTTTTGGTACTCTTATGAAAACATAGTGCTCACTTTTTTTTTATTTTTGTTTTCTAATTAACAACTTTGCGGAGAAGATAATCTGACCAGAAAGGTCGAAAAGTGTTTGAACTGCAATGATGAACTTCCGATACCTACAGGGTTTGTCCAATAAGTATCGGGACTTAGTCATAAAAAGAAATTTATTAAGACTAACTGACTCGTGCTCGCCTTGCTTCGCCCCCTGCCACTTTTAAGATAAAAAATTATTTTCGTCTTAGACCTTTCTATAGTCCATAAATACCCATATTGCTAGGATTTACTAAAAATGTAAAAAATATTGAGGATTATACGGATTATAGTTAGACTGTAAGTAATGAAACTGCGAAACCCCGGTCAATTTAGTAGTTTTTGCGTGATGCATGTTCAAACACTTCTACACTTACAGTTTTAAGGAACCATTTCACTTTCCGAGATAAAAAGTTTTCCTAATGTTGATCTAGCATTCGACCAGTTTTATTATATACATAGATATATGTACAGTGAACTAAGAACTTTTCAAAATATGACCTTTCTGCATCATCGTTACCGACGCTTTTTTCATTCTTCATACTCCCCCTGGAAGTCGGCAACCGCTAGGTTGTTCAGGCATCCGGTTGAAGCCGCTTGAACCGCCACATTCGTCCCAAAACGATGTCCTTTCAGGCATCTTTTGAGCCGGGGGAAAAAGACTAAAAAGTAGTTGAGGCAGCGTTACCACGTTGTGTTTAACCAGTGCCTTCCTCAAAATCCGCTACGTGTGCATGGGTGTATTGTCACGATGGAGCATCCAACATTTTACTTCTGCGTAAAATTTGATGCAAAATTTAATGGCGCAATGCGGCATCTTGACTCACTGACGCGAACACTAAACACACGTTTACTTCGGGCGCGATCTACACACTTTAAAGGCTCGGAAGCAACTGAGTCTGTTCCCTCAGATAACGTGACCTTCTCTACCACCGATCCCATCCAGATCGATTACCATTCACATTCAGTTTGTCCCGATACTTTTGGACAAACCCTGTATAAAAGGAGTGCTACTGCTTTTTGGTCGTCAGAAGTCCTATTATCAGTGTCATATCGATTCGAATCCGAAAGCGACATGACAAAGAAATCGACAATTGCTGTATACGAGTACAATAAACGCTAAATAGAATCAAGATGGTTGAAATTTGGATAACCGTATCTTCGGATACGGAAAACATTCATCTTCACAGCACAATATTTACTTCCTCCAATAATATTACATATGTAGAATTATTAACAGGCGAACCCCACAGGCGGATCAGTAGAAATGCGGTGAAGTGGGAGGGTTGTGATCCCTTGTTTTCGGATCATAGCCTCGCTGATAAAACGAAGAAGAAGATGTAGAATTATTAACAATTCACCGAGGTTGAGAATATTCTTAAATCAGTTATAAAGTCATAACCCAGTAGAGCCCTTATGTATTTGAAATTGCTTTTGTTTTAATGTTTCCGCAATTTTTTTTAAAAAAAAGCGTCATACCGTGCTATACTAGATCATAAACTCATTGTGTCCCATGACTAAATGGTTTAGAATAATTTTAAAGAATTTGCATGTTTAAAAATGACTTCTATTACTTCATAAGAAACATTTATTGATTTTACGTAGGGATTGTATTTTTCAGAAAAATGAACTAACAAACCCGTTGTTCCGATAATTTCTACCTTTTTTTTTTATAAGAAACCTATAACAATATTATATCTTTGACTGCCTTTTTGCTTAAGTGGACGCCAAGAGATTTTGAGAACCAGGGCACGGAAAAGCTCGTTGGATTGCGAAGCGTAAGCATTAAAAAATAAATAAAAAATTGAAACCTTATGCGAACGCACATGCCCGGCTATTAAGGTTTGATATATTTGGTGATTTTTCGGGATATGCTGTTTACTGTCAAATGGGATTTTTGTTTTAAAATGTGATATTTTTTGAAGTTATGTAACATTTGAATTAACTCCTTGTTATTTATATGAATTTATAAATATACATTCTTACAATGTTAGGTTGTTATTAAATAAACATTTTCTTCCAACACAACACTTTGTGTTCATACAACTTTTTCCCGCTATTCCTCTATTTGCTTTGTAATTTCATCGACGGTGAAATACGTAGGGAATGACTCGTGAGCCCTAGCGAACCGTAAAAAATGACCGCGAGCACAACCTGGTTCGCGAGCGAGAGCTTTTTTTTTTGGGAGCCTTGTTTCGCGACCAAATTGTTTCCGTACTCTGATGAATTTCATATATTTGCGTTGACTTAAGTATTGTTGTTTATGTTTTTAATTATTTCGATTGCCGACAGGCTATTATTACAAATTGGGTTTGTTTGTTACTATTCCAATACGTACAATTGCTAGCGCTTCTGATGATAATTTTGGTAGTATTTTTTGTAAGATATTTTCTCATATTGCCGAATATCGGAGGGAATATTCGGATTTGTTGGAATATTTGTCCAACCCATGGTAAAACCACGTTTTTCCGCTGTACATAATCCTACATGGAAAAATCTATAAATTTTAAGAATCCCGCCTGCAGAGGGATTGGTAACACGCCGCCTAGTGGCGCCCTAAGTACCTGGGGGCTAACTATGCACTTCGCCGCGAAGCACATTTTCATGCGAAATCGCATTTTGGTACTACGCAATTCGCTGGCGAACACTATCGCACTTCGCTGTACTACATTCGCGCAACTATGTAAATGCGAACGTCATTCGATCGACTTCAAATACGATAGATATTCACCCTGATTGTTGTTGACGTTTGTCGTTTTATTTGTCAGATGTAGCACAAATCCATTTTCATAACTTTTTCAATGTAAAAGAGTTGTAATAGTATTCTGCGCGACAAATAAATTGCTTACCAAGGTTTAACGGTTAGCAGGTCGTAGCTATGAATAAAACGACAATCGTCGAAAAGCGACAAACGCCAACGACAATCAGGGTGATTTTGATGGCGCAAGGGTTGCTGGTGGTGGATTTTTAATTGAAAATGTACAATAAATAAATGAAAAACAGCGAAAAGGAGTGATTCCTGATACTTTTATTGCATTTATTTAAGTAAGCACTTATGAAAACATTATTCCAATTATCCACTGGTGTTTTAGCAAAATTTTCTGACACTTTGACAGATGAATGGAAATGTTTGTGGAAATATGACGGGAAATATGGAAATCTTTTGGAAAGTCGATATTCCAAGCGATCGTTTTACATAGCCGCGAGGCGAACTAAATGAATCGCAAATTATGCGATTCGCGGCGAAGTGCATAGTTAGCCCCCTGCATGTGAGGTCGAAGGCCGGCCGGTGTATTAGTTGAAGAATGTCCCATAGCGTGAAATCCTTTTAACTCGCAAATCCACTCAAGTACTGTTTAATTCGTCTGGAATTTTATTTTATTCAACACGTACATACGTATGTATTTTAGTTGTTCATTTCAAGAAATGGAGAAACGAAAGCACTCCAACAACAATTGCGTTATTGTTTACACACAAAATAAGGAGAGATTTTACTTCTCATGGTAAAGAGTGTGTATACGTTCTACTCACCTATATATGAATAACATGCCCCTCTCTGTGCATAGCATGTTATCCCGAAAACACGTGCAGAATTTGTGCATGCAGATATGCAACTGAAACACATGTGCAGATATGCAACTAAAGCACATGTGCAAATATTTTTTTACATGCATCGGATCGGATACTCTTTCATTTACCGACTGCAGCTGAAGTGTTTATTGTCTGTTCCGTTTGTGGTAAATTTCCATCCCATTCCTTTTTTGCGATTTGATAGTATTGACTCATGCAGCGAAGAGAAATAGAGACATCCTGCAGATCTACGCTGCATGCAACAAATACACGTGGCATTGTTCGTTTAGCTATGTGCATGCAGAACTCTGCACATGTGTTTCCGGCATTTAGATGCTTTCAGATTCTTATGCACGCAGGCGAATCAGTAGAAATGCAGTAAAGTGGGAGGGTTATGATCTCTTGTTTTCGGATCATAAAACCTCGCCGAAATAGGAAGAAGAAAAAGAATCTTATGCACGCATACAATCATATTATGCGGGACTCTGTGCGGCAGGATTTTATGATAAGGGATTTTGTGAGGCGGGATTTCGTGGTCAACCCTCAACCTGTGAATAGTAGTATGAGCTTATATTTCAAGCTCTAAAATATATTCGTATTTAACGATGCGTCAATATGGAACATTCGAACTTTCCCCATATTTACTATTTCTGCTATTCAAGCCTCATAATTATGAAATCTTTTGGATTCGATTTTATTTTAATTAACTTTTTTTTACTACATTTCATTATTCTGTCATCAATTCATTATCTTTATACGTTTGACACTTTTTTCAGAAAGCTTAACTTAGGGTGGGTTTATACAATCAGTCATTTACCTCGAGCCTTGCACGCACATGACTGTAGCCCTTAATTATTGAACGCGTCGACTCATCAATAAATTGACGAGTCAAGTTCGAATATTAAACAGGTATCAATGTATTGAAATTGAGAATTTTTTATTAAAAATGAATAAAGAAAATAATATTCTTTCGTAAATAAGTACATAACAATTAAGTTGAAAAGAAACTGACGAACAAAAATCAATTTCTTTGCGTAAGTTATTACTTTCCTGGAAATTCAGCTGGTGCCAACAACGCATTGCAAATGTAATCCCGCCTTTAAATTTAAATCGCTATACCCATTGACATACTATATATGGACTGCTAGTGAAATGTCAGTTCTATACAATGAAAATGACGCCAACATAACTAGCCCTCTTGGTTCGAAGCGGAAAAATGTGTAAACAGGTTGCCAACTATCTTGAATTTCTCCATAGAATGGTAGAGACACCTCTTGGGTTTGTGTGGATTTGCTAACGAAAACGGTTGAAATTCAAATAGTTGAAGCATTGTTTCGAGCAGATGTCACCTCGAAAATGTGCTAGTTCAAATAATTACCGATAGATGGAACCAAGAAAATTTGAATAAAAAATTGTTATACATACATGCATTTCACCGCCCCATAAATTACACAATCACCCCAATTCTTCAACTCGTATACGACAGTCGTACTCGACCATGGTCGCATTTAAGTATGACAAAGTCGTATTTTTTGTTCGTAAAATACGACTTAAGTAATAACTAAATGCGACCATGGTCGGATTCGACTGTCGTATATGAGTTGAAGAATTGGGCCCAATATTCGCATATTTATAACGAATCAATTGTATGTAATATGTCAATGAAAACACCGTCTTTGCACACCCACCTGCATCCAATGAAATTTCAAACAAGTGAGTTTCCATTTTTTTTCCGTTTCGAACCAAGAGCGGAGCGCTAATGTTGAAACCAACGCGAAGTTGACAGTCCATATATAGTATGTCAATGGGTATACCATCAGAAACAATTTAAATAAATTCTTAAAAAAAAACACAAACGCATTTTTTCCAGGGTTACAAGATAAAGTAAAAGTTTTGTGAAATCTACAAAACAAATTACAAGTGAAAAAAATTATAAAATAATTATTTTAATCTGTATTGATGTGTGTGTGTGTTAAAGTAAATTTTCAAGAAAATAATTCTCATACTCTTATACAAAAGTATTAACGAATTAAATAAAAAGATTAATAAATAAATATAAAGAAATTGTCATTACTACCCTAATGTAGTAGATAACATGAATTCAAACAATACAAAATATTGTAATTAACTAGGTTTAAGATTTATTTAAAAAATAAAAAATAAAAATAAACAACAAAATTCAAATTAATTGTGTGCAAATTCAATGCTAGCCAAATTATAAAAGTGAAAGTTTAATCATAATTGTAGAAAAATAGTCGAAGAAATAGTCTCGCATTTTTTTTCTACTCCATTTTTATTTTCCTGTGTATTTTATTTTCCTGGAGTTCTTTTATGGAATATATAAAAAAAAGTAAAAACAAACTTGCCTTCTTGTGAGCCATGGTCCTAGCAATAATGCAAAACATATCTTGCGACCGATGTAGAACTGATATTTACCAAAAAAAAAGAACTATTAATGAATTACGATATGCACTGCCATATAAAGTGGCCGACTGGTATAACAAGCAACAATTAAAGAAAATATATACACCAAACCTGATTCAAAAAAAAAGAAAAATAATAATTAAATAAACATTTTAATCAAAGTGAAGATAATACAAACATATTTCCACTATGGATTGTGAAGAACAACGCAATATTCTGTGCCTAAATAATTCGTTCATTAAGTCCATCTTTAAGGTTTTTTTTTTTTTTTTTTAATAAAAGATTTAGTTCAAGAACTTTATTAATTTGTATTTAAGTTATTAACTTTTCTTTTAAGGTTTTATTAATTATCACTGAAGACTTAATCAAAATTTGTTATATGTAATTTAATAAAATAAAAAAAAGTCTATAAAGTAATACTTAAGTATAAGAGAAATTGTGAAGATGAAAAAACATTAAACGAAACGATAAGATTAAGAGACAAAAAAAAAAAAAAGTGAGAAGAGAGAATAAGAAAACAAAAGAAACAACTCCTCAGATTCAATCAATTTTCGTAAAGTCTGTTATTTCATATTTGTAAGAGTAAATCAACACAATATTACTTTTAACACATTATATTATATGATTTTTAAATATAAATGAATATAATACAAAACATTTTTACATAAGTTTTAACAAAATAGCATTAATTAAGAAAATACATCTTTTTACTTTAAGATCATCTCCACGTAATTAAATAATGATAGTCATCATTATAGAGTTATTTAATGATTTAAACAAAATGAAAACTAGTTTTATTTTAATGGAAATTGATAGAGCGTAAATAAATTAATGAAACTATTATTTATATAACGAATAAAACAAGAAACAAAAAAAAATAATTAAAAAAAATTACTATTTGTTGTTTTCTTTGGCTATGCGTTCCTAAACTCAGTGTAAATGGGCACTTTCGGATTCAAAAGGCGTGTTTTGGTGAGAATTATGCAAAGCAAAGTAAAAGCTTCTCACCAAAACGATCTCCAGTCAATCTGGATTTAAAGCTTTTTTTAATCACCCCAATTCTTCAATTCGTATACGACAGTCGAACACGACCATGGTCGCAATTAGTTATTACAAAGTCGTACTTTACGAACGGAAACAGTTCAATAAAAAAAAAACCGTTACCAGGGGGACACCCCACGGAGGCGTTATCTCACCCCTCCTCTGGGTTCTAGTCATCGATGGGATACTTAAAGAACTAAGCAATACAGGCATAAGCGTCACTGCTTACGCGGATGACGTGGTGATTTTAGTTCAGGGTAAGTTCCTTGATACATTAAGTGAAATGATGGAATCAGCTCTTAATAGTCTCGAAAAATGGGCTAGAGGGTGTGGACTACACGTCAACCCGGATAAAACTGAATTGGTACTCTTCCGTAGAAAATACAAAATACCACCCTTCAAACTGCCTAAGCTAGCAGGGGTGGAGCTTTCCCTTTCGGATCGCGCTAGATATCTTGGTATAATACTGGATAGGAAACTAAATTGGAAACTTAACATACAGGAACGAGTCCACAAAGCATATAATGCTCTCTTCATCTGTAAACGGACCGCGGGGAAAAAATGGGGCCTGAAGCCCGCAATGATGCACTGGCTATACATCATGGTAGTCAGACCCATCCTTACGTATGGGGCTCTTGTGTGGTGGAAGGCAACGAATACGAAAACACACGGTATATGTTGGCCATGGTACAAAGATCAGCCTGCATTGCCATCACAGGTGCTCTACGCACAACATCTACGGCTGCACTCGAGATCTTCATGTATCTCTTACCATTAGACCTACAAATCAAATTTCAAGCGGGCAACAGTGCGCTTCGGCTCTCTAACGTTGGTCTCTTCAGGACTAATAACATAGGATACAGCTCCATTCTCAAGGAATCCTTTCCCGGAATCCCTGACGAATCGGACGATATACTTGGCACCTTAGACTTCGACACACCATACGAAGTACTGTATCCTATTAGAGAGGACTGGCAAAGGAAGACAGTCTCTGTCCATAACGAGATTGCAATATACACAGATGGTTCTAAGACCAGTGAGGGCACGGGGTCCGGTATTTACTCGAGAGATACGAACCTACAGGTGGCCCTGAGACTTCCGGACACATGCAGTGTGTTCCAAGCAGAGGTTCTAGCTGTACTTAAAGCTGCGGAATTACTTGAGATGGGATCAATATCCGATAAGAATATCGCCACCTACATTGACAGTCAGGCTGCGCTAAAGGCGCTAGAGTCTTACGTCACCAAATCTGAGTTAATCAGGAATTGCCGCACAATGCTTAGGGCATTATGTACGCAGAACCGAGTCAGATTATGTTGGGTACCTGGACACTGCGATATCGAAGGCAACGAGCAAGCCGACGCGCTGTCTAAAAGATAAGCGGGGCTCCCACTTAGCGATATAATTGGTAGTATTAAACCACCAGGGTGCGTGGCTAAAGGAATTATTCGGGATAAAATCATTGACACGGCTAATCTAAGATGGTCACAGGGTGTCTAAGGCCTTGTGGCCTCTGTTAGATCGCAGAAAATCTGGGGAGATAATTAAGTTAGATAGATCGAGGCTAAGAACAGCGATAGGAATACTCTCTGGCCACTGTCTCCTAAGGAGGCATGCCATGAGACTAGGGTTATCCGATACGGATGTTTGTAGGAACTGCGATGACCTACATGTCTCAGAGGATATAACTCATATGCTCTGTGAACGAATTGCCAGTATAAGGCTAAAGTGCCTGGGTAGATACTTCTTCGATAACTTGGAGGAGGTGAGGTCCTTGAACCATAACAAGGATCTCTTCAGATTTTGTAGGGAGATTAATTGCTTGGAGGATTGGGTTTAGGTCTTCTGCCGTGAAGGTTTCCTAGGGATCGCGATGGGCCCACTTTGGTGCCTAGTGTTTTATGACAACCTCATAACCCTATCTAACCTAACCTAACCTACTTTACGAACATACTCGTACGTAATTTTTGACAGGAGTCGTATGCATCGCAACGTATACGAGTGTCGTATTTTTCCGCTATTACGATGCATTTAATTGGCCGTTTGATGGTCGTATTTGTTTCGTACTTTACTCGTCCTCAAAGTTAGCTACGACTCGGATTGCAAGTGAAGGAAAATGGAAAATAAACATATGTAAGTACATGTATTTTGACTAGAAATATCTAAATTTGTATTTTTGTGTGCTTTCATTGTATGAAAGTCACGAATCGTAGCCAATTTAAAAAGGCTGGTTTCTGCTATGCCAACAACACGCGGTGTTCCCAAGAGGTCCCCCATCTAAGTACTAACCGCGACGGACGCTGCTTGTTTTCGGTGGTAGGACGAGAACTGGTACTCAGCATGGGCGTTGGCGTAGGTACACAACAAATTTCTCCGAAATGCTGCCAAATTTTCAAACGGCACCATTTCGTCCTCTTCTTAATCGAAAAAGAGGTTATCAAGTTGATATTTTTGACTTATTTTGTTCTTAAAAAACTTTACTTTACTTTAAAATACACCGCCAAACCTACAGATGTATATGTTTACATTTTCGTTGCATTCTCTCTGATGGTTTGACATTTGCATAACTGCGATGATACGCGTTGGTTTTTTTGAGTTGTCGTATCGAATCGAGGAATAGGAATTTAATTTTGATACGACTTTAAATACGAAAGAAAATACGATTGGGCATTCGACTTGAAGAATTGCGGTGAATATTTGAAGATTGCTGCACCTGCTCGATATCATACTGGCAAAGTATTCGCACTGTAAATAAAAATTCTTTTCAGCGTCCTCTCATATTGAGTGTCATATTGAGTGTTACGAACATCCGTATACATCCCAACTCAATTTTGACTGAACATAAAGGGCGTATTTTGGTGAGAATTATGCAAAGCAAAATAAAAGCTTCTCACCAAAATGATCCCCAGTCAATCTGAATTCAAAGCTTTTTTTTAATATTTGAAGATTGCTGCGCCTGCTCGCTATCAGCCTGGCAAAATATTCGCACTGTAGAAAAAATGGTTCTCAGCACCCTCTCAAATTGAGTGTTACAAACTATACATCCCAACTCAATTTTGACTGAACATAAAAGCCGTGTTTTAGTGAGAATTATGCAAAGCAAAGTAAAAGCTTCTCACCAAAACGATCCATAGTCAATATGGTTTAAAAGTTTTTTTTAAATATTTAAGATGGGTGCACCTGCTCGCTATCAGTCTCTGAAATACTAACAAAATCGTTTCAGCGCCCTCTGAAATTGAGTGTTGCAAACTACGAGTATACATCCCAACTCACGTTTGACTGAAGATAAAGCTAAAGCAGTTGCCAGCCATTATTTGTTGTTGTACTCCGTGCTAAATCTTACTTTACTGAGAATTACTGTTTCACCTAAAAGCTAAAGTAGTCGCCAGTAATTTCTTGTTGTTGTACTCCGGCTAGGAGGTGAACGTACCGGTGGGGATCCATAAGGGAGGCATCTTCGCGCATTATCTGCTAAAGGCTGATAACAGATGGCAGGTGGTGCAGAACTGTGTCATCTCCAGGCAGATGTGGCCCAAATACTTCCGGAAAAGAACGCAAGATCTACTAAACAGAAACCGTGCAGATATCGCAAGAGTTCTGGCAGTTAGTACTGGCCACTGGCCAATCGGGGTTCATGCGGCCAGAATAGGCATCACATTTAATGCACACCGTCGCAGCTGCAATATTGCTAACGAGAAAGAAACAATCTTACACTTCCTCTACAAGTGTCCGGCTTTAGGCAAAACCAGACAGCGCACCTTAGGTAAACCCTTTTTCGACAACCTAATAGAGTTAGCGGAGATTAGCATTGGGGATATTATCAGTTTCCTCAATGTAACGGGGTGGATTTGAATAATCCTTACTCTTTTTCCCTTTTCCTACAAGTTAACGCCCTTTTTACATCCGATAGGTCACTTGAGTTGTGGTATTAAAACGGCGCTTCTGCGCCAATAAGTTTCGGCATGGTTTATTGACACAACCACTTCTACCTACCTACTCCGGCTAGAGTTTACTGAGTAACGTCTCACCAAAGCACGCCTAAAGCCTTCTTTAGCTAAACCGTACTTCGTGACTTACATTCACATATGAACCATTAAAAACTGCTTAATTGGATATTACTGTGTAAAATTAAGCCACGTAGTAAATGATGTGTTGTGAAACTTATGAATCCCAGTCTCTTATATATCTAAGAGTGGGTCAATGGATTCTTATCTCCTAGCGGAGTACAGTTCGCATTTTCCATTGCTTTTATCATTTTGAAGTCAGGAAAATGTTGCCTAATAGCACATTTGCACGGGTTTTCTAAAAGAAAAAAGATTTTGTAACATATCAAAGTTGTTCGCAGAAAAGAAAGAAACTTGGTAAGTTTTTCTTGTAAAAAGGTCATTAGCTTCCAGGAAAATAATAGGACATACACATATTTGGCGCAACAGTCCATGAGGGCAACCATTCATGTTATGTGCGTTATATGTATTTTGTTTGCATGAATGGGAACTGTTTTGTGTCGTATCCTAGGGGCAAATTTTATTTTGTCTTTGGGAAGCTTTTTTGTGACAACAATACCCTCGGATGTTTTTGAAACGTTCGCGAGAGGTAGGACCGTGAAAAAAGTTTTTTTGCTATTTTCTGGGATTGGAACATTGAACCTCATGCGCAGTGGTCCGACGCACCAACCACTGCGCCACGGCGCCCCACCCTGGTAAATAATATTTGTATATTAATATTGCCATTCGCAATTTTATCCCCCGAAGATTTGATGAGAAATTTCCGAATACCCACACAACGATGAGTGGAAATATCATGTTTTAGATAGAGGACATGTGTCAGGGAAATAAAGATACCAAGTGGGGGTCAGCAAGGCCGCGCCCTTTCAACATTATTATTCCTATTGGTGATTAGCGATGTCGCTCTGAAGGAATACTCGCACTTGACGCGGAGGAAAATTTATTCACGATAGACGTGAATAGCTCGACTCGCGAATGGTAGTAAAACACTACGGGAGCTTAACGATGATCTATACTAAATTTATGCAGAAATCGCTTTAATCAATTAGATTTGCACTCAACGTCTAAGACGGGTAATTTAGGTACAAGCACAGAACTGACACTAGTCAATCCGGTACCGAAGGGACAAAAGTGGTGCCATGTTGTAGCCCAAAACCACCTCGGACTGTAGTGCCCATCTAAAACTGGAAATTATGCGAGTAAATAAAACACTTGTTAACTTTGTCTATTTATAAATAATATTGATTTTAATTAGTATTTTATTACACATTTAATTTAATTTTATTTTTTTTTTATCTTAAGTTATCTAATATTTTACAATGAAATATTTTAGTTAATTGTGTTCATAAATCGAATATTCTATATTATTTTGAAATTTAACCATCAATCAATTTGTTATTATTTATTTTTTATTATCATTATCTATGTAACAAAATATATTTGCAACCTAAACAGGATATGCGCATTACTCACTGAATTAAAAAAAATCAAACAATAATAATAAAAACAAAATAATTATTTTTAAAAAAATACACAATACTCAGGACTTTACAATTTTTATTCTACGTTTGGAAAACTAAATTTAATCGCTTAATTTTACGTAATAGCACTTCTGTATTTAATTTTTCACTTTTTTTCCTTTTTTTTCTTTTTTGTTTTGTTTAATTGTTAATAATTGAAAAAGTTCAACGTATCCCCTTTAGTTCCCTTTTCTTCGCTCTGCATTACAAGTCTAAGTCAATTGTGTTATCGAGAAGCAATAAAATGAACATAATAATAATTTCAAATACTTGGTAGAGTAAACTAAATTTGCTGTTTGAAAAAAGTTCGATTAGTTTGTTTTTAGTCGGCAATCGCTGTGTATGGTAGACTGCTGTGTTTTGGTTTGGTTTTGTTGATGAAAACCTTAATGGCTCCATCGAAGTCAGCGCTGACCAGTACATAGCCACAACCTTTCTTTCGCTGTTCAACTAGGGGGTCTGGCTGGTTGTTTTGTGTCTGGACAAAAGTATGAAGGAAACAATAAATGAGGGGATTTAATGACCAATTTTTTTACTTCCACTTACCTTTTCATTCGATATCTCATCCGGTTCTGGTTTAATAATCGCCTCGGGATGAGGAGCAAATATAGCACAGGTTACTGTGGCATTGTGTGCTTTGATACCCTCCCAGAAATCACTGCGATCTCGACGAACCTGCAACGAGTAACACTAAGTTCATTAGAGAGGTAAAAATAACAATTTGTTCTGTACATACCGAACTTAGTTTTGAGTAGTCATGGTTGGTTTTCCAAATGTAGATGCATTGATTCTCTGAACCCGCGACGATATACTTTCCGTCGTGGCTAAATGATGCTTTGATTTGTGATGATACGTTCACATAGCCTTTGTATTTGCAACTTAAATTAAGATCACGCAAGTCATACAAACGCACTCGGCTATCATTAGATGTGACTAAAATCTTATCTTCGCCGGGCATTGGCTCAATTCCACTGATCTTCCGACCAATACGGTTCTTGCCACGTGTTGAGCGCACGTGAATCTGTGTATGGTATTTCAGTTGATCGGTGTTGTAGAAAATGCAACGACCATCGTATGAACCTACTACGGCGAACTGACCATTTTGACAGAAATTCGCCGCTGTAATCAACTTTGTCTGGCCATCTACCTCATTCCAGAGAGCTACTTTTTTGTCAGGAATATTCCATAGACGTAGTTTACCATCCAGACTGCCACTGAGAAAGTACCGATCATCACGGGGATGAAAGGCGATCGCTGTCACGAAATCAATGTGCTGGAAACAACAGAGGCACTCCTTGCGAGAGATGTGCCACAGGCGGACTGTTTTATCCATGGAACTTGAGAGAATAAAGTAATTCTTTGACCAGGAAACATCTAGCAGATCTGAAGTGTGACCAATATAGGAGCAGAATGCTTTCGGCATAAAGGGTCCAGTGCATTTCTCTGCAGCCGTTGCCATTGCAATTGCTTCCTCGGCTGAGTGTTGTGACACTAATGACTCCTGCGATGGTGTCGGCGAGGATTTCTGATCGGCATTGTATTTTGTTCGCATATCCTGAAAAAATAAATAAAAAAAAAAAAAAACATTTCTTTCCCGCCACCAATTTGCAATATAGTTTCTAACCTGGAAAAAAGGATAAGCATCCTTCAATACCCATATGCGAAGCACCTTATCCTGACCAGCAGTTGCTAAAAGGCGACCACAAGAGCTGAATTTCATGCACCAAACTGCGCCAGTGTGTTCTCCAGATAGATCCTACACGTCAATGAAATAAAAATTTATATTTGTAACAAAATCCTTCAAAAGCGACCTGCTAGCGAACCTGAACGTGTTGTAACTTTGTAAACTCATACGGACCCTTATTGGTACTGGACGCCTTTATTTTAATATTTATTTCCGGATTCATAACATCCTCAATGTCAGCCACATCTTCTTTGTGACGTGCATGCGATACCTCTGATGCAAGTGATTTGGCCTTATCCACAGTCTTACGCATTGTCGTACCAAAGAATCGCTTAATCTTTGCTGTTTTCTTCTTCAGCCGATTACCGTCCTCAGTTTCGCATTCCTCCTCATCGGGTGGCACCTCATTACTTGGTGGAATACCAATAACACTCTCCTCATCGGACTCCTTTTGCATCACTTCCAAATGGCTGGTCAATTTTAGGATGTGCAGTGACAGTGGATTCCAACCTTCGGGAATGGGTGGTGGTTTTACTGCGGATAAAGGCATATTCTCTCCTGTATCCAAATTTTTCACAGGAACTTGTTCCAGGATTTCAAAATCTGTTAATTGTTTACCAGAGTCTGTGCGAGTGCGTACATAGATGTTCATTTGCTTCAGAACATCTTCGTCACCGGCTGACTTGCGCCGCTCCTTTTCACTGCTGGAGCGATAGATGAGTGATGGATATCTGAGTAAAAAAAAACAAATGTTAGTTAGAAGAGGTTTAGGTTTATTAACAAGAGCTAATTCAAACTAGCTAAAGAAAGTGAATGCCCAAAGAAACTAGCAGAAATAGAAGGTCTATAGGCAAGCAAATGCAATTTAAGATCACATTTTTGCAATCATGTATGAAAATTATATGATAGTGTTCTGTATCAATCATTAGCACCCAACTTGATTCGTCGATTCCAGGGTTCACGCAATCTACTAATTTGGTAAATAACAAAGAAAGACCTGCAATTAATGAAATGTTTTAGTCTTCTAGTGTCACATCGGGTAAGAAATATAGCTATCTGTTTACTGCGTAAGTATAATTTCGGACGCAATTCTAGTTTAATGAGTGGTAAAACTGTTTTCTATATTGAGAAGCCAAGTACAACTTCTGATAAAATAAAAATGTAAGCCCATGTAGAACCAAGACCTACATGGCTTCTCACAACCATTCGCGTTATATTTCTCGTAAGAGTGAAAGGAACCTACAAATGTATGCTATACTCAAAAGGGAGTATTCGTTAGACGCTAGCCGGAGGTTGATTAAAAGAAGAAAATCGTGTCTTTTAATCGGAGATCAAACTGCGAACCTCTCGAGTTGTGGTCCAACGAACTAACTAGTGCGCTAAGCCACCCGCATCTTGTTAGATATCGAGAATATTGAAATATTGAAAGAGTGATGTGTGAAAATGAGGTGCCTGTGTGGTGAGTATTGAGTCTTGTGCAAGCAACCCCGTTGTAAAGTCGATTAGCCAGCTGCTTACAGAGCCGCAACAGATCCAGTGCAAACTGATAGTATTTTTTTTATAATTTGTGCGCACTCAAGGGGTTATGAATACTTTTAACATGTTTTTACACAGCGCGGGGGTTGGAAAGAATAGATAGAGAGAGAAAAAGATTTGGTGTAGTGGTTTGAAGATCAGTTGTTTATGCTTTAGAGAAACTTTGGGGTTGGCGTCCAGATAACTGGGGAAATTTTTGTTATTTTTTGTCTTTGCTTCTGATTCACAGATTTTTTTTTACTATTACCGACGTCATAGGCAGCATTATCATCCAACAGAGCAAACAATTTTGTCAGCCATATGACCAAGCTACTGCCAGTGTTACGCATTCGCATTAGTGTTCACACAAGCTTTCGCAATTCATCGGCCTGACGTTATATATTTCATGAGAAATAAATAAATGCTTTCTGACATTAGGATTTGAACCATGAACCATCAACGTGGCAATTGACGACGTTACCACTACACCATTGCCACCCCCCAAGCAACAATTTCCAATTAAATGCTCTGACTTAGAACATTTCCTGTTCAAATTGTAGCACCAACATCATCAGAAAAAATCAAATAACCTAAATTATGATAATTCTCTTTTGACACACTTTTACGAGTAGTTGCTATTGATTTCAGAGCACAGATTTATCTCATTCTTCCTCAACTAACCACTGTCATAATGGATTTAGTCACGCAAAAAAGTCACTCGACAAGTCAATTTAATTAGATATATGAAACAACACTCAACTCACCTCGTTGCGCTACCCAAACTATTGGATCCAGTACCGGCTAGCTTTGCCCTTGGGATGTTTTCCATTAATATCTTTTCAATTCGATCAATTTCCTCTTGCGTAGGTCCTTCCGCTTTATTCGAGGCCTCGTCACGTGGCTTCACCACATACCCACCCTGAGTAGCTTTATAGAGATTCAGTCCTTGACTAGGATCTATTGAGCTATTTCGTGGTAGGGCATGAAATGACAATTTCATAAAATATTTAGAACTAAACGGACAAATTAACTGACAAAGAACATAACACAATACTCACAAGTACCTCACGCGACCAGGCGCGGAATTACTCTTTGCACTGTTCGACGGACTTGGTTTCGAGTACACCGATGTCGAGCTATTGCCCAGCGAATGGGAAATTCTGTTTATCGATCCCCCAACAGCAGTCGTTGTTACGGGTCGGCTGTTGCTCGCCGCTGTGGTTATCGATGAGTTCTCATTCCATGAATTTTCAATTGCTTTGACTATGTCTTCGCGCAGTTTCTGAACGTCTTTAACACTTTTTATCGATGTAGTATCATCGTCATCATCCGCCGGTGGCAAACGAAGTCCTTCGTTCATATTGAACTGTTCCGAAGAGCTCGAGGAAATCTTTCGAGATTTTTTCTTTCGTCTAGGCGGAGCAATGGGACCACTTGATGTAATACTGTCAGTTGTTTTTGAGTGAGCCAACTTAGTGCTAGCAATCACATCGGGTTCCTGGAGTATAATGTGATTCGGCTGTTGTTGATGTGAATCCATCGCTTGTCGTTTATCCTTAGCTTGCGAGCTAGTATCTTTTGTTAGGGACTTTGTATCAATATCACTGCGACTGGAAGCAGTATGCGTATCAGGGGTAGTAGATTGCGAATTCGCCGCACTCGCTGTCGACGATGGAATTGGATTTTGTGCTTGCTGCGAATTGGAGGACATTGAGTTCTGTATCGAATCGCGATCTATGCTAATTGCTAAAGTAAAGAATCACCATGATTATAAGTGTAAGTAAGCACTTATTTATTACTCATTACCTGAGGGATCAATGCTTCCTGCTAGAATCCGGCCCACCCGTCCTAGAGAAGTCATACTTTGGATACTAATGGCATCGTTTTCAATTATACGGAACGGATGGGTAGGACGGTTTGTAAAAACACCATCAGTTGAACTGTTCTGTTGAATTTAAAACACATACAGTTACACAACGGAGTACATTCTTTATCAAGGTGAATTGGATACAAGAAGTAACAGATACCATAAGAAAGATAGAGAAAAACATTTAACAGTACCTGAGAATCAGGAGTCAGTGTATTTCCAGGATTCTCATCTTCATCATTTTGCATGCATTGTCGGAGTTCGCGAAAGCGCTGTCTACCATACTAAACAATATCCAATAAACGAAAAATAAAGAGAAAGTTGTTTGTTTGTTTGAAAGAGAATTTTGGCTCGTACATTAATTTATTATTAAAGTGTAATTTAGATAATTTATGAAAGAAAAAGCAGAGTGGTTCATGCAACTAAACTACACATGCAGCTAGCACAGACAATTTGTGTTTCAATTGTTTCAATAGTCCCCCTCACCGGTTCGATAACACCACCGCGTCACAGTTGATTTGATTTAATCGGGGTGTCACCGGCATTTACCATGGCGCGGCAGCTGATAAGTATAAAAAAAAAAACGAGGAGCGAGTCTGCTATGCACTGTATATCGTGCTGGTGGGCAATATGTTTACATAAGCACCGGTGTGACGGATCGTCGCGTATCGGTCTCGGGCCCCCTTGTGTGGAGTAAATGATAAAAATCTGCCTTTTCTGTTCTTTCTTTTGTCTATTGAGGTTATTCGTATCGGAATTAGGTTGATTGTGTGATTAATCGTAAAAGAGTTGTGCAATGTCGGGATTATAGAGTTTTATCAAATTTGGGTTACTTGTATTTTTTATGGGAAAGTTTCGCGAGTAGCTGCTTTTTGGTATGATATTAGATAGGCTTACGGGATTTGATCTGTGCTGCGTAACCGCACAACAAAAGTCGGCACACACGAAAAGGAAAGTTAAGAAGGAAAACTGCGGGTTCTCTTGGTGACTGGTCAATGAACCGAGATTCGATGTTTAGGAATCGATTTTACTTGTTAAGGTATTGGAGTATGGGACAGACTGATTACGATAGCGATGAATTTTATAACAGGGAGAATGCGTTTTCAAACTTAGCACTATTGTCTAAATTGATTGTTGCCAGATGATCATATGACTACTAACTGTTAGGTGCATATACATATAGCTCGCCTAATATCGCTAATTGATGTGATCTTATAAACGAAATATGAAGAATATTATATAAAAGCATTTCATTTCTTTACTGACGACCATGAATTCAGTAATAAATTGACAAAAAAGATATTATTTAATGACGGTCATGAATTCATCTGTGAATTGATGAATTAAATTAGAAAATGCAGAACAACCGCGTACTTGATTGCGTCACATTCTAGATAAGCTTTACCCAACTTAGTGTTACCTAAACCGCACCATAATATTTTGATCGATACAACTTTCAAATTTTTGTATTTAATGTGTCTTTGCAAGATTAACTTGTGATAAAAACAAAACGATAACAGTTGGCTTTATTGATTTCAGCATGTATGTATTTTGTAGATAAATAATAGTATAGAAGAGTTTCGAAACTATTTGCGATTTGAAGATAGTATTCTTTTTGATTCGTCATCCTACATAATAACTCTTTATTTATTTAAGCCCGTCTCACATCTCACAAATATCTGTATATTTTGTGCTCTGGAATTAATAATTTTTTATTGAGTATTAAGAATGAGGTTGATACAAGTAATCCTCTTTAAGCGAAGTAAAATAGTTAAGTGGTAACTCAAGGATGTTTACAACAAAAACTAATAATTAAGAATGACACATTGCTGGAAAATTTCTTAAAACATTTTTGCTGGTAGTGGGTTGTTATTACTTTAACCCTAGAACCCTACCCATATTTATCCGGAGTTTTCCTACATTGTACTGTTGTATTGTGTTTTCGCGCATTGTACTTAAACTTACAGACGTTTTCACATTAAAAAAAAAAATGTTTAATTTTTTAAAGAAGCAGGGTGCTCAGGTACCGTGTGTAGGGTTTTAAGGTTAAACATAATTGATCTATTCTGATCCAGAAAGCTCCACTTTCTTTACACTGTTTTTTTCACTCATGACCTTTAGTTTATTGAGGAAATTATATTCACATAAACGATTGGAAATATAACGGGTTTTCGTGCAAACAGTATACATAAGAAAAGAAAGTGTTCTGAATTTTCTTTCAAATAAGACCCGTTTTGATGAATTTGTCCGAATTTCATTACATTGTTATCGATAACGGTTCCAGGGAACTAAAATATTATTAGTTATTCTTGTCTAGTCAACTGCTTATGCGCCTGGTATAGTAGGAAAATTGTCAAGAACTGAAGTTACAATATGCTCGTACGAGTAAAATTGTTTCAAGTCCAAGGTAGTGGTTTTAGAAAGAAACATGATGTCTGGGAGTATGTTACCATGCAAGAGGTATGACATACTACGATTCTCAAGTTCTGACATTCACGAGAAGTCCATAAAAATTCTACTAGAAGCAAAGTTTTACAAGCTTCCACAAGGACATATGGAAACAGCCTGGCGAGAACTGGTTAACCTTACAGGGTTGGCGATGGTGTAGTGATAACGTCATCGATTGCCACGCTAATGGTTCATGGTTCAATTCCTGAACCAGCAAGCATTTATTTATTTCTCATGAAATATGTAAAGCCAGTTTAATCAATTGCGAAAGCTTGTGTGAACACTATGGCTGGAAAAATTGTTCGCTCTGTTCGTTGATTGATATGCTAATTACATCAGTAGATCGTGACAAAAATACTGTGAATCAAAAGCAAAGACAAAATAACAAAAATCTCCCCAGTTATCTGGACGCCAACCCAGGAGATTTTCTAAAACAACATCTGAGTTTCAAACCACTACACCAATCTTTCTATTATATATTTCCCTATCTATTCTTTCCTACGCCCACACTATGTAAAAGCATTTAAATGGTATCCATAACCCTTTGAGTGCGCGCAAATTATAAAAAAGTGAGAAATGGTAACATACCTATGATTAAAGGCTCTGTGTTTTAGTGGGGTACCTGCGTACTTCTACTAAGTTCTGAATATATGAGCTGCCCAACCCACAAAATATGATCATTATTCTTTCAGATATCACTGAACAGCGAGTCAATCGGAATGAGTTATGGAAATAATTCAGTTTCGCGCCGTACCAAGTTTCTCATACAAAATAACTTGAAATCATTGAGCGGTTTACAGGCATACTTACCTTTTCCAAAAAGGCAAATATTTGATTCAAGATGATTACCGATTGGAGCTTTGTATTAGAAGCCGCATATTTGAACAACTTACATAAGTGGAGTATTGCCTATAATCATCTTAAGTATACTCTATCAGCAACATCTCTTCAACAAATTTTAGCAAATATTTACCTGGTATACGCACGCCTGTATGTACTTAATTTATAACTCTTGTTTTATTAATCAAGAATTGAATTGGATTGAGTTCAATCTAGGCTGTGCTGCAACTTGACTTTTGAAAGGCTGATTTGTATGAGAAATTCCTTTTCAGCTTACTATTAAATTTACAAAGGTTTGCGTGTAGCTAAAAGCAAATTTTCGCGGGGGCTTTTCATTGACGACTGTTGAATCTTGATTTGACACGAGTGATAAACAACAAGAAACACATCTTCACAAAAGGGTTATGAATACCATTTAAATGTTTATTTTTCCATAGTGGGGGCGTTGGAAAGGATAGATAGAGAGAGAAAGATTTAATGTAATGGTGTGAAACTCAGTTGTTTATGTTTCTGAAAAACTCCGGGGATGGCGTCCAGATAACTGGGGAGATTTTTTTGTTATTTTTGTCTTTGCTTCTGATCCACTCTATGTTTTTCCCGACTATAGGCATATCAATCATCCAACAGAGCGAACAATTTTTCCAGCTGTATCACCAAGCTGCTGCTGCCAGTGTTATGCCTTCGCAGAAGTGTTCACACAAGCTTTCGCAATTGATCGGACTGACTTTCTATCTGTGGCTACAAGGTAAAACCGCCTAAGTTCATTTTCGCAGATTCTCAGAAAACAAGTTTAAAGTTTTTATTCGGAATTTGGAATTTTAGTGTTGTTCCTTTGCATATAACTTGGTAAGGATATCGTAATCGTGCCAGATTTCCTTATGCAGTGCGAAAACTGGAAAGGTATCCGACACACTCATGTGCCAAACACTCGATATCGAACAAGCGTGTTTCCGCTCTGGATCCTCCCTTGCTGACCACATCAACACAACAATGTGAACTTTCAAACTGTACTGTCATTTTTGACAGTTTGTTTTGCATTTATGTTCAGTATTAGGCCTATTCGGGTACACAATCTAAAGCGCTTTAAGGTGCTTTAAGGTGCTCTAAAGTGCTCGAAGTGTATTCGCGTACTGAGCGAATATGACAAATAAAGAAAAAAATTGATAAGTAACGAGTAACGAGTATTTCCCCTCTGTGCCTAAATCTGCTCGAAGAATTTCTGCCGGCACGTACGCAAAAACTGCCAAATGATCGTCAAATGAGTCAAAAAGTTTTTGATTCCATTTCAAAAAGTCAATAGACATAAAAAATAGATGCAAAGTGTCTTGAAGAAAATGCTGTCATGTGTGAATGTTCTCCCAAAACATTTATTTTTAACTTAATCTAAATTTTTTAGTTTTCACACGCATTTAATTTGTTCATTATATTTTTTTTAATGACAGTTGGCGCGGCTTGGTTCGAAATGGCTGGCTTTTCATTCGCGTACTTTTGCTTAGATTTTCCGCTCTGTGAGAGTTTTTACTCCCAACAAGTCATATTTGACAATTTATTAGTTTTTGGCTCGGAAAGTACGCGAACGGACCTAATCTAAAGCGCTTTAAGGTGCTCTACTGTCGGAACACAATGGTGTAGCAGTAGTAGTAGAAGTAGTACGAGCTGTCAAAAGTAGAAGACATGCAAACGCAATACTGCGAACACAATGGGTATCTGTCTGTAGTACGATTTGACTTACTTTCAACTTTCGTAGCGCTACAAGTTTGACAGTACCACAAACAGAGAAATTTACGACTGTTGAAGAAACGGCATGCATACATTTTTTACTATGTATGTTTTGGTTAACTATTTCTTCCTGGTTATCCATTCCTTATTATTTTTGTTGTACAATATTATCACAAAAATCATATTGTATTATCAAATAATCAAAACTCAATAACACTCAAAAAGAAAAACACAATTTCAACCAGCTGGCTTCAGCCGACATAACTACGCGAAAGAGAGAAATTGAGAAGTAAGGAGCAGCGAGTATTTCCTCTCTGTGCTTGTATGTGCTCGAAGAATTTCTGTCGGCACGAACGTACAAACTGCCAAGTGGAATCAACTGATTGCTAAATGAGTCGATGAGTTTTTGATTCCATTTCAAATAGTCAATAGACATAAAAAATGGATGCACAAATGTTCTCCCAAAACATTCCTTTTTAACTTAATATGAATCTGTTGGTTTTCACACGAGTTTAATTTGTTCATTATAATTTTTTCTAATTACCGATGGCTCGACATGGCTCGAAATGGCTCGCTTATCATTCGCGTACTTTTGCTTAGATTTTCCGCTTCCTGAAAGTTTTTTTCTCTCATCATGTCATATTCGACAACTGATTAGTTTTTGGCTCGGAAAGTACGTGAACGGACCTATTGTTTTAAAAGTCATCATGAATAGTCTTACACCAACAGAAAGCTTCCGTATCATTCAATTTTATTTTGAAAATCATTCTTCAATTCACGAAACGTACAGAAGATTACGTGATCTTTTTGATCTTCATAACCGACCAACTGAGCTCGCTATTCGTCGTTTTGTGGATAAATTTCGTACCACATACAGTCTACATGACAAAAAGCCAAAAACGCGTCAACATAATGTGCGTGCAAAAGAAACTGTAGCCGCTGTGAGTGGAAAGTGTGGCGGAAGTTGCAAATTATCAATTTCGGCGTCGATGGCAACATTTTGACCTTTGTCCGTCTACTATATGGAAAATTTAGCGGGAAGATCTTGGCCTACACCCGTATAACATCCATCTGGTGCAGGAACTGAAGTCACGAGACCATTGCGTCAGAAGTCAGAAGTTAGCGGATTGGGCTCTTGAGCACCTGGAGGTCAACCCTTATTTTTATAAAAAAAATCGTGTTTAGTAACAAGGCTCACTTTTGGCTCAATAGGTTTGTGTACAATCAAAATTGCTGTTTCTGGAGTGAGGCAAATCCAGAAGAGACTCATGAGACTCAATTATACCCACAAAAGTGCACTTTTTGCTGTGGTCTTCACGCTGGTGGCATCATCGTTCCAAAAATGAGGGCGGAGCTCGCGTTACAGTCAATGGCCAACGTAACCACACAATGATCAGTGATTATTTCTTTAAAAATATGGACAACATTGATCCGGACGATATGTAGCTCCAGCGAGATACTGCCCATGAAACCATTCTTTTATTGAGGACACGATTCAATTACAACATTATATCGCAAAACGGACCAATGAATTGGCCAACGAGATCGTACGATCCGACGCCTCTCGATTAATTCTTGTTGGGCTATGTTAAGTCTTTGGTGTATGCTGATAAACCGCAAGCTATTCAGGCTTTGGAAGCCAATAATTAGTGCTTCATTGTTGAGATAGAGCCCCAAATGCTCGAAAGAGTTACCCAAAATTGGACCGAAGATATGCGCTTCGCAAAAACAGCCGAGGAAGCCATATGCCTGAAGTCGTATTCAAAACACAATGTCATGAACCATTCTTCATAATGAATAAAGATTTTTGATTCAAACTCAATTCCTGTCGTTATTATTTAAAAAAAAAAAAGTTGTATAGCTCTTAAAAAACACCCTTTAGATTGATATTAAAAAAATAAATAAATATTTGGCGCAACAGCTCTTTAAGTGCCAGGGCCTAGCTACCCGCAACCACTTATGTTGGATGCGTTATATTTTTGACATAAATGGAAGGGACCTACAGTTTAGTACCGAATCCGAACGGCGATTTGAGAAGCTTTTTCGTGACAACAATACTCTCGGATGTTTGTCAGACGCTCGCGAGAGGTGGGACCGTGAAAAAACTTTTTGGTGTTTTCTGGAATTCGAACTTGGAACCTCATGCGTAGTGATCCGACACACTTAGATTGATATTATGATGGGCTCAAATGTCACGTTTTCCATAGAGAAAGGCTAGCTGAGTAATTCGAGATCGAAAGTGAGGGTTCAAGGCTGCATTCTTCGTCAAAATTGTCTTTATTGGTGATTGGCGACATGCTATGTGCAATTTTGTCGACGGGAAATGGAGGAACATCTTGACTACGCTGACGATGTATACTTACTCTCTCACAGAACTATGGACCTCCACCAATTTAAATATATTTAGAAGGGGATATGCGTCGTGGGAATGAAAATGAACACGGCAAACACTAAAATGACCACCCTCGAAACAATCCATCAGCGCAAGTATACATCCAGTATTTTGGCAGCATTGTCTCGACCGGTGGTAGAACTGAACATGATATAGCCTGACATAGCGGCGAAGCAAAGTCTGCCTCGGGAAGCAATCAGTTGCGTTATGTAAGCGTAGCATTTCAAGAGAAAGCCGCTTATATTCGTTAACAGGTGCTTATGAAACATACTATGGATTTTCTGGCCCAACCAAAGCTCTAACGAACATTTTTTTTGCAGAGAATGGGTCATTCAACGACGGAAGTGACAGTAAATTGGTCATACATATTAAAAGGTTCTATAGCCAACCATGCAGTGGAAGCCGCCAAGGCACATTACCAGAAACCAAACGCGCGCTAATTGTTTACAATAGAAAACAGACCATACATAAGTAAAGCATCTCTTTATTGTGTCTATCCATGGAGTCTTAAAGAGAGTAATTGGCAGTTAAAGAACTTTAGAGATTATTATGCACGCAATTTTCGTATTGCCACATAGCACATTCTCCCACTTCCCCTTTAAGGTTATCATACTACACAAATCTAGAACAAGATAGAACAGTGGTGACGATATGTACATTTATTTTGACACTAGATGCCAGATAAAACATCATACGGAAGTCCTTCATGCGAATATTCTTAAAACTAATCTAATTTTTCATATAACACTGCTATCAAAGCAAAAATGAATTCAATGCATGCACTGTCTCCAAAAATTATTATGTCTGTCCAAATGAACTCAATTTAATGCGAAAAGCGTGATATGCAAATGTTAATTTATGCGTCACCATCTAAATAAAAACTTTAATGGGATGATTGCAGTATATTCAGTCGAAATTTTACTTTTTTTTTTTTTTTTTAATAAAAAGAGGAAACACTAAACAAAACAATTAATTGTTCTCAGCAAAACAAGTAAAGTCTAGCACCCAATAAAAAGAAAAACAAGTTATTCTAAATCCTACTGCCAAATAAAACAAACAATTGAACGCATTGTAGCGTAGTAGTAGTTATTTTTTTTTTTATTTAGTTTTGGTCACTCGCTCACAATGAATATTAATATCTGTACATGGAAAAAATGAAAGTGACACTCCATACGGAGTAGCGCACTCACTAGTGTAGGAATTCAGTTTCAATATGAAAAGCGGATGCGAATGCTAATGAGTTTCTAAAAACGCAATTGGGTCAACACTACGAGTATGAAATTGGATACACGCTACTTGCACTTGTAAATGATTCTAATTGTCTAGTTATTTACCAATCTAATCAAACTTCTTCTCACACGGGCCACACAAAGAACAATTAATTCACCGCGATAATTGAATGGCAATTAAATTAAATGTTACCACTGTCCCACATAAGATAAAGAAAAATGAATGAGAGCGACTATCCAAAATTGAACTTATCAAAGTCAAGCCATCAGTGCGCGGCACTAGAGTCTGTCAGTGTCAGTGGAGTTCCAACAAGGAAACACAAAAATCAATAAAGCCAAACGAGGTGAAACAAAAAAACCAACTGACGATGGTGTGTAGGTGTCCCCACAGTATCCAGAATAGGCTGTGAGGTCATTACAAGACCACATCACACAGGTTGCGTTGCGCTCGACAGATTAACAAATAAAGCAAAACATATGCAGATGAAGGACAACAAGCATGCAATGAACTCACTATACCGCACGATGATGGGACAGAAAAGCAGTGACAGTCGCATGCATCTACTCTAAGCGTTGTAGACTTACCATTCCCATTGGCTTTGGCTCGACGAATACATCCTGCTTAGTGTAGCGAGCATTCAGACTCGTCGACGGACTGATGGTCGAGGGTGTTCCGCCACCAATCGGCGTCGCCTCATCGTCGCTGGTGTTGACCTTCACCGCTGGGTCGGGGAAGATGAACTGGCTCTCGGCACTCTTCGTCGCATCGGGCGGTGACTTCCTGCAAGGATAAACAATTTCCCATTAGACCTTGGCAGGAGTTATGACAAGAGGGGCACGCAGGACCCTTACCTAGACAATCGATTTGGTGTGGAATCTTCGGCGTCGAAGAACTCCTCAGAACTGTCTGAGTCAGTTTCGAGTTTGCTCATCGTTAATTTTATATCTTCTCTTTTTTCTGTCGTCGTCTTCGTCGTTTTGTTGTACGTGTTGGGAGCGATTTTTATAGTTTTTCTTCACATATGCGAATTAATTCGACGCCGAGCATTGTGTGGGGGCTTTTGGGCAGCGCAATGCGCTGCAAAATTACTTTAATTTGATTTGAAGAGTTTATGTAAAAACGAAAAACATTTTTTTCAGGTCGCCGTCGTTCACTAATCTTTTTTGATGGATGGAGAGGAGAAAAAAATAGTCTGCTTCCCGTTCTTTGTACTTTCCAAAGCAAATGTCAAGTTGACAGTGCGAAAAACGTCTTTTTCTCTCTCTCTCCTTTTGCAGGGGTGTGTGTCAGGCGGAGAGAGTCTGGTTAGTGTTTACAGTGACATCTAAGTGCGGAGAGTGGACAAGTGGCTTTTTAGTTTTGATGATGGTTTTTGATCGTAGCGACAGTTGGTTTTTGAATTAATGTATAACATATTTTCTTTAAGTGAAACTTCTTTAGCGAAACTAGTGAATCGGATTAACCTCAACACAAACACCAAACATGTAACGATCAACCACACTCGTCCTATCACCGAAATCAAGCAGCATCGATAGCGGTCAGTACTTACTGCTGGAAGAAATTATGTCGCTCTCGCTGTAGTAGGTCGCGTTTATATGTCAATCGCGTCGTATGTCGTATGCCTCTCAAAAAATTCCTTCACAATTGAAGCCGCATACTTTTGTCATTTAAATATCAGCTGTATTGAAAACGGTGTTTATTAAATTCAAATAAAATTAAGTGAAGGGCTTTTAAAAACGGATGTGATAAGTTCCAAAATAGTTCATACTAGTTGGCCCGTGCTTGCCTTGCTTCGCCCGCCTGCCACTTTTAAAATAAAAAAGTGTTTCTTCTAAGGCATTTCCTTATCTATAGTCCACAACTACCCATAGTGCTAGGAATTACTCAATTATAAAAAAAAAAAATCCCCAGTGGGAATCATACATTAATGAAATATGTACAACTAAAAACTGCATACATGCATATAACATCTCCAGTGGGAATCCCCAACAGAGCACACGCAAACCCACACACAACACACAACTCGTCAAGAAGATATAACAAAAAAGGAAAGCGAAGAATAAGACAACACGAAGAGTACCAGCCCCCTTCCGTGAGCCAATCGGCTCTGCTCTTAAAGGTACCGAAGAGATAGCGAAAGTAGAATAACAAAAAAATATTATTTCCTCCAATGCGTGCTGATTCGAGATCATGATCAACGATTTAACACTATAAGAAACATTTTTGTTTTATTTTTTTATTAATTTGTGATGACACATTTGTAGATACATATATACATATCCTATTCTTACATCGTATATATGCTCAACCTGAATGTATGCCTTGAAAATATACGACCGCTCATTGAAGTACAAAACATTAGCCGCGTTTTGTTTTCCCGTGAACTGAACTAGTTCATCTCAAAATATAAAAACGCTCCTGGTTCACCTAGAAATTTCATTTTCCCCAAGTTCAGTTCTCTGAGAGCAATCAGACGAAAGTGTCGTGGGGTGCGCGCTTTTGTTTATATAAAAGTAAATTTCTTTAGAAGTCTTTTCCACAAATAAAAAAAATAATAAAAAATGAACTGCTTAGTTTGCCAAGAAAAGATAGAGCGAAGCAATTTGTCAAAAATTGCATGCGCTGACTGTTCGCATATCTTTCACAGTACTTGTGTGAATATTACTGATTCCGATATTCAATATATGAACAGTAATAATCATAAATATCGCTGTGACAAGTGTAGTGCCTTGCGACGCAAATCTCTACAACAACAACAACCAATAACGTCACTTCAATCACTCGGTACAACAACTAAGAAACAACCAAAATCTACCAAAATGCAGCATCTTCAGTCTACGAAAGATCAACAAAAATCAACTAGACAAAACCAACATCATGCAGTTTCTAATCCACCAGCGCATAACCAGCCAACAAAAATGCCATTACAGCAGCAGCAAACAGAATCGCCACCAAGCGCACCGTCTACTCCCAAGCAACCATTGCAGTCAAATGACCCGATCACTCTTCAACTTCTTTATGAGGAGATAATTAGCTTAAAATATACCATCAGCAGCGAATTTCTCCCTGCAATTCAAGAACTGAAAGAGGAAAACGTCAAACTGCGGCGAAGAGTAAATTATCCCGAAAGCAAATTGAACTGGAGAGAACAGCAACAAGTGGAGAATGTAGTTGAAATCGTGGGTATACCAGAGGTTAACAACCAAAATGCAGCAGCCTGTGTACAAACCATCTTTGACAAAGCATTCAATGTCATTGTTCCTGCCGAAGAAATTACTAAATGCTATGCGAAAATAGTTAAGAAGCCAAAATCGAATGACGAAGAAGTCGTTGTTTGCGTCCAACTCTCTTCGCCTGAAGTCAAACGGAAGATAATGTCTAGTAAAAGAGATGCCAGAAAGAAACTAAATGTTTCGTTATTCGCCGGTAATAAAAACAAAAGTATTTATATTAATAATTGTTATACAAGATATACAAGAGCTTTATTTATGGCAGCTAAAAAATTTAAAGTAGAGAATAATTATAAGTACTTATGGTTTAAAAACTCCCAATTTTTTTAAAGAAAGGTTGATAATGGTGAGGTGACGGTTATCAGATCATTTGATGATATAGCTCAAATTCATAATTAGCTTTTTATCTAATATATTATATATTTTTTGTTTAATATGTTTAATAGAAAAAATAATCTTGATCATACAACCAACGATCTCACCTTTCAAACCGTTAAAACTAATTGTGATAGTATCTTCAAATCTTCGAATGGTTTTAAATCTGTATATGTTGTACATCAAAATATTCGTAGTCTGCGACGGAATTTCAATTTACTAATTTCCAATCTCTCGAAATTTCCAATCTTTGAAAATCTACCCGATATGATCTTTGTATCTGAGATTTGGATTTTTTCTTGCGAAATTGACGATTATAAACTTTCAAATTATAATTTTTATGCCAATCCTAATGATTCATATTGTGCAGGAGGAGTGGGAGTTTTTGTGCGAGATCTGTATGATAGTGAGGTTAAACGTTGTAGTCTGTCTAGTGCGGATATTATACAAATTTCATGCAGCATTTACAATGAAAGGTTTGATTTTACTTGTATTTATAGACTCCACTCACAGTCAACTCAAGTATTTATTGAGGAGTTTTCAACGTTTTTAAGAAATGTACGTGCAGGGTATATTATTCTCTTGGGTGATCTTAATATAGATCTATTAGATTTTAGTTCTGTTGTAGATTGATATAATGTTCTTCTTTCAGAACATGGGTTTGTATCTTTCGTCAACGAGCCTACAAGACCAATAGCAGGAACCTGTCTGGACCACGTATTTGGTCGCTTCTTAAATATGTCTTATAACGCTTGTGCTGGAATTGTCTTTGATCTCCAAATTACTGATCATTGTATGACTGGCATTGTGTTTAGTAGCTTAAAAAGTATAGATCAAAACAGACACATCCCAGAACGTAGAACTGCTAAAATTGACTTCAACAAGTTGAACAATTACTTGCTTTTTGCTGATTGGGAAGAGGTTTATGAAGAAGATAATCCTTCGAGGGCATATGAATTGTTCTTAAAAAGTTTAAATAATTTAATTTTCAATTCGTCATATTCTGTTTTGATCAAAAAATCTGAAATAAGATTAAAACCCTGGATAACTCGCTCTTTACTAAAAAAAATTAGACTAAAACATAAATTACGTAAAAAATTATGGCGTCATCCACATAATTCAAACTTCCACCACTAGAATCTTTGTCCTGTAACTGCGGTACTAGCTACAGACTCTCAAATAACACCTCTAGTCCAAATAGCTTCTATTTTGAACCTATCTCTGGTGTTGAGCTTTTAAAAGAAATACGATCTTTGAAGAATTCACATTCCTCGGGAAATGATGGTATTTCGAGTTTTATTTTAAAAAATATTGCGTATAACATCATCGATGTTCTAACACATATTTTTAATTTGAGTGTTAATTTAGGCATCTTCCCTGAAGAACTAAAATGCACAAATGTTATACCTCTATTTAAAAAGGGAAATAAAAAAGATAAATCGAACTATCGGCCAATATCGTTGTTGTCCTCCATTTCAAAAATATTTGAAAAAGTCATTAAAAGTAGAATCTTACATTACTTGCAGAGAATACATATTTTTAGTGCATTGCAGTTTGGATTTAGGGCTGGCCTTTCTACCGAAGATGCTCTTCTTGATTTTTGTTCCATTATACAAAAAGGTTTAGATAACAAAAAAAACTGTGCTGCACTTTTCGTTGACATAACAAAGGCTTTTAATATGGTAAACCATAGTATTCTTTTGCAAAAGCTTTATAATGTTGGTTTTCGTGGTTTCTTTTACAGCTGGTTTGAGTCTTATTTGTATAACAGAACCCAAAAAGTGAAGATTCATAATATTTTAAGCAACTCGAAAGTTATAAATCTTGGGGTACCCCAAGGGTCAGTACTTGGTCCCATTCTGTTCTTAATTTATGTAAACTCAATCTTTGAACAGCCCTTCACGGGGAAAGTTAAGGCTTTTGCCGATGATCTTGCAATTGCATATGATTCATCTAGTCCCTTAAATTTATGCCATGATGTTAATTTGTTAAGGAGTTGGTTTTCAGATCATAAACTTATTGTTAGTCAGAAAACAAAACTAATGTTTTTCAGTCTTGGAACAAAGACGCTTACGGATGTGAATGTTATGTTTCATGCTCCCGATTGTACTAGGCACATTTTATGTAACAATAATAATTGCGTAAGATGTGGTTCTGTATTCTTTAATCCTAATGTCGCCTGCAGTGCTAACTGTTTTAAAGTTGAGGAAGTAGAACATTTTAAATATCTAGGTGTTACAATAGATCAACATCTAAGCTGGACAGAGCACTTTGCAAACTTAAAGCAGTATTTACTTTCTTCAATCCGCTGTTTTTACCGCCTTAGGAAATTTTGTACTAATAACACCTTAAAAATAGTATACTATGCAATTTTCCATTCGAAATTAGAATATGGAATCTGTTGCTGGGGCGGTGCTTATCTTAATAAATTACAGCAATTGATTGTTCTTCAAAAATGCGCTTTAAGAAAAATTTGTAATACCGCCCGCTTAGCTCACACTATGGAACTATTTCGTCTGACGCAAATTCTACCAGTTCGTCACTTATTTTATACAAGGTCCTAAAGATATTTTTCTTGAGAGCTGGTTATTTGCAAAGCCCTATATATGATGCATATAACTTAAGAAGTACTTCTCGCTCTGCTGTTATCCTACCAGCTTTTCGGACTACACATTTTAGAAATTCCTTTTCCATCGTATCTTGTCAATTGTTTCAGAAGCTACCTGAAAATATTCGTGTCATTAGAACCTTATTTGGGTTTTTGAAAAGTGTGAAATCATGGCTTTTTGAATTTAATATTAATGAAATTGAAGTTCTGTTGCGCTACGTTGTTTGATTCTTTTTTTGATGTACATATACTTAAATATTTATTATTATTCGAAGATTGTGAATTGCTACTTACTTTGTATTTTTTTCTTCTTCTTACTTTACTTTCTGTTTTATCGTTTTTTTCTTATTATAATTTTTTTTTCAAAGATGTATTTAAATATGAATTTTTAATTGTTCACCCCACTATGCTCAAGTGCTGGTTCAATTGTTGTTTTTGCATCCTGTGTAAAAATATGAACTGAACCAGTTGACGGGGAAAACAAAATGCGACTATTATCACATCAGAGCGCGCACATATACTCACACACAAACTATTGCAACGATGAGTTAGGGCTGGGTTATTATATTTTAGTGACGTAAAATTCATGTCTATTTATTTTTTTCGCATATTTCCTGAATGAGTAGGCGGATTGCAAATTCGCAAAAATCATCCCTGCTCCTTATTAAGCCCAATATTTTCCTGGAAAATCCATACGGATTAGGTTAGTAGTTTTAACGTGATGCTCGTTCAAATAAACAGGCAAACAGCCAAAATGTATAATTTTATTATATCATACGTACTGATTATTTCACTAATTCAATCAATTTTTTTGTTTGCTGCTCCTCCATTGCCTACTACTTTTCAGCCTCGTCGCGTGACAAATATTAAAAGTTGCCCAACTCATACAACTACGACTATTGTATTCACTTTATACATATATATACACAATATACGATAATACTTCATTGGGATTTCGAAATCATTTCTAAAAATTTCGTATTTCGGTTTAGTGGAAACGCACTATAAGCAAAGATAACATAATACGCTGGAGATCTAATTTCTATGTGCGTAATGCTTATCCCACAAAGCAGCAATACCATGCTATCTCTAAAATTTTACTCAAAGAATATGTCCTATACCTTATGTATGTCACAACAATACCATGTATTATATTAGCATGGTATACTACTTTCCAAATGTTGTATTAAAATTGGAAATTTTACGTTTCGGGCGTAAACGTACTACCTCCTGCAAACTGTGCGACAACCAATATTTTGTCATTTTGGTGGCATTGTTATGCAACAACAATGAAGCAGCAGTAATCTAAACACTCTGGGACTAAGGAAACAACAACATCAAACAGCCTAAAAATCAGTTTTATTTATATAGCAACAGCAGTCAAAATGTGAAGGCAAACCCCACAGGCGGATCAGTAGAAATGCCGTAAGTGGGAGGGTTATGATTCCTTGTTTTCAGACCATAACCTCGCCAAAATGGGAAGAAGAAAATGTGAATAAAATGTGAACAAATCCAACCGTCAATAATCATTGTAAGGTCAAGTAGTTTTTGAGTTTATAGAGTGAGTTTATGAGTTTCCTCCAGTTAATTTTCCCAGAAGTATTTGCAAAATAAAATATATTTAAGTCATTATTCACCCCTGTGAAGAATTTCGTTCGAATACATGTGTGAATTCGTACCATTTTCGAATTTTCAGTGTGATCAATTCTGTATTTTCTTATTTTAAACGAATTCGATGGTGCTGACAAACAATGGGAATATCTAAAACACAAAGAAAATTATGTTTTTAATTCGGCCATGTTTTTGTTGCCGAAAGTGAAATGGTAAACTGCAAAAAATTCAAGATTTACGAAGAAGAATAACTACAATTTGTAATGTTTTATGTAGGGGAAAAGAAAAAGTAAAGTTCGTAGTTCCTAAGGAAATTTAGCGATTGAGAATTTGACAGAATAATATTAAAAAATTCGCGCGAATTACAGTTTCTAGCTCAGCGTTCAACTATTCTATCCGACTATAATGTGGAGCACAATCGAAAACATGGTCATTGGACAGCAACAAAATTAAATAAAATACGTATACTTCGAAGGTAAGTAGTAGAGAGACGAGTGCGAAATTGCAAAAAAACATAACGACTATTTTGCCTGGGTATAGAAAAAATTATTCATGTGAGGCAGCGGTTAACCACAAAATAAACGAATCGAAGGCCGACGGAAAGAAAAATAAAGTAATTGTGATTCGGTAAGTTAACTTCCGCGCCGTGTGTTGGCATTTTTCCGAAGCTCAATTTTGAGGTAATATTCGCAACAGCTAATTTGTTAGTTCAATATGCATACTCAATTAGAAAAATATTGTTGCATTAAAAACTATAAATTTTGTGTAATATTCATTAGACGTCGTTGATCTCTTACTAGGCTGCCACCAGCGAATGTGTAAGTACGTAAAACACGTGAAATTGCAGTGATAAAGAATCTAATTGTTGCGAGAATCCCTTTGAAAAATGTAAACAGATGGCAGTGGTGATATGTGAATAGTAATTAGAAATTTATATATATACCATTGTCCGTTTAAAACTTAACTTAACATTATTATTATGCTTCAAACTACACTTTTCTATCATGTTTCATAGCAAAACCAATCCTAAGGAAAAACTTAGGACTTATCTAGACAGAGACAATCTTGAGAGCAGTCGGGATGGTGACACAAGTATCAAAGCGTACGTGGATAGCATAACAAAATATTTTAAGAACACGGTGTGGCCTCTTCGAAGAGGCGAAAACCTGGTTGACACTGGCTGGATTTATTCACTGTGTACTGCTCCTTTGCCTTCATATGCGACTGTTTTCGGATTTGTTCTCGAAATATCTAAGACAATAGAAAGACCGCATGAGATTAAGCTAACCAAAATTACAGATGATGTTTATAAGTGGAAATGCGTGTGCTTCTGTAAAGCTGGTATCGGGGAAAAGTGTAAACATATAGTAGTATGCTTAATTTTCATTCAGAGGGACTGTATTCTAAGGTATTTTCAACATTTTACCTAAAAATTATATCTATGAATTATATCTTATCTGTTTATTATTTAGAAATCCTTATCTATATCCATTCAGCTGCACGGAACTTATGCAAAAAATGGGGAAAGGTTGGTCGAAAAGTAACAGCATCGTATAGTGCTGTTGAAGTTCGAAGTATATGTCACCTCCTCAAGAAAACCAACTCACGTAAGGATGAAATTGTCACCACGGAAATGGAGGACCTTATTATGTCTGAGTTGCTAGAAGGTAGGAAAAATAATCTTATCGCTTATAAATACTAACTATGCAATAAGTACTTATGTATATATACTTCCATTGCAGATGCCCTCGGTTCTAAACTACTGCAGGTGAATAGGTGCTAAAAATCGTCTGCATCCGTTTCATGATTAGAAATTGCTACAGATCTTGTGGATAGATATCCCTGGTTGCGGATGTGTTTTACATTGAGGAACGCCGCAGTACTGTGCTGTTTTATTTGCCATTAAGGATCCTATTTTTAATATACAAAAAGTATTCGATTATTTTGCTTTGGAGTGAATTGATTTTGATTTTTAATTATGTATTATTGCTACTCGTAAAAGCTAGTCACTTGCCAAATAAATATGTTTTCTTTTTTCTTCTGGTATGACGGCGCTCACTAGAAGGTTATTTAAATAGTTAGTTAGTTGAAAAATAGGCCACTTACATTTCCGTAGGGGATCTTACGCACTGAAATTTAATCATTTCATCATATTTAAGCAATTTAATTTATCTTACACTTTATAAGTACCTTTTTATTAATATATAATATGTTTGCAAAGAAATAACTTGCAGTGTCACTGTGTTGCTCCCTTATTGATTATCTATTGTTTCCTAAAGCTCTTGTCGACGAACATCGCGCCGATTCTGTTTGACAGCCACTGCAGTTTTGACATTTCACGAGGGATTACTGCGTTCCACTGCCGGCTTTTTCTTACTACTCAGAAAAATTTCTCAATTTTTACTTAAAAAATGGCTAATAGGCCCGATGATGCTGTTCCAGCTGAAGAAAATGATCTTCTTCAGATCAAACCACTGTAAGTAGTGCTTCAAAGTCCGTTACCAAGTATTTAACCGCGAATGCCTTTTGTTTACACAGCGGCGCTGGCCAGGAAGTCGGTCGTTCATGCATCATGCTGGATTTCAAAGGAAAGAAAATCATGGTATGTCCCACTTCCTGCTAATTCCCTCAGGTAAAGCATCTACTTTTCCTATTCCAGCTTGACTGCGGCATTCACCCAGGCCTGTCCGGAATGGAGGCGCTTCCCTACGTGGATTTGATTGACGCCGACGAGGTCGACTTGCTCTTCATTTCACAGTAAGACAGGCAAATGTGTCCTCGGTGCATAGATTGTAATGAAATCCTTTTCAGTTTCCACTTGGACCACTGTGGCGCACTGCCTTGGTTCCTGATGAAGACTGAGTTCCGTGGGCGCTGCTTCATGACGCACGCCACGAAGGCCATCTACCGATGGATGCTGTCGGATTACATTAAGATCAGCAACATCTCCACCGAGCAGATGCTGTACACCGAGGCGGACCTCGAGGCGAGCATGGAAAAGATCGAAACAATCAACTTCCATGAGGAACGCGATGTCATGGGCGTGAGGTTCTGGGCCTACCACGCCGGGCACGTATTGGGCGCCGCGATGTTTATGATTGAAATCGCCGGAGTGAAAATTCTGTACACCGGCGACTTCTCGAGGCAGGAAGATCGCCACTTGATGGCCGCGGAGATTCCCACAATGAGACCAGACGTCCTCATTACTGAGTCCACGTACGGGACGCACATCCACGAGAAGCGTGAGGATCGGGAGAATCGCTTCACAACGCTGGTACAGAAAATTGTTACCCAGGGTGGGCGCTGCCTGATTCCTGTGTTTGCATTGGGTCGTGCCCAGGAGCTGTTGCTCATTCTGGACGAGTACTGGAGCCAGAATCCCGAGCTACACGATATTCCCATTTACTATGCGTCCTCGCTGGCCAAGAAGTGTATGGCAGTCTACCAGACGTATATCAATGCAATGAACGACAAGATTCGCCGCCAGATTGCCGTCAATAATCCGTTTGTCTTCCGACACATCTCGAACTTAAAGGGAATCGATCACTTTGACGATATTGGACCGTGCGTTGTGATGGCCTCGCCCGGTATGATGCAGAGCGGATTGTCGCGAGAACTCTTCGAGAATTGGTGCACAGATCCGAAGAATGGAGTCATTATTGCCGGTTACTGCGTCGAGGGAACTCTGGCGAAGACCATTCTTTCGGAACCGGAGGAGATTACTACGTTGTCTGGACAGAAGTTGCCCCTAAATATGTCGGTGGACTATATTTCGTTCTCGGCGCACACAGACTACCAACAGACAAGCGAATTTATTCGCTTACTGAAGCCAGCTCATGTGGTAAGTAACTTTCGTTGGTCGCTGATAGTCTCACTACAAATGGAATGAATATCGTTCGGCGCTTGCAGCCTTTAATATACATTAAGAGCTAAGTCCAAAAGTAAGTCTTAGAGACCCTTTTTGCGAATTCATTGAAGGCCTACTGACCATTGCAAGGGCACTTAAGGTCGTTGAAACAAACACATTGGACTCCTAAAGAAGGTCGATAGCAATTTCTGCAAACAATCTCAGTGAAACCCTAATTTTGGTTCTGTAAACCTGGGGTCGGATCGCCGTATCGCTGAACGAATGGTTTGCCTCGTAATTTGTATTGTATTGTTGGTCGATTCAACAACAAAATATATACAAACTACGTTACGAGTTATCCATCCACTGATACGATTTGACCCCAGAACTGAGAAATGTTCAACTCGGCTGTATCTAACCGTATCCTAACCGCAGAATTAAAACCTTGCCGAGTAGAGCATTCCTGTGGCTACCGATCTTTAGATTCGATTCTCTGCATCATGCAAGATAGGTTAAAGATTCATCCGCGACAAAAGAATTAACAGCTCTTTTCTAGACATAGCTGGAGCTTTTGATAACTCTTCGTACTCCTCCATTAAAAGAGCGGAACGTACGTTTTCAGAATTTGTAGCAGAGCCAAGGTAGACGAAGTCCCATACTACCTAAAAGTTGTAGCTGGCCACTGTGACGTTCTGTTCAATTCGTCGGTGTTGATTGTCCCTTCTTGTTGAAAGCATGACTACAGTGCCTAGATTGCACTATTGATTATTCAACCCATGTGTCTGCCGGCCTATAGTCCTATGCGCTGTTGGCTAACTGGTTCTGGAAGCTCTTCTGAAAGTGCTCCCATTGCATACGCTTCCAGCGATTAAAACTTCAAATCAGGAGTCATAGCAAGGCGCCTGCAAATCCTAAGTCAGATAAGTACTCTCTTTTGTCAACTCAGCGGCAGACTTCATAACCAGAATCATAAACTTCCATATTTGTTCCAAATCACCGTCCCAAACTGAAGAATATGGGAGAACGGAGCTCCTATCTGCGGTAACTCTCAATCAGTGTGTAGCACAGATGGATCAAAACAATGTACGGAGTTGACGTGAGTATTAACGGTCCCAACTTTCAATTACCAGTCTCTCTTCTTTTTTAACCAAAGATAGAACAAATCACATAAAAAAATGTACTTAGACAACCAGGTCGCACAAAACTCCCAATATCCGACTTCAAATTTGTATGGAACTGTCTCAATGATTTGTTGTTGTTGTAGCAACTATGTTGATTCATATGGTTCAAACGTTAAGGTGGTGTAGGTGGCTTGTCATCAGTATGGTCGAGGCCCAAGAAAGCGGCAGCTTCGACTGGATCCATAAGGATCTTGGTGTAAGTGTTGTGGGGTGCGACGGGCAGCTGAACAAATGGGCGGTGTTATGTGGCGACGAGCCGCAGTCTGGGCATTGACCAATGATACTGTCGCGTAAGCGGTGCATATAATTGTTCAGCATGGAGCTCCAGCCGGATTGCAGTTGGGCAAGTGTGGATCTGGTATGTCTAGGGAGATGTTCTTCACTATGATGTATCGGTGGAGGACGGCCGCCTAGCACGATGTTAGTCTGGCGGCTATCAAGCGCAGTTCGGACAGCATGTTGGTGGATAGAGTTCAAAGCCAATTTGTGATACACTGGGACGAGTGGTGTATGGGTTATGAACCTATTAACCTCTTCACGGTATGAACAGATGTCAGATCGAATATGCCTCGGAGGTGTAGGGAGGCTGAGTAGATCTCTGTTCGGGTGATCGGGACGGTTGCAAGACAGTAAAAACTGTTTCGATAGAAGTTCGTTATGCTCTTTGACTTTGAGCAACTTTGTTACCAGATGAAGGTGATCTTCATGGGACATACGGTGATAGCCTGTAATAATGCGTAGAGCAGCATTCTGGCTTGTTTGGAGTTTATGCCATTGAGTATCACTGAGGCGTGGGGTCCAGATTGGTGCCGCATAGTTGAGAACCAATCTTCCGATTGCTTGATATGTATTTGTATACATCAAACGTATCAATGCTTGAAGCAGCTTGCTGTCTTCAATGAAGTTTCATTCTCTTGAGTGCATGTATACCAGTGTATAGAAAGCACCTAAGTCGTAGATTTGGTGACCAATATCGCCAGTTAAACAGCGACAACTATCGAAATGTCTTTACATGATCTGAATATCTTGTAAGAGTAAATCAAATCCTTACGGTTTCATGGAAGAAGTACAAAAGATTTCTGTAGTTAGGTCTTCTTTGACATTTTTGGCCCCTCTCACCAGCAACAATAACATGTTTCTTTTTCTTGTCTAGGTCCTTGTCCATGGTGAACAAAATGAAATGTTCCGTTTGAAATCGGCTCTACAACGTGAATACGAAGCCGATCCGACCACGACCATTACTTTCTACAATCCTCGCAACACTCACTCAGTTGAACTGAATTTCCGTGGAGAAAAGACTGCCAAAGTTATGGGATCCTTGGCCGCCAAGGAGCCAATAGTGGGAGCTACATTGTCTGGAATTCTTGTCAAGCGGGACTTTAAGTATCACATTCTAGCGCCCTCCGACTTAGCCAGTAAGTGGAACATCCATTATACAAGAAGTCGTTTGATTTAAGTTTTTTTTTTTGCAGAATATACCGACATGAGCATGTCGGTCATCACTCAACGTCAAAGCATTCCATGGGCCAGTTCTTTGAATACTTTAAAGCTCCTACTCGATCGAGTTGGTGGTCCCGGTACAGTCAGTGTAGTTGAAGAGGATAAGAAGATTCGTGTGTTCAACTGCCTGGATCTGACGATAGAGGGGAAGATTATCATAATGGAATGGCAGGGCACACCTGTAAATGATATGTTTGCTGATGCGGCCTTAGCCTGCATCATGCAGACGGAGATGGGAGGAACTAACATCAAAGGTGCAACAGGAGCCGCTAAGCCAGATAAATCACACTTCAAGGAGTGTCTCATAGAGACACTGCAGGACACATTTGGCGAACACTCAGTTCCCAAGATGTTCAAGGGTGATGTGCTGCCCGTAACAGTGTCAGGGAAGAATGCAGAAGTTAACTTGGATACATTGGTAAGGTGGATAAATATAGCGAAGCATTTCAAACTAATCTTTGTATTTTTAAGGCTGTTACATGTACAGACGACGATAACCTGCGACAGTTTATTCACACAGCGGTACAGAAGTTGTACCAAGCACTAGTGCAGCTGCCGTAAATGTGTTCTTATTTTCGTTGTATCACAGATACTATTCTAGACTGTAGTTGTTAAAGAAATAAACGTTTGTAATAATAAAGACTTGTTAAATATTTTAGTTTACAGAGATAACGGAAGAGGATAAGATTCCTTTCCATCTGCTGGTGCAGAATTGAATTTGAGGTATAAAGTGGTCTGTTGTAAGGTTTTTTTTTTCACTTAAGCACGAAGCAAGCCTTAGTGCCCTGTGAGTCTCGCTACTAACAATTTGAGTGTTACTTTGTCTCTCCATGGTTAGAACATTTCGTTTGGTATAGTCGATACGATACTTTAATTTCCGTTTTGGCTTGTCCACACTTGGTGACCAAGAAAAACAAATAGAGAGAAACCCTAGACAGTAATCTGGAGCACATTGATCATAGAAAGGCTCCAGCACACCACCTAAAGTTAGAAAATGTGGCAGGGGGCGATTACAAACGCGTTTGAATCAAACTGCCCCATAAGCAACAAAAGGGGTGGGGAAGATGTGCAATGGTGGAGCAGCAATTTCACAAAATTACGTACTGAAACACGCAAGTTGTTCAACAAGGCAAAGTTACAGGATGTCACTTACAAACTACAACAAGGAACCAAGAAAGGCGAAAAAGAAAAGCTTCAGGAAATTCTGCGAAACAATAACCAATATTCCTGCTGCGGCTGGACTACACAAAGCCTTAGCAAATTCGGGGGTAATGCCAACATCGCTGAAACAACCAGATGGCAGTTTCACTGAGGATGAGGAACAAAGAGCATTAATGCTCTTAGAAACTCACTTCCCCGGAAGTTTGCTGAACACCTGTGAAGGAAGCATGAACAACATAATCAGACCTCCAAAAGAAGACTGAGATTGCAGGGGCTATCTGTTAGAGAGGGAGAATTGAATGGACAATCAGCTACTTCCAGGCTTTCAAGTCACCAGCCGTGGATGGTATCATACCAGCCCTATTGCAAATGGGGCAAGAGAAACTACTACCACACCTAGTTAGAATAATAAAAAGTAGTCTCGCATCGGGATATATTCCAAACCAGTGGAAACGAGCGAAAGTAGTGTTTATACCAAAAATGGGGAAGAAACACCCAACACAGTCGAAGTAATACAAACCGTCTACTGAGACGCTCTTTCTCAGTTGACGGAAATTATCCAAAGATCTCTTGAAACAAAACAGATATTACTCTGCGCCTTCCTAGACATCGAAGGGGCATTCGATAATACTTCGCATGAAGCTATTAAACGGATCCTGGACAGAAATGTAGTCAGCAGAATACATAGTATCTAAGTGGATGTTCGAGTTGCTGAGAACAAGATCAGCAAAAACTCAAACGTGAATGACGTAGAATTATCAACGTCAACTCAACAAGAGGATGCCCACAAGGAGGAGTGCTATCTCCTCTAATGTGAAGCTTTGTTGTGGATGAACTACTTGAAAAGTTAATAAGCATTGTAATCAATTGTCAAGCTTATGTTCATGACATTGTACTGATTGCCAGGTGAAAGTTTGAATAAACCCTATGTGATATTATACAAACTAATAACTCAAGACTGGTGCCGCATGGCTGGGCTCACTATAAACCTGGGGTCGAATCGCGTCCTCCGTAAACGAGTAACTTATGAACGGAATGTATGTATTTGGGATCGCGACTCCCTGAACGTATGCACGTAAACGTAATTTGGCATCATCACTTCTGTTAACGAGTGCGTGAACATGCTCGTTCAATCAAAGTATCATTCGATTGATCGCCACCAATCGTAATTTGTGTCAGAGAAGAAATAAGTAAATTTGTGCAATAAATAATCAAAAGAATGTAAGTTAAACCATAATAAATAAAGTGAAAACTATGAGTACACAAAATTACGAACATGACTACACACAAAAAATAGGACTAACGTAAACACGAAAAACGCAACCCAAAAAGTTATTATGGCGGAATATATGAATTGTAAAAAATTTGCTTCCAAATACCTGGCAAGGCAAAGCAACATCCATAAAGATGTGGGAATATTTGTTAAAAAAGCTAAACATTACTGAACTTCCAATTAAGGACGTCAAATTTAGGTTATCGCAGACCAAAAATTTCAGGCGAAGAAGATATTGTCAATTAATAAAGCTGCAAAAAACAAAACTGTGGGTGGTCCGTATCAGGAAAAGCCGCTTTCAGGAGAGGAGCTGCTAATAATAGAAGCAGCTGGATTGAAAGCAGCAGTTGAGGGGCTTCCAAATGTTAAGATGTTTGGAAGTACCCACAAGTTGTCTGAGCCGGAAGACAGCAGTTCAATACCGCACACAAATACTGCTTCTGCTGATTTGGTGGAAGAATCACTTCGTTTTAGATGAAAATTATGATATTTTACCGAATTTCATTTCCAAATTGCATGTGTTTGAAGTTTAAGCTACTACAATTTCATCCCTTAATCTGGTACAACCGGCATGTCAAATTGGAAATTATGTTCCGTCTGCTTTCATAGGACATAATCCCAATACATTCATTCGTATGACGTTAGATGGAATTTTTCTTCGTACAATTACCGATCCGTTCAAGGAGGACGCGATTCGACCCCTGGCTAAAAACACAATTAGCCTTATTGTGAGTTTCACCCGAACAGCATTCCACGTGAAAAAAATTCCCTTTTCACTTTTCCCCTATCATGAGTTCCGGGCGAAAATTTGTTCATCTTCGAAAAACTCCCCTTATTGTGAGTTTTTATTTCGCGTGGAATATGACGCCATTCGCATGGAAAATTTTCACTTTATTTTTGTAGGCGAAAAAGAACAACAAAGCGGGAAATGTAAGTTGTTTGAAAGCAAAAAAGTGAAAATCAATTATACATAATTTTATTTGAGGAGCAAAACTCTAAATAAGCAACAAACTGATATTTTGTTAAAGAAAATGATTGAAAAACCGGATATTGCTAGGGGATTTGTAACAGAAAATAGGGAGAAAGTGTGCTTAAGAGGGACAGAAGGTGGACCAAACAGAACGCAAAAGTTCTCACCAACAGAAGAAGCCATATTCCAATTGATTGGAATAAATGAAGCAGTAAAGGGAGTAGGCTCATCACAGTCCTTTGGATTGCCTCCCCCCGAAAAAAAAAAGACGAGAGGAAGTGCTATTTCCGAAATTTCAGTGGACGAAATCGTGTTAGTACAATTGAAATTGCGACACGTTCAACTACTGCTCATATTTTTCAAATAGAAGAAATACCTCCCAATAGCAGTGACCAGCAAACGCCGAAAAAGAGGAGGGCAACTCCAAAGGATTGGAATTATCTCTTAAACTCCTTCGAATTGTTAGTTCTTTTCTTTCTTCTTCTTGACATAATATTTGTAGCGCTATAGAGTTCATTTTTATTTTTATTTTATTGCATATTAACTTTAATTTGTTTAATGTTACTTTTTGCACCCACATTTGTTTCTTAACTTCTTTATTTGCCTACTGTCAAAGCACCAGAATCCATGTTCGAAATGTCACAGCTGATTCGAAGTGAAATTTTGTTCACGTAAAATTCACAATAGCTAAAAAAAATCCGGGCGAACAAAAATTTCCACGTGAAATATTTTTCGGGTGAAACTCACAATAAGGCTGAAAGTACCATTCACGAGAAAAAGAAACTTAGACTGAAGCTAATCCGACTGTCGGGCACGATACTGACACCGGTAAAAGAAGTGAAGTATCTAGGACTACACCTAGATAGTAAACTCATGTGGAAAAAGCACACAAAGGAGATATCCAAAAAGGCTACCCGTGCTCTAATGATATGCAGGAGCCTAGCGGGTAAGTCTTGGGGATTTACTCCAAACATTCTAAGATGAATGTATATTGTCATTGTGAGGTCAGTGATCACATATGAAGCGATGGCGTAGGCAAGGTGAACGACAAGGGAAACATTTACAAAAGTGTAAAGACTTGGGTGCCTTTGCATCACCGGCATCATGAGAACATGTTCGACTCATAGTGCTAACTCCGCATCATCTCGTAGTGGAGTAAAATGCAGAGCGGACGATCTTAAGGATGGCAAAAGAGTGGTAGTGGAAGGGTGAAATGCGCTAGTTCGAGCGAATATAATGCACTTCTTAAGAAACTTCCCCTTCTGGCTGTCCCCAAGGTATCAGAAAGTATCAGAAAACAGAACTTTGGGAAAAACTACTGTACAAAGTTAAGTAACGATATACCACATGGACTGGGCAACCACACGATAAAGTGGTATACGGACGGTTCGAGAACTCAGGAAGGAACAGGGTTGATTTCGCGTAGCAAATAAAAAGTGTTGAAACCATAATGAAGTAATCTTAAATGCTTTAAGTCCTGTGTAAACATATAATTTTTGATCAGAAGGCTAATAACCAAAATTGTTCTAACTAGGAAAAAAAAAAGTAATCCATTTTTGTGGTGCCCCCTCTGTGGTGATGCCCTGGGCCAGTGTCTAGTGTGCCTTACTATAAATCCATCACTCATGTCATGCATCCAACTTAATCTCGAAAGAAGATACAGCAACTGCCACATAGCAATATGTACTCTGTCAGACAGTCAAGCGCTATCAAAGCACTTGACTCCTATGTCATTAAGTCGAAACTTGTGTGGGAATGGCTACTCAAACTTAATGAATTAGGTAGAAACAACAAAGTAATGCTCTACTGGACACCCGGTCATGTCGTGATAAAAGGTAACGAAGCAGCAGACTCCTTGGCAAGACAAGAAGCTGCAGAGCCCTTCATTGTACCTGGACTATTCTGCGGAATAGGGGAATATACCATACGCGAATAATTCAGGAAAATGGAGAAAGAAGACGGTGCAAGAACCTAGAATAACACCATAGGTCTGAGGCAAGCTAAGAAACTACTGGGATGTTACAACCGAAAAAAATTCGAAGCCTGTATCTGCCTTAGTAAGAATAATCTATGAATCCTAACAGGCTTCCTAACGGGGCAGTGCAAACTCAGGGATCATTTACGGAAACTAGGTATAATAAATGAAGGCCTTTGCAGATTCTGCAGTAAGTCAAGCGAGACTCCGGAACACATTCTGGAATCTAGTGGAGCACTGACCAACAAAAGATTGAAATACTTGGGAAAGTACCAAATATCAGATGAGTATCCGCCAACCATGGACCCACTTCTTATTCTCAGATTCCTAAAAGAAACTGGTTTGGAGAGAGAGCTCTAAGGTGAACTATTCTCGCCAAGGCAAAGGAAGAGCATATGAACTTCAAACACAATTCCGAGGAATTACAATGCGAGGGCAACTCTAAGGAAGGAATAAACTCTCCAAGGTACTAGCAGGGCACAATAGACCATTAGGTCGCAATACACAAATACTTACTTACTTAGGTTGCCCTATAGTTCGGGGTGAACATGGTCCTCTCTATTTAGCTAGGTCTTTAGCTAATTGTCTCCAGTTGCGCACTCCAAGTTGGTCGACGTTCCCTTGAACTTGTGCGTGCCACCTACGGCGAAGAAGTCCTCTACTGCGTCATTCCTCCGGGTTAGATTTGAAGACTCTGTGCACCGGAGCGCTGGTTGCCATTCGCTCTACATGTCCTAGCCATCTCAGACGTCCAACACGCAGTTTTTTTTTTACTAGGTCGATGTCGCTGTACAGCTCGTATAGTTCTTTATTGAATCTTCTCCTTCAAAACCCGTCAACGCAAACGGGACCGAAAATCTTACGAAGAATTTTTCTCTCGAAGCGACCAAGGATATCTTCATCTTTTAATAAAGTCCATGTTTCAGCGCCGTAAGCAGGACTGGGAGGATCAGTCTTATACAGAGTCTCCTTAGTTGTTCGAGATAGGGCTTTACTGTTGAATTGCCTTATAAGCCCAAGAAAATAGCGATTGGCAAGAGTTATTCTTTGCTTGTTTCTGCGCTTATGTTGTTTTTGGAGTTTATAGCAGAGCCAAGGTAGACAAAGTCCCTTACTATAATACCTCGAAGTTATAGCTGCCGACTGTGACGTTCTGTCCAATTCGTCGGTGTTGATTGTCCCTTCTTGTTGACAGCATATACTTGGTTTTGCCTTCGTTTATCGCTAAACCTATTTCGACCGCTTCTGCTTCAATGCTTGCAAACGCTCCGGCGACAGCCTGCTGAGTTCTTCCAATAATGTCTATATCGTCGGCGTATGCAAGCAGTTGTACAGACTTGTGATAGATTGTGCATCTGTCGTTGGCTTGTGAGTTCCGCACAATTCGTTCAACTACAATATTAAAGAAGTCGCATGACAGTGCGTCACCTTGCCTAAAACCTTTTTTGACATCAAACGTCTCGGTGAGGTCATTACCGATCTTGATGAAGTCGCGAGCGTTCTCCATCGTAATCCTGCACAGACGGACAAGTTTGGCAGGGATGTCAAAACTAGACATGGCACTATAAGGCTCTTCTCTATAGATGCCGTCGTAGGCGGCCTTGAAATCGATAAAGAGATGGTGAGTATCGATTTGGACTTCTTGGGTTTTCTCCAGGATCTGCCGAAGTGTGAAGATTTGATCGATGGTGGACTTTCCTGGCCTGAAACCGCACTGATAGGGTCCAATCAGGCTGTTGATAAAAGGTTTCAGGCGTTCACACAATACCGCAGAAAAGATCTTATATGCGATGTTGAGGAGACTGATGGCTCTATAACTGGTGCAGTTGAGAGGGTCTACTTTCTTGTGGATCGGGCAAACGATGCTGATATTCCATTCATCAGGCATACACTCGTCTGAGCAAATCTATGCACTCTACCAATTCATCACCAACTGCCTTAAAAAGTTCAGCCGGAAAGCCGTCAGGTCCAGCAGGATTTCAGCTTGGATATTGCTATCTTTACTTCGTTTTGCTCAGGTGGACGGACATTTTGACTGTCATCGTCTATGTTGAATGGTTCATTCTGCCTGACAGCGGGATGTTGGTCTCCGTCGCCGTTATACAGTCTGCAGAAGTAGTTTTTCCATATTCTCAGCACCGACTGTGATTCTACAATACTACGTTGTTTCCATTTTCATCTCTACAGGCAATATACAAATAATAATAATAGTATTCAGGCGTATTTCTGGCATCGACTGTTCACGTTTGCGAGTCGTGCATGCCAGTACCTTGTGCTACTAGTATCTTTAGACGACTACACTTCGACTGGCGCAACCAAAAAAAAAAAAACTTTTCTAAGGAATAGAATACAAGTTTGTGGATCATTATATAAAAACAAAAAAAATTTAAAATAAATATTTCAAAATTTATTACACAAATTAAGATACACAATTCACTTTTGGTCCTGCTCGATCCATTGACCACCATCACGTCCTAACCACATGCAATTCAAAGGCACAGTTAAAATGTCAAAGCCTGCAAATTTCATCATCATGCTCACACAGATGTGCATTTTATTATTCTGGAAGTAGATGTCGTTTGCTCGAACACACACCATCACAGAAATCGGAATAGGAAAGGGTACTGGGAAACAAAGTGGTGGAGGATTTCTTCCTGATAGTTCAAAATATCCCAGGACATTCCCATTTAGCGTTGCATTAACTTGAAGCGTCAGCTCTTGTGGAATGAATTCTGTTTTCATACAAACTGTAAATGAAAAATAAAACTTTATATTAAGATATTCTTTTGCATATAGCACCTCTACTTACAGTCCTGAGAGATGTTTAATTGCGGCCAGTTGGATTGGAAACAGCATTGACAAAGGCTCTCCATGCACATGCAGTTGTCCTGCAGAAATCTAACTTCAAATCCCATTTGCTTCATACGCAATGCACAATCCGGTCCACACGTAGGATCCTCCACCAGAGCTGCCTGTGTCCATTGCACAAATATTATCAGCAGCACGAGCTGATAAATCCCGAGCGACATGCTGTCAATGTGGTTATGAATTTTCAACTAGACGAATTTTCCAACTACCAGTTCTTTTGGATGGTTTCTGTTAGTGATTCCACTCAGGTGCCACGAAGAAGTGAATCTCCGCATTCTTGAGTGGCAGACTTATTTATAACGGTGTAGAACGATATTATGGGTCTAGAATTGGTTACATTGTCACGTCGCCGATGTAAACGTGAAGAAGTCATTGGGCACGCACCTTGGGTATTTATCATTTGGCCTTTCAGATGTCGGCATTGTTTTGGCTCAGTTCAATTGGGCCAATAAAGATATCGAGTGTTCTTTTAATAACCGCCGTAATTGCACACATTCTGTTTTTCTTAATGGCATACTTAAAGGTGTTATTAAGATGATGAAAGCCGTAATCGAGCTTCTGGAAGAAATTAATGACGAGGAGGTACTTGTTGTATGGTAGAGGTCACGGTCAGTGGGTCAAAGCTTGCACAGAGTTAGTAATTAACTTTCCGTTTAAGGATAACCATCAGCTTATGGGCGTTTGCGTATATTCACCTTCTGGCTGCAGTCGACCGAACAAACGCGCTCTGAGAAGCAACGTAAGGATAACGATAAGGGCAAGGATTAATAAGGATTATTAACCCCTTCGGCGCACGCAAATTATATTTAAAAAAAAAAATCCCAGCTTCGAGGAACCAGACAAATTAAGGGCACCAGCAGGTCAGAGAACATCTTACTAAAGGAACAAACGCAATGATCACTGTCCTCAACTTGTTTTCTTTTCATCTTAATTATAATTAATTCATTTATCCTGTAATCTGTTTAGCTATGCTTGTAGATGATGACATTTCTCCTTCTTCTTTTACATGACCGTTGAATCCTAAATTACTTGGGGTCGGCCCTCAGGCCTCAGGACTGGGGCGCCAAGTGCATCTATCTTGAGTTGTCGTTTTATCAGTCTATCGTCCTTTCTACTGAAAACGCTGGAAAGGCTGGTTGATATTCACCTCCGTCAGAGCATTAGCCCGTCTTTGCTCTCGCCGTCCCAACATGCGTACTGCAAAGGCAAATCCGTTGGAACAGCCTTACACTCGCTTGTGCGCATTATTGAAAAATCTCTGAGCATTAAAGAATATACCATGGTAACCAAAGGCAATCACAGACGCACTTGCAAATCTGAAAGTGGATACTTTGCTCGGAGTGTTGATCAATCAATTGCAAACACGCAGGATTATCAACACACAGCTGGATGGAGCATCAGCCAGAAGACTTGCCTGCTGCGAAACACCCCAAGGTGGTGTTTTGTCCCCCCTCCTGTGGAATCTTGTAGTGAATGAGCTACTAGTGGACCTGGATAGGTCAGGCTGTAGAGTGATTGCCAATGACATTGCGATTGCTGCTTCTGGCAAGCACCCAGACACTCTCAAGGAAATCCTCCAATATGCTCTCTCTCGGCTCACTAGGTGGGCCTCCAATCGTGGATTGGGGGTTAACCCTCATAAAACAGAACTTGTTCTCTTAACAAGGAAATATAAAGTTCACCACGTAGACACTCCTATGATTAATGGCACCAGTCTCACCTTCACTATTAATGCAAAATACCTGGGTCTTATTCTGGACAGAAAACTGAACTGGAAAGTCAATCTACTAGAACGCGTAAGGAAAGCCAATGTAGCTCTCTATTCCTGTAAAAAGGCTATAGGTAGGAGCTGGGGTATGAAACCTGAAATCACTCGCTGGCTTTACGTGTCTGTTGTCAGGCCCATACTCTATGGCGTGATCGTTTGGGGAACAGCCCTTGACAGGGCTGTTCATCTCTCTCGGGTAGCTAAAGTGCAACGATCCGCTTGCATGTGTATCAGTGGTGCACTAAGAACTATCCCCTCTGCGACACTGAACATTATGTTCAACCTGTTACCCCTGGATATCCTCGGCAGACAGACTGCTGCCAGTGCGGCTATTCGTCTTAAAGCCTCCTCTCAGTGGTCTAGTTATCACATTGGCCACTCCTCTATCCTTGATCTTCTCAACTTCACACATGAAAACACGGACTACACCCCACCGAAACTGAGATTTGACCGACACTTCCGTACGAGTATCCCTGAACGGGATGAGTGGGATGGCTCTCCGCCTGATGATGGAAATTCGGTGCACTTCTACACAGATGGCTCTAAGACCGAAGGTGGGGTGGGCTGTGGTGTTTTCTCCGATAAGCTCAACCTGAGCATCTCGTTCCGCCTCCCTGATCATTGTAGCGTTTTTCAGGCGGAAATCATGGCGATTAAGGAAGCCCTGTCTTGGCTGAAATGTAATGTATTATCTGTCAGCGATATTAGCATTTTCACTGACAGTCAAGCGGCTATCAAGTCCCTGGAATCGTGCACCTTTACTTCAAAGACCGTCTTAGACTGCCGTTTGTCTCTTACAGAGATGACAGAGCAGTTCAACATTCACCTATGCTGGGTGCCAGCTCACAGAGACATTCCAGGAAACTGTAGGGCGGATGAACTCGCTAGACAGGGTACTACTCTAAGGATTCTGCCAGATAGGCAAGCCCTGGGTATGCCCCTCGTTACATGTAAGCATCTATTGAAGCTGAACGCTATTAGCAAGACCAACCTTAGGTGGGATAGTGGCTCTACGTGTCACATTTCGAGGCAGATCTGGCCTAAGCTGGACCAGAAACGTAGTGCCGAGTTGGTTAAATTAAAGCGATTACAGATCAGCTGCGTTATCGGTATCATCACCGGACACTGTCTAATCGGCCAACATGCCAAAAGACTTGGCCTCTTTTCCAATGACTTCTGCAGGAGCTGTAGGGACGAGGAGGAGGAAGAAAGCATTCTTCACTTCCTATGCACATGTCCTCCTCTATCACGCAAAAGAATGCTCCATCTAGGAGCTCCCTTCCTTGACGACCTCAGCGATTTGGCGTCCTTAGACGTCACGGACATCCATCGCTTCATCAAAAGCTCCGGTTGGTTTTATTAGTCCCTGAGTGGTCTAATGGTAGATCCTTGGCATCACAATGGACCTTTACTGGTCTTAGTGTGTCTGCATCGTGGTGCAGACAGCCAATCTAACCTAACCTAACCTAACCTGGGTTGTTGTTTCGTCGATTCTGCGGCTTTAATTTCTCTGTTGAATGTTCTGAGCCAGAAAGCTGCTGGCCGTCCGGGCTTTCTTCTTGAAACTTCGATGTTGAGAGCTTTCTTTACCATATGCTCATCTTCTCTCCTCATTACATGGCCATACCACCAGAGCCTCTTCTCTGTAAGCTTCTCGCGTATGTCGGCTAATTTCAGGGTGCCTCTGATATGTTGGTTTCGGACTTTGTTTTGTCACTCCCGACGCCCGACGGAACATCCTCACTTCAGTAACATGGAGTTTTTATTCGTGCATTTTATTTGAAGCCCAACATTCTGTGCCATACAAGAGTGCAGGCCTCACAGAGGACTTATAAATTTTGCCTTTAAGGAGCCATAGGAGCCCAGTTACGGATCGCTATTTCATCCATCCGGTATTTATGTGGTTTTGCACGTCCTCATTGATTTTCCCGTGAGATGAAATCACTGAGCCGATCGGTCTCTTTGATTGTTATGGTGTTTATAGGACCTATCGCGGACGGATTCGAAAAGGGGAGAAGCATATACTTTGTTTTATTTCTACTTATGCGAAGTCCCTTATCTTCCAGTTTTTCCGCCCAGCTGTCTATTTTCGATTGGAGAGATTTCAACAATTCGGCTACCAGCACTATATCATCTGCGTACATGCTTGTCTATGGTGCTTCATCCTGCACATCCTTGCTGCACTCTGACCTGAAATTTTTCAGAGCTATCGCAGGTGCTTCTGACTTGGGTGGTAGTATCTGCATGCATATCCTTGATGAGTTCAATATACTGCACTGGGTGTTTATAATGCCTAAGAGCTTGCTAAATGATGTTCCTCGGCTTTTTCAATGTCCAAGAAAACAACGTGTAGGTCCGTTTTACTCTCTTTTGACTTTTCCACAAGGATTCTCAAGCTTCGTATAGTATCTACTGTTGATTTCTCCTTGACAAATCCACATTGGCTTCTCGATATGTCTATTATGCTGCGCAGTCTGCTTTCAATGACTCGCTCCCATATCTTCATTGTGTGTGACATCAACTTTATACCTCCGTAGTTATCGCCATTGTTGGAAGTTGCCTTTATTTTTATATAGGGGTATAAGGTAACTATTTCTCCAGACATCCAGTAGTTTATGTCCTTCTATCAGAGCCTTAAACATCGTCAGGAGATATGTCTCTTCCGTGAGCCCTAATTTTTTCCACAAGTCGGAGGGGATGTTGTCTGGTCCTACGGATTTTTGGCTTTTCATTCCCCTGAGTGCTTATGAATTTCGTTAATGGAAAGTATGTTGAGTGGTCCCAGTGTCGGTGGCAGTGGATCTGGTTCTGAGTACTCGGCAGACTTGCACTTATTTCTATACATAGCACGAAGCTTACTCGTTTTAAAGTTTTGCCTAGCTTTAAAGGCTTCTTTTGTTTTTAGCGCTTCCTGCAGTTCTGTATTCCACCGCCAGGACTCTTTGTTTCCATAGGACCTTCCCTTCGTTACTCCAAGTTGCTCTTTTGCTAGCCTGTTTACCATCTCATGAAATGAGTCACATCATCTTCAGGTTTTGACGAACGCGGTCCAATAATACCTCACCCACATGCTTAAAAAGGTTATGGCATTTGGTTTTAACTAAATGGGTTTTGGCATTTACGACCTTTGTTGATGCATTTATGTATAGGCACGCGACCAAGAGCCTATGCTGGCTCGTAAGAGATTCCCCCGGAATGATTTTGCAGTTTGAAAATATAGATGCCAAGGCCCTATTACTGATGACATATGTGCAGTCGATTTCTGAGCTGCTTCCACCACTGTTCTAAGTTATGAGGTACTCGTCCTTTTTATTAAAACACGTATTGATTATTTTCAGATCATATGCTGTAGCAACGTTCATGATCCACTCTTCCTGTTCGTTTTTATTGCCCGTATCCATATCCGAGATGGCAAATATCATCTAGACTGCGGTCGTTCCCCACGTGATCACTACACAGAAGTGTGTGTTCATTTTGCGGAAAGGCTTGAAGTGTGTTTTCTAGTTTTTCGAAGAAGTCGAGTTTTGTTTGTTTGTCACATCCTGTTTGTGGGGCATATGCACTGATTACATAAATTACGAACATCAGTCTATCGTTTATTCTTTCCACTTGCATCACTTTCTCTCACAGTCTCTGATCTAATATGATTTCGACTCCATTCTTCTTCTTCTTCTTCTTCCTTTTATCAGCAAGGCTATGATCCGAAAACAAGGGATCACAACCCTCCCACTTCACCGCATTTCTACTGATCCGCATGTGGGGTTCGCCTATGATTCCGACTCCATTCTTCCGGTCATATCCATTATAAACTAGCTTTTTCATGAGCCTTTGCACCTTTTCATTTTAATTCCTGTATGCAACTCATATATATATATACATATATATATACCATGGTTATACCATGGTATGTATATCTCTCGCTTGGCAGACACCTTGACGTGGTGCGAGACCTTAAGTTGCAAGGACTCACTCAGCCTTGGGAGCCTAGCTCTTGGATGGGCTGACTGATGAGTAACGAACCAAGATCTGCCCCCCCCCTAATCCAAGGTGCTACGCGACCCGTGCCTATTGGATGGTTTGCAGCCAGGGGCTGTATTATAACGGAGCCTTTCTGAAACAGGATCGCCTCAGGGAGTAACCATGATCTTACTGCGCTAATGCGGGGCTCTGGCGCAGCTGACTATGGTGGGAGCCAAGCTCTAGCTCCCCGACCCTTGGGCAAAGTAGCTAAGGCGGATAACGAGGCAAGGATTTTGGGCATAGCTCGGACGCCTACAGTTCCTCAATCCAATGCCGCTCCGACCAAGAGGAAGCGAGCTTGCCCGCCGATGCCGCCACCTGGGCAACTGGGAGGCAAAGATGACTCCCTGAGAAAGGATCTGAGCGGTGCGAGATCTCGATGGTACCTGCGCTACCTCGAAAAGGGCCTTACACCTGAGGATGCCAGGAAAAAGGCGGAGGAGCATAGGGCAAAGCAAGGCTCCATCGCTGTGCCATCAGCCAAGAGTGGCAGTAATGCTATAACACCTCCTGCATGTAATGTGCAGACAAGGCTGAGGACCGAGGAGAGCCCTAAGAGGCCCTAGGCAGAGCCTGCAAATGCTAACGCTGCCTTGGCTGGTAGAAGCTATGCTGTGGCTACTGGGGCAGCTCCGGCTGGTAGAACACATGCTGATGCCGTGAAGGCTGAGCAGGTTGCGGTACTTCCTGTGAATTACCCACAGGAAATGCTTGATGCTGAGGACCTCAAAGCACTCGAGAACGCCATCGGGGCGGAAATGATCCTGGGATGGGAGCATAAGCTCAAGTTCCAGGGCGTTCATTTTAAAAATGGCATGCTACTGGTCGACTGCGAGACTCCGCAGACGGTGGAATGGCTGAAGACCGTGGCTCCCAAACTGAAGGGATGGGCCTTACTGCATGTGGCAGTGCGGAAATACCACTTGCCCATTCCATTACCGTCCTCCTACCACGCAGCGTGGATCAGGATTACCAAACTTCTTTGGCACTCCTAGAAGCGCAGAATGATGGCCTGAACATTAAGGCATGGAAGGTTCTGTATGGTCGCAACGAGGGGACTGGGCAGATACTGCCCAAGAGTCTTTTGAAGCCATTAAGGCTCAAAACTGCTCACTGAGCTACCGGTTTGGCAAAGTGACGGTGGGTGGAATCAAGAAGCTGGAGGAGAGCGCAGGGCATAGTACCAGCTCGAAACCAGCCTCAGAGGAGACACCACCGGAAGTGGAGCATCCATTTCCGCTGACGGTCGAAGCACCAACTGCAACTGCAGAACAGGACGCTCGGAGCGCAGACGAATTTATGTCCATCTCAGATGACTCGTTATCTGAGGAGGACATAAACAGTACAGTAATCTCTCTTCCTCTGGACCTTAACCTGGAGGAAGAAGAGATTCTGCTGACTCGATGACCTCCACCAGTAAAATAAAGATCGCCCAGGTAAACATCCACCATGCCATAGCGGCATCAGCCGCAATAGCTATGTTTACTAAACAAAACATGGGCATTGTATTGATTGAAAGGAGGATTCAAAGGACTGTCATGCAAGGATGCAAAGGTAATTTGGGATATAAGTTTGACCAATCCAAGGGCATGTATCCTTATCAATAACAAAATTAACTTTCTCCTACTTTCAGAATTTGCGACGCGAGACTTGGTGCCATTACAGGTTTCCTTGAACATCGACGGAGTACACCGCACCATCATCATCGCTTCTGCATACTATAACCAGCTGTCCCAACAGAACTGCAGCGCTTAGTGGAGCACTGTAACAAGCTCCAAATGCCGCTGCTGATTGGATGTGACGCCAATGCTCACAATGTTATATGGGGGAGCACCGACACCAATACCAGGGGTGAGTCTTTACTAGAATTCGTTCTTTGTTCATCCCTTGATATATATAATGTAGGGAATACCCCAACCTTTGTTACTAGAGTTAAACAGGAAGTTCTTGACCTCACGCTGGGTAGTCCGAGCATCAGTAGGTTAGTCAGGAACTGGAAAGTATCAGATGAGCCGTCATTATCTGGCCATAGAATTATTGTGTTTGAGTTAGATAGTGCATGTATCATAAGAAATCCAATCAGGAACCCAAGAAAAACAAATTGGGAGGTCTTTAAAGAAACCCTAGACAGTAATCTGGAGCATATTCATTATAGGATGGCTCCAGCACACTATCTAGTGTTAGAAAACGCGGTAGAGGGCATTAGCACCGCGATTACAAACGCGTTCGAATCGAGCTGCCGCATAAGCAACAGAAACGGTTGGAAAGATGTGCCATGATGGAGCAGCAACCTAATAAAGTTACGCTCTGATACATGCAAGTTGTTTAACAGAGCAAAGCGTAATGGAGATTGGCAAAGCTACAGGGTGGCAATCACAAATTACAACAAGGAGTTAAGAAGGGCGAAAAAAGAAAGCTTCAGGAAGTTCTGTGAGACAATAAACAGCACTCCTGCTGCAGCTAGGTTACATAAAGCCCTTGCAAAATCGGGAGGAATGCCAACATCCCTTAAAAAACCAGACGGCAGCTTTACTGAAGATGAGGAACAAAGAGCATCACTGCTCTTAGAAACTCACTTCCCCGGTTTGCAGAACACCTGTGACGAGAGCATGACCAACACGACCAGACCTTGGAAAGAAGATTGGGAGATTGCAGGGGCTATCTGTTCCAGAGAAAGAATCGAGTGGGCAATTAGCTCCTTCCAGCCCTTCAAGTCACCAGGTGCGGATGGTATTATACCAGCCCTATTGCAAAGGGGGCAAGAAAAACTACTACCACAACTGGTCAGAATAACAAAAAGCAGTCCTGGGGATATATTCCAAACCAATGGAGACGGGCGAAAGTTGTGTTTATACAAAAAATGGGGAAGAAGGACCCAACACAGCCTAAGTCATACAGACCGATCAGCCCAACATCGTTTCTTCTCAAAACAATGGAGAAAGCTGTGGATAACCATTTAAGGGAGGATGTACTTAATACATCCCCACTGCATTATCGTCAGCATGCATACAGAGCGGGCAGATCCACTGAGACTGCTCTTTATCAGCTGACGGAAACCATCCAAAGTGCTCTTGAAACAAAATAGATACTAATCTGCGCCTTTCTAGGCATCGAAGGGGCATTTGATAACACTTCACATGAAGCCATTGAACGAGCCCTTGACAGAAAGGGAGTTAGCAGAACAATATCTAAGTGGATGTATGAGTTGCAGAGAACAAGACCAGCAGAAACTCAAACATTACATGAAATTATCAGGGTCAACACAACAAGAGGATGCCCACAAGGAGGAGTGTTATCTCCCCTAATGTTGAGTCTTGTTGTGGATGAGCTTCTTGAAAAATTAACAAGCCTTGGAATTAACTGTCAAGCCTACGCTGATGACATTGTACTGATTGCCAGGGAGAAATTCGAGGAAACCCTATGTGATATTATACAAAGGGGCCTAACAGTAACTCAAGAATGGTGCAGCACGGCTGGGCTTAATATAAACCCGGCCAAAACCACAATAGTACCGTTCACGAGGAAGAGAAGACTTGAACTGAAGCCAATCCGACTGCCGGGCACGATACTGACACCGGTAAAGGAAGTCAAATATCTATCACTACTCCTAGATAGCAAACTCTTATGGAAGAAACACACAGAGGAGATATCCAAAAAAGTTACCCGTGCTGTAATGATATGCAGGAGCCTAGCGGGTAAGTCTTGGGGGTTTAGTCTAAACGTTCTAAGATAAATGTATGTTGCCATTGTGAGACCAATGATCACTTTTGGAGCAAAAGCATGGACAAAGCGAACTAGTCTAGTCACAACGAGGAAGACACTCACTAAAGTGCAAAGACTTGCGTGCCTCTGCATCACTGGGGCCATGCGAACGTGTCCAACTGCAACCATGGAAGTACTCCTGGAGCTAACACCACTCCATCTCGTAGTGGAGCAAAATGCACAGCAGACGATCTTAAGGATGGCAAAGGTATTGGAAGGGAGAAATGTGTTAGTTCGAGAGAATACGATGCACTTCTCTCAAAAAACTTCCCCTTCCGGCCGTCCCCAGGGACGACAATATCAGAAAATTTAACTTTGGGAAAAATTTGAGTACAAAGTTAAGTAACAAGAGTCATGTCATTAAGTAAAAACTTGGTTGGGAATGCCTATGCAAACTTAATGAATTGGGCAGAAACCATAAAGTTACGCTTAACTGGATACCCGGTCATGTCGGGATAAAAGATAACGAAGCAGCAGACGCCTTGTCAAGACAAAAGGCTGCAGAACCCTTCATTCGACCTGAACCATTCTGTGGAGTGAGGGAACATACCATACGCGGGAAATTCAGGAAAATGGAGAAAGAAGACAGAGCAAGAACCTGGATCAACACCACAGGCCTGAGGCAAGCTAAGAAACTACTGGGATGTTACAACCGGAAAAGATTCGAAGCCTGCATCTGCCTTAGCAAGAATAACCTACGGATCTTAACAGGCTTCCTAACGGGGCACTGTAAACTCAGGCATCATCTACGGAAACTAGGTATAACAAACGAAGGCCTTTGCAGATTCTGCAACGAGTCATGTGAGACTCCGGAACACCTTCTGGAGTCTTGTGGGGCACCGACCCACAAAAGATTGAAATACTTGGGCAAATACCAAGTATCAGAAGAGGATATGCCAACCATGGACCCACTTCTCATTCTCAGATTCTTAAAAGAAACTGGTCTGGAGAAAGAGCTCTAAGGTGAACTATTCTCGCCGAGGCAAAGGAAGAGCATATGACCTTCAAACACAATTCCGAAGGAATTGCATTGCAAGGGGGACTCTAAAGAGGGAACAAACCTCTCCAAGGTAATAGCAGGGGGTACAATAGACCATTAGGTCACAGTGCAAAATAACCCTACACAAATAATAATAATAATGTAACAACAGAAACATGAATTTATTTTCTTAAGAATTTCAGCAAGTTCTTCCGGTAAGGCTTCCAAAGAACAACAACAGAATGTGGAAACTAGAGAGGTAATGTCGGCTTTCCGCAATCGCAAAACTAACAGCTATAATACCTCTTGAACGAATCAGAAAATGTTCACATGGGAGAAGAGGCACTCCGGACAAACTAGCGGCTGCGAAGGTGCTACTCGTAAGTGTGACGTGTTGCATATCAGTAGGCTGTCGGAAGAATTAGGCATTCAAATCTGTGTCCTACAAGGCTGTACACTATCGCCTTTACTTTTCTCGTGGTTAGTAGTGACATGCTACTGAGTGCTTTATCGACGCGAAAAGGAAGAATTCAATCCAATACATACATTTATTTCAAAAATCTTGACTACCCCAATGATGTCTGAATTACGGACTTCAAAGGTGTACCGATTCGGTGACAGTCACAAATATAATGCCAGTGCTCCTCCAAAACCAAAATACTTTTACTGACAAGCAACCTCACACATCTGGATTACAGTGTTGGTAGGTCGGGAGAGTATTAAATATCCAGCACCTTCCTTGGAAATATTGTCCCGGTTAGCGTTACATAATTGGACGTAAGCATTCGAATAACAAAAGATGAGGCTGCGTTCGGTAAGCTTTTAAGTTACGAAAAAACACTGAACTCAGCCTTAACACTTAGCTGCGCTTGTTCCACTCAAACGTTATTATATGGGAGTAGAAACAGAAAAGTGACTGCCAATTTTGGTGTTGGGACACATCACGAAGAAGATAAATGCTCTATAAGACCCTTAAAACTACACCGCAACTTTCCTTATAATCTCTTTCTTTCTTAGTACCTCCGCTAGCTGGCTAGCTAGCTTCCCTTATAATCTCTTCTTTTCTTAGTACCTCCGCGTAGTAGAATAGTAGGACTAGCAGGACTTAGGACATGGGACCGCCTTGAGCACTAAATTGTCCACGTTTACCGCGTTTTTATACCTTAAGTAGGGCCAGTCATTATGCTCAAAGATTGCGTATAGAAGCAATCTATTTAGGTTTTGGTATGTCTTGGTCCCCGGTCTTTATTGCAGATTCCGGTAAAACTATTTATTTAACTTTTATCAATTTCAAAGCTAGGCTATTCTCGGTGTGAGTGCTCTATAGGGCGTTTGCATCATTCATTTGCTTCTAAGGCTTCGATTCGACGCATGATATGCCTTTGTGAAGGGGTAGGCTAGGTGTAGATATCCCTTAATATTCGCCCTAGTCCGTTCTATGACATTACCGGTAAAACGAAATGGTACGACGAGTCTTGAGTTTGAAAAATATGCAGTTGAAGGTCTAGAGAAGATGGTACGCTTGGTACGTATTTTGGAAAACAAAGGTGATATCTACTATCTCAAACTTTAAGACCTACGTCAGGTCTAAACAACATCCTGTGAAGAGTCTAAACGGATCCTTGCTGACTACGAATAAGGAACAGCTCATAAGAAGCTGTTTCAAACTACTAACACAATAGTGTCGTTACCTCGTACTAGAACGAGCTATCCCCCGCAACCAGTATCCGAATTTGCATAAAACGGGGGGATTTTATGGCATTCCGGCAGGGGTTCTTTAAGCTCAGCCAATCATATCAGCAACCCTAACACAACTAATTGCCAGTAAGGCTTGAGAAAGCGAAGGCTTCCCAGAAAAGTGGTAGAAAGGAATGCAACTGGACGCGTATTTACGCTATCACGGTACTGGTACTGGCTCGAATCAAAGAACATCTTGATTCCACTCTGGATGTCGAACAAGCAGGTTTCCGCTTGGAATCCTCCTGCAACGATCACATAAACACTTCGGAGATTATTGTAGAGCAATGCGTCGAGTAATAGATCTCCGCCTCATCTGATGTTTTGGTATCGATTTCGAGAAGTCCTTCGACAGTACAAATTAAGAGTTTATCTGGTGTTACACAGGTGAGACATTCAATCTGTAAGAGTAGTAAATGAATAAAGGTCTTGTGATTTTGGAGTGCAAAGTGGGATGCGACAGGGTTGCATGCTTTCCGCACAGCCTTTAACGACGAATAACAACGGCGTATAGTGGGCAATGATATCTTATCTTAAACACCTAGACTATGGTGACGAAGTTTGTTTGTTCTAACACATAATAATGGATCTCCATCAAATGGTTCATAGTTTGAAAACTGAGGCAAAGAAAGTGGAGTTGAAGATAAACATGTCCAAAACAAAAGCTCTTATCCAAAACATTACTGGACAGTTGCTCGAGAAAGTTGACAACTTTATTTGCTTACTTACTTACTTAGGTGGGGCTACAGTTCGGGGTGAACATGGGCCTCTACCAAGAAGCTTCTTCATTTAGCTCGGTCTTTAGCTTATTGCCTCCAGTTGCGCATTTCAAGTTGGTTGAAGTCCCCTTGAACTTGTGTGCGTCATCTACGGCGAACAGGCCGTCTACTGCGTCCTCCCTCCGGGTTAGATCCGAGTACTCTGTGGGCCGATGTTCGCTCTACATGTCCTAGCCATCTCAGACGTCCAATACGAAGTTTTTTGATTAGGTCGATGTTGATGTACAGCTCCCACAGTTCGTCATTGAATCTTCTCCTCCAAAACCCGTTAACGCAAACTTTGTTTACTTAGGCAGCACTGCCTCGACCAAAGGTGGCAAGAGACAACAAGGGAACCGAAAAAAGATTTATGCATTTGCAAAGTCCAAGTTCACACTTGGTTGTGGTTATTAAATCGATTTGTTTTACCCATACAACAGTCATATAGTTCCTTTATTTTTTTCATGAACATACACACATGCAGCTGTATGTTATGCGCTACATCTATGGACTATTACTCATTTTCTGCAGACATTTTCTAACTACTCGTATCATTCTATACAGTATATAATCATAATCTGCATGCACATTTATTGTTCTGCAAATGCAAGTCAAGTATCTATCCACTCGACCGATTGCTATAAAAGTTAATTCACCTGTGATTGCCCAAATTACTGATAATTTAATCTCAAACGCAATACAACTTCCCGACTACCGCAGCAGACATGGTGGTATCCCCCCAAACATGACAACAAAATGCTCCAAAGAGACCACCAACTTTTCGAAAGAGAAATCAACTCCGGGGTTCTCTCACGCACGCAACTAAACCAAGAAGTGGTGGAACCTACGTAATCGCTTCTCTTAAAGTATCTCAATCGATTAAAACAACTATCTATTGCATGGAGGTAGGTGCCCGTTTTGGATTCAGTCAACGACGGACTTTCGAACGATAATATTCGGTTGCGGTAAGTCGCGCTTTTGGATACGAAAACGCAGTGGATATAAATAAAGATACAAGTTCGAGATACACTTGAAGTGCAATTGAAAATTAAGTAAAGAAAAAGATGAAAAATTATAGTGTGACTATGTGAAAGTGACGGAAAAATTGAATACCATTAACGGTTGATGATTTTCAGTCACAGTTGAGCTCGTTTACAAATAAATGAATTGCACAAGTGAGTGCTATAATGTATCTCAAGGTGTGTTTTGTGTGAAATTAATCTAACTCAGCTAAGTGTGAGTTAGGGAAATCGATACCTACCTACTCTCTTGTGTCAATATTCAAATTATGACCTAGAAATTCGAAAAAAAAGAAAAAAAAAAAATTAAAACAGTTCTGGTTCGCGTATCTGGTTTTATTTTTTCGTTTCCTCCTTATACAGCATCTGTTTACATCTGTTCTCGTTTTACGGATAGAAACGCGCAAAGGAAAGAGAGCATGGCTACAGTAAGACGACCTGGACCGCCAGTGCCTCCAAGACCGCATACAATTCTATTGAAATCACGTACCGTAGATGCAGCAAGAGCCTTATCATCAATTACTGCATCGTCTAATCGTTCGCCAGTAGCTAAATCAACTGTATCTTCAACTGATGAAGATGGCAGAACAGTTGTATACAAATCCCCCTCATTCAATCTACAGAAAAGGCAAGAACAACGAGAGAAGAGGTACTCGTTTAACATAGCTGATAGCTCTTACGGTTCTACGGTGATTGAAAGGGGATTCGGTCCACCACCGTTGCACGCTAAACCCACAGTGGCGGCAAAAAGGCCACCAAGACCGAGTGCTCCAGTACCAGTCATCAAAGCGGATAAGAATCTCTTGAATAATAACAACTCATCGTCAGCAATCGATAACAGCACAGAGATTGTTATTGTTGGGAATAATAACAATGCGAGTCCCCCACAACCGAAGCCAAGAACTTTGATATCCAAAGCTCCTGGTGGGTTTCTACGTCGTTCCAAAACTACGCTCGATAATTTCACCAGGTCCACTATAACTATTCCCACTGTATCCAATGGTGATAATAATAATAACAGTATCTGTGGTGACACAACTGGCACCCGCATTACTAAAACATTTGACATAAAAAATAATTTGAAAAATGCCGCTGAAAGGTTATTCTCAGAAATCGTTAGTCATTCGAAGGACTCCAAATACCAAACAAAATCATTGAATCCCTTACCGCCGCTTCACCGCAGCGAATCGTGGAAGTCCAAGGACTCCCATCAAATTGAACCCGATCAGAATGGTAACTCGACACGAATTAACCTATCTCCGATCAAGCCCAGATTAGAGGATCCTATTCCACCGGAGAAGAAAATTGTCTTCCAGGAAATGCTAATCTCTGAATTAGCTGCCATGCGTCAGCGATCCAGCTCTGTTGATCAGTTGAACTCACGATCGGACTATAGTATCTGTGAGGATCACAATAGATTTGAAATTGACAAGCCTGGCGATGTGAGGGGCTTCGATGATGTATCTGTAGGTGAGAAGTCGATGGATGATATTAAATCGATGGATGACAGCGGAACGGGTAGTGCGTTAACACTTTCGTTGAATGAAAATAATATCTATAAAAGCAAACGGGTACGTCAACGCTGTCCATCGGGTTGTTCTACAGATTCATCGCCTTGCGGCACGGAACGCTCGAGGATACGTACTTCGGATTGGATTGAGGTTGGCGAGAATGGCAAAGCGGAGGTCATGACGAGCTGCCAAATAAGTTTAGAAGACTCTGGCTTGGAGGACGAGGAGAGGCCGGACGATGGTTCATCGGGCGTTGGTGATTCATGGGATAGCGTTAAAGAGGCCAAAAAGGAGGAGGAGGAGACGAGTCTAAGAGCAAGGAGGTGAGTTTTGAATAATGCTTATCTATTTCTTTTAATGCTTATAAAGTTAACTGGAGAATACCTCTACAAGTCCAACTGATTAGATTTCGACTAATAGGTCGGTGTACTTGTAAGTGTAGGTTTTATTGGAAGGATTAAGAATGAATGGTGAATTTGGTTGGATGTCACGGTATTTTGGTATTTATCGTAGATTCGATTGAGGCAAGTGTTAGTCCCTTACCACTGCTTGGTATCTTCACTTCAAAAGTAACTCATTTTGCTTGATCTTAAACATAACATTGAGAAAGTGCGATGGCGATGATATCGTTTGTGTTTCTCAGTAGATCAGATCATGTCTTTCATGTTAATATCTGTTCTGCACACTATGAACAGCCCTTTTGGTGTTTTCCGGGATTCGAACATTGACCGACACACTCACCACTGCGCCCACATGCCAAGAGGATGACTGTACTTAATTTATCGGGATCCCGACATCAGACATCTTGTTCTAGTCAGGGATTTACTTCAGCAATATTTGGCTTATCTTCGATCTGCCGGGCCAGAACCCACACTGGCATCTGCCGATAAGTCTGGTGCAGAGAGGATTTTATATGCGATATTTAGCAGGGATAGGCCTCGGTAGTTTCTATAGAACATTGGATCAGTTTTCTTGCAGATGTGTCATATAGGGCTGATATTCCAATCGTCTCGCATGCTTTCGTCTACTCACAGGTGGTTGTGAGCTAAAGCCATTACTGCAGCAAACCCGGGGTTTGTTGTTTCTTAGCATTCTTGTTGGGAAGATGAGAAGACTTCTACTGAATGTTGGCTTCGTGCCCTATCACATTCATCTTCTTATATACGTTGAGCAGCTATAGCTTCAAATGATCTCTTTTTGAACATGGCAATGCCAGCTGAACCGGTCGCGTTTTATTTTTCGTGAGATGGCTTCTTTGACGTGAAAGCTTCCACGGATTTTCGAACTTCATATTCGATCACTCCTGCTGTCTTTCCAAGATCAGCTACCGTTAATATACTCTCATAATCTTTATATATCGTCCAACATTGTGAACCGTATGTGAGCGCTAGACACACAACTGCGGTGTAGAGCCTTTCTTTCAACTTAGGGTGCATATTTCGGTCACACAAGGTAGCGGAGTTTTCTCGCCACTTCATCCACCCTACACTTGCGAGATGATTGATGTCGTCATCACAGACGTTTGAACTTTTCGCACTTGGGAAGCACGGTTCCAATCAAATAAAGGTCTGGAATAGGCCTGAGTGGATCAGAGAACTGCACAAGTACTCTGTCGTTTTTTAACTAATGTGGTACCCACTTCCCTCCAAAACGTCCAACCATCCGTTAAGTGCTCATTTCACGGACGTAGGATCCTGACTTATGATGGCTTTATCAGTAAAGAATAATTGGGGTTCGTCAATTCACCTTCAAGTAGATAGCCAAGGACTGTAATAAAGAGCAAAGGACTTAAGACGCTTCCCCGCTTTCACTGGGAACTCTTCGGTTAATCCAGCCGGGTATCTTACTTTGTCTTTGCTCTTTCGTATATGCCCATGATCATCTGTACATAGGTTTCTGGAACCCCTCGATGTCTTAGCGCCACCCGTATCAGATATCGTGGTTGTCTGTCGAATGCTTTTTCAAAGTCTACCAATACAATTTGCAAATCCTTTAAGAAATTACTATGTGTATTCTTTGTGACCCTTATACTTTGGATTGTACTTGCGGTTGATTTACCCGCAACAAACCCGCATTGATCATCTGACAGCCGTATTATTTTTCGCAGTCGGTCACCTAATACCCGCTCAATGTTCTTCTTCATCGAACAGTAATGATCACAGTTTCGCGTATCATCATTCCCTTTGTACACAGGGAAAATGTAGCTATCCCTCCATTGAGTCGGCATTGAATCAATGCTCATAAGATTCGAGATTTGAATTCTGAGCCATCTGAACCCAATGTCTACCAGAACTCAGAAGGCATGTCGTCTGACATAACAGCTTTTCGTCTTTTTGAATATTCGACCACCTCACTAACTTCTTCGACTGTAATGTCAGGTTTTTCTTCACAGTTAGGGGTGGCTCTTTGAAAGTATAGCTGGGAAAACTGTTCATTCAAAAGTCCTTCACAATATTGTCGCCACCTGTGCAGTATTTGTTCGTCTCTTCTGTTAGAGCGGCACATTGACCAAGCTTTGAAAGCCTCTTTCTTCTTATTTATTACTTCTCTAGCTTCATCACTCCACCACCATGTTTCGTTGGCGCGTTGGTGATGGCCTTTTGAAGCTCCAAGCAGTGATTTGGCCTTCTTTAAGCAAGTTCGCTGTAGGGAATCTCACGTATTTTGTGCTCTGCGCTCTTCATCCTCAGCTCCGTTGATGGTGTGAAAGAAGTTATTTTTCATTACGAAAACAAAAGCCTCGCCTTTTTCTTTATACAGATTGTACCACTTGACTTTCCGAGAGACCCTTGTTTGTTTGCTTTTCTTCGCTGTCTCCATAGAAATTTCTGTTAGCACGAGACGGTGTTGCTGAGCGATTGCCTCTCCAGGATCACTTTGTAATCTTTTACCCGAGGCTTCATGAAACTTTCTTTTAAATGGTAGTCAATCTGGGTTTCACTTCCACTACTAGTGTAAGAGATAAGTTGCCGGCTTTGTTTGATGAACATGGTATTTAACACAATAAGACCGTGATTTGCACATGCTTAGCTTAGATTAGGTAGATGGGTGCCTTGTGACAAGGAGTCACTGCTCACTTAGACCAACAGTACGGGTCCATTGTGCCCAATCATTTAACCCTAGAAACGCTGTAATGCTTAGGATGTCTTCATCAGGAAGTTTCGTTTGACATCCCGACGTGTCCATTCAAATCTCCTCAAACAAACAGAAACTTTTTTATTCCTTATACGCCCTTCAAAAGCTGACTTGGTGTAGGTTCTTGACTATCACTTCGGATTCGATTTAAATCCCTATTCCTAACTTTACTTATATAGTTAATTTCAACAGTTTCAAAGTTAGAGTCAACTTTTAGGCAAAACTCATAATTTAATTTATAATCTTCGCCAATCAAAAGTCATATACCCATTGAAATGCGTACCCACGTGTGTATCTTTCTTCTTCTTCCTTTTATCAGCGAGGTTATGATCCGAAAACAAGGGATCACAACCCTCCCACTTCACCGCATTTCTACTGATCCGCCTATGGGGTTCGCCTATTTGACCTCAGAAATTATCGGCAGGCCTGCCGATTTTGGATCACTCGGTTACTGAGGCCAATGAAATGCCGATGTCGTCGCATTTGTCGGATCCAGGCGTTTATATGCCTGCCTTTCCTACATCGCGATGTCTTTGGAACGTGCATTGATATTGCCTTCTTAACAGGGTTCAAATGATTTCTTCTTTGAACGTGGCAATACCAACTTAGCCGGTCGCGCTCTATTTTTTGTACGATGGTTTCCTTGATGTGAAAGCTTCCACGGATCTTCGAACTTCTTATTCGATCAAGCTTTGTCACTCCTGCTGTCATGCGAAGCATCTTCATCTCAGCTGCCGTTAATTTACTCTCATACTTTTTGTACATCGTCCAACATTGTGAACCGTACGTGAGCGCTGGACGTACAACTACGGTGTAGAGCCTTCCTTTCAACTTAGGTGGCATTTTTTTATCGCAGAAGATAGCGGAATTTTCTCGCCACTTCATCCACCCTACGCTTACACGATGATTGATGTCGTCACCACAAGTTGCTTAGCTATTGATCATAGATCCCAGATATTTGAACTTTTCGCAGTTGGGAAGCACTGTCCATTCAAATAAATGTCTGGAATAGGCCTGAGTGGATTAGAGAACGGGCAGCACAAGTACTCTGTCTTTTTTGAACTAATGCGATACCCATTTCCCTCCAAAACGTCCACCCACACATCAAGTGCTCGTTGCAGGGATGTAGGATCCTCACTTATGATGGCTCCATCGTCAGCAAAGAATAACTGATGTACCTTGGGGTCCATCACTTTACCTTCAAGCAGATAATCAAGGACTGTAATAAAGAGCAAAGGACTTAAAACGCTTCCCTGGTGCACCCTGACTTTGATTGGGAACTCTTCGGTTACCCCAGCGGGGCATCTTACTCTTGTCTTTGCTCCTTCGTACATGTCCATGATTATCTGTACATAGGTTTCCGGAACCCCTCGATGTCTTAGCGCCACCCATATCAGATCTTGTCGTTGTCTGTCGAATGCCTTTTCAAAGTCAACCAATACAATATGCAAATCCCTTAAGGAATCATGATGTTTTTCCATTATGATCCTTATACATTGGATTGCATCTGTGGTTGATTTACCCGAGACAAACCCGCACTGATCATCAGATAGCCGTATTATTTTTCGCAGTCGGCCACCTAATACCCGCTCAACGATCTTCATGGTGTGTGACATCAGCTTGATCGAACGGTAGTTATCACAGTTTCGTGTATCACCCTTCCCTTTTGTATACAGGGCGAAGGTAACTTTCCCTCCATTGATTCGGCATTGGATCACCTCTCACGAATTTGGAGATGAGAATTCTGAGCCATCTGAACCCGATGTCTCCCATCTTTTTCCAGAACTCAGAGGGTATCTCGTCTGGCCCAACCGCTTTTCGTTTTTTGGAGTATTTGACCGCCTCACTAACTTCTTCGACTGTAATGTCGGGTATTTCTTCACAGTTAGGGGTGGCTCTTGGAAAGTATAGCCAGGGAAACTGTTCATTTAAACGCTCTTCACAATACTGCCGCCACCTCTGCAGAATTTTGTCGTCATCCACAAGAAGCTGGCCAAGAGCATTGCTAATGAACTTTGGCGAACGAATCTCCTGAGCATTCTTCCTTCTTTGGGCGGCTATTTTGAAGATAGTGGCGCTCTTGTTCATATTGTGTCTTTGCAGCTCCTGGATAGCCTGGTTTGCATCAGCAGCCGGGGAAAATATTTTCTCCAGCTCCCGATACATGCCCTCCGTACTCTCTGCTTGAAGCTGGGCGCACTTCTTCTTCGCTTTTTTCTTGCAGCATCTGTATTCCATTTCGAGGCGAGCTTTTTCCTCACTATTATTAGAGGGGCACTTTGACCAAGCTTTGAAAGCCGCTTTCTTCTTATTTATCACTTTCTTAGCTTCATCACTCCACCACCATGTTTCTTTGGCGTGTTAATGGTGGCCTTTTGAAGCTCCTAGCAGTGATTTGGCCTTCTTTAAGCAAGTTCGCTGTAGGGAATCGCACATATTTTGTGCTCTGCACTCTTCATCCTTAGCTCCGTTGATGGTGTGAGAGAGGTATGAATGGATCTGAGAATAATAAAACAGACATGGAGATACAAAAGTAGGTATTGTACTATACTATATAAGAATTTCAGCATACAGCATTTCAGCATGTTTCTAGATCAGAATTCGCAGAAAAATCGGTCAACCATTTTAACCATTGTGACTATAAACAAAAAAAAAAACCAAAAATGATTCAACAATGCTTGGTTACAGCAGCTCTGTATATATAGCCTTGCTCTCAAAAATAACTTGTTTACTTAATTGTGGATCGTTATTTTTATTTGCCGATTATTATTAATTTGAATCAGCAACTTTCAACATGCTACTCTCATTCGCATTGATTTCGTTGATATTTATTTAATCTGTGAATTAGCGATGGTTATGTTTTGCTGTTGCTGTTGCTATTGTTTTTTTTTCTAATAACTATTCCGAAAGTCCTTGGAATACTTTCGATGTGCCTACTTCTATATTTTGCTTGTGACTTCATTTTTAAATTAAATAAATAACTTTCATTGCTATATTGTACTTGTATTCATAGGGTACATAGGTTTATTTCTAATTCTTTCAGACATTCGAAGAATAAAATAATAAACTTTTACTAGTGTTCTGATTAAAATTTTAACATCTCTACAGTATAATTGAATTATTAAAATTATAACGCCTGCGCGCAAATTTTTTAACAGCCACCTTATTCATTTCCAGCGCTCTTGACACTTGTGCATTCTGTCAGATGGAGCATACTTACTACTTACTTACTTAGGTGACGCTACAGTTAGGGGTGAACCTGGGTCTCCACCAACACACATACTACACTGCACGATTTTTCGGCGCGGTTAATATGAGGAATAAAATCAAACGCAACATGCAGCGTTAAATCACGTCCAGAAATGGTTTTGTCAAACTACACAATAACCATTTGCTGCGATTTTGTCATTCTGTTCATAGTTTTCAAACTGAAGGGATTCATTTTGACTTTAAAGTCAAGTCCAACAGTGATAATCTATGCTACTGATGGCTCCTTAAAGTTGTATCTTTAACGAGACGATTGACATTGCAAAGAGTAAAACACGCTCGCTGGTGTTGCTCCTGTTACCGAGGCTGTGTCTTGGCATTGAAACCATCCGTGAAGTATTCAATTGTAGATAAAAGGTGCATATAGGAGCTTTAATTCTATCTTAACTTATTCAATACTAACGGGACATACATAAGTATATGTCCCATTAGGTGTTCTCGTTATACTAAAGGCAAACATTTTTAGAGGGTCATTCTGTAGCTATGATACAACTGTGACAGCCGACTGCGGCCATATTTGAAAATATTTTGCTATCATTATGTTATGTCATAGTCACCATTTTACCATGGAGCGCTACACGTTTCAACAACGCATTGAAATCGTAAAAATTTATTATCAAAATCCCCCTGGGCATAAAATCATTTTCAGCGACGAAGCGCACTTTTGGTTGAATGGCTGAGTAAACAAACAAAATTGTCGATTTTGGAGCAATGAAAATCCAAGAGAGATTATGCATATCGAGAAATTCACAATTTGATGTTGACTATGGGCCAAGGACATAATCGGACCTTATTTTTTCAAAGATGAGCATGGGCGGGAGCTGACTGTCAACGGAGAGCGATACCGGGCCATGATAATGGAGTTTGCTTGGCCGGACATTGATCGTTTGGTCATTGGCGACATGTGGTTTCAACAGGATGCTGCGACGTGCCACACATCGATTGAAATGCTGGAGATATTGAAGGCGAAGTTTCCGGGTGGCGCAATCTCATGAAGAGCCGACGTCAATTTGCCGCCAAGATCGTGCGATTTGACGCCCTTAGGTTACGTTAGGTAGATGGGTTGGATGGATGGATGGATAGATGGATGGATGCCTTGTGACAAGAAGAATCACTGCTCACTTAGACCATCAGTTCGGGTTCATTGTAAATATTATAAAAAAAAAATTATTTAACCCTGAAAACACTGTAAAGATAGCCCGCTGTAAAAACCACTCAGATAGCGATATGAATTTCAGGAGGTCCGTCAACTCTGCATTGCCTAAGTCCTCCAGCTCCGAGAAGGAGTAACTACCAAGAGCCATCATTCTTTTGATGAAAAGGGCAGGACAATCACACAGCAGGTGAGGAATAGATTCAATTTCTTCTTCGTCCCTGAAACTTCTAAAACAGTCGTTATACAGCACACCGAGTCACTCCGCGTGGACGCCAATGGCACAATGACCAGTAATTATGCCAGAAACGACACGTGCACTATAACGACTAAGTTTCACCAGGTTGATCTCTTCTTGCTGAAGGCCGGCCATAGCACCCTGGCCGTTGCACATGTTTCCAGGTGAACCCAGCATCTGTTTGCTTGACCGATGGCTTCATCTTCTATTTTCTTCCGTAAGGAAAATTGGGGTTACAACAAAAGGGAGACCCCGCGATAAGTGCAGCGCCGACTCTTTTCTAGCAAGCTCGTCAGCCCTTTCGTTTTCTTCGATATCCATATGCCCTGGTACCCAGCAAAGCGTGTCCGCATTGGCTCTAGATATCTCGTTTAAAAGTGATTTGCAGGTCTTCACAAGCCTCGACCTAATAACAGCAGAGTCCAGATCCTTAATGGCTGCCTGGCTGTCTATATAGACAGTGATCGTTCTACCAACGATATTACTTTCGTGTATAGTTTCAGCAGCCTGTATGATGGCTGTGGCTTCGGCCTGAAAGACGCTGTAGTCGTCGCTTATTCTAAAGGAGTGCTTTATTCCTAGGGCTTCACAGTAAACTCCGACTCCCGTGCCAACGTCTATCTTAGAACCGTCGGTATAGAACGCCAACTCCTTTTTCTTAATGGTTCTTCGGCGGTTCTTCCAGTATATTCTGTCAGGAATTCTTGTAGAATTCAAATGCTAGCATTGTGTTCATGTTTCATGTTTCCGCCAATCCACTGATAGTCCCCCATCGGGACAAAATGGGGACATGGGCGTAATGGCTCGTTGACCACAATCGGCCTTCTCTCAGTCTTATAGCGGTTTTGGCCACCATACTGCTACAGTATATATCAAGCGGAATGAAACTAAGTGTGGTTTCCATTGCCGCTGTTGGTGTTTTTCTCATTGATCCCATGACTCCGATGTACGCTGCCCTCTGGATTTTGGTGAGGTTTGAATTTGACGTCCTTAAACTTTTTTCTTTGGGGTAACGTTCAATCTCTGGTCTATGCCAATAAGCCAGCAACAATTCCCGACCTTGAGGACAACTTACTTGTGTGTGCCTGAGTGATCCAAAATTGGACCTCTCGCCGCAAAGCCATTCGAACATAATGGTATCAAATGCTCTTTAATTGAAATGAAAAGGTTCCGCTATATGTACCTCAAATACAACATGTTTTATTTAAATTCAAAGATGTATGGTGCTGAATGAATGACCCTTTATTATAAGCAGCTCATTGTTTATGCATCTAATTCTTTGTTTTTTTTTTCCAGAAATAGGACATACGTAAATATGTACATACCATTAATTGGTTTGGTGTCCGACTGACATTTACTGTCCCAGGACATTTTCTCTGTCCTTAGATATCCATTTTCTAAATGCGCAATAATATACGCTATTTGGGCCATAAGTAACCAATGCACATCACAAAAGATTTTGTATCTGTAAGAAAATATCCGTACATTGTATTATTGTAAAGCTATGTACACTGTTTGCAATATTCACTGGCAATTGGGCCCCAATCGTTACATTTTTAATGTATGTATGCTTGACCGTTTGCCGTTTTGCAGTGTCTGGCATATGTAGTAGTTTGTAAAAAAAAAAAATTGGAAGTTGGTCAAACAGCTTAACTGGACATCACTTGCCAGGAAAAATTGTCAAACGTTTGACTGTTTCTGAAATGATGTAATCGTAGTTTAAGAAAGTCTACTATGATGCTTGAATCGTCAATATCGAGTCGCGAAGGGGCTTTAAAGTTATGGGAATTTGTGCGCCGTTTGATCGCGAAAGCTGTAACGCGAGGGACTTGCTCCGCAAGCTAGTTTTTCAGAGCAAAATAAGATAGTAAGTATTGTACTTGGTACCGAACCCTTAGTATTTTGCTAAGTTCCAAGATGACGATCTTATACCGCATGAGTTTCCGTTCACGTTGATGGGATCTACTACTATTACTTGCTATACGCACACATTTTCGTATCCATCCACTCTGCATTGTCCCTTTCTAAACAATCTTTTCCTACCGTAGGTATGTATGTATCTACTATGGAAGAATAAACACAATCCTTAAGTACACACTTCAAGCCAAAGAATATTACGTATGATGTGCGGGTTGATGTACAATAGAATATTGAAGATTGAATTGAAAGCCCAAACCGCAAAAACAATGACGGTGCGTATCTTAAACGCAAACACTTCTGAAGGACTATCCTCTACCATTTTGAAGATACTCTTAAATGTGTTGTCGCATCAATCGATTTTTTTCTTCTAAGAGAAAGCCAGAGCCTGTTAATAGAGGGAATGGGTTGAGGAAGGTTTTCTTCTTTCTTTTTTGCCATTTTCAAGGACAGCCAAACCGAATCGGATGTACTTGTGTATTACATCATCAAAGTGTGATGGCATTTTGCTACGATGTTATGATATCGAACGTCTTTTTGCGTAGTTACATATTTGAGTTTCGGATCTCAGTTTTGAATAAACACTTCAATGCCAAAATCAAACCCTGAGAGAAGTTAGAGTATTTTTTTGTTCTGTTTAGGGAAGGCTACTGTAATAAATATAGCTAATTCTAATAGCTCTCCTTTGTTGATATTTCAGTAGTCCTCTATTCCCATTAATTAAGGACGCTTTGTGTTATTTCCTCATAAAAATGGCATTCATTACTGTTTTGTTATTAAGCAAATTACGTTAATGGAGTATCATAGCAGATGTGGTAATAAAATCAACATCCTCTTTGAAAATTCTAATTAATCCTTAAAATTCGTCCGTTTTAAGTATTTCAGAATACCGAGCAGAATATGTATACATAAGTTATTTAGTATGTTTCCAATGATTTTCATAATTTGTCATCCATGCTTAATGAACAAGGATTTAATTGAATTTAATATATTGATATGATATTTCATCTATGCGATTTCCTTCTCCAGTTTTACACATTTGTGTAGCTAAACCTTCTTATGAAAAACATTTTTATAATTAAAGCAGCACATAAGCTATTTATTTACCTTTTAATCATGCCATGTTGTAGCGGTTAGTGCGTTCATGGTTCGAGTCCCAAGGTTTGATCCCAAAATGCTGTGCCCATCATATATGCAGAAAAACATTGAGCTGACAAGGAAGTTGATACAAGAACCCTGTTTAGTTTACCCATATTCCCCCACTCGTAGACAAAGCTAAATATTTAGGAAGCTGGAAGCTCTATATCCTAGAATACGCCAATAAAGCAACTACAGCTCTGTACTCAACAGTAAAGCCCTATCTCGAACAACTAAGGAGACTCTATATAAGACCTTCATCATCCCAGTCCTGCTTTACGGCGCTGAAACATGGACTTTATTAAAAGAGGATGAAAATATCCTTAGTCGCTTCGAGAGAAAAAATCTTTGTAAGATTTTCGGTCCCGTTTGCGTTGACGGGTTTTGAAGGAGAAGATTCAATCAGGAACTATACGAGCTGTACAGCGACATCGGCTTAGTCAAAAAACTGCGTATTGGACGTCTGAGATGGCTAGGACATGTAGAGCGAATGGACACCAACGCTCCGGCCCGCAGAGTCTTCGAATCTAATCCCGAGGGACGACGTAGTAGAGGGAATCATTGCCGTAGGTGGCGCGCACAAGTTCAAGGGGACCTCGACCAACTTGGAATTCGCAACTGGAGGCAATTAGCTAAAGACCGAGCTAAATGGAGAGGCTTGTTGGTTGAGGTCCAGGTTCACCCCAAACTGTAGCGCCACCTAAGTAAGTAAGTAAGCTCTGTACTGCTGTAAGAAAGTTATACAAAATAAATAGGGACTCCAGGCACGAATTACATACTGGCTCTATGTATCTATGTATCATCAAGCTCACACTAACGTATGGCGTGATCGTTTGGTCGACAGCCTTGGAGAAAGCTGTTCACCTTACCTATCTTGGCCGTATGCACAGGTCGGCTTGTCAATGCATCAGTGGAGCACTAAGAACCACAACTACAATGGCTCTAGACATTTTGTTTTACTTATCACCCTTGGATATCTATAGCAACAAGTGGCAGGTCGTGCAGCAGCTCGCGTGTAGGCCATATCTCACTGATCTAATCTAAGTACTGGACACTTCTCTATTCTTAACGATCTCGATCTCCTTCCACAAAACACCGGCTATATACTCTTACAACTTCCGTTTGACAAACAAATTTGAAACCCGCATCCCCTCCAGTTTTGACTCGGAAGAAGATCTGGGGTTGCAAGAGGTATCCATATGCTTCCACACTGATGAATCGAAAACAGAATAAGGAGTAGGAGGGGGTGTCTTCTCTAATAATTTAAACATAAGTATCTCTTTCCGTCTTCCTAATCATTGCAGCTTTTTCAGGCGGAGATTATGGCGTGGCGATAAAGGAACCCCTATCGTGGCTAAGGTAAATTTTTTTGACAGTCAAGATGCGATCAAATCCTTGGAATCTGTTACATTCAATTCATAAACTGCTCTAAATTGTCGCCTGTCTCTTAGCGAGATGGTTAAACAATTCAATAGATATTCACCTCATTTGGATGCCGAGACACAGAGATATTCAGGGGAATTGCATGGCGGACGAACACTAGCTTATCGATTTCACCGATCAAGTGAAATATCGGTATCCCTCTCGCTACAGTAAAACTGCTGCTTAAGCTCAACTCCATCAACGCAACCAACCGTAGATGGGCAAACGGTACTACGTGCGTCGTGCAGGGCTCTTTCCGTTCGTAGAAAATTGCATTTAGGAGCCTACTTCTTCAACAGCTTAGGCGACTTGGCTTCATAGCAAGCTGCAATTTGTTCTAAGGCTAGTTCTTTTTGGGGATCATATATGCATGTAGTAACAACTCCATTGCACTGATTTTCCATACAAATTCATTAGTTAATTGTCTTCAAACCACTTCTACTTCTAATGCGTGACAACTAAAGTCATCATAGCAAGTGGGTAGATGCCAAAGTCAGAAGACTTTGGATTTTGTTTTATTGACTTTGTGTTCACTTTGGCATTTCTTTAAAATAAAAATAAATGTCGTCCTTAAATTCGAGAATAATCCATAATTATCACCCTGATTACCGTTGGCGTTTTATGCTTTTCGACGATTGTCGTTTTATTCCTCAGATGTACCACGAATTCATTTTCATAACTTTTTTAATGGGAAAGAGTTGTAATAGTATTCCACATGACAAAAATAATGCTTAGTGACGTTTAACGGTCAGCAGGTCGTAGCTATGAATAAAACGACAATCGTCGAAAAGCGTAAAACACAAACGGTAATTGGGGTGAATAATTAGTATCGCGTATGAACGAAATTCGACCGAGGGGAAATAAACAAACACGGTTTTTCTTTTCTGCAAATCTACGGCACAGTTCCTTTCGAATGATATAATTTTCATCCCCCTCCTTTTATAATAAATACTAAAAAAACGTACGATAAAATTCGTGTTCACGTATTAATATATAAGATACAACATCTTTTTTATGATATGCCATTTGTTTTGACAGTGATAAGCTTAGACTACAGATAAAAGCTACAATATTAAATAGAATATACATGAATTAGACAAGAAGGAGTTAAGTTAAAATAGATTACATTATTTTTTAACTATCTATTTTGAGATAAATAAATAATTAATACATTTTTAAACCTTGCTGCGTTTTCAATACGTCTAATATTACGCGGCAAAGAATTCCATAAGCGGATAGCATTAATAAAAAACTAACGCTCGGAGGTAAGGTATAAGTATCGAGGATGAATTAAGTGGCCAGATCTGTTTGAGGAAGTCATTATTAATTTTTCATAGAGGTACGGGGGTTGTCGTGATTGCCGGATGTGTGAGAGCAAAGTTACGGTGCGAAACTGTAGAAGGCTATCAAATGTCATGTCGAAAATGCGTCTGGAAAAGCTTGACACATGGTCGTACCTTCGTAGGCCGAAAACGTACCTAATAGCATTGTTAAAGGTGACACACAGTCTTCTTTTACTGACAGAGCTACACTTTCCGAAAATTTCGCATCCATAAATTAGTGTTGGTATGGCCAACTTTTTTGCCAGCATAATGCGGGTCCTAACAGGAGTAAAGGATTGAGTTGCCCACAAAGTTCTAGGTTAGGTTAGGTAAGTGGGCAGGTGTAGGGGGATAGAAAACCTCCACACCACACTCAGGTCAGTATAGACCCATTGTGATACCCAAGGGGGGAAAGGAGATAGAAAAAGGAAATCCCTACCTCGTGGAAAAATACCGTCTTGTAAGTATCCTAAAGAAAGAACTAAGTACTCACTGTGTCCTAGATACAAACCATCCAGAGGATTTGATGAAGTTTGCGATGTCATTTATTGGTCTGTTGGACAACTCTTCTAGATCCTCAAAGAAGTGTTGCCCAAGGATCTTGTTTCTCAAATGATAGAGGCCTGGGCAATGACAGAGACAGTGGGCGGTGTCCTCCTGAGCCTCCTCGTCGCCGCAGCCTCTACAAAGGTCGTCGCTAGTCACACGTAGTTTTTTCATGTGGTACCGCATGGTGTTATGCCCCGTAATGACTCCAATTAGAGTAGAGAGGGATTTTCTGTGCCTCTGTATGAGTCTATTGGTTCTTACTCTGTCAAAAGCGGGCCACAGCTTGCTCGTGGTGACACAAGTATCTAAACAGGTCCACCTATTGTTAGCCTCCGTTATGGCTTTGTTTCCTGCTACGAGCTTAAGGGCGCAAGGCGGGATGTACACCGAGGGGTCGGATTGGTCCGAGCTTAGTGCTGAGCCACCTCTAGCCAATTCATCGGCTTTCTCATTCCCTGGAATGCCTTCATGACCAGGGACCCAGCAGAGCCTTACCTCGTGCTGTGTTCCAAGAACCTTGAGCTCTTCTCTACAACACTTCACAAGCTTCGATTTTATTTCTATAGCAGATATTGCTTTTATCGCTGCCTGGCTGTCGATGAAAAAGGTGATATCCTCTCGTGGTATTGCCCTCATCGCAGTCTCACGAGCTGCTATTGTAACTGCTAGGACCTCCGCCTGGAAAACGCTGCTGTAGTTCGGAAGCCGAGCTGACATGGAGAGGCCAAGCGTTTCAGAGAAGATGCCTGCGCCTACACCTATTTCCATTTTGGATCCATCGGTGTAAACAGCTAAGGATCGCTCGTTAGGCGTTCTGTCATTTTTCCAGTCTTCCCTGCTCGGATAGGTGCTAGAGAATGGTCTTAAGAAGTCTAGGTAAGGCGTTAAGTAGTCTGTATTAGATACACTGCCTAGATATCTCTGCAGGATCGTGGTGTGACCCATTGCATTTGGTCTCCAGCTATCTGTTTGGCTTAATCTTACGGCACTATGGGCTGCCGATACTTGTATAAAGATGTCTAGCGGAAGCAGATTGAGAATGGCCTCGAGTCCTGCTGTAGGTGTCGTTCTCATCGCACTGGTTGTGGCGATGCACGCTAGTCTTTGTACTTTTGTGATAGCAGCTAAGTTATTTATTTTGCTGGCTGCCTGCCACCATACAAGGCTGCCATACGTTAGTATTGGCCTTACTATAGCTGTATACATCCATAGGATGATTTTGGGGCTCGGTCCCCAAGTCTTCCCAAATATTCTATTACACGAGTAAAAAGCTATGGTGGCTTTTTGACTCTTTCGTTGATGTTTAGTCTCCAGTTCAGTTTCCTGTCGAGCACCAGGCCAAGGTATCTCGCACTGTCGGAGATACTCAGGGGAGTACCCCTTACGGAAGGAGTTACGAATTGTGGAATTATTCTTTTGTTAGTGAATAGTACTAACTCTGTCTTCTGGGGATTAACCGCCAGCCCACATCTCTCCGTCCAGGAGTCAATGATTTCCAGCGCCCCTTCGATTTGTTCGCTCAGGCTCGGGAGAAATTTACCTGTTGCTAGCAGCACAACATCGTCCGCATATGCAATGGCCTTGACGCCGCTGTTTCTAAGTTTAAGAAGGACTTCGTTCAGGACAATAACCCACAGTAGTGGGGATATAACCCCTCCTTGAGGGGTGCCTCTTGAGGCATATACTTCGAGCTTAGTACCTCCGAGTTCAACTTTGATATGTCTTTCCTTTAGCATATTGACGATCCATTTTATCACAGAATCGTGAATATTAAGGTTCGTTAGAGTTCTATTGACCGCTTCCGTTTTGACATTGTTAAAGGCTCCTTCAATGTCCAGGAAAGCGGCTAGTGTATATTCTTTATTTTTCAGTGATTTTTCTATTGAGCCGACTACACAGTGCAGCGCTGTCTCTACGCTTTTTCCTTTCGTATAAGCGTGCTGCGCTGGGGATATGTCACCTGGGCGTAGTTTACTACGGATGTATATGTCAGCTAGCCTTTCAAAGGTCTTTAGGACAAAGGAGGTAAGGCTAATTGGCCTAAAGTCCTTCGCAGTAGTGTGGCTTGCTTTACCGGCCTTGGGTATGAAGACCACTTTGACCTCTTTCCATGATCTAGGTATATACCCCCACATGAGGCTGTTGAGGTACAGTTCTTTAAGTACCGGGATGATTGTGGTTATTGTTTTCTGTAGCATGATCGGGATAATCCCGTCGGGTCCTGGGGATTTAAAGGGAGAGAATGATCCGATTGCCCACTCAATTCTTTCCTCTGTGATAAAATCTGTCGGAGTTTCCGTTACAAAACTACTGTTAGTTACGATGTTATTATCTGGATGGGCCGTACAACCCGGAAAGTGCGCTTTTAGCAGGGAGCTAAGCGATTCTGCACAGGATTCAGTCCACCTTCCGTCGGATTCCTTGAGAGATCCAAGAGTTTTTGATTCCCTGGATAGAATTTTTCTCAGTCTCGCAGATTCTGTCGTACCCTTGATTTCATTACAGAAGTGCTGCCAAGAGTGGCGTTTGGCCTTCTGTGTCTCGTTTTTGAAATTTCTCTGACTGGACTTATATTGTTCCCAGTCCGCTTCTAGCATAGTTCTTTTGGCCTTATTTAGAAGGTGTCTAGTTACTCTCCTAATTCTAGCTAGTTCAGATGACCACCAAGGTGGTGATTTTTTATCTTTTCGTTTGGTTTCTGGACATGCTTTGACATAGGCTTCATTAAAAATGGATGTAATATCCTCCGCCTTGCGGTCAATGTCGGCAGGTCCGAACCAGTTGCTATCCTGCAGGGATCTTACACCTTTCCTCACCTCGTTGTTAAATAGATCCCAGTTGGTTTTCCTGGGGTTCCTGTAGGGTTTGGGAGAGTCATAGTTGTTACCCACGAGGAATTCGATCAATTTGTGGTCGGAGTAGGACTCTTCCCCTATCACGTTCCACTTGTCAATAGTTAGGGTGCTCGAGTTACTGGCTAAAGTTACATCTATAACTTCTTGCCTGTTCTTTACTACAAAAGTAGGTTCGTTACCCCTATTCGCTACAATAAGGTTATTTTCAATTATAAACTCAAATAAAGACTCACCGCGTAAGTTTGTGTTGCTGCTACCCCATTGAGAGTGATGAGAGTTGGCATCACACCCCAGCAGCAAGTCCCATCTTTCCTGTTCCGCCTTTTGCACAAGAGAGCGGGTCAGTGTGGATGGCGGTCCCTCCTTGGCATCAAAAGGCATGTAGACGGCTGATAGAATCAGCGGGGAAAGCCCCCTCCGCTCAAGCCTTACCCACAAAGTTCTAAGTACACCATGACTTTTTCCGATCGCGGCGTTGATATGGTTATCCCCGGTCAGGTTGCGGTTAAAAATCATTCCAAGGTTTTTAGCCCTTTCAACATATTTAATAGGAGCGTTGTTTAGGACTATAGGAGGAAAGTAAGAAAGGTCCAATGTATACCTTGAAACAACTAAGCACTTGGATTTTGTAGGGTTTAACAAAATACCATTTGCCTGTGACTAACGCATAATATTCTCTAGGTCCTCATTGACGCAGGCGGCGCCATGCTCTATAAGGCCAAGTGGGCAACTCATGTACATTTGCACATCATCAGCATACATACCATATGCAAAGCGCAGTGTTTAGCAATGGATGGAAGGTCATTTACGTACAGAGAAAATAGAAGCGGTCCTAAGATAGATCCCTGGGGAACACCATTTAGAGTTTCTAGGAAATCTGACTGAATCCTGTCTAATCGGATAGCTCGCATCCTACCCGATAAGTAGGAATGAATAAATTTGACTGCACTAGTGGAAAATTTAAAAAGCCTAAACAACTTATCACACAAATGAGAATGGACAACAGTTTCAAATGCCTTGGAAAAGTCCAGCAGAACTAAAAAGGTCACCTTCTTTTCCTCGATAGCTTGCCGTGTATCCTCAGTAATACTTATTAAAGCCGTTATACAACTGTGGTTTTTTCGAAAACCGGATTGATATGTCGTCAAGAAATTGCCATTGTTGAAGTGTAAACTCATTTGATTTTGTAATATTCTTTCAAAAACTTTTGATAAATATGGCAGAATTGAGATAGGTCTAAACTCCTCACGTTTAGAATCTTTGGGAATAGAAACGATTTTTACCAATTTCCATTGTAGAGGATATTCCCCAGTTGTCAAAATTGAATTAAATATATATGTGATATATGGGAGTATGATTGGCAATATAATTTTCAAAAATAGAGGATTAATTTCGTCCAGTCCTACAGCTGAGGACTTGATTGAGAGGAGACTTTCAACCACTTCAGCACAGTCTACTGTTCTGAAGCTGAAAATTCCAAATTATAAAGCACAAAAAGTGAAAATAGTTTAACTGCAAAAAAAAAAAAAAAAAAAAAATCAAGTGGCAACACCTTCACATACTCAAATTCATTTATTGGTTCTCAAAGCACAAAATCCCAAAGTCCTTTGACAAAACCCATATACACAGCGAGGATTGATGGCGGCTGCATGATCATTCTGCCTGTCTGCCATCGGCTGTGTGGCAGGATGGTTGTGATAAAGTATATGCGAATTTTAGGAAAATTACAAAAACAAATTGTGTGTAAGCCAGTGGTTTGGTTTTTATTTCAGTGGCAATTTTTCTAACTAAGTGCCATGAAAGCATGTACAGGCACCAGTGTTTAAAAAGAAGCTCACCCATAAGGCCTGTACTGACAATTGTAATGAAACAGAGTATAGTTACTTAAATCCTTTGCCCCGTGCAGGGACGGGTTAAGAATATCACTGCAGCGCACCCCCAACAACTAGCGCTTGTCGTAAAAGGCGACTAAGGGGACAAATCAGATCTAGGCAATATAACACCCAAGTGAGCCTAGCGACACATATACTACCATAAAAATCCTCCCACAAGTGTGCATGCGAGTCCGTGGGTTGACACGACTGGAGATCACCGGTGTCATAAAAGAAAGATCAAACAATACTAAAACAGGAGCATGCACGTGTCAAACAACAAACACCATCGCAATATGGTGCAAAAATTGTATTGCAAAACTGTATCATTATGATAATACTTGCAAAAAGGAAAGGCACTACCCCGCCAGGCACTACCACTGCTGTGCATGGTACTGATCCTGGACCGAGCAGAAATGTTCGGGTCAGAGCTATACGGATTCCGGGGGCTAGCAACATAATGAAACAGTTTGGACGCAATTTAAGGGTCGCGAGTTGGAACGTTGGAAGCATGACCGGTCGAAGTTACGAGCTGGAAGAGATGATGAATAGAAGGCGGGTGGACATCTTGTGTGTCCAAGAGACGAAATGGAAAAACACCGGGAATCGGGCGCGTTTCTTGGACGTTAGGACAAAAGATTACAAGATGTTCTACTACGGAACGGAAAAGGCTAGGAACGGAATCGGTATCATCCTTGCGGCAGAGCTACTTGGAAACGTCTTGAGCATTTCGAAGTCCAGCGACCGTTTGATGTCTCTCAAACTAGTAATACAAGGAGAGGTGTGGAATATTGTCAGTGCATATGCTCCCCACAATGGGTGCAATCAGATAGATAAGGATGCATTTTGGCTAGATTTCCACAATCTCCTTAAGAACATCCCAAAGGAAGAATTTCTGTTTGTGGGAGGAGATTTGAATGGACATGTCGGGAAATCAAACGAAGACTATGAAGACTGCCATGGAGGACTAGGATATGGCACCAGGAACCTTCCTGGTGAAGACATCCTAAGCATGTGCAAATCACACGGTCTTATCGTGTTAAATACCATGTTCATCAAACAAAGCCGACACCTGATCACTTACAGCAGTGGTGGAGATGAAACTCAGATTGACTACCATTTGGTAGGCAGTTTCATGAAGCCTCGGGTAAAAGATTGCAAAGTGATCCTGGGAGAGGCAATCGCTCGACAACACCGTCTCCTGCTAACAGAAATTTTTATGAAAACACCAAAGAAAAGCAAACAAGCAAGGGTCTCTGAGAAAATCAAGTGGTACAATCTGGACAAAGAAAAAGGCGAGGCTTTTGTTTTCGTAATGAAGAATTACCTCTCTCACACCATCAACGGAGCTGAGGATGAAGAGTGCAGAGCACAAAATATGTGGGATTCCCTACAGCGAACTTGCTTAAAGAAGGCCAAATCACTGCTAGGAGCTTCAAAAGGCCACGCCAAAGAAACAGGGTGGTGGAGTGATGAAGCTAAGAAAGTGATAAATGAGAAGAAAGCGGCTTTCAAAGCTTGGTCAAAGTGCCCCTCTAATAATAGTGAGGAAAAAGCTCGCCTCGAAATGGAATACAGATGCTGCAAGAAAAAAGCGAAGAAGAAGTGCGCTCAGCTTCAAGCAGAGAGTACGGAGGGCCTGTATCGGGAGCTGGAGAAAATATTTTCCCCGGTTGCTGATGCAAACCAGGCTATCCAGGAGCTGCGAAGACACAATATGAACAAGAGTGCCACTATCTTCAAAATAGCCGCCCAAAGAAGGAAGAATGCTCAGGAGATTCGTTCGCCAAAGTTCATTAGCAATGCTCATGGCCAGCTTCTTGTGGATGACGTCAAAATTCTGCAGAGGTGGCGGCAGTATTGTGAAGAGCTTTTGAATGAACAGTTTCCCCGGCTATACTTTCCAAGAGCCACCCCTAACTGTGAAGAAATACCCGACATTACAGTCGAAGAAGTTAGTGAGGCGGTCAAATACTCCAAAAAAACGAAAAGCGATTGGGCCAGACGAAATACCCTCTGAGTTCTGGAAAAAGATGGGAGATATCGGGTTCAGATGGCTCAGAATTTTCATCTCCAAATTCGTGAGAGGTGATCCAATGCCGAATGAATGGAGGGAAAGTTACCTTCTCCCTGTATTCAAAGGGAAGGGTGATACGCGAAACTGTGATAACTACCGTTCAATCAAGCTGATGTCACACACCATGAAGATCGTTGAGCGGGTATTAGGTGGCCGACTGCGAAAAATAATACGGCTATCTGATGATCAGTGCTGGTTTGTCTCGGGTAAATCAACCACAGATGCAATCCAAAGTATAAGGATCATAATGGAAAAACATCATGATTCCTTAAGGGATTTGCATATTGTATTGGTTGACTTTGAAAAGGCATTCGACAGACAACCACGAGATCTGATATGGGTGGCGCTAAGACATCGAGGGGTTCCAGAAACCTATGTACAGATGATTATGGATGTGTACGAAGGAGCAAAGACAAAAGTAAGATGCCCCGCTGGGGTAACCGAAGAGTTCCCAATCAAAGTCGGGGTACACCAGGGAAGCGTTTTAAGTCCTTTGCTCTTTATTACAGTCCTTGATTATCTGCTTGAAGGTAAAGTGATGGACCCCAAGGTACATCAGTTATTCTTTGCTGACGATGGAGCCATCATAAGTGAGGATCCTACATCCCTGCAACGAGCACTTGATGTGTGGGTGGACGTTTTGGAGGGAAATGGGTATCGCATTAGTTCAAAAAAGACAGAGTACTTGTGCTGCCCGTTCTCTGATCCACTCAGGCCTATTCCAGACATTTATTTGAATGGAACAGTGCTTCCCAAGTGCGAAAAGTTCAAATATCTGGGATCTATGATCAATAGCAAAGCAACTTGTGATGACGACATCAATCATCGTGTAAGCGTAGGGTGGATGAAGTGGCGAGAAAATTCCGCTATCTTCTGTGACAGAAAAATGCCCCCTAAGTTGAAAGGAAGGCTCTACACCGCAGTTGTACGTCCAGCGCTCACATACGGTTCACAATGTTGGACGATGTACAAAAAGTATGAGAGTAAATTAACGGCAGCTGAGATGAAGATGCTTCGCATGACAGCAGGAGTGACAAAGCTTGATCGAATAAGAAGTTCGAACATCCGTGGAAGCTTTCACATCAAGGAAACCATCGTACAAAAAATAGAGCGTGACCGGCTCAGTTGGTATTGCCACGTTCAAAGAAGAGATCATTTGAACCCTGTTAAAAAGGCAATATCAATGCACGTTCCAAAGACATCGCGATGTAGGAAAGGCAGGCCTATAAACGCCTGGATCAGACAAATGCGACGACATCGGCATTTCATTGGCCTCAGTAACCGAGTGATCCAAAATCGGCAGGCCTGCCGATATTTTCTGAGGTCAAATAGGCGAACCCCACATGCGGATCAGTAGAAATGCGGTGAAGTGGGAGGGTTGTGATCCCTTGTTTCGGATCATAGCCTCGCTGATAAAAGGAAGAAGAAGTTACTTAAATCCTTTCACCCCTGTGGGGGCATATGGCTCCAACAACGCCTGTGCGCCATCGTGTTCGGAGTACTGCAATGCGTTTGAGCTACCCCCAGCTCATTCTCAAAGAGCTTGATTCCTTATCAACGGCTCTGCAGAACGTTTTCCTAGGGCGCCCCACAGTTCTGCCTGGGTGAGCGGATTTTACTGCATAGCATACTCATATTTCACAGTGGAGTTGTCGTTGCGCCGTACTGTGTGTCCAATTTACTGCCACATTCTCCTTTGTATAGTAATGTAATGTACATAGGCTCTTAGCCTATGCTCTGATAAAGTTGTTCCTTGGAGACACAATTGGTTCAAAAAATCTTCAAAATGGTTCTAATATATCTTTTTAAGAAGGTTTGCAGCTTGCGTGTGTTAGTATAGCAGTAGTGGTTTTACGTTGAAGCGGAACAGTCACAATTTAGTTCCTGTGTTGAGAACATTGTTTCTCCAGACATTCCGAACGCAGTTCTTGCTTTACTTACCTACGTACTCCACTTTGCCTTCAAGATCGTCCTACACCTTACCATCGTACATATGAAGCTAGGTTTCCACTTGTCGATTTGAAATTGACGACTGACGAATTGTTCGTCAATTAGTCATTTAATTGACTAACAGGGTTTGTAAATGACTAACAAACAATTTACATGACAAGTGGAAATAGCTGAGTTTGCAAACAAAATGTCACTTTGTCTTTAACTGACAGTGAAAATTAAAAATTCGGCGTTCGTCAATTTCAAATCGACAAGTGGAAACCTAGCTTAAGACGTGACACCTACTACCCTCCTCTGTAGTCTTGATAAAAGCTGTATATGCGTTTTTCTGGGATGCCTATCCTACGTAAGGCCGCACCAGATAGCATTTCGGTTGAAGCTGTTGAAAGCCTTCTCAAAATCGATAAACAGTAGATGAAGCGGAGACCTATACTCGACGCAGTGCTCTATTTTGATACATAAGATGTTTATGTGACCGATGGAGGGGGATCTAACGCGCGAAAGCCTGCCTGTTTGACGTCGAGGTTTCTATTCTGATATGATTCTAACTTGGCTATGTCCGGGAGAACGCATATACCTTTCCAGTTTCCACACTCCATCAGATTTCCCTTTTCGGAAGCTTAATGATCATCCCTCGTTTCCATTCCTTCGTAAATAGCTCATTTTCCCACGCTCTCCATATGAGCGGGTGTAGAATTTCTGCTGTTGTATTTGGTGCCACTTGAAATAGTTCGACAGGGATGCCATCAGTACCTACCGCTTTTTTTTTTTCTTAAAGGGCTTGATTGCTGTTATTATCTAGGTTTTACTAGGATGTCCGGTGCGAATTCGGGAATTTGTTGCTTTGGAAGACTCATTAAAGTACGAGGTCATATTACGATCATCTTAATGGGTAAGGACTGTAGCGTAGTGATCTCTCCAACTACCTATAGTGAGTTGGTTCTCATCCGAAATCAGAAGGTTGCCATCTTAACTCTTCACTGGATGTTGTTTCGAGTTCTGACCACTAATGACTTACTTGGTGATTTTATAGACAGTCCTAATGTCACACCTGGTTGCTGCTTCTCAGCCCTTGAGGCAAATGAGTTGATATACTGACGTTTGTTACATCTCACACTATGCTGCACTTCCTTCTTTTTTCTGCGATATTGGGCTTCTAGCTCGGTTCTCTTTACTGCTGAGGTCACTGCAATCCGGGCCTTCATTGCTGTTCGCTCATCGATTCGTCTCCAGGTGTCTGCCGATGTCCGGTGACTTTTCTGCCTTTTACCGACGCACGTAGGTGCGTGTCCCAATTGCAAAAACATTTTTCACAGCATTCCAATTGTCATCCACGCTTTCTTGCATTGTGTTGCTAATTGTTTCTGCTTCTAAGGCAAGATGGTCCCTAAATTTTTGGCGCACTCGAGAATCCCTGGGCCTGTCGCTATTGAACCTGGTAATGTTGAACAAGTTTGAGCGGTTGCTGTTGACGTACATATGTAGTACGAAGGCGTATAAAAACTACCATAAGATGGTGATTGCGTTGTTGTTCGATATCGGCTCCATGCCTGTTTCGGATGTCTAGGAGACAATTTCTGAAGCAACGGCTGATCGGAATGTGATCGATCTGGTTGTATGTTCGCTGCCTGTCAGTCGAGACCCAACTGATCTTGTGGCAGGTGTTATATGTATGCTTAAACAGCGTAATACCAATGACTACGCGGTTGGTGTTGCAGAAATCCATAAACCACTCACCGTTGTCGTTCCGGTTTTCAAGGCCGTGAACTCCAATCACGTGCTTAAGCATAATGTTGTCGTTTTAAAATTCAGTCTTTGTCCCGCAATAAACACATGGCCAAGCAAATCTTTGTAGTTGTGGCACTGGTCACACAAATTCATTAGATAATTGTCTTCAAACCACTTCTAGTCCTAATGCGATAGTTAAAACGTTCAAATTGGCATAGTTTTAGGTCTAGCCTTAATTTTATTGAGTTCTATAAAACTCTCTATAAATAAAAAAAAACGGAATTACCAAGTCAAATCTTGGAATAGTAAAATACTCGTACATACAGCCCCATAAGCCACATACGAGTAAATTATTCAAAAGTCGTTCTACTCGTTCTACGTTCAATCGTCTTCAAAAATATCCACATAAGTACATACCCGTGCGGATATCTGCAAAAGTTAAATCGAACTGAAATTCCCCATCTGGGCTTTGTATCTGTAGGTGGATAAAACTTTTCTACCCAACCAAAGTGATATGCCTAAAATCGAAGACGAAGCAGATAACCTTCAAAAAACTTGCCTACATATTTTGCAATAGCAAACAACAAAAAATAAAATCTTTAAATTACTATGCTCATCACTGACTGTGACTGACAGAAATGTGACTGGGAGCTCAGTGATTCATCGGAGTATACGAATATTTGTATCTAGATGTGAAATATATGTAATTACAGCAACGATGAGTTCTCAGAAACATCGTTGGTCGTAAAACTGGTAACGAAAACAAGAATTCGCAATTCAACGAGCAGACGATAAAAGATTATTTATTATCTTTGTGTAGGTATCTGTACCTACTCCTTAAACTTGAACTTAAACTTGCATGCGCTAATTAGATTAACGTTTTGAGGTTTTTTTCGTAAATTGATAACCATGTGAAAGATCTAATTGAATTAGAGGCGTGAAATTGAATTGGTTCGCTTATTGGAATATAAATATTTTCGTTCTATTTAAAAGCTTCCGTAGCGTGACTATCTTCATTAGATTGCTAAATGTAGATTTCATTGTTGCGATTTACTCATTTACCAGAATTGACTGGAGATGGTAAAATCCATTACGGAAGGGGCTTGTCTCTAGTGAGTGTTTCTTGGGTGGCTATTGCATAATATTTTTGTGGTTCATTTTGAAGTTTTTTGACATGCTAAACATTTGACGGATGTGAATCGGAGCAGAATAGAATCCCAATACCGCATAAAGAGGAAGGAAGTTCAGCGTAGTGTGAGGCGTGACAAACGCAATCGCGTTAACGCACTTGCAGCACAAGCTGAGGAAGCGGTATATATATGCGACAGTAAGACCGATTATGGGATCACAAAGGAGCTTATACATGGTCAGAGCTCCAAGCAACATCCGGTGAAGAGTTTAACGGTTCGCTACTGACATCGGGTGAGGATCAACTTATAAGGTGGAGGGAGCTTTCCGCCGCGGTTCTAAACCATTTAGACAATAACCTCATATCGGGATGAGTTATCCACGGCAACAAATACCCGAATTCGCATCGGTCCTCCCAGTAAGAGTGAAATCATAGCCACGATCACAGCACTCAAGAAAAATAAAGCGGTGGGACTAGACGACATCCCCACAGAGCTCTTCCAAGTAAAGCCAAGTATATCTAATACTACCAGTGTGTTCGTAGAGCTTGGGAAAGCAAAAGCTTCCTAGAAAAATAGAAAAGGCGGATAATCGTCGAGCTTCCAAAGAAAGGGAACTTAACATAGTGCGGAAGCTGGGGAGGTATTTGCGTTCTTCCTGTGGTCTCCAAAATAATAGCAGCAGTGATACTGGGTAGAATCAAAGAACACGTTGCTGTAACCCTCGATGACGAACAAGCAGGGTTCCGCTCGCAATCCTCATGCGTCGACCACCTAAACATCTTAGAGATCATTTAAGAGCAATGCGTCGAGTGTAGATCTCCTTTTCATCTGCTACTTATTGACTTCGAGAAGGCCTTCGACAGCATAAATCGGGATTTCATCTGGTGTGCCTTGTGCAGGAGAGGCATCTCCGCGAAGCTCGTAGCTATTATAAAGGCAAACTACAGGGTGCAAAATGTCACGTGTTGCATAAAGGTAAGGTGTCTAGCGATTTGAGGTTCAAAATGCCGTGGGCTGCTGTTTTCATCATTACTGTTTCTGGTGGTGGTCAATGATGTTCTTCGTACATCCCTAACGTTAAATAACAGCGGCATGCAGTAGACATTGACATTTCATCTTAAGCACCTAGATTCTTTTTTTTTATATAACCTGCGTGGACTCAAGGAGTTGTGAATACCCTTAACATTACACACAGTGCGGGCATTGGAAAGGATCGAGAGAGTAAAATGTTGACGTAGTGGTTTTTTGAAACTCAGTTGTTTATGCTTCAAAGAAACTCTGTGTGTGTCGTCAAGATAACTGAGGAGATTTTTTTATTTTTGTCTTTGCTTCTGATTCACAGTATTTTTCCCCGATCACCGATGTGATAGACATATCAATCATCCAACGGAGCGAACAATTTTTCCAGCCATATGACCAAGCTACTGTCAGTGCTATGCCTTCGCGATAGTGCTTACACAAGCTTTCGCAATTGATCGGCCTGATTTTATATATTTCATGAGAAATAAATAAATGCTGCTGACATCAGGATTTGAACCTTGTGCTCTGCCGACGACATTTGCCCGCATTCACACTTAATACTGGGCTTTCATTAAATGGTCCACAGTCTGGAAACTGAGACAAAATAGTGGGCTAAAACAAAAGCTCTCAGCCTTACAGATACCACCGTTCAATTAAACAATGCTGAATAGCAGGTCGAGAAAGTTGATCACTTTCTTTATCTAGAAAGTATTGTCTCGGTCAAAGGTGGCACCGAACTTGATGTGAAGTGTAGAATCAGTAAAGCGAAGGCTGCGTTCGGAATGCTAAGTAAAGACCTGGAGAAGCAATGTTTGCAGCACATAAATAAAGATGTGACTTTTCCGCTCAAAAGTCAAACCAGTATTACTGTAAGGCAGTAGTACGTGCAAAATGTGCTCCACTGTCATTCGTACTTACTTACTTAGATGGCGCTACAGTCCGGAGTGGACCTGGGCCTCAATCAACAAATCTCTCCAGCCAGCACGGTTACGAGCCAGCTGCCTCCAGTTGCGCACGCCAAGTTGGTTGAGGTCTCCCTCCACTTGTTTGCGCCACCTACCGCGAGGTCGTCCTCTACTGCGTCGTCCATCCGGGGTGGATTCGAAGACTTCTTAGCGGGAACGTTGGGCTCCATCCGCTCCAAATGACCCAGCCATCTTAGTCGCTGTATGTGAACTCTTCTGGCTAAGTCGATGTCCTTGTACAGGCCATATAGTTCGGCATTGTACCTTCTCCTCCACTCAGCGTCTATGCAGACGGGATCGAAGATCGCTCAAAGAACTTTTTTCTCGAAATAACCAAGGGCATCCTCATCCGGTTTTGTCAAAGCCCATGCCTCTGCGCCATACAGCAGGACTGGGATGATTAATGTCTTATAGAGAGTTACCTTAGTAGTTTGAGATAGGGCTTTGCTACTCAATTGCCGTTTTAGCCCATAGAAACAACGATTGACAAGAGTAATTCTTCGTGTGATCTCCCTTCTGATGTCATTTGCGGAGTTCACCATAGAGCCTAGGTAGACAAAATCCTTTACTACCTCAAAATTATATCTGTCTATTGTGGCGTTCTGTCCAAGATGCCGATGTTGGGTGTCCTTTTTTGTAGACAGCATATACATATTTTGTTTTGCTTTCATTGACCGCTAGACCCATCTTTGCTGCCTCGATCTCAATACTCGTAAATGCCCCATTGACGGCCCGCTGAGTTCTTCCGATTATGTCAATGTCATCGGCATAAGCGAGTAGTTGTACAGACTTGCAAAAGATTGTACCTCCGGTGTTGGCTTGTGAGTTTCGTACAATCCTCTCAAGTACCATGTTAAAGAGATCGCATGATAGCGCCTCCTTGTCTAAGACCTTTCCTGACATCGAACGGTTCGGTGATGTTCTTACCGACTTTGATGGAGCAACGAGAGTTCACCATCGTCAGTCTGCACAAACGGACGAGCTTGGCAGGGATGCCAAGACTAGACATGGCTCTGTACAACTCGTCTCTATACACGCCTTTTCAAATCGATGAAAAGGTGGTGCGTATCGATTTTATATTCATGGGTTTTTTCCAAGATCTGCCGTAGTGTGAATATTTGGTCAATGGTGGACTTTCCCGGCCTGAAACCGCACTGATAAGGACCTATCAGGTTGTTGACGATCGGTTTTAGGCGTTCACATAGTACGGCAGACAGGATGTTATATGCGATATTTAGGAGACTTATACTTCTGTAGTTGGCGCAGTTCAGAGGGTCTCCTTTCTTCAGGATCGGGCAAACGATGCTGAGGTTCCATTCATGGGGCACACTTTTGTCCGACCAGATCTTACAGATGAGCTGGTGCATGCTCCTTACCAACTCATCTCCTCCTGCGTTGAAAAATTCAGCGCCAAGGCCGTCGGCTCCAGCAGCTTTGTTGGATTTGAGTTTAGATATCGCTATCCTCACTTTATTCTGATCGGGTTGACGGGAATCTTGACTGCCATCGTCACTGTTGAATGGCTCATTCTGCCTGACAGCGGAATATTGATCATCATCGCCGTTTAACAGTCTGCAGAAGTGTTCCTTCCATAACCTCAGCACCGACTGCGATTCTACTACTATGTTGCCATTTTCATCCCTGCATGCTTCTGTTCTGGCTTTGAAACCCTGGCATGTTCTTTTTACCCTTTGATAAAATTTTCGAACATTATTCCTGCAATAAAGTCTTTCAATCTCCTCGATCGAGCGCTTCTCATGCTCTTTTTTCTTCTTTCTGAGAAGTCGATGTTCCTCTTTTCTCCTGCGTACGTAGAGCTCGTAAGCAGCTCTAGTCCTTCTATGCAGCGCCGCTTTGAACGCCTCTTGTTTTGCTGCATGTGCTTGCCGGCATTCCTCATCAAACCAGGGGTTTCGTTGTAGTGGGCGAGAGAAACCCAGTACATCAGAGGCGGCATCTCTGATGGCTTGTTGGCAACGCTGCCACTGGTCTTCCGCATTTGCTGCTGGCGGCATAGGACTTAAATTGAGATTAGAAGAAACACGATCGGCAAAGGTTCTGGCGGTCTCTTGCGATTGTAGCTTTTCGGCGTCAAATTTCCTCACAGCATTTCGTTGATTTCGCTCCGTTGTGGATATCCGCATCCGTACCTTGGCTACAACTAGGTAGTGATCCGAGTCCACGTTGGCTCCTCCGAAACTCCGGACATCCAGAATACTGGAAGAGTGCCTTGCTTCGATCGCAATGTGATCGATTTGGTTGACAGTTTTTCGATCAAAGGAGAGCCATGTTCCTTTGTGAATGTCGAGACGTGGGAACCGCGTGCTACGACAAAGTTTCGCCCCGCCACAAAGTCGATTAGCCTGAGTCCGTTGTCGGATGTGATGTCGTGCAGGCTGTGCTTTCCGACCACGCTACTAAAGACGTCCTCTTTTCCTAGCTTTGCGTTAAAATCACCTAGGATAATTTTAACGTCGTGGCTAGGGCATTGCTCATACGTCTTGTCCAAGAGCTGGTAGAAGTCATCCTTTGTCGCGTCGTCCTTCTCATCATGAGGGGCGGGAACGCATATTAGGCTAATGTTGGCAAATTTAGCCTTGATACGGATAGTCATGAGGCGCTCGTTCACATGCCGGAAACTCAAGACTTCTTGTCTAAGTCTGCCTCCAATGACAAATCCGCACCCGAATAGACGCTGTCCTTTTTTTCTGTAGCAATCGCCGTAGTAGATGTCGCAGTTTTTCATCCTCATTTTGCCCGGCCCATCGCATTGCACTTCTTGGATGGCGGTGCTGTTTTCTTTGGCACGCTCTAGGGCCTCCGCAAGTTGTTCGCCTGCACGTTGTTTGTAGAGGGACCTAACATACCACGTGCAGACACGAAGATCATTGTTCTTTTTACGTTTGCTTGGGTCGTCAACAGTAAAATCATCCGTATCCGAGGCTGTTGGTTGCTTCGTAATCAAAGGTTTTTTACGTGGGGAAGTTAACCCGACGGCACAACCCCCAACCTGGAGGACCAGATCCTTTTTTTTGCAACCCCTAGGACGAGGCGACGGATACACCGATGTCAGTAACCCACTTTGGAGATATGAGCGCTGCCGTTGGCCCATTAAGGGTTCATCCGCCACAATCTCTTTTTCAATACCCTGACGTAGTATTGAAAATCCTTCCAGACCTCAGCTCCAAATATGTTGAAGTAGCTCCGGTAATGTATCCGCTGGTCTGTAGACGTCACCGTTGATTCCATCGAGAGAATTCATCCGCCACACGTCCTCCTTCTGAGAAGCTCTTGCTAGACTTCTGAGACGCAGAAGGAGCTTACAGTGACCATATGATTTTGCGGTCCGGTTCTCAGATTCCCTGAGGCACACTGCACTGCACATAGCTATGTCCTTCATATAAAGTTCAAGGGGATCAGGTGCAGGATCACACATAAAGCATCTGTTGGACAATATCTCAACGTTCCTGTGATCCCCATACACAACGATCTCTGTACTTTTTGATCCTGGCGATATTGTACTGTGTTTATATTTGATTGTTTACTGATTGACTGTTACATGTAATCCGTTTGTTTTGTTTTATATTGTATCCTGCATTGGGCACCAAGAAGAGAATAAACCAGTTAAATACTAACTATGATTTTAAAAGTGATCAAATCACTGCAGGTCTTATTTGCTCTTTATTTTAGTTGCTTTTTATGACCATTGCTCGTTAAAAGTTACTCTTTAGCCCAACTTTATTGTAAGGTATATAAATATTCTAGCGATTGCTATTTGTTAAATTGATTGTCTAACCGTAATTTGCAACGCATCCAGACGCCTAGGTTTCATTGAACGCATGTTAGACTTCAGATAGTTATGCTCTTGGCTCGCACGATCTGTTAAGCCAACCCTGAATATACGAGTATGCACTCATAATCCATACATGAGTGCCGACTGCTCACCAATATTTCTTCAGTGCTGAACAATCTCCTTCTTATTGGCAAAAATAGTGATGAATGGAACAAATACAATAACTTTATTCACTCAATTGCAACCGTGCAACAAACCGCACATACTCGTAGATTACGCTGTTATTTCACTCTCAGATATTGTACAAATGCTATAATCCCTCTTGGTAGAGATTATTGCGTTTTTTATTTGTTACGATTGCATCTCAATCTCAGCGAGCTCTGATTACTGGCCGCTCGCAGTCTAATAATCTCCTTTCGGTGAGATCTACACGTAACTCGTCATCAATTCAATTCAATTTGAAATCGAAAATTAAAAGATTGTGTAGCCGTTCATCGCAAGTGTAACAACAGTATTTAGGACTCTGTTATTAGCCAAATAAAGACTTTGGACTTTCTAAGCAAAGCATTTGCCGCCATTCAATCCTGCTCAAGCCATCCATTCTCTGGTCATAAATTGAGAGTGGAAATTATAGCTTGGGGGCATTTCTGTTTTTGTTGTAAAACTCCTTCATGCTCCTGTACTTCATAACGATGATAATGGCATAATCAACCCCATGAAGTTGACTTCAATTTTGCTTTGGTAATGTCCAACAATGGTTTGCCACTTTGTTTTGTCTGCTTTACCAGACGGACTGTGGTACAGATTTGAGCATGTATTTCATACCTTTTCCCTTTCCCTTTTATTCAGTCTTTTGTTCAAGCGACGGTGACGACGATAACGACGACCGACGGCCAGAGTTTGCCGAGAGCTAAGTTGATTGACACGGCAAACCTAAACTTACCATTAGTGCGAGGGTATTGCCTTTCTGCACGCCATAATATGTCAACCCCCTTATACGAGAAATAATTACGGTTGGAGTTGAAGTAGACTCTAGACGAGGTTCGTTTTGGAACAATACCGGGGTTTTACGTTTATCACTTAATTGAAGGCACCGGCACTGGCAGTGTTGTAGTTTCACTAGCTTGTACAGTGTTTCGCAATTTGTGTTATTGTAAGTACATACTTTGTTTCTTGTTAATTGAATTGCTTAAAATAATTAACTGGTTAACAGAGAAATGCTTTTAGATACATTTGGAGTATGAATAGATGCCACGAAGTGATAGACATTTTTTGGCACATCTAAATGTGTAAAATATCATCAAACGTGATTGTTATGATAAGAATAATATTCATCATAACTTTTAAGAAAAATTGCCAAGTTTAGTGGAATGCATTCTTTAAAATACCAGGATGAAGCTCGTATCGATATAAAGTTGGTTTGTTGAGGCAACTTTGTAGGTAAATCGATCCATTAATGTTTGAGGTCTGAGGCCCTCCACTGCGACGTCCCTTTGGCTTAGATTCGAAAACTATGCGGGCCGGAGCATTGGTGTCCATTCACTCTACATGTGCTAGCCATCTCAAATGACCAATACGCAGTTTTTTGACTAGGTCGACGTCACTGCACAACTCGTATAGTTCGTCACTGAATCTTCTCCGAAACTCGTCAACCCAAACGGGACTGAATATCTTACGAAGAATTTTCCTTGAAGTAACCAAGGATATCTTCATCCGCTTTCAATAAAGTTTATGCTTCAGCGCCATAAAGTAGGACTGAGATGATCAGGGTCTTATATAGAGGCTCGTTAGTTGCTCTAGATAGGGCTTTACTGTTGAGTTGCCTTATACGTATATAAATTTACAATGTCTATGTTAGACAGATCGCTTAGGTTTTCAAAGAAGTATTCACCTAGTAGTCTCTTTCTCAGAGTAGCTATCGCTGAGCATGTGCCAAGTAGATGAATGTTGTTTTCCTCTTCTTCCTCACCTCTGCAATTTCTGCAGAAATCATTTGATAGGACTCCCATTCTAATAGCATGTCTACCTATCAGGCAGTGTCCTGTGATTATACCCACTGTGAGGCTTATGTTCCTTCTGTTTAGAGATAGGAGTCTTTTGGTTTTCTTTACGTCTAGTCGAGGCCACGGCAGCGAAAGGCTGTCCTCAAGGAGGAGTTCTCTCCCCCCTGTTATGGTCAATAGTCATCGACAACCTGTTAGCAGATCTTCACAGATCAGGCTACACCACCGTCGGCTATGCTGATGACTTGGCGGTTTGTATTAGTGGTAAACGGCACGACAATCTCTAACGTCATGCAAAGTGCACTCTTACAAGTTGTAGAATGGTGTAACAAAGAAGGACTATCCATCAATCCCAGTAAAACCGTTCTGGTGCCGTTTACAAGGAAGACGCAGGTCAACCTTGAACCCATCACAATCAAAGGCACCACAATAGTTTATTCCAGCGATGTCAAATACCTTGGTGTAATTCTTGACAAACGACTTAACTGGAATTCACATATCCAGTCCGCCACGGAACGTGCTACGAGAGCACTTTGCGCTAGTAAACGCCTATACGGCAGAACTTGGGGTCTCTCTCCTAAAATGATACATTGGTTGTACATAATGATGGTAAGACCCATTATCACATATGCGGCTATCGTCTGGTGGCCAAAAACCCTCCAGCAGACAACGGCAAGCAAGTTGCAGAAGTTGCAAAGAACTTCCTGTCTCGGCATTACAGGTGCGATGCGCACCTGCCCCACGACAGCTCTTGAAGCTATTGTCGGGCTAACACCCTTACCAATCTTTAATAGGAAGATGGCTGCTAGATATGTCATCAAGCTGCAGCTAGATTATGAGTATAAACCAGGTGACCTTGCGGGGCATCTAAAGATACTCAACTCGATCCCTAAAAGAGAAATGTTTTGTACTATACCGGATATTATGGTCAGGCAACATTGCTTCGGATGGTTATTCGAGGTAGAAATATTGGACTGCGGAAATTGGTCCAATGGTGTTCCAACACTGAACCCCAAAAGTCTCGTCTGGTTCACCGACGGATCGAAAATGGATTCTGGAGTTGGAGCCGGGGTCTTTGGACCCAACAGAAAAATTTCGGTACCTATGAGTACGACTCCCACTGTGTTTCAGGCTGAAATCCATGCCATTGAGATCTGCGCCAGCACAATCTTCGTAAGGAAATCAAGGGCGCTAGGATTCACATATTTCCAGATAGCCAGGCAGCACTTAGGGCATTATCGTCCAACCAAATGGACTCCGTAACTGTAAAATGCTGCTACGATGCTTTACAAGATCTTGCCAAACACAACAGAGTAATGCTCGGTTGGCTCCCTGGACACCAGGGAATTGTGGGCAACGAATCTGCAGATGAGCTTGCTAGGGCCGGCTCAGAATCTGCGTTTATAGGCCCCGAACCTTATTGTGGCGTCAATTGGACAACAGCTACAGCGTTGATTAACGAATGGGAGAACAAACTTCGTCTAGATCACTGGACTAATGGGCCAGGTTTAAGACAATCCAAACGTTTAATCAAGCCTTATTCCTATAAGGAAATCCTTAACTTAGATAGGGAAAGCATTAGGAAGCTAGTGAGCTTTCTAACTGGCCATTGCGTCTGGCCTAAGATACCACCTTAACAAGTTGAACCTGTGCCAAGAGAAGGACTGTCGGCTATACCTAGAGGAGGATGAAACATCCCAACACATTCTTAGTGAATGCCCAGCACTACACTGGTTAAGGAAACGTATTTTCCACAAGGAGATACTCACTTCAGTGGAACTGAAATGCTCCACTACTAGAGACATACTCATTTTCATAAGGGAGGTAGTATGTCTGTTAGGTTAACTCCAACCCTCCGATACAATAGATCTTTCAGGTCGCAGTGTCGTTGCCACGCAGGCATGGGTTGTACAAGAGGAAAAAAAAAAATAAAAAATTCATCATTCACTTTTCAGCTCTTAAATTCCTATTCAATAGCCAAACTTTGGTGCCCTATTTGACAGCTTGTTCTACTTTTTTACACATAGTCGGAGTTTATTGTCCTTAGTTTTAAAATTTCCAGACGCAAAGTTGTTTTTTAAGTTCACTTAAACCAATTTTTACCTACACTGACACAAGTCCTACAGTTCTTATCACGAGTACTGAAGGCTCTCCAAAGATTAATTCGTTTGATTTCCTCTGCTCTTCCTAGATCCCATCGGATGACATCTCCTTCTATTTCCAGATGCTTTTCTCAGTTTACCTCATTCTTTCTTATCTCCATATTCTTAGCTCAGATTATTGTGTTTATTGTACCACTCCAATATCATTGTTCGTACAAAGTCTCTATGTCCTATGTTGCATTTCTCGAATATGATTATTTCCCTCTGAAGCACGGCATTCTGATAAGTCCCAGTTTCCTTAACTGTTCTCTATCCTTTCGTGTTTCAATAAGTCAGGAGCATTGTAATCCTTGAATTAGTTAATCCTCTCACTCGATCGTTTTCATTTCTTAGTCATCGATTGGCCGTTGAGTGAAAAATGTAACTAGAACCTCGCAGATTCACCACCAATTGGCACTCATCTACGGATGACTAGGGACAGTCATGCAATTAAATTCCAATCAAAACTAACTTGGTTTTTAATGCAAGGATACGTTTAAATTTAATATAATAATTCCGCAGATAAATTACATAACAAGTATTATTATATGAATTTAAGGCCTGCTTGGTGGTAGAATTGGCTCTTCCCAGGCCCAATCGTTCCATTCAACACATTTTTTCTGGCTATCCAACCAGCCTTCTTCGTCAGGACATTTTACACTACTAGCAGCCCTTCCAGATTCTTCACACTTCCAGTAAGCGGTTGGATCCCACACGTTTCTATAATACACCACACGCATTTCGGTTTCGGTTTTGCATCCCGGCTGGCCAGGATCGTTGATAACTGTGGCGCAAGTAAGACCAATGGCCATCAAAAGAACAGCAACTATGAAAAGAAAAGGGATTATGTTCACAAGGAGTTAGTCTTAAAAAATATCCTTTTCAACTACCGGAAAGTTTCATTTTGTCGTTTAGTAATGAGAACCACGAACTTCTGTGCTGAGAAACAGATCAACTGGTGTATTTATAGTTGAAATCTACTATCTGCAGACATGATTACATATCGATAAGACTGAAGAGCTTTTCAAAAGAACACTGTTCCTCAAGAACTATTTTACAAAATTAACTACAATACCACTTGAGTTTTCATGTCTATCTGTTGTTTGCAAACAGTATGTTCAGTTTCTAATTTCCTACTTCTTATAGATATGAGTAAGCATCTCAAGCTGTGACATTCGAATTTAATTAATTTTAAAATGAATTTCATCATTTCTTATTTATTTTATTTCTTGTAAGTACAAGTGTGGAAAGGAACCCTACACGTCGCAACTATGTAGTTGCCCAACTGCTCCTTAATAAGACCATTCGAATGTACATTCAACCTGTTCCAAATGAATCCTAGAAATAAATTTAGACTTCGAGAATTTATAATTTAACAAGATTTACACGTCAGGACTAGGTAGTTAAGTATATAACAATCCATCAAACAATTTTCGGCCAACAGAAGACACGCCAGGATCGTCTTCAATGCCTACAATGGCAAGGTCCCATTCGACACTTTGTAGTACGCAGCGTCTAGCAGGTTAAAAAAGCTTTCATTTTCATCTTCAGGCAAAAGTTACTTCGAGAGAGTGTATTATCGTGAAGCGTCGTATTTCAGCCCAAAATTTAGCCGTGAAAATCCTACGAGTATCTTCGTGAGACTGTCAGGATATAAGGCCTATATGGTCTTCTTGCATTATCAGCACCCACATTGCAGATGCCACTGGATTTTCGGAATATAGTAGCACAGAATTACGTCTCAGTACACTTTTTCGCATATTCGGAGTCATCTGGCAACCTCTGATCCTTCATTTCTAAAGCCAATGGCTACAGAGGATTGGCTTCATATCTCAGAAATCAATCTTAGTTCAGGTACGATAGCAAAAAGTACGTAATGTCGGTTCCAAAAACATATAATATTTCACATGCTTCAGTAATGCTAACCCACGTTGTCAAATTTACGAATAGAATAATGGCTCGATTGCCGCAACTTGTAATTTTAGCCCACCTTAAGCACTATTTATTTAACTTAAGTTAAATTAGTTTACACCGCACTGTGCATCGCCACTAGTTGGATTTTGTCGGCGATTTTTTGGAGATCACCTTTCAAACTTTGCCGTTGTCTTTGTAGTATCTTCCGACACCGGCATGACTTTAAAGCCATCCATCTTGTCTTGATTATATTTAGTTAATTTAATACAATTAATTTGATGTTTTCAACTTAATTACTTACTCTAATGGTTCAGTTTCTCTTCAGCATTGCATTCCAGTAGTTCAGACTCTGGCTAGCCAACCTATCCTCAGTTCATCTGACCACAGGCTCTGTAGGTTTTCGAGTTACACTTCAAAGATGTTGTAGATACTTAAACTGATCCTCATGTTCGTACGAGTAGAGGAACAGTAGTCCACCTAACTACGAAAAGGCGGAAAAGTGCGGAAAATACTTAAGTAATTCTCGAGAGAACTGAACTTTTTCCAGAGGGCAGTACTTGCAGTCTTTTTTGCGGGGAGTTCGGGGGTGGCGATGGTGTAGTGGTAGGTAAGATTAAGTTAAGTTGAAGTAGCTGCCAACTTACGGCAACACACTTTGAAAAGAGATAGGTCCTCTCTGGGTAACCATGTGTATCATATGATTCCTACCTACTCGTTAAAACCATTTTGAGCTTCTGATGAAGCGAGACTTCTAATATTTGTGTTTATCAGGTCGTCTAAACTGTGAATTAAAGCTTCCTTTTGTCGGAGAGAGCTGGATATGTCCATACAGCTTATAAAAAATTCGTTTGAAAATCCGCCAAGCCTTGTTGCATGCTTGCCTATTAGACTGTGCCCAGTGATGACACCTACTGTAGCACCAACACGCAACCTGTTGAGAGAAATCAAATTCTTAGAGCGTTTTAGATCCAGCTTGTGTCAAATCTGTTTTGTCGTTAGACATGGTGTTCTCGGTATACAAAGATTATCCTTATTTGGAAGGATGTGTATAGTTGTTCCTATTCTGGCGAGTTCATCAGCCTTACAATTCCCCGAATGTCCCCATGCCCTGGCACCCATACAGGTGAACATTGAACTGCACCGCCATCTCTGTGAGAGACGATCTGCAATCTAGAGCTACTAATGAATTTAAAGAGGTCGATTCGAAGGATTTGATTGCTGCTTGGCTGTCTGAAAAGATGCGGATATCTTTAGCAGATACACCGCTTTACTTTAGCCAAGATAAGACTTCCTTAGTCGCCATTATTTCCGCCTGGTACATGCTACAGTAATTTAAAATGATGTGAGGAGAGACTGAGGTCTTTAAAATAGCCGCCTAAAGAAGGAGGAATGTTCAGGAGATTCGTTCGCCAAAGTTCATTAACAATGCTCATGGCCAGATTCTTGCGGAAGACGACAAAATTATGCAGAGGTGGCGGCAGTATTGTGAAGAACTTTTGAATGAACAGTTTCCCTGGATATACTTTCCAAGAGCCACCCCTAACTGTGAAAAAATACCCGACATTACAGTCGAAGAAGTTATTGAGGCGGTCAAATACTCCAAAAAACTCTCCAAATTTGTGAGAGGTGACCCAAGCCGAATCAATGGAGGGAAAGTTACCTTCGCCCTGTATACAAAGAGAAGGGTGATACGCGAAACTGTGATAACTACCGTTCGATCAAGCTGATGTCACACACCATGAAGATCGTTGAGCGGGTATTAGGTGACCGACTGCGAAAAATAATACGGCTATCCGTGGGCGCCGTGGCGTAAGTGGTTAGTGTGTCGGATCACTACGCATGAGGTTCCAAGTTCGAGTCCCAGAAAACACCAAAAAGTTTTTTCACGGTCCCACCTCTCGCGAGCATCTGACAAACATCCGAGAGTATTGTTGTCACGAAAAAGCTTCTCAAATCGCCGTTCGGAGTCGGCATTAAACTGTAGGTCCCTTCCATTCGTGGGAAAAATATAACGCACACAACATGAGTGGTTGTGAGAAGCTAGGCCCTGGCACTTTAAAGAGCTGTTGCGCCAAATATTTGTATTTGTATTTTTGTATCTGATGATCAGTGCGGGTTTGTCTCGGCTAAATCAACCACAGATGCAATCCTTTGGATAATCCAAAGATCCATTATAAGGATTATAATGGAAAAACATAGTGATTCCTTAAGGGATTTGTATATTGTATTGGTTGACTTTGAAAAGGCATTTGACAGACAACCACGAGATCTGATATGGGTGGCGCTAAGTCATCGAGGGGTTCCGGAAACCTATGTACTGATGATCATGGACATATACGAAAGAGCAAAGACAAAAGTAAGATACCCCGCTGGAGTAACCGAAGAGTTCCCAATGAAAGCGGGGAAGCGTCTTAAGTCCTTTGCTCTTTATTACAGTCCTTGACTATTTGCTTGAAGGTAAAGTGGCGGACCCCAACGTGCATCAATTATTCTTTGTTGACGATGGAGCCATCATAAGTGAGGATTCTACATCATTGCAACGAGCACTTGATGTGTGGGCGGAGGGAAATGGGTATCGCATTAGTTAAAAAAAAAATACAGAGTACTTGTGCTGCCCGTTCTCTAATCCACTCAGACCTATTCCAGACATTTATTTGAATGGGATAGTGCGTGCTTCCCACAGATAGGCGAACCCCACAGGCGGATCAGTAGAAATGCGGTGAAGTGGGAGGGTTGTGATCTCTTGTTTTCGGATCATAGCCTCGCTGATAACAAAAAAAAAAAAGGAAGAAGAAGAAGGGATAGTGCTTCCCAAGTGCGAAAAGTTCAAATATGTGGGATCTATGATCAATAGCAAAGCAGCCTGTGATGACGACATCATCACGTAAGCGTAGAGTGGATGAAGTGGCGAGAAAACTCTGGTATCGTCTGTGACAGAAAAATTCCCCCTAAGTTGAAAGGAAGGCTCTACACCGCAGTTGTGCGTCCAGCGCTCACGTGCGGTTCACAATGTTGAACTATGTACAGAAATTATGAGAGCAAATTAACGGCAGCTGGGATGAATATGCTTCGCCTGACAGCAGGAGTGACAAGGCTTGATCGAATAAGAAGTTCGATGATCCGTGGAAGCCTTCATATCAAGGAAACCATCTTACGAAAGATAGAGCGCGACCGGCTCAACTTGTATTGCCACGTTCAAAGAAGAGATCATTTGAACCTTGTTAAAAAGGCAATATCGATGAGCGTTCCAAAGACATCGCTATGCAGGAGAGGCAGGCCTATAAACACCTGAATAACACAAATGCGACGATATCGACATTTTATTCGCTTCAGTAACCGAGTGATCCAAAATCGGCAGGCCTGCCGATATTTTCTGAGGTCAAATAGGCGAACCCCACAGGCGGATCAGTAGAAATGCGGTGAAGTGGGAGGGTTATGATCACTTGTTTTTGGATCATGGTAGGAGGGTAGCTAGAAGTGGTTGTGTCAGCAAAACCATGTCGACACTTAATTAGCACAGAGGCGCCGTTTTAATACCACAACTCAAGTGACCTATTTGGATCATAATCTCGCCGAAATAGGAAGAAGAAGAAGAAGAAGAAGAAGGAGATACTCAGATTAAGTCTGTCGGAGAAAACACCTTCATCTATCCCGTCGCGGTAGAACTGAATCGACTTGTCTTCCAGAAAAACCTCTTCCTCCCAGAATGACCTGGAAGGAAGGTTACTTGGAAGTTTTTGTCAAAATTTAACTTGGGAGTGATGTAGCCTATGTTTTCAGAAGCGATTTTGAGATTATTCAGAATGGACTCCTGGCCAAATTCTTTTCTTGACCACTATTATGTTGCTTCAAGGCGAATGGCTGCACTAGCTAAATATGTCGAGGCGTAAAAGGTAAAACAGAATGTCCAGTGTTGCAGCGGCAGTCATATGCAGTGCTCCACTTATGCACAAACAAGCTGATCATTTGGTGAAGTGGTAACGTCATCGATTGCTACGCTAATAGTTCATGGTTCAAATCCTGATATCAGCAAGCATATATTTATTTCTTATGAAATATATACGAGTATATAGGTAATTCGAATATTTGCGTAAACTTATGTAAACACTATTGCGAAGGCATAACTATACATAACATATAACTGGAAATATGATTCGCTCCGTTGGATGATTGATATGACTATGACATCGGTGGTTGGGAAAAAAATACTGTAGATCAGAAGCAAAGGCAAAATAACAAAAGAAATCTCTCCAGTTGTCTGGACACCAAGCCTGAAGTTTTTCTGAAACCTAACATCTGAGTTTCAAACCTCTACCCCAATTTTTCTCTCTCTATCTATTCTTTCCAACTCTTGCACTGTACAAAAAACACTTTAATGGTATTCATAGCACCAAAGTGCGCGCAAATTATGGAAAGGACAAAAATAGTAATAAATAGAGGGAGTAAATCTGAATTAATCCTTTGGTTAAAATGATTCATGGTGGGAAGTCAAATAGGGTGCCCTCTGCTTTATTTATTTAGGAAAACGTCGATACGGAAACTATATGTAACAATATAAGGGTCGAAGGACAACATTTATTTCTTTTAATATCTTATTAATGCATAACATGCAGCATATGTATTTCAACACCACTATCACCATTTCAAAGCCTAAAGAGTAGACTAATTATATTAACAGCCCATTAACGGCGCCCTAATGTGATTAATCACCCATCAAATTAATATCACATCACTGTATGTGCTACTTCTTTTAATTGAATCCACACGACGCAGCATACTATCTATATCAAACAATACCGATGTGCACTTAGGACACATGAAAAGAACGACGACCAATTACTCCCAGTGGGTCGGGTAATTAATGTACAGACTCGTTTGCTAAAATTCGTATTTCTCCGGTCACTCCTCTGTCCATAATCCAACTGAATTTGATTAACGGTGTACAACTATCAAGAGGGGAAAAAAAGACCGCGTAAGATTATGCGAAGAGAAAATAGGTTCCTAAGCGGTAAGTGGCTTAAGCAAGTAACACTCGATGAAAACTGATGACATTGTAGAGATTGAAAGGTTTTGATTTACACCCCGCTTATTGGTTGACATTCTACAATATTTTTTTTTTGTAGAGTTAATGCAAAATTGGCATGACTCTGCTAGTAGTGCAGAATGAATGGATAAAGTTTGACCCATTTGGGTGTCCTCGTTTGAAGGAAACTCTAGGTGGGCACAAAGGAGTAAATGGCTACTTGAACAAACTGCAAACATGTCTAATAAGCTGGCTTACAAGTTGTGTGGACTCGTTGTAGTTTCTACTCAGTTTTGTGCTTTGATGTACTGCATTCAGCCTGCTTTAGAACAGCGCTAACGTATGAGGACTTAATGGGACCAAAATGAATACAACTTATACTCTTGACTCTTAAGAATGTGTTATTTGGACTGCATTGCAAAGAGTAATGAACTTTTGACCATAACATTAAACTGAACCACTATAGCTGATACTCGTCAGTGGTTCTAACTTTCTTCATCACTTTACTAGTTCAAGTAAAAATGGGGCTAGATTCCATTCGAAAAGGATAGAAGAGAGATGCAGAGTATACCATTTTGTTGGACGAACTCGCCTCTCTGCATGCCCGTCGATACACCAAGAGGGAGAATGTTCGATTCCGGCATCTTTCAGTTCTACGAAACCTCTTACGCTTTCATATGAAGTAGTCTAAAGGAAGATAGCATGCTCTCTGCTAGACTAGATGCTTTCCAGATTTATATTCCTTTCTTTTCATTGCACATGTTTTTCACCATTTAGAAAACAGTTCTTTAAAGCGTTAAGCTACGGTTACACCATTTGATAAGTGCTCGAACAACTGACCATTTTTGCTAGCAAACGGAGTCCCGTTGATCCGTCGGACGTTTGCGTGAAAAATACGACGATTTACTCCAATCACCAGTTAAAATAGTCAAACAATGTAATCGGAGCTTTAGAAACCTGGTGATGGAGGAAAAAGAAAGGTTGAGAGGAACAATTAATGATGGAAAGACGAAGGAAAAGAGTGAGATGCACGTTAGCTTATAATTTGTGAATTATAGGCAGATATGTTTCCGAAAATACTAAAGAAGGCAAGCTGTCCCACATTCATATATATGTTTTCAGCAAAAAGAACAATCACCGTCAACCATTACCTAGGCTCCACCATAAATTTAAGCAATGACACCAGAGCAGGGATCAAACTTGCCAATAACCCTTTCTTTGGGTTTGGGAAATTCTTGAATGACGAAACTGAGCCCGTACTCAGTAAGAGTATGGGTTTTCCACTCACTAAAACCACCTACCCATGGTCCTCGTGGCACTGTGACTTCAAAGATAGGTACTCGGCTCATTCGTTTTTGACAGCCTCCTGCGCTACGTTTCATTGTCGCTCCTGTCTTCGTTGCTTCTTCAAAATGGTTGCCAGAGTGTCGCTTACTATTTCCTAGCCATCTTCCCTGCTCATCAGAGCGAGTCACCACAGCGGCCGTGCTGAGTCCCTATTCTATTAAGCTGGGTCCACATGTGTCTATCTAGGTCGAAGCCTGGTACGCGAGCGGTGGGGTTAGTGATGTTAATGCTGCTGTTTGGTGAGAAGTCCCATCAGATTTTTTCCCACTCTGCGTTGATATCGAAATTTGATTCTTGCAGCTTTGACGCGATTCGTAAACGCGGTCTTCGTGATTTCAACCAGTACGAGTCTTTTATGTTGAAATATGTGTGGATTCGTATGAATCTTACCGAATTGACTAATGACTGCCTTTTCGCGTCTGAGCGATGGTGGAGCAATGTTGCTCAAGACTGATAGCCATTGGATGGGTGTGGATCTGATCGTTCCGGAGATTAAGCGCATTGCGATGTGTAGTTGGCCGTCAATTTTCTTTGTGTGTGCGCTATTTACCCAAATGGGAGCTCCGTATTCGGCAGTAGAGTAAACCAGTCCTAGAGCCGCAGTTTGCAGTGCCGCTGGTGATGACCCCCAGGAACTAGACGCTAGCTTTTGGAGCAAATTGTTTCTTTTTTGCAGCAGCTTTTTTGCTTAGCTGCGGTATTTTGACAAAGCTGTTTGAAGGTTAGAGTTCTGTCCAGAGTTCCCCGAGGTTTTTGGAGGCTGTTATTATGCCGTAGGGTAGTACCATGGAATTCGATTTCGAGCGGCATGTTGGCTAATTGGCTGTTCAGGTGGAAGATGGTAGATTCGGTTTTTGGCATACTGGGAGTGAGCCTCCACTTCTTGAAGTAATCCCCTAAGGAACTAAGATCTGATTTGAGTGTGGATTCAATTTGGTGAATTTGCTGGTGTTGAGTGACCAACGCTAAGTCATCTGGGTACGCGAATTTATTGGATACAGTATCTGGAATGTCATGGATATATAGGTTGTAAAGGAGCGGGGCCAGGACTGACCCCTGTGGCAGCCCGTTATTTAGTTGTCTGGGTGTGCTTACGCTGTCGTCATTGAAAATTTGGCATAACCAAGTCTTAGTTCGTTTCCCACAGTTCTTAATAAATTCGGTATAGATGCCATCAATCCCCGAGGCTTTCCCAGGTTTGCAAGAGGCGATCGCAGCTTCTAGCTCAGTTATAGTGAACTCTCGAGAATATCCCAAAGTTGTCGGCGATACCTTTTTAAGCTCTTTTAAGGACATTTTAATGCGACGAGTGTGTATTTTGTCCGACTTGGCTTTAGAGATATCAACTATTCGATTTGCCACGAGGTCTGGGTTAATTTATGGTTGGCGACACCAGAAGGAGTTTAATCCCCCAAGCTTCCGTAAAATGTTCCAAACCTTCCTGCTGGATCGGATGAAGTCCAAACTTTCGGTTGTTTTCTTCCACTTTTCTTTACGCGAGTTGTCCAAGGACTGTAGAAGTTCATCTGCGACTTCAGGATCACAATTCTCTTCGAATTGTAGGTATAGTCTGTCGCTAAGGGCCAACCAACCAGGGATATACTCTTTGCGGAAGCCTCGTGGAATGTGTTTCTTGGCAGATCCTATTACGGAGCCAACAAATCGACCATAGTTCTTGGCAGTCGGAGGGATACAGCGGACATTAGAGTCAAGCTGTTTGGTGAAATCTTGCCACAAACCTTTGTGAAAGTTCCACCTTTGTCGCTAAGTGGAACTTACCAGTGGTGTTTTAATCCCGGCTTAGGAGAATTGGGCGGCGTTAACTTTGAGGGAAGTCGGGAAGAACTCTTCTGGATATATGTTGTTGCCGTTCAGTGCGATTGGTTGTAGCGAAGCTCAGATCTGGGTTGAAGTCCCTGCACCATCTACAAGAATGAAACGTTCCTCTGTCTTTGGCGTCTAAGATTTGTGACACGCGGTTTATATCAGCCCAGTCTGCCTGTCTAACTCCGTTATCGTTATTTGTTTGATATCTCCACATAGTGTGATGGCTGTTGAAGTCTCCAGCATATATGGCTGGGTGTTGGTATACGGGAAGTACCTCTATGGTCCAAGACACATTGGGAGGCTTATAGATGTTGGCGATTTTAAAATCAGCTATGGATATCGTTATGAGAAACACGTTCTCACTTTCTTTGACTTCGGTTAAGCTCACATTTTGGACTGAGAATCTCACGTATGTTGCTAGCCAGTAGTAGAGTAGCCAGTTATTTTACCTCTAGTTGAGAGATTAGATTCATTCCCGCAGTGAGTTTCTTGAAGAAGGACTACGTCAAATTTATTTTCCTCGAGAATCCTTTGTAAATGTTCGCACTTTGCTCTGCTTATGCCTTCAATATTAAGTTGGCAGATATGGACAGAAGGTCCTATATCTCTTATCAGGAAGCACTAAGAAGTGCCTTTACTGTAGGGTTCAGACGACGTGCATATTCGCCCTCAAGTTGTTATGTATGTATATAGACATACATCTGTGCCCACAAGGTAAAACCGCCTAAGTCGATTTTCACAAATTCTCAGAAAACGAGTTTGCAGTTTACGTTTTTCCCGAAAACGTATGGAAATTTGGAATTTTAGTCTTGTTCTTTTGCTTATAACGCGGTAACGATAACATGTAATAAGGCTAAAATTTGTTAGTATAAACATTGAATAGTAGAGCATCTTCTGGCATCCTTAACTCAATTTTGTCCTAACTCGACTTAGGCGGTTTTACCTTGCGGCCACTGATATATGTATTAATTTTTTTAATAGTTATTATTTTTGCCGGAAGTTTAAGGCCTTGATTTAAAATGCTCGGCATCCAGATGTGAATAGACTTTTAGCGTTATCCAGGGTGTGGAATCAGTTGGTGGCTGAACCTGAATATAGCTTAAGACCAGCATGTACGGTTTCTTTACCTGTAGATGCTGATCGAAAATTTTCATGTTCGTGTTGTTGAAGTCCGAGCTGTTACCGTTACAGTTACAGTGGTACCTACCTTCCATCTCGGAACTGATAGAAAAAGTTATCCATTGATGGTCTAATTCTCTCCAATAATTCAATCTCAACTCCGTCACCACACACAAATTATTAAATAAAAACCTGCATATTCAGATATAGATACAATATGCTGGTGTAGTATTCTTCCATTAACTTTGTTTCCACTTAAGTGAACTACTGAATTTCTATTATGGTGCTAGCAACAGAAACCCAGCATAAGTCCAAACTAAAACCTATGCTCATTTGTACATTGCATGTTAGTCATTGCATGTTCACTGTTCAGTCTCGCCCATGATCTTTTGTTTGTTTATAACTTTGCATTTAGTTTCCCGGAACGTGGGGTCACTGAAACCAACTAACAAAAGGAAAATATTTACGATCACTATAATAAAATCACTATACATTCGTTTAATTTTATTTCGTTCTGCTTTAACCGAAATTACAGTCAACAAATAGAAAAGTAGGCAGCAAAGCAAACAGGCTTAGATGTATCTAATTTCATAATACTTATTAATGTTTCCTCGATGAGCAACCGTTAAAGTAGAAACTCCGTTGCACAGTAGCAAAATTTGAAATGGTAAAAAAAAAAAAGATTCGATAAACTGCTTATAAAGTTTATTGACATTTTTCGCAAACGATACATGCATAAGTATGTGTGAATGAATGTAGTTGGCTGTCTTTCAGTTTGACCGCAATTGTATCTCTTTATGAGGAACTTAACACTGTTTAAATGGAAATCTATTAACGAATTTAGTAATTTAATTTCCTAAAAAAAATCATTCTCGTAGATAGATAATTGAAAAAATTTGCAAATGGATGTATGCAGATTCATATCTATTTCTTCCGTATTAAGGTTAATCTAAACGCAAATTAGGAACTTAAGAAAGAAGTATATACTTATTAAAATTAGTGTACGAACCACAAAAATAAAAAAAAAATGCAAATTTAAAATAAATATAATCGGGGAAATGGTAATTTTGTTTGTTGTTCTTTGTGTACTCACTGTCTTCATTTGTATTAGATACTTATACAATTTTTTAATGATTTTCCGTCTGAGGTATTATAATAATTTGCTGGCTTATGCTGTTTTGAATGAAGCATTCGGGTTTGATCTAGTGCGCGGGTGTAATATAGTACGAGTATTTTTTTTTTTTGTAATGGAATTATGCCAGGTTTTCTTTATAATGTTTGTACTCTATATTGAGTTTGAGGCTACAGAATGGATGATAAATACATATCCGTATAATATGGACTTATCATCCACCGATGTAGAGCAAACATTCCCAATTTGACAGGTGGTGAGATGATCTTCCCACTGCAAATCTGCGCGATTTTCGATACAGATTTCAATTTCCGTGACTTCGAAAAAATTCTTAGTCAGTTTAAATCAAATGACATCTTTCACTGAATTCAGCACGCCATGTTTAGTTATATCCAAAAACCAGGACTGGAAGAAAATAAATTTGTAAAATTTTTTAATCGTGACACTTTTTGCAAAGTTGTTCTGTTTTTGCACTTTTTGCAATTCTAATAGGTCGACTTGATTCACTAATACCGTAACTGCACAGTTCGTAAAAAGAGAGCACAGTTTGAAATTCACACACACTTTACATATGGCTTCGTACGGGCAAAATCATCAGTATTCACTTTTACAGCTGATATGCAAGAGCAAGCTGGACAATAAAGGAATACCAGACCATGATTGAAAACCTCAGTGCAGATGCGCATGGAATACATCCAGTGGTTATATCTTCTTCTTCTTCTTCTTCCTTTTATCAGCGAGGTTATGATCCGAAAACTAGGGATCACAACCCTCCCACTTCACCGCATTTCTACTGATCCGCATGTGGGGTTCGCCTATTTGACCTCAGAAAATATCGGCAGGCCTGCCGATTTTGGATCACTCGGTTACTGAGGCCAATGAAATGCCGATGTCGTCGCATTTGTCTGATCCAGGCGTTTATAGGCCTGCCTTTCCTACACCGCGATGTCTTTGGAACGTGCATAGATATTGCCTTTTTTACAGGGTTCAAATGATCTCTTCTTTGAACGTGGCAATACCAGCTGAGCCGGTCGCGCTCTAATTTTCGTACGATGGTTTCCTTGATGTGAAAGCTTCCACGGATCTTCGAACTTCTTATTCGATCAAGCTTGGTCACTCCTGCTGTCATGCGAAGCATCTTCATCTCAGCTGCCGTTAATTTACTCTCATACTTTTTGTACATCGTCCAACATTGTGAACCGTATGTGAGCGCTGGACGTACAACTGCGGTGTAGAGCCTTCCTTTCAACTTAGGGGGCATTTTTCTGTCACAGAAGATAGCGGAATTTTCTCGCCACTTCATCCACCCTACGCTTACACGATGATTGATGTCGTCATCACAAGTTGCTTTGCTATTGATCATAGATCCCAGATATTTGAACTTTTCGCACTTGGGAAGCACTGTTCCATTCAAATAAATGTCTGGAATAGGCCGGAGTGGATCAGAGAACGGGCAGCACAAGTACTCTGTCTTTTTTGAACTAATGCGATACCCATTTCCCTCCAAAACGTCCACCCACACATCAAGTGCTCGTTGCAGGGATGTAGGATCCTCACTTATGATGGCTCCATCATCAGCAAAGAATAACTGATGTACCTTGGGGTCCATCACTTTACCTTCAAGCAGATAATCAAGGACTGTAATAAAGAGCAAAGGACTTAAAACGCTTCCCTGGTGCACCCCGACTTTGATTCGGAACTCTTCGGTTACTCCAGCGGGGCATCTCACTTTTGTCTTTGCTCCTTCGTACATGTCCATAATCATCTGTACATAGGTTTCTGGAACCCCTCGATGTCTTAGCGCCACCCATATCAGATCTCGTGGTTGTCTGTCGAATGCCTTTTCAAAGTCAACCAATACAATATGCAAATCCCTTAAGGAATCACGATGTTTTTCCATTATGATCCTTATACTTTGGATTGCATCTGTGGTTGATTTACCCGAGACAAACCCGCACTGATCATCAGATAGCCGTATTATTTTTCGCAGTCGTCCACCTAATACCCGCTCAACGATTTTCATGGTGTGTGACATCAGCTTGATCGAACGGTAGTTATCACAGTTTCGCGTATCACCCTTCCCTTTGTATACAGGGAGAAGGTAACTTTCCCTCCATTCATTCGGCATTGGATCACCTCTCACGAATTTGGAGATGAGAATTCTGAGCCATCTGAACCCGATGTCTCCCATCTTTTTCCAGAACTCAGAGGGTATCTCGTCTGGCCCAACCGCTTTTCGTTTTTTGGAGTATTTGACCGCCTCACTAACTTCTTCGACTGTAATGTCGGGTATTTGTTCACAGTTAGGGGTGGCTCTTGGAAAGTATCGCCGGGGAAACTGTTCATTCAAAAGCTCTTCACAATACTGCCGCCACCTCTGCAGAATTTTGTCGTCAGCCACAAGAAGCTGGCCATGAGCATTGCTAATGAACTTTGGCGAACGAATCTCCTGAGCATTCTTCCTTCTTTGGGCGGCTATTTTGAAGATAGTGGCACTCTTGTTCATATTGTGTCTTCGCAGCTCCTGGATAGCCTGGTTTGCATCAGCAACCGGGGAAAATATTTTATCCAGCTCCCGATACAGGCCCTCCGTACTCTCTGCTTGAAGCTGAGCGCACTTCTTCTTCGCTTTTTTCTTGCAGCATCTGTATTCCATTTCGAGGCGAGCTTTTTCGTCACTATTATTAGAGGGGCACTTTGACCAAGCTTTGAAAGCCGCTTTCTTCTCATTTATCACTTTCTTAGCTTCATCACTCCACCACCATGTTTCTTTGGCATGTTGATGGTGGCCTTTTGAAGCTCCTAGCAGTGATTTGGCCTTCTTTAAGCAAGTTCGCTGTAGGGAATCCCACATATTTTGTGCTCTGCACTCTTCATCCTCAGCTCCGTTGATGGTGTGAGAGAGGTAATTTTTCATTACGAAAACAAACGCATCGCCTTTTTCTTTGTCCAGATTGTACCACTTGATTTTCTCAGAGACCCCTGTTTGTTTGCTTTTCTTTGGTGTTTTCATAAAAATTTCTGTTAGCAGGAGACGGTGTTGACGAGCGATTGCCTCTCCCAGGATCACTTTGCAATCTTTTACCCGAGGCTTCATGAAACTGGCTGCCAAATGGTAGTCAATCTGAGTTTCATCTCCACCACTGCTGTAAGTGATCAGGTGTCGGCTTTGTTTGATGAACATGGTATTTAACACGATAAGACCGTGTGATTTGCACATGCTTAGGATGTCTTCACCAGGAAGGTTCCTGGTGCCATATCCTAGTCCTCCATGGCAGTCTTCATAGTCTTCGTTTGATTTCCCGACATGTCCATTCAAATCTCCTCCCACAAACAGAAATTCTTCCTTTGGGATGTTCTTAAGGAGATTGTGGAAATCTAGCCAAAATGCATCCTTATCTATCTGATTGCACCCATTGTGGGGAGCATATGCACTGACAATATTCCACACCTCTCCTTGTATTACTAGTTTGAGAGACATCAAACGGTCGCTGGACTTCGAAGTGCTCAAGACGTTTCCAAGTAGCTCTGCCGCAAGGATGATACCGATTCCGTTCCTAGCCTTTTCCGTTCCGTAGTAGAACATCTTGTAATCTTTTGTCCTAACGTCCAAGAAACGCGCCCGATTCCCGGTGTTTTTCCATTTCGTCTCTTGGACACACAAGATGTCCACCCGCCTTCTATTCATCATCTCTTCCAGCTCGTAACTTCGACCGGTCATGCTTCCAACGTTCCAACTCGCGACCCTTAAATTGCGTCCAAACTGTTTCATTATGTTGCTAGCCCCCGGAATCCGTATAGCTCTGACCCGAACATTTCTGCTCGGTCCAGGATCAGTACCATGCACAGCAGTGGTAGTGCCTGGCGGGGTAGTGCCTTTCCTTTTTGCAAGTATTATCATAATGATACAGTTTTGCAATACAATTTTTGCACCATATTGCGATGGTGTTTGTTGTTTGACACGTGCATGCTCCTGTTTTAGTATTGTTTGATCTTTCTTTTATGACACCGGTGATCTCCAGTCGTGTCAACCCACGGACTCGCATGCACACTTGTGGGAGGGTTTTTATGGTAGTATATGTGTCGCTAGGCTCACTTGGGTGTTATATTGCCTAGATCTGATTTGTCCCCTTAGTCGCCTTTTACGACAAGCGCTAGTTGTTGGGGGGCGCTGCAGTGATATTCTTAACCCGTCCCTGCACGGGGCACATCCAGTGGTTATATGTGGCAACTTTAACGCATGGGCAACGGAATGGGGTAGCAGATTAACCAATCCAAGAAGGCGCATACTATTGGAAACATTTGTATCCCTAGAAATAGAAATTGCAAACTATGGCAGGGCAAACACTTATCGCAAAGCGGGAACGGACTCGATTATCGATATCACCTTCGTGAGCCACTCCCACCTGCGAAGCCTAAAGTGGAGGGTAAACGAAGAATTCACACACAGCGATCCTCAAGCGATCATTTTCGAAATGGGAGAAAAAAAAAAAATAAAAAAATAACGATAAAACATCATAGGCAAGCCGGTCCAAGATAGGAGGATAAACTCTTCGATAAAGATATGTTCGAAGAGATAATGAGCAAGAGAGCCTTGGTGGCTAAAACCATAACTATCGCAGGTTCGTCTCCTGCCTTTGGAAATATGTTTTCTTCTTTGATCAATTCTCCAAAAACTAATCATTCTTTACATTGATATTCCATCAGTGAGGATGATTGGTACGGCTGATTTGTTGATTAATAAATAATTGGGAAATACAAATTAATAAAAAATCATCAAAAAAATGTATGTGCCAAAACGCGATTCGAACCTCGATCACCGAGGGAAGAATAGTGAACACAGCACCTTAGCCATCTCGGCAATGGTAGCGCTCCGCTAGGCGATGTCAAAGCCCTACCAGTCTTCTGTGGATAATGCAATAATAACGTTCAGCTGATAATGAGCAACTGCGTAGTTAACAACGGTTCAGCTAAGGACATTTCATGCTACCACTGCTGCGTGTGATGCATCGATGCCCAGAAGTACAATACTAGCAGCAACAGAGATGCCCCGTGCTATTGGTGGACCGAGGAGATCAAAACGCTACGGGCAGCGTGTCTAAAAGTCCGCCGCCGAACTCAACGGTCCAGGAGAAGGAATGACTTCGAAGCACGCCTAGAACTACTAAGATTGGCACAACGCAAACTAAAGCGAGCAACCAAAGAAAGCAAGGCCACATGCTTTAAGAGGATATGTAATGAAGCAGACATTAACCCCTGGGGTACAGCATATCGAATGATAATGACAAAGCTGAAGAATTATAAGTTATCGCAAATATCTTGCCCGATGATGCTTAAAACAATAAAATAAATAAATATTTGGCGCAACAGCTCTTTGAGTGCCAGGGCCTAGGTTCTCGCAACCACTCATGTTGTGTGCGTTATATTTTTCACACGAACGGAAGGGACCTACAGTTTAGTACCATATCCGAAGTGCAATTTGTTTTGAGAAGCTTTTTCGTGACAACAACACTCTCGGATATTTGTCAGACGCTCACGAGCGGTGGGACCGTGAAAAAACTTGTTGGTGTTTTCTGGGATTTGAACTTGGAACCTCACGCGCAGTGATCCGACACCCTAACCACTTACGCCACGGCGCCCACTGCTTAAAACAATAGTGGAGCATTTATTCTCCCTCCAGTGCATGAAACACAATTAGAGAAAGCATAGAAGAGGAGATACCAGCAATCACAACGGAGGAGCTATTCCGAGCATGCAAAAGAATAGGTGACAAAAAAGCGCCGAGACCTGATGGCATACCAAATATTGCATTAAGAACAGCTGTCCAAACGAGATCAGATATTTTGAAGGAGTTTCCCTCGAGTCTTGGAAATTGCAACACTTGGTTCTACTGCCTAAAGAAAATAAGCTATCCGGAGAACCGTCCTTACATCGCCCAATATGCCTCCTAGATACAATGGAAAATATCCTGGAGCGCATCATCTACGAGAAACTTCTTGCGGTAGCAGAGGAAAAAGATGCACTGTCCGACCTTCAGTTCGGATTTAGGAAACATTGCTCAACGGTAAACGCCATCAAGATGGCAAGAGAAGGAGAAAGATGGCGTTTTGGGATTAAGGAATACTGCGCGGTAGTGACGTTGGACATAAAACACGCGTATAACTCGGCAGACTGGTCGTTCATAAGGAGAACACTAGTCATAATGGGCACACAATACTACCTGCGAAAAATAGTGACAAACTATCTGACTAATAGGAAGCTAATGTATGATACCGATGGCTTAAAATATTACAACGTGTTTCTGGGCGTTCCACAAGGTTCCGTACTTGGCCCCCGTCTGTGAAACATCATGTACGATGGAGTTCTGCGACTATCTCTGCCACAAGGAGTAAAAATGATTGGATTCGTAGATGATATCGCTGTGATTACCGTTACGAAATATACAGACGAGATAAAGGCAGCCACAAATGAAGCAATATGCTGCATCAAAGATTGGTTAGTGACAGCTAGTCTGGAACTGGCTGACCATAAAACAGAGGGCAACCTTATAGCCTGAACATTCAGGTTGGAACCAGCAAAATAAAGTCCAAAGACACCATCAAATACCTTGGCGTGATGCTAGACAACCAGCTGAACTTTAAGAGCCATGTAGAATACATGAGTAAAAAGGCTTAGGGAATCCAGGCAGCGCTTTGCAGGATTCTTCCAAATATCGTGGGACCCGAGTATGCTAGGCGAATTCTACTCTCAAGAGTAGTCAGCTCGGTCCTCCTCTATGCGGCCCCGGTGTGCGCGAAGGCATTGATAACAAAGGCGATATAAAATAAACTCACTTCGGTATACATACTTTGTGCTCTAAAAACCGTAAGTGGATTTAGAACAATATCGGATGAAACAGCATTTGCTATAGCCAGAATGGTCCCCATAGACATCCTCGCAGATGATATGCTGCGAATCTGTGTAAGGAGACTCCTCCATCCGCAAAATGCGGCTGCAGCGAGAACAATAAAAGAAGAAGAAAGGTCAACATCACTAGCCAACTAGCAGAATAGATGCGACAGTACCACAAAAGGCAGATGAACTTACCAGATCATACCAAAAATCGATATTTGGACAAGTCGCGAACATGGAAGCTGTAACTACCATCTTACACAGTTCTTATCCGGTCATGGAGGATATCGCAAGTACTTGTACAGATTTGGACAAGATACCTCACCGCCCTGCCCTGAGTGTCCAGAAGAAGAAGAAGAAACAACGGAGCACGCAATATTCCACTACAGATGGTTCTCTCATTGGAGAGCAGCACTACATAGTTCATCGTCTATAATCGATCACATTCTGTTATTAGAAGAGAGTTGGGTGTGCAAATAGAGCTGCGAAGCATCGAGAAAATTCGCAAAGCAGCAGAAGCAGAAGCAGCAAGAGCTCATGCAAGATGAAAAACAAGATATGCCAACCAGCCCCACGAAGTAATACCTAAAAACAATTCGCCGGAGGAGTGGTAGAAGTGTGCGGATGTCGATTAGTACGTAGGCGCACTCCTGGCATCGATTATTTGGGTTTGCGTATCGTATATACATGCTAGTGGCCCGGGCTACTAGTATCTTCAAAAGATTACCACATCCTTTAGCGCAACAAAAAAAATAAAAAAATACACACTATATGGCAATGTCAGCCATTACTGCATGACTGCTGACTGTGGTCTTTACAATGGTTGGGGATTACTTCATGAATTGTTTTGAGCATAGCTTAGAAGGACGATTTAAAGCTTAAATAAATTTTGGACAAATTTACTAAAGATAATTCGTTTTTTTTTTTTAACTAATAAGCCGTTGTTGAGTTAGGGCTATGTAATCACGTTTTAATGACGGAATTGATCGTAACCCCTTTCTGCCACTTAGGACTCGAATGCTCAGTGATATAGCACTTTTTAATACAGGTAAATCTTCCCTGAGAAATGTAGATCATAACAATGAAAGCTGCATCCCAATCCATTCAGTGGTTCTCGCGATTAGCGTAGTCATAGAGGCAGACGTGTAGTGATGATTTCTGTAAAACGCAAGCAGCTTTTTTTGGGATTTCTTTGCAATTTTGCATCATCTCCTGTTTCGGACAGCTCTTCATCTTTGTCTTCCGAAACTGAAAGCGATGACCTCGTCGACGAAATATTTGCTCTTATGGGAGAAGATCAGCGAAATTTTTGTGTCAAGATATTTTTATGAAATAGAAGCATGTTACACAGAAAAGTAATTCCAAACGCATTTTTCTGTAAGGCGTCGATTATAGCGTTCCGTAAATTGGATCTGTAAAATGTGGAACAATGTAATATGGTGATGTTATCATTCCTGGAATGATTTGGTTCTGTTTTGTGTCAGCTGTTCAGAAAAATAAATGATAGTACGCAAAACATTAAAATTGTTTTTCTATAAAGTTTTTTTCGATGAACTCGTTTGATAATACATAAGCCAAAATTCAACTTTATTTGACGTATTGTATTGTGATTTGTTGTGTTCAAATGCCTCGGAAATCCAGAACAAAACTTTCACGCATTCATTTTTCTGGTCGTTTTAACCTTACTTAGGTACTCTACTTACCTTAACAGTATACAATTGTCTTGTTGAAAAACATGTTGTGTCAGAAGTCTTTAAGAAACTTGAGAACACAGAACATATTCAGCAGAAATGCATGACTCTTTTCTTATGGTTTGCTTGTCATAAGGCGTGTTCCATTAGAAATATTGCGGATTCAATCTTTCTCCGTAATAATAACCAGAAGCATTTGTTTAATATTTCACCACATAATGCATCGGCTTGCTCTACTTCTTCTAACCTATTTGGAGTATTTGGAGAGCATTGGATAATGACGAAATATCCTGTCGACAATTTGAAGTCAAGTGATTATGGAAAGTAAATTCAGAACAACAAAACAGGGAATGTTCGGAAAAGAGTTGTCGAACAAAACAGAGCAATTAACAGTGAGTTTATGTCATCAAACTCCAAATACTGTACTTTTTTGATTCAAATTGTTCGCAACAGGGAATTGACAGCTATCAGTCATTTTCGATCAACAGAAAGATGTCAAATAAACTTCTTTGCAGTTCGGAGTGGACACTTCAATGACTTTTTTTTTTTCTTTCAAAATTTGCAGCGAAATCCAATTTGAGATCGACACGTAGTTTAACAAATTAAATGCAGAAAGTAACTTGGAACTGTGTATGTATGTAACTGCGACTGCTTCCAGTTGTGAAGTTTTATATTTATTTCATAAGCCTTTCTCTAATTGTCGTAAATCCATAGCTTTGACAGCTGAATTCCTAACGTCAGATCGGTCTGGCGCCCATATTTTGACATATCTCAAAGAGATAGCAGATTAAGTCGACTAAAGCTCTCGCTTTGATATAACTATTCCCCTAGTCGACCTAGTTGCTAAACTGATCTTCCTGCGAACCACCTACAAAGTGCTTCCCAACATTGTTTCCGATTTCGTATAAGTTTTATTTGCAACCTACCGTTTGGCTGTAATCCACTTTTACTACAAACGTTGCCTCTTCTCTAATCTTTTTCCAGCCAAATTAATTCCCATGAGATGTGCAATTTTTTTTTACTCGCCCCGCACATCATTTTTTATTATGGTCCACAATTTGTGAGCACTCCGCAGATTTAGTTTGTTTTCTTTCGCGGAAAAGCCAAAGGCCCAGTGATTACTCAAACAACCACAAAACCGTTACATAAGCCATGTCAAACCGGAAGAACTCTCTTGGTCATGTGTACGCGTGATCACCACATACGGCCAGAGTCAATGAATTCACTTGAATGATGTCGCCTCCCGCCGTCAGTATGGCAATGAGGAACGTATTTATGCGAAACTCGTTCCACAAGACTGGACTGATATCACAGTTAACCTGTCCCCATGCTGCAGTTTCAGGTGCTGCACTATTCCACAGTGACACAACTAACCGAGGAGACTAAACAGAGAAGACGTTGAGTTGAGGCCAACACTGATTAGAGTGTCACTGGGCCGTACACACAGTGCATTTGGTTTTTGCTTTATCATGACTGAAATAAACCTGTTGACGTTGATGGCTGCTAATGTGACGTCCACATTTGGAGTCCTCGCCAAAGAGTAGGCAACACCTGTGCTCACTCCATCGTGAGTGTTATGCAAAAGGAAGGAACTCTTGAGATGTTCGATTAATGTGTCTGTGGGTCTCTTGTGGCACTGGTTGGTAAGTGGTTCCGCATTTTGGACATCCGTGGGCGATGAGGTAATTTCGCACAGTAAGTATACTCCGAACAGAAGTTTAATGACACTTTGGAATTGTCGTGACATTTGGAGAACTTAGTACGGCCAAAAGGTGGCACATGATTAATGTTCACTATCTAGTGTAAGAGAAATTGTGTCACCATTATTGAGGTAATGTAGGTAGCAAATTCTTATAAGACTATCAGCTACAGTGGATCATCGACATACGAACTTAATGCTTGAGTGTGCCGAAAAGTTCAAAAGTCAAAAACCCAACAAACTAAACGATGTAAGATACTTCACAGAAAGAGGGAGTTTTATTGGTACTATAGTAATGATTGATTGGTATGGGGAGATATCAACAGAAATTGGAAAAGTCGTAGTTGACTTACACTAAGTTTGTTCCTAATATGCAACTCAAACGTGGTAAAAATTTCATGATGATCGGTCGAGCAGCTGGACATTCGGAACATATACACAGACGGACGTTCGCTTTTATATATATTTACACCCGTGCTCGCCTTATTTTGCCCGCATTTTAATTGATGCTCATATACCTATTTTTTGAAACATACTTGCCAACTGAATACAAGCCGAAGAATAAGAAAACACGAAGAGTATCATACCCCTTCAGTCAGTCAGATGGCTCTGCTATTAAAGCTTGCGAAGAGACAGCGAAGGGTGTCTCCGAACTGAGTGCAGTGTCGAGATCCTGATCAAGAAAAAACGAATTTACTTCTGAATTTTGCAAAACACATTTTGAATTAGAATTCAGCTTCTGGATGGCGGATCACGAAACAACATACACCATTTTAAAACTTAAACTCTAAACAATGTAGCTGCGAAAACCTTATTCAATTTCATGGTGCGTGCGGAAACAGTTTTATTATACGTATAGATATTCTCTTACCTTAACCAGACTCATTCATTAGTTGAGGCATTTTCTCAGGTCAATTGTTAACACATTTTTTCAGAATGTGGGTTAAGCTTATAGATAGATACATATATATGTATGTTGTCGCCGACTATAGAATTATTTAGGAGGAACAATATTGTCATACATCGATTTCACATATCACCAACAGTTTACATAGCGAACGCGAAGATTGCCTCATCGAAGATGCTTTTTTCGGACCTCACCGATATTTATCGTCATGGGTCAGTTAATTCATACAAAATGTTCATCAATTATACATCTAAAACCTTCCTCGTGAATCAATATTTTTAATCGGGAAAACCGGAATAAAATTAGTTCAGTATTCACGGTGAAAATGGTGCACAGACAGACGCGGCGGGGGACTTTGTTTTATAATATGTAGTGATGCTGCAAGCTTTCTTCATATCTTCAAATGTTCGTATGTTGAGAATACATTGTATTAAGCGAATTAAGTATTAGGTGTTAGTCGAAGAAAGCCAGGCAAGCGCCAAGAGTGTTCGGTCTTACATTTCCAGGAAGGAACACTAAAGCAGACAAATAGCGCAGAAAAGTGTGTGTGCCGACCTTAATGATGATAGAGCCCTATATTAGCCTTTATTTCTATACAGTAGCGGACATTAGTGCACACGGTTTTTTTTTGCTAAATTTTTAAATTTGACGGTTCTCAAGATATTGCATCTGAAATTGTCCATAGGTATGTATTATATTTCTTTTAAAAACCAGAAAGTACTCATAATAAACATATAAGAGCACAATCTGAACTTTCCCGGGCTTATCTGATCCTGAGTTGGCCTTAGAGTTTCTTCTACACACCTAGATAAAAGATATATTTTGATTCTGTTCTAAATGTTCGGACCGTGGAGACAGCTTAAAGGAAAAGTCTCAACGATATCATACGGATAAAACATATCGGCTTTTAAGTTGAACATACATACATACATATATACATTTTCAATGGCCCGCTAACCCTTCATGAGAGTCGCGGGGGTATGATGCTCAGGTGGACTCTCCATCCTTCTCGATCCTCCGCCATTGACTCCAATTCATCAGGAGGAATCCCTAAGCGGCTCCAGAAGAGATGTCGGACTTGATCCAACCATCTATTTCTAGGCCTTCTGCGAAGTCGCCTCCCTGATGGTACGGCAACCATGGCGCGTCTTGGAAGCCGGTCTGGGGGCATACGCACTACGTGACCAAACCATCAAAGCATAGATCGTTCCGTTCGGAGAAGTAGCTGCTCAACGTTGAGCGCCTCGCGTACTCTGGTGTTGCGCACTCGATCTCTACGAGTTATTCCAACAACACCGCGGAGGAACCTCATTTCGGCAGCTTGTATCCGCGATCTTATTCTTTCGGTCACTACCCAAATTTCATGACCTTAGGTGAGAGTTGGAACATACACCGAGTTAAAAACCGATAGCTTAGCTTGAACACTAAGTTCGGCCTTCCTTATAACAGATTGGCCAAGCCCTCTCAAAATTGATCCAGCCTGACCAATTCTACAGGATAACTCGGCATTGCTCCTCCCATCACTCGTGAATAAGACCCCAAGGTACTTAAACTTCTCCACCTGCTTCAGTGGGACTCCACTAACATGCAGAGTGCACTGAATGGGTTTTTTGGAAACGACCATTACTTCTGACTTGTTCACGTTGATCTTCATTCCAGCATCATCACAAACGGCTACAAACCTTTCGAGTGCGCGCTGAAGTTCGGTTTGAGAGGACCCAAGGATGACCAAATCATCCGCAAAGAGCAGATGACTAATCCTTAGGTCTCCCACTTTGAAACATTCCCCGCCATGGCTGCGCTGTAACATCCAATCCATATATACAATGAAGGGGAGAGGTGACAAAACGCACCCCTGGCGGAGTCCAACGCCCACAGTGAAGGGTATTGATTTAACACTGTTTATCCGAACACAGCTTCTACAGTTTGTATATAAAGACTGAATCGCCCTTAACAGGGAACCATCAATCCCATACTCCTGCAGAACACTCCAGAGTTTGTCTCGAGGAACCCTATCATATGTCTTTTCCAAATCCACAAAACAAGTGTAGACAGGTTTGGCATATTCCCAGGCCTTCTCAAGAACCATTCTGAGAGTGAACAACTGGTCGGCTGTGCTTCTACTGGGACGAAAACCGCACTGCGCATCCTCAAAACTGTCCTCAACCACAGCTCTGGAACGCTTTCCTAGCACCTTAGCGAAGACTTTTCCAGGGAGACTTAAAAGAGATATACCCCTATAGTTGGCGCAATCTCTTTTGTCCCCTTTTTTAAAAAGAGGAACTATCACCCCCATTTGCCAATCACCACGTGTTTCACCGCCTTCCCAGGCCACTTTAATGACACGCGAGAGCCATTGAACTCCCCCTTTACCTAAAGCCTTGAGCATTTCTGGCCGAATTTCATCCACACCAGCAGATTTGCCAACTTTTAGCAATTTTATCGCCAAAGTTACTTCCTCTACCGTAGGACTACTTTCCCCCCAACTCTCGACCATAGGTCTGTCATCTTCGGTGCCCTGTTCGGGATTGAGCAATTCTGAAAAGTGCTCCCTCCATCTGCGTAAGATGTCCTCCTCATTGGAAAGAAGTCTACCGTCTTTGGATTTGACTCCTTCAACGATATTCAACTTTTTTCCTCTGAGTCGGCGGACGGTCTGCCAGAACATCTTATTTGCAGATCTGTGGTCACGTTCCAATTTCTCGCCAAACTCTTTCCAAGACTGTTCTTTCGCTGTTTTCACAGCTAATTTGCAAGTTCTTCGCACCTCAGTGTACCGATTTCGAGAATCGGAGTTCCCCAAGTGAATCCACACCTTAAAGGCTCTCTTCTTCTCTCTGATGGCTTCTTGAACTCCGGGCGTTTTAAACCAAGCAGTTCTTTTCTCACCACCAGCCGCCACACCAAGCCGCTTCACTCCACAAACATCTCCAGCAGAGGCAATAACCGCTGTTGAAAACAGTTGCCATTATTCCTCTACATTTGATGGAACAGTTGGAATTCGTTCAAACCTCTCAGATATTTGCCGTGCAAATGTCTCCCGTATCTCATCGTCCTGTAACCTCTCCCATCGTATGCGTCTAACCATCCTTGGTTTACGCTTTGGTAGGGGAGGCACTCTCTCGCTAAGATACAATTTGCACAACACTAAGTGATGATCAGTTGACAGTTCGGCCCCTCTCAATACGCGAACATCACAAACCATTCTATTCAGACACGATGGTACCACAAAGAAATCGATCAGCGACTTCTGCTGAAGACTCCGACAGAACCATGTGTATTTGTGAATATCTTTGTGCGGAAAGATAGTGTTCATGATGGATAAGCCATTTTCACAACAAAAATCCAACAACCTCTCTCCGTTCGCGTTTTGATCAGGATCACCGTTCCTCCCAATCACACTCCCCGATGTCATAACATCTACACCCACATGAGCATTGAAGTCACCCATCAGGACAAAAGAATCCATATCTGCAACCTTTTCAAGGGCAACATCAACTTCATCTAAGAAAGCTGCGTACTCTGACTGAAGGTTCGGTGCATACACCTGCACCAATGCCAGAGTTGATCTTTCAAGCTTGAGCTTTAAGATCGCAACTCTCTCTCCTAATGGTATCCACTCCAATACTCTGTCTGTCAACCTGGGACTTGTGAGTATCTCCACTCCCGCCCGAGCAGACATTGAGGGTGCAACTCCTGACAGGAAGAGCTTCCACTCATCCGAAAGGTCCACAGTTTTAGAACCTTTCTGCTTTGTTGAAGAGACGCCAACTATATCTAGTCGACTTTTAACAGCCTCCCAAACAAGTTCAAGATCCTTCCCTGTGAGCGATGAGACGTTCCATGTGCCTATCCTAAGTCGATGCCGTTGTCGAATCTCAGAGAGTCCATCTGTGCCCCCATCGGTGCGCAGCGCGCTCACCCCTTGACCCCCGTAATGGTTCGCGAGACCATTGACAGGAAGCTCGTAGCCATTTCGGGTTTGACCCGGCCGGCTGCCGAGCGGGACAGGCCGACCACCAGACGCTCGCATACTGACACCCTTCAGGCCTGGCTCCAAAGGATGCCCTGGCTTACCAGGTTTGGCAATATCCGAGGCCCGTTTACGTCGTCTTGTCTTCATGGGGTGTGCGCTTTGTTAGCCGTGACTGGATTGTATGAATGGGATTAACTATTTAAGTTACCCCATCCGCTCATCCCAGTCACGTTGCCCGCCCCCCACCACGAGGAGGTCAGCTGCCAGGGGGACTAAGTTCAACATACCTCATCAAAAGTTATTCCTTGTCTGATTTCTAAGCTCATCAGGACAAATTTAATTATTTTTTGTTTAAAATTATAATTGACGATTTTAGGACGATCTATTCGAAATATAAATTCTTACACTCCCGAGTACGAACTGAACGCAGAAAATGAGGAAATTGAAACCATGCACTACAGAGTTTCATTGAGATTTCTTCCGAGTCGAATGGCTCGATATTACAAGCAAAGGTGCTGAAAAGCATAGGTCTCTTTCTTGCTACTATCGTCATAAGCTTAAAGCTAGTAAATACTCGTAGAAAAATTTTGATTTCTGTAAAAGTAACGACTCCAGTAAAACAAAATTCAAATAACCGCCATTGTATTTTAACTTGTTTTTGAGCGACGCTAACTTTTAAAATATTACCGGCGAATTTCTACGAACCCCACAGGCGGATCAGTAGAAATGCGGTGAAGTGGGAGGTTTATGAACCCTTGTTTTCGGATCATAACCTCGCTGATAAAAGGAAGAAGAAGAAGACCGGCGAATTTCTACGCAAACGATTTTGTTCGAATTTTGTATTTGAGCTGGTTTAGACAAATGCTACCAGATGGCATACAGTATTTTTGGGAATAAATTATTGTAACGGTACTTTTCATAATTAATCAGTTCCTGGAATTTGGCTATTTCTCAATCGGTTTTGTCAAAAATGAATATCTACACAACATGCGAATACGACTCATGGAATGGCATGTCATATCAAGTTTTGGAAAATTGTAAAAGAATTATTCTACTACCTGGCCCGTGCTCGCCTTGCTTCACCCACCCACCACTTTTAAGATAAAAAAGGATTTTCTTCTAAAGCCTTTTCATAGTCCATAGATACCCCTATTGCGAGGTTTTATTAAAAATTTGAAAATATTGAGGATTGTATATCTCCAGCTATACTCAAGTTAGGAAATCGAAACTATGTGGGCAACATATATGTATATGTATACTCGTATGTACAATACTGAAAGTGTGTAAGTTCAATTCCCCACCAGAGCACTCAACCCGCCAAGCAGGTATAAAAGAACCATCCACCTTCCGTCAGCCAGTCAGCTCTGCGCTTGAAGATTGCCAAGAGATAGCGAAAGTAAAAGAAAAAAAAAATGATTACCTCCACTGAGTGCAGACTCGAGAATTTGATCAAGAAAAAATTAATTAAATTCTGAATTTTGCAAAAGATATTTTGATTGGATCTCAGCTCTTGGATGGCGGATTACGATAAAGTTTTTGCGTGATGCATGTTTAAACATTTTTGCACTTGCTGTTAAGGAACCCTTTCATTTCCCGAAATTAAAATATATTAAATGTATTTTTCTGTAAACCCGGAATGTAAGCTATCACTATGCCAAGTTATATCAAAATCCTTGCATCAGTTCCCGCGTGATGCGTGCACAGACAGACAAAAATATTCGACCCTCTACAGCGGTGGTTCCCAACCTTTTCCACCACATGACCTCCCTCATTACGAATTGGAAAATCTCATAAAATTACAAATGTTCATTGAAAAATATTTTTAATACATCGAAAACTTTATATATTCTTGCTTGTACATATGTACATATGTGTATAAATTTTTTAATTGGTTTTACAAATATTTGGCGCAGCAGCTCTTTAAAGTGCCAGGGCCTAGCTTCTCGCAACCACTCATGTTGTGTGCTTTATATTTTTCACACGAATGGAAGGGACCTACAGTTTAATGCCGAATCCGAACGGCGATTTGAGAAGCTTTTTCGTGACAACAATACTCTCGGATGTTTGTCAGACGCTCGCGGGAGGTGAGACCGTGAAAAAACTTTTTGGTGTTTTTCTGGGATTCGAACTTGGAACCTCATGCGTAGTGATCCGACACACTAACCACTTACGCCACCACTTTGTAAATTTGATTTTGTAAAACGTATTTTTATTTATTACTTATAAGTTATGTAAAAGGAGTGGTTTCTATACGATCCAGATATTCAATACGACTTCTAATGTTGCATCTTCTTCACCAGTTCTGAGATTCTGGGTGTAATTTTCGTCAGCGCAATTCTCAAATGTTGAAATGTTGAAGCCTTCACGATTTACGCCTGTATTCTTTGCATCAAAAATTCACGCTCTATAGTTTTAATATATGTACAGATCCTAACCCAGAATATAAGCTATCACTATGCCAAGTTTCATAAAAATCCGTGCATCAGTTTCCGCGTGATGGATGTACAGACAGACAAAACAATTCCACCATCTTATTATATTGTTGTATCCAGCAGTCGCCGCTGAACGCCGAGGAAGAGTTCGAAAAATATACGTCGAAGTTTGCAATGCTGTATCCAGCCTTCGCCGCTGAACGCCGAGGAAGTGTTCGAGGAATACCTGTGCGTGGAAGAAAAAGTTGGTGAAAATTCGAAAATGACGCCGAAGTCGAAGTTTCCAATGTTCGACAGATGGAGAGTGGAAATTAACTGGAAGCGGGAGATGGGATATAAAAAGCCGCTGCATCAAGGAGTAGCGAGTTGTTGGAGTTTTCGTTTCGCGATACCGCATTAATTGTAAAAAAAAAACTATTTCTCTTTCAATAAAATTTCAAAACCCTCTCGAGAACCAACCTAATTCTTTTATTTTTGCATTTTTTTCCCGTTGCTCTTGGATATTGGCGACCGCGCTTTTCCCCAAACAGTCGAGCAGTCAAGGCTTACTTTTCTGGCGATCTTCGAAGGCCAGCAGCAGCATCGATTAGTAGTTAAATAACAATTATTTATTTTCCAACTCCTCTTGTCATATATTCAAAGATGATTTGGAGCGAATATTCATGGAAATCCCAGAAAAGAAAATATTCCCTCTACACGCATAATTGCAGAGATATGCGTGCCTTAGTAAACAAGTTTATAATCTCTTTTAGAGAAACTTATGATTTAGTGCTGCATTTACAACAGTACTTATAAGGTTAACCAAAGAGTGATTAATGCACAAAGTAAAAATTTATTAATTTATCTCTTAATCTACACCAGATTAATGGGATAATAATTAACGTCTAGCCAGATTGTGTAGGTCTTCTCAAATTTCCCTACAAGTTATTTTTCCAAACAAAAGACTTCCTAACCGCCGTCTAAATTATCAATGACTTTGATAAAATAGCTTTTATCTGCATATTCATGACAGAAATTTCACTCATTAATTGCAATCACATGAAGAAATAATGTGAAAAGTCTCAAAGTACCCCTCTAACATTCGTACGAGGGAAAAAGAAACAAACCATGAGGAAAAAGTAACAACCTGCCTAATAGTGCATCTAAAGTGTGATTCTTCTTGTCCATTTGTACTCCTAACTTCGCTGACTACCTTCTGGTTTATCTTAGGATTGACTTGAAAGAAATTAGCATCTCAACGGATGACGTTCACGTGCATTGTTTACCTTGTCTTTGTCAATTAATAAACATAATGCATTCAAGAGGTTTGTTATGGAAGCTTTCCAAATATCTTCATGTCCGACGATGATAGTTGAAACAACTTCTTTTCTTTCTGACCTTGCATGTGTACTAAACACACGCAAAGAAAGGCTGAACAAAGATATTTGGCCAGAAGACGAGAGAGAAAAGATGTGAAAAATCAGGTTCTTGGACCCTGTCTCTTGAATAGATACTCGAGTGTGGATACAGTAAGATACTTCTTTTGGAATGTGGGTCAAACATTAGATTGTTGAATGGGATACGACGCCGACGACGATGGGAAAACGAGGGTCCACCATAAATAGATTAATCAGTCACTCTTGGGTGATTGATAATTTTATTTTTTATAAAATAAAGTCGTTTCTCTAATTGAATGTGAGAACAAAAAGCGTTTGAAAAATTTCACTATTTTTTCCTGGAAATACCCCCTAGTCCGGGAAAGGTCAATCCAAGATGACCCCAGCCGGTAATACACGTTTCATCGATTGAAAACTGAAATTCGATTTCCGATTTGTAAAATCATGTCAAGATGAATAGGAAGCAATTTTCAGCGGCCAATAATTAGCTAGACATTAACTAGCCGTGTAATTTGAAAACAAAGAGAAAGTGGAAATGAAGGCTTGTAGTACGCATGTAACCGTGTCTGTAGGAATAGTCACTTTTTACAAATTGCAATGATGAATGGTTGGCCATTAGTAAATTGGTGCAATTTTTTTTCTGCCGGTGTTGGATTGCGTAAATCATTTGTGTGGAAAATTGTAAACAATTAAGTATTATTGCGGTTAGCTGTGGCATGTTATGATTCGGTATAGCTTTTGTGTGGTATGTTGTGAAATATTGCTTTAGGTACTGGAGGGTAATTTAACATTTTCAATGGATCTACCCATCCTAAGGGGACACTTTAAGTGTTTGTACTTACAACATTCGATAGGAATACCTAGATGTTAGTGTAGCAATTTTTTTTAAACCTAGCTAGCCAGTGGCAGCGAAATGGAAAATGATGACAAAATCAGCGGTTAAGACTTAGAACGTGCGTAGGATATCAATGGAACAGGGACAGTTCCGCAGGGAACTGTTGCGGAAGTACAGCAACATAACGCCCATTCACCTAATCATCCATCGCAAATATAATCACCATGTTCCTGTGCCCAAAGATTTCACCGATTTAGGAGTAAAGGTAATCACTTTGTATATCGAAACGGCTCCGATTGAGGTCCTCCAATTTTTTAAGATGTGCAAGGAGGGCAGAAGTACACTGGACTCGTCAGAGCCTTTGGATTAGATTGAGGGGGATATTGAAGTACCGCCTGGGACGGAGATTGGTGAAACGCAAAAAGTGAATTTTTACATTGATCATGGACAGGCTGGAACGCTGCCACTTCTGCAATAAGAGACAAAGCGAAATTTTCAAGTTAGCATCAGTTTCAAGCCGCTGAAAGTTTTGAACGGCAAGATGAATGCATTTGGGAAGGTTATAGAGGGCTTACAGACAGTAGCTACTCCAGGTTTATGGCACGAAAAATGGAAAGATGAAGAGGCAAATGATGGTAACAAATGTTTGCCTTCAGTAGAGAGTTGTGTGTCTTTTGGTGGGCTTTGGGAACATTTCACACATTGCATAAGGTATCCTGCGTACGTATGTACGCTTACCCATTTCTCCAAATCTTGTAAAGATTGTAAGAGACTTCCGTCGAAAGTATCAGCTTGCGACATGCTGTTGTAAAGCGTTTAACGTGAAGGGTTTCCAAGTAAGAGCTCAATAGCCTCTTTCGATAATTCATACCTGCGAATGGAAAAAAGTTCTCTGTAACCTAAGACATAAGTTCACTCACTTACTTACTCACTCAGGTGGCGCTACAGTTCGGGGTGAACCTGGGCCTCAACCAACAAGCCTCTCCATTTAGCTCGGGGTTTAGCTAACTGCCTCCAGTTGTGCACTCCAAGTTGGTCGAGGTCCTCTTGAACTTGTGCGCGCCACCTACGGCGATAATTCCCTCTAATGCGTCGTCCCTCGGGGTTAGATTCGAAGACTCTGCGGACCGGAGCGTTGGTGTCCATTCGCTCCACATGTCCTAGCCATCTCAGACGTCCAATACGCAGTTTTCTGACTAGGTCGATGTCGCTGTACAGCTCGTATAGTTCGTGATTGAATCTTCTCCTCCAAAACCCGTCAACGCAAACGGGACCGAAAATCTTACGAAGAATTTTTCTCTCGAAGCGACCAAGGATATCTTTATCCTCCTTTAATAAAGTCCATGTTTCAGCGCCGTAAAGCAGGACTGGGATGATCAAGGTCTTATACAGAGTCTCCTTAGTTGTTCGAGATAGGCCTTTACTGTTGAATTGCCTTATAAGCCCAAAAAACAGCGATTGGCAAGAGTTATTCTTCGCTTGATTTCTGCGCTGATGTTGATCTCAGAGTTGATAGCAGAGCCAAGGTAGACAAAGTCCCTTACTACCTCGAAGTTATAGCTGCCCACTGTGACGTTTTGTCCAATTCGTCGGTGTTGGTTTTCCCTTCTTGTTGACAGCATACACTTGGTTTTGCCCTCGTTTATCGCTAAACCAATTTGGCCGCTTCGGTTTCAATGCTTGCAAAAGCACCGGTAACAGCCCGCTGAGTTCTTCCGATAATGTCTATATCATCGGCGTATGCAAGCAGTTGTACAGACTTGTAATAGATTGTGCCTCCGGTGTTGGGTTGTGAGTTCCGCACAATCCGTTCAAGTACAATGTTAAAGAAGTCACATGACAGCGCGTCACCTTGTCTAAAACCTTTTTTGACATCAAAGGTCTCGGTGAGGTCATTACCGACCTTGATGGAGCAGCGAGCGTTCTCCATCGTCATCCTGCACAGACGGACAAGTTTGGCAGGGATGTCAAAACTAGACATGGCTCTATAAAGCTCTTCTCTATAGATGCTGTCATAGGCGGCCTTGAAATCGATAAAGAGGTGATGAGTATCGATTTGGAATTCTTGGGTTTTCTCCAGGATCTGCCGAAGTGTGAAGATTTGATCGATGGTGGACTTTCCTGGCCTGAAACCGCACTGATAGGGTCCAATCAGGCTGTTGATAAAAGGTTTCAGGCGTTCACAAAATATCGCAGAAAAGATCTTGTATGCGATGTTGAGGAGACTGATGCCTCTATAATTGGCGCAGTTAAGGGGTCTCCTTTCTTGTGGATCTTTCGATGATTCATACCTGCGAATGGAAAAAAGTTCTCTGTAACCTAAGACATAAATTCACTCAGGTTGTGTGAAGAATTATCCGTTCATACCGTTGAAGGGCATTTGCAGCCTCAGAATGGCTCGAAACTTGTGAAGACCACGGAACATGCAATTGACCTCTAGTCAGTAGTGTGAAGGGGTGGGTACACACAGGGGATTTACTACATCTTAGCTCCCACTTTTAAAATTGTGCAGTATAGTCGGAACTGAAAGTCCTTCGTATCCTCATGTTGACTCTTTTTGAATCGGTATATTGTTTTTTAATATCTTCGTTTTACTTTACTGATGTTACTGATGGAGCTAAAGATATATTAAAAATGAAAATCTACGAGTAAGGTGGATATTTGGAACATTACAAAGAGTCGGGCAATATTCAACAGACGACTCCTATTATTCAGTTCTTTCATTTTACAATGTCTTCAGTCCCATCGCATCTTTTGAGTCATTGTAAATTCGAATTGTGGAAAAAACGTTCAGGTAGATTCACGTATTTGTGTTCTTCGATATTTAATAACTTGAACTTAGTAGCGTCTTATATTTTGAGAAAATTTTTAACCTGGAAACACAAACAAAGGGTAGGACTAGCTTAGGTCACATTTTGCTTCGAAATTTTTGACCTGGGGTCAATATTCTAATTTTTTTTTTATTAGGAATAGAAATCGACATGACCTTAGAACAAGATATTGTTAAGAAAGTGCCTAAAGGAAATAAGTTACTTAATTGCTTACAAAATTTGTATTTTATAAATATCTGGCCAAGTTGGTTGCTAGTAACATTACGCGATATGCTGTAAATCGAAAATATTAAGGGTATTCACTTAAACTCATAAAACCCTCGTAAACCACGTAAACCGTATAAATTTATCATCGCGTAAATGACCTGTCAAAGTTTATATGAAAAAGTATTAACGAGAGCCCCGTACATTTCTGCGACTATTTTGGCTCGGAAATCACCCTCGGAAAATTACACTGCTGTCGAAAATTGTGCTGCTGTCAAATTGGATTGAAACTATGGCAGAGGTGGGAATACAATCTAATAAGTTTTTTCTTTCCACTAACTTTCGGTATTTTCCTATGTTTGGCGACAGTTTGATGACAGTTGCAGAAAATCTGATTCAATTACGCAACTTGTTCGAGGGATATTCATTTAAAGATATTCATTTAAAGCACCTCGTAAATTTTAGAACTACGAGATGAGTAAATTTATCAGTTTAAGTGAGTACCCTTATTATTTTTCACAAATAATTTTCATTTGTTATCCATAAAAGAATCTTAAAATTATTAAAATACAGTCATATACGAAAAAATCTTTTTAAGCAAATGTTTATAATCTATATATATAAAACTAAGTTGATATTTTGTGCGTTTACGTATAACTCACGTAATTTTCAACCAATTTACTTGGTTTTTCTTTTAAACTATTCAGAAAAACAATGAGAAGGACATAGGCCCTTTTTTTTTTTAAATTGACTTTTTCATTCAAGAAAATGCAAAATGTATATCACATATAATTCAAGACGAATGGCATAAATTCTGTTAACAAAACATCGAAATACAAAACATACGACGTTAAGTGGAACTGCATTCCAAAGAGCAATTACACCACCAGTCACTACATTGACTGCTTTTTTTCCTTTATGCCAAAGTGACACATTTGCCAGTCAATTATTAAACAGGGAAGTCCCACAGTATTACACATGGAATAAATCGACCAAAGTTTTTGCAAGACGCAAGCAAGGGAAGCCAGTTCCAGGTCATCAAAATGTATTTCAAACCGATGCATTAGGAAGACTTTATACAATTCATCCAAGACATGACGAGTGTTTTTATTTGCGTCTTCTATTAATCAACGTTCGTGGACCAACATCCTTTGCAAATTTGAAAACAGTAGATGGATTAGAGTGCCCAATTTATCGTGAGGCATGCCGTCGCTCATGCTCACTGGGATTCTACGCTCGCTGAATCGTCAATTATTGCACCGACTCATCAGAGTCGTAAACTATTTGCGTTAATCATAGCAACGTGTAGCCCATCGAAACCTTCTGAATTGTGGACAAATTATGCAGATTTTATGACGGAAGATATTTTGAATCGAATGCGTAGAACAACATCGAAACCGCATTTGCTAACAACACCAGAAATGCATAATGAAGCTCTCATAATGATCGAAGATATTTGCCTTACAATTGCAAACAAAGGGTTATCCTAATTAGGCATGCCATCGCCAAATCGGCAATTACAAGATTTGTGTAATCGAGATTTGCTGCGTGAACATGATTTTGATCGCAATAATTTAACTTCAAGTCAGTCGATACCATTATGAATGAAGAAGAGGTGGTCAATTATCCCACAGAATTTTTAAATTCATTGGATTAACCAGGCCTGCCACCGCACATATTGCAATTGAAGGTTGGAGCCACTATTTTAAATGGGAAATTCAAAGGTGAAGACGTTTTAATTCCACGTATACCGATGATACCAACAGACATGCCATTCGAATTCAAACGTTTGTAGTTTCCAGTGCGACTGCAATGACCATCAATAAAGCGCAGGGACAATCTTTGCAAGCGTGTGGTTTGAATTTGGAAAATACCTAATTGTTTCTCACATGGACAATTGTATGTAGCCTGTTCACGTGTAGGGAAACCTGCTGATTTGTTTGTGTTCGCACATGAAGGAAAAACCAAAAATATTATTTATCACAGAAAAATAAATGTTTTCTAATTTAGCAAACAAATTAAGGAAACCTCTAGCGAAGCGGACGGGGTAACGCTAGTCTTCTATATAAATACAAATTAAATGCTGTTCGTTGGTAAGTGTATCACTTGAGAACGGCTAGACCGATTTGGTTTTTTTTTTTTTATTGTTCGTAATAGCCAATAAGGCAATAAGGTTTTTACGGAAAGAAAAACAGGAAAACTTGCCCGTAATATTGGAAAATTCGGGCAAAACTCAAAGTGCTTTTCCTAGCTAGTCTATAATAGCCGTATTTTATTATCACCCAAGATCCATATAGATCACACGACGAAAATAAAACGATCCGGATCTGGATCAACGAAATTATTTTCCTTGTGTCTTGTAGTGTGGTTGTGTAACCTACCAAGGAATAAAAAAATAAATTTCTAGATCACGAAATTGATCCTAATAGAAAGCAGGATCTCGTATTGTTGTTGTATTGCAAAGAAACCAATGATCCATATGGATTATGAGTGATAATAAAATATAGCCAATATTTATGAATTTTTCATACGAATTTACCTTACTAATACTTATATCCTGTATCCCCTTGTGGGTCATAGGGCCTCTACTATGCCTACGCACCATGGTGTACGGTTTCTGGCAATGTGTCTCAGCTCTCCCAAACTTTTCCCCAACTGGCATGCCTCCTTCTCGACTATTCTGCGCCATGTTTTCTTCGGACCGCCAGGTTTTCTGCCATCCTGAGTTAAAGGGTTCCATTGCATAGCATGGTTTGCTATGAAAACGTCGCCCTTTCGGAACGTGTCACCAATCCACTGCCACTTCCGTCGTTGGATGGTTGTGCCTATTGGTTCCTGACCCGTTCTCTTGTAAAGGTATTCGTTATAGATACAATTGGACTAGAAAATCTTTAAGATATTGCGCAGGCACCTACTAACGAACGTTGGCAGCTTCCTGGTGATAGTACTGGTCACACTCCACATGCTGCATTGATATAACAGCACGGATTCAACATTGGAGCGGAACGGTCTTAGCTTGGTGTTCAAAATGATTGTATTTCTTCGTCACATTTTGGACAACATCCCGAACGCGGACTTTGCTTTCGCGATCCTGTTGGCTATATCCAGTTCGGTTCCACCATCGGTTGAGACAATACTCCCAAGATACTGAAAATCCTCTACTCTCTCTACCGGTTGTCCAGCAATGCATATTTGAGCCGATGAGTTAGTTCCAAAGCTGATCATTTTAGTTTTTGCCGTATTAATTTTGAACTCAACGACGCCTGCCTCCCTCTCCACATCTGCTGTCATTTGGTGGAGTTCCATAATTTTCTGAGAGAGGAGTCCATCGAATTCCTCCGTTTCCCGTCGACAAAGCTGCACGAAGCACATCGCTAATCACCAATAGGAATAATATAGGTGAAAGGATACAGCGTTGTCTTACCCTACTTTGGATCTCAAATTCCTTCCTTCCTCTGTGCAGAACTTGACATTTGGAGCCATTATATGTAGCTTTGATAATAGCAATTAGTTTATCGGGAATACCTCTCCTGCATAAGGCACGCCAAATAAACTCCCTGTTGACACTATCGAACGCCTTCTCAAAATCGATGAACAGCAGGTGCAGTGGCGATCGATATCCAAAGCACTGTTCGATGATAATCCGCAGGCTGTTGATGTGGTCGGCACAGGAGGATCCAGAGTGGAAACCAGCTTGTTCGGCATCGAGTGTGTATTCGAGATGTTATTTTATTCGCTCCAGGATGAATTTAGCTATTATCTTAGCTACAGCAGGCAGCACGCAGATACCCATTCAGTTTCCACACTCCATTAAATTTCCTTTCTTAGGAAGCTTGACGATCATTCCCTTTTTCCACTCGTTAGGAGTTAGCTTCCCAAGCTCTCTCTATAATTGGAAGCAGAAGCTCAGCCGATGTTGTTGGCGCTGCTCATAAGAGCGCTGAGGAAATATCGTCAATTCCTACCGCCTTGTTGGATTTGAGTGCCTTGATCGCGGTAGTGATCTCATCATAAGTTGTGGTGCGTATTTGGGCATTTCTCACATTGGCACCTCAGTCTGATTTGGAAACATATCGCTAGCGAATTCAAAACCAGAGAAAAATGCTCTTTCCATCTCTTGGGCTGGTCCTCATGTCTAGGCTTTTCACTGGGTGTTGGCTGGAGCTGCGACCGCCTGTCAGCTCTTTGGTGATTCGTTAGACAGTTCTGCTGTCGCATATCCGTGCAGCTTCTTCTGCTTCTGTAGCCAGCGCATTGATCTAGTTGCGCCTATCACGTCGAACGCTATGCTGAACTTCTCTCAATTTACCTTAAGTTATTACAAACACTTTTACGTTCGCCCTATTTTACGAACATATCCGGTTTAGGCAATGTTAATAGCAAGTACAAGAACCAATATGAAACACGGAATTCGACGGGTTAAGATCTCGTTAAGCTTCTACTGCATGAATTACTGCGCTTGGGGAAAAACTTAAAAATAAAAAACACTTATTTGTTTAAGAAAGCAATGGCCAAGCTATTCGTTAATAAAACGGCTTGCACAAGTAAACATAAACTTCTTTTTGTATCTTGTATCTTGTAATGTACCATTAAATACACTATTCAAATGTATTTTTTTATTCATTGTACTTAACGATTAATTGCAGTAATTGACATTTGAAATCTGTTGTCACTGTCATCAATTTAGAGAATATTTCCATACCTTCATCCATTCCACATAAGATAACTAACTTCAACCATCTACTACCAACTTAGCGTTTGTAACTGAAGCAGTTGTCTAGGTAATGTAAGTTAAGTACATTATGTACAGCTTACAATCAGCTCTGGAACGACCGTGTCGTACGTACTTAGACCTGTGTGCCAGCATCTTCTTCCTATTTCGGAGAGATTATGATCTGACCTCAAGGGATCATAACCCTCCCACTTTATTGTATTTCTACTGATTCGCCTGTGGGATTCGCTTGTTTCATCTCAGAAAATATCGCCAGGCCTCCTAATTTTGAATCACTTCGGTACTGAGGCAAACCAAATGCTGGTGTCGTTGCATTTGTATTATCCAGGAGTTTGTAGGCCTGCCTTTCTTTCGCGATGTCTTTAGAACGTTAATTGATGTTGCCCTTTTAACATGGTTCAAATGATCTCTTCTTCGAACATGGCAATACCAGCTGAGCCGGTCGCGCTCTATTTTTCGTTAGATCGTTTGTTTGACGTAAAAGCTTCCACGGATCTTCGAAATTCAAACTTCTTATTCGATCTGTCATGAGAAACATCTTCATCTCAGCTGCCATTATTTTACCCTGCTTTAAACATTGTACAACATAGTGAAATGCGAGTGCTGGACGCACAAGTACGGTATAGAGCCTTCCTTTCATCTTAAGAAGTTTTAGCGGAGCTTTCCCGCCAATTCATCCACCCTGCACTTACGCGCTATGATTGATGTCGTCATCACAGGTTGCTTCGCTATTGATCATAGATCCCAAATATTTTAGCTTTTCGCACATGGGAAGTCCTGTTCCATTCAAATTAATGTCGGGATAGGCCTGAGTGGATCAGAGAACTGGCAGCTAAGGACTAAGGCAATACCCATGCTCGTTGCGGGGACGTAGAATCCTCATGTACTTTGGGTTCCGTCATATTGCCTTCAAGCAAATAGTCAAGGACTGTAATAAAGAGCATATGATTTATGACGCTCCCATGGTGCACCCCGACTTTGATCGAGAACTCTTTGGTTACTCCAGCGGTGCATATTACTCTAGTCTTTGCTCCTTCGTACATGTGCATAATCGTACGCACATAGGTTTCTGGAACCCCTTGAAGTCATAGCGCCATCCATATTAGATCTCGTGGTTGTCTGTCGAATGCTTTTTCGAATTCCACCAGTACAACATGCAAGGAGGAATCACTATGTTTTTTCCATTATGATCCTTATATTTTGGATTGCATATATGTTTGATTTACGAGTGACAAACCCGCACTCATCAGATAGCCGTATTATTTTTCGCAGTAGGCCACCTAACGCCCGCTCAAAAATCTTCACGGTATGTGACATCAGCTTGATTATCACAGTTTCATCATCCTTCCCTTTGTACACAGGAAGAATGTATCTTTTTCTTCATTGGTTCGGTATTAGATCACCACTCATAAGTTTGGAGATGAGAATTCTGAGCCATTTGTACCCGATGTATCCCATCCTTTCCAGAACTCAGAGGGCATCTCGTCTGGCTTAATCGCTTTTCGTGTTTTGGAGTATTTGACTGCCTCACTAACTTCATTGACTGTAACATAGGGTGTTTCTTCACAGTTAGGGGTGGCTCTTGGAATGTATAGCCGGGGAAACTGTTCATTCAGTCCTTCACAATACTGTCGCCATCTATGCAGAATTTTGTCGTCATCCCCAAGAAGCTGGTCGTAAGCATTGTTAACAAACTTTGACGAACGACTCTCCTGAACATTCTTCTTTCTTTGGGCGGCTATTTCGAAGTTAGTTGCATTCTTGTTCATATATTGCGTTTTTGTATCGTATGTGTATGTCGCAGCTACTGAATGGCCTGGTTTGTATCAGCAGCCGGTGAAGATCGAAGCTTTTGCTCGTGATGTATATTCTGAAGAGGATTTTGAGTGCATTGTAACACTAGTGTGTCTAGCAATTTTCAATCAAAAATTTTGCACTTGCTGCATTTATTCATGATTATCTTCTTCTTCCTTTTATTAGCGAGGCCATGATCCGAAAACAAGGGATCACAACCCTCCCACTTCACCGCATTTTTACTGATCCGCATGTGGGGTTCGCATTTATTCATGATTATATTCCACTTAAATATTCTGCTTTAAAGTAGCTACTAAGAAAAGATGAAGTGATCCCCGCATCTGTTCAACCATCTGTATGCTATAACCATATATTTATGCAAAAGGTTTCTTTGTATCTTTTTGGAAAGCACTAGTGTTGATCACCACTCAAACTGATGAGAAACAAACTTAACTATTTTAGCTGTAACCATGGCTGTCTTAGAACTAACAATCAGTGCATTGGGTATTGCAAAGCGTCACATTTTAAAATAGCACACGCTTTAGCGCTTTGATGATCACTTTAATCGTCCTTCATCTACACATGCTCCACATTATCTTCGAAAGCTGAATACATAAACATAAATAAGAGCAACAATATCTGTTCATATTCCGCTCACAATTTCTAATCCGATTCATTTCACTAAACAATGTTATAGCTTCCATAATTTGTGGCCCAATAATAATTCTCAGTCTCTGTGCTATAAAATCTGTGATTTCATTATCACTCAACATGCATGCCATGACCCAAACCACAATTACCATCCAATTAAAATCTCCAGCACTGATAAATTAAAACAACACTTGGATTATCGTATATCGTACTCGTACTAACAACAGAATCCATGTGCAGTGACATCATTTTTTCGGCGACATGGATAAGTGCACCTCCATCACCTATACCCTGATTAGGTTTTCAAGATTCCAGCCTCTGGTAGTTGTATCTTTAAACTGGTTTATTAGAGTCTATGCGATTTCCTCCAATCCACTATCACCTCTGAGTGAACCATTTTTGCATTTCAATACTCACACCCAGTGCCATTCTCCGGCTTGTGCGTCTCTGACCCAGAAACCATTGACGACGACGACGACGGTCTTGTACTCGTATACTCATGAATCCTACCAGTGAAGTCACTTTAAATATTGATTTTTCGAATTAATATCGCTTGCACAGGGTTATCGGTGTGCATATTAATGTCTCACTGCAACCAAACCTACAATGCCTGGTGTGGTGCAGTAGAGCACAGTGGAAGGCTCGAGAATTCTAAATGCAAAACAATGTCGATGGTTGGTGGTAATTTGAAGCGATACTGGTTAGAGAGATATGAAACGCCGACACTACGTCCGTGGTGTGTTATCAACCTATTTCACGTATGCACTTCGATAATAAGTTTCGCACTAAACTCTGTTAACAAGAATGATCGTACCGGCAATCGTAAGCACGCACGGTTACACTTTTGCCGGTGGATGGCCACAAGTAGTGTAGTCATAACTTAATAGATTTGCTAAATGTTATAAGAAGTGTACAAAATTTATGGGTCACGACTTCCCATCCTAGACAGTTGCAGTTGCATGAATGTGAGGAAACTGTGGTGTAAGTGTAGTTTGCATAACATGTACTGCAAATGTGTAGCAAACGTGTAGCTGCATTTGTATCTTTTAGTTTATTACTTCGCGGTTTAGTCGGAGAGAAGTAAACAAGAAATTATTGAGAAACATTCTGGTCACGAAGTGTCTTTGTCGGGAAGTGAGCTAAAATTATAAATACATATCGACGCAGCGTATTATTTTTAAACAAATCCCTGTAGGGCTTAGCTTCCGGTGTGCTGTAAGAGAATGTTAGCGGTAACCCTTTGCCTCTAATTATATTTTTAATTAAATATGTTAGTATTCTAGATAGAGAACTGATTTTTGCTGCGTGAATGTACTCGTATGTAAATAAAAAAATTTAAATATGTGGGATGGGTTGAACAGTTGGCTCATCGAACGCGTGTAGCAGACTTGCATATACCTATACTGTAGACGACACCACGTTCACAAAAGGAAGACAGAGGCAGTCCTGATAAGTAGTAGGGAGAAGGTAGAAACTCTCACCATTATAGTCAGCGGCCATGAAATCACATCTAAACCGCATATAAAATACCTAGGTATCATGATAGATACGAGACTTTCATTTAGAGATCACCTTAAGTATGTAGGCCGAAAAGGTGCAATAGCAAGTGCTGCACTCGCGCGTATCATGCCCAACATAGGAGGACCAAAACATAGCCGTAGGTTACTGCTGGCTAGAGTGGTTACGTCTATAATTCTATATGCCGCACCAATTTGGGCCGGGGCCATGGCAATTAAAACATACAGATCCCATATCACATCTGTGTATCGAATATGTGCATTGAGAGCTAGCTGCGCATTTCGCACTACTTCTAGCGATGCAGCCTGCGTGGTAGCGAGAATGCTCCCAATAGATATCCTGGCAGTAGAACAGCAACGTCAGTACTGCGCAAGAAGAAAAAGAAACGAGGCCAGCGAAAACCGGCTCTATAGAGCAGAAAGCCTAAGAGAATGGCAAGAACGCTGGAATGGTTCTGAGAAAGTCAGGTGGACCCATAGGCTCATACACCAAATCCAGCCATGGTTCGACAGGCAACATGGAGAACTTGAGTTCTACTTAACGCAGTTCCTAACGGGCCATGGATGCTTTCGTTCGTACTTACACCACAATAGTCCTTACTGTCCGCTTTGCTCTGACTGCGTAGAAAACGCAGACCATATATTTTTTGAATGCCCAAGATTCCTCGACGAAAGGAATGCACTAAGGAGTGAACTCGGCCATCCACTGACGCCAGAAAATATCGTTGGCGAAATGCTCAAAAGCCAGGTGGCATGGGACGCAGTCGCTGGGAGCACAATGCGCATAATGAAGATTCTAAGAACCCTAGAAAGAGAAAGGAAAGAATCAGACCGGCGACATACAATAAATGCTGAGCAGGAAAATGCAAACATGCACTAGTCGAATACATCAGACTAAAACCCCCCCCCCCCGCGATACTGGGTGTACTGACTTTCGTCTTTTGAAGATTACCCCTCCCAATCAAAAAAAAAAAAAAAAAAGAAAAAAGCTGTAGGTATCAAGGTATGCTAGGCAAAGAAGCTCGAGAAGAGTATCTGGTCACCAGAACAGCAACGTGAACACCAAGGGGTATTTGGTCACCATCAGTAGTGATAAGACTAAATGAATGACAACAAATATTAGATTCTTCTGATAAAGGCAGGTGGTTTCAAGCCACACTGCAATAATGAAAACTGTGTAAATGCCCAAGCTAGGGGAACGAAAGTCATCTACTAAAGGATAAACTGGGTAGATAACGTTGTTCTAAAAACGATTCCAGCGCATGTACGAGTATCAAGCGAAGCGAACTAACCATATGCCGTTTCTTCCGGCTAAAAAGGCAGTTGAAAAGGAAAGTCTTCTTCAGAATACCCGAATAAGCTTTATACAAGATCCTTTTCATCCCCCCCCTTTGTGCAGAATCATGAAGACTAACGAGAGTTTTCTTATCTAGTTCAAAGTATTCCTCCGGTGATCACTGATCATTTGTATAAACGGAGACTGGATGAGAAGATTTAACGGTGCTTTACAGCCACATCGACGTCAGAAGGACTTACGTCTAAGATGGCTAGGACATGTGGACCATATAGACATCAGCGCGAGTCTAACCTGAAAGAACAGTCTACTTTGGTAGAAGGTTTGAGCTTGTGATCCCAAGCCGTGATATATGGAATAATAACGGACCGTCACTTGATCCCAAAGGAATAGTGTGGTGTACCGATGGATCAAAAATAAATTCAGGAGTTGACACCGGCGTGTATAAAATCATAATCAATAAATCATAAATCACAATCATAAAATTCCGAAATCACTTGGAAGGAGTCCTAGTGTTTCTAGGCCAAGCTTTACTCTATTGAGACTTGTGCTAACATTAACCTGCACTCAGGCATCAAGGGTGCCTCTATCCACATACTCACCGATAGCCAAGCGGCGCTTAAAACACTGATCGACCACTTGATCAGTTCAAAATCAGTTCTAAGCTGCTTCAACAGTTTACAAAACTTAGCCCGATACAATAAAGTAAAATTGTGATGGATACCGGGTCATGTAGGCGTTGACGGCAACGAAACTGCAGACCTGTTGGCTAGGAAAGGCTCCTCTGAGTTGCTCACTGGACCTGAACCTTTCTGCCGAATATCTGATTTCGCCTTTGAACTGACCCTAAACATTTGGGAACGCAACATGCGCATCTCCCACTGGAACAACTCCCAAGGTCTCAAACAAGCTATAAGAGCTGACCAACCCTTCCAAAAACAGGCAGTTGATTTTCTCAAATATGACAGAAACGACATAAGAAGGTTTGTGAGCTTCCTTACCGGTCACTGTCAACTAATTTACCACCTTAACAAAATGAGAATTATGGAGGATATCACCTACCGCCTCTGCCTAGAAGAGGACGAAACCGCAGAACACATACTATGTGAGTGCGTAGCTCTGTGTAGAATTAGGAGAAGTTTTTTCCTTAAAGATATCATATCTCCAATAGATTTAAGGAACTCCTCCGCAGCCGTAACCATTGCTTTCATAACGAGAGTGGAAGTACTGTTGCCCTGAAAAGTGGCCTCTACATACTACTTTACTTATATCCTTTAACCCCACGGGGGGCATATGGCGTCAACCACGCCTGCGCGCCATCGTGTTCGGAGTTCTGCAACGCGTATGAGCTGCCTCCAACTCATTCCTAAAGAGCTCAATTCGTCCTCAACTGTTCTGCGCCACGTTTGCCTAGGGCGTCCCGCTATTCTGCCTGCCTGGGTGAGCGGATTCCACTGCATAGCATATTTCGCAATGGAGTTGTCTTCGCGCCGTAGGGTGTGTCCAATCCATTGCCACTTTCTTCTTCGTATAGTAATGCTTATAGGTTCTTGGCCCGTTCTCAGATAAAGTTGTTCGTTAGAGATGCGGTTCGGCCAAAAAATCTTCAAGATGATTCTTAAGCATTTGTTTACGAAGACTTCAGCTTGCGTGTGTTAATGGTGTCCACCTTCCAGGTATTGTACCCATACAGCAGTACGGATTCTACGTTGGAGCGGAACAGTCGTAGCTTGGTTCTTAAGCTAATAACATTGCTTTTCCAGATTTTGGACAGCATTCCGAACGCAGCTTTAGCCTTCCCGATTCTGCTGCACACATCCAGTTCGGTGCCACCGCGATTAGCCGAGACGACACTTCCTAAATATAGAAAGTTATCAACTTTCTCGACTTACTTTCCGGCGATGTTAAGTTGAGCGCGGTTATTGGAAGTACTCAGGGCTTTTGTTTTGGCTGTGTTTATTTTTAGCCCCACTTTGTTTGCATCAGCTTCTAGATTTTAGGCCATCAGATGAAGATCCATTATCCGATGTGAAAGTAGACAAACATCGTCAGCGTAACCACGTGTTTAAGGTAAGATGTCATAGTCCAACGAATTCCATAATTAGCTTCCGTCAATGCTGCACGGAGTACATCGCTGATAACCACCAAGAACAATAGTGGTGACAGTATGCACCCTTGACGTACTCCACTTTGGACTTCAAAGTCCTCTGACACCTTACCATTGTGCACGATGTGACACTTGCCACCCTCATATGTAGCCTTGATAATAGCTATAAGTTTTTCTGGAATGCCTCTCCTGCGCAAGGCCAACCAGATAGCATCTCGATTCAAGCTGTCGAAAGCCTTCTCGAAGTCGATAAACAGTAAATGTAGTGGAGACCTATACTCAACGCATTGTTCGATTATGATCCGTAAGGTGTTTATGTGGTCGATGCAGGAGGATCCAGGGCGAAAGCCTGCCTGTTCGACTTCGAGAGTTGAATCTAAATGTTCTTTAATTCGTTCTAGAATTATTGTAGCTATTATTTTGGCTGGAAGAACACATATACCTCTCCTGTTACCGCACTCCATCAAGTTACCCTTCTTTGGAAGCTTAATAATCATCCCCCTTTTCCACTCCTGTGGAAATTGTTCACTATCCCAAGCTCTCCGTATTAGCGGATGCAGCAAATCTGCCGATGTATTTGGCGCCGCTTGAAATAGCTCGGCAGGGATGCCATCAATACCCACCGCTTTGTTCTTCTTGAGGGACTTGATTGCTGTTATTATTTCCGTTTTACTGGGAGGTACGGTGCGAATTCGGGAATTTGTTGCTTCGAACTGCTCATTCGAATTCGAGATCATACCGCCATCGTCTATGTGATTTAGCACTGTAGCAAAATGTTCTCCATCTAGTGAGCTGATCCTCATCCGAAATCAGAAGGTTACCGTCTAGACTCTTCACTGGATGTTGTTTGGAGTTTCGACCACCAATGAGCTCCTTAGTGATATTGTAAACAGTCTTACTGTCGCACCTACTCGCTGCTTCTTCAGCCCTTGAGGCCAGTGAGTTGACATATTGACGTTTGTCACGTCTCACACTACTCTGCACTTCTTTCTTCTTCGCACGGTATTGGGCTTCAAGCTCGGTTCTCTCTACTGCTGAGGCCGCTGCAATCCGAGCCTTGATTGCTGTACGCTCATCGATCCGTCTCCAGGTGTCTGTAGAAAGCCATGTGCGGTGGTGTTTCTGCTTTTTACCGACATAAGTGCGTGCCCCAGTCGCAAAAGCATTTTTCACAGCACTCCAGTGGTCATCCATGTTCTCTATGCTGCTGATTGCTTCTGTTTCTAAGGCAAGATGGTCCCTGAACTGTTGGCGCACTTGGGGAACCTTGAGCCTGTCGATATTAAACCTAGTGATGTTAAGTAGGTTTGAGCGGTTGCTGTTGACGGATGCAGTACGAAGGCGTAATTGAGCTACCGTAAGATGGTGATCTTGTTCAAGTCCGACGTCAGCTCCACGTCTGTTTCGGACGTCCAGGAGACAATTTCTAAAGCGGCAACTGATCGCAATGTGGTCGATCTGGTTGGATGTTCATTGCCTATCAGTAGAGACCCAACTGATCTTATGGCAGGTGTTATGCTTAAACAGCGTACCCCCGATGACTAGGCGGTTGGTATTGCAGAAGTCCACAAACCGCTCACCATTATCATTACGGTCTCCTACGCCGTGAACTCCCATTACGTGCTTAAGCATGGTGTTGTCGCTACCCACCTTGGCATTGAGATCTCCCATTACCACAACGATGTTCCTATTAGGCGTTTGGTTATAGGCGGCGCCTAAGTGGCTATAAAAATCATCCTTTTCATCCTCAGTCGCGTCTAGAGTCGGAGCATAACACTGTATGATGGTAATTTTTCTAACTCTACTCTGGAACCTAGCCGTCAATATCCGGTCACTATGGGGTTTCCAGGATATGGGGCTATTACGTGCTGCTAGAGTTAGCATGAGTCCTACGCCAGAGCTCCGTGCACTTCCAGCTGGTTTACCAGAGTAGAGCATCACAGTGTTTTTTGTTGGGGAGATGTATTCCCCAGCATCGTACCATCTTATCTCGCTCAGCCCTAAGATGTCGATTTTATACCGTGCGAATTCGCGCTCCAATTGGAGGAATCTGGCGTTATAAGGCCCTTCCTTGAGTGAGTCCATGAGGGTCTTAACGTTCCAGAATCCGATCGTTGTCCGATAGCCAAAGGTCGTCAACAAATTATCCGTCATTATCCGAGGCGATTGTTTCCGTTTCGGAGCAATAGTTTGTTTTACGGTTGCGGCTCGCTGGGCCACAGACCAACTGACACTTATCCTGTTTTTTGGCGCAGGAAGCTCGCCATTCGTCCTCTCCCGTTAGCAATTTCCGAAGAAATTCCCAGATGACACCACGAGGAGGTGGGAGTAGGGCTTACTAACAGAGCTGCTAGATTTTCGGCTGCAGGGGCTCTTTCTCGTTACTTAGCGGACCAGCACCTATCGGGAGATGCTGCCCCTACGAGGCCTTTGTTAGTCGTTTGCCATCCAAAAAAGTGGCCTCTGGCACAATAGATTTCCTTGGTCGCAGTACCTGCACGTCATTTGGGCGTGGGCACACAACTGTTTAAATGTAAAGAACTCGAAAAAAAAAATTGCACGCGCTGTTGAAATGGGATCGAGCTGCCGTATGCAGACATACTGAAGCCGATCCACCTTGACTTTGCCTTACTCAAATATTCATTGTTCGTTTCGTTTGAATTTTATTAACGCAGCCTGTTATTGGATTCGTATAACGGTACATCACTTGTAAGCTGGTTTTTGAAAATCGTCTTTTTCAAAATATATGCTTTTAATAGTTTTACTTATATTTACAATTTTGATAATCTCAAAAAAAAAAAAAAACATATGGGTATATGGGCTGATAGATTTTTGCCTAGTGTTTTATGATAACCTCATAACCCTACCTAACCTAACCTAACCTTACCTATGGGCTTATAGATTTGCTCGTTTTCGGTAAGCATGTGACTTATATAACTATTCAGTCTTTGGGTTTGTGGACTATGATAGCTATTGGTTTATCTAAGTCAGTTACCGTACAAGTCGCATACAAGTCTCCTACAGTCCGATACAAGTTTGGACCCTACCTTGTAGAGTTTTATAGCCATAAAAGCTGCTTGGCTATCCGAGAAGATGTAAATACGGGTACCCTCGACCTTTCTTCGCAGGCATTGTTGTGCGCAGAGTTGGATTCCATGAACTTCCGCCTGAAATACTGTTGGTGATTTTCCAAGCACTGCTGCACGTGGAAATCTGAGTCCATAAACCCCTGCACCAGTGCTACCAATTTCCAATTGAGTTTGAGTTTGGTAAGACTATAAACCCTTCATTTCTTCATATATGGCGGTCATGTATTACCATCTTAAATTTTCTGGAGAACCGGTATTTTTTGAGCATGGTATCTGGGATTTTAAGAATAGGGTCGTTTTGAATGCGCTCTGGAATCTTCAGATGGCCTGTAAAGTTGTCAATTTTAGGGTACAAAATCTTGGGTAGCCTAAGAACACTCAGAATAGCTCCTTTTTGTACTGCAAGGTGTTACCATATAGGGACTAAAAGTGGACCGAAATACAACCAGTAAAATACAAAATATACTTTAAGAAAGTTACGAGTAGTTTATGGAAGCTCACTTTTATTAAATTTGGTTCACTAACTTGTTTTTTTTTTCTTTCAGAAAAATGTCCATGGCAGATCTTCCGCCGCTACCGAAAAGCCTGAGTACTAATCAAACCTTCAACGAACCTAGTGATGAAAATCTGGAATGCGTGAACGAAACTCAAACTACCAATAATGGCAATGAAGTGATTGGAAGTACACTGGGCAAACAGTTGGCAGTCTTACGAAAAGAAATGGTGAGTTATTTTGAAATTTCGGTTACCCTGCTCTTCAACCTCTTTGGTGCTCTATTCATTTCTATATGCCTTAATTTATTGCTTTGTCTTCCCTTCTGGATGAATTCAAAAACTCTTGTCTGATCGTGCACTCTTGAAATTATTGATTGCAAATTATACGATGATAGAACAAAATAAAGGGCATAACTGAGTCGTATGCAGTTGCACCTGTATGCTATTTGCTTACAAATTCTGCAGATGAAAAATTAAACCAGGATTGCAAAACTGTGTGGAAAATTCTGTAACAAGGCAAGAAGTTGGTCGAAGTCCCTTTGAACTTGTGCGCGCCACCTACGGCGATGAGGCCCTCTACTGCGTCGTCCTCCCTGGTTTGATTCGAAGACTCTGTGGGCCGGAGCGTTGGCGTCCATTCGCTCTTCATATTCTAGCCATCTCAAACGTCCAATACACAGTTTTTTGACTAGGTCGATGTCGCTGTACAGCTCGTATAGTTCATCGTTGAATCTTCTACTCCAAAACCCCTCAACGCAAACGGGACCGAATATCTTTCGAAGAATTTTTCTCTCGAAGTGACGATGAAGGATATCTTCATCCGCTTTCAGCACTGTAAAGCAGGATTGGGATGATCAGAGTCTTATATAGAGTGTCCTTAGTTCTTCGATATAGAGCTTTACTATTGAATTGCAAGAGTTATTCTTCGCTTGATTTCTGTGTTGGTATATTGTCAAAATGAATAGCAGAGCCAAGGTAGACAAACTACCGTACTACCTCGAAGTTGTAGCTGCCCACTGTGATGTTCTGTCCCATTCGTCGATATTCGTTGTCCCTTCTTGTTGACATATACTTGGTTTTGCCCTCGTTTATCGCTAAACCCATTTTGGCTGCTTCTGCTTCAATGCTTGCAAACGCACCGGTGACAGCCCGCTGCGTTCTTCCAATAATATCAATATTGTCGGCGAATGAAAGCAGTTGTACGCACTTTTGATAGATTGTGTCTTTAGTGTTGGCTTGTGAGTTCCGCACAATCCGTTTAAGTGCAAAATTAAAGAAATCACATGACAGCGTGTCACCTTGTCTAAAGCCTTTTTTCACATCAAAGGTCTCGGTGAGGTCCTTACCGACCCTGATGGAGTAGCGAGCGTTTTCCATCGGCAGCCTGCATAGACGTACAAGTTAGCAGGGATGTCAAAACTAGACATGGCTCTAGCTCTTCTCTATAGATGCTGTCATAGCCGGCCTTGAAATCGATAAAGAGGTGATGAGTATCGATTTGGACTTCTTGGGTTTTCTCCAGGATCTGCTGAAGTGTGAAGATTTGATCGATGGTGGACTTTCCTGGCCTGAAACCGCACGTATAAGGTTTCAGGCATTCTCACAATATCGCAAAAAAAATCTTGTATGCGATGTTGAGGAGACTGATGTCTCTATAATTGGCGCAGTTGAGTGGGACTCCTTTCTTGTGGATCGGGCAAACGTTGCTGAGATTCCATTCATCAGACATACATTCGTCTGACCAAATCTTGGAGATGAGTTGGTGTATGCTGAGGTTCCAAGTTCGAATCCCAGAAAATAGCAAAAAAAATACCACGGTCCCACCTATCGCGAGCGTCTGACAAACATCCGAGAGTATTGTTATCACGAAAAAGCTTCTCAAATCTCCGTTCGGATTCGGCATTAAAACTGTAGGTCCCTTCCATTCGTGTGAAAAATATAACGCACACAACATGAGTGGTTGCGAGAAGCTAGGCCCTGGCACTTTAAAGATATGTTGCGCCAAATATTTGTATTTTGTATTTTGATGTACCATATATTCTCTACCAATTCATCACCAACTGCCTTGAAAAGTTTGGCCGGTAAGCCGTCAGGTCCAACAGGCTTGTTAGATTTCAGCTTGAATATTGCTATCCTCACTTCGTTTTGGTCAGGAGGACGGAAATTTTGGCTATCATCATCTATGTATGTTGAATGGTTCATTCTGCCTGAGAGCGGGATGTTGGTCTTCGTCGCTGTCATACAGTCTACGGAAGTAGTTTTTCCATATTCTGAGCACCGGCTGTGATTCTACTACGAGGTTTCCATTTTTATCTCTATGTACGGGTGTTGTCTCTCCGAAAAGTTCTTTTAACCTTTTGGTAAAACTTCCGTACATTGTTCCTGGAGTATAAGCTCTCATATATTCTCTATCGCACGCTTCTCATGCCTTTTCTTCTTTTTTGGAAAAGCCGATGTTCTGCACGTCTCTCTTGATCGTAGAGCTGACGAGCAGCTCTCGTCTTCCGTTGTAGCCTTGCTTTATATGCCTCTTGTTTTGCTGCATGCACTCGCCGACATTCTTCGCCAAACCAGAGGTTTCGCGGTGTTGGTCGAGCTAAACTCAGCGCATCAGCTGCGGGGTTTCTGATGGCATGTTGGCAGCGTTGCCACTGGTTTTCGGCACTTGATGCTGGCGGCATAGGGGTGATTGAGAGATTTCGGGATACGTGTTCAGCGAAGAACTTTAATTTTGCCACCATTCTTTTTTTTTTGTATTTTTCGAAGCTTATAGACCTTGAATGTGATTTTTTCTTTTGAAGATTTAACACTCAGCCGATTATGTGTACCATGATATATTGAGTGTTAAAGGCTTTTAAGCAAAATACGTAATACTTAGAAAAACTGAATAAAATAGCATTACTTTTCGACACGAGGAAAATTGAGTTGCAAATGAATTTGTAATTTACTCGTTACATACATACATGCATTGTATGTATGCGAAAATAGGGAAAAAATTACTTGACAAGTGAGCTCTGCAAATGGCACAGTTCTCTGTCAGAATTGGCACTGGAAATTTTCCTGGCGCGGCACTATGGTCGGAGAGTCGATTTACATAGATGTTTCAATCATATTAGTCACTGTATTTGAAATCTTCTGTATATTCATATTATTATCTGTTTATTACAGTAGAAGAAGAAATTGGAAGACATATGAATTTGTTGCCAAAGTTGAATTGCAGGAATGTGGAGACATATAGGAAAAACTTAGAAAATAGGGTTAATCAGCTGGTTGAAAATCGAAATAGCGAAAGTTTATCAACAGAAACGCTTACCTATATGATAAAGGTATCAGTAGGGCACCAACCGAAGCAACCATGTGTACAATCTAAGCAACAGTGGTACGATATTCATTGCAACAATGCTAGAAGAGAATCATTTAAAATGCTTAAACTATGGAGAAAAACCGAAAGCTATGAAGCAAAAGAAAACTACAAAACTGCTAGCGACAAATATAAAATAATATGTGAAGCCAAACGTAAGTCATATTACAGAAACTTGGAAAATAAATTAAATACTATAAAAGATGCCAAAGACTGGTGGTCGATTGCCAGATATATAAAAAATACGAAATTTAAAGTCGGCACAAGCTTAACAGCAGAAAATTACAAAGCCTATTTCAATGAACTCCTGAACCCACCTTTATTGTCACCACCTATACAGTATGCAGAACCATGGAAATATGACGCTGATCTAGATGCAGAATTTAGGGTAGAAAATATAAGAGAAGTTCTTAAGAAGGCAAAGTTAAATAAAGCGCAAGGTGCAGATCGAATTCCTTATGAAATGTTTATAAACGCTCCAGAAAAATTGCTAATCCTACTATCAAAATCGTACTCCAACATGCTAGAAAAGGGAACAGTCGACGATAGCTTCCTTCAGACGATTATATTTCCTATCTACAAGAAAAATGACCCAAATGAGGTGCAAAATTACCGTGGAATCTCCTTTATGGACTGTATTGTAAAAATATTGGTTGGAATGATGCAAAATCGACTTAGTGAGCGGGAAAGAAAGCACAAAGTTCTTAATGAATTCCAAGCCGGATTTCGAAAAGGGTACTCGACTAAAGATAATATATACCCTAACGAGTATAATCAAAATAAAAAATGTGGAAAAAAAGAAAGTATATGGTTTCTTCGTAGATTTCAGGGCTGCATTTGATTGCATTGACAGGAAATCGCTGTTTTATAAACTCAGTAACATGGGCATATCAACAAAATATCTGAATTTGCTGCGAAGCATGTACACCAAAACTAAAGCGGCAGTGTGGGACGGGAATGAAATATCAGAGTATTTTGAAACAAGTATGGGTGTAAAACAAGGTTGCCTAATCAGTCGATTGTTATTCGCCCTTTTCCTCAATGATCTTCACGACTTCCTTGGAGGTGGGCTGTGCATCGATGAAACACTAATACGAGTCTTAATGTATGCAGACGATATCATCATATTGGCAGACGAAATACAAATACTTCAATCAATGATAAACCAACTAGAAAAATACTGCAAACTCTGGAACCTGACAATAAACATGGACAAGTCCAAAATAATGATTTTTAGAAAATCTGGAAAGAGGGCCAATGCAGTGAAATGGCGACTTGGGACTGGAGATATTGAAGTAGTAAATAAATACAAGTACCTGATAATAGTAATGACCCCTAGATTAACGTTAAGACAGGAAATCCCTTTCCACCCTCGTGGGCATCATCACGGGACACAACACTCTGCGGTACCACTTGAAGAAACTACGCCTGACGGAGGAGGAACTCTGCAGAGGCTGTGGTGACGAGGAAGTTTTTGAGGACACAACCCACTTCCTGTGCCACTGCCCGAGTCTTCAACATTCCAGAAAAAAGCTCCTTGGTAAATTCTTCTTCCAGGATCTCGAGGAACTCTCCGGCGTTTCAACGGAAAAGATGTTGAACTTCATCAAATCATCAGGGTGGTTTGTATGCAGAAATGAAGTAAGTGACTGAGTAGTTTTTAGTTTCATTGGGTAAGGGATCACTTTTCCCCCATGGGTACCACAATGGGTCATCGCTGACCTGAGTGTGGCAGAGAGCGTCGCTCCCTGCCAGCCCACATACCTAACCTAACCTAACGTTAAAGGAACACCTGAAAGAGAGAGAAGAAATTACTAAATCCAATCTGAACAGCATATGGAAATATTTTATTGCTAAAAAGAATATTAACCTTTCATCAAAGTTCAAAATATTCAGAGCAGTGACACAGTCTATTTATTGTTACGCGGCCCAGGTATGGGGATTCAGTAGCTTTGATGAGGTTGATAAGATCCAGAGATACTTTATAAAAAAACTTTTCAAATTGCCTGATTTCACCCCAAATTATGCGCCGAATCTTGAAACGGGAGTTCCTGAATTACGTCTAACAACACTAAAGCTTCACATGGAGTACATCCAAAAAACTATTTTCCCATATAAAATACATCACCTACCATACATACTATCGAAGAAAGTCATAGCAAGGAAAACATATTGGTTTAAAGAATGGCAGAAAATCGGCGGTGATGCAGGCGTAGACTGGAGTAATTGTGATCTAAACTCAGATACATGGAGCAAAAACACAATGGCAATACTAGAATCTTTGAGAACTCAGCAAATTAGGAAAAATCGTTCAGAATAGCACACATGGTCTGTATGCAAAATTAAACCACCATACAGGGTATAGGTTAGGTATGTGCGCTGGCAGGGAGCGACGCTCTCTGCCACACTCAGGTCAGCGATGACCCATTGTGGTACCCATGGGGGAAAAAGTGATCCCTTACCCAATGAAACTAAAAACTACTCAGTCACTTACTTCATTTCTGCATACAAACCACCCCGATGATTTGATGAAGTTCAACATCTTTTCCGTTGAAACGCCGGAGAGTTCCTCGAGATCCTGGAAGAAGAATTTACCAAGGAACTTTTTCCTGGAATGCTGAAGACTCGGGCAGTGGCACAGGAAGTGGGTTGTGTCCTCAAAAACTTCCTCGTCACCACAGCCTCTGCAGAGTTCCTCCTCCGTCAGGCGTAGTTTCTTCAAGTGGTACCGCAGAGTGTTGTGTCCCGTGATGATGCCCACGAGGGTGGAAAGGGATTTCCTGTCTTTACGGATGATTCTCTCGGTCTTTGCTTTGTCGAAAGATGGCCATAGCTTCCTAGTGATGGCGCAAGTTTCCATGGAGTTCCATCTTGTGTTCGCCTCCTCAGTGGCTATATTCCCTGCAGCGAGCTTGAGTGTGCAAGGCGGGATACACACAGGGGGGTCAACTTGTTCTGTTGGGGCTGCTGAGCCGATTCTCGCCAGCTCGTCGGCTTTCTCATTGCCTGGGATACCCTCGTGTCCAGGGACCCAACAGAGCGATACCTTGTGCTGTGTTCCAAGAACCCTGAGCTCTTCTCGACAACACTTCACAAGCTTCGATTTAATTTCTATGGCAGTAATCGCTTTTATAGCTGCCTGGCTGTCGATAAAGATGGTGATACCTTCTGGCGGTATTGCCCTTATCGCAGACTCACGGGCGGCTGTTGCCACTGCTAAGACCTCTGCTTGGAAAACACTGCTGTGGTCTGGAAGTCGTATGGATATTGATACACCTAGAGGGTCGGAGAAGATACCTGATCCTACACCAGTGCGCATTTTTGAACCATCCGTGTAGATGGCTATAGATTCGGCATTAGGTATATGACCGCTTTTCCAATCTTCCCTGCTAGGGTAGGCGGTAGAGAAAGGCCTTGTAAAGTCTAAATATGGCGTCATGTAATCCGTTACGGGTATGAGGCCAAAGTAATCGAGTAGGATCATCGAGTGACCTGTTCTGCCTGGTTTCCAGTTCGCTGACTGACTTATTCTCATAGCATTAATGGCTGCTGATGTTCGTGTAAAGATGTCTAGCGGCAGCAGGTTGAGGATAGCCTCGAGTCCTGCGGTTGGGGTTGTCCTCATTGCACTGGTGATGCCAATGCACGCTAGTCTTTGAACTTTGGTGATTGCCTTTAAGTTGGTGCATTTGTTGACAGCTGGCCACCATACTAGATTGCCGTAAGTCAGTATGGGTCTAACTATAGCCGTATACATCCATAGTATGATTTTGGGGGAGGGTCCCCAGGTTCTACCAAAAATTCTACTACATGAGTAAAAGGCTAATTAAGGCTTTCTTAATTTTTCCTCTATATTTAATCTCCAGTTGAGCTTTTTGTCAAGTACAAGGCCCAGGTATTTTGCGCTATCGGACAATCTGAGTGGGATACCATCAACAGAAGGTGTATTGAACTCCGGTATTTTCCTCTTGTTCGTAAAAAGTACGAGTTCGGTTTTTTGGGGATTAACCTTTAAACCGCAGCTCCTGGCCCATATGCTAAGAGTATTAAGGGCTCCGTCAAGTTGTTCGCTGAGGGTAGGCAGGAATTTACCTGTAGCAAGCAGCACGAGGTCATCCGCGTACGCTGTAGCTCTGACCCCGCTGTACCTTAGTTGTTGTAGTACCTCATTAAGAACAATGACCCAGAGCAGTGGGGAGATTACCCCGCCTTGAGGGGTACCCCTCGACGCGTATGCTTCGAGCTTTGAACCCTTAAGTTCGGTGGTTATATGTCGTTCCTCGAGCATGCTAACAATCCAGTTAATTAGACTAATGTCGATGTCTAGGTTTCTTAGGGTTCTTTTAACCGCTTCGGTATTTACATTATTGAAGGTTCCTTCAATGTCCAAAAAAGCAGCTAGTGTGAACTCTTTATCCTTAAGTGATTTTTCTATAGAGCCGACAACATGATGTAGGGCAGTTTCCACACATTTACCCTTCGTGTATGCGTGTTGGGCTGGGGATAAGTCCCCCGGGCGTATTCTGCTACGCATGTAGATGTCGAGCAATCTTTCAAAAGTTTTCAGGATGAAAGAGGTAAGGCTAATTGGTCTGAAGTCCTTCGCGGTGGTGTGACTAGCCTTGCCCGCCTTGGGTATAAAAACTACCTTTACCTCCCTCCATGTTCTTGGTATGTAACATTGTTTAAGACTACTGGCAAATAGCATTTTGAGAATTGGGGTAATGATTGGTGCAGTTTTTTGCAGCATGATCGGTATAATCCCATCAAGTCCTGGGGATTTAAAAGGGGAGAACGATCTTATTGCCCACTCTATTCTGTCCTCTGTTACCAGATCCGCAGGGGGTTCCGATTCGCTGTGATTGTTATTAGTACTGCTACATGGTACGGTAGTTCACCCCGGGAAGTGCGTTTTAATAAGCAATTCAAGGGATTCCGAACAGGACTCGGTCCAGTTTCCTTCAGTGTTCTTTAGGGAACCTAGAGTCTTCGATTCTCTGGAGAGAATTTTCCTCAATCTGGCCGTTTCTGTTGTACCCTTGATCTCGTCGCAGAAGCGTTGCCACGACTGTCTTCTGGCTTTTTGCGTTGCGCTCTTGAAGTTCCTCTGACTGGCATACAGGGTATACATACTTCAATGACGCATTCAAAAACTCGCAAATTTCATGGACTTTCAAAAGCAGAACAGGACTGGTTGGACTGAACGCAAACAAATACAGAAGGGGAGAGGCCAGAAAATGCTCACTATGTAACTTGAACGAGGAGGAAACCGTGGCTCATTTTATGGGAAAATGTCCAATGCTAGTAGAACAACGAGCTAAATATTTCCAAAAAAATATTCTTGAGGAAAACGAAGTGCTGCAAATACTGGATGGTAATTCTCAAGACCAATGGAACACACATTTGTAAACGATGCATTTTGGTATAGGAAACTACTCATAGATGAATTAAACTTCTAAGATAATATATAAATCATAATATTTAAATATTTATACGAGATTGTAAATTTAATTAAGAACAACACTCACCAACAGACGACAGACATGTCAAAGTTGTAATTCTTTTTTGTTGTTTATTCAATAATGAAATTATTATTATTATTATTATTATATTCATATTATTCCGCATATTAACCGCAGTCTATGTAGATAAGACCAAAATGATAACTGCATACATATGTATTATATGTATCCTTATAGTGTCATGTCTAGAAATTAAATTAGTAATTACAGAATCATACTAATAAATGTTGTGTGCAAATCAAGTCGAAATTGTTTTGCAGACTTTGTGCGTTCATCCTTGCCTGACTTCGCGGAAACATATGAATAAACTTTGCATAACTTTTTGAAAGGTCATTCCCATCCCTAAAGGAAGAAACAAGAATGAGTACAGACCCATATCAATACTCCCATTCCTCTCTAAAGTGTTCGAGAGGATCATTCAAAAACAAATTAATACGTATCTGAACGATAAGGGTTTGCTTTCCAAATTTCAATCAGGTTTTCGTCCCAATCGAAGCTGCACAACAGCAGTTCTGAACGTTGTTGATGATATTAGAAGCGCAGTAGACAGCGATCAGATAACCTTCTTGGTGCTTCTTGATTTCTCGAAGGCATTCGATTCGATAAGTCATCCCGTATTATGCAGCAAACTATCAAATCTGTACGATTTCGCACCTGAAGCAGTGAATTTTCTCATATCTATCAGGTAGAAAGCAAGCTGTAGTAATGGGAGATAAGACATCAGTTTTATTAAGTTTAAAGCAAGGCGTCCCACCGGGCTCAATATTGGGGCCACTTCTTTTCTCTTTGTACATTAATGAAATTCCTCAAATTGCTGTGCAATCTCTTATACATATGTACGCCGATGATGTCCAGTTATATAAAAGTTGTCCTCTGGGACTCATAGAACATTGTGCTCAGACCATAAACGAGGACCTTCAAAATATTTATAACTGGTCGCGAGTCAATAGCTAAGTACTAAATCCTGAAAAATCTAAAGTCATTGTGATCTCTAAGAAATCTGTAGACCTATCGTACTTCCCTCGAATCTACCTAAATAAGGCTCCTATAGAATTTGTTGACAATGCAAAAAACTTGGGAATTATATTTAATAGAAATTTAACCTGGAAAGACCACGTTAATTCCATTGTCGGTAAAGTATATGGTGCTCTTCGATCGCTTTGGGTCACAAGAGATTTCACTCCTCTAAAAACACGCAAAATGCTCGCTAAGACATTAGTTATACCTATCCTTACTTATGGATGTGAAAAAGCGATGCTGTGAGCAAGAGAAAACTTAATGTGGCATATAACAATATCGCGCGATATATTTACGGTTTAAGGAGGTACGATCATGTCTCGAGATTTTCTAAAAGTATCTATGGTATGTCGTTCGATAACCTCTTAAATTTTCGAACACTTTTGCTACTATTTAATATACTTCAGAGCCATCACCCTTCCTATCTTTACAATAGACTTCAGTTCTCAGCATCAAACAGACTCTCACAGCTCATTCTTCCCCGGTTTTCGTGTTTGACATCCGAAAGGCAATTTCTCGTCAATGCCACCCGCTTATGGAATTCTCTACCACCCACTGTAAGAAGAACAAGTAATCTCACCGAATTTAGGACACGACTGCAATTATTCCTCTCTACATCCGATTAGCTTTCCGGTCTTTCTGAACCAAGATAATTTTTATGTTCTCTGTTCATAGCTTTTTTGTTTTTCTTCTTCTTTCCTTTTTCCTTAATTTAATTTTTCCTTACGTTTAATGCATTTAACTTTGATAATTGAAATACTGTGTTTTTTTTTTTGCTTTCTTTTTTGTCAAGCTCCACAAATTTATAAGATATTGTATCTTAATGTGTCAGCATATAATAAATAAAAAAAAAAAAAAAAAAAAAAAGATTGACGAATGCAATGAGGTCGCCATTCCCGAAAAATGTTTTGTTTCTATAATAGTTCCAAAGCCAGTTGAATCTACTGAGTGTGGTTCTCTGCATCAATCCCACCAACAAAGGTTTGCTGCATCTTTCGCAAAGGCATTATTAACAATACATATGGACTATATCCGTAATTTAATTCACAAAAAAATAGTGGAATGCAAATCGGCGGTCTCACCAAATACCCAGACTTCTCGTCAAATGCACATCGCACCGATATACGTATATCAAATACCCCTAATATATTGCATTAAAAAAAAACGCCCATATTATTGCTTAAAGCTTCATCACCTTTATAGGCATCTAACAAGCTTGTCCATTAACAAAATAGTTTTGTAATTTCTTGACGTAACTACGCGTGTCATCGGCCCATGTTATAAAAACCCCCCGCCATCCACATGATTTTCCAACATAGGCGGCTGCTTCGTCTTTAATTTTTTATAATAATTGACTAATCAATTGGAATGCGAATCGATTAATAGAAATGAAATAAGGTTAAGCAGATGCATTCAGACGCCGTTAGCTTTTAGATAAGATACCAATTAACGAAAAAGCTAACATTTGTTGTCGAACTGCATTTTAATGGACCCCCTTGAAGCGAAACTAAAAAAGCGATAAATGCTTAGATGACTTTTGAATTACATAAAGTAGACTTCGAGCAGTAAGCCAAAAGAAAGCAATTATTTCATTAAATCTCTTGGAAAAGTTTAATTAATTACTACTCCTCAGCGAGATTTTGACGATTTTGAAGCCCACCTAACGTTATACTGAAATTTAAATAAATATTTTCAACTATTGACAATCATAATATTGGATTAAGATAAGCCCCTCGATAAATTGTATAACACACTACGAACCGAATTGACATTCATCGAGACAACCTCTTTGGAATGGAATTCATCATTCCTCCTCCAGATAAAATCAGTGGAGACAAAATTAAATTGCACAAAAGAAAATACCTTCAAGCCTTGAACACCCCGATTGTACCTCTCAGAAGACAACAACATTTTGTAACTCCGGCCATAACAGATGTATTTGCATAATTTCGGAATTCCGTTGACACGATATAAATAGCCCGATAATAAAGGCACTTTTATAGTGCGAACGTCATGTATAGAATGACCAATCACCCGCGAGAGACCCTCATCTAAGCCACTAAAAAGTTGGAAGGCATTTTAAGCAGCCCAGTCATCAGTGTGCAGTGCGAATACCAGGTTAAGTATGCAAAGTGTTTATGGTGGCACAGCACTTTGACATTCAGAGAAACGAGCCATAAAAGAAAGTATCTGCTTAAGAGTATGGTGCTCGTATGGATGGATGCATGGTATCTACACATTGTTTACCTGCCAGTTTAATTGTCTTGTACTAGATTTTGTTAGTGTATCTATTGTTGGAGTAATCTGCTATTGGATCTTGATGGATAGGAGATTTGCAAAAGGTACAGATGTTCATTGAGTCATGCCTTTGCTGTTTTAATTTTGACTGCATTTGCTGTACCAAGTACATGCATTTTCAAAAGAGCACAACAAGTGGTGAAATATCTGTAGTGCCCTGTCCTGATGTTGTTTTTTTCACCAACTTTAGCAAAAGTGGATTTAGAGATGGATTCAATGCCACTTCTTAAACATATTATTAATTTCGAAGGTATTTTTCAAATGGCGACTTTTGTGGTTTTTATTTTGCTGAGTACCACACAACATGCATTCCTAATGCGTGAAAATAATTGTCACTACCTCTTTCCCGATTGTCGGCTTCTACATAATCTTCCATTGCTGAGCAGTCTGATGTTTGAACCTTATAGGAAGCATATCCAATGCATCCTCACTAAAGTGTCCCACCGCCTTTTAGTACAACGCCATTGGCAGAATCCATACAACATATAAAACAATCTTCAAGCAAAGGGTAATTAGAGTTATAAACCTAGTTTGTCATGAAACAAGCAAACCTTTATCAAGACTAAGAAACATAAATACTTTACACAAAGCACTCGAAACATCCGCATCTGTAAGTTATAGTCTTATGTCATACTGTCTTAGATAGATAGATAGATAGATACAATTTTATTCATTTCCAACTTAAAACTAAAATAATAACAATAGTAGTTAGCTAAATACCGGAAGAGAATAAATAGTGAACATTCTATAACTATTAGAACGTTATGTCCTGAGTTAGTGTTGAATGATACTTCAATTTTATTTAAATAATATAATAGGGTTCTGATGTGGGGTGACAATCAGTACTATTAAAGAAAAGTGTAAAAATAAATAAAACAATTCAATAGATATAAACCAAAATACAACTAGAATTTATAAAGAATGAATTCACAGAGGAAAGAGAGAATTTTTCCAGAAAAAAAACAATTCAAAAATATAAATCTTACAGATATTTATGTGATTTAAGTGGTATTACTTATGCTGAAGATTAAGATATGGTGCTTAACAAAGATTCAATGCTTGCATGGTCAATGGTAAATAGCCACTTTTTTACTTTTATTAGGAATAAGTGAACGTTGTAAGTAATTCTGACAAAATATGGTAGTTTATTGAAATACGTTGGGGCTGTAACGGTGTAAAAATGAGAAAAATGAGTCTTATGCACAACTGGTATGTTGACAAGAGCCAAGTTATTTATGCGTAAGCTATAAATTTGTGAGTTTCTACTAGGAATGTTACCACTTCGCTTGAAAAACTCCCTGAGTACTTTAAATATGTACAGATGCCTCAATGGTAAAATTCGTAGTTTTGAACAGTTTTTTAGATGCCACTGTCAAGGAAAGCTGTTCTTAACTGTGGTATACGCAGTTTTTGCGATTTAATGATGGTCACGGTAGCTTGTATCCTAGTCCTCCTATTTTACAAATTTTAAGCCAGGAATGCTTATCTTCGCAACGCATGAAATTAATTTTATATCAACTGCTTAGTTACCTTGTGCCATTTTTTTCCCTTTACCCACCATTTTATCCGGGAGTCTATATCGTTTCATACCATAATGTTTTGAGCTTTGACGAATGTATGAAAGGCGCTGAATTCAGCCAGATGGAGTGATATGTTGAACGCCCTCGAAAGCATTTTTGATATTCCTGAATATCTCTTGTGGATGGTGAAGGTCTGTCTCAAGGACCAGAAGCTGTTATACGATACCGCAGAAGGACCTCGAATAAATGAGATTATTGTTGGAGCAACGCAGTGCTCAATCCTAGGGTCCGATCTCTGGAACATCTCCTACGATGGCATCCTTCATATGGAAATGCTCGAAGACACCTTTCTGGTAGGGTATGCAGATGATATCGCCGCGGTGATTACGGCAAGAGACACCGAGAGCGCGCAAAGAAAACTCAACCAGGTGTTGAGGCGGGTGCACCTCTGGATGAAAGAACATGGCTTAGGTTTAGCCACAGAAAAGACGAAGATACCTTTTGACAAAGAAGAGGATTCCAACTATTGTCGACTTCCAAGTCGGGTCTGAGGTAATAACCAGCAAGGAAGCGGTGAAGTGCCTAGGGATGACCTTAAATACGAAGCTCACTTTCTGGCACCAAATAAGATCTGCTTCGGAACGAGCTACGAAGGTCACAATGTCACTGAGCAGATTAATGGCAAACGTTGGAGCCCCAACAGCTGGCAAGAGAAAGCTCCTGATGACAGTCATCCACGCCATTCTCCTGTATGGGTGCACAATATGGGCCGACGCACTAATACAAGGGAAATACAGGAAACAAATGGCCGCAGTACAAAGGCGCGGCATTACGGGTTGCAAGTTCGTACCGAACGGTGTCGGAAGCAGCCGTCCTCTTATTCGCGGGAGTGACCCCTATTGATCTCCTTGGGTCAGAGAAGAAGTACGTCTACGACAAAAAGGCGGAAATTGGAGTGGAAGCAGCAACCGAGGAGGCGAAGGAGCTCACCAAACAGAAATGGCAGGAGAGATGGAGTTCAGAAAGCAGAGGACTATGGAGGCAGAGGCGAGGCTGATCAGCAACATCGCTGAATGGAAGGGACGGAAACACAGGGAAGTAAATTATTACGTCACCCAATTTCTTACCGGACACGGTTATTTCAACGCCTACCTCCACAAAATGGGCAAAACAGGGAGCTCGGTTTGCCAATATGGCGACTCAGAACTGGACGACGCAACCCACACGTTCTTCGAGAGTAACAGATGCGAAGCTGAAAGGAGGGCGCTAGAATCTCTAATCGGCGTCTTCACCCCGGAAAATATAGTGACAAAAATGTCAATGGGCGCCGTGGCGTAAGTGGTTAGTGTGTCGGATCACTACGCATGAGGTTCCAAGTTCGAATCCCAAAAAACACGAACAAGTTTTTTCATGGTCCCACCTCTCGCGAGCGTCCGAGAGTATTGTTATCACGAAAAAGCTTCACAAATCGCCATTCGGAGTCGGCATTAAACTGTAGGTCCCTTCCATTCGTGTGAAAAATATAACGCACACAACATGAGTGGTTGCGAGAAGCTAGGCCCTGGCACTTTAAAGAGCTGTTGCGCCAAATATTTGTATTTTTTTGTAAAAATGTCAATGAGTGACCAGAGCTGGAATCAAGTACGTTTCTTTATAGAAAAAGTGCTAAAAACAAAAAAGAGAGAGAACGACCTAATAATCACCCTCATGAGATTTATGTAAGCCTGATGTAAGCCTTACCGGCAAGAAAGAATTAACCCACAAGAGAAGACAAATATGAAAAAGCCGGCCCCGAAAGGGGAAAGAAAACGACACCACTCTAAAGTAATGCAAAGCGGTTCCGAAGTGGATGGTGTCAAGCCGAATAAAAGGGTTAAAGGTGATTTTTTAGTGAGTACCAAGACCCACACTACTTGAACCAGAGCGGGCCTATTTCTCGTGAGCAGTAGCGTTTTCCGCCACCACTTAGGCAAAAGAAAAATAAAAGGTGCTACAATCCATATATTCTCCAACAGTCTAGCCACGCTCATTGTCCTATCCTCCCACCCAGTTTGCTCTAAACTAGTTCAAAACTATTTTAGTGCCTTACGAGGGATCTTAAAAAAGTATCCGACTATAATTTTTCGAGCGAAAACAAATGAAGCTATGAAGGCGTGGTTTCGTGCACGTACTATATGTAGGCGATCTTAATGTGCATACGTGGGCCTATTTCTGCCGGCGCCTTACAGCAGACCGATCGGCAGATCGCCGGTGAGTGAAGACGTGCAAATGAGCGCCGTCGGATTTCCGTTTTTGACAAAATGACAGAAAAACTTGAACAACGCTATTCCATTAAATTTTGTGTAAAGCTTGACGATTCGCAAATGGAAATGATACGCAAGATTCAACAGGCCTTAAGGGATGAAGCAATGGACACCACGCAGATAAGGGAGTGCTGCAACTATTTCAAAGATGGCTTCACATCAGTGCAGACTGAACCATGTGCTTTTTGAAGACACCTCGTATACTGGGTGCCCGCCCACCAAGGCATTGCAGGCAATGAGTTAACTGATGAATAAGCAAAGATGCGCAGAGAACCTTTTTGCGTTGTCAATTGGGCAAAGGTCATATCAGCGATCAATTAGTGGGAACGCAAACTTATTTTAATCCATTGGGATACTACCACAGGATTTAGACAATCCGAAAGCCTAATAGAGGCGTTTTCCTACAAGGAAATACATTCGATAAGGGTTTTATTAGGATGTTGGTGAGTTTCGTCACTGATTACTGCAGGCCAATATACCACTTTAACAAACTGAATCTGTCTCCCGAGACAGAGTGCAACCTATCTGTACGGAGGAGAAGTACAGAGCACATTTTTGAATATTCGGCAGTATACTAGTCGAGACGCAGTATCTTCAATAGAGCGTTAGTCAATCTCGTGGAGCTTAGAGGCTTCACAAAGGAGCAGGCAAATATTGCAAGCCGATAAACCAGATATTTCCTCAGTGGATCTACCCTTGTGAAACGTCTTAGAACTATTTCCATGTTTTGTCTAATAAACTGCCTAAGTATGTATTTGAACTAATTTTTTATTCACTGCATCATCCTTTCTTTTAGCTCTGTTGTATAGTGCACAGTCTAATAGGTTCATCAGCAGGACGACGGCAATAAAAACAAAACAAATATTTGGCGTAACATCTCTTTAAAGTGGCAGGGCCTAGCTTCTTGCAACCACTCATGTTGTGTGCGTTATATTTTTCACACGAATGGAAGGGACCTACAGTTTAGTGCCGTATCCGAAGGGCAATTTGGTTTGAGAAGCTTTTTCAAGACAACAATACTCTCGGATGTTTGTCAGACGCTCGCGAGAGGTGGGACCGTGAAAAAACTTTTTGGTGTTTTCTGGGATTCGAACTTGGAACCTCTTGCGTAGTGATCCCACACACTAACCACTTACGCCACGGCGCCCACCGTGGCGCCGTAGTCCTCTTTTTTCGATGAATTTGATAACAGCTTGCTCCATCATCTTTAGATGAAAACAATAGGCTGAGGAGTCTAGGGAACTTCAGTTTTGTGGTGCCTTCCGACTTCATTTCGAGGGATTTATTATATTCCAAAGAGCTATGCTATTTACAACTAATATTTCCAAGCCATGATTTCCCGGTTTTTATTTGGAAGAAGGTCCTAATTATGTTTGGAGTCGTAGTAATTTAAATACCTACAGAGTGTAGATAGTCCTTCATGTCAAAGAAACCGTTTTGCGAAATTTAGAGCGCGACCGGCTCAGCTGGTATTGCCACAAAGAAAGAGATCATTTGAACCCTGTTAAAAGGCAATACCAATGAACGTCCCAAAGTCATCGCGAGGCAGGAGAGGCAAGCCTATAAACGCCTGGATCACACAAATGCAACGACATCGGCATTTCATTGGCCTCAGTAACCAAGTGATCCAAAATCGGCAGGCTTGCCGATATTTTCTGAGGTCAAATAGGCGAACCCCACAGGCGGATCAGTAGAAATGCGGTAAAGTGGGAGGGTTATGATCCCTTGTTTTTCGGATCATAACCTCGTTGAAAAATGAAGAAGAAGAAGAAGAAGAAGAGTACAGATAGTCCACTCGCTGTCCATATGGAAGGTTTCAATCACTCTCCAGTCCTTTTCTTTTTTGGTCTGTGCGGACTTAAATCTGACACTTTAGTGTTGGTCGACAAACTAGTAGAAAAATGGTAGCTGCAGTAGTCTTCGTCTAACTTCCATCCATTTTCATCATCTGCATAGATTTCCACTATGTGTAACACATAGCTCTGGATGCATAGCGTGCAATAATTTGCTGAAAATTTGTGCCCGCCAATGTGTGTAGTAAAGATTCATATAAATACCTCATAAGCGAACATCAACCAAATATTACTTTATGTATCTTTTGTTGAATAATAAACGGACGACATTTGTCTTGTCCACAATCACTTTAACCACATTATTTATGTAAGTTCGCGCATAATACAAAATTTGCCAGACACTTTCAAATTATCTGCTTAACAAAACCGCTAACAACAAAGCAATATGATCTAATTTCACAACAATCGTGTTGCGGCAGTATGACCTGTGTGATTATCTAAAAGATTTATAATAAGCAAACCATTATATCAACACGCATTTTTCGTTGAACCAAGTTTTACACTTTGAAAGTCAAAAGGTCCCTCAAGGCAGAGAGGGGTGACAAATCAAAATTGTGATTTGGACATATTTCTGCGATAAATTAAAAGTTTTTGTTTTTCATTTATTTAAGGACAGCTTTGATCTATAGCTTTGGCAGTTTGTTTTTAACCTGTTGCAGAAGAAGTATCTACACACTCCTCCTGCAACTTCAATAAAAAAGTGGAAAACCCACCTCACTCCTCTGTGATATTTTGCTTCCAAGACATTTGGGCTCGGCACCATATACCAGCGATTATTATTCGAGATAAATGCCGAAATAAATTTACTTCACCGCTTCAGTTGGCAGTCTTACCACCGGCATCGTCGACGGCGACTGTGAACCTTTCACATTTTCTAAAGAAATACAAAACAGAACTAAGCGCTAGTGATTGTGGCTTAATCTCGGTTAAAATTGCTTCTATGCTTGAGTTGTGGCGACGATCGTGTTATTATTTTTATTTCGGAATTCAACGATGCCTAAAGGTGGATTGAAATAGTAATTATTGCCAAAACTCTTATATATTCACAATAAACAAATTAAATTGCGCTACAGTCACGTAAGGTCTTGAACTTGATCAAGTATGTGTAGAGCTGCTAATAGCAGCAAATGGCATTTTAATTATTCGCGAAAGAAGGGATAGCAAATCGATGATTGATTAATTAAATGCAAGAGATTAACAGTTGTCTGTGAAGCAACTAAATGGATCTGAGATACATTTCTTGCAACAATAGGTCGTTTGTTCCACCACTCCCATGACTTGTAGTATTTATCTGTCCAATTAAATGGCATATTGTTCCGGAGTTTTACTTTTAAAGGTTATTCGTAGTCGTTCAATTGAAACAAATACAATTACAAAAAGGAATTTATTTTTAACTCTAGAGATACTTGAAATGAGGGTTGATTGTCTGCATTAACTGGATGAGTGATTCTGTCGAGCTGTAGTTTGTTACATTTTGATCATCAAAAACAGCTTACAAGTCCTCTAGACATTGTCTTAGTATATTTCTTGTTTTGTAAGCTATTAAAAAAATTTATATATGTATTTGTATTCTTTAAATCCCTGGATTTCTATTGATGTCACAAGCGTGACATGATGGTGTAGGTTGTCACTTCAGGTACTCGTACCAACAATAATGATTTAATTTTTCTAGGTCGTTTGCAGTCCAGAATTAACCCAAAAGCTACTCAAATACACAATACAAATACTACAAAAGAAATCAAAATCGAATTTAAGAATCACAGCAAATTCTTCCGGTTTAGTTTGGACACCATCCATGGAGGAAGTATGCGATGAAACCCTATTGAACTGAGTTTCAAACCACTACACAAAATAACTTTCTTTTCTATCTCTTCTCTTTATTCCAAACATATGTTACTATTTTACTAGTTTGGTAGATACTTGAGAAGTAATACCAGCTTTTAAACTTCACTAAGATCTAGAGGACAGCCTGCTCCGGAATCCTGGGGTCGATAAGAACAACATCTACGGCTATAAAGATCATGTTTGGTATCATTCCATTGGACCTATGTATATTGCAGCAGCATGGCGATTAAAACTGCCACTAGGCTAAGGGAAGGTGCTTGTGGTCGTAGCCAATAAACCTATGTCACGCCTCCGCCCTATATCGATGTAAGTCTACAAACAAGAAGATAGAAACAGGCTAACTCAATAAATGCTCTCAGACGTCCGAAGCAGGAAAGACTGCAGCCAACTATTGGTGTCTTTACGGGCCACTTCGTTTTTGCTAAACATCTTAATGTGCTGGACGCCCCTGTTGCTGCCTCGCAATTGGTAAATACCTCCCTACAACCGTGCAGCAACTCCTTGGTTTTAGTAACTACAGAAAAGATCCGATGGGCCATGCGCAGTTTCAAGCCCTTCAAATCCCCTGGACCTGACGGTATTATTCTTGCAGCAATGCGGGAACATTGCGCTTCCATGATTCAAAGTCGTCATGTCGGGCTGTCTAAATCTGGTCTATATTTCCAAACTATGGACCGAGGTTGAAGTCATCTTCATACCTAAGACATATCAATCTATCGTCCTTTCTACTGAAAGCTTTTGAAAGGCTGATTGATATCCACCTTTGACAGAGCATTAGCCCAACTTTGATCTCGCCGTCTCAGCATGCGTACTGCAAAGGCAAATCGGTTGAGACACCCTTTCATTTGCATGTGCGCATCATTGAAAAAATCTTTGAGCATTAAGACTTTCCTTGGCATTGAGGGAACATTTAAAAATGTCAAATCAAAGGCGATTACCGATGCACTTGCAAATCCGAAAGTGGATACTTCGCTTAGAGTGTTGATCAATCAATTGCTTACATGTAGGATTATTAACACATAGCTGGGCGGAGCATCGGCCAGAAGACTTGCCTGCTACGGTACATTCAAAAGTGGAGTCTTGTCACCTCTTCTATGGAACTTGGTAGTAAATGAGCTACTGGTGGACCTGGATTGGTCAGGCTGCAGAGTAATCGCCTTTGCTGACGACATTGCTATTGCTGCCTCCGGTAAACACCCAGATACTATCAGGGAAATTCTCTACTATGTTCTCCTTCAGCTCAACAGATGGGCCTCCAAATGTGAACTGGGGGTTAATCCTCACCAAATGGAACTCGTTCTCTTCACGAGGAAATATAAAGATCCTCTCGCTCATAGTCCCTCCTATGATTAATGGCACCAGTCTCACCTCCACTGAAAACGCAAAATACCTGGGTATTATTTTGGACAGAAAACTGAACTGGAAAGCCGATCTATGATATTAGAATGCATTAGGAAACCCAATCTAGCTCTCTATTCTTGTAAAAATGTTAAAGGTAGGAGCTGGGGTATGAAACCTCAAATCACTCATTGATTATACATGTTCGTGATTAGGCCTATACTACTTTATGGCATCATCGTATGGTGGCCTGCTCTTGATAGGGCTGTCCACCTCACTCAACTAGCTAAGGAGCAAAGATCTGCATGTATTTGCATCAGTGGTGCACTGAGAACTACTCCTTCCGCGGCACTAAACATTTTGTTCAACCTGCTACCATTAGATATTTTTGACAAACAGATTGCTGCTGTGTGGCCATCCGTCTAAAAGCCTTCTTTCAGTGGTCTAGTTATCACATTGGCCACTCCTCGATCCTTGATATTTTGAACTTTATGCATGAAAACACGGACTACACCTTGCCGAAACTGAGATTTGACCGCAACTTCCGTAGGAGCATCCGTGAATGGGATGACTGGGATTATCTCCCCCTGTCGATAGTAGTTCGGTTCACTTCTTTACAGATGGCTCTAAGACCGAAGGTGGGGTGAGTTATGGTGTTTTCTCCGAAAAGCTCAGCCTGAGCATCTCGTTCCGCCTCCCTGGTCATTGTAGCGTTTTTCAGTTGGAAATCATGGCGATTAATGATACCCTGTCCTAACTGAAGTGTAATGTACTATCTGTCAGGGATATTAGCATTTTCGATGACAGCCAAGCGGCAATCAATTCCCTGGAATCGTGCTCCTTCACTTCAAAGGCCGCCTTAATCTGCCGGTTATCTCTTATGGTGCCAGGCCTCAGAGACATTTCAGGAAACTGCAGGGCGGAAGAGCTCGCCAGACAAGGTACAACTCTAAGGATTTTGCCCAATAGGCAAACCCTGGGTATGCCGCACGCTACATGTAAGCATCTACTAAAGCTGAACGCTATTAGCAAGACCAACCTGAGATGGGAAAACGACAGATTTGGCCTAGGCTGGACCAAAAACGTAGTGCCGAGTTGGTCAAGCTAAAGCAATCGCAGATCAGCTGCGTTGTCGGTGTTCTTACTGGACACTGTCTTATAGGCCAACATATCAAAAGACTTGGCCTCTTCTCCAACGAATTATGTGGAAGCCTAGGGACGAGAAGGAGGAAGAAACCATCCTTCACCTCCTATGCACTTGCCCAGCCTTCTTGCATAAAAGAATGCTCCATCTAGGGTTCCCCTTCTTGAAGATCTCGGCAATTTGCCGTCCATAGGCGTCATGGGCATCCATCGTTTTATCAAAACCTCCAGTTGGTTTTGTTAGTTCCTGAGTGGCCTAATGGTTGATCCATGCTATCACAAAGAAACTTCACCTTTAGCCAACCTAACCTAACCTAATGTGCTGGACTTAAGTGAGACTACGGTCTGCGACGCGGAACATTTCCTCTGTCTTGTCTTTGCTTGTATCAGGTGGCAGAACTTCCGTGCTGATGTGTGCTGATACCACAAGCTCCTCATCACTGAATTACTTGTTTGGCTTTCTTAGACAGTCAATGAAATCTTAGTAAAATGGGTAAATCAGGGTTTTATTTCTTGAAAGTCTGAGTGCTCCAGTGAAGCGTTTCCTATCCCGACAAAAAAAAGGAAAAGGAGTATTCGTGGCAAAACAAATTTTGCAAAATATCAGTTCCTGAGCATCCTCTGTTCCATTTCGTAGCTTAGGCAGGTTCTCGAATGTATCAGCCCTTACCCTAATAATATACGAAGTGTTTTTATAAAAAGTTGAGACCAAATAGTTGTTGTCTCTTGCGTAAGCTTAGCATTTATTTTGCTTTACTTAGTGCATTGCATCATATCTTTGGAGACACTTGGTAAGCTTTATGACAGCTATTATGGACACAGCCACTGCTTCATGCTACTTCTTATTTAAGATAGTTTGCCAGTGATAATGTACTAATATAATGTACTCTCTGTTCAACGCAGCAGATTTGCTTAGAATTACATCTCAGATCATAATTTTTTCTCCCAACTCCCAACTTCCTGGGTGAATTTATAGATCATGAACCTCACGCATGGCTTCATTCGCTTCGCTTACAACATTATTGCACTTTTGCAATCTTCTACGTTCCGTCTCAATGGCAAAAATGCATTCATCTTGCACCTGACCTCCAGTCGGTCACTACATACGGTCTTCACAAAGAAACAAAAGTAAGACACACCCAACTATTAAATAAGCTGCCGTGTACTGAACTTGGTGAATCCCCTATGTAGCTCAGCATTTAAGTGTATGTAATGGCATTTTGAAATTATTTCCTCGGCTGAAGCACGTGATCTCACAGTCTTTTGGCGGAGCATCGGGCTTATTGCATGTCCGTCAGCTAAACTCAACTCCACTGCGTTGTTGTGGTCAGTTAAAAAAAAGAAAAAAAAGAAACACTTTTCTGATAATAGACATCTCATTATTTCATTTGTCTGCTTAAATGCACTCATTGGAACGCCACGAACTAATAGCAGTAGCCAGTGGAGAAGTAAGGAAAAAAGACTTGCTGAAAAGTGTACCACTAGTGATTGTTGAAAAATTCAGACATTTTGACACTGAATTAGCATGGGAGAATGAACAACGAAGAGGTCATCAACCATGAAACAGATAACGATGGAGGATAGCGATGGAACACTTAGCAATTTATAATGTGAATGTGAAGTAGGTTGATTTTTTTGAGGCAGTATTTACACATGTCTGCAAAGACGAAGATGAGTGTGCACGGTGGCATGTTTTATGTCCTGTTTGCACCGATAGCATAGCACACAAAGAGATATTTATTTATCTCTAATTGCCACCAAGAAAGGTAAATAATTCCTACGTCTCCTAAATGAGCAGCCATTTACCGAAACACAGTATGGGACCGTATGATGAATGTCTTCTGAACATTCTTGAGCCTAGGAGAAATGTAGTAGCATAAGCGATGTGCGATTGAAAAACTACTCTTAGGCGGTACCACCCCACGGATCAAAATTGTTCGTCGAGTTTGAAAATTATATTTCCTCTCAAGTGCCTTCCAAAGGGCTGTGTTGGTGTTTCTTCGAAGGCTGAGGCTTAGCTTGTCGGGTCCTCCTAGGTTGCTCCAAATGAAACAGCTTAAACTTTTAGAAAGACATACTTTTATTAGTTAGCTCGGCCAGTGGTGCAGGCTGGACTATGTCTACAATATGACTGCTTTAACAATGCAAGGTTTTACGGTATCTCTTGGCACTTTTTATACTTGACAATATTTGGATAGCTTAAACTAACTTAAGTTGTCAGGTCTCCATGTCCTCGAGTTCAGGATCCTTTGGTAGAGTGAGGTTCGGCGGTTCGGCTGGACTATGTTGAGTCTGCCAGACTATGGAAGGTCGGCTGGAAGAAACGGCCGGACTATTGTCGGTCAGCCTGGAATCACAACCAGACTATGGTTTGTCAGTCGGAGCTGGTGGACTGGACTCTGATGGGTCGGCCTGAATAACGGCCAACTTATGGTGGGTCGGCCTGAATTAAAACGAGTTCCATAGAAGGCGTCTCGGAAGTGGCAAACCCGCTTGACGGAAAACTTGTCTTATTATTTCATCAGAAAGGGAGAAATTCTTGGACTTGGGCCGGCTATGATCAGTAGTAGATCCATGTAATTATTTTCGTTAATTACCTCAGTGTGAAGCAAAAATGTTATCGGTGGGCGCACGCCCGGAAAGTCTACCAAACAGTACAGTCTCTGCTGGTCCCATTCACTGTTCTCCTCCCCTAACAATTTTTGGCAACAAGGAAGTGTGAATTATATAAATGGGATATATTTTCCCTTAGCCCATCCCACTGTGTGCCATTACAGTCGGCGAAGGGGAGCGGCAGGAGTGGGAGACGAAATTCTCCCAATGTATCGAATACGTAAACAACTTGATCGTCGTTCAGTAATGGTGTGGTAACCTAACGCACCGGAGTCCACAGAAGTCGCGATAAAAATCTGACGCTTCGTTACAAGCCTGTATAACCGGTACACTACAGCTAGCTTGAGATCCCGTGTGCTACTGAATACTATTTTGCACACGTAGAATGCTGCACATGCTTTCTTGATGCGATCATAGATGTTCTCCTTCTAATTTAGTTTGGAATCTAAAATTATACCCAAGTATGCTATATGCCGTCATGTTGAAGGCATTTCCATCTAATGTTTCCAAAAATTTCGTATACCACAAGGAGCTTGAGGTGTTTCCTTGCACATTTTCTTACTGCTGCTTATATCTCTTAACTTTGAGCTTTTTATACGCGACTTGAGCATCAGTCTAATCTTTTCGTAAAGATCGGTGCAAAGTTTAGTTCTGCGCAGACCTCGTAGGATGACATCGGCACTTACATTATTAAGGACTCTCTCAATGTCGAAAAACATTTCATCCTCAATATAGTTATTTGTATAATGAAACTGACTGGCATGTCTTTCAAAAATCCTTGTCTTATTATTGGAATAAATTGGTATGGATACCAATTATTCATTTTCAATGGCCCGCTAATCCTTCATGAGGGTCGCGGGGGTAGGATGCTCAGATCGACTCTTCACCCTTCTCGATCCTCCGCCATTGACTCCAATTCATCAGGAGGAATCCCTAAGCGGCTCCAGGAGAGACGTCGGACTTGGTCCAACCATCTATGTCTAGGCCTTCCGCGAAGTCGCCTACCTGATGGCACGGCAACCATGGCGCATCTAGGAAGCCGGTCTGGGGGCATACGTACTACGTGACCAAACCATCGAAGCATAGATCGTTCCGTTCGGAGAAGTAGCTGCTCAACATTGAGCGCCTCGCGTACTCTGGTGTTGCGCACTCGATCGCTACGAGTTATTCCAACAACACCGCGAAGGAATCTCATTTCGGCAGCTTGTATCCGCAATCTTATTCTTTCGGTCACTACCCAAATTTCATGACCATAGGGGAGAGTTGGAACATACACAGAGTTAAAAACCGTAAGCTTAGCTTGAACACTAAGTTCGGCCTTCCTTATAACAGATTGGCCAAGCTCTCTCAAAATTGATCCAGCCTGACCAATTCTACAGGATAACTCGGCATTGCTCCTCCCATCACTCGTGAATAAGACCCCGAGGTACTTAAACTTATCCATCTGCTTCAGTGGGACTCCACTAACATGCAGAGTGCACTGAATTGGTTTTTTGGATATGACCATTACTTCCGATTTGTTCACGTTGATCTCCATTCCAGCATCATCACAAACGGCTACAAACCTTTCGAGTGCGCGCTGAAGTTTGGTTTGAGAGGATCCAAGGATAACCAAATCATCCGCAAAGAGCAGATGACTAATCCTTAGGTCTCCCACTTTGAAACATTCCCCACCACGGCTGCGCTGCAACATCCAATCCATATATACAATGAAGAGGAGAGGTGACAAAACGCACCCCTGGCGGAGTCCAACGCCCACAGTGAAAGGTATTGATTGAACACCGTTTATCCGAACACAGCTTCTACTTGTGGGCGCCGTGGCGTAAGTGGTTAGTGTATCGGATCACTACGCATGAGGTTCCAAGTTCGAATCCCAGAAATCACCAACAAGTTTTTTCACCGTCCCACCTCTCGCGAGCATCTGACAAACATCCGAGAGTATTGCTGTCACGAAAAAACTTCTCAAATCGCCGTTCGGATTCGGCAATAAACTGTAGGTCCCTTCCATTCGTGTGAAAAATATAACGCATACAACATGAGTGGTTGCGAGAAGCTAGGCCCTGACAATTTAAAGTGCTGTTGCGCCAAATATTTGTATTTGTTTTTTTAGCTTCTACAGTTTGTATATAATGACTGAATCGCCATTAACAGGGAACCAACAATCCTATACTCCTGCAGAACACTCCAGAGTTTGCCTCTAGGAACACTATCATATGCTTTTTCCAAATCCACAAAACAAGTGTAGACAGGTTTGGCATACTCCCAGGCCTTCTCTAGAACCATTCTGAGAGTGAACAACTGGTCGGTTGTGCTTCTACCGGGACAAAAACCGCACTGCTCATCCCCCAAACTTTCCTCAACCACAGCTCTGGAACGCGTTTCTAGCACCTTAGCGAAGACTTTTCCAGGGAGACTTAAAAGGGATATACCCCTGTAGTTGGCGCAATCTCTTTTGCCCCCTTTTTTAAAGAGAGGAACTATCACCCCCTTTTGCCAATCACCAGGTTTTTCACCGCATTCCCAGGCCACTTTAATGACACGAGAGAGCCATTGCACTCCCTCTTTACCTAAAGCCTTGAGCATTTCTGGCCGAATTTCATCCACACCAGCAGATTTGCCAACTTTTAGCGATTTTATCGCCAAAGTTACTTCCTCTACCGTAGGACTACTTTCCGCCCAACTCTCGACCATAGGTCTGTCATCTTCGGTGCCCTGTTCGGGATTGAGCAATTCTGAAAAGTGCTCGCTCCATCTGCGTAAGATGTCCTCCTCATTGGAAAGAAGTCTACCGTCTTTGGATTTGACACCTTCAACGATATTCAACTTTTTTCCTCTGAGTCGGCGGACGGTCTGCCAGAACATCTTATTTGCAGATCTGTGGTCACGTTCCAATTTCTCGCCAAACTCCTTCCAAGACTGTTCTTTCGCTGTTTTCACAGCTAATTTGCAAGTTCTTCGCGCCTCAGTGTACCGATTTCGAGAATCGGAGTTCCCCAAGTGAATCCACACTTTAAAGGCTCTCTTCTTCTCTCTGATGGCTTCTTGAACTCCGGGCGTTTTAAACCAAGCAGTTCTTTTCTCACCACCAGCCGCCACACCAAGCCGCTTCACTCCACAAACATCTCCCGCAGTGGCAATAACCGCTGTTGAAAACAGTTGCCATTCTTCCTCTACATTTGATGGAACAGTTGGAATTCGTTCAAACCTCTCAGATATTTGCCGCGCAAATGTCTCCCGTATCTCATCGTCCTGTAACCTCTCCCATCGTATGCGTGTAACCATCCTTGGTTTACGCTTTGGTAGGGGAGGCACTCTCTCGCTAAGATACAATTTGCACAGCACTAAGTGATGATCAGTTGACAGTTCGGCCCCTCTCAATACGCGAACATCACAAACCATTCTCTTCAGACACGATGGTACCACAAAGAAATCGATCAGCGACCTCTGCTGAAGACTCTGACGGTACCACGTGTAATTGTGAATGTTTTTGTGTGGAAAGATAGTGTTCATGATGGATAAGCCATTTTCACAACAAAAATCGAACAACCTCTCTCCGTTCGCGTTTTGATCAGGATCACCGTTCCTCCCAATCACACTCCCCCATGTCATAACATCTACACCCACATGAGCATTGAAGTCACCCATCAGGACAAAAGAATCCATATCTGCAACCTTTCAAGGGCAACATCAACTTCATCTAAGAAAGCTGCATACTCTGATTGAAACTGAAGGTTCGGTGCATACACCTGCACCAATGCCAGAGTTGATCTTTCAAGCTTGAGCTTTAAGATCGCAACTCTCCCTCCTAATGGTATCCACTCCAATACTCTGTCTGTCAACCTGGGACTTGTGAGTATCCCCACTCCCGCCCGAGCAGACATTGAGGGTGCGACTCCTGACAGGAAGAGCTTCCACCCACCCGAAAGGTCCACAGTTTTAGAACCTCTTTGCTTTGTTGAAGAGACGCCAACTATATCTAGTCGACTTTTAACAGGCTTCCCAACAAGCTCAAGATCCTTCCCAGTGAGCGATGAGACGGTCCAGGTGCCTATCCTAAGTCGATGCCGTTGTCGAATCTCAGAGAGTCCATCTGTGCCCCTATCGGTGCACAGCGCGCTCACCCCTTGACCCCCGTAATGGTTCGCGAGACCATTGACAGGAAGCTCGTAGCCATTTCGGGTTTGACCCGGCCGGCTGCCGAGCGGGACAGGCCGACCACCAGACCTGTATCCAGTATGGATACCAATGGAACCGAAATGGATCAAATACTGTTAAAGACTACATTGATCAAAAATGTTCTTCCACTTCTATCGGAAAAAGACGTTAATTCAAATTTAACTCCGCCTACAACACGCCTGTCAAGCGGGCCTGCAAATATTAAGATTAAGCTGTACCTCAAAAGTTGAACGGTAGTATCATAATTTGATATAATCTGTAGACAATGGAAAATATTTGAAAGTTAATGGTCTAGATTTCATTTCAAAGTACTGAATATGTCCACATTCGAAACAATTAACAATTTAAAACCTTGAATAAGAATAACATATATTTCTAGAGCCGTCTCTTTCGAATAAAAACAAACCACTTGACGAACATTTAATACATAAACAGATACTTATTAATTCTGTCAACTAATCCCACTTACGATTGCGACAAGTTGCTTGTTGACCTTTTGATCGAATGCGTGTTTCATGCAACTCCACCTACTGTCTGAAATACCGATCGACCTTCGTCACATCGACATTTCAATGCGACACCAGCGCAGTCGAGACCTAGATGATAATTCACCCAAAGCGTATGACCCTCTTTAGACCAATTACTAGTAATTGTAGAAAAAAAAAATGGTCCAAATATTTGACAATTGTACTGCGTGACAAATCCACGGTCCATAAAGCACTCGCATCAGCTGCCGTAGCCATCCTATTCATCAGAAGTGTTATGCAAATTCCTAGTTATACAATTCTGATTCTTTGAGAGACGCACCTGACTGTATCGAATTGGAGCAAATTACCTCCGGTGTTCGTCAGCACCTGCCAGAATCGAGCCAAATGACAGTCGACGTCGGGGGCACTGACGTTGGCTGATAGCTTTCACTGGTGCCTCTCTACCGCTGTTTCAGCGATTGTAAGGTGTCTCGTAAAACTGGCAATAAACGAATCACCTCAATTGGAGATTGCATGTACTTGCAATTCGAGCGCACTCCGGGATTACTGCATAAATCATTGCACTCGGTCTGTTGTAATGATAATGGTTATGCACTGAATCTTGCAAAATGAAAAATTCGCTTCCATTTCCATTGCTGGAAAGGTCAAAGTGTTTGAATATGTTTGCATTGTTATGGGCGAACCACTTTGGGAGTAGAAACAGTGGTTTCGTTTTGTTGTTGGTCATTTGTGGTGGTACATTGCGGAATAATTAACCGATACACATGGATATGAAATTTTTTGTCTTTTGTTTTGGTCTCCATGTTTTAAGCACTAACTTCTTACTTTGTTTAGCTTTTGTTCCCATGTTCTACTTAAAGTCGAAACTACCTACATGTGTGTGTGTAAGGAGGCGGATAAGAGGGGCTTGAGCTAGATTATGTTGTCTTAATTATGTCTAAATAATTGACATCTTAGTCAAATTAATCTGTCAGAAAGTGAAAAGAGGCGGGGTGGGATGTGTTAAGTTCAAGGCTTAGTTTAAAATGCTTCTTAATTTAAATCGGTTACGGAAGTCTTATTAATCTTTTATTTAAAAAATTCAGAAGTTTGCTTTCAAACTGGCGAGAGGAGCTTATATCCTCACTACCTCACTTACATATGTATACATTCTTCTTATATCTTGCCACTGACCGATAGTTCTGCAACTTGTCTTGTATCGAATTGCATTTCAGCTGCGGCCATAAGCATATTCTCCTTATAATTTGATAGTGTCTCCACCATCAAATGCATTTGCTGAACTATAGGGTTTTTGGGATTCTGTCGTCTGACTTCACCATTTATATTGGTGGTTCTTAAACAAATTTTGTTACGGAGAATAGACAGGAGATGACTGAGTTAGCTTTATCTGTTACCAACACGGCGACCAGGGCCAACAGCTTCACAGCAAAATTAGGAAACTAAAGCCCAAATTGATATACTGGTCGTATGATGCCATTACAAAACCCATGGTCAACTATGCGTCGTTGGTGTGGTGGTCAAAAACCCTGCAAGCTAAGTCCAGTATATCATCTAGCCTAAAGCAGCGAATCCTCTTAGCTATGGATGCCTTCATTCCTAATAGAATAAAAAGCATCAAACCTAAGGCAAACTCGTGGTTTGACCAGAGCTGCAAAACGGCCATCAGGTTGAAAGATGTAAGTTTTCGGTCTTATAAAGCCCAGAATTCTGAGGAAAACCGAAAGAAGTTTAAACAAGCCAGAAATGACTGCAATGCTCTCATTCGACGTGTAAAATTCTTATATGGCCAAAAATTGAGGTAAAAAATTCTACAATGTCCCAAAGGTAGTAAAAATGTTTGGCCATTCGTCAAAAATATTAAAAATTCTGCCTCGCCTGCCATCCCAACGCTCATTTACAATGACATTCCAGCTGTCAGCTCCTTAGATAAAGCCAATCTGCTTGCTAACTTGCGAACTCCACCATGCCAGATAGTGCTTTATCTCCGCATTTACTTGAGAGCGTCGAATTTTCCATGGGACAAGTCTACTTTCGCACTCGTACAGTTGCAGGAGTACTTAAAGGTCTTAACATACACAAATACGCAGGTCCAGATGGTATCTCCCCCATAGTTCTGAAGAGGTGTTCTTCCACGCTGGCAAAACCTCTGCGTAAGCTTTTCTGTCTTTCCTACTCTTCGGGGCTCATCATTCCGAGTAGATGGAAAACAGCATTTGTCCAGCCCGTCCTTAAAAAAAGGCGAATCTGCCTCCCCGTTCAATTACCGACCCATTGCACTAACGTCCCTTCTTTCCAAGGTCATGGAAACGCTGATAAATCATCAGCTTATGAAATATCTTGATTCACGGAAACTCCTCAATGACCGGCAATATAGTTTTCGTAGCAACAGGTCCACTGGTGATCTAATGGCATAACTCACCGAGAAGTGGAACCAATCTCTCCATCACTTCGGCGAAACAAAGATGGTTGCGCTCGATATTTTTAAGGCATTTGAAAGAGTTTGGCATCAGGCTCTTTTGTCGAAAATGCGTGCATATGGCATCGATGAGTCTCTTCTTCAATGGATTAGAAATTACCTTTCGGGCCGTTCAATACAAGTTGTCTTGGACGGCTTCAAGTCTGCAATTCACCATATAAATGCTGGTGTTCTCGAGGGCTCAGTTTTGTCTCCGACTCTCTTCCTGATTCTTATAAATGACCTCTTGTCTGCAACTTCTAATCCAATCCATTCCTTCGCTGATGATAGTACCCTCAGTTTTTCATATTCGTTCCCTAACTCACGTCCCTGCTCTTCGGCTGTAGAAGAGGAATGTTAAACTCATTAAATTCCGACTTGAACAGCATAGCCAAATGGAGTTCAATCAATAGAGTGGAATTTAATGCATCCAAAACACAATGCTGTCTTCTGTCTCTCAAGCGAAACTAAGACCCTCAACCATTATCCATGAATGGTACTTGTATCGCTGAATCCGAAAGACTTGCCATTCTCGGTATGTGCATCGATAACCGTCGTCGATGGAACGATTACATATTCGAGGTCGCCAAAAATGCTGCAAAATGTCTAGGATTCCTTAAGCGGTTCAAAAAATATTTTACCCCGTCTGATCTGGCCTCCATCTATAAGGCATTCATCCGCCCAAAGCTGGAATATAATGCCCACATCTGGTCTGGTGCACCCAAGACCGCTCTGCACAATCTAGATAGGGTACAGAATCGGGCGTTAAAATTGATAGGTGATAGAGACATTGTGAACTCCATAGTCTCACTTGAACACCATAGAAATGTCTCATGTCTTTCCCTATTTTATCGCTTTTTTTTATAAAAAATGCTCCAGCGAAATAGCCAGTTGCATTCCTCCCCTTCAAAAATTCACCCGCAATACGCGTCACGCTTCGAATGCACATCAGTTCACCCTCAAGCACAACTTCAGACGTGCTGTCAAATACAGGGATTCGTTTATAAGCCGAACAACACGTTTGTGGAATGATCTACCAGCCTCTGTATTTCCTAATCATTACAACCTTCAAACATTTAAGGCCAACGCAAACCGGCATCTCCTTCGTTCCTCTCCTCCCTTTTCCTATCCGCCCGCAGCAGATATTTATTAAAAGTCTCAATCCAGCTCCTAGTTAAAAACTGGGGTAGCATCGTATATCTTACAGGATACCATGCATACATATCAAAGGTCCCAATATCGTATACTATCTTCATCTAGTAGTTATATTAATTAATTGCCAACTCGAAAAAAGGAAAAAGTTTGGCCCAAACTCGAAGGATACTATTTAAGACCTAAATGCTTAATGTTTTGAACTTACATGCTCTGCAACCTTTGAAAACCACTATGATTCATGGTCCATGGTGGAGCCAGAACTGCAAAGAGTAGGTACAGAATATAGGAAGCTGTAGATTACCCAGTCTAGAAATATTGGATCATTTACTGGCTAAGCAAAATATGCTGGTACGGACTTTATTCTTCCCTTTATCTCTTCCCATTTAACTGGGGTTGGATTCCCTTGTACGAAATCTCCAAGATCTTCTGTCCTAGGTTGTCCTTTATTCAGTTTGGTCTCTCTGCAGCCCATTCAAGATTTTGGGTGGGGCTGTCTTCTACTTCTGGGATTTCTTCTGTTTCGGAGAACTTTGTCGACAATATATTCTTCGGAGTCGGGTTTCCCTCCGTTTTTCTCCACAAAATTTTATTTGTATGGAATACCCCTTTTCATGCTTAAAATGAGTGAACTTCAGATTATGGGACAGCTAGTACCTGGGAATATTTTAATTTGGAAGAAAAATATGTTCCTTGATCCATTCTGCAGTCACATCGCTGTGAACTCTAACTGCGAATGATAGCAGATATTATAACAACAATTGATTTGGAGTAATCTGCCTATTAAGGAACACTAATTCAGAGAAAAGACAAAGAATCGAACTTCAAAATCGTGGGAACTCGCCATTCGGCTTCCTTTCCCCAAGTTCAGTCAGACCTCCAAAATTTTAAACTAAAGTTCAATTATATCTCAAACTTTGAATAAATCACACGCGACTCCTTACTTCTGCTTATGGGAATATATTTCGTTTCTACTCACAGGTCTTACCGATAGACCTGTAAGCTCACAGATGCCTCGTAAATGTCACCAACATCAACTATTTCTGGGACAACATCTCACTGAACAACAAACCGAATTATGCATAACTATCTAGTGGGGCACTGTGTACAACTTTGTATTATCTGTCTACACAACGTATGTATGTACCTCCAAGTAGAATCATATGGATTTGTCAAGAACAAAGGTATAGAGAATCCACCACTGGAATACGGAAGGCAAGTACGATCTAATCGAATGTGCATTTAATTTTCTGTCGGTCGATACCACGCTCAACGTGTTTCACACCGTAAGTGCACTAACCGATGGCAGAACGTACTACTGGCGCGTTGTAACTGCACCCGGGAAAGTTGTTAACCTTGTAACTACTCTGAGAATGGTAGGTGCTACCATAACCTATAATAACAGTAAAGTTGGGTTGGTGGAAACAAAATGATTATCTAGGTGCGACTCTTCTTTCAGCCATTCTGTTTGAGTAAGTGGTATCGGGTTTATCTTGAAGTCGTGATGGTCTTCAGTTTACTTGGGCGATTTAGTACTATGAACTTGACCAGCATTTATGTGAACTGAAAGAGTTCAACGCTCTTTGAGGAATTATATATTTGTGTGGGTAAATTGCATTACAAAATAATTTACGAATAATTTGTATAATTATAGAAATTTGACCTATACATTTGGTTCTGCTAATTTGTAATTAAGATCCAAAACATGTCGGAAGTAGATGTACGAGTAGGACTGTTTATTTTGTATTGCATCACTTGATGGTTTTAATTATGCTTGTTGCACTTCGTAGAGTTATGAGTTCACCAACACTACCTTTAATCTATATAGTCTTTTTTCCAGCAGAAAACCTCTAATTAAAGTGTGGGGATTGTTAAAGAGTATATTTTTCAATTAAGGCAACATTTTCATAAAGACACCTGACTAGCGTACAAAGGTATTTGCTTATCTGTTTGTCCATTTTTATTTCGGAAGCAAGGACTCAGACCACGCACATTATTACAGTAAACCGCCTGTAGACTATAACATTTGCGCAGCAATAAAGTATAACAATAACCATAAATTGTGGAAAAATATGCAAATCCCTTCCGTCCAGGCACAATATATCCATTTGGCACGCAAATGCAATTCCTCTCCTAGTTTGTTGACTCCTACTTAACCTAGGGTGTGGTTGGGCTTTGGAATAACTACTGGAATCACTTTGCGTTGCGGTGGTGTTATTCATGGTTATGATTCAGATGGAATGAGGTATGTTTTTGTGGAATGATGGTTATGAAATTATAATGGTATACACACTTGGGGGTGGCTGAGATGGTCAAATAGTTGTTAAGAATTTATAGAACGAGTTGCTTTGAATGTTAAGGACATTTGTGTATCGTTCAGATGCTTAGAAGCAAACAAAAACGGTTTCAGTTATATTTGAATCCTATGGTGCCGTTCTTTTAAGCCTTCCAGTAAAACCAATTTAAAAAGGAGTCAAGTTGTGAAATTGAAATGTTTTGCTTTATAATGCTACTTTGATGTTATGAATATTTACAGAATTTCAAGAATTTGTGATAGGATTTTTTAAAATAATGGTTAGTATCTGTATATTTACCTTATTGAAAGCGATTCAACGTACTTCCTCAATCGCTACTATCTGCATATGATAAGCACAATCTTTAAACTTAGAGGTGAACTAACAAGTGTTCATTTTATTCCACATCGATCCGATCTTCCATATTTATGTGACCTGTGCAACCTTAAAGAGAGGGAGGATGTATACCATTTCATCGGAAGATGTCCCATTTTAGGAGAATTTCGCGCGAGATACTTCGGAGTAACTTCGCTAGACTTGGATGAGGTGATCAACGTGCTGAACGGTGGGCATGGTTGGGATGTTTTATGCAACTATGCTACAGCTGCAATCCGCTACAGAGCCCGTATTTTGGAAGGCGATTTTTAAACAGAAATAGCAACCATATTTCAATCTGGTAGACGGCCTTAAGCCAAACCATATACGACTATGTATACACTCTGTGTGAAAATTATATGAAGTTAATAAAAAGTCTAAAAGTCTATATCTGCATATTTAAAAGGGAAGTAATTTCGCACTGGGTAGTGAGTTTGTTTGTTACCCGATGTATGCAGGTTCAAGCCCTAGCTGGGAATAGCAATCAACAGTCACACAAGCATAAAAGGAAAACGAATATCATCAAAGTTTTCCAATCACTGCATCAAAGAAAGTTCCTGCCTGGTAGTACATAAAAATGTATAATCTTGGATTTTTTAACAAAGCCCTTAAAAGAGTGTTCGTGATCTGACACCCAATGAAGTGCAGAGGACACCAAGGTTTGATTTTTTATTTTATTTTTTAATTTATGGGCGCTCATGGTATTTTGGATACTCATGTAAAGGGTGATCCAATACGAGGTAATTATTTCAATAGGCATTCTCGGGCATAGCACGCGTGACAAACGTCATGTACATGTGACATTTCTGTTCAGTATATATATATTGGCATTTCATCATGAATAGACTTACAACGCACTATTCGCGAAACAAGCGCTAAACTTCGGTCAAATTTTACATTATTGGACATTCATCCACCGACTAGAGTGCATAGAAGCCGTTCTGATTCGCATAGTGCTGCTGTAGCGATCTATGACCAGGCAGTATCATCGGACTGTATTTCGTTAAAAATGCGGGAGGAAGGCGCGTAACCGTTAATGGCGAACGTTGTAGAAAAATGATTCGTGCATTTTTGCTACCAAAAGTTCAAGACATTGGTGTAGGTGACTTGTGGTTTTAACAAGATGGTGCACCGTACCACACTGTGGGCGAAACCATCCGGTTATTGAGAGACAATTTTCACGAAAACATCATCTCAGGAAATGGACCTGTGAATTGGCTTTCAAGATCATTTTATCTGACTCCACTGAATTATTTTTTGTGGCAGTATGTACTTTCTTATGTCCTGTATCCCCTTGTGGATCCTAGGGCCTCTACTACGCCTACACGCCATGGTGTACGGTTTCTGGCAATGTGTCTGAGTTCTCCCCAATTTTTCCCTAACTGCCGTGCCTCCTTCTCGACTGTTCTGCGCCATGTTCTCCTCGGACCGCCAGGTCTTCTGCCATCCTGAGTTAGAGGGTTCCATTACATAGCATGGTTCGCTATGGAACTGTTACCCTTTCGGAACGTGTGACCAATCCACTGCCACTTCCGTCGTTGGATGGTTATGCCTATTGGTTCCTGACCCGTACTCTCGTAAAAGTGTTCGCTAGAGATACGATTGGGACAGAAAATCCTTAAGATATTGCGCAGGCACCTATACACGAACGTTTGCAGCTTTCTGGTGATAGTAGTGGTCACACTCCACGTGCTGCAACCATATAGCACGGATTCAACGTTGGAGCGGAACAGTCTTATTTTGGTGCTCAAACTGATTGCATTGCTTCGCCATATTTTGGACAACATCCCGAACGCGGACTTTGCTTTGGCGATCCTGTTGGCTATATCCAGTTCGGTTCCACCATCGGTTGAGACAATACTCCCAAGATACTGAAAATCCTCTACTCTCTCTACCGGTTGTCCAGCAATGCATATTTGAGCCGATGAGTTAGTTCCAAGGCTGATAATTTTAGTTTTTGCCGTATTAATTTTCAGCCCGACGACGCCTGCCTCCCTCTCCACATCTGCTGTCATTTGGTGGAGGTCCATAATTCTGTGGGAGAGTAAGCGTATATTGTCAGCGTAGTCAAGATGTTTCAGTTGAGATGTAAGAGTCCATCGAATTCCTCCGTTTCCCGTCGACAAAGCTGCATGAAGCACATCGCTAATCACCAATAGGAATAATATTGGTGAAAGGATACAGCCTTGTTTTACCCCACTTTGGATCTCAAATTCCTCAGACAACCTTCCTCTGTGCAGAACGTGACATTTGGAGCATTCATATGTAGCTTTGATAATAGCAATTAGTTTATCGGGAATACCTCTCCTGCGTAAGGCACGCAAAATAAACTCCCTGTTGACACTATCGAACGCCTTCTCAAAATCGATGAACAGCAGGTGCAGTGGCGATCGATATTCAACACACTGTTCGATGATAATCCGCAGGGTGTTGATGTGGTTGGCACAGGAGGATCCAGAGCGGAAACCTGCTTGTTCGGCATCGAGTGTGTTTTCGAGATGTTGTTTGATTCGCTCCAGGATGATTTTAGCTATTATCTTAGCTACAGCAGGCAGCACGCAGATACCCCTCCAGTTTCCGCACTCCATTAAATTTCCTTTCTTAGGAAGCTTGACGATCATTCCCTTTTTCCACTCGTTAGGAAAGCTCTCAGCTTCCCAAGCTCTATCTATAAGTGGAAGCAGAAGCTCAGCCGATGTTGTGGGCGCTGCTCGTAAGAGCTCTGCTGGAATACCGTCAAGCCCTACCGACTTGTTGGTTTTGAGTGCCTTGATCGCGGTAATGATCTTATCTTTGCTGGGAGTCATGGTGCGTATTCGGGAACTTCTCACCTCGGGCATCTCAGTCTGATTTGGGAGCATATCGCTACAATACACGGTTTAAAACCGTAGCAAAATGCTCTTTCCATCTATTGAGCTGGTCCTCATCCGAAATGAGCAAAGAGCCGTCTAGGCTTTTCACTGGGTGTTGGCTGGAGCTGCGACCACCTGACAGCTCTTTCGTGATTCTGTAGATGGTTCTGCTGTCGCACCTCCGTGCAGCTTCTTCTGCTTCTATAGCAAGCGCGTTGATGTAGTTGCGCTTGTCACGTCGCACGCTATGCTGAACTTCTCTCATCTGCATGCGATATAGGGACTCTAGCTCGCTTCTCCCTGCTGCTATGGTAGCTGCAACGTGAGCTTTCAGCTGTTTTCGTTCGTCAGTCCGTCTCCAGGTATCCTCGGAAAGCCACGCCCTATGTCTTCCCTGCGATCGACCGACAATTCTTTCAGCACCAGATGTAAAAACATTTTTCACAGCACACCAATGGTCTTGGATGGTTGCGGGCATTGAGCTGCTGATTGCTTCCACACCTTGCGAAAAGTGCACCCTTAATTGTTGGCGCACTGAGGGATCACTAAGTCTATCGATGTTGAACCTGGGCATTCTTGTGTTGTCGTGGGATCTTCGAACTGCAGCAGTGCGTAGTTGGAGAGTAGCTATCATAAGATGGTGATCACGTACTATCCCCACATCTGCCCCTCGCCTGTTTCGGACGTCCAGGAGACTACTTCTGAAGCGGCGGCTGATGGCAAAATAGTCAATTTGGTTGGAGGTTGCTTGCCTGTCATTGGAAACCCAGCTGACTTTGTGACAGGTCTTGTACTCAAACATGGTGCCACCTATCACAAGGCGGTTGGCATTGCAGAAATCCACAAACCTTTCGCCGTTGTCATTGCGGTTGCCTAGTCCATGCTTCCCGATTACATGTTTGAGCCCTTCTTTGTCATTGTCTTCCTTGGCATTCAAATCCCCCATCACTATGACAATGTCTCCATTTGGTGTTGTATTGAAGATGGCGCTTGAGAGATTGTAGAAGCTCTCCTTTTCGTCCTCAGACGAACTATTCGTTGGGGCGTAACACTGTATGATGGTGACGCGTCGTACTCTAGTCCGGAATCTGGCCGTCAAAATCCTATCACCATGAGGCTGCCAGGAAAGTAGGCCCTTGCGTGCTGTTGTTGTTAGCAGTAGTCCGACTCCATATTCCCGCGGACTTCCGGATGGTCTTCCAGAATAGAGTAGTACAGTGTTACGCGTTGGAGACTGGTACTCGCCCGATTCTAACCATCTTACTTCACTTACCCCCAAAATGTCCAGTTTATATCGCATGAAAACGTTTCCAATTGGAAGGATCTGGCATTGTAAGGACCTTCTCTTCCCGAGTCGAGGAGCGTCCTTACATTTCAGAAACCTATCTTTGTCCAGGTGCAATAGCCAAAAGTCGTCAACGTGTGATCCTTCCTTATCCGAGGCATAGTGTCGGTTTCTGTACCGAGCAATTTTTGGTAACGCAGGTTGCTGGCCCACGTTACCTAGCCTAGAATCAAGGCCCTAGACAACCCGCACTTACAATTTTAGCCTATACGTATAAGAGTTTATACGTATAGTTGCCCGGGGACCACCACTAGGAGGTAAAATAAACACTTCATCACGAACTTGATTGTTGCGCTACTGGCCCAAGCCAAGTTTTGGGCAGTCAGTAGTTTCCCGATCAATCGCAATGCAGGTCCCGAATGTGGCGGTATGTGAAATCTTTTATTTACGTTGATAACCTAGAATCGATTGATGCCTTGGAAGCGAACACAACACGTGTTATTAACGGAATACCGGCCGATATGCTCGAGAGAGTGCTCGAAAATTGGACCTATAGAATAGACCACCTGAGGGCTATTTGCGGACAATATTTACATGAGAATATTTTCTAATATTAATTGTCATAAAATGAGCTAACAGCTCAAATATAATTTTTGGCCATTTAATTGATTTGTATGTATTTTATTTAAAAAAAAGGCTTCAAGAAGCTCTTATTAGATTACCCTTTACATAGTGTACACAGATGCTAAATGCAGGCATTAAGGACCTAAAGTACTACACGGCTGTTTGGTTGAACTACTTGGTGCTTCGGACTCACGCATGTTTGAGATGCATAAATGCCTTATAAATAGAGCCAGTCATCCATCTCTCAGGTCTATTTTGACCCAAATCAACCTTTCTACTTAAATAATATTCAAAATATGTGATTGCATTATGTGCAGCTAGAATGTTCGTTCAAAAAGAAAAAAAAAATCGATTAGTAATTCGTTTGAGTAAAAAAGTGGCAGTTCCTCGAGTCTAGGTTGAGTCTTCTTCTCTTTCTTTTGATATACGAGTATTATACCACCAATCGGACATACTTAACATATACGTACATATATGCATATCCAATACAATCGACTCCTGTGCTAAGTCGTTTGAGTCATGCCCGTCAGTCGGTTCGTATGACACCAGTTTGTAGAACATACATTGTGAGGTAGGAGGATGGAAATTTATATCAAAGCTTTCTTAGATTTAAATTTTAAAATTTAAGTATTATTGAAAAATGGTGTGTAGGACATTTTTTACCAATCAACATTAACAAATGCCTTCATTATATACTTATACTTTTTCTGGTATAAGCCTTAGTAGACAGTCTGAAGTCAAAGATCTTGGTGTCATTTTTGACACGAGAATGACATTTAATTTTCATGTTGATTATAGTATTGCAAAGGCCAACTCAATGTTGGGATTTCTTAAGAAGAACTGTAAGGATTTCTCGAACCATTTTGCCATTAAATCTGTCTATATGTCTCTTGTCCGTCTTTTTTTTAGAATATGCCTCAATAATATGGGAACCAGCATATGAAATTCAAAGAAACCGTATTGAAAAAGTTCAAAAAGCTTTTACTAGCATTTGCTATATATTCCAAGACATATTTATGATTATGCAGCAAATGAACCAATCACTAGATGTGTAAAATTGTATAATAACTATGATAATATTGTAGATTTATATTTTGATAGATGTGATTTTAAAAAAAAACTTTTATTAGAAAATGTAACTCTTACTTAAGGTAAATTGAATTCTGTTATCTGTTAGAGATAAGCTCGGTAGATAAATAAATAAAGAAATAAATAAATCATTCTTAAAAGTATTTGACATCTATAAGGCGATATGTCTACTTGCTCCAAAAATATTTAAGTACCTGCTAACCCGTGCTCGCCTTGCTTCATGCGCCTGCCACTTTGAAAATAAAAATTATTTTCTTCTATAAGAACGACAAAACATACATATACAACATTTTAAAAGATGGACTCTAAGAAATGCAACTGTAAAAACCCCGTGCGAAATTTCGTGCAATAGCCTTTTCATGATGCTTGTTCAAATATTTTTACACTTAAAGTTGTTGATGAAATGAAAGTTCCCGGGATTACAGTAGATGCTCGATATAGTGAACTAATAAAAACCGGGCCTGTTCACTGGAACGAGATTGTTCACTGTAACGAGCGTGGACTCCTTGAAGCAAATTTCATCAAAATGTGTATGTTTTTACATGCAATACATCTAACATAGAATATGCAGTGAACTCTTGATAATTTGACCTTCTATAATTCGAAAACCTCTATAAATAGAAGTACTGCCTAAGTCCAATGAGAAAACCTCTATTAATCGAAGAAAACCTATGCAATTTGTCCTCTTCGTTAATTCGAACTTATTCTTGTGCAACATAACCTAAAATCTTCTCTAATTCAAACTTGTTGGCTTTTATAATTCGAAGTTAAGTCTATTTGTTTCTAGTCAACTGTTCGTTGAAGTGCGTATGCAATGAAAACTTGTTCCCTGTGTATTCATTGAACGAAAGAGTTTTCAGATAGTTTACAATTTTTCTATTCTAAACAAACTTATAGAGAGGACAGATGTCAACGATGACGTTTTTTCAGCTTTAATCACAATCGAAAAGACCTTAGACCGAGGTCGTTTGCAGTCGCCTACTCAGAAGAAAATTACAGATTTTGTAATTTGTATAAAAAAAAATTATAATTTCTTTACAAAATAAAGTTAAGTTTTCTAAAAATCTTTTTTTTTGTAATTCGAAGTTTTTCCCTGGTCCAATGAAACTCGAATTATTGAGAATTTACTGTAATTATAATTTTTTTTTGCAACTACTAAAAAACCAGCCAACATTTATTGAACGGAATATTTTATTTTTAACAAAAACAAGCAACAGGCAGTTTACATTTGTACTACAAAGAACCGCAAACTGCGTAGCATATAATGGGGCAAGATACTCGCACAACACGATGAGTAGAACAAACGGTAAATTTGGACTATTGTATATGGGTGTACATATTTATAAACGTACATATGTACTTCCCAGCGGGCCTAACTGGCGACTGCATGGCACTAATGAGTTTTAACTGTTTTTTGCATGCTGTAAGGTCCTAAGAAAATAAAAAAACTTAAGTTCACTGTAGCGAGATTTTTTTTGTTCACTATTTAGAATAGCCTGTATAAAATATTGTGTGTTCACTATATTGGATTGTTCACTGTATCGATGTTCACTATATCGAGCGTCCACTGTATTTCCTTTCCAATTTCATTGTTCGGATTTTTCAAAATGCCATGTGACTTCACTTGACACAAACTTTGTTAATGCTAGTTTTTCCCTCTTCAACTTTGTTTTAGATTAAAATTGTATTCATTATATAATTTGTCAATACAATCGTAAGCTGGGAAACACAAGCCTGTTATTTTATATTCAAAACAACTTGGGCGTATGAGTGACTTTTTTTTTCATCTGAAGATTTGAATAATTTTTAATTTTCTTCGTATTTGTCTTATACTGACTTTCAATCGAATAAACTGCAGCAGTTGTATTGCCTGAAATTCGTTAAGATATTTCTCAAGTACTAGACCAAAACTTTTGATTAAAAAAAAAAACAAAAACAAATTATTTTATAGGGATACCTCGATTTACGTCGCCTCTATTTAAATTATTTCAATTTACGTTGTCCGGTTTTTTACTTGCCAGTTTCGATTGACGTCGCTACAATTTGGATTTATCTACGTCGTTCCTTCACACACAAAGTTCTCGCGAAATTCCCTCTTTCGTCATTCTTATTTAACCGAGATGCACATCTCATCGATTTCGTGCACAATAACATTTGGAATAAGTCTTTTTCAATTCATATGTATTGGACGAGTATTGGATAATTTTATTTTCGATACACGTTGTTTCGATTTACATCGCACTTTCTTGGTCCTGAAAACGACGTAAATCGAGGTATTCCTGTATTTGGCTTTGAATATTCCTATGAAGCTACCACCGCAAGAGGAAATTCTCTACCAGAAGCAAACAGAGAAATCCACAAAAGTAAAAAAATCCATTTAGTACATATCTTATATTTCCGGGGACTTAAATTTCAAAATATTTCACGTTCTACCAACCACAAAGCTCTCCCTCCACAAATGCTTACGCAGATAACATTCCAATTCTATTCGTCAGAAGGAACATCTAACGCTTACTGTCTTGGATAACAATTGTTGTAATAGTATTATAACAAAACTGACAACACTCATACATGTGCTTCACATATTCTATTCCGTAGCTTTCGCTGAAACAAGATACATTGGTTTATACTTCAAAGCAAAAAAATTAAAAAAAAGAACACATCACCAGACAAAAGAAAGCAATTAACGTCACTCACATGCTGTTCAGCCGATACATTCTTCAGGGTCTGGTGCTGAATTATGCAAGAAATGCGACCCGTGACTGGCGGTGAACTAAAGAAGCTTAAAGAAGAAAAAATGATGGGGGCCTTCCTTAAGCGGTTTTTATGCATATACGAGTATATATTATTTTTTATTTTTTATTTTTGCAGTTCAGTGTGTGAGGGGAGCAGCAACCCCCCTTTAGCTAATCCAATTTAAAAATGATTTTTCTATACTGCCAGTGCTACTGGTTCTTCGGGCATAGTGGGCTCTGAAGGTGTCGAATGATTTATCGCAAAGAGAAAATCAATTTTAAATCAATACCCCAACTAATTTTCTAGTTCCTGGCTCCATGGGGATTGGTCTGTCAATTAGTAAAAGGAAAAAGGAAAAACCATTGCATCATACAAAAAAGAGGTGAAGCGTACTGGGTTTGGTAGAACGAATTAAAATGTGGATTAGGTTAATTGCCAAGGCTTTGTAGGTCAAACCAGGAAGTAGAGCACAGCACAGAGGTACTATAATGCAATTATATAATTAGTTGTCACTTGGTGCAAATTCAATGAATTTGACGCCACTTTGTAGCATGCTGGCTTAACTAATTCCATTCTTTTTTAGTGATGATGATGATGTCCAAATAGTTCTGATCCGAGATCTAGCAGTTGTATTTGATCAAGCTTGCTTTTATAAGTCCTTCCATCCTAAAGGATGAATGGCCGCCGGCATTTACAATTTTGACCAACACGTATCAGCAATTATACATACGTTATAGTTACATGGGAATACCTCGAAATGGTAAAGCAGGCAATAGGTTAAAAATTTGGTTGTTGTGCTACTGACCTCAACCTGGACTTGGACTTGGAATTTCCCGACCAATCGCAACCCATATCCCCAGCGATTCCATAAATATCATTATTCTCGCAAAACTTCTCCAAATGTATCCCTTTCGTTCACGATAACTTTGGTAAAACTGCTCAAATTTTGATTATTCTCTTTTCGAATGTTTCCCATTCTTCAGAATTGGGAAAAATGATTTTTTGCCTAAGGGATAGTGGAAAAATGCCAATGCACACGAGGAACAGGCCCGCTCTGTTTCAAGTAGTCTGAGCCTCCTACATACTAAAAAAAAAAACACGTTTAACCCCTTTTCAACCTGACACTATCCACTCCGTAGCCGCCTTAGCATTACTTCAGAGTGGGGTTATTTTCTTTCCCCTCTGGGGACCGGTTTTTTCATTAATCGCCTGATGCGGATTTATAGTATCTTGCTGGTAAGGCTTTCATCAATTGGTAAACTTACTTAGGGTATGTTTACTTCCTCTTCTTTTTTTTTCAATCTGAGTACCTTCTCAGTGAATAAAGATATCTTCTTCCACATGTCGATACACGAGACCATCTTGTACACGGCATTTTCTGGGGAAAAGTTGCATATCTCCGACTCCAGGTTATTCCTTTGTACTGCCCACCTATTACAGGTGAAAACGATGTGAGGCGCAGGTACAGGTTGAAGTAACTATGTCCGGTAAGGGACTGGGTGATGTGATTACTCACTTCACCGTGCTCCTGCTCCGTCCATGCAACAACATCTTTAATCAACCGGTAGGTCCATCTTCCCCTCGTTTCAGCGTTCCACCTGTTTTGCCACTTCTGCTTCGTGAGTTGTTTCGGTTCTGTAGCTGCTGTTTCCGCTCCTATTTCCGTCTTCTTGTCATGGACGGACTTCCTTTTTGCTGCTAGAAGATCAATGGGCGTCACTACAAGGACGGCCGGTTCAGACACTGTGCGGTAAGAGCTAGAAACTCGGAGAGCTCCTCTTCTCTGTAAAGCTGCCATTCGCTTCCTGTATTATCCTGATTGAGTGCGTCAGCCCATAATCTCGCAGCCATACAGGAGAAAGAGTGCGCAGTCGACATCAGAAGCTTACGTTTGTTCATTTTTGGACTTCCTACGTTCGCCATAAGTCTGCTCAGTGCTACGGTGATCTTTGCCTCCCTGTCCGACGAGGACTTAATCTGCTGCCAGAAAGTGAGTTTGGTGTCAACTGTTATTCCCAAATACTTCACTGCTTCTTTTGTACAGCTTCTGATCTCACTTGGAACTCAACATTTGTGGAAATTCGTCTCATTGTCAGCAATAGTATCTCTGTTTTTTCAGTCGCTAGGCTTAATCTGTGGTTTTCCATCCACCCGCCTCATAACTTGATTCAACTTTCTTTGGGCATCCTCCGTGTCTCGTGCAGTGGTAACTACAGCAATATCATCTGCGTAACCGACTAAGAAGGTGTCTTCCGGCATCTCCATGCGTAGAATTCTATCGTAGGAGATGTTCCATAGGTCGGAACCCAAAATTGAGCCCTGCGCTGCTCCAGCGGTGATTATCTTCCTGTGCGTTGCCCCCGTGGTATTGTAGATTAGCTCTCGATCTCTAAGGCAATCTTTCATCATCCGTAAGAGAAACTACGGTATCCTTAGGGTATCTTGTAGGGCGTCCAACATGTTGAAAGCGGTTTTCACATCCAATGCTACCAACACGCCAATCCTTCTGGAATTATGGTTTCCCCGTTGGGCTAACTGAACTACTGTGACCACTTCCTATACTCCTCCAATTGAGGAATGGTTCCTTCTGAAACTATGCTGCCTCGCTAATAGGTTGCCTGCTTTTTGAACGGCTGTAGAGAGTTGCGGCTTCAGCAATCTCTCTATGAGCTTACCTACCGTGTCCAGCAAACATAAGGATCTATACGCTGATGGTGTGACCGGATCGCCTTTTCCCTTGGTGATCAGTGCAAGGCGTTGCATTTTCCAGTTCTTGTAGAAGACTCTGTCATTCAATCAGGTTAGCAACTCCAAAAACATCGTTAATCTTGTAAAATTTCACATAATCATATCTGTATATATTTTTTACAAACTATATTTACCCCAGAACATGGAAGTCATGTATGCCTTACGTACCAAGTCCCGAAACTTCACCATCATATGCATTATTGTACAGCGGTTTTTGTACAATGTCCGAAACTCTTGTATGAGAATTTTTGACATTTTACAAAAAAACGGCTGTACCATAATAGGATGATACAATTTTTGATCTGGTACGTAACATATGGCTTACCACATAATTTTTTACTTGCACCTATAGGAGCCAGTATTTGTTTTGTGAAAATGTTCGATCTCGAAGTTTTTACCAATCTTGGTATCACTATTGTAGAGAAACTCAAAAAAGTCGATCCGCCAAATCTGACCGTAAATCCATCTGTCCGTGAGTCCAAAATGCTTACAGTGGTACTTTGCTTATTGAGCTCAAAATGAATATGTGGTGTTTGTACTAAGGTGCAAGTACGTGCGATCTAATCGTGTCTTTTTTTTTATTCATTATGCCTACCTCCATCTCGTTGGCCCTTGCCGCAACACTTTCAGTGCAAAAGAAAATACTTTAAATATTGATTGACCACTCATGAATCATCTAATATCCAGCTTTGCCTCAGACATTTATAAGCCTAATTATGAGAGATTATGCTCATTTTTATCACTCCGCATTTCAAGGAAGATTCAGATGCAGCACAGTAAAAAAGAAATACCTTCAAGCACTTGTAAACGTTCAAATAACAAGCCTAGTAGGTCAAAGCTTTTTAGTCTTCTTCTTCTTCTTCTTCTTCTTCTTCATGCTTTTAAAGTCAAAGCTTTCCAGTAGCCCACCGAAAACAAGCGTTTAAGTACAAAAGACCTAAGAAGAGACTATGGAGTAGATGCAGATTGAGGAGGATACCACCCACTTTTTAAGAGCACCTTTTTGCTTTTGCTTAGATAGAACTACGTAACTGTCAAAGCTCAATATAGTTTTGCAAATCATCATGAATAGACAACGTTAACACCTTATACAAATTTGCTTTGAAAATCGGTCGATTCGCGAAACTTATAGACGCCTTCTTCTTTTGTGGCGCACATAATCGTCCACCTGTGGATAGATTTCGTAGGCATACTCTCTAAATGATGCAATAACATCAACATGTCAAAGAAAGAAAATCCAAATATATGGGTTCACCTTCTGTCGCAGATCTGGCCATCGACTATGTGGAACATTTTGTGCAAATATCTTAGCCTATACCCGTTTATGATCAAGCTGGTATAAGAAAAGCAACCAGACCATCATTTGCGTCGTTTTTTCGTTCGCTGACTTGGTCTCGAGCAGTTTCAAGCTCGCCCATTCTGTTACTGCAAAACTGTGTTTAGCGCTAAGGTTCATATTTGGCTTAATGGGCTTGATAATAAGCACATTGATCCAGATGAGACATGATTTCAGCAAGATGGCGCTACGTTTTTTTTTTTTTTTTTCCCCCCCCGTGGGTAGGTGAAAATCTTCAACAAGACACTATGAGGATCGACAGCGCGTGCTCATAGTAGTGTGGGATTTTTACCCACTAAAAAACCTCCCTTCAAAACAGACTTGTTTTTATTTTTACTACAACTAAGTATTCGACTTATCAAGTAGCTTTCATTTCACGAAATAATGACGTTTTGCAGGTACCTTCCCATTAGAAGTTCCTGCCAGCTCCGCAGTTTAGACGCGGTTACTTAACGCGCTAAGTCTAAAGGTTTGATTCTTTGTAGACGGCGCAGTAAATTTCTTTCATCCAAAACTTGGAGGACTGTTATATTAGCGTGACTTTCTAGTCGACTTTTATGCTTTCTCGCGTAGTTTTTGATTTCGTCTTCGATTGTTTTAATGCCAAGATCTCTGTGGATATCGCTATTTCTGATATACCATGGCGCATTTACAATACCTCTTAGCACTTTGTTTTCAAAAGTTTGTAAAATTCCAATATTACTTATTTTAGTACAACCCCAGAGTTGTATACCATATGTCCATACAGGCTTTAGCACTTGCTTATATAAAAGCAGTTTGTTCTCTATATTAAGCTGGGAAAATTTTCCAAGTAACCAATACATTTCTCGATATTTATTATTTAGTTCTTTGCGTTTTTTCTTTACGTGCGTTTTCCATTTTAGCTTTGTATCAAGTGTCATTCCTAGATACTTAGCCTCGTTTGCAAACAGAATTTGAACCGAGTTTGAAAAGAACGGCAAATTATTTATTTTCTTATAAGTAAAATTTACATGAACAGATTTGGTCTCGTTGAGTGCGATTCGCCAAATCTTTGTCCATTCATTTACTCTATCCAAAGCTTCTTGCAGTTTTTCTGTAGTATCTTCGACCGTTTTACCTACTGTCAAGATAGCAGTGTCGTCGGCAAATGTAGCTAGCTCAGTGCCTTCTACTTGCGGTATATCACGAGTGTATAATAGATATAAGACTGGACCAAAAACGCTTCCTTGCGGCACCCCAAGTGATTTTTCGATTACATGTGTTATTCGATGTACTTGTTCAACTGTAGAATGCTTTTTTTTTTTTTTTTTTTTTATAATTTGCTCGCACTCAAAGGGTTATGAATACCTTTAACATATTTACACACAGTGCGGGCGTTGGAAAGGATGGATAGAGAGAGAGAGAGAATTGATGATCCGGAATGAGATGCCATTCTCCTATTACCGGCTGTATTCGCCTAATCAATATTCTCTCGAACACCTTGGATATAATTGGAAGAAGCGAAACCGGTCTATAAGACATTTTTTCATTCGGCGGTTTTCCGGGCTTAAGGACCATTATAATTTCGGCGACTTTCCATTGACTGGGAACATATTCTAGTCTAAGTGCGGCGTTTATAATGAACAGAAGCTTAATTAGAGCTTCTCTTGGTAGTGCTTTAAGAACCTCTCTCGTAATTAGGTCATATCCAGGAGCTTTCTTAGGTTTAAATTTCTTTATTTTTTCCTTAAGTTCGGTAAGTGTTGCATTTCTTATTACGCTATTGTTTATATGCGACCTATTTATATTTTCAATAAGAGCTTGTCCATCAAACGGTTTGAAAGTTTCTTCCAGGTGGGCGGCAAAAACTTGCGCTTTCTTTTTATCATGCCTGGCCCATTCGTCTTGATTTTTCCTAATTAGCGGGGCTTGAATTTGAGGTTTTTAATACCTTTTATAGCCTTCAAAAGCGAATAGTCAGAATCTTTTTCTGCCGTTAAGCTTTCTAGGTAAGTTTGTATTTCATTATTCTTAAGGTCTTTAATAGATCTTTTTAGTGAGTTGCTCAAACGGTTAAGATATGCTTTATGCTGCGGAGCCCGAGTTTGTTGCCATCTTTTACGCGCTTTTCTCTTCTCCTTAATCATCTCTTTTATTTCCTGCGGATAAGTTTGAATGATGGCGCCATGTGTCATACGACGACCGAAACCATCGACGTGAAACACAATTTGGGGATTATGTCGGGATAAGATCGTGCAATCTCTCTATTATTTCCTGTGGCGATATGTGTAGTTGCTGACTTGTGCTGAACTGACATTTTCGAAGCCAACATTATTTGTGTTCTTCATTAAATACGGCCACCATTGCCCGAAAAACTGATTCAAAATTGGGCGGATAAAATGTCACGAACTGCCGCGGTCTCTACATGCCAGAAATCATTTTTAAGTATTAATGCCATGAATTAGTCTTAACAATAAAGAACATTTTTTGCAAACATTGTTTTAAATTTAAAGCTCTGTCGAGTTTAAAAAAAATTTTAAAAATTAAAATTTAACAAATGAGGAGAATCGTTATATGCCTAACTTTCGTTTCTTGAAAGCATTGTCCATGTTTCCCTAAAACTACGATTTTACATCTTTTTGGACTCTCATCGGTCCAAATAAGATAGTTTTAGTTGAGGTATAAAGATCTAATGCGCTTAATGCAAGACTAATTTATAATATTCAGCCATCAAAGCTTGTCTCCTAAGACGGGATGCAACAGCAACTAAATATAAATGGAAGATGAGTTGCTTTTAATCAAAGTGTTTGTGAAACAATAACTTAAACTCCTAAAATGGGAAATGGGTAAAATACTCCTACTATCACAAAATGGTGGCAACGACTGCCAGGCATCCAATGACCTTAAATCAATCAAGATGATTCCAAATGGCAAGCAAATTATTTCCTATCCACATTTGAAAACCAATAAAATGCATCCGCATCTCAGTTCGAATAACCTCATCAGCAATCTTTCCTCATGAAATTCAAAATGAATCATCAAAGTCGTGTGCCATATGAAGCCGACATGAGTCTAGTATTTAATTGGATGCTGTTAGCTGCCATTAAGGTGAGTATGTGTAATATGTGCGGTGATCCATCATCATCACCTTCGTGTAATGGCGAAATTTGTCCGCAGTAATTAATGTCAAAAAAAAAAGTTTCCTCAATTAATTACTCTGCTCTCCTTGAACTCCTTCAGAGTGCTGTTTAAGTGGATTATAACCGCAACACATCTTGCATGCGGCTTTGACTGACATCAAAACCAAATGATATCTCGAATTTCTAGCTCAGCAAGAAATTATCACCGCAGAAGTTAAAGATGAAGAAAACCGTGAAGCGATTCGGCTAAATGATGGAAACCATACTCGCTGAGGTGAATGCTCGTCTTTGAGAGTGTAAAAGGAATGTGCGTGGTAAGATGATGTCTGAGGATACAAATCGGGTCACAACCACGGAGACTCTTGGCATTGATGCGAAAGTCTCGAATCTACGCAAAAATGGAAACACGATGAAAGTGAATTTAATTTTTTTTTATTTTGATTTCCCCGCACTATATGGACAGGAAATTTAATTTGCATGACAAATGAGAAGTTAGTATACGGAAAATTTATTAAATATTTATAACTTGTGGCATAGTAATTTTTATTTAGGTATATATTTTTTTTTTTTTCGTGGAGAAATTATGCGTGTGGAATTTTGCTGTGTTTTTTGGTCGTGTTTTGGATTTCCAGTTTTCGAAAATTTACATGAAAACATTTTAAGCTAACGGCTTGTTAGTTGTAGTCATAACAATGAGCGGAACAATTAGCATTTTTAAATTAACACGCGAGTCCATATCTATGAATGGAGACGACATTAATTTTATAATTTGCAGAAATAAGCTGTAGCAATGCGTGAAATACATTCATTTACTCTAAAACAATCCTATTTGTACATATAAAATCTTTAATTTTTCTTCAAAGAATAATTTGAAAACAATATTTGGAACAATAGTTTCAACTTTTTTCCTTGCGATTCGAGTTGCTCGCGAAGAAGAGTATTCAAAAGCACAAAATCGAGCAATGATTCTCCACCTTTTTCTCTTTTCTTTTGCTTTGTGAGGAAATTAGAATAGAATAGGAAAAAATATGTATTGTTACGCGAGCGCACAAATCGGCATATAAAAAATAACACAACCAAGAAATATCGCGCAGATTCGAGAGCCTTTCAACGCGGACATACTAGAACTTGCCAGGGGCCTCACTCTGTATTGCTACTCTAAAGTCAAATCATTCGAATTCGCAGAATTGTCACTCTGTAATTCGAATCGCAAATCCAAATTTACGAGAATCGAACAAACTTTTGTTGCCAACTTCAACGTTAATTTTTTATCACAAATCCGGCGCTCTTTATTGCTAAACGAAATGTCAAAGTAACTCGAATTCACATAATTTTGTTCTATTGCTATTTGGTTTGCGGATATTGAGATAAGCAATTGTGTTTCTTTTAAAATGTAAGTATTTTATGACATAAAATGTTATTTTTAACTTAAAATACAATTAAGTTATATACATAAAATAATTTTGTGAAATTACTTGATTAAAACGTGTTTTAGAACATGAGGGCAGTCCACCAAAAATCAAATGTAAATGCTCCACCTTAACTTCTCTTGAAGACAGCAGTGGATAGAATAAGTAAAGTGGGAAATACGCGATACAACTGTTGTGCCAACAGTTTGACAGCTTTGGTGTTGTATACGATAATTGTGTCGCGTGTATTCACACAACCGACCGTTGTACAGATATCGTATAGTCGCACGGTCTTGTCTGTACAACCGCTGTAACATACACAAATTGTATGGAAATTATATGGTGTGTATGTGTAAAATGGCTGAATGAAATGTCTGGTTGTACGTAAGTCGTATGCAAATTGTGTGTGCGATGGTCGTATCGTGTATTTCCCACTTAATACTCTCAGTTTCGGGTTGAACCTACCACTGCTATATTTTTGTTCTACTTTTTATCATTTACGAGGGCAAGGTGAAAAGTTCTCATCCTGACGCAGAGATAGCATTCCAATCAACAACAATTTATGTTTCCTGCCTGGGTGCACTTCCCATTAGTTCGTATGACAAGTTTCAACTTGTTCTCTCAAGTAGTTTGCTTACACGAATTTGTGCAGTAGACGTCTTGCGTGTTTTTCGTTAAAATGGATAAACTTGAATATCGTGCGGTCATAAAATTCTTCGTTTTGGATGGGTTAACCCCTAAGGAAATTCATCCCAAGTTGGCAAAAGCTTATAGGGACTCTGCTCCTTCCATGGCAACCGTTAAAAAGTGTGCAGCTGAATTTAAACATGGTCGCACGTCCCTCGAAGATAACCCACGTGAAGGACGCCCAAAAATCGCAGCCACACCCGAAATCATCGAAAAAGTGCATGATATCGTGTTGGACGATAAGCGAGTGAAGGTGAGTGAGATAGCTGAGGCTGTGTGTGTATCGGAAGAGAGGGTGCGAAACATCTTCCACAAAAACGTAAGGATGCGAAAGCTCTGCGCAAGATGGGTGCCGCATTTGCTGAATGCCGATCAAAAGTAAATGCGCAAACGATTTTCGAGGCAATCTTTGGACCGATTCAATAGAGATCTGACCGATTTTGTGCAGCGATTTGTCACCATGGATGAGACATGGGTCCACCACTATACGCTAGAAATGAACAGCAGTCGAAGCAGTGGGTGGTTCAGCCGGTGGTTCAGCGCCAAAAAAAGCGAAGTCGATCGCATCTGCCGGAAAGGTCATGGCCAGTGTGTTTTGGGTTGCGAAAGGGATCCTGTTAATTGATTACCTTGAGAAAGGCAGAACAATTACAGGCGAATATTACTCCAACCTTCTTGACCAGCAGGATGCCAAAATTCGCGAGAAGAGGCCTGGCTTGAAGAAGAAAAAATCATCTTTCACCAGGACAATGCACCTGTACACAAGTGTGCGTTGGCGATGGGAAAACTGCGGGATTTGGGGTACGATTTGCTCGGCCATCCCTCCTATTCACCTGATTTGGCACCCCCAGACTTCTATCTGTTCCCAAACTTAAAGAAATTTGTTTCTGGGAAGCGCTTCGCATCCAATGCAGAAGTTGAGAGGGCCGTAGATGAATATTTTCACAGCCTTCCAGACTCTCACTTCCGAGAAGGAATACAGATGTTGGAGAAACGCTGAACTAAGTGTGTTGAGGTCAAGGGAGATTATGTAGAAAAATAAAATCATTTTTTAACTGAAAATCGCAGTCTTTCATTGTCAGGCCGAGAACTTTACACCTTGCCCTCGTAGCTCCATTATATTCGAGCTATCTCTAATTCGCCTGCGTTTTATTCTTTCACATTATTCTTTCACAAAGCACTTTCGCAAAAATTTGACTTTCGAGTACCAATACAGAGTGAGGCCCCAGGCTTTTGACAACAGAGTTCCAGCGGCCAAATAGAAATTCGGGAATTCGCCTGGAAAGCCAAAGCCAAGTATAAAAGACCCTGTTTAGATGTTAACTGAAGAGTGCGCTATGTCGATAGTTCTTGGTTGAAAAGAGTGAGGCGTAAAGAGAGGGGGACAGTCACGAAGAAAATATAAAAATCGAGAGGAAAGTCACGTTTCACATCCGAAATGTTCCATTTTCTTCCATTTTTTCACTATTAGTTCGATCGTGGAGTAGTGAGGATTGAGGGATGATATGGATATTTGGATGAGAGAACGCTGTCCGATACAGAATTGTTTCAATTCACTCATTCCACCCCGAAATAGTGCAGCACTGAGCATAGCACATGTAGACACGACATGACTGCCCAGTCTGCACTCATCAGTCGCAACTTTGGCAGTCTTCGGCTTGATCGGCGATTTTTGTTACAGTATTCTTCTCTTGTGCATTTTTAGTGTTTTCGAATTCTTGTGCATTTTTAAATCTATCAATACAAGGCAAGTATCTCGAAATGCCATCAACCTACTGGCTGAATAAGCCGAGGAAGCATCAAGTATAGATGCGACAGCAAAACTGTTCACAGAATCACCAAAGAGCTGATAGATAGTCAGACCTTGCGCCAACACCCGATGAAGAGTTTGGACGGGTCTATCCTGATTTCTGATTCGGACCAGCTTAGGAGATAGAGGGAGAATTTTTCCGCTGTTTTCAACAGCATGGCGGGCGAAGGTTTACCTCAAAGTTACAGAATTCATATAATGCCACCCAGCAAGGATGAAATCATTGCCGCGATTAAAACAATCAAGCCAAACAAGGTGGTAGGCTGTACAAAGATTCGCCCGCAGTAGCTGGAGACATACCGCTTTTATTAGTGGTGAAGGTCTGGAATAGCGAAATCTTCCCTAAAGAATGGAGGAAAGGAACTACTATTATAGGGAAACTTTAAAAATCCGTGTGTTCGTCCGTCCATAAAGACGCACTCATAAAAGTGCGATACTATACCCTGAAGGGTTGGGCGGATTTATACAAAATTTCATATCTGAGCCTGGTAGATTCCGAAATAGAAGTGAAATTGAAATTTTCATTCTAGCCCTAGGACTAGAATTTTCTATGATCCGAAAACAAGGGATCACAACCCTTCCACTTCACCGCATTTCTACTGATTCGCCAGCTCTTACTAATTGCTTTAAAGGATATATTTTGGGATTAGGTTAGGCAATTGCTATCATATACCGTACTGTGTTTTTGAAAAATATATTTAACGGTACTTTAATTATTAACTGATTTTCGAAAATTAGCGTACCGAGTTTTGGAGAATTCTCGAAATACATATTTGTCTTTTTAAACGGATTTGTTACACAAGAAAAACTTAGTAACAACTTTGCGATCATTTCCGATGTTAGGTCTTAAACCCAAGGGAATAACGACCAAATCAAAAATGTCACAATGCCAAAAAGATCCCTGAAGAACATGTTGTTGTAAAAATTAAGTCAATTTGGTGGATATTACATTGAGTTTGGGTATTCTGGCATTCCTAAAATCGCAATATTAAATTCGAAAAGTGTCATAATGCCCAAATAAAGTCTTACTGCTCAAAGCTTATACGTCGCGTAGCGGCACTCTGAGCACCTGCATGTGAGGCCGAAAGCTGTCTGGTGTAAGAGTCGAAGTATGTCTCGTAGTGAAATCCTTTTGGCTTGCGTAGGGGACCACCCAAGTACTTTTAAGATATATCCGTAGACATTTGCCAGACAACAAACGGCCTGAGGAGAAAAGGTGAAATCATTTTAACCCACGAAGATTTTTTATGAATTTGGATAATTCACAGGTTAGGTTAGGTTGAGTACGCCTATGAGGTTTACGTAGAAGGCTAGGCGCCAAGGTAAGCCCATCGCGATCCCTTCACGACAAAAATACCTAAACCAATTCTCTCATGGGTATTTCAAAATGGTAGGAAATAACTTCACATCATAAAAATAAATAACATAAATATTTGGCGCAACAGCTCTTTAAGTGCCTGGGCCTAGCCTCTCGCAAACACTCGTATTGTGTGCGTTATATTTTTCACACGAATGGAAGAGACCTACAGTTTAGTGCAGGGTACTAAACCGTGGGACCGTGGAAAAAGTTTTTGGTGTTTCTGGGATTCGAACATGGAACCTGACGCGCAGTGATCCGACGCACTAACTATAGTACTTGCGTCACGGCGCCCACTTCATAAAAGTACATTTATTTCTAGTTTGAGGTGAAATTAACGCCTATGTGAAGCAAATTCCCGTGAAGCTATTTTTCTGTACCGTCAACATCTGTCACGCAGGCTTCTGGATCTAAAATTTATTTTTATTTGTGCACTCACGTATGTTATGCTATTATGTATTATTATCGTTAAGCCATACAAATCCCCCAATCGAGATCTCAAATCATTGGTACACTGATGGTTCAAAAATGTCAAATGGGGTTGGAGCTGGTATCTTTGGCCCCAACTACAAACTCTTCACACAACTTGGTCGATCCACTACTATCTTCCAAGCAGAGGTCTATGCCATCGAGCTCTGCGCCAGAGAATGCATTAGACGAAACCTCCGAAAATCACATATTAATATAATGTCAGATAGCCAAGCAGCACTCAAGGCTTTCATGTCCTTTGACTATAAGTCTAAGCTGGTTTGGAATTGTCTTCAGACGCTTTTGCAGCTTGCTGGACACAATAATATCAAACTAATGTGGGTCCCCATTCACAAAGGTATCACTGGTAATGAAGCGGCTGATAAGCTTGCCAGACTAGGTGCCCAATCTCCTTATATTGGACCTGATCCCTTCTGCGGTTTACCCAGCAGCCAGATTAAAATAGAGCTACTCCGCTGGGAAGGCGAACAAATGCTCTCTCACTAGAATGCTGAACCTGCCCTAAGGCATTCCAAGAAATTTATTAACTTCTCAAAAAATAGAACTAGAGACATTCTATCAATGAGCAAACAGAATGCTATGATCCTTACTGACTTCCTAACTGGACATTGCTCTCTCAACTACCATCTCAAGAAAATGGGCCGTGTTCAATCGGAAACGTGCCGTCTCTGTCTTGAAGACACCGAAACAGCCCATCACATACTCTGTGATTGCCCGGCCATAGCCAGACTTAGGCTAAAGCACGTTTATAAAGACGTTACATCACCTTCTGACGTCACCTCTTCTTCAGCTCGAACTATTCTTAGCTTCATTAATGAACTTGATTTCAGCTAGTTGACAGATTGAAAATCAATTAACCAGGGGATAGCACAAAATCTATCATCTATCTATCTATCATCTTTTAGGTCGCAGTGCTCCAGGGGTCAGTCTCTGCCTTCCTCCCCTTCTACCTCAAAAAAAAAAAAAGAAGCCATGCCGTATCTCCAACGAACAACTTTATATGAAAACGGGCCAAGAACCTATAAACATTACTATACGAAGGAGAAAGTGGCAGTGGAATGGACACACCACACGACGCGAAGACAACTCCATTGCGAAATATGCCATGCAGTGGAATCCGCCAGGCAAGCAAAATAGTGGGACGCCTTAGGCAAACGTGGGACAGAACAGTTGAGAAGGAAACGAGCTCTTTAGGAATGAGTTGGAGGCAGCTCAAACGCATTGCACAACTCCATACAAGATGGCGCGCAGACGTGGTTGACGTCCTATGCCCCCGAGGGGTTAAAGGATCTAACGAACGAACGATCGTTAAGCATCTTTACTTGGGCGTCAGGTCATGTCGCTTATGCAAAATACAAAATTTACTGCTAAATTGAACAGTTTTATAATCTGTAGCCACAAGGTAAAACCGTCGATTTTCACAGATTCTCAGAAAACAAGTTTAAAGTTTTCGTTTTTCCCGAAAACGTATGGGAATTCTATTTGGAATTCTAGTCTTGTTCCTTTGCCTATAACTCGGTAACAATAACAGGTAATAAGGTAAAAATTTGGCAGCATAAACTTCGAATAGTAGAGCATCTTCTGGTATCCTTAACACAATTTTGTCCCAACACGACTTAGGCGGTTTTACTTTGTGGCCACAGAAATTTTTGAGAGTGTCGTGGTTTGCTACATTTTGAGCGATATGGAGCAAACATAAATTATCTAAAATAAAATACGTCGAAACGCCCAAAAACTTTGATAAATTGCCCAAATTTTACGACAAAAATTCCCATTTGAAATATTTGGGTGCTATTGTAAATTTTCAAAATTTGACATTGATTTCAGATTGAGCAACCATTTTGGGCGATAAATCATTTCATTTGGATTTTGTCATAATTGTTTCCTTCACTTTTGGGCATTATGACATTTTTGGAATTGAGCATTATTGCCTTGGGCGTTTAAACCAAAAAGCATATACACGTGCACATATGTGTAAGTATGTACGACGAAGTCATTCACATAAGTTTTTTTTTGATAAGGACCTCTTCAGATCCTAAAGAGAGAAATGAACAAGTTTGCACGAAATTATAATCCATAAAGACCTAAAAATCGCCGCTGCGTTACGTCTGCTTTTGCTAAACTGCCCCAACATACATACAGTATGATACGTATAGTATTACAGAATTTCGCTTCTATTTTAGCAGGTTGTTCAGGAGTATATTGTCGAAACAAGAGATGACGGAGAGCCAAGTCAGTAGCTTATCCTTATTATCTAGATATTGTTTCTCAGATAAAGTTCCAAAGACCTTAACCGAGTTTGCTAAGATTAATCGTGATGCTTTTAATCGTTCTATTGTCAGCATTTTTTTTTTCTTAATTTCAAATAAATTTACAAATAATTGCAAAATGCCAAAAAAATCTAAATTATTGCTTTCTCTTTTCAGTACGGATTGCGGCAATTGGATATATCGCTTCTATCACAGCTGTGGACCTTGAATGACTCAATTCAAAATTTTCGAACGATGCTGGATGACCAGGAGTGCTATTCACCGTCTCCTCCGCAGTCACCTTCACCTTCGCCTTACGACTCTGTATCATCCGACGCCGAAGACGACCTTTCGCCTTCAATACAAACCCAAATCCAACATCGTTCAGACGTAGACATTTCGAATCAAATACACTCTGAATCCTCTGCAAATGCTAGTCCAAAAGCTATCCCTCAAAACGCGTCCGCGCCACTTGAAAATCCAACTTCATTTGTATCCACTACAGTGCATGCTACCATCACAAAACAACCGAAATCTCGAAATTCCACACCGCCAACTCCTACACCTAGGACACCAGTGAAAGCAGCACCACGAGTTTCATCCCCAAGACAGCAACTTAATTCGAAATGTTTACCTCCACCCCCGGCACCGCCAACAACGAGACCACCCGTCGAAAGGCTTTCAACTAGACCTTCTTCGCAGTCATTTCAGTCAGTGACAAGCGTCAACAAGCTACCAGCGAATGCTCAGCTCCAGGTGCCAGTACCAGTGCAAAGGATGCGTATGCCTCCACCTCCACCACCAGCTCAGCGGCGAGCAGTAGTACCTCCGCCTCGAGCCTCCTGATGTTATCCTTCGGACTTCCTTGCGTCGGTTAAATTGGCCATGTGCAAAGTCTTCAATGACAACAACGGTGTTGCTGACTAAACAAATACACAACAACCAAAGCAGGGAAATTCGAAGCACGAAAAACACATAGATATAGCTTAATACAAAATGTTACTAATTATGTGAAAAAAAAAAGATTTTAATGTATAAAATACTATTGTACTGTAAACAAGAACATTCGAAGGAAATTCATAAAGACAGCAATATTTTACGATTTTACTATATTACTCAAGAATTTACCTTTTAATCTTTTAAAAGACGCTACAAGAGCAAATTTGCAAAAAATTGTTGTAACAGAAATCCCAATGCAAAATGTGTCAAACAATTTAACGTCCTTTAAGCTTTGTCAAAAAAAAGATATATAAATAAATACTAAACGGCTCGCTAACTGTTGATTTATTTTAAGACTACTATTTAAGAAAAAAATAAAAATTAGAGAGTTAAAATTGGAAGTGTTCTTTTATTTGGAGAGGAGCATAAATCACAAAACTGTAGGTCCCTTCCATTCGTGGGAAAAATACATATAGGTATAACCGCAGAACAGAGGCTTCTTGGTTGAGGCCCAGGTTCGCCCCGAACTGTGGCGGCACCTAAGTAAGTAAGTAAGCTCACAACACGAGTGGTTGCGCGAAATTAGACATAGAGCCAAATATGTATATGTATGTATTCCCAAAGAACACAAAATTATAAGCTATCCTAGAAAACCAAAAATGTGTTTGATACACACTTCAACGTCATCAAATCCTAAGCCAAAGATTGCATTACAATATGCTTCTACTCAGTCTATGCTCATGTCCAATAGATGAGAAAGACCATTTCTATCCCCGGTGGCTCAGTACACTGGCTGGAGTCTCTACAGTGAAATACACACTTTATACGAAAGCATCGAAGACGCCTCCGCAAAAGCCATACCAATGGCATTAGACTTAACTGGAAAGTCAATGATGGTTAGATTACAATCAGAACCATATCGAAAAAGGGAGTTGTTTTAGTTTTAGTTTTTATTGACTAAGTATTTTCAGGAATACATCTTTTACAAAAATTATAAATCTTATAGTCTAAGTGGATTGGCTTAATGCCGTCTACCAGATTGACATTTACAATTGTATACGAAAAGAAGAGAGGATATTTTAAAATGAAGGATTTTGACAGTTTTTTTATGTGTTCTCTTAAAAACGTTCATCAATAATGCATCTCCTATAATGCAATGCGTTAGCAGCATATTTGTAAAGTACATCCCAACCGCGTTCACCATTCAAAATGCAAATCGTATCCGCCAACCCTAGTATGTTAGATCCAAAGAACGTCGTACGAAACTCTCCGAGAATAGGGCACCTTGCGATGAAATGGAATACGTCTTCTCTTTCTCGTTAAGTTGCAGAGGTCACATAAGATTGGAAGTTCAGGCCTGTGTGGTATATAGTTTAAGTTTATTAATTCACCTCTCATTTTGAAAATAACGCTTATTTTCGCAATTGAGTTGCTATTTATGAAATACGTTTCTTCTCTCCTATTGTATTTTAAGTTGCTATAATAAACTCTATGCTGCGATGACTGAGCTTCATTAACATAAGAGTCGTAAAGAAGGCTTCCTGTTTTTTCTAAGATTTTGTAAAATTGAATTTTCAGAGCTGTTGTTTGGTCTTTTTCTGCTATACTTAGGTTGAAACCACAATTACTTGCTAGTTTACGCCATTCATCCACACAGTTGCTTGTTGTTGAAATTAGGTGAGAAAGAACTATTTTTGGCAGTCGTTGAAGCTCCATCCTCATAACTTTTATAACATAATCGAAGTGCAGCTTTAATGTATTAAGAAGGAGGGGAGCCATACCAGTCTCCAGATAAATCATGTAATTGGAGGTATTATTCGGTAGCCTGAACACTCTTTTAATGCAGTAGCGCATAAACTTTCAACCGCGTCGAATTGAGAGTATCCTCATACCTGAGCCCCATGCAGTATTATAGATGTTGCTGTAGCACGTATTATTTTTAGCTTTGAACAGTGGTCTACAAACTTATTATTGACGCAATTTCCCCATACTGAACTGATTGCTCGTTTTGCTTCTGATAATTTGGTTTCAAAGTGTGTGTTCATGCTAGGGTTAGCTTTAATCAGAACTCCCAGATACTTATACTCTTTCACCACTTCTATAGGCTCGCCGTCGGACATCCATTTCTCATTCCTCGAATACCTCCCACCTCCGTTTCTTATAATCATCATTTTTGTCTTTCCTAGATTAACCGACAAGTTCCATGCCTTGCAGTATTCAGACAGTCTATTTATCATAAGCTGCATGTTGTTCACTGACTCGGCTAGCAAAGCGTAATCATCTGCGTACATTAAAGCAGTAATATGTGTCCCTGAGATTTCTATTCCACCTCTGATATTATCCGTAATATCATTGATAAACAGGATGAATAACAATGAACTTAGTATACAGCCTTGTTTAAAGTCCATTGTTGTTGAGAATTCTTCTGGCACGCAACTCCCGTCCCAGAACATCGTTGTATTGTTGTCGTATAGGGCTCGTAGGATGTTAATCATTTTGGTGGAGATTCCAATTTTGTGCAACTTATAAAAGAGTGCTTCTCGAGCTATGGAATCGAAGGCAGCACGGAAATCCACGAATAGAATATATAGTTTTTTATTCCTATTCTTGTATATTTCAGCAAGATTAAGAAGCGTCAATATTTGGTCAACGGTTAAGCGATTTGTTCTAAACCCTGCTTGGAATTCAAGTAAAATTTTATTTTCTTCAACCCACCTCGAAAATCGATTATACAGTAATGCACCAAACAATTTCGCTGAAGTGTTTAGAAATGATATTCCCCTGTAATTTTCTGGATTTTTTTTTTTTTTTTTTTTTTTTTTCCGAGGGTAGGTGAAAATCTTCAACAAGACACTATGAGGATCGACAGCGCGTGCTCATAGTAGTGTGGGATTCTTACCCACTAAAAAACCTCCCTTCAAAACAGACTTGTTTTTATTTTTACTACAACTAAGTATTCGACTTATCAAGTAGTTTTCGTTTCGCGAAATAATGACGTTTTGCAGGCACCTTCCCATTAGAAGTTCCTGCCAGCTCCGCAGTTTAGACGCGGTTACTTATCGCGCTAGGTCTAAAGGTTTGGTTCTTTGTAGACGGCGCAGTAAATTTCTTTCTTCCAAAAGTTGGAGGACTGTAATATTTACGTGACTTTCTAGTCGACTTCTATGCTTTCTCGCGTAGGGTTGAATTTCGTCTTCGATTGTTTTAATGCCAAGGTCTCTGTGGATATCGCTATTTCTGATATACCATGGCGCATTTACAATACCTCTTAGCACTTTGTTTTCAAAAGTTTGTAAAATTTTAATATTACTTATTTTGGTACAACCCCAGAGTTGTATACCATATGTCCATACAGGCTTTAGCACTTGCTTATATAAAAGCAGTTTGTTATATATATTAAGCTTGGAATATTTTCCAAGTAACCAATACATTTCTCGATATTTATTATCTAGTTCTTTGCGTTTTTTCTTAACGTACGTTTTCCATTTCAGCTTTGTATCAAGTGTCATTCCAAGATACTTAGCCTCGTTTGCAAACGGGATTTGAACCGAGTTTGAAAAGATCGGCAAATTATTTATTTTTTTATAAGTAAAATTTACATGAACAGATTTGGTCTCGTTGAGTGCGATTCGCCAAACCTTTGTCCATTCATTTACTCTATCCAAAGCTTCTTGCAGTTTTTCTGTAGTATCTTCGACCGTTTTACCTACTGTCAAGATAGCAGTGTCGTCGGCAAATGTAGCTAGCTCAGTGCCTTCTACTTGTGGTATATCACGAGTGTATAATAGATATAAGACTGGACCAAGAACGCTTCCTTGCGGCACCCCAGCCATTATTTCCTTAAAATCTGAATATTCGTTTCCACATTTGACGCGGAATAGCCTATTCGTAAGGTAGTTCTTCAAAATATTATATAGGTGCTCTGGCAGAATTTAAACTCGTAATTTAAACTTTAAGCCTTCGTGCCAGACCTTGTCAAAGGCTTGAGAAACGTCAAGGAATACGCTTGAACAAATCTTTTTTTCTTCAAGTGATTTTTCGATTACATGTGTTATTCGATGTACTTGTTCAACTGTAGAATGCTTACTTCTAAATCCGAATTGATGATCAGGGATGAGATGCCCTTCTTCTATAACCGGCTGTATTCGCCTAACCAATATTCTCTCGAACACTTTGGATATAATTGGAAGAAGCGAAATCGGTCTATAAGAGGTTTTTTTCATTCGGCGGTTTTCCAGGCTTAAGGACCATTATAACTTCGGCGACTTTCTATTGACTGGGAACATATTCTAGTCTAATCGCAGCGTTTATAATGAACAGAAGCTTAATTAGAGCTTTTCTTGGTAGTGCTTTAAGAACCTCTCCCGTAATTAGGTCGTATCCAGGAGCTTTCTTAGGTTTAAGTTTCTTTATTTCTTCCTTAAGTTCGGTAAGCGTTGCATTTCTTATCACGCTATTGTCTATATACGACGTATTTATATTTTCAATAAGTGCTTGTCCATCAAACGGTTTGAAAGTTTCTTCCAGGTGGGGGGCGAAAACTTGCGCTTTCTCTTTATCATGCCTGGCCCATTCGTCTTGATTTTTCCTAATTGGCGCGGCTTGAATTTGAGGTTTTTTAATACCTTTTATAGCCTTCCAAAGCGAATAGTTAGAATCTTTTTCTGCCGTTAAGCTTTCTAGGTAAGTTTGTATTTCATTATTCTTAAGGTCTTTAATAGATCTTTTTAGTGAGTTGCACAAACGGTTAAGATGTGCTTTATGTTGCGGAGCCCGAGTTTGTTGCCATCTTTTACGCGCTTTTCTCTTCTCCTTAATCATCTCTTTTATTTCCTGCGGATAAATTTTAATGTAACTGGCCGGGGTTCTCTTTAGTTTGGGAGTATTCTTCCACGCGGCATCCTGTAAGATTTCGACGAAGCGATCTACTTCAACTTCAAGTTCATAGGGCGTTTTAAGTGATACGCTCAGCTCAATATTTGCTTCAATATCTTTTTTAAAGCCGTCCCAATTAGTTTTCGCGCCAGTTAATCTGGCCGGTCCTACTTTTTTAATCAAAGCTTCGCTTATCGTCATAATGATTGGAGAATGATCAGAGGAGAGATCAAAGCTTTCTTCAACTTTTATACAGTTGCTAGATATTCCTTTAACAACAAAGGATTGTTGTAATCTCCTTTCTTGTGTAAAGGGAATATGATTGCTTTTCTTAAGCTTCCTGGGATATTTGCCGTTTCAAAAATTTTATTAAATTCCTCTGTAAGGACTGTTGCGAATTCATTTGTACAGTTTTTGTAGTACTCGAACGGGATGCGGTCTTCACCTGGGGCTTTGTTTACTTTAGCATTCATAATAACCCGCTGAACCTCTTCTAAAGTAAATACTGCATCTAGAAAGAAGGGGGCTGCGTATTGGTGACGAGGAGATGTTTGTACGGTGTTAAGAAGGTTCTTAAAATGGTCTCCTAACTGTTGGGCTCGTAAGTTCGGGGCAATGATATTTCTCGTTCCATTTACTTCTTTCACTGCTTTCCAAAAGTCTGCAGAAGTTTTGGCCTTACTAATTGCACTTCTTTTTTGTTGCTCAAAAGTTAAGTTTTTTGAATGACAGAGGCTTTTATATTCTTTGTTTGCTTTGGTATACATGATCTTGAAAATGTCGGAGTTATGTAATCTTACAAGATTTAAAAGGGCAAACGATTTATTTCTGGCGTTCATGCATTCAGCAAAAAAAGGGAGTATGCTCCTATAAATTCAGGTTTATAATTCAGAATTAGTGAAGTTTATGACCCCGCCTACCGGCAGATGTCTTAGCACCTTAGACTTGCTTGCTTATATGCGGGTGTCAAACCATAGCTTGTAGCTGACATAAGAACGTTGATACATTGATTTTACTGAAAAATGATCGATGTTTTAGACCACAGTTTAATTTAATTCTTCTTAGCACCGCCTAGTATGTCCCGTCTGTACACCCCAACAAAGAGGACAAACAAATATGTTGAACTTTAAACTAAAGATTGACAATGGTATACAGGGTTTTCCAGAAAGTACTTTTCGCACTTCATTACCAACGAGCATGGTGAGGCAACACTAATTCCATCTGTCAAAACTGCTATCATGCACAGCAGCTTGTTCCACATTTCACATTCCACAATTCACCTATAGTGACATCTAGCATATTCAAAAATGTTCTAGAGATTCCTGTATTTGGTATAAATACACCAACCACAGTTGATGGATGTGAAAATAGCGATGAGCAAGTACGATTACTGTGTGAGTTAGTAACATATTTGTAAATTGGTGTTGAGAATAAACGATAATAAGATTAAAAGTGATTTTGTAGAGGCAGTTTAATCCTAATCTGCCCACCCGGTGACTTTCAGTCACCCTTTCAGTTTTAATATAACTTCTTACTTAAGTTTAACAAGTTTGCGCACCCACGTTTTTTGACTTTGGCTCCGTAAGGAAATGCTATGTAGAAATTGAAAAATACGTAACAAGACATGGCTACATCGAAAATATACCGCTATTCTTTAATTTTTTTCCTAATCCACCCAAGTGGTGACTCAAAGTCACCGGATATTTATTTCGGCCACTAAGAAATGCCATTGCTGAAATAGTTCTCTCCGCATTTCAGAATTCTGAAGATTAGCACTTTTCGGAAGAGAAAACGATGTTTTATGTGTCCTTATGGAAAAGGCTGGGCTTCAATGCAAGTTTGTTGCAAATGCGAGAAGAATATCTCCGAGAAATCAATAATGTGCCACATTTGCATATCACTTTTAAATGAACCTGCAGGTCAATCAAAATACAAATGCAAAACAAAAGTAATCTCTTTATTACTATAAATAAATAAATCAGTCTAAATAATTATATTTTATTATTTTAAACTAATTTCCTAATATGGTAACTTTGAGTCACCACCTGCATGCATTAGGGAAATAATTGACCTGGGCTGATTAGGGTTAAGGTGAGATTAATAAAGAAGTAAAACGAAAATAAAGTTGATAGTTTTTTTTTCTATAAATAAACAGTTTAAATACAGAGAAGACGGTTTTATTATTACGAACCCCAGCAAGAATATTATGTACAATACAAACTACTTTTCACGCCTTTCAATTCGGTGCTATTCAAAAGTGAATTCACCATTGTATTGCATACTTTGCGACGGGATGTTTCTCGCGCCTTAGTTGTGTTTCCGATATATTAATCCTACATAATATTTTGATGCATATGTACTCGGCGAAAGGAAACATAATTCCGGAACTTACTTAGACAGCCTGTGAGTATGCCTCTATAAGTGGAATTTTACAGTTACTCCGCAACACTAATGGACCTTTTTTTGTGCTTCTACGAACCAACTCATCTTTAAAATATAGCCATATAAAAGATGCATAAACGTGATCCTCTTACTTACTTACTTAACTTAGGTGGCGCTACAGTTCGGGGTGAACCTGGGCCTCAACGAACAAGCATCTCCATTTAGCTCGGCCTTCAGCTAAGTGCTTCGAGTTGCGCACTCCAAGTTGGTCGAGGTCCCCTTAAACTTAAGCGTGCCATCTACGGCGAGGAGGTCCTCTACTGCGTCGTCCCTCCGGGTTAGATTCGAAGACTCTGCGGGCCGGAGCGTTGGTGTCCATTCGCTCTACATGTCCTAGCCATCTCAGACGTCCAATACGCAGTTTTTTGACTAGGTCGATGTCGCTGTACACCTCGTATAGTTCGTGATTGAATCTTCTCCTCCAAAACCCATCAACGCAAACGGGATCAAAAATCTTGTGAAGAATTTTTCTCTCATCCTCTTTTAATAAAGTCCATGTTTCAGCGCCATAAAGTAGGACTGGGATGATCAGGGTCTTATACAGAGTCTCCTTAGTTGTTCGAGATAGGGCTTTGCTGTTGAATTGCCCCAAAAAACAGCGACTGGTAAGAGTTATTCTTCACTTGATTGACGCGATCCTCTGAATTGAAACTAATTAAAATACAAAATATAAGTAATTTATTTCGCTGCTTATTGAAAAAAGTTTTCATTCAAAGAAAACAGGAAACAAAATTAAGAAATTGACCAATAAAACTAGTCCATGCAAAAAAAAAAAGCTTAATCTACAACTAGGATATGGAAAATAAATAATAATCACAAATGGTACATATCGGTTCGAAAGCTCCACTTTCATTACCCCAGAAAAACCTGGGTTGACTTCAGAGCGTTTTCAGAGCGACCCCAGTTTTCTCACAAATACGGAGTTCTGCTTCGAAGTGACCACAGATTTCTCAAAAAACGCGTCGAACCTCTGACCGGGTTTAGATGGCTACTCTGCACTACACTGTGAGCTGTCATGTCGTGAGTGCACACTGTAGTGCTCATACTTGCACTACTTGTTTACCTGACTGCCCCCCACTTTTTACCCCTCACTGTTCTGACCCATAAACCACACACATATACGTAGCAGCGTTATGACTAACAATCTAAACAAGGACTGTTTTCTTTGCGTGTTGCAAAAACCATCCTAATCAGGGACTAAAAACGAAACGAAAACTGAAACACAATAAAAGTTAACCGAAAAAATTAGGAAATCTAGGGGGAAAAATCAGATCTAGGCAATATAACACCCAAGTGGGCCTAGCGACACTATGTACACTACCTTAAAAACCCTCTCACAAGTGTGCATGCGAGTCCGTGGGTTGACACGACTGGAGATCACCGGTGTCATAGAAGAAAGATCAAACAAACAATAATAAAACAGGAGCATGCACGTGTCAAACAACAAACACCATCGCAATATGGAAATATTACAAAACTGTATCATTATGGTAATACCTGCTAAAAGGAAAGGCACTACCCCGCCAGGAACTACCACTGCTGTGCATGGTACTGCATGGACCGAGCAGAAATGTTCGGGTCAGAGCTATACGGATTCCGTGGGCTAGCAAAATAATGAAACAGTTTCGACAAAATTTGAGGGTCGCGAATTGTAACGTTGAAAGCATAGCCGATCAAAGTTACGAGCTGGAAGAGATGATGAATAGAAGGCGAGTGGATATCTTGTGTGTCCAAGAGACGAAACGGAAAAACACAGGAAATCGAGCGCGTTTCTTCGACGTTAGGACAAAAGATTACAGGATGTTCTACTACGGAACGGAAAGGGCTACGAACGGAATCGGTATCATCCGTGCGGCAGAGCTAATTGGTAACGTCTTGAGCATTTCGAAGTCCGACGACTTCTCTCAAACTAGTAATACAAGGAGAGGTGTGGAATATTGTCAGTGCATATGCTCCCCAAAATGGGTGCAAACAGAGAAATAAAAATGCATATTGGGTAAATTTCCACAATCTCCTTAAGAACATCCCAAAGGAAGAGTTTCTGTTTGTTGGAGGAGATTTGAATGGACATGTCGGGATGTCAAACGAAGACTATGAAGACTGCCATGGAGGACTAGGATACGGCAACAGGAACCTTCCTGGTGAAGACATCCTACGCATGTGTAAATCACACGAGCTGAAACCCAGATTGACTACCGCTTGCTAGCCAGCTTCATGAAGCCTTGGGTAAAAGATTGCAAAGTGATCCTGGGAGAGGCAATCGCTCGGCAACACCGTCTCCTGCTAACAGAAATTTTTATGAAGACACCAAAGAAGAGCAAACAAACAAGGGTCCCTAAGAGAATCAAGTGGTACAATCTGGACAAAGAAAAAGGCGAGGCTTTTGTTTTCGTGATGAAAAATTACCATCAACGGAGCTGGGGATGAAGAGTGCAGAGCACAAAATATGTGGGATTCCCTACAGCGAACTTGCTTAAAGAAGGCCAAATCACTGCTAGGAGCTTCAAAAGGCCACCACCAATACGCCAAAGAAACATGGTGGTGGAGTGATGAAGCTAAGAAGGTGATAAATAATAACAAAGCGGCTTTCAAAGCTTGGTCAAAGTGCCCCTCTAATAATAATGACGAAAAAGCTCGCCTCGAAATGGAATACAGATTTTGCAAGAAAAAAGCGAAGAAGAAGTGCGCCTAGCTTCAAACAAAGAGTACGGAGGGCCTGTACAGGGAGCTGGAGAAAATATCTTCCCCGGTTGCTGATATAAACAGGCTATCCAGGAGCTGCGAAGACACAATATGAACAAGAGCGCAATCATCTTCAAAATAGCCACCCAAAGAAGAAGGAATGCTCAGGAGATTCGTTCGCCAAAGTTCATTAACAATGCTCATGGCCAGCTTCTTGTGGATGACGACAAAATTCTGCAGAGGTGGCGGCAGTATTGTGAAGAGCTTTTGAACGAACAGTTTCCCCGGATATACTTTCCAAGAGCCACACCTAACTGTGAAGAAATACCCGACATTACAGTCGGAGTAGTTAGTGAGATGGTCAAATACTCCAAAAAAGGAAAAGCGGTTGGGCTAGACGCTATGCCCTCTGAGTTCTGGAAAAGGATGGGAGACGTCGGGTTCAGATGGCTCAGAATTCTCATCTCAAAATTTGCGAGAGGTGATCCAATGCCGAATGAATGGAGGGAAAGTTACCTTCTCCCTGTATACAAAGGGAAGGGTGATACACAAAACTGTGAAACTACCGTTCGATCAAGCTGATCTCACAAACCATGAAGATCGTTGAGCGGGTATTAGGTGGCCGTCTGCGAAAAATAATACGGCTATCTGATGAACAGTGTGATGTGTCTCGGGTAAATCAACCACAGATCCAATCCAAAGTATAATGATCATAATGGAAAAACATCGTGATTCCTTAAGGGATTTGCATATTGTATTGGTTGACTTTGAAAAGGCACTCGACGGACAACCACGAGATCTGATATGGGTGGCGCTAATATATCGAAGGGTTCCAGAAACCTACGTACTGATGATCATGGACACGAACGAAGGAGCAAAGACAAGAGTAAGATGCTCCGCTGGAGTAACCGAAGAATTCCCAATCAAAGTCGGAGTGCTCCTGGGAAGCGTTTCTAGTCCTTTGCTCTTTATTATAATCCTTGACTATCTGCTTGAAGCTAAAGTGACGGACCCCAAGGTGCATCAGTTATTCTTTGCTGATGATGGAGCCATCATAAGTGAGAATCTTGCATCCCTGCAACGAGCACTTGATGTGTGGGTGTACCTTTTGGATGGAAATTTGTATCGCATTAGTTCAAAAAAGACAGAGTGCTTGTGCTGCCCGTTCTCTGGTCCACTCAGGCCTATTACAGATATTTATTTGAATGGAACAGTGTTTCCCAAGTGCGAAAAGTTCAAATATCTGGGATCTATGATCAATAGCAAAGCAACTTGTGATGACGACATCAATCATCGTATAAGCGTAGGGTGGATGAAGTGGCGAGAAAAATCCGCTATCTTCTGTGACAGAAAAATGCCACCTAAGTTGAAAGGAAGGCTCTACACCGCAGTTGTGCATCCAGCGCTCACATACGGTTCACAATGTTGGATGATGTACAAAAAGTATGAGAGTAAATTAACGGCAGCTGAGATGAAGATGCTTCGCATGACAGCAGGAGTGCAAAAACTTGATCGAATCAGAATTTCGAAGATCCGTGGAAGCCATAACGTCAAGGAAACCATCGTACAAAAAATAGAGCGCCACCGGCTCAGCTGGTATTGCCATGTTCAAAGAAGAGATCATTTGAACCCTGTTAAAAAGACAATATCAATGCACGTTCCAAAGGCATCGCGATGTAGGAAAGGCAGGCCTATAAACGACTGGATCAGACAAATGCGACGTCATCGGCATTTCATTGGCCTCAGTAACCGAGTGATCCAAAATCGGGAGGCCTGCTGATATTTTCTGAGGTCAAATAGGCGAACCCCACAGGCGGATCAGTAGAAATGCGGTGAAGTGTGAGGGTTATGATCCCTTATTTTCGGATCATAACCTCGCTGAAAAATGAAGAAGAAGAAGAAAAAAATAGGAAATCGAAAGCGTCAAAAATTATGAAAAAGTATTTCCGTCTTAATGGAAAACATAATACAAAAAAAAAAAAATTATGGCCGGTTTTAGCCTTCCCCATTTGACTCGATCTCTAGATAATTGCCTCCAGTTGCGCACTCTAAGTTGGTCGAGGTCCCCTTGAAATTGTGCACAACACCTACGGCGAGGAGACCCTCTACTGCGTTGTCCTTGCGGGTTAAATTCGAAGACTCTGTGGGCTGGAGCGTTGATGGTGCAGTTTTTTAACTATGTCGATGTCGCTATACACGTCGTATAGTTCGTCGTTGAATCTCTTCCTCCAAAACCCGTCAACGCAAACGGGACCGAAAACCTTACGAAGAATTCTTCTCTTGAAGCGACTATTCGTGAGTATCTTTCAATAAAGTGCATGCTTAAGCGCAGTAAAGCAGGGTCTGACTATGCACTTCGCCACGAAGCGCATTTTCATGTGAAATCGCTTTACTACAATCGCGCAACTATGTAAATACGAACGTCGTTCGATCGACTTCAAATGCGATAGGTATTTTGATAGTGCGAGGGTTGTTGGCGGTGGATTTCCAATTGAAAATCTAAATAAATGAAAATCAGCGAAAACGTGATTTCTGATATTTATTGCATTTGGTTCAGAGAAGCAAATATTTATTTAAGTAAACATTTATGAAAATATTGTTGCAATTATCCACTGGTGTTTTAACCAAATTTTCAAACAAAGTATATTCTTTCCATGACACTTTGACAGATGAATGGAACTGTTTGTCGAAATATGACAGAAATCTGGAAATCTTTTGGAAAGTCTATATTCCAAGCGATCGTTGTGTATAGTTACCATCATCACCGTGAGGCGAACTAAATGAACGGCAAATTATACGGTTCGTGGCGAAGTGCATAGTGGGCGCCGTGGCGTAAGTGGTTAGTGTGTTGGATTACTACGCATGAGGTTCCAAGTTCGAATCTCAGAAAACACCAAAAAGTTTTTTCACGGTCCCACCTCTCGCGAGCGTCTGACAAACATCCGAGAGTATTGTTGTCTCGAAAAAGCTTCTCAAATCGCCGTTGGGATTCGGCATTAAACTGTATGTCCCCTCCATTTGTGGAAAAATATAACGCACACAACATGAGTGGTTGCGAGAAGCTAGGCCCTGGCACTTTAAAGAGCTGTTGCGCCAAATATTTGTTTTGTTTGGCGAAGTGCATAGTTAGCCCCTCGATCATCCCAGGCCTTGGGGCTAACTATACTACCTTGTGCTATTAAAATATCTATCGCATTTGAAGTCGATAGAATGACGTTCGCATAGACATAGGTGCGCAAATGTAGTGGAGCGAAGTGCGATAGTGTTCGCCAGCGAATTGCGTAGTACCAAAATGCGATTTCGCCTGAAAATGAGCTTCGCGGTAAAGTTCATAGTTGGCTGCTTTACGACGCTGAAACATGGAATTTATGGAAATATACCTACGAGTAGTAGCCTCGAAAGAAAAATTCTTCGTAAGATATTCGGTCTCATTTGTGTTGACGGATTTTGGAAAAGAAGACATGACAGCTCGTCACCTTGTCTAAAATATTTTTTTACATCAAAAATCTCGGTGAGGTCATTACCGATCTTGATGGAGCAGCGAGCGATCTCCATCGTCATCCTGCAGAGACGGACAAGTTTGGCAAGGATGCTCTTAGTATAAATGCTGTCATAGGCAGCCTTGCAATCGATAAAAAGATGATGATAAGTATCGATTTGGACATCTTTGGCTTTCTCCAGGTTCTGCCGAAGTGTGAAGTTTTAATCCAACATCCCTGATATATTAGCAATAGTGATGCCCATAGGCGTATTGATGTGAAATTGGAATCTGAAATAAAAATAAAAATAGAAGTCAAGCAGAAGACTACAACATCAAGTTAACTCGGAACTCATCAGACCAAGAAAATATAAAGAAAAGAGTTCAAAAATGAAATCCTTTGAGTTGGCTCAATAGCAAGACAAAAAATAAAGGGTATAATATTAATAACATAATAAGGGTATTCACTTAACCTCATAAAACCCTCGTAAGCCTAATGCCCCATAGTATATTAGAAATAATAACTTGCGTCGTGATTTGCAGATTGATCATGTGACGGAGGTTATCAAAAATAACGCAATCCGTCACAACAAGCATCTACAGATGCATATTTATCCTGAGATAGAAGACGTTGTGGACGCCGTGGCGTAAGTGGTTAGTCTGTCGGATCACTACGCATGAGGTTCCAAGTTCGAATCCCAGAAAATACCAAAAAGTTTTTTCACGGTTCCACCTGTCGCGAGCGTCTGATCCGAGAGTATTGTTGTCACGAAAAAACTTCTCAAATCGCCGTTCGGATTCGGCATTAAACTGTAGGTCCCTTCTATTCGTGTGAAAAATATAACGCACACAACATGAGTGGTTGTGAGAAGCTAGGCCCTGGCAGTTTAACGAGCTGTTGCGACAAATATTTGTTTTTGTATAGAAGACGTCGAAAATGTATGATATAATATTCGTAGATTAAGAAGAACTAAACCTCACGAACTTATAATCTGACAAATTTGAGAACCCGTATTTAATTTATAATACCTTCTCAAACGCAACTGAATGTTAAAACTAAAATCATTTGTCGATCTTTCTATGATTTGACATGATTAAGGAGGCGTTTTTAAAGCGGTTAGAGTCCCACACTACTCTGGGTTTCTAACCCCACACTGTCTTTCGAGATTTTCACCTTCATTAAATAAAATAAATAAATAAAAATTAGCCTGTAATAAAATGTATATTAATTGCAAATAAAACTTTATGCAGCCCTTAAGCAAAGCTGCTTGAGTTTATAACGCCGTATTCTTGCTTAAAGTCATTTTAAAGAATTGTTAGCTTACACTTATTGAATTCACCTGTAATAAAAAGGGAAGCTGGCAACCATGCACGTATGTAATAGAATACGACTTTGGCTAACTTTTTTCCATTGTGAACCATTATTTTCAAGCACAACTTTTAGCCAAGACACAAATTGAATAACTTTGTAGCAGAGATAATGATAATAATTCATTCGTAATATTACCTGCGATTAAAGCTTGCACATAACTCGAATAAACAACGAAAAAACCACCCACGGTCAATGGTACGTCATTGATTGATTTCTGTTCAAAGGTGTCTTCTTTAGTTCAATTAAAAAGACGCTTAACTTGAACCTTGTTTTACACATTGTATCCATTTAGATATTATTAATTCGCATGTGTGTCAAAAATCAATGTTTAACCACTAATTGTTTGATAATTAGTTTTACAATTTCAATGTCATTACGAGTGACATATTGTCTTAAAAGACTCCGCTACCGATCAAACATCTTCAATGAATCTTGACACTTGCATGTCAGATGTTCTTAATGGAAAAAAAACTAGTTAACTTGATTTCCTTGAGAAGCACATTATGAGCTCTTTTCTTCCACTCAATACCATAATTTAAATAATTCCCCTTACAACACCGGTATACAGTGTCAGACCGTAATTAGCGGCGGTTACAAACTCACAAACTTCAAAGTCAAAAAATACACCGCTGTATTATTTTAATTACCTAGTTTTATACCCCGGTTATGATAATGTGTTCAGTATCTGAAGAATGTTGCTTTTCACTAAGAATCTGCAAACACTACTATTTAACAGTTCGCATAAAAAGATTAAAATCACAAGAAGTAAGAAAAACCTTGCCGTGCCACCCACCATCTCTAATCATCTGCCAATGACATTGTACGCGTATCTTTATTTACATTCTTTGTTAATAGATCAAAAATCTCGTAATATCTTTTCAATATGTTTGCCGAAAATTCCAAGAATAACAAAAAAACAGGTGAGATAACTGGCCACCGAAGAGAGGGGTATAAGATCATCTCAAAGTTTTTATATCTAAGCACCATTGACCAAGAGCAACTTCAGTCGGTTGTAGCGATCGAATCTATAAGCTTCTACGTGCGGTAGTTAACTTCTAAAAATGGCATCAATTAAATTGGTGGGTTAAACGCAAAAAATATACTATTATGTATACACAAGTGATTTAAATTATTTTTATTTTTTTTTTTTAATGAAAATGTAGTTCGTCCTTGTAGTGTGTCTGGCGGGATTTGCGTCAGCGCAATTCGGACTTTCAGGGCTCACATCAGGGCTCACATCAGGACTTACGTCTGCTGTGCCTTTGGCCAAACAAGTCCTTGATGTTATGGTCCCGAAAATTTTGCTTTTGGAATACAACAATCAACCAACTGAAGAAGGATATCGTTTCAAGTAAGTAACATACTGGAGTGAAAAGTACCAAGACTTAAAAAAATTGTCAGCGGTGTAGTGCTTTGGATCATCATTTTAACTGATAGTTGTTTAGCTTCCTCGTATGTGATCATTTCTAAAGGCGTAGCAATCTTTTCTGATGAAAATATGAACTTCGTTAAGTGTTTGAATACTTCTTGATGTATTTTTGTTCAAATCTTTTTTTTTTATATATATACTCGTAACATATATAATAATTTGCTCGCACTCAAGCGATTATGAATACCCTTAACATGTTTACACACAGTGCGGGCGTTGGAAAAGGTAGATAGAGTTTTATTTAAACATAAGGGTGGTAGACTTGATTATCCTTGTCATACATACATGTTTCACCAATGGCGTGGTGTCACTAAGCATTGAAAGAATGATGTTTGGAACCTAGTGTATAACCAAATTTGAGTTTACTTATGATATAAGATCGGGTAACCATTTTTTGGCAAATTATCTCATAATCTCATTTATTAGATAATATTCAATCTTTTTTTCTTCACAAAGTTGGTCACAAAAAACATATTCTACAATGAAGGCTTCACTTTTCATCTGATGCAGATGATGGGAAACAAAAATATATTTCTGCTTCAAGAAGTACACCAAAAATCATAATAATTGTCTTCGGGCACCCACACAATGTACGAGTACTGAAATTTTAAAAATATCTGCTCTTTGGGTCTTCTTCTTCCTTTTATCAGCGAGGCTATGATCCGAGAACAAGGGATCATAACCCTCCCACTTCACCGCATTTCTACTGATCCGCCTGTGGGGTTCGCCTATTTGACCTCAGAAAATATCAGCAGGCCCGCCGATTTTGGATCACTCGGTTATTGAGGCCAATGAAATGCCGATGTCGTTGCATTTGTCTGATTCAGTCGTTTATAGGCCTGCCTTTCCTACATCGCGATGTCTTTGGAACGTGCATTAATATTGCCTTTTTAACAGAGTTCAAATGATCTCTTCTTTGAACGTGGCAATACCAACTGAGCCGGTCGCACTCTATTTTTTGTACCATGGTTTCCTTGGTGTGAAAATATCCGCTGTTTGGGTATAACGGTGTAAAAGTTACAAGGGTGTGACAGACTGATAGACACCCTGTCCGTATCCATTGGCATTCAGATTTTACCTTTTAGGATTTTCCAAAAACAAAATTGACTATTTAATATTTATTCATTGCGTAAACACAATGTAGTATAACTTTTCATTTTTTTACAATGCATATAACAAAAGTGAAAAAAAAGAGGAACTTGCGCAAAAAAGTGAATACCCTTAATTTATTTTAAAGTATTCCTATATAAAAGGAAAAGGTAAATTCTTACAATTCTTTTCTCCTTTTCTCAAAAACAGTGAAAAGTTAGGTTAGGTTTAAGGGGTAAGATACATCAAAGGAGTACATCTTGCTCTCGGATCTCAAAAGGATCCATTGTGCTCCCTTGACGTGAAATTTTCTGGCTGAAACACTAAAAAATTATAAAAGGAACGAAGTGACTAGAGTTTTCCGGTGTTGAGGCGGCGTCCTATAAACCTTCCTGAAGAAGATAGGAATTTCAGAATGGTAGTTGGTGGCAAACAGGTCGCACAAATGATTGAAGAAGTACTCTCCGGGGGCCGTCTTTCTGGTAATGCAGACACTAGGGCATTTGCATAGCAAGTTGTCCGTATCTTCTTCTGCGTCTGTGTTGCCACATCCTCTGTTTTCTTTCGGTGGCTCGCCAATAGTTTGTGGCTGGTAATGATTCCTATGAAAAGCGCTAAGTTTTGTCTGTGGTGGCTGAGGATGAGCTTGGTTTTCACCTTGTCGTATTTTTTCCAGTTGTTTCTGCAGACGCGGCACGATGGAAGCGCTCTCCATCTTTCGTCTGCTTGTCGTTTGAAGTCAAGTGCTATGTTTGATTTACCAAATTTTAGGGGTGGACTGAGTTTTGGTCCATTGACAGGTCTTATTCTGATTCCTTTCTTGCTATTTTCCTCCGTGGAATTCCTTTGTGTCCTGGGACGCACCAGAGTGTTACATGGTGGCTGCCAGAGAGTGTGTTAAGCTCATCGCTGCAGCGCTTTACAAACTTCGATTTTATTACCGCGGATGAGATGGTTCTTATAGCAGCTTAAATTTCTATGTTAATGTCAAACATATAAAGCCTAGAGAGTTGGAATCTTACAGGAAGGTAGATCTCTTCAAAAATAGGGACCTGAATACATTAGAAATGGTATGCACCCTCATCCGGCTTAGCCACCGCACCTTCCAAATGACTGCATAATTGGCATCCAATTTCTCGAAATCCAAAAGTGCTAGAAATTTGTCAACATATCGTCCTTAGCTGGCAAAAATGCACCCGCAGGCTCATCTCTTCTGGAATGACAACACAGTCAGCATCGCAAAATTCCACCTTACAATCGCAAGAGTGAAATATAAGTTGTTATAATTTGTTATATTGTAGTATTTTGTACCAACGATTTTTCAACGGGCTTTATTTATTTATTTATCTATTTTATATAATTTGTAGTAGTTGAAAGAAAATGTATATAACAAGGAATTTTTAATGACAAAACCCCACGCCCATTTAAATTGGCAATTTTCTCAAAAACTTTATACGCAAATTCTTGTTTGTAAAGTTCTCTACTCGTATAATTACCAAAAAAAAAGTTTGCTTATTTAAATCGTACAGACCAGACTAGAGAGTAGTATTTCTAATCTTTGTGCCAATGTGCACGCGCATTTTTAACTTAATTTTAGTTTGAAATTGAAAGTTAATTCAGAAATGTTTAGTTTTTTTTTTTACCTGCTCTAGAATAATATTCGCACTTACTTGTGAGACAAGGTTTGGTACTTAGAATGTGAATTTGGGTTTTGATAAATATACATTTGGTGCAATCCCAGGATTGAGTGCAACAAGAGGCAAATATCATCAGAAGATTCGAAGAGTTCATTCCAGCCGCAATGGCCCTCCAAACGATGGGAAAACACCTCTTAATAATTTTTCCTCCGTATATTTATGCAAACTGTGAATAGACCATTTACTGAAACTTCATCTCGATTGTATCGACTACATGGTGGTTTCATTGTCTACTCCTATTTATAATGTAATGATCACATTCCATTCCGGTTCCAGCTATCTATAGATCCAAAAACCTTCTCTAAGTCGAACACGGGCTCTGCATAGAACAATCTAACAATCTAGTTATGACAGAGCAGTCGATATTGCATGAACTCACAAATTCTTCTTACTATCATTGAGTGGCAGAGTGTTTCCCACTGTACGTTTTGGCAGTACTTCTGTCTCCTACTGCTAATTGGGAGGCTAGATGCAAAAACTGATTCTTACTGCGGTTTGAAAAAGTATTTGAAACATGTCAGATGACATTGCGGAATATAAAAACTGGTCGCCAATATCATTCCGATCCCCAAGGCTGGGATCACACAGCACACAGTTGACTGAATTGACTAGCCATCTTCATTGAAAATGTCAGGTGCTACAGATAGAATTTAAAATTAATCGTGAAAGTTGCCGCCATCGTGCCGAGTCATACATGAGTGTCATATGGTTCTTACTATATTTATTATTTTATTATAACTTTATTAACAGGTAATAAATTATACAATTTATCTTGAATTTACGGCACTAGCTACTAAGGCTTTCTGCCGATCTTATATTTAGATTTATTGTTTGATGGAAACTTTCATAACAGGAGCTACTAGGAGAAGTTATATAAAAAAGGATACGTTAGTTCTACAAGTACATTCTGCATATAGAGCCCTTTTTATCAAAATTTTATCTCAAAATATTGGTTACAATTTTGTAATCCTTGGCAGTGAGATTTGCTAAACGTTTTTGCTGATCGCTTATCTTTCGTTATTAACATTAAATCTTTAGACATCAGTTTAATCTGTCCATAGAACTCCGCATAGCCATAGGATTTGAACTTATGATGAAAACAGATTGCTTTAGAATTTCATAGGCATTATGTACTTATTCTTGATTTTAGCATACCAGTTCTGGTTAATTCTGCAGCAAATAAAGCGTGATGCGCTTTACTATCTAAAAGATTCATTGTTCCCTATCTGATGCCAGCGTTCTCGTCCTTAAGTACCTCGATCAGCTTAATATTGCTTAGAAATCTAAAGACTTGATGTAGACTGGATTTAGGAATGCAAAGTCTTTTGCTCTTAAGCAACTTACTCGTAGTTGCGAGTCAAAATCTTTTACAAATTGAATAGGTGTCTTTCTCGGAAGTTTTTTAAGGCTTAGACGGGGTGAAAGGGCCAAAAGATACCAAAAGATTCGGCAGTTTTTGAACTGTCGGTGTACCAATTTGATTCCTGTTCCGATTGGGGGAGAGAATTGTCCGAATAGATGATCTTCTATATGGCATGGTATGGAACTTCAATATTCGTAGTTTCTTCCTCCTTAGTTATTAAGTTACATAATGTTAGATATTTTTTGGCTGCAATTCCCAAAGTTTCTTGCTTGCTTTAGGTTTTGTGGTTCTAAAAATTATTTCTTTTGCTCTTTCGGTTTATGTATCACAAGATAAGTTGTGATCCAATTCCTTTTTCTTCTTCCTATTTCGACGAGGTTATGATCCGAAAACAAGGGATCGTAATCCTCCCGTGGCGCCGTGGAGTAAGTGGTTAGTGTGTCGGATCACTACGCATGAGGTTCCAAGTTCGAATCGCAGAAAACACCAAAAAGTTTTTGCACTGTCCCACCTCTCGCGAGCGTCTGACAAACATCCGAGAGTATTGTTGCCATGAAAAAGCTTCTCAAATCGCCGTTGGGATTCGGCATTAAACTGTAGGTCCCTTACGAATGGAAAAATATAACGCACACAACATGAGTGGTTGCGAGAAGCTAGGCCCTGGCACTTTAAAGAGTTGTTGCGCCAAATATTTGTTTTGTTTTGTAATCCTCCCACTTCACCGTATTTCTACTGTTCCGCCTGTGGGGTTCGCCTTTTTGATCTCAGAAAAAATCGGCAGGCCTCCCTATTTTGGATCTCGGTTACTAAGGCCAATGAAATGCCGTTGCATTTGTGTGAAGCAGGCGTTTACAGGCTTGCCTCTCCTGCCTTGCTATGTCTTGTGATCTAGTTCCACCTCTTTTAAATCAATCATGTAAATTTCCGCCATTAAAAGCCGGTTGAACCTGCGCATTGATTCAGTGTATTAAATTTTAATCTTTGATCAATTCATATACCGCTTTAAGAGTATATACAAATGTACATGCATCGCGTATTCAATGGTCCACTGTAATGCATCAAAAACAATATTTTTAAATCAAAGCTTTTCATTCTACATATATTGAGATAAGATAAATTTATGTCAAAAGACATAATTTCTGTTTGTTCAACGCATGAGTTATTGAAAGATAGTTTTAAATAAAGACCAATATACACACAAAGTGCACAATATGTAGTTCAATAAATAGTATTCTCTAATATTAGTATTCCTTTCCCCAACCAAACGCTTGCAAAGTCTAAGACTTAAGTATTTCAGATATCATTGACGCGGGCCTTATCCCACCAAAGAACTTATTTACTTTTTATTCAACGAACTTGTTTCCGTTTCTTGTTAATGCTTCATATTAACTGCTTAAATGATTTACGAGTAGATTTTACAGCGTAACACTTAAGAAATAACTAGAAAGAACTAAAGTAGAAAATAACAAAATTATTTGGTGAAACGAAACTGAAGCTCTGTCCCTTTGTGACGTATCTTAAGAGCTATGTATGTGTCTAAGAACAACATCCCAGTGGTTCACAGCGCTTCTGATGGACCACTGTGTACTTATACAATGTATATCGCAGTTAATATGCCTCTCGGCAGTGGTAAAATAATCGTATTTCCATCTTATTAAAGTGAGATATCTTACACTCAGCATGGCTGTTCATTACCCATTACCATTCCCTTCAAAAATAGATCAATTTCCTTGGCTCATGAGCATGCTGATGAATGTCAGAGTTTTGAATGCGATGAAGAAAATTTCTTTAGCTAAACAGCTGATGAGCCCATGCATTAAGCCGACTAAGGAAGCCTTACTTAAACGAAGAGAATCCTGGGACGGAAGTTTTCAAACCATTTTCAGTATATTACAATACATCACTTAGAAGGGGTTGTCCCATGGTGATGACCATTTGAGATGCCTTCTTTCCCCTTTCTTGGTCTATGCAACTTGAAGAAATTAAGAAGTCAGTTTTTGTAGACAATGGGAAGTTTGTTAATTTGATTAACACTGAACTACTACTATTAGTAACTTTGCTTGGAACTGAGTATGTCTTCTACGAATCTCGTCGTGCTACAGTCACGAATGGACGAAATCCTAACTTATTATTTACTTATTTTCTGATGAAAATTAAACCAATGTACTGTTTCCAAACGTTCAGGAATTCTTACTACTTAGAATCTAATTGATTATTCATTGCCATTTAACAGTCAAGCCTTACAAAGTGTTAACGAGCATGTAGCATGTATGTATTAAGCTAGGCTTAACATTTTAAACAACATATAGTCAAATTCATATATGTCAAGGTTATGGTGAATAGCTTATAAGAACCATATTAGTTGTCATCTTGACTAATAAATATTCAAGGCTACAACTTCATGCGAAGGTGCTACATTATAGCCAAATTATGATCAATTAATGGTGATCTATGTTTTGCATGCTAAGTGGCTCTTTCGTCTTCTGCATACTAGACATGAAATAGGGTACTAATGATTTACTTTTTCTTTATTATACAGTTACAAAACATCTGATGGATCATATCGTGAGGAAGTTGGTATGGTTGTCAACCCTGGCACCGAACAGGAAGAGCTCGTTGTAATGGGTTCGTACAGTTACACCGAGGGAGATATTGAGACTGTTACTATGTACACTGCCGATAAGAACGGATACAGACCGAGAGTAACCCTAAAGAATCGGGGAGTATCACCTAAGCTTTTGCAATCACTGTCTGGATAAATTATCTAATAGTGCATTAATAGTGTTAATTAAACGAAAATGAAGAAGAAAAAAAACTCGAGGAACAAATTTTGTAAATAAAATTTTTTATTTTATTTTTACGAAAATTAAGATGACCTTATGTTTATTGTTTGAAGGAAGCTTAAAAACCGATTAGAGGTCTAAGTTATGCCTACCGGGGTTCTGGTAATCGTTATAAATAGATGTGGGACTGTGCTTCGGAATGAAACTAGTTTTAGTTTGATAGAAGAGATATTTCGAATTGAAATATTAATTTGTTTGTTGTTTGAAGGTTAACATTTTGGCAGATAACTTTTCAGTGGTTTGGTGTTGGTTGTCCAAACAAGTTCTTCGAAATACCAGATTGGCAATTTGTTTAGCAGAATATACCGGATAAATACAGTTGATTTGATTATGAGAAATCATTATGCAAAAGCTTTGAATATAAAATGCATAGATCTTGTCTTTTTGCTGGAATGTGATGATGTATAGAATCTAATATTTTAGCGGGTTAATGGCAAAAAATGATGGTAAATATGCGAATTAGTAGGAAGTTATCGAAAACAAAATATGCTACTATTTATTGGCAATAAAATATGTAAACGGAAATAAAGTGGAGTGACCAGGTCCACTTTTTGGTAAAATTGATTTTAAATTATAAAAGGCCTCAGCATTAATATCTATCTAATCCAGGAAGCCATTACCCTAGTCCGTTAAAGTCGTAAATGGCACCTTCTCTTACATAATTCTCTTGGGATATATAATTTGTAGTAATTTGGAGAAATCGATGGACCAACTAACAGCTGATGCACGAAGAATATATAGACTACTTTAAGACGTTTTCCAAGATCTTGTTAATTAAACATTTGTGTCTTCGTAGATTATAGAGCTGTCAACGCAAAAAAGAAAAATTGGATAGCGTTCTTGAGCCTAGCAAAGTCGTCGTAGAGGGATTTTGTGGCGCCGTGAAATAAGGCCAAGTGAAATAAGACCAACTTTCAAAAAACTTATTTCGCCTTATTTCGCTTTCGAAAAGTTAAATAAAGCCAAGTTTCAACAGTTAGTCTTATTTCACTTTGATAAAGTAAATTCGCGCGAATTTTTAACGCGCGAATTTTTAACTGTTATTTTCTAAAATTCTAAATGGAACAACCGTAAGCTTTTACTATAAAGAATTTAAAATTAAGTTTTTTCAACTCTCTTCTGACACACAAACATATAACGTGTACTCGTAAGTAGAACCTAAACAAGTGGCAGCTGCAAGAATACAGCTGTGTTCGGCTCTAGGCAGGGCCAGACAGCGCACACTAGGTAAGCTCTTTTTTGATAACCTAACAGAGTTAACGGAGATAAGCATTTGGGACATTATCAGTTTCCTTAACGTAACGGGATGGATTGGAATAATGCTCACTCCTTTTCATTATCCCTATTAGTTAACGCCCGTATTTACATCCGACAGGTCACTTGAGTTGCGGTACTAAAACAGAGCTTTTGTGCTAATTATGTTTCAGCACTTCTACTTACCTACTTATATAAACAAGAACACAGTTAGAATAAATTTCAGCATTTGGCCTTATTTAACTGACTTGAAGCGAAATTAAGCCAATTTTATCAATTGAAAGCGCAATAAGGCCAAATTGGCGTTATTTCACTTTACCAAAGTGAAATGAGACCAACTGTTGAAATTTGGCTTTATTACACTTTTCGAAAGCGAAATAAGACCAATTTTTGAAAGTTGGTCTTATTTCACGGCACCGAATTTTGTAACGTAAAGTTTTGAAAATGATTTTTACTAGCAATTACTGAACTCGAAAGTTGGGTAGACTCTGCTTATAATGTTATGAAAATGAGATTTAAACATTGATTACAGGCAAACGCTACACCTGCTTTTCATTAAATTGAAAAAAGCTAACAATAGTGACTTGCGCAGGAGAGGTTTCGCAGTTAAACGTATGGCTAGTATCAAAACAAGCAATGAAGGCGAAAAATGTTGTATGCTGTATAGGAGTATGTTGTCATAGAGATTTGAGATTCAGAGCGAAGTTCAACAAGGCTGTATACTGTAGCCATTGCTATTCCTAGTGGTTATCAGTGATATATGTGTACTTCGCAGTGCTTTGTCGGTAGAGTCATACATCATATTTTAAGCCCCTTGACTACGATTATAATATTTGCCTACTATCGCAACGTACTATATATTGGACTTATATTAAATGAGGTTGATGTGAGGCTTTAGAGCCAAATATGGTGGGTTTAAAGTTTAACTTCGCCAAAACTAAGATTCTCTGATTGTGGTCATCGGTCCTCCGCTGAGGATCGAGCTTGTCGGAGTAGTTGGGCCTTTTTTGGGACCCTTTCCTCTACGGCAAGCGGTTAGATTTTGATGATCCAGGGGTCTGTTCGCAACCGACTCCTCGTGTCTTCGAGAAACGTGCCCAGGGGCACCGTTGGTCGTTAACGACAAACCGGCCACGTCGCCAGTCTTAGGAAGTCTAGGAACTAATGTGCTGGGGCGGGCTGGATCCTTTGATCGGATTCCCGCAGTGCTGGTACTAGCTAGGACCACTGGTGCTACTTAGCTACTCACTAGTCGTGGCAGTGGAACTGGTGTTCGGGGCAGGCCCGGAGGCACTGCTGGTGGAGACGGATGATGAGGGGTCCGTCGCAGTAGCGGTTGTAATACCAATTGCATCCACCTTCTTCGGACTACCGTGGCCAAACTCCTGACCCTTGTCAGTGATCTTTGGGATCAGTTTGATCTGACCAAACGGTAGTGCACTTTGTTATTGAAGGCCTTCAGTACCCTCAGGGAAGAGTCATCGATCGCCAGCACAAGATGGAGGAGTGCACCTTCCTTCACCCTTTGCATGACCTTCCATGAAGTTGCCATTAGGCCTTCGTTTTGAGTTTCCAATGGAGCCAGAATTTTAGTCGACGGGAGCTCGAGGCTTTGTGGGAAGAAACCGCGGGCGGATGATATGGGTTTTAGGGAATGATCTTCCACCAATAAGATGTCCAATCCACTTTTGGCTCTTATTGTCTCAAAATTCGAGCTCATCCACCCAGCAGTAGCACTGTTTGAGCAGGCGAAAACCAGCCATCCCGCCTTGTGCTGTGAGCCTGAGAATTTCGGCCATATGCCTTTATTCCTCAGCTCATTCATTTCATTTTCAATGCATTTTATTGTTTAATTCAGTATACCTTACATGCTAACAAAACCGCTTAAAACTAGCTTAATTAACTTAACTATCTTATTCTAACTTACTGGCCCCATGCGAGCGCTCTAAGCTAAACTTAACTCTTAACCTATGTCTTTCGACGTAGCCTAACTAAATGTATTTACTATTTTACTATGACTTGCCTAATGACTATTGATAATACTAAGAAAAATAGTTTTTGTAAGAAAAAAAAAACTTAGTAAATGGACTTCTCAGCTCAATTGAGACATCGATGACGGCCTCTTGGATGAGTGTCATCTGCTCCGTTGATAGAGGCTTGTTTTCCAAGTCCGCTTGGACGATACCTAACCTGACAACACTAGCCACCTGACTGAAGGTGGGAACATCAGGTGTAGGTCCTGCCTTGGCTTTCTTGGCGGCGGGTGCTGGTGGGGTATGATCCTCTGATCTACCTCGTTTAGCATCTTTCGCAATAGGAGGGGCTTTGGCATAAGCTAGGGCACTCTCCCTAGTATCGCCTCTGCGAATGGCAAACTTGAACCACCTCCTTTCGGCAGAATTGAACCGAACGAAACCATCCGGTTGAATTCGCAGCTCGTCTAACCTCCTCCCAATGGAGGAGCACCCAGATTTCTCTGAGAGTATCAGAGTCAGAGGCGGCGGTATCCGCTACTTCTGGATGGACACATGTGGACGGCAAGGATTGGGCCCGCTTGGTTCCGTCATCCAAACGATCCGAGGACTTGGGTTGCTCGTCAGTAAGCCGAGTGGTTATGGCCGAAGATGAAGTGGCCGTCGGAAGCTCTATAGCATCGCGACTAGGTGCAACTGTATGCTCGTCAGCAGTAACAGAAGCTGGTGTGATTTGAGACACACCTGTATCATAGTTTTTTTTTAAGTTTGGAATTATGGACCCACGAGTAATCGGGAAAGGGATATTACCCATGGCAGAGCCCGATGTACCATGGGAAGGCGGGATTGAAACCGAAGGTCGCCAGGGTATTCGGAGTCCGCATACTAGCGACTAAGCACTCTCTCTGCATCCCTCGGTGTATGCTGTTCCACCTTGGATTAGAGATTTTTTCTAGAGGTTTACTCCTCACGTCGCTCACTTTAGCCGAATACTTACAGTCGTGAATGCAGGCCGTGCATTGCAAGCATGCGCAAAAGAATATAAGAATTCGATTGAACAAGCAAGGAATGCTGGGCCGGTTATCTCGCTGTAGCATTCGTTGCCCGGTGGCCGCCCCGTGGAGGCAGTGAGTCTTCTTGTTGCGGTTACCCAATAGGGATCGTCCAAAAACTTTACCCTAATTCGTCCAAACCTGACCACCAAAAAAAAGATAGATAGATAGATTATAATTTACTTACTTACTTAGATGGCGCTACAGTCCGGGCTGGACCTGGGCCTCAACCAATAAACCTCTCCAGCTAGCACGATTACGAGCCAGCTGCCTCCAGTTGCGCACGCCAAGTTGGTTGAGGTCCCCTCCACTTGTTTGCGCCACCTACCGCGAGGTTGTCCTCTACTTCGTCATCCATCCGGGGTGGATTCGAAGACTTTCTTAGCGGGAAGGTTGGACTCCATCCGCTCTAAATGGCCCAGCCATCTTAGTCGCTGTATGTGAACTCTTCTGGCTAAGTCGATGTCCTTGTACAGGCCGTATAGTTCGGCATTGTACCTTCTCCTCCACTCACCGTCTATGCAGACGGGACTAAAGATCGCTCGAAGAACTTTTCTCTCGAAATAACCAAGGGCATCCTCATCCGGTTTTGTCAAAGCCCATGCCTCTGCGCCATACAGCAGGACTGGGATCATTAGAGTCTTATAAAGAGTTACCTTAGTAGTTCGAGATATGGCTTTGCTACTCAATTGCCGTTTTAGCCCATAGAAACAACGATTGGCAAGAGTAATTCTCCGTGTGATCTCTCCACTGATGTCATTTGCGGAGCTGACTATAGAGCCTAGGTAGACAAAATCCTTTATTACCTCAAAATAATATCTGTCTATTGTGGCGTTCTGTCCAAGACGCCGATGTTGGGTGTCCTTTTTTGTAGACAGCATATATTTTGTTTTGCTTTCATTGACCGCTAGACCCATCTTTGCTGCCTCGTTCTCAATACTCGTAAATGCCCCATTGACGGCCCGCTGAGTTCTTCCGATTATGTCAATGTCATCGGCATAAGCGAGTAGTTGTACAGACTTGAAGAAGATTGTACCTCCGGGGTTGGCTTGTGAGTTTTGTACAATTCTCTCAAGTACTATGTTAAAGAGATCGCATAATAGCGCGTCGCCTTGTCTAAGACCTTTCCTGACATCGAACGGTTCGGTGATGTTCTTACCGACTTTGATGGAGCAGTGAGAGTTCTTCATCGTCATTCTGCACAAACGGACGAGCTTAGCAGGGATGCCAAGACTAGACATGGCTCTGTATACCTCGTCTCTATACACGCTATCATAGGCAACTTTGAAATCGATGAAGAGGTGGTGCGTATCGATTTTATATTCATGGGTTTTTATCAAGATCTGCCGTAGTGTGAATATTTGGTCAATGGTGGACTTTTCAGGCCTGAAACCGCACTGATAAGGACCTATCAGGTTGTTGACGATTGGTTTTAGGCGTTCACATAGTACGGCAGACAGGATCTTATATGCGATCTTGAGACGACTTATACCTTCGGAGTTAGCACAGTTCAGAGGGTCTTTCTTTAAGATTGTAGCTTAATATCATTGTGGTGCGACAAACAGTTTATTCCACAACTCGTAGGCCTGTTGAGGAGTTATTCTACTATTATTCTGCACATTAAGGAAAAATGTTTTAAAAGTGTGTATGGACCAATGGAGTCGCTGGATCTTCCCCCTTTCGGTCCATATAATTGCCCGTTCTAGTCTTTCTAACGATGAAATAATTTTACCAAAAATTGGTTATAATCAAATGTCAGATGATGTCCACCTTGAGGTTAACTCGCATCGTCACATTTGATTGCAATGAGCGGATAAAATAGAAAATAGCTTCAACATAATTTTACATTCTTTCAAATTATACACAAACAATGTAACCACCAAACTGGTTGTATGAAACGAAATTCTTATGATAAATTATTTATATTTTTCAATAGCTGGCAGCATACCCAAAAAAAGCTAAAAAATTGTTTTTATTATATTCTCAAGGAAAATTATGTACATATGAATATACCCATTCTTACTGCATGCTGAATAAAATATTATTTCAAGTAGCTAAGAAAACTAGTTTTACTTGAAAAGATTCGATTTTGCAAATTCTTCCGATTACTGTTTTCACTATTAAGCTATGAAAAAACGAGCAAACCTATATACAGCACTTGAAAGACAATCAAAATATTGATTTTTAGTTTTGTGCAGTATTTAAATAATTAGCATTTTTAAATTAGCAGATAGTTGATGCATTGTTACAGAAAACTACACCTGTGGGTGTGCTTGCCTAACCACTTGTCAATATCAATGGAACTAATTTATTAATTCCGGCTATGACGATAGATACATTTGACGTTTAATAAAAACCCATATCTATTCACTGAAATATGTGCTACAATTTTTCTTATTATTTCCTTCTTTGCGGGTTTCTTTTGTAGATTTATTTAAGAAATAGATTGCCTTAGGTTTTGTTTTCTGGCCAGATAGGGTGAGTCACAATTTTGTACGCTCAAGCGGACCTTGCTATTGATGACCATTGGGGACTGACGACATAGGAACAGTTTTCTGATCATTGTTGGTGATTATTGAAGATTTGTTGACAGCACATTTGTCATTTCGCACTTGTCTTCCCTTTTCTCTTTTGACTAATGACTTGGAAAAAATGTATAGCTCCGGATGAAAGATCGGCTGGGTTTTATTCGTTTACTTGTATGTAAGAATCCCCCAGTTCAAAGCAAACTGCGAACTGCGTTCCCACTAAAATAGACTCAGCGACTGAGTCGTACAAGCTTGCACCTGTAATAGGTTTATGTGTAAATTACATAGTTTAAAATCTAAGTAGAATCACTAATAAGACAATTTTTTTTTTTAAATTCATTCAGAAACCAAAAATCTCAGGTTAACTTATATGGTTTTGATAGTCTCGTCAAGTTATGTAAATATTTGTTTCCTAGGGCCTTGGAAAGGCAAGCTCTCTCTTTGGCAAATTTCGTTTTTTTTTTAGAACCTACGTTAATCTGGAGAACTTGTTTAGCAATTCAAACAGTTCCACATTAATCTGGATTTCATTTTTTTTAAGTTGAATGGCATTAACGAATGTCTACTCTCAGGGAGAAGGTTACTGGTAATTTATTTCTGAGATTTCATTAGAGAAGAACGTACTTAGGCGTCGCTAATTAAGATATGGGATGACGGTTCTGCGTCTGTGGAAAAAAAATAGCGAAATTGAAATTACGACTGCGTAGTTTAAAAGTACTATTTTCGCTGAGATTTAACGCAGATTGCTTACGTTTTTCCTCATAGATTCCGATTACGTGACACTTCGAAAGACGAGTGTACACGTAGATCAAACCAGCCGTTACGTCAGCGATAACTCACAAAAAATAGCACAAGAGACTTTCAACATATGTACATCTAAATTCAGCGCGTTAATAGTTGATTTGCTCTAAGCTTTATAGTGAAGAGAATACAAATTATTTTATATAATCCCACCAACACGAAAGATTGGAATAAGCCGACAAATCTGACAGATGCGACAGATCCGATAAATCCGATAGATCCGAAAAATCCCACCGGTTCGAAGAAATTAGATAAATCTGATAAATTCGGCAGATCCGACAGATCTCACAATCCCGACAAATCCGCCTAATCCGGCAAGTCCGATAAATGCGACATACATTTTCAATGGACCGCTTATCTTTTACGAGGGCCGTGGGAGTAGGATGCTCAGGTGTACCCTCTGATTTTAGCTTATCAGAAGGAATCCCTAGACGGCTCCAGAAGAGATGCCGGACTTCATCCAACCATCTATTTCGCCTACCTGGTGGCGTCCCACAGTGCGGCACAAATGCGATAGATCCGACAAATCCGAGAAGTCCAACAAATAAATTCGACAAATGCGAGAGATCCGCCAAATTTAATGCAGATTACTTACGTTTTTCCTCATAGATTCCGATTACGCAACACTTCGAAAGACGAGTGCACACGTAGACCAAACCAGCCGTTACGTCAGCGATAACTCACAAAAAATAGCACGAGAGACTTTCAACATACATCTAAACTCAGCGCGATAATAGTTGATTTGCTCTAAGCTTTATAGTGTAGAGAATACAAATTGATTTATATAATCCAACCAACACGAAAGATTGGAAAAAGCCGACAAATCCGACTGATCCGACAGATTCGACAAATTCGGCAAATTCGACAGATTCTACAGATCCGATAAATGTGACAGATCCCGCAATTCCGACTGATCCGATAAATCAAACAGATCCAACAAATCCGACGAATCCGAGAGATCCGACAGATCCGACAAATCCGATTAATCCGACAAATCCGACCAATCCGACCAATCCGACATCGACATGGTGCGACATCTATTATAAAATCTACAATTAAGAAAAGTGTGTGTACGAAACGAAAACAATATATGTAAATGAATGATACCTGAACTCTTTAGAAAATGTCGCAAAGAGGATCAGCTGCACAGAAAATGGAAAAGCAACAGGCTAAATAAGTCCTATGAACTTGAGTACAAACGTTTCCGAAATAAGCTCAATAAAGAAATCGACGTTCACAAGGCAGTGTTTTATAAAAATCAGTTCACTCAATGGAAGCAGATCCCAGGAAAACTTGGAAAATGATAAATCAAATTATGGGTAATAGTTAAAAATGTCGCGAATGAAATATGTCCGACGACTTCATCGAACGAGTATGCGGACCATTTTCCGAACAAACCTTGCATATAGTCTACGATTCTGATATAACCATTTCTAACCATAATAGCAACTTTGTCCAGAATTCTATTTTCGTTAAAGAAACAAATTACATCGAAATGTTATCCTTAGAAGTGTGAATGTTAATAAATCACCAGGAACTGACGGCATTAGAACAATGGACTTGAAATCTCATGCTCTCATTTTTGCCCCTCTGATATCAAGAATTGTTAACCTAAGCTTAAGTCAATCCAAGATTCCTGAAATACTGAGGACTGCTGTTATATGACTCATCTATACGTACAAAGGCGGAGCAGAAGGAATAGTGGGAAATTACAGACCAAAGTCAATTCTGATGGTGATTGAGAAGTGTCTCGAAGAGGTAGTAGTAAAGCCACTTTTGGAATTTATAGACTTTTGACCCACGTGGGTGGGTTATAAGTTCACAAATTATTTGTGGACTTATAACCAATCCGGGTAAGCCAAAAATCCACACGAAATTACTGTGGACTATTGACGCATTGATTGTGGTCTTATGGCTCACTAAGTTTGGTCATAATAAAAATGTCCTGCTTCTATATGGAATGTCTCGATACGGTATAAGTAACTTTCTGGCGACGTAGAGTTGCGAAATTACAAGTAGATTCCATAAACAGTGCAATGCGTATGAGGGGGCATGCTGCCACTCTGCAACCCCCCTGCTTGGGGCCACTGTTAGATTTGAGGTGGGTGCGAGGTTGGATGTGAAACATGGATATAAAGAAACCTTGCATACACCCATCCTCGCACCCACCTCAAATCCAGCAGTGACCACAAGCAGGAGGGTTGCTGGGGCGCAGCATGACCCCCCATACACATTGCACTGTTTATGCATTGTGGACTTATGTATGCACGATCTTCGACAAAAAAAAAACTTGACAAATGTCCCTGCGCTCAGATTATATTCATTAAAATACGACGCCTAATGGAAATGCACAGTTTTTTTTGAATAGATATTAACTCTCCAAAAATTTGGGACTTGTGTCCCATTTTCGTTAAAAAAAATGTTGGACTTTATGTCTCGATGGGGTGGGACATAAGTCCCTAATTCGATTTGGGTCTTATATCACACTTAAGTGGGGCATAAGTCCCCAAAGAAAAATGTGGGCCCTGCACCATATAAGTCATAAGAATAGTTGTGCACTTATGGCCCACTTCTTCTTTAAGATTGTGGAACTATGGCCCAAAATGTTGTGGACTATTGGCCCATCTGAGTGGTCCACCCAGGTGGGTGGACTTATGACCGTGCACTTATGACCGTGCGCCGTGCTTGCATGGGGCAATGCACCCAATACCCATCTGAAGAAGTTGCAAAAGCTCCAAAATATTGTACCTTTATTTAAAAAACTGAACGGCGAGACTTGACGGAATCCATCTGGTGGAAGCTAGTTTAAAGTTCTTGGTGTCTAAGGAATTTTCAAGATGACTCTAACTCCGGACTATTATGGCAACGTGCGTTTCAAGAGTGTTATTGACCAACACAAGGAGGCGTACTCAAGTTATGCTGCAAGTACCAAGGTTTTCAAATACCTACGGCAGAAGACAGTTGAAGTACTACGTCCAAACAACACTCAACGAACTTCCACAATCACTTAGAGCAATTAGTAACGAAAAAATTAGAAGAAAGAAAATCAAAGATTTTTTTATAAAGCAGTATTCTTAATTTCATTTTCAATATTATATCACTAGAAAACTAATTTTGACTTTGTAACGGTATTCTTTATACGAAGTAGCTTTTCTTATAAATTTTGATGCGCTGAATACGAAAATGAGTACGAAAAAAAAGTTAGGCCAAATTAAAAAATGCTGTGCTGCGGCAGTGTTGCAGCAACATTAAAGCAACATGTTCAAAAAAGCAACATTTTGGCAGTGTTGCTCAAATCAAGAGCAACTTTTTTGCAACATCGGCGCAACCAAACATCAAAGAAGAGCAACCTGCGCAACAGTTGTTTTGCTGTTGCTTTCCTTTGTTTTGAGCTCTTGTTTGTTTTTTCCAAGCGAGAAATGAATGAAAGGTAAACGTTGAACAATTTTAATGTTCTATTTATATAATATAATATATGTAAATATTTTTACTACATTCTCCATTTTTTTCCTATTGTACATACCATTACAACACAATCGTTCATAAATGTCAAAATTAATTGCGCAGGGCAACAGCAACAGTGTAGTAGCAAGGCAACGGCAACAGAAAGCCTATTCTGTTGCCGCAACACTGCACAGTTTTTTGACGTTTTTGAATTCACCCTTAGTTTGATTTTACGGAATTTAAAAAGGATTTTTTTTTTCAAAAAGATAATAAAAAATCCTTATATTTTGATTATTGTGCCGAATTTTGACGTTGTCTTTTCGCTGGTTTATATTCTGCTTCTGGAATGCCTCTAGTAATACTTCAGCAATAATCCAGTACTTAGATAGATAGATAGATAAATAGATTTATTTCGAAAGCAATTGGTTACAATTTATGTTTACTTTAAATCTAGTTAGGCATGACCAGAAGGGCCGTCAGCCAGATGACAGCTTTATATAATTCACTTTATTACTTTAGCTTTATCGGTTTAATAATTATTTAAAAATCCTCTAATAAAATTTTCTTTCTATAATTTAGAGCAATTCTTATAAAACGAAATAAGTGTTGCCAGTTCTCTCCGTTTAAGATTGTAATAACCCCGGCTCGATCAAATAGTTCTTCCCCAAATCTGTCTTCTTATTTCCACCACAATGGGATATTTAGCGATGAAATGTATTATATTTTCTCTGACCGTTATTGCAGAATCGGCTCTGTGTGGCACATACATAGTTCAAAGGCAATATTTCACCTCTTGCTCGGAATATCATTGATATTGTTTCTCTGCTGAAGCCGTCACGGAAATAATTGTTTTGATTTAGGTTGTACTGAAGAATTGAGTATATTTCTCTGTGCTGTGAATTCCTTGCTCTTTCAATATATTCTTCCCTAAATTTAATATGCAGTTTTTCCAACAAGTTGTATAGGTACGGTTTCCACTCTACTAGGTTTTCCAGCGTTAGATTAAAGGGCATGCAGCAAGCTTCAGCGAGATGTTTCCACTCTTCAAACCATGCACTTTGGGAATTTATGACGGCTATTGCAATCTTTTTAGCAACCTTCTCGTTGTGGCTATACAGTAACTTCACTATCTAATCAAAATGAAGCTTTAGTGAGGTGAGGAAAAGTGGCGACAATCCGGTTTCTATTTGCAACATGTAGTTTGGTGTGGTATTTGGAAGTCTGAATTGCCGTTTTATGTAGAAACGCAGCAATATCTCCGTAGTCTCATACTGCCGCCACCCCCACGACTGCGCAGCATAAAGCATAACTGCTTCAAATGTTGCTTGAAATACTTTATATTTCGAGCTAAACGCTAAGTCCTTATTTCCATATATTTTTCGCCAGACTGTTCCGATAGCATTTTTCGAGGCAGCTAGTTTTTTCGAGAGGTGTTTTTCCATGCTGAGGGTGCTCGTTATAGTTACTCCGAGGTATTGGTACTCTTTAACTATTTCTACTTGGTCTGATCCATACAACCACCTTTCATTTGCAGCCATGCGTCCTGTTCCTTTGCAAAAAATCATTGCCTTTGATTTAGTCAAATTCACAGTTAGGTTCCAGTTTAGGCAGTAGTCACGTAGTCTATTTATCATTAGCTGAAGAGATTCGGACAATTCTGCTAAGAGTACGAGATCGTCGGCGTACATTAAAACATTTATGTTGAATCCCTCTATTGATATTCCACAGGGCAATGTTTTAATTAAATCATCAATATACAAGCAGAAGGCTGGTGGGCTGAAATTGCATCCTTGTTTTAAACCCACTAAAGACAAGAACCAGTCGGAAAGGTGTTTACCATCCCATACTGCGTTAGTTGTTTGATTATATATGTCTTCTAATATCCTTCCAAATTTCAGAGACTATCCATCTCTCTAGAGTTTGTAGAAAAGAGCTTTTCTGTCTACAAAGTCAAAAGCGGCCCGAAAATCAACAAAAAACGTATACAGCTTCTTTCGTTTGCGTGCGTATAGCTCTGCAATATTCGATAAACTAAAGATGTGATCTACCGTCGAGTATCCCTTTCTGAAGCCGGCTCGGAATTCGCTTAGCAGATGCGAGCTCTCGATCTACTTTGTAAAACGATATCGTAGGATTTCCATGAAAATTTTTAGTGATGTATTGAGAAATGCTATGCCACGATAATTTGACGCGTCTGTTTTGTCTCCTTTTTTATGTATCGGGAAGATTATAGATTTCTCGAATTCTTCTGGTGCTTTTCCGATATTTAAAGTATTATTATAGGCACGTGTGATTTGCTTTGGAAACTCAGCTGTAGCGTGTTTGAAGTATTCGTTGGGGATACCATCAACTCCTGGGGCTTTGTTATCCTTTCATTTAGAAACAGCTATCTCTACTTCTACTTCTATAATCCAGTACTTGATAGGACAATAACTTTTGTTTCCTAAGAAGTCGTTTGCCACAAGTCGGAAGTCATTCCAAGCTGTTTTTTCTTTACCTTCCAAAACGAGATCAAAATGTTCATCCTTAAATAAATATTTAATTGAGGGCCGACAAAAATTCCCTACTTGTTTTTGGCTTCGCACAGTCTTTGAAATTTATGACGTAAATATTGAAATGCCTCTCCATTTTTGTCCATAGCTTTCACAAAAATCCTCATGAGCCCTAGTTTTTTTGTATATGCAGATATGGGAGCAGTATTTTTTTTGAGTCAACAACTTAGATTCATCTTTTTTAATGGGGGTCGTCAAAGAAAAATAACAGTCAGTTGAATGATTCGTGGGTACTGCGAAACTCCAAGATTGCTTGTTACCACTTAGCCTATTTCTAAGACCTTTAGCACAAGGATTGCAGCAGGAATGTGGAACCCAGCTCTTGTCTTGGTGTCCAACTTTAGTGCCGAATAAGGAAAAATACGCATTTTGTACCAATGGCGTTATGGAACACTTATTTCCACTTGTTGCAACACACATTGCATAACCACCTTTAAAGATGCGAAGTGTAGGACGTTTCGAAGTTGGCAAGTTTATCAACACAACCCTTCAACCATGATGGATCTTTTGGCTTTCCTTCTTCCGCCTCTCGCTCGGTGTGCCTCGCCCAACTCGGAGTCTACCACGGATCCCTTCTCGAGGATTTATCCATTAACTTATATATATAGTAAATTAAGTAATCCAATAAAGTGAAGTTTTGAAGTTTGAGTCTTTGCCTACGCATTATTATTTCATTGGCAAAATGGAAAACGTGATAAAGGCCTTATTGGAGCAGCAGCAGACTTGGATGCAGAGCATGCTGGAGAAGCATCGTACAGCCATTAAAACATTAACGGAGGCACAAGTTCCTAATCCACAAACATCTAGCAGTATACCGCACTTTAGGATATTTGATGAGCACAAGGATAGGTGGGATACATATTTGTTCCAGCTACAACAGCATTTTTCGGCGCACGCAGTGACGGACGATAACTTGAAAAAAGCACACTTTCTTTCCTCATGCGGCACTTATCTGAACGAACTAGCAGGAAAACTTCTGGAAACGAGCAACGTAAGTACACACACATTTAAAGACATTACGGAAAAATTATCAAAACATTTTCATCAAAAAATGCACATACTGGCATCCCGTTGCAATTTTTTGCGACACAAAATGACCCCGGGGCAGTCATATGCGGAGTGGATTGCTGACTTAAAAGGCTTGGCGAGACATTGTGAATTTGTTTGTCGAGACGACAACTGCAAGAAGTCATATGCGGACTTTATGATTCGGGATATGGTTACTTTTTATACTCCTCATGAAGCAGTGCGAACAGCGGCTACACAAAAGAAGAACCCAACATTAGAAGAGATCTAAGAAATTGCAGTAGCTTTTGAGGAAACGCAGTTAGCGGCAAACATCATGAAAAGTTCCAGTCAATCAGTCTCTTCACCAACTATAGCAGAAGTCAATCACATAGCACCCCGAGATGGGAATAATAATCGCAGTAAGTGGCATGCAGACAATTATTTTAATAGAAAGTCATGTAGTGATTGTGGGGTTAAGCACGATCGTAGCCATTGTGCACACTTAAATTCGATCTGTGACAAGTGTCGACGTAAGGGCCATATAGGTAATGTGTGTATGAGTGGTCAGAGGCAGGTAGCTAGAGGTCATAAGCAATCACACCAGCGTTCTAAATTCCAACGTAAGGGCTATTTCACAAAACAACAGTATCAAAATGATAAGGACCGCGGTAAAAGGCAATGGGTACATTCCATAAATAGCATAGACAATTACGAACAGTTTTCGGAAGTAGAAGTGGTAGGAGAAATGTATACTACACCAGGGAGCACAACAAAGGGCGACAATAAGATATTCGTAGCCCTAAATATCAACCATAAACCTATGCAGTTTCAAGTGGACACCGGAGCCACCTGTTCAATCATTGGATTAGAGAGCTACCGACAACTTGGCAGCCCGCCGTGTAAAGAAACCTGCAAGTCATTAAAAGCATATGGCGGTACTGATATTTCAATTCGTGGTGTTATGATAGTAGATGTTAGGTGGAATAAAAAACAGGCAACATTGCCACTCATAGTCACTAACAGCATTGCGGGTACAAATATATTGGGGTTAGACTGGTTTCGTGCACTTCGGTTTAGAGTCAAAATGCCAACGGAAGAGGTAACCCACTGGTTAGAGTCAGAAGATAGAAACCAGCTCCAAATGCAGGCGAAAAGTCTCTGCGAGAAACACCGACAAATTTTTGACAGGGGTTTAGGTTGCAGTAAACTCTATCAGGCACACTTGTCCGTGAAAGGACATTCCCAACCAAAATATTTCAAATACAGACCTTTACCTTTTGCACAAAAGGCAGCTGTTAAGGCGGAACTAGAACGCTTACAGGCCCTAAATATTATCCGTCCCGTAGAATCCAGTCAATGGGCGGCACCAATTGTCATAGTATCCAAAGCAAATGGAACCATCAGGATCTGCGGAGATTTTAAGGTGACGATAAACCCACAGTTAGAAGTGGATAGGCACCCGGTGCCAAGAATACAGGATTTGTTCCATCGTCTCCAGGGTGGTCAGTACTTCAGAAAAATTGATTTGTCTGACGCTTATCTGCAAGTTCCGCTGGACGAAGAGTCCAAAAAACTGGTGGTGATCAATACAGAATTCGGGCTTTTTCAATATGAACGTTTACCATTTGGGACATCCAGTTCCCCCGGTATTTTTCAACGATATATGGACCAATTGACAGCTGGTCTAGAGTTGTGCGCATCTTATCTAGATGATGTAATTATTTCCGGAAGAAACAACTCGGAACATCTTAATAACCTACAAATTTTTTTGGAAAGGCTAGAAAAGCATGGTCTAAGGTGTCGTTTAACTAAATGCTCATTTGCGACGGAACAAATAGAATATCTAGGACATGTCATTGATGATAAAGGTATTAGGCCATCAAACGCTCGGGTCGATGCTCTTGTCAAGCTACCTACACCCCGAAACCTAAAAGAACTGGAAGCGTTCATAGGGAAGATCAATTATTACAACCAGTACATAGATCATTTTTCTCAGCTAGCCGCACCTCTTAACCAACTGAGAGCAAAAGACCAAGATTTTATCTGGGGGAAGCCACAACAACGGGCTTTTGAACAATTAAAGAACAGAATTGCGAAGGTATCAAGATTAGTACATTTTAGAGAAGATTACGATATCACACTAGCTACTGATGCCTCATCGCATGGTATAGGGGCTGTTATATCCCACATTTACCCCAATGGTCGGGAGTACCCAATAGCTTTCGCCTCTAAGACGCTGAACGACAGCCAACGAAATTACAGCCAAGTTGAAAAAGAAGCACTTTCCATCGTGTTCGGTGTACGAAAGTTTCACCAGTACCTTCATGGACGGCAGTTCGAATTGATAACAGACCACCAGCCTCTTACTACCATATTTCACCCACACAAGAAACTACCAGAAATGACTATTCAGCGGCTGCAGCGTTGGGCCATTACCCTTATGGGTTATAACTACAGGATCCGCTACCGCCCAACTAGGCAGCATGCCAATGCGGATTGTTTGTCTCGATTGCCTTCAGGACCAGATGAAGAATTTGACAAAAATGAATAGGAAGGTATTGACACGGAAGCCATATACAACATCGTCATAGAGGACTTTCCAGTAACACACCAGATTATTGCGGAAGCTTCTACCAAGGATCAATTATTGCTGAAAGTTTTTAAGTATATTAGACAGGGTTGGCCTGATAAAATTAATTCACGGAACATCGAAAAACAAGATACTCGTATACTGCCTTATTTCCGCAGAAAACTATGTCTTAGTGTGTGTACTAACGTTATTCTCTTCCAGTCAGAACATACCAGAGTAGTCATCCCGATGGAGTTACAGCCGAAGATTCTTAAGATGCTGCATCAAGGTCACTGGGGTGTAAGCCGCATGAAGCAGATGGCTCGTCGGTATTGTTGGTGGCCAGGGATCGACAAGGACATAGAGAACCTGGCTGGCAGATGTCACGTATGCCAATTAAACTCTAGCCAAGCACCGAGAGAATATTCCGGCTGGCCTTCACCCTCAGGTCCATGGGAACGCGTACATTTGGACTACGCTGGACCTTTCCTGGATAAGATTTGGTTAATAGCCGTAGACGCCTTTTCCAAATTCCCCTTCGTTGTGAAGATGACCTCTTCAACTTCGGCAGCTACTATTGCGGCCCTGCGTTCGATTTTCTCATTGGAAGGGTTGCCGAGGACTCTAGTGACGGATAATGGAACACAATTTGTTTCGAAAGAGTTCGAACAGTTTTGTAAAATGAATGCAATCAATCATTTGACATCAGCTCCGTTTAACCCGGAATCCAATGGTTTGGCCGAGCGGATGGTCAGGACCTTTAAGACAGCACTTAAGAAGATTTTAGAAGACGAACATAATGATGAATCACCTTTACAAGTTTTTTTATCCACGTATCGAACATCACCCGATGAAACGGGAAAAACACCAGCAGAGAAGCTTCATGGTCGGCAACATCGTACACTCTTGTCCGCTTTGATTCCGAATGATGACCGCGTTAATAAATCTGAACCAGCATTAACTAGTTCCATCCTGATCAGCCAGTATACGCTCGACAGTACATGAAGAAGAATCGCTGGGTTAAAGGGCTGGTATTAAACACTATAGGACACCGGATGTACTTAGTCCAAACAGACTTTGGAACCTGGAGAAGACATCAGAATCAGCTAAGAGCTCGGGAAACCGATGCGGATCAAAGGGCAAGTAGTTTTGATATAGATTTTTCTAATCAATTTTTTATTCAAAATAGTCAACCGACGGAGAATCTAGTTCCCATGGTCGAGGGAGACAATAACCACCCAAAGACACCAACCTCAACAATACCTAACTCGCAGATCTCCGACCTAACTCAAGAACACCAAGAAGAATCTCCAGTATCACAAGCTTCCTCAATGGCAACCAGCACAGTTCAACCGCCAACCACAGAGAACATGGAGAAGCAAGAACCTTCACCGACAGTTACCGACTTGCGTCGTTCAAAGAGAACAAGAAGACCTCCGACTCGACTTCTAAATTAAGAACAGGGAAGATTTTGCAACGCACATTGCATAACCACCTTTAAAGATGCGAAGTGTAGGACGTTTCGAAGTTGGCAAGTTTATCAATACATCCCTTCAACCATGATGGATCTTTTGGCTTTCCTTCTTCCGCCTCTCGCTCGGTGTGCCTCGCCCAACTCGGAGTCTACCACGGATCCCTTCTCGAGGATTTATCCATTAACTTATATATATAGTAAATTAAGTAATCCAATAAAGTGAAGTTTTGAAGTTTGAGTCTTTGCCTACGCATTATTATTTCACCACTAAAAACCACTTCATCACAAATGTAATAAAGCTTGTGTTGGTTTTTGACGCATTTTCGGGACTTTTTTTGGAAAAAATTTAAATAATACATTCTAATAACTCAACTTATCTATACAGAAGAGTACTGGGGAACCACAAACAATTTGTGTATGATGTACGCCCTGTAGTACCAAAATAACGATAATGCCAACGGTCAAAACGAAAGATATAACGAATCGCGAAACCCGAACTAAGAAATAACTTTTATAAATGCACCTACATTCAGCATTGTCAGACAAGTGAAAATTCGTTGAAAATATTTAAAATACCATTTCATTGTTGTCTAGTGATTTCTTTTCATTTTACCAGTTTTAGTTGTAATTTTATTTAAAGCACTAAATAAATATTTTCTCAATAAGTTAAGCTATTGTATTAAATGTATGTTTTGAATTTTAGAATAAAGGTTAATTCTTGCTCACTTTATTAAACTAAAAATGGAGACCGCAAATTTCTTGAAATAATTTATTTCTTGACATCAATTTCTACTCTTATTCTTTGCCATCTCTGTGGACATGAACCCTGAAATAGATTTGACAGCGACTTTCAATTTAAGGTTTACTGCTAAGAAAACATGGCTGATTGGCGCCTGACATTAAGTCTGAAATAAATGTGTCTTGTGGAGACTCGGTATCCAGGCTAAAATTAGCCGTTGCTTTCTCTTATGCGAAAGGATTGAAAATAAAATTTTTTTTTCCGAGGGTAGGTGAAAATCTTCAACAAGACACTATGAGGATCGCCAGCGCGTGCTCATAGTAGTGTGGGATTCTTACCCACTAAAAAACCTCCCTTCCAAACAGACTTGTTTTTATTTTTACTACAACTAAGTATTCGGATTATCAAGTAGTTTTCATTTCACGTAATAAGGACGTTTTGCAGGGACCTTCCCATTAGAAGTTCCTGCCAGCTCCGCAGTTTATACGCGGTTACTTATCGCGCTAAGTCTAAAAGTTTGGTTCTTTGTAGACGGCGCGATGCAGTAAATTTCTTTCTTTCAAAACTTGGAGGACTGTAATATTTACTTTATTTATTATCTAGTTCTTTGCGTTTTTTCTTAACGTGCGTTTTCCATATCAGCTTTGTATCAAGTGTCATTCCAAGATACTTAGCCTCCTGCAAACGGAATTTAAACCGAGTTTGAAAAGATCGGCAAATTATTTATTTTCTTATAAGTAAAATTTACATAAACAGATTTGGTCTCGTTAAGTGCGATTCGCCAAACCTTTGTCCATTCATTTACTCTATCCAAAGCTTCTTGCAGTTTTTCTGTAGTATCTTCGACCGTTTTACCTACTGTCAAGATAGCAGTGTCGTCGGCAAATGTAGCTAGCTCAGTGCCTTTTACTTGCGGTATATCACGGGTGTATAATAGATACAAGACTGGACCAAGAACGCTTCCTTGCGGCACCCAAGCCATTATTTCCTTGAAATCTGAATATTCGTTTCCACATTTGACGCGGAATAGTCTATTCGTAAGGTAGTTCTTCAAAACATTATATAGGTGTTCTGGCAGAACTTGTCGTAATTTAAACTTTAAGCCTTCATGCCAGATCTTGTCAAAGGCTTGAGAAACGTCAAGGAATACGCTTGAACAAATCTTTTTTTCTTCAAGTGATTTTTCGACTACATGTCTTATTCGATGTACACTGTAGAATGCTTACTTCTGAATCCGAATTGATGATCCGGAATGAGATGCCTTTCTCCTATTACCGGCTGTATTCTCTCGAACACCTTGGATATAATTGGAAGAAGCGAAATCGGTCTATAAGACGTTTTTTCATTCGGCGGTTTTCCGGGCTTAAGGACCATTATGATTTCGGCGACTTTCCATTGACTGGGAACATATTCTAGTCTAAGTGCGGCGCTTATAATGAACAGAAGCTTAATTAGAGCTTTTCTTGGTAGTGCTTTAAGAACCTCTCCCGTAATTAGGTCGTATCCAGGAGCCTTCTTAGGTCTAAGTTTCTTTATTTCTTCCTTAAGTTCGGTAAGTGTTGCATTTCTTATTACGCTATTGGCTATATTAGACGTATTTATATTTTCAATAAGAGTTTGTCCATCAAACGGTTTAAAAAATTCTTCCAGGTGGGTGGCAAAAACTTGCGCTTTCTCTTTATCATGCCTGGCCCATTCGCCTTGATTTTTCCTAATTGGGGCGGCTTGAATTTGAGGTTTTTTAATACCTTTTATAGCCTTCCAAAGCGAGTAATTAGAATCTTTTTCTGCCGTTAAGCTTTCTAGGTAAGTTTGCATTTCATTATTCTTAAGGTTTTTAATAGAACTTTTTAGTGAGTTGCACAAACGGTTAAGATGTGCTTTATGTTGCGGAGCCCGAGTTTGTTGCCATTTTTTGCGTGCTTTTCTCTTCTCCTTAGTCATCTCTTTTATTTGCTGCGGATAAGTTTGAATATAGCTTGTCGGCGTTTTCTTTGGTTTGGGAGTATTCTTCCACGCGGCATTCTGTAGGATTTCGACGAAGCGATCAACTTCAACTTCAAGTTCATATGGCGTTTTAAGTGATACGCTCAGCTCAGTATTTGCTTCAATATCTTTTTTAAAGCCATCCCAATTAGTTTTCGCGCTGGTTAATCTGACCGGTCCTACTTTTTTAATCAGAGCATCGCTTATCGTCATAATGATTGGAGAATGATCAGAGGAGAGATCAAAGCTTTCTTCAACTTGTATACAGTTGCCAGATATTCCTTTAACAACAAAGAAATCGATCAGATCTGGTATCTTAATTCTATCAGTCGGCCAATATGTTGGTTTACATGTCGAGTGAAAATCACAACTGTATTACATACCCGCATTATAAAGCTTTCTACCTTTCTGAGAGGCGTACCTTGAACCCCAGAATGGGTGTTTCGCGTTGAAGTCGCCACCAATAATAAAATTTGGTTTAAGGAAGTTGAAGATATTTGTGAAATCACTTTCTTCAAGTTTACATCGCAGTGGACAATATATAGACGAAATGTTGAAGGCAAAATGTTTATTTCTAATACGTACCGTGCTTACTTGCATTGCTTCTAGTTCAATCTTTACTTCCGCTGAGTGTTCGATACATTCTTTTATAAACAAGCATGATCCGCCTCCTGCTCTTTCCGATGGATGGAAGGCGTGATATACGCTATATCCTCTTATCTTAACATTCGTTTGTTTTGTCAGATGAGTTTCACAGACCAAGCATATATCAATATCTTTTTCTCGTATAAATATTTCTAACTCGTTGAGTCTTCGTATGAGGCCGTTAGCGTTCCATGTAAGAATTTTTAGCATTTCTTTCATATTCGGGTTGAAGTGCGCCTGTTATGAATGTTGCTTTCTAGTGCAACTAGTCTCTCAAAAATAAGTTTGTTTGTTTTGCATTGCTCATCAAGTTTCGCAAGTATTAAGGAGAAAACATGGGATACTGGATTTTGTGAGCTACCTCTATCACCGTTTTCCAATGTCGCAACTTGAGCAGGAGTCTTTACGTTAGAGCTTGGACGGTTTTTTGCCTTGATCTCGCGTGGGTTGACGGTCATATACTTGCCATTAGCTGCCATCGCCGCTTGAGCATAAGACTGTGCGTCAGTATTCGAAGACTTTGCTTCTGTCACATTTTCTCTACTGCGTTTGGGTTTTTCTTCGTTACTCGATTTTAAGTCAATATTGACGGATTTCCTAGCTTTCCTTAGCTGTCTTGACAAAATTTGTCCACACAATAAAAAAATATAAATTTTTGGCGTGAAGTCGGACATAACGTCTGAAATAAATATGCCTCGTGGAGACTCGGTGTAAGGGTTTGCAGAACAATACAAATATTTGGCGCAACAGCTCTTTAAAGTGCCAGGGCCTAGCTTCTCGCAACCACTCATGTTGTGTGCGTTATATTTTTCACACGAATGGAAGGGACCTACAGTTTAATGCCGAATCCGAACGGCGATTTGAGAAGCTTTTTCATGACAACAATACTCTCGGATGTTTGTCAGACGCTCGCGAGAGGTGGGACCGTGAAAAAATGGTAATGATTGCAGAACAATGGTAATGATTTATTTTTTCAATAAATAAAGAAAAAAAAATATAGTGCACCCAGAGAAATCGCACGTTATTTTGTTTACTCGCTATTTTGTTTACTCGGTTTACCAATTCCTTCCCCAAATGATGCTTTTTCGACAAACATTGAGTGGTCTAAGAACTTTAAATATTTAGGAATAAATCTCGACAAGAATCTTTACTTTTTTAAACACTTATCAATCACAGTTCACAAAGTGAATCTCGTTGTAAAGATATTATACGCTTTATTAACGGAAAAGCAAAGCTTAGTATGTATAATGAAATTCTAATATTCTTTCAACCTGTTTTAACTTATGGTGCTCCCGTGTGGGCTGATTGTACCAAAGCACACATAAAGTAGCTCCGAATTAGCCAAAATAAGGTGCTTAGATTTATGTTAAATCCACCTTGGCATTACTCAATGACGAGGCTCTTGCCTTATAAATAAATTAAATAAAAATTTGTTGTTTAAATGCTCTTATTCAGAAAATGATATTATTTGTTAAATCTTAGATTAAGGCAAAAGTCAATCACTTTTCAGAATCCACTATTATATGTGTATTTACTATATTTTCTGCATAAAAGTTGGGCGTAGCTACAACCCAATGTAGGGTCATATTAAGGGTTTTTGCTTGTAGTATATCCCTTAAATTTTGATATTAAATTGCTTATCTTTCTTCATTATATTACGGTCAATGAAATAACTTAGATGTAAAGAATTTCATTCTATATCTCTAAAATATTCTTCATCATATTAAAACTAACTTAACATTGTTCGTACTATCGCATCCATGATGGTAGAATGTAATCGAATTATGTATCGCACAGGTTTTGATCAAATAAGTCATAATCGCCACCACATGCATGGCTATTGCCATCATTTACAGAATTACACAAGTCACGCGTTGATAGCTTAATTGATCAATAAATTCATAGATCATTACCTCAGTTATTAAATTAAATAGTCAAGGCATTAAGTTTAGAAAGGTTTATGAATAACATCCGAATGCACTGACCAATTTCACTTATTTCGTAAATAACCACAGTAAAAGACTAGCAGTGGTCCAATTTGTTGAAAAGTTTAAAGAAAAGCCTTGACAGTAACCTGAAGGATGTCTAAAGTCCTCATTTTACTATGTGTTTTCGCCGGAAGTGTTGCTGTAGTAACAGCTGCAAGTCTCGTAAGCTTTCCATATGCAGCTACTCCATGCACTTGCATTCTGCTAACATGCACCTGTTGCAATGGTATACGAATCAACCCAGTGGGATTTCAGAAGACTGGTGACAAGAACTAAATTTAATATGATCTGATTAATATATTTATTCATTTTCCAGTTTGCGTGGTGTTGAATGTTAAAATCCTCCAATTGCAAGTTGATGTGACAATTAAATTGGATAATAAAACGTTGTCGCAGTTTTCTTTTTCAGCAATAAATCCTCCAACCTATTGCATTCCAGTTGTTCTGCCTGTCAATATTAGCATGTGCTTAAAGATTCATGATGTCAAATTAGTTAGCTTAACAGGCATACAAATATGTATGACAATGTATGCAGGCTATGGAAATAATACTGTGTTCCAAATACCGTTCAACTGTGTCAAAATGTCATCTGGTTCTTTAACGTACTTTACTACAAGTTCTACAACGTCTACAACGTCTACAACTACAACCACGACTACTACTACACCTAGAACAACTACTACTACACCTAAAATAACTACTACTACGCCTAGTACAACTACCGTGGGAAGGTTAACAAAGGGTTAATAAAATTATTTGAAGTCACGTTTTTTGTATTTATATTAATTTCTACAAATAGTGAAGTCAGTATGATATAACATAGATGAATTCGTACGTATTATTGAGCCTGACGCCTGGTCGTAGTACTTTGTGTGTTGGAAGGATCACAAGATAGTGCTTTGACCGTCTCATCTTTCATCAACGTCTGACAGATATCCAAGAGTATAATTGGCATGATAAGACCTATCAGGTTTTACTTCCGTATCTCTGTTTTTTTTTTTTTTTTTTTAAATTGCCAGCAGAAAAGCAAATGAGCAAAGAACGAAAATAAAACCGGAAAAGTGACCGGATTTTGGACTAAGAAAATACTACCCAAAAAAGGTCATATCCATGTGCAAGTGTTGCCGAATGGGCGATAAATAAAAGTAAATCAGTACTATTAGTTAAGCTAAAAATACTAAATGGTAGTGCAAAACCGGAGGAAGTAGTGAAGTCAAAGCTGGACCCTTCTAGTGTAAAAGTTTCAACTCTCAAGACACAAAAAAAAAACTGATCAGTGATTATTGTATGTGAAAATGAGGATTCTTTTAAAAGACTTAGAAAAGAGGTGGAAGATAAATTAGGTGATGATTATAATGTTGTGGTACCAGCGTTGAAAAAACCTAGAATTAAAATAGTTAACTTTTCAGAAGAATAATCAATAAAGAAACCTAACTTTAAAAACAAAATGAGCATTTAATAAGCTGTGATATTATAGTTAAGGTAATAGAAAAAAATAAGAGTAAATACGACCCATACGTATAGTGCAATAATAGAAATCAGTAAGGAAATTGCTGAAAAAGTAATGTCTGGTGGTTTTGTAAGGTAAGGATGCGAAAAGTGTCGTGTTTTTGTCACATATTATGTCAAACGGTGCTACAAATGTGTTGGTTTCTATCACGATTCATCTAAGTGCACTGCAAAAATGGCATACGCTCACTGTAGTCAAGAGTATTTTTCTAAAAACTGTGACAAAATTGGTGAAACACCAAGTTAAACGTTGTAAAATATATCTTTATTTTGGGGTTCGTGCGAACGAGTTAAAGGTTGTATTTCGAAAAAAGCGAAGTGTTCAGTGGGTGGGATGTATTTTATATGGGAATGGGGTGTGGTGAATTCAATAAAGGGGAAGTGGGTACTGTTTTTACATTTACATACAGTGGTATAATATTTATTATGGTACGGGCTAAAATTGTTTGGCGCGAACATGGAGAATATCGATTAGAACCATAATGCGTACGATAAAGCATGTGGTGTCTGAAATAAAAAACTTGAAAGAGAGAAAAACAAGCGAATTTAGCAACCAACTAAACGTTTAGATGGTAAACGAGTGGGAAAGTAAAATAGGCAAAAGAGCGAAAATATGTGCAGTGTTCCTTGATTTCCAGAGAGCATTGGAAACAGTTGATCACGAGATTCTATTAACTGCACTGTTGTCACGAGAAAACTTCTCAAAAACAAAAAATGCCTTCGGATACAGCACAAAACTGCAGGTCCCTTCCACTCGTGCGAAAAATTTAACGCACACAACACGAGTGGTTGCAAGAAGCTAGGCCCAGGCACTTGAAGAGCTGTTGCGCCAAATTAATTTTTTTAACGCCTTATAATATTTGCGTATTATAAGGCGATATCTAAACTCAAATCCAACAAAGCTGCTGGAGCCGACGGCCTTCCCGCTGAACTTTTCAAGGCAGGAGGAGATGAGTTGGTAAGGAGCATGCACCAGCTCATCTGTAAAATCTGGTCGGACGAAAGTATGCCCGATGAATGGAACCTCAGCATCGTTTGCCCGATCCTGAAGAAAGGAGACCCTCTGAACTGCGCCAATTACAGAGGTATAAGTCTCCTCAACATCGCATATAAGATCCTGTCTGCCGTATTATGTGAACGCCTAAAACCGATCGTCAACAACCTGATAGGTCCTTATCAATGCGGTTCCAGGCCTGGAAAGTCCACCATTGACCAAATATTCACACTACGGCCGATCTTGGAAAAAATCCATGAATATAAAATCGATACGCACCACCTCTTCATCGATTTCAAAGTTGCCTATGATAGCGTGTATAGAGTCGAGTTATACTGAGCCATGTCTAGTCTTGGCATCCCTGCCAAGCTCGTCAGTTTGTGCAGAATCACGATGGAGAACTCTCACTGCTCCATCAATCCCGGTAAGAACATCACCGAACCGTTTGATGTCAGGAAAGGTCTTAGACAAGACGACGCGCTATCATGCGATCTCTTTAACATAGTACTTGAGAGAATTGTACAAAACTCACAAGCCAACACCGGAGGTACAATCTTTTACACTCGCTTATGCCGATGACATTGACATAATCGGAAGAACTCAGCGGGCCGTCAATGGGGCATTTACGAGTATTGAGATCGTGGCAGCAAAGATGGGTCTAGCGGTCAATGAAAGCAAAACAAAATATATGCTGTCTACAAAAAAGGACACCCAACATCGGCGTCTTGGACAGAACTCCACAGTAGACACATATAATTTTGAGGTAGTAAAGGATTTTGTCTACCTAGGCTCTATGGTGAACTCCGCAAATGACATCAGTAGGGAGATCACACGAAGAATTACTCTTGCCAATCGTTGTTTCTATGGGCTAAAACGGCAATTGAGTAGCAAAGCCCTATCTCAAACTACTAGGGTAACTCTTTATAAGACTCTAATCATCCCAGTCCTGCTGTATGGCGCAGAGGCATGGGCTTTGATAAAACCGGATGAGGATGCCCTTGGTTATTTCGAGAGAAAAGTTCTTCGAGCGATCTTTGGTCCCGTCTGCATAGACGGTGAGTGGAGGAGAAGGTACAATGCCGAACTATACGGCATGTACAAGGACATCGACTTAGCCAGAAGAGTTCACATACAGCGACTAAGATGGCTGGGTCATTTAGAGCGGATGGAGCCCAACCTTCCCGCTAAGAAAGTTTTCGAATCCACCCAGGATGGACGACGCAGTAGAGGACGACCTCGTGGTAGGTGGCGCAAACAAGTGGAGGGGGACCTCAACCAACTTGGCGTGTGCAACTGGAGGCAGCTGGCTCGTAATCGTGCTAGCTGGAGAGGTTTGTTGGTTGAGGCCCAGGTCCACCCTGGACCGTAGCACCATCTAAGTAAGTAAGTAAGGCGTAAATATAACCAATTATATTTCCAATTCCACTGTAATACACAAACACACAAATGGCTACAATATATCCAAAACACGGTGTTACGAATCTAGTTTTAGCTTAGTTAGAATTTAAAAAGAAAACAACTAGCTGCCACACACATCTTTCTGTCACGCATTTAGTTTCTGTGCCGCGGATAATGCAATAAGCATGCATTAGCTATATGCTTATGGAATTTTGACCCGATAAAATATGGACCCTTTTGATTGGCTCTTATTAAAATGTTGTCTCATGCAATAAGCCTTATTATTTATTTTATTGGATTCCCCTTAGTACAGATACTTCGCAAACCATTCGAACATAAACAATGAATTAGAAAGCGCACAAGGCGTATACGTAACATTTTCACTTAAATAAATAATAATAATTTTTAAGCCCTAGTAATAGACCCCTTGGAGTAAAACAATTACTGTCGTTATTTTCAATGCAGTTCACACATGTAAAATGAAGATGCAGATTAACTGGTGTTCCATCAAGTTCTATGATAATTTCAACGAGATTTTTGTCCTGTTACATCTACGTATAACTATAGGGCAAATATTGGTTTCATGAAAACCTCGATATTGAGATGTAATGAAATTTGACATTTCTATTGTAGAGAATCTCGGCTGGAATGCGACTCCAAACTTCATATCTGAGGTAACAATTCAATTTCAAAATCAACGGCATTTAACTTAATTCTTATTTTGAAATAAAATCGATTTTCTCGCAAATTGTTTATTTTTAATAAAATTTAATATTTGTATTAATTTAGATAGGTGCTATCAGATGGTGTACCAGGTTTTTCGCCAAGAAAATGGTACTGATGGTTCTTTATGGTTTTTAAACAAAACAAAATAGTTCGAAACTGATATATTGACAACAAATACTCGTACTCGTACGGATATGATACTCGTATATGGAACGGCATAGCATACCACATTTTAGAATATGAGAAAAAAATTCCTAACTTCTAATCGCATTTAAAAAAAAGCTGTGTTAATAATTTTGCTTAAATTTCGAATCTGAATAATTTGCAAGCAAATAGCATGTACAGGGTGGGCCAGCTACAAGTTTCTTTTTAAAAATTCAATAAAATAAACAAAATGAAATTTTTTCCATATATTATGGCTTCATTAGTAAGAACAAACATTCCCATTAATTATAAAATGCAACGTTGTTCAAGTGGCTGCCTCGGCTGGCCTCGCAGTAGCGCATTCTATCACTCCAATTTTCCAAGACATTGTTTATGGTTTCGGGCTGTAGCTCACGGATTGCTTGGATGATATTGTCCAAAGGGGTCAAATCGCAGCTCCGAGGCGGCCAACTGACATCGCCAAGACGGCTGATAACAGGATTTGGGAGTTTGGTGCGCAAAAGACCGATTGTGGCATGGCGCGCCATCCTGCATAAGCCAGAGGTCGTCCAAATCCATGTCTTCAATTTCAGTAAAAAAAAGTCGTTAATATGGCTCTGTAACGCCCACCGTTGACCGAAACGTTGTTCCCAGCCTCATTTTCGAAGAAAAATGGTCCAATGATGCCACCACTCCACAATCCGCACCAAACTGTCACTCTCTGTGGATGCATTGGCTTTTCGACAATAACGTGCGGGTTTTCCGAGCCCCAGATGCGGCAATTTTGTTTGTTAACGTAGCCGCCGAGATGAAAATGTGCCTCGTCAGAAAAGATGATTTTTCGCCCAAAATCGTTGTCCAATTCAAGCTGATGGTCGTGCGCTTTCAATTGCTGAATCAATTGGACCTTGTAAGCGAATAATCCCAGATCTTTGTGCAGAATTCTCCTCAGGCTAGTGCGTGAAATGTTGAGATGATGTTCGTGAATTGAGTCTCACACTCTCGGCTACAGCAGCCACATTCTCGTCTGTGCGCACCGTACGATGACGGGAACCACGAGTGTTGTCCACTAGCATACCAGTCTCACGAACTTTTTGGACAAACTTGCGTACAGCGGGTGCGGTGGGTGCTTCCTTTCGGCCAAAACTTCTTTTCAAAAAACGCACTGTTTGGGCTACACAGCGCTCACTTTGAAAATACGTTTTCAATATTTCCCAATGTTGTTCAAGCGTAAGGTGACTCATTTCGTTCCGCGAAAGTATGATACTGACTTTCTGTTAAGACTTCGAGCGGGAAACAGCTGCCAGTGTGAAAATAACCTATGATTTAAAAAGAAATCACTAGATGGCCCACCCGTTACATACACACATATAAAAAAAATTGTGCAAATCTCAAAAGGCAATATTTCTATTTCAAAAAGACAAAGTACGAGGCATATGCATCACATGACTAACATGGGAATCATTGCAGACCCTACGTGCAAGTATATAATGCGGCATTTTATCTGCCAGCGTCCTGCCTTTACAAAAACAAGACTGTGCATGGTGGGTCTCTGCGTTACGGAAATGGGTTGTTTGCAATCTTTTACCAAGGTCGAAATTTTGCGTTTCACTAAGTGTATTTAAAAATTTAACAAGGTACTGACTAGTGGTTTAAGTAAAATTTGTGTGTAAATAATTGGGATTAACTTACCTTCATCCCCACCATTCCAATTCACTTATTTCTTCATAGGAACTGTTGCCAATGAATAAGTCCTTCCTCTGGAGCATTATGCCCTCTACCTTACCAAAAATGTATGAGAATGCCTTCGGTTATTTCGAAAACAAAAAGAACTTTCCAATGATCATTGGTCCTGCCTACATAGAACCCATAAGGCGACATCCACTCAGCTAGAAAAGTTCGAGTACAACGGCTAAGATGTCTGGGATATGTAGAGCCGATGGAATTGTTTCGGGCGCTATCTACATCTTTTCCTTGTAAGGCTCATATATGTTAAATTTACCATAGTCCGACGATTCGAAGTTCGGTAAGGGGCATTCCGTCCGTCCCTATTAGAACAACCAGCGGATTTCGAGTTTCGGATTTTGATATACCCTCGAAGCATAGTATTTAGTTATTCCATTTTTATCTTAGAAACTACGGACGCGTTACAAAGGTATATGAAGTAGGATGTCCATGACTTAACCACCAGGATGGAGTAGGAGAGTAAATCTCTACATCTATAAAAGAGAATATATTTTTTCTGTTTGTCCATGAATAGGGAGTAGGTACGTAATGATACCTCAACAATATACACGTATATATCAATCGATTTGTCTTGAGAAGCGGCATAATTTAGAAATAATTTTAGTATCCTGAATCCATTATTGGGCTTTTAAACCCTTTTATATATTTTCTTAACTGGCAAAAACCATTTTCCTATGCTTTACACGCATATGTCTACAAAATGGCTGAATCAATTCGAATATGACTTGATTCCTCAATTAGTACATTTCCTGCTGAAGAAATTGAGGTATAAATCATTTTGTGATTCTTACAACGGAAGTAAAGAGTAAAAATATAATTATTTGAGATATAAAGGTATCACAGATATGCGTGGGTTATTGCAATCAATGGCCACACATTTCTCCGGCGGAGGATCAAGAATGATGGAGAGTGCACCGCGACCCTCATTAAGGATTATCGGGTAAACTATTTCAATAACAAAATTGAAAGTAATTTAAAGAAGTGTACTTGAAATCGCATATTAAAAGACCCAGCGAAGCGGGTACACCCAGCTAGTACATTTTGTTTTTAAATAATTCCTATTGCTGATGAAGTACATCTGGCTGTTAGGTATCCAGCACATTGCTTCACAGATGGGAAATCTTTCCTTTATACGATAAATAGAATATAATATTTCGAGAATGCAATCGGCTTTGCTCAAAAAAGAAATCAATAGAATAGACGAAATAGAGTTTAGGTCCTACTGCTGGTAAAAAACAATGTGTTTCTTCCTAAAAAGAAAGTAAAAGCCAAAATAGAGATGGTAATATGCGAAAGGATGAGGAAGATCGGATTTTTTTTGTGCGGACTTTTTCACAGAAGCATTCTTTGCGCTGTTGTTTATTGCCATCAACGAAATAATCTTTCAAAGCGATTGAGACCCTCTTTTTGTGCTAGGCGTCTGGAATTCATATGCAAGTGAGAACAGAAGCTCGTATATGTGGTGTATTAATTCTCTTGTCTGATTTTGAACGTCATCTTCTTCTTCCTATTTCGGCGAGATTATGATCTTAGCTCAAGGAATCATTACGCTCCCACTTGACTGTATTTCTACTGATCCGCCTGTGGGGTTTGACCTCAGAAAACATCGGCAGTCCTCCCAATTTTCGATCACTTCATTACTGAGGCAAACTAAATGCTGGTGTCATTGTATTTATGCGATCCGGGAGTTTATAGATATGCCTTTCTTTCTCGTGAAAGAATCTTTAGAACGTTCATTGATATTTCCTTTTTAACAGGGTTCAAATGAATTATTCTTTGAACATTGCAATACCAGCATCAATACCACCAATTGCAATACCACCAGAATCTCGCTCATTCTTTCTTTCACGTGAAGGCTTCCACGCATCTTCGAACTTCTTATTCGATTAAGCTGCAGTTATGCGAAGCATCTTCATCTGAGCTGCCTTTAGTTTACTCTCATACTTTTTATACATTGTCCAATATTGTGAACCGTATATGAGCGCTGGACGCCCAACTGCTCCTTCCTTCCTTCAGGTTATGGGGCATTCTATCTTCGGTCACAAAAGATAGCGCGGTTTTCCCTCCCACTTCATTCACCCTACACTCACCACAAGTTGCTTTGCTATTGATCATAGAACATTTCGCACTGTTCTATTCAAATAAATGTCTGGAATAGGCCTGCGTGGATCAGAGAATGGGCAGCACAAGTGCTCAGTCTTTTTTGGATTAATGTGGTACCCATTTACTCCAAAACGTCCACCTATACGTGCTCGTTGGAACATAGGATCATCACTCAAGATGGCTCCATCCTCAGCAAAGAATAACTGACCTACTTTGGGTACCATCACTTTACCCTTAAGCAGATAGTCAAGGACTGCAATGAAGACCGAAGGGCTTAAGACGCTTCAGTGGGGTACTCCGAATTTGCTTGGGTACTCTTCGGTTACTCCAACAGGGCATCTTACTTTTGTCATTGCTCCTTCCTATATGTCCATATGCATGACCTTAAACGACATCATTATTTAAAAAAAAAAAATTGTTTATTCCAGATCTAGAGACTATACGAGTATGTTTCCCTCGATTTTCTTATAATTTTTGTGTATTTACTAAACGTGACTGTCTTCATTCCAGAGAAAAAAAAAACCAAACCCTAAAACAATAACTACTCGTACTGTGTTATAACCGAACACAGTCCATCCAAACTCGGTCAAGACTCTGTTTATCTCTTAAATGAATAAAATCTCGTGTGCGATTGTGTATACACTTAAATATGTTCATAAAAAAATAATAACATGCTGTCAAGTGGGATTGTTTGCGCTAAAATCATACTACAACCGCTAGCTCCATGGTGCTGTGCCCATCATCATTAGAGAATCCACCACGCAGTGTTTATCTTTTTCTTTTGTTAAACTCGAATTGCAAAAGCGGTGGCATTAGTGAAAATCTAATCAAGAGGCAAAAATAGTAAAGGCCTTCTTGTGCCGGTTGTTGACTCAATGGACAATACAATCGACGTAGTGATACATGACATTTGATAAACAACACTCCACAAGACGTGCAGACTCAAAAATTACGCTGCAATAATACGTACCTTACATACAAGTGCACGAGTATGTACATCAAGCAATTGAGAAATTCGTGGGTATTTCCAATCCCACTGGGCGCCTGAACACGAGCGAAGGCAGGCGTGTATAAAAGAAGAACTTCTTTCATCATAAGGAAGTATTTCGAATTATTCATTGATTATTATTTTTAAGCCAGTTACCATTGAGCCTTCAATTGGAGTTTACATAATAGGCAGCACTGACGTGCGACATGACTATAAAACACTTGATTATGAATGCTAAATCAAAAAATCTATTCATGATCACTAATTGAATGTTTTTTGGATTGTAAATTGGAATATCTACATTTAGTTGGCGCCCCTCCCTCTAAAGCTAAATGATTGAGTTTTTTGTCTGCCAAATATTGAATGAATTGAAGTAAAATTGACCATGAAATGTTGTCAATCAATACAAGTAGTTGTTGGAAGAAAAATTATTAAACTGCTGCCAAAGATATATATAGAAACTTATGGTAAACAGGAGAGTAGAATATAAAAACTGGAATCAAGTGGAACAATGAAATTTAAAATGAACAAGAAAAGGGCATGAGTCACTTGCATCTAACTGCTTCTTCTAAAAAACTGGTAGAGGTGAGACTGAATATTCTAGTTATGACAATTTGTAGTATTCTGCCGTTAACTTTGCCTATAATGCCGATGTTTTAACCGGTTACATTTGTGAATAAATCGTCTGTCAAGCATGTGTCAAAACTGAAACTAGATACTCCAATCTTTATTCTTAAGCTACAAGTTGCATTAAAAGATATAAAGAACTATAAGGCCCCAGCGCTCGATGGAACACCTGTAGAGTTTTATAAGAATGCAACGCCAGTTTTTTACTTAATTTTTCTAAGAAACTTTTGCTTGAAGAAACACTCCCAGAGTTATTTGTAAAATCGTTGTCTTTTGCCATTTTTAAGAAAAGAGATAGCAGCCAACGTGAAAATCATAGAGGCATTTCTATACTTTGTACGTTGAGAAAGATTTTCGCGCAAATACAAGACTACAGGTTAATCAGATGGGTTGATTTAAATAACCGTCTTTGTACTTTTCAGGCCGGCTCTCGCTCCGGTTTTTCGACGGTGGATCAAATTTCCTCTCTTACGAGTCGCGTTAGGAGAAAAAAAATGATATTCATTTTCTGTAGACTTCAAGTCAGCCATCGACACGGTCAATAGAAGCACGCTACTTTACAAAATAGCAGTGGGTCAAAAATCGAAGTTAACATAGGCTCCATAATCTATTCGATGAAACCTGATATTGTTCGGTTAATAAGACTTCCGAAACATGGCAGTGTGTTTCATGCGGAAGTTCTGGCAAAGAGGATACCAAACGCATCATGTTTCATTGTCCACGATATTATAAAGACTTGCTGGGTCTTCATAATATCAGCACCTGCTGGTGAATAAACAGGGTGAGGATGTATCCCCATACAACATCGCCAGACAGATGATGAGCGAGTAAGATGACTGGCAAGCAATAAGCGATACTGTGGCAACCATTATGAAGGAGCAGCGAAAACAGGAGTGACAACGACAGCAGTCTGCAAATGCGAATGAGCCGAGTGCCTAAGCTGAAGTCCTTCTATTGTCCAACGTGCACGGAAGCAGTCGAGGATACCAAAAACATCATGTTTTTTTTTTTTATATATAATTTGCGCGTGCCAAAGGGATTATTAATACCCTTATACTGGTTCTCAGGGCACGGGCGGTTGGGAAAAGGGGGGAAAGAGACAGAGGAGATGCCGGTTTGCGTTGGCTTTAAATGTCTGTAGGCTGTAATGATGAGGAAACACAGAGGCTGGTAGATCGTTCCACAAACGTGTTGTTCGGCTTATAAACGAATCCCTATATTTGACAGTACGTCCGAAGTTGGGCTTGAGGGTGAACTGATGTGCATTCGAAGCATGATGCGTTTTGCGGGTGAAGTTTTGAAGGGGAGGAATGCAGCTGGCTATTTCGCTGGAGCATTTTTTGTAAAAGAAGCGATAAAAAAGGGAAAGACATGAAACATTTCTACGATGTTCAAGTGAGACTATTGAGTTCACAATGTCTCTATCACCTATTAGTTTTAACGCGCGGTTCTGTACCCTATCCAGAATGTGCAGAACGGTCTTGGGTGCACCAGACCAGATGTAGGCGTTATATTCAGCTTTGGGCGGATGAATGCCTTATAGATGGAGGCCAGATCAGACGGGGTAAAATATTTCTTGCACCGCTTAAGGAATCCTAGACATTTTGCAGCATTTTTGGCGACTTCGAATATGTGATCGTTCCATCGAAGACGGTTATTGATGCATATTCAGCGATACAAGTACCATTCATGGATAATGGTTAAGGGTCTTGGTTTCGCTTGAGAGACAGAAGACAGCATTGAGTATTGGATACATTAAATTCCACTCTATTGATTGAACCCCATTTGGTTATGCTGTCCAGGTCGGAATTTAATGTGTTTAACATACGATGTCGTTCCTCTTCTACGGCCGAAGAGCAGGGACGTGAGCTAGGGAAAGAATATGAAAAACTGAGGGTACTGTCATCAGCGAAGGAATGGATTGGATTAGAAGTAGCAGACAAGAGGTCATTTATAAAAATGAGAAAGAGAGTCGGAGACAAAACGGAGCCCTGGGGAACTCCAGCATTTATATGGTGAATTACAGACTTGAAGCCGTCCAAGACAACTTGTATTGAACGGTCTGAAAGGTAATTTCTAATCCATTGAAGAAGAGACTCATCGATGCCATATGCACGCATTTTCGACAAAAGAGACTGATGCCAAACTCTGTCAAATGCCTTAGAAATATCGAGCGCAACCATCTTTGTTTTGCCGAAGTGATGTAGAGATTGGTTCGTACTGTGGACTTGTCCCATGGAAAATTCGACGCTCTCAAGTACAGGTGGTGACAAAGTACTATCTGGCAGGGTGGAGTTTGCTGCGAAGTGAGCAGCAAGCAGATTGGCTTTGTCTAAGGAGCTGACAGCTGGAATGTCATTATAAATGAGCGTTGAGATGGCATGCGAGGCAGAATTTTTAATATTTTTGACGAATGACCAAAAATGTTTACTACCTTTGGGACATTGTAGAATTTTTTGCCTCAATTTTTTGTCATATAGCAACTTTACACGTCGAATATGAGCATTGCAGTCATTTCTGGCTTGTTTAAACTTCTTTCGGTTTTCCTCAGATTTGTTGGCTTTATAAGACCGAAAACTTACCTCTTTCACCCTGATAGCCTCTTTGCAGCTCTGGTCAAACCACGATTTTGCCTTAGGTTTGATGCTTTTTGTTCTGTTAGGAATAAAGGCATCCATACCTAAGAGGATGGTGTCAGTAATCATATCAGCGGCGGCATCCACGTCGCTATCGAGGAAGCACAGCTACCAGTTAAAACTCCTAAAGAAACTATTAAGGCCGTCCCAATTGGCTTTCTCGTAACGCCATACTTTTCTTTTGGGAGTTTTTTCTTTAACTGTGTGGTCAGAATACGAGAATTTAGCTGATACGATGTTGTGGTCGGACCGGCCTAGAGGCGCTAAAACATCAATGATGTATTTATCAGGGTGTGAAGTAAGAAACAAGTCCAGAGTGTTGGCAGAATGACTTACAATGTCCGGTATACGTGTAGGCTCATTTACAAGCTGAGTCAGATTGTTTATCAAAGTTCATCATACCTTCCTTCGGGTGTTGTCTGGCCAGAATGTCGAAGCCACTCCGAATTGTGTATATTGAAATCGCCCGCAATGACGATTTTAGTATGAGGATACAGGGAGACAATTCGTGTGATGGAATCGGACAACGCATCAAATTCGTTAAAAGTCGAGTTGCTATCCGCACTAGGGCTTCTGTAGATAAAACAGTAGTGGATTATTTGCTTACGGACGGTGAATTTTAGCCATTTGAAATTAAATTCCGGATTGGAACAGTGGCCATACTGTGGTGGAACTTGGTAAGCTATATCACTACGGACGTAAATGGCGAGGCCGCGATGGGGAAAGAATAATGACACTAAGTTATATCCAGGCAGCTTTAGATCGGAAGATTCTTCGACTACCTGTGTTTCGCTCAGTGCCAAAACAGCTGGTTTATGGGAATAAGCATGGGCGTATAGATCAAAGAAATTCGTTCGAAGCCCACGAATGTTCGTATAATAAACCCTAAATTCTAAATTCCCTCATGTTCCATTGTTCACGATATTATGAAGACCTGCTGTGTCTTCCCAGGATCTAGAAACACTGCTCTCGGAGAATACTGCTTCAATAACTTGGGCGAATTGAGTAAAGTAGTGGGCCGATTCTGACCAAACTTTACAGAAACTTTACCCGGCCGGCGACGTGCGTTGCTGTACCTAACAAAAAAAAAATAGTACTTAAGTATTTTACTAATAAATTACTACGAAAGTAGTGGGCCGATTTTGACCAAACTTCACACGAACACTCTCGAGACAATACCGAGATTCTCTGAAAAGTTGAGCTCAATTCGTTCGGTGGTTTCGACGTCCATAGCATACAAGCAAACAAACAAAGAAATAAACAAACAAACAAACAAACATACAAACAAACAAACGAACATACATTGTATTTTATATATAAGAAGAAGATGAATCCAAGTTCGAGGTATTTGGCACAAAAGAAGATTTTTCTTTCGACGCAGCGCTGAACAAAAGATTCTACCAGACTGTATGGTTCCTATGGTTAAGCACGGAGGCGGTTCTATTATTATGGTCTGAGGATGTTTCTCATCAAGTGGAGTGGCAGATCTGGCTCGAGTAATTGGATAAATGAATAAGCAGGCATACAAACTAATATCGAAAGAAAACGCTGTGACCTCTGGACTAAGATTAGTTGACGAAGGATTCGTATTTCAACAGAACAACGACCCTAATAGAGGAGAGATCAATAAATCTTACAAATCATGATATGGTCGCCGTAATCACCATATTTAAACCCTATTAAACTATTGTGGGAAGAGCTGGATAGAAGTGTCCGGGATCAATGTCCATCATCGAAATCTGCATTGTGGAATGTACTATTTGATTGCTGGAGCAATATACCACAGGCAACAATTCAAAAAGTGATAGCTAGAATGTCAAGAATTGTAAGGAAAAGTAATCAAATGTGGCAAATGTGGCTTTTTCGATGAAAAATCGGCTTAGGTCATTCTTCTTCTTTTTAATAAATTCAAATTCCTTTATATTAAGAACAAAATAAAAATATTTGTCTTCTTATTTTGATTTCATATATGTATATTCCCCGAGGTTTATTCGATGTTAGATCTTGTTTTTCCTTCGCGCACTTGGAGTGTGCTCAAGTGTATGTATGGTCCGCAATATATGTGAAAGGCGAATGAGAGAGATTCAACTGCGATCTCTAAGAGCCGTACCAACAGTGGATGTATTATAGATAAAGAAAACTATAGTTTAGACCATGTCTATTAGGAAGTCCCTTGATGCCTTCAATTGTGGTTTAAGCCAAATAACAATGGACAAACTATGGCAGTCAGTTTAAAGTTTTTATCTTAGACTATAATAGAATTTTTTAATAGAAATATACCAGTATATGCTGGATCATCCCGCTTGTATACTTTATTTTGATAATACCTGCCTTATTCATTCGCGCCTAGATGTATCTCATATAAAAAAACTCATGCATGATAGTTCATTTATTTCTTCCATGTTTTCAGGGGTTCCATACCCGATCGGCATAACGAATATGTGTTATTCTGGCTAAAAAATGGTTTGATGAAGCAGGAATCGTTCCTCGTATTACAAAAATGGTTTCTAGATTGCTCTTTTAAAAACCATAAAAGAAAACTGCTTATTTTAACCAAAATTTTACTACGCCACATATATGTACTGTACATATTGCAGCATTCACAAAAGTATTTTCTACACTGTATTAAGTGCGGATCTGGCAGCACTACAACCATGATCACCACAAGTAGTTAGGCCCACTTTTTCAGTGCTGAGTTAACTCTGAGTTAAACCAGAGTTAACTAACTCTGGATTCAAATTAATCTGGAGTTAATTCATGAAGCAGTTTTTCAGTGCAGGATTAATTTTGACTCCATGAGTGGTGTTTAATTTATGCATGATTTATCGATTCAGCTATCAGAAAACTATCGAAATCTATCGATTCTATACTGTTAAGTGGGATATACACGATACAACCAAATTGTTACTATAGACATGTTTTTTTGAGGGATTTACTGTACTCACTTTTAAAATTTCAAAAAACGACATGTACTCACTTTTAACTCATTTCTTGAAGTAAAACCTTCTGAACTTTAGGTGGCGCTGAATTTCAGTCAAAGAAACTATTTTGTTCCGTACAGGTTGTTGTCAAGCTTATTTAAGCGAAGGCAAACAATTTTGATGAACAAGTCAGATTAAATCGAAATCAATTCGCCGTACTCACTTTCTATAGCCACTTTGTTTACTGACTAAATTATACTAATTTTATACTCATTTTTGTTTTGTTTTTGCTTTGCGTGTAAAATAAAAGTGAGCAGAGTGTAGATTCATTAAGAAAACACGCCCTATATTGTGTTGATAAAGACAAAGACATTATAGAGTGTAAAAGAAGGCACCGAACAAATTCTGAGAATAAGGCAAAGGCATGAACTGAAATTGCCAAAGAGTCTAAAATCTGTCAAAAACATTTACTCATTTAATCCAGGGTTAACTCACCAAATTCGCAAGGTTAACTCGGAGTTAACTCAGGATTAAAACTGACTGGAAAACATGTTTCTGAGGTTAACTCTAGTTTAATACCGAAACTCAGATGATCTCGCAATGAAAAACTGGGCCTTAGTCATACAGTTCATACCCTTAGTTATTTCCATTCAATGACATATTATACATGGACTGCTAGTGAAATGACACTTTCATACTATGTCTGCAGAAAAATGTGTTCCAACATCTCCAGCTCCCTTGCTTCAGTGCGGAATTAAACAGAAACAAAATATCCGCCATCATTAATATCCCCCATAGAAACTTGCATCATCTGTGTTTGTTCAAGTGTACTGGCTGTAAAAAACTGCTAACATTTAAATTGTTTCAATATTTATTGCCATATATGTCACTGCAAATATTTTCTTGTTTTCTACAGTTACAATATTACGAATTTAAATTTCCTTGTAACACAACCTGTATTGTGAATCACAGCCAACCACATACCACTTTATTTTTTCTCCATCTTCCTTCTTTTAGTTAGAGTTATTATTTATTCCACAATTAAATGTTCCCAGCTTATTTTTCCACAATCAAAAACAGAAATCAAACCACAACTTCTTTTTTCCATTGGCTCGCGAACTGTCAAACAAAGTACCAGTTTCCAATTTTTCCCGCTGTGAAACAAGGGAGCTTGAGATGTTGGAACATGCGTGAATTTGGGCACTAGCAGTCTATATAAAATACGTCAATAGCCGTGTTTTGTTTTCGTCGTGAACTGGTTCAGTTCATATTTTTACACAGGATGCAAAAACAACAGCACTTAAGCTGGTTTAATTTTCGTGAACCTGAATTTCTATCCCATATCTCACCACTAGATGGCTTTTCAGGAAAAAAAATTATATGTAAAGCTTGGCAGCTCTGTTGAATGTCAGAAGTAAATCATAGTTATTTGTTGTATCCTCACTTTCTGACATAAGTATCTAAAAACACTTCATTACAATATTAGGCAAATATAAGAATTTTGCAATGTTATTGCTGGGGTTCTTTTAAATAAAACTGTCTTTGCTGTATTTTAACCGTTTATTTATTATCAAGTACCAACTTTACTTTAGCTCAATATTCAATCACTTTATTCTTTATTTATTTAAAATTAAACTGTCTCTACGGATTTACCACCATAATGTCGCTTATTTTCACCACTGGTCGAGTCTCTCTTTTAATCGCTGTATACACTTTATTAACAACTGTACCGACGGTAGTTGTGGTATGTGTACTTATACAAAATGCAAGAGTTCTAGAACATGCTAGATGTCACTAGGGGTGGTGAATTAATGATTGTGAATAATTGGAACATTGTGTGGTAATTGTGGAACATTGGCACATCCGGTTTGGTGGGAATATTTACCGCTGGCAGGTTTGACGAATAGATGTCGTCGCTTACAGTTTGGAAAACTGTGTTTAAGTTTGGTACACAATCCATGCAGTACTTTGAGTCGATGCTACAATAATAAGCACTTTTCTAATTTCGATTGCTATTTTTTCGCCATCATGAAATCTCTAGGTGAACCAGGACGGTTTTTTTTATTTTGAGATGAACTAGTTCAGTTCACGGGAAAAACAAAACGCGGCTAATATCTCCATTGGTCTGGGTTATTATGGGATATAATATCTATCTATCTGGGTTATCTATGGGATATAAATACACCAACCACCAGATGGAAACACAGTCGATCTAATGGGAAACAAAGATAAAGTAGTGCGATTTCTGTGAGATTTGATAGTAGTGTACTTATAGGGACATACAGTCCAACATATCTGACAGGTGTTCACAAGGCCCAACATATCTGACAGACATGATCTGGCAAACTCAAATCTGGCCGTGTGAACGCAAGAAACGACGGTCTGTCAGACATGGCGGACGGTTTTTTTTGATATTTTAGTTGTTGGACAGACATATCTGATAGTGTAAATGAGTGCCTGTCTGACCTGGAGGAAATTTCATTTCCGAAAAGATATTCACGCTGTGTGGTTGTTCGCGGAAAATATCCAAGTATCACAGATAACCGCAACTGACATCGTTGATGGTTTGTGTACTAAATAACAAGACAACCGAAAATAGCGAGTATCCAAGAAAGGATGCAATCGGTTCGTTCATTGACCAAGAATATAATCGCAAAAGACGGGAGCAGTGGTTTGTGTACTAGATGGCAAGATAATCAGTAATGGCGAATGTCCAAGATATTGCGTAATCGCTTCGTCTGGTACAATCGATTAGTTCATTGACCAAGAAATAATGCTGATTTGTCAAATAAATATGAGTACCAAGAAAAAAAAATTTCCCAAACACATGCAAAAATGTCTCAACTGTCAAGTACGCTAGCGGATCAGATGGTGCCATGAAATAAAGTCTAACACAAAAAGGTTCAAAATGTTTCGCTCGCTAACGGGATTTCAATCTTTTCTCCGCAGTGTTTAGCCGCTCGCGCGACTTCATCGCTCCGGTAATAGTATGTCAGGCAGGCGCATATAACTTGGATTTAAGCTTATGACAGTTGACAAAACACAAAATCGAATGCAATCTTAAGTAATGACATACCTGACGTTATTGAAGATATTCAAATCGGGCTTAAATGTCGTTATATAGGTAGCTCCAAAAATAATCTATTAGCATGATTTTGTATCATATTTTTAGGTATAGTAATTTTGAAGATAGAGGGAAGAACACACACTTTTTCAAATAGCTCAGACTTCAATCAATAAATAAATAATCGCATCAGCTATACTTAATTTCTTAAATCATTGAACCCCTCGATGGGCATAGGGCGTCAATAACGTTTCCGCGCCATCTTGTTCGGACTGCTGCAACACATTTGAGCTTCCTCCAACTCATTCCCAAAGAACTTGATTCCTCCTCGACTGTCCTGCGCCCGGTGTTCTACCTGCCTAGGTAAGCAGATTTCACTGCACGACGTATTTCGCAATGGAGTTGTCTTCACGCTGAAGTGTGTGTTCGATCCACTGCCACTTTCTCCTTCGCACAGTAATGTCTATAGGTTCTTGGTCCGTTCTCAGATAAAGTTGTTCGTTGGAGATACGATTGGGCCAAAAGATCCTAAAGATGATTCTTAGACATTTGTTTACGATGCAGCTTGCGTGTGATCTTCCAAGTACTGCACCCATACAGGAGTACTGATTCTACAGTCGCAGCTTGATTCTTAAGCTGAGAGCATTGCTTCTCCAGACTTTCGATAGCACTCCGAACGCAGCTTTAGCCTTCCCGATTTTGCTGCATACATCCAGTTCGGTTGGTAGGCTGGTCAAACGGTAGTGCATGCGATCATATGAAAACACAAGCGTTTTCACTCAGCTGAGGCCTACCAACTCCTACTCTCACCCTCCACGCGGTGACAGCCGGGTGCCTAGTACCTTAATCCAAGAAATGGGTAACCAACCCCGTTTGGCGGATTCTTGGTGGCAGCAGATGAGAGAGGGGGGGAAGAGTGCTTTTCTCACTAGAGCACTTCTTCCTGTTCCAGGCGGCAGCGGACGAATTCCCTAGACGGAGTCAACGGTGGCGTCTATAGTTCCAGTTAGGTTGAACTTAGTGAATACCTTGCGCGAGCTGCTTCGACGTATTCGGATCACAGGTCGGTAAGGAATTTCCAATGTTGGTCAGGACATTGGAATAGAGATGGTGGCGGAGGAGCCCTTAATGGGCCAACGGCAGCGCTCATACTCCCGTAGTGGACTACTGGCACCAGTGTACCCGGCCCCTCGTCCTAGGGGAATAATTAAGGAACTGGCCCTCCAGGTTGGGGGTTGTGCCGTCGGGGTAACTTCCCTAGTACGTAAAAAGCGCATGGTTCCGAAACAACCAAAAGCCTCGGACAAGGATGACTCAACTAATGACGACCCCAGCAAACGAAATAAGGACAACGACCTTCGGATCTTTACGTGGAATGTTCTGTCCCTTTACAGACCACGTGCAGCCGAACACCTAGCAGAGGCCCTAGACTGCTATAAAGCAGATATTACCGCCATCCAGGAAGTGCGATGGGATGGGCCGGGCAAAAAGATGATGAAAAACTGTGACATCTACTACGGTGATTGCTACAGAGGCAACAGGCAACGCTTATTCGGATGCGGATTTGTCATACGCGGCAGACTTAGGCAAGAAGTCTTAAGCTTCCGACACGTGAGCGAGCGTATTATGACTATCCGGATCAAGGCTAAATTCGCTAACATAAGCCTAATATGTGTTCATGCCCCCACAGAAGAAAAGGACCCTGCCACCAAAGAGTGTTTCTACGAGCTCCTCGACAAAACATACGAGCAATGTCCTAAATACGACTTTAAAATCATATTGGGCGATTTTAACGCCAAAATAGGAAAGGAGGACGTCTTTGGTAGGGCAGTCGGTAAGCATAGCCTACACGATACCACGTCTGATAACGGACTAAGGCTAATTGATTTCGCTGTGGAGCGAAATGTCACCATAGCAAGCACATGGTTTCCTCATCTCGATATTCATAAGCAGACATGGCGGTCCAATGATCATGTAACGATCAACCAAATTGATCATATTGCGATCGACGCAAGGCATGCCTCCAGTATTCTGGATGTCCGGACCTTCCGAGCGGCCAACATAGACTCGGATCATTACCTTGTTGTAGCCAAGGTACGAATGCGGATATCCCAATCTGAGCAACAAAGAAGAATTACTGTGAGAAAATTTAACGTCGAAAAGCTACAATCGCAAGAGACCGCCAGACTCTTCGCTGAACGCGTATCCCGAAATCTCTCAATCACCCCTTTGCCGCCAGCATCAAGTACCTAAGACCAGTGGCAACGCTGCCAACATGCCATCAGAAATGCCGCGACTGATGTACTGGGTCTCGCTCGACCACCACCGCGAAACCCCTGGTTTGACGAAGAATGCCGGCGAGTACATGCAGCAAAACAAGAGGCATACAAGGCGGCGCTGCAAAGGAAGACGAAGCTGCTCGCGAGCTCTACGAGCAAAAGAGACGGGAAGAACATCGGCTTCTCCAAAAGAAGAAGAAAGAGCATGAGAAGCGCGCGTTTGAGAATATCGAGAGTCTATACTCCAGGAACAATGTACGGAAGTTTTACCAAAAGGTAAAAAGAACGTGTCAGAGAAGTAATACCCGTACAGAAACATGTAGAGATGAAAATGGAAACCTCGTAGTAGAATCACAGTCGGTGCTGAGAATATGGAAAAACTACTTCTGCAGACTGTATAACGGCGACGAAGACCAACATCCCGCTGTCAGGCAGAATGAACCATTCAACATAGACGATGATAGTCAAAATTTCCGTCCACCTGACCAAAACGAAGTGAGGATAGCAATATCCAAGCTAAAATCCAACAAGGCTGCTGGACCTGACGGCTTACCGGCCGAACTTTTCAAGGCAGCTGGGGATGAATTGGTAGAGTGCATACACCAACTCATTTCTAATATTTGGTCAGACGAGTGTATGCCTGATGAATGGAATCTCAGCATCGTTTGCCCGATCCACAAGAAAGGAGACCCCCTCAACTGCGCCAATTATAGAGGCATCAGTCTCCTCAACATCGCATACAAGATCTTTTCTGCGATATTGTGTGAACGCCTGAAATCCTTTATCAACAGCCTGATTGGACCCTATCAGTGCGGTTTCAGGCCAGGAAAGTCCACCATCGATCAAATCTTCACACTTCGGCAGATCCTGGAGAAAACCCAAGAATTCCAAATCGATACTCATCACCTCTTTATCGATTTCAAGGCCGCCTATGACAGCATCTATAGAGAAGAGCTTTATAGAGCCATGTCTAGTTTTGACATCCCTGCCAAACTTGTCCGTCTGTGCAGGCTGACGATGGATAACGCTCGCTGCTCCGTCAAGGTCGGTAATGACCTCACCGAGACCTTTGATGTCAAGAAAGGCTTTAGACAAGGTGACGCGCTGTCATGTGACTTCTTCAATATTGTACTTGAACGGATTGTGCGGAACTCACAAGCCAACACCGGAGGCACAATCTATTACAAGTCTGTACAACTGCTTGCATACGCCGACGATATAGATATTATCGGAAGATCTCAGCGGGCTGTCACCGGTGCTTTTGCAAGCATTGAGGCGGAAGCGGCCAAAATGGGTTTGGCGATAAACGAGGGCAAAACCAAGTATATGCTGTCAACTAGAAGGGAAAACCAACACCGACGAATTGGACAAAACGTCACCGTGGGCAGCTATAACTTCGAGGTAGTAAGGGACTTTGTCTACCTTGGCTCTGCTATAAACTCGAAAAACAAAATCAGTGCAGAAATCAATCGAAGAATAACTCTTGCCAATCGCTGTTTTTTTGGGCTTATAAGGCAATTCAACAGTAAAGCCCTATCTCGAACAACTAAGGAGACTCTATATAAGACCTTGATCATCCCAGTCCTACTTTACGGCGCTGAAACATGGACTTTATTAAAAGAGGATGAAGATATCCTTGGTCGCTTCGAGAGAAAAATTCTTCGTAAGATTTTCGGTCCCGTTTGTGTTGACGGGTTTTGGAGGAGAAGATTCAATCACGAACTATACGAGCTGTACAGCGACATCGAACTAGTCAAAAAACTGCGTATTGGACGTCTGAGATGGCTAGGACATGTAGAGCGAATGGACACCAACGCTCCGGCCCGCAGAGTCTTCTAATCTAACCCCGAGGGACGACGCAGTAGAGGGAGTCATCGCCGTAGGTGGCGCGCACAAGTTCAAGGGGACCTCGACCAACTTAGAGTGCGCAACTGGAGGCAATTAGCTAAAGACCGAGCTAAATGGAGAGGCTTGTTGGTTGAGGCCCAGGTTCACCCCGAATTGTAGCGCCACCTAAGTAAGTAAGTATCCAGTTCGGTGCAACCGAGGTTAGCCGGACCACACTTCCTAAGTATAGCAAGTTGTCTATTTTCTCGACTGTCCGGCAATGTTGAGTTGAGCGAGGATTTTAAAAGTGCTCAGGGCCTTTACTTGGGCTGTTTTTATCTTGAGCCCCACTTTATTCACCTCAGCTTCTAGATTTTGGGCCATCAAATGAAGGTCCATTAACCGATGTGAAAGTAGGTAAGCATCGTCAGCGTAGTCGAGGTGTTTAAGAAAAGTTGTCATAGTCCATCGAATTCCATTGTTACCTTCCGTCAGTGCTGCACGGAGAACATCGCTGATGACCACCAATAATAATAGCGGTAACAGTATGGAACCGTGATTTACTCCACTTTGAACTTCAAAGTCCACCGACACCTTACCATTGTGTAAGACGTGACACTTACTTCTCTCATATGTAGCCTTGATCGTAGCTATACGTTTTTCTGGGATGCCTCTCTTACGCAAGGCCAACCAGATAGCATCTCGATTCAAGCTGTCTAAATCTCTAGTCGATAAACAGTAGATGTAGCGGAGACTTATACTCGACGCATTGCTCTGTTATGATCCGTAGGGTATTTATGTGGCACCGGCTATGTCTAGAGACTAAAATTCTATGATACTTATTCAGTATAAGAACAATGCATGCAGGAAATTTAGTTTGCAGTTTAAGAGCTAAATGGTGGTGACAGACAGACAAAAAGAATGACGGACGGAAGGACGAAATATGTAATACGGAATCCCTGAAAACGCTGCCATTGAATTAATTTAAAGAGTCTAACAACACTCCATAATTGTGAAAAAAGTTCTGTTTGCAAATTTTTTGACTGTGTGTGTAGACAGTTCATTTAAACTAAAAATCATGCTCATTTTTAAATTAAAATAAAAAATAAACTTTTATTTAAGCAACTTCCATGATTTTTTTCTGAGAATTCTTTTCTTTCAATTAATATATGTAGTTTATCCAGAAAGTGATTCCAAAAGTTTTGATGAAATAGATAAAACTGGTGAAAATGTCATTCGTATCTTCGGCCTATATCCGTTTTTATCAGCAATGTACTCAACAACAGTCTCAATATTTCCGCTTCTGTAAGTGTATGTGCCGGTAACAACAAGTTCTTCGTTATCAGTGCCAGGATTCAGGATCATACCCTCTTGAATTCGGTAGGAGTTATCAGATGTTCTGTGTATCTGTATGAAAAAAAGACAAAACTACTTCTTAGTGAAATATTATGCACTCATTTTTATTTGCGAAGTCCGTATTTTGTTTTGCGTTTTAACACCTTAATTCTCCAAAAAAAAAAATTTTAATATTTACTTACATATAAGGGAGAAGTACTTTGCAATTATTTAAATGGATATAGTCGATAACTAAACCGACAACATACCAATTATTAACCGAACACATTACCACAACGCCATGGTGTTTGAGAACTTATAACGAATCATGTTTTGGGTATAAAGTTGTTCGTTAGATTTGAGGAACTGTAGATTCATAAGTATAGAAAATCATTTAGGTACTAGGTCGATTAAGGTAGGTTAATTAATCCTGGGTCACATAGTTTTCGTCTTTTTTTAATTTTGCATCATTTTCAAGTAGCAAACTTACACATAAAGAAATCCATCCTCAGTTTGTTTATTTTTGTAATCCGATACAGTCACAATATCCAGAGCTTGCTTGGCAGGTGACACCGCAGATGTCTGCAATGAGACTTCCTGTTGCGTTGTTGTGCATACCACCAAACATATCACAAGGATGCACTATATGCAGAAAAAAAAAACAAACAACACAAAAAAGCTCATCAAGTTATTAATTCGTAATACGAGTTTTAAGTTTAACATACCAAATTTAGTGATGCCATTTTTAGTAACACAACTAGTTATGTAACTAGACACGAAGAAGTTGATTAATTCAGACGCTAAAGCAGACTAAAGTTGATCTTCAACTACAAGTTTATTCACATATTTTTTCCTCGCACTTTTCGTTAGCAAAAATAGGAGAAAGATACAGAAGAAGGTATAAGATTGCTAACTTAAAATCTAAATAAATTAACATGCAATGTCATTAGTAGATGAGATAAAGTGTGTGCCATAGCAATGGTATTCGCTTTGTGTGCTTGGGTATGGTCAAGAAGTAGATACACATATCTACTGTCCAAGAAATGAGTATAAGATACAATGTTCGATGCAATGTCTTAATACAATGCCTTTTGGCATTCAACACACTTTTTACTCGAATCACATTATCACAGCTGTTGTGTGAAATAAGATAATTATAGACAAACTCATCTTAAATGTGAAGTTTTTGAAGGTTTATAACTTCCACGTAACACAGCACTATAATTTAGCACTTTGCCGGTTTATATATGAAAGTTAAGTTTAAAATGCTAGAAAATATAGTGCAAGAGCTCATAATGTCTCAATGAAATCAAGTATGCATATTTATATGGGTAAATTCATGCAACTGAAGGTCTAACTGAAGATGTTAAAATTATCTCACTACCATTGGAATATCTTTTTGAATTCCTTTGGGTATTTTCTGTTGACATACTAGTTCATACATATAATTATTAATCAATATCTTCTAAACTATTTACGGTTCAAAGCTTAGCTTCAAAACCAGCTTTTTATAATATAAAATTAAAATGAGGTATCATAGCATAATGATCAAAATAACCGGTAACGTGCCATTGACCCTTGCAGTGATTCTATAGTTGCTCGGACGTGCTTCTACTTTGAGCTTTTACAAACCAAAAATTAAAATTAAATTATATGGATTTTGTCTTAGCTAAAACCTGAAACGTAAAGAAAATAATTCATATAGGAATCGAGTTAAGACCACAACACACTATTAAAGAAGTCGTAAGACTTCTCGTACTTCCAGTCACAAATGGGTTTAGCGAGAAACGAGAGCAAAACCAAGTATGTATATGTCGTCAACAAGAAGGGAGAGCCAACACCGACAAATTGGACAGAACGTCACAGTCGGCAGCTATAACTTCGAGGTAGTAAGGGACTTTGTCTACCTTGGCTCTGCTATAAACTCGAAAAACAAGATCAGCGCAGATATCAAGCGAAGAATAACTCTTGCCAATCGCTGTTTTTTGGGCTTATATCGCAATTCAATAGTAAAGCCCTCTCTCGAACTACTAAGGAGACTCTGTATAAGACCCTGATCATCCCAGTCCTGCTTTATGGCGCTGAAACATGGACTTTATTAAAAGAGGATGAAGATATCCTTGGTCGCTTCGAGAGAAAAATTCTTCGTAAGATTTTCGGTCCCGTTTGTGTTGACGGGTTTTGGAGGAGAAGATTCAATCACGAACTATACGAGCTGTACAGCGACATCGAACTAGTCAAAAAACAGCGTATTGGACGTCTGAGATGGCTAGGACATGTAGAGCGAATGGACACCAACGCTCCGGCCCGCAGAGTCTTCTAATCTAACCCCGAGGGACGACGCAGTAGAGGGAGTCATCGCCGTAGGTGGCGCGCACAAGTTCAAGGGGACCTCGACCAACTCGGAGTACGCAACTGGAGGCAATTAGCTAAAGACCGAGCTAAATGGAGAGGCTTGTTGGTTGAGGCCCAGGTTCACCCCGAATTGTAGCGCCACCTAAGTAAGTAAGTATTCAGTTCGGTGCAACCGAGGTTAGCCGGACCACACTTCCTAAGTATAGCAAGTTGTCTATTTTCTCGACTGTCCGGCAATGTTGAGTTGAGCGAGGATTTTAAAAGTGCTCAGGGCCTTTACTTGGGCTGTTTTTATCTTGAGCCCCACTTTATTCACCTCAGCTTCTAGATTTTGGGCCATCAAATGAAGGTCCATTAACCGATGTGAAAGTAGGTAAGCATCGTCAGCGTAGTCGAGGTGTTTAAGAAAAGTTGTCATAGTCCATCGAATTCCATTGTTACCTTTCGTCAGTGCTGCACCGAGAACATCGCTGATGACCACCAAGAATAATAGCGGTGACAGTATGGAACCGTGATTTATTCCACTTTGGACTTCAAAGGCCACCGACACCTTACCATTGTGTAAGACGTGACACTTACCTCTCTCATATGTAGCCTTGATCGTAGCTATACGTTTTTCTGGGATGCCTCTCTTACGCAAGGCCAACCAGATAGCATCTCGATTCAAGCTGTCTAAATCTCTAGTCGATAAACAGTAGATGTAGCGGAGACTTATACTCGACGCATTGCTCTGTTATGATCCGTATGGTATTTATGTGGCACCGGCTATGTCTAGAGACTAAAATTCTATGATACTTATTCAGTATAAGAACAATGCATGCAGGAAATTTAGTTTGCAGTTTAAGAGCTAAATGGTGGTGACAGACAGACAAAAAGAATGACGGACGGAAGGACGAAATATGTAATACGGAATCCCTGAAAACGCTGCCATTGAATTAATTTAAAGAGTCTAACAACACTCCATAATTGTGAAAAAAGTTCTGTTTGCAAATTTTTTGACTGTGTGTGTAGACAGTTCATTTAAATTAAAAATCATGCTCATTTTTAAATTAAAATAAAAAATAAACTTTTATTTAAGCAACTTCGATGATTTTTTTCTGAGAATTCTTTTCTTTCAATTAATATATGTAGTTTATCCAGAAAGTGATTCCAAAAGTTTTGGTGAAATGGATAAAATGGGTGAAAATGTCACTCGTATCTTCGGCCTATATCCGTTTTTATCAGCAATGTACTCAACAACAGTCTCAATATTTCCGCTTCTGTAAGTGTATGTGCCGGTAACAACAAGTTCTTCGTTATCAGTGCCAGGATTCAGGATCATACCCTCTTGAATTCGGTAGGAGTTATCAGATGTTCTGTATCTGTATAAAAAAAAGACAAAACTACTTCTTAGTGAAATATTATGCACTCATTTTTATTTGCGAAGTCCGTATTTTGTTTTGCGTTTTAACACCTTAATTCTCCAAAAAAAATTTTAATATTTACTAACATATAAGGGAGAAGTACTTTGCAATTATTTAAATGGATATAGTCCATAACTAAACCGACAACATACCAGTTATTAACCGAACACATTACCACAACACCATAGTGTTTGAGAACTTAAAACGAATAATGTTTTGAGCATAAAGTCGTTCGTTAGATTTGAGGAACTGTAGATTCATAAGTATAGAAAATCATTTAGGTACTAGGTCGATTAAGGTAGGTTAATTAATCCTGGGTCACATAGTTTTCGTCTTTTTTTAATTTTGCATCATTTTCAAGCAAACTTACACATAAAGAAATCCATCCTCAGTTTGTTTATTTTTGTAATCCGATACAGTCACAATATCCAGAGCTTGCTTGGCAGGTGACACCGCAGATGTCTGCAATGAGACTTCCTGTTGCGTTGTTGTGCATACCACCAAACATATCACAAGGATGCACTATATGCAGAAAAAAAAAACAAACAACACAAAAAAGCTCATCAAGTTATTAATTCGTAATACGAGTTTTAAGTTTAACATACCAAATTTAGTGATGCCATTTTTAGTAACACAACTAGTTATGTAACTAGACACGAAGAAGTTGATTAATTCAGACGCTAAAGCAGACTAAAGTTGATCTTCAACTACAAGTTTATTCACATATTTTTTCCTCGCACTTTTCGTTAGCAAAAATAGGAGAAAGATACAGAAGAAGGTATAAGATTGCTAACTTAAAATCTAAATAAATTAACATGCAATGTCATTAGTAGATGAGATAAAGTGTGTGCCATAGCAATGGTATTCGCTTTGTGTGCTTGGGTATGGTCAAGAAGTAGATACACATATCTACTGTCCAAGAAATGAGTATAAGATACAATGTTCGATGCAATGTCTTAATACAATGCCTTTTGGCATTCAACACACTTTTTACTCGAATCACATTATCACAGCTGTTGTGTGAAATAAGATAATTATAGACAAACTCATCTTAAATGTGAAGTTTTTGAAGGTTTATAACTTCCACGTAACACAGCACTATAATTTAGCACTTTGCCGGTTTATATATGAAAGTTAAGTTTAAAATGCTAGAAAATATAGTGCAAGAGCTCATAATGTCTCAATGAAATCAAGTATGCATATTTATATGGGTAAATTCATGCAACTGAAGGTCTAACTGAAGATGTTAAAATTATCTCACTACCATTGGAATATCTTTTTGAATTCCTTTGGGTATTTTCTGTTGACATACTAGTTCATACATATAATTATTAATCAATATCTTCTAAACTATTTACGGTTCAAAGCTTAGCTTCAAAACCAGCTTTTTATAATATAAAATTAAAATGAGGTATCATAGCATAATGATCAAAATAACCGGTAACGTGCCATTGACCCTTGCAGTGATTCTATAGTTGCTCGGACGTGCTTCTACTTTGAGCTTTTACAAACCAAAAATTAAAATTAAATTATATGGATTTTGTCTTAGCTAAAACCTGAAACGTAAAGAAAATAATTCATATAGGAATCGAGTTAAGACCACAACACACTATTAAAGAAGTCGTAAGACTTCTCGTACTTCCAGTCACAAATGGGTTTAGCGAGAAACGAGAGCAAAACCAAGTATGTATATGTCGTCAACAAGAAGGGAGAGCCAACACCGACAAATTGGACAGAACGTCACAGTCGGCAGCTATAACTTCGAGGTAGTAAGGGACTTTGTCTACCTTGGCTCTGCTATAAACTCGAAAAACAAGATCAGCGCAGATATCAAGCGAAGAATAACTCTTGCCAATCGCTGTTTTTTGGGCTTATAAGGCAATTCAATAGTAAAGCCCTATCTCGAACAACTAAGAAGACTCTGTATAAGATACTGGTCATCCCAGTCCTGCTTTACGGCGCTGAAACATGGACTTTATTAAAAGAGGATGAAGATATCCTTGGTCGCTTCGAGAGACAAATTTTTCGTAAGATTTCCGGTCCCGTTTGCGTTGACCGGTTTTGGAGGAGAAGATTCAATCACGAACTATACGAGCTGTACAGCGACATCGACCTAGTAAAAAAAACTGCGTATTGGACGTCTGAAATGGCTAGGACATGTAGAGTGAATTGACACCAATGCTCCGGCCCTCAGAGTCAAGGAGACCTCGACCAACTCGGAGTACGCAACTGGAGGCAATTAGCTAAAGACCGAGCTAAATGGAGAGGCTTGTTGGTTGATGCCCAGGCTCACCCCAAACTGTAGCGCCACCTAAGTAAGTAAGTAAGTCACAAATTGCAACTGTAAATATATCACACTGGCATTTCGTCATAAAGAATGACTATTGTGGTTAAATGTTTGATGCAATAATTAGTATTAATTGAAACAAAAAAATTGATGAAAAATCAACAACAAAATCCGTGTTCCAAAATGATCGCCGAATTATTCTAAATATAGCGCCCTAGACATCTCAGCAATGGTAGTGTTTCACTAGATGATGCCAAAGCCATGCTAGTCTTCTGCAGAAATGCAATAATAAGGTTCAGCTTATACGACTACACTGAACCCCCCACATACGCGGTCTCAGCATACGCGATTTCGCTTATACTCGATTAAGTTTTTCCTAAATTCCCTCAACATACACGGTGCTTATACGCGATTCAACGTGATTCAATTCGTGCTGTGGAAAATGAAAACATAAAAAATGTTTTTTATTAAATTTTATCATTGCTTTTGTTATCACACAAAACTGTGATAACTACCATTCGATCAAGCTGATGTCACACACCATGAAGATCGTTGAGCGGGTATTAGGTGGACGACTGCGAAAAATAATACGGCTATCTGATGATCAGCGCGGGTTTGTCTCGGGTAAATCAACCACAGATGCAACCCAAAGTATAAGGATCATAATGGAAAAAGATCGTGATTCCTTAAGGGATTTGCATATTGTATTGGTTGACTTTGAAAAGGCATTCGAGAGACAACCACGAAATCTGATATGGGTGGCGCTAAGACATCGAGGGGTTCCAAAAACCTATGTACAGATGATCATGGACATGTACGAAGGAGCAAAGACAAGAGTAAGATGCCCCGCTGGAGTAACCGAAGAGTTCCCAACCAAAGTCGGGGTGCACCAGGGAAGCGTTTTAAGTCCTTTGATCTTTATTACAGTCCTTGATTATCTGCTTGAAGGTAAAGTGATGGACCCCAAGGTACATCCGTTATTCTTTGCAGACGATGGAGCCATCACAAGTGAGGATCTTACATCCCTGCAACGAGCACTTGATGTGTGGGTGGACGCTCTGGAGGGAAATGGGTATCGCATTAGTTCAAAAAAGAACACAGTACATGTGCTGCCCGTTCTCTGATCCACTCAGGCCTATACCAGACATTTATTTGAATGGAACAGTGCTACCCAAGTGCGAAAAGTTCAAATATTTGGGATCTATAATCCATTGCAAAGCAACTTGTGATGATGATATCAATCATCGCGTAAGCGTAGGATGGATGAAGTGGCGAGAAAATTTCGCTATCTTCTGTGACAGAAAAATGCCACCTAAGTTTAAGGAAAGGCTCTACACCGCAGTTGTGCGCCCAGCGCTCACATATGGTTCACAATGTTGGACGATGTACAAAACGTATGAGAGTAAATTAACGACAGCTGAGATGAAGTTGCTTCGCATGACAGCAGGAGTGACAAAGCTTGATCGAATAAGAAGTTCAAAGATCCGTGGAAGCTTTCACGTCAAGGAAACCATCGTAGAAAAGATAGAGCGTGACCGGTTCAGCTGGTATTGCCACGTTCCCAGAAGAGATCATTTGAACCCCGTTAAAAAGGCAATATCAATGCACGTTCCAAAGACATCGCGATGTAGGAAAGGCAGGCCTATAAACGCCTGAATCAGACAAATGCGACGACATCGGCATTTCATTGGCCTCAGTAACCGAGTGATCCAAAATCGGCAGGCCTGCCGATATTTTCTGAGGTCAAATAGGCTAACCCCACAGGCGGATCAGTAGAAATGCGCTGAAGTGGGAGGGTTATGATCCCTTGTTTTCTAATCATAGCCTCGTTGATAAAAAGAAGAAAAAGAAGATTACTTTTGTTCTTCCTATGTTGAAGTGTTTTTAAGTTTCTTCTTAAAAAGAAACAAACTGAATAAAATATTTATTTTAAAATTGCTTGTCTTGGAACGCATTTCTATATGAACGTACATATTTTCATACAGTTTCTAGTCTCAACATACGCGAATTCGACATACGCGGTGTTTTTTTTTTGAAACGCATCCCTTGCTGTATATTCATATCGCTAAAAAGATCTAAGCGCACAGAATGCGCTAGGCCAAGTTCTCGCAAAGCACACGCACTGTCTAATATTTAACCCAAAAATATTCAAATCCTCTATTTTCGAGGTTAGTCACGCTACTAAACTGAATTTCAGCGGGGTTAAGGTTACCAAAAAGAAGCAGTATTTCAAATTTCATACGTCCGGGTAGAATAGTTTCTAGGATACGAGTGTCCAAAAATCACAATTTTTTTGCATTCACTGACTGACTGACTGATAGATCTTCATATAGGTACATAAATCTAGAGTACTCCCAATCGAAGAAGAGCTATGGAATTTGGAACATTAATAGCATATGAGGCGGTAATTACGAAACAAAAAATTAATAAAATTCTTATAAATAATAAATAACCTATGTATATGTTACCGGCCGAGCCCAATTTCATGCCAGACTAGTTTGTCCTAGGCCAAACTATTATATCCTGACATGCGTAGGATAAACCAGTTTGACCTAGGCCGAATTGATTGAATCGTTGCAAGTGATAAAATGAACACATAAACAAATTTTAGTTTGACTCTAAAAATTATTTTTCTTATTTCATCGTACTTATTTTCGTACATATTTTCGAAAGATATTAGGTCCATTCGCGTACACAATCTAAAGCGCTTTATGGTGCTTTAAGGCGCTCTAAAGTGCTCAAGGTGTATTCGCATAGTAAGCGAACATGACAGATAAAGAGAAAAATTTATAAGTAATGAGTAACGAGTATTTCCCCTCTGTGCTTGAATGTGCTCGAAGAATTTCTGCCGGCACGAATGAAAAAACTGCCAAGTGGAATCAGCTGATTGTCAAATGAGTCAAAGAGTTTTAGATTCCATTTCAAAAAGCCAATGAACATAACAAAATAGAAGCAAAGTATCTTGAGGAAAATTCTGTGATGTCTGAAGGTTCCCCCAAAACATTTCTTTTAATTTAATAAGAATCTGTTGAGTTTCACATGAGTTTAATTTGTTCATTATAATTTTTTTAATGACAGTTGGCTCGACATGGCTCGAAATGGCTCGCTTTTCATTCGCGAACTTTTGCTTAGGCTTTCCGCTCTCTGAGAGCTTTTACTCTCATCATGTCATATTTGACAATTGATTAGTTTTTGGCTCGGAAAGTACGCGAACGGACCTATTAGCTTTAGAAGTTCTTGGCTTAATAAAAAAAATACAAACTAAGGAAGTACTGATTAGGTTATTTTTATTTTATAGTTTTGCACAAGTGTTTTGTCATTTCTAATCAATACTGTTTTTTTATAATTAAGTACTCTACATTTGAATAAATCTTGCTCATCTAATTGTCTGCCTTTTAATTTTAACCATTAGTTTACTTGAATAATAATTCAAAGTCAGTTTGGCCTAGGTCAAACTAGTTAAGCCTAAAGTAATTAGGCCAAACTAGTTTGTCCTAGGCCAAACTGGGTTATTCTACGCATGTCAGGATATACCAGTTTGGCCTGAAATCGAGTTTGGGCCGTAACATATACACTATATAGTGGGACTAGTGAGAACTAGTTGGTTGGTATTATTTACAAACATACATAAATTGCGAAACTAAGCTAAATTAAAATCATGCAGTTATTATAATAGGAATACATATACAGGGTGTCCCAGTTAAGCCGAACAAAAAATTGTGTGGCAGGGAGGGGTCTATTCTCACCACGTTTAAAGTTAAGCCCATCAAAATGAGTGACCTCTTATTTGGAGGTGTAACCACTTTAAACGCTATAACTTCTAAACTATTATATATACAAAAATAGTTTTATACATTTTGGAAAGACAATTTAGTAGCGCATACAAGTTTTAAACACATTGGGTACAGCTATGCAGCTACAAAAAAGTTATGGCTCCTTAAACTCAAAATAATGAAAATTTGTTGTTCCATTTTTTCACATAAAATGCATTTTTCTCAAAATTTTTACTTAATATATATTTATTTTTTTATGAAATTTGTATCCCTAAAAAATTTCCTTAAAATTATGTTAAGCAACTTTTTTACATACGATCAACAGAAGTTGTAGTAAAAGAAATAACAAATATAAAAAATATTTGTTTCTGGTAAGCAATAGTACATACATATGTACATATGTACATATTCAGTGGCCCGCTAATCCTTTATGAGGGTCACGGAGGTAGGCTACTTATGTGGACTTTCCATCCTTTTCGATCCTTCGCCATTGACTCACGAGGAGGAATCTCTACACGGCTCCAGGAGATATTTCGGACTTAATCCAACCACCTACTTCTAGGTCTAGCAAGGGGTCGGCTACGGCACTCATGACACGTCTTGGAAGCCGGTTTGGGGGCATAAGTACGGTCAGTTTGGTCACGTAACCAAACCATCGAACCATAAATCATTCCGTTCCGAGAAGCAACTGCTAAACATTGAGTGCCTCCCGTACTCTAGTGTTATGCGATCCCTACGAGTTATTCCAGTAACACCACGAAAGAACCTCTTACCTTATTTTTTCGGTCACTGCCCAAATTTGATGATCACAGGTGACAGTTGGAACATACATATACCGAGTTAATCTAGCTTGAACGCTAAGTTCGGCCTTCCTTATAACAGATTGACCAACTTTACTTACTTACTTAGATCCTTTAACCCCTCGGGGGGCATAGGGCGTCAACCACGCCTGCGCGCCATCGTGTTCGAAGTTCTGCAACGCGTTTGAGCTGCCTCCAACTCATTCCTAAAGAGCTCGATTCCTCCTCAACTGTTCTGCGCCACGTTTGCCTAGGGCGTCCCGCTATTCTGCCTGCCTGGGTGAGCGGATTCCACTGCATGGCGTATTTCGCAATGGAGTTGTCTTCGCGCCGTAGGGTGTGTCCAATCCATTGCCACTTTCTTCTTCGAATAGTAATGCTTATAGGTTCTTGGCCCGTTCTCAGATAAAGCTGTTCGTTAGAGATGCGGTTCGGCCAAAAAATCCTCAAGATGATTCTTAAGCATTTGTTTACAAAGACTTGCAGCTTCCGTGTGTTAATGGTGTCCACCTTCCAAGTACTGCACCCATAAAGCAGCACTGATTCTACGTTGGAGCGGAACAATCGTAGCTTGGTTCTTAAGCTGATAACATTGCTTCTCCAGATTTTAGATAGCATTCCGAACGCAGCTTTAGCCTTCCCGATTCTGCTGCACACATCCAGTTCGACGCCACCGCGATTAGCCGAGACCACACTTCCTAAATAAAGAAAGTTATCAACTTTCTCGACTTCCTGTCCGGCAATGTTAAGTTGAGCGCGGTTGTTAGAAGAAGTGCTCAGGGCTTTTGTTTTGGCTGTGTTTACTTTTAGCCCCACTTTGTTTGCCTCAGCTTCTAGATTTTGGGCCATCAGATGAAGATCCATTATCCGATGTGAAAGTAGACAAACATCGTCAGCGTAATCTAGGTGTTTAAGGTAAGATGTCATAGTCCAACGAATTCCATAGTTGCCTTCCGTCAATGCTGCACGGAGTACATCGCTGATTACCACCAAGAACAATAGTGGTGACAGTATGCACCCTTGACGTACTCCACTTTGGACTTCGAAATCCTCCGACACCTTACCATTGTGCACGACGTGACACTTACCGCCCTCGTATGTAGCCTTGATAATAGCTATAAGTTTTTCTGGGATGCCTCTCCTGCGCAAGGCCAACCAGATAGCATCTCGATTCAATCTGTCGAAAGCTTTCTCGAAGTCGATAAACATTAAATGTAGCGGAGACCTATACTCAACGCATTGCTCGATAATGATCCGTAAGGTGTTTATGTGGTCAATGCAGGAGGATCCAGCGCGAAAGCCTGCCTGTTCGACATCGAGAGTTGAATCTAAATGTTCTTTAATTCGTTCTAGAATTATTTTAGCTATTATTTTAGCCACGGCTGGAAGAACGCATATACCTCTCCAGTTACCGCAATCCATCAAGTTTCCCTTCTTTGGAAGTTTAATGATCATCCCCCTTTTCCACTCCTGTGGAAATTGTTCACTATCCCAAGCTCTCCGTATTAGCGGATGCAGCAAATCTGCCGATGTATTTGGCGCCGCTTGAAATAGCTCGGCAGGGATGCCATCAATACCCACCGCCTTGTTCTTCTTGAGGGACTTGATTGCTGTTATTATCTCGGTTTTACTGGGAGGTGCGGTGCGAATTCGGGAATTTGTTGCTTCGAACTGCTCATTTGAATTCGAGATCATACCGCCATCGTCTATGTGATTTAGCACTGTAGCAAAATGTTCTCTCCATCTAGTGAGCTGATCCTCTTCCGAAATCAGAAGGTTACCGTCTAGACTCTTCACTGGATGTTGTTTGGAGTTTCGACCACCGATGAGCTCCTTAGTGATGCTATACACAGTCCTACTGTCGCACCTACTCGCTGCTTCTTCAGCCCTTGAGGCCAGTGAGTTGATATATTGACGTTTGTCACGTCTCACACTACGCTGCACTTCTTTCTTCTTCGCACGGTATTGGGCTTCAAGCTCGGTTCTCTCTACTGTTGAGGCCGCTGCAGTCCGAGCCTTGATTGCTGTACGCTCATCGATCCGTCTCCAGGTGTCTGTAGAAAGCCATGTGCGGTGGTGTTTCTGCTTTTTCCCGACATACGTGCGTGCTCCAGTCGCAAAAGCATTTTTCACAGCACTCCAGTGGTCATCCATGTTCTCTATGCTGCTGATTGCTTCTGCTTCTAAGGCAAGATGGTCCCTGAACTGTTGGCGCACTTGGGGAACCTTGAGCCTGTCGATATTAAACCTGGTGATGTTAAGTAGGTTTGAGCGGTTGCTGTTGACGGATGCAGTACGAAGGCGTAAATGAGCTACCATAAGATGGTGATCTCGTTCTAGTCCGACGTCAGCTCCACGTCTGTTTCGGACGTCCAGGAAACAATTTCTAAAGCGGCGACTGATCGCAATGTGGTCGATCTGGTTGGATGTTCGTTGCCTATCAGTAGAGACCCAACTGATTTTGTGGCAGGTGTTATGCTTAAACAGCGTACCTCCGATGACTAGGCGGTTGGTATTGCAGAAGTCCACAAACCGCTCACCATTGTCATTACGGTCTCCCACGCCGTGAACTCCCATCACGTGCTTAAGCATGGTGTTGTCGCTACCCACCTTGGCATTGAAATCTCCCATCACCATTACGATGTCGCCATTAGGCGTTTGGTTGTAGGCGGCGCCTAAGTGGCTATAAAAATCATCCTTTTCGTCCTCAGTCGCATCTAGAGTCGGAGCATAACACTGTATGATGGTAATTTTTCTAACTCTACTCTGGAACCTAGCCGTCAATATCCGGTCATTATGGGGTTTCCAGGATATGAGGCTACTACGTGCTGCTGGAGTTAGCATGAGTCCTACTCCAGAACTCCGTGCACTTCCAGCTGGTTTCCCAGAGTAGAGCATGACAGTGTTTTTGGTTGGGGAGATGAATTCCCCAGCATCGAACCATCTTATCTCGCTCAGCCCTAAGATGTCTATTTTATACCGTGCGAATTCGCGTTCTAATTGGAGGAATCTGGCGTTATAAGGCCCTTCCTTGAGTGAGTCCAGGAGGGTCTTAACGTTAAAGAATCCGATCGTTGTCCGTGTCCGATAGCCAAAGGTCGTCATCAAATTATCCGTCCGTATCCGAGGCGTTGGTTTTCGTTTCGGAGCAGTAAAAGTTTTTACGGTTGCGGCTCGCTGGGCCACAGACCAACCGACACTTATCCTGTTTTTTGGCGCAGGAAGCTCGCCATTCGTCCTCTCCCGTTAGCAATTTCCGAAGAAATCCCCAGATGGCACCGCGAGGAGGTGGGAGTAGGGATTACTAACAGAGCTGCTAGGTTTTCGGCTGCATTGGCTCTTTCTCGTTACTTAGCGGACCAGCACCTATCGGGAGATGCTGCCCCTACGAGGCCTTTGTTAGTCGTTTGCCATCCAACAGATTGACCAAGCTCTCTCAAAATTGATCCAGCATGACCAATTCTACAGAATAACTCGACATTACTCTTTCCATCACTCGTGAATAAGACCCCGCGCTACTTAAACTTATCAACCTGCTTCAGGTGCCACTGAATGGGCATTCTAGAAATGACCATTATCTCCGGTTTGTTCACGTTAACCTTCATTTCAGCATCATCATAAACGGCTACAAACCTTTCGAGTGTGTTGGGTTTGAGAAGACCCAAGGATGGACAGATCATCCGCAAAGAGGAGATGACTATTCCTTCAGTCTCCCACTTTTAAACATTCTTCGCCACGGCTGCGCTATAACATCCAGTCCGTATATGCAATGAAGAGGAAAGGTGACAATACGCACCCTCGGCGGAGTGCAACGCCCATAGTGTAAGGCAGTGATTACCCGTACACAGCTTCTTCAAATTGTATATAAAGACTAAATCACCCTTAACGGGGAACTATCAATCCCACACTCCTGCAGAACAATCCAGAGTTTGCCTCGATGAACTCTATCATAATATGCTTTCTCCAAATCTACAAAACAGGTAAAGACAAGTATAGAATACTCCCAGATCTTCTCAAGAACCATTCTGAAAGTGAATAACTGGTCAGTTGAGCTTCTACCGTGACGAAAACCGCATAGCTCATCCCCGAAACTATCCTCAACCACAGCTCTGAAACGCGTTATACTTAGCAAATATTTTTCCAGTGAGACTTAAAAGCGATATACCCCTGTAGCTGGCGCAATATATTTAGTCCATTTTTTTTTTCAAAAGAGCGACAATCACCCCCATTTGCCAATCACTAGTTGTTTCACCACATTCCACGGCCACGTTAATGAAATGCGAGAGCCATTGCACTTCTTATTTACCTAAAGCCTTGAGCAATTGTGGTCTGATTTCATCCACACCAGCAAATAACTTGTCCCGATTTGATCGCTAAAGTTACTTCCTCAAGTGTAGATTTACTTTCCACCCTACATTCGAGCATCTTCGGTGTCCTGTTTGGGATTGAGCAACTATGAAAAAAGCTCGCTCCATCTGCGTAAGATGTCCTCCTCATTGGAGGAGTGTACCATCTTTGGATTTGCCTCCTTTCACGATGTTCAATGATGATGACCGTCGGTGAACGGTCGGCCAGATAATCTTATTTGCAAATCTGTGGTCACGTTCCAGATTTTCGCTAAACTCCTTTCAAGACTGTTCTTTCGCTGTTTTTACAGCCAATTTGTAAGTTCTTCGCGCCTCAGTGTAGCGATTCTGAGAATCGGAGTCCCCCAAGTGAAACCACACCATAAAGGCTCTCTCTTCTCTCTAATGGCTTCTTGAACTCCGGGCGTTCTAAATCAAGCAGTTCTTTTCTCACCATCATCCGCCACACCAAACCACTTCACTCAACAAACACCCCTTGCAGAGGCAATAAGCGCTGTTTAGAACAGTACAATAGTACACTTGTAACAACTACCACTTTATACCCAAAGCAGGCAAGACATCGTACACCCTCCCAAAGGACCTTAGACCTATTAGTCTAACGTTCTCCTTCTCAAGATTCTGGAAAGAATCCTGGACCTACACATCAAGGCCACTATTGATAGCACCCTACTATCCACGTCACAGCACGCCCACCAAAAAGTTAAATCTGTCGAAACGGCTTTGCACTCCATCATCCACCCTATCGAAAATTAACTCTCAATCAAAGAGTTCACCCTAGTTTCATTTCTAGACATAGAGGGAGCCTTCAACAACGTTGAAACAAATTCGATTACCAGTGCCTTACGTAGGCTCAATATCTGCGAACCCATCTGTTGTTTCGTAGAGCACATTCTAAAGAACAGGGTAATAACAGCATCCTTCGGAAGTAGCACTGTCAAGCAACATGCACATCGAGGCACCCCTCAAGGGGGTGTACTGTCTCCACTATTGTGGAATTTGGTGCTCAACGAGGCTCTTCTAAAGATCGAAAAAACTGGATGCAATGTTATTGCCTATGCAGACGATGTCGCCATTCTGACAACAGGTAAATACCCGCAGACGCTGGCCGATGTCATGCAGTCTGCTCTTAATGAACTGCTCAGATGGACCGATAAATGCGGCCTCTTCGTTAACTCGACGAAGACCGAGCTAGTTCTATTCACAAGAAAACACAAGCTACCTGACTTCACTCCGCCCAAGATAAGGGGATCCACCCTCAAGCTTTTAAATAGTGCTAGCTATTTAGGCCTAAAGCTTGGCCGCAAGCTAATTTGGAAGGAGAATGTCGTCGAACGGGCCAGGAAATCGCTGGCCGCCCTATACATCCGCAAGAAAGCAGTAGGCTTCACCTGGGGCCTTAAACCAAGCATCATGCACTGGCTATACACGTTGGTCATTAAACCGATTCTCATGTATGGAGTATTGGTATGGTGGCCCGCCTTGGAGAAGAAATCCAACCTATCCATAATGGAAAAAACTCAGCGAGTTGGTGCACTGAAAACTTCTCCTACAGCGACGCTCCAAACCATGCTCCACCTGCTTCCGATTGATATCGTCAGTAAGCAATTGGCTGTCAGCTCGGCAATAAGACTGAGAGGCTCCAAGCAGTGGAAGAGGCAACACACGGGACATGCCAATATACTTTCGATGCACCGTCATCTTCCCAATTCCACTGACCATCTGCCCACTGAATATCATTTTAACAAGGGCTACACGCACTTGATACTGGACAGAAGTGAGTGGACGCAACGCAATGTCCTTAACAACGAATCGCTGTCAATTTTCACGGACGGGTCCAAAACCAAGGACGGAGTCGGTGCCGGAATTTTCTCAGAAGATCTGGACATACACCTCTCCTTTAACCTTCCAGACTACAGCAGCGTTTTTCAAGCCGAAATCACCGCAGTTCGCAAAGCTGCTGACTGGCTGGCGGCTAGCACACTATCAACACCTGATATTGTTATTTATGTCGACAGTCAGGCAGCCAGCACTACGAGATCTAAGGCAGTGAAAGACTGTCGCATATCTCTTAACGAGATAGCTGGTCAGTACAACCTCACCCTTTGCTGGGTACCAGGTCGCTGTGACATACCGGGGAATTGTGCAGCCGACGAACTAGCACGACAAGGCTCTTCTGGTACAGATAGCATAAGCATCACCAACATCGAAGCGCCAGCGTCTTATGTTAAGTACCTTATTCAAACTGATGCCGAGAAAGTAGCCAATCATCGATGGCAACATCTAGACCAATGTCATACCGCCAGACAGCTCTGGTCGACACTCAATAAATCCAGGTTCATCGGACTCTTGAAGGACAAGAGAGGAACCCTCTCAAAAATAACAAATGTCTCCACTGGACACTGCGTCATAGGAAGACATGCCCAAAGATTAAGTATCCCTCATAATGGCTTCTGCAGAAGCTGCAGAGATGAAGAGGAAGAAGAGACCATCAGTCATTTCCTGTGCGCCTGTCCTGCGCTTGCCAACATCAGGAAGGCCACTCTGGGTGAATACTTCTACAATGATCTTAATGATCTCGGCAACACCTGCACGGCTAAAATTCTCGACTACATTCAACGAAGCAAATGATTCCAAGAGTAAGAGGGTGATCCACCCGCCTTACACATCGGCAGTACAATGGACCTACTTTCTGGTATAAGTACATCTTTATCGAAGGCCGATCCTAACCTAACCTAACCTAACCTAACAACTGCCACTTTACATATTTATTTTTATTAAATTGTGAATTAATATTTGTAATTTTTTATTTTTCATTTGAAAAACGTTGTAAACTATTTCATTTTACTCATTTACATCCCTATCATAACACATAAAACTCGAAGACAGCTTTGATCTGTCATCTGATCATTCCCCGGTTATGTTTTTACAATCAGCGAAAAACTAGTCTATAACCTAGAGCCAGCGAGATTAACTGGCCGAACAACTAACTGGGAAGGCTTTAGGAACGAAATGGAAGAGAATGTTGAACTGAGCGTTCCACTTACGACACCATATGAACTTGAGGTTGAAGTTGATCGCTTGGTTGAGATCGTACGCTCGTACAGCTTGGAATAATACGCCCAATCCAAGGAAAACGCCGGACAGATACGGCTTACGATATCCTCCGGAAATAAAAGAATTGGTCAAGGAAAAAAGAAAAGCTCGTAAAAAATGGCAACAGAGTCGTGCTCCGCAGCATAAAGCACACTTGAATCTTCTGTGCAATTTGTTGAAGAAGACTATTAAGGATTTTAAGAATCGTGCAATAGGCTCTTACCTTGAAAGTTTAACAGCGAAAAAGATTCCAATTATTCACTTTGGAAAGCTGTAAAAGGCACCAAAAGGCCCAAAGTCCCAGCGCCGCCAATCAAATTAAAACAAAATGAATGGGCGAGGGAAGATAAAGAAAAAGCGGACGTCTTTGCGGCCCACCTGGACGAAACCTTTAAACCGTACGATGGTCAAGTGGTTTACGACAACCGCAATAGGCTGGATTTACCATCTGACGATTTGACGCTCACAAGTGCAACGCTAAGGGAACTCAAATATGAGATCGAGAATCTAAAGCCTAAGAAATCTCCTGGTTATGATTTGATTACCGGAGAAATTCTCAAAGTTTTACTTAGAAAAGTTATGATTAAGCTTCTCCATATTTTAAAAGCTGCACTTAGATTAAAACACGTGCCTAGCCAATGGAAAGTTGCGGAAGTCATAATGGTTTTAAAATAGGGAAAACCGCCAAATGAAGTAAAATCGTATAGACCAATTTCGCTTCCTCCAATCATATCGAAAATTTTCGAGAGGATATTATTAAGGCGTCTCCAACCGGTTATAGAAGAAAATAATTTTATCCCTGACTACCAGTTTGGGTTCAGAAGCAAGCATTCGACGATTGACCAGGTGCATAGAATTACTGAGGTAATCGAGAAAGCACTTGAAGAAAAACAGATTTGCTCAAGCGTATTTCTTGACGTCTCGCAAGCCTTTGATAAGGTGTGGCATGATGGCTTGAAATGCAAACTACGACAAGTTCTCCCTGTATGCTTATACGATATTCTAGAATCATATCTCGGGAATAGACTCTTTCGTGTTAGACATGGAGTCGAATACTCCGAGCTCAAAGAAATTTCGGCCGGCATACCGCAAGGTAGCGTTCTTGGGCCGCTTCTCTATTTACTATATACTCATGATATACCGAACGAAGATGGCACTATCCTTGCTACGTTTGCCGATGACACCGCTATCCTAGCAGTAGGTAAAACAATCGAAGAAACGACTGCAAAACTGCGAAATGCACTGAATAATGTAAATGAATGGACGAGGGACTGGCGCAATGATGAGAGCAATTTATTGCGCCGACTACAAAGGACAAAACCTTTCGATTTGGCGAGATAATGATTAACCGCATCTAGATTACGGAATATGCAGGATCTTTTAGTGGAAAGAAACCTGCCAAACCTTTTCATTTCATGATAGAAAAATTGCTTGATAAGTTATTACTCAGTTGCGATATCTAACAAATTTATATCGAAGGGTGGTGTTTTTTTAGTCAGTAAGAATCTGACACTACTATGAGCACGCGCTTGCTATTCTCATAGTGTCTATGGAAGATTTTTCACCTACCCTCGGGAAAAAAAGAAAAAAAAAATCCTATCATAAAAAGGGCAAAACGCTCTGTGCACACGCCACAAATGTAAAGCATTTCCCCCGAAAGCTCTTTGCACATGGCCCCAATGAGGAGCCGAATTGTGAAAAGCTCACGCATAAATCATACAAAAGGACGCCAGTGCAAGTAACTTTACTAGAGTTTGACGTTTCATAACTGAGGTACACTACCGCATTAAGAAGCGCCACACCTTAGCATTAAACGGAATTTTTGGGTTGCCAACTAAACGGTTACTTCAGACTTCGGACGGCATACTCGCGATTGAGAAACCAACAATTCCCACCATTAACCAAGGAATTTGTTAAATAAACGATAATTTAAAAATATCAAATGAATTTTGTTTTATGTGAGGTTTTACTATTCACAGCTCCTTCTGAAATAGCACAAACAAACTTCCCTCTACCGCATGTAGCACGTTACATACTCAAACTTTTAGAACTAAATGAACTGGTGGTCAAACGATAGTGCATGCGGTTGTATGAAAACACAAGCGTTTTCACTTAGCTCAGGCCTACCAACTCCTACGTGGTGACCTCTGGATGCCTAGTACCTTGGTCCAAGAAATGGTAACCAACCCCGTTTGGAGGGAACTGAGAAAAGAAGCGTCAATACCACAGTTTTGATAAGTTGGACTTGGGAGAATTTATTTTAACAATTATCAGCAATTTGCCACACTCGTTTATTTAAAAAATATTAAGGCCAAGGAAAAAGGAAAATTACCCGTTTTCATGTACCTACACAGTCAGGGAGGATTATTTCAACAAAAAAAAGTGGACACTTTACTCTCGCTTCAGGGACAAGAGACATCACTGGATTTTTGATCAGTTGAACTCAGCGCAACCCAATTGATTTATTATTGCTTCAATATGAGAGTTATATTGGCAGACTCACTGCTATTGGGACTTTACACGACATGAAGTCGTTATGGGAAGTCGAGAGTATGGAGCGAGTATAAAACGAACCTCTAGGTTTCATGCTATCAAAAATACTGTATTTGCATAAAATATAGGTAATGACCCAGGATCCAGGATCTCGTTTCTTACTTGTATGAAATATCTTTGAAAACCCCCGTTTTTGGATTACAATGACTCGACTATTATGCTTATTACTTCCGACAAAAAATGTGAGTCAACCGATTGAAATGATTGAAAACTGGCCTAAAATTGGTAAGTGCCCGCATAATTTTGTGTCCGCGCTTTGGGAGTGTTTAACCCTTGTCGCTCTTCAAAGGTTACAGCTTCGTAATGATCGATTAAATTTAACACCCACAATTAAATCAAACAAACACTAAACCATTACCCTGACACTGACATTAAATGTTTCATCGCATTCGCTAGTTGGTTATAGCCAAAATGGGTTCGTTTAAATTTTTGTTAGCCTATTTGACAATAAACGGCTCGATAACTTTCATCCAAGGTCAGGTTAAAAGTAAAAACAATTTAATAGTTTATGATACAAAAAACGCAAAGCAGACCCTAGCAGTTGATATTGCAACTACTAAAGAAGATGGACTGAATCTAGTGAATTTGCCAATATATTGGGTACCTTGCAAATGTGCGCAATTACAATGTAACTGTTGCATAGGGATACGTCTTCAAAAGCGAAATATCGACAAAAAAGGTTCTAGTAGCATTGCTAATTTGGTATTGAATTTTTTTTTATGAAAACCTCTTTCTAGTTTGCATTCAAGCGAAGTTTATGCTGTCCACCATGATGCTGAATGTAGTTATCAAATTGGAAAACCGAGTGCTGCTGAACATTTCAGTATCTGTCGTAAACCCACCAGCAATCTGCATACCAATATTTCTACCAATGCCGCTGTTCATATGTTTCAAAATCTACGACATTGTGTTGCCTATTGGCACTGACTTCGAAGGATGCTTCTCACTGCTTCTGAGATTTTTGACGCAAGCAACTTATGAATTGAAACTTGGATGTGTTCGATTAAGTGCTGATGGGCCAAGTTTTTTCAGCCAATCGTTAGTTGAAAATATTGTGTCCGCAGAAGATTACCGAGAAGACGTTATACTGGGGAATAATGATGGAATTTCCCTTGAGGGTGTAAAGTGGTAGATTTGTTGTCAATGTTAAATAAAGTTTAAAGGAAATTTGAATAGTTTTAGTTTTATTAAACTTATTTCGGTTACAATGCTGGTTCTACCACCTCATTTGTCCTTTGAATAATGAGTGTGTTTCATGAGTATGACAGTAGATTAGAAGAGTTCGCTATAAGAGTGCTTTACATCTCAATTGCCTATTTAACCTGAAGTACATATGTACATAGTGCTTCGGTCAAGAGCTTTCCTCTTCTAATAAGACTTTAATCACTGGTAAGTTGTTCAAGGAGGTTGACTAACTTGTAATGTGTAAGTATTATATTTCTCAGATAGGTACGCTGTTCTTAAATAAACGGCAAAGAAAGAACAAAAGTAATGTCACTATGTATCCTACGATTGTGCGTTTGTCTTGTGTTAAGTACTGGCTGTGTAGCTTTATATATAGATAATGCTACAGAGCTAATATTTATATGAATCAATCTCAAAATCATTAAATATAAATAAACAATTAGTATTATGTGTAAGGCGAGGTATTCCCCATCCAGTACTCGGTTGTCACATCTCAGAGACAAAGATAGATGCCGGAAAAAAATAAAAGCTCTGTTTATCAGTTCATGCTCTAAGTTCATGGTATGTCATGATGTCTTGCTCGCTTCATTTTCCATCGGTGTTAAATGCATTTTCATTTCATTTCATTTATTATCAACTTTGTATCTTTTACATTAGACTGTAACAATCTTTAAAAAAGTAAAAGTGTAATTACAAAAAAGCATTATTACATGCGAATGAAGTTTAAAATAAGACAGGGAAATAATGATATAATTACTTAATAAAGCTATGATGCTAATTATTATATATTTAAATACTTGTGTATGAAAAAATAACAGTTAAACAAATTCATGTAACAATTTTAAATAAATTTCAAGCTAATTTCAAAATTCTACCTATGAGCCAGATAAAGAAATAGATATTCATCGAATAGATCATTATTGTGCAGGCGGACAGCATGAGGGAAAAACTGACGCTCAATAATTAGGCATGAAAAATAAGGTCGCAAAATAGAGGGTGAGCGAGATGACCGAAATAAATGTATCTTTTCATGCAAATATGGTGGTTGTTTACTGATAATGATTTTATGCAAATAAGATATGACTTAGTAATCCAAGTACGCTTCCAAAGTACAGCCGAGAATTTTGTTGCTAAAAGGGGAAACGTGGTCGTATCTCCTGAGTAGAAAGACATAGCGAGTGATGTTATTGAAGGCAACTAAAAGTTTTCTTTAGTCAAACGGTAGTGCATGCGATCATATGAAAACACAAGCGTTTTCACTCAGCTGAGGCCTACCAACTCCTACTCTCAACCTCCACGCGGTGACAGCCGGGTGCCTAGTACCTTAATCCAAGAAATGGGTAACCAACCCCGTTTGGCGGATTCTTGGTGGCAGCAGATGAGAGAGGGGGGGAAGAGTGCTTTTCTCACTAGAGCACTTCTTCCTGTTCCAGGCGGCAGCGGACGAATTCCCTAGACGGAGTCAACGGTGGCGTCTATAGTTCCAGTTAGGTTGAACTTAGTGAATACCTTGCGCGAGCTGCTTCGACGTATTCGGATCACAGGTCGGTAAGGAATTTCCAATGTTGGTCAGGACATTGGAATAGAGATGGTGGCGGAGGAGCCCTTAACGGGCCAACGGCAGCGCTCATACTCCCGTAGTGGACTACTGGCACCGGTGTACCCGGCCCCTCGTCCTAGGGGAATAATTAAGGAACTGGCCCTCCAGGTTGGGGGTTGTGCCGTCGGGGTAACTTCCCTACCACGTAAAAAACGCATGGTTCCGAAACAACCAAAAGCCTCGGATAAGGATGACTCAACTAATGACGACCCCAGCAAACGAAATAAGGACAACGACCTTCGGATCTGTACGTGGAATGTTCTGTCCCTTTACAGACCACGTGCAGCCGAACAACTAGCAGAGGCCCTAGACTGCTATAAAGCAGATATTACCGCCATCCAGGAAGTGCGATGGGACTTAGGCAAGAAGTCTTAAGCTTCCGACACGTGAGCGAGCGTATTATGACTATCCGGATCAAGGCTAAATTCGCTAACATAAGCCTAATATGTGTTCATGCCCCCACAGAAGAAAAGGACCCTGCCTCCAAAGAGTGTTTCTACGAGCTCCTCGACAAAACATACGAGCAATGTCCTAAATACGACGTTAAGATCGTATTGGGCGATTTTAACGCCAAAATAGGAAAGGAGGACGTCTTCGGTAGAGCAGTCGGTAAGCATAGCCTACACGACACCACGTCTGATAACGGACTAAGGCTAATTGATTTCGCTGTGGAGCGAAATGTCACCATAGCAAACACATGGTTTCCTCATCTCGATATTCATAAGCAGACATGGCGGTCCAATGATCATGTCACGATCAACCAAATTGATCATATTGCGATCGACGCAAGGCATGCCTACAGTATTCTGGATGTCCGGACCTTCCGAGCGGCCAACATAGACTCGGATCATTACCTTGTTGTAGCCAAGGTACGATTGCGGATATCCCAATCTGAGCAACAAAGAAGAATTACTGTGAGAAAATTTAACGTCGAAAAGCTACAATCGCAAGCGACCGCCAGACTCTTCGCTGAACGCGTATCCCGAAATCTCTCAATCACCCCTATACCGCCAGCATCAAGTGCCGAAGACCAGTGGCAACGCTGCCAACATGCCATCAGAAACGCCGCGACTGATGTGCTGGGTCTCGCTCGCCCACCACCGCGAAACCCCTGGTTTGACGAAGAATGCCGGCGAGTGCATGCATGCAAAACAAGAGGCATACAAAGCGGCGCTGCAAAGGAAGACGAGAGCTGCTCGTGAGCTCTACGAGCAAAAGAGACGGGAAGAACATCGGCTTCTCCAAAAGAAGAAGAAAGAGCATGAGAAGCGCGCGTTTGAGAATATCGAGAGTCTATACTCCAGGAACAATGTACGGAAGTTTTACCAAAAGGTAAAAAGAACGTGTCAGAGAAGTAATACCCGTACAGAAACCTGTAGAGATGAGAATGGAAACCTCGTAGTAGAATCACAGTCGGTGCTGAGAATATGGAAAAACTACTTCTGCAGACTGTATAACGGCGACGAAGACCAACATCCCGCTGTCAGGCAGAATGAACCATTCAACATGGACGATGATAGTCAAAATTTCCGTCCACCTGACCAAAACGAAGTGAGGATAGCAATATCCAAGCTAAAATCCAACAAGGCTGCTGGACCTGACGGCTTACCGGCCGAACTTTTCAAGGCAGCTGGGGATGAATTGGTAGAGTGCATACACCAACTCATTTCTAATATTTGGTCAGAGGAGTGTATGCCTGATGAATGGAATCTCAGCATCGTTTGCCCGATCCACAAGAAAGGAGACCCCCTCAACTGCGCCAATTATAGAGGCATCAGTCTCCTCAACATCGCGTACAAGATTTTTTCTGCGATATTGTGTCAACGCCTGAAACCTTTTATCAACAGCCTGATTGGACCCTATCAGTGCGGTTTCAGGCCAGGAAAGTCCACCATCGATCAAATCTTCACACTTCGGCAGATCCTGGAGAAAACCCAAGAATTCCAAATCGATACTCACCACCTCTTTATCGATTTCAAGGCCGCCTATGACAGCATCTATAGAGAAGAGCTTTATAGAGCCATGTCTAGTTTTGACATCCCTGCCAAACTTGTCCGCCTGTGCAGGCTGACGATGGGGAACGCTCGCTGCCCCATCAAGGTCGGTAATGACCTCACCGAGACCTTTGATGTCAAAAAAGGCTTTAGACAAGGTGACGCGCTGTCATGTGACTTCTTCAATATTGTACTTGAACGGATTGTGCGGAGGCACAATCTATTACAAGTCTGTACAACTGCTTGCATACGCCGACGATATAGACATTATCGGAAGATCTCAGCGGGCTGTTACCGGTGCTTTTGCAAGCATTGAGGCGGAAGCGGCCAAAATGGGTTTGGCGATAAACGAGGGTAAAACCAAGTATATGCTGTCAACTAGAAGGGAAAACCAACATCGACGAATTGGACAAAACGTCACCGTGGGCAGCTATAACTTCGAGGTAGTAAGGGACTTTGTCTACCTTGGCTCTGCTATAAATTCTACTAACAAAATCAGCGTAGAAATCAATCGAAGAATAACTCTTGCCAATCGCTGTTTTTTTGGGCTTATAAGGCAATTCAACAGTAAAGCCCTCTCTCGAACAACTAAGGAGACTCTATATAAGACCTTGATCATCCCAGTCCTGCTTTACGGCGTTGAAATATGGACTTTATTAAAAGAGGGTGAAGATATCCTTGGTCGCTTCGAGAGAAAAATTCTTCGTAAGATTTTCGGTCCCGTTTGCGTTGACGGGTTTTGGAGGAGAAGATTCAATCACGAACTATACGAGCTGTACAGCGACATCGACCTAGTCAAAAAACTGCGTATTGGACGTCTGAAATGGCTAAGACATGTAGAGCGAATGGACACCAACGCTCCGGCCCGCAGAGTCTTCGAATCTAACCCCGAGGGACGACGCAGTAGAGGCAATTATCGCCGTAGGTGGCGCGCACAAGTTCAAGGGGACCTCGACCAACTTGGAGTGCGCAACTGGAGGCAATTAGCTAAAGACCGAGCTAAATGGAGAGGCTTGTTGGTTGAGGCCCAGGTTCACCCCGAACTGTAGCGCCACCTAAGTAAGTAAGTATAAGTTTTCCTTTCATTCCGGCACTCAGACTACAGAAAATTTGGAACCCATAAGTAATAAGTGGAAGAATTAAGGTCTTAACTAGCATTAATCTTGTATCTTGCGGCGTGAAATACTGAGATAGTGATAAGTTCCTTAAACAACCATACACTTTACCAATAATTGTCTGAATATGATCTTCCCAACTGAGAGTTCGGTTAAACCATATGCCTAAATTTTTTACTTTGTCAATATACTCAATTTCAGAAGTTCCAAGATATATCTTTGGGAAATAATCTGTATCTGTTTATTTTTGTTGATGATTAAACATTTTGACTTAAGTGGATTCAACTTTAAAGAGTTTCTTTCTGCCCAAAGTAAAACCTGTTTGAGGTCCTCATTTAGTCGATGAGCTCCATCTTCAATTAGGCCCAGCTTACAGTTTATGCATCTAGATGCATCTTTCGATCGCGTCAAACTTTGCTAGGAAAATGCTGGGGAATATTTTATTTTGGGTCCATATACTCCTACGTGTATTACGAATTTCTACTATGACTCAGCGCACCTATTGTGCTGATATCGAGGAGGGTTTTTAGCTCTCCATCACAAAAATTCACTTACAAATCTTACTGGATTTCTGCGCTGAGCTCGAGGAAGGTTTCAGTTGTTTAGTTATTCGTTTTCATTTGGAAACCCTCCTACATATCAGCACAAAACAAACCGAATGGGGTTACACTCAGTAGAAAAGGCAGGGCTCAAAACAAAATCGCCCAAATTCCAAAAATGAATAATCGCCCAAAAGTTTTTGGGTTTTCGCTTGGGGTCACTATTTGAATTGGAGTAGATGTGAGGTTGAACATATGCAAAGTTTCTTTGAAGCCATGCGTATGTCCCACCCCATCGGGACATAAGTCCAGTTTTTTTTTTTAACAGGTGATGGGGCATGCATAGGTTCACAATGCATAAACAGTGGAATATGTATGGGGGGCATGCTACCTTTGGAGTAAGCGCGAGGTTGGATATATGCAAGGTTTCTTTAAATCCGTGAGAAACATGCGAAACTCGCACCTACTTCAAATTAAACAGCGGCTCCAAGCAGGGGGGTTGCATGTCCCCCATAAACATTGCCTCAACCAATGAGCCTCCCTATTTAGCTTGGTCTTTACCTAATTCCTTCCAGTTCCACACTCCAAGTTGGTCGAAGTTCCCTTGAATTTGTGCGGGACACCTACGATGAGGAGCCCCTCTACTGCGTCGTCCCTCCGAGTTAGATTCGAAGACTCTGCGGCATATACATATCCTAGCCATCTCAGACGTACAATACGCAGTTTTTTGGCTATGTCGATGTGGCGGTACACTTCATCTTGTTCGTCGTTGAATCTTCTCCTCCGAAACCTGTCAACGGGGCCGAACTTACATCAGAACATTTTTTCTCAAAGCTACCAACGATATCTTCATTCGCCTTCAATAAAGACCATATTTTAGCGCCGTAAAGCAGGACTGGGATGATCCTTTCTTGTGAAACGGGCAAACGATGCTGACATTCCATTCATCAGGCATACATTCGTCTGACCAAATCTTGAAGATAATTTGGTGTATGTTTTCTACCAGTTCATCACCAGCTGCCTTGAAAAGTTCAGGCGGTAAGACGTCAGGTCCAGTAGTCTTGTTGAATCTCAGCTTCGATATTGTTATCTTCACTTCGTTTTTGTCAGGTGGGCGGATATTTTGACTATCATCGTCTATAGCCGTGTTTTTTTTAAACCTAGCCAGCCAGTAGTTGCTAGTAAAGTAAAAGTTTACACATAAAACAAATACAACAACCAGCTGGCTACTACTCTTGATTTTATCCCCAGAAAAGAGCTACTGGCTGGGAATTTCGTGATGCCTAATTTCAGACGAGCAAAAACAAATATTTTTTAGTTATTTGTTGTTACTGTCACTGCGAGGTTGCTTGGTTCCTAGAGATATGTTCGTATAAAATCGGCTGGCTTTGGCTGGCTGGCAAATCGTTTAAATGAATGACTGGCTGACTAGGTTTCAAAAACACACGGCATATATTGAATGGTTCATTATGCCTGACAGTGGGATGTTGGTCTTCATCGCCATTATACAGTCTGCTGTAGTTTTTCCATATTCTCAGCACTGACTGTGATTACTACGAGTTTTCCATTTTCATCTCTATAGGTTTTTGTACGAATTTTGCTTCTCTGACACGTTCTTTTCACCTTTTGGTAAAACTTTCGTACATTGTTCCCGGAGTATAAGTACTTCATACTCTCAATTACGCGCATTTCACGCTCTTTCATCTTCCTTTGGAAAAGCCGATGTTCTTCCCGTCTCTTTTGCTTGTAAAGCTCATGAGCAGCTCTCGTCATCCGTTGCAGCACCGCTTTATATGCCTCATGTTTTGCTGCATGTACTCGTCGGCATTCTTCGTCAAACCAGGGGGACGTACATATACTATATAAATATATGCATGTCATTCATCGATTGCAATATGATCAATTTGGTTGTTCGTTACATGATCATTGGACCACCTTGTCTGCTTGTGAATATTGAGATGAGGAAACCATGTGCTTGCTATAGTGACGTTCGCCCCATAGCGAAATCAATAAGCCTTACGAGTAGTCCGTTGTCAAACGTGGTGTCGTGTAAGTTTACCCCACCAAAGACGTCCTCCTTTCCTATTTTGGCCTTAAAATCGCCCAATATAATTTTAACGTCGACTTTGGGATATAGCTCGTATGTTTTGTCAAGGTGTGGTTTTGAAACTCAGATGTTATTTTTCAAAATAATTATGATATTTTTTGGATTTTGCTTCTGATTGATAGTATTTTTTTCCGACTCTTTGGAAAAGTTCGCAGAGTGATTCTTAAACTTTGCCTCATGCAATAATATCATCGACGTATTCTTGGCAGCTTATGGCGATGCCTATCAGTAGATCATCCCCAGGTAGGCTCTACACTAGTGGCGAGAGAAGTCCTAGTTCTAGTGCTTATTGTGATGATTTTCTATGTGAACTCCATCTCAACAGTCCTAGTTCTCAACATCTCGCACATCCTATTGGTGGTGGTGCGATTTACACATTTTCTTGCTTCACGGGAGGTATTGCAGAGTTTTTTCCTTGCCGGCCTGGGACCAACCAGTCTATTTTCGCTTCTCATAAAAAAAAAAACAAAAGAGACTAACTGAAATTTATATGCGAACGACTTCGCCATATAGATAGCTTTAATTTAATTTTAGGGTACAAAACAAGAGACCTAGGCTATCCTTCAATGGATGGTTGCTACAATTATGATCTTGACCTTATGGGAGATTTAAATATTGAGTTAAAAAAAAAATATTAAGGGCATTCACTTAAACTGATAAATTTACTCATCTCGTGGTTCTGTAAATTTACGAGGTGCATTAAATGAATATCCCTCAGAAACAAGTTGCGTAATTGAATCAGCTTTTCTGCAACCATCATCAAACTGTCGCCAAACATATGAAAATGCCAAAAATTTGTGAAAAGAAAAAACTTATTAGATTGTATTCCCACCTCTGCCATAATTTCAATCAAATTTGACAGCAGCGCAATTTTCGACAGCAGTGTAATTTTCCGAGGCTGATTTCCGAGCCAAAATAGTCGCAGAAATTTACGGGGCTCTCGTAAATAATTTTTCATATAAAATTTGATAGGTCATTTACGCGATGATAAATTTATACGGTTTACGTGGCTTACGGGGGCTTTACGAGTTTAAGTGAATACCCTTATTAATTGTATTTCTTAACTTAATGACAAATACCTATGCTATTGGATCGTTATCTATGCTCAGCTGAGGCGATGTCAAAGTAAAAGCACGGTGTATGGAGGTAGTCTCTAGGTGGGATATTATGGTTGTAGTAATTCACATACGAGTATATCGCACTTTATACAAATTTAGGTACAATTATACTCAGCCCACTTTTTAGAACGAAGCCATCCAAAAAGAGCGTAAGTTGCGTCTCTGCTAAGCTTTGCTTCCAGGGAGACATGAGCTAAATATAGTTGCAAACTAGAATAGAAAAAGGTCGGACGTACAATACATTTTAAATGCTCATCTCTGGAAAAATAGAAAAGAAATAACTTATTTCACATTTTCATGGAACAGTTTGGCATGTGAAGCATCATTTCTGGACTTAAAAATAAATAAAATAAATATTTGGCGCAACAGCTCTTTAAGTGCCAGGGCCTAGCTTCTCGCAACCACTCATGTTGTGTGCGTTATATTTTTCACACAAATGGAAGGGACCTACAGTTTAGTGCCGTATCCGAACGGCGATTTGAGAAGCTTTTTCGAAACAACAAACTCTCGGATGTTTGTCAGACGTTCGCGAGAGGTGGGACCGTGAAAAAACTTTTTGGTGTTTTCTGGGATTCGAACTTGGAACCTCATGCGTAGCAATCCGACACACTAACCACTTACGCCACGGTGCCCACTTCTGGACTTACACCAACATTTTTGAAAAGTGACTTGATACCACTATGACTTTAGTCGATTCATATAAAGTTCGACTCGGTGCCGCGACGTAAGGCCAAGTGATATAAAGCCAAATACTAGAATTTAACCTTATGTGATGGCCTCATTGATGTTCCGAGGCGAACTGGGGCCTTAAACTGAAGATAACAACATTCTTAGTCATTCTGCGCAGTAGAGATTCAAGTCCGTATAATGGAATACTTCCTCGATAATTTTTAAGAGGAAGCTGATGTGTTGCTAACCCACTGATGGTAGAAATATGTGAACCAGGTTAGGTTAAGGTAGTAAAAGTAGTCGAATCAACGATCAAATAAGTGATAACGTAGTCTCATTACTCTGCCAAATATTCCCCCTGGCAGGGTAGTTTCGCAGCACAGAAAGTATGGTCGCTCTGGAACGAGCTCTGTTAGGCCCAAACCATTAACCGCATTTTAAATTTGTGCTTTATTTATTGTTCTTTCTTAAGGCACACCCCAATGGCTTTTTCTCCAAGGACATCTATTTGAGCTGAGAGAGAGAGAGAGAGGGAAGAACAACAATAAACAAAACCTTGATATCGGCTTGCAAATGTGAAAATGCGGATCTTCCTGGGTTCATTTGCAGCTGTATAACCCTCAGTAGATATTATAGCTCTAAGCAATTCCAAAACCAGTGAGCTAACGCAGAACAATAAACCCACTGCTGGCTCTAAACTAACATAAATAGTGTCAGCAAAGAACATAAATTACTGACTATATCTCAAAACACACATTTCTTTTTATTTCTCCCTTATATCATATACTGGTTCACTGTCATCACTTTTATATCATCCACAGTCAAATTCACACATTTTTTGCTGACGAATTCCAAATGTATCATTTGTATTGGATCCAGTTGCAGGAAGCCGTTCTTCGACAGCTTATACTCCTTCACAGAGCTGTGAGTGACCTCTAGGTAAACGAAAATTGCCGGCCTTTGCACCTTCACCGCTATGCTGTAACTATTCTTCTGGGCGAGGCAATATTTCGAAGATATTTCAATCTAAAATCGGGATGCCTTAAGCAAATATCTTCAAAAATCCCAAGAAACTTACTTTAATTTCTGGATCTGATATCCCAATAGCCGATTTAATGCCAATTGGGAAGTAATAAGTACGAGAAAGGACCTTTGCTCCGTTGCTGAGCACAAATTCCACAAAGGAATTGCTAGTTGTGAAAGGATAGTCGAAAATCTGCTCCACTGGAATGACCTTGTTCAGGTGATCCGAGTTGGGTTTCTAAAGAGAATCGTTTGAATTTGATTGTACAAACTTGTTTTTTTTTTCTTACCAACTCCGCTTGCCATGTTACGGATTTCTGAGGGTACAGATCAGACCATAGAAATAGATTCATTGTGACATCAGCTTCAAGAATGGTATCATCGATTTCGTCTCGAACCAGAGTCACGTTCACATTCCTCTTACGCCAGTCGAAAAGAGCTATTATACTCACTGGGGCCAAAAAGTCCTTGGCCCAATAGTGGAGGATCTAAGAGGGAACTATGAGTCAGAACAAGATTCTTAAGGGGGTTTTTGGTGTTTACCTTCCAATTGCCAAAGAAATCAATGCTGGACCATGAAGGTGCTACCCAAACGTCATTCAGTTGCCAATACAATGCACCCATGGTGCGATACTCCGTGCTACGTAAGCTTCGATAAAGTTCCGTTTCGACCTTAACAGACATAGCCTGCGCTACTTGACTTAGGTATATGCTTGCTTCCATATTGTCATCTTTATATGGCGTGGGTAGATGCCTCATAACCATATTGGTAATCGGTAACATTCCCATCGGATGATGCTGTCGGTGGTCAATCAAGTTGTAGATTGTATCATTTTTACCCAAAACTTGTTTCCAAGCTCCGGCAGCAGGTAAACTCTGGAAGCCGTACTCTGATGCAAATCGCGGTCTTGGATATATATCAGGATCCCAGGCGTCCTTAAACACATCATAGAAGTGAACTAAGGAAGAAAATTATTTCAGTAGCAGTTGACTTTCCAAATAGAAAAAAACTTACCGTCGCCATACCTTGGATCTTGAGGATTCGGAGAAATATAATTATCCTCTTGTCCTTTCACTCCATTCGATGGCGAGGAAATCAATACATCTGGTCGAGAGCTATGCGCAATAATGCGAAGTTCATGACTAACCGTGCCGACATATAGCTTTCGATAATCGTCCTCAAACTGGCTGCGTTTCGACTGAGTTCCATACCAATCTTGAGCAATGGCCGCCTCGTTTTCATTGTTAGTGGCAAAGATCGCTACACTGGGATGGCGAGCCAGACGTTTGGCGTTCTGAATAACTTCCGTTCGAACGGATCTGCAGAAAAGAAGCATTAGCTTAAGGTAAAAGAAAATGTTCGCAGGGTTACTCTAAGAATTTGGTATTAACCGGATACATCGCACAAGCAAACATCATATCTTGCCAGATAAGTATTCCCAAATAGTCCGCCATGTCGTAGAAATAGTCCGACTCATAGATGCCACCACCCCAGACACGAATCATATTCATGTGAGCTTCCTGAGCCGATGTTAGTAGATTTTTTACTGTGGGATGAGAAAAGAAAGGATTTGCAAGGAGTCGAGAGAAGAGTATGTAAAGACAGGAGGATCTATAAGCTACGGAGCAGAGGAGCTATGCACTAAGATACTGTTGATCTTCCGCAAATCTTTTTCTTTCAGGCTCATTTAAGTACTGATGGATGTACATATGGTACAAGAATCAAGAATAAGCAATAACGAACCACATAAGGAAGACGGCCGACAGCGACTTTTAATTCCTGCATCAGGTTGATATAGTTTGGTATGAAAACTGGATAACGCTGGATAAGTCTCAATCCCCAAGCGGCAGCAAAATGTAATACTAAAACCGAGCAAGGACGAAAAAGAATCACAGCAAGAAAAAATGGTACTCTTACCGTAGTAGATTGTAAGGTAAATGGAGCAGCGGAGTGGCGAGTTACGTATCTTACCAGCAAACTGGCATCATATTCTGGAATCACTTTAGACGTACTCATATAGAAATAACAAAGTTTCCTTATCATAGTGCGCGGTTCAGTGTGGCTTGGATATAAGCCCCCACAAAACTGAGGAAATAAAAAATTCCTTTAGTCGACCCTCCTTCTCTCAATGGTATCAGCTTAACTTTCTCTGGCACAGCAAAATAGTTGGGTCTTATCATGGATAAAAAATTAAGCTGGAAACCTAATATTCAGGAAAGAAAGAAAGCTTACGCAGCACTTTTCTCTTGTAAAAAAGCTATTGAGAATAAATGGGGTTTTCAACCCAGAATCACTCACTGGCTCTACATCTCGGTCATTAGACCGATACCATACGGGGTGATTTTCTTGTGGACAGCCTTAGTCCATGGCAAGGTCCAGCGTACAGCTTGTCTGTGCATAAGTGGAGCACTGCGTACAACTCCCTCTGTGGCACTAGACATTTTGTTTCATCTGATACCCATCGATATATTTAGCAAGCCGTTCGCCTTGAAGCTACCCAACAGTGGTCAAGAAAAGAATTTGGCCACGCTTCCATTCTGAATAAATTCAAAATCTTTCCCGAAAACGCCGACTACACCATTCCACGTCCAGATGGTATCCAGCGGAAGTCTTAAAAATGCCCGTACGTGCCCCCAAACTATTACTAAACATATACAACAGATACTTAGAACACGGGATCTTTCCCAAAGCCTGGAAAACACTGTGGCAAGTACTGATTAGCAAAGGAAAAGGAGACCCAGACTCTCCGTCAGCGCACAGACTCCTGTGTATGCTGGACACAGCAAGAAAACTCCTCAAGAGAATGCTGAAGCCTCGACTCTTTGTAGCAGTGGAGAGACCAGGTTACCTATCTGAAAGGCAGCATGGGTTTAGAAAAAGTCATTCTACATTAGGTGCTGTGGAAGAGGTGGTTATGGCTACCCAAGTAACCCATCAGGGCAGCCACTACTCGAGAAAAGTTGTTGTGTTGGCAACATTCGACGTAAGAAATGCCTTCAACTCGGCCAGATGGTGCGACATGCTGAATGCCCTGGAAATAAACTTTCGGATACCACAGTATCTTCGACGAGTGATAAGGGACTACCTTAGCGACAGAGAGCTAATATATGACACCACAGAAGGACCACATAGGAAAGAAATAACGACCAGAACAGCGCAGGGCTCAATTCTGGGACCAGATTTATGGAACATCTCTTACGATGGAATTCTTCGCATGGAGATGCCTGAAAACACTTTTCTGGTCGGCTATGCAGGCGACATCGCTGCAGTGATCACCGCACGGGACACCGAAGACGCTAAGAGAAGGCCAAATCAAGTCATGAGATGGGTGCAAACATGGATGAAGGACCACGGCCTAAGCTTAACAGTAGAGAAAACAGAGATAGATCTAGCTGGGCCCGGAAGTCATATACACTAAGGAAGCAGTAAAATATCTAGGAGTTAGGATAGATACGAAGCTCACGTTCTGGGAACAAATTAAGCCCGCATGCGAAAGAGCCACGAAAACATGCCTATTGCTAAGCAGACTGATGCCGAACATAGGAGGTCCCACGGCAAGTAAAAGAAGACTCATGATGTCGGTTACGCACTCAATACTCCTGTATGGCTCCGAGATCTGGGCTGACGTGTTCAAAAAGGAGATATACCATACAGGAAGAAAGTGGTCGCGGTGCAACGAGTTCGGATAACGAGTTCATACCGAACAGTGTCAGAGCCAGCAGCCCTAGTAGTCGCAGGAGTGACGTCCAGTGATCTCCTAGTAGCAGCAAGGAAGTACGTCTACGACAAGAAGGCGGAAGTAGGCTCGGCAACAGCAGCTACAGAAGCAAAGCCACACTCGAAGCAGAAGTGGCAAAACAGATGGAACGCCGAAACGAGAGGAAGGTGGACCTACCGATTGATCGGAGACGTTACTGCATGGTCGGAGCGGGGTTACGGTGAAGTGAATTATTACATCACCCAGTTCCTTACCGGACATGGTTACTTCAACCGGTACCTGTACAAGGGTCATTGGATTTACTCCACAAACTTGGGAGAGGTGATTTGCGGCGCATTTCACACATCGCGGTTCTATTTTTGCAGTGCATTTGCGTATGGTTAAATCCTTGGCAACATTTGCACTGCGGAATAACCCTTAAATTTCTACGCATGGGCTCTATTTTGACCACGATATTTAGTATAGCTCTAATTCGGTAGATATCGTCGATATTACCAGACTTATCGAAGGTAATTATAAAAAACGAAAGTCCACGCCTTACCAAGACCTCTTTATCTATTTCCGTTTGTTGCTTCTCCTTTTTGATAATATTAACGGCATCAAAAATGTTAAAGCCTTTGGCTTGAAAATCAGTCATAACTTCTTCTTTGGTGCATGAGGGGTGGTGTCCCCTTGCAACAGCACGGTGTGGCCTTTCTGACTTGATTTCGAAAGTATACCACTGAATCTTTTCGGTATTTAGCTTTTGGGACAGAGCTCGATAAATTAACGTCGATGACTACAATATTTTCCATGCGTTATCCCTCAAAGATGTAATCTTATATTTCGACGTAAATGTTCCTTTAAGGAGGCTTTGCAACTTATTGTATTCCGTTATCCCGACGATGTTTATTGGTGGGGGTGGACGAAATTGCGCTCGAAGTAGCTTTTCTTGCGGTTCTTGTGATTTTCTTCTTTTAGGGGCTCAACTTCGGGCGATGAACCGGCTCTCCAATTTTTACTAGGTCTTTTCTTTGGGACCCAATACGTTTCGCATGCTAGCTCTTCTTCGTCGGTGTTATATTCCCGACTAACTAAGCGCGCTGGAGTACATTCTCGTTCTTTCTGGATATGTGCGTTCCTTAGGGACTTATTTTCTTCTTTTAATAAGTCTATCTCTTTCTTAAGATCTTGATAGACTAGATCCATTTCGTTAAGCTTAATTCGGAGTGTTTTATTTTCTTCCTCAAGACTTTTATATTTCGCTGAGTCCTGAATTTGGCGCGATGGCGCTCCCGGTGGACTTCTTTTCCCAGAGTTATTCGATCTTGGTGGAGGAGATCGAGATACCCTTGAATTTTTTGAAAAAGGGTCATTGGATTGCAATAAGCGGCTCCGAGGAGGGTGGATTTTCCAGTAAAGCTGGACTGCCACCTGGGGTAATATATCTTTTCGTTTTGTTCATTGCATTTTTTGTAGGGGGTTCAGGTTGAAAAGGGGTTAAAGGTGGTTTTTTAGTCAGTAGAATGAGTAGAAGTCTCACACTACTTGAAACAGAGCGGGGCTGTTTCTCGTGCGCACAAGCGTTTTTCCACTACACCCTAGGCAAAAAAAAAAAAAAAAACACCATCCCACCTCTAAATTTAGACAAGAACTTCCTCATCACCTCCCTTCCAGATCACTCTGGAATGACGATGCATTTCGAGAAGATGGGTCGACGGCTCAAAAACCAAGGATGGAGTTGGTGGAAGTGTTTTCTCTGACAGACTCAATCTTAAGCTCTCCTTTGGTCTTCCAAATCATTGTAGTGTGTTCCAGGTGGAGATAATTGCGACTAAAAAAGTCTTACCTTGCCTTAAGAAAACCCTTTTAACTATTAGAGATACCCGCATCTTTTCAGACAGCAAAGCAGCAATAACACCCATGGAATCGACTTCTATAAATTCCTTGTTAGCTCTAGACTGCCGATCGTCTCTCGCGGAGATGGCTGAGCAGTTCAGTATTCACTTGTGTTGGGTAACGGGGCATAGGGGCATTCCACGGAATTGTAAGGCTAGATAGGAAAAACTATACCCATCTTGCCGGACAAAGGCTCTTTAGGTATACCAATCGCTACTTGCAAACTCAAACTTAAGCTGGATGCTATCGATAGTACACATCTTAGGTGGACAAGTGGCCCTACATGTCTAGCGACAAAACGGATTTGGCCAAAGCTGGATTCAAATCGTTCTGAGAATTTGATTTCCCTCAACAGATTGCATATCGGCGCTACAATAGGTGTCATCACTGGGCACTGTCTAATAGGCAAGCATACTACAAGGCTGGGCCTTTTTGCGAATGACTTTTGTAGAAGCTGCATGGATGAAGAAGAGGAAGAAACTATTCTTCACCTTCTTTGTTTCTGCCCAGCTCTCTCCCGTAGAGGGAAGCTTCACCTAGGAGCCTCCTATTACAACGATAGGGACGACCTTATAGACATCTATATTAAGAGCCTCCTACGCTTAATAAGAAGCTCAAAATGGTTAACGAGTAAGTAAAAAGAAACTTTCTCCCATAATCCACGTGGTATCACAATAGTCATATTATTGGTTTAAGTGTGTTGGCGATTCTCAGCTGATAGCCACTTCAACCTAACCTAAAATATTCCAAAAAGCATTTACCTCAATGGTCGGCTTACTGCATAATTACTCGTATTACTAACGAGCCTTTAGGAAATGACCATTGCTATTGTATTTTAGAAAACTGATCATCATTAACTTTTGCTACCTTGTGCGAAACTATTATACCAGCTTGTTGCATATGAAATGACCATTTCTTAATTGAAACTTTAAATACATTTGTTTTAAAAAAAATAAATTTACAAGGATCAGAATCGCCCCATGTCTGTAAGCCAACGCAGGCCTCTTAAATGATCAATAAAACGAGTGAAATATGGGTTTTGAACATCAGGTTTGTCACTTTGATTTGGCATACAACATAACAACTGTTTCTTTTTGTTCATTTGTGTGTTCATGGTATGTTCTATTTGAGGCGGAGCTGAGACCCTCAGATTCCTCAGATCTACTTCATGACGGTATGGTATGGCAAGAAGAAAGCCTAAAGCCTGAAATAGCATCGTTTTTAAGATCTACTCAAATTTACCCCAAATTTTTGCAAAGTTACGTACTCTTGAACACATTCTGTCATCGGATTTGAACCTTCCACAGATTTGTCAAAGCATTGATATATTCTTGTAGAATTTCCTAAGAGTTACTGACTGAAGCTTGAGCCGTGTGCTCATCCGCTGCTTTAGCTTAGTAGCCTGAATTACGTCGCGTAGAGTGATGGTTTGTTGCTAGCCACAAAGTGGTAAGGTTGGAAGGAGTAGCTACAAATGACTCAAAATCGCACACGCCATTAAGTGTGGCTTGGAGTGTTCGATATGAATAGATTGGCAGCCGAATGTAGGGGACAACTAATAAATTAGTATAAAATAAGAGTAACTTACTTCTGCTTTGATCCGCACTCAGCTCAGGTAGTATATGCGATGGTATGTAGTTAGTACCCTTCATGAAGATAGGAATTCCATTGACTCGGAAATAAAAACTATTACCATCCTCTGAAAATAAATTTACTAACAATTACTTCCATTTCTTCTGTGTTTCTCACCTAAGTTTTCCTGTATAAGTTCGACAGTTCGAAAGCCAATTCGAATTGATTTCTGTGAGATTGTCCGGTCTCGAGGTTTTGGTCCCTCTATATCTAACCAAGCGTTCATAGTGAAATGCAGCGGATATAATTTTTGCTGCCCATATCCATTCGGCCACCACAAGGTAACGTCTTTCTAAAATAAATTTTTCTTTATTTCAACAGCCTAATTGTTAGCTCTCGGATAAATTGCATACCAATGGGACGGCTTGAACGAAGTCAACAATAGGATAAGTATACTCAATCGCATTGGTTCGATAGCTGATATTGACCGGCTGTGATAATAGTTCTCTGTCAATAAATCAAACTCCTTCAAGGTTAGAATGAAAGAAAAATTCAATATATACAACCTACACAGCATAGAATGTAAGTTCTCCGTAGAAATTCTGCTTAATTCCGGTGTCCAGAAAGACTCGAATGTCCATCAACCAGTGAGAGCTATTCTTTGAAACAGCGACGTCTATATCTCTTATCAAGGTAACTTCATAGTATTCCAAAGAAACAGTTTTCCTAAAAAAATAAGTCTAGATACATGTAGTTTATCGTTCTTCGGTGTAAAACTTTTCTTTATTATTACCAAATACCCATAGATGGCGCTGCAAGTCCCCAATCCCATGCAAAGCTTGCCTGCATCTTCCTTAACATATTCATATGGCATTCACCATAATATCGCTCATTCGGACAATTTGGTGGCACAGTAATATTTTTCGCTTCCAAAGAGGCAGCTAAATTCTTAGCTGCATAAATAGGTGACTGAATTGCGACTTCCAATAGATTGCTATCCTTCAGATACGATCGGACATCGAACGAGTATCGCACGAACATATTGTCCGTTTCGCCAATCACATAGCCATTGAGATAGATCGTAGCCACTGTATCGATGCCGTGAAACGTAAGATTTACAAACTTTACATTTTCAAAATCCGATTGACTAACTAGGAAATAAACAAAGTTAGGCTTAATCGCTATTCACAGTTTTTGGAAATCAAAGTACAATACCTGCAAAAGTTCTCGAGTAGGTCCAATTATCGTAGGCTATCCAACGCATGTTCACATCATTATAGGATAAAAGTACGTCTTCGTCGTAATTGGCACTATATACACCTGATGGGAGTCTTAAACCGTCTATTATAATTGCTGTAAAGAAATAATTATTGAATAATTAATTATTTTCTTTTATAAGGGAATAATCAAGATGAACGAATTGGTGGACGAATGCGATGATGTCAAATTATTCAATTACTCTCCAAAATCAAGGCATGTTTTTGCATACAATCATACTATTAATATCCCAGAAAGTAACGTATTTTCCCACGTAGAAAAAGAACGAACTCAAAACACGTGAGTTCGTAAGGGTGTTATGTCGCATTTCAAAAACAGGGGACTTGCAGTTCTTCAATTGTCTAAACGTCTTTTTAAAGCGATGGCCACACAAAAAGTGGTTGAACGACAAGCAGTATGAAAATAAATTATTTTTTAATTCGAAATTAAAAAAAAAAAAATCAAGTTCAATCCACTTTTGTGTAGAAAAAACAATATCCTACTGTAAGCAAATGAATGATTAGAAATGTCGCATTTTTTTTAAATAGTAAAATATCTACACATACTTGTAGATCAAATCTGTCGTGGTATTTAGGTATGTCATGAATAAGTCTTCCGCCGGAATTTTTCTCCTGATGTATTCGAGAAGAGGAGAAAACTACCCGGGAGAAAACGGGTATCGTGGAAATGTTTAACAAATTCACGATACCTATTTTTTCCTGGGGAATTTTCCCTCTTTTTTGACGATAAACATTTTTTTATCTGGAGGAAAAATTCCAGGACAAAATTTAGGCAGGACAGGCCTTATTAAAACAGTCCCTCGAAGCGGAATATATAGAAATGATACTGGATAAAAACTGTTTCTAACTTTCAGTAAGATATGGGCTTATCACCGAATAAGGTCCTCTGAATCTATACGGTTATAATAAGACTGTTCCTCGCATATACGTATGCGTCGGTTGTTTGATGAAATGAACTTTCGCGTATATGTAGATGTGAATTCCCTTAACGCCAAACTCCAAGAAATGGACTGTCTTGACTGCACTGGAACTTTCCTAAGTATGGCTGGCTCTGCTGTAGATGTACTGCTGAACTTATCTCTTTTTAATACTTGCAAATTTGTGTTCAGGATTAGGTCCAGCCAAAATCTGAACCAGTAATAGATAAGCTGTTGCGCCAAATATTATCATATTATTATTATTATTATGGAGTGTGGTCGAATTGTCCCGGATGGCTCCAAAACTACGAGTAGTCAAGGGGCTGGTGCTGGTCTTTCATCGAAGACGATAACACTAGGCTTCGTATCTTGTTCAGTAAATATGCGCCTATTTTCCAAGCGGAAACATATGCAGTCCTAATGGCCATGAACTATAATACACTGTAAAGAACAGGTAGAAGCGTCAAGATATCTACATCTCTACGCACAGTCAGGCTGCGTTTCAAATATTGCACAATCCTTTAATCACTTCGAAAATATTAAGTGATAATATTAGTGAATGGGAAGGGCCGGGCAAAAGGAGTATGAAAAACTGCGACATCTACTACGGCGATTGCTACAGACAAAAAGGACAGCGTCTATTCGGGTGCGGATTTGTCATTGGAGAAGACTTAGGCAAGAAGTCTTGAGTTTCCGGCATGTAAACGAGCGCCTCATGACTATCCGTATCAAGGCTAAATTTGCCAACATTAGCCTAATATGCGTTCACGCCCCTCATGAGGATAAGGACGACGCAACAAAGGACGACTTCTACCAGCTCTTGAACAAGACGTATGAGCAATGCCCTAGCCACGACGTTAAAATTATCCTAGGTGACTTTAACGCAAAGCTAGGAAGAGAAGACGTCTTTAGTAGCGTGGTCAGAAAGCACAGCCTGCACGACATCACATCCGACAACGGACTCAGGCTAATCGACTTTGCAGCGGGGCGAAACTTTGTCGTAGCTAGTACGCGGTTCCCACGTCTCGATATTCACAAAGGAACATGGCTCTCCTTTGATCGAAAAACTGTCAACCAAATCGATCACATTGCGATCGACGCAAGGCACTCTTCCAGTATTCTGGGTGTCCGGATTTTCCGAGGAGCCAACGTGTACTCGGGTCACTACCTAGTTGTAGCCAAGGTACGGATACGGATATCCACAACGGAGCGAAATCAGCGAAATGCTGTGAGGAAATTTGACGTCGAAAAGTTACAATCGCAAGAGACCGCCAGAACCTTTGCCGATCGTGTTTCTTCTAATCTCAATCTAAGTCATATGCCGCCAGCAGCAAACGCGGAAGAACCAGGCAGCGTTGCCAAAAAGCCATCAGAGATGCCGCCTCTGATGTACTGGGTTTCTCTCGGCCACCGCAACGAAACCCCTGGTTTGATGAGGAATGCCGGCAAGCACATGCAGCAAAATAAGAGGCGTACAAAGCGGCGCTGCATAGAAGAACTAGAGCTGCTTACGAGCTCTACGTGCGCAGGAGAAAAGAGGAACATCGACTTCTCAGAAAGAAGAAAAAAAGAGCATGAGAAGCGCTCGATCGAGGAGATTGAGAGACTTTATTGCAGGAATAATGTTCGAAAATTTTACCAAAGGGTAAAAAGAACATGCCAGGGTTTCAAAGCCAGAACAGAAGCCTGCAGGGACGAAAATGGCAACATAGTAGTAGAATCGCAGTCGGTGCTGAGAATATGGAATAAACACTTCTGCAGACTGTTAAACGGCGATGATGATCAATAATCAGTCAAGATTCCCGTCAACCCGATCAGAATGAAGTGAGGATAGCGATATCTAAACTCAAATTCAACAAAGCTGCTGGAGCCGACGGCCTTGCCGCTGAACTTTTCAAGGCAGGAGGAGATGAGTTGATAAGGAGCATGCACCAGCTCATCTGTAAAATCTGGTCGGACGAAAGTATGCCCGATGAATGGAACCTCAGCATCGTTTGCCCGATCCTAAAGAAAGGAGACCCTCTGAACTGCGCCAACTACAGAGGTATAAGTCTCCTAAATATCGCATATAAGATCCTGTCTGCCGTACTATGTGAACGCCTAAAACCGATCGTCAACAACCTGATAGGTCCTTATCAGTGCGGTTTCAGGCCGGAAAAGTCCACCACTGACCAATTATTCACACTACGGCGGATCTTGGAAAAAACCAATGAATATAAAATCGATACGCACCATCTTTTTATCGATTTCAAAGTTGCCTATGATAGCGTGTATAGAGACGAGTTATACAGAGCCATGTCTAGTTTTGGCATCACTGCCAAGCTCGTCCGTTTGTGCAGAATGACGATGGAGAACTCTCGCTGCTCCATCAAAGTCGGTAAGAACATCACCGAACCGTTCAATGTCAGGAAAGGTCTTAGACAAGGTGACGCGCTAGCGATCTCTTTAATATAGTACTTGAGAGAATTGTACGAAACTCACAAGCCAACACCGGAGGTACAATCTTCTTCAAGTCTGTACAACTACTCGCTTATGCCGATGACATTGACATAATCGGAAGAACTCAGCGGGCCGTCAATGGGGCATTTACGAGTATTGAGATCGAGGCAGCAAAGATGGGTCTAGCGGTCAATGAAAGCAAAACAAAATATATGCTGTCTACAAAAAAGGACACCCAACATCGGCGTCTTGGACAGAACGCCACAATTGACAGATATAATTTTGAGGTAGTAAAGGATTTTGTCTACCTAGGCTCTATGGTGAACTCCACAAATGACATCAGTAGGGAGATCACACGAAGAATTACTCTTGCCAATCGTTGTTTCTATGGGCTAAAACGGCAATTGAGTAGCAAAGCCCTATCTCGAACTACTAAGGTAACTCTCTATAAGACATTAATCATCCCAGTCCTGCTGTATGGCGCAGAGGCATGGGCTTTGACAAAACCGGATGAGGATGCCCTTGGTTATTTCGAGAAAAAAGTTCTTTGAGCGATCTTCGATCCCGTCTGCATAGACAGTGAGTGGAGGTGAAGGTACAATGCCGAACTATACGGCCTGTACAAGAGCACCGACTTAGCCAGAAGAGTTCACTTACAGCGAATAAGATGGCTGGGTCATTTGGAGCGGATGGAGCCCAACGTTCCCGCTAAGAAAGTCTTCGAATCCACCCCGGATGGACGGCGCAGTAGAGGATGACCTCGCGGTAGGTGGCGCAAACAAGTGGAGGGGGACCTCAACCAACTTGGCGTGCGCAACTGGAGGCAGCTGGCTCGTAACCGTGCTGGCTGGAGAGGTTTGTTGGTTGAGGCCCAGGTCCACCCCGGACTGTAGCGCCATCTAAGAAGAAGAAGCAGAAGAGGAATATTAGTGAATGCAAAAACCCTCTGAATTTGGTCGAAATGCTGAATTCTCTGATTCTTGTCTAGGTCCCAGGTTGCACTGGGCACATGGGGAATGAGATGTCCGATGAGCTTGCTAGCAAAGGCTGGAAAGATAAGCTCTCATGAGCTGAGTTTCGTTGAGTTTTCCTGCGTTCTCTCTTAGGGCTTTCAATAATGATAAGGTTTCTCGCGAACACAATTGTGTGTGGCATGACTCTCCAGAATGCAGCTGCCTAATCGTATGCCCCCGGATATCCGTAGGAAATCAGCTGTATTTTTTCTGTCTCTCAGGAGAAAAGACTCCTGATATTTTATTGGCGGTCTTACACTTTACTTTTGCTAAACATCTTAATGTGCTCGCATATAGTCTGCGGCGCTTGTGGAGAGGCCAACATATCTGTGAAACATTTCCTCTGCAAGTATCTTGCCTCTGCTCGTATCAAGTGGCAGATTTTCGGTGCTGATGTGCTGATGTGCTAAGTGCTTCTCATCACTGAACCACTTGCTTGGCTTTCTTACAAAGATAAGAAATGCGAAATCAGAGTTTTTGCTTGTTGGGACCCTGAATAGACCACGTGTTATAAAGCAAATATAACCGCCATCCAGGAAGTGCGATGGAATGCGTCAAGCAAAAAAAGAAGGACAACTGCGACATATTCTACGATGATTGCAACAGAAACAACAAGCAACGCTTATTCGGATGCGGATTTGCTATACGCCGCAGACTTAGGCAAGAAAACTTAAACTTCCGACACGTAATCGAGCGTATTATAACAATCCGGATCAAGGCTAAATTCGTCAACATAAGCATGAATGTGCCCATGCCCCTGTGGAACAAAAGGACCCTCTCACCAAAGATTGTTTCTACGTGCTCCTCGATAAAACATATGAGCTACGAATACGACGTTAAAATCGTATTGGGCGATTTTACCGTCAAAATAGGAAACAAGGACGCCTTTTGCAGAGCAGTCAGTAAACATACCCTACACGACACCACGTCTGACAACGGACTAAGGCAAATTGATTTCACAGTGGTCTTAGCTAAAGACCGAGCTAAATGGAGAGGCTTGTTGGTTGAGGCCCAGGTTCAATTCGAACTGCAGCGCCATCTTAGTAAGTATGTACTCGTAAGAGTGTTTGCTTCCTGGTAGTACAATAGACCAGTTGCGTCTGAGTGCTCCAATGAAGCGTTTTTCTTTCCTGACACAAAAAAATTAAGTCGCTTACGGTACTTAATAGTTGGATGTAACTTTCTTTACACGCGAAGCTATAGGATATATCACATTCTTAAAAAAGTGTTGAAAACTATATTAACTAGATTTTTCAAAGTTCGTTAACACATTATATCTTTAAAGAGTCCAGGCGACCTGCAGACGATTTGTACATTATATGACTGTCCTTTTTATAGTTACCGTATTAAAATTGAGAAATAAATCACGCAGCTAAGATCCTGAAATAATGATTGCAACTCATACTTAAGTTACACTTAAGGGTGCATTACGAAATCCGGGCCTAGATTTACCAATGGAATCGGCTCACTATCATCAAGTCTTTATATCACTCTAGGGACAATACCATTATATTGAAATAAATGTCACTATTCAAAACAAAAAAAATACTGGATTTAACTTGATTTAGGTTTTTGCTCTTCAAACGTTGTGTGTTTCCCCTAAAAGCTTCGAATTTGAATAAAATTTGAACAAAGAAAGGAAGATATCAGTAAGAACTAGTTTCATAATGTATTCTGAGTTGGTTTGGCAAATTCATAAAATTTTGAATTGCTTGGTGCTATTTGGGTCATTGGTTTAATTTTAACATAGTAAACAGGATTCCAGAAGTAACTAGTATTTGTAGGGATAACAGCAATCCACTACGTGATCATTGATGTAGCAGGTTCTAAGAACATGGCCCATTGAAGGAAATATTTGAGAAGTAAATTTTGTTTTCCAGTACAATTGTCTATCGTTTCGAAACTTTTTTTTTTGGAAATCCCGTTTTACTACGTATTGAAACTTGAATTAAATTCCAAACTGAAAGTTGCTTAATAAAAACACATGTTTTATTTTGGTATGTCTTATTGTAACTTTTTAATATTATAATTATACACAGCCATGTAATTTGATTACTGTTTTTTTATTTTATTTTTATTGAAAGCTAGTACTTCAGGTGATATTGGATAAGCTATTTAGGCACATTAAAGTAAGCAATAAAAAAAATTGTATGCTCATCTGTGGTTTAAATAAAGATAAATATTCATCAAAATGAATAAATTTGAATTGTATAAGTAAAACCCAGAAGCAAGCTTAGCAAGAAATTTATAAAACGAATTTTAATGCATATTTGTATTTATCTGAGCCAAGCAAATATATCATCTCATTAGAAGTTTGAATTTCTTGGGCGTTAGTCAAAATATAATTTGGTGAAATAAAATGAAACATCATCATGGGGGAGAATTTTTGCGCCGTTGGTTCTTTATTCTGCCGTTTGCAGGTAATCAAGTTCTTATTAAAAGTAGATCAAAAATTAAAAGTGTTCAGAGTTGATAGAAGTAAAATAAAACATGTTAAGGATACGTGTTTAAAGAACTTGATTTGAAAGTTATATAAAGCAGTGAGTGTGTAATTTTTAGGCAACTGGAACTATGATAATCCAGATACGTGGCCTTTAACGAATCCACAGTGCGGCGGAACTGAACAATCACCAATAGCACTACATGCACGAAATGTAAGTTGGAACGTTTTTTTTTTATTATTAGTAGCGATTTGAATGCTTTCATTGTACATTCAACAAAATTTTTGATAAAAGCAGTGCACTCTTGTACTGCCGTGTTAAGTTTAATTGACGTATCTGCATTTTTGCCATTTTAAGATAAATGCGGTTTTCTGTCTTTAACTGCAACTTTTTTATGTTTTGACATATATATATTTTTAATAAGAATAAAATAATAACCATCCCAGAGATGCCAAAGTAGCCCTAACTCCTAAACGCCAAAAACGTAGTATTATCCCTACTTTGTGAAAAGTGAAATAAAGAATAATTATATTATTTGATTATTTTATTTGAAGATATGAGATGTATCATTCTCAACCACTTTATATATCTAACATATAGAAAGTAAGCTCGTCGAACTGCTGCATAGCTATGTGTATCATAATCGCATCAATTTATTCAACTTCAATTCCCAGTTTCCCATCCTGCCATTAAGTCCTTTTTTATTGTTATACTAAGCGCACCTATGGCTCTATCTGCGTTTCAAAAATATATTCACTTGTCTACGCACGAAAATGATTTATGGCTTTTAATTTGTGTCGATAAATATTCTAAGCATTATTTTGGTTAGTAGATAGCTTTCTCACGTTATATCAAGGTATTGTATCGAGTTGATACGTACATAAGATTACTTCTAGGCATATAAACTGTACAACAGTGAGAACCCGGTCAAAATCCACCAAGTGATTTTTAATCCAAAGGTCTACAGTTTGATTATATAGGTATACTAACATTATTGACTAGAACCATAGTTGGTGGGGCAAAATAGATCTGTCAAAGTTCGCAGTGCACTTGCACCTCATTAACACTTATATCTCTATCTACGAGTATCTACCCTCGATTTTGTCTGTGTGGTCCACAATAATATTAACTATAATATGTATGCGTTTAGCTAACAGAAGGAAACCATCAAACCTTGTCGTTATTGCCTGCGTCAAAATCCACATTTAGCTATAAATTTGCGCCTCATCGATACATAACTTCTTCTTCCTATTACGGCGAGGTTATGATCCGAAAACAAGGGATCATAACCCTCCCACTTCACTGCATTTCTACTGATCTGCCTGTGGGGTTCGCCTATTTGACCTCAGAAAATATAGGTAGACCTCCCGATTTTGGATCACTTGGTTACTGAGACCAATGAAATGCCTTTTTTCTTCGCATTTGTGCCATCCAGGCATTTATAGACCGTTCATTGATATTGCCTCTTTAACAGGGTTCAAATAATCTCTTCTTTGAATGTGGCAATACCAGTTGAGTTGGTCGCGCTCTAGTTTTCGTGAGATTGTTTCTTTGACGTGAAGGCTTCCATGGGTTATCGAATTTCTTATTCGATCAAGCTTTGTCACTCCTGCTGTCATGCGAAGCATCTTCATCTCAGCTGCCGTTAATTTACTCTCATACTTTCTGTACAACGTCCAACATTGTGAACCGTATGTGAGCGCTGGACGCACAACTGCGGTGTAGAGCCTTCCTTTCAACCTCGGTGGCATTTTTCGGTTACAGAACTTAGCGGAGTTTTCCCGCCACTTCATCCACCCTATGCTTACGCGATGATTGGTGTCGGCATCACAGGTTGCTTTGCTATTAATCATAGATCCCATCCAAAATGTCCACCCAGACATCAAGTGCTCGTTGCAAGGATGTAGGATCCTCACTTATGATGGCTCGATCGTCAGCAAAGAATAAATGATGTACCTTGGGGTCCGTCACTTTACCTTCAAGCATATACTCAATTACTGTAATAAAGAGCAAAGGACTTAAAACGTTTCCCTGGTGCACCCGTACTTTGATTGGGAGCTCTTCCGTTCCTTTAAAGGGGCATCTTACTCTTGTCTTTGCTCCTTCGTTCATGTCCATGATCATCTGTACATAGGATTCTGGAATCCCTCGATGTCACAGTTATATAATATAAATTTGGCGCAACAGCTCGTTGAGTGCCTAGGCCTAGCCTCTCGCAACCACACGTGTTATGTGAGTAAAATGTTTGCACGAATGAAAGGATCCTAGAGTTGTGTGCCTTATCCAAAGAGCAATTTTTGTTTTTTTTTTGAGAAGCTTTTTCGTGACAACAATACTCTCGGATGTTTGTCAGACGTTCGCGAGAGGTGGAACCATGAAAAAACTTTTCGGTGTTTTCTGGGATTTGAACATGGAACCGAATGCGCAGTGATCCGACACACTAACCACTGCGCCACTGCGCCTCATAGATAGGCAAGGAAATGGATCAATGTGGTTAATTATTTTATACTGATAGATAGATAGAAGATAGATAAATAGATGGTTACATTGATAGATAGATAGATAGATCTAGATGAAAAGCCGAACAGTCTATGATTGTGTCGAAAAATAATCCTGAGAGTTAGTTCTGCAAATCCTTCAGCGCTCTTATAGCTCGAAGTTGGAATAGTGTTCACAGCAGTTGAAGCAAATTCAGCCAAGACTATTGGTTTCCAGAAATTACAGTGGATTCGTTAAGATTACATTTGTATTTACTTCATTTAATAAGCAGATTATACTGAACATAAACAAATGTCCAAAATTCCTTGAAAGGATTCAGCCCAAGAAAATGGGCGTTTTGTCAAAATTCATTAATAGCCCTGTTTCCGATCGCCCAAAATGCGAAAAGATGCAGAAAAATGTTAAATCACCCAAAAATGTTTTTGGGCGATTTAACATTTTCAATTTTTGGGCTATTTAGCATAATGTCAAATCGCCCAAAAATATAACTGATTTTGGGCGAATTGACATTTTCGTTAAATTGGGTTTAAGACTGCATTCAAAACGAATTGTAACAATTATACTAGCGGCCACAGCGCTTTCACGTCGCGTTCGCTCGCGAACGACGGCACCCCGCGGCGCGGTTACCGTTTCGCTTAGCCTTTCGCCACGCAATCACCCGCGGACCGCGGATGGGTGTATGCGAAGTTTCTTTATATCCATATATCGCCTCACAACCTCACACCCGCCAACCTCACACGCGCCTCAAATCCAACAGTGACCCCAAGCAGGGAGGTTTTATTCATTGTGAACTGTGGACTCCCGGGGACTAATGTCCCTGCGCCAAAAAAAAATTGGCGAAAAAAAATGTGTTCAACCTTTTTCAATTTGGTCTATGGTCGTCTTTTTTTTGCCTTCCTATGTGTTGGTATTTTCAAATTGCGATAAAACGCCCATTTCTGCTTTAGGTGATTTGACATTTCATTTCTTGGTCGATCTGTCATAGTGGTTAATCGCCCAAAAATGTTGGGCGATGTGACATTTTCCAGATTTGACCGATTTGGTGTTTGGCGATATGACACAGATCCGAAAAATAGCCGAGACACAAAATCGACCAAAATCACACCTTTCTAGCGTTGCGCATCCTAGTTTCCTGTTACTAACTTCCTGTACTCGTAAGTGTAGTTTGTAAATAAATAAATGCCGCTCAAGGAAAGAAGCTCGTTAATTTCTTCGTTTATAAATTAGTTGCTATTAGCTGTGAAATAATATTATTATAATAAAATTCTCACAAATATTGAGTTGTGTCTTTTTCAGTCTTTGTCTCATCAATTTCTACAATTACAATTCCACAACTATAAAAAGCCACTTTCTGCTCCGATAGAAATGATCAACAATGGATATTCAGGTGAAGATATTAAGAAAAAAAAAAACTATATATGTATGTACAAACAACGTATCAAAAACTAATTTCAGCTGAGATCGGTCTCCGGATTAATGAGGACGAAAGTAAACCTCTTCTTACCGTTGGCGGTTATACAGATAAGTACGAAGTACAAGCAGTTCACTTTCATTGGGGATCGGATGGAGTACTAGGATCAGAACATACTATCAATGGCGAACGATATGATCTCGAGATGCACATTGTCCATAAGAATTCCAAATACAGTACTATTGAAGATGCAAGAGAATATCCAGATGGTTTTGTAGTACTGGGAATTCTATTCCAAGGAGTGCCCGAAGAACAATTCGAAAGGATTCTGGAAATTGAAAATCATCGAACGTTAAATGAAATCTTCAAGTCTTTGCAACTAATAACAAAATACAATAGTACTGCAGAGATTACAGGCCCTCTATCTATGAAATCATTTATACCTGATTTAGATACTAGTGAATTCTATACATATAAAGGTTGGTTACTCGTGTAAAATTTATATCAAATATTTGACCATTTTTGCTTTAGGATCGCTTACAACACCGCCATGCTCTGAGTCGGTGTTATGGTTTGTCTTCACAAACATATTGCCTGTTTCATATGATGATGTAAGAAGTTTAAATTGCTAATTTAACGAACAAAAAAACAGTTTAATATTATATTTACTTGCAGTTAAGCAAATTTTGGAATCTTATTAATGCTGATGGGGATCCGTTAGTGAATAATTTTAGACCTACTCAGCACGGACATAGACCAGTTTATCGAAAACGTCATAGACTTGATTTTATTTGATGAACTTAAAAACGAATTTTGCATACAACCTTTTTAAAATATATATTGTAGCAATAAAAAAAATTCAAAATGCTAATTGCTTGTCAATTATTCTTATTATTTAAGTTCAATCAAAGTCGTACAAATGAGAATTTTTTTTATTTAAAAAAAAAATATTTGACGCAACAGATAGCTCTTTAAGTGTCAGGGCCTAGCTTCTCGCGTGTGCGTTATATTTTTCACATGAATGGAAGGGACCTACAGTTTAGTACCGTATCCGAAGGGCGTTTTGAGAAGCTTTTTCGTGACAAAAATACTCTCGGATGTTTGTCAGACGCTCGCGAGAGGTGGGACCGTGAAAAACTTGTTGGTGTTTTCTGGGATTCGAACTTGGAACCTCACGCGCAGTGATCCGACACACTAACCACTTAGGCCACGGCGCCCATGTGTATTTTATTTAATCCGTAATAATATTGAACCAAATCGACAGAGAAACAGAGAACCGGTCAACAAGTAAACTACCAACACACTTTTTTTTGCAAACCAAATATATATTATAAAATTTCAACAAAAACGTTAAATCCGTCTCTGCATACTGTCGATTGCTGTTTCATATCCGGAGATTTACATCTTCTACTACATTTTTCGTGTGAGGGTGGGTGTGTTCCCGGACCACATGCCTCTAGAAATTACTTGTACAATAGCGGGTACAGCGAACTTAAGTAACACGACGGAACTTAGGCTATCACCCAAACTAATATGGAAGGATAAAGGCTAAGCAACGTACCGTAATAATTTGAATTTGGAACTAATGACTTTATATGCATCGAACGCCCCTTCAATTAAGAGGGTACATTATAGCTACAACTCGCTAAATGTATAATCTTAGGCCGTATTGCTCAAGTAAGTTACTAACAATGATGTGGGGAGGGACATACTTGAACACACTTGAGCATCTCATTATAGCTCAAAAGTATATTGTCAGAACCATAACTAGAAAAAATAGGTTACCAAAAATTTGGCCAATGTTTTATAACCTTCGCATTCCTCCGTTAAAACATCTTTACTTCTGCATATAAGGTGCTAAAATTATTCTTTTTGCGAAGTGTGTACAGCACGACTCTCCGTTGCTCAAATTCATATGGTTTAAGGACAAATTCAATTCTGTCACACATTTCGGAAACTTTTTTACAGTCTCAGATGAGTCTTTCTTAAAATGGTATGTAAAAAAAAAATACACTGGTCGAGTTAGATCTCATGTTGTGAGTTCGATCTCAAAGTGTTGAGAGAGAGCTTGTTTTGATATGCAAAACGATGAGAAAACGATTGATTGCATGAGATCGAGGTGAACGTCCCGTTGGGGGTCCTTAAGGGAGGCATCTTCGTGCACTATCTGCTAAAGGTGGATAGTAGATGGCAGGGGGTGCGGAACTGATTCATCTCCAGACAGATGTGGCCCAAATACTCCCGAAAAAGAACGCAAGATCTACTAAACAGAAACCGTGCAGATATCGCAAGAATTCTGGCAGTTAGTACTGGCCACTGGCCCATCGGGGTTCATGCGGCCAGAATAGGCATTGCATTTAATGCACACTGTCGCAGCTGCAATACTGCTGACGATAGAAACAATCTTACACTTCCTCTGCAAGTGTCCGGCTTTAGGCAAGGCCAGACAGCGCGCCTTAGGTGAACTCTTTTCCGACAACCTTATAGAGCTAGCGGAGATTAGCATTGGGGATATTATCAGCTTCCTCAATGTAACGGGGTGGATTTGAATAATCCTTACCCCCTTTTTCTTCTTCTTTGCCCTAGTAGTTAACGTCCTTGTTACATCTGTTAGGTCACTTGAGTTGTGGTAATAAAACGGCGCTTCTACGCTCCTACCTACCTACCTACCTGCATGAGATCGATCTCATAAATAGTTAAGCATGGTATTTCCCTTACTCAGTTCACATAAAACTGTCAAGATAGTCGAATTTCAGCTAAATCTAGTTACAAACCGAATTTATAAAAATAGAAGGTGTCGAGTTGTTGAAGATTTTTCTCGGTTGTATCGATTTAGTGAAGAGGGCGTGAAATTATTAGCTGAAGAATTTTTGGGGCTGACTCGGGAAACACGCAATCGTGCTTTGACGAATAAAGAAAAAATGAGAATTTATCTGCGCTATGTAGGAGACCCCGGATGTCAGATAGGAGTTGCTGAAGATATTGGTGCACATCAATCAACTATATCTAGACTCTAGAGTGATACAACAAGTTGCAGTAGAAATCGCAAGCCATGCGAATGATTGGATCATATTCTCACATAGGTTAGGTTCGGTTGGAGGGAAGTGCACCTAAGTGCTTATTACGGGGGGCATACGGTCCATTGCGTTTCCCTTTTGCTGAGTGAAACTTGTACTTAAAACGTTTGTCTTGCGGTCGGTTCTGTTGCCAACCAGCCTGTGCACTTTATGAAACCTATCATGTTCCTAAGCGCAACTTGTATGAGATCCCTTAGTTTGTCAAAAAGTCTGTTTTTCATAAGACGGAGGCGGTGGTTTTGAAGATTTGGGCAATCACATAACAAGTGTTTGATGGTTTCTATCTCCTCTATATCTTAACAGCTCCTGCAGTGGTCGGGTGTGTTGATGTATAGTCTAGCAGCCATTACCCCTATCGCGCAGTGTCCTGTTAGCGTAGTTATCAAGATTATTTTTTATTCATCGCCTTTTTATTCTGTTTTCATCCACTGTCGGCCATAAACTGCGAGACACAGTCGCTTCTGACGGACCATGCGGAGTTAATCAGTTCTCTTGCCTTTAGGTCTATATTTCTTTATAGTTCACCAATTGGATCTTGTATTGATATCCGAGTATGTTTAACCCTTTTTAGCTGATTCATGTGCTCATACTTCGGAAAAAATACAAGAAGCGTAAAGGATATGGAACAGTAAATATAAACTTCCTTACGCAATTGGTGCTCTTGATTGCACTCACATCAAAGGAGTTTCCTCACTTTTGGGTACCTACCTATATTTTTTTATTTTTCATTCAAAAGAGAAAGCTTTACTTTTCCTTGGACTTTTAATTTGGAAAGGTCTGTAATTAAACTGGTGTTGAATAAATACGAGTAGAATGCGTAAAATTATGTGTACTTTGTGTTTTATTTAGCGTTGGATTACTTTAGGAGTCCATTAAAATTACCAAATCTTTTTCCCAGTCTTTAAGAATTATTTTTTTATTTCCAGTTATGTTGGCACCTATTTTGCTTTTTAAACGAGACTTCATATTACCCACTTTTTTTATATATTTTTTCGTTTATGTCTTCATCAAATTGGTTTTTATAACACTGAATCGCTCTTCCTCTCCTCAAATGTTGGTAATTGTGATTTTTCGAGCAAATTTTTATTTCCCTTCAGTTCTTTAACAAAAACTTTATTAAAGTCCAATTTACTGTTGAAACCCAAACTCTCTTTTTCACTCTCAGAATACATTTTTACATTTTCTATTTAACTTGCCGCTAAGAAATTATAATCACAACTGAATAAGACAAAAAACTTTAAGATCTGACTCAAATCCTTCAAGTCATAGCCGTTGAGAACGATCTCATTTTTTTGCATATGAAACTGAGTCCGAGTTCCGATTTGCACAATTAATCTCACATTTGAGTTCAAGTTCATCAGCTATGACTCTGAGATCGTGCTTATCTTTTTGCATACGACCCAATTAGTTGCCATACGGAGTAAGAATTTTAAGAGAAAATTAATTTATTTTTAAAGTTAAAAAGTGGCTTTTTACGATGGATAACTCAACTGTCAACAATTTATTAGTAAATGTTGCTTAAAGATGTAAAAGTTCCCATGCAAAAATATAAAATAAAATTAAGAATAAAATTAAACTTTTTTTTTTTTTAGAATGTATTTATTTCTTATAAATTCATGAAACATTCAAATAAAACAATTCAAGTTCTTAGAAACATAATATAAGAAAGGTTGAGCATTCAGTATTTAAAAAGTAAAAAATAGAGTTGAATGCCATATTAAATTGGCTAAAACAATACAAAGTAAAATGTATGGGTGGGGTGACCCTTTTGGAATTATAAATTAAGAACAAAATAAAAAATGAACTATAAACATACAAAAATATTTCAATAAAAGGAAAATTAATTATAAAAAAATCATAAAAGAAGGAAAGAATGAAACACAAAGACTAAAAACAAAGATTAGACCAAAACATTAGAAATACAAGATTCTAACGTAGCATAATCAAAGCTGAAGAGCCACATTTTTACGTATTTTAAGAACATTCCAGGTATTGTCCTGATAGACTGAGGGAGTTCATTAAATAGTCTAAAAGACAAAACAGAAAAAAAATTACGGTATGCAGTGGTACCGAAATTGGGTACAGATAAAATGTTAGAAAGGTTTCCACGAAGATTATAACAAGAAATTAAACGAAAATTACGATTACCAGACTTCATAGAGAATATTTTTAACACCTTATAACAATACAAGTGACGAACAGGAAGAATTTTCAGGGCACAGAACAAAGGAAAGCTAGAATGTCTACCAGATTTTCGACAAATTTTTCGTAGGACATATTTCTGCAAAATCAACAGTGGTTGTATTTTATTACGATACACACATCCCAAACAAGCAATTCCATATTGTAACTTGGAATGGAAAATACCATAATAAATTGTTTTTAAAAGCTTGGTAGAGCAAACGTTACGTAAATAGTAAAAATGTCGAAGGGTGCATCGGAAATACTTTTCCAAAGTATCAGCGTGGTTCGCAAAACTCATCCTAGAATCAAGGGTAAGCCCCAAATATTTAAATTCGTCTACTCTCTCTATTAGAAAGCATTTATCACTACAGGTTAGATTAAAACAAAAAGAGGGAGAGGAAAAACCAGACGAACAATAGCAGTTAGACAGTTTAAATCTAAGACACTCGGGTGCATGGAAGTACACATTTGCTTCCAAATTGTACGCGGAAGATAAGCTGAAAAACATTATCTTAGTTTTTGAGCTTATTGCTAAATTATGTTCAGCGAACCAGTGTATCAATAGGCTTAGGTCCCAATTAACGTCAGAAACTAGGTCCAAGGGACTATTTAAGCCATAAGTGAAACCAACGTCATCAGCAAAAGCAGTTGGTGAGCCCTTGAAATTAAGAGCAAAGAGTGAATTGATATAGACCAAAAGCAAAACTGGGCCTAGCGGAAGCCTTGAGGAACTCCCAGCTTGAAGAACCTTATTTCGTTCCTTATATCATCTATCTTCACTCTTTGCGACCTATTTTCAAGATACGACCTAAACCAGTGAAGCATGAATCCACTAAATCCAGCTTTCTCCAGTTTTCTCAACAAGAATCATGTCGAATGCCTTGGTAATGTCAATAAACAAACCAGCCGTACATTTTTTTCCATCGAGGTGCGACATTATATAGGAGCAAAACTGTAAAAGCGCATATTCGGACGATTTGCCTTTGAGAAAACCAAATTGAACCGGATTGAAAAAGCTGGTTTTATCTAAAAAAAACTCATTCTATTTTTCATTAGTTCTTCGAAAATTTTGCTAAAAACAGAAAGAAGTGAGATGGGCCCATAGTTTCCAATTTCCGCAGCGGAACCTTTTTTGAGTAAAGGAATCACATCTGCACATTTAAGACCTTCAGGAAAGACCCCCTCAAACACACAACGATTAAAAACATTTGCCAAGACATCCACTATAAAACATGCAATTTTTTTAAGTACACAATTTGAAATACCATCGGCTCCGCACGAAGTCGAATTAGGTAACGTACCAATAACTTTCAAGATTTCGAAAGAAGTTATGGGCTGAAAAACAAAACTACTACTATACAATAGTTCAGCACATCCACAAATTGAAGGACAAGTACAACAAATCGATTGGACAGGACACGGTTGAAGAAAAGAAAAAAGAAATAAGAAGTAAATTCTTACTAATACCCAACAACTTTAAACTGATTTATGAATAAATTAAACAAACGGTTCATTTGCCTCTAGTCACGCTTAGCAACTAAAGAATGATAAAATTATATGCTCTAAATAGTATAGATAATTTTTTTTTGGAAACGAATGAAGGTAATAAACAATGTGGAATAAAACAAATTCAGAAGAGGCCCTATGGACCATATTGCATTTAGAAAAATGTTATTTAATTTTTTTTGCAGTGTTCAACTTAGAAAATGAAGTCGAATAAGGTATTATCTGTAAAAAATCATATGGGTCGAAAAACTTTGTTCATATATGTATGTAGTTTAGTATATGGACATCAAGTCTACCACCCTATTTTTTTTAAATCTATCGCTTTTTTTGTCCAATCTACCACTTTTTTTTTTAAATCCAAATGACAACACTGATCATAATCCTCCCACTTCATTGCATTTCTACTGATTCGCCTGTTTGACCTCAGAAAATATCGGCAGGCCTCCCGATTTTGGATCACTTCGTTACTGAGGAAAAACAAATGCTGGTGTCGTTGCATTTCTGTGATCCAGGCGTTTATAAGCCTGCCTTTCTTTCGCGATGTCTTTGCAACATTCATTGATATGGTATTGCCATTTTAACAGCGTTAAAAATGAACTCTCTTTGAACGTGGCTAAGCCGGTCGCGCTCTATTTTTCTGGATATACTTGTATAAATTTCAATTAACATATTTCAAAACATTTACTCTGTAGTTGAATGATAATGAAACACTTCAACATCTAGAAATAGAGATCGTTCACCTTTAAGCAAAAGCTGAATGGATGTGTATGTAACGAATTTACTCTACGTATGTATGTTCCTATACACAAAAGCACTAAGCGTCATGAAAGTTTCAGAAACAAATATCAGAGGTGCGGCATTGTTGATGGATATTAACATGTCAATTCTAATTGCTTAATAAACAAAGTTCATATCAAGTTTCGACGGTTATATATATATAAAAATTGTAATATGTGAAACCGCTATAACCGTACTTAATTAAGATAATTCCTCCTCCGTTGCTCATTTAAATCACCCCTGAAAGGAGCCCATTACCTACCTTAATCAATCGGTCTGGAACATAATGTACATAAATAAAAGAAAAATCACTAGATCACTCACAAAGATGGTTCTTCTGATTCTCCTTCAGTTAACTTCCGCAAATAAGAACTCAAGTGTGTTCTACCTACAGCTAAAATCTCACTGAACTTTTGAAACCAGCGAAGGAAGTAATTGTATCTCAGAATAATTGTTAATATATGCGTCATGCATGCTTTGATGCTTTGAACAAGGGGTCTTCTAACCTAATTTTCGGTTGGATACTTTTCCTCTGCGTCAACATTAACATATGCGGGGTGAAAGTTTTTATCTCTTCAGTTGTTTTATTGACACAACCCCTATGAACTCAACACGACATATCACTTTCGATTGTGTACCACAATAACAAATAAATATTACGAGTACTTTCCTACCTCGCAGAAGAACAATTAAACGATATCAATAAATGGATTAATGAATATCCATATGGAAAAGAAACTCTACTCACATCCATTTTGATTCCTTAACGACCAACCTGACATCAATTCAATCTCTCGAGTGCTCTCACTTCCACTTCGAGCACTTCCGATAACAACTATCGCAAAAATCACAAAGTATCTTAAATGCATTTTTATCAAACTAAAGATTTGAATGCAAGTGCATTCAAACCTAACGAACTGAAAGCACTATACAAAACCGGCTCCGGTCTCGATCGCGGTCTACAAGCAACTGAATGAATGTGCGTATAAATGTGAGCTCGAATCAGACAACACAGCAGATTGATAAAGTTATAAAATAATTGTAGACTACGTACGATGTGAATTGAATGGCAAATGGCGTGGTTGCGCGGAGTATCTTTTAGGAGTAAGAGAGTATCTAAGTATATAAGTCACTGGTGAACGAGTGGATGCATCTTTTCTATGGTCTATCTAAGAATTTATGTTAGGTTTTAAGGCAATGCCACAAGTGGAAGATGTACATTTCTTTATCAGAGATTTGATAAGCTATGAAGCAATTTTGGTCGGTGTTTTGTTTTGTTTTTTTTTTTTTGTTATCGCTGTTTAGTCATATACACCTTATGAACGAATCAATAATATTGCAATTGTGACAACGATAATATTGCGGCCTATGTCGGATTTTTTAATTGATTGGATTCTATCGTTTAATTATTGTAGTGGTATCCGTACTCGTATGTAGGTGGGGGAATTTTATTAAAAGGTCCAAATTAAATTTACTTAAATGGTATTTAATTGATATTGCGATGTCAGCATTAGATTAATAGCTTCTGATATTAGTTTATGGGCTTTGGGTTATAAATACTTTTTCAGTAGCTTTTCTGCTGTTATCTGCTCGTAAAATAGTTTGCATACATCTTAATTTAAAAATAAATTTTTATTGCAATTTATATGAGAATTTCCTTGTGCTTCCCGACACTTGGAATGTAACTAATAGTTTACTCAATACTAATGGTTGCTAATAAAAAAAGCTTTCATTAGAAGTTAGATTGTCACGCATAAGCTATTGTATTTTTCTTTTAGTCTGCAGTGTATTTTTTAGACGGCTTTGACTTTTTATTAAGGAAAATAGCATTATAAAGGAAATGAACAGACTTCATATTAATATAGAGCTGAACTTGCAGGCTAATGGTCCTATTTTTTCTGGTTATTTCTGGTCTATTTTGCGCGCGCCGAATATTAATTATGAATACCCTTATACTGGTTCTCAGTGCTGGATCTATTGATGAATAACATACAAATTGGCTTAAGCTGGTCCTAAGCTGTTTGGTAAATAGTTTGCTTTGTTTAAGGGCTGATCAGTCTTAATACGGTCCATTATAATCCATACAGAAACCCTTTTTTGATGTAGTGAATCCAGAAACAATGATGGTATTCGTTTGTCTTTATGTAGTACCAGCGATCCTGCCCGACTTCGCTCGAGTACAATTGAATTTTTGCAGCGATACACCAATAAGTAAATTGTGGATAGACAATAATAATTTTTCCTGGACTTGATTCACTAATACCGCTAATGCTCAGCTCCTGCAAAGAACGCACACGCTGAAATTCAGAATACGAGGGTCATTTAAAAAGTTTACGGTCTTATAGACAATCAGTCATGATAGAATTGAATTCTTGCCACCATTCGATAGATGGCGTTGATGCATGTATCCCATCATAATCTCAACTCATTCCGATCAGTACTTTGCTCATGGAACTCTCATGTAGTTGGCAGGTGACGTTTTCTCTCAACAATGGAGAAAATCGATTATCGCGCGGTCATAAATTTCCTTTATTTGACAGGAGAAAAAACTCACGAAATAAGAGACGGGTTACACTCAGTATACTGTTGTATTTAAGTATTACCAAGACCATCTCCGCTGGAAAGAATCCTGGACCTACACATCAAGGCCGCCATTGATAGCACCCTACTATCCACGTCACAGCATGCCTACCAAAAAGGTAAATCTGTCGAAACGGCTTTGCACTCCATCATCCACCCTATCGAAACATCACTCTCAATCAAAGAGTTCACCCTAGTATCATTTCTAAACATAGAGGGAGCCTTCAACACCGTTGAAACAATTTCGATTACCAGTGCCTTACGCAGGCTCAACATCTGCGAACCCATGTGTTGTTTCATTCACACATTCTAAAGAACAGGGTAATAACAGCATCCTTCAGAAGTAGCACTGTCAAGCAACATGCACATCGAGGCACCCCTCAAGGGAGTGTACTGTCTTCACTATTGTGGACTTTGGTGCTCAACGAGGCCCTTCTAAAGATCGAAAAAACTGGATGCAATGTTATTGCCTATGCAGACGATGTCCCATTCTAACAACAGGCAAATACCCGCAGACGCTGGCCGATGTCATGCAGTCTGCTCTTAATGAACTGCTCAGATGGACCGATAAATGCGACCTCTCCGTTAACCCGACGAAGACAGAGCTAGTTCTATTCGCAAGAAAACACAAGCTCCCTGACTTCACTCCGCCCAAGATAAGGGGATCCACCCTCAAGCTTACAAATAATGCTAGCTATTTAGGCCTAAAGCTTGACCGCAAGCTCCACCTGGGGCCTTAAACCAAGCATCATGCACTGGCTATACACGTCGGTCATTTAACCGATCCTCATGTATGGAGTATTGGTATGGTGGCCCGCCTTGGAGAAGAAATCCAACATATCCATAATGGAAAAACTCAGCGAGTTGCATGTTTCAATATTACCGGTGCACTGAGAACTTCTCCACCTGCTTCCGATTGTCATCGTCAGTAAGCAATTGGCTGTCAGCTCGGCAATAAGACTGAGAGGCTCCATGCAGTGGAAGGAGCAACACACGGGACATGCCAATATACTTTCGATGCACCGTCATCTTCTTAATTCCACTGACCATCTGCCCACTGAATATGATTTTAACAAGGGCTACACGCACTCGATACCGGACAGAAGTGAGTGGACGCAACGCAATGTCCTTTACAACGAATCGCTGTCAATTTTCACGGACGGGTACAAAACCAAGGACAGAGTCGGTGCCGGAATTTTCTCAGAAGATCTGGACATACACCTCTCCTTTACCCTTCCAGACCACTGCAGCGTTTTTCAAGCCGAAATCACCGCAGTTCGCAAAGCTGCTGACTGGCTGGCGGCTAGCACACTATCAACACCTGATGCTGTTATTTATGTCGACAGTCAGGCAGCCATCAAATCCCTCGCATCCAGCACTACTTGGGGACCTGCATTGCGATTGATCGGGAAACTACTGACTGCCCAAAACTTGGCTTGGGCCAGTAGCGCAACAATCAAGTTCGTGATGAAGTGCTTACTTTACCTCCTAGTGGTGGTCCCCGGGCAACTATACGTATAAACCCTTATACGTATAGGCCAAAATTGTAAGTGCGGGTTGTCTAGGGCCTTGATTCTAGGCTAGGTAACGTGGGCCAGCAACCTGCGTTACTGAAACCAGCTCGCTACTGAAACCGACACTATGCCTCGGATAAGGACTGATCACATGTTGACGACTTTTGGCTATTGTACCCGGACAAAGATAGGTTTCTGGAATGTAAAGACGCTCCTCGACTCGGGAAGAGAAGGTCCTTACAATGCCAGATTCCTCCAACTGGAAAAGGAATTCATGCGATATAAACTGGACATTTTGGGGGTAAGTGAAGTAAGATGGTTAGAAGCGGGCGAGTACCAGTCTCCAACGCGTAACACTGTACTACTCTATTCTGGAAGACCATCCGGAAGTCCGCGGGAATATGGAGTCGGACTACTGCTAACAACAACAGCACGCAAGGGCCTGATTTCCTGGCAGCCTCATGGTGATAGGATTTTGACGGCCAGATTCCGGACTAGAGTACGACGCGTCACCATCATACAGTGTTACGCCCCAACGAATAGTTCGTCTGTGGACGAAAAGGAGAGCTTCTACAATCTCTTAAGCGCCGTCTTCAACACAACACCAAATGGAGACATTGTCATAGTGATGGGGGATTTGAATGCCAAGGTAGGCAGCGACAACGAAGGGCTCAAGCATGTAATCGGGAAGCATGGACTAGGCAACCGCAATGACAACGGCGAAAGGTTTGTGGATTTCTGCAATGCCAATCGCCTTGTGATAGGTGGCACCATGTTTGAGCACAAGACCTGCCACAAAGTCAGCTGGGTTTCCAATGACAGGCAAGCAACCTCCAACCAAATTGACCATTTTGCTATCAGCCGCCGCTTTAGAAGTAGTCTCCTGGACGTCCGAAACAGACGAGGGGCAGATGTGGGGATAGTACGTGATCATCATCTTATGAAAGCTACTCTCCAACTACGCACTGCTGCAGTTCGAAGATCAACGACAACACAAGAATGCCCAGGTTCAACATCGATAGACTTAGTGATCCCTCAGTGCGCCAACAATTAAGGGAGCACTTTTCGCAAGGTGTGGAAGCAATCAGCAGCTCAATGCCCGCAACCATCCAAGACCATTGGTGTGCTGTGAAAAATGTTTTTACATCTGGTGCTGAAAGAATTGTCGGTCGATCGCAGGGAAGACATAGGGCGTGGCTTTCCGAGGATACCTGGAGGCGGATTGACGAACGAAAACAGCTAAAAGCTCGCGTTGCAGCTACCCCAGCAGCAGGGAGAAGCGAGCTAGAGTCCCTATATCGCATGAAGATGAGAGAAGTTCAGCGTAGCGTACGACGTGACAAGCGCAACTACATCAACGCGCTGGCTACAGAAGCAGAAGAAGCTGCACGGAGGTGCGACAGCAGGACTGTCTACAGAATCACGAAAGAGCTGACAGGTGGTCGCAGCTCCAGCCAATACCTAGTGAAAAGCCTAGACGGCTCCTTGCTCATTTCGGATGAGGACCAGCTCAAGAGATGGAAAGAGCATTTTGCTACGGTTTTGAACCGTGTATTCGCTAGCGATATGCTCCCAAATCAGACTGAGATGCCCGAGGTGAGAAGTTCCCGAATACGCACCACGACTCCCAGTAAAGATGAGATCATTACCGCGATCAAGGCACTCAAAACCAACAAGGCGGTAGGACTTGACGGTATTCCAGCAGAGCTCTTACGAGCAACGCCAACAACATCGGCTGAGCTTCTGCTTCCACTTATAGATAGAGCTTGGGAAGCTGAGAGCTTTCCTAACGAGTGGAAAAAGGGAATGATCGTCAAGCTTCCTAAGAAAGGAAATTTAATGGAGTGCGGAAACTGGAGGGGTATCTGCGTGCTGCCTGCTGTAGCTAAGATAATAGCTAAAATCATCCTTGAGCGAATCAAACAACATCTCGAAGACACACTCGATGCCGAACAAACAGGTTTCCGCTCTGGATCCTCCTGTGCCGACCACATCAACACCCTGCGGATTATCATCGAACAGTGTGTTGAATATCGATCGCCACTGCACCTGCTGTTCATCGATTTTGAGAAGGCGTTCGATAGTGTCAACAGGGAGTTTATTTGGCGTGCCTTACGCAGGAGAGGCATTCCCGATAAACTAATTGCTATTATCAAAGCTACATATGAAGGCTCCAAATGTCACGTTCTGCACAGGGGAAGGTTGTCTGAGGAATTTGAGATCCAAAGTGGGGTAAGACAAGGCTGTATCCTTTCACCAATATTATTCCTATTGGTGATTAGCGATGTGCTTCATGCAGCTTTGTCGACGGGAAACGGAGGAATTCGATGGACTCTTACATCTCAACTGAAGCATCTTGACTACGCAGACGATGTATGCTTACTCTCCCACAGAATTATGGACCTCCACCAAATGACAGCAGATGTGGAGAGGGAGGCAGGTGTCGTCGGGCTGAAAATTAATACGACAAAAACTAAAATCATCAGCCTTGGAACTAACTCATCGGCTCAAATATGCATTGCTGGAAACGAGATAGCTGGTCAGTACAACCTCACCCTTTGCTGGGTACCAGGTCACTGTGAATTGTGCAGCCGACGAACTAGCACGACAAGGCTCCTTTGGTACGGATAACATAAGCATCACCGACATCGAAGCGCCATCGTCTTATGTTAAGTACGTTATTCAAACTGATGCCGAGAAAGTAGCCAATCATCGATGGCAACATTTAGACCAATGTCATACCGCCAGATAGCTGTGGCCGACACTCAACAAATTCAGGTCCATCGGACTCTTGAAGCACAAGAGAGGAACCCTCTCAAAAATAACAAGTGTCTCCACTGGACACTGCGTCATAGGAAGACATGCCCAAAGATTAGGTATCCCTCATAATTACTTCTGCAGAAGCTGCAGAGATGAAGAGGAAGAAGAGACCATCAGTCATCTCCTGTGCGCCTGTCCTGCGCTCGCCAACATCAGGAAGGCCACTCTGGGTGAATACTTCTGCAATGATCTTAATGATCTCGGCAACGCCTGCACGGCTAAAGTTCACGACTTCATTCAACGAAGCAAATGGTTCCAAGAGTAAGAGGGTGATCCACCCGCCTTACACATCGGCAGTACAATGGACCTACTTTCTGGTCTAAGTACATCCTCATCGAGGGCCGATCCTAACCTAACCTATCCTACACTCAGTATACGGTGTGTGTCCCCTTCATATACAACCATCAAACATTGGGTGGTTGAGTACAAACGTGGCCGTACCAGCATTTTTGATGACGAACGTTCTGCTCACCCAAAAACTGTCTCAACTGACGAAGTTGTCGATTTAGTGCATGGAATTGTGATGGAAGATTGTCGATTTTTTTTTGTATGCGCGGGTAGAGGTAAAAATACTTTATGGTTACTTGTAGCCCCTTCTACGAGTTATGCCCGACTCCATGATCCTGTATGGTTAAGTGCTAAAAAAAACACCTCCGATTTCTCTGTCCTGTTGTTCCCCTGCGGTTTCACATCTCATGCGGTTTCACATCTCATCACTTCTTTTTAGCTGCCAGAGCCAGCAGGATCTTCGTTTTTCGCGTTTCTCATTGCTCGTTCCTCTACACGCAGTTGCATTATACTCGTGATTACTTCATTTGCAGTCTCCCAGCCCGGGGGTTAGTTGCCCGCCAATTGTTCTTTTTAGGATGTTCATAGCACTTATATAATTTTAGCATTCCATCAGTATATGCTCTGCGTTCTGCACTTTTCCTTCACATTGCTGGCAGAATGCGTCATTCGCGTGCTTGTACTTGTAGATACTCCCGGAAGCATCCGTTCCCCGATAGAAATTCTGTTAGGTGAAGTTACGCTTGCGATGCGTCGCTGATGCCCATATTGGGGCCACATACAGGTGTATTAACCTACTCACGGTTATTAGGAGATTTCTGCTTAGCTGCCTTTATTAGCTCCCCCAATATTTGGTATTAGTCTGCATAGTGCCGCTCGGGAGGCCTTCTCGCCTGCGAACGTTAGGTGGTCCCTGTAGCTGAGTCTGTGGTCCAGTAACACTCACAGGTAATTGATGTACGGCTTCGATTAGATAGTTTGCTCACTGACCTGTATGGTGATGTTCTTCACTTTTTTACGACTGCTTATCAGAACGGCTTCGGTTTTGTGGTCCGGTAGCTCTAAACCTGATGTCTGTAGCCATAGCTTCACGTTTGCGATTGTTTGATTGCAGGGGGCTAACTATGCACTTCGCCGCGAATCGCATAATTTGCGATTCATTCCGTTCGCCTCGCGGCGATGATGTCAACTATGCAAAACCATCGCTTGGAACATCGACTTTCCAAAAGATTTCCATATTTCCCGTCATATTTCCACAAACATTTCCATTTATCTATCAAAGTGTCATGGAAAGAATATACTTTGTTTGAAAATTTTGCTAAAACACCAGTGGATAATTAGAACAATGTTTTCATAAGTGCTTACTTAAATAAATATTTGTTTTTCTGTCCTAAATGCAATAAAAGTATCACAAATCACTCTTTTTCGCTGTTTTTCATTTATTTACATTTTCAGTTGAAAATCCACGGCGCATTAAAATATCTATCGCATTTGAAGTCGATCGAATGACGTTCGCATTTACATATTGTAGTTGTACGAATGTAGTAGAGCGAAGTGCGATAGCGTTCGCCAGCGAATTGCGTAGTACCGAAATGCGATTTGTGGGTGCGGTGGCGTAAGTGGTTAGTGTGTCGAATCACTACGCATGAGGTTCCAAGTTCGAATCCCAGAAAATACCAAAAAGTTTTTCCACGGTCCCACCTCGCGCGAGCGTCTGACAAACATCCGAGAGTATTGTTGTCACGAAAAAGCTTCTCAAATCGCCGTTCGGATTCGGCATTAAACTGTAGGTCCCTTCCATTCGTGTGAAAAATATAACGCACACAACATGAGTGGTTGCGAGAAGCTAGGCCCTGGCACTTTAAAGAGCTGTTGCGCCAAATATTTGTTTGTTTTTGAAATGCGATTTCGCATGAAAATGCGCTTCGCGGCGAAGTACATAGTTAGCCCTCCCTAACAACATCCTCTAATTTTTTTGACACTACTGCAATGGCGATATCGTCGGCATAATCGATGATGTCTACTCCATTCGCCCTTTGTGTTCCTAGAATGCTATCGTACATTATGTTCCATAGAATTGGTCCCAGGGCCGACCTTTGTGGAACTCCTCCCGTGATTTTCTACCTCTTTGGTCCCTCTTCTGTTTCATAGCAAGGGGTTCTGTCTTCGAAATATTTCACACAATAGGTAGTTTGGTACCTGCCGAAGGTTATATGAATCCGGAATGCTGACCGCTTGGACATTAGAAACGTTTCTTGATGACAATCTCGCTTTAGTTTTTCCTCGTGGTCTCGATAGTGCTGTTCTTTGTTTAGTTTTCTTGCATATTTTTTAGTCGAATGTTAAATATTTAGCCTAACAAGGCTACGTTAGGTTAGGTTACGATGACTAGGGCTATGAGCTTATCATAAAAACACTAGGCACCAATGTGAGCCCAAAGTGACAATTCTCCCATACACTTAATTTCCCCACAGAACTTGAATATGTCATTGTTGTGGTTCAAGGGCCGTACCTCTTCTAACTTATTAAAGAAGTATCTTCCAAGGTACTTTAGCCTTGTCCTGACAATGTGTTGGCATTCACAGAGTACATGTGTTATATCTTCTGAGAATTGTAGGTCATTGCAGTGCCTACAAAAATCCGTATTTGATAATCCTAGTCTCATAGCGTGCTTCCTTAGAAGACAATGGAGAGTATTCCTATCACTGTTCTTAGTTCAATTAAGAACTTGCGAACTTATCGCTAGATACTCAAGCCTATCAGTCAACCATATTACCACCGATTTTAGTTACATGAAACGAAGTGAATGAAAATTGACAAATCCTCTGATCCAGAAATCGCATTCCAAAAAAGTGATTAAATTCCAACTTCAGAAAATAAATTTATGGAACCGGGTCATAAAAATACATATCTTTTTACGAAAGACCCTAAGTTTGCGGTAAATACTATATTTTATAGGAAGGAAATCTCTTGATATTTAAAGTTACAAAAGAGAAATACTCACATTCACCCTTATTGTCGCTTTTCAATAATTGTCGTTTTATTCATAGCTACGACCTACTGACCACTTAATATTACTAAGCAATTTGTTTGTCGTGTGGAATACTATTACAACTCTTTCACAATGAAAAAGTTATGAAAATGGATTCGTGCAACATCGTCGAAAGGCGACAAACGCCAACGACAATCAGCAGGGTGAGTGAGTCGCCACTAAAAATTCGAAAGACAATTATTGTGGGATACAAAATAATCTTTTGGCAAAAATTCGCTTACAAAAAAATTATCCAATCACCAATGCTACATAAGAGATGTTTATGCATTTTCTCCTCCCAAATTCATATATACACTATTGCTTCCAGCAAGTAGATTGGATAAAAAAAAAAAAACTTTCCTTATCACCATCAAAAAACCACCCTTTGCACTTTATATTGCCAAAAATATACGCCTATAAGGTGCATAAAAATTATCGCACACTTGAACAGCTTCCGTTCCACAAGCTTATCAGGGGATATATAACTAGAATTAACCACACCAGGTAATCTTTGTTTGCTGAAAGTTTAAAGTGCATTGCTGATATTATCCACAATGATCTTCAATGAGTTTCTGAGTTAATTGAAAATTTTCCACCGGATGGCAAGAAGTATTTAAACATTCAGCGGCAGCGGTATGAATGTTATCTATCAAATTAAACGAACATGTTAATATTTTTAAAATTTTTATTTCAATATAATATAATCGATATTATATTAGATTTTATTTTATATTCATATGATAAATAATACATATTTTCATATTTTATAAATCGATTTGATAATAAAAAGCAACAAATCATATTATCTTGTATTTATTAGTTCTCCTTAATTTATTTGTTTTTATTTTCCATTTAAATTAATATTAAAATTTATTTATTTTTCATGTTAGATAAAACTTAAAAAATGTTATTCAGCATACCTATATACAGTCTCTTAAATGATATTTACTCTTTGTTTTATTTTATATAAATATTGTTAATTTGTTTTGACTTTCTGTCAAATTGGTTAAATTTGTTTTTCTTTTATTTTATAGAGCACACTTGATAAAAAATTAAATTTTAGAAAACAAAAATATACATGTATGAACGAAAAATTTTCATAAAATGTGATATGGAGAGCATATGGGTGAATAACAATTGAAAATCTATGCATGTATACATATATTTAATAGTTTGCCCAATATATTAATAATTTATTCTTTTAATATGTATAATATATGACATATAAATAATTTTTATTTAGCAGTATACTCTTATATATTTTCCAATTGTTTAAAATTATTATTTTTAGTCCTTTCATCCATATCCATTCCGAGTATAAATGGCAAAACAACATAATTTTACTTTGTATTAGTTTTCTTCTTTTTTTTTTAATAAATAATTTTAATATATTTTCTTTATGAAATTGAAAAGCATTCCAACTTTGCAAAAAAAAAGTGTTTGCTCAAGTTGGATTCTTGTTGAAGGCAAATTATTTTATATAAAGCGTTTTTGTTGTTTTTAATTATATATAAATTTTAATTTATATTATATTACTTTTTAAATTAAAACTAAAATGACTTAAATATGATTCTGTTGATGGAATGTTAAAAAAAAAAAATTATGAATTCTAAAGGAACGAAAAAAAATATTTTATAGTAGAAAGCAGTTGGTCCTTAAGAGTTCAATTGTTGTTTAATTTATCTGTCTACATTGAGGTGGGATGAATTAACCTTTGTCAAGCTATCGCATTTGCACTCATGTAAATTAAATTAAAAGACTCTTAAAAGGAAACGTATACAGTAAAGGACGGCCTTGAAAATGCACTAGTTTTGTGTGTAAGACGACAAACGAGATGGACATTGAAAACTAAACACTTACAGTATAGGTACATTGCGTTTAATTAGATGAAATTGTGCTCAAGTATTATGATCCACTATGATAGATTGTTTGACGTGTTCTTGATATAAATTCAAGAACAATGTTTTATTGATCGAGCGTATGCAGTGTTCAATGTTTTTTTTTTTTAGATTAAGATGGGATAACAGCCGTATTTTATTATATAGGTATTATTAGAATGACACCAAGAGCATAATTATAAACGAGTAATAAAGCTATTTATTGGATATTGACACCTATATCATTGGTTCCAAATGTGAAGGTTATATCAGTTGCGTCTTGAATCTCACAGATAAAGCAAATATGATGAACAATGTTCATCATATGAAAGTTGTCAATTATATTTGATAAATGGATGAGTCGAGGGAAGGATGATACGTATATATATTATTGGTATTCTAAAGCTGAAAGCATACGCATCGAAGTAAGAGAAGGACTTTCGAAAACAGACGGCATGAAGACCATGAATCTCTCAATCGGAATATATATTATCTTTGGCAGAGATGCATAAAATCGATTAAATGCGGAAAATCCTATCTTGACGTTTTTGTAGGAAAAAAGAAACACAGGAAACGAAACTTTGGTTTTTTTTAATTCTGTCAATGGGAACATCATTTTATTTGTTGTTAAATGTTTCTTGTTCAAGTATTTTTTTGTAATTTCTGGACTTTCTCAAGGTGCTCTGTCTATATGGCATAGCATTTGAGATATCTATCTAGCAAGAGCAAGATTCATCACTTCTGGGGTATGACCCGAGGACCTGTAGAAATGCCGGCGTATAAATTACTCCAATATCGACCAAATAAATGGAGTTAAAAACCCAGATTATGTATCGCCAACATGTAGCATGGGACCAATACTATCAATCTTTTCACTATCTGGGCAGACGCTTTCAGCTCAAGTGCTATGCTAAACAGGGTCCAGCTAAATGTGGCTTAACTTTCGACTTTAAGTAAGATACATTTCTCTTCTTACAGCCCTCACCTATTGATTAGAAAGAGAGGTATCTCTTTCAAAGCACTTGCGAAGTCCGGTTTTTTTTTTTTTTTAAGTTTTTGCATATGTATTTCAAGAAGATTTATGTAAACTTTTGTAAACTGTAATAGGCAAAAAGAGTTAAATGTATTAATTGTGGGCGCAGTGATTAGTGTGCCGGACCACTACCCGTGAGGTTCAATGTTCGAATCCCAGAAAAAAGCAATCGTTTTTCTCACGGCTAGGCAATTGACAACCTGTTGCGCCAAATATTATTCTTATTATTATTATTCACCCCGATTACCTTTGGCGTTTTTCGCTTTTCAACGATTGTAGTTTTATTCATAACTATAACCTTCTGACCGTTAAACGTTACTAATCAATTTTGCGTGTCGTGTAGAATACTATTACAACTCTTTCACATTGAAAAAGTTAGGCAAATATAGCAAAACCTTTTCCAGTATTTTAAATATGACTCGATTACGCAATACCACTGTCTATTTTGACATATATCAGATGACGCCGCGCTAAACTAGTTAAAGTGAGATATTCACACTTATAATCGTAGTCGAATTGACGAGTATCGATGAAGACTATCAGAGGCCATTTTCGAAAACGTCAAATCAAAGTCAATTTGACCGGCAATTGATCGTCATTTTACCACGCAAAAGTTGCAATCTAAGCGTTTTTGATGAACGTCAAATCATTTTTTTTTTTTCAAGCGCATTTGACGTTTTCGAACAAAAAGTAAAACCAAACAAAATGGAAGTGTATCGCGAAATTTTGTTCGGCCCAGCGCGACGATAACCCAACTTTATGTGCGACTTGACAGATCCAAGGAAGTAATACAAGGGGAGGGTGTAACGCACATCATTTGTTTTAATGAGCGAGCGAGAAGCAAGTATGAAATTCTTGGCTATCACCTCGAATTTGTTACTGCACGGCTACGCTGCAGGTGATGTTGTCGAACATGTGTCTTTAGCAAACTACATTTTCGAATGCGAATGCACTTAAAACTCGTATTTGCGTTTTCGAACAGTTGCCTTTTGCAGTTTGCGTTTAAGAACATGCTGCAATTGCATTTTTGATGCAGATGACGTTTTCGAAAATGGCCAGACTCATGATGGTGAGTCTCGTGACTGGTAGTCCGTAGTTTTCTCGAAATACGTAAAAATGTTAGAGCTATGAATAGAGAAAACTACATTTTACGTTCTTGTTTAAATATACCTCAACCGGCAGTTTAGACAAAAATATAGATCTACAGATGCGGAAAGCAGAAACTAGTAAGAGCATCGAAAAAATGCACGCCGATTCCCGATTAGTGGTTGTATTCGTTGCCCCGTCAGCAGACTCTAGTCCTTTTCTTTCGTCTAAAATTCTATGAAAAATCGGTCGTTTACATTGAGTTAACATCGACTTGAAAACCGAATAATAAGGTGATTATGTTAGCCGTCATTCACCATTATTCCAGTAGACACAGCTAGAGAGTACAACCACAGATACTATATTTACTAGGTTACATAGCTACGACCTGCTAACCTTTAAACATTACAAGCAATTTTTTTTTGTCCTGCATAATATTATTAACACCCCTATTACGGTTAGCGAATCGAACGTTCGACTCAAGTCGAACCTCCCGGCGAACTACTTCTGTCGCTTTATACACTTCACAGATTACACTTAATTGTATTTTCCTTTGTCAGGACTTATTCTTTATTCGAATGAAAATGTTTGCTAACAGCAATAACCACGACAGAAGCAATTCGCTGACAGTTCGACTTCAGTCGAACGTTCGATTCGCTAACCATAATAGGGGTGTAAAACTCTTCACATTGAAAAAGTTATAAAAACGGATTCGTGGATCTGAGGATTAAATCGACAATCGTCGAAAAGCGAAAAACGCCAACAGTGATCGGGGTGATTATTTCGTATGTATTGTCACTCAAGGTGTCACCTTAAGCGACATTTGTAAAATTGGACTATTTAGTTATTTGTCAGTAAAATGATCACTGTGATAATATGCGTCTAAAATTTGTTTGTACTATGAAATCGTCCACAATAACAATTTCCGCGTGAAGATAAGGGGAATCAGTTTTTTTATACAATCAACTTGATTCTACTTTTACAAATACCATATAACCCTACTGGGAATTCCTTGAATCGATTTAACAATTCTTCGGAAAATGTCTTTCTTCTAAGAAAACACTAATATGTTATAATTAGGGTATATTCTCTAAGTCGTATCAACTACCTCAACTTCATTGCCATACATTTTTCTCAATCCAGTTTAAGAAAAAAAAATATGTCTGTAAACTTCCTGACGTCTATGATATTTTAATTTGTGTCCTCTTACTGGATACAGTCAACGAATTGTCACCCAGAACAAAATGATTGTGTCACCTTTTTGATCATCTCACTCGACTTAAGGTTTTTCTTAACGTAAAAGTTTATTTATAAAAAAAAAAATACAATGAAAATAAAATCTGCAGACAGAAGACAAGAACACCGCAGAGGAACAAACTGAAAAAGAAGAAAAACAACAAAAGAAAACAAACAAAACAAAATTATATATCATAAAAATAGTTTTATTGTTTTACCTTTTTTTTTTGTTTTATTTTTGCATTTTGTATTATGTTTGTCTTCGAGTAAAATTTTATAAATTAAATTAAAATCAAACAAAATCCACCTTCTATCTCTAGATAGTTTGATTGGTGTTCTGTAGAAAGAACATTTTTAAAATGTATATTTCTTAAGAGTGACCCTTTCCTCTTTATCAATACAAACTTCCAATAATATAGATTTTATAATTAGTTTTTCTTTCATTTGCATTAAATTTTTTTAATTGCTTTTTTATCGCGATACTTTCTTGTTGGGTACATTTATTAAAAATTAATAAAAATTGGCATTAATAAATTTTAAATAAAATCCATCTGTATGTATGCACATAAATGTCAAGAAATAATTTAAAATCAAAAAAAAAAAAAAAAAAAACGAAACAGCCCGTATTATTTTTTTTTTCTCTGCTACATTTAAATACATTTCTTTTTATTTATTACTTTGTTTTACACACTAGAATAGTTTTATTTAATATAATAATAAGAATAGTAATAAAAAAATACAGTTACATACTTTGTGAGTTATCTCGCGTCTATTTTTAAATAATAATTTTCACTTTTTTAATAATATCTTCATGCACTTTTTAAATATATATTTTTTTTTTCATTTATCAAATCAAAATGACTACAAAGGTTTTTTTTTAATATAATTATTTAACACTGAAAATTAAAGAAAGAAAAAAGTGTAAAATAAAAAAAAAAAAAATAATAGAAATAAAGAAAACAAAAAAATAAATCATTTGTGTAGCAAAATAAACTTTGTTTCTATCCTAACACATGACAACTGCTCATTTAAATTATATTTTTGTAAGGTTTGGATTAGATTTTTGTTTCTCTTTCTCTTTGTATAATAAATTTAAATGTTTCACGATATACTCATGAAATTGAAGTTTTCCATCATAATACGGATGTCTGTCACCTGACATCTGCTTTGCTATTCATTTATCTGTTTTACATGAAGAGTATTGAACTTTATCGAACGCGTGGTATTGTTCTGAAAATATAACAAGAAATAAGTCATGTAAGAAAATTATAAGAAATATGATATTCAAATTAAATTTGCAATAAGATTCAATTGGGCTTATGAATAAGGCTTAAGCAATTGAGTTTTGCTTCTCCTCAAAATTTTGTATCAAATTAATTTGTATTAACATTTAAAAACTGTAAGAACACTCAGACAAAGGCTTAAGCCATAGTGTTTTCCTCAAAAAAAATCTCATGAAAATGGAAAGACTCGCTTGAGCCGGCATTACGGGTGATATATGCGCTGCTGCTTTGGGAGCTCTACTGGAAGTGCCTCCATTGCATGCATTGCATACGAATCATAACACTGAACACCTATGTACGTATTGTGAATTTTGTCCCTTCACTCATCACTTGTCTTGAGTGTCTCAGTGACTGCATGCCAAGACCCATCAACTTTATTTTTGCCAACAATAAAAAAAATGTGTGCTGCATAAGTAAAATCGAAACTGAATCCAAACCAAGCTCATGACTCAGAAATAGTCCCACAAAAGCAAACACAAGATCCAGCTATCTGAGCACTTGTGGTACACCAAGGAAACTATGCCGAGTCTACTACAAGATCCAAACCGACAGATTACTACAGAAAGAGAGAGTAATTAGAGGACATAATACAATGCGGTACTGCATTAGTTGTGGCTACAGTGAGTAGGAAGTATGAACATACGAATAAGAACACATGATACTTTCTCTGCCACTCAAGACGCCTCTAATTTCATAATTATTTCATAATTTATTTCACAAAAAAATAATCTTTTACAATAGATTGTAACAATCTTTAACTAGTAAAAGTTATTAATTCAATTTTAAAACAGACATGGAAAAAAATATTTAGATATAGCAGGAAACAATATAAAATAAGAAAAAGTAAATGAAAAAGTTACATACATAAATAGAGTGCAGGTAGAGTATTTATTATAAAAAGAAGTCTATTTCACAAAAAGAAAAAAAGGAGAGAAAAATAATAATAATAATTTTAAAATTTACACGAAGTATAAAAAGCTATAGTATTTCTTTCGTCAGTCAAATGCCTAAACAGGACATCACCAAACGCATTAGAGCCACACAATCTTCTGACGCTGATGGGCAACGAGTTCCACGAGCGAACGGCATAAACGAAAAATTGTCGTTCAGTAGCTAGGCATGTAAATCGCGCCTCCACCGCCTAAGACAAAGATTCCTTGGAAGATAATTCGTTCGGGACATTGAACCTATGAACGACATTTGGAGATTTACCAAACTTTCATGATGGTTCTAGCTTATCCAGGGATTTCAGATGGGACTGCTTTTTAGAAGAAAAAAAAACAACCACATAACAATTGGATTCTTAGACTGACAACTCCAACAGGGGGACTCAAGGCTGTCTTCAACCTGCTTCCGCTAAACAACTTTAATCATATGTCGACGAGTATTAATGGCCTAAGTATAAGCCAGTCATGTAGCTGGAGATGTAATACCCACCCGACTTCCGAACTGCAGCAATGTTTTCCAAGCGGAGGTCCTAGTAATGACAATACTCGCCGCGCCGGTGAGACTGCAATGAGGGCAATACTACAAGAGGATATCACCGTTTTTTATTGACGGATCCCTGAACATGTGGAATAGAAATGGCAAGAAGCTCGGAACAATCTCACACCTCGGTTAACATCCCACCTTGAACACATAAGCTCGAAACAGGGAATAAAGCTCTAATAGAGGCAAACAACAGATGGACCTCTTTAGACACTTGTGTCATCACTAGGAAGCGATGGGCTATGTTCGACAACGGTAGAACCGACAGACTTATGCAGAAGAAAATAAAATCTCTGTCTATAAATTATAGGAGTGATTACGTGCATAATACTCTATGGTACCACATGAAAAAAATACGTATAACGGAAGACGATTGTGGAAGGGGCTGTGGTAACGACGAAGTGTTAATAAGGCTGTAACTCTCTTTGTTTGTCACTGTCCAGGTTTCTACGACTTAAGAAATAAATTCCGCGGACAACAATTTTTCCATGATAAGAAACGACATCATTAACTTATCAAATCAGGAGTAGTAAGTTATTAAATTATTCATTGAACAGGGAACGCGTACGGGCAAAGGATATCTATATTTCCACTATCACAATGGATCTGTATCGATCTAAGTGTGGGTGGGAGGCATACCCCTTCGCTTATCCACTTACTTTATCGAACCTATGTCCCGTACGTGGGATTTTAGTATATTCCTCAGAAGGTACACTTAACTGAACCTATTCAGGTATAATACATAGCACCTCATGAGGCATCTAGCACCACCTCTACAGCATCAGTAATCTTGGGAGTAATCAGTAATGTACGAGATTCCCTACTGCGAACTTGCTTGAAGAAGGCCAAATCACTGCAAGGAGCTTCAAAAGGCCACCAAAGAAACATGGTGGCGGAGTGATGAACCTAAAGAAGTAGTAAATGGGAAAAAAGTGACTTTCAAAACTTTGTCAAAGTGTCCCTCTAAAAATAGAGACAAAAAAGTCCCCCACGAAGAGAAGCACAGACATTGCAAGAAACAAGCGAAGAGGAAGTGCGCCCAGCTTCAAGGAGAGAGTACGGAGGGCCTGAATCGGGAGCTCGAAGATATAGGTTGCTAATGCAAATCAGGCTATTTAAGAGCTGCGACGATACAATATGCACAAGGGCGCAACTACCTTCAAAATAGCCGCCCGAAGAAATAGGAATGCTCACGAGATTCGTTCGCCAAAGTTCATTAGCAATTCACAATACTGGCCAGCTTCTTGTGGATGACGACAAAATTCTGCATAGGTGGCGACAGTATTATTTAGGACTTTTGAATAAATGCTTTCCCCGACATTACAGGCGAACAAAGCGGTCAAATAACCAAAAACCGAGATGCTCTCTGAGTTCTGGAAAAAGATGGCAGACATCGAGTTCGGATGGCTCAGAATTCTCATCTCCAAACTTATGAGAGGTGATCCAATACCGAATTAATGGAGGGAAAGTTACCTTCTCCCTGTGTACAAAAGGAAGGGTGATATGCGAAAATGTGATAATTACTGTCCGAACAAGCTGATGTCACAGCATGAAGATCGTTGGGTGGGTATTAGGTGACCGACTGCGAAAAATAATACGGCTATCTGATAATGAGTGCGGGTTTGTCGCCGGTAAATTAACCACATATGCAATCCAAAGTATAAGGATCACAATGGAAAAACATAATAATTCCTTAAAGGATTTGCATATTGTATTGGTTGACTTTAAAAAAGCATTCGACAGACAAACCACGAGATCTGATATGGGTGGCGCTAAGATATCGAAGGGTTACAGAAACATATATACAGATGATCATAGACATCTACGAAGGAGCAAAGATAAGGACAAGAGGCCCCTCTGAAGTAACGGAAGAGTCAGGGTGCACCAGGGAAGCGTCTTAAGTCATTTGCTCTGTATTGCCGTCATTGACTATGTATCTGCTTGAAGGTAAAGTGATGGACCCCAAGGTACATCAATTATTCTTTGCTGACAATGGAACCATCATAAGTGAGGATCCTACGTCCCTGCAACGAGTACGTATGGGCGAAAGTTTTGGAGGGAAATGGGTACCGCATTAGTCTAAAAACGACCGAGTACTTGTGCTGCCCCTTCTCTTATCCACTCAGGCATATTCCAGACATTTATTTGAATGGAACAGTGCTTCCCATGTGCAAAAAGTTCAAATATTTGGGATCTATGATCAATAGCTAAGCAACCTGTGATGACGACATCAATCATCGCGTAAGTGTAGGCTGGATGAAGTGGCGGGAAAACTCCGCTATCTTCTGTGACCGAAAAGACCCCTTAAGTTGAAAGGAAGGCTCTACACCGCAGTTGTGCGCCCAGCACTCACATACGGTTTCCAATGTTGGACAGTACCATATATGATGCAAAGCATATAAGGATAAATTAACGGCAGGTGAGATGAAGTTGCTTCGCATGACAGCAGGAGTGACAAAGCTTGATCGAATAAAAAGTTCGAAAATCCGTGAAAGCAACCATCTTACGAAAAATAGAGCGCGACCGGCTCAGCTGGTATTGCCATGGTCAAAAAAGAAATCATTTGAACTCCGTTAACAAGGCAACGTCAATTAACGTTCCAAAGACATCGCGAAAGAAAAACAGGCCTATAAACGCCTGGATCACACAAATGCAACGACACCAGCATTTGGTTTGCGTCAGTAATGAAGTGATCTAAAATCGGGAGGCCTGTCGATATTTTCTGAGGTCAAATAGGCGAACCCCACAGGCGGATATGCAGTGAAGTGGAAGAGTTATGATCCCTTATTTTCAGATCATAACCTCGCCGAAATAGGAAGAAGACGAAGAAGTAATCTTGTGGTTCAAACTAATGTGCCCGCTAATATGGAAGCTAAGTTAGAGAAACTACAAGATACACCTTCACTGGAAAATAAATTCAGCCACTATGTACCTACTAATACACTCGTATAAGAAGTGTTCAGCACCCACAGAGACTAGCTCTTAAGTAAAATCTTCAACTTACCTTGGTGACTGTACTCTCCGTTTTGGCGTATTTGTATTGCTGTTACTGCCACTGTTGTTATTTCCTGCTGTTGTTCGACTATTGGGAGTGCGGGCACGTGGTGCTGGTACTGGAGTTGTTGCCGCCGCCGCCTGCTGATGATGAGCTGTAGAGACCGCTGGAGATGTCGCTGGCACACTATACCTTTTTGGTGGTACAATACGACTTGGTGATCGTAAATTCTTTGGATCCTGTATCACTCTGAGGTTAGAAGAAGGAGATTTAGGAATAGCGTTTACGGTTTTCCTACTTTTTTTGTGTTTAGTGTGTTTAAAGATTTCGTATGCAAAACAAATCCAACCAAAACAGGTGAGAACATAACAAAAGGAAAAAGAGAGGAGAAAGAAAACAAAAGTGTGTTAACAATGTCGAAATGAAAAAAGGTTACAAAAATATGTTGAAAGAAAACAAGTAAAGTGCACGTGCGGAATCGACTGACTGCTGAATAATACTTACTTCCCCGCAGGATAACTGACCGGTCGCGGTATTCTCGACTTGTGTGCTGCATTAGCTGACGTTGGTGTTGATCCACCACTTTTAGTTTCCTGCTCGCATGCCAAATCTTTTAACATCATACTCGAGTCTTTGCTCAGCAGCTCCCATTGAATCTGTAAACGTTTGAATCGGTTGCTGGAGATCTTATTCAGTTCTTGTTCCTTTCTGCTATTGCTGCGATGTAAGCCCAACCCGCCGGTGCTGTTCAACCGCAAGCCAGCCATTGAGATGTTTGGTGAATTTGGTGGTGTTGTGAAACGCTGTGCATTCTGGCCCGCCAATCCAAGGGTATTATTCTCATGCTTCTGATTGAAGGAGACCTTCTTCTGACTTAGCGCCCGACTGACTTCTTTTTTCAGTTCAGCAGCGTCGTAGTCCTGCGCCGGGTGATGGTTTTCCTCCACGGATTCCAAAATATTTGCAATTTCCGCGTAATACTTGAGTTCTGACTTAGGTACGTTTGCGAGGAAGTTCTCCGCACGTGCCCGAGCGTCCATGTCTTTGCGAGACAAACGCTGGCTGCCTTGAGTTAGCTTCAGGTTCGAATGGAGTTCGTCATAGTACTCGTCCATTTCAGCTAGATAGTCCTCTGTAAGGGGATTCTGTAGATCATCATTCGATGAAAAATACGTAACAGGTTCCTGCAGACTTCTGCGCTTCTCTAGGTTCCGTACATTTGAATTATTCTGGTCCTCGATCAAGCTCGATCGTTTAGTGCGGACTCCAGAGATCAGTCGATTGGGATTCTTTCGCAAAATACCACGAGGCGTACGAGCAGCAGACCGCTCTTCAGCTCCACCCTCCATCCGGTTATTCTCATACTGATACACGTACATATTCTTCAGAGGATCCGAATCCTCTGTCTTTTTGGGGTTTTCAAACTCCGAATCGGTTAGCAGAGTCGAAGAGCCACGGTACCCAGAGCTGGGCGGCTGACTAGAACCAGAGCTGGACGTACAGGCTCCAGCTCCAGTCGCTCCCGTGGCTTCCGTTGCTTGGAAATACTGAGCACAATCACAGACATTTGCCCGATTGTTGGTTCGCCTTATCGGCGGTGTCATACAGAAAAGCGGCTTCATCGAGCACTCCGCCTCCAGATCGACAACGTCGACCTCTGGAATGTGTTTCAAACGTCTCCGGTACTCGGCAGGCAGCAAAGTAGCCAGTGACTTCCAATCGACCACGTGTTTGTAGTCGACATTCTTCAGAATCTCATCCTCACTTATCGAACCCGAATTTGGCCGTTTCTTCACCCCAACAGCATTCTTGTAGTTGAACGGCGTAAATATTACCTCGGCTGTATTGGTCTTCACAAAGCCCAGATCGGGTAGTGCATAGTTCGGGTAGATCACATAGATCGGCGCCTGATTCTCCTCGCCTAGCTTGTTCAACTTTGCCAAGAACGACGGCGGCACAAACTTAAGACGATCACGAGCTGATGTCTGCATCGATCGTGTGATCATCTCGGCGGAGATCTTCATACGTTGACTTCGCTTATCATTGTACACTTGGGTGAGGTTCTCCGAAGTACGACTAGTTTCCGATGAGGAATTGTTGTTATTGTTGTTGTTGTTCAACTGATTGTTGTTGTGCTGCTGTTGCTGCTGCTGCTGGTTATTGGTCAAATTAATGACTTGAGGATTTTTGAGCGGTTGAATTTTTCTGTGCGCCGGCGAAGTCGGTGGCGATGATGCCGATTCAAAGACTTCTCGGTACAAATCATTTTTAACCTTCCTCATGGGCGTTGTTGCTGTTGCGGTCTCATTTCTCTCTTTATCACATATATCAAGACTATCCAATTGGTAGCTGGAATCAGCCGGATCCTCTTCCTCATCGTGACGACTCAGTGCTGACCCCTTGCCAGAGTCATTCATACTTTTCTTGCGTATCCTTTGTTCCAACGATGAGCTCCCATCACTCGATGGCCAACATCCCGACGAGACGTCCATGCAAGTCGTATCGCTTGAACAGCTACTCTTTTGTTTGATGAAAAGTTTGACTAGATTGAATGCCGGCTGATTAGCATTCACTTGTTTTAGGGTTTGGGTGTTATTTGTGTGCGACGTGGCCGAACCGGAATTCGTACCAGTCGAATCGATGTGGGACGAGGCATGATGACTGTTGCTAGGTGAAAAGTGGATGGGACTGCCGGCTGACGTTGTGGAAATTGGCATCTGGCACATTGGAAGAAGATTTCTTGATTTACACGATTCAACCTAGAAAATGGTAGAGACAATAGTTAGAGAAATGTTGAGTGGGATCAAAGAGTCGCTGAAACTTACGGTGGAAGTGCTGAGCGCTTGTGAGACATTCAACTGTTGTTGGCTGATGTCCTTTTTCAGGCGCAGATTTGGCAAGCTCGAGCTCTTGCGTACAGTGCAGTGTGGGGCGTGGCGCATTACAATATTTACAGATGTGTTGTTGTTGCCAGATGGATACCTGGATATAAAAAATAAAAACAAAATCAATTACGTCTATTGTATCATAATTAACGGTTAATCTTTCCTTGCGTAAAGCCTCTGAACAGGGCTAAAGGCATATAATACACGATTTAGTTTAGGAACTCTGATTCAGACGAGCTACGAGAGTGGAATTAAATAAGTGGAATCAAATAACGTAAAGATCTAGCAAGTTCGAACAGATTCTACTTCGACTCTTGCTGGCTTACAGGCAACATTTTCTCGAAGACAACGAAAAAGGTGCGGTCAAGAGATGTCTTCATTTATACAGTCCTACTCGCAATTTAAACATTAATTCAACATTCACTGAAACCTAAAGAATATGCTCTTATAGCAAAGAATAACTCCTATTCTCGTGGTCATTTTTCGACGATTGCCCTTCTATTCATCGCACCACGATGCCTATTTTCAAAAGCGCTTGCAGAATACTACTCGACATCTAAACGAGTCGAAAAAGCTACCGAAGAACAAAAAACGACAGTCATAATCAGGGATAATGAGCTCTTTAAGGCGTAAATACGCAAAGCATCTGAGCAATCAAGTGAGCCACTGGACTCTGTTATCGGAGGACTAAGAAATAAATGTCACATAGAAGAGTTCTTTCACATTTGTTACGTATTCTGATTGCCTCTGACTCTATAGTAGTCATTATAATTCCACACAAACATTTTTTTCAGTCATCATGAAGCGAACAGCATATAGATAGTTCCTATTGTTCTTTGCAAGGATGGATTTAGCTAAAGGTCAACACTTGAAGACACAATTTTGAAAATACATAGATTTAGACGCGGATCAAACATATTTTATACGTTCCACCGACTATGAAAGCCTAACCCAACGTTAGACGGACCTAAGTACATTCCGATCCGGAGAAGTTATGCTCTGAATCTTGTTTGGCAGTTGCCAATGTTAAAGCAGGGTTTACAGGAAACTTACAAAAAGTGTTTGGTACATTTCTGTCCTCAAGTGCCAGTCTAGATTGCACTGGAGCATATTCTGTTCTTGGACGCAATTTTTGAAGAGTACAAAAGCTTAGGCTGTTTTAGAGGTTAGCACCGAACGAATGGATGCATCGCGATGTCCCATGTAACGAATCACTGTAAAATTACACGAATGGATCCAAAACCAAGATCAGAGTCGGTGCTGGTGTCTTCTCGGAGGACCTGAATATGCATATCTCCTTTAACCTTTCAAACCACCGCAGCGTTTTTTAAGCCGAATTCGCCGCTGTTCAACAATTTACTGACTGGCTGGTGGTTAATACTGTATTACAGTCAGATATCGTCATATATGTCGACAGTTCGGTAGGGTACCAGATCACATGCCGAAGAATTACAAAGCCCGACAAGGTTTTTCTAGTACGAACAGCATTACAGACATTGAGACGCAAATGACCTATGCTAAGAAGCATAGTCCTTGCAGTAAATATAGCAAATCACCGATAGTACTCCCGATAGCAGACTCTAATCAATACACAATCACCAAAAATCAATCAGGCCTCTGAAGCACAGAAGCGGCACATTCCCTAAACTAACTGCTATAGGTAAGCATGCTCAAAGACTGGTTCTTCCTTACAATGATGTCTACAGGAACTGCAGAGACAAACGTGTCCTCGCTCACCAACATTAGTAAGGCTACTCTAAGTTAATATATTTTCTACGATATAAGTGATCTCAGCAACGCCTCTATGGCTTATGGCTAAAGTTAAATAGTCCCAGGAGTACGTGGCATCATCCAGCTGCTTATACTCAGTGGAACCACAAAGAACCTATTTCTGATTTAAGTCTTCCTCATTGAGGGGCACTCCAAACCAACCAATGATAGGGTAGAAAGATGGGTAGCCATATTAACTTATATACCTATACAAGTGAAATAATTTGGAAGCATCATCGATTCTCATATAACCGATCGAATTTCGAAATAAAAGAATATAGTAAGCTCTTCTTCAGTCGTACTTCAATCATCCACATGGTACTCAAAAATACCTAATGCATATGCACACAGCTCTCATGTATGCCACTAGTGCCAAGAGATAACAAGCAGCAAGGTTAAGCACTTCATATGTCTTCCATTTAATTTGCAACACTGAATAAATTTGCTACTACATGGGTAATCAATATAAAGAAAGATGTTAATGTCGCTTCCATGTGGATTCCAGCTGTGGCAATAAATTGAAGTATTTTAAGAAAGCAATCAACACAAATAGAATGAAAGGAATGTGAATTGTGATAGATAGCGTATTGAATAAAATTGTTTTTAGAATATTAGCGATGCGCCCTTAGCGTAAGAGGCTTTTTAAACCAGTCGATTCTAGAACCCTTAAAAATCGGTGTTAATTCGGTTTCGCAAAATAACTGGATTCGATACTCCTAGCTCAAAAGACAGCATTGATGAACGCTAATGCAGCCAGATCTACTAGATGATGTGTGCTAAGCGACAAGCAAGAAAGCAGCGCAGATACTGAACTCATTCGAAGGAATAACTAAAAAAAAAAATTCTTTTATTTGCAAAGAGGGCTGACGGGGAAGAAGATACAACCGCGAACTTTACGAGCTGTATCACGATATAGATGAAGATCAAAAGAAGATTCGACGACACATCGAGCGAAAATGATGAAAAAGCTCTAAGCTGATCTTCAGGCTCCTAGATTTGAGATAACAGGAAAATACGAAACCTCCAGTTCAAGGAAGCAACTCAGACACATTGTCGATACAAATGGAAGGTGAAAAATGGTACTGTAAAGCAGAGAATTCTGCTGAAGACACTGAAACCAAACAATGGACAATTTCCAGCCTACATGCTTAGGTAAATTCAATAATTTAGGAAAGTTTAACAAAGCTGTGGCACCGGTCACGCTGGAGTGGATGGTTATCTGGTTAGCAATGGGCAAGAGGATTTATGCAAGAACACTAAACTCGTTTCTAGGACCAGAACCCTTATCCGGAATGGGATTACATGACTAACCCATGCTTTAAAGGAACATGCTTCGTATACTTATTGACAAGCATCGAGAATACCTCAGAAAACAATGAGATGCAGATTCTCCGATGCAACTGAAGTGGCTGCAGTTATAAGAAGATGTGAGACACAAACTCTCAACACTGTAAGAGATCTGAAAATCTCTTCCTGTGAAGTTAAAGGAGGCAAATACTTAAGGCCAAGACTGCCCTCGACTAACACCTGAATAGGTTGTAATGCACCGCAAATCATTCATTCTTTTACTCATAAGAAGACCTGATGTGAGTGAAGGAATATAGTGTCCACTGATAGATTTATTCAACTTCGATCTAATCGTCGGACATATAACTAATTTGCCGAAGGAAGCTGAGAAGTGATTGTAGAGGTTATAAGTCTAACCAATAGCCGGATACATAAATATCCTGATCTAAGCTACGACTCCTCCTATAATGTCTGACGGCAAAAAAAAAAAAAAAAAATGCTGTTGAATTTTTGATAGCAACGCCTAATTAGACATAAATTTTCAACGCACGTTTTAGGAACAACGCAATTCCTTTTCGATTCTATTCAATACAATTCAAAATTCGAAAATTGCATCATCGAATCCCAAATTAGCTTCAAATCAAAACAAACTCCACTGAATAGAAGCTGCACTCAGCCAGTCAAGACACACACGGCTTTGGATGATAAGTCATTCAACATCATCATCATCATTTCATAATTCGCGCAGTAAATTGGAATCAATTGAAATGACCCCAAAGAGTAATAACAAAAAATATTATAATATACGCCATTCGAACGGAAACTTTGTCCAATTTATTCATTGACTGCAGTTCACAATACAAACGAACACGCAGAGAGCCATAATTGAAGCCTCACACTGTAGAAAATGACGACAACGACAACATTTATTTGTGACGGACGTTCGTTGACCAAATGAGAGTGGAACAAGAGATGCACACTCTATAGTAATTGAGGGCAGTCTTAGAATAGTAGAAAAACTTACCTCTGCAGTTGGGATGTGCTGCTCTTCTTCAGTTTGCTCCATGTCGTGAATGCATGATCCGAACGTGACATGGAGACTTCTAATGATTTCCTCTTAACGATGTCGTCCAAGTTACTATGCAGATTGATGAAGTTCTGTTTGTTCTTCATCGTGATTTCGTTTGGTTCCGCTAAGGGAGAGGTAGAGAAACATTAATCACCAAACCCAGACTAAATAGAGAAAGTGAAAGGAGCTTTCTCACCACCAGACATGTGGCAAGAGAACAAAGAAAATCGAAAATGTACATAGTAAACACCCACCATAGAAACTTTCATCCGAATACAGGACACTGCCCTCAAAGGCAATGGTATAGTTGTCCTTGTTCGCCTTGCATGTCAGTATGATATCCCCATCTTCCGGATATGCATCCAAATCAAGGGAGTCTATACTGATGTGTGATTCCTTCACCGGCGAGAACAACAGTTCTGACTTGCAGATAGAATTCTCAATCTTGTCGTCGTCCTTGTGATGCTGATACGACGGAATGTGCGACAGCAGCGAGTGTATATCTTCCGCCCGGAAACTCTCCATATCTACCTCGGCCAAATTGGCGTCAATGTTCTTCGCCAAATCCTCATAGTATGATAGCTCACCGATACCATGATACGAGGCAGACAACGAGGAGAGGACACTTTGATGCGTTACACCATCTCGGTAGCCGTAGTCCAGGAACCACTGATAATCGGAATTGTCATGAGAAAAATCGTGCGAAGATGCTATAGAACAGTTTAAAGGACCGCCACCGCTACCATGAGTATAGCTGACGCCACCGCCACCAACACTACCACCACCACCGATGATACCAGTCAAACCTACCAAATGGTTGAAATGATGATGCGGAGTTGTTGCATTACTATTGTAGTCTGATTCCGGTGTGGTGACCATGTTGCCAGCCATGTTGCTGATGTTACTCAAATTATTGTTGAAGCTGCTGTAGTTGCTGCTATGATTGCTAACGCCACCGCCGCTCACTTGGTCATTCAATATGATGCTACGCAGTGCGTTATTGTAGCGGTCCAAATTGTTGAGGACGATTTGGACGTTTTTCTTTAGACATTCGTCGGTTAATTCATCGTCGCTGATGAGCAAATCATTGAGGTAGGGATTTGCTGATGGCAAACCAAAGGGATGATGATGTTGCTGCGGACTGTTGTTAGTGGGATGATGAAGCGGAAAGCCATGACCATAAAAGTTATTGAATGGTGAGTTGTTAGGACTGGTTAATGGGCGTTTATAATGATTATGTTGTTGTTGCGCCTGCTGTTGATGATGCTGATGAGGATGTTGTTGATGATGATGTTGGTTCGGGGAATGTGGTGTTGTAGGAAGGGTTAATGATGGTTTCGTTTGATGATGATGGTGATGATGATGATGCTGGAGATGGGATGAGTTATGATTAAGCTGAGGCAAATGTGATTTTTGGTTTTCGTTTGCTGTTGAGAATTCTGTCATGCCACGTCGGGATTTCGGTCCTAAAATGAAATAAGAGAAGAGGAAAACATTTTAAAAAAAGTTGCAAAAAATAAGAAACTAAACAAAGAATTACAAAGTACCATAGGTTACCAGTCTATGGCCTACACTATTTACTTATTATATGTACAGGAATGCAAGATACTCGACGAATAAAATATCACGAATAAGACTGTTTACATCATACACAGCACTTACTAATCAGTCCCTAGATCACTGGGATTTCTAGGCCATACAAAGATTATTGACAGTATGGCAACAGCATGCAATTAAGGCACTTTACGCTGCATTATATTGCTTATCGCAAGTTGTTCTTGATACGAATATTTGCTCATTCATTTACAAGTGATTAAGAAAATTATTTTATTATCATTTACTCGTATGTTTTTATTTTTTTTTTTTAATTCTACGAAAATACTCCCCCAGGACAAATAAAGTTGAGCACGTGAACGGTCACAAATTGCAAGAAAGCTGAGTAAACTACCGGGGAAAGAATGAGCGAAATATCGCATCCCACCCCATTAATTAACAATTACCAAAGCGAAGAATGTCTAGCCTATACTCGACAAGGTATAACTTAAGCTATAAAAATCGTATTCAACATAAAACGACCGAAAGAAATACATCACAAGGGGCGAGAAGAATGGATCATACATTTAGGTGTTCTTAAAACTGAGGCAAATGAAGGCAGCGAGGAATTTCAACGGGTAATGATCCAATGATTGCATTGAATCATATCATTCCAGCAGCCACTATACAAGGAGCATCTGAACTTGCCAAGTACATCTTGAAAAGTGACAAGCGAAATGTTGCAAAATTGTTAGATGGGATACGATCCTCACAAATGAAAGTCTTGAAATACCAAGAACTTTCCTAATGTATGAAGAAAAGAAATGTTTGCAAACTCACAAGAAAATGGAATCCATACTTAAGAAGGTGATCTTTTGTTTTTTACTACAAAATACTTATATGAACAGCTTAATCCAACAATGTATCTAATTGGATCACTAGATTTTGATGGTGCAGATAATTATAAAACAGGGAAAGAGATTTTTATTAGGCACTAATGTGTCATAGTGTAGCGAAAATGTGTTCGGTTACTGAGTTGAAGTCAAGTGCCAATCATATAAATTCAAAATTGCTAAATAAAATGAAAAAATGCAATTATACACCACATAGAGCAAATCAAAACATACTCAAAACAAGATACTAGATATCAGAAGCGAATGAAAACATCACAGTAAATTCTCAACGACTAGTACGGACCCCACCCATGGAGATAGAATGTACTAAACCTGATATCACCCAAGTTTCAAACCACTGCACCAAAAATTACACGTTCTATTCTTGTCTCTTCATTGCACACTCACGTCGTGCACTGCATGAAAAGTGTTAAAGTTAATATTTAAAAAATGCAATGTTTACGCTATTCAACTAATTTTAGAATAAAAAAGACTTGGCCGATCAGACGAAATTTCGGATAAAGCTCTAACTGACTGGCTTTCAAAGTAATTTAAGAATCTTCAATATCACTTCTTAGCATTTACTTTTTACAGTAATTGTTTCTCTTTTTTCACATCATTCTTACCACATTTCTTATGGATTTTATGATATCTTTTCATATAATATTCTTTCACAATTTTAACGTCCTTTCAAGAAGCGATATTTATTTGAGAAAATATAAGTTTTTATGTACAAATTCCACACGTAAAATCTTAGCAAATTTTATCAGGGCTTACAAAGAAAACACGACTAGTAGCAACTAAAAAATATATATTGAGCTAAATACAGTGGTTGTGGATAAGATGGAATTTACTCAAACAAATCCAATGTGGCTCTACAGTTTAGAAAAATGAATTTATCCAAAATAAATTTACTCAAAACTTTCTATGTCGCAGTTTGTTTGCTTTACACAACCCAGCTTATGGGTCAAATATATTTCGACTGAATTCAGTTTGCATTTTAGTAAGCCATCTTAAATAAATTAAATAGTAAACACTTTCATTTAAAAAAAAACAAAATAAAACTGCAATCAAAATGCAGGTCAAATAGTTATAAGCATTTGTTTACTGTCAATTATTAAATGCTTTTAGACTTTGTAACCCATTAAGAGAAGTGCGTTCCTCTCCAGTTTTGCGAAAGTGCTTACCCAAATACAATCGAATTCCTTTGTCAAGTGCAAAACCGTTGAAGCCGAAAGCGAATTTATTTTTATTTTTATTTTTTTGCAATTAGAAAGTACATTGTCATAGGCATTTCAATTGAAAAATAAGTTCGACTTAAAAAGAAGAGATGTTTATGAAAAACGTCAATTTAAAGGCGTTTGACTCCATCTTGAAGTACACTCTCGAGTAGCGATGCTCATTGTCAACGACATTTAAAATTATCGCGCCCCTCTAACAATTAAAAATGAAAACGAAACAAATATTTTTAATGGAGCTGTGTTGTCGTGGTTTTAACAAATGAATTTATTTGGTGACAAGCATCTCAAATGGGAGAGGGGAGACGACCCCATAGACAAATATTCAAATACTCCCCCTCTAGAGCGCAAGCAAACCGACCATGAGTAATTGTATCGAAGGCGGAGATCATTTCTAAACGCTTTATAATAACATCACTTGAGGGAGATAATTTATTTCCATCGAGGGTTGCACTTGTTCATATGATCACCAGCGCGTCTCCAGATATACCCTGGGGATGATCACAGATGAATCTATCTTGCTTCTAGGAAACTAACTTTTCCTGCTAATCAAAATATTTCTTTTTCTTGTTCTTGCTTTTGAAAAATTCTGAATAACTCAATTTTTAGTTAAAGTGTATTCTCAAGAAGTATGTACGCGCTTTCCCGAGGGAACAGCGATCAATGTCTTTGGGATATATTGATTCCCCTTTGATAAGTAGTAGTTTAGGGTGTGGATTTTGTTCCATGTCTGAGAATTATTTTTCTTTTACACTTAATTGCATGACCAATGCCATGTTATATACACTTAATCAAAAGATAGACTCCATAAGGCGACTGCTGTGCTGATGCACTTGAGTGGAGAGCTCTACGTCTGATGTGCATTCCAAGGCAGAACGCATTCATGTGGTCCAAGTGGGATGGTGGTACACCAATCGCTCCCAATTGAATAAATTTATATTATCGTCAGAGGTTTTTCTTTTCTTTCCTTATATTTTTATCACGCTGTTTTCTGTTTTCTCTCCCTTTGTCTGATTTTTTCGTATGATATGTGTTTTTTTTGTAAAGCGTAACGTGCTTAATGAAACATGAACCATATGGGTGGCCCTGCCCTGAATTTTTATTTTGCTTTTAGAAAAAAAGTTGTAAAAAAGTGGGATTTGTAATATCATGTAAGCTTTTTGGGAGGAAACTATTTTTAAATAAGAAGTGAGCGAAATTGTGGTAAAAATAAGTTGCTGTTGTTGTAAGACTTTAAAATTATTTTAAAAGTTACAAAGCTAGGACTATGCTGGCTGGCTGGAGAGAAATATGCTGGCTCACATAAAGACGTACCGGGCGATGAAATGATCTTATCTACATAGGAAATCTATATAGGAAGTCAAGATCCATTTCAAGATAGAGACACACGAGACTCAACATCGAAGCGATCTTTAATGTGAGTATTTTTCTTCCTGAGAGAAAACAAGGTTGGATATTCCGCGCGGCCTTAGAGAAATCTGACCAGTTCAAATGGTGTAAGAGTTTTTTTCGGGGCACAGTGATCAATAATTATTCAGTCAAAATTCCGAATTTCTTTCTGACCAGATTCATCAAACGGTTGGATTTTTTTTTTGTAAGAATTTAAGGCAAAACGTTTGGTGTATGCTAGGGTTTTTCAATATCTTCATAGTTTTTAACTACTGACGTCACAAATTGATTTAATGCAAGCAGTCATCTCATGTCTAAAACCCAAACTTTTTCCACGTATTCATCGATCATGCGGTTCTTGCGGCTCTTTCGTCGGTATAATCTATCTCTAAAAAAATTGAATAGCCAAGATTAGCCACATGGAGTGGAGAGAAAAAGGAAAAATACCAGAGAGTTTCAAAGTGCATATAAGGGTTTTTATCGGTTTAATCGATTTTTTATTTCTTTTTACCATTCTCAAATATTTACACCACAAACACCATGTTAGCAAGGTGCCTTCGCCTGCTGTCATATTTATTGCTCTTTTCATCGAAACCCTTTTATAATCATTTAATTAAACTCGAATTCAAAGTATTTAAAGGGAAAAAGTCGAAAAAAAAATCGATCGAGAAATCCAGAGGCAGTCAGGAAGTATAATACAAGACCTTCCATGGTTAAGGATAATGAAGGTCGTTGAGACCAGTTCACTACCTAGAATCCCTTTCTTTTATTTGTATGAGAGCAGAGTATTCTATGAATATGTGAAGACATGACTTACCCTCCTCAATGCATAGTGTACAGGCAGTGTCCAGTAAAAGTATGAGTTTATAGTGGTGCCTTTTTGAGAGACAGTGACCACTGACAACACCAGTGATAATTTTAAGATGGTTTAAAAGAAATTTAAATTTCTTTTTTGAAAGCGTAGGAAAGAAATGCCTAGTGCATTTTTGACCTGGCGTGTCCAGTCCAAGCTGTGTTGGATTTAGACATGATTTATTTCCTGGTGTTCCTTAAAATTTGATCTTTACTTACTCCACAGAGATTTTCTCCCATGATTCACGTGGTATCACAATGGAGTTATTATTGGTCTAAGTGTGTTGGCGATTCTTACCTGGCAGCCACTTCAACATAACCTACTCCACAGAATGGTTATCCGCATAATCCAGTGCATAATTAATATATATTTTTTCAGTTAAATCTAAAAGCAATTTGGCCATCTCCAGAACAAGCTTTGATTTTGCCATGACTGAATCAAGATTAACCGAGAGATTACACCCGAATGTATCACTGAATACTCCAGACCCAGATCCAAGTATTCCATTCTTTTAGAGACCAATAAGAAATAATTTATTTGTGGCTCTTAGCAATAAGGCAGATATTTTCATATGATTTCAAAAGGTAAAAAAAAACGTAGAAACAGAAATATGAAGAGAATTTTGTTGAATTATTTATATAGAAGGAACAAAACGGCTATCTCTTTAAACTATAGACTTTTTAGCTGAAGTTCCTTCGCAATATTATCAACAAAAGCAAAAGTTTAAATACATACTTCAATTAAAGGCCTAATTCGAAAGCACTTAAAAAATTTCCCTCAAGGTGATTTTACGAGCAAGATTAAGTATTGATTTAGATTTTCCAACCTTTTCAAAATTAAGTTTGCAAAACTTTTGCTATTCAATTTTCTCTAAAAGCAACAAAAATCAATATGAACCCTCACAAAAAAAAAACACCCCACTGACAAGAATAAACTCTCAACATTCTTGTCTCCTCAGCTAAAGTGCAAGCATAGAACAATGAAATTGCAATTGCACTACTCTCCTCGACACATTGGAAAAGGAAAATCGATGGACAAAAGAATAATGCATGTCTGGCAAGCAAGAGGACGTAATAAACTTAATTAACCGTAACAATGGATTACTAAGATGATTACGAGTCACACTAAACCAACCAACACCCCGCCCTCCTCATCGAGCGACCTTTGAAGGTCTCTGCAACACAAGCTACCGCCCTAATTGCTAATCCAAAAACAAAAGTGCAAGTAAACTATCGAATTATCTGCACAGTCTTACGTACGTGTGCGACAACCAAAACCATGTAATTAAGAGTGTTTGTTGTGTAAGACCGGCTATAACCGTGTGGATCACCACTATTTATACCAGTTTATAACGATTTATGGTATTAATGATTTGTTTTTTTATATTGGAGTCCCTTGCGAATTGAGCGAAACCAAAATTAAAATTCCGATGCTATAATTTTATTAATATGACTTTTGACTTTCATGCATTATGGTCTGCTTGCATGCAATCATGCATGACCAAGTGAGATTAAGTAAACGAAGTTTTCCTTTGAAGATTTTTTTTCCGTCCCTCCTTGCTGAAGAATCGTTTTTATGAGCAAATTTGAGAGCGTACTTTGAATACATACTCGTACTTTTTATTACATCTCTGAACTGCAGATACAAACTCAAGTCATTTGCCTTTGTCTGGCATGCTCCATCGAGCATGTTTCAAATTGAAGATAGAAAATTAATTATTTTTTTTAGTGCCCAAAACCATATGCCAGAACACGGGGGTAATGTGTAGGGCAAAATTATGCTTTTTGGCTGCCAAACATAGTGAAGAGAGCATTAAATTGATGAACACTATAAAAACGCAATGGGAAGTAATCAATTTCGTTGAGCGCGCGTACGACGAAAGAAGCAATTTTATTTTATGCGTTTTGTCTAGATACATTTGTTGCACTTTGAAGAACACAGACAACGATGATAATGATGGTGGTGATGACGATTTTCGTTTCGTGGTCATAGATTGAATAATAAAAATAGGATATGGGTCTTGGTTAGGAAGACTGCAAGGAAATTAAATTAGTCACATGTGGAGCAGAGAAGATTATACATAATTGATAACAATTGGTTAGGAGGAGATAAAAACTCAATTGAAAGAGAAAAATATGGGCAGAAATATTCAAGTCCCTAAGAGTTCCAGTTTAGGGCCTAAACTCTTTACAAAAAAAAAAAAACATTAAAGTTATTCACATTTGATACGAATATACTATAGAACTAGTCAGGAAATTAAAGATGTTACAATTAAATGTTTTCTAATTTCACGGTAATCAAAGAACATCGAAATCAAAGCAGTTACATGAAAATGCACACAGCTGGAGCGTTACCAAATAGAAAGTTTCCCCAGAGAACAGTGTATTGTCAATTGCAACAACGCCACTGAGAAATTAATTGAAACGGCGGATAATAAATGATGACTGACGTCTCTATTAAAATATAGATCCAGTGTTGGAATAATACTCGTATACCAACTGATATTAAATATATGATTGGTGAATATAACATTGCTTTGTTTCGACATTTCGTAATATCAATGGACAGATACTGCTGGAGCTGTGTCGCAACTAATTTGGTAAGTCTCTGTAGATTGAGCTCAAAACCTTAAGTTAAATGACAAATTAAGTTCAGAAACTATTAAGAATGGTGCCTAGAATTAAGGTAACTCGTATAAAAAAGAAAGGACGAAAAACATGAAGAAGCATAAAGACTCAAAAGCACTGACAGTGTGAGATTAATAATATATTTTAAAGGTCTGCAGTAGATCAGAGTGGGAAACCCCAGATTTAAATTCCCAAACTGAAAACTTTAATGTCAAGGACGAAAAAAAAATCACTAGCTAATTATCAAGCTAATACATCCACGCAAAGATCAGTTTAAATACTGCTATCAAGAGTACCTCCATCCTCATATTTATGGGAAACTAAGTAGTTCCTATGGGTTAGGCTCCAAAGTACGAGTATGTTTTAATATCCGAAGAATACAGTGTTCGTTCACAATAAGTAGTTCCTATGGGCTAGGCTCCAAAATACGAGTATGTTTTAATATCCGACGAATACAGTGTTCGTTCACAATAAAGCCAAGCAGGTACCCGCTGGATTAAGTCACAAATCAAGTGGAGGTGAAACCGCTTTTGTTTTTACAAAGGACGTTGATCAACCAAAGGGCCAAAAACCTTAAAACCAGGGCCATCCTAAGACTAAGAAGGAAATAGCCAAATATGACATACGAAATTCTGTCAGTCACCTGTAAAAAAGAAACACTCCAAAAAGCTAAGAAAAAAAGCCCGAACGCATGCAGATGCTGAAGCCTTTGTCGCACTAGAATGAAATACGTAGCCAGTTATTTCTACAGTGACCTCAATATGATAGGTAACATGGATCGTATAAAACACGTCAAGTTCGACAGGGAAATTAAATGCTTTCGAAATGGCTCACAGAAATTTTTAAGCCTAACGGAGTGTGAACTGCTTCAAGATCTTTCCTTAAGTACATTATACATATTTGTTACTTATTTCGTATCAGCTTCTAAATGACATGCAACGAGAGATACAACACGAACTAAGAAAGCATAACCAGAGCTTTTGATGATTAGGGCTGGCTTACAAGAGAAGATAGGACCTTTTCGAAATGCAACATGTTACAATCATGGGCGTTACTGTTCACATCTTAAATGTACGAGTATGCAAGCAGTATAAGAACAATTCTTTCAAAGCAATTAATTCATTTACCAAATCTTATCCCTAAGCGAAGAAAATAGAGGTGACTAAGTCTGGCCAACTAGCACGACAAGGCTCCTCTGGTACAGATAGCATAAGCATCACCGACATCGAAGCGCCAGCGTCTTATGTTAAGTACCTTATTCAAATTGATGCCGAGAAAGTAGCCAATCATCGATGGCAACATCTAGACCAATGTAATACCGCCAGACAGCTCTGGTCGACACTCAATAAATCCAGGTCCATCGGACTCTTGAAGCACAAGAGAGGAACCCTCTCAAAAATAACAAGTGTCCTCCCTGGACACTGCGTGATAGAAAGACATGCCCAAAGATTAGGTATCCCTCATAATGACTTCTGCAGAAGCTGCAGAGATGAAGAGGAAGAAGAGACCATCATTCATCTCCTGTGGGCCTGTCCTGCGCTCGCCAACATCAGGAGGGCCACTCTGGGTGAATACTTCTACAATGATCTTAATGATCTCGGCAACGCCTGCACGGCTAAAATTCACGACTTCATTCAACGAAGCAAATGGTTCCAAGAGTAAGAGGGTGATCCACCCGCCTTACACATCGGCAGTACAATGGACCTACTTTCTGGTCTAAGTACATCCTCATCGAGGGCCGATCCTAACCTAACCTAACCTAAGTCTGGCCAACTTTTTCGTCGATCGAAAACTATCAACAAAAGTGATGCAAACATGCACGTGGAGAATCTACAATATGACAAGAACACAAACCCCTACGGATACGTGATGCATAACACCTTAGAAAGATTCACATGACAATTTTATTTTTACTGTGTCGTGTCTTGTCAAATTTTACTTGCAGTCGAACCCTAACAAAAGGACTATAAAGGAGAACTGTACATATTTTCTCACGTTTGGCGAATGTATTTTGAAATAACAAAAATCTTCTAGACATTTTCTGGCGTCGCTCAATCCGTTGGCAAATCACCTCTGGGTTACGTAAATTATACGTCCACAACTATCCAGTCCGAGAAACGTTTTGCAGATATGTACATTATTTCTTTTATAGAAAAGAATTAAAAAAAAAAAAAAAACATGATTTCGATTAAAATGCAAAAAAAAAAAAAGATTTGAAATAATGTTCTTTCGGTCATCTTAAATCAGGGCATACATTCCAAGCACGCTCTGCCACCACCACCAGTGGATTTAAGTTTCTTCCTCACACCGGTGGCAGGCATTTTTTGGCATACGCCCAGGTCAAATAAAATTCTAAATAAAAACAAAACATAATTTAAAACAAAACGAAACTAAATTTAATACCTTTAATCATTCCAACATTACAATTACTTCTCGTCACTGCTGGCGCTGTTGTAGAATTCTGCTGAACATTACACTGATTCTGCTTGAGAATACCACTTTGTTGCCGCAACCTTTGTCTACGCAACAATTCACGCTGCAACAAAAATAATTGTTGCTGCTGCAATTGTTGATAATGACGAAGTTCTTGCATTTGTTGCGGAGTCACCGAACGTAGCCTCTGTTGGTTTGGGTTAACATTTGAATTTACATTGCCGAAACAATTCTCCTTTGATGATGAATTACTGCTGCTTGCGCTACTATTACCACTACTACTGCCACTGCTATTTGTTGCAGCAACATTCGGGCCCCTAGAACGGGCCCGATTCAGAATTGAAATATCCACGAATTTCATTAGGAAGACGAGTAATATCAACAACATTAGATTATAAATAGAAACATAAGTTTGTTTTATGTATCTGCGCCTTCGGGTTGAAAACACTAAGCACACACACTTTTTTCTAGATATATATATATATACAATATATATATTTTTTTACCGAGATTTTTATTTTATAAATTTAGCACACATCGATGCACACTTGATGTTCATGAGGACACTCTCTCTTCTCGGAGTGGGGAGTGGAAGCGTGTTGCGTATATTTAAGAAAAAAAAAACGATCTATTGGATCGATGCTACTGCACTTTGAGATAGTGAAGACCAACGCAATGCGACGCGCGCTTTTTTTCCTTCAAGTCAATTGAAACAAACTTGTTTCTTTCTATTCGAAGTCAATCTTTTTTTTTTTTTTTGATTTGGTTCATGTATTTTTGTATCCAGGAAGTTAAGAGATCGCTGATCAAAGATCGATTCGATAACCATGCACTCTGCAAGTGATGCTACGACGGGCGGAGGGTGAAGACGACGCGATTTCTCTCTGATCAGAGAATCTATCAGCATCCGTCCGTTGGCTTTTTGGACCGATCGTTGGACTCGATGTTCACTCTTTCGATGTTCACTGAATGTGTATTTTTAATTCACTTTTTTTTTTTAGTTTGGTTGTTTCTGTGCACATGAATATGTTATAGCATATACTATGTGCAATGTATGTATTTTTAGGATAATTTATTCTTTCTAGATCGCTGCGAGAAGGAAGAGACACAACACACAAGTTAGTAAAAAAAAACTTTTCTGTTTTTCGTTTTTCAAAAAAACGAAAGCGAGTGTTTATGAGTTTTTCAAAATTTTCTTCTTATTCTTGATTTGCCTTCGTCCGATTTTGGTCTAAATTTAGAGCGCACCGATAGCAGCGTCATCTGTTGCTTAAGTGCGAAAGAGCATAATTTTTTTTGCACCAAATAGAGAAGCACAAGCTTAATGGCCAAATAGAATGCAAGAAATTCACATTATGCCGGAATGCTGAGTGTATGCTAAGGAGAGTAGGATTTATGTGCCATTAAAGTGTTGCAGCGATTTATGTCCTAAGACACGGCCATTAATTATTACGCAAGCAAGGACTGGAATAAGTTTTGGACAGTGATTTAGAATGGTTTCGAGTGCTGAAGAACATTGGAATATCCTATTTTTATACTAATTTTCTAGCAGGTAACACTACATAATTCATGTTGACATCTCAATAACACTCTGATCATCCCATTCAACGCCCACACAGAGAGTTCGCCCAGTCATCATAGACAATTTTTACCTCACGAATATAACAAACAATCTCTCTCTCACATTACCTTCGGGCAAAAATATACACTTAGACCCAAAATAGAATCACATTTGGCGAAGGAAAAAACAGTTGATGGCATTGTCAACTCTCGTCCAAATCAAAAACAAGAAATATATAATATGGCTGTAGTGATGGAGAGCATTAATCCGGGGGGAAACGTTTTTGAATTTATTTTGCCAATTTTAATTTTTATCTTTGTAGAAGTTTAAATACATTTACATATACACTCGTATGCCTATATCATGAGAAAAATATTTCTCGCTAATCAATTAAAATTCCAAGTTCTTTTTTTATTTATTTTGTTGCTGAATATCTAGCCGATGAAGTAGACTTCTGACAGAACTTAGTCACTACTATGCGCAAAAATAAAATTTTGCATTTTCATTATAATTAACGACACACATATGCACATGTGTAGATATATATGTATATGTACATATGTATATTTGGAAAAATAAATGAGTAATTTTGTTTTTATTACTTAATTGTTGCCAAATCGCCAAATGAAAATATGTATAGACATATCTTATTTAAACATTTTGTGGCTCAAATATAATTGCATATATTTAAGAAATTTTGTTTTGAATAAATAATTAGTTATACTTGTAATTGCAAGCTTTCAGTACGGCAAGCAAAAATGCATTGCCTAAAGTATTATGTACTATCCGCCTTCACTAGATAGACTCCATCAATCGACTTACTGTGGATTTTAAATCGTACTCCACATGTTTTCAGTTAGCATCATGGCGCCAATAGTATTGTTTCTGCTTAAGGCAAAAAGAACACAAGGAATTCATCTTCTAGATGTATCCTTTCATATAGTCATACCCGTTTAATTGGTTTTAATTGACTTCAATAGACTCAATGGATTAACAAACGATTGTGTTCTTATTTTATTTGTGTATGTATTTGAATTTGATGATGGACAAAGCGCTCAAATTACGTTCAAATAATGATAGTAGAAGGATTACTGGATGTATTTGTACCCTAGTGTAGTTTATACTCATATAAGAAAATGCTTCAGTTAGTGGAGGTTTGAGCCAAACAGAAATTCATTCAAATAAATGAATACATTTCTTGAACGGACACCAATGGAACTAAAAAATTCGTTCATTTAGGGAAGGTGCCCGTTTACGAATACATTGTCTACTTATGAGAGGTATTATTTAAGGCGGATTTAGCTGTACTTGAAACCAGTACGTCAACCCTATTAAAATTATCGTCGTGGCGCAGTGGTTAGTGTGTCGGACCACTGCGCGTGAGGTTCCGTGTAGGAATTCCAGAAAACACAACTGTTTTTCACGGTCCCACCTTTCGCGAACGTTTGACAAACATCCGAGAGTACGGTTGTCACGATAAAGTTTATCAAAAACAAAAAATGACCTTCGGGTCCGGCACAAAACTGTAGGTCTTTTCCATTCGTGCGAAAAATATAACGCACACAACACGAGTGGTTGCGAGAAGCTTGCGATGTCACTTAAGGAGCTGTTGCGCCAGATATGTTATAACGGGTGGGCCATCTAGTGATTTCTTTTTAAATCGTAGGTTATTTTGACACTGACAGCTGTTTCCCGCTCGAAATCTTGACAGAAAGTCAGTATCATACCTCCGCGGAACGAAATGAGTCGCTTTACGCTTGAACAACATTGGGAAATATTGAAAACTTATTTCCAAAGTGAGTGCTGTGTAGCCCAAACAGTGCGTTTTTTGAAAATAAGTTTTGGCTGAAATGAAGCACCCACCGCGCCTGTTGTACGCAAGTTTGTGCAAAAAGTTCGTGAGACTGGTATGCTAGTTGACAACACTCATGGTCCCCGTCATCGTACGGTGCGCACAGACGAGAATGTGGCTGCTGTAGTCGAGAGTGTGAGACTCAATTCACGAACATCAACTCGTCATCGATCTCAACAGCTCAACATTTCACGCACTAGCCTGAGGAGAATTCTCCACAAAGATCTGGGATTATTCGCTTACAAGGTCCAATTGATTCAGCAATTGAAAGCGCACGACCATCCGCTTGGTTATCGCTTCGCAGTTTGGGCCTTAGAGCAGCTCGAATTGGACAACGATTTTGGGCGAAAAATCATCTTTTCTGACGAGGCACATTTTCATCTCGGCGGCTACGTTAACAAACAAAATTGCCGCATCTGGGGCTCGGAAAACCCACACGTTATTGTCGAGAAGCCAATACATCCACAGAGAGTAACAGTTTGGTGCGGATTGTGGAGTGGTGGCATCATTGGACCATTTTTCTTCGAAAATGAGGCTGGGAACAACGTTTCGGTCAACGGTGGGCTTTACAGAGCCATGGACTTTTTTTTTTTAACTGAAATTGAAGACATGGATTTGGACGACCTCTGGTTCATGCAGGATGGCGCGCCATGCCACACAGCCCATGCCACAATCGGTCTTTTGCGCACCAAATTCCCAAATCCTGTTATCAGCTGTCTTGGCGATGTCAATTGGCCGCCTCGGAGCTGCGATTTGACCCCTTTGGACTTTTTTTTTGTGGGGAACCGTGAAGGACCGATGTTGTGCCAACAATCCGGAAACGATTCAAGCACTTAAGGCCAATATCATCCAAGCAACCGCGCTACTGCGAGGCCAGCCGAGGCAGCCACTTGAACGACGCTGTGTTCCATAATTAATGGGAATGTTTGCTCTTACTAATAAAGCCATAATACATGGAAAAAATGTCATTTTGTTCATTTTATTACATTTTTAAAAAGAAACTTGTAGTTGGCCCACCCTGTATATACATATATGTATATATTCTAATTATCGCACACGACTTGGTTGAGTACAAATATATTTCAAGTTTTAAATTAACGTTATGATGTGCAAATATGTAATACGTTTCTATCTCCGATTGTATGCCTTAAAAGTCTGAACAAAAACAAAACCACCTACGGAAATACACAAGTTTATGTAACAACTTTTCATCATCGTGATAAAACAAAGTTTCGAAGCAACGCATTTCGAAAAAAAAGTGTACCAATCAAGCCGGAGTTTTTAGGAATGCGTCTCAAGCATGCATATTTTCCACTTTGTGAAGTGCATATAACGATGACGAAAATAACAAACCATCTCCTTTGTGCAAAGTAAACAACATTTTCTGGAACACCGAAATAAATTCCACAGTCTATAAAACCTCCGAAACACTAAGGATCTGCGTCAGGTGTGCATGGTCATAGTCACCAGCCGTACATGTACGTGCACGAAGGAGACCCAGTGATTAAATCCAAACAGGCAATCAAATACCTAGGTGTAATGATAGACAATAGACTGAACTTTAAGCCGCACCTAGAATATGTAAGAAAAAAGGCGTCGATACTGCAGCCATCGCTAGCGAGGATACTGCCAAACGTCGGTGGACCCAAATATAGTCGAAGAATCTATTGTCCAAATTAGTAAGCTCAGCACCACTATACGCATTCCCAGTGTGGGCTGATGCTTTGGCAATAAAAGAATCAACTGTCTATAGACTCAGCGCTCTAAGGACAATTTGCGCCTAAAGAACAGTGTCAGGAGAAGCGGCATACAGGAAAATCGCAAATCGACAGCATGGAGGAGCTATTAAAGCAGAAGAATGGGTGGCATCGATGGCAAAACTGATGGAATGATGTCACAACAGTAACATGAATACACAAACTCATCCCCAATATAGAAATGTGGGTGAAAAGAAAGTAGAAGAAGTGAACTATAAAATCACACAGTTCTTAACTGGTCATGGAGGATACAGAAAGTACCTGCACAGACTCGGGCACGACAGCTCACCACTTTCTCCTTGCTGTGGTAACCAGGAACAAGACGCAGAACATGTGATGTTCCACTGTCCACGCTTCATACCAAGAGAACCCTACATTGCGGACCCCTGGTAGATCACTGTAGACATGATACAGTCGGAAGAGACTAGACCTAGTACCAAGCAAAGGGATAAGTGGCCAGCTTTCAGATGGAACTCAGGACAATCGAGCGCCTAAGAATAGAAAACGACGAAAATGAGAGCAGAACCTAAAAGGTTAACCAGCCCCGCGAAGTAATACCTACCGGTAGTCCCGCGAGGAGAGTGGTAGAAGTGTATAGGGTGTGTATTAGTACGTAGGCGTATTCCTGGCATCGATTATTGAGGTTTGCGAATCGTGCATACTGGTAGCCCAGGCGACTAGTATCTTTCGAAGATTACCAGAAAAAAGAAAGTATGCATGAAGAAGTATCATGAATAAATGAATTATTCACTGCAAATGTTGTCAAGAATTCCAATAATTTTTCAAAGTGTATTGCAGCAATCGGTGAGAAAATTTCACTGATTAGAGTAAGCTGCATTTATTGCGGAACAACCTGTGGAAATATGAAGAAAAGTTTCATCGTTCTCCAGTCAGATTGATTGCGAGTCAGTTTACAGTGTTACATTGAAAGTTTAGCGGGCAAGTCTAAACAATATTTTTTTGTCTAAAATGTGCTTGAGTGCGTGCCTCACTGAAAACCCTCTATGCATTTTAAAAACATCGGTATACACAACTATATCGTGGTCCAATGGGGCGGTTTCCATTACTTGCCTTGCAACAAGGAATTGAGTAAACTAAGAGGACCATCGTAGTGGTGTCTATTGAGTTTATACAGACTTAATTTCGATTCCATTTCTCTATGAACTTGTATTCAATGCATGCCCAGAATAGTAGAAATGAAGGAAGTGGGTATGGATCGGTCAGACATTGGAATAATTCTAACTTATGAGTACTAACTGTAGCAACTTAGCGACACTTTTCCAAGAGACTACTGCCATTTTTAATATTGCAGATCTTAGGCCAATGTGTGCAGTAAACCATCTCTTGCGACGTAGTGCCAAATTTCTAGAATATCCTACAGGCCCACGAAAATTTACAATTACTTTGATAGACACTTGTAACCACCCCAGTCAAACAATTAAATGCTGCAAATTGTTGAACAAACCTTTCATTGAGCCAATACTAAATACGCACAAGGGTTCATACATCCTTCGAAGGAAGAGTAATAATTATGCAAATGAACTAATAATTGTGGCTAAGAATGTAACTATTACTCGCATAATTTCATTGAGTTAGGTCAACTGAGTCTACCCTACTATACAGAAAATACTATCATTGCATGGCCAGCGCCCCACGTAATCATCAGATGAATCAAAATGTATGTAGATTACCAAACATTTCACCGGAAGAGGCCCATGAATATCAATTTGTATCCAGCCATGCTTGTATACATAATTTCTGACGTAGATTTTATGAAAGTCCCTTTTGTTGTAGGTACGTCCACAAATTACAGCTTAAGGTGGTATTTGGCATTTCCAACTTAAATAAGTAGATAAACATACAAACAACGATAAGGAGGGTTCACTTAACTACTTATTGCCCTCAATTTGCATTTCCGTAAAATTTTGATAACAGAATAGAAATGTCGGTGAGTCATAACCCTAATATTTACATTGCAATTCAGTCAAAATCGGTCAGGGGTTCAAAATATAAGTACACTTAGTTTCTGACTCAGCTTTCTCAAATTCCGACAATTACTGCATTTTAGAGCTCTTTGTCCTTCTCGAAGACAACTGCAAAAAGGAATACCTCCCCTGACGGATGTGCATACCTAGAGCATTTCACAACCATCCTGGGTTATCTTATGGCGTTCCTGTCGCCGGTGTCGTCCTTTTTTTTTTCTGCAAAACATTTCTCGCGCCCTTTTATTAAATGTCATGTTGAATGAATGAGAAAACAACCGAAGCAAACAGAGCAAAGGGGTTTTTCTTCTTTGTTCTGCGCCATTCTCAGTGCTTTTCACGAGAAATCCGAAGGGTTGAGGACTGAATAATTATGTAGTCTCTGCATACTTTCAAGTACAAATCACACATAAAGTACACGATGCTATGAGGGGCGGTAAGAGGAGGTTTCAGCAACCAGTCAGCCATTCCGCCACACAATCATCGTCAATGCAATGGCAGTGCACACACATTTATATCGTACAGACGGCCACAAATAAGTACGAATTCTATTTTATTCTGTTTGCTTTTTTTCGATTTCGAAATGAAATCAGAATTTATTTTTGAATCGCAAATGAAATGTCGTATTTTACGAGTACCTGGCTCTGTTCGGTGGGCATTTGGAACATGTAAGGTGGTACAATATAGAGCAAGAATTCACACCTTTGATAATTAATGGCTCGAGATAATTATGAACACTAGTATTTGTCTTAAAAATTAATCAACAATACGAACAACGAAGAGCGTTTCTATCATTTTCTTCGACAGGTATTTATTTACAAATTCCTTTAGTTGCGTTGGCGGTAACCGGAAGAAAGCCAACGCAATGGCCTTCTGAAAAATTTGCTTCAGTTTAACATACCTTCAACTACCAGGTTTTTTTTTTGATTCATTTTTGGTAAGAAGACGCCTATTGTGGACGATTATGCTTTTTATCGATTTTTGATTAACATGAGGATTTAATTTGAGATTTAATTTTTTTTTTACTTTGATTTGATCGATTAATAAAGATGGACACCCCAGCTGTTGTGGCATTTACAATACGACGTCATGAGTTAACTAGTTGAACAATGACCGCCCTAAAAACTATTGTGGAAGAAACTGGTTTGACCAATATCTAAATTTATCCCGCACAAGCAGGTATAAAAATAAACATACAAAAGCTAATATCCGCCGGGAACAGGTCATATTTTTCTATCACTGATTTTCTACGATTTTCAATAAAGTAGGCATATCTTTGACGACAGGCTTGTCTGCTATCATTCGACACCAAAATAATGATGAAATCTTCAAAATATGTAATAATACTCGTACTTGAGCGTGTTAACAAATGACATTTCGAAAACACAAATTGAAATTTAAAGAAAAACGCCCCCAGAAAGTGCGCGCCTCCGCTATAGCGAACTTGTGGAATATAATAACACCTATATATTCTATTAACTGAAGAAAGGAGACCCTCTGCGCCAATTACAGAGGTATAAGTCTCCTCAACATCGCATATAAAATCCTGTCTGCCGTATTATGTGAACGCCTAAAACCGATCGTCAACAACCTGATAGGTCCTTATCAGTGCGGTTTTAGGCCGGGAAAGTCCACCATTGACCAAATATTTACACTACGGCAGATCTTGGCAAAAACCCATGAATATAAAATCGATACGCACCACCTTTTCATCGATTTCAAAGTTGCCTATGATAGCGTGTATAGATACGAGTTATACAGAGCCATGTCTAGTCTTGGCATCCTTGCCAAGCTAGTCCGTTTTTGCAGAATGACGATGAAGAACTCTCGCTGCTCCATCAAAGTCGGTAAGAACATCACCGAACTGTTCGTTGTCAGGAAAAGTCTTAGACAAGGTGACGCGCTATCATGCGATCTCTTTAACATAGTACTTGAGAGAATTGTACGAAACTCACAAGCCAACACCGGAGGTACAATCTTTTACAAGTCTGTACAACTACTCGCTTACGCCGATGACATTGACATAATCGGAAGAACTCAGCGGGCCGTCAATGGGGCATTTAGGAGTATTGAGATCGTGGCAGCAAAGATGGGTCTAGCGGTCAATGAAAGCAAAACAAAATATATGCTGTCTACAAAAAAGGACACCCAACATCGGCGTCTTGGACAGAACGCCACAATAGACAGATATAATTTTGAGGTAGTAAAGGATTTTGTCTACCTAGGCTTTATGGTGAACTCCGCAAATGACATCAGTAGGGAGATCACACGAAGAATTACTCTTGCCAATCGTTGTTTCTATGGGTTAAAACGGCAATTGAGTAGCAAAGCCCTATCTCGAACTACTAAGGTAACTCTTTATAAGACTCTAATCATCCCAGTCCTGATGTATGGCGCAGAGGCATGAGCTTTGACAAAACCGGATGAGGATGCCCTTGGTTATTTCGAGAGAAAAGTTCTTCGAGCGATCGAGGAGAAGGTACAATGCCGAGCTATACGGCCTGTACAAGGACATCGACTTAGCCAGAAGAGTTCACTTACAGCGACTAAGATGGCTGGGTCATTTAGAGCGGATGGAGCCCAACGTTCCCGCTAAGAAAGTTTTCGAATCCACCTCGGATGGACGACGCAGTAGAGGACGACCTCGCGGTAGGTGGCGCAAACAAGTGGAGGGGGACCTCAACCAACTTGGCGTGCGCAACTGGAGGCAGCTGGCTCGTAACCATGCTAGCTGGAGAGATTTGTTGGTTAAGGCCCAGGTCCACCCCGGACTGTAGCGCCATCTAAGTAAGTAAGTATTCTATTAACACTTTTTTTTTAACGAATTACAAAAAGGTCCTTCGTTCCGTAGTATACTAACCGGGACAATAAAGCTAAATAGAGAGGTCAAGATTTCGAATTAAAAATTAAGAAAACCGGGGGCTTCTACAAGACTAGAGCATTGTCACGACAAAAGTTCTGTAAACATTTGTTCAATATATTTCATCAGTATCAGTCAGTGCTGTCCGGTTTTGGTGGACCAGATTCCTTTTTATGCATGTTTTTCTTTTTCCCTTGTTTTTGATTTTCTTACAATTTTGTATTTACGGAACTGAAATGGAGCTTTTTTAACAGATTGAAGTTTTCAATTAGCGCTCAATTACTTCAAAGTAAAATGGTCGCAAAAAAGGAGAAGAAACTCTTGGAGAACAAACAAATTGCCAAGTTACTTTCCCAAGTAACAAACAGTCAAATAAAATTTGAGAAATTATACGTTATATTCTCCCTTATATAACCAAAACCCATTTGTGTTATACTTCGTTTTCCATTAAGTGATTCTATAGTGTTTTATTAAATTTCACATGTACTTCATTTTCCCTGTTTTGAAAACGGTATTCCCCTTTTTAACTTTTGCTGAAAAATCCCGAAAAACTGGGAAAGTCCCACAATACGAATAGCTGAAGCATAAACAACTGAGCTTCATGAACCGCTACACCAAAATCTTTCTCTCTATCCATCCTTTCTAACGCCCGCACTGTGTGTAAACATGTTAAAGGTATTCATAACCCTTTGAGTGCGCGCAAATTATAAAAAAAAAAAACATATATTTGGCGCAACAGCTCTTTAAGTGCCAGGGCCTAGCTTCTCGCAACAACTCATGTTGCGTGCGTTATATTTTTTACACGAATGGAAGGGACCTTCAGTTTAGTACCGTATCCGGACGGCGATTTGAGAAGCTTTTTCGTGACAACAATACTCTCGGATGTTTGTCAAGCGCGCGAGAGGTGGGACCGTGAAAAAAACTTTTTGGTGTTTTCTGGGATTCGAACCTGGAACCTCATGCGCACTGATCCGACACACTAACCACTTACGACACGGCGCCCACGATATATGTATTAGGTCTTTCAATAGCCACGCCTAAACTATGACAGCCGATTGTGGTTATGTTTGGAATGACAACGCTGCCATTTAATCATGGAAAACTACACGCTTCAACAAAGCGTCGAAATTGTGAAAACTTATTATAAAAAGTCGTGCTCTTTCTGCATTTTGGTTGAATGGCTTCGTAAATATTTAAAATTACCGGATCTGTGTCGATCCGCAAGCTTCCTTTGGATCCAGAAAAACTCAATGTTTGATGTGGATTTTTTTCAGGCGGCGTCATTAGGCCATACCTCTTCGGAAATGAGAGTGCCGGGGCAGTAAGTGTTGTTGTTGTGTAAATGAATGTCCACAAGGAAGTTCTGCTATTAATCCTTGCGGTAAGCCCATGATTACATACAGAATCTCTAAGTGAAAATCCAGACAATGCAGACCGAGTGTTTATTTAACGTTTAAGTAACGAGGTTTGAAAGTAAATTAGGGCTATATAAGGTGGTTTTCACAGCTGTGACAGCTCTCGAATGAGCAAAAAGGTTTAATTAAATGAACTTTAAGTCTAGGTTGCAATAAGTGTGCGCATATAGCCGACTTAAGAGCGATTTTAGAAAAAAAAAACGTTTTTTTTTCGAAAATAATGTTATTAGAAGAAGCTCAAAATGGTTTAACGAGTAGGTAGAGAGAAACTTTCTCTCATAATCCACAATGCACCTATTACTGGTCTAAGTGTGTTGGCAATTCTTAACTGGCAGCCACTTCAACCTAACCTATGTTATTGAACAAGTAATTGCACAAAATGAGCTTGAACTTTTCAACATGCAAATAGCCTTTTCAACTCCTTCATTTTGCTGGTGTCTTCCTTTTAGCACTGTCATGAAGCCTCCAGATGACCTAACGAACTGAAACTTTGTCCACTTACAGGAAATACCACGAAGTTGTATGGCTTTGTCTCTTCCTATTTCGGTGGGATTATAATCTGAACTAAAGGGATCACAGTCCTCTCACTTCACTACATTTCTACTGATACGCCTGTTGTCGCCTGTTTGACCTCAGAAAATATCGGCAGGCCACCCGATTTTGAATCACTTCGTTACTGAGGTGAACCAAATGCTAACGTCGTTGCATTTGTGTGATCCAGAAGTTTATAGGCTTGCCATTCTTCGCGATATCTTTGGAAAGTTTATTGATATTGCCTTTTTAACGGGGTTCAATAGATGTTTTCTTTGAGCATGACAATGCCATACCATAGAGTTGTATGGCAGATTTCGAAATAAGGGTGTCAATTTTGTAACGACCTAACTACCTTTTTGGCGATTTAAGGTGCTCAGATGATCTAGCAAGATGAAACTTTGCCCGCTTACAGAAAGGATCATGGACAAGAAAAATGAATTTTCGATTTATCGTTACTTTAAGTGAATCTAAGGCGACAGAGTTATATTTCTGAGGGACACAGGCAGAATATTAACCCCTTCCCGGGTTTCGGCACCAACTTGATTCCGGATCGGGTTCGTTTTAAGTGAGCCCTTAGACTTAGAAAAAGAGTTATGGTTAAGTCGATAGAATGTACTCACTGAAAGTAATAATCGTTTAAACTTACGTTGACTCTAGGTCTAGAGCAACGTGGACTGATGTTGAAACAAGAACTTTTAATACCATCGATAAGCTTGTAAGCTATTCGCAATATAAATATTAGATCTATCGACTTGATATGTCTGATTCCATAACATTTTTTGTTGTTACAGTGATTTTGTTTAACAAATTCCAACCCAGAGTCGTACCATAAAATAATCTCTATTCCATCAATTAGTGACAACACTGCATTTTCCGAAGTAAAAAAAAAAACTCTAGAAACATTCATAAAAAGCATGCGTGAACAGCCTCTTGCCCTAGGTGCTAAATACTTTTAAATATCTTGTAACGAGAAAACACTCGCTATACAAGTTTATTCATTCTCTTAAAACAACTAAGTGCCAATAGAGAGAAAGAACTCATAAACATGTTTTTCTATTTCATTTTAACTAGTTTATAGCGAACTTCCTTCAGACATTATAAAACCTGAAATCCATTCACAACTGCCTCCTACTCCCCAGCTATATTTTTTTCCGCTCGTTTAAATAAATATTTATTTCGTTCTATATTCTGGCTGCCAATTACTGAATAAACTGCAAAACGCACTATACGCTGTGTTCCGCTCTTAATGTAGGGCATCTGGTACATTCAACCAGAGAATTCGCAAACCAAATGCACCACAGGACTGTTTAGTTTAGATATTTATAAATTCCAATCAATTTTAGTTGAGATATACAAATTAAACAGACGCTAGGTATTTTCAAAAACTCATAAACTCTCCCCATGGTTGTAGAAAATTCGCAAAAAAAATGCATTTGCTTTACCAATCTTAAATTGTTTATCCTTGTTTTTTTTTGTTTTTTTTTTTTTTTTGAAAAATTTATCTTTGTTGTTGCAAAGGAATTTCCTTCTTTGTTTTTCACTTCAAGTTGATATATGAATAATTTTTTTCTGTTTATTTATTCACTATCGCGCTGAGTAATTGAAAAAATTCACTCAAATTCACGACTATACTAATAATAACGATTACAAAACTTTAAGATAAGAAGTAAGGCACTTTTAAAGGCGATAGATAAGGAAATAATCTTCACTCCACCACACAAATTGTGTGTTAGATACTTTTTTCCTTCTTATCTCTACTACTTCACTGTCACTTGATTGTTTCACAAAATGTATATATATGCATGTATAATTTTAAGAAAATATTTAAAACTTTATTTTTTTGTTATAAAAATAGATAGAATTTCGCGTACCGCGATACTACATCTTAGACACACTCGATTACTCTCGTCGAAGTGATCAAGGAGACTGTGTTCTATGAAACACTCTCTGTTTGTATCTGCTCTGGATTTGTTTTGTATTTCATACACGCCGCGGGATGCTGCTGCTGTTCTCTTTTACTCGACAAATATACCGCGCGCGCACTGTGCACTACAGATATGTACGAGTATGTGTGTAGATTTAATAATCCGCGCGGGTGTTTTTCTTAAAGATACACAACACATACAAAGAAGCAAAAGTATCTGACAAGTTCTCAAATAATTGTATTTGAATATATGTGTGCGGCTGTGTTTGGAGGGAGAATTCACGAGTGCGTTCGGCTACTACCCGCGGCAAAAGTACACTGATGAGGGTCGTGAGGCATAGCCGACATACTAAGTACTTTTGATATAATCTTCAATGTTATAGGGTGATTCATTTATGGCACAGTCTAATAAAAAAAAAAAATATCATTCTATTTTCCCTCATAGTGCACATGGTTGGTGTATCTCTGTGGAATTCGATAGGGATAGACGTCTGTTAGATAAGGTCCTCGAAATTGATTGATGGCTTGCTGAGGTCTTTATAAATCCAGATGTATGTGCCCCTATATGACGCAGATGATGCCTATAGAACGGAAGGAAGGAAAGAATCCTTATGCACTTGAATTCAAAACACTTGAAATATTCAATTTGGATATGAAATTACATAATAGACTATAAGAGATATTTGTTTTAGTATTTGTTTAAGAGGGTGGCGGCGGCGCATGAGCAATCTATCTTCCTTCAAATATTTATCATTCCAAAAGGTCATTAATTGGGATTTTTCCCAACATCAAAAGTGAAGTTTCCAAAATTGAGAATTCAAAATTTCCATCTCATGGGGGAAACCAAGGATTAACCGAGGATTTAATTAAACCACTTCGGTCCATTAGGTCTGCATCGCATTTACGAGCATGCAATTCGTAGAAAGGGTGTCGGTTAATTTATTGAAGTGGATTATGGCTTTTACAGGCAATCGAGTTACGTGCGAAGGTATTAATGGAAATTAATACTCAAAGGATTTATTGATATAGATACTTTGTTTTACAAATTTAAGTATAGGATTTTTCATTAATCTGCAGTCGGTGGAGAGATTTAAGATTTTAAGTGGAGGTACAAGTAATACATAAAATATACTGTCCAAACACCGGAAATGCTACATGAATTGAGAAAACGTCTTACACATTTCTAAAAAGATGATCTTGTAATAGACAAATTGAAAAAAAAACCAATGTCGGTTTTTTCCGCTTGAATCTCGAATTTAAAGATGAAATGCCGCGATTTTGAACTTTTTTTTATATACCCTATCTCACATGTTATGTAATAGACTCGACGAAGTATATATATATGTATGTACGTACATATAAATGATGAGTAGTATCACTCGAGTCAAATAATCCATGGGCGTATCTTCTTGGACAACTGTATCTTCTTGGGCAACTATTCTGAGTTTATAACTTTTTGTAACATACGAAGCATTAGAGATGTAGGGTTAGGGTTAGGTAAGGTGACCTTGTCAGGACACATTTTGATCACTTGGGTCCATTGAGATACCACGTAAAGTTAGGACCCGGGGGAATCACCGGATACCGGGGAACTTTAACATTTCTCAGGAAGTGTACAAAATGTTGAAATCGACTCAATAAATTTTCAAGTTTTTTAAACTTTTTACTAAAAAACGAGCATGTCGAGATTCATAAAATACAGAGCTACGCCCACTGTTTAGGTGCGTTTTATTTAAAAAAAAAAACTTGAACCAGTAATTCATATATAGAAAATCAAAGAAAACACATGTAAGTAGCAAATTATATTACCCAACACCACCCTCCTTTGATAATTTAATAAGGGTGTGATAAAAGACAAGTGATATGGTATCAGACGATCCATTGCAAAGGTGTTGTAATTTTTCTGACCTTTTTTATCTGAATCGTATTGAATGAAAGTTGCAAAGATACCTAATCCAGCAAATAAGCTACATTTGTCACATGGCCAAAATGTTATTTCGGCAATGGCCACCATTTCATCTTAACTCGTTTTAGCAATTGTTTAAATTGGTACAGATTTGAAAAAAGGACGAAGCACGGTGGCATTAAAAATCCGTTACAACCCGATAACGGTAACAATCAAAGTTTACAGATACTTTTTTGCTTATCAATATGCGAGGAGACAGTGTAACATTTTCATAACACACTGTATATCCCAAGACCCATTAAAAAGCCAGCGTAAACTCCAGAATTATGTCAAACGCCTACTCCACATTCTGTTCGATGACTTGCTGCACAGTTTGAACAGACTGGCACCACACAGAGAATTAAAAGACCTCGGGCAAGCTGTTCAGCAGCAAATACCTGTGCTGTTCGTAAAAGTGTTAAAGATGTCCCTGAAACGTCAACATGACAGTGGGTTTATTGTTAACACCAACGGACCCAAAAGCCATATATCCTGAAACAATTTAGGAACCCGTTACAAAGGATCATATTTCAGAGTTGAGTAAGAAAAGTGGTAATTATTTAGCTACAAAAGCCGGAACTGAGGGTGAGGAAGATGACACCTCTTAACACTGTCCAGAGTATAACACCTAATGGGGACATCGTCAGAATAATGATGGAAAAACGTGTAATGGGACTTTTACACTGTCTGTCGCCTTGACATTTGGGGTAGATTGCTTGAGCACGATAAGCAGCGAATATCTAACCAGATTTATCTATCAACCTTTCAGGAGTTGCCTTCTAGATATCCGGAACTTGCGTAGAGCTAGAATAAGATACATACAGACACATACATTTTCAATGCCGCTAATCCTTTATGAGGGTCGTGGGGGCAGGATGCTCAGTTGGACTCTCCATTCTTCTCGATCCTCCGCCATTGACTCCAACTCATCACGGGGAATCCCTAGACGGCTCCAGGAGAGATGTCGGACTTGATCCAACCATCTATTTCTAGGCCTACCGGGGAGTCGCCTACCTGATGGCACGACAACCATGGCATGTCTTGGAAGGCGGTCTGGCGGCATACGCACTACGTGACCAAACCATCGAAGCATAGATTGTTCCGTTCGGAGAAGTAGCTGCTCAAAATTGAGTACCTCGCGTACTCTGGTGTTGCGCACTCGATTCCTATGAGTTATTCCACCAACACCGCGAAGGAACCTCATTTCAGCAGCTTGTATCCGCGATCTTATTCTTTCCATCACTACTCAAATTTCGTGACCATAGGTGAGAGTTGGAACATACCGAGTTAAAAACCGATAGCTTAGCTTGAAAACTAAGTTCGACCTTCCTTATAACAGATTGGCCAAGCTCTCTCAAAATTGATCCAGCCTTCAATTCTACAGGATAACTCGGCATTGCTATTTCCATTGCTCGTGAGTAAGACCCCGAGGTACTTAACCTTATCCACCTGCTTCAGTGGAACTCCACTAACATGCAGAGTACACTGAATTGGCCTTCTGGAAACGACCATTGCTTCTGATTTGTTTACGCTTACCTTCATTCCAGCATCATCACAAATGGATACAAACCTTTCGAGTACGCGCTGAAGTTCAGTTTGAGAGGACCCAAGGATAACCAAATTATCCGCAAAGAGCAAATGACTAATCGTTAAGTCTCCCACTTTGAAAAATTCTCCACCATGGATGCGCTGTAACATCCAGGCCATATATACAATGAAGAGGAGAGGTGACAAAACGCACCCCTGGCGAAGTCTAACGCCCACAGTGAAATGTATTGATTTAACGAGGTTTATCCTAACACAGCTTCTACAATTTGTATATAAAGACTGAATTGCCCTTAACAATGAACCATCAATCCCATACTCCTGCAGAACACTCCAGAGTTTGTCTCGAGGAACCCTATCATATGCTTTTTCCAAATCCACAAAACAGGTGTAGATAGGTTTAGGATACTCCCAGGACTTCTCAAAAATTATTCTGAGAGTGAATAACAGGTCGGTTGTGCTTCTACCGGGACGATAGCCGCATTGCTCATACCCCAAACTGTCCTCAACCACAGCTCTAAAACGCGTTTCTAACACCTTAACAAAGACTTTTCTAGGGAGAGAATAAAGAATAAAATAGATATACCCCTGTAGTTGTTGCAATCTCTTTTATCCCCCTTTAGCGATTTGATCGCCAAAGTTACTTCCTCTACCGTAGGACTATTGTCCGCCATACTGTCGACTATAGGTCTGCCATCTTTGGTGCCCTGTTCGGGATTGAGCAATTCTGAGAAGTGCTCCTTCTCATTGGAAAGAAGTGTACCGTCTTTGGATTTGACTGCTTTCACGATATTCAACTTTCTTCCTCTGTGTCGGGGAATGGTCTGCCAGAATAAGAATGTATTTTCTGAAAATCGCAGCAGCACCACAGTTCAAGAGAGCACCTGAATCACAAAGAAGCTGTAAGTAATACCCTGTTTAGATAATTCAGTTGGAATGAACGGTTAGGTTTGAATGGTAAGGTTTTTGATAGAAATAAAAAAAAAAAAAAAGGATGTCATCTATTCCCTGTTATGATCGGACTGACTCTTTTTTATTTCATGAGAAATACATAAATGTATGCCAATTATGCCAGAGAAGCCCAGCCTAACTAAACTAACTAATTTAAAAAAGCTTCTGTCAGCTATTGCGGTTTTAACCGGAAGGGTAAAGTAAGGTAAGCGTACTGGTATAACCTCTGGAAAACTGGACGCTATTGAAATGTATCCTTAATTATTCTGAATTATATTGATTTTTCTAAGTTTCTGATTTTAAACAGCTTTTCAAAGCAATTAATTGATCATAGAGATCAACCGTGAAATCATTGTGTTTTGCTATCTTTTTTATCACTTCATTTAAAAAGTAAAGCAGTTTATCCGTTGTAAAATTTCGAATATTACTCAGACCACAGAAGCTCTGAAATCTTTGTTTAGTTTGAGAAATCAATACAATCCAGACAGCAATAATACACATTGGCTCTGAAGTATGATTCCGGATCAGACATTCTCTCATCTTCTGATAACTCATCCAAAAACCGATTCGTTATCCTTCGTCTTTTATTTTTGAAAAGATCTGTTATATCCCATTCTCTTACTAGATCTCTGGACTTATTTAGCAAGCCGTTGAATGAATTTTGATTTCTTATTTCTACCAGTCTGTTCAGAAGATTAACATGTGTATAACATTTTACGATTTTTAGCTTACGCGTGTTGGGTCTCCTCTAGCTCGAGGGCACTGTTTCATTGCTATAACTGCTACAGCGGTAACTAAGCTCCTGGCTAAGACACAACTAAATTTGAGAAGTTACACCTATGTACATTCGCGCATCTTATATAGGACAAAACAGCATATCTATCATTAATGACTAACCTGTCACCCGATGTCTGAGATGCATTTGTGCGAAATAAGGACAGATTCCTTTCGCAAAGAAAATTAAACTGCGAAAATAAAAGATTTGAGAACCTCACATATCAAATCCCGCCGATAGATTTTCAAATGTAACCTCCAGGGCAACGGAGACAGAAACTGGATGTTTTCACCTTAGAGCATGCCGTTCTTGCGGCTAACTCATTCCCCAAGGAATTCCTTTTAGGAAATGACGAAGGAGAGAATAAAATTAAATTGTACAGATTATTTCGTTTCAAATTTTTTAGATGAGACCTTCAACCAACTTAATTTATGAAATCCTTGACGAGTCTGTAATTTTATTTTTTTTTATTAATTTTATTGTTCATACAATAAATCAAAATCTGTCATACTCATCCACCCTGTACCTCAATACATTTCTGAAACAACTGCAGTCAATGAAAAATGCAGAACATTCTCTTGAAACTCTTTTTTCTGCTAAATAATTGAAAAATTTAATCTCTTTGAGTGTTCTGTGTCTGTGTCTATCAAACAAAAAATCAAATGTTGCAAATGACTTTAGAAAACATCCCCCACTGGGGTAATCTATAGAAACCCAAAATGATGCAAACAGATCAGTTTATAACCCACACAGGCTCTGTCATGTACGCATACACACCCAAAATCTCACCCCACTGTGGAATGCGTACGAAACGAATTTGAATTATTGCCAATTACGAGATTATTATGGCCGCCTATACAGACACATCGAAACAAAAGTAGCCCCCCACAAACCACAGACGGGGCATCAAAAGCGGGTGCTGTCACATCAGCATCTCGTTTGCACCCCCTCCGTGTAAATAGAATAAAAAGAGCTACTCCGGCTGAACAAAGTGACAGTTGAGGCACACACGACGAATGCTAAATGGCGATACTCTGCGGCGGAGAGACAAGACAATTTGTTTTGTATCTCAAAGATGAAGAGCAGATACCCCAAAGGATGCCGGATGGTGGGTGTCTTACGTGACCAAAGTTCAATTCAAAGATTGTACACTTTAAAATTCGCCAATGGAGTGCACAAGATTGCGCGCCGTGTGGGACTCTACATCAGACCACTACTAAAGGCTTGTTATATATATTATATAGCCCCACTTATGGCAAACGTCAGACAGAAATAGAAATTCTGCAAAAGCCATGAAGGGGTTGATTGTGAAGAAAAACAAAAAATAAAATTATATCATCAAGTTGAGTGATTAGGAAATGTATTTGCATGGGATATGATTCTACATGGAATCGGACCACAGCAGCGTTCCACAAGGCATCAGGTTTATTCCGCTTATTGAGTCTTTTTGCTTTACCCAGCACCGACCGGCGCAAGTTGGTTGCTCCGTGGAATTCTATTAGATTTAGATCTCGTATTACGAAAAGTGAGAAATTCTTAATTAATCAATTTATTGATTGACATTCAATATATGGCACTTGCTGTAAGCTCGAAGTGGAATTTCCTTTTGCTATGTTACTTAGTGCCAAGAACATGACATGTGCAATAGTTATGGGTGGCGCAGGTTACGTAGAAATTAATTTAAGGCCAACACAATCTGTGAAGTTGTCATAAGACTCTCGTGTAAATTTGATTGATTAATGAAAGCGACTCGTGGATTCTTGGAATTCAGAAAGAACAATTTGATTTGTTGTTATACTATGAGCTTCGCATGAGATGCTTGTTTAAGACCTATGTCACCATTACAAAAAGTTGATCGCATGCTTACAAGGGCTGCACACGTGTCTGCTTAAACAATCACTTTACCCACCGCAACAGCAGTACTAAACTAAACTAAAACTGTTCGCAACTTTTACAATATAAACCCGGTTTAGCTGATCAAGTTCCTCATCATGCAGAATATCTAGACAAAGTATCGTGCGGAATCTGAGTAGGTACTCCAATTAGCGAATCTGACTGTGGTCCAAATGTCGAATGAAGTCTTTAAGGAGTTCGTCTTCAAGGTCTACTGAACCGTAGATTGCTTAAATGGCGGGACAATAGCAAAGGGACCTACAAACATTAATTTTGACGAAGACTGAAAAGCAAAAAAAAGAGTGTCAATGGGTTGTTTTAGGGATGGAAATAAATCCAGTTTTCTACCAGTCTCCGATGATGGATGGACTATATATTTCTCGAGCTTACAGTCTACTGCAGAGGGACATGGTAAATACCTAAGGTGACGTGCGCACTTGAATGGGGACCTTGACCAACTTGACATACTTTCATAAAACTCAACGTTAATCACGCCTGAATCAACTGGATTGTAAACAAGCTACACAATAGACACTAAACGCATGCGGCTTTAGAGACGTTCTGGATCTGTACGAAATACTCTACATATTTAGCAACAGTAGATGCAGTGCTGCTATTTCCAGGCTAATTCCTTCTTACTTGTAGCGAACAAAAAAGGAGCACGAACAATTTTTGATACTTGGACAAACTTTGACAAACAACCTTTGGTTGAGGAGACCCTGCTTAGGATATATGAAAGTGGCTGCCAATTATTGACTAAGCAGAACATTCGCTGAGACCTGGAAATCAAGCCCCCAGCGCAATCATTAACCACAAAACTACGTCCAAAATACAAGGCGGCCATGTATTTTGGCTTATAATGCAACGAGAATCACACCAATGACAGACTTCGAGACTATTATCAAAGGTTGGAATACTATGATCCATGCCAAACACTGGCAACACGACGCCTGATACAGAACTAACAAAACTTCGGTTTATATTGTAGGAAAATGTGGTAATACCTGAAACACAATCCATATCCATCTACGCTGGGACACAGCAGCATATTCCAAGACAAGGTTCTAGCAGTGGCAGTACCCACCCGAGAGACAGTGATGATACCAATACCACGCGATGATATCAGGTTTTTTATTGACAGCCATACAAACAATTTCTATTATAGAAGTCGAACCGGAATCTGTAAAGTGCAGGACATATTGCTGGACATGAGAGCATGACAGGAAACGAGAAGGGTGGTGAGAATATTTTCTGTATTCTTCCATTTGAAGAATTATATGATAAAGCTACATTGGTTCATCAAAGCTTGGAACTCGAAGGCAATTCTAGACTGAAGAGAATGCTCTTCGAACAAGGGATGCTATCAATCCAAAGAGCATCACACTGAGAGAGGTGTTGAGGACTTCATGAAGCCTATTTGCCTAGTACAACCCAACATTACAAAAATGTAAACGTTAATTCAATGAGATGCATTCCATCTCTAAGTCGTAGATATATGGTAACGAACTTAGATATAGGTTTAAGAACTGTTAAGTTGCTCAGGAACGGAAGCGATATTTACTTGTTGGCTGGAAGGAAATCATGCCTTCCCGAAGGAACAGTCAATAAACTGAATCTTATCGGATTTGAAATGTTCTTGATCCTGCAATATTTAAATTTTCACATTTATCTTTATTTTCAATCTAAATGGAAGTTTCCCACAAAATGCTAGTCTTTTTTTTAATTAATCGAATGAACGACTTCCAAGTAGTGTATACGCGTCTCCAGTTTAACCATAATCGAGTCAATGCGCACCCATAAGTTCTCCCTGGCTAATCGAAAACTAATATTTATCCAATCACCTCCTGCCTCGCGCAGCATAATAATGTATTTTTAATAACCGCGGGAAAAAATGTTTGCGCCTCTGCTGGAATTTATGAAACTACCCACCAAAGAGACAACACTGTCAGCAATTTCAAAATCCATCAACAAGTTTAGTGGTTTTGGACATATAGGCACTTTGTTTTCCCACTCCATGCACCAGACGACCATTAGGCAATTTATTGCCACACTTGCAGAACCAGAACCAGTTGCGTTGACAATCGAAGGTACCAATTCGCAACGACCGGAGCACCCGAGAGTAATGCAGTGATCAGGGGCGCCGGACATGTGCGCACAGGTAGCTCACTCCACTGGTCCACAGTGAAAGTTGATATTAGGAAGAATTTTAATAGCTTTATGCTTCAGTGGAACTGCAATTCAATACGCACTTTATAGAGATGCTTGCAGCAATGTTGACGAGCTCAAATGACCGGGAAGGTGCTTGAGATAGATATTCATCGTAATCGATGCACTGATGAGTGATATCTAGCTGATGATGGATATCATTTGAAATCCACAAATAGAAAGTAGTCCATTATGTAATTTTTTGGTGTTTGTTTGTGTTTCTTCCTGAAATGGAAATATGTTTGGTTGGTCACACATTAATTAGGTGGTACGAGTTGTTTGCTTGTACATCGACAGATTTGACAGGCGGTGCGGGAGAATGAGTTATGGTTACATATGACTTGTAATACATCATGAAGTGTCATTCACTTTCAGTTGAAAGCAGCAACAGTAGGCCTTGAAAATCGGAATTGGTATCACCTAACCTCCTATGTACTCGTATGTTAAGAATTTTCAAAGAGTTTAACCGAATTGAAGTGGGAAAACCCACTTTAAGACATATGGGCTTCGTGACTTTACAGAGTTGAATAGTTTGCTGAAGGTATTATGTCACGGGCATATGAGATTTGGAAATATCCCGCAGTAGGATCGTATAACCAACGCCTACCCGGTTTTTTTTAAATGGTATTCCTTTTTCCCCGCAGCTGTTTATACGGCCACATCATTATTGCTAGAAAGTGGTTAATGACTTAAGATGTAAACGAGCTTCTGTATTTTTCGTTTCTTTTGTTTATTGATATAGATTATGTGGATCTTTCTTCATAGAACTGTCCTTCGCCGTTTGCTACAACGAGGTTAACTATGATGTGCTCCAATTCGGCCTTATTCAATTATGGCAGCTCAGTACACGTATTGTGATCGAACTCTTTTAGCTGGTTTGCCATCATCTGACCCGTACCTTCACACTCCCGATTTCTTACCTTAACTTCCTAATGTATTTTTGAGTTCACTGTATCTGATATGTGTACATAGCCAATTTTTAGCTTCAAACATATTCCAGTTCAAATTCCTAAGAATAATCTTACCTTGCCTCAGTTTAAGATGTGCTTTTAAGTTTATGTAAATCTTCGGATGTCCTTCTCTCTTCGTACCTCTTCTAGTGTGATATTCCTACTTACACCCCAGCTTGAGTAGAACTTTTTGCTCTCCACCTTCCGTATACGTGGCATCGGTTATCAGATAGTACTCCTAAACAATGGCAATTGTTAAAAAAAAAGCTGGAACTAATCGCAATCGACTCTGGCGGTACTACATTTTATATTACTCCTAAACATCAACATATTCTGAAAAAGTTTTCAATCGCCAACTTAGACATTTGTTACAGAAATCTATGACGTGGACGTTTTATTAAAGGCCTTACTGCGATACTCATACAGTTGCGGACAAAACAATAGGACCACCAAATCTCAGTCAAAAAGCAAAATTTTCAATAAATTTTCAATTAAAACTTTTTTTTATTTTATCGTTTTTAGCATTAAGAAGTAAAAATGTAATTTATTGGAAACTCTATTAAACAGTTTCAATTTTAATAAAAAAATAGAATAAAAGAGTTTTTCGAAAACAAATATAAAGTTCGGACAAAATAATAGAACCACTTCGTTAAATTTTAATAATTTTCTAATACATTTATAATTTCTTCTACGAGTATTACTAAATATTTCGTAGAGAATCCCCTGTTTTGAACCATTTCACAGACTGTTCTGTTTTTTCATCGCCCGTAAGTATCTTAGGGCATTGAAGTCTGGAGGTTGGGCGGACTAGCGATCGATGTCAATATTGCTCTCTTTAAACAACCTTTTTACTTAGCCCGCCATATGCTAGTGACGTCTTCATGCATATACTAAGGGTTTAATGGCATTTCCCCCTCAGCACACGGGAGCGCGGCCGTCTCTAATATTTTTTCATTAAAAACAATTACAATAAAATAAAAGTTAAGAAAAGTAAAGAGATTTAACAAGTCATTCAGTGGTCCTATTGTTTTGTCCATAACTACACGTTACCTGATTGAATTCCAACAGCACAGAAATAGGCCTTCTAGCGACATAAAGCAACACGTTGGTTTCAATTGCATACATTAAAAGAATCAGGAAGTTGGAAAACTGAGACTCCCAAGAATTTGCTTTCTAAACTGCAACTCGGATGCGGCTTGGTTGTCACCATCAGACTTAAGCGGATAATGACGTTTATTCATATCGTACTCACACTTTTGTGACAGATGAGATAAATGATAGCACGGAAGAAAATACCTTTTCTATGAGCTACTCGAAAATATATAGGAAAAATGTCCGTGGGCGCCGTTGCACAGTATTTACCATGTCGGACCACTGCGCGTGAGGTTTAATGATTGAATCTTAGAAAAGATCAAAAGTTTTTTCACTGTCCCACCTCTCGCGAACGTTTCGTGTGACGAGAAAGCTTCTCAAATATATTGTTACGCAAAATATGTATGTATGTATGCCATGTCTTTCAAATGACAAAGGAAACCAGAGCCCAAAGATAAAGATTGACATGCAATTCTGCAGATTATTAAGTGGAAATGGATACCGATGGTTTGGTCACGTATGCCCCCAAACCGGCTTCCAAGACGTGTCATGATTGCCGTGCCATCAGGTAAGCGACCGTTTGGTAGGCCTAGAAATAGATGGTAACTGATCAATTCCGGTATCTCTCCTGGAGCCATCTAGGGATTGCTCCTGATGATTTGGAGTCAATGGCGGAGGATCGAGAAGGATGGAGAGTCCACCTGAGCATCCTGCCCCTGCGACTTTCATAAAGAAATAGCGGGCCTTTGAAAATCTACGTAATGTATGTAAGTATGTATAGCTATGACTGTTTTGCCTCAATGTTGAGTCAATGCTGTTATATGAGCGTAGCACTTGAAAAGTGACAGCCACTATCACGAAAAATCTGCAAACGTTTTTATATGAATCGGTGCCTTTGAAATATTCTGATTATGGATTTTATGGCCGAGCCGTATCTCCAATAAGCAATAACCAAAGAACGGGCCAGGATCCTATTCATGTCACATTTCGACGACGAATGTTTTATAGTAAAGTACACAATCAACCTAAAATGGCAGAATACCGCGTCGATAAAGAAGTACATGGCGCAAAAAAATGGAGGAACAGTCACAGCTACTTGGAAAGAGTTGGAGAGAGCTAAAACATATCACCCGAAACCGTAAGAGATGCCGCGTGAGCGTATTAGAGGCCCTAGCCCCTACACGGGATCTTCTTCTTCCTTTTATCAGCGAGGTTATGATCCGAAAATAAGGGATCATAACCCTCCCACTTCACCGCATTTCTACGGATCCGCCTGTGGGGTTCGCCTATTTGACCTCAAAAAATATCGGCAGGCGTGCCGATTTTAGATCACGCGGTTACTGAAGCCAATGAAATGCCGATGTCGACGCATTTGTCTGATCCAGGCGTTTATAGGCCTGCCTTTCCTACATCGCGATGTCTTTGGAATATGCATTGATATTGCCTGAGACCCTACACGGGATATAGTAAGTAAATAGAGCCGCTGGAGCAGATCATGTGACTATAAGCAGAAATGTCCGATGCATAAGAAAGGATATTCACTTGCCTGAAACAACTAAGCTTTATGTCTATACACCACCTCCTACAATTCCCTCATTAATGGGGGCTTCAGACCTTAAAAACACAAATCGACAAATGGACTTATGAAAAGATCCAAAACCAGATGCTCATTTTCTGTTCATCGATTTCAAAGTCGGCAGTAGTGGTAACGTCATCGATTGCCAAGACAATAGTCCACGGTTCGAATCCTGATGTCAGCAAGCATTTAATTATTTATTTTTCATGAAATATATAGAGCCAGTCTAATCAAGTGTAAAAGCTTATATTAACACTATTGCGAAGGCATAACACAGGCAGTAGGTTGGTCATATGACTGGAAAAATCATTATTATTGGATGATTGATATGACATTAGGTGGTCAGGGAAAAAATACTGTGAATCAGAAGCAAAGGCAAAATAACAAAGCAAATCTCACACTAGCTCTGAAGTTTTTCTGAAGTTCAAACCACTACACCAATTCTTCTCTCTCTCTCTGTGTCTATCCTTTGCAACGCCCGCACTGTGTAAAATATTTTAAGGGTATTCATAACACCGTGTGTGTGCGTAAATTATATATATAAAAAAAAAAGAAACCCGGCAGTAACAACCTGAGATCCATAAACTGCTTCCGTGCATCTAAAGATCCGGTATCGCTTGCGATCGGAACTCATTTCAGGCTATCCGCTGTTATGTAGCTTTTGGCAGGTTAGAAATATAAAAAGAATTCATTGCTGTTCACATTTTCTTTTTTTTAACTCTCTGTGACTCTAGAGGCATATAAATATCTGCTGTAGAAGAAAGCAAACGGTGGCAATCATCAGCCACCCGAATATAAAGGAAAAACGAATTACATCGAAGTTTTCCCAACGACTGCACCAAAGAAAGGTTCCTGCCTGGTAGTACAATGGACTAGAGAGGTCTGAGAGTTGGGTTTCCTTTAAAAAAAAAATGTCATATTTAATATAGAGATAAAAAAAAAATCTTTCCAAATGACCACTACTCACCAATATAATACTAAACAATAAAAAGTAGGTACAAAACTCTCTACGGCAAGAATTATTTTATATTTTATATTCGTGTGCCTTTTCAACTGCAATAATCATTAGCACACATTCCTGAAATTCTTCACGTTATCTCTGATGATTTAGTTTCTACGGTGCTACAATAGATACTCTTATCATGTCATTAAGGTGTTGTCGATAACAGTATCTTTTTCTATTCCACAGCGATTATATTTCAAAAATAAATACAAACTAACAAGTAAAATTCGAACTTGGTAAAACCCCTTAAATCGTTGCACTTCACTGAAGATCCTATCAAACGACTGCGCCCTTGAAAGGCTTACATGATCCGCGATCCACAGAATTTAATTGCATGCTAAATGCATCAGTGATTATACTCGCCATTGGTACGTATCTTAATTGAGTATTATCTAATTTATACTTTTTTTTTTTTTTCACTGAGAAAGAAAATACAATAAAAATGATGGCATCAATGAAATCCGAAGGAAGAGGAAATGAGAACAATAAAAATTCATTGAAAAATAATAAAATGCAATTTTCTCTCTCTTTGTTACGTCGCGTCGCGCTGCAACGACCGACCTTAGGAGCACAAGGAAGCATGCTTTTCAACGCCATTTCATAATAACATTCCTTGACGAAGAATAATAAACAAATTTTTATCAGTCCTTTGGAATGCATCTGGCTAGATGTCTGCTGCCTGCGCTGTGGTAGGAATCCTATCCATGCCAGACAGTAGCGGCAGCAGTAATTTTAAGGACCTCAATAAAAATTTCATTAATTGAATTTCAAGAAATGTTTATTGCTTCATCACTCCAAACAATAGATTTACGATGGAGTGTACCATGTTGTCTCCCGGTGTGGTATGTTAACCTCCCACGATCCGACTGTGGTAACCTTAATGCAAGACGTGCCACAAGGGCTGTACTTTCTTTAAGTACTTTGGGATTAACCCTTGGCGCTAAGTATGACTGACAGGCGAACAAAGAACTTGGATAATTAAATAGAATACGTGGGGAAACTATGGGAACAGATACATACATTTTATGAGAAAATCTTTTATTATTTAGTTCCCATCAAGGGGTTAAATGTCATATTCGAAAAACCCTTAAATGTCACATGAAACACATCTGTCGTCGGTACCTACTCACACACAAACATACAGATTTTATAGTTGCTAAGAACACAGACTAATTAGTATCGAATATCTCTCCACTTAATTACTGTGATTAACAACCAAATTAAAGCCGACTAACCACGCTCGATCAATTGATTACCACAGCGACCACGAATACGAACAACAAGGTTGGCAAAGGTACGAGTAAAACCACCGAACCACTCCACACTCTGTATTGCCCAGGTGACTATCCGTACAATGACACACATTGTTAAACAATAAAAAATAAAATCAGTTTTCTCGTTTTTTTTTTTGTTTTGTTCACGTGCCAACAGGTAGCAGCGTAGTGAGCTCTGGCATCATGCACCAACGCTTCGCATCAATAGAGCTGCATGTAACAAAATATCAGATGACAGTTTAGTGCTAGTGCTGCTGCTGGTTCACATTGACTTCTCAAATTAGGTGTTTTTTTTTTTTTTGGCTAGCGGGCGCCGGTGTTATATTGTACATATGTCGAATATAATAGGAAACTTAGTTAATGGCAAATACTATATACTACAGAGTAAGAGGCAACGAACTGAATAAACGTTTTTGCAGCAGTTGATTCTTTAGCACACCAGACTAATATTTGCACTCGCGATTAGAACGGTAAGAAGACTTTCTAAAATGTCTACAAAGAAAATTAATAACAATAATGAGGACAGAGACAGACGTATTGTTTAGAATCTAGAATATGACACGGAAAGGGGAAGAATGCCAGCCCTGTATTAGCCTTAATCTAAAACATGACATATGTATGTACGCCGAAAAGGGTATCATATTTAAGTGCTGTCATGGGTGCTGTAGGTTCAAGCGATGTCAACTATTTTTGAACGTAAACAAAAAAAAAACATTTTCACTGGGTGGCAAGCAACTAGAAGAGAATTTAAGCGCTTAAAAGAAAACACAGATAGGGTAGCATAGTCAAAAATTGTGTTTTTTTTTTGCTGTTCAAATTTAAGAAACAGTTAAAATGATTTAAGCATGGAAATGTCATTTATATAGTTGGAAACGTACCGAACCGAAATGCATAGTTTCAAGAAAATATATAATTCCAGCCCAAATTTTCCCTTATCACATCGAAGCTTGGGATTTACACGGATGTAAAATGCAAACCAAATCACGTTGCAGTTGGCAGTTTTTTTTTAAAGCTTTGGTAGTTTTTTAGTATTTTATTACAGCAGTTCTCAATGAATTCATTAGAAAATTCTACCAAAATTGCTTGCTCAATTGCAATTCCTTTCTTCCTGTCAAATTCTTTTTAATTCGGTGGAACTTGAGTGAAATTTGCATTTCAGTTCGTAACAACGCCATAAATGCTAAATGCTTAGACAACGACTAACTACCAATATTACTACTTTGACTTGTTTGAAGTCCAATTTGATTTCATTTTATCAAAGTTGATTTAAAGAAAAATGAAAACTACAAACTTATTTTTGGGCGTCAGGTCCTAACGCCCAAGGCAATAACAATTAAATCTAAAAATGCCATAACACCCAAATAACTATACATCGCCCAAAGGTGAAGGAAGAAATAGTAACAAAACCCAAATGAATGGCTTATCGGATGCGCAATGTCAAAACACCCAAATCTAAAAATACAATAACGCCCAAATATTGCAAATTGGGATTGTTGTTGTAAAATTTGGGCGATGTGTCTGTTTTTGGGAGTAACGACGTATTTTATTGTAGATAATTTGTGTTTGATCCATATCGGTCAAAATTTGCCAAACCACGATTATGATCCCACTGAAACCGGGAAATGGTTTAACCAGAAATTTTGTGAATTTATTTCCCACCATTATGAAATATTCACAGAAAATCTTTGCACATTAAAAGGATTTCACCCTTCTCGCCGCAGGATTTAGCCGCTTACGCAATTTCGTTGCTCCGCTAAAGGCAAGTGCTTGTTGTCTGGCAAGCACCTATATGGTTACAAATACAAATATTTGGCGCAACAGCTCTTTAAAGGGCCAGAGCCTAGCTTCTCGCAACCTATATGATTGGCCCAGGTAAAAAGAATTTCAAACTATGAGACATTCTTCGACTAATACAAACTCATTGAAATATCGCCCAAACTCAGCGTAATATCGCCCAAATTGACGTCATTTTTACAACAGGGATTTTTGTGATTTTTGGGCGTTATGACATTTTTGATTTGGTCATTATTACCTGGACGTTAAGACCTAACACCTTTTTTAATTAAATAGACATAACTTTTAAATATTTATTTTTTTTTTCATGCGTGGTCCCACCAGACGTGGGACGAACGTCTGAGTATTATTGTCACGAAAAATCTTCTCAAAACAAATCGCCCTTCGGATACGACACTAAACTGTAGGTCCCTTCCATTCGTGTGAAAAATATAACGCGCACAACACGATTGGTTGCGAGAAGCTAGGCCCAGGCATTTATTTATTTTTTTTTTACCAACAAAATTAATGTTTGTAATAAGTAAGTTGTAACTGTATCTTGGACCTAACCTTACGAATGCCCTAGCAAAATTAAAGATAAAGCGACAGATGCTGGCAAACGTCCCTGCAGAGGCTAATTCATTCTGAGCAAAAAAATTATTAAGAAACTCGTAGGTCCGATATTTTTACCCTTAGAGTTATATCAGTTTCTCGGTTTTTTGCTACCACCTTCTTATGGTAAAATGGTCCAAATTGTTTGCCAAATGTAGAATGACCTCTACTATGCTACTATGCGTGGTATCAAGGTTGATCCGTATTCCGGGAACACCCTGTATATGCTGAACAATGAGCGATTCTTTTTTTTTTTTTTTTTACATTTGACGTAAGTCATGATAACATTTAACTTCGAATTTTGACTTAATTCGAAATTCAAAATTAAGTCGAAATGTCAAATTGGACTAGATTATACATTTATTAAAGGCAACATGAAACTACAGAAGGTCTTAAGGGCATTTTGACGAATTGCAATAAATTCAAGTGTAACAGTTTACTTTCGAACTGCACAGTGACTCGAAATCTTGAAGATTTTTTTTTTCACATTCACCCCGATTGCTGTTCGATTCACAGATCAAGTCAGATTCGCTGGGTTTGTGTATTTGAATTTTTAAAATCTGGAGCAAACTAATCGAACAACGCATAGGTATGTAGAAAAAAAAGTTGTATTTCCGAATATAATCACCTTAATTGTCGTTGGCGTTTGTCGCTTTTCGACGATTGTCGTTTTATTCTTCAGATGTAGCACGAATCCATTTTCATAACTTTTTCAATGTAAAAGACTTGTAATTGTATTCTACACAACAAATAGCCTATTAAAGTTTACCGGTCAGCAGGTTGTAGTTATGAATAAAACGGCAATCGTCGAAAAGCGACAAACGCCAACGACAATTAAGGTGATTATATTCGGAAATACAACTTTGTTTTCTACATACCTATGCTTTGTTCGATTAGTTTGCTCCAGATTTTAAAAATTCAAATACACAAACCCAGCGAATCTGACTTGATCTGTGAATCGAACAGCTCTCACTCACCTAAATCAGATGAATAAAGATTTGGCGAACGAAAAGCAAAAAACAATTTCATGAAATTCGTTACTTTAGTCTGTCAGTTCTACAAAGTTCGCGAGCCATAATTCCAAGCACCAAATAATTCGCGGAGCACGTTTTACTTGCGAATGATAGAATGATTACAGGGTTTCACTCATTTCATTTGCGGTAACAGTTGAAACATTATAAAAAAATCAGCACGCTTAATGCAGTTTGCCAGCACGATAACAGTTCTTCAGCTAACCCGCACAAAATTCTTTAGCGACAAGTCTTTCATCCTGCGACAAAAATGATCCATTATGATGTTGGCTAATCAAGCTGACGTTATCGAAGTATAGTTGGTAAAAAAAGAAATTGGACACTCAGTCTTCCTACATTTGCACCTCAAAAAACAAAAACTTAATCAATTCATGTTAATACATTTATTGAAAGGTTTGTTTACGAGCTTTTGAAACAAGACAAACAAATTCAAATCTCCTTTCACATGTTTTTTTTTAACGATTATACATTAAATTATACCTCAAAAAAAGAAATCGGACACGTCATTTTTCAATCAGGGTTATCGCGAATAAATTTTCCCTCGGAATTTTTCCTCCGAACAAATATTAGATACCTTAAAAAATAGGGAAAAAATTCATAGGGGAAAAATTAAATATCGCGATTGCGTTGAAAACTCTCCTGAATTGAATTTCTTTTCCGCGGAATTATTTCCTCTTTTTTGAAGATACCTATTTTTTGTTCGGGGGAAAAATTCCGAGGGAAAATTTATTCACGATAACCCTGAATAATAAAAAAAAACAAAAAAGGTTATTAAAACAGAGAAATTTGATGATATTACTAATACTTGGTGGGTAACCTATTTGGTAAAGACTGCACCAATTTTTTGCAAAAGAAAGACCGAATTATATCCTACTCTTTCCTCAAAAAATGCTACAAGTCCCTTTTGCTCGAAATGAAATGATTTTTAAGCTGATTTTTTAAATATCTCCACACATGACTTTTAAGTCTGATGATTGTTTTGATTTAAATATGTGGACAGTTTGTGCTTGGGTCGTTGCCCTGGTAGAAGAAGTGTCTGTCCCCGATTCCTAATTTTTGGGTACTTGGATCAAATTGTCTTTTAATATTTGTATGTATATGTTTTGGTTCCGTTAATAAAAACAGATTTCTCGACCCGGGGGATATAAAGGGTGTTTTAGTAGCTATGATAGAACTTTGACAGCCGGCTGCAGCCATATTTGAAAATATTTTTCTGTCAGTCTGCAGTCGCCATTTTACCTTTTAGTGCTACACGATTTAACAACGCATCGAAATCGTAAAAATGTATATATTATCAAAATTCGAGTTCTGTTTGCGGAACATTCCGCGCGTTACGTACGATTTACGACGAGGCTAATTTTTGACTGAATGGCTACGTGAACAAACAAAATGGTCGATTTTGGAGCAATGAAAATCCAAGAGAGATTATGCAAACACCTTTGCATACCGAAAACGCACTGTTTGGTGTGGATTAGGGGCCAACGGCATAATCGGGCTTTATTTTTTTCTCAAATGAGGTTGAGCGGACCCTGACTGTCAACGAGGAGCGGTACCGGGCCATGATAACTGAGTTTGTTTGGCCGAAAATTAATCGTTTTGGTATTGGCGAGATGTAGTTTTAACAGGAAATATTGAAGGCGAAGTTTCCGGGTCGCGTAATTTCACGAAGAGCCGACCTCAATTGACCACCAAGATCGTGCGATTTGACGCCTTGACTTTTGACGCGATTTGACTTTTTTCTTTAGGGTTACGTTAAATCTCTAGTCTATGGCAATAAGTCAGCAACAATTACCGACCTTGAGGAAAACGTTGTTCGTGTTATTGGCGAGATGGAGGCCAACTTATGTGCCCGAGTCATCCAAAATTCGACCTCTCGGTTAACCACCGTCAAGCAAAGCTGTGGATGTCGATTGAACGATATTACGAGTATTTTCAGAACATAATGGTATCGAATGCTCTTTAAATTGAAATAAAAGATTCGCTATACCTTGAATATAACTTGTTTTATTTAAATCCAAAGATGTGTCGCGCTTAATGAATTACTTTACAACACCAAATCGTAACTGAACCGCCTCCATTTCTCGCTGTTGATCGTTAGTTACGTTCTCCCAGAAAAGGAAAAATCCTTATGTTGATGTCGGCTAACCAATTCCCTTATCTCTATTCTGTTATTTTTGCTGACTAACGGCTTCTTTTGGGCTACTTTTCTATGAAAATTGTGCTTTATTTATTTTATTTATTTTATTTTATTTTATTTTATACATGCTAACACAGTAAGAATTCACTTATAAATCTGTGAAAGATAAACAATATTGCGCTTAAGCTTTAATTTTGAATTTATATTTTAATTTTAGAGAGATTATTTATTTAAAGTGAAAGTAAGTTAAATTTAATATTAAAATGACTATTCGTTTTAGATTTTGTCTTTGAATTGAATAATTAGATATTAATTGAAATTGCCTAAGAAGGGTAAAGGATTGGGTAAACCTAGTTGCTCTGATTTTTAAGGAAATGTTGAAGTTCGTTTCTAAATCGTCGTGCGTCATCTAGCTCTCGTATGTTACGTGGGAGTGTATTCCAGAGACGTATAGCAGCAATATAAAATTGTCTCTCAGATGTTAAACATGAATATCTCGGAAGCAATAAACAGGCAGATCTGCTAGACACCGGAAACTGGATTTTTTCATACAGATATGTCGGTTGCCTACTCTACATCACTATCCAAATTTTTCGGCATTAACTTCCTTCTTAAAGTAATTTCTTACCTCTGTAGTCAACTTTGGTGCACTTAATTGAGGATTCTTCTGCACTAGTTTAACAATCGAACGCTCATCTACCACAGTGAATTTCTAAGATCTGCCAGATTTTGGTAGGTTTTCTACCGATTTAATTTTTTTAATACTTTTAAATGATGTCACCGATAGTCGAAAGACTTCTGTTGACTAATTTTCCTGTTTAACGCATGTATTTTCCATCTTCAAAATGATTTATAATAATTTCCCTTGCCTTTCTATCTAGCGTTGTGTGACCACGCTTCTTCCCATTTTTTTATTTTTTTTTATTTTTTAAATTGTGAATATTATGGCTCACTCACATCGCCGGATACACGGATTTTTGTAGTTTCCACACATATCCAATACAGTATATACGGCACCGTGTATCCGGTTCAAAGTGTACAAAACTTAACAAAAGCGTGCAACCGAAACTCGTTTGAATATTACAAATTAGTTCTGTAGACTTCGATGTATCCGGCGCAGTATATCCGGTGCCGGACAGAGCTGAGATTTGTCCGGCATAAAAAAAAACCATGTATCCGGTATTTATGCCGTGTATCCGGTATCGGATAAGTGTGAACGGCCTCATTTAGTTATGTAAACTTTGAACCGGATACTCAGTTCCGTGTATCCGGTGCCGGATATATGTGAAACGGCCCTTACTGATTGATTTGTTCTGGTGAAAGTGCATTAAGTTGCTGTTAAAAATAAATAAATTTTAACACAATGTCGGCTTACTCTCGTAGAAAAGCCAACTCAAAATACATACAATTGTATACGGTTGGAGACCATCTCAACAGCAATCAAGTCTTACGAGAAAGTTAAGCATTGTCCGAAGCGACAAAAAGCGTCTACGGCCACGCGTATCAACGACGACGCCAGTACATCTGCCACGGCGGGACCTATGCAAGTGGATAATGAAATCGCTAATGCGCCAACGTATGGACATCAATTTTGTGCGATAATATAATCACCGCCGACTTTAATGTAAATGTCTTGCAAGGCGACTCGTTACCGGACTTCATGCTCATCGAGTTCAATTTATCCTACATCGAACCCCCACCGAAGACTGTAGGTCATACTTGGAATAATTTAACGTTTGCCAGATGTAACATGAATACCATTTGTATCCTACTTTTCATATCGCAGATCTATCATCAATAAACTTATATGTATGTAATGTAATAATTAATTCCTTTAATTTCATGTTCTTATTGTTTATTTCGTACCTTCCTTTCTTCATTCCTTCCCAATACCAATGATAATAAAACGATCTCTTGAAAAGATTCACGTCATCCATCCGTACTTGCGACACAGACACACCCACTTTTTTTCTCTACATCTCGACGTGTTACGTGTGAGTACGGTTCAACGGAATATAAAATTCGGAGTGTAATCCCACAAGGTTGTGCATCATTCCCACAATTTTTTTACGGATGATCAATGACGTGACACGTAACCTAAAGTTTCATTCGTATCTACCCACGCATCTTAAAGATATGGGTTTTGGTCTCAGAACCATATGAACTTGTGAAAAGCTACATAGCTTTTTACAGGTTACAAATGAGGATTAGCTAGAGGGTCTGTCTTATCTTTTGTTAGTTTTTTTGTCTTTAATTAATAATCATTATAATCAAAACTAGTTGTAATGAAGCAAAATGACGCATGTAACATAGAAGAAACTTACATATCTAGTGATTTCAGCATTCGAATCGGTGAGTCTCAAGGCTAAGCACTATTGCCGACAATTTTTATATTCTTGTGGAGTGTTCTATATATGATAAGAACATAGAATTTACCTCATTTCCGTCAAAATGTTTAAAACTAACGATTCAAGGGGGCTGCAGATAAATCACTAACAAATATTGACAATCAGTCAACCTCATAGAAAACAGCACATTGAAAAGACTCCGCTCAGTCTGTAGTCTAGGATCTAGAAAGTCTGTGCAGTTCGATGAAGTACGCTGCAATTTTTCCGCTTCTGGAGATGAATGAATGTTGCTGGACGAATAATTTAAACTGGGCGATGAAAGCTTTACTACAAACTAGAGGATTATAGATTTAGACTCATCTACCTAGTAGTTTCTTACTGTTACAACTTTTAATGGTTACCTAAAGCGACAGCCTCTGGTATAACCCGCACTCTTGTGTTGGCTTGCGTCATTTGCGGTTTTATGTTTAGTCTGTTCATACGCAAATTTAAGATTCCCTAAGTAAGCTGCAATTTTTCCGCTTCTGGAGATGAATGAATGTTGCTGGACAAATAATTTAAACTGGGCAATGAAAGCTTTACTACAAACTAGAGGATTATAGATTTAGACTCATCTACCTAGTATTTTCATACTGTTACAACTTTTAATGGTTACCTAAAGCGACAGCCTCTGGTATAACCCGCACTCTTGTGTTGGCTTGCGTCATTTGCGGTTTTATGTTTAGTCTATTCATACGCAAATTTAAGATTCCCTAAGTTTTTAACTGGAGTGGACCGATAAGGAAAACAGGATTGCGGTTATTGCACATATTCCTCGCTTCATAAACATTGATCGTTGGCCATCAGCAAATCCGGATCTTAATCCTTTGGATTACAAGCTATGGTCCGTTTTGGAGGGCATGGTTTGTACGAAAAGACACCCAAACCTGGAGTCGCTGAAAATTAGCTTAAGGAAAGCAGTCGACACTTTTCCAATAGAAATCGTACGTGCTGCGAATTATGAGTGGCCAACTCGTCTCAAGGCCTGTATATGTAAGAGTAAATGGAGGTCATTTTGAATGAATTGTTTTTTTTTTTATATATATATTTAGATATTTTTGGAAAAAATGAAACTAATGCCTTCTGTCTTTTTACACCTGTAACAGTATTTATGATAGAACTAGGTATTTGATCATGTTAAATCTAAACGTGGAGCTCTATGAGGGTTAAAAAATGTTTCCAAACGCTGCGCATATTTAATTAGCAAAATTTGAAGTGAGCTTACCGTAGATGAAACAAAAAATGACTACAATCATTCCTAGACGATGTAATATTAAAAACAATAAGTTATATTGTAACAATAATAAAACATAAAACAATTTGTTACTGTATTGCTTGCCATTTTATTCGCACACACGTAATATATAGTTTTATTTTTTTTTTGAGACAATATTAAATTTAATTTTATTCCAATGAGAAAACAACAAACAATAGAATGTTCGTGTGTAACAATAACTATCATACAACAGATTCTTCTTAAAACGAAAACAGATGACAGTTGTAAGTTTTATTAGTTTTACTAATTAAATAGTATGACTTTTAATATATTCTTTTGATTTTTTTTTTATTACATTGTTTATAGACTAAATATTTTTTTTTATTCGATAAATATAATAAATGAACTAAGTTATGAACGAAAAAAAAAAAATTATAAGAAACATAAAACAAAAAAATTTAAGAAAAAACATACAAGCCGTCCTATGAAGCACAATCTCTTGACTGATAAAATAGAATGTAACCGGTCTCGGAGGATTTCTGTATGTCTGACGTTAGGCCGTAGAAATCTTCAATTGTTGATGCTTCAATCTTATCTACCATATCATCATCGAAGAGTAACCACAAGCCATGGCTTTTTACAATACTAATGTAGTGTCCTCGATTTGGGCCAGATCCGCAGTGGATGACTACAGCCATTAGATTATACAGTCGGTCGGGATTAACAGCATCATCAGAGGTGTTGAAAAGACGCAGTTCCAGTGGAAAGACGACACGATGTGACACCTTAATATGCCGATTAAATTGTTCCATGTACTTGAAACGTTTCAGATGTAAGGCTAAGATCATTGGCAACTTCTTTACACGCATTCGCTTCTGTGCCTCCTGATAACTGCAGCAGTTGTCGCACTTAAATTTGTTGTCACTACATAGAGTCTCTGTATTGCTAAAGCAACGTAAGCAGTGGGTGATACTGGTATTCTGATCAACGTCCACCTGTAGATCGAAGAAATTCTCATCCTTGCTGCTGACAGTCTCACAATTCAAACAGCGAGTCTCACTCGTCAGGATGCCTTGAAAAATTTCATGCACCCATGTGGGTTCGGCAGGACCTTCATTTGTCCCATTGCCATTGCCATTACCATTCTTTCCTTTGTTTGTATTGCGTTCGGCTAAAATTATCTCATTGATGTGGTTGATGAGGAAATTCAAAAACTCATGCGCATCCTGTTGCATGTAGTTGTCGAACTCTTCCTTCTCCTTTCTCAGGCGAGCAATAAACTTTTTCGGCGCAATGGAACCGACTTTTTTCTTCTGTGTAGCAATATTGTAGAATAAATCGGCCAAGCACGAGAGTAGGGTCTCTTTAGATCGCTTGTTCTTTGCTTTATATTCTAGAACCTTTTCTCTGAATGGTTTGCAAAAGTATAAGGCTTGCAGCACTGAATTACTGTAACAAGTATTGCCAAAGTTCACAAGGCCAAAGTAGTGTTCATTCGGAGGAAATAATTCGCTTCCGATTTCTCTTTCTAATTGTGAGACATTAGCGCCCATTTTAACCAGTTTTATACCTTTAAGAGATTTCTATCGTTTTTCTTTGTGTATTCGTTTTCAAGTTTCATCGATTCTTTGGTTTTGGTTTAAAATTTAACTTTAATTTGTGTTCTTTTTTGGAAACAAGTTGTCATACATGTTTTAATTTTTTGTTACGAAATTGATATTTTTGGCGAAATTGAAACACAAAATCAAGTCTGAAAATAAATTTTGAAGAGGGGATACGTCAGTAAAAAGCAAATTAACTTTGAATAAGTTAAATTTTTTTCTATTTTAAGTGAGAAAATAAAAAAGAAAAATAAAAAGGAAAATATTTTTTTTTATAACTAAATTGCACTTGTATCCCCTCTCCAAAAACACAAGGATAGGAAAAGAAAAACAAATTTAACAAAGTATAAACGCGATGGTACTTAATTTTGATTTTATTTCAATTTCGTTATTTTTAAATATCTATAAATGTGAAGGTATAGTTTAAATTAAAAAAATATATATTTAGTTTTATTTTTGTTAAATACTTCTGTAACCATTAACCATTTGTTTTAAATTCATAAGAGGGTTTACAAGAGCATACCTAATACAAGATGAGTTAGACAATTGTTTTAAATATATATTTTTAAAATTTAGATTAAATCAAAATGAATGCGCATCATCACCTCAGCCTCTGTCCTTCTCCAATCTCTAATTCTTCGGCACAAACTTTCCCTAAATTTATAACTTAAAGGATTTATTCCCTAAGATTTACGGAACATTAAAACAAGTAGATTCAATTTAACTTTTATCAGCATTCTTATATTGGAGAAAGTAAATAAAAGCATTTCAGTAAGGTTAGCTAGGAGATTTTAGTAAGGTTAGCCCATAGAATTGAGTTGAAACGCACAGAAAAAAGTTTAAAAACCTACAGAAAAGTTCACAATCTTTTTTTTTATACAAGTAAAACTAAAGTTTTTCGGGAAGTTTTCGAGTTTTCGAGTGTGTCTGTGAGCGACATTTATTTAATTTTAATAAAACATGCTGCAAGCCATAAGTGATTGTTAACAGAATTTTAAACGGAAAACATGATGACGCCTGTTTTCCTTTTCAGTGATAGTTTGGTTTATGTTGGTACTGGACTAGACGAAAGAAATACAAAGCAAAGCCTACATGGTCTAAGCATGCAAAGATCTGGAAAATTAATACTATTTACTTAAATAGCATGATTTTAATTTTCTGCTTAGATGTGAAGCCTGTATACAATAGTATATGTAAACACATTGTTGCAAAACTTTATCTCAAATGAACTAACCCCGTCTCGGGAAGTGACAGCGAATTGATGTAATATCGTCCCCTCATCCCAGAATCATCAATGTTCAAAATTTGATTTTTCGGGTTTATTAGTTGGTTTGATAAGTCTTTCTATATTCTATGACGTGTCGAACATATTCTGCACATTTTGCACATTCAACCGCAAAATCTATATTGTATAGATTCAACTATACCAGTCACTCCCCTTTCATCTACACCCTGTGTAGATCGGCAGGGTGTGAGGTAGATTGCATATCAGTTTAATTCCATTCAAAATTGAAATCACCCGTCTAGTGAGAACTCAAGTTTGATTCGAATTTTTTAGATGGTTACGTACAGTGCTTTTGAACTTAATTTACTTTCATAACTCGTTACTCATTCCATCAAAATCAGCCACTGAAAGAGTGAAGATTTTTACTCATATTTAGTTTTAAGTTGTATGTGTCAAAAATATTTCAAGATATTTGGTCCCAAAATGATGAACAATACCAGTCTGCGAGTATGTGTAAAAAAATTAAAATACTTTCACATAAAGAAAACACACCACATAGGTTATGATTAACTATAAAATGCCACATCAAGTGCCACCTCGTCATGTTACCCAAACTAATCTCCAGTTCGACCGTACACTCATGAAATCATAATAACATAAAGTATGACCCTCTACAAACCTATTGGTTGTATAAACAGACCATTGAAAGAAACGGACACTAATCCCACTTCAATCTGAATTTGGGATACACAACACATATCCAATAATCCCTCCCTAATCAAATAAGCGTAATCAGTGGTAAAAGAAATGTTTATGAGTGGAAGAAATAATCTGAAGAAAGCAGATTAGGACTCTTGTAGTAGCTAAAATAACAAGTTCAAAATTCATCACTTGAAAGTTACTCCTTAGTCCTTATTTAGTATTTGACAAGTTGACGTTTTAACCAAAGAAAGTACGATACTTCAGTTTTTATGTGGTGTTTGAAAAAGTCCTTGCATGCTTAAAAAAAAAAAAAAACATGCTAGTTTGTGCCGTCTCTCGTATGCAATGCAACTGCACAAAGCACTTAATTTAAAAGTAGGCACTCTATGCATAGTGACGACACTTGAAATTATTCCTCACAGGGATATAATATTCTATGTATTCCAAGGTAAATGGGGTAAGGAACACGCAAGTTGTATGAAAATATTTGGAAATCTATCTCTCTTTGGGGAAAGAGTCCTTCGTTATTTGGGTTGTACTATTCATTTAAATTTATGAATGCACCATTTTGGTTGGCGTGCTTGATTGTTTTAAGCGAAACACCCAATGCGGCTGTATTACCAAACATGACGAACACTTCTTTTATTTATAACTCTCAAGTATGAAGTATGATTTATACATATACTTGTATGCTACAAAGTAAACGTAGCACAAATTCAATACGAAATCGTCGACTTGTCTCTTAAAACTCTTTTTTAAGGAAGTAACATGAGGCAAATAGTCTTAAGGCGTAACACACTTCAAAGGTTTCATTTTAGTACTCACCACCCCAAACATTACCTCAGGCAGAAATTAATGAGACACGACTTGAGGAATCCAATGAAATACTCAGTGAAAAGATGGTGGGATGAAAGATGATTCGCCTGCATTCTCGGCAGATCTTCTGCTACTACTGATGGAGCAAACATGGGCTATTGAGACCTTTCCTGACGCATGAAATGAAATGACTTCTGCCAAACAACTCTTATTGAATTATGTTTATCCGTCCGCCCGTGCGTTCGAACAGAAATTCAAGACAACTTCAAATCGCAAGTATATTCGCTATTTTAGATATAGGCAAAGACAAAACTGCACAAACAAAATTTAAAACTATAACAAACACGGTATAGAAGTCCAAAGAACAACCCCCAAAGTGAACCAGTTATTTTTTTACGACGATGGAGTCATAATAAGTGAGGATCATACGTCCCTGCAGCGTTTTGGAGGGAAATTGTCAAAATTAGTAAAAAAAAAAAAAAAAGATCGAGTATTTGTGCTGCCCGTTCTCTAATCCACTTAGGCCTATTCCCGATATTTATTCGAATGGAGAATGTGCGAGAAATGCGATAATTTGAAATATCTGGGATCTATGATCAAAGCGAAGCAACCTGTGATGACGTCATCAATAATCGCGTAAATGTAGGGTGGATGAAGTGGCGGGAAAACACCGCTATATTCTGTGACAGAAAAATGTCCCCTAAGCTGAAAAGAAGGCTTTACACCGTAGTTGTGCATCCAGCACTCATATACGGTTCATAATGTTGCACAATGTACAAAAAGTATGAAAGTAAATTCAAGGCAGCTGAGATGAAGATACTTCGCATGACAGCAGGAGTGACAAAGCTTGATCGAATAAGAAGTTCGAAGGTCCGTTGAAGCCTTTACGTCAAAGAAATATCTCGCAAAAAATAGAACGTGAAGATCCAAAATCGAGAAGCCTACCGATATTTTTTGATGTCAAAGTCAAACCCCACAGGCAGATCAGTAGAAATGCAGTAAAGTGGGAGATTATGATCCCTTGGGTTCAGATCAAAACATAGCCGAAATAGGAAGATAATAAAATACTGAAATACTGAAATAGAGGTCCAAATTTTTCGAAAAGGTTAGTTATTAAGTGTTTGGCGCCTGGCGGACAACAAGTGCTTACCCTTAACGAAGTACCCTTATAAGTACACGTGTACGGCAGTCATTTTTCAATAAATACAGATCAATTTTTAATTGCGTTTCTTTGTGTATTACAAATCGTTTATGTATGTTATTTTTTTAAATTTTAAACAATAAATATATATTACATACATACAAACATATTTGGCACAACAGCTCTTTAAGTGCCAGGGCCTAGCTTCTCCCAACCACTCATGTTGTGTGCGTTCTATTTTTCACACGAATGGAAGGGACCTACAGTTAAAGTGCCGTATCCGAACGGCGATTTGAGAAGCTTTTTCGTGACAACAATACTCTCGGATGTTTGTCAGACGCTCGCGAGAGGTGGGACCGTGAAAAAAACTTGTTGGTGTTTTCTGGGATTCGAACTTGGAACCTCATGCGTAGTGATCCGACACACTAACCACTTACGTCACGCCCACATAAATATGATATGAAATGGAAATTAAAGTAAAACTGCAATTAAGCAGTTATATATACAAACCCGTTGGTTTTAGAGGTGTTTTCCAAAACTTTATTTGTTTATAACTTTGTTAATAACAATTTCCTTACAAAATAACTTTCATGTTCGTCTTTAGGAGACCATTTTACACCAGAAAAAAATATTTTATTTTGTTTTGGACTTTTGCGTATTGGAAACTACAGCCCGCCATTTTTTTATTTTCGAAACCACTGGACATTTAACCGAAAATTTGCAGATCGGCTTAAACAGCAAATTAGCAGCGTACATGCGCAGTTTTAAAAACCACTTTATTACGTTTTGAAGCTCTTGCTTTGCAAAACTTGCGTTTTCGAACAGACTCCAGTTCAGCTCCAATTTTGCTACGATTACACTCAACCACTTATTTAATTATTGCAAAAGAATAATTGTGGATTTACAATAGCTTAAGCAAAAAAATGTAATAGGCATAACACTGGCAGTAGCTTGGTCATGCGGCTGGAAAAATTGTTCGGTCTGTTGATGGTGATTTGCCATTGATATCGGTTATCGGGACAAAAAGTACTGTGAATCAGAAGCAAAGACAAGAAAATAACAAAAATCTCCCCAGTTATCTGGACGCCACCCCCGGAGAATCTCTTAAGCATAAACAACTGAGCTTCAAGAATCACTACACCAAAATCTTTCTCTCTTTCTCTATCTATCCTTTCCAACGCCCGCAAGCCTGCAATGACAAAGGACGTCAACATCCATTCTACAGCAGTTGCAAAAAAAAAAGGTAATAGAACCCATCTAAATCTGATGATCAAAAAATATTGAAAGACAGTGAGAAGAAATATTGAAATGATTGATACATACGATAAAGCTTTCACCGATTTTATAACCAAATTAATATCAATTGCCACACCCTCCTTTGAATACCTCAACTGGATCCAAAGCATTTAACATTTTCTTTGAAAAAAAAAGGGGTGCAACCAAAGCAATTAAGTATTCCACAAAACACCGCATCAAAAGCCATCTACTATTCCAGCTAATACTACAAAGATAAAAAGAGCACATCACAGCCTTTTTTTCTTATTGGTATCTCAACAATATGCTGCACATTACAAACTAATATCAAACATATGTTATTCATTTTCTTTCAAAAACCTCATGCTCTGGTTTTTTCTTAAATTTCGGTTTTCGGAACTCTCTATCAGCTCTACAAAAATACACAAAAACAATGTTAATAGTAAAGGGGATCAGCCGCACACTGTACACACATAATTCCATTTTCTAATATTAGCCAGAACTGAGGACAGGTTCATTAATCTTGATAAAGTCTCCCTCTTTTCTTTTGCTTTTCAAGATATAGTTCCAGTCTTATCACACAATGACTATAAAAATTTAGTACGAGTATACGCGTGCTTACGCGGCCGAAAAAGCGAAAATGTAATAAATATTAATTTTTAGACGCAATTTAGATCGGTAGCGCGCGCCGCACCACACCGCCACAAAAAATACATTTAAATTAACAAAAACCGTGTTTTGAAGGACCACCTACACAAGAGAAAAATAAGAATAAATAAATTAAAAAAATAAAAAATAAAAATTCAAACGATTTCCCGCGACACTGAAACGTGAATCCGAATACAACGGTGTTTTGCCATCAACCGATTCAAATACAATGGAACAAATTTTCTTGATTTCTCCTTGTTCAAGGTGTTTCTGGGAAGTTTGTCTCGCCCACCACAGATATAGATACTCATACAAGCAACAAGGGAGGTATAAAAGGTATAAGCTTTGGAGAGACCGCACATAACACCAACACCTCCATCAGTGCCTCCATCTAATCTGTAATGCAATGAATTTTTCACGAACTTGTGAAGATTTATTCGCAAGGAATGATGACTTATAGCCAAGAGTATAGCATTCGATTAGAAATCATCATTTAGAGGGGGGTTTTCTACTACCACAACTACACTACTTGCTTTGCATTGATTGTTCATAATAGGGTTGGAAAACGACAGTATGAACTAAGGGTTGGGGAAGGAATGGCCCCTGGTTTATTAATTAAATTCCCGGCTGTAAATGGAATGTGCGATCCAATAGTGTCCTGCAATGATACTTGCCTCCTGTATGACTAAGAGGCATGAGTAATCGCGCCTTGTGCATGAAAGGGATGTTTTACAACAAGCGACAGATAAATAGGGGAAAACAGCAAATAAGGGGTCCGCTGAGTATGTGTGAGTGAGTGAGTCATGAGGAAGTTGAACATCCTTAAACAGAAGGTAAGGACAAATGGGAAGAGTGTTGTTTTTTTTCTTACTTGTTGAGTAAGTGTGAGTACTTTGAAAGAATTATGAAGTGGTATAAAACTTTCTGGTCAACAAGTAGGCACACCATACCCAACTGAGACTGAGTGATTCACTTTCGGAGACGCAGGTCGACACTAGTACGGGCACTTCTTAAGCGTAAGAAGAACAAATAACAAGCACAAAATTTGTTCGGTCCTGTAGTCCAGTCATAGATTTAGGACAAAAACAAAGAGAAAGTTACAATAAATAGTAAGTTGATACTATGGGATCCCATACTTAATATTCTAACGTATCCCGATTATAGTTGACATTCGCAAGTTTTTCATTCAAATGCAATAGTACATTACTCCCCCGAGGACATTTTCTCGACTCTTAAAAGATTTTGTCAGAAAACGATAATTTTGTCATAAAAGAGCATGTCACGAAGAAGAAAGTGGGAGAGGATGTCACAAAAATTCACCACTTCTGATAAAATCTTCAAAATAGGGCAATGATGGTACATTTGAAAACGACAATATAAGTTAAAGAGCGCGCTCTGAAAAGTGGGCGCGAATAAGAACTTTTTGCGGAAAAAGTTAAGAATATTTTTACAACCTTATAAATAAAAACCCTAGTTTTAAACACTTACCCAAAATATTTCGGAACTATCAGTATAATAATAACAGTTTTATAAGGTATGGCGAAAGAAACTTAGGTCCATGGATAAGTGGGTGCTATTTGGTGTTATGCCAAATCTTAGGAATCGCATCACATTGACATATACTATAATATGATAATGGTAAAAATAGTCTGTCTTTTTATCAAATCATTAAGAGACCACTGCTCAGAAAACCTTCGATGGAAACGTGGATTATACAGTCGGTCAACAGTGATGAGTTATAGAGTGTACGCAGCCAAGTTAAATCAAGAAATCGCCATGTGTAGGCGATATACCAAGCCGAACACTTAAACTAGCAGTATTACTGGGCAAAGGTAATAAACCTCAGAAGAGCCATCGTCTTACTGTCCATAATGAATGAGCCTTTACGATAAGAATAATTTTAGAAGGCGTTATAAATCATTGACTACAAGCCATTATCAAAGAAGCAGATGATAGCTCGGCGGTGCTAAAAAATACAGTGCTGTAATGAGGATAGATGTTAATTGTTTCTAATGCTAGCTGCAGTTTTAATGACTTCATGTAGTTAATTGGCAGATTTTATTATCTTTTTTTTTTAATAATAAGAAGACCACCACGGTAACCCTGTGCGTGTCTCATTGCATACGGTTTAGTTTGCTATCTGCTGTGTTAAAAATTCTAGAGTGGTTTATAGCAGGGTACGGAGAAGTTTGCCAGTGCTCGCGAGTGCGAGTGCTAATAAAAAAAAAAAACTAAAACGGTGGCGGTCACACTCCGAAAAGGAGCCGCAAGCCAAAAGTGAGCAGGGAGCCGTTGGAGAGCAGGGAGCTATTGAGATATTAATGTACAATTGATGTTATACAAAGTGACGTATGGATTTTTCGGGACACACATAAGTACATATTGGGCTATTTAGTGTTCAACGGTGACTCGCGAGTAGGAGCATTTTTTGAGCCAATTTTGTGGGCTAACAAGCAACCTATTTTATTTTGCACGATCGGTTATGTTATATGCATCACAAGTGTGGGGATACTCGCGAAACGAACTAGTTGAGCAACTTCTACGCTTTTTTCTTCAACGAATGCTACGGCTACCGATGACCACCCCAAACTACATGATGCACATTGAGATGGCGCTCCCACCGTTGTATCTAACAACGCTTAAGATGCATTTCGACTACATAAAACATTCTAAATATGGAAGATACTCGCCTACCCAAAATTGTAGCAAAGCAAGCAATCATTAGAAAAGCAGCCTGTTTTGAAAACTGGAAGGAGCTAGCGGATAGAATGGATTACCCACTTAATCTTAGTGTAAGCAATGTAGGAAGTATGAAAGTCAAACGCTACAACATCTTGAGCAACCTTGGCGATAAATTAAACAACGGCTTTATAGAGGAAGCAAGAGCATCAATTCACAGCGAAACTTACTGCCGACTTAACCACGACCTCAGCGGGATTAGTTATTTTGATGACCAATATGAGCTGGTTGCAATAACCACAATTTTTAAGGCGAGAGGAGAAATACTACCCCTAAACTCCGTGCCACATAGAATAGACCTTCCTATGCAGTACAATCTTTGCAATCTGGCAGTTCGAGAAAACATAGTGCATTTTATAGGAATCTGTCCAATACTGAAGGAACTAAGGAGAATACATTTAGGACAAAACCGACTTTCGCAAGATGAGGTACATCAGTTCCTGAATGGCAAACACTGCAAAGTCTTGTTTAAATATATTAAAGCTGCATTACGATATCGTAGTCAAATTATACAGGAAGCCTTTTAACTTAAAACTTTTGATTCGTTATAAAATATTCACAATGCAATAAAAATAATTATAAAAAAAATGTCATCCTGGGTTTTGCCATGCTATATAAGATTTGTAAAATTTTATACATATGTAATGTACACAAACTTATAATGAATTGCAATAAATCTTTTCTTTGTGGGCGCCGTGGCGTAAGTGACTAGTGTGTCGGATCACTACGCATGAGGTTCCAAGTTCGAATCCCAGAAAACACCAAAAAGTTTTTTCACGGTCCCACCTCTCGCGAGCGTCTGACAAACATCCGAGAGTATTGTTGTCACGAAAAAGCTTCTCAAATCGCCGTTCGGATTCGGCATTAAACTGAAGGTCCCTTCCATTCGTGTGAAAAATATAACGCGCACAACATGAGTGGTTGCGAGAAGCTAGGCCCTGGCACTTTAAAGAGCTGTTGCGCCAAATATTTGTAATAAATCTTTTATCTAGTCTAATCTAAATCGTTAGGCTTTTTAGGCTGCGTTGGACTTAAGTCCAAATCGATCCCTGAAATCGTGAAAAGCTAGCACAAAAATACTTGAGACTCAGAACGGTGTCCATCATATCGCTCTCGGAAGAAATCCTAAAAATGCTGACAAGCGGAATTCCCTGTACCTTGACTTGAGAGGCAAAGGTGCAGGAAAAACACACACCACCACAGCACTGTGGCCCTGTGGACTATACTAAAATGTATCCCTTGCTGATCAACATTACTACACTTGGGCGACTAACATCGCACTACGACTATAGAAAAGCAACTTAGTTAAGGTCATGCTTATTATATTCTAGTCTATTACGTTACAACAGAACGTAGTAGACTAGCGGCAGAAACCATTGAATGGATCGACAAGCCTTACATAAACACGAGCTGGACCTTTACACTGATATATTGATGACGACAATATATTTTGGATCAGTCGGAGACTGTATGAACGTTGGTAGGTTTTAGGGCTTAAGGAAAAGAAATGGATAACGTTGGAGGGGTGCGAAGTCACTTGAAATAGTACCAACAATATTCACACAAACGTTTCATTACCAGAGGGCAAGGACCAATTTAAATCTCTTCACCGCTTGCCTTGCGAAGGTTATGGTTATATTTATATAACACTATACTCTGTTCAATTTATATTTTCAGTACAGGGAAGATAGGATATTTGCCTCTCACCCTTACTGTTATGGATTTCAATAAGCTATCTCCATTTCAAAGCTCGCACATGGTTGCCGTAGTAAGCATTATAAATTGGCATAATTCTCTCACAAATCTCGGTAGGGTTACCAACTATTTATTAAGATTTCATGAACAGAAACATGTAGACCGTAAACTAAATCTAAAAAAATTAAACTAAATCTAAATTAAGTTAAATCTATCTTTTTCCACACCACCAAGAGGTAAGATAGTAGACGCGTTTTTTTAAGAGTCCCCCAGAAGGCCTAATCTCTTTTAATGTAAAAATAAGTCAGAAAAAGAAAAGTAAAAAAACGTAAATGTAATGTATGTAATGTATGTAAATGTTTATTGCACTGCACTATTTTAAATATTATACACGAAACCCTCTTCTTTTTATTTTTATATTTTCATGAGCAAAAAAACTATTTGGCACTTCAAAATCAAAATTGCAATTAATTAATGAACCGAACTCCATCAAAAACTTGCTCAAATAGTAATTCTTCTTTAAAACAAATAGCCAACAAATATTGTACAGCTGCATTTTAACCGTTTTTTCAAGAAAAAAAAAACCAAAAGAAAAACACGCAGCGACAACACCTTATTCCTTAAACTTAACATATATGCTCCCAAAAGCTCTAAGAAAGCTTCAATTCTGAAAGCTCCATAGCAAAAACCAAAGAAAAAGGTATTATAATTTCCATCAACGGATGAATGGTAACTCTGAATCACTCTGTTTTTTTTTAATAAACACAATAAACGAGAGGCAAATTGGCGACCAGTCTCCTCACAGCCGAGGAGCAGACAGCTTATGATAGGATGTACGTGGGTTTATGGAATATTACAAAAACAATTTCAATGTAAGTCAGGGTTCTGTTTTTAATTTCAGTGGCAATTTCTTGATTAGAGTGCCATGCAAACACCAGCAGGCACCAGTGTGTTTGTTTACGAGCCAGCAGCTCCCAGCCGCGAAGAAGAAAAAGACCGTGGTCCCGATAGGAAAAAAAACCCGTCCAGGTGGAAACCCATAACACGAAAGCCGAAAAGTGGGAAAAGCCAAGAGGAAGTACCAAAAAAAGGCTAAAAGCGCACCCAGATGCTTTAGTGATTAAAGCTAAGGATGGTCTCTCTTATGCAGAAATGCTGTACAAGGTAAAGGACAACCCTGAATTGAGAGAGCTCGGCCAAAATGTCAACCAAATCAGGAGGACGGCCAAAGGAGACCTACTCTTAAAACTAAGGAGCCTCCCAACAACGGAAACGACCAAGCTTCATGCATCCGTGGAAAAGGCCTTGGGAACAGAAGCGGAAGTGAAAACCCTAACGCACGAGGTACTCATAGAAGTCAAAGATCTGGACGGAATCACAACGAAGGAGGAGATCTGCGAAGCCCTAACCAAGCAATTAGAGGGATCCAAAGAGTACAATGTCGGAACAAGTGCCATAAAGTCTCTGCGAAAAGCTTACTTAGGGACACAGATAGCGACAGTGAGCCTGCCAGCGGAAGTGGCTGAGAGGCTGATGACTGCCAGCGAAGTGCGCATTGGATGGGTGGTCTGCCGAATACGGGAAAAAATCACTCCAACAAAATGCTACAAATGTATGGACTTCGGACATACTGCCAGAGCATGCAAAAGTGCGGTGGATTATTCTGACCGGTGTATTAGATGTGGTGCGAGTGGACACACCGCAAAGTCTTGTGCCCTAGAGCCAAAATGCCTGCTGTGTTGTGACAAAAAGGACACAAATAGCAACCATGTCACAGGAAGCGGCAAATGCCCAGCCTTCCAAAAAGCCTTGAGAGACCTGAAACACCTTATATGAAGATAAAACAGCTCAACCTCAATCACTGCGAAGCTGCGAACGATCTCCTCATACAATATGTGCGCGAACAAAAAGTAGACGTCGTAATCCTTAGTGAGCCCTACAAAGAATTCGATGCAAACGCGTGGATAACGGACAATACGGGAAAAGCGGCCATATGGACCTGTGGGAAAACCGCCTTCCAAGAGAGAATGCCAACATCAGGAGATGGTTTTATATGGACAAAAATCGACGGAATATATATTTATAGCTGCTATGCACCACCAAGTCTCTCGATAGCAGAGTTCGAAGAGCTGCTGGACAAACTCGTAAACGATGCTTTAGATCGAAAACCGGCGATCATTGCTGGCGACTTTAATGCATGGGCCGCTGAATGGGGTTGCAAAGAAACGAACAGACGAGGAAGATCCCTACTGGAGGCTTTTACAGCCCTAGACGTGGTACTAGTAAACAGCGGAAATAAACCCACGTTTTGCAGAGGAAGCGGCGCTTCTATTATAGACATCACATACGTAAGTAGCTCCTTGATAGGAAGAGCAAAGTGGGAAGTCAGTGACCTCTACACTCATAGCGACCACCAGGCGATAATATGTGAACTACTGCCGGAAGCAAGAAGACAAACACCGCTAGCCAGGCTACCCCAGAAAAAAGGCTGGAAATCAGACTCTTTCGACGTGGAAGCATTCACATGTATCTTCAACAGAAACGCAGTACTGACGGGTCGTGCGGGCAGTAAAGCAATGCAGGCCATAAATGAGGTTACACGGACATGTGACGCCACAATGAGGAGAAGAAAGGCCATGGAACATCGTCCCCCAGTTTACTGGTGGAATGAAGAAATCGCGCATCTACGTACCAAGTGTCATCGAGCGAGAAGGGCGTATACACGATCTAGAGCGAGGGCCGTCTCCAGTGAACTGCAAGAAGACTACAGGGTGGCTCGAAAGGAGCTAAAAACAGCCATACTAAAGAGCAAACGGAAGTGTTTCGCCGAGCTGTGTGATGAAGCTGACGAAAACCCTTGGGGCAAAGCCTACCAAATCGTCATGAAAAAATTAAAAAGGTGCCAGCCACAGATTTCCACATGCCCAGAATTCTTACACAACATCGTGGTCGGACTATTTCCTCATCAACAAGAGAACGCATTCTCGGATGGTCCAATAGTAGAGGCACCAACAATCCGAGAGGTAACCATAGAAGAAATAATCGAGATTTGCAATAAAATTGGAGATAAAAAAGCACCTGGACCAGATGGTATCCCAAATATAGCACTCAAGACAGCTATAAAAGTAAGCCCAGAAATGTTTATTAACGTTTACAACTAGTGCCTGAAGGAAGGAGTCTTCCCGGATCAGTGGAAACGGCAAAACCTAGTACTTCTTCCCAAAGGTAAGAAACCACCAAATGAACCATCATCATACCGCCCGCTCTGTATGTTAGATACGGCTGGCAAAATATTGGAGCGAATCATCTGTAACAGGGTAGAGGCAGCAATTCAAGAATCTGGAGGTCTTTCAGAACACCAATACGGTTTTCGAAAAGCGCGCTCAACAACAGATGCAATCAATGTGGTAGTTAAAACGGCACAAGAGGCTATACAGGGAAGAAGATGGAGAGGCGGTTCCAAAAAGTACTGCTTGGTTATAACTCTTGACATAAAAAACGCCTTCAATACGGCAAATTGGAGTCACATCTTACAAGCGCTCAGAAGGATGAGAGTTCCACAATACCTCATAGACGTTATTGTTGACTATTTCAGGTGCAGAATCTTGGTATACAATACAGACCGCGGCCCCAAGGAATATAAGATCACAGGCGGAGTACCACAGGGCTCAGTCCTTGGCCCTTTGCTCTGGAATATTATGTATGACGGTATATTGCGACTTCCTATACCCGAAGAAACAAAAATAGTCGGATTTGCTGATGATATCGCCATTATTGTCACTGCTAAACTGTTGGAGGAGGTGGAACAGATAAGCAATGCGACAATAAGGATAATACGGAAATGGCTCACCTCAGTTGGTCTAACACTGGCGGAGCATAAAACTGAAGCAGTCCTGATAAGTAGTAGAAAGAAGGTAGAAACTCTCACCATTATAGACGGCGGCCATGAAATCACATCTAAACCGCATATCAAATACCTAGGTATCATGATAGATACGAGACTTTCATTTAGAGATCACCTTAAGTATGTAGGCTGAAAAGGTGCAATAGCAAGTGCTGCACTCGCGCGTATCATGCCCAACATAGGAGGACCAAGACATAGCCGTAGGTTACTGCTGGCTAGAGTGGTTACGTCTATAATCCTATACGCCGCACCAATTTGGGCCGGGGCCATGGCAATTAAAACATACAGATCACATATCACATCTGTGTATCGAATATGTGCATTGAGAGCTAGCTGCGCATTTCGCACTACTTCTAGCGATGCAGCTTGCGTGGTAGCGAGAATGCTCCCAATAGATATCCTGGCAGTAGAACAGCAACGTCAATACTGCGCAAGAAGAGAAAGAAACGAGGCCAGCGAAAACCGGCTCTATAGAGCAGAAAGCCTAAGAGAATGGCAAGAACGCTGGAATGCTTCTGAGAAAGGCAGGTGGACCCATAGGCTTATACACCAAATCCAGCCATGGTTCGACAGGCAACATGGAGAACTTGAGTTCTACTTAACGCAGTTCCTAACGGGCCATGGATGCTTTCGTTCGTACTTACATAAGTATAAACACGACATAGCCCTTACTGTCCGCATTGCGCTGACTGCGTAGAAAACGCAGAACATATATTTTTTTAATGCCCAAGATTCCTCGACGAAAGGAATGCACTAAGGAGTGAACTCGGCCACCCACTGACGCCAGAAAACATCGTTGGCGAAATGCTTAAAAGCCAGGAGGCATGGGACGCAGTCGCTGGGAGCACAATGCGCATAGTGAAGATTCTAAGAACCCTAGAAAGAGAAAGGAAAGAATCAGACCGGCGAAATACAATAAATGCTGAGCAGAAAAATGCAAACACGCACTAGTCGAATACATCAGACTAAAACCCCCCCCCGCGATGAAATGCTTGACGGCAGTACCGCGGGGAATGGGGCGGCCGTGGGAGGGGGGTTTAGTGGGTAAGAGTCCCACACTGTTACTCAGGACGTACTGAGTTTCGTCTTTTGAAGATTATTAAAAAAAAAAAAAACAGTGTGTTTGAAAAAGCTCTTCCATAAGCCCTGTACTGAAAATATAAATTGAACAGAGTATAGCAGTTACCCGGCGTGCGTTGCTGCGCCTAACAAAAAAAAAAAAAACAACTATCAGGCAGGCGCCTGAGTTTATTAGAGAACGGTTTTGTGTCGGCCAACAGTTGGGAAGTGGTCCAACCTTAAATATACATACATAGGTATATGTATATCCCAAATTTTTAGTAGTGGACCGATGTCGACCAAACTTCACAGGAACACTCTCGAACCAATACCGAGGATTGCCTGAAATTTGAGCTCAATCGGTTCGGTGGTTTCGGAGTCCATAGCATACAAACATAGATACATAGGTACATACGTTGAATTTTATATATAGAGATAAGAATAAGTACTCTTTTGAGTGTCTTTTTATTTTTATTTTTTTGAACTCTAATAATGAAATATTGGAATTTACACCTTTATCTGACTAGTTTCATTTTTGGGTATTATTATCATTGATTTTGGCGAGACAAAGTCAAAAGACACTTTTTGACACCTCAGCCTGACTTTTTGAAGACAGTAAAATAAAAAAGCAAAATGTAATCACAACTAATCTTTATACATTTGTAACTATCTAAATGTATTTCTTATTCTAGGAACAAATACACTAGATCAATAGGTTATTTTCAAAATAAACACAAATGATTTATTTATGTATACACAACATTAATAAAACAAATTGTACATATTATTTGTATTAATAACCATCAAGATACAATAAACATGCTCATTCAATTTAAAAATGTCTACTTTTCATTCATATCTTATATCCATTAAGAACTCCTAGTATACCAAAACTATCCGAAAAAATTGCTATTGCATAAAATTTCAATAATTTATACATGAATCCTTTTTCAATACTTCATCCAACTACACATCTATTCCACAGAGAATGGAACAGAATAAGGACACTTAACCATTGCGATAAGGAGAGGATAGAAAATGCCTTACTATAAATTTCGTTTAATGGGACTTTTACTGTGACATTGTGGGTTTTTTTGTGAACAATTATCATATTTACGTTCCACATCGTTGGAAACGCATTAACAAGTTGGCCAGTGTCCAACAAAAGATAGAGACTTGCACAAATTGTCTTTTAAGATAAATTCAGTGTGCTATTATCCAACCTTATAAACTAAATACGATTACATTTATAAAAACAAAATAAAAAAATATATGCATACCGTGTAAATATATCGTTTATCATCAATTTTAATGCAAGCATCCAGCACTAAAAATTTCTACTAATTAACATCTACAAAAGCTTTTTTTTTTGTGAGCACTTATTTAGTTTTACATAGAAATTTAGTTTGAAGCTTTGCCTGAAAAGAAAAGAATAGAAAGGTTTTGTTAAATTAAATGGAGCTTTGTATGTAAAAATAATTAAATATATAAAATAAGTCCAAGAATGTCAGTAACAATAAAATAGTTGTACCTTTATTTGTATACATTGGATATACTTCAAAGCATACCTTTGAAACAGTCCGTAAACGACCTTTAAATGTAATTTATACCAGAATCTAGCATTCATACTCGTATCTACCAATTATAAGAATTGGACGAGTTGGAAAATGTTCATATTATGCCCATTATGCGGAATGTTAATGGCATTTTTAACTATATTTATACTAATATTTAGCACCTGAAAGTATATCACCAAATATGACTATGTGAATTTTCATAGCATACCTTTTAATACTAGGGTTTCTATCAAACTGAACATGGCTGCCAAAACAAAATAATTTAGTACATAAAAGGAAAAAAACAAAGTAAGGGCAAAACGATAAAAGCTTGTGGTTAAAAAAATACACTGCTAAATAGATACTTTAACGAATTGGGTGCTAAACAGGCATTTGATAAGGCAAGAAATATTATGTTAAGTATATTCTAGTAAGTGGCAGTTTAGTCAGAACCCTATTTGCGCTAGGGGTGCACTGTTTTGATATCATAATGTAACTCAAGTGACCCGATCTTTAGTTTAGACATACAGGTCGTTAAACTGAGAAACTTAGATCCATCCTGTGGGGGTCAAGAAAAAAATTAGCTCTACAATATTTGTTGTATATACCCGTTTATCTTTCAGATCATTGAATAGGGGTTCGCTCAGTAGACGTCTGGGGCTCAACATATGCAAAGAAAGTGAATCCATGATTCTTTTTAGTTACCATACTTACAATAGATGTTGCCTTGTTTTTCCGTATAATCTTCTATTGGCATGTGGGCCGTATTAATGACTACAATCCTGATTAGGATAGGCTGTATCTTCATGGAAAGTAAAACTAACCTAACCGCTCATGAAGTTGGCTTCAGTCTGCCATTAGCTTACGAGATTGGAGGATGGAGAGGGCAAATATTCTCCTAACCATTTCTATTGTAGATATTTTGCAATAGAAGTGGACCTACAGTCTTTTGCAATATCCGTAGGGCAGAATCGAGCCGCTTTCTCACTGCAAAAATTAAAAATAAAACTCGAAATTAATTTCGGTAAAGATATAAGTTTTGGTTTATTGCACTTAAAATTATAGGTTTTAACTTAATAAATAACACACTTATCGGCGGGATTCATATCGGTGCCGGGGAGACAATTGAATTCTCTTGAAAATTCGTTCATATTCCATAGCGGTCCATTGACTCGAAATTTCTCCACACGATTGGGTATATCCCAAGGAAAGAATCCGATTGGAGCCTCCTCCGCGTACGTTGATGTGCAGAAGTTCTGTGCAAATGCAATAAAGAATAGCTGGGTGTTAGTATAGTCTACTTCGGACAATGTTTCATCGTACAAAATATGAAGTTCCGTTGTCTTTTGTAACCACATCAGGTACGCGTTAAATGAAATATTTAGCGCTCCATTATCTGCTATAATCTCTCTAATTTGTGCGTCCAACTCGGATGGCGGTAAACTTGCATCTTCTCGCATATAGCTCACATACTGATCTCTAAAACACTTTACCTGTTCCTTGTACAACATCGTTGAGTTATGATCCCACCAAAAACGCATGGTTGCCGTCTCATCATAATTCCACCCAATCTCATCGAATCCATGCACCAACTCATGGGCTATGAAAAATCCTAGTGAGCCAAACTTGTACGAACTTGGAGCAGTCCGATGATAGACTGGAGGTTGCAACAAACCCAACGACATACGAATAATATTTTGCAATGGGCTATACCCCACATTTATGTCGGCTGATTCTACCTCTGTACCCCAACTTCTGACACCGCTTTCGTAATACAGTTTCTTAACTTCCCTCTTCTGATCCAGCTCGAGGAGGTTTTGGATGTTCTCCCAGAAGAGACCTTTGTCAATTCTAAGTGTGTTGTACTCAGCTTGAAGGGCCTCCTTCGAATAAGCTGGGAACCTCAGCTGCATCGCTGTTAGTTTGTATATTGCCTGTCGGCGAGTAGTCTCCTCAATCCACGACTGGCTGGCTATGTCGATCTTGAAGGCTTCCCTTATTTTGCTCCACAACTGCTCAATATCTTCGACTATTTCTGAACGGAAAATCTTTCGATGGTAAATTTCTCCGACCACTTTGGGAAAGTGTGACATGCACTTTTCAATACAAAGACGAGTGCGCTTCCGCTGGTCCTGCTCGTTGGGAAAGCTCATTGTAGCCAAGGCACGATACATAATATAGTCTGCAATCACTCGCTTCGACGTAGTTCGCATCACTTTGGCTAAGTTATTAAAATAATCCTCATTTTGCATGTATACAGTCTGTGGAATTGGTTGTCCCAAGCTAGTTGTTACAAAGTAATGAAAATCAATACTGGGAAACTGCATATTTAGTTCGCTTAAGGCCTTTCTTGGAAAATTGATGGTTACATCAAGGCCCTCCTCATCGGAAGACATTCCACGGCATAGTGTATTCTCAAAGTCAAACATTTCAGATGCCAATTTTTTCGCCTCGCCTTCGCTAACATCGAACCAATAGGTCATGTTCTCGATCACTTCTTTTTGCAGGTCGTCGTATTGACTATTCCCCAAATCGCTCTCCTTGCACAAACTTCTTGGAATCAGCGTTGATGGTTCTCCTATGTAAATCCGACTATCCCTCTGATTTTGATAATCCGGTTTAATTTCCAGTCCAATGATGATGTCCATACCGTATTTCATTCTCAAATTACTGACCTGTATAAGCCAATTGTAGTTGTGCTCGTTCCAGCGCTTATCAACTGCCGGCATTCCTCCATATATCTTAGCAAAATCGGAAAATATTTGTTTTACCGATCGCGACGCTTTTTCACCGTCCATGCACGACGCGTAGAAGTCCTTGACCCTCCGTCCAACATTCCCATCATATCGGGTGACACGTTCTTCCAAAAAATCCTGCACTTCCTTATAAACCTTGTCCTGTAAGTCCTCCAATGGTGATGTAATCGGTTTGTCTTCAGTCGCTGGATGTAACTTTTGCCAGTTGCCGCAGGCAAATTCATAAAAATCAACGCACGGGTCCACCGATTGATTCATATACCGACGGAGTTTATTTGCCCGAGGAACCCGAAACTCGTGCATGTCGCGATTTTGCAAACGTCGAATTGGCACCTGAAACCCGAATGTCTGCTGCAGACTCAGGAAGAGAATAAGTAACGCTAGCGTCGTCATTGTACGATTTTGCAAACTAATATGAGAATTTTCTTTTCAAAAGACGCTCTGTGTTTAGATTTTCTTATCTCTACCAGTAGCATTGAAAGCAGCAAAGATTAGGATTGACTCACTGAGCTTCTACCAATTGGAGGGTTATCTGTGGGAGCAAATAATTACGATAGTCACATCTAAGCGTCAGAAATCGAATTAAGAATGCAAAGGAGCGTCATTGGTACGTATCACTCTGAAATGGGGGATTGTAGATAGCTACAGATTAAAAGGTTAACACGAAACAATAACACCGTTTACAGCTCAAATGTAAATGAGTAATGAAAACGTGTTTGGTTTAGTCTGCAGGACGATTAGATGCTTCAATAACAGTCATGTATAGTTATGTACTTTATGTTTACTCTATTGGGCTTCCGAACAGGGAAGAATTTCTGCAAAATTGGCACGTTTTTATCAGGTCATCGAATCTCAACGCATTCATTCGTGGAATTTAGGTTTACTCCAAGGCAAATATGAAAGAAGGAAAAACCCTCGTTTCATCTTGTAGAAAGGAAGAAAAAGAAATGGCTGAATCGAATTTTTTTGGTTCTTTCACTCCCGCTGACTTACTTGCTTAAGTGACGTTTCAGTTCGGGGTGAACCTGGGCATAGCTCCGTTTTATTTAAGTTGCCAGTTGCCATTGTTCGAAGACTGACTTGGTTACAATCTATAAAGCTACGTCCGAGACTCAACTGTAGGTCTCTTCCATTCGTGCGAAAATGATAACGCACACAACACTAGCGGTTGTGAAAAGCTACACCTTAGCCCTCTTTGATCGATACTTCCACTGTAAATTTTCGAATGAAATATACTCGTATAGTTGTGCCCGGCAAATCCGTTTTCTCAATCGTAACACATGTGTACCATTGTTTCCACATGCCCACCCTTTGGGTTCAGGATCAGCCACACAATACGAATGCAAAAGAACTTGCATTCGTATTCCCTTAGAAACTAGTTACTATTTACAAAAATAGTAATAGTCCCTGAGAGCTTCAGAATGATATCAGTTAAAATTTCGTCAATATCTATTCAATAGATTATGTCCCAACTCAAACTGTGTTAAGTTGATGCTGCGATCCTGTTGGCAATTTTCGAAATTCAATGTTGTTGGTAGTCAATAGAGATTTAAAAAAAGAAAGTGGAAAAGGACGTATTTTTCTCATGAAATCGGATTTTAGTTTTTTTTTTTTATTGGAACATTAGGAAGACAAGTCTAAATCACATAAAATGTGTAAATGTCGAAGGAAGGAAGTTGAGGTCAAACGAGGCACTTAAGATTTGACTAGATGTACCAAAAAGAGATATTTTTTTCCAATATCCGAAAATCCGCTTGCAAGATCTGTTGATTCGCGCTTCATCATTTAGTTTTCAAGATTAGTACTCGTATATTGAAATATACATTTTGGAATCCGAGAATCGGATCTTAGAACTTAGTATCAAGACCTAAAAACCAAGAACCCGGATCTATAATAAGATACACGAGTACTAATGCTCCGCATATATTAAGAACCAAATACTAGTAACCATGTCAGAAATAAAACCAAAGTTTTCATTCCTTGCAAAACAAGCGACCACTTAGCTACAATTACAGGCAACAAGATAAACACATTCATAATGAATATAGAGTCGTTAGTGATAGTGGGTGGTAGGACGTCCAAATGTCTTATTTCTTTCCATTGAGTTCTTCGGAACATCTTTCGTGGTAATATCTGGAGTACAGGCATAAGTTGACCACCTATCTCCGATGGGCTAACGATTGAAGGTTGGCTGTTAGTGCCGCATCTTCTATTTATCTGGCCGTTCTGTTATGCACACTGTAGAGTAAATATAAATCATATTTTGAGACCGAGCTCCAAACTAGAAAGTAATATTCAAGCCCTGGTCTTACTTGTGCTTTGTGCAAGAGAGAGAGAGCTGCTCCGATGTGCAGAATTCTTTTGCCCTAAGCAGGTAGATTAACTTTATATGGACGTTGATTTGCCGATGTTAGGTATGTGTTTGTGCCATGTTACCCCAGAGTTGACTGTGACATGATGTACACATTCTCTCTGGAAAAGGTAGTAAATTTGGTTTTCTTCGTGGTAAAGTGAACTACCTGAAGAAAGTTTTCATGTCAGACTCGATCAAACAGTTTTGAAATGTCCAGGGCAACGGCTCTAAATTCCTCATGTTTTTCTATTGTTGACGTCCATAGGTGAGTTATATAACTCAACAGGTCTGCAGTTGAACGGCTTCTACGTAACACATATTATTTAGCTTTCAAAATGATTTTTAAGTTATCTAGTTTAAAAGGAGTCTAAATTAGTGCTCAAATGCAATCAAAAATAATTTACTATATCCACATTGTTCGATAACTATACGTACATATAAATGTATAGTTCCGTATATCGCAAAAGTAATTTCAAGTCTTTTAGTTATAATGGCTTTCTAATGTCTGCACATGTTGATATAATAAATTTTGTTTGACTGATAGTATCCGCCAATATTAGTGCACAGCAAGGATATGTTAAATTGAATTTTATTTGCACTGCTCCTTTGGGTTCTAATAATTCAATTCAGGCGTAACAACAAAACTACAGTGACTATTACTTCGATGATATTCTTACAATTCACAAAATTACTGTCGTAAATTTAACAAATGCATAAAACTTGGCAACATTTATCAAATCAGAGTCATTGTAAGGATGCGGCAAAACCAAACAACTATGTATCTTATGAGATTTTATGATACAAAGAAAATGCTTCATAAAATTCGGCGTCAAAAGTTTGAAAGGATATTCATTTCAAATGTAAAAGTATTTTCATGTACAACACCGACAGGATTACTCAGTCACAACAAGATGTTCCTTTTGTGTCCTTACTTATGGCTCTTGTACGAAGTGAATTTATATGGGATGCAATGTATCGTGTAGTATATACACATATGTTAGAATTCGTAGCTTAATTGTATATGAAATCGATACTTCCTGCATAGTGAAGCGGTCACTTTCTAATGCACGATGCCATATATGCTTGCATTCTGATAATATTATACAGGTATAAGAGTAATTATAGAAAATATCGTCAATTGCGAGTTCGGTCGATTATTATTCTACAGAAAATAGACAGACCCTGCTTACGGTTATATCGTCTTATATCTTGTACATTAATGGGCCGATTTTGGCGATTTTTTTTTTTTTTTTTTGTTTCGTATGCATTTTTTTATAATTTGCGTGCACTCAAGGGGTTATACTATAAATATCCTTAAACACAGTGCGGGCCTTGAAAATGATAGACAGAGAGAGAAAGAAAGATTAGTGTAGTGGTTTGAATCTCAGATGTTAGGTTTCAGAAGAACTCCAGGGGTAGTGTCCAGATAACTGGGGAGACTTGTTTTGTTATTTTATCTTTATTTCTAATTCACAGTATTTTTTTTTTCCAACCACCTGATGTCATAAGTATATCAATCATCCAATAGAGCGAACATTTTTTGTCCAACCATATGACCAACTTACTGCCAGTGTTATGCCTTTGCAATAGTGTTGACATATGCTTTTGCAATTGATCGAACTGACTGTTTATATATTTCGTCAGGTTTTGAACCATGGACCATTAGCGCAACAGTCGATGACGTTGCCACTATACCATCGCCACCGCAATTCTTCACTTTAAGTGTGTATTTCGAATTATAGATTTAATTGAAATATTTGTAAGAGAATCTCTTATATTCAGCAACTGCAGAGTAATCAGTCACCCCCCCTACTACTTGTCATAGTGGATGGTGTGTTAACTACTTAAATACTTAGGGATATAGAAATATACGAATAAGCCAACAAATTGACAAGGGCGGCGAATGAAGTACCGCATGGCAGGTGCATATTATTAGCTGAACGTTATTATTGCATTTTCCGTACAAGACTGGTAGGGCTTTGACATCGCCTAGCGGAACACTACCATTGCCGAGATGGCTAAGGTGCTGTGTTCACCATTCTTCCCGTATAATTACAATTTGCCCGGAAATTACATCACTCACTTTAAGCATACGCGATAGAAGTTCGTGTCTAAGGACAAATCCTGGAGTGCACAAACGTTCAAACTTGACCATGTTCAACCTAACGTGAATGAATGGAAATACTCAATCGGTCGTAACTAAGCACAAGAGCTTTCTCTTGCTAATCTTCCGTCCTCAGACTTGGACCATGCGTTCCACAGTTCCATGCAGTATGGGGTGTAGGAGTAAAAGACACTTAACGAGTCAAAATAAAAATGAGGAAAATAAAAACGCGTTAATTTCCAATCAGAAGCGTGTTCGACAAAGCAAACAAAAAAGACAAAGTCAACATAATTATGTTATGTTTCGGGATTTTATAGTGTAAGGGTTCAAAAGTGTACAAACATATACATATAACATACTTTTTTCTCACACCGTACTGCACCTAACCAAAAAGGACACTTTTCAATATATATTTCTACGTCCGATAATTTGCAAGTCACAAAATGAAATATTCCTTTCGATCGTGTTGTTGATACGGACACAAAAACAAGAGAACGAAGGAGAGCTATATATGGATGGGTAGTAGTTACATCAAACAATGACAGTACGTGCAACAAATAAAATTCTAACGACAAAAAGTAAAACTGCCGCAAAGTAAAAGTGTAATTTACTTCACATTTTTATTATTACTGCGCTCAATTTTAGTTCACGGTCACTATGGGCTGCATTATGCTATGACACGCATATTCTGCCCACGTACGACAACACTAGACTCATCAAGGCTATACACTATTTTAGTTCGTTCACCGAACGAGAACTTTCAACACTTTGCGATGTGCATGTAGTCTATATGTAGACATACGTATGTGGATTCTCAATTAACACTTTTGCTAATAACTTATAGAAATAGTCTTCCTCGTAAATTATAAAAAAAAGAAATGGAATGTGTTATTAACGTTCACTGGTACGAGAAATCCCTTCAAATTGCCATAATCACACTTGCTAGTTGTGAAGGCAAAAAGAGGCCTTCTACTTCTGTTCGCTTCATTTGGCAATCATTGCAACTCTGCTACCCAACAGGGTACTTCCCTTAACCTTGTCTGGCATTTAATCTTAATTAAAAATATTGTCGGTACGGAATAGTAATTAATGTTCAACCAGAATGTATATCCGGCGAAAATAACTAGCAGGGTACCCTACCCATCCATAAGTATACGTATAATAGTCGTCGTGTGCCTGCCATAATCGCAAAGGCAGACTGTTTAAAGGAATTCAAATTGAGTCACATTTTTATTTTCGTATATCGTCGCAGAGGACGGTTGGCGGAATACAAAGTTTTAAAAAATTAAAATGGAAATGCTTTATCCTATTTCTATTGTTGGAAAGTTTTACAAGACAATGACGTACTAACCCTAATGAGATGCCGGCACAAAAGTAAGCATATTTAATTACTCTCGACAAAAAGTATCTTTTCCTTTCAATGGATAGAGAAACAAAATCCACACAACTAATTTATGCGAGATAACCTTGAACTACATAAGCAAAAGTCGCCGGAGTAGCTTTTCTAAATTAGAAATTTGTGTTTTTTGTTGTGACATGTGAAGTGACTGTGTCATTCAAGGATGAAGTGTCTAAGCATTCTGAAGAGAATTAAATTTGTAAAATTATACAAAAGTGATACGTGTGTATAAATATCGCATTTCGTAGGAGAACGCAATTGACTTTTATCTATTCATGTTAACCGGAAATTTGGCAAAACAGAGAAACCGGATTTTTTTTAATAACAGGCAGTATACACTGATATATCATGGGAAGGTAATCTGATCAGGTTTATTTTTATTTACTTTTTTTTTTGTTTTGCCGACTATTTACATAATTCTTAATTGAAAGAAGAATTTTGATGGAGTACAGTGTTAATTGAGCACTAATTGTCTAGTTCATAGAAATCATATAAAGATCTTCAGAGGTGAAGTTCTAAGCGGTGGTGGAATAACTTCAGACTTAATGGAATTGCTTTTACACGATGGAAGTACCCGAAGAAACAAAAAAAAAGAAAATGTATACATATATATTGTACATACATATATAAGCATGTGCATACATATGTATGTATATATTTACAATAATTGCTAGAACTTGTGAACCTAGAGCAGAATAATACGAAGATCGTCCCACTATCGGCGTTACTGGAATACACGTCAACTGCGTTAATCCATGACTTAACTACACTCAACTACTTACAGAAGATATCACCATATTTGCACTAAGCCTTACATTTAAAGAACATCTGGAGTATGTAAGTAACAAATCATCTCATGTCGGTGCCTCTATTGCGCGGATTAAGCCGAATATAGGAGGTCTGAGATACAGCCGGAGATTTCTCTTAGCTAGGGTAGTTACATCAGTACTGCTTTATGGATCACCAGTTTGGGCAGGAGCTTTGAAAGTGACTTCATACAAAAGACAGGCCATAGCAGTAAGAGGACGATGTGCACTAAAGAATGAGAAACGCTTGCCACACCACCTTTGATCAAGCAGCCTGCATCATCAAATGAATGCTACCAATCGATATATTAGCGGAAGAATAGACCGGATGAATGGCTATCTTACACTGTTACGGACACAACAGAAAGAAATCGTCGGCTTAGTGCAAAATGTCATTGAGTACATTTACTCAATATTTGGTTATTCACAATTCAAATTAGCAGTGCAGTAAAAAAATATTTATTAAAACATTTTCAAAGATTTTTTTTTTGTTTTCAAATGATTATTATCTCATCTGATCCACTTAAAGAGTTTTTGCATGGGTGAATAACATTAAAACAAGCACTTAAATACTTTAAACTGAAAAATGGCAAGAATGTGCTTAGTGAGTTTTTGCACTAAGCCGACGAAATACAAGTTTGAGCGAGTGGCAACAGCGCTGGAGCCTTTCGTCTAAGGGCCGATTGACTTACCGTCTTTTTCCAATTTTCAAGACTTGCATAAACCGCAGATATTGTGAAGTTAACTTTTACTTAACACAACTACTAACGGGACATGCCTGCTTCCGGACATATCTATACCGCTTTAAGAACGATGACTCCCCCAATTGTCCATCGTGCAGTGACACTCCCGAAGATGTGTAGCATGTATTCTTTTACTACCCACGATTCCAGCTATAAAGAGAAGCAGTACAAAGAGTACGGGGAGAAACACCAACTCCTGAGAATATAGTACATCACATGTTAGAACCCGAAAATACGTGGAACGTAGTGAGCTCGTATGCCAAAGATATATGCCAAGAGTTGAGGCGACTAGAGCGAGGAAAACGCACGAAATAACATCGTAAACAGGAGTAGACACGCAAGTATACCTACGCAGACGCACGGGCAGGCGGATATACGAACATACGAGTACATGCGCACACAACAACACGCAAATGTTTAAAGAAAAGATGGAGAAGTGACGAAATGTCAAACCTGCCCCTGCGAAGGAATGTTTTTTAGCACGTAACCATGCAGAAGCATGGAGTCGGGCATAACTCATAGCACGAGCTACAAGTATCCATAAAGGATTTTCACCCCTATCAATAAAAAAAAAAAAACCCTGTTTGCAGCAGTTTTTCGTCTTATTCATCGTAATTATGATGTGTGAAAATGGTGGGCGGTGAGTAAAGTCAGAGCTAACTAAAAATCCTAGTTGGTTGAGGCGCAAGCTCAGATCAGACTGTAGTGCCATCCCATAATGATGAAAGTAAGTGGATATACTATATGTATGTGTGTACATAAAAATAGTTTCTTGATTAATCCATATTCGACAGCCACATTCTGAATAATGAATTTAATAACTGTGTATCTATTCTCCGATCATGACCCTTACTAAACGTCTCAGAACAGAACTCAAGCCTTTGGATACATTTTCAATTGCCCGCTAATCATTTATGAGAATCGCGAGGGTAGGATGCTCAGGTATACTCTCCTACCTTCTCGATTCTCTGTTATTGACTCTAACTCATCAGGAGGAATCCCTAGACGGCTCCAGAAAAGATATCGGAGTTGATCCAATTATCTATTTCTAGGCCTACCGAGTGATCGCTACCTGGTGGCACAGCAATCATGACACGTTTTAGAAGCTGGTTTGGGGCATATGCACTACGTGACCAAACCATCGCATAACTCGCATAACTCGATCCTGCTCAACGTTAAGCGCAGTGTTGCGCACTTGATCCTTACGAGTTATTCCAGTAACACCGATCTTATTTTTTCGATCACTACTCAAATTTCAAAACCATAGGTGAGAGTTGGAACATATACCGAGTTAAAGGCCGATGAGTTAGCTTAAACACTTAGTTCGGCCTTCCTTATAATATATTGACCAAGCTCTCTCAAAATTGATCCAGCCTGACCAATTCTACAGGATAACTCGGCATTGCTCTTTCCATCACTCGTAAATAAGTCCCCGAGGTACTTAAACTTATCCACCTGCTTCAGTGGGATTCCAACATGCGGAGTGCACTGAAAACGACCATTACTACCTGTTTTTGTCGTGACTTCTAATGAAATGGCTTAATTTTATCGCTAAGCACAATGTGACTTCGTTAAAATTCAGTTATTAGGTCAATAACTCAACCTCCTTTTTATAAAATTCCATGTAAGGATTGGACTTACGCCTGTTTCTCGTAGCCTTCTTTTTTATTACATCCCCCAGATAACATAAATGCAAGATGGCCAGACTTTTTCGTTTTTCGAAATAACTTCAGAAAATATATTCCGGCAATCGCCAATATTAGACTCTCTTAAATCAAAATCAGCCTCGTTGGATGCCACAAACTGATTTCATTCTTTAAATGGAAATGAATTTATACTACCTACCTACCTACTTCCTACATACTGCTAATTAATTCATTTTCTATAACCCGAGTATTTATTCTTATCCCTTGTGATCCGACGAAGGAAAGTTCCACTGTACTATGTATGTTTAATATCTCATCCATAACTAGCATCGATGCTTGCCTAACTCGGTATAAGCTAAATTGATGTAAAATGTTGTCCAAAATGAATGTTGTTTCAGTCAAGCACTTAAGGCGATAATAAGTTGGAATTGCTTTCTGACTAAATGTAATCAGATTAAGTTTTAAATTTAATCATCGCACGCCGGTTTTTTTTTTACGATAACTCCATTAAATGTCACTACAAAGGTTAAAGTTCAATGGTAGCTACTACAGCTTACACTTAAAATGTTTTCCAAACTTATCACTTGGGTATTCATTCCCCCTCGAAGTCAGTCCAACTTTTCAATTGCGGAAAAACAAGAAAAACACATTCTTTCCAATCATAAAATTTTTCTTTGAATGTTACTCAGTAATGTACGCTGTTGTGTTTTCTCATTCATAGATACATGAAAGAAGTTAATTAATTCACCGATGGATGCCAACATGATATCGGATGTGTTCATTTGAAACTCCGCGCACATGTGCTGTTCACTGTACCCACTATGGTTGAGCCATCTAAAGACCAGAGACACAGATCAATTGCAGAAAGACTTTCACATGGCAACAAGTATTCATTTTTAATTAAACAACATTTACATACATCGTAGTCTAGACATCGAATAGGAATAGAGTCCCATGTGTTCGACGATGTGATGCGGATATCAAATATTATAAAAAAAAACGTATTTTCGTTGTGGAAATGTGGACACAGAGTAGTCACTCGAATTAAATTTTTATTCGTTTGAAAACGATTGAATCATTGGGCTCTGGTTAAAAATTATTTCCAGATGTGTGTTCCGCAATGTCGGTGACATTTATCAAATCCAATTACGTATGCCGATCTAATTTCCGCAACAGCTGTGCGGGGTGCTTCATATCACAACTTTGAAATATGTTCGGATTAAAATGACATCACAGTTTGTAAGCCGCATTTGCATGCGAGACAACAACGGGCTGTCATCGGCCCGTATACGATTTGAAGTGCATATTTATCTTAGATTCCATATATGGCGGCATCCTACTTAATTTCACTTTGTCAGCTTTTGTACGAGAGTAACGAGTGACGGGCAAGACTGAGTCAGAAGAGACCTTCCCAAAATTCACCTACACTTGCGAGTTCTTGCTTTTACGAGTACCTTTGTGTCGTTTCATTCGTTCTATTAGTAAATAATTTCTGCATAGAATGGATAACCTTGGAACAGAAGTTCTGATTTTAATTTATGTAATTGATATGCGAATTAATTGTGTGAAATTCTTGTTGATATTCATTGGTTTAGAAAACTATTCTAGACATTTGTAAGGATTCTTTTCTTTTGTGGGTACGTATATATTAGTAAATATTGTACATGGCACAAAGTGTTACCTTACCTACATTCCGAGTAGTTGTTCGAAAGGTGGAGGCTCGAAAAGAGCGAACTTCGAAGCAAACCGAAGGAAAATTATCTGCAGTAGATATTGATGGTAGATCACAGCTGTGGTATAGTTTTTTTTTTCTAAAACATGTCGATAATCATATAATCATAGCAAATATGTATGTATCTATTGTCATGGACAACACACAATTCAAAGAGAGTGCAGAAAGAAAGAACTCGCCGTTCCACAGTAAAAAAAAAAAAAGAGACAGCATGCCAAAGCGAAAGTTTTACTTTTGATGCATGAAAAGGTATCGACACTTATACTAACAGTCAAATCGAAAATAATAAAACGTTGTCGCCACGACCTAAAGCCTTTCAGCTCAAATTACTTCACGCTCTGTTGAGTCGTTGGACGCAGGAGTCCATTCAGAAACCAGAAAGTTCTGGCAGTCGTGAGAATAACAGAATCTAGTATTGTCTTGAACTTTCAATAGCGACGGTAGGCTTTTAAATCTTAAAATTTTCATATTTACAAACTTAGCTCAACAACCACTGAAGAGATTTTGATTAGCTTTTATTTGTACCTTTGGCCCGGTGTATAGGTAATATCATCTGAAAATTAGCAGGATAAGATATAAAGGGCGAGGTTTTAAAAATGTTAAGGCACCTTTACCAAGTTAAATCACCTTGGCTGTAGCCACGTAGATGCAAAAGACGGTAGCGATCTGCGCAACCTATAAAGAAAGCAAACGAAAACAAGTCGTGATGGTTTAGCCAGGCGACTGCTATCAGCAACCTTTATTTTTTTCTTTAAATAGGTGATCAAGGAGACCCAAATAAAGTTGCACCATTCAGTGCGCAATCACGAGAGTTGTAAGATGATAAGTTCATTTTGGACCCAATTAAATATATGTTTATGTTTCATCATATATTAAAAAATGGGATCAACATTCTTATTGAAGTCATGATTGGAGCAAACATTTTACGCAACCAAAATCTTAAGCAAATATACACACATATGGTAAGTCATTAAAGTCGTTAAGCCTTTGAACGCGGAATTTCGAGAAGTCGCAAAACAAGGGGCGCAGAGCAAAAAAAAAATCGCAATAATTATATTCATACAAAACGTATGCATCGGAAAAGTGTGATGAGCTCAAGTCCAAAAGTGACTATATCTGTGGCAATACGACATAATAGCTTAAGTCGACTTAAGTCAAAATTGAGTTAATTATAGCAAAATGTTCCCAATTACATAAAGTATTTTCCCTCAATTTTTTAGTTGCATTCCTGTAAAGACGGCTGAATTATGGCTGTAAGATTAGAGGTGCAATTCAAAAATTACATACGATTTTCGCGTAAGCCACAACTTTAAACCCTTCTCCTGGAAAATCGTACAAATCGGCATAAGCTATTATGTCGTATTGCCACAGATATAAAGACGAGAAAAAATGCAGTTTAGGTGCACGGTGGAAACGTACGTTTAACAGTAACCTACCTGAGAAAGCATGGGATTAATCGATTGTTTACAAACTTCGGATGAGAATCTTTAAAGAAGATAAAGCAGAACATATTCCTTTTTTATACACGAGTATTTACGCAAACCGCGTTGCTTATTAGAAGCACTCTGATATTGACTCCGTTCCGTATTTGAATAAAATTTAATTTACACCTTCTAAGTTGCTTTAATGGCAGATTACGGCCTAAAATGCATGCAATGTTATTAGTTCACGTTTGTTTTATAGAAATTAGGTTTAGTATGAATTCCTTTGTCCAGTTTTGCTAAATGTTTAGAGCTAACTCTAGCAGTTTAGTAATGGGAGTGAAAATTTGGTTGTTAGCAGGAAAACAACATCATTAGCACACACTACGGCGCTTATACCACGGTGCTCTAATTTAAGTAAAATTTAGTTTGCAATCAGTATTCATAATTCCTAGTGATAAGAACACTTAACCATAACCAATATCTCTAAAGACCACACCGTTTGCCAACTCCACCTCCCTTCTCTGAGCTAAAGCGTCTCGTTTTAAGCAAGCACTCCAATTTTACAGAGAGGGAAGGCCTGGTGATCTAGATAGAGCTACCCCGGAAGAGTGAATTTCTTGTGAGATGTTACGAATGTTGTGAATAGGGGCGATGATAAGAAGAGATGAAATCAAAAAATTTTAACTAAGTTTTTTTTTTTTTTAAGCGGTCAAAATTATTTAAAAAAAACGGCAAACACTGCGATTTGTTCGGGTCATAGCATACTGGCACCAAAAGAGGAACAAATTGCATATAGCTCAAAGTTTTCAAGGAAAAGTTACATGCTGCCAAGTAGTGGTCCGTCATTCTGGACACCCTGCATAACCCACGTTTCTTTAGATAGCTCTTTATGACCGGGCGAGCATATATATGAGTAGTTTTCACGTAAAACTATTTGACCGTGAATCAAGCTTCCTTCGCCTTTCTACACATTATAGTATAAAGCTTAACATCTCATATGTAGTGGTTCTACCTATACTATGAGCGGAGGGGTTTGGTATTTAAGCGTACCACGCTATATTGATAGGCGATTTCTCGCCGCAACTTTACTTACTTACTTATATCCTTTAACCCCTCGGGGGGCATAGGGCGTCAACCACGCCTGCGCGCCATCGTGTTCGGAGTTCTGCAACGCGTTTGAGCTGCCTCCAACTCATTCCTAAAGAACTCGATTCCTCCTCAACTGTTCTGCGCCACGTTTACCTAGGGCGTCCCGCTATTCTGCCTGCCTGGGTGAGCGGATTCCACTGCATGGCGTATTTCGCAATGGAGTTGTCTTCGCGCCGTAGGGTGTGTCCAATCCATTGCCACTTTCTTCTTCGTATAGTAATGCTTGCCGCAGCTTTGAGACCTCAATAGAAACAAGGCATTACTGCCGATTTGAATTCCAAGATAGATCTAATTTTATTCTTGACATTTCATACCTTAAATACTATTAACATAACTGTTATACTTATCTTATATCTTACTTCTACTTACACTAGCGATTATGGATACCTTATTCTAGATTCTTATTGCCTGTACACTATTTGATAGGATCTTATTACTATTGAGTGACGTTCAGTGCAATTGAGTGCATGACACACCAAGAATGTGTGACACAAGAGGAATGAACTCGATTGCACTTCACATGCTTCGTCACTTTGTTATCGTTTATGTTTTGGGCAGTGGCGTCAGTCAGTGGATACACTACACATATATAACATAACAAATCCTTATGACATTCACCAAATTGTCCCCTTATATATTTTTCTTAATACTTTCCGTGCAAGTCGTACTCCACAAAGTACATACTCCCTAATATGTCGTTAAAAGATTATCGACAGCGCAGTTTCTCCACACAACCTCAAGATATTAAAAAATTTATATTTAAATTATGAAAAGCTGTTGTTAAGGAGTAATTAATAACTAGTTTAAAAAAAATACATATGTCAGGATAATAGGTACTCGCTGCTGAATTTAAAATGAAATTCAGATGCAGCGAACGACTGAAACATTTTCTTACATCAATCATTCCTCAACGCAAGAGTACAAGTATTGTACTTTCCCTCAAACTTAATATATGTGAAGAATACCATAGTTTTGCTAATCACGTCTTTCTTTCCGACAAAAAAGCTGCCCACTTAATTGAATTGCCACGTTCTATTTTCATACACGTTATTCCTCTTAATAGTAGTTGATGGAAACGATATCAGTACCTTAATCATCAAACTTTATCTTCTTCATTTCTACTTCATATCCAAACAAACGAATTTAAAAGTATAGCTCTGAATACTCATTTCACCAACTCTGCCTTTGATTGTATATTTCTCCTTCGACTGATACCAAAATAAGAATGTATCTGAATAGAAACATTATTCAGATACTATCAGGCCTCTCAACTGGGCGAATGTCCTTCTCACAAAAGAACGGAGTAAAAAAAAATCACAACTTTTGTTTGATATGTCAAACGAAATAACTGACATACTCATAGGTGAAGGAGAATCCTTGGCAAAAAATCTCCAACCAAAAAAAAAAGAAAAATCAGAAGAATAACACATGTACATATCTTATTAATGTGTACAAAACTGTCCTGCTAAGAGAAGCAATCAATAGATTTCATTTAAAACGTGTGGCGTTGAAGTTCACACGGAGGGCTGGCTAAGTAAAAATACTTGTCGTCACTGTGTGAATTTCTAAGGCTGCTGACAAGTGGAAAAGACCATAGAAGAACCCACACCACTCAATCAATAGACGTTGAGTGTTATTTATGGTCTTTGTGAGTCCTTCTGGTTTACATTTTGTCCCTCTCGCCGATGACATACGGACAAATTTTTAAGTATGTTTCGCGTTTACATTGATCGATGTCGTCTACCGAAAATAGAATGAAAAGATCTTAAAAAAAGAAAAGACCCATAAAATGTGACTCACATCAGTAAAAAGACGAGAAGATATCTTCATCTGTCCAGTGGCACGTGCTAATGGAAGCGTTTTTAGAGCCCATATGATAGAGAATGAATTACTTAATTACTTTCATGGCATATCACTAATTTGTGTCAACCGTTGGGAATGTTTTCGATAAAGAAAAATACCCACCTCCGAACTTGCTTTGTGTGGTGGATAACCTCATTCTCAGATTAACTTTTATATCACTCACAATTAACAGGTACTCACAAGGTCGATTGAAGTCAGTCAGCCAGCAGAAGTACCCACTCTTATTTACATTTTATAATGAGTAGGTTTATACAATACAAAAAATACCAGTTTAGGTTCTCTTTTTTTTTACTTCCAGATTGCACTGTAGATTGGCCCACATTGCTGCACTTGTTTCGTTAAAAAAAAATGAAGCAACATTTGCATGTTGAAACACTATTTGTTGAAACACATTGCAGGTTGGAGTTTATAGTACGCTCCAACCTGCAATGGATGGCCACACACCAAGGAAAATGTCCTTTTCAAAATTATGTTAATGGATATTTCTTGTAGTGAGTGTTAAGAAAGTGGAACGATGTACTTATTTTTAACTTTTGAGAAACAAGACTTTGGAAAGTATGGTGCAATCAATAATTTAATTTTAATTGAATGTAATACCGGCTCACGTATGCCGATCAATACTAATTTAAATATTTAACGTACGTCTAGATAAATATAAGTTGGGTAACGACCTGCACAGAAAATGGAAGCAAAAAACTTCGAAAAATTAAAACGATTTTGAAGTCGCTTGGACACTTAGCGACCATCTGATATCCGACAAAAGAGAGCCACTGCGTCAGGACATTTTATGGTCTAGTAACCCCCAAAATTTAGTGGAATACATGAATTTATTTACCGTTAACATCCAATAAGAAACACTGCATTGCTGTACTGTAAGTGGCAAATATTTTTTTTATTTTTTTTTCACTGAATCTATTTTTTTTTACTCGTAGCTATTTACGAAATCATAGAGAAGAAATCTCGAATACTTCTTCTTCTGGGAGGAAGAAGTATTCCCAGAAGAAAAATCGATTCATTTTTACACCGACGACAACGGCTCAAAAACCAAGGACGGGGTTGGTGAAGGTGTTTTCTCTGAAAGGCTTAATATAAACCTCTCCTTCCCTCTTCCAAATCATTGTAACGTGTTCCAGGCGGAAATAATGGCGATTAAGGAAGTCTTATCTTGGCTTATCTCCGCAAAAAAAATATCCGCATCTTTTCAGACAGCCAAGCAGCAACCAAATCCTTGGAATCGATCTCTATAAATTCATTAGGAGCTCTAGATTGCCGATCGTAATATTCACCTGTGTTAGGTGCCAGGGCATAGAAACATTCCGAGGAATTGTAAGGCTAATGAACTCGCCAGAACAGGCCCAACTATACGCATCCTTCTAAATAAGGATACTCTAGGTATACCAATCGCTACTTACAAACTCAAATTTAAGCTGCATGCTATCGAAAGAAAAAATCTTAGGTGGACGAGTGAAACAACATGTCTAGCGACAAAACAGATTTAGCACAAGTTGGATATAAAACGCTCTAAGAATTTGATTTTTTCCAACAGATTGCATATTGACGCTGCAATAGGTTTCATCACTGAACACTGTCTAATGGGCAAGCATTAACAAGGCTTGGCGTCTTTTCAAACGATTTTTGAAGAAGGAACGATTCATCACTTTCTTTGTACATGCCCAGCTCTCATCCACAGAAGGAAGCTTCACATAGGAGGTTTCTACTACGAGTACAACGATTTAGGCGATCTGATAAACATATGTTAGATGTTAGAAGCCTCTTACACTTCATCAGAAGTTCAAAATGGTTCTAATGAGAAATTAGGGATTACATGATCCACGTAACAAAATATAGGACATAACATATATAGTCGAGTATTCTAAACGGCGAACTCCTCGATAACCCGACGACGATTTTATGGATAGTACTGTGCAGTCTAAATCACAACTTAAGTACCTCGACCAGACAGAATTATCCATGCCCTTATCAGGATTTACATTCGCGAACATGCCTGCAGCAGGCGATTAGTGCTTCGTTCAAGGATCTAGAGCCATAAAAGTACATTTACTCTCCGTACTTAACTACACAAGAAAGAACTCCAAGTATGTAAAGTCCTATATCTAATCATTCAGAACAGGAAAAATCAATAACGTCAATTTTCTACGTAAATGAAAAAAAAAAAAAAAAAAACGTTAAGTCGAATGAATCTCTTAAACACCTATGACTACGTCTTGCCCGTACTCGTACACTGAAAGTGAAAATAAAACCTAATGTACATGGGATACAAATCGTTATCCGCTTAATTGCGTTACGAATCTGTTAAATTGAATTTTCTAAATCATTTACACACAGTGCAGCCGTTAAGATGGCTCGTAAAGATTTAAAGTGAAATTTCCGGAAACAATTTTCACGATCTATAAACTCTTGAAAACTGGAAGGGGTCTGTATACATTTTAAAGGACTTTGCGTATAAATCCAAGAAATGATGGCAATCTGTGATTAATTTCTCCAGCATCACTTCCGTTCTGACGTTTCCCATGCACATGAACAACATGAGTACAACGCAATTAAAATTAATTCCAAGTACTTAAGATACGTCTGTGCCTGCAACAATCTTTAAAGACTGATCAGATCAACAAAGCATCGTTTTCGATTTAATTGAAAACCCCTTTGCGAGACTAATTGAATAGATTATAAAGTTTGGCACTGTCAATGAATGAAACCTCTTAATTTTGGTTTAAAACAGTCCTATGTGGTGATGTGGTTCTTATTGAGTGAACGCTTTTCGAGGTCAAGCTCTTAATGAAAGAGCCTCAAGTATCTTATTGTAATTAAAAAGAAGGGAGGCTATTGTACAAATATTTGTGTATTTTTTTTATAATTATGATATTTTGTCGGCCTGATTATCATCAAACAGATGCGCGCTGTCCGGTACGGATTAAATCAGAGACAGTGTATCTATGTACTGTACATCACAACTCACCGCACATCGTACATTGTGGCTTGTTGTGGTACGAAATTGTGTCAAGTGATTTCCCGCATTAAGTATCACCAGTCACATATATACATACATCACTTTTTAATGCTGGTACAGATATCCACTCCGGCTCTCAAGCATCCGATTCTTTGAGTTGAATTATCTTCCTTTTTTTCAGTTTTAGTTTGTATTCAATTTTCTTGGTTGCGAGAGCGATTGCAATTTCTTAGCACGGTGTAGCAATGACTAAGTGCATGTGCATCTTGTTCGCGCATCAACCGCAACGTGCCTACTCCGTGTGCCCACACCTACTTTTTATTGTAAATTGCAAGTGTTTTTGCAATAATAAACATACCGTCACTACAAGGCAAATCTGAGGTTTCACTTTTATGTGTGGAAACTTCAGGAAGTCGATGGTAATGCGAGGGTTTTTTTTTTCATAACATCAATGCTTTACTCTTAAGGATACGTATCAAAGACATAGAGAGAATAGCATTTCGAAAGTTATCAGAGTATAAAAAGTTCGTTCCTAAATTTAGAACACTGACATAAAGATTGACTCTAAAGCGGCCATGCATCCGCTTTTGAGTGGGGCAATTTCAAAGACAGTGTCCCACTTAACATTAAAGTAAAATTGATTTTTTACATTTTGCCCTATATTAGCCTTTTTTAAGATTTTTACTAGTTAACAAAATCCGGACGAATAAAAAAAATGTATCAAAAACTCCGGAACATTTCTATGAAGTTTGGTCAAAACGACATAATCCATTTTTGGCGAAATTGGACTGAGTATTTTAGTTCGATTTTACCAGCGTAAGTTTTGGTAGTTAGAATTCTTATTATTATTTTTCTTTTTTTTATAATTTGCGCGCCCTCAAGGGGGTAATGAATACCCTTAACATGTTTTTACACAGTGTGGGCGTTGGAAAGGATAGATAGAGAGACAGAAGATTTAGCGAAGTGGTTTGAAGCTTAGTTCTTTATGCTTCAGAGAAATTCCGGGGGTGGCGTCCAGATACGCGTAACTTGGGAAATTTTCCTTATTTTTGCCTTTGCTTCTGATTCACAGTATTTTTTTGCAATTACCGACGTCATAGGCAAATCAATCATCCAACAGAGCGAACAATTTTTCAGCCATATGACCAAGCTACTGCCAGTGTTATGCCTTCGCAGTAGTGTTCACACTAGCTTTCGCAATTGATCGGACTGACTTTACATATTTCATGAGAAATAAATAAATGCTTGCTGACGTCAGAATTTGAACCATGAACCATTAGTATTATTATTGCATAGAAACATTACTAAAAATGCAAAAACTAGATTTAGAACAAATCAATAAACTTTTAAGAACCTGTAACTTAAAACAATAGTTTTGAACACATGTCGCTTTGACCAAACTTCATAGATTTGAGGATTTGAGAAAATACCTGTTGGAAGAGGATCATAACATTTATATTTTGACAAGAACTTCGCTTTTGTATTTTTCGTTAGTAATCTCTTTAAGCAAGGAGAATACCTTACACCACGCCATATTGACTTAAGACTTGTTACAGTATTTCACTACAGTTTCATAAGCAAGATGATCGTTACATTGAATCGGTAGTGCGGATAAGACAAAGTATACAGAGTCGATAACTAAAAAAGAGACTAAAAAAATATCACACCCACAAGAGGTAGGTATGGTAGACAGGTAATACCACCTCTATTGGATTTATTGTAAACCTTGTCATCACATCTGCCACTTTCTCATCCGAAGGGTTGCCACTACGTGTTCTTTTTTTGACCCCTGGAAAACGGTTATTTATTAAAGTTTGAGTACTCGAGGTGAGCCTTCTAGTTATCGCAGCAATTTCATTTTACAGATAAATATTATATGATATGTCAAATATTATTGCTAATATTTCTCTTAAGTAGAATTCTATTTATACCGATAGCCTCTGCGGTGAAATGACTTCTCAAAATGTCTCCCAACCTATGGCTGCGACGAAATCTATTTATCCGGAATGCTAGTGTGTAGTTTATTTTGCCTTGAGTCTGCATCTGAAATGTACTTCATTGTACTTTCATTTGCCATTATTGACTTTCATATGGCGTTGTTAAATGTTTACCCCTAAACAAATATTGTACATTTTAAAACAAAAGGTTTCATAACGTCCTAAAGAAATTACTCATTTGCATAGCAGCGTAACGAACGTCACAATTCCGTCGTTCAAGTTAAACGACAAAATTTGCTCTGGAAATAATACTTAAAGAATTTAAAGAACGTTTTAGTAGGTATTTTATTGCGCTTCATCAAAAATTAAGGCCAACATAAAAGGCAAAATGCATAACCTTCAAATGTGTAAATATTACATTAATCTGATAATATATCCAGTAAATCTGTCCTCAGAGAGGTCAAACTGCATAAACCTGATGCCACCCTAAAAAATTACTGATATAGACTCGTACATAATGAAAACAAGATCTTCTGAACTTAAAGGTGCAACCGAAACTTATTTAATTATACGTAGACACTGTAACGTGTGTATTTCGATTGAACAGACGGGCGGGCGGGAGATAACTACATGCATATTTCATCCAAACTTGTTGTGGAAGAACTCATATACAAAGGAGCACTAAGCACCTATCATCTCGACGATGTCCAAGCGAAGAAATTTGACTGCTAATAGATTGACGCTGAACACGATCAAGTAAACTCAAAAACGTATATTCAAGTTTCGGACGAATGTAAACTTTACAGATTATAGCAAAATCTTCAGAATCTGAGGCTTCTAGCACCACCTATCGGAGCTGATTCCCGCGAAATCTGAGCTAACATGGATACCAAGCATTGACATTCCACCCCTTTCTTCAATGACAACTCCATTCATATTATGTTTGGCTACCTTAGTGTCCTGCTTCAGAGACAGCACTGGGTTTTTGACGCGTTGAATTTAACTCGGTTTTTGACACCGAAATAATGATAGAATCAATAACGAAATTGAGTTCTGTTCACATTCGCGAACTCTATGACCACATCGCTTAGGAATGGATTGGATTCCAAGTAGCAGATAGAAGGGCGTTGATATATGTAGATCAAAAACAGGGTTGGGGATAAGACAGAGCCCTGGGGACCACCAGCATTGGTAGATAGAATGGGGTAGAAGTGTGACCATCTAGTACAACTTTCATTGTGGCAGACCCTTTCATTTTTTTCAGCAAGTTTCTATGAGATTGAGAAAATGGAAAATTAAAAAAAAAACTAAAACTAAAGAATCTAAACTTGGAGTTTCGGATATTCTTAGTTACATCTAATAACAAGCTTCTAGAAGAATCATACTTGTGAAAAAAGTTGTAGTGCACGTAGTCTAATACTGTTAAATCTGCGTTTCAAAAGGCCAAGATCTTGTTTTCTTAGACTCTGTTCCCCTATGCTGTAACTATGTAATGTCACATATGTTGAGTTATCTAGCCTTTCTGGATTGAATTGAGAAAGATTCACGGAAATTAGGAGCATAATATTAACTTACGTCTAGAAAGCAATCCGTTGAATGCAATCACATGATTGCACAACGTAAGTTGAAAAAGATAGATAGAGAGAGGAAGATTGGTGTAGTGGTTTGAAACTCAGATGATATTAGATTTCAGAAAAACTTCGGAGTGGCGTCAAGATAACTGGGGAGATTTGGCTTTTTTGTACTAACTTGCTCACTTAGATCCTTTAACCCCTCGGGGGGCATAGGGCGTCAACCACGCCTGCGCGCCATCGTGTTCGAAGTTCTGCAACGCGTTTGAGCTGCCTCCAACTCATTCCTAAAGAGGTCAATTCCTCCTCAACTGTTCTGCGCCACGTTTGCCTAGGGCGTCCCGCTATTCTGCCTGCCTGGGTGAGCGAATTCCACTGCATGGCGTATTTCGCAATGGAGTTGTCTTCGCGCCGTAGGGTATGTCCAATCCATTGCCACTTTCTTCTTCGTATAGTAATGCTTATAGGTTCTTGGCCCGTTCTCCGATAAAGTTGTTCGTTAGAGATGCGGTTCGGCCAAAAAATCCTCAAGATGATTCTTAAGCATTTATTTACAAAGACTTGCAGCTTTCGTGTGTTAATGGTGTCCACCTTCCAAGTACCCATAAAGCAGCACTGATTCTACGTTGGAGCGGAACAGTCGCAGCTTGGTTCTTAAGCTGATAACATTACTTCTCCAGATTTTAGATAGCCGAGACCACACTTCCTAAATAAAGAAAGTTATCAACTTTCTCGACTTCCTGTCCGGCAATGTAAAGTTGAGCGCGGTTGTTAGAAGAAGTGCTCAGGGCTTTTGTTTTGGCTGTGTTTATTTTTAGCCCCACTTTGTTTGCCTCAGCTTCTAGATGTTGGGCCATCAGATGAAGATCTATTATCCGATGTGAAAGTAGACAAACATCGTCAGCGTAATCTAGGTATTTAAGGTAAGATGTCATAGTCCAACGTACTAGTCCAATGTCATAGTCCAATGTACTTAAGTACTATAATACTAAAGTAGTGGACCGATTTTGACCATACAGGAATACTTTCGGGTATTTCGGGCCAATACCGAAGATTGCCTGAAAATTTTAGCTCAATCAGTTTAGTGGTTTCGGAGCATACAAACATAGGTACACACATTTTTTCCCATGGAAAAAAGCACTTTCAGTTTTACCAGAATTTTCGAATTTTCCGGGCAACTTTTCTAATTTTTCTTTCCGTAAGAACCTTATTCGAACTATTACGAATATTTTAAAAGAAAAATAAGCCAAATCTGTTCAGCCGTTCTCAAGTGATGCAATGACCAACGAACAGCATTTCATGTTTATTTATTAACTTTTTTTATATAATTTGCGCACACTCAAAGGGTTATGAATACCTTTAACATGTTTACACACAGTGCGGCGTTGGAAAAGATGGATAGAGAGAGAGAGAGAAAGATTTTTTGTGTAGTGGTTCTTGAAGCTCAGTTGTTTATGCTTCAGCTATTCTCCGGGGGTGGCGTCCAGATAACTGGGGAGATTTTTGTTATTATTGTCTTTGCTTCTGATTCACAGTACTTTTTTTCCCGATAACCGATGTCAAGGGCAAATCATCATCAACAGAGCGAACAATTTTCCCAGCCACATGGCCAAGCTACTGCCAGTGTTATGCCTTCGCAGTAGTGTTCACACAAGCTTTTCGAAAATGAACGGACTGACTTTATATATTTCATGAGAAATAAATAAATGCTTGCTGACATACCATACTATATATGTATATGTATGGATTTAGCTAACAGAAGGAATACAATCAAACCATCGTTATCGCATTTGTCAAAATACACATACCATATAGCTATAAAATGGCCCTCATAGGCAGACAAGGAATAAATCCATGTGTTTATTTATTTTATACTGCGCCCAAAAATACGCGAAAAAATCAGTACTTCTCAAACTTTTCGAATGTATAATGCCTGGTTTTGCCTGTTTTTTTTTTATCTCTGCACTTATTTATTATATCTTAATCGAACTGCAAACTGTACAGCTTTTCTAAAACTGCTCTAGCGTATAGGGATCTGTCCGTTGGTTTTTGTGTGATACCTGCCCAAAGAGGACCATAGTTATAATTTGATTATATGTATACATAAATATATAGATAATATAGATTTCATGAGAAGCCATCATAATCTATACTGCTCAACAGTAATTGATTATAATAACATTTAATGGGTATATTGCAGGCAGTAGAATTATTGGAATGCTTTCGGCCACCGTAACGCCGTAACCTCGTTTACCGAATAATGGTATTTTAATTTAGCCCACAATATTAGAACCGCAATAAAATATACATTAATTGAAATTTCTCTTTAAATTTCAATCTTCCCCCCGCATTTTATTACTTATGTACTTACTCGTATATACTGCCTTTGCTCCCATAACACAATTTCATAGCAAATTATGCCATCCAAATATTCGATTGCGTCCATTAGCACCAAAATTGCGTTCCTAATCGTCTAATTGTGACAACATTTAAGAACTTCCACACGCCTGCTTTTGCAATCGGCTTAAAGATAGACCAAGCATTCGTACATACAAACATAATGGCAGCACAACTTTTATGATTAAAAACAATCTCAGACTATAAGCATCCGCACCACAAATAATGTGAAACTTTTGCCATTCGTTTGGTTTTTTTTTTACAACTTTTTTTGCATATAAATTTTCCATATACGGATACATAAGTAAGAAGTACTACAAATAGAAGACCGAAAAATGAATGAACATTTTTTTTATACATTCACGTCCCTTCAGTTACTCCACTTAATAGGAATTCCAACTCCCATGAGAACCTGGATACGGATGAAACGGCAGAACAGAAAATCCCTTCTGTAAATTGCAGAAAATAGGCGATTGGCAATCTAGCAATCTATGTTTATAGCTTACGAAGCTGGAAAGGACTGTTTATGGCCAAAAAGGGTGTGGGTGATTGGTTCATTCGAGACCGTATGTATGTATCTGACAAAAAAGGGAAAAGTTTAATGCCACTGCTTGCTCTTTTTTGTGCATATTTATTACAAATTTTGAAACCCAACTCTTGGATTAAATTTGCAAAACATTTGAGATTAGATAATTCATAGATACAAAAGAAATAATACAATGAATGTATTTAGTATGCATGTCGGCATTCGTACATAAGAGTAATTCCGTGCGGTGTAATTATGTAAATTCATAAAGCTAAGACAAGTCAATTTGAGATGATGGTTCACTAGTGCACACATGAATTTGTGTTAAATTTATTTTTACACCATCCACATGCCAAAATAATACATAACGTCTTAATTAAAAGTGGCGTTGCATGTATAGACATAGTTAAGGCGCCATTTCCTTCATCATTTAGAGAGTTATTAGTCAGATAATTGAGTTTTATTGCAATTTCCTGCTCCGATCAGATTGAGAAGAGCAATTTGCACTCCATTCAAAGAAGCATATCCCTTTGGGATATACATACATCATTTGACAAATCCTAAAAACAAAATATAACTCTACTGGTATAATCATAAAAATAAAGACATTCTGGAAAGAAAATTGGGAAAACAATAAATAAACATTAGGGCGGTGCATCTGCTCCAGTTTTACAACGTATTTTTATTTGAAGAAGAACAAAAATAAATGGGCGGGGATGGATGACAAAAAAAATGTTTTATGGGTCACACCTAAATCAGGAATCCTCAGACCTATTTTCATATTTATAGGAGGGAAGCCGGAAGAGATTCATGCATAAAGAAACAAATTTGGCAAAAAGAAATGAAAGAGGTGTAGGAGTATTGTTAAGCAAACGTTGGTTATCCTAGTTTTGTTGATTATGAAAAATAAAGCTAACTTCAGTTGTGCACTAGATATTAAGGACATATTTCATTTCCTTAGGGGGTGACAAAAAAAAAGGTAAAAGGAGCCAAATTGCCGGTATGACTTTCTTAAAAAGAGTGCAAAACAATTGATGGAACGTTTCAAAAACCCTAGTATGGGGTACACATCATAGGCCGTTGAACCAATGTTACAATTTCTATTCACAAAATGTATCTATGCTCTGATCACTGTTGAAGAAGATAGCTGTGGTGTGGTTCACTATCGCAACTAAATTGTTTACGTGTCATTTTCAAGAATAATCGATGACGATTGGGTGTGGTTTGCATCGAGATCTTTCTAAATCCAAATGGTTTAGAAAAAAAAATGGAAGTTTATTCAGTGGATTAACCTGCGCACTTCGTTAACCCATTGCGTTGTATTGTCGTTGTAAGACAGACTGCCGACCAAATCGTTTAATGGTCACTTACTCGTGTAATTTTTCAAACCATTAATTTTGTCATATTCTATGTGAAGAAGGGAGATGACCATACTAAAAATAACCAAAAAGGGCATCGGACAAGAACAATGTATTACATAAGAATGACGAAAACCTTTATCCAGTTTAGTCATGCTTCTAGACTCACCGACAAAAGATATGGTCAAGAGTCACTGTTTAGAAAGAAAGTTTGACCTAAAACTGTATAACAGAGTGGTTGGGGTAACGAATCGAATAAATTTACGAATAATGGTACACATACAGATTCAAACCATCTTCGGGAAATGGAGCCATACGGGCGCACAACTAAATACAACTTTCTCAGTAGAGTGCTGGGATGAACTCCTCCAACTGAGACAGGCCAAAGAACTTCTCTGAAACTATAATGGGAAGAGGAGCAAAAGCAACACAAGCTTATAAAAAAAAAAAAAAAAACGAATAAATGTGCAGCACTGATCCGCAAAAGAAAGGAGCACCTAAAGCCTGTTCATCGCTAAATGAATTTCAGATACTGCTAGGTTAGGTTAGGTTAGGCAAGGCTAGGCAGGGTTATGAGGTTGTCATAAAACACTAGGCTCCAAAGTGGGCCCATCGCGATCCCTAGGAAACCTTCACGGCAAAAGACCTAAACCCAATCCTCCAAGCAATTAATCTCCCTACAAAATCTGAAGAGATCCTTGTTATGGTTCAAGGACCTCACCTCCTCCAAGTTATCGAAGAAGTATCTACCCAGGTACTTTAGCATTATCCTGGCAATTCCTTGACATTCACAGAGTATATGAGTTATATCCTCTGAGACATGTAGGTAATCGCAGTACCTACAAACATCCGTATCGGATAACCCTAGTCTCACGGCATGTTTCCTTAGGAGACAGTGGCCAGAGAGTATTCCTATCGCTGTTCTTAGCCTCGATCTATCTAACTTAATTATCTCCCCAGATTTTCTGCGATCTAACACAGGCCACAAAGCCTTAGACACCCTGTGACCATCTAAGTTTGACCATCTTAGATTAGCCGTGTCAATGATTTTATCCGGGATAATTCCCTCAGCCACGCACCCTGGTGGTCTAATACTACCAATTATGTCGCTACGTGGGAGCCCCGCTCCTCTTTTAGCCAGCGCGTCGGCTTGCTCGTTGCCTTCGATATCGCAGTGTCCAGGTACCCAACATAATCTGACTCGGTTCTGCGTACATAATGCCCTAAGCATTGTGCGGCAATTCCTGATTAACTCAGATTTGGTGGCGTAAGACTCTAGCGCCTTTAGCGCAGCCTGACTGTCAATGTAGATGGCGATATTCTTATCGGATATTGATCCCATCTCAAGTAATTCCGCAGCTTTTAGTACAGCTAGAACCTCTGCTTGGAACACACTGCATGTGTCCGGAAGTCTTAGGCCACCTGTAGGTTCGTATCTCTCGAGTAAATACCTGACCCCGTGCCCTCACTGGTCTTTGAACCATCTGTGTATATTGCAATCTCGTTATGGCCAGAGACTGTCTTCCTTTGTCAGATACTGCTAATTCGAGTATCTTATCAAATAGAGCTCAAGGTCAAGAGATCGCAATAGATCTATCTAAGCAGAAGTGCACGTATATCTAGAACAAGTATCTTAGAATGGGATAGTACGACGAACATCAGTATCACTCCAACAAAAGTACTACACTCATTATACTATAGAATTTGTGAAACAGCTCATTGAAAACACAGGTTATCAGGATATGAGACTTACTAAATACATTTAAGATCTCAAGCAGTGAAGACTGACAATTTGATACTTGCGAAATCCACAAAGGGGATTTGCACTAACACGACGACTCCAGACGACTGAGATGGACACTAGTCCATTCCGGCCGTAGGCAAATCTGTGATTACGGCAGCCGAATCACTGCAGTGTGTTTTTTTACAGTTGAATGCCTTCAGATGAATGTTCCTTTAATGTAAACGACTCTAACGACTAAACGGGCGCCGTGGCGTAAGTGGTTAGTGTGTCGGATCACTACGCATGAGGTTCCAAGTTCGAATCCCAGAAAACACAAAAAAGTTTTTTCACGGTCCCACCTCTCGCGAGCGTCTGACAAACATCCGAGAGTATTGTTGTCACGAAAAAGCTTCTCAAATCGCCGTTCAGATTCGGCACTAAACTGTAGGTCCCTTCCATTCGTGTGAAAAATATAACGCACACAACATGAGTGGTTGCGAGAAGCTAGGCCCAGGCACTTAAAGAGCTGTTGCGCCAAATATTTATTTTTTAAACGACTCTAATACAATACTTACAACACGAAGCATATAGAGATGCTGGATCACCCATTGATAAAATACAAGAAACACTAATATTATTGGTAACGTACAATAAGAGATTAGCCTCAATAAGAACATTCACATTTTTAATTTAACAGCTGCGTCTGTGCTTCTCAACGGATTAGATTTAATTGGTTGCATGATCTGTGAATAATAAGGAAGCAGGTGTTCGTTAACGAATGAACGAAGTACAATACAATAAATATTCAGAAATATGAAGATGGATTTAATATCTGCGATGGACTATGTTCCCAGAAAGATCCAAATCACCCGTAAGACAAGGAAATACTGTAATAAAATGTGGTCGTGCACAGAGCATAACAATCGTTTTTTCTAATGGAGTATCAACTTTTTACCACAATTTAGAATACTGGATAAAGATAGGGATAAGACAATGCTTCAATATATAATAACTTGATGTACATGTACAAATGTCCCACAAATGATGTTTTATTCAATGTTAATCATTACTTTTACAATCGAAAACGAATGAATCCTAAATTATAGGACATTATTTTATGTATGTACACAAGTACAAAATACCTACTTAAACGTTCCTTAAATTCTCAAGATATTCTCATTTGCAGAACAGTTTTTATCGTTTTGCTTTAACGATGCCATAATGACTTTCGTTACGCTGCTTATGTAAATGTGTAATTCTTTAGTACAACGACGCACGTAACTTCAACCATTTAAATTGTATGTATTTGCTTAGGGGTAAAAATCGACAACGCCTAATGACTACGAAAAATGGTAAACGCAAAGAAAGGTAGTTCAGATGCAGACTAAAGGCAAAATAATTCCCCTTAAAATCCAATCAAATATAATTTCTGTTTGCAAAAAGGAAAGTTAAGGACGGAGGTCTGCAGATTATATAGATATTCTAGAAGCTGAATATAAGGTAATTAATAAAAGTTCGTTGTTGAGAAACAACCAGCAAATATAATATAATTATAGTAAAAATAAAACTCGACTAGAAAGAAACACACTGTGCGTGGTTATTGATTAATTATTGTTTAATAATAGCTTAGGGCAAAATGGCTCTTAGAGCTGTGTCACTGCACTAACGTTTACAATGAACTATGTATTGTATCTCCCCGATCCACATGAAAGGAAACCACCTTAATGGCGCCAATTATAGAGGCACCAGTCTACTCAACGTCGCATACAAGATCTTTTCTGCGATATTGTGTGAACCCCTGAAACCCTTAATCAACAGCAGTTTCAAGTCCGGAAAGTCCGCCATCAAACAAATCTTCACACTTCGACAGATCCTGGAGAAAATCCAAGAAGTCCAAATCGGTACTCAACATCTATTCATCGATTTCAAGGCCGTATATGACAGCATCTATAAAGAAGAGCTATATAGAGCCATGTCTAGTTTTGACATCCCTGCCAAACTTGTCTGTAAGTCTGTATGTGCAGGATGACGATGGACTCGCTGCTCCATCAAGGTCGGTAATGACCTCACCGATGTAAAAAAAAAAAAAAAAAAAGGTTTTAGACAAGATGACGCGCTGTCATGTGACTTCTTAAATATTGTACTTGAACGGATGGTGCGGAACTCACAAACCAACACCAGAGGCACAATCAAAAGACCGTACAACTGCTTGCATACGCCGACGATATTGACATTATTGGAACAACTCAGCGGGCTGTCACCTGTGCATTTACAAACACTGAAGCCGAAGCTGCCAAAATGGGTTTAGCGATAAACGAGGGCAAACCAAGTATATGCTGACAACAAGAAGGGACAATCAACATCGCCGAATTGAAAAAAAAAACGTCACAGTGGACAGCTACAACTTCGAGGTAGTAAGGGACTTTGTCTACCTTGGCTCTGCTATAAATTCTGAAACCGACATCAGCGTAGAAATCAAGCGAAGATTAACTCTTGTCAATCGCTGTCTTTTTTTTCTTTGGGCTAATAAGGTAATTCAACAGTAAAGCCATATCTCGAACAACTAAGGCGACTCTACCTATATACTCGCATAAGACGCTGATCATCCCAGTTCTGCTTTTCGGCGCTAAAACTTAGCTCTATTGAAGGCGGATGAAGTTATCCTTCATCGCTTCGAGAGAAAAATTCTTCGTAAGATATTCGGTCCCGTTGGCGTCGACGGGTTTTGGCGGAGAAGATTTAATGACGAACTATACAAGCGACATAAAAAAAAAATAAATAAATAAATATATTGGCGCAACAGCTCTTTAAGTGTCAGGGCCTAGCTTCTCGCAACCACTCATGTTGTGTTCGTTATATTTTTCACACGAATGGAAGGGGCTTACAGTTAGTGCCGTATCCGAAGGGCAATTTGTTTTGAGAAGCTTTCTCGAGACAACAATACTCTCGGGTGTTTGTCAGACGTTCACGAGAGGTGGGACCGTCAAAAAACTTTTTGAGGTTTTCTGGGATTCGAACTTGGAACCTCACGCGCAGTGGTCCGACACACTAACCAGTTACGCCACGGCGCCCACGAGCGACATGGAAAAAAAAAATTCATATTGGACGTTTGAGATGGCTAGGACATGTAGAGCGAATGGACACCAACGCCCCGGCCGGCAGTTTTCGAAACTAATCCAGTGGTGGCGCACGCAAGTTCAAGGGGGCCTCGACCAACTTGGAGATGGCAACTGGAAGCAATTAACTAAAGACCGAGCTATATAGAGAGACTTGTTGGTTGAGACCCAGGTTCACCACCAACTTTAGCGCCATCTAAGTAAGTAAGTATAGCATCTTCCCTTAATCGACAGGCTTTCTGCAGTGTTTGGTGCGACCGGCATTGTATAGGTACTTGTGAAAGTGGAGACTGGAAATAGTGGCTGTAAGCAAGTAAATAAATATTTTTAGGATTTCCTCGTTTAATCATGTGTGTTCCTCGACCAGTAGGTTTAAAAATATTATTTATTTTCACAGTTTCTGAGAAAAGGAGTTTGAAATTTTCCCAAAAACGTTTGGGATTTTATGGCATAAACTTCGAATATTGGAGCTTATCGCTTGAGGCCACAGTTAAAGTTATATAGATTCACTTCGAAGCGACAACAGAGACTGCACAATAATTATTCGATCGAACAAACGAACATGAGTACAGACAGGATCAGGTCGGATTTCTGGGAAAAATAAGGACGCAGTCGGAAGATTCGAATGAGGTGAGTTTCGCGTGCAAAAAGATGAAAGAAAGAAACTTGATCCATTCATCTCGCGAGACGAAAAGGAAGAAATAAATATATAGGTTTGATAAATTAAAGGAATAGCAGATATTTTGTAAGTTACAGCGGTATAAATCTCAAGTTATTAACAGGAGCTAAATATGACTTACACCACTATGTCTTTGATCGCCTCATATAATCTCATTTAAGTTTTGTACCATGCCATCATGTCACTTGTATATAGAGTAATTCTGTGTTGAAAAGCCCCAAGGTTACCATGTAGAAAATTTTTTTTTAATGATGTTCGCAGATCCGCAAAACTTAGGTGCATACGAGCGTAACATAAAAATATCGATTCTATTGAATTCAATTCAAAAGTAGAGAATTTAATTGAGTATAATCTAATTTCTGTAGATAGATAAGCACATCCTGGCATAGGCTAATCAGTTATATGCAAATATCTATAACGTTCTTGACTTTATATGGAAAACAAAAACATGTGTTTGTAAATTAATTTTAGAAAACATCACACCGCCCTTCCATGTCACACTATTTACACAATAAATAATAGTATAATATTCCCACATAGTCTACATTTCCCTATAAATACCAAGTTAAATAAGGTCAATGCAATTGGAGCAATTAAATTTACATACGATTTCGCTTTACATACTCACGCGTCCAGAAATAAGCCTAGAAATTAAATACTACGCAGCACATACAGTAGAAGCAGAAAAACAAAAACACCAACGTCACACAAAACACACATTATAATCAATAGCTAAAGAAACCTCTATTTGACTGTTTCCTTCTTATTTTATTGCAAAATGGCATTATACGCCAGAATGTTGGTCGCCATTATATTACTCGGAAGCAAACGACTATACTACGAAAATGGAAAAATCGATTTTTACCCCGGATCCCCCAAACCAGTCAGTGGTAAGAACTTACGTCACATGGTTTGAGGACGATGGTTAGGAAAAACAAAAAAAAAAAGGATTTTCCAAGACTATATATATATTTTTCTTTAAAATTCAATTCAGATTTACTAATTACCTTTTCACAAGATGAATATCAAAAGATGACCAGGGTTTTTGAGGATGTATTCCAATATGTTTTCAAGGATTCCAAGAGGGGGAATCCTTTTTCACTCAATTTTATATGTTGCTGCCCTTTTTTCACCACACTTATTGAGAAAATTCACAAGGCAACCATATTGATGTGATTACATTTTCTTACAATTTTTTTTTATAATATCAGCAAGGATTCAAAAATCCTTCTTTTCAAAGCCACTCCTCACTAGTGCCCGCACTGAGAATAGCTAAAATATTAAACATGACTCACACCACACTGCACCACACTATAAGAATAAAATCGTGTCAGAATTGATAGAATAAGAGAAGTAAAAGCGAACAAAATTTGGGAAAATTATGTAAAACACACCAACAGACTCTTATGGATACTTTCTCCAAAGAATGCAACTGACACTGATTTCGTGTGTGATTGGGAAACACACATCTTTTACCAAGAACTTCTCAAAAAAAAAGAAATAAATATTTAAAAATACATTTTTTTCCGATAGAGAGAAAAAAGACTAACGACAAACGTACACCACGGTTATAGATACTTAGATACTCTTTCAAATGGCCATGTTGCTTATGTTGACCACCGTAGCTGATAGGCTGTGGTGGAGAGTTGTGTGCAGCATAAAAATCTAGGAGAACTGTGGTGAGTTTTCACTCTTTGAATATTTGCGAGTTGCGTGCAATTTCACACAGGATAGATACGTTGATCCGCGCCGCACCGCCCGCCACGCTTTAGGCAAAATTATCACAACCACCGAGATACCAGGAGAATCACTAGTAGTATGAGATGTCGTGCGTTCCACTTAAACGCTGGAAACACAGTGTCGCAGGCCTCCCGCCCGACCATATGTCGTATGTGAATTCCATATGTGTACACAGTGGCGTAAGTGTGCTTTTATGCAGTCAGCTCTCCTCAACTTATTCGATTTGAATTCGACAGTGACGTCGGGTGGCTAACATAGTAGACTTTGTTTTGCTTTGGTGCATAAATTATTAAATGCAACTTATCATTCGTTTTTTTATTTTTTGAGTCGTATCTTATCACTGCCCGTGGATTGGATTAAATTCATGGATTTTGACGCCAACATGTCGGTAGCTACGAGTATTTGAACGTTAATGGATGCCCGTTTCGTAATTACATTACTGAGCATAGTATACTTGCGCTGCTGGAAGGCGATTACGAGTTGTTATTCATAAATGAGAAGGCGGTAGAACGCCTACGTTAAGATGAGATAATATTTAAGTTACTGGAACTGATGGTGGTCGAATTGCCTTCTTGGGGAATGTGCTATGTTGATACGTTGTTGTGAGAGAGGAATGGAATTTGGTTGAAATCATGACAGCAGTTCCGAGAAATGTAAGCAATCTTAATGGAGTGTCATGTTACTATTGGATTGGAGCTATGCAGTCATTCATATGTACGATACATATGTACTATAAGTAGGTTTCAAAATTCAATAACCCTTCCTTATGTAATAAAAATTGTAAAAGTCACTCCTAAAGTTCACTTTTAGTTAGATAGTTCTTAGTTGCTTTTCAGTAAAGCAATTAAATGAAGGTAACACAGAAGACACCTTACAATTATTTCTGTCCAAACGATGTATCGAAATATTGGGAAGTGCCATCAACCTTTTTTTCTGGAGATGTCTCACAACTAAACTAGTGCTTATACTGAGTCGCTTAACGATCACCTTAGGTTATTAAGTCTTTGTCAGGGTGCCTTTGTACCACGTGCATGGATAAGGCCGACCTTAGGGTGTAATAGTGGTGCACTTCCGATAAGTCCGGACGGATAGCAACCATATGTGTACAAAAAGATAGTAAAGTCAACCATACTAATTCCTTTTGAACACATTGGAGAGGTACACATTTGCTCCAAACTGGACCCAGATCACTGCCTTTTCAACTAAATGGTCAATATAGATTCGATTAGATTTTATTTGTTTCAATTTTCAGTTTATATATATTTTAAACAAGAAAATCAAAAAGCATGGCAATGCCGTCTGCCTGGTTATTTTAACACAAAGAATCGACTTTTACAACTTTACTGGATATCGAAGGAACCTTTAAAGCCCAGATTAAGACTCATAGGCAATCCCTGGACTTTTAGCAGAGTGAAATAGATGGAACGCTCCATTAAAACGAGCCACTGACTGACTTGTGGCTGATGGTTGCTGTTTCCCACTGGGTGCTTGAACCTGCACACATCGATTAACGAGCAAACACACTACCCATTGCACTATTGCTACCCTCCAGAGAGCGTACTTTAACTGTACTCTCTATAAGATATATACCTAATATATGTACGTACGAGTATAATATAAGTATGTATTTAAAAAAAAAATATCGTTTTTAAAATTATTGAGAAATAATATATTTGCCCACACAGGAGTAAAGTTGGCGTCATTAAAATTTGTTCGCACAAAAATAAACCTTACGGCACTAACTGATCAAAAAAAAATTATTGAAGGGTTTACAACCTGCATTCTTTATATATACGCCCACTAGCCACCTTAATATATGCACATAGTTACTGCACTTAAACACTAATCTTATAAATATTAATGTACAGAAGAATTTTCCAGACCAAAACTCCACTCCTCCTCGCCGCCACTGTTTTACTTCCTTGAAAGGAATTAAATAAAACCTACTACCACAAGGATAAACCCTGTTCTCTCGGCAAAGCGAAAAATTGTGCATTCAAATCACGTCCCTCCGTTGTTAACAAACGACACCAACTTCGTTGAAATATTATTTTTTCCATTTCAAATTGCATGCGTAGAGAGGCTGAATCAATTCAAATACCCCACGAGAGACTAACCCTAGAGAGACACAGGGTTCCGTAAGAAGAAAAAAAATTGTTTGAATGTATTTTAGAATCCTCCAACTTCGTATAGAAAAGGCATCCCATTATCATCCTCATTCGCATGCAGAGAGCGTAACGAAGTCGCCTTTTATGTGCCAAGTATATTACAATTCACCACATACTCTCCACGCGTTTCATTACAAAATGAAATTAAGAAACTTCCCCCATCATTCTACACCCGCCACACAAGCGGTGAGTCTGCGCTTTTGCCTCGTGGGTGGTGGCAGTGGTGAATGTGGTGGAAATAAAAAATAAGGGTAATTATGTATTCGTTGTTAGATTGAAATCTACATTAAACACGAACAAGAGAGAGAAAATGCCTAGAGGGGTGTGAGTCACACCACTGCCCCCAATTACCAACAACTACCCCACAGATTCTCCGTTCGTTTGTGTTTCCGTCAATAGTTCAGGGCTGATGGTTCCATTGGGGCTGACGGTACCAGAAAGGGGGCTGATTTGAACTCATTTTGGCAGTTTTGTCAATGAAGTTTTTATGGCCAGCCTTGGGACCTGGGCTCTCTGAGCTCGTTGTTCTGCACCACACACGCCTGGAGTGTGCGATGTGGTGCTGTAATAACAAATTTTAGGGAAATTTAACGATTTGTTTACAAGCAGCGTACATTAGGACGACGTACATAACCGTGTTGGGAACCATTTTTATTGTTGCTTAATGATCTTAACGCGCAGAAGTTTATTTGTTTTGTTTTACTGAAATTTTGAGATGTAAATCGAAATGTTTATTTGTAAATCCTTGTCAGTAAGCAGCATATTCAGCCATTTGAAGGGTGCTTGCATACAACAGTCAACTGCACTGGATCATAAGTTTATGACAAACATTTGAGCAGTGAATTCAATGCCTACATAATAAATTTGTTAATTGAAAAACTTGGAACGCACTCGTATGTTCGACAAGTTTGTAATTGCTACAAGGGCGTAAAGTCCCATTGCGTACTGCAAGTTGACAGACAGACGACTGGCTGTCTACCAAATCGAAATCGAAGTTTTCAATTGAAGGTAATGCCTTTTATGGCAGAGCATGAAGTAGTAATTTGTCTGATTGAGTCTAACCAAAAAAAGGCATTGCATTGGAGATTTAATTGTTTCAAGACAGAATGCACAGATTTTTGTAACATGATAATTGGCTGAAAAAAGTCGAAGAGGCTTCAAGAGTTGCGTCACGGGTATGTACATAACATACTTAACATGGAAGCACAAGCGTTTCTCATTTAACCTTTTTCCTCTTAAAAATAAAAAAAAAATGTGGAGGTGCCACATATGAGAAGTGAATACAATAGAAATAAGTTCTACTTGAGGAGACTGTTGGTAGGTTAGGTTAGGTTATGTTGGCTGTCCACACGGGAGTGTAGACACACTTAGACCAGCGAAGGTCCTTTGTGATACCAGGATCAAACCATTAGGCCACTCAGGGACTAACAAAACCAACCGGAGCTTTTGACAAAGCGATGGATGCTCATGACGTCCAAGGACGCCAGATCGCAGAGGTCGTCAAGGAAGGGGGACCCTAGATGGAGCATTCTTTTATGTGACAGGGCTGGACATGTGCATAGGAGGTGAAGGATGGTTTCCTCCTCCTCCTCGTCCCTACAGCTTCTGCAGAAATCATTGGAGAAGAGGCCAAGTCTTTTGTCGTGCTGGCCTATAAGACAGTGTCCAGTGAGAACACCGACAACGCAGCTGATTTGTGTACGCTTTAACTTGATCAGATCGGCACTACGTTTTTGATCCAGCTTAGGCCAGATCTGTCTCGAAATGTGACACGTTGAGCCGTTTCCCCATAAAAGGTTGGTCGCGCTAATAGCGTTCAGCTTTAGTAGATACTTACATGTAGCGAGGGGCATACCCAGGGCTTGCCTTTCAGGCAAAATCCTTAGAGTGGTACCCTGTCTGGCGAGGTCGTCAGCCCTGCAGTTACCTGGAATGTCTCTATGGCCCGGCACCCAGCATAGGTGAATGTTGAACTGCTCTGTCATCTCCATAAGAGATAGACGACAGTTTAAGGCAGCCTTAGAAGTGAAGGAGAACGATTCCAGGGACTTGATTGCCGCTTGGCTGTCAGTGAAAATGCTAATATCCCTGACAGATAATACATTACATTTCAGCCAGGACAGAGCTTCTTTAATCGCCATGATTTCCGCCTGGAAAACGCTACAATGATCGGGGAGGCGGAAAGAGATGCTCAGATTGAGCTGTTCGGAGAAAACACCACAACCCACCCCACCTTCCGTCTTAGATCCATCTGTAAAGAAGTGAACCGAACTAGCATCGACAGGGGGGGAGGTGTCCCATACATCCCGGTTAGGGATGCTCGTACTGAAGTTACGGTCAAATCTCAGTTTCGGCGGGGTGTAGTCCGTGTTTTCGTGTTTGAAGTTGAGAAGATCAAGGATCGAGGAGTGGCCAAAGCGATAGCTAGACCACTGAGAGGAGGCTTTCAAGCGGATGGCCGCACAGGCTGCCATCTGTTTGCCGAAAATATCTAAGGGTAGCAGGTTGAACAAGATGTCCAGTGCCGCGGAGGGAGTAGTTCTAAGTGCACCACTGATGCAGATGCATGCAGATCTTTGCACCTTAGCTAGTTGAGTGAGGTGGACAGCCCTTTCAAGAGCAGGCCACCATACGATCACGCCATATAGTAGTATAGGCCTGATAACGGACACGTATAGCCAATGGGTGATTTGAGGTTTAATACCCCAGCTTCTACCTATAGCCTTTTTACAGGAATAGAGAGCTACATTAGCCTTCTTGACGCGCTCTAGTAGAGCTGTTGGTAACAGATGCCGTGAAAAATTGGAAAATCTAGTCTGATGAGTATCCTGCACTGAAATGTTTCCGCTTTAGGCGATGTGTAGAAGTTGAGGATCAGTAGGGTTGGTTGATTCCGTCGTCGAATATGCCTGGCTAATAAGAACATATTATATTATTTCCAGCTTTTAGTCCACAAAAGCATAGTCTCTTTGACGATACGAGTTTTCAAGTGATGAATCATCTTGTGTCTTAGAACACCATTTTTTTCCTGCTTATTTCAAGCCTATTTACTACCCAGAATAGCTCTAAGATCTCAGATGAAAAGAAAACCTCTTTGCCGACGCTTCTATCAGATTGGTAAGTCGTAGCGAATCCTTCCTTCACTATATTTACTAAAAGATCGTATGGATAGTCTCTTTGGATTTTCGTCGACGTAGGGGGTACCTTTTATTGTACGTTTAATTCTGCTAGAAAGCAAAAAGTGGATAAACAGGTAGTTGAAAGGATTTACTTCATATTGTCCCAAAAGCTGCTAGCCTCTGACAGTAAATGGGGTGATAGATACACAGTTAACGTTTAAATTAAGGTTAATATGTCAACGGTTGAGGTTTGCACGCAAGGTAGAGTTCCTTTGATTTTATTATGGTGCTTTGTAGTCGATTCGCCGGTCGCGCAAACATAAATTTTGGGACTACAACCAAGCAATGTTTGTGAACTGGTACCAGGATTTTTTTCTTTTTTTCAGGTCTGTGTCGTTTTTCATCCAAATAAACTCCATTTGTATTATTTACGCGCAAGAGGAAAAGTGATATCTAATCTTATGCAGCAAACTAAATTGGAAGTATGTCTGAAGTATGGTGGCCAAGGCCCTTAGTTACATTTGCGAGCTCTGCACTCACCACACTGCAAAGCTGGGCAGCACCACCAGCGAAAGTGGAGCTGACTGATATGTTATCCGTATGAGATTGTTTTCCTGACAGAAGTGTTTGCCATGCTCATAGAAGAGATGGCGTAGTGGACGTTACCAGCATTTGCATTAAAAACCAGGGTGCACTCTAGACACTCGAGACTCTCACAAATCACCTAAAGAGTGGTCTAAAAGGTTAGAATAAACTCCACAGGCTTCTTAGCAGCACTAAAGGATAACGAAATCTCCAACGCGCTAGCGGAAGAGGGTTCGTTTTAAGACCGGAACCAATAATTGATGTCAATTTTGCAAAAATTCTGTACTGGCTCCACTGTTATATGGTCTCAATAAATAAATAAAGATGGTCTAGTTTTGTTTCTTGTTGAGCCACAAATTTTGTTATACAACTCAACTTAAGTAAACCAAACTAAAGAACGCTTTGGTTGGGCTAATCACAAGACTTAACGGATGTAGTCATCATTGATGCGTCCTGTCCCGAAACCGATGACAAGACTGAATAATGTCATTGTCAATTAGATTGCGCTTCTTAGGCCTTGTTGTCATAGATGTAAATCCTATCACTGATCGAAATTTTGTTTCAAGAACCTAAAAGCAATGGACCGCATTTGTGCCTAAGTGAATGTGTTAACCTAAATATATTTAGCAAGTCTTCTTCTTCTTCTCCATATTTCGGCGAGGTTATGATCCAAAAACAAGGCATCATAACCCTCCAACTTCAACGCATTTCTACTGATCCGCCTGTGGGGTTCGCCTACTTGACCTCAGAAAATCGGCAGGCCTCCCGATTTTGGATCACTCGGTTATTGAGGCCAATTAAGTGCCGTTGTCGTCGCATTTGTGTGATCCAGGCGTTTATAGGCCTGCCTTTCCTACATCGCGATGTCTTCGTTAAACTAGTTAAGGCGCATTACAAGTCCAAAAGAAACATGGAACCAAAACACCCACTACTACACTACTATCAACAGAATGCTGACCTGGTATCATATCCAACAAAGACAAGCTCTAACATGAACGTATGCTTCCTTAGGTTTCGCCTTGGACATACTCAATTAACGCATAGGCATCTTTTAAACAAGGACAACCCTCCAACCTGCCATTTCTGTCAATCAAGTCTCATCCTCACAACAAAACATCTTACTTTCGACTGCAACAAAATAAGCAATATATGTCTAGAATTATTTAACAAAAACCTTTTTAACCAGCTATTAGTTCCGTCAGAACAAAATATTAAAAATGTTTACAAACTACTAGTTAAAGTCAACTTAGAAAATAGCATTTAATATACTTCCCGGCTCCCCGAAACTGGGGGGCGGCTGGTAGTGGACAAAATTACGAGCAATGCAGCATTGTAGTTCTGGCCACTTCCGACCGCCCCCCAAGTTAATACTACCAAATTGTTTTTTACTTTAACACCTCTTCAAAGAACACAGCCGAAAGCCTTGGCAGCTAGTGCTGTATTCTTTAGAATTAAGCTGTATATTCATTGTACTGTTTTAATATAATAATAATAATAATAATAATAATAATAATAATAATAATAATAATAATAATAATACATACATACATACATTCATACATTTTCAATGGCCCGCTAATCCTTCATGAGGGAATGGCTCCGCCATTGACTCCAACTCATCAGGATGAATCCCTAGACGGCTCCAGAAGAGATGTTGGACTAGATTCAACCATCTGTTTCTAGGCCTACCGCGGGGTCGCCTACCTGATGGCACGGCCTCCCTACGAGTTATTCCAGCAACACCGCCAAGGAACCTCATTTCGGCAGCTTGTATCCGCGATCTTATTCTTTCGGTCATTACCCAAATTTCATGTCCATAATAATAATAATAATAAATAAATTCTGACTGTCCAATAGTATACTTAAATTTGTATATTTAAACTCAATTATAAGAATTACAAAACGATAGTTATCTCTTAAATATGCCACACACTACGACTAATTTTATGGAATTTTACATAAGTAAAGTCTAATTTTAAAATCCGATTTATGTATATCATTCAAATATGCACTATGCATAAATTTATTTCAATCAATATTCATTATTTTATTTTGATTGAAGAATAAAATGGAAATGCATCTTCTTCCAAATTAATTTAATCAAATAAGATAAGAAATAAATTAGTTAAAAGCCTCATTAAAGTTACTTCATAAACTGTTTTTTAAAAAAAAAAGTATTTATCTTCAAATCGATTCAAGGAATTTTAAAATTGTCTTGTCACCAAAAATGGAGTCTACACTTTCTTCTGGCAACGATTAATGTTGCCCGATGTATATGGACAGAAGAACCCATAAAGAAAATATATAAGAAGTTTACCTTATTAACAACCTAGGTACATATATTACTAACCGGATTAAGTGTAGGTACATTAACTTGTACCCTGATCTTGCCATAAAAAAAAAAAAGATTATTTCTAATTTTTGATGTCTCCATTCTATCGTCACTTTCGCCAGACGTTGGAATTTCTACTTTTCACAGTCGGCGTGCTTGTTAGAATATTAAAATGAATAATGTATTATGCATGCGTTTTCATAAGTGTTATTGCTTAAGGCATAATTTGATGGATCTATGAATTTATATTAGAGTTCTTCGACATTTATTGCTCTTTTAGACATTTATTATAGATATGTATTGCAAAATCAAGACTTTAAATTGAAAATTCTTTTCCATTTCCTAAATTTCTAACCTTAAGAATAAATTCGAAAAAATTAATAAGACGTAAAATCGCCTTCATTGATTCACATTTCTGCACGACATGCCTGCTCCGTGATACTCCCCACACAAAAGTACAGAGGCTGACATCAAAACAAGTTTTTTTCTAATCCACCTAATAATGTGTCTATTTCATTAGTTTACTCTTTTCCACCTGTATCGAATAAAGACATACGACAAATTTAAACAATTACCAACATTTATATCTTGAGGTATGAAAAAAAAAAGCTGTAAAGTGTTGGCTTGTCTAGTGCCAAGGAGAAGTAAGAAAGAAAATAGTACCTGGTAAGTGTGTGGTACGAGTATAACTGAAAAAGTGACGAAAGGCACTAAAAAAAAAGAGAAATGCAAAACAATAAAAGTTGGGATGAAAGTTGCAAATATTTAGCATGAAAAATATTTCTTCATTGAGAACGGTACAGTAGGTAAGCAATGCAATAGTTGGGGAAATTAAATGATAATAAAACTAACTAAAACGTTAGGAAAAAAGCTACTACGAGTAGAACGATAATGTCAGCGCTTAAGGAAACAAATGCCGTTCGTTATCTAATAACAATGTTAATGAATTCTTAACATGAAAAGAAAATTAGAAAAACAACCTAAAAATAGAAATATTCCGATTTTGTAGAATTTTAAAAAGACTTTTAGAAAGGGGATAGGTATATTTGTAGGTATGATTTTCTGGAAACACCTGGATTAGAAATAACTGAAAAAATTTTGATAAACCAAAAATAGAAGTAATTTTTGCGAAGTTGTTAGATCAGATTTATAGATTACAACCAGTCCAAGATTATTTGAAGAGTTGTACACAACATTTTTGTGCTCATGGCTCACTTGCGATCAATGTATGCCCTCATCATCAGCTCTGCACTTTCATCAAGGACGACTACGGAATCAGGGCCTTTTATAACTCAATAGCTGAGTTCATAGGTTGAAAACAGGTAATTTCGAATCTGCCGCTTTGATGCCGCTATATCAACGCTACCGCTTGGAAGGTAAAATGGTGCCTTCTGGTGTATCTGGTTTGGTAAATGCGATCTACCGTGGTTTGTTATTGACGCATCCATGTTGGTGTTGTGTTAGGAAATCATTTAAGGGCTTTTGGCAAACGTTTGTCTTCAATGTTCATATGCCTCTTTAGGTACCAGTTAAAATTGAGCTTCTATACAAAATTTATGGACAAACTTAGTGCCTATTTCGCTTAAAGTAAAAAACACTATCAATATTAAGTTAAAATTATTTACACATGCGCATTAAATTTATTGTTTTTCTATTGAGCTTTGAATATTATTTAAAACGAAATGTTAGCCTCTTACATAGAGGTCAACATTAATAGAATTTACTTCAAAAGTACTACCTAATCCGACGTGTTCCTCACCATCATCGCTGGACATGAACCATGAACAAAATTCTACTAATTCACATACGTAGTTCAATATCGAAAGACAGAGAAATGAGTTCATAATCAAATTTCTTAAACCGATGCGTAAAAATATTCGTACATATTCTTGGCAAAAGCAAGGGGGCTTTAAAAACATTAACAAGTCATCATCTACTAATTAAACGCAACTAACCTTATGTAAAGATACAAATGAAAGGTATGAGTAAAGATAAAAAGACTGCCACAATGGGCATTGCGCCCTTAAGGTTCTCGCTAACAAGTGTTTTGAAAGAAATTTAATTTGCAGTTTTATGCATCATCCAAAATCAGTTTTTGAAAAACTATAAAAATAAAATATTAGCTTACGTCTACAAGTAATGGGTATGATACTGAACATGTTATTCTATATAATCAAGTTCTTCAATAAAGCTATACCAAATAGAAACTCGCAGAGCTACCTACAAAGCTGGATTTAATGTGTAAAGAGCAAAAATCCAAACAAATAAAAAAAGTAGCGACAACCTACTATCATAATTCATATGTACATTGGTTTCTTTTTTAACATTAACCGCTCATTAAACAACATTATAAAGGTTTTTAGTAATTTATGTAAAAAATGATCCCATCTGCAGATGAGATGACACATGCGTTGAAAGAGCAATACAGTAAGAGAAGAGGTCAAAGAGAACTCCGCACAATTCTACGCATTAAAAAAAGCCGAGATTACACTTCGGGTGGAGCATTTAGGAAGACGGTGACAAAAATGGGGTGAACCATATGGTTCCGTCGATGCATTCTCCTATCCTCATTTCATAAAATCTGTGAAACATTTATACATTGGCTTTGCAGCTGATATTGTTTAACCTAATAGCCTTCACGTCAAGGAAACCATCGTACAAAACATAGAGCGCGACCGGCTCAGCTGGTATTGCCATGTTCAAAGAAGAGATCATTTGAACCCTGTTAAAAAGGCAATATCAATGAACGTTCCAAAGTCATCGCGAGGCAGGAAAGGCAGGCCTATAAACAACGCATGGATCACACAAATGCGACGTCATCGGCATTTCATTGGCCTCAGTAACCGAGTGATCCAAAATCGGAAGGCCTGCCGATATTTTCTGAGGTCAAATAAGCGAACCCCACAGGCGGATCAGTAGAAATGCAGTGAAGTGGGAGGGTTATGATCCCTTATTTTCGGATCATAACCTCGCTGTAAAAGGAAAAAGAAGATTGTTTAACCTAATAGTCTTTCTTTTCAATGCGTTCTAGAAATTAGCTTGGGAAGAGTTCACGATAATAATCATTTACATACCCAACGTATATAAAGAAGAAAAATGTCCTACACTTTAATAAACTACTACAGATGCGTTCATATTTAAAAATAAACGTGTTGATATATGTGAAGTGGGATGACAAAATAACGGATATTGTGACTCAGTTTTAAGTGCTTACAGCCAGAAGTATAATGCAGTTAACATAATATTTAACCAAGCTCGCTGAAATAATATCTAGTTCTATAAACAATTTTAGTAAGATGTCAGGCAGAACAAAACTATCAAATTACTACTTTTTCTTAATTGAGGAGAAGTAGGTATACAAATTAAATCATGTGTGTTGATGAATAATTATTATGAATATATGTACATATATGTACATACAATTATCTGTTATTCTTATCTTACTATAGTATTACAGATTTCCCGTGTTTTGATGAGTAATTGTTACTTCTTAACAAAAAACTCTGACTGTTTACTTTAAAAGCGGGGGGAGTATGACATGTAACTTATGCAAACGATGTGGCTCTTATGAATTCAAAATCCTACTTAAATACGACTCATTAGAAAAAGAGGTCCATTCCAGACTTTCGTTAGACAACAGACACAAAAAGAATGGGTTTGGACCTCAAGATTAAGCTCAATTGCTATATATGTAGGTACATATATATGCAGGTACATAAATGTTGGTACTAAATGTATAACTAGCACAATTCAATTTTATTTCAATTCTGTTTTAGATTCAAGTTTTTTCGATTAAAATATTTTTTAAGAACTAGGTGAACTTGGGTACAAAAATGATTTGTTCGGCAAAGTGGCAACACCCACTGCAAAATAAAAGATAACAGCAAAGCTCACCCACGGTGGTCACTTATCTACTCAGTTCTCTTTTGGTTGAGACTGCAAATGTTGGTAATTAGTAATTAGTTTGTCCATTAAGTTGAGAGGCAATGTTCTCTTGCAGTAGAGGGCAACCTATGTGCATCGCCCAATATAAATGTGGTTGGTTTTGATGAAAATGCAACAGAGATGAACATCGTCCTTCACGTTTCATGATGTGACAAAAGTCACCTTGGTGAATCGAATTAATCAGGGGAACAAAAAAAAATATATATATATATTTGGCGCAACAGCTCTTTAAGTGCCTATCTTCTCGCAGCCACTCATGTTGTGTGCGTTTTATTTTTCACACGAATGGAAGGGACCTACAGTTTAATGCCGTATCCGAAGGGCAATTTGTTTTGAGAAACTTTTTCGAGACAACAATACCCTCGAATGTTTGTCAGACGCTTGGTGGGACCGTGAAAGAACTTTTTGGTGTTTTCTGGGATTTGAACTTGGAAACTCACGCGCAGTGATCAGACGCACTAACCACTTACGCCACGTCGCCCACAGGGAACCATAGTAGCTTCGATTTTAAAATCTTATCAGGATGAATTTGTTCGGCACCTCGCAAAAGTAAATCGTTGTACTAAAATTATGTTATACTTATTGGCATAGGAAAATGGTATTTAAGGCAGAAGGCATTTATGAACCGATTTAAGGCAGAAGGCATTTATGAACCGATTTAAGGCATAACTGCTGCCTACTCCGAAGGCTTAGTGGAGTCTAAAATCCAATCCAACCGCCAAGCGGAACAACGCTCTATTTATTGACAGCCGGACCTCTATTACAGCCATCCACTCGTCTGTCATATCTTAAAAACGGTTGAAATGAGTCCGTAATAACACGTGTCAACTAATTGGTTAACTGAAGATGATTAAATTTCAGTTCATTTCTCAGGCGTCCATTAAGCCCGTTGTGCTTGTTCCGTTGTGTATTTATTAGGACTAGTATCGCGTGTGGTCGAAATTCGACAGAGGGGAAAAAAGCAAACAGCGAGAAACAACGCTATGTATTTGTTTACATAACTTTCTTTTGATATATGATATTCTCCCGTACAGGGAAGGCAAAGGGATTTAAGCTCATACAGCCATGAACGTGATCAAAATGCTTTCATATACCTGTAATTGGCTAAAGCGTATTGTATGAAGAAATCATGTGTGTGTGTTTACTTTATTTTACCTGACTTAACGGTAACATACACACTAATTTTTTTTTTCAGCACATCTATGGCACTGTACCTTTCGAATGGTATAAGTTTCATCCCCCTCCTTTGATAATAAATGTTAAAAAAAACGTACGATAAATTTCGTGTTCACGTATTAATATGCATATAAAGAATTTTTTTTTAACATTTGTATTTATATTATCAAAATTGTTATTTGTAAAGTTCGTAGAACTAATAAAATTATTCATGTGAGCTATAGAACCGGGACTATGCTCCATCAGAGCCTAATCCACCGGTGGAGAAATTCACCTTGGATAGGTAAATCTCAGCTATCTGCCGAGATGTGAATAACTCTATAAATATGTTGAATTTTACATTAAGGATATACTAACGCGGGTCATCGCAAGTATTTTAGTCTAGTTGTATTTAGCAAAAAATATGTTTTATTTGCCATATTCCAGAGGAACAAAATGACTTTAAACTAAATTTAAGTACATAAATTCGCTCTTTAAAACATTGTTTTTTTTTTTATAAATCTTGGCACTTGCATTAGATAGGTTGTTCGCCTCTAAGTTCACAAGAAGTTAATAAATAATAGGTTTTAACCGCTTTGCAACAGTACAAACACGATACTGCACAGATCTTGTTCCGAAATGCGATATTTGAATTTTAATGTCTGCCCATGTAGTACATATTCCCATTTAAAGCAGCATTTAGGAATCTCCAATAGCTAGCGGAACTCACTGGTTTGCAACGAAGATTTGAGTACGTCCACCGATATGTCTATATCTAAAGTTTAAAATGGAAAAGCGTATGTAAACTAGCATTAAGGGAATGTAGTGGGAGTTGTTCGCAGACCGCCTGTATATCTCTGGTCACAAAGCATAACCATTTAGGTCGCTTTTCACAGTTTTTCAGAAAACGGGTTTGAAGTGTGCGTTTTTCGCGAAAACATACCACCTTGATCAAAAAGTTCCCGGAATTTATTCAGAAAATTAAAAATACAAGTTTATTTATCTAAATCTATATTGCCCCCCTTCAAAGTAATCCCCATCGACTGCAACACACCTATACCAGCGCTTGATCCAATCTTCGAAACATTTTTTATATTCGGTTTTCGGTATGTCCATCAGTGCTTCCTGCGATTTTTCCATTACTTCCTCTCGGCTGCTGAAACACGTTCCCCGCAATGGTTTTTTAACTCAATTGAACAGAAAGAAGTTACAGGGAGCCAAATCAGGTGAATTCGGTGGCTGTTGGATGGTATTTGTTGCATTTCTCGTCAAAAAATTAAGAATAATGATGGCACTGTGCGACGGTGCATTATCCTGGTGCAAAATCCACGAGTTTTCTGCCCACAAATCTGGTCTCTTTCGGCGAATTGCTTCACGCAAACGTCTCTTAACGCCCAAATAATACTCTTTGTTTACTGTCTGGCCTTCTGGCAAAATTTCATGATGCACTACACCGTTGTAATCCATGAAAACCGTGAGCATTGCCTTGTACCGTAAAAATATAATTATAATAACATGTAATACAATTGTAAATTGAATATGAATGGCTTTCAAAGCCAGTTAATTAAACTATCTATCTACTTAACAAAGAAAACAGAACTCAAATCGGAACGATGGGAGCGCCACATGGTTTTTATTCCGGGAACTTTTTGATCAAGGTGGTATGTGATATTTCCATGTTGGTCTTTTCTTTTTGCTCATAACTCAGTAACCGCTGTAGATAGGAGATTATGTTTGAATATTGGAGTTTCATCTAGCATCCTGAACTCGTCTTCTTACATTATAGAAACCACACTTAGCACATTTTTAAGGTTTACAGAGAGACATTTGTACATCTTAGTGTATCTGAAACGGAGCTTTCTTTAGAATCTAAAGTACACACAGACATTTTAGCATTTAGCATAGTCAATGCTCTCATTTTTTCAGTGAAGGTTAGGTGTTCATATTATAAAGAGCACGCTAAGTGGCTTCTTATGCTAACAAGAAGACCGAAATGTATCAAATTCCCTTTTCCATAACATTGAGCATAAGTGGCGGTACAGGATTTATATCTAGTTATTTAGTGACATACAAACATAAGAAAAGAACATGATCACCTTGTTGATATATTGCAACTTTGTATGGATTAGGGAATAAAAAGGTTCCACAAAACGAAAAGTCTAAGCATGACCTTCAGGTATAAATTGAAGAAGTCTTCTGGAGGAACCTATATATTGTGGTGGAGGCAGAAGAAAAGGTGCCTTGGGTCACTAGGCAAATGCTAGCATTAACATGGGGATTAAGGCCCGAGCTAGAACTTTGAAGAAATTCAGAGATACTCTCTCTACAAAAGAAAACCATCTGAGAAAAAAAAGGACCCCATAGGTCATAGTCTATGGCCGATAGACTATTCCGATGAACCACTAATGCTAACCGGACTTAGGGCAAGATTTCTTCAACCACCGTTCTCAGTCCAGTCAGTAGAGGGTCCAAGATTATGTTAAATATAGTGAGGAAGGAGAGACGATTTCTTTCTTAGTAATACTTCTTTACAATCTCTTTATTTTTAATTAAATTCACTGACACGCCCTTTTGAAGGAAAAATCATTAAAAGTCACTAATAAAGCTGACAATATGCTTCAAGGTGCTGCTGTACTGAACAACTATTAACAAACTCAAGCCGATTCCCTCTAAAAATATTAATTTGCTAAATATACTCTAATTTCGATATGTACGTACATATACATATGTGTCTGTGCTCCGTAGTCAGGTGAGCGGGGTTAACTCAACATGACGCAGTATAAAGAGTACTTATACCTTCTACTAAAAAAATATAACAATAAAAAATACTAATTGGTGACCACATGATTCATAATCACCTTCAGTGTTTTGAGTGTTTTTTACGGGAGAAATTTACACATAATTTATCAACTCCCTGACACATTCACCAACTGGGTTGGTATTCGGAAACCCACGTAACCTCCTCTGAAACCATTGATTAACCGTTTCATCCGCCCAAAAGGAAACGCGAAATCTCATAGCCGTCACCGCAAATCGGAAACCAATGGCCAATTTGCAATTCCATAAATGAATGCAAAAATACTAATTTTATATTTATTATTCACACACATACACTCATTCACTCACCTTTTTCGTAACGACAAAGTTCTATCCAAAAAAATTAAAAAAAAATTATCGAAAGCAATTTTTCGATATTTGCAATGTAGCCCCACTGTTAATGGTTTACAAACAGTCGAATATAAATGAGATGAGACACCGAAACACATTTATTTTTCTCGTGTAAAATATAACAATGGACACAGAACTTGAGCTTTGCGAGAAAATTTCTTTTTTTCTTCACAATCCGCACACACAATTCGTTTTGTTTACACAGCTAGTATATTTCGCAAGTGGGAAGGCTGTTTCCTTGCATTTCATCTGGAGGAGGAAACAAATCGGGATGTGGTGCCACAAGTTTTGTAAATTATTCGCGGATTTTGTTGTTTGATTCGTAATATTTTTTTGTTTTTCATTAATTGTTTGCCTGTTTTTGCATTTTTTGTTTCGTCGTTGTCACGGACACGAAAAAGACGACATCGTTGGATGGAAGTTCGGAATAAAAATTGTGAAAAACGATGATGAATGGAATGGGGGACAAAACGAGGCTGATTGTCGACGACGAATTTGAGGGGAAAAACGAAACGTCAAAAAATGTTTGGGATTTCGATTTGTGGCAAATTGGACATAGCATTGCCGTCAGGAAATTCTTATTGGTAATATAACAGTTGCGAATTTAGTTGGACTAGTTTTGATTGGGCTTTGTTCAATGGAGAAAGAATGGTAAAATCGAGTAGAATTGCACAAATTTAAACAGAAAGTAAAGCCTTGAAAAAAACCCCTGAACTACCTGAAATAATTTTTTTAATTATGTATATTCATCAGCTTTTGTACCATTTGTGTTTACACCCCTGTGATGAATGTCGTTTGAATATGAATTCGTACCGTTTTCGAATTTTCGATGTGATCGATTCCGCATTTATTCATTTCGAACGAATTCGAGAATGTGCTGACAAACGATCGGATTTGTAAAACCATTGACGTATAAGTATATGGACTGCTAGTGCCTGACTTCACGTATGTTCCAACATCAATAGCTCCTTTGTTTCACGGCGAGAAACTGGTACTACGTTTGACGGCTCGCGAGCGAATGAAAAAAAAATAAGTTGTGTTTTTGATTGTGGAAAATTAAGTTGGAAACATTTTGGCCGGTAATTACCAAGCGCTCTTAAATCGATTTTAATTGTATGAAGCTCTTAGTTTTAAATTTTTGCTGCGTATTCACCAAGCACTAATAGGTTTGTGTCCATGCTAATTCGAATCTCCAAATTCGTGAGAGGTGATCCAATGCCGAATCAATGGAGGGAAAGTTACCTCCTCCCAGTATACAAAGGGAAGGGTGATACGCGAAACTGTGATAACTACCGTTATGTTATGCATTAGTTCAAAAAAGACAGAATACTTGTGCTGCCCGTTCTCTGATCCACTCAGGCCTATTCCAGACATTTATTTGAATGGAACAGTGCTTCCCAAGTGCGAAAAGTTCAAATATCTAGGATCTATGATCAATAGCAAAGTAACTTGTGATGACGACATCAATCATCGTGTAAGCGTAGGGTGGATGAAGTGGCGAGAAAATTCCGCTATCTTCTGTGACAGAAAAATGCCCCCTAAGTTGAAAGGAAGGCTCTACACCGCAGTTGTACGTCCAGCGCTCACATACGGTTCACAATGTTGGACGATGTACAAAAAGTATGAGAGTAAATTAACGGCAGCTGAGATGAAGATGCTTCGCATGACAGCAGGAGTGACAAAGCTTGATCGAATAAGAAGTTCGAAGATCCGTGGAAGCTTTCACATCAAGGAAACCATCGTACAAAAATTAGAGCGCGACCGGCTCAGCTGGTATTGCCACGTTCAAAGAAGAGATCATTTGAACCCTGTTAAAAAGGCAATATCTATGCACATTCCAAAGACATCGCGATGTAGGAAAGGCAGGCCTATAAACGCCTGGATCAGACAAATGCGACGACATCGGCATTTCATTGGCCTCAGTAACCGAGTGATCCAAAATCGGCAGGCCTGCCGATATTTTCTGAGGTCAAATAGGCGAACCCCACAGGCGGATCAGTAGAAATGCGGTGAAGTGGGAGGGCCGTGATCCCTTGTTTTCGGATCATAGCCTCGCTGATAAAAGGAAGAAGAAGAAGAAGGAATGCCAATGAAAAAAAAAACATTTTATTTTCCTGATTTTAGTCAGAAATAATCACGGCACATTTTATATTTTATTTGGTTGGCAGTTCTTTTGACGGAAATGCTGGAGGCATTAAATTCGTCGGCATTTTTTCTTTTGCATTTCGCCAATGCAGCTTGTCCTTTGTTTGGTCTGAGTGGAAATTCACAGCTGATTTCGAAAATTTTCGAAATTCCTAAGTTATGAACCCTCTTAACTTAAAAGTGGGTGGGACCACTCATAAGTCTTATGAGCGCTAATAAATCTGCACTATTATTGGTTTGTGAATAGGTTTATGAAGCTCTTAGTTTAAGATTGGTCGGTGAATACCGGCCTTAGTTATAGATTCAATGACAACTCTAACTAAAAGAGAGAATAAAGATAAAATGAAGTGCTATGTGGTAGGCTGAGATTCACAATACAGATTGTGTTGCAACGAAATTCAAATTCGTAATATGCAACATGACAACGAATATTAAAACTATTTGAATTTTAACTTTTTTTTACAGGCCGTACACTTGAACAAACACAGATGGCGCAGGTTTCCGGATATTTGTGATAGCGGATATTTTGTTTTTCTTTAATACAGCTTTGAAACAAATGAGCTAGAGATGTTAGAACACATTTCTCTGTCCATATACTTATATGTCAATGTGTAAAACGCAAAGAAACTAAGTTTTCACTTTGGCTGCGTTTTTGTTGCCGAAAGTGAAAATTTAAACTGCAAAAATGTTCGTTTTCCGAGGAAGAATAATCGTAAATTACAATATTTTTTATTATAATGTAGGGGATGTACATATATGCTCATCACAGTTTTTTATTCTGGTTAATTTTTTAATTTTGCTGAATATAGTTCTGCTCTGCATTGCTGTACACCTTCTGCAAAACAACGGACGCAAATGGCCGTCTTCATGATTTGTGAAATTGAATTAGTACTTGCTGTTAGGGGTATAAGCTGTCAAATTTCACCCAGACGATACATATTTAAATGTATTTTTGTTAAGCCTCTACAAATGAATAAATCCAAGAGTACATTTTTGCATCCATCCAAATCTTTTTGTAAATCCAAACGGTTTAGGCCAATTGTAGTGGCGTAATCACAATATTCAAAAAAAAAATTTCCGAATTTAGTTAGACTAGTTATTTGAATTTATCAGTTCGACCGAATTTCTTCACACTCTTTTTAATTCTGACCGTTTTTGAATTCAGTTTCCGATTTTCATTTCGTACGAAATTCACCACAGGTGTGTTTTTGAAATTGGCCATTTGTAAAGTTCGTAGGACGAATAAAAATTGTTCAAATGAGCTATAGAATCTGGACTATGCTACATCAGAGCCTAATTCAGTAGTGGAGAAATTCACCTTGGGTAGGTAATTCTCAGCTATCCACCGAGATATGAATATATCTATACATCGTAGTATTCTTTTTTTCACCTGTCCAAGTCAAAATAATCATCACTGGTCCCAACATTATTTGCTTAAAATAATAAAGAATGTAGCCATAATTGAAATTAAATCCATTGCCGAATCAAAAAAAAATGCATCTCACGAAACAGCTGATTTTACACTTTTCACCTCAGGAGTAAGTGCAGAAAATCGAATCAAGCAAAAAATGCATCTCAGGAAACAGCTGATTTTACACTTCTCACCTCAGGAGTAGGTGCAGAAAATGATGTGTGAAACAGAGTAACCAAACAAAAACAAGTGCACTTTCGGACACAAAAAAATCTCATTAAACAAAAAACCCTTTAATTTAACATTCCAAATAATCCAGAACACTTTCACTGAACAAAGCCAATATATTTATGAAGCAGCTTTTATCCACATCTCATTTGCATCACTTTATAAATTTTAAAGCGATCAGAAAGAGCACATCATTTAGGCGGTGGAAGTTATGCGTCAATAATAAGCGTTATGTCTTAATTTGAATTTACTCATTTTATTTATTTATTTTACAAAGTTAACAATAAATTTGTATGGTCCAGAATATAACGCCGGGGTACTAAGCCCATATTATGGGAATTTTAATTTACACTGTGGCTTTTGCAATTGCATTTTAAAGAGTATCTGTGGTAAAATGAAATTCTTCTTTGCAGCGACCACACGCGAATGACGTAGGTACCATTCGTGAGAAATAGTTGACTCGCGGCAAAGTAAAGGAAGAAAGTGCGGTAAAAGGATTTATATGCGAAGAAATTAAATACATGTGTTTAGAATGTAACAATTTTGGATATTTTATAGAATTACAACTGTATATTTTACAGAAAGGAAATAGTCCGTTATATCACGGCTTTTACTTACAGTTATAACATTTCTTTTGATTTGCTCGCAATTGTTAACCTTCCTCGGAAAACAATCTTCAGAATAACATGAAATAGCAAATTAATATCTGCGATCAATAATCTAAATGAAAAGAAATGGTTTATATTTGAGCCCAAAGGAGAACCAGGGGGTCGATTCTCGTTCTGTGAAGCTGTGAAGTGATAAATGTTATCAAAGCTTCACGCTGAATTCGATTCTCGATGTATGAAAAAGCGAAATCAAATCTCAAAATTTCTTCACGTGATAAGTTTTTTATCACAGCCAACTCATTCTGTGAAAAGTCGTGAAAAACGATGGACAACAAAAATAAACGCGGACAAAGGGCATCGGAGACCCAAAAACAATATTCAATTCAGTATTTGGAGGAGAGGCCGGATTTGGCCAACGACAAGTAAGTAACCTCACATAACATAAATATATATATGTTGAAATATAATCATTTTGTAAATCTATATGTAAAAAAAAAATTTCAATTTACAGATTTACAACAGCCGACGGTGCCCATTCACGGGATAATAAATGGAAGCAATTAGGCGATATGCTAAACAGCTTAGGCGGAGCTATAAAAGATGGGCCCAAATGGAGGAAGTATTGGAAGGATCTAACCTAACCGGAAACCTAGAGTTGAATAAAATACTCCTCAGTAGGTACTTCGAATGGATTCTGCACATCTCGAAGGGAACGCCGCAACATCCTCAGTTTCTTTCTACGAAGAAAATGAAATATAATTTTTCTTCAAAATAAGGCACCGAGTTAATATAAATTAATACCTTTGTTCAATACGGCGTCTATTATTAATAATTAATCGAGTAATTACTTCCGACATTTTAGTAGCACAACACAAATAAAATGTTCAGCAAAGAAAACGCCAAAATGACACATAAATGACAGGATTTAACATTTAGTACTCTTTTAGTACACACTCTGACAGGCATTTATCACAATGTGTTCGAGAATCGCATTAAGTGTGGTCGTGAAGTGATAAAATGAAAAGTTGCTGTGAAAACTGAAATGATAAATTATTTATCACTTCACAGTTTCACAGATCGGGAATTGACCCCCAGACATCAACTCTTCTAACTGGAATACAAAACAACTCAAATTGTTATACACACCTGTTGATGGGCACCCACTACCACCATTTGTCAATCAACCCCAACTAAACAAACTGTCAAACGGAAGCCGCAGAAATACAAGTAATGTCCACCGCCGGCGATCAACAAATTCGAAATTAGTTATGAAAATACTGATTTTTCTGACTACAATTCTACAAGGATCACTAGCGATTGGACCAGAAGGCCAATGCTCCGCGGATAAAACAGAATGTAGCCGCGCTCAAACATCCAAATACGGAAAAGGTAAGTGATCCACCGCACCTTATGGGACATATTCTATTCAGCTTTGCTGTTCCAGAAACTAACGCTATTCTAAAGCAGATTCAAGATTCCACAAGAACATATACACCATGTACCAAGGATCTGGAGGCGGAATGTTCGTGCCACACTGGCGTGATTGACAATGATCTGACGCCGTTTCGAACATCTGGAATAACGAGAGAAAAGCTGGAAGCCATGCTACCTTACGGCACAAAGTACCAGATCTATGACCACGGTCTCTATCGTCAGAAGACGTGTATGTTCCCATCCAGGTGCTCAGGCATTGAACATTTTATTAAACCGCTCCTGAGTGAGCTACCCAACATGGAGCTAGTGGTAAACTGTCGGGATTGGCCACAAATTAGACAGGGTCATGGCCCACAAGGGCCTATTCTGTCTTTTTCGAAAACCAATGAATACCTGGACATCATGTATCCCGCTTGGTCGTTTTGGGAAGGTGGTCCAGCTATTTCACTACATCCCACAGGGATCGGTCGTTGGGACAGGCATCGATACTCAATCTCGTTAGCGGGGAAGAAGTGGCCTTGGGAGGAGAAGCTGGCGAAAGGTTTCTTTCGCGGCTCACGGACATCCGATGAACGGGACTCGTTAGTTCTTTTATCGAGAAGAGACCCAGAACTAGTGGATGCACAGTATACGAAGAACCAAGCCTGGAAATCACTCAAAGACACACTAAACGCAGAACCAGTGGAGGAGGTAACATTCGAAGATCACTGCCAGTACAAGTATTTGTTTAATTTTCGCGGAGTGGCAGCTAGTTTTAGACATAAACATTTGTTTCTTTGTAAATCCTTGGTTTTTCATGTTGGCGACGAGTGGAATGAATTCTATTATTCTGCTATGAAACCATGGGTTCATTATGTTCCCATCAAGTCCTACCCTAGTGAGCAAGAGCTGGAGAAGATGTTGCTTTTCTTCAAGGAGCATGATGACCTGGCCAAGCAAATCGCCCAAAGAGGATACAAATTCATTTGGGAACAACTTAGAATGTCGCATGTACAGTGCTACTGGCGGAAGCTTTTAATGGAATATGGAAAACTAATGCGCTATGATGCGGAACTGGACAAGAGTCTTAAGAAAATTATTTAAAACTGATACATTCCTTAGAATTTTAAGACACCTTACAGTAAAAATATACACATTTACATGATGCAATAAATACATTCCTATTGAGTTATGAGAAATCTTATACTTTGACTGGAAAACGTAGAAATTGGACAACACTTTCTTAAAGGCAGGGCTAAGTTTCGCTGATATGATATGCTAGCGGTGTTAGGAAATGGATGAAATGAAGAAAAATGTTTGAAAAACTGGAAGTCATTGCAGAAATCACCACAATTATTCTAATTTGACCGTAAAACATGTTAAATTAAAGTAGATATACATAGATATTCGATCGACTTTTCTTGACTAGAAGACTCCTAAAACGTATTCTGAAGTTGGTAGATGAAATACAAACGCCCAACGTATCATATCTCGCAAATTGTTTACGAAAGCGGTATTATTTGTCATAGAACTGCAGGTTTTCTATTAACATGATTTAATATCATATTTTTACTTTCGAAGATAGAGCGGACGCATACATTTTTCAAACAGTAAGCTTTTGTGAGCGTATTTATCATAGATCAGAAATTGGAAAAAAAAGTTAGGTTCTACACAAGACCTTTTCAACGATATATCACATGCATATATTCGAGGAATATGGTATTGTTCGATGTTGCCCGAAAAATACACCGCCTATGTCTAAAAATCAGTATTCTACGTATCCTGTATAAATATTATACATGCAGCTTGTATAGTTTAGGTGCTAGACAAACTAACTAGGTGGTAACAAAAAGGCGGACCGCCGACAGGGCGAGCAAAAGGACTTTCGTAGTATATTTACGGAACCCCTGAAAAGAGCCTTGTTGACGGTGGCATGACCCACCACCACTCCTACCGTGAAGATTATTACACCAAAGTCTTGTCTATGTTATCCCGCGTGAATAAGATCGAGTATAAGGGCAAAACTTAACCAAATGAGAACTTAGACAATTTCTTACCGTGGTAGTGAGAAGTGAAGTGAACCATAAATTTTAAGAAAACTATTTTCCTTAATTGCTACTCTGATTCGGACCGAGTAAGAAGGCAATGAAAAGGGTGAACCACGATATCTAAAAAAAATATAATATAAATCTCTGCACCACTCTGGTGAAAGCAAGATTATTGCGCTTGATATTTCAAAAGCATTTGACAGAGTTTGGCATCAAGCTCTTTTGTCGAAAATGCGTGCATTTGGGGTCGATAATACACTTCTTCTTCAGTTTGAACACCAAGATAAGACTGTTCCGCTCCAACGTTGAATCAGTGCTGTTATATGGTTGCAGCACGTGGAGAGTGACCACTACTATCCCCAGAAAGCTGCAAACGTTCGTTAATAGGTGCCTGCGCAATATCTTAAGGATTTTCTGGCCCAATCGTATCTCTAACGAACACCTTTACGAGAGAACGGGTCAGGAACCAATAGGCACAATCATCCAACGACGGAAGTGGCAGTGGATTGGTCACACGTTCCGAAAGGGTAACAGTTCCATAGCGAACTATGCTATGCAATGGAACCCTTTAACTCAGGATGGCAGAAGGCCTTGCGGTCCGAAAAGAACATGGCGCAGAACAGTCGAGAAGGAGGCACGATAGTTGGGAAAAAGTTGGGGAGAACTCAGACACATTGCCAGAAACCGTACACGATGGCGCGTAGACGTAGTAGAGGCCGTAGCACCCACAAGGGGATACAGGATAGATAGATAGATAATTGATTTATTATTTCATTTCTTGTTTATGTTAAAAATTTGGTTAACAAAAAAATCGATTAGCATGGCAATGCCGTCTGCCTGATTGACATTAAATAAACATTTAATAATAGTGTACTTTGTAAAGTTATAATCATGTGATATCTAGACTAATTATCTGCTACATTTTTTATATAAATCCAAAATTAAAAGTCTTCATTTATAATTTTATTTCGATAGTTCATTGCTGATTGGTAGTAATAAAAAAGTTGTTTACCATCGCTTTCGCAGTTGAGGAGAGCTAGAACTTCTTCCTTTGTTTTCGTATAGCTACCTAGAAAGTGTCTTCGTATTTCTTTAAGAATGGGGCACCTGCCAATAAAATGGATAACATCTTCCCTCTCTGACAGATTACAAAGGCTGCAGTAGATTGGTAAGTCAGGTCGATGCGGGATATAATTAAGACGTATACAGGACATAAGTAAGTAAAGTTAGTATACTCTTCTTCTATGGATTAGAAATGACCTTTCGGGCCGTTCAATTCAAGTTGTTTTGGACGGCTTCAAATCTGCATCTCACCAAATAAATGCTGGTGTCCCCCAAGGCTCTTTTTTGCCTTCGACTCTGTTTTTCATTTTCATAAATGATCTTCTGTCTGCAACTTCTAATCCAATCCATTCCTTCTTTGACGAGTACCCTCAGTTTTTCATATTCGTTCCCGAACTCACGACCCTGCTCTTCGGCCGTGGATGAAGAAAGGCAACTTATGTTAAACATATTAGATTCCGACCCTGACAGCATACAGTTCGTCAAGAAGTGTTTACACAAGATGAAAAAACAGCAAGCTCTACTTTTCCATTACAAATAGCCGCACTTGTAGTAACTTTATTTAATTTTTGTTTTTTAATTTATAATATTATATAATTCGAAAAATTAAATGACATGCAAAAAATACTTCATTTCATTTAAAAAAAAACGACAACAAAACTAAAGACCAAAAATTTCACTTTCAAGAAAGTGTTTACACACTCCACTTTCGCAGTGTATGTATCATTTCATGATGGTACCGTTATGGCGGTTTTTATTTTTTCTGGTAGGTATAGGAATTTGACAGCAAACAATTTTAGTGATACTTCTGGTGTTGAAAGTGCTTGACTTGTGTTAATTGATCAGTTTCAATATATCTGGAAAAAGAATATCACTTGACGTGAAGCAATTGGTTTATTACAACCATTACAAGGACAAAAGTGTTCTGGAGATAGCTGAGATGGTTGGCTTATGTAGAAAAACAATTTACAACATCATTAATCGAGCAGAAGGGGAAAATCGGTTGGAGAATATTGTTCCAAAAGGCAGGCCAAGGAAAGTTCTGACAGAAAGGAACCCGTTTATTAAAAAAAGTGCTTGAAAACCCCAAATCTCGATTAGAGCTTTGTCAAAGGAAATGGAGGAAGAATGTGGCGAACAAGTTCCCCACGAAACAGTAAGGCAAGTACTGTTGAAGCATGAGTATTCATCAAGAGTTGCACGGAGAAAACCACTGCTTTCAACTCAAAATGTACAAAACGCTTATCGTTCGCTACAGGACATTATATTCACCCAAATGAATATTGGGATGATGTAATATTTTGCGACGAAACGAAAATAGTGCTGTACTACAACGAAGGACCCAACAGAATCTGGCACAAGCCTTTAACGGCCTTGTCCATTGACGTATTATATATGCTAGTGAAATATCACTTTCATACTTTGTCTGCAAAAAAATGTGTTCCAACATCTCCAGCGCCATTGTTTCAGTTCGGTATTAAACAGAAACAAAATGTCCCCCATCATAGATATCCGCCATAGAAACTTGCGCCATCTGTGTTTGTTCAAGTGTACTGGCTGTGAAAAACTGTTAACATTCAAATAGTTTCAATATTCGTTGCCATAGATGTCACTGCAAATCTTTTCTTGTTTCCTACAGTTACAATATTACGAATTTTAATTTCGTTGCAGCACAGTCTGTATTGTGAATCACAGAAAACCGCAGAGCACTTCATCTTATCTGTATCCTCCTTTTTTTTGCTAGAGTCATTATTTATTCCACAACGAAATGTCCCCAGCTTATTTTTCCACAATCAAAAACAAAAATCAAAACACAACTTATTTTTTTTCCATTGGCTTTTTTTACCTTGTGTAAACACTTTCTTGACAAATTGTATGTAAATGGGGCTTAACCAATAGAGTGGAATTTAGTGCTTCCAAAACTCAATAGTGTCTTTTGTCATTAAAGCGAAACCCTACTCATCAGCCATTGTACATGAATGGCGCTTGCATCGTTGAAACCGAAAAACATTCCATGCTCGGTATCTGTGTCAACAACAAACTCTGTTGGAATGACCATTTTAAATCGCCAAGAATGCAGCGAAATGTTTAGATTTCCTAAAGGTGTGTAAGGGACAACCAACACCGACAAATTGGACAGAACGTCACCGTGGGCAGCTACAACCTCGAGGTAGTAAGGGACTTTGTCTACCTTGGCTCTGCTATAAACTCGAAAAAACAATATCAGCGCAGGAATCAAGCGAAGAACAACTCTTGCCAATCGCTGTTGTTTTGGGCTTATATCGTAATTCAACAGTAAAGCCCTATCTCGAACAACTAAGGTTACTCTGTACAAGACCCTGATCATCCCAGTCCTTCTTTACGGCGCTGGAACATGGACTTTATTAAAAGAGGATCAAGATATCCTTGGTCGCTTCGAGAGAACAATTCTTCGTAAGATATTCAGTCCTGTTTGCGTTGACGGGTTTTGGAGGAGAAGATTCAATCACGAACTATACGAGCTGTACAGCGACATCGACCTAGTCAAAACTGCGTATTGGAAGTCTGAGATGGTTCACGTAATTTCTGCGCCAAAATGAACAGTTTGTCAAATTTCCACGAGTGGGGGTAAAATTCTTTCAGAGAGAGGTAAAATTACGAAAAAGTAAACGCACGCGTTGAACCATAAAAGTCGCCCACTTCTGGAACGTCAAACCTCAAACCCAATTGTAGACGAAAGAAGGAAAGAGAGGAAACAATGCAACAAAAAATCGCATATACAGCGATTTGACAGTTTTCACAAACTAGCCCACAGAAATTTCTTGCACTAAAATTCGCAGCATGGGGATATTTCTTACTCTCTCGAGAGCGCTCTCTTCTGTAAAAAAAAAACTACGAAAATTCTCAGTACGTGAACAGGTAAAGGGTGACCAGATAGCAATGATACTTTTTCCAATTGTTATGTTTCAGCAGATGTGAAAGTTACCAATGACATCCAGCTGTCAAAATATTCAGTAAGGTCTGGCATTTCATCATGCATCGTTTCACGCTTGCCGAACGTGTGGAAATTATTGAAAAATATTATCGAAATTCCGGCTCAGTTGTAAATACGCAACGTGAATTTCGTGTGGGCGCCGTGGCGTAAGTGGTTAGTGTGTCGGATAACTACGCATGAGGTTCCAAGTTCGAATCCCAGAAAACACCAACAAGTTTTTTCACGCTCCCATCTCTCGCGAGCGTCTGGCAAACATCCGACATTGTTATATATTGTTGTCTTGAAAAAGCTTCTCAAACCAAATGGCCCTTCGGATACGGCACTAAACTGTAAGTCCCTTCCATTCGTGTGAAAAATATAACGCACACAACATGAGTGGTTGCGAGAAATTAGGCCCTGGCACTTAAAGAGCTGTTGCGCCAAATATTAAAATATTAATTAATTAACGTGAATTTCGTCGTGAGGTCGGTCGTCATTATGGTCATTATTCAGTGTGCAGGCAATTCGTCGCACCGTGGAAAAGTTTGAGCGTAAGTAGACTTGGACCTTAAACCAGACAGACTGGTGCAAAATAAAGAAAATATAGGCGCCGTAGTGGCCAGTATCGAAGAAGACCCGGAAATGTTGATTCCGCGCCGATCAGCTGATTTGGGCATCGCCAGAGAGTCAGCCCGGCTTATTTTGCGGTTCGACTTGAGCCTACATCCATATAAGATTATGCTGACGCAAGAATTGAAGCGCTCTGTGTCATAAAAGTGACGGAACGCTCAAAGTTGTGGAGGAGAAATTTGGCGAATGGGTTATCTCACGGCGAGCGTTCACCAATTGGCCGCCGCGTCATGCGGCTACGCTACGTCAAGTTCTTAGTCTACACTAACAAGCCAACCACTTTGGATGAGCTCGAGGCCAACATTCGAGACGCTATTTCCAGAATAACGCCGTACGCATTGGACCGAGTCGTCAAAAATTGGATCGACCGCTTGAACACTACCAGCGAAGCCAATTTTTTTTTTTTTTTTGTTGGGATAGGAAACACTCGAGCGAGGCCGATGCTGTCATTTAAATGATGTGGTATTCTACACATAATATCATGAATGTAGCCCGACAGCTTTGGTGTTGTATACGATAATTGCATCGTGTGTATCCATACAACCGACCGTTGTACCGATATAGTATGGTCGCATGATCTTGACTGTACAACCGGTGTCACATGCACAGATTGTATGGAAATTATATGGTGCGTATGTGTAAAATGACTGAATAAAATGTCAATGCAAATCGTACGTAGATTGTATAATGTGTGTGCCGCATACAACAGTTGGGTCGATGTCGATACAACACAAGCCGATACGATGGTTATATCGTGTATTTCCTACTTAAGAGTTGAGCGATACATATCCGTTTATACTCATTTAGTGAGAATAGATCTAACGAGGAAATGATTCCAATTCCTCCTTCAATGGAAAAAAACCTTACATGTTGTCATATTCTTATACTCCCATCGCCCAACCGCTTTGAAGCGATATTTCGTTTTGCAAATTGGGTGGTCCCGCTTTTTGATAGATAAGTAAGTCTCTAAAACACCACTAAAAAGCCCACTAACGACGGAGCGACCTAACGCCACATTATATTTTAGCCATTAGTATTACTGCCCGAACACAATGCACGGTAGCTGTGGCCTAGCAGTAGCAATAGTAAGAGCCGTCAAATGGTGTGGCGCTACACTCGCAAAATTCACCCACAATGGTGTAGCGCATAGTAATGTCAAATAAAAACAGCTGATTAAAAATGCGTTTTTCTTTTTGAATGATATTGCAATGATTTTCCATTCATATGCCTTTTTTTAAATTTTTTTAAGGCGGATGGCACAAATTCCATAAAATTTCTCTTCCTTTCACCAGCTCAATCATTTTTTCCACTTCGTGCTCTTCCATTTTGGCGGTAACGAATATTTAAAATTTTTATCGCTACTGCTGAAATCAGTTCAAGAATCCACCACAAAAACATCGTATTGAGAGCCAAAGCATACACAGCTTCAACAGCCGTCAATTTCTCTGTATGTCACTTGTAACGCTGCAAATGTTAAAAGTAAACCAGCTTTCTACCAAACTACTGCTACTGATACGCCGCAGCTACCTCATTGTAGGCGCACTATTGAATTTCCATATATTTATACTTTTTTACAGCTCGTACTACGCTACTGCTACGCCACTGCTGCGTGCCTGTTTTCGGCCAGCGAGTCAACAATCAACGAGCTACAATCGACTCCGCTCGACTTAATGCGAATTGAGAGAACAATCGAATTATTGGATTGTTTTTGTTCGCAATTGCACATCGCTATTTTAAGCTTGACATTACATTTTTTGAAAAGTTCTAGCTTGTTGTGTTTTCGTTTCGAAAATAACTAAAAGAAAGCGATTTCTAAATGGTTAAAGTAAAGAGCGTTGGTTTCTCGGTTGAGAAAATTGTCGACAAGCGTATTTCACCTGCGGGAAAAATCGAGTACCTCATCAAATGGAAAGGCTACTCCAAGTAAGTGGAACCCCATAAATACCGATCAGATTCAATCAAGTTTCCTATGCTTTAGCTCTGACAACACCTGGGAGCCCGAGGAAAACTGCAACTGCCCCCAACTGATTCAGAAATTCGAAGAATCTCGTGCCAAGGCCAAAAAACGCGGCGACAAAAAACCCAAAATCGAGGAAGTCACCAAGCCGCGCGGCTACGATAGGGGACTCAAGGTGGAAGAGATCATCGGCGCCACTGACGTGTCTGGCGATGTTTCCTATCTAATCAAATGGTTGGATTGCATCGAATTCGACTTGGTTCCTGGAGCAGAAGTTCGTCGTCGCGATCCAAAGGCGGTTTTGGACTTCTACGAGAAGCGATCACCTTTCCAGCGGTTGGTCGACAATCGGTTGAAAGGAATCCCCGAGGAACTGAAAGCGAGCGCGCTGTACACGGCAGATACGCCAGACAATGAAGCGCCTATTGATGGTACAGAGATCCCTGCACTGGAGCTAGGAGTCTAATGAAACAATTTTTCTCGATTTTGTTAATTTTTATTCTTAAGTCAACAAGTAAAGTGGTTTCTATCGAAAACTGTCTGAGTCCAAGTTCACTCTTCCAAAGTGGCCGATGCGGAACGCTCTTATGAAGTGCTGAGCCGCCAGCAACAGATCAGGCATTACCGTATGTCCTCCCGCAAAGTTCTTCATTTTCTTCGATCTGCCCAGCTTGCTGGCGCCTGCTATCAGGACCTCTGCTATGGAATCCGTGGGCGTCGTCAGACCCATCAGTTCCACGTAATCGAATCTCTTGTTTGCATTGAGCCAGTACAGCAGGTAATCTGCTATCAAATCCTCACCCACTAGATGGTCTGGCAAGCAACCACTCAGGGCGAGTTTCATTCCCATTTCGTCGTCTCTAATTTTTGGCTCTAGAATCCCGGGTGTGTCTATCATGTAAATCAGAGGATCCTCGGAGATTTTTATTTTATGTAACACGCTCCTCGTTATTCCGGCAACTGCTCCAACCGTGGTGGCCTTCTTTTTGTTGAGATGTCGGTTGCGCATCGCATTCAGCAGCGACGATTTGCCCACGTTTGGAACTCCGATTACCATGACGCAGAAGTCCTTTTCATTCGCTCGGTTGTACCTGTCCGAGTTGACGATTAGATCGCTGGCTAAGGGCATAACCTTCTTAATTCCTCGGCATTGTTGGTCTTTGCAGTTTGTGAAGATGACATGGTCGATGCCCTCGGTGGCTTTGATCTTCTCGCTGATTTGAGAGTGCATGGTCTTGTCGCTGAGGTCTTGCTTATTCAGGACGAGTATGTGCGGCTTGATGCCACTGATTGTATTTCGGAAATCAGGATTCCGTCCCGACAGTGGTATTCGCGCGTCATGCACTTCTATGATGCAGTCGACGGACTTGAGTTTCTGCTGCATTTGGCGGAGTCCCTTGCCCATGTGGCCGGGAAACCATCGTATTGCTTGTTTAGTTACTAATTTGTAGGATTGACGAAATGACATTCTGTGGAAAGAAGAAATTTTGTATTTTTCTTCACAAAAAACGTCTTCAAGGAAATTGAATCTCAAGCAGCACCGGCTCTAGCAGACGTCTAATCTGAAGTATTTTGAAATTTCAGCTGAGGCTAGTGGTTAGCTCGGCATTTAAAGTTCTTTTGGGTACGTTCCACGGTCGATTATCTCAGCATAGTATTAGCGCGTTCCAGGTTTAACTGATTTTCGAAATTTACGAAAATGTGCCTGCGTGGGCATATTCGACTTACGAATGAGAGATTTTCTTTGTTGAGATTTATTTTTAAGTGAAGGCACTCTCTGTCTCCCTCAGTAGAACACGTCTTCATTACAATTCTCATTTCAGTTCCCTTAATACCCGCATATGGTTAATTTGATAATCTTACACGCGTATTAATAAAAAATCGGTAACACACCGATAACCAATGAGTTAACTGACTCGTAGTTAGCGAGGTTATCCATTAGTTAAATTTTCTTATTAATAAAAATTGTTCTTGCTATCTGACGTTTAAATTATATCTAGAGTTTGCAAATGGCAACAAATGTCCTTAATTGTACCAAAAATAAAGCAAAATCTACTATTTTCTATTGAAACGTCGTAATAATTGGTTAGGTTATGTCGAACGCCTTGGGCTACAATGATAGATTTTGCATTCTCCAAAGATATCTGGCCTTCCGAACACCAAAGTTTCGTTCAAGCGCATTGCAGTAGCAATATGAGCAATATTGTAGCATTCCTCTACAGGATTTCTGGGATATAAAACGGGCGTAAAAAGATAGTTGGTGCATGCATAATCACCATCTCCTAAAAGACAACTCCTGAAATCCCCCTTTATAAATGATCTTTTATCCTGCTCTCTCTGAAAGTTCGAGAATCATGGGTACTTCCATGCCAGTGAGCAACAGCAACAGAGAAGGGATATTTTCTTAAGTGGGAGTCGCAAACATCTTGGGTGTTAATAGAAAAGTAACCTTTTCTATTTACATAGAACTGCACTGATTATCCTGCCTGTCTTTGGTTGTTTAATAATAAGCCTTTTTTTTGTATCTTCTTTGGAGCAATTTTACACACAGGCACTATTTTGAAAAGTTATCAACTCGTTAACTCGCGAAATCGGCGAGTTAGTTAACCACAAGTTAACAAACGTCAGTAAAGTCTGTTTTTTTTTTTTTTTATTAATAAGGATTTAAACATATCCACTGCGTAAACCATGAGTTAGAGATAACTCGCGCTTATTAATAACACTGTTTGTTATTAAGAAATGGTAGTCACTTTGGTAGTTTTTGTGAATTTTATTAAACTTGATCCTCACTTAATATAACATGCAGTGCGTTCGTTTTCATAATCATTGTTAAAATGTGTATTATTACTAAGATTTGACGTTCGAAGCCTAATTTTGTCGTCCTTCACGAAGCCACCAGCAACAAGACATTTCTGGCGCAGATTGTGGCCCAGCCAGTCATAAACACGAGAAAAAAAAAAATAAAAAAATAAACATTTGGCGCAACAGCTCTTTAAGTGCCAGGGCCTAGCTTCTCGCAAACTCTCATTTTGTGTGCGTTATATTTTTCACGCGAATGGGAGGGACCTACAGTTTAGTGCCGTGTCCGAAGGGCAATTTGTTTTGAGAAACTTTTTCGAGACAACAATACACTCGAATTGTTTGTCAGACGCTCGGTGGGACCGTGAAAAAACTTTTTTTTGTTTTCTGTGACCTCATGCGTAGTGATCCAACACACTAACCACTTACGCCACGGCGCCCACTAAGCACGAGAAAACCCGACTTAAAAAAAAAAAAAAAAAAATACCCAATTGTGCTAGAGAAACTATTATATTGTTTAAGGTACAGTAATCTATTTTTGACATCAAACAGAATGAAATCTTTCCGTTAAAATATTACATTTTTCCACTGTCCCGCCTGACACAAAAGAGAAATTGTTTCAACTATAAGCTAAGAACTCGTCGATGGTTTGCACAAGTAAGCAATTACACTGACAGAAGCACGAGAAAACCTAACTTAAAAAAAATACCCAATTGAGCTCATTCTTTTATAGAGAAACTATTATATTGTTTAAGATACAGTAATCTATATTTGACATCAAACGGAATGAAATCTTTCCATTAAAATATTACATTTTTCCACTGTCCCGCCTGACACAAAAAAGAAATTGTTTCAATTATAAGCTAAGAACTCGTCGATGGTTTGCACTAGTAAGCAATTACACTGACAGAATTTTTCCGATCGCTACTTCCATATGATCATAAAAAAATTTAGGTTTTCAATGTTTCACGTTTTACGGAGTTCGTTTCAATTATAAGCTAAGAACTCGTCGATGATTTGCACAAGTAAGCAATTACGCTGGCATAATTTTTCTGATCGTAACATCCACATGATCATACAAAAATTCAGTTTTTCAGTGTTCCACGTTTAACGGGTGCATTTCACGGATTTCCGTGCGTGCAGCGAAATTAGAATACACATAGTTAAATGAACACATGTATTTAATGCATGCAGCATTTCTCATAAGGCAATGCTACCAAATCGCAAAAAATTGAATGGTATGGAAATTTGCAGCAAGTGGAACAGACACACAAAAACATATTGAAGATCTTCATCACTGAAATACAATGGCTGCATTCACGTGTACACAACAGTTGTAATTTTTCAACTGAATGGCACCGCTCACTCAACATGTAGACTGAGCGGTCGCCATTTTATGTATCGAAAAATTTTTACGCTACTTTTACTCAACTTGTTTTTCCGCGGCAATTTTGTGCTTGACTTATTGACGTAGAGGTGAAAACTTAAAAATGAGTGCTGCTATCACATAGACGACACCGACAAAAGTAGCAATCCATTCATGGAAATGTAGCGATGATTTTACAACTGTTGTGTACACGTGAATGCAGCCAATATATGGACTGCTAGTAGCCAACTTCGCGTTGGTTCCAACATTAGCGCTAGCTCTCTTGGTTCGGAGCGGAACAAAATGGAAACTCACACTTGTTTGAAATTTCGTTGGATGCAGTTGGATGATAGTGTTTTCATTGACATATTGCGTAAAAAATTGATTCGTAATAAATATATGAATATTGTGAAGGTTATGGGGCAGTCAAATGCATGTATAACGATTTTTTATTCAAATTTTGTTGGTTGAATCTATCAGTAATTATTTGAAGTAGCACATTTTGCACATGACATCTGTTGCAAACAATGTCTTAACAATTTGAATTACAACCGTTTTACTTAGCAAATCCACACAAACCCAAGAGGTGTCTCTTCAATTCTATGGAGAAATTCGAGATGGTTGGTAATTTGTTTCCACATTTTTCCGTTCCGAACCAAGAGGGCTAGTTATGGTGGCGTCATATTTTGGACAGAGATTGTGTGGAACTGACATTTCACTAGCAGTCCATGTATAGTATGTCAATGATCTTCATTCCTGGGGGCCAGTTTTTCAGTGCTGAGTTAACTCTGAGTTCAACCGAAAAAATTCTGAGGATAAGGCAAATGCATGGGCTGAAATCGCCTTTGAAAGGCGAAATCGCTCGTAAAAATCCTTTTCTAAAAAACAAGTGAAAATGATTTGGTAGCGATTGTACAAGTCTTTTTCTTCTTAAAACAGTTAAACTTAATATTTCGAACAATTCCGCGTCACTAACATATAAATCAGAATCTGAATATAGCGAAAACATATTAATTTTCTTTACCGATTTAATAAAATGTTCAGACACATAGAAATGAAATTAACCTCTTGTTCTTGCTTGCTATTTCGGCATCTGTCAAAAATATTTGTTCACTTAATCCGGGGTTAACTCACCAAATTTGCAGGGTTAACTCGGAGTTAGGTCAGGATTAAAATTGTCTGAAAAATATGTGCGTATGCCCCAAAACTCATTTTCCATTGGGCAAAAAGAAGTTTTCTTTTTGTCCTCCGAAGAAAAAAAAACTCTGCTGAGCAAGTTCCATTGGTTCTTCGGAATAAATCATCTTCATGGAGAGTTTTTCGTTTCCCGAATTCACTCCGTTGGAATTTTGAAGAAACGAATTTTTGAGTAAAACCAGTGGAAAACGAAAATAGTCATATGTCGTTTTCCATTGGGCAAAACGAAGTTTGTATTTTTTTTCTGTTCCGCACAGAAAAATCGGGAATGAAATCGGGATGAAACCAATGGAAAGCGACATTATTCTCATCTCACTTGCCATTCCATTTCATTTCCAAAAATGTACATTCGCAGCACTTACCCCAATAGTCCAATTGTCAACTCAAACCAAAATACCAACCCCATCGAACTTCACTCTAATGACTCGTAAATTTTTGTTGAAGTGTGACATTCGCAAATCTATAACTTTTCATTCTGTGTAAAATTCTGAGCAAATTCCGCTAAAAATATGGTAAATTCCTCCCCAAATATAACAAAATACTTGTCTCTTCACATTAAAATTTATTTATTTCAACTTTATTCACTAAAAACGGCCGTCCTTTTGTCAGATGGCTCGAGTTTCTTTGTCTCCCGTTTTCGTCGTCATGCAGCCGACATTTTTCACATAAACTTTGTAATTTCCAATTGTAGGGTCAAAACCAATCGGGCCAGAGTGGAAGTGGCGACAAAAAAGACGACAAGGACAAGAAGAAGAAGTATGAGCCACCAATTCCGACCCGTGTTGGCAAGAAGAAGCGCCGTGCCAAGGGACCCGATGCGGCGATGAAGCTGCCTCAGGTCACACCGCATACGCGGTGTCGCTTGAAGTTGTTGAAACTGGAGCGGATCAAGGACTACCTCATGATGGAGGATGAGTTCATCCGCAATCAGGAGCGACTGAAGCCGCAGGATGAGAAGAATGAAGAGGAACGTTCCAAGGTTGATGACCTCCGAGGTACACCCATGTCCGTGGGCAATCTGGAGGAAATTATCGACGATAACCATGCGATTGTGTCCACTTCAGTGGGCAGCGAACATTATGTTAGCATTTTGTCGTTTGTCGACAAGGATCAGCTGGAGCCAGGCTGCTCTGTGTTGCTCAACCACAAGGTACATGCCGTGGTGGGCGTGTTGAGTGACGACACTGATCCCATGGTGACTGTGATGAAGTTGGAGAAGGCGCCACAGGAGACATACGCTGATATTGGCGGCTTGGACACACAGATCCAGGAGATCAAGGAATCAGTAGAGTTGCCTTTGACCCATCCCGAGTACTACGAAGAGATGGGCATCAAGCCTCCAAAAGGTGTGATCTTGTATGGTGCTCCAGGTACTGGTAAGACATTGCTGGCCAAGGCCGTGGCCAACCAGACGTCGGCGACATTCTTGCGAGTAGTGGGTAGTGAGTTGATCCAGAAGTACTTGGGCGATGGCCCAAAGTTGGTGAGGGAGCTTTTCCGCGTAGCAGAGGAGCACGCTCCGTCAATTGTGTTCATCGATGAGATCGACGCAGTTGGCACAAAGCGGTATGACTCGAATTCCGGTGGAGAGCGCGAGATCCAGCGAACTATGTTGGAACTGTTGAATCAGCTCGACGGTTTCGACTCGAGGGGTGATGTCAAGGTAAGACAGACACATTGCTGAGTGGGAATGCAAGTAATCTTTCTTTCATCAGGTCATCATGGCAACGAATCGAATTGAAACCCTCGACCCAGCTCTCATCCGACCCGGTCGTATCGATAGGAAGATCGAGTTCCCCTTGCCCGACGAGAAGACCAAGCGACGCATTTTCACCATCCACACCTCCCGAATGACCCTGTCTGAGGATGTGAACCTCAGCGAACTGATTATGGCTAAAGATGATCTCTCTGGCGCGGACATCAAGGCGATTTGCACTGAAGCCGGCCTGATGGCACTCCGCGAACGCCGTATGAAAGTGACGAATGAGGACTTCAAGAAGTCCAAAGAGAGTGTGCTCTACAGAAAGAAGGAAGGAACACCCGAGGGCCTATACCTATAAATTATTTAACTGAAATTTAACCAATCACTTGAATTTTTATTATTTTTTTTCTAATTAACGTGTATTTGTGCTTATTGAGAAAATAAACTAGTAACAATGGGCAATTCCTGGGCGAAGACACCCTTCTGTTGATTCACGTAGTCCACTTGTTCGTTGGCAACTTCAGTTATTTTATTACCGAGCAGCTGTGGCATCTTAAAATGCGATTTGTCTTTAGCGTCGGAAATGTGTAGATTTTCGTATTTGGCTGATTCCATTCGCATGTCGTCGAGTGTGGTGTTCTTATTAATTACGTCAAAGAATGCCTTATATTTGGCTAGCTCAAAGCCGGTTAGAAAGCCACTTTCGTAGCCTGAATCGAACCCTTTTTGAAATACACTATCCCTTCCATCTGTTATACCATCAGAGTAGCCAACCTAAAGGTGAAATATGTGTATAACACCATGCGTACTATGACAGTTGTGCAAAAGTAGTGTGCAGTGAGGTTGGTTTTTTGTTTGGATTTAGAATAAATTACCTTTGACACGGTGTTGCAAACTCGGTTGTAGTTATATTCAGAAACACTACTGAAGTCGGCACTATTCTCATCGGTAAGTGACATTTGTGGATTGGTAGATAGTTAACAAATTTAGGAAAATATTTGCATACCTCGAGTGGTACAGTGGATACAGCCGGGACTCTGACAACACAAACAAACTTGAATTTGAGCAACCCTCTAAAGCGCACGTTATATTGTGTGGAGTGTGCATATATTTTTTTGCATATTGTTCCACACAAACTCACTTTTTGTAGATGGGCCAGAAGAAGTCCACAAATGTTTCCCCACAAAATAATTGTACAACACATTAATTCCAAGCTGAATGTTAACGGATCGGTAAACCTTTTTTTACGAACAACAAACTATTGAATATATGGTAAGTGAGGAATTTTTCATAACTGGGCGCTAAACCCATCCGGAAAGCGGAGTTTAAATAAATGAAATGCGCGAAGCAACACTGAAGGTAGTTTCTACTGAAATATTGGTTTGTCAAAAGTCAATTTTCAAAGCTCGATATCTCGAAAAGTTAGCGAGATATCAAAAAATGTCACGTATTATTTTTTGCTCAATTCATCGAGATCTATTAGAATACATCAAAGCATCTTGGCGCCACGGATATCGTAATCATTCCCTTAAACACAGATGTTTCGTGCCCAAACAAACATGAATATCAAGATTGATTGATTGTTTTTGTGTGCATTAGGATTTCATTAGTGTGTTTTTCATTCTTTAATCGTGGTAGATAGTTTGAAGCGCTGTTATGTGTGTTTCGAATAGTGGAACGCAAACAGACTAAAGACAAACCAGCGTGTTTAGAACTCAAATATGTAAGCTGTTTTTTTTTTTTAGAGACGATTCGTTCGCTGCAAGGGTTTTTTAAATTTTGGTGTCTATTATTTTCGATCAGTGAAACAAAAACTAAGTATTTTCTGTATGCATTTTAAAATCTTCCGCATTGCTATTTTGCAATAGGACTTTGAAAACATTAACATTCCTTTGTTTTTGTCTGCAAAACGTTTTTTCAAATGCTCCATTTAAAATGGAAAAGTCAGATGGTTTTTTTGTAGTCGCTTTGTAGCTATAGCAAAGTTGTACGTGAGCTCGTTTTATTAAAACTTCGTGTTCTAATTTGTGAAAGAAAAATTAGAATTTATTATTTGTGTTATTATAACTAACACATGTAAATGTGGCATAAAGGTCCGAACAGACACGGCATAAGTGGCCGAACCACTCGGATCTATTTTACAGCGGTTTAATTGTGGGCTCCGCACGGTTGGATATGCCATCCAGGTAGGAGTGAACGAATATAAAAACAGAAATGTAAATAAAAATTGCCGCGTTTCTGTGGTGTCTGTTCGAGCCCTAAATCTCTTAAACACAATAACGCTATTCTAATTATCATAATTACACACTGAACCGATATTGGGTTTAAAGATAATGATGTATTTTACATTAATGTGCATATATGCGTTAGATATTATTATTTTTTGTTATCAGTTCACCTACACCTTTTTTTTAGTTGCATAATGTCGGCAGAAGACGTCAGTCATCAGATCTTTGCCATCATTCAGGGTTTGCCAGCAGGTGCTACAAACGATGATCTTAGGAAAAGCATCCCCGATGTTACACCCGCTCTTCAAGTTGAAGGTCTAAATAAATTGCTGCAACAGGGTATAATTGAAGTTCTCAAAAAAGGCGAAAAACTTATTTACCGTGCAAAGGATCCCAAAAAGAGTGCTCTTCCCAAAGAAGCTGACAATGAAGAAAAGGTGGTATATGGAATAGTCGAGGAAGGTGCCAACAAAGGTATCTGGATTCGAGACATTCGTATGAAATCCAACTTGAATATGACACAGTTGAATAAGATCTTAAAGAACTTGGAAACAAAAAAGTTAATCAAAGCTGTTAAGTCTGTCAACGTAAGTGTAAAATCTGATTCCGAGTTGAAAATTTTATAATATCTATAAAACTATTTCTTTTAGGCCAGCAAAAAGAAGGTGTACATGCTTTATAACTTAGAGCCTGATCGATCTATTACTGGTGGGGCATGGTATCAAGATCAAGACTTTGAAGCTGAATTCGTTGATGTCCTTAATCAGCAATGTCTTCGTTTTTTACAAATGAAGCGAGAAACTGCGGAAAGCAAGCGAGATGGACCCTTGGCATTAAAACAAATGTCTTGTTGTACAGTCAAAGAAGTTCACAAATTCATATCGGATTTGGGAATCAGTAAAGTTAGTCTTGACGAGGATGATTTGGAAACAATTTTGAAAACGGTTGTATATGATGGTAATGCTGAGCGTATTTTAATGCCCAATGGTAATTATGTGTATCGAGCGATAAACTCCCCACTGACACCACCAGGTTTGGTGCAGATGCCCTGTGGTATCTGTCCGGTAATAAAGAATTGTTCAAACTGTGGAGAAGTAACACCAACGCTTTGTCAATATATGACTGAGTGGTTGGATTAGGATAAGAAATAAAGACTAAATATGAAGCCTGTTTTCTTTTATTTATTTCAATGTGATTACAAAAGTATTTTAGTTTAACTGGAAGGGCTATATTCCGTAATAGCAAAATATGTTGACTTAAAAACTACACAACTTAGCTATGTTATATTTGTTTCCAATCATAAAGAGGATTGATGGTGTATTCCGGTAAGGACAGTTTGACACAAAGTAAAGCGCAAAGGCGAAGTAACGGTAAGGCAAACGCGAACAAATCGGAAGTGATGGTCGTTACCAAAACGCTTGCTTAGTGTACTCTTCACGTTAGTATAATTCTATTAAAGCAGAAAGAACAATTTAAGTACCATTAGGTCTTATTCATGAGTGACAGTGCGCTATCTAGACGAACCCCACATGCGGATCAGTAGAAATGCGGTGAAGTGGGAGGGTTGTGATCCCTTATCTTCGGATCATAACCTCGCTGATAAAAGGAAGAAGAAGAAGAAGAAGTGAGCTATCTTGTAGGATTAATAAGGTTAGATAATTTTCGAGAAAGTTTGGTTGATCTGATCTGTTACAAGGAAGACCGAACTTAGTGCCAAGGCTTAATTATCGTACTAAAGCTCTGTTTATGTTTAAACTCTCACCTATGGTCACGATAGTAGTAAGCAAAAAAATAAGATCGCGGATACAAGTTACCGAAATAAGATTGCTTCGTAGTGTTGTTGGAATAACTCACAGAGATCCTGTGAGCAACAGCAGAGTATGCAAGGAGCTCAATGTTGAGCAGCTACTTCTCCAAACGGAACGGTATATAATTCTTTTTTTGCTTTTTTTTTTTATAATTTGCGCGAATTCACATATTACACACTGCAGGCGTTGGATAGACCCTATTTATGAGGTTACTCTTCACTACGTAGTGGGTAGTCATATCGTGTGTACATACTGCAGTACCATCTAAACACGGTCAGACAGAGAGAGAAAGATTAGTGTAGTGGTTTGAAACTCAAATATATATTAGGTCTATAAAAATTCCGGGGGCGGTGTTAGACATATTGGGAAATTTGTTTTCTGCTTTTATCTTTGCTTCTGCTTCGCAGCATGACGTTACCACTAAACCATCTCCACCCCCACCAATTATTTTCGTTACCTACTTCAAGAACGTGGCATGCTTGTTATGCCATCAGGGAAGTGACCCCAGGTAGGCCTGGGCATAGATGGTTGGGTCAAGCTCTACACATATCTTTTCTGGACCTGTCTGGATATTCCCCTGATAAGTTAGAATCAGTAGTGGAGGATCGAGATCTATGTATATGTATGTACATTACCGGTCACTTGCTTACCGGCAATGACGGCAATGCCATATGAATGGATTTTTGTTTGATTTTGTAAATATTTTAGTATAAAATAAAGGTCTAATCTAAATCCAAATTATAAAGTTGGTTTTTGCTTCAATCAATTTTTTAGAGTTTGTTATCAGGTAGCAGAGAGCAAGTGAAAATGAAAAGTTGAAAAATACAATCGAAGAGATATTACCGCTGAATTATGTGTGAGATCGTAATTTTAAATGAGGCAAATCCAGTGACCAGTCGTGTATTATGACTATTATTACAGAAACTATGCTTTATTGGCAATCCAATTGAAAGTCTCAATGCAAGCAAGGCCTTAGTTGCTCAATTTCAATTCTCACACGCACTCAATACACAAACCAACCCAACTCTACGTGGCCTGTCATACTAAGGCTGTCAAAATTGCAGCAAGAGAAGAAAATATACGAACTGAGCAATTTCTCGATTTATTCGTGTGAAATGTGAAAAACTGAAATTCCAAGCAGCAACCCGCAAATTTTTGTGCATTTTAACATCATTTAGACACTACATAGTATAATTAATCTGTTTTTGTTGAGTTTATAGCGACAATGGGTCTGTGCAAGTGTCCAAAGCGTAGAGTAACAAATCAATTCTGTTTCGAGCATCGCGTCAATGTTTGTGAACATTGTATGGTGACTAGTCATCCAAAGGTAAACCGCTCGTCGATAAATTAATTCCAATTAAACTAATGATCCATGTTACACCATCCACCCACAGTGCATCGTCCAATCGTACATTCAATGGTTGAAGGACAGCGACTATGTTTCAAACTGCACTTTATGCGGCTTAACTCTCGAGAATGGCGATTGCATTCGCTTGATTTGCTATCGTAAGTCATAGGTCAGTTGGTGGGTCAATTAGGAAGCCAATAAGCTCTGCTCTTTCAGATGTTTTCCACTGGGAGTGCTTGAATGCGCGTCAAGCTGCTCTTCCACCCACCACCGCGCCTGGTGGGCATACGTGCCCGACATGTTCCAATCCGATCTTTCCACCCTCGAATTTGCTTTCACCGGTCGCCGATGCATTGAAGAGCCGGCTGGGACAAGTGAATTGGGGCCGGAATGAACTGGGATTGCCAATGGTAATGGTATTTGGGGATATCACGTTCGACTCTTATTGCTTTTGTAGCTTTCAGATGAATCCTCTTCGAAGTTAAACACACAGTCGGCTGCTGTAAGTACGATGACGAAGGTACATCACAGCAATATTGAGCGAGCCAAGCCGAATGGAGCGTACTATAACAACGCCAACAGCAATCTAGAGAGTCCACATTCCGTGCTGTTGATGGATGCATTCAATCCTCCGTCGAATGATTCACAAGGTAATTGCTAAGTTTTGTTATTAGTTTCAAAGTTTACATATATAGCTTTCGCGAAAAAAAGCTATAGAAACGGTCATGCCAAACGGATAGTTTTTAACACTTACAAACATAGTTCAAACGTCTTCGGTCAGCTCATTAAACTGGTAAACAAATCTTATGCTCCTACTACATTCTTAAACGATGTTTAAATAGTTTTAACATCGCGTACCAATTTTAAGAATAGCTTTAAAACTTTCTGCATGCCAAACTATATGTCAAATATTGCGACCGTTATATAGTCCAGAAATAGAGAATTTTTTAAAACTGGTCAATAAGAAATTACCGTCATGATTTTTTTTGGAAAAGCAAGACCCATCTTTTAAAATATATCCCATCTAATCCAAATATGAAATTTAAACAAAATCGTTAGAGCCATTTTCGAGAGAATAGATTTTCTTAAATGACCATTATTTTGAATTTTTTAATAACTTCTTTGTTCTCGCCTTGTCCCGTTCATACAGGGTCAACTCTTCTAGTCCTTAGCGTCCAAAATATTCTATCTTGAGTTCCTACTTCGTTCAGGTTGTCCTTATGGTATTAAACCACATTGCCTTCGGTCTGCGTTTACTCTTCTTTCCTTCATTTGTCTTCACTCCTGTTTTTACTATATGTCCATCGTCTCCTTGAAACACATGTCAGTACCATCTTAGTTTCTTTTTTTTTTTGAGCGTTTCCGGTATGAGAAATATTGCCTCGAATAGTAGACATTTCTGTCTTTCTTCCGTAGCTTGCCATCAGGAGACCATCCAAGCATTCTCATCTCTGCCGTAATCAATTTCTGTTCGTGCACCTTAATAGTCGCATAACTAATCTTACTGGAAAAATAAACGATTAAAAAAATAAAAAAACTGATCTTACTTCCTCTTTCGTATACTTGCCTTTTAATTTCTTCGATAGCATAGCACTCCTGACCCCGACCTCCACTTCATCCAGCATACATTTATGAGGTGTGCACATCGTCTTCCACGGTACCGTCAGTAAGATAACTGCGCCGATATATTTAAATTTAGTGGCGCTGGCTATGAGCTTATCTCTAACTTCTATCACATTTCTTGGTTCGTAAGCATTGGGTTGCTGAAAGGAAAATGCACATGTTCCATTTTGGACACGCTCAGTCTTAAAACATGTTTTTCCAAAGCATCATTCCATTGGTTGAGTTCTTGCTCTACCTTCTCTGGATCTGTATCAGTCAACGCGATGTTATCGGAAATCTCCGTCATATTTGTTTGACAAACTACAGTTCGCTCGTTTCAGCCAGATCCTTAACCTTAATTCAACCGCGTTCTAAATATTTAAGTTCCTCTCGTCTATTTTTCGTTCACGTCACTAGATTATGGAATTCACTGCCCTTCCACTTAAGGGGTATTTCAAATGCAGCAAGCTTTAAGAATGCAATCCTCCTACATTTTTCGATGCAATCTTGAATTATATATATTTATATTTTCTGAACTTTAACTTTCTCAATACTTTTTGCTCTATCTCTTGTTTAATTTAATTTTTATTTATTTTGTTTTTTAATGTACACATGCAATTTGTTTTTATTAATACAATTCATCTTAAATCCATTTTTTATAATTTAAAAATCTGAATTCTAAATATCTACCTTGGTTATTCGTACTATAAAAGATTAAATCTTAATGTACATTCCTATCTTGAAAAATAAATTGAATTGAATTGAAATTGAATTGAACTCATGTATGTTTTGCAAAAGGTCCCTCTTTGACGAGTGCTGTATGGGTTATAAACCTATTAACCTCTTCACGATATGAACGGATGTCAGATCGAATATGCCTCGGAGGTGTAGGTAGGCTGAGTAGTTCTCTGTTCGGGTGATCGAGACAATTGGCAAACCAATGTGGTTTTGCTTATGAAGGAGAATTCCGAAGTTGCCACAAATAAATGATGTCTTCCTCTCTTTTTCTCATATCGGTTAGTTTCTACCTTTGTCCGGAGCTTACCTGTTCATAAAGGAAGTAAAATCCAATCGTGAAAGTATCCATTTCTCCACAATTTTTTATTTTTATTTTTTCGTGAGTAGGTGAAAAATCTTCATAGATGTGTGAGATTTTTATTCACTAAACAACACCTCCCTTCTACTGGTTTACTACGACTAAGTTTCCTTATCAAGTAGTTTTAGTTTCAAAAATATTCACGTTGGGCAGGTAGCTTTCCAGCAAAAGCACCTGTTAAAACCAGTGATTAAATGCGACTGGTCCTTATTGCGTTAAATTGAACGGTTTCGTTTTTTGTAGTCGGCGCACAAGGTTTGGCTCGTCCAGAACTTGTAGTATAATGTTGTTGCAATGACCATGCATGCGAATACGGAGTTTTTGACCAAAGTTCGTTATTTCGTGTCCAGAAAAATGCGTACATTTTTATTTCGCAATAGAAGTTTTATTTTGACTTCCCTAGCGTTGGACATAAATATATTTTTCTGATTAGCCATCTTCTGACAAAGCCATGTCAAAAACCTATTCTACCACATACAGTTGTATGGTAATGCTTTGATATCTCATAACGCTTTTTAATCTCTTTCCACTCTATCGATGCAATACGTTCAGCTTCTACGTACACATAACCAAAGATTGCCCGAATTTTTATTTTTTTTTGTCATTCTAAATCACACAGCATTCTCATCCAACTTTTATAAAATTCATGCCCCTGCACTATAAAGCAGGATTGAGATAAATCAAATTTTTGTACAGAGTTATTTTAGCTGTCGAGAAATGACTTTGCTACTCACTTTTCTTCTTATCCTTCTGTGTCAGTATAGTATTCACAGTATAGCTACCGTTGGCCCATTGAAGGTTCATCTGTCACCATCTATTCCAACCACATTTATTGACCTGTCGTTCGACTATGTCGAAGTAGCTAATACAATGTACATACCTTCTAGCCGACACCGTTGATTCTATCGAGAAAATTATTTCTTCCTCCTGAGGGGCTACTTCAACCAATCTAGACAACAAGAGATGCTTCGTCCGTTTTGATACATGTGGAATAAAGTTCACCCAGATAGGCTCCAGCTTGTCTGAATGTTCAACTCTATACATACATATAGTTAAACAAATCATATGCTTATAGCTACTTCACTATAAGATTGATATCCGGCGGGCACAGAGTAGAGATGATGATTTTATTCTGCGCGCCGTATGACTATGGCTGCTTTCAAAAATGTTACGCAATAATTATATTTGTGCAAGTGGCTTGTCAAGCATGTACGTTGCGTTGTATAAATCCATGGATCGATTGTTGTAGATAGTAGAAAGTGGTCTTTTTAATGCGAATTTATTAAAATAAACAAATTTTGGAGAAATCCGCATAGGTTTTCATTAGATTGAATAAGAAGATACGATACTTCACACTTCATCCTTCCGCTTTGTATGCAGGTCAAACTTAAAGATACAGTTACTGGGGTTTTTAATTAGGCTGATGATGAATAAATAAATAAAGAATTAAACTAATTGGAAGCATAATAAACCAACTAATAAAAATTCTCTTCCTGCCAACAGCTAATAGCAGACGTCCCTTATTACCAAGGCAATCACCTATCGGTGGAACTGATCGAGATGACAACAAATACAAGCGTCGGACACCCGCTGAGATATTTTCACGTTGGTCTCGCCGCTTCTATGCACCATCATCTCGGCCGCCCTGGCGACGAACATGGTTCCTGGTGCTAAGTGGAATTCTCGTATTTATTATAGTCATTTATTTGATGGCGTTCCTTGGTCGTGGTGGATCATCTGATTCTATCGATGACTCCTGGAACAATAATCCCAATCCTAATGTTCACTACTAATAGTAAAATCATGTGCGTCGACTAAAAGTCTAAAAAAACGAACTATGGGGCAATTGAAGTTAATTTAAATGAGAAACTCATTGTGATTCCGATTAACAAGAAAATATAAAACGAAACCAGAAACAGCAGTAGCAGCAGCAATGTAAACGACGTTACTTTCTACCCATGTAACACGTGCATGCATTATATTTCCTTCTATCTAATGTATTTTTTTAATTAAGTATAATTATATATTGTTTTTATATGTATCTAGTGGAATATCATCAAAATTCTAACTTTATATATAAAGAAATTAAAAAAAAATCACAAAGTATCAAACAAAATGATTTTTGTTTACAACAGTTTTTTCTTGTGTCGATAAATGGGCATGCAGACGAACTTCACAGTCAGCCAATCCACTATTGGCGTTGGACAGACACTGAAAAGTAATCTGTAAATTTTATATCTGCAAAATGAGATGTATCTTTATTTTAATTCGATTTATGTGCATTTTTTTACAGCTTACCTCATTGGTTCATGAATGTACATCGATCGTGGATGAGAGTTTGTGAGAGAATCTTTGAACTTATCCAGCAGTTGTTTATCGTTCATTTGATTTGGTGGCTTGAAACCTGATACAATTCTTAGGTATTCATTGTATTCGTTGAAATATTCACCGTATAACTCTTTTTGCTCGGAGTCAAAAGCGTTGTTCATTTCAACGGCGTGATCTTGTTGACGTGCAGAAATATTGCTGGCCATAACAAATGATCCGGGAATAAAATTGACAACGTCTACACCATACTTTTTTAATTCGATTCGTAAGGCATCATTCCAAAAGCGAAGAGCTGCTTTTGATGCAGCATATGGTGCTAGGCCAGGAAGACTCTGTGGGTAATTTGAAATGTTGAAAGATAAATGTAATTTGATATAATGTTGTCGTTTTTGGTTTTTCGACGATTGTATTTTTATTTGTCAGAAGATTTCTGAATCTATAACTTCAACGCGATAGTATAACTCTTTTAATGAATTTTCACAGTATAAGTTGGATCATCAAGAGTTAGGGAAGAGGGAATATTTGTTGGTGTAGTGGCTTTAAGCTATTAGGTCACTGCGTATACGTACTCGACGAGTGGTATCTGAAATAAACACGGAGAATTGCTTCAAAATCTACTATAGATAGTGTGTGACCGCATCACTACTTTATGAAGTACTAAACAAATATAATGGCTACGGTAGCAGCTTGAACCCACTAAATATCCCTCTATAGCCGAGCACATTATAAATAAATCGTGGCCACCCACGTAATATTGATCTAAACAAACGAACAATTCTAAAATTACGTAATGAATAAAACCATAATATTGGAAAAACGAAGACGGGAACGGAAATTTGGGTGAATATGAAACCAGTCTGATCAACCTTGATTCATATTCCCTCCGAAGACATGGTCTATTGCTAAACACACTTCCCATGAATTTAAATGAGAATCATTCCTATGCATGACTACTTTTATCTATTCCTCTCCTCTTTATAAAATATTCACCAGAGTTCTTTATGAAAAAAAAAAAAAAAAAATCATTCCAATCTCACCTGAAGGCCACAATGGCTTGTGATATTGATGATCCTTCCCCGATGCTGTCGTATTAGCGGCAACAATTCTTTGGTCAATCGCATTGTACCCAAAACATTTACATTAATTTGGGATTCAAAGAGATTCCTCGTCTGCCACTCGAATTCACCAAAACACATAACACCGGCATTATTGACCAGTGCCGTGAAGACATATCCATTTTCATTTCCAACCAAATTCCGTATTAAGTTGTGTGCCTGTACTATGGTATCATGTTTCAGAAGATCAACTTCCACTGTAATCATTCGTTTGGAATCGGAGACATTTTGCAGGAGCTTAGCACCCTCGGATTTACAACTGTGGCAACCAGAAACCACTGTCATGTTAAGAGAGTGGCAAAAAAGGGCCAAAGTGAAACTGAAAGTAATAAAGTTGGCTTGCAATAAAAAAAAAGGAAAAAGAGAATTAATAGATTAATTAATACCCTAAACCCGAATCACACCCGGTTATGAATACCAGATTTTTCGGTGATACAGCTTTTAATTTACCGCCACAACCGATAAGGTGGAACAATTTTCGAAACATTATGTATTTTGAAGGAGTATTTCTTCTGTGCCTTAGAATAGTTATAAGTAAAGTACTGGATTTTTGTGTAACCGATTTTTTTAGCTCGCGAGATCACGATCTTATCTCGTCGATGTAAACAAAATCACTGAGGTCTGTTGTAGGCGCACCACAAGTAAATCCGGCAAAGCAACATCGCGACAATCTATACCTGCAGTACAGGGCTGATATGGTATGTATGTATGTACATACTCGTACATTATATAGAGTGAATATTTTTATTAAAAAGTCAATGAAACCTGCCTGCGAACGTATTTGTATGCATGAACGTTTAGGTCGCGGGATTTACACAGATAAGTGGTCACTTGCTGTATGTACGTAGGAACGTATTTCAGTTTTGAATTTTTGGTAATTTTTCTTTGGTAGTTCCTTCGTTCGGATTTTCATGGATTTTACTTCCTCCGCTGATTCAGCGATTATTAGGTGGTAGCAGAACTGGATTAAGACTTAAGAGAATAAATAAAAAATAAAGTGCACGACTGAGTTGTACGTACTTGCATTTGAGTTTTAATTTTCTAAAACTAGGTGCGTTTTGGTGAGAATTATGCAAAGCCAAGTAAAAGCTGCTCCACAAAACGATCGCCAGTCAATCTGGTTTAAAACTTTTTTTTATTGTTTGAAGATTGTTGATTGACTTGAAATTGAAATGAAAAGTATGAAAAAGTTGTGCTTAAATTTGTGAAGTACTACTTACCCCGTTTATATGCAGAGTCGAGTAGTCGAGTCAGGTTCGAGTCCAGATTTCGATCTGAGTATTTCTACACACCGAGTCGAATGGTCCAAAAGTCCAAATGTGGTCGATCTGACAGATGAGTATAGCAGACACACTGGTTTTGATTGTGTTAGTGTTCTGTTTAGTTCTATTTTTTTGGATTTAATAAATATGAAATAACTGAACAGACAACCTTACCCGCAGCTAACCATGAACTTAATCAAAACAAAGCGATTTCCCACCCCGAACAAAAAAAAAAAAAAAAAACAAGAGAGATCTCACACACACAGAGACAACATGTCAGTTCAACCACTCGACCCAGGTATACATGCATTTTTCGGACTCGACCCAGCTCTGTAAGCTGAGTCGAGTCCAGTCGAACCCATTTGGACTCAAAAGGCGTTTATATGCATTTGGAACCAGTTTGGAACCAGTTCCGACTCTGCATATAAACGGGGTAACTGAATCATTCACCTTGAACCAAATTGAATGAAAAGGCTCTTTTCAGCGCCATCTGAAATTTAGTATCGCGAACTAAACATTCCAACTCCGTTTTGACTGGGAAAAAGAGCTGAAGTGGTTCCCAGTCACTTTTTGTCGTTGTACTTCGTGCTAAATCTTACTTCACTGAGAAGCGACGTCTCACCAAAACGCACCTACTGGGTAGGTATCATATCATATGCTGAGGGCTGGAGTTCCGCATTGCGGAACTCTCCGATTGTCTTGAAATTTTGTAGGAACATTCCACTATGCTTAAAAAGAAAGTACATAAAAGGTTTTTCGGAGACTACGACCGGAAGGGTGATTTTTTATTTAATGATTTGAGGGTGCTTTTCGGCATCTGTGGTTGGACCAATTTTTTTTATTTTTTTTGATAAAGAATAAAATGTGTGCTGTAGACTACGTACAAATCCTTAATATTGTTATGCTGTCATTTGCTAAAGAGGATATGCCGTTTAAACGGTAGTTCGTGCAGGATAATGACGCCAAGCGCTCCTCAAAGTTGGCTAAGAAATGATTTCAACAAAATAAAATTGCCATTCTGGAGTGACTATATATCACTGTTTTCCGATCAAAACCCGATAGAATACTTATGGGGTGTTCTTAAGCGTAAGATTGGGGATTTCTGAGTCAAAAACAAGGAGGAATTGTGGTCAAAAATACAAAATGCATGGCACTCCATACCTCTTTAGACTTGTGTCAAGTTAGTTCATTCCATGCGACGAATATGTGAAGCAGTTATTAAGAACAAAGGTGCAACGACTAAGTATTAAAAGAATATTAAACACTTTGACTGTAAAGTAGGTAGTCCTTAACAAAATAAATATATATTCTTTAAAATGTTGTTTCTTTTATTTTGTCCAGGCTAAAATTATAAAAATCTAAAAATCTAAAACTAAACATTTTCTATCATTTCCTGTGTTATTAATCAAAAAATATATTATTGGTCTTTTCCGTTACATTGAACACAACACATTAATACATGTTTCAATTACGTTCGTTTCTGAATCCTTTTTCTTTCTTCAAAAAAACGGTGCGAAACAAGTTTGTTTCTATTATTTTTTCCACCACTGTAGGTGGGGTAAGCGTTTAGCTCTCGAGATATAGAAGTTCTAAGGTATTGTAAACTTTAGCTCCAGGCCTCTGCCTGACTGTTCTTAACATACCCTTAACGGAGTAACGAAGTACGCGTAACCGACTAAATCGGCCCGGAAAGCGGAGTTTATTAAATTAATCGCACGAATCGCGCCACTTACCGACTGTTGGCCGCCACCTATGTATATATATTTATGTATGCATTGCATATACATACATAACATATGCAGCCATTTAAAAAAAAAATTAAACCCCTTCCGGTTTGAGTCGTTAAAAATTATTTTAGTACATACATATATACGAGTATGTAGTACCTATGTACATTATGCTTATTTGTGAGCGCCGCGGCGTAAGTGGTTAGTGTGTCGGATCACTGCACGTGAGGTTCCAAGTTCGAATCCCAGAAAACACCAACAAGTTTTTTCACGGTCCCACCTCTCGCGATCATCTGACAAACATCTGAGAGTATTGTTGTCTCGAAAAATCTTCTCAAAACAAATTGTCCTTCGGATACGGCACTAAACTGTAGATCCGTTCCATTCGTGTGAAAAATATGACGCACACAACATGAGTGGTTGCGAGAAGCTAGGCCCTGGCACTTGAAGAGCTGTTGCGCCAAATATTTATTTATTTTATTTACTCCACCTGTTGTTTATCGATTTTGAGAGGATTTCCGATAAACTAATAGCTATTATCAAAGCTACGTATGAAAGCTCCAAATGTCACGTTCTGCACAGAGGAAGGTTGTCTGAAGAATTTGAGATCCAAAGTGGGGTAAGACAAGGCTGTATTCTTTCACCAATACTATTCCTATTGGTGAAACGGAGGAATTCGATGGACTCTTATATCCTAACTGAATCATCTTGACAACGCTGATGATGTATGCTTACTCTCTCACAGAATTATGGACCTCCACCAAATGACAGCAGAAGTGGAGAGCCAGGCAGGCGTCGTCGGGCTGAAAATAAATACGGCAAAAACTAAACAACAACCTCATCGGCTCAAATACCGAGGAGAACATGGCGCAGAACAGTCGAGAAGGAAGCACGACAGTTGGGGAAAAGTTGGGGAGAGCTGAGACACATTGCCAGAAGCCGTACACGATGACGGGTATGCGTAGTAGAGGCCACAATTGACCACAATTGACACAATCTACTCTGGACTCTTTTTAATAGAAAGATACATCACTTAGTTACACAAACTAGTGGCGGATGCGTTGAGTTGGATAAATTTAAAAATAAAAAACGTAGTGTAATATAAGAAAGCTGGTTGCGGGGTGAAAGTGTAGAACATGAGAATAAATAAAAGCAGATAGAAGGTATTTATACAGCCATTACGAAAATATCCTGATTAGATCTTCATGTGTAAGCAATGTGTGGCCAAGCCGGAGTCGAAAAAAAGCCTTGATCGTATTTTTCGGACAGTTCTTTGGATAGGTGGAAGCTATGGCATCAGGATTTATGATTTTGGTAAGTGGGTATAGGCATTCCACTCTTCTTTTTGTTTTCCACTCCAAAAGCAATGGATCTGGTTCTTGATGTCCTTTTTATTGAAGATGAAGTGGGTTATCGATGGTTCTTGAACCGCAGCATTCGCTGTCGCATCCGCGTTTTCGTTGCCTTTTATTCCTACGTGCCCTGGAATCCATTAGAGCTTTAATTTCTTTTGGTTCTTTATCAGTTTGTCGCGAATGGCTACAATAATTAAGGTGTTATTGTTGATGTTGGTGATTGCCATGAGGGTAGAAAGGCTGTCCATACAAATGACAGTCTTAAATCTATCTGCCAGCGCCGTGGCCTGAAGAATGTGGCCTAAGCCGAAAACACTGATGCGAGATGTGGTAACAACCCTTTGGATAGGGGATCTCCGTTTTCATCGACCACGGCAAATGCAGTGCCGAATTCGGAACTTAGAACCATCAGTAAAGACGAATTTTCAATTGTGTTCTTTTTGGACTGTCGACGTTTCCAAAAACATCTGTTGGTAAACTTCGTTGGGAGTTGAGGCTTTAATTAGAGTGTTTAGAGAGAGGTTCACAGTCTCGCCCTTAAGTGCCCAAGGTGGAGAGGTTCCTATACTGTTGCATTGGATACATAATAGTACTTCAATATTTTTTGCCAAATTTAGAGTGTTGCTTAAGGCCGACGATATCTTCAAGCACCTCTTGCTTAGCAGTAACCTTTTAACATCTCTCTTGATTAAAGTGTCGTTTGGCTGGTTTAACTTTAACACAACTAGTGAAGTAAGTGTATTAACTCTTTGCTTAATTGATGGAAGACTGGATTCGGTAAGCATATTTATGATGGGAGTTGATCTGAAAGATTTTAGGCTTGTTCGTATCGCAGCGTTGTATACCAGTTCGATGAGTCTTAAGGAGGATGTTGAACACTTTCCATAGAAACATAATCCGAAGTCGATTTTGGATAGGATTATTGCCCGGGTTATACTTATCAAACTATTTATATGGCAAAAACTATTTTTAGAGCTAAGGTACTTAATAATATTAACCCTGGTAGATAACTTCCTTTTAAGACTAACACAATGATCCTTTAAAGTAAACCCTTTGTCAAAAATAACACCAAGTATACTTAGATTATGTACATTGCTTATACTAATATGGTTGAAATTGACAAAGATTTGCTTAGGGCAACTAGTTTTTCTACATACCTATGTGTAGAATTTTACATTTTTCCATCGATATCTTAGCGCCTGAAGACTTGCCACAGGTGTCAAGATCCGTAAGGACTTGGGAGAATATTGAAGATACTTCACCGATGTCTTTGCATTTAATAAACGCCCTATGAAAACAGAAATTTGGGACAATGAAGATCCGGCGGTTATAATTTAAAAAAACATAATCTTAGGTTTGTTGCTGCTGACCAGTTTATGCTAACAAAACTAATGCGTTAAGACCTCCAAATCGTGTTTAATGTCTGCAGCTTTTCGTTAGTCGAGAACCGAATTGCAGGAATAAGAACAACCTGTACATCAGCAAATCCAGATTTCTCAATTTTTATAAAGATCAGAAATAAAATAGGACCCAGTACGGAAATATAAAACTTCGTTTAGACTACGAATGCAAACATAAAATAAATGTAGCATTCAATGATTGTCTACGGTTTATTTATGACATACCAAGATATACTAGTGTTTCACACACATCTGTCTCGATGATTGCCTTGATTACCGTAACTTGTTGAAGTTGCATACCATCATTCATAACGACTGTGACTATATACTAAAATTAAATGCTCCGATTTGCCCAATCCGGTAGGAGTCTACGTCTAATCTTGCCAATAAAATTGCAAAGCAATCATTCTTTTTCACAGCATTTCGACTATGGAACAGACTTCCGGTTGAATTGCAAAGAACAAGGTCATCGGCTACATATACATATATTCACATCTATCAAATACTAATTGATGTCATTATTAAGAAGGAATTTTAGAATATCCAACTCGTTTGGAATAATACAACTCTATCACATTGACAAAGTTACATCAGTGGTTTTTTTTCTGATATTCACTGTGTTTACTTCTCGTTTTAACCCACAAAGCAATAACAGCACGAATACTGAGTATAATTTAGTCGGTAACTAAAAGTGGGTATAGCAAGTGAGTACATCGAATTGATTTAAATTTTAGTCTCAGTCGTAGGCGGCTTTGCTCTTCAAAGGCTTTACTATTGGTTAAATTGTCTATGCCAACAACCTTCACGGAACAAATATGTAGCTCCTTTGAATGTATAGGTATATTTTCTGCGCTATGTTCCTGAAAGTTTGTTGCCATCGGTCAAATACAGCACCACCTTAAATTCAGATTCTACTTCAAGAAGTGAGTTTAAAAGTTATTTTGCAGTGAGCTCTCAAAAAAACACAATTATAAAAAATCGGTTCAAATAAAATGACAATCATCGAAGAACTATAACCGGATTTACCTTCCAGATCGCTTCTGTTTATTTTTTATCAGCTGCAGTCTTTGGACACATGTTTAATCTGTTTATCTATTTATTGACTTATTGAAATCAATTGACATTAGCATTAAAGGCTATCGTTAAACCGTTTATTGAGGAGGATCGGCCGTAATTAGTACGGGAGTGGGATATGCTAAAAAGCGATTGTTTCGTATATTGAGGGAAGGAACGTATATGTTGAGAAGGCTTATGATTTCCGGGGAGTCAATCTCACCAATGATTATCCTATGTAAAAAAATAACTCTTGCCAAAGTTCTCCTAGCTTCAAGTGATTCTAAACTAATCAATTTTAACCTAGATTGATAGGATGGTAAATTATATGGATCGACCCAAGAGAGGGGTAAATCTAAGAAACATTTTTTGAATAGATTCAATTCAGGCGATGTGAACATTGTAGTATGGATACCAAACAAAAGATGTATATTCTAAAAGAGATCGAACAAACGATAGATATAATGTTCTAATAACATATGGGTCAGAAAACTTAGAGGCATGAGTTAACTATCTAGCAATATACCCAAATCTTTTATTAACGAGACCTGAGAAACAACTTTACCATCAATAGAATAAGTATGCATGAAACGTGATTTAAGACGAGAAAATGTAATAACGGAGCATTTTGTAACATTCAGAGAGAGGAGGTAATTTTGTTGAGCATATCAAATAAAACCTTTGAAGATAAATGTTTAAACATTGGAAGCAATGAATATCTTTTCCCGACAAATATATCTTAAAGTCATCAGCAAACATAAGTATATTACATTCAGTAAAGAAGTTAACAACATCAATAACAAACAAGATAAAAAAAAAGAGGACCAAAGTGGCTTCCTTGGGGGACGCTTGAGGTCACAGACATTTTATTGGAAATTTTGTTACAGAACCTTACACGTTGATATCTATCACATAGAAAGGATGAGAGCCAACGTAAAAAGGAAGATGGGAAACCTAATCTTTCAAGTTTATAAAGTAAAGTAAGTTTATAAAGCCGGAAGGAAGGATTAAAATTTAAATCCAATTTAGTCAAACCGTCCAGTGTCTTTTTCCGAAATTTCAATGTTATTAAAAATTGGAGTGGAAGAATCACCAAAGTAGGAAAAGAGATGTTCATCAATAACAGACAGATTGAAAAAATAAACCAAAGTTATTACAAATGGTTGTGGAATAATCAGCTGGCTGTCGGCATTATCCCGTTCTATCCGATATGGTTAAACAACTAATACTAATACTTACTTTTACAGTATTCCCATCTTGATTACATCAACGCTTTCCTGACAAAAGAAAATCTCAGCTGAAAACAAATTCCTCAAACTTAGCCCCCAATAAAACAGCGCATTTTATTTTTGTCTTAAGATGGTATATTGCAATTTTTTCAAAGTTTATCAATACAATAATTTGCAATATGTATGCTGTTGCTGTTGTTGATCTTGTTATCATTAGAATTTGGTAAAGTGTAGCATTAGTTTCTTTAACTTATTGCTTTTATTTAACAGTTTAATCTTAAATTTCATTTAGTTTTACAACACTTGATCAAATAGAAAAAATATGAAATTGCTTTCGTTAAGTTTAGACTTGTTTTCTTTATGTGGCTCTGCTTCGGTCAAAAAATATAGTATACTCTACAAAATTGTATACTTTCTTTTTCTTTATCGATTGAATATTATTTAACACTATGGTACATAATACATGCGAATTGGTTTTGTTTTATTTATAATTTTATTTAATTTTTAATATTTTCTCACTAAAGTTTTCTGTTCTCTCGTTTTACATACAAAATATATATTTTATTTTTTTTTTAATTTCACATTAAAAATAGTAATTACATATACATATATAATAGTATATAATATTTACATACATTATATAAAAAAGTAATACATATTCAATTAATTATTGCTTTTGCACAAAAACACAAGGCGACAAAGGTTTTCTTACTGCATAATAATAGAAATTGTATCTTATAGATTGTGATTTTTTTTTTCTAAATGTTAAGAAATTGTTTTTAAAACGATCGACAAAAAGGCTTTTAATTTATTTTCATATTGATTGATTCAGCTTAAAATTAACAAAAAAAAAATTATTTTTTTTCTTTTCCTGTTGCTAAAACTAAAATTGTGTAAAATTGTTTTCAATCTTTAAGTTTTGACTTTGCTTTTTCTTTATAAAAGAATTGAACGCACACAAAATTACTTAATTTGTTTGACTTTAGCTAAATTTTGCGCTAAGGAAATATTGTTTATTTTTGTTTGTGTTATAATAGATTTTTGTATTCTTATTTGTTTTTCTTTTTTTTATATTATTTTATTTATAAATATCACAACGCCTTCTATTTTGTTGGTTTTACTTTGTTTTTTTTTTTTTTTTGTTAAATGTTCTAAAAAATTAAATTACAATGTTCTTTTTCTCTTTTTTTTTTTTCTAGATATAAATAAAACAAAAAATATATTTAATAACATTAAAAAAATAATACAAAAGAATTTGAGGACAATATTGAAAACAATTTTTTTTTCTTAAAATTAGTTCTTTAAACAGTTTTATTTATTTTACCCACTCTTCTCACCTCGGCACATTTTTCTACAAAAATTTACTTTTAAACTTTACAAATACAATTCGTTTAACTATTATAAACTGACCAGCTTGGAAGGTTCGCTGGTAGGTGTGGTTAACTCAAGGGGATGCTTATTTTGCGAAGAGCACGTTGGTATTAGGGGACCAGAAACCGGTGTTAGACCGGTGCCGCCGTCCATAAGACTGTCGAAGTTGAACATTACACCACTAGATGGTGTTGTTATCGCAACACCGTTTATATCGGTGACGGTTTTTCCCATGACCATTGTCTGACCTGAAGTCATTTGCAGGGGTACATTAAGTGAGCTGGGTCGTTGTTTTGCAGGTCCACCCGGTTTTAGCATAGGTGGAGGTGAGTTCGTTATGGTGGGCGTATTCAAAGCAGAAGCAGAAGGTATCGACGCTGATATTGTAGAGACATTCGGTAATGGCGGCACCATGGCTGATGATGTCTGCGATAGCATGACACGTTTTGGTGATGGTGGCCCGTCATCAAGACTGTCTATGTTATCATTTGGTTCACTTTTTATGCACAAATCTGGCAAAATGGGCTTGAGGTCAAGTGGTGAACCGCGACCACGGTCACATGCATTAAAGGTAGGTAGAAGGTTGTTATTATTCGGCAGAATCTTGCGGCATTGGGAACGATGCGCTTCGAAAACGGCCTCTAATTCATCTTTGGCCTCATACAGGTTAGTGATTTCTTTCTGCAGACTATCACGACGTTTCTCTAGCACAGCAACTTCTTCGAGGAGTTCATTGGTTTGATCGACACGGCGCTTTCGACAGCGGGCCGCAGCCAATTTGTTGCGTTCGCGACGAATTCGACGTTTCTCCTCCTCTTCGGGGGACATATTTGTAGCTTTTGTCGGACGGCGACCGCCCTGATTACGGCGGGACGGAGTGTGTGTCGTTGTACCAGAAGTTGAGGAATTGGCACTGCCAGCGGCACGTGCCGCAGCTATGGCTCTATTTACTGATGTGAAATCATTGGTTGCATTTGAGGTGGTTGCGGTTGTATTGCCACCGCCGCCAGTACCATTACTTTGGAAGGACGGACTGTCGTTGGCATTGATTGTTGTGGCTACACTTGCTGTAAGAAAGAAATAATAACGATTAGTTAGTGGGTCTTGAGAAAGAATTGGATTAAATTGACTTACAAGTATCTGTTGTGGCCATGGAATTATCTTCGTTGATGATGGGAGTTTGCCATGAATTCTGCGAATCCTCAGACGATGGCGAACTGTTGGTTTCATTGTTGAATTCGGGGAAAGTAGTAAAGGGTGCTCGAGGCGGTACAAATCCGGCTTGATAAGGTGCAGGATTTGGCGAATCGCCTGTTAATTCCAGGAACGATTGTTCGATGTTATGTAGCATTGTTGGCGTTAGTGTTGGTGTGGTGAGTGTGGGCACACCACTTTGAATGCCTTCTAATGAGACAAGCTGCAAATCAAAAGAAAATATTATCAGATCAGGTATTCATACACACGGACAAGTTTAAAATGGCAATGGCTTGCCAGCAGGATTCGTGGAAGATAGTTCTTATTCAACCGGGGGTGGCACACTTAGTTCACTAAGTCATTCGAGGATACAAAAAATATAACATATTCTGAGAGTTAATGGATGTTGGAATAGAAATAGACCCGCATTATCCCCAAATCTTTCGATGTTTCCAAAACGAGATTCCCACCACCTGACATAAAATACCTACAATGAGAGAACAGGACTCTCCGAAAACCTAGTACCTAATATAACGGAAGGGCTTTTATTGGTCGGAAATTAAAACAAATATGTATTTGTTGTCCGCTGCAATAGCTACTCGGATAATATAAGGAAAAAACAGAGCAACCCACCGGATTGAACCGGTATTCCGCAACTTCATCGATTCAAAGCGAAAAAAGAAATTAATACAATAATAGCTTTTAAAAACGGCAATAGTCATATTTCGGAAAACAAGAACGGATATTTGGCGCGCCTGATGTTGGGCGCATTTTAAGTATCTAACATTCTGCTGGATTCAGTACTGAAAACAAAAGGTTGTTTGTTACTTTTGTCAGACAACATCAACAATATGTTTCTCACAAAATCTATGTTTTATACATACTATTATCAGCGCCGTATTTATTCTAAGAAACACATTGAGTCTACGTTAGTATGCAAGAGCTTTTTTTAAGATAAGCGTGCTAGGCAGCACGTTTACAAGATTTTTCTGAAATTTCAGTGGGAGTTTTCCAACGAACGCAAACATGTACAAACAAATCTGTAGAAATGGCAATAGGTAATAGATATTTCCACTTTTCCTTTTTTTATCATCTTCAGCCCACGTGGTGTGTAACAATATTTACAATAAACAACAACACCGACCTACGATGATGTGGGCAACAAAAAAACGATCTTTTCACAGCATCATGCTGCTAGGCGATGAGGGATAAAAACATACACCATGCAAAGCTTTCGTGTTCAGATCGTAAAAATTGTGTTCATGCCCCTTTTTGTTGTTTGAGGAGAGCAATAGTTTTTTGCAAATAGAAATGAATGAATGGAAAAACTTCGTAAGAAAAAATTATCTAAATTCTGTTCAACTTGTGTTGCTCAGAGCTAGTAGATGTTAGACGATGTGGATGTTGGTGATAGTTATTGTGTGGTGGATTTTATGTGTGCAAACTGGTGCTTCCTAGTTTTTCACCCTGATTCTATTTTTAACGATGAACTCGTTCGTTTCTTTGAATTCAAAAAAAAAAATAAAGAATTAAATTGAAAATGCTACTTGGTAGATTATTTTTTTTCTCCATTTTATTTATTTGTTTAATTGTTGCTGCCAGTTTATTATGCTGATACAAGATCGAGGGGAATTTTGTTTTTTATCTTATCGAGTCGGTGAAATATGCAGAACAAAATTTCGTTTCAGTTCTATGATTTTTGAAACAATGATAGGCAAATGCAAATCCAAAAACTAAAACACTGTCTACCTATTTCGTGCAGGTGTTGGTTGAGAGAGGAAATTATAATTTAATGAGGTGGGTAATTAATGTATACCCGCGTGTTGTTTTTTATTACTATTTTCCTTGTTTTTCTTACTCTGTATGTTCAAGGTCATGAGTATAACTACGGACATTATTCTCTTGTTATTTCTGTGCAATTGTAAATACTTAAAACGAGTTTGCAGGTTTTGTAAACAACTTTTATTTTGACGTAGGTCTGTTAACATTATCAGTGAACTATCTTAAAAGTATTTTTTATTGATATCGCAGAAATGAAATGGTGTGATGAGATGATGGTGTTAGGCTTCTTAGCTGGACTTTAAAGTGTAAAGCCTTGGTCACATAGTCATGTCACCTCTGAAACCATTAGACCCGAACACATGTGTTTGCATTACCATGGCCACTATTGAGAATGACAGTGATGTGATGGTACTCCCATTCTCATATTCCTTCATCAAGAGTGTAATTAAAGGGACTTAGATCTTTGCATAAAATATGGTAATGTGCAAATTTTACTAGGAATTTTAGAACTTTTAATAAAAGGAAACATTTTTTTTTTGCAAATGTTCATAGTAACTAGTTTGAACAGTCACTTTTTATGTACACACATACAGAGGAAGTATTGTACAATTCAAAGTGCTGTTGTCTTGTTGTAACGTACGACAGTTCAAATGAGGAACTGCTTGCCACCTGACATGACTATGGGAATAATGAAATAAAATGAAGTGACATTGACTCACTCCAAAAAACTGTATCATAAGAACCATCTCATTTATTTGAGTAGAAACATTTTTCGGAGGCTAAAGTGAACTAATGATGAGCATCCTGAGTGAACATGTGACCCGCTAGCTTGGACATCTTTAAGCGGTAGGTGTCACTGACGGTTTCTACTTTTAAATTGTCTGCCGTGCAGTTAGGCCACCCTGGACTATGCACCTACCATTGAGAAAAAGCGGGAACAAACAAGCAAACTAACCAGAATGGATCCTAAAAATTGTGAAGGGGTACCTACTATAAAGTATGCATCTAAATAAATATTTCCTTAAAATTTTATAGTAATAAAAAGTCAAAATTACTATCGAGGTTAGTACAATGGTGGACATACCATCTTTGATGCCGAATTTGACACTTGTGTGTACATATATAGAAGTGCATACTAAATATTAACGTCTATAAATCAGGTTAAAAGTTATCTAGGCTTTAAGCACAATACACTTGCATATGCATATACATATGTATGTACGTATGAGAAGAGATTATAAATTTTAATGGAAACAAACTAGATTTATAAATAATCATCTACATAATGTAGTATAGGAAAGACAGTAACAAAATAGCTGTTTTAAGTCTAAGGATAACGTATGTATTGTATATTAGTACATATTAACTTATAGTTTATAACATACATATATGATCAGCATCAAATAATATGTTGTAGCCTACTATTTTCAATCTATTTTTTTGTTAAATTGTTGAAATCAAATTAATAACACATTTTCAGTGCTTTAATTAAAAATCTAAAAAATGTATTGTACCTCAATAAAACTTATAGACATACGAGTATTGTTTAAGTTATTATTTGGACGCATATTTTGTAGTCTTTTCTGGGACTTAAAAAAAATTTTCTTTTTAAAGATGTTTGCGGTGAAGGTTTCGCTTTCTTTTGAAATGTTTATCTGAAGTCATAAATCTGATTTATGCGTGACAACCACGCCCAGAATAGAAGAATAACTACTAAGCAAACTATGGTTGCATTATTCTTCGAAGACTAACTTTTGAATTGATTTTGAATTTACTTGGGATAATAGCAAAACTAAAGTGAAGTGTTATTTTTCAAATCGAGAACAAACTTTTTTTTTTTAACAAAAGCTGGCAATAATTTTAAAGCAAAGTGAGAACAATGCATTATACAGCTAAACAATCTGAATACAAAAGAACTTGAATGTCTCCAATTTCAAATGATAAATTTCATACTCAACTCACAACCATACAAAGACCAATCTTCTCCCACGTCAAAAACGTTTCAAATTGTCCATAAATATAAAAAAAAAAAAGCTCTCTAACCACTACCAAATTCCAGATGTGCTTACTCTCTCGCCCAAGACAAATTAACTAACCAAATATGGTACTCAATTCAAAAATCAGTAAACAATTCTACAGAACGACACAGAGCCCCCTCATATCTATGGAGTGTAGCAAGCCCGCCTACATTGACAAGAAGAATCACATTCAATTGAATTAAATTAAAGTAATTAATTTGAATAATTTTTTTTTATTTTTTGTGGCGGGATCCATTCAACGTTTCTATATGCACAATCCACCTTCGGTGCGACTCGTCACGCGCCAGCCGCTGCCGCTTCGCTCTCAATCATTTCCAATTAAATCATCAATTTATATTTAAAAATTTCGTATTTTAATGTATTGTTATTTTTATCTTTTTACCTGTTGCATAAAAAGCTCACTGGCCAAGAAGTTTGCAATTTCGCAAGCATCCATATTTATAAATAAAATTCGTTAAATTTTCGTTTTGAAGATAGACGCGATGTATAGATGTGGGTAGTAGGTATTAATTATTATTTTAAAAACGGACAATCAACTAATATAAATAAATAAATAAAATCTCATGCACACAATAGTAAAAAAATTGAAAACAATTGTTTGATATAATAACACACGCGATATACTATATAGGTATATATATTATTATTTAAAAAACGACTTTTCTTAGAAAAGAATTAAAAATAAATTGTTTATTTATTTTTTGTTTTATCTAATTTCGCACAAAAGAAATTATTTCCTAGTATTTTTATATTTTTTCAATGAAATGTATTTTTAGCTTTTTTAGTTCGTTAGTTTAAAATTTATTTCAGTAAATGAGATTTATTTGTATTTTTTTATTTTTTTTTAAGAAAGTAAGACTTCATGTATTCATGTAAGAATACCGCTTTCTTGGTCGTTTTCTGGTGGTTTTTTGAATTTCAAATATTCAAATTCAGTTTTATCTAAGATTTGATTTATCCGTTCGTTATTATTTTGTAACTTCTGAGGTTGATTCGTCGTCATAAATTGGTATTCGAGTAATTCTTTCTTGAGTAGTTGTTCGCCGCAAATTATTGTTGCTGAGAACATAATATTTTTTTGTTTTTAATTAAAAAAACAAAAATTAAATTTTGCTGTATCGTTACGTTTTTTTTTTCTCTTTTTCAGCGTATAATTATATAATAATTCGCATGGAATATTTGAACTAGCGGTGTTATTGTAGATTGTTAAATTTTCGCGTTTTCAAAACCGAAATCGATGTAGTTAAGATTTTTTTTTATTTGTTGTAAAAATTCGTTCGTTCGTATGTATGTTGTATTTTCTTTTCCAAAAAATTTCACGCGATGATTTTATTTCTAGATTTATTTTTCATTTAGAAATTTTTATCCCGCTGAAGTGAGAGCTTTTCAAGCTTCAGGGGCTCGGACTCGGATTCGACTAATCAAGATAGATTTTCTGCGATATTTGCGAAGAGGAAATTTTCTTCGTCGCGCTTGTTTTTTTTTTTATCTTTTTCCTTCTTGTAGTGGTGAGTTCGCGCGCGCTTCTATTTCTTCCCTCACTCGTTGGATGGTGTATTTTTCTTTTTCTTTTAATTTCATTGCAGATTTAAATGTATCTGTCTATCTACCTAACTTCTAAGCGAATCCATGATGGGAAGGAATACAGACAGATACATGTTTAGATACATTTAGATACTGTGCTGTTAGTGTATTTTTTTTGTTTCTTTCAGTTCATTAAATTATTTTTCATTTTATTTTATATTTATATGTGTGTGCTGTTTTATTTCTTTTTTTTTTTAAATCATTTTTAGCTTCCTCGATGATCGCACTGCTTAGTGCTCTATGATGCCAAAACAGCGGCGGATTCCGTATGGTTTGTCTTTAATAGAAAGACGGATGGATTCTTTTTTTTTTTTTTGTCTTCCTGATGCCGACTTGTCTTCATTTCTCGGTTCTTCTGTTATTTTTTTTTTTTTTTTGCCGTAGAAGCAAATAGTTTATGGGATTGTTTTATTATTTCAAGATTGCTCAAGTTCCTTTTCTTTATATTAAAATTTCTGCCTCGTGTCACATCAATAAACTCATTTTCATTTGGCGTAACAGGTGTTTCGAATAATTCGTCATTTTTTGAAACGTGAAATTTTTGTGTTGAGCACGGTTGTAACAAATTTGCCAAGAATAAAAATGTTCATTTTTACGTCAGAAAAATTAAAAATTGTTTGCGGATTTTCGGGGATTTACATGATTGATGCGTGTACATGGGGTATTTTAGGATTTTCAGTGAATCTTGGTTGTAACATCTGCAAGGCAGAGATTAAGAATAACATTTTGAGGCTATTTTTGAAATGCAATAAAAATGAGGATGAGTTCGGTTGTTAATTACACACATTGTTGGGATAATTTAGGACATAAATAGTGATTCATAATTTGTAAGCATAAAAGCTCGACATAGGAGCATAATTAATGGCATACTTGCGTAATGCAAAGTGTTTGCCAATATGATGTTATGCAATTTTGATAAATTATGATTCAGTGGAATAGTGCCTTGGTGGTCTTCGAAAATGGGAATACAACATTGGCAAAGGAATGAAGCCGAAACATTTCATTTCTTCTTAATAGGCCCAAAACATCATAGCCTCGGTATAGTGGCAATGTGTTCTATTGTTGGATGAAAGGTTGTTGGTTTAAATTTCATCAAAAATCACTAAACAATTTGTCTAGTTATGAAATTAAATGCAATCGCACTCAGGTCACTAGGCAGAACAGGGAAGAAATAGTCTTAATAGGTTCATTATAAGTCCGGAAAAAGACATTAAGCTTTCTACCTCCTGAAGGACATGCATTGCAAACCATCTAGCAAAGAAGACACAGGTCAGGATTTTTCGCAAATATCTCACTCAATGTCAAATTTTAAGGAAAAAACCGTCAGGGACTTTATTTTCTATAAAAAAAATGATTTTCATATCTCTCGTAACATGGATCCCTTTCGAGATAAAGTTTCTAAGTTTAAGCTTATCCATAGATAGGTATTCTAAACACTTGTCTTTTGTAAGAACATTCTTTCTTATTTGCTTTCCTTTATACGTTCATCCATGATACAAACCACTTTACGAAAGAAAGCATTTGCCCTTTGCACCTATTAAATTTTACTGGGTCACAGATTAGAACTTTTTGTAAGTGTACATACATACGAGTATGTATGTAGGACTGTGAAGTGTAGACGCCCTCTCAGAGGTAGAACGGGATAATGGAAGTTGTGTGGGAGAAGATTGCGGAGTTAGTTGGTTTTTGGCTTTGTAAAAGGAAAGAACTTGTGAACATTATAAGTGACTATTAAATTGTAGACCTTTAATTGAAGAGAACGGTGTTTTACTTCCTCCAAACCCACATGTATGTAATATTTTTTATTAATTTTGCAAATAACGAAATAACGAAAATTTAAGCAAAATAAGGGCCCATGACACAAATAATCTGTAAGACAACCATCATAACTCTTATGATTTACATTAACAACCCGCTATAAATCACCCAAAAGTGCAGCTATAAAGTATTAAGAAGAAATCTCTTTCCACAGAAATGAAATGACCTGACTTTAATTAATTTAGACATTAAGACCCAAGTGACACTGTGTCATTAAAAAACACATGCGCCATGTCTTTTGTCCACCTAGTGATTCGCAATTTACACATTACCATCGTAAATGTTCCCCTTTTGGGTGGAATGACATTTTTTGCTAAAAAAAAAAAAAGTGAAGATGAGCCTCAAAGATTTATGCTTTATCACAGATTTCCAATCTACCGAAAAGCCTTTATGGTATAAGAGCGAAAAAAAAATTCAATCTTACATTATCCATACTCAGGCATGACCCAGGTGTGGCGAATATCAAACGAAACACTACGTAACTGATGGAAGGTTTAACTCGCGCCGGTGAAAATATGTGTTTCTTTTTGTCCACAAGACAACAACAAATTGTTGGTGGAATGAACTCGAAGTTGTTTTTTTTTTCTGGGTCTCTTACCAAAAAAACAAGCCACAAAGTGAGAAGGCGGCTCTTTATTGTCATGCAATGGATGGTAACAGCAGCAGTTAGTGTTTGGTTGATGAAATGACACACTTACATTTTTAATTAGCAAAAATGTTTTTTTTATTTTTATTTTGTTTTCGGTGAATTGTTAAGACAGTAGGCTTTATTTAAAAGAAAAAAACTAAGAAAAATAGATATGAACAAGGGCAGTCATGCCAAATGCGTATTTTTATCGAAATCGGGTTCAAAATTATGCTAATTAAAGACAGCCAAAACTGTTGATTTGACGTCATTTCAAGTGTAAACAGACGCGAGCGTATCTTTATAAAGAAAATATTTATTAAACAAAAAAAAGAAGCACCAATAGCACAAGTATTGTGTATTTCACACTGGGAGTGGTACCATGCAGACAGGTTTTATTAGTTCTGAGCATTTAATTTAAACATGTTAAAAGATAGAGACAGAGATTCTGAATAAGATGTTATTTTAACGTAACAACAAAAATGTCAACAACAGCCGCTGGTGACTATTTTAATCAAGATGATATTACCCATCCAATTCCGCACACCAATGCATTTCTTCGCGAACGACAGCACTCGTGAATTTGTTTATTCCTTACCGCATCGATAAAAAGAACCCCAAGCTTTCCAGCGACAATGAATGTCTACCGACTTCAACGCCGATATTAATGCAATCCTTCAGTTTGTGTGCCAAGCTCGACAAAAAAAAGGGGGGAAAGTAATATGTACGTCCAATCAAAAAATTTGTGGAGTTAATCAGGGTTATCGCGAATAAATTTTCCCTCGGAATTTTTCCCCCGAACAAAAATTAAGTATCTTCAAAAATAGGGAAAAAATTCATCGGGGAAAAATTAACTATCCCGATTACGTTGAAAATGCTCCTGAATTGCATTTCATGATACCTATTTTTTTCCGCGGATTTATTTCCTCTATTTTTAAGGTATCTAATTTTTGTTCGGGGGAGAAATTCCGACGGAAAATTTATTCACGATAACCCTGAATATTAAAAAATCGAATGATTGCATTGATGATCTTTCCAGACATTCACTTCAATCACCAGACTAATTCTACAAACAATGTTGCTAAATACCATGGTTTCCTCATAAGACGTAAACATTTTTTCCCCAGTCCTGTAGACTTGGCTACGATCTTTTAAACCTGGATTTGTCCGAGACTTCAATATAGATGACATGTTTGGGTACAGAGCCATATGATCGATAAATGCATAGGCATAGGCGATAAATGATAGAGATCTACGAATATATGTAAGTGTGCAAGATAGAGATCTATCTGGAAGTGTCAAAGCACCTAAGAATGATTTTTTGCACTTAATAAAGACGTTAACCTTGTGGAAGGAAATAAACAAAATTTCCTCATTCTATCATGAAATCAATTGAAAAATTGGCTTAGAATGAAACAAAGGACACCGACATTCTAGAAATATCTGCATATATGTATATGATATCCGTGGCCACAAAGAATAACCACTTTAGTCGATTTCCACAGATTCTCAGAAAACAAGTTTGAAGTTTTTGTTTTTCCCGAAAACGTATGGGATTTTGAAATTTTAGTCTTCTTTCTTATAATACCGCATAACTCGGTAATAAAGATAATAAAGTAAAATATTGATAGCATAAACTTCAAGTAACAGAGCATCTTCTTCTTAACTCAATTTCGTCCTAACTTCACTAAGACGGTTATGCCGTGTGGCCACATATATTGGAAATGATGGTGATGCAATAAATTATTAAGACTTTTACAATGCCTACTTATTAGTGAACGACACTTATGTACAGAATGCGAACCCCACAGGCGGATCAGTAGAAATGCGGTGAAGTGGGAGGGTTGTGATCCCTTATTTTCGGATCATAACCTCGCTGATAAAAGGAAGAAGAAGAAGAAGAAGAAGACAATTATATACAGAATACAGACAAATAACAATGCTTCTGCGGTAAGAATAAAATAATAAATAGAATTTCCTATTCCAAAAATATATATAATCTCTTTCTTTAGATAAATTTGAAATTTCCTCAATATACACCTGTGAAGTGTGGTAATTTATTATCTGAGAACATCACTAAATAACCGCAACGAGGAAACCCAACGAATAAAAATTTATCTTACGCGAAAATTTTTATATAAATAAAAATAAAAATTAAAACAAATCAATATAAATCCTTTCAAATTTTGAACTACTGCCAAAAAGCTGAGATCTACATATTGAGCTTTTCCTTCGGTTAGAACTTGTTAATAATTATTGTTCTATTGCATTTCACAAACAAAACTTTAGATTGCTTGCTTTTTGTCGATGATGGAATCGGTTTTTTTTTTTGCGATACAAAGATTACGTGCCAAAGAAAATTGAAAGTGTGCCCTCAGATGTTGAACACATTCCTCCATGTCGGACTGTGTCCGGTGATGTAGATAAAATTAAAATTTTGTTCATATCCCGCATTAGTGGGAATTCCATCTATTTCTTTGGTTTCGAAGCCTTTTGGGTGATTGCGCCGGACCGTACGTACTTGTAAAATTGTTTATCTACTTTGAATATTATTTTTAAAAGCGACACAGAGAGAGATTATTTCGCAGGAAAAAACCAGTATAAAGAAGTGTGCCGTTTTGAGATTCGATAAAAATTTATGTTATCAACGAAAAAGATTGTTTACCGAATTTATTTTACTTAAGTAAGGACGAAGCAAAAAACCGACAAATTTTTGTTACAGATTTATCGCCTTCAACGAAGAAGTATATGACTGGTGGAATTTGTAAAAATTCCATCGCCTAATGTGTGACCTCCGAATGACCATATTCTCCTTAATACCTATGTTGTACGAGTATACGCATAAATATATGAGAGACTTCGGCTTACGCACTTCTGGAATTCCGTTCGGACTTATGGGTTTTCCGAATAAGTAATAGGGAAATTTACAAAATTATTTTTTATATTAAGGTAAGAACGTATAATTAATGCATTAGCGTCTCAGAATTGGACTAGATATTAAATTTACTGCAGACATCATCTTAATAAATAAAAACGGGATGCAATGAACAAATCCGAAAAAACTATAGGGATTTTTTCAGTTGAATACATTTTTTTTTGGATTTCAACTTTTCGTTAAAATATCATGAAATTCAAAAGAATAGGCTGTACAATTGAATGACTACCAAAATCATGTTAAAATGGCCCAATTCTTGTTGAGAAAGTTACTTATTAAATATAAGCGACAGCTGAAATACGAGTATACTGTGTATCTATTCGAAGAAATATACTTGTACTCGTACTTTGGTGAACCTCACAGGCGGATCAGTAGAAATGCACTGAAGTGGATGGGTTATGATCTCTTGTTTTCGGATCATACCTTCACTGAAATAGGAAGAATATTCGTACTTTGGGTTTTGGAAATTCAAAGTCCTGTGTGTGCTGCGAGAAGGGGAACGATCATCTTGAATGCATACCCTTGTGAAACAGTGAAATTTAGGAACAGACATCATATTTTCTGCATAAACTAAAGTTCCACATTTGTTTTAAGAAATTGTGAAGGTCTGGTCATATAAATTTGTCACGGCCCTCAAATTTTTAGTTACCTTACTGAGTAAAAAGTAAAAGAACTAAAGGATTTCGAAGATTACGATATAAATCGCGACTTTTACTTCTAACGTGTCCAATATCCACATACTTAACGCATCATTTAATAGCTACGTTACGGTGGGCGCTGTGGTGTAAGTGGTTAGTGTGTCGGATCACTACGCATGAGGTTCCAAGTTCGAATCCCAGAAAACACTAAAAAGTTTTTTCACGGTCCCACCTCTCGCGAGCGTCTGACAAACATTCGAGAGTATTGTTGTCACGAAAAAGCTTCTCAAATCGCCGTTTGGATACGGCACTAAACTGTAGGTCCCTTCCATTCGTGTGAAAAATATAACGCACACAACATGAGTGGTTGCGTGAAGCTAGGCCCTGGCACTTAAAGAGTATATTTTGGTAATACATGTAATGTACTAACTATGTAATATCATTAGATACCTACTGAAATTCACTGAAAAAAAAAAAATCCTTTTCAGGAAATTAAACTGTCGGTGAGCACCTGCGTTTTAAGGTTCACGTTATCTAATCATTACCATCGACTACAATCGGTCTTTTAGCAATCATTGTTTATACGATAAGTTGTTTTCATTTAGTTCTATTGTTATCAATATACGCAACATGTTAACAAAAGAAGTATATGTATGTAAATACATGCATATATATGTATGTCTGTATTCCGTTAGACAAAGCAAAGCAAACTCCTTATATAAAATGTTTTGCTTTTTTGTGCGTCCTATTTAATAATGAAAAAAAGGTCTAAATTTGTCCGGTGTCCGCCTATAAGAGGTCTCTCTTAAGAGAGGTTTCAACTTATTGATGAGTATTGAATTCATTGATGAAATTCGCAAAGAATTCGCATTTGACTACTGTTTCTTTCTTAAGCAGTTCTGATACTATGCTATAGTTTACTTACGATAGTCATAAATCTCACTAAAAAACGTATAATTTAACAAAAAATACGTTGCTTTAAATCATAGATAAATAGGTCTAGTCTACTAAATGAAAAAAAAAAAAAAAACAAGCTCCTCGTATTTAAAAACAATAGCAATTCTGTAATAAATTGAAGACTTAAGAATTCCAGACATAGTTTCAGTTAATTTATTCAAAGATGTTAACAATCCCCTACAACATTAGCATACCTGCAAAGCAACTACTTGATTAAATATTTCACAGACATAAAAAAAGCAGACGGATTCACAAAGAACACATGTCTCAGGAATCATATTGCAACATTCCGCGCGTACTGATATCAATTTTCGCAGCTAATGACCTAGAAAACCATACTCTAGTCACACAAACATAAATTATAATCGACACCAACGACGGCGACGATACAAAGCAAAAAAAAAAAAAAGCCAATCACGACTGATTTGTTGGAAAGCCTCTCTGTGTCACCGTTCTGTACTAACGTCAGCCAGCAACAATCAAAATCAATTGATACTCCAGTCAGTCTTCGTCCAACCTACGTCATAATTATCAACCTCTCACATAAAAAAGGCGCACACATCTAATTAAAGCTCTAAATACGAGGGCTTATCTCAAATAAAACCGCAAAAATATCAAAAATATACAATGACTCAAAACTCGAACTTTATAAAGGCGAATCATCACTTTTTAATGCCACACCACAACCCCTACACTTCCTTTATTTCCGAAATCTTACACTATTACTATCTTTAAGTATAAACACAAAAAAAATATCAACAAATATATACGAAACGTTTATAAAAGAAAGAAAAAAAAATGTTACCATACCGACATCGCTTACGTGTTTCGTTATTTTTAAAACTGATTTCTAATGAAATGACGTAATACGATCACTTATTGTTGTTATTGCAATTTGCTTTTGCCTTATTTATACAAAATTTAACTTGTTTTTTTTTTTTTTTTTTTTTTTTTCTGATCGTGTAGGCAGTATGTGCACACTAGTAACTCACGCTTCTAATTTAGTAAAAAGCCAAACGCTTACTAATATCAAAAGAGTGTTGTGCTGAAAGCTTAGACCCTAGCGCCGCCGTATGCCATACCATTAGACTCGATCGAACGTGATCGTGTAGAGTTGTATAGCTTTTTCTAAATTCGAGTGGAATTGAGTCGGAATCTTGTTTTTGTTATTTTGTAGCTTGATTATCAGAAGAATAAGATTTCTATAGAATGGGAAACATTTTTTTTTTAAAGCTATCTATTTGGCTTAGATACTCTGATGAGATCTTTGGTTGATGGTGTGTGGAATGTTTTGACGCAAAAAAGGTCAACAAAAGTAGTGTCTTGAGAATTGCTTTTGGAGATAAAAAAAAAAGAATTATGACAGCTATTTCTGTGCTAAATGAGACTCATTTATAGATCTGGGAATGACTCTTTATTTATTTTGCTAGCTCTCTAGCCAAGCCTTGCGATTGCAGGAGAAAAAGTTAAACAGATAAATATTTGATTAGCGCGTATAAAGTATCTGTATCATCTTCCGGTCGAACAGAGATAAGATATTGAAGGTGGGGAAGGTATAATGCGTGTTTGCGAAATTGTTCGATAGAGAGGAAAAAAAAATGGGGGTTTTATGAATAACAATGTTTACTTAAGTACATACATACATTGAAAACTGTTTTTATTTAGGTTTGTGGGATTTTGAAATCTTTACTAAATTTTCATGTAAATCACGTGCAACATTGCAATCAATTGAAAAGTCACAAACCGTGAAACATTGTAACGTAAGTTGGCAGCGGATAAAATCAATTTCGAGTAGAAGCCTAAGAAGGCTCAAGCGAAGATGATCATGTGGCCTTATTTATGTATGTCTCGGGAGCAAATAAAAGTTCAATGAACATCAGAACGCCTGTAGTTCTGATCAATTGTAAAGCTCCAATTTATGTGGCCTGTGGTTGGGTCAAACTTTTTATACTCGTACATATCTTTTTAAAACAGCTGGGCAGAAATATTTTTTGGCAGCCTTTATAGTCCGGCACATACATACATGTTACATATGTAAACATTCTGGTCAGCAAATTGATAATGTAAACAACTTTCTCTTCTTAGGATACATTGTTCTGGCCGACGGTGAAATCGTATTGGATTTGTATGTACGAGTTACGGCCATATTATTCACTCCGGGTGTAAAGCAGGTTAAAGTGAATTTTAAACCCAACCATTTAATTCGCTTTTTTTAAACCCGAAAATTTAAACCTATGTTCATAATATTCACTCAAAATCATGCATTAAACCCGGTGGATTAAAGATGCATTTAACCCGGATTTAAAACAGTTTAAACTCGTTTTTAAACCGTTTTAAACCTACGTATTGTCAAAATTTTAAGTTGAAATTGTGTGCAGTTGGGTTTTCCCCTTTTTATACGATGAGGAGGAGGGTGGTTCACCATCTGCTGTCCTATCAGCTCTTCCAGAAATTCGTCTACTGACGATGAACACATCAACATTTCATCAATTTCACGAATGAAGTCCATTTTTTTTTCGGCCCTTGCTACTTTTTATATTTATTTCACTTTTCCTGCCTCCTGCGAACAAAGAAATGTCAAATGTGACTTCAACAAAACGAGTCAATATTATGAAATTTTGTTTTAATCCGAGTTAAAGTACTTAAACTGACTCCAGAGGTCAGTTTAAATTTGATCGGGTTAAACGCCAATCAGGTTTATACAATTGGGTTTAAGTTCGGGCTTACTTACTTACTTACTTAGGTGGCGCTACAGTTCGAGGTGAACCTGGGCCTCAACCAACAAGCCTCTCCATTTAGCTCGGTCTTTAGCTAATTGCCTCCAGTTGCGCACTCCAAGTTGGTCGAGGTCCCCTTGAACTTGTGCGCGCCACCTACGGCGATAATTCCCTCTACTGCGTCGTCCCTCGGGGTTAGATTCGAAGACTCTGCGAGCCGGAGCGTTGATGTCCATTCACTCTACATGTCCTAGCCATCTCAGACGTCCAATACGCAGTTTTTTGACTAGGTCGATGTCGCTGTACAGCTCGTATAGTTCGTGATTGAATCTTCTCCTCCAAAACCCGTCAACGCAAACGGGACCGAAAATCTTACGAAGAATTTTTCTCTCGAAGCGACCAAGGATATCTTCATCATCTTTTAATAAAGTCCAGTTCGGGCTTAACGAGTGAATATTATGAACTTGGGTTTAATTTTCGGGTTAAACTCACTTTAACCCGGATGAAATTTTAACCCGGGTTAAATTGAGTGAATAATATGGCCGTTAGTATCAAGGAAAGCAAAAGCTGCATTTGGTACGTTGTCAAAAATCTGAAAAAGATATGTTTTCAGAACAAAAACTTCGAGACAGTACTACCTTGTACGGGTGTGTAACATGGAAAGTAATTCGTTAGCGGCAGTCCTTTTTCAGCAGATATCTTAGCGTCACTTTAAGAAGTTTCGGCCTAGTCGTACCACAAACAAAAAGCTTAAAAGAAGATATAGGCTATGGTCACTCTTCTACCAGATTAAGTTAGAAGAGTAGGCACCCTAAGAAACATGGAGCAGAGCCATTTCAAGGGAATTTAAGCCTTACAAATTCTGTCTGAAATGGACTAGCATCACACCTGAATAGGAGAAGAATACTATTCTTTATCTCATAAAAAATGGTTCCAATTCTCTCCAAAGCTGACTGAGGAAATTCAGATTCATTAGCAGCTCCAAGTAATTTAAAATGAACCATACCGTCAAAAACCAATGCAAAGCGACATTTCCTCTCTTCTTCTTCCCCCTTTTCCCTTCCGCCCGTGTCCTGAGAACCAGTAAAGGGTATTAATAATCCCTTCGGCGCGCAAATGTAAAACAACCTGCATTACTCAGTATTGTCAGAATCTTGAACTGTTAAGATTGAAAATAACACACATTGCCACTCCACTCTCTTTTCAATCTCAAATTATTTTCCTCAAAGTTGGAGTAACAGCTAGTGATGGACAACATTCGAAAAAACATATTGAGCTCTGAACACTGACATCAGGTGGTGAGTACACACGACCCAACTAAGCAGTTATTGCGTAGAATGCATGCGATCGTCCTGTCGACTGACAACATTTATCAAATGAGTTAGCTAAATCACCCCATAACGCTACAAACTTGGTATGTAACTGACAATATTTCATCTGACACTACGGCAGATCTAGGAAAAAACCCACGAATATAAAATCGATACGCACCACCTCTTCATCGATTTCAAAGTTGCCTATGATAGTGTGTATAGACACGAGTTATGCAGAGCCATGTCTAATTTCGGCATCCCTGCCAAGCTTGTCCCCCTGTGGAGTCGAAAAGAACACCACCGAATCATTCGACGTTAGGAAAGGTCTAAGATAAGGTGACGCGCTATCATGCGATCTCTTTAATATAATATTTGAAAGAATTGTACGAAACTCACAAGCCACACAGGAGGTACAATCTTTGACAAGTCTGTACAACTAATTGCCTACGCGCCGATGACATTGGCATAGTCGGAAGAACTCAGCGGACCGTCAGTGGAGCGTTTGCGGGTATTGAGATCGAGGCAGCAAAGATGGGTTTAGCGGTCAATGAAAGTAAATCCAAATATATCCTGTCTACAAAAAGGAACACCCAATATCGGCGTCCACCACCAACAAGTTTTTACATGGTCCCACCTCTCGCGAGCGTCTGACTGACATCCGAGAGTATTGTTGTCACGAAAAAGCTTCTCAAATCGCCGTTCGGATACGGCACTAAATTGTAGATACCTTCCATTCGTGTGAAAAATATAACGCACACAACATGAGTGGTTGCGAGAAGCTAGGCCCTGGCACTTATTTATTTATTTATAATATCGGCGTCATGGACAGGACAGAACGCCGCAATAGACAGATATAATTTTTGAGAGAGTAAAGGACTTTGTCTACCTAGACTCTATGGTGAGCTCCGCAAGATACCAGTGGGGAGATCCAACGAAGAATTACTCTTGCCAATCGGTGTTTCTATGGGCTAAGAAGGTAAGGTAACTCTTTATAAGGCACTAATCATCCCAGTCCTGCTGTATGGCGCAGAGACATGGACTTTGTTAAATTGGATGAGGATGATCTCGATCTATTTGCGAGTAAAGTTCTCCGAGTGATTTTTGGTCCCGTCGAGTGGAGGAGAAGGTACAATGCCGAACTATAGGGCCTATACATGGACATCGACTTAGCCAAAAGAGTTCACATACAGCGACTAAAATAGCTGGGTCATGTAAAGCGGATGAAGCCCAGAGTTCCAGGCCGGAAAATTTTCGAATCCAATCCGGATGAACAACGCAGTAGGGAACGACCTAGCAGCAGGCGGCGCAAACAAGTGGAAGAGGACCTCAACCAACTTGGCGTGCGCAACTGGAGTTCAGCTGGCTCGTAACCGGGCTGCAGAGGTTTGTTGGTTGATGCCCAGGTCCATCCTGTAGCGCCACCGAAATAAGTTAGTAATATTTTGTAAGCCACTGAAATCATCAACTAATCAATTTGAGTCATGCAGTAATGAATTTAAATGATTAAACTCGAATAAAATAAGACCACATTATCAACCGCGAGTCAACATGTCGCGCGAATTATTTGCCGTTTTGGAATTATGGTTCCCGAACTAGGACTGACAGATGAAAGTTATGAGTTGCGTGAAATTATTTTTTTTGCTTTTCGTTCGTCAAATCAGCCACTGACTATTTGTTTTCACCTGATTTTGGCGAATGAGAAGTGTTTGATCCGCAGACCACAATAATAAATCTATAGTCGGATCAGAGCAATTAGCGTTCGACTCGCGAATGAGTGTCAAGTAGAACTAGATGTCACTAGTTAGGGAATATTGTAAAATTAATTTTCCTAAAAGTCAGTAGGTTCACCTCACCAATGTCTTCGATATATTTAAAAGAATTTTGTTCTAAATATAACAGGTAGTCGATCTTCTAAAAGTCTAGCGAATATACTCGTATGATACTATTTCCACTGTACATGTAGGTATGTATACAACAGAAAGCTTTTGACATTTCTATTTCTGGAAACTACTTCATAATTGCAATGTTGCATTCATGGTATCTTAAAGAAAATAACCGATCACCCACTGACGGATGTCACGCATTACTTGAAATAAATTGATTTTCAAAATTTTAAAACTCTTAATGCGCCGACTGCCATGACACCCGCACAAGATCAATCATTGCGAAATGCTTTTCGCTTTTTTCTTCTACATTTCTCCTTAATTGCTTATTTTGTAATTTATCGCTGATTGATTATTGTTTTCAAAATATTTCACCCAAAGCATTCCAATTACAGTATAAATATTTTCTTTAGCTTCTCCCCAGAAGTGCCGTGCAAAAAGTGAATGGCGGAAAAAAAGTTTAACGAACTTTGATTGAATTTTAATTTATATTTTTTTTTTCTTTGAAATTACAGCGAGAAAGAGACAAGAAATAAATAAAAGGATTGTCTTGTTTATTTCTCATGTCCGTTTTCGGGAACCACACCTTTCCTTTGAGTTTCCTTTTTTAAATTAACGCGCTCGGCGTGTCTCATCCCGCTTCCACTTTAGTGAAATATGCCAAACAAAGGCTCGTAAATTATATAAAGTAAGTATATACATATGTATGTGTGTGAGGTGTTATTGCAAAAAATAATGAATAAAGAGTTCTGTCGCGACAAAAGTTTGTATAGTTCTCCCCCATCGACAACGTCCGAATTCATCGTTCGCAATACATCAAAGTGATTACTTCTATGGTTAAGCGATAATAAAAAGAACCTCAAGTAAAAAAAAAAAAAAAAAAAAAACCACCCCTTCGTATGAATATTAAATAATTAACTTGCCGAAAAAAGTGCAAAAACATGGAAAGCAAAAAAATAAATAAACTGACAAAAAATTTGAACTTTGGACAAAGTTCGTTTCTACTAAGCAGCAGCCAACGCTTAACAGCCAGACTGTTGTGTCAGTCACACAACCACCCCACTTAATTTCTTTTTTTTTTCTTTATTTAGCGAATTTTCGAAATCCAAAGTATCTGTAAGGTTGATTTATTTAATGTGTTACTCTCTCTCACTCTCTGGCTGAATGAAGCGGCTAACAAAGGAAATCAAGCGCGCGGATGGTGGCAACAGAACAAGCAAACAGGCTTGCGTTCGCGTTCGTTGTTTTCGTGATCACGCAAGTAATGTGAGAATTGTGCATTTAAATAAATTCGCACAGTGGTGTTTAAAAATTTAAATCAGCTGAAAACTTGACGAAATTTTTCTCAGCTATTCTAACCTCTTTTTCAGTCAATTCTATATACAGATTATTGTTTTTTTTAGTAGACGCTTTAGTTTAGTTTTTTAGCAAAAGCAAACGCCAGTGTTTGGAATTTCCATAGCAAAGTTGTATCAAGTAAATTTATCAAAATTTTGCGAGGGCAACTTCCCTTGCCGGTGATTCACACTAAGTGGACTATTAAACAAATACAATACACAGTTAGAAGAACACGTGTAGTTGCTTCAGCCAGAAGTACTTGCCCAAGCCCAATGAAAAACGAAATTGCGCTGTCTTTCAGGAAATTTGAGATTTTACTTACTCATTTCTGTATTGTGCGTTGTTGTATCTGCCACTACTTGGAAAACACAGCCGTGGTTGGGAAATATTAATAGCTTGGAAAATCCCAATGTTACTAGAATTAATTAGAACTATCCGTGGATTGGGTGTTTTATACTTCTCTGTTACCCCTTTCTGATTCTGGGTTGGATGAGTTTAATTAGTTGAGGCACAGAACACTTTTAGCCAAACAACACTTTAGAAATAAGTTAAGAAAAAGTCTCTAGTAACACATTAGTGTTGTTTTCATTGAACTAGTTGAATCGATGAAGTGCAAACGACATGATAAACGTACACTATTCGATTTGGAGCATCTCAACGTATAGTACTTCGTCTTTTGTGGACAGATACGATAGGTCTATAGTACTGTGATTGAAGTAAAGGAGCCAAGTGGTAACAATTGAATGTTGTTCCCATTAGTCTTTGTTGAGGCCCATCAAAAATTAACTTCATCGATCGGCAATTTCTTAATTTTTGAATGACACCTAAATCAGAAAGATAGAACAGATAGAACATAGATAGATAGAACATAGAACAGAGATAGAGCTCTTAAAGCAATAACCTCTTAAGTGTCTTAACAGTTTTTCAACGGTCCCATATCTCGCGAGCGTCTGACAAACATCCGAGAGTATTGTTGTCACGAAAAAGCTTCTCAAATCGCCGTTCGGAGTCGGCATTAAACTGTAGGTCCCTTCCATTCGTGTGAAAAATATAACGCACACAACATGAGTGGTTGCGTGCAGCTAGGCCCTGGCACTTTAAAAGCTGTTGCGCCAAATATTTGTATTTGTATTTCTGTGGTAACATTTTTCTTTGAAATTTTCCGAAACACAGTTAAATCTTTCTATGCATTATTCATAATATTTTATTCCATCGACAACAGTAATTGAGAGCTAATTTCTGAACACCACTGTCGTTACACCGTCTCCGTTAATTTCTAAAAAAAAAAAAAAACATTTTAAGTCAGCCAAGTCGCATTTGACTTAAACTTAACCAAGGGACACGTGCGTTTAGCCAAAGATACTTTTTAGTGTTTTTTTTTTGTCCAACAAGGAGCTCTCTTATTTGTTTCTTTATTTTATTTATATACTTTTGCACGGATCTCTTTCTCTCTTTCTTGGTTTGTCTATATTTGCATTCGACTTCTGAAAAAGGGGCAACCATAATTAGGACAGTGATATGTTTTTGTACCCTGTTTTCTCCGCTCTGACTGTGGGTGGTTTTTCAAGTAATATTTGGAAGTGGTAGCCTTTGTTCGCTGGTGCTGTCCCGCAGATATAAAAACATATGGAGAACCAAACAAATAAGCTGATTGACATCTCTGCGTGGGGTGGGTGTAGTGTAGATTCGTGTTTTGTATCCGTTCCTTTTTTTTTTGCGCTCTTAATATACCGTAAGTCATTGACTCTTGGGAGATAATATACTTTTTCCTTGATTTATATCAAATTTAAGTCACGTAAAAAATAATCTTCAATTTCTTTATTTCTTTAAAAAAAAAAAAAAAGTTATAATAAAATATCGGCGCACTTAATTGCAGTCGCGAGTCTGTGTGTACCTGTGCAATTTGAAAAATACTTTCTGTCACCGAAGTGGACAGAAGATATATTGCGATTTTTTTGTGATTTATTTCATCATTCTCGATTAAAATGACGATGAGGGGTTTTTTTAAGTTTTGCTTTTTGTATTCTTTGTACAACACATTTGCATGAATCGCAGATTGAACTAGAAAAAATAAAAACACCAATAAAAAACGGGTTGTTGTAAGCGAACAATCTCTACTTTAAGGAAGATGTGGTAAAATCACAGAAGTAGGAATATTAAATTAAAGTGCATGTGCACGTATACCTATATATTATAGATACAACATTCTTTTTACATATGTAGATTTTTATTAACAACATAGCGATTGTATCTATTCGATTAAAATGATGATAATTAATATTTCGCAGGCAAAGGCTTGTATCCCGAATCGAATGGATGACCTCTTACCTTACGCCAGGGCTGTTGCTATCAACACACCAATAATTCTGAGCATGTTAAGAGTGGCAATTGCATATGTTTGAATTAATGTACATATTTTAGTTTAGTTATGTTTGCCTTCTGTTTTATTGTACTTTTTTGTTCCCTAGACATGTGGATTTAATTTTATGCGAAACAATTAAGTTAAGTACGTTAATGGTATTTTGTAATTATAAAAAAAAAAAACAAAAAGAGCAATACTGAAAGATCGTGATGCTTTAAATTTAATTGGTAAACCGTGTATTGGGTGTGTATTGTAAGTTAACTTAGCTTGAGAACCAACTCAGTTTAAGACCCATAATTTACATACATATGTATTGATTACCTTGGGGGTATCTTTTGTATAGTTATAGTTGAAGGGCAATGCTTCAAGGTTTTTCAATTGAAAGAGTTAAATTTTAAAGATAATTGCAAAAAAGTGTCCTTTTAGCCCTCACTTGTAAAGTGACAATAACTGTTATATCAGCCAACGATCACTGATCAACCTACTAGTTTTATAAATGAAAGTACTTGACAAATATATAAAAACTTTATTAAAAGTTATACAATGCAAATGAAGGTGGTAGATCATTCCGGAGCTTCACGTCAGAAAATCTAAAGGGAAATTAAAAAATGTCAATGAGGAACTTGATTTTAATTTGTTTTTTTTATAAACTTTTCTCGGGAAAGGCGAACCTATAAAACTGAACCAGAGATGTCTGGTAATTCTGCGATGTAAATTATAGTTTTCTGCAGCTAAGGCAGTTTCTATCTTTTCAGACGAGATTTTAATCAATTCCTTAAGACGTTTGCTTTAGTGCTAAGTTATAGCTATAAGCTTAAGCAATTTAAGATCTTGGTTGATTGGTTAGGATCGACCCTCGATGAAGATGCACTTAGACCAGAGGTAGGTCCATTTTACTGCCGATGTGTAAAGTAGGTGGGTCACCCTCTTGCTCTAGGAACTATTTGCTTCGTTGTATGAATGCGTTCATTTTAGACGTGCAGGCGTTGCTGAGATCAATAAGATCATGGAAAAAGTATATACCTAGGGTGACCTTCTTCCTCTTCATCCCTACAGCTTCTGCAGAAATCGTTGTAGGTGATGCCTGGAGAGGGTACCTCTCTTGAGCCCGATGGACCTAGATTTGTTAAGTTTTGGCCCAATTTGTCTGGCGGTGTTGCATTGGCCTGGATGTTGCGATCGGAGATTAGCCACTTTCTCCGCGTCGCGTCGGTTTAAATAAGGCACTTAACCCTTTGTGTGACAGTAGTTCCACCGTGGAACCTAACACACGTACTTGCATTGGGCAATATTACCACATACAAGTTTTACCGTTGTTTAGTGAATTTCATACAAGAGACATATTTAACATAATTATAGGTGGGCGCCGTGGCGTAAGTGGTTAGTGTGTCGGATCACTACGCATGAGGTTCCAAGTTCGAATCCCAGAAAATACCAAAAAGTTTTTTCACGGCCCCACCTCTCGCGGGCGTCTGACAAACATCCGAGAGTATTGTTGTCACGAAAAATCTTTCAAATCGCTGTTCGGCACTGAATTATAGATCCCTTCCATTCATGTGAAAAATATAACGCACACAACATGAGTGGTTGCGACAAGCTAGGCCCTGGCACTTTAAAGAGCTGTTGCACCAAATATTTGTATTTTGTATAGGTAAATAGAATTTATAAAAAAAAAATGTTTTTTAGAAAAATTTATTTGGTCCGCAAAGGGTTAACATAAGACGTTGGTACTTCGATGTCGATAAGGCTTATGCTGTTTACACCAGAGAAGATTTGCCGAGCCAGTTCCTCAGCTGCACAATTCCCCGGTATGTCACAGTGACCTGTTACCCAGCAAAGGATGAGGTTGTACTTACCAGCTACCTCGCGAAGAGATACGCGGCAGTCTTTCACTGCCTTAAATCTCGTAGTGCTGGATGCGAGGGATTTGATGGCTGTCTGCTTATCGACGTAGATAACAATATCCGATGTTGGAAGTGTGTTAGCCGCTAGTCAGTCAGCGGGTTGGCGAACTTCGGTAACTTCGGCCTGAAAAACGCTGCAGTGGTTTGGAAGATTAAAAGAGAGGTGGTCTTCTGAGAAAATTCCGGCACCGATTCCGTCTTTGGTTTTGGACCCATCCGTGAAAATTGACAGCGATTTATTGTATAGGACATGGCGTTGCGTCCACTCAGTTCTGTCCGGTATTGAATGCATGTAGCCCTATATTCAGTGGGCAGGTGATCAGTGGAACTGGGGAGATGACCGTACGTCGAAAGTATTTTGGCGTGTCCCGTGAGTTGCTCCTTCCACTGCTTGGGATGACGGTACGTCGAAAGTATTTTGGCGTGTCCCGTGAGATGCTCCTTCCACTACTTGGGATGACGATGTCGATCGGAAGTAGGTGGAGCATAGTTTGGAGCGCCGCTGTGGGAGAAGTTCTCAGTGCACCGGTAATGCTGAGACATGCAATTCGCTGAGTTTTTTTTCATTATGGATAGGCTGGACTTCTACTTCAGGGCGGCCCATCATACCAGTACCAGTAATTTAAGATCTAACCCATACAAATTACAGCACTATCTAGAACATTTTGAGAAAAAGCAAGTGCTTTAACTCTACTCTTTAACCACGTAAGTGTAAAGTTAATCCGTGCAGCTGTAGAATTGAGAGACAACTTATCTAACTCATTTATACTATCAATGCCAAATGTGTACTTCGTTGTAGGGTATTTCATAATTTCAAGCAATCGGAGAAATCTCAATATGATTGAGCAGTAATAATACGATCTGAAGGGTGTGCCACAATATGAGACACATTGCGCAGGTCAGTGGGATAGGCATTTTTTAAATTTACTATCGAGTTTCAGTTTATGTAAAGGTCACCAACCTGATTACATTTAGTCTGATCTTAGCATAGAAAATTACAAAAAAAAATTCCGTTTTATTTTGACCTCTAGTTATACTTTACTCTAATATCATTAGCATGTTAATAAAATTTAAAATACACAACATTTAATACCAAACCAAGTGGCCAAGTTAATACCTTGTCAATAACAATTAGTAAGAGTATTCCCCCTAAAACGATAAAACAACAACATACTCACACTCATACACATTGCAATATTAATTTTTGCTAGTTAAATTAACATCCAAAAGCGCGAAAACAACGACAGCCATCTAATAAAAATGACGACTTCCTCAATTTTTACGATCAATTAAGCCTCTGTCTATCCTCTAAAAACAATCCTACATCAACAAATTCTTCCATACTCTTGATTGTTCTCAATTACTTTCTGAGTTCTTAAAACTCAGTTCCAAAATTTGGATGCAACTTTTTTTTTTTGCGCGGTTTTTCCCCCCAACCGATCTCCAATGAAATAGCAAACAAAAGCTAATTTCTTCCGAACAACAATTAACAAAAATAAAATCCGGTTTTGCACGTAAATACCGAGAGGTTATGTGTTACCCAAAATTATACAAAGTATTCACCTTGACGGACACCAACTTATTTTTATTTTTTTTTTGTATTATAAATATTTTGTAATTTACACACATCACACTAAAGTAATAAAAACCCAGAGCAGTGCTAATAACAAATTGAATTGGCTTTTGAAAAAAAAAATCAACATCTCGTACTGGAATTCTACGAAAAACCTTAAATTAAGTTTCATATACTCGTATAATCGGAAATTCCAAAAGAAGAGGAGTGTGTGTGGTGAGCCAGCCCACTCAATGCATTATTGCAGTGTATCTTGTCTGCAAATTACTCTTCCAAGAAATTCAGAAAAAATGCCAAAACTTGCAAATGGTTCCAGGAAAAAATAAACTCTCAACCCCCCCGCGCTAAAGAAAATACTCGTCGTCGTTACACCCGGCAACTGAAATCGAAAGCGAAACCAACCATAAAAAGGAAAGGGAGCCAACAAATAGTCAGTTGACAGAAAATTTACGGGCTTTTGAGTTTTTCCAGCGAAAAGGAAAATTCGTTAGCTTCATGGTCAATATTGTTTGCTGGATTAGGCACCACCAAAACGGCACTATGTGCCAGGAGACATGGTGAGCTCCGGTCGGTTAGACCTTAAACTAGTTTCATGTAGCTTTTCATATTTTTCGCTCGTTTTTTTGTGTTCTTCCAATTTTCAGATCTATGATAGTATCTATACGAGTGTATCTATCGATCCCAGATTGAATTAATTCGGAGCGGTGCCAAGAAAAAAAAACTTTTATTTGTCCATTTTTCTCCAACAAAATCGTTTTCAATGGAAAAGTAATCAGTTTGTAACATGTTAGCGATATTTCATTACGAATGCTGCGTGGAGAGTTGAGTTCGTAGAAATACGAGCATGGACTGTGTATGTCGTCGCAAGATAAAATAATTTATTAAATGAAATTAAAAAAAAAAACTCCGTTTATCTTAAAAAAAAAAAAAGAAACAAGAAATTGCGCTTGTTACATTTGTTTGTGATAAGATTGATTTTGTTTTTGAGTATTTTTTTTTCTCTTTTTGCTTTAAAACCAACACTTGTCTGAGTATAAACATTATTTGTACATACTACATAGATATTTTTGGGTTTTCCCCGGTGGCGAATGACCAATGTAGTCTCTCACAAATAAAACAGATGTGTAGCGAAAAAGTTCATTGAATTTCCTTAGCACGTTTCACTGCGAACAAATTTACACAAAAAAAAAAACATAAATATATACATAGGTACATACAAGTAAAGCTCGCTAATTAGAAGCGAAATACAAGAGAAAAAAAAATTGAAAAACAAGGAATAAGTTAAAACTCAACCATTGGAAACAATGATTCGCTTTGTTTAATTTTTAATCTAGAATTTTCATTTTATTTCGTGAAATTAAATTGGCGATAATTAACGTGCAGTTTTAAGATTGCAGATTTAATTGAATGTACACATGGATCACGTGAATTAGATTTATTTATTTTTTTTTTTTTTAGTTTTTATTGGAAATTCAGCGAACAGGAAATAATTATGAGAGAATTTTTTTTTAAGATAATTTAAGAAAAAAATTTATTTATGCTGTTAGGAATCTAAATGGATTGGCATTCATTCAAAGTGTTTAAAGATTTTCACAGTTTTACTTAATTTCTTTTTGAGAGGCAATAATAATTTCATCAAAGTGAAAAAAAATGGGATAAATATAACAATGATACGCTTTTTAATATGAATTCGAGGGTAATTGTCTGGGGGACATATAAATATGTTAGGATATGTCAAAAGAGACAGTGAAAAAAATAATTTTAAAATTTTCCCAAGTCTAGTATACGAAAATAATTTATTACCTAGATCTGTCAGACAGTCTGAGGAATATTCTGTCTTTGTAATTTATTTTGGATTTTACTCTACTTGGAATAAAAATAAAAAATCAGCTCCAAACAACTTTTGACCTAGCTATTGACATAGAAATCTTCTTATACTAGATCTAAAAACGAATATTACAGAATTCACAAGCCAAACTAGAGGGAATTGATCACCAATTCTAGTGCCATCTACGCATTAAAAATGATTACAAGTTTTCTAACATGACTATTAAAAATTCACTCATCCATGTATGCTGTCCTTCCAAAGGTCAATTCAAATTGAAACACAAAATACGGACATTAAACCTTTTCATGAATAAAATAAATATCATCTCAAAGTAGATACATACATAGGTACCTATCAAAGTTCGTAAGATAAATCAAAGAACCTTCAAGTTTTTATGACACCTGATGCCTTTACAAACCTCTTATACTCGTAAATGCCATAATTTTTAATTTTAGCTCACAAGAGTGACGACACATCATACTCGATGAGAACCTTGTAAATACCACGATTGTGACTTTGAAAAATATAAAAATAAAAATAAATTTGATTATTCTAATAAACCTAAACAGTTGTAGTTGAGAAGGAGAAATTCTGCCGGAAATATATCAAATATTCTTATTTTCTTTAGGCCTGCTCAACATTAGCATATTACGACGGTTTTAAGTGTCAACTATATTTTCGCAACATCACACTGTCCATATTGGGTAAACATTTGAATACCACAATTGATTTCTTCCGTCATAGAAAGAACACACAATAAGAAGAATAACTACTTATAGACTCTGCCGGAGTCATTGTTATAAACAGAAAGTAGCAAACAAAAATATACTAACAACAAAATTAACATACATATTTCGCATTGTGAATCCACAGTAACTGCGTAGATCCTGTACGTCTTTGAAATGCCTTGTTGTGAAGTTCGTTTTTTTTTTTTTTTTTTTTACCAAAAACTCGTTTTTTACGACTTGTTTTTTTTTTTTTTTATAGTAATCATTTTTGAGATTTCAATTATTTTGTTAATTGATCCTTTTGAAGTAAGGAAACTCATACAATCGTTTGACGTACGATAAGCTAAGAGAAAATCTATTTGGTTTTGTTGCAAGGTTTCGATGACCCTGATCTTGCTGTCAACTGTCAAAAATATTAATAAGTCAAAATGTACCTCATCTTCGTCCTACACAGGCACAAGACACTCATGTCTGTGTATACATTGTTATTCGCTAATGGGTTAAGAGCCAGTGGGCTTTTGTCTACTTGTTTGCAGATTGATTTGGATATTAGGTCTTCCATTTATCTATCATTTTACAAATTTACACGTTTAAGGGGACAAAGGGGGTAGAAGACAAAAAAGAAAGTTGTCATTGTCTGTCTAGTAGACTATAGGTACTTGGATCTCTGAATACGCGCCTCTTGGCGAAGATTGCTTTTTAGGTGTTGTTCAAATTTTAAGAATATTGCCTGAAGGTGTTACATCGACGTATTTTTCTATGGGGCGATTTAAATTAAATGCGGGGGTGGATTTTTCTTTATGCAGTAGGAGGAAAGAGTTTTGAGAAGTGACCCAAATATGACAAGGGAGACATATTACTCTAGCGAAAGAAGTTTCTGCGACAAGGAATCAATATTGAGTGGGACATAAAAATAAATAAAAATAAAACAAGAATGAAGGCACATCTCGAATTCCAAGTGAATTCATAACTATATGTTCAGCGGAAGGGCATCGTCGAAACTTTTACGAGATTTGGCGAAGCAATAAAAATAGAGGGGAAATGGTTGTATTACTTTGAAAGGGCATAAAGAAGATCCGAATAAAAGAGAAAAGTTGGATGCATCCATTTTTTGATAACGAAAAATTAGTGTGGTGTGACATTTCACTGTACTTGTCTCATAATATTGATTTTCAGAAAAGTGAATGTTTGGAACAATTGGTGGCGAATCTATCGTTTTCAGAATTTTACTGAAGTGGTTGATGTTACGGAGATATTCAACGGTGTCTGGCGAGACTCTGAAACTTTCAATTTGTGACGTTTAATTCGAATGCAGCCAATCACACCCAAAAAAAGCACATAGGTACTGTTGTAATAGGAATGAAGTTGCGAAACTCAAAAGCACATGTGGACATATACCACCTTGATCAAAAAGTTCCCGGAATAAAAACCGTGTGGCGCTCCCATCGTTCCGATTTGAGTTCTGTTTTCTTTGTTAAGTTGGTCTGTTGTTGATATTCCCTCTAAATCTTAGCGTCATAGCTTGACATTTGCAAAAGTTACATAGCCAAGAATACATCTATCTCTGTGTGTGTTGGCGATTTTTTACCAGACCAGAATTGTGGGCAGAAAACTCGTGGATTTTGCACCATGATAACGCACCGTCGCACAGTGCCATCATTATTCGTAATTTTTTGACAATAAATGCAATGGAAAAATCGCAGGAAGCACTGATGGACATACCGAAAACCGAATATAAAAAATGTTTCGAAGATTGGATCAAGCGCTGGCATAAGTGTGTTGCAATCGATGGGGATTACTCTGAAGGGGACAATATAGATTTAGATGAATAAACTTGTATTTTTAATTTTCTGAATAAATTCCGGGAACTTTTTGATCAATGTGGTAGGTACTGTTGTAATAGGAATGAAGTTGCGAAACTCAAAAGCACATATGAACATATATTCAAGCTTTAGAACAGTGATGCTCTTGATAGAGCAAATGGACAAGCAGTAAATCTTTTTGACCAGTAATATCGACAATAGCCAAAGGATATTCATTAAAACTTACATAATTCCTATGCTCTACCTCGAAATAAATTGCTTTACAACTTATGTATATACGAGTATTTTCCTGCTTGACTTCTAGATTTTCGCCAGACGTGTTTCTGTTCAAATTTGACTGGTCTTCTGACGCGTCGCGTCACCAAACATCAGAGCTATAGTATTTCACATGACGTTTTTGTACTTTAAATGAGAGCACATATTCATCTTTCATGTAATTGGAGCATAATTTAGCACCTTTCCTGAGATGCAAACTTTTATTTAGATTGTTTTGAAGTTATTGTATTATACATAACGGTATAGTGTGCTCATGTGTTGTGTCCGAACTAAGCGAGGAGAACTGCTGCGAATTTTTGTATTTTTAATATTTTATTCGATCCGAGTTTAGTTTTTTTTTTTTTACTACATGTTAAAACTTAATTAAAAATTAATTGTGGTTATGGTTGGGACTTGAATATAGTACTACCTCGATAATGTGAACTTACAAATCTATACATTACTATCTCTATAATGTGAACTTTAAAATTTCCTCACCTCTATAATGTGAACTCTTTGTCAATATTTCTCATTCTTCTTTTGCAGTTATTTGTCTAGATATGTTTTTCCATGTTGTACCAAATGTTATTTATTGGGGGAAGAATCTTTTTCATTTTATATGGGCTTTCGTTATTCAAAAATTCTCTTTTTTTGTAGTTAAAAAAAATTGTTCCGATAATGTGAACCCCTCCAAAGTGTGAACAGACTCTTGTTTTAATTAGTTTACATTATCGAAGTAGTTCTGTATTTATTCATGTACGTATTTAAAGACAAAAAAATATTTAATATGACTTACATATAGAGATTTACGCGATTTACACAAACACTAGTGATGGAGTGAAATAGAAGGGTATAGAGAAGAAAATTGGGTGGAAAAGGATAAGGACCACCTCAATCTGAGTATTTGAGTCTGGAGCGTCCTATTTCAGTGTGATTATTTGGTTATTTACAGCAGTTGACGATCGGTTTTTAGAGGACTAGGTTCCGAATAATATAGTTGGTGATATTTTTTGGTAAATCCCTAGGTACCTAATCCCTAATAATTTTTACATTTTCAGATGCTTCTTTCTTGAGGATATTGGTTTTTTTTTACCCGTTGCGATAGGGTTTTAAGGATCTATATAACTATCGTATAAGGCTCACATAAACAGTAAAGATGTAGTCTGAGCATGTTTCGGCTACCCGTTCCTTTTCAATTTTGAATCCAGGCAATAAGGTCACAACATTGTTGCGTGGGTAACATTCAAATTTATGGGCTGTGGTCAGTTTACATTTGATCTGTATAAGGCTTGAACCTTAAAATAATTATATTTAACCTATTTCTGCCATAAATTTCGTTTAACTTTAGCACTGCCATTCATTTCACTTGCCCCAAGCATTATTAACACTCAATAAATTACCCAAATGGAGGGCATGTTAAAGGGTTTTAAGTGCCACATCAAAGCGATCATATTTCACCCACAAAATAAAGTATTATTCTTTCCTCGTACCCCTTTTGTACCCAAAATGTCAGCGATATCGCAAAAAAAAAAAACAAAAAACAAAGAACAAAAAAACAGGAAAACGTAATCCCCTAATTAAGAGCACTTGAAAAGTCGCTCAATCCTTGACACGGAATGCGACCAGCACGTGTTGTCGAGCAAATTCCCTTTTGGCAAAACAATAAAAAAGAATTCACATCCCAAATTCTATTTAATTACAAAAACACTGGAATACTATCCACTTAATTAACCATATCCAAGGGTGTACCTACACATTCCATTAGATAAGCGATAAGTATCTAAAAAATACCACTAGAGACATTCAATTAAGAAAAAAATAATAATAATAATTTCTAGAATGTTCACCTCAATTTCTGATAAGCCCAGAAGAATTTTGTTTATAACCAGTTACAAAAAAAAAAAAAAAACTCACCATTTTTGGCACCGGCGACAACGGCATATTGAATGGTAAATTCAAATAATCGTCGTTAAAAATATAATTATCCAACGTCATAACCGCTGAATATTTGTTTCCTGCTTGTGCTTGCTCAATTCAATTTACAATATTACAAAAGTACACTTGTTAAGAGTTATTCACTAGAAAACCAAACACAAATTGACAAATTATATCACAGGCTAGAAAATAAACAATGAGTCAGTACGGAATTCTTGGGAATTGTTTATTCCGCTTATGAATGAAAACTCAATACAGGTAGGAAGGTGTGATAGATACTGTATCTAGTGCTATGGAATTTCCCGGTTTTTTCTTCTTTTCTTTTCTCTTTAGGTTATTGTTATTATCCACAAGTTGTTTTTTGTATAATTTATAGAAACAATTTCCATTTGATCAGTTGCATGAAGAAGAACGTTAAACACTTTTCACAGAGAATATTTGAATATCTTTTAGCGGCTTTTAGTTCACAATTAAAATTCTGTAAATACTTCTTCTCGTTTCTTTGCTAAACACTTGTTAATCACACGAACCGTAAATGTACAATGACTGAATGCGTCATCCGTGTGCAAGTTTTTATATATATCTCACTCAGTTTTGAGTGAGATACAATGAAATAAAAGTGCAAACTCAAAGGCAATGAAAACTGTTTATCGTCGTTGAGTGGAAGATAAAAAATTCGAGCGAGGAAGTAGATAACAAAGCAAAATGGATATCAGAGTGTATGTGTGTGTTTGGAATTTTTTCCGAATAGAGCGCGAGTGGTTACAATGAAAAGCTCCTCGGTGATGTTTGGTTGATGCTCTTTGTTGAGTCTTTTTGCGGGCTTTTACGTCACGCGGTTGAATTTTAAACTGTGAGCTGTAGAAAGGAATACGAGGAAAATCTAATTACAGTGTGTATGTGAAAATATCGAACTTTCAGTTCGTGGAAGAACAATAAGGGCGCCTTGAAGGTTATCGAGGGAGGGGTGGTCTGGTCATATGATAGCAGAAATGACTGTTTCATAACGATTTTTGAGCGTTTTGCGAGTTAAAAGGTTGAGTTAACGAGCTAAGTACCTTCTAATTTATCTGCATAGGAGGTGATATTATTGGATAAAATTGGCGCGAAAAATGTTTTTAGATTTATACTTAGGTGAATGGTGCTTTGCTGCCATTCGCTCAAACAACTTTGCTATTGATTTCGTACTGACCAAGTATTGGTTATTTGGACATTTTAAAACATTGGCTTAAAACATCCATTAAGGAAATATTTTATGATACAGACTCCGGACGTAGTCTATGGTAATCTGTCCGGATTGGGATGTCAAAATCGTACTGGGGTTCTTCAACGCAAAATTCAGTAAGAAAATCATCTTTGGGGATTTAGCCAGTGTGCCACACGATAGAAACATAATTTCCCCAAATCTGAAAAAAATATTCCCCAAATTTGTATAAGCGGGAAAAAAATCCCCAAAACAAGGGTAGGTACACAATATCATCATCATTATCACTATACATAGTATAAAAGGAAGTCCCCAGAAAGCGTCTGTCTGTATGACGCTAATCTCGTGAACAACTGAACGGATTGTGATGCGGTTTTCACTCTTATGATCTGCATATCTCGGGGAAGATTTATGTGTACTAAAAACTGCTCTATCACTTTTTGGAACTGAGTATTCGAGGTCTAAGTGGCAGAAAGGGGGTTATTATCAAATTTTCTGCCATTAAAAGGCTTAGTGGATTAGCATTAACGGTACCTATCTTCTTCTTCCTTTTATCAGCGAGGTTATGATCCGAAAATAAGGGATCATAACCCCCCCACTTCACTGCATTTCTACTGATTCGCCTGTGAGGTTCGCCACAGTACCTATAAGTGAATTAAGTCTAGGAAAAAGTTTGTTACCAGCGCGCTCTCATGAAATATACTGCCTACAGATCTGTGGCCACAAGACAAAACAACTTAAGTCGTCTTAGGATGAAATGGAGTTAAGGATGCCAGAAGATGCTCTACTATTCGAACTTTATGCTACCAATTTTTTAATTTTTTATCTGTTGTCGTGTCCGAGTTATGGGCAAAGAAACAAAACTATAACACCAAAATCCCATACGTTTTCGGGAAAAACGAAAACTTCAAACTCGTTTTCTGAGAATCTGTGAAAATCGACATATGTAAGTTGTTTTCTCTTGTGGCCACAGAGTTATAGAGATACAGCTCTGTGCAAAAAAATAGCACCAACCATTTATGAAGTCTGATGAAAGAAAAATTTTAAAAGTTCATGAGAATTTTTTTTTTTTTTTTATTAAAATGGTGAAAGCAGAATATAAGTAATTAGGAAATACAAGAATTGATTCATTATAACAAAAACCAAAAAAAATATATAAGCATTTAAAAACAAAAGGTCAGTTCTGACGTGTGCAAAATAATAGCACCAAAAATAAAAATTCATAGATAAAATTAAAAATTCAAAGAATATGCAAGGGTTTTTAGTTTTAAATTAAAGGACTTTAATACTTGGTCTTGTGACCTTTATTTTTAAGCACAGCGGCGCAACGTCGTGGCATGGAGTCGACTAGCCTCTGACATCGCTCAAGTGGAATAACCCTCCACGCCGCCTGCACAGCTTCCCATAACTGAAGTGTATTTTTGGGTTTTGCTTTAAATACTCCTTTCTTAACATCAGTCAAAAGATTCGAAAATCTCCTGGGGTTCAAGTCTGGAGACTGAGCTGGCCATTCCAAAACCTGAACCCCATTCCTTGTCATAAATTCTTTGGCCAATTTGCTGGTATGCTTCGGGTCGTTGTCTTGCTGCAGGACCCATGTGAGAGGCATATTCCACTCGGTGTAAGGGAGCATGATTTGCCTCATAATATCAATGTAAACTTCGGCGGTCATTATAGGTTTGATCCAAAATATGGGACCAGTACCATTATATGAAAAGCATCCCCATACGTTAATTTTTGCGCCGCCGTGCTTAATTGTCTTTAAAGTGTATTGTGGTTTAAACTCCTGATTTTTCGGCCTCCGAACGAATGTTCTGCTGCCAGGAGTCCCAAATAAAACAATTTTTGACTCATCGGTCCATAGAATATTACGCCACTTTGTTTGTGGCCAATGCGAATGATCTTTTGCAAATTTTGTTCTCTTTTGCAAGTGAACCTTCTTCAAAAAGGGTGCTTTTCTGGGACTTCTGGCAGGCAAACGGTTCTTTAAGAGTCTTCTTCGAATTGTAGAAGTGTCCACATTAAGATTCAAATCCTCCTTTATTTTTGTTGAGGTGATAAACGGGTCTTTTTTTGCTAATCTAATGATCCCTCGTTCATCGCTAGGCGTTAATTTCGGCTTTCTCCCTCTTATTTCCTCGTGTTGAACAAACTTCTTTGCGTTGGAAATCATTTTATTGGAGCAGCCAACTATTTCACGAATAAATTTATAAGTATTTCCTTCAGATAGCAATTTTCTTATTAGTGATCTTTTTTCATCGGTACAATGTTTACCGCGACCCATTTTAGCTGGCAGATACATTTCTTTTATGAAATATTAATTTTAAATTATTCAAATATCTTACCTACAAATGTTTTAATCAGAAAAAATTGATAAACACTACTTTACACCAGAAAAACTCTCTCCAGAATGACGCGGTGCTATTTTTTTTCCCACTACAAATCTGTCTTTGTTACGTATAACGGGGAATTCCCGTTTCTTAAAGTTCAGTTTTGAATAAATGTGTCCTTTCGTTACACCACTGAACATCAAAGAGTTATTCTACAATAGATGCCATTTGTTAACGCCAGCAAAAAAAAAATTAAATGCATTAGAAGTTCAAAATTCAACTTGGTGCTATTTTTTTGCACAGAGCTGTATAACAAAATATTTCTATATCGCTGTAAAAATTAAAATGTAGGGCCGGCTCGCTTATACTACATAAACGGATTTTTCGTCGATTCGATGATGAACGAAGTGGGAGGGTTGTGATCCCTTGTTTTCGGATCACGGCCTCGCTGAAAAAGGAATAAGAAGATGATGAACGAAACAAGCGACTGATTTTTGGTTGCAGAAAATAATTTGGAGGTTGGATGCGATTTTCAACAGTTATTTCATGTTATGAAAAGAAAACTTTCCCCAAATGTAACTGATCCCCAAAACTCTCCATTTTTTCTAGTTTAGGGAAAAACCCCAATTTGGCAGCAGCAATTTAGTCGGAGAGCGCAGTCTTCACGACACGATAAGATGATACTTAGTACCTAGTTTCCGCACTTTAGAAAAACTGCCAACCAAACCGCCTGTGCTGATCGATAAGAGGCACACATTCTATAATGCTCACGTCGCGTCTGATCGCTTTGTTGTTTCAGAGAAATTCAGAACCCGACTATCCAACGAGGCAGCTGCGTGTCACATAGAAGATGTCCAACGTCGTCTTACGAGTAATATGCCTTAAGTAGCCAGGGCCTATAGAACGCCTATCCAGAGCGCGTCCACCAACCACAAACGTAAAAACTATATAATATTGCCGAAATACAAAAATGTTTTCGAATCTAACCCCGAGGGACAACGCAGTAGAGGGAATCATCGCCGTAGATAGCGCGCACAAGTTCAAGGGGACCTCGACCAACTTGGAGTACGCAACTGGAGGCAATTAGCTAAAGACCGAGCTAAATGGATAGGCTTGTTGGTTGAGGCCCAGGTTCACCCCGAACTGTAGCGCCACCTAAGTAAGTAAGATACAAAAATGCATGCACTGCAGCACGAAACAACATCAGCAAGAAATAAGTATCGAACCAGAAGAAAGTCCTGGATAAGCTCGGGGAGATCCGACGAAGTATGACTCTCGAAAACGACTGCAACTTCAGTTTGCAAAACAGTTGATAATTTAGACTGAACCTAAGGCTTCTTCTTCCTTTTATCAGCGAGGTTATGATCCGAAAATAAGGGATCATAACCCTCCCACTTCACTGCATTTCTACTGATTCGTCTGTGGGGTTCGCCTATTTGGCCTCAGAAAATATCGGCAGGCCTGCCGATTTTGGATCACTCGGTTACTGAGGCCAATGATTTGATTTGTCTGATCCAGGCGTTTATAGGCCTGCCTTTCCTACATCGCGATGTCTACCGAACCTAAGGCTAAGTCTGGAAAACTGAAACCAGCGTGCTATCGATCAACAAAGATGGTAGGCTGCTACATCTTAGGTTGAGAATATTTACGAAATGTATTTCAGCCCCAAGAAGTTTGCCTCTATCATCAATTCAGTGGACATTGGATGCAGGTTCCTAACTGCATTCGATACGATGCAAAAACCGTCGGTCTAATTGAGGTATTTGGGGTAAGTTGTGAGTCTTTGGATTCCACCACTTTCCACCGACAGAGCACATTGTCATTGACAGCCATTAGAAACTATGGTGGTGATAGCAGAGTTTCACGCATGACGTTACATTTCGCAGGTTGTCTTTATGATGACACCAATTTATCCGAAACGCCACTTACTTTAGTCACGCCAAATAAAGCTTTTGCTCACACTATCCAATGCCATATTCGCGTTAGTAACTAGATAAAAATTTCTCTGAAGTTTCTCCAAATAGGTGGCATGAATTAATTTTTAGTTATATTCTCAAGGCCATTGTCAACTTTGTACCTTTCTTATGTATTTTTCTAGATATTGTAAGGAATATTGTTTAATAAACATTGCTTTTCATGCATATGCATAGGCACATCCCTGTGTGTTTTCGATTAGAAACTTGTTCGGGAGAATTTCATCAAATACCAAACATCAAAAACCTTCTTATGGAATTTACAGAATTGAGCTGAATGCACATCTTCTTCTTCCTTTTTATCAGCGAGGTTATGATCCGAAAACAAGGGATCACAACCCCCCCACTTCACCGCATTTCTACTGATCCGCCTGTGGGGTTCGTCACATATGGTACATAAACATACTGCAATTCAAAATTCGATAAAAAACTAGACAACTTGAGAAATAGAGCTTAAGTTTTCATGGAACTTTCTAGAATAAACTTTTCAAAATAAACAATTGTTCTTTAGCTTCAGACTCTCAAAGCCCAACTAATTAGACATGTTAATTGGAATCTATGCTAATTAAGCCCATCCTATCCACTTCGACTCAAACAAAACTGGTGTCAACCAATTTATAGTATCTTTTCCGGTGAATTTGATATTTAGACCAGCAGTTGATGTGATTTCGATGCATATTTATATTTAGCTAATTTTATTACAAACTGAGCGTATTAACCCTTTTGCTGTCCCTATCGATTGGACAATTTTTCCTCTCTTCGCTCGCCCTCAAAAGCATTGATTTCAATATTCTACTTAACAAGATACCTCTCTGTAGTCGTTGTGAATTATCGTTTTTTTTTTGCGTTATTTACTCAAGTTAAGGTCTTACATACTAAGTACACTTTACAATCTAATGATTCCCAACCCATTTCAACTGGTTTCTAGTTACATGTACAAGAATATAGCACTAATTTTATACGCATGTAAATATCTAACATCGATAACAATGAGTACCTACTATAAAAACTGCTTATCGAAAAATTCCAAATTATAAATAAAAAAAAAAAAAAAAAACAGACACCAAATACAAGTTTCAAATAACATTTTGCAATACTGAATAATGACATTTGAAAATGAATAACGACGACACCCAACTCAAGCATGCTGGTAATCACTCTACGTTATCGGTGCCTTAATAATTTGGGTAAATGTCCCGTCCCGACACAATGGTTAGCTATGACCTAGAGATATCTAATAAACTGGTTAGGCTCTGATAACATTGAATTTGATGGGATCTACCCAACAAAGTCGTGGAGTGCAGCAGTGTTACTTATATATACATAATATGCCGCCGCTCTCTGATAAGACGAAGCGTTTCTTTTTTGTTCATCTATGAGTTAATGTCTTTTTAATTAAGACGCTTATGCCGCGTGAATGTATTCGAGCACTCTAGCGTAACATATTCTTGTCTAATAGATAGTAATTTAGAAATTGTGCAATTATAATTATTTTTTTTGACTTGAATATGTAGCAGTGGCAACGTAATTCTAAACACGTGCTCAACTGATAGTACTGGATTGCGAAATTTGTGTTTTGGGTGACGTTTGAAAGATCACGTTAGCCATAGGAAGTGTTTTGCTTCTTTTTTTTTTAGAGAATTGATTTCGTGATCAGGTGAATCGGTTTAGAAGTAGGGTAGGCAGGAAGTTTTTAAGTCGACTACGTAATTGGTTTTTAATTACTTACGACTGTTTTTCAAAATCGGGGGAAACTTACCTGAAAGAAAAAAGAAAATGGTATAGTTAGCACTTTAATAAGTAGGGGAGGTAGCGGTCAAAAGTAACATTTTTTACTAAATGTGCTGCAAATCTTAAGGCTTTCAAAATCAGTTAGACAAACAAGTTTTAACTTAAAGAATGATATTTCAGCTACAAAATCAAACAAAAAAACTTTTTAAAAATTCTATTGGGAAAATGTAAAAAATTGACATTTGGCAAAATGTGGCAGTTGTTACAATTTACTCCGGCTACAGGGTTAGTTGTAGCATAGGTCAAGGTAAGTTGTAGAATAAGTTATTTTAATTTTTTTTTTTTTTTTTTTACAAAAAAAAAATACTTTTTTATTAAACACAAGAAAAGAATAATACAATTCAATTCAGAGCCGCTTACTGCTACGTAGAGAGAAACTAAAGTGCAACTTGCTTTGCTCCTTTGAACTGTAGTTAACCCTGTTTCATCGCAGTTATAGATGTGTATGATTCCGTTGTCCTTGTATGCTATTAAACATGTAAAAATCTTAAGTACTATAAAAGCAAAGTCGATTTTCCTTGTGAACACCGTTTCTCGAAAACTACTAGATGTAGGTACTTGAAATTTCGCACAGTTATTCCTTCCTTTTGCCTAGATGCGAGGTAAGAAGGGCTTTTCCGAAATTCAAGGTCTAAGTGACATAAAGGGGGTTGAGATAGAATTTTCCATCTGTAAATATTGATTCCACAGCCATAGCTCAGTACTGGCTTTTCGGATTAAAAAAATAATAAATAGGTGAATTTAGTGAATTCGCCGCTGATTCATTTAAAGTATAAAACATCCTTCTGCGTTGTCCTGAAGCTGAGCAATGCTAAAAATAATTAATCAAATCATCGCCCACAATTTTCCTTCAGTGGAGACCACGGCCAGCAGTCATGCAGCAGTGGCTATCGTTGCAATAGTATGTGTATGTGAGTATATGGGCGCCCTATCCCATGATTATGTTTTGATCTTCAGTGTGCGATCTCTTCTAGCGTTAAAATTGAAGAAAAAAAATATTATCAGTGCCAAATCTAAGATATTGTAAATTTTATTAATTAAGGTATCCATGTGCTGTCAAAACTTCATGTAATTAAGAGACTTGGGAATATACGCGTAGGTACATATGTACATGCATATATGTACATGTACAGCCATAGAAACATTGCAATATTTTTCCATTTTGTTAGATAAACTGTTGTTGATCGTTGGATTTGTCAACATTTTTTAATGTTTTAATGGATTTAAAATAAATTGCTTGTTGTGAGCGGGTTTAAATGCGCTCTGGTGGTGATTCCCACGGGGGAAGTTAAGATTGGGTTTATACATTTTTGGTATTGTATTCAGTTGGCAATTATGTTTCAATAATTAAATATCCGTCAAATAAAATGCGGGCGAAGCAAGGCGAGCACTGGTCAGCTAGTGTCCTTATAAATACAAAAAACAAAACATGTTCGAGGTTAAAAGTTACGTATTACAACTTACCCGCCAATTTTATTACAACTACCCCTCTGTATAAATTACACACAAATGATACAATAAAACGAAAAGGGGGATTCCCCCAAAACTCAAACTAACTACAAAGACAGCAAAATCTTAAATGAATGCCTACAGAAAACCCCAGTATTGTATCTATCGCAACAAAAATAAATAAACAGTTACAAACCTGTCCATTTCACGGACCACTGCCACAACTTTTTTCGCCGACGTCCAAAGCACAAGTGAAGCTGTCAGGACGTTTGCTTAGAGTAGACAAGTATTTTTCTCTTTGACGCGACTCTTAATTTACATCATAACTTTTTGTTTTAGAGCTGTTACAACTTACCCGTGCTACTTCTAACCCCGTCCTCCGTAATGAACTAGTAGACATTTTTGAAACACACAACCTTTTTTAAATTTAGTAATTTGAAGTACGTAATAAACCAAAAATTAAAGTAAAATTAAGTAAGCAATTCTCAGTGTAAAAAACCCCAACTGTGTTTTGGAAAATATACAAGAATTATACTTCGTTCAGTTGAAGACATGAACGAGGCATGGAACTCGTCAGTAGAAGTGTTTCTGTCCGATCTGGAACGGAAGTAAGAGATCTAGATGCCAGTTATGATAGAAGAAACATTTTTCAAAAAGCCTAATACCAACTAGAAAATTATATCTGAATTAACATGTGTTGTGTTGTGGAATGGGATCATAACGTTAAATAACGTCGATCACGTCAAGGAAACCATCTCAAGAAAAATGGAGCGGTTCAGCTAGTAATGTCGTGTTCCAAATAGAGATCATTTGAACACAGTCAAAAGGCAATATCACTGATATCACGAAACAGAGGTAGGTACAAACGCAACAACATCAGCATTTGGTTTGTCTCAGTGACGAAGTGATCCAAAATCGGGAGGCCTGCCGATATTTGATGAGGTCAAACAGGCGAACCTCACAGGCGGATCAGTAGAGATACAGTAAAGTGGGAGGGTTATGTTTTCTTGAATTTAGATCAAAACTTCGCCGAAAAAGAAAGAAGATGGAATGGGATCATAAAAGGATTTCAACTTATTCCTTTCAGCGCTAGAATCAAGCCTTATTCTTGCAGCAACTTAACCACTGCATTTACCATATTAGCCAAAGATGCTATAGTATTTCCCTTTTAGTAGGATAACTGTATTGGTACAACAGAGTAGCTTTACCCTGCTGACCACATATCCTTTTGCCGCTAGGCATATTATTTGAATATATAATTTAATAAAAAGCGAAATCTGTGAAAATTGTATTGTATATTAGAATTTCTATCTTCAGGTTACCTTGGAAGCAGAATTTTGAAGAAATGCTGACAAATAGATTTAACACTTTGTATGCTTGTGTTAAATCTATTTGTCAGCATTTCTTCAAAACACTTTGTAGGCTTAGTGGGCGCCGTGGCGCAAGTGGTTAGTGTGTCGGACCACTGCGCGTGAGGTTCCAAGTTCGAATCCCAGAAAACACCAACAAGTTTTTTCATGGTCCCACCTCTCGCGAACATCTGACAAACATCTGAGACTACTGTTGTCACGAGAAAGCTTCTCAAAACAAATTGCCCTTCGGATGCGGCACTAAACTGCAGGTCCCTCCATTCGTGTGAAAAATATAACGCACACAACACGAGTGGTTGCGATAAGCTAGGCCCTGGCACTTAAAGAGCTGTTGCGCCAAATATTCATTCATTCACATTGTATGCTTGTAAAATAGGAACCGCAACCACACACTTAAGGAAATGTACACTGAAAGCAAGATTTGACGAGATTGCCTCAGTTAAAAGACGAATCCCATTCTGTCCCTAGTGCCACCTCTGCCACGGAAATCTTACTAACTAATCGTTTCTTCGACTCTGGCATCTCTAACCCTATTTTATCTTCTTTCCAAATTAGACTTCTACTTCTAGCATTTTCGTACGACAACGCAAATATGAAGTCAATTTTTGAGCACACCTTCGCAAATTAATTTTCGCAAAGTTGACTTTTTTAAACTCAATAACTTGTTCAGTAAAATAAATCTCTCACTTTACATCGACAATGCTTTTGATCTTTTCAGTTTCATCTAATCGCTTCCATATTTGCCCACAGAGAAACTATTCGTCATCTCCACCTTGGTACGACAAAGAGTTGCGCTAACTTCGGAACAACACCTAAAACCAAATTTGACTCCCGACTTTTCTAATTACCCAATTAGCCAGTCATTTACTGAATTCGCTCTGAACAACTTTGCACAAACATCTTTAGTCTCTGTAAATATTCATAAGAAGTTCTTAAAAATATCAACAAACTAGAGGTACCGATGGTTTCTGACATAGTCATTCACTGCCCTATTTCAATTCAGTGTCGCAGGAATTTTTTCCTGGATTGTGGACTCGTACATTATCCCCATCCACAAAAAAGATTTAAGAGTGCTGAACTCTCATGCGTGCCTAAGCTCATTAAAAGCATCCTGTATGATCCAATATTTTTTCACTGCAAGCCTATCTTTTTTCTATCAAGTAATATAGATTTCTTAAGCGCAGATCAACACCTATTAACTTGTGTGAATTTGTGTCAAATATATATTGCGCCAATTTATTCTTGCCGAGTTAAGGGCTCTTGGTTTTCAACCGCACCAAGATGAACGCCAATACAAATTCCGATTTAGATTTTCAGTCTCAGATCCTATTTTAGCAACTACTGGGTTCCCTCAACGCAGCCATTTTGGACCATTGATCTTTACCCCAACAATGCTGAATGTACTTATAATCAGGGACTCTGATCTATCCGTCTACGTTAATGATTTGAACATCATCAAACACATATCACCCCCTGCTGACTCTCGCACGACTTGAACAAGTTCTCCACTTGGCAAATTTCGCAACCGTGCGAAATGTGATACGTGTAGCCTTGCGTTATCATGGCGTAGTACAACCCCATGTCTGTTAACATATGTTGTTATTCTAAGCAGTACTTTTCTGCATTTAATGTTTCACCAGGTTTTAGGAAGGAATAGGGCTTTTTTTTTTTTTTTTTATAATCTGCGCGCACTCAAGGGATTATGGATACCCTTAACATGTTTACACATAGTGCGGACGTTGGAAATGATAGATAGAGAGAGAGAGAAAGATTTTGGTGTAGTGGCTTTTGAAGCTCAGTTGTTTATGGTTCAGAGAAACTCCGGGGGTGGCGTCCAGATAACTCGGGAGATTCTTGTTACTTTTTGTCTTTTCTTCTGGTTCATAGTATTTTTTTTTCCCGATAACCGACGTCATAGGCGAATGATTATCAACAGAGCAAACAATTTTTCCAGCCATATGAGCAAGCCTTCGCATGAGTGTTCATGCAAACTTTCACAATTGATCAGACTGACTTTATATATTTCATGGGAAATAAATAAATGCTTGCTGACATCAGGATTTGAACCGTGAACCATTAGCGTGGCGATTGACGACGTTACCACTACAACATTGCCACCCCCAATAGTGAACAAGACCTGCTGCAGACCACCAAACTTCCACTGAGTGAAGATTCAAGATCATGACCAAGAAAAAATTAAGTAAAATCTGAATTTCGCAAAAGATATTTTTGATTGGATCTCAGCTTCTAGACGGCGGATCACGATAAAGCATACACCATTTAAAAGATGGACTTTAAGCAATGCAACTGCGAAAACACAGTTCAATTTCGTTCGGCAGTATTTGCATTGTGCATGTGGAAACAGTTCTATTAATGTATAGGTAGATGTTGACTATTTTGTAAGAACCCTTTTATTTTCTGGGATAAATGAAATAAATAAATATGTTGACCCAGGATATAAGCCATCACTTTGTAAAGTTTCAAAAATATCTGTGCAGCAGTTTCCGCTTGATACGTGCACAGGAAGACAAGAACATTCGAACCTCTACAGTTTTTTTTATATGTACAGATACATGTATGTATTACATGTCTCGTTCTCATTAATTTCAGGTGCAGCAACCTAATATTGTTTGAAAATCTTTTTGTTTTTTTTTATATTTTATGAAACACTCCATAAACAAGTTACGGTTGAATATATTTTCCGCTCTCCACAATTGAAAATATTTTATTTTACGAAAAGACTGAAAATATTATATTGTTTCAATTAGTATGTAACATAAAACCTCGTAAAACTAATTCTGCTGATATTTGCCTAAATTTTAATATTCTTATTGTTATTTTAACAATTAACATGTGCATTAATTAATTAATCAGACATGTGCAGACGTTATCTGTTTACTATTCTCTATCTCCTTTTGTATTGTTTTTCTGACGATTTCTTCTGCAAATAATTATATATGTATACACTAGTGACCAAATAAATGTTACTCTTTCGTTAGGAAATTTATCAAATTATGGATGTAACTTCAAAAGGGTGTCTTTAGTTATTTTGAATAAGGTTTGAACGAATATTTATATTTAACGATTATTATATTAATGAAGTCGATTTTCACAGTTTCTCAGAAAACGAGTTTAAAATTTTTCTTGTTCTCAAAAACGTATGGGATTTTACTATATTGGTCTTGTTTCCATACTTATAACTCGGTAGCCACTGCAGAGTAAAAAATATATGACATAAACTTCGAATATTGGAGCGTCTTCTGGCATCCTCAAGTCAAATCCGTCATAACTCGACTTAAGCGATTATCGCTTGAGGCCACAGAAATATTGTTTGAGCATATACAAATTCAATGGTGATATTAGACAAGGTATAAAGTAAGGACATTTAAATACAAATACAAAACAAATATTTGGCGCAACAGCTCTTTAAAGTGCCAGGGCCTAGCTTCTCGCAACCACTCATGTTGTGTGCGTTATATTTTTCACACAAATGGAAGGGACCTACAGTTTAGTTTCGAATCCGAACGCCGATTTGAGAAGCTTTTTCGTGACAACAATACTCTCGGATGTTTGTCGGACGCTCGCGAGAGGTGGGACCGTGAAGGACATTTAAGGTAAAAAAATAATTACTAAATAAAAAAGCGAAATGTTTATGACAAGGGGGTTACTAAACCAAATTTAAAAACTAAATAATATTTCATGTGTCCACCTCTAGCCTTAATAACAGCAACAATTCTGGCAGGCATTTGATTTATCAGCTTTTGACAATATTCTGTTGTTATTTCGTTTTAATTCTTTTATGGTTTGTTTAAATCCCTCCTTAGTTTTAGTGTTCCTTTTCGCAACAAATCGTTTAAAAAGCCCCCAGCAGTTTTCAGATCAGGTTTGTTTTCAGCGTTATGCAAGTATTGCTAACCTTTGATTTAAAAACTGAAGAAATTACTTATTCACCTTAGTAGTTAACACTTAACGGTTCAATTCTTTATTATTCAATGAAAAAAAGTTATTGAAGATAATGCTGCATCTGAAGTATCTGTCGAAAGCTTACAGTTCGGTACGGGGTTTCGTCTTACAGTTCCTAGGCTATGAATTCCGCGACGTGGAAGATATATCATCAGGTCGACTGTTGTATAATAGTTGTGGAAATAAATTCGATGGTTCTTATTAGATGCCACTTCTCTCACCATATGCACTACAACATTAGCACAAGCCCTTAAATCTAAATTTTCTTGTCCAGTCTAAAACTCAAATTTATGCAGTATCCGTTGCTATCACTGAGAACGAAGAATTTATAGCTCCATTTGGGGTTTATTCGGAATGTTATGTTTCAGGAAAGATTTGACAAATTTGTAAGCACATACGTATGTATGTTACTTGCAACAATTCCAGAGAATAGCGATACAATAACGATTGATGGGTGTTTCATCATTTGCAATAATATGACGCAGTCTTTTCAGTTTGTAGGCTATTGACTTCAAGGATTAAAGTGCTTCTAGTTTGAGTAAAAATAAAAAAAGGATTACGAGGCCGAAAATATAAAATAGCTGTCTTTAATCTTGTCCTTTTTTTATTATTTTCATTAAAAAATAGACACTATAATAAGTTGGCCACCTGCATAACTTGGTCAAAAATGTTTGCACCGCGGTTGGCCAACTTGAACAGGTTTCATTGCACTAGAAGAGTTGGAAAGCAGAAAAAAAGTTATTGAAACCTGCGAACTTTCACTGAGACATTGTGCTCGACGAAATGTAAAATCTATTGAATTATTTGGGTTCGAACGCGAAATATCACACTTTTAAGCACTTATGTAGCCGGTTAGGAAAAACTAGGAAGTTTTTCGAATATAAAGGTTATTTATTGGAATGTATAAAATTTGACACGTTAAGGATTAAGGGAGCGAATACCATGCTGTTTAAGAAGTGATGTACAAACTTCTTCTAGCTATGGGGAATGGTTCAGGCTCATCGTCAAAAATTGGTCTACACGAACTGGAAACAGCATATCAATCGAAAGGTCCACAAATGTCTTTATTATGTCAAAATATCCATCAGCATTAAATGTTCCGTTAACGAAAGCTAATTGACTGCATCCGTAAAAACGAATGCCTCCCCAGATCATAAAACTAAGACAGAACTTATTTCGAGAAATAACACAATCTTGCTTAAATTCTTCATTCATTCTTCGGCGTACATAAGAGATACTCTTGGCCTATTTCGCGAGATGGCAGAAACCTATTTGCTTGACATTTTCTCAAAATAATGCTGTCCTTCCGCCGTGCCGTCTTTTTATTACGTTTTCCAGTCTCCGGCTCTTCCTTTTCGTAGGATTTAGAGTTTCAAATTTATGAAGCAATCTAACTCTTTGACCAATAGCCCTGGCAGAAAAATGTTCGCTTCGTAAAGTTACAATAATAAGACTTTTTTGCACGCTCGTTAATTTTTTCATATTTACTCACATACAGTACAACTTGCATTAAACATCAAACAAGGAAACATGTGACTAATAGTCTGTAGACAAACTGATGTCCTTTTATGGAGCATAATTGTAAAAGCAAACAAATTTGTGAAAAAGAACTCAGATTCTAGTATTGTATACCTAGATCCAATGAAATTACTATAAACAAAGCAGTGGCAACATTTATTTGGCCACTAGTGTATATTTCTGTGGCCGCAAAGAATAACAGCATAAGTACACACTTATGTCAAAATTGAAATATTTTTTTTATTATTTTTTTCTATATAATCTTCTCTGGAAAGGCGAACCTATAGGTATAACGCTGAAACACAGCACTGAGATGTCTGGAATTCATTATCATTATCAAGGGTACGGAAGTGAAACCAGAAATGGCATCTTTAAATACGTTTTCTGAAATGTGTAAAGGCACTTATGATGTTATTCCTTGTGGATACAGATTTATCACCAGAGAGGCAATTTAGGTGTGAGAAAAAAAACAGGTGTCAACTTTTTTTTATAAACAAATACCTTATTCATCTGGAAATTTCTCTAATTTAAACATTTACTCTATTTGTTAACGAACGAAACAAAAACATATTGGGTATAAATCTATAAATATATGCAATTATTTCGTTAGCAAAAAATAACAATTTCTCTCGTCGAATCTCACGGTATCGAATTTCAAACAAACAACTTCGTTATCGGATTACAATTTAAAAAAAATTAATAATACATACCTACTCGTAAAAGCTAGCTACGTATAATTTATAAAATAACACAGGTTTGCTACTGTTTATCCGTTAATTAGAATTTCTAATTCAATATAATTATGGAAACTTAGATCAATTTTTCTATCGCTGGGAAAATTTAATTAATTTCAGACTGTACCTCTGGCAAGGTGATGCTTAAACGGTCACACTCAGTGTAACGTATAGGTATGAAGTTTCTATGTAAAAATATAAACAAAAAATTGTAGTGGAAATTCCAAGTTCAATAAACGAAATTTCTGATCGCTACTATACGTCTGTAGAAACTTGTACAACCACTTTTAACCAGACATGTGGAAAAATAATAACAAAGCCATTCTTCAAAATGTGTTAATCATTGAGCACTTTGACATTTAAATTAAAATGTCTCCTCGTCAAATTAACAAAGTCTATACTCATTCCGTTATACCTAAGTTTTGCATAGTAATCGGGTAAGTATTTCGCCACAATCAAACAAATTTACTAATCCCCAATTAGGTGTAGGTATAACAAAAAAAAAAAAAAAAAATATGGACGTGTCTCGCACTATCTACCATACAATTTTGCAAACTCATTCCATTACGTACATATGTATGTATATTCAGTTTGACCCCAAATTAACAAAATCGTAGTAAGAAAAAAAAAAAAATAAGAGAACCGGAAGTGACCACTATTTGCTCTTACTTAACCGGAAATACCAATCGCACCTAGGTAGATACCTACGCCGTTGACACAAATTACCAAAATAAAACTAAATTAAAACCGAGACATTGTGGCGACACTACATTACGCACTACCTAAATTGCGCATGAGATTGGTACCTACGCAAAAAAATGAAGGTTTAGGTTCCTTCCGGTAATATTACATCCATTTCTCATTGGATATCTTATCGTATTCGCAGAATGAAAAACAATACTATCACCAATAAGCACTTAACCCCAACAAAATTTAAGTGCCTGCTTATACGAATGAAGGAAATCACAGCCAATATGAAATAATCAAAATCGATTTTGTTTTTCCGAGAAAATTACATGAAAATTCATTCAAAACTATACCGCCAACCTACGCGCTTTAATCTCCCATACCCCCATGGCATTAATAGGTACAATAAAGTTTCGTGAATTTCGTGAATTTCCAAGAAATCCCTGTCACCGTATTCCGATACCAAGTAGTGTATCCCCAAAAACGTTTGGTGACTCATCCAACTTACCATTCATTTCTTGGTCGTTGTTTTGCGTGCTTTCTTTTAACATTCTTCTTATTTTTGTTGTATCTTTTTTACACGCAAACTGCGAAAAAATCACTCAAAAAGTCAAGATACAGAAGATATACACGGTGAAGAGTGCTCATGAAAAATTGCAGAAAACAAGGGTGATAAGCATTTAAAATTAAAGGGAAAATGAAAGAGTTGAGTGTTGGCGGAAACGGGGGAAGTATGTAAAAAAAAAAAAAGAGAACCAAAACAAAAACAAATCCACATAAGTGGGCAGAAGAGTGAAAAGGAGGCCTGCAACACTTTGGAAATTCCCACAAACGAATGAGTGGAAAAAGTGGAATCTCTCGAAGACCAACATTTATTGAGTGCGTGATTTCGACGAATTGGCGCCCAATGGGGAGAGGACGCGCAGCGTGGGAGGTGAAATCGTTCATTTACGTTTCCATTCATGCATTCAACCACGAGAAGCGTGGCACTGACATCTCTCTGTCTCTGTCTCTCTATTCGAAGAAGTTGAGTGCGGATGAACAAGGTGATACAAAGATGAGATGAGATGTGAAAACAGCCGAACAATTCCAATGACATTCCGATGCAAAATGGAACCGTAACCTTCGGAATGTTTACGATTTCTACGAGAGAAAGATGATAAGGTGAGGTGAATTCTACGCGTGGATGCTGCAGATTGAGGTTATGTTGGGGAATGGAGTTTGCGCGGGGAAAACCCAAAACCACTTTGTTTTCCCACCGGCATCAACTGACAGTTACCAAAAACAATACAGTGAGAATCGTAGGCTTACACGTCATGGATTAACTAGGTGGGGATTGTTTATTTTTCATTAGCATTAGCACGTTTAACTATTAAATATTCATACATTTTTAGAAGTGTCCAATTTATAATTTATTTATCATGGTAAGAGAAAGATTTATTTTTAACTTGGAAAAGCCCACAACAATTATAAGCAATAATCTCGTTTTAATGATGGATATACATATATAATACATACATATCTATGCGTTTTTTTTTTAAGTTTTAACTAACTAGACTGAAGATTGTGTTCTAATCTCCTTGAAAAGTTAGTGTAATAGCAACAAACCAGAGAGGGGGTGTGTACACTGAAGGCACTGGGATCCAGGTGGCAGTAACAGAACTCTTATGTATAAGAAATACAGTTTCAGTCAGTGACATAGATACATATGTATGCACGTATTTAAAGCTCAGGTTTATGAACACCTTTTAGACTGGGTCAGAACTCTAGAAAAAAAAAATAGCAACTGACGAACTTTTTACGCGCCAACAGCGCTGAAATCGCTAAAGCAGGTTACTGACATCGACTTATCCGATCTGTAGTCATAGCGATTATAAACACGGATGTCACCTGACGACGTAAGAAGCTCTTCAGCCACAAGCCTCGGATAAGTACGATTTAACCGTTGCACATCGCAACCAAAATAAGGATAACGACCTTCGGGTAGCTCGGGTCCGTAACAGGTTGCGTGCAGTCGAATAATCAGCAGACGTCCTAAATTGATGTAAAGCAAGCATAACCGCCATCCAAAAAAATGTGATATGATGGACTGGGCATAAGAAGACAAAACTGTACCATATACTTCAGTAACTTCTACGAAGATAGGAGCAGAGTTTATTTGAATGGGAGTTTGGCGTTAGAGGTAGACTTAGACTTAGGTAGCAAAGTTCGCGTTATGATGATGTTCTCGTGCTAACACAAAAAATGGAGCGTCTTTGGAAGTACTTTTTCTTCCTCCTATTTAACGAGGAAGTACTATGAAAATTCAACATCCAATTGAACATCAAAATCGCGAGAATGGCGATCGAGTTGTCCTTAGCCTCACTAGAAAAAAAAAGCTGTAAAACGACGTTTCATATGGGTACGAGACTTATGTATATGCAATTCTAAGCAATTATAAGAACAGCAACTTCTTCGAAAGAAACAGAAAGACGTGCACCTATTGGGTTTTATAGAAATAGGAGAGATGGTCGAACCAAGTAGTTCAGCGGTTTCGTAATCAACTTGATAACTTCATGATACGCGTTACAACAAATGACACTTTAGTATTTATTAAAAGATTGAATGCGCGCTTGATAGGAGAGAATACGCGATGGGTATCTTCATCGACATTGAGGGTGCTTTTGACAATGCGACTTTTGACTGCATGTGCGACTCTGCCAGACAACACGGGGTAGATGAAACATTAGTGTTGTGAATTAAAGCAATGCTAATGAATAGAACTTTGGTAGTGGATGCGGATTGTGGCCAATATGTTATGTCAGTGGTAAACAGGGGCTGTCCGCAAGGTGGCGTTCTGTCTCCATTGTTATGGTGCATGGTGGTCGACTCTCTGTTGACCACTCTAAATAGTTCTAACGTCTACGCTCAGGCATATGCGGATGATGTCGCCGTACTTTCTGTCGGGCCATGCCTGGCGACGGTCTGTGCTAACGCGCAGGCGGCGCTGGACATGATCGATGAATGGTGTACTAGGAGTGGGCTTTCGGTGAATCCTCTTAAGACTGAGATTGTTCTTTTTACGAGAAGGAGGATTTTGACCGGTCTGACTCAGCCAGTACTAAAAGGCGTCACCATTCGCATTTCCAATGAAGCCAAATATCTGGGAGTGATTTTAGATAAGAAACTTCATTGGTCCAAACACGTCGAGTCGAAAACATCCAAGGCGCTCTCAGTCTTCTGGCAGTGTAAGGGTGCTTTTGGCAAGACTTGGGGCTTATCGCCGAATAAGGTTCTCTGGATCTACACGGCTATGATAAGACCATTCCTCGCATACGCGTCGGTTGTTTGGTGGAAGGGGCTCTCGCGTAAATATGTGGTTGCTTTTTGCGCGAAACTCCAAAGAACAGCTTGTCTCGGCTGCTCGGGAGCTTTCCCGAGTACGCCTGGCTCTGCTCTAGACGCTTTGCTGAACTTACATCCCCTTGATACTTATATCATGGGTTGCACTATCAAAGCCATCCATCGTCTTAGGCGAGGCGGTTTTTGGTATACTCCACACTGGAACTTTGATGAACTTGCGCGACACTTATCTTACGACTCCTGTCTTATGGATATGCCGTCTGATGCAATGACACCAGAACTCCAGCTGATGCGCAAATTCAGAGTCGACTTTCCTTGTGTCCAGGACTGGCTTCGGTCAGAGTCTGAGCCGGGAATGGAATGTAGTCGTATTTTCACGGATGGTTCTAAAACCAGTCAAGGGTCTGGCGCTGGGGTCTTCGTGGAAGTCGACAACATTAGACTTCACTTCTCGTTAGGCAAATATGCGTCTGTTTTCCAAGCGGAAACTTATGCAATCCTAATGGCCATGAACTATGTTGTGAAGAACAGGTGGAAGGGACTTAGCATTTGTGTCTGTAGTGACAGTCAGGCTGCGCTTAAGGCCTTGCTTAACCCTTTAACCACTTCCAAAATAGTTCGTGAAACCAAAAACTCTTTGAACTCGGTCGCAAGGCTGAATTCTCCGTCTCTTATCTGGGTCCCAGGTCACACTGGGATCTTGGGGAATGAGATCTCCGATGAGATTGCTAGACAAGGCTCAGAGGAGGCTTTCTCAGGTCCCGAACCCGCGTTGGGTCTTCCAGCGTCTTCGGTTAGGGCTTCCATTGACGATTGGGTCTCTCACGAGCACAATTGTGTGTGGCATGACTCTCCAGGTTGCAGGTTGACTAAACACATGCTCCCGCACGTCTGTAAGAAATCAGCGGCATTCTTGCTCTCTCACCAGAAAAGACTGTAGACAACTTATCGGCGTCTTGACAGGCCACTTCGCTTTTGCCAAGCACCTTAACGTGTTAGGCTTAAGTGACACTACAATCTGCGACGCTTGTGGAGAGAGCGACGACACCGCGGAACATTATCTCTGTGAGTGTCCCGCCTTTGCTCGTATTAGGTGGCAGATCTTCGGTGCGGATGTGGTGAGTGCTGGTACTGTAAGCTCCTCATCACTGAAGTGCTTGCTTGGCTTTCTTCGAAAGTCAAGGAAATTCCAATAAAATGGGTAAATCAAGGTTTGCTCTCTACAGTACAATGGACCAGTTGTGTCTGAGTGCTCCAGTCGAGTGTTTCCTATCCCGACTAAAAAAAAAAAAATTCATTAAAAGCTCAACGGAACTGAGCCCAATAATAACAAAGAAGACCGGAGTTTCAATTAAAAGAATTAGATTTGCGTCCCACGTTGGTTCCAAAACTAGCTTTGAGTTGAATTTAGGCTTATCCATTTTTTTAATTTTTGGGCTTTTTTATGGTTTTTGAATATTCATATATGACCCGGAACCAAATATTTTTTCTTTAGGTACATTTTTGAGCCCCCAAAATCTGGTATACCATATACGCACGGACTCAATTCTGATGATGATATTTGGCGCAACAGCTCTTTAAGTGCCAGGCCTAGTTTCTCGCATCCACTCGTGTTGTGTGCGTTATATTTTTCTCCCGAATGAAAGGGACCTACAGTTTAGTGCCATATCCGAAGGGCATTTTTGAGAAGCGTTTTCGTGACAACAATACTCTCGGATGTTTGTCAGACGTTCGCGAGAGGTGGGACCGTGATTTGAGCTTGGTGTTTTCTGGGATTTGAGCTTGGAACCTCACGCGCAGTGGCCCGACACACTAACCACTTGCGCCACGGCGCCACTCTCAATTCTATGCCTACTTTTACGAGTCTTTACGGATTTGCCTGTTCTTTGTGAATCATGTTACTCTATGCATTTGGGCTATTTCAAATTCTCAATAAAATATGAAATTACAAAATAAGTTTTTTGAGGTGCTGTGTATAGCAGACCTCGGCAGGGAAAAAAGGGTGTGTTCATAATTGTAAAAATACTGCAGTTATGCAGAGTTTGCGTTTATAAACGTAGAAAAACTGCAACTTACTGTAGAATTTGTGGTCTAAACTCACACACAAGATGTGGTGGCCGTCTACTGACAAGTAGAAAAAAAACGCAGTTTTTGTAGTTTAGGCCAAAAACGTAATTTGTAAATTTTGGCACTCGATATGTAAACAAACTTTTTTGAAAAACTGTGTCACCATTGCAGCTGTTTTGGTATCACCTGCGTTCATAAACATCACATGACTGAGTTTTTTTTTGCAAACTTGCAGCAGATTTTGTTCCGATGCACAGCTAATAAAGATAGCGAAAATGTAAGCAGCAATTTTAAAATATAGAAAAAGAACAGCTTATCATATTTGAATTGTTTTAGAGAAGATTCTAAATCTAAGATTTTCGACTGTTGCACAAATTCGATTATTAATTTCTGTGCAGTTGTCCATAGAAGATGTCTTTATTAGTGGAAGAAGAAATAAAACAGTTCTTTGGGATAGTTTCTCAAATCATCAATTTAAGCACTTTACTTCAGTAACCTAATTTAATACATTTATCAATGGCATTTTGACAACTGCATTGCTGCAGAAGTTGTGTTTTCAGAATTTTCTGCGGTAAATTTACAGCAATTTTTCATACAATTGAATGGGTCATGCGAGTAACGTAATAAACGGGAGGGTTATGACCCCTTATTTTCGGATCATAGCCTTGCTGATAAAAGGAAGAAGAAGAAGATGCGAGTAACGTAATAACTAGTAACTAATAAGGAAACGCTTTTAAATGTAAAGTATTGCCGCTAACTAAAACTTTGAGCGTCAAAATTTCGCTACTTGTGATCGGAATAACGGTATAATGTTATATCGGAATAAAAATAAAGAGAATTGAATGTAGAAGGTTTTTTAATTAAATTCAAGAAAAACCAAAATTTGCAGTTCCAACGTTATTCCCGTGAACATGCACGTGTGCATGTAGCGCTGTTCTTGAACTTTTGCCCTCCTCTGTGAATTCGAATATATTTTCCCATAAAGGACCATCTTTCGACTCCTCTCAATCTTTATAATACCAAGCCCATAGCAACATGTACATAATCTAGGTGCCAACCAAACGTCAACATTACTCTCAATCATCCATTCGCACTCAAGTGCATCACTGTGCAGCCGGTGTTTCCTCTTTTTGACGTTATACTCATGCTTCAAGAATTGCAAGAATCTCTCTCGTGTCTAGAGAAGAATGCAAGCAAAAAAAACACCAACCAACAGAGGAAAAGAGAGCAAACCACAAAAAAAAAAAACATACGATGGGGAACTGGGGATTTCCAATCCAACACGCACATTGCACAATGTCACGTAATATAAATACAATGATGACGTCAACCTTTGTTCGGACCGAATTACAACAAATTGTTCAATTTTACTAAATTATGAGCGCAGAGCTCATAATGGGAAACTTTCTAAATTTCGTGTTTTAGTCTAATGTCGCACACGTTTGACACGACAAGCGTAGTGACGTCAACGTCAAAAAGCAGTTCCTAAGTCCAATACATGTCAAAGTGGCGAACGTGTCACTGCATGTTCGCGATGGCTAGCCGTTAAAGTATACTCGTATCTAGAAAAAAACAAATGCAGTACGCATGAACACGCGGCGAGGGTGCTGTGGTTGATTTGATCGTGGTCAGGTCAGTGGCGTTAAGTTAGGTTTACTGCCACAGGTAGACGGTGCGCGGATAATGACGGTGCATCGGATTACAGTAAAACTGATTTGCTTAATGGACAGGGTTTTATTTTTTCTTCTTATTCTTTTGTTCGTTTAAATCCGCATGTTATTTTTTCTGCTTTATTTGATGTTTTTGTGACAACGGAGCACGTCGTCGCCATAGTGGTGGTTTATTGTTGCATTAACGACGTAGAAGGAGGCGGCGATAGGCTGCGGATTTGTGCTTTTTATTTTGCAATTTGTTGTGGTCGTCGCAAAGTGGGCGTATACATGAGTTTTAATTTTAAAATAAAAACAAAAAGGAAAATCCCCTAGCTACGCCCAGGCTCGTGATGTGTGGTTATGCATTCGATTCTGTTTTAAATATGTTTACACATTTTAACATCTTTATCATAAAACTGAATTGATTATTAAATTTTAATAGAAACTAGATGAAAGACACTCAGTCTGAGCTGACAAATATCTTTTATCTTTGACGAAACAGATGCAAGGGAAACATCAAATTGGTCATAAAAACGTAAAAATATTTAGCTTTCTCTGAAAATAAGTGTGACATATCACATACTTAACAGTCCGAACGAAGATTTCATAAAATGTAATAAGGTTGTCTTTCTCCAGCTTCTTGTGGATGACGACAAAATTCTGCATGGGTGGCGCAAGTATTGTGAATTGCTTTTGAATGAACAGATTCCCCGGCTATAGGTACTCGTACTTTGCAAGAGCTACCCCTAGCTGTGAAGAAATACCCAACGTTACAGTCGAAGAAGTGAAGTGAGACGGTCAAATACTCCAAAGAACGAAAAGCGGTTGGGCTAGAGTAGATGCCCTCTGAGTTGTGTAAATAGATGGAAGACATTGGGTTCAGATGGATCAGATTTCTTATCTTCAAACTCATGAGAGGTGATCCAATGCCGAATCAATGGACGGAAAGTTACCTTCTCCCTGTGTACAAAGGGAAGGGTGATACACGAAACTGTGATAATTACCTCTCGATCAAGCTGGTGTCACACACCATGAAGATCATTGAGCGGGTATCAAGTACTACGGCTATCTGATGATCAGTGGGGGTTTGTCGCGGGCAAGTCAACCACAGATGTAGGCCAAAGTATAGGGATCATAATGGGTTAAAGGATTTGCATATTGTATTGGTTGACTTTGAAAAAGCATTCGACAGACAACCACGAGATCTGATATGGGTGGCGCTAAGGCATAGAGAGGTCCCAGAAACGCAGTTAACGTTAATGTTTTCGATAATGTTGCAAAATTCTGTTACGTTTGTTGTTCTTTGTCTCCGCAACGGATGAGCAAGTAGCGACAGTCTACTATAGTAGATCACGCTTTTTTAAACAGTGACAGATGTGCACCAGATGACCGCTATCTTATATGATCGTATAAGAAGTTCGAAGATCCGTGAAAGCTCTTCTTCTTCCTTTTATCAGAGAGGTTGTGATCCGAAAATAAGGGATCACAACCCTACCACTTCACCGCATTTCTACTGATCCGCCTGTGGGGTTCGCCTATTTGACCTCAGAAAATATCGTCAGGCCCGCCGATTTTGGATCACTCGGTTACTGAGGCCAATGAAATGGCGATGTCGTCGCATTTGTGTGATCCAGGCGTATGCAATCAAATGTGCTGTACTGGACAGCGTCAGTGCTCTTAAGAAGATAAGTGTCATCCGCATCAAGGTCATGTTCTATAACATAGAATTGAATTTTATAACTCCCTAGATTTGGCAGGTTAATTTGGAAGTAAAGCCTCTACGCAGCGACAAAAGATAAAGGCTCTGGCTTACTAAATCCCTATATTTGGCAGGTTAATTGGGAAGTAAAGTCTCTACGACACGACAACAGATAAAGGCTTTGGGCTAATAATTCGGTAAGTTTGAGTTAGTGCGTTCAGCCAAAAAAAAAAGTTCCGCATGAAGTACAATTGAAAGAGCTACTCGTAATGCACAGAAAAGAGATTTCAGCTCAAGGAGGTGGAAGAATCCCGCGATAAGAATAAAACCAAGCTAAAGTTTTGCAGAACTTAGTACTTCGTAAAATCACGTATAAGATCCTAAGCGTAAAGTGCACAAACGCGGGGTGGGGCTTCCTGCCCGGCAGATCGCAGATAGACAAAACATTAAAACAAATTCTAAAAAAGACAAACGAATACCATTTCGAAACCCAGCAGATAATCCTAACATTGGAGAACACGCACGTCACTGCGCATATGGAAAATGTCCGTTAAACTACTGGGATACAAAGGTGACATTTATCATGGGTTAGCGTCCAAGGCCAGATTTGAATTTTGTGGCCCCCAAAAAATTACAGTACGTATTTTGTAGGAAGGAAAAAATACAGAAATTTTAAGATCTAATTTAAGTTATTTATTGATCAATTGTTATTTGAATCCCCAAACTTAACTCATCTTTGTATATTAATTCGAGATCGCTACAGATTTTCTTTAGTTCTTCGGTGGAGGTAACCTATGTCTAACGAATGTCTTGTTAGGAAATCAAAATCCGAAACCAATTTTTGAAATCTCCATTCCATTTGCTAAATGAGTGTGTCCAGTACACAGTAGAGCTTTGAAACTTTTGAAGAGGAGTTATTGTGGTGGCACTTTTACGATTTTCTGGTTCTATGGACAACTCGATTGCCAAATTCCTTGCAAAATCTATACACCATTCTATTTTCTATTTCCACCAGGTCCTGTAACTGGCCTATTCGTTCAGTTGTAAGATTCTCGTTTGAACACCTTGATATTTACCCGTCATTTTATCATACGATGGTCCCCTTCAGTCTGATAGTATTAGGCCGCCTTTGCTCAATTTATTCACAATTTCATCAGTAAGTCTACTGTAGGTTGTTTTCTTCAGTTTTTATAAAATCTATAAAACTTTCTTCAACTGTATACTCTTTATCTTTCGTATCTACATAGTGCACCATTTCAGACATTTCTTCCTAATGGCTGCTATCTTGAGTACAATCAAATGAGATACTGCGCCCCTTTGGGTCGCAGCTGCGGCTAGTCCCTACCTACGACAGTGGGTTTATATCTTAATCTGTTAATAAAGCTGAGACGACAGAGAAAGCTCGGCAAGAACCATAGGTATTTTGACTCAGCGAACATTTTATTCTTTAGAATCTTATTTTGGGTCGAATCGCGTCCACCTTCAACGGATCTAGCAACAACATACATACAAATTACGTGATGAGTTATCCGTTCACGGAGGACGCCATTCGACCCCAGTGTTATTGAAAATTCCCGAGTAACACGCACCCCAAAAGTCCAAACCCCGCTAGTCGATTAACCTTTCAAAATTATTTGGATTCAATTATTGAGCCTAATGAGTATTTTTTTCCTCTATACAGCATATTAATCACAACATATCTTACATGGAATTAATCTTTCATTTTTTCCTTATAACATCAATAAATACCTACACGTCTTTACAATCGTTAAGTATTTTGACACATGACATTTTTGAGTAAATCACGTCACAAAAAAGTCAAACTTTTATGTTCCCCCCGAAAAAACAACTTCGAGAAGAATCAGAAATTAGACGTGGTATTCCATGTGGAGAATATAGCAGCTATTCATTTGGCTCACACACATAAACATTGAAAGTGCGACAACGCATGGTGATGCGTGGCGCCATCAAACAACTTATCCTATTTATAAAGCCACTTTACTATGACACAAGTGTGGCAAGGTCGTGGAATGTTTAACCTGAATGTTAAAGGCTACGATGGAAAGTGGTTGATATTGGATTTCCAAAGTGTTCATTTCTCACATATTGTTCATGATTGGTGGCAGAAGTTTAACCCCTTAAATGATGACAGCTGTCAGTGTTGTATGCATGTGATTCTTATAGAATTTAAAGAATGCGGTGGTTTACTTCAAGGGGTTTGTGTGCGAAGGTACTTTTCGATCAAATTTCAAAGAAATCGATTTTTTTTTTGATTAAACGATTTCAAGGAAATATAAAACGGGGATTTAGTTCCTCGCATTGGGCGGAAGCAGAATTACAAAAGTATTGAATACATACACTCTGAACAAAAAGATTTTACTATATGCGATGGCTCGTGTAAGTATTTTTTGGTTTATGATAAAAGAGTGTTAAATATATATCTTCAAGTTTTGTTTTTATAGCCTACTTGCGTTTATTTTTTTACAGCGATAAATCGCCAGAGTTTAATGGCGTTTTTGGAATTCGCCACACCCATCTAATAAAGTTAAGCAGTACGGTAGTGAAAAAAAAAAGGTACAGGGGAGTGTACATAAATACATACTTTTGTTTTTTCTTAAATTTATGTTCAAGTCTTTTAGAGATTTACATTGGAATGATAATCAACCAAAGTATGTTGTGGCGTCAAAGCAGATAAGCCAGACATGATTTAAATAAGCAGATGACAATAGTAAAGGTTTTGGTGGTATGAGGTCTACCTAAGCTTTAAAGGTTAAAAATACTGGAATACAAACCTCTTTTATCTACACTTTGCAATTACAATTATAATTATTACCTTATGCGTTCGTTACTTAGAAATTTAGACTAGCTGACTGATGCCCACGACTTTGTCTGCGTGGTCCACAATAATATTAACTATAGCTACGGAAGGAGAAACATCAAACGCCATCGTTATCGCCTGCGTCAAAATATTTACTATGCACATGTGGCTATAAATTTGCGCCCCATAAGTAGCTAAGAAAATGTTCCTTAACTTCGCAAACGTATCTAATATATTTATTTATTTTATATTGCGCCTATAAGCAGTAAAGGAAATTTTTAGTTTTAGTTTTCCCTAAACTTATCTTTTATTATTATTATTTGTGTAGCGTTATTTTGCACTGCGACCTAATGGTCTATTGTGCCCCCTGGTAATACCTTGGGGAGGTTCCCTCGTTAGAGTCCCCTTCGCAATTGCAATTCCTGCGGAATTGTGTTTGAAGGTCATATGCTCTTACTTTGCCTTGGCGAGAATAGTTTACCTTAGAGCTCTATCTCCAGACCAGTTTCTTTTAAGAATCTGAGAATGAGAAGTGGGTCCATGGTTGGCATATCCTCTTCTGATACTTGGTATTTGCCCAAGTATTTCAATCTTTTGTGGGTCAGTGCCCCACAGGACTCCAGAAGGTGTTCCGGAGTCTCACATGACTCGTTGCAGAATCTGCAAAGGCCTTCATTTGTTATACCTAGCTTCCGTAGATGCTCCCTGAGTTTGCAGTGCCCCGTTAGGAAGCCTGTTAGGATCCGTAGGTTATTCTTGCTAAGGCAGATGCAGGCTTCGAATCTTTTTCGGTTGTAACATCGCAGTAGTTTCTTAGCTTGCCTCAGGCCTGTGGTGATGTTCCAGGTTCTTGCCCTGTCCTCTCTCCATTTTCCTGAATTTCTCGTGTATGGTTTCGAGATTGAGTTGGATGCATCTGTTTATAGCACATATTTCAGCTTGAAAGATGCTGGTGCACTTGCCCATAGGTTGTGAGTGCTTGGTCCTTGGCCCAAGTCCTTATCTAATGTATAGTTTTATAATGCCCGGTTTTGCTTGTTTTGTTTAATGTTCTATTTATTTATTTTAATATCTTCATCCTCTCGAAGAATATTGTGATAATTCTCATTGGATTAAGGACCAATCTTCTAAGCGATGAAACGCTAAGTTTTATTAAAATCTGTAAAGTTTTATTATATGCTTTTATATACTCTATGGAAAGGGTCAGTATTAAATCACCCATCAACCGCTTGACTTTTTCGGTTAGCACTTAGGATAGTAAATATAAATAAACTGGAACACATCTTTGGAGCATGTGCTTTGAGCATAATGGAAATGGATCAATTTTGTATGAATAAATCTGTTAATCGAAAGCGGAGGGCTATGATGTGGGAGGGTTATGATCCCTTGTTTTCGGATCATAGCCTCGCTGAAAAGGAAGAAGAAGTCTGTTAATCGAAAAATTAACAACTACTACCTACATCATACTTCAACCCCGAAATTTTATTCACAAATGGAGCACCTGCTTCGAAAGGCTGCTTTCAAAGGTTGAACGTTGCATTGTTGCAGTGATTTGGTGTCGATAGTGGGTATAGTGCTGATATAAACGCAATAAAATCAGTTGTCTGTAGAAAAAGAATTCTAGAGTTTGCCCAAAGCCGCTTAGATTCATAGCAGGGTTATCGGTTGTTATGTCCTTTTCTAACTTATTGGTTAGTGCGCATACCTTTCAATAGACGCTCCCTGGCAGTACAGAATACTCTAGAATACCCCCTGTCGTTAGCCGCAGTTTGGGATTCGCTGTGATATTCGTGTGACGAATACTGCACGATTCTGTTAGAAAGTGTACCGAATAGTGAGGGAATATATGTAGCTATGTATACATTGTATTGGTATCTTACCGATAACAGTACAGAGTACAGATACTACACCGACAAATCAGGAAAGGGTCTAGTTAATGAATGAATAATGAACGCCTGGTGCACGCAGTTAACGTTCATGTTTTCGAATACTGCATCTCTAATGTTGCAAAATTTTGTTACGTTTGTTGTTCTTTGTCTCCACAACGGATGAACAAGTAGCGTCAGTCTACCATAGTAGATTACGCTTTCTTAAATAGTGACAGATGTACACCAAAAAGGAGACCCTCTCAACTATGGCAATTATAGAGACAACAGTCTCCTCAACATCGCATAGAAGATGTTTGTTTTCTGCGATAGCAAGGCCGCCTATGATAGCATCTATAGAGAAGAGCTAATCCCTGTCAAACTTGTCCGTCTGTGCAGGATGACGATGGAGAACGCTCGATGCTCCATTAAAGTCGATAGTTACCTCACCGAGACCTTTGATGTCAAAAAAGATTTTAGACAAGGTGACGCGTTGTCATGTGACTTCTTTAATATTGTACTTGGACAGATTGTGTGGGACTCACAAGCCAAAACCAGAAGCACAATCTATCCGAAGTCCGTATAACTGCTTGCATTCGCCGATGATATTGACATTATTCAAAGAATTCAGCAGGCTGTCACCAGTGCGTTTGCAAGCATTGAAGCAGAAAATGGGTTTAGCGATAAACGAGGGCAAAACGAAATACATATATGCCATCAACAAGAAGCGACAATCAACACCGTCAAATTTGACAGAACGTCACAGTGGGCTTCTACAACTTCAAGGTATTAAGGGAGAATCTATCTCAGAGGGTGATCGCAGTAGAGGACCTATTCTCCGTAGGCGGCGCGTCCAAGTACAAGGGGACGTCAACCAACTTGGAGTGTGCGACTGGACGCAATTAGCTAAAGCTTGTTGGTTGAGTCCTATGTTCGTACCGAACTGTAGCGCCAGCTATGTAAGTAAGTTGTACATCAAATACTTTCTAACCACTTGTTTTTCTGAGCAGGTGTTTGAAAACGATCTCTTGACATAATTAGTCTCATTTTTGTAGGTTGTTGTGCATTTTATTTGATTGGAAAGACGATTGGTCTACACTCGTAAACCACACAACCAAACGTTACGTGTACTATACATTTATCTATTTTATACATCATACACACATACATTTTGAATGATCCGCTAATCCTTCATTAGGGTTGCGGGATAGGATGCTCAGGTGGACTCTCCATCCTTCTCGATCCTCCACCATTGACTCCAACTCATCAAGAGGAATCCCTAGGCCCGGAGAGAGGTCGGACTTGATCCAACCATTTATTTCTAGGCCTACTGAGGGGTTGCCTACCTGATGGCACGGCAATCATGGCATGTCTTGGAAACCGGTCCGGGGGCATGCGCACTACGTGACCAAACCATCGAAGCATAAATTGTTTCGGCATCTTGTATCGACGTTCTTATTCTTTCGGTCACCACCCAAATTCCATGAGAATCGTAACATACACCAAACTCAAAACCGATAGTTTAGCTGGAACAAGTTCCGCCTTGCTTCTAACAGCTCTCTCAAAATTGATCCAGCCTGACCAATTCTACATTTATATATAGAATTTGTACATTTATTTAGACTAGCAGCAAATAAACTTAACCCGAACACAAATATATTTAGCCCTTTAGCAATTAACTTTAACCCAAAAGCAAATATATTTAACCTTTGAGCAAATATGTTTAACCTTTTAGTAAATATGTTTATGTATGTGGACGCCGTGGCGTAAGTGGTTAGTGTGTCGGATCACTACGCATGAGGTTCCAAGTTCGAATCCCTGAAAATACCAAAAAGTTTTTTCACGGTCCTACCTCTCGCGAGCGTCTGACAAATATCCGAGAGTATTGTTGTCACGAAATAGCTTCTCAAATCGCCGTTCGGAGTCGGCATTAAACTGTAGGTCCCTTCCATTCGTGTGAAAAATATAACGCACACAACATGAGTGGTTGCGAGAAGCTAGGCCCTGGCACTTTAAAGAGCTGTTGTGCTCTGTTATTTGTAAATATGTTTAACCAAAGAACAAATATATTTAAACCAAAAACAAATCATTTTAACCAAAACATAAATTTAATTCAACTATGTAATTGTATTATATAAAAACTTACAAACCTCCTAAAACAAAATTAATATTTTTTTAAAAATGTTTAGTCCATGTTGCCTTTGGAATCCATATCCATATCCATTACATAAAAATACACAGTCTGTCCCAAATCCAATGAGACTGGTTCCATCAAAGTTGTCAGCGCAGCGACAGCTATGAGTGAAAGATAGTGATTGTTCTACCCTTTATCTACTTAGCCTCAAAATTTGAGCAAATTCGGTTGATATTTCATTGTGGTTTGCATTTCATGTAAAGTAACTTTGTGTACTTCGCGACGAATAAATAACATGGAACAAAGAGCGAATATTAAATTCTGTTTGAAATTGGGTAAAAGTGGTGCAGAAACGTACGAAACGCCAAAAAACCACTCGCAATGAAGAAAACATCGAAAAAGCCGAAGAAATTTTTCGAAGCGACCGCTGTGTGACTTCGTGACTCATCCAAGAGGAAACCGGGATACCGAAAAGCACAGTCTATCGAATTTTGACCGAAGTCGACCGGAATATCGAGAGCCAGGCAGTTGGTTTTTGTTGCACGATAATGCACCATCGCACGAAGCCATCATGGTGCATGAATTCTTCACCAAAAATGGCATCATTTTTATCGATCATCCACCGTATTCAGGATTTGGCTCCGGGATTTGGCTCCGGGCGACTTCTCGCTATTCTCCAAACTGAAATAAGCAATGAAAGGAAATCATTTCGATACCATTCCGGTCATCCAAAAGACTTCAACCGCCATACTAAAGGCCATTTCAGCCGATAAGTATAAAAAATGTTTAAAAAACTTCGTTAACGTTTCCAGCGCTCTATTGACTCAGAAGGAGACTATTTTGAATAAACAAGAATACAAAAATAAAATAATAAACGCTTTGTATTTTTTTAGACCAGTCTCATTGGATCTGGGACAGACTGTAAGCGCAATCGGTTTATGTAACTGAACTGTCCTGAACTTCTTGTGTCTTATGGATTCTGGTGTTATCCATAATTAAGAGTGTCTTTCAGTTTTTCTGAGAGGAATGAACAAAACTTGATAGAGTTACAATTGGAGTTTGTTAAAATCGTATAATGCATTATTCCTTGGTTACGGTTAAAATGATATGCTTTTGGTTGAAATATATTTTTTCTTTGGTTAAACATATTTTCTTTTGAATAAAGTTATTTGCTAAAGGGCTAAATCTATCATATAATATTTGTATTTGGGTTAAATTTATTTGCTGTTAGGCTTAATAAATGTGCAACTGATATACATATACCTATGCCGTGTTTTTTTTAAACCTAGCCAGCCAGTCGGTCATTTAAACGATTTGCCAGCCAGCCAAAGCCATACGATTTTATACGAACATATCTCTAGGAACCAAGCAACCTCGCAGTGACAGCAACAGCAAATAACTAAAAAACATGTGTTTTTGCGTAACTTTTTGCTGGGGATAACATCAAGAGTAGTAGCCAGCCGGTTGTTGTGTTTGTTTTATGTGTAAAATTTTACTTTACTAGCAACTACTGGCTGGCTAGGTTTAAAAAAAAAACACGGCTATAGTGTATGTTTATACATTGTATATACAGGGTGGCTGAGATGAACTGTTACCTACTTCACGTCGCTGTGTCTGCCAAACTACGAACGACAGCGCGCTGTAATATTACAGTTGTTAGTTCACTTCATTGTTGATAAGCGTGTGTGAGGTTTTTTTTTCTCGTGTGTTTAGTTTTTGTTCTATCGACAATGGAATTCAAACGTAATAGTGTTATTGACCTTTTCTTGGCTGGAAAATCACAATCGGCTATTGTTTGTGAACTGTAACATTTGAAAGTAAACAAAATGTTAGTGTATTGCACCATCAAGCAAAATGATCGAGTTTACTTGCCACAGAGGTCATACGAAAATTTCGACCAAAGAATGGCCACCAGGAGGCAAGTGCCACCGTTTTTCATGGTTTGGGCCGCAGTGACTGCAGATGGTCGGTCTCCGCTCGTATTTTTGGACCGTGGCGTTAAGATAAACGCGATCGTTTATCGTAAAACTGTCTTGGAAGCTGTGTTGAAGCAATGGGCACGCAAACATTTCGGTCAAAGACCCTGGACATTCCATCAGGACTCTGCACCTTCCCACAAAGCCCGAGCAAATCAAGAATAGGTGTGACAAAACGTTCCACACTTCATTTCCTCGAAACAATGGCTATCGAATTCTCCCGATGCGAATCCATTGGAATTTTCTGTCTGGGGCATTTTGAAGGCCAGGGAAACCAAAAAAATACCAAACAACGGACGCGCTCAAGTTAGCGCTCCGCCGGGAATGTAGGCGCATTCCACACACCCACTTGCGTGCAGCGTGCGATAAATTTATTGACCGTTTCAAGGAAATTGTTCCTGCCAAAGGTGGCCATATCGAAAATATTAACTAGATCCTTAAATTTCAATAAATTTCAATAAAAAAAAAAAAGAAGCTATTTGAATTAGTAACAGTTCATGTCAGCCACCCTGTACCTAATTTTTACTAACTTTTTTTTTTCTATACATATTAAAACAACATTTTTGTTTTTGAAGTCATACAAAATTCGAAGGCATACAAAAAATGATGCGCTTTTCTTCATCCCTTACAAAATTAATATTAGAAATATCCCCGAATTTAATTAGATTACAATTTTGCATTGAAATATGAAAATTAGGTAGGTATTTAAAATAAAAAATACAATTGTAGACCACGCGACGCGATCGTCACGATTAACCACGTGACCAACCAAGGGTTAACAAAATCAGCTAAACTTTTGCTTAATAACCGATTCATAAGCAGCTTTATTTTACAAATTTCTTTTACGAATAAAGTGAAGCACCGACGATATAGCGATGTCTACAGTAAAAACATTTAAAATTTTCAACAGAATAATCGCGACTCACTGTACGAAACTTCAATCTTCCCTTTCTCTCTCATGGGAGACAAACTCGCGCCAGTGTAAAATTCCAGAGAATAAACTCATACATTCGCTGTTGCGAAACCCTATTCATGTGCAATGTGTGCATGGAGAAATATTTGTTGTATTAGTGTGTGTGCTGTCAACAGCAGAGCAAAAGAAAACTCGGAAAGAAATCCCCTTCATGGAACACCCTTCTTTAAAACTAGATACACCCAAAACACCACACCCCCCTAAAATAAGCAATCACATGACATGACAATATAACGACCACCGCCTGCTCTTATGTATGTTCACGATTATGCCAAAAAAGCAGCTCTCCCATTAAACCCAAACGGTCTATGTGGTGGATTATCAACACCCCTTTTACATAGTTTTAGTATAAATGTTCCCGTTCAAGGGTCAACTGATTTTTCCTTTCAGTTCTGATAAAAGAAGAGATAAAATCAAAAGGTCAAAGGGATCCGAATACTTACGATAACATTATTCCTTTGTTGTATGCCGCTAATACTTAAGTCGACTGAATTTTGGCTATTCTCCTCAGTTTCGCTGGCATAAGAGGCATTCGAATTGGACGCACTGTCTGCCAACTCGACCTTCAGCTTCATAGTGACAGGCAACGGCAAACCACACAAGAGTAAAGAACAAACACAAAAACAAATTAAAACAAAAAATTAACACTGGCAACTCTCGTTGACACCGATTGTCAGATTATTCGCGAATTATTATCGTTGCTGGAACTGTCCACCGTTCACCGTCGTTGTCGTATTTTCGTTGTTGTTGCTGCTAATGGCTGGTTGTCCAATGACCTAGCGAGACGTCAAGAGCAAACAACTACGTCGTTACGTCGTCAATTCGTATATCGTTTATTGTATAATTTATTCAAATTCACACAGAAAAAGCGCAGTTTTCTCCTTATTAACCCTGATTCAAAAACGCGAACGAACCGAACCACACCCGTTCCGTTTTTTGCTTTATTTCGCAAAAGCAATTAAAAGAGAAAATTTCGTTTCCAAATGCAAGTGTTGCACACTGCAATTGTCCAAATGGGAGATACAGTGCTACCACACAACCCCCTTGCGACACGATGGAACACGCCTTAAAATTTTCGATCTCGTGTCACTTCTCACGCTTTGACGTTTCGCACAATTTCACAATTAGATACAAAAATTATCAAATCGATTCCGGAAATGTGTTTTGTAATTAAGCGAATTTGTTTTTTTTTTGGTTCTTCGATTTTTTAGGTTGGGAAAAATCGTCGAATTTGGAAATTTTTGTTTTTTTCTGTGACAACAAAACACGTCGCAGTCTTCGTCGCCTGCGAAAGGCAAAAAATAACTATACTCCTCTTTGTCTGGCGGCCTCTGGAAATCCGCAGAGATGAAGCGGAGCAGCGATAGTACACACACTACCGTAACAACTGTCAATGCCATACACATACTATGGCTTGGACTGTCACTCACGCATACACTCAAGAATTGATGGAGAAACACAAAATGTGGAACGTGAGTGAGAAAACGAATTGAAAGGAGAATAGGAAAAGAATAAAAAAAAAAATAAACCAGGAGAAAAGAAAAATGAAGTGAGAATAGTTGTTGTTGGTTTCGTCGGACAGGAATCCTAAATTCAGCGATGAGTCATCGGGTTTTTACCCGCGAGGAATACGATAGTGCATGTGCGCTTAAAAGAGTTGAATTTATTGTAATGAGTGTGTTGAGTTGGTCCGAGAATGTGCTCAGGGGGGTGTACTTGCACTTGAAATTGTGGGAACAAAACAATGTGTGCAGTATTGCCATCATAAAGAGTTTTTTAAAATAAATTTGCCGTTTTCTTTACTCGAAAAAATGCTGTATTTTTTCTGCCCTGCTACAAAAAAAATATTGACCTGTAAAATAAATCGTTTGCTATGCTTCCTTAAACAGTTTATTTTGTAACAGGCGATTTTTACAATCGAATACATGGGATTTTGCGACATGAGAGTTTTACTTTCAATTGCAGTTTACTTAGTTTAAATTGTACAGACAATTTACAGTTGATTAATTGTAATCGTATAACCACATCATCCACGTACGCAACCACCTTAAAACCCTCCCTATCAAGTCGACCGAAGATTTGTTGATCACTATTAACCAAAGCAGGGGAGATAACGCCACCTTGTGGGGTTCCTCTGTTTACCGTCTTAGTTGTACTACTGTAGCCTAGACTTACTTACTTAGATGGCGCTACAGTCCGGGGTGGACCTGGGCCTCAACCAACAAACCTCTCCAGCCAGCACGGTTACGAGCCAGCTGCCTCCAGTTGCGCACGCCAAGTTGGTTGAGGTCCCCCTCCACTTGTTTGCGCCACCTACCGCGAGGTCGTCCTCTACTGCGCCGTCCGTCCGGGGTGGATTCGAAGACTTTCTTAGCGGGAAGGTTGGGCTCCATCCGCTCTAAATGACCCAGCCATCTTAGTCGCTGTATGTGAACTCTTCTGGCTAAGTCGATGTCCTTGTACAGGCCGTATAGTTCGGCATTGTACCTTCTCCTCCACTCACCGTCTATGCAGACGGGACCAAAGATCGCTCGAAGAACTTTTCTCTCGAAATAACCAAGGGCATCCTCATCCGGTTTTTTCAAAGCCCATGCCTCTGCGCCATACAGCAGGACTGGGATGATTAATGTCTTATAAAGAGTTACCTTAGTAGTTCGAGATAGGGCTTTGCTACTCAATTGCCGTTTTAGCCCATAGAAACAAGGATTGGCAAGAGTAATTCTCCGTGTGATCTCTCCATTCATGTCATTTGCGGAGCTGACCATAGAGCCTAGGTAGACAAAATCCTTTACTACCTCAAAATTGTATCTGTCTATTGTGGCGTTCTGCCCAAGACGCCGATGTTGGGTGTCCTTTTTTGTAGACAGCATATATTTTGTTTTGCTTTCATTGACCGCTAGACCCATCTTTGCTGCCTCGATCTCAATACTCGTAAATGCCCCATTGACGGCCCGCTGAGTTCTTCCGATTATGTCAATGTCATCGGCATAAGCGAGTAGTTGTATAGACTTGAAGAAGATTGTACCTCCGGGGTTGGCTTGTGAGTTTCGTACAATTCTCTCAAGTACAATGTTAAAGAGATCGCATGATAGCGCGTCGCCTTGTCTAAGACCTTTCCTGACATCGAACGGTTCGGTGATGTTCTTACCGACTTTGATGGAGCAGCGAGAGTTCTCCATCGTCATTCTGCACAAACGGACGAGCTTGGCAGGGATGCCAAGACTAGACATGGCTCTGTACAACTCGTCTCTATACACGCTATCATAGGCAACTTTGAAATCGATGAAAAGGTGGTGCGTATCGATTTTATATTCATGGGTTTTTTCCAAGATCTGCCGTAGTGTGAATATTTGGTCAATGGTGGACTTTCCAGGCCTGAAACCGCACTGATAAGGACCTATCAGGTTGTTGACGATCGGTTTTAGGCGTTCACATAATACGGCAGACAGGATCTTATATGCGATATTTAGGAGACTTATACCCCTGTAGTTGGCGCAGTTCAGAGGGTCTCCTTTCTTCAGGATCGGGCAAACGATGCTGAGGTTCCATTCATCGGTCATACTTTCGTCCGACCAGATTTTACAGATGAGCTGGTGCATGTTCCTTACCAGCTCATCTCCTCCTGCCTTGAAAAGTTCAGCGGCAAGGCCGTCGGCTCCAGCAGCTTTGTTGGATTTGAGTTTAGATATCGCTATCCTCACTTCATTATGATCGGGTTGACGGGAATTTTGACTGCCATCGTCACTGTTGAATGGCTCATTCTGCCTGACAGCGGAATATTGATCATCATCGCCGTTTAACAGTCTGCAGAAGTGTTCCTTCATAACCTCAGCACCGACTGCGATTCTACTACTATGTTGCCATTTTCGTCCCTGCAGGCTTCTGTTCTGGCTTTGAAACCCTGGCATGTTCTCTTTACCCTTTGGTAAAATTTTCGAACATTATTCCTGCAATAAAGTCTCTCAATCTCCTCGATCGAGCGCTTCTCATGCTCTTTTTTCTTCTTTCTGAGAAGTCGATGTTCCTCTTTTCTCCTGCGCACGTAGAGCTCGTAAGCAGCTCTAGTCCTTCTATGCAGCGCCGCTTTGTACGCCTCTTGTTTTGCTGCATGTGCTTGCCGGCATTCCTCATCAAACCTGGGCGAGAGAAACCCAGTACATCAGAGGCGGCATCTCTGATGGCTTTTTGGCAACGCTGCCACTGTTCTTCCGCATTTGCTGCTGGCGGCATAGGACTAAGATTGAGATTAGAAGAAACACGATCGGCAAAGGTTCTGGCGGTCTCTTGCGATTGTAGCTTTTCGACGTCAAATTTCCTCACAGTATTTCGTTGATTTCGCTCCGTTGTGGATATCCGCATCCGTACCTTGGCTACAACTAGGTAGTGATCCGAGTCCACGTTGGCTCCTCGGAAAGTCCGGACACCCAGAATACTGGAAGAGTGCCTTGCGTCGATCGCAATGTGATCGATTTGGTTGACGGTTTTTCGATCAAAGGAGAGCCATGTTCCTTTGTGAATATCGAGACGTGGGAACCGCGTACTAGCTACAACAAAGTTTCGCCCCGCCGCAAAGTCGATTAGCCTAAGTCCGTTGCCGGAAGTGTTGTCGTGCAGGCTGTGCTTTCCGAAAACGCTACTAAAGACTTCCTCTCTTCCTAGCTTTGCGTTAAAGTCGCCTAGGATAATTTTAACGTCGTGGCTAGGGCATTGCTCATACGTCTTGTCCAAGAGCTGGTAGAAGTCATCCTTTGTCGCGTCGTCCTTCTCCTCGTGAGGGGCGTGAACGCATATTAGGCTAATGTTGGCAAATTTAGCCTTGATACGGATAGTCATGAGGCGCTCGTTCACATGCCGGAAACTCAAGACTTCTTGCCTAAGTCTGTCTCCAATGACAAATCCGCACCCGAATAGACGCTGTCCTTTTTGTCTGTAGCAGTCGCCGTAGTAGATGTCGCAGTTTTTCATACTCCTTTTGCCCGGCCCATCCCATCGCACTTCTTGGATGGCGGTAATGTCTGCTTTGAGACACTCTAGGGCCTCCGCAAGTTGTTCGGCTGCACGCGGTTTGTAGAGGGACCTAACATTCCATGTGCAGACACGAAGATCGTTGTCCTTTTTACGTTTGCATGGGTCGTCAACTGTAAGATCATCCGTATCCGAGGCTGTTGGTTGCTTCGTACTGTAGCCTAGAACCGCCTTAATAATTCGAGTACTTAGTTTTGATACTATTCATTGACTAAGCAAACCCTCTACACCTAGCTTGGTTGAGAATCTTCTGAATAGAATCACTAAGGGCCGGTCTGTTCAGAGTTGGTTAAATCTCTGGTTAGGTTATCTAAGATTTTGCTTAACCCATGGTTATAAATCTATGGCAACCAAAGAGTGTTTGTTCACAATATTTTTCAATTTGGTCACCAAACCATAGCTTTGTGGAAATTCGTTCTATTTTCCAGTTTATTTGTCATCTCGTTTGTCAAATTAATCTGTGGTTAACTTTGTTTTTGTTTATCGGTTTTGTTCGATTATAGAAGACGTTGAAATTTGAAATTACATAGAAAATTTGAATGGATGACAAATAAAAAAAAACACTCCATTTTGTGTTATTTTTTCTTCTTCTTCCTTTTATCAGCGAGGTTATGATCCGAAAACAACGGATCACAACCCTCCCACTTCAACGCATTTCTACTGATCCGCCTGTGGGGTTCGCCTTTTGTGTTATTTTTTATTTATTATATTATCTGCAATGAAATCTGTGGATGAAATTCGGCCAGAAATGCTCAAGGCTTTAGGCAAAGAGGGAGTGCAATGGCTCTCGCGTGTCATTAAAGTGGCCTGGGAATGCGGTGAAACACCTGGTGAATGGCAAATGGGGATGATAGTTCATCTTTTAAAAAAAAGGGACAAAAGAGATTGCGCCAACTATAGGGCTATATACCCTTTAAAGTCTCATTGGAAAAGTCTTCGCTAAGATGTTAGAATCGCTTTCCAGAGCTGTGGTTGATGACAGTTTGGGGGATGAGCAGTGCGGTTTTCGTCCCGGTAGAAACACAACCGACCAGAATGGTTCTTGAAAAGGCCTGGGTGTATGCTAAACCTGTCTACACTTGTTTTGTGGATTTGGAAAAAGCATATGATATGGTTCCTCGAGGCAAACTCTGGAGTGTTCTGCAAGAGTATGGGATTGATGGTTCACTGTTAAGGGCGATTCAGTCTTTATATAGAAACTGAAGATGCTGTGTTCGTATAAAATGCGATAAATCAATACCTTTCACTGTGGGCGTTGGACTCCGCCAGGGGTGCGTTTTGTTAGCTCTCCTCTTCATTTTATATATGGATGGGATGTTGCTGCGCAGCCGTGGCGGGGTATGTTTCAAAGTGGGAGAACTAAGGATTAGTCATCTGCTCTTTGCGGATGATTTGGTCATCCTTGGATCCTCTCAAACAGAACTTCAGCGCGCACTGGAAAGGTTTGTAGCCATTTGTGATGATGCTGGAATGAAGATCAACGTGAACAAGTCAGAAGTAATGGTTGTTTTCAAAAAACCCCTTCAGTGCACTCTGCATGTTAGTGGAGTCCCACTGAAGCAGGTGGATAAGTTTAGGTACCTCGGGCTCTTATTCACGAGTGATAGGAAGAGCAATGCCGAGTTATCCTGTAGAATTGGTCAGGCTGGATCAATTTTAAGAGAGCTTGGTCAATCTGTGGGCGCCGTGGCGTAAGTGGTTAGTGTGTCGGATCACTACGCATGAGGTTCCAAGTTCGAATCCCAGAAAACACCAAAAATTTTTTTCACGGTCCCACCTCTCGCGAGCGTCTGACAAACATCCGAGAGTATTGTTGTCATGAAAAAGCTTCTCAAATCGCCGTTCGGATACGGCACTAAACTGTAGGTCCCTTCCATTCGTGTGAAAAATATAACGCACACAACATGAGTGGTTGCGAGAAGCTAGGCCCTGGCACTTTCAAGAGCTGTTGCGCCAAATATTTTTTTTGGGCCAATCTGTTATAAGTAAGGCCGAACTTGTGTTCAAGCTAAGCTATCGGTTTTTAACTCGGTGTATGTTCCAACTTTCACCTATGGTCATGAAATTTGGGTAGTGACCGAATGAATAAGATCGCGGATACAAGCTGCAGAAATGAGGTTCCTTCGCGGTTTTGCTGGAATAACTCGTAGGGATCGAGCGCGCAACATCAGAGTACGCGAGGCGCTCAATGTTGAGCAGCTACTTCTCCGAACGGAACGATCTACCACCTTGATCAAAAAGTTCCCGGAATAAAAACCGTGTGGCGCTCCCATCGTTCCGATTTGAGTTCTGTTTCCTTTGTTAAGTTGGTACATCTGTTGTTGATATTTCCTCTAAATCTTAGCGTCATAGCTTGACATTTGCAAAAGTTACGTAGCCAAGAGTACATCTATCTCTGTGTGTGTTGGCGATTTTTTGCCAGACCAGAATTGTGGGCAGAAAACTCGTGGATTTTGCACCATGATAACGCACCGTCGCACAGTGCCATCATTATTCGTAATTTTTTGACGAGAAATGCAACAAATACCATCCAACAGCCACCGAATTCACCTGATTTGGCTTCCTGTGACTTCTTTCTGTTCAATCGAGTTAAAAAACCATTACGGGGAACGCGTGTCAGCAGCCGAGAGGAAGTAATGGAAAAATCGCAGGAAGCACTGATGGACATACCGAAAACCGAATATAAAAAATGTTTCGAAGATTGGATCAAGCGCTGGCATAAGTGTGTTGCAGTCGATGGGGATTACTTTGAAGGGGACAATATGGATTTAGATGAATAAACTTGTATTTTTAATTTTCTGAATAAATTCCGGGAACTTTTTGATCAAAGTGGTATGGTTCGATGGCTTGGTCACGTAGTGCGTATGCTCCCAGACCGGCTTCCAAGACGTGCCATGGTCGCCGTGCCATCAGGTAGGCCTAGAAATAGATGGTTGGACCAAGTCCGACATCTCTCCTGGAACCGTCTAGGTATTCCTGCTGATGAGTTGGAGTCGATGGCGGAGGATCGAGAAGGATGGAGAGTCCACCTGAGCATCCTACCCCCGCGACCGTCATGAAGGATTAGCGGGCCATTGAAAATGTATATATGTGTGTATATTATCTATATTTTTATCACACAATATCTGCATAGAATTTTGTTGCGTCGCATAATATTGTGTCAAAAGTAACCCGCAGTATGAAAACTAAGCATGAACAAACAAAATTCCAGAAAATCATTGGTTAAAATGACGTTAACTAAGGAAATTCGGCTGGTTATCGATTTCTCTGGTTAACTAACCAAACCCTGGATTCTCTGGTTAACATTTTGGTGAACAAACACAATCGATGGTTGTCAGCTGGAATAACCACTGGTTAAAGTTAACCGAGAGTGAACAGACCGGCCCTAAGGATGTTGTTAAAGTATAAATGTACTGTACATATGTATAGCCAATGCAAAATTTGTTACCCCGTCATTTTCTACAGGGCAAGCAATTCTGCCATCCAGAAATACCAACTGAAGCAAGAGATTTGAAAGAAAACATATTCTTAGACAATGACTAACCGAAAGCAGAAGTACTAAAAATGTATAATGAACTGCTTAATACGGTACATGCATCAATAACCATATTCAATGAACGATCACATATTCGAGGTCGCGAAAAAAATAAAAATGCTGCAAAATGTCTAGGATTTCTTAAACCTTGCAAACAAATATTTTACCCCGTCTGATCTGGCCTTAATCTATAAGGCATTCATCCGCCCAAAGCTTGAATATGACGCTCATATTTGGTCAGGTGCATCCAAGACCATTCTGCCCATTCTAGATAGGGTACAAAATCGCTCGTTAAAACTTATAGGTGATAGACATCGAGCCATCGAGTTTCGTGTCTCACTATTTTATTGCTTTTTCTTTATAAAAATAAAAAAAATTTTCAAGCGAAATAGCCAGTTGCATTCCTCTCTCTCGCAATTGACAGTACTGAAGAAAACTTAACGTAGAATTTTGACTTTAGCTTCCGATTGCTGAACGAACTGAAATCGGCGGTTTCACAAAAGCTCCTCCGAATCACTCAGATTTCCCTAAACATTTTTCAGATTTCAAAACCAGCGTTTTATACAAAAACTGGTTGAGATCAGAGTTGTAAAAGAATTAAATCTTTTGGGAGGATAATTCAATTGAATTCATCTAGAATGATTTGATATCTTTCTGCTAAAAAAGACTGTGATTTAAAAAAATCGAAGTGAAAAAAAATGAAGTGAATTCATTTAAGTCAGTGATTAGTGCATTCAATTTTTAACAATCATTGAATTAAGTGAAATTATTGCATTCTTTTGAATTACATTACTGCATTCACTTGATGTTAGCTGAAGTCCGCAGTGAATTCACATAAAATCTGTTGAAGTCAGTGAATTCAATAGAAATAATTTGAATTCATTTGACTTCAATGGGTGGCTATTTCCTAATTTTTGAATGATTCACGAGTAATCTCGCTTACGATCTTTATTTTTTTCTAGTCTTACTGATTGCAGGAGCAAATCATTTTGAAGTGAATTCACTGACTGCTGACAAAACAAATGTGTTTTCAAAATTTTTAATAAATTTCCTCCATAAACAGAATATTTCACTCTTTAACAAAAATTATTTTGACAAGTCTTTCAGAATTGCAGAGTTCGCAGGCATCGCCAATTTAAATCCTTTAACAATTCGGTGGGATCAGTTAAGCGGGGTTTAAAAATTTATTTTTTAGTTCTCGAGGAGAATTGTTCAAATTTTTTTTTATAATTTGCACTCAATGGGTTAGTTAGTAAGTTAATTAGTTACTTATATATGACTTTATTTCATTATAAAATGGGGTTACAATAAAAAAAATTGTAAGTCTATTTCAGTTTGGCATATTGCCATCTACCAGATTGACATTTATGTTCATGTACATTCTTAATTTAAGTAACAAAATTAAATAGATGTGTGTATATCTTAGAAAACTTTAAAAATCTCCCTCGATATTATCCCTTCTGAAGCTAAGAACTACCACGGTATAGTTGTACCTATATAAATGATCCAACGCTTGCTACCAGTTCAAAATATTAACTGCTTCAACATACGGCAAGGAAATAAAACACGTCCTCCCTCACATTTAGATTACAGAGGCTACACAAAATTGATAGTTCGGATTGGTGTGAGATGAAGTTCAGCCTCTCAGTTTAAAAAAACTAGTCATTTAATCAATTGAAATTTTATAAATAAAATAAGTTTTATCTTGAAGGTTGTGACTTATTTTGCTGTAGTACATCCTGTACTGTGAGGATCGAGCTTCAAACACATATTTTTCATACATAATATGACCAGTTTTCGCAAGTAATGTGGTAAATTCTCTTCGCAGAGATGTTTTTTACTCATCTGGTGTTATGTAAAAGCTTAGTCCACAGTTGGATGCAAGACGTTCCCATTCTTGGATGAGATTTCCTTTAGTCCTTATGATATGCGTAAGATTTGCACTGTACGAGTTATTTGTGTATTTATTGCATGCATAAGTGCATATGTATCGACTTACTTTTATATGTCGATTGCGCTTTTTATTGACTTGGCCTTAAGATAAGAAAAAAACATTGTACACTGCATAGAAAGAGCTTCCCAACGGTATATAATTTATGAAAATCGATTCAGTAGAAACGACTTAAAAGGGATCACAAAATTCGTGTTTGCCTATTAATAATATAATTGTGTAACTACTTTTACAATATTTTTATTATAATATTACACATCTCTGTTATCTCTGACCAGACAAAGTTGTGTTTTCGTAAAGAAAATTCTCAACTATTTTTAGAAAACGATCAGACAAGACAAATTCAGATTTCGGCCAAGATCTTATGTACGAGTATCTTTTTAAAAAAAATGTACCCGATCGATCAATTATTTATTATTTATTGAAAACAAGTCTGGCAGCATAATATGGTCTGCATTTGATTTTAAAAATTTTCAGACGGTGTTGTATGCTTTTCATTACTTTTGTTAGGAAAAAAATAACACAAGAATTTCGTGGCAAAATCCTAAAATAGAGTGATTTAAGTATTTGAAAATGTTGAAGAAAGCAAAAGATATATGATGTAATTGACAATGAATGATTGAGATACGACATTTATACGATAAGAACGATATTACCTTTGCGACGATGATTTCACTTTATTTAATGACAGCGTTTCAAAATGTGTTTTCACGAAGATACCCACGTCAACGAATTTCTTTAAACTAATGTCTGTCCATCTCGATCTCCTTCGTTCACCTGCCTCGACTAAAGATTGGATTCCAAACCGCATGGAAGGTCGTTGGTGGCAGCAGTTAGACTTTTTCTATTCAGGCGGAAGCCGAAGTAAGGGTGACGTACATATACAGTTCCATTTACGTCCAACAACTTAGTAAATATGTAGTGGAATACATAACCCTCCCAACATCCATTCGGTGCTTGATGCTAATAAAGCTTAGTGAATAGCCATAATGTGAAATTTACAAAAAAAAAATAGCATCATCAAAAATTAATGAATAGTAATACTTTCATCAAAGCATACCCAAAGCCAAAAAGTAAGCTTTCTCCTGGTTAGGTCAGCACTAAGTTAAGTTCCGAACCCCAACATTTCCCAAAATTTGTTTCTACTCGTACATATAGTGATCACAATAATGACTACTATAATATGATATAATGTTAAAGCAATATATATTTTATGTCGGCGTTTTCCCCACTATGCTATTGATACGCCGAAAAGGATCCACCCATACAGATGACGTTATCTTTAAGTCATATATATAAATTATGATGGTTCTAATATGGACCAAACGATTATTTGTTAGATATTTGTTTGGGGCAACCTTTGAATATGTGGTATACCGTAATAAATGATTGCAGGCATTTTTTAATATTTTTAAAATAAGTTGACGAGGTTGCTACCGCTCATAAAAATTTGGTGTTTTAAATAAATAACATCATGTACGAGTAATCGATCCTGATGAAAGTAGACAGAGGTATAAGTCTTCTCAGCATCGCATATAAGATCCTGATAGGTCCTTATCAATGCAGTTTTAAGACGTGAAATACCACCATTGACCAAATATTCACACAAACTTTTTATTGATTTCAAGTCAAAAGCTGCAAAGATTAGCGGTCAAAGAAAGCAAAACTAAATATATGCTGTCTACAAAAAAGGACACCCAACATCCCAACATCGACGTCTTGGACAGAACACCACAATACACAGATTTTGAAGTAGTAAAGGACTCTGTCTACCTAGGCTCTATCGTGAGCTCCGCAAATGACACCAGTGGGGACACGAAGAATTACTCTTGCCAATTGCTATTTTTATAGGCTAACAAGGCAATTGAGTTACAGAGCCCTATCTCGAACTATTGTACTAAGGTAACTCTGTATAAGACACTAGTCATCCCAGTCCTGCTGTATGGCGCAGAGGCATGGACTTTGTCAAAATCGGATGAGGATGCCCTTGGTTACTTTGAGAGAAAAGTTCTTCGAGTGATCTTTGGTCCCGTCTACATAGACGGTGAGTGGAGGAGAAGCTACAATGTGCTATACGGCATGTACAAAGACATCGACTTAGTCAGAAGAGTTCACATTCAGTGATTAAGATGGCTGGATCATGCAAAACGGATGGATCCCAACGTTTCAGTCAAGAGTGGTAGAGGACGACCTCGCGGTATATGGCGCAAACAAGTGGAGAGAGACCTCAGCCAACTTGGTGTGCGCACGTGGAGGCAACTGGCTCCTAATCGGGCTGGCTGGAGAGGCCCAGATCCACCCCGGACTGTAGCGCCACCGAAGTAAGTAAGTAAGTAAGTAGATGACTTTTGCCATCTAGCTCGATGTAATCCAACAGGCGCTCTAAAAGATTTTTTTCCAAATGCGTCTCCTAAAAATACTATAATGAGAAGTAATAGCTCCTTACAATCATCTCTCGCTTGATACAGCTCCAGTTGTTCCTTAGCAAAGGTAATCATGTCTGCGGTAATATTTTATAAATCTTTTAAGGTAGATGCATCAGTAGAAACTGTTCTGAAATTATCCTGATAATATTATTCCAAATCGCTTCGAATCTTTTAAAAAACAGATCTTCTGAAATCTTCTGTTTTATTTGCTGCAGTAGTGTAGAAACTCATACACTTAATTTTCTTACCCAAGATAATATTACTTCACGAACTGCTGAAGTAGTTGCTTCTCATGTTCCACGACTGAGTTTTGGAACAGCGAGAAGTTAATCAATTCCCTGTCCTGACACTAATATTGGTTGATGATCTACGACTTCACCCGGTATCGATCTCTAAACGTTAATGGAATAAAGATAACGTCATCTGTATGGGTGGCGTATCAATAGCATAGTGGGGAAAACGCCGACATAAAATATTTATGATTATTGTGATCACTATATGTACGAGTAGAAACAAATTTTGAAATAAAATTATATTAAATTATATTCTCGTATGTGTATCTTTCAGATAGAACTAAATAAGAGTGCGCAGATATAATTTGAAAACTTAGATTTTAAGAACCACCTTAATATACATAATATATTATAGATGAGTATTTGTCTCTTAATTTAAAAACACATAAATAAAACTAAACTAAATATATATATATATATATATATATATAATTTGAGGGATTTTCGAATCAGAGCCGGAGAGACTCTCTTGATTTCTCCACAGTTCTTCTCTGGCTTTGGTTCCTCGTGTCAACGCTAGCATCTAATTCATCTTCTGAGTTTCCACCCAACGGCGTCCCAAGATCTCCCTTCTTCTGCTGGCTAGTGTCGGACATTCACACAATATATGTGCCGCCGTCTCAATTTCCTCCAAGCATAGCTAACAGGTGTCATCCTCCTCCGTTTTCAGGTGATACCCGAAATTCCCATAACCTGTAAACGATACCTCCCATTTCAGTGTTCTTCGCTCCAGGCTTGGAATTTCTCTACGAGTGGTCCAAGTCGGCATTTTAACAGCAACTTTTACCTGCCTGCAATTTTCCACGGTTGACCACCTTCTGTGGTGTTCCGCGCGGCCCAGTTGTTGATCAAATGCTCTATCATTCCCTTACCAATTGCAGCAAATGGTTCCGGACCAGAGAACTCAGAGGTTGACCTTTATTTTACTAGAGAGTCCATCTTTTCGTTACCCTACGTGCCCTCTCACCCAGAGCAGTGTCATTTCATTTCGAAGTTAGTACTCTCGAGTTTCTGAACAAAGTGGTTAAACGCATGCAAAAAGGCAATCATCTCGGCATGATAAACTGATGTAGATTTCACCAAACTAATATGGCAGACTAGTTCTAGTTCTTCTGAAAAGTACCTAACCCCGCTCTACCATCCACCGTGGTGCCATCTGTAAAGATGATTATTTCACTAATCTTCTTTTCCGGAAGTGTTCCATTCTCGATTAGAGTTTTGTGATACCTTTCGGTAACACACATTCTCTATATTCCATCCATGGGCATATTCAACTCTTTAATCTCGTTTTTCATGAGATCCAGGATTTTCTTATGTTTATTCCATAGATAGTGCCGCGTCAGTGCCAGTTGGCATCTCGGTGCAGACGAAGTGCCGTCGATGCCGCTGCTTATTTAATAAATAAGTACAACTGCAGAATACCTAGGATCACATCCCTTGCGCATGTAGGTGTCATCCCAAACTAAAACTAATACTTATTCAAAATATTATACATTTCCCAAATTTCAAAATCTGCCGGAGGACAGCCCTTACTACGAAAAGAATTCGTCAATGCAAATGTATTATTTAGAAATGTATGCAGTACATTATATTTCCATTTCGTAAAACAATAGCTGAAAAATAAGCATTATTAAGGACTTTCATACTAAGTAGCTAAATAATTTAATAACTTTTTTTTGGGTCACCAGAAATCCATGCATAGTCCCATCCATATGCAAAAATGTTAAAATCAATGAACTAATCATTTAAATTAGAAAATTTGTTCACAATCTGTTCCAATTACTCTAATTGCAAAGAATACTCGTTGTCAACTACATGTGACCTGGGTCTTGCATTGCAAGTTTTTATTAATTGATATTTCCGTCGGATACTTTGGATCTGTTGGAGTAACAGCCAATTGACTTTAAAATCTAAAAGTTAACCTTATGAGTAAGTTTCTCTTTGCGCAATTTTAAGAGCAATCAATAATGAATGTGCTAAGGTCCGTAAAGCCAAACTATCATTTCCTTATTTATTAGTGCATTATTTTCAAATCAAAAATATTTTTGTATTTGTTTGATTGAAACCTATATACGAGTTTATAGTTTATTCTAGAATCCTTCGAATATATAGGCATACCTATTTAGTATTTAGTATTTTATTTATTTATATGCTGACACATTAAGATACAATATCTTATAAATTTGTGGAGCTTGGCAAAAAGAACACATTATTTCAATCAAAAAAATTCAATGAATTAACCCTAGTAAATTAAGGAAAAAAAGAAGAAGAAGAGAAAAAGAAAAAAAAAAAAAAAAAAAAAGCTATTAACAGAGGACATACAAATTGTGTTGGTTCAGAAAGGAGGAAAAACTAATCGGATGCAGAGAGGAATAATTGCAATCGCGTCCTAAATTCGGTGAGATTACTAGTTCTTCGTACAGTGGGTGGTAGAGAATTCCATAAGCGAGCGGCATTGACGAGAAATTGCCTTTCGGATGTCAAACACGAAAACCGGGGAAGGATGAGCTGTGAGAGTCTGTTTGATGCTGAAAACTGAAGCCTATTGTAAAGATAGGACGGGTGATGGCTCTGAATTATATTAAATAATAGCAAAAGTGTTCGAGAATTTAAGAGGTTATCGAACGACATACCATAGATACTTTTAGAAAATCTCGAAACATGATCGTACCTCCTTAAACCGTAAATATAGCGCGCGATATTGTTATATGCCACATTAAGTTTTCTCTGGCTCACAGCATCGCTTTTGCAAAAGATTTCACATCCATAAGTAAGGACAGGTATAACTAATGTCTTAGCGAGCATTTTGCGTGTTTTTAGAGCAGTGAAATCTTTTGTGACCCAAAGCGAGCGAAGAGCACCATATACTTTGCCGACAATGGAATTAACGTGGTCCTTCCAGGTTAAATTTCTATTAAATATAATTCCCAAGTTTTTTGCATTGTCAACAAATTCTATGGGAGCATTATTTAGGTAGATTCGGGGGAAGTACGATAAGTTTACCGATTTCTTAGATATTACAATGACTTTAGATTTTTCAGGATTAAGGACTAAGCTATTGACTCGCGACCAGTTATAAATATTTTGTAGATCCTCGTTTATGGTCTGAGCACAATGTTCGATGAGTCCCAGAGGACAACTTTTATATAACTGAACATCATCGGCGTACATGTGTATAAGAGATTGGACAGCAATTTTAGGAATTTCATTGATGTATAAAGAGAAAAGAAGTGGCCCCAATATTGAGCCCTGTGGGACACCTTGCTTTAAGCTTAATAATGCTGATTTCTTATCTCCAATTACTACAGCTTGCTTTCTACCTGACAGATATGAGAAAATTAATTTCACTGCTTCAGGTGCAAAATCATACAGATTTGATAATTTGCTGCATAATACGGGATGACTTATCGAATCGAATGCCTTCGAGAAATCAAGAAGCACCAAGAAAGTTATCTGATCGCTGTCTATTGCGCTTCTAATATCATCAACAACGTTCAGAACTGCTGTTGTGCAGCTGCGATTGGGACGAAAACCTGATTGAAAAATGGAAAGTAGACCTTTCTCGTTCAGATAAGTATTAATCTGTTTCTGAATAATTCTCTCGAACACTTTAGAGAGGAATGGGAGTATTGATATAGGTCTGTACTCATTCTTGTTTCTTCCTTTAGGGATGGGAATAACCTTTGCAAGCTTCCACTGAGTAGGAAAAACTGACGTTGTTAGGACCGTGTTTAGTATATGTGTTAAAAAAGGTATGAGCTTGGGAAGGAGAGCTTTTACGAAAACCGGGTGAACGTCGTCCAGACTTACTGCATTCGATTTGATCGATACCACACTTTCAACCACATCAGCAGGCTCGACCCTGGAGAAGCTAAATCCTGGAGATGCTTGATTTTCATACGTGAGGGTTGGAGGATCAGACAAGGGCTGTGGCACTTGGGAAATGAACTTAGAATTGAGTTCATCACAGTCGGCATTTATTGGCGGTTCTGGCTTTTGCCTTCCAATTCCCATACTACGCAAACTGTTCCAGAGTTTTCGCCCGTTACCTGATGTGGCGATCCGGCTTGTAAGAACTCTTGCCTTTTCTGTGCGGATAGCAGTGACTACCTGATTGCGAAGTAAGCGATACCGACGACGATCCTCATCAATTTTGTATTGTTTCCACCGATTGTAAACTTGGTTTCTTTCATTCAAAAGCCGACGAATGTCATTTGTGAACCAAGGTTGTGAGCTGGATCTTAACACCACTGTTTTAATAGGGACATGTTCGTTGAAGAGATTAACAACATTGGTGTTCAGAAACTCAACCTGTTCATCTGAAGATGGCATGTAAAAAATATTTTCCCATGGAATACTATTAACACTATTTTCAAGTGCCAGTCTATCAATGCTTTTAAAATCACGAAATTTACATGATCGAACTGATGGTGAAGGTAGGTTGAAATCGTACGTTAGATGAATAAGGTCATGACGTGAAAAAGCAGGTGCAGACAACTGGTCGTAGAATAGCGCTTTATTAGTGTCGGTTATAAAAAATACGTCCAGAAGGGTGCTCTCAAATTGGGAGAAATGAGTTGGAGTCCGAATGTTGACAGGGTACATGTTAAATGAGCTCATATCATTCATTAATCCATTGTTAGTTAACAAATCGCTATTAAGATCACCACAGACAATGATATTAGGACAGCTGGCGGCGATGTCTTCCAGCAAAGCCATCAAAGGAGATAAGCTAATCGACCGTTTTGGCCTGTACGCAGTCCCAAGCAAAAGCTTGTCATTGTTGCTATGTAACTCAACGAATATATACTCTAACTCGCAATCAACCGGTGATACGTAACGAGGGTAACACTTTATTCCTTCTCTCACATAAGTCGCAGTACCGCCACCAATACGATTGCGCCTATCGGCTCGAAAGAGCCTATAGCCATTTAATGCGAATAATTTACCGTTGTCATGGTCATTAACATCAGTCCAGAACCAAGTCTCGGAGACGCAGATTACATCTACCTTTGAGCCCTCGAACAAAAGACGAAACTCGTCAATTTTAGGAAACAGACTCTGTGCATTAATATGACATATTTGAATGCCTTCTCTCTGACAACAAAAGACTCCAATCATGCAGCGGAGTACATTTCTGCTGCCTGACTCGCTTACGGAAGTGGAACTCTCTTCAACCAACTCCATTCGCGTTACGATGGGAAAACCCTCCACTGTCGAGAAGAACAAGTAAAAAACCTAAACAGAAACAGTACGATGCATCTCCTAATAAAAAGAAAAGAATCAATGAACCAACAGAACTTTTTGCCCGTGGGTAGCTGAAAAATGAAATTACACTAAAAATTAAGTAAATGTTATGTAAATGCATTCTCAAATTAAACGATTAACATTATATATAAAAAGAAACAAAAATAATAATAATCATATATGTAGTATTTTTCATTTAAGTTCGATTTGATACATTCACTTCCGTCGCAGCAACACCGGCAACACTGACCAGATCTTCAATGCTATCCACATGTACCGCTTGACAATCAATGCTGCGCTTAACATAGACACACCCTCGTACTGTGAATACAGCTGATAGTTGTTTGTGTTTTTTTTGGTTGAGCGCGGCATGTAAAATTTCCAGTCTTCGTTTTGAGAGACTCTCACGTAGAAATATTGGAGAGTCTGACGGGAAATCTATATCACGTAAACAGAGAGGTTTTGTGCATTGTTTACGATATATTGCCAATGACTTTAATAAGAAATTTCGATCGTGTGGAAAGTTGAATTTAATTAGGATTGCAGAGCTATTGGATGTTTTCGTTGGCCGAGTGCGAATTATAGCATTTAAAGTCGGTAGCATTATGTTCAAAGTGTGACATAAGCGATGATAAATTGTTTTCAGGTTTTCATCTGGGTTGAAAGGAACTCCATAGAGAACAGCATCGGTTGCCACAGTTTTATTCGCTGCTGCCTCTATCGCTTGTCTGGCGGAAAACAACTCGGTCTCCAGGTTTGCGATCTGCTTTTGTTGTTGACATGAGACTTCGGATAGTTGTTTTTGTACCTCGCTGACTGATTTCTTGATAAGGAGAACTTCCGATCGAAGGGAATCATTTTTTTTGGTGGTCGAGGAAAATGATTGTTCGAGTGTTGACACACGCTCATTTATGTGCGAAATGTCGCTTTTAAGGACGGTTACCTGAGATTCGAATTTTTGAAGAATCGAGGCCTCTAGGCTGGACATTTTAGAGGATAACAGAGTAACTATCGACTCACAGTGTTTGGCGAGATGTTCATCCATCGTTTTCCACAAGAGATTTCTAGATAAATTGTTGGTACTGTATCCTTACACTATTGACTATAAAATGCACTGCACCAATGTAGGCACAATATTTTCTTAACATAGTATGCGTAAGGGACGATAAGTATACATTCCCAATAAACAAATAAGGAAACAAGTTATTTCTTGTCTACCAATTTTTATGAAAAATGCGCTGCAAGAAAATCTAATATTAAAAAAAAAAGTTATTACAAAATATTTTTAGATAAGAATTTGTTTTTAATTATTTCAATAAATAATTAGAAATGCAAATTAAAAAGACTTTGTGATGATTATCAATTCATTTATTCAAATAGCCATAAAACTGCAAAGTAATCTAAAAATTTAAAACAATATAAATTCGTTTAACACTTTTCAACACATTATAAGAAATTAAAACATGTCTGTTGTGATGCCAAAATAATAAAATCCTAGAAGGATTGTTTGTTTTATTAAATTAACGCATTATTTTTAAATACCTAGATTATTAGAAAAACTTGTAAAACAAATACGAAATATCACTGAATTATACGAGTAGAAGCAAACAACCATGATTCATGGTTTTTAGTAAATTAGTACATAATTAATGGAAGAATTTAAAACTGTTATAAACCACACAATATTAAGATAACATCCGGTAACCAAAAGATACTTAATTGTAAACTGCAGTAAAATCTCCGAAGGCAAAGTAAATTCCACTATATGATGTATTTGAAGTGATTTCCAGGTCACTTTTCAACAAGTTGATTGATGCATTTGGAAATTTTTATCCTGTATCTAATGCTTTATTTTTTATACTGACCTTTACTTTCTTGTAGACATCTACTTATTAAGTCCTTCAACATCTCCGCAATTATAGCGATTTGTTATTTTCGACTTGCTCCGTCCTTGAGCGAATAAATTTTTGTGGTTTTCACTCAATTTTACGAGTGGTACCTCGTTTGGGAAACTAATTTGTTATAGAAATCCCCCTACTTTTGAATTGACTATTGACATTCAACTTGTGCTCCATGATGAGTCAGAATTAGGATACGATCAGTATCATAACAGACCCTGCTTCCTTACGATCGAGTCATCTTAGATCATCTTAGTCATCTTAGATCATCATCTCAGTCAGATAGCTACCCATCAACTCCGACATTCTCCAGTACATCGTCGAGCGATCCTCGAATAATAGCAAACTTATTCGCTCATTTCTTCAGTTCAACCGTTCTCCAACCACACATCAGAGCCTGACCTTCTCATACATAAGAGATTGTGTCTAAACCTCATTAACTTCAATCGATATAACAGTGTCTCTCGTGACAAAAAAGATCGAAAAACTTAAATGCGAATACTCCACTGGCCCGGACGGTATACCAGCCGTACTTTAAAAAAAAATGTGTAGACTCTTTAGCTCTACCCCTTACAGCTTTATTCCAAATGTCTCTTTGACAGATCGTCTTCCCTATGCTCTGGAATTTTTTTTTTTATTATTTCCCTTCATAAAAAAGGCCCGAAAAATGAAATTCCTAATTATCTTCCTATAGCAAAATTCTCTTGCATACGAGTACCTAAGCTATTCGAAAGTATTGTTTACGATGCAATGTTTTTTCATTGTAAATCTATATTTTCCCCTCACCAACACGGTTTCTTAAAGGGAAAGTCAACAACCAAAAGCTTAGCCGAATTCGTATCCAGCACCCTGTGCGCATTGGAGGATGGCAAGGAAGTCGATGTTTTTGCTACCGATTTCAGCAAAGCCTTCGATAAAATTTCGCACACAATTGTATTTTTGAAACTCAAAGCTCTCGGTTTTCAGTCTGGGTTTATCGCGTGGATCAAATCCTACCTTCATGAACGTCAATATGAAGTCCTTTTTAGATCCTTTCTGTCTGATCCCTTTATGGCTCCCTCTGGTGTCCCCCAAGGTAGCCATCTTGGCTCCCTGATTTTCATTTTGTCAATTAATGATATTGACGGCATTATTAAATTTTTCCGTTTATCAGTTTATGCGGACGACATGAATATTTTGACACACATCTCCACACCCACTGACTCCCGTGCGCTTCAAACTGACTTGAACAGCTTTCCTACTCGGTGTAATAAAAACTTTCTTGAGTTGAATGTCAACAAATGCCAAGCTATTACTTATTCCCGAAAGCGTGTTTCGATAGCTCCTAGAACGTATGTGATTTGCGAGGAGCCAGTTCCCACTGTCACTTTTCTGTGTGATTTGGGTGTCATATGCGACAGTGAGCTTAAATTTCGTAGCCATATTGACAATATCATTAGCAGAGCAAATTCTGCGCTAGGTTATGTGAAACGTTGGTCCAAGTAACTCTCATATCCTTACATCATGAAATCCCTGTACTTCACATTTGTAAGACCAATTCTAGAACATGCCAGCCAAGTTTGGTCTCCCTATGACGATACACATTCGTATCGAATTGAGTGTGTCGAACGGAGGTTCATCCGTTTTGCTCGACGCGGACTCCCGTGGCCTGACAGATTCAACCTACCACCTTACGAGCATCGTTTGAACTTGCTGAACATGCAATCGCTTGGAAAGCATAGGAAAGTTGCCGATGTACTATTTGTACATCAGCTATTAGCAGGCAACATTGTTTGTCCTATGCTGCTCCAAACCATCTCACTCAGCACTAATCCGCGGATTCTGAGGTCAGTATCGCTCTTCCGCCTCTAGTTTCACCGTACGAATTACGGATGTAATGAGCATATGTCTCGAATGCTACGCATGGCTAATGACTTCTTTTTGACCTTTTTGATTTTCAGTGCAGCAAAAACTCACGTAGAAATTTCCTCTATTCCCCATCCGCACTCAGGTTTTGATGAATATTCATACTAGCTATTAAGTAAACATTGTATAATTAAACATAATTCCCTTACTGCTTGCATTAAGCTAATAATAAATAATAATACCAATGTAAAATAATAATAATCAATAAGATTTACCTCATGTGTCTTGAAACCCTTCGAAAGGGTAGCACATGTGCATACGTATATATGCATTCTAGATGACTGAGTCCTGGACATGGTCTATCCGCAGTGAATCAATGAGATTATAGCTGCTTACGACATTAAGACAGGTAAAATGAACATTACAGATTTTAAACACTTTGAACAGTAAATGAGACAAGAAAAAAATGTTTTCTAAGAAGAATAGGAAGCCCACGTCAGCTTTTTTTTCATGCAGTAGAACATTCCGTAAAACCTGTGATCAATGATAACAAAGATTAAAAGCAGTAATTATGCTTTTAACAATTTGTGTAATGCACTACATTGGAATAACCAGAGACAAAAGTCTGCAGTTTTACATCGCTCAACACTTACTATTAAATCGGTTCATCCCTCATTGAGTTTATAATTAGCAACTTAGTAGTTTACTGACTTAAGCCACAACTTCAGGGTTACATTCCCAAATCGCAATAATTGGTAACAAAACAAACCTACATTTGCCAATAACTCTCATGTATGGTACACAGATCGATGCAAGACAGATGAAGGCGTTGGGGCTGGAGTATACGGATCTACTACGAAGACCTTCATCCACTCGTGCATGGAAAAAAGTAACTCTGTATTCCAAGCCGAAATATTCGCTATAGAACTATGCATCAGAGAAAATATAAACAGATCTATAACCAATAAGAATATTTATATTTTATCAGATAGTAAGGCTGCTCCAATAGCAATTAAGGCTTATAAAATAACATCCAAACTAGTATGGGACTGAGGTGCCAGGATACAGCGGAAATGATAGAAATGAAAAGGCTGACTTGCTAGCCAGAATAGGAGCTGCATTAAACTTTATGATGCCAAGACCATTCTGTGGATTACCAGTATACAAAATTGGCTAAAAGAAAAAGCGCATCATTACTGGATGGAAATTGAAGGTAACAGACAAGCCAAGATCTTTCTGTCAAATACTGCCCTCAAAAGAACGAAACAACTTCTAAAATTAACTAGTGGTCAGATTCAGCCGCAGGTTTCCTTACAGGCCACTGTCGAGTGTAAAAGCATCTCATGGCTATTGGAATAGCACAAGACAACATTAGCAGAATGTACAACGAATACGAAGAATCAGCAGAACACATCTTACGTCACTGTAACTGTCTATTCATAGCACGTCATCGTTACTTAGGTAAATTCTGCTTTAAAGCAGAAGACATACATATCTGCAAGCTCACTCTAAACCTAAAGCATAGTAGAGTTTATCACCAAATCGGGCATATTGAATGAGCTATGAGATTACAGGAAATCGCAATAGGCCCAATGTGGCCGCAGTGATAAGGCGACCTAATCCCACCTCAAACAACAATCTACAATCTACAGTCTAGTAGCTTACTAGGTAACTTTCCCTTTTATTTATTTTCAGTTTTCCTAATGCATATCAAGTTCTTTTCGTCGTGTTTCGAAAACCTTTCTGATTGAACTGAGGCCTTTTTTCATTTTCTTCTTCAGAGCTGAGATAACAAAATTAAAGAAAAAATAAAACCCAAAGATACCAGATTGTATATGAAAATGACAACCTCTGCACATTGCTACGAATACCTTTCACTACCTGTGGTAACTACCTGTTGTATATACAACTGCGCACTTTGTATGTATCTTCTAAATTCTAAAACAATAAAACATTGAACAGAGTTGCCATCTATTACTTAAAAAAAAAACATGTTTTATTTTCATTGCCATACAGTTGGGAAGGACCTTGGCTCCAAACAGCAATCTCTCCAGATCTGGTTAGCTATTGGTCGCAAAATGACCGACGATTCAAAACTCAGTTTGGGCCAGTTCGTAACTTAGTGTTTGCTTTACCTCCTCGTTTTGGTCTCCGGTAACAGAATGTATAAATCCTTGTGTTAGAGTACGAATGCAAAAAATTGTCGAAGAAAGGCTATTGAAAAACTTTTATGCGATTAAATAAAGCAATACCAAGTCCATTGATGGGAGGTCTTTATTGGGAGGCAACTAAGATCCAAGTGACCGAGATAGAGAAAATTTGTTTGTACATTAATAGCAATGAAATTTTTCTATACTTGTACATATCGCTCATTTACTTGAAGACTGTCATAACTTAAAAAAAAAAAACGATTTTGCAGAAAATGCGTTTAAAGTTTTCAATTGACTACCACCTTGCAGGAAAAAAGAAGACATCTTTTAATTCTAACGTGGAGAGTATACAAGATATTAATATGAAATTTTTACACAATATGAAGCATGATAAAACGAACAATTCTGCATCATTAACTCGAAAACAGCGCTTTTTGAGTTATGACAGTCTTCAAGTAAATGAGCGATATGTACAATCTAAGGAGAGCACAACTTGTGTGAATAGAATTTACATGGCGTAACTTATGTGTGATTTGGCAAATATTTACTAATTAAAGAGTAGAATTTAATAAAAGAAATTTAAGGATGAATAAATCTGTGAAATATTCCTAAACACTTTGTCTAGTGGCTCAATACTACTTCTAAGAACAAAGCAATCAAACTCCAAAAATCGAATGCTACATATCTTGTAGAAAAACTGTTGGCTACCGAGCTCTTAAAAAACATTGGTTTCTGCGCCATAGAAACTCTGACAAACTCGGGCAAGGAGGGTCCTGAAACGCGAATCAAGCATAGTCTTCCTGAACTCGTTTTAGTGACCGAATTTTGATGGTCAGATTTAGGATGAGAGTATTCCTTACAACGTCTTCCAGTGTTACGCTCTGACGGAACTAGCGACTGAGAAAGAAAAGGACGATTTCTGTAGCAGGTTAACTCCCGCCTTCAACAAAATATATTGTCATATTTAGATATTAGCCGCGTTTTGTTTTCCCCGTGAACTGAACTAGTTCATCTCAAAATAAAATAACGCTCCTGGTTCACCTAGAAATTTCATTTTCACAAGTTGGTAGCAGCAGCTACACACTGACGTTTAATATGGATTAAAAATGGCAGTCGGAGTGAGAAAGTGCTTAATATTTTTATATTTGTTTAATAATTAAGTGTTTTTAGATATTATACTTATGTCAGAAAGTGAGGATACAACAAATAACTATGCCATTCAGCAGAGCTGCCAAGCTTTCCATATAATTTTTTTTTGTGAAAAGCCATCTAGTGGTGAGGTATGGGATAGAAATTCTGGTTCACGAAAATTGAACCAGCTCAAGTGGCGGTTCAATTGTTGTTTTTGCATCCTGTGCAAAAATATGAACTAAACCAGTTCACGGGGAAAACAAAACGCGGCTAGTGTCACTGTGCCAGGGGTTGGTTTCAGACATCTTATGGGTAAACGTGGTTTTGGCGAACGTAATGATTACGTCAGTTTTTAAAGACGGTCAGCTAATAAAATAGAGGGAATTTCCCCACCATTTTAAACAAAGTTGGAGATATCGCCTAGTCACGACAAGCTCAAAAGTCTAGTCTATGATTGAAATTTCAGGACTTTAATAGCACTGTGGGCGCTGTGGCGCAGTGGTTAGTGTGTCGGACCACTGCGCGTGAGGTTCAATTTTAGAATCCCAAAAAACACCAAACATTATTTTCACGGTCCCACCTTTCGCGAACGTTTGACAAACATCCGAGAGTACTGTTTTGATGAGAAAGCATCTCGAAAACAAAAAATGCCCTTCGGATACGGCACAAAACTGTAGGTCCCTTCCATTCCAAAAAAATATAACGCACACAACACGGTTGCGAGAAGCTAGGTACGTCCTGAATGAGCTGTGGCGCCAAATGTATAGTATATAATTCGCGATATTACCGTGATAATCTAACGTTAAAATGGGGCAAAGTTTGACGGTTTCACGCCGCATTTTATAAATCTTCGCCAACAACGTGAGTAGACTTTCTATTCTGGTATATTCGTAGATCCGAGATACCTCGAATCCTACTGGGGAATGTAGGAAGGGAATGATAGTAGTGCTGCCAAAGAAGGGCTTGGTATTAGATGAAAACTATAATGATGACTATGTGCTTCCGAAATTACCAACATAGAGGCTGCATACGCATTTTTATTGATTTCGAAAAGCGTTCGATAATGTAAACAGAAACGGCATATGAAAAGAAGTTTGCGAAAGAATGCAATGCTGGGGTGGCAATGGTGTAGGGGTAACGTCATCGATTACCACGTTAATGGCATATGGTTCAAATCCTGATGTCAGCAAGCATTTATTTATTTCTCATGAAATATATAAAGCCAGTCCGATCAATTACCGGAGGCACAATCTATCACAAGTCTGTACAACTGCTTGCATACGCCGACGATATTGACATTATCGGAAGAACTCAGCGGGCTGTCACCGGTGCGTTTGCAAGCATTGAGGCGGAAGCGGCCAAAATGGGTTTAGCGATAACCGGGGGCAAAATCAAGTATATGCTATTAACAAGAAGAGATAGCCAACACCGACGAATTGGACAGAACGTCACAGTCGGCGGCTATAACTTCGAGGTAGTAAAAGACTTTGTCTACTTTGGCTCTGCTATAAACTCTAAAAACAAGATCAGCACAGAAATCATTCATTCATTTTTTCATTCATTCATTCATTTTCAATGGCCCGCTAATCCTTCATGAGGGTCGCGGGGGTAGGATGCTCAGGTGGACTCTCCATCCTTCTCGATCCTCCGCCATTGACTCCAATTCATCAGGGAGAATCCCTAAGCGGCTCCAAGAGAGATGTCGGACTTGATCCAACCATCTATTTCTGGGCCTTCCGCGAAGTCGTCTACCTGATGGTACGGCAACCATGGCGCGTCTTGGAAGCCGGTCTGGGGACATACGCACTACGTGACCAAACCATCGAAGCATAGATCGTTCCGTTCGGAGAAGTAGCTGCTCAACGTTGAGCGCCTCGCGTACTCTGGTGTTGCGCACTCGATCCCTACGAGTTATTCCAACAACACCGCGAAGGAACCTCATTTCGGCAGCTTGTATCCGCGATCTTATTCTTTCGGTCACTACCCAAATTTCATGACCATAGGTGAGAGTTGGAACATACACCAAGTTAAAAACCGATAGCTTAGCTTGAATACTAAGTTCGGCCTTCCTTATAACAGATTGGCCAAGCTCTCTCAAAATTGATCCAGCCTGACCAATTCTACAGGATAACTCGGCATTGCTCCTCCCATCACTCGTGAATAAAACCCCGAGGTACTTAAACTTCTCCACCTGCTTCAGTGGGACTCCACTAACATGCAGAGTGCACTGAATGGGTTTTTTGGAAACGACCATTACTTCCGATTTGTTCACGTTGATCTTCATTCCAGCATCATCACAAACGGCTACAAACCTTTCGAGTGCGCGCTGAAGTTCGGTTTGAGAGGACCCAAGGATGACCAAATCATCCGCAAAGAGCAGATGACTAATCCTTAGGTCTCCCACTTTGAAACATTCTCCGCCACGGCTGCGCTGCAACATCCAATCCATATATACAATGAAGAGGAGAGGTGACAAAACGCACCCCTGGCGGAGTCCAACGCCCACAGTGAAAGGTATTGATTTAATACCGTTTATCCGAACACAGCTTTTACAGTTTGTATATAAAGACTGAATCGCCCTTAACAGGGAACCATCAATCCCATACTCCTGCAGAACACTCCAGAGTTTGCCTCGAGGAACCCTATCATATGCTTTTTCCAAATCCACAAAACAAGTGTAGACAGGTTTGGCATATTCCCAGGCTTTCTCAAGAACCATTCTGAGAGTGAACAACTGGTCGGTTGTGCTTCTACCGGGACGAAAACCGCACTGCTCATCCCCCAAACTGTCCTCAACCACAGCTCTGGAACGCTTTTCTAGCACCTTAGCGAAGACTTTTCCAGGGAGACTTAAAAGAGATATACCCCTGTAGTTGGCGCAATCTCTTTTGTCCCCTTTTTTAAAAAGAGGAACTATCACCCCCATTTGCCAATCAGCAGGTGTTTCACCGCATTCCCAGGCCACTTTAATGACACGCGAGAGCCATTGCACTCCCTCTTTACCTAAAGCCTTGAGCATTTCTGGCCGAATTTCGTCCACACCAGCAGATTTGCCAACTTTTAGCGATTTGATCGCCAAAGTTACTTCCTCTACCGTAGGACTACTTTCCGCCCAACTCTCGACCATAGGTCTGTCATCTTCGGTGCCCTGTTCGGGATTGAGCAATTCTGAAAAGTGCTCGCTCCATCTGCGTAAGATGTCCTCCTCATTGGAAAGAAGTCTACCGTCTTTGGATTTGACTCCTTCAACGATATTCAACTTTTTTCCTCTGAGTCGGCGGACGGTCTGCCAGAACATCTTATTTGCAGATCTGTGGTCACGTTCCAATTTCTCGCCAAACTCCTTCCAAGACTGTTCTTTCGCTGTTTTCACAGCTAATTTGCAAGTTCTTCGCGCCTCAGTGTACCGATTTCGAGAATCGGAGTTCCCCAAGCGAATCCACACCTTAAAGGTTCTCTTCTTCTCTCTGATGGCTTCTTGAACTCCGGGCGTTTTAAACCAAGCAGTTCTTTTCTCACCACCAGCCGCCACACCAAGCCGCTTCACTCCACAAACATCTCCCGCAGAGGCAATAACCGCTGTTGAAAACAGTTGCCATTCTTCCTCTACATTTGATGGAACAGTTGGAATTCGTTCAAACCTCTCAGATATTTGCCGCGCAAATGTCTCCCGTATCTCATCGTCCTGTAACCTCTCCCATCGTATGCGTGTAACCATCCTTGGTTTACGCTTTGGTAGGGGAGGCACTCTCTCGGTAAGATACAATTTGCACAGCACTAAGTGATGATCAGTTGACAGTTTGACAGTGCACAGAAATCAAGCCAAGAATAACTCTTGCCAATCGCTGTTTTTTTTGGGCCTTATAAGGCAATTCAACAGTAAAGCCCTATCTCGAACAACTAAGGAGACTCTGTATAAGACCCTGATCATCCCAGTCCTGCTTTACGGCGCTGAAACATGGACTTTATTAAAAGAGGATGAAGATATCCTTGGTCGCTTCGAGAGAAAGATTCTTCATAAGATTTTCGGTCCCGTTTGCGTTGACGGGTTTTGGAGGAGAAGATTCAATCACGAACTATACGAGCTGTACAGCGACATCGACCTAGTCAAAAAACTGCGTATTGGACGTCTGAGATGGCTAGGACATGTAGAGCGAATGGACACCAACGCTCCGGCCCGCAGAGTCTTCGAATCTAACCCAGAGGGACGACGTAGTAGAGGAAATCATCGCCGTAGGTGGCGCGCACAAGTTCAAGGGGACCTCGACCAACTTGGAGTGCGCAACTGGAGGCAATTAGCTAAAGACCGAGCTAAATGGAGAGGCTTGTTGGTTGAGGCCCAGGTTCACCCCGAACTATAGCGCCACCTAAGTAAGTAAGTAAGTAAGTAAGTCCGATCAATTGTGAAAGCTTGTTTGAACACTACTGCGAAGGTATAACACTGGTAGTAAGTTGGTCATATGGCTGTAAAATTGTTCGTTCTGTTGGATGATTGATATGCCTATGACATCAGGTGCCCAGAAAGAAAAATACTGTGGATCAGAAGCAAAGGCGAAAATAACAAAAATCTCTCCAGTTATCTGAGATTCAAGCCACTACACCAACCATTCTCTTTCTCTATCCTTTCCAAAGACCGCATTGTATTAAACATTTAAAGTAGAGTATTCATAACCGCTTGAGTGCGCGCAAATTATAATAAATGAAATAAAAAAATGTCTGATTGAGGGTGGTACCGAATTAGAAATACGTAAGCAGTCAATAGCAATAGCTCAAGCTGCATTCATTCATTCACATTGCCTAAGATGGAAAACAGTCCGTTTAGCTTAAACGTTAAGCTGCGACTGTTCTTATTACAGGTGGAGTTGGTGCTGTTATACAACAGCCACACATGGAAAAAGACTGACATTCAATGGAATCCATTTGTTTTATTAAGGGAAACCCAAGTCCTAGAGTACTTAAACTCATTCTAGTCAATTATACTACTAGGCAGGAACTGTTCCTTGATGCAGTGCTGGGAAAAACTTCGATCTTATTCGTTTTGCTTTTATACTCGGATGGCTGATGATTGCTGTTCCCCGCTGTGGCTTGAACATAGAATCCATTTACTCTATGCGGCAATCAATCATGACAATTAGAGAAAAGTCTGCAAGTTGGCTAACCAGGAACCGTACATCAAGGCTGCTGTACCTAACATCACATTTCTATAGCCCCATTCGAGAGGTTCTATTTTTTCTTTATTATGAAGAGGAAGTTTTTCTTTTCTTTTCCTTAGCTTGTAGGTCTCGTCAGCAGCTACTGGAACTATGATTACAAGTAGGAACTGTGGAGATGTGGACAACAAAACACAGACAGAACCACTATGCGACGACTCCGTTGAGTAAACTTAACACCAATCTTCAAATAAAAAAATACAAAATTGCGAGACTAAATAAGGATTAACACATACTACTCCAAAAGAAGTGCCTTCTTTTTTTTTATATTATCTCTCACTTCTCTGAGATATTTATACTTAACCTTAAAAAATAAAAAACTATAAAAGGTATCTCTCCATCACATTCCCATACGACCAGGCAGTTCGTCCAGTCGCAATCAAAAGACGAGGAGTTTTATTATTTTTAACAATTTTATTGGAGTCAAGTGAAATTGGCACCGATTAAAATTGCATTAAAAATTATTCTTTGTAAACATTAAATCAGTAAACAAACATCTACTGGCCATAAAAGCCACAACAATACTGAGCTGTAATAAAAAAAAAAAAAAACACTTTGCAAGTCGCAAATTCCTTTAAAATCATTTTTGGGTTAACCTTACTTCGGTGGTTTTTATGAAGCCATTTACATTCCAAGCGTTGAGCTTTTTTTTTTGCTGTGTTCATCGGTGTATAAGCACTTTCAACTATAAAATACTTTAGAGACTTTTTTTTTTAAAAGCAATTTTAATTGTTTCTCGTATAAGGACTTATCGTCGTTAACGAGACCTGGGCGACGACGGGATTTGTAATATAATCCTGATAGCATTGACCTCGAATAAAATTCCACCCGCTATGAGGGTAGTGGGAAAGTGAGATTCCAATGTATCCACACTAAACAAGAGTAAATTTCTTTTTGAAAGACTAGTGAAAACATTTTGTGTAAACAACGATTTTTTAACTGCTCTCGATATTGGACGAGTTCGAGTACACAATGTTTTTTCCTACCTACCGCACTGCTTGTCTGGGAACGAGATAGTCAAAGTTATCGTGCCAGTCTCCGTTGGCCGTGCCTGGCTGTTGTATATCTATGTACAAGTGTATAAACATTTATTGAAGCTTTTCCGAGAATTCTCAATGAAATCACCAACTGGAAATGGCTTTTTGTGCTTGTTCGCTATTTCCGATGTCACACTTATTACGCGCCCTCATCGCCACCCCCCAATTCATGTCGTCGCGACGTTGTCGTCGATCCCCCCACGTTGGGAAGACATCAACGGCGACGACAACGACAAACATTTGGTATTGCTGTGTGTTGACAGACGGCGAAAGGCGGCGCGACATCAGTACACAGTTGTATCTTGTAGCTGTTGCACTCAAAAATTATACTCAAGTTGAAAATCTCACTCAATTTGCATGCAAGGGGGGCACAACTCTATTCTCTTGGTATTTCCTGATTGTGGCGGGCAATTACCCTGCTGTATCTGTGCTGCATAACCGCAATTTATTCAAAGTGTTGAATTTAAATCGATGTCAAATTGAAACAATTTGTGTTGAGTTGTCAATGTAGGCGGGGAGGGGCTTTTTTTTATGATGAAACCTGAAATACGCGTAATTGGTTAGTTCTGCTGAAATCTAATAAAGTTGCTCTGATTAGGTGGAATTAGGTGCTATCTAGTACGTTTTCTGATTAACTGCATGTGTGGAGAATTAATTCGTTAAAAATACACGTTTCGAATGCAAATTACAAAGGAAACAACTAATGGTTTAAAGTTCACAAAACGGGTAATAGTTTGAGATAAGAAATTGTGCAACAGTGAAGCATAATGTGTTTGGAATGGGATTTCCCCGGAATTTGATCTCTGACTGACGTACCTTTAGTGCAAATTTGAATTACCTACATACATATGTATGTATGTATGTACATATGTGTTTTGCTTGAACTTTGAAATTCAATAATTCTGGGGAATTCCATTTTGGTTATATTTGAAGGTCGAAGCTTAATTGCAGGTCGTGCTGAGGTGTTGTGCAGTAAAATGTGTTTTGCTGGCAGTTGATAGTAGGCTTCAAACTTAGTACTCAACTGTTATAATGTAGGTATCAAAATTTGTTTAAACTTAATGCATGGGTTTTTTAGTTCCTATAATTGCCATCAATTTGTTTTAAAATGAGAATCCATAGGATCCATTTCTTTTACTTTGGCAGACTATCAATGATAATCACATACAGAGAAGTGTTTAAAAGAGCGCTTCTCAACACCTTCGCTGTAAGCGCTGGAGTACCACAGGGGTCTATTCTTTCACCGATTTTATTTTTACTTTACACTATTGAGCCTGCTAGAGTCGATAAGTGGGGCGCCGTGGCGTAAGTAGTTAGTGTGTCGGATCACTACGCATGAGGTTCCAAGTTCGAATCCCAGAAAATACCAAAAAGTTTTTTTACGGTCCCACCTCTCGCGAGCGTCTCATAAACATCCGAAAGTATTGTTGTCTGGATACGGCACTAAACTGTAGATCCCTTCTATTCGTGTGAAAAATATAACGGACACAACATTAGTGGTTGCGAGAAGCTAGGCCCTGGCACTTAAAGAGCTGTTGCGCCAAATATTTATTTTTTTAGAGTCGATAAGTAACTGGATTTTTAGTTTTATCGATCAACTATCATTGATAGTATTGTAGCATTGACAAAAAGTACCACCGCACTGCATGGTTTGTGTACCAAACTAAACAACGCCACCTATTCGCCAAACCTGCTGCCGTGCCCGTCAGTCTACTCCATATTTCACCTTCACCTCAGTCATAAATTCATTCCCAGTGATATCCAGCATGTTCTAGAAGGTCTTGTATTTGGTATAAATACGCCGACCACAACCACAGTCGAAACAGTTGAAAAAGGTGAGTACAGTGATCAAAAAGAGAGATTCAAACAGTGGTGCAAATAAGCGACATTGTGATTGAAAGTAAATTTGTAGAGACAGTTTGATTTGAAATAAATAAAGAATATAGTGATTTGAATAGTGTGTTAAAGTGAAGCTGATAATTGTTGATAAATAAACAGTTGAAATACACAAAAGACGGTTTTACTTGTGCGAATCCCATCTAGAATATTACAGTATGTTGCTCAAACAACATTCTCCTAAACCTTACACTGAACCTGTTCTCGACTTCAAAGTCACTGCCTTTTCGAGAAAAAACCCTTCTTCTGTTCAAGTGAACAGGCAAAAAAACCACTCTTAAGAATCTATGATGCATCTTTTGCATCACATTCCATTACCAGTTTAGATCAAATACTTAACACCCGCGCAGCTCAAAAATTAGACCGGAGCTTGAATATATGTACTATATCTCACGTTCGTATGAAATACAGATGTTGCAAGAAAAAAGCGAAGAAGAAGTGCGCCCAGCTTTAAGCAGAGTGTACGGAGGGCCTGTATCGGGAGCTGGAGAAAATATCTTCCCCGGTTGCTGATGCAAACTAGGCTATCCAGGAGCTGCGAAGACATAATATGAACAAGAGCGCATCCATCTTCAAAATAGCCGCCCAAAGATGGGGGAATGGTCGGGATATTCGTTCGCCAAAGTTCATTAACAATGCTCATGGCCAGCTTCTTGTGGATGACGACAAAATTCTGCAGAGGTGGCGGCAGTATTGTGAAGAACTTTTAAATGAACAGTTTCCCCGGCTATACTTTCCAAGAGCCACCCCTAACTGTGTAGAAATACCCGACATTGCAGTCGAAGAAGTTAGTGAGGCGGTCAAATAATCCAAAAAACGAAAAGCGATTGGGCCAGACGAGATGCCCTCTGAGATCTGGAAAAAGATGGGAGACATCGGGTTCAGATGGCTCAGATTTCTCATCTCCAAATTTGTTAGAGGTGATCCAATACCGAATCAATGGAGGGAAAGTTACCTTCTCCCTGTATACAAAAGGAAGGGTGATACGCGAAACTGTGATAACTACCGTTCGATCAAGCTGATGTCACACCACGAAGATCGTTGAGCGAGATCTGATATGGGTGGCGCTAAGACGTCGAGAGGTTCCAGAAACCTATGTACAGATGATCATGGACATGTACGAAAGAGCAAAGACAAGAGTAAGATGCCCCGCTGGAGTAACCGAAGAGTTCCAAATCAAAGTCGGGGTGCACCAGGGAAGCGTTTTAAGTCATTTGCTCTTTATTACAGTCCTTGATTATCTGCAAGGTAAAGTGATGGACCCCAAAGTACAACAGTTATTCTTTGCTGACGATGGAATCACTCATCTTTTGAACCCTGTTAAAAAGGCAATATCAATGCACGTTCAAAAGACATCGCGATGTAGGAAAGGCAGGCCTATAAACGCCTGGATCACACAAATGCGACAACATCGGCATTTCATTGGCCTCAGTAACCGAGTGATCCGAAATCGGCAAGCCTGCCGATATTTTCTGAGGTCAAATAGGCGAACCCCACAGGCGGATCAGTAGAAATGCGGTGAAGTGGGAGGCTTGTGATCCGCTATTTTCGGATCATAACCCCGCTGATTAAAGGAAGAAGAAGAAAGAAGATATCTCACGTTCGTAGTTCGTAGTTCGACTCCAAGATATTCTCTATACCTACTACACAGCATACAGAGGAGAGCAACTCGCTTATTAGGAGATTCTACACTAACATTCAATCTCCAAATTTACCATAGATTTATGCCTATACTACAGTTACATGCACCCTGAAAGATGTTTCGAACAACCAAAGGAATGATCCCTAAAACTACCACATTTGGGCTCCAACCAGGCAAGCTTAATGCCATGGGTCCGAGTACAGCCACACTATGACCAAATAATTAAAGTTTCTCCAACTCATATGCTAGAAAAAAAAAAAGGGCACAACATGGTGATCCGTCTCGATATCTGGGAGTGAGTTTTGGTTCATATCCTTGTATTTTACCAGTGCGTGAATTATGTGCTGCTTTTGAATCTCAGTGTATCCGAAGTTCTTAAGATTCTTAGCATTATCATTCTGGTGGAGAATTTGAAGCTTAGTGAGCGTAATCCACATTTTTGCGTATCGGGACAATGCAGTAACATTGTGCATGTTGAATGGAATTTTGCTTGAAGGAAGGACTCTATTTTTTATTTGAAAAGCAAGTCTCCGATTGCACAGCGTCCAGCGATTAGTGTCTAGGTAGTATGTGAATAGAGAATCTATATATCAAGGTTTAGAAGGCCACTTATTCAAATCATTAAAATTTGATTGCCAGAGATATGCTTAGACTAAAGAGCAGTGAAGTAAAAGTTTGTTGCTGACGTTAATGATCTTCAGGTCGAAAAAGTCGCTAAAGAATAGAACTCCCAGATGGGGTATTCGTCTTTTAGATAAGTCTGGTCAAGCACCAAGGAAATTGAGGGCAGTTTCTGTACCTTCTTTGCCCCTGCAATTTCTACAGACATCATATGATATGATGCTGATCTGCGATCGTTGTAGTGAAATTCTACACGCACGAATCTAAGATGGATACGGAATTTTCTGTAAGTTACTCAAAATCAACGACTTATACAAACTCCCTTATGAATGCAGTGTCTTCCCAGCTGAGGTCTTTGCCATTGAGAGAGCAGCACACACTGTATACACAAAGAAAATAAATCCAGCAACAAGATAGGCAGTGAGTAGTACTAAAAAGTAGTTTCCAATTGTCTACAAACCTCGAATAAAATACGAAATACCAATGAAGTTGTGTTCCTGGACGTAGTAATATTGAAGGAAAAATATATGTAGCAGAATAATACTCCCTGCTCTGCGAATGCCCAAATCTTCAAACACGCCAAATCTTTTGTTTGAAGAACAGGCTATTTGAGGGACTAGAGAATATTGTTGTTTCATCAAAAGTGCGGTTTGATTTGAAATAGACTGACTGAAGGATAATGTACTTGTAGTTCGAAAAGGAGAAAGAAAGGAGACCCCCTCAACTGCGCCAATTATAGAGGCATCAGTCTCCTCAACATCGCATACAAGATCTTTTCTGCGATATTGTCTGAACTTACTTACTTATGTCCTGTATCCCCTTGTGGGTCCTAGGGCCTCTACTACGCCTACGCGCCATCGTGTACGGTTTCTGGCAATGTGTCTGAGTTCTCCCCAACTTTTCCCTAACTGCCGTGCCTCCTTCTCGACTGTTCTGCGCCATGTTTTCCGCGGACCGCCAGGTCTTCTGCCATCCTGAGTTAGAGGGTTCCATTGCATAGCATGGTTCGCTATGGAGCTGTCACCCTTTCGGAACGTGTGACCAATCCACTGCCACTTCCGCCCTTGGATAGTTGTGCCTATTGGTTCCTGACCCGTTCTCTCGTAAAGGTGTTCGTTAGAGATACGATTGGGCCAGAAAATCCTTAAGATATTGCGCAGACACCTATTAACGAACGTTTGCAGCTTTCTGGTGATAGTAGTGGTCACTCTCCACGTGCTGCAACCATATAGCAGCACGGATTCAACGTTGGAGCGGAACAGTCTTATTTTGGTGCTCAAACTGATTGCATTGCTTCGCCATATTTTGGACAACATCCCGAACGCGGACTTTGCTTTGGCGATCCTGTTGGCTATATCCAGTTCGGTTCCACCATCGGTCGAGACAATACTCCCAAGATACTGGAAATCCTCTACTCTCTCTACCGGTTGTCCAGCAATGCATATTTGAGCCGATGAGTTAGTTCCAAGGCTGATGATTTTAGTTTTTGTCGTATTAATTTTCAGCCCGACGACACCTGCCTCCCTCTCCACATCTACTGTCATTTGGTGGAGGTCCATAATTCTGTGGGAGAGTAAGCATACATCGTCTGCGTAGTCAAGATGCTTCAGTTGAGATGTAAGAGTCCATCGAATTCCTCCGTTTCCCGTCGACAAAGCTGCATGAAGCACATCGCTAATCACCAATAGGAATAATATTGGTGAAAGGATACAGCCTTGTCTTACCCCACTTTGGATCTCAAATTCCTCAGACAACCTTCCCCTGTGCAGAACGTGACATTTGGAGCCTTCATATGTAGCTTTGATAATAGCAATTAGTTTATCGGGAATGCCTCTCCTGCGTAAGGCACGCCAAATAAACTCCCTGTTGACACTATCGAACGCCTTCTCAAAATCGATGAACAGCAGGTGCAGTGGCGATCGATATTCAACACACTGTTCGATGATAATCCGCGGGGTGTTGATGTGGTCGGCACAGGAGGATCCAGAGCGGAAACCTGCTTGTTCGGCATCGAGTGTGTCTTCGAGATGTTGTTTGATTCGCTCAAGGATGATTTTAGCTATTATCTTAGCTACAGCAGGCAGCACGCAGATACCCCTCCAGTTTCCGCACTCCATTAAATTTCCTTTCTTAGGAAGCTTGACGATCATTCCCTTTTTCCACTCGTTAGGAAAGCTCTCAGCTTCCCAAGCTCTATCTATAAGTGGAAGCAGAAGCTCAGCCGATGTTGTTGGCGTTGCTCGTAAGAGCTCTGCTGGAATACCGTCAAGTCCTACCGCCTTGTTGGTTTTGAGTGCCTTGATCGCGGTAATGATCTCATCTTTACTGGGAGTCGTGGTGCGTATTCGGGAACTTCTCACCTCGGGCATCTCAGTCTGATTTGGGAGCATATCGCTAGCGAATACACGGTTCAAAACCGTAGCAAAATGCTCTTTCCATCTCTTGAGCTGGTCCTCATCCGAAATGAGCAAGGAGCCGTCTAGGCTTTTCACTAGGTATTGGCTGCAGCTGCGACCACCTGTCAGCTCTTTCGTGATTCTGTAGACAGTCCTGCTGTCGCACCTCCGTGCAGCTTCTTCTGCTTCTGTAGCCAGCGCGTTGATGTAGTTGCGCTTGTCACGTCGTACGCTACGCTGAACTTCTCTCATCTTCATGCGATATAGGGACTCTAGCTCGCTTCTCCCTGCTGCTGGGGTAGCTGCAACGCGAGCTTTTAGCTGTTTTCGTTCGTCAATCCGTCTCCAGGTATCCTCGGAAAGCCACGCCCTATGTCTTCCCTGCGATCGACCGACAATTCTTTCAGCACCAGATGTAAAAACATTTTTCACAGCACACCAATGGTCTTGGATGGTTGCGGGCATTGAGCTGCTGATTGCTTCCACACCTTGCGAAAAGTGCTCCCTTAATTGTTGGCGCACTGAGGGATCACTAAGTCTATCGATGTTGAACCTGGGCATTCTTGTGTTGTCGTGGGATCTTCGAACTGCAGCAGTGCGTAGTTGGAGAGTAGCTATCATAAGATGGTGATCACGTACTATCCCCACATCTGCCCCTCGTCTGTTTCGGACGTCCAGGAGACTGCTTCTAAAGCGGCGGCTGATAGCAAAATGGTCAATTTGGTTGGAGGTTGCTTGCCTGTCATTGGAAACCCAGCTGACTTTGTGGCAGGTCTTGTGCTCAAACATGGTGCCACCTATCACAAGGCGGTTGGCATTGCAGAAATCCACAAACCTTTCGCCGTTGTCATTGCGGTTGCCTAGTCCATGCTTCCCGATTACATGCTTGAGCCCTTCGTTGTCGCTGCCTACCTTGGCATTCAAATCCCCCATCACTATGACAATGTCTCCATTTGGTGTTGTGTTGAAGACGGCGCTTAAGAGATTGTAGAAGCTCTCCTTTTCGTCCTCAGACGAACTATTCGTTGGGGCGTAACACTGTATGATGGTGACGCGTCGTACTCTAGTCCGGAATCTGGCCGTCAAAATCCTATCACCATGAGGCTGCCAGGAAATCAGGCCTTTGCGTGCTGTTGTTGTTAGCAGTAGTCCGACTCCATATTCCCGCGGACTTCCGGATGGTCTTCCAGAATAGAGTAGTACAGTGTTACGCGTTGGAGACTGGTACTCGCCCGCTTCTAACCATCTTACTTCACTTACCCCCAAAATGTCCAGTTTATATCGCATGAATTCCTTTTCCAGTTGGAGGAATCTGGCATTGTAAGGACCTTCTCTTCCCGAGTCGAGGAGCGTCTTTACATTCCAGAAACCTATCTTTGTCCGGGTACAATAGCCAAAAGTCGTCAACATGTGATCATTCCTTATCCGAGGCATAGTGTCGGTTTCAGTAGCGAGCTGGTTTCAGTAACGCAGGTTGCTGGCCCACGTTACCTAGCCTAGAATCAAGGCCCTAGACAACCCGCACTTACAATTTTGGCCTATACGTATAAGGGTTTATACGAAAAGTTGCCCGGGGACCACCACTAGGAGGTAAAGTAAGCACTTCATCACGAACTTGATTGTTGCGCTACTGGCCCAAGCCAAGTTTTGGGCAGTCAGTAGTTTCCCGATCAATCGCAATGCGTTGTCTGAACGCCTGAAACCTTTCATCAACAGCCTGATTGGACCCTATTAGTGCGGTTTCAGGCCAGGAAAGTCCACCATCGATCAAATCTTCACACTTCCGCAAATTCTGGAGAAAACCCAAGAATTCCAAATCGATGCTTACCACCTCTTTATCGATTTCAAGGCCGCCTATGACCGCATCTATAGAGAAGATCTTTGTACCTCAAAAAGGTTTTAGATAAGGTGACGCGCTATCATGTGACTTCTTTAATATTGTACTTGAACGGATTGTGCGGAACTCACAAGCCAACACCGGAGGCACAATCTATCACAAGTTTGTACAACTGCTTGCATACGCCGACGATATTGACATTATTGGAAGAACTCAGCGGGCTGTCACCGGTGCGTTTGCAAGCATTGAGGCGGAAGCGGCCAAAATGGGTTTAGCGATAAACGACGGTAAAACCAAGTATACCATATGCTGTCAACAAGAAGGGACAGCCAACACCGACGAATTGGGCAGAACGTCACAGTCGGCATCTATAATTTCGAGGTAGTAAGGGATTTTGTTTACCTTGGCTCTGTTATAAACTCTAAAAACAAGATCAGCGCAGAAATCAAGCCAAGAATAATTCTTGGCAATTGCTGTTTTTTTGGGCTTATAAGGCAATTCAACAGTAAAGCCCTATCTTGAACAACTAAGGAGACTCTGTATAAGACCCTGATCATCCCAGTCCTGCTTTACGGCGCTGAAACATGGACTTTATTAAAAGAGGATGAAGATATCCTTGGTCGCTTCGAGAGAAAAAATCTTAGTAAGATTTTCGGTCCCGTTTGCGTTGACGGGTTTTGAAGGAGAAGATTCAATCACGAACTATACGAGCTGTACAGCGACATCGACCTAGTCAAAAAACTGCGTATTAGACGTCTGAGATGGCTAGGACATGTAGAGCGAATGGACACCAACGCTCTGGCCCGCAGAGTCTTCGAACCTAACCTCATCGCCGTAGGTAGCGCGCACAAGTTCAAGGGGACCTCGACCAACTTGGAGTGCGCAACTGGAGGCAACTGTAGCGCCACCTAAGTAAGTAAGTAAGTAGTTCGAAAAGGAGAACACAGCGGACACTGCCGAAATGCACTTTCCTCCAAAGCTAACTTAACTCAATGTCCCTTTATATTCGTACAAAGGTTTACGATTTAGAATTTGTTAAGAGCAACTACACCGGCGTATAACCTCCAGCCTATGTAGAGCGCCAGATCCTTAGTTGAGTAAGATAGCATCATAATTCATGTCAGTAACCATTTTTTATCGTTGTCCTGATACATACCTACACAATGTGCATGTAGAAAAAATAATAAAAATCCAGTTGAGCGGGCCTATCAAGATGTAATTTTGCTGAATAATTTTATTGGACAGTGTAATCCATGTTTGTAAAAATCCCGACGGCAAATAATGATTCATTGTCCATACTACTGTAGTCACACCAATTAACTTGGAAGTAAACGCAATTTTCTGTTTCAAAGAAAACAATGAAGAGAGTTTTAGTAAGTTTAACACTAACGCTCTATTAATAGCTACGAATACAAGTCACTTAATGTTGAGCACTAGTCCGTTTCATCGTCAGCTATAAATCATGTCAGTCCACGCACGTAAAACCATGCATAAGTAGACGATAGCAATTTAAAGTCAAGCGTAACTGATTTTGCTTAGTCGCAGATCCTCACAAACTTCATAGCGCCTCGTAAAACACTTACATTTGCAGACTGCTGCAAAAAGAAATCAGATCTTCGAATGCAACTGCCGATGAATACCTGATCACTCTTTTGACGAACTGACACAAATGAACGCTCCTCTCTTCATAAAAAAAACTGTCCTTGACGTGTGATATTGTCGTGGAAGTAAAAAAAAAAAAGTTTCACCTTTAAAAGGCTTCAACGGCATCAATAATTAACATTTGCCACCGTTCTGTGCCACCGGTGACAATGGTACAGCAATCAATTTCCGCATCTTTAAGTTTTCACATATTCACTCACAAAATATTTACCAAACACGACTATAAGTCCCTTTGTCAATTTGCCATTTCAGAGATGGCGTGAGTATCTGTCGCTGCTAATTAGTTTAACACTTTCGATGTGTCCGCCTCTTTGTGGAGCCCAATGCAACATCTGTTTTCCACAGAGAAACAAAGCACTTTGTGTGTGACATGTGTGTATGCACAGTCCCACAGGGCGGGTGAAGGACTATTTAGCCTTATGTGATTCGTCAAGGTAGGTGCATCTTATGTTTAGTTGGTGTTTGTAATTTATTCCGGTCTGATCTGACGTTTGAAAAATTAAAAATATTATTAACATCAACTACGTACGGAATTAGGGGCTCTTCTGTCATGTCATTTTGATTAGCAAATATTTCAATATTATGAGTTTATGAACATACTCGTATTTATGACAATTATTAGATATGTATCTGCAATAACTATTGAAGCGTATAACAGAATTTAAGCATATAACAAAAGCTTCTGTACCGCGAAGTAATAATTTAGTGGATTACATAGCAATTGAGTTCTTACTAACTTTGACAAAGTAATAGTTGTGTAAATCGTTTGAGAAATAAAATTGTTAAATTGTTGTTCAAGGCGAGAAATCAAAGTTGTTATGTATTAAACGATTCATATTTAGCTTCTTTTTTTTTTGTATAAAGGAAATGGTTTGTTAAATTCTTAGTAGATTAGTGCAAAATTTAGACAGATCGGATATGTAGTGATCATATTCAATGGCTTTGAAGAGCGTCCAAACTAATATTTCGATTTCCAGAGAGTCGACAGACAAACTTGTTAAAATGACTTAGCAAATGAAGCAAATTCTTAACAATTGACTGTAAATATGGTAAATTCTTGTTTTGTTATATCTTAAATTAATGGCTTCTTGAACAATGCTAGGCATTTGCTAGATTGAAGGAATTTTTTTAAAAGTTGTAGTTTCCGCCGATCTTTTAATAGAACTGTCATTTTTACACAATCTTGAAATTATAACTCCTTAACTCAGGCACCTTCCGTTCGGCACGTGACACTTTGCATCTTAATTAAGCATGTCATATGAATTCTTTGTTAATTCTATTAAAAAGATTTTGCAATCCAACGAAAAGTGGAGACGATTGGTGCGTTTTGGTGAAACGTTGCTTCTCAGTGAAGTAAGATTTAATACGGAGTACAACAACACAAAGTGACTTGGAACCACTTTAGCTTTTTTTCTCAGTCGAAACTGAGTTAGGATGTTTACTTCGCGCTACTAAAGAGCTTTTCGCTGAGAAGAGCCTTTTCATTCAAGTTGAATGATTCAGTAGTATTTTACAAATGTAAGCACCACTTTTTCATAGTTTTTAATTCAATTTCAATTCAATCACCAATCTTCAAACAAATAAAAAAAGTTCTAAACCAGATTGGCATGGAATCGTTTTGTGGAGAAGCTTTCACTTTGCTTTGCATAATTCTCACCAAAACGCACCAGAAGTCTACGTTTATAATTGTCCAATGCTCTTCATGAGATGCTGAGGTGAACAAGTAAGAAGGTCTAGAAAGGTAGCTTACCCGTTCATTCTCGAGAGGATTTTCTTGATGCTTATAAATTCGAGCGAGAGCTCGTGAGCACATCTCCAACACTTGCTTTCAAAGGGGGTAAGGAATACATCGATTGCACGATTTGTAATTGTGAGAGCAGTTGTGTCAATTATACGAAAAATGTTTCAAGGCCTGGGAATGAAACTCGTGAAATCAATATAACCTTGATATCCCAGATTACTATTGTCATCAGCGTTGCCATCCCAAGGAAGATTTGAGCTAACAGACTGAAAACAGTTGCGAATTTTGAAGAACTGGCCAATGAGTAATGTACTCGTAGTAAAGTATATATGTAAAATGTAAATGGTGTAATGTGAAATTTGAACAAAATCGTAATAAGTGGTTTTTGAAAAAATTGCAATTTTTCTAAAAATCGGCCTTAAGTAAGAAAGTTTGGGGTTTGGATAAAAATTCTGATTTCTTTCGGAGCATAAGATGTAAACTTTGAAGTAAATCCGTCCGTTTAGGCTGCAGAACGAGGTACAGATGAACAGAACTGACCCACTATTTGGAATTTCTCTTTAATCGTACCTAAAACTATTTTATTTTAGTATCAAGAGATCGAGAATTTTAAAAATAAACAGAGCCGACAGCGAGCTCATGGGCGCCGTGGCGTAAGTGGTTAGTGTGTCGGAACACTACACATGAAGTTCCAAGTTCGAATCCCAGAAAATACCAAAAAGTTTTTTCACGGTCCCACCTCTCGCGAGCGTCTGACAAACATCCGAGAGTATTGTTGTCACGAAAAGCTTCTTAAATCGCCGTTCGGATTCGGCATTAAACTGTAGGTCCCTTCCATTCGTGTGAAAAATATAACGCACGCAACATGAGCTGATGCGCCAAATATTTGTATTTGTATTTGTTTGACAGCGAGCTCATCACATTGCTATAGTCAAGGCTACGTTGGTGCATTCAGAGAATTGTGGTTGGATTCGTTAAGTATCGTCAAATAAAGTAAATTGTATTTCGCTAAAAATAGGTTGCAATTGAAAAGTAGAGAAAAGCGCAGTAAATGTTGCTATGGAGAGTAGGGTGGCTACAAAAATACAAATTTGTCGTTCGGTTTCTAATAAAATACTGACGAGTGATTGGTTGCACATGGAGATTAAGGATGCATATTTTCTATATTTTCAAAATCAAGACTATTTTTTGAGGGGAAACTTATCAAGTAGCGTTTTATTGATCAAATAATAGATTAGATATAATAGTGACGCCAACTTTATTCGATGTGTTAGTTACGCCATTTTTTTTTAAATTAATGCCTAGTTGGAGAGGGTTTACAAATTAATTGTTGTCAACAAAATGATGTTTCTACTCGCTGGGAGTTTTAAGTTTCACATATTGGCGTGAATACCAAATTAACACCAGGATAAATCATCACTTCAGTGGCTATAATAATTTATTAGCAGTGTTCCAGTGGGCCTTGACAAGTACTTCCAAGTACATCTACTAGCAATTCCTCATGCTCTCAGCAACGAGTAGATGTTGCCAACATTTTTGAAAACTGCTTAAGAAGAAGCCATTAAGTACAAAATGAAGTACAATAACAGAACACGCAACTAATGAAATGAATTCATACTTGAGCGACTAAAGTAATTTTACAATCGTGATTTAGCCTTCGAAACACAATATAATTTGTATGCTAATGCATTTGCTTTCGGTTTCCACAGCTCTCAAATGTTTAGCCTGTGCAATCTGTCATGCAGTTAATACTTTCATTGGTCATTTTCCGCCTCTAAAATAGAATTGTTCATCTTCTTATAGAGCCTTCAGAGTGCTAGTTTCCCCACCAGATAACTCTTGAACAAGAAGGTCAGGTTCCTAACTCCAAAAACTAAATTTTAGTACATTAGGGTGCACGAGATCAAACTTAGTAAACACATGCGGAATGTTGAAGATCTTGAAAATATTCTTGTCAATAAGGAACAGAAGTGAGATAAAGCCGGAGTACTTATGCATTTAAAACAGTTCCTGCCTGTTTGTCCGTCCATGACAATTCATATTTGAGATAGACAGACACGGAGCAATCCGTTTTTCTTAGGGGTAAAATCACATTCACCCTTATTGTCGTTGGTGTTTGTCGCTTTTCGACGATTGTCGTTTTATTCATAGCTACGACCTGCTGACCGTTAAATATTACTAAGCAATTTGTTTGTCGTGTAGAATGCTATTACAACTCTTTCACAGTGAAAAAGTTATGAAAACAGATTCGTGCTACATCTGAAGAGTAAAACGACAATCGTCGAAAATCGACAAACGCCAACGACAATCAGGGTGATTGGCCTCTACATTTTCTAGCAAGAAATGAAGGAAACAGAACTAATTCTGTGAGCACTTAGCCCCAATTTTTGTGTTTTCTTAATAATTTCATTCCAAGCGATATGCATACGTGCATACGTAGATAGTTATTTTCGGAGATTTTGCCCAACTTAAAATGCTGGTAGTATCTACAAGTAACTTACATTCTATTGGAAACATGTATACCTGTATAATGAGCAACTTGCTAGCAGGTCCTTCTGGAACTCCATCAATGAGTTAACCTCGCCTTCACTGTGTGACAAAAGTGACATCAGTCAAAGATTCAATCACATTAAGAGGTTACTTACTTACTTAGGTGGCGCTACAGTTCGGGGTGAACCTGGGCCTCAACCAACAAGCCTCTCCATTTAGCTCGGTCTTTAGCTAATTGCCTCCAGTTGCGCACTCCAAGTTGGTCGAGGTCCCCTTGAACTTGTGCGCGCCACCTACGGCGATGATTCCCTCTACTGCGTCGTCCCTCCGGGTTAGATTCGAAGACTCTGCGGGCCGGAGCGTTGGTGTCCATTCGCTCTACATGTCCTAGCCATCTCAGACGTCCAATACGCAGTTTTTTGACTAGGTCGATGTCGCTGTACAGCTCGTATAGTTCGTGATTGAATCTTCTCCTCCAAAACCCGTCAACACAAACGGGACCGAAAATCTTACGAAGAATTTTTCTCTCGAAACGACCAAGGATATCTTCATCCTCTTTTAATAAAGTCCATGTTTCAGCGCCGTAAAGCAGGACTGGGATGATCAAGGTCTTATATAGAGTCTCCTTAGTTGTTCGAGATAGGGCTTTACTGTTGGATTGCCTTATAAGCCCAAAAAAACAGCGATTGGCAAGAGTTATTCTTCGATTGATTTCTGCGCTGATTTTGTTTGCTGAATTTATAGCAGAGCCAAGGTAGACAAAGTCCCTTACTACCTCGAAGTTATAGCTGCCCACGGTGACGTTTTGTCCAATTCGTCGGTGTTGGTTTTCCCTTCTAGTTGACAGCATATACTTGGTTTTGCCCTCGTTTATCGCCAAACCCATTTTGGCCGCTTCCGCCTCAATGCTTGCAAAAGCACCGGTGACAGCCCGCTGAGATCTTCCGATAATGTCTATATCGTCGGCGTATGCAAGCAGTTGTACAGACTTGTAATAGATTGTGCCTCCGGTGTTGGCTTGTGAGTTCCGCACAATCCGTTCAAGTACAATATTGAAGAAGTCACATGACAGCGCGTCACCTTGTCTAAAGCCTTTTTTGACATCAAAGGTCTCGGTGAGGTCATTACCGACCTTGATGGAGCAGCGAGCGTTCTCCATCGTCAGCCTGCACAGACGGACAAGTTTGGCAGGGATGTCAAAACTAGACATGGCTCTATAGAGCTCTTCTCTATAGATGCTGTCATAGGCGGCCTTGAAATCGATAAAGAGGTGGTGAGTATCGATTTGGAATTCTTGGGTTTTCTCCAGGATCTGCCGAAGTGTGAAGATTTGATCGATGGTGGACTTTCCTGGCCTGAAACCGCACTGATAGGGTCCAATCAGGCTGTTGATAAAGGGTTTCAGGCGTTCACACAATATCGCAGAAAAGATCTTGTATGCGATGTTGAGGAGACTGATGCCTCTATAATTGGCGCAGTTGAGGGGGTCTCCTTTCTTGTGGATCGGGCAAACGATGCTGAGATTCCATTCATCAGGCATACACTCGTCTGACCAAATATTAGAAATGAGTTGGTGTATGCACTCTACCAATTCATCCCTAGCTGCCTTGAAAAGTTCGGCCGGTAAGCCGTCAGGTCCAGCAGCCTTGTTGGATTTTAGCTTGGATATTGCTATCCTCACTTCGTTTTGGTCAGGTGGACGGAAATTTTGACTATCATCGTCTATGTTGAATGGTTCATTCTGCCTGACAGCGGGATGTTGGTCTTCGTCGCCGTTATACAGTCTGCAGAAGTAGTTTTTCCATATTCTCAGCACCGACTGTGATTCTACTACGAGGTTTCCATTTTCATCTCTACAGGTTTCTGTACGGGTATTACTTCTCTGACACGTTCTTTTTACCTTTTGGTAAAACTTCCGTACATTGTTCCTGGAGTATAGACTCTCGATATTCTCAAACGCGCGCTTCTCATGCTCTTTCTTCTTCTTTTGGAGAAGCCGATGTTCTTCCCGTCTCTTTTGCTCGTAGAGCTCACGAGCAGCTCTCGTCTTCCTCTGCAGCGCCGCTTTGTATGCCTCTTGTTTTGCTGCATGCACTCGCCGGCATTCTTCGTCAAACCAGGGGTTTCGCGGTGGTGGTCGAGCGAGACCCAACACATCAGTCGCGGCGCTTCTGATGGCATGTTGGCATCGTTGCCACTGGTCTTCGGTACTTGATGCTGGCGGCAAAGGGGTGATTGAGAGATTTCGGGATACGCGTTCAGCGAAGAGTCTGGCGGTCTCTTGCGATTGTAGCTTTTCGACGTTAAATTTTCTCACAGTAATTCTTCTTTGTTGCTCAGATTGGGATATCCGCATTCGTACCTTGGCTACAACAAGGTAATGATCCGAGTCTATGTTGGCCGCTCGGAAGGTCCGGACATCCAGAATACTGGAGGCATGCCTTGCGTCGATCGCAATATGATCAATTTGGTTGATCGTTACATGATCATTGGACCGCCATGTCTGCTTATGAATATCGAGATGAGGAAACCATGTGCTTGCTATGGTGACATTTCGCTCCACAGCGAAATCAATTAGCCTTAGTCCGTTATCAGACGTGGTGTCGTGTAGGCTATGCTTACCGACTGCCCTACCAAAGACGTCCTCCTTTCCTATTTTGGCGTTAAAATCGCCCAATACGATTTTAACGTCGTATTTAGGACATTGCTCGTATGTTTTGTCGAGGAGCTCGTAGAAACAATCTTTGGTGGCAGGGTCCTTTTCTTCTGTGGGGGCATGAACACATATTAGGCTTATGTTAGCGAATTTAGCCTTGATCCGGATCGTCATAATACGCTCGCTCACGTGTCGGAAGCTTAAGACTTCTTGCCTAAGTCTGCCGCGTATGACAAATCCGCATCCGAATAAGCGTTGCCTGTTGCCTCTGTAGCAATCACCGTAGTAGATGTCACAGTTTTTCATCCTCTTTTTGCCCGGCCCATCCCATCGCACTTCCTGGATGGCGGTAATATCTGCTTGAACTTAGTGAATACCTTGCGCGAGCTGCTTCGACGTATTCGGATCACAGGTCGGTAAGGAATTTCCAATGTTGGTCAGGACATTGGAATAGAGATGGTGGCGGAGGAGCCCTTAATGGGCCAACGGCAGCACTCATACTCCCGTAGTGGACTACTGGCACCGGTGTACCCGGCCCCTCGTCCTTGGGGAATAATTAAGGAACTGGCCCTCCAGGTTGGGGGTTGTGCCGTCGGGGTAACTTCCCTACCACGTAAAAACCGCATGGTTCCGAAGCAACCAAAAGCCTCGGATAAGGATGACTCAACTAATGACGACCCCAGCAAACGAAATAAGGACAACGACCTTCGGATTTGTACGTGGAATGTTCTGTCCCTTTACAGACCACGTGCAGCCGAACAACTAGCAGAGGCCCTAGACTGCTATAAAGCAGATATTACATTAAGAGGTTAGGTGCTGCTCAATGTCATCTTCCCATCGAATATAGTGTCAAAGATAACAATTAAGAAAAGGTCAGGCAATCATTTGCGCTTCTAATTGAAATCCGTCTGGTGGATTAATTTATTTAATATCTCAAGAAAGCAGTACAAACCGATTCAATAGATGCTCATCCCAACACATGTACACACACATATGTATGTACATACATCCACTTAAATACAGAAAAGGGCCCAAAATGATAATTTATATCAATTAAAAGTGATGCAGCCCCGTGCATAACACTCATATTTCTTTTTAACTTTTTCCACTATAACACGATTCATGAAGATCTTGAAAGGGTTAAGACGTCAACTGCATATCTGTTATCAGTTTTTGGGATTTTTTCTCAGTAAAATTACATTTTCCATAATGAATCAGCAATTTGAATATAAAATGCTGAGTTACATTTTTTTGCAGAATAAAGGGAGGTCATTATTAATGTGACGCTATAGAAAAAATAAATAAAATAAAGATATTGCATTTGTTGATAAGGCGTTTACGCAAATTCTATTCTTAGAACGCTGAAGGGTTAGGCTGAAAATTGCGGCGTCGAATAAGACGCATACATGGTGTACCTATTACGTTGGGAAAAATAGAGCAACCGCGAATACGACCGCAAAAAAAAAAACTTTTTACGTGGGACAGTCATATAAAACCGTATCTTACAAGTATCACTTTGGCTACTGGGAATTATTGAGGTTCGTCGAACCATTATACGATGACATCATCGAAGTGTCGACACATAGTCTGCCACGCATTGCTTAGGTTGAAAACTTTTTGATCTAACATCGTGAACGATTTCGATCTGGAAAATACGCCCGCTATCAACGACGCAATCAAAGTTTGCCGTAGGTTATTAATTTCTCGAAAGTGGTCATTAAACAGTAAGTATGATTAATCAATTTTAGGTGAAATGTTTTGTTTTATATTGGTATCTTAAGAATAACATATAAAAGGTTATGACAAATAAATATGAAAGCTTTTGACGATCAAAGAACGATCATAATATTTTATTTTATTTTGTCAACTAAAGCTGTATTAACTTGTCTAATGCGGCTTTGACATTCTTATAGATTTAATGACATGTGGTAGGTAAAATAAATTTATTGTAAGATCTCTATGCTGTGAATCATAAGATAAATTTAACATTTTTGTCTGTTTTTCTTGACACATTAAGCAGCCCTGCCACTAGAGGATATGATAGGGGTGATCTGCACCGGAAAATTCAACACATTGCATATTGATTAGTCACGTAGAACCTTTCACGAACTTTTTGTTATATGATTGTTCAAAAAGATTCTGTTATTTTTTAAATATATTTCAGACACTGATAACAGATAAAATACCACCTTATAAGAAAGCATAGTGTATTTTAATTACAAGAAATTGTGTTACATTATAAAATGTTGTACACATAATATTTGTACTTGGAAAAGCCGTATTTATCAGTTACGCGAGCAAAGTTTACAATCGATCATTACATTTCTATGAATGAAATCGTTAAGCATTAAATTGTATGATTCAAATAATAACTGGTATTGACTGTTATCGAAGTTTCCGGTTATTGTTTCAATTCATAGTAATATTACGTACTTCAAGGTTTCACAGTCTGTGGAAAAGGAATGAGAAGCTGTTTTATAATTAAACTTAATTATTTGCCTAGGTTCACCTGTAGCACAAGGAGATGTTCTGTTCTGCCTACATGCTTCCTGATTTGGGATTAGTACTTATATGCACACATGAACACTGGCAATGCTGTATAGTACGAGTAGTTACCATCTTTTCGATCAAACTTCTGCCCATTCCTCTGCCTAATGTAGCATTATTTTTAAATATAGATTTACGTGAAAAAGTTATTTTTGGTATAGTGCTTTGAGACGCATGTGATATTAGGTTTCAGTACATGCTTAGTTCATGGGTGGTGTCCGAACTAGTCGGAAAGAGTTTGCTGTGATTTTTGCATTGCCACTACCACAGTAATCGAACACTGCGTTCATACTGCTCTCGTCTTTTTACTTTGATGTTTGATATTTATTTATTTAATTTGTTTGATATTTTCGCCTTAATTTATTGAATTTAAAGCACCTGATCCAGTGTTTATGTGGGCGCCGTTGCGTAAGTGGTTAGTGTGTCGGATCACTGTGCATGAAGTTCCAAGTTCGAATCCCGGAAAACACCAACAAGTTTTTTCACGGTCGCACCTCTCGCGAGTGTCTGACAAACATCCAAGAGTATTGTTGTCTCGAAAAAGCTTCTCGCCGTTCGGATACGGCACTAAACTGTAGGCCCCTTCCATTCGTGTGGAAAATATAACGCATACAACATGAGTGGTTGCGAGAAGCTAGGCCCTGGCACTTAAAGAGCTGTTGCGCCAAATATTTCATATCGTTCTCGTATTCAAACAATTCGAACAATCGAAATATTTGGGCCACTTGCTGTCATATCATTTTTTCCAGATCAGAAATGAAAAGACTATACAAAATTTTGCAAGGCTAGAAGTACGACCCTTCAAAAGTCTATACATCCCGTGGCATTGGCCGATGTCATTGACCTAAACAGAAGAATGCATCGGGTAGAAAATGAGGTTGGCGAAATATAAATGCCCTCTTATAAAAACTGACACTCAACCCCTGAAGCACGGAATATGGAAGTTAAGGACTTTGCCTAATCTGCTCTACTTTACTGCACTTAAACATGGACGTTGTAAAAGGCATGAAAGCTTCAGTCTGAAGAGTCTTCTACTCCTTACTAGAGGAAAGGTGCCGTTCGGTTAATAAATAATGCAGTTGGATGGAATAATAGGACGTATATGCAATGCGTCTTAGTATTACTTCATTATGATATCGACAACAAAAGCATTGGAATGATGAAATCGGTTTGGAAAAATTCCCTTACAGACCGTGTCAGGCATATTACCGATTCGAATTAATTGCCTGAACACAATGGTGTAGCTGTAGCGGTAGTAGTAGCAGTAGTACGAGCTGTTATTCGTAGCGAATGCACAAACTCAATACTGCGAACACAATGGGTAGCTGTAGCGGTAGTAAGAGTTGACCAACTTTTAATTTTTGTAGCTCTGCAAATTTTGCAGCTTACGACAACTGTAGAATTGGACGACTAAGACATACATAAATTAATCGAGCTTTTAACAAGCTCGTCGTTTTTAGAAGACACAGCAACTTTTATTATCTGGTCGCAACAATTTGCTAACTTCAGTTGTCAATGTGAATAAAAGTTGACAGTTCACCAGAAGCATTCGCTTATTCCCGGCACCTTATAAAAATTCAACCATTTTTTACATCAATCGATACATGAATTAAACTCTGTTCTTTTGCAATGATAGAATTTGCAATTGTGTATTTATAAATGTATTAAAATGGTTTGTTCGCAGTTCGCATATTCGCAGGTGAGCTGTGAATACACCTTAAGAATAGCCAGTTCTTATCAAAGATGGTTCAAAGCCACAAACATTAGTCATAATCGTGAGTAGGGATGACGCAGCCCATTATATATACTCATACTTGCAGCAGCTGTGTCGTTTCTAATATCGGGTGACATATTTGCATTCCCATAGACACATGGGGGCCTATATCTGACGTTTCGGAATTTCAAAACATGCATTTCATCAGAAAGTGAGAGTAATATGATTTACCACTTATTCGTAGCGAATGCACATTTTCAGCACTTACACGTCTTTTAATTGTATTGTTGAATCGAATAGGCATTGTATATTATAAGTATTTGAGATAAATACACCAGACACTTCTAGGTGCTACTTGGGTTTACATCTAGCGTTGTTTTTACATGAAATGCACTTGTATATTTTCAATTTAGAGAATACTTTTAGGAAGATTATTTTAGACAATGACATAGAAACAATATTTTTAGTACACGAAAAGACCGATTAAAAGATTATGTTTCAGCTTGCATCAATAAGGGAATAATGCAAAAAATGAGATGATAAATGGGTAAGGTGACATATTGCCACTTCAATTCCCTTATACAAGATATACTCGTACATAACATATATTGGCTGATATCAACCAAATTCATGAAATATCCTTTAACTATTCAATCATTAGTTCCTTCTATTCATGAAGCAGAAGCATACAAAAATATATGTGGCTCGAAGAACTTTATTAAATACTATAGGCCGTCACCCAAGAAATGTCACTAAGCATGACATCAATTCTCTATACAACAGCGATAGAGATCAAATATCATCTGCATTAAACGCAAAAGTTTCCTTCCCTTGTGGCAACTCTAATGTAAATACAATAGTTGTCTCGAGTACTTTCTGAACATCAGAGATCGCTAGATGGCGTCCTTGCTGCCGAAAGCAGTGGAAAGATAATTATATGCTGCGAAGTTTGTCATCTGAAGAGAATGGTCGGGTGTTTTGGGTTGACAAGTTTTGTTTTGTTTCTAGCCGATCATCGATTATGTTACTTTATTGTGGACAATTGAAGCCTGCTCTTGAAAAAAAGTGCGCGATCTGGTTAAAAATGGATAATCAATGGATATTTTGATTATTCACTTCCTAAAATGAAAGAAAACTGCGCAAGCTCATAGAAAGTTGTGCGATGTGTATTTAATGTATTTAATTTAAAAGATGCACCACGCTCAGGAAGGCCAACCGAAGTGGAATTGAAGAAAATCGTCGCGAAATCACGAAAATCACGAGAAATTACATATCATATACGAATGTTAAAAACCATTTTACACAACTTGGTTACGTCAATAAGCTGTGGGTACAAATTGATATATAGTAAACATCTGCGATTGACTCATGAGACTTCAGGAAACAAATGAAACAAATTGTTCTTGAAAAAATGATAATACCATAGACTATGAAAATTGGATCGTCTACTCTACAAAAATGTCAAGCGAAAAAAAAAAAAACATTGAGTAAGCGAGGCGAACCAGCACAAAGTACTCGTACTTCAAAAACAGATATCCATTAAAAGATGGTTTTGCTGTCAGTTTTGGAACTTTAAATGAACTGTGTTTTTTGAACTGCTTCCAAGAAACCAAAAGATTGATACGAATGTGTACTATCAAACAGAAAGGTTCGGAATTGTTGAATTGCAAAGGTGTTGTTTTACATAATGACAACAGTATATCATATATAATACATCGTTGGTCACTCGTCAAAAATAGTCGCAGCTTGGATTAAAAGTACTGCCACATCCATCACATTCACCAGGCTGCGCCATCAGACTACCATTTGACTAGATATTTACAAAACTTCTTGAATGAAGCTGTTAAATGCTACTTGGATGAGCTTTATGCCCAAAAAGATCGAACCTTCTTTTTTAGCGCGGAATCATGAAGTTTTCTGGAAGATAGCAACAAATAATCGAGCAAAATGCCCAATATCCTACTCCACTTTTAGACAATGTTGCCAGACGCTCAAAATATTTCAGATAAACCTTAGAAACCACCAGATTTGGCTTGAACAATGCAAGTTTAAAAAAAAAAATAGATAAGAAAAACCAATAAATAAAAATAATGAAATTTCAGAAATTGGTCCTAAAATTCAAGTAAAAACGGCGGGTTAAAAAATCCCTAACAAAGGCAAAGGGGATCCTAATTTATCGGCAACTACAAAATGAAAAAAAAGAAGTTTTATTTCAGATAACCAAAAACGAAATAATTATAAATAAGAATAAAATAGAATTTAAAAAAAAACCAAGATTTCCCTCTAGATTTCCCCTCGTCGATAAAAGTAACCCTAAATCTAGGGTGATTGATTGATCTTAAAGTCGAAATTAGTGGTATGAGCTACTGTGTAACATACAGCCCAGCAGAATAGGCAATATAATATGTAATTCTCAGGTCTGTAAAAGAATGATGTAATTGGCTGAACAAAGCGATTAGTTGTGGTGTATTTACAACACCAAACTAGAATAATGAGCTGCTTACAAGTATACCTAGACGAAGATGCGCCCTTGCAATTAAAAAGGATAGCTCTTCGACATACGAATAACTAGAGAGTAGAGGTTTAAAAACGTAATAATTTCTGTTCTGCTATATGGAGTAGAAGCGTTGAACCTCATTAAAATCTTAAAAACTTCGAGGGCAACATTTTTCATATGGTTTATTGCTTAAGGCTAGGATAACACTTTTTTTTTTGTTTTTTACGAAGACACACATTTTTAGTGAGTAAACGTTTTAATAAAGTACATCAAAAATAAAGTCACTCATCGTTTCCAGTCAGAGATTCTCGGATCTTTTCTTCTCTCTTTTTTTTTGCAGAACTTGTCTAAATACAAATGTACAACATATTATATTCTAAATACAAATGTACAACATATTACATTTGTTTATTTAACCTTAATCATCCATTTGCAATACTTAACCAACACAGACATTATTATAATAGGAATGCATTAGGAACGAAACTATGGCTATACATTATATAAAATTTGTATCGTGTAAAAAAATATATATATATATAAAAATATGTCAAGCACTTATAAAACCTCCTTGAGATACTTTGGTGCAAGAATCGAATTGAGAATATTTCAAAAGCATTTATACGGTCATTCATAGCAGTTGGAAAGTTCAAGGCTAAGCAAACGTGTGATTTCAATCCAAGCGCTACTCAACTCAACGTTCATGAGACGATGAAGTTTATTTATTTACTTTTTTTTTACATATATGATAATAATATTCGGGATGGAATTGCATTAAAACAAAATTAAGACTGTGAGAAGTTATTTTAAGATTGTTTAACATCATGAATGGGAGTGGCCATCGCATAATTAAGATACGGTTCTGTTCACTTGGCGAACTGTTGCACGAGGAGTAACTCCAATCGATGTTTTAATTTATGTCAGGCATAAAAAACTATATTAAATGTGGGTCTTATTGAAAATGGACGTTGAGAGATTTGTTTACCCGGCACTCAAACTTCAAATGTTGTTAAATAGCAAAAATAAATTGATATTGCGCGTTAATTGTGGCTTATAGCTACTGGAGATAATGCAATAGCAGTAGTCAACTTAAAACTAACATAAGTACTAATTAAAAAATAATAATAATAATGTGTGGAATGTGGATATGAATAAGACTCTTCATGAATAATTTCCCATGAGCTGCAAAATAATTTGCCTAACAAGCTGAATTACAAATTTTCAAGCTATAGATATTTCCAAGCACTCACACCACAGACTTAACTTTCTGCGTAAGGACTATAATTGCATAGCCCGCCAGATCATGCAATGGGACCCACTCATTCAAAAAAGACGGAGAGTGAGTCGTTCTCAAAAATTTAGCGCAGGTTAATTGAAAGGAATCACGGCAATAAGGTTAAAATTGATGCCTATAATCAGGTACCACACGTTCAGATGCGTAGGCTTGGTACTCGTAAATGCGTTTAGTTCCATAAGGAAGCAGAGGACCTAAGAAATATGTGCCTAATTAGAAAGTAGAGTACCAGCACTTACTTCTTATAATCGTGTACATATCATAGTTAGGTATGATAACCAACCTTAGGTTCGTAAATTAAAGGGATTATATAGCGAGAACACCTTCAACTCCAAAAGCAATGCATTGAAGCTAATTCTTTATTTAATTTGATCAAAAACCAATAACTTTGTATCAGAAAACAAAACATTTAGTATGTATATGATACATAAGATAAACTGCTACTTGAATAGTTGATACAATGGTCTGTTAGAAGTCGTAAGAATGACTTCGCCACAATTATGTATCATACAATACTAACCTAGTGCGCCAAGCGAAGAGTACAAAGTTCTGGAAATTCGCGACTCAAATGACGTCTTCAGGATTACTCGTCTTATGTGCGAAGTGCTGAAAAACCGAGACCCAAATAACGTCATCAAGATTACTCGTTTGCTATAAAGAGTGACGAGTAAGACGCGGTGAGAACCCACAACTCAAATGACATCTGCTGAATTGTTTATCGACTGCACCAAGCTACGTGCTGAAAAACTGAGACACATATATTGTACTTTGCCTATTGCGATAAATGACGTGTATTAAGTTTTTTAAAAGCTGTGCTTCAAATGTCGTCTTTGCGATTTGTCTTCTTGTGCAACAAATGACGTGTACCTACCTACTTCTTAGGTCAGGTTAGGTTCGAGTGGCAAGCTGATCATTATCTTGGAAATCCCTGCTGCTGGAGCTTATAATGAAGCGATGAAGGTTCCTAACGTTTGCATTCGCCTGCTCACCTAAATTGCCGAATAGAAAAGCTCTTAAGTAAATCTTCCTTTCAATGGAGAGAACCGGACAGGTACAGAGAAAATAAAAAATGGTCTCGTCCTCTTCCTCTTTTCTGCAGCTTCTAGAGAAGTCGTTAGAAATGATACCGATCCTTTTTGCACGCCTGCCAATGAGACAATTTTCTGTAATGATACCTATTGTTGTGCTGAATGCAATTTATTCAGAGAGGGCGTTTTTGATCCAGCTTAGACCAGATCTGTCTAGTGACATGACACTTGATGTCATTTTCCCACCCAAGATGTGTCTCTTTGATTGTATTCAGCTAAAGGAGCAAGCTGTTTGCATGTAGTAAGAGGCATGCAAAGATCCTTTCTGTCTAACAATCTTAAAGGATGTACTATGTTTAGCGAGATCATCAGTGCTGCAGTTCCCTGAAATGTCTATAAGCCCGGACACCCAGCACAAGTGAATGTTGAACGGACGAGTGACAAATTAGAGCAAGCTTTGATGTGGAATAGATCGAAACCAGCATTTTCATAGTCTGACTATCAGCAAAGATGCTGAAGATTAGATTCCACTTCAAAAAGAATATGCCCTCTTTGATCGCCATTAACTTTGCCTGGAATACGCTGCAGTGATCCTGACGGAATAAATTTATGTTAATGTTCAGCCTATTGGGAAAAAATCCGACACCCACCTCTCCGACGTTGTTTTCTGTTTTCGGTATTTTCTGGAATGATTCTTAGATCTCTTGGATTTGTGGAGTGACCTGTACGTATACTAGATCATTGTCATGTGGTCTTAAGGTGAAAGATGGATGTCAAGTGCATCTGAAGGATTAGTCACCATTAATCATCCACCAAATTATCACGCCATACATATGTATGTCAGTAAGTTATGCAAGGCTTTGTCCTCGATTATAGTTTAAGAGGATCCACGTGAGGACCCTGGTGTTTAGAACTGCATAATTCAGTTTTCTAGTAGTTGGCCCACAGTCTGAATTTACCCACCTATTTGGAGAGTTTGGATAGGGCATTTTACATAAGCTATTACAACACTGTCTGTGTAGGCATTCTTCCTGTAACCTTCCCCTTCCAGGATAGGTAGTTATTCGTTCGCCACAGTATTCCAAAGAAGGGAAGTTAATACATCAGCTCACATACCTACTTCTTACTAGCTGTTTTTTGTTAAGGCAAGTGGAAAAAAAACTGGAGAGTCACTGATCTCTACCATTGTCCATCTTAGCGTTGAGGGTTTGCAAACTTCATACTGAGTCAGGGTTATGTTTCTTGTTGTCAGTAGGTCTTCAACCGAATAAATTTCAGTTAGATAGATTTTTCACTCATATCAGATCATAGTAATTCTAAATCTCATTCGCACATCTCTATAGTAGTAAGACAACGTGAATGTGAAGAGATGAAAACACTGCGAAAAAAATGTATCTTCTTGTGATTGACACTCATCCATTGGTGCATAGTCTATGATCTTGGTGCTCTATCACTGTTGTTCCTATCATCCATCACTTGAACTTCTAATCCCTTCAAACGACTTAGAGTTTGAAGAGAGCCGACACTGCGATCTGAAAAATCTATCATAAGTTAAGGATACTCAGCACCTCCTTTGTGAAGGTGAGTAAGTCCTTCGTAGAGGAGTCCCTAAGCTCCACAAATGTGAGTACCTTTCTATTGAAGATACGGCGTCTCAACCAGTATAGTGCCGGACAATTACAAGGGATGTGCTCGGGGGTTTCCTCTTCCTCCCTAAAGAGCGGACACTCTATCTCTTAGGAAGCCCACCAGTCTCCTTGTATAACAAGTGTACGTATTTTCTTGTAGGAATAAGGATTAATTAGCCTTTTGGATTGTCTAAGTTCTAAAACAGTATCCCAATGGATTAGACGAAGTTTGCTTTCTCATTTATTGATCTTTGTCAGGGCCTCTGCCTAGTTGACACCGCAAAAATGTTCTGTACCTACGAATTCAGTTGATAAGCCCATCCTAGCCAATTCATCATCTAAAGTACGTATTGCTATCCATTCACATAGATTCTTTCAAAGCGACTGCTGCAAACAAGTTTGTCCATAGACTGGCGAGTCCCTCAGCTACAAAAGGTTTCAGACTGCAGTCTCCCTGCGGTAAAACTAATTTGCCTTCGTCAAAGTCGTCAAATACAAAGGTTCTTGCAGTATTTATCAAAATCCTCTAGTGAACCTTTCACTTACATTAAAAATATAATAGATCCATTGTGTAGTAAATAGATTCATCCAAGTAGTAGCAGGTCGATCAAATAGTCTATTCCCGGAACCATTTGCTTTTCAAAAAAAAAGTTGTGATCTTAGCCGTCTAGGCGTTGCAGATACTAGTTCCTGCAGAAATTATCGAAGGGAATGCCAAACCCTAATCATAGTGTGTATATTACTCGTACATATATAGTACATATAATATGATTTGAGGAAATTATAAATTTTTGAAAAAGCGTTGTTTCATGTATCTATAATCTATTTGCGCCTCAAGTACTGAATCAAAATTAAAAAATGTATGCGTTTGTCGATTGAGGTATGCGTCAGATGTGTTCGGTAGAAATATATACGAGGTAAACTGGCCAAGTAATTAGCGATAACCTGAATAAAGTACTGGGCGAAAAATCATCACAAAGCGCTGAGGGTGAGTGGTTTTTCTTACGAAATGTCTACACAATAAAAGATAGCATTAAGTATAAAGTTGTAGGGCAAGATGGCAATACGATGTGGCATACCTCATTTTATGTATCATGCATTGTGGTAAGCACATCTGGTCTCACCACGAAGGGGCTTGACAATACTGGTCAATCTCTAAAATACCAGGGAAGACCCTTTCTAGATTGTTTAAGACCGAATGATATTAACTTACGACTTATTGAAAGGAGCATCAAACTGATTAAGTTCGCTATGAGCTACATATGTATGTGTATTTGGGAGTTCTTCCTTTCATGGGGGCAAAGTCGTCGTGCTCAGGACTTAACAAACCCCTTGAGTTGAATTTCATTATGAGTTATTTTGCAATTTTCAAGTTTCAGTTGTGATGTGGTTGCGAAAAAAATGTTTTTTTTGTTATACCATACATACAAATTCACTACTATTTAGAATTTTAGGACTATAGATTCCTGCTGTAGCTCTTCTTGGCATTTTCAAACCATCTATTTCCTCATACAGTGCGATTTGCGATGGCTATTTTGAACGCAATACATACATACATATCTTTCCATTCAACATAGACGATAATAGTCAAATCTTTCGTCTACCTGCTCAAAACGAAGTGAGGACAGCAATATCTAGGCTGAAATCCAATAAGTTTGCTGGACCTGATGACTTACTGGGGAAACTATTCAGCTGGAGATGACTTGGTAGAGAGCATACACCAAATTATCTCTAAGGTTTAATCAGACGAGTTTATGCCTGAAAAATAGAAGCATAGTTTCCCGATCCACAAAAAAAAGACACCCCTCAGGCATCAGCCTTCACAGCATTGTTTATAAGATCTTTTCTACCATTTTGTGCAAACGCCTGAAATCATTCGTGAACAGCATGGTTGGCCCTATAACCCCTATGAGTGTGGTTTAGGCCAGGAAATTCCACGATCGATCAAAATTGTCATACTTTGGCAGATCCTGGAGAAAATCTAAGAAGTGCACATTGATACTCAGCATCTCTTTGTCGATTTTAAGGCTGCCTATGACAGCATTTATAGAGAAGAAGAGTCATGTCTACTTTCGGCATTCTTGCTAAACGTACGTCTGTACAGATTGAAGATAGAGAATGCTCCGACATCAGCGCAGAAGTCAAACAAGGAAAAACTCTTACCAATCGATGTTCCTTTGGGCTACAACTAAGGAAACTGTGTATAAGACCCTGTCTGTACTGACAGTCAGGCTGCGCTTAAGGCCTTGCTTAACCCTTTAACCACTTCCAAAATAGTTCGTGAAACCAAAAACTCTTTGAACTCGGTCGCAAGGCTGAATTCTCTGTCTCTTATCTGGGTCCCAGGTCACACTGGGATCTTGGGGAACGAGATCTCCGATGAGATTGCTAGACAAGGCTCAGAGGAGGCTTTCTCAGGTCCCGAACCCGCGTTGGGTCTTCCAGCGTCCTCGGTTAGGGCTTCCATTGACGATTGGGTCTCTCACGAGCACAATTGTGTGTGGCATGACTCCCCAGGCTGCAGGTTAACGAAACGCATGCTCCCGGACGTCTGTAAGGAATCAGCGGCATTCTTGCTGTCTCTCAGCAGAAAAGACTGTAGACAACTTATCGGCGTCTTGACAGGCCACTTCGCTTTTGCCAAGCACCTTAACGTGTTAGGCTTAAGTGACACTACAATCTGCGACGCTTGTGGAGAGAGCGACGACACCGCGGAACATTATCTCTGTGAGTGTCCGGCCTTTGCTCGTATCAGGTGGCATCCTCGGTGCGGATGTGGTGAGTGCTGGTACTGTAAGCTCCTCATCACTGAAGTGCTTGCTTGGCTTTCTTAGAAAGACAAGGAAATTCCAATAAAATGGGTAAATCAGGTTTTGCTCTCTGGTAGTACAATGGACCAGTTGCGTCTGAGTGCTCCAGTTGAGCGTTTCCTATCCCGACAAAAAAAAAATGTACAAGACCCTAGTCATCCTAGTCCTACTTTACGGCGTTGAAGCATGGGCTTTATTGAATACGGAGACACCAATTCTTCGTAAAATATTCCGTCTTGTTTGCGCTGACGGGCTTTGGAGAAGAGATTTAATGATGAGTTATACGAGCTGTAAAGCGATATAGCCCGAGTTGAAAAACTACGTATTGAAAGCCTGAGATGGCATAGATGACGCTCAAAAGTACAAAACGACTTCAACCGACTTGGAGTGCCCAACTGGAGGCAGTTAGCTAAACACCGAGCTAAATGGAGATACTGGTTAGTTGAGGCGCTCCTAAATATTTTCATAAAAATAGTTGTACGATTTTTGGAGACCGAAACTTTATTCCTGCGGTAAACTGTTGGTGAGTATACATTGATATTTGCTGTTAAGGAGCATGAGTTTATGAAGCTTAAAAAGCTTCATACCTTTTCATTTGAAGGATACGCCCAGATGCCTTGAGTTTCTATACAAAAAAAAGGGCATAAGAAACTGGAAGACCAGGTATTACAGATCAAAAGATTTAATTGACCAGAATGAAAGAGTTTCGGCCTACTTATTCCATAGCTTTAGCATCAGCGCCGAAGTGAAAAGTGATGAGCGCATACTTAGAGATATCTGAATTTACCCATCAAAATCGAGCAAGCACGTTTCTACTCGAGAACCTCCTACTTGATGATGATGACCTATCTTTGCCCTATTTCGCATGAAAATGAGAGAAATTCAGCGTAGCGTGCGACGTGATAAGCACAGCTACATCAACGCGCTGGCTACAGAAGCAGAAGAAGCTGCGACAGCAGAACCGTCTATAGAATCACCAAAGAGCTGATAGGTGGTCGCAGCTCCAGTCAACACCAGTGAAAATCCTTGCTCATTTCGGATGAGGACCAGCTCAAGAGAGGAAGAGAGGAAGGAGCATTGTTTGTGTTTTGTTTGATTTTTATCCACGTTTTTGACAACATAAATCGAGGTTTTATTTATATGCCTAGCGCATGCGTTCAAGAAAAATTCACATCGTATCCCGAAGGAACAGCAGCCATCAGACATTAAAATATTTATATCGCAAAGAATTAGTTGCAATCTAAATATGTTATGCAATAGAATCCCCACTTCAAACTACTAGCAAATGTGGGTCAGTTGAGGAGGAATCAAGAATCCGTTGCAGATAGCTGAAATGTATGTCCGAACACGAAGGCACGCAGGGTAATAAGTAAGAAGTACAAGTCTCGCGAAAATTTAAAAGATCAATACCCTCAGAAGCCCCTGTTACGGGACTGTAATGTCGCAGCTAAATATTTTGAATCTACAGATCAAGCAATATGCAACCAGTTGCAGAGCCTTTTTAATTGAGATCCAGATCAACTCCCAATAAAACAAAATACCGACGGTGATTTCATTATTACCGTGGCGTTATGGAGGTAATTGGATGGTTACAAAATACTCTAAAGTTCTCCACCCATCATTAGCTCTACTCCTATTTTCTGAATTAGTGAAGCTAGATACTCGTGTATCAATTGTAGAAGCAATTAGAATCATAAGTTTTCATCATTACATTGTTGAGTAGATCCAGAAATTGTATTGTAGTTACAATTTTTATCAGAGACTTGCAAATTTCTACATTTACGCCGAGATTAAGTATGAGTCAATGCAAGATGTCGAAATCAGTAGGGACAGGGTGCAGAAATAGCACAACTTCGAGTGTACCTACTTTACACAGCAACAACACTGTGCATAGCTAAGTCTCGACCGTTATGAGCTTTATTTCCAACATATCATGTATTTGTATAGAAATAAAAGTTAAAATAATCGAAGTATAGTTAGAAACAACGCCTTTGTCTCTACAATTTGAATTTTGATATTACAATGACTAAACAAGCTAATATGTCACCAGTAAAATATGTGTCATATGATGTAGACAAATTGTTTACAACTAGCGACTGCTAAGTAGTTGCGAAATAGTTTAATATCTCAAAGCAGATCAATTTTTGAGGGTAAAGTAAACAACGCAAAACGTGCTGCTGAGATTCTTGTGAAATACGAGAACCATCCAGACTTCGATTTGATTATTTTGATAAATGTACAACAATTTAGAAAATATTTAAAACTTAGCATAATCTGTGTTATGTGATCCTTTTTAAAAGTCCTTTATCAACGTGAGGAAAAGAAGCGCTTAATTCATTATCTGCTGATTTCACAAATCTACACGAGTATCTTTTACCATAGTCATGTGACAATGACTTTTAATTTTTGTCAGAAGATCAGAAGACCTTTTCACGAATTAATATATTACCCCTAATAAAGGATAAACATAAGAAAAAAAAATCACTTACCCTACTATGCTGTTGATGATGATATGGCGCCGGCGCTGGTGGTGCTCCGTAGACAACATTCCTATTGTAGGTCTGCATTTCACCACCACCTCCGACTCGATACACGTATCTATTCGGCTGCATGTGCTGTTGCATGTTATGTTGCTGTTGCTGTTGTTGTTGCTGCAAGTGATGTTGCAAATGCGGATGTTGCAAGTGGTGTTGTTGATGTTGCAGGTGTTGTTGTTGTTGCATATTATGCTGATGATGTTGTTGCGACTGCAGATGTTGCTGCTGCAATTGCTGGGGATGCTGTTGATGTTGCTGGTACTGATCATTATTATTTACTCTTTGCTGATTTACATTTGCATTGCCTAGTGCCGTCGTCGTCGTCATTACCGCACCCCCATTCGAATTACACGAATAATAATTACTAGGATTGTTCATGATCGCTTAGGGTGTGTTTACACTACACTCATTCAAATACCACCAATGATTATAGATCATTAACTTTGTAATGCGCTTAGAATGCACATACACTACACACACCTCCACCGACAAAGGAGAGATATAGATACCTAGATCAGATCACCACCCACTCGCGCTTTCAATTGTAATTAAAATTTTAATAAATCTAAATACGAGTACTAGAACGGAATATTTTAAGATATACTCTACACACAATGAATCATCGCACAATATGGCACGTCATCGATGTTTTATTCTTTTGTTGTTGTTGTCACTCGTATTCCTCTGAGTATACTGCGAGACCGAATATTCAAATTCAAAAATAGCGCGCGCCAAATTGATCGTGCGACGAAACTATACACTACACATACACACCCCGGGGACACTCGAACGGTGCTGTACTGTATGCTGTTGCTCCTACCTTGTGGAAGGCAAAAACCGAATTGACAGTCCAAGCGGCAACTTAAATTTGATAAACCTGCGCGCGCGAGAGGGTTTCACAAAAGAAAAAAAAGCGAACGATTTTGTCGTAAATAAAAAAATAAAAAGTATTCCTCCAGAATGAATGAATGTGTAATATCATGACTTTTAGGCGGGCGCTCTTGTGTGCCCGACGACGGTGATGGGGGATCACTCTTGAAAGAATTGTGCCGCCACGACGAGTATATTGACAAACAGACACACGGCGAGCAAAGCGATTGTTTATTGTGGTGCTCCAAGATCAATGACACTCGACGCTAATTAGGGGATGAAAAAAGGCTTGATGGTCAGAAAGTGTTGAGCGATATGTGAATGATTTCACTCAACATCTCACTCAATGTTCGATGATGAATCTGCTAGATGCGACTCATAACAAACTCAATCGTATCATCTGCAACCAATCAGAGTGCCTTGTAATAAAGAAGGAAAGCGAGGGAGTGAGCACTTTCGTCGTTGCACAGTTTAACCAATCAGGGGTATCTGGTGACAGTCCAAAAAAGGAAGATTTATAATTTATGCACTTCCAATAAAATTTACGAGTTCAATTAAGTTCATGTGCTTAATGTCTTTCAGGTGAATTTTGAGGCCCATGAATATATGTTTACTTTTTTTTAAGTGCTTTGTACAAACCACGTACAGTGTAGAACATACATATGTGTGCATATTCTTATATTACATAAGTTTTCGGACTTTATTGCCGTGGAGTAAGTGATTAGTGTGTCGGATCACTCCGCGTGGGGTACCAAGTTCGAATCCCAGAAAACACAAACAAGTTTTTCACGGTCCCACCTCTCGCGAACGTCTGACAAACATCCGAGAGTGTTGTTGTCACGAAAAAGCTTACGTCACTAAACTGTAGGTCCTTTCCATTCGTGTGAAAAATATAATGCACACAACATGAGTGGTTGCGAGAAGCTAGGCCCTTGGCACTTAAAGATTTATATATTTTTTATTTTATAGAGGATAAGTTGCTTCGATAAATATTCTATTTACTGACAGTTGCAAGATAGAAGGAAATTGAAGGTAATCTTCTTTTTTTTTTTGAATAGGTAAACTTGGCATACGTATTAATGAGTGTTAGAATTTAAATCCAGTCCTCCAGCTGAAATTACAAATAGAAAAAGTGTCTATCAGTACAGGCCACTTGCATATCTTTTTTTTTTTTTTTTTTTTTTTTAGGTTGCGCCAGGGATGTGTAATCTTCATAGATACTAATAGCCCGAGTGTTACTAGCATGCACGATTCGCAAACCTGAGTAATCGATTTCAGGAATACGCCTACGTACTAAACACACACCCTTCACACTTCTACCACTCTCCACTCTCGTTCTTGAATTCGAAGCTGCATTTGCACATGCGTAATAAACGAGCAAATTTCCATCCATTTTTCCTCAGATTGTACCATATGATCTATGAGGAATGGGGGACTGGGAAGTTCGTTTCTCCAGTTTTCAAATCGCCTACAGTAGAAGACTGCATGCTCCGTATCTTCCTCCTGGTCTGGACATTCTGGACACAACGGAGAGCTATCGTGTCCAAACCGGTAAAGATATTTGCGATAACCTCCATGGCCAGACAGGAACTGCGTGAGGTGGTAGGTGCAGTTCCCATGTGCTCGGTTTATCCAAATGTCGATGGTGGGGATTAATTTATAGGTCCATCTGCCTTTAACCGCATTATCCCATCGATCTTGCCACACAGCTCTTGAAGCTGCTTTTTCTTCTTCTATAACCCTTCTTCTTTCGCTAGCCTCTTGATGGCTCGAGCCTCTCCGATTGTAGATTCTCTGCATCTTGTTCGCGAGGATGTCGATAGGAACCATTCCTGCTATGACAAAGGCTGCTTCGTCAGAGATAGTTCGAAAACCACTGATGGTCCTTATAGCGCAGAGTCTGTAGGCTGATGTAAGTTTCCTCCTTGTTTCTTTGGTCGCGAGAGCCCCCGCCCAAACCGGAGCCGCATAAAGAAGGACTGAGCTGACAACTCTGGATAGTAGGATCCTCCTAGCGTATCCAGGTCCTCCAATGTTGGGCATTATCCTTGAGAATGCTGCCTGAAGTCGTGACGCTTTTTTGCTCGAATAATCAACATGCTGTTTAAACCGCAGTCTATTGTCGAGCATTACTCCTAAGTATTTGATTGCTTCTTTGGATCTGATGATTTGGGTTCCAACCTGTACATTCATATATTCCACAGATTTCCGACTGGTTATTAGAACAGCTTCAGTTTTGTGGTCAGCTAATTCTAAACCGGCGGATCCTAGCCAGCTTTTGATTTGACTGATTGCCACATTTGTAGCTGATTCTACTTCACTGATTTGTTTTGCTACTGTAACAACAGCGATGTCGTCAGCAAATCCAATTATATTCACTTTAGGTGGCAGTGGTAGTCGTAAAACTCCGTCGTACATTATGTTCCATAGTAATGGGCCCAGCACCGATCCTTGCGGGACCCCAGCTGTAACATCGTAGTACTTCACTCCTTCGTCGGTATCATACCTCAGTTTCCTGTTGGTAAAGTAGTTCGCCATTATCTGCAGCAAGTAAGATGGTGTATCCATCCTAGCAAGAGATCTTCTTATAGTGGGCCAGTCTGCCGAATTAAATGCGTTTTTGACATCTAGCGTCACTACTGCACAGTATTCCTTGGTGCCGTATCGCCATCTTTCACCTTCAATTGCTTCCGCTGCTATATTAACTACAGCTTTAATGGCGTCAATTGTTGAGCGAGACTTTCGGAATCCGAATTGCTGGTTGGACAAAGCCCCTTTCTCCTCCGCTATTGTGAGCAATCTGTTGTAAATGATTCGCTCCAGGATCTTTCCCATTGTGTCCAGTAGGCAAGGCCACTTGCATATCTGTACCTGTAACAACGTACACAGACAAGAAGAAACTTTTTACCCATTTCTCTTACAAATATTCGGTATATGCCTGGCATATTATTTGCACTTTTTGGTGGTATATTTTAGGTGTTCTGATAGACTCAGACATCAGGAGCCTCCTACGCTTCATTAGAAGCTCAAAGTGGTTCTAACAAGTAGGCAGGGACCAGATGATCCATCGTGATACCACAACAGACCTTCCTTGGTCTATGTGTGTTGGCGTTAGCTGGTAGCCACCTCAATCTAACCTAACCCAACCTTGGTGGTTTAACTTATTTGCATGACGAATCAATTACAAAGTCTGAGGTTGCCAGTTTCTTTCATATGATCGTTGTATGCTGAAATTGAAAGGATAATTGGTTAAGAACGCACAACGGAATCAGAAACGAATTAACTATCGAATGAACAAATATCATATGTATTCAATATGTATTGAAAGCTATCAAATTTCTTGTTCTATGATTTACATCACTACTGAGAAAGTTAGGAATGTCCTACGATAGTTCCCCGTGGCATTACATGTCTTCGTTTGGCATAACTTGTGCAAAACTACACCACTTCAAATTGTGTTTTAGCAGGATATACAAAACCGAAATCAGTCAAAACATGGTCCCTATCGGACTTAACGTGTAGCAGATACACTTTTTTGTTTCGTCAAAATTTGCACGTATGTATATTGTATATTTGTAGATATGTTGATGTATAATCATAATGATGATGTTGAGAAGCTTTCTCAAACAAGTAATACTTTTAGATTAAGCTTCGCACGATAGGCTCTTTAGTGCAACACACTTAGCATTAGGCTACGACATCCACTACCAAACGTAGTAAACCTAATATTTATCTGAGAAACAGTTTTGGAACATGGAAGTCATTGTGTGGTTCTCCAAAACGATTTTATTTATTCAGGCATTGGGTAAATTCAGGTTTTCATATATCCGAATTTTGCGTGTTCCTGATTAGGCAATCGCCTCAGAAATCTATGTAACATTTAACCAACTGACTCAGACAAACTTAGAAAAAGAAATGTATATGGATTTTTCTTGAAGGTTTGTATTCAAACCAATTTTTTTTTTTTTATAATTTGAGCGCACTCAAATGGTTATGAATACCTTTAACATGTCTACACACAGTGCGGGCGTTGGAAAGGATGGATAGAGAGAGAGAGAGAAAGATTTTTGGTATAGTGGTTCTTGAAGCTCAGTTGTTTATGCTTCAGCTATTCTCCGGGGGTGGCGCCCAGATAACCGGGGAGATTTTTGTTATTATTGTCATTGCTTCTAATTCACAGTACTTTTTTTCCGATAATCGATGTAAAGGGCAAATCATCATCAACAGAAAATAAATAAATATTTGGCGCAACAGCTCTTTAAAGTGCCAGGGCCTAGTATCTCGCAACCACTCATGTTGTGTGCGTTATATTTTTCACACGAATGGAAGGGACCTACAGTTTAATGCCGAATCCGAACGGCGATTTGAGAAGCTTTTTCGTGACAACAATACTCTCGGATGTTTGTCAGACGCTCGCGAGAGGTGGGACCGTGAAAAAACTTTCTGGTGTTTTCTGGGATTCGAACTTGGAACCTCATCAACAGAGCGAACAATTTTTCCAGCCACATGACCAAGACACTGCCAGTGTTATGCCTTCGCAGTAGTGTTCACAGAAGCTTTTGCAAATGATCGGACTGACTTTATACATTTCATGAGAAATAAATAAATGCTTGCTGACATCAGGATTTGAACCATGAACCATTAGCGTGACAATTGACGGTGTTACCACTACACCATTTCCACCCTTAAATCAATATAAATATTTTAAATTCCATAAAATCTTGATGAATTTATCTATTCAAAATTATTTTCGTCTTAGAATAATTTATTTTCCCGGTTAATTTTACGTTTAAAGTGTAGTATTTTGTGCTTGAAAATTGTGAGGGAAAAGCTTGACACTGACTACCTGGCCAAACAGTTTTTATGTTCTGTGTTATCTGACGTGCCTGAGCAACCAGAATCCGAAAACCTGAATGTGCCCATTGAATATTGAACTCTCTTTTACACGTCTGTTTATGCAAATGCTATATTTGATGATTTTTAAGCAGACTATGAAGAATAGTGGCCACTTTCTAAAAATCCTTCAATCCTGCAATGCTTTTCATTATTGATATTATTGTCATAGGTACTGATTTCCAAACGAAAGGCGCGAAGTTTGAAAGATCGTGATTCATTCCAAGAGCTTTTCATTAGGCAGTAGATCCTTATGGCAAAATGGATTTCGAGACAGTCCTGCTGTTTAGCATAAAAAAAAAAACCTCTTCGGTTACGCCTTGACAGAGAAGGAAAACAGAAAAGGAAAACGAAAGCTGCACAAAATGTCCGATTCTAGAAAAAATGTTTCAGTTTGTTTACAAACTCCGTAAGTTTCGTATTCGGATCTTTGAAAGGCAGCATCTGTATAAAAAAAAAACTATCAAAGAAAAATGAACAAAAAAACAGAATATATGTAATTGGACGTTAACCAATCAAGGTACGAAATTAGGAACACCTGAAATTTGATATGCATTCCCTAATTATGTTTCTTCTGAGAAATTAAAGTTGTGCAACATGTTCGATGAAGAACGCTCTCTGATCCATCAACGACAGAAAATTCCTAACAGATTTTTATAACTTTAATGGAAAATGTCTGATGCCACTTAACAGCCCCACAGTAACCTCATATAAGTTTGAGAACAAATTAAGGTTGATCATTCTGGAGTGAGAGAAAAGTATAGAAAGAAAAATCAAAACAAACCGTCGAACAGAAGATGAAATAAAGGGAGGAGCAACAATACTTTGAAAGCAAAACACTTGTTGGTTGCGTGTTCATTTTGTATTGTTACCCGACTGTGTCCGGAAATTGTTGGGATTCCTTTGATGTCGTGTCTGTTGTCTCGCACCCATCGTCATGGAAGCGAGGAAGAAAAAGATATCAAATTATAAGCATATATAGAGCGCCCATACGTGGAGAAGTTTCTCATTATGCTAATCATTTCGGTCGTTCATATCAAATAGATATCGAAATGACAAAGGTGTTACTATGACTGGGTAAAAGAATTTCCATCTTTTCCCCCGCCTGCGCAGTAAATCACTTTGCTTGTGTGACGTTACTCCAGATGTATGGATTGTAAACATGATGATGCATCGGTTGTGGTCGTGCTCGCTGACTCATCCTTGATTAGAGCCCCCCTAATCGGATGGTTATCGAAAGCCGATATGGTAGCAGACACAGACACCGATCATCGCGTTCGATTTCTTCGCGGCGAGTATCAAATCCGTAATCGTGCCGCGTAAATTAATATTTCGCGACCAGCGTATCGACCAGGTGTACACGTCCGTTTTTAGATGGCCAAACGGGCTCTGGTGATGGAGGAGAAAATTCTAAAAATTTCACAGTGACACTGCCATTATCACCGTTGGTGTTAGCCTTCGGCGAGCGTTTTTTTGTTTGTCGTCCCCTGTGTGCCTATGTCCGGTGTGATTTCTTGTCTTGACCCAGTTTTAGAAATGGATGGTTGTCTTGTTTCCCTCTTCTTTATTTTCTGTTACCATAGATAAAATTGAATACATAATATCGGATTCGTTTGAAACAAGTTATAGGGTTTTCCTAATGTGCGGGAGCTGGACGATGAGTCACCTCGCGGCTAGTTGACATGACGTGTGTGCGTCGTGTTTGGATGTGGTTTGAGTGTTTTTTCTTGGCGCTTTCGTTGACCAAGAGACTGCTGCTGGGAGCATGTGTTAACAATTGCAATTGACTTTGGTAGTTGTGTGGTCTGTGTGGTTGCTCAGATATTTAACTAACACATTTGTCAATGGTTAAATTATTAAAACGGAAACGAAACCGCCAATGTAACGAATACAGTTAAGGGGATGGTAGGCTGGTGGAGGACGTGCGTACATGTTGTGCGATTGTCAGGAGAAGATGTGGTGGCTTTGGCTGGAACACGTGCTGATTTTAAATGAGGCAGGGAGATTATGTGTGGGTGGAACAGGAATACCATAGGTGTCGAAGAAAAGGATCAAATTGAATTTTTTTTTCTTTCTTCTGATTGATGAATTTGTTGATACGGAGGTACTTATGGGTTTTTTTTTTTAAGTCAATAGAACCGTCAAGTTAGTACGTACCTAGTGTTATTTACCCAGACACTTCAAAGGTAGCGACCATACTCTGCTTAAAATGTTTCTTCGTTTTTAGATATTGTTTTATCCGCGATTTTAAAGGTGTATTACGCTTAGTTAGACTTAGTTAGTAGGTCAGGAGAACTCATCAATATTAAGGTAATCGGTAACACTATTATGTAAGTGTTATTATTTACCCACTCTGAAACTTATCGTCATCAAAAGATGTACATATGTACGTACCTACATGCATACATGCGTACAGCGTTGGTCAAAAATAAAAAAGCCAAAATTCCTAGCAACTGTTTTCCGATTTAATTCGTATTAATTAGGCAGAGATATGAACATTTTTTTCTTTTTAATAGCTTTGAATATTGTAGATTATTTAATAAAATGAATGAGCAGTCTTTTAAGCAAATTAAAAAAAATCAAAAGTAACACCTGGCTGACCAAAACTAAAAAAACCTAAAATTTCTTAAACTTTATATCCTAATTTCAACTTTTTGTTGTGAAACCTTCAATTTTAGTTACCGCTTTTCACCTTCTAAGCATACTCTGCACAAGATTCGAAAACAAAATGGAACAATGGAATTCGGGGTATTAATTCAAGCATCCTTGACTTAAAGGAAATAGTTGCCTTCACGTCAAGGAAACCATCTTACGAAAGATAAATAAAGCGCGACCGGCTCAACTGGTATTGCCACGTTCAAAGAAGAGATCATTTGAACCCTGTTAAAAAGGCAACATCAATGGAGAATCTGTGAAGCATAAACAACTGAGCTTCAAGAACCACTACACCAAAAATCTTTCTCTCTCTCTCTCTATCTATAGTTTCCAACACCCGCAACCTTTTGAGTGTGCGCAAATTATAAAAAAAAAAACCTTTCAAAGACATTGCAAGGCAGGAGAGGTAGGCCTATAAACGCCTGGATCACATAAATGCGACGAAATGTAACCGAGTGATCTAAAATCCGGAGGCCCTGCCGATATTAGATCAGTAGAAATGCGGTGAAGTGGGAGGGTTATGATCCCTTGTTTTCGGATCATAACCCGAATTAGGAAGAAGAAGCAGTTCTCTATATTTATTCACGTGTTCCGAATTATTCTCCGATCTAAAATCCCCAAGATTACCTTTGGGGGGCTGAGATCGGAGAACTCCGTTGGCTATTTCATAACCTTAATTTTTCGAGCTTCAAACCACTCGACAACGGCATCGACTTAGGATAGGCACATGGAACGTCTCATCGCTCACAGGGAAGGACCTTGAGCTTGTTGGGGAGGCTGTTAAAAATCGACTAGATATAGTTGGCGTCTCTTCAACAAAGCAGAGAGGTTCTAAGACTGTGGACCTTTTGGATGGGTGGAAGCTCTTCCTGTGAGGAGTCGCACCCTCAATGTCTGCTCGGGCGGGAGTGGGGATACTCACAAGTCCCAGGTTGACAGACAGAGTATTGGAGTGGATACCATTAGGATGGGAGAGTTGCAATCTTAAGGCTCAAGCTTGAAAGATCAACCTTGGCATTGGTGCAGGTGTATGCACTGAACCTTCAGTCAGAGTATGCAGATTTCTTAGATGAAGTTGATGCTGCCCTTGAAAAGGTAGCGGATATTGATTCTTTTGTCCTGATGGGTGACTTCAATGCTCAATGTAGATGTTATGGCATGGGGGAGTGTGATTGGGAAGAACGGTGATCCAGGTGAAAACGCGAACGGAGAGAAGTTGTTGGATTTTTGTTGTGAAAATGGCTTATCCATCATGAACACTATCTTTCCACACAAAAACATTCACAAATACATGTGGCACCGTCAGAGTCTTCAGTAGAAGTCGCTGATCGATTTCTTTGTGGTACCATCGTGTCTGAAGAGAATGGTTTCTGATGTTCGCATATTGAGAGGGGCCGAACTGTCAACTGATCATCACTTAGTGCTGTGCAAATTGTATCTTAGCGAGAGAGTGCCTCCCCTACCAAAGCATAAACCAAGGACGGTTACACGCATACGATGGGAGAGGCTACAGGACGATGAGATACGGGAGACATTTGCACGACAAATATCTGAAAGATTTGAACGAACTCCAACTGTTCCACCAAATGTAGAGGAAGAATGGCAACTGTTTTCAACAGCGGTTATTGCCTCTGCTGGAGATGTTTGTGGAGTGAAGCGGCTTGGTTTGGCGGCTGGTGGTGAGAAAAGAACTGCTTGGTTTAAAACGCCCGGAGTTCAAGAAGCCATCAGAGAGAAGAAGAAAGCCTTTAAGGTGTGGATTCAATTGGGACTCCGATTTTCGAAATCGGTACACTGAGGCGCGAATAACTTGCAAATTAGCTGTGAAAACAGCGAAAGAACAGTCTTGGAAGGAGGTTGGCGAGAAATTGGAACGTGACCACAGATCTGCAAATAAGATGTTCTGGCAGACCGTCCACCGACTCAGAGGAAAAAAAGTTGAATATCGTTGAAGGAGTCAAATCCAAAGACGATACACTTCTTTCCAATGAGGAGAATATCTTACGCAGATTAAGCGAGCCCTTTTCAGAATTGCTCAATCCCGAACAGGGCACCGAAGATGGTAGACCTATGGTCGAGAGTAGGACGGAAAGTAGTCCGACGATAGAGGAAGTCATTTTGGCGATCAAAGCATTAAAAGTTGGCAAATCTGCTGGTGTGGATGAAATCCGGCCAGAAATGCTTAAGGCTTTAGGTAAAGAGGGAGTGCAATGGCTCTCGAGTGTCACTAAAGTGACCTAGGAATTCGGTGAAACACCTGGTGATTGGCAAATGGGGGTGATTGTTCCTCTTTTTGCGCCAACTACAGGGGCATGTCACCAAATATAGTCCACTGGTTTTATCTGGCGGTGGTCAGACCAATCCTGCTTTATGGCGTTCTGGTCTGGTAGCCTGCACTTAAAACAAGGTGCAACATAATCTGTGTTGAAGGAGTACAGCGATTAGCATGCAGGTGCATCACAGGGACTCTCAGGTCCACTCCCACAGCCGCCTTAGAAACCCTACTTAACATTTTTCCCCTTTGATATCTTTAGGAAAATGGTAGCACCTAAAGCAGCCCTAAGACTTAGAGAATCTCTCCAGTGGTCAAGCTCACAAATCGGCCACATGAAAATTCTACAAAACTCCAATCTCAGAGAAACAGATTACATATCCCCATTTATCAATTTAAATATCAAATATAACACCACCATCCCTGACAATCCGTATGGGATGACGGTATCATTCTAAATGACGCCGCAATCGAAATCTGTACAGATGGTTGCAAAACATCGGATGGCACAGGATTGGGTATATTTTCCGAAGTACCTTTGATAAACGTAGCTCTCCGACTTCTGGACAACTGCAGTATTTTTCAAGCGGAAATATCGGCTGTTCGTGAAGCAGCGCGCAGACTCTCTATGCACCCGATAGATGGTAAGTCTATCGTCCTTTACATAGACAGTCAGTCAGCCATCAAAGCTCTGGAAACGCTAACAATAATATTTAAGTTGGTCAAACATTGCCGCGAATATCTTAACGAGTTTGCGGACAGATGCAATATCACTCTGTGCTGGGTCCCGGGGCACAGGGATATTCCAGGCAATTGTAAAGCAGGTGAACTAGCTTAACAAGGCACCGTACTACCTCTAGCTGTCAATAGAGAGGTACCGGCACCCCCAATACAAACGATGAAACTTCGTATGTTTAAATTGTATGAACAATTTTTTTTAGATCCTCTTGCATCTTATATACACAAACGAGTTTAATTTCTTCTTTTGCACGTTAATACATTTGATTTGCGTAATAAAGTTCAAAAGTACGGTTTTCCTGCTTACCTTAACGGAAAATTATTTTTGCAAAAAATGGAGGGAATGAGTTGCTTTTGTTTTGGCCGGTGCAAAATTGAGGAATATCCAATTAGGAAGTTAGTTTTTGTTTTTGCTCAAAAGATTGCAAAAAAAATCTTCAAGTTTGAGTTTCAATTGAGACAAAGAAACACAAGGAGTCCCGGCAATATTCCGGCTCCAGTCGTGATTGTAAGAGAAGCCCCAAATGTATCGATTCTGTGTTGATCTCAGGAATTGGGGATTTCTTTAACCAGTTTGTGGCGAATTGTGCACAATGGCTAACCCGTGTAATTTAACGCCACTGAACTTTTTTCTTTGGGGCTATGTCAAGTCCATGGTCTATGCCAATGAGCCAGAGACCTAAGACGACCTCAGGACCAATATCAAAAGCGAAATTACCGGCATATCGCCTGATTTGTACGAAAAAGTCATTGGGTACACCGCATCCGTGGACGACATTTGAATGATGTTGTGTTCCATAATTAATGCCATCGATGGTACTTTAATCCGAAATGTTTTTTTTTTTATACCTCAAACAAGATTTTGTACGTGGTAGGGAAGTTAACGACGGCATAACCCCCAATCTCGTGGGCCAGTTTCTTATGTTATACCCCTAGGACGTGGGGCCGGGTACACCAGTGCTAGTAACCCACTATGGGAGTATGAGCTCTGCCGTTTGCCCATTGAGAGCTCGTCTGTCACCATCTCTATTTCAAGGCTCAGACTAACCTTGGAAATTCTTTACTGATCTGTGATCCGAATATGTCGATGCATTGGGGTGGCGATTGTGTAGTGGTTACATCGTCAATTGCCACGCTAATGGTTCATGGTTCAAATCCTGATATCGTCAGCAAGCATTTATTTATTTCTCATGAAATATATAAAGTCAGTCCGATCATTTGCCAAAGCTTCTGTGAACACTACTGCGAAGGCATAACACTGGCAGTAGCTTGGTCATGTGGCTGGAGAAAATTGTTCGCTCTGTTGATGATGATTTGCCCTTGACATCGATTATCGGGAAAAAAGTACTGTGAATCAGAAGCAATGACAATAATAACAAAACCATCTCCCCTGGACGCCACCCCCGGAGAATAGCTGAAGCAAAAACAACTGAGCTTCAAAAACCACTACACCAAAATCGTTCTCTCTCTCTCTCTCTCTATCCATACTTTCCAAACGCCCGCACTGTGTGTAAACATGTTAAAGGTATTTATAACCCTTTGAGTGCACGCAAATTATATATAAAAAAAAAAAAAGCTCCTAGCTAGGACTGTATATGCCACCGCTGACTCTATCTAGGGAGTTCGTCCGCTGCCGTCTGGAACGAGAAGAAGTACTCTAGTGAGAAAGCACTCTGCTCCCCTTTCTCGTCTGCTACCGCCAAGATCTTTCAATCTTCGATCAAGGTACTAGGCACCCAGCGGTCCCCAACGTGAAGGTTGTGAGTAGTAGTTGGTATGCCTAGGCTAAGTGAAAACGCATGTGTTTTCATGCAATCGCATGCACTACCGTGCACTAGTTTTCGGGACTTAAGTTTTAAGCTAAGATCGTATTTTGCATTCAAAATTTCCAGAATAAGAAGTAGTGCAAGTGTAAAATCCGCAATACATAGTCCTACTTTATTACGGATAGGATATCATACATCTGTATGCATGTTCTGTTCCGCATGTTTTAATACAAAAGTTACATAATGTTAAATGTGCTCCTTGCAAACTCATTTGAGTACTGATCTTTTATGGACTGAGGGCCATGCTGCGGATCCAGCAATTTTCAGGATTATGCATCTAATCTTTATTCGAAATCGTCGAAGAGTCATTACAACTTTTCTCTTGGCATCAGCTACAGGAAAGGTTACGAGATTATGGTGGCATTTTTTTAATATATACAAACGAAGTTTCCGGTTTCTGGAATACAATATTCAAGATTTTGTTTGATTAATGTACAAATGTCAAATGCCACACATTGCTTAAACCAACAACTTCCTTCTTCCATATTAGTGCTCGTACGTCAAACTGGAATCGACAAACCAACTAACCAATTGAACTTCTTGACTCGCATGCACTGAACAGCGCTCCAAGTGACCGCATTGATCACATATTAATTGGTCGTGCGATCATGGCAGACAGGGAGCGACAACAACACAGCTGCTGCCGGCTACAAAACGCTCGAGCAATATACTTTAATCGATCACTGATTGCTTGCGATCGGCTCGGTTTCCTTCCTTCGAGTCGAACTGCAATCGGAGATACATTCCCAGGTGTGTGGTACATTATATTATCTCGAATCCATTTGCCATTGTTTGCGGCGCTGTGCTATATCGGCTTTCGTGATCTCTGCATCATTTGACGGTGTGCCGTAGCGAATAGGACGCGCGAGCCCGACTCCAATCGTCGCTATTATTGATGTTTGAGATGACATTGAATTGGAATCGGAGGTGGTAGCAGCAGAGACAGAGTTGTATGTTATAAAATATTTTATTTTTTGACATAGAATTCGCAAACACTCTGGCCTTGCATAGCAGCACGTTCCGTGTATTAAAACAATTATTTTATTTCTTATTTTAAACTTTATTGAATTTCAAATAACTATTTGTAATTATAAATTGTAGTGGAGGACGTGGCAGTAGATATTGCTATTACTGGGCCTTGCAATGATTTTTTTCTATAAAATCATACAAAGGAATGATTACTATGGAGTCTACTATCAAGGAAAAACCCGCTGATGTTTCGCTCAAACTTTATTTAGAAGTGTATCAGTCCCTCGGACGCTTATACAGCATGCATATTTCTGTAGCTCTTACTAAGCCCCAACAAGATAACAAATGAGAATTTTGTTTAACTGAACAAACAGTAATTGTTAGTTTAGTAAGTGATTCAGTTGATAGGCCATGATATCATAGTGTAAAATTAACGCCGTGCACATTTTGATCTGCCACAGATAGATAAATATTTAATATTTTTCAAAATTGGAGTGATAATTAATTAGACAATGAAAAGTTAGCTAGCTCAAATAAATTTTGACAGATAATAAGGTGTGAGTGCATTCCTAAGAACGTATCTAACCTTCACTTTGAGTCATATTGTGTACATTCCTATCAGCGACAAAAAAGGTCATATATGCGTGTGGCCCCAGACAGGTCAAGGGGGGGCTATGATCGGCTTCGATTCTTCAGAGGATCCTAGAGGATTTTCTAAGTTTTTTATCAAACTTAGCAATGCTTTAGATGGTTTGAGAAATGAGAACATACCTATGTACAATAGATAGATATGATAAGATAAGCAGGAAAAATCCGCTTCAGGATCTTAAACCTTGTAGCCCCGCTGTTCAATAGATGACGGGAAAATAGTCATAACAAAATACAAATACAAATATTTGGCGCAACAGCTCTTTAAAGTGCCAGGGACTAGCTTCTCGCAACCACTCATGTTTTGTGCGTTATATTTTTCACACGAATGGAAGGGACATACAGTTTAATGCCGAATCCGAACGGCGAATTTAGAAGCTTTTTTGTGACAACAATACTCTCGGATGTTTGTCAGATGCTCGCGAGAGGTGGGACCGTGAAAAAACTTTTTGGTGTTTTCTGGGATTCGAACTTGGAACCTCATGCGTAGTGATTCGACACACTGACCACTTACGCCACGGCGCCCACATTACATAGTCATAACATTAACGTCATAATTAAGAACATCTTGGTCAGGGGCTCAATTATAAAGGAGTTCCCTGACAAAGCACTTACTTACTTACTGATATAAACAAGCTGAATCTTAACGTGCATCTGTAATCCGACTGCATTCTTTATTGAAATGAGTATGCGTGCTTGAGGACTAGGGGCCACAAATCGAATGGTTAAGACTTCTACCTATACTAAAACATTAACTTCCAAACTAATACCAAACATCAAGTAAAAATTCAAAATTATTTGCAGGGTTTTGTCAATAGAAGACCATGGTGATTAATAGAATCCATCAGTCTATGTTTTGTATTAGGACAATGTGTCTCTTAAAGCTGGCTGTTATCCTCGCATCAATGCAATCAAAAAAAAGACCAGAAATCTTTTATCGGATTGCTTTTTATTATTGAGTTGTAATTATTCGGTTGTCAAACGGTAGTGCATGCGATCATATGAAAACACAAGCGTTTTCACCCAGCTGAGGCCTACCAACTCCTACTCTCAAGCTCCACGCGGTGACAGCCGGGTGCCTAGTACCTTAATTCAAGAAATGGGTAACCAAGCCCGTTTCTCGGATTCTTGGTGGCAGCAGATGAGAGAGGGGGGGAAGAGTGCTTTTCCACTAGAGCACTTCTTCCTGTTCTAGGCGGCAGCGGACGAATTCCCTAGACGGAGTCAACGGTGGTGTCTATAGTTCCAGTTAGGTTGAACTTAGTGAATACCTTGCGCGAGCTGCTTCGACGTATTCGGATCACAGGTCGGTAAGGAATTTCCAATGTTGGTCAGGACTTTGGAATAGAGATGGTGGCGGAGGAGCCCTTAATGGGCCAACGGCAGCGCTCATACTGGACTACTGGCACCGGTGTACCCGGCCCCTCGTCCTAGGGGAATAATTAAGGAACTGGGCCTCCAGGTTGGGGGTTGTACCGTCGGGGTAACTTCCCTACCACGTAAAAAAACTCATGGTTCCGAAACAACCAAAAGCCTCGGATAAGGATGACTCAACTAATGACGACCCCAGCAAACGAAATAAGGACAACGACCTTCGGATCTGTACGTGGAATGTTCTGTCCCTTTACAGACCACGTGCAGCCGAACAACTAGCAGAGGCCCTAGACTGCTATAAAGCAGATATTACCGCCATCCAGGAAGTGCGATGGGATGGGCCGGGCAAAAAGAGGATGAAAAACTGTGACATCTACTACGGTGATTGCTACACAGGCAACAGGCAACGCTTATTCGGATGCGGATTTGTCATACGCGGCAGACTTAGGCAAGAAGTCTTAACCTTCCGACACGTTAGCGAGCGTATTATGACTATCCGGATCAAGGCTAAATTCGCTAACATAAGCCTAATATGTGCTCATGCCCCCACGGAACAAAAGGACCCTGCCACCAAAGAGTGTTTCTACGAGCTCCTCGACAAAGCATACGAGCAATGTCCTAAATACGACGTTAAAATCGTATTGGGCGATTTTAACGCCAAAATAGGAAAGGAGGACGTCTTTGGTAGGGCAGTCGGTAAGCATAGCCTACACGACACCACGTCTGATAACGGACTAAGGCTAATTGATTTCGCTGTGGAGCGAAATGTCACCATAGCAAGCACATGGTTTCCTCATCTCGATATTCATAAGCAGACATGGCGGTCCAATAATCATGTAACGATCAACCAAATTGACCATATTGCGATCGACGCAAGGTATGCCTCCAATATTCTGGATGTCCGGACCTTCCGAGCGGCCAACATAGACTCGGATCATTACCTTGTTGTAGCCAAGGTACGAATGCGGATATCCCAATCCGAGCAACAAAGAAGAATTACTGTGAGAAAATTTAACGTCGAAAAGCTACAATCGCAAGAGACCGCCAGACTCTTCGCTGAACGCGTATCCCGAAATCTCTCAATCACCCCTTTGCCGCCAGCATCAAGTACCGAAGACCAGTGGCAACGCTGCCAACAGCCATCAGAAACGCCGCGACTGATGTGCTGGGTCTCGCTCGCCCACCACCGCGAAACCCCTGGTTTGACGAAGAATGCCGGCGAGTGCATGCAGCAAAACAAGGAAGACGAGAGCTGCTCGTGAGCTCTACGAGCAAAAGAGACGGGAAGAACATCGGCTTCTCCAAAAGAAGAAGAAAGAGCATGAGAAGCGCGCGTTTGAGAATATCGAGAATTTATACTCCAGGAACAATGTACGGAAGTTTTACCAAAAGGTAAAAAGAACGTGTCAGAGAAGTAATACCCATACAGAAACCTGTAGAGATGAAAATGGAAACCTCGTAGTAGAATCACAGTCGGCGCTGAGAATATGGAAAAACTACTTCTGCAGACTGTATACCGGCGACGAAGACCAACATCCCGCTGTCAGGCAGAATGAACCATTCAACATAGACGATGATAGTCAAAATTTCCGTCCACCTGACCAAAACGAAGTGAGGTTAGCAATATCCAAGCTAAAATCCAACAAGGCTGCTGGACCTGACGACTTACCGGCCGAACTCTTCAAGGCAGCAGGGGATGAATTGGTAGAGTGCATACACCAACTCATTTCTAATATTTTGTCAGACGTGCGTGTGCCTGATGAATGGAATCTCAGCATCGTTTGCCCGATCCACAAGAAAGGAGACCCCCTCAACTGCGCCAATTATAGAGGCATCAGTCTCCTCAATATCGCATACAAGATCTTTTCTGCGATATTGTGTGAACGCCTCAAACCTTTTATGAACAGCCTGATTGGACCCTATCAGTGCGGTTTCAGGCCAGGAAAGTCCACCATCGATCAAATCTTCACACTTCGGCAGATCCTGGAGAAAACCCAAGAATTCCAAATCGATACTCACCACCTCTTTATCGATTTCAAGGCCGCCTATGACAGCATCTATAGAGAAAAGCTTTATAGAGCCATGTCTAGTTTTGACATCCCTGCCAAACTTGTCCGTCTGTGCAGGCTGACGATGGAGAACGCTCGCTGCTCCATCAAGGTCGGTAATGTCACCGAGACCTTTGATGTCAAAAAAGGTTTTAGACAAGGTGACGCACTGTTATGTGACTTCTTCAATATTATACTTGAACGGATTGTGCGGAACTCACAAGCCAACACCCGAGGCACAATCTATTAAGTCTGTACAACTGCTTGCATACGCCGACGATATAGACATTATCAGAAGAACTCAGCGGGCTGTCACCGGTGCGTTTGCAAGCATTGAGGCGGAAGCGGCCAAAATGGGTTTAGCGATAAACGAGGGCAAAACCAAGTATATGCTGTCAACAAGAAGGGAAAACCAACACCGACGAATTGGACAAAACGTCACCATCTATAACTTCCGAGGTAGTAAGGGACTTTGTCTACCTTGGCTCTGCTATAAATTCAACAAACAAAATCAGTGCAGAAATCAATCGATGAATAACTCTTGCCAATTGCGGTTTTTTGGGCTTATCAGGCAATTCAACAGTAAAGCCCTATCTCGAACAACTAAGGAGACTCTATATAAGACCTTGATCATCCCAGTCCTGCTTTACGGCGCTGAAACATGGACTTTATTAAAAGAGGATGAAGATATCCTTGGTCGCTTCGAGAGAAAAATTCTTAGTAAGATTTTCGGTCCCGTTTGCGTTGACGGGTTTTGGAGGAGAAGATTCAATCACGAACTATACGAGCTGTACAGCGACATCGACCTAGTTAAAAAACTGCGTATTGGACGTCTGAGATGGCAAGGACATGTAGAGCGAATGGACACCAACGCTCCGGCCCGCAGAGTCTTCGAATCTAACCCCGAGGGACGACGCAGTAGAGGGAATCATCGCCGTAGGTGGCGCGCACAAGTTCAAGGGGACCTCGACCAACTTGGAGTGCGCAACTGGAGGCAACTAACTAAAGACCGAGCTAAATGGAGAGGCTTGTTGGTTGAGGCCCAGGTTCACCCCGAACTGTAGCGCCACCTAAGTAAGTAAGTAAGTAATTATTCACCCAGAAATCTTCATTGCCTGAAGTCTTAGAACTATTCGGAGATATACATATATACATATATAGTTTCTTTACAATTAAGAGAAAGTTGAATTACTTACTATTCTCAACAGAATTTTAATTCAAGTGGAATGTCTCCCTGCCTAGATGCCTAGCATGAAGGGCTTGTTTCTGTAACTTTAGTATTCCTTGGTAATTTTTTTGATTATTTAGCTCAACCCCCAAAAATACACATAAGAATAAAAATTAAGTCTTTTACGATGTTAAGAAATCAGTGTCTTATACAGAGTTAGGTTTGTAGTTCGAGATAGGGCTTTGTAACTCAATTGCTTTTTTTAGCCCAATCTTAATCGTGGGTAGTACAAAAATACGTTTAGCGATACTTTGTTCTTGGAAGGTTGTCGCCATTATAAATAATTTAATGGCAACAACATTCGTTTCCTTGTTTGTAAAGTTTCTTTGAATATACATATTTCTGTGCCACCATTCTTGTCGATCCCGGACACGTTGCTTGCAGTCACACACAGATAAAGTTTTCTGGTATCCACGATTACTTGAACTTTATACTCGAGTTTCGGTGGTTTTCGTCGTCTCAAAGCTGGGGGCTGTGACTAGAAGATTCTCTTGGCTGTAGTATTATTGTCCAGTCGCTCGATGTGGTCGAGTTAATGTAGTCGACGTATCTCAGCTTTTTCGAATACTTTAATTATACACAAGTTGAACGTAGTGAGGGAGGAATCCTACTATGACCTACTATGATAAATCATAGTAACTATGACTCACCTAAACCATACAGAAACCCCAAGAAAATCAACTGGGATCTCTTTAGTAACTGGGTGAGGAAAAGCGGCGAATTCCTGCAGGAATGTAACAAGGACCTGCAGACGTCGATCGCAAGGCTGAGGATATAACATCCATCTTTAATTAAGCTTATGTTAAAGAATGTCCATAAACTCGAAGGAAATAGCGAACATTAAAAAAGTAACCAGACATCTTCTAAATGTAGCTAAAAAAACAAAACTAGTTGCGGACTGGGAACAATTATAAGTTCATTGAAATAAATTTCAAAAATTAAACACAGAAAGCTAAACGCCATTCTTTGCAACATTTCTGTAATGAGAACAAGAGTACAGCAGAATATGTGAGACTGAGGAAAATCATATCCAGAGAATCAAAAACTCTAGGATCTCTCAAAGAATCTGACGGAAGGTGGACTGAATCCTGTGTAGAATCATTAAGATCTCTGCTAAAAACGCACTTTCAGAAATATACGATCAGCGGAATTAACAGTAGTATGGAAGTGGAAACTCAGACGGAATTAGAATGTTCTCTCCCTTTAAGTCTCCAGGACCCGACGGGATTATCCCAATCGTGTTACAGAAAACCGTAACCACAATTTTGTCAGTACTCAAAGAACAAAAACTCAATAGCCTTATTTGGGGGTATATACCTACAGCATGGAGAGAGGTTAAAGTGGTCTTCATACCCAAGGCCGGTAAAGCAAGCGATACTACCGCCAAAGACTTTAGGCCAATAAATCTTACCTCCTTTGTCCTAAAGACTCCTGTTAGCTCTATGGAAGGCAAATGCGAAGAGACAGCGCTGCACTGTGTCGTCGGCTCAATAGAAAAATCATTTTCACTTTCTTAGACATTGAAGGAGCATTTAACAATGTCAGAACAGACGCGGTATATAAAACTTTAACAAACCTCAATATTCACAACTCCCTAATAAAGTTGAAAGCCTATGCCTCTAGAGGCACACCTCAAGGCGGGGTTATTTCCTCACTGCTGTGGGTAATTGTCCTGAACGAACTACTTACTCCTAAAACTCAAAAACAGCGGCCTGAAAACCGTAGCTTATGCGGTCGACGTTGTGCTGCTGGCAATAGGAAAATTTCTTCCAAACCTGAGCGAGCAAATTGTGCTAAAAATCATAGATTCCTGAAAGAAGAGATGTGGACTAGCAGTCAATCTCCAGAAAACAGAGCTAGTACTATTGACTAACAAAAGGATTATTCCACAATTCGTAAAACTTTCTGTAAGGGGTATTCCCCTAAGTATTTCAAGCAGTGCGAGATACCTCGGCCTGGTGCGCGATAGGAAACTGAACTGGAGACTGCACATTAATGATAGAGTCAAAAAAGCCACGATATCTTTCTACTCGTGTAGGAGTATATTAGGGAAAACTTGGGCACCGAGCCCCAAAATCATCCTATGGATATACGAGTATACGGCTATAGTAAGGCCCATACTAACTTATGGCAGCCTTATATGGTGGCAGGCCGCCATCAGAACTAATAACCTAACTGGCATCACAAAAGTATAAAGACTAGCGTGCACCCGTACAATGAGAACGACACCTACAGCAGGACTCTAGGCCATTCTCAACCTGCTTCCACTAGACATTTTTACGAGTATACAAGCATCAGCGTCTATTAGTGCCGTAAGATTAAGCCAAACAGATAGCTGGAGATCAAATGCAATGGGCCTTACTACGATCCTACAAAGATATCTAGGCAATGTTTCTTTCTAGTACAGGCTACACGAGACCATTTCTAAGCACCTACCCGAGCAGGGAAGAATGGAAAAACAATAGAGCACCTAACGAACAATCCATAGCTGTGTACACCGATGGATCCAAAATGAAAGTAGGTGTAGACGCAGGTATTTTCTCTGAACTGCTTGGTATCTCCTTGTCAGTTCGGCTTCTGAACTACAGCAGCGTTTTCCAGGCAGAGGTCCTAGCAGTGACAATAGCAGCCCTTGAGACTGCGATGAGGGCAATACGACCTGAGGATATAATCTTTTCCATCAACAGCCGGGCAGCGATAAAAGCAATATCTGCTACAGAAATAAAATCGAAACTTGTGAAGTGCTGTAGAGAAGAGCTCAAGGTCCTTGGCACACGCAGAAGGTAAAGCTCTGTTGGGTCCCTGGACATGAGGCCATACCAGGAAATGAGAAAGCCAATGAACTGGCTAGAGGAGGCTCAGCACTAAACTCGGACCAATACGACCCCTCAGTGTACATTCCGTCTTGCACACTCAAACTCGAACCAGGGAACAAAGCTCTAACGGAGGCAAACAATAGGTGGACCTCTTTAGGTACTTATATCACCACGAGGAAGGTGTGGCCTTTATTCGACAGAACAAGAACCAATAAATCTATGCAGAGGAATAGAAAATCCCTCTCTACTCTCGTAGGAGTCATTACGGGGCATAACACCATGCGATACCATATGAAAACGTGATGTGAGACAAACGAAGACCTTTGTAGAGGCTGTAGTAATGAGGAGGACACGACCCACTGCCCAGACATCTAAGAAATAAGATATTTGGACAATACATCTTTAAGGATTTAGAAGAATTATCAACAGACCGGTAAACGATATCGCAAACTTCATTAATTCCTCTGGATGGTTTGTTCTCGGGCACGGTGAGTGTTAAATGCTTTCTACTAGGTTATGTACAGTGTACACGTACGAATAATTTTCACGAGAAATGGATTCCTTCTATCTTTGTTTCCCCCCACGGGTATCACAATGGGTTTATACTGACCTGAATTTGGAGTAGAAGCTTTCTACCCCCTACGCCAACTCACTTACCTAATCTAACCTATCTCAGATTTGTTGACTACATCCACATCTTGGTACAGTTCGAAGAGTTTGTGGTTAAATCCCCTTCTCCATTCGCCCTCCTCGCACACAGAACCTAATATTCGACAAAATATTTTTCTCGCGAAATAGCTCAGTATTAGCTCAGCTTTCTTACTTACCGTCCAGCACTCGGCAAGTGCAAAACTAATAAGATTAGCGTTCTGTAGAGCATTCATTTAGTCCGTCGGGGTAAGAGTTTTCAGGCCAGTTGTTTTGCTAAACCGAAGTAGCACCGGTTTCCTAGGGGTATTTGTTGTCATATCTCCTCAAAGGTGTCGTTTGTGGGATTAATATTTACTCCAAGGTAGGTAAATTCCTTAACTACCTCGAAGTTAAAGTCATCAATAGCGACATTCTGTCCTAGATTTCGGACAGATATGTAGATCTTTGTTTGTTGATAACATATATGTATGGGTACTCGGTTTTATCCTCATTTACTTCAATACCAAGTTGCCTCGCCATGGCGCAAGTAGTTAGTGTGTCGGACCACTGCGCGTGAGGTTCCAGGTTCGAATCCCAGAAAACAAAAAAAAGTTTTTTAATGGTCCCACCTCTCGCGAACGTCTGACAAGCATCTGAGAGTATTCCTATCACAAGAAAGCTTCTCAAAACAAGCTCTTCGGATACGGCACTTAACTATAGGTCCCTTCCTTCTTCTTCCTTTTTTATCAGCGAGGTTATGATTCGAAAGCAAGGGATCACAACCGTCCCACTTCACCGCATTTCTACTGATCCGCCTGTGGGGTTCGCCTATTCGACCTGAGAAAATATCGGCAGGCCAGCGGGTTACTGAAGCCAATGAAATGCCGATGTCGTCGCATTTGTCTGATCCCGGCGTTTAAAGGCCTGCCTTTTCTACATCGCGATGTCTTTGGAACGTGCATTGATATTGCCTTTTTAACAGGGTTCAAATGATCTCTTCTTTGAACATGGCAATACCAGCTGAGCCGGTCGCGCTCTATTTTTTGTACGATGGTTTCCTTGATGTGAAAGCTTCCACGGATCTTCGAACTTCTTATTTGATCAAGCTTTGTCACTCCTGCTGTCATGCGAAGCATCTTCATCTCAGCTGTCGTTAATTTACTCTCATACCTTTTGTACATCGTCCAACATTGTGAACCGTATGTGAGCGCTGGACGCACAACTGCGGTGTAGAGCCTTCCTTTTAACTAAGGTGGCATTTTTCTGTCACAGAAGATAGCGGAATATTCTCGCCACTTCATCCACCCTACGCTTACGCGATGATTGATGTCGTCATCACAGGTTGCTTTGCTGTTGATCATAGATCCTAGATATTTAAACTTTTCGAACTTGTGGAGCACTGTTCCATTCAAATAAATGTCTGGAATAGGCCTGAGTGGATCAGAGAATTGGCAGCACAAGTACTCTGTCTTTTTTGAACTAATGCGATACCCATTTCCCCCTAGAGCGTCCACCCACACATCAAGTGCTCGTTGCAGGGATGTAGGATCCTCACTTATGATGGCTCCATCGTCAGCAAAGAATAACTGATGTACCTTGGGGTCCATCAGTTTACCTTCAAGCAGATAATCAAGGACTGTAATAAAGAGCAAAGGACTTAAGACGCTTCCCTGGTGCACCCCGACTTTGATTGGGAACTCTTCGGTTACTCCAGCGGGGCATCTTACTCTTGTCTTTGCTCCCTCGTACATGTCCATGATCATCTGTACATAGGTTTCTGGAACCCCTCGATGTCTTAGCGCCACCCATATCAGATCTCGTGGTTGTCTGTCGAATGCCTTTTTAAAGTCCACCAATACAATATGCAAATCCCTTAAGGAATCACGATGTTTTTCCATTATGATCCTTATACTTTGGATTGCATCTGTGGTTGATTTACCCGAGACAAACCTGCACTAATCATCAGATAGCCGTATTATTTTTCGCAGTCGGCCACCTAATACCCGATCAACGATCTTCATGGTGTATGACATCAGCTTGATCGAACGGTAGTTATCACAGTTTCGCGTATCACTCTTCCCTCTGTATACAGGGAGAAGGTAACTTTCCCTCCATTGATTCGGCATTGGGTCACCTCTCACGAATTTGGAGATGAGAATTCTGAGCCATCTGAACCCGATGTCTCCCATCTTTTCCAGAACTCAGAGGGCTTCACGTCTGGCCCAACCGCTTTTCGTTTTTTGGAGTATTTGACCGCCTCACTAACTTCTTCGACTGTGATGTCGGGTATTTCTTCACAGTTAGGGGTAGCTCTTGGAAAGTATAGCCGGGGAAACTGTTCATTTAAAAGTTCTTCACAATACTGCCGCCACCTCTGCAGAATTTTGTCGTCATCCACAAGAAGGTGGCCATGAGCATTGTTAATGAACTTTGGCGAACGAATCTCCTGAGCATTCCTCCTTCTTTGGGCGGCTATTTTGAAAATGGTTGCACTCTTGTTCATATTGTGTCTGCGCACCTTTTGGATAGCCTGGTTTGCATCAACAACCGGGGAAGATATTTTGTCCAGCTCCCGATACAGGCCCTCCGTACTCTCTGCTTAAAGCTGGGCGAACTTCTTCTTCGCTTTTTCCTTGCAGCATCTGTATTCCATTTCGACTCGAACTTTTTCGTCACTATTATTAGAGGGGCACTTTGACCAAGCTTTGAAAGCCGCTTTCTTCTCATTTATCACCTTCTTAGCTTCATCACTCCACCACCATGTTTCTTTGGCGTGTTGATGGTGGCCTTTTGGAGCTCCTGGCAGTGATTTGGCCTTCTTTAAGCAAGATCGCCCTGGGGAATCCCACATATTTTGTGGTCTGCACTCTTCATCCTCAGCTCCGTTGATGGTGTGAGAGAGGTAATTTTTCATTACGAAAACAAAAGCCTCGCCTTTTTCTTTGTCCAGATTGCACCACTTGATTTTCTCAGAGACCCTTGTTTATTTGCTTTTCTTCGGTGTTTTGATAAGAATTTCTGTTAGCAGGAGACGGTGTTGCCTCTCTCAGGATCACTTTGCAATCTTTTACCAGAGGCTTCATGAAACTGGCTACCAAATGGTAGTCAATTTGAGTTTCATCTCCACCACTGCTGTAAGTGATTAGGTGTCGGCTTTGTTTGATGAACATGGTATTTAACACGATAATACCGTGTGATTTGAACATGCTTAGGATGTCTTCACCAGGAAGGTTCCTGGTGCCATATCCTAGTCCTCCATGGCAGTCTTCATAGTCTTCGTTTGACTTCCCGACATGTCCATTTAAATCTCCTCCAACAAACAGAAACTCTTCCTTTGGGATGTTCTTAAGGAGATTGTGGAAATCTACCCAAAATGCATCTTTATCTCCCTGATTGCACCCATTTTGGGCAGCATATGCACTGACAATATTCCACACCTCTCCTTGTATTACTAGTTTGAGACACATCAAACGGTCGCTGGACTTCGAAATGCTCAAGACGTTACCATTAGCTCTGCCGCAAGGATGGTACCGATTCCGTTCTTAGCCTTTTCCGTTCCGTAGTAGAACATCTTGTAATCTTTTGTCCTAACGTCCAAGAAACGCGCCCGATTTCCGGTGTTTTTCTATTTCGTCTCTTGGACACACAAGATATCCACCCACCTTCTATTCATCATCTCTTCAAGCTCGTAACTTCGACCGGTCATGCCTCCAACGTTCCAACTCGTGACCCTCAAATTTCTTCCAAACTGTTTCATTATTTTGCTAGCCCCCGGAATCCGTATAGCTCTGACCCGAACATTTCTGCTCGGTCCAGGATTAGTACCATACACAGCAGTGGTAGTGCCTGGCGGGGTAGTGCCTTTTCCCACGGACTCGCATGCACACTTGTGGGAGGGTTTTTAAGGTAGTATATGTGTCGCTAGGCTCACTTGGGTGTTATATTCCCTAGATCTGATTTATCCCCTTAGTCGCTTTTTACGACAAGCGCTAGTTGTTGGGGGGCGCTGCAGTGACATTCTTAACCCGTCCCTGCACGGGGAACTGTAGGTCCCTTCCATTCGTGTGAGAAATATAACGCACACAAAAATATAACTTTCCTCGCCTGACCTTCAATTGCGTAAATGCCTCTATAATGGCATACTGAAATCTTCCGATGACGTCAATGTTATCTACATACCCCAGCAACTGGGGATTGAAGAAATCACATGACAGCGCGTATCTTTGCTGAAATTCTGTGCAAGTTCCGGATTGGTTGGATGATTTGTTTCCAAATTGCACACAGCATCGCGTATTTTCCAGCGTAACGCTATGTATGTCCTAATTGAATCCGGGTGCGTGCATTGCGTGCATATACAATATACAATGCGTTTTGTGTTTAGTCGAACAATTCCTAACGACTACGGCGCGTGAGATTTTATTGTTAGGGAACTCAATAAAACTCAAAAAGAAATTCGATAGGCAAAATACAAATTTTTATAGAAATAGATCAATCCATGGTGACTTTATATTATTTATATCCACAATTACGAGCCGATGAATACGCATTCGGTCAGTGCATCTCAACGGCAATAACTACTTTTGACCATATTGTGGAGAAAATAAATGAAATTCAGATATAAGCACTTCCATTGTGAGTATAAGGACTGACGTTAATGCGAGTAAAATCAAAGAATTTAAAATTTAAAGCAATGCGTGCGTTGCGGGGAGCACCTCCTTACCGATTTTTTAATTCACCGAGTACGATTTTGACATCGTACTCAAGACATGCTCTGTAGGCACCATCCAAGAGGTCATTAAATTCCCCGTCGATAGTGTCTTCAGCTGCGTTGGTGGGGGCGTGTGCACATGCTAAGCTGATATTTTAGAATGATGCGGATCACAGCCAGGTGATCAATTATCGGTTTGAATTCTATGACTCTTGATCTAAGCCGATTTCTAGAACGATTCCGCATCCTAACATGTGCAATCTTTTATGACGGCTGTAGTGGATGTCTCAATCCTTTCGCTTTTGCAAACCTGATCATATCCATCTTATCTCCTGGATTGCGGTAAAGTCTTCCTTATACAGCGCAAGGACAGATTCAAGTTCCGGTTGCATATTTTTTAGTCGATTCTCTTTTTACTTTTTGCGCCTGACGTCCTTACCACCAACACATTCGGCTTTATTCTAATGCGAGATTGTAACTGGCTGAACACAATGCATGCCGCTGCGGCGTAGCAGTAGCGTAATACGTCTTCCTTTCACGAGCATATTTCAAATTTATTGCGCAACTGCTGAACTCAGTTCAAAAATCCGCCACGAAATCATTGTATAGAAAACCAAAACAGTCTTTAACAGTCGTCGATTTCTCTGTCTGTCACTTGTAGTGCTGCACAAGTTAAAAGTAACTGGCCGAACACAATGGTGAAGCGGTGCACGGGTGTTTGTTGTTGGTAGTCCAAATGCTTCGGAATTTTTTTTTTTCACACCTTACTTATGTCCTGTATCCCCTTGTGGGTCCTAGGGCCTCTACTACGCCTACGCACCATCGAGTACGGTTTCTGGAAATGTGTCTGAGTTCTCCCCAACTTTTCCCTAACTGCCGTGTCTCCTTCTCGACTGCTCTGCGCCATGTTCTCCTCGGACCGCCACGTCTTCTGCCATCCTGAGTTAGAGGGTCGCTATGGAGCTGTCACCCTTTCGGAACGTGTGACCAATCCACTGCCACTTCCGCCGTTGAATGGTTGTGCCTATTGGTTCCTGACCCATTCTCTCGTAAAGGTGTTCGTTAGAGATGCGATTGGGCCAGAAAATCCGTAAGATATTGCGCAGGAACCTATTAACAAACGTTTGCAGCTTTCTGGTGATAGTAGGGGTCACTCTCCACGTGCTGCAACCATATAGCAGCACGGATTCAACGTTGGAGCGGAACAGTCTTATTTTGGTGCTCAAACTGATTGCATTGCTTCGCCATATTTTGGACAACATCCCGAACGCGGACTTTGCTTTGGCGATCCTGTTGGCTATATCCAGTTCGGTTCCACCATCGGTCGAGACAATACTCCCAAGATACTCTCTCTACCGGTTGTCCAGCAATGCATATTTGAGCCGATGAGTTTGTTCCAAGGCTGATAATTTTAGTTTTTGCCGTATTAATTTTCAGCCCGACGACACCTGCCTCCTTCTCCACATCTGCTGTCAATTGGTGGAGGTCCATAATTCTGTGGGAGAGTAAGCATACATCGTCTGCGTAGTCAAGATGTTTCAGTTGAGATGTAAGAGTCCATCGAATTCCTCCGTTTCCCGTCGACAAAGCTGCATGAAGCATATCGCTAATCACCAATAGGAATAATATTGGTGAAAGGATACAGCCTTGTCTTACCCCACTTTGGATCTCAAATTCCTCAGACAACCTTCCCCTGTGCAGAACGTGACATTTGGAGCCTTCATATGTAGCTTTGATAATAGCTATTAGTTTATCGGGAATGCCTCTCCTGCGTAAGGCACGCCAAATAAACTCCCTATTGACACTATCGAACGCCTTCTCAAAATCGATGAACAGCAGGTGCAGTGGCGATCGATATTCAACACACTGTTCGATGATAGTCCGCGGGGTGTTGATGTGGTCGGCACAGGAGGATCCAGAGCGGAAACCTGCTTGTTCACACCTTGGCTTATTTTTGTTATATTTTAATAGCGAGTATTACTCAAATCGCATAGAATATATTTTTTTTTTACTAGATCGATTAATTTTTTTGTTTACTGATGTGCTATATGTTTTTTTTTTCGCTTTGTATGGAAATGTCAAAAAAGCGCGCTGCAGTGAAGCTGAAGTTAACTCCACTTCTACTTCAGCGACAAGCTTCAGATTCACATTGTGTTCGCAGTATTGGATGTGTGTGTATTTAACTTTGACAGCGCGACGTACTTCAGCTTCAGCTTCATCATTGTGTTCGGGCATTAAAACAACTTCGTACTACACTACTGCTACTGTACGCCTCAGCTACCTCAGTGTGGGCACACTACTCAGTCCCCATATATTTTTACTTTGTGACAGGTCGTACTACGCATGCATGCATTGTGTTCAGCCAGTAAAAGCCAAGACCGAGTTGCAATTTGCGCCACTTTTCGGACTATAAAGTGGCATATACATAGGTCAAAAACTCATCAAGCATGTGAGAGTGTATTGGTAAATCCCTTTTGGCGTTGCATATAAACAGATCAAGCATGAGTCTTCAATCATTCATTTTTACGTAAATGTTGAGATGAAAGCACGTGCGGTTTCTGGTGAAATTTAAGCGGTAAACACTTGAAAACATTTTTTTTTTAAATATAAAAAATAAAATATGAATGACACGGACGATTGCTGCATCGCTGTCGGACTAGCGTTAGCGTTGAAGAAAAAAATAAAAAGTTTCGGAAGAAACGGGCGTGGATGAAAGAATGGCTGAAAAAACGAAATGAGTTTTCCACGAAAATCTTCTCAATGAGCTGAAATTAAGTTCGCCGAATGATTTTAGAAATTTACTCCACAGGAACGAGGAGGCATATGATGAACTCCTTGATATGATCACACCCAAAATTATAAAAACACCCATCTTGCAAAAAAAAAAAAATTTTTTCCGCTATCTGCTATATGTTGCCTCGTCGCTGTACACGCGAAAATGAGCATATGCATGATCAATCAGTCAATCACCCATATACACTACGTCAATGCAGGATAGGTGATTGAGCAAAAATTTTGATTTTGCTTCAAGCATACACATAACCCATACGTGTGTCATTTTCACTACTACACTCTCACATGCTTAATGAGATTTTGGCCTATGGATATGCCGCTTAACACCACTTATTTTTTTCCTATGATCTGCACGTACACATAATACTCCCACCACCGCTCTACTACGTTCTCCCGAGAAACTCTACTCCAACTTCACTGTCAGCTGTTGTCTGTTGATTCATCTCGATTCGCGCAGTTGCCGATTCTGACATTTGTGACATTTCGTGCAGTTACTTTTTTCCTCTGCAAATTCTATCCACCAAAACGTCATACGTCATGAAAAGTTTGTGAAAAACGGAAAAAGCGAAAAACTATCTCAAAAAGCCTTCCGCAAATCACCAGAAAACTAATTTTCAGCCAATTACCAGCCGCCGCGATGCACTAAAGCCTCGTCTCGACTAAAAAATGATTCAGTCTCCCGTACAGCTCGTCTAAAAGTCGGAAATTCTGAATTTTCTATTCGTGTCGACAGTTTTTTTTTTTCTTTCGTTTAATGTTTATTCGTAGCAAACATACCTTATTGGCGAAACAACAATACGCTGCAGCAGTTGGGACGAAAAATATTGGGGAACCCGCGGACGATAAGTTAATTGGTGTTTCCACATCTCACTTCCAGCAGTTTGGTGGCTTCCGGTGTAAACAGACTGCGACATAAGTGCTGACGGAGGCGACAAGGAGTGTGGGAGGTTTTCATCATCCATAGGGCATCGTTCAGCTTCGGCCAACAAGATATTCACCCGACGGGCAAAACACATGATGTGGTCGTTCTTTTCGCGCGACTCCTCCAAAGAGTTCCCGTACGAGATCGGCGAACAAGTGCCTGGCTACGAGGTGCGTTCAATATGGTCCCTGCACAAGGCCAAGCGAAAGACGACGAACGAGGAGGTGTCGGTGTTCGTGTACGACATCAAGAACGGCTCCGATGCGAAGTTCGATCTGGCAAAGGCAGCGGTGAAAAGGTTAAAGACGCTTCGCCATCCGAGTATATTGCAGTTCCTCGACAGCCTGGAGACGGACAAAGTGCTGTATGTGGCGACGGAGGCCGTGGAACCGCTGGGTACACACATAACCAAACTGGCATCGGATGGCCCGCAGAAGGATCTGTATCTGGCATGGGGAGTGTTTCAGATTACGGTGAGTTGCAGGGAGGCGGCTTCAGTAGGATGCGATAATGATTTGTTATGGTTTTAGCGGGCACTCTCATTCCTTAACAACGATGGCAATCTGCGACACAATAATGTGTCTGTGTGGTCGGTGTTTGTAAACGCATCTGGAGAGTGGAAACTGGGCAGCTTGGAATACGTGTCACCGGCTGATGGTAATCCAATGCCTCCGATCAAGATACCTCCTGCATTGGAGGTGTACGATCCTCCCGAGAAGAACGATCAATCAAAACTGAAAGCAGCGACTAAGTGGTGAGTATCTCCGGTTTGGAAGCAATACACAAAACTAGTGTCTAACTGCATCGCTCTGACTGGGGTAACCATTTTTTTAAGCCTCTTTAAAATAAACAAGACTAGTAATTAACTTAGGTTGAGGTATAGCCACGAATAGGCATCAAAAGGTTCATCGTTAGATAGAGCACCCGTTTAGAAAAGAAGAAAAAGAAATACTTGCACCTTATCATAGGCTGTTTGATTACAATACTCGTCATCATCGTCACCATTTTGAATGGTGAGGTTCGGAGCTATAGGTAGAAGAATAAATCGGTTCACTCGGAGAAGCAGCTCTTCATCATTGCTCGCCTTGCGCACTTTGGTGTTTCTCATTCGATCACTGCATGTTAATTTAGCAAAACGGCAGCTACTCAGGCTTTTTTTCTTTTGTACACTATCTAAATTTCATTACTATAGGTGAGAGTTGAAACATATACAGTGAAAGATCCCACAAGAATGGCACACCTCTCATAATCGAACAACGTGACCAACGATCCTGATTTGTATGCAAACTTAAACGGACACGTTTTTCAGTCCCATCAGTGTCCGTTCTAAAGAGTTTTACTGTACCGAATAAAAGGCCGATAACTTAGTTTTTGACACTAAGTTCGGCCTGACCAATCGTACAGGATAACTCAGCATTGCTCTCTTCATCACTTGTGAACAAGATTCCTATTATCCACATGTGTCAATACGACTCCACTAACATGCAGAATCCACTGAACGGGCGTTCAAGATATGACGTATCACTTCCCATGCAATACTTATAGTTTCATTATTCTCAGCGACAACCTGTCTTTTGTTGACTGGATTCCTAATCCAGATGACACGTCTTACTTGTGTCCGCTAATTTCTATCGACGACTCCTTACTTCAATTAAAACGAATGCCAAACTCAAAGATTACTGAAACTAATCTTTACCAACATCTCTGAATTTTCAACCGATTTTAAATTAGATGTGTCCCTTTCTTGTGGCAGTTCGGTTCACTTCTTTCCAGATGGCTCTAAGACCGAAGATGGGGTGGGTTGTGGTGTTAAAAAGCTCAACCTGAGCATCTCTTTCCGCCTCCCAGATCACTGCAGCGTTTTTCAGGCGGAAATTATGTCGATTAAGGAAGCACTGTCGTGGCTAAAATGTAATGTATTATCTGTCAGGAATATTAGCATTTTCACTAACAGTTAAGCGGCAATCAAGGCTCTGGAATCGTGCTCCTTCACTTCAAAAGCCGCCTTAACTTGCCGTTTGTCTCTTACAGAGATGACAGAGCAGCTCAACATTGTGCCAGGCCACAGGGACATTCCGGTAAACTGCAGGGCGGACGAGCTCGCCAGAAGGGTACAACTCTAAGGATTCTGCCTGATAGGCAAGCCCTAGGTATGCCTCTCGCTACATGTAATCATCTACTAAAGCTGAAAGCTATCAACAAGACTAACCACAGATGGGAAAACGGCTCAACGTGTCATAATTCGAAACAGATCTGGCCTAAGCTGGACCAGAAACGTAGCGCCGAGTTAGTTAAGCTAAAGCGATCACAGATCAGCTGCGTTGTCGGTGTCCTTACTGGACACTGTCTTATAGGCCAACATGCCAGAGGAATTGGCCTTTTCTCTAACGACTTTTACAGGTACTGTAGGGATGACGAGGGGGAGGAAACCATCCTTCACCTCCTATGCACATGTCCAGCCTATTCATCTATTCCTTGATGACTTCGGCGATCTGGCGTCCTTAGGCTTCATTTATCGCTTTGTCAAAAGCTCCGGTTGGTTTTAATTAGTCCCTGAGTGGTCTCATGGTAGATCCATGGATCCATGACAGCAAACCCAACTTAACCTAAATTAGATGTGATTTTATTTAATCAATCATTATTATTAAATACAAAAAAATTCACAATAAATGCATGGCATTCATTAGCCGTCAGCCGAAAAGGGAGATCGATTTTATATAATTGAATTTAAAATCACTTTGTACACTAATGCAAACAGATAAACGTTGATTTATAAAGGTGTCCCCAAACCAATGCGATTATTTGCTGTCGCCGACGTGGTGATGGCGACGAATCTCAGTTCTTGCTGTCACTTAAGTTACATGGCTATACATGAGATTGTCCACACCAACGCGATTATTTGCCACCGCGACGGCGATTTTGCAGTGTTTTGTCACTGTCGTGGGCTTGTCGCAGTTGAAATAAATAAGGCGTATGCTGAGAGGTTTATTGAATTTCTGAAAAAATATCCAATTTTATAGGATCTATCACACGAAGATTATAAAAACGTGGGGAGGAAGGATAAAGTGTGGAAGGCAAGAAATAAAAGCACTTCTTCGTCTGATGAAGGTGTGGGCATACCAGCGAATTCGCTGTCGCCGCGAAAAATGTTCCCTCGCGGCGACAGCAAATAATCACGTTGGTTTAGGGACACCTTAAATGTTCATTTGTAATTGGCTTACGATACGTAAAAGCTGATTTTACATATAGCTAACCAGAGTTGACCAACTGTGACCATTTGAAATGTTTGTAAGATCGTCAACCGTTAAACAATTATTTCCCCAGTGCGAGGGTTTAATGGAATTAAAGATAGGACAGGTTCCAATAAAAAGTATAACATTTGCATACAGTTTGCAGTTTGCACAGTGGACATTCGGCATTGTGATCACTTCAATGGAGCATATAATTGAAATATAGAAGCTCTTCTTTCGTTTTAAATATAATCGATATAGGGTCTGTACTGTAATTGTTGTGAAAATAATTATTTACTACAATTGTGCTCCAAAATCCAATGAATTGGAACGTGACCACAGATCTGCAAATAAGATGTTCTGGCAGACCGTCCGCCGAGGAAAAAAGTTGAATATCGTTGAAGGAGTCAAATCCAAAGACGGTACACTTCTTTCCAATGAGGAGGACATCTTACGCAGATGGAGCGAGCACTTTTCAGAATTGCTCAATCCCGAACAGGGCACCGAAGATGACAGACCTATGGTCGAGAGTTGGGCGGAAAGTAGTCCTACGGTAGAGGAAGTAACTTTGGCGATCAAAGCGCTAAAAGTTGGCAAATCTGCTGGTGTGGATGAAATTCGGCCAAAAATGCTCAAGGCTTTAGGTAAAGAGGGAGTTCAATGGCCCTTGCGTGTCATTAAAGTGGCCTGGGAATGCGGTGAAACACCTGGTGATTGGCAAATGGGGGTGATAGTTCCTCTTTTTAAAAAAGGGGACAAAAGAGATTGCGCCAACTAAAGGGGTATATCTCTTTTAAGTCTCCCTGGAAAAGTCTTCGCTAAGGTGCTAGAAACGCGTTCCAGAGCTGTGGTTGAGGACAGTTTGGGGGATGAGCAGTGTGGTTTTCGTCCCGGTAGAAGCACAACCGACCAGTTGTTCACTCTCAGAATGGTTCTTGAAAAGGCCTGGGAATATGCCAAACCTGTCTACACTTGTTTTGTGGATTTGGAAAAAGCATATGATAGGGTTCCTCGAGGCAAACTCTGGAGTGTTCTGCAGGAGAGTATGGGATTGATGGTTCCCTGTTAAGGGCGATTCAGTCTTTATATACAAATTGTAGAAGCTGTGTTCGGATAAACGGTGTTAAATCAATACCTTTCACTGTGGCCGTTGGACTCCGCCAGGGGTGCGTTTTGTCACCTCTCCTCTTCATTGTATATATGGATTGGATGTTACAGCGCAGCCGTGGCGGGGAATGTTTCAAAGTGGGAGACCTAAGGATTGGTCATCTGCTCTTTGCGGATGATTTGGTCATCCTTGGGTCCTCTCAAACCGAACTTCAGCGCGCACTCGAAAGGTTTGTAGCCGTTTGTGATGATGCTGGAATGAAGATCAACGTGAACAAATCGGAAGTAATGGTCGTTTCCAAAAAACCCATTCAGTGCACTCTGCATGTTAGTGGAGTCCCACTGAAGCAGGTGGAGAAGTTTAAGTACCTCGGGGTTTTATTCACGAGTGATGGGAGGAGCAATGCCGAGTTATCCTGTAGAATTGGTCAGGCTGGATCAATTTTGAGAGAGCTTGGCCAATCTGTTATAAGGAAGGCCGAACTTAGTGCTCAAGCTAAGCTATCGGTTTTTAACTCTGTGTATGTTCCAACTCTCACCTATGGTCATGAAATTTGGGTAGTGACCGAAAGAATAAGATCGCGGATACAAGCTGCCGAAATGAGGTTCCTTCCCGGTATTGTTGGAATAACTCGTAGGGATCGAGTGCGCAACACCAGAAAACGCGAGGCGCTCAACGTTGAGCAGCTACTTCTCCGAACGGAACGATCTATGCTTCGATGGTTTGGTCACGTAGTGCGTATGCCTCCAGACCGGCTTCCAAGACGCGCCATGGTTGCCGTGCCATCAGGTAGGCGACTTCGCGGAAGGCCTAGAAATAGATGGTTGGATCAAGTCCGACATCTCTCCTGGAGCCGCTTAGAGATTCCCCCTGATGAATTGGAGTCAATGGCGGAGGATCGAGAAGGATGGAGAGTCCACCTGAGCATCCTACCCCCGCGACCCTCATGAAGGATTAGCGGGCCATTGAAAATTAATGAATGAATGAATGAATGAATCCAATGATCCTGGATTCAGTTTGCTGCACCCTTTCATCAAAAAACTCAAATTTCGTTACTCTTATTTTATCCCATAATGTCTGCAAATATTATTTCCAAGATGCGGGGTTATAGTCCTGCTCAAACCGATGTGAAACGCGAAAGCGGGAGCGGTAGCGAATTTTTTGAACAGAGGCAATAGCGGGAATGTAGGGTTTTGTTCTGGTTCGCTGCATGCACGACTTTTCCGTTGTCGGGCGTGTGTATAAAGTCAAAATGTAAGTATGGCATTGAAAAAAATGGTCTAAATAGAGAAGAGGCTTGCTTCCGTTTCGCATTTGATGTGAATGGATAACAATTGCCCGTTTCCGTATCATTTCTGCATTAAACTCGCTTCGCTATCACTCCTTCATTTCGTGTTGGTTTGACCAGGCCCTATCACTGTAGATGAATGTTGTTTTCCAGGCGCCAATTTTGACCACTCGCCAAAGAATTGTGTTGCTCTGAATTGCGCTGTACGATGTGGGTAGCCACAATTTGCGCTTTCTAACTCTATTTCTCATTAAGCAGTCAATGTTAACACGTTTATTGACGTTTCTAATCGCAATATGTACTTCTTCTTCTTCTTCCTATTTCGGCGAGGTTATGATCCGAAAACAAAGGATCATAAATAACCCTCCCACTTCACTGCATTTCTACTGATCCGCCTGTGGGGTTCGCCTTAATCGCAATATGTACTACTTAAATGAATCAAGTAGTAGCGAACAAATCGAAGGGGCGCTGGAAATCATTGACTCCTGGACGGAGAGATGTGGGCTGGTGGTTAATCCCCAGAAGACAGAGTTAGTACTATTCACTAACAAAAGAATAATTCCACAATTCGTAACTCCTTCCGTAAGGGGTACTCCCCTGAGTATCTCCGATAGTGCGAGATACCTTGGCCTGGTGCTCGACAGGAAACTGAACTGGAGACTAAACATCAACGAAAGAGTCAAAAAAGCCACGATAGCTTTTTACTCGTGCAATAGAATATTTGGGAAGACTTGGGGACCGAGCCCCAAAATCATCCTATGGATGTATACAGCTATAGTAAGGCCAATACTAACGTATGGCAGCCTTGTATGGTGGCAGGCAGCCAGCAAAATAAATAACTTAGCTGCTATCACAAAAGTACAAAGACTAGCGTGCATCGCCACAACCAGTGCGATGAGAACGACACCTACAGCAGGACTCGAGGCCATTCTCAATCTGCTTCCGCTAGACATCTTTATACAAGTATCGGCAGCCCATAGTGCCGTAAGATTAAGCCAAACAGATAGCTGGAGACCAAATGCAATGGGTCACACCACGATCCTGCAGAGATATCTAGGCAGTGTATCTAATACAGACTACTTAACGCCTTACCTAGACTTCTTAAGACCATTCTCTAGCACCTATCCGAGCAGGGAAGACTGGAAAAATGACAGAACGCCTAACGAGCGATCCTTAGCTGTTTACACCGATGGATCCAAAATGGAAATAGGTGTAGACGCAGGCAACTTCTCTGAAACGCTTGGCCTCTCCATGTCAGCTCGGCTTCCGAACTACAGCAGCGTTTTCCAGGCGGAGGTCCTAGCAGTTACAATAGCAGCTCGTGAGACTGCGATGAGGGCAATACCAAGAGAGGATATCACCTTTTTCATCGACAGCCAGGCAGCGATAAAAGCAATATCTGCTATAGAAATAAAATCGAAGCTTGTGAAGTGTTGTAGAGAAGAGCTCAAGGTTCTTGGAACACAGCACGAGGTAAGGCTCTGCTGGGTCCCTGGTCATGAAGGCATTCCAGGGAATGAGAAAGCCGATGAATTGGCTAGAGGTGGCTCAGCACTAAGCTCGGACCAATCCGACCCCTCGGTGTACATCCCGCCTTGCGCCCTTAAGCTCGTAGCAGGAAACAAAGCCATAACGGAGGCTAACAATAGGTGGACCTGTTTAGATACTTGTGTCACCACGAAGAAGCTGTGGCCCGCTTTTGACAGAGTAAGAACCAATAGACTCATACAGAGGCACAGAAAATCCCTCTCTACTCTAATTGGAGTCATTACGGGGCATAACACCATGCGGTACCACATGAAAAAACTACGTGTGACTAGCGAAGACCTTTGTAGAGGCTGCGGCGACGAGGAGGCTCAGGAGGACACCGCCCACTTTCTCTGTCATTGCCCAGGCCTCTATCATTTGAGAAATAAGATCCTTGGGCAACACTTCTTTGAGGATCTAGAAGAATTGTCCAACAGACCAATAAATGACATCGCAAACTTCATCAAATCCTCTGGATGGTTTGTATCTAGGACACAGTGAGTACTTAGTTCTTTCTTTAGGATACTTACAAGACGGTATTTTTCCACGAGGTAGGGATTTCCTTTTTCTATCTCCTTTCCCCCCTTGGGTATCACAATGGGTCTATACTGACCTGAGTGTGGTGTGGAGGTTTTCTATCCCCCTACACCTGCCCACTTACCTAACCTAACCTAAATGAATCAATGCTAAAATTTTAAATGCATTACTTACTTAGGTGGCGCTACAGTTTAGCGTAAGCCTGGGCCTCAGCCAACAAGCCTCTCCATTTAGCTCGGTATTTAGCTAATTTTCTCCAGTTGCGCACTTCAAGTTGGTTGAGGTCCCCTTTAATTTGTGCACGCCACATACGGCGAAGAGGCCCTTTACTCAACTGAGTCTTTCCGCCGGGTTAGATTCGAAGACTGCGGGACGGATCGTTGGTGTCCACTCGCTCTACATGTCCTAGCCATCTAAAACGTCCAATACACAGGACTGGTATGATCAGGGTCTTATGTAAATAGAGTCTCCTTGGTTCTTCGAGATAGGGCTTCACTGTTGAAATGAATTCACTTGTTAACACAAAAAGAAAGAGATCAGCGTATCTTTTTTTTTTATATATATATATTGACTTACTTCTAAGAGATCAACTGTTCAATACAATTTTATATAATAACTTACGTCTATAAACTAAACTGCTTTAATGCAATTGCACGATTCAGGTCCGAAATGAAAAGTCGTACAATGACTCAAAACAATGCCCCTAACTACATTAAAGTTGTAGCTGCTTATCGTAATATTTTGTCGATGAGGAATGCCTTTTTTTGTTGGCATACATATGCCATATATTTTGTTTTTTCCTCGGTCACCGTAAAACCAATTCTTGTCAATTTTATCGGTGTATGCGAGTAGTTATACAGATTTTTGATAAATTGTGCGGCTTATGTTGGCTTGTGAGATGCGTACAATTCTCTCAAGAACAATGGCTTGCATAAACCTTTTTTTTTTAACATTGAAGGTCTTTGTGATGTTATTATTTGATGTTATCTTGATGGGACAACGTGAATTCACCATCGTCATCCTGGGTAGGTGGATTATCACGGATGCCAAAACTGGACATGGCTCTGTATAGTTCGTCTTTATAGACGCTGTCATACGGGCCCTTAAAATCGACAATAAATTGGTGGGTATTCATCTTAACTTTTTGAGTCTTTTCCTAGATTTGCCGTAGTGTAAATATTAGTCAATGGTGCACTTTCTTGGCCTAAACTCTCACTGATAAGAACCAATCAGGTAGGAATGGCTTAGAGCGCTAACATAAAACAGCAGATTATATCTTATATACTCGTACGATATTTATAAGACTGATATCTCTGTAATTTACGCAGCTTATTGGTCTCATTTTTTGCCTTTTTGACGATCCGGCAAACGATGCTGAGGTTCCGTTCATCGGGCATCTTTCCTGCCATATCTCCCCGATAGAGCGCTTCTTATGCTCTGTTTTTTTAGAAGTCAATGTTCCGTGTTTCTCCTAAGCTCGTAGTGCTTGCGAGCAGCACTAGTCCTTCTATTTAGCGCCGCTTTGCATCCCTATTTTTTCGTTGAACGTGCTTGTTAAGTTGTTGTTGTTGTTGTTGTTGTAGCAGCTGTGTTGCTGAGGTTGACGATCCTTGGTCGAGGTATTGTCCTCGAGTCGCTCCGGGACGTATGTACGTACGTAGAACCGATCGTCGTGAGAGCTCGTTGGTGCAGTGGTTGGAAAAACTTCGATGGTATTTTTTTCCATTTTATACTCGGGTGGCTGGTGATTGCTGTTCCCCCGCTGGGGCTTGAACTTGCACTCATCGGCTAACAAGCAAACACTCTCATTTCATTTTCATTTTTAATGCATTTTATTAATTCATTTCATAATTTCTTACGTGCTAACAAAAACGCTTAAAACTAGCTTAATTAACTTAACTATCTTATTCTAACTTACTGGCCCCATGCGGGCGCTCTAAGCTAAACTTAACTCTTAACCTATGTCTTTCGACGTAACCTAACTAAATTTATTTATTACTACTTAACTAATTAACAGATTAAGAACTAAGAAAAAAAAAAATTTTGTTTTTATAAAAACTTAGTATATGGACTGTTTTTTGTACTATTAACTATTAGATAAAACTTATAAACTAACTTAAAAATAAACTTATGCTAACTTATCTACGAAGTGTAATTAAATACACTCTTTTTTTGTTAGCCAAGTGCTGTGCTTTTTTTTTTGTTTTTTTTTTTTTAGCCAAGTGCTGTGCTATTTTTTTTTTTTTTTTTTTTTTTTCCCTTTTTTTTTTTTTTTAATATTAGATAAACTTAAGACTACCTTAAAAACTATGTAAGCCGGCCATGGCTATTATATAATAATAAAACACGACCCGCTCTGTCCCGTTACAGGCTATCCCGGATTAGGGGGAAACGACGACGGCGTTCCCTCTTCTTCTCTAAGCCACCAAAATTGGTCATGCTGCCTACTAACGTCTTCAATGTCGCGGTTGGAAACCGCCCTACTGTACCGGAGACGCTCTACACTACTCTGTGCGACGTCTCGGTCGTAGTTGAGTCGCCTATCCACAGCTGTTCTGGCGACGTGGAAGATTAGCGGCACCGCTAACTTATCCTGGATCAGACCTCTCCGATCAAGGTATAGGAACGCTTCTGGTGGGATAAAGCCGTTAAGGCGCACACTCTCGTGATAGAGATTGTTGGGGTAATAAGCCCCAAAGATCAGGCTATTCATCGAAGTCATTGCTCTTGCAATGTGCCTTCGAATCATCTTGATCAAGAAATTATCCACTCTGATCAGATTCGCCCTGTTGTACAGGACCTCATTAGGATAGAATTTTATGTACTCAGACTCTGGTGTTCTGTACAAATGAAGGCAAGCCCTAAGGCAAGCCCTCTCAAACACCCGCATCTTTTCCAATAAGCTTGGCCCCACGTTGAACCACACGGGACATCCATATGCGAGCATAGGCCGAATGAGGGCCATGTAGCAGATTACCTTCACCCTTGCATCGAGTTGGCTGCTATAAAACAGTCTCTTTGTAAGGGCGAAAGCAACTTTGGCTCTGGCCAGAGCAGCATCTATATGTTTGTTAAAATATAGATATTGATCTAGCCAGACCCCAAGGTATCTGACTACACTTCGACTCGCAAGTGGCTGTCCGTGCTGTCCCACGATAGAGAACTTCCGCCAATTCTTTCTGGTGTCCCTAGAGGCCCCAGACAACGGCGTTCTGAACAGGATGGTCTCCGACTTCTGAAAGTTAATCTTCAACTTCCAGTCGTCGCAGTATCTCTTGATCTTATCGAAGTCACGCTGCAAGAATATTGCAATTACCTCAATCTTAGGCCCTGATCTGTACGCGACCAAATCGTCTGCGTACGCTATGGCATGGTGAAGTGAACCTATGAGATCGCTCGTGTAAATATTGAAAAGGATCGGCGAATTAACCGCGCCCTGTTGCAGACCATTTTTTACTTCAAAAATTCCAGCAGACGTCACATTGCCATTCTTCACAATGAACTTCTTACCGGTGAGCATGTCATAAAGTATGTACAGCAGTGGTTTACTTATGCCTAGCCTGCTCAACTTGTAAAAGAGTCCCTCTAACCATACGGTATCGAAGGCCTTCTCCAAGTCAATCAGGCAGGCACCCGTGCATTGGTTCTTGCTTTTATTCCATTGGATATCCGATACCAGTTTAGACGCTGCATGAATTGTATCATGCCCCGCCTTGAAACCGAATTGATTATCCGGAATTATGTGCATGTCCTCAACCCACTTTGTCAGGGCTCTATGGATCACTTTTTCGAATACCTTGCTGATGTTCGGAAGTAGACTTATCGACCGGAGATTCCCCGGATTGGAACTATCTTTATCCCTTTTGGGAATGGGCTGCACCACCGCTGTTTTCCAATGCGCTGGATAATGGGCATTATTCATTGCATTATTAAACAGGATGGTGTAAATGTTCACCGCTTCTAGAGGAAGATGTCTAAGCACAATGTTGGGTATACCATCGATTCCCACGGATTTCTTTTTTCTCAGTGATTCGAAGATCGCTTGGAGCTCTGCCTTCGAAATGAACGGGGGATGTACCCTTTCATCGGCGACGGCATTGTTTGCCATATATCTTTCATTGAACACGGTGAAACCAGTGTTCTCAGATCGCCAGTGCTCCATGTCATTTCGAAGGTAGAAGTTGTGCACAAGGACCCGATTCTCCAGGTCGTGGTTCGGGCAAACACTATCATTCACCTTATACACTTCCTGGAAGGTCGCTCCTATAGCCTCTACCTTCTCCTGCGGATCTTCGATCACAAAGAAATTGTCATCCTCAGCTGCGTTATCTGGATCTATACCTGCTGTCACTAGTATTTGTACATTGTTCGTAGTTCGGGGGATTTTAAGACGCGGAAGATCGTTTTGATTATTCCTCCGAAAGATCTTGTTTATTTGGGGGAACATACTCGGGTTGTTGGATTTTACAGCCCGAATTTTCCTGTCCCAGTGCAAATTTACAGAAAGTCTGTAATTTTCTTTAATTAATTGCGAGAGGTTTTTAATCAACGATTTCAGCGTCCTAACCTCCTCCAAGTTCTGTCTGTCAGTAAACTGTCTGTACAAGGTTTTTAATCTCGACAGCAGTCTACTTTTATGTTCGTGCAGTGCGTCAATCGTTGCATTGCGGTATATGTCCACGTTGTCAGAGTGTTGATACCGAGGTATCGTACCGTCCATCGTTCGTTTTATTGTCTCGTCCATTTGTTTTAGATATCTATCAATCTCCTCGTTTGACAGATTCCTATTAGACGGTAGGTTGAGCAAGTTCGAGGAGAGTGCTCTCGTCAACTGTCTGGAGAAGCGAGTCCAACGCGTTCTACTGTAATTGTAGGCGTGCAATTGGACAAACTCCTCCAATTCCGCAATTTCGTTGGGAATCGTTATTTCGGCACTGAGTCCGCAATGGTCACTGTCATACACAAAAGTGTGTAAGCAGTTTATCGTTTGTCGGTCCATGTCGGTCAGTTGTAACCGTACGTCGAACAGCATTAGATCCAGATAAGATCCGCTTCTAGGATACGACGGACTATCCGTCGCTTTTAAATCTAGTCGATACTCAACACTGTGCCGACCCCACCAATTGAATAGTAGGTTCCCTCTAGAATTTGGTATGCTATTTCCCCAATCTCTATGTTTGGCGTTTAAATCACCGGCTAAAATGTAAAAGTTCTCTTCCGACTCCAGCCTAAGTATTCGAAAAAGTGTCTCGAGCTCTGAAATAAAACAAGTGGATTGAGTAGCTTCAGGAGCATAGACTGCGACCATATACATCCTCTTTCCACTATGGAGAGGGATATACACGATACATGCTTCCAGCTCCTGGAATCTACGCACTTCACCGCAGTACACTACTTTATAACGTAACTCTTTTCTAATGAAGATTGCAACACCTCCTCCTTGTACTGAGTTGGGTCGGTCTCTTCTTATAATATTATAACTACTGTGCCTCAACTTGTGTTTCTGGGATAGCTTAGTTTCGCTAACCAAAAGCACATCGGGAGAATGGTCCTCAAGCAACTTGAAAAGTACGGTTCTACGTTCGATCCTAATCAGTGAATTCACATTCACCGCAAGGATCTTTAAGGGTTGCTCCGCCATGTTCGTACCCATTACGATTGGTGGTGCGTTAGGCCCGGCAGAAGCGCGTAGATCTGATCCACCCGCGTCGCCTGCTCCTGAATTTGTCGCTGAAGTTGACCCATCTGCCCCTGGATAGAGAGCAAGATAGCCAACAAATCAGGTTCAGCCTCCGGTGCTCTCGGCTTTGGGGCCTGCGAAACAACCTTCGGCTGTGACTGTACCGTATTCCCCCGGCCTGACGCCATTTGGGCGTAGGTCACTTGGGGAGTGACGGATTGTGCAGGAACACTTGGAACGGGCGGACGCTTCACTTCCACCTTCTGCTGACGAGCCAGATTTACTTTTTTAATATATTGGAACTTAGGGCAACCCCGATAGTTTGCGGTGTGCCCCGTGTTCCTACACAACGCGCACGAGAGCTGACTTTTTTCAGTCGCGCCGTCCCTACCTAGCGCGCATTCCTCTGCTTTGTGGTCTTTTCCACATTTCACGCATCGAGGCTGCATATCGCAGTTCGACGCGGCGTGCCCAAACCTCTGGCAGCGAACGCATTGTATCATGCCTTCGCTCCTCTTTACTTTTTCCCAGGTGACAACCTGGTAGTCTAGGACTTTGATACTCCTTAGACCATCCAGTTTGCTGTTGGGTGAGAGCTGAACCAGGAAGAACGGTAATTTCCGTTTCTCCCTTTTGGCCTTAGCTGTGATAAATGGCTTAACCCCTACGAAAGTGAGCCCATCGCACTGCTTCTCTTTGAGTAGCTTTAAGAGCTCCTCCGGTTCTGTGGACGGTTCCATCCCCTTCAGAAGCATGGTTTGCAACTTTTCCCCCTTCGGGGTGAAGGAGAAGAACTCCGTCGTCGATTCCCTTAATAATTTTTTTATTTTATGGTACTGTTCCACTGTGTTGCAGTGGATAGCATGCCTATCTACGCTTAATCGCTTGATATAAAAATTATTGCCTATGGCCGACTTACACAATTCGATGGTGTCCTTAAGCTCCATCTTGAAGGTGTTAATCGGCGGCACCCTCTGCTTTATCTTCTGCTGCTGCTGTTGCTGCTGCTGCTGTTGCTGCTGCTGTTGCTGCTGTTGTTGTTGCTGCTGCGGTTGTTGCTGCTGCGGTTGTTGCTGCTGCGGTTGTTGCTGCTGCGGTTGTTGCTGCTGCTTCTGCTGTTGTTTCGGCTGCTGCTGTTGTTGCTGCTGCTGATGTTGTTTTTGCTGCTGTAGTTTCGGCTGCTGTTTTTGCAGCTGTTGTAATTGCTGCTGTTGCTGCTGTAGCTTCGGCTTAGGCTGCCGTTGGGCCTTTGGCTGTATGTGCTGTTGGTGCGGCTGTTGTTTTTGCTGCTGCTGACGTTGCGGCCGTTCAGTTTGCTGCTGCTGTTGTGTTTGTTGCTTTTGTTGTTGTTGGATCTGCTGGAGCTCCAGCTGTCGCTCCTTCTCCCTTCTGGCGGCTTGCTTGGCCTTGATGGCATTAACCCTCTCGTGGAGCTGCCTGATGGTCTCGGTTAGGCTGTCTACTTCTTCCTCTTCATCATCTGACTCTGAGGTTGCTAGATCAGCAAAGCTGTTGTTTCCTGCGCTGAACCGACCTTCTCCACCGTCAGTTCGGATTTTGAAACTTTTTGTTTTTCCGGCTGCCACTGTATTTTTCGTTGGCGCGCCTCCCTTTACTCCGACCGGCAGCCTTTCGGTTGAAGCTGACAGAGAGACGCGCTTTACCAGATTGGGAGTCGGCCTTAACCTCCTCCTCCTTTTAGAAGAGCCATCAGCCGACCCTGTGGCCATATGGTCTGACGACACAACTTCCTCATCGGCTGATGTTGTTTGGTCCGCTGATCCCGTAACTGGGAGAGCGAACCGCTCATCAGTTTCCATCGCCTGATCTTGTTTACTACAAGACGCAATTCACCGCTTTGATTTAATTTTTAATGAAAAATAAAAAAACTTTTAGCCCTGGCCAGGACTTGAACCAGCGTCGCTGGCTTGGTCTGCTGACAACACTACCACTAGGCTAATTTGCCTCACAAAACACTTTGTCCAATTGTCTCCTTAAAAGAGTCACTGATACTTTAAGCGAAGCCGAAACACGTCTAATCTCCGCGAGGGTCTGTGAACGACTGAAGCAAACACTCTATCCACTGCACCATTGCCACCTGCTTGTTAAGTCATGGGTCTCGCTTCCGCTTTTTGGCAACGTTACAACTGCTCTTCTGCATTTGCTGCTGGTTGCGTTGGACTTTGTTGGAGATTAAGAAATTCTCGACCGCCAACATTTCTAGCGGTCCCTTGCGACTGCAGCCGTTCGTCGTCAAACTTTCTCACAGTGTTTTGTTGATTTCTCTCTGTTTTCAATATCCGTATTCATACCTTGTCTGCAACTAGGCAGTGGTCCGAGTCTACGTTAACTCATCGAAAAGTCCTGACACCCAGTATATTAGTCGAGTGTCTTTGATTGACGGTTTTTCGATGGAAAAGGAAACGACTCATTGTGGCTTTTTAGATGCGGGAACCGCGTATTAGCTATCCTGACAGTCTGCTATCCTGAATCTATTATCGGATGTTGTATCGTGTGAGCTTTGTTTCGGCTGGGCTGGGTATTTCGAAATACGAACCAGCTTAGGCGTGTACCTTTTTGGATGATATCTAAGTTTATTAGAAACTCACCGTGATTGTCGTTGGCGTTTGTCGCTTTTCGACGATTGTCGTTTTATTCTTCAGATGTAGCACGAATCCATTTTCATACATTTTTCACTGTAATCTTTAACGGTCAGCAGGTTCTAGCCATGAATAAAACGATAATCGTCGAAAAGCGACAAACCCCAATGACAATCAGGGTGAGTGGCTAGTGCTTGCTTTGCAAACTTTGAAAAAAGTAAAAAAACTTTTTTTGCTTTTATTTAAATAACAAGATGGTAAGTGTACCGGCACAGATTACTGGATTACTTTTGCGCTGCCTTGTTGTCCATGCATCACGTGCGATCACTTGTTTAGACAGATTAGTTTCTCGTTTATGGTACTAACTTTCTTTAGAGCCTCACATACCCCTTCTCTATTCATAGTTTCGTCTAGATCCTTGATCCTTCTCGTCAGAGTTTTCATTTCCACTCTTGTTCCCAAGTATTTTTTGTGAAGCGTGTGCTTGAAGTTGAGCGCACCCTGTCCAAAAGAGTATGAAGATACGAGTGGCATTACCAGCTAATTTCATATAATTTAACTTTAAATGTTCTCCTATGTTACAGCTCAGTGGACATGTGGGGTCTTGGGTGCCTAGTATGGGAATCCTTCAACGGACCATTAAAAGTGCGTGGCAACTTAAAGGACATCGATAATGTTCCAAAATCTCTACAATCATTGTACTGCGAGCTAGTCGGTGCAACACCATCGAATCGGCCAAATCCAGCTGATATTATAACACGATGCCGCAAGCCAGGTGGATTCTTTAAAAACGATTTAGTGGACTCTCTGTTGTTCCTCGAGGAGATACAAATTAAGGACAAAGCTGAAAAGAATCGATTTTTCAGTGGATTGACTTTACATTTGGAGAATTTTCCTGAGAACGTTTGCAAGTAAGCGTAAATACTTTATTCGAATGTACGGAAAATAAATACATTACTATTTTTAGACACAAAATACTTCCACAGTTGATAACGGCTTATGAGTATGGTGATGCTGGGTCAGCAGTTCTTGCTCCAATGTTTAAGGTATGTTTACAGCCTCAGGTACAATTTTTTTTTATTTAAACTACATCATGTACTTTGTTTTTAGTTAGGAAAGCTATTAGATGAGGCCGATTATCAAAAGCGAATAGTTCCATGCGTAGTGAAACTTTTCGCTTCAACAGATCGCGTTACCCGTTCACGTTTATTGCAACAATTGGAACTTTTTATAGCCCATTTGCAACCTCAGGTGGTGAATGATCAGATATTTCCACAAGTGGCACATGGCTTCCTCGACACAAATGCTACAATTCGAGAGCAGACAGTAAAAGTAAGTATATTATTTTTTCTATTCAATTTATTACTTCAAGATTGGACCAGGGTTTCCAAAAAAGAAATGGTGAGGGATGTATTCTTAATGGGAAGTGGGCTACTTACCGGAGTTTAAGTTTTTTTTTTTTTCTATGGACTTGACGTTTTAAGTTGGGCGGGACCTTGCAGGAGAACGATTTCACTATTGACGATCTTGGAAATTACTATTACAAGAATGATGTTAGAAAATTGAATGAAATATAAAAGAACATGGCAATGACAAATCTGGCACATAGAAGAGTCGCAATCTGTTTTGAGGAAATTGAAAGAACATTTCTCCTGATTGTGTAACGGTTTAACGGTTGATTGTTTAATGGTGACGATAATCATTATTCCGTTGTCAGTCAGTATGTGAACCATTCCATATGGACGTTGACGTACAGTATTCCTTTTCACCCCACCACGACTAGGTAAAAAAAGAAATATCTGTTTGTGTACTCTCCTTCATCAATGATGACGACGATGAGAATACAGCGTATTGTCAATTGAAGCAGAAGGAACGAAATGAGTCAAAGCGTGCACAAGGGCTAAACAAAGTACATGCTGTCAACAAAAAACAAAAACAGCTAATTGCTCGGACAGAACTTCTCGGAAGACAGTTACAAAAATATGGCAGCAATGACACTAACTCCGACATCAAGCTAGAATTCACCCTTGTCTTGTCGTTATTTCTTTGGGCTAAGAAGGCAATTGTCTAGCAAAGTAAAGTAGCTATATGTATTGTATAAGACTCTGAACACCTCAGTCCTGCTCTGTAAGCGTGTGTTGAAGTAATCATCCTGATTGTCGTTGGCGTTTGTCGCTTTTCGACAATTTTCGCTTTTTTGCATAGCTACGACCTGCTGACCGTTAAACATTACTAAGCAATTTGCTTGTCGTGTAGAATACTATTACAACTCTTTCACAGTGAAAAAGTTATGAAAATGGATTCATGCTACATCTGAAGAATAAAACGACAATCGTCGAAAAGCGGCAAACGGCAACGACAATCAGGGTGAATGTCTAGTAAGTATTTTGTATTTTAAATGCATAACTAATACAGTAAGTTTTGCGTTGGCTATATATCTATGGATCACTATAAACAAGCCGAAAACCCGAATTCATCACTTCTTCTCTGTTGTCTTTGGAACTAATATTCTTAACTTTTCTTTCAGTCTATTATACACTTGGCCCCGAAATTAAATTACAATAATCTAAACGTCGAAGTATTGCGACACTTTGCACGGCTGCAAGCTCGAGACGATCAAGGCGGTATTCGAACCAATACAACAGTGTGCTTAGGAAAGATTGCTCCACATTTGCATCCACAGGTGATAACAAAAAACCTATTTTTCCATCTATTATCTATAACAAAATATTTTTAAATTTAGGTGCGACAACGAGTTCTAGTTTCTGCATTTATACGAGCCATGCGTGATCCATTTCCCCCGGCACGGGTTGCCGGTGTTTTGGCATTAGCAGCCACTCAACAGTATTTCCTACTCAGGTAACGCCATTCTTCTTGCTGTTGAATAACATGCTAAATACGTTAATTTATAGTGAAGTGGCAAATCGTGTTCTACCTGCCTTGTGTTCGCTCACTGTCGATCCAGAGAAATCTGTTCGGGACCCAGCGTTTAAGACAATTCGTGGTTTTCTTGGAAAACTAGAAAAAGTCTCTGAGGATCCTAGCTTGCGGGAAACAATGGGTGAGCTAAAATCATTTAATTAATATTTCTTATCTTTGAGGTTGTTCTACATTTTCAGAGGCTGATGTTCATACAGCAACACCGTCAATAGGTAATGCAGCTGCCACATGGGCTGGTTGGGCGGTAACTGCAGTAACGGCGAAATTTTATCGAAGTCAAAGCGATTCATCAAGGCCGCGACCGCCACTCACCGGTAGAAATCTCTCAAAACCAGCTTCATTAGGTAACGTTCTCTTTTTCTATACTTAAACTTTCTTTCCACTACACATGAGGGTTTTTGTGCTTTAGAACAACCATCTAGCAGCAGTCTATCAACAACAACGTCTAGTGTAACATCAATGACTTCCTTGGAACATGAAAGTAATGACACATCAGCATCTGCCAGCGATTATGGTGCAGACAATTGGGACAATGAGAATTGGGGTGAAATGGATGTGAGTTAAGATTAAGTGTTATCGCGAAGAAATTTAATGTAATATTTTATGTTCATTAGACATCACAGGATCCAAGCAGTCCGTTAGCTGGTGCCTCTAATAGTGGACAATTGAATGCAGCAAGTGGGTTGGCAGATGTCCGAGATGGTTGGGATAATGAAGAATGGGGAAGCCTAGAAGAAGATCCTGTAATTTCGCATAACACATAAAAATATTTAAGTTGTAAAATGTTTGTTTTTTTGTAAATTAGATTGAAGAGCAGGAACAGGAACAAGAACAGGAGCAAATACAACAAAATCAACACCAGCAACATCACGATGTCGAACCGCTCATCAAAAGTCAACAGCGACCAAACGATTTACCTAGTGTATCGAATGTCATTACAAATTGCAACAATATCAGTCCGGTACGCGACGGACACATAAACAACACCAACAATGCCAACTGGAATAGCGACTCATGGGCCGATGGCGAATTCGAACCTATCGATGATGCTCTTACCGGTAAGTACCAAGACAATAGTTTTCCCTTACATATTTATTTCAATAAAACCATCAAAGGAAATCCAAAACTCGACGAGGCTCGAAGAAAACGGGAAGAGAAAAAGCTTCAACGCCAACGAGAATTGGAAACACGTCGAGCACAGCGAGGCCCAATGAAATTGGGCGCTAAAAAGCTTTAAAACATAATATAAAAATAAAACCTTATAGAAATTTTCTAAAAAAGAAATTATATATATACATATAAATATTTTAATGAAAATATATAAATAGAAAGAAAGTGATTAACAAAAAGAAAACTAGGTAATAAATATTATTATATAAACAAAAAATAAGAGAAGAGAGGATCCAATTCTTCTCTGACTCAAACACAGTATGTTTGTTTTGTAAATTGTGACTCACTTTTCGTTCGTTTTGGTTTTACTTTTCTGATTCCACTAAAAGCGTAATTTTTTTTAGTATACACGAAAAAAAAAGAGTTTCTAAATATGAATTCCAAACCTGTAACTATCTGCACTCTATAAACAATAACACAAAGGCGAGAAAAGAAAAAAATATATATAGAAAATCATGTAAATGTATTTATTTTTTATTAAGAAACAGAAACACGATATTACGTATTGCAATCCAAGATTAGGATTGAGTTGGTTTCTTCATTTGCGAAACGAATTTTTACTTAAAAATAAAAAAAAGCAAAAAATCAACGGGGGAATCAATTTTAAATCAAAAAAGCAGATATTAAAAAAAAAATACAAAAAATGATGTAAATTAAATCAACATTAAGACAAAAATTTAGGATTATTCTGAACTGGATGACTTTGCCTTATTTGTCATATCTAGGACTTGATGAAAAACAATTGAATTCGAATACACGATGACACAAATAAAGATATTCTATGAAATGTGGCGTTTATAACAAATTTATTAAAGGACATTTGAAATAGTTACTGTTTGGGGAAGAAAAAACGAATTCAGAAACGAAAGAGTAACACAGCATTAATTATGATTGTACAAATATTGTATTTTGTTTGGAAAAATTCCCTTTTTTGATAGTTATTTCTTTTTATGTAGTTTGCGTAGAATGTATCAGAGATTAGGTCTCGGTATACTTGTAGACAGTAGTACAGCAATCTATTTTCCAGGCTCAAACAAGCTGTGTGGACTGTAATATGCGCGCTCTGTTATCCACTTAAAAAACTCTGGGAAAAACTCCAAGCGTTGACAAGACAATGTTCAAAGAGCATTTCTTGTCGATCATTACAGAAATCGATGTCATTATTATCAGGGTTATTCCGAATAAATTTTCCCTCGGAATTTTTCCTTCGAACAAAAATTCAAAAATAGGGAAAAAATTCATCGGGGACAAATTAAGTATCACGATTGCGTTGAAAATGCTCCTGAATTGCAATTCATAATACCTATTTATTTTCCGCGGAATTATTTCCTCTATTTTTAAGGTATCTAATCTTTGTTCGGGGGAGAAATTCAAATTTTATTCACGATAAGCCTGTATACCTTTACCCTTGGTCTCCACTGGCGATAATTCATTGCAAGAAATATGTCAAGCAATTGAAATTTCCAATGGAGACCGAAAATTTCTTGAAATCATTCATTTTATGAAATATATTTCTGCTTTTATTTCTTGCCATCTCTGTGGACATAAACCCTAAAATAACTTTGACAGGGACTACTACAAAGAAAACATGGCTGATTGGTGCCTGACATGAAGTCTGAAATAAATATGTCTCGTGGAGACCCGGTCTCAAGCAAGAATTGGTCGTTGCTTACTTTTACACGATATGGTTGAAAATGAAATGTCTTGACAAAATTTGCCCAGCAAATGAAAAAATAGAAATTTCTAAAATGATGTCTGAAATGAAGTCTGACATAAATATGTCTCGTGGAGCCTTGAAGTTAAGGACCATCTGTCCAAGATTAATGTTTCTTTAGTGGAAGGTTATATTATCGGGGGCAACGATCTTTGGTTGAAGTCTCGAAGAACGATTTTAATATTATTTTCGGGAGAGGTTTCGTAGTGTCTCTTGAGTTGAAAATAGATTCCTAGTGCACTTGCAGGCTTAGGCTGCATATATAAAAATACTTATCGGGTGCCACTGCGTGAAGAGCAAGTATTTGACTATAAACTTGTTTGTTGCGCTACTACTCCATGCCATGTTATGAGCAGTTAGTAGTTTCTAATATAGGCACTGATAAACAAAAGGCTGAGAATGAATAGTCGGAAGAAAGAGGGTATGATTACTTGACTCAATGAAGAATAAAAAAAAAATGTCATACTAGGCATTTGCGAACTATAATAGTATAATAGTCAATCCAGTCAATCCAGTATAAACTGTTTTTACGGATTCTTTAAAATCTGAAGGAGCACGATCCGATAAAAGCACTGCACTTAAATCTGTTAAAATGCCTCTATTTTCGATGCCGCGGTTGTATTCGATTGTCAATTGGTTTTAGAGACCAGTTCTATTAAAACAAAACTCAGGAACGCATAGGCGCATTATATACAGGGTTATCGTGAAGAAATTTTTCCCCCGAACAAAAATTTGGTATCTTCAAAAAAGAGGAAATAATTCAGTGGAAAATAAATAGGTATCATGAATGACAATTTAGGGGAATTTTCAACGCAATCGCGATATTTAATTTGTTCCTGATGATTTTTTTCTCTATTTTTGAAGATACCTAATTTTTGTTCGGGGGAAAAATTCCGAGGGAAAATTTATTCACGATAACCATGATAAATGATTCGTTTAGCTCTACAAAAAAGTTGTTCGATTCGCTAGTGTCAATAAGCAATGGTAAACGATTTCTTACTTTTCCCGTGTTACAATAAAGATATGGAGATATTATTTTGCACGTTACACTTAGGTCCAGTTCTAAGTTGACTGCAGTGAAATGGTTTAAACGTTGTACGAAAATATGAGCAGTACATAATATAAATGTAGTATAGCTAACTTGCCATAAATCAATTCTATAGTTGACATTTTCTAGTAAAATTCATATAGATGGTTGGCAAGTGTTGATATTATTTAACATACAGGGAAAAACTACCCTGAATGAACAATGTTGTTTAAGGCTCAATCTATTTAAGTTCTTAATATGAATTTAAAAACGCATCACCACAGTCATATTGTTGTTCAGTCATTCCAGGCATATAGTACATAACAAGAATATTAAGAACTCATGACCGACAAATAAACATTCGATTATTTCCAGATCCTCTTTCCATTTTCTGCAACTAAATACTCATGGGGAGATCATTGGGGACTTGTACTAATTGCTTAATAAATCACAATGTGGCGATATGTTCTCGTATCGTCGCCCTTATGTAAGGACCAGTGTATTTTCGTTTTATGTTTGTCGAGTCGTTTTTGAATCTGTATTCTGTAATGTATTTGATAAAACCTATTTAAAAAATGTGTAAATGGAATATTAACTGCCTTTTTTGGCAGTGTGTCATTTTGATTGTTTTCTTCTACACCCTTATACTTAGAACGTAAAGAAGTTTAAACATAAAAAAATGAACTCGAAAATATGCATTTCAAACATCCTTCAAATTATCGAACATTTTAAAATCAAGTACAAATGGATAACAGAGAACTGGAATTGAAGACAACATACGATCCCATGCAGGCCTATTACAAATTGTCTGTATGTATTTTTTATAGTTACGTATCCGTCTTACCTTTAGTTTAACCATAACTCAACTTGATGTACACTATCCCACATTAATTCATAAATTTGTATTACTAATTTTTTTCGAAAAGTAAGTTAGAGAAAGTGTAAAGTAATAAATACTATCTAATACGATTTTGGAAATTAGTCGAAAGTAACCAAACCAAGTGTAATTAATAATATAAAACTATATTAAAGCAAAAGATTAAATTTCAAATAAATCGTAAACATTTTTGCATTCAAATTCTATGTGTGTAAGCTGCCCTCTCTCCCACTAACATACATACATATATATATAAAAAATATTTAAAAAAAATACTAAATATATATATTTTTTCCTATCAGAGATAGTTTATAGTAAATATTTCATTACTATTTATTACCACTAACAAAAAAAATAAAAAATTTTAGCGTGCGAGCGTCCAAGCGAATTCAGTGTTTTGTTAATCGTGAAAAAAATGAATGTATTTTATATATTTAACAGTATAAAACCAGCAAACAAAAAAAAAATTAACAAAAAGAAAATAAAAAGATATGGTTGTTGTTAACAAATTGCGTATTTTCTACTTTTCATAAAAACAAAAGAAACAAAATTAAATTTTATTAAAACATAAAAAAAAAAACGCAATGTAAAACAAAGAAAATTTGTAAAATATCCCTACGTAAGAAATTTATTATGTCATGAAAGAAAGAGAAAAAAAAAAAACAATATTATGGATTAAGGGAATTAATGTGATGTCGAATTTTTATCCTATTTAACTAATGATCGTCTTCTATTTAATATACGTCTACCCTTAAACAAAATAAAAGCATAAAAGGAAACAAAAACCGAAACATGAATACATACATAAAAACGTAATTTTTAAGCACTAACATACAAATTTATATATTTTTAGTGTTTTTACACAATTATTATTATTATTATTACTATTATTACAATTATATTTCCTCACAGTTTTTCCTATATAATTTTACCCAATGCACAAACCTTCCGAGAATTTAAATAGAACTCACTTAATGATCGCCTATCCAAGATAAAAATCCTTTTGTACTCAAATATTTCTCGCTTATTTTTGGTCTTAAAAAAAAAAAAAAGCAACAATAAAGAAAGAATATTATATATATTGATTTATTTTTTGTTTTAAATGGCTGTAAACAAACGTATAAAGAGAAGAAATTTTGAAAAAGTAAAGAAAATATTGTTTAGAAATTTTTAAGACTGCAAAGAATTAATTGAAGTGGAAATAAAAACGTAATAAAAAATAAAAAAACATCCTTGTTCCGTTTTTTCTTACAATATTGTTCATTCAAGGAAATAAATATATAGCCATAGACCACGAAATATAATGATAAGAGATTTGAATCGTAATATTATATACCATCAGATTACTCTTGTTGTACTAGGGGTTTTAGCTTGACATCTTTCCCTCCAGATTGAGTGCTGTGCGTTTAGTTCTGAAACCACCGCAAGATGATGCTTGGTATTGGCAAACCTATAGAAATAAGGACAACGAAGTATTTCACATGGAAATACGTATGTACATTGTACATGTGTAGCTGAATATTGTACCAACTTGTAATTTGGTTCCGTGGGAGAACACAAAAATACATTTTTCAACGGACCGTAGTGTATTTCTTGTTTTACGTTCGTTGTTATACTCGAACTTAAAAAAAAAAAAACCCAACGCATGCCTTATTTGTTCTCGGCTGCTCGGGAGCTTTCCCGAGTACGCCTGGCTCTGCTCTAGACGCTTTGCTGAACTTACCTCCCCTTGATACTTATATCATGGGTTGCACTATCAAAGCCATCCATCGTCTTAGGCGGGGCGGTTTTTGGTATGCTCCACACTGGAACTTTGATGAACTTGCGCGACACTTATCTTACGACTCCTGTCTTATGGATATGCCGTCAGACGCAATGATACCAGAACTCCAGCTGATGCACAAATTCAGAGCCGACTTTCCTTGTGTCTAGGACTGGCTTCGGTCAGAGTCTGAGCCGGGAATGGAATGTAGTCGTATTTTCACGGATGATTCTAAAACCAGTCAAGGGTCTGGCGCTGGGGTCTTCGTGGAAGTCGACAACATTAGACTTCACTTCTCGTTAGGCAATTATGCGTCTGTTTTCCAAGCGGAAACTTATGCAATCCTAATGGCCATGAACTATGTTGTGAAGAGCAGGTGGAAGGGACGTAGCATTTGTGTCTGTAGTGACAGTCAGGCTGCGCTTAAGGCCTTGCTTAACCCATTAACCACTTCCAAAATAGTTCGTGAAACCAAAAACTCTTTGAACTCGGTCGCAAGGCTGAATTCTCTGTCTCTTATCTGGGTCCCAGGTCACACTGAGATCTTGGGGAACGAGATCTCCGATGAGATTGCTAGACAAGGCTCAGAGGAGGGTTTCTCAAGTCCCGAACCCACGTTGAGTCTTCCAGTGTCCTCGGTTAGGGCTTCCATTGACGATTGGGTCTCTCACGAGCACAATTGTGTGTGGCATGACTCTCCAGGTTGCAGGTTGACTAAACGCATGCTCCCCGACGTCTGTATGAAATCAGCGGCATTCTTGCTGTCTCTCAGCAGAAAAGACTGTAGACAACTTATCGGCGTCTTGACAGGCCACTTCGCTTTTGCCAAGCACCTTAACGTGTTAGGCTTAAGTGACACTACAATCTGCGACGCTTGTGGAGAGAGCGACGACACCGCGGAACATTATCTCTGTGAGTGTCCGGCCTTTGCTCGTATCAGGTGGCAGATTCTCGGTGCGGATGTGGTGAGTGCTGGTACTGTAAGCTCCTCATCACTGAAGTGCTTGCTTGGCTTTCTTAAAAAGACAAGGAAATTCCAATAAAATGGGTAAATCAGGGTTTGCTCTCTGGTAGTACAATGGACCAGTTGCGTCTGAGTGCTCCAGTTGAGCGTTTCCTATCCCGACAAAAAAAAAAGCCTTATTTGTGGAGTGTACCAAGTTTGAAATGGCTTAAGGAGTCACAAAGCAACATCTCATTTGAGAGAAAATGTAGCGCAAGTATGGAACAATTTCATTCTGTCTACGAGATCAAACGTTGACTTATATACGTACGCAGTGAGATTATGAAGAGTAGAACGCTCAATTAATTGCAGAAGAGTCCGATACAGCAAGTCGTATGAAGTAGGACACTGTACCACTACATTTTTCCTAAACTGTGTGCCATATTCTCGTAAATATATCAGATGCTCACCCCGATTCCAGTTCACGTTTTCCCTTTTTAGCGATTTTAATTTTAATCTTCGCTTCAAGCTGCCAACTTTCATAAGCGATTATAGGACTTTCTTGTCAATTAGAATAGTATTACGACTCATGTCGAAAAGTTTTGAAAATCTTTTTGAAAATCGCCTAACGAATAAAGACTAACGACAACTAATCAAATGGCAAGAAGGTGGCTATAATCACCGCGATTATCGTTGGTGTTTTTTGCTTTTCGACGATTGTCGTTTTATTCCTCAGATGTAGCACAAATCCATTTTCATAACTTTTTCAATGTGAAAGAGTTCTAATAGTATTCTACACGACAAAAAAATTACTAAGCACCGTTATACGGTCAGTAGGTCGTAGCGATGAATAAAACGACTATCGTCGAAAAGCGAAAAACGTCAACGGTAATCGGGGTGAATAAATTCGAATGCCGTTTCTCGCCATTAATTTCTTCCTACGCGGATACATTCAACCCCCTCCAATAAAAATCCAACGACAAATGCTGATCGGAATTCTCAACAATTAATATGCAATTCGGTAAGCAATTTTTGTTCCGTTTCGATAACATTGCGTGAACTATGAACTATGTACTCTGCGTGCTGAGCGAGTAATTAAATATGCGAAACAAAAGTCTCTCACTTTATCTACTCGTAAAATTCTCATAACCCCAGTTCTACTACATAACCTCAACCGTTTTTGGTATGCAAAGCTGAAGGCGGATAGCATAGGTCTTTACAGGCTGAGAAAAGTTGTTAGTTAAGGTCCAAGCTCATATAGAGTATACGTGCTATCCAAAGTATGTACAGTTAGTACATTCATCTAATTAAGTTCATTGTGGAAGGTTTTATTATAAACGAAGGTAAAAATGCATGGAAGTAGATTTTCAGAAATTGCGAATATTTCAAAACCAACTCAAGGCGTGTTTTAGTGAGAATTATGCAAAGCAAAGTAAAAGCTTCTCACCAAAACGATTCGCAATCAATCTGGTTTAACACCCCTATTATGGTTAGCGAATCGAACGTTCGACTCAAGTCGAACCTCCCGACGAATTACTTCTGTCGCTTTATAAACTTCATAGATGACATTTAATTGTTTTTTCCTTTGTCAGCACTTATTCTTTATTCGAATGAAAATGTTTGCTAACAGCAATACCACGACAGAAGCAATTCGCTGACAGTTCGACTTGAGTCGAACGTTCGATTCGCTAACCATAATAGGGGTGTAAAACTTTTTTTTATTATTTGAAGATTAGTGATTGAATTGAATTGAAAAATATAAAAAAGTGTTGCTTAAATTTGTGAAATATAACTGAATCATTCAAATTGAATGAAAAGCTCTTTTCAACGATACATCGCAACTCACCTTTGACTGAAGATAAAAGCGTGGGCCTTATTTTGTAATGCGTTTCTACAGCAAATGTATACAAACTCAATTTTCAAGTAATTTAAGTGACGTTTGATAGATGTTTTGATAATCTAATTTTCGGAAATTTTTGATTTTGAGTTGGAAGCACTTACATCCGATCCGATAACCATACAAAATACGAATTCATTTTAGAATCAGATTACATTTTCGAATCCGAAAGCAGTACAAAATAAGGCCCCTGAAGTAGTTGCCAGTCATTTTTTGTTGTTGTACCCAGTGCTAAATCTTACTTTACTGAGTAGCGACGTCTCACCAAAATACGCCTTTAATCCATACATTTTTTTTCCAATTCAATTCAAATTCATTAAGGTGGTTAAAGTCATAATGGTGTAAATCACTTCTCAAAAATGTTTGTGAAAGTCCAGAAATGATACTGAACTGCCTCAAATATTTCAAACTGTTGCTCTACTTACTACAGTTTCACCCTTCAAATGAAACTCGAATTTAGAACAAGAATTCACGTAGTCGTAGTCGGGCACCAACGTATAGGTGTATTCTGTAAGTTGTATCACCCAGACACCCAGCGCCGGATTTAACTTTTTGGTGCCCTAGGTTTTATAGTGAACGGTGCCCTAGTTTTTCTCTTTTTGTTGCTAGATATATTCACTTTCAAAAGATAGATGGAGTCCTTTATTCATAAAGAAACAAAATAAGGAGAAAAGTCATCTTCAAACACATCATTTTTATTCAGAAGTGTAATAACTGAAATAAATATTATACGAGTAGTTCTAACTAGGAAAATAAGTAATCTATTTTTGTGTGCACCCTCTGTCGGTGCCTACTATAATATAAATCCATCACTGCTCACCGATGACATTATTACTACACCCTGATGGTGCTACGGAGAGCTTTGCGGTTTGCAGGAATTTCGCCACTCGGTTGGGCTCTAACACCAGAAATGCCTGCAATTTTGCTACAAGCAGAAATCAACCCCCTGAAATCGTGCTCTTTCACTTCAAATGCCACCTTAAACTGCCCATTGTCTCTCAAGGAGATGACGAAGCAGTTCAACAAGGCAAGGCTGACGAGCTCGTCAGACAGGGTATGTCTCTAAGGATTCTGAGTATGTCCTTCGGTTCTTGCAAACATCTACTAAAACTGGACACTTTTAGCACCAACCAACCACAGATGGGAAAATGGCTCAACGTGTCATGTTTCTAGACAGATCAAGCTCACGGTTCCTGGAGGCTACCTTTTAGGTGGAGTAAATAAAATAAATAAATACATGGCGCAACAGCTCTTTGAGTGCCAGGGCCTAGCTTCTCGCAACCACTCATGTTGTGTGCGTTATATTTTTCACATGAATGGAAGGGACCTACAGTTTAGTGCCGTATCCGAACGGCGATTTGAGAAGCTTTTTTCGAGACAACAATGCTCTCGGATGTTTGTCAGACGCTCGCGAGAGGTGGGACCGTGAAAAAACTTTTTGGTGTTTTGTAGGATGCGAACTTGGAACCTCACGCGTAGTGATCCCACACACTAACCACTTACGCCACGGCGCCCATTTTAGGTGGAGTGGGGTATGTATAATTCCATTGCAAGGAGAATCACCTCAGTAACGGTGTCAGCCCATGGTAGTGATGCGAACAAACTCCCAGTCAGACAACCTGCAATTCTAAATCAAGCGACGCACGGTGCGCTCGTTGTCCTGCCATTGGTGCCGGTAGCGGATGCGATTCCGATATTAGCGCATGGTCTGAATTTCCTAAAGGTACAGTCATCTTTATTGTGTAACTATCTGTCTCTGACGTAAGAAAAAGACCTGAGGTATTTTCACATTTATTTGGGTCGCCTGGAACCATCGTGGGCTTCACCTTGGCTTCCAGTCATATTAAAGTATCGTTGTCAACTCGAGTTATAGACGTTGAAATTGCTGAGGACAATAACTTCGACCGTGATGTGATGGATCTGTATCCAGCCGGTAATTATGAGAGCGGTAAAGTCTGCTCTTAAACTTGGTGGAGCCATGTATAACGAGTTTAAGTCACATAACGTAGAGACAATCAGGTTCCATCCACTCCTCCTCCACCCACAAGCCAAATTTGCCTTAGGAAATACACAAAGTCTACCTTTGAATCGAAAGCGGGTATGAGTTTGTAGACCGGGCAACGATGCTAGGTGGAGGCAGTTGATGAACTTATCTTAGTTTCAGTCAAGAGTAGGATATGGGGTTTCTTTTACGATATTTGCTTGCTGATGGACGGTGTTTACGTTAATGTTGTGAAATTCCAGACCTCTTCCGTTACGAGGTAGTGGGTGTTGTTCTCCACAGCAGACGAGCAAGTGGGTATATGTCAGTGTAGATTATTGTACGCATGTTGTACCCCCGGAGATGTGAGTCCGTCGATAGGTTACGCGAATTGCTGCCAGATTATCTGGTGACTCACATAAGAACACGGGGACCCTCAGCGATACCCGTATATCTCTGGAAGCGAGAGAAAGCAAAAAAGTTGTATGGGGTTATATGATGCTTAAAAGTAGACTTGTCTGTTTGACGTGGTTGAGCGCGTCTCGAATAGGAATCTTGTCCAACCGAATTTGTTGCAGAAATTCATGATCATCGACATCGGTATGTCTGCCAGTTCCTGTAGTTCTTCAAGGTTTGCCAAGTAGGTTTCGATGGCGTCTGCTGATGCCTGGATATGGACATAGAAATTGGCTGGTGTCCGCCTCAACGTCCGGGTTGCCACAACCTCTTCTCATCTGCTATCAACTATATTAAGCATTATATTGGTTATTGAAGATTTTGCGTATGAAATGGTCATCTAGACTCTTTTGTCGAGTTCCTGTTCGGGCCAGTTAATCTGCTTTTTCATTCCCGCTAATGTCTCTAATGCTAATGACCGCTAATCCGTCCACTTTAGACTCTGACAACTTGTTTCACATGCCGTACCGCAGTTGCACTGCAACTGCACCGCAACTGCACAGCAACTGCACAGCAACTGCACCGCAGCCGCAAACAATGGTACCGCAACTGCATCGCATCTGCAGCGCAGCGGCATTGCAACGGCACCGCAGCCGTACCGCAACGGCATCACAACTGCACCGCAGCCACACCGCAACTGCACCGCAACTGCACCGCAACCGCACCGCAATGGTACCGCAACTGCATCGCATCTGCACCGCAGCCGCACCGCAACAGCACCGCAGCCACACCACAGTCGCACTGCAGCGGCACCGCAACTGCACCGCAGTTGCACCACAACTGCACCGCAGCAGCACCGCAGGGCCACCGCAACTGCACCGCAGATACACCGCAGTTGCACAACAGCGGCACCGCAGCTGCTAAGGGGCAGCAAAGTAAGGGGAAACGTCCTCTGCAAACACATAATTTTTAATCAGAATTAAAAAAAAACAAAAGTGTCTCATTTTGTGTTGCCCTACGTCGGTGCCTAGTGTGCCTTACTATAAATCCATCACTGCTTTCCGTTCAAGTTGGATAATTATCCAGCTTCATGTGACATAACTTGTCCATCGGTTTAATATTTACGAGTATGTCATACTGTTAACGGCAGCCATCGAATATAACACATCTACGAATATTTTTTTAAACCTCACAGAATGCGATTGGTTTTAAAACTACCTGCTTACCGTCAGTCAGTTTTATAGCTAAGCATAGATCTACACTTTCTAAAATGTCATTCTATTTTTTTTATTAATTTACAAACACAGTAAAAATTTTAAGTAACACAAAACCGAAATATAAATTAACAAAAAAAAAATTGCGTTTGTTTATGGAAAAAAGTCGTTCTGAGCCAAACTTGGGCCGAACTCGTCTGCGGATACCTTTAACAAGTGAAATAGTAAGCGCCATGATGGATTTCAATGATTCCAGTGAATATGAAAGTTCAAATTCTTTAACTGAATTGGTGAGAAAGGAAATTGAGAGTTGCCTACGAGTATTGGATGCCAACATAGAAAGCTGTATCAAAAGAGAAGAACTTTCAGAAATAATCAATCAATGTTTAGAGGAAAAGCTTCCACTTTGCCTTCCTACATCGACTAGTAATGCAGCCAACACCACATCTCCCGTGACAAATGATAGAGACATGGAGGTTACCATACAGTTTGTGGACAACGACTCAAATAGTGATCATCTAAAAGAGAACTTTTCAATATTGGAACAACGAATTAGTACTCTTGAGTCGAGAATTTCTTCTGTTTTCCAAATGATTCCAAGGTTGAAAAAGATTTCGGGAAAATTTAAAATCGACAGAAAGACATTACAACAAAGTATTGATAAGTACTTAGCAGCTGCTAAAGCTGATCGCGCTATTATCGAGGACACTGCTAGGAAACCCATTAATAAGCCCAGGATAGAATATAATCCATATGACGATATGTACTATGAGTGGCGGCAGAATAGAATGAATCTATTGCACTACAAGCAGTCTGAATGCACTTTACAGTTAAATAGAAAATTAGAAATGGAACAATTTCACGGTCCTCCTGTATATAATACTTTGCCAGCAACTAGTAACCCTAAACCAAAGCCCTATAAAGTTAAATTTATAAATATAGAAGATCTTGTGCAAGAAATCAAATAAAAATGGAATAATGTCTTAAATTTAATTTGTTCGTGTTTTATGTTGCACATACGCCCTAGTGAACTGATTTCATTTTCTATGCGAGGAATGTGAAAAGGATGTGAGGTTCAATTTACGTACGCATTCTATATGCTGGTCATATCACAAAAGAATCACAAAAGAATTGAATCGGTGAGTGAAAGAACAGTATAAGCGCCAAAAATTGCATTTTGGTCTTAAATAGCCAAAATGCTCTACATATGTAAATCTACCAATCAGCAAAATAATACCACATTAGAGAGCCAAATGTATACAAAAAATGGAATACGCTTCTTGCTGATTGTATGGGAGTGCAGTACAAATGCGTTTAGTTTTTGCTGTTTTTCTCAAAAGCGATATTTTGTACATGTACTGTTCTTTCACTCACCGATTCAATTGTACCCGAAGTGGAGTGTTTCAGTCAAGTAAAATAGTGACGATACAATCTGTTTTGAGTTGCTGAAGTCATAGAAAGATTTTAATGAGTATATTTTTTCTAAGAAGTCTTAAGGCTGTGAGGATAGACAGTATAGGTTTTTATTATGTAAATCCTTGAAATACGGAGTAACGAAATTAGCTATAACAAGCACGTGCAGAATAAAAAAAAATCGAGTTCAGACTGGGTAGACATTTTACTGAGAGTATTTAAATACCCTGAGTTGTAAGATTTGAACCGGGATTAAATTGAAACATTTCTGCTACATTTGTCACACAACAGAACAGAACATTTTGGGTTTACAGTGGCTTGTTAGAAGGGTCGTTAGCATCCCAGATTTTGTTACTTTACTCCTATCTTTCATTACCTTTTATAGATAATGAACCTTTTTGTATTACATGAAGTTCCGGCATTGCGCCTAGCTTGGCAATTTCTTTATCTACACTCCACACTACATGGTCTTATACTCAGTGCAAGGTGACTTTATTTACCTTTATTGAGGAACTTTCGAACCAAATTTTAATTAACAAGAAGTTCAATACTGAAATAGTATTAGGTACGCATTTTACAACATAGTGGGCTGTCGCACTGTTATTTTTGGTCGTTATCAGTGATGTTCTTCGTGCAGCCCTCACAGTAAATAACAGCGGCTTAAAGTAGGCAGTTAAATCTTATCTAAAACATCTGGTCCACGCTGACATTTGTTTGCTATCGCATAGAATTATGGATCTGCATCAAATGGTTCATAGTCTGTAAGTCAAAGCAAAGACAGCAGGACTAAGAATTAACACGACGAACACAAAAGCACTGAACCTTACAACTTCCACCGCTCAAGTAAAACAAAGCAGGTCAGGAAAGTCCATAACTTTCTATACTTGGGAAGTATAGTCTCGGGCGACGGTGGCACCGAGCTTGATGTAGACACAAGAATCGGGAAAGCGAAAATTGCGTTCGGCATGCTATCGAAAATCTGGAAGAGTAATGTTTATATCGTTGTCGTCGTCGCCGTCGTCATCGTCGACGATATAGACATTATCGGAAGAACTCAGCGAGCTGTCACCGGTGCGTTTGCAAGCATTGAGGCGGAAGCGGCCAAAATGGGTTTAGCGATAAACGAGGGCAAAACCAAGTATATGCTGTCAACAAGAAGGGACAGCCAACGCCGACGAATTGGACAGAACGTCACAGTGGGCAGCTATAACTTCGAGGTAGTAAGGGACTCTGTCTACCTTGGCTCTGCTATAAACTCGAAAAACAAGATCCGAGCTCGGGGTGAACCTGGGCCTCTCCATTTAGTTAATTGCCTCCAGTCGCGCACTCCAAGTTGGTCGAGGTCCCCTTGAACTTGTGCGCGCCACCTACTGTGTCGTCCCTCGGGGTTAGATTCGAAAACTCTGCTGGCCGGAGCGTTGGTGTCCAAAATTCATTTTTTTTACTAGATCGATGTCGCTGTACAGCTTGTATAGTTCGTCATTGAAACTTTTCCTCCAAAAACTTATTTATCTTATTTATCTTAACTATCTTACGAAGAATTTTTCTCTCGAAGCGACCAAGGATATCTTCTTCTTCCGCTTCAATAAAGTCCATGGTTTAGCGCCATAAAACAGGACTGGGATGATCAGTGGGCGCCGTGGCGTAAGTGGTTAGTGTGTCGGATTACTACGCATGAGGTTCCAAGTTCGATTCCCAGAAAATACCAAAAAGTTTTTTCACGGTCCGACCTCTTGCGAGCGTCTGACAAACATCCGAGAGTATTGTTGTTACGAAAAAGCTTCTCAAATCGCCGTTTGGATTCGGCATTAAACTGTAGGCCCCTTCCATTCGTGTGAAAAATATAACGCACACAACATGAGTGGTTGCGAGGAGCTAGGCCCTGGCACTTCAAAGAGCTGTTGCGTCAAATATTTGTATTTGTATTTGATGATCAGGGTCTTATATAGAGTCTCCTTAGTAGTTTGACTTGGAACTTTACTGTTGATTGCCTTATGAGCCAAAAAAAAAGCAGATTGGCAAGAGTTATTCTTAACTTGGTTCCTGCGCTGGTGTCGTTTTCAGAATTAATAGCAGAGCCAAGGTAGACAAAGAAGGTAATCGTTAAAGAGATGATGAGTATCGATTTAGACTTCTTGGGTTTTCTTCAGCGCGCCGTGGCGTAAGTGGTAAGTGTGTCGGATCACTACGCATGAGGTTCCAAGTTAGAATCCCAGAAAACACCTAAACGTTTTTTTCACGGTCCCATCTCGCGAGCGTCTGACAAACATCTGAGAGTATTGTTGTCACGAAAAATCTTCTCAAATCGCCGTTCGGACTCGGCATTAAACTGTAGGTCCCTTCCATTCGTGTGAAAAATATAACGCACACAACATGAGTGGTTGCGAGAAGCTAGGCCCTGGCACTTTAAAGAGCTGTTGCGCCAAATATTTGTTTTTATTTGATTTTCTTCAGGATCTGTCGAAGTGTAGAGATTTTATCGATGGTGGACTTTCCTGGCCTGAAACCGGACTGATAGAGGCCAATCAGGCTGTTTATGAGAAGTTTCAGGTGTTAACACAATACTGCAAAAAAGATCTGTTATGCAATGTTGGGGAGACTGATGTTTCTAAATTGACGTAACTGAGGGGATCTCCTTTCTTATAGTTTTACCCCTGGACTATTTACGTGGTTAATAGTGTTGAGTAAGTGGGTGAAAAATGGAACAGAGCATTTTAATCGTGTAAATTTGTGTTTTCCCGAAAAAAAAACTATTAGCTGGTATAATTTAAAAAAATCTAGGCGAACCCCACAGGCGGATCAGTAGAAATGCGGTGCAGTGGGAGGGCTATGATCCCTTGTTTTCGGATCATAACCTCGCTGATAAAAAAAAGGTAAAAGAAGAAGAAGAAGAATTTAAAAAAAGTCTTAAACGCTAAGAGAGCTGCATAAGGACTACTCCCTCACTTTTTGTACATAAAGCCACTATAAAAAAAAACCCATCTACATTGAGAAATAAATTTAAACATATAGTCCGTGTTTTCTATATGCCAATTAAAATTATTTATTAAAACGAACAACATAGTTAAATTGTAAGTAAAAAGGTAAAATACAAATTTACATAAAAAAGCCTTTCCGACTGCAAATTAAATCGAAACCAAAATCCCCTAGTACCACCAACAAGTGAAATAAAAATTTTCCTCATGGACTCTAAAGAAGATTGCACTTCTAACAGTGAACAGGAAAGTGAAAATGCCATAACAGAGTATCTGAGGAAAGAAATTAAAAAGAGTATAGAAAATTTGGATGCCAAAATAGAGACCTATGTTAAAAGAGAAGAACTTCCAGAAGCGATCGACAAATGTATTCAAGAAAAGGTGACAGTACGTGCCTGCCCACGCACCGATGATGTAGTTTCAAGTACATTTCCTGTGTCCGATCACGAAGAAGTACAATTTACCGTAGAGTTTACGGATGATAGCTCTAATAGTCGACAACTGCGCCTGAGCGAGATCTTTACGTTGATGGAGCGACGTATCAGTTTTCTAGAGTCTAGAATTGGTATACTATTACAGATGAAGGGGTTTAGAAATATTTCGGACAAATTTAAGATCGTGGGGGAGACATCAGAACAAGTGCGAAAAATTGAGCAGCGCATGGCTTCTGGTGAGAGTTGTGGTACTATTCCCGCAGAGACTGTAAAGACACCAGACGATAAGCCGGAATCAATGGTTAATCCGTATGACGACTTATACTATGAATGGCGGCAGAAAAAAATGAATCAATTGCAGAATAAAAAGTCTGAAAGCGATTTACGGCTTAATAGAATACAAGAAATAGAAGCAAATCTTCCTCCTACGATTAACAGGGACTGTTTTGTTCAATATATAAAATCGCAAGATGTCTTGGATTAAATCAAATAAGTATCTTGTGTTGTAGAGTTCTGAACAATATTGTAGTAAAAGTCACTTTATAATTCAGATTCTGTTCGTTTTTTATTTATTTTAACAGTCCTTCATGCGCTAATGTAGATGGATTTCTGGTCAGTTTGGATGTATGAGAATACCATAGAATAGATGAAAGGCGGATGAAAGCTACTTTCACACATTTCACGGCGTATTATTCATTCAGGATGCATGTTCATATGCATATATATATGTTGATGCTTTGTTGGGTGATTTTTTTTGAATTGACATAATCAATGCTGTTTGGAGAACTGAACGAAAACCTGCTTGCTAACAGTTCTGAAACTCGTATTTAGAGGACTGTTATATTTCTCACCGTAGAAAGCTCGCAGGTACCCTTCGAATATCCAGCAGGATAAAACGATTAACATCCAATGATAGTCCCGGTGGTTGATCAACCCCTGGATATGCAATTTGAAAAAGTTGCAAGATGTATACCATATGCCGACAGCTTTTGATAGAGGAATTTGATTTTCGCTCCATTCTTCGTTTTCCTATTTCGGCGATCTAAAAACACTTTACTGCATTTCTACTGATCCGCCTGTGGGGTTCGCCTATTTTACCTTAGAATATATCGACAGGATCCCGATCACTTGGTTACTGAGGCCAATCAAATGCTCGTGTCGACACATTTGTGATCCAGGCGTTTATAGGCCTGCCTCGCGATGTCTTTGGAACTTTAATTGATATTGCCTTTATAACAGGGTTCAAATGATCTATTCTTTGAACGTGGCAATACCAACTAAGCCGCTCGCGCTCTATTTTTCGTAAAATGGTTTCCTTGACGTAAAGGCTTCGACGGATCTTCGAACTTCCTATTCGATCAAGCTTTGTCACTCCTGCTGATTTTCGCTCCATGTCTAATTTTTATGAGGCACTGTATTAACATTACAATGGTAGATAAAAAACAAAATTGTTGATGTGCAACTAATGTTACCAGTAAGTTATATTGTGTAGTGCTCATGGGAAGACATCGAAAGTAAGATTCATAGGTGTTCACAAACGATTGTTAGACATCGAAGTAATAAGATCAACTTCATATTCGCCTTAACGGCACAAATATAGACTTTATTGATGTAGCTATGAACGTAACAGTTAATTTATTTTAATATGTACGCGTCAATAAGATTGAACATTGTTTTTTTTTTAAGTGATGAGAGGTTATTATTTAATTTTTTCTAACGATAAGCACACAAGCTGAATTTATTCTACAATATTCTACATATAATGGAATTTATTTGATTATGTTGAATAAACCATAAATGTTCTACACTAAAACAACAAGTACATATGTGTAGTATTATATATTAATGCAAATTGAATTAAATATTTATCGTTTAAATGTGTGAACGTGGCAATACCAACTAAGCCGCTCGCGCTCTATTTTTCGTAAAATGGTTTCCTTGACGTAAAGGCTTCGACGGATCTTCGAACTTCCTATTCGATCAAGCTTTGTCACTCCTGCTGATTTTCGCTCCATGTCTAATTTTTATGAGGCACTGTATTAACATTACAATGGTAGATAAAAAACAAAATTGTTGATGTGCAACCAATGTTACCAGTAAGTTATATTGTGTAGTGCTCATGGGAAGACATCGAAAGTAAGATTCATAGGTGTTCACAAACGATTGTTAGACATCGAAGTAATAAGATCAACTTCATATTCGCCTTAACGGCACAAATATAGACTTTATTGATGTAGCTATGAACGTAACAGTTAATTTATTTTAATATGTACGCGTCAATAAGATTGAACATTGTTTTTTTTTTAAGTGATGAGAGGTTATTATTTAATTTTTTCTAACGATAAGCACACAAGCTGAATTTATTCTACAATATTCTACATATAATGGAATTTATTTGATTATGTTGAATAAACCATAAATGTTCTACACTAAAACAACAAGTACATATGTGTAGTATTATATATTAATGCAAATTGAATTAAATATTTATCGTTTAAATGTGCTTCTTCTCCACTAAATGTAATCTCAGAAGCTTCTTTGTTACTTTCTTTTCATATCTTTCTCTCATTTTTCTCTACATTTACAATTAATAAATTCTTTAGATATTCTTTCACTGATCGAATGATGCAGTTTGCCAAATTTATTCCTCTGCTGCTCCAGCGGCTCCAGTTTCCAAAATAGCCTCGAATGCGAAGGGTTGAAAAGCATAACCCTGACCGGTGTAGAATTTACTCTGGAATTCAACCCTAGAAGCAAAACAAAAAGCAGCACTTAGACCAGGGAACAAAAGCATGATTCCGTAACTTACCAATGTAAACGTAAGGTATGTAAGAAAGCAGACAGACCCTCCATCAAGACCAAAATACCAACAGTAAGTATAGCCCAAAATGCGAATACAATCCATAACATAATACCGCCTAGCCAGCCATCTTGACGCAATCCAATCGATAATACCATATTCCATAAGACTTCAGCGAGTTCTAATGTGGGAGTTTGGAGAAAATTAAAGTCAGCTCTAAGATCGGGGCAGAGGTTAACACTTACGAGCATGAGCTAATGACAGAGCCCACAAACGTAGATACGATGCTGTATGAGACACAGATCCAAGTACATACTCAATAGTGTGAATTCCTTGATGAATTAGAAGTTCCGACATCTCCTCCTCCTCATGGTGTCCTCCATGACCAGCTCCGCCATCAGTATGTGTCATACCATCGGGATTTACTCCAGCTTCAGCGTCACCATTTCCAACTGGATTGATCGGTTGGATCTGCAAATAAATATGATATCAACTCTCTTACCACACAGAAATGGAACATAAACAAGAACATGAATCTAGTGTAAACTGGTTAACAAACAACTAACCTCTTCCTAGTGTTTTGGAATTGGGAATGTTTGTGGTGTACAAATAGAGTAAAAAAATAATTAAAAGTACGTCTAAACACACTCCACACACATATTTTAAGAACTAGCTCGAAACAGATGGAATTTAATGGAAAGCGTGTTGTGGAATTCATTTGAACGGCGCAGTGTTTCAAATGAATTCGAAAAAATCAAGCAGATGACTACAGATGAGACGTTGTGTTGACTGACAATTTTGTTGTGTACTTACATTAGCATTTTTCCTCTGCTTCATGATGTGGAGCGGCTTGCCAAGGAACATTACTGGGACACAGGCCAACGCAATTATAACAAAGAGCTTCTCAAAGAACGACTGTCCGGCATACATATATGCGCTACAATCTTTTGGAGGCTCATTTGGCTTCTTAAAGAGTACCATGTTGATGAAGGTGATGAGAATCGATGGAGCACAGGTGGCCGAATATGGTGCTACAAAAAATTATCCAAATATAAAAACTAAAATGCAACAAACTACAAACTGGCGTATACATACCAGGCCTATCGGCAGCATATCGATTCCACTTGACGAACATCAGTAAAGCCATGTAGAAGAACAGGAACAACAAAAAGACCAATTGTGGAATGAATTCGAAAATAATCGAAATACGATTCTTGAAGTAACGATGATTGTGCCAACTCATGATAACGCCAAAGATCATGTGGATCACACCGAAAATAATGGAAATCTTCATCTTGTAGGCATTCTGGAAAATGATTTTATTGGCGCTAGCAATCTGCCATACAGGGTCCATTCCAAAGGGATAGGGATACCCTTCGTAGTCTTCAGAACCTGGATCCAATTGCAAATTCTTATTAGACATAACAGTAGAAGTGTTGTAGTGGATTTTCCAGTGTGATCCAAATATATTCAACGATTTCGAGAATATGTCATTGTAAATCAAACCAGTGTACATGGAAAACACTCCCATCAGAAAGATAATGTAGCGACCACCGAAGAAAATATTCCAAATCTCATTTTCCGTTTTGCGAGCAGCCAATCCCTTCTCCTTGCGTATCATCCACAATCCGAAAAGGGCCATAATCGCTCCGTGTCCCAAATCGCCAAACATCACAGCGAACAGGAAGGGAAATGTAATGATCGTATATGGAGCCGGATTCATTTCACGATAAGTAGCTACACCATATGCATCGATGAGGGCCTGAAAAGCCTTCGTAAACTTATTTGTGCGGTTATAGGTAGGCGGATTCTCAAATGTTTGCATTCGATTGAGAATTGGCGGAACCGATGAGCCTGAACGTTCCGTACCACGACGCAGAGCCAGTTGAATGGTTTCTATATCCAGTACTGGCACCCAGCATTCAGCAATCAAACACTTCTGGGTAACATCCAAGTTAAATAGATTTAGCGTATGATAGATTGCCTTAATCTTGCGAACTTTGACAAACCAATTCTTAAGATTTTTAGCAGCGGCTACCAAAACCCGATGACGATGATCTTGGGTCTGTCCCAAGACAGTGTTGAGATCTTCGATGCGTGTCATTACACCCATGGCCATTTCGCGACGATCAGCTGGCGCTTCCGGGCAGGGATACAGAGTAGCGCGAAAACCTTCGCAAATCTTTTTCACACGAGTTTTTAGTTGATCACCTTGGAAGAAGATGATGAACACTGACTTGTACACTTGATCACCCTAGAGAAAGAGAAAGAGAAGGAAAATAATAAGCGCTGTAGTTGCTTGGATGCTCATTACTCACATTAGATGGATCTTCCAAGGGAGATTCAATCATAGCCTGACGTAGAAACACATTTCCACGACATGCGCGCCATAACATCCTTTCGAATGCTGGCAAACGCTCGCGAAGGATCACTCCAGCGACAAAGCTGTACATGCGCATTGTGAAAATAGGGGGAAAATAATTTAATTCAATTATACTAGTACTATATATAGTGATTTTGTACATGAAACGATTAGTTCAATTTTCGATATTCACTGGAGACAAAATACATTATTTGAAAGACCTGTGTTACTCGCTTACATATGAGAAAGCCAATTTATAATCGTTTGATACGAAATTCTGCCGCATTTACAGTCAGTCACAGATTAGTCTGAATTGAGTTCTGAGAAACAAATGTGATCTCAGCAAGCATATTGCACTTAAAACGCTGGTCACGAAAGATTTCAATGCATTGTGCAGAGTTTTTTGTCCCTTCGCCATTCAATCATACATGTTTCCTGCTTGGAAATCAAATTGGAAGACCAAATCTCAGACCTTCCCGAGGCAAATACAAAAGTAATTGGATACTCGTTTGGGTGCCCCAGATGCTAGTTTGCAACTGACTGAAATCGACAAGCACTTGGTATCGAATCAAGACATAGTTTAAAGTAAAACTTCGAATGAAGTTTTATCTTGGTACTCGTATCTTGGCATAAATAAATACAGATTTGTTAATATGTTCCAAAAGATCTTTAAAATAAATAAAATACAAGGTCTCGTCGGAAAACATATACGCCGTGTTAATTACGTGCCACTCAACATCACATTTCACTTTTCTAATGTGATGACTAGCCGATAGTGTGCTGAGTCGAGTTTGAACATATGTATCAACGCCGGAGAAATACTGTCGTAGCCAGTAGATCATTCCTCAAAACATGCGAAACGCTTAAACATTCCTGTATTTTCAATGGTTTCGCGGTCGAGATGTAAAACTGGCTACTCGAATCCACCTCTAAGCTATCTTACATGCGAATAGTTTTGCCAGAAACACCAATGCAGATGTTTTCTCATAAGAACGTTATGAATAGCTGGACTAACTCGCAGAAGTTAGTCTGAACTTGAGAGCTCGACGAGTTTTTCTGAACATAGGAAAATATTGGAGAATAGTCTGTCTATAGTGGATCCTTCACCTGCATTGATCTGGATATAATCAGCAAATCGAGACGCAATAGCATTATTTGCTCGGATTGCGTTTGTAAAGTTTCTAAAGATGCGAATACTGTTCCCATTAACTCTAAGAAAAGCAGACCGAAAAGTCCGCTGAGAACATACACAAATGTATTTTTTGGTGATTCATGATCATCTCGACCCTAGAAATGACGGCCATGGCAACCGTCTCCAATAAGAACTGTAAAGAATTAAATTTATGTTGTCATAAGAGGAGCAAATATAAGCTAAACCAATTTAGGTGCATGCGCGTTCACGCGCTATGACCAGTCTTCGATAATGATATGATCTGATATGTGTTCATATGTACCATACAATCATATGTATATAAACACTCATTGCGTTTAGTACTATGACAAGTTTATCCAGGCGAAGTTGTAGAGGATCTTAAGATTTCCCCGATCACACGATATTTACCTACGACTTTAAACGCGTATTTGAACGTAGTTGAATAGAAAGGAAAATGCTCCGACAGCCGAAAGCGACCAAAGGACTAAATAACCATTCCGACACACGTACGATGATTTTGAAAGTCTGAAGCGTGTATAATGAGAGCCCAGAGACTAAGCCGGCGATAGTCTGTAAGTCTTCCATCAGTTAGTATGGAACAGTTGAACTGCTTCGCAGTATTATAGTTCCCTATCACGAGCTTCCTTTAAATCAAGTATTAAAAGACTCAGCGCATGCCTGCTTTTGCTAGATGTATTTCTGGTAGAAAGAAACATTCGAAGACTCCATACGTATATAAAGGACTTATGCCCGAATCAGCAGGTTGCCGTAAGCAGTTGCATCTTACAGATTGGAAAGTTCTTAGAAATTAAATTGCTGAACATAAATCAAGGGAAATTAAATTGCTGAACTTAAATCAAGGGGGAACGCCACGTTTGAATGCTGTAGAGTCTCGCGTGCACAAATTAAATTTTAAGAATCCAACAACAACAAAATTAAAGAATCTCGCAGGCTCAATCTCGAAAAATCTCACGGCGGGACTGGTAACACGCCGCATAGCGGCGTTCTGATCGCCTACAAGTGAAACCCAAGGTTGTCCTGTGTATGAGTCGAAAAATGTCCCATAGTGTGAAATCCTTTTAACTCATGAAGCGGGCTGTTAAGTTCGTCTCGAATTTTAATCATATTCCGCGAGATTTTGTGCATGCGAGATTCTGTGTGGATAAATTTTGTGATGCAGGATTTTGTGGGCGAGATTTTGTGACGCGAGATTTCGTGGCCAGCCCAAATCAAGACCTGTGTCATAATTGCAATTTGAAGGCAACAATAAAGGCCAGATGATTACGCTATTTCCTCATATCTATACATGTAAACAAACTCTGTTGCAAAACACACAACGTAGAGAAGTTTGGAGAAATTCGGGACGCTAAAAATGAGTTGCAGTCAGGTAAAAAGCATTGCAGATACATACATACACAGTATGTAATCTATTCTGTACGAAACAAATTATCTATATTAGCTGTACGACTTGAAACAAGTACTAGAATTCAATACCGAATGCAAAAAACACAATAACTCGGACACCATCCATAGAGTAAATAGGTATGCACTGAATCCAAAATATCTCCATTTACCTATCTCTTCTCTTCATTTCCAACTAACTCGAGCAATTGAATTAAAAGAGTTAAACTCTTAGCCATAAGTTGATATACATATTAAAAAAAAAAAATTATTTGGCTGAAAATATATTTATAAAATTTTATTATTTTATGAATCCATAAATACGAAGATAAAGCATTTACCGAAACTTTATGCTTACACTGTTGGCAAACACATTAATCACCATTTAATTGTATCCACCGCCTAAAAGAATGATTAAATACGTGATCCCATAAATACGAGTAATACAAAAATATATCCTCATTTGGGGATAGCGTTATAAAATATTTATGATGAAATGAACGAGTAAGCGAGTAACACATTTCTTTACCTTAACAAATAATTGTCTTAAAAACAATAGTGTATAATTCCATTATATATACATAAATATAAATATATTTATTTTAAAAATGCACATATTCATTTATCATAGCACGTAAAATAAAAAGGGAACTCAAAAACAGGGGAAAACGAGGAATCATTCTATTCTACTCGCACAACATAACATGTCAACTACAAGTATCTACGGTATAAAAATGAAAAAAATAAACAATTCATTAAAAAAGCAAAATAATAAAATCCTTAAAGCACAGACAATTGATAACAGACATATATCATTGTTTCTTTTCTTTCCAAAATATGGACAACATCCAATACAAAAATTTCTTCTTTTAGAAAAAAATTATAAATATAATGAAATATGGGTTTCGTTTTTATTAAACAAAAAAAAAAATCAATGGAACAGTGCATGAATTATTTGGAAGACAAATACAGAAATGAAACGAGGAAAAGCACTAAAATGTAAACAACTTGATGAAGACTGATAAACATGAGCAAAAGGTTAAACTTTGCTGCAATTTTTTTTTTTTTTTTTCGTTTTGTTTTCAATGTTACGAACCATGGCAGATACTCTTCACCACGCTCATGTGACTTTTCCAGAAAACTAAACAAAAAATAATTAAAGATAGAAAGTTTGTTTCAAAAATCATCCTTTTGGAGTAAAGCATACATATTTTTTTTATTTTTATTACAAGATCTACACAGAATACCAATTTGTCTCACTAGCTTAATGTTGATACGATTGAAATTTGTGATACTTGGAAAGATTTTCGAATAGAAAAAGAAGGTTTTAGTGCATTATAAGAAAGTACATACTTAACTACTTATTACTATTGATTTTATGGCAACTGCTTTAATATGAGTTACAGCTTTGTTCCCTTCTTAGTAAGCACCACTTTAAGGAATGTTCACCTGAACTTAATTATGTATCATATACTACACGTCTCTGAAAGTCCATAGAGCCCAAACTATCTGTTATTTATTTGCCAGCTGGTTATCATGTATTCCAACATGGCTCCCAGTAAGAGACGTTTTTAATATTGTATACATACATATATGAATTTGTTCATTTAAAGCTTGACTCTGGAGCTCCGTGTTAATTACATCTTAGCCAACTAGTCCAATGATTTGGCTTTAATGGTTGATATCTCATTGATTCATTTCTTAACAATTTTATGATATTTTTCATATTTAGGATTAGAGATAGAGTGCTTTATTTGTAAGTAATTTCTCTAATGTTAGCTAGCTGATTTATTATTGTCAAAGGTAGTTTCACTCCAAAGGCAAGACAACAGAAATAATAAACAGTTTATGCTCTAAACGGAAATTTTTGTTTTCTGAAAAAAAAAAAAAAAAAAAATCCAACAGATTCTTGTAGCCGTAACTCTAAAAACGAATCACATATACTTATTTATGAGATCATGAGCTTCCAGTGTTCTATTTTTTAGTGAATCTTAAGTCTGGACCTCAAGTTTCTTGCTGTAACTCGAGAAAAATAAACATTCAGCACAAGATCAAGACATAAAAAACAAAACAATGCCGTTGGCAAGATGACTAATAAAAGTCATTTCATCGTACAAGGATCTCAGAGGTAACGACCGAGAAGCCTTTGGATGTTTTTTTTTTAAGTAAAAAATCAAATATTTGGCGCAACAGCTCTTTAAAGTGCCAGGGCCTAGCTTCTCGCAACCACTCATGTTGTGTGCGTTATATTTTTCACACAAATGGAAGGGACCTACAGTTTTAATGCCGACTCCGAACGGCGATTTGAGAAGCTTTTTCGTGACAACAATACTCTCGGATGTTTGTCAGACGCTCGCGAGAGGTGGGACCGTGAAAAAACTTTTTGGTGTTTTCTGGGATTCGAACTTGGAACCTCATGCGTAGTGATCCGACACACTAACCACTTACGCCACTTTTTTTTAAGTATACAATCTCGTATTTGACTGTATATAAGATCCAAGTGTTACTCATGAATCACATCACCATTTGTGTCGAAATGCGGTCAAAAGCAGCAACTCACACAAGACGCTTAACGAATGATACGGGGAAATCCTTCTTTACAGCACCGATTCAGCCACTCACTTATACGGGCTATACAAAAATAAGAGAAGGAAACTTTCTTTGAGGTCCTCAAAGATCTGAAACCGAGTCTATTCAATGAAATAAGAAAAACCAATACATGCAAAAAAAATTATAGGCAGTTAAGGGTCAGAGCTATAACAAGTTATGTTCTGTTTTTAACTATCACCCTGATTGTCGTTGGCGTTTGTCGCTTTTCGACGATTGTCGTTTTTGTCGTTTTATTCTTCAGATGTAGCACTAATCCATTTTCATAACCTTTACAACGTGAAAGAGTTGTAATAGTGTTCTACACGACAAACAAACTACTTAATAATGTTTAACGGTCAGCAAAACATAAGGGATTAATACAAAATTCGCGTCTTTGACGAACTTTGACGAAATCTTAAGAAAAAAGAAAGATTATCGCAAATAGCTTTGAAAAAAAGCAAACGAATGTTTTCGAAGCCCAGAAAATATTAACGTCTCACTCGTTTAAGAACATTTAGCTTTTCAAGGGATTCACCACATTACTCCCGCATTTTGTATCTTATTTAAAATTCGAGACCCAGTAAAAAGGAGGGCAATTACTTTGAAAATATGAACCAATTAGGAAAGCGGCATAATGGGGTGGCTGAAATTAACAATATCTGGATATTTACTATCTATTGTCCGTCTTTCCTAAGGTGCTGTAGCCACATTCACGTATTCTTTTCTACAGTTATCGATATTATGAATATAACTACCAACAACCGTGTTACCTTTTTGGAAGGTGTAAACGGAATGTAAATACCTTTCTTCTGTTGCTCTAAAATCCCTACACTTTCTTCCATATTTAAGCACATTCGCAGCGCAGCACAGCACAGCACATCCCCTTGGTCAAAGTAACGAAAACAATACCTACTTGGTGTAAACTAGTCGGGAACTGGCCTTGAATCCTCTTTTATTTGAGATTCGAAGTAATAACAAGTAAATTTTGCGAGTGATATAAAAAAAAAATCAGCCAAAAAAGTCAGCACTTTTATCAACTTTTAGCATGATACCAAATGCAGGAGTAAAGCGATGAATTCTTTAACGAACTAAGTGTTCTTAAAAAAGTGAGACAGTCAAAACATTAAGGCTGCAGTCAAGCATACAAACAGACAAACCGACACAATTGACACACACTTTTTTCAGCTTCTCTATAATAGCAATGTCAAAATTGATCGATATGAATTGATTGATTGCATTTTTTCACGAAACCGATATTTGCTCCACAGATACAGGAGTAAGTAAAAATCAAATAATGTGCTGTATAAGCACATACTAAGAAGTAAGGAATATGTATTGTGTACTGAATATGGTTCCTCTTGGTTAAATTTTAAGAAATTCGCTTTCTACTCATGTAAAACTCAAGAAATCAGGTTTAGCTATTCATTTATATCTTAATCACGAATAGAATGAGTCATACTTGTGGATGACCATTACAATCAGACATGGCAATTTAAATCTAGTTAATGTGTACTCAAGTATCTAACAAATAATTTCACACCAAATTATTTATTGACGATTTGTATTCAATTAGAAGTATTTTAATTCACTTCAGTCATAGAAATATCGTTCGTAAGCCACGGATGACGAACAATACACGATAATAACATTTGTTTATGACCGCAAGAGATATACCGGATGGGTGGTTTTTATTTGAATGGTGACAAATAATTCTATGGTACGAGGGATCAGGTGACATGTGTACATAATTATTTTAGCGTGAATTATTATTATTATGGTAACTTACAATGGCGGAATTCCCAGACATATTCACTTAAGCCATTGCTGCGAAAAATGCTCTTCGCCTTAAGGCTACTAACTGCTGGAAAGACAGAATACATAGTCACAGCTCAATACTTCACTCTGATCTCTTGTCAATGAGGCAACTCATTACATGATCCCCTACATGCATTTCAATCGAAATTACTCGATGAGGACACCCAATAGGGATTAATGGGCAGCTAATACTGTCATATGTGATTCTGAAATAGAAATTTATACGGACGGATTAAAGATGGACAACGGTATCAGAGCTGGTAATTTCTCGGAAAAAGTTTGCATATCCACGTCCATAATACTCCCTAATTCATCCTATTAGTAATATCGCAGGAGTAGGAGTAGCCAATCAGCCATTAAGATCCTAGCATCCACTAAAATATCATCTAAAATAGTCGGACTCTGCCGCTCAGAACTTCAAGTTCTACGGAGGCAGAATAACATCCAAATTATTTGGGTACCAGGCTACAACGGCATTAGCGGGAATGAAAAAGCGAATGAGCTTGCCCGAACAGGATTGAACCTCTGTGCATATTTAACGGACAAAAGAGTCCAGGTTCCCATTTCATACGTAAAATCTAAAATAACAAAAAATGCAAAACATGTCTGAAAGCAGATAGGAATGGTCAAAGTTAAACATTCGTAAATCTAAAAGCTATTATCCCTCAACAGGTCTTCTATAATAATAGCTACAAGAGTCATAACAAGACATAATATGCTTAGCAAACACTCAGAGAAGATGAAGCTAATTAACTTACAGCACGTTTGCAGAGGTTTTGATGACCCAGACGTTGAAGAGGACACCAGACACTTCCTATGTCACTATCCAGGCATTAGCAGACTCCGTCGAAAACTGCTAGGCAAACCTTTCTTTGAGGAATTAGAGGAACTGGCTGACACAGCAATCTCGATAATAGTGAAATTCTGCAACAAATCCGGTTGGACTAGATTTCTATTCGAAACGGGCTCAACCACACCAAAAGGATAGGTCTAAGTATCGTACAAATATTAAAATTGTCCAAACAGGTATAGGGGTATCGCTAATGACCACGTAGGCCTATGCGAACCTAACCTATATCAACCTATACACTTTAAAAAAATAAATATTTTATAAGCTTCATACAGGAAGTTATTGGATGACCTAGACAGTAATATTTACTGTCTTATTTTGCCTATGTGTATTAGAATGACTATCTGCCCATACGAGTAGATGTAGTCCCTAGTTTAGCGGCTGTAATTTCACCTTCGCACGTGTTAAGACCTTATATCTTGGCAGATTTTCTTGATAGATTTTCGAAAATCCTTTACAGACTGTGAACATCATTTCTAATTAATTGGACACCGTCCTTCACACAACATTAAACTTAGACCTCGTAATGGAATTGAAATTACTAAGGAGGCATCGCAGATGACAGCGGCAATAATTTCAAGGCTTTCTGTAATAGTTCTTGCCTATTTAAGTCTAAAACGTAGTTCGTCTCAACCAAAATTTAGCAATCCTCTAACAGGATTGGACTTTTTGCTAACCCGACTTTGGAATGCTCCCCATACGCTCCTTGGTATAGCAGCTGCTTAAAGCAATCAGAGATCAGCGGATAAAAGCTACAAAGGAACAGCAATATCCTGACAAGGTAGGCGCCAGCAAATGCAAATCTCAAATACTGACTGCCTTAACAGGGCCTTCTACATATGTACATCAACACACAAAACATGATGATTTAACATAATATATTAAGCAAAATAATTAACTTAACAGCATACCTGAAGAGACCGCTAGCACCATTAGATGTCCTTACCAAGTGTTAGCAGTTTTTTTTTAAAACTTCTTTGACGACTTAAATGACCTGACCTGAAAGGCTTTTTGGTTCAGACAGGAAGTAACTTAGTAACTATCTCTAATGGAGATCAGTTCAGTGAAAAGAACATTCCGCTGCGTTATTGAACTACAAAAGCGTCATACGCCGAACACTCACGAGTAATCAATAACAATATCTTGCGATAAAGCCACTCGAGAAGAATAAAGCGATAGCCTTGATGGTATACATGACGAACCTCTTCCAGCGTCAAATAAAAACAAAGCACGTTCTTCTTCTTCTTCTTCCTTTTATCAGCGAGGCTATGATCCGAAAACAAGGGATCACAACCCTCCCACTTCACCGCATTTCTACTGATCCGCATGTGGGGTTCGCACAAAGCACGTTACTGCATCTATTGATGAGTGGATAAAGAAAAATACAGAGTTGTTCGAAAGAGAAGAACGGGATGCTCATATTCGAATAAACCGATGGAAAGAAGCAGCTATCGTTGTCAAATAAGTAATACCTTACAACTATGAAACGATTCAACACAAAAACCCGATCAATCAGGGGTGGTATCTCTCAAAACGGTTAGTGCTTGTATTGACGACTGGGCTTCTGACGAACACAATTATGTGTGGTATGACTGTCCAGTATATTGGTTGACTAAACGAATGCTCCCGGACGTCTGTAAGAAATCAGCGACATTCTTAACTTTACCAAATCCATCCGGTAAGTAGGCATTGGCGGACAATGACAAGGAATCTTTTCTTAAAGATATGGAGAGCAATGTTTTCAGCACAAAAATAAGCTGCGGCCACAATTGGAAGCAGTGATCAGCAGGTATCGAAATACACGTATTCTTAGGTTTTATCCGAGCTTCTAAGTGCAGATGAAGAGCATTTTAAAGTGCAATCATTGCAATTCTTTTTATTATAATAACAATCGTGTGGCTAAACGATAACCCATTTAATACAATTATGAAAAATAAGAATGGGCTGTTTCTGGGTTTTTTTTAAGAAACGTTTTTGCACATTCGAAATCGAATACAAATAAAAACTCTCATCGAATTGAAGTGAGTAATACGAAGTAGATGTCTAGATTCATAACCACGATAAGAGCTTTAATCTAAACGACTTTAAGATAAGAAAAGAAAAAAGCTAGTTTATTTTGAATACAGATTAAACTTTCTTAGTTCCAAACATCACAAATTTCAACGAATCATCTATTTCTAATTCATATTTCCCTCATATCTCCACTAATTTTGTTTGCACCTCTAGGATAATATAAATTAAGTAAAAAAAAAACAAGGTAAATTAAAATTTAAATTAAAACAAAAGGAAAATACCTACCCAAGTTGAACAGGACCCCCATTGAATGTCCAGTTCGAGATTCGTCCGTGATAAGAGCACGAGTCATCGATTCAGTTGTGGTATTTAGACCACCCTCTTGCTATAATAGTATGATTCATATTGTTTCATTGCAATTTTTGTTTTGTTTCGTTTTGTTTATTACTTGTTTGTATTTTTTTTATTTTTTATGATTCATTAGTAGAGAGACAGTTATAGTTTAAGTTACACGTAGATTAGGTATCATCACAAATTTTTTTTTTTTTAATTTTATGAATGATTTGGATGAGACAAATTAAAAAGTTGAAACAACAAAAAAAATATGTTTTCAAAAACAAACAAAATCTACTTATCTACTGTTATCGGTTGTAAAACTATAAATCTTATCTTAGCTCGTTATACCAAAAATCGGATCTAATTTCTAAAATAAAAATAAAATCCACTCTGTCACTCATGCGCATTAGCTACCTCTTGGTGAGAGATACAAAAAGTTAGCGTGCTTCAGAATTAAAGTGATGAGCAGGAGCAAAGAATGAAAAGACAATAAAAAGGTAAATGATCCAAAACACCAACTTTATGAATTCGAGTTAACCCACCAAATCCTGGATGAAACTTTGTATTCTTAAACATTTCTATTGTATAATGCACCCAAACACCATGCGATTGTTCACAGATTAACAAAAAAACAAAAAATATGTGCATTTTTAAAACTGTTTACGAAAAACATTTCGCAATTGGTTTATCTTAAAATCGAAACAAAAAACGTATATAAACAGCCAGCAAAAAGCTTGCCTTAATCGAGATCGAATCGGACCGAACAATATGGTCGTCGGTGCCTCAGCAGGAGGAAACGATATTCTATCCAAATGCTTACTTAATTTTTTCTAATAATAATAATAAAATATTTCATTTTATAATAAATTACAAATTAAAAACAAGAAAAGAAAAATTAAAGCAGTAAACATTGAACAGGTAAAAAAGACCACAAAGACTAAACAAAAAATAAAATAAAAATAACGAAACAAATTTAGAAAACAATTACTTCTCCTCCAGTAAAAATTGATATTTCTGGCAAATTTGTTTGCCTTTCATAGTGAAAATGGAAGAGAGAGAGAGAGAGAGCTAATATTTACCCAAGTTTAAGATTCTGTCCCGGTTGACTGGCACGCACTGCTTCTTCACCTAAGAGCTGAGCCTGCTCATCCTCATTTTGGTTGTCGGCCATCTGTTGATAGCGTGATTTAGTGAAGGGTATTGATGGCACTGCCTGGCAACACAACCGAAACGAAAAGAAAAACAAACGAAACGCAAACGGAATGCAACGCAACGTAAACGGTAAACCGAAAATGGGAAAAACATAAAAAAAAAAATTGCGAAAAACTTAAAAAAAAAAAAATGGAATGGGGAATGCTCTGAAGGTGGGCATTATAATACGCTGTTCAAAGGCTTATGCTGATTTTTAAATATATTTGCGAAATAAATGCATCCCGGTATACAAACGGATTTGAGGAATTTTCCACTGGAATTTCTTTCTGTCATGTCCTATCCATGATTTTGTTTTTGTCAGTGTGCATTGATTTTTACAAAATTTCATCACTGTTAGTTGATCTGTATTTCAACCCAATACCCACCTTCAATAGGGAATAAATATTAAAAATAATAAAGAGGTAAGAAACCACATTTAAACAACAACTACCGGACAACAATATAAAAAGAAGCCAATAAAAAATATTAAAAGCACACTTGTTTTCTACTTACATATATGTAAAATTATATGGAGGGGTATCAACTTGATCTCTTAAGAACTAAGAAAACTTAAAATAGTCGAAAACGAGGCAGTAGCTGGAGGGTGGTTTGGAAAAGCAATGCCACTTTTAAAGGGTCAAAGAGTGTTAATTAAAGCAAATACGATCTATCATTAAGCATAGTAGCACGATACAAAGAACATTCAGCATAAAATAAAATATTTAAACATTTATGGAAGAGGCAAAATGTAAATATAAAATAATGTATTGTCGCACTAGGTGAAGTGTGAATATCTTAAATTTATATGAAATACATTAATATTCAATTCCTAAATTTTTAACTAAGATTAATTAGAAAAACCAGTTTTCTATTCGTTTTTTATTCGTTCAACTTTGGAATAAAGGTAGTACAAAATTTGTCTAATCGAAAACATCCCCATATAAAAATATAATAAGCTGAACGTTATTATTGCTTTTTTCGCAGAAGATTGGTAGGGCTTTGACATCGCCTAGAGGAACACTACCATTGCTGAGATATCTAAGGTGCTGTGTTTACCATTCTTCCCTCGTGATCGAGGTTCTAATCCCGTTTTGGCACATGCATTTTTCTGATGATTTTTTTATTAATTTGTATTTCCCAATTAATTATCAATCAACAAATCAGCCGTATCAATCATCCTCACTGATGGAATATCAATGTAAAAATATAGAAAACTTAAAGCACCAGCTAGAATGTCATTGGGAAGGGCCAATTTTAATCTCAGCATCTTATACAAATGAAACTGCAGCAGAAATTCTATATGTAAACGCGTTCGCTACAGGAGGAGTAGAGGCAGCGAATAGGTGTAACAGCTGAACTGTAAAAATAGTTTGAATCAACATCCACTCGGATTTGTACGCCTCTCTGATTATTTCAGAATAGCTGATCCATTCTCGGATCAACTGAACGTTCAATCAGTTGTTGAAATTGCCAACCGAATACAATACTGAAACTAAATTATAACTTCCCCAGTGGGAGTTCCCACCAGAGCACATACAAAATCGCGCACAGCACACAACCCGTCAAGCAGGTATAACAGAAGAGGAAACCGAAGAAAGACAGGAAGAGCACAATCAGGGAGAAAAAAAAAATGATTACCTCCAATACTGAGTGCAGATTCAAGATCTTGATCAAGGAAAAATTAATTAAATTCCGAATTTTGTAAAATATATTTTTGATTAGATTTCAGCTTCTGGATGACGGATCACGATCAAACATACACCATTTTAAATTCGACTTTAAGCAATGCAACTGCAAAAACCCCGTTCAATTTCGTGTAGTAGTTTTTGCGTGGTGCATGTGGAAACAGTTTTAGTGTATGTATAGACAGATTTTGACTATCTTCTAGAAACTCTTTTATTTCCCGAAATAAAAAGTATCGCGTTGATCCGGGACATAATCTATCAATATGTCAAGTTTCATTAAAATCCATGCAGTAGTTTCCACATGATACGTGTACAGAGAGACAAGAACGTTCGCCCATCTACAGTTTTATTATAATGTATAGAGTATGGATATAGATAGTTGAGAACCAGCTCGAACAATGTAAAGATAATTTTTCTAGAATTTTGAACTTCTTACAATTCGTCGGCGACATCAAATCGAGGTATCGATTTCCCGAATACGCACCACAACTCCAGTAAGAAAAAGCGGCAAGAGCTTTTGCGAATCATGCCATCATTATCAGTTGAGCTTGTGTATCTATTTATAGAGAGCTTAGAAGGTCGGATTGTTGGACTGCGAAGCAATGTAATTAGCCCAAACACCAAGTTGTTCGGTTCCAATGTTGTGTCCGTGTTATTATATGGATGCTGCAACTACCCCGAAGAATCTCTAAACGTTTGTGAATCAGTGTCAAACAGTTTTATAGATTTTCTGGTCGAACAGCAACTCGAGCGAATAGTAGACCATGAAAGTAACTCTGGATCAGTCACACACTTCGAAAAGGCACTTTTTATAGTAAAGAACTCGATACAAAGGACCCTATTAACTCAAGTTGGCAAAAGAGTGGGTTGACTAAGAAATACATGGCACAGAACATTGCATTGATGTAACTAGTCATCAAACTTTCCATTTTATCAAGTTTATAGTGAAGAGCAAGAAATTGAAGAACATATGTTTTTTACTGATCGAGATTTTCAAGCGAGCACAAGTGATTTCGAACAAAAAATAGGTCCGTCATCTATCGCAGGCAATATCATGGTTTATACGCTTCCATCTCAGACGATATGGCACTTAGGTGTAAATATGACAGATACTAATATGAAGGAATAAAAAAGTAGGCAAAACTTTAACGGAATCTAAGACAGAAATGGCTGAATGAGGAATAGTAAAGGTTAAATACCATTCTGCCAAAAAAATACGAATGGGATATCGATAGGTGAAAGGATGGATGTAATTTAACTGTGTAAGATCCTCCAGGCCGATCATCATAAACCCATCTTTTTGAAGATTTCCACAAAAAAAGGTAGGTTTAGGCTTGCTGAGTTCTGCTTTATCTAAATCCATTTTGAATTATATTTGCAGTTGCTTTTTCGATGTTACTTAAATTGTAGAAAAAAAAATAGCCTGGTCTTTTTGTTTTTCATCGTGCGCATAGAAAACGGCTGCACTACGTGCGCTTGACTAATCTTTAACCCATTCACAGTCAAATAGACACATGATCATTGGAAAATGATCAAACTTTCGGATCTTTTGTTATACATTCATATCTTGAAAACTAGCTGTTTGCGTTAGTATACACATAAACTTTATTGGTCGTCTTTCCGGCTAGACGCCGGCAAAAATGTTGTTGTCACGTGAAGTAGTTGAATCTGCATAACTACAATACATTTTATAAACAACAGTTACAAGTATCACCAACATCATTACTAATTCAACTAAACAAAAAGTACAAACAAAATATTTACGAATTGATTAAAATTACGTGATGTTAAATAATTTCATGTGCGTTTAGTTATATTTTCTTATGCTAACTTTAAACTTAACTGTACATTATAAAATGATTATTTCAGTGGCTAACAATATGGTGTGCAAATACTTATTTTTATGCCGTATGCTTTTGATTTTGTTTTTTCCTTATAATTTGGAATACACACCTAATAGTAATTCTAATGGAAAAATGCACATACGTTTTGTATTTTCTTATTCATTATTATTCTTTTGTCTATTAACAAATGACACAACTTTTATTAATATTATTATTTGTGAAATTAGTGTGTTGGAGAAGAAAAATGTTTATGAAAAACTAGGATTAGAAAGTGCAAAGAAAATATGAAGAATAAGATTATTCAAACTAATACTTCTACTTTCGTTAGTAAGATATAATTTATATATTTTTTTCTTAAAATAAAAGTAATTTAAGAAAAAAGGAAAAAGGAAAAGAAGAACTAAGTTGTGTTGTCGGCACATAAGTTATTTCTGTTATATGTTAAGTTTAATGCACTAAAAGTTAGCAATTTATCATGCCATTCGAACGTTAGAATCGGGATGAAATATGCATTATTTGTACGTCATATCATAAGAAACATAAAAAATGAAACAAATTCTAATAAAAAGTTTAAGAGTTTGTGAAACTCGATGAGAAATAATTAAACATAATGGTTAATATTGTTAAAATAATGAAATGAACAATGGAATCAGAATCAATTTGGGGCAGGTTATTTATTCTTTTTTGGTGAACAGACACTTACCTCATCGAAAAAGACTTGAGTCTTACGCAAAATATGCTTTAACTCGGTGAGCTCAAGAAAATTACGCTTTAAGGCTTCGGCATTTTGATTAACCTCACGAAGCTCATTCTCGAGTTTCTCAAAAGTGGCCTAAGGAGGGAAATATAAAATACGCTGAAATTAAGAATAAGATATGGCCTTACCTCCAGATCAATCATCTCCCTGGGCTGAGGAGCTTCGGGACTATCGCCGGTATCCAACATCGGAATACCATCTTTCTTTATCTCTTTTTCAAGGTACCTTAGTTTTCTTTCCATTTCATCACAACGACGAACTTCATTGACGAATTTACGTTGAAATGCATTTACATCGGGATTTAACTAAGCAATCAAACAAAATATTACATGAAATAATTGTCAGGCAACTTTAAAAATAAAAAAAATAAAAGAAACTTACATCTCTGAATTGAACTAATCCTAGTTCACCGAGCTCAGACACACAGGCGTATGCAGCTTCACTCTGAAGGAAAAGCTGACATAAGGTCATTTCCTCGCTGCGGAACAACGACCCCATGATTTTAGTCGTTCAGTTCCACACTCAAATTTGAAGAAATAAAACCACCAAATTCGCCTAGACAGATGTTGATTCTTTTTCTTATCTGGAAAAATAAGTAGAATTTTATTTACATAGTACTGATAATAAAATAATTTTTATGTGCCTCTAATAAATTTGTTGAATTGAAATTATTATTTTTGAGACTTCTTAACCGCAACTTTCCTATGTAACTGCCACGAAAGTAAAAAGATTGCTCTTATCGTACATAAGCAAATACAATTGCATTTTGGCGATTTTAAGAAAACAATTAATAGAATATGGTATTTTGCAATTTTTAGCCCAGCGTCAATAATTAAACTTAAAATACATCTGGGTCTTAATTAAATGAAAGTATTTTGGCTTAGACAGGATAATGGACCAATGCACGTTCCAAAGACATCGCGATGTAGGAAAGGCAGGCCTATAAACGCCTGGATCAGACAAATGCGACGACATCGGCATTTCATTGGCCTCAGTAACCGAGTGATCCAAAATCGGCAGGCCTGCCGATATTTTCTGAGGTCTAATAGGCGAACCCCACATGCGGATCAGTAGAAATGCGGTGAAGTGGGAGGGTTGTGATCCCTTGTTTTCGGATAATAGCCTCGCTGATAAAAGGAAGAAGAAGAATGGACCAATCTATCTATCGGGGAAATGAAAGGATTCCTACAAAAAAGTCAAAATTTACATACATATAATAAAACTGTAAATGTAAAACTGTTTCCACACGCACCACACACAAACTACAACACGTAATTGAACGCGGTTTTCGCAGTTGCATTGTTTAAAGTCTAACTTTTGAAATTGTATACATTTTATCGTGATCCGGATCTGAGATCTAATCAAAAATATCTTTTGCAAAATTCAGAATATAATTAATCTTTTCTTGATCATGATTTCGAATCTGCACTCAGTGAAGGAAATAATTTTTTTTTAATCTCCTTTCGCTGTTTACAGAAACTGAAAATTTTGCCAACTGAAAGTCAATAAGATGTTTGATCGAATATTTGGAGTTGTCTTGAGTTGAAATATTATAGACAACTGTTGTCATTGCAAGTTAAGACAGGTAATATAATTTTTTTATTTACAACCAAACCTTCTGTAATAGCAGTTTTAAAAATGTTCTCCAACTCAGAGTCGTCACACCCTCTACAAATATAATAATTTGCAATTCCTATCTGTTCTGAGTGGTTATTCGAACAGCCTTTGTACTGTTATCACCCTGATTGCTATGGATATGGAGAACCTGCTTAGAATTTGAAGAACCTAGAGCACCAAGCAGCTATTGGGATGTTTTAGCAAGCTTTCTTATGGTAGTAATACCCTCTGATATATGTAAAAAAAATATGTTTCTAGGTTTCAAACACTGACTCTTCTTTCTTTTCTTTTTCCAATGGCTGGGGTTGAGTTCTAGCTCATTTTCCCTCTTGCTTCCCAATATAAAGCACAAATATCTTTATTGTTTTGTTTGTCTGTAGATAGTCCTTTACATGTCATTAGGTGATCTTCGTCCATTGGTTGGCAAATCTCAAACACTGACTCTTCCGCTTAGTATTCCTGCGAACTACTCAATGAGCCGCCATAGATGCGAAACATACCATAAATAATGTGTCATACTCATTCCGTCGAATGAATTCCGCAATATATGTGACATTGTGGCTTAAGTCGACTCAAACGAAAGTTGAGTTCATGATACTTCACGATTATATAAACCTTTTTTCTATCAATTCCTGAGTTTAATATCTATAATGTTTTTCGAGATACATATATATATGTAGGTATATTTTTGCAGTACACGTCTTGCGTGTTTTTCGTTAGAATGGATAAACTTGAATATCGTGCGGCCATAAAATTCTTCGTTTTGGATGGGTTAACCCCTAATGAAATTTATTCAAAGTTGAAAAAAGTTTACGGGGACTCTGTTCCTTCCACGTCAACCGTTAAAAAGTGGGCAGCTGAGTTTAAACGTGGTCGCACGTCCCTCGAAGATGACCCACGTGAAGGACGCCCAAAAACCACAACCACACCCGAAACCATCGAAAAAGTGCATGATATCGTGTTGGACGCTAGGCGAGTGAAGGTGAGTGAGATAGCTGAGGCTGTGTGTATATCGGAACAGAGGGTGCGAAACATCTTACACAAAAACTTAGGGATGCGAAAGCTCTGCGCAAGATGGGTGCCGCATTTGCTGAATGCCGATCAAAAGCAAATGCGCAAACGATTTTCGCGGCAATATTTGGACCGATTCAATAGGGATCCGGCCGATTTTGTGCGGAGATTTGTCACCATGAATGAGACATGGGTCCACCATTACACGCCAGAAACGAGACAGCAGTCGAAGCAGTTGGTGGAAGCCGGTCTTTCAGCCCCAAAGAAAGCGAAGTCGATCGCATCTGTCGGAAAGGTCATGGCCAGTGTGTTTTGAGATGCGAAATGGATCCTGTTAATTAATTACCTTGAGAAAGGAAGAACAATTACAGGCGAATATTACTCCAACCTTCTTGACCAGCTGGATGCCAAAATTCGCGAGAAGAGGCCTGGCTTGAAGAAGAAAAAAAAATCATCTTTCACCAGGACAATGCACCTCTACACAAGTGTGCGTTGGCGATGGGAAAACTGCGGGATTTGGGGTACGATTTGTTCGGCCATCTCCCCTATTCACCTGATTTGGCACCCTCAGACTTCCATCTGTTCCCAAACTTGAAGAAATTTATTTCTGGGAAGCGCTTCGCATCCAATGCAGAAGTTGAGAGGGCCGTAGATGAATATTTTCACAGCCTTCCAGACTCTCACTTCCGAGAAGGAATACTGATGTTGGAGAAACGCTGGATTGAGTGTGTTGAAGTCAGGGGAGATTATGTAGAAAAATAAAATTATTTTTTAACTGAAAATCGCAGTCTTGCATTGTCAGGCCGAGAACTTTTCACCTTGCCTTCGTGTTTTCCGTAACACGAGTGGTTGCGAGAAACTAGGCCCAGGCACTTGAAGAGCTGTTGCTCCCAATATTTATTTCTTTTTTTTTTTTTTTTTATTAATAAGAATTTTCATTATTGCACAGTTTTTGCATAAATGAATTCATTGAACGTCTCTCCTGAAAAGTAATATAAAAAAAACAACTTAAGGTGTTATGCCATATTGTTATCGACTTAGTCCTACTCTAATGAGCCAGCAACTCACGTTGTACTTTTGAGCTATCTCCTATTAACCCGAATTAATCCTTTATGACTTTGAAATTGTTTTTCACCCTTGTTTGTTTCTCGAATTTTACCGAATTTTTACATTGCATACTTGAAAAGGTTACTATACGTCATTTTTGTACATAAGTGTAAAAAAATTACGAAACATAAAAACACCCTCTCAAATAGTTCATTCATAAAACGGTTTAAAAGTGGATGACACATACATTTTCTCACCCACTTGCGAAAGAACAATTTTCATGAATGGACTACATACATTATCGTACATACGTACATATGTACTGGTATATGTATTTCATATGAAACCGAAGGGATTGCAGATGAATATTAATGACACAATAGCAATAATCCTCAAGGTAACAAACTTGAAAGACCACCTTTATTTAGCAGATTTATTGTTTCCATTATAATCACATGAATGACCACCAAATATAGAAGAATCACATTAGTGACAATGTATGTGAATAAAATAATAAAGTATCGTTTCTTCGCATCGGTACCGCCAGGTACCATAATTATTGAAAAATTGCTACGAAGAATGTCACGTGCATTATTATTGTACACACTAAGATGTTATTTTACCCAATCGATCGATACTTTCAAAATGTAGAAGAAAAAAACTGTTTATATTCCACGAACCATGAAATAATAACTTCCAAACAAAAACTCGAGATCAATTGCTAATTAAATTAATTAAGTGTGATTATCAACGAACCGCGTCACAAGAATTATTTGTTGAAATCACAAAAAAAAAAATAGAAAAAAAGTCATTGCCCTTAAAGAAGAATGCGAACATGGATTAACGGTAAACTGAAGAGAAGCAGGTAATAATATTTTTGTAAGAACAACCCATGATCGCGGGGAAGGAAGAAACACTGAATTTTTCTGGATACATATCTGCAGCTAACCGCTGAAGAATTTGCAAGCACAGATGGGTGAATTTTTGAAACTAATTGTCGGATCCGTAAGCATGCGACTTAATGTGGCTCTAGGAGTATTAAGAAGTAATCATGACCTCTTGCGAAAATCACGTCATCCAAGAAGTACGAGCGGAGTTCAATAAGAATATAGTATACGTATTGACATGAATCGTTAATTATATATTTCTAAATTAGTTTCGACCATCAAACGCGCTATCTAGGAGTATGAATATCAAACATTTAGCACTAAGAACATTTGCATATTCAAAATTAAAAGTGTAAAGTTACCGAATTCGTATATACTCAGAAAACAAGGAAACAAACAAAAATTCATACACGATGGGATATTGGTGGTTTGCTAATAAACTACCTGATGATAACAAATGCCGCCCATTCTACTCATTTTAGCTTCTTGAGGTTTTCATACCCGAATAACCCTTATTAATCCAGAGTGTCTGCAATCGTAGACCACTATTTTTTAAATAGTGTTTGTTCTGTAGAAACCTGTTTTTTTTTTCTCTTAAAAATATGCAAGCATATTCATGTTGGAACTAGTAGATATGATTGGTAATAGTTCAGTAAGTATACTCTAATAACTATTGTAAGTTGTATGTCGAAATTGTACTATTATATACCACGCGCTACTTATGTCCTAATCAGCCACACGTCCAATGAAGGGTTAACTATAGACTTCAAGAACGGAAATGGTGCAGTGTACCCACTGTGTTTGCTTGTAAACCGATGTGGGCAACTTTAAACTCCAGCGGGGTACAGCAATCAAGCATAAAAGTAAAACGAATAACATCGAAGTTTCCTGCAACAAAGAAAAGGTTATACCTGATACAATGGACCGAAACGATTTTGTTTGGCTTTGGGATTTGAGTATCCTTTTAGATATATATGTACATATATAAAAAAAATATAGCCTTCAGTGGGGCAATTTTTTTATGAAATTAACTTCAGTAGATAGATTTGAAACAAATCAATCTTGACTATTCCTTACAAAGGTTGATAGAATGAGGAATTTTCCTCACTTCTTAAGAAAAAATTAATTTTCCTTTAAAGTAGCATTCCTTCTCTCTCATTTGACAACTGGTGGGAGCTAAATTGATATGAAAGAATAACCAATGATTTAAATCTCAGAATCATATATCCGGCTACTGAGTAATACAGCAATCTTTGAAGCCTTTCTCTTTGTTGTTGTCAGTACTTTTTATACGAAGAGAGTAGATACAATCTTCTTCTTCCTATTTCGGCGAGGTTATGATCCGAAAACAAGGGATCATAACCCTCTCACTTTACCGCATTTCTACTGATCCGCCTGTAGGGTTCGCCTATTTGACCTCCGAATATATCGGCAGGCCTACCGATTTTGGATCACTCGGTTACTGAGGCCAATGAAATGTCGATGTCGTCGCATTTGGCGTTTATAGGTCTGCCTCTTCTACCTCGCGATGTCTTTGTAACGTTCATTGATATTGCCTTTTTAACAGGGTCCAATTAACTCTTCTTATACAATAAATTATTAAAAAGAAAACCCAAATCCCAGAGCACTCAGACTCTCTGGTCCATTGTACTACCAGGCAGGAACCTTTCTTTGGTACAGTGGTTGGAAAAACTTCGATGTTATTCGTTTTTCTTTATACTCGGGTGGCTAACGATTGCTGTTCCCCGCTGGGGCTTGAATCTTCACACATTGGTTAACGAGCAAACACAATCATATTGCACCATTGCTACACTAGATACAATGATAGTCTGCACTAGTCTGGACAGCAACATCGATAAAGTCAGAGAGATTTAACATCATGGACTAGGATACTTAATCCATATAAAAATTGATCACATTTTCGGGATCACATCCGAAGAGATGTTTTGAACACAAGATACCATTTTCACCTATTAATAACTTGTGCTATACAAGCAAAATTTACAAAACTAATTAGTCACCATGTGAAGGGCCATCTTTTTCGTTCGTTTTAATAGTTGCCAATAAAATTCGACGATTATTTAGTTCAATGAAAATTAAATGTTGGTTTATTTGCGTCCACAGATGATTGATTGCGAATTTATGACATTTTAACGGAATATGTGCATACATACATTTACACTTAATTAAAATTTATTTTTAGGTGTATACACTCACAGCATTGACTTAAGTTTGTGAATTGTTTTCACAATTGAGGAGACTCACATATCCGATGATAAAATGAGAACTGTTTTCAGATAAGAATGTACTTATGTTACTTATTCATTTATAATGTAAAGTTATCGGAAACAACACAATGTAGTACAGTACAGGTGGTGCTTGTAATATACTGATGGTTTGGTGGCAAACAGAGAGATTGGGAAAAGGAAATTGATATTCAAAGTATTGATTGTGGGGCGTTGATAAGATACGCACGAAGGCAAGTATCAGAGGGATATATTGAAAATTTATTTCTGTTACGATGATATGTATTTCTATTTTTTTATAAGTGTCTGATAAATTTACCAGTTGCAACTTCAAACAAAGAAAGCACTAAAAATAATGAATAGTATGGGACGGCACAAGACTAATTGTAGTCAATAAATAGCTAGCGGTCGCTGTGTTTAAATTTAGGTAATAATTGCGCAAACTAATGTCCACTCTACAAGGAAAAACACTGCCAATATGACTGGAAAAATGTATCGCGCTGAGATGATTGATGTGAATGACATCAGATGGACGGGAAAAAAATACTGTGAATCATAAAGCGACGACTAAATAACAAAACAATTCTCTTCAGTTATTCGGACGCCACCCCCAGAGTTTCTCTGAAACCTAATATCATCTGAGTTTCAATCCAGTAAACCGATCTTTCTCTCTCTGTCCTTTCCAACCTACTTCTTACTATCATGTCAATGCATTCAAGGGATTGTGTCCAAGGAGAAAGTTTATATTAAAAAAAATATATCGATTGTGTATTAGGTAATTTCATGAAAATGCGACATACATACATAATGTAATTGAAAAAAAAACAGACTTTTCATCTACGAGTATCTTATTGTTGTAGGCTCGAACACGTGAACCTTCTACAGCTTTATTCTACAATTACGTTGGGTTAGGTTAAGTACAACGTTAATGCTGTAGAGTACGATGGGTGTTCTGGTAATTAGTTAAAAGTTTTATTGAATTCTTCGAGTCAAAAATTCTTGGCACAATTAATAGCCCTATAAAATTTTAATTACGAATTACACATGTTGTAGAGTCTTCATCGAGCTGATGGAAGACTAGTATTCAGCACTTAAAGGCTCTAACAAACATTAGCGTTATCCAACGCGATGCGATACGACAAGGTATCGCGTGATATGTTTCACACTAAAAACATATACGCGCGTTCACACAGATGCATTTAACTTACTTACTTACTTAGATGGCGCTACAGTTCGGGGTGAACCTGGGCCTCAACCAACAAGCCTCTCCATTTAGCTCGGTCTTTAGCTAGTTGCCTCCAGTTGCGCACTCCAAGTTGGTCGAGGTCCCCTCTACTGCGCCGTCCCTCGGGGTTAGATTCGAAGACTCTGCGGGCCGGAGCGTTGGTGTCTATTCGCTCTACATGTCCTAGCCATCTCAGACGTCCAATACGCAGTTTTTTGACTAGGTCGATGTCGCTGTACAGCTCGTATAGTTCGTGATTGAGTCTTCTCCTCCAAAACCCGTCAACGCAAACGGGACCGAAAATCTTACGAAGAATTTTTCTCTCGAAGCGACCAAGGTTATCTTTATCCTCTTTTAATAAAGTCCATGTTTCAGCGCCGTAAAGCAGGACTGGGATGATCAAGGTCTTATATAGAGTCTCCTTAGTTGTTCGAGATAGGGCTTTGCTGTTGAATTGCCTTATAAGCCCAAAAAAAGTTATTCTTCAATTGATTTCTGCACTGATTTTGTTTGTTGAATTTATAGCAGAGCCAAGGTAGACAAAGTCCCTTACTACCTCGAAGTTATAGCTGCCTACGGTGACGTTTTGTCCAATTCGTCGGTGTTGGCTTTCCCCTCTTGTCGACAGCATATACTTGCATGCGTTTAACTTCTAAGCAATATTTATCGCGCATTACTGTAGCGGTCTTGTGCGATATTGCACTCATGTGGCGCCTACCGATACTATTTCGTCTTGCGTCACGTCCATGTTTTTAAGAGCCTTAATACGGCTAAACTATGCACGGTCCCACCTCTCGCGAGCGTCAGACAAACATCCAAGAGTATTGTTGTCACGAAAAAGCTTCTCAAATCGCCGTTCGGATTCGGCATTAAACTGTAGGTCCCTTCCATTCGTGTGAAAAATATAACGCACACAACATGAGTGGTTGCGAGAAGCTAGGCCCTGGCACTTTAAAGAGCTGTTGCGCCAAATATTTGTATTTTTTTTGTATGCACAGCAGATAAATACCAATGCCCTGAACTACGAATTGAGTACCTACATCAGAGGTGTATTCTACCAATCTGGTTGACAACCAGGTCAACTTTAGGCTGTGTAGAAGGACGGGTAGTTGAAAAAGTTGACAATATTACCTTGACTAAGTCAAATGAAGAGATGAAGATGAGAAGAATGTTCTGTGCGTAAAACTTTACCAAGTTTTTTATACTAATCGATGTACAAGTGATAGGTACCCCTAGGAGACGTATGAAATAAATATGTACCATGTAACAATGATAGTGACCAATAAATCCGATGATGACCTGTACAACGATGAGAAGGATGACAAAAGTAAATTCGCGATTATAACTAACATACATATGTATGTAGATCCGCCAAACGATCTAATCTAGCTTAAACTATTGTAGTTTAAGACTGGTAAACTGAAAGATTACATTCCGTTTGGAAAATAAAAAAAAATAGAAATGTGTAGAGTAGAAGTACATTCAATTTTGTATTTTGTAACATATTGCTACATTTGTGTATTTAAATACAATTTTACGACTTCACAACGTTGTCTAGTGGTACCCTCAGAAGCTAAACTGCAAAAGATATATTTTCGCTTTTTGTTTTATTTCGTTGGAATATAAGAAAAAGGACTGTGAGTAAATGTCGTTCCATTGTCATCTGCTTCCGTAATATGCCGTGAATGTTTCCAACAATGCAGCTATTTAAAAAAAAAAAAAAAACATTGTTTACATCTATCCCCTTATGCCTTCCATGCTTTGTTAATGCCGGCTTTTTCATTCTACAGCAAATGCCGAAAACAATTCCAATTCATCTTAATTGACAATATCACTGACCCTATCTACAGATGTTTCTTAAATCTTTTCTTTTTTTACTGAACGCCTAACGACATATAAGATTAAGAGAGATATATTCCCATGAAGGGGAGATTTTAATTTTCGTTCAGGTAACATTATTCCGCTCCAACAGATATCACAATGAAATACACTACTGAACAGACAATACTCAATATTTCTAGTTTTGTTACATTTTCAATCAGTCGCAGATTAGTCTGAATTGAGTTCTAAGATTTTTCATCTCAGCGAGCATATTGTACTTAAAATGCTGGTCACGAAAGATGTCAATGCATGTATGCAGAGTTTCTTGTCCCTTCGCCATTCAATTATACATATTTCCTGCTGGGAAATTGCTTAACCAAATCTCAGACCTTCCCGGGGCAAAATTAAGAGTAATCAGATACTCGTTTGGGTGCCCCAGATGCTAGTTTACAACTGACTGAATTTGGCAAATACTTGAAATAACAAAGAATTGTAAAAGGGTTTTTTTTTCCTTTATATTCATTACTCTACATTTTTTCTAAACCTCAACAATTGTTGGTAATCCAAAATTTTTTGGTGGTTTATAAAAGGAGAGAAAGAGATATCGAATTATTTAGAGATGCGAGAATGCTGTTCAATTGATACGAAGCCCAAAGTGTCAACCTTTAAAACTCGTTATCAGCTTGCTTGCAATGCGAATGCAAATTATATGTCACTAAACTAATAAAAATACATTATCCCAAGTCCTATAGGATGAATTCTCCGGAATTTAAATTATACTATTCGTGAGCAAAGCTGTTAATGCCCTTGACAACTATGAGTTGTCCACCTAGAAGGGTCCGAAGAAAAGGAAGTTATGCTACCCCTCAATCCTCACTTTTCACTTCCTTTTCTCTATCAATGGCAGGTTAAGTCGCTATTCTGCCATACATATTATGAAGTCAATTGAGCAGATGTAAAATGGACGATCCGGCCAATCAGCTCAATGATTAGTTGTTCCCTAGTTTTTAGTGAATTGGAACGCGAACGCGAGCGCGAGCTTCGAATCTCGGTACCCGAATGGAGTTAAACACATTTTTTTATAGTGTCGCCTTAAGCAAAAGTCTGTCAAACTCCTGGCGGTAATATAATATTGTTTATAGAAAGGCAAATAAAGAATAACGCTTGTACAACACTGTTTCTACGGATTGAGAAAGCAATTGAGTAGCAGAGTCCTATCAACAAGAACTAAGGTGACGGATATTTAAATCCTCTTCATCGCAGTCCAAATAGGACGGTACCAAACCATGGATTCTACCAACGCTGGGTAAAAGTATCTTGCGTTGACGGTACATGGAGAAGATTAAATCACACACTGCACGGAATGATAGCGACATCGACCTAATGAGAAAGATACGAATCCAGCGCTTTAGGTGGCTAGCTTATGTGAATAAGCACCAGCATTTCGATCCGGATAATTTTCAATGGTGTGCACAGAAAAAAGAACCTAAACCGTACGTACTTGGAGACAGCTGGCAAATAGTTGTGCTGCTTGCAGAGGCTCAAGTGTAGTCCAGCCAGCTATAATAAAGTAAGTATATCTAGCTTGGAAATAGGTAGTGTCGAGGATTTTTTTTTCAGAGAACGATGATAATAATGTTCTTTTCGTGATTACACGCTATTGTATTTACGCCAAACTCTGACTGTCTCCTGTGTCTTCTACCCCCTTTACCACTTTACGAAACAAATTAATAATTTTCCCTGACCTTATTATAAAACTATTCAATAATTTGGCTATTGGTCCTCAATATTAGGTAGTAATGATTAAAATTAATTTTATTCAGATAAACAGTGACTTCTTTCAAAATCTGGTTTTGCCTAAGGAGGTTAAAGTGACATTTTTTGCTATTCCCCAGATTTTCTTCGCAGAAGGGCTTTAAATGTTCGCAGAAGATAAAAGAAAGCGCCCAACTATTCATACGCAAATGCTGCAAAATTGCAAGTCTTTAGAGCGGCCAGCAATGCAAAAAAATACTACAACTCAGGACTTCCATTTTAGTCATGTAGCAGTGAAAGGGGAAAGCTCAGAACTTCCGTTTTGGTCATGGGAGTAGCAGAGCAGTTTAAAATCTGAAGAGTTCAGTTGCCGTCGTCGGTGCATAACGACGAAAGCCAAAGCCTCAGCCTCGATGTTAAAAATCTGATCGTGTCATGATGATCAATTTTCTAACCACACAAGCAAGAACTATGTGAAGTTGTAGGTAGGGCCTTATAGCACAAATGCAAGATATGGTCGGATTATTGTATGGTCCATAGAAAAGGAGATCGGCTCAAATACGCCAATGCAGTAACCAGAATATACATACATATGTGAGCGCATAAAACGAGGAGCTGATTGGAAAAAATCATTGGGTAAGGACGGTCTAATGAAGATGCCAAGGAACTAAGACACCTTATAAAATTTGCTTTTCTCCGTTAAGTTGAATAGAAAAGTAATGTAAGTGCAACGTTTGCCTCGATGCTACATGCAACGACAGCGATATAAAGAAATGAATATGACTGCAAAAAAAAAAAGCAGACACCCGGCTTCACTGCTAAAATAGATGTCATACTGGACAAAGCACTGCCCGTGTAACCAGCCCCTATACTCTCCCCATCGAATACTTTTCCACCCCACTGTATGGATGCGCACTTTCATCTGACAGATAACAATTTATCGGCAAAGTCACCGCATGTCTAATTTGGAACCTTGTGCAGATGCGAAAAAGATACAAATGCACCCGATTTTTTTCTAAATTTATTCTATACACGAGTAAATATTGATAAATCACCAACGAAATCAATTTTAGACGCATAACAACAACATTGCCCTCAATGATATCGAAACGATTGAATGAAAATATTTTTGCCAACGTAGATACCTATGATCTGCATACATACACTTTCGTGGAACATTCAATTGAGTAGGCATTTACGAGACCACAAGTGGATCACTCTGGAGGAATTCAGCAGGCTGCAGAGTGGATGGAGAAAGTCTCCACCTTCGTCATCGTTTGGATTTTTGCGTAAAGTTCATAATCCAAGTAAATCACCAGTAAGTCGAGCATGACTCATTATTATTATTATTTAAAGTATATACAACACTTTGGTGAATTAATTTATCAGGAAGGTACAACAAAAAAAATCAATGAATTGGCGAAAAATCGATAAAATTTTCTTCAATACGCCCCCTCACAGTATTTGGTAGGGTTTGCAACACCTTAGAACAGTTTTAGAGAAAAATTCAAAGAGAAATCGAAGAAGGAATACTCTGGAATTCATACTGATAATATTTAACTAAATAGAGGTAATGATTATTATCAAATTATTTGAAAGAAATATGATAGATTTTAATGGAATTTTCACTTACGTCTATAACGCGGAAGAAATGGAATTGAACTAATAATGAAGTGGAAACCAAATGGGATTGTGAATTCTTTGAGTGAACAAAAGAAAATATGTTGGCAGGTAAATATCATTGTGAATTGGTCTTTTGTGTGCAGCTGTCAAAAATATCTGCGGTACAGGAAGAAACAAGAATTTCGGTTAGGGTGCTGGTTGCATGTGCTTCAATTAAAAAAAAAAAGTATCACTGATGCCCAATTCTCGATGTCGCGTGGCTTTGACATATTGAGTAGAATCAATGGGCTATTATCGGGTAAATATCGTAAACGCCACTACAACGCCCAAGTAGAGCTACTCTCTACTTTATCTCAGGCTCGTACACTTTCTCTTATTCACCTACCTATTTTCAAATTAAATCGCAATTTATTTACACTGTAATAAATAAAAATATAAAAACGATACACAAATACATATATATTTTTTTATTCTTGTTTTAGTAATTTTTATTTCGTTTCGTAAACCAAAATAAAGTACCATCAAAAACGTTTTTAAATATTTAAATTTTATTTAAAATTCAAAAATATATATCTACTATTCTTCGGTTGAGTTATGGTAGCTTTTTTTATAAGTCTTGGAAATTTACATTAATCGATATAGTTGATCCCTAAGCGCAGTGGCGTACCAATAGAATGGCAGGACTCACAAAATGCCAAGGTGCTCTGAGTGCTCCGTCCCACTGTGGGAGTTTTTTTTTTTTTTTTTGGCTCTTTAAAAAAAAATGTATTTAATTGCACCAACGCTGATCAAACTAACTAACTAGCTTCTACGAGAAACTAAAAGTACTTATAATAAAGACAACGCCGTGTTTAAATCTTTGAGGGCCCCAGTCTAAAAATTTGCCTAGGGCCTCACATTGTGTTGTTACGGCCACTGCCACAAAATTTGGTATTCATATTCATGGCAACTAAAAATTTTAAAACTTTGCTTTTGCCCTGTTTACATGATGCGTTAATTCGCTTTAACATAATACGCATTAGCCCATTCGCCACGGGAAACTATTTTTTTTCCTCAGGCTCCACGTGCAGGAAATACATTTTTTTTTTTTGTCAAGATAAAAATAAAAATTTCAAGAAAGGCCTGGGAATGCCGTTAGTCTCTCTGCTTTTATTTTTTTCTTTATTATTTCTCTTATGTTTTTTAGTGTCTCTACTTTTAAAAAATATCTTTGCCACTGTTCTTTTTCCTTCTTATTGTTTTCTATTTTTTTTATAATGAAGCACGACGCTATTAATCCTACCTCTTTTGAGTCCATAATCTGTAAGTGTCCAAAAACGGGTAAAAAAGAAACATTCCGCAAACATTTCAGAAATGTTTCATTAGCGTTCACACCGAAAGGATACAAACGGGAAACATTTTTAAAGCTATATTTCTTTCGGTCTGGACGCACATTTACGTTAAAACTAATCAACACGTTCTAAACAAAATTCATCTGTTTCTAGAACATCAATTATTGAATGTAAATTTTGTTTCAGGAGCAGAATTTAAAATCCAATAAACTCATGGATGCCGGTTATGAAGTAGTAGGATATGGGTTGGGGTGCTGACAGAATTAACTCCTTCACCTTCCCCATTAAGGTAATGCGAATACTATAACCATGTTTGAGCAAACATATGTAACTACTCTTACATGATACCTCATAGAAGCGTTAGACCGAACAAAATATTTAACTGATTTGGAGAGTACTAAAAATCGATTAAGCTATTTTTGGGAGTACTACTCACATTCTACACAAATTTAAATACTAATCTCTAGAAAAATAAACGGTCAAATTTAAAATAGTGGGTAAACTTGTTTTCAAAATATTGAAATATTGTTAATCATTTCTTAGCACTGCGAATGAGAGTGAAGGAGAGTGGAGCCGCCTTTTGGGGATGTGAGTGGCACTCCTCAAAATAGATAAAACGAACTACATGAAATTATTACTATCAATATAGAAGACTGAGTTTATACAGTTGAACCTCTTTTATCCGAAAATCTGATAACCGGCAACCTTCAATATTAGGAAAAATCGTTAGGTTGCCCCCAAGTATATAGGAAAAAATTGATTTTACAATACATATACATATTGTAGCATAGACTGCAGGATGGTTTGTGTACCAAAAACTATAACACTGTATCTCAAACTGTAGCACGACATCTATTGCAAAACATGCTAGCAGTAAATATTCCAACCTGATGTGCTTACGTTCCACAATTGTTCCACACAATATCCCAATATTCCATGATCCTCAATTCACCCGGAGAAACATCTAGCATGTTCTAGAACCCCTTTCCCCCCCAATTTCCTTTAAATACCCATACCACAACCATCGTCGACACAGTCCTTTATAAGTGCATACAGCGATTACAAGAGGGAGATTAGACATTGTAGCGACAGTTTAATTTGAAGTAAATAAAGAATAAAGTGATTGAATATTGTGTTAAAGTAAAGTTGGTGTTTGATAATAAATAAACGATTAAAATACACAAAGGACCGTTTTATTTAAACGAACCCAAGCAAGAATATTACAATATCAAAAAGACGAGTGCAAAATTAATTTAATTTAAACTAAATTAAATCGCTTTCGTTCGGTTAATTTCTTTATGTATTTCTTTTCCGTTGTCACTTCGCTCGGATTTGTTTATAAAATACTTTCGAGTAATCAGCTGCGATATGGCTAAACTACTTGTATAACTTTATTAGTTCTGCGTCAAAACAAGCCATATCCACCGTTTCGATTGACAAATTGCTAAGCTAGCAGTTCTTCGAACTGTCGCGATTCTGAGCCAGCAAAATTCGCTTTGATAATGTTATCTAAACATTCCTCTGTGAGATGAAATAAATATTTGGCACAACAGCTCTTTAAGTGCCTGGGCCTAGTTTCTCGCAATCACTCGTGTTGTGTGCGTTATATTTTGTCGCACGAATAGAAGTGACCTACAGTTTAGTGCCGTAACCGATGGGCAATTTGTTTTGAGAAACTTTCTTGTGACAACAATACGCTCGAATGTTTTTCAAACGTTCGCGGGGAGGTGAGACCTTGAAAAAACTCGTTGATGTTTTCTGGGATTCGAACATGGAATCTCACGCGCAGTGGTCCGACACCACTAGCGCCACTGCGCCCACAGGATAAAAGCTTACGGACCCTAAATATGTGTAAAAAAAAAATATTTATAGTAAAGTTTGTTGAAAAATGGTATAAAAAACACTTCTTCAACATATCATAAAAAATCTGTGAGTTCAAATCATTAGAAGGTTATAGAGTATCTATTAAAACCTTCCTCGCATGGACCGATTTCGCCACCACACGTTCCCGCTTTTAATTAAATTTCAATATCTTTCAGGTAAAAACTTCTTCTTCTTCCTATTTCGGCGAGGTCATGATCTGAATCCTAAATTTCATAAAACTCCTTAAAGATTGTTGCATTCCCTATATGGCCAGCCGCACTTTTTTCATATTTCTATCATTATTTGAAACAAACGAAATTTAGGTGTTTAGGTGCACCTTGATCATGGCAATTTCAGACGGATTCATCTAAGCTCAGTTTAAAAAGTGTTTGTCAACGCACTGCTAAATTGAACTAATTAAGCAAAAAAAAAAAAACAATTTGAATAAAATGTTCTTATTTATCTACATGATCTTTAAAAGGATATTCTTAAATCTAATTGTGGGTAGTAACTGCTACTCTCTCAAGAATTTTCAATATTCGATCCAATTTCCTGTTCTGAGCTTCCTCAATCGCGTCCAACCTATTCAGGATACGGCTCTCAGTTTCCTGCATCCTTGAGTCGATATAGTTCTTTAATACTTGTGTACTAGCCGAATTGTCCAATGATTCTGCCCTCAAGTCAGAAGCTTTCGATTCCATGCCTTTCTTAAACTCTTGTATCAATTCAACATTTCCACTTCCCATCCCGGGCAGCACCACTCCCGAGCCCATCGCATTCTTATAGCTCTCCAAGAACAGCTTGCACTTCTCCGCGCTCGGTGATAACTTCTGATTAGAATTGTTTAGCATTTCCTTGACATTGTCCAGATTAATGCTGTTAGGCAACAGTGTCGTGATCCCATTCGGGTTTGGGGCGACATTCAATTGAACGCCGTAGATACACAACTCATTTAACGTCGTTATCAGCTAGAAAAGGTCAAAATTCGCATGAATTAGCCCTAATTGCATTCTTATCACCTAAGCACTTACCTTGAGCATTAAGTGCGTTACTCCCGACTTCTGGATCTCAATGTCGTATCGGTATCCATCGATGTCATCGCACTCGGTCTCGCTTTCGTCTTCTAGACGTTCTCCGTATATCGTCTCCACATATTCGCACTGTAGCCCAGAGAATAGCTCGATTTTGGGCGACGTGCAGACCACGGTCAATGACTCGATCTTGAACTTGGGAAAGACTCGAATCGTGAACTCGCAAGTGGGCTGATTGGTCTCAGTTCCACTGCTCAGGAGGATTGCACTTTCTGCAGAGACTACTTCGTCTAGATGTGGCCTGGAAGGGAAGCGCTTAGTACAGAACTGAAGGTCCTTCAAGGAACACTAACTTGACAAAGTCTTCGGTGTCAGGTACTTTTGTTTGGATCGTCTTGGCAACGTCCGTGCCAGCTATAAGATTCCAGTTCGTCGTGGCTGCTACATTTACGTCCATTCTTGCCAAATGCTGGAAGAGTTTTGTTTGGACGTACAAAGAACTTTTTTTAAACAAATAACCAGCCGAGCGAGTATTTTGTTGTTTGTTTTGTTGACATTTTCGGATTAAGTTGGTTATCACAGGAGTGATGCCAGGCCATGTGTATAGTTTAATTTTTGTCTCAACTGGGTATAGGGTGCCATGTGCATTATTGACGTGTTATATATAAATATATTATATATAAATATATATATATAATAAAAACATAATTAGCACTCTTGTTGAAAAAAACTACAAATTTTATTATAGCAGATAGGTTTAAAAAGTCAATCCCGGTTCTACATCCGGTTAAAGACATACAGGGGCCTTATTTTGTATTGCGTTTCTATAGCAAATGTATGGCCGTGTCTCCACGAGCAATATTTCATAGCTTGCCACCTGTCACTTTTCATAGAAAGAAAGAAAGATATCATGCCATGAAATTTAGGATGGGCATTTCATAGCTTACTATTTCAGTCGTCCAAATATCGCAAAGCAAAGTACTGCGATGTGTTTTCGCATTGGAGACATAAAAAGGAATTAAAAGAATTGCAAAAAGAAACGCCAACAAACAGAAAAAGCCAAGCTTTATTTTTAGATCTAATCTTTTATATTTCGGACTTTAAAAATTCAACAAACACTCAATTTTTCGATAATTATTAATAGACAATTTTTCATAGAATACTATTTGTGGTCTCCACGAGCAATTTTCATAGAAAGCTATCTTGCATTTTATGAAATATTGCTCGTGGAGACACCGGGTATACAAACTCAATTTCCAAGTAATTTAAGTGACGTTTAATAGATGTTTTGACAATCTAACTTTCGGAAATTTTTGATTTTGTTTTGGAAGCACTTACACCCAATCCGATAACCATAGTAAATACTAATTCATTTTAGAATCGGATTACATTTCCGAATGGCAATCCGAATCCGAAAACAATACAAAATAAGGCCCCAGGGATATTGTGCATACATTTTCCCTCGGAATTTTTCCCCGAAGAAAAATTTAGGTATCTCCAAAAAATAGAAAATAATATCCCGGCAAAAAAAATAGGACTCACGAGTGACATGTCAAGAGAAATTTCCATGCAATCACGATATCCACTGCTCCCCCGATGAATATTCTTCTATCTTATGCAGATACTTATTTTTTTTTTCGGGGGGAAAATTCCAAGAGAAAATTTATTCACGATGATCGTTTCTATGTGCCTTTAGGAAGATGTTTTTTAACCGTTTTCCCAGTTGAAGGCAGTGGTAGCATTTATTTTTGCACGCAAAATTCACGGAGATTTTAAGTTGACAGTTTACACTAGACATCTATGTATAAGGTTGTCCCCAAGGCAACGCGATTATTTGCTGCCGCCGCGACGCGATTATTGATGTGGGCACTCTCATATGTCATTATGTAACTTACATAAGTGACATCAAGCATTGACATTCATTGCCGTCGAGGCAACAGCGATTAGTTGCGTTGGTTTGGGGGCACCTTAATATATCAAGTCTTTGGTGTTTGCTATTCCGCTATCAGCATTGCTATTTAGCTATTTGGGATGGGATGTGAGAATCATTTCCAAAAAGGAGAGTGTCAGTCTCTTCTTCATCCTTACTCTCAGGGATAACAAGTAATTGTACTCTTTTGGGAGTTCCAAATTGTACTTAAAGCCTTCACTATTGGTGTTTAAATCATAACGCATTTAAAAATAATGAACCGAAATAATTTAAAATGAATTTCATTGCAATGGCCGAGTATTATGTCCGGAGACAAAAACTTTGGCGTAATTTGGGTTAAACTGGCGGAGTAAGTGAACATTAAAAGGAAGACATGAAAATAGGTAAGTTCAAATCAAAACATGCATATGACTAATGAATTGTTTTTTTCTTATTTTTATTTTCAAGTCTGTCTGTTTATTTTTTTAAGTAGCTTTCCTCAAAGCCACAAATTTGGCACAAATATGAAAATTAAGAAAAAAGTTATGATTTATAATTATTAAAGCTTTTCTTTTTGGCATTCCATTCGTTTTGTCGAATTCTGTATGTGATGAAATTAAGCCTTTAGACAAATGAGTAAGAGAGCGGAAATGATTGGGTGGTAAGACTAAGAAAAACTGACTCCGATTTTTTCATGTAATAAATAGTAAACAATTTTTGTATTGCGAAAATAGACGATTTTCTTACATTTTAGGAAGTGTTTTATAAATTTAAAGAAATAAAAACTTTATTTCACATATGTCTAAAATTTCACAGTCTATTTGCTTGCTTAGGTGGCGCTACAGTTCGGGGTGAACCTGGGCCTCAACCAACAAGCCTCTCCATTTAGCTCGTTCTTTGGCTAATTGCCTCCAGTTGCCCACTTCAAGTTGGTCCAGGTCCTCTTGAATTTGTGCGCCCCAGATACGGTGAGAAGGCCCCCCACTGCATCGTTCCTCCGGGCTAAGTTCGAAGACTCTGCAGGTCGTAGCGTTGGTGTCCATTCGCTCTACATGTCCTAGCCATCTCAGACGTACAATACGCAATTTTTTGACTGTGTCTCTGTCGCTGTACAGCTCGTGTAGTTCGTGATTGAATCTTCTCCTTCAAAACTCGTCAACGCAAACGGAACCGAAAATCTTACGAAGAATTTTTCTTTCGAGCGACCAAGGATATCATCACCCGATTTCAATAACATCCACGTTTCAGCGCCGTAAAGCAGGAATGGGATGATCAGGATCTTATACAGAGTCTCCTTAGTTGTTCGAGATAGGGCTTTGTTGTTGAATTACCTTATAAGCGCCAAAGAAACAGCGATTGTCAAGAGTTATCATCGCTTGATTTCGGCGCTGATGTCGTTTTCAAAGTTTATAGCAGAGCCAAGGTAGACAAAGTCCCTTACAACCTCAAAGTTATAGCTGCCCAATGTGACGTTCTGTCCAATTCGTCGGCGTTGATTGTCCCCTCTTGTTGACAGCGTATACTGGTTTTATCCTCGTTAATCGCTAAACCCATTTTGGCTGCTTCTGCTCCAAGTGACAGCCGGCTGAGTTCTTCCAATTATGTCAAAATCATCGGCGTATGCAAGCAGTTGTACGAACTTTTGATAGATTGTGCCTCTGGTGTTGACTTGCGAGTTACGCACAATCCGTTCAAGTACAATATTAAAGAAGTTACATGACTGCGCGTCACCTTGCCTAAAACCTTTTTTGACACCAAAGGCCTCGGTCAAGTCATGATCGACCTTGATGGAGCGGCGAGCGTTCTTTATCGTCTTCCTGCACCCACGAACAAGTTTGGTAGGGATGTCAAATATCACAGTCTGAAATTTCCATAATTTGAAAACTTCTATAAGCTATACATCTAAGATGTATATACGTATACAGTGGTACCATGCAAAAGTTAAACGGCGCACTCATGCATTTGAGATTGTCAGATATGGAGAACGGCGGAACGTTCCATTTAAATTCAAAATTTATACAACATGCAAACAGAATCATGCGATAGTATCAATTGTGTGTGAGTAACGAAACGTTATTTCGGGGCTTATGGAGTACTAAGTTACTAAGTTACTAAGTTACTAAGTAACGAATACATACTGCTTGCTTCAGCACTAATATAATCTTATAGCAAAAACACATTAGCGGAGCAACAGCAACTTTGACGACCGCGTCAAACATTTTAGAACCAATGCTTTTCAATAGAACGGAACCATTGACGTATAAATATATTTTATGTTTGCGGAGAAATATGCTCCAACATCGCTCGCTTCTTTGTTGCAAAGCGGTATTAAACAGAAACAAAATATCCGCCATAGAAACTTGAGCCATCTGTGTTTGTTCAAGTGTACTGGATATAAAAAACTGTTAACATTCAAATAGTTTCAATATTCGTTGTCATAGAGCATATAGCACTTCATTTTATCTTTATTCTTTTTTTTTAGTTTAGAGTTATTACTTATTCCACAAATTGTTTTGTGAATTAATAAAATCTAAATCTAATCTAATCTAATCTAAAAATCTTATTCCACAATTAAATGTTTCCAACTTACTTTTATACAATCAAAAACATAAATCAAAACACAACTGATTTCATTTCTCCATTCGCTTGCGAACCGTCAAGCAAAATACCAGTTTCCAATTTTTCCCACCGTAACACAAAGGAGCTAGTGATGTGGAACATACGTGTAATTGGGCACTGGCAGTCCATATACTTATGCCATTTTCCATTCATTTCACTCCCGATTTCACTCCTTTTTGATTCCAATAGAACATGGAAATCGTCTTCTGCTTACTTCTGCGTGTGTTGGTTAATGTTCGATTTTTTGTTAACATTTTTTACAGAAAACTAAATCAAAAAATGTTTTTTTTTTGCCCACTGGAAAACGGCATTAGCAATTCCATCATGTTTTTGTTAATATATCATGAATTTGTTAATTATATCCATATAAAATTTGTTTCTACTAACTTCTCCCAACTGAGAAAATAAAATAAACAAAAGAATGCGTCTTGTACCATATGACTTTGACAAGTAATCGGATGTAAGGGTTTATATGCGAAAAAACATTTTGAGAGCACTCCCAAATGAAATCCGGAACAGAAAAACACTCCCGGAACAGAACTCCGAACAGCCATTTGCAGCACGATTGGGAGTGTTTTTCCTGTGCGGAACACAAAAAGAGTATACTCCTTTTTGCCCAATGGAAAACGACATTATACGTCAATGAACAGAACACATTAATAGCAGCGACAGCTACAGCAGCTGCAATGTTAGTTAGCCTAAGTTTTAAGTTCGCTGTTCCTTTTCAGTTTATATATATGTATATTTGGCGCAACAGCTCTTTAAAGTGCCAGGCCTAGCGTCTCGCAACCACTCATGTTGTGTGCGTTATATTTTTTCACACGAATGGAAGGGACCTACAGTTTTAATGCCGACTCCGAACGGCGATTTGAGAGAAGCTTTTTCGTGACAATAATACTCTCGGATGTTTGTCAGACACTCGCGAGCGGTGGGACCGTGAAAAAAACTTTTTGGTGTTTTCTGGGATTCGAACTTGGAACCTCATGCGTAGTGATCCGACACACTAACTACTTACGCCACGGCGCCCACAACTTTTCAGTTTACTACAAATATGATCATGAATATTTTCTTTTATTTGTTTTTTTCTCCAGGGTTATGGACGCGAAATTAAATGAATTCATTAAACAAAACCCATTTCTGTGAAACACATGAAAAAAATCGTATTAAAAAGAGCAATATCAATGTGTTTTACATCACAATATCTGTCATTTTGCTTTTGCTGTCATAGTTGCTGTTCTGAGATTAATTTTAAACGGTCGATAAGCACTTTGTTCTTCGAAATAATTTTCTTCAGAACTTGGTATCACCTGTTTTCGAAATAACCTTGCCGATGTCATCTTGAGGTCAAATATTGCACAAGTAGTTTTTTTTGTTGGTCTCCAGAATTTGAAACCGAAAGTTCTTCCTTCCGTTTGGTCCTCCTAAATTTCAGTCGAATCCTTTGAAGCAAAATAAATAGACTACTAAAAATGGTAGCAAAGTACAAGATTGTCATGGTCCGTCACGGCGAGTCCGAGTGGAATCAAAAGAATCTATTCTGTGGTTGGTTCGATGCCAACTTGAGCGAGAAGGGTAAAGATACATATTTTTCCTAAATTCCACCTTAAAGCTATATGTATGAGTTTTCTACTAAATATAGGCCAACAAGAAGCTGTCGCTGCTGGCAAAGCAATCAAGGAGGCTGGCCTCAAGTTCGACATCGCCCATACATCCGTGCTCACTCGTGCCCAGGTCACACTGAATAACATCCTCACTGAGTCCGGTCAGACTGGCATCCCCATTAGCAAGACATGGAGGTTAAACGAACGCCATTACGGTGGTCTCACTGGCTTGAACAAGGCCGAGACTGCTGCCAAATACGGCGAGGATCAGGTGCAAATCTGGAGGCGTAGCTTCGACATCCCACCACCACCAATGGAACCCAGCCACGCTTACTATGATACCATCGTGAAGGATCCACGCTACGCTGAAGGTCCAAAGGCCGACGAGTTCCCCATGTTCGAGTCGCTGAAGCTGACCATCGCACGTACTCTGCCATACTGGAACGACGTTATCATTCCACAACTGAAGGAGGGCAAGAAGATCATCATCGCAGCTCATGGCAACAGCTTGCGAGGCATTGTCAAGCATTTGGACAGTGAGTAGGGACATTTGCTCTCTATAACCCAAAGTAACCCACATTTTTTCAACAGACCTTTCCGATGAAGCAATCATGGCACTTAATTTGCCCACTGGTATTCCATTCGTCTATGAGTTGGATGAGAACTTCAAACCTGTTGTGTCGATGCAGTTCTTGGGCGACGAGGAGACAGTAAAGAAGGCCATTGCTGCTGTTGCTGCCCAAGGCAAGGCCAAGTAAGCTGGAGAAGACAAAGCATTTAATTAATGCCGTTCACCATTAAATCACCACGACAAGACCATAGTCCTAGAATGTTGTTTCAAAGTTAAATTTCTATCTATGTACATGGCGAATGTATATATTATCTAAATTGTTCGAATTGTAATGCATCCGTGTAGTTGCGAAAATAAAAGAAAAAATTATTTATTCATTAGTAGGAAGTTACATACTTTATTTGTGGTGTGTGTGTGTATAATCAAATTTGGGGTTTGCTATTTTTTATTGCGCACGACCTTGAACTTTGACTTTGTTCATACTTCTGCTTGTGCTATATGCTTATCACTATTAGGAAACTATTATAGCCCACTTAGTGGTGGAAATTGCTACACGTTCATAATAAGGCGATTGTCTGTTTAGCAGAAAAAGTTCGGTTGACAACAGTAGTTCTTCTTTTGACCTTCACACTGGTGTTGCCTTATTCGAAATAATAACCGTGCACTCATACCTGTGCAGAATTTGCGGAAAAAATGTCAGTCTATCAAACAGGATGGAATATATTTGGTGCAGATCCTACTTTGCATCAAATATATTCCATCGCGCAAGTAGCTTTGAATCGGTTACTATTGTATTATATTTCATATCTTGTACTATTCACTTTCTACACCGGTTGGTGTAGGTTCATATTGGCGTCCTATTACCCATATCGCTTTTCAGTTCTCGAAAAGAGAGGGTATTGACGCTGTATGCTATGCAGAGGATGATGTAATCATTCACCCTGATTGTCCTTGGCGATTGTCGCTTTTCGACGATTGTCGTTTTATTCTTCAAATGTAGCACGAATCCAATTTCATAACTTTTTTACTATGAAAGAGTTGTAATAGCATTCTACATGACAAACAAATTGCTTAGTAATGTTAAACGGTCAGCAGGTCGTAGCTATGAATAAAAGTACAATCGTCGATAAGCGACAAACGTTAACGACAATCAGGGTGATTGTCAGGGGGAATTTTGGAGGCATTTGCCTCAATGCTACAGTTTGTAGTCTCTGAATCATATAGAGAGAAATCTTTACATTGTTTGCTTGGGTTTATATTGTGAAAATATTTAATTGTTATTGCACCTAAATCATTTTACACTGATGTCATCAAATGGACTGTGCTCAGATATATGTACATGTGTATTTGTATGACGGGCTATTTGCACACCAACTTAATCATTATTTTGGTTACCAAAATATTTGTCAGGATAGATTAATAGTTGTACCTTTCGAAAGTTTTACTTTAAACGTTGTTGTGCCGCAAGGATATTTTCTCTCACCAAATTAAGTTTTTCTCCCTACTAGAGTAAAAAATACTTTACATCGTCAGAGGCGAAAAGAGATATACCATATAACATTACCATCACATATCCAACATCGAAATATCAGCGTCCATGAAGTTGCGTTAACTGTTTAGAGCAAAGAGACACTTCCCACAGTCTCAGGTCTGCTACATACAAGTAAAGTAAGATACTACTACGTACTGTTTTCCTCTTTCAATCTTTAAAATTATCTGCATTTGCTTGACAGCATACAGGGATAAGCGGCGGTCAGAAAAAAGATCCGAAACTATCATCCGATCTTCAACCGTTAGAACGAAAATGAGCAGCTGGATTATGGCTATACTTTATTTGAATTGAGTAGTGCCTTCCAACTGCGCAAAGTTCAAATATCTGGGATCTATGATCAATAGCGAAGCAACCTGTGATGACCGCATCAATCATCATGAAGTGGCGGGAAAACTCCGCTATCTTTCGTGTGCGAAAAATGTCCCCTAAGATGAAAGGAAGGCTCTACACCGCAGTTGTACGTCCAGCGCTCACGTACGGTTCTCAATGTTGCACAATGTACAAAGCGTATGAGGGTAATTTAACGGTAGCTGAGATAATGATGCTTCGCATGACAGCAGGAGTGACAAAGTTCTTCACGTCAGAAAAACCATCTCAGGAAAAATAGAGTGCGACCGACTGAGCTGGTATTGCCATGTTCAAAGAAGACATCATTTGAATACGGTTTAAAAGGCAATATCAATTAATGTTCCAAAGACATCGCGAAAGAAAGAAAGCCGATAAGCTCCTGCATCACACAACTGCAACGACACCAGCATTTGGTTTGCCTCAGTAAAGAAGCGATCCAAAATCGAGAGGCCTGCTGATATTTTCCGAGGTCAAACAGGCGAATCCCACAGTCTGATCAGTAGAAATGCAGTGAAGTGGGAGGCTGAAATAAGAGGAAGAAAAGTTGATAGGATCCAGTCCCATACCTTGTGTGGCTCTAGGCAGCAGAAAGGTTACGGTTTATTGAACCGGGTATCCATGCCCTTCATTGCTAGTTTCATTATCATTCACTATAACGTGTCGCAGTACTAAATAAAGGGTGACTTTACTATCGTGACCGAGTTTCCTAATTAATGGGCTTTCGGGGCAAATCATTCACTTGAACCAAAATCTGCTGACTACATGAACCCTTGCTTGGAAGACGCTAGGTCCGTACAGATTCTAACCTATTTCCTGTTTTCGACCTGTTAGCGATTACCGTAACAATTTACCGTAAAAATTTATGAAACTTACACTGACGTAGATAGACCAATGTGTGTACATTAATTACAATGAGGTTCAAACAATTTTATTTTTATTTTTTTTTTTTTGTAAACTGGTTTCTAAAAGACTTTACATACATACTTAGATACTGACATACACTTTAATATCACGACCGCATCATTCCTTTTAGATGCGAGATGAACGCAGGCATTCCCTTGCCCTTTTCATATGGCACCAATGACTCGATATCGATTGTTTTCAAGGTTTTCGCTAGCGTGCTCAGGTTGCATTGAAAGATATGACCATCTTTTGACAGTTGTTCGGCTAACTCAGCCTGATGGTTGTCCATTAGACTCTCGTTGATGACCACTAGACCGGGCTTTCTGTTCTCCAGGATATCCATGCAAGTTCCTGCGCCAGCGTGTCCTATCGTCAGATCGGAGTTAATGATGTCCACCCTCTCGGGTCCGAATTTGAATTGATATATTTCCACTTCTATGCCATGGTTCCGTGCTTTGTCCACCGGAGGTGCATTACCGTTGCCGTACTGGATGATGAGTTTTTTGCAGCCTCTAGCTTGTAGCGTTGACAGGACTTCTTCGGAAAATAACCTCTCTATTAGGGCATCGAATTTAGTTGTGCCCACAGTCACGTAAATTGAATTTAATTTCATTTTTACTTGGCAAAGTATTGGAATGTTTACCGGTATAATAAGTTTGAGGTTTGGTTTTGATTTGATTGCAGTCAGCTGTTTCGCTTGACGTATTTAGAAATGGAGATTCAGCGGTGCTAACAGGAAGTAGGTGAATGTCGATGCGGTTGAAAAGAATTCTTACATTTTCGAATTTGAAACGAATCCAAGATCGTTTTTGTTACGGAAAATCGAGAGAATTGCCCTCCAAATATTTTTTTATTTTTTTTATTTTTTCATCTAAAGCTACAATGAAAATATAAAAGTATAGTTAAGATGAAAATAAATAGATGCGAAATAGAAAACGAATTGAAGATAGTGTTTTTGAAATTATCGCGTGAATAAGATAGGTCAACAATAATGTAAATTTCGTTGAAAGAGATTATGCTCCTTGAAATAGGTTTTATGCAGTAGTTTGTCCGATGGCCAGGAGCTAAAAGAAATGGTCTAAGGGCTCTTTCAGGAGCATAAACTGTCATAAGAGATAAAAGAGCAGGGCTTTTAATGTGATAACATAGCAAATCCCGTACAAACATTGTATCATGAGGATATCGTCTCTAATCCAGCGGAAGTAAACCTCGAAGCTGACACCTTGCCTCATGAGATGGCAAGTATTACTTACTTACTTAGGTGGCGCTACAGTTCGGGGTGAACCTGGGCCTCAACCAACAACCCTCTCCATTTAGCTCGGTCTTTAGCTAATTGCCTCCAGTTGCGCACTCCAAGTTGGTCGAGGTCCCCTTGAACTTGTGCGCGCCACCGATGATTCCCTCTACTGCGACGGCCCTCGGGGTTAGATTCGAAGACTCTGCGGGCCGGAGCGTTGGTGTCCATTCGCTCTACATGTCCTAGCCATCTCAGACGTATAATACGCAGTTTTTTGACTAGGTCGATGTCGTTGTACAGCTCGTGTAGTTCGTGATTGAATCTTTTCCTCCAAAACCCGTCAACACAAACGGGACCGAAAATCTTACGAAGAATTTTTCTCTCGAAGCGACCTAGGATAACTTCATCCTCTTTTAATAAAGACCATGTTTCAGCGCCATAAAGCAGGACTGGGATGATCAAGGTCTTATATAGAGTCTCCTTAGTTGTCCGAGATAGGGCTTTACTGTTGAATTGCCTTATAAGCCAAAAAAAACAGCCATTGACAAGAGTTATTCTTCGATTGATTTCTGCACTGATTTTGTTTGAGCCAAGGTAGACAAAGTCCCTTACTACATCGAAGTAGGTAGGTACCTGCCCACGGTGACGTTTTGTTAAATTCGTCGGTATTGGTTTTCCCTTCTTGTTGACAGCATATACTTGGTTTTGCCCTCGTTTATCGCTAAACCCATTTTGGCCGCTTCCGCCTCAATGCTTGCAAACGCACCGGTGACAGCCCGCTGAGTTCTTCCGATAATGTCTATATCGTCGGCGTATGCAAGTAGTTGTACAGACTTGTAATAGATTGTGCCTCCGGTGTTGGCTTGTGAGTTTCGCACAATCCGTTCAAGTACTGTATTAAAGAAGTCACATGACAGCGCGTCACCTTGTCTAAAGCCTTTTTTGACATCAAAGGTCTCGGTGAGGTCATTACCGACCTTGATGGAGCAGCGAGCGTTCTCCATCGTCAGCCTGCACAGACCGACAAGTTTGGTAGGGATGTTAAAACTAGACATGGCTCTATAAAGCTCTTTTCTATAGATACTGTCATAGGCGACCTTGAAATCTATAAAGAGGTGGTGAGTATCGATTTGGAATTCTTGGGTTTTCTCCAGGATCTGCCGAAGTGTGAAGATTTGATCGATGGTGGACTTTCCTGGCCTGAAACCGCACTGATAGGGTCCAATCAGGCTTTTGATAAAAGGTTTCAGGCATTCACACAATATCGCAGAAAAGATCTTGTACGCGATGTTGAGGAGACTGATGCCTCTATAATTGGCGCAGTTGATCCTTTCTTGTGGATCGTGCAAACGATGCTGAGATTCCATTCATCAGGCATACACTCGTCTGACCAAATATTAGAAATGAGTTGGTGTATGCACTCTACCAATTCATCCCCAGCTGCCTTGAAAAGTTCGGCCGGTAAGCCATCAGGTCCAGCAGCCTTGTTCAATTTTAGCTTGGATATTGCTATCCTCACTTCATTTTGGTCAGGTGGACTGAAATTTTGACTATCATCGTCTATGTTGAATGGTTCATTCTTCCTGACAGCGGGATGTTGGTCTTCGTCGCCGTTATACAGTCTGCAGAAGTAGTTTTTCCATATTCTCAGCACCGACTGTGATTCTACTACGAGGTTTCCATTTTCATCTCTACAGGTTTCTGTACGGGTATTACTTCTCTGACACGTTCTTTTTACCTTTTGGTAAAACTTCCGTACATTTTTCCTGGAGTATAAACTCTCGATATTCTCAAACGCGCGCTTCTCATGCTCTTTCTTCTTCTTTTGGAGAAGCCGATGTTCTTCCTGTCTCTTTTGCTCGTAGAGCTCACGAGCAGCTCTCGTCTTCCTTTGCAGCGCCGCTTTGTATGCCTCTTGTTTTGCTGCATGCACTCGCCGGCATTCTTCGTCAAACCAGGGGTTCCGCGGTGGTGGGCGAGCGAGACCCAGCACATCAGTCGCGACGTTTCTGATGGCATGTTGGCAGCGTTGCCACTGGTCTTCGGTACTTGATGCTGGCGGCAAAGGGGTGGTTGAGAGATTTCGGGATACGCGTTCAGCGAAGAGTCTGGCGGTCTCTTGCGATTGTAGCTTTTCGACGTTAAATTTTCTCACAGTAATTCTTCTTTGTTGCTCAGATTGGGATATCCGCATTCGTACCTTGGCTACAACAAGGTAATGATCCGAGTCTATGTTGGCCGCTCGGAAGGTCCGCACATCCAGAATACTGGAGGCATGATTTGCGTCGATCGCAATATGATCAATTTGGTTGATCGTTACATGATCATTGGACCACCATGTCTACTTATGAATATCAAGATGAGGAAAACATGTGCTTGCTATGGTGACATTTCGCTCCACAGCGAAATCAATTAGCCTTAGTCCGTTAGCAGACGTGGTGTCGTGTAGGCTATGCTTACCGACTGCCCTACCAAAGACGTCCTCCTTTCCTATTTTGGCGTTAAAATCGCCCAATACGATTTTAACGTCATATTTAGGACATTGCTCGTATGTTTTGTCGAGGAGCTCGTAGAAACACTCTTTAGTGGCAGGGTCCTTTTCTTCCGTGGGGGCATGAACACATATTAGGCTTATGTTAGCGAATTTAGCCTTGATCCGAATAGTCATAATACGCTCGCGTACGTGTCGGAAGGTTAAGACTTCTTGCCTAAGTCTGCCGCGTATGACAAATCCGCATCCAAATAAGCGTTGTCTGTTGCCTCTGTAGCAATCACCGTAGTAGATGTCACATTTTTTCATCCTCTTTTTGCCCGGCCCATCCCATCGCACTTCCTGGATGGCGGTAATATCTGCTTTATAGCAGTCTAGGGCCTCTACTAGTTGTTCGGCTGCACGTGGTCTGTAAAGGGACAGAACATTCCACGTACAGATCCGAAGGTCGTTGTCCTTATTTCGTTTGCTGGGGTCGTCATTAGTTGAATCATCCTTATCCGAGGCTTTTGGTTGTTTCGGAACCATGAGTTTTTTACGTGGTAGGGAAGTTACCCCGACGGCACAACCCCCAACCTGGAGGGCCAGTTCCTTAATTATTCCCCTAGGACGAGGGGCCGGGTACACCGGTGCCAGTAGTCCACTACGGGAGTATGGGCGCTGCCGTTGGCCCATTAAGGGCTCCTCCGCCACCATCTCTATTCCAATGGCAAGTATTGACAACCCATTTAATAAAAAAATGAATTTTGTACACCGCCTCTGAATTTTTCTCACACGATCAGATTAAAGGATTCCAAATAATGTCGGCATATTCAAGTATCGATCTCACTAAGGAAATTAAGAGAATAACAACCGTGTGAGGATCGGTAAAACTCTTCATATTCCTTTTTATAAAGCCAATAAGTGAATTCGCTTTGGTAGTCACGTAGTCAATATGAAAATTAAAAGTCAGCTTAGTGTCCATGATGACGCCAAGGTCTTTAACTTTATCAAGTCTATTTAATGAACTACACTGGAGAAAGCAGACATAAGAGAAATGAGGAAAACTACTAGAAAATAAAACCACAAAGCATTTCTTTGTATCTAAAAAAGAAGTATGACAATATGACGAAGCTACTGCCAGTGTTATGCCTTCACAGTAGTGTTCACACAAGCTTTCGTAATTGATTGGACACCCCTGTCTAAAACCTTTTTAGACACCAAAGGTCTCGGTGAGATCATTACCGAACCTAATGGAGCAGCGAGCGTTCTCAATCGTCATCCTGCACAGGCGTACAAGTTTGGCGTACAAGCTCCTATCTATACATGCTACCATAGGCGGCCTTGAAATAGATAAAGAGATGATGAGTATCGATTTAGACTTCTTTCATCAGGCTGTTGATAAAAGGTTTCAGGCGTTTACACAATATCACAGAAAAGATCTTATATGCAATTGTTGAGGGTGGGCGCCGCAATTGTTGAGGAAACTGATGCCTCTATAATTGGCGCATTTGAGGGGGTCTCCTTTCTTGTGGATCGGGCAAACGATGCTGAGATTTCAATTATTAGGCATAGACTCGTCTGATCAAATCTTAGAGATGAGTTGGTGTATGCTCTGTACCAATTCATCACCAGCTGCCTTGAAAAATTCGGCCGGTAAGTTGTTAGGTCCAGCAGCCTTGTTAGATTTCTGCTTGGATATTGCTATCCTCACTTCGCTTTGGTCAGGTAGATGGAAATTTTAACTATCATCCTCAGGTTTCTGAACGGGTGTTGACACGTTTTCTTTACCTTTTGGCAAAACTTCCGTAAATTGTTCCTGGATTATAAGCTCTAAATATCCTCGATCGCGTGCTTCTCATGGTCTTTATTCTTCTTTTAGAGGAGTCGATTTAGCTTGTTTTGCATTTTGACATTTTTGCATATACATATGGTATAGCCAAATACCGGATGCCCTGCGTGCACTAAGGGGAAAGCTTGACACTGCCTGACTGGTCAGACAGATTTTGCATTCTGTGTTATCTGACGTGCCTGAGCAGCCAGAATTTTCAAACCTGAATGTGCCCATTTCTGCTTTATTTGCCAATTTTTCGAAATTGTTGTAGTGTCACGTATCGTAAAGTAATCGTACTATATACATAACCTCTCCCACTCCAGAACATACTTTGTGTCTAAAGTCTTAATTCAATTGGAGTAGTTTTGGAGTTTATCGAAAGCACCCAAATAAACACAATTTATTGTTTATATGTATTTATTCAATATTATTTTAATTAATTTTATTGTCTATAATATATTTAAATTTACTCACACTTTCTATTTGCTCACCTTCAATTTTTGCACCTTCACATTCTTCACTGTTTATACACATGCACTTTGTGTTTTTAATGTTTAGCATAAGTTTATTTATCTTAAGCCATTCGCTTACCGCTGACGCACAGGAGTGAATCTTCCGCAAGCATACATAATTTACTATTTTTTACTACCCATTGTTATCACTTATATATATCAAAAATAGAAATACACCTAACACAAAACCTTAAGGCTCTTCTATCTTTAGAAATAAAGGGTATGGGATGTGCTGGGAGCAATGATGATGTGCTTTGAAGTGTATCGTTTGTCGCTTTTCGACGATTGTCGTTTTATTCATAGCTACGACCTGCTGACCGCTAAACATTACTAAGCAATTTCTTTATCGTGTAGGATACTAATACAACTTCTTCACAATGAAAAATTTATGAAAATGGATTCGTGCTACACCTGAAGAATAAAACGAAAATCGTTGAAAAGTGACAAACGCCAACGACAATCAGGGTGAATTTGTTGTTGGTATCAAAGAAGAAAATGAAAGGATAATAAGATGGTATGTGCCATCTGTTCCATTGGAAACCGCGTTCTATTTGACTACTGCTAACTGTCATCTGGTGCAGCAGGCGGCATAGCCAGGTGCGCTTTCTGTATGGTTATCGCCAGCCGCATACAGTGGCTCCAACAAATAATCGGGCAATGAGGAACTGTACATAAAATATTGAGAAAACCATCTAAATAAAGGGAAAGCACCGTTTGCATGTTTGTAAATATTTATGACCACAGAATTTGAAGAAATAATAAATACTCGTATTACATATATGAAGCGGTTATAGTGGTGTAAGTCACTTCTCAAAAATGTTCGTGTAAGTCCAAAAATGATACTACACATGCCAAACTGTTGCATAAAAATGTGACATAGCGGTATCAAAGGCAACGAACATGCGGACAATGCAGCAAAAGAAGCTACAAAGGATCCCTTACACTCGTTTTACGCCTTCAACAAAAAGGACTTACAAAAATATCTGCTCATGGACTGGAAAAGCAAAAGAAAACCATTCTGGTTCGAATACCATCACCTATATAAAAACTTAAACCCTAATGGAGAGAAGGCTCTGTATCCAAAATATATTCCACCTCAGAAGATAAAAGCCTACATAAGGCTAAGGATGGGTCACACCAACTCTACTCATAAGCATCTGATCACCAAAGAACCTGCACCAACCTGGCATTTTTATCCCGATAGACCAATGCTTACCATAAGTCACCTCCTAGTATGTAAACCTGTAAATAATATATGTAAACGCATTTCTAATCAAAGTCTTTTCAATCTTCTTTGTACAATTACCGAACAAAATATCAATGATGTATACAGCCTTATATTAGAAATTAACTTAATTCCTTAAATCATCTTATTTTTTACAAATAGCCGAAAGCCCTGGCAGCTAGTGCTAAAATATTTTTATAGTATTGATTGTGTAATTTATTTACTCATTAATAAACTTATAATAATAATAATAATAATAATGAACCAAATCACTTGCTCGGGTTTCTGCGCAGGGGGTCGATTCTTGTTCTGTGAAGCTGTGAAGTGATAAATGTTATCACAGCTTCACGCTGAATTCGATTATCGATGTGTGAAAAAGTGAAATCAAATGTCAAAATTTCTTCACGTGATAAATTTTTTATCACAGCCAACTCGTTCTGTGAAAAGTCGTGAAAAAGGATGGACAACAAAAATAAACGCCGAGAAAGGGCATCGGAGACCCAAAAAGAATATTTAATTCAGTATTTGGATTAGAGGCCGGATTTGGCCAACGACAAGTAAGTAACCTGACGATAACATAAATATATATATATTGAAATATAATCATTTTGTAAATATATTTTAAAAAAAATTTCAATTTACAGATTTACAACAGCCGACGGTGCCCATTCACGGGATAATGAATGGAAGCAATTAGGCAATATGCTAAACAGCTTAGGCGGAGCTATAAAAGATGGGCCCAAATGGAGGAAGTATTAGAAGGATCTAACCTAACCGGAAACCTACAGAGTTGAATAAAATGCTCCTCAGTAGCTACTTCGAATGGATTCTGCACATCTCGAAGGGAACGCCGCAACATCCTCAGTTTCTTCCTACGAAGAAAATGAAATATAATTTTTCTTCAAAACAAGGCACCGAGTTAATATAAATTAATACCTTTGTTCAATACGGCGTCTATTATTAATAATTAATCGAGTAATTACTGCCGACATTTTAGTAGCACAGCACAAATACATTTTTCAGCAAAAAAAACGCCAAAATGACACATAAATGACAGGATTTATCATTGAGTACTCTTTTAGTACACACTTTATCACAATGTGTTCGAGAATCGCATTAAGTGTGTTCGTGAAGCGATAAAATGAAAAGTTGCTGTGAAAACTGAAATTATAAATTATTTACCACTTCACAGTTTCACAGATCGGGAATTGACCCCCCAGGTCTCTTTTATTTGTACGAGTTTTACTCATTTTCATTCCTAAGAGATAAAGCAACAACAACTACAGTTAAAAAAAATTCAAATTCGAGAGAACGAAAGGAAAACAGGCTGTGTACCCACACTTCGATGTTTTTCATCGCAAAGCTGCGGTACTACTGACGAATAAGAATCAAGTTGAGTGATGAGTATGCCGAATTTGAGAAAAGGACCAAAGGGATCAAATTCTTGCTTCTCAGATTTACTTGCTTGAACGATGCATATCAATTGAAGGGAATTTTTTCAGTTGTTGTTTTGTATATCGACTTTATGTGGTTTTTAAATAAAAACATGTATTGTATTTGTTGTGTTTATCCTATTTTGGAAAATTAAAGAAACAGTTTTATTTGGGCTAAACGAAATATAATAATACAAACTTAATTAACTAACAATAAATAAATTAATTAATACCTAGTAAAACATACCACTTTAAATATATTTATAAAATATTTGCTCATAACTAACGCTTTCCGCTTTATAAAAACGAAAAGAAGTTTCATCAAACTAGACAAAGAATATCACATAGAGTTAAGTGGAGAAAATCATTAACCATTCTTAGAAGAATTAAGAGAGATTTCATCCCCTTTATTATTTTTCGAAATTTCTCTCTGCGCACGTTGGGGTATTTCAAGTGATTTGGTTCAAGCTATACAAATTTTACTCCTCCGCGGGCAGATGGTAGCACAAGTTTGATAGAAAAAGGAACAGCCGATATGTTGTAAGTTACAGCGGTCCAAATCTCAAGTTCCTAAGATGAGCTAAATATGACTTACACTACTATGACTTTAACCGACTCATATATTGCTATTAATAAATAACTTGTAGACAACTTACAAACCGAGTTATGAAAGGATGCAATGAATGGTAATAATCTTAATAATTTTTGCGGATCATATACATATTATACCTAATGTAGGCTTATGAGAGGAAGCAAATTTCCACAGTCCACAGTAGAATAAAGCAAATCAAGTAGAAGAGTTTTTATACCCAGCGATCAGTAATTAGAATAATGTAAATTATAAAAAAAAATGAAATAAATATTTGGCGCAAACAACCCATGAAGGGCCTAGGGCCTAACTCTTCGCAACTACTCCTTTTGTATGTGTTATATTTCTCGCGCGAATGGAAGGGATGTACAGTTTTGCGTCGTCTCCAAAAGGCAATTTACTTAATTTAATTTTTGGAGAAGCATGCCAACAATGCTCTCGGATGTTTGCCGAACGTTCGCGGGACTTAGGATCGTGGAAACCTATAATTTTCTGGGATTCGAATGTAGAACCTAACTTGCAGTGGTCCGGCTCACTGACCGTTGCGCCTGAATGCTACTATGATGAAAAAATTCAAGGTGCTTGGCTGTCGTTTGGGAGTGTATGTCGAATGCAAAAGTAAGTTATTGAGATTTCAATTTCACTAAAGGTAGAATGGCTATATTTGTTTATCTTAGCGAGTGGAATAATATTCATTGCCAATGGTATCGCAATCATGTTGGGCACGTTAGGATTGAAAGACTTTTTAATGTGATGCAAGAAGGTTTCAAGAATATTAATCTCTGCATAGTGATGAACTGTGTAATCTTTTCAATGTACACTGTTAAGACTATCTCTCCGACCTTTGCGGTTCCAAGTCTTTGTTTACAGATTTACAACACTTTTGAGTTGAAAATCAGAAAATTAAGAGTGGCCTTGAAGGCAGCATGCTGCAGCCAGGACAATCAGGGTTATCGTGAATAAGTTTTCCTTCGGAATTTTTCCGCCGAACAAAAATTAGATATCTTCAAAAAAGGGAATAAATAGATATGGCGATTGCGTTGAAAATTCTCTTGAATTGTCATTCACGATACTTATTTCTTTTCGGGGAATTGTTTCCTCTTTTTAAAAGAAACCTAATTTTTGTTCGGAGTAAAAATTCCGAGGGAAAATTTATTCACGATAACCCTGAATGTCTCTAGCTATTTTAAGCTTTGTAAATGGCAGAGAAGGTTAGGTTGAAGTTCTGTTAGTTAAACCATTTTGAGCCTCTTATGAAGCGTAGTAAGCTCTTAATGTGATGTTTTTTAGGCCGCCTATATTATAATAAGAGGCTCCTAGGTGGAGCTTACTTCTACGAGAGAGAGCTGGGCAGAAACAAAGAAGGTGAGGAATAGTTTCTTCCTCTTCTTCATCCATGCAGCTTCTACAAAAGTTGTTCGCAAAAGGCGCAGCCTTGTAGCATGCTTGCCTATTAGACAGTGCCCAGTGATGTCATTTATTGTTGCGTCGATATACAATCTATTGAGGGAAATCAAATTCTTAGAACGTTTTAAATCCAGGAGTGGGATCTTATAAGGTGATAGTTGATTGTTGACGATCACAATCATCTCTTTCGCTCTCTCTAAGGTGACCATCAGCGTGATCATCACCTTTTTGCGATCGTTTTTGTGTGACTTTGCGATCGTTTTATGGAGAGCTAACTTAGTGTGATCATCAATTTTGACTATCAAGAGTGTGACTATCAACTATCACCTTAGAGGATTCCACTCCAGTCTTGGCCAAATCTGTTTTCTCGCTAGACATGTAGGACCACTTGTCCACCTAAGACTTGTACTCTCGATAGCAACCACCTTAAATTTGAATTTGGGAGTAGCGATTGGTATACATAAGGTGCCTCTGTCTGGCAGGATCGGTATAGTTCTTCTTATTCTGGCATCGTCCTTACAATTCCCTGGAATGTCTCTATTTACACAGGTGAATATTGAACTGCTCAGCCATCTCCGCGAGAGACGATCGGCAGTCTAGAGCTACTAAGGAATTTAAAGTGGTCGATTCCAAGGATTTGATCGCCAACAATGACAATCGTTCTAAACCTATGCTGCTACTAAGAACATGACCATAAATTGCCCTCTGATAATTTGCGAGGGGACTCTCCTTCTATTCGCTACTTTGATCAAGCTATTCGAATAGCAAATTATCTCTTAGATACGTACTCTCTTCTTAGACTTCTCTAGACTGTGTTGACTATGACGCATTGTACTACGCCTGTAATATGGTGAGCAAATCAATTTAAAAAAATGTTGGCCGAGAGGAAATAAACAAACAGCGTTCATATAGCCATGAACTCGATCAAAATGCTCCCATTTAATTGGTTAAACCGTTTTGCATTGGGAAATCATGTGTGTATGTTCACTTTATTGACCTGACATAACGGCAACGTACACACATGATTTTTTTGCTGCACATCTATGGCACAGTACCTTTCGAATGATATAAGTTTCATTCCAAAGAAAAGTACGATAAATTTCGTGTTCACGTTTTAAAATATACGATCAAAGCATCATATTTTGCCATATTTTTTATTTCAAACATCATAGGTTTAATTTTTATATTTATTTATTTTAAGTACACAATTAAAATCCTACAATTAATACAATTACATGCTAAACGTAAAATATTTATGTATGTATACAATAAAATAAGAAAGGAAAATATTTAAAATGCAAATTTTCTGGCATCTGGCTTTGTGCTGACTAAAATCTGACTATTATTTCGTTAAAACCTACGCTAGCATCTAAAATATATAAACATTATATCTTATTACGTAATAATCAATATTTACAATAGACACATCATTTATATAAAATTTTAAATTATAATTTTACATTTAAAAAAACACATTGGCTTATTTTGGTATTTTGTAATTTGGCCCTTTTTCATTACAATTACGTTACCTAACATATAATATTCTATTAAATATAAATTAATGAAAAGAATATCAAGTAAAAAAAAAAAAGGACAATAAACAAAGCGTGTTATAAGCCAGTCTTTGTTTCGAAACAAGAATATGGTTTGGCTTTGAATATTTTTTAACTCTTATTAACCTTTTGCTGCTTTAACCACTGGACAATTGAATTGTAGTTTCGATCCATCCAATCCACATTTATTTGAACCTGTTCAACAGCTTGTTGGATGGTTCGACCTGTTTCCTTAAGGTCATTTTTCACGAAACTCTTCAAGTCGTACAGAAGAAATTTTGTGTTCATCAACTTGGTGGGGAACTTAATGATCATGTTGAGATTGGACATTGATTTTCCTAAGCTGAAAAGTTGAAACATACAATTGACAAGAGACATTTGCTTGAGACTTGTAATATACTTACTAGGTAATGATTTTATCCCAGTGATTTCGAATGTAGTCAAAGGAGATCTGCTGACCAACAACATTGCTTGATACTGCAGCAAAAACCCGGTACACGTCTTGTTTGCGTATACCTTCACCTGAGATCGCCCTTCGGAGGTATCTAGATAAAATCCATGGTTCTTTGGAACAACCAAGAGCGCTTAAAAGCACTTCCTGTTCACTGGAAACCTTTGAGTTGAGGTAACGTTCAAATGCAAAGTTCCACTCTGCTTCGGTACCATATTGTATTGCTGTGCAGTAGACTATGGTCCGCAGGTTTGGTGAGATTCTGTAAAGTCAAAAACAAAGTCCTTAGTGATTGGTATTATAAGGCGCAAAGTTATGTGAAATCAGCCTTAATAAATCACTATTCACACAAACGTTTTACGAGTAACATTGATTGCGTTCATTTATTTTAATATCGTAATCCCCTTGAGGAATATCGTCATAATTCTAATTGCAGATTCGGACCAAGTGTCTAAGGTACAGAACGGCAACATTTTACCAAAATCTGTCAATGAGTTCTTGCGTGATATCTGGCTGAAGACGACCCTAGTTATCATTCTAACATATTATACTTGTACTTACGAGTATGTATAGATTTGTGGGAGCTATTCTAATTATTGGAGACGTCAAATAATGTCGTTAATTTGCGAATTAATTTGAGATCAAAGTAAAATCTTATTAGTTTTTTTTTTTTAATTCTCTTAACTTTTCTTTTCACAAAATCCCGAAACTACAGCAAAAGCTCTCCTTAAAAATTTTAATAGAAAAATATCCAAAACCTGCATTTTATTAAGTAGGAGCAGGTTTTGTATACTTCTTCACTGAAATTGAATCTAAGCAAACAATAGGATATGTAGACTCTGCAACGAACCATATTCTAAGGAACTGTGAGACATTCACAGAATCTGGAAAATTGTCAGACAGATGAGAGATACGTTCTTGAGTTGCAAGGAAAAATAAGCGAACAATAAGAAAGCAACCACAGCTAATACCAGGAGGGGAAACAACTGATTTTTAGATCGGATTACTCTTAGCCTTACTGTGCTTCACAGGCTGAACGACCTAAATGTCATCCAAAAGAAAAAAAAAAAAAAGAAGACTTACGGATTATATAAATCTGGACTTGGGTCTTGTATCCAATTCTGGAAATGTCTACTACAATCCGTGATACATTTCTGATGTCCCAGGTGGCATGCCATGCTTAGAATCTCACTACGTTTCCATAACATCAGCATATCTCTCTCATCGACCTTATCGGTAAACCCTACTTGTTCATATACCGCATTCAGCAGTTTCAACATATAGTTCTGAAAAATACAAAATTATGTAAAAACAATTCTTCAAAATAAAACTCGTAAAAAAAAACAAACCTTTAAGAGATGGTAGTCTCCTTCTCTAACAAACATGGAATCGATGAAATTGAAAGCCACAATAGCAGCTTTCCATGGAACATGATCAACTTCATGCACCAAATACGTGGTTAAATTCAATGCAATATCATAGCTAATAATTCCCGCTCTGGCTAAATTCATTGCATCATCGATCAACTGAGCTCTATTTGATGGAGCAATGTCCTTAAATCTCTTTGTATCCAACAAATGGTTGGTAATCGCAGCCCAGTTCTCTCCATCATAGTTCACCCTATAATAACCAGTTTGTTGAATGTTGAAGATATACCATTCAGCCGTAGAGAGATTCTTGCTATCAATTTCGAAGGTCTTAGTTTTTGGAACCCATGTTATAGGTCGGGTGTTTATAAAGTCCAACTCCGTGTCTGTCGTGTATGTGATTGGAATCCACCAAAGGGGATTCACTTCCTCGGTTACCGCATTACTTTCATTCACATAAACAAATCTCTGCTGTTCCAGTTGCATAACAAAGGAATTTGGCTTCTTACTAATAGTTAGAACGGGAAAACCCATTTGTAAAGTCCATGTATCCATAATTTCCTTAACCGTTGTCGAGTCATCTAGCAAACCATTCGCCTTAGCCTCTTTTGTAAGGAACCTCCAAAGATCATCCTGCTCAGCTGCTTTGTAGGCCCTGAAATAAATAAAATATATTAAGCAATAGAGCAGAATGTAAAGAGTCTAGGTCCACTTACATTTCCCTAAGGTATTTCGTCAAACCCCCTCGAAACACTTTCTGAGTCAAAAAGTGACTCATCATTCTTATGATTGTGGCTCCCTTAGCGTATGAGATTTTATCGAAAATTTCATTAATCTCATCCGGATTGGCCACTTCCACTGAAATCTTATGCGACGAAGAGAACGCATCCAAATGGAAGACATTCTGAAGCTCGGTAACAACAAATTGATCCATAGTTCGCCATTCAGGCTCAATAGCATCCACCGTCAGGTATTCCATGTAACTAGCAAATCCTTCATTCAACCAAATATCTGTCCACCATGTTGGTGTTACTAAGTTTCCAAACCACTGATGAGCCAGTTCGTGACCAACGACTGATGCGATGCGTTGCTTATTGGTGGTTGGAGACACTCCCTCTTCGTAGAGCATTGCAATTTCCCTAAAGGTGATGAGACCCCAATTCTCCATTGCGCCCGCATGAAAGTCCGGCAAAGCTATCATGTCCACTTTGGGCAAAGGATATGGAATGTCGAAATACTGTTCGAGGAATCTCAAAATCTTTGGTCCCACAATAAGCGAATACTGAGCAGACTGAATAGCATCGGAACGTGCCCACACCGAAAAGCTTCCTTTGGTTAGATTGGCAAAATCTGATACTGTGTATGCCACTAAGTACGTGGACATTGGAAGCGATTGCATGTAGTTGTCCCAAACATAATTAGGGAGGTTATCTCTGAAAAGGAATAAAAAGCACTCAAATAAATATAACCACTCAAACACATCAAACTCAAACCATTTCAAGTCCCTACATGCAACCAAACACAACATGTTGTACGAGTAGCTATACTTACACCTGCCTCGACATTCCCTCTAACTTGGGCATATTCGATATCGATGTCAGATTAACCGGGCGTGCAATATTCAACGTGAATGTAGCTTTAAGTGCTGGCTCATCAAAACAAGGAAACGCTCTTCTGGCATCCGTTGGCTGAAACTGCGTCGAGGCCAGCCATCTGAAAGGAAGAACACACACAATTACACGTACAAAACATAGATTATATCAAAAATCCAGTGGAGAGGTAGCTTTCATGCTACTGCTGGCTCACCTTGTTTCGTTGCCCACTTGATACGAACTGCGATAGAATCCTTGCAGATAGTCCAGTATATCCCCATAGAACTTGATACGTATCTCGTAATGAGTATCTTTTTGTAATTTCTCGTAAAACTCAATAACAAAGAACTGCTTCGCCTCGACGAAATACTGCTTTCGTATCCGGAGACCATCACCCGCCTCTGGAATCCCATTCTCATTCAGACGTCGCACAGCAACATCCTCTTTCGCTATTCGCAGCTCTGTGACATGCATAGTGATGTTGTAGCAATCTTCCACGACCCTTACAGTGATTTGCACCTCACCCTCGAATTTGAAGGTATTGTTGAAGAGATGAGGGATTAGTGAAATATTATATGTCACCGGGAGGACGGATCTGGGTAATCGAACATCTTTATCTAATACGCTTCCCGGAGAAGCTTTCATTTCATCATCGCCCGAGGTGAGAGTCTTGTTCTGACCCGGTTGCAGATGTGGCTTATGGGGGGTGCACACTATATCATCACCCTCAGGCACTAGAGGGGCACAGGTAGCGAAATTGTATATTATAAAGCTAACTGCTACCAGAGTGCAGATGAAGAAGGCTCCCAGCAGAATAAGCGTCGTGAAGGAGAGCATGCATCCGCGTCGCGAAGTAAATGTTGTATTACGATTGTCCATGGCGAGGTTCTCACGTACGTGCATATCCTTAAGGACCATTTAGGGGGATTTTATTTTGAGCGGATTTGCAGTTAAATGGATTTGCGATTTAAGGTAATCATGTGAATTTGGAATGTTTCGCGTTCGACAATGATTGGATCTGGAATAAAAAAAAAGTGGTATATGCCGGTTTGAATATTGATTTCAATATTTAAGTATAAAATGTTTCACGGACTCTTGCAGGGCAGTAAGTATATTGGAAAGCAAAGTAGGCAACGAGGACACGTACAGGCATTGCTCCACAAAGCGCCAAGGTTTAAGAATTTGAATAAGAGAACAATTACCAATCTCAAGGCCTTGTCGCAATATCTTAAACATCAGGAAGATGAGTAATACTTGCTGTTTGCCATTATCTTGGCTTCAGTTTCTAGCTACAGAAAGATTCTTTCTATGATTTGTTTGAAGAGTAAAGGATAGTTTTTTACTGTCTTATGTCCTATAATGCGGGATTTGATTGAGGGATTTGATACTTCTGATATGTACTGCGGATATGTACATATATCAGGTCTTATACATAGTCGATCCTTTGGTACTTCTAAAAGAGAAATAGAGTAGGGCCGGGTTAGCATTTAGATTAGAAGTGTTACTTCATGAGGGCAAATTGACGAACATAATATGTATGCATGTATACGTATGTAGGTTTTTTCGACTTGTATTGCTATTAACCATTTCTGGATTTAAGGAATTCGAATTTTGTATTTTTGTATTTTTTAAACAAATACTGGGAATTAAAAAATAAATAATGGACACAAATATCCCATAAATGGCATAGGCTCTGGCTTCTCGCAACTTTTCGTGTTGTGCATGAGTATTTCTGGCACGAGTGGAGCTAAATACCTACAGTTTTATGTTGTATCAAAAGTTTAAATTTGAGAAATCTTTTCACGACTATATGCTCGGATCATGCAGCCAGACTGGGTATCGCACATAGCACAAACTGCCGTAATTGCAATGCCACAACCGAAAAAGAAAACCTTATCTACTACGATATATGTGCGCCTGTCCGGCACTAGCTAGGGCCAGAAAACGAGCTTTAGGCAGACCCTAGTTCAGCTCACTTGAGAAGGTCTTAGAGAAAAATATTAAAGAGTTAATAACTTTCCCAAATTCCACAGGATGGATTTAAAGACTTTTCACCAAGACATCTAAACAGCCAGGATACATGAATTATGGTACCAAAACGGCACCTAGTGCTAATTGGGTTGTTTTTAATAGAACCGCCACTTCATATACTAAACTGTTTTGTCAGACGTCGGAGGTCCATAAAAAAAAATTTTTGGATTTTCATTATTTCATAAAAAAAAAAATTTTTGAATTTTTTTCTGGGATTCGGACTGAATTGAGCCCCACGGTCTCTAGTTTGACGTGTTGCTGTGGCTAACAAAAAAAAAAGAGAAAAACAACTGTCAGGTAGGCGCTCTGGGGCTAAGTCTATTACAGAACAGTTTTGTGCCGGTCAACAATGGCTAAGTGGTTCAACTTTAAATACATATGTATATCAAAATATTTTTAGTACTAAAGTACTGGGCAAACTGCCGGACCGTTGGTACCGGGCGTGCTTTGCTGCGACTAACAAAAGAGAATTTGTTTATGACTAAAGTACTATAATACCAAAGTAGTAGATCGATTTTGACTAAACTTCACAGGGACACTCTCGGGGCAATGCCGAGGATAGTCTATTTGAACTCAATCGGTTGCGTGGTTTCGGAGTCCATAGCATACAAACATAAGTACATACATTTTTTCCCGTGGAAAAAAGCACCTTCAGTTTTTCCCGGGAGGGCGAGGAACCAATCTCACACATGCCGGGGACAAGCTTCATAGTGGAAAAACCTCTCCTCACCTCTTAGGATTTTCTTTATTATTGTCATTATTATTACTTTATTAAAATGTAAATAAATTACAAAACACATACAGTAAGTGCTAAGAGTAACTAGCAGTGCTTTCGGCATTTTAATGGTGAATGACTAAAGATTTAAACACCACTTGCAAAGTTTAATTCATTAAATAGTTGGCAAACATCGTTGATATTTTTTTTCTGATGAAACGTCAAGTATCTTATAAATTCGATGTATGTTTGATTGTTTGTATGCTATGGCCCTCGAAACCACCGAACCGATTGAGCTCAAATCTCCGGTATTGGCCCGAGAGTGTTCCTGTGAAGTTTGGTTAAAATCGGTCCACTGCTAGTAGTAGTAATTTAGTAGTAAAGTACTTTAGTACTACTTTTTTTGTTGGGTACAGCAACGCATACCGCCGAGTGCCCTCGGTCCAACAGTCTACTCACAACATAAGTATTTTAGTACCTTAGTACTAAAAAAAATTGATATACCATATACAGGGTGATTTGCATAAGATGCGACAAAAGCCAAGGACGGATAGGTTGGGTCGAGATAAGAAAAAAATCGTATGGGGGGTCTATCTCCCCCCGTTTAGGCGGGAGGGGCAATTTTGTAAAAAATTTACTTTAAATGGAAAAAAAAAAATTTAAAAATGAACGGAAACACGGACAATAATCTGCTATTGCCTTTTTGAAAGCTAATATTCTAATCTTTTATTTGCTTTTTAAATCAAGTTGTTTTAGTGAACAGTTTTTGAAAAATTAAATTTCAAAGTCAAAATTTTTGAAAAATATTTTGAATTTTTTTTTTTTCAAATTGATTTTTTTCAAAATTTTGTGTTATGAACTGCCGCTGATATTTTTATTTTTCAATGCTCTTATCATTTCTTAATTAAATACCGAAAACTTGATGTAAAAATATTTCTTAGTTTTTGAGATAGTTTTTGTCTCGACCCAACCTATCCGTCCTAGACTTTTGTCGCATCTTATGCAAATCACCCTGTATATTTAAGGTTGAACCACTTACGCACTGTTTCCCGGTACAAAAATGTTCTCTAATAGACTAAGTCTCGGGCGCCTGCCTGACAGTAGTTTTTTCTTTTTTTTTTTGTTAGGCATAGCAACGCACGTCGGGTGCCCGCTGTTTCCTTTGTCCTCCCCCCAGTACCGAATAATTGTTTCTTTTTTATTCAAGTTGGATTACTTACTTACTTAAATCCTTTCACTCCTCGAGGGGCATAAGGCGTCAACAACGCCTGCGCGCCAAGTTGTTCAGAGTTCTGCAACGCGTTTGAGTTGCCTCCAACTCATTCCTAAGAACTTGATTCTTCCCCGATTGTCCTGCGCCAAGTTTGCTTAGGGCGTCCCGCTGCACTGTCTGCCTGGGTGAACGGATTCCACTACATGGCGTATTTCGCAATGGAGTTGTAGTCGCGCTGTAGGGTGTGTCCAGTTTACTGACACTTTCTCCTTCGCACAGCAATGTCTATAGGTTCTTCAGCCGTTCTCAGATAAAGTTGTTCGTTGGAAATACAATTAGGCCAAAAGATCCTCGAGATGAACCCCTAGACATATGTTTACGAAAGTTTGTAGCTTGCGTGTGATACTGATATCCACCTTTCAGGTACTGTACCCATAGAGCAGTATTGATTCTACGTTGGAGCGGAACAGTCGAAGCTTGGTTCTTAAGCTGAGAATATTGCTTCTCCAGACTTTCGATAGTATTCCGAACGCTGGGATTTGACTTTCCGATTCTGCTTCAAACACAGTTCGGTACCACTGCGGTCAGCCGAGACTATAATTCCTAAGTACAAAAAGTTGAGTTGAGCGCAGGTGTTAGATGCTCAGGGTTTTTGTTTTGGCTGTGTTTATCTTAAGACCCACTTTGTTTGCCTCAGCTTCTTGATTTTGTGCCATCAGATGAAGGTGCATTATGCAATATGAAACAAGGCAAACATCGTCGATGTAGTCGAGGTGTTTAAGGTAAGTTGTCATAGTCCATTGAATTCCATTGTTACCTTCCATTAACGTTGCACGGAGTAGGTACATCGCTGGGCCCCTGATGTACTCCACTTTGGAATTCAAAATCCTCCGACACCTTACCAATGTGTAAGACGTGACACTTACACACTCGTAAGTAGCCTTGATAATAGCTATGAGTTTTTCTGGGATGACTTTCCTGCACAAGGCCAACCAGATAGCATCTCGATTTAAGCTGTCAAAAGCCTTCTTGAAGTTGATAAACAGTAGTTGTAGCAAAGTCCTGTACTCGACGCATCGCTCTATTATGATCCGTAAGGTGCTTATGTGGTCAATGAAGGAGAGTTAAATCGAAATGTTCTTTAATGCGATCTAATATGATTTCAGCTATTATCTTGGCTACGGCCGGGAGAACGCATATATCTCTTCAGTTTCTACAATCCATCAGATTTCCCTTGTTTGGAAGCTTGATGATCATACATCTTTTCCACTCCTGGGGAAATTATTCATTTGCCCATGCTCTCCGTATGAGCGGCTGTAGCAGCTCTGCCGATGTGCATGCGTTTGGCGCCGCTTGAAATAGTTTGGCAGGGATGCCATTAATAGACTCCAATTTCTTTTTCTTGATGGACTTGATTGCTGGTGTTATTTCGGTTTTACTGGGAAGTTCGGGAATTTTTTGCTTTGGAAAACTCATTAGAGTTCAAGATCATATAACCATCGACTAAGTTGTTAAGGACTGTAGCGAAATGATCTCTCCATCTAGTGAGCTGAGCTTCATCCGAAATCAAAAAGTTACCATCTAAACTCTTCACTGGATGTTCACTGAAGTTCCGACCAATGAGCTCCCTGGTTATGTTATAGACATTCATACTGTCACACCTGGTTGTTGCTTCTTTAGCCCTTGAGGCAAATGAGTCGATGTACTCTCGTTTATCACGTCTTACACTACGCTGCACTTCCTTCTTTTCCATGAGATTTTGGGCTTCTAACTCGGTTCTCTTTACTGCTGAGGCTGCTACAATCCGAGCCTTGATTGCTGTATGCTCATCGATATGTCTCCAGGTGTCTGCTGATAGTCATCTGCAGTGATTATTCTGCCTTTTATAGACGTAGGTGCGTGCCTAGTTGCAAACTTATTTTTTACAGCATGCCAGTGGTCATCCACGCTCTCCTGCATTGTGCTGCTGATTGTTTCTGCTTCTAAGACAAGAAATTGGAGTGGATGCAGAAAAAAATTAATGGTTCTCCTTTCATCGATTTCGCTACCTATCTGCTGCCTCGTTTCCTTTTATACCAGCGTGTGCCAGAATACACATATGTTGAATTGTAATATAGCTCACGAAGTGATTTTCTTTGATAGTTTTTACTATTGGTGTTCTATTGTCGATGTTTTGAATGTTTTCGATTATTGATAGACTGTCAATAGAGATTATTGCATTTCTATTTTCTGATAACTCTAAGGCTCTGAATATCAGCTCTTAATAGTCTCGAAAAATGGGCTAGAGGGTGTGGACTACACGTCAACCCGGATAAAACAGAATTGGTACTCTTCAGCAGAAAATACAAGATACCACCCTTCAAACTGCCTAAGCTAGCAGGGGTGGAGCTTTCCCTTTCGGATCGCACTAGATATCTTGGTATAATGCTGGATAGGAAACTAAATCGGAAACTTAACATACAGCAACGAGTCCGAAAGGCATAGAATGCTCTCTTCACCTGTAAGCGGACCGCGGGGAAAAAATGGGGCCTGAAGCCCGCAATGATGCACTGGCTATACATCATGATAGGTAGACCCATCCTTACGTATGGGGCTCTTGTGTGGTGGAAGGCAACGAATACGAAAAACACACGGGATATGTTGGCCATGGTACAAAGATCAGCCTGCATTGCCATCACAGGTGCTCTACGCACAACACCTATGGCTGTACTCGAGATCTTCCTGTATCGTTTACCATTAGACCTACAAATTAAATTTCAAGCGGGCAACAGTGCGCTTCGGCTCACTAACGTTGGTCTGTTCAGGACTAATAACATAGGACACAGCTCCATTCTCAAGGAATCTTTTCCCGGAATCCCTGACGAATCGGACGATATACTTGGCACCTTAGACTTCGACACACGTACTGTATCCTATTAGAGAGGACTGGCAAAGGAAGACAGTCTCTGTCCATAACGAGATTGCAATATACACAGATGGTTCTAAGACCAGTGAGGGCACGGGGTCAGGTATTTACTCGAGAGATACGAACCTACAGGTGGCCCTGAGACTTCCGGACACATGCAGTGTGTTCCAAGCAGAGGTTCTAGCTGTACTTAAAGCTGCGGAATTACTTGTGATGGGATCAATATCCGATAAGAATATCGCCATCTACATTGACAGTCAGGCTGCGCTAAAGGCGCTAGAGTCTTACGTCACCAAATCTGAGATAATCAGGAATTGCCGCACAATGCTTAGGGCATTATGTACGTAGAACCGAGTCGGATTAAGTTGGGTACCTGGACACTGCGATATCGAAAGCAATGAGCAAGCCGACGCGCTGGCTAAAAGAGGAGCGGGGCTCCCACGTAGCGATATAATTGGTAGTATTAAACCAACAGGGTGCGTGGCTAAGGGAATTATTCGGGATAAAATCATTGACACGGCTAATCTAAGATGGTCAAACTTAGATAGTCACAGGGTGTCTAAGGCCTTGTGGCCTGTGTTAGATAGATCGAGGCTAAGAACAGCGATAGGAATACTATCTGGCCACTGTCTCTTAAGGAGGCATGCCATGAGACTAGGGTTATCCGATACGGATGTTTGTAGGTACTGCGATGACCTACATGTCTCAGAGGATACAACTCATATACTCTGTGAATGTCAAGGAATTGCCAGGATAAGGCTAAAGTACCTGGGTAGATACTTCTTCGATAACTTGGAGGAGGTGAGGTCCTTGAACCATAACAAGGATCTTTTCAAATTTTGTAGGGAGATTAATTGCTTGGGGGAATGGGTTTAGGTCTTTTGCCGTGAAGGCTTCCTAGGGATCGCGATGGGCCCACTTTGGTGCCTAGTGTTTTATGATAACCTCATAACCCTACCTAACCCAACCTAACCTAACCTAAGGCTCTGAATATCCCTAAAGCTTCAGCTGGTAGAACTGAGGAGAATTTTTGCAGCAGAAAAAGTGTTTCCCTCTTGATTAACAACTGCAAAAGCTACTCAGAAGATCGTTTTTGACCCATCCGTAAACAGGCACTTGTTAACGTTTCATAACTTTGAAGAACATTTGCTTGTATATTTCATCCGTAGTAGGTATTGTACTTTCGGAAATGAATTAAGACAGGTGCTGGTGAATATATGCTTAAATGTCAATGGCGGGTGAAGTGGTTTAGTTGGTAGGATTTATCTATTTTCACCCGCAATGTTTAGTAATTGATCTGCAATGATCCACTAAGTTGTTCACAGACACACAGAGGGATTGGATTTTTTTTTAAATTAATCTAGTTCCATGGCTAGGACTATAAATTAGATCTATTAACAGTAAGACGTAATATCCAAACATAATGGTACCGGGTGCTATAATAAAGAAAATATTTGCCAATCTTCTTTAAACATAATGTTTATCATTTAGCACCTTTCGGCTACCTTTCATTTCCTCGTAAATAAACACATCTATCATTCTTTGAGACAACAATAATAATAGAAAATCTATAAACTGGTAACAACTAAACAAAATTATGCCAACGCGCATTATTCGCCTCGATGTCATAATTAAAATTATTCGGAAACTTAAATTTACTTTTCCATTTAGAGCACAGTCTCACCTCATGTAAAACCCATTAACGGCAAGTGCTATGCAAAGTATTCGAATTAGGAGTAAGTAAATAAGGCTTTCCATCACCTTGGCCAAATAAAAGTGTCCAAAAGCTGGTCCCATTAGCAAAATTGTTGAGTCCCTTTGGCTTTCGGCTTGTTGAGTGCTATAATTTTAATTTTTACGTAAAACACAATTAATTCCCCGAAGAAACCATTTGAATAGGCAGTAATGAGCTAAAAAGGATTATCTTCCTTGAGTTTTAATGGAAGTGAAGGCCTATCCGAACGGATTGGGTTACAAATAAAATTCCAAATAATCAGGATGATACTTCCTGTCTCGAAGGTTTCGTATTAAGTGTTCATTCAACCCTACGCGAAGGCTGTATACAAAGGCGAAAAGGAAGTGGAGGGTATTGTTGTGTGGTACGGATTTTTGTGCCGCATCTAAAGGATTCACACTGCAAATGAGTGTAAAGGGAGAAATTTAATCCTTAAATGCTGGTCACCGCATTGGATCGGTTGTATGTTTGTAATCGAACTTGTTACTATCACCACTGTCAATTCACATGAATTGAGCGATGTTGAACCCCAGCGAAGCACTGCCGGATGGATTCGTAAACGAGTATCTAATGGTAGTGCAATATTTCTGCACGTGATTTGTTATATTTCGTGGATATGTACGGTACGTATTTTTGGGATGATTGCAGCGTTTCCTATTTCTTGGGGAAGTTGTGGTTAATACATATGTACGGCTTCAAGTATGAAATAACAAAATTGTTTGCGTATTTGTCTTTTTTAAGGTTCAAAACCGACATGGATGATATTTGAGAATCTATGACTAGGTTATCTCTATACACGCTGCCATAGGGTATATTAGGTTTGACATTTCATTTGTAGCATAGAAAAATAAAGGAGACGGATACCACAAAGTGCATATATTTATCAAGACCTTAAATTTTGACCTACAAAATTCTTATTTGCAACATAAGGGGGCAATAAACTATAAAAAATCTATGCATCTAAGCTGCAAGTTTTTTCTTCACAAAGCAACTCCTATTTTAATGTGGTGGGTAAAAGGATAGATGAATGAATATCATACGATTCGTTTCAGATGAATTGTAACTCGTCTGTTATTGTTTTTTTAGTTTCTATTGATACAAATTAGAAGAAAAAGTTAAACACTGAATGCAGTGAAAAGCAATCATGGTTCTTCATGCTAATGCAAATAAAATACACTTCTAAGTATTTTATAGTTTAGAAAGATTCCACAGTTCAAATTTGAGTCGGATGTAATTTTATGAATAATAATTCTTAATCCGTGAAATTGCATTGCATTGAGATGCTGAGTCAGTTCTATTCAACGAATATTTATACATTCAAATAAATTTAGAAAAAAAGATATGCATGAGATTTGGTATTACGTATTTGGCATGTAATAAGTATATGTAACGAGATCGATCCATAAAAAAAACTATAATAAAACTTACTAAGCTAATGAAGAGACTTTGTAGCATTTGGTGGACATTGCAAATATATTGGGCTAAGAAGGTTAATAAATGAAATTGTCTTCTAGTTTATAGTTATTGACATGTGTGAACCCTCAGAGAGGTACGAGTACACATAGACTCTGACGCAAGGCGTAGAGTTCAACGTTCGAAAGCGAGGCCGGAGTTCAGCCAGAAACTAGCAGCATTTAAAAGTGCCAGGAAGGCTTTAAAAATTACTATCAGAGACACCAAAAAATATGCTTTACACAACTGCTGGGGGCAACCGACATAAACTCGCGAGGAACTGCCTACAGGAACGTTATGATGAAGCTCAAATGACATAGAGCACTAAAACTTACAGAATGTAAAAAACTCTCTCAGAATGCCAGTTTGAGTTTCGAAACGCACGGTCAACAGTAGACGCTATAAAATTGGTGGTAGATATCGCTATCGCTATCGATGTGGGGGACATCGGATTACTGTGCCGTAATTTCGTACATCAAGAACGCTTTTAATTCAGCGTTTGTCATGCAAAATGGACGCTCTTGAAAGAATGGATACGCCAAGCTATATTCTTAGGGTAGTATGGAGCTACTTTAGGAATAGGAAGCTAAGATATGTAAGCAGCGAAGGTACCAAATACTATAATGTGTCGGCAGGCGTTCCACAAGGATCAGTGCTAGATCCCCTTCTGTGGAACATCATGTATGACGACGTGCTTAGGTTACCAATGCCGTTAAGAACGAAAGTCATAGGCGGACGACATCGCTGTTGTGACCGTTGCGAGGTAGAATTAGCAAAAAAATGAAGTAGGCTTGGATCTAGCGGAGCAGGGGACGGAATCGTCAAAACAGTAGAATATTGGCCACAAGGCAAAACCGCCTAAGTCGATTTTCACAGATTCTCAGAAAACAAGTTTTAAGTTTTCGTTTTTCCAAAAAACGTAAGGAAATTCGGAATTTCAGTCGTGTTCCTTTGCTTATAACACAATCGATAACAGGTAATAAGGTACAAATTTGGTAGCGTAAACTTCGAATAGCAGAGCATCTTCTGGCATCCATAACTCAATTTTGTCCTATCTCGAATAAGGCGGTTTTACCTTGTAGCCGCAGATATGAACATTGCATTGAAGCGGAAGTGGCCAAAAGGGGTTTAGCGATAAACGAGGGCAAAACCAAGTATATGCTGTCAACAAGAAGAGAAAACCAATACCGATAAATTGGACAGAACGTCACAGTGGGTAGCTATAACTTCGAGGTAGTAAGGGACTTTCTCTACCTTGGCTCTGCTATAAACTCGAAAAACAAGATCAGCGCAGAAATCAAGCGAAGAATAACTCTTGCCAATCGCTGTTTTTTTTGGGCTTATAAGGCAATTCAACAGTAAAGCCCTATCTTGAACAACTAAGGAGACACTCTATAAGACCTGATCATCCCAGTCTGGCTTTACGGCGCTGAAACATGGACTTTATTTAAAGAGGATGAAGATATCCTTGGTCACTTTGAGAGAAAAAATCTTCGTAAGATTTTCGGTCCCGCTTGCATTGACGGGTTTTGGAGGAGGAGATTCAATCACGAACTATACGAGCTGTACAGCGACATCGACCTAGTCAAAAAATTGCGTATTGTACGTCTGAGATGGCTAGGACATGTAGAGCGAATGGACACCAACGCTCCGACCCGCAGAGTCTTCAAACCTAACCCCGAGGGACGACCCAGTAAATGACCTCCTCGCCGTAGGTTGCGCGCACAAGTTCAAGGGGACCTCGACCAATTTGGAGTGCGCAACTGGAGGCAATTAGCTAAAGACCGAGCTAAATGGAGAGGCTTGTTGGTTGAGGCCCAGGTTCACCCCGAACTGTGAGTAAGTAAGCAGATATGAACGTAAGGAAATATAGTCGTAGAATTCTATTGACCAGAGTAGTAAGCTCAGCACTACTATATGCATCCCCAGTGTGTGCTGATGCTTTGGCAACAAAAGAATCCAGGCGGAAACTATCAAATGTCTATAGACTCAGCGCTCTAAGGACAATTTGCGCATATATAATAATGTCAGAAGAAGCGGCATATGTCGTAGCTGGGATGCAACCCATCGATACTCGCAAATCGACAACATGAATAAAATAAATATTTGGCGCAACAACTCTTTAAAGTGCCAGGGCCTAGCTCTCGCAACCACTCATGTTGTGTGCGTTATATTTTTCACACCAATGGACGGGACCTACAGTTTAGTGCCGTATCCGAACGGCGATATGAGAAGCTTTTTCGTGAAAACAATACTCTCGGATGTTTGTCAGACGCTCGCGAGAGGTGGGACCGTGAAAAAACTTTTTGGTGTTTTCTGGGATTCGAACTTGGAACCTCATGCGTAGTGATCCGACACACTAACCACTTACGCCACGGCGTCCACATGGCGACAACATGGAGGAGCTATTAAAGCAAAAAAAGGGTAGTATCGATGGCAAAATGGCAAAACCGATGGGATGACGCCACAACAGGAAGATGGACATATAAACTGATCCCCAACATAGAAATTGGGGTGAAAAGGAAAGTAGGAGAGGTGAATTGCAATACCACACAGTTCCCCACTCGTCACTGGTCTAAGTGCGCCTGCACACCTAACCTACCTGGTCATGGAGGGTACAGAAAGTACCTGCCATTCGGGCATGACAGCTCTTCACTTTATCCGTGCTGTGATAACCAAAAGATACAGTCGGAAAAGACCTGGCACGAAATAAATGAATATGTGACCAGCGTTCAGGTCGAACTCAGGAGAATCGATCGCCAAAGAATAGAAAATGACGAATATGAGAGCAGATCCTAAAAGGCTCATCAGCCCCGCGATGTAATACTTAACGGTAGTCCCATCTTCCATAGATACTATGAGAATAGCAGTGTGTGCTCATAGTAGTGTCCGATTCTTACTGACTAAAAAAAGACCAGCCTTCAATATAAATTTGTTAGATATCCCAACTAAGTAATAACTTATCAAGCAGTTTTTCTATCCCGAAATAAAAACGTTTGGCAAGCTACTTCCCACTGAAAGATGTTCTGCAATCTAGACGCGGTTAATCCATATCTCGCCAAGTCGAAAGGTTTCGCCCTTTGTAGCCGCCGCAATAAATTGCTCTCATCCACGATTTGTAGGACTGTATTGTTGACATGTCCCATTAGTCGGTTTCTATGCTTTATCGCGAAGCTTCCAGTTTCAGCTTCGATTGTCGGAATTCCGAGATCACTGTGGATATCGTCGTTTCTACTATACCACGGTGCTTGGACAATTTCTCTTAGCACTTTATTTTGAAAAGCTTGTAAAATATTTGAATTTGTTTTCTTGATACACCCCCAAAGTTGTATACCGTAGGTACATACCGGCTTTAGCACTTGCTTGTATAAAAGCAGTTTGTTCTCAGTACTGAGCTGGGAATGTTTTCCGAGTAACCAGTACATTTCTCTATATTTGATTTCGAGTTCTTTAAGTTTCATTTTCACGTGGGAAATCCATTTCAGCCTTGCGTCGAGTGTCATTCCCAGGTATTTGGCGTCTTTTGGAAAAGGTATTCGGGCCGAGTTTAGAAAAGTTTAGAAATTGGCAAGTCATTAGTTTTCTTATAAGTGGAATTCAAGTGAACAGATTTAGATTCGTTGAGGGCGATCCGACAGCCCCTCGTCCATTCATTTACATTATTCAGTGCGTTTTGCAGTTGTTTCTTCCATTGTTTTATCTACTGCTAGGATAGCGGTGTCGTAGCAAGGATAGTGCCATCTTCTTTCTGTATATCACGAGTATAGGTGGAAGAAGTGTGTAGGGTGTGGATTAGTATGTATGCATATTCCTGGCATTCAGTATTTAGGTTTGCGAATCGTGCATCCTGCATCCTAACACATCAGCGCAAAAAAAAAAAAAAAAAACTTTGACTCTGAAGACTACTTGGTTGCAATTCATGTTGTCATTGTGTGACTTTAATTGCAATTTAACAATTTTTTTTTCAGGGGAAGACTTTTCAGGACCTGAACCTGCGTAGGGTTTCCTGCGTTCTCGGTTAGGGCTCCCATTGATGACTAGTTTTCTCACGAACACAATTGTGTGTGGCATGACTCTTCAATCAGGGGCATTTTTGCTGTCTCTCAGCAAAAAAAAAAAACTACGGGCATTTTAGCCGATTGTGGAGAGGCTTGAGACATTATTTCCTCTGCATGTGACCTGCCTTTACTCGTATCAGGTGGAAGACTTTTTGTGCAGATACTGTGCTGGTACTGTAAGCTCCTCGTCACTGAAGCACTTGCTTTGCTTTCTTAGAAAGACAAGAAAATTTAATTAAAATGGGAAAATTTAATTAATGTCCTGGTAGTACAATGGACCAGTTGCGTTTGAGTGATGCAGTGAAGCATATTCCTGTCCCGACATAGAAAAAAAAAATGACATGACTTTTCAAATGTGCTTATACGAGTATTTGATCCCATTTGTTTTATTTCTAGATTTTGACCCTTTTAAATATAAGAAAAAGTTCTGCGGAATACACACTTACTAGAATATCTTATTTGCTGGTGCCATTTATCCCACACAGGAAGAGAGTTAGTAGAATTACATCGAACAAAAGAACACAACACCACAGCAACAGCAAAGATTGATTCATGTAATAGAGGTGTTTATTTTAACCTCGCTATCAATCTGTTGTTTGATCAAGCAAAGGACAACAGAAATTAATTCGATTTGTACACTCGACTCAGCCTATTAAGCAAACATATTCTTAAGTTGCAGCTGGTAAATTCTAGAATCTTCCAAGGCTACTATAAACTGACTGCTGTAAATACCTCATAACAGTAGTCCCCGAAAAAGAATATGAATATTGCTGATCCTTAGTTTTCAACTTTAGCACAAGCAAGTGCAACTGAAGCCGGTGCAAGTAAATCATCCACCCCTAATTCAAGTTCTGATGCAGAACGAGGGAATGGTTCCAGCCAAAGCCAGCGCGTGCCTAGATAGCAGTGCACTATCAACTGTATTGTAATTTAGTGTACGATGTCCGATGTCCAGCCAGAAATATCTTAAGAACTATAAGGTCTAGGGAGCTGAAATTTTACGGGAAGCTAGATCATTAGGAGCCTGAATACTTTAAAAATGATACACCCGCTTCGGCTTGGTCCCTTCGGCATCTGATTTCCCGAAAGCAAGAGGCTTAGAGTGCTAGATTTTTGTAAAGGTTATAATATAAGTTTGATATATTGTAGTGTTTACCATGTCCGGTTGATTTTCCAACGAGCTGTAAGCTAGTGATAAGTATAAAAGGAGATTAGACAGGCTCCTGATCGGGTCCGGACCGGTTGTCATTATTTTCTGTCTTGAGGACACCGAATCTGCAAAACATATGTATCTTATGCGAATGTCCCCCCATTGCTCCGACCAGAATTAAATACTTTCAGAAAGGGCTCACTTCCCCATCTGACGTTGTCTCTTCCTCAGCTCAAAAAATCATTTACCTTCTACGCGAACTTGATTACAGCTAGGAAGCAAATTAACGCAATGCGTCTCTAAATAGTTCATAGAAGATCTCAAAGAGGGCCAGGTGCTCCGCATTGAAAAAAAAAATTATTTATTAACATTTTTTCTTTGTGGAATGGATCAGATCATATCGTAAGCATTGAACTGACTGAATTTGTCATCACTTCAATTGTATCTGCAATTACTCTATGCAAATGTACAATCATCCAAAACCAATTACAACCAGCCCTCCATTTACATTTAGTGATTTATACTCTGTTCGCCTATTGACTTTGTACCCAAAAACAAGTTATTGATCAGCAGATTCAATAACTCGTCTAATTCAATCGCAATTACTTGACCCGCAATAAATCTGCAGTGTACCATCTACTGTCGAAGGGCAATCGACGAAGACCCCCATAACTGACCTTCGTTACAATTGAGAGCGCATATTAAATGCTAATCACCTTTATTTAAATTCAATTCGATGTACAATCCATCCATTGCGCCCGCCCCGCATCATCCACCAAGTGCACGCACAACCATGCAAATGCGCCTCCAAAACGTGCACAAAAATGAAAGGGGTACCTGAGGGTGGTGAATGGCAGAAAACACGCTATTGCTACATATGCGGATTATTCGCTGGAAGCTGTTCCAATAACCGATTACGTATGCCGTAATGAAATTTGTTATTCCCAGTTAAGCGATATGGTATTCGAAATATGTAGGAATATTAAATGGATGTCAATCCAATGGATACGCGCCAGCTTAAGGGTTGTAAGGCTTCACGTTTTCGAAGTAAATGGGTTCGTACTGGATTAATTGTGGTGAAACATTGCATTAGAATGTCTAATTAAAATTATTTGTGAAATACAATTTTTTGATAAGGTCTATCTCTCGCGGGGAACTATCTTTCGCGCACCTAATCCATAGTTCAAATTCTTTATCACGTACACAGAGTAAAATGGTTTATCGCTTTAATTTCAATCACGCTCGCACATGAATTAAAATCCATCATCTGCATTAAGTCATCTCCATCACTAGCACCATCAATGGACAGTAATTTATGGCTCGTATTTGTCTTTGATTCGGGTGGCCCCGTGCCACTGTTGCTGGAAGGAGGGGGCTCGTTGACGTAGTCTCGTACTACGTTGGTGTCGAAGAGTTCTGGTGGAATTAATTAACCACACATCGCATAGGTTATCAATCGTTTGAAGAAATTAAAAAAAAAAAAAAAAAAAAAAAAATATACTAAACACGCAATTGAGAGAATTTAAAGTAAGAAATAAAAAATGGTAATTGGTTTTGTTCGCGACCCGGTATCTACTGTTTAGTTGGGGGATGACAATGATGAGGCATTATAATAGTGATAGGGGCGGAACCTTAAACGATCGCTGCGTAATTTGGTTTATCGAAGGTACCTACCACCACGCGGTCTTATTTTAGAACTAAAATACATAAAAGGGGTCAAATTTCAATCTTCAATGTACTATGGAATATGTATGACGTGGGCTCTTTAGAGGGCTTGTGTGACTTAGAATAAGTATACGTCGTTATGGGGCAAAGGTTGTGAGATTGCAGTCGTAGGAAAAGTATTAACAAACCGTTGTTGTGTTCATTACTGTGGTCGTATATGACAAAAATGTATGAATACGTGTAATGAAGTATGCACGGTAAAGTTTAAGTTTCGAAAATGTATTTTGCCGTCACATTCATTTTTATATTTCTTAGCTTTACGACAACGTACTAAACCGGGCATTCAAAATTATTTAATTGAAATCGGTGGAGTCCTTATCTTGGTTGGTATTTAGCTTACTGATATTGTATTGAGATGATACATATCCAAAATTACGTCTAGGCATATGGTATAAACTGGACAATGAAAACCGGATCAAAATTCGTTCAAAGAAACGCTTTACGAAACTATTCAAATGGGTTTACGAATCACACAGAAATGGTGTGAAATGGTAGGACTGAGAGTGAACCCAACCACAACCACTGTGGTACCCTTCACAAAGAAAAAGTAGCTAAAGCGTATGCAATCCATCCTATTGGAAGGTGTTAGAGTCGACCCACAAGAAAAGATCAAGTATATAGGCATAACACTAGATAGCAATTTCCTCTTGAAGGAACATGTAGAAACTGTGGTCACCAAAGCCACTATAGCACTTATAGCGTGCAGGAACATCTCTAGTAAATCCTGCGGCTGCAGCTCAGCCTCACTGAGGTGGTTGTACATGATAATAGTTAGACCCATCATTACATATGGTGCAGTGGCATTAGTTTGCAAAACAAGGCTAAACACGACGAGGACATCTCTAAGCAAAGTGCAAAGACTAGCCTGTATCTGTATAACAGGTCCCACAGTAGCACTAAAGGTCATAGATCATAGATCATAGGACTACTTCTGCTACACATAGTGCTAGAAAGAATCGCAAAGGAGACCATATCATGAATAATCAAAGAGGACGTCGGATAAGGAAAATACATCGGGCTAGATACTCAGAATCTCTGGGAATTTTCCCCAGCATATTCCAAGCAGAAGTTCACGCAATCGACAGATGCGCGCAATTCAATCTCGACAGGAAATATCGTGGGCAGGACATCGCAATACTGTCAGATAGCCAAACCGCAATCAAGGCACTAGGCTCACACGAGATTAGATCCAAACTGATCTGGGAGTACCTCTCCAAGATCAGCAGACTGGGACAGGCTAATATAGTAACTCTCTACTTCCTACCAGGACATGTATGAGTGGAGGGGAACGTAGCAGCTGATGCACTAGCAAGAAGCGGCTCAGACATCCCGTTCCTTGGACCAGAACCCCTCTGTTGGATAGGACCACAGAAAATACGGGAAAAACAGAGCAAATGGGTCAAGCATTGGGATGAGACAGATGAAAGAACTTCTGGGAAGCTACAACCAGAAAAGAAGTAGAACTTGCCTAAGATTTAGCAAGAGTTGACTTCACATCTTAATAAACATGCTAACGGGTCACTGCAGAATCAAGGAGTACCTTAGGAAACTGGAAATAGAACAAAACGGACACTGCAAATCCTGCAGGGAGCTCGCAGAAACACTAGTACACCTTCTTATGGAATGCGAAGCAATAATATACAAAAGGAGACATCACCTAGGTGCTTATCTCCTATCAGAGACGGATCTGTCTTCGCTGGATCCACTTCAGGTACTCCGCTTCATCAAAGAAAATGCTCTAAATCGAACATATCATCGACCAGAGCCTTAGTTTGGAGAGCACAATACTCGTAGATCTACTAAAGGTCTTCAATCTCATCGGCCTGCCAAGAAATTACTTTTGGCACCATCTGTAAGCGGAAAATGGAAACGTGAGTCAATGCTTACATCGCTACAACGCTTTCAAATTCTGGAAATTTATTTAAAAAATCAAAGCTCAATCGAAAATGTTACAGAGTGCTTCGTCTGTTTGATGGTGTTCATAATCGCCCAAGTGAACGCGAAATTCGAAGTGTTACTGAGAATTTCACACTCATTTCACTGTTTTGGATATCCACTCATCAACCAGATTAATCGATTCGACGCCGTGCACAGGAAATTGGGCATTGTTCCTCCACTATGTAAAAGATTTTGCGAAAAGATTTAAATCTAAAGGCTTACAAGATTCAATTGGTGTAAACGCCAAGTTTGTGAGTTCAGTACTTTGGCCTTAAATCAGCTAGAAGTGGATCGTTTTTTTATCGCAAAATTTTCTCCAGCGACAAGGAGAAATTCCAACCAAATTCTCACATATGGAGTGAAGATAGCCCACAGAGGTTCATGAAATGTCTATACATCTACAAAAATCTTTTGTTTTGAGCATTGTACGCTGGTTGCACCACCGAAGCTTATTATTATTATTTTTGTTTTTTTTTCAAAAATGAGGCTGGAGCTCACGTTACCGTCAATGGAGCCCGTTGCCGAACGATGATCAGCAATTTTTTGTTTCCAAATTTGTGTGCATCGGCCTGGAAGACATGTGGTTTCAACAGAATGGTGTAACATATCATGCTGCCTGCCACGCTATGGAGCTATTGGCGAAGGAGTTCGACGATAACATCATTTCACGAAATGGATCGCCCGATTGGGCACCAATATTATTTATTATGGGGATATGTTTAGTCCATGGTCTATGTCGACGATTTGACGCTCTGAAAGCCAACATTGTCCGCGTTATTCGGCCCCAATTACTCAAAAAGGGGTCGAAAATTTGACTTCTCGAATGAACTTTGTAAGAGGTAGTCTCAAGTACACATTTACCCGAAATTATCTTCGAATACTAAATGCCAACTGCTCATTTCTTAATTTTATGTATACTATGCTGCATCTTCTTTAAACGGAGTTTGGTTTCTGCAGAGTATATACAAACTTTCGTATGATGCCCATTTGATAAATGCCGGAAGTACTGACCACATCCTGCGCTACTGACATTTGAACTTAAGACCTCTTTCTGACGCTCAATTAGTTGATACGACGCTTAACTGATTTGACTAAATCCAACCACACTGTGCACAAACTATTATATTACTCACTATTTGAGTAGGTAGTACAGCTGTATTTGATAAGAATTGTTTCTTGAATTCATACATCGTTTCGGTTACGATAGCCAGGCTTTTGAGTGTGTTCATTTCAAACCAATCACATTTTTCGCAATTGAGAACTTTATGTATTTATTTTTATTACACAGTTCCTTATGTGTTTCGTCAGAAGTCTTTTATTATGCCCCTAAGCCATTTTGGTAAGTCAATCGTATGCATTACTCGTACAATGCACAGTGAATGACGAAAGGTAAAACTAATAACAAAACAATACTGTGTGCGAATTGTGCGAAAGGGAAAAATAATAAAATATCGCTACTCTGCAATTCAAATTTGCATTTTTTACACGTGAATAAAGTTCCATGCATGCGATGGAGTCAAAAAGACTTACTCTTAGGTTTATTATGCTAAAAAGCAGTGGATATTTAATATTTAAGCTTCAAGTTTATCAATTTTATCAACCTACACTTCAATATTCAATTCGAATAAAAATATGTTAGCTAATCGATTATATGTACATACCATATATGCATTCGTTTTTACTTATAATCAAATCACTTCAAAGGCAACAAAATATCTAGGAGCAACTTTAGACCAAAAACTGAAGAGGAAACATCATCTAGACAGAATCATCGATAAGACAACCAAAGCCTTCTGGGCCTGTTCCAGACTGGGGTCTAAAGCCTAAAATGATTAACTGCACTTACTTTGCCATCGTCACACAAATCATCATGTACGCATCACTAATTTGGTGGGAAAAGAGTAAATAAGTCTATGCTTGTTCCGCCCTGCAAAAATACAAACAATGGACTGTGTAGGCATTACAGAAGCGATGCGCACCTGTCCAATTGCTGCGATGGAAGTCCTCCTCGACCTCCCACCTCTACATTTAAGAATTATGAAGATTGCGGCTGCCAGCGCCCTAATTATGCATCTTCTTTGCAATATTAAAACATCGGTTGGGCATACCATATAAAGATACTCAAAAAAAAAAAAAAAACCAAACAAATCTCTGAACGATTCTTCTGTGAAATTTTTCAAATCCCTCAATCCGACCATAAAATCAACTGGTATACCGACGGTTCAAAAATGAAAAACGGGTGAGTGCTGGACTTTTCGGCCCCCAATACCTCAATTTTTCAAGCTGAGGCTTATTCTATTGAACTTTCCGCTAGAGAATACATCAGAAGAAACCTCCGCAAATCTCACATTTATATAATTTCAGACAAACAAGCAGCCCTTAAAGCTCTCATGTCCTACAACTTTGAGTCTAATCTAGTCTGGAACTGCCTGCAAATTCTTGCTGCACACACCAAAGTCACACTCACTAGCCAGTGCTAGTGCCCAATCTCCATTGTGGCATTCCTGTCGACCAAATAAAGATTGAGCTAAATCAGTGGGCTCCGTGGCGTAAGTGGTTAGTGTGTCGGATCACTACGCGTGAGGTTCCAAGTTTGAATCCCAGAAAACACCTAAAGAGTTTTTTTTCACGGTCCCACCTCTCGCGAGCGTCTGACAAACATCCGAGAGAATTGTTGTCTCGAAAAAGCTTCTCAAAACAAATTGCCCTTCGGATACGGCACCAAACTGTAGGTCCCTTCCATTCATGTGAATAATATAACGCACACAACATGAGTGGTTGCGAGAAGCTAGTCCCTGGCACTTTAAAGAGCTGTTGCGCCAAATATTTTTTTTTTTTATTTAATTCAATGGGAAAAGAAAGAAAAGCTCAAATACTGGGACTCTCGATCCGGCCTAAGACATGCTAAGAAATTCATAAATTGCTCAAGCAAAAGAACTGAAGAGATTCTATGTAGGTAGGTAAAGTGGCGGTCCAAAAGAACCCAATTAGCGCTTAAGGTGCGCCGTTTTGTTACCACGGACTCGTGTGTACCTATTGTAGTGGTTAGTTAAAAAGGGATGTTAAGTTTAAACCCAGCCCGTGGAGTTCTGGAAGAGGATAAGTTCTCCAATCCTCTTGTCCGCTATCTGTCTTAGATCCTCGAAGAAGGGTTTGCCAAGAGTTTGTTGTCTGATCCTCGCCAGGGCCGGACATCTGGAAGGGAAATGGCATAGAGTTTCTTTCTCATTAATATCCTTGCAGCTCCTACAAAAGGTGTTGTGGGGGATACCAAGCTTGGCCGCATGGTCTCCAACTGGCCAGTGACCTGTGATAATAGCTACGATTTTGGCAATAACTGGTCTTGGTTTGCCTAGTAACTCTTATGACCTGGGTTTGTTGAAACTGGGCCACGTCTTCCTAGATATGGCACAGCTTGTGAGGCTGTTCCACCCGCGATTGGCTAGCTGGAGGAAGTGAAGGTGAATATAGCCCTTAACGGCACCAAGCGGAATGTCGACTCTTTCTGCTAGAGAGCCGTTAAGGGCCGACCCTCGCCTGGCCAGCTCATCAGCACGCTCATTACCCTCATTCAATTCAAACCGGCATTGCTCTACCAGTTTTGAAGAGATGCAGACCGCATCAATGGCCTTGATGGCAGCCTGGCTATCCGAAAAAATAGCGATATTGTGATTAGATGTTGGAAGATTGTTTAGCAGGTGGCAGGCTTCTCGAATCGCAAGAAGCTCCGCTTGGAAAACACTAGCAGAGTCTGGGAGACGGAAAGACCTTGATATATTCAGCTGGTCAGAGAAGATGCCTGCGCCGACTCCGCAGTCCATCTTCGAACCGTCCGTGTATATCCCTATATCATAGTTGCAGGTAACGCTTCCGTTCTTCCATTCTTATCTGGAAGAGAATTTTGTTAAAAAGGATTTTCTGAAGTTGAGTTTGGGTATCGTGTAGTCGGTCGAGGACGCAACCAGTTCACTTGGTATCGTCTCCAGGACCTTGCCGTGACCATATGGCCTTGTGGTCCAGCATCCATATTCCTTGAGCCGGACTGCGCTGCATATAGCTGTGTCTATGATGTGTAGTTCGAGAGGGATCAGATGCAAGATCACACTGAGAGCATCTGTTGGACAAGACCTCATTGCTCCTGTGATACCCACGCACGCCGATCCCTCTACTTTTTTTATTCTGTCGATATTGTACTTTTTGCTCAAAGCTGGCCGTAAGTAAGAATTGGACGCACAACGGCTGTGTACATCCAAAGGGTCATCTTTGGCTGGAGTCCCCATTTCTTATCGAATGTTTTATTACAGCACAGAAAGCTACCGGTACCTTGGTTTTAGTGGTAAACAGCATCATTTCAGTCTTCTCCGGATTTACTCCGAGGCCACAGCTCATGAGTGTACCTTATCCAGAGCCCTCTCCATGAGTTGACTTATCGCGGAGAGGAACTTTCCTGATACTAGTATAACCATATCATCCACATACGCAACAACCTTAAATCCCTCCCTATCAAAAGTCGCATCAAGATTTTATTAATCGCCATTAACCAGAGCAGGGGGGAGATGACTCCGCCTTGTGGGGTTCCTCTGTTTACCGTCTTAGTTGTACTACTGTTGCCTAGTGTTGCATGGATTATACGAGTACTGAGCATAGAAACTATCCATTGGCTAATAAAGCCTTCTACACCTAACTCGGTGAGAGATTCCTGAATAGATTCAGTGGAAATGTTGTTGAAGGCTCCTTCTATACCAAGAAATGTGGCGAGAGTATATTCTTTGTAGTGAAGAGTTTTTTCCACTGTACGCACGACCTCATGAAGAGCAGTTTCTGTGGACCGCCCTTTGAGATACGCATGCTAGGATTTCGACAGTGGAGAACTCAGGTTATCGCAGATATGGAAGTCTAGGATACGTTCTAAAGTTTTCAAAACAAATGAGGACAGGCTTATGGGTCTAAAATCCTTCGCGGATTCATGTCCTCGCCGGCCCGCCTTGGGGATGAAAACCACTTTGACACGTCTCCAGTTTTGGGGAACATGGTTTAGGTTTAAGCAACTCCTATAAATCGGTAATATCCAGGGAATTTCTATGTCTTGCAATTTCTGCATCATAATAGGCATGATGCTGTCAGGGCCGGGTGACTTATAGGGAGAGAAGCTATTTATAGCCCAGGAGACTTTATCCTCCGTAATAATGTTTTTGATGTTATCCCAAGCTGCCAGTGGCGTACAGGTGGAACTAGCTTGTTATACACTAATCTCACTGCAGCCTGGGACGTGAGTACTCATCAGGAGTTCCAGAGATGCCGCAGAAGAATCCGTCCAGCTTCCATCCGTCTTTTTAAGAAAAGAAGAGATTCTAGCAATGAGGAAGATCAATGCCAAGGTCTTAACTGACTTCCTTACTGTTCACTGTTCTTTTAAATAGCACCTCACAAATCGGCATCAGTCAGTCTAACACACACAGGCTTTGTCTTGAGGACACCGAATCTGCCGAACATATTTTAAGCGAATGTAATAATGCGAACAGAATTAGATACTTTCAGAAAGGGTTTACTTCGCTATCTAACGTTGTCTCTTCCCCAGCCCAAAAGATCGTAAGATTCATACATAAACTTGATTATAGCTAGGAAGCAAATTCATGCAATGCGTCTCTAAGGGGACAGTACAAAAGATCTCAATGAGGTCGAGTTGCTATGTCTGTATGGCTATTCAATGGCCTATCACCCTAGGTTCAATAAAAAAAAAATCACATTTTAAAAACAAAAATAATACTCTCTTTAGTTAAAACAGCAACCTTGCGTTAGGATATTTAATGTCGTAAGAGCATAAATTTCCGGTTTTCAAAAAACAGTTGAAAATTGTTTAGTTTTTTTTTCAATCGCGTAGAGTAAGTGCGGCAACTGTGGACTACAGCTTTCATTTTTCATTCCTGTATTTTTATTCTTAGCTTTTTTCTAGAAGTAATAATTAAAATCTAGTACAAAACATTTGCTTCTCACTTTGTAAGGGAAAGTATGTGTTAAAAGTCAAAAGCACTGACCTTCGGTATTTTGCGGGTAATGTGGATTATACGACCAGGTAATGTGGACTAGTGGTCTATTATTCCCCCAAACTAAGGCCCTAGTCGATGATACACTCGATCTAGAGCACTTCCTCCAGTCTAGCTGCTACTATGAACCGGAGTATCTTGAGTGGATCCAGCGAATGTAGATCCGTTTCTAATAGAAGATACCTAAGCACCTAGGTGATTTCTTCTTATGTGGATCAGTGCTTCGCATTCCATAAGAAAGTGCGCTGGTGTTTCTGCGAAGTCCCTGCAGAATATCCAGTATCCATCTCCCTCCATTTCCAGTTTCCTAAGGTGCTCCTTGGCTCTACAGTGGCCCGTTAACATGACCGTCAAGACGCGAAGTCGATTCTTGTTAACTCTTAGGCAGGTTCTGCTTCTTTTCTGGTTGTATTTTCCCAGAAGTTCTTTCGTCTGCCTTAATTGGGGGATATCGTCCCAATGCTTGACCCATTCTCTTCCTCTTTCTTTGAGTCTTTCCTTATTTGATGGGGTCCTATCCCACAAAAGGGTTCTGGTCCTCGAACAACGTGTCTGATCCGTTTCTTGCTAGTTCATCAGCTGCTTTGGTCCCCTTCACTCCCACATGTCCTGGTACCCAGTAGAAATTTATTAGACTTTATTTGCCTCTCTCAGTTTGTTGATCCTGGTGAGGCATTCCCATACCAGTTTGGATCTGATCTCGTGCGAGGTCAGTGCTTTAATAGAGGCTTGGCTGTCTGACAGTATTGTGATGTCCTGTCCGCGATATTTCTTGTCTAGGTTGAATTGCGCGCATCTTTCGATCGCGTGAACTTCTCTTCCTGCCCCAGTGCCAATAGATGTTTTCGATCCGTCTATGTACCATTTAATCGTGTGTTGTTTGAATTGGTAATTATCGGACTCACTGCTCCAATCTCTTTTGTTGCTCAGCTTTGAGTCAAATTTTCTTTCCAAGCTGTATTTCTTGACCATATCTCTGGACCAGTCCATAAGCGGCACTGATTTGGATAGGGTTACTCGCTCTTTGTTTGCGATGTATGATGTTCCTTTCCCGATGGCCTCTTTGAAAATTCTCAATATTGTCTCCTTGGCGATTCGATCTAGCACTAGGAGGTATACCTACGATTACCTCTAGTGCTGCTGCGGGACAGGTTCGCATGTTTCCTGTTATACATATGCAGGCTAAGCTTTGCACTTTGCTGAGAGATGTTGTCGTCGTTGTTAGCCTTATTCTATTAACACATGTTACTGCACCGTATGAACAAAAAAGCAGATGAGAGAGGGGGGGAAGAGTGCTTTTCTCACTAGAGCACTTCTTCCTGTTCCAGGCGGCAGCGGACGAATTTCCTAGACGGAGTCAACGGTGGCGTCTATAGTTCCAGTTAGGTTGAACTTAGTGAATACCTTGCGCGAGCTTCTTCGACGTATTCGGATCACAGGTCCGTAAGGAATTTCCAATGTTGGTCAGGACATTGGAATAGAGATGGTGGCGGAGGAGCCCTTAATGGGCCAACGGCAGCGCTCATACTCCCGTAGTGGACTACTGGCACCGGTGTACCCGGCCCCTCGTCCTAGGGGAATAATTAAGGAACTGGCCCTCCAGGTTGGGGGTTGTGCCGTCGGGGTAACTTACCTACCACGTAAAAAACGCATGGTTCCGAAACAACCAAAAGCCTCGGATAAGGATGACCCAACTAATGACGACCCCAGCAAACGAAATAAGGACAACGACCTTCGGATCTGTACGTGGAATGTTCTGTCCCTTTACAGACCACGTGCAGCCGAACAACTAGCAGAGGTCCTAGACTGCTATAAAGCAGATATTACCGCCATCCAGGAAGTGCGATGGGATGGGCCAGGCAAAAAGAGGATGAAAAACTGTGACATCTACTACGGTGATTGCTACAGAGGCAACAGGCAACGCTTATTCGGATGCGGATTTGTCATACGCGGCAGACTTAGGCAAGAAGTCTTAAGCTTCCGACACGTGAGCGAGCGTATTATGACTATCCGGATCAAGGCTAAATTCGCTAACATAAGCCTAATATGTGTTCATGCCCCCACAGAAGAAAAGGACCCTGCCTCCAAAGAGTGTTTCTACAACCTCATCGACAAAACATACGAGCAATGTCCTAAATACGACGTTAAGATCGTATTGGGCGATTTTAACGCCAAAAAAGGAAAGGAGGACGTCTTCGGTAGAGCAGTCGGTAAGCATAGCCTACACAACACCACGTCTGATAACGGACTAAGGCTAATTGATTTCGCTGTGGAGCGAAATGTCACCATAGCAAGCACATGGCTTCCTCATCTCGATATTCATAAGCAGACATGGCGGTCCAATGATCATGTCACGATCAACCAAATTGATCATATTGCGATCGACGCAAGGCATGCCTCCAGTATTCTGGATGTGCGGACCTTCCGAGCGGCCAACATAGACTCGGATCATTACCTTGTTGTAGCCAAGGTACGAATGCGGATATCCCAATCTGAGCAACAAAGAAGAATTACTGTGAGAAAATTTAACGTCGAAAAGCTACAATCGCAAGAGACCGCCAGACTCTTCGCTGAACGCATATCCCGAAATCTCTCAATCACCCCTATGCCGCCAGCATCAAGTGCCGAAGACCAGTGGCAACGCTGCCAACATGCCATCCGAAACGCCGCGACTGATGTGCTGGGTCTCGCTCGCCCACCACCGCGAAACCCCTGGTTTGACGAAGAATGCCGGCGAGTGCATGCAGCAAAACAAGAAGCATACAAAGCGGCGCTGCAAAGGAAGACGAGAGCTACTCGTGAGCTCTACGAGCAAAAGAGACGGGAAGAACATCGGCTTCTCCAAAAGAAGAAGAAAGAGCATGAGAAGCGCGCGTTTGAGAATATCGAGAGTCTATACTCCAGGAACAATGTACGGAAGTTTTACCAAAAGGTAAAAAGAACGTGTCAGAGAAGTAATACACGTACAGAAACCTGTAGAGATGAGAATGGAAACCTCGTAGTAGAATCACAGTCGGTGCTGAGAATATGGAAAAACTACTTCTGCAGACTGTATAACGGCGACGAAAACCAACATCCCGCTGTCAGGCAGAATGAACCATTCAACATGGACGATGATAGTCAAAATTTCCGTCCACCTGACCAAAACGAAGTGAGGATAGCAATATCCAAGCTAAAATCGAACAAGGCTGCTGGACCTGACGGTTTACCGGCCGAACTTTTCAAGGCAGCTGGGGATGAATTGGTAGAGTGCATACACCAACTCATTTCTAATATTTGGTCAGAGGAGTGTATGCCTGATGAATGGAATCTCAGCATCGTTTGCCCGATCCACAAGAAAGGAGACCCCCTCAACTGCGCCAATTATAGAGGCATCAGTCTCCTCAACATCGCATACAAGATCTTTTCTGCGATATTGTGTGAACGCCTGAAACCTTTTATCAACAGCCTGATTGGACCCTATCAGTGCGGTTTCAGGCCAGGAAAGTCCACCATCGATCAAATCTTCACACTTCGGCAGATCCTGGAGAGAACGCAAGAATTCCAAATCGATACTCACCACCTCTTTATCGATTTCAAGGCCGCCTATGACAGCATCTATAGAGAAGAGCTTTATAGAGCCATGTCTAGTTTTGACATCCCTCCCAAACTTGTCCGCCTGTGCAGGCTGACGATGGAGAACGCTCGCTGCTCCATCAAGGTCGGTAATGACCTCACCGAGACCTTTGATGTCAAAAAAGGCTTTAGACAAGGTGACGCGCTGTCATGTGACTTCTTCAATATTGTACTTGAACGGATTGTGCGGAACTCATAAGCCAACACCGGAGGCACAATCTATTACAAGTCTGTACAACTGCTTGCATACTCCGACGATATAGACATTATCGGAAGATCTCAGCGGGCTGTCACCGGTGCTTTTGCAAGCATTGAGGCGGAAGCGGCCAAAATGGGTTTGGCGATAAACGAGGGCAAAACCAAGTATATGCTGTCAACTAGAAGGGACAACCAACATCGACGAATTGGACAAAACGTCACCGTGGGCAGCTATAGCTTCGAGGTAGTAAGGGACTTTGTCTACCTTGGCTCTGCTATAAATTCAGCAAACAAAATCAGCGCAGAAATCAATCGAAGAATAACTCTTGCCAATCGCTGTTTTTTTGGGCTTATAAGGCAATTCAACAGTAAAGCCCTCTCTCGAACAACTAAGGAGACTCTATATAAGACCTTGATCATCCCAGTCCTGCTTTACGGCGCTGAAACATGGACTTTATTAAAAGAGGATGAAGATATCCTTGGTCGCTTCGAGAGAAAAATTCTTCGTAAGATTTTCGGTCCCGTTTGCGTTGACGGGTTTTGGAGGAGAAGATTCAATCACGAACTATACGAGCTGTACAGCGACATCGACCTAGTCAAAAAACTGCGTATTGGACGTCTGAGATGGCTAGGACATGTAGAGCGAATGGACACCAACGCTCCGGCCCGCAGAGTCTTCGAATCTAACCCCGAGGGACGACGCAGTAGAGAGAATTATCGCCGTAGGTGGCGCGCACAAGTTCAAGGGGACCTCGACCAACTTGGAGTGCGCAACTGGAGGCAATTAGCTAAAGACCGAGCTAAATGGAGAGGCTTGTTGGTTGAGGCCCAGGTTCACCCCGAACTGTAGCGCCACCTAAGTAAGTAAGTAAGTACAACCGAAAAGCTGTTCGATACATACACATGGTCTGCATTAGCCGACTGGTCTATATTACCCGTCCTTACTCTATTTTTCTCTTAGTTCCTATTTGAAAGACACTACTGCTTCAGTGATGGCTTAAAAAAAGACAGTGCTAAATACTATAAACATTGGCATCTATCAAACTTTAGATACATCGTAAATACTAAAATAATGTCGCTTAATAGTTTGTTATATGAAGTAAATACTTAATATTATTGTATATTTAAACAAAACCATTCAAATCACACTCTTATTGGCTATGATCCTTAAGCTAGGAATTTTAAAAACACATAACCAACATGATTTTTAAACCCTATAGTGTAAAAAAAATACATAATTTGTATACTCAGAAAAAGGACAGTGTGAGTTTCTGTGTTTTAAGTGAGAGCTTTAATATGAATATCTATTCTTCAGCTAAGTGGTTCCATCTGCTTTAATTGCTATAAGCATTTATTCATTTGGAATTATTAGGGCAATAAATTAGGATATTTTGAGTATTTGCCAGCCATAGCACTGGACCGATCTGGTTCATCGCAATGCTAAGGAAGACAGAGGAAGATAAGCGGCTAGTTGGTGTTTTCATACACATACGTAAATACGTAATTATAGTGACCAGAGGGTCGTCATCGTTTCTATGGGGTGGCAAGAGGTTAAGCGACAGATTAATGAGAACATGAATCAACTTTTTTTTTTTTTTGTTTTTTGAGTAATGTTTCCGGTTTAAAATAAACCGTCGTAATTAGCGATATATGAGGAAAAGTGTATCAAAAATTTGTAAAATTGTTTGTGCACTTTATATGTATATACATATGTATGCATTCTTATACAGGAGTGTTATATAGTTCTGGGTGATTTGCGTTCCATATTCGTTCTTATTTGAAGGGTAAATTCTCAGCATGGGTCACTACTGTGCATTTTTTTTCTTTCAATTAATAAAAAAAGAAAAGGATTTCCGAATAATGGGTTGTCTTATTAAAATTTTGAAGCTTAGTGCTGATATGTAGGATGAGTAGTGGTTGGCAAAAGCCCCTATTACCTCTTAGCAGAATTGAGCTAATCGTGCTACAGTAAAATATAAATTCAAGGTGATGTATGTATGTATGCGAAAGTAAATATCAGGTGTTGGTAAATCTTTTCTAGCCAGGATGTGTTTAGTGTGCAGTAACATATACCATCCTTTTTAGGACGCCATTGTCTGGGGCCTCTAGGAACACAAAAAGAATTGGTGAAAGTTGTTTATTGTGGAACAGCACGGGGAACCACTTGCGTGTCAAAGTGCAGTCAGGTACCTTGGCATCTGGCTAGATCAATATCTACATGGATCTATATTTTAACAAACATATAGATGCTGCTCTGTTCAAAGTCAAAGTTACTTTTGCTCTGTTCAAAGTCAAAGTTACTGTCTTATAGCAGCCAACTCGTTGCAAGGGTAATCTGCTACATGACCCTCATTCGCCCGATGCTCGCATATGGATGTCTTGTGTGGCTCAACGTGCGATCCAGTTTGTTGGTTCGGGTATTTGAGAGGGCTTGTTTTCGTTTGTACATAACACCAGAGTCGGAGTACATATATGTAATTCTATCTAAATTAGTCCCTGTACAACAGATCGAATCTGATCAGAGAGGGGAATTTTTTGATCAAGATTATTCGAAGGTACATTGCAAAAGCAATGACCTCGCTGAGTAGCATGATCTTCGGGGCGTATTATTCCAATTATTTCTATCATGATAGTGTAAAATTATGATAAATTAGCGGTGCCGCTAATCTTCCACGTCGTCCGAATAGCTGTTGATAGACTACTCAACCACGACCGAGACGTAGCGCAGAGCAGTGTAGAGCATCTCTGATTCAGTAGGGCGGTTTTAGGCCGCGGTATTGAAGATGTGAAAAGGCAGCATGACCAATTTTGGTAGCTGGTAGAAAGAGAGGGGACGATTTCGTCGTTTTCTCCCAAACCGGTTTGGCCCCGAAGGAACAAAGCGGGCCTTTTTATTTATTTATTGTCAATAGCCGGCGCCAACGTCGACTTTCTGCTCTTTAAAGCTGACCACATACATAAAGACTACAGTTCAATAATGGCCTTTCGGAGAATGGCAAAAGGCGACAACTACGCAATGCCACAACGAAAATGGTTTTCAGTCTGTCTTTTATATTATACCTATAGATAAAATTGGTTCGAACTTGACTCATCTACACATTACCCGACATTCGACCAAATCGGATAGTGTGAAGGGGGTTTTCAAATTTATTGCCAATCTGAAAAATTCGATATGTGTGAAAAAGAATGAAAAAACGTGAGAAAAAATGGTTAACAATGCGATCAAACATGTTACACACACGGCTTGGATTTCAATAATGTTTTAAGCCACTTAATCACCTCATAGTCTTGAATCTTTGCAATCTATACCGGCCACCAGTTGCCGGAATCTTGCGGAGAGTACTCTCTGCAAGAATAAAATAATGATTACTTTACAAACTATTTAGGAAACGAAATATATTTACGTTTCATTTAACTTGGTTTTGCTTCGTGTAAATAGAAAAAAACTAGCCATCTAATAAATTAATTTATGGCTAAAGGTTCTCAAATCTTAAATTTCGAATTGTGCTGTTTATTTAATAATAAAGCAATTTACTAGCTGTCTATGAAATAGATTAATTATTAATAATTAATTTGAAAAGCAAACCCAAATGGTGCTTTTGTGTTGTTTATCTTTAGACCACTGTCTATATGTATATAATACGTAAACGCGGAAAAAATTATTGGCACAGATACAATTTTTAGAAATGAATGCCTCCAGTTTGAAAATAAAGAAAAAACGTATAGAATGATTATAATCCGCCTGAAACGGATCGTATGATACCATAATCCTTATAGTTTAGTCCAGCCTTTAATAAGTGGGAGTGGCTTTTTTAATATTTAAGCGGCAGTTTTTCAGAATTTACATGAAATTTGGTTCTTTGAAGAAAACGTCCGCAAAAAGTGGGCTTGGCTATATGCTTTGTATGAACGAAAAAAAAAAATGTATGTACGAATTCTAGAAGAGATTAATACCTACGCATGTTGTTAGCGCAGCTTTTTATTATTTATAATAAAAATGTTGACAAAGTAGGCTTGTTAGTGGCAGATTTCAACAATTTTTAAATATTTACCGCTTCGGTATCTTAGAAGCATTTGTCAATCGTTTATCCCTATGGAATAGTGTACACGTAATTGAAATTTGCTTGACATAATGTTCATTTATCCAATCTTTAACAAATTACAGAAACAAAAACTTTCCGGAATTCACAAAAACAAATTCATTACCTAATCAGTTTTAATTTTTTTTAAGGAATAAAGTATTGGCTCGGCTCAGTTTTACTCCATTCATTAGCAAGTATATTTTTCAATTGTAATTTCTTCTTCTTCTTCTTATATCCTGTACCGCTTGTGGGTCCTAGGGCCTCTACTACACCTACGCCATCGTGTATGGTTTCTGGAAATGTGTCTGAGCTCTTCCCAACTTTTCCCAACTGCCGTGCCTCCTTCTTGACTGTTCTGCGCCATGTTCTCCTCGGACCGCCAGGTGTTCTGTCATCCTGAGTTAAAGGAATCCATTGTATAGCATGGTTCGCTATGGAACTGCCACCCTTTCGGAACGTGTGACCAATCCACTGCCACTTCCGTTGTTGGATGATTGTGCCTATTGGTTCCTCACCCGTTCTTTCGTAAAGGTGTTCGTTGGAGATACGATTGGGCCAAAACATTCTTAAGATATTGCGCGGGCACCTATTAACGAACGTTTGCAGCTTTCAGGTGATAGTAATTGTCAATCTCCACGTGCTGCATCCATATATCCGTAACAGCACGGATTCAACATTGGAGTGGACCAGTCTTAGCTTGGTGTTCACACCGATTGCATTGCTTTGCCATATTTTGGACAACATCCCGAACGAGGACTTTGCTTTGGCGATCCTGTTGACTATATACAGTTCGATTCCACCACTGGTCGAGACAATACTCCCAAGATACTGGAAATCCTCTAGTCTCTCTATCGGTTGCCCAGCAATGCATATTTGACCCGATGAGTTTCTTCCAAGGCTGATAATTTTAATTTTTGCCGGATTGATTTTCAGCCCGACGACGCCTGCCTCCCTCTCTGCTGTAATTTGGTGGAGGTCCATATTTCTGTGAGGGAGTAAGCATACATCGTCAGTGTAGTCAAGATGCTTAAGTTGAGATGTAAGAGTTCATCGAATTCCTCCGTTTCCCGTCGACAAATCTGCATGAAGCACATCGCTAATAGCCAATAAGAATAGTATTGGTGACAGAATACAGTCTTGTCTTACCCCACTTTGGATCTCAAATTCCTCAGACAACCTCTATGCAGCACGTGACATATCGACCCTTCATATGTAGTTTTGATAATAGCACTTAATTTATCAGGAGTACCTCTCCTGCATAAGGCACGCCAAATAAAGTCCTTGTTGACACTATAGAACGCCTTCTCAAAATCGATGAATAGCAGGTGAAGTGACGATCGATATTCAACGCACTGTTCGATGATAATCCGCAGAATGCTGATTTTGTTGACACAGAAGGATCCAGAGCGGAAACCGGATGTTGTTTGATTCGTTCCAGGATGATTTTGGCTATTATCTTAGCTACAGCAGGCAGCACGCAGATACCCCTCTAGTTTCCGCATTCCATTAAATTTCCTTTCTTAAGAAGGTTGATGATCATTCACTTGTAATTTGATGTTTACGAATCCGTTTTTCCAACACATCTGAATTACCACTACACCAATCTTTCTCTCTCTCTATCTTTCTTTTACAACGCCCGCACTGTGTGTAAACATTTACATTGGATATTCATAACCCCTTGAGTGTGTGCAAATTAAAAAAAAAATCATACGAGTGGTCGATGGGATGCATGTCTGGATTTATTCACAAAATATTTGAGCGCTTACAATCATTGTCCTGCTGAAAATAGTTAGAACCAAGAAGATGAAGCTTTCCGGCATTTTTTTTAAAGGTCTTCTCTTAGGATATTCACATAATCCATTTCGTCAATGATACCGATAAATATTAGTTCCCCTACTCCCGACGCCACCTTGCATCCCAGAACACCACTTCACCACCATATTTTACAGTTGATAGCAAGTTTTCTTTACCTAAGGCAGTGTTTGTCATTCGCTATAGCATTTGTCATTCGCTGCAAAAATTGCTAATTCAAATTCATTGGAAAATATGATCTTGTTTCAAAATTCTACATCATAATTAGCATACGTTTTTGCGAAGTCAATGCGCTTGCATTGGTTGTCTTAATTTATGAACTGTGGATTGTGGTATTTTGTCCAAATTCCTAACTAACTATGGTGCTATCGAAAAAGAGAAGTATATCGGTCCAAGAGAATTCGAGATGCTTAGTAAAAAACTTCATCTCATGGCGATCTCTGGGAACGATAGCATTAGGAAATTCAACTTTGAAAAGAATTTCCTATCGAAGCTCAGCAATAAAAGGAACTGAAGCAATGTATCCACAGTCTACAGGCTGAACAGCCACACGATAAAGTGGTATACAAATACAGTCAAGCAGCCATCAAAGCACTTTACGCTACGTCGTCTAGTCCAAACTGGTGTGGGAATGCCTACACAATCTTAACGAATTAGGCAGATAGAAATAAAGTAACACTCTACTGGATACCGGGCCATGTCGGAAAAGAAGGTAACGAAGTAGCAGATTCGCTAGCAAGACAAGGGGCAGCATAACTCTTTATAGGCCTTGGTCCATTCTGCGGAATAGGCGACCATTCCCTAAACGAAGAATTCAGGAAAGTCGAAAGAGCAATCAGGGCAAGTACCTGGATCAGCACTCGAGATGTGAGGCTACTTGGGAACTATAACCGAAAAAGGTTCGAAGCATGTATCAACCTTAATAACAATAATCTACGCATCCTAACAGGTTTTCTAACGGGGTACTTCAAACTCAAGGAACACCTAAGGAAACTAAGTATGGCAGAAGAAGAACTCTACAGATTCTGCTACGAGTCCATCGAGACTCCGAAGCACATTCTGGAGTCATATGGGGCTCTAACCCAAAAAAGAATAAAATTTCTCGGCAAGTTCCAAATATCAGACGGTGATGCACCAACCATAGACCCTCTTCTCATTCTAAAATTCCTCAAGTTGGACTGAAGAGGGTGCTCAAAGGATGGTCTGTTCTCGCCGAAAACAACTAAGAGTACAAGACTCTCAAATCTAGTTCTGCAAAGAATTGTAATGCGAGGGGAACTCTAATGAGGGTACAAACCTCTACAGGGCAATAGAAGGGCGCATAATAGATGATCAGGTCGCAGTGCAACACACCCTTCTCACAAATATTAATGACTATGGTGCTATTTTTTGTTTGTTTTTGGATTGGAGGCATTTATTTCTAAAAATTGTATTTGTCCCAATATTTTGTCCTGTGCGTGTACATTTTACCTTCATATGTACACATGTGTATATCACCACTTACCAATGAAATCCATGTTGAAGTCAGCCGTATGGGTGGATTCCTGTGGTGGAATATTTTGTTTATAATATTTTACTCGTCTATCAATTTTGGTTGAACAATTTTATTATTATTATTTTAGAAAAAGTGTCCACTTTAAGCGTAGACATCCATAGTAATTGCGTTAAATACGTAGTTCACCCTTTTTCCAATTGTTCTCCCCTGCGAACTAAATTCATGTCAGTTCCTTCAAATTGAATTCAATTAAAAATCTGTGGTTTTACAGTCATTATACGCCATACATGCTGCGCAACAATCTGCCCTTCAACAAATCCGCAGATTAAATCCCTACACCTCAGTACGCCAACAGATAATTAAGCTAACATCAAAATGGATAATCTCGTAAACTATAATTTAATTATCGCCAACCTTCGGCCACCAGTGATTTCCCACAAAATGCGCATCTAAACGGTGCGTCGCGTCGTACTCTACTTTAGCCCCAGCAAACACTCTATCCCGCACACATTCACATGGCATGGCAGAACTCTTTGATCTCTATTTAATTGCTACAATTGACCCGGTGTACCCAACATTAGTACACATAAATTCCCCGTCCTGTTGAACCACCCCCGATACACAGCATACACTCAATACGTATGTAACGTTGTTCGAAGCTTCACAGTTCCATTCAGAATTCTGATATCGCCACCACATCAAACGGGGTGATGCAATGTTTCTGAAAATTTATTGGGAACTTTTACTATCATAAAACTTTAAGTAAATGCAATTTTAATTAATTGCAATTTAGCAACAAAAAAAAAGTGGAAAACGAGATGAAGAAGAAATTCAATCATCAATGCGTAATGTGGTCTATCTGTGGTTTTTAGCAGATAATCGGGTTCACAGAGGTTGTCGGGAATTTAATTAGCACTTTAGTATCGTGTCGTTGTAAGTGTTGCTGTTTTCCCCTTGTAAATTCCTATTTGAATCAAACGAGGGGCTCTATAGGCCTTAGATTTATGAATGTAAATTCCACAAAATTAAGACCGCTAGCGTGTACATAATTTACGAGAAGCCGAATTTATGTTTTTCTGCAGATCATAAATGAACCGAAATAAACATCGAATGTTTGTTTCCTGCCTCCCAGTCTGGCAGTCTTGCAATAATTTATTATCTCTCTAGTTATAATTTTAAAACGTCTACAGTTTTACTTCACAAGCATACATTGGCAAAAGAGGATGCTATGTTTGTTTGCTTAGGACTTGGTTTAATGGCATCACAACCCTTTGCAATTTAATATCATCACAATTCACATCTCAACTCTAGTCCGTGTCAACAGGGATTTTAAACTTTTGAAATTGATTACTGAGCAGATAGCAAACAAAAAATCGCCATTTATGCGAGGCATCATTCAAGCAATTAAAAAGTACTATTTCGGGTAACCTTTGATAAAGCCGAATACCAGACGCTACAGACATAATTGTTTAGTCACACTATGCTTTGTATTGTGACATCGAGTCGAGATCTTAGTACAGAATCTGCTAAAATTGACGGCACGAGACTGATAGTATAATAGATGTGTTAATTTCTATCGTAAAAGTTGATTTATAGCTAAGTCAATGTTATTTTGTACTGCATGTAATATAATATAACGAATCTCAAATCACTTTTCTATTTTTATGTGCTTAATATGTTTCTAAACCAGAAATACAGGGTGTCTAGTGGCAGATTTCAGATTTGAAATGTAAATGGTTGTGAATTCTATGGGTCGGAACATGACTGTTGACATTTGTGCTTATCAGCGCATGACGCCACACTATTTTTTACTGAGACTACGGAAACACCCGTTCCTTATGTCTCACACTTGATGTCTGCAAGATGGTGGCATACTACATACAGCTAGAGCCACCATGAACAGGCTTCCTAGCTTTTTCGCAAGAAAATTGATAAGCAAATTCGATGGTATTCCACGGCTTCCAACGTCACCAGGGCCCTATTGCATCAATCGCTTATCAAATCTATCTATCTATCTATATCTTCTATCTATCTATCTCGTCTATCTATTATATCTGTGCGTTCAACCGAAAGCCGCTCTATCTATACATATTATATAATAAAATGATAACTAGGGTCGTCTTCCGGCACGTATCACACAGAAACTAATTGACACATTTCAATAAAACGTTGCCATACTATACCTTAGAGGCGTGGTCCTTATCCCCAAATAGATTTATCACGATCTATCTCAAGGGAATTAAGATATTAAAATAAATAATCGCAGAGATTAAAAAAAAAAAAAAAAAAAAAAACAGACAAAACTAGCCATTATAAAACTATATATTCGAACAGTTTGGGAAGTACTTCATTGCGAAAAATTTAACACTTTTTGCCTACTTTTGGGTGCAATATAAAATAAATAAACACATGCATTTAATTCCTTGCCTATCTATGAGGCGAAAATTTATAGAAACATGCGTATTTTGACGCAGGCGATAACGATGGCCTTTGATGTTTTACTTCTGTTAGCTAAATACATGCAAATATAGTTAATATTATTGTGGACCACGCAGGCAAAGTCGCGACGAGCTGCTAGTAATCAAATAAATATTTTGTTTGCTAAGTTGCTAACCGTTGCACGACTGCATGTTAGATGTCACTCAATTATCATTTTTCAAACTATCACTTGCCTGCTTAGTGATAATGATAACTGTTTCCCAAAAAACTAACATAACTTGGCAGTTTTGTTGTCACTTAGCAGCAAACTTATAAGATGAGACAAATTAGCGATTGATATATCCTTATTTGCTATTAAAAATACTATTTAGGGTTACATTTTAATATTAACAAACTAAGAAACACACATCTACTCAATGTGTTTTCGCGATAAACGAAGGTTTTCCACTACGTTCACTGATTCCAAATTTAAGTGAAAATGAATACGCTAGCTTATAACACGTCTTCTTCGTGAATCATTAGGCGTGTTTTGGTGAGAATTATGCAAAGCGAAGTAAAAACTCAACAAAACGATCCACAGTCAATATGGTTTAAAAGCTTTTTTTAATATTTGAAATTGGTGCACCTGCTCGCTATCAACCTCTGAAACATTAACAAAATCGTTTCAGCGCCCTCTGAAATTGAGTGTTGCAAACTATACATCCCAACTCATTTTTGACTGTAGATAAAAGCTAAAGTATTATAGTTGCCAGTTATTTTTTGTTGTTGTACTCCGTGCTAAATCTAACTTTACTGAGAACTACCGTCTCACCAAAACACGCCTATTGTCCTAATATTCTTTAAATAACCTCTCGAAACCAAACATTTTAAATCATTTTTTCTTTTTTTTTTTCAAAATAACATGCCCGACTATTTTGAAAACCTATTCGCAAAGAAAACTTTTTCTTAACCAAATTTTGCTTAAATTATCAACATATCTTATGATAAATGATGAGCACAACAATTTGGTACAACAGAAATAGGAGAAAGGGGTTTAATTTGCCAAACTTATCACTCTCCAATTGAATATTTATCACCCACTCATTTTCCATTTGGTACAACGCTAATCTGAAATGTTGAGCACTATTCACTTTTCACCACTCAGATAAGTTCTTTTTAGATTTATTTCTGGGGCGAAGGAGATTAATCAAAAACTATGATAAGTTGCTAAGTAATAAGTTGTTGGTGCAATAGGGCCCAGATCTCACCCAACGACTCTTTTTAATAGGGCTACCTAACAAGTAAAATTTACGATAGCAACCCAGCGAATAGCAACGAATGCGATTTGATAGCATTGACTCATGAAACGAAGAGAAATAGAGACATAATGCAGATCTGCCCTGCTAGCAATGTGGCATTGTTCAATTGACTATGCATATTCTAATTTCGCTGCATCCAGGACTCTGCACATATGTTTACGACATAAGCTACGTTTAAACCCTAATGGGAGACGTACGCCTAAACTGATCGCTAGTATGTTTGTTACAGAGCAGAGATCATTGCGAACTAAATAGTGCAAAAAATAACAAAAAACTTTGACATCTGCATATAGATATAATGGTGACTTCTGTGAGTAACACAAAAAGAGTATCTTGATGCAGACTTTTCGACCTTCAGTAGGACTTACGAACAATACCTTGATTTTACATTAAGACCATACTTGGTTATTTAAATTAAAGACAGTATAGGACTTCGAAGATTATTAAAAGAATGTTTATGCGAATTTCCCTCCGAGTACAGCGACCTGACTTCAAAAGCACAACGAATCATGAGTGTTTTTCAAAGTGCAGCGACATGAAATTTGCATTGTAAGTTATCTATGATAAAACGTCATATTTGAATTTAAAAAAAAGAATTGTTTAATTCTCTTACACTTCACTTCAAACGACCAACAATGGTCGTGATATTTGGGTAGTGATCGAAAGATTAAGATCGCGGATACAGCTGCTGAAATGAGGTTTCATCGCGGTGTTACTGGAATAGGGATCGAGTGCGCAACACCAGAGTAAACGATCCGCTCAATATTGACTAGCTACTTCTCCGAACGGAACGATCTATGCTTCAATGGTTTGGTCACGTAATATGTATGCCCCCAAAGCGGCTTCCAAGACGTATCATGATTGCCGTCTCACCAGGTAAGCGACCCTTTGGTATGCTTAGAAACAGATGGTTGGATCAAGTCCGACATCTCTCTTGATGCCATCTAGGGATTCCTTCTGATGAGTGGGAGTCAATGCCGGAGAATGGAAAAGGATGGAGAGTCCACTTAAGTGTCCTACCTTCTCGACCTTCATAAATAATTTATGAGCCGTTGAAAATGTTGTTGAAATATTTCCCACCAATAATTGATGATAACGTGTTCCCTGCAGATTTTCAATGCATTCTTAGTAATTAAAATTTAAACATTGCCCAATTAAATTCAGTCTATTTGTCTAATGAGAAACAATTATATAAAAAATACATAAACATAAAATATTTTATATAAGTAACAGCGAAAAAAGTACTAAGGCATACATTTTTAAAGTGATTCTTTTGATGTAAGAGTAAGACTACTCCCACAATGTGTTATTATTTTAACTCACAATGTCGGTAAATCAAACAGATCGCTCTGTTGTCATTATAAATATAAAAAGTACTGTAAAAAACGTGACTGTCGTTTTATTGTTTTTTTTTTAATAGTGTGCGAAAATATATTTACGATATACTTACATGCAAATTGTACCTTTTGCAATTAAAAATGACAATAAATTGATTATGAAATTGCATGTCAGAGACTGGAAAACCGCTATTTTTAATGGTGACAACATTTAATTTAAACGTTGCCGACAGTTTTAGTTTTTATTAGCATGATTTGAAAAGGCGTCCGAAGCATTGCTGCCACCAAGAATAATTTTTCCGTAGCAAAAAATCAAACAGCGTAGCAAAATTCGAAATTCAATATGAAACATATTTATTCACTTACAGGATGTCTTGGATTACGATCCCAATCGGCAAAGATCTTCAAAATCATACTTTCCATAAAATTGTCTTCACTTTAAGGCTGCTCAGATGGTGGAAGTGTGATTGTTTGGACTCCTTTAGCTTTAAGTGCAAAATCCGTTTGATATGAGTACCACTCAGAATGATTGAAGATTGCACGAAAAAAAAAGGTTTTCAGTAATTTATTGCCCCTGTTCATAAACGTACGCCAAGATCAGTCTATAAATGGTTTTAAGTCATCAGAACAAAGTGTTTGCTGTTGTCATTGTCCAATCCTGACTTAAACTCAATTCAAAATTTGTAGGGAATAGTGGTAAGTACAAGTCCTTTCCAGAAATCGATAACTTCTATGTCGAATAAAATCTTTGAAGTTATCGGGAACCGAGAAGGCCATTTGCTGTAAATACAACTTGCTGCGTAAATCTGAAAATTTCGTTGTTTCTATGTCCTACGAACTGATAAGTTGTTATACTTTTTTCGTAGGTGAAATTCCTGCCCTTGGACTTTATTTTCCAAAAAAAAACAAATAGCTATGGTAATGAAGAATTAAGTTGCTTTTTTCGTTCTTTGGTCAATTAATTGCGCCTGATATAATAACTAGATAAGAAATGTTATTTGAGGTAGAAATGTTTTATCAAATTACCTAGACTAACTAGACCAAACCATTGAAGAAAATAGGATTGTGGATGAACTTGCAGTGGTAGCTGGTCACTATTTGCATACGTATATAGGTACATGCTAATATAGTTTGACTAGTAGCGTAATACCAGTCTATGAAGGGTAGCGTCCGACGTTCTTTTACGATATGATAAATTTTTCTCCAATGAATTGTTTAGTGCCATTCATCTAAACTAGTTTTTGACAGTTTACATTGTGTTACGTGCCAGTATTACACGTACCATTACATCCCTGAATAGGATGCAACCAAGCCACTCAAAAATTTAATCGGCCGACAGATGGAATTAAGTAGCCAATCATCAAATTTTATGTTCATAACTTAATTAACCATGCTATACAATATGACAACACAGACTACTTTTAAGCTATTCATACAAGTCACACATTTCCATCTATTTCCCAGCTACAAGTAACATTTAAGTGTACCATGGTTTCGTACCGAATGTGTTATCTCTTTAATAACGGATGTAATTGCTTGACATCACTTAGCTGATGTGTCATTCAGCAAACATTCGCTCATAGCATACCCCAAGGTTAATAGATTTTTTTTTAATTTTTCCCAGCTATGATTGTCTATAGTGTGTTACCAAAACCACTTGAAATTGGGATATCGCTGAATAGTAGCAGCGCAAGAGACAGCATGAGCTCATCTAATAACAACCCTGCCGCGATATCAGAATTTATATGAGTTTTTAAGTTCTTCTCTAATATCGATGAGATACACGACACGATACGGCGTACATACTATACTCGTACATACTATCAATCTAGCGTTTCTTCCTTAGAGCGTTTCAATGGTGGCAATTAGATTTTGAATTTTATTAGCAAATACCAAAGATTATAACTCAAAGGATTACCATGTAAACATACATACCCGATAATGGTCTTACGAAGAAGAATTTTCTTTTATTGATGTGGCTCTGATAGATACCAGACACCAAGCCATGAGATGCTTATAAATCACTCTTAGGATGGAGGGGGTTGCATTCATTATTTCAGCAGATACAAATATTTTCAAACAGATGTTAATAAAATCGTGTAATAAATTTAAATTCACGGGATTAACGCTATCAATTCTGAATGAGTGGGTTGAGTGTGTGTGAAGGCAATGGAGACGCTCTGTTAGCAGGTTTGGGTGGTCTGCCATTCATTCATCTGCGAATGTTTTAGAGGGTTAATGTCTTTCGATGATGTTTATGCTACTGATATGGTGAGCAGTTTTATTTTTAAATTCTCTGGCATTATAAATATTGCAGCGACAAGCAGGCTGACTCGCGCAAATTGTCGCATATTGTAGTAAATACGTTGTCAGTGGTTTTGAATATTAGCCAACAATGCCACTCCTGTGTGTGCGTAGTCCAAACAAATTTACTATAATTGCTAAAAACAAATTGAAAATACAGATATACACATTCATGATGTGGCTAATTTGTTGCGGCAGTCGCTAGGAGCGTTCTATACTTTTTTCTACAAAAAAATTCAGAATTATTATGAATGGAATCTTTTGTTCGTATTTAAGCATTAGTTGGTAGTTGTGCTAGAAAATGTTTGTTTGGTGTTATGAAAGTCAAGAGTATTTTCTTAAGACTGATAGATCTTCGAATAGAAATAACTTTCAAACCGTACTGTCGATTTTAACAGTTCTTTCACATTTATGTCTAGTGTTGCTTCACAAATCATCATAAAGAGACTTACTTCAGAAGAACGCTTCCGTATAATTCAAACTTATTTTAATCGCTCTTCAATTCCTGAATTATATAATCGACCGACTGAGCTCGCTATTCGTCGCATTGTGGATAAATTTCGTACCACATACAAGGTGACCCAAAATGTGTCACCCTACCGGAAGATGCTATAACTTTTGCAAATGGCGGCAATTGTCAGTTTTGTTTAGATATTTGTGAAGTAAGCAGATGCAAAATATACGTTGACAAGTCATGGAACGCTATACTCCTCAAGATCGCGGAATACTCGTGACTCGTCCGCCCGATTTGACCGCTCCAGGTTTCTTTCTTTGAGGTTTTTTAAGTCACCGATCTATGTGAACAAGCCACAGACCCTTGTGATTCTTAAAGAGAATATCCGACAAGAGTGCGAGAACTTATCGCCCGAAATTCTCGCCAAAACGATTGAAAATGGGGTAAAAAGAGTAGAAATAGTCATCAACAATGGCGGCACCCACTTGACCGATACCATCTTCAAAAAGTAATGGAAACAAATTTAAAGGTCCAAATATACATTAAAAAAAAGTATGAAATTATGTCGTTTAATTTAAGGATATAGCAAAACAACATCGGGTAAGTGTTTTTGGGCCACCCTGTTCACTTTACATGGCGCAAACCCATCAACATAATGTGCATACAGAAAAAACTGTAGCCGCTGTGAATGAAAGTGTGGCGGAAGTTTCGGAATTGTTAACTCTGCGTCGATCGCAACAGTTTGGCCTTTGCCCGTCCGCTATGTAAACAATTTTGCGAAAAGATCTCGCCCTATACCCGTATAAGATCCATCTGATGCAAGAACTAAAGTCATGAGATAATGGCTTGTGCCGGAAGTTCGCGGATTGGTCTTTTGAGCAGCTTGAAATCGACCCTTATTTCAACGACAACATTATATAGCAAACTGGACCAGTGAATTGGACACCGAGACCGTGCGATTTGACACCAGTCGATTACTTCTTGTGGGGCTATGTAAAGTCTTTGGGGTATGCTGATAAATCACAAACTATTCAGGTCTTGGAGGCCAATATTCAGCACGTTATTGGTAAGATAGAGCCCCAAATGAAAGAGTGGCCCGAAATTTAATCGATAGGGTGTGCTTCGTCGAAAACAGCCGAAGAAGCCATATGCCTGAAAATATATTGAAGCCTAACGTCATGAGCCATTCTTCATAATGAATAAAAATGTTGACTCAAACTCAATTCCTGTCGTTATTATTTAAAAAAAGGGCTATAGCTCTTAAAAGAATTCATCAAGGCCAAAAAAAGTCATATGGCTTCCCCTCCACTCTAAAACTATCCGCACATCTTCGGCAGACCCTAAAGCAATCGTCAACCTCTTTGCAACGTTCTTCGGCGAGTCGTATATTTATCACTTGCATAGACCTGATTATTCCAGCTACCTGCACAACTGTGTTCAAACTTCTCTCGTCTCTATTGAGATTACAACAGATATGTTAGTTCAAAAGTAGTAGTAGACTCAAGGATTACCATTCTCTTGGCCCCAACAGCTTGTCTGCAGTTGTTCTTAAAAAATGTTTTAATGTCTTGTCGTAATCCCTCAAAGCCCTTTTCCAACTTTCATTCTCACAGGCAGTCTTTTCAATCTTGTGGAAGTACCCTTACATTTTCCCTATCCACAAAAAGGGCTGCGAAAATAAGATCTCAAATTATCGACAGTAAAGCTTTCGATATAATCTCCCACCAAATAATTTACCCCAAACTCAAAGCCCTTGGTTTTCGACCATCTTTTATTTTCTGGATTAGGTCTTACTTAGAAATACACCAGTACAGTGTTTCTTCAGCAATTCAGTGTCCGACCACATTAACGCCACATCTGGTGTTTCTCAAGGCAATCACCTTGGACCACTCATCTTTGTCTTCGATGGTATTGGTCTCATCCTAAAGGATTCCGATTTCTCCATGTACTCAGGCGATAAAAAAATGTTTAAGATAATTCCTCTCTATCAGAAGCTGTCTCTCTGCAATCCGATCTGAACTCGTTCTTCACATGGTGCAAATATAATTTCCTAGGGCTGAATGTCAGCAAATGTAAGGCTATTACCTTCTTACGCAAGTCTCTTCCTCCTCCCCCTAGGACCTATTACATCCAAAACAAAATCCGTTCCTTCAGTCAATTCAATCTGTAATCTAGGTATTATCTGTGATAGAGAACTCAACTTCCGCTCACATATGATCATATCATCAATAGAGCTAACTCTACCCTCGGTTTCATCAAACGCTGCCCCAAAGAATTCTTGAATACCTATGCCACCTTTGTCAGGTCCTTCCTCGAATATGCTAATCAAGTCTGGTCGCCCTATCAAGTTACCCATTCACTCAGAATTGAAGCCGTGCAGCGCAGGTTCATACGTTTCGCCCTGCGTGGTCTCCTCTGGGCTGACAGATATAACTTGCCTCCATACGAGGGCCGACTAATACTGATCAGCTTAAAAATTCTGGAAAACACTGCCAAATTGCCGACATACTCTTCGTGCAGCAGTTGTTAGTCGGTAGAATTGATTCCCCCGCCTAACTTCAAAAGATCTGCCATAACACTAACCTTCACATCCTTCGGTATGTACCCCTCGTTCGTTTCGATCTCCACCGCACCAATTACGATCTCTTTGAACGCATGTCCAGAATATTGCGCTATGCCAATTATGCGCACAACACACTAGACTTCCACCTCAGCCGATCTTTCTCACTGAAACGAACTTATCTTCTAACTTCATGAATAATGAGCTATTTACCTCTAATTTCACTATCTTTCGAGATGATGGTCAATTGAAAGATGACGATTCCTCTGGTCGTGGAGATTTAGGGGTACATAACAGTTTCGTTTCAAATTTCGTTAAATCCTCGCCTACAGATGACTTCGAATATATTTGCGTCAAAATCACGCTCCCAAGGCACAGCCTCTATATACTGTGTTACTACATTCGCCCTTCTCAACCAATCCAAAGCTATCAGCTTGCCGTAGATGCGATCGATTCCCTATGTAACATTGTAGACCCCTGCGATGATGTCATGATTCTGGGAGACTTCAATCTTCCCCATCTCCAATGGACTCAGTCCTAAGATGAATCCCATTTTGTTGCTGCAACCCTACCTCTGAAAAGGAAGTCATGTTCACTGACTGTCTCTTTGATTCCGGCTTTCTCGAAATTAGTGGCATTACGAACAACTTAGGTGGCAACTAGACCTAATCTTTTCAAATGATGCCTCCAATTGCGTCGTTACTGTAAGCAACCATCTTCTCTCCACATTAAACCACTTCGACCCACCTCTATTCCTAACGTTTTCGTACGACAACTTAAGGACAATTCCTCACTGTAAGAACTCATATATGTAGCTTAAATTTTCGTAAGACAGATTTCTCTAAACTCAATAATCTTCTCAGTAATATTAACTTTAGTCCTATCTAAGTTGACAGCATCGACAATGCTCTAGAGTATTTTTACGACCAAATTTTCACCTGTCTCATCCAATCAGTCGGTTTCGTGCCTCAGAAGAACTATACGTCAGCCGCGCCATGGTATAATAAAAAATCTCGATCTGACTCTGATTTTTCCCATTACCAGCACCGTCCACTTCCAATTCTCTGAACTCTGTGAATATCTTTACATCGAATATCTTGATATGACTATCAGTGCAATATTGATGTGTTGGTGGTTAACAGATCCAGAAACTGAAATGCAATCTGTAGAATTCAATTATTCAATTCACCTTTTCTGTCATTAAAATCAGAAAGTGCTGTGGGAGACAACTCGTTTATCTTCATGTTCTGCTGTCCGTGCTAATAACTAATAATAATATGCATCCATTCGCATATCCGCGGAAAACGTTTGCATAATTCGCCACATCACTGGTATGACATTTTTAACATACAAATTATGCGCTTACATACTCGTAATAGCCATCTTATTGATACTTCAACACATGTTCAAGGTTAAAAGATATAAGGCATTAGATTAAAAATTGAAAAAGCCCATACGTATACCTATGCACAGTTTTTTTAATAACATAATAAAACATGAAATCAACGCAATTACATGCTTGACGGCACCACTAAATTGACACACAATGCCACCAGCGCATCTGTTAAAACATTTGTATGAACAAAAGTGCCCATTCGTGACAATTAGCAATAAACTATCGAAATAAGCGAAACGTGAATTCATATTAACAAGTCTAACTAAAAGTCGTTTAAAAAGACATAACTATTGCTTCCACGTACTCTGGCTAATGGTAGTCTAAAAACTAACATGGTCAGCAATTCAATTAAAGCATATGTGTAAATTTAATCAAAACTTGACGAGACGGCGACGAGCCCATGAATTCATAAGAGTCCATAATGTATGACGAATAGATGTCGGTGTGAGTTCGTTGGTCATCATAACAAGCAAAAGACGTAATGAAAATTTCACTTTCAGGCATTCTGAGCAGGGAACTCATTTGATTTTGAATTCGTGTCGCAGAATAAGACTTAGTCGCATACATATCATACTCTGTATGAATGAGAAATGTACGAGTATTTCATCTGTAACATTTTTGAGTGACGATATTTGAAATTTATGACTGAGATATGAGAGATGTCTTCAGGGTGACTGCCTTATATTTGATGACAGAATGAGTTCTGCTGATGATAGATGTTATGGTTGCCAAGGACACGTGCTGATAATGTAGACATATTTGAATTTACTGCGGACATGAGAATATGAAGTGAAATCTGTTTTATGTTCCCACTAAAAGATACACTTATTCAAAAAAAACTATCTGCAATATAAACAATTATGTCCAGGCAGTGCTTCTTAGTCATCTTGAAAAACTTGTTTTGAGGTTTGAAAAATCACTTGATATATGAATAAGGAAATAAATGAAATTAAATTAAAAATCAATTACCTCCGTGTACAGCAGATTTATATGAGTAGTTTTTTTCTTTAATTGTAACTCAAGGATTTTAAAAGTCATTTGGTCGATTTTAGCAATAATTAAGACTTGAATGTGCTACAAAAGTTAAGTGATATGATGCAGATGCCGCATCTTCATATAGAAATTTCAAATTTATTATTTACTGTTCAATGGTTGTATGATTGGTCGTACCAAAAGAAATAAAAATGAATAAATGTATCATGTTAATGTTTCTGAAAATTACAGTTCTAACTAAATTCCAACATCATGATCAGATCTTTCTTAAAGTTTTTTAGACCCATAAGTCTGTCACCTTCCTTGCAAATGAAGTCCCTTGCTGTGGAGGTTGGTGAAACAGGTCGTATAACGATAGTTTTTAAATACAGAATGAATGCGTGGATATTTGTGACAACAATTTTAATTTTTTTTAACAGAAGTATATAGATATGTATTGGCCACTAAACGTTTTCCTGCACAAACTTGCTGTGGTATACAACTCTATTTTCATTACGGGTAATGTTCCAACAAGCTTCAACTGAAATAAGTGTAATCATCTTCAACCCATTTAAAAAAAAAAGAAGAGACGTAAAGGATACTAAAAACTACAGAAGCGTACCGTATCCTGAGCTCAGGAATAATTCTAGAACGGTTAACAGAGTGGATGCGTTTGAATAACTTGTTAAGTGAATTCCAAGCCGGCTTTAGGAAGGAGTAGTCTACTGTTGGCAACATATTTACCCTAATAAGCAACGCACGCACGGAAACAAGTTGTACGGTTTCTTTGTCTACTTTAAGGCAGCTTTCGATAAGAATGATCTTCTTTTGACGTTGAGTAGCCTGAAAGTATCAATCAAAGTGCTGAAATTGATATGTAGTCTTTATGATGAAAACAAAACGGGCAGTGTGGCATGGTAACGATGGGATGGGCCGGGCAAAAAGAGGATGAAAAACTGTGACATCTACTACGGTGATTGCTACAAAGGCAACAGGCAACGCTTATTCGGATGCGGATTTGTCATACGCGGCAGACTTAGGCAAGAAGTCTTAACCTTCCGACACGTTAGCGAGCGTATTATGACTATCCGGATCAAGGCTAAATTCGCTAACATAAGCCTAATATGTGTTCATGCCCCCACGGAAGAAAAGGACCCTGCCACCAAAGAGTGTTTCCACGAGCTCCTCGACAAAACATACGAGCAATGTCCTAAACACGACGTTAAAGTCGTATTGGGTGATTTTAATGTCAAAATAGGAAAGGAGGACGTCATTGGTAGGGCAATCGGTAAGCCGGTTACCTTCTCCCTGTATACAAAGGGAAGGGTGATACGCGAAACTGTGATAACTACCGTTCGATCAAGCTGATGTCACACACCATGAAGATCGTTGAGCGGGTATTAGGTGGCCGACTGCGAAAAATAATACGGCTATCTGATGATCAGTGCGGGTTTGTCTCGGGTAAATCAACCACAGATGCAATCCAAAGTATAAGGATCAGAATGGAAAAACATCGTGATTCCTTAAGGGATTTGCATATTGTATTGGTTGACTTTGAAAAGGCATTCGACAGACAACCACGAGATCTGATATGGGTGGCGCTAAGACATCGAGGGGTTCCAGAAACCTATGTACAGATGATTATGGACATGTACGAAGGAGCAAAGACAAAAGTAAGATGCCGCTGGAGTAACCGAAGAGTTCCCAATCAAAGTCGGGGTACACCAGGGAAGCGTTTTAAGTCCTTTGCTCTTTATTACGGTCCTTGATTATCTGCTTGAAGGTAAAGTGATGGACCCCAAGGTACATCAGCTATTCTTTGCTGACGATGGAGCCATCATAAGTGAGGATCCTACATCCCTGCAACGAGCACTTGATGTGTGGGTGGACGTTTTGGAGGGAAGTGGGTATCGCATTAGTTCAAAAAAGACAGAGTACTTGTGCTGCCCGTTCTCTGATCCACTCAGGCCTATTCCAGACATTTATTTGAATGGAACAGTGCTTCCCAAGTGCGAAAAGTTCAAATATCTGGGATCTATGATCAATAGCAAAGCAACTTGTGATGACGACATCAATCATCGTGTAAGCGTAGGGTGGATGAAGTGGCGAGAAAATTCCGCTATCTTCTGTGACAGAAAAATGCCCCCTAAGTTGAAAGGAAGGCTCTACACCGCAGTTGTACGTCCAGCGCTCACATACGGTTCACAATGTTGGACGATGTACAAAAAGTATGAGAGTAAATGAACGGCAGCTGAGATGAAGATGCTTCGCATGACAGCAGGAGTGACAAAGCTTGATCGAATAAGAAGTTCGAAGATCCGTGCGAGCTTTCACATCAAGGAAACCATCGTACAAAAAATAGAGCGTGACCGGCTCAGTTGGTATTGCCACGTTCAAAGAAGAGATCATTTGAACCATGTTAAAAAGGCAATATCAATGCACGTTCCAAAGACATCGCGATGTAGGAAAGGCAGGCCTATAAACGCCTGGATCAGACAAATGCGACGACATCGGCATTTCATTGGCCTCAGTAACCGAGTGATCCAAAATCGGCAGGCCTGCCGATATTTTCTGAGGTCAAATAGGCGAACCCCACATGCGGATCAGTAGAAATGCGGTGAAGTGGGAGGGTTGTGATCCCTTGTTTTCGGATCATGACCTCGCTGATAAAAGGAAGAAGAAGAATCGGTAAGCATAGCCTACACGACACCATGTCTGATAACGGACTAAGGCTAATTGATTTCGCCGTGGAGCGAAATGTCACCATAGCAAGCACATGGTTTCCTCATCTCGATATTCGTAAGCAGACATGGAGGTCCAATGATCATGTAACGATAAATCAAGTTGATCATATTGCGATCGACGCAAGGCATGCCTCCAGTATTCTGGATGTCCTTCCGAGCGGCCAACATAGACTCGGACCATTACCTTGTTGTAGCCAAGGTACGAATGCGGATATCCCAATCTGAGCAACAAAGAAGAATTACTGTGAGAAAATTTAACGTTGAAAAGCTACAATCGCAAGAGACCGCCAGACTCTTCGCTGAACGCCTATTCCGAAATCTCTCAATCACCCCTATGCCGCAAGCATTAAGTGCCGAAGACCAGTGGCAACGCTGCCAACATGCCATCAGAAACGCCGCGACTGATGTGCTGGGTCTCGCTCGCCCACCACCGCGAAACCCCTGGTTTGACGAAGAATGCCAGCGAGTGCATGCAGCAAAACAAGAGGCATACAAAGAGGCGCTGCAAAGGAAGACGAGAGCTCTCTACGAGCAAGAGAGACGGGAAGAACATCGGCTTTTCCAAAAGAAGAAGAAAGAGCATGAGAAGCGCGCGTTTGAGAATATCGAGAGTTTATACTCCAGGAACAATGTACGGAAGTTTTACCAAAAGGTAAAAAGAACGTGTCAGAGAAGCAATACCCGTACAGAAACCTATAGAGATGAATCGTAGTAGAATCACAGTCGGTGCTGAGAATATGGAAAAACTACTTCTGCAGACTGTATAACGGCAACGAAGACCAACATCCCGCTGTCAGGCAGAATGAACTATTCAACATAGACGATGATAGTCAAAATTTCCGTCCACCTGACCAAAACGAAGTGAGGATAGCAATATCCAAGCTAAAATCCAATAAGGCTACTGGACCTGATGGCTTACCGGTCGAACTTTTCAAGGCAGCTGGGGATGAATTGGTAGAGTGCATACACCAACTCATCTCTAAGATTTGATCAGACGAGTGTATGCCTGATGAATGGAATCTCAGCATCGTTTGCCCGATCCACACGAAAGGAGACCCCCTCAACTGCGCCAATTATAGAGGCATCAGTCTCCTCAACATCGCATACAAGATCTTTTCTGCGATATTGTGTGAACGCCTGAAACCTTTTATCAACAGCCTGATTGGACCCTATTAGTGCGGTTTCAAGCCAGGAAAGTCCACCATCGATCAAATCTTCACACTTCGGCAGATCCTGGAGAAAACCCAAGAATTCCAAATCGATACTCATCACCTCTTTATCGATTTCAAGGCCGCCTATGACAGCATCTATAGAGAAGAGCTTTATAGAGCCATGTCTAGTTTTGACATCCCTGCCAAACTTGTCCGCCTGTGCAGGCTGACGATGGAGAACGCTCGCTGCTCCATCAAGGTCGGTAATGACCTCACCGAGACCTTTGATGTCAAAAAAGGCTTTAGACAAGGTGACGCGCTGTCATGTGACTTCTTCAATATTGTACTTGAACGGATTGTGCGGAACTCACAAGCCAACACCGGAGGCACAATCTATTACAAGTCTGTACAACTGCTTGCATATGCCGACGATATAGACATTATCGAAAGATCTCAGCGGGCTGTCACCGGTGCTTTTGCAAGCATTGAGGCGGAAGCGGCCAAAATGGGTTTGGCGATAAACGAGGGTTAAACCAAGTATATGCTGTCAACAAGAAGGGGCAGCCTACACCGACGAATTGGACAAAACGTCACAGCGGGCAGCTATAACTTTGAGGTAGTGAGGGACTTAGTCTACCTTGGCTGTGCTATAAACTCGAAAAACAAGATCAGCGCAGAAATCAAGCGAAGAATCACTCTTGCCAATCGCTGTTTTTTTTGGGCTTATAAGACAATTCAACAGTAAAGCCCTATCTCGAACAACTAAGGAGACTCTGTATAAGACCTTGATCATCCCAGTCTGGCTTTACGGCGCTGAAACATGGGCTCTATTAAAAGAGGATGAAGATATCCTTGGTCGCTTCGAGAGAAAAATTCTTCGTAACATTTTCGGTCCCGTTTGCGTTGACGGGTTTAGGAGGAGAAGATTCAATCACGAACTATTCGAGCTGTACAGCGACATCGACCTAGTCAAAAAACTGCATATTGTACGTCTGAGATGGCTAGGACATGTAGAGTGAATAGACATCAACGCTCCGGCCCGCAGAGTCTTCGAATCTAACCCCGAGGGATGACGCAGTAGTGGACCTCCTCGCCGTAGGTGGCGCGCAAAAGGGGACCTCAACCAACTTGGAGTGCGCGACTGGAGGCAACTAGCTAAAGACCGAGCTAAATAGAGAGGCTTGTTGGTTGAGGCCCAGGTTCACCCCGAACTGTAGCGCCACCTGAGTAAGTAAGTGCGGCATGGTACCAAAATATCAGATTAGTTCGAGACGAAAATAGGAGTAAAGCAATGTTTTCAATCTTCTTAGATGATCTGACAACGTTCTTGCCAGGGGGAATCGTATTTAATGGACTCAATATCAAACTTCTTATACATATATGCCGGTGACATCGTAATTGTTTTGGAAACTCGGAAAATACGATGCAGATCATGATTAATAAGTTGCAGCAATATTTTGGTTTTTGGAATCTGAAAGTAAACGAATGCATCCGTGAAAAGTTCATAGAAGCTAATAAAAGTGAGACAAGACACCCTTACTGACTACTTGAATATGATCTCGGAGAACGAAATTACTTTGCGGATCTTAATACGATTGATTCAATCTCTACTTTTTTCAAAGTCAAGGGAGAACTCTTGCATCTCAACTATGATATGTACCTCACAAATTACAAAGTACGAAATGCACTCTATACAATCTAAAAGCAATTAGAGGAGATAGATGATATTATTCTCTATTAGGACTATGCGCCATCTTAAATGAAATAAGAAGAGCCCACTGGGGAAAATATTTTCTACCCGTAAATGATACCGTTTTCATTCTTGTCATCAGGATTGGACGGTACTAATACGCTACATCAAGATTGCGCTAAAATATCGTCTACAAATTAAAAACGAAACTTTCTAAAACGAAATTGTTTGCAAAAAAAAACGTTTAAACCACTGATCTAGGACTTATGTATTCATGTTAACTACGATATTATTATATTAATCATTTTCGTGGGCGCCGTGGCATAAGAGGTTAGTGTGTCGGATAACTGCGTGTGAGATTCCCAGATAACACCAAACAGTTTTTTGACGGTCCCACCTCTCGCGAGCGTCTGACAAGCATCCGAGAGTATTGTTGTCTCGAAAAAGCTTCTCAAAACAAATCCCTTCCATTCGTGTGAAAAATACAATATAACGCACACAACATGAGTGGTTGCGAGAAGCTAGGCCCTGGCACTTAAAGAGCTGTTGCGCCAAATAAAAAAAAAAAAACATTTTCTTACTTTGAATTCTTTTTTTCAAACACGTAATTTCAAAAATTATTTAAATTAGTCTTTAAAACTCTCTTATCTGGCTGACGGCTTAAGTCAATGTTCATATATTGTGAAATTTTTTTATTTTTTGTTACGAAAAACAATTGTTGTACAACAAAATCGCACTACACATATATAAGCAATGTGTCTATGTAATAAAGAGCATACAGTATTACTGCATTACTTTGAGTTTAAACTTCTCTGGAGAACTGTCTTAATATCCTGAAATAACTTGCTGCTTCCAATAAAAATATCGCGTATATACTCGTAGATATACGACCAAAGCATTATAATTAAATTCTTATTTAAAGCACTAACACCACAGTACCATTCAAACTAATCATGCCATACGATTACCAATTAGATAAAATTGACAAACATGTTAAGTTCAAGAATCAAACTATTTAACAGAAATTGTACTTAATCCTGGAAACCAGATATTTTTCTGATTGTCATACATTTTTTAAGACGATTTTCCCCGAAATCAGCAGAAATTTAAAGAAATTTAATTTAAATAAAGGGTTGAATCCAATTATAATGCAGCACAAGATACCCTATCACTACCTCAGCCTTATTAAAGTGGGTGTAGTGTAGTTGTGGGCGCCGTGGCGTAAGTGGTTAGTGTGTCGGATCACTACGCATGAGGTTCCAAGTTCGAATCCCAGAAAACACCAGCAAGTTTTTTTCACGGTCCCACCTCTCGCGAGCGTCTGACAAACATTCGAGAGTATTGTTGTCATGAAAAAGCTTCTCAAATCGCCGTTCGGAGTCGGCATTAAACTGTAGGTCCCTTCCATTCGTGTGAAAAATATAACGCACACAACATGAGTGGTTGCGGGAAGCTAGGCCCTGGCTTTTTAAAGAGCTGTTGCGCCAAATATATTTGTTTTTAGTGTAGTTGATGCAATGATAAATTCATGCTTAGAAATACTTGTCCATACATATGGATGTAACTTTTCGACTTTAAAGAAGTTCTATCAAAAGCTATTCTTTTAAGAAACCAAACTGGGCTCGCCTGCACGGGAGCTTTTCCGGTTATGCCTGCCTCTGCTCTAGACGCTTTGCTGAACTTACCTCCTCTTGATAGTTATATCATGGGCTGCACTATCAAAACCATCCATCGTCTTAGACGGGGTGGTTTTTGGTATACTCCACACTGGAATTTTAATGAACTTGTGCGGCACTTAACTTACGACTCAGGTCTCATAAATATACCGTCTGATGAACTGACACCAGAGCTTCAGCTGACACGAACATTCAGGGACAACTTTCCTTGTGTTCAGGACTGGCTTCGCCCAGAGTCTGAGCCAGGAATGGGGACGGCTCAAGGACGGCTCGAAAACCAGTCAAGGGTCTGTCTAGCGCTTGTGTCTTCGTAGAAGACGATAACATTAGACTTCTTTTTTCATAATGGCAATGTACAATGCTGTGAAGAACAGGTGGAAGGGCCGTAGTATTTATGTCTGAATTGACAGTCAGGTTGCGCTTAAGGCGTTGCTTAACCCCTTAACTACTTCCAAAATAGTTCGTGAAACCAAAAACTCTTTGAACTCGGTCGCAAGGCTGAATTCTCTGTCTCCTATCTGGGCAGAGATAGGAGACACTGGAATCCTGGGGAATGAGATCTCAAGACTCCGAGACTTTCTCGGGTTCCGAATCCGCATTGGGTCTCCCTGCATCCTCGGTTAGGGCTACCATTTACGATTGGGTCTCTCACGAACACAATTGTGTGTGGCATAACTCTCTAGGATATGGGTTGACTATTAACGAATGCTCCCGGACTTCTGTAAGAAATCAGCAGCATTCTTGTTGTCTCTCAGTAGGAAAGACTGCAGACAACTTACTGGCGTCTTGACAGGCTACTTGGCTTTCGCCATGCACCTTAACGTGCTGGGCTTAAGTGACACTACAATCCGCGACGCTTGTGGAGAGAGCGACAACACTGCGGAACATTATCTCTGCGAGTGTCCGGCCTTTGCTCGTATCAGGTGGCAGATTCTCGGTGTTGATGTGAATGCTGAATGCTGGTACTGTAAGGTTCTCATCACTGAAGTGCTTGTTTGGCTTTCTTAGAAAGAAGAAAATGGGTAAGCCATGGTTTGTTCTCTGGTAGAACAATGGACCGGTTGCGTCTGAGTGGTCCAGTCGAGCGTTTCCTGTCCCGACAAAAAAAAATAAAAATCTTCAAAAAGTGAGCAAGCCCTATGCAATGTATTGTATGTATGAATTGTAAAGAAAATCAGTGTCTATTTGACTATTTCTACATTATTGAGGGAAAATATTGAATAAATGTGTATGTATTTTTAAATTCTATTTTTTTCCAAAAAGATTGTGTATGAAATTTAATGTTCGTAGCTCAAAATGTAAAGCCAAAAAAAGGTATAGTATGGAAGCGGATAGACGCATTTTTGATTCCGCTAGAGGCATATCATGTACGTTGAAATTTAGTTAATCACCATGGCAAACCAAAATGGATTATCATAATTTTACTACTGATCGCAAGAAGTCGATGTGCCAAATGAGATGAGAACGTTGTAGAAGTGGATTTAATTAATGCTATAATAGCTCATAATACAAGTTTAGCTCATTCTCTGACATACATAAGTCTAACCACTTGAAATTGTTTATTAGTATTTATTGATTAAAATAATTGTAAATAGCGTCCTTCGATTAGTTTTCTGTTTTACATTTTCTCGGGAAAAAATTATTTAATAAATATCTTATATGATAGGTCAATATCCTGATTCGCTGTACCAGCGTGAAATTTCTGATTGGGATAGAAACTAAGCGATATCGACAGGGATTGCCTTTGGCCTGCCAAGGGTATAGGAAATATCCACACATACAGAAAGTTTGTCATAGAATGTAGAGAATGGCGTTAAGGTTTGTATCGCGTGACAACAATATTTCTTACGCTAATAGTCAAAGTTAATTTTATTTCTGTTAGTTTTTTTTTTTTTTGTAAATGGTATTTATAGGTAAAAACAATGAATTTAATAAATGAATATCATATACTACAAAAATATTAAATCACCTGTTTACCTGTTTTAAGTGATGAATGTACCTATTAAAAATTCTACAAAACAAAAAATAACAATAACGCTGTGTATTACACGTAAATAAAAATTCTTCGAAAATTGTCTTGTGGTTTTAAAACAAATAACTAACCGCAAAGGAGTATTTAATTTAGCTGTTTACAGACTAGAGATTTCATGATATGAATGTATCTGCTAATCTGAAGTTTGCATGTAACCTGCATACAATTTGCAGCTGAATTTATTTGCGAATTTCCACACTTTTGAAAAACATCATACTATACAGGAGTATGAGATTGATAGTTCCCTTTTGAGGGCGATTCAGTCTTTATATACAAACTGTAGAAGCTGTGTTTGGATAAACGGCGTTAAATCAGTACCTTTCACTGTGGGCGTTAGACTCCGCCAAGGGCGCGTTTTGCCACCACTCTTCTTCATTGTATATATGAACTGGATGTTACAGCGCAGCCGTGGAGGAGAATTTTCCAAAGTGAAAGTCCTAAGGATTATTCTTTTGCTCCTTGCGGATGATTTGGTCATCCTCTCAAACCGAAGTTCAGCGCGTACTCGAAAGGTTTGTAGCCGTTTGTGATGATGCTGGAATGAAGGTAAGCGTGAACAAATCTGAAGTAATGGTCGTTTACCGAACGCTCATTCAGTGCACTCTACATGTTAGTGTAGTCCCATTGAAGCAGGTGGATAAGTTTAAGTACCTCAGGGTCTTATTCACGAGTGATGGAAAGAGCAATGCCAAGTTATCATGTAGAATTGGTCTGGCTGAACGAATTTTGAGAGAGCTTGGTCAATCTGTTATAAGAAAGGTCGAAGTTAGTATTCAAGCTAAACTACCGGTTTATACATCGGTGTATGCTCCAAGTTTCACATATGGTCATGCAATGAGGTTCCTTCGCGTTGTTGGTGGAATAACTCGTAGGGATCGAGTGCGCAACACCAGAATACCCGAGGCGCTCAATTTTGAGCAGCTATTTCTCCGAACGGAACGATCTATGCTTTGATGGTTTGGTCACGTAGTGCGTATGCCCCTAGACCGGCTTCCAAGACGTGCCATGATTGCCGTGCCATCAGGCAGGCGACCCCTCTCTAAGCATAGAAATAGATGGTTGCATAAAGTCCGACATCTCTCCTGAAGCTGACTAGGGTTTTCTCCCGATGAGTTGGAGTCAATGGCGGAGAATCAAGAAGGATGGAGAATCCACCTGAGCATCCTACCACCAAAACACTCTTGAAGGATGAGTGGACTATTGAAAATGTATGTACATATGTATCATACTATAATGGGATAAGCTCACCTGGTTGCTAAATGCGACAGTTGGGCAAATCAGACTAACCGATTTTTTTTAAGATGAAAGACAATATTTATTCGCATTACATTTTATGATTGTATGAAAATCGGGGAAGTAAAGTATTTTATTTTTTGTAGTCTTTCTATTTTTCAAGTACTCGTATCTATGTGTATACTTACTTACTTACTTATGTTAGATGGCGCTCCGGGGTGGACCTGGGCCTCAACCAACAAAATTCTCCAACCAGCACGGTTACGAGCCAGCTGCCTCCAGTTGCGCACGCCAAGTTGGTTGAGGTCCCTCTCCACTTGTTTGCGCCACCTACCGCGAGGTCGTCCTCTACTGCGCCGTTCATCCGGGGTGGATTCGCAGACCTTCTTAGCGGGAACGTTGGGCTCCATCCGCTTTAAATGACCCAGCCATCTTAGTCGCTGTATGTGAACTCTTTGGCTAAGTCGATGTCCTTATATACATATGCCATATAGTTCGGCATTGTACCTACTCCTCCACTCACCGTCTATGCAGACGGGACCAAAGATCGCTCGAAAAACTTTTCTCTCAAAATAACCAAGGTCACCCTCATTCGGCTTTGTTAAAGCCCATGCCTCTGCGCCATACAGCAGGACTTGGATGATTAGTGTCTTGTAAAGAGTTACCTTGGTAGTTCGAGATAGGGCTTTGCTACTGAATTGCCTTATTAGCCCATAGAAACAACGATTGGCAAGAGTAATCCTTCGTGTGATCTCCCTACTGATGACATTTGCAGAGTTCACCATAGAGCCTAGGTAGACAAGATCCTTTACTGCCTCAAAATTATATCTGTCTATTGTCGCGTTGTAGCCGATGTTGGGTGTCCTTTTTTGTAGACAGTATATATTTTGTTTTACTTTCATTGACCGCTAGACCTATCTTTGCTGCCTCGATCTCAATACTGGTAAATGCCCCATTGACTGCCCGCTGAGTTCTTCTGATTATGTCAATGTCATCGGCATAAGCGAGTAGTTGTACAGACTTGAAGAAGATTGTACCTCCGGGGTTGGCTTGTGAGTTTCGTACAATTCTCTCAAGTACAATGTTAAAGAGATCGCATGATAGCGCGTCGCCTTGTCTAAGACCTTTCCTGACATCGAACGGTTCGGTGATGTTCTTACCGACTTTGATGAAGCAGCCAGAGTTCTCCATCGTCATTCTGCACAAACGGACGAGCTTGGCAGGGATGCCAAGACTAGACTTGGCTCTGTATAACTCGTCTCTAAACACGCTATCAAAGGCAACTTTGAAATCGATGAAGAGGTGGTACGTATCGATTTTATATTCATTGGGCTTTCCAAAATCTGCCGTAGTGTGAATATTTGGTCAATGGTGGACTTTCCCGACCTGAAACCGCACTAATAAGGACCTATCAGGTTGTTGACGATCGGTTTTAGGCGTTCACATAATACGTCAGACAGGATCTATGTATATGCGTATGTATAAAACTCAATGTACCTATGTTGTATGTATGCTATGGACTCAGAAACCACGAACCGATCGAGCCTAAACTTTCAGGCAATCTTCGGTATTGGCTCGAGAGTGTTTCTGCGAAATTTGGTCAAAATCGGTGTAGCAGTTTTGTTGGGCGCAGCAACACACGCCAAGTACCCGCTAGTTACCTATAAAAACGCCACTAGTTCGATACTTAAATGAGGCATTTACCCATTATTTTAAGTTATAACACGTGAAATGTATTTTGGGCACTCTATAATACATAAATGGAATTTCGGCCTTGTGCAGTGGTGCCATTGGAAGAAATCAAAGGTCCGGCCGTAATGGTCGACCCTATGTATTGTATCATGGTAAAAACTTTTAGTTTTGTAGATTCTCCCCTAATAACTCGAGGATGCAAAAAGGCACGCATACATTAAAAAATTTTAATTTAATTTAATTTTAAATTAAACATTTACAAAATTAAATTAAACAGCACAAAGCACATTTATACACTGTATGTTTTCAAAATGAAAAATCAGGGCAATTAGGCTATTTCCTATACACACTATGGGTGCGAGATGATTCAAACTTTTTACCCAGTCCGGAGTAGTTCGACCCTAACAAAAGTAGAGCAGAACAGTTGAGGAGGGACTGTTCGAAAAAAGCGCACCGTGGCGCAGTGGTTAGTGTGCCCGACCACTGCGCGTAACGTTCACCGTTCGAATCACAGAAAACATCAAATAGTTTTTTCACGGTCCCACCTCTCGCGAACGTCTGACAAACATCCGAGAGTATTGTTGTCACGAAAAAGCTTCTCAAAAAAAAAACTAAACACTACACTAAACTAAACACGACACTAAACTATAGCACTTCATGGGCTATTGTGCCAAATATGTATGCATATGCTGTTCAAAGACATATTTTACGCTTGCGGCCATATTATTCACTCACTTTAACCCGGGCTAAAATTTACATCCGGGTTAAAGTGAGTTTAACCCGAAAATTAAACCCAAGTCCATAATATTCACTCGTTAAACCCGAACTTAAACCCAGTTGTATATATAAACCTGGTTGGTGTTTAACCCGATTAAATTTAAACTGACCTCCAAAGACCAGTTTAAGTACTTTAACTCGGACTAAAACACAATTTCATAATATTGACTGGTTTTGTTCAAGTCACATTTGACATTTCTTTGTTCGCAGGAGTCAGGAAAAGTGAAATAAATATAAAAAGTAGCAAAAACATAAAAAAAAATGGATTTCATTCGTGAAATTGATGAAATGCTGATGTGTTCATCGTGAGAAGACGAATTTCTGGAAGAGCTGATAGAACAACAGATGGTGAAATACCCTCCTCCTCGTCAGATAAAAAGGAGAAAACCCGACTGCACGCAATTTCAATTTAAAATTTTGACAAAACGTAGGTATAAAACGATTTAAAAACGAGTTTAAACTGTTTTAAATCCGGGTTAAATGCATCTTTAATCCATCGGGTTTAATTGATGTTTTTGAGTGAATATTATGAACATAGGGTTAAATTTTCGTATTTAAAAAATGCGGATCAAATGGTCGGATTTAAAATTAACTTAAACGCGGAGTGAATAATATGGCCGTTAATATTTCACGGAACATTATGCAGATATTCGAACAGAACAAAACGGCTTGAAATACAAATTAGTAGCGAATATGCGCAGTTTGAAAACGATACTTCACTATTGTACTATTTTTTGAAAGGCTTATCTTGTAAATTTGCGTTTTTAAATATGGCCGGGGTGAATGGCGCAAGAAATGATTTACAAAGAGTTAAGTGAACATAGTTCGGATTAAATAGAGCATTTAAACCTTTCAAAATGCATACATAAAATACAATCTGCAATTAGTATCAAAATCATTTTCCGATTATCCTTGAAATCAACTTGTTCATGGACATCTTTTTCGTCAGTATAAACCAAAATATAATAATAAAAAAATAAAACTTTTATTTTTATCACAAATCATCAATTGCGGCTACGTTTATGTGTCATAAATTAGTGAACTAATAAATCTCGACTCTCTATATATAAATCGTTTATTTATAATCTATCTGCGGTTGATGGGGTGTCTGAGTCCGTGTCGTTGTTGGTTGTCTCGTGTCATTTATTTGGCCGCCAAAAAAATTCCAGCACGTTTCTGTACCGCTCTGGTTGACAGAGAAAAAAATTATTTTTCACATTCAAACTCGTTTCTATAAGTGATGGGCGCCAGTTTAAATAAACTTTTTTCTTATGTTATTTAAAAAATAAATAAATAAAAAATATATATACACACATATATATATATGTATTTCCACTCTATTTACATTCATGCATCCTACAAAAGCATATGTAGATCATTGCACCTTCGTCAGCCACTGTGGGGGCAAAAATACTACGCCGATGAAAAATAAAACAAAATTTATTGTCACCGCATCTTCCAGATACCCGCCGCCTGCCGTACGACATCGGTGCTAGAGAGGAAGCAAAGCTATGCCGGCCGAGTACAGCAGCCAGAGTCAGAGCCGACCGTAATCATGCCGGCGGCGCGCACCTCCTCGTCCACCTAATCCGTAGCCATTCCCCTCCTCGGCGACTAATTCATTCAGTCCCATATCTTACTGGCGTATGTGTATCGCGCGTCGCGCTCTGGCTTCCCTGGCTACACATTCGTGCGTTCTTACATGATATTAATGTCATTAATGCGAATTAAGTGTATAAAGTTGTAGAAAATGTTATTGTTGCTATTTTCGAACTGGTGGGCTGTTTAATTTGGATAATGTAATATAAATTCCCCACACATGCGGTGTCTGAAACGCTGGTGGTATGATAAACTTACTTGATTTGTTGGTATTGCTGTCAATAGATGGGGTTGTTGTTTAGCTTCAACTTATTCTTCTTTGATTTCGAACTCTTCCCACTCGTGGGTCGTTATTTGCTTGTTGAATTAGCGAACACTGTTAATTGCTAAACAACTGTCTATTTGAACGAAACACACCACACTGAGTGCGGAGTGTAGATAAATATTTAACGCACAATGGACGCGCTTTGTACTTTGGCGCAAATTGTAAACTTCTCAATAAAAACGGGCGGGGGATAAATAAATAGCATCCATTTGAATTTTATTTAGCGCCTCATTATGCGGTTAGCACTTTAAATCAATTAAAAGAAAAGAAACAACAGAATTATAATCACACCCATACACCCACACTGCACAGAGGAAAGTAACTTTATTTAATGTACCGTACCCAGCGGGTGGTGGGCCAAGACTCGATTTGGAAGAGGTAAAAAACAATTTTTTTTTTGTGGATATCAATCCAGTAATTTAGATTGATTGACTTTCGGGAGATTTTCAGAAGCACAGCGGGGCTTAGTTGACAACAATAAAGGATTGCTTGCACTACACCTTCAGAATTGAAATTCTGATGGCGCCAACGACACCAAATATTCACAGAATCAAAACAAACGGCAACCAAGGCAAGACGAGAACACAGAACACAACTAGTCTAAAGCACGGACACTGAAAAACTGTTCAATAGCGTTCAATCGTAGCGAGATGAAGACTCCTACAACTGTCGCTCAGCTGAGTAGAATGGAAGGCAAAACAGTGACACTGAGTGGTTGCAAATGGTGATGCGATGCGACACACCACCAGCAGCCCAACTTGTATGGGGAAGATCAATAGCAACAGCCATTGACTGGGGCGAATGTGCGACATTGTTCGCCAGAGGGATGAAAAGTACTCAAACACTTTTGGCTGTAAGCAAGCACGCTGTGTATCAAAAGATTGAGTAGTTTTAGTAGAAGTGCTGCGAATTCATGTAATCGGGTGGGTGATGTTTGGATGTGCTTCAAATAATTCAAATTTACTGTAATAAGAAATTATAGATTATTGTATCGTCTTAAATTATTGCTTTATTTGCAGTTCACTTACATACAATAGTATGTGGACAGCGTGTTTTTCGAGGCCGGCCGCTTCTTGATATGTGTATTGAATTTCAAGTAAAAAATATTATATTATAACATAAGTTGGTCTAAATTTTACCATTGTGGGTTCGAATAATTATTCAATTTGACAACATGTAGACAACAAACATATAGATATATGTACGAACATTGTGAATTATGAAAACATATAACATTAAACCAGTTTTATGGCCATATGGTACTAAAGTTTCAAACAGATTAATATTTTTATTCCACCATACCTACCATTTCAAGTTCCTTAAACTGTGGAATACTGTAATGCTCATTTCATAAGACTTTACAAATCGCTTGTAATATTTTCCTGATGAATGTTAAAGTCCTGAGTTGTTAAGAGCAAATTCAGAGAATCGTTCCTTTGCTTATTAACAGATTTATTACTAAAACTTACAATCAGTAGTTAGTTTAGTTTAATGGATTACTTTATTTCAAAAAAAAAAATATATATATAATAATTTTCTTATATCGGATAATTCTTAATCTTTATGGTTTGGCCCTCTAGGCCATCTACCAGATTGACATTAAATAATAGTTTACTATATGTATATAATTACGTATAATGAAAAGTAAAAAATTAAAAGTGAGAAGTTTGCAATTTCTTAAAACCTTTCTTCTCTTATTTGGCTCCCGTAGCATAGTGCATTTACTGTGTAGCCGCGTAGTATGTCCCAGCCTCTGTCACCATTTAGGATTTGGATTGCTTTATCTAGCTCCAGTATCTGTGCTCCGAAAAAATGTAGGCATAATTCCTTAAGAATAGGGCATTTCGCAATGAAGTGCAATACATCTTCTTGTTCCCTGAGGTTACATAGGCCACATAGAATTGGTAACTCTTGGCGGTGTGGTATGTAGTTAAGGCAAAGCAGTTCTCCTCTTACTTGGACGATAGCGCTAATCTTATCTGTAAAGTTGCTGATCGAAAAATACGTCATATCTTCTAAACAATGATCGAGTTGGCTATAGTAAGATCTATGTGTGGATGATGGGCCCCAGGTCTAATGTGAAAGATGTTAAAAATTATATAAATAAATAAATAAATAAATGATTGAGCTTCGCTTACCAAATTGTCGTATATTCGTTTTTTTTTCAATAAGATGTTGAATTTTTGTTGGAGTGAAGGCGGCTGCTCGTTTGGTGTAGTATTTATATTAAAGTTATTTTCAGTTCCTAGCTTTTTGCACTCTTGAACACATTTTACTCCGCTCCGTGGCATTTGCAGGAGCACTAACCTCGCTACTTGCAAACTCAAATTTAAGCTGGATGCTATCGATAGTACGAATCTTAGGTGGACAAGTGGACCCACATGTCTAGCGACAAAACAAATTTGGCCGCAGCTGGATCTAAAACGTTCTAAGAATTTAATTTCTCAACAGATTGCATATCGGCGCTATAATAGGTGTCATCACTTGACACTGTCTAATTGCGAACGACTTTTGTAGAAGCTGCATGGACGAAGAAGAGGAAGAAACTATTCCTCACCTTCTTTGTTTCTGCCCGGCTCTCTCACGTAGAAGAAAGCTTTACCTAGGAGCCCTCTATTACAACGACATAGGCGACCTGAATAACATCGATATAAAGAGCCTCCTACGCTTCATGAGAAGCTCAAAATGGTTTAACGAGGAGGTATGAGAAACTTTCTCCCATGATCCATGTGGTATCACAATGGACCTATTTTTGGTCTAAGTGTGTTGGCCATTCTCTGCTGGCAGCCACTTTAACCTAACCTAACGTAATGGTTCATGGTTCAAATCCTGACGTCAACAAGCATTTATTTATTTCTAAAAGAAATATATATACCATATATATAAAGTCAAATCAATTGAGAAAGCTTGTGTAAACACTACTGCAAAGGCAGAACTGGCAGTAGTTTGGTCATACGGCTGGAAAAATTGTTCGCTCTGTTGGATGATTGTTATGCCTATGACGTCGGTGGTCGCGAAAAAAGTACTATGAATCAGAAGCAAAAAAAAAAGAAAGAAATAACAAAAATATCCCCAGTTATCTGGACGCCATCCCCGGAGTTTCTCTAAAGCATAAACAACTGAGCTTCAAACCACTACACCAAATATTTCTCTCTCTCTATCTATCCTTTCCAATGCCCGCACTGTATAAAAAACATTAAATGGTATTCATAACAAACCCCTTGAGTGCGTGCAAATTATAAAAAAAAAAAACTTCCAAATTTCATAATCTAGGTGAAATAGTTTTTAAAACACAAGTGTCCACGATTGTCCAAAAATAACAATTCTGGGCACTCACTGACTGACTGATAGGACATCAAAAATCAAGTGTATCTGCTAATAACGTGTAGCCAAGGAACTTGGCATAGATTCTACAGTTATGTTATTTTTTAGATAACAAAACACACAGTCCTGACGAGAAGTTGGCCCGATTTTTTTTACATGTTTGTTTTTGGTGGGATTTTGCTTAGAGAAAAGAATTGTCATTTCCAAAAGTAGGAAGATATGAAAGTTCCAACTCCAAGTGTATTTTTGTACCTAAAATGAAGAGCGTAGGTAAAGCACTGAAGAGAATGCTTCCGATCTGATCCGATCTAATGAGGCATATATTTTTTTAAACTCTTCCTTGACAATGAATCCCTTTAACTTTAAAGCCGGTACTTAACTTTAAATTGAATTATAAACATTTGTTAACCTACCTACAACTAGTATCGACTCAAACCCAAAAATTTAAAGTTTGAGAACAAAAATGCAGTTTAGGGAACAACGTTGTGTCAAATTTAAATGAATTTCAGCCGTTGGTTGGCTGAAATTTGAATTTGAAAAAGTGAAAAAGAATGGCGGATGACAGATGGTTAAAAGCCCACTCTAAAAGTTTGGTGGTTTTAAAGTTAGCGCGAGGTGATAACTATTGAGCGTCTTTTATGTCGACTATAAATAAGAAAACACTAATATTGACTTTGTTACGTACTAAAATCCTTTTTAAGTGTACTTTATGCGGCTATAATTTTGCGCCTATGTTTTTAGAGATGGTAGTATGCACTGGGAAGTGACATAAAATAAAGCAATGTTGCCATTTTTCTTCTTTCAAGCATTTAAAGCGACGCGCCATTTAAAACTCAAAATCAATGATTAAGAATTTGGTAGGGAATGTCAAAGAATTTTATATAATGCGTAAACACTTTCATTTAATTCTCGTAATTCTTGTTTTTCTTACATTATTAGCCGAATCAATACTACCGATATCAACCCACATAAAGCGGTTCCCTCAGTAATCAACATATCTCCTAAATTATCAATTTGATTACCTATTATACCTTGTAAAATTGGCTATATAATAAATATATTGAATATACTAAACTTATAAAAGATAATGCGCTTTTCATTCAACCAACAGGCTTAGCTTAAATAATTTGCTCGTAAGCGGTAGCCTACTGAGCGCTGTCTTATTTTCATTGCTAAGTTGCACTACTTCATAAATATTGAAGCAAAGAAAAAGTGCGCTTCATCTAAACCGTGGAGTTTGTCATAGTAACCTTCAAGTTTTACCGCGATTGCACTTTGCATTTTGAAAACAAATATCTCTGGCCACAAGGCACAAACGAATGAGGACGAAATTGTGTTAAGGATGCCAGAAGATATTCTGCTTCTATTCCCACACATTTCCAGAAAAAACGAAAACTTCAAACTTGTTTTATGGGAATCTGTGAAAATCGACTTAGGCGGTTATTCCTTGTGGTTACAGTTATTCAATTTTTAAAGAGACAAACAGCAGTTAACGTAAATAGGGGTGTGTAAATAGGGACCACTTTTGCGGAAGGAATTGGTGAAATCTAAGGAGAACTATCCAGAAGCTAAATTTTCATCGCTGATATAACCCATTCATTTAGAAATTTAAGCGCTTAGTGCTTGATCTGTGGTCAATTGGTGCAACCCACCAACCCAGGCTCTTTTGATAACTCTCAGATCTGTCAAAAACTTGGATTTTCCATTGTCAAAAAACATACTGGAGCTGTCATTCAGATATTTTGGCATTATGATCTATTTTTTGCTCTGAACTTCAGTTCCATATGTGCAGAGTTAGTTTATTGAATACCATTTATATTTTTATTAATTTATATATATTTCAAGACAAAAATAAGTATACGATGTTCGCAATATGCAAAATAGATGATAGCTACAAATGGCTTGTCGTGTTGACAGCTCTACTTTCCTTACGAAAGAAAAACGTTGCAGAGCGATCTCAGAATGACACCAGACTTCTGGAAAAATGCTTGACAGCAAATTTAAAGCAATGCCAGAGCGACCCGAATTCTCAAAAAACAGACTTTTTGGCAACGAATTAAATAAAACGAGGATTAATAAATATTATATTTTTTTGATGCATTTATTCACACGTCTTTGTTGAAAAAAACTTTTTTGACACATCAAAGTTATCAACAAAACCATGAAAGCAATAAAATAACATATATTTATTGTACCCTCGGGTTGCAGAAGAAATATCATTTCACTTTTAGTCTATTTTGTGAGTAGAGATACACACAATAAAGATTATTACTCGTGATCTGACTTTTTTTTTATAATTCATCATTTTACAGAAATAAAGTCAAAAACTTTAGATTTTTTTTGTGTGTGGTATCGTAGTATAACGGCTACTTATTCTAGCCGTTACTCATCTACCGGAAATCCTATTTTCCAACATTTCGCAACTAACTCTAATGCGAAAACCGCTGAGTGGTGCCTGATGTCAAATAGACAGCTGTCATAATCTTACCAAATTCTGACGTTTCGTGTACCGTGCCTTTGGAGGGACCAACAACTCGTCTTTCCAATTAGAAAATGTTCTTAAAACCGTACAAACTAAAGAGCAATGCACCTCTTAAGGGATCCGACAGCAAGCGTCTGCGTGTCCGCATCCAGCAATCCTTCCCCAACATGACCGGCGAACAACTGCAGCAGCTTATCCCAAATAAATCCGCCGTCACAATGCTGAAGCTCATAACCCATTCGGAGTTCCAGACGTCGGTCTTCTGCGTGGACAAACGTCCGATGTTTTTCGAAATCGAGGGTGGTAGCCTAGCTCCCACGCTGTACGCCATGTGGATAATTCCAGACCTGCTACCGTACTTCAAGACACACGCTGCCGTGCTGCCAAAACTCTCCAATGGAGCTGATCTCATGCTGCCTGGCGTCGTCCACCAAGGAGTGGGTATGAATATGTACGGCCGCTACAAGAAGGGTCAGCTTGTGGCTGTGAACTTGACAACGAATAACTCTGCAGTGGGAGTGGGCGTGCTGGTGAGGTCCAGCGATGACTTGTACATGTGCGGCGGTCATGGATCGGCGGTGAAGATGTTGCATATCTTTGGAGACAAACTATGGGGTCATGAACCTTCACTAGTGTCACAAATTCCAGATAAATCTCCTGCCCCATTGTCAGAGGATGATTTCCCTGCCCTGGGAGCTGCGCCTGTGGCTAAGATTAAAATTGCCGAAGAAGTGCCTGTCGTGAACGACGCAGAGGTGGAAGTGACTAAAGACAGTCAACAACGAGAACCCGATCTGATTGGAAGTGATTTACTAGAGGACGTGGAGTACTTGGAGATCGCCGAGGAACCTCTTGACGAAGCAGCAATTGCAGACATCGTGCTTAGGAATGCCTTTCTGACCGCGCTGAAGCACCACGGGAAGGAGTTAACGCTACCGGTCCTCACCAGCAACTTCTATCGTCTCCACGTTGTGCCAGAAGCCAAGACCCCGATTGATTTAAAGAAGACAAAATACAAGAAACTATCGAACTTCCTCAACCAAATGGTCGAAGAGGGCTTCATAGTGGTTCGCGAGGAAACCAAAGGCATCGACAAGATCATCTCCATCGATTACGATCATCCAGAGTTGGTGAATTTCATCGCAGACGCGAAATCCCCCGATGAAGACCGAGAAAACGGCCATCAACCGCTGTACCACTCAGAAATGACTGAACTATACCTGGTCACGGATGCAGTTGTAACGTTCTTCACTAAATTGAACTACAAACGAGGGGAGGGTATCTCGAGTGTCCAGGTAAAGAAGGTCCTACGAGAGTATGTCAGCAAGAATAATCTGCGTGTTGCTGATCCCGTTCGGAAGTCCATCAAGCTTGACGAGTGCCTTCAGGTGATCTGTGGGCGGGAGGATGCCCCCCTGGACACTGTGTACAACATAATCATAAGTAAAATGAAGCACACCTACGAAATGCGAAGCACAAAGGACGTTCCGAAGAATAAGCCTCTCATTCAAATGTCGCTGGCCACTCGGTCTGGCAACAAAAAGGTCACACTGGTCAGTAATATCGAATGCTATGGCATAATACTACCCGAATTCATTAAACTGTGCAAACAAGGGGCCGCCGCGTCAACAACAATAGTCAAAGTTCCCAATCAGAATCGGGAAATGCTGCAGATTCAAGGAAATCAAGTTCGTTTCATATTCAACCTGCTAACTGAGACTTATAAAATTCCAGCGAAGCAGATTCTCGGGTTGGACCTGGCTAAGCCAATTAAGAAGAAAAAGTAGAGGGGAGCCTGTAATGTGATCGTCTTTTTGTTGATAAATTGTTGAATGACTAAATAAATGAGTATTTATTATGAAGATACATATGTTTACCAGAAGATGGTGTTTTTTTTATTATTACTGTTTTCAGATAAGTTCTATAAAAAGCTGAAACAGATCGGCGAGGTAACGATTTAATGCGATAGATTTGAATACACAGGTTGCGGTAGATCGCTTTCACACTGGTAGGTGTCAATCTTAACATAAAACTAAAGGGTTTTTCTCAAGAATGAACGAACTTCAAAATTAAATGTCATTAGAATTCTTTCAGTTGAAGTTTTGATTTTGAAAATGGAATGGAAATGATCGAGATTTGAACCAACAACTTTCCATTCAATGGACTAGTTCACACCAATGACTATCCTGCCGCTGGTACTGTAAGCGAAGTCCAGACTCACCATTGCTCCGGCATGTTGCCAATTATTTTCAACAATTTGATTTATAAGTGTTAATTGGAAATGATTTACTTTTGAGTGCTATAACAAAATAATTTCAAAAGTGTGCATTCATGTTTGAAGAGATAGTAAAATTTGTCTATTTTCAATATAGATATGTATAGTCGATAACCACTATGAGTCATCTACCTAGTATTAGTAGAACAGATTGCCTTGTTCTTACATAGAAAATAAGCGCATTTTATTATCACCTATGATCTGTATAGATCACACAACGAAAATAAAACACCCTAGATCAATGAAAAATTAGGTCCGCTTGCGTACTTTTCGAGCCAAAAACTAATTAATTGTCAAATAAGACATGATGAGTGTAAAAACAGAGAGCGGAAAATCTAAGCAAAAGTACGTGAATAAAAAGAGAGCCATTTCTAGCCAACTGTCATTAAAAAAAATTATAACGAACAAATTAAAGTCGTGTGAAAACCAACAGATTCATATTAAGTTAAAAAGAAATGTTTTCGAAGAACATTTACACATCACAGCATTTTCTTCAAGATGCTTTGCATCTTTTTTTTTTATGTCTATTGGCTTTTTGAAATGGAACTAAAAACTCTTTAAATCATTTGACAATCATTTGGCAGTTTTTACGTTCATGCCGACAGAAATTCTTCGAGCGCATTCAAGCACAGAGGGGAAATACTCGTTACTCGTTACTTATCAATTTTTCTCTTTATCTGTCATGTACGCTCAGTACGCGAATACACTTCGAGCACTTTAGAGCACCTTAAAGCGCTTTAGATTGTGTACGCGAATGGACCTATTTTTGTGTTTATATTGGGTCTGTTCGCGTACTTTTAGCACCAAATTCACAGCTTGTCAAATTTCCACTAGTGGGGAAATTTGACCTCTCTCAGAGAGAGGTAAAATTACGAAAAAGTAAACGAACGCGTTGAACCACAAAAGTTGCCCACTTTTTAAACGTCAAACCTTAAACCCAATTGTACGCGAAAGAAAGAAAGAGAAGGAACAATCCAACAAAATCACATGTACAGCGATTTGACAGATTTGACAGTTTTCACAAACTAGCCCATAGAAATTTGTTGCACTAAAATTCGCAGCATGGGGAAATTTCTTACTCTCTCGATAGCGCTCTCTTCTGTCAAAAACTACGAAAATTCTCAGTACAGTTTTTCGTAAAAATTCGCTTTTTTGGGAGGGTACGCGAACAGACCTATTGTTCTGTTCAAAATGTGACTTATTAGGTCTGTTCCTTTACTTGCAAATTCGTGCAAATTTGTACGAATTCTTGCCCAATAGCGTTCCTTTACTCAAAAAATTCATAAAAGAGAGGCAACTTACAGAGAGAATTCTTACTCAACAAATTTTTGGCGGTAAGAAGTGTACTATCTGTCAAACTCAGCTGTTACTTTGTTTGAATGTTTTCATTTTTCTTTTGTTTTGGATTATCTTTCATTTTGATTTAATTTGCTGCAAAAGCGCAAATGAAAATGAAAAAAAAGGGATCCAAATGAAAGTTGAATGGTCTAGTAGGACATTCGTGCGTATTTAAATAGGTAAATTCGTATTTAAAAGCAATAAAAAGGCACTTTAAAGTTCAATGAAAATGTTTTGCTCAGATGTGGAGTACCGAAGAAACAGCTGAGAACGTTTACGTTTAATTATAGCCATTTTTTTTTGTCTAACAGGTTCCTTTACATTTTTGTAGGTTCTCACTTTGAGAGAGAATTTTGCTCTTAAGGTTGATAATTTCTCTTTTTACGAATTTTTTCCCAAAAAGTAAAGGAACAGACCTATTATGTGCCGGCAACATGGATGTTTGACAAACGCCGATATCAGTTCTGAATTTATACTTAAAAGAAATAAGTAAGCAAATAAATATATGAATAAAGAACTGCTACATCTTCAAGTACAATTGAACAGTTGATTCCAAATGTTTTCACCGATATGAACCTACTAATCTATACATACAATAAAATGACAACCAGGGTCGTCTTTGGGCAGGTATCACGCAAAAACTATTGCCATTCTATACCTTAGATGCTTGGTCCTAATCTCCAATTAGAATTTTCACAATTTGCCACAGGGGTATTAGGATATTAACTATTCATTCGGAAAATTCGAGAAGTACTGATTTTTTTGTGTACTGTTTGGCGCAGTACAAAATAAATAAACACCTGGATTTATTTCCTTGTCTACGTCTGAGGCGGAAATTTAAAGCTACATGTGTATTTTGACGCAAGCGATAACGATGGCATTTGATGCATTCGTTTTGTTAGCTAAATACATATATACGTAAATAATCAATAATATTGTGGACAACACAAGCAAAGTAGTGGGTATCTGCTAGTCTATACATATAATGAAACTATAGAAGGTTGAATATTTTTGTATTTCTGTGCATGCATCACGCGAAAATTAATGCTACTTTTTATCTTGAGAAATGAAAGGGCTCCTTAAAACTGAAGAGTTTGAACTCGCATCACGCGTGCACTACTGGACGAAATTGAAGAGGGTTTTCGCAGTTGCCTTGCTTGAGATTTAATCAAAAATATCTTTTGCAAAATTCAGAATTTAATTAATTTTGACCATGCTCTCGAATCTGCACTCAGTGCAGATAATATTTTTTTCTTCCCTGTCCTTTCGCGAACTTTCTCGTGATATTTGCGTCTGCCTGCTTTGCTAAAATCAAACAAAACTAAGTATAATATGCACTAAGCGCAATTCAATTTGAAAACTAAATCGATTCTTGTGAAAATCATAGCATATCAAAAACAAACTTCTTCAATTGATTTTTTTTTTTTTTTGTTAATCAGTGTACTGCTTAGACTATTTGTTATATTTTTTTTTAGCTTTCGTCACACTTTCATTAGGTACTTAAATCACATTGAATTATATTTACTTGGCAAGAAGAACTCTTCAGTTTGTAAACTGCATTTCAATTTATGAATTCTATTGGAATTTTCATTGATGAAATTAGAGCTATAGCTGGATACAAACGCATGTTATTCTTATGCAACGCGAATTCTTGTAGTACTAACTCGGTTCTACTCTATCAACCAGGTTGGCCTGCAAACTTTTCCATTCGTCAATCTGTTTTAAATAACAATTGGAAAAGTTACCCTGCGATACCTGGTAGCGACAAAAAGAAAAGAGATAATACCATAGGAACTCGACAGCTAACAAATCTGTATGTAATTCAGTGAGAAACAATGCAAATAAGTGCAAGGTAAAATAAGTGTTTTGTAAATGGAAAAGTGATTAAATGTTGAAAGACTTGGTTGGACAGACAAATGAAAGTGTTTCCTTAATATTAACATGGTGTTATTTGCAAGATTTGAATCGGGAAACAGAATGTGAATCACAATGAAGATTGTGATTTCGAGATTCGATTGGATTTCTCCTTGTAATTCCATTTCCTCTGTAGGAATCATATTGAGGAATGCCACAATGTGAAGATTTATTACATATTCTGAAAACAAAACAGTACTCACAAGAGGTCAAACCACTTTTACAATAGCCGTTCATATTATCCGTTAAATGAGTTCTGAATATGTTCACAAAAGATATTGCATAATGTTTTAACATTATTTCCCTACTTTTTTCTATGCTTTGTCTACTAAATAATTATAAAGGCCCTTTTCTTTCATTGGTTACTTCTGTCCCTATGTGTTTTCTGTACAATTGTGCTTGATCTGTCCAATTCTACGGTACCGACATCGCCGTCACAGGTTTGCCTCCAATGGTGAAAAGTTTTTTTTTAGCACCTACACAAAACTACATCGATAACATCGATAACAAAAATTCACGCCTTCCAAACACCTGCTATTCAAAAAATATGGCGGCCGGTTAAAATGTCACACGTTTGAAAGAAGAACAAGCAATTTGGTGATTTGCACAATTTCGAATCATTTCCTTTGCTTGATTGGAGATATTTCCTCCGAAAATTCACAATAAGAAAGGTAACAAAACTTGTAAGTTTTATGTACAACCGCATCTCCAAGCAGTTGTTTTTACATTTCCCACATCAGATTTACGAAAAGCTGTAAACTTCACGCGTAAATTTCGATTGAAAATTTGGTTTCTTTGTTAGTCGAGGGGGTAAGTGCCATTTTGTCACTAGCACAGCCCAGTTTTTCTTTCTTCAACCAGTTTTACGTATTTAGATCGAAAAAAGAAGAGAAAATGAGTCTTACTTCCGCTGCGGGGATAATATCCCTCCTGGATGAGCAAATGCCGGATCTGAAGATCTTCGCTCTGAAGAAGCTCGACAACATCGTCGACGAGTTTTGGCCAGAAATCTCTGAGTCGATTGAGAAAATCGAAATGTTGCATGAGGACCGTGGCTTTCCGGAGAATAAATTGGCTGGTATTGTGGCGTCGAAGGTTTTCTATCACTTGGGGTCGTTCGAGGATGCGCTCACATATGCCCTTGGTGCTGGCGATCTGTTTGATGTGAATGCCCGCAACGAGTACACCGAGACCATCATTGCCAAGTGCATTGACTTCTACATTGCACAGCGAGTAGCCTTCATTGAGAATCCAAAGGAGGCGAAGTCTGTTGATAACCGCCTGGAGGGTATTGTGAATCGAATGATTCAACGCTGCTTGGACGACGGACAGTACCGTCAGGCGTTGGGTATTGCGTTGGAGACGCGCCGCATGGACATCTTTGAGGCTTCCATAATGAAGTCGGACGATGTCGGTGGAATGCTGGCATATGCGTACAATGTGACCATGTCGCTGATTCAGAATCGTGGTTTTCGTAATGAGGTTCTGCGATGCTTGGTTGGATTGTATCGGGACTTAGGTGTGCCAGACTACGTGAACATGTGTCAATGTTTGATTTTCCTTGAAGATCCACTGGCTGTTGCCGAAGTGTTGGACAAGCTGACCCGGTCATCGGTGGAGGGAAATAACTTGATGGCGTACCAGATTGCTTTCGACTTGTACGAGTCGGCCACACAGGAGTTTTTGGGAAAGGTCTTGCAGGCCCTGAAGGAAACAGCCCCGATCCCAGCTGCTCTACCCAGTACATTCAAACCACAAGGCACAGCTAGCGATGACTCGAAAACTGACGAGGAGAAGGCCAAGTCTGCCGATGAAGTAGCTGCTACCAAAGCGCCCGTCGAAGACAGTGAAGGTAAGTGGACAAAGTTCACATATAATCATAACCCTTGATTGCATTTTATATTCAATGCTTTAAAGCTTAAGCAAGTTGAGGCCTATTATCGTTAGCGAATGTGACTTCTTCGTAACATGGTTAGCGAATTGAAAATAAATAATTCGCTTGGAATGTCAAATCGCTCACGAATTTTCGAAATTTATTCGATGCTTAAATTCAGGCGAACAAAAATAATCGGTGACACATAAGGAGAATGCAATATCGCCAAAGGGTTGGTACAATCGGGGTCTATTTAAAAAAAAAATCGGGAGTATTGGGATAATTTTACTTACTTATGTGGTGCTACAGTCCGAGGTGGACCTGGGCCTCAACCAGCAAACCTCTCCAGCCAGCCTGGTTACCAGGCCAGCTGCCTCCAGTTGCGCACGATAAGTTGGTTGAGGTCCCCCTCCACTTGTTTGCGCTACGTACCGCGAGGTCGTCCTCTACTGCGCCGTCCATCTGGGATGGATTCAAAGATTTTCCGGGCTGGAACGTTGGGATCCATCCGCTTTACACGACCTAGCCATCTTAGTCGCTGTATGTGAACTCTACTGGCTAAGTCGATGTCCTTGTACAGCCCGTATAGTTCGACATTGTACTATCTCCTCCACTCAGGTGGGACCAAAGATTACTCGAAGAACGACGGCACAACCCCTAACCTGGAGGGCTAGTTCCCATTAGGACGCGGGGCCGGTGCCAGTAGTCCACTACGGGAGTGTGAGCGCTGTCATTGGCCCATTAAAGGCTTCTCCGCCACTATCTCTATTCAAGGTCCGTACAAACAAATTCCTTATCGACTTGTGATCCGAATATGTAGAAGCATCTCGCGCAAGGTGTTCACTAAGTTCAACCTAACTGAAACAGTAGACGCCACCGTTGACTCCATCTAGGGAATTCGTCCGCTGCCGTCAGGAACACGAAGAAGTGTTCTAGTGAGTGGGCAATTATTATAAATTTAAGGTATGCCTTCGCCAGTATTGTGTAGGTGGACCCCAAAACTTTCGTTCACTAGTAGGGTTCAAGCGTTAATTTATGTCATTGATATACATTCGTAAACGGCGTTTAAATAATACTTCATATGAGCGTTAGACACCAACTCGTGTGCGTTTTGTCACCTCTTCATTATATACATATAAACTGGTTGTTATAGCGCAGCCGTTGCGGGAGTCTTAAGGATTAGTCATCTGCTCATCGCCAATGATTCGTTCATTCTTGGGTTCCTCAAAACCAGCTTTGGCATACACTTGGAAGGCTTGTAGCTGGAATGATTACATTGATTGAAATTATAAGTATATCGGGGTCTTATTCTCGAGTGATGAAGGAGCAATGCTGAGTTTTAAGAGAGCTTGGTGGATCTGTTAGAATGAACGGGCTCCCGACCCATGTAGTTTCTAGCTGAGACACAGCATCCTTCCATCCTCGTCGACCGCGGGCACGCTGCTTCCAGTTACTCAGATTAAGTTTCCTGTCATCCGCAATTACTTGGTCTTTCTACCGGAGGTTCGGTGGTTTTCGTCGTCTCAAACCTGGGGGATGGGATTCCAAGATTGTCCTGCTGGAGCATTGTCTATATTCTCGATGTGTTCGAGCCAATGTAACCGACGTATGTTAGCTTTTTGGACTTCATCCACTTCTTCATAGGGTTCGCGGTTAAATATCCTCCTCCATTCGCTCTCCTCGTACTTGCACACGGGACCTAACATCCGACGAAGTATGCTTCTCTTGATAGAGTTTAATATTACAAATACAAATATTTGGCGCAACAGCTCTTTAAAGTGCCAGGGCCTAGCTTCTCGCAACCAATCATGTTGTGTGCGTTATATTTTTCACACGAATGAAAGGGACCTACAGTTTAATGCCGAATCCGAACGGCGATTTGAGAAGCTTTTTCGTGACAACAATACTCTCGGATGTTTGTCAGACGCTCGCGAGAGGTGGGACCGTGAAAAAACTTTTTGGTATTTTCTGGGATTCGAACTTGGAACCTCATGCATAGTGATCCGACACACTAACCACTTACGCCACGGCGCCCACAGTTTAATATTAGCTTCACTTTTTTACTTATCGTCCAGCGCTCGGCTTCATATAGCAGGACTTGTAAAATTAGCGTTCTGTAGAGCACTAATTTAGTCCGTTGAGCTACAAGTTTTGAGAGCAGTCCTAGGACTATTCTTCGTCGAATCTCCACGAGGTGTTAATGCCAGTTCTTCCATATATGTAGATCCTTCTGTGTCTTTTCACTCATCAGGTCCCTTTACTTGTCACCTGGCCTTTGTTCAAGTAGTCCAGTGCTTCATACATGCGTGCATACATGCAGAATAGGTTTAGTTTCTGTAACCCAAAGTCCTTTTGCCCAATCCGTAAGCATATACAGGTCCCTTACCGCGACAGTGCCAATTTTCATGAATCCCTGTGATAGAAAAAAAAAACGGATGCCAACAGGTCACCTTATCTAATCTCATCCGTTCTCTGTACTAAATGCCGTCGATGATACTAATTTTTCGTCATTTTCTTTCCAGGCGATGCAAAAATCGAGCGCACCATCGAATCGCTCAACGATTCCGAGAAAGCTCATCAGAAGAACATCGAAAAGCTGATTTCGATTCTCTCCGGTGAAGTTACAATTGATTTGCAACTTCAATTCCTTATTCGCAGCAATCATGCCGATCTACAGATTCTCCGTGGAACCAAGGAGGCCGTCCGTGTCTCGATTTGTCACACAGCAACCGTCATCGCCAACGCTTTCATGCATGCTGGCACCACTAGTGATCAATTCTTGCGCGACAACTTGGATTGGTTAGCCAGGGCAACAAACTGGGCTAAGTTGACAGCCACAGCTTCGTTGGGAGTCATCCATCGAGGTCACGAGAAGGACTCATTGGCCTTGATGCAGAGTTATTTACCGAAGGAAGCCGGGCCAAGTTCTGGATATTCTGAAGGTGGTGGGTTGTACGCCCTAGGATTGATTCATGCTAATCATGGTGCGAATATTATTGACTACTTGCTGCAGCAACTCAAAGATGCACAAAACGAGAATGTACGTCATGGAGGTTGTCTTGGTTTGGGACTGGCAGCAATGGGAACTCACCGTCAAGATTTGTACGAACAGCTGAAGTTCAACTTGTACCAAGACGATGCTGTGACGGGAGAGGCAGCTGGTATTGCTATGGGAATGGTCATGCTCGGCTCAAAGAATGCTCAGGCTATCGAGGATATGGTTTCCTATGCCCAGGAGACTCAGCATGAGAAGATTTTGCGTGGTTTGGCTGTTGGTATTTCATTGACTATGTTTGCCAGGTTGGAGGAGGCTGATCCATTGGTTACCAGCTTGTCAACAGACAAAGATCCTGTACTCCGGCGTTCTGGAATGTACACAATTGCTATGGCGTACAATGGAACCGGCAGCAATAAGGCCATTCGCCGTTTGTTACACGTTGCCGTGTCTGATGTGAACGATGACGTACGTCGTGCTGCTGTGACCGCCATCGGTTTTATCTTATTCCGTACACCAGAACAGTGTCCATCTGTAGTGAGTCTATTGGCTGAATCTTATAATCCACATGTGCGTTATGGCGCTGCCATGGCCTTAGGTATTGCATGTGCTGGCACTGGCCTGAGGGAAGCCATCGCACTTCTCGAACCAATGGTCAAATTTGATCCCGTCAATTTTGTTCGCCAAGGAGCTCTTATCGCTTCGGCCATGATTCTCATCCAACACACCGATCAAACTTGCCCCAAAACAAACTTCTTCCGTCAGTTATACTCCGAGGTCATAAGCAACAAACACGAAGACGTTATGGCCAAATATGGTGCTATTCTCGCTCAGGGCATTATTGATGCTGGTGGTCGCAATGCCACACTTAGTCTTCAATCCCGTACGGGTCACACTAACCTCCAAGCTGTCGTTGGAACGCTCGTCTTCACTCAGTACTGGTACTGGTTCCCCTTGGCACATTCTCTTTCGCTGGCATTTACTCCCACATGCGTGATTGGTTTGAATTCCGACTTGAAGATGCCGAAGATGGAATTCAGATCGGCTGCAAAGCCATCACTCTACGCTTACCCAGCAGCTCTGGAGGAAAAGAAATCGGAGGAGCGCGAAAAGGTTGCCACTGCAGTCCTCTCGATTGCTGCTCGTCAAAAGCGTCGTGAAACCGCAGACAAAAAAGAAGATAAAGAAGACAACAAAATGGACGTAGATGAGGACACCATTAAAGCTACGACATCAACAAAGAAAGAAGACGCTGACAAAGAGGAACAGAAGGAAGCTTCCACCGATGACAAGAAGAAGAAAGAGGAAAAAGAAAAGGAAACGAAAGATTCAAAAGAGACAAAGGAATCTAAGAAAAAAGATGAGGACTCAAAGGATGCCAAGGACAGCAAAGATTCAAAAGAGAAAGACTCATCCACCACTGCTGCTGAAAAGAAGGATAAGAAGGAACCCGAGCCAAACTTTGAAATTCTACAGAATCCCGCTCGTGTTATGCGTCAGCAACTGAAGGTATTGAGTGTCCCCGAAGGACAAACTTTTATCGCATTGAAGGATGTCACAATTGGTGGTATTATTGTAATGCAACACACTGGCAAGATCGAGCAAGAACTGGTTGAGCCAGTTGCAGCTTATGGTCCCAAGAATGAGGATGTCAAAGAGCCCGAGCCACCAGAGCCATTCGAATACATTGAGGATTAATTGGACCATACAAGCTGAGCGTTTAATCATAACATATTATTAAGCATTATGTAATCACCTAAAATTTAATAAATAATCCTATTTGAATAAAATAATAAAAAAAACTTTAAATGAAACAAACTGAGTATGCTAATTTCTTTTTTCCACTGCACACAAAGGATCAAAAACAAATTGGAAGGGATTGGGAAGTAGTTCTACAGTCCAATTGCATTTTCTGTTTAAATGAGCATTACTTAGATTTGGTGCCACTTGTATATCTTGATACAAACCACACCATTAATCTTATATATTTGCGCAGCACAAGGAACCTTTCTTGTGATGTTTTCAGATACTCCGGTCGCCTCGACATCTTCAGAGGCAATCATTGGGGTAACACTCCTCATTAAATGATGCAGCTATGTTTATTTTTTTGTATATTTTTTTTTTTTTTTTGTATTTAGGTTATGTACATATCGTCACACAATGGAGCTCTCTATAGGGAGTGAGCTCGCAAAATGCAAAATTGAAATTAACTTTTTTTTATTAAACATTTATATGACTGCAAATTTAGCATAATTGTTTATCATTATGTAAATCTTTGCAGTGTTGGAAGATAGTAAACAAATAGAGAAAAAGCGGTAACACATCCGGTCGCTGTGAATTGCAAGATCTGCTATGGACTTGTTGGTCATTTAAAAGTATAATCATTTTTTTTCGCAGCGAATAAAATAAAATAAAAAATATGTCGGTAATAACTGAATATCGGTGAATAAGAAAAAAGTGTTTTTAAAAATTTAAAAAAAGAAAAAATCGCACTAAATTTAATTTAATAAACGTCCAGACTAAAATAAAAAATATTTAATATTATTTTTCTTAATTTGCGCGAGAAGTTAAAGTTAATTTTAATTTTGCATTTTGGGCACTCCCTCCATATAAAGAGCCCCAGTGTGCGTCAGCGGAAAGCTAAACTGTTCTATATCCACTTTTTTTTCGAAAATGAGTTAATAATGCAGTTTTACTAATTTGATAATGCTCTCTCCGAATCTGAAGTCCGTTTTGGTGTATCTAATTCTGTTTATCAGATAATCTGTACCCTCTTTGTTATAAGAATCAAATTTTTAAAGGGAAATTCATTCCAAATTGTTCGAAGAGACATAATTGTATATAATACAATACCAATTAAGAATTACATACGATTCGTAAGTACATTTTCTTCTAAGCGACAAAGAACTCTCATTTGGTCTATCTCAAATGAGTGCACTGTTGAATTTTGTTTTATGTCCATGTTGTTTTTTAGGAGGATGTACACTTGCATGGTAATGGGTTCTATATCCATTTTTGTGGTTTTTGTTTTTAAAATTATTTAAAAAACAATTTACTTTATTTTTAAAAAAATTGGTAACAGCACTTAAAAAAAATTACATGAGCTATCACCGAGGCAAGAATTGTGACTATAATTCGATTTAAAACCAAAAAATCGCCCCCTGTACAATTTTGTTTTTGTGACTTAGACCAAATAAGCTTTCCGCTGACGATATGTTCATATGTATATCGTGATATTGATCTCCTTTTTATTCTGTGGCAGATTTTTTTTTTTTTTTGATTTAATCCAAATCTGTGATTTTAGACGATGGACTTACTCAATTTTCCGTATTCCGTATGATGACACAGAGCTTCCTTGCCATTTTGACGCTGTGTACAAAACTGATTTGAGTATGTTTGCTGGAAATAGATATCTACTCCGCCTTGGGCCTTTACCACTAGACTTCATTATCGATAGGGAAGCGTTCACGCACTCTACTTTGCAGGGTGAGCTCATATCTACCATCATACCCAAGTAGACAACGATTGGTTGTAACTGATGATCTGCTCTAGACTTAGCTTACTAGCGACCCGGCCCGACTACGCTCGGGTACAATTTCATTTTTACAGCGATACACTAATATTTTGTTATATCTCTCACTGGCAGCAAACTTTTTCGTCGACTTGATTCACAAATACCGTTAATACTCAGCTCCTAAAAAGAGAGCATACACTGAAATTTAAAATAGGGTCATGTTATTGCAGGTGCATAACCACACATACACTATGCCCTTTCGCATCAGCTGATACAGGTCATTACCAGAGCGTGCGACGCAGGAATGCCCCAAAGGTCTGTCAGTAAAAGAGGCGAACCCTGCTACGGGTGGACTGACGAGATTAAACGACTCAGAGTGAAGTGCCTACAAGCACGACGCAGATCTCAGAGATCCAGAGGCAGACAAGATATCCAAGAGCGGCTAACCACATTTAAATTGGCAAATTGGCGAGGCGAGAACTGGAAAGGGCCATTAAGGAGAGTAAGTCAAGGAGCTTTAGGCGTCTCTGAGACGAGGCTGAATTAGACCCCTGGGGCATAGCGTATAGAGTGGTGATGAAGAAGCCTAAAAGCCGCAGGTCTCCGCAACTAACATGCCCGGCAATGCTAAGGACCATAGTAGAGCACCTATTCCCCCAACCAACCAACTACTATGGTCTCCATCACGAGGGAGATCAGCATGGAGCATATACCGACAATCACATCGGAAGAATTCTTTGGGGCATGCAGAAAAATCGGAGACAGCAAAGCACCTGGACCGGATGGCATACCGAATAGGGCAATCAAGGCAGCTGTTAAGACGAGACCGGAAATATTTCTAACAACGATGCAAAGGTGCATAGAGGAGGGAGTATTCCCTACACCATGGAAATTGCAACATTTAGTGCTGCTTCCAAAGGGCCGCCCGGACAACCATCATCGTATCGCCCAATATGTCTGCTCGATACGCTGGGAAAGATCCTAGAGCGTATCATCTATGACAGACTGCTTGCGGTGGCGGAGGAAAACGGAGCCCTGTCAGACTGTCAGTACGGTTTCAGAAAATCACGCTCTACCGTCGATGCCACAAAGGCGGTAGTAGATATAGCAACTGAAGCAATACAAGGGAAAAGGTGGAGATGGGGGACGACGAAATACTGCGCAGTAGTAACGCTCGACGTCAAAAATGCGTTCAACTCGGCAAGCTGGTCATTCATTAGGAGATCCCTGGCCAGGATGGAAACACCATACTACCTGTTGAGGATAGTCACGGACTACTTCAGCAATAGGAAGCTAAGATACCATACTGACGATGGCGTTAAGCACTACAGTGTTTCCGCGGGAGTCCCGCAAGGGTCGGTTCTGGGACCTCTCCTATGGAACATTATGTACGACGGAGTTCTGCGACTAACACTGCCCGAGGGAGTCAAAGTAATTGTCTTCGCTGATGATATCGCAGTGGTTACAGTAGCCAAACACGTACACGAGGTGGACTCTGCCACGGATGAGGCAGTTATAAGAATAAAGGAATGGCTGAAGTCTACCGGTCCGGAACTAGCTGCCCACAAGACTGAAGCTGTCCTAATAACCAGCCGCAAAAAGGTGGAATATGCCAGCTTCCGTGTCGGAAACCAGACAATCAGGCCCAAAGAATCCTTGAAGTACCTTGGAGTCATGATCGATAACAGGCAGGGCTTCAAAGCCCACGTCGAGTATTCTAGTAAGAAAGCATCGCTGATGCAGGCAGCACTCTCCCAAATGCTCCCGAACATCGGCGGGCTGGATACGCCCGCAGGATCCTGCTATCCAGAGTGGTCAGTTCGGTACTTCTATACGCTGCCCCGATATGGGCAGGTGCACTGGTGACAAATGAGTGTAGGAAGAAGCTATCATCAGCCCACAGGCTCTGCGCAATCAGAGTGATCAGCGGCTTCCGAACTATCTCCGACGATGTAGCCTGCGTTTTAGCTGGGATGGTCCCAATCGACATCCTCGCGGATGAGATGCAGAGGGTATACCTTAGACGTCCCTCGAACCGGCAGGAGCCAAAAAGGATTAAGGAGGAGGAAAGGGCAGCATCAGCAACGCTGTGGCAAACCAGGTGGGACAGCTCTACAAAAGGCAGGTGGACCCACAAGCTCATTCCCACTATAAAATCATGGACAGAGAGAGCGAGGGGGAACTGTAACTACCACCTCACACAGTTCCTGTCAGGACACGGTGGCTACCGGAAATACCTCCATAGATTTGGACACGACAGTGTTTCCAGAATATCCAAACGAAGAGGAGGACGCGGAGCATGCAGTGTTCTACTGCAGACGCTTTGCAGAAGATAGAGCAAACCTGCCAAGTCCAAAAAAACTTGTAAGTCAAATGACACGATAAGAGGGCGAGTGGATGGAGATCTGCTCATTCATAGTATGTGTGCAGAACGCGCTGCGAAGAGCAGAAGCCCTAAGAAGAGCCCAAGAGGCGGCCTACCTAACGGCAGTACCGCGGGAAGAGTGGTTGAAGTGTGTAGGATGTGTGTTTAGTACGTAGGCGTATTCCTGGAATCGATTACTCAGGTTTGCGAATTGTCCATGCTAGTAGCACTCGGGCTATTAGTATCTATGAAGATTACACATCCTTGGCGCAACTTAAAAAAAAAAAAAAAAAAAAACCATGGTACTGTTAGCCACTATGGCATGACTGCTGGCTATGGTCTCCACTTATGGAAAATTGTTGGTGATGATTTCATGAATTGTTTTGAGCATAGTTCAGCTTAACGAAAACGCAGAAGAATGATTTATAGCCCAAATGTATCTTGGACGAATTTACTAAAAAAACATTTCTTTTGTTTTTAAATCCAATAAGCGTGTAATCACCTCTTAATGACGGAGCATTTGTTTCAACCTTTCAGCCACTTAGACTTCGAACGCTCAGCTTCTATAAGCGATAGAGCAATTTTTAATACACAATACACATTCCCCAAAAAACTACAGATTATAAAACTGGAAACCATGCCCAAAACCCTTCAGTGGTTCTCGAGATTAGCGCAGTCATGCAGACAGATGCGTTCTGGGGACTGCCGTTTATACTATTTAGTGATTATGCGTCTAGAAATTTTCCCACATTTGGGTCTTCCGGGGCTTTAGGGAGTAGCGCTAAAATCAGTAATTTGTATTTTTGGTAGATCTAGCAACAACATTACATACAAATTACGTGACGAGTCATCCGTACGCGGATACGGCGATTCGACCCCTATTTTTTTCCCACTATTTCGGGTTCACACACACCTTTATTCTGCCGTCTAGTTAAGGCGACTTTTCACCAAATCTGCCACATTTTGCGTGGATCATGCTGAAGTGTTTGCTTAACGCAGTCCAAATAGAAAAGTAATAGACGTGTATTACCTACAAGTAATTCTCTTTATTATAATTTACATTCAAAATACAAAAAATAAACTTAAAATGCGATATAAACAAAACAAAATATTTTTTTTTACGTTAACTTTGTTTCATACAAAACTACGTTTTATTTACCATATATGAAAAATGAATAAATGTCCACTTCATCTCAACAGATTGGGAATAATTCTAGTCTCCACTTAATTCGCTGCCTAATTACGTAAACTGATCAAACAAAATGCTGACAAGTAGACGGAGGTGGGTTCGATGGGATTTAACAGCGAGATGAGATTTATAATATTCTATTATCATGATAAAATGGATTCATGAACTCTATACACAAGATTACTGGACAATGAATTATTTGTTTCATAGAAAAATGAAATTATGCTGAGCATACAAAATAGTAGGTGATAATGAGTATCTACTTTTAGTTAAATATTACAGAGGATGTTATGCGTTACTGCAGACATCTTTCATTTACAGGGAATTAATTTTTTATGATACGAACTATTAACGATAAACGACTGCATTGCAATTAGTTAACAAATAGTTTAGTAGTAGATTCGAGTTTTAATCGGATTCAATATCAGAGTCCGTACTATCGACTTCCTCCTCCTTTTCCACCTTTGGGGGATCATAATAATGCAGCTGTTTGCGCCAGATTTTGATTAGTCCATCAAATGCGCGGCGACTGTATTTACCAAACTTGTTAGGTGTTCGTGGATGCTCACGAGTAACGCTCGACGTCAAAAATGCGTTCAACTCGGCAAGCTGGTCATTCATTAGGAGATCCCTGGCCAGGATGGAAACACCATACTACCTGTTGAGGATAGTCACGGACTACTTCAGCAATAGGAAGCTAAGATACCATACTGACGATGGCGTTAAGCACTACAGTGTTTCCGCGGGAGTCCCGCAAGGGTCGGTTCTGGGACCTCTCCTATGGAACATTATGTACGACGGAGTTCTGCGACTAACACTGCCCGAGGGAGTCAAAGTAATTGTCTTCGCTGATGATATCGCAGTGGTTACAGTAGCCAAACACGTACACGAGGTGGACTCTGCCACGGATGAGGCAGTTATAAGAATAAAGGAATGGCTGAAGTCTACCGGTCCGGAACTAGCTGCCCACAAGACTGAAGCTGTCCTAATAACCAGCCGCAAAAAGGTGGAATATGCCAGCTTCCGTGTCGGAAACCAGACAATCAGGCCCAAAGAATCCTTGAAGTACCTTGGAGTCATGATCGATAACAGGCAGGGCTTCAAAGCCCACGTCGAGTATTCTAGTAAGAAAGCATCGCTGATGCAGGCAGCACTCTCCCAAATGCTCCCGAACATCGGCGGGCTGGATACGCCCGCAGGATCCTGCTATCCAGAGTGGTCAGTTCGGTACTTCTATACGCTGCCCCGATATGGGCAGGTGCACTGGTGACAAATGAGTGTAGGAAGAAGCTATCATCAGCCCACAGGCTCTGCGCAATCAGAGTGATCAGCGGCTTCCGAACTATCTCCGACGATGTAGCCTGCGTTTTAGCTGGGATGGTCCCAATCGACATCCTCGCGGATGAGATGCAGAGGGTATACCTTAGACGTCCCTCGAACCGGCAGGAGCCAAAAAGGATTAAGGAGGAGGAAAGGGCAGCATCAGCAACGCTGTGGCAAACCAGGTGGGACAGCTCTACAAAAGGCAGGTGGACCCACAAGCTCATTCCCACTATAAAATCATGGACAGAGAGAGCGAGGGGGAACTGTAACTACCACCTCACACAGTTCCTGTCAGGACACGGTGGCTACCGGAAATACCTCCATAGATTTGGACACGACAGTGTTTCCAGAATATCCAAACGAAGAGGAGGACGCGGAGCATGCAGTGTTCTACTGCAGACGCTTTGCAGAAGATAGAGCAAACCTGCCAAGTCCAAAAAAACTTGTAAGTCAAATGACACGATAAGAGGGCGAGTGGATGGAGATCTGCTCATTCATAGTATGTGTGCAGAACGCGCTGCGAAGAGCAGAAGCCCTAAGAAGAGCCCAAGAGGCGGCCTACCTAACGGCAGTACCGCGGGAAGAGTGGTTGAAGTGTGTAGGATGTGTGTTTAGTACGTAGGCGTATTCCTGGAATCGATTACTCAGGTTTGCGAATTGTCCATGCTAGTAGCACTCGGGCTATTAGTATCTATGAAGATTACACATCCTTGGCGCAACTTAAAAAAAAAAAAAAAAAAAAACCATGGTACTGTTAGCCACTATGGCATGACTGCTGGCTATGGTCTCCACTTATGGAAAATTGTTGGTGATGATTTCATGAATTGTTTTGAGCATAGTTCAGCTTAACGAAAACGCAGAAGAATGATTTATAGCCCAAATGTATCTTGGACGAATTTACTAAAAAAACATTTCTTTTGTTTTTAAATCCAATAAGCGTGTAATCACCTCTTAATGACGGAGCATTTGTTTCAACCTTTCAGCCACTTAGACTTCGAACGCTCAGCTTCTATAAGCGATAGAGCAATTTTTAATACACAATACACATTCCCCAAAAAACTACAGATTATAAAACTGGAAACCATGCCCAAAACCCTTCAGTGGTTCTCGAGATTAGCGCAGTCATGCAGACAGATGCGTTCTGGGGACTGCCGTTTATACTATTTAGTGATTATGCGTCTAGAAATTTTCCCACATTTGGGTCTTCCGGGGCTTTAGGGAGTAGCGCTAAAATCAGTAATTTGTATTTTTGGTAGATCTAGCAACAACATTACATACAAATTACGTGACGAGTCATCCGTACGCGGATACGGCGATTCGACCCCTATTTTTTTCCCACTATTTCGGGTTCACACACACCTTTATTCTGCCGTCTAGTTAAGGCGACTTTTCACCAAATCTGCCACATTTTGCGTGGATCATGCTGAAGTGTTTGCTTAACGCAGTCCAAATAGAAAAGTAATAGACGTGTATTACCTACAAGTAATTCTCTTTATTATAATTTACATTCAAAATACAAAAAATAAACTTAAAATGCGATATAAACAAAACAAAATATTTTTTTTTACGTTAACTTTGTTTCATACAAAACTACGTTTTATTTACCATATATGAAAAATGAATAAATGTCCACTTCATCTCAACAGATTGGGAATAATTCTAGTCTCCACTTAATTCGCTGCCTAATTACGTAAACTGATCAAACAAAATGCTGACAAGTAGACGGAGGTGGGTTCGATGGGATTTAACAGCGAGATGAGATTTATAATATTCTTACTTACTTACTTAGGTGGCGCTACAGTTCGGGGTGAACCTGGGCCTCAACCAACAAGCCTCTCCATTTAGCTCGGTCTTTAGCTAATTGCCTCCAGTTGCGCACTCCAAGTTGGTCGAGGTCCCCTTGAACTTGTGCGCGCCACCTACGGCGATAATTCCCTCTACTGCGTCGTCCCTCGGGGTTAGATTCGAAGACTCTGCGGGCCGGAGCGTTGGTGTCCATTCGCTCTACATGTCCTAGCCATCTCAGACGTCCAATACGCAGTTTTTTGACTAGGTCGATGTCGCTGTACAGCTCGTATAGTTCGTGATTGAATCTTCTCCTCCAAAACCCGTCAACGCAAACGGGACCGAAAATCTTACGAAGAATTTTTCTCTCGAAGCGACCAAGGATATCTTCATCCTCTTTTAATAAAGTCCATGTTTCAGCGCCGTAAAGTAGGACTGGGATGATCAAGGTCTTATATAGAGTCTCCTTAGTTGCTCGAGAGAGGGCTTTACTGTTGAATTGCCTTATAAGCCCAAAAAAACAGCGATTGGCAAGAGTTATTCTTCGATTGATTTCTGCGCTGATTTTGTTTGCTGAATTTATAGCAGAGCCAAGGTAGACAAAGTCCCTTACTACCTCGAAGTTATAGCTGCCCACGGTGACGTTTTGTCCAATTCGCCGATGTTGGTTATCCCTTCTAGTTGACAGCATATACTTGGTTTTGCCCTCGTTTATCGCTAAACCCATTTTGGCCGCTTCCGCCTCAATGCTTGCAAAAGCACCGGTGACAGCCCGCTGAGATCTTCCGATAATGTCTATATCGTCGGCGTATGCAAGCAGTTGTACAGACTTGTAATAGATTGTGCCTCCGGTGTTGGCTTGTGAGTTCCGCACAATCCGTTCAAGTACAATATTGAAGAAGTCACATGACAGCGCGTCACCTTGTCTAAAGCCTTTTTTGACATCAAAGGTCTCGGTGAGGTCATTACCGACCTTGATGGAGCAGCGAGCGTTCTCCATCGTCAGCCTGCACAGACGGACAAGTTTGGCAGGGATGTCAAAACTAGACATGGCTTTATAAAGCTCTTCTCTATAGATGCTGTCATAGGCGGCCTTGAAATCGATAAAGAGGTGGTGAGTATCGATTTGGAATTCTTGGGTTTTCTCCAGGATCTGCCGAAGTGTGAAGATTTGATCGATGGTGGACTTTCCTGGCCTGAAACCGCACTGATAGGGTCCAATCAGGCTGTTGATAAAAGGTTTCAGGCGTTCACACAATATCGCAGAAAAGATCTTGTACGCGATGTTGAGGAGACTGATGCCTCTGTAATTGGCGCAGTTGAGGGGGTCTCCTTTCTTGTGGATCGGGCAAACGATGCTGAGATTCCATTCATCAGGCATACACTCCTCTGACCAAATATTAGAAATGAGTTGGTGTATGCACTCTACCAATTCATCCCCAGCTGCCTTGAAAAGTTCGGCCGGTAAACCGTCAGGTCCAGCAGCCTTGTTCGATTTTAGCTTGGATATTGCTATCCTCACTTCGTTTTGGTCAGGTGGACGGAAATTTTGACTATCATCGTCCATGTTGAATGGTTCATTCTGCCTGACAGCGGGATGTTGGTCTTCGTCGCCGTTATACAGTCTGCAGAAGTAGTTTTTCCATATTCTCAGCACCGACTGTGATTCTACTACGAGGTTTCCATTCTCATCTCTACAGGTTTCTGTACGGGTATTACTTCTCTGACACGTTCTTTTTACCTTTTGGTAAAACTTCCGTACATTGTTCCTGGAGTATAGACTCTCGATATTCTCAAACGCGCGCTTCTCATGCTCTTTCTTCTTCTTTTGGAGAAGCCGATGTTCTTCCCGTCTCTTTTGCTCATAGTGCTCACGAGCAGCTCTCGTCTTCCTTTGCAGCGCCGCTTTGTATGCCTCTTGTTTTGCTGCATGCACTCGCCGGCATTCTTCGTCAAACCAGGGGTTTCGCGGTGGTGGTCGAACGAAACCCAGCACATCAGTCGCGGCGTTTCTGATGGCATGTTGGCAGCGTTGCCACTGGTCTTCGGTACTTGATGCTGGCGGCAAAGGGGTGATTGAGAGATTTCGGGATACGCGTTCAGCGAAGAGTCTGGCGGTCTCTTGCGATTGTAGCTTTTCGACGTTAAATTTTCTCACAGTGATTCTTCTTTGTTGCTCAGATTGGGATATCCGCATTCGTACCTTGGCTACAACGAGGTAATGATCCGAGTCTATGTTGGCCGCTCGGAAGGTCCGGACATCCAGAATACTGGAGGCATGCCTTGCGTCGATCGCAATATGATCAATTTGGTTGATCGTGACATGATCATTGGACCGCCATGTCTGCTTATGAATGTCGAGATGAGGAAACCATGTGCTTGCTATGGTGACATTTCGCTCCACAGCGAAATCAATTAGCCTTAGTCCGTTATCAGACGTGGTGTCGTGTAGGCTATGCTTACCGACTGCTCTACCGAAGACGTCCTCCTTTCCTATTTTGGCGTTAAAATCACCCAATACGATCTTAACGTCGTATTTAGGACATTGCTCGTATGTTTTGTCGAGGAGCTCGTAGAAACACTCTTTGGAGGCAGGGTCCTTTTCTTCTGTGGGGGCATGAACACATATTAGGCTTATGTTAGCGAATTTAGCCTTGATCCGGATAGTCATAATACGCTCGCTCACGTGTCGGAAGCTTAAGACTTCTTGCCTAAGTCTGCCGCGTATGACAAATCCGCATCCGAATAAGCGTTGCCTGTTGCCTCTGTAGCAATCACCGTAGTAGATGTCACAGTTTTTCATCTTCTTTTTGCCTGGCCCATCCCATCGCACTTCCTGGATGGCGGTAATATCTGCTTTATAGCAGTCTAGGGCCTCTGCTAGTTGTTCGGCTGCACGTGGTCTGTAAAGGGACAGAACGTTCCACGTACAGATCCGAAGGTCGTTGTCCTTATTTCGTTTGCTGGGGTCGTCATTAGTTGGGTCATCCTTATCCGAGGCTTTTGGTTGTTTCGGAACCATGCGTTTTTTACGTGGTAGGAAAGTTACCCCGACGGCACAACCCCCAACCTGGAGGGCCAGTTCCTTAATTATTCCCCTAGGACGAGGGGCCGGGTACACCGGTGCCAGTAGTCCACTACGGAAGTATGAGCGCTGCCGTTGGCCCATCAAGGGCTCCTCCGCCACCATCTCTATTCCAATGTCCTGACCAACATTGGAAATTCCTTACCGACCTGTGATCCGAATACGTCGAAGCAGCTCGCGCATTATAATATTCTATTATAATATTCTATTATCATGATAAAATGGATTCATGAACTCTATACACAAGATTACTGGACAATGAATTATTTGTTTCATAGAAAAATGAAATTATGCTGAGCATACAAAATAGTAGGTGATAATGAGTATCTACTTTTAGTTAAATATTACAGAGGATGTTATGCGTTACTGCAGACATCTTTCATTTACAGGGAATTAATTTTTTATGATACGAACTATTAACGATAAACGACTGCATTGCAATTAGTTAACAAATAGTTTAGTAGTAGATTCGAGTTTTAATCGGATTCAATATCAGAGTCCGTACTATCGACTTCCTCCTCCTTTTCCACCTTTGGGGGATCATAATAATGCAGCTGTTTGCGCCAGATTTTGATTAGTCCATCAAATGCGCGGCGACTGTATTTACCAAACTTGTTAGGTGTTCGTGGATGCTCACGAGTTCTTAGATGTCTATAGAAAAAAAAGTCATATGGATCAGATATGTAATTAATGGAAAAGAAGTGTTCAACTTACTTTGGCACCATTTCAATGTACCGATCATAGGCGACAGTGTTCTTTCCATAATCGATCTGCTTCTGCCTCCTGGATAGTACTGCGGGATCGGATTCGATGTACTGTGTTGACGAGGATGATGAACTGAGGCTGTTGCGTCTGGCACGCTTTTCATCAATTCTTCCGCGATGACGGCTAATGTTCTGCTTAGATTCTCCATTTTCACTTTGTATACTGCTATTGGGACTATTAGAACGGCTACCGTTACTTGGCGTGTTCGAGTGGCGACGTTTAAATGGGGTTTTTAGTTTTTCTTCTTTGACAAGCCTCTCGAATTTTTCCTCATTTGCACTATCTAAAATGGAGGATTGGTTAGCGCGGCTGGAAGTGCATGTGCAGTTTTCATGTATTACCAATGAAAGCTAAAGATATTTCACGCTCTGCAGAAATTTCACGTTTGATGTTACTCGTGCCTGCTTCTAGTTTTATTGTTGCAGAAATTTCTTCTTCGCATTCATCAAGCGCCTTTTTTATCTTAAAAAAAAAGCGTGATTTGATTCAATAGGAAATATTTGAATTGCATGTACTGTGTCAGCATATAGTGCTGTGCCACAGATTGAAACAGGACTTTTGGTGTTGTTAAGGATTTTCTCATAGTACTTATATAATACAACTATCTTTTCTATCATTGTAAGGGGCATATAAGGAAAACTTAAGGGCAATGCCACAGAATTTAACGCTACAAATGGCAGAATGAATCAAATGATCGGCGAGACTCAAGTGGGAAGAAGTTAGACTAGGGTACTGTACACAATAAAATAAATAAATATTCGGTGCCATCAACTTATGAAGGAACCCTACCCTAGCTCTAACTTTTAGTAACCAGCGAATCAAAGAGGGACGGACCTACAGTCCTACTCTCAGATATTCGTAGACGTTCATGAGAGGTGACACCGTGAAAAAACATTGGGGTTTCTGGAATATCGCGCCTAGTAGTCTGACGCACTAATCACAGCGCCTACTCAGCACAATTAGAGCAAGGAACTAGTCGGTTCCACGAGCATTTAGATGTGACTAGTACTTAGAAGAGAACGGCCATACATAGCATACGAGCATACGAGATTTCCCTGACAACAGACGACGATATCTTATATATTAATATGTGAACACAAAATTTATCGTACGTTTTTTCAGTATTTATGATAAAAGGAGGGGGATGAAACTTATATCATTCAAAGGTACTGCGCCATAGATGTGAAGCAAAAGAACATACACACATGATTTTCCCTTACAAAACAATATAACCAATTAAATAAAAGCATTTTGATTGCATTTGGATGGGAGAATATTACAAAAAAAAGTTATGTAAACAAATGCATAGCGTTTTTTTTCTCGCTGTTTGTTTATTTCCCCTCGGTCGAATTCCACAGACCACACGCGATACTAGTTAGAATCAATACGTGAAAGTATTGATGATTATGGTATAGTTTCCAACTTTAGAAAGGTGCCGTGAACTAAGGCCATATGAACTAACGCCATAATGGCGTTAATTCACTTTCAAATACGAATTAACTCCATAATCCACTTATGGCTTTAATTCACTATCAAATGAGAACTAAAGCCATCACTTAATGTGAATGTGTTAATTCACATTCAAATATGAACTAATGCCATCAAATGTTTTTGAGCTCTAAAGCACAGCCAGTGCAATACAACAGTTTTGATAAAACTTTATCAGTCCAATGTCACATCACATTCGGCTCACGTTTAGTCCACAATGAACTTTTGACCCACCTGGGCCAACAGTCCACAACATTTAGGGCCATAATTCCACAATCTTAAAGAAGAAGTGGGCCATAAGTTCAAAACTATTCTTATGACTTATATGACGCAGGGACATAAGTCCCAGGCACATAAGCCCCAAATTTTTCTTTTGGGACTTATGACCCACCCCATCGAGACATTAAGTCCAACATTTTTTTTCGGAGAGTTAATATCTATTAAAAAAACGGTGGATTTCCACAGGGGATATATGTCAAGATTTTTTTTTTTTTTTGTCGAAGATGACTCATACACCAGTCCACAATGCATAAACAGTGCAATGTGAATTTGGTACACACTCGAAAACATGAAGAGGGAAGTATCCTCGCACCCACCTCAAATCCAACAGTGACCCCAGGCATGGGGATTGCAGGGGGTCAGCATGCCCCACATACCTACCTAACTGTTCATACGCCTTAAAATGCATATACCTATGTATGCATCTATGTCGATATACATATGTATTGAGAAACATACATTATTAGTTATTGTAGGTTACTTCCGTCTTCATGTTTTCGAGTGTGTACCAAGTTCCCACAAGAAAGTGAAGTTCACCTTTATAGGTGAGAAATAACTTCATATGACTTTAATTCACATTCAAATGTGAACTTAGGCCACTTTCTAAAACGAACTAACACCATATGACTTTAGTTCTCATTTTAAAGTGAAATAAGGCCATAAGTGGATTATGGCGTTAATTCGCATTTGAAAATGAATTAGCACCATTATGGCGTTAGTTCATATGGCCTTTGTTCACGGCACCCTTTAGAAATGGAGTAGCTAAAGCAACGTGAAATCGGTACTGTTATATCGCTGCAACATCTCAAATAAGTAACGTGGGTTACCATTCTGTGCTTCCGAGAATAGGTTGCTTGCGAAACTGGCTCTACATACTGGTCGAAATGCGATGACGACAGTTGATGAAGACTATCCCTTAACGTGGGAAAGATGTTAATGATGGATATACAAAACAAGATGGGTGTCTGATTCCAACACGTAATACTATTCTGCTTTATTCTGCGCTCTGAAGAAAGGTATTCGTGGCTCGAAAATAGTGGAAACTTTGAGCCTGTAGAATATTAACGGTTAGGTTTCAGAGTTTAGACGAGTCCTAGTACTAGTTTACTTCTGGGTCTAGTTTATCTTAGGAAAGCTAACACAGGATGTCAAAATATAAATGACCTGGTTTAGATATTAAAAGAATACGTAAAACTAAATAGGAAGTAGCAAGTATATATTCCAAAGAAATTGTATTGTATTCCCCGATGTAAGCACTGATTCATAGAAGACAACTCTTTTCTAAAATAGTTTCCCTTACTTTAAATGACCAAATTGTTAATTTAATCAATTTAAAAAAAATAAAAATAATAATAATCAGGTCAAGTATGCATTGCTGGACAACGGTAGAAAGAGTAGAGAAATTCCAGTACGTTGGTAGTACTATCTGATTCTAATGTGTCTAGAGTTTTAGTTTTAATTAATCAACTTCCAATCATACTTGTATAACTAGCTATCTGCCGAGATGTGAATAACTCTAACACCATGCTGATCAGAGTTTGTACTGAATGCTGCCTGTTCTCCACCATTGGTAAAATGGGACATGAATGCTGTCCAAAATATGGCGAAGTAGTGAAAGCAGCTTAAACACAAAGCTAAGACTGTTCCGCCCCAACGTTAAATATGTAAACTGACCACTACTATTACGAGAAAGCTGCAAACGTTCATTAACAGGTGCCTACGAAACATACTAAGGATTTTCTGGCCCAACCGTTTCTCTAACGAAAACGGGTCAGGAACCAATAGGCACAACTATCTATCAATGGAAGTGGTTGTGGATTGATCATAAGTTTTGTAAAGGCAACAGCTCCATAGCTAACTATACTATGCAACGTAGCCCATTAACCCAGAATGGCTGAACTGCTGGTCGACCAAGAAGTGCATGGCGCAGAACAGTCGAGTAAGAGTGACGGCAATTGGGAAGAGTTGGAGAGGGCTGATACATTGAATGTAATTTATTTAAAAGCTTGCTTTTAGAAAATGTGCAAAACAACTTTATGCATGTAGTTTTTTTTCAGTTATATTCATTTTAAGGCAATGGCCTTATAACTACTGTAATCCTCATTGTAAAAACAATTTCTTAATGCCCAGTGGACAGATGTAAAATAAAAAAAAAAAAAAATAAAAAATAAAAAAATTAACTTTACCACTCAATTTGCTTGAACCCTGCTTTGTCCTAAGAAAGGAGATAGACTCTCCCACATAATTTTCGTCTTGTCTCACCTCTGAAATTGTATATTTTTTAATTGTTTTATTTCTTTCGGACTGGTGTCCAGTGGACCGTTATCTACAAACTCGTTTTACAATAGTTCAGTCATTGGTTCATAAGCATATGCTATAAACTGAAAGAGAGGTAATGCAAGGAGTTACTACAGCTCAAGATTGCTACATTTAGATTACATTATGAAAGGGAATGAAAAACTGCGACTGCTAATATGGCGATTGCTACAGACAACAAGGACAGCGTCTATTCGGGTGCAGATTTCTCATTGAAGGCAGACTAAGGTAAGAAGTCTTGAGTTTCCGGCATGTAAACGAGCGCCTCATGACTATCTGTATCAAGGATAAATTCGCCAACATTAGCCTAATATGCGCTCACGCTTCTCACGAGAAGATGGACGATGCGACGAAGGATGACTTCTACCAGCTCTTGGACAAGACGTATGAGCAATACCCTAGACACGACGTTAAAATTGTCCTAGGTGATTTTTACACAAAGCTAGGAAGGGAGGATGTCTTTAGTAGCGTGGTCGGAAAGCGCAGCCTGCACGACATCACATCCGACAACGGACTCAGGCTAGTCGACTTAGCGGCGGGACGAAACTTTGTCGTAGCTAGTACGCGGTTCCCACGTCTCGATATTCACAAGGGAATATGGCTCTCCTTTGATCGAAACCAAATCGATCACATTGTGATCACATGTCAAACCGGCGCTGCAGAAGGACTAGAGCTGCTGGCGAGCTCTACGAGCGGAGGAGAAAAGAGGAACATCGACTTCTCAGAAAGAAGAAAAAGGGGAGCATGAGCAGCACTCGATCGAGATTAAGAGACTTTATTGCAGGAATGATGTTCGAAAATGTTATCAAAAACGAAAGTATGTCCGATGCATGGAACATCAGCATCGTTTGCCCGATCCTGAAGAAAGGAGACACTCTGAACTGCGCCAACTACAGAGGTATAAGTCTCCTTCTTCTTCTTCTTCTTCCTTTTATCAGCGAGGCTATGATCCGAAAACAAGGGATCACAACCCTCCCACTTCACCGCATTTCTACTGATCCGCCTGTGGGGTTCGCCTAAACATCGCAAATAAGATCTTGTCTGCCGTATTGTGTGAACGCCTAAAACCGATCGTCCACAACCTGATAGGTCTTTATCAATGCGGTTTCAGGCCGGGAAAGTTCACCATTGACCAAATTTTCACACTACGGCACATCTTGTAAAAAAACCGATGAATATAAAATCGATACGCACCACCTCTTCATCGACTTCAAAGTTGGTTATGATAGCGTGTATAGAGATGAGTTATACAGAGCCACGTCTAGCCTTGACATCCCTGCGAAGCTCGTCCGTTTGTGCAGAATGACGATGGAGAACTGTCGCTGCTCCATCAAATTCGGTAAGAACATCACCCAACCGTTCGATGTCAGGAAAGGTCTTAGGCAAGGTGCCGCGCTATCATGCGATCTCTTTAACATAGTACTTGAGACAATTGTACGAAAACAAGCCAACATCGGAGGTACAATCTTTTACAAGTTTGTATAACTACTCGCTTTCGCCTATGACATTGACATAGTCGAAAGAACTCGAAGGGCGGTCAACGGGGCATTTGCGAGTATTGAGATCGAGGCAGCAAAGATGGGTTTACCGGTCAATGAAAGCAAAACAAAACATATGATGTCTACAAAAAAGTACACTCAACATCGGTGTCTTGGACTGAACACCACAATAGACAGATATAATTTTGAGGTAGTAAAGGACTTTGTCTACCTAGGATCTATGGTGAGCTCCGCAAATGACATCAGTGGGGAGATCAAACGAAGAACTACTCTTGCCAATCTATGTTTCTATGGGCTAAGAAGGCAATTGAGTAAAAAAGTACTATTTCGAACTACTAAGGTAACTCTTTATAAGACATTCACCCTTATTGTCGTTGGCGTTTGTCGCTTTTCGACGATTGTCGTTTTATTCATAGTTACAACCTGCTGACCGTTAAACATTACTAAGCAATTTGTTTGTCGTGTAGAATACTATTACAACTCTTTCACAGTGAAAAAGTTATGAAAATGGATTCGTGTTAGATCTGAAGAATAAAATGACAAAACCAACAAACGCCAACGACAATCAGAGTGACTAATCATCCCAGTCCTGCTGCATGGTGTAGAGGCATGGACTTTGCCAAAACCCGATGAGGATGACCTTGGTTATTTTGAGGGAAAAGTTCTTCGAGCGATCTTTGGTCCCGTCTAAATAGACGGTGAGTGGAGGAGAAGGTACAATGCCGAACTATACGGCCTATATAAGGACATCGACTTAGCCATAAGAGTTCACATACAGCGACTAAGATAGTTGGCTCATTAAGAGCGGATGGAACCCAACGATCCTGCCAAGAAAGTCTTCGAATCCACCCCGGATTGACGGCGCAGTAGAGGACGACCTCGCGGAAGGTGGCGCAAATAAGTGGAGGGGGTCCTCAACCAACTGGGCGTGCGCAACTGGAGGCAGCTGGCTTGTATCCGTGCTGGCTGGTTGAGGCTCAGGTCCACCCCGGACTCAAGCGCCACCTCAGTAAGTAATTAAGTTTATTCTAACAAGCGCCTAACTTCCGATTACGGAATGAGTCTGCGTATTACACCCAATGAGCAGCATGCGTTCTTGAACATAAAGTTCAACGCCCTACTAAAGAAGAGAGAGGATTTGTTTCATTTTGTCGCAATATGTCCGATTCTCAAAGAGTTTCGTCTTCGTTTTTTTTTTTTTTTTTTGGCACTATGGATGAAACGATCATTTTGAACAGGGAAAATGTTGAAATGTGTTATACAACTATACCGTGAATGCACTTCGCAACAAAACACGCATCATAGAGGGAGATTTATGTCTTTTTTAACTACTCTATCGGATAAATAAATAGAAGGCACAGATACGGTTATCAATCTGATAGACGGCTTTAGGGCAAACCAAATAAGACTTAAGAATTGTAATACATTTTCATCCTATCCTACTTACTATATAAATGCGAATGTTTGGATGTTTATCAATCGCGCCTTGACAGCTGAATGTATTTGGATGGAACTTGGTGAATAGTTAGTCCATGTGATAGTCCGATAAAATACAATAAAAAAAAAAAAACAGCAACTGACTGACTGACTTTAACTAATGTGCACTAGAAAACGATATGAAGTAACGTCACTATCGTCCGTGTATTAGTATTACTCCACCAACTGTGGCACGCATCTTCGCCCCGGTAGAATAAAAACGTTTATTACAATCTTTATCTAATAGGTAGATAGCTGAAATATCATCACTTTGTTGTTCTGAAGTTGAGAAATGCGCAGATAAAAATGAGAAGCATAATATATTTTCAAACGGAGCTGCGGGTACAGCTAGAAATGAAATTTCCTAAAACTAAAAAAAAAATCGATTGAAAATTGCCTAGACGGAAGCATGAACCAACGAAAGATACATAACTTCCGTCTCATGCCCGAACCATGAATGTGCTTTTGTTTTTGTTGGTTTATTAGTTTGTTTGATAAGACTTTCTGTATTCTATTCTGTGCCGGAACTGTGAATGTGCAAACAGTGTGGAAACAACAATTTCATACTATGTCTATTGCGTTAATGTTGAATTCATTGTCATTTATTAGAGCCAGAAACACGAATGTGGTCATTCCCCAAAAAGTTTCAAATTTGCGCATTCATGGTTCTTGCATAAGGGAAACGATATGGTCAGATGATTATATGATCCACAGAAAATCCTTAAAGATGGTAATTTGTGGGCACCCGAGATGAAAAGTTGATTTGTCAAGCTCAACAAAGACACCACTAAAACTGAGATAAGAACCGCTGACTCTGATCGTTTAGAAGTCCACTGGGAAGGAAGGCCCTGCTGAAGATGTACGGAAATTTCTGTATTGAGAATTGTTATGGTCTTTTACAGACAGGGTAGGGTGTATAGTCCCATCTGCATTGGTATATTTAGTTGAAACTCTATTCAAACTGTACGTGGAGTGACATCGAAATGAATTAAAGACTTCCCCATCAAAATTCTGTTCGCTGACTTTACAGACCACTGGAAATCCTGCAAGAGTTATCCAATAGCAGTTCATCCATCTACTAAGCAATGTAACTTTAAGAGAATTCCTGGAAACCGCATTTGTGGCTAATTTAGAGTATACTGTCAAGTTTTAAGCCAAATGTCCCTTGATGGCTTCCTTAAGGTCTACACAAGATTATAAGCCAACTCAGAAAAGATATATTGGCTCAATTAGCATTACATTTTGTTACCTTTTGCATTTCCTCTTTGCCGTACTCTTTACTAATCACTTCATCCGCCCATGATGTGTACTTCTTCGGACTACCCGACTCCTTTTGTGGAGAGTCACTATCGACCGACATCAGACTATCATTGCACACCATCATCTGCAAATAAACATTACTCAACTTATATTTATGTATAATATTTCGGTATTGTGACAGGACTTACAATTTAATTTACAAAACACATTTTCCCCCCGGAGACAAACATTGAAAAGAAAGCAAAATTCCCAAACGAGAAAACAGTTAACGCACGAAATAGACTACTTAAGCAAGTAGTTCTTACCTTTACTTTTGATATTCTTAGGAGTTTTTGGGAAAATGTTCTAGAGTGCACTGCTACTGAATAAATTCAATAAAATAGGAGAATAACGCGCCGGTAATGGAAAAAGAAATAATTTTGTGTCAGTTGTTTCCTATTGGATTTCGCGCGTTTTTACAGTTTGACGTGCTGCTTTTGATGTTTTCCTTCGACCGGCTGTTTTGTTATCATGTTTGCGCATTTTCTTTTCTTACGATATTCGGTGTCAATTACGATATGGTGTATGGTCAGTCCATATCGAACAGAGCGATATTATTAAGACTGAACTATAAAGTGGGAAATACACGATACAACCGTGCGTCGCACCGAATTGTGTTGTACCGATACCAGCCCAACTGTTGTATACAGCACACGCATTATACAATCTGCGTATGATTTATGTACAACCAGGTATTTTATTTAGTAATTTTACACATACACACCATATAATTTCCATACAATCTGTGCATGTGACAGAGGTTGTACAGTCAAGACCATGCAACCATACGATATCGGTACAACGGTCGATTGTGTGGATACAAACGATACAATTATCGTATATAACACCAAAGCTGTCAAACCGTTGGTACAACAGTTGTATCGTTTATTTCACACTTAATAGTAGAATAGTTTCGTACGACCACTTTCGAAACAGTGCGAATACAACGGATTGTGTGACCATAATAGCTTTTTGCTGCGATTCATTAAGTTCTCAGTTACTTTTGGTCACTTACGAAAGAGCGAAACCATTGGCTCTTTTATACGAACATTTTACAGTTAAACAGCTGTGAATATCTATGAGCCACACAATTGCCTTTTTAACCGTGAGGTAAGTACAAAGCCTCGGATAAGGATGACCCAACTAATGACGACCCCAGCAAACGAAATAAGGACAACGACCTTCGGATCTGTACGTGGAATGTTCTGTCCCTTTACAGACCACGTGCAGCCGAACAACTAGCAGAGGCCCTAGACTGCTATAAAGCAGATATTACCGCCATCCAGGAAGTGCGATGGGATGGGCCGAGCAAAAAGAGGATGAAAAACTGTGACATCTACTACGGTGATTGCTACAGAGGCAACAGGCAACGCTTATTCGGATGCGGATTTGTCATACGCGGCAGACTTAGGCAAGAAGTCTTAAGCTTCCGACACGTGAGCGAGCGTATTATGACTATCCGGATCAAGGCTAAATTCGCTAACATAAGCCTAATATGTGTTCATGCCCCCACAGAAGAAAAGGACCCTGCCTCCAAAGAGTGTTTCTACGAGCTCCTCGACAAAACATACGAGCAATGTCCTAAATACGACGTTAAGATCGTATTGGGCGATTTTAACGCCAAAATAGGAAAGGAGGACGTCTTCGGTAGAGCAGTCGGTAAGCATAGCCTACACGACACCACGTCTGATAACGGACTAAGGCTAATTGATTTCGCTGTGGAGCGAAATGTCACCATAGCAAGCACATGGTTTCCTCATCTCGATATTCATAAGCAGACATGGCTGTCCAATGATCATGTCACGATCAACCAAATTGATCATATTGCGATCGACGCAAGGCATGCCTCCAGTATTCTGGATGTCCGGACCTTCCGAGCGGCCAACATAGACTCGGATCATTACCTTGTTGTAGCCAAGGTACGAATGCGGATATCCCAATCTGAGCAACAAAGAAGAATTACTGTGAGAAAATTTAACGTCGAAAAGCTACAATCGCAAGAGACCGCCAGACTCTTCGCTGAACGCGTATCCCGAAATCTCTCAATCACCCCTTTGCCGCCAGCATCAAGTATCGAAGACCAGTGGCAACGCTGCCAACATGCCATCAGAAACGCCACGACTGATGTGTAGGGTCTCGCTCGCCCACCACCGCGAAACTCCTGGTTTGACGAAGAATGCCGGCGAGTGCATGCAGCAAAACAAGAGGCATACAAAGCGGCGCTGCAAAGGAAGACGAGAGCTGCTAGTGAGCTCTACGAGCAAAAGAGACGGGAAGAACATCGGCTTCTCCAAAAGAAGAAGAAAGAGCATGAGAAGCGCGCGTTTGAGAATATCAAGAGTCTATACTCCAGGAACAATTTACGGAAGTTTTACCAAAAGGTAAAAAGAACGTGTCAGAGAAGTAATACCCGTACAGAAACCTGTAGAGATGAGAATGGAAACCTCGTAGTAGAATCACAGTCGGTGCTGAGAATATGGAAAAACTACTTCTGCAGACTGTATAACGGCGACGAAGACCAACATCCCGCTATCAGGCAGAATGAACTATTCAACATAGACGATGATAGTCAAAATTTCCGTCCACCTGACCAAAACGAAGTGAGGATAGCAATATCCAAGCTAAAATCCAATAAGGCTGTTGGACCTGACGGCTTACCGACCGAACTTTTCAAGGCAGCTGGGAATGAATTGGTAGAGTGCATACACCAACTCAAATCTAAGATTTGGTCAGACGAGTGTATGCCTGATGAATGGAATCTCAGCATCGTTTGCCCGATCCACAAGAAAGGAGACCCCCTCAACTGCGCCAATTATAGAGGCATCAGTCTCCTCAACATCGCGTACAAGATCTTTTCTGCGATATTGTGTGAACGCCTGAAACCTTTTATCAACAGCCTGATTGGACCCTATCAGTGCGGTTTCAGGCCAGGAAAGTCCACCATCGATCAAATCTTCACACTTCGGCAGATCCTGGAGAAAACCCAAGAATTCCAAATCGATACTCACCACCTCTTTATCGATTTCAAGGCCGCCTATGACAGCATCAATAGAGAAGAGCTTTATAGAGCCATGTTTAGTTTTGACATCCCTGCCAAACTTGTCCGTCTGTGCAGGCTGACGATGGAGAACGCTCGCTGCTCCATCAAGGTCGGTAATGACCTCACCGAGACCTTTGATGTCAAAAAAGGCTTTAGACAAGGTGACGCGTTGTCATGTGACTTCTTCAATATTATACTTGAATGGATTGTGCGGAACTCACAAGCCAACACCGGAGGCACAATCTATTACAAGTCTGTACAACTGCTTGCATACGCTGACGATATCGACATTATCGGAAGATCTCAGCGGGCTGTCACCGGTGCTTTTGCAAGCATTGAGGCGGAAGCGGCCAAAATGGGTTTAGCGATAAACGAGGGCAAAACCAAGTATATGCTGTCAACTAGAAGGGAAAACCAACATCGACGAATTGGACAAAACGTCACCGTGGGCAGCTATAACTTCGAGGTAGTAAGGGACTTTGTCTACCTTGGCTCTGCTATAAATTCAGCAAACAAAATCAGTGCAGAAATCAATCGAAGAATAACTCTTGCCAATCGCTGTTTTTTTGGGCTTATAAGGCAATTCAACAGTAAAGCCCTTTCTCGAACAACTAAGAAGACTCTATATAAGACCTTGATCATCCCAGTCCTGCTTTACGGCGCTGAAACATGGACTTTATTAAAAGAGGATGAAGATATCCTTGGTCGCTTCGAGAGAAAAATTTTTCGTAAGATTTTCGGTCCCGTTTGCGTTGACGGGTTTTGGAGGAGAAGATTCAATCGCGAACTATACGAGCTGTACAGCGACATCGACCTAGTCAAAAAACTGCGTATTGGACGTCTGAGATGGCTAGGACACCAACGCTCCGGCGCGCAGAGTCTTCGAATCTAACCCCGAGGGACGACGCAGTAGAGGGAATTATCGCCGTAGGTGGCGCGCACAAGTTCAAGGGGACCTCGACCAACTTGGAGTGCGCAACTGGAGGCAATTAGCTAAAGACCGAGCTAAATGGAGAGGCTTGTTGGTTGAAGCTCAGGTTCACCCCGAACTGTAGCGCCACCTAAGTAAGTAAGTAAGTACAATTAGAATTGATATAATTCTAAAATTTAAGAACACAAGTCAAAAATATTTACAAAACAACACATCATCTCAAATAACAGGCAACTCGATTTGACAGTTGCTTCCAAACACATACTCCTATTACGGGCTACTTCAGCAATTCACAGGAAACTTAAAATAGAATTACGAGTATGACATTAGCTTCCGATTGCTAACGACTATTATAGTTCAGCCTTTAGCCGCGTTTTATTATCACACATGATCCATATAGATCCAAATTGGGGGTGTTCCTTTTTCTTACATATATTAACGATATATTGTACTGTAATATTCTTGCTGGGGTTCGTACAAATAAAACCGTCTTTTGTGTATTTCAACTGTTTATTTATCAACTATCAGCTTCACTTTAACACAATATTCAAATCACTTTATTTATTTCAAATGAACTCTCTCTACAAATTTACTTTCATTCACAATGTCGCTTATTTTCACCACTGTTTGAATCTCTCTTTTTGGTCGCTTTATTCACCTTTTTTAACTGTGTCGGCTGTGGTTGTGGTCGGTGTATTTATACCAAATACAAGAGGTTCTAAAGCATGCTGGATGTCACTGGGGATGAATTGATGACTGTGGTGAAGGTGAAATATGGTGTAAAGCGATTGGCAAGGTAGCAGCATTTGGCGAATAGGTGGCGTTGTTTCAGTTAGTTTGTGGCGCATGCAATCGAGTTGCGCGCACTCTAGAAGCGAGTTAAACCAAACTCCTCCGTGATCTCAATTTCCATAGTAAGTGGAACAGTTAAAACGGAGCTAGATTCAACCATTCTTGCGATCCAACTGCACACGTCCGCAGTTGTGAAATAGTTTCGACTCTCGTTCAGCTCAACTCAACCAACTTCGACTTTTGTTCGTCTCAGGAGAAACCATCTCGTCATCCAATCATTCTTCGATCATCGTTCACCGTCATCGGACGGACTCGTTGAATCATCCTACAAGTTTGGTACACAAACCATGCAGTGCGGTGGTACTTTTTGTCGATGCTACAGTACGTATATGAACATTTGCGGACGTGCTGATTTATAGAGGAAAATATAAGTGCCTGTGAATATTTAATACAAAGAGAACATAATGAAATAAATATCTGGCTTTGCAAAAATAAACTCAATAATTTTAATAAGACTAAATACATGTGCATAAATAGTAACGACAGAAATGTCAACATTACAATAAATGGTGAACTAGTGGAATTTGTGCGCGAAATCAAGTATCTGGGCATGAGGATGTGATTAAACTAGGAGCTATGTAAGATCTCGAAAAAGATAGGATTCTGCAAATGAATTCGTAGACATATATCACTAAATGTGGGCGCCGTGGCGCAAGTGGTTAGTGTGTCGGATCACTGTGCGTGAGGTTCAATGTTCGAATCCCAGAAAACATCAAAATCATTGTTTTTTCCCACCTCTCGCGAGCATCTGACAAACATCCGAGAGTATTGTTGTCACGAAAAAGCTTCATAAATCGCCCTTCAGATACGGCACAAAACTGTATGTCCCTTCCATTTGTTGTGAAGCAATATAACGCACACAACGCCAAATATTTATTTATTTATGTTTTATATCACTAAATTGTGCGCAGTTTGATTATTGCTCGTCAATACATATATACATGTCAAATAGTGAAAATATAAGAAAACTAAAATTTTGCAAAATAGAACGATGAGAACGGTGTTAAAGTGTGAATTCAGAACTTCAATATAAGAAATGCTAACATAGCTCAGATGGTTATATGTCGAACAGCGATTAAAATTTCATGTACTAGTTATGAAAATACATTTTATATCTCATATATCTTCAACATAATGCAAGCTTTATGACGAATTCTTTTCATAATTTAAGGAATGCAGGAGATTTGAGATCACTGCTTTATCGAAGAACTGTGACGCAGAACAACTTGCATTACAAAGGAGTGCAATTATTTAATAATCTACCAAGAAACATCAAGACTGAAACAAACCTGAATGAATTTAATGAATGAATTCATAGCGGAGTTGCTATGAGATTGAATTTTTTTTATAAAATTCAAAAAGTATGCAGTTGTAGTGACTCCACAATAATATTTCACCACACATCAGCGATGCAGCATGTGAAAGCGATGCAGCATGTGCAGCGAGCCCCCCTTTATGTTCCGAACTAGCCCGTCGCCTTTCCATCATTCTTTTTCCTGTGTTCACCGATCTCTCTGGCTAAAAGCGACAGAAAACAAGACATCTTTTAGACATCCGTTGTGCATCTCAAAATAAAATCTATTGTATGAGTATACTGTGCGATAAAGTTTGTTGTTCCACAATTCGTTGACGGCGACTCACTATCCTCGCAGCTACTTCGTCGGATCAGAGACCTTTCCGGTTCCTCAGGCACGCCAGCCGCAGTGTTGCAACTTGCAAGTGCTTGGCTGTCAAAATTACCATCCCACGTTCGAGTGATATTGTCCGCGGTCACGGGCGGCTTAAACAATCTCGCTCAGATCGGCGACAAGGTAATCAGTCACTATCACTCAACGGCCACTGTAGCGGTGATGCATTAGCCACCTGTAAGGCCAAGATTAACAACAGCTGTTAGCCAAGAAGTGCTGCGAGACACACAACGCAGGCTGGATGCATTAGAAGGAGGATATAAACAGCCCCTGTTGGTCCATGACTTCCGTCATGGTCCGCGAGACCATTAACAGGGGAGGGTCGAGACAGGCCGAGCACCAGACACTCGCATACTGACACTTTGCACTGTTTGAATCTCTCTTTTTGATCGCTTTATTCACCTTTTTTAACTGTGTCGGCTGTGGTTGTGGTCGGTGTATTTATACCAAATACAAGAGGTTCTAGAGCATGCTGGATGTCACTGGGGATGAATTGATGACTGTGGTGAAGGTGAAATATGGTGTAAAACGATTGGTAAGGTAGCAGCATTTGGCGAATAGGTGGCGTTGTTTCAGTTAGTTTGTGGCGCATGCAATCGAGTTGCGCGCACTCTAGAAGCGAGTTAAACCAAACTCCTCCGTGATCTCAATTTCCATAGTAAGTGGAACAGTTAAAACGGAGCTAGATTCAACCATTCTTGCGATCCAACTGCACACGTCCGCAGTTGTGAAATAGTTTCGACTCTCGTTCAGCTCAACTCAACCAACTTCGACTTTTGTTCGTCTCAGGAGAAACCATCTCGTCATCCAATCATTCTTCGATCATCGTTCACCGTCATCGGACGGACTCGTTGAATCATCCTACAAGTTTGGTACACAAATCATGCAGTGCGGTGGTACTTTTTGTCGGTGCTACAGTATGTATGTGAACATTTGCGGACGTGCTGATTTATAGAGGAAAATATAAGTGCCTGTGAATATTTAATACAAAGAGAACATAATGAAATAAATATCTGGCTTTGCAAAAATAAACTCAATAATTTTAATAAGACTAAATACATGTGCATAAATAGTAACGACAGAAATGTCAACATTACAATAAATGGTGAACTAGTGGAATTTGTGCGCGAAATCAAGTATCTGGGCATGAGCATGTGATTAAACTAGGAGCTATGTAAGATCTCGAAAAAGATAAGATTCTGCAAATGAATTCGTAGACATATATCACTAAATGTGGGCGCCGTGGCGCAAGTGGTTAGTGTGTCGGATCACTGTGCGTGAGGTTCAATGTTCGAATCCCAGAAAACATCAAAATCATTGTTTTTTCCCACCTCTCGCGAGCATCTGACAAACATCCGAGAGTATTGTTGTCACGAAAAAGCTTCATAAATCGCCCTTCAGATACGGCACAAAACTGTATGTCCCTTCCATTTGTTGTGAAGCAATATAACGCACACAACGCCAAATATTTATTTATTTATGTTTTATATCACTAAATTGTGCGCAGTTTGATTATTGCTCGTCAATACATATATACATGTCAAATAGTGAAAATATAAGAAAACTAAAATTTTGCAAAATAGAACGATGAGAACGGTGTTAAAGTGTGAATTCAGAACTTCAATATAAGAAATGCTAACATAGCTCAGATGGTTATATGTCGAACAGCGATTAAAATTTCATGTACTAGTTATGAAAATACATTTTATATCTCATATATCTTCAACATAATGCAAGCTTTATGACGAATTCTTTTCATAATTTAAGGAATGCAGGAGATTTGAGATCACTGCTTTATCGAAGAACTGTGACGCAGAACAACTTGCATTACAAAGGAGTGCAATTATTTAATAATCTACCAAGAAACATCAAGACTGAAACAAACCTGAATGAATTTAATGAATGAATTCATAGCGGAGTTGCTATGAGATTGAATTTTTTTTATAAAATTCAAAAAGTATGCAGTTGTAGTGACTCCACAATAATATTTCACCACACATCAGCGATGCAGCATGTGAAAGCGATGCAGCATGTGCAGCGACAAAATCCATCGTTTTCCGAGCCCCCCTCTATGTTCCGAACTGGCCCGTCGCCTTTCCATCACTCTTTTTCCTGTGTTCACCGATCTCTCTGGCTAAAAGCGACAGAAAACAAGACATCTTTTAGACATCCGTTGTGCATCTCAAAATAAAATCTATTGTATGAGTATACTGTGTGATAAAGTTTGTTGTTCCGCAATTCGTTGACGGCGACTCACTATCCTCGCAGCTACTTCGTCGGATCAGAGACCTTTCCGATTCCTCAGGCACGCCAGACACAGTGTTGCAACTTGCAAGTGCTTGGCTGTCAAAATTACCATCCCACGTTCGAGTGGTATTGTCCGCGGTCACGGGCGGCTTAAACAATCTCGCTCAGATCGGCGACAAGGTAATCAGTCACTATCACTCAACGGCCACTGTAGCGGTGATGCATTAGCCACCTGTAAGGCCAAGATTAACAACAGCTGTTAGCCAAGAAGTGCTGCGAGACACACAACGCAGGCTGGATGCATTAGAAGGAGGATATAAACAGCCCCTGTTGGTCCACGACTTCCGTCATGGTCCGCGAGACCATTAACAGGGGAGGGTCGAGACAGGCCGAGCACCAGACACTCGCATACTGACACCCTGCAGGCCTCGCTCCAAAAGGATGCCCTGATTTATCAGGTTTGGCAGTATTCGCTGCCAGTTTACGTCTTGTCATTTTAAGGTATGTGCTTTGTAAGCCGTGACAGGATTGTATGGATGGGACTCACTATTTAAGTTACCCCAACTGCACATCTCAGTCACGCTGCCCGTCCCCCACCACGAGGAGCTTAGCTGCCATGGGGCTAAATATAATTAATAATAATAATATTGCAAATTCTTTTTCACGGTCCCACCTATCGCGAACGTTTGACAAACATCCGAAAGTAATGTTGTCATGAGAAAGCTTCTGGAAAACAAAATAAAATTGCCCTTCGGATACGGCACAAAACTGTAGGTCCATTCCATTCGTGCAAAAAATATTACGCACACAAGACGAGTGGCTGCGAGAAGCTATGCTTGGCAAATATGTATATATGTATGTATGTAATACTGCAAGGTTTTGACCAATAAGTAGCATGGTAATTACTTATATTTAAATTAGATCAAAAAGCTGTTTCGATGACCAAAGGCGTAATTACAGCAACTGTAAAGAATTCTCCAACCTAATACATCATTCAATAATTGCTCAGCCTCTCAAATGAGAGAACACTTTAACTGTAGAAAAATAGAGGACGTGCATCTACCGCAATATGGGGTATATTTAATGTTGCCATCTATCATTTTTTTCGCGGGATACTCCTTTTTTTCTAAATCCTTTTTTCATACAAAATTCCTAACGCATATAATATTTTGAGTTTGATTTGACGAACATTAGAGTGTTAGACTGAACGATAACAGCAGGCGAATATTATATATACGTGCACAGCGAACGAGTAAAAGCATGTCCCCACCAAAACTAAATAGAGGATTTAGCAAGAATTTACCTAAATCCACCTAAATCTTCACTAAATCCCGAGGATTTACCATACGATTTGACGTCTATAAATCCCGTCTAAATTCGAGATTTATAATAAATCTCACTTAAATCCTCACGCGACAAAAATCAAACAATCCTTTTTTATGTTAGCACATGCCATTTTCGTGTGCCGACAAAGAAAAAATTGAAGTCTGTCGGAAAGTTTCAAACTTCAAATAAATAAAATAAAATATTGAGCGATTTGGATTATTTTTTTGGTAAGTATTTTTAAATTTTTGTACATAATTCGTACATAATACAAATCATTTGCTTTGCTTGCAGACAATGGAACAATCAAAACAGGTGAAAAGCCGCAAAGCATGGTGCAAACGTCAACATAAATCCTTAATTCCGGTGGGGACACCTCACGTAAATCTAAATCTTTTTTCGCTAAATCTCGTATTTAGTTTTGGTGGGGACATGCTATAAGCCATACACATTACTACCAGCATTGTATATACATCTATAAGCCATTAAAATGGCTAACTGCTGGAACACAATGTTGTCGCTGTGGCTGTCGTACGTCGCGTTCATATGTCAATTGTGTCGCATGTTTTTCAAAAAATTCATCCACAGGTGGGACCGTTTTTTTCTGGGATAAGAACTTGGAACCCCACGCGCAGTGGTCCGACACACTAACCACTTACGCCACGCCACGCACAACTGTGTATGGGTATGTAATTGCTTAGCATTATCCTTGGGTTGGGTAAAATGCTGTTTTTTCCTTTCGCGCACGTATGGACAGCCTTTACAAACTCCATTATTGACTTTGACACAAATTCGCCCCTGTATATTAAACATATGCGCTGGGAACCACTCTTTTTCCAAGACCATAAAGCTCGCACCTTTCTCTTCTTCAACATAAAGCTTAAACAGTTCTCTTTAACAATTTAATTATGCTCTTATTTTATGTCATTATTTTTATTTTCGGCATCAGTTCATGTGCTTAATGAAAACTTGACGAATCCATGTGGAATGAGAAACCCCACTACCCGCCACAACATACCCATTACCGCACTTGGTGAAATTGAAATTGATAATAATACTCCACTCAGTAGCTATGCTCCTTCAGTCTTCAGTTGGCGCCCGTTGTCAATCAATCTTATTTACGGTTGCTAAAGTCACATTTGCAAAGGCAGCCCGTTTGCGAATAAATCGCATTAATCCTGTTTGGGATATCAGAGTCCAGTGTTGACCACGTTCCTGTGACGTCATACAGTCTGATGGGTGAATTCGCCTTTGTCTTTGCAGCGTTGTGTTGCTATTAGGTCGATCAGTAACCCCAATTTGCCGTGAAGTGATAATAAAATTCGATAGGAGAGATCTAGAAGAACCGCCGATACCTAAGTGACAAATCCAAGTGTTTGTTTTTTATGTGATTAAGTGTGAAATGCTGCTATTGGGGTTTTCCTAGTTTTTTGTTTTTTTTTTTTGTTTTTGTCAAAAAGTGTTTGGCATAAAAGAGGAGAACAACAGTGTCACAAAGTACCTACATACATACATAAATAAATATGAATCGGACTAAGAGAAAAGTGGAGAGACCGCCAAATCCGATACTGAAAGCGAATTTTCTCTCAAAATGTACCTTCTGGTGAGTGAATCATAATTAATTTGCAACACACGTTTAACGGACTGCTTCATCGACTAATTAGCTACAGTAATTATTGTAGGAGTTATCTAGTAGTATCTATCTAGTACCTAACCGTGGGCGTATAATGTCATATTCGCTATTCTTTTTGGGGGGCGCAATAAAACGCATATTAGTGGTAGGGCTAACGTTAAAGATTCTAGAATTGAGCTAGCATTAATTTGAGTTCAATGATTCCATTTAAAATATATTCTTTTAGATGTATAATTTCTATCGGCTTCAATATTAATATAAGATGTGTATTAAATACATTTATGCGTCCAACATGTGGTTAGGCGTACTCTAAATGTAACTTTTGTTCACCTTCAAAGCGATTTCCCTCCAAACGGCTAGTATCAGTCTTAACTTCGTAAACATGTTTTGGAGAGTTTAAATGAGCTTTAATTCGGCCTTTTAGCACATTTTCTACATTTATGTACCTATATACATGCATGTACGTTCTGAAAGATTCGTTTCCGACCTGGAAAATTCAAATTTTCTGCAGACACAACATATCATATCTATCTGGGTCTATTCAGATCAATTGAGGCGGTCAAAGTCATAGTGCTGTAAGTCATATTTAGCTCATGTTAAGAACTTGAGAACTTCACTCCTGTAACTTACAACATATCGACTGCCTTTCAGTCTTTTGTAGTAAATCTCAATGATTTTTCAGATATTGAAATTTGTTGTAGTAAAATTGTCTAGTCAATTTCGGCTACCATTTTTATAGCATGTGTTATATTCCGCCTCAGTCATTGTTAACTGTTGTAACTAGGTACCTAGAAGCATTTCGCTTTATTGAAGGTCTCTTATCCACCTCAGATTTTTTTTGTATTTTTGGGGACTTCAATCAAACTAAAATTGATTGGGCCTCAGGGGATGCAGATTGCACTTTTCTTAATTCTGTTAATGCCTTACCTGTGATTGGGTCGTTAATCGTTGATACTGTCCAATCCCTCGGTCTTCTTCAACTAAATCCGGTTAAGAATCATCAAAATCGTACGTTAGATCTTATTTTCTCTAATAGCAATGACGAAAGTTTTGTTACTAGAAGTTCGTCACCTCTCGTTTCCGAAGATATTGTTAGAATTTTAAACTAATTTATTTTCTCATGTTTTATTTTGCACATTGTTAAGCACACCATACCAACTCAACTCTTTTACTGAACTAAACTGCTTCATTCCTCTCGTTTTCTTTTTATCTCTCCGGTTCTTCCCCGTTTTTTCTTGTTGGTCTCAAGCAAAAAAGTTGATTCCCATATCTCCGGTTCTTCCCCGTTTTTCTTTTTAGTCCCAGGCAAAACAGTTGGGTTGACTGTGGTCGCTGCCGGCTACGTTCAAAAGGTGTGTGCGTGTTGTTTTACGTCAAATGGGTTGATGGTGGCAGCACATTTTAATGAAAATATTAGAATGATGCTAATAATATTTACCATCCTCCCCTAATCCTTTTTTGCAACTTGAATGTTAATGAAGCTAGATCTTATAACTTTTATAAATTTGATTTTAAAAATGCTAATTACATTGATATAGTGAGGAGTTGAGCAATTATAACTGGGTCCCACATTTATCGTTGAATATTGATGATTTATGTTCAGAATTTTATCGGGTTATTACTAACATAATTTTTAGTTTTATTCCTGTGGTTCTAGTAAGAAAAACCTTACTCTGGGGTCTTGTCCATGAGACAATGAGATAACCCGCAATTTAAAAGTTCTTAAAAATAGAGCTTATAGGATATGGCGCGCTTGGAGGATGAGGACTTTGTGTTATACAGAAGACTACAATCCGAATTTAAAATTTCTTTACACAATTCGTATTTGATTTATTTAAATGAAATGCAAAACTCTTTTAAATCGAGTCCTAAAAAATTGTGGCAATTCATAAATACTAAAAATAAAAATGATGGTTACCGTGCCTCATTTTCATTTAATTGACAGCCAATGGATACACCTATCTGCAACTCGTTTGCATCATTTTTCCAGTCTGTTTATTCAAAAGTGGACTCAAATATTGATAATTCATTTTTTAGTTACCTTGGGAATGCACCTCATTCCGCGTTCCATAACATTGAGATTTCTCCCGATAGTACTTTAAAAAGCTTAGTCGAAATGGAACTCAACTTTAATCCTGGCCTTGATGGCCTGCCTTCTGGTTTCTTAAAAATGTGTGCTATCCTATTGCATGGAATATGATGCCACATGTTCAATTTATCATTAAAATCAGGAATTTCCCCATCTGTATGGAAAAACTCTTTTATTATACCTCTTTTTAAAAGTGGTAAAAAAAACTAAATTGAGAACTACAGGGGTATATGTAAACAATCGTCAATCTCTAAATTGTTTGGCAAATTGGTTTCTGAAAATTTGAATTTTAATTGCAAATCTTTATTGTCCAACAACCAGCATGGTTTTGTAAAGAAAAGATCCACAGTGACCAATCTTCTGGAGTTCACAAATTTTGTGATATCGGAAATTAGTAAAGGAAATCAAGTTGACGCAATCTACACTGATTTCAGTAAAGCGTTTGACCGTGTTGACCACAATATTCTCCTTTATAAACTGGGTAAACTAAGATTTCCATATTCCTTTTTACGCTGGTTATCATCCTTTTTATCGGAATGATGTCAATTTGTTAACTTTAGAAATCACATTTCTAATAAAATTTGTGTGACATCTGGGGTTCCCCAAAGTATCTTGTTTATCCTATTTGTAAATGATGCAGTTTCATTTTTGCCGGAATGCAACATTCTAATGTTTGCTGATGATTTCAAAATTTATTTATCAGGTAATGAGTATCATACATTTCAACTCTTAAATGAGTATCTTATTAAATTTCATCTATGGTGTTAAAAAAATTACATCTCCTTTAATGTATCCAAATGTTCAGTAATTACTTTCTCACGTCGTGTCTCGCCCATTTTATATACAATAATAACTCACTCGGTAGTGAAGCCGTGCCTCGTGTTACCTTAATAAAAGATCTGGGTGTATTGTTAGATACTAAGTTATCATTCAACAATCATATAGACTACATTATAAATATGGCTAATCGATCTTGCGGAAGAATAAGGCGTTATGCAGGTGAATTCTCCGACCCTTATGTTAATAAATTACTATATCAAGCCTTTGTTCGGTCTCTGATGGAATATGCGTCAGTTATTTGGTGTCCGTATTACAAGTTTCACATCACCAGAATCGAAGCTGTCCAGAAAAGGTTCTTGAGATTTGCGCGGGGTTCTATGGTCCGACATTCACAACCTGCCGTTCTATCAATCAAGGCTAAAGTTAATTAACCTTGACTCGCTTGAGGATAGGAGAATGGTTGCTAAAGTGGTTTTTGTTCAGAGAATGCTTACAAATGATATTGATTCCTTTGGAATTTTGAACTGTATTACCATTAATGCCCCATCGACCAATCTACGTAATAATAGATTTTTTACTATTACACATTCGCGCACTAACTACGGTCGCTTATCCTTTCTTAATGGGTTATTGCTAACTTACAACGCTAATGCTGATTTGCTTGATTTTAATATATCCTTGGTATATCTTAAAAAAGAGATTGATAGGTAATATTCAGTCATAATTGTTAACTCTATGCTTCAAAATGTCTTTGTATTTATATCATTTGGTTTTGGCTTGTATTATATCACTTTCTTTTTTTTTTTATTCATACTTTTGTAACTAAGGCCGGTAATTACCAAGCGCTCTTAAATCAAGTTTAATTTTATGAAGCTCTTAGTTTTACATTTTTGCTACGTATTCACCAAGCACTAATAGGATTGTGTCCATGCTAATTCGAATATGCGAAAAATTAATTTTCGGATTTCCAAAATGAGCTCTTTCGAACTGGGAGAAATGCCAATGAAAAAGAAAACATTGTATTTTCCTGATTTTAGTCAGAATTAATCACGGGACATTTTATTTTTTATTTGGTTGGCAGTTCTATTGACGGAAATGCTGGAAGCATTAAATTCGTCGGCATTTCTTCTTTTGCATTTCGCCAATGCAGCTTGTCCTTTGTTTGGTCTGAGTGACAGTTCACAGCTGATTTCGAAAGCTTTCGAAATTCCTAAGTTATGAGCACTAATAACTTAAGAGTGGTTGGGACCACTCATAAGTCTTATGAGCGCTAATAAACCTGCACTATTATTGGTTGGTGAATAGGTTTATGAAGCTCTTAGTTTAAGATTGGTCGGTGAATACCGGCCTAAGTCTAAGAAAGTAATTGATCTTTGATGACAAAATCTTTAAATTAAAATTAAGTTTCTTCTATCTATCAAACTTGTGCTACCATCTGTTCACAGAGCAGTGAAATTTTAACTTCTATTTTCATGCAACAGTGTGGCATGTGTAGCATCATTTCTTGACTTAAGCGCCCTGCACACGATCAATGATACTTGGCAAGTACTGCGGCGCCCCCAACAAATAGCGCTTGTCGTAAAAATCAACTAAGGGAACATATCAGATCTAGGCAATATAACACCCAAGTGAGCCTAGCGGCACATATACTACCTTAAAAACCCTCCCACAAGTGTGCATGTGGGTTGACAGGACTGGAGATCACCGGTGTCATAGAAGAAAGATCAAACAAACAATAATAAAACAGGAGCACGCAGTTGTCAAACGAACAAACACCATCGCAATAATATTGCAAAACTGCATTATTATGGTCATACTTGCTTAAAAAAAAGGCGCTACCCCGCCAGGCACTACCACTGCTGCGCATGTTACTGATCCTGGACCGAGCAGAAATGTTCGGGCTAAAGCTATATGGATTCCGGGGGCTAGCAAAGTAATGAAACAGCTTGGATGAAATTTGAGGGTCGTGAGTTGGAACTTTGGAAGCATGACCGGTTGAACTTACGAGCTGGAAGAGATGATGTAAAGAAGGCGGGTGGATATCTTGTGTGTTCAAGAGACGAAATGGGAAAACACCGGAAATCGGGCGCTTTCGTTAGGACAAGAGATTACAAGATGTTCTACTACGGAACGGAATCGTATCATCCCTGCGGGAGAGCTAATTGGTAACGTCTTGAGCATTTCGAAGTCCAGCGACCCTTTGATGTCTCTCAAACTAGTAATACAAGATGTGTGGAATATTGTCTGAGTATATGCTCCCCAAATTGGAAGCGATCAGAGGGATAACGATGCATTTGGGCTATATTTCCACAATTTCCTTAAGAACATCCGAAAGGTAGAGCTTCTGTTTGTTGGAGGAGATTTGAATGGACATGTCGGGAAGTCAAACGAAGATTATGAAGACTGCCATGGAGGACTGGATTACGGTACCAGGAACCTTCCTGGTGAAGACATCCTAAGCATGTGCAAGTCACACGGTCTTATCGTGTCAAATACCATGTTCATCAAACAAAGCTGACATTTGATCACTTACATTAGTGGTGGAGATGAAACCCAGATTGACTACCATTTGGTAGCCAGTTTCATGAAGCCTTGCAAAGCGATCCTAGGAGAGGTGATCGTTCAGCAACACCATCTCCTACTAACAGAAATTTTTATGAAGACACCGAAGAAAAGCAAACAAAGAAGGGTCCGTGAGAAAATCAAGTGGTACAATCCGGATAAAGAAAATGGCAAGGCTTTTGTTTTTGTGATGAAAAATTGCCACTCACACCATCAACGGAGCTGAGGATGAAGAGTGCAGAGCACAAACTATGTGGGATTGCATACAGCGAACTTGCTTAAAGAAGGTCAAAACATTTCTGGGAGCTTCAAAAGACCACCACCAACACGCCAAATAAACATGGTGGTGGAGTGACGAAGCTAAGGAAGTGATAAATAAGAAGAAATCGGCTTTCAAAGCTTGGTCAAAGTGCTTTTCTAATAATAGGGACGAAAAAGCTCGCTTCGAAGTGGAATACAGATGTTACAAGAAAAAAGAAGAAGTGAGCTCAGCTTCAAGCAGAGCGTACGGAACGCCTGTATCAGGGGCTGGAGAAAATATCTTCCCGGTTGCTGATGCAAATCAGGCTTTCCAGGAGCTGCGACGACACTTCAAAAATAGCCGCCTAAAATAGCCGCCTAAAGAAGGAGGAATTCTCAGGAGATTTGTTCGCCAAAGTTTATTAACAATGCTCATGGCCAGCTTCTTGTGGATTACGACAAAATTCTGCAGAGGTGGCGGCAGTATTGTGAAGAACTTTTAAATGAACAGTTTGCCCGGCTATACTTTCCAAAGTCACCCCTAACTGTGAAGAAATACCCGACATTACAGTCGAAGAAGTTAGTAAGGCGGTCAAATACTCCAAAAAACGAAAATCGAATTGATCTATGATCAGTAGCAAAGCAACTTGTGATGACGACATCAATCATAGCGTAAGCGTAGGGTTGATGAAGCGGCGAGAAAGCTAGGCTATCTTCTGTGACCGAAAAATGGCCCCAAGTTAAAAAGAAGGCTTTACACCGCAGTTGTGCGGCCAGCGCTCACATACGGTTCACAATGTTGGATGATGTACAAAAAGTATGAGAGTAAATTAACGTCCGCATGACAGCAGGAGTGACAAAGCTTGATCGAGTAAGAAGTTCGAAGATCCGTGGAAGCTTTCACATCAAGGAAACCATCTTACGAAAGATAGAATGCGGCCGGCTCAGCTGGTATTGCCACGTTCAAAGAAGCGATCATTTGAACCCTGTTAAAAAGTCAATATCAATGAACGTTCCAAAGACATCGCGAGGCAGGAGAGGCAGGCCTATAAACGCCTGGATCACACAAATGCAACGACATCGACATTTCATTTCCCTCAGTAACCTAGTGATCCAAAATCGGGAGGCCTGCCGATATTTGCTGAGGTCAAATAGGCGAACTCCACAGGCGGATCAGTAGAAATGCGCTGAAGTGGGAGGGTTACGATCCCTTGTTTTCGAATCGTAACCTCGCCGAAATAGGAAGAAGAAGAAGAACGGCAGCGGTCACGCATTTTGCTCTAAGAGGCCAGATGTCACTTTATTTATATCAAATGTCAATCCACTTTGTTAAGATTTGATAAAAAGATAAGAGATAAGGTATCATATGAACAGCTAAAGGCAGATTGTAAATTTCCTGTATGCTTAATATTATATACATACGTACACGTACCTTAGTATAATATCCATAGAAAATAAAATCTCAATCACCGAGGCGATATTTATTTATACGGCTAAGTTGAATCTCAGTAGACCTAAGTTTTGTCTTAGGAATCTCTGTGGCAGCCTTTAATTAGTTTGCCAGTAGGTAATTTCATTTTTTTATTTTTTTTTTTATAATTTTGCGCGCACTCAAGGGGTTATGAATACCCCTAACATGTTTACACACAGTGCGGGCGTTGGAAAGGATAGATAGAGAGAGAGAGAGGTCGATTTTTTTTTGTGTAGCGGCTTGAAGATCAGTTGCTTATGTTTCAGAGAAACTTCAGGAGTGGCATCCAGATAACTGGGGAGATTTTTGTTATTTTTTGTCTTTGTTTCTGATTCACAGTATTTTTTCCCCGATAACCGATGTCATAGGCAAATCATCATCAACAGAGCGAACAATTTTTCCAGCCATATGAACAAGCTACTGAAAGTGTTATGCCTTCGAAGTAGTATTCACACAAGCTTTCGCAATTGATCGGACTGACTTTAATATATTTCATGACAAATAAATAAATGCTTACTGATAAGGATTTGAACCATGAGTCATTAACGTGGCAATTGACGACGTTACCACTACACCATTGCCACCCATTTAATGAAGTGAAAATCATGATCTACGCATTGATACTTCCAGTCTAAAGTACGAAGATCTATCCAGAACGATCTCAACGAATTTTTAAATTTCAATAGAGAACGGTGACATTAATGTCAATTTGGTGTCGTTGCATTTGTGTGATCCAGGAGTTTATAGGCCTGTCCTTCTTTCGCGATGTTTTTGGAGCGTTCATTGATATTGCCTTTGTAACAGGGTTCAAATGATCTCTGATCGCAAAACCAGTTGAGCCGATCGCGCTTTATTTTTCGTGAGATGGTTTCTTTGACGTGAAGGCTTCCACCGATCTTCCATAGATCTCCTTCGATCAAGCTTTGTCGCTTCTGGTGTCATGCGAAGCATCTTGATCTTAGCTGCCGTTCATTTACTTTCATGTCCAACAATGTGAACAATTTGTTCGCTGGATGCACAACTGCGGTATGGAGCCTTTCTTTCAGCTTAGGGGGTAGTTTTCGTTCACAGAAGATAGCGGAATTTTCTCGCTACTTCATCCACCCTACACTTGCGCGATTTTTGGTCTTGTCATCGCAGGTTGCTTCGCTTTTAGTCATAGATTCTAGATATTTGGACTTTTCGTAATTGGGAATCACCGCTCCTTTCAAACTAATGTCTGGAATATGTCTGAGTTGATCAGAGAACAAACAGCACAAGTACTCTGTCTTTTTTGGATTAATGCGGTACTCATTTCCCTCCAAAACGTTTAACCATACGTCAAGGGCTCGTTGTAGGGACATAGGGTTCTCACTTACGATGTCTCCATCGTCGGCAAAGAATAACTGACCTACTTCAGCTTCCGTCACTTTACCTTCAGATAGTCAAGGACTGCAATAAATAGCAAATGACTTAAGACGCTTGCCTGTTGCACCTTAACTTCGATTGGGAACTCTTCGGTTACTCCAGCGGGGCATCTTACTCTTGTCTTTGTTCCTTTGTTTTCTTCGTCGATTGGGATTATTGCTCCTTCGGGATTATTCTCTAAAATTATAACTTCTCAGGAACGGCCTTAGGTTAGTTTTTGGGGTTATACATAGCACGGTGTTCCACAGTAGTCTAGGTTGTAGCATGCAAGTCCTGAGGTCGAAAGAAGGGTTAGTTCTAGTTGTTTTTCGGGCCAGACCTTAAACACAAGTTTAAGAAAAATAATAATAATACTATACTCGTACCAACGTTTCACTTCTTTTTTACAGGTGGACGAGAGATTTATTCCGTCGGGGCTTGAAGGGGCCTTTAATCGACGAAGAACTTTACGAACACAAGAAAGATTTAGATAGTGAAAGGGTGACTGACAAATTTGGCCGGCTGTGGGAGGAAGAGAAGGAACGCAAGAATCCAAGCGTTGTTCGATTGATATTTCGAGCCTATGGAAGTGGATTTATTCCTATAGGGGTGTTATACGCACTAGCAGAATCAGCAACAAAGTAAGTTTTATGATAATTTGCAGAACGATAACTACATATTACTCTTTTCTTCTGGACAGGTCACTTCAACCTTTGTTTCTTGGAAGCTTGGTGGCATATTTCGCAGTGGGACAAACAACGACTTCAAAACACGATGCGTATATGTACGCATTAGGCATAGTTTTGTGCTCCTTATTTTCAATAGCCACGTTACATCCAGTCATATTCTATATGTTTCAAATAGGCACCAAAGTGCGTCTAGCACTGTCAGGTCTCATTTACCGCAAGTGTCTTCAAGTTTCAAAGAGTGCGAGTAACGACGGAATGTGTGGTCAAGCAATCAATATAATATCGAATGACTTGGGACGTTTCGACGTAGCGCTATGTTTTCTCCAAGATCTGTGGAAAGGTCCATTAGAGTCGTTATTCATTGGCTACCTTATGTATAGAGAAATTGGAATCTCAGCTGTAATAGGAGTGTCGTTTATGCTTAGCTTTATTCCACTTCAAGCGTGGGCTGCGAAAAAGGCGGCATACTACAGACGGAAGACTGCAGAGCGCACAGACTTAAGAGTGAAGCTGATGAATGAGATCATTCAAGGCATTCAAGTGATCAAAATGTATGCCTGGGAGAAGTCATTCGCAAAGGTGATAGCAGACGTTAGGGTTAGGGAAGTGAATGCTGTTCGTGGCACCTCTTATATCCATGCGGCATTGAGTTGTACAGCGATGATCTCAAACATGTCCGTCTTCTTGAGTATTGTGTCTTATGCGTACCTGGGTGATGCGATTACAGCAAAACGAGTCTTTACAGTTTCGTCTTACTTTAGCATGCTGAATGAATCAATGCTACACTTTTGGCCGCTGGCCATAACATTTTGCGCTGAGGCTTTTGTATCAGCGAAGCGTTGTAAAGAGTTTTTGCTTGAATCGGAGGAGCGTTCACAGCCCAGCAAAGAAAAGCTTAAGCCGGATGTACAACGTCCAACGATAGTTATAGATAGTAAGATCGAGTCAAATGGTGATGCGTTGCATTCCTCAAGCCCTAAAGTTATACGGAGACAGTATAATCCCGATGCAGAGGACAAAAGTGTGGTGCTCAAGGATGCTTGTGCATCTTGGGATAAAATGGATGACAATAAGAATGCCGCTATTGATGACCTCAATTTGGATATTCAAGACAATATCTTAGCAGCTGTTGTGGGACCAGTTGGAGCTGGAAAGTCAACTTTGTTAAACGTTTTGTTGGGAGAAGTGTCTTTGAATCAAGGATCCGTGACTGTCAATGGAAAAATCAGCTATGCATCACAGGAGCCATGGGTTTTCGAAGGCACCATTCGAGATAACATAATCTTCATCGAGGATTATAACGAAAGACGTTATCAAAAAGTTCTGCGTGTCTGTGCCTTAGAGAGAGATTTGGAACTTTTGCCATATGGTGACCTGACTATCGTTGGTGAGCGTGGTGTGAGCCTCAGTGGAGGACAAAAGGCTCGTGTGAATCTTGCCAGGGCCATTTATCGTAAAGCCGATATATACCTGCTAGATGATCCACTATCTGCCGTAGATACCCACGTAGGAAAGCACATCTTCGAAAATTGTATTCGAGACTTTCTGTCAGGAAAGATACGAATATTGGTCACCCATCAGGTGCAGTACTTGTTTGATGTTGAGAAACTCATTCTGATGGGTGCCGGCCGGATTGTCGCTCAAGGAAGCTATCAAGAGCTTCAGGACTCTAAACAGTTTGAATTTCTGTCTCACACCAATCACGACGAAGGAGGCGTCGTTAACAGCAAAATCTCGAAGAATGACAGTGAAAAGAGTCTGGAGCACATAACCCAACAGATGCCCACCGAAGACTTGGCCGATGATAACAAGGAAATACAGGCTGTGGGTTCTGTGAAAATGAGTGTGTACGTTTCGTATTTTAAGGCGCTAGAATGCCCTATGGTACTGTTCTTCATTCTGGGACTGTTTGTTTTGGCCCGTGCTCTACTGTCCGGAGTTGACTACTTCCTTTCAAGATGGTTTGTGAAGATGTGAAATGGTCTACTTCTGATATCCTAATGTATTGTTTGTTTTTTAGGGCAATTTGGGAAGAAAATATGGCTTTAGCTCGACAGGAATTGATGGCTAATATTAATGAAACAGTACTGAATGATAATACCACCGCTTTCGAGGAAGACTTTCAAAAACTATCGGGTGAAGAAGCCCGTAGAACAAATATTGTTATATTCTACTCTGTGCTATTGGCAACCGCGTTCGTAGTGTTTCTCATCAGAACTTTCGGATTCTACAAAATGTGCCTTAAAATATCACTGAAGTTGCACGACAAACTGTTTCGTGGTATAACTCGGGCGACGATGTACTTTTTCAACAAGACTTCTTCAGGGAGAATTTTGAATCGGTTCTCAAAGGATATACGAACGGTGGATGTTGACTTGCCACATACACTGTATGATTGCTTATACGTAAGTACTTATTAGTAAACTTTATGGGTTTTGGTAATCAAATGACTTGCTACTCTTTAAGCAGTTGTTAAAGAAGTAGGATACACATGTACATACACAGTGTATACATATATATGTACGTATGTATATATGTATATGTTTAGTTTAGTAGATTTAGGTATATGGGTGTCCTGTGATTATAATATGAATCCGGGGTAGTCTTCAACTTAACTTTATGTAAGTCTTCCAGCTCGTTAACAGAGTGACTGTCAAGGGTCTTCAAGTTGGTTGTTTTCAACGTACATGGTGGTACAGGGTGGTTTTTACAATGTCTTCCACCACTTAGAACACAGTTATTTAAAGCGTTAGAAACCCAGTGATGTAGTGAAAGGAAAGGGTATAGGGAAGAAGAATTGAAAGGCGAAGGAAAAAGAGTAAGGTGACGATTGATCACGTGTCTGCCTAAAAGCTTGACGTTGAACACGATCAAGTGAACTTAAGTACGTGGCTAAAGCTCCCACCAGACATGCGAGTTATATTCAAGTTTCGGATGGATTTATTGATCTTCATTGATCTCAGCCAAGTCTGTAGGAGTGTAAAAACGTTTACATCTCTTGAGAAATCCGATACATCAACCGCCATCTTTCTCATCTTCAGTAATCTGCTGATTCCAGCGAAGGTCTGCAATAGTTGGGATCTAGAGATATAAGATTTTGGTAAGACTAGAAAAATGACACTTTCCACAACCGCCGTCGGCCGTGTACAACCAAAGTATCACGCTTGCGCTCTTGAAGTAACCCCTGGATAGTAGCAAGTGCACTGTATTGCGTCCCTTTTACTGTAGACTCTGTTCTAAAGCAGAATTGGTTAACTTGATTATAATTTACGTATGTTGCGATTCAGATTAGTTGTAAGGATTTCGACCTTAATTAAGAGTAAAGAAACGATAAAATAGTTTTTATGAAGAAAGTTAATTTGTCTTGTCATCTTCAAGCCGTCTGCAGTTGAACACAAAAGTATACTTTTGCTTCTTCTTCTTCCTTATATCAGCGAGGCTATGATCCAAAAACAAGGGATCACAACCCTCCCACTTCACCGCATTTCTACTGATCCGCCTGTGGGGTTCGCCTATTTGACCTCAGAAAATATCGGCAGGCCTCCCGATTTTGGTTACTGAGGCCAATGAAATGTCGATGTCGTCGCATTTGTCTGATCCAGGCGTTTATAGGCCTGCCTTTCCTACATCGCGATGTCTTTGGAACGTGCATTGATATTGCCTTTTTAACAGGGTTCAAATGATCTCTTCTTTGAATGTGGTAATACCAACTGAGCCGGTCGCGCTCTATTTTTTGTACGATGGTTTCTTTGATGTGAAAGCTTCCACGGATCTTCGAACTTCTTATTCGATCAAGCTCTGTCACTCCTGCTGTCATGCGAAGCATCTTCATCTCAGCTGCCGTTAATTTACTCTCATACTTTTTGTACATCGTCCAACATTGTGAACCGCATGTGAGCGCTGGACGTACAACTGCGGTGTAGAGCCTTCCTTTCAACTTAGGGGACATTTTTCTGTCACAGAAGATAGCAGAATTTTCTCGCCACTTCGTCCACCCTACGCTTACACGATGATTGATTGATTGTCATCAAGACCGGACGTGTTTTCTTTAATAGTGTCGTGGGGTGCGCGCTTATTTCTTGAATTTAAATCGTCCTAAAATAAGTTAATCAATAAAAATGAACTGCGTGGCTTGCGAAGAAAAAATAGAGCGAAGTGATGCATCTAAAATCACCTGCTCTGATTGCTCTTGCATCTTTCACTGCGCATGTGTAAATATTAATACTTCCGATAAAGAGTATATGAATTTAAATGGCATTAAATATCGATGTGACAAGTGCTCTGCGCTACGGCGTAAATCTCTACAACAACAACCCGTAGGGTCAATGGTCGCTAAATCGCAGTCGCAGAAAAACTTTTGAACAAACTTTGAACTTTTCGCACTTGGGAAGCACTGTTCCATTCAAATAAATGTCTGGAATAGGCCTGAGTGGATCAGAGAACGGGCAGCACAAGTACTCTGTCTTTTTTGAACTAATGTGATACCCATTTCCCTCCAAAACGTCCACCCACACATCAAGTGCTCGTTGCAGGGATGTAGGATCCTCACTTATGGTGGCTCCATCGTCAGCAAAGAATAACTGATGTACCTTGGGGTCCATCACTTTACCTTCAAGCAGATAATCAAGGACTGTAATAAAGAGCAAAGGACTTAAAACGCTTCCCTGGTGCACCCCGACTTTGATTGGGAACTCTTCGGTTACTCCAGCGGGGCATCTTACTCTTGTCTTTGCTCCTTCGTACATGTCCATGATCATCTGTACATAGGTTTCTGGAACCCCTCGATGTCTTAGCGCCACCCATATCAGATCTCGTGGTTGTCTTTCGAATGCCTTTTCAAAGTCAACCAATACAATATGCAAATCCCTTAAGGAATCACGATGTTTTTCCATTATGATCCTTATACTTTGGATTGCATCTGTGGTTGATTTACCAGAGACAAACCCGCACTGATCATCAGATAGTTTCGTGTATCACCCTTCCCTTTGTATACAGGGAGAAGGTATACTCGGCATTGGATCACCTCTCACGAATTTGGAGATGAGAATTCTGAGCCATCTGAACCCGATGTCTGCCATCTTTTTCCAGAACTCAGAGGGTATCTCGTGCGGCCCAACCGTTTTTCGTTTTTTGGAGTATTTGACCGCCTCACTAACTTCTTCGACTGTAATGTCGGGTACTTCTTCACAGTTAGGGGTGGCTCTTGGCAAGTATAGCCGGGGAAACTGTTCATTTAAAAGTTCTTCACAATACTGCCGCCACCTCTGCAGAATTTTGTCGTCATCCACAAGAAGCTGGCCATGAGCATTGCTAATGAACTTTGGCGAACGAATCTCCTGAGCATTCCTCCTTCTTCGGGTGGCTATTTTGAAGATAGTGGCGCTCCGTACTCTCTGCTTGAAGCTGAGCTCACTTCTTCTTCGCTTTTTTCTTGCAGCATCTGTATTCTATTTTGAGGCGAACTGTTTCTTCACTATTATTAGAGGGGCACTTTGACCAAGCTTTAAAAGCCGCTTTCTTCTCATTTATCACTTTCTTAGCTTCATCACTCCACCACCATGTTTCTTTGGCGTGTTGATGGTGGCCTTTTGAAGCTCCTAGCAGTGATTTGACCTTCTTTAAGCAAGTTCGCTGTAGGGAATCCCACATATTTTGTGCTCTGCACTATTCATTCTCAGCTCCGTTGATGGTGTGAGAGAGGTAATTTTTCATTACGAAAACAAAAGCCTCGCCTTTTTCTTTGTCCAGATTGTACCACTTGATTTTCTCAGAGACCCTTGTTTGTTTGCTTTTCTTCGGTGTTTTCATAAAAATTTCTGTTAGCAGGAGACGGTGTTGCCGAGCGATTGCCTCTCCCAAGATCACTTTGCAATCTTTTACCCGAGGCTTCATGAAACTGGCTACCAAATGGTAGTCAATCTGAGTTTCATCTCCATCACTGCTGTAAGTGATCAGGTGTCGGCTTTGTTTGATGAACATGGTATTTAACACGATAAGACCGTGTGATTTGCGCATGCTTAGGATGTCTTCACCAGGAAGGTTCCTGGTGCCATATCCTAGTCCTCCATGGCAGTCTTCATAGTCTTCGTTTGATTTCCCGACATGTCCATTCAAATCTCCTCCAACAAACAGAAATTCTTCCTTTGGGATGTTCTTAAGGAGATTGTGGAAATCTAGCCAAAATGGATCTTTATCTCTCTGATTGCACCCATTGTGGGGAGCATATGCACTGACAATATTCCACACCTCTCCTTGTATTACTAGTTTGAGAGACATCAAACGGTCGCTGGACATCAAAATGCTGAAGACGTTTCCAAGTAGCTCTGCCGCAAGGATGATACCGATTCCGTTCTTAGTCTTTTCCGTTCCGTAGTAGAACATCTTGTAATCTTTTGTTATATTCGCTGCAGTGATATTCTTAGCCCGTCCCTGCACGGAGAACAAAAGTATACTTTTGCTGACTATTAAGATTGAAATAGGGTATCCTTTTTTTATTTAACAAAAAAATTCTTATTTTTCAGTTTGCCATGAATGTGTCTGGAGTTCTTATAATTGTTGCCATCGCAAACTACTGGCTGCTGTTACCAGCTTTAGTTATCGTTTTCCTATTGTACGTAGTCCGGAGTTTTTATATAAGTACCAGTAGAAGCATAAAACGAATAGAATCAATTTGTAAGAATCAAAATAAGTCTGCTCGGCTACTGTTAATTCTTAACTTTTTAATTTCAGCTCGTAGTCCGATTTATTCTCTAACGAATCAGACATTTCAAGGCCTAACAACGATAAGAGCTTTAGAGGCTCAAAGTGCCCTTGAAGGAGAATTCCATTCATATCAGAATACAAATACTTCATCCTGGTACCTCTTTTTAGCATGCAATCGTGCCTTTGCGTTGTGGTCTGACTGTATTTGTTTCGTTTATACATTAGTGGTGATCTTTAGCTTTCTTGTACTTAATCACAGTTTCTATAGTGGTGACGTCGGTCTCGCAATTGTCCAATCCCTAACTATGGTTGGAATGTGGCAATGGGGAATGCGACAAACGGCCGAACTTGAAAATCAAATGACCAGCGTCGAGAGAGTACTTGAATATACAGAAACTCCATCAGAGCCACCACTGGAAACTTTAGAAAAGTTCAAGCCCAAGAGTGAATGGCCAAGCAAGGGAAAGATTGAGTTTGACAACTTTAAAATGCGATATTCCCCGGAAGAGCCACTGGTGTTGAAAGATTTAAACTTCATTATAGAACCCAAGGAGAAAATTGGAATTGTGGGTCGAACTGGTGCTGGCAAGTCATCCATCATTCAGTCGGTATTCCGTTTGGCTTGCAACGAAGGTATTATAAAAATCGACGGTTTAGATATTGAGAACTTGGGCCTCCACGATCTACGAAGTAAGATATCCATCATTCCCCAAGACCCAGTGTTATTCTCTGGAACGCTTCGTTACAACTTGGATCCATTCGAAGAGAAAAGCGATGATGAATTGTGGAAGTCGTTGGAGGATGTTGAGCTGCGTTCCTATGTGTCAACCCTAATTGGAGGCCTCCATTGCCGAATGTACGATGGGGGTTCAAACTTTAGCATGGGTCAAAGGCAGTTGGTATGTCTGGCTCGTGCTATTCTCAGAAATAATAAAATTCTTATCCTCGATGAAGCTACAGCTAATGTCGATCCTGAGTAAGTGGTTTTTTTTTTTAGAATGGCTTCTATAACAGGTATGAATGAAATATTGGTTTTCTCTTTCAGAACTGATAAGCTAATTCAAAAGACAATTCGAACCAAATTCGCTGAATGCACTGTCTTAACAATCGCACATCGCTTGCACACGGTAATGGACAGTGATCGAGTAATGGTCATGGACGCTGGTCAAGCTGTAGAGTTGGCTCATCCTCATGATCTTCTTGAGAGAACAGATGGATTCTTGCGAAAACTGGTTGAGCAAACGGGCTTTGCAACTGCCTCTGCTCTAAAGGAAACTGCCGAGAAGAACTACAAAGACAAATACAGGGACGAGTCACAGCTTTAGTCTGTGTCTCATTTTAGATAGAAATGTAGGTTCTGCAGTAGCTATGTAGTTTAATTGTTAAAATTTTAATCTGTTGTTTTTTGGTATTTTTTTTTTTTTACAAATTGTCGAATTATTTAAAATTATAAATATTGTGACTTTATAAGCATCGCATTCGAAAGAACTTAATTTACATACATAATATTAATAACGGACTATTTTTCTATTGCATTTAAAGTTTATTTTAAAATAGATACTTAAATTTATATGAAAATGTATACGAAGAGGGTTGTTTTAAAAATTCTCGGCCTAACTAAATAATATTATAATAAATATTATTTTTATGTTGAACTCTTTTATTTTCTGCTGTCAGAAAATTTATTGTGGGCGCCGTAGAGCAAGTAGGTAGTGGACCACTGCGCGTGAGGTTCCAAGTTCGAATCCCAGAAACCACCAACAAGTTTTTTCATGGTCGCACTTCTAGCGAACGTCCGACAAACATCCGAGAGTATTGTTGTCACGAGAAAGCTTCTCAAAACAAATTGCCCTTCAGATACGGCAGTAACTGTAGATCGTGTGAAGAATACCATATAACGCATACAGAACGAGTGGTTGCGAGAAGGTAGGCACTGGCACTTAAAGGGCTGTTGCGCAAAATACTTATTTATTTTAAGAACATTCATTTATTCCCCAATATGTGTATGTAGCTATAATTTCTGTTACGTTGGACTATTATAGTATACAAGCAAGCTACTTCGACATATTCAGAGGTGATTTATTTCATTATAATACATTTTATTGCATAACTCTATCATACCTAAAGCTATGGAGAACACCTTCCAATTCTAACATGTTAATAATTCAGAAGTTATAAGACACATTCTCTCAAATCTATCGATTGGGGCTATTCAGATTTAATTTCCATATGAAGTATCTAGAAGTAATTCTAGATCAAAAACTTTTTTTTAATCTACGATTTGAAAAACCTTATCGGCAACGAATTTCAAACGAGGAAAAAAATTTCCTCTGGAAAAAATTGGTATCATGAAAATAATTACCAGCGGAATTTCAACGTGATTTCCCTCGGAATTTTTTAGGTAATTTGATGGTGGAATCCAAAACAAAAGCAGCAATTCTTGCATATAAGTTGGTTTTTTATGTAAATTTTGTTGTTTTTTGAAGCGAAAGCGAAAATAGAGTTCACATTGCACGAATTGCAGACTCACTAGGGCGATTATGTTGACCGAAAAATTTACGAATTTTACGAAATGTTACTTTTACAGATCGCCCATTTTCGTAATAAGATTGAAATTGCAAAAGATTGTACTTGACATTTGTCGAAAAGATCAATCACATTGAACTCAGTAAATGACAGTAATTGAAAGCCAACATCCACAGCATCTGTTTGCTCGCCCTTTATTCCTAGATACAAATACATATATTCACGGTTATCGGGAATAAATTTTCCCTCGGAGTTTTTCCCCGAACAAAAATTAGGTATCTTCAAAAATAGGAAAAAAATTCATCGGGGAGAAATTACATACCGCGATCGCGTTGAAAATTCTCCCGAATTGTCATTTATGATACCTACATATTTTTTTCCGGGGAATTATTTTCTCTTTTTCGAAGATACCTAATTTTTGTTCGGGGGAAAAATTCCGAGGGAAATTTTATTCACGATAACCCTGATTAACAGAAAGAAACATCTCTGCATCGAAATCCGAAATATAGCAACGTTTGAGTAGTGCATATTCCAAAATAAATTCTTTGATAACTAAACACCAAAAAAATACGAAAGGTACAACCACTCACAAAACAACCCCTCGCAATAATACCCACACCAGTACGTACATATGTACATACTCGTATATATGTATGTACACTATCTCGAAGAGAATTTTTTGTCTATTTTTTCGCCTTCTTTGTGCTTTGTCATTTCGGTTTCGATGTATACTTTCCTGTGAGAAGTAAGCACACGCCACCTAGCGAATACTGACGGTAAGAATAAACTTCGTCTGATGAGAATACTATTATCACAGATAATAAAGTTTATTATCTGTGCTATTATACTCGTATGTATATACAATGCTATTATCAAAGTTACATACGATGGGTCTAATCATCACGTTCTGCACAGGGGAAGGTTGTCTGAAGAATTCGAGATTCAAGGTGGGGTAAGACAAGGCTGTATTCTTTCACCAATACTATTCTTATTGGCGATTAACGATGTGCTTCGTGTAGCTTTGTCGACGGGAAACGGAGGAATTCGATGGACTTTTATATCCCAACTGAAACATCTTGACTACGCTGACAATGTATGCTTACTATCACACAGAATTATGGACCTCCACCAAATGACAGCAGATGTAGAGAGCGAGGCAGGCATCGTCGGGCTGAAAATGAATACGGTAAAAACTAAAACGATCGGCCTTGGAATAAACTCATCAGCTCAAATATGCATTGCTGGACAACCGGTGGAAAGAATAGATGATTTCCAGTATCTTGGGAGTATTGTCTCGACTGATGGTGGAACCGAACTGGATATAACCAACAGGATCGCCAAACTTCAAACTTTTCACTAGAAAGCCTGCGCACCATCTTAAGGATTTTCTACTTACTTACCTAAGTGGCACTACAGTTCGGGGTGAACCTGGGCCTTAACAAACAAGCCTCTCCATTTAGCTCGGTCTTTAGCTAATTGCATCTAGTTCCGCACTCCAAGTTGGTCGAGGGCCCCTTAAAATTGTGCGAGGTCCCCCTTTAAATTGTATAGCTGTACAGCTGTACAGTATATTTCGTCATTGAATCTTCTCCTCCAAAACCGGTGAACGTAAACGGAACCGAATATCTTACGAAGAATTTTTTTTCGAAACAACCAAGGATTTCTTCATCCGCTTTAAAAAAAAGTCCATGTTTCAGCGCCGTAAAGCAGGACTGAGATGATCAGGGTCATATTACTGTTCAATTGCCTTATTAGCTAAAAAAAAAAAACGCCGATTGGCAAGAGTTCGCATTTGCTTGATATCTGCGCTGGTGTCGTTTTCAGAATTTATAGCAAAATCAAGGTAGACAGAGTCCCTTACTACCTCGAAGTTTTAGTTGGCCACTGTAACGTTCTGCTCAATCGTCGGTGTTGATTGTCCGTTCTTGCCGGCAGTATATACTTAGTCTTGCCCTCGTTTATCGCTAAACCCATCTTAGCCGCTTCTGCTTCAATGCTTGCAAACGCACCGGTGACAGCCTGCTGAGTTCTTCCAATAATGTCAATATCGTCGGCGGGCAAACGATGCTGATTAAGGATTTTCTGGCCCAACCGTATCTCTAATGAACACCTCTACCAGGGAACGGGTCAGGAACCAACCGACATAACCCTCCAATGACGGAGTCGTAGTGGATTCGTCACACGTTTCGAAAAGGTGACAGTTCTCTTTAGCTCTAGATGGCAACATTTCTGGCAATCTGAGATCATTGCGCAGAACAGTCAAGAAGGAGGCACGGCAATTGGGGAAAAGTTGAAGAGAACTTGTCAGAAACCGTACGCTATGGTGTGTAGGCGTAGTAGAGGCCCTAGAACCCACAAGGAGACACAGGGCATACGTAAAAAGTTTGAAAAACAAATCCAGAAACAGTAATATGTGGCTTGATGATGCGAAAGTGCCAAAGATAAGCTGTAAAAGTATTTGTTTCTTCGAAGGGGTCTCTTTTTTGTCCTACAAGCTCCTGCTTGGAGCCTGACGTCGCGGTAGTGTACTAAAGAAAATTGGGCACTCACACATAATCTAGGCATACTCGTATGTAAGTGCTCCTACTGATAATTGAAAAAGTTCTCCTGCGATACCTGGTGGCGATAAGAATAAGAAAGATAATATCATATAAATTTGACAGCTACTAAATCTGTATAGATCTCAGTGAAAAACAGCGGAAATAAGTGGGAAGTAAAGAAGACAAATTAAAGTGTTTCCTTAGTAAGAACATGTGTTATTTACAAGATTCGAAGTGGAAAACACATGAAGATTATGATTTCAAATTTGGATTGGATTATTTTTTGTAATTCCATTTCCTCTGTAGGAATCACATTGAGGAACGCCACAATGCGAGGTTTTATTACTCACAAAAAGCCAGATCACTCGTACACTAACCATTCACTTTATTTGTTAAGAGTTTTGAATATGTTCACAAAAGACAGTGCATGTTGTTCAAACTTTATTTCTGTACTTTTTTCTTTATTCCTTTCCAATTAACAATTAAAAGGCCTTCTCCTTTATTGTTTACTTCGTCCTTATGCGTTTTCTATACAATTGTGCCTGAGCTGTCAAATTCGATGGTACTAACTCACTTTTAAAAATCACCACCCGAGGTTTGCCTCCAATAGTTAATCTTCTTCTTCCTATTTCGGCGAGGTTATGATCCGAAAACAAGGAATCATAACCCTCAAACTTCACCGTAATTCTACTGATCCGCCTGTGGGGTTCGCCTGTTTGACCTCAGAAAATATCGGCAGGCCTCAAGATTTTGGATCACTCGGATACTGAGGCCAATGAAATGCCGATGTCGTCGCATTTGTCTGATCCAGGCTTTTATAGGCCTGCCTCTCCTGCCTCGCGATGTCTTTGGAACGTTCATTGATATTGCCTTTTTACTTTTTAACAGGGTTCAAATAATCTCTTCTTTGAACGTGGCAATACCAGCTGAGCCGGTCGCGCTCTATCTTTCGTAAGATAGTTTCCTTGACGTGAATGATTCCACGGATCTTCGAACTTCTTATTCGATCAAGCTTTGTCACTCCTGCTGTCATGCAAAGCATCTTCATCTAAGCTGCCGTTAATATACTCTCATACTTTTTGTACATCGTCCAACACTGTGAACCGCATGTGAGCGCTGGACGCACAACTGCGGTGTAGAGCCTTCCTTTAAATTTAGGGGGCATTTTTCGGTCACAGAAATAGCAGAGTTTTCTCGCCATTTTATCCACCCTACGCTTACGCGATGATTGATGTCGTCATCACGCGTCGCTTTGCTATTGGTCATAGAACGCAGATATTTGAGCTTTCCGCACTTGGGAAGCACTGTTCCATTCAAATAAATGTCTGGAATAGCCTGAGTGGATCAGAGAACGGGCAGCACAAGTACTCTGTCTTTTTTGAATCAATGCGATACCCATTTCCCTCCAAACGTCCAACCACACATCAAGTGTCCGTTGCAGGGACGTAGGATCCTCACTTATGATGGGTCCATCGTCAGCAAAGAATAATTGATGTACCTTGGCGTCCGTCACTTTTCCTTCAAGCAGATAGTCAAGGACTGTAATTAAGAGCAAATGACTTAAGACGCTTCCCTGATGCACCCCGACTTTGATTGGGAACTCTTCGGTTACTCCAGCGGGGCATCTTACTCTTGTCTTTGCTCTTTCGTACTTGTCCATGATCATCTGTATATAGGTTTCTGGAACCCCTCGATGTCTTAGCGCCACCCATATCAGATCTCGTTGTTGTCTGTCGAATGCCTTTTCAAAGTCAACTAATATAATATGCAAATCCTTGAAGGAATCACGATGTTTTCGATTATGATCCTTATTCTTTCGATTGCATCTGTGGTTGATTTACCGGCTACAAACCCACACTGATCATCAGATAGCCGTATTATTTTTCTCAGTCGGCTACCTAATACTTGCTCAACGATCTTCATGGTGTGTGACATCAGCTTGATCGAACGGTAGTTATCACAGCTTTGCGTATCAGCCTTTCCATTGTATACAGGGAGAAGGTAGCTTTCCCTCGATTGATTCGGCATTGGATCACCTCTCATAAATTTGGAGATAAGAATTCTAGGCCATCTAAACCCGATGTCTCCCATCTTTTTCCAGAGCTCAGAGGACATCTCGTCTGGCCCAACCGCTTTTAGTTTTTTTGGAGTATTTGACCGCCTCACTAACTTCTTCGACTGTAATGGCGGGTATTTCTTCACAGTTAGGCCATACAAAATTTGTGGGAATCCCAGTATACTTGTGGACCATTCCTTATTCCTGGTACTCGGCCTTAAAGTCCTCAAAAGCAAATCCGCCCCAGAGTATTTAAGTTTGCGTTCTCTTAAGAAAGTTAAGTTCAAGAGCTCTCTTGCGGTAAGCCCCAAATAGTTTCTCTTGAAAAAGCACAAATAAATCTCTTATGTATGTATATTATGTTAACTTTTTTTGGAACCAGTGAATTTCATGAATTTATATGTTAAATCAAAATTTGACGAAGCCAAGAACGAAGAGAAACCCCCGTACAACATACCGATTGCCCCACTTGGTGAAATTATTAATCGCCGCCTAATGCTTATGCTCCATCAGTTCTCTGCTGGCGCCCGTAGTTCGCGAACGTCGTTTATCTTGTTGACTCGAACATTTCACATTCTGACGGGAAACGGTTTGGTTCTGGTATAAATCGGCCGAACCTCACTTGGGGTATCCCACTCAAAGTGCGTTTCTCCAGTGCTAAAGACATTTGCGTGACGTCATACTGTCTGGCACGCGATTTCTTTGTCTACCTACTGTCGTGTTTCCTTTTGCGGTTTAGTAGTGATTCGTCGTTCAGTGACCTCTATTTATAGTGTAGTGTTTATAAAATTTGACCCAAAAGGTGCGAATTACAAATTACAGTGGATGGATAGACTTTTACAAGAGAAAAAGTGTCCGAGTGCTTTTTCTTTTCGTTCGTGTGTGTGTGTGATTGAGTGAAACCATCTGCATGCTGCTTTTGGTGTTTTCCCCGTTCTTTGTAAAAAAGGTGTCTAGCAGAAAAGAAGAGAGTAGCAGCGGCAAACCAATAGAACAAATTTAAATCAATATGAATCGGACAAAGAGAAAAGTTGAGAGACCGCCAAATCCAATATTGAAAGCGAATTTCCTCTCAAAGTGGAGTTTCTGGTGAGTGGATCTGAATCAAAATTTACACTACACACGTCACACGTGTAACGGACGACACAATCTACTCCATCGATTACTATACCGTCATTGTACGAGTGCCGAGTGGTTATCTGGTAACCTTGGGCATATAATGTTGTATTTGAGATTATTTTAGGGGAAATCGAATTTATATTAGGAATTTCGGTCGGCGAGACATGGAAGGGGTGGGTTGGGCTATGTCGTGTTGACAACAGTAATTTCCTTTATCGATATGCTTTACGTGTGGTAGGCTTTCCGTATAATTTTTGTCTTCTGACTAATGACAAGATGGTTATCGTGTTTTTGGTAATTTATGTCACGTGCCCTCACTCGCCCACTCATTAATCTCGCATTTGGTTGTAATTGCGAAGATTCGTAAGAGAGAACCAAACGGGATCCTTTTAGCAATTAAACGGATGAGTGTTGCCACTGTAAAGGGTATCTGCAGAAGCAAATTTTGCTAACGTTAACATTTCGCAAGATTCATTATGCGACAGGTACTCGTACAAATAGACGTGAATATGTAAAGGGTCATTAATTAAGTGTGATACATCTTTGAATTTAAGTAAAACAAGTCGTATTTGCGGTATTGTGGATATTTTTTGTTTAAAGCTAAAGAGCATTCGATACCATTATGTCGTAAAAGTAATATCGTCCAAATGGCCTCCACGACTGCTTGACGGCGGCCATCCGAGAGGTCCAATTTTGGATGACTCGGACACATATGTAACTTGGTCTCAATCTCGCCAATGACGCGAACAACGTTGTCCTCAACGTCGGCAATTGTTGCTGGGGTATTAGCATTGACCAGAGATTTAGCGCAACCCCAAAGAAAAAAGTCTAAGGACGTAAAATCGCACGATCTTAGCGGCCAATTGACGTCGCTCCCCATTGACAGTCAACGCCGGCCCACGCACATCTTTAAAAAAAATATGGTCCGATTATGCCGTCAGTCCATAATCCACACCAGTGAGTTTTTCAGTATGCAAAGGTGTTGGCATAATCTCTCTTGGATTTTCATTGTTCCGAAATCGATAATTTTGTTTGTTCACGTAGCCATTCAGCTAAAAATGTAAATCGTACGTAACGCGCAGAACGTTCTGTGATCAGAACTCGAACTTTGATAATAAATTTTTACGATTTTGATGCGTTGATGAATCGTGTAGCGCTTAATGGTAAAATTGTGACTATGACAGAACACAAAGAAAGCCGAATGACAGCAAAATATTGGCTGCCAAAGTTCTATCAGTAGTTACTGAATGGCCCTTTACATGTCGTCATCTACACTGCGAATGCGAAAGGCATTCTCGGGTACAGAGTTCGATTGCATGAATTACCTACATATGTACATTAGACAGGAGCGCGCGCTCGCGCGGTACGATTGACCGCAAAACAGAATCTCTAATAATGAAATCTCGCATTGTTTTGGTCACGGGAATGTGGATTACGTCCTACATGTGTGGAATGTCAATAAAAGTTGACAGTTCGCAAAAAGCATTCGCTTATTCGCGGAAAATCGGCGAATTGTTAATTTCTTCGCAGAAACTAATTACAATTCGACTTTTTATATTTTAATCGATAGATAAATTAAGCTCCGTTCCTTTGGAATAATAAAATTACCAAGAGCGTGCTTATAAATGTGCTAAAAACTGTTTGTTCGCAGTTCGGGCATTCGCAGGGCGCTGAGCTGTGAATGGACCTTAACTGCATGTGCGTTACTGCCCATTTTATTCATTTTGCTGCCGAAATATTTATTGAGCTACCAATTTGACGATCTATTTCTTTTTTAATTTGTTATTGAACATACCTACATTTTGTATTTTCATATCGATCAAAACTTCTGATTTGCGAGATTTTGATATTCCATTATTTTGATATGCGAGATTTCGATACGCGAAATTTTGGAATGTGGTCAATCTTTCCCAGCTCTACATTATACTCGCCCAAACTTGTCAAATGAAGAACTACTTTGATCTGAGACGACTTTCTGATACTTTGGCATGTAAGACAAACTGGTAGAACACAATGGCGTCGCCGTCGTAGTCACGTCCGTACGTCCTGTCAAAAGCTGAAATACATGCAAATGAATAAAAGTGAATACAATAAGCCGCTGTCGTGGTTGTAGTTGTAGTCGTATAAAGTTGGAATATTTTTAATATTTGTCGCTCGACAAGGCTGAAAAGTGTGCGCAAGCTCAAGAGACAGCGACTACGACTAGAACAGCGACATCATTGCGTTCTGTCAGTAATAGTGAGTCCTTAAAACAAAAAAAAATAAATTGTTATTTAGAGGTATAGCTGAATGAGCGTAAAGCTTATTTCATGATTTTCATCGACTTAAATTACTTAATTTGCTATAACTTTTAAGCCGAACAAGATTTTTAAGCGAATACTTCAGAGCAAAGCTGTAAAAGAATGCAATCACATCTGAATGTAATTCTTTTGACTTCACTGAGAAATATTTCAATTGAATGACTTCAATTTTGATTTCAACTTGGGAGAAAGTTTTGAAGTAATGACTGGGGCAATCATTTTCAGCAGTCAAAATCTTGAAGTCATAAAGAATGCAATCGAATGCATTCAATGACTTCAAAGACTTCAAGGACTTCAACTGACTTAAAATCGAATGAATGCATTCAATGACTCCAAAGTGAATTCAATGAATGGGGAGCAATCAAAAGGATTGCATTCGTTTTGACTTCAAGATTTTGATTGGTGAAAATGATTTATTTTTACCAACTTGAAGTCATTGAATTGAAACATAACCATAACATTTTTTAGTATGACTTAAAGGAATGCAATCCGCAGTGATTACATTCTTTTAGAGCCCTTTACACATTTTATTCTTTACCTAACATTTTAGTATTTTTACAGTTTTAAAACTATGGTAAAACTTAACTAATTTCGAAGTTAAGATGTACTTCCACGTTACAAAGGTATCATATTTAAACTTAAAAACCAAACGTTTTTATTTGTTTGCCTGCTTCAATTAGAAATCCAGACATAGGCGACGATATGTATTATAGTTTATGTGCTGTTTACTCACCTAATGTGTAAACAACACCAATAAATAAAATTTACCAATTTGGACTCAAAAATTGAGAAAACCTTTAATCCATCTGTGACGGATTGTATAACAACCTGCCCCTTATCGTTTAGCCCAGCTCTCATAAGTGGGCTTGTTGTTGTCCTTCTTCTCCCTTTTATCAGCGAGGTTATGATCCGAAAACAAGGGATCATAACCCTCCCACTTCACTGCATTTCTACTGATCCGCCTGTGGGGTTCGCCTGTTTGACCTCAGAAAATATCGGCAGGCCTGCCGATTTTGGATCACTCGGTTACTGAGGCCAATGAAATGCCGATGTCGTCGCATTTGTCTGATCCAGGCGTTTATAGGCCTGCCTTTCCTACATCGCGATGTCTTTGGAACGCGCATTGATATCGCCTTTTTAACGGCGTTCAAATGATCTCTTCTTTGAACGTGGCAATACCAGCTGAGCCGGTCGCGCTCAATTTTTTGTACGATGGTTTCCTTGATGTGAAAGCTTCCACGGATCTTCGAACTTCTTATTCGATCAAGTTTTGTCACTCCTGCTGTCATGCGAAGCATCTTCATCTCAGCTGCTGTTAATTTACTCTCATACGTTTTGTACATCGTCCAACATTGTGAACCGTATGTGAGCGCTGGACGCACAACTGCGGTGTAGAGCATTCCTTTCAACTTAGGTGGCATTTTTCTGTCACAGAAGATAGAAGAAGAAGATGGACTTGCTGTTGTCCATTAAAACTATATACCTAAAACTGATATATTAAATTTTTCAAAAATTATATGAAATTGTGTTTTTTGAAAAAAATATGTGACCATATGTTGTGTCTGAACGAATTGTAGAGAAAGTCAATCCCAACATATTTTCTTAACACAACTTTTCACGATTAAAATATATTATAGGTGTGCTTGTGGGCGGATATAATTTTTTTTTTAATTGTTTTATAATTCTACTCAAATTTTTATTTTTTTTTGTTGGTGCTTCAGTAGGCTGTCCAATAACTCTTATCTGTGATTACTTCAGCACATCTTTTGGGCATAGAAGCAATAAGGGGCTTGTCAATTCCATTGAAATAGCTTGCCATTCACTATTTAAAACTTCGAAGATACCTTTGGTTAGGGAAAAACGCTGTCCCCGTAGTCGTTATTTGAGCACACCCTACTGATTTAAAATCAGAGGATTGTCAAGGCCAATCGAAAATCTTTACTTCTTTTGATGACAAGAATTCTTTTAAGTACTTTGAAGTATGTTTGGATCGTTGTCGTGCTGAAACTTCCACAACAATGGCATCTCATCAGCATGCCGAAAGCGATCCATAACTCCTTTGATTTCAAACCGAGGTGCACACCAGGTCCGAAAAACTGCCGTCATCATAGCAGAACCTCAATGCTTAAGGGTAACTCGAACATGCTGCCGAATGTAATGAGTACCTGGCTCTCGTTGTACGTAGTAATACCACCCGAAGATAGAACATTGAATTTGCTCCCGTCGCTGAATAATGGGGTCTTTGATTGCTGAAGTAATCAATCTTTTCGGATAATTTGGTCACTCCAGCGCGGACTCGGAAGGTTTGTAGCCGTAAATCCATCAGTTCTTCCATCAATTAGTGTGCAAATGAGTCTGTGGAGCTCCACGCATGTTCTTCTTTGAAAAGGAAAGAAAAAATTAAAAACAAAACCTTCATGCCCATGCCCCTCTTGTTAGGAATAGCAGTATTTAAGTCCAGTCAACTCACTATCTGAATTGACCTAAAGTCAACTGCTACCCCAAATAGGAATAGACCGAAACTTATCTTCAAATATGCATAGCAAAAGATTCATTTCAAAATCTGGCTTAAAGAATTTACAAGATACGACATATCTTTACGTTCTGCACTAATTTTTTGTTTTTTCCAAGCGCCTTGAAGATCTTACGGAGAAGAATACAGATCTCAGGACTGGAGGAACATTCTTTAATCAATAAACAAATTTTCGGGCACAATTGGTTTATTCAGAGTTATAAAATCTATCTTAATGGATTTAGAGTTATGTAATTTATAGTAATATACTAGCGTTACCCCGTCCGCTGCGCTAGACGTTTCCTTTATTTGTTTGCTAAATTAGAAAATATTTCTTTTTTTCTTTCAAATTAATTTATTGTAAGGCTCTGTGATAAACAATATTTTTGGTTTTTCCTTCATATGTGAACACAAACAAATCAGCAGGTTTCCCTACACGTGAACAGGCTACATACAATTGTCCATGTGAGAAACAAATATTTTCCAAATTCAAACCACACGCCTGCAAAGATTGTCCCTGCGCTTTATTGATAGTCATTGCAAAAGCCAGTCGCACTGGAAACTGCAAACATTTAAATTCGAATGGCATGTCTGTTGGTATCTCCGGTATACGTGGAATTAAAATGTCTTCACCTTTGAATTTCCCATTTAAAATAGTGGATTCAATAACGTTGGTCATTAGCTTCTTAACCGCAAGTCTTGTGCCATTGCACAATTTTGGTTGGTTGATATTACGAAGCATGATGATTGGCGCTCCAACTTTCAATTGCAATATGTGCGGTGGCAGGCCTGGTAAATCCAATGAATTTAAAAATTCGGTGGGATAATTGACCACCTCATCTTCATTCATAATGGTATCGACTGACTTGAATGTGAACACTTCTCCTGGTATCTCTTTTAAAATGACGTCAATAATTTCTGTAACGTCTTTGTTTTTTGCCGCCAATATAGCTCTTTTGCTCAGCCAAACATGTGTCTTGTATTGTTGTACAATGTTTGGAAAAACTTTTCGAATCAATTCTTCTTTTGATTGAACTATATTGCAAAAATTGGTTGGTAACGTTATTAAGCCAGTTTCATTGTCTATCGGCATTTTTTCATCGCCAATTTTCAACAACTGCTTTGAAAATTCATTGGCTGATGGATCATTGTGTAAGTGAACATGCACATTTGTGGTTAATGTGAGTGTTCTCACATATCTTCACAGAGTGGATGACTTTAAACACGCATGAAGCTCATCAGCAGCGGTGGATCTAGGAATTAATGGCAAAGTTTGCCGGAAATCACCAGCTAATAATATTAAGGCGCCACCAAAGAGCCGTTGATTTCCTCTCATATCCTTCATTGTACGATTGAATGCCTCCAATGATCACTTGTGGGCCATAGGACATTCATCCCACACGACAATTTCATACTGTTGCAACACTTTGGCCATTCCTGACGTTTTCGTTGAAGTTCGTGTCCAAAGGCAACTTGAGCGCAGAATGTGCTGTTCTGCTGCCGTCCAACAACGCCGTCGCGATTCCAGATGATGCAAGAGCCAATGCTATTTTATTTTGCGAATGGTGGCCAAAATTGTTGAAATAAGGAAATATAAATACGGTTTGAAATACATTTTGATGACCTGGAACTGGCTTCCCTTGCTTGCGTCTTGCAAAAACTTTGGTCGATTTATTCCATGTGTAATACTGTGGGACTTCCGTGTATAATAATTGATTGGCAAATGTGTCACTTTGGCATAAAGCAAAAAAAGCAGTCAATGTAGTGACTGGCGGTGTAATTGCTCTTTGCAACGCAGTTTCACTTAACGTCGTATGTTTTGTATTTCGATGTTTTGTTAACAGAATTTATGCCATTCGTCTGAATTACATGTGTTCGTAGATATACATTTTGCATTTTCTTGAATGAAAAAGTAATTTTTTTTTTTTAAAGAAGGGCCTATGTCCGTCTCATTGTTTTTCTGAATAGTTTAAAAGAAAAACAAAGTAAATTGGTTGAAAATTACCTGAGTTATACGTAAGCGCACAAAATATGAACTTAGTTTTATATATAGAGATTTGTAGCGCAGCTTCTCTATGTGCGAACAAATTCCCACTTAATGAAGTTTTCATCTACCAATATCTTTCGTCATTGACAGTTACCGCGCCTCTCTCATTTCGGAAGATGTATGGCCCGATGACACCGCCTGCCCAAAATCCATACCAAACAGTTTGCTTTTCTGAATGCAAAGGAAGCTTCTGGAACTGATTTCGATTGGCATCGTCCCAGATCCGACAAATTTGATTCTTTATCAAGGCATTCAGCCAAAAATTCTCCTCGTTGCTAAAGATGATTTTTTCAATAAATTAGAATTTCGGTGAGCAGTTTTCCATGATTAAATGCCATTTATGACAGAACACCATTTTTACAGAATGACAGCGTTGTCATTTCAAACAAAACCATAATTAGTTGTCAAAATTCTGGCGTGGCTATTAAAAGACCCTGTACATATACAGTTTCTTCTTCTTTCTATTTCGGCGAAGTTATGATCCAAAAACAAGGGATCATAACCCTCCCACTTCACCGCATTTCTACTGATCCGTCTGTGGGCTTCGCTTATTTGACCTCAGAAAATATCGACAGACCTCCCGATTTTGGATCACTCGGTTACTGATGCCAATGAAATGCCGATGTCGTCGCATTTGTCTGATCTAAGCGTTTATAGGCCTGCCTTTCCTACATCGCGATGTCTTTGGAACGTGCATTGATATTGTCTTTTTAACAGGGTTCAAATAATCACTTCTTTGAACGCGGCAATACCAGCTGAGCCGGTCGCGCTCTATCTTTCGTAAGTATGCCGTAGTGCCCTTAAACATAGCTAAGCTAAAAAAAATACAAATACAAATATTTGGCGCAACAGCTCTTAAAAGTGCCAGGGCCTAGCTTCTCGCAACCACTCATGTTGTGGGCGTAATATTTTTTTCTACAGTTTAATGCCGAATCCGAACGGCGATTTGAGAAGCTTTTTCGTGACAACAATACTCTCGGATGTTTGTCAGACGCTCGCGAGAGGTGGGACCGTGAAAAAACTTTTTGGTATTTTCTGGGATTCGAACTTGGAACCTCATGCGTAGTGATCCGACACACTAACCACTTACGCCACGGCGCCCACACATAGCTAAGCTACTCGCAGTATAATTTTCCAAACAACCGGTATTTATGAGATGTACAAGCAAATACTTAAGTGTTGTTTCTAACGCTATTTTGATATTCAGTAAGTCACAGGCTTAGCATGTGGTTCGGATCGTATTTGTTCTAGGGTTCTGTGGATAATTTATTCGTTTACATTGAATGTGTAATGTCAACGTACCGGAGGCCAAACAAATAGCATCCATTGTTTGCGTAGTGCATCTATTAAAATTATCTTTATGAGTCACATGGTTTCTTCGTTAAATCTCCAACAAAGATGCAATTAACAAAAGAAACAGCAATGATTTTGCGATACTTTTCTGTCTGTATATTCTCATAAAAGGTGTTATTACTCCCATCTTAAGTAGACAAGTCTGAGGTCTTGCGTTTGCACCAATCATTTGTATAAATATTTAGTTAAAATTTAAGAAATAATATTAATTACTTCAAAACATACCTGCATACATCTATCAATAATTTTTCTTGCAGTTTCCGATGCCAACTTTAGAAGTTTATATATCCGTAAAATACTGACCCGCATTCATATAATATACATGCATATACGTACATATACTCGCAATTGAAGTGTTCACGCTGTTTCATTGTTTGTTTCGTCTTGTAGCTCCTATACCTTGAAGTGAATATGCTCGTACGTTTAATTGGTCTTAATTGACTTTTGAATACAATCCACTCAAGCAAATTAGGTTGAATTTAATACATCTTATCATTTTCTAAAACTGTTTTATTGATTTTATTTTACTTCAAGCTGTCATTACAAGTTGTAATCAATATGTATATCACAGATATGTAAGTTTATAGCCCTCCAGCATAGGGCTTAAGTCAATGTATTGTATAACAACGTCACTTAACACCATTAATTATTTATTGTTTCGTGGCGGTTAGTGTTTGTAGAGGATGACAATGAAAGTGATGTTTTGGGAATAAAGTTCACCAAACGACTTGTTATATTTATTTTTGGACTACTACTGCACCACTACTATACTACTCATGTTTATAAAGTACATACAAAATAATTGGGACGAAAAACTGAACTAGCAGGGAGTTCCTCTTCTAGACATTGAAGACTACGATGTGTTCGTCAGGAAAGGACGTCTAAATGTTTGTAGGACACAATCCTCTGATGAATAACAATTAATATCGGCATATCACGCAATCGTTATACAGGAACTTCTCGGTGATTCAAACCCCTCATAATACAACCATCCACTAATCTAAACTGCTTTTGCAATTTATCTCCTTCGGTAGGCCGAATACAACTCTCTAATCTGACCGACCTAAAATAGAATTTTTGTTCTATGAAGCGGAATTCCTCATTTAGTCTCATTAGTCGGTTACTATCACAATCATAAGTTGCATTAATAAAAAAATCGATAATCCAAATAATTTAACATCCGACTTCGTGAAGTCATTCGTTCGAACATCGAGAGTTCGACCTGAACTCTGATCACGTATCCATTTACTTCGTGCCATGTCTCTTCTGACTATATCATATCTACAATGATCTGTCGGGGGTCCGCAAAGTTAGGGTCTCTTGGTATGAAGCGCGGGGAGTGGAACATCATGTGTTCTGCGTCTCCCTGGTTATCGCAGCATGGACAAAGTGATGAGTTGTCGTAGATACTCGAATCTGTGCAGATACTTTTTGTATCCTCCATGACCAGTTAGGAACTGTGTGATGTTATAATTCACATCTCCTACTTTCCTTTTCCCCAAATTTCTATGTTAGGAATACGTTTGTGCGCCCATCTTCCTGTTGTGGCGTCATTCCATCGGTTTTGCCATTTTTCTTTCGATACCGCCCTTTCTTCTGCTTTAATAGTTCCTCCATGCTTTCGATTCGCTAGTTTCCTGTTGTACAGTCGTTTCATTTCGTCGGCCAGGATATCGCTGGGTACCATCCCAGCTACGACATATGCCGCTTCTTCTGACATTGTTTTATAGGCGCTAATTGTCTTTAGAGTGCTGATTCTATAGTCAGTTGATAGTTTCCGCCTGGATTTTTTTTGTTGCCAAAGCATCAGTCTACACTGGTATAGTAGTGCTAAGCTTACAATTTTGGACAACAGGATTCTACGACTACATATATTTGGATCCACCGGCGTTTTGTCGGGATAAGAGACGCTCGACTGGACTGGAGCACTCAGACGTAACTGGTTCATTGTACTACCAGAGAGCAAACCCTGGTTTACCCATTTTATTGGAATTTCCTTGTCTTTCTAAGAAAACCAACAAGCACTTCAGTGATGAGGAGTGAGTACTGGTACTCACCACATCAGCACCGAGGATCTACCACCTGATACGAGCAAAGGCCGAACACTCGCGGGGATAAAGTTCCGCAGTTTCCTCGCTTCGCAGGTTGAAGTGTCACTTAAGCCCAGCATGTTAAGGTGCTTTGCGAAAGCGATTTGGCCTGTCAAAACGCCAATAAGTTGTGTGCAGTCTTTTCTGCTGAGAGACAGCAAGAATGCCGCTGATTTCTTACAGACGTCCGGGAGCATTCGTTAAGTCAACCTACATCCTGGAGATTCATGCAATACACAATCGTCTTCGTGAGAAACCCAATTGTCATGGAAGCCCTAACCGAGGGCGCAGGTAAACCCAACACGGGTTAGGGACCTTCTCTGACTCTTGTCTTGCAATCCCATCGGAGATGTCGTTCTCCAGGATCCCAGTGTGATCTGGGACCTAGATAATAGACAGAGAATTCAGCCTTGCGACTGTTCAAAGAGCTTTTGGTCTCACGAACTGTTTTGGAAGTGGTTAAAGGCCCTAAGCATAGACTGGCTGTTATTACAGACATAAATATTACGACCCTTCACCTATTCTTCACAACGTAGTTCATGGCCATTGGGATTGCATAAGTTTCCGCTTGGAAAACAGACGCATATTTGCCTAACGAGAAGTGAAGTCTAATGTTGTCGTCTTCCATGAAATCACCAGCGCCCGACCCTTGTCTGGTTTCACAGCCGTCCGTGAAACTACGACTGCATTCCATTCCTGGCTCCAGGAATCATTTGGTATTATCTTTGCAAATATTAAATCCAACTCTTGTATGTATTTTTATAAGTTTTGTTCGCTCACGTAAGCATCTTATACTGTGCAATAAATTTAATTGCCGAATTCCGGTGAATCTTTAAACTGTTTCAGGGGAATTTGTTTGCGAATTGCAATCACAATTAAAGTGGGATTTCCCCGAAGATGTACTTCGGTTGTGTTTATCTGCCCGCGGTAATGGTACAGCTGCACACCCACTTATACACTCTATTTTTGAACAATTTTCAAAAATGAGTTGTTTTTCTTTTTCAGTGCTATGTAGAAGCTAAGCAGAACTATGTCGATTGAATCCATTGATGAGTTTCTGCGTTCATGTTTTGTGTTAAAATTATCGAAATACCACTTGTCAATTAATTTCAATTAGAAAAAAAAACCTTCGATCTAATTATTTCTAGCGTTTGTCCTACGTAAACACAAGTGTCGTATGCAATGATGTGGAAACAGCCTCATTATGATCACATCGTAGAAGGCAAATTTGTCAAACTACAATTGAATAAAAAGTAATTTAAAGTCTGTTTTTAAGTTTATTACACTTTTTACAGTTTCACTTGTTGTGTATTGAATTTTTGTCACGAATCTACTCAGATAGAAATTACAAGGAAATACACACATGTTGATTCTTATCCTACAATAAATTGTAGAAATCGTCTTGAAAGCGTTTTTGATAACTGGATATTTGTTTAGTTACGAGTATATGGTATGCTCCCTACATTTTCTCACTCGTAGCCTTCCGTGTTAGTAAATACATGTAATAAAAAGTATCATTGAACAAATGAAGTTTGTTTTGTTTTATCTTTCCTTACCTTCAACGATTTTTATTTGCACCTAAAATTGTAGGACAATTATTGTAATCGTAAAAAACTTTATTCAAAATTTATCTGTCAAACTGTCAGACTGACCGATTAACGCGCAAAGTATAACGAAAAACTTTATGAAAATCCCTTCTTATGTCTTACTTACTTACTTAAGTGGCGCTACAGTTCGGGGTGAACCCGGGCCGCAACCAACAAGCCTCTCCATTTAGCTCGGTCTTTAGCTAATTACCTCCAGTTGCGCACTCCAAGTTGGTCGAGGTCCCCTTGAACTTGTGCGCGCCACCTATGGCGATGATTTCCTCTACTGCGTCGTCCCTCGGGGTTAGATTCGAAGACTCTGCGGGCCCGAGTGTTGGTGTCCATTCGCTGTACATGTTCTAGCCATCTCAGACGTCCAATACGCAGTTTTTTGTCTAGGTCGATGTCGCTGTACAGCTCGTATAGTTCGTGATTGAATCTTCTCCTCCAAAACCCGTCAACGCAAACGGGACCGAAAATCTTACGAAGAATTTTTCTCTCGAAGCGACCAAGGATATCTTCATCCTCTTTTAATAAAGTCCATGTTTCAGCGCCGTCAAGCAGAACTGGGATGATCAAGGTCTTATATAGAGTCTCTTTAGTTGTTCGAGATAGCTCTTTACTGTTGAATTGCCTTATAAACCCAAAAAACAGCGATTGGCAAGAGTTATTCTTCGATTGATTTCTGCGCTGATATTGTTTGTAGAATTTATAGCAGAGCCAAGGTAGACAAAGTCCCCTACTACCTCGAAGCTATAGCTGCCCACTGTGACGTTTTGTCCAATTCGTCGGTGTTGGCTTTCCCGTCTTGTTGACAGCATATACTTGGATTTGGCCTCGTTTATCGCTAAACCGATTTCCGCCTCAATGCTTACAAACGCACCGGTCGGTGACAGCCCGATAAGTTCTTCCGATAATGTCTATATCGTCAGCGTATGCAAGCAGTGGTGCAGACTTGTAATAGATTGTGCCTCCGGTGTTGGCTTGTGAGTTACGCACAATCCGTTCAAGTACAATATTGAAGAAGTCACATGACAGCGCGTCACCTTGTCTAAATCCTTTTTTGACATCAAAGGTCTCGGTGAGGTCATTACTGACCTTGATGGAGCAGCGAGCGTTCTCCATCGTCAGCCTGCACAGACGGACAAGTTTGGCAGGGATGTCAAAACTAGACATGGCTCTATAAAGCTCTTCTCTATAGATGCTGTCATAGGCGGCCTTGAAATCGATAAAGAGGTGATGAGTATCGATTTGGAATTCTTGGATTTTCTCCAGGATCTGCCGAAGTGTGAAGATTTGATCGATGGTGGGCTTTCCTGGCCTGAAACCACACTGATAGGGTCCAATCAGGTTGTTGATAAAAGGTTTCAGGCGTTCACACAATATCGCAGAAAAGATCTTGTATGCCATGTTGAGGAGACTGATGCCTCTATAATTGGCGCAATTGAGGGGCTCTCCTTTCTTGTGGATCGGGCAAACGATGCTGAGATTCAATTCATCAGGCAAACACTCGTCTGACCAAATCTTAGAGATGAGTTGGTGTATGCACTCTACCAATTCACCCCCAGCTGCCTTGAAAAGTTCGGCCGGTAAGCCGTCAGGTCCAGCAGCCTTGTTGAATTTTAGCTTGGATATTGCTATCCTCACTTCGTTTTGGTCAGGTGGATGGAAATTTTAACTATCATCGTCTATGTTGAATGGTTTATTCTGTCTGACAGCGGGATGTTGATCTTCGTCGCCATTATACAGTCTGCAGAAGTAGTTTTTCCATATTCTCAGCACCGACTGTGATTCTACTACGAGGTTTCTATTTTGATCTCTACAGGTTTCTGTACGGGTATTGCTTCTCTGACACGTTCTTTTTACCTTTTGGTAAAACTTCCGTACATTGTTCCTGGAGTATAAATTCTCGATCAAACGCGATCAAACGCGCGCTTCTCATGCTCTTTCTTCTTCTTTTGGAGAAGCCGATGTTCTTCCCGTCTCCTTTGCTCGTAGAGCTCACGAGCAGCTCTCGTCTTCCTTTGCAGCGCCGCTTTGTATGCCTCTTGTTTTACTGCATGCACTCGCCGGCATTCTTCGTCAAACCAGGGGTTTCGCGGTGGTGGGCGAGCGAAACCCAGCACATCAGTCGCGGCGTTTCTGATGGCATGTTGGCAGCGTTGCCACTGGTCTTCGGCGCTTGATGCTGGCAGCATAGAGGTAATTGAGAGATTTCGGGATACGCGTTCAGCGAAGACTCTGGCGGTCTCTTGCGATTGTAGCTTTCCGACGTTAAATTTTCTCACAGTAATTCTTCTTTGTTGCTCAGATTGGGATATCCGCATTCGTACCTTGGCTACAACAAGGTAATAATCCGAGTCTATGTTGGCCGCTCGGAAGGTCCGGACATCTAGAATACTGGAGGCATGCCTTGCGTCGATCGCAATATGATCAATTTGGTTGATCGGAACATGATAATTGGACCGCCATGTCTGCTTATGAATATCGAGATGAGGAAACCATGTGCTTGCTATGGTGACATTTCGCTCCACAGCGAAATTAGCCTTAGTCCGTTATCAGACGTGGTGTCGTGTAGGCTATACTTACCGACTGCCCTACCAAAGACGTCCTCCTTTCCTATTTTGGTGTTAAAATCGCTCAATACGATTTTAACGTAGTATTTAGGACATTCCTCGTATGATTTGTCGAGGAGCTCGTAGAAACACTCTTTGGTGGCAGGGCCATTTTCATCCGTGGGGGCATGAACACATATTAGGCTTATGTTAGCGAATTTAGCCTTGATCCGGATAGTCATAATACGCTCGCATACGTGTCGGAAGCTTAAGACTTCTTGCCCAAGTCTGCCGCGTATGACAAATCCGCATCCGAATAAGCGTTGCCTGTTGCCTCTGTAGCATTCATCGTAGTAGATGTCACAGTTTTTCATCCTCTTTTTGGCCGGCCCATCCCATCGCACTTCCTGGATGGCGGTAATATCTGCTTTATAGCAGTCTAGGGCCTCTGCTAGTTGTTCGGCTGCACGTGGTCTGTAGAGGGACAGAACATTCCACGTACAGATCCGAAGGTCGTTGTCCTTATTTCGTTTGCTGGGGTCATTAGTTGAGTCATCCTTATCCGAGGCTTTTGGTTGTTTCGGAACCATGAGTTTTTTACGTGGTAGGGAAGTTACCCCGACGACACAACCCCCAACCTGGAGGGCCAGTTCCTTAATTATTCCCCTAGGACGAGGGGCCGGGTACACCGGTGCCAGTAGTCCACTGCGGGAGTATGAGCGCTGCCGTTGGCCCATTAAGGGCTACTCCACCACCATCTCTATTCCAATGTCCTGACCAACATTGGAAATTCCTTACCGACCTGTGATCCGAATACGTCGAAGCAGCTCGCGCAAGGTATTCACTAAGTTCAACCTAACTGGAACTATAGACGCCACCGTTGACTCCGTCTAGGGAATTCGTCCGCTGCCGCCTGGAACAGGAAGAAGTGCTCTAGTGGAAAAGCACTCTTCCCCCCCTCTCTCATCTGCTGCCACCAAAAATCCGCCAAACGAGGTTGGTTACCCACTTCTTGGATTAAGGTACTAGGCACCCGGCTGTCACCGCGTGGAGGTTGAGAGTAGGAGTTGGTAGGCCTCAGCTGAGTGAAAACGCTTGTGTTTTCATATGATCGCATGCACTACCGTTTGACCAGCCAATCAAATCGACAGCAGTGTAATTTTCCGAGCCAAAATAGTCGCAGAAATTTACGAGGCTCTCGTAAATAACTTTTCATATAAAATTTGATAGGTCATTTACGCGATGATAAATTTATACGGCTTACGTGGTTACGAGGGTTTTACAAGTTTAAGTGAAAACCCTTATTTTTATTTTTGTTAAAGTAAAAGTTGTTTACGTTTATCACTCCTATTATGGTAAGCGAATCGAACGTTCGACTCAAGTCGAACTGCCAGCGAATTGTTTCTGTCGTGGTATTGCTGTTAGCAAACATTTTAATTCGAATAAAGAATAAGCGCTGACAAAAGAAAAAAAACAATTAAATGCCATCTGTGAAGTGTCAAGAGCGAAAGAAGTAATTCGCCTGGCAGTTCGACTTGAGTCGAACGTTCGATTCGCTAACCACAATAGGGGTGTATGTGTTTTTTCTTCTTTTAAATAAAGAAATGAGTTGAAAACATAAAAATGTTACGTCTTTGAATACGTTATGAATGTACTAGAACATCGGCTTCGTGACTTGGCATTCATTGGAACCAATGTCAGTTTTTCCTATAAGCCTTGTCCCATTTTACACGGTTATTATAAACGTATCTTCGAATTTTCTTTATATTCCTTGATTCGATTTACGCGGCCTAAAATTGAACTCCAATCCTCCATTTTCATATGTAAGCTCTGTCTCTTTTTACACGGTTTCGATTTACATGATTTTGAGTGGAACGTACGAGTATCTACCGTGTAATTCGAGGGACAGGTGTAGTTTTTATTTTTGTACCTCCTATGAAACATAAAGAAACGTTAAATTTATCACCCTATTTAAGTTTGACATAGTTTGGGAGGCAAAGGGACAGAGTATATACATATGTATGTATATATAAAGGGTGTCCCATAATTCACGCAAAATTTCAATTTTGCGCCATTTAATAGTACAGTGGTGCCAACGGAAAAAAAGATAACAATGTGACAGCTGACATTTCGGGGTTAGTAAAAATGGAGCGCTATATGAAACAACAACGCATTTTCATTGTTGAGCAATATTTTAAAAATAATCAAGGTTTGTTTAAAGCTACAGTCCGCAATTTTCGTACAAAATGATGAAGCTCATTTTCATCTTGATGCCTTCGTTAATCGTCAAAATTGTCGCATTTGGGGTTCAGAAAACCCAGGAGTAATTGTTGAGAAACAAATGCATCCACAACGCGTGACTGTTTGGTGCGGATTTTGGGCTGGAGGCATTATCGGACCATTCTTCTTCGAAATGCGGCTGGTCAGGCAGTAATGGTCTTCGTTATCGTGACATGATAACCCAGTTTTTAGTGCCAAAATTACAAGATAAGGATGTGACCAACATGTGGTTTCAACAAGACGGTGCCACATGCCATACAGCCAGAGAAACAATTCAATTACTGCATGAGTCATTTCCTAATCGTGTAATAGGCCGTTCTTGCGATCAGAATTGGCCATCCAGATCTTGCGATTTAACGCCATTGGACTTTTTTCTTTGGGGTTTTTTGAAGTCAAAGGTCTATGCAAACAAGTCCACGACCACCAACGCCTTGAAAGAGGAAATTGGGGGGTGTGTTAATGAAATTAGATTTTTTTTTTTTTTGTTACTGAGATTCAGCCACATTTATGCGAAATGGTCATAGAACATTTCAATAAAAGAGTACGTACTTGCCAGCAAAGCCGTGGCGGCATTTATCCGATGTGCTATTCCATACATAACCCCAATCTGTATATTCTATGAATCAATAAAAAATTTAAGCTTTCTGATTAAAAATCTGTATTTTCTATCAAAATTACAGTTTGCGTGAATTATGGGACACCCTTTATAAACGATTAGTTCAAACAGCATTTCGTCCGTATCTTCCGTCACCTCTTTTTGGGCCTAAAATTTCGAGCTAGAAATATGAAATTTTGCATATGGACTTCTAAAAGTCCGAACCAGTACAATTGTAAACATTTTTTAAATAAAATTTTTCAATTGACACGTCTACCGAAAAATGTTTTTTTTTCAACGTTTTTATTACAAAATGTGTACGTATTTTTCTACAATGGAAAGAAAAAAGAAATAGAGACAGGAAAGCAGTTAAGGAAGAAATATTTCAGTAGAAAGGCTCCACGCCCACTTTAATACGGTGTGATACTGTGCTCAAATCATAAGGGATAGGGTATCATACGATCCAATTCAGACGGATTGTAACCATTCTATATTCTCATTCCATCATTATGGGGAAGTCCGTACAGATTATTTTGCATTAATATCAGAAAAAGTTATCGCTATCCACGAGAAACCGCAAACAAAAATTGTAATAATTGTAATAACAAAAAAAATAAAATAAAAATATTTCCGACTAAAATCCACCTCTTAGATAATAAGAAAAAAAAAAAAATAAACGATTAAATGACGCACAAGCATATATAAGCCAAAATTATATATGCAAATAATTATGCCGACACAAAAATTGATTTACTAAAATATAAACAATGAAAGTCATGACCTCGTTTGTTAATGTTTCGTTTCATGGCAAATGTCATCAACAAAGATAGTGTATTCTCGTAGTCTGTAAGCTTTTCCTAACAAAAGAAAAAACACAATAAATCGATTTGTTTATCGCCACACTAACATGTGTAAATTCTAACAAAAAGTACGAAAATCTGAGTGGATTGTTGCATCACAAGATCTCACTCAATGATCGGCTCTGATCTTCTGTAACCGTGCCCTAAGTTCGTTGCCTCAAAGAGTATTCCTCCCACCCAACAGATACAAATTCTCTTAAATGTGAAATTTCTAATAATTTTAGTCTTAGTGTGTCTCAAGGCCAACCCGTTTGGCTGCACCACAAATAAAAAAAAACCCACTCAAAATGTATGTCAACAACTTGCCTTCGAGATTTTCTCATCGCCGTCGTTGTCGGTCTCTCGATCGGTTGCAATTTTTGTGGTAGATAATGTATCTTTGTTCTATTGTGCTTTGCACACAGATTTGTAATAAATTATACAAACAATGAGAAGAATTTTTTTTAGAAAAATACGACAAACACTGCGCTGTTTCTATGCCAATCTTAGATTGTTGTTAACATTAAGTTTTTATCATTTTTACATTTTTCTCGGGAAGAATGACTAGTCGGTGTATTTAAAAAAAAAAATCCCCGTCTATTGAAATTTATGAAATCATTCGCAGCATGGAAGTAAGATACGAATAAGTACATATGTATGTATACTTCGTATACGTGTTCTAGTGTTGGCTGTTACCTAAAACTGGATTTGAAATGTCCAGGTCGTGCCAATCTGCACCCTATCAATCCCATTATGATCTTCGGACCTGGACGCCGTAGGAGAACACTGCAATAGAACTGGTCTTTGGGGGGTGAACCGATTGAAGTCGTTAAACAGTTCAAATATTTGGGACTTCACCTTTCTTTAAACCTTGATCTGCACCCACATGTTCACCAGAAGTAAGTAGCGACTAAAACGGCTATTAACATCATGTGGAGAAGTTTTTTCGCTAACAAATTGATTGGTACTTCTTTGGTGCTTAACGCTACGATACGTATAAATGCATGTCTTTGCTATGTTAATCCCGTTTATGGTTGCCAATACTTCGACGAATTTGAAATTGTCCAACGCTTTTTCTTCAAGTGTATTTTTAAACTGCCATCTACACCTCCAACATATGTCGAGTCTGGTCTTCCTCAGATTTATGTACATACGCAATTTAAAAGCCAATGCCAACTACATACCTAAAGTGATGCACAGGTTAAATAATAATTTGCAAAAACGATTGATGAAGTTTGCTGTGTAATTTATCGCCTTTCAAAGAATGGAATGAGCTTGCATTCTCTCATAACATCGTTCTTGGTCTTACAGAGGTTAAATTAAATGAGTGGGACGACAAGCTATACAAATGTATTAAAAGAGTCGACACGATGGTCTGTCGTATCGAGGGGCCCAAACACCCTTAACACGTCCTATCTATAAATCTCTTAATCACTCACTGGGCCCCAATAGAGAACTAAAACTCGAACTTACTTACTTAGGTGGCGCTACAGTTCGGGGTTAACCTGGGCCTCAACCAACAAGCCTCTCCATTTAGCTCGGTCTTTAGCTAATTGCCTCCAGTTGCGCACTCCAAGTTGGTCGAGGTCCCCTTGAACTTGTGCGCGTCACCTACGGTAATTCCCTCTACTGCGTCGTCCCTCGGGGTTAGATTCGAAGACTCTGCGGGCCGGAGCGTTGGTGTCCATTCGCTCTACATGTCCTAGCCATCTCAGACGTCGAATATGCAGTTTTTTTGACTAGGTCGATGTCGCAGTACAGCTCGTATAGTTCGTGATTGAATCTTCTCCTCCAAAACCCGTCAACGCAAACGGGACCGAAAATCTTACGAAGAATTTTTCTCTCGAAGCGACCAAGGATATCTTCATCCTCTTTTAATAAAGTCCATGTTTCAGCGCCGTAAAGCAGGACTGGGATGATCAAGGTCTTATATAGAGTCTCCTTAGTTGTTCGAGAGAGGGCTTTACTGTTGAATTGCCTTATAAGCCCAAAAAAACAGCGATTGGCAAGAGTTATTCTTCGATTGATTTCTGCGCTGATTTTGTTTGCTGAATTTATAGCAGAGCCAAGGTAGACAAAGTCCGTTACTACCTCGAAGTTATAGCTGCCCACGGTGACGTTTTGTCCAATTCGTCGATGTTGGTTTTCCCTTCTAGTTGACAGCATATACTTGGTTTTGCCTCGTTTATCGCCAAACCCATTTTGGCCGCTTCCGCCTCAATGCTTGCAAAAGCACCGGTGACAGCCCGCTGAGATCTTCCGATAATGTCTATATCGTCGGCATATGCAAGCAGTTGTACAGACTTGTAATAGATTGTGCCTCCGGTGTTGGCTTGTGAGTTCCGCACAATCCGTTCAAGTACAATATTGAAGAAGTCACATGACAGCGCGTCACCTTGTCTAAAGCCTTTTTTGACATCAAAGGTCTCGGTGAGGTCATTACCGACCTTGATGGAGCAGCGAGCGTTCTCCATCGTTAGCCTGCACAGGCGGACAAGTTTGGCAGGGATGTCAAAACTAGACATGGCTCTATAAAGCTCTTCTCTATAGATGCTGTCATAGGCGGCCTTGAAATCGATAAAGAGGTGGTGAGTATCGATTTGGAATTCTTGGGTTTTCTCCAGGATCTGCCGAAGTGTGAAGATTTGATCGATGGTGGACTTTCCTGGCCTGAAACCGCACTGATAGGGTCCAATCAGGCTGTTGATAAAAGGTTTCAGGCGTTCACACAATATCGCAGAAAAGATCTTGTACGCGATGTTGAGGAGACTGATGCCTCTATAATTGGCGCAGTTGAGGGGGTCTCCTTTCTTGTGGAGAAAGTGACAAATAAGTCAAATTTTTAAGGCGAGGACGGAGCTTGTAAGATTTAATTATGTACCACATAGACAAGATATTCCGTCCATCTGCACCCTCTGTAATCGTAATGAGGTTGAAGACATCTATCACTTTGTCGCAGTCTATCCAATTTTATTAGAACTGCGTTTTCTTTATGTTTTCATGGGATCTCTCACAATGGATGATCCTTAATGGAACGCAGTGATGGAATCTGCTTTTCCTATTTTGTAATTACGCATTGAATTATTGTAAGATCTGCTTTCGGACGTTCAAATTCGGATTCTCTTTCTTTATGACTTTAAATTGGGACATATTTAATGCATTTCTGGCAGCAAAAAACATTTTCCACGTATTGACGACGATGTTTTAATAGTAACGTTAAATGTGGACCCAACCAAATGGGTGCGGGACATTATACAGAACATGAAAGTATCCCCAATGATAATAAATCGACATCTTTTTTTCATTCGAAAGGTAAAGAAACTCGACAAGTGGGTACCCCATCAACTGAACGTGTCCCAAAAACTACGACGTCTAGGAATGTGTGCATTGCAGCTTAAGACTCCGTTTTTCCACCGGATAATCACCTATAATGAAAAGTGTAAAAAAAACGAATGGTACCGAAAGAACTAAAAGCCTCGGATAAGGACGACTCAACTGATGACGACCCCGACAAACGTAATAAGGACAACGAACCTTGGATCTGCACGTGGAATGTTCTGTACCTTTACAGACCACGTGCAGCCGAAGAATTAGCAGAAGCCCTAGAATGCTATAAATGCTATAAAGCTTCCGACATGTGAACGAGCTACACATGAATCAAGGCTAAATTCGCTAACATAAGCCTAGTATGTGTCGTATCGTATTGGGCGATTTTAACGCCAAAATAGGATTGGAGCACGTCTTTGGTAGGGCAGTCGGTAAGCATAGCCTACACTACACCACGTCTGATAACGGACTAAGGCTAATTGATTTCGCTATGGAGCGAAATGTCACCATAGCAAGCACATGGTTTCCTCATCTCATAAGCAGACATGGCGGTCCAATGATCATGTAACGATCAAGCAAGTTGATTATATTGCGATCGACGCGAGACATGCCTCCAGTATTCTAGATGTCCGGACCTTCCGAGCGGACAACATAGACTCGGATCATTACCTTGTTGTAGCCAAGGTACGAATGCGGATATCCCAAACTGAGCAACAAAGAAGAATCACTGTGGGAAAATTTAACGTCGAAAAGCTACAATCGCAAGAGACTGCCAGAGTCTTCGCTGAACGCGTATCCCGAAATCTCTCAATCACCCCTATGCCGCCAGCATCAAGTGCCGAAGACCAGTGACAACGCTGCCAACATGCCATCAGAAACGCGCCACTGATGTGCCGGGTTTCGCTCGCCCACCACCGCGAAACCCCTGGTTTGACGAAGAATGCCGGCGAGTGCATGCAGCAAAACAAGAGGCATACAAAGCGGCGCTGCAAAGGAAGACGAGAGCTGCTCGTGAGCTCTACGAACAAAAGAGACGGGAAGAACATCGGCTTCTCCAAAAATGAAGAAAGAGCATGAGAAGCGCGCGATCGACAATACTGAAAGCTTATACTTCAGGAACAATGTACGGAAATTTTACCAAAAGGTAAAAAGAACGTGCCAGAGAAGTAATACCCGTACAGAAACCTGTAGAGATGAAAATGGAAACCTCGTAGTAGAATCACAGTCGGTGCAGAGAATATGGAAAAACTACTTCTGCAGACTGTATAATGGCGACGAAGATCAACATCTCGCTGTCAGGCAGAATAAACCATTCAACATAGACGATGATAGTCAAAATGTCCGTCCACCTGACTAAAACGAATTGAGGATAGCAATATCCAAGCTGAAATCCAAGAAGGCTGCTGAACCTGACGGCTTACCGGCCGAACTTTTCAAGGCAGCTGGTGACGAATTGGTAGCGTGCATACACCAACTCATCTCTAAGATTTGGTCAGACGAGTGTACGCCTGATGAACGGAATCTCAGCATCGTTTGCCCGATCCACAAGAAAGGAGACCCCGTCAACTGCGCCAATTATAGAGGCATCAGTCTCCTCAACATCTCATACAAGATCTTTTCTGCGATATTGTGTGAACGCCTGAAACCTTTTATCAACAGCCTGAGTGGACCCTATCAGTGCGGTTTCAGGCCAGGAAAGTCCACCATCGTTCAAATCTTCACACTTCGGCAGATCCTGGAGAAAACCCAAGAATTCCAAATCGATACTCACCATCTCTTTATAGATTTCAAGGCCGCCTATGACAGTATCTATAGAGAAGAGCTTTATAAGGCCATGCCTAAATTCTTCGAAAGATATTCGGTCCGTTTACGAACTATAAGAGCTGTACTGCGACATCGACCTAGTAAAAAAAACTCGGTATTGAACGTCTGTGATGGCTAGGACATGTAGAGAGAATGGACCCCAATGCTCGGGCCCGCAGAGTCTTCGAATCTAACCCGGAGGGACGACGCAGTAGAGGACCTTCTCACCGTAGGTGGCGCGCACAAGGTCAAAGGGATCTCGGCCAACTTGGAGTGCGCAACTGGAGGCAATCAGCTAAAGACCGAGCTAAATGCAGAGGCTTGTTGGTTGAGGCCCAGGTTCACCTCGAACTGTAGCGCCACCTAAATAAGTAAGTTATGGCATTAATAAAATGATAACACATCCTTGTTTGGCACCAATATCTGTTTCGAACGATTCAGATCATAGGAGTTCCGTCTCAAATTGGGACGAGTCGGAAATAATTCAAAATCAAATTTAAATTCCTACACCGAAAAGAACGAATCTATGCATCAGAAGATTGTAAAATAGATATGAATGTTATGTGTTGACTAGTTAAATGAAATACTGTGTTATTTATCGAAGCAAAGTGAATGAAAGAATGAGTAATTCGTCAGCTAGTTAAATATAGTCATATACTCGTAAAGCAAATGGGGCAATCCAACTTTAGAACGTGATCGTTTGTAAATTAAATTGAAAAAAGTGTGCAGAATGGAAGCATTTGTTTGGCCATGTGATAGCTTTAATGGTGTAAACAAAGAGCAAACTGTAGCAAAATATCCGATGACAAATTAGTGATAAAAAAATAAAAAAATAGATTTATATACAGCAGATATGTACGAGTATATGCAAATTTTAAGTTTCCTGTGATGAAATGCATTGAAGTTCGCAGAAATGCCAGCATATTATGACAGATTGAAGTACATAAACGTCACTAATACGTGAATACTGTAATTATTGGTTACAGTCCGCGTCAAAGTCTGGATTGGCATCGCCTGGTGGCGTGTGAGCCTTATCCCTATTAATCGATCAAATATTTTAAAGTAAAAAAAAAATAAAAGTAAATTGTAAGAATTATCAATAAAATAAAGCTTAGTATGGTGTTCAACCAAAAATTTTGCATACGAAATTTTGTTCAGTAACATGAAAAGAAAAATGTTTGCAATTCAAAATCTATGCACGAAATGTTTGCCAGCATTTTATTGTCTGGAATAATTAAATTGAAGCAATATTTTTGACTATTATTATTTTGTGAAACGATGGAACTGGAAAGCTAGGTAATTTATGATTTTATTGAAGCAATTTGAAAGGCCGGTATTATTCACAACACACAAGTCTATTATGAAGAGTTTACTTAAAAAGCAACCCCAAATGTGATAAGAAAGCTTCAGGCTGTAACTCAGAAATCTTATCGTATTGAGTACATAGGATTGGTGAAATCCTGTGAAAGCGAGGGAACTATAAAACATGCGATAATCACTGAAAGCGATAGCTGTATTAAGGCAACTTTCCGAATGACGAACGATGAGTAGTGTTTACATTTGGGGAATTTAAGTATTTACATCATACGTCACCTTGCATTACAATTTGTTGCAAATGTTTGCAAAATCCAACGATTTACGAATTGCATGACAAGCCAACCAGGAATGCGACATACTGCCACCGGGAACGCAACGTTTTCCCGATGTACAGAATCCGGCATGCACAAAATCCCGCATGGAAAAATCAGGAATTTTTAAGAATCCTGCAGAACATCAACAAAAAGCCCTAAGATCCTGCGTGTGAGGCCGCAGGCGTTGTTAACACATAAAATAACGGGAAATTAAGGGTGGGTATACGTTCTACTCTCGCGCATGTTATAACATGTTAGATGCATTCAGATTCTTATGAACGCATACAATCATGTTATGCAAGCTTCTGTGCGCCAGGATTTTATACTGCGGTATTCTGTGCGGAACGATTTTGTGATGCGGGATTCTGTGTGCGGGATTTTGTGAACAGGATTTTGTGTGACGGGATTTCATATCCAACACATTTACGATCTTTTCCAAAAATAATTTATTTACAACTAGCTGTACACTCGGACTCTGGTCGTGTTTAAAAATGTATTGTGCTTCCCATGTCCATTTGTGTATTTCTCAGCTTCAGGAAAACATACTAAAATTATGTATGGTTTCAAATCTTTCATGATTTTTAGTTTAAATTATGAAATTCAATTCAATCGGTGAAGCGGTCTTAATGTTATTTTAATCAGTAACTATCTACCAATACCTTTCCATCTAGGCAGCTGGACAAACTTACGCCACCGTTGACTCCATCTAGGAAATTCGTCCGCTGCCGTCTGGAACAAGAAGAAGTGCTCTTCCAAAGGGGTCGATTACCTCATCTCCGACCAAGCTACTAGGCACTCAGCGGTCACCACGTGAAGGTTGAGAGTAGGAGTTGATATGCCTAGGCTAAGTAAAAGCGCTTGTGTTTTCATATAATTGCATGCACTACCGTTTGACCACCAAAGCTAGTAATAAGCATTTTTATTCTGCCCGCGTGAAGCTGGGTACCACACGCAGTAGATACTAAAAATTTGCAAACTCAATTATGCCGGAGATACATGAACAGAGTTCTGCATACAGCGAAATTAGAACACGCATAGTTAAATCAACAATGCCACATGTATTTGCTGCATACAGCGCAGATCGGCATGATGTCTCTAGTTTTGGGTTAAAAAGCCTGTAACTCAAAACTATAATTTTGGACATAGGTCGTTTTGACCAAACTTCATAAATATGAGGTCAATAATATCAGTTTTGCTTGGCCCGTTTTGAAAATTGGTTCAGTTCTTAAAGACATGACGGAAATCAATAGATTATTCCATGAGGATCAGCCGGATGTATTCTTTTTCTATTTGCGCATTTTCTTTGCTTGAATAAAATGTATTTTCGATCCCTGTGAATTGTTTTTTTTTTTCGAGGGTAGGTGAAAATCTTCAACAAGACACTATGAGGATCGACAGCGCGTGCTCATAGTAGTGTGGGATTCTTACCCACTACAAACCTCCCTTCAAAACAGACTTGTTTTCATTTTTACTACAACTAAGTATTCGACTTATCAAGTAGTTTTCATTTCACGTAATAAGGACGTTTTGCAGGGACCTTCCCATTAGAAGTTCCTGCCAGCTCCGCAGTTTAGACGCGGTTACTTATCGCGCTAAGTCTAAATGTTTGGTCCTTTGTAGACGGCGCAGTAAATTTCTTTCTTCCAAAACTTGGAGGACTGTAATATTTACGTGACTTTCTAGTCGACTTCTATGCTTTCTCGCGTAGGCTTGAATTTCGTCTTCTATAGTTTTAATGCCAAGATCTCTGTGGATATCGCTATTTCGGATGGCGCATTAACAATACTCCTTAGCACTTTGTTCTCAAAAGTTTGTAAAACTTTAATGTTACTTATTTTGGTACAACCCCAGAGTTGTATACCATATGTCCATACGGGCTTTAGCACTTGCTTATATAAAAGCAGTTTGTTCTCTATATTAAGCTTGGAATATTTTCCAAGTAACATAATACATTTCTCTATATTTATTATCTAGTTCTTTGCGTTTTTTCTTAACGTGCGTTTTCCATTTCAGCTTTGCGGTATACCACGGGTGTATAATAGATACAAGACTGGACCAAGAACGCTTCCTTGCGGCACCCCAGCCATTATTTCCTTGAAATCTGAATATTCATTTCCACATTTGACACTGAATAGTCTATTCGTAAGGAAGTTCTTCAAAATATTATATAGGTGCTCTGGCAGAGCTTGTCGTAATTTAAACTTTAAGCCTTCGTGCCAGACCTTGTCAAAGGCTTGAGAGACGTCAAGGAATACGCCTGAACAAATCTTTTTTTCTTCAAGTGACTTTTCGATTACACGTGTTATTCGATGTACTTGTTCAACTGTAGAATGCTTACTTCTGAATCCGAATTGATGATCCGGAATGAGATGCCCTTCTTCTATTACCGGCTGTATTCACCTTATCAATATTCTTTCGAACATCTTGGATATAATTGGAAGAAGCGAAATCGGTCTACAAGACGTTTCTTCATTCGGCGGTTTTCCGGGCTTAAGGACCATTAACTAAAATTGATTGGGCCTCAGGAGATGCAGATTGCACTTTTCTTAATCCTGTAAATGCCTTATCTGTGATTGGGTCGGAAATCATTGATACTGTCCAATCCCTCGGTCTTCTTCAACTAAATCCGGTTAAGAATCATCAAAATCGTACGTTAGATCTTATCTTCTCTAATAACAACGATGAAAGTTTTGTTACTAGAAGTTTCTCACCTCTCGTTTCCGAAGATATTTACCATCCTTCCCTAATCCTTTTTTGCAACTTGAATGTTAATGAAGCTAAATCCTTTAACTTTTATAAATTCGATTTTAAAAATGGTAATTACATTGATATATGTGAGGAGTTGAGCAATTATAACTGGGTCCCACATCTATCGTTAGATATTGATGATTTATGTTCAGAATTCTATCGGGTTATTACTAAAATAATTTTTAGTTTTATTCCTGTAGTTTTAGTCAAAAACTCTACTCTGGGGTCTTGTCCATGGGACAATGAGATAACCCGCAATTTAAAAGTACTTAAAAATAGAGCTTATAGGATATGGCGCTGTAGCATGGAGGATGAGGACTTTGTGTTATACAGAAAACTAAAATCTGAATTTAAAATTTCTTTACACAACTCGTATTTGATTTATTTAAATGAAATGCAAAACTCTTTTAAATCGAGTTCTAAAAAATTATGGCAATTCATAAATACTAAAAATAAAAGTGACGGTTACCCTGCCTCATTTTCATTTAATGGACAGGCAATGGATACACCTATTTCTATCTGCAACTCGTTTGCATCCTTTTTCCAGTCAGTCTATTCAAAAGTGGACTCAAATATTGACAATTCATTTTTTAGTTACCTTGGGAATGCACCTCTTTCCGCGTTCCATAACATTGAGATTTCTCCCGATAGTACTTTAAAAAGCCTAGTCGAAATGGAACTCAACTTTAATCCTGGCCTTGATGGCCTGCCTTCTGGTTTCTTAAAAATGTGTGCTATCTAGGGATTTCAATCCCGAAGGTAATTTTCAATCCCGGGATTACGGGATTTGAAAAAATGAATCCCGGGATTGGACAGAATCCGATACACAGGCCAAAAAATTGATAAGACATGTTTTTAACAAAAAAAATTAACTTCCGATAATTGCTCACAAAAATGTAGAAATTAATTATAAGTGCCTTATCTTTTTAAATAAAAAACAGCGTAACTATTATGCTCTGCATTTTTTTTTATAATGGTCCCGAAATCAGCCAAACCGCTAAATGAGAAGAAATCATATCGGCCTATTTCCCTATTGTCGGTTATCTCAAAAATATTTGAAAAACTTCTTTCCAAACGTTTACAGCCAGTAATCGACGAAAGACGTCTCATTCCTGACCATCAGTCTGACGTGATTGAGAAAGCTCTGGAAGAAAAAAAGATTTGTTGTGGTGTATTTCTTGACGTCTCATAAGCATTCGATAAGGTTTGGCATGAAGGCTTGGAGTATAAATTGCAACGACTACTGCCACGGCAACTCTTTCTAATCTTACTATCGTATCTCACCGAGAGACTCTTTCGTGTTAAGCACGGAAATGATTACTCTGACTTCAAGGAGATTGCGGCCGGAGTTCCAAAAGGAAGCGTCCTTGGCCTACTTCTATATGTACTCTACACGCGTGATATCCCGCAGGAAAGAAACTGCGTCGTCGCCACGTTTGCAGCAGCAACTGGAAAGCTGCAACATGCTATTAATAAAGTTCACGCTTGGACGAATTCTTGTCGTATTGTGCTGAACGAAAGCAAATCTACTCACGCCAACTTTACCTATAAAAAAGTGAATAGATTACCTCTATATCTTAACTCGGCTCAAATACCGTACGCGAACGAAGCAAAATATCTAGGAATGACTCTAGATGTTAAGTTTAAATGGAAATCACACGTAAAAAAGAAACGCGACGGGCTAGAAAACAAATACCGACAAATGCACTGGCTACTCGGAAAACATTCGAAGTTGAGCCTACATAACAAACTGCTTATCTATAAGCAAGTGCTAAAGCCTGTGTGGACGTATGGTATACAACTATGGGGTTGTACCAAGAAAAGCAATAGAAACATCATACAAACTTTTGAAAATAAAGTTCTTAGAACGATCGTCAACTCACCGTGGTATGTACGTAACGAAGATATTCATCGAGATCTGGGAATTCCCAGCGTCGTCGAAGAGATAACAAATATTTGCGCGTAAACACAAAGATCGTGTTCACGGCCATTGTGTCGTCTGCAAAGACGACCTTGCGTCATAGTATATGCCAGTCGGGAAAAAGGCAGGAACTATCATTGGAATTTAACCTGCCTAAAGTTCTACATTTCTTTTAACTTCGTACGAACATTTTTTTTTTCCAAAAATCACGTGTATTGTTAGCGAAAATAAAACTGCTGGATAAGCGTCGGCTTAGTTGTAGTATTACTTTTGAAGAGAGGTGTTTTTTTAGTGAGTAAAAATCTCACACTACCATAAGCACGCTCGGTCGGGGCTTATGGTGTCTTTAGAAGATTTTTCACCTACTCTCGGCAAAAAAATTTTTTTTATATTATTAAAATGAATCAAAAGGAATATAATCATCCATTTTCCGTTTAACCGGTGGTCCTGCCGTTTGCTTCTCTCTTGATTGTCGACTAGTCGAAGCAATACTCAGTTCACCTCCCACTTTGGATTTATGGATGGCTAATAAGTGCGTGCTGATGGTGATGGGTCAGATCCCCAATCTTTTTTATGCTTGGTAAAATGGGTTTCACTTGACATTTTGGAATCACATAGGGACTAGTACTTTATTTAAAACGCGTGCGAGAATACCACAAACAATAGAAACTAAACCATAACTACACTTGCTTCTCGTACAGTATTTTTATGACGCACTTGCAACATCGCTCACTCTTGTTCGAAAATACTTGTTTCTCTTTCTCCTTTAAACAGGTAACAAGCACTGAAGAAACCATAATACAAATAAAATAGATGAATGCATACCTTGATTTGCGCTTCAACAGCGCCAGATCTGTCAAGCACTACCGTAATCTAACCTATTCTAGATATGTTTCTTTTCTGTACATCATTTTTGGAAAACGGCAAGGCAAAGGTTAATTTCGATCACAAAAAATTAATAATCTAAATTTTAAAAATCAAAAATTACTTAGGTATTTGCTTCAGAGACAGAGAGTATCAAATAAAATCAACGTATAATCCCGAAAATCCCGGGATTGGTGACTGGCAATCCCGGGATCGTTCAAGAGCAAAAAACGTCCGGGATCCCGAATTGATTTGCCTAGTGCTATCCCATTACATGGAATATTATGCCACATGTTCAACTTATCATTAAAATCAGGTTTTTTCCCATCTGTATGGAAAAACTCTTTTATTATACCACTTTTTAAAAGTGGTAGGAAAAACAAAGTTGAGAACTACAGGGGTATATGTAAACAATCGTCAATCCCTAAATTGTTCGACAAATTAGTTTCTGAAAATTTGAATTTTTATTGCAAATCTTTATTGTCCAACAACCAGCATGGTTTTGTAAAGAAAAGATCCACAGTGACTAATCTGCTTGAGTTCACAAATTTCGTGATATCGGAAATTAGTAAAGGAAATCAAGTTGACGCAATCTACACTGATTTCAGTAAAGCGTTTGACCGTGTTGACCACAAAATTCTGCTTTATAAACTGGACAAACTAGGATTTCCATGTTCCTTTTTACGCTGGTTATCATCCTTTTTATCGGAAAGATGCCAATTTGTCAACTTTCGAAATCACATTTCTAGTAAAATTTGTGTGACATCTGGGGTTCCCCAAGGTAGTCACATTGGTCCTATTTTGTTTATCCTCTTTGTAAATGATGTAGTCTCATTTTTGGCGGAATGCAACATTCTAATGTTTGCTGATGATTTTAAAATTTATTTATCAGGCAATGAGTATCATACATTTCAACTCTTAAACGAGTATCTTTTTAAATTTCATCTATGGTGTTCAAAAAATTATCTCTCCCTTAATGTTGGCAAATGTTCAGTAATTACTTTCTCACGACGTATTTCGCCCATTTTATATAATTACTCACTTGGTGGCGAAGCCGTGTCTCGTGTTACCTTAATAAAAGATCTAGGTGTATTGTTAGATACTAAGTTATCATTTAACAATCATATAGACCACATTATAAATATGGCTAATCGATCTTGGGGAAGAATAAGGCGTTATGCCGGTGAATTCTCCGACCCTTATGTTATTAAATCACTATACCAAGCATTTGTTAGGTCTCTGTTGGAATATGCATCAGTTATTTGGTGTCCGTATTACAAGTTCCATATAACCAGAATCGAAGCTGTCCAGAAAAGATTCTTGAGATTTACTTTACGTGGGCTTCCATGGTCTGACATTTACAACCTCCCGTCCTATCAATCAAGGCTAAAGTTAATTAACCTTGACTCGCTTGAGGATAGGAGGATGGTTGCTATAGTGGTTTTTGTTCACAGAGTGCTTACAAATGATTTTGATTCCTCCGGAATTTTGAACTGTATTAACATTAATGTCCCATCGACCAATCTACGTAATAATAGATTTTTTACTATTACACATTCGCGCACTAACTACGGTCGCTCATCCTCTATTAATGGATTATTGATAACTTACAACGCTAATGCTATTTTGATTGATTTCAATATATCTTTGGTATCTCTTAAAAAGAGATTGATAGGTAATATTCAGTCATGATTGCTAACTCTACGGATATGCTTCAAAATGTTCTTGTATTTATAACATATCTTATTTGATTCGTTTTGTATATCACTTTATTGTTTTTCTTTTTTTTTATTCATACTTTTGTAACTAAGTCTATGAAAGTAATTGCTCTTTGTTGACAAAATAAAATAAATAATTATGATTTCGGCGACTTTCCATTGACTGGGAACATATTCTAGTCTAAGTGCGGCGTTTATAATGAATAGAACTTTAATAAGAGTATTTCTTGGTAGGGCTTTAAGAACCTCTCCCGTAATAAGGTCGTATCCAGGAGCCTTCTTAGGTCTAAGTTTCTTTATTTCTTCCTTAAGTTCGGTAAGTGTTGCATTTCTTATTACGCTATTGGCTATATAAGACGTATTTATATTTTGAATAAGAGCTTGTCCATCAAACGGTTTGAAAGTTTCTTCCAGGTGGGTGGCAAAAACTTGCGCTTTCTCTTTATCATGCCTGGCCCATTCGTCTTGATTTTTTCTAATTGGGGCGGCTTGAATTTGAGGTCTTTTAATACCTTTTATAGCCTTCCAAAGCGAGTAATTAGAATCTTTTTCTGCCGTTAAGCTTTCTAGGTAAGTTTGCATTTCATTATTCTTAAGGTTTTTAGTAGAACTTCTTAGTGAGTTGCACAAACGGTTAAGATGTGCTTTATGTTGCGGGGCCCGAGTTTGTTGCCATTTTTTGCGTGCTTTTCTCTTCTCCTTAATCATCTCTTTTATTTCCTGCGGATAAGTTTGAATGTAGCTTGCCGGCGTTTTCTTAGGTTTGGGAGTATTCTTCCACTCGGCATTCTGTAGGATTTCGACAAAGCGATCAACTTCAACTTCAAGTTCATATGGCGTTTTAAGTGATACGCTCAGCTCAGTATTTGCTTTAATATCTTTTTTAAAGCCATCTTAATTAGTTTTCGCGCTGGTTAATCTGACCGGTCCTACTTTTTTAATCAGAGCATCGCTTATCGTCATAATGATTGGAGAATGATCAGAGGAGAGATCGAAGCTTTCTTCAACTTTTATACAGTTGCCAGATATTCCTTTAACAACAAAGAAATCGATCAGATCTGGTATCTTATTTCTATCAGTCGGCCAATATGTTGGTTTACCCGTCGAGTGAAAATCGCAACTGTATTGCATACCCGCATTATAAAGCTTTCTACCTTTCTGAGAGGCATACCTTGAACCCCAGAAGGGGTGTTTCGCGTTGAAGTCGCCACCAATAATAAAATTTGGTTTAAGGACGTTGAAGATGTTTGTGAAATCACTTTCTTCAAGTTTACATCGCAGTGGACAATATATAGACGAAATGTTGAAGGCAAAATGTCTATTTCTAACACGTACCGTGCTTACTTGCATTGCTTCTAATTCAATCTTTACTTCCGCTGAGTGTTCGATACATTCTTTTATAAACAAGGATGATCCGCCTCTTGCTGTTTCCGATGGGTGGAAGGCGTGATACACGCTATATCCTCTTATCTTAACATTTGTTTGTTTTGTCAGATGAGTTTCACAGACCAAGCATATATCAATATCTTTTTCTCGTATAAATATTTCTAACTCGTCGAGTCTTCGTATGAGGCCGTTAGCGTTCCATGTAAGAATTTTTAGCATTTCTTTCATATTCGGGGTGAAGTGCGCCTATTATGAATGTTGCTTTCCCTGTGAATTGTGATGTTTTTTTTTTTTAACGAAACACAAATCTACGTACTCAGACTCCTGAAATGTTAATGCTCCAATGTAGACATTAGGTGATTTGTCTTCTTCCCCACAATAGCGTCCTGGCAGACGCCTGACGTTAGCTTGTGCTTTACTTACTAAATTAATCCCAGATGTTTGAAAGACGTAGAGCTAGCATCCACAGTGTGGGCTGCAAAATAATAACCGCGCACCAGCTCCCCTATAATAGTAGCTGGTTAATGATTGATATTTTTGAAATTTTTCTTACCGTCCATATCCAGGCTGATCATGGGGAGAAGTATTTTCTACAGGGTGGCCCAAAAACACTCACCGGATGTTGTTTTGCTATATCTTTACAATGAAGCGGCATAATTTCCAATTTTTTAATGTTTATTTGGAGCTCATTACTTTTTGAAGATGATATCAGTCAAGTGGGCGCCGCCATTGTTGATGACCATTTGGGTTCTTTTTACCGCATTTTCAATCGTTTTGGCGATAACTTCGGGCGATTAGTTCACACACTCTTGTCGTATATTCTCTTTGAGAGCTTCCAGAGTCGGTGGCTTGTTCTCATAGACCCGTGACTTAAAAAAATTCCAAAGAAAGAAGTCTGGAGCGTTAATCGATTCTCTTTCGTAATAGATCCACTACAGAGACGAGTTCACTAACTTTGTCGAATAACTTTTTGTGAGAGTATATGGAGCATTCATTGTAATTAAAAAAAAATTTTCGGTTTTACACTTTTTAATTCTTTACCAATTTCTTCGGATAAACCAAGACAAATCCTATGAAATGTTTTGCCGCAAAGTGAATCACGCTTAATGCCATCATGGCGTTATCATGCCAAACAAGACATTAGGCGACCCGGAAACGCATCCTTCAAAATGTCCATTGTCGCGCGAGGTGTGTGTGCAGTTGCACCGTGCTGCTGGAACCAAAAGTCATCAATTTGCGGCAATAAAAACTCGTTGGTCATGGTTCTATGTCGTTCATCAGTCACAGTAACCGCGTTTCCTACGGTGTCCTCGAAAAAGTGAGGCCCAATGACACCTCCGGGGCGCGTTAATGGCTCACAATGCAGTGACTTTGAGTGGACGTAATGGGTCTTCGTGAATGCTACATGGATTCTCAGGGCCCCAGGAGCGTACATTTTGTTTGTTTACGTATCCGTTCAAATGGAAATGGGCCTCGTCGCTCATGATGAATTTCGACCGAAAATCACGTCAGTAAAGCGTTCCACGGCTTGTCGACGTGTATTCTGCATCTGCTGACTTCACAAATATCAAAACAAAACTAATAGTTGCCGCCATTTGCAAAAGTTATAGCATCTTCCGATAGGGTGATATATTTTGCACCACCTTGTAGTAACGTCGTGGGAAGTAGTTTCTAGTTGTGGCAATTTTTTCCCACTATGAAGTCGATATTATATCTTGATAGAACGAGTTTAGCTATTAGGAGATCGAGAGGTGTTTCCATGCCTGATCTAATTCTATTTTGACAAAAAAAACGAAACGACTTAAAACTAGACAACATTTTTGTACAATCGATATGAATTTTCGTATATTCTACTCAAACAGAAGGCTTTCCTTTCTTTTTCAGGTGGATGAAAGACTTATTTCGTCGTGGTTTGCAGGGACCTTTAACCGATGAAGAGCTGTATGAGCATAAAAAGGACTTAGACAGTGAACGAGTGACTGATACATTTGGTCGCCTCTGGGAGGATGAGAAGAAACGTAAAAAGCCAAGTGTTATTCGTATGATATTTCGTGCCTATGGAAGTAGATTTATACCACTTGGGGTGCTGTATTCATTGTCAGAGACAACAACAAAGTAAGTCCTAATATCTGCTTAAGATCAATGCAGTTATTCAGTTGTTCCTTCCTTCCTTACAGATCACTTCAACCTTTGTTCCTTGGAAGCCTTGTGGCCTACTTTGCAACAGCCCAAACAACGATATCAAAACAAGATGCCTACTTGTACGCACTAGGCATAGTCTTGTGTTCCCTATTGCCCATCATCACATTCCATCCATTTATATTCTATATCTTCCAAATTGGCACAAAAGTGCGTCTAGGTTTATCTGGTCTCGTGTACCGTAAGTGCCTTCTGATCTCGAAAAGTGCCAGTAACGATGGATTGCGTGGTCGATCGATTAATATCATATCGAATGATTTGGGACGTTTCGACGTAGCGTTATGTTTCCTGCACGATCTGTGGAAGGGTCCAATGGAGTCACTGATCATTGGTTACCTAATGTATAGAGAAATTGGTATTTCAGCTGTGATAGGTGTGGCGTTCATGTTAAGCTTTATCCCGCTGCAAGCGTGGGCTGCGAAAAAGGCAGCGTACTATAGGCAGCTGACTGCAGAGCGAACAGACTTGAGAGTGAAACTGATGAATGAGATCATTCAAGGAATTCAAGTGATCAAAATGTACGCCTGGGAGAAGTCATTCGCTAGGGTGATAGCGGAGGTGAGATTGAAGGAAGTAAATGCTATTCGTGGAACGTCTTATATCCATGCGGCCTTGAGTTGTACTGCGATGATCTCAAAGCTGTCCGTCTTCTTGAGCATTGTGTCTTATGTGTATTTGGGTGATGCGATCACGGCGAAGAAGATCTTTACTGTAATTTCTTATTTTAATATGCTGAATGAGTCAATGGTACACTTTTGGCCCTTAGCCATAACCTTCTGCGCTGAGGCTTATGTGTCAGCGAAACGTTGTAAAGAGTTTTTGTTTGAATCGGAGGATCTTCAACAGCCCTGCAAAGGAAAGGGAAAGGCACAAGCACAACGTCCAACAATAGTCATAGACAACAAGGGCGAGGGTAATGGTAATGCTTTACATCCCACGACTCCTCCAGTCATCCGAAGAACGTTTAGACCTGATGCAGAGAAGAAGAGCGTGGTGCTGAAGGATGCATTTGCATCTTGGGATAAAATGGATGACAATAAGAATGCTGCTATTGAGGATTTTAATTTGGATATTCAGGACAATACTCTAGCAGCTGTTGTGGGTCCAGTTGGAGCTGGAAAGTCAACTCTATTAAACGTTCTACTGGGCGAGGTGTCTTTGACTAAAGGTTCAGTGACGGTCGATGGAAAGATCAGTTATGCCTCGCAAGAACCATGGGTTTTCGAAGGCACCATTCGAGATAACATAATCTTCATCGAGAACTACAATGAAAGACGTTATCAAAAAGTGTTGCGTGTCTGTGCCTTAGAGAGAGATTTGGAACTTTTGCCATATGGTGACCTGACCATCGTTGGTGAGCGTGGTGTGAGCCTCAGTGGAGGACAAAAGGCTCGTGTGAATCTTGCCAGGGCCATTTATCGTAAAGCCGATATATATCTGTTAGATGATCCACTATCTGCCGTAGATACCCACGTAGGAAAGCACATTTTCGAAAATTGTATTCGAGACTTTCTGTCAGGAAAGATACGAATTTTGGTTACCCATCAGGTGCAGTATTTGTTCGATGTTGAGAAACTCATTTTGATGGGTGCCGGCCGGATTGTCGCTCAAGGAAGCTATCAAGAACTTCAGGAATCCAAGCAATTTCAATTCCTGTCTCATGCCAATCACAACGAAGGAGGAGACACAGCAAGCATTGACAGCAAAATCTCGAAGAGTGATAGCGAAAAGAGTCTGGAGCACATGCATCAACAGATGCCTACCGAAGACTTGGCCGATGATAACAAGGAAATACAGGCTGTGGGCTCTGTGAAATTTAGTGTGTATGCTTCGTACTTTAACGCATTAGAGAGCCCCGCCATGTTGATCTTTATTTTGGGACTCTTTGTATTGGCTCGAGTGATGCTGTCAGGAGTGGATTACTTCATCTCAAGATGGTTTGTGAAGGTGTGAAATGCTTTACTCTTGATATGGTAATGTATTGTTTTTTTTAGGGTAATCTGGGAAGAAGATGTGGCCATAGCTCGAAATGATATGGTGGCAAGCCTCAATGAAACGACACTCAGTCAAAACATCACCACCCTTGAGGAAGACCTGCAAAAATCGTCGGATGAAGGTGTCCGCAGAGCAAATATTGTTATATTCTACTCAGTGTTGTTGGCCACTACGTTAATGGTGTTCCTTGTAAGAACTTTTGGATTTTTCAAAATGTGCCTTAAAATATCACTGAAGTTGCACGACAAACTGTTTCGTGGTATAACCAGGGCGACGATGTACTTCTTCAATAAAAATTCTTCTGGCAGAATTTTGAATCGGTTCTCAAAGGACATTCGAACCGTGGATGGTGACTTACCGCACACATTGATCGACTGTCTATACGTAAGTGTTTATTAAGTATTTGTTTCCAATTTCATATAAAGTGGGCGCCGTGGCGTAAGTGGTTAGTGTGTCGGATCACTACGCGTGAGGTTCCAAGTTCGAATCCTACAAAACACCAAAAAGTTTTTTTCACGGTCCCACCTCTCGCGAGCGTCTGACAAACATCCGAGAGTATTGTTGTCTCGAAAAAGCTTCTCAAATCGCCGTTCGGATACGGCACTAAACTGTAGGTCCCTTCCATTCGTACGAAAAATATAACGCACACAACATGAGTGGTTGCGAGAAGCTAGGCCCTGGCACTTAATGAGCTGTTGCGCCAAATATTTATTTATTTTTTTTTTTCATATAAATAAACTTAACCCTAGAACTCTACCCAGCGTACCTGACCACCCTGTTTCTTTGAAATTTTTTTTTTTTTTTGACGTGAAAACGTCTGTAAGTTTAAGTACAGGGTGTCCAAGCACCCTGGATAGAATCGGAAAAAATATGGGTAGGGTTCTAGGCTTAAGTAGGTGGGTCACCTGGTTTACTTGCGGACTATTGTATATTTCAGAAATATATGAGGAATTGCATATTGTGAGGTGGGGTAATATCTTATTTTGTGTCCTTGTGTCTAAAACCTTTACTCGTATATGGCTCTAATTCTCTTTGTTTGACTGGCGGTATGTCCAGCTCTCGTATACTTGCTTACTTAGGTGGCGCTACAGTTCGGGGTGAACCTGGGCCTCAACGAACAAGCCTATCCATTTATCGGACCTTAGGTCATTGCCTCTAGTAGCGCACTCCAAGTTGGTCGAGGTCCCTTTGAACTTGTGCGCGCCAACTATGGTGAGGAAGTCCTCTACTGCGTCGTCCCTCCGGGTTAGATTCGTAGTCTGCAGGCCGGAGCGTTGGTGTCCATTCGCTCTACATGCCCTATACGCAGTTTTTTGACTAGGTCGATGTCGCTGTACAGCGCGTATAGTTCGTCATTGAATCTTCTCCTCCAAAACGCAAACGGGACCGAATCTTGAAGTCTTGAATATTTTACGAAGAATTTTTCTATCGAATCGACCAAGAATATCTTCATCCGTTTGCAGCTCTCGTGCAGCCTTTCACATTACGTGAATAAAGTCCACGTTTTAACCGCAAAACTATTTGGATCTTAGCAAAAACATCTGCGAGATCCGGTGATCCAATCATTTTCTACCTTCCGTCCTTGAGCCTTCGATTCTAAAAGCACACTGAGTTCAGATAAAGCATTAGTTTTTCAATCCTCTTGTCAGCTATCTCGTTCAGATACTCGAAGAATCGTTTATATAGAGTGCGTTGTCTGGTCTTCGCTTAGCCGGACATCTGCAAAGGAAGTGGCATATAGATTATTTCTCATTAATGTCCTAGCAGTTTCTACAAAAGGCATTGTTGGGGATACTAGGGCTGGCCGGATAAGATAGATTTGCCTAGTAACTCGTTTGACTTCGGTTTGTTGAAACTGGGCCATATCTTTCTTGAGATGGCACAACTAGTAAGACTGTTCCGCTCGCGATTGGCTAGTTGGAGAAAGTGAAGATGGATATAGCCTTTAACGGTACCTAGCGGAATATCGATTCTTTTTGCTAGAGAGCGGATAAGGGCTGATCCTCGTCTGACCAGCTCGCCAGCACGCTCATTACCCTCATAATTACTGTGCCCTGCGACCCAGATGAGAGTGATACTTGAGTGGATACTATGGATACTATTTAATTTCAAACCGGCATTGCTCTACTAGTTTCGAGGATGTGGTAACCGCATCAATGGCCTTAATAGCACCTTGGCTATCCGCAAAAATAGCGATGCTGTGTTTAGATGTTGGGAGGATAGTCAGCAAGCGGCAGGCTTACCGAATCGCGAGAAGCTCTGTCTGAAAAGATGCCTGCACCGACTCCGCATTCCATCTTCGAGCAGTCCATTTAAATACCAATATCATGGTCATTGGTAACGTTTCCGTTCTTCCATTTTTCTCTGGTAGGGAATTTTGTTAAGATTAGTTTTCTGAATCTGATCTTGGGTATCCTGTAGTCGGTCGAGGACGCAACCAGTTGAGTTGGTACCGTCTCCAGGACCTTACAGTGACCATATTGCTTTGTGGTCAGGATAGCTTAAAACATAATGCGCTTCATCAGGGAGGTCCCTATTTTTTTACTGCGGCATTAGTTTTCTCCTAACTTCCTTAGGCTAGCGTTAGTTAGTTGTAAGAGGTCATAAGCATGTCTGCTCTCTATCAATAACTTTTTCTTTTTCAGTTCGCCATGGATGTAAGTGGTGTTCTCGTCATAGTTGCCGTAGCAAATTATTGGTTACTGGTGCCAGCTTTAGTCGTTGTTTTCCTCTTGTACGGAATTCGTTACCTCTATGTTAATACTAGCCGAAGCGTTAAACGAATTGAATCGATTTGTAAGTATCAAACTAAGTAATTTTTCTGGTTGCAATTCTCAATGATACAATTTTCTTTCAGCTCGCAGCCCCATCTATTCCCTTACGAACCAAACATTCCAGGGCCTAACAACCATTAGAGCCCTCGAAGCACAAAGTGCCCTTGAAGGGGAATTCCACTCATATCAGAATACCAACACATCGTCGTGGTATCTCTTTTTAGCGTCTACTCGTGCCTTTGCCTTATGGTCTGATTTCATCTGTTTTGTTTACATATCAGCTGTGACCTTTAGTTTCCTAGTATTAAATCACACCTTCTACAGCGGTGACGTAGGTCTTGCTATTCTTCAATCCATCACTATGGTTGGTATGTGCCAGTGGGGTATGCGACAAACTGCTGAGCTCGAAAATCAAATGACCAGCGTCGAGAGAGTAATTGAGTACACAGAAACCCCACCGGAGCCACCGCTGGAAACGCCAGAAAAGTTCAAGCCCACAACTGAATGGCCAAACAAGGGAAAGATTGAGTTTGACGACTTTAAAATGCGTTACTCGCCGGAAGAGCCATTGGTCTTGAAAGATCTGAACTTCATTATAGAACCAAAGGAGAAAATTGGAATTGTGGGTCGAACTGGTGCTGGCAAGTCATCCATCATTCAGTCGGTATTCCGTTTGGCTTGCAACGAAGGTGTTATTAAGATCGACGGGTTAAACATTGAGAACTTGGGCCTCCACGATCTACGAAGCAAGATATCAATCATTCCTCAGGATCCAGTGTTATTTTCCGGAACGCTCCGCTACAACTTGGACCCATTCGAAGAGAAGAGCGATGCGGAAATGTGGAAGTCTTTGGAGGACGTTGAACTGCGCTCATATGTCTCAACTTTGATTGGAGGTCTCAACTGTCGAATGTATGACGGGGGTTCGAATTTCAGCATGGGTCAAAGGCAGCTGGTTTGCTTGGCTCGTGCTATTCTCAGAAATAATAAAGTTCTCATCCTCGATGAAGCTACAGCCAATGTTGATCCAGAGTAAGTTTTTTGCTCAGAGAATGGCTTCTGTAATAGGTATGAATAAAAATGTATTTTCTTTTCAGAACTGATAAGCTAATTCAAAAGACGATTCGTACTAAATTCGCTGATTGCACAGTTCTGACAATCGCACATCGTTTGCACACGGTAATGGATAGTGATCGAGTAATGGTCATGGATGCTGGCCAAGCTGTTGAATTGGCTCATCCTCATGATCTTCTTCAGAGACCAGGCGGATACTTAAGACAACTTGTCGAACAGACCGGCTTCGCTACAGCATCAGCTCTAAAGGAAACCGCCGAGAAGAACTATAAAGACAAATATAGTGACTAGGGCGCATACAGTTAAGCTAAGCTGTAGTCAGTATCTCATTTTAAATGGAAATTTGTTCTGCACTTAGGTACTTTTATTTACTGTAGTGTTAATCTCTTGTACTTTGGTAGTTAACTTATATCAAATGTCGAAACAATTTTCCTGGAAGTAGTCGAATTTACTTAACGTTACTCTTAAATTATTGTACTTACGTGTTTCATCATTGCCGCTATTGGAAAGCATCGCGTTCGTATGAACTTAATTTACAATAATAGCCAACTATTTTTCTACTACACATAAGAGTATGTTTGTCTAATATATATGTATTTTTTGTATTTCCTTGTCGGAATCTATTTATATTGGATTTCTTGCGAAAGTGTCAATTGAATTTACATATTTGCATAAGTATATAAGTGAATAAATATATCAAGTAAAACAATTCCCTTTGTAGTTAATTTCTCCATCGTATCAGGTTATGATCCGAAAACAAGGGATCATAACCCTCCCACTTCACCGCATTTCTACTGTGAACCACCTGTTGGGTTCGCCTATATGACCACAGCAAATACCGGCAGGTCTCCCGATTTTGGATCACTTGGTTACTGAGGCCAATGAAATGCCGATGTCGTCGCATTTGTGTGATCCAAGCGTTTATACGCCTGCCTCGCGATGTCTTTGAAACGTTCATTGATATTGCTTTTTTAACAGAGTTCAAGTAATCTCTTCTTTGAACGTGGCAATACCAACTGAGCCGGTCGCGCTCTATCTTTTGTACGATGGTTTCCTTGACGTGAAAGCTTCCACGGATCTTCGAACTTCTTATTGATCAAGCCTTGTCACCCCTGCTGTCATGCGAAGCATCTTCATCTCAGCTGCCGTTAATTTGCTCTCATACTTTTTGTACATCATCGAACATTGTGAATCGTATGTGAGCGCTAGACGCACAACTGCGGTGAAGAACCTTTCTCTCAACTTAGGGGACATTTTTCGGTCACAAAAAAATTGGGTATATGCTACCCCCTTCGGGTAGGGGTTAGAATATATCCGAGGTAGGCATGCCTGTCGTAAGAGGCGACTAAATTCCACTCTCCGTATACAGACCATAGTGTATACAAAAAAATAGAATGAACAAAACAAAACGATTGAATACCCCAGGTGGCAGCCCAGGTTCACTGGAAAATCCACCCTCTTCGGAGGTCGGCTCTACGGATTCTGGGGAGAGCCAGTTATTGCAAATCATAAATCCCTTCTCAAAAAGTACAAGATCGAACGTCTCCGGAAAAAGAAGTCCGCCGGAAGCGCAAGCGTGTGAAAAACGGGACTCAGTGAAATTGAGGACGAAAACGACGTACTCCGTACAAAGCCTACCGAAATGGAGCTACTTTATCTTGAGCTTAAGAAAGAGGTGGACTTACTCAGGCAAGAAAATAATGCCATAAAAAACACCTATCTACAAAAAGAAAATACAGTTAGCCCCCATTGCTCACCTAGTCGGGAATACCAGACGGATGAAGAAGAGCTAACACGTGAAATGAACTGGATAGAAAAGAAACGACCTAGCAAAAAACGCAAGCCGGCTCCTCACCAGAAGTCAAGCCACAAAAAAATGAAAAGCGCAATGAGTTGCAAGGAAAGCCACAACGAACAAAATTACGTCCTCCGCCACCGATAAACGTCGTTGGAATTACGGACTATAATAAATTGCACTGCCTCTTTAAAGGATCGCTGGCATCGAAGTTTAAGGTGACATCTCTCAGAAACAATACGTGGAAAATCAATGTCGATGATGCCGACGGTTATCTAGCAGTGTCCCAAAAATTGAATGTCGAGAAGATTCAGTGGTATACTTATGAAAATAAGTTAGAAAGACTACTGCGTGTTGTAGCAAGGGGACTCCACCCCTCGTGCACTAAGGAAGATGTAATAAACCACCTTCAAGACAAAGGCTTTAAAATTCTTGATGCCCTCAATATTATCAAGAAGGAGAACAGGAAAATTGGTAAAGCGTGGACTTCCACTATTTATGCTAAGTTTTGATAAAGGCGAAAGTAAAGATGTTATATATGGCATTAAGACTATTTTAAACATCGTAGTCAAAATCGAACCTATGCGTAAGAGCTCCAGATCGATCCCGCAATGTAAGCGCAATGTAACCTACTGCCAGAATGAATTGCGATGCGTGAAATGCGCAGGTAAGCCAGGGTTATCGTGAATAAATTTTCCCTAGGAATTTTTCCTCCGAACAAAAATTAGGTATCTTTAAAAAAGAGGAAATAATTCCGCGAAAAAGAAATAGGTATCATGAATGACAATTCAGGAGAATTTTCAACGCAATTGCGATATTTAATTTTTCCCTGATGAATTTTTTCCCTATTTTTGAAGATACCTAATATTTGTTCCGGGGAAAATTTCCGAGGGAAAATTTATTCACGATAACCCTGAACATCTCTCGGAAGAGTGTCACCTAAATAAGCAAACCCCAGCCACTTGTATAAACTGCAAAGGAAAACATCCTGCGAACTATCGAGATTGCGAAGTGGTGAAAGAGCTTCAACAAAGGCGAGATATGCTTAAAATTTCCATGCGCTCGAATCCGAAACCAATTAAGGATAGATCCAAAATATCTATGAAAAAAGTAGCGAAAGATAAAAAATCCGCCAATATTAACTTAAGATCGGGTAATGAAGAAAGACCCAAAAGTAGTAGAGAAAAGGTGACAGAAGCAAAATCTTCGAATATTGGCGTGCAGTCTTAAGCTCAAGCGGCGATGACCGACAATTCACGGGAAATCAAAGCAAGAAACCATCCAAACTTTAACGTAAGGACTCCTGCTCAAGTTGCGACATTAGAAAACGGTGATACAGGTAGTTCACAAGATCCTGTATCCCACGTTTTTTCCCTAATTTTTGCAAAACTTGAAGAGCAATGCAAAACAAACAAACTAATATTCGAGAGAACAGCTGCACTTGAAAACAACATTCATAACAAACACACTTCAACCAGAATATGAAAGAAACGCTTAAAATTCTTACTTGGAACGCCAGCGGGCTCATACAAAGACTCGATGAGTTAGAAATATTTATACGAGAAAAAGATATTGATATATACTTGGTCTGTGAAACTCATCTGACAAAACAATCGAATGTTAAGATAAGGGGATATAGCGTGTATCATGCCTTCCAAACATCGGAAAGAGCCAGAGGCGGATCATCTTTGTTTATAAAAGAATGTATCGAACACTCAGCAGAAATAAAGATTGAATTAGAAATAATGCAAGTAAGCACGGTACGCGTTAGAAATAGACATTTTGCCTTCAACATTTCGTTTACTGCGATGCAAACTTAAAAAAAGTGATTTCACAAACATCTTCAACTTCCTTAAACCAAATTTTATTATTGGTGGCGACTACAATGCGAAATTCCCCCTCTGGGGTTCAAGGTACGCCTCTCAGAAAGGTAGAAAGCTTTATAATGCGGGTATACAATATAATTGTGATTTTCACTCGACGGGTAAACCAACATATTGGCCGACTGATATTAGATACCAGATCTGATCGATTTCTTTGTTATTAAAGGAATGTCTGGCAACTGTATAAAAATTGAAGAAAGCTTCGATCTCTCCTCTGATCATTCTCCAATCATTATGACGATTAGCGAAGCTCTGATTAAAAAAGTAGGACCAACCAGTAGGATTAACCAGCGCGAAAACTAATTGGGATGACTTTAAAAAAGATATTAAAGCAAATATTGCGCTGAGCGTTTCACTTAAAACGCCCTGTGAACTTGAAGTTGATCGCTTTGTCAAAATCTTACAGGATGTCGCGTGGAAGAATACTCCCAAGCCAAAGAAAACGCCGGCCAGTTACATTCAAACTTATCCACAGGAAATAAAAGAGATGATTAAGGAGGCGTGTAAAAAAATGGCAACAAACATCTTAACCGTTTGTGCAACTCACTAAAAAGATTTATTAAAGACCTTTAGAGTCCTTAATGTCGATAAAATGTTTTTCATTCCCAAATCGTTTGTAAGATGAGAATCCGTTTGAAAACAGAACGGTTGCTTTTCAATAAAAAGTATTAACTAAATACAAATTGAATGGCTAAAATCTCGTTTACGCTTTGCAAATAAAACAACCGTACGAGACCTCCACCACCACCACCATTAAAGTAAAATATACTTTTTTTTTCTTGTAAATAAATAATAAAACGTTATTGTATAATAATGATAAAAAACAGTAAAAATAACTCCTTGTCCTTAACACTACAATCACAAATCAGTTCAGTTTCTTATCCTCTGCCAATTTCTCGTAGCACTCCCGTGCGATTCGTTGCAGATACTTCGCCGTCGCCGGCCCAGTCTGTTCAACTAACTTATAGAAATAACCACCAGAATTCTGTAACAGCTCATGGGCATGCCCCAGTTCAACAGCTTGACCAGCATCCATGATTAGTACTCGATCGCTTTCCATAATCGTGTGCAATCGGTGAGCTATTGTCAGCACAGTACAGTTGGCGAATTTTGTTCGAATCGCTGTTTGAATTAGATGATCCGTTCTAAAAAAAAAATGCATTTAAAGCTGAGATAAGGTAAAGAGTAATACACTTACTCCGGATCAACATTGGCAGTTGCTTCGTCCATTATTAGCACCTTATTGTGCCTTAAAATAGCCCTCGCCAAGCAGATTAACTGCCTCTGTCCCATACTAAAATTCGAGCCACCATCATGCACTCGATAATTCAGGCCACCATCCAGCGATGACACATACGCCTTCATTTCTACTTCAGCCAATGTCTTCCACATATCTTCATCGGTCTTTTGCTCAAAAGGATCCAAGTTGTAACGCACTGTTCCAGAGAACAACACCGGATCCTGTGGAATAATTGAGATTCTACTCCTAAGGTCGTGCAGTCCCAGCAGGCAGATATCGTGGCCATCAATATTGATGGAGCCGTCAGTGTATGCCAAACGGAACAATGCTTGAATGATCGATGATTTCCCAGCTCCTGTGCGTCCGACTATACCGATCTTCTCTCGTGGATGTATGGTGAATGTCAAACCTTTGAGGATGTAGTCACCCTTTTCTGCGTACCGTAGGCGAGTGTTTATGAAATCAATGCAGCCATGCTCTGGCCACTTGTCATCCGGCTGGTATTTTGGCTCCGATTGTAGAGGAGGTTCCGATGGTGTATCGGCGTATTCAATTACCCGCTCAACGCTCGTCATTTGATTTTCCAATTCGGCGGTTTGTCGCATACCCCACTGACACATGATGACCAGCGACATAGACTGTGTGATGGCCAAACCTACGTCACCGCTGTAGAACTCCAAACTGAGCACCAAAAAACTATACGTAACTGCGATGATGTAAAGAACGCAAATGAGATCCGTCCAGAATGCGAAGGCTCGATTTGCTGCCGTGTAAAGATATAAGGCTGATGTGTTGGCGTTCTGGAAATCGTGGAACTCATTTTCAACGATTTTGGTAGCATTCATCGCACGGATTGTGGTCAGACCATGGAATGTTTGATTTGTATGCGAGTATACAGGACTACGAGCTGCAAAATAGGGAGAAGTGAAAGTTGAATTCTTTTAATGCTAGAGCTAGTGGCTTACTCATACTCTCCATTCGCTTTAAGCTTCTACTTGCACTGATATACATTTTTCGAGCAAAAAAGAGGAGAGCAATCATCACTAAGGCTGGAACTGCTAGCCAATAGTTAGCTACAGCTACTATAATCAAAACAGCGATTGCGTCCGTGAAAAACTGAAATAGAAATGAGATCTGATTAGAACCGCGAAGGTTAGTTTAAAGAGCCTGAAACAAATCAAGTCCTACATCACAAACAAATTATAACTATCCGGTGTTATATTATATATTATAAAACTGTATACTTCGCTGAAAGAGGAGTTTACATGGGACTACATATTCGCTCGCATGAAATAGGCGAGAAGCTAATCAATTTCTAACCCCATGTGGACAATTTTGAAGTTATCAAGAGTCAGTACAGAGATACAGACTTCAAGGCAAGATGTATAAGGTGGATTTAAACGTTCATGGCTTACCTTAAAAATAATTTTAATTCAAGATTGCTACTTCCCCTTTTTATTTGCCAACAATCTAAGAGTCAATGTATGAACTTTCATTCCCCTGTTGCAATTAGTTCAGCTAATACATATGCATGTCCTGAAGTCTCCGTGCAGAGAAGGGTTGAGTTATAACTGCAGCGCCCCACAACAAATAGCGCTTGTTGTAAGGGGGTTCTAAATGGACATATCAGATCTAGACAATTTAACACCCAAGTGAGGTTAGCGACAATCATCTTGCATGTTCAAGAAATTAAATGGAAAAACACCGGAAATTGGGCGGATTTCTTGGACGTTAGAAGAAAAGCTTACAAGATGTTCTACTATGGAACGGAATAGGGTAAAAACGGAATCGGTATCATCATTGCGGCAGAGCGACCTGGCAACGTCGTAACCATTTCGAAGTCCAGCGGGCGTTTGATATATCTCAAACTGGTGATGCAAGGAGAGGTGTGGCATATTGTCGGTGCATATTGTCCCCAAACCGGATGCGAGCAGCGGGGAAAAGATCCACTTTGGCTAGATTTTTACAATCTCCTTAAGAATATTCCAAAGGAAGAGTTTGTGTTTGGTGGGGGAGATTTGAATGAACATGTCGAGAAGTCAAGTGAAGACCATTAAGACTGTCATGGAGTTACGGCACTAGGAATATTCCTGGTGAAGACTTTCTAAGCATGTGCAGATCACATGGTCTTATCGTGTTAAATACGATGTTTTTCAAACAAAGCCGACAGTGGTGAAAATGAAACCCAGATTAACTATCATTTGGTATCCAGTTTTATGAATCTTCGGATAGAAGATTGCAAAGTAATCTTGGGAGAGGTGATCGCTCAGCAACACCATTTCCTGTTTGAACAACAATTTACTCGGAAGCAGATCCATTAACATGTAGTTGTAACATAAGGGGAACCTGCCCCGTCGAAAACAGACATTAAAAAGGGTGCAGCCGAATTTAAACGTAGTAGGCGAGAGAGCTTTGAAGATGGCTCACGTCGTGAAAAAAACATCTACTTCAACTACAGGCGAAAATATGAAAAAATTTGTGGTCCGATCATGGAAGACCGCAGATTGAAGATAAGGGAGATAGCTGAGGTTATCGTTATCTTGTATGAATGGACTCAAAACGTGGGCCCGCACAATGTTTCTGCAAGATCCGAAACTGCTTTAAGTTGAACAAAAATGCAATCCACTGACGATGTCTCGCGAGTGTTGGCAGCTGTTCCAAACCGATTTAGAAAACTTTTTTGACTATATTTGTGACGACAGATGAGACTTGGGTTCATCACCATACCCCTTAAATCAAATGGCAGTTAAAAGAGTAGAGAAAGTCTGGATCACCAGCCTCGAAGAAAGCTAAAGTTAAATTATCGATAAGGTACTGCCATCGGTTTTTTGGGACTCAAAGGCAATCATCATAGTTGATTACCGTATCAAGGGTCAAACAATTAACTCCGATTACTACGCTGGTCCTTTGCGTCGGCTGCGAGAGGAAATATGTATATAAAAAGCGTCCAGGAATGTTTAGGAAAAAAGTTTAGTGTCACCAGGACAATGCAGCCGGTAGATGAGATGACTCATATAATATTTTTTAACAGAATGTTAAGCAATTCTGGATTAATGAATTTGAAGAAAATATTATACTGAGAAGTCGAAATCGTAGAATAGCAAACTGAAGTATGTAGGTATCAACTGTGGGTGCCGTGGCGTAAGTGGTTAGTGTGTCGGATCACTACGCATGAGGTTCCAAGTTCGAATCCCAGAAAACACCAACAAGTTTTTTCACGGTCCCACCTCTCGCGAGCGTCTGACAAACATCCGAGAGTATTGTTGTCACGAAAAAGCTTCTTAAATCGCCGTTCGGATTCGGCATTAAACTGTAGGTCCCTTCCATTCGTGTGAAAAATATAACGCACACAACATGAGTGGTTGCGAGAACGTAGGTATCAACTCAAAACAATGGCCTTAATATTGAATTAAACTTTGACTGGAAGTTATGAAAATGTCTATTCATAAAGTAAACGTAAAATTGCCTGAACAGTTTTTAAAACTATGAACTATAACTGGCATTTAAGCCTCACCTCCTTTATGGTAAAAAGTTTTAAAAGTATGAGACAGAAATACACCAGATCTTCTTCTTTTTTTTCCTATTTCGGCAAGTTTTTGATCTGAAAACAAGGGATTATAACCTTCCCACTTTTATGATCTCTTCCTTGAACATGACAATATCAGGTGAACTGATCGCGGTCTATTTTCCATAAGATGCTGTCTTTGACGTGAATGCTCCACAAATCTCCGAACTTCTTATTCGATCAAGCTTTGTCACTCCTGCTGTCATGCGAAGCATTTTCATCTAAGCTGCCGTAAATTCACTCTCACACTCTTTATACATTGTCCAACATTCTGAACCGTATGTGAGAGCTGGATGCACAACTGCTCTGTAGAGCCTTCCTTTGAACTTAGGGGACATTTTTCGGTCACAGAAGATAGCGGATTTTTCCCGCGACTTCATCCAACCTACACTTAAGCGATGATTGATGTCGTCATCTGAGGTTGCTTAGCTATTGATCATAGATTCCAAATATTGAACTTGTGAAGCACTGTTCCATTCAAATAAATATCTAAAATAGCCCTGAGTGGATCAGAGAATGAGCAGCACAAGTTCTCGCTCTTTTGGGCTTCATCATCAGCAAGGAATAACTGATATACTTTGGGGTCCGTGACTCTACCTTCAATCAGATAGTCAAAGACTACAATAAAGAGCAAAGGGCTTAAGGTGCTTTCCTTGTGTACCCCAACTTTAATTGAAAACTAATCTGTTACTCCAGCGGGGCATTTTACTCTTGTCTTTGCTCCCTCGCACATGTCCATGATCATCTGTACATTTGTTTCTGGAACTTGTCGATGCTTAGTGCCACCCATATCAGATCTCGTGGTTGAAAAGGCATTCAACAATGTGCAAATCCTCTAAGGAATCACGATGTTTCTCTATTATGATCTTTATACCTTAGATAGATGAGTAGATATAACTATATTGTTGTTATGAGGTGCAAGTGCACTGTGACCTTTAGCAGATCTATTGTGCCCCTCAAACTAACGCTCCTAGTCGATGATATGCTCGGTCTAGAGCACTTCCTCCAGTTCAAATGCTACTATGAACCGTAGCATCCTGAGTGAATCCAGCGAAGGTAGATTCAATCCTGATAGGAGATATACACCTAAGTGATTTCTTCTTTTGTGGATCAGTGCTTCGCATTCCATAAGAAGGTGCGCTGGTGTTTCTGCAATGTCCCTGCAGAAACTGCAGTGTCGTCTCTCTCTATTCCCAGTTTCCTGAGGTGCTCCTTGAGTTTGCTGCAGTGACCCGTTAGTATGCCCCTTAAGATGCGAAGTCGATTCTTGCTAACTCTTAGGCATGTTCTACTTCTTTTCTGGTTGCATTTCCCCAAAAGTGCTTTCGCATGTCTTAGTTGGGGGATATCGTCCCAATGCTTGCTCCATTTGTTCTCTTTTTCTTTCCTTAAATCTTACTTTATTTTGTGGGGTCCTGTCCCACAAAAGTTTTCTGGCCCAAAGAACGGCGTGTCTGATCTGTTTCTTGCAAGTTCATCAGCTGCTTCGTTCTCCTCCACTCCTACATTTCCTGGTACCCAGTAGAGAGTTACTTTATTTGCCTTTCCCAGTTTGTTGATCCTGGTGAGGCCATTCCCATACCAGTTTGGATCTGATCTCGTGTGGGGTCAGTGCTTTGATAGCGGCTTGGCTGTCTGACAGTATTGCGATGTCCTGCCTGCAATAATTCCTGATAAGGTTGAATTGCGACCATCTTTCGATCGCGTGAACTTCTGCTTGGAATGTATTGGGGAATATTTCCAGTGATTCTGAGTATCTGATCTTGGGCCCGTACACTCCTACCCCAATGCTTGTAGATGTTTTCGATCCGTGCAGAAGCGGCACCGATTTGTATAGGGTTACCCGCTCTGTGTTTGCGATGCATGTTCCTTTCCCGATGCCCTTTTTCCTTATTCTCAATACGGTCTCCTTGGCGATTCACTCTAGCACTATGTGTAGCGGAGGTATACCTACGATCACCTCTAGTGCTGCTGTGGAACAGGTTCGCATGGCTCCTGTTATACACATGCAGGCTAATTTTTGCACCTTGCTCAGGGATGTCCTCGTCGTAGTTAGTCTTGTTCGATTAACCCATGCCACTGCCCAATATGTAATGATGGGTCTTACAGTCATCATGTACATCCACCTCAGTGTGGCTTGACTGCAACCCCAGGTCTTTCCTAAAATGTTCCTGCGCATCATAAGTGCTCTGGTGGCTTTGATTACCACAGCTTCTACATGTTCTTTCCAAAGGAGTTTGGTGTCTAGTGTTAAAGATACTTGACCTGTTTCTGTGGGTCGATCCTGATCCCTTCCAATAGGATAGGTTGCATACGCTTTAGCTGTCTTTTCTCGGCGAAGGGTATCATAGTGGTTTTGGTAGGATTCACTCTAAGACGTACCATTTCGCACAATTTCTGTGTGATTCTTAGATTCCTTTGAATGATTTCGCATAGCGTTTCTTAAAATTTTCGCCTTGCAACCATGTTTATATCGTCGGCGTACCCCTGACACTTAATACCGGCGTCTGTCATTTTGTACAGTAGTTCATCTACTACTATGCTCCAAATTAATGGTGATAATACCCCTCCATATGGGTAGGCTTTAGTGGTACTTAATGTGATGGTTTTTTGATCCTCCTCTGTCTCAGCCGTCCTAGTTCTCAGCATCTCACACATCCATTTCTTTCTTGTGGTGTGATTTACTCCTTTTATTTCGCGACCCGTCCTAATTGCTTCATGGGAGGTGTTCCCGAAGGCTCCTTTGATATCTAGAAAAGCGCATACTGCCGTTTTCTTGCTCTCCAATGCTTGCTGAACCCAACTCGTTAGCTGGTAGAGTGCGGTTTCGGTAGATATTTCTGCTCTGTAGGCATGTTGATTGTGGTGGAGAGGTATGCATTCCACCACAGTCAGCCTTAGGTGATTATCTATGACATTTTCTACCGTCATTAGCATGACTGTGGTCAGGCTAATGGGTCTAAAGGCTTTAGGTGAAGTGTTGTCTCTTTTACCCACTTCCGAGATGAATATGACCTTCCTCCAGATTCTTACTATATGCCCAAGTGCTAAGCTGCTTCTCAATAGTCCTAAGAAGTGTGGCATAACGATTTCCTGGCCTTTTTGTAGTAGGGAAGGGAATATTCCATCCACTCTGGGTGCTTTAAACGGCTGAAAGGATGATTTGGTGGTTTATTTACCCACCATAAACCCTCATTGAATATCAGATAACTGTATTATTTTTCGCAGTGGGCCACCTAATACCTAATCAACGATCTTCATGGTGTATAAGATTAGCTCGATTTAAATGTAATTATCACAGTTTCGCGTATCACCCTTCTCTTTGTACACAGGGCGAAAGTAACTTTCCATCCATTGGCTCGGTATTGGATCACCTCTCATAAGTTTGGAGATGAGAATTCTGAGTCATCTGAACCTGATGTCTCCCATCGTTTTCCAGAACTCAGAGGGCATCTCGTCTGACCCAACCGCTTTTCGTTTTTTGGAGTATTTCATCGCCTCACTGAGTGTAATGTTAGGTATTTCTTCACAGTTATGGGTGGCTCTTGGAAAGTATAGCCATGGAAACTGTTCATTCAAAAGTCCTTCACAGTACTGTCGTCATCTATGCAGACTTTTGTCGTCATCCGTAAGAAGCTCTCTATGAGCATTGTTTATAAACTTTGGGGAACGAATCTCCTGAGTATTTCTCCTTCTTTGGGGAGTTATTTTGAAGAAAGTTGCGCCCTTGTTTATGTTGTGTCGTCACAGCTCCCGGATGACCTGGTTTGGATCAGCAACCGGCGAAGATATTTCCTCCAGCTCCCGATACAGAAATACATCAGATCAGTGGTATTAAAACGAAATACCTTTAAATGAACAGTAGCATCATCAATGCGCCTGAGTCCAATCTGCGAACTCCAGTCTTTAAGATCAATTAAATATGCTCTTACTGTGTCTGTCGATGAAGAAGACAACTTTGGAAACTTAGGTCTCCTGTTTGATTCGGCCATGAAGATAAATTGAATGTTATCTCAAAGCCTGTATACTGAAGGAAGTAAAGAGTAAGGGTATCGATTTAAGACGTACTTTCATCTTTACTACAAAGTGTCGTAGCCTATTCGAATAAGTGCATATGTCAGCAGAAATGTACTGATTTTATGTTTATGATAATAGAACCTTAAACCCTTCTCTTCCCTTAGAAATTCTCGGTAGTATCGATCTTTTGTTATAATGTCTTGGACCTAAAATCGTGCACTCTTGCATACAGCGATCGCCTAAACTACAACTCGGGCCATCTGCCTAACCGCTCTACTTAGTTTGGTCGGCATTAGAGGGGATTTAACTATTCAGAAGGATCCAGACAGGTATGGCTCTTGCAGTGGAATGAATTTTCGAACAGCTTTCGAAAAAGCTGTACTTTCACAAATCCCTTAATGATTGGGTTTCGAATTGAAGTGCAATCTCGAAAAGAACGAATTTGATCGTGCTTAACCTGTGCGATGAACAAAAATTGTGGGCGACGAAAACTCATTATGGAAATACAACCAACTTACCGTTAAAACATCCAACAGTGTCTGCGGTAATGTAATGTCCACATTGTTTATATCATTTGCGAAACGATTCAGTATTCTCCCTGATGGATTTGTGTTGAAAAAGTACATGTAGGCACGAGTGACGCCCTCGAACAGTCTATCGTGAAGTTTCAGTGAAATTCGCAGGCAGACTATAAAGAATCCATAGGTACGCATCAAATAAAGCACCAAAGTGACAAAAATGAATGCTGTGTATATAAACACCATTCGTCGTCGCTCAGGATCAAAAGGTGCGCTGTTATAAAATGAAGGGATTTCTTCTCTTTCATCTTCCGCGCTCGAACTTGGATCTTTTACGTGTGGCAGTGATTCTTCCCACGTGGCCCTATAAAAAAAAATGAAATAAAAATGCTACTTAACAATAAGGACAGCTTACCATCTTGAGATAAAGTAATCCATCCCCGAGAGCATAGCTCTAGACACAATGAATAAAAACAGCACAACACCAATAATAAATGGATTTCCAAGAGTTTGAAAATACTCCTTATAGGTCGAACTTTTAACAGAACCTTGTGCCTGTTGCTCCTTTCTATCTTCGCCTTTGTCTATAAGAGTAATCCCCTCTGATTTTTCCTTTTCCAATACGCTCTCGATTCGATGGAGCTTCTTTTCTTCGATTTCTTGCATGGGATCTGTTTGTATTTGAAAACGAATGTGATCCTTTAAGTCTTTATATTCGCCTTGAGCCTGGATGTGCCCATTCTCCATTACGATTAAATGGTTACATTCTTTTAGGTGTCTAACATGGTGTGTGACTAGTATACGTATTTTTGAATCAAGAAACTCTAGAATGCACTTTTCTAAAAGATGTTTTCCAACATGTGAATCTACGGCGGACAGAGGATCATCTAGAAGGTAGATATCAGCTTTTTTGTATACAGCTCTTGCTAGGCTGACCCTCGCCTTTTGACCACCACTTAAGCTTACTCCTCGCTCTCCGATGATTGTGGAGTCTCCATACGGAAGCATTGCGATGTCCCTCTCCAGGCCACAAACTTTCACTACTTGCTTGTAACGTTCCTCATCGAATTTTTCAATGAATAGGATATTATCCTTAATAGTTCCCTCGAAAACCCATGACTCCTGTGAAGAGTAACTCAAAACACCGTTGACTTCAATATTTCCTGCTGTAACGCCGAGTTCTCCGAGAATGACGTTTAATAAGCTCGACTTTCCAGACCCCACACTTCCGACGATTCCCAAAAAGTCATTCTCCTTGACCTGAAAAGTACATTTGGCAAGATGCTCCCGAGGATTGATTCCCTTCTCCCAACTCGCCGATAGATTCTCCGCTATCAGGCCCTTCTTTATTGCCACGGGATTATGGACTCTACCAAAGAAATGATTGGCTTCACTTTCATGATCTTCACAAGCGAAGTTTGTGATTCCACCATCGGCGGGATCCTCGCTCTGTAGCAAAAAGTTCACAGTTCTTCTTGAGACCACAAAAATCTCCGCCCATGTGGTGATTGCTAAGGGCCAGAAGTGCAGCAATGAATCATTCAACACATTGAAGAAAGAGGACACTATAAAGACCTTCCTCGCTGAGACTACATCGCCAGTGAAGACATATGTGATCAAACTCAAGAAGACTGCAAATTTGGAGATCATCGTAGTACATTGGAGAGCCGCATAGATGTACATCGAACCCCTGATCGCCTTTACTTCCATCTTTCGCACTTCGGATACCAACTTGGCGAAGGACTTCTCCCATGCATACATCTTGATTACCTCAATCGCATGAATGATCTCATTCATGATCTTGACTCGAACATCGGCGTTATCTGCTGTCCGACTGCGATAGTGCGCAGCTGCCTTAGCCGCCCAGCCTTGCAGAGGAATGAAGATTACAATAAATGCAATACCTACGACAGCAGGCCATCCGATCTCTCGATACATGAGGTAACCAAAGACGATCGCTTCAACTGGACCTTTCCAGAGATCATGAAAGAAGTAAAATCCCAAGTCAAGTTGACTTAGATCATTTGAGAGGAGTATAATAGCTTGGCTACTCAGCCCGTCATTGTAGGCCGTGATTGATGATCGTAGACATTTCCTATAGACCAGTCCAGAACATGCCAGTCGTATTCTTACTCCAACCTCGAATATGAAGAACATAAATGGATGGAAGGTGAGAGTGTTAATTAGAGAGCATAGAACGATCCCAGTAGCGTAGAGATAAGCTTCTTTTATGGAAATTTCCGTTTGTCCGTCAGAGAAGAATGATACAAAACCACCCAGGAATAGGGGCTGTGATGATCTGGAGGGCGAGATTAAGAGAAATCTGAGAGTTTCTTTAAGCCTTTAGCAAACTTACCTAATTGAGATTTCTAAAATTGAATAGAGGATACATATCGGCACAAAGGTCCAGCCATAGGCTCGAAAGATCATATGCAGTAGGCTTGGCTTTTTTCGTCGTACTTCCTTTTCCCAATATTTGATTAGGCCAAATGTGATGTCCTTACTGTCCAGGCTGGGTTTGTGCTCATAGAGATCTTCTTGCTCCAATTCATTGCGTAAACCTTTTCGAAACACTGTCCGGATCCACCTGTGAGGTGAAAATTTACTGATTAGTAAATAAACACTTTTTTTCTTGAAACTTAAAATCCAGGATCGCGGCATTTACGAAATATAAGGCAATTATAAGACCAAATCTAATTTATGTCTGAAAAGATGTAATGTCTTCCTAACATAACACATCCTTAACATGATTCCTCCAATTAGAGGAGAGCTTTAATTTCTACTTCTACTTCGATTGAATTTATGCATGTGAAAAACAAAACGAGTTGTTCTTCTTCGAAAACAGTTCAAGAAACTAGTTCCGTTTCCTCGTAAGGCTAATCAAGGCATCGATTAGAGATTTACAATATTCCAACTCACATTTGGAAAATAGTAAAGACAGAGGTAGTAAAGGACACCGGGAGGTTTATCACAGTTCTCCTTAAGTCGGAATCCCTTGCTCCTCTGAAAAATAGGGATAATGAGGATATGGATAGATAATAATCTATGAACAAGATGGGATGCAAGGACACGGCTCAGACCTCGCTGCTTTCTCATCGTGTACACAGAAGCATGACACCGACGGCCCTTCTTCTGATTCAGTGGACACGGACATGACTGTGATCGTCGTCTGACTTAATCGCTATCCCTGATGATACGAGTAATCCAGATAAATCTCCATCACCGTAAGGTGGTTTCTGAAAACCAACCTTATTCCCCACTTACAAAATAATGGGGACGACACCGTCCTTATCAGGGGCCATAGATTAGCAATAGCCGAATTGCCGAATTAAGGACAAAGAATTACAAACTCTTGTATGCTAACTGTGCAGGTAAACGAGAACCTGCATCTTGGCAAAGAATAACATTAACATTTTTCTTTTGTCAACCAATTTTACTTCGATGCGATGCAAATGTCTTCTTGTTTGAAGTGCCTTGAAGTGCCTTGAAGTGTCTTGAATAGTCTTGAAGTGTCTTCAAGTGTCTTCAAGTGTCTTCAAGTGTCTTCAAGTGCCCTCAAGTGTCTTCAAGTGTCTTGAAGTGCTTTGAAGTGTCTTTAAATGTCTTGAAGTGTCCTGAAGTGTCTTGAAGTGTCTTGAAGTGTCTTCAAGTGCCTTCAAGTGTCTGGAAGTGTCCTGAAGTATCCTGAAGTATCTTGAAGTGTCTTCAAGTGTCTTCAGGTGTCTTGAAGTGCCGTGAAGTACCTTGAAGTGTCGTGAAGTGTCTTCAAATGTCTTGAAGTGTCTTGAAGTGCCTTCAAGTGTCTTCAAGTGCCTTCTAGTGTCTTGAGGTGTCTTGAAGTGTCTTTAAATGTCTTGAAGTGTCTTGAAGTGTCTTCAAGTGTCTTCAAGTGCCTTCTAGGGTCTTGAAGTGTCTTCATGTGTCTTGAAGTGTCTTGAAGTGCCTTCAAGTGTCTTGAAGTGTCTTGAAGTGTTCTGAAGTGTCTTGAAGTGTCTTCAAGTGTCTTGAAGTGTCTAGGAGTGCCTTCAAGTGTCTTGAAGTGTCTTGAAGTGTTCTAAAGTGGATTGAAGTGCCTTCAAGTGTCTTCAAGTGTCTTGAAGTGTCTTGAAGTGTCTTCAAGTGCCCTGAAGTGTCTTGAAGTGTCTTAAAGTGCCTTAAAGTGTCTTGAAGTGTCTTCAATTCACTTGTGATGTATCCGACCACGACAACTAAACAATAAGCAACATTTTGTTTACAAAATAATCATGAACAAATTTCACCAGCTCTGCGCCTATTAGAAAATCCAGCTGGTGCAGGAATCAACCGGGAATCGCGTTCTTCAAAAATATGAAGAACGTTGATCCGCGCAAAATATGGTTTCAACAGGAAGGTGTTAAGTCGCATACGGTGACTTCGGTGCATCAGGAGTTTTGCGATGATATGGGGAGGGGCAGCTCCATAACTTTTAGAATGTAAAGGAAGTGCAACCTTAAGGTAAAGACATATAAAGGTGGTAAGCCTGTTTCTAGATGCAGCATGTAGTTCGGAGTATTTTCCGGTAATCTGATTTTTTTTTTAGAAAGTATCTAAGTTATCCTTCTACTTCCTCATACTGAGAGATACCCCAAACTTGGGCAGCGTAGCACATGATCGATCTCATAGTTGCTTCAAACATTTTGAATTTGGTGCTTGGCGGAACGCCTTTTTTTCCGAGGATGCCCTTCCAGCTGCAATTCATTGCCCTTTTCGCTTCTTTGAGCTTCTCTCTCAGATGTGTTTTGAACGACATTTACTTACTTACTTATGTCCTGTATCCCCTTGAGGGTCCTAGGGCCTCTACTACGCCTACGCGCCATCGTGTACAGTTTCTGGCAATGTGTCCGAGTTCTCCCCAACTTTTCCCTAACTGCCGTGCCTCCTTCTCGACTGTTCTGCGCCATGTTCTCCTCGGACCGCCAGGTCTTCTGCCATCCTGAGTTAGAGGGTTCCATTGCATAGCATGGTTCGCTATGGAGCTGTCACCCTTTCGGAACGTGTGACCAATCCACTGCTACTTCCGCCGTTGGATAGTTGTGCCTATTGGTTCCTGACCCGTTCTCTCGTAAAGGTGTTCGTTAGAGATACGATTGGGCCAGAAAATCCTTAAGATATTGCGCAGACACCTATTAACGAACGTTTGCAGCTTTCTGGTGATAGTAGTGGTCACTCTCCACGTGCTGCAATCATATAGCAGCACGGATTCAACGTTGGAGCGGAACAGTCTTATTTTGGTGCTCAAACTGATTGCATTGCTTCGCCATATTTTGGACAACATCCCGGACGCGGAGTTTGCTTTGGCGATCCTGTTGGCTATATCCAGTTCGGTTCCACCATCGGTCGAGACAATACTCCCAAGATACTGGAAATCCTCTACTCTCTCTACCTGTTGTCCAGCAATGCATATTTGAGCCGATGAGTTAGTTCCAAGGCTGATAATTTTAGTTTTTGCCGTATTAATTTTCAGCCCGACGACACCTGCCTTCCTCTCCACATCTGCTGTCATTTGGTGGAGGTCCATAATTCTGTGGGAGAGTAAGCATACATCGTCAGCGTAGTCAAGATGCTTCAGTTGAGATGTAAGAGTCCATCGAATTCCTCCGTTTCCCGTCGACAAAGCTGCATGAAGCACATCGCTAATCACCAATAGGAATAATATTGGTGAAAGGATACAGCCTTGTCTTACCCCACTTTGGATCTCAAATTTCTCAGACAACCTTCCCCTGTGCAGAATGTGACATTTGGAGCCTTCATATGTAGCTTTGATAATAGCAATTAGTTTATCGGGAATGCCTCTCCTGCGTAAGGCACGCCAAATAAACTCCCTATTGACACTATCGAACGCCTTCTCAAAATCGATGAACAGCAGGTGCAGTGGCGATCGATATTCAACACACTGTTCGAAATTCGGGGGGGGGGGGGGGGGGGGGGTTAATAATTACCCCAAGGTACCTATATTCCATCACAACTTCGAGTGCTTCATTTTGCCAGGTCCATTTTTCCCAGCTTTGAATACCGTCCAGTACCATTTCGAAACACCATTATTTTTGACTTATTGGTATTCACTGAGAGATTCCAGAAGCTGCAATATTGTTGTAGCTTATTAATCATCATTTGCAGCCAAACACTAGTCCTCCCGGAAGAAACGTTGTGAGGTCATCCAAAAATATAGAGAAGAGGAGAGGACTCAAGAGACAACCCTGTTTTACTCCCATGTGCGACTCAAACCAGTTCGACATTTTGTTTCCATCCCATATTGCGATCTTATTATTTTTTTGTATTACTCTAAGCACTTTCATTGACACTCCTAGGTTACTCAACTTATAGAAAAGAGCGTTCCTGTCAATTGTGTCGAAAGCCGCCCTGAAATCGACAAAGAACGCGTATAGTTGTTTGCCCCTATCAAGGTATGCCTAGGCAATGCTTTTTAGTGTAAAGATGTTGTCTACAGTTGAATATCCTTTTCTAAACCCCGCTTGGAATTCACTCAGCAAATTGTTTTCGCGTACCCAATTCGTCAGACGCTCCAGCAAATATTTTTGTTACTGAGTTCATAAAGTATATTACTCTATAATTATTCGGATCGCTTATGTCTCTTTTCTTAAACAGGGGGAAAATTATACTCCTTCTAAAGTTATCTGGCACCTCACCCATATCAAAAATATAATTGAAGGCTAGCGCAAGTTTTCTGAGGAATTCGTTTGTCGCAAATTTGAAAAATTCGTAGCGGATACAATCTTCACCAGGAACTTTCTTTGTGCTGCATCTGTGCAGCACTTTGTAGAGTTCTTGGACAGTAATTGTGCGGTCTAGTGAGTCTACTGTTATGTAAGGTAGGGAGTAATTCAGTTGACTTGTGCTACTCGGTGGACTCAGCAACTGCTCGAAGTGATTGGCTAGTGCGGATGTTTCAACTTGAATGCCCCGTGCGAACATCGTACCGTTGAGGGATCGGACCAGCTTCCAAAATGAACGAGTATCTGAAATCCCATCCAAAGCGCTCTCCAGCTGCTGCGTGTACCTTCTTTTTTTGTTGATACAGATTCTTTTGTATGCCCTTCTCGCTTCCAGGTACATGATTTTTGCAACGCTGTTGTCTGTTGTACGGACTAAACGTAGGTAAGCAAATGACTTTTTCCTCGCTGCCATGCACTCCCAGTCAAACCATGCTTCCTTTTTCTTGACTCTTCCTGACGGTTGAGATATACTCCCAGCATTCGAAATACAGGAAACTAGAACATCTACACCATGGCTAGAGTTGAATTCGCTTTCGTTTATAGCGCTGAGATTACTGTTCAGTTTTTGTTTATAGCTAATTGCGTAGCTTTCCTTCCATTGTAATTTTGGTAGCAGCCGCAGCTCCGGGTCGGTAGATTCTAACGAAATATCCACAGACGTCAAAGCTGTCAACGGCAAGTGATCCGAATAAGTGAGCTCCTTTACATTTAAGTTGACCACACACTTCAGCCATCTTCCACGTACGAGACAGTAGTCTATAGTTAACCAGGCTGTACCTCTGAAAAACGTTAGGTGGCCCTTCTCGTCGCTCTTAGATCGACCGTTTAGTACTGTGAGACCGATCGTTTCACACATTTCGGTGAACTTTCTACCGTTGTCATCAATTGTTTTACCCGCTACCCACATCTAAATAAATTTACGTTCTGAGGTAAGAACACCGGTTCCACTTCCAGCAGCTGCGTATCACCTATTCTCGCATTGCAATCTCTGATTGGATTGGATTGGATAAGTGTCGGTTGGTCTGTGGCCCAGCGAGCCGCAACCATAAAAAAAATCATTGCTCCGAAACGGAAATATACGCCTCGGATATGGACTGATCATTTGTTGAGGACCTTTGGCTATCGGACACGGACAACGATCGGATTCTGGAACGTTAAGACCCTCCTGGACTCACTCAAGGAAGGGCCTTATAACGCCAGATTCCTCCAATTGGAGCGCGAATTCGCACGATATAAAATCGACCTCTTAGGGCTGAGCGAGATAAGATGGTACGATGCTGGGGAATACATCTCCCCAACAAAAAGCACTGTCATGCTCTACTCTGGTAAACCAGCTGGAAGTGCACGGAGTTCTGGCGTATGACTCATGCTAACTCCAGCAGCACGTAGTAGCCTCATATCCTGGAAATCCCATAGTGACCGGATATTGACGGCTAGGTTCCAGAGTAGAGTTAGAAAAATTACCATCATACAGTGTTATGCTCCGACTCTAGACGCGACTGAGGATGAAAAGGATAATTTTTATAGCCACTTAGGTGCCGCCTACAACCAAACGCCTAATGGGGACATCGTAATGGTAATGGGAGATCTCAACGCCAAGGTGGGTAGCGACAACACCATGCTTAAGCACGTGATGGGAGTTCACGGCGTGGGAGACCGTAATGACAATGGTGAGCGGTTTGTGGACTTCTGCAATACCAACCGCCTAGTCATCGGAGGTACGCTGTTTAAGCATAACACCTGCCATAAGATCAGTTGGGTCTCTACTGATAGGCAACGAACATCCAACCAGATCGACCACATTGCGATCAGTCGCCGCTTTAGAAATTGTCTCCTGGACGTCCGAAACAGACGTGGAGCTGACGTCGGACAAGAACGAGATCACCATCTTATGGTAGCTCATTTACGCCTTCGTACTGCATCCGTCAACAGCTACCGCTCAAACCTGCTTAACATCACCAGGTTTAATATCGACAGGCTCAAGGTTCCCCAAGTGCGCCAACAGTTCAGGGACCATCTTGCCTTAGAAGCAGAAGCAATCAGCAGCATAGAGAACATGGATGACCACTGGAGTGCTGTGAAAAATGCTTTTGCGACTGGGGCACGCACTTATGTCGGTAAAAAGCAGAAACACCACCGCACATGGCTTTCTACAGACACCTGGAGACGGATCGATGAGCGTACAGCAATCAAGGCTCGGATTGCAGCGGCCTCAGCAGTAGAGAGAACCGAGCTTGAAGCCCAATACCGTGCGAAGAAGAAAGAAGTGCAGCGTAGTGTGAGACGTGACAAACGTCAACATGTCAACTCACTGGCCTCAAGGGCTGAAGAAGCAGCGAGTAGGTGCGACAGTAGGACTGTTTACAACATCACTAAGGAGCTCATCGGTGGTCGAAACTCCAAACAACATCCAGTGAAGAGTCTAGACGGTAACCTTCTGATTTCGGATGAGCATCAGCTCACTAGATGGAGGGAACATTTTGCTGCAGTGCTAAATCACTTAGACGACGGCGGTATGATCTTGAATTTGAATGAGCAGTTCGAAGCAACAAATTCCCGAATTCGCACCGTACCTCCCAGTAAAACTGAAATAATAACAGCAATCAAGTCCCTCAAGAAAAACAAAGCGGTGGGTATTGATGGCATCCCTGCCGAGCTATTTCAAGCGGCGCCAAATACATCGGCAGATTTGCTGCATCCGCTAATACGGAGAGCTTGGGATAGTGAACAATTTCCACAGGAGTGGAAAAGGGGGATGATCATTAAGCTTCCAAAGAAGGGTAACTTGATGAAGTGCGGTAACTCGAGAGGTATATGTGTTCTTCCAGCTGTAGCCAAAATAATAGCTAGAATAATTCTAGAACGAATTAAAGATCATTTAGATTCAACTCTCGATGTCGAACAGGCAGGCTTTCGCGCTGGATCCTCCTGCATCGACCACATAAACACCTTACGGATCATAATCGAACAATGCGTTGAGTATAGGTCTCCGCTACATTTACTGTTTATCGACAGCAGAATCGGCTAAAGCTGCGTTCGGAATGCTATCTAAAATCTGGAGAAGTAATGTTATCAGCTTGAGAACCAAGCTGCGACTGTTCCGCTCCAACGTAGAATCAGTGCTGCTTTATGGGTGCAGTACCTGGAAGGTAGACACCATTAACACACGCAAGCTGCAAGTCTTCGTAAACAAATGCTTAAGAATCATCTTGAGGATTTTTTGGCCGAACCGCATCTCCAACGAACAACTTTATCTGAGAACGGGCCAAGAACCTATAAGCATTACTATACGAAGAAGAAAGTGGCAATGGATTGGACACACCCTATGGCGCGAAGACAACTCCATTGCGAAATACGCTATGCAGTGGAATCCGCTCACCCAGGCAGGCAGAATAGCGGGACGTCCTAGGCAAACGTGGCGCAGAACAGTTGAGGAGGAATCGAGCTCTTTAGGAATGAGTTGGAGGCAGCTCAAACGCGTTGCAGAACTCCGAACACGATGGCGCGCAGGCGTGGTTGACGCCCTATGCCCCCCGAGGGGTTAAAGGACATAAGTAAGTAAGTAATCTCCGATTACCATTACGTCTTCTTCGCCGAATTCCAATAGAAAGTCGTACAAGCTCTTAAAATCGTTTATTCATCTGCTGCAATTGATATACACTGGGATTATCCACATTCGAACATCTTTCGATGCATACGGCGACTTTAACCAGACAAAGACTTATTGAAATCACCATTTGACGAAATGGACGTGTCCATTAGCCTTCGAGATCTTGCGATTTGACATCTGTCGAGTATTTCCTGTTTGCCTACCTGAAGTCACCCCATTATGCTGAAACAACTTAATTGACGCCTTAGAAGCCAACATTATCCATCTTATTTGTAACATATGGTCAGGATTGCATTCCATCAAGAACAGCCGCGGTATTCGAAATCTCCTTCAAATATTAACACCATAAATTGACCTTAAGTAAAATAAGACTTTTGGTTAAGAGATAATTTCAGGTTTAAAAAAAAAATACCCTTCATATATTTTTTCCTGGTGAAATACCCTCTTGTAATGATTATGCTCCTTAATCCTATGGCGTCAGGAATGACCCTCACTTGACCAAATCCCAACCGTGATAAAATCACGTGGCCTGTACTCGTCTTAAAAGCATGCGATCATAAGAAGCTAGTTATGTCGTCGTTCAACAGCATACGCGCTGAACCGGGTTCGAATTAGACGTAAGTATATTCTGAATTTATGACTCAGTTTCACTTCTCCCCTATTTATTCCAAGTATGAGTTGTATACAAATGATAACGACCTATCAATAAATTAAGCCGCTTCATAGAAAGATAAACACAAAAGGGATTCCTCTGTTGGACTTAAATCATTTTGACAGCATTCCATTCCTTCAAACGTCAGTCAGGTTTTCGCAAAAAACTAGATAATGATCCAACTGAACAAAACAGTATAAAAATATGTACACATGATTTATTTGTTTTTAGCAAAGGTGGTGCAACAAATTGTGAAACCATAAATCCTTTCGCATATACCTACGAGTATATATAGGTACATTACGTGGGGATACACAATTAGAATTTCTAATGTCTGTTGGGTTTGTTGCCATAATTAGACCTTTGAGCCTAATGTATTTTTAAAATTTTTTTGATTGACGCTAAGTAGGGGTGATTTGGTCAGTTGAAAATATTGTTTGTTCGATTGCTGGACGACGCCCTGGACAGAACTATGACATGTATTTAGATTGGTTGAAGTGGCTGCAACCTTACACCAACACACTTAGAATGGAGAGATCTCCGTTGTGCTTCCACATGGATCATGTAATATCTGTCTACTCGTTAAAACCACTTCGAACTTCTGACGAAGCGTAAGAGGCTTTTGATATCTGTGTTTATCAGGTCGCCTAAATCGTTGTAAAAGAAAGCTCCTAAATGAAACTTCCTTCTGTTCTTCCTCTTCTTCGTCCATACACTTACTTACTTAGGTGGCGCTACAGTTCGGGGTGAACCTGAGCCTCAACCAACACGCCTCTCCATTTAGCTCGGTCTTTAGCTAATTGCCTCCAGCTGCGCACTCCAAATTGGTCGAGGTCCCCTTGAACTTGTGCGCGCCACCTACGGCGATGATTCCCTCTACTGCGTCGTCCCTCCGGGTTAGATTCGAAGACTCTGCGGGCCGGAGCGTGGGTGTCCATTCGCTCTACATGTCCTAGCCATCTCAGACGTCCAATACGCAGTTTTTTTGACTAGGTCAATGTCGCTGTACAGCTCGTATAGTTCGTGATTGAATCTTCTCCTCCAAAACCCGTCAACGCAAACGGGACCGAAAATCTTACGAAGAATTTTTCTCTCGAAGCGACCAAGGATATCTTCATCCCCTTTTAATAAAGTCCATGTTTCCACGCCGGAAAGCAGGACTGGGATGATCAGGGTCTTATATAGAGTCTCCTTAGTTGTTCGAGATAGGGCTTTACTGTTGAATTGCCTTATAAGCCCGAAAAAACAGCGATTGGCAAGAGTTATTCTTCGATTGATTTCTGCGCTGATGTTGTTCTCAGAGTTTATACGAGTAGCAGAGGCAAGGTAGACAAAGTCTACCTTGAAGTTTTAGCTGCCCACTGTGACGTTCTGTCCAATTCGTCGGTGTTGGCTGTCCCTTCTTATTGACAGCATATACTTGGTTTTGCCCTCGTTTATCGCTAAACCCATTTTGGCCGCTTCCGCTTCAATGTTTGCAAACGCATCGGTGACAGGCCGCTGAGTTCTTCCAATAATGTCTATATCGTCGGCGTATGCAAGCAGTTGTACAGACTAGTAATAGATTGTGCCTCCGGTGTTGGCTTGTGAGTTCCGCACAATCCGTTCAAGTACAATATTGAAGAAGTCACATGACAGCGCGTCACCTTGTCTAAATCCTTTTTTGACATCAAAGGTCTCGGTGAGGTCATTACCGACCTTGATGGAGCAGCGAGCGTTATCCATCGTCAGCCTGCACAGACGGACAAGTTTGGCAGGGATGTCAAAACTAGACATGGCTCTATAAAGCTCTTCTCTATAGATGCTGTCATAGGCGGCCTTGAAACCGATAAAGAGGTGGTGAGTATGGATTTGGAATTCTCGGGTTTTCTCCAGGATCTGTCGAAGTGTGAAGATTTGACTTTCCTGGCTGAAACCTCACTGATAGGGTCCAATCAGACTGTTGATAAAATGTTTCAGGCGTTCACACAATTTCGCAGAAAAGATCTTGTATGCGAATTTGAGGAGACTGTTGCCTCTATAATTGGCGCAGTTGAGGGGGTCTCCTTTCTTGTGGATCGGGCAAACGATGCTTAGATTCCATTCATCAGGCATACATTCGTCTGACCAAATCTTAGAGATGAGTTGGTGTATGCACTCTACCATTTCATCCCCAGCTGCCTTGAAGAGTTCGGCCGGTAAGCCGTCAGGTCCAGCAGCCTTGTTGGATTTTAGCTTGGATTGCTATCCTCACTTCGTTTTGGTCAGGTGGACGGAAATTTTGACTATCATCGTCCATGTTGAATGGTTCATTCTGCCTGACAGCGGGATGTTGGTCTTCGTCGCTGTTATACAGTTTGCAGAAGTAGTTTTTCCATATTCTCAGCACCGACTGTGATTCTACTACGTGGTTTCCATTTTCATCTCTACAGGTAGGGGCATTGCTTCTCTGACACGTTCTTTTTACCTTTTGGTAAGACTTCCGCATATTGTTCCTGGAGTATAAACTCTTGATATTCTTAAACGCGCGCTTCTCATGCTCTTTCTTCTTAGTTTGGAGAAGCCGATGTTCTTCCCGTCTCTTTTGCTCGTTGAGGTCACGAGCAGCTCTCGTCTTCCTTTACAGCGCCGCTTTATATGCCTCTTATTTTGCTGCATGCACTCGCCGGCATTCTTCGTCAAACCAGGGATTTCGCGGAGGTGGGCGAGCGAGACCCAGCACATCAGTCGCGGTGTTTCTGATGGCATGTTGGCAGCGTTGCCGCTGGTCTTCGGCACTTGATGCTGGCGGCATAGGGGTAATTGAGAGATTTCGGGATACGCGTTCAGCGAAGAGTCTGGCGGTCTCTTGCGATTGTAGCTTTTCGACGTTAAATTTTCTCACAGTGATTCCTCTTTGTTGCTCAGATTGGGATATCCGCATTCGTACCTTGGCTACAACAAGGTAATGATCCGAGTCTATGTTGGCCGCTCGGAAGGTCCGGACATCCAGAATACTGGAGGCATGCCTTGCGTCGATCGCAATATGATCAATTTGGTTGATCGTTACATGATCATTGGACCGCCATGTCTGCTTATGAATATCGAGATGAGGATTCCATGTGCTTGCTATGGTGACATTTCGCTCCACAGCGAAATCAATTAGCATTAGTCCGTTGTCAGACGTGGTGTCGTGTAGGTTATGCTTACCGACTGCCCTACCAAAGACGTCCTCCTTTCCTATTTTGGCGTTAAAATCGCCCAATACGATTTTAACGTCGTATTTAGGACATTGCTCGTATGTTTTGTCGAGGGGCTCGTAGAAACACTCTTTGGTGGCAGGGTCCTTTTCTTCCGTGGGGGCATGAACACATATTAGGCTTATTTAATTTAGCCTTGATCCGGATAGTCATAATACGCTCGCTCATGACAAATCCGCATCCGAGTCAGCGTTGCCTGTTGCATCTGTAGCAATCACCGTAGTAGATGTAACAGTTTTTCATCCTATTTTTGCCCGGCCCATCCCATCGCACTTCCTGGATGGTGGTAATATCTGCTTTATGGCAGTCTAGGGCCTCTGCTAATTGTTCGGCTGCACGTGGTCTGTAAAGGGACAGAACATTCCACGTGCAGATCCTAAGGTCGTTGTCCTTATTTCGTTTGCTGGGGTCGTCATTAGTTAAGTCATCTTTATCCGAGGCTTTTAGTTGTTTCGGAACCATAGGTTTTTTACGTGGTAGGGAAGTTACCCCGACGGCACAACCCCGAACCTGGAGGGCCAGATCCTTAATTATTCCCCTAGGACGAGATGCCGGGTACACCGGTGCCAGTGGCCCACTACGGGAGTATGAGCGCTGCCGTTGGCCCATTAATGGCTTCTCCGCCACCATCTCTATTCCAATGTCCTGATCATCATTGGAAATTCCTTACCGACCTGTGATCCGAATTAGTCCATATAGCTTCTACAAAACTTGTTTGAAAATACGCCAAACTTGTTGCGTGCTTGCCTATTAGACAGTGTCCACTGAGGACATCTATTGTAGCGCCAATACTCAATCCGATAAGAGAAATCAATTTCTTAGAACTTTTCATTTCCAACTTTGGCCAAATCTGTTTCATCGCTAGATATGTTGTTCCACTTGTCTACCTAAGATTTGTTCTTTCGATAGTACCCAGCTTAAATTTAAGTTTGCATGTAGGGATCGGTATATCCAGAGTGCCCATGGACGGAATAAAGAGAATGCGTGTTACCGAAAGGTATCACAAAACTCCTGTTGGGAAAGGAAGATCCGTGATATAATCATCTTTACAGATTGATCCATGATGTATGGCAGAGCGGGGGTAGGCATCTTATTAGAAAAAAAGAACTCAAATGATTGCCTTGTTGCATGCGTTGGATTATCTGAAAGATGGTCAGGTTGTTGGTAAAAATATTACTATAGCACTAGATAATTAATGAGTCATTAAGCGCATGGAACAAGCAGATATCAACACATCATTGGCATTGGAATGTCTTTAAAAACTCAGTGAGTGCTCACTTCGAAATGGAATGATGTTGCTCTTGGTGAGAGTGAATGTAGGGACTGAGGGTAACGAAAAAGCGAACTCTTTAGCAAAGCAAAGAGTCAACCTCTGAATTCTCTGGTCCGAGAACATTTGCTACAATTAGCAGACGAATGGTAAAGGACATGATCAACAACCAGGCCGCGCAAAAGGTGGTCAACCATGGAAAATTGCAAGCAGGTGTAAAAATGGCTGTTAAAATGACGACTGGCACGACTCGTAGAGAAGTTCAAAGCCTGGAGCGAAGAATACTGAAATGGGTGGTAGCGTTATCTACAGGTCAAGGGAATTTCGGGTATTACCTGAAGAAGATGGGTCTTCTGGAGGATGATACCTGTGAAACCTGCCTGGAGGAAGTTAAGAAATGTAGAACTTTAGGCAGGTTAAATTCCAATGATAGTTCCTACGTTTTTCGCGACCGGCATATACTATGACACGAGGTCGAAAGGTTTTATCCTTTGCAGACGACGAATTGAATTATTCGCGTCAAGTAGTTGAATGACGGTACGGTTACAATGGCCGTGAACACGATCTTTGTGTTTACGCGCAAATTTTGTTATCTCTTCGACGACGCTGCGAATTCCCAGATCTCGATGAATATCTTCGTTATGTACATACCACGGTGCGTTGACGATCGTTCTAAGAACTTTATTTTCAAAAGTTTGTATGATGTTTCTAAAATAAAAAAAAAACAGTTTGTTATGTAGGCTCAACTTTGAATGTTTTCCGAGTAGCCAGTACATTTGTCGGTATTTGTTTTCTAGCTCGTCGCGTTTCTTTTTTACGTGTGATTTCCATTTAAGCTTAACATCTAGAGTCATTCCTAGATATTTTGCTTCGTTCGCGTACGGTATTTGAGCCGAGTTAAGATATAGAGGTAATCTATCCACTTTTTTGTACGTAAAGTTGACGTGAGTAGATTTGCTTTTGCTCAGCACAATACGCCCAGAATTCGTCCAAGCGTGGACTTTTTTAATAGCATGTTGCAGCTTTCCAGTTGCTGCTTCAATAGTTTCGCCCGTGGTCAATATCGCCGTATCGTCCGCAAACGTGGCGATGACGCAGTTTCTTTCCTGCGGGATATCACGCGTGTAGAGTGCATATAGAAGCGGGCCAAGGATACTTCCTTGTGGAACTCCAGCCGCAATCTCCTTGAAGTCAGAGTAATCATTTCCGTGCTTAACACGAAAGAGTCTCTCGGTGAGATACGACAGTAGGATTAGAAAGAGTTGCCGTGGCAGTAGTCGTTGCAATTTATACTCCAAGCCTTCGTGCCAAACCTTATCGAAAGCTTGTGAGACGTCAAGAAATACACCACAACAAATCTTTTTTTCTTCCAGAGCTTTCTCAATCACGTCAGTTATTTTGTGGACTTGGTCAATTGTAGAATGTTTAATTCTAAATCCAAACTGATGGTCAGGAATGAGACGTCTTTCGTCGATTACGGGCTGTAGACGTTTGGAAAGAAGTTTTTCGAATATTTTTGAGATAACCGGCAATAGGGAAATAGGCCGATATGATTTCTTCTCATTTAGCGGTTTGCCTGGTTTCGGGACCATTATAATCTCGGCGACTTTCCATTGCCTGGGAACATAAAGAAATCTGAACGAAGCGTTGATCAAATAGAGCAGTTTGATAATAGCTTTATTCGGCAATTCCTTGACTACCTGCGCCGTTATCAAGTCGTAACCCGGAGCTTTTTTTTGTCTTTAAATTTTTAATCACTTCCCTCAGTTCAATCAATGCAACTTTTTTTACTTTAAAGCTGTCAGATGTCGTCACTGGGGAGTCGGGAGTTAACGAAGGGCCGCCGAACGGCTTAAACGTTTCTTCTAAGTGCATAGCAAAAAGTTCTGCCTTTTCTTTTTCGCTCTTGGCCCAGTTTCCATCGATTTTCCGAATTGGTGGAGCTTGCATTTGAGGTTTCCGGATGCCTTTTAGCGCTTTCCAAAGCGAATAATTTGATTCTCTTTCACCGGAGAGATTTTCAAGATAGGTCGCTATCTTTTTGCTTTTAAATTCGTGAATATTATCTCTAAGCCGATTGCATAGTCGGTTAAGGACCGTTTTATGCTGCGGTGCACGAGTGATTTGCCACTTCTTTCGTGCTTTTCGTTTCTCCCTCACCAGTTCAATGATTTCTCTGGGATACTCTTCGTTGCGGTCGATCTTATAGCTTCTAGAATGAGTGTTTCTCCATGCCGCTCTTTGAATTGCTTCCACGAAACGATCAATTTCGTCCTCTAGTTAACAAAGTGTTCTTAGTGATACATTTACGGCGATATTTGTTTCGCAATCATTTCCAAAGCCCTCCCAGTTTGTTCTATTGCTAGTGAGTCTTGGAAGTCCTTCTTTCTTGATCAGCGCTGCTCCAAGTAATAAAATTACCGGCGAGTGGTCAGAAGAGAGATCATAACATTCTTTGACTGTAATAAACTTCTCGTAAATGCCTTCTGTAACAAAAAAATCGATAAGATCGGGAATTTTTTGTGAGTCAGTTGGCCAATAGGTCGGTTTTCCTGTCGAATAAAAACAACAACCGAATTCATATGCCACTTCGTAGAGAATTTTTCCTTTAGAAGATGTACATCTTGAACCCCAGAAGGTGTGCTTCGCGTTGAAATCCCCACCAATAAGGAAATTTGAACCAAGGTCATTGAAGACACGAAAGTAGTCATCTTTTTCTAGTAAGCATCGCGGCGGACAGTAAACAGATGCTATATTGTAGCTCAGGTGTTTATTTTTAACCCTTACCGCGCACAACTGCAGTTTTTCCAGCTCTATGCTTATATCGGCCGGAGGAAGGAAGGAACAGAATAAGGAAGATGCTGTGGCGCCACTGACACGAGGTATCAAAACCAGAGAAGAACTGTGGAGAAATCTTTAGAGGCTCTCCGGCTAAGATGGATCGTTGTAGAGAGATAAAAATGGACCCAACACGGTGGTCTGATTCGAAAATTTCTAGAATTATACATTGGTGCACTAAGGAGCAGTCTCCACGACGAAGTGTCAATTAAGGCTTGACCTCAGCGAAAGTGTGTGGATGTTTTTGATAGGTGTCAAGGGATACACACGTGTTTTGGTCAGAGCAAGACAAAAAAACCGATTGAATTATTCTGCGTTTCAATAAAGATCAAATATACTGCGATGTTCAAACAATTTTGTTTTAATATATAAAGTGCCTTTATCTGGAAGGATAGGTATAGTTGTTCCTATTCTGGCGAGTTCATCAGCCTTACAATGCAGCGGAATGTCCCTATTCTCTGTCACCCAACACAGGTGAATATTGAACTGCCCCGACATCTTTGTGAGAGACGATCGACAATATAGAGATCAATTCCAAGAATTTGGTTAATTGGCTATCTGAAAAGATGTGGATATCTTTAGCGGTCATTACGTTTTTCTTTGGCCAAGATAAGACTTCCCCTATCCACATTATTTCTGCCTGGAACATGTTTCAGTGATTTGAAAGACGGAAGGAGAGGATAAGACAATGCCTGTGAGGGAAAACACTTCCACCAACCCCGTTTTTGAGCAGTTCATTGGTGTAGAAATGAGTCGACTTTTCATATACGTATGTATATGACACGTACTTAGTATTTAGAATTTTTGGCATAACTGTTTGAACTTCTAACTAGCATTTAGTTTTAGTTTTAGTTTTTAGATGACTTTTATTTCGGTATAAACAATTAATTACAATTCAGTTGTACTTAAGTCTTCTTTGGATTGGCCTTAGGCCATCTACCAGATTAACAACAATATTTTTATTTGCTATTTATTTATTAAATACTAGGATAGTTAAAAGAGTCTAAGTAACTTTAAAATCTCCTTATGATGCGTTTTCTGTAGCGGAGTGCGTTCACGGTGTAATTGTACAACACATTCCAGCCTTTTTCCCCGTTCAAAATGTTGATCGTTTCTTCCGTACTCAATGAATAAGACCCAAAAAAGCGTAGACGAAACTCTTTGAGAATCGGGCATATTGCGACAAAATGAAGCACATCTTCTCTCTCCTTTAGGTTACACAAATCGCACAAAATGGGAAGTTCTTCACGATGTGGAATATAGTTAAGGTTAACTAATTCACCTCTCATTTTGAAGATTACACTTATCATGTCCGTAGTCTTGCAATTTAGGAAGTAAGTTCGTTCTTGAAGATTGTGTTCCACTTTACTATAGTACAATCTATACTGGGATGACTGAGCTTCATGTAAGTATTTGTCATAAATGATACGACCTGTATTCACCAGTAGGTTGTTGAACTTTATTTTCAAGGACGTATGTTGTTCATCGGGTGCAATACTCATAGTTATTCCGCAATCGGACGCTAGGCGCTCCCACTCCTTGACAAGGTTTCCTCTAGTTAATATGATATGCGAAAGTACTAATTTAGGTATCCTCGTTCGTTCCATTGCCATTACTTTCATGATGTAATCTAAATGTAGCTTCAAAGTATCCAAGAAAAGCGGTGGCACTCCTGTCTCAAGGTGTAACATGTAATTGGGTGTACTACTTGGTAACCGAAAGATGCGCTTAAGAAAATACCGTAACAATTTCTCTACTTCTACAAAAGAGCAATAACCCCACATTTGAGCTCGATAAATAAGAACAGATGTTGCTGTAGCACGAAATATTTTTTGCTTCAAGGCATGGGCTATATATTTGTTTTCGATGCAGCGTCCCCAAACCGAAGAAATTACCCGCTTGGCTTCTGCTAGTTTTGCTGTGAAGTGTTTTTTTCATATTAAGATTAGCTGCGATCCAGATTCCCAGGTATTTATACTCTTGTACAATCTCAATGGTCCATTTTTCGATTCGGCAATGCCTACCACCACCATTTCTGAAGACCATTATTTTTGACTTTTCGAAGTTAACAGTTAAATTCCAGGTTCTGCGGTACTCCTCAAGCCTGTTGATCATTAACTGCAAACCGTTCACTGTTTCGGCGAGGAAGACTATATCATCCGCAAACATGAGCGAAGGAATTTTTGTACGACTAAGCTCGATTCCACCTCCAACAGCATCTGATATATCATTAATAAACAGAATGAAGAGTAACGCGCTTAGAATACATCCCTGTTTTACGCCCATTGATGTTGAAAATTCTTCAGACACAAATTCACCGTTCCAAACAATAGCTACGTTATTATCATACATCACTCTAAGGATATTGATGACTTTGCTTGATATTTCATACCTATATAGTTTATAGAACAGAGCTTCACGGGCTATGGAATCAAATGCCGCGCGGAAGTCTACATAAAAGGCATATCATTTTTTACCTCTCTTTTTATATAATTCGGCAATATTGATGAGGGAAAAAATTTGGTCTATCGTAGAGTATTTTTTTCTGAATCCAGCTTGGTATTCGTGTAAAATACTCTTATTTTCGACCCACTCAGTAAGCCTGTTGAAAATTAAGGTCCCGAACAACTTGGCTGAAGTATTTAGAAAAGAAATACCCCTATAATTAGTTGGATCATTGTAATCAACTTTCTTGTGTAACGGGAATATTATAGCTTTCCTGAAACTTTCCGGAACATCTCCAGTTTCAAATATTCGGTTAAATTCAGATGTGAGAACTGACACAAATTCCGTACTACAATTTTTGTAAAGCTCGAAGGGAATGCGATCAACTCCTGGAGCTTTTTTTTAACTTAGACCTTAGGATGACTTGTTGAACTTCAGGTAAAGTGAAAAGGGCATCCAGAAACTCGTCAAAGATCAGAGGGGCTGCATATAGAAGGTCTGGCGATGCTCGTGATGTGTTGAGCAGAATATTAAAGTGATTGAAAGCATTTATATTTGCTATTTGAAAATTTTAGGTGAATAACAAGTTTTTTTTTAGATTTCCAATTCTGATTGGAACAATGAGTAATACCTTCTTACAGAAAGACATTTGTCTTTCAATCAAAGTTTTCGACACTTGAGGAACTTGACATATTTCCAGAAAAGTATTAAATCAAAATTTATAGCTTGTTAAAAGAAAGCGATGACACATGTATATCTAATCTTGGCATCAGTCTGCACCAGCTGAAGTACTATATAATATGTCATTACTGGCCATAGTAAACTTTTGCACTCCAGAAGGAAATTTTACTATCAGAAGGGCAGATGTTAAAATGAGCGCCATTTTTTCGAAATGCTTATAATCGATTTAATTACATTGTGCCGTGTGTATAACCAATTTATGAGAAGCCAATCTTGATCATGAAGATAATTGAATTTAAACGTGCTCACATGGGACTTTCTCTGGGGTTACCTCTGCTGATAGCGATAGACAAGCAAATGCTTGTATTGATATTAAGTGTGGCGATAAGGTACGTAAATGATAAGAATGTGACGCTACGTACACAGAGGATTATTTTTTAAAATTGTATTTTTTTTTTTATAAACAATTTGTTGAACAACACGTAGGTACCTATAGTAGAAAATCCCTCTTAATCCTACAAAAGTCTTGAAATTACACATTAAGTGTCGATAGTCGAATTTGTAATTTAAATGTTGAACCTAAAAAATATGAACTATTATTAATTCTTTTTCTTAGACTAGATGCTGATGCGTGCTCGCCTTGCTTCACGTGCATTTTAGTTGACGCATTTTAGTTGGCTCTGCTCTTAAAGATTGTGAAGAGATAGCGAAATGAAAAATTACCTCCACGATGATCAAGATAAAATTAATTAATTGCTGAATTTTGCAATGATTATTTTAATTAGGTCTCAACTTCCGGATAGCGGATCATAATAAAGCATACATCATCTTAAAAGCTGTACTCTAAGCAATGCAACTGCGAACAAGTTGTTCAATTCGGCGTGATTTTTGCGTGATGAGTGTTGAAATATAATTACAGTTTTATTATATGTACAGAGAGATTTTGACTCTCTTGTAGGAACCCTTTCACTACCGGGATAAAGAGTATCTTTCTCTATCTCTATCTGACCTAGAATATAAGCTATCACTGTGCTAAGCTTCATCAAAATCCCTGTAGTCATTTACGCGTGATGTGTGCACAGAAAGACAAGAACATTCGACCCTCTATAGTTTTATTATATATGTATAAATCATGTTAAACAAAAAAGTTAATTTTTCATGGGTGTCGCTTATTTAGTTACAGATTTATCGCACTTAGTTTAAAAAAAAAAACGTGTTTATTATTTCGTAGGTTTTTTTTTTTTTTGACGCGTAAAAATCCTTTATGGATGCTTGTAGCCCGTGCTACGAGTTATGCCCGACTCCATGCTCCGTGCTACGTGCTAAAAAAAACCCTTCTGTTTCCTCTGTCCTGTTGCTCCCCTGCGGCACCGCCAGTCAAGGCATTCCTTCCCAGGGGCAAGTTTGACATTTCGTCACTTCTTTTTAGCTGCCAGCGTTGCCAGGATCTTCGTTTCTCGCGCTTCTCGTTGCTCGTTCCTCTATGCCCAGTTGCTGCATCATACTCGTGATTACTTCGTTTGTAGTTTCCCAGCCTTCGCTTCTCGCCAGCATAAATGAGATCAGGTTTCTTGAGGTCACTTGCCGCCAATTGCTCTTTCTAGGATGTTCCTAGCTCTTATATAATTTTGGCATTCCATCAGTACATGCTCCACCTTCTGCACTTTTCCTTCACAGTACTACCAGAATTGGTCATCCGCGCGCTTCTACTTGTAGAGATACTCCCGGAAGCATCGGTGCCAAAATAGAAATTGAGTTAGGTTGTAGTTTACCTCCCCGTGCTTTCTGCTAATCCATTCATCAACTCCGGGGATCAATTTGAATGTTCATCGCCCTTTGGTTGTGGTGATCCACCTATGTTGCCATTCTGCTTTTTTAGCTTCTACCGTCGTTGTTCTGTCATCGTGCTCGTTTCCACGTAGTGCCGCGTCTCCTTTGAATTTTTTTTGTAGGTTTGCGTTCAGGCAACTGTCAGGATACAAACTACGGTTTTTTTTTATATTTAAGAAGATGGCTTTTTGAGAAAAATTCAAAACCTGATGATCGTATATTATGGTTTTTGTTTTAAAGACAGATATATCTTCCAATACAGATAACTTTCACACAATTATTCTTTCACATTTATGCTCAGTATTGTTTGACAAATCATCATGAATAGACTTATGCCAGAAAAACGTTTTCGTACCATTCAAACTTATTTTGAAAATCGGTCTTTAATTCGCGAGATAGAGGAATACATCATACATGTCTTCATAATCGACCAACTGAACTCGCTATTCGTCACGTTGTGGATAAATTTCTTACCACATACACTCTACATGATGCAAAGCTAAAAACGCGTACAGAAGAAACTTTAGCCGTTGTAGTAGAAAGTGTGGCGGTGTCAATCGCAACAGTTTGGCTTTTGTCCGTCCACTATGCGAAACATTTTTCGAAAAGATCTTGACCTACAACAGAAAACATGGACGACATTGCTCCGGACGATATGCGGTTCCAGCAGTATGGCGCTACGTGCCATACTTCCCATGAAATCATTCTTTTACTGAAGACTCGATTCAACGACAACATTATATCGTAACTTTTTACCACCAGTGAATTGGCTACCGAGGACGTGCGATTTGACGCCAATCGATTATCTTTTGGGGGCTATGTAAAGTCTTTGGTGTGTGCTGCTAAACTGAAAACTATTCAGTCCTTGGAAGCTAATATTCGGTATATAATTGCTTATATAGAGCCCCAAATGCTCGAAAAGTGGCCCAACAGGATGCGCTTCGTCAAAAACTGCCGAGGAAGGCATATGCCTGAAGTAGTATTCAAAACATAATATCATGAACCATTCTTTATAATGAATAAAGATTTTTGATTCAAACTCAATTCCTGTCGTTATAATTTAAAAAAAAGGTCCACAGCTCTTAAAAAAAACACCCTTTATGTCGTAAAAATTATTTTGCTTTTCAGAGAAACTTGCAAGTTTTGCTTTTCGGGCACTGTGATCTGAACAGAATTCTTGTACCATATTACGTACAGAACATCTTAATCCAGAGCCCAATCTCAATGTGAATTAATACTTAGGCAATCACCTCACACGTTCGCTGGAGAATATGTCAAATTATGAAGCAATATTAAGGGAACTAACTACGATCATACCTGTATATCATGTACGTGGTTTAATAAACGACTTTTTCATTCATCTTCATGCATGTTCATCTTCCCTTGGTCTATGCATGTATTGAAGATTTACTTTTTACTTAACTTAAGATGGTACCATCGCATAACGATAAAAAGGCAGTCAGTTTAATTTTCTTAAGATCTTTAGGATCAACCTTGAGGGTGCTGATATCTTATAAGCAAATTGGAGCTGAGCATACACCATCAAATGCTGCTGTAATTAGCTGGAATTTTGCTATCTTCTGCTCATTTCTTCTTCTTCTTCTTCCTTTTATCAGCGAGGTTATGATCCGAAAATAAGGGATCATAACCCTCCCACTTCACCGCATTTCTACTGATCCGGCTGTGGGGTTCGCCTATTTGACCTCAGAAAATATCGGCAGGCTTGCCGATTTTGGATCACTCGGTTACTAAGGCCAATGAAATGCCAATGTCGTCGCATTTGTCTGATCCAGGCGTTTATAGGCCTGCCTTTCCTACTTAAACTTCAAATACAAATTATTATGCTACACTATAGTTTCTGGGAATACACTTTGTTATTCGTGTTTTGCCCCCTTCGGGTAGGGGTTAGAATATACCCGAGGTAGGCATGCCTGTCGTAAGAGGCGACTAAAATCCACCCTCCGTATACCGAGTATGGCGTATACAAAATATGCAATGAACAAAACAAAAGATATAAATACCCCAGGTGGCAGTCCAGGTACACTGGAAAATCCACCCTCTTCGGAGGTCGGCTCTACGGATTCTGGGGAGAGCCATTTATTGCGTTCATCTGACCCTTTTAAAAAAGGTACCAGGGTAGTTAGATCTCCACCATCAAGATCTACAATAAAAACGTGCGGAACTAGAAGTCCGGCGACATCGATAGTGTCGGTGGACGAACAACGGACTTCAACGAAAATTCAAAGCCTTACGGACGAAAATATGGAACTCCGGACCAGGCTTAGTAAAATGGAACTTTTCTGCGAAGAACTAAGAAAAGAATTAATTGTACTTAAAGCAGAAAATAAAGCATTTAAGGATATGAAGAAACCTCGTAATGAGTCTGCTGCGAGTTCAAACGTCCCCGATAACACTGATTATCAAACGGATGAAGAAGAACTAGCTCGGGAAACTAACTGGATTCTAAAAAAACGACCAGTTAAGAAACGAAAAGCTGGTTCTTCACCCGAAATGGTCACGAGGCAAGAAAACATGCAAAATGAGCGAAAAGATAACGAACAGCGTGACAAAATAAACACATGTGTCGAAGAAAATCCACGAACTAAGGTACGATCACCGCCGCCAATAAACGTAATCGGAATTGCAGACTATAATAAACTGCATTCTATTCTTAAACCTCTGTTGCTATCCGATTTTGAAGTAACATCGCTCAACAACAACAAATGGAAAGTAAACGTAAAGGACTCAGACAGTTACCGCTTAGTATCTAATAAACTGAATACTGAAAAAATTCAGTGGTATACTTACGAAAATAAATCTGAAAGACCGATACGAGTCGTAGCTAGAGGACTTCATGCCTCATGCTTAAAGGAAGATGTTGTTCACGATTTGAAGAGCAAAAACTTTAAAATTGTCGACGCGGTAAATTTAATTAAACGGGAAAAACAAAAATTGGAAGGCGAGGAAACGACGGTAAAGCGCGGACTTCCTCTTTTTATGCTAACTTTTGATAAAGCTGAGAGTTTGGATAAGATTTATGAAATAAGAACAATTCTGAATGTCGTAGTCAAAATCGAACCCATGCGCAAGAATACAAGATTGATACCTCAGTGCAAACGATGCTAAGGATTCAATCATACGCAAACGTATTGTCGAAAGGAACCACGATGTGTGAAATGCGCCGGAAATCACCTCTCCCAAGTTTGTGGAGTAAACAAACAAACCTCTGCAACATGTGTTAATTGTAAGGGAAAGCACCCGGCAAATTATAGAGGCTGTGAAGTAGCTAAGGAGTTGCAAAAACGGAGAGATGCGTTCCTTAAGCCACTAAATATAAAATCAAAATTGCAAACTAAACCAAAGCGTAAGATCGCGCCGGAGAAAGTAGGCAAACTAAAACTACCGGGTTCAGAGCACAAAAAGGTGAGGGAAAGATTGACAACAGAAAAGCCCTCGACCTCTGCTCTTAAAAGAAACGGTACTGAAAAGCTAAGATTAGAAAAGCCACCGGGTAATGAACCTCGGACAGCAGCAATGCAGTCTTATGCTCAGGCCGTGGCTTCCGAAAAACAAAAAAACCTTGAAATTTCGACCGACCCCTTTTCTCATGTTTTCTCAGTTATTCTCGCGAAACTTGAAGAACAAGGCAAAATAAATAAAATTATTCTCGATAGGCTGGTTAAGCTTGAAAATAATTCACAGAAAACGCGCACTTCAACTAGAACATGAATGACAAACGAATGTTGAAAATATGTACTTGGAATGCAAACGGACTTTTGCAAAAACTTGACGAATTAGAAATATTTATGCGCCAAAAAGATATTGATATTTGCTTGATTTCTGAAACCCACATCAAAAAGGAATCGCATTTAAAAATAAAAGGCTATAATGATTACCACGCTTGTCACCCTTCGGGAAAAGCGAGAGGCGGATCTTCCTTGCTTATTAAAGACTGTATCGAGCAATCGGAAGACCTAAAGATAGAGCTTGAAACTTTGCAACTGTGCACGATTCGAGTTAAAAATAGTCAGCGTACTCTTAAAATTTCGTCTATCTACTGTCCACCGCGTTCCGCGCTTAATAAAAGTCATTTTACTAACATGTTTGAATCGCTTAAATCTAATTTCATTATTGGCGGCGACTTTAATGCGAAACACACGTTCTGGGGCTCAAGATACAGTTCGAAAAAAGGTAGAATGCTCTATGGGGCAGGTATGGAGTACAATTGCGATTTCCATTCGACGGGTAAACCGACTTACTGGCCAACTGATACTTCAAAAATACCTGATCTGATAGATTTTTTCGTTGTGAAAGGAATATCTACCAACCACATAAAAGTCAAAGAGAGTTTCGATCTGTCGTCTGATCATTCCCCAATTATTTTGACTTTGAGCGAAAAACTAGTCTATAACCTAGAGCCAGCGAGATTAACTGGTAGAACAACTAACTGGGAAGGTTTTAGGAACGAAATTGAAGACAATGTTGAACTGAGCGTTCCACTTACGACACCCTATGAACTTGAGGTTGAAGTTGATCGCTTCGTCGAGATCGTACAGCTCGCTTCTTGGAATAATACTCCCATTCCAAGGAAAACGCCGGACAAATACGGCTTACGATATCCTCCGGAAATAAAGGAATTGGTCAAGGAAAAACGAAAAGCGCGTAAAAAATTGCAACAGAGTCGTGCTCCGCAGCATAAAGCACACTTGAATCGTCTGTGCAATTCGTTGAAGAAAACTATTAAGGATTTTAAGAATCGTGCAATAGGCTCTTACCGTGAAAGTTTAACAGCGAAAAAAGATTCCAATTATTCACTTTGGAAAGCCATACAAGGCACCAAAAGGCCCAAAGTCCCCGCGCCGCCAATTAAATTGAATCAAAATGAATGGGCAAGGGAAGATAAAGAAAAAGCGGACGTCTTTGCGGCCCACCTGGAAGAAACCTTTAAACCGTACGATAGTCAAGTGGTTTACGATAACGTCAATAGGCCGGATTTACCATCTGGCAATTTAACACTCACAAGTGCAACGCTTAGGGAACTCAAAAATGAGATCGAGATTCTAAAACCTAAGAAAGCTCCTGGTTATGATTTAATCACCGGAGAAATTCTCAAAGTTTTACCTAGAAAAGCTTTGATTAAGCTTCTTAATATTGTAAATGCTGCGCTCAGATTAAAACACGTTCCGAGCCAATGGAAAGTTGCGGAAGTAATAATGGTCTTAAAACCAGGAAAACCGCCAAATGAGGTAAAATCGTATAGACCAATTTCGCTTCTTCCAGTCATATCGAAAATTTTCAAGAGGATATTACTAAGGCGTGTCCAACCGGTTATAGACGAAAATAATCTTATCCCTGACCACCAGTTTGGGTTCAGAAGTAAGCATTCGACGATTGACCAGGTGCATAGAATTACTGACGTAATCGAGAAAGCATTTGAAGAAAAAAAGATTTGCTCAAGCGTATTTCTTGACGTCTCGCAGGCCTTTGATAAGGTGTGGCATGATGGCTTGAAATTCAAACTACGACAAGTTCTCCCTGTGTGCTTATACGATATTCTAGTATCATATCTCGGGAATAGACTCTTCCGTGTTAGACATGGAAACGAATACTCGCAGCTCAAAGAAATTTCGGCCGGCGTACCACAAGGAAGCGTTCTTGGGCCGCTTCTCTATTTGCTATATACTCGTGATATACCGAAAGAAGATGGCACTATCCTAGCTACGTTTGCCGATGACACCGCTATCCTAGCAGTAGGTAAAACAATCGAAGAAACGACTGGAAAACTGCAAAACGCGCTAAATAAAGTAAATGAATGGACGAGGGACTGGCGGATTGCCCTCAACGAATCTAAATCTGTTCACGTGAATTTCACTTACAAGAAAACTAATAACTTGCCAATTTTCCTAAACTCGGCCCGAATACCATTTGCAAACGAGGCCAAATACCTGGGAATGACACTCGACGCAAGACTGAAATGGAATTCGCACGTGAAAATGAAACGTAAAGAACTCGAAATTAAATATAGCGAAATGTACTGGTTACTCGGAAAACATTCCCAGCTCAGTACTGAGAACAAACTGCTTTTATACAAGCAAGTGCTAAAGCCGGTGTGGACCTACGGTATACAACTTTGGGGTTGTACCAAGAAAACAAATGCCAATATTTTACAAACTTTTCAAAATAAAGTGCTAAGAGAGATTGTCCAAGCACCGTGGTATATTAGAAACGACGATATCCACAGGGATCTCGGAATTCCGACAATCGAAGCTGAAACTAGAAGCTTCGCGAGAAAGCATAAAAACCGACTAATCGGACATGTCAACAATACAGTCCTACAAATATTGGGTGAGAGCAATTTATTGCGCCGACTACAAAGGACGAAACCTTTCGACTTGGCGAGATAATGATAAACCGCGTTTAGATTGCGGAACATGCAGGATCTTTCAGTGGAAAGTAACCTGCCAAACGTTTTTATTTCGTGAAAGAAAAATTGCTTGATAAGTTATTACTTAGTTGCGATATCTAACAAATTTATATCGAAGGGTGGTGTTTTTTTAGTCAGTAAGAATCTGACACTATTATGAGCACGCGCTTGCTATTCTCATAGTGTCTATGGAAGATTTTTCACCAACCCTCGGAAAAAAAAAAAAAAAAAAAAACCTTGTTATTCACCTGTATTTATTGACGTTGATTCAGTGCTTATTGCTTATTCAAATTCCTAAGAATTATGCTACACAAATTGCGGACATATGTACAAGTAGTGTCAGCAATTTAGTGAGAAATTTACTTTGCGTATAATTCATTTCGAATATTGCTGATAAGCAAGCACATCGTACTTATCTAGTTTTTGTGTCGTAACATTGTATGTAACTTAGGCGTTATTAACGCTCTCCGCCTATCGCGAGAACGTAAGTAAGTAAGTAATATGATTAACTTTAATCTATTGCTACAATACAAGTATTATAAAGTGGATAATTTTGTATGTTTGTTCGTAATTTTTTCACTCAATAACAACTTATCCAGTTGCAATGAAACTATTACTGATGCCTCAGGCGTTGTATCTGGAATAGCATAGGCAATGTATGATCAAGCTTTATGAAAAAAAAGGTGAACAGTGAAGGTAAATTTAAAATAAGTTGAAGAAAATGTCGTTCGAATAACTGTTACTGATCACTCTAGCTAAACTGTTAACAATAATATTAATATTATATTGGGCTAGAAGTAACGAACATAAAGCCAAAATATTCGCAGAATACTTAAAAAGTGTATTTCAACCACACGCCGAGCACGAAATATATATGCCTGCGGGAACAGTCGGAGAAGAAATAAAAGAAATGAGACTTACGACTCCAAGTGAAGTGTCCTGAAAAAATGTAATTGGTGAAATATTGAGGCAGTTACCAAGAAAAGCTGTAAATAAACTAACAAATTTATTCAATGCTGCTTTTAGAATAAGATATGTTCCAAGACTATGGAAAGTGGCTGAAGTAATAATGATCTCTATACCCGGAAAGCCACCGAACGAAGCGTCATCATACTGCCAGTCATATCTAAACTTTTCGTAAAACTACTTGTTAAACGACTTAATCACGTTATTGAACGAAAAAACCTAATTCCAAATTATCAGTTCGGATTAAGAAGACAACATTCAACAATTGATTAAGTCTACAGAATAGTTAATATCATAGAAAAAGCTTTACAAGAGAAAAAGGTCTGCTCTGCAGTATTTCCCGACGTAGCTCACGCCTTTGGCAAAGTTTGGCATGCAGGACTAAATCATAAACTAAAATGCCTCCTACCAAAACAATATGCTGCAATCTTAGAATCATATCTAAGCGGAAGATTTTCAGAATAAAACAGGAAGATTCGTACTCAGAACTAACGAACATTAAAGCAGGAGTTCCGCAAGGTAGCGTATTGAGCTCCATTCTGTACCTCCTATACACTGGTGACTTCCTAGAGCTTGAAAATAGCACTTCGGCCACATTTGCTGATGACATTGAAATCCTAGCGGTAGGAAAGAATAATATCGAATCAACGTATAAGCTGCAATCAGCTGTGAACGAAATTTGTAATTGGACAATAAAATGGCGAATAAAAGCAAATCAGTGCACATCAATTTCACTAACAGAAGAATAAATCATATCCCAGTAACTATCAACCAAAAAGTAGTGCCGTACGTGAATACAGCAAAATATCTTGGAAAGACCCTTGACGCTAAGCTAAGATGGAAAGAACACGTAAAAAAGTAAAAAATCGAATTGGAAATAAAATAAAGAAACATATATTGGCTGATAGGAAAAGATTTGCCACTATCAATAAGTTTTTATTATATAAGCCAAAATGGACATATGGTATTCAACTATGGGGCTGTACCAAAAAGAGCAACGCAGACATCATCCAAAGATTTCAAAACAAAGTGCTAAGGAATATCGTTAATGCACCCTGGTACATAAGGAATAATGACCTCCACAGGGATTTAGGAGATGAATATGTCACAAATGAAACTAGGAAAAATGCACGAAGGCATGAATCAAGGCTTCAACAAAACACTAACACTAAGGTAGAACAACTTTTAGACAACGGAAACATAGTGCGAAGGCTTAAAAGGACAAAGCCATTTGAATTGATCTAGGCGTATCAGAACACACACATGTAGAAATATACCACCTTGATCAAAAAGTTCCCGGAATTTATTCAGAAATTAAAAATACAAGTTTATTCATCTAAATCTATATTGTCCCCTTCAAAGTAATCCCCATCGACTGCAACACACTTATGCCAGCGCTTGATCCAATCTTTGAAACATTTTTTATATTCGCTTTTCGGTATGTCCATCAGTGCTCCCTGCGATTTTTCCATTACTTCCTCTCGGCTGCTGAAACGCGTTCCCCGTAATGGTTTTTTAACTCGATTGAACAGAAAGAAGTCACAGGGAGCCAAATCAGGTGAATTCGGTGGCTGTTGGATAGTATTTGTTGCATTTCTCGTCAAAAAATTACGAATAATGATGGCACTGTGCGACGGTGCGTTATCATGGTGCAAAATCCACGAGTTTTCTGCCCACAATTCTGGTCTCTTTCGGCAAATTGCTTCACTCAAACGTCTCATAACGCCCAAATAGTACTCTTTGTTTACTGTCTGGCCTTCTGGCAAAAATTCATGATGCACTACACCGTTGTAATCCATGAAAACCGTGAGCATTGCCTTCTTTTTTGACTGAAAACGTCTGCCACTGCGTTCATCATCTTCGATTGACTCACGACCACTTTTGTACCGCTCGTGCACTGGTAAACGACCGTTTTCTTTAGAGAATCGTTGCTGAAACACTTTTCCAACGTTTCCAACGTTCGCGCACCATTAAATCCGTTTTTTACGCAAAATTTAATACAAGTTCGTTGTTGCAAATTTAAATCCATTTCTAAAATTGTAAAAAATCGCCAACACACACAGACATAGATGTACTCTTGGCTACGTAATTTTTGCAAATGTCAAGCTATGACGCTAAGATTTAGAGGGAATATCAAAAACAGATGTACCAACTTAACAAAGAAAACAGAACTCAAATCGGAACGATGGGAGCGCCACACGGTTTTTATTCCGGGAACTTTTTGATCAAGGTGGTATACGTGTATAGCATGCATTTTTTTTTTTCCTCTTGTACAACCCATGCCCGCGTAACAACGACACTGCGACCTGAAAGATCTATTGTATCGGAGGGTTGGAGTTAATCTAACAAACGTACTACCTCCCTTATGAAAGTGAGTATGTCTTTAGTAGCGGAGCATTTCAGTTCCACTGAAGTAAGTATCTCCTTGTGGAGAATACGTTTCCTTAACCAGTGTAGTGCCGGGCATTCACAAAGAATGTGTTCGGAAGTTTCATCCTCCTCTAAACAGAACCGACAGTCCTTCTCTTGGCACAGGTTCATCTTGTTAAGGTGATATCTCATATCTCAAGCCGCAATGGCCAGTAAGAAAGCTCACAAGCTTTTTAATGCTTTCCCTATCTAAGTTAAGGATTTCCTTATAGGAGTAAGGTTTGATTAATCGTTTATTGTCTTAGACCTGGCCCACTAGTCCAGTGGTCTAGACGAAGTTTGTTTCCCATTCGTTAATCAGCGTTGTAGCTGTCGCCCAATTGACGCCACAATAAGGTTCAGGACCTATGAACACAGATTCTGAGCCAGCCCTAGCAAGCTCATCTGCAGATTCGTTGCCCACAATCCATTGGTGTCCGGGTACCCAACCGAGTTTTACCCTGTTGCATTTGGCAAGGTCTTGTAATGCATCGTGGCTGCATTTCACGGCTCTGGAGTCTATTTTGTTGGACGACAGTGCCATAAGTGCTGCTTGGCTATCTGAGAAGATATGTATTCTAGCGTCTTTGATCCTCTTGTGGAGATTGTGTCTGGGGCAAATCTCAATGGCATGGATTTCAGCCTGAAACACAGTAGGAGTCGTACCCATAGGTACCGAAATCTTTGTGTTGGATCCAAAAACCCCAGCTCCAACACCAGAATCCATCTTCGAACCGTCGGTGAACCAGACCAGACTTCTAGGGTCCAGTGTTGGAGCACCATTGGACCAGTTTTCGCGGTCCAATATTTCAACCTCAAATAGCCTACCAAAGCAGTGTTGCCTGACCATAATATCAAGTAAAGTGCAACACATGTTTCTTTTAAGTATTGAGTTGAGTATCTTTAAATGTCCCACAAGGTCACCTGGTTTATACTCGTGATCTAGCTGCAGCTTGATGGCATATCTAGCAGCCATCTTCCTAATGAAGATTGGTAAGGGTGTAAGCCCAACAATAGCTTCCAGATATGTCGTAGGGCCAGGTGCGCATCGCACCTGTAATGCCAAGACAGGCAATTCTTTGCAACTTCTGCAACTTGTTTGCCGTTGTCTGCTGGAGAGTTTTTGGCCACCAGACGATGGCCGCGTATGTGATAATGGGTCTAACCATCATTATGTACAACCAATGTATCATCTTAGGAGAGAGACCCCAAGTTCTGCCGTATAGGCGTTTACTGGCCCACAGTGCTCTAGTAGCGCGCTCAGTGGCGGACTTGATATGTGAATTCCAATTAAGTCGTTTGTCAAGAATTACACCAAGATATTTGACCTCGCTGGAATAAATTAGTGTGGTGCCTTTAACTGTGATAGGTTCAAGGTTGACCTGTGTCTTCCTTGTAAAAGGCACCAGAATGGTTTTACTAGGATTTATGGATAGTCCTTCTTTGTTACACCATTCTACAACTTGAGATATTGCACTTTGCATGACGTTGGAAATTGTCGTGCAGTGTTTACCTCTGATAAAAACCGCCAAGTCGTCAGCATAACCGACGGTGGTGTAGCCTGATCTGTGAAGATCTACTAACAAGTTGTCGATGACTATAGACCATAACAAAGGGGAAAGAACTCCTCCTTGAGGACAGCCTTTGGCTGCAGTTATGGACACCGACACTCCCCCAGAGGAGGAAGTAATAAATCGACTTACCAGCATGGCCCTGATCCATTGGTTGGTCGATTCTTCGATACCTCTGATACTGATCGGCCTTGCGATCGAGTCGTAACCAGTGTTATCGAATGCGCCCTCGATATCAAGAAATGCACACAAGGCTATCTCCCTTGAACTGAGTGTTCCCTCAATCTTTTTGACGAGATAGTGAAGGGCACCTACTGTAGATTTGCCTTTCCTGTATGCGTACTGATTCGAGTGCAGAGGGTTAGACAGATCTAACCGGTCTCTAATATGGATATCTATGAGTCTCTCCATTGTCTTAGGGACGAATGAAGTCAGACTTATAGGTCTGTATGATTTAGGCAACTCGCTAGGCCTATTGCCCGGCTTGGGGATGAAAACCACATTAACCTGCCTCCAGGTGGGTGGTATGTATCCCCAAGTGTAGCTGGCTCTAAATAAAGCTGTATAGTATGCATAGTATGTATCTGGATATCTAGCTAACATTCGAAAATATGTATATACAAGTGTAATGGAATGACAACAACGAGCGTCGGGGTGCTCGGTGTGAATCTATTCCCCAACGTTTTGAGTGGATTAAATCCCACTTATGTTCTATGCACTTATACTATCATCTGTCGAGAGAAGCCAATGGGCGGAACTCTCGAATCGAAAACAACGACCATAGATATCAGAGAAAAATTGCTAATTAGTCCTCGTGACTAGATACCAATATCATCGAAGAGCACAGAACGTGGACTAAGAGCAGAGCCTGTTAAAGATAGCAAAAAGACAGCGAAAGGCGAACGGTTTAAGGAAAAATTCATTAAATTCTGAATTTCGCAAAAGATCATTTTGATATTGGTCAGCTTCTAGATAACTTATAAACATTATTTTGGGATTTAAGTCTACATCTTTAAAAGCTATAATCGCCAAAACTGCGATTCATTACAATTGACAAAGGCCAAGTTGATGTTATTTGCCCTTTTCTTATTCTTTGTTTATCGAACCCAAAACTGAATAAAGAGCATTATACGAACCTGCGCCGTAAGATTTCCTAATCAGCAAAGAAAAATCATTATAATCCTTTCAGCCGTTTTGCGATACGCCCCGGACAAAGGAAATATCGACTTATTTTTATTACACTCGCAATAGGGATAGTTATTGAAAGTAAGAAGACCTACAAAAAAAGTCCGCGACTGCATTATCTCTCTATTCCCTGTAGCTTACAATAAGGGTCTTATGATATTTCACGAGGGAATCCTGGTACAACAGTTAGTGTTTAATATGTCTGGGTTATGCTTAGTTATTTGCTGTAATGAACTGATCTTTTACGTTGCAAAAGATTGTCATATACAAGTATTCCTAATATTCCTCAAAAAAATGTGTTCCGTATATTCCGTCGGAATGTTGGATAGTGTACGATCGTTTTCCGGTATCGTTACCATAATTTTCCTATTAATGCACATCTGTATATAGGCACATGTACTCCACACATTGGCCTGCTTAATCTTTAAATATATGCATTATATGCATATGCCCACATTTTTAGGGCCATTCTTTTGGGCGATGCAGTGCTAATTAGGAAATCATTCACTCAGCGCAAAATCTTGTAATTTCCAAGGATACAGAATAAATTATCACTTTTTCCGACTTCTAATTAATTCATATATTGCTCCTTTCACTTTATCACTTGACTTAATCAATTTCAGACAACAAAAATACAAATATTTGGCGCAACAGGTCTTTAAAGTGCCAGGGCCTAGCTTCTCGCAACCACTCATGTTGTGTGCGTTATATTTTTCACACGAATGGAAGGGACCTACAGTTTAATGCTGAATCTGAACGGCGATTTGAGAAGCTTTTTCGTGACAACAATACTCTCGGATGTTTGTCAGACGCTCGCGAGAGGTGGACCGTGAAAAAACTTTTTGGTATTTTCTGGGATTCGAACTTGGAACCTCATGCGTAGTGATCCGAAACATTAACCACTGCACCCACGGCGCCCACCTTTTTCATTACAGACAATGGTGGAGATGATTTTACGAAAATAATTTCCATTTAAAAGAAATGTATTAACCACTTCATACTTTACAGTTTAACTTTAATTATTTCCATTAAAAAACAGACCAAATGTCTTTAACAATGGATTACTACAACTATCAACGCACTTTAAGAACTTACCAAAAACTCCATTTAGACAGGATATTAGCCTTCAAAATGGGATTAGGGGGTCTTTTTATGTTACTTCGTGATCGATTCATTATTCAGTTTTATAATTCACTTAACTTGTGTAGATTGCTTCCGTAAAAAAATATTTATAGTCCTTTCACCCCTTCACACTGTACCGTAGTGAAACACTTTGAATTCCGACTGCGAATTTTATGGTTTTCGAAATGTATCAAGCCGAATGACACTAACCGAATGAGCATAACTTTAGGCAATAACTTCCAAGTGCCTCGAAATGACTGGCGATTCTCTGTTGACCGTTCCTTGATTATCTATTTCGGCACTGGCTATCTAAATCCACAATGGACATGTTAAAAGTGACAAATTAAGTCTATTTTGACAAAACCATAGAAGGAAAAAATAACTGTCAAAGGGACTCTGACGAAATCCGTCTGTCTAATTGGATATTTGGGTGTTGAACTGAAATTTTAATAACCCTTCAAGATATTTTTATATCGCGGCTCTAGCTAATATTCTTCATCATACGTACAATGGCTCTGATGTGGTATCTTATCAGGAACACAGTCTGTTAGTATTGTGGATAATTTGCTCACGATTTTACTTAAATTCCGCGTGCCTAGTCCGTCCATTATGCATTGTTGGAGTGGATTCCAAAGTGGTGCGGATTGGAAAGAAAGTGGTAGTTCTAGATTGATAAGTTGAGGGATTTGTTTGAAAATGTTTGATTTTATGACGTAAAAAATCTAATTTTAAACAATCGTTAGACGTTGATCACAATCGTCATAAAATGAAATAAAAAAGTGATATCACAAGATAACTGCAAGTGTTGGTAAATATTGCCGACATATGGCTGCCAATTTTGTTTTAAATCAACTAGCTACTCTTGCGTATACGTGATCTTGTGCGTGGTTGTCACTTTAAATGCGATATCAGTAATCTTTTGCTGAATTCGTGTACAGCTGTAGTACACACTGTACTCTAATAACCATCACTCTTTAATGAAAAGGAAGTTATCGTAATAGATTCACTTTTTCCTTTTAGTTTAACTCAAGGCAATCATGTACGTAATGATTTGAATAGAATTCTTGATTTAGTTTTTATTAATGATTTCTTAAATGCTCAAATCACTGAGTGTTCTCCTTTGTTAAGAAATTATATATACTACTTACATACTTAGGTGGCGCTACAGTTCGGGGTGAACAAGTCTCTCCATTAGATCGGTCTGTAGCTAATTGCCTCCCATTGCAATTACAAAAAAATAAAAATATGCATTTAAAAATAGGGCGCCGTGGCGTAAGTGGTTAGTGTGTCGGATCACTACGCATGAGGTTCTATGTTCGAATCCCAGAAAACCTGACAAACGACCGAGAGTATTGTTGTCACGAAAAAGCTTCTCAAATCGCCGTTCGGATACGGCACTAAACTGTAGGTCCCTTCCATTCGTGTGAAAAATATAACGCACTCAACATGAGTGGTTGCGAGAAGCTAGGCCCTGGCACATAAGAGCTGTTGCGCCAAATATATATACATATATTTTTAAAAATAGGATAAAAAAAAATTAAATAAAAAATATATATATGTACATATTTTTTTTTTTTTTTCGAGGGTAGGTGAAAAATCTTCCATAGACAGTATGAGAATAGCAAGCGCGTGCTCATAGTAGTGTCAGATTCTTACTGACTAAAAAAACACCACCGTTCGATATAAATTTGTTAGATATTGCAACCAAGTAATAACTTATCAAGCAATTTTTCTATCATGAAATAAAAACGTTTGGCAGGTTACTTTCCACTGAAAGATCCTGCATGTTCCGCAATCTAAACGCGGTTTATCATTACCTCGCCAAGTCGAAGGGTTTCGTCCTTTGTAGTCGGCGCAATAAATTGCTCTCATCCAATATTTGTAGGACTGTATTGTTGACATGTCCGATTAGTCGGTTTTTATGCTTTCTCGCGAAGCTTCTAGTTTCAGCTTCGATTGTCGGAATTCCGAGATCCCTGTGGATATCGTCGTTTCTAATATACCACGGTGCTTGGACAATCTCTCTTAGCACTTTATTTTGAAAAGTTTGTAAAATATTTGCATTTGTTTTCTTGGTACAACCCCAAAGTTGTATACCGTAGGTCCACACCGGCTTTAGCACTTGCTTGTATAAAAGCAGTTTGTTCTCAGTACTGAGCTGGGAATGTTTTCCGAGTAACCAGTACATTTCGCTATATTTGATTTCGAGTTCTTTACGTTTCATTTTCACGTGCGAATTCCATTTCAGTCTTGCGTCGAGTGTCATTCCCAGGTATTTGGCCTCGTTTGCAAATGGTATTCGGGCCGAGTTTAGGAAAATTGGCAAGTTATTAGTTTTCTTGTAAGTGAAATTCACGTGAACAGATTTAGATTCGTTGGGCGTGGGCGCCGTGGCGTAAGTGGTTAGTGTGCCGGATCACTACGCATGAGGTTCCAAGTTCGAATCCCAGAAAACACCAAAAAGTTTTTTCACGGTCCCACCTCTCGCGAGCGTCTGACAAACATCCGAGAGTATTGTTGTCACGAAAAAGCTTCTCAAATCGCCGTTCGGATTCGGCACTAAACAGTAGGTCCCTTCCATTCGTGTGAAAAATATAACGCACACAACATGAGTGGTTGCGAGAAGCTAGGCCCTGGCACTCAAAGAGCTGTTGCACCAAATATATATAGATTTAGATTCGTTGAGGGCAATCCGCCAGTCCCTCGTCCATTCATTTACTTTATTTAGCGCGTTTTGCAGTTTTCCAGTCGTTTCTTCGATTGTTTTACCTACTGCTAGGATAGCGGTGTCATCGGCAAACGTAGCTAGGATAGTGCCATCTCTTTCGGTATATCACGAGTATATAGCAAATAGAGAAGCGGGCCAAGAACGCTTCCTTGTGGTACGCCGGCCGAAATTTCTTTGAGCTGCGAGTATTCGTTTCCATGTCTAACACGGAAGAGTCTATTCCCCAGATATGATACTAGAATATCGTATAAGCACACAGGGAGAACTTGTCGTAGTTTGAATTTCAAGCCATCATGCCACACCTTATCAAAGGCCTGCGAGACATCAAGAAATACGCTTGAGCAAATCTTTTTTTCTTCAAATGCTTTCTCGATTACGTCAGTAATTCTATGCACCTGGTCAATCGTCGAATGCTTACTTCTGAACCCAAACTGGTGGTCAGGGATAAGATTATTTTCGTCTATAACCGGTTGGACACGCCTTAGTAATATCCTCTTGAAAATTTTCGATATGACTGGAAGAAGCGAAATTGGTCTATACGATTTTACCTCATTTGGCGATTTTCCTGGTTTTAAGACCATTATTACTTCCGCAACTTTCCATTGGCTTGGAACGTGTTTTAATCTGAGCGCAGCATTTACAATATTAAGAAGCTTAATCAAAGCTTTTCTAGGTAAAACTTTGAGAATTTCTTCGGTGATTAAATCATAACCAGGAGCTTTCTTAGGTTTTAGAATCTCGATCTCATTTTTGAGTTCCCTAAGCGTTGCACTTGTGAGTGTTAAATTGCCAGATGATAAATCCGGCCTATTGACGTTATCGTAAACCACTTGACTATCGTACGGTTTAAAGGTTTCTTCCAGGTGGGCCGCAAAGACGTCCGCTTTTTCTTTATCTTCCCTTGCCCATTCATTTTGATTCAATTTAATTGGCGGCGCGGGGACTTTGGGCCTTTTGGTGCCTTGTATGGCTTTCCAAAGTGAATAATTGGAATCTTTTTTCGCTGTTAAACTTTCACGGTAAGAGCCTATTGCACGATTCTTAAAATCCTTAATAGTTTTCTTCAACGAATTGCACAGACGATTCAAGTGTGCTTTATGCTGCGGAGCACGACTCTGTTGCAATTTTTTACGCGCTTTTCGTTTTTCCTTGACCAATTCCTTTATTTCCGGAGGATATCGTAAGCCGTATTTGTCCGGCGTTTTCCTTGGAATGGGAGTATTATTCCAAGAAGCGAGCTGTACGATCTCGACGAAGCGATCAACTTCAACCTCAAGTTCATAGGGTGTCGTAAGTGGAACGCTCAGTTCAACATTGTCTTCAATTTCGTTCCTAAAACCTTCCCAGTTAGTTGTTCTACCAGTTAATCTCGCTGGCTCTAGGTTATAGACTAGTTTTTCGCTCAAAGTCAAAATAATTGGGGAATGATCAGACGACAGATCGAAACTCTCTTTGACTTTTATGTGGTTGGTAGATATTCCTTTCACAACGAAAAAATCTATCAGATCAGGTATTTTTGAAGTATCAGTTGGCCAGTAAGTCGGTTTACCCGTCGAATGGAAATCGCAATTGTACTCCATACCTGCCCCATAGAGCATTCTACCTTTTTTCGAACTGTATCTTGAGCCCCAGAACGTGTGTTTCGCATTAAAGTCGCCGCCAATAATGAAATTAGATTTAAGCGATTCAAACATGTTAGTAAAATGACTTTTATTAAGCGCGGAACGCGGTGGACAGTAGATAGACGAAATTTTAAGAGTACGCTGACTATTTTTAACTCGAATCGTGCACAGTTGCAAAGTTTCAAGCTCTATCTTTAGGTCTTCCGATTGCTCGATACAGTCTTTAATAAGCAAGGAAGATCCGCCTCTCGCTTTTCTCGAAGGGTGACAAGCGTGGTAATCATTATAGCCTTTTATTTTTAAATGCGATTCCTTTTTGATGTGGGTTTCAGAAATCAAGCAAATATCAATATCTTTTTGGCGCATAAATATTTCTAATTCGTCAAGTTTTTGCAAAAGTCCGTTTGCATTCCAAGTACATATTTTCAACATTCGTTTGTCATTCATGTTCTAGTTGAAGTGCGCGTTTTCTGTGAATTATTTTCAAGCTTAACCAGCCTATCGAGAATAATTTTATTTATTTTGCCTTGTTCTTCAAGTTTCGCGAGAATAACTGAGAAAACATGAGAAAAGGGGTCGGTCGAAATTTCAAGGTTTTTTTGTTTTTCGGAAGCCACGGCCTGAGCATAAGACTGCATTGCTGCTGTCCGAGGGTCATTACCCGGTGGCTTTTCTAATCTTAGCTTTTCAGTACCGTTTCTTTTAAGAGCAGAGGTCGAGGGCTTTTCTGTTGTCAATCTTTCCCTCACCTTTTTGTGCTCTGAACCCGGTAGTTTTAGTTTGCCTACTTTCTCCGGCGCGATCTTACGCTTTGGTTTAGTTTGCAATTTTGATTTTATATTTAGTGGCTTAAGGAACGCATCTCTCCGTTTTTGCAACTCCTTAGCTACTTCACAGCCTCTATAATTTGCCGGATGCTTTCCCTTACAATTAACACATGTTGCAGAGGTTTGTTTGTTTACTCCACAAACTTGGGAGAGGTGATTTCCGGCGCATTTCACACATAGTGGTTCCTTTCGACAATACGTTTGCGTATGATTGAATCCTTGGCATCGTTTGCACTGAGGTATCAATCTTGTATTCTTGCGCATGGGTTCGATTTTGACTACGACATTCAGAATTGTTCTTATTTCGTAAATCTTATCCAAACTCTCAGCTTTATCAAAAGTTAGCATAAAAAGAGGAAGTCCGCGCTTTACCGTCGTTTCCTCGCCTTCCAATTTTTGTTTTTCCCGTTTAATTAAATTTACCGCGTCGACAATTTTAAAGTTTTTGCTCTTCAAATCGTGAACAACATCTTCCTTTAAGCATGAGGCATGAAGTCCTCTAGCTACGACTCGTATCGGTCTTTCAGATTTATTTTCGTAAGTATACCACTGAATTTTTTCAGTATTCAGTTTATTAGATACTAAGCGGTAACTGTCTGAGTCCTTTACGTTTACTTTCTATTTGCTGTTGTTGAGCGATGTTACTTCAAAATCGGATAGCAACAGAGGTTTGAGAATAGAATGCAGTTTATTATAGATCGTGGATTTTTTTCGGTACATGTGTTTATTTTGTCACACTGTTCGTTATCTTCTCGCTTATTTTGCGTGTTTTCTTGCCTCGTTACCATTTCGGGCGAAGAACCAGCTTTTCGTTTCTTAACTGGTCGTTTTTTTTAAGAATCCAGTTGGTTTCCCGACTTAGTTCTTCTTCATCTGTTTGATAATCATTGTATTCGGGGACGTTTGAACTCGCAGCAGACTCATTCCGACACTATCGATGTCGCCGGACTTCGCACGTTTTTATGGTAGATCTTGATGGTGGAGACCTAACTACCCTAGTACCATTTTTAAAAGGGTCAGATGAACGCAATAAATGGCTCTCCCCAAAATCCGTACAGCCGACCTCCGAAGAGGGTGGATTTTCCAGTGTACCTGGACTGCCACCTGGGGTATTTAAATCTTTTGTTTTACTCATTGCATATTTTTGTATACCCCATACTCGGTATACGGAGGGTGGATTTTAGTCGCATCTTACGACAGGCATGCCTACCTCGGGTATATTCTAACCCCTACCCGAAGGGGCTATGAAATGAAAATTATAAATACGAAAATATACTTTAAAAGTATAAAAATCATAGTGTAAGCATTGAGAACACATCAGGTCAGATACTTTAAGATACAATTATTGCTATAGATTTTGTGTTTATTTAAACTATTAAATACATATGTAATAGTGCATAAGTGAATAAATAAACAAACAGAAAAAAATAAAAGAAAAAAGCATGCGTATATCCAAGTGAAATTGGTAGAATCAACCTTATGCTCGTTGGTGCGCATTGAAAAATCTTTATGTTGCACAAATACTCTCTCTACACACATTCTGTGGCGTGGCGCAGTGGTTAGTGTGTTGGACTACTGCGTGTGAGATTCCATGTTCAAATTCCAGAAAACACTTACCACCAGCACCATTATATAAATTACACCCTTTTTTTTAACAGTGTTGAACCTGAAACCTGGTTCCTCTAGGTTGGGGGTTGTGCCGTCGGGTTAACTTCCCTACCACATAAAAAACCCTCGGTTACGAAGCAACCAACAGCCTCGGATACGGATGAATTTATTGTTGACGACCCAAGCAAACGTAAAAAGGACAACGATCTGTGTGTCTGCACGTGGAATGTTAGGTCCCTCTACAAACTACGTGCAGCCGAACAACTTGCGGAGGCCCTAGAGTGTCTCAAAGCAGACATTACCGCCATCCAAGAAGTACGATGGGATGGGCCGGGCAAAAGGAGTATGAAAAACTGCGACATCTACTACGGCGATTGCTACAGACAAAAAGGACAGCGTCTATTCGGGTGCAGATTTGTCATTGGCAGGCTTAGGCAAGAAGTCTTGAGTTTCCGGCATGTGAACGAGCGCATTATGACTATCCGTATCAAGGCTAAATTTGCCAACATAAGCCTAGTATGCCTTCACGCCCCTCACGAGGAGAAGGACGACGCCAAAAAGGATAACTTCTACCAGCTCTTAGATAAGACGTATGAGCAATGCCCTAGCCACGACGTTAAAATGATCCTAGTGGATCTTAACGCAAAGCTAGGAAGAGAAGACGTGGTCGGAAAGCACAGCCTGCACGACATCACATCCGGCAACGGACTCAGGCTAATCGACTTTGCGGCGGGGCGAAACTTTGTCGTAGCTAGTATGCGGTTCCCACGTCTCGACATTCACAAAGGAACATGGCTCTCCTTTGATCGAAAAACTGTCAACCAAATCGATCACATTGCGATCGACGCAAGGCACTCTTCCAGTATTCTGGGTGTCCGGACTTTCCGAGGAGCTAACGTGGACTCTACCTAGTTGTAGCCAAGGTACGGATGCGGATATCCAGAACGGAGCGAAATCAACGAAATGCTGTGAGGAAATTTGACGTCGGGCGACTACAATCGCAAGAGACCGCCAGAGCCTTTGCCGATCGAGTTTCTCTTAATCTTAATCTAAGTCCTATGCCGCCAACAGCAAATGCGGAAGACCAGTGGCAGCGGTGCCAACAAGCCATCAGAGATGCCACCTCTGATGTACTGGGTCTCTGTTCGAAAATTTTACCAAAAGGTAAAAAGAGCATGCCAGGGTTTCAAAGCCAGAACAGAAGCCTGCAGGGACGAAAATGGTAACATAGTAGTAGAATCGCAGTCGGTGCTAAGGATATGGAAGGAACACTTCTGCAGATTGTTAAACGGCGATGATGACCAATATTCCACTGTCAGGCAGAATGAGCCATTCAACAGTGACGATGGCAGTCAAGATTCCCGTCAACCCGATCAGAATGAAGTGAGGATAGCGATATCTAAACTCAAATCCAACAAAGCTGCTGGAGCCGACGGCCTTGCCGCTGAACTATTCAAGGCAGGAGGAGATGAGTTGGTAAGGAGCATGCACCAGCTCATCTGTAAAATCTGGTCGGACGAAAGTATTCCCGATGAATGGAACCTCAGCATCATTTGCCCGATCTTGAAGAAAGGAGACCCTCTGAACTGCGCCAATTACAGAGATATAATAAGTTCCTGTCTGCCGTACTATGTGAACGCCTAAAACCGATCGTCAACAACCTGATAGGTCCTTATCAGTGCGGTTTCAGGCCTGGAAAGTTCACCATTGACCAAATATTCACACTACGGCAGATCTTGGAAAAAAACCCATGAATACAAAATCGATACGCACCACCTCTTTATCGATTTCAAAGTTGCCTATGATAGCGTGTATAGAGACGAGTTATACAGAGCCATGTCTAGTCTTGGCATCCCTCCCAAGCTCATCCGTTTGTGCAGAATGACGATGGAGAACTCTCGCTGCTCCATCAAAATCGGTAAGAACATCACCGAAACGTTCGATGTCAGGAAAGGTCTTAGACAAGGTGACGCGCTGTCATGCGATCTCTTTAACATAGTACTTGAGAGAATTGTACGAAACTCACAAGCTAACACCGGAGGTACAATCTTTTACAAGTCTGTACAACTACTCGCTTATGCCGATAACATTGACATACTCGGAAGAACTCAGCGGGCCGTCAATGGGGCATTTACGAGTATTGAGATCGAGGCAGCAAAGATGGGTCTAGTGGTCAATGAAAGCAAAACAAAATATATGCTGTCTACAAAAAACGACACCCAACATCGGCGTCTTGGACAGAACGCCACAATAGACAAAAATAATTTTGAGGTAGTAAAGGATTTTGTTTACCTAGGCTCTATGGTGAACTCCGCAAATGACATCAGTAGGGAGATCACACGAAGAATTGTTCTTGACAATCGTTGTTTCTATGGGCTAAAATGGCAATTGAGTAGCAAAGCCCTATCTCGAACTACTAAGGTAACTCTCGATAAAACACTAATCATCCCAGTCCTGCTGTATGGCGCAGAGGCATGGGCTTTGACAAAACCGGATGAGGATGCCCTTGGTTATTTCGAGAGAAAAGTTCTTCGAGCGATCTTTGGTCCCGTCTGCATAGACGGTGAGTGGAGGAGAAGGTACAATGCCGAGCTATACGGCCTGTACAAGGACATCGACTTAGCCAGAAGAGTTCACATACAGCGATTAAGATGGCTGTGTCATTTAGAGCGGATGGAGCCCAACCTTCCCGCTAAGAAAGTTTTCGAATCCACCCCGGATGAACGACGCAGTAGAGGACGACCACGCGGTAGGTGGCGTAAACAAGTGGAGGGGGCCCTCAACCAACTTGGCGTGCGCAACTGGAGGCAGCTGGCTCGTAACCGTGCTAGCTGTAGAGGTTTGTTGGTTGAGACCCAGGTCCACCCCGGACCGTAGCGCCATCTAAGTAAGTAAGTAAGTGAACCTGAAAAATTTATGCGGGTACACAGACCTTTTAATTGCGGCGATGAGTTACCAGCTGTTGCGAAATAGGGTTATCAACTCTAAGCTGGGCGATGCCGCAGTTTGAATTGGTAAGTAAGTAGAGGCACTCCACAAGGCTAGGTCCTTTCTCCCCCTCTTTGGAACCTAGTGGTCAACGAACTACTTCTAAGTAATTGCTTGTGTGGACGACATTGCTATACTTATCTCGGGAAAACACATCGAAACGCTTAGAGACGTTTTGCAAAACGCTCTCTCTAAGTACTCTAAAGTAACTCTATTGTTTATTTTTTTTTTCTTTTTTTGTTTATGTTACAAATTTGTTTAGCAAAAAATCGATTAGCATGGCAATACCGTCTGCCTGAAATATAATTGCCAACTAAATACAAATACAAATATTTGGCGCAACAGCTCTTTAAACACCCAGGGCCTAGCTCCTCACAACCACACATGTTGTGTGCGTTATATTTTTCACACGTATGGAAGGGACCTACAGTGTAATGACGACTCCGAACGGCGATTTGAGAAGCTTTTCGTGACAACAATACTCTCGGATGTTTGTCAGACGCTCGCGAGAGGTGGGACCGTGAAAAAACTTTTTTGGTGTTTTCTGGGATTCGAACTTGGAACCTCATGCGTAGTGATCCGACACACTAACCACTTACGCCACGGCGCCAACTGAATGCAATACCGAAAATGTGTCAACTCGATTACAACTTCCCCCGTGGGAATCCCCACCAGAGCATACACAAAACCGCTCAGCCACTGCAGCATGACTGCTGGTAGTGGTCTCCACTGAAGGAAAATTGTGGGCGTTGATTTGATTGATTGTTTTTGGCATTGCTCAGCTTCAGGATAACGCAGAAGGATGATTTATACCGTAAATGAATCAGCGGCGAATTAACTAAATTTCCTTATTTTTTTGTTTTTTTTTTTAAATCCGATGAGCCATTACTGAGCTAGGACTGTATAATCAACTTTTAGTGATGGAAAATTCAATCTCAACCCACTTTATGCCACTTAGACATTGAATTTAGGAAAATCCCTCCTTATCTCGTATCAGGGCAAAATAAGGAATAATTGGGCAAAATTTCAAGTACCTACGTTTAGCAGTTTTGGAGAAATCGTGTTCACAACGAAAATCGTCTTTGCTTTTCTAGTAATTACGATTTTTTAAAACATTCTAAAATATGGACAAATCCAACGATCAACAACATCTCATTTAAGAAAATGGAAAAATATTGCAATAGTTCTATGTCTACACATGCATATGCATGTACATATGTACCTATGGGTATATTCCCAAGTCTCTTAATTGCATGAAGTTTTGACAGCACATGTATATCTTAATTAATAAAATCTACAATATCTTAGATTTGACACTGACAATGTTTTTTTTTTCAATTTTAACTCTAGAAGAGATCGCCACTGAAGATCGAAACATAATCATGTGATATCACATATCCTCACACATACTATTGCAACGATAGCCACTGCTGGCAGTGGTCTCCATTGAAGGAAATTTGTTGATTGATTGATTGTTTTTAGCATTGCTCAGCTTCATGACAACGCAGAAGGATGTCTCATACCATAAATGAATCAGCGGCGAATTTACTAAATTCATCTATTTTTTATTTTTTTAATCCGGAGAGCCAGTACTGAGCTACGGGTGTGGAATCACTATTTACAGATGGGAAATTCGATCCCCTTTTATGCCACTTAGACCTTGAATTTTGGAAAATCCCTTCTTATCTCGCATCTAGGCAAAAATAATTAAAAAGGAATAATTGTGCAAAATTTCATGTACCTACGTCTAGTAGTTTTCGAGAAACGGTGTTCACAAGGAAAATCGACTTTGCTTTTGTAGTATTTAAGATTGGTAATAATAAAAGAAGTTGTTTAACATCGTTTTCGCAGTTGAAGAGATCTAGAACTTCTTCCCTTGATTTCTTGTAGTTACCTAGCTACCTATTCTTCGTGTTTCTTTAAGAATAGGGTATCTGCCATTAAAATGGATAACATCTTTCCTCTCAGCCAGGTTACAAAGGATACAGTAGATTGATAAGTCAGGACGTGCGGGATATAATTAAGGCGCATATGGTTCACCTCTCATTTAAAAAAAAGGCGATATTATTTCTTTGCTGTTGTTATTGTTGAAGTACGTCTTATCATACAAAGTATGCTTTAAAATGCTGTAATTTGAAGACATCTAGCCACTCCGTGGTCCACACCATAGTTGGGTGCGTTATTATTTCAAGAAAACTGCTTTGAGCAAAAAGCTGGTATTTAAGCCAAATATTAATCAGATTTCGGTTTAAACTTCAGCTTTCTTGGAAAAGTCCTGAAAAATGTTAAAATAGACTTTCGTCGGTCGCCTTTATCTACATTTGATTCTTTAAGCTTTTTTACGCAGTCTTCACTTTCCGTAGCTTGTTTGGATAGGCAAAGCAGCATATTCATTCCTATATATCGCCGCATGTCAGCAAATTATTTATTGTACTCGAAATAAATTAGAAATTAGCAATCACATGCACATACCAACAATATCAAGAATAGTTATTTTTAACTCGACGTGATGAGTTGATTCCAATTAAGTCAATACTTCTATCCGGTCCTCCTAAAATGTGAATGAAGAAAACAATTTTTGTTCAGCTTGCGTCATCAATTGCAACTATTCGATAATGCCTTCATAATGCTCAAGATTGCACAAATTGACATTTGAATAATAATACTCGTAGATGACTATCAACACCAGCGGCTAGATTGATTAATAATATTACCAAATACTTACGATTTCAGTGCAAAGCCTCTGTCTGTCAAACGAAACATATATGTATATAGTTCAAATCCTTAGATAAATTGTGTTCTAATAAACTTATCCAGGTTCAAATAAATTAAAATTCCAACGTTATTTTGTAGGTAATGGTAATATAATAATATATTTTAATAAAATGTTTAAATATAATTTCTTTTGTAAAGTGATACAATTGCCATGTTAATATATTTTTTATTTTTTTTTTGTTTTGTTTATAATAGTTTATTAAAATTTCTCTGCACCTATAGTTATTACATAAGTTATAATTTGATTTGTGTTTCTCTTTTGTTTACTTATTTGTTTAGTACAATAGTATAATATAAGATTGCGATTTTCTCTGTTAATAATTTATTATATATAATAATTAAATTAAAACAATAGATACATATAAATGTAAATAGCTCAGAGTATATATAATTTCATGTTTGTTGTTGTTGAGTATATAATATAACACAGCATTAAACAGAAAAAATGTTTTTTTTTTTTCTTGTTAAATAATTGTGTTTAGAAAATGTATCACTAGATTTCTCTTTTAAACTAATATATTTTCTTTGTGTAGACTCTATATTAATTATCTTTATTATATTTATTGACATTTTTTATGTGTTTCATTTGCATGCTTCAGTTCTAGAAGTGACTTTTTTTCTTTAGGTATGCTTAAAGTAGAAAGGTAGGTTTATAAAAATGTTTCATTTTCTTATGTATATTTATATTTTTTTTAAATAAAGCATTTTATTTTTAATATATATATATATTCAGCGTAAGAGATTTTTTCTGTTCGTCGAAACTCCGTATGAAATTAAAGAGTTTCTACCTAAGAATAATGTTAAGTGGATAAAACAAAGCAGTTTTGAAATTCTTCCCCAAACTTCAAGACCGCAATTGTTTTGTGTCCATTTTTCTTTTTTAATTAAATCGATTTTCTAAAAAAAATTATTTTCTATTTTTCCACACATATTCATTTGCACTTAAGTTAGCATTTAATAAAAGTTCGATGCATTCTGAATACACTAGGTTTATTTTTTTTATATTTATTTCAATCTTTTTTTAATAAAAGTGATCTATAGTTTTCTATACACTTAAATTTATTTCTGCTAACTTATAACTATTATTAAAAATGTTATTTATATTCATTGTGTGCTGTGGCTTGTGGTTTTATATGTATATATATATTTTCTTTTCTTTTGGTTTTCTTATGGAATCTTTTTGTGTGTCTGTTTTTGTTAATTCTTTCTTATTTCTTTTCGTTTTCTCACAGTTAAGCTTTATCGATTGAGCACAAAAAGCAATTTTTCTTAACAAAAATTCCTTTAAATTTAACTATATTTTTATGGTTTTATTTTTCTGAAACTATGAGGGTTTTTTTTTTGTTATTGTATTTATGTTACTCTATTGCTTTTAGATAGGGTTATTTATTGTTTTATTGATGAGAGTGCTTTAATATATGTATGTGTAAATTTATCAATAAATTTAAATATTTTCCAGAAAATCTTCCCCTATTTTTTGTAAAATATTTAAACATTTGTATATGTGTTCATTTTTTTTTCTCTGGGATACTTAGTAATGAATTAATTCTATATGAAAAATATATGTGCATCAATGTGTAAATAGTTTTTTTTTTACTTAGTTATTTAAGGAAGAAATATTTGAAATAACAATAAATTAAACTGATTGTTTAATTCTGAGGAAACAAATTGATTGTTTGTATGACAGTTACTAGTTAATTCAAAATGTTTTTAACTAAAATCCTATAGAAAATTTGCTCATTTTACTTTGGACGTTTATTTGTTGTATTCATTTTTTGTTTCTAATTGAATTGAATCATAATTGTATCTAAGAGTTTTTATTACTCTATTATGTCTATATTTCCATTACGTCTATTTATTTGTGAATATACGTTTTGTTTTACATTATATTGGTTTATAATTTAATTAGTTGATTGTAATTTCGGTTCATTTTTTGTATTGTAAATTAAATTATTCTGTATACTCAAATATATACTGTAATGAAAAGGCGAAGTGATGCCATTAATTTACATGGATCTCTGAATTTTATTTAATTCATAATCTGATAATCTACTTAATATCGTAATGGCAATTTACATTTGATAAGGATTCTCTGGATGAAATTGGGACCAAAATAATAAGTAAGTGACTGCTTAAGAAGAGTCCATAAGTAGAAAAGAGGTTTTAAAAAATCAGCAATATTCATAGGGCGTTCCTTTTGACAAACGTTAGAAGATTTAATTATGAACAGATATTCACACAATTTACGACTATACATAACTTTCTAATCTCTTTATTTTTGTACTTATGCACTTTGATGACAAAATAAATAATAATAAATAGATATTTTGAAGATGCTTTCGAAAGATATATTTTTCTATATTTCCATTTGTTTCATTGATTCAAGATCTTTTGTAACAAATCCAGTCATTACGAAGTGGAAGTGCGATAAAAACACTCGATAAGATGCAACGAAGATTAAAGACTAATTCATTTTTCTTAAAATCTCCCAAACAAAAGTATATCACAGTCTTCACAGGAATTGATTCAATGAGATGTTTAAAGACACAATATATTTAAATGAGAAGCCTGAACATGAAAATTAGGGACTTGTCTGCATTCTATTCTACAGTGAACGTATGCTTTCAATAAAATATACAAAATATTGTAGATACAATCAAAATTATTTATATGATACGTTATCCTGAATCTTCTGGTCAATCCATTAAAAATGTATCCCACGTAAAAAATTCCATTCTACTCGGAGAATATTTCTATACATATTTTTTTAGAATGTGTGTGGCTATTGCGTTTCAGCAAGAATATAAGGATGCTAATATTTCATTATACATTATGGTACATAGCCAAGAAAACGCAAAACGATTATTTTTAAGAACACGCCCCACAAACGTGGACGTATCGCCAAAGCTTATCCTTGGGCAAAGTTACATAGAAAAGGAGGAGACTCTAGCTGTCCTAACTTAATAATTACAAATTAATAGGTTAGGTTAAAGTATAGGGGTCTAGCATCGATGGCTTTCGGCCCTGGTGAAGAAATAAAAATTCATATCGTTAAGAAAAATAATCAGTATGCTTAACTGTGTTACACTTTCCAACTTCTGACAGAAATTTAATAATATTATTAATAATATGCCATAGGAAGGTATGAGAAACTATCTTTGATTCTTAAGTCCATTCCTCTTAAATACGACAAATGTTGTAAAATGGATAACTTGCTACTATTCTCTCTGGTTGCAGTGCCTATATGCCATATTGGCGTGGTCACTAACTTGTTTAAAAAAAAACTTGCTACTATATGCGATTTCATCGATTATTAGGCCTGTTTTACACCTATTCCGCATCGGATACATGACTTCTTGTAGTCCGAAGCCCTATACATGGGGTCGTGTATCCGATTTTAAGTGAGAGCGTTCAAAACTAGTTTGAATATTATTTTCCAGCATAGTAAGCAATTCGTATCCGATTCTGGATGAATAGTGTGAAGGCTCCCGTTTAATTCTGTATACTTCGATGGATCAGGCATCCGGTGTCGGAAAGAGCTTATATTTGTCCGGCAGAAAAAACGTCGTGTATCCACCATTTATGCCATGAACGCATTGAGTTCTGTACATTTTGAACCGGATACACGTCGCAATGTATTTGATGCCGGATATGTGTGAAACGGGGCTTAGGTTGCTTCCAACTGAGTAGAATAATAACGATTTGGACAGACAAAACTGTTAATTTGAAATTTAAATACACACTTTTAAATACGTGTCTGTTCTACTGCTTATGTCAAAGAGCAAAGTGTGTTAACGGAGCACAGTACATTGAAAAAAGCAATAAATAATTTTAAGGAAACAAATCAAGCTAGGCAAAAACACGAGAAAGTAGTTGAAGCCTAGACAGGAGACAAAAACATCCAAGCAAATAAGAACGCCAATATTAATCCAGTCAAACAAGCAAAACAAAAAAAAAACCTTCAATCATGCGAACGATGACTATCAGCATTTATGTTTCATTCAATTATTTTCTGTGGAGTGCAGCATCAACATATGTGACGTTGAAAATTATTATTTTAATTGAAAATCGGGCGCAAATATACAATTTTAAAATGAAAGAACATAGCTACGAGTATAAACGCATTGTGGACAAATTGTGGGTTATTGGACTCCCAATAACCCACACCAAACTAAACAAGTAAAAAAACTGTTTTTTTTTTTTTCTTTTTTCTGTTCTATATGGCGTGGGCTTAGCCTTAGGAGATGTTGTAAGAATGTGAGTGTCTCATGATATAACTTCTACTTTGTAGTTTTAAGATCATTCAATTTTAACTTCTGCTATTATGGGGTTACACTAGTAAATTGAGTAAAAAAATAAGGACTGTACGAAAAAAAATCCGGAAACATTTGCGGTCTGGCAATACTGAAATATGATATCGCAGTACCGCTATCTTTTGATCACATGTTCCTGTATTCATCACATTTATTTTAAAGTCGCGGTTGATCGTTAGTGTTGTGATTATTAAAAATGAACCTAAACGAATTGGATATTAGGAAAGTTATTTTGTCCTTTTACGACAAAAATAAATATTTCACGTGGAATCAAGTGGCAAAGCAATTCAAAATTCCGAAATCAACGGTGTATGATGTCATAAATAAATTTGAACAACTTTTAAGTGTCGAACGGGCAGCCGGATCTGGTCGTTCAAGAGCCCCGCAATTCCCAGAAGTTTGAAGGAACATCATAAGGGAGTTTAAGAAACACCCTAACACCTCAGTGAGCGACATGGCGGTTAAGTTCGGAGTTTCAGCATCGACTGTCCAAAAATACAAAACTGATGCAGGGCTGAAGACATTTGTGGCGCAGAAAGTTCCCAAGAGGTCTGAAAAGCAAGAGAGTGTAGCAATAACGAGAGCGAGAAAATTGTACCAGTACCAATATTTCGATTGCATTTTAATGGATGACGAAACCTACTGCAAAGTGGATTTCAAATAACTTCCAGCCAAAAAATTGTACACCGCGACTAAAAAAGGAAATGTTAAAGAAAAATTTAAAGAAGTTAAGTCCGAAAAATTTGCAGCGAAATATATGGTATGAAAACAAACTCTTTTGTAACAAATGAATCAATCAACGCTAACATCTTCATTAAGGAGTGTTTGCAGAAACGAATTTTACCTTTTTTTCGATGTCACAGAGGATCAGTACTGTTTTGGCCAGATTCGGGAACATCCCATTATGCAGGACAGACTATAAAGTGGTTTGAGGAAAATGGTGTGCAGTTTGTTCCTAAGGAGAGCAATATCTCAAACACTCCCATGCTAAAACCTATTGAACGATATAAGGCCCTTATGAAACGTGAACTAAAAAAAAAAGGAGGGGTTGCTAAACACATCAAATATTTTAAGAAAAGATAGAGTGAAATGTCTAAAACCATCGGCGAGATGACTGTACAAAACCTCATGAGATACATTAAGAAAAATGTTAAAAAAAATTCTATCTAAATAAAAAATAAATTATAAACTGTTTGATCTTAAATAAAGTACACAAATACTAGCTAAAAGAAATATAAAACATAACTCGTTTCTTTCAACATTAAATATTTTCAGGTCTAGTTTCTCTTTCCGGATTTTTTCTCGAACAGTCCTTAAATTATTTACTGTTTCTTTGTAAATTATGAATGCATTTGTTTATTTTTTTCAGTTTTTATTCCATTCTAATTTTTTAAAAATAAATAAATGCATAAATTCCGTGGTTATAAATCTCCTAGCTTCACAGTTGAATAGATATTTGGAATTGTTATAATTTACGCGAACTCTAATTTTTCTATAAGATTCATACTTTCAGATGAATCGTAACAAAATGATGTAAAATATCATGTAGCGGTCGAGTAGTACAGGTCGAGTTACAGTTCTGACTAAATTCAACTACAACCAGCATGGATTGTGTGTGGAGATTTAAAAATACTTGGTAAATATGTTATTAGGACAGCAAAGTGGCTTTAAAAATATCCGTGCTTTTTATTTGAGTGGGACAGCAGGAAAGAATGGCTGGCTAGAACTAATTTGGATCCAGGAAATAAAATTATAGTCCGACAAAACTTAGTGAAGCGGATGACCATCCAAAGCCATCTAAAAAAAATGATTACTACCTCTGCACATAAAACTTGGTATTATGAAATATTTTTTACAAAATATTATATTGTAAAAATAAATAATAAAAATATTTTTATTTAAATAAACAAGGCAATGGATTCAAGCATTTGCAAGGAGCATTTACAATCGTTATCTGAAGGTAGACTGAAAGAAGACATTTTGGTTGGCCCCGAAAGATCAAGACTTCGATAGGAAACTGAATCCTACAGAATTGGCAGCATAAGTATCGTTAAAAGGACTTAGGAACTTCCTGTGAAACCATAAGAGCTGAAGCTATGAAGAAGTAATAAATAATATGCTTCAAAATTTCCATAGATTAGGTTGTCTGATGAGCCTCAAACTTCACTTTCTTCATTCTCATTTAAGTTACTTGCCTGATAACTTGGGAGCTGTGAGTGAAGAGCCAAGTGAACGATTTCATCAGGAAATACAAGAAATGGAACGTAGGTTTGAGAGAAAATGTAAAACAAGCATGATGGCAGACTACTGCTGGATTTTAAAGCGTGATCATCTAACAAGGCTTACAAGAGGAAATCTATCTGTAGAAGCTTCCATGAAAAAGAAGACAAGGTTTCGCAAGCTTTCGTAATGTTTTAAAATACTTATTTTTATGTATGCAGCATATTTAAATAAAAAAAAATATATCAGCTACACTTATTTTTTTACTAAAGTACTTCAATTATTGAGTAGTAATGAAAAATTTATATTGTGAAAAGTCCTGATGTGATACAAAAAAAACTCAGTTCAGATTCGGAAGTACGAAGTCCTAAACCCCCATAATCGGCTTTAGAAACCGAGAAGAGAAAAAAAAGTTGTCAATTTATAGAACTGTGTAATCTTTCAAATATAAAATTATTGTAGAAATAAACCGGAATTTACATTACCATATTTTAGTGCTATTGTTTGCTCCGTTCAATTTTAATTTCAATTTATTTTATAGTATGGTTTTATAGTATTTTATCTTATAAGGTTCGTAAGACTTTAACATCATGAAATGGAAATAGTTAACAAAGAAAATAATAAAAAAAAAAAGAAGTAAAGAAGAAAATAAAAATAAAAGAATATAATTAAATAAAGCTAAAAGTGCGTTTAAAGAAATTTAATCTTATTCAGAGGCCAAAGAAAAGGATATTTTTAAAAAAGAGATATTTTTAAAAAAGAGATATTTTTAAGTTATTCGTGTTTCCCATTCTTCTTAGGTTTGTAGGCAGAGAGTTCTGCAGCCGAATAGCCTGAACAAAAAATGTACGTTCCGATGCAAGACAGGAGTACCTTGGTTGAACTAGCATAAGCGATCTGCGTGAGTACTGGCCAGTCTGCATAACATCGTTTAAGAGGCATAACGATCTATATTTTAAGAGGCTATCCAAAGTTCGTCCTGCAATTTGCTTCGAAAATGCGGAAACATGATCACGTTTTCTTAGACTAAATATATAGCGAGCGATATTGTTGTATGCAACGTTAAGTTTCCCCCTACTCTTAAAGTCTGTGTTGCAGGAAACTTCGCATGCGTATAGCAAGATTGGCAGAAGAAGCGTTTTTGCCAATATCAACCTTGTTTTTGTTGGTATGAAGTGGTATGTGTAGCCCATAAAGTACGTAGTACACCATAAACCTTACCAATGGTACTATTTATGTGTATCCCAAGAAGCGTAATATTTAAAATCAGACTTTTGGCGGAGTGCACTCACTCTATGGGACTATGATCAAGTTTTGGTCGAAGAATTGGTCGAAGACCTGAAAGGTTGAGAGCTCTTCGGTGGATAACTAGCACTTTAGATTTTGTAGCATTTAAACGTAGATCATGTCTTAGTGGCCATTGATGAATGTTCGAAAGATCTTCATTTATCAGGTCTATGGATTCATCGACCTTATTTAGAGGACGGCTTAGGAGAAGTTGGACATCATCAGCGTACAGATGAATTTTACAGTATTTTAAAACTTCAGGCAATTCATTCACATATAGTGAAAAAAGAGTAGGTCCTAGGATAGATCCTTGCGGCACCCCTTTATGAACGTCAATATGTCGGGAAGATTGTTTCCCGGCAATCACGCACTACTGCCTATCACTTAAGTAGGAATATACTAATTTGGTAGAGGATGTTGAAAAATGCAAGTCCTTCCTAAGTTTGTTGCACAGTACTGATAACGATGATTGCCTGTGTCAAACACTTTTGAGAAGTCAAGAAGTGTTAAGAAAGTTGGATGATTGCTATTCAGTGCGATACAAGCTTCATCTATAACATCTTGCAGCTTCTTTTTGATCGAACGCCAGATTGGTGAGTGCATAAAAGTTTCTTGCTGAGTAGATATTTTTGTATTTGTACATTCGACTTTATAGATAACATAGCTTTATCAACATTTTCTTTGCTTAAACTTTTGAAGTAGAAAGTTCTTCACTTCACTTTCGGGGTTATGCTCAAGGAAATTGATGTATCTCTAGGGAAAGCTGGATATTGAGATGAAACATGAATTTAGTTTGTTGCAGTCAATGTCGGCAGCAATTGTTGGATTCTGCTTACCAATACCAATTTGTCGGAGCTGTTTCCAAAGTTTTCTTCCAGATGCAGAAGGATCCAATTTATTGCTGTAGAATGCAAATTTTGCCAACCTGATTTTTAAAACTACCTTATTACGCAAGGTGCGGTACTTGCATAGGAATTCATCTACACCGTACTTTTTTCAATTTTTGTAGGGTTCCGCTTCGCTGCTTTCTTTTTGTTCATTAAGTAAGTTGACCTTTTTCAAATGATTTTGGGACTTGTTTTTTTTTTTTTTGGAAAATAAAGTTGGCAAAACAAACTGGCAATGAAACTGGTTTGCGTTATTGCCAAATTAATATGGAAACAAAGTAAAAAAAAAACAGTGATTTTCTGTTTCTAAATGTTATGGAAAAAACACCGATTTGATTTTATTACTATATGTCTATTAAACACGATATTTCTCTTCTTATAGCATGTCCCCACCAAAACTAAATACGGGATTTAGCAACAATTTAGCTAAATCCACCTAAATCTTCACTAAATCCCGAGGATTCCCATGCGATTTGACGTCTATAAATCCCATCTAAATTCGAGATTTATAATAAATCTCACTTAAATCCTCACGCGACACAAATCAAACAATCCTTTTTTATGTTATCACATGCCATTTTCGTATGCTGACAAAGAAAAAATTGAAGTTTGTCAGAAAGTTTTAAACTTCAAATAAATAAAATAAAATATTAAGCGATTGGGATTATTTTTTTGGTAATTATTTTAATTTTTTTTTACATAATTCGTACATAATACAAATCATTTGCTTTGCTTGTAGACAATGGAAGAATCAAAATAATATAAAGTCACTTCATTTTGTGACTTTATATTATACGCCAATAATAGTTTTATATAGTTTAAATCCATTTCTTGAAATCTATAAAAATATTAGCAGCTATGACAATCTTTTTTACAGCGAACGTCAATATAAATCCTAAATTCCGGTGGGGACACCTCACGTAGATCTAAATCCTTTTTCGCTAAATCTCGTATTTAGTTTTGGTGGGGACATGCTATTACACTCTTCCTATTTTGAAAACTATTAACCCTTTAAAATAAAAATTGCTGATATAATTTGTGTTTAGTAATTTAAATTAATTTTTAAAATTTTAAAACATATATGTAATTGTAAAAAATAAATAAAATAAGAATAAATAATAACCTGTCTTACACGTTTTTTTTCAACAAATTGTACAATATGTAAGATGTTTCCAAAAAGTTCCAAGATTAATGCATCGATTTGTGTTTGATTTAGAAACGTATCATTAATATCCCTGCACATTTATGTGTAGATGATAGAGCCAAAGGAAGCAGATCGCAACGAAATAATAAAATAAAAGTAAAATAACTTTATAAGTAAAGATTTAGCCTATACATACGAGTACATACATGTAATAATATTTCAAAATTGAATGCTCTGCTAGATCCCGAAGTAGTGGTCTAACCTCGAGATGCATTAAATAGACCCTTATAACTTCAGGTAAAATATTTAAAAAAAATAGTTTTGGGAAAGGACTGCTTGGGATTTCCTTTATTCAAAATGTAATGCCCAACAAGTGGTGGGTTACAGATAGACAAACAGACAGACTACTGACGAAAGGACAAAAAGAAAAGGTTATGCTCGACGGCGCATTGAACAATAGTCACTTATTACCTCTAGTTGGTATAATACTTGAACCGATAACTTTCCGATTAATAACTGAAAGTTCTACCTAGAACTTATCCTGAATAGTGAATAAATACTGTCGCAATCGATGCTTCAAACATAGTTTTTGAACATTATCACATTTGTGTTTAATGGTTTTATACCACTTCTACAATTTGTAAACTTGTTTATTTTGGCAGTATATCTTGTTGCTAGCATATCTATTATAGTTTAACGCGTTATTGTGTGAATTTCTCTGATCAAGAAGGATTTTTCTTAAAAAATGTAAATATTATAATTAAGGTCTTATACAAGTTTGTCAAAAAAAAAAAAACAACAGAGTTGTATATCTGTGACAATAAGTTAAATCAGCTTAAGTCGACCAAAGTCAAAATTGAATTAATTATAGAAAAAACGTTTCCAATTAAATGAATTATTTTTTCTCAATTCTTTAGTTGCATATCTGTAAAGACTGTCGAGTCATGGCTATCAGAGTAGTGGGGCAATTCAAAAATTTCATACAATTTTCACCTGTTTTCACCTGAGCGACAACTTTAAATGCCGTACGAATTGTTTTAAGCTACTTATATCAATATCTATTCTTTATATAAGTCATTTAAAAAATGACTCATCATCTTACCTTTCAAAATAAATTATATAAGCAAGCAATATTTTTATGTAAACTTTAATAAATAGAATAGGATAAATCATTTTTTAAATAATTAAAAAAAAAACCTTCTATAAATAAAATCGCACGTTGTGTAATTTCAGGAAAGTTTCAAAATGTTCTTTTAAATACTTTTTAATCGCTGTTGGTACATCTAACCTTCACACTATTGTATTCAGAAGTTAACGTTGCATTCGAGATAATATAGTCTTACACACTTTCAAATGATGTTGTTGTTATTGGTTGAATTCAATTTTTATAATTAAGATTACGCAAAGTGTGGTATACTAAATATAATATAAAATTTAACAAAGCCATATCGTCTTATGCATTATTCAGTTTCGGTATTTATTTTTTCGATTTTCACGCATGGGGACTTATTTTATTTTATCTTCTTTATTTTTGCAAAAATATTTCTATTTAAAACTTTTCTTTTTGGTCTAATTTACTAAGCATTTAAATCTGCTTTAATATATTTGTTGCGATATTTAAAAAATAAATATCATCATTAATTGGATAAGTATGCTATTTTATTCGACTTCGATTTGCATTTGCTTATAGTTTACGAAAGAATGCTGAAACGCATATTTTTTGATTACGAAAATATGGTCCCTAAGTTTATATGGAACAAAAAGGTTTTGTGAAATAAGTTTTATATATTTTTTTTGTATTTTTTATTTTTTTTTATTTGAATTGTGAAAATTGGTGCATTGCTTAAGTCAAGTTGGAAATAGGTAAATAAAGATTTTGTTTATATATGTATTTTGGAAAAAGAAGCCAACATGATGAGTGATTTAGTTTTTAGATGTTTTTGTTTTTTGTTTTTACAATATATATTTTTTTTTTGCGAAGAAATTATAGAAAGACCTACTTGAATAGCTACTGATATAATCAATGTAATTATAACTATAATAATAAAAAGAAATCTATTTTTTTTAAATCTATTATCTATTAATGATGGGTATGTGTAAAATAATTCAAAATTTAAACCTACGTTCTAAGAATTATTTGTTTCCTTAAATTACATTATTTATAGATAAATTTAAAACTTTTTCATTTTTGTTTTTTGTTAAAAAAAAAGCAATTTTTTATTTAAGGTGTTAGAGTAAATTTCGCTAGTTGTATGTATATAGTAATATATCACTAGAAATTTTATTTATTTACTTTTTTTTGTTCGATTATAATTGTATAATTTTTTTTTACATTAGGCATTTTCTTCTTTAAGTATTTTATTTCTCACTTGTGTACAAATACGATTTTTGTTTTGTTTTTTAATTCTAATGAATATTTTTTTGGTTTTTCTTCTTCTTACATTTATAGCGAAAATGTTTCGATTCTTTTTAATTAAATATAATATTTAAATGGGAAATTAAGAATATTTTGTTGTGTTGCTTATTGATGTGTGTGAATAGAGAAAAGAAAGCTAAGGAAATGAATTTGTTATGCAAGGTTTTTTTTTGTTTTTGGGAAAGTTTTATCTTTATTTTTTTTTGTTGCTGTGTACTTTTTCTTTGAAATTTATAATAATAGCTTAAAATAGCAGAAAGACATTCTTTGTGTTTGTATGTGTGTATTTGTGTTTCTTTTTTCATAAAATTCGACTAATTTAATTAAACTTAGAATTTTCATGTTGGTTTTGGTTTCATAACACTATTTGTTTGTAAAGTTGTTTATTTATTTTTTAAATTTATTTCTCCGGTTCGATTATTTCGACGGTAACATTATCAGCAACTGGATTAGATGTTATGTTGGTTATTAAGGGCTGTTGTTGCGGTTGCTGTTGATGGTGATGATGCTGATGGGGAGCCGAACTTTTTCTTTCATTATTACCAGGAGCTACAGAGTTGCTGCGAGTTGATCGCACCGATGTGGCTGATGCATTGCTTCCGCTTCCACTTCCAGATCTTGATCCTTAAATGCATTTAAATAAATTATGATATTTATGTAAGTAGATTATTGCAGATAGATGCATTATTCAAACTCGAATGAATAGGTTCTAAAAGTGGAGAGGGATCGACACAATTTAAATGGACAATTCTGCTTTGGTTACACGCATAAAAAAATTGTATAATGCATACTGTATCGTATTCTGGTGAAACATTTTCTTTAGGACTAATATCAAAATTAAAATTGTTCTACCTAATTTCTAAATTTAAATATATTCTTAGTCATACAATCAGACATAAGTAGCCAACTGTAGGCTTAGAGATTGAATTATATATGAACAACAAATCTAAAAGAGGCGAACCCCACAGGCGGTTCAGTAGAAATGCGGTGAAGTGGGAGGGTTGTGATCCCTTATTTTCGGATCACAACCACACTGAAAAAAGAAAAAAGAAGAAGAAGAACAAATCTAAAAGAGGCTTCCTTTCTTCCGTTAACGTTTTTGTCATAAATCGACCTCTAAATAAACTCGATAGGGCCTTTTGTAATCTAAATGATTCGCAGCTGCTTGCCTTTAATCAATAATTTATTTACCGATCTTTTGACTACATCAGCGTGGTGGAAAACCTTACGCCAATGCTGAAAAACATTTGAGTATGTTGCTTACGAGAAAAATATGCTACACGGCACCAGCAAGAACGACAGTAAAAATGTTGACTCTATCTCCATCACACTGGGGTTACTTGGGATGCTAGAGTTGTGGAACCTTTTTGTGTAAGAGAGAAATATGCTATTTGATGTCAAATAACTTGGAAGTTATCTGCAGTGCAATTCATCTTCAGAAAGTACGGATTAAGGACACTATCAATGACGACTGACCGATTTTACAGTCAAGCCAAATCATGAAAGTGAACTCGTAAATAGAAGATAGGTTATTGATTTCTTCGGAGCTGTGCCTGGATCTAGTCAAAATGGTTAAATGAGGCAATGCCAAGTAGAAAGAGTCCAAGCCAGATAATTCCAAAATATATGGTAAATAGTTAGGTAGGAGTCTAGGTAGAAACCTTTAATCTATTCTTCCCACCACTCTCATCTCAAAATTGTTAAAACGCTTTACTGTGAAAGAGTTTTAACATTCTTTCCAGCTAAGTCCATGAATTGAGTCATCCTACAATAGCTTATTAACAGAAATATAAACTTTTTTCTTCACACAAAAGTAGAACACATTGCACTTTCTGTGAGTGTATTGACAGAGTACACTTGGAAGACTTACAAAAATATCTATTGTTTCAATAACTACGTTGGGGTAGGTTAGGTTGGCTGTCTGCACGAGACTGCAGACACACTTAGACCAGTAAAGGTCCATTTTGAGGCCATGGATCTACCATAAGTCTACTCAGGGACTAATAAAACCAACCGGATCTTTTGATAAAGTGATATCTGTGGCCACAGAGTAAAAGCGCCTAAGTTCGATTTTCGCAGATTCTCGGAAAACAAGTTTAAATATTTCGTTTTTCCCGAAAACGTATGGGAATTTGGAATTTTAGTCTCGTTCTTTTGCCTATAACTCGGTAACGATAACAGGTAAAACTGTAAAAATTTGGTAGCATAGACCTCGAATAGTAGATCATCTTCTGGCACCCTTAACTCAATTTTGTCCTAACTCGACTTAGGCGGTTTTACCTTGTGGGCACAGATATATGCTCATGACCCCTAAGGACGCCAAATCGCCGAGGTCATCAAGGAAGGTAGTCCCTAAATGGAGCATTCTTCTACGCGATAAGACTGGATATGTGCATAGGAGGTGAAGGATGGTTTTTTCCCCCTTCTTCTCCTACAGCTTCTGTAGAAGTCGTTGGAGAGGAGACCAAGTCTTTTGGCATGTTGGCCTATACGACAGTGTCCAGTTAGGATGCCGATAATACAGCTTATCTGGGATCGCTTTAGTTTAACCAATTTGGCGCTAAGTTTCTGGTCCAGCTTAGGCCAGATCTGTCTCGAAATATGACATATGGAGCTGTTTACCCATCATTGGATGGTTTTTCGAATAGCGTTCATTTTTGGTAGATGCTTACATGTATTGAGGGGCATATCTAGGGCTTACCTATCTGGCAGAATTCTTAGATTTGTACCCTATCTGGCGAGCTCGTCCACCCTGCAGTTTCCTGGAATGTCTCTGTGGCCTGGACCACATCATAGGTGAATGTTGAACTGCTTGCCACCTCCGTAAGAGGCACAGGGCAATTAAAGGCGACCTTTGGAGTGAAGGAACACGATTCCAGCGACTGTCAGTGAAAATGCTAATATCCCTGACAGATAGTACATTACATTTAAGCCAGGACAGGGTTTCCTTAATCGCCATGATTTCCGCCGAAAAAAAGCTACAATGATAGAGATGCTCAGGTTGAGCTTTTCGGAGAAAACACCACAACTCATCCCACCTTCGGTCTTAGATCCATCTGTAAGGAAGTGACCCAAGTTGCCACCAACAGAGGAAGAAGAGTCCCATTCATCTCGTTCAGGAATACTCGTACGGAAGTTTCAGTCAGAACTCAGTTTCGGCGGGGTGTAGTCCGTATTTTCATGGGTGAAGCTGAAAAGATCAAGGATCAAGGAGTGACCAATGTGATAATACTTATAACACTGAGAGAAGGCTTTTATTGTATATGGATCGCCGCTCTGCCAGCGATCTGTTTGCCAAAAATATCTAAGGGTAGCAGGCTGAACAAAATGTCCAGTGGTGCAGAGGGAGTAGTTCTAAGTGCACCACTGATGCACATGCATACAGATCTTTGCACCTTAGTTAGGTGATAGGTGGTATCTCTACAAGTACAAGCACGCGTATGACCCATTCTGCCAGCACTGTGAAGGAAAAGTGCAGAACTCAGAGCACATACTGATGGAATGGTAAAATTATACCAGGACCAGGAACATCCTAGAAAGAGCAATTGGTAGGCAAGTAACCCCAGCCTGACCTCATTTATGTTGGCCAGGAGCAAAGGCTGGGAGACTGCAAATGAAGTAATCACTAGTATGATACAGCAAATGCGTATGGAGGAACGAGCAACGAGAAACGCGAGGAACGAAGATCCTGCCAGCGAAGGAATGCCTTGACTGGCGGTATCGCAGGGGAACAACAGGACAGAGAAATCGGAGGAGACGTATAGGAGTATAGAGTTGGGCATATTTCGTGGCATGGACTACAAGTATCCATAAAGGATTTTTTCCCCTACCCGCGCATGAAAAAAATAAAAAAAACTTTAGTTAGGTGAGTGATGTGGACAGCGCTATCAAGAGCAGGTCACCACATGATCACGCCATAGAGTAGTATAGTTCTAATAACGGACACGTTCAGCCAGCGAGTGGTTTGAGGTTTCATACCTATAATAACCTTTTTATATGAATAGAGAGCTACGCGTTTTAGTAGATTGGCTTTCCAGTTCAGTTTTCTGTCCAAAATAAAACCCAGGTATTTTGCATTTTCAGTGAAGGTGAGACTGGTGCCATTTATCATTGGAGGGTCTATGAAGGGAACTTTATATTTTCTCGTGAAGAGAGCGAGTTCTGTGTTATGAGGGTTAACCCCCAGTCCACATTTGGAGGCCCATATGGTGAGCCGAAAGAGAGCATATTTGAGGATTTCCCTAAGAGCATCTGGGTGCTTGCCAGAGGCAGCAATAACTAAATATGGACCGACAAAACGGAATCTGCGACTGGTGGATAAGGCTAGATTAAGCCTTGCTCAGAATTCAGAGCATTCTTGGATCTCATGCTGCAATAAAAACGTTAGTTATATTCTCAAGAATGACTGAGACCTTATTGCAGACTGGTGCTATCTGGTATATGGACGGACTAAAAATGGAAAACGGTTGAGTCTAGAATGTACAGCTGAAAATATTTTGACAAAAATATCTTATTTTATAACAAAAGTATCATATACGAATGTGTATATGTATCAATACTCTTTCTTCAATCTTCTCCACGTTTATAACCATGTCATTCTTAAAAATTTTCACAGCCACAATTAAGTATCTAAATATCAAAGATTTCACTATGTGCAGAAATTAAAATACACACTCAAACTTTTTTTTTTCTGATAAGAAGCAACTCAATATCAAGCTCAAATAATACAAAAATTAAACATAAATTATATTTAAACAGAAACGAAAATGCAATTTAAGGACAAAATACTTTTACCACTCCAGTACGTGCTCATTAAGGAGCAAAAGATAGATGCTGATAGATGGTTTAAGGTTTTTTTTTCTGATATACATATTTTGTGGAAAAGCCAACGAACGGTGTACATACTAATGTTTGAGTATATAGTGGATTATAGTGTTTTTATTGCAAGGTCTGTTTTTTGTATTTATTTTGGTGTATATTCTAGATTTAACGATGACATTTAAGGAAAATAAATTAAGCTATATGAATACTTCTACTGCACACGATAGAATACACAAGGGTTAGTAGATTATATATAATTCCATCCTAGTGATGGATATGTCCGATAATATTTTACACACAACGCAATACTCAGGAAAAATTATAAAAAGAAATTCAGAAGTTCCAATAACTAAAAGAATACATACTGTATGTAAACATACTTTTTTGTTCAGGGATAGTAAAAGAAAAAAAAAAGAAGAGAGGTAAAATTATAGAGAGGAAACTTAATACTATTGGTATAGGTATTTTACAATCCTAGCTTAAAATTTCTCAACCCACTACAAATTCTGTAGAGTCTACTAATAATATGTTTCCAACTTTAGAGGAAATACCTTTAAGTCAAAAGAAATCTTTCTTTGATGCTTTTTCACCCGATTTCAGAATTTATTTGTTCTAACGTGATTCAAAGTGACAACAGGTGGCGTTGTTAGAGCTGTTGTACCACATGCTGAGCTTGAACCCGGTGAGGTTACATAGGTGGCAGCGCTTGTTGACGGAACTGTATGCGCATGGGAATGTGTATGCGCGTGTTCAAGTAATTTCGAACAATTTGAAGCATCACTGGTGCGTGAATCACTTGAACGGGTATTACTTTTGGAACGTGTCATTCGACCTAGAATTTTTGGTTTTTACAATTTTGTAGTGAGATGTTTTTTTTAATTGTTGCTATACAAATGAATCGTCACAAAAAGAAGATAATAAAAATCAATTAACTAAAGAATGATAAAAAAAGAAATGAAATGAAATTATGAGAGCTTTACCCGTTTATTTGGGACTTGCAGATATCCGCGTGGTCTACAATAATATTAACTATAAATATATGTATTTGGCTAACAGAATACATCAAAGGCCATCGTTATCGTCTGCGCTAAAATACACATGTAGCTATAAATTTGCGCCTCATAGATAGGCAAGGGCATTAATCCATGTGTGTATCTTATACTGCGCCCTAAAGTTCACAAAAAAAATCAGTACTTCTCAAACTTTTCGAATCTATAGTTTATTGTGTTTATTTATTTATTTTAATATCTTAATCCCCTTGAGAAGCACCGTGATAATTCTAATTGGAGATTGGGATCAACTCTCTAAGAGATAGAATGGCAAAGTTTTACTTAAATCTTGCAATTCGTTTTTGATGTGTTTTATTATTTAAACCTATATAGCCAGTCGTTCATTAAAAAGATTCCTATCTTGCAGAATTTTTTTAATTAGGAAGTTGGTACTTATGATATGGTGACATTGGCTGAAATGGTTATGTTCGTGAAGTGTAAAAAGTAAAAGTTGTAGTCCGTATTTGAAGTACTCCCCTGTGAATAAAGTTTGACGATTATAAATATTTTATTCTGCTGACGACATTTTCGTAAATGGTAGAGTTCAGAAAAGTTATCTCTAGGATAGATTCGTAATGAACAATAGGTAATTCCCGATCGAATATATTTTCATTTTATATTCTATGTGGGAATTTTCATTTTGTGTGATTAGGTGTAGGTGTTTGGTTTATGGAGTGTAAGTGTACCGCGAACTAAAATACTTTAATTAAGGCACTTGTTCTATTCTTAAAGTGGATCCAGCCGAGGAAGGTCTATATCTGATAAAAGATAGACTCCCAGCGGGGGTATTTTTCTTTGAATAAATGCTTCGCGTTCTTTAAAAACGTGCGCTGGGATTTCTTCAAAGTTCCTATAGAATTTCGAGTGTCCATTCTCTTCTACACTTAATTTATTCAGATGCTACTTAAGTCCGCAGAAGTTTATTAGCACAATTTTTAGAATGAAGAAAGGAGACCTTCTCAACTGCGCCAACTACAGAGTTATACGTCACCTCAATATCATAAATATCTGGCGCAACAGCTCTTTAAGTGCCAGGGCCTAGCTTCTCGCAACCACTCATGTTGTGTTCGTTATGTTTATCACACGAATGTAAGATCTTTTCTGCCGTATTATGTGAACGCCTAAAACCGATCGTCAACAACCTGATAGGTCCTTATCAGTGCGGTTTCAGGCCTGGAAAGTCCACCATTGACCAAATATTCACACTACGGTAGATCTTGGAAAAAACCCATGAATATAAAATCGATATACACCACCTCTTAATTGATTTCAAAGTCGCCTATGATAGCGCATATAGGGACGAGTCTAGTGTTGGTATCCCTGACAAGCTCGTCCATTTGTGCAGAATGACGATGAAGTACTTTCGCTGCTTCATTAAGGTCGGTAAGAACATCACCGAACCGTTCGATGTCAGGAAAGGTCATAGACAAGGTGACGCGCTATCATGCGATCTCTTTAACATAGTATTGTACTTGAGAGAATTATACGAAACTCACAAGCCAACACCGGAGGTAAAACTACTCGCTTACGCCGATGACATTGACATAGTCGGAAGAACTCAACGGGCCGTTAGTGGGGCTTTTGCAAGTATTGAGATCGAGGCAGCATAGATAGGTTTAGCGGTCAATGAAATCAAAACAATACAAAAGCTGTCTAAAAAAAAGGACACCCAACATTGGCGTCTTGGACAGAACGTTACAATAGACAGATATAACTTTGAGGTAGTAAATGACTTTGTCTACCTAGGCTCTATGATGAGCTCCGCAAATGACATCAGTGAGGAGACCAAATAAAGAATTACTCTTGCCAATCGTTGTTTCTATGGGCTAAAACGACAATTGAGTAGCAAAGCCCTATCTCGAACTACTAAGGTAACTCTTTATAAGACATTAATCATCCCAGTCCTGCTGTATGGCGCAGAGGCATGGGCTTTGACAAAACCGGATGAGGATGCCCTTGGTTATTTCGAGAGAAAAGTTTTTCGAGCGATCTTTGGTCCCGTCTGCATAGACGGTGAGTGGAGGAGAAGGTACAATGCCGAACTATACGGCCTGTACAAGAACATCGACTTAGCCAGAATAGTTCACATACAGCGACTAAGATGGCTGGGTCATTTAGAGCGGATGGAGCCCAACCTTTCCGCTAAGAAAGTCTTCGAATCCACCCCGGACGGACGGCGCAGTAGAGGACGACCTCGCGGTAGGTGGCGCAAACAAGTGGAGGGGGACCTCAACCAACTTGGCGTGCGCAACTGGAGGCAGCTGGCTCGTAACCGTGCTGGCTGTAGAGGTTTGTTGGTTGAGGCCCAGGTCCACCCCGGACTGTAGCGCCACCGAAGTAAGTAAGTAAGTAAGTGGCCTGGACCAGCAAATTCATGCTAAACACTAGATTAGCCATGGAAACTTGTCTCTATATACAAAGTACTCAAAATAGGAAGAAGATGATCTCCCTACTGATGTCATTTGCGGAGCTGACCATAGAGCCTAGGTAGACAAAATCCTTTACTACCTCAAAATTGTATCTGCCTATTGTGGCGTTCTGTCCAAGACGCCAGTGTTGGGTGTCCTTTTTGTAGACAGCATATATTTTATTTTGCTTTCATTGACCGCTAGACCCATCTTTGCTGCCTCGGTCTCAATACTCGTAAATGCCCCATTGACGGCCCGCTGAGTTATTCCGATTATGTCAATGTCATCGGTATAAGCGAGTAGTTGTACAGACTTGAAGATGATTGTACCTCCGGGGTTGGCTTGTGAGTTTCGTACAATTCTCTCAAGTACTATGTCAAAGAAATCGCATGATAGCGCGTCGCCTTGTCTAAGACCTTTCCTGACATCGAACGGTTCGGTGATGTTCTTACCGACTTTGATGGAGCAGCGAGATTTCTCCATCTTCATTCTGCACAAACGGACGAGCTTGGCAGGGATGCCAAGACTAGACATGGCTCTGTATAACTCGTCTCTATACACGCTATCATGGGCAACTTTGAAATCGATGAAGAGGTGGTGCGTATCGATTTTATATTCATGGGTTTTTACCAAGATCTACCGTAGTGTGAATATTTGGTCAAGGGTGGACTTTCCAGGCCTGAAACCGCACTGATAAGGACCTATCAGGTTGTTGACGATCGGTTTTAGGCGTTCACATAGTACTGCCACGCCACTACACTCTATGTAATGAAGGGCCTAACAATCAGTAAGGTAAGTCTACATCGTCAGGTTTTAACTGAGATGCTTGAGCAGTCTTGGCTACCACGTGTTCCTTCAATTCAAGTTTACTATATAGTATCATACCTATGTACTCGAGCTGCTTTTGTGGATCGAATCTAATCCCCTCTAGTAGGATTGGTTGCATGTGCTTCAGTTGCCTTTTCTTTGTGAAAGGTACCGCAGTGATTTTGGTTAGGTTTATTCTTGGTCCTGCCATTAGGCACCACTGTGCGTGACTCATACTATATGTTAGGTTAGGTTGGCACACACTTGGACCAGTAAAGCTCCATTGTGATGCTATGGATCTACCATTAGATCACTTTAAGACTAACAAGGCGTGACTCTTAAGTCTCGTTGAACAATTTCTTCAAATTTGTCTCCGCCAATAAAAACACAGTTGGTAACATCCAATTTCTTATGGTACTGAATGCAAAAAGACGTTCGTATCTATTTTCTCCTAAAATGTGGTGTGCTATTATTTTTCGAGTAAAATTTACTTTCCAATACGTTTCTAAATATTCCTTCACCCTTGAAAATGAGTATGGCACACTAGCAATATTTGTAAGCCAAAAACAAAAAAGCATGCTCCAATGATGACGACTTCAATCCCATCAGTTCCCATAATGGAATGTTCGTATTGTATGAATTTTGTACGATATGTTCCACAGACAAGTGTCTTATTTACGACAGGGTGGTTCTTAAAATATCTTCTCTCTGAAATTATGCTGTTCTTTGTTACATTGCAAATGCTTTGAGTCCATTATTTGAGGGTATAAGGATAAAGGACATTGACATTTGTAGAAGGCAAATCATGGCTCCAAGATTCATAAGAAAGTCGATTTATCTATTGGTTTGATAGCTAAGCTAAATCATCTTAATCCTAAACTAAAACATCTCCCAAAGAAAACCAGCAAATCATTTTGCACGCAACATCTTAAAATAACAATTCGCTTGCCATCATAACTCAAAATAGCACTGCGCCTCCATTCATGTTTACCAAAATCACCTGAATGCTTGTATAATCACAACCACTGACATAAATTGTTTTCTCTTGATTTGTTTACGAAAATAAGTTGATGACTGCCAAGGACTTATTATCAATTTATCACAATAAAACCACTAAATTGAGTTATTTTTAGGCGCAGAAGAACACAATAAGCCCGCAAATAAGGCCTCTTACAGCGATGATACGGGTTCATCCCTTGTTGTCAAAACATTTCTTAGGCGTTGCCCTCATCTCATCTTTCGCCCCATATGGACGAGCCCTCATAAATTTTACTTTTCGTGCAACAATAAATTATTATTATCTTTCGGTGCCGTTGCCAATTCCTCCACCTAAGCAATCCACAATGATTGACGAAAAATTAAAATATCATCGGATCAGGAAAACGTGCGTCAGGTGAAAGCTTTTTTCCATTTGTAGTTTAAACATAAACTCAAGTTTTATCTAAGGTCAACTTTATTGTAATAAATGTTTACACTTTCCATAATTAACCCATCTCTTGGTGTAGATAATGTCGACATCAACTTGATGTGTATTATGACGGAGGTATAACCCTTATCCGTTGAGATGTCGTATGGTAAACTTTATTTCACACCTTCACGAGGGATGAGAAATGATGGTAGGGGCTTAAGTTTAACTTAAGGTATAGGAGAAGCAAGCAAGCCTGACGATGGAAGGACTCAGAGACATGAGGGTAATTGCTTGCAATTTCCTATCTGACGTTGCGCGCCTTGGTATGTTTTACAATGCAATAACGTTTTATGCGAGAACATAAAATTCGCAATTTGATAACGCTTAATGGCGATGAAAGCGAAGGCAGAAAAAAGAAGGAACGGATGGGCGTGAAAGTGTATCAGACCGACCAACCGATGTTTTATTAAAAATTTCGAAAATTGACGGAAAGATTTCGTTGAGTTTTACGTTGCAGTTATTGGCAGTTAAAACACAGAGGGGGAAATCTGAAACTTAAATTTAGTCTTCTCGTGCAAGTTAAATATAGCATTCCTCTGAATACGTACATTATTTTTTTTGCTTAAAAATTACACGGGGGCCATTTGGCCCATTGTGATTCTTTTTTCTTTCTGGTACCAGTTCTAGCTACATACATACATATGTTATCCTAGAGTCAATTTTGTTTCGAACCAATCTGTGTTCTTAATGAAGCATATCATGTTCCAGGATGAAACTTTCGCAATGTTCTTTAGTTCATCAAATAGTCTGTTTCCTATATGGCGGAATATTCGGGCAGTCACAATGTAAAGGTTTGATAGTTTCTATTTCTTTCGTATCCTAACATCTCCTACAGTAGTGAGTTGATGCCTAGTCAACTTGCAGTGTCCTGTTAGTACACCTATCAAGATACTAGCCAGTAGGCTTTTAATTCTTTGTTCACCCAATTCCAGGTATAAGCTACGAGATATAGCACATTCACCTCTACAACACCAGGTGGTGTTGACGAATTCTTTTACTATGAAATCTATTTCTTCTTTCAGCATACCGATAGTTATTACTACTGGTATGTGAGTGTATTTTGTTTCTAATGCCGATCCTTTCCTAGCCAATTTATCTGCTACCTTATTCCTATATTACTAAATCCAGGAACCCAGCAGACATTAATTTTGTGGGTATTGTAAATTTTCTTTAAGATTTGTCGGCAACTGGAAACTACTTTTGATCTACCTGTCTGGCTGTGCAGTGCCTTGCTTACCGCTTAACTGTCTAAGAACATTGTAATCCTAGAAGGATTTAGTTTCTTTGTGTATATAGACTGTGAAGCTCTCTCAAAGGCGAAGACTTCGGCTTGAAAGGCACTGCAGTCATCAGGAAGTTTGTATGAGAGACCTACAAAAAACTCCAGAGTCGGTTCTTATATCCATCTTAGACCCATCTGTGTAGAGTTGAATATACTCTTAATTGGTTAATGTATTGGATTCTCTCTCTTGTCTTCCGGGAATAAGAATAGAGAAATTCTTATTCAAATCTCAGCAGGGTATGAAAAATTTCGTTGTTTTATCGATATCAATTGTTCTGTATCTATTAGAGATTCGTGTCCATTGGAGTTTCGCTTCCGCAGACTCGATTGTTTAAGGTGAATTGCGTTTTTGGTTGCTATGCCTCATATGTACTCATCCAGAGTAAGGAGATTCAGCATCATTTCTAACCCTGCTTGCGGTGCTGATTTAAATAAATGTCTGTAAACCTTCATAAGCTTATCAAGGTAGCTTAATTTGCCAGTTGCATCCCATTATACAATTATAGCAGAGGGTCTAACGATCGCAGTATATATCCAGTTGATTATGGGCAGACGCAAGCCCCAATGTTTACCGAAGGTTTTCCTGCAAGCGAAGAAAGTGTTTAGTACTTTCTTCAATCTTTCCTTTGTATTCTTCTTCCACGTAGGTCATGATTCAAGGAAAGTTTCTAGATATTTCGCTTCGGAGGAGAGTTTCGGAAGAATTCCATCCCGCCTTAGAATATCAAACTTCCCCGTTTTAGTGAACAGATTAAGTTTCGTTTTTTTCGGATTTAAGTCCAAACCGTTCAGCTCTGCCCAAAGGATAATTTTTTTTACTGCAGCTTCCATGAGATTGCTGATAGTAGGCACATTTTGCTCAATGGACATACTCGTAACTACTACGTTGTCTGCATATTAAACTGTCTCCACTAGCTTTCCTTTAAGGTAGGTGCATTCTCATATGACGATCAATTATTTTCTCCAATGTTGTGGGTGGCAATAGTGTAGTAGTAACGTCGTCAATTGCCACGCTAATGGTTCATGGTTCAAATCTTGACGCCAGAAAGCATTTATTTATTTCTAAGAAATGTATAAAGTCAGTCCGATCAATTGCGAAAGCTTTTGTGAACACTACTGCAAAGGCATAACACTGGCTGTAGCTTGGTCATATGGCTGAAAAAAATTCTTTGCTCTGTTGGATGGTTTGTTGGTGATCGCAAAAAAAAAAAAAAAAAAACAGTGAATCAGAAGCAAAGACAAAAGATAACGAAAATCTCCCCAGTTGTCTGGACGCTACCCCCGGAGTTTCTCTGAAGCATAAACTGCGGAGCTTCAAAGCACTACACCAAATCTTTCTCCATCTCTATCTACCCTTTCCAACGCCCGCACTGTGTAAAAACACGCTAAAGGTATTCATAACAAGAACAAGGAACGGCAAAATGGACTGTTATACAAAAGAAAAAGTGAAATATATGTATAATATGTACCTATATACAGGGAAAAGCCAGATGGGTACACCAACATATAGTATTATACAGGGTGTCCGCCGGGAACGTATACTACTTTGTTTTGCCGCCATTTTGGTAAACATTAGTCTTGACAGTTCATATTTGGCAGTCGTGAAGTAGACACGTGGCAAATTTATTATGGAAAAATATTCGATAAACCAACGTGTTTTAATCGTTAAAACATTTTATCAAAATCAATCATCGATTACTGTGACGATAAGAAAGTTACGTGAAATTTTTGGGAGAAACAACGTGCCATATCGTGTAGTGAATGATTTCGAAGAAAGAGGGTCTGTAGGTGATAGGCCCAAGCATGGGCCACAACGTACTGCAAGATCGGCTGAAAACATTACTGCTGCTCAAGGAAGTGTTCACAACAATCCATCAACCTCAATTCGACGCCGTGCTCAGCAGCTTGGTCTTCAAAGAACGACTTTGGCCATAATTTTGCACAAGGATTTGCATTTGTTTAACGCCACAACTGCATGCTTTGGGCTTGATTAACATGTGGTATCAACAAGACGGTGCCACATCGCATACAGCCAGGATTACAATGGAATTACTGCGAGACCTCTTTCCACAACAAGTTATTTCAAAAAATATTTCAAAAAAATTTCACGGTCGCCTGATTTGACTGCTCCTGACTTCTTTTTGTGGGGATATCTGAAAAGCAAGGTTTATGCAAACAAACCAGAAACGCTTGAGCAACTCAAACAAAATATTCGTGATGAAATTAATGAAATACCGCGTGAAATGTGTGAGAATGTAATGAAAAATGTGCTCAAAAGGGCTCGCATTTGTGAGACTAGCAGAGGCGGACATTTACCTGATATTGTATTCCATACATAATAGCCGACATTAAATAAAACATTTATCAATATAAGATCCATTCTCTTTCATTTAATCAAAAATTATAAACAAACAAAGTAGTATACCTTCCCGGCGGACACCCTGTATATAAAGTTATTAAGCGACTTTTTGATAAAATTCTGTCATAAATTTGAGAAGATAGAATCTTCTCTAGAATGTATGACTGCTGAACCAAAACTAGTGAAGTCTCCGAATGCTTTCCATGTTGCGGTATGCTTGTGCAAATTGCCCTGACTTTTGTTGTTTACAATTCACCATTCGAAATTAAAACTATGTTGTTCACAAGATGTAATGTGGCTTTTCTTTAAATGTGGGACAATTCTTTTTCTCGACTAAAATTTATCACTCTGGTAGTATTGCAGAATAGACCGAAGCGTCGGCAAAGTAATTCATAAAATGGCACTTTGGTTTTATTCGAGCTTTTTTTCGACCATACTTAGTTAATATGTATAGTATAACGAGTAATATTAAAATTTTGCCACCAATATAATATTCTACACACTACGCATTCAAAGACCGCTTGACGCGATCTGTAATAATAATATTTATACATCTAGCACCCGAAAGCATACAATCAAATGCGATGAGTGTAGAATTTACTGCATGCTATTTAGCGGCGGTATTCATTTTATTTTAAGCAGGGTAGTAGTAGTAGTATTTTTACTTATTTTAAAAACATGATTTAAAGTACGTAACAGGTAAGAGGACCACTGTTTTAAAAACTTTGACAACACTTCGTACTTCGTAGAAGGAGGAGGAGGAGCCTGAATATTACTGCAATTTATTATATTTGAACTGTTTATAATTTTTATAACTTTCCGTCTTGAAGTCATTTATTCCAATTTGTAATCTGCCGTGAAATATAAGTCCATATTGTTCCTCTGTATTTGATTATGAATTAAGCAACAGTTGTAAAGTTGAATTTTAAACCCGAACTTTATTTAGTTTCTAATTATATACAAACGCGGTTATATAATTTCGAATGTTAGTTAATAGTGTAAACATCTTCTTGGGCTTGTTACAATCTGTTCCATTCAAAATTTAGCAAGACAAAAATAAATTTTCTTTTTTCAAAAGGTAGGGTTGTGTCAGGAAATCAAGCCGACACTGAATTAATTAGAAAGTCATAAAAACTTCTGCTGATATCCTTCATCAATTTCTGGTCATTAATTCTCACAATGAATACATTTGCCTCATGCATTCATAATATATTTTATACACAGTACATCTGTGCATCATGTCGTTCATTTCACAGTTCACAATACAATATCCGCGTTAATTATTAAAAAAATAATAATAATGTTAACACAACATGTAACAAATTAAAGGATTAAAAAATAAATATACGAACAAAGTTGAACAAACCCATCAAAACGAAATAATAAGGTAGAATCAAGTGCAATTGTGGTGGAATACAAACCTGTCTTACCTAACGACGGATTCGGTGAATGCGGACGCAGTGATGCCATACTGGGCTGACGAGACGGTGCCCTGACCGACATTCTCGAACCGCGACGTTCTTGTCCATGCAATAATTTGCTGTCACGCAACAGCGATACATTCATTAGCCGTGGATTAGGGGTATTGAATATTGTGCGATTCTCACGCCATCTAGCCCTGTAAATACAATAAAAAAAAAGGGTTAGTGAACACGCGTGTGTATTGTAAATCAGTTCAGTGAACAATGCAAGTTGAAGGATGGAAAGTCCAATAATATCCGATGTTGTGTGTCATGTTTGGACTGCAGTGGTCGCAGTTTCCTAGAAATATATCAAAGGACTCGTTTGTCCCCTTGCCATCCGCTTTGACCACTAGTATACAGTTTAATTATGTAGGCAGGCTGCAGGCTGTCGGTGGATGTTGTAATTAAAATGACGGTGGCCCTACTATGGATTACACGTGCGGCTTATGATATGTAAAATAGGCTGGTGTGTGCGTTTGACGGCTTTTCTGAATATTTTGTGATTTAATATTCGATAAAAAAAAAATACGTTCATTGTGTTCTTTTTGTTACTTTTCTTTTCAAAGCGAGCCACGATTTCAAGAGGTTGTAGCCTTGTGAATGCACTACCATGAGGAGAATAGAGAAAGTAATTAACGCGAACGCAAATATTGTCAGTGATTTAATTCATACCGTGGGCATGGATGGTTTTTTATTTTAATTATCTCTATTTTGTAAAGATTTTTTTTTGTATATTTGTTTTTTCTTTGATTCCATCGGGCATTGTTAATGTATTGCTTTAAATGCTCTATAAGGCTTAATTAAATAACGAGCATATAATTAACGTTTAGGTACGTGCAATTTTATTGAGTATGATTTATTGTTTCATTTTAATATGTTCCAAAGGAAAGAAATTTTTTTTTTCTATATTTTTCGGAATTATACAATACATTTACGCAGATTCATTTGAATATTCCGTGATTGTAAACAATTGTACCATAATCATGATAATTCCTTAAAATAGAACGTGGGCTTATGCTAAGGGAGAAATATAAGATTAACATAGTTAAAGGTTTAATTTGGATTCATATAGTTTTCGTTAAAAAAAAAGAATATTTTGTAAAAAACTTTTCGGGTCGGATTTCAGGCGATGGTTAATTTAATAAAAAATTACATAGATAATTTTAACACTGAATGCGATTTTTTTTTTGTGCATAAAAAAGTGGTGCTGTATATGTTATATGTTTTCTATCACTATTTATATATCTGTATGTAATATTAAATTTTTTCAAAAAGTTTAATTTTCTAATTGATTTTCAACTGAAACTAGGGCGGGGCAGCGCGGCGTGCCTTACGTACACTGTTATGTTTCTCAAGAAGATTTCTATCTCAATTTGGATACCCTTTGAGTAGGAGTTAGAATATACCCGATGTAGACATATCTGTCATTAGATTCGACTAAAATCCACCCTTCGCATACCTCTTCGGAGGTAGGATATACCGATTCTGGGGAGAGCCAATCATTGCAATTAATAAACCCCCTTACAAGAAATTCAAGGACACCTCGGTCTCCACCACCAAGACCGAATAAGGCCGAGAAAGGGGATTCAGTGAAATGTAAATGTCATGTGATTTCTTTAATATTGTAATTAAACGGATTGTGCGGAACTCACAAGCCAACACCGGAGGCACAATCTATCATAAGTCTATACAACTGCTTTCATACGCCGACGATATTGATATTATTGGAAGAACTCAGCGGGCTGTCACCGGTGCGTTTGCATTGAGGCGGAAGCGGCCAAAATGGGTTTAGCGATAAACGAAGGCAAAACTAATCATGTATATGTTATCAACAACAAGGGACAATCAACACAGACGAATCGGACAGAATGTCACAATGGGCAGCTATAACTTCGAAGTAGTAAGGGACATTGTCTACCGTGGCTCTGCTATAAACTTGAAAAACAAGATCAGCGCAGAAATCAAGCGAAGAATAACTCCTGCCAATCGCTGTTTTTTTGGGCTTATAAGACAACTCAACAGTAAAGCCCTATCTCGAACAACTAAGGAGACTCTGTATAAGACTCCGATCATTCTAGTCCTGCTTTCCGGCGCTGAAACATGGACTTTATTAAAAGAGGATGAAGATATCCTTGGTCGTTTCGAGAGAAAAATTTTTCGTAAGATATTCGGTCCTGTTGCGTTGACGGGTTTTGGAGGAGAAGATTCAATCACGAACTATACGAGCTATACAGCGACATTGACCTAGTCAAAAAACTGCGTATTGGACGTCTGAGATAGTTAGGACATGTAGAGCGAATAGACACCAATCCTCCGGCCCGCAGAGTCTTCGAATCTAATACCGAGGGACGACGCAATAGAGGGAATCATCGCCGTAGGTGGCGCGCACAAGTTCAAGGGGACCTCGACCAACTTGGAGTGCGCATCTGAAGGCAATTAGACCGAGCTAAATGGAGAGGCTTGTTGGTTGAGGCTCAGGTTCACGCCGAATTGTAGCGCCACCTAAGTAAGAAGTAAGTAGATATGTAAATGCTTTGGGAAGGAAAACAACGATCTCCGTATTAAGCTGAATAAAATGGATCTACTCTGCCAAGAGCTGAAGAGAGAGGTAGGCATACTAAGAGATGAAATAAGTTTTAAATAACTCGTTTTTACAAAAAGGACACGAAGTTATCCATCCACGCGCAGCTAGTCTCAAATACCAGACGGACGGAGCACGCGAAACGAATTGCGTCACGAAGAAAACAGCTCTGCACCCGAAATCGAGCGATGAAAAGAAGACAAGCAAAATTAGTTGAAACAAAAACAAAGTCAAGCTGAGCTACGTCACTTTGGAACATTGCTTGGATAATAAGTGTCGATGACTCCGATGGCTATCCGCCCGTGTACTAAAGATGATGTACTGTAGGAGTTCAAAGCTAAAGGTTTTCGAATTCTCGATGTCGTTAATATCCTCAAGAAGATGAATATTTATACTATTTGTACTAAAGATGATGTACTGTAGGAGTTCAAAGCTAAAGGTTTTCGAATTCTCGATGTCGTTAATATCCTCAAGAAGATGAAGCAACAAACGGAATAAAGCCATATGTACTTATATGTACTGGTTTTTGATAGGAGCGAAAATATAGACGACGCACAGACAGACAAGCCGAAAAGCTGGCCAAAAATATTTTTATTACTTTTGGTGTGTCTAGTTGTTCTTTTTTCAATAAAATGCTACTACTGACAAGTGGATATGAAAATACTATTTATATAATCACTAGCGGGTACCCGGCGATCGTTGCTTCGCCTAACAAGAAAGAAAACAACTGTCAGACAGGCACCTGGGGCAACACTGTCAGGCAGGTGCCCGGGGCAATAACTGTCTGGCAGGCGCCTGGAGCAACTATTGTCAGGCAGGCGCCTGGGGCTAAGTCTATTAGAGAACAGTTTTGTGCCGGCCACAAGTGGGTAAGTGGTCCAACCGTAAATATAAAAATATATAAAAAAATAGTAGTAAAGTAGTATAATACTAAAGTAGTCGGAAACTGCTGGACTGATGGTACCCGACGTGCTTTGCTGCGACTAACAAAAGAACATTTTTTTAGTACTAAAGTACTATAATACTAAAGTAGTCGACAGATTTTGACCAAACTTCATAGGAATACTTTAGAGCCAATACCGAAGATTGCCTGAATATTTGAGCTCAATCGGTTTCGTGGTTTCGGAGTCCATAGCATACAAACATAGGTGCACACATTTTTTCCCATGAAAAAAAGCACTTTCAGTTTTTTCCGAATTTTCCAATTTTCCGGGAAACTTTTCCAAATTTTCTTTCCGCACATTTTAAAGAAAAAAAATGAGCCGAATCGGTCCAGCCGTTCTCAAGTGATGCGATGACCAACGAACAGCATTTCATTTTTTTTTATATAGAAGATATTTATGTATTAACTTCATTTAAAAAAATACACACATTAATAAGAGATTTACAATGAAAAATACGAAAACGATGTCTGGTTATTCGTCATAACTCTCCTCAGACCCAGTTGATTTTAAAAATTCCAAAGCTTTCTTTGAAATTGGTTGTCTATTTCTTTTAACAATATGCAATCTGTCCTAGAAAATTTTCTTGCAAAGCTTTCCCTGTACTGGCGAAAGTGCTTATTCCTCGCTTCTGCAGCCTCTTCCGATAATTGACCAATCGCTAATAGAGCATACGATATAATGCTTGGAGTATGGATCAATATTTTATGGACTGTTGGCGACATAAGTTGCCTGACATGCAATTGCACGAAATGGTTTTGCAGTGTCCATGGCGTACGTACCAAAAAATTTTCGACGATTATGTCGAAACCCGAAGATATCACTTCTAATATTATTTTAAAGCGGCGAATTAACTCGAGGTCGATCCCTGTAATAGTAGCTGCTACATTAGTGTCACTAAAAAATCTCCGGGACGTATTGCCGTCATTGGTATTACCAAAACCATTGGTATTACAAACCATAATAAAGCTGCTATATTTCTATATTCATCTTATTTTTGTGAAAACATGTGAAAACTTCTGCACTATTTTCTCAAAGTAGATACTCCAAATTATTGTATTATACAACTTTGATGTAGTAAAAATGAGTACACAGTTATAAAAAACAATCGTCAATATTTAAGATTATGCAAAAATGCACTCAATTCTAGTAGGGTTTGTAGAGCGGCAAAAACAAAGAAAAAGACAATACAAAATTATTAGAAATTGCTGGAACATAAGGTACATACCTTGCTTAGACATATACATGATAAATATTTTTACTAAAATTACTTCGAACATAAAAAAAACAAAAACTGAACGTATCAAGCGAGTGCTATGAAGTGACTGCTGTCCCATCTCAATGGTAAACCCTCTTGGGTGGAAATGTTGGCACATAACGTCGTATTTAAGTAACTGTTTTGGGACTGAACGCCAGCTCTATACATTATTGTTCGCAATTCTGATTTTTGGCTAGCTTTTCGGTTCAAATACCAGTCTGTGCGACGTTTTCAATGTTAAAACTATTCTGAATACCGTAGTCAAAATGGAGCTTATGCGTACGAGTACAAAGTCGATACTTCAGTGCAAACGCTGCCAAGGCATCAATCACACATTGTCGTACTGCCATAAAGAGCTGAGATGTGTAAAATGTGTTGGTTACCATCTCTCAGAAGATGCAACCTATGTAAATAAACAGGCCCTGGCGACCTGCATAAACTGCAAAGGAAAGTACCCAGCGAACTATCGAGGTTGCGAAGTGGGACGAACTAGAAGTATTCTTGCGGAGCGAAAACACTGACAACATTGCTAGATATCTGAAACACATTAGACAAAGTAATCAATGACTGCAATAAAGAGTAAAGGACTTAAGATCCTTCCCTGGTGTACTCCGACTTTAATTAGAAACCCTTCGGTTACTCCAGCGGGACACCTTACTCTGTCTTTGCTCCTTCGTAAATGTCCATGATCATCTGAACATAGGTTTCTGGAACCCCTCGATGTCTTAGCGCCACCCATATCAGATCTCGTGGTTGTCTTTGACTTTTCAAAGTCAACAAATACAATATGCAAATCCTTTAAGGAATCACGATGTTTTTCCATTATAATCCGTATACTTTGGATTGCGATTTACCCGAGACAAACCAGCACTGATAATCAGATAGTCGTATTATTTTTCGCAGTCGGCCACCTAATACCCGCTCAACGATCTTCATGATGTATGACATCAGTTGATCGAACGGCAGTTATCACACGCGTATCACCCTTCCACTTATTCACAGGGAGAATGTAGCTTTCCCTCCATTGATTGGGCTTCACTTCTCATGAATGCAACGATTGACATTAACACAATATAAACACGTTTAGTTCGAGTTAAGAATAAGTACTTATATTCGAATATCGAGTCCATTTATTGTTCTACGCTATGCAGGTTTAAAACTAACGACTTTACACGTCTTTCCGACTCACCTGGGCCAAATTATATGAATTATAAAAAAAAATACTTTTTTAACAAAAGCCGTGATCCAGATCAGATCCTTGGTATATATGCATTACAATAACAATACGAGATGTTGCTTTTCATTTGGATCTATTTTCGTGATCTGAAAATTAGTTCGCCTATTCCTTGTTGGGCTGCACTTTCGTCGACAATATTGACAAAACCCATGTTGCCAGATTAGATTATGAAATACTTTCTGCACTTTAAATATTATTCTAAGATTTCTATGCATCGGAATTATTCCCATAAAAGCGTATCTGAAAGTAAATACTTATCCCAGTAACTCCTAATGATTTCAAATTAATAATTATTGAGTTAATATACACCATTTGAATGAATTAGGATCTACAAAACCTACAGTAAAAGAAAAAGATCGCATATTCTCTGAATTTTATAAGGGAAAATAAATCGCATGGCAACTCCGCTTGAATGACTTCAGCTGTGAAATCCTAATGGAAATGAGGGAAAAAAATAATTCCTACTTTTAAATAATTCATTATAGAATGAAAACAATAACAAGTTGTACGCCAGAAAAAATAAATGTTGTTCCGGATGCATATGGTAAGAGTTAAGCACAATTTCAGCACGAAATAAACCATTTTTTGAAAAAAGTTCGATGCGGAAACTATAATTACACCACAAGATACAACAAAAATTGTTCGTTGATCCAGATCCAGGTTGTTTTATTTTCGTCGTGTGAAATGATCTGGATCCGATCAGATAATAAAACACGGCTAAAGTGTATTTAAATGAAAAAAAGGTAATCCGTCATCTTGGGGCGTCAGCCATATTGGGTTATATAGGTTATTGCATTCTACTCGTCAAGCCATACCCATACCAAACGGGTTGTGAAGAAAAAGTTAATGCGGCATCTTAGGGCGTCCACATTTTTGTATTTAGAACGACATTAGGTATATTATACTTCACTGTCATCGGACTTGTGTATGTGTTTAATTTCAAAGCTCTGGCTCAATTAAAAGTAGTCGAAATTTTGATTGCAAGATTTGCTGCAGACAACAAAGCAAGTTAAATAAATGTTTTTAAAAAGAGTGCCATTTACATAAGAAGTTCGAAGATCCGTGGAAGCCTTCACATCAAGGAAACCATCGTACAAAAAATAGAGCACGACCGGCTTAGCTGGTATTGCCACGTTTACAGAATAGATCATTTGAGCCCCGTTAAAAAGGCAATATCAATGCACGTTCCAAAGACATCGCGATGTAGGAAAGGCATGCCTATAAATGTCTGGATCAAACAAATGCGATGACATCGGCATTTCATTGGCCTCAGTAACCGAGTGATCCAAAATCCTGCCGATATTTTCTGAAGTCAAATAGGCGAACCCCACAGGCGGATCTGTAGAAATGCGGTGAAGTGGGAGGGTTATGATCCCTTATTTTCGGACCATAACCTCGCTGATAAAAGGAAGAAGAAGAAGAAGTGCCATTTACCTAACTTTTCCAGATAATAAAATACCTAGAAAATAATAAACGATGCTGCGGAGCGATCGCCTCTCCCAGGATCACTTTGCAATCTTTTACCCACGGCTTCATGAAATTGGCTATGAAATGGTTGTCAATCTGGTTTTCACTTCCATCGCTGCTGTAAGTGACCAGTTGCCAGCATTGTTTGATGAACATGGTATTTACCACGATAAGACTGTTTGATCTGCACATGCCTAGGATGTCTTCACCAGGAAGGTTCCTGGTGCTGTATCACAGTCCTCCATGGCAGTCATCATAATCTTCGTTTGACTTCCCGACAGGTCCATTCAAATCTCAAACAAAAACTCTTCCTTCGTGATGTTCTTCAGGAGATTGTGAAAATTTCGTCAAAAAACTTATTTTACCCTCTGATCGCACCCAATATGGTGAGCATATGCAGTGACAATATTCAATACTTCTCCTTGCATTACTAGTTTCAGAGATACCAAACGATCGTTGGACTTCGAAATGCTCAAGACGTTACCAAGTAGTTCTGTCGCAAAGATGATAGCGATTCCGTTCCTACCCCGTCCGGTTCCGTCGGGACCAAATTGATGCGAAGAAAATATTGCTGCATCGCGTTCTGAAATTATTGCGATACCTGAAGTATACAAATTGTATAGCACTGGTTCAAGAACCGAGCCTTGGGGAACACTAGGAGAATAATGTACTAGATCTTAACACCATTAAAGGCCTGTAGGGTATCCTATATGAGGCCATTTGTGTTTGCATTCCCTAAATGGGCATGATTACGATATCCGTGGCGCCACGATGTTTTGATGTTTTCTAATAGATCTTGACGCACTGATCAAAAAATAATAAGTACAGTTTTTTGATACCTCGCTTAGTTTTCGAGATATCGATATTTGAATATTGAGTTTTGACAACCAATATTTCAGTAGAAACTACCTTCAGTGTTGCCAAGTTGGGTAAGTGGCGCGCTTCGCGCGATTCATTTACTTAAGCTCCGCTTTCCGGAGGTGTTTAGCCGCTCACGCGACTTCGTCGCTCCGCTAAGGGTACGTCAACAACTGTCAGGCAGGCGCCTGGGGCTAAGTCTAGGTGTGTTATATCCCCTTTTTTTGTAACAGAGATCTATAAGAAAATATCGTCAATAGCTGGCAACACTGAAAGTAGTTTTTTTATGCACTTCATACTCGAAATACACCGCGGCTATTGAAATATCGGTTGTCAAAAGGTAATTTTCAAAGTCAAAAACTAAGCGAGATATCAAACAATTTTACTTATTATTTTTGTTCAGTGCGTCAAGATCTCTTAGAATCTCTGGTGACACGGATATCTTAATATGCCCCGTAAATGATGTGATACGAGTACAATATGATTTTGGGAAAAATTAAGGGTTAGTGCTTTTCGTTATCTGTACAGAAGGTAAATACCAAGGTATTTGCTTGGTTTTTTTTTTTACAATTTTGACCATGCTCCGAAAGGTTTTGAAAACTTTATCTAAATCTTTTAATTTTTTATTTCACTCCTCATTTCGATGCGCTTGATATGTTCTTATTTATTATTTTATTTAATTGTGCTACTTAAACAATTCGTGAAGAAGGTTGACGATATCTTTGCCAATTTTATCTGTGCATGGTCTTTATCTTAATAATTTCCAATAGAAAAGGAATTTTTATGCTGTAGAATTTTTTCCAACTATTGGGATATCATTATTGGCCGAACTAGGAATATTCTCTGAAAATTGCTGAGCAATGGAGTCAATATCCTGTTTGTTTGCAATAGTTTCAAGGTTTTAAGATATGGCTCGAAGTTTTCTTTTCACATCCATCCGCAAACTTGCCCAGTTTGCGTTCTTCAGAACTTGAAAATTGCACTACTCGCAAACCCGATCCCAACGAATTTGAGAAAGAGCCGTATTATGGTCAGAGTTAAGCTCATTCAATAAAATTGGCTGAGACATAAAACCAGGAATATTTGTAATAAGTAGGTCGATAACAGATAAGACTTCCACGGGAACTGGCTGGAGCATAAGAAGCACTAGGTGGAAACGTAATGGACGTAGGCAACATAACAGTAAGATCGGACCCAGGAGTTTCTTCTAATGCAGTCCCAATCCCTGTGCCTACAATATAGATTACCATACATTATAAATGGTGGTTATGTGATATTCTTCATATTCTAGGAAGATGTGTAGTTACTACTTTTCTATTGTGATGTATATTATACACACCAACATTGGGCACCCTGTTTCTATAAAAACTTGTATAACTCCATTTCTTTTTTTTTCCATTTTACCATTTTTTTTTTCAGCAATAAAAGTGCGAATATTTGATATTATTCTTTGGAACTTCTTACATGTGATTTAATTAATTTTAAGTTCAATAAAAGTTTATAAATCAAAAAAATTATAAGATTATCTGCACATGTGTCTGTGTTCCAATAAATGGATTTTGTTCAATTTTTCCATCCCGCTGACTTTATTATTTTTTTATGTATTGAAAATCAGTAATCGTCAACATTTTATTCACCATATTGGAACACAACATTTTCCCATTTCTTCTTATTTGAATGTGACGAATCCATATCATGCATTTCCTTAAAAAATAAAAATAAAACACAAACGACGCATACATCCGTATATGAAATGTGCGGGAGAGGTTTTCAGGACGAATTCAACAGGGGCACTAAAACAAGAATATTAAGAACTGAAAAGATACATAGCTTTGCATTTTAATGCAAGAATATGACGAGCATATTGAGTTACTTTTTCTACATAAAAATTGAATAAAACGTGGTATCTACGAGTAAGTAATACGAGATTTGTATGTGCACAGAAGTAAATTCGTTTCCCAAAGAAAAACGATGCAAAACATTAAAGCTGCAATTCTCTTGAGGCCAGGTACATGAAACAAATTCAATGGTTAAAGCCCAGACTACGTTGGCATTAAAACTAAATTGAAGATACTTTTCCTCTTTCAAGGTAAAAATACGAAGGAAAAATCTTTGGATAGTAGAAATTCCTTTTAACGTTATGAAAGGAAGTCTTATCGAGTTAAGTGGCTTTTTTCATCTATTATATAAAAAAGTGTAAGGTGATGGCTGTCATCTATATTATCTTTATTTAAAGTTTAAGAAAAGTTAATTAACTCGTATTAGAGCTCAACGGCAAAAGTTTGTATGCAGGTATTTTTTTTTTTATACTTTGCTGCAGGAGTATGGGATTGATGGATCCTGTTATTAGGGGCGATTCAGTCTTTATATACAAACTGTAGAAGCTGTGTTCGGATAAACGGTGTTAAATCAATACCTTTCCCTGTGGGCGTTGGACTCTGCCAAGGGTGCGTTTTGTCACCTCTCCTCTTCAATGTATATATGGATTGGATGTTGCAGCGCAGTCGTGGTGGGGAATGTTTCAAAGTGGGAGACCTAAGGATTAGTCATCTGCTCTTTGCGGATGATTTGGTTATCTTTGGAATCGGAAGTAATGGTCGTTTCCAAAAAAACCCACTCAGTGCACTCTGCATGTTAATGCAGTCAAACTGAAGCAGGTGATTAAGTTTAAGTACCTCGGGGTCTTATTCACGAGTAATGGGAGGAGCAATTCCGAGTTATGCTGTAGAATTGGCCAGGTTGGCTCAATTTTGAGAGAGTTTGGCCAATCTGTTATAAGGAAGGCTGAATTTATTGTTCAAGCTAAGCTATCGGTTTTTAACTCGGTGTATGTTCCAACTCTCACCTATGGTCCTGAAATTTGGGTAGTGACCGAAAGAATAAGAGCGCGAATACAAGCTGCTGAAATGAGATTCCTTCGCTGTGTTGCTGGAATAACTCGTAGGGATCGAGTGCGCTCAATGTTGAGCAGCTACTTCTCCGAACGGAACGATCTATGCTTCGATGGTTTGGTCACGTAGTGCGTATGCCCCCAGACCGGCTTCCAAAACGTGCCATGAAGTAGGTGACTCCTCGGTAGGCCTAGAAATGTATGGTTGGACCAAGTCCGACATCTCTCGTGGAGCCGTCTAGGGATTCCCACTGATGAGTTGGAGTCAATGGCGGAGGATCGAGAAGAATGGAGGGCCCACCTGAAGGATTAGTGGGCCATTGAAAATGTATGCATGTATGTATGTATGTACTTTGCTGCCAGTTAAGGGTTTTTATCTGTATCTTGGTTCTATTCAAAAACAGTGGAAAACAAATTTCCGATAAAACTCGAAAATATGACTATCCATAATTATTTCTTCATGAAATTGAATGCTTTATTTAGCAGCGTTAGAATGATCCGATTTAGGTCAAATATGCGCCGTTTTGCTCGATAATTTGTTGTCATTTTGAAGGTAATTCCATTATGCCTCTTTCATAGAATCTTTCGTCCCTATTGGCAAAAAACTAGAACTGTCGATTTTGACAAGCCTCTCTTGAGGCGAATTTTCACCAGCAAAATCGTTTGCCATGGACAGGAACAGGTAGTAATCACTTGGTGCCAGGTCCGGACTATAAGGTGGATGCATAAGAACCTCCCAACCAAACTTCTGGCGCGTCGCTATCGATGTGTGTGGCTTGGCGTTGTCCTGATGGAACACAATTCATCTCCTATTGGTCAAAGCTGGCCACTTCTGGGTGATTGCTTCCTTCAGGCGGTCCAATTGTTGACAGTACAGGCTCGAATCAAGAGTTTTGCTGTAGGGGAGCAGCTCACATAAGATGATTCCCTGTCAATCCCACCAAATACATAGCAAAACCTTCCTGGCCGTTAATCCTGGCCTGGCCACCGTTTGCGCCGGCTCAGCGCGATTCGACTACGACCGTTTTCGCTTTAAGTCATCGTAAGTGCTCCACTTTTCATCACCAGTTAGCATCCGCTTCAGAAAGGAGTAGATTTTGTTGCGATTGAGCAGCGATTCGCAGATGGAAATTCGGTCCATGAGGTTCTTTTGCGTTAACTCGCGTGGCACCCATACATCCAGCTTCTTTTTGTATCTAGCCAATGTTTAGCTCCTGGGCAATCAAAACAGTGCTTACATGATGGTCAGACCCGACGATTTCCGGGATTTTATCGACAATTGGCCTTTCAGAGCGTGGTGCATCTTTGACATCGAAATTACCAGAACGGAATCGACGGAAACAAAACTGCGCGTGATTGGCTGTTACAGTATCAGGACTATAAACACTTTTCACATTTTCAGCCGCTTGACTTGCGTTTTCGCCTTTATCGAAGAAAAACTGTAAAATATGGCGTATTTTCTCTTTGCTGGTGTTCATCTTTGACGCGCGCTCAAACAAAACTGAGTCAACTAATCACAAAATTGTCAGAGAAGTTTTTTTGTATGAAACTTCATCTTTCTAGCGCCATTTAGTGTACGTCCAATAGGACGTATACAATGCGAGATACAAATTACTAATGCCATCTGTTGGAAAAACAATCGATTTCTTTTTACTACACTGATACTCACATACTGGTATGAACATATTATTAGCAATATGTTGGTAGCAAGGTAAAAAAATAAAACTACTTATATCGCATGAAATACTGCATCGTTTTCTCTATGGTTCAATAAATAGATAAGTGCCTCCAAGAAAATCTTCAAGCTGGAAAACGAAGCTACCATCTTCTCTTTTTGAGAAGGGGTAATTGTCTTTCATTCTGCCCGATCTTTTTAACATTTTAAATGCTTGAACAACGCTACCGAATTCTCCAAATTTGCTTTGAAAATCGGTTGTCGATTCGCGAAACTTATACTATACACGATTTCGTGATTTTTATAGCGCACATAATCAACCAGCTGAGCAAACCACCTGCTGAACTGTGGATAGTTTCGTACCGCATACTCTCTGAATGATGCAATAATACCAATACGTCAAGGTTATGCGCGTACTGAAGAGAATATGATATTATCGTTGTAAACGAAAGTGTGTATGAGGATTTAAATTTATCGATTCGTCGTGCGTCGGTCACAGCAATTGGTGCTCTGTCCGTTTATTGTGTGAACAATTTTGCGCAAAGATCTTGACACACTCATACAGAATTCAGCTGGTGTGGACATTAAAGATATGCGACCATTACAGCTGTCGTTATTTCACAGATAAGGGTCTAGAGCAGTTGTAAGCTGACCCGTTGTCTTATCGCAAAATTGTGTTCAGCGATGAAGCTCATTTTTCACTTAACGAGGTTATTTCAATAAACAAAATTCCCGGATTTGGAATGAAACCAATCCAGACGACACCCTACAGAGCCCATTCCATCCAGACAAATGCGCCGTTCGGTCTCTCTTGATATAAGCGGAATTTTGACAATTTTTTTTTAATGAGGCCAGAGCTCGCGTAACTAAATGCGTAACTGGAGATCATTACCGGACTATCATCAATGAATATTTTTTTGAAAATATGGATAACATTGATTCGGATGAGATGTGGTTTTAACAGGATGGCGCTACGTGCCATATGATGACCAAAACCATCGACTTATTGTAATCACAATTAAGAAATAATTGGATTCGGGAGATGGACCTATCAATTGGTGTCCACTACTTTATTGTTTATTGTAAGCCAGCAACAATTAATGCCTTGAAAACCAACATTGCTAGTGTTATTTGTGACATATGGCTACCATTGTTCAAAATTGCACAAACAGAAACGGAAACAAACGCGGTGGTTATATGCCCGAAATAATTCTCAAATATTTATGCCACGAATTGCTCTTCATTCATTCATTTTCAATGGCCCGCTAATCCTTCATGAGGGTCGCGGGGGTAGGATGCTCAGGTGGACTCTCCATCCTTCTCGATCCTCCGCCATTGACTCCAATTCATCAGAGAAAATCCCTAAGCGGCTCCAAGAGAGATGTCGGACTTGATCCAACCATCTATTTCTGGGCCTTCCGCGAAGTCGTCTACCTGATGGCACGGCAACCATGGCGCGTCTTGGAAGCCGAATTGCTCTTTCGAATAAAAATTGTTTTCATTAAAACTTGTCTATGTGTTATTTATTATTTATTATTTTTATTTTTAATTTAAAATTCTTAAAACTTAAAACAACATCCTATTTTTTTTTTTTTTTTTTTTTATAATTTGCGCGCACTCAAAGGGTTATGAATACCTTTAACATGTTTACACACAGTGTGGGCGTTGGAAAGGATAGAGAGAGAGAGAAAGATTTTGGTGTAGTTCTTGTTCTTGAAGTTCTTGAAGCTCAGTTGTTTATACTCCGGAGGGGGTGGCGTCCAGATAACTGGGGAGATTTTCGTTATATTTTTTGTCTTTGTTTCTTATTCACAGTACTTTTTTCCCGATAACCGATGTCAAGGGCAAATCACTATCAACAGAGCGAACAATTTTTCCAGCCATATGATCAAGCTACTGCCAGTGTTAAGCCTTCGCAGTAGTGTTCACACAAGCTTTCGCAAATGATCGGACTAACTTTATATATTTCATGAGAAATAAATAAATGCTTACTGACATCAGGATTTGAACCATGAACCATTAGCGTGGCAATTGACGACTTTACCACTACACCATTGCACCCCCACTCCTATTTATGTTTCGTATGTTTGTTTGATTATAACTCAAAAACTACTTATTCTATTGCGATAAAACTTTTACTAACCTTACAGGTGTTGTCTCCGAAATAACATGTAGTGGAGGATGGAATCAAAAAAAAAACATTTTTAACTAAATGTGTTGCATTTCTTAAGGTTTCCAAAATTAGTCAGTCAAACAAGTTTTAACTTAGAAAATGATATTTCAGCTACAAAGTCCAAAAGAAACTTTTTAAAAATTCTATTAGGAAAATGTAAAAATGTGACATTTGGCAAAATGTGGCAGTTGTTACAAATTACCCCGGCTACGGGGTTAGTTGTAGCATAGGTCAGGGTAAGTTGTAACATGAGTTATTTTCATATTTTTTTTTACAAAAATAAATACTTTTTATGAAACACAAGAAGAGAATAATACAATTCATTCAGAGCCGCTTACAACAACGCAGACCGAAACTAAGGTGACACGTTCAGCAGACGTAATAGATCCTGTAATAGGTCTGTAGATACCCCTGTTTCATCGTAATAATACGAGTAGATGCGAATGATTTTGCTGTCCTTGTATGTTATTAAACATGTAAAAATGTCCTTATAAATGCAAAAAAAAACATATTCGAGGTTAAAAGTTACATGTTACAACTTACCCCACAATTTTATAATAACGTCACAACTTTTTGTTTTAGAGCTGTTACAACTTACCGTGATATTTCTAATCTTGTCCTACTCTAATGCACTGAACAGTGATGATAAAAGTGAATTAAGTAAGAGAAAAATCCTGTTATTGCTTCGAGTATCTTTATTTTTAAATTTTTTTTTAAAATGATAGATATATGGTAAAATTACTGGCAATGGAAAATTTTACGAAAAATCAGAGGGCATACATAGGTCTACCTAGTGCATGTAACTTGGAAAACTTTTTTTTTTACCCAGGCACAACTCGGCAGACAGCTAGTAGTACGATAAGTTTGAAAAGTTTCAGTACCTTTCATCATTCATGATCTTCTAGGAGTTTCAAACAAATGCATACTACATTATAAAAAAAATGTTTGCCGCAACAGATCTTCAAGTGCCTGGGACTAGCTTCTCGCAACCACTCGTGTTGTGTGGGTTACATTCGTTAACACGAATGGAAGGGACCTACAGTTTAGTGTCGTATCCGAATGGCAATTTGTTTTTGAGAAGCTTCTCGTGACAACAATACTCTCAGATGTTTGTCAGACATGAAAAACTTGTTGGTGCTTTCTGGGATTCGAACATGGAACCTCACGCGCAGTTGTCCGACACAATAACCTCTGCACAACGGCACCCACTTAGGTAATACTGCATGAGGTGATACTACAAAATTAAACATTAGGAAGATGAAAATTAGTCCCTAAACAAAATGTTCGTTTATATATCAACTATTGGAGTTGAGCTTTCACATCAAGGAAACCATCGTACAAAAAATAGAGCACGACCGATTCAGTTGGTATTGCCGCGTTCAAAGAAGAGATCATTTGAACCCTGTTAAAAACGCAATATCAATGAACGTTCCAAAGACATCACGATGAAGAAAAGCCTGGATCAGACAAATGCGACGACATCGGCATTTCATTGGCCTCAGTAACCGAGTGATCCAAAATCGGCAGGCCTGTCGATATTTTCTGAGGTCAAATAGACGAACCCCACAGGCGGTTCAGTAGAAATGCGGTGAAGTGGGAGGGTTGTGATCCCTTATTTTCGGATCATAATCTCGCTGATAAAAGGAAGAAGAAGAAAATTGGTAGTTGAGCATATGTTTAAAATGGTAAGTGGAGTGCTGAACTTACAAATTACTGTAGAAATTGTGGCCTTTATTGCCAAAAATGTTTTTCGCTCGGATGTGGTGATTAGGTTCATCAGTAGACGGTCACAATATATTATCTAGACGTACTGTTTGCTCGATGTTCAATTCAAACTTCCCTACAGCAATATATACTTTCACTTGCGGGTTTTTACCAAAGACGAGTAGAAGCATATGATTTACATATACTTTTAGCAGATAAAATAATAGAGCCTCGGGAAACATCGATCAAACAGTGCGTCTATTTCGCAAGATGTGATGGCCATCTACTGATGAGCCAAACATTAACATTATACAGTGTTATGTCTCGTCTCGTATGCCTCGAGAAGCATAGCTTTTACAATCTTTTAACCGCCGTATTCGACACAACAGCAAACGTAGACATTGTCATAGTGACGGGGGATTTAAATACCAAGGTACGCAACGGCATGATGACACACAGGGCGCATGAACTAGGCAACCACAATGAGAATGGCGAAATCGCCTTATGATAGGTGGCACCGTGTTTGAGCACAAGACCTGACACAAAGTCAGCTAGGTTTCCAACGACAAGCAACCTACAATCAAATTGACAATTTTGACGTTTGCACTATCTTTCGCAAGGTGTGGAAGCATTCAGCAGCCATCCCAGACCATTGGTATGCTGTAAAAAATGTTTTTACATCTGATACTGATAGAATTGTTGGCCGATCGCAGAAGATATCGGGCTTGGCTTTCCGAGGACACCTGGAGACGGATTGACGAACGAAAACAGCTGAAATCTCATATTGCGGCTACTCCTGCAGCAGGGAGAAGCGAGCTAGAGTCTCTATATCACATAAATATGAGAGAAGTTCAGCGTAACGTGCGATGTAACAGGCGCAACTACATCAACGTGCAGGGTACAAAAGCAGAAGAAGCTGGAAGGAAATGCGCAGCAGAACGGTCAACAGATTCACCAAAGAGGTGACAAGTGGTCGCCAGCCAACACCCAGTGAAAAGCCTGGACGGTTCCTTGCTCTTTTCGGATGAAAAACAGCTGAAGTTATGAGAGGAGTATTTTGCTATGGTTTTGTACCATGTATTCGCTGACGATATGCTCCAAAATCAGACTGAGGTGTTTGAGGTAAGAAATGATCGAATACGCACCACGATCAAAACTCTATTAGTACTACCTATATACTGAGAGAGAAGTACTCAAATCAGCCAGCTTGTCGCAATCATCATTTAGCGTGGTGTTAGTTGTTAGTATTGTGTATATATATGTATATAGCCTAACACCGTACACAAAAAGAGTGCACAAGTAAAAAAAAAAACGCAGATTGCATAGTGAACAAAAGTATGAATCAAAAATGAATACGCTACGCATAAATCAATGATTACACACCACACAACATCAAGAAGTATCGCTCGTACAATTTAGGTTTTAAATTTAATTTACTATAGTTGAAGTCGACTTTATCGCGGTTATTATTTACTTCGTTTGCCATTCGCGTAAGAGGCTCGTTAGAACCGTAGTTCGTTCGGTATAAATTTACGCGGAAAATGTCAGTATTCCTAGGGATGTTTAGACCGACTTCATTTGAAAGATCCAGCGAGCCAATAAAACCATTTACCGGGGTATAAACTATGCTACATCACATACTTCTCGATGTTTCTCCAAAGAATGACGATTTAGGAGAAGAAGGCGGTCGTAATATGTTGGAAAACGTGTAGGGTCATTCCAGTTTAAGTGGCGAAGTGCAAATCGGACAAACCTACGCTGTACGGATTTAATACGGTTTATGTGTACTGCATACATTAGAGGCCAAATGTTAGATACATACTCTAATTGGGGATGAACAAAGGTGTAATACTTAAAGCGTGAATGTTATGAGAGGAGATGAGAATTCTTTGCTCCAACGCTTTATAAAGTAAAGCATCGAATTTACTTTATTGACAATCTGTTCAATACGAAAATCAAAATCAATATTTTGAGAGAAATTCACTGCTAAATCACATATTGACGTAACTTTCTTTCTTACAGCACCAGTCGGCGAACCTATCCAAGTCATTCTGCGATGCAATCGGACTGACTGCGGACAAGACTAAATATTTTTATGTCGTCAGCATAAATTAAAATTCGAGAACTCTTGAGTATAACCACCACGTCGTTGATCGCAATAATAAATAAAAGAGGACCCTCAGTAAGGATGAGATTTCTACTGCGATCGAAGTAATGAAAAACAACAAGGCGGTAGGACTTAACGGTATTTCCGCGGAACTCTTACGAGCAGCATCAACCAGTGCTGCCATTTTTACATTTCAAAGTGGAGCCACCAAAAAAGTATCAGAGAGATGTCCAAATTATCTATGCAACGAGTGTTCGATATAAAGTTGTAAGAGAACACAAATATTTTATTATTTTTGTTCTTTGCAAATTTGACTTTAAAATTTGGAGAGCCTTTTCGATTTATGGAGATCCAGTGCACAGCAAAAGAGCCAAAAGTTTCTAAAGGAGCCCTTCCGACAGCTCTGCCACCAACAACGTCGGCGGAGCTACTGCTCTCCCCAGAGAGAGCTTAGGGAGCTTAGAGCTTTCCTGACAAGTAGAAGAAGGGAATGATCGTCAAGCTTTCCATGAAAGGAAATTGAATGGGTTGCGAAAACTAGAGGGGTATCTACGTGCTACCTGCTGTAGCTAAGATTATAGCTAAAATCATCCTGGAGCAAATCAAACAAAATCGCAAAGATACACTTGATGCCAAACAAGCGAGTTTCCTCTCTGGATCCTCTTGTGTCGACCACATCAACACCCTGCGGATCATCATCGAATAGCGCGTTGAATATTGATCGCCACTTCTGCTGCTGTATATGGATTTTGAGAAGGCGTTCGATAGTATCAAAATGTTCATTTAGCATGCCTTACACAGAGAGGTATTCCTAATAAACTGATTACTATTATCGAACCTACGTACGTCTGAATTTCACGTTTTGCGCGGAGGAAGGTTGTCTGAGGAATTCGAGATCCAAAGTGGTGTAAGACAAGGCTGTATTTTTTCACCATTCGATGGATTCTTACATCCCAACAGAAACATTTTGATTTTGATGTATGCTTATTCTCTCACTGAATTATGGACCTCCACCAAATGACAGCAGATGTGGAGGAAAGCAGGCGTCTTCGGGCTGAAAATTAATGCAGCAAAATGTAAAATTATCAGATTTGGAACAAACTCATCGGCTCAAATATGCATTACTGGACAACCGGTAGAGAGAGTAGAGGATTTCTAGTATCTTGCCTCGACTGATGGTGGAAGCGAACAGGATATAGTTCACAAGATCGCCAAAGCAAAATTAGCATTCAGGATGCTGTCCAAAATATGGCGAAGCAATGCATTCAGTTTGAGCACCAAACTAAGACTGCTTCACTTCAACGCTGGAAAGTGACCATTACTATCACTAGAAAGCTGCAAACGTTCGTAGAGGGGTGTCTGCGCATCAGCTTAAGGATTTTGTGGCCCAACCGTATCTCTAATGAATATCTCTACCAGAGAACAGGTCAGGAACCCGTGGGCACAACCATCCAACGATGGAAGTGGTAGTGCATTGGTCACACGTTCCGAATAGGTGACAGTTTCATCGCTTCCATAGCATAGTAGAAGCATTAGGACCCACGAGGAGAAGTAGGTTAGGTTAGGTTGCGTTATGGGGATGTCATAAGACAATAGGCACCAAGGTGGGCCAATCGCGATCCCTAGGGAACCTTTACGGTAAAAAGACCTACACTAGATTTCCCTACAGAATTTGAAGGTGTCCTTATTATGGTTCCGGGATCTTACCTCTTCTAGGTTATCGAAGAAGTATCTTCCAAGGTATTATACTTTAGTCTTGTTCTGACAATGCCTTGACATTCACAGAGTATATGTGCCATATCCTCCGAAACATGTACCTGCAAACATCCGTATTTGACAAACCCAGTCCCATAGCATGCTTCCTTAGAAAAGAATTGCCAAAGAGTATTCCTATCGCTGTTCTTAGCCCTGACCTTTCTAGTTTTATGATCTCTACAGATTTCGTGCGATCTAACACAGGCCACAAGGCCTTAGACACCTTATGACCATCGATTAGCTATGTTGATGATTCTATCCCGAATAATTCCCCTAGCCACACACTTTGGTGGTTTAATGTTACCGATTATGTCCCTATGCGGGAGCTCTGCTCCTCTTCTGGCCAGCTTATCAGTCCTTTCATTGCCTTCTATATCGCAGTATCCAGGTACCGAACATAATCTGACACAGTTGTGCATACATAATGCATTAAGCATTGCGCGGCAATTCCTGAGGGGAAGTAAGTATCCAACTTCTTCTATAAAATTTCAAGGTATGTTCACATGTAAGGAAATAAAAACTCATTTATTGACTATAAGCAATATAAACAAAAAAGAAATTGAAAAGAAAATATTTGAATTGTAACGAAACTTGATTGATCAGCCCGAAGTCCAATATTTAAACAGGCTAGAGCAAGGCAAATATTTATGATTTATGATTTTCAAACATCCCCCTATTTTTTATAAACAATTTTGTGCGTGTGTACAACTTCGAAACACTGAAGATGAGTGATGATGTATAAATTGAAGTAAATTTTCCTAAAGTATACCATATTGGGTCATTTAAGATGATAATGATAAAATGTAAATCAGCGTGGTGTTTTTTCAAAGTGGATGGAAGAAAAATGAATTCAATCTCCTCGCCATTCAAATTAATAAGAGATGAATAGAGAAAATTAAAAAATATTCTGAAGGCAGTAGTACAAAAACCCAATCATTTATGGATTTCAACAGCAAAAGCTAATTTGCTTGTGATGTACATCATCGTAATAAACAAATTTCCTTCAAAAGATCATCCAACTGATTCCAAACATAAAAGTAAAATCAATTCCATTCCATTGATTGCCATGTTGTCCATTCATTCTCCGAGTGCTTCACTTCAACACAAACAAACAAAAAACTCCATCCCTAGCTAAAGTTTTCCACTTTTTCACTCACCCACTCTCTTACTCTGCAGAGTTTTTTGGACAAACTAAAAAAAAAAAATTCAACTTTTCATATCATGAAAGTGTAGTACGCTTCAATAAATATACAAAAGCAAATGTTGTACCTGTTATTTATTATCTGTTCAGTAGAAATACTTTTTTTTTTTTATGATACAACTACTTATACATGTACACAATGCTTGTTTGCTAACCAGTTGAATCCAACTTATATGCACTCGTATGTAATACCATTCATCCAATGAAAATGTAAAAAAAAACTATTCCTCATACGCCCTAGAGTACTCTATTGACATCCTATTTTTAATATGACGTCCCTCATTTCATCTATGTATTAGTATCTTATCATAAATCACAGTTGAGCAGGTAAATTGATTGATTTAGCATATTACAGTCAATTGACACAAATGCACAGCTTAGCGCAAACTAAGCTCATGTTAATTAGCAAAATGCCAGCGTGCGCCCATTGAAATTGTGTCCTTTCACCGATAGTTGCAGAGTCAACTTCTGTTGCCCTGCCTCTGCCTCACTGTGAATTTATGTTTATTTTAAAATTGCAAAATTTGTAATTCAATTAAATGTCACCGTAGCTTGTTTGATTGACATTACGCAGTCGGGTAGCAAACTGGTGTGTTGTCTATCTAACTATAAAGATAAACATTAAATGAAGTGTTTGCGAAATATTCAATTTTGATAGTGGTAGTGGGTGATGTGTGTGGTTTTAACTAAAGGAGGACATGTTGTGTTATCCTTTGGATTATTTGATTTCAATTATGTGGTTTGGGAATGGCTTTGTTATGCACAGAATGAACATATTTTGGGTATGGCCTTTTGCGTAAGCGGGATGTGTTTTTTTTGCTTTGCTGTTTTAATCGATTTTATTTGTTTGTTTAGGTTAGTTTGCTACAGTGGGCTGTTTATGTGTAAGGTTCTTTCAATTTTTTATCTGGTATCTAATAAAATTTTTATATTATGAATTTTAAATGAAAATTGTAATCAATAACTAAAATTTGTTGGTACGAGAGCTGGTACAAATTTTCAAAAGCAATCTTGTATTGCCGACAGTGTTTAAAGACCTTTATTTGAATGCCGTTTTATAATGACTGAAGATACGTATGCCAATAAGCTTTCTGAAATCGATTATATTTCCATTTCATAAGAAAGGTGACTACAATGACCCGACAAACCATAGAGGTATATCTTTTTTAAATACTTAAACCAAGCTTTTTGACGCAGTCGTTTTCAAAAGAGTTATTCAGTGGGTAAATAGGAAAAAATCATCCATGAATTTCAAGCGGAATGCAGACAAAACTACTTCATGATCGACCAGGTATTTATGCCAGGTATAAGAGTAAAAGCAAAATGCTTTACGCATTTTTTGTAGATTTTAGAGCGATTTGTCGGAAGGTTTTAAGACTATAATGACCGTGAAACAAGGCAGTGTATTAAGTACGTTACTGTTTTCATTATACATAAACGACATAATCGTAATGGACATTGTTTAATTTGGGATTGAACTAAACCGACCAAAAATTCCCGCTCTGATGTTTGCAGATGATATTGTCTTGCACGCTGATACTGTTGACAGCATGTAGTTAATGATAAACAAGTTTGATAATTACTCTAAAACCTGGAAGCTATCTGTAAATCTAATGAGAGTCGAAGATAGTGATACTTAGAAATGGTGGTGGGAGGCACTGTCGTAGTGAAAAGAGGACGCTTTAAGGTGAGACTATTGAAATTGTGCCAGAAATCAAGTACCTTGGAGTTTTCATCACACCTAAGGTAAGCATGATTAAATACCTTCAAAACAAATTGTCTGAAGCTAAACGCGCAGTTTGGGGTAAATGCATCAATAATAAATATGTCAACCATATTGCAAAGCAAAAGTTTTTCCAATCAACTGCAGCTTTGACACTTTTATATGGAGCCCAAGTGTGGGACACTGTTCTTTTACAGCACTTGAGAAGTTCTTTCGATACTTTCTCAAGCGAATATTTACATTTTCTAGTAGTACACTCAAATATACATTGTATACATAAAAGATGCATTTTAATCTTACTCGTATATAAATAAAAATTAAATGATGTTCGTTGGTAAGCGCAGTACTTGAGAACGCCTAAACCGATTTGGCTCATTTTTTTTCTAAATGTTCATAATAGCCGATTAAGGTCTTTACAGAAAAAAAAATTAGAAAAATTGATCGAAAATCTGGAAAATTCGGGAAAAACTGAAAGTGTTTTTTTTCCATAGGATTGTTGTCTGAATCGGCGACCATAACTCACGATTCGAACGATGGATTTGCGTAATTCACAAAACGTTCACAAACAAATTTATTGAAATTTGGAAAGAACAACGCCTGTCGGATCAGCTAGTTACATAATAAAAGTGATGGTTGTGGAAGAAGAAAGGCTACCAAAAAATACTTACGCATATCATAAGAAGAAGAGTAAATATAGTACAAAAATGGGAGCGTCTTGGGTTAGAATGTGGAGTTATCCTTAAAATTACACCAAACTTAGAGCCTGTTTTTCTTAAAAGGCAGTTTGACATATTATTAAAAAAAGCTGAATATATTACGACCCAAGCGCAAATAGTTGGTCTACTTAGATTTTTAACACAAAAATTCTTTCCTATGCTGAAATTAATTGGTTGGTAGCAGTCATTTATAAAAAAGTATATGAAAATAGTAATAAAGTAATTATTCTTAATATCTAGGCATGCCATGAGACTAGGGTTATCCGATACGGATGTTTGTAGGTACTGCGACGACCTACATGTCTCAGAGGATATAACTCATATACTCTGTGAATGTCAAGGAATTGCCAGGACAAGGCTAAATCACCTTGGTAGATACTTCTTCGATAACCTTGAAGAGGTGAGGTCCCTAAACCATAAAAAGGATCTTTTCAGACTCTGTATGGAGATTAATTGCTTGGGAGAATGGGTTTAGGTCTTCTGCCGTGAAGGTTCCCTAGCGATCGCGATGGGCCCACTTTGGTGCCTAGTGTTTTATGATAACCTCATAACCCTACATAACCTAACCTAACCTAATTATTCTTAATAAAATTAGAGCAGGAGAAACAGAATAAATGAAGCATACGGTGGCAATGTAAGTTTTACTAAAAGAAAGATAAGAGCATAATAGTTAGTCTGCTCTCTTTTGGATGCATAATAGTTGGTCTAGTATTATTTTAGTAGTGATTTGTTAAACCGTTACGAACAAATTAAGAGAAATGATTTTTGTTGTTGCATGACCATTTTGTTTATGCAAAGTTAGTATCAGTTTTTGGTCAAAGATGGCGCGTGGCGTTGCACTATCGCGAGAGAAGAAAACCGACGCCAATCTGCCGCTGCATTAACTGTAGAATGGAATAGTCGCATTAAGAAAAACATTTCCGTCGATACTTGCAAAAGAGCAATGAAAAAAATGGGCTACCGTTTTTATAAGGTTTGTTTTAAAATGATTTAATATCATAAATTTCAAAATAACTTCATTCATGCAAAACTCAGGCGAAAGAAAAGCCACTTTTGACGCCTAAACATAAGAAAAGACGGATTGAGTGGACGAAATAACGTAAAAATTGGACATTAGGTCAATGGCGGACCATTATTTGGAGCGATGAATCCAGGCTTGAGGTTTGCGTTGGCGAGGAACCCAAACGTGTGATTCGAACCTCCAAAGAACCCTTTCACAAGGATTGTTTAAAACGAACCGTCAAGTTCCCAGCATCTCTCATGGTATGGGGATGCATGTCTGGGCGTGGTGTTGGGAATTTACACTTTGTTGACGGATTGGTTAATACTGTGAAGTACGAACATATTCTGCAAGGGCAACTTATTCCATCAATACCACGGCTTCAATCAAGTGACGGAAGTTACATATTTCAGCAAGATGGCTCTTCTTGTCATACGGCTAGGTCCACAACGCGATGGTTATCTGCTGCAGGTATTCCTTTAATTGAATGGCCTTCCAGCAGCCTTGACCTTTCACCAATCGAAACTATTTGGTACAAAATGAAGCAGAAACTGAGACAAGAGCCGGTTAGGACTCTTCAGGACTTAAAAAATAAAATTACTAATATTTGGCAATCATTTACTGCTGAAGAATGTGAAAAACTAGTTGATACTATCTCACGAAGAATAGCAGCAGTAATTAAAAAAAAATGTGATGTAACAGAGTGGTAAAATTAAAATTTTGGATCATAGACCAACTATTTTGCGTTCAAATATGTTTTTTTCCATAAGATCACTCCTTATCGTGAATTTATTTAGGTTACTTACTTATTTGTTGCTTATTTTATTTAATCTGAATTAAACCTTACAGTAATCATTAAATAGTGTGTTATTTGCTTCAAAACTGCAAAGGATGAGCACGTGTAAGTATCAATTGCTTGGTAGATCAACTATTTTGCGTTTGGGCTCGTATACACCAGAAATTTGTAAATGAAGCTCAATTTTCCCAATATAGGTTGTTGTAGTGAAAAATAAAATACCAACTGAAAGAAAGAACATGCTTTCTTGTTCTACGACGGATAAAATAAGCACTATTTCTGAGAGGAGAGTTGGTTCACTTGAACTATATACTGCACCATCCAGAACTACCAAATTTGTGCAATATCTGTAATATGAAAGTAAGGGAAGATGTAGTACACTTTCTAGCAAAACGTTCAATTCTGATATTGGATATTGGATCGGTATCTTAAACGCAGAACAAGGCTGGGATCTATTGTACAATTATAACGTAAATGCGCCCCACTACAGAAAATGCATCAACGAGGCAAACTTATAAACCACCCATATAATTTAACATGCATAAAATTATAGGCAAAATTGTATTTAACTAAATGCCAATCTGGTTTTCTTTTGTAAAATTTATAATGAAATTAAGTCAATTAATACTGTTAATGGCTGCTATGAGATGCCGCGATTATGTAGCAGAGAAAGTGAAATTGAAGTGCCCTCACAATGTTGGAGATGATCCATTACGCGCTTGTCACAATAAAAGAGGTAGGGTTTAGTACAAGATATTCAAGGAGGTATTACGGCAAGTAGGATAGATCTTCTTAGAGATTAGGCACATGGTCAGTAATTGTACAAAATGGAGTGCATGAGTTCTTGATGCCTTTACGCCAACATAAGAATATAGCATAAGCAACTGAGATTCAAACCACTACACCAAATCTTTTTCTCTCTCTCTATCTATCCTCTCCAACGCCAGCATTGTGTGTAAACATATAAAGGGTATTCATAGCCAGTGATGCCGTTTGCCAATTTTTTAGTGAAGTGTTTTCTGGAAAAAATAGAAGTGTTTTGCTGAAAAGTGAAGTGTCAGTATAAGCTAAGCTTTGTGGTATCTTAATTCAACATCTTTTGGCGACACCCAGTTCTTGAAACCGTTCTCAGAAACAATTCCTTTCACAAGCATCAGTGAATTAATAGTGCTAACCTTTAAGTTGTCTCGGCCTAAACTCTTAATCAATTTAGTTTATGAAAACATATCAGTAGTTGCACTATTATGAGGTGTCTATCTCAAGGCTCCTATAAACTCTTTTAAATGAGGGTACATAATCTGCCCCAAAGCATTTTTGAGGCAGAAGACAGAATGCCAAAAGAATTAAAGACTTTCTTCTTTGGGTAGAATTGTAGAAGAAACTTGTAGTTATCATCATCTTGTAGTATATATCAAACGGCCTTGAGTGCGCGCAAATTCTAAAAAAAAAATGATAAAATTAGCCACCCGAGTATAAAAAGGACAATTAATAACATCGAAGTTTTTCCAAACACCGTGATATATGTTCCTTCCTGGAAGTACAATGGATTCTGAGTGCTCTACGATTCAGGTTTCCTTTTTTTCTTTTTTCTTTTTTAAGAAAGAGAATTCACATTTTAGTATTTCCAGACAAGGTAGTATGTTCACAGAATCCTATTTAGTAGCTTCCAGTAAAAAATTAGTGGGATGGGTGCTAAAGGTGACCAAATATTTCAAACAGTATAACTAAGTTCTCAGTATAGAATCCACATATTTATGTACATGCTAGGACCGCGAGGATCACCATTTACATACATAATACACCTGCCCCTCGAATTATATGGTACTCGAATTACACAGTTTCGCTTTAACATGCTTTTCATTTTGAAAAACAAAATATAAAAAATGTTGAGTTCATTTCGATTATGCATTATTTTTTGTATTTACGGACGCACCCGTTTCATCTGAAGACTGTTTTTATTTTTGTAACTTTTTATTTTTACATTATTTTTATTTTTGTTAAAGAAAAGTTGTATACCTATGTGTTTTTCCTTCTTGTAAATAAAGAAATGAGTTGAAAACATAAAAATGTTACGTCTTTGAATACGTTATGAATGTGCTAGAGCATCGGCTTCGTGATTTGGCATTCAGTCGAACCAATGCCAGCTTTTCCATACAAGCCTTGTCCCATTTTACACGGTTATTATGAACGTGTGTACGAATTTTCTTTATATTCCTTGATTCGATTTACGCGGTTTAAAATTTCATTGAAATCCTCCATTTTCATATTTACACGGTTTCGATTTACACGATTTTGTGTGGAACGTATCTACCGTGTAATTCGAGGGACAGGTGTACTGTCTATATTCAAACGAATTCAAAGAAATTTAAAATTACGAATTGACAACTCAGAATGAGCGTCAAAAGACTTGACGATTGGTTTTCTTACGAAGATGATTTTATGTGCCATGACTCTCTACGATATACTAAACGAATGCTTCCGGATGTCTGTAAGAAATCCGCCGCATGCTGGCTATCTCCCAGCAGAAAAGACAGCAGCCAACTTATTGCCATCCTAATAGACCATTTCCAGACCAGTTTTGGGAATATGTTGGATTGAAGTGATGCTACAGTCTGCGAGGCTTGTTGAGAGGGTGACGATACTGTAGTACACTTACTTTGCTTATATCAGGTAGCAGATTTTCAATGCTGATGGGGTGAGTGCTATTATTGTAAGCTTCTAATCATTGAATCGCTTACTAAATTTTCAGCATAATATGAAAAAACCCCAGTAAAATGTATAAAACAGGGTTTACTTCCTGGTAGTACAACAGACGAGTGGCGTTTAGGTGCCATAGTGGAGTGTGTCATATACTGAGAAAAAAAGTCCGGAAGACCGTGAAAGTCAGAAGCAAACCAAAGTCCCATAAATATTTTTTAATCTGAATTATTTGCGACTCGACAGGTGACTATTAAAAAATACGATAAAGGTTGTGTACAGTATTTAACTTTAGAATCGATTCGAGTTTAGAGCTGAACGTAATGTACCTAATAACGCTCTACAAGCAAAATAACATGTTAAGTAGATCACGTCAATTAAGGTCAGTCATGTTAACATACCACCTTGATCAAAAAGTTCCCGGAATTTATTCAGAAAATTAAAAAAACAAGTTTATTCATCTAAATCTATATTGTCCCCTTCAAAGTAATCCCCATCGACTGCAACACACTTATGCTAGCGCTTGATCCAATCTTCGAAACATTTTTTATATTCGGTTTTCGGTATGTCCATCAGTGCTTCCTGCGATTTTTTCATTACTTCCTCTCGGCTGCTGAAACGCGTTCCCCGTAACGTTTTTTTAACTCGATTGAACAGAAAGAAGTCACAGGGAGCCAAATCAGGTGAATTCGGTGGCTGTTGGATGGTATTTGTTGCATTTCTCGTCAAAAAATTACGAATAATGATGGCACTGTGCGACGGTGCGAAATGCAAAATCCACGAGTTTTCTGCCCACAGTTCTGGTCTGGTAAAAAATCGCCAACACACACAGAGATAGATGTACTCTTGGCTACGTAACTTTTGCAAATGTCAAGCTATGACCCTAAGATTTAGAGGGAATATCAACAACAGATGTACCAACTTAACAAAGAAACCAGAACTCAAATCGGAACGATGGGAGCGCCACACGGTTTTTATTCCGGGAACTTTTTGAACAATAGACTTTCTGGGTAGGGGCTTGCATTTTCTATTTCACGGTCAATGTAATTATGCCCCGTATCAAGCAGTATCATAAGCCGTGGGTCCTGAATAGTTTAGAATTTTAAACATGTTACTGCTGGTTTTAGTTACGCTTCCAACTGACCGCATCGGTGAGTTGCTGAAGAAGTTGGACACAGCAAGCAAACTGAAGTCCGTTGTCATGTCAACTAGTAGAGCAATGATGGAGTGAGCTTCTTTCGGTCCGCTATTAATTTAGTATTATTTTTCTTTTTATGATTGCGCCGATAACCCCACCCTTCCTCCGTATCAATCTTCAAGTTTTCTCAAGGGTGAGGGATTTACTTCTGGAAAATGTTGATTCTGTTCTGGACAGCGTTTATGAGAATTTGAGCCCTTAGATAGAGAAAGGACGTTATGCAATATTAATCCAGTCATATTTTCATCTCGAAAACTTTTTAATGTTTGCATCGGCATGGTGTAGTAGCAATGTGTTATGTCACTGAATTGTATGTTGTCAGAGTTTCTCAGAGACTCTCTGAGTTTCGACAACGGCATCGACTTAGGATAGGCACATGGAACGTCTGATCGCTCACAGGGAAGGATCTTGAGCTTGTTGGGGAGGCTGTTAAAAGTCGACTAGATATAGTCGGCGTCTCTTCAACAAAGCAGAGAGGTTCTAAAAATGTGGACCTTTCGGATGGGTGGAAGCTCTTCCTGTCAGGAGTCGCACCCTCAATGTCTGCTCGGGCGGGAGTGGGGATACTCACAAGTCCAAGGTTGACAGACAGAGTATTGGAGTGGATACCATTAGGAGGGAGAGTTGCGATCCTAAAGCTCAAGCTTGAAAGATCAACTCTGACATTGGTGCAGGTGTACGAGTATGCACCGAACCTTCAGTCAGAGTACGCAGCTTTCTTAGATGAAGTTGATGCTGCCCTTGAAAAGGATGCAGATATGGATTCTTTTGTCCTAATGGGTGACTTCAATGCTCATGTGAGTGTAGATGTTATGACATGGGGGAGTGTGATTGGGAGGAACGGTGATCCTGACCAAAACGCGAACGGAGAGAGATTGTTGGATTTTTGTTGTGAAAATGGCTTATCCATCATGAACACTATCTTTCCACACAAAGACATTCACAAATACACGTGGTACTGTCAGAGTCTTCAGCAGAAGTCGCTGATCAATTTCTTTGTGGTACCATCGTGTCTGAAGATAATGGTTTGTGATATTCGCTTATTGAGAGGGGCTGAACTGTCAACTGATCATCACTTAGTGCTGTGCAAATTGTATCTTAGCGAGAGAGTGCCTCCCCTACCAAAGCGTAAACCAAGGATGGTTACACGCGTACGATGGGAGAGGTTACAGGACGATGAGATACGGGAGACATTTGCACGGCAAATATCTGAGCGGTTTGAACGAATTGCAACTGTTCCATCAAATGTAGAGGAAGAAACTGTTTTCAACAGCGGTTATTGCCTCTGCGGGAGATGTTTGTGGAGTGAGGCGGCTTGGTGTGGCGGCTGGTGGTGAGAAAATAACTGTTTGGTTTAAAACGCCTGGAGTTCAAGAAGCCATCAGAGAGAAGAAGAGAGCCTTCAAGGTGTGGATTCACTTGGGGAACTCCGATTCTCGAAATCGGTACACTGAGACGCGAAGAACTTGCAAATTAGCTGTGAAAACAGCGAAAGAACAGTCTTGGAAGGAGTTTGGCGAGAAATTGGAACGTGACCACAGATCTGCAAATAAGATGTTCTGGCAGACCGTCCGCTGACTCAGAGGAAAAAAGTTGATTATCGTTGAAGGAGTCAAATCCAAAGACGGTAGACTTCTTTCCAATGAGGAGGACATCTTACGCAGATGGAGCGAGCACTTTTCAGAATTGCTCAATCCCGAACAGGGCACCGAAGATGACAGACCTATGGTCGACAGTTGGGGGGAAAATAGTCCTACGGTAGAGGAAGTAACTTTGGCGATCAAAGCGCTAAAAGTTGGCAAATCTACTGGTGTGGATGAAATTCGGCCAGAAATGCTCAAGGCTTTAGGTAAAGAGGGAGTGCAATGGCTCTCGCGTGTCATTAAAGTGGTCTGGGAATGCGGTGAAACACCTGGTGATTGGCAAATGGGGGTGATGGTTCCTCTTATTAAAAAAGGGGACAAAAGAGATTGCGCCAACTATAGGGGTATATCCCTTTTAAGTCTCCCTGGAAAAGTCTTCGCTAAGGTGCTAGAAACGCGTTCCAGAGCTGTGGTTGAGGACAGTTTGGGGGATGAGCAGTGCGGTTTTCGTCCCGGTGGAAGCACAACCGACCAGTTATTCACTCTCAGAATGGTTCTTGAGAAGGCCTAGGAATATGCTAAACCTGTCTACACTTGTTTTGTAGATGTGGAAAAAGCATATTATAGGGTTCCTCGAGGCAAACTCTGGAGTGTTCTGCAGGAGTATGGGATTGATCGTTCCCTGTTAAGGGCGATTCAGTCTTTATATACAAACTGTAGAAGCTGTGTTCGGATAAACGGTGTTAAATCAATACCTTTCCCTGTGGGCGTTGGACTCCGCTAAGGGTGCGTTGTGTCACCTCTCCTCTTCATTGTATATATGGATTGGATGTTGCAGCACAGCCGTGAAGGGGAATGTGTCAAAGTGGGAGACCTAAGGATTATTCATCTGCTCTTTGCAGATGATTTGGTCATCCTTGTGTCCTTTCAAACCGAACTTCAGCGCGCACTCGAAAGGTTTGTAGCCGTTTGTGATGATGCTGAAATGAAAATCGGAAGTAATGGTCGTATCCTAAAAACCCATTCAGTGCACTCTGCATGTTAGTGGAGTTCCACTGAAGCAGGTGGATAAGTTTAAGTACCTCGGGGTCTTATTCACGAGTGATGGGAGGAGCCATGCCGAGTTATCCTGTAGAATTGGTCAGGCTGGAAGGCCGAACTTAGTGTTCAGGCTAAGCTATCGGTTTTTAACTCGGTGTATGTTCCAACTCTCACCTATTGGCATGAAATTTGGGTAGTGACCGAAAGAATAAGATCGCGGATACAAGCTGCCGAAATAAGATTCCTTCGCGGTGTTGGTGGAATAACTCGTAGGGATCGAGTGCGCAACACCAGAGTACGCGAGGCGCTCAATGTTGAGCAGCAACTTATCCGAACGGAACGATCTATGCTTCGATGGTTTGGTCACGTAGTGCGTATGCCCCCAGACCGGCTTCCAAGATGCGCCATGGTTGCCGTGCCATCAGGTAAGTGACTCCTCGGTAGGCCTAGAAATAGATGGTTGGACCAAGTCCGACATCTCTCCTGGAGCCGCCTAGGGATTCCTCCTGACGAATTGGAGTCAATGGCGGAAGATCAAGAAGGATGGAGAGTCCACCTGAGCATCCTACCCCCGCGATCCTCATGAAGGATTAGTGGGCCATTGAAAATGTATGTGTATGTATGTAAATAAATAAATAAATATTTGATGCAACAGCTCTTTGAGTGCCTGGCCCTAGCTTCTCGCAACCACTCGTGTTGTGTGCGTTATATTTTCCACATGGAAGGGACCTACAGTTTAGTGCCGTACCGGAAGGGCAATTTGTTTTGAGAAGCTTTCTCGTGACAATAATAATCTCGGATGTTTTTCAGAGGTCCGCGAGAGGTGGGAACATGAAAAAATTATTTGGTGTTTTCTGGGATTCGAACATGGAACCTCACGCACACTGGTCTGACACACAACCACTGCGCCATGACGCCAATCTAGATATTGAAAATACGCAAGCTGTAGTTAAATTTTTTTATAATAGCCTTCGGCGATAAGTCACGGAATGGCTACATATATAACGCTATAATCAGACAGCAGCGGAGAGGATACAGCTTGTTAGAGTACAACTAAACGAATGTGAACTATTTGAGCGAAAGTAAAATACCATATCTGGAGTATTAAAAGCCAGGGTCTGCTACTGCCGACTTACAGACTTCATAGGGAAGACGTACATATAGTTTGATGCGATTGCACAAAACATAGATCAAACATGTCAGGAAATCAAAAATCAAATCAAATTTAAAACTTACAACAAATCTCCCCCATTAGTTAGTATACCACCTAACTAGAGTATATAATGAGATCTAATACCACCTAGAGAAAGACGAACAGCAGACTGCATTGGATTGCAAAACAGGTAATATGAAGGACCATAATGTCGCACTCTCAAAGTTTGTAGTCATGTGGAGATTTCTGTTTCTCGATCTCTGACGGAATCATTTTAAAGAGACACCGCAAATTTTTTTTAAACTTTGAAGTAAAACATCGAATATAAGTCGTTTATAGCGTGTTTTATGAATAATTTCACAAAGCGGCCTAAGGCATTTTCCTAAGGACCTGAATTGGCAGTATTTAACATTTAAGAAGAAGATTTTAGCCGTTTTTAGAGCGAGCGGTACAATTGACCGCAAACCAAAATCTCTAATAACGAAATCTCGCATTTTTTAAATAAATCCCGAATAATAAAATCTCGCATATTCAAAATCTCACATAATCAAAATCTCGCATGTTAAAAATCTCGAATTATCAAAATCTCGCATTATTAAAATCTCGGTCTGAAAGATAAAAATCTCGCAAATACAGGAGAATCTCACATTATCAAAAGTTAGGAGTTCCTCCTATTTCATGATGAAATTTGAAATTTATAAGGTTTTGAAAGTGAATGCATACATGAAAATAAACTTTAGCTCCAGGCGTCTGCCTGGCAGTTGCAGTTGTTGACATACCCATAGCGGAACTGATTATTGTGTGCTTATAATGCTAGCAATATAAATAACTGGGTTCCTTTAGGTACATGACAACAAATTGTTAATTCTTCTCTCTCTCTTATTAACAGTAGTCTTGTGTTATGTACATACTTAAAATAATGCAATTATTTGAGTTGGGAATAGGTACCTAAGCAGGTTAATCGCGCGCGCGAATTAATAAATATTTAATTACAATGCGAGATTCTAGTTTTTGAGATTTTGATTTGGGAGATTTTGGTACTGCGAGATTTTGAATACGCGAGATTTTGATCATGCGAGTTTTTGAATATGCGAGATTTTGAATATGCAAGATTTTGATTATGGGAGATTTTGAATATGCGAGATTTTGTTATGCGAGATTTTGAAAACGAGATTTTAAAATGCGGTCAATCTTACCCAACCCGTTTTTAGAATGTAAGGTATAATCACTTTACCTTTTGAAACAACGTCTTTCACTTGGTCATTCTACAAGCAATCAAAAACGTACACATATCTATTTTTTACAATGTTTATTTAAAACTAAACATACTCGTATGTCAGGATGTGAGAGGAAGGGGAATTAAAGGAGTTGCGAAGTGTGTTTTTGCTACACCGATATTGAAAAAGATTATGGTTGGCTTTAGCCATGCGTATCATTCCAGATGTAGGCTCATTACGTCCATAGCTCTTACGGTGAAACTTGAGGCGGAAGAGGGGTCCTGACCTCAGAGTAGGCGGTTCGCTTCTGAGAATAAGTAATTGCTTGACATTTGTTTACTTTGAACTCTAGAAAGTTTCTTTTGCACCAAGTAGGAAAGCTGTTCAAGTCAGTTAGAAGTGCACGGAGTCAGTGGGTGTGCAGATGTGTATGAACATTTTCATGTCCTCCGCGTAAACCGATAGACGCAATATTTAATAATCATCAGCATTAATCAACCAAATGAAATTCAGGGAACCAAGATGGCTACCTTGAGACTTTTCGAGATGGTTCCATAAAGGGATCATTCATAAAGGATCTAAAAGTATTGACGTTCACGAATGTAGGATTTGATTCGTACAATAAACCCAGACTGAAAACCGAATGCTTTATTGAAATCTGTAGTAACAGATTTCTTACCATCCTCGAATGCACACAGGTTGCTGGATATGACGTCTTTTAGGTTTGTGATTATTGACCTTTCCTTTAAGAACCCGTATTGGTGAGGGGAAAATACAGAATAATAATTTAAAGACATTGCACCGTAAAGCATACTTTCGAATAGCGTAGGTATGCAAGGGATGTTTGCTTTACTAAATGTTGTCTTCTTTATTCAATATGTATGCACGTCTGCACGTATTGCTGCATTGGATTTAATGCGTGATATATGTTCCTGAAAATCCAACAAGGATTTCACCTCAACTTATTGGATTTACTTGGATACTTTCCTAAGCTTACCAGTCGAATAAAGTAATTATGTAGGAACATGTATGTATAATACATGAACCTCACCACAAACAAAAGAAATCTGAAACTAAAACAAAAAAACATGTCGAGTACATTTGGTCTGACTACGACTATACAAAGAAATTAATTAAATCCACTGCAAAGGGAATCACGTTGAACCCCCCACTAAAACCAGTAAAAACTCTCATTTAGCCAGGCCACTTGTGGCAGCGCAATTTTCCATTCAAGGACACAAGCTGGCGCCCAACCAATTTTCACGGAAACTTCACATTTTTCTATTTTTGTTTCCATTCTTTTTTTCACTTAAATATCTTTGTTTACCTTCAGTTACTCGTATCTCTCTAAGGTATCCAAACAATTTTTTTTTTAAATTCCTTTTCATAGAAAGGAAACGTGCATGTGAAATACAAATTGGAAGTTACTTACTGGCTAAATAATCGGAGGACGACACAAATTATAATAAACATCAATGCCATTCCTACCAGGACGCCAATCATAGCTGGATCGATGTAAGTTTCTGGACCTCCTTTGGCCTTGTTGCCAGCTATGAATTGAAAATAAAAAAATTAAAAATCAAATTAATGTGAAATTGTCAGAGCATGACGAGAAAAGAAGGTGAAAAGAAATATGGTAGTTTCGATGTACTGACAACCAGTTGGCCCAATTAAAATAAACTTAAATAGAACTCCATCCTTACATTTGCATTCGTATACGCCATCCTTGCCGAGAATCGGTGTCATTTCGAAACGGCACACACAACGTCCATCGCGGCATTCGGTTGGGAAATTGGATGACTCGCATTGTTCGTTGAAGAAGCAGGACTCATTGACGGCAGCCTCTGTGGAATAGAAAAACGAAGAAATTGATGAACGATTTGTTATTTTATTGACGTAGGGTTGTAGGTGGAGTAGTAGTGGTATGCATGGCATTGGTTAACTGCTATTAAATTGAAATATTTTTGGAAGCAATGGATTGGAAAATCGTTTGTGTTAAGTTTTAATTAGTTCGTTGGCAATGGTTCAATAGAAACAGTTCTTAACTGCTATAGATACTTATTGATTTTTATTCCAACTGAAACGATTTTATTGATTGATTTTGGTAGTAATAATATGGCACTCTCCTGGAAATTTTCGTCCTATCTAGGTCTAGAAGAGGTTTGAAAAAGTTGAGTAACACAAAACTGCGCCATTTTTATTTGTATGAAAGGAACGTACGGCACTTGTCAGAGCCGTGCAGGGTGACTTTTCAGCAGTAAACGTAAGCACCTCTTGCTCTATTTGTTCATTATGAAACTAAATGTGAAGTCTGGAACTCCGTAATCAGCCAGCTGATCAGTGATTTCTTTTCTTTCAATACTCTCATGCCTTGTCTTTGTTGAGAGTAAGTAAGTATTGAAAAGTATTAAAGCGTGCAATGGATTTACGGTTCATTACGATATCTTGGTGCTTTAGTTGTGAATTGATTTTTCGTGAGTAATTGAATGGAGGTTAGAAACCAGGTTGAAACTGGCGCATTTTCTATAGCGCAAAGGTAAGCCTTGAGGGCATTTTCCAAGGAATTCTGAAATTGCATAGTTATGCCTAAAGACGTCTCCACTAGATCCAGAATCAATTTTGAACCGTCGATATAACATATAATTTCCTTAGGATCCAGTGGTGAACTGCCAGTAGCAGAGCCAGAGATTTGGGCATGAAGTCGGAAAATGTGGTAAGCATCTCCAGCTCGGAAAAATCGGAGAGCAAGCTTATGAAAGTAATATTATAGTACGGATCATTTCTTACCAAATTTTAAAGACAGGCTGCGCTGATCAACTTTTTGACAGATACTGAGTCCAATTTAGCATTAAGGTCTGCCATGTAGCTGCCAAGAGGCCGCGTACACCCTGCGATATCAATGATACTAATTTTTAAAGCCATTGTAGCGTTCAGATAGTTGTTTTTCCTTCACTTTCTCCCACCAGACTACGGATCCGTACTTTAGGACAAACATTATTCAGATAAAGAAATACAATAAATATTTGGTGCGAACAGCCCATGGAATCTCTAGAGTCTAGCTTCTCGCAACCACTGGGGTTATGTGCATTATTTTTCCCACACGTATGGAAGAGACCTACAGTTTTATGTCGTGTCGGAAGGGCAATTTATTTTCTTATATTTCCGAAAAGCTTGAAAGGATGTGTGTCAGACATTCGCAAGAGGTGGGAATGATTGAAAAAAAAAACTTGTTTGTGTTTTCTGGGATTCGATCATTGAACCTCACGTATAGAGGTTCGACACACTGCACCACGGCGCACACCATCATCGTGTCATTGTTAAGATAACCGTCACGATGTGGGCACCGTTGTGTAGTGGTTAGTGTGTCGAACCATTCCGCGTGAAGTTCAATGTTAGAAACCCAAAAAATACCAATGGTGTAGCGGTAACGTCGTCAATTGCCACGCTAATGGTTCATGGTTCAAATCCTGATGTCAGCAAGCATTTATTTATTTCTCATGAAATATATGAAGCCAGTCCGATCACTTGCGAAAGCTTGTGTGAACACTACTGCGAAGGCATAACACTGGTGGTAGCTTGGTCATGTGGCTGGGAAAAAATGTTCGCTCTGTTGATGGTGATTTGCCGTTGACATCGGTTATCGGGAAAAAAGTACTGTGAATCAGTAGCAAAGACAAAAATTACGAAAATCTCCCCAGTTATCTGGACGCCACCACCGGAGAATCTCTGAAGCACAAACAACTGAGCTTCAAGAACCACTGTATCTATCTCTGTATCCTTTCCAACGCCCGCACTATGTGTAATCATGTTAAAAGTATTTATAACCCTTTGCGGTTAAATTATAAAAAAAAAAAAAATTTCACGGTTCCACCTCTCGCGAAAGTTTGACAAACAAACGAAAAAGCTTCTCAAAAACAAAATGAGAATTGCCTTTCGGATACGGCACAAAACTGTAAATCTCTCGATTCGTGCGAACAATATAACGCACACAACACGAATGGTTGCGAGAACCCAGGCCTAGGCAATTCATGAGCTGTTGCGCCAAATATGTATGTATGTACAAATGCACCACGGTGTATAATCAAATCCCTGGAGTCACCCAGAGTTTTAACATACATTTGATAGCATGTGCACCTTGTACCTTTTTAATTGCTCTGATGGGATTAAAAGAAAGAACCTCGCAATCCGAAGCTATATGAAATCCACTCTGTATGAGTTTGCACTAATTGCCGCTATCAATATTTAGACCTTGATAGGATTGATTGGAAAGCACCACCTTAGGATAGACATTTGAAATTAGTACCGCCACAAATCCTCCACGAAAAGTGAAAGAGATTCTCTGGGTAGTTTAACCCACCAGTTGGAGTGATGACTAACTCATAGCATAGAGGGGCAGCTTTGTATAGTCTCATGGGCAACACTTTGTTCAAAATTCCCTATTTAAAGCTCTAGCGATTCTGTTCAAAATTCATATTTGAGTTAGTCTAGATAGGTACCATTGGGTGCTGCACCGTATTTTTCGCAAAATGTCGTATAATGAACTGTTTCTCGGCTATCTACAAGCTAATGTATTATTATCTAAACAATAAGCAAGGAAACTGCACACCAAGTTTTAAAAAAAGCCTTAAGAGGTCAAGTTTTGGAATGCAGCTAAAGAATCGTATAAATATATTTTAGTTAGTGACCAGCTTTCAGAAACCGGCTATTTCGCTCAAAATCTTCTTCTTCTTTAGGACTATTGATGTGCCAACTCGAGTTGATAAACCGGTTCAAACCGAGTTACAGCTAAACCGAGTTTAACCGAATTACATTAATTTCAAACCGATGAAACAAACCGAACAAAAATGCCAAAACACATTAAACCGAGTTGAACACACAATTCGGTTTGAGTTGGTTAGGATAAGTATACACAATGCACTAACGCATTAATAGCCGTGTTTTTTTGAAACCTAGCCAGCCAGTAGTTGCTAGTAAAGTAAAATTTTACGCATAAAACAAATACAACAACCGGCTGGCTACTACTCTCGATTTTATCCCCAGCAAAAAGTTACTGGCTGGGAATTTCGTGATGCCTAATTTCAGGCGGCGCAAAAACGAATGATTTTTAGTTATTTGTTGTTGCTGTCACTGCGAGGTTGCTTGGTTCCTAAAGATATGTTCGTATAAATTCGGCTGGCTTTGACTGGCTGGTAAATCGTTTAAATGAATGACTGGCTGGCTAGGTTTCAAAAAAACACGCCAAATGTACCCGTATATAAGTCGAGTTGGATAGCATTCTGTTGTTTTTATTCAAACCGAGTTGCACTGCCCGATTCCATACCTATTTGGAATTCGGTTTCGTTTCGGTTTCTCATGAGACGGTGGATTGTTGTTTTTTTTTTCACATAGTTGTGTCAGTTTTCTTGTGTATGCGCTGTTTTGGTGTGTGTTCCATCGAACTAAGTCAATTTAGCGTATACACACCGAGTGAAACCGAGTTGCAAGCTGATTCATGAATTCGTTTCGTATTCGGTTCGGTTTTAGTTTCTTATGTGACGGTTGGGATAACTCGGTTTGCTTGAATTCCAACTCGTGTTAACTCGATTTGAGAAATGTTTGGTTTGGTACATCACTAAAATAAATAAATATTTTGCGCGACAGCTCTTTAAGTGCCAGGGCCTAGCTTCTCGCAACAACTCATGTTGTGTTCGTAATATATTTTTATATTTTTCACACGAATGGAAGGGACCTACAGTTTAGTGCCGAATCCGAACGGCGATTTAAGAAGCTTTTTCGAGACAACAATACTATCGGATGTTTGTCAGACGCTCGCGAGAGGTGGGACCGTGAAAAAAACTTTTTGGTGTTTTCTGGGACTCGAACTTGGAACCTCACGCGCAGTGATCCGACACATTAACCACTTACGCCACGGCGCCCACATCACAAATTAGGACCATAACTCATCAGATTAAGAACATATTGGAATATATACATATGTACTTCTCAATAGGTACATATGTACATTGAGCATTGGTTAGGTTAGTTTTCCCTGAGCCTGAGGTCCAGCATTCGTGCCATCTTTTTGTTGGTCGTACATGTGATCGTGGGTTGTTCGCTCTACCGTCTAGGGGCATCTTTGCCTATTACGCATTCTGTGTACGTGATTTCCCCACATTTCATTCTCCATATATTTTTGTTTTGTCGGTATTGATTTTTCTGTCTAGCCTTGAGTATCTAACATTGGTTGTTAGTATATTCATCGCAACGGTGGTAGTCATTAGTTGAGTTGTTGTGGTGTCTGCTCGAATTTCTGATGCATATGTTATTAAAGGCCTGATGCATGTCTTATATTCTTATTTTGCTTTCGATGTTATTGTGTTTGCTCCGCTACATAGCAATCTTAGGACCTATTCTATAGGTATATCCACTGAAATCTAGGAAAATGCTGCCTTCTCAAACTTGTACCCGTATAGCAGTCACAGCAGGTTATCTTCTGTTTCAGCAATGAGAACTGTATCATCTATGTAGTCTATTATTTTGAACTGGCTGGTTGATATGCTGTATCCAGGTGCAGCTGACTAACGAGTATCTTCTAATGATTCGCAACAGTTCCAAGAGACCACCATTTAAGTGAAAGCACGTGCGATCCAGCCGTCAGCAGGACGAGTCCCAGTTTCAGTCGGGTATTGTAAGAAGTTGCAAATATCTACACATTCTCAATGTGTTCCTTCTTTGGAAAATGACCGTAACATGGTTTCGCATGAGCGACAGTCCAATAACCTTCGAAAACACTCGGTCACATTGTAATAAGCGTATTGTGATTTTTAAGTCATAAAAGTGCCCACGCTCAACCAATCCATTAGGTAAAAAAAAAAGTTTTCACTCTCAGCCGTATTTTTTATTTTTAAAATTTCCTTCGCCATGCGACAATAATCGACAGAGCATATAACCGCAAGGACATTCGCATCATCCCATCATCGACTACATTGGCGTCAATAGCTATTTCCATATTCATTCTCACTTAAGTGAAATATGCATTTTCATGTCACATCGCACTGACAGGAGCGCAAGGAAGCAAATAGCCTTCATAAACTAAATCCCTATCATCTAGCCCAGAAAATGAACGTGCAAACTGCATTCACGGTCGAATGCATAAACCGTAATAGACTTACAAAAAATTCCATTCCAGTTCCTGAAGGCGGAACATACTGACAAGTAAAATGCACTGTCTCTCCAGCCATACAGAATCCTTAATGTTAATTTAATGTCGTAACCGCTAAAATTATTATAGTAGTGCCGCCTTCCCCAATGGAATATGATTTCCTTCACCACCCGCTTGCCACTCTGCGATGCAGTGAAGCTTATCATTCTCAGTACATTATCCTTAGAAGCTTGAGTTCTCTTTGTCCTGTTTGTGGCTTGTGTATTCTTGTTATACGACGAAATGGAAAATGGAAGAGCATTTTTCCTTCTCGAGAAGCAGCCGCTGCAATGTGATTTGTTTGTCGGGTTTTGATGTCCTTTTGGCAAAATTCCATTACAAGGATACGTTGCAGCAGGCACACACAAAAAGGGGATTACATAGGCTCCTGTACAAGAATATCTATTTTCGTCAATTCAGTTGAAATGATGACGAGCACGACCATGGATATATTGAGAAGTCACGTCCCGATGGAATACGTCTTTGGCGATGGGTACCAACCAAGAATTCGTTCTGCTCCAGTAACGAACTAAAAGCTTGTCGTGTTTATGGGTCAAAAGCATGACCCGATTAGGAATAACTCAGGCAAGGAAATTGGAAATTTGTTTGAGGAGCAAAATGTGTGCCTTCATAACGTGGGCTTTGCATAAAGGCGAAAGTCATTTCGAAACTGAGGTCATTTTATTCAAAATTTCAGCCAGTTAAGTGATCACAATCACTAAGTTCAAAAGGCCACAAGTTCCTTGAAAAAGGCAAACATACCTTTTCTATTGGCGACACAACCCGACCAATTTATCCCTCACCAAGGCTAATGTGGTTTCTGGTTCAAACGAGCTAAATCAATTTACTTGGCGTCAGCTTTCCTCCCCTTTGCAACACTAATGTGGTCCATGTGTTTGCTATCTAAACACAGAAATGTGCTTGGGTGTGAGGTAAGATTGATCAAAGTATATAATTTAAATATTATTTACGCTTAAGGATGGATGCGTGGTAGGTCTGGGTGTGTGATTCCATCTCGAACAGGCGACAGATAATGTTGCGATGAGGAGAGGTGATACAATAGATGGATCCATTAGTTTGGGCATTCTTGAGAAGGTGTCTTCATTGAGGAGCACTCAAGTCAATTGTGCGTGCGTCTTAAATGAGATTGAGGTATGGAAAGCGATTATTCAATTAATTTCAGATTAGTCGTATTGTATGACATGGTTTTTCGTAAATCTAATACGCAGTATAGGGACAGACAAAATGTGGATGTGAATCTTGTGCCAAAAATACTGCGTAGTTCAATCATCTTCTATGGCGCCAACGAAAATTGCTTTCGTCGCTGTCTGCTCTGCCCTACGTGATATATAATGATGTTGCCAGACGCGACTACCCGCAGGGATAATTTTGCGTGAGAAGACGATATATTTATTAGTTATAATCTGCACTGCGAGCAGATATTTGTATCCTGTTGTCGCACAAAAAATGCGACAACATGTATCCTCTGCAAATACATGTTCGCATACGATATGTGTAATGGGAATGCGGGATGTGTGCATGGGAAATAAATTAAGGCTAGAAAGCTTGAACGAAAGTTTTCATAATTACATCCTTACTGAAGTGAAAATAGGTCCTTGCATCATTTTGGAGCGTGCAACTATGTACAGTAAAATATCAGCATGGTGCTGGAATACTACCGTTAGACTTTCATGAACTTAGTTTTTACCATCATTTATATAGTATTAAGAAGCCTTACATTTCTAGCATTTCAAGAGCAGAGCAAAAAGGAATTTTGGTATTTGAACACTATATTTTCGTTTCTTTCGAGCAAAAAAAAATGTTACTATAAGAAATTATTAACGAGAGACGTTGAAAAAAATTAAGGATTTATGCTACAATACGATGCTAAACACCATTGGTAGATATTATTTTTCAAAGATAGGAGGTACCAGAACAGACCATGAATGATACATTGCAGGGATCTAATCGCTCTGTCGATTACGAAAGGAAGAACTGCAAGTGACGAAACAACTACAATACTTAGTTAGAATGATGGGCTTCAACATAGATGGAATAATTCCGAGTTCATTATTCATCATTTTTGTGGAGTATGTATATAGCGCTGCTTATGGTATCGTTCCACTTCATTTCTACAGCACTGGACCTTATTTTGGTAACTCTTCCTGACAGGATTTCAGCAATGACTTGAATGACGTTGCTCTCCAGGTCATGCATTTGGTTTATTGGTATAGGCCTGAGCCTTAACATACGGTGGTGGCCAGTTGATATCACCATTTCACGAAATAACGCGACATGGAAAATTTTTTCTCAATAGGCCCATTGTCTAATTCGTTATGTGGCATGTAGCAACATCTTCCTAGAACCATATACTTAACTTACTTAACTTACTTAAATCCTTGAACCTTTTGAGAGGCATAGGCCGTCAACAGCACCTGCGCGCCATCTTGTTCGGAGTTCTGCAACGAGTTTGAGCTACGTGCAACTCATTCCTAAAGAACTTGACTCCTCCTCGACTGCCCTGTGGCACGTTTGCTTATGGCGTCCCGCTGTTCTGCCTGGCTGGGTAAGCGGATTCCACTGCATTGCGTCTTTCGCGTCGCGCCGTAGGGTGGGTCCAATTCACTTTCTCCTTAGCACAGTAATGTCTATAGATGCTTGGCCCGTTCTCAGATAAAGTTGATCGTTGGATATACGAATGGGCCAAAATATTGTCAACATGATTCTTAGAGATCTGTTTACGAAGATGTGCAGCTTGCGTGCGATAGTGGTTTCCACCGGTGACAGTATGCACCCCTAACGTACTCCACTTTAGACTTCAAAATCTTCCGACACCTTACCATTCTGTAAGACGTGACACTTACTTCCCCGTATGTGACCTTGATAATAGCTATGAATTGTTCTGGGATGCCTCTCCTGCGCAAGGCCAACCAGATAGTATCGCGATTCAAACTGTCGCAAGCCTTCTTGAAGTCGATGCTGTAGCGGAGACCTATACTCGACGCATTGCTCTATTATGATCCATAGGGTGTTTATATGGTCGATGCAGGAGGATCCAACACGAAAGCCTGTCTGTTCGATGGCGAGAGCTTTTAACTGTTCCCTAATGCGTTCAAATATGAATTTAGCTAAGGAGCTGATCCTCATCCGAAATCAGAAGGTTACCACCCAAACTCTTCGAGTTCGGACCACCAATAAGCTCCTTGGTGTTATTATAGACATTCCTACAATCACAGCTGCTTACTGCTTCTTCAGCTCTTGAGGTGAGTGAGCCGATGTACTGACGTTTGCCCCGTCTTACATTACGCTGTACTTCCCTCTTTTTCACGCAATATTGGCCTTCTAGCTCAGTACTTTCTATTGCTGATGCCGCTGCAATCCGAGCCTTGATTGCTTTATGCTCATCGATCATTCTCCCCCGATCTGTGTGCCCCAGTTCCAAAAACATTTTTCACATCATCCAGTGGTCACCCACACTTTCCTGCATTGTGCTGCTGATTGTTTCTGCTTCTAAGGCAAGATGGTCTCTGGATTGTTGGCGCACTTGCGGATCCCTAAGCCTATCAGTATTGAGCCTGGAAATATTGAGCAAGTTTGAGCGATTGCTGTTGACGGATGTAATGCGTAGGCGTATTATAGCTAACATAAGATGGTGATCTCGTTCTTGTCCGACGTCGGCTCAACGTCTTTCTCGGACATCTAGGAGATAATTTCTGAAGCGTCATCTAATTTTGGCCAAAAAAAAAATGCTAGCATCTTGACACCTTTCGCCGTTGACAGTTACTGTCGGAAAACGTTCGGCCCCGATGACATTGCCTGATCAAAATTTATACCGAACAGTGAGTTATTATAGATGCAAAGGAAGCTTCCGGTACTATTGTGTACTGGCATCATCCCAGATCTGATAATTTTCATTATTTTGCCGAAAATAAGCTTCGTGGCTAAAGGCCATTTTTTCACATGTAATTCCCGCAACGTTTGGTGAATGGAGCACGCATTTTTATAATACATTCTCAGAATTTTGACGCGTTGTTAAAGCGTGTAGCTATTTTTACCATTAGGAAACAAGTATGAGAAATACAATGATCATAGAATGACAGCACTGTCATTTCAAACATGACCACAATCGGCTGTGAAAATTCAGCCATAGTTATGGAAAGCTCTCTTTTGCAGAGGTCCGCCACTGAACGTTTAGGCCGTCTTAAGCGTTCACCGTTGGAAACTAATTTAGTAAAAATACCACCTTTCAATAATACTTCATTCAAGAAAGGATATTTCAGTTTCTTTTCCGTTTCCCATTTAAAATTATGTAAATTTCCCATTTTCAAAAATGTCGAATTAAATGTGGTTTTTGGCTATTCATCCGAAAATTATTAATTGTAAAGAAAAACTTGCAGCAAACATTGCAAAACTTTTGATTGTCTATTGGTGCTACGATTCTTCGATATGGTAAACCATGGAGGAACAAAATGTGATTAGTTTTATCTCATAACCACAAACAGTTCTTTCATGTTTTCCTTGCAGCACTGCCAATAGGCTACCTACCACATGACCTAGAAAATTGAAACTTTGCAAACTTACAGAGACTACAATGGAGACTATAATAATTGATTTGGAAGTTTTCAAAATATACTGTGTTCCATAGACTATATTGCTAATTCTTTGAACAGATTTTGGCAACAACCTTGTAAAGTACGGCACGTCCATAGCTATTAGACACCACATATCATCTACATAGCAAGTTGAAATTTTGCACATTTATGGGAAAAAACTAAGCAAAAATAGATAAATGATTTTCGAAGAATAAAGTAATTTGAATCACACACTTTAAAAGATCGTATTGAGGAAATAATAAAAATAATTTAAAAAAATGGTATCAGTGGATTTAGAATTTGTTTCAACACAGCAAATATTTTAATGAAAATGTAGACTACACACATTACGACTAAATATGAAACAGAATATTGGATAAATGCCTCTCTCGGATCCTCTGGTAAGACACCATGACATTTTCTTATCACCAATTATGCGTATAATCTCGGTCTCTAGCTTTGAAACCGTATAAGGATTGTTAGCATAGACTCTACTTACTACTTAGGTGGTGCTACAGTTCAGGGTGAACTTGGGCCTTAACCAACAAACCGCTCTATTTGAACTTGTGCGCGCCACATACGGCCAGGAGGTCCTCTACTGCGTCGTCCCTCCGGGTTAGATTCGAATACTTTGCGGCTCGGAGCATTGGTGTCCATTTGCTCTACATGTCGTAGCCATCTCAGACGTCCAATACGCAGTTTTCTTGACGATCGATGTCGCTGTACAGCTCGTATAGTTCGTTATTGAATCTTCTCCTCCTAAACCCGTCAACGCAAACGAGACCGAATATCTTACGAAGAATTTATTTCTCGAAACGACCAGGGATAACCTCATTCTCTTTTAATAAAGTCCATGTTTCAGCGCCGTAAAGCAAGACTGGGATGATCAGAGTCCTATACAGAGTCTCCTTATTTGTTCGAGATATGGCTTTACTGTTGAATTGCCTTATAAGCCCAAAAAACAGCTATTGGCAAGAGTTATTCTTCGCTTGATTTCTGCGCTGATTGATGTTTTTCGAGTTTATAGTAAAGCTAAGGTAGACAAAGTCCCTTACTACCTCGAAGTTATAGCTGCCCACTGTAACGTTGTGTCCAATTCATAGGTGTTGATCGTCCCTTCTTGTTGACACCATATACTTGGTACTTGGTTTTGCCCTCATTTATCGCTAAACCCATTTTGGCCAAACGCATCGGTGATGGCCCGCTGAGTTCTTCCAACTACTCGTATGTCAATATCGTCAGCGTATGCAAGCAGTTGTACGGACTTTTGACAGATTGTGCCTTTTGGCCGCTTCTGTCTCAATGCTTTCAAACGCATCGGTGACGGCCCGCTGAGTCCTTCCAATTACTCGTATGTCAATATCGTCAGCGTATGCAAGCAGTTGTACGGACTTTTGATAGATTGTGCCTCTGATGTTGGCTTGTGAGTTTCGTGCAAGTATAATACAATATTAAAGAAGTCACATGACAGTGTGTCACCTTGTCTACAATCTTTTTTGACATCGAAGATCTCGGTGAGGTCATTACCTACCTTGATGGAGCAGCGAGTATTCCCCATCGTCATCCTGCACAGACGAACAAGTTTGGCAGGGATATCAAAACTGGACCATGCTATATAAGACTTCTCTCTGTAGACGCTCTCATAGCCCGCCTCGAAATCGATAAAGAGGTGGTGAGTATCGATTTGGAGTTTTTGGGTTTTCTCCAGAATCTGTCGAAGTGTGGAGATTTGATCGATGGTGGACTTTCCTGGCCTGAAACCGCACTGATAGCGGCCAATCAGGCTGTTGATAAAAGGTTTCAGGCGTTCACACAATATCGCAGAAAAGATCTTGTATGCGATGTTGAGGAGGATGCCTCTATAATTGGCAAACGATGCTGAGATTCCATTCATCAGGCATACACTCGTCTGACCAAATGCATGTTGGCAGCGCTGCCACTGGTTTTCGGCACTTGATGCTGGGGGCATATGGGTGATTGAGACATTTCGGGATATGCGTTCAGTGAAGAATCTGGCGGTCCCTTGCGATTGTGGCTTTTCGACTTTCAATTTGTTCACAGTGATTCTTCTTTGTTGCTCAGATTGGTATATCCGCATTCGTACCTTGGCTACAAGAAGGTAATAATCCGAGTCTATGTTGGCCGCTCCTAAGGTCCGGACATCCTGAATACTGGAGGTATGTCTTGCGTCGTTCGCAATCTGATCAATTTGGTTGATGCTTACATGATCATTGGAGCGCCATGTCTGCTTATGAATATCGAGATGAGGAAACCGTGTGCTTGCTATGGTGACATTTCGCTCCACAGCGAAATCAATTAGCCTTAGTCCGTTATCAGACGTGGTGTCGTGTAGGCTATGCTTACCGACTGCCCTACCAAAGACGTTCTGCTTTCCTATTTTGGCGTTAAAATCACCCAATACGATTTTAACGTCGTATTTAGGACATTGCTCATATGTTTTGTCAAGGAGCTCGTAGAAACAATCTTTGGTGGCAGGATCATTTTCTTCCGTGGAGGCATGAGCATACATTAGGCTTATGATAGCGAATTTAGCCTTGATCCGGATAGTCTTAATATGCTCCCTCACGTATCGGAAGCTTAAGACTTCTTGCCGAAGTCTGCCGTGTATAACAAATCCGCATCCGAATAAGTGCTGCCTGTTGCCTCTGTAACAATCACCGTAGTAGATGTCACCGTTTTTCATCCACTTTTTGCCCGGCCCATCCCATCGCACTTCCTGGATGGCGATTATATCTGCTTTATAGCAGTCTAGGGCCTCTGCTAATTGTTCAACTGCACGTGGTCTGTAAAAGGACAGAACACCAAAGTATATTTACACAAATGTAAATATACAAATAGTATCGTAATTCTGAAGCTTACACTGACTTAAAAGATATTGTATCTTACTGTGTAGGACTATAAATAAAGAATAAACATTTAAACAGACAGATCCGAAGGTCGTTGTCCTTATTTCGTTTGTTGGGGTCTTCATCAGTTGAGTCGTCCTTATCCGAGGCTTTTGGTTGTTTCGGAACCATTCGTTTTTTTTACGTGGTAGGAGAGTTACCCCAACGGCAACACCCCGAACCTGAAGGGCCAGTTCCTTAATTAATCCCCTAGGACGAGGGGCCGGGTTTACTGCGGCCAGCAGTCCACTACGGGAGTATGAGCGCTGCCGTTGGCCCATTAAGGACTCCTCCTATGCCACCAAGTCGAGGCATAATTTGATCTTTGAATTTTGGTCGCTGCGTAGTCATTGCGGAATTCACGCCATGAAAACTGGTTTACCGTGTTTCGGTATCGATCGCTGTGATTGTAACAGCGTTACTGACATCATCTTCGAAGAAGATGGCAAGATTACTCCGCCATCCCAAAAACTATACCAAACGTGACTGATTTACAACACCCTGTTTATCAGAAAATTTTTAAATTTCTGCCGTTTTGGAACCATTTTCATCCATTGCAACACGTCTGTTTGTCTATTTCTTGTGCCTGCCAGTCTTACCATTGTACACAGTATCTAGTTACAAAGGTCCACGGATAGTTTTTATTAAGCGGTTCACGAATTTTTAGGTTATAATAGATTTTGTGCGACTGGTGGTAGCAAAAATTATTACCATTTTATGCACTTTATCAGTTAAAAAAAAAAAGATTTAACATTTTTGTTTGACAGACCCGGAGAAGTAAGATGTAAGAAATAATCCGATGTCTTTATGCAATATTCTCCTCAGAGGAGTGCGACTGGTATTAGTTGTTGAGCTCTGCGATGAGTTGAGATTCTTGGGTTTAAATGCACACTTTGGGCACCAGGCACAATTCTTTTGCTGCGCGCAATGGACGAGCATACGGATAACTTTTGTCATCCACAAGTATGCCAGTTTCATCTTTCCTATGGATCGCTAATCTGGTGGCCTGCGCTAAGGAAAGCTTATAACATCGAACTTATCAACAGGTTACAAAGAACTGCGGTTATAGGCGCAACGGGTGCCATGAGAACATGTCCAACCGAAGCCTTGAACGTTATCCCGCACCTTTTACCACTCGATCTTCACATTATGTATCTCTCATCATGTAGTGCGGTCAGGCTCCTTATCTTTATAACAGTATCCTGAATCTACTAGCCCCGTGCAGGGACGGGTAAGGAATATCACTGCAGCGCTCCCCAACAACCAGCGCTTGTCGTAAAAGGCGACTAAGGGGACAAATCAGATCTAGGCAATATAACACCCAAGTGAGCCTAGCGACACATATACTACCTTAAAAACCCTCCCACAAGTGGGCATGCGAGTCCGTGGGTTGGACTCGGTGATCACCGGTGTCATAGAAGAAAGATCAAACAATACTAAAACAGGAGAATGCACGTGTCAAACAATAAACACCATCACAATATGGTAATATTGCAAAACTGTATCATTATGGTAATACTTGCAAAAAGGAAAGGCATTACCCCGCCAGGCACTATCACTGCTGTGCATGGTACTGATCCTGGACCGAGCAGAAATGTTCGGGTCAGAGCTATACGGATTACGGGGGCTAGCAAAATAATGAAACAGTTTGAACGCAATTTGAGGGTCGCGAGTTGGAACGTTGGAAGCATGACCGGTCGAGTTACGAGCTGGAAGAGATGATGAATAGAAGGCGGGTGGACATCTTGTGTGTCCAAGAGACGAAAAGGAAAAACACCGGGAATCGGGCGCGTTTCTTGGAACAAGAGATAGAACAAAAGATTACAAGATGTTCTACTACGGAACGGAAAAGGCTAAGAACGGAATCGGTATCATCCTTGCGGCAAAGCTACTTGGAAACGTCTTGAACATTTCGAACTCCAGCGACCGTTTGATGTCTCTCAAAATAGTAATACAAGGAGAGCTGTGGAATATTGTCAGTGCATATGCTCCCCAAAATGGGTGCAATCAGAGCGATAAAGATGCATTTTGGGTAGATTTCCAAAATCTCCTTAAGAAAATCCCAAAGGAGTTTCAGAGACAATACCGTCTCTGAAGTTTCAGAGACAATACCGTCTCCTGCTAACAGAAATTTTTATGAAAACACCAAAGAAAAGCAAAATAACAAGGGTCTCTGAGAAAATCAAGTGGTACAATCTGGACAAAGAAAAAGGCGAGGCTTTTGTTTTCGTAATGAAAAATTACCTCTCTCACACCATCAACGGAGCTGAGGATGAAGAGTGCAGAGCACAAAATATGTGGGATTCCCTACAGCGAACTTGCTTAAAGAAGGCCAAATTACTGCTAGGAGCTTCAAAAGGCCACCATCAACACGCCAAAGAAACATGGTGGTGGAGTGATGAAGCTAAGAAGGTGATAAATGAAAAGAAAGCGGCTTTCAAAGCATGGTCAAAGTGCCCCTCTAATAATAATGACGAAAAAGTTCGCCTCGAAATGGAATACAGATGTTGCAAGAAAAAAGCGAAGAAGAAGTGCGCCCAGCTTCAAGCAGAGAGTACGGAGGGCCTGTATCGGGAGCTGGAGAAAATATTTTCCCCGGTTGCTGATGCAAACCAGGCTGCGAAGACACAATATGAACAAGAGCGCCACTATCTTCAAAATAGCCGCCCAAAGAAGCAGGAATGCTCAGGATATTCGTTCGTCAAAGTTCATTAGCAATGCTCATGGCCAGCTTCTTGTGGATGACGACAAAATTCTGCAGAGTTGGTGGCAATATTGTGAAGAACTTTTAAATGAACAGTTTCCCCGGCTATACTTTCCAAGAGCCACCCCTAACTGTGAAGAAATACCCGACATTAGAGTCGAAGAAGTTAGTGAGGCGGTCAAATACTCCAAAAAACGAAAAGCGGTTGGGCCAGACGAGATGCCTTCTGAGTTCTGAAGAAGATGGGAGACGTCGGGTTCAGATGGGTCAGAATTCTCATCTCCAAATTCGTGAGAGGTGATCCAATGCCGAATCAATGGAGGGAAAGTTACCTTCTCCCTGTATACAAAGGGAAGGGTGATACGCGAAACTGTTCGACAGACAACCACGAGATTTGATATGGGTGGCGCTTAGACATCGAGGGGTTCCAGAAACCTATGTACAGGTGATCATGGACATGTACGAAGGAGCAAAGACAAAAGTAAGATGCCCCGCTGGAGTAACCGAAGAGTTCCCAATCAAAGTCGGGGTGCACCAGGGAAGCGTTTCAAGTCCTTTGCGCTTTATTACAGTCCTTGATTATCTGCTTGAAGGTAAAGTGATGAAACCCAAGGTACATCAGTTATTCTTTGCTGACGATCATCATCCCTGCAACGAGCACTTGATGTGTGGGTGGACGTTTTGGAGGGAAATGAGTATCGCATTAGTTCAAAAAAGACAGAGTACTTGTGCTGCCTGTTCTCTGATCCACTCAGACTTATTCCAGACATTTATTTGAATGGAACAGTGCTTCCCAAGTGGGAAAAGTTCAAATATCTGGGATCTATGATCTATAGCAAAGCAACTTGTGATGACGACATCAATCATCGCGTAAGCCTAGGGTGAATGAAGTGGCGAGACAACTCCGCTATCTTCTGTGACAGAAAAATGTCGCCTAAGTTGAAAGGAAGGCTCTACACCGCAGTTGTGCGTCCAGCGCTCACATACGGTTCACAATGTTGGACGATGTACAAAACATATGAGAGTAAATTAACGGCAGCTGAGATGAAGATGCTTCGCATGACAGCAGGAGTGTCAAAGCTTGATCGAATAAGAAGTTTGAAGATCCGTGGAAGCTTTCACATCAAGGAAAGCATCGTACAAAAAGTAGAGCGCGACCGGCTCAGTTAGTATTGCCACGTTCAAAGAAGAGATCATTTGAACCCTGTTAAAAAGGCAATATCAATGCACGTTCCAAAGACATCGCGATGTAGGAAAGGCAGGCCTATAAACACCTGGATCAGACAAATGCGACGACATCGGCATTTCATTGGCCTCAGTAACCGAGTGATCCAAAATCGGCAGGCCTGCCGATATTTTCTGAGGTCAAATAGGCGAACCCCACAGGCGGATCAGTAGAAATGCGGTGAAGTGGGAGGGTTGTGATCCCTTGTTTTCGGATCATAACCTCGCTGATAAAAGAAGGAAGCAGAAAGAAGGAGTATCCTGAATCTACTACCACAGGATCTGGCAGATAATCTGACCGACTATATAATTCCCACAGTGAACTTTAGAAATGACGTTACGGTCAGATTCCAAACCAGGGCGGAATGGGAAACTGGCGAACTGACAAATGAGTTTGAAAAAACAATCTTCATCGACGATTCAAAAATGGACTGCGGCGTATTGATTCCCTCAATATTTCTAGGTCTTACCGGCTTCCTGATTCGTGCAGTGTCTTTCAGTTTTTGCAGTACGTGAGGCCTGCCGCCTATTTAAGCAAACCTCTACATGCCTTAATACCATTGGCATTCTCATTGACAGCCAGGCCGCTATCAAGGCTATAGTATCTGCCACTACATTTTCGAGGCTAGTAGAACAGTGCAAAACTCGCCTCGCTAGGTCATCGGTTAAGGATCTGTCTCCTTTGGGTTCCGGGTCACAGCAACATTGAAGGAAATGAACGAGCTGATGAACTCGCGGGGCAGGGATCTGCCCTTGATGTTTTCCTAGAAAAGGCGGCGAACGTCCCGTTGGGGGTCCTTAAAGGAGGCATCTTCGCGCATTATTTGCTAAAGGCTGATAGCAGATGGCACTGCGTGCGGAACTGTTTCATCTCCAGGCAGATGTGCCCCAAATACTTCCGAACGCAAGACCTACTAAACAGAAACCGTGCAGATATCGCAAGAGTTCTGGCAGTTAGTACTGGCCATTGGCCCATCTGGATTCATGCGCCCAGAATAGGTATTCCTTTTAATGTTCACTGTCGCAACTGCAATACTGCTAACGAGAAAGAAACTATCTTGTAAGTGTCCGCCTCTAGGCAAGCGCAGACAGCTCAGATTAGGTAAACCCTTTTTTGACAACCTGATAGCATTAGCGGAGATAAGCGTTGGGGACATTATCAGTTTCCTCAATGCAACGGGTGGATTTGAATAATCTTTGCCATTTCTTCCTTTCCCTACAAGCCACGCCCGTTTCACATCCGTTTAGGTCACTTGAGTTGTAGTATTAAAACGGCACTTTTTGTGCTAATTATGTATCAGCATGGTTTGCTGTTACAACCGCTTCTACCTGCCTACCTACCTATGCCAGTTTCATGAACGTCCTTTATGAATTTGGTTACACTAACCACTAAAGGATTCCTTCATCCTTTTAGAAGTAAAGGCTAATAGTACATAAGTAAAGAACTTCTTTCCAAAGTTCGGATAGACAAAACAAAAGGCTTCATCATTTCCAACTCTAAGGTTAGCATTAAAAAAAATAAATAAATATTTGGCGCAACAGCTCTTTATGTGCCAGGGCCTAGTTTCTCGCAACCACTCATGCTGTGTGCTTTATATTTTTCACACGAATGGAAGGGACCTACAGTTTAGTGCCGAATCCGAACGGCGATTTGAGAAGCTTTTTCGAGACACCAATACTCTCGGATGTTTGTCAGACGCTCGCGAGAGGTGGGACCGTAAAAAAACTTTTTTTGGTGTTTTCTAGGATTCGAACTTGGAACCTCATGCGTAGTGATCCGACACACTAACCACTTACGCCACGGCGCCCACAAGGTCTTAGGTCTTAGCATTGCTGGATATGAATTTCAGAAGGAAGATGAAATTGCTAATTTAGAAAGAATATCTTGGCAGGAGGTGCACGATCTGAGGTCTGAACTGTTTCGTAACCAATCATTATCAATATGCCGCGACAGCACTCATGCTAGAAACACTTGTTTAACTTCATTCAAATTGGATGTAAAGCTAAAATTCTCGAGACTTACTAGTAATAACAGACCTCCAATTCAATAGCACAGTCAAGTTCAAATTGTGTTGCACAAAAAAACATGTTCCATTTGAATTGTTATGTTTAAACATATATTGTACATTTATTTGGGAACAATCGATCAAACTTTAGGTGAAACTTTTTACTACTGAGTTCATTTCTTTCTTTTGTCATGAATTCATTTTATGCAAACGTACACCCCCGATATATAAAGCGACGAAGTTAACGTGGTGCATAGATAATGTCAACTTCCAGATATCCTTGCGTTATGCTTGTCGGAAACACGCAACCCTTATAGTTGGCCTATGAATGTTGGCCTCCACAACACAACCATAGAAGATATAGCACGTCGGGTGTGCTGTATTTGGAGCATGACATTATGCATGCTTTCTTATAGGGAATGGGTAAGCCAAGCAGTAAATCCTTGGCATTGGAAGTATCCAATTTGCCAACGGCACTCTGTTAAGAAGGGCTACATTCCTGTGAGATTTAAATATTTCATGTTTTAGTTATTTTATTTCATTGGAATGTAACGCGAACATGCAACACAAAAAAGTGGAATTAAGTGAAATGTTGAAAGGAAAAAAAGAAATAGCTACTATTAGCAGGCGTAATTAATATTTATTCTTTATTTTGAGTCCTTAATCGGGGATATTTTACTGAGTCACTATTGTTTGGCATAAGTCACGCTTTTACTACATATAATTGTTAATTTATTCCTTTAATAAGTTTTTCTTGTAACGAAGTCAATATACGTATCACGTGATGGGCGTAAAACAAAAACTGAAAAATGCATAGTGAAAATGCGGAACAAATAATGAAATCATTTTTTAACTCAAAATTGATTACAAAATCCAATCAGTTTATTTGGTTAAAAAATAATAAACAAGAGGTGGAGGTGTAGATTCAGGTCACCAACGACTGGCATAGGCCAAAGTAATATGTGAGCACAGAACTCATACAAACACATGTATTTGGCACAATACCCCATGAGGAGCCGGATAAATGATTGGCTAGCAGAGGCCGGACTAAAACTAGCTGACCCTAAAACAGAAGCTGTCCTCATAACCAGTCGGAAAACTGTAGAGTTTGCCAACTTACAGGTTGGTAACGAAATAATCAGGTCCAAGGAACCGGTTAAATACCTTGGGGTAATGCTGGACAACAAACTGCAGTTAAAAACACACACACACACACACACACACATCAAGAAAGCATCGCAGCCGCATGAAGCTCTCTCGCGCATACTGCCTAACATTGGTGGACCTGGATACGCAAAAAGGATCCTACTCTCCAGAGTTGTCACACAAGTTCTGTTATATGCCACCCTAGTCTTGGCGCAGGCATTAAGGTCGAAGGAGACCAAAAGAAGACTATCGTCAGCGTACAATATACATACTCTGCGCGTTACGGACAATCAGCAGCTTTCGTACCATCTTAGACGAAGCCGCCTTTGTTATAGCTGGAATGGTCCTCATCAATATTTTTGCAGATGAAATGTTGAGGACATATAGCAGAAGAGCCTTAAGGCAACACTATGCCATTAAGATGATCCAACTCAAGAAAAAGCAACGTCAACAGCTATGTCGCAAGTTCGTTCGGATAACACAACGAAAGGACAGATGGACATACAAACTTATACCGACAATCCAGGACTGAATAAGTCCTGAACATGGAGACTGCAACTACATGCTTACGCAGTTTTTGTCTGGCCATGGTGGTAACCGCAAGTATCTCCACCGGTTTGCACACGACAGCTCACCATTTTGCCCTGAATGCCCAAATGGAGATGAAGAGACGGAGCACGCAGTATTTTATTGCCCACGCTTCATGGTATGGAGAACTACTCTGCCCAGTCCGACGCTAATCCTCGATCACATGTTGCAGTCGGAGGAGAATTGGGCGGAAACATGTGTTTTTATAACAATTGTACAAAATGATTTACGGAGAATAGAAAGGCTAAGAAAAGCCTTAGAAGCTGCAGAAATCTCCGAAGCTGGTGACATAACACGAAAGGCTTGATTTGCTTACCAACCCCGCGAAGTAATACTTAACGTCAGTCCCGCGGGGAAAGTGGTTGAAGTGCTTAGGGTGTGTGTTTAGTACGTAGGCGTATTCCTAGAATCGATTAATCAGGCTTGCGAATCGTGCATGCTAGAAGCACTCGGGCTACAAGTATCTATGAAGATTATACATCCGTGGCGCGACAAAAATAAAACAAAAGCCCATGAAGGGCCTAGCCCGAGCTTCTCACATCCACTCGTGTTGTGTGTTTTATATTTTTCGCACGAATGGAAGGAACCTACAGTTGTGTGCTGTATCCGAAGGACAATTTTTATTTAGTTTTTGAGAAGCTTTTTCATGATAACAGTTCTCTCGGATGTTTGTCAAACAATCGCGAGAGGTGGGACCATGAACAAACTTTTGGTGTTTTCTGGGATTCAAACATTGAACCTCACGCGCAGTTGTCCGAAATGATAACAATCTATTATGTTATAATCCCACATCTTTTTGAGGAAAGGCGTCACTCAAAAGTCCATAAATAAGCAGAGCTATTGCACTGCTATGTTGTTCCTTTAGACTTTTATTTTTATTCTTTTAAGGAACTACGGCGCCTGTCGGGGAAACCTCCCCCACGCCACAATTTTATATATTTTCTGATAATATATGATACAATGTACTTGAAAGTACATTCTTTAAAATGTACTCATTGGGTTTTTAGTAAAAAGAATTCGCAAAATTTGCCCTATTTTATAGGTAACTACCTCCAGGTATGTGTAGCCCCTTAAATAGCTTTAAGTTTGTCAATTTCAGGAACATTTCAGTTAAATGTTCAGGCTATAAAGTTTACAGGTTGTAGAATACAAAAATAATATTTTTGAAAAATCGATTTGTCCCACCTAGTTGTATGTAGCCCTTTAAGGGTCGTAATTTCACAATTTAAATAGACTGAGTGGGTCATACATACATATGTAAGTCCGCAGGAACTTTATGTAAACTTATGATTATCTTAGGTAAGTCCACGAGCAAAACATGAATGAACTTATGATCTGAAGAATTAAGACGTTCCGCTTGGTATGAAATTAATTACCAGCATGTGGAAGTTGATGTTGAACTCATAGCACCTTTCTAGATTTTTACTGATGAGTAGCGACTGGTCAATTGCGAGCTTGTTAGATTTAAAGCTATGACATTTGACAAATCGTCAAATGTCTGGCAATTCCTGTTTGCAAATGCAGTTATTTTTAAAATGCATCCTATTACCTCATTTGCACCTTTAAGGATAAGTATAGGTTTTCTTTCCAGTTTTTAGAGAAATTCTGACCAATCTTAATACAACTTCGACTTTACGACCGCAACGACTGGACACACCGAGGACAAGATGACGACAGCAGCAGATAGAAGAACAATTAGGAAATGCCGAACCCTACCTCGTGATGAAATATCTAACGGTTGTCCCGGATTGTTGTATTTGAAATTAACGGTGGTTTTAGTAGGTGAAATGTCCACAAAATTATTGGGTATTTCCTATTGAAAGAAACATACCAAGTTTTGAAAGATTGTAAGAAAAAAAAAATTTTTTTTTTCTTTGCTTTATTACCGCATCTTAAATAACTTTGCATTTATACTATTCCGGCTGAACTTCTAATCTAAATATTTTGCAAACGAATAGCATATACTAGTACGAGTACACATACATATATGGGTGTACTCGTATGTACTTTTTACGGGACAAGATTTTGGCAGGTGATTCGCATACCATATTCGAAGCGTAATATGGTGTATTTTTGCTATTCCAATCACGTTCCAATTCAGATATTACTTTAGCTCTTTTTCAACATATTCTCCTAGGTCTACATACTTTTCTTCCGCAGTTACTTCTATGCAATAAGAGCAAATTATCAAAGCATTTAATATTGATAAAGATGCCTTTCTAATAATGAAGGGCCTTGTGGGACACCACATCGAATCTTAAGTTCGTCGTGCATTCATTACGTGCCGCATAGGCTAAGGTACACAATGTTCGTCCGCCATATCAGATAATGTGAATTGTGTAATAATTCATATCCGTATTACCGAAACTTACAATATGTATACGCAACAACTTGTAATAAACTTTTTGTCAATCCAAGCTAAGCCAGTAAAACTCTACGACTATTTGAAAATGTTTTTTTCTTTATTTCATACTAGTTGACCAGTGCTCTCCTTGCTTCACCCGCATTTTAGTTAACGGTTATTAACTTGTTGAAATATAATTGCCAACTACTCCTATATACAATACCGAAAATGTGTAAACTCAATTATAACTTTCCTTGTGGGAATCCCCACCAGAGTACAACACAAACCCGCTCACAATACACAAATTATTTTAAATCCATTAAAATATTCTAAAATGTGGACAAATCCAACGATCAACAGCGCACCTAACAAAATGGAAAAATATTGCAATGTTTCTATGTATTGTACATATGTACGCGTTTATTGTCAAATCTCTTAATTCCACGAAGTTTTGATAGCACATACATATCTTATTTAACAAAGTGTCTTAGATTTGGCACTGATAATGTTTTTTTTTTTTTAAGTTTTACTCTAGAAGATATCATACACTAAATTATAAAACAGCGCACCCATATACTCACATAAAGGGTGTCCCATAATTCGCGCAAAATGTAATTTTGATAGAAAATACAGATTTTTAATTAGAAAGCTTACATTTTTTATCGATTCATAGAGTATACAGATTGGGGTTATGTATGGAATAGCACATCGGATAAATGGCCGCCACGGCTTTGCTGGCAAGTACGTACTCTTTTATTGAAATTTTCTATGACCGTTTCGCATTAATGTGGCTGAATTTCATTAACACACCTCCCAATTTCCTCTTTTAAGGCGTTGGTGGTCGTGGGCTTGTTTGCACAGACCTTTGACTTAAAAAAAACCCAAAGAAAAAAGTCCAATGGCGGTAAATCGCAAGATCTAGATGGCCAATTCTGATCACAAGAACGGCCGATTACACGATTAGGAAATGACTCATGCAGTAATTGAATTGTTTCTCTGGCTGTATAGCATGTGGCACTGTCTTGTTGAAACCACATGTTGGTCACATCCATACCTTGTAACTTAGGCACTAAAAACTGGGTTATCATGTCACGATAACGAACACCATTAATTGTTACTGCCTGACCAGCCGCATTTTCGAAGAAGAATGGTCCGATAATGCCTCCAGCCCGTAATCCGCACCAAACAGTCACGCGTTGTGGATGCATTTGTTTCTCAACAATTACTCCTGGGTTTTCTGAACCCCAAATGCGACAATTTTGACGATTAACGAAGCCATAAAGATGAAAATGAGCTTCATCATTTTGTACGAAAATTGCGGACTGTATCTGACAAACCTTCATTATTTTTAAAATATGGTATTGCTCAACAATGAAAATGCGTTGTTCTTTCGTATAGCGCTCCATTTTTACTAACCCCGAAATGTCAGCTGTCACATTGTTATCTTTTTTTCCGTTGGCACCACTGTACTATCAAATGGCACTTACTGTTGCAGCGATAGTCACTGCTGCATGACTGCTGGTAGTTGTCTCCACTGAAGTAAAATTTTGGATGATGGACTGATTAATTGCTTTTAGCATTAATCAGCTTCTTCAGGACAAGGCAGAAGGATGATGTATACCTTAAACGAATCAGCGGTGAATTTACTAAATTAATTTTTTTTTCTGCTTTTTCAATCCGATGAGGCATTACTGAGCTAGGGCTGTATAATCACCTTTTAGTGACGGAAAATTCGATCTCAGCCCCTTTTATGTCACTTAGACCTCGAATTTCGAAAAATCCCTTCTTATCTGGTATCTAAGCAAAATAAGGAATAACTGTGCAAAAATTGCAAGTACCTACGCCCACCAGTTTTGGAGAGACCGTGTTCACAAGGATACAAGTCCTAGCATTTATAGTATTTATTAAGACAAGCGGGTATCTGGCGCACTGTGGCCCCAAATGCTAAGAGTCGTGACAAAATTCAAATTTTCGGTGTGTTAATTACGCGCCGTGGCGTAAGTGGTTAGTGTGTCGGATCACTACGCATGAGGTTCCAAGTTCGAATCCCAGAAAACACCAAAAAGTTTTTTCACGGTCCCACCTCTCGCGAGCGTCTGACAAACATCCGAGAGTATTGTTGTCATGAAAAAGCTTCTCAAATCGCCGTTCGGAGTCGGCATTAAACTGTAGGTCCCTTCCATTTGTGTGAAAAATATAACGCACACAACATGAGTGGTTGCGAGAAGCTAGGCCCTGGCACTTTAAAGAGCTGTTGCGCCAAATATTTATTTATTTTTATTTTTTTTTAATTAAGAAAGAAAATAAAATTGGTTTCTCAAAGAAAAATAAACAGAGCTTCAAACACAAGAAAAAATTGTTTGACTGGATGAGCCGTTTGATTTCTAGAGCTCTTCTAATTTGGACGACTTTGATCTTCGGTAAAAAAAATATATGATATGACGTCGCTCATTTACTTGAAGACTGTCATAACTCAAAAAACGCAATTTTTGAGTTAATGATGCAGAATTAATCGTTTTACCATGCTTCATATTGTGTAAAAATTTCATATTAATATCTTGTATACTCTCCGCGTTAGAATTATCTAAGATCTCTTCTTCTTTCCTGCAAGATGTTATTCAATTCAAAACATTAAATACGTTTTCTGTAAAATCACTTTTTTTGATTTATGCCAGTCTTCAAGTAAATGAGCGATGTCTCATGTTTCCCCGTACAAATTTCACATATTCACCAAACAATAGACTTTCCTTTGATTACAGTTCGGTTAGGTTGTCCTTTAAGTAAATTAAAATATTAAAAAAAAATAAATAAAAGAAAATTTCACTTAATATTTTTAATAAATTTTGTATTATAACATATTTTTAAGTACATTTTTTAACTTTTCATAGAGCTGCAAAAAACAGTTCACGAAGGCAGGGAAAATATTTAACAGTATCTTGGATATTAGTTATTTTCTAAACGTTGTGCAAAATTGCAGCTGCCAGATATTGCCGATTAAAACAAGTATTTCAATTTCATACTTGAAAGGTCACCTAAAAATTGTTTTTTTTTTTTTTTTTTTAGGTTTGAGTGTAAAAATGAGACAAAGGGTTTCAAAAAATCATTTCTCTTTCATTTAGTGTGATATATCTGTTTATTTGTTAAATCAAAACTGAATGAATTTTTTTTTTTTAATTTTTTTCAAACTACCTACTTAATTTAATGTTTTTGAAACACTATTTCCGGCACACTTTTTAGACTTTTACTTACTTACTTAGGTGGCGCTACAGTTCGGGGTGAACCTGGGCCTCAACCAACAAGCCTCTCCATTTAGCTCGGTCTTTAGCTAATTGCCTCCAGTTGCGCACTCCAAGTTGGTCGAGGTCCCCTTGAACTTGTGCGCGCCACCTACGGCGATAATTCCCTCTACTGCGTCGTCCCTCGGGGTTAGATTCGAAGACTCTGCGGGCCGGAGCGTTGGTGTCCATTCGCTCTACATGTCCTAGCCATCTCAGACGTCCAATACGCAGTTTTTTGACTAGGTCGATGTCGCTGTACAGCTCGTATAGTTCGTGATTGAATCTTCTCCTCCAAAACCCGTCAACGCAAACGGGACCGAAAATCTTACGAAGAATTTTTCTCTCGAAGCAACCAAGGATATCTTCATCCTCTTTTAATAAAGTCCATGTTTCAGCGCCGTGAAGCAGGACTGGGATGATCAAGGTCTTATATAGAGTCTCCTTAGTTGTTCGAGAGAGGGCTTTTGGTTGAGTTTAAAAAAAAGTCCACAAAAGTCTGACCTGAATCCAACGGGAAATAAATTTCTATATATTTGTAAATAATTACTGAAAAACTTTGGTGCAGAAACTTGCGAGAACTTTGTGCAAGAGAGATTTGATTTGCCGAGGTTCGCCAAATAAATTTTTTTTTCTCTCTCTCATTGGAGAAGCGCAGCGCTCATTTTGACTTTTTTTGCTTGCAAAAATTGTAACTCTTAAACGAGTAAAGGAGTCGTGACAGTTTTTTTTTTTTGTTTAAAGAAAATCCCCAGGGCTTTAATATGTATGCATTTTGAGAAAAATGCTTTATAGGGTGTTTCAGAATCTTCTGCTGAAATAAGACTTTCTCACCACAGATGATAAACATAATATTTTACTCTAAAAATATTTAAAAGTTTATGATTGAAGTAATAAGAGGGCGTTTAAAAGCTAATCCGAGGACAACAGTGGTGAACAAAAGTAAACGAACCATTTTTAAATGTTTTTTTGTGTGTATCAAAAGAGCATTTTTTTGTGGCACATGAAATTATAGTAGATAATAAAACAGTTCAATGATCCTCTTCAAGTCAAACAGTGAAGAAAAAAGTAAACGGACCAAACATTTAAATAAAAAAAAAAAAAAAAACTGATTTGTTGGAAACTTTCGTCAATGTCCGGAGTTATGTCTACTAATCTTATCATTTCTGGAGAGTATTCGGGCTAATACCGAAGATTACCTGAAAATTTGAGCTCAACCTGCTTGGTGGTTATGGACTCCATAGCATAGATACAAACATAGGTGCTTTGAGTTTTATATATAGGTATGCGTATGATATATAGATAGTTCTTTCGACCGAAATTCTTTTTATCAGAATGTGTTTATTTTTTTTTTTAGCCTTGCCCTAATATAAGCTTATGCTTACTTTATTTTGAGACCGCAATTCTAAGACAAGTTTATATCTAATTTTATTTTTCATTTTTTAATATTTTTCGGCTTCTACGAGTATTGTCATTGAATCCGCATCCGTAATTGCGGATATTTTTCATAGTGATCCGTGGAGCGAAATTTAGGTTAGACCTTATGACCCGTTAAATTAGAATTCAATGGTTCACGTGAAGATATTTGCGGATTTACAATATCTAGGCAACGGTTGTACAATCCTTTCTGCAAACTTCTGAACAGAACATGTAAGAAGTACCACAACTTGTACACCATATGGTCTCCTCATCCCAGACTTTTCTTTTTGATTTCGTATAACAAGTTTACATAGGTTATTTGTAACCGCACATTTTATATAAGTAATACGATAATTATTATTATTTTTCTACTTATATATAGTGTCTTATTTTATTAAACTATATAAATGACAAAAATGAGCTGTGAAGGAAAATACAAAAAAAACCCTTCAATTAAAAGAACAAAAAAAAAATTGTTCGCTTCATAAAACAGAAAATTGGATATAAAAATATTGTACATTGAAGAGTGGAGAGATTAATAAATGTTAAGTACTAACATAAAAAAATAAATGAATGGAAAAATAGATAAATAATAAATAAATAAATAAATAAATAATATATACAATATATAAATAAATAAATAAATACATAGATAAATACATGACCAGAGGATTGTCAACAAAACTACATCTTGTGAGAAATTTGTCTCTAAGTTTTTGGATCCTAAGAGAGATCAATTCAACATTCGCCTTTTCATGGAGGTCTAAGGTTGAGTGGCGCCATGGCAAGCTAAGCATCATTTTTAATATTTTGTTTTGTGATACTTGCAATTTTTTTATATGGCTGGTTGCAGAGTCGCCCCATACTTGGCAACCATACAGTAGAAATGCCTGAAAGATAATTTTGTGAAGAATAATTTTATTTTCATTTGAGAGTAAAGACTTTCGAATAATGAACGGATACAACATCTTAATCGCAACGCCGATTTTCTTTAGCGTATTATTAATGTGGTTTTACAACATTAATTTAGTGTCCAAATGAATACCTTATTATCTTATCGATGGTTCCTAATTTAAGTTGGTTCCATTTACTTGGAATTGACTGATGGGTAGAAAACAGGCTTTTCTTTTTCCTTTAACTTTATTTTCCATATGCTGGAATATTTCATTAATAGATCCATCCTCTCTTTTAAATTCCTCCCCAATATTAATGGGATGAAAAATAGCTATGTCACATTTCGGTAAACTGGGAAAATCGGACGTATCCGTATACATATTATAAAGCACCGGTCCAAGAACCGAGCCTTGTGGTACATTGGAAGTAAAGACAACCAAATCGGAAACGCTGTTATTTACGTGGACATTACAACAACGACTAGACAAGAAAGACTGTACTACTTTACAAATCGACGGAGGAAAACCTAAATTTATCACTTTGTATGTTAGACCATCATGCCAAACCGAATCAAAAGCCTTCTCGATGTCTAGAAGTATCATACCTGTAGATTTAGCTTGTGATCGATTATTTTTAACAGCGTAACAAATTCTAAGTACCTGATAGCAAGTATTGCGATACCGTCTCAAGCCAAATTGTTCTTTAAGATAAATGTTGTGATTACTGATAAATTTTAAAATTTGTTTTTGTATAACTTTTTCATACAATTTACTAAGATTGCTTAGTAAGCTTAAAGACTTATAGCTTTCTGGGCACTCTGGAGGCTTATACATCGGGGAAGTATTGTGGTTCCACAGGCCAGACTCCTTCCATGATTCCACTAATTACAGAACGAAGCATCCCTGGCGTTAGAATTATCACATCATTTGCATAAGCGACCGCTTTAACCCCACCTCTGTCAATTCTTAACCATAAGGAGAGGGGTATTAGGCCATCCTGAAATGTTAAAAGGATTTTGCCTAGATTGAGCAATTTTAGTTCTTAACATGAAAATTATCCAATGATTAATAAATCCCATTACATTTAGCTGAATGAGCAATTCTCGAATGGATTATTGAAAGCACCTTCAAAACCATCAAGATCGCTACGAGATATTGTTTTGTTTTGCTTTCTCATAGTTCCTTCTGATTTCATGGGGAACCATGTCGAGAATCTTTCGAATGTAAGTGTCTTGGATTGGGTTTCAAGTAGCAAAGGAGTTAAGCTAGCAGGTCTAAAGATATTGGACTGCCTATTGCCTGACAGGCAATATCACGCCTAGACCAATTGATTTAAATAGACAGAAGCTGGTAAGGAAGTTTTTAACTAAATTGGCTATGGTTTGTTAGTACAATCCATCCAATTAGTATCTAAACTTTTAATAAACGACGTTTAAGAGTACATTTTAAGCGAAATCTTGCCAAGCCAAGTGATATCATTGATAGTTTGGATGGATTACAATGTGATTTCTTGTTAGCTCTTGTACAGTGTGCATCAAAGTTACGACACTAGCAGATGTGAAATTAGATAGGTCTTCATTCAAACATGGAAGAAGAAGCCTTGATATATTTTATCGGACGCGACTGTGCACGCATCATTCATTGCGCTATAAAGGGCATTAATCTTGCCAGAAAAATGAAGAAAACACGGCAAGCCACCAACCCTTGAATGCATTGTTGGAGGAATTTTTAAAAAGCAAGAAGAGATATAGCCGTTGATGTCATAACGTGCATAATGATAGAACTACTTGCACAAAAAATACTAAGGAAAGAGCTTGAGGAGTGCAATTAAGATGAATAGGGAAGCGGGGCCCAAGTCTCACTGTCAAGAAATGTTTAAAAGGTGGTACCGCAGGGATCAGGGGAGAGGGGGAGGTGCTTTTTGGTGGGTACAAATTCCACACTGTTACTAAGTACGGGCTCAGTTTCGTCTATTGAATATGCTCCACCACCCAGCGCAAGAATCGCCTTAATCATGACGTTTAGTTCCTCTATAGATTAAATCTTCGGGTAGTATATTTCGGAGAGCTTTGAGTTGATCACTTAATTTTTTTTCGGTTATTCTTAGACAATACTTTAGCGAATCTGTCAAATCTGCCTTTTCAAATAGCTTATTTAGTGGACTCAGTGAAGATACTCTTATTCAAGAAATCATACATATTAGAACATTCCTTTATTAAAGGAAGAGTTTACAAATATTTATTTTTTTCTTACTGAAAGCCCATATTCGTATTTTGTTTATTGTTATATGAAACAGTAACACCATACCAATAACACTTTTTACTGGATGACATTTTAGCACTATAGCTGAACGCCATATCTACAATAGGAGTCAAAACGGTGGGAAATAAAAAAAAAAACTTGCTTTTAAATGGCCTCAATTATAACTTTGTGAAAATGCTGTAATAACAGTAAAATATTTCCGCTCCTGTTTCACGATTGTGCCCATTTATCCTCTTAAAACACTCGTAACACATAAAACTGTTTTCCGACGACGACGGTTTATTAAATTTATTTCGAAACTCATTTCCATATCAACTACTCGCACATACACATATATACACGCTCCCATCAGCACTTACCTTTGCCACATTTATCAATGTGATTGGTGACGGGCAATTCTTCGACACACTGGCAGGACTTTTTCTTGGGGTCACATATCGATCCAGGAAATCCACACTCGAGTGTATTCTCGCACTTGTCGCCAAATTTCTTCTTTCCCCGGACGGCGTAATCTGCAAAAACAGAGACAAGAACGTGAAAACTTTAAAGACAGCAAAACAAATTTACTCCCTCCCAGAGTGTAATAAATAAATAGAACCCCAACAGATACGAATACGAAATCCAAACTTAATTTATTGGTCTAAGCGATTTGCATTGCGTTTTATTGCGTTTAAAAAAGGATTTGTTGTGCGGCGTGGTGGTGGTGGCGGTGGTGGTAGAGAACTTTAAATCACTTTTCGCCGCACTCAACCCGATTTAACCTGTCAGGACGGCAGTGAATCGATTCTCAACCTTTATAACACCTAGAGAGTACAAAAAAAAAGGACCTTCACTCAGAATGATTAATGGCTAGCTAAAGACTTTACACTGTGTGTGTGGTTAAATTCGCATTAAAGTTCCTCTAAATTTGGTCTTCCTTTTTGTGCGGATTTGTGTCGTTCGGCCCCATTTTCGTTTGCATTTTCTCCCCCGAGGAGGATTAAAATTTAATTTGCATTCAAATACTCACTGGTATGGAAGTGGAAGTATGGAAAATGATTTAATGGAGATTGATTAATATTCGCACACCTTAGATGTGATGAAAGCTTATGTACGAGTATTGCAAGGATTCATGCAACATTCAGTATGAGGCGTAAAGTTTTACTTGCAGTTTCTTCTTCCGGTATTTCCCTCATTTTCTAGATACGCGCTAACTTTGAGATAATAAAAATTTAATTATACCCCAAGATATGGGGAGGTTCGCGAAGTTTATAAGAGTTTCTGACTTTGTTTGGGTTTAATTGAAGGAATTGAATTTTCATGAATATTGATGGAGTTTTATCAATTTTCCTTTCGTTAAAAGATATTTCGTGAACTTTACAGAAGCAATCTGCTGTGTACTCTAATCTCTTCCAATCGAGAAGAAAATCTGAATTGCTGGATTATAAAGAAGTCTGCGACGAAAAGAAAAAGCGAAAACGAAAGATTTTCGAGGGCAAATTAGTTTTTTTTTTGGCAATAAACAGTGGGCGGAGAAGAAGGGGTGGAAAATAATTGAGAAAATGAAATTTGTTTCATTCAGCAGGAATAAAATGCCATGAGGTTGAACTTATCGGAAGCAGGTCGTTGGTTTTATTTTCATTTTTACACAATGACATGAAATCGATGAGAAATAAAACTGGCTGGCATTCCATGGTAACAGGGGCATCCTGTTGAGCAATGTGGCGTCTTGATTTCTTTATTTTGGAGACGAAGGTTTTAATTTTTTTTTTGAGTATTGTAAATGTGATGGGGGAACTATTTTGGAAGAATTTAGATTTCGATTGCGTATTGATCTTAGAAAGATATCTAAGCTGTGGCAGCAATTGGTTAAGTTGATTAAATGTATTTCAATTGACTCCGAACGACTAGTTTATATGAGAGATAATTAACACCGATGAATTGGACAGAACATCACAATGGGCAGCTACAACTTCGAGGTAGTAAGGGCCTTTGTCTATCTTGGCTCTACTCTACTACGACATCAGCGCAGAATAACTCTTCCCAATTGCTGTTTTTTGGAGCTAAAAAGGCAACTCAACAGTAAAGCCCTACCTCAAATAACTAAAAAGACTCTATATAAGATCCTGATCATCCCAGTCCTGCTTTACGGCGATGTGTCTCCTTGTGTTGCGCACAAGTTCAAGGGACCTCAATCAATTTGAAGTACGCAACTGAAGGCAATTAGGTGAGGACCGTGCTAAATGGAGAGGCTTATCGGTTGAGGCCCAAGTTCACCCCGAACTGCAGCGCCGCTTAAGTAAGTAAGTAAGATTAGTTTCTAGCTTAATCAAATGAGAAGCATTTGTTGATATATATAAGAGAGTGGTAAAGATTACAGCGATTTTGAAGATAAAATGGTGTCTGGTGATCGTGAGGGAACTAGTCTCATACCTTAGGCTGAGATGCCATCGTGAACTATTCGTTTATACTTTTCGTAGCATGGTCGAAGGTGAGGCAAGTAGGATGACCCACCTTTTCATGATATCATTTCCTGGAAGCTCATCTTCGACAGGACTGTCTCAGGGAATAGAATATGAAGGAACAGCTAACATCAATTTCATGGAACTGTGCGCTCGTTAGTTGTGAAAACGATAACAAGCTCATCAATTTTGCTGCAAGCTGCATCTAGTGTCAAGAGGAATACATCCTAATTGATACTTTAATGATATCTTTGATACCTTTAAAAGAAAAAGTCGATGGAGCTTGTACCAATCATTTTGTAATGTCTTTACTAAAACAAAACTGACAACACTATTTCCGCCATTAAAACTGCCAGGTATAGAGAGTTATGCCATACTGTCTATTACTTGAATACATACCATTTCCCTGGAGAAGTACATTGGCAACGTTCATTCCTAAGGTTAGAAATAAAGAACACCACATCAATCTAACTTTCATTACGAGTATACTTAAGAATCGAGAAAGCTATGGGTAACTTTATCAGAAGAAAGTTCCAAAAATGCGTGTGTACACGTGCATACGTATCAAAAATCAATATCTATGCAAACTGCGTTAGACGAGCTAACGTAGTCTATAAAAAGATCCCTAAGGTCGATGAAACTATTTATTTCTCTATAAAAGGAGTTTTTAACAGCATTTCACAGGAAGTGAATATGTTCCAATTACTCAATTTGTATCTTGATAATAACTTGTGCCATCTAAAGATTAATGCAATCTATTGTGAAAGATTTTTTATGAATATATAAATATGAAATATGAAATAAAGCCATTACAACAGCATTATCAAATAGACCAGCCCTTTGCACAAATCACCGATAGAACAAAGTTCCACTAAAAATGATGTGAATCAAGGCCGTATGGGATCCGGGCACTCTTGATATGAAGCCCAATAGTAGGCGAAGTGTTTGATATGTTACCATTTAAGGTTGACTATCAAATAGACCTGATGGCCCGCTGTACTCTAACAAGGCATATTCACTACTGATTAACGATTGCGCACAGAACCAAGAGCTCTAAATCTGCCCGATGCTTTCGTAAAGCGAGGAAGGTTAAACTTTTCAGCTCGTCTTCCCTACGGAAATCTTTGCCTAAGGTAGCCGTCCGAAGACTGGACATTCAAAGATAAGATGTGAAGCTTGCCTGCCTGAAGACAGCATTCACATCACCAACGGCCTTAAGATGCTTCTTTAAAGATGAGACCTACTAGAGTTCTCAAGTCACGTCTGTTAAGTTCGAACAGGTATTTAGCTACATTTTCTTTGGTTCGTCTAACAGCCTCTTCGAATAACGACATAAACTCAGTCCATGCCTAAGAGTGTATCCGCCGTACTGCAGACGTAGCAGCTCAGTCATTACACGTTTGTTAATCGATAAGCAGCAGCCTAAAGGCTTAGAATTTACGAAATAAGTTTTAATTTTAGTAAAAACCACAGTGATCACTTTATTAAAAAAAAAACAAAAAAAAACGTGTGCCTCATCTAAGACCTACCCTGCTTGGCGGAATCGACTATGGACAAAAGTTAGAAGTCAAGTACCTAAGAATTATTCTGGGTTGACATCCATGATGAAAAAAAGTCGTTAGAGTAGTCACATGCAAATGGCCTGCAAGAGCCTAACAAATAATATATATCCGTAGCAATGTAGTCATACACTTTGTGCTAGAGGGTGAGACCAATTATTTGGTATAGCGCTAGCTTGTGTCAGTAGGACTAACTTGTACAAGGTGAAGTAGAACCTTGAGCATTTAAAGAGATTGGCTTACATATGTTTTCATATTTTTTTGTATTTTATTAATCATATCCATCAAAACTTATAATACGCTTAAATAATCCTCAACCTTTTACCTCCTCATCTAGTAGTACAGAAAAAACTACCTCATTGATGAGAATCTCAAAAGAGGGAATAATGAGAGGAAAATGCGTCTGCCTAATGGAATAGGACTCAATGATGGAGTGCCATCAACATTAATTCTTCCACCAGTATTTTTTTACACTTATAAAATCTTGCTAGAACAACGCACCGGTGAAGGATTAGTTAGAGAAGTTAGATAGTTTTGAAGTCTGCTTACATCTTCTCCGACGAGGAGTGAAAGCAAATTGGGCCTGCGTTATAAATATTATTTCATCTTCGAAGAACTTTTCATTAACCCTCCGATGGGCGACTAGGTCCCTAGGGTTTTTTGAGAGTTTTTGAAGGGACCTGTGTGTATTATAGAGTGGGGATTATGGAAAATAAGGGTTTACGAATCATGTTCATTCGTGTTTAGTTTTGGTAAGCTAGTGTAAGACAATCGATCTATAAGCAAACATCGCTACTGCCGAATTTTGTTCGTGGAAAGTTTCATTGAATTTGTCGGTAATTATACAAGCTGCACCTGCGGATACAGGTTGGAATGTTGCAGATTTGGTGATTAATAACCATACACGCTACCAACTAATGATCGAGAAGGAAAAGCGTGCAGTGGATGAAAGATATGCTGCATTTATGAATGAGGAGAGCGATAATGAAAATGATGTTAATCTGTTCGAATGTGACAATAACGCTGACCTGACAAATCATCGGAAAGATGCTATTGATGTGCCCGATGTCGAAAGCGAAGTGAATATGTAAATGAATGATGCTGAACGATAAAGATGACGATGGTGAGATAGAACAGCTTCGTAAAGAAGCTGCTACTGCCAGGGCTGCCCGCCATCGGGCTGAGACTGGTGCTGCCCATTTTATTTCCAAATATGTGATGAAGTGGTACGAAGATCCACTAACGTGTAGTCGTATTCGTCCTCATAACATTATCGGTTACACCAGAAGCAAGCCAGGACCATTAAAGAACATGATTCAAAATCTATTTACAATCTTTCATTCTCTAATCACCGAGGATATGGCGCACATCATCATACGAGAAAGGAATCGCAAAACCAAGCAGATAACAGCTACAGGGGGTGGCAATGGTGTAGTGGTAACGTCGTCAATTGCCACGCTAATGGTTCATGGTTCAAATCCTGATGTCAGCAAGGATTTATTAATTTCTCATGAAATATATAAAGTTAGTCCGATCGATGGAATAAAGCGAATCCAACTAAGCAGAAACAATGCAAACTGTTGACTCAGAAAGAGTTTGATGCTTTTTTTGGCTTTCATTTTGTATGCTGGGACGTGTGAATCAAACAGCGAGCCTGCTAAGGAACTATGGGCCCAACAGATGCTCCAATATGCAAAGCCGCTTTATCGTATAATCGCTTCGTGTCCATTACAAAACTCATTGGCTTTGATAACGCAATAACACGGCCAGAGAGATTACTCACCAGCAAAACTGCCGCTATTGATGATTTGTAGCTTATGCTGCAGGCAAATTTGGGAGCAGCTTACAATCCGCACGATTCGATGACCCACTCAAGTGTATGATTTATGATGGAAGCATGCCAGATCAGGAGCGCGAGATTAATCAAGGCTAAAATGTCGTATTTCGATTGGCTGAAAAATGCCAATCGAACAATTTCAACATTGGATGTGGCAAAACTATAGATGAGACGAAAAACTGCTTATATTGAAAAGGTACACTCAAACAAAACATTCGATCCACCCGAGTTTTTGAAAAGGGATCTGCTCCATCGTTTGCACCCCATACGAATCGGCCGTCATGCCATTTATGTCGTGGGGAGTACAAACGCCAGCGGAAAACCCGAGCGTATTGCTTTACCTGCAATAAAGCGGTTGGTGCTGAACACTTGTACTATTATATCGGTGCCAAACCTGCACTATTAGCTGGACACCCAAAATAAATATTCAATAATTAATTAATTAATTGCCTACGAATTACTTCTTTCTCTCTATAATATGCATTTATGCACTTCATACAACCATAATTTAACAAAAAAAAAGCCATCAAGGCACAACAGCATAGATAATGCAGTGCATTTCTTGAAAAATTGTACACAAATGGCTCCACGTCCATAGTGACCTTGTAGCTTGTATAACGGTATCGGGACTGTCGCCGATCGGAGAGTTAGAGCAGTGATTTTGAGACCTGGTACATCAGAAGCGGCGTTCTTGATCACTTCCTAACAATGATGCCACTGGTGGTTTTTACTTGATGTTCGAGGTACTGGACTGTTATCGATTAAGGGATGCTCGATCGGAAACTGTTCTGGTAGGCCTTTGAGATTCGATGTTCTACTTCTTCACAGTGCTTACTGACGTAACAACTGTGAAATTCTAAAATAATGGAGGGGTACATAACATCAACCTTAATGTGATCAGTCAATCTGTTGATCAGACATACCCCGTATAAACTTTCATAACGTGAACATAGGTACATATATTTGTTCTGATGTTAACAGATTTAGTTTTGAAACCAATAGTGATACATTTTTTTTTTTCACATTCTTGAGATTATAGGAAATACCATCAAACCTAAGGCAATTTCGTGGTTTGACCAGGTTGAAAGAAGTAAGTTTTCGGTATTATAAAGCCAACAAATCCGAAGAAAACCGAAAGAAGTTTATTCAAGCCAGAAATGACTGCAATGCTCACATTCGACGTGTAAAATTCTCACATGACCAAAAATTGAGGCAACAAATTCTATAATATCTCAAAGATAATTTTGGTAATTCGTCAAAAATATTAAAAATGCTGCCTCGTCTGCTATCCCATCGATCACTTATAATGAGATTCCAGCTGCCACCTGCTTAGACAAGGCCAATCTGCCTGCTGCTCACTTTGCAGCGAACTCCATCCTGCCAGATAGTGCATTGTCTCCGCCCATACTTGAGAGCGTCGAATTTTCCATGGGACAAGTCCACTTTCGCACTCGTACAGTTGCAGGAATACTCAAAAGTCTTAACATACACAAATTCGCTGGTCCAGGTGGTATCTGCTCCATAGTTCTGAAGTGGTGGTATTCCACACTGGTGAAAGCTCTGCGTAAGCTTTTCTGTCTGTCCGACTTTTCTGGGCTCTTTCCGAGAAGATGGAAAATACCATTTGTCCAGCACGTCCCTAAAAATGGCGAATCTTCCTCCCCGTCCAATTACGGAGCCATTGCACTTACGTCCCTTCTTTCCAAGGTCGTGGAAACGCTGTCAGCTCATGGAATACCTTGATTCACGGAAACTCCTCAATGACCGGTACTATGGTTTCGTAGCAACAAATCCACTGGTGTTTTGATGGCATATCCCACCGAGAAGTGGAAGCAATATCTCCATCACTTCGGCAAAACAAAGTTTGGCATCAGGCACTTTCATCGAAAATGCGTGCATATGGCATCGATAAGTCTCTTCTTCAATGGATTAGAAATTAGCTTTCGGACCGTTCAATACAAATTGTCTTGGACGGCTTCAAGTCTGTGATTCAACATATAAATATTGGCGTTTCCCAGGGCTCCGTTTTGTGCCCGACTTTATTTCGCATTTTCATAAATGAGCTCTTGTCTGCAACTTATAATCCAATCCATTCCTTCGCTGATGACAGTGCCCTCAGTTTTTGTATTGTATATTCGTTCCCTATTTCAGGTCCCTGCTCTTCAGCCGTAGATGAGGAACGTCAACGTATAATAAACACATTAAATTCCGACCTTGGCAGGATAACCAAATGGAGTTCAACCTATAAAGTGGAATTTGACGCATCCAAAATACAATGCTGCCTTCTGTCTATCAAACAAAACAAAGACACCCAGCCATTATCCATGAATGGTACTTCCATCACTTAATCCGAAAGACTTGCCTTTCTCGGTATGTTCATCAATAATATAAAAACATATTCGGGGTTGCCAAAAAATGCAGCAAAATGTCTAGGATCCCTTAAGCGTTGCAAACACTATTTTACCCTGTCTGATCTGGCCACCAGACCGCTCAAAGCTGGAATATAATGTCCACATCTGGTCTGATACACCCAAGACCGTTCTGCACAATCTAGATAGGGTACATAATCGCGCATTTAGGCTTATAAGTGATAGAGACATTGTGAACTTCAAAGTCTCACTTGACCATCGCAGAAATGTCTCGTGTCCTTCCCTATTTTATTGCCTTTTTTATAAAAAATGCTCCAGCAATATAGCCGGTTGTATTCCTTCCCTTCAAAACTTCACCCGCAATACGTGTCATGCTTCGACGGCTCATCAGTTTACCTTCAAGTCCAACTTCGGATGTACTGTCAAATATTCGTATAGGGATTCGTTTCTAAGTTGAACAACACGTTTGTGGAATGATCTATCTGACTCTGTAGTTCCTAATCATTACAACTTTCAAACATTTAGAGCCAACGTCAACCGGCATCTCCTCCGCTCCTCTACCCTATTTTCCCATCCGCCCGTCCATCAGTATAAGGGTATTAATAATCCTTTCGGCGCGCGCAAATCACAAAAAAAAAATAGACTGACCTGATTTTGTTCTTTGGGAAGTACAGTTTTGGAAAATATAAAATTTTGCTACGTGCAAACTATTTTTTTTTAAACAACGCAAAACCCTTTTTGATCATTAATTTATCTCATTGAAGTAGGCAGATATTTTAAATAAAAAAAAGTTATTTAAAAGCAATTTAACCCATATATCAAAACTCAAATTGAAGATATTGTAAACATAAATTATACCAAATGAGCCTCTTAGGATTGGATTAAAATTGTAGTCTCAGCAGTTAAAGGAACCTATTTTTCTTTACCTATTAGATGCACCATCTAAATGCAAGCCATTAATAGTACATAGACTACCCGTAGGGTTGGGTTTCATCATGGGTTTCATCAAAGCGTTTTTCATCCTCCTAACCACAAACAACTTACCCCCACATAAAAGACATATCCCTAGGGTGATATATTTTCTGAGAATAGGTCGATTATCCTCAAGAAGTAACCTCTGTGGTAAGATATATCCGTACACCACAAACTTTCAATGAAATCTAATGAGATACTATAAATCCATAAATCCTTTTTAAGTCCTTTGAGACTCCATAACGCACACACATAAACCGAGCCGGTCTGGAAGGAACAAAAAGACAAGTAATCCCCGAACCATAAATTTCCTGATAGGCATTTGCACATGGGCATGTACTCAATACTCTCACTGCTATTTGAATATTCCTTATGACAAGAGCGCAGCAAAAGCCAACCTCCGACAGGACTATCTAATGATATGCAAATGCCCGAATCAGTACCGCAACCATAGTGCCAAGGCTCAACCTAAATGTACTCGCTTCTCGAATATCGTCCTTCTATTCCATTTGAGTCGAGCAAAAGCGGAAGAACTTCTAACTACGAAACGAAGAAGGAAGAAAGTGCACTTTTCCAAACATATAAATACGAAGCTACTACTATTTCTTTTTAAATTTGTCAACCCTCGAGGTGTCATCCTTTCATCATCTTGAACTGAATGCAGTGAGATTCAGTTCAAAATGCCGTGCATGTGAATTTTAATTAAATGCAGTGAATGAATATTTTCTATGAGAAGGATGTCATCCCTTCGAGGGCATTATCTCCCCCTCCCCACTGTTATGCATATTTTATGCATATTTTGTATTCCAAGGACATTCCTATTTTCTTGAAAAAAGATGTTTAATTCAATGTTCTGCACTCAATTGAGCAGAAATGAATTCATTGAACACTAAGGATTGTTATAACTAATGGCCTGCGACGTGTGTAAGTGGAGAAAGGACGACCACAAAACCACAATGGCATACAATCTCCACAGCAAAAAATATTTTCACTTAGACCTGTAAAGGGCTTTCTTTTTAGAGATTATCACATTGCATTGGCAACGGGGCAACATAATTAAAAACGAAGGACATGAGAAAGGATTTTAAAAATACCTAAAGTATCCCATTATGAGTGGTTTATATTTAGGCCGCTAGGCTTTTTGTGAACACGACGTAGTTGAAGCCTTTTGAAAATTATGAATAAGTGAACGCAACTAGAGGTGAAGGGTGAATAAAATTCTACAACGGCGACAGATTTTTTGTTGAGTCCTTTTTTTGCATTATTTTCTGCCAGCCTGAACGTGACAGTATCTTAAGATGTTATTTAGGAATAGTTTGTAGTGTTTGTGAAGGCTGACATAAATGAGGATTCTTTGTTGAGGTGCAGTGTGGTAAGGGTAGCGGAAAAGTTGTTAGTTTTGTGGTTTTCCCACATCACAGGATAAAAGTTTTGTTATGCTCAGGGATATGCTTAAGTTTTTGTTTGCACGATTAGAAGATGTGATTTGCATGTCGTACATAGTTATAATTAACTCTTTCTATCTTAATTCGTGTTGAAGAATAGCCTGTATTTATGTTTCTCTGTTGTGGTTATTAAGATAGGATACTCGTTCCCGCTAAGGTTAGGCCAAGTTTGCTTTCACTTTGAATATAACTTCCTGAGCTTTAAATTTTTTTATGAAAATGTATCTTCCTGGAAACTCTATTTGGAATACCTATTTTATAACTATTACTCTCTTGCCTAAGAGTTTTGAGAGTAGATTCTTTGGCTGAATTGAGCTCTTACGGACTGATATTTCCTCTCAGTAAACAAGTCACGACTAATATAAGGTCATGTCCTGCTTCCTTCGTTACATATACCCCAGCAATATTCAGCAATCAGCAAGCACTACGTTTAATTTTCTATTTTTTTTTTAATTACATATATTATAATTTGTTAGCTGGTGATGCAACCCTATATCTTCCATAATAGCCATTTCAAACTAACTGAAGATGTTTTGAATGACACTAACTGCGTATTGTCTCGGGTTACTCAAAAACTAACGACGTAGTGGAAGGAGAATACGTTTTAAGTGTCCTAGAAGTAGCATCTGCATTGGTTTCAACGATCACTGGATTTAGGCGCATACATATATGTAGATAATAGCGATCAAGGGGGCTTTTCGTGATTGAAGTGGAATGTATTAGGTACATAACTTCTTCGCAAAATGGGCCAGCATGTGGCCTGAGTGAAAAGGATAATTCATCATATCCCAAGTGGAATGTATTACCATTTTTATAACTGAGCTGTGATTCTCTGGAATTCGTGGCTTTTACATCAAATGTTGTTCTTCATTAGCTTCTCCCACACGTTCGTTCTTTACCGCGCGAAAATGTGGAATGCTTGATTTTGCGCGCGAAAGAGTGCACGTGTAATGGCACGAGTTGTGCAACGGAATGCGCGTGTGCTCAGTACCGAGCGATGTCGTGCGCTCCCCTTTAGTAGTACCCATGTGGTCCCATGTGATTGGTCGCGGTAGTAAAAGTGATAAATTGTACCGCACGTTCCAGCGAAAATTGTTGAACTGTTGTACACTCCAGCACGTTCCAGTTTCTCGCGGTATTTCGCGCGCGATTGCCCATTAGACACAAACTCCTGGAGTGTACACTCCAAGCACGCGTAATTTCGTGAGTGAAAGACTTTGTAACCAAATTTAGGTATCACGTTCCTGGCGCGGTATTTCTTTCGTTCCTTACCACACTCCGGCGCGTACACTCCAATCATGTGGTAAAGCGCTTGCGTGTAAAGGCAGCTTATACGCACCAGGATCCCTAGTAAGGATAAGATCACTACTGCGATTAAAGCACTGAAAAAAAGTAAGCTGAGAGCTTTCCTGACGAATGGAAGAAGGGAATGGTGGTCAAGCTTCCTAAGGGTATCTACGTGTTGCCTACCGTAGCTACGATAATAGCTAAAATAATCCTGGACCCAGTCAAATAACATCTCGAAGATGCACCCGATGCGGAACAAGCAGGTCTCCGCTCTGGATCCTCTTGTGTCGACCACATCAACACCGGGGTATCATCGAACAGTGCGTTGAATATCGATCGCTACTTCACTTGCTCCTCATCGATTTTGAGAAGGCGCTTGATAGTATCAACCGGTTCATTGAGCGTATCTTACGCAGGAAATGTATTCCCGTTAAATGAATTACTATTATCAAACCTACATACGAGGGTCGAAATGTCACGTTCTGCACATGGGAAGGTTGTCCGCGGAAATTAAAGTCCAAAGTGGGTGAGGCAAGGCTGTATTCTTTAACCAATCCTATGCCTAATGGTGATTAGCGATGTGTAGCTTTGTCGACGGAAACCGGGGGAATTTGATGGGATTCTTAAATCCCAACTGAAACATCTTGACTGTGCTGACGATGTATGCTTACTCTCTTACCGAATTATGGACCTCCACCAAATGACAACAGATGTGGAGGGAGAGGCAGGCATCGTCGGGCTAAAAATTAATATGGCAAAACTAAAATTATCAGCCTTGGAACAAACTCATCGGCGCAAATATGCATTGCTGGACAACCGGTAGAGAGAGTAGAGGATTTCCAGTATCTTGGCAGTTTTGTTTCGACCGATGGTGGAACCGAACGGGATTTAGCCAACAGGATCTCCAAAGCAAAGTCCGCGTTCGGGATGTTGTCCAAAATATGGCGAAGTAATGCAATCAGTTTGAACGCTACGCTAAGACTGTTCTGTTACTACTATCACTAGAAGGCTTCAAACGTTCGTTAACAGATGCTTGCGTAACATCTTAAGGATTTTGTAGCCCAACTGTATCTCTAACGAACATCTTTACGAGAGAACGAGTCAGGAACCAATAGGCACTACCATCCAACGACGGAAATTGCAGTAGATTGGTCACACGTTTAGAGAAGGTGACAGTTCCATAGCGAACTATGCTATGCAATGGAATCCTTTGACACTTTCATAAGCGTTTTAAAGAAATTAAGTTTATATTTCGAAATAATCACCATTAGAATTTATTGCTCATTGTCAACGTTCTGGCAGTAAAAAAATGAAATTTTTGAAAAATCTTTATTTTTCAAACAAACGAACTCTTTGAAGACCAAAATTACTGAGTCCGATCAGCGAAGCATGTATCCGTATTCTGTAAGGAATTGTTCAGACTTCGAACAAAGAAGTAAGTTGTACGCGAAAGGTCAGGTGAGTATGTTGGTTGAAGAAGAACTTGGTATCCTAACTCTGCATGTTTTGCATTGTAGTGCTCCAGTGCCGGCTGTTATTTTTATTTTTCTAGAATACGGCTTTGCTGTAATAGTTTCACCGAGTTGCAGGAAAGAATAGTATATCACCCCATCGCAGGTAGACCATTCGGTTACTATGATCTTTCTTGGGTGAAGTGATGCTTTGTATGCTGTCTGGAGCTACATCCGCGTCTAACCATTGTCTTAATCGTCTATGGCTACAGTATAGCATCGATTTTTATTGCACACAACAATCTGGTTCAAAAATGGCTCGATTCTCTTACTACTTACTACTACTTACTATTGACTTCAGTCAATTCATGGGATATCCACCTGTCCAGGGTTTTTCATCTGACCAATCTTTCCAGGAGGATGGCTTAGAGTTGTTCTGGAAACTCAAAACTTCCCTACAATGTATCGTACAATCGTTGATGGCTCACATTCAACTTCCACTTGTAATTCGGTGTCAACCATGCTGGGGTTAAGTTTTTCACGAGCTTCATTTAAAAAAAAAAATTCAGCGAAGACGGGACTGTAATAATGAAGAACTTTAAAAATTCTATTTTAAGCGAAAGATAGTTCTACAGAAAAATCTAAGAAATTCAAATATCCTTGTAATATCATAATGAACCTAAGCCATATTTTCCAAGTATAACTGCTATCAAGTAACAACGACTAGCACTCAACAGCCTTCGACTTAAAAATGTAATTTTTATTCTCTAGCAATATAATCATCCTTCAAATCTATTGATTCCTTATGCCAAACCCTCTTTGGGTTCTATTTTTATTTCAGGTCACTGCATTTATGCATCAGTTTTCTAACCAAATGAGCACTGGGTCTAATAAATTATTCCAAATCAGTTACACTAACAGAGAAACAAGATACCACTACTCTATTGTATCTGCAAAATAATTGAGATATTTCAAAAGGATAACAGATATGGAAACAATTAATTAAACCATGTTATCACAGCCGAGTGTAGAGCACAGTTGAAGGATGACTACAGCGTTAACTGGATGCAACCCTTTAGGATTTGTTTTTAATGCAGTCTTTTACTGCCTTTTGTTTGCATCAGACCGCGCATCCTTTTTTGAAGAATATAATAAAAAGTCAAGTATGTCAATTGCTTGGAAGTCGTATTACAATTTATCGCCTGGAAGAGATAGCTTATGGGTTCCCTCGTGAACACTATCACCTCTCGCCAGAGAGGTTTGAAATACCAATTTTGTGCCCGACAGCGTCGGTTTTTATTGCAAAACACATGATACTTGAAAGGACGAGGACGGATGAAAATTAAATGGTTTGAAACGTACCCCTCTTCCAGTACAGCTAACTGCTGCGTGAGGGAATGTGTAGCCGGAGGAGGGTGGCTTTTAAAAAACCATAATTGGAATTTTCAAGTACTCCATTGGTGAGAGGATGGATTTTTTTTTCGTTTGCCTCCCATATTCATTTTGTTGTTGTGGCAGCTGTAAATGCCAGCTCCGCCGTACCTCATGAAATTCATTAAAAATAAGATCCTCCTATTGTGTTCGCTACCTGAGCGACACGTCCCCTTAATATGCATTTAGTTGGGGCCACAGCTAGAGGATAAAGGATCAAAATTTACCCAGGCATTCATTTCTTGATTTTTTCATACTTCATCTACGTCCGGATGGCTTAATAAACTACGAGAGGGAGGATTTTTTTTACGAGTAGGTGGGCGGATGGTGGGTTGCATAAAACCTACTGTACTGTACTGTAGTGAGGAGGACGTAAATTTCGAAATAATTTGTATGGCTCTCTGAAAGTGAAAGATAAATAGCATAAATTTGCATGAGGTTAGTATTTTGATGAGCCCGCTCTTTCACATTTATTCTCGCTTCTGGGGTTTTGATTTTTTTTTTCTAAAAATTAAAGTGAAATTGGCCTTGACAAACTCTGTACTTAGAAGTAAAGGCTTTCGGCATTTGCCGTCTAGTTCGTTACGTGAAAGAATTCAGAAATCTTTTTGATACATACTTTCTATCCTAATCCGTATCTTTGGTATACCGATTTCTTATTCTATGTATTACGTGAGGGTCCAGGTCTTACACAATGGATTCTCTTATGAATTATATAGCATATTTATGCATTCAGTTTTTTTTTATTGAAAAAGGAAACGGAATTCTTATCATCACAAACATTTACAAATTTCCTGTTCATTTATTAGTGTACACTGGAGGTAGGGTAAGAAAGCAGCCTATTCGAATTTTTAATTTCCGCTAAGGATTAGATTGAATGCACGAAAGGACATGCTACATATTAGATGCCGAGTAAACTTCGATACTCCATAGCTGAGTTGACATTTTCCTCACACCTCACACACACAGAGTTAGATGTATTGGGTACCCACTGAAAGTTTACTACTTCCCTTATGAGTTTCTTCGAGATATGTACCTACTAAGTTTTCATGTTTGGTTGGTTGGCTTTGGCAAGTAGCCCGCTGCGAAAATTTGTTCCAAACTTCTATTCGATTTCTATATACATCGTTATAGCTATTATATCATAAGGATATTGTACTATATAACGAATTTACATTGAAATGAAGAAAAAATAATTTGTATTTGAATAGACAGCGATGAAAATGTTTAAGTTTTCCTAAAAAAAGAATATGCTAGAAAACAAACCCATTCAGCTGACATTTTTAGTCCCAAAGTTCATTTTAAACAGCACTCTGTAAGCTTTTTTTGCCCCGGTATTCCTCTTGAATAGAACACGCTGAACGATTACGAAGAATTCATTTTAAATTGATCCATAAATTTCTTTAGGTTAATGCTACTTGAAACCCTTCTTATGTCCATAATTATGGGGTTAATGTGGCGGCAAATTGGCATTCATTATTTGTATAAATATTTGAAATTTTTAAAGGGAATGAGAAATGTAATGTTTTTTAATGGAGCTCTTTACATACATTTTTTTGTGTCGTCTTTCATCAGATTTCATGACGAAGGACAATGTAAGGTACACTTCTTGGAGAGAAACGATGTCATGAAAAAGAATTTAAAGTCTTAAACGTTGAAGGGCGGGCTTGAAATAAAATGAACATTTGTGCATTTCACTTTTACGTGAAGTTACGAAGGACAAACTTTTCGTTAAAAAATTCTAAAAATCAAGAGGGTGACGCTTCCGCGTAGTTCTTATTTCATAGAAAGCTTTGTTCTGGTTCTAATTGAAATCGAGGAGTCACCCTAAGAAATATTACTTAACAACAAATCATTTAGTGGTTAAGGTTATGTCGATGAACTAAGGCTGCACCACGCGGGTTGTGATGGAATGACTAGAGCTTGAATTGTTGTGAAATCCTTTAAGCAACTTTTCTCCATCTCCACAGTAAAGTGCCTTCGCAGTAACGCCACTATGACCTCTTGACGAAAAAGCTATGTGGGTGATTTCGGTATACTGTCATTATGAACATGGTCCACTCATGGAAGAAACGGAAGAACGTTCTTAATTCGGCCCCAATACCTTTTGCAAACGAGGCCAAATACCTGGGAATGACACTCGACGCAAGGCTGAAATGGAATTCGCACGTGAAAATGAAACGTAAAGAACTCGAAATCAAATATAGAGAAATGGACTGGTTACTCGGCAAACATTCCCAGCTCAGTACTGAGAATAAACTGCTTTTATACAAGCAAGTGCTAAAGCCGGTGTGGATCTACAGTATACAACTTTGATGTTGTACCAAGAAAACAAATGCCCATATTTCACAAACTTTTCAAAATAAAGTGCTAAGAGAAATTATCCAAGCACCGTGGTATAGTAGGAATGACGATATCCACAGGGATCTCGGAATTCCGACAACCGAAGCTGAAACTACAATAAAAGCTTCGCGAGAAAGCATAGAAACCGACTAATCGGACATGTCAAAAATACAGTCCTTCAAATTTTGGATGAGAGCAATTTATTGCGCCGACTACAAAGGACGACACCTTTCGACTTGGCGGGATAAGAATTAACCGCGTCTAGATTGCGGAACATGCAGGATCTTTCAGTGAAAACGTTTTTTATTTCGTGACAGAAAAATTGCTTGATAAGTTATTACTTAGTTGCGATATCTAATTTATAGGGTGGTGTTTTTTTAATCAGTAAGAATCTGACACTACTATGAGCACGCGCTTGCTATTCTCATAGTGTCTATGGAAGATTTTTCATCCTCAGAAAAAAAAAAAAAAATTAAAAAAATGGAGTAGGACTCCTTCCAAAGTTAAATAGTCCATAAATATCTTAATGTATTTGCAATTCGGTATTAAATAACCTAAAACCAAAGACCATATAAGTAATACCAAGATAGCGCAACTGGCACTATAAATTTATAAAACATAAACAGCTCTACAAGTCACGGAGGGCACGAACATGAGATGATCATATTCACAGAGAGGACACTCCTTTCCTGTTTTCGGATGCTGTGTTTATCACTTTTCGTCCAACCGAAACATATGCGAAAGTTTCTGTTCATCTTTTTCCCTCTAGAAGAAACAACAGCAAGTATACGCAGTACGCACGTTACTCTTGGGATGAGTATGCAACCGACCGGCATTCAATTTTCCAAATGCGTACAACGTCATTCCACATACATATCTTCAAATACTTATATATTGATTCTAAAGGTGCGTCCAGACCGAACGAAATATTTCGGACACATTGTTAAAATAATATTTTCCATTTACTTCTGAAACATTTCAAATATGTTTCTTTGTTTCTGAAATGTTTTGGTCGGTGGTGGAGGAACTTTAATGTCAACTCTTTAACACTTCGTTTCTGAAATCGAGTTGCTATATCTGAAATTATACAAATTTTCTATTATCGTAACAATCAATGCAGCAAGCGTACCATTGGCTGTGTTAGAACAGAAAAGTAAATTGGGGAAATTTGTTCGGATACAACGGTTTGCACCAAATGAGACGATATGATACTGGCGTTTTCATTTGGAACATTCTTACGATTGCTCTATTATTTTTTTGCGAATAATGTCTTGCTATAATCCCATAGACCATCTACTACTTTCTTAAATAGGGGCCACTACATTCATGAGGAAGAAATCTGTCATACCGGTGCAAAAGCCTTGTGTTTGCAAGAATTGCTTGGAAAGAGTCGAATAACTTAATGATTCGCAGTTAAGATACTAGTCCCACTTCTATTACAAAAATCCAATAGGAGGTATGAATATCAGATGTCATCATTTGTTGTTTCCGTTAAATAGCAATGCGCATGAAATGCAGCTATTGCGCCTCAGTAGTAGAACAAATAGTAGTATGTAGCATTTAATATTTTAGACTAGGTGTAGGAAATGTGAAATACAAATCACAGATTAGAGGAAATATCATTAAGGGTTAAATTGGAGTTCTGCACCAGTATAGCAGGCTTGGTTAGGTTAAGTGGATGCCCACCGATGCGGTAGAAACACGGCATGGATTACTGATGAGTCCATTGTGATTCCTTAAGATAATAGGAAACTTAAAACACAGCTGGATGCTGCCGTCGAAATCGTAGGAGTCAAGGCCATTTTGTGCAATACGTGAATCTTCCAATTTTTAGTGGCTCGATCTTTCAATGATAGGGAGAGTGAAATTGTGTCTTCCTATTCTAGCTTGGATTTTTGAATACAAGTGATTGTGTCATACCATCTACTTGCTTGAGCAAGCTTCACTGCTTCTCTTGGTTGGAAGTGCCTGCCTAAAGCAAAGATGATCCCCTGATGTGAGCTTAACCCAGTTAATTCATCAGAATGTATGTTACCCGAACAGTGTTAATAAAAACACTGCAATGATTTGGCAGCCGAACTATAAGGTTGATCGCAGGTGAGAATGAGAAAACACTCATACAGGTACCTACATCCAGTTTTGAACCACCAGTATAAATCTATTTTGTGAATTCCCTCACAACCATCTTCTTTGCTTGGAATTCTCGTGTTGGAACGCTAGGAGTTATTTGCATAACACCAATGTTCCCATCCTTAGACAGTTTGTGTAAATCAATTTGTGTTCAGACTATCACGCCATAATGTGTCTCACTATAGCGGTGTATATTCAGTAGACTATATGTGCTTTTAGACCCCTTTAGGACTCTCTCGTCAATGTATCGCAAGCAACTGCGTTTAAAGTTTAAATTTACACTTACCTAGGTAGCTAGCTTGCTATGAAATTTGTTTCACAGTATCAATTTTTTAAGCTTGGAGACTTGGAGTCATGCATTTCTTTGTGAAAAGTAAGAGTTCTGTTTCGGAAGGATTGACCCCTAAGCCCCAATTATTTGTCCAGTGGATCAGTTTAGGTACGACTGTCTACTTTAGATCTTTTCCGGTTGGTAGGTGATTACCAGGAGTCACCGTACAGAAGATTGTTTCGAAATACCTTAGAACCAAGTCCCGAAAGCAGTGCTGCCAGACTTTTTTCAAGAAAAATACCACATGATGGATGAAAATTTACCATTTCTGCCAAAAATTTCCCACACAAGTACAAAATGACTTTCAAGGTCATAAGAGCACCACAAAAGCACGAAACGAAATTAAAGTAAAACCACAAAACTAAGAAAAAAAATATATATTTTTTTTTAAATGACCTTGTCATTGCAAAATGAGCGATAAGGCGCCAAGCGATCTTCTGCAAAACAACTGCAAACCAAAACTAACATTTTTTTTAAACCTAGGTATCTGTACTTAAAAGTTAATTTATTTACCTGCATCTAAATTTTGGATAAATGATTTTTTTTATAAAAATTAAATTCTTTAGTAATGTCCGACACAGAAATCAACATAAGAAATATTTTTTGCCTGAAAGGAAGATTTTATTTTACAAATACTGTTAAGCAAACCATCATTTAAACTATTCTTTTTTTATTTTTTACATCTGCTACAGTTGAAAGAATCCTTGTATTGCTAGAAGAATGACTCTCAAAATAAAATCATATGCTGTTGTGTAACGTGTGTACATGAAACTTATAATTGCGTATTCCCTTACATGTATTAATAATTGCCACACAACAATAGTAGATCGCTACGCATACAATCACCAAATACGTGAGATCGGTGAAACTACCCCTTTCAAGTTATTTGCTGAATTCATTGCTGACTATTGCAGTCCGAATGAGTGAGACGACGAATATGTCAGCAAAATTTCCCTTTTTTGTATGGAAAATGGAAAATATTACCTTTTTACCATATGTTGAAAATTGGACTTAAAAGTTACCACGAAAAGGTAAATTTACCACGATCTGGCAGCACTGCCCGAAAGCCTTTTGTGGCTGCAATAGTCTGGTATAGCGGCAGACCACCTTCAAACCGCCAATTTCAGGGCCGTCACAAAAATACGCGAAATTGAATCTACCAGCGAAATGAGAACTAATTATACGACAGGACCTAAGGTTGTTCTAAGGAAACACTAAAAGAATCTTTTGTTACAGAAGTACAATAAAAGCTTATGAAGTGGTATCGCAAATAGTTTACGATTCTTGGAACAGGTTAAATCTCATCTGCGTTCACGGGCATGATGGTCCACCAGGAAATAAGAAGGCTGATCAATTGGCAAGAAAGTCTCTGCGCTGGACCTAGAGAAAATCACACTCAGTCAAAACTTCGCATTTCAGGCTCTAGCGTGAAGCAAGAAATATATCTTTCAACAAAGCAAACAAAAGATAAAGTTCAAGTATCAATCCACTTTCATTGCTTCTATCCAGGCCTCCTCTTCCAATGATACCTGAAACGATTTTTTTCCACACACAGTTAATAAGTAACAGAATGAAATATGCACGGCGAGATGTCTGAATTCTTAAAGCACTTTCGTAAGAAAAACACACTTTAAGTCGGTGTGTGCTATTTCAACGATTCTCAAAATAGCTCAGTCTTACTTTGTTCCATAAACACTGCTATGACTTAGTTAATTGCATGTCAGACATAACAAATTTCAACTCATTACTTTCTACGATCCCTATACATTCCGCAGGAGTTTTATATGCCACCAACACAGCAACACGATATCATCAGCAGCAACGTAACGATGCGCAAACTTTATGACACTCTAATTCCCGCACTTAGCCTTCCCCAAACGAAAATGTATATGCACCCAGCATACGTTCACCAATTGTCCTTAATTTCAGGCATTCCCGCATCAAATTCCCTTCATTTCGTATTCATTGGGAACACACACCTCCTAATTGCCGCATAATTTCCATATTTACAACAAACAACGATGAAACGAGGGGTTGCAGAAAAAAAAGGAATAATGTACCCCCACTCTGATGGGGAGCTTACTCAAGCAAATTAGCACCCTACCCACGTGAGTATAATTTAGGAACTACCAACCACGGCGCGAGCAATTCCTGCAAATGCACTTACCAAATTCAGGAGTCGTCGTCTCTATGCTGACGCTGAAGCCATTATCGTCGTCGCAGATGACATGACTGGGCAGCAAAGTAAGAACATAGACTAAGCATAGAACGAGCGTGGAAAAGCTGCTTAAGCCCGCCACTAATGATTGTGGGACACGCATTAGGTGGCGCGGTTGTTTGACGCCCACATCCGCAGATAGCGACACTCCGCCACCACCATCTCGTCCTCGTCGTCCTGCGGCTGCAATTTTTCCTGCTGCTGTCCTGTTGCTGATTGGGGCCATTTTAGCTGATGTTCCGCTGCTGAGCTTGTGACTGGTGTTGTGTTGCTTATTGATAAAAACGTCGGGTTCGTCGGTTGAAGGATAATATCCTGGTGTGCGCTTAAAATTATTTACTGCTGCTGCTGCTGCTGCTGGTAGTGTTGTGCTGCTGCTGTTATTGCTTTGATCACTAGCGGCTGTAGTGTTTTTGTGGTTGTTGTTGTATTTGTAGTTTGGTTTTTGTTGTTGTAGTTGTGGTCGCTTATCACGATAGCTTTTAGCACCAATGGAGCGTCCAATGTATGGAGCTCCGTGGGGCTTTAAAGCCCCATTTAATCTCATATTCTACCTTCGCGGTCCTCATCCATTCTGATGGCGCATTTGGGTGTTTGCTATTATCGGCTTCGTCGTCGTCCTCGTTGTTTGGCAAAATGTTGACGCTCTGCATGGAGAAGAATAGAAAATGAAAGAAATTATGAAAATTTTAGTCGAAACAGGACGAAACAAAAAGAAAGGAAAGCAGTGAAAAGGTCTTTACACTACAATGAATGCTAATTATGTGAGGTAAATGGATATGATGGTAAGGATCCTTCAAGTTTCTTGGATAACAATGAGGACTTCTTTTGGATAGAGGTGGGTGGCAATATAAAGTAACAAAAGCGAAGGAATGAACGGAGAGAAAGTAGGTCGGAAATTGAAGAAGGATATTCATTAGCGCAAGCATTGTTTTGTGCCTGCGGCTCAGTATGAGACGGTATGTATAGGGCGAAGAAACGAGGTAAAATAATGCACACACAATGAAGGTGACAGAGATGAGGGGATACGAATGTCATCGTCACGGGCTTACAGGTTAAGTCATGCTAATGATCCTTGATGAATTCAGTTCTTGGTTTGCATAAGAATGAGAGTGAACGGCGTTGATTCACGGTGACGTTGATAGTGGGGCTGGTATTAATGGTTTTGCATTGTTCATGATGGGGCTCATCCTCTTTTGCATTGTGCGTCTTTATAAAGATTTATAAAGAAAGGTATTTATATACGTATAACTTTTTCTTGAGAGGAGAAAGGCTCACGAGCAGTATAAGGCAAAAAATCGGCGTCTCCACCTCAGAGGACTGAAAGGATGATTAAATAAGGAGTGGGTATGAGAATTAAATCGGGGAGCATTTTAAAGGCAGAGGAATTAATTTAAGTTTTCAATTCGGACCACTGTTCTCTATATTTATGTAAATGGGCAAAATGAGTTCAAGAAACACAAAGGAGAGTGGTACGCAATGGTTGGACGTATTTTGCTACTCAGCGATGATTGCTACAAATACGGATTTCCAAGAAAGTATAGACTTCTCCTATGGCTTGTTCATAACATACCAAAGTAGGATAGATCAACCACATTAGTAGGATAGATCATTCGTCCGGAAAAATATAACGCATACAACACGAGTGTATATGAGGAGCTAGGCGTATGCACCTAATGAGCTATTGCGTCAAATAAGTGTGTTTGTAATGTCAAGCAGCGCACGACCTCTTTATACAAGACAAGCCATGCGAGGGGAAAAAGTTGACATCGCCTTTCTTAGTGAACCATATAAGGATATGAGTAAGGGCATATGTGCAACAGACTCCACCCGAAAAACGGTCGTATCGGTCGTATGGACCAGCAGAAAGGATGCAGAAAAAATAAAACACCTGGTACTGGATTCGTAAGATCAAACGTTGATGATATGTATATATAGAGCTGTATATTGTACCATGAAGTCTAAATCGAAGATCGAAGAATTTGAGAAACTCCTAGATGCTCTGCGTAAGAGCTCGCTATCATTGCTGGCGACTTCAATGCATGTGCAGTTGAGTGCAGTAGTCCCGAAGCCAACACGCGAGGCCGCTTTTGCAGTGCTGAACATTGTACTCGCGAATACGGAAAACAAAATTATTTTCTGCAGAGGAAATACAGGTTCAATTCTTGATATCACCTCTGATCATAAACTGGATCCTAACCATACTATGTAGCAGGTAAATAAGAATCGAGTGCGGAGGCTCGCATAAAACTATAACAGCTACCAGAGGTTGCCCGCAGGGAGTAGTCCTCTCTCCCCTGCTCTGGACCTTAGTTATTGACGAACTCCTAGAGCCACTTGAAAAATCGGGTTACAAAGTAAAAGGGTATGCAGACGACATTATCATCAGAGTCAGAGGCAAATTTGGGGACATAATTTCTCAACTAATGCAAGATGCCCTCAATTTAACTTCCGATTGGTGCAGGACAAAGGGACTTACCATCAACCCCGGAAAAACTATACTTTTACCCTTTTCCAGGAAAAGAAATCATACTCCTAAACAAATTACACTGAGAAACATCCCAATCGACATATCCAAAGAAGCGAAATACCTAAGTGCTGTACTTGACAAGACGCTCACCTGGAATTCACACCTGAACAAGGTTACCCAGAAAGCGACAAGAGCAATGTTTATGTGCCAGTGCCTACATGGTAAAATTTGGGGGCTAAAACCCAAGATAATATATTGGACGTACAGCGCCATTATCAAACCCATGGTCACCTATGCATCGTTGGCTTGGTGGCCAAAAACCTTACAGGCCAAGACTCAGGAACAGTTGAATAAAATCCATCGTCTAGCCTGTCTGAGTATCCCAGAAGCAATGAGAACGTGCCTCAAGCAATGCTTAGCCTCACACCGTTGCACCTTGCAGTACAAAGGGAGGCTATGCTGAGTGCTCTTAGGCTGCCCGACACCTCGGACCTTAAAATCGGCAACTTTACAGGCCATTTGAAGATTCTAGAGTATAGTCAAAATGACCCTATTCTCAAAATCCTAGATACTATGCTCAAGAAATACCTGTTCTCCAGGAAATTCAATATGGTCATAGGTGACCGCCACACATGGAGGAATAAAGGACTTATAGTCTTACCAAATTCTCAAATTTGGTACACAGATGGTTCCAAATTGGAAAATGGTAGCACTGGCGTAGGGGTTTATGGACCCAAGTTCCAACGTGCGGCACCGCTTGGGAAATCACCAAGAATAATTCAGGCGGAAGTCCATGCAATCGAGCTCTCTGTACGAGAATGTCTGCGCAGACGGGTCGAGGGTACTCGTATCTATATCCTCTCGGACAGCCAGGCAGCACTTATGGCTCTGAAATCGTACACGGTAGGTTCAAAACTTGTATGGGCTGTCCAAACCTACTCGAAGATCTCGCATCGAAAAACACCGTCACTGTGGCCTGGATACCAGGACACGAAAGCTTCGAGGGCAACGAACGGGCGGACTGCTTACCGAGAAGAGGCGCCAGTCGCCCACTAGTCGGTCCTGAACCCTATTTTGGAGTCACAGGGAGTAGCGCTAATAAAGAAAAATAAAGAAGTGGGAAGATGATCATCATACAGAGTACTGGGCCAAACTCAAGGGCCTAAGACAAGCAAAGAAGTTCATTAATCTTAACCGTTGCAAGGCTAAAAAGCTACTCGAGCTTAGGAAAGAAGACTTAAGAACCTTAACAGGCTACTTGACTGGTCATTGCTCACTCAGGTACCATCTGCACAAGATAGGAGTAGCAGATACAGACGAATGCCGGCTAAGTGGAGAGCAAAAAGAGACGGCAGAACATATTCTTTGTGAATGCCCTATGGGCGCAAGAAAAAGACTTCTCCACCTCGGGGGGGCTTTATTGAGTCCCTCTAACTTCTGGAACATTGGGCCTGGAGCTTTGTTGATGTTTATCAATAGCCTTAACCAAGTTCTCAGTTAAACACAGGGCTGGCACAATATATCTTATAGATTGCAGTGCGTACAAGGCCCTAGTAAAGTAAAGTAAAGTATCACCTATGTCAGCAGCTAGCTGATGAGAAAAATAACATGGAAAGTGAAGTGAGTCCCGAAACAAACAGGCGAGGCCGCGCCCTACTGGAGGCTTCTGCACCACTCTATTTGTTTAAACAATTTTTGAAAATCAACAAAGTGAATAAAGATGAGTATAACCAACAAGATGTTGCGTTTCTTGTTGGTTATACTCGTGTCGTTCTGGAACAAACTTTCTGTCCTGTTCCGTCTGTTTACTCGTTGATTGTTTGTACTATGATGTAGTTAGTGTTGTTTGTGTTTGGTGTGCGTTGTTGTGGTGGGCAGCTTGTAGAGGCGGACACACCTTCATTGCCGTCACAATAATAAAAAAATATGTATTTAAACATCTTTTAAATAAAACACCGCGCAACTGAAAGTGAACTATTAAAGAAAATTGGGCACAAACACACATATCGAACTTCGAAAAAATTAACTAAAAATCCTGCCTTTGATAACAAGCCGTTGATTCGTAGCTAACCATGACAGTCTCCAAGAACCATTCTGGAAGCATGCTGTATAACAAGTTATGAGTTGATAACTCATAAAAAACTAGATGTTAGGTTTCTTATCCTAGGTTTCTCTTTGACTTTCACCAATGCTACAGATATAAAATGAGCATATAATGTTGCACTCGGTGTGGTGATAGTGTAGTGCTAACGTCATCGATTGCCGCGCTAATGGTTCGCGATTCGGTCCCTAATGACAGCAAACCTTTATTTATTTATTTCTCATGGACTTATAAAAAGGTCAGTGCGATCAATAACGAAAGCTTGTGTCAACACTATTGCGAAGGCATAACACTAGTATTAGATTGTTCGCTATGTCAGATGACTAATATGCCTATGACGTCAGGCGGTCGGGAAAAGAATATTGCTAATCAGAAGTACAGGCAAAATAACAAAACAAATCTCAGCAGATATCTGGTCACTACCCTCAGAGTTTTTTTTTTTGGAACATAATATCTGAGTTTCAAACCACTACACCAATACTTCTCTCCCTGTCTTTCCTATCCAACTCCCGCACTGTGTATCACACCATAAGGGTATACAAAAACCCCTTGAACACGGTTAACTTAAGAAACCGATTCAAAAATATATCAGGCATGGATTCTCTGTAACAGAAACCAACTGTCCACAAATTGGTTAATACTCGTATGTTACAAAAATCGCATGCAAAACAAGTTAACATACAATTATATCAGAAATATATTTTCCCTTTTCAGTTGTTGGATATTTTTTTCGACGTCTAGTTTTATTATTTGATATTGTAGTTTTATGAAATAAATGTTACCTTTGTTGAAGGTTATTTTTTAAATTTTCTTTATAGTTAACTAGTTATATTGTCTTCAATATTCACAACCTCTGTTTGTAGAAATAATTTCACAACTGATAGAGTCTGAAGTGTGCAGTTCCCACTCAAGCCTATGAAAAATCTAACCAATGTGGACTGTAGCAAGCGATCATTTTTGAATATGGAGCTGTCGTGAGAGGATTGTATTATCTTGCAATGTTGGCTTTAAATAGTGATGATATCACGAAACATGAATGGGTATCAAAATAACTTTACCCCAAAATAACAAATAAAAATGAAGAAATTCATGCAGTACTAAATTCTAATACTTGAGAATATATTATATGGTACTCGTACGAGTATGAGTCAATTTTTGCGAAGAGCAGAAAATTCAAAAGAATTAACCACTTAAGAACAACTGCTACTTAATTTCTTAGCTAAATGTTCGATTGAACAAAGCAATTAATATTTTGTCTGGCCTTAAGTTGCAAACAAATTCAACAACTCTAATCAAAAGTATACGAAGTATAAGGGTGTAATTTATGTACGTAAAAGTTTCTCATAAATCATGTGGCTGTTTAATTTTAATTGCATTTCCACTTGTATGGATGATATTAATAACATTTTTTTGCGAACTTTAAGGTTTTGAACAAAACAAAACTGATCATTTTGAGAAATTGATTAAAAACGTAAGGAATACAGTTTGTGCAGAGATTATAAATCTTCGGATTTAAGCACATCACTAACTGATAGTGTAGAAAGATTGTGGCTAAATAGAAATCTTTACATTGAAAGCGAAATGTGGGAAGAGTTTAAGCTTTGCAAAGATGACATCCGAGCTGTGTGTCCATACTATTAGGCAGATGACAAAGGGAGAAGGAAATGAAGATAAAATTTTATAAAAAATATTTTATGCCAAATCTATAACTACGTATACTAAATTATTGTTTAATAAATCTGGAAATAATAATAATATTACACAACATCTGTTTGTACATAATTGGAATGGTGAATAAATCTCACTGAGCAGGGAATAGTTGTGATTGCTCGGCAATATAACTGCTCGGTTGCTCACTGTGATTTACTGATTCGCACATTGTGGACGACTGTTCATAAAACACAATACGTGACTATTGTTTTTCATTATTTTACATGCTGCCACATATGAGTCTCATAATTTCAACTAAGTCGTTCAGAAGGAAGTCATGTACGCATCGAAGAATGCCATCGAACAGATGCATGGAGGCATTAGAAAGTTTAATGAAATACACATCCATTCGGCTAGTATGGAAAATGTGAAAGACAAATTAATGGCCAATTGGGAGAGGGAATTGACGATTGAGAAGGAGATAACAGAACTATCATTCTTAACATTACATTTATTATTTTACATACATAATGTGCGAATATGCATACATATGCGTACTTCCAAGGTGCTCAAACCTATGTTTCACACATTCTATTTATAACACTGAGTAGGGCATAGTTGTGATTAGTTGATAAATACCAGGTCACAGGGTACTGTTGTGATTGTGATTGCTCTATGGTACAACTGCTCGGCTGATTAGTGCTTAGGGTAGGTGCATACTAAATAATAACGCAGTCGTCTCTTTTGGCTTTGTATACGTGATAACTGTGGTCTTAAGAGTGATTAAATCACTGTTAATCTGAACATGTTTTTCCTCAATTGCCCTCCGTGACCATTGCCAGCAATCTGATGGTGAACTAACGACAAGCGTATGCCGAGTCTGACTGTATGGATCTGCGAAAGCAAAACTTTAACTTTAACATACATGTGTCGATTACAAAGCATTTCTTGTAGGTCTGATTTGCTGAAAGATATGTCTCAAAAGTTAAACAATAGCTCTCAGAATGAGGACTGCTGGCGAGAAAACTTTCCTTCCTAAAAGGTGGCGTCTACAGTCAAGCTAGCGAATACTTTATGGAAAAGAGATGTTTGCAAACGTAAACAGCTGTTCCCATATCTTTGAAATGGGTTGCTGGCATTGGTGTATCCGGTGATGTGTTTGAAGGAAATAGTTCACCCTGAACATACTCGTATATATGTATGTATCTAAATTTTCGGTTTTTCGAATAAAATTTATACTTCAACTTTCCATTTCTGTTCCAAAGGAATACTTTTTGCATGGCTATGTGTACATATAAATGTTCTCTTTATCTAGCAAAAAAATGGTTGCAGGGATCCTTGGATTATTGCATCGAAGTTGCAGATGATAAGGAAGACCGAACTCATGCCTTAAATACCAAGTGATCTCGGATTCTGATATTGGAAGTAGAGTGAACGGAATTGGAAAGGATGAAAAATTGAATGGTCTCAGACGAAATGCATCAATTTTGCATCATTATTCTTACTTGTCATTGTCAACCGGGCTTACACTTCCTTGTCGACCGATAATATCTGGGCTGGATCGATGCCACTTTCACAGCATCATGATTCCCAACTCTGGAAAGGTGTAAACCAAACACGATTTTACTAGTGGAATTATGTGTTTCTTCAACTTATAACCATCGGTATGAAATGTAATAGAATTTATTCATCGTCACATGGATGATATTATTTGAAAGAAATATTTAAAAAAAAGTACACCTCGCGTTTGGGCTTCAGCAAAATAATGTTTGTTGAACCAAACGAATTACGCGAATTGCATTTAATAGAGATAGGAGAAAGCGAAAAATTGTTTCGTAGTCTGAAGAGTCATTTTGATCGCATATCAGTGTCCAGTGCAGTTTGCTTTTAACCCCAATCACTTCATCCATCAGAAAAAAACGTGAAGAGGTTTTCCCCAACATATCTGTATCCCTAACTGCACCCGCAGTCGAGAGCGGAAGAATGCATACACAATTTGGACCTGCATCCACATTGCATTCAAATACCAATCCGAAAACTTGTAGCTTCCCCAATTATAACTGACATCAAGCAAAATGTCTACTCTCAGGATGAATAAAATTGTTCGAGGCCAACCATGAAACATATACCTATGTAATGTAGGTAATAAATCCGAAAACTCTACAGTAAATTTCAATTCCACTGAATAGACATCAAGTATATGTAAGTAACTATGATTTGGTGAAACCACGAAAATGGCAAACAATACACGAACACAAATTGTGTATGTAACCCATCCACATGATACCCACACTCCCTACTAATTCTAAGCCCGAATGATTAATACCAAATCAATGTCGTTCGCTAACCCCCGATTACTGGGTCAGTTTGACGTCCCAATTTAATTAGACCACCACCGCGAACTGAATTGACACAATAAACAAATAAACAACCCACCCCTTCTCTCGCAGTCCGTAGGGTGACATTGATAGCCTTTTGTGTATCATTTGGTTATTAAAATTTCGTGTGACCATTATAATAATCATTAAGGATATCACCTACTGGGCCCTTTGGAAAGTGTTAATTAAAATTCCCTTCTCGAATATCAACAAGTTCCTTGGATAACTGGGTTGGGCGGAATTAAATTACTGTTATTGTTGTTTGTCTGGAATACATCATCCCCTAGAAATCACACACACACATGGGCGAACAATTTTGATTATTCACTGTCGCCGACAATTTTTTCAACGTTAATTGGTGAATGAGCATTTGAAGGGGACTGGATGCATCTATTCCGTACCTATTCGCATGCAAAACGATTTTGTCTCAAATTTTAAAGTTCAAATGTCAACAATAGTCAGTGTATGTTGTTTCTGTTCAAAAATAACAATGAACGACCTTCAAAGTTCTATGAAATCAAAAAACGACGAAAGAATATGAAATCTGCATTTTGTTAGTTAAGCAAAAACAGGAGAAGCTGTTCACCTGACTCCTACAAAAGGAATTCTCAGCAAAATGTCATCAGGACATGGGGTTGTGCGAGTATGCAGCTCTTCGTAGAATTTCATGAGTTTCATAGGAAATTATTTACCTTCGTCCCCCATCGAGTATTTTTTCTCTTTTTCTTGGAAACTCTTTGGAGAAGAGCTTTTTGACTTATAAAACTTAAACTGAGTGGTTTCCATAGAGAGTGGACGTGTGGGGAATAGTTCAGAATTCTAGCACGTTTTCTTTATCAGCGACGAATTCTCGTGCACAATACAAATAAATTCCGCATAATATGTACATCGACTGTGGTAATCTCGATAGTCGGGTGTATGACAGGGCAGTGAGGATGGATTTCAAATGAAAAATGAGGGCAATCACTTCAACGCTCGAACTTGAACAATTTACAGTGACACGAAATAGTATACCTACACCCATTCAAATCACCATTGAGGATCAGCTCAAAAGGTCGAATTGACATTATGCGCTGGCGTAAATCTGGCTGGATAACAACTGCGTGGTTCGGAACCCGCCTTAGTAAATTAAAGCAACAATTTTCAGAATACGTCCTGGCTATCTCAGCAATACAGAGAATATAACCATGATTGAATCACTTAATAACAAAGCAATGTCGCTTTACTGAGCAGTTCCAAACGAATTGGCTGAATTTTTTCACCCGAACATAAGGAATGAACTAAGCAAACTAAACTGAATTCAATAAACTAAATGGACTAAACAAATTAAAAGAACTAAACGAATCCGAAAATAAGGGATCACAACCCTCCCACTTCACCGCATTTCTACTGATCCGCCTGTGGGGTTCGCCTATTTGACCTCAGAAAATATCGGCAGGCCTGCCGATTTTGCATCACTCGGTTAATGAGGCCAATGAAATGCCGATGTCGGGCAGGGCTAGGCCCTGGCACTTTAAAGAGCTGTTGCGCCAAATATTTGTTTGTTTTTTATCGTCGCATTTGTCTGATCCAGGCGTTAATAGGCCTCCCTTTCCTAGATCGCGATGTCTTTGGAACGTTCATTGATATTGCCTTTTTAACAGGGTTCAAATGATCTCTTCTTTGAACGTGGCAATACCAGCTGAGTCGGTCGCGCTCTATCTTTTGTACGATGGTTTCCTTGAGGTGAAGGCTTCCACGGATCTTCGAACTTTTTATTCGATCAAGCTTTGTCGCTCCTGATGTCATGCAAAGCATCTTCATCTCAGCTGCCGTTAATTTACTCTCATACTTTTGTACATCGTCCAACATTGTGAACCGTATGTGAGCGCTGGACGTACAACTGCTGTGTAGGGCCTTCCTTTCAACTTAGCGGACATTTTTCTGTCACAAAAGATAGCGGAATTTTCTCGCCACTTCATCCATCCTACGCTTACGCGATGATTGATGTCGTCATCACAAGTTGGTTTGCTATTGATCATAGATCCCAGATATTTGAACTTTTCGCACTTGGGAAGCACTGTTCCATTCAAATAAATGTCTGGAATAGGCCTGAGTGGATCAGAGAACGGGCAGCACAAGTACTCTGTCTTTTTTGAACTAATGCGATACCCATTTCCCCCCAAAACGTCCACCCACACATCAAGTGCTCGTTGCAGGGATGTAGGATCCTCACTTATGATGGCTCCATCGTCATATTAGTACTTGGAACAAGTGGCATTGGACACTTTAAGGCGGAAAAAAATCGTCATTACAGAATATCCCATGTAAATGATTCAACTCACCCGATTTGGCATAAATGCAGGTTTAAGACGATCACGGAATCTGGGAATAACACCCGTGCAAGGACGGGTTAAGAATGTCACTGGAGATCACCGGTGTCATAGAAGAAAGATCAAACAATACTAAAAGAGGAGCATGCACGTGTCAAACAACAAACACCATCGCAATATGGTGCAAAAAATTGTATTGCAAAACTGTATCATTATGGTAATACTTGCAAAAAGGAAAGGCACTACCCCGCCAGGCACTACCACTGCTGTGCATGGTACTGATCCTGGACCGAGCAGAAATGTTCGGGTCAGAGCTATACGGATTCCGGGGGCTAGCAAAATAATGAAACAGTTTGGACGCAATTTGAGGGTCGCGAGTTGGAACGTTGGAAGCATGACCGGTCGAAGTTACGAGCTGGAAGAGATGATGAATAGAAGGCGGGTGGACATCTTGTGTGTCCAAGAGACGAAATGGAAAAACACCGGGAATCGGGCGCGTTTCTTGGACGTTAGGACAAAAGATTACGAGATGTTCTACTACGGAACGGAAAAGTCTAAGAACGGAATCGGTATCATCCTTGCGGCAGAGCTACTTGGTAACGTCTTGAGCATTTCGAAGTCCAGCGACCGTTTGATGTCTCTCAAATTAGTAATACAAGGAGAGGTGTGGAATATTGTCAGTGCATATGCTCCCCACGATGGGTACAATCAGAGAGATAAAGATGCATTTTGGCTAGATTTCCACAATCTCCTTAAGAACATCCCAAAGGAAGAATTTCTGTTTGTTGGAGGAGATTTGAATGAACATGTCGGGAAATCAAACGAAGACTATGAAGACTGCCATGGAGGACTAGGATATGGCACCAGGAACCTTCCTGGTGAAGACATCCTAAGCATGTGCAAATCACACGGTCTTATCGTGTTAAATACCATGTTCATCAAACAAAGCCGACACCTGATCACTTACAGCAGTGGTGGAGATGAAACTCAGATTGACTACCATTTGGTAGGCAGTTTCATGAAGCCCCGGGTAAAAGATTGCAAAGTGATCCTGGGAGAGGCAATCGCTCGGCAACACCGTCTCCTGCTAACAGAAATTTTTATGAAAACACCGAAGAAAAGCAAACAAACAAGGGTCTCTGAGACAATCAAGTGGTACAATCTGGACAAAGAAAAAGGCGAGGATTTTGTTTTCGTAATGAAAAATTACCTCTCTCACACCATCAACGGAGCTGAGGATGAAGAGTGCAGAGCACAAAATATGTGGGATTCCCTGCAGCGAACTTGCTTAAAGAAGGCCAAATCACTGCTAGGAGCTTCAAAAGGCCATCATCAACCCGCCAAAGAAACATGGTGGTGGAGTGATGAAGTTAAGAAAGTGATAAATGCGAAGAAAGCGGCTTTCAAAGCTTGACCAAAGTGCCCCTCTAATAATAGTGACGAAAAAGTCGAGGCGACTACAGATGCTGCAAGAAAAAAGCAAAGAAGAAGTGCGCCCAGCTTCAAGCAGAGAGTACGGAGGGCCTGTATCGGGAGCTGGAGAAAATATCTTCCCCGGTTGCTGATGCAAACCAGGCTATCCAGGAGCTGCGAAGACACAATATGAACAAGAGCGCCACTATCTTCAAAATAGCCGCCCAAAGAAGGAATAATGCTCAGGAGATTCGTTCGCCAAAATTCATTAACAATGCTCATGGCCAGCTTCTTATGGATGACGACAAAATTCTGCAGAGGTGGCGGCAGTATTGTGAAGAACTTTTAAATGAAGAATTTCCCCGGCTATACTTTCCAAGAGCCACCCCTAACTGTGAAGAAATACCCAACATTACAGTCGAAGAAGTTAGTGAGGCGGTCAAATACTCAAAAAACGAAAAGCGGTTGGGCCAGACGAGATACCCTCTGAGTTCTGGAAAAAGATGGGAGACATCGGGTTCAGATGGCTCAGAATTCTCATCTCCAAATTCGTGAGAGGTGATCCAATGCCGAATCAATGGAGGGAAAGTTACCTTCTCCCTGTATACAAAGGGAAGGGTGATACGCGAAACTGTGATAACTATCGTTCGATCAAGCTGATGTCACACGCCATGAAGATCGTTGAGCGGATATTAGGTGGCCGACTGCGAAAAATAATACGGCTATCTGATGATCAGTGCGGGTTTGTCTCGGGTAAATCAACCACAGATGCAATCCAAAGTATAAGGATCATAATGGAAAAACATCGTGATTTCTTAAGGGATTTGCATATTGTATTGGTTGACTTTGAAAAGGCATTCGACAAACAACCACGAGATCTGATATGGGTGGCGTTAAGACATCGAGGGGTTCCAAAAGCCTATGTACAGATGATCATGGTCATGTACGAAGGAGCAAAGAGAAGAGTAAGATGCCCCGCTGGAGTAACCGAAGAGTTCCCAATCAAAGTCGGGGTGCACCAGAGAAGCGTTTTAAGTCCTTTGCACTTTATTACAGTCCTTGATTATCTGCTTGAAGGTAAAGTGATGGACCCCAAGGTACATCAGTTATTCTTTGCTGACGATGGAGCCATCATAAGTGAGGATCCTACATCCCTGCAACGAGCACTTGATGTGTGGATGGACGCTCTGGAGGGAAATGGGTATCGCATTAGTTCAAAAAAGACAGAGTACTTGTGCTTCCCGTTCTCTGATCCACTCAGGCCTATTCCAGACATTTATTTGAATGGAACAGTGCTTCCCAAGTGCGAAAAGTTCAAATATCTGGGATCTATGATCAATAGCAAACCAACTTGTGATGACGACATCAATCATCGCGTAAGCGTAGGATGGATGAAGTGGCGAGAAGACTCCGGTATCTTTGGACGTTGGACGATGTACAAAAAGTATGAGAGTAAATTAACGGCAGTTGAGATGAAGATGCTTCGCATGACAGCAGGAGTGACAAAGCTTGATCGAATAAGAAGTTCGAAGATCCGTGGAAGCTTTCACATCAAGGAAACCATCGTACAAAAAATAGAGCGCGACCGGCTCAGTTGGTACTGCCACGTTCAAAGAAGAGATCATTTGAACCCTGTTAAAAAGGCAATATCAATGCACGTTCCAAAGACATCGCGATGTGGGAAAGGCAGGCCTATAAACGCCTGGATTAGACAAATGCGACGACATCGGCATTGGATTGACCTCAGTAACCGAGTGATCCAAAATCGGCAGGCCTGCCGATATTTTCTGAGGTCAAATAGGCGAGCCCCACAGGCGGATCAGTAGAAATGCGGTGAAGTGGGAGGGTTATGATCCCTTGTTTTCGGATCATAGCCTCGCTGATAAAAGGAAGAAGAAGAAGACGGAATCTGGGAATAAGAGCGCTAAGAAACATAACTAATGTGTGCGCAAGATGCAACACGGGCATTCATTGTTGACGCACTGTGCTTCACTAAGGCTGAGATCAAAGAAACCAAACTAAATCCATACTACTTCTTCCAGATTTTTAAAAACTTTGTGAATAGGTTATGAACCTCTCAAGAACATTTCCAAGTAAAGCGGCTTTGGGATTTTACTATTTGTGGGTGCAGAACTGCAGACACAAATCTAGGTGTTCTGCAAAAAGTCTTGTTTGAAATTTTTACTCTAATTCAACCGCTGTGCGTTTCTTGAATCTTGTCAGAATCTATCTATACATATAATAAACCTGTAGGTGCAAACGTGTTTAAACACTAATCACACAACAACTACAGCACAAAATTGAACGGGGTTTTCACAAGTGCATTGCTTAAAGTTAAAATTTTAAATTTGTTTATCGTGATCCGCCATTCAGAAGCTTTGAGCTAATCAAAAATATCGTTTGCATAATTCAGAATTTAATTAATTTTTTCTTGATCATGATCTCAAATCTGCACTTAATGGAGGTAATGATTTTTTATTTTTTTTCTGTATTCTCCTTTCGCTGTCTTTTTCTGCAATCTTTAAGAGCAGAGCCGACTGCCTGACAGAAGGGCGATGGTAGTCTTCGTGTTTTCTTATTCCTCGATTTCATTTTCTGTTACACCTGTTTGACAGGTTGTGTGTTGCGTGCATGTTTGTGTGAGATCTTGGGTGGGACTGGGGAAGTTGTGATTGAGTTTTGATTGTATTCAGTTGGCAATTACCATATCTTTCAAAGTAAAAGAGTCAACTAAAATACGAGCGTGCAAGGCGAGCACGGGTCTGCTAGTTATAATAAAATTATTATTTCTATTTCAATACCATGTGGACACTATATGCAGATATTTAAAGTGCTTAGAAAGTCACGCGAAAGCATGCAAAACAGGCGTTCTATTTTGATCAAACAAGAGAAACATCAATCACTTCCTCATAAATTTCAAGTCCTCAATTCTCTCCCAAGCACCCAATACGTGATAAGATTGATAATGAGATACAATAAATATTAACGTTATCCTTAATCGTATTATAGCAACAGGAAAGCTCGTTCACATCGTGCAAATGCGACGACATCTGTGGGTATTCCCACAACGTCATGAATTTCAGATAATAAGTCAATTTAACCACTTCCATGGGAGAGGCCGTACCCAGTGGGGCAGTGAATGTTCGAAACTCATATTTACTTGTGTCCTTAAGTCTTTAAGAACATTTTCGCATTGATATCAGGAGAAAAAGGAACGTTGCCTACAATCTTAAAGACGAAGTTCTGCAGAATAAAGGTAATCACATAACAAAGTAACAACGCAAGACGATACCATGCTAGGAGTGTATCCCCATTCCCATCGCTTCAATTCAAATCCTTCGTCCTGTTTGTGTGTTTTATTCTGACATACCGAGTATTTCACCGCGAAGACGTGACACAGCTCCCTTTATTTTGTTTATGTAATTGCTATGTAATTTATTTAAATTAGGATTTGTTTCAGTCAGAGAATTGTACAAATATCTGGAAGGGAATGGAGCAGGGATGTAAATCATATGAAATGTGGATAGATATAATACATTGAGAGCAGTGAATGTGGGAAGATTATACCGAAACCAAGGTATTGCTGCGAGCTCTGTCACCAGGTATCACTTACAAGCTCACCTGTAGGGAACAAGTGGGTGCAGTATCTCGAGTGGGAGGTGTACCTGGGAAAAGCTTAGAAGCTTAAGGGGTAGATTATTTTTATGCTAATTTCGGCTTTGTAGAGTAAATTGAAATTGAGACAGATTAGAATGGTTGATGATATTTTAGTTAATAACAACAACATGTGGTCTTGTAGGGAATAAAATATGTATACTAACTTAACTCAAGCGTAACATGTATTAGTATTTGGAATCAAAGGATTAGAGGGTTACGTAGCATTTGATTACGTTTTACGAACCTATTCCATTATGTTTTTTTTATTCAAAGATTTTGCGTGCTTTGGCAAAGTTTTCCTCATTGCAACGATAGCATCAGGTTCACTTTAATTCTCTCATAATATTCAAAATGATTCCATATACAGTGAAGGACAAAAAATAGATACCGCTCACTCTTTTACTTAATATACCCCATCTTGTGAGAAGTAAGTACGATGTGGGTAAAAAACACACAATGAAAGCGGCGAAGAAGGTCGGTTATAGAAGAAAATCTGTTCAATGTCCTTTTGCGTCATTTTGTATCTGGACATACAAAATAAATACACGTACATAGGGAAGTACTTTTGGTAAAAATAAAGTAAAAAGGAATATTATAATAGAAATATGTATAAAACGAGAAGTTATGTATTATTGTTAAAAAAAACCATTTGAACTAAAAATAAATCTGGTCTGCAACGAAATACTCCTTCAGATAAAAATAATATGAATCTAAAGACTTTAACGTGCTGAATCTCTATCTATATTCCATTTTTTGTTGTCACGCATAGATTTTTTTTAATTTCAGAGGGCGGCCAAGTCATTAGCTCGTAAAAAAAACTTCAAAATTAGCACTTGTAAAAAACTGCGGAATTCCCTTTAATTTTCTCAGATTTTATTGCTCTGATCTTTAGAAAGTCGATTTCCTCATTTGTCTGAAATTTCATAATGCTAAGCGGTACTTGAGAATACTTGGATTGATGTAAGACATTCCTAGTTATCTCTGATCATCACGGAATCGTTTTTGAAATAAAACTTTTGAACTTTTCTTCAATTTTGATGCCCCAGTAACTTTCAGGAGCTTCAAAGAAACAAATTGGGATGCCTTTAGACTAAGACTTCATATCAGTCTATCCTCTTTCTTCATACCCGATGATAGGAACTTATCAAATAATGAAATAAATACTTTAATAGCTCAGTTGAATGAGCTTATCGCATATATTGTTGAATCTCATTCAGTCATTCTTTGCTCTAAGGACAGAAAATTCCACTCCTTCTCTGATAAGACTAAAAAACTTATTGATCTACGAAGTATTTGGCTCAACCAGCTGAAAAGGCTTTATTATCGCCATTTAATCAGAATTAATCCAGAATATCTTCAACTTCACCGAAGAATTCAGTGTCTAAGCAAAATAATAAGAGAAAATGTCAATTTGGACCTTAATAACTCATTTAAATCAAGATTAGAGAAACTCACACCATCTTACTTACTTACTTAGGTGGCGCTACAGTTCGGGGTGAACCTGGGCCTCAACCAACAAGCCTCTCTATTTAGCTCGGTCTTTAGCTAATTGCCTCCAGTTGCGCACTCCAAGTTGGTCGAGGTCCACTTGAACTTGAGCGCGCCACCTACGGCGATGATTCCCTGTACTGCGTCGTCCCTCGGGATTAGATTCGGAGACTCTGCGGGCCGGAGCGTTGGTGTCCATTCGCTCTAAATATCCTAGCCATCTCAGACGTCCAATACGCAGTTTTTTTACTAGGTTGATGTCGCTGTACAGCTCGTATAGTTCGTGATTGAATCTTCGCCTCCAAAACCCGTCGACGCAAACGGGACCGAAAATCTTACGAAGAATTTTTCTCTCGAAGCGACCAAGGTTATCTTCATCCTCTTTTAATAAAGCCCATGTTTCAGCACCGTAAAGTAGGAGTGGGATGAGCAAGGTCTTATATAGAGTCTCCTTAGTTGCTCGAGTTAGGGCTTTACTGTTGAATTGCCTTATAAGCCCAAAAAAACAGCGATTGGCAAGAGTTATTCTTCGATTGATTTCTGCGCTGATATTGTTGTAGAATTTATAGCAGAGCCAAGGTTAACAAAGTCCCTTACTACCTCGAAGTTATAGCTGCCCACGGTGACGTTTTGTCCAATTCGTCGGTATTGGCTTTCCCTTCTTGTTGACAGCATATACTTGGTTTTGCCTTCGTTTATCACTAAACTCATCTTGGTCGCTTCCGCCTCAATGCTTGCAAACGCACCGGTGACAGCCCGCTGAGTTCTTCCGATAATGTCGATATCGTCGGCGTATGCAAGCAGTTGTACAGACTTGTAATAGATTGTGCCTCCGGTATTGGCTTGTGAGTTCCGCACAATCCGTTCAAGTACAATATTAGAGAAGTCACATGACAGCGCGTCACCTTGCCTAAAACCTTTTTTGACATCAAAGGTCTCGGTGAGGTCATTACCGACCTTGATGGAACAGTGAGCGTTCTCCATCGTCAGCCTGCACAGACGGACAAGTTTGGCAGGGATGTCAAAACTAGACATGGCTCTATAAAGCTCTTCTCTATAGATACTGTCATAGGCGGCCTTGAAATCGATAAAGAGGTGGTGAGTATCGATTTGGAATTCTTGGGTTTTCTCCAGGATCTGCCGAAGTGTGAAGATTTGATCGATGGTTGACTTTTCTGGCCTGAAACCGCACAGATAGGGTCCAATCAGGCTGTTGATAAAAGGTTTCAGGCGTTCACACAATATCGCAGAAAAGATCTTGTATGCGATGTTGAGGAGACTGATACCTCTATAATTGGCGCAGTTGAGGGGGTCTCCTTTCTTGTGGATCGGCCCAACGATGCTGAGATTCCATTCATCAGGCATAAACCAAATCTTAGAGATGAGTTGGTGTATGCACTCTACCAATTCATCCCCAGCTGCCTTGAAAAGTTCGGGCGGTAAGCCGTCAGGTCCAGCAACATTGTTGGATTTTAGCTTGGACGGAAATTTTGACTATCATCGTCTATGTTGAATGGTTCATTCTGCCTGACAGCGGGATGTTGGTCTTCGTCGCCATTATACAGTCTGCAGAAGTAGTTTTTCCATATTCTTAGCACCGACTGTGATTCTACTACGAGGTTTCCATTTTCATCTCTACAGGTTTCTGGACGGGTATTGCTTCTCTGACACGTTCTTTTTACCCTTTGGTAAAACTTCCGTACGTTGTTCCTGGAGTATAAACTCTCGATATTCTCAAACCTTTTGCTTTTAAGGAAATAGATAAGATAACGGGACGAAAATATTTTCTAACGGACATCTCGAAAGATATACAGTAGAAATCGGTTATAACAATATCGAAGGGACCTTAGAATTTCATCGTTATAGCCGATTCATCGTTATATCCGGTACAATGAAAATAAAATTAAAAAAAAGAAAATTTTATTTAAAAAAATCGCTTCTAATGCTTAAGAAAATATTTGAGGAAAGAAATCACTAATTTGTGTTTGTTTTGTACATTTAGCCGAGTAAAATATTTTTCGAAGAGAGTTGTCCAATGTTTGGATTCCAACGTTTGGATTTGAATTCGAAGTGGCCCATACAGGATTCAGGAGCATGAAGCGGTTTAGTGTTGCCACTGCAGAAAGTGCTTCGTTTACAGATGGAACGTGTATTTCTTCGGTCTCCTCATCTTCAGTGTCATTATCGTCATCCTCGTCATCAGCATTATTCAATTGAATATCTGACACAATATTCTCATCTGTAAGAAACTGTACAAATTTACTTTAGATTTGAAAATTATTCTCAATAGTGTAAACATACCTCAGATGTTACCAGCTCATTCTCATTATCTATCAATAAGTCCCAATCTACTTCTAACTTTGAGAACATTTGTATTTGCCGAGCCCATTCTGCTAGTGGAATTTCATCTTCATCTTCGTATTCATCCTGACTTATACAATTATTGAAACCAGCGTGTCGAAAGCAGTTATTTATAGTGCACATTGACACTTCATCCCATGCCTTGGCTATCATTAAGATGGCATCAAGAACTGTAATTTTATAATCCTGTTTGGATTCAACGTGTTTCACGATTTCTAAAATCTGCAATTTCCTGAACTGAGTCTTCAGTGATTTAATGACACCTTGATCCATAGGTTGCAGTACAGATGTGGTATTCGGGGGCAGAAATGCGAGTTTGATAGCTTTTAAGGCTTGGATGTGTGGATGTGCCGCACAATTATCAACCAAAAGTAAAATTTTCCTTTTTTGTGTTAAAAGCTCTCTGTCCCATTCTCGTAATACTTTTTCGAAAATAATAGACGTCATCCAAGCTCTTTTATTATTTTCATATAAAACTGGAAGGCTTGTAACATTTTTGAAACAGCGTGGGGTTTTAGATTTGCCAATAACCAAAAGCTTTTTTTTTTCTGTTCCCGTCATATTAGCAGATACTAAGACTGTCAAACGTTCCTTAGACATTTTTCCACCGACGCATTTTTCTCCCCTGAATTTAAAAGTCTTGTCGGGGGTCATTTTATAAAAGAATCCAGTTTCATCGGCGTTAAAAATATCGTCGTCATTAAATCCCTCCCGAAGCTTGGGGAATACTGTGGTCAACCAATCTTCGCAAACAAGTTGTGACACGTCAGCAGCTTCCCCGCTTATTTTTCCGAAAACGATATTATGACGTACCCGAAACCTTTGTATCCAACTCATAGAACAAACGAAATCTTTTATACCCAATAACTTCCCGAAATCGTTAGCCTTTTGCTGAAGTATTGGCCCGCTTATGGGAACGTTCATACTTCTCTTGTCCTTAAACCAATTTAATAAGGCATTTTCAATGTCTACAAACTTTCCACTTCGCACTTTTTTTAATTTAGTAGAGTTCACCTCAAATTGTTCTTTTATTTTTTGTTTATTTTTTAAAATTGTTGACACAGTTGGTTGAGATATTTCAAATTCTTTACACAAATCAGAAATTCTTACGCCACTTTCAAATCTTGAAATAATGTCATATTTTTGGGCAATGGAAAATGATTTTCGCTTATTTATTGTCACCATCTTAACAATTATACACTCAACTTGTTTTAAAGAAAAATTAAAACTATGAACTCTTCAGAAATGTGAAAATCGAACAAGGCATGCCATGAAATTATATTCACAGACCAGTCACTGCAGTGGCTACAGGAAATTTATCAATAATTGTCTATATGTACATACATATATAGTATGTGCATACGTGCATACATAATATCGATACACATTTAAGCAGAATGAAAATAGCAGGCGGTAGGCATGTAAGAACACGTTTTTTTCCATCGCTATAAACAGTGTTTAGACTAAAATATTGTAAATTTTCATCGCTATAACCGATTTCATTGTTATATCCGGTATCGTTATAACCGATTGCAAATTTTTTTGCCGGGACTTTGAAAATATATTGTTATATCTGGTTCATCGTTATATCAGGTATTGTTATAACCGATTTCTACTGTACTTATATATAATGGCAACAGTTGAACGACATTGAAACCAGATTAGATGCGTTCGAAAATGTTTACTCTTCAGTTTACCCTGGAACACTTCCCAGCGTTTTTAGAGACCTTGAAAGTGAAGTTTTCTTAGCCATTAATGAGTTCAAAGCAGGGCACTTTGGCAATACACTTACAAGCTTTTCTCCATCTAATGTAGCATCAAGCCCCGCCTTATCGATATTTAGTTCATCCGAAAAAGTTAATAATCTCAGGCTCGCGTTAAACAATAAAAATCTACTGGTATTGACAACCTCTCCAATTTAATATTTCGAAAATGCCCCCAATTACTATATACAATCTTATCCCTAATATTGAATCACTGCATAAGCAACGGTTACTTTCCTGTTATTTGGAAACAGGCAAAAGTTTTACCGATAGCAAAAACAATAGGAGCAAAGGATATTCAAAATTTCCGTCCCATTTCCATTCTATCCAATATTGGAAAACTTTTTGAAAGAGTCTTGGCAGATCATCTAAACTGCTTTTCCGAAGAAGCAGGCATAATTCCGAAAAACCAATTCGGTTTTAGAAAAGGAAGTTCAACTGAGCATGCATTACTTATTATTCAGAATAAAATAGTCCAAAACCTGAGGAATAAAAAATGTACAGTGAGCTTGGATATTGACCTTGAAAAAGCCTTTGACTCGATATGGCATGATGGTCTAATTTTCAAGCTATTGTAATTAAGATATCCAGATCGGCTTATAAAATTGATATACAGCTTTTTGACTCACCGAAGTACGTCAATCTTTATTGGATCCGAGAAATCTGACTATTTCCTTGTGTCTTCAGGCGTTTCGCAAGGATCAATCCTTGGTTCATCCTTCTTTAACATTTACCTCCAGGACTTCCCTCTTTCAGATCCCACCGCAGAGGAGCCTGGATCTATCCACTATGCTGATGATACCACTATATTAGCTAGTGATATACGGCCAAGCGTGGCCCTTAATAAACTCAAGTAAAGATTTCCACATGTGGAAAATTATTTTAAAAAGTGGAGACTTAAAATCTGCACTGACAAATGTGGTCTTACGTGTTTTAGAAATAGCAGTGGAAAAGGACACTACCTAGCAGTCAAAGAAAGCAAATCCCTTTCCGTGAAAATAAATGATAGCCTGATACCATTGTGTTGTGAAACTAAGTATCTAGGTTTAAATTTCCATAACCGGTTTCTTTTTAATATGCATGTAAGAAAAGTCCTAAAGAGGGCAAAAATAGTATCTATGACGTTGAAACCATTACTAAACTCTAAGCAAAACAAAAACACTGATGTATAAGACCCTGATAAGACCCATTCTCACGTACGGCTTTTCAATTTGGTTTACTATATCTCCTATTGTAGCCAAGGAAATGGAAATTTTTGACCGGAAATTGCTGAGATTTTTCTGTGGAAAATTCAGAAAACCGGACAAAAAATGGTTTTCTTATAAAGTCATATATGAATCAACAAAAGTGACACCTTTAATGATATACCAAATTGAACTTCTCTTAAAAAGATGGAACGAATCAGTTCACATCCTAACCCACTTGTTAGATCTTTAATCGATTCTAATATCGACCAAAGTGTAAATGACAACTATTATTTATCTCATTTAAACCTGCTAAATTACCACTCTATGTCTCTGTTAAGACCAGATGCAAGTAGAACACTGTCCGTACCATTCTATGAAAAACCATCTTCCCTAAACTTTCGGCGATGATATCGATTTGGAATAGAAGACAAGAAAAAAAAAGTAAAACCTTTGATTAACATGCATAATATTGTAAATTTTCTTTGGATGCTATAAGATCTATATTTATCTTTAAGAATTTTTATGACTTATGCTCCCTATGTACGTAGTTCTATTTCCACGTTTAACATTGATGTCTTTTAGATAGGGTAACCCTTGCATAGTTATAGTTTTATTTTAGTTTTAAGTTCTAGTCTTAAGTTAAGAATGCCTCAAAGAGCAAAGTTGCGATTGTATGCCAGGAGCAAGTATACAGATACAAAATTTATAAATTTATTTTATTGAATGCTAAGATTAAAAACTTTGAAAACATTTTGTTTGAAGTATAGTTTCAGTCAGACATATCTTTAAGTCGACCAAAAATTAACCTTTAGATTAAAGAAACGAATGTAATTGATTTATATGTCTCAATAAAGTTCAGTGAATGAATGAATGAATACTTGGATTGAATTCAAATTCTTCAATGTGAGTCATTACTTAAACGACTTGTGTGAAAAGAATATTGAAATTTGAAAATTGAGTTTTTGGTAAGTTGTGTACAAAATTCGTACATTATTATGATTTTATCACACATTTTATTTTGGTATAGGTCAAAAATGCCAAGAACTTGCAAAAATTCTGTCGACCTTTTTTGCTACATTTGTGGAGAATTTACTATAAAATCTCAAAAGAGCGCAATAACTACTCTAGTGGAAAGAGCTTATAACTTTATTTTGGGTTCCTTGTTGATGAAAGAGACAGAAATTGGCTCCCGAAAACATGTTGCAACAGTTGCTCAAGAACTTTAAAAGGTTGAATCGAAGGAGAAATCAGCTGGTTGTTGTATTGTATTTATTTTACATATAAGACTTGACCATTTTGACAGTCACTGATTAGCTAGGTTAAAAAAACCACCCAATGGTTAAATATTATAACATATTATGTATCTTCAAAAATTGTACAATATCACTGACTGACTTTACGGTTAAACACTTTATGGTTAAACACAACTTTAACTATTTGCTTTTAAAGTAACATTGCAAATAAGGAGTTTCACAATACGAGTATCTTACTTCGTACACTACCCGAACTATGGCTACTGTCCACACAGCGTTTGAAATAATACCGAAGCATAAATACATTTATGCATCCATATGACTAAAATAATTTGCCATTTAAAAATCGCAAATGAGCTAATAATTTCTTAAAATTTACTTTGTCTATACTCGTACTTTTCGGAAATCAGCCGAAAACTTTATAGAGAATTTCCAAATTCACTTCATTTTATACCGATGTGTGTGTGAACTTTAAAGATGACTTCATTAGTTCTGTACACACCCAGAACAGTTTTGAACATATTGTCGCAGTACGAAGCGCAAGTATGTACATACGTAGTATTGTACATACTTAATTTGCTTAAAAGTTTGCATTTTAGTAGAAATTACATCGTATCACCTTTCTGCGATGCAAACCTGTTTGTATAGTTTTTTTAATTGCATTGCTCAGGTATAGCGTATCCTGCGCCTTTTGCCTTTAATTAGGCGTTGGAAGTATAATACACTTCAATTAGCGAAAAAAAAAGGACTTCCCCTCAATTCAGTTGTCATGACAAATTGAGGCGCACAGATGGTCTGGATGTGCGCTCATATTTCACACAGGACACATTAAGAGGCAGTGTCTGACCTTATTAATTTATGATCCAAGGGATGCCTTCCCGCAATTGGGGGAATATTAAGTTATACATCAACTTTGTAGGTTCATATATCGATGGCCTGAAAATCTCATTTCGTATCAGTTAATGCTAATTGGAGTGTATTTTGTGTAGTGTTTTGCTGTAACGTATGTTCATATGTAAGCATACTTTTATGAATAGAACTGTCAAGATATACAATTTCTTTATTACCTGGTTAAATACGAACCAGTAATGTGGTATGAATGCGTTCACAAGAAAAGTGGTTACAAAAGCAAGGACATTATCCGATGAACTGCGAATTGTTCTGTAAAATAATGGAAAATTATCACATGAAATTCCATATGCACTTTGGCTTCTTCAATATAAGCTTTGCTTCATCAACCTCTTTCAAATCGACTTCCGCAGTACATTCTTAGTACATTTTTTAGCACTTCATCAAGAATATTTTCTAAGATGTATAAGGCAATTATTTTCCAGCCTGCTACCTACAAAAATCCAGAAAAAAGTTTAGAAAATCTTCAAACCTACAAGGTTGGAAATAACAAAATTGAGCTCAGGCATCTGATCATAATCAAAATGGCAAACAATGATTTCAACATTAAAGGTGCCGTATTAGACCTTACTCGTGGTAATAGGATCAGCCAAATTATTGCATTTTCAATATTCAGCTGAAGCCAAGAGGATATAGTAGGAAATGTGTAGCGGTCATGGGGCGGTATTGGAGTGGGCAGTAATAAAATTGAGTGTTTCAAGCGCCAGCAATATATGGAAGCATATTACAGTGAGAACTAAGCCGGTAATTTTCAATATAAATGTGAAATCGGCGCTATGCAATGTATAAATGTGCAACTCTAGGCAAATCGAATCTCGCAAACAAGTTTCATATTTATCAATCAGTGCCTCTGCCGATGGTCAAAAGTAATACCCAATGTCGAACTCTGTTAATTTCGAAACATTGAGAGTGACAAAACTTTTTTGCTTGGAGAAAGCTGTTCACCTATCCTATCTTGGCCGTGTGCAAGGGTCGGCCTGCCTACTCGTATGCATCAGTGGAGCACTAATATTATTATTTGTGTAGGGTTATTTTGCACTGCGGCCTAATGGTCTATTGTGCCCCCTGCTAATACCTTGGGGAGGTTTGTTCCCTCGTTAGAGTCCCCTTCGCAATTGCAATTTCTGTGGAATTGTGTTTGAAGGTCATATGCTCTTAATTTGCCTTGGCGAGAATAGTTCACTTTAGAGCTCTTTCTCCAGACCAGTTTCTTTTAAGAATCTGAGAATGAAAAGTGGGTCCATGGTTAGCATATCCTCTTCTGATACTTGGTATTTGCCCAAGTATTTCAATCTTTTTTGGGTCAGTGCCCCACAGGACTCCAGAAGGTGTTCCGGAGTCTCACATCACTCGTTGCAGAATCTGCAAAGGCCTTCATTTGTTATATCTAGTTTCCGTAGATGCTCCCTGAGTTTGCAGTGCCCCGTTAGGAAGCCTGTTAGGATCCGTAGGTTATTCTTGCTAAGGCAGATGCAGGCTTCGAATCTTTTCCAATTGTAACATCCTAGTAGTTTCTTAGCTTGCCTCAGGCCTGTGGTGTTGTTCCAGGTTCTTGCCCTGTCTTCTCTCTCCATTTTCCTGAATTTTTCGCGTATGGTGTGTTCCCCCATTCCACAGAATGGTTCAGGTCCAATGAAGGGTTCTGCAGCCCCTTGTCTTGCCAAGGCGTCTGCTGCTTCGTTACCTTTTATCCCGACGTGACCGGGTATCCAGTAAAGTGTAACTTTATTGTGTCTGCCCAATTCATTTAGCTTGCATAGGCATTCCCAGACAAGTTTTGACTTAATGACATAGGAGTCATGTACTTTGATAGCTGCTTGGCTGTCTGACAGTATTGCTATGTCGCAGTTGCTGTATCCCTTTTCGAGATTGAGTTGGATGGAATCTGTTTATAGCGCATATTTCAGCTTGAAAGATGCTGGTGCACTTGCTCATAGGTTCTGAGTGCTTGGTCCTTGGCCCAAATACGCCTGCCCCTATTCCCTCTCCAGTTCTCGAACCGTCTGTATACCACTTTATCGTTTGACTGCCCAGTCGTGGATTCGTTGTTCCACTCTTTCTTGTTACTTAACTTTGTACTTAAGTTTTTCCCAAAGCTAAATTTCCTGATACTGTCGTCCCTGGGGACGGCACTTTTTGAGAAGTGCGTCATATTCTCTCGAACCAACACATTTCTCCCTTCCGATACCTTCTTTTGCCATCCTTAGGATCGTCCGCTGTGCATTTTGCTCCACTACAAGATGGAGCGGTGTTAGCTCCAGGAGTACTTCCATGGCTGCAGTTGGACACGTTCGCATGGCCCCAGTGATGCAGAGGCACGCAAGTCTTTGCACTTTAGTGAGTGTCTCCCTCGTAGTGACTAGACTAGTTCGCTTTGTCCATGCTATTGCTCCATAAGTGATTATTGGTCTCACAATGGCAATGCACATCCATCTTAGAATATTTGGACTAAACTCCCAAGACATACCCGCTAGGCTCCTGCATATCATTAGAGCACGGGTAGCTTTTTTGGATATCTCCTCTATGTGTTTCTTCCACAAGAGTTTGCTATCTAGGTGTAGTCCTAGATATTTCACTTCCTTTATCGGTGCCAGTATCGTGCTCGACAGTCGGATTGGCTTCAGTTCAAGCTTTCTCTTCCTCATGAACGGTACTATTGTGGTTTTGGCCTGGTTTATATTAAGCCCAGCCGTGCTGCACCATTCTTGAGTTACTGTTAGGCCCCTTTGTATAATATCACATAGGGTTTCCTCGAATTTCCCCCTGGCAATCAGTACAATGTCAATGGCTTGTTAATTTTTCAAGAAGCTCATCCACAACAAGACCCCACACTAGGGGAGATAACACTCCTCCTTGTGGGCATCCTCTTGTTGTGTTAACCCTGATAATTCCATGTGAAGTTTGCGTTTCTGCTGATCTTGTTCTCAGCAATTCATACATCCACTTAGATACTGTTCTGCTAACTCCCTTTCTGTCAAGAGCTCGTTTAATGGCTTCATGTGAAGTGTTATCAAATACCCCTTCAATGTCTAGGAAGGCGCAGATTACTATCTCTTTTGTTTCAAGAGCACTTTGGATTGTTTCCGTCAGCTGATAAAGAGCAGTCTCAGTGGACCTGCCCGCTCTGTATGCATGCTGACGATAATGCAGTGGGGATGTATTAAGTACATCCTGCCTTAAATGGCTGTCCACAGCTTTCTCCACTGTTTTAAGAAGAAACGATGTTAGGCTGATTAGTCTGAATGAGTTAGGCTGTGTTGGGTCCTTCTTCCCCATTTTTGGTATAAACACAACTCTCGCCCGTCTCCATTGGTTTGGAATATGGTATATCCCAGTGCAAGACTGCTTTTTGTTATTCTGACCAGGTGTGGTAGTAGTTTTTCTTGCCCCCTTGCAATAGGGCTGGTATAATACCATCCACACCCGGTGACTTGAAAGGCTGGAAGGAGCTAATTGCCCACTCGATTCTTCCTCTGAAACAGATAGCTCCTGCAATCTCCCAATCTTGCTTCCGAGGTCTGGTCGTGTTGGTCATGCTCCCGTCACAGGTGTTCTGCGAACTTCCGGGGAAGTGAGCACTAAGAACTATACCATTGATGGCTCTAGACATTCTGTTTCACTATTTATAGCAAACAATTGGCAGATCGCGCAGCCCCTTGCATGAATGCTATATCTCAGTGGTCTAGTCTAAGCACCGATTACTGCTCTATTCTTAATGATCTTGAATTTCTCCCACAAAGCACCGACTATATACTCACAAAACTTCTGTTCGACAAAAAAGTTGAAACCCGCATCTCATCCACCCTTGATTGGGAGGAGGATCTGGGGTTGCAAGAGGGGCCCATATGCGTCTACACTAATGGATCCAGAACAGAATTGAGAGTAGGAGGGGCATCTTATCTAATGATCTAAGCATAAGTACCTCTTTTTGACTTTCTAGTCATGGAAGTATTTTTAAGGTGGAGATTATGGCGATAAAGAAAATCCTATCGTGGCTAAGGTACAACGTGATATCCAATCAGAATATCACCTTTTTTTACTGACAATCAAGCTGCGCTCAAATCCTTGGAATCTGTCATCATCAATTAAAAAACTGCCCTAAATTGTCACCTGTCTCTTAACGAGATGGCTAAACAATTCAATATTTACCAGATTTGGAGGCCGGGATACAGAGACATTGCAGAAAATTGCCGATGAACTTGCCAAGCAGTTAACTAGCTTATTGCTTGTAGCGAACAAAGAGAATATCGGCATGCCTCTCGCTACAGTGAAACTGCTGCTTAGCTCAACGCTATCAGCGTAACCAACCACAGATGCGTAAATGGCACTACGTGAATCATCACTAGATAGATTTGGCACAAGCTGGATCAAAAACGGTCGAATTGCATTATTAGGTACACAAGAGCACACATTACAACTACATTAGGTGTCACTACAGGACATTACATCATTGGAAGGCATGCCATCAGGCTATATTTCCTCGTAAATGACTTCTGTAGAAGCTGTGTGGACGAGGTGGAGGAGAAAACCATACTACACCACTTTTGTACAACGACAGCCTCGAGTGCTTCATAACAAGCTCCAATTGGTTCTAAGGGTAGTTCTTTCTGGGAATCATAGATCCATGTACTACCACCATGTTACCTAACCTACATAGATATTATGGTCTTCGGATTTTTCAATGAGCCAATGACTCTATTCAAAGCATTTAGCCAGCTATTATACAGATAGTAGATCGATCAGAGGTGCATCTAAAAATATTTATTTCTTGATGAAAGTCTAGCTACAAACAATAATGGAAGTTAATACAGTAGTGGAAGCATTTAGTAAATATTCAGCCAGTACTGCTATCTCTAATGATTGGAAACTAGACCAAATACAAATCACAATTTGTGACTTTATGCCACACAAAAGCTGCAACTCTCAACTTTAACTGCCTTAAAGTACTTACAGATAAGAACCGATGTAAAATTTCAAGGTACCTACTTCAAAACCCCTCGCCAAAGTAAATCTCTCCTCTTTTCTCCGTTACTCAGACATGACTCGGAACGATAAGGGTGATAAATAACAAACGGAAAAAAAATTGAACGTCAAGTACACTTACGTTACAATAGTATACTGAAGTTGAGGAGGAAAGAGCATTAAGCATTAATTTCACGATGGTTTGCAATAAGTGCCTGAGAAAATGTTATCCACAAAGATGCAGACATCAACATTTGCAGATAATAATTTATGGTTTTGATTCCCGTTTCTAATTAACTTCGCATTTATGGGAATATTACTTTCTTCTTTGAGATGAGATTTATATATGGCATCGTGATTTTTTCCACCGGCTAGAAACATTTATTCACTCCAAGGCCTTTTGAACTTGTGTGTATAAGCAGACATTTTCACTTACATTTCTAAGTCCTACTGAAACTTTTATTATTCTTTCCAGAACTGTCGGGACTCAAAATATTAATTCTTAGAGAGAAGCACATTGTCATCTCACTTTCATGCGGCAGAAAGGATGTGAAAAGAATGTTTACTAAAAAATTGTGGGCAGGACAAGGATATATTATATAGAGTGAATCCTTGTCGTGCACTAGAGAACAATATTTATGTTAAGTTACCATTAGACACTTGATATTTAACAATTTATTTCCCGTGGATGCGGATAAAAATATCTCACCCATGTACTTTCAAATAATCATCAGATTTCTTCCCTTATAAGCACACAACAACCTTAAAAAACAAACCACCCATTATATAAAAAAAATAAAAAAAATTCTGCACCGTAGCTATTGATTTTGCACTCTGCCACCAAGTATCGATATCTAAGGGAACAATCTTCATCATTACAGTTTATTCAATAAAAAAAAAAACAACAACTACACAAAAAGGAAGTGAAGAATCCTGTACTGTACAGCGGACACCATAACACTCAAAACAGCACTCGCAATGTAAATCAACGTTGTAAGCACTATTGACACAATTACTATTTTTTGCACTCTAGGCGTTGGGTGGCAATGCTGCTGCTGGCAAAAAAAAAAAGCGAACCCCATGCCTACATACACACAACATTTAACGAAACAATGCGAATTCGCAACTCAGCTACCTCATCCTTTTACCGAAGGTCAGGACTCTCTTCCTTCGTAGAAACAAATCGAGCTGCTATGAAACTTGGCACTAGTCCAAGTGGAATTCTTGATGTCGAACATATTGATTTGGCACTTTTCATTACAGAAAAGTCGAAAAAGAAAATGTACGAGTATGCCGCCACCCAAAAAAAGTAGGTGTAACTTTTTTTTCAGACATTTAAATATCAACTCAGCTCACTGCTTATGCATCAACAAAGAGAGTCCGGTCATCTGGCACATAATTGGCATAATCTAATGCCCTTGCCTTAGACCACGCGCCACCAACACAACCACATACACAGAATCATTACAAACAATTTGATTTATTCTCCACAATTAAGTAGGAGTATTATAAGCCATGTCGGTTCCTTTAATTTCATGGTGAATATCCCGAAACAAAGACCCCAGCAGCAAAACGAAGCCGACGCGCTAACTCACGAAATATGGCGTGGTAGGGTGTCATTGTTTTCTCGTTTTTTGGCATTTCCAGGGCCCATTCCATGGCAAACAAACAACATTTCACAATCAATCGTCTTCACCCTCCCACCACCACACTTACCCCGAAAAGTATGTCAACAGTTCACGAAGTAATTGGTAATATTTAATTCCGCGTTGACCCCCGCAAGTTGTAGTAGTTATCGGCCCTCATTATGCTTGTCAACCGTCGAAATCGAGTCAATAGAATACTATGTAATAACGACTAAATGGTGTGAGCAGTTAATAAAGTAGTCACAGGAAGTTCCTTACCTAATTATCCTTTACAATTAAACGTCAATCAAAGGACAAAAAGATATATTCGACTCGGTGACTTTCGGCAAAGAAACTTTGTCGATTACAAGAGGAGAAATCTTGCGTAACAAATGCCCATTGATGTCAAGGAGCTCACAAAGGTTATTATCGGAAATCAAAGGGAAACTTATTGCCTTTTAACATACGTACATACATATGAGTTGAGATAATTGAACCAGTCCGGCGGAGTAATTTAGTTTACTTCTCTGACCGTCCTGGGTTGTAAAAGTTTTACTCGAAGAGAGATAAATCCGAAATAAGTCTCCCATGGCTTAGAGTACACTTGAACATCAAGGACTATAAGTCGATATAAAATGGGACAGATGGAAGGTTTCATGGAATAAAAAAACTACAAATTTGGTATCTTGGACTTTTGCACGCAAAGGATTTCAATTTGGAGAAAGGATAATATAATTTTTCTTTTTTGTCGTATGGAAGACAATCACGTATTTTGGCTTTTAAATGATCGGATCCGCAATTATGTTTGCAAGAGATACTCATACGTAACTGAAACTATATCACTTATCGAAATGTAATTATAAAGAAGATGGAATGGAAGGATAACGAAGAAAGGTTGGATTGGTTCCAACCTGCCATTTTAACAATATACAGGGTGGGCCAACTACAAGTTTCTTTTTAAAAATGCAATAAAATGAACAAAATTAAATTTTTCCATGTATTATGGCTTTATTAGTAAGAGTAAACATTCCAATTTATTATGGAATACAACGTCGTTCAAGTGGCTGCCTCGGCTGGCCTCGCAGTAGCGCATTCTATCACTTCAATTTTCCAAGACCTTGTTGATGGTTTCGGGCTGTAGCTCACGGATTCCTTGGATGATATTGGCCTTAAGTACTTGAATCGTTTCGGGATTGTTGGCATAATATCGGTCCTTCACGGTTCCCCACAAAAAAAAAGTCCAAAGGGGTCAAATCGCAGCTCCGAGGCGGCCAATTGACATTGCCAAGACGGCTGATAACACGATTTGGGAATTTGGTGCGCAAAAGACCGATTGTGGCATGGGCTGTGTGGCATAGCGCGCCATCCTACATGAACCAGAAGTCGTCCAAATCCATGTCTTCAATTTCAGTAAAAAAAAAGTCGTTAACATGGCTCTGTAACGCCCACCGTTGACCGAAACATTGTTTCCAGCCTCATTTTCGAAGAAAAATGGTCCAATGATGCCACCACTCCACAATCCGCACCAAACTGTCACTCACTGTGGATGCATTGGCTTCTCGACAATAACGTACGGGTTTTCCAAGCCCCAGATGCGGCAATTTTGTTTGTTAACGTAGCCGCCGAGATGAAAATGTGCCTCGTCAGAAAAGATGATTTTTCGCCCAAAATCGTTGTCCAATTCAAGCTGCTCTAAGGCCCAAACTGCGAAGCGATAACAAAACGGATGGTCGTGCGCTTTCAATTGCTGAATCAATTGGACCTTGTAAGCGAACAATCCCAGATCTTTGTGCAGAATTCTCCTCATGCTAGTGCGTGAAATGTTGAGCTGTTGAGATCGATGACGAGTTGATGTTCGTGAATTGAGTCTCACACTTTCGACTACAGCAGCCACATTCTCGTCTGTGGGCACCGTACGACGACGGGGACCATGAGTGTTGTCCACTAGCATACCAGTCTCACGAACTTTTTGCACTAACTTGCGTACAGCAGGCGCGGTGGGTGCTTCATTTCGGCCAAAACTTCTTTTCAAAAAACGCACTGTTTGGGCTACACAGCACTCACTTTGGAAATAAGTTTTCAATATTTCCCAATGTTGTTCAAGCATAAAGCGACTCATTTCGTTCTGCGGAGGTATGATATTGACTTTCTGTCAAGATTTCGAGAATGATTTAAAAAGAAATCACTAGATGGCCCACCCGTTACATTCATTAAAAAACGGGATACAATTTGTTATATTCTTAGAGGAATGAGTGGTATTTCATAATATGTGTTATCATGAGGTATGTTCCTTGATTTTAGGGGTAGAATTGAAAATAAAACAGATCTCAATTAAAATATTCTTCCTGTAATCCTAGCAAGATACTTTACTCGCACCGCTTACTATGATTTCTGTAGAAAGTATTTTTAACTTTAAATCATTGCGTTAACATATCTGGATGTAGATTAGATTAAATTAGATTTTACTATCCTTTTTTTTTTCTTTTTTTTTTTTATATAACATACAAAAGTTAGCAAATCTTTTTACAGCATGGCAAAAGCCGTCTGCCAGAGTGACAATTAAAAATAATAAATAATAAATATGTTAAAAAAAAATGGGCTTTTATATAATTAAAAGGCTTCATCTACTATTTTTCTACGATAACTAGACGCAGCTTTAATGTATTTGTATAGCGATAACCAATCTCTGCCATTCAATACTCTATGTACTTCTTCATGTGATAGTTGGTTTTCTCCTAAGTGCCGTCTCCTTATCTCCTTCAGTATTGGACAAACTCCTACGAAGTGTAACACATTTTCTCGTACCTCCAGATTACAGAGATCGCACAGTATCGGCAAATCAGGTCGGTGGGGGACGAAATTCAGGGGCATTAATTCTCCTCGTGCTTTGAAAATGGTTGATATTACATCTGTTCCATATTTTTCATTCATGTAACTTCTATCTCTAAGCTCATGTGAAAGCTTGGAGTCGACTTCTCTATGAACAGAAGCTTGGGCTTCCTCAACAAACGAATTATAGATTTTGGTATCTAGGTTGGTTATGATGTTATACAGCTCCATTCTCAAATGATGGGTATTACGCCAATCCAAATTAAGAGGACAATTCGCTCTATCAGCTATCTCTTTCTACTACTCCCGTAGTTATCCATACCGCGGCACTGCATCGATGATAGATTGCCTTAAGCGTTTTCACCATTTTGGACGGTACTCCCATGCTTGATAATTTGTAGAAAAGCGATTCTCTATTTACACTATCGAATGCTGCTTTAAAGTCTACAAAATATGCATAAACTTTCTTTCCTTGTTCGCGGTATATATCCACAATCATACTTAGTGTAAATATTTGATCCACCGTTGAATATCCTTTTCGAAAGCCAGCTTGAAATTCGCTCAATTTGTTATGCGCATTTATCCAGTCTGTAAGCCGATTGAACAAAATAGATCCAAATATCTTTCTAATGGTATTTAAAAACGATATACCCCTGAAATTTTCTGCCATATTTTTATCCCCCTTTTTAAAAATCGGAAATATTAAAGCATGCAGATACGCTATCACTTCCATACATATCATTTACAAGATCGAGAAGGCAATTGGCAAATTCGTTGCTGCAGTGTTTGCAAAATTCATGGGGAATTAGGTCTACACCAGGGGCCTTCTTTTCCTTAAGATTGTTCAGAACTTTCTGGAGCTCCAAGAGTGTGAATGGTCTATCCATACTTTGATCCTTAATTTGCGGCTCACAGTACGGGAAGAGGAGTACTGTCCTTTCTACATTTAAGAGCGTTTGGAAATGTGTTTTCAGGTCCGATAGTGGAATATGTAAACCTATTCTGGGCTTTATACCTTTTACAACACGAACTGCTTCCCAAAACTCTTTCGAATTCCTGCTAACTGCGATTACTTGCATTTTTCGCTCGTAAAATTGCTTTTTCTTTACCACACAGAGAATTTTAAAATCCTTATTCGCTTCAGAATACATTTGCCGAAAGAAATCAGTATTATATTTTCGAAATATTTTCAAGAAGGCAAAGGTTCTCCGTCGAAGCTTTTCGCATTCGTAATCGTACTATTCTTGTTTTACGTGACAGATTTTTTTCTTTTGCGATGATTTTAAGGCTACTGTTCGAATGATTTGTTGTAGATCATCAACTGTGGGCATCCTTTGCAACCTTTGAAGTTCTATGTTGAGGTTCTGCTGATATTTTGCTTTATCGCTACTTTTCCATCGAAGTTTCGGCGCACTCCTTATTTCCGTTGAATCTTGAACCAGTTCCTCGGCATCAATACATAGCTGACAGGAAATCGGCATGTGGTCTGAGAATCTCTTTAGATGCACTTTGAAATGTTCAACTTCGTAACTCCATGTTTCGTTGATGAAAAGCTTTTCCAGTACAAAATCTGCTAACATTAAGCCCAGATGCTGTTGCGTATTAATTTTGAATTATTTGAAATTTATTTGCAAAATTTATGCAAATTACGGTTTGTGAAATGAATTTGTGAAAATAACTGTCACAAATTTCTTAAATAATGTAAAATTGTTGACAAATTGTTTGAAGCTAAATGGTTGATTTCGTTTTATCATTTGATACTGTAAATTGGTACGATTGCAGGGTTAAATTGGCAAAATTTACGGTCAGCCACCATTATGAGCAAAGTGACGAGAATACGTAAATATTCTAATTACTAATGTGCCATCCGCACGAAATCGCAACACAACGTGGGACTTCGCCACGCAATTCTCGCAACAATTTTGCATAACTACACTAGAAGGCTTTCGCCGCAGGTATTTGGCGGCAACAGCGTAGCTAAATCCAATATCCAATATTCTGATAATTTTTTCAGAAAATAGGCCGCGAATATTAGCCTGGGATACCAACCATTATTTATTTTGAATTAGTGGGGCTATGGCTACCCTTTTCATGTTAAGACACAGCACTGGCAGTAAGGAAATTAGGAGACGATAAGAAGACAAACCGATGCACATTGGTTTTAAATGCTTGTGGGTTATAACGATAGGAAAAATTAGGGCTTTCCCAAGCATTCCATATCCATGTTGTACGGCTCAGGAAAAATCTCTATTTCACAACATGTTCAAAAATAGGCTTAAGGGTGAACTGATGAGTATTCAAGGCGTGATCAGTATTGCGAGAGAACTGTTGAAGGGGCTTCGCTGGAGCACTGTTTGTAAGAAAAATGAATAAAATAAAGATAGACAGGAAACATTTCTTCGTGGTCTAGCGAGTCTATAGACTCCGCAATGCTTCTGTCCCCTATTAGTTTTAACGCACCGTCTTGAACTCGATCCAGTAGGTACAATGTGGTTTTAGGTTCACCGTTCCAAACATGGGCTTTATACTCGAACTTGGGGCGGATGCATGCCCTATATATCATTGTCAGATCAGAAGGTGTAAAGTATTTCGAGCATCGTTATAGGAATCCTAGATATTTCGCAGTGTTCTTGGCTACATCAAATATGTGATCATTCCAACGTAGGTTTCCATTAATACACACACCGAGAGTGGAAAGCCTTTTGGTTTCAGAGATGAAAGTGCCATTAAATGTTAATAGCTGAGGGTTTGGATTTCACTTGAGCGACAGAAGACAGTATTGTGTTTTTGTAGCACTAAATTCCACTTTATTCCTTATATGCCATTTATTATTATTATTATTATAATTTATTAACATATGATTAAAATACATATATTAATATAAAGCAAGAGCACTAGCTGTAGAGCCTTACGGCTTAAGTATATGCTATTTAAATATGCTGTCAAGATCGGAATTTAATGAGCTTATCATACGCTGCCACTCCAGATCCGAAGCCGAAGAGTAAGGACGTCAATCTGGGAACGAGTGTGAGAGGCTGAGAGTGCTGTCATCAGCGAAGGAGTGTTTTGAATTAGAAGTACCAGACAAGAGATCACTAATAAATATATGAAAGAGAGTCAGAGACAAAACGGAACTTTGGTGAACACCGGCATTTATATGGTAGGTTGCAGACTTGAAATCATCCAAAGCAACTTAAATTTACCGGACGCGAAAGGTAGTTTCTAATTCATTTAAGAAGAGATTCATCCGTACCAAACGCACGCATTTTCGACAAAAGAGCTGGATGTCAAAGTTTGCCTAATGCCTTAGAAATATCAAGCTCAATAATCTTACTTTCACTAGAGTGATGGAGAAATTGATTCCACTTTTCAGTGATATGCCACCAATTCACCAGTGGAAGTTTTGCTACGAAAGCCATACTGACGATCATCAAAGAACTTTTGTGATTCAGGATATTTCATAAGCTGATAATTTATCAGCGTTTCCATGACTTTTTTTTTAACGCTCAACTGGAGCACTCGGACGCAACTAGTCCATTGTACTACCAGAGAGCAAACCCTGATTTACCTATTTTATTGGAATTTCCTTGACTTTCTAAGAAAGCCAAGCAAGCACTTCAGTGATGAGGAGCTTACAGTACCAGCACTCACCACAACCGCACCGAGGATCTGCCACCTGACACTCACAGAGATAATGTTCCGCGGTGTCGTCGCTCTCTCCACAAGTGTCGCAGATTGTAGTGTCACTTAAGCCTAACACGTTAAGGTGCTTGCCAAAAGCAAAGTGGCTTGTCAAGACGCCAATAAGTTGTCTACAGTCTTTTCTGTTAAGAGACAGCAAGAATGCCGCTGATTTCTTACAGACGTCCGGGAGCATGCGTTTAGTCAACCTGCATCCCGGAGAGTCATGCCACACACAATTGTACTCGTGAGAGACCCAATCGTCAATGGAAGCCCTAACCGAGGACGCAGGGAGATCCAACGCGGGTTTGGGACCTGAGAAACCCTCCTCTGAGCCTTGTCTAGCAATCTCATCGGAGATCTCGTTCCCCAAGATCCCAGTGTGACCTGGGACCCAGATAAGAGACAGAGAATTCAGCCTTGCGACCGAGTTCAAAGAGTTTTTGGTTTCACGAACTATTTTGGAAGTGGTTGAAGGATTAAGCAAGGCCTTAAGCGCAGCCTGACTGTCACTACAGTCTCAAATGCTACGTCCCTTCCACCTGTTCTTCACAACATAGTTCATGGCCATTTGGATTGCATAAGTTTCAGCTTGGAAAACAGACGCATATTTGCCTAACGAAAAGTGAAGTCTAATGTTGTCGAGTTCCACGAAGACATCAGCGCCAGACCTTTGACTGGTTTTGGAACCATCCGTGAAAATACGACTACATTTCATTCCCGGCTCAGACTCTGACCGAAGCCATGCCTGGACACAAGGAAAGTCGACTCTGAATCTGCGCATCAGCTGGAGTTCTGGTGTCATTGCATCAGACGGCATATCCATAAGACAGGAGTCATAAGATAAGTGTCGCGCAAGCTCATCAAAGTTCCAGTGTGGAGTATACCAAAAACCGCCCCGCCTAAGACGATGGATGGCTTTGATAGTGCAACCCATGATATAAGTATCAAGGGGAGGTACAATAAGTTCAGCAAAGCATCTAGAGTAGAGCCAGGCGTACTCGGGAAAGCTCCCGTGCAGCCGAAACAAGCCGTTCTTTGTAGTTTCGTGCAAAAGGCAACCACATATTTACGCGAGAGCCCCTTCCACCAAACAACCGACGCATATGCGAGGAATGGTCTTATCATAGCCGTGTAGATCCAGAGAACCTTATTCGGTGACAAGCCCCAAGTCTTGCCAAAAGTACCCTTACACTGCCAGAAGACTGAGAGCGCCTTGGATGTTTTCGACTCGACGTGTTTAGACCAATGAAGTTTCTTATCTAAAATCACTCCCAGATATTTGGCTTCATTGGAAATGTGAATGGTGACGCCTTTTAGCACTGGCTGAGTCAGACCGGTGAAAATCCTCCTTCTCGCAAAAAGAACAACCTCAGTTTTAAGAGGGTTCACCGAGAGCCCACTCCTAGTACACCATTTTCGATCATGTTCAGCGCCGCCTGCGCGTTAGCACAGACCGTCGGTCCGACAGAAAGTACGGCGACATCATCCGCATATGCCTGAGCGTAGACGTTAGAACTATTTAGAGTGTTCAACAGAGAGTCAACCACCATGCACCATAACAATGGAGACAGAACGCCACCTTGCGGACAGCCCCTGTTTACCCCTGTCATAACATATTGGCCACAATCCGCATCCACTACCAAAGTTCTATTCATCAGCATTGCTTTAATCCACAACACTAATGTTTCATCTACCCCGTGTTGTCTGGCAGAGTCGCACATGCAGTCAAAAGTCGCATTGTCAAAAGCACCCTCAATGTCGATGAAGATACCCATTGCGTATTCTCTCCTATCAAGCGCGCATTTAATTCTGGCCACTAAATTTTGAAGTGCGGTCTCGCAGGATTTCTCACGCTGATAGGCATGCTGCATCTCCGATAGTGGCTGCAGCCTCAAAGCAACCTTGCGCACGTGAAATTCCACCAGTCTCTGCATACTTTTCAGTAAGAAGGATGTCAAACTTATAGGTCTGAAACTCATGGGGAGCAAATAGTCTTTCTTACCAATTTTCAGTATGAAAGCTACTCTGACTGTCCGCCAAGGTGTAGGAATATATGCCAGCGCCAAGCCAGCGGTGAAAATTATTTTCAGAGTTGGCAATAGCTGATCTATACCCTGTTGCAGCATAGCTGGATATATTCCATCGGTGCCAGGCGATTTTAAACCATCAAAAGATGCCACAGCATATTTGATGGCCTCATCTGTTACCATGGCCGATGCAATATACCAGCTGCTCCGAGTTTTCTGACTTAGATCAAGCTCAGCCTGGGTAAGCGGACCAAGCTCCGACCTAGTGGTTATCTGATTGCCAGGAAAGTGAGTCTCCAGCAGAAGACTAAAAGTTTCCGCTTTCGTCTCAGTAAACTTGCCATCAGACTTTCTCAGTGACTCCGGTTTGGTCGGCTTGTCCCTTTTGAGAACCTTAACCAAGCTGCTGGTTTCATCGAGTGTCTCGATCTTTTCACAAGAAGCACTTTTCGACAACCGAATTAACTTCTTGTAGTCTTTTTGCTTCGATTTAAAAAGATCCCAGTCACCTTCTAAATTTGTCTTGAGTGACCTATTTAAAAGTTTTCTGGATTCTTTCCTAAGTCGCTGTAGTTCTGGGCTCCACCAGGGAACCGGAGTTCTGCAGGGGGTTTTTGTCAATGGGCACGTCAGTTCAAACAGCTGGTAAGGACACTAGTCAGGTTTTGACCTTAGAAAGAAGAGACGTAAGTGCAATGAGTCGGTAGTTGGAGGGAGAGGTAGATTCGCCTTTTTAGACCGGTTGGACAAATGCCGTTTTTCACCTACTCGGAAAGAGTTCAAAGGACTAAGACAGAAGGATAAGTTTACGCAGTGGTTTTGCCAGTATGGAAGAACACCTCTTCAGAATTATAGGTTAGATACTATCTGGCGCATTTGTGCATGCTGATATCTTTAAATATTATTCCTGCTGTACGAGTGCAATGGTGGATCTGTCCCATAGAATATTCGACGCGATTAAGTACGGCGGAACGCAGGCACAGTCTGGGAGTGTGGAGCTTGCAGAGAATTGAGCTGTGAGCAAATTGCTCTTGTCTAAAGAGCTGACTGCTGAAATGTCATTGTAAATGAGGCACTATTTATTCTGCGTCTTTTACGAGCGAGCAGAAATTTCTGCTACCATTGGAATTTAAGAATTGTTTGCTTCAATTTCTGGTCATACTTAAATTTCACATGACAAATGTGTGTATTACAGTATTTTCTAAGTCGTTTGGTTTTTTTTAGGTTTTCTTCAGTAGGATCGGACTCGTAGGACCGAAATTTTGACTCCCTCTACCTGATAGTCTCCTTACAGGTGAAGTCATACCACGCATTTTTCTTGGCTTAGTACTCTGTTAAGAATGAAGGTCTTCATGCCAAAGATGACGGTATTTGTAATCATATGGGCGGCAGCATTCAGGTTGCTACCGAGGAGGCATAGCGACCAGGTAAATTTCCTGAAGAAGCTATTCCAGCCGTACCAGTTGGCTTTCCCGTACTGCCAAACTATTCTATTTGTAGTCTTTTCGTTAACTGAGTGGTTAAGGTAGGAGAAACCTACCTCCTCCTTCCTCCTCCTCCTCCTTCATCAGGAGCTCTGATGAACTTATTAAAAGAACTTGAGTTCGATTCTTACACATTTACTGTTTTATAGTAATAGCGGTGGTTACTTTACAAATGTTATATCCATATAACATCATAGACTCAATACTGGACCGAAAGAATCGTAACTTGGTGTTTTTTGTATTACTTGGCTATGCGATATGAAGGAGACGTAAGAAACTACACTATTCGCCTTTCATTGGCTCACATTTTACCCAAAATGCCTAAATGGTTGATAGGCATACAATTCACTCCAAAGCGGATTCTTAGATGTTAACATTAAACTTGGGAACCCATCAGACATTTGTTAGATTCTTTTAGCTTGGAAAAAACAACTACTCAAAGAACATATCAGATTCACCCCGAACTGTAGCGCCACCTAAGTAAAGAACATATCACATGATCTTATTTCCCTATTGTTGTGGACATCACAAGCAAACAGACCTACTGGCTTTTCACCTGTCATCTGTCAGCTGTCATTAGCCATGTGGGGATCTTGACATATCAATCGGCATTCGATTATAACCTGGCCAGCAATAAAGTCTGATATTATATCTAATCTTATTTTCTTGAGTTTTAATGTTGTATAAGTATACAACACCTATACACGTATGTATTCGGATTAAAAGAAGTGTGATGGTTTTCTTGATTTACAAGAAACCTCATACAATTGTATCACAAGCTCTATATTCGACCACTCAAATTTTGTTCAATCCCGCGAAGTATATTTTTGTAAATCGCCATGTTACATATCAACATGTTTTCAACTTATGCTATAAAAATCTATTTTATTTTATTTTTCGTTCAACTTGATCGTTACTATACCACTATGCACGGAATAAAATCCGAATACATTCGTGTTTAGCACATGGCGACTGTAGCGTATGTGGAACAAATTTCATGATTATTCCACCAAACATACTTTCTAAAAAGAAGATTCGAATATTCGAATTCGATTCGAAATTTCAATCTCCATCCAAATCTATACTAATAAATAAAAGACAATAAACTTGAAACCTCCTCACAGTTTATAGCATGCATTCTAACATTTGAAGTTCAATTTCAAAAATCTCCATCTGTTTCCTAACACCCATATGGTTATTGCATGCAATAGAACTTTGAATTCCAATCGTTTACCTCATTTGCATCAATGATTTTCATCATACTTCCTGAGTCCTTATGTATGTATTGGTGTGTGCTATTTCCACCACTAAATAATCATCAGGTACAGGCGACGTACCTCATAAGTTATTCAAATGCGGGGATTCGTGTGTCGCCGGAACACAATTTACAAATAAATTGTTTTCCTTTGTCAACACGTGCCGTAAATAATTGCATTCGAGAATTTGATTAAATAATAAACACCGACAGAGTATATCCTTTCCAATAGAAATGTCGCAAATGTACGCTTGCACACATCAGATTCCTTTTTTTATACTTCGCCGAATTTAAAATGTTATCCTTCAGTGTGAGCAATGCAACTTTTTGGTTCTTGTTTTACGATATCATTACATTTCTCTGAGGAGGTGCTCCTCATATGCATATTTTACAATTTACAATTTGGTGTTTTGTTTCCTTTAACACTCCTTTGTGTCAATCAGGGTAAATCTTTAATCCACACATACGGTGGTCGTAACTTTTATATGGACCATTGAAATGTCGAAGAGCTCGACATTCTGTCTGTGTTGAATTCTTTTTTGCCAGCAATCGTCAAATGCCATTGACGTCCCTTCTCACTAACAAAACGAAACATGAAAGGAAATCTGCAGAAGGTACACAGAAAGATACAAAAATCTGAGAAGAGTATCCGGATTCCCAAGGGCGATAGGTGGAAAGATTTATCAACTATCCTTCTAACGGAAGTGATATTTGTCTATCTTTTTCTCTATGTCCTGGTGCTGTGGAGGGATGTGGGAGTTAGTTTTTTGTTTTACTCGTATCACGTCAACATGACACGTAACGGCGCATGTAAAGAAAGAAAAGATATTCTCGGCATGTTTACATGGTTAATAGCGGGACGACAATAAATAATTAACGCGAAATGACAGCCAACAATAGAAGATAAGAGTGAGCAATGTGAACTTTTACGACATGAGTACATCTGTAATCAGTTGGAGATGTAAGTGTCGCTAAGTGGTTTGGGGTGAAAGTGCCCCTGAAATATTTTTAAAGGATGTTTTGCATTTCTAAAGGCAAATGAAATTATTCTAGGGGTATGATATACAGTCCCTACCTAAGGCTTCTTAGGGAATCCACAGTACAAGCCTTGTTTCACATACAAATTATGCCCACGGCTCGACAATATAAAATAAGATGGCAGCAGTTCCCCTCATTTCAAATTTTAGGATCAGATGGACGGCGAATGAATTTCATTGCCAATGGTGGGTTGTCGGTTCGAAATCTGTGAAATTTATGGTGGGTCGTAAAATCTTCAAGGTAAAGTACTTTGTAATGGTCTCGAGGAAGCAAGTAAGGCCTGTGGTTGTTATTCACCAGCTGAGGCAAGTAACGTTGTGCGTAAAATAATGTAAAAGCCAGACCAGTAAATTAGGCATATAAATTCCTAATTTTGATGAAATGAAGGGTTCGAACTTGAATGGGATATTGGGAAAACCTACGCACGTAAATGCCTTCAATCTATAACACACAGGGGATGAATGGGGTGGAGTTGATTGGTGCAGGTCAATATCCGCAGAGAATTGCTTTAGATACTAAAAACTATGCACGCAAGCAATTTAAGTTAAAAACATGGACCGACTGAAAGTTTTTATTCAATCGCTTGCGAACGACATTCCAAAAGAACGTCTCCTTTCCGTCCACAAAAAAAAATGTTATAAGTTCCTTGATCGATAAATGATGGAATGTACTTTTTGTCTCTAATACATATGTACATATGTCAATACTAGTTCCTTAATATTAAGAGAGTATGACATATGCATCGAGGTATTCTGGTTGGACACTATAAAGATAGCGTCGAGAGTTATTTTATGTTATATACATATGAAGTTTTATTATAAGTCTTTCACTCAAAAATTACTTATCCGAATGTGATAAAACCTTTACTGATATGCCAGGCATTATCCCTGAAAGAACATTGACCATGCATCAGTTTTTTATCAAAAGGGGGCTGAACAGTTTGTGATAAAAGTGAACTAAGTTTTATTTGTTTAGTTTTATGTTTACTCTAGCTAAACTATGAAATACATGTCGATGTGACGCATTAGAGAATTTTTGGAAATAAAAAGATTTATCGCAAAATATGTCTGTTTATTGTGTGTATGTAGCTTGGAATATGCGTTTTTTATTGAACATGGACAAAGCTGGGTACGACAGCTATTAAACTAGCTCTGGTATCCACCTTTGTCCATGTAAAATAAAAAATATATATATTAGACGAAAAATATTCAATTTTTTATTACTCAATGAAACTTGTCTAAGAATATACAACTGTTTCAAAATAGGCTAACATTATAACGATGTAATGGTAATTCGGTAATTCACTAATTTTGACTAGATTAGATACATTTTTATTTTTATATTAAAAAATTTAACAAACAGTGTATAAACGAAAATCTTATTTTGACCATAAATTCTAATTTTCCCGAATTATTATTTGAATAATCCTTACACACGCAGGTCAAGTCAAGTTTTAGTCAAAATAAGGATACCGAACTTTGAAAAAAAGTTCGAATACGATTCGAACAATATTGGTCAAATTTAATATTTGCGTTAGTAAAGACACACACATTTTGTGTTTTGACTATATCTCAGCTATCTATTGTACTATACGTAATATTTGAAATTTTCGTTCGATCAACCTGATGTCACACACCATGAAGATCATTGAGCGGGTATTATGTGGCCGGCTGCGAAAAATAATACGGTTATCTGATGATCAATGCAGGTTTGTCGCGGGTAAATCAACCACAGATGCAATCCAAAGTATAAGGATCATAAAGGATTTGCATATTGTATTGGTTGACTTTGAAAAGGCATTCGACAGACAACCACGAGATCTGATATGGGTGGTGCTAAGACATCTAAGGGTTCCAGAAACCTATGTACAGATGATCATGGACATGTACGAAGGAGCAAAGAAAAGAGTAAGATGCCCCGCTGGAGTAACCGAAGAGTTCCCAATCAAAGTCGGGGTGCACCAGGGAAGCGTCTTATGTCATTTCCTCTTTATTGCAGTCCTTGACTATTTGCTTGAAGGTAAAGTGATGGACCCCAAGGTACATCAATTATTCTTTGCTGGCGATGGATCCATCATAAGTGAGGATCCTACATCCCTGCAACGAGCACTTGATGTGTGGGTGGATGTTTTGGAGGGAAAAGGGTATCGCATTAGTTAAAGAAAAAAGACAGAGTACTTGTGCTGTCCGTTCTCTGATCCACTCAGGCCTATTCCAGGCATTTATTTGAATTTCAAAGTGCGAAAAATTCAAATATCTGAAATCTATGATCAATAGCAAAACAACCTGTGATGACGACATCAATCATCGTATAAGCGTAGGATGGATGAAGTGGCGAGAAAATTCCGCTATCTTCTGTGACAGAAAAATTGCCCCTAAGTTGAAAGGAAAGCTCTACACCGCAGTTGTGCGTCCAGTGCTCACATACGGTTCACAGTGTTGGACGATCTACAAAAAGTATGAGAGTAAATTAACGGCAGCTGAGATGAAGATGCTTCACATGACAACAGGAGTGACAAAGCTTGATCGAATAAGAAGTTCGAAGATCGGTAGAAGCCTTCACCTCAAGGAAACCATCTTACGAAAAATAGAGCGCGACCGGCTCAGTCGGTATTGCTGCGTTCAAAGAACAGACCATTTGAACCCTGTTAAAAAGGCAATATCAATGAACGTTCCAAAGACACCGCGAGGCAGGAGAGGCGGGCCTATAAACGTCTGGATCACACAAATGCAACAACATCGGCATTTGATTGACCTCAGTAACCCACTGATCCAAAATCTTGAGGCCTGCCGATATTTTCTGAGGTCAAATAGGCTAACCCCACAATCGGATCAGTATAAATGCAGTAAAGGGGGAGGGTTATGATCCCTTATTTTCGGATCATAACCTCGCCGAAATAAGAAGAAAAATATTTGAAATATCTAAGCATATTGACATATATCCAAGCTTCAGAAAGTTTTCAAATTACGGAAAATTCTTGTTAAGGACATAACAAGCATAAAAATGGATACAAAACAAAGGTGGTTTCGAGACAAAAATTAGAAAAATCACCATTATTTTTGTCTATATTTCAATTGAACCATGAAATTGTAGGTACCAAGTCATGCCATCTATTTTTAATTAAATTACCTTTTCTTTAAATCGCAATTCCAAACCACAGATTTCGACGGTTAAGCCTCAAGGAATTGAGGACGATCCAAGACAAATACATTTTTTTTTTCATTCACAAACTTTTGTCAATGGTTAAGCAGAAAGCGGATCAGTCAACTGTTAACACTTTATTGCATTTTAATACAGTAGCTAGAACCCAATTACTGGATTTTTATGGGATCATTAGGTAGATATAACAAGTGTTACAATAGAATAATATTTTAATGCGGAAGAATCTACTACTATCCAGTAACAGATTTAATATCTCCAATGTGGTTTTTTTGTTATCTTCTGAAAATATAGAATTTTATGGGGTATTTTCAGATGGATCAGATCTAAAATCCTTTCCAAAGAAGCCATATTATTGTTTCAAATGCCCATGCGTTTTCTATGTATGTACTTCTGTACCTAATATTTGTTATTATCGAAATATGTACTTATTTCCATATAGGGCCACAATGGATTGAGCCTTATGATATTTTAGAAGCTTTGAGCTATACCTCCAGACTTTGATTGGGTGATTGACAACAGTGACATCCAGTTAGTAATGATTCTGCTAACCTGGGTTTTAAGTACATTATGTGAAAGCTTTTACACAATCAGGGTTATCGTGAATAAATTTTCGCTCGGAATTTTTGCCTCGAACAAAAATTAGGTATCTTCAGAAATAGGGAAAAAAATCATCAGAAAAAAATTAAATATCGCAATTGCGTTGAAAGTTCTCCTGAATTGTCATTCATGATACAGATTTCTTTTCCGCGGAATTGTTTACTCTTTTTTGAAGATTTTCGAGGGAAAAATTCCGATGGAAAATTTATTCATGATAACCCTGAATACCACACACCCTATAATCGGATAATTATGTCTTCATGTTGGACTTTTATTTCTAAGGGAAATGTACGTACAGATATGGTTTTAAAATGAGCTCTTGCTAACGAGCAATTCTTTGCTTCCATGGGGTAGGACAGCAGTCTGCATTCAATTTTTACTTTATAGACCAATCAAATTTTACAATGCGTAAAACAGCAATAAAAAAAATTAATAAAACTAAGTACTTCCTTCATCAAATTTATTCACGATACCACTGCAGGCTTAACTGCACAGGTACGTTCGTAGTTACAACTTTCAGAAGAAATACAAAAATAAGTAACAATGACGTGGAACACAATAGGTGAATTATTTCTTGCGCAATTGTTCAATTGTATCCGAAAAAGTTGGCAGAATAATTACTATGGCCTCTCTGAGAGGGAAGTTTGTTATGCTTTTCAATTTAACTTCTCCCATTATGTAGCAAATTAGAGAAAGTTTTAAAATTAAGAATCGAGTTTACACCTGAACGAAAGCAGCCAAAGATTAGGCAATTAGTAGAGTTCGCTCTAAGGAGCATGTCACAACTTTATAATTTTTGTAGTATTGCAATTCTCAAGAAAATTCGAATAATTGAAGATTAAGTTTTATTTAATTTATAGAGAGAAGCATGCCCGTGAAATATTATCCTTCAATGAGTTCCACTGTGGATGTACTTAATTCTTAAGGAAGATACATTTAAGAAAAACTTTTTGTTTCTTTATTATCTCCGGAGGCTTAATGCTGTGAGTGGATCTCAAGATCAACATTTTTGGTTTGCAAATCTTTATCAAATAGAGTACTTCCGCATTACACACTACGCCTTTCTTGACATTTTTTTTTATTGTTGTGAGTATTGATATTCGCTTTTAAACAGCTTTCTGTGCACGTTCAGCTCGAGAAACTTAAAAAAAAAACCTGGAGAAATATTTGGCCAACATTTGAGAAAAAAAATTGTATATATACCGAGATATTTCCAAATTGTTTAACATTTCTAAACCAATAGGGAACATTTTACGAAGACTTCGAAAACATTTCAAACATGGATGAAAAGTGAGAATAAATTGAAAATGGCATACACCCCACTTTACCTTATTTTCCGATACTGAGAAGTTCCACAGTTAAGGACTTCTTTTCTTTTCCATAACGGACTATTACAACAAGATAACCATTTTCAAATTTCATGTCCATCGCCGATGAATATTAATCAAAACTCTCAGTCGTTGAACAGTGAAAAACTAAGTGTGTAGCAAAATGTATTTAGGATAACGAAACGTCACTCCTTAATGCAATCTCAAGACGTAAGTTGGAAATAAAAAGAAGAGTTATTTTTTGTTTAGTGATTTCAAACTCAGGTGTTATTAGGTTGCAGTATATACTTACTCTATGGGTGGTGTGCAAACTAATCAGAGAGAAAGTGCTGTGATTTACTGACTTTCGAGAACATACATATTTCATTACTCTAGGGGGTGTATTATCCCATCAATTGATATTATTACAAGAAAACTTGAATGGATATATGTAGTTGGTAGTTGAACCGCTAAGTTTTGCCGATATGACTAAGGCATTTGACATGGTTGACCATGATTTGCTTCTAAAAAAATTATATAATGCTGGTTTTAGAGGAATAATTCACAAGTGGTTTATTTCTTATCTAAAAGGAAGGAATCAAAAGGTTAATGTAAATGGGATCTTCAGTGATTCTCGTACTTTAAAAAATGGTGTACCACAGGGTTCAGTTCTTGGTCCTGTGTTGTTTTTAATTTACATTAACTCTCTCTTCGATCTAAACCTTAATGGTGTGCCAACTGCATTTGCAGACGACATAGCCTTTACGTACCAATTTGATACAAGATACGAAAGCATTGCAAAGATCTCGGAAGATCTAGAAACTCTGAGAATTTGGTTTACAAACCATAAGCTAATCATTGCGAAAAGACAAAGCTTATGTTTTTCAAAACATCAAATAACGTCTTAAATGATTTTAATTTATGCTTCCATGCTTATGATTGTAAAAAATTCTGTTTACCTGTGCATAGTTGTGGAAAATGTAATTTTGTTAATAGTTTATCTTGTTCTAATAATTGTTTTAACATTGAATCGGTGCATCACTACAAATACCTTGGGGTATTAATTGACCATAACTTGAATTGGAAAGATCATATTCAAACTATTAAATCGCATATGCTCCTAGTAACGCGCAAAATGTATCTCATCAAGCAATTTTGTTCCAAAAAGATTTTAAAATCAATTTATTTTGGCCTCGCTCACTCTAAGTTGCAGTATGGTATCTCTAGTTGGGGTGGTTCTTATAATAACTCTTTCAGACCATTGTTAATAGCCCAGAAACATTTAATTAGGATTATTTGTAACAAAAATCGCTTTACTCAGAGCTGGCCCTTATTTAAAGAACTGCTTATTCTACCAATGAGACACCTTTACGTTTTTAAAGTACTAAAAGAATTTTTCAAGCGAAGCGGTAATATTCCTAGTAGAACTACACAGCTTTATAATCTTCGTATAAATACAATGCATCTTGTCACCGTTCCACTCGCGTACAAAACCCATTTTTGTCACTCCTTCAGTGTTATAGCCCCTTTAATGTTCAATAAGCTACCATTTTCTGTACGGACAACCATACATTTTAATTTGTTTTTAAAGAAGGTTAAAGACTGGTTATTCACTATCAATTATGAAGTCCTTGAATCATTACTTACAAGTGAAATGCTATCCTAATCATCAGCACAAGTCAATGTCCCATTTAATGTCAGTTATTAATTAATTGTAATATAATTTTTTTTTCCAATTGTTAAACTATTTTCGATTTGTATTCTTATCATTTTTAATTGCTCTATTTGATTATCAATGAATTTTTATATGATTTTTATTTATGAAGTCCAAGAACAATAATTTTGCAAAAACCGATGTTTCCCCACATCAAATCTATGTATATTATTTGCTAATTAAATCGCTGTGTCATTCCACACTAACTTTCTAAGTTACGGAGTAATTACTATTATTTTCCGCTATATTCTGAAGTAAATTGTACTTAGCTTTAAGTTGAATGAAAAATGGAATAAATAAAAAAAAAAAAAAAAGTTACTACTCAGACCCTTACTAAGCTTAATGGGAGATTATGCCTAGTAGTTTCGATAAAGATGTTCTTGGGAGTTAGCCTATACTTTGGAAGTTGCACATTTTAATCGACCACACACTCAGAGACAACTATACATAGCTGAAATCAAAAGTAAATAATTTTTTTTTTCAATTTAGAGAACTCCACGGGATAGAGAGCATCATCTGGTTTTCTTAAAAATCAAAACGAATAAATCATCCATTCATTCCCTCTTTTTTTTAAATCAATGATAGTGTAGATCAGAGCAATTAGGTCACTTAGCGAAATGCGTATCGAATTAATTTAATTTCCCTTCAATTTTACGTCCTTGCTAGTCTTCGTTATTCGACGTATAATATGTTGCTCTTCTTAGATAGGTAAGTTCACGGCTTGAATTCGAGAAGGCACTCCCAAAACTGATTCTCATTATCCCACCTCTTACGAAAGTACTCGTATAAGAAATATGCCGACCATATTACATTTAGAGAAGGCTTTTCAATATCTCTAATTTTAATTAAGCTGAACATTGATTTATTTTAACTTCTAAGCAAATGAAAGCAGAGGGTGAAAAGATATTTTCCGAAATAGGGATGCGAATCTTGTCTACACTCAAAGTGAAAGAAGTTGCACATTTTCGAATTTATGCAAAAAGTATGGTTCTGAATATTTATTTTTTTTTTGTTCTTTGTCAAACTGTTGCGTAAAAAGTTAATGTAGTTGTAATGTGGAAGTCAAGTTTAATGTCGACATGCATATAAGTGAAGCGCTTGAATGGGGTTGTAGTATAATAATTATAATAAAGGTTCTTTATTTTTGACCAAAAATTACAAAAATTGAGAATTACAAATTTTACTAAGTTAGAACTTACCACAATGACATAATAGTCGTCTGTCGGAAGATTAGTTTGTACTTAAACCTACAATCTTAATCTTAAGTTATAATTCTTCTATCTAAGTTTGTATACTTTTTAATTAAAAAAATAATAAATATTGGCGCAACAGCTCTTTAAGTGCCAGGGTATAGCTTCTTGCAACCACTCATGTTGTGAGCACTATATTGTTTACACGAATGGAAGGGACCTACAGTTTACTGTCGTATCCGAAGGACAATTTGGTTCGAGAAGCTTTTTCGAGACAGCAATACTCTCGGATGTTTGTCAGACTTTCGCGAGAGGTGGGACGTGGGAAAATTGTTTGGTGTTTTCTGGGATTCGAACTTGGAACCTCAGGCGCAGTGTCCGACACAATAACTACTTGCGCCACGGGGCCCGTATACTTTTAAATTAGAGAAATACTTTTAAATTAGAGATATTCATTTATCAATAGTTGTTTATATAAAAAAGCTCTAATAACATAATTCGCTAGTTTTTCTGATTCAACTCTTCCCCATTTAATGCTTGTATTACATCTTCCTCCAGTATTCTCGTTTTACCGAAGTATCTGCACCTAAACTCCTTTAGTATTAGACACCTACCCAGGAAGTGTTGCATGGTTTCATCTTCCCTCATATCAGTACACAAAGAGCACAGTTTTGACTCATTGACACTATATACATTGCCATTTAATGGAATTAGATCGCAGTGAGCTTTGAAAATCCAGGTTATTTTCCTTTGGCTGTAACTGTTTATAAAGTAGGAGTTGCCTACCCCATAGTCTATGTGCTTGCATATGTGTGTGTTGCTTTCCATACCTCTTTGTAGTCTTGCCTGATACGCGTTCAATCTGAGTTGGCTCAGTAGTTACATTCTTTTCATATTCTATTCCACTTGTTTATCATTTTCAGCTTCCCATTTAATAGCTAAAGGTTCGCCTAGTATGATCCTTAAAACAAAATAAATTCTTTCCCAGGATTATTTCTGATAGTTTATGTGGTAGCCTTTCATTGCCATATCCAAACATGATTTTGATTATACTCGTATATCGCAGGTGCAAATCCAAAGTGTAAAAGTAACTTTCTTCTAAACCAGTTTCTAAATATATTGTATAGTTTGGGCTGGCATCTGGTAGTTTTAATATTCTCTTTAAAAAGTAATGTTGAAGCTTATTCACTTTATCGAACAATTGATCCCCCAGATTTGCGCACCATAAGCCTACATAGTTCTGTTCACGGCTTGGAAGAGTTTCTATTCGAACAGAAGTCTACACTCCTTTTGTTCAAGAAGTTTTTCCATGTTGCATTGATGCTATTCTTTGCTGAGATATTTATTTTATCGACATGTTTCCCAAATACCATTTGTGGTGTTAGCAAACAATACCGCTAAATAATAGTATTCCGACACAATTCTAATAGGTTCACCTTTGTAACAAAGTCCATTTTTCTTTATTAGACAGTCGACCTCCTCTTCGAAATACCATCATTTCCGACTTATTCGGATTTACTTCCAAATTCCACGTAATGCAGTATTCTTCTAATCGGTCTACCATTGTTTGCATAATTTTAGTGTCATCAGCTAATATTAGGATATCGTCAGCATACCTTAACAAATTTACATTCAAATTCTCTACGTTGATTCCACCACCTAGAAAATCATGCAAGTCATTTAAATACAACGCAAATAAAAGCGATGACACCAAACACCCATGTTTAAGTCCTGACTGAGTTTCAAAATGATCTGAGATTTCAGTGCCCGTCCAAAGAGCACACTTCGTGCTACTGTAGATACTTTTTATCAATTTGACGAATTTTGTGGAAACTCTGATTGAGTGTAGTTTGTACATAAGCAACTTTCTGGAAACTTTATCAAAGGCTGCTCTCAAACCTACAAAGTACGTGTATACCTTCTTCTTTTCCGCAAACTTTAAGTGCACAATTGATGCTTGGTTGTAGATGTTGTCCACTGTTGAGTATTGACTCCTAAAACCAGCCTGGTATTCAGTCATGACCTAAAATTTTTTCTACCCATGAATATAACCTCTTATTTAGAATTCCCATAATGACCTTTGCGAAGCAGTTCATAAAGGATATTCCATGGTAGTTGCTCGGATTATTTACATCTTCTTTTTTAAAGACTGGAAATACAACACTTACCGTAAAGGTATCATCCGCAATGCCTCTGTTCGGTATTGTATCATACGCGCTCGTTCATTTTTGCAGAAATGCGTCAGAAGCATTAATGAGGAATTCATATGAGATTCTATCTTCCCCTGGCGCTCTGTTTAACTTCACCTTGTCTAGTATCTCTTACACCTCTGCTAACGTTATCGTTTTGTCCAGCTCATCATTCTCATGTAAGCCGGGTGCGTGCTGAATATTTGGTGCTGTTTATGCTGTTTTTTTTTAGGCTGAACATTTTGTGCCTGTTTGGAAGTTCCTATTTCTTAATTCTTTCACCAGTTTCCACCATTCTTTGCTATCTTTAACGGAGTTAATTCTTCTGGTAATTTGTCGAAAATGTTCACTTCTCCTTTCCTTACTGATATTCTGATAATTGCGGTTTGCTTCTAGATATTTTCCTTTGTCTTCTTGATTCCTGGTTTTTCTATATAGATTAAATTGATTGATTTTTTTCTCTCAGCCTCACACGTCCAGTCATACAACTTACTTTTTGGTTTTAAGCTTTTTCCGGTGTTGCTTGCTTCTTTTACGGAGAGTCTTATTACTTCATTTAGATCCCTAGGTTCTAGATTTTGTTTGCTTAATATTAGATTTGCTAGGTTTTCATTTAATTTTACTTGGTACGTATTTTTGTTTGCATTTTTCCATAGTAATTTTCGTAACAAGTCCAATTTTAAAAGGGGTGTATTTATCACATTATTATTGTGTTCCGAGAAGCATACAATGTCTTATATATTGCATATTGGCTCAAAAGTGTGTATCGACTAACGCAGCAGAGATAAATGTCCCAAAACTATTTGAGTTATAAACGATAACACTGATCTGATCCTGTCATGGCTTTTGAGTGCAGTGTAAAATATTCCAGCAGACCTATAAACTACCTTCACAATCACATCCATGCGAAGGTGAATATTATTCCGAAGCGGAAAGAGGAAAATAATAATTGGACAAGCTAGTAAGAAAATGAACAGCATACCTACATTTCTTCATCAAATATTTGCCGTGTTCTTTTGAAACCTAGCCAGCCAGTCTTTCATTTAAACGATTTGCCAGCCAGCCAAAGCCAGCCGATTTTATACGAACATAACTCTAGGAACCAAGCAACCTCGCAGTGACAGCAACAACAAATAACTAAAAAACATTCGTTTTTGCGCCGCCTGAAATTAGGCATCAGGAAATTCCCAGCCAGTAACTCTTTGCTGGGGATAAAATCAAGAGTAGTAGCCAGCCGGTTGTTGTATTTGTTTTATGTGTAAAATGTTACTATACTAGCAGCTACTGGCTGGCTAGGTTTCGAAAAAACACGGCTATTGATTAAATATTTGATGAAGAAATCATCATTATCACTGGGTGATACCAATAGTGTTTTTTTACCAACCGCTATATTAATACCCAAAAATATAAGTTGAAGCTATCACTTTAAATTCGAGCCATATTTTTGTAAAAACACCATTTATGTTTATTTATAAATAAATAAATTACACATATTAATTTTTATTGTCAAAATTATTATATAAAACCATTTGACTACACGTTTCCCTAAAATAGCTCCACAAATATCCATCGGCACGCGATATAAACCCATTTTCTGTATATTTTTAAATATAACTTGTAATTCTAACGGTGTAATTATGATGAAATAAAGCACTCATCAGATGTCGTTAACGATGAAACATACGGACAATATTTATTTAGTGCTCGCAGGGATAAAAAAAAATACACCAACATACTTAATTATGGTTCACAAAATAAATAGCGCCATACTTATTTGTACACATAGATTGTCAAACGTGTCAACTAAACACGCAAAAAAAAACTAAAACACAAGTTTTTTTGAAACTAGCGTAAGAGCATATACTCGTATACTTAGTTCGTGCGATAATTAATTTATGTCCTCGAATATATGTACGGACACATATTTTAATTGCATATCTTTTGCAGAACTCCCACTTCGAATATCGCTCATCATTAAGAACAACACCAGCAGTGAGAGATTTATTTAGGACAAGTGTATCCTTTGTGAGACGAGAAGAAATAATAAAATTTCCATGCTGAACTGAATGAAAAAGGGGGTAGAAAGCCTGTTATCGAGGCAACCTAACGCACTATTTGTTTTAGTGCGAAAAAACAGAATTGAATACAAAAATTTGGGTCACAGATGGAGAAAAAAAAGCCGTGTCGTACACATCCTTTTGTTCTGTTGACACAGAAAGGTAAAAACAGATTAAAAATTGATGACACGTATTCTGTATTTTGTGCGATTATTTGGTTGCCATATTTTAGCTAAAATGTTGCAAAAATTTAGGTTACACATATGTCATCACAACCATCTGAATCTAATTATATGAATGGCAAAGACTGTGGCTAGCAAAATGATTCCCACAGGATTACAGGACATTTGCATATACGCCGGTTTAGTTGAATAATTAAATTAAAATAGTTATTTCTCATTTGAACGTAATATATCTGTGGTTTATGAGGATTGCTAATAATTCTGAGAATGACTAATTAAGTTAAGTAAAAGTTTAGTAGACAGAAAGAAATGATGATACATACAACGGGAATATCATTCAAAGAAACAGTCATGAAGCAAACACCAAACAAATTCTACAGTATCTGGCTCGGAGGACCAAATTTATTTCTCAAACTTTTTAACCCTATGCGCCATAGTAACCTTTTCAGCTATCGTCATAATCAAAATATTGAACGTCGCTTGCCATGAATTCCTCTGGCATATTTTATCAATTGTCGAATAGGAAACGTTCCTATCTTTTATAAATTGATGAACCAACTAAATGCCATAGATACTTTAGTTTTGTATCCGCATATTTCATATTTTAATCGAATATATGTTCCTGTATATACATTTACCGACAGTTTATTGATTATTTTTGTACAAAAAAAAAAACTGCGGTACTCATGCTATCGATGTTATCAAACGAATTACTGCTATAGTGTAAATATTAAGAGGGGAAATAAGGAAATAGGAGGACACTGGCTGCAATATTGCAGTAGGAAAGGTAGCAGATGCAGACATTTAGCTTATAGCCATAATACGGTGACAGCCCGAAGAAGCTATTATATTTTAACATATGGTACTTACGCGTGTTCTACAATATAAAAGATTATGAATCTTTATACTCCCATTATACCTTCAATTAATTTTTATTTTCGCATTTCTCTATAATAAAACAGAAAACTAGCTTTAGTGAGAAGTCATATCTCATTCATTGCGGTATGTCACATTCGCTTTTGTCAGCTTACCAATTCATATAAGCGGATCACTTTTAAACACAATTGCTGGAAAACAATGAAAGTGAAATGATAAAACCTTGCAATTTAAGTGTCTAGATTGTTGGCAGGTTTTATTTGATTATTGCCAGGATAGTGTATATATACTTTTAATTGCAAAAGGAACAAGAAGTTAAATACATGTTTTTTAGACGTATGGCGTAGTTTTCAGTCTATGGTTTTTTTTATATTTTATTTTTTAATTGCGCCCACTCAAGGACTTATGAATACCTTTTAAATGTTTTTACATACTGCGAGCGTTAGAAAGGATAGATAGAGAGATAGAAAGATTGTTGTAGCGGTTTGAAACTCAGATATTGTTTCAGAAAATCTCCGGGAGTGGCGTGCAGATAACTGGGGATATTTTGTTTCTTTTGTTTGTGCTTCTAATTCACAGTATTTTTTTCAACAGAGCGAACAATTTTTCCAGCCATATGACCAACCTACATATTCCCAGTGCTATGTCTTCGCAATAGTGTTTACACAAGCTTACATAATTGATCGGACTGACTTTATATATTTCATGAGAAATAAATAAATGTGCCGTTTTCCGGAGTGGTTTAGCGGCTTACGACTTCGCAGCCTCGCTAAGAGTACCATATGTCAATAACTGTCAGGCAGGCGCCTGAGGCTTATTTTATTCGAGAACAGTTTTGTGCCGGCAAACAGTAGGTAAGTGGCGCGCTTTGCTCGATTCATTTCTTTACAATCCGCTTTCCGGAGTGGATTAGCCACTCACGCGACTTCGTCGCTCTATTAAGGGCATGTCAACAACTATCAGGTTGGCGCCTGGGGCTAAGTCTATTCGAGAACGACGCTTCCGGTGTGGAAATATAAAAACAGTTTTTTTTTTTTTTGGTTGCGTCAAGGGGTGTGGTAATCTTCTAAAGATACTATACTCTGTCCAACATAAATTGGCAGTACAGGGAAGATAGGGATGTTTGTCTCTCATTCACACTCTTTTGTTTTCCGTAAGGTGCTATTCTAACAAAAGCTCTTACAGGGTTTCCGTAGTAAGCATTTCACATTAGAAAAAATCTGCAAGAATATTATGTAGGGCTACCGTCCTTTTTTTAGATAAAAATGTTCATTTAATTTGTTTTATTTATAAAAAATAAAACAAATTTATCTTTTTCCACACCACCAAGAGGTAAGACAAAAGGCGCGTTTGTGAAGGGTATCCCCATTAGGCCTAATCCCTTTTAAATAAAAAACAAACAAAAATAAAAAAACACATTAGTATCACTATCCAATTTTAGAAAAATGCACGTAACATCAAAAAACTGACCGCGCGCTACGAAAACCTACGCAAATAAACTTTTTCCTTAAAGAAAACAGCTTACAATTTTGTAACTGCATTTTAACGTATTTTCCACACATTAAAAGAAATGCAAAAAGATCAAAACAAGATCTCCACGATAACACTTATCATTAAGAACTTTTTTCAAAGCTCTAAAACCAAAAGCTCCTTAACAGAAACCCAAGGAAAAAAAACTGAACGAGTTACCAAACGGACACTACTTACTTACTTTACTTAGATCCTTTAACCCCTCGGGGGGCATAGGGCGTCAACCACGCCTGCGCGCCATCGTGTTCGAAGTTCTGCAACGCGTTTGAGCTGCCTCCAACTCATTCCTAAAGAGCTCGATTCCTCCTCAACTGTTCTGCGCCACGTTTGCCTAGAGCGTCCACCTATTCTGCCTGCCTGGGTGAGCGGATTCCACTGCATGGCGTATTTCGCAATGGAGTTGTCTTCGCGCCGTAGGGTGTGTCCAATCCATTGCCACTTCTTCTTCGTATAGTAATACTTATAGGTTCTTGGCCCGTTCTCAGATAAAGCTGTTCGTTAGAGATGCGGTTCGGCCAAAAAATCCTCAAGATGATTCTTAAGCATTTGTTTACAAAGACTTGCAGCTTCCGTGTGTTAATGGTGTCCACCTTCCAAGTACTGCACCCATAAAGCAGCACTGATTCTACGTTGGAGCGGAACAGTCGCAGCTTGGTTCTTAAGCTGATAACATTGCTTCTCCAGATTTTAGATAGCATTCCGAACGCAGCTTTAGCCTTCCCGATTCTGCTGCACACATCCAGTTCGGTGCCACCGCGATTAGCCGAGACCACACTTCCTAAATAAAGAAAGTTATCAACTTTCTCGACTTCCTGTCCGGCAATGTTAAGTTGAGCGCGGTTATTAGAAGAAGTGCTCAGGGCTTTTGTTTTGGCTGTGTTTACTTTTAGCCCCACTTTGTTTGCCTCAGCTTCTAGATTTTGGGCCATCAGATGAAGATCCATTATCCGATGTGAAAGTAGACAAACATCGTCAGCGTAATCTAGGTGTTTAAGGTAAGATGTCATAGTCCAACGAATTCCATAGTTGCCTTCCGTCAATGCTGCACGGAGTACATCGCTGATAACCACCAAAAACAATAGTGGTGACAGTATGCACCCTTGACGTACTCCACTTTGGACTTCAAAATCCTCCGACACCTTACCATTGTGCACGACGTGACACTTACCGCCCTCGTATGTAGCCTTGATAATAGCTATAAGTTTTTCTGGGATGCCTCTCCTGCGCAAGGCCAACCAGATAGCATCTCGATTCAATCTGTCGAAAGCTTTCTCGAAGTCGATAAACATTAAATGTAGCGGAGACCTATACTCAACGCATTGCTCGATAATGATCCGTAAGGTGTTTATGTGGTCAATGCAGGAGGATCCAGCGCGAAAGCCTGCCTGTTCGACATCGAGAGTTGAATCTAAATGTTCTTTAATTCGTTCTAGAATTATTTTAGCTATTATTTTAGCCACGGCTGGAAGAACGCATATACCTCTCCAGTTACCGCAATCCATCAAGTTTCCCTTCTTTGAAAGTTTAATGATCATCCCCCTTTTCCACTCCTGTGGAAATTGTTCACTATCCCAAGCTCTCCGTATTAGGGGATGCAGCAAATCTGCCGATGTATTTGGCGCCGCTTGAAATAGCTCAGCAGGGATGCCATCAATACCCACCGCCTTGTTCTTCTTGAGGGACTTGATTGCTGTTATTATCTCGGTTTTACTGGGAGGTGCGGTGCGAATTCGGGAATTTCTTGCTTCGAACTGCTCATTCGAATTCGAAATCATACCGCCATCGTCTATGTGATTTAGCACTGTAGCAAAATGTTCTCTCCATCTAGTGAGCTGATCCTCATCCGAAATCAGAAGGTTACCGTCTAGACTCTTCACTGGATGTTGTTTGGAGTTTCGACCACCGATGAGCTCCTTAGTGATACTATACACAGTCCTACTGTCGCACCTACTCGCTGCTTCTTCAGCCCTTGAGGCCAGTGAGTTGATATATTGACGTTTGTCACGTCTCACACTACGCTGCACTTCTTTCTTCTTCGCACGGTATTGGGCTTCAAGCTCGGTTCTCTCTACTGCTGAGGCCGCTGCAATCCGAGCCTTGATTGCTGTACGCTCATCGATCCGAAACGGACACTGGTAACTCTGAATGCACATCAATTTAATGGGGGTTGAATAGCAACAGCCACAGACCACAGCCAATCAGTGCACACTCAGATGTGCGCTGAATAAGATGTGTTTTATTTACGTCAGATGCAGTTGGAAATTCACTGGCGGGTAAACACTTTTTATGGGGGGTTTCTTTCAATTTAGTATGGTGCAAAAATATGGTACGCTACTGATTTTGAAAAAGCTTCCCCATAAGACGTGTACTGCCAATTTATGTTGGACAGAGTAGAGTAGCCCGGGCTATTAGCATGCACGATTCACAAACCCGAATAATCGATGCCAGGAATGCGCCTACCTACTAATCCACACCGTTACTAATCCACTGCCGTTAGGTATTACTTCGCGGGGCTGGTTAGCAATTTATGCTGCATTTTCTGCTTCTCGACGTATTCTTTCTTGAATTCGAAGCTGCATTTGCACGTGCGTAATAAACGCGTAAATTTCCATCCATTTTTACTCAGATTGTACCATATGATCTGGAGGACTGGGAAGGTCATTTCTCCAGTTTTCAAATCGCCTACAGTAGAAGACTGCATGCCCCGTATCTGCCTCCTGGTCTGGACATTCTGGACACAACGGAGATCTATCGTGTCCAAACCGGTAAAGATATTTGCGATAACCTCCATGGCCCGACAGAAACTGCGTGAGGTGGTAGGTGCAGTTCCCATGTGCTCGGTTTATCCAATTGTCGATGGTGGGGATTAATTTATAGGGCCATCTGCCTTTAACCGTATTATCCCATCGATCTTGCCACACAGCTCTTGAAGCTGCTTTTTCTTCTTCTATAACCCTTCTTCTTTCGCTAGCCTCTTGACGGCTCGAGCCTCTCCGATTGTAGTTTCTCTGCATCCCGTTCGTGAAGATGTCGATCGGAACCATTGCTGCTATGATAAAGGCTGCCTCGTCAGAGATAGTTCTAAAACTACTGATGGTCCTTATAGGGCAGAGTCTGCAGGCTGATGTTAGTTTCCTTCTTGTTTCTTTGGTCGTGAGAGCCCCCGCCCGAACCGGAGCCGCATAAAGAAGGACTGAGCTGACAACTCTGGATAGTAAGGTCCTCTTAGCGTATCCAGGTCCTCCAATGTTGGGCATTATCCTTGAGAGTGCTGCCTGATGTCTTAACGCTTTGCCGCTCGAATAATCAACACGTTGTTTAAACTGCAGTCTATTGTCGAGCATTACTCCTAGGTATTTTATTGCTTCTTTGGATCTGATGATTTGGGCTCCAACCTGGACATTTATATATTCCACAGATTTCCGACTGGTTATTAGAACAGCTTCAGATTTGTGGTCAGCTAATTCTAGACCGGCGGATCCTAGCCAACTTTTGATTTGACTTATTGACACATATATAAAGACAGGTACCTTTGTTTAAATGTATGTATAAATTCAAAGCGTTAAGGCCGAATTTCCAAATTCGACTTTATTTCTCATTATGAGAGCAAAATAAAGGCGAAAGCCGAATTTTGCAATTGGGTCTTATTTCGCTCGGCGTTATTTCACGGCCATTTCACCATCGCTCTCTCACGCATATGCAAATACACATTCAAACTCAAGTACTGGCTGCGGTCTTTCACTTTCTACACGATAGCTACCTGGTGGGACTCCAGAAGTTACTTTTATTACTCGAGATATGAAACTCTCGACTTTTACCAATTGCCTTCTATCACGTAAATAATTATAAAACCACCTTAGCATTGAAAAGTGAAAACCCAATGATTTAAGCTTACAATTAGCTGAAAGTTAAGTGTGATGTACTCTCTCAAGGGCTTTATGAAATCTGTGTAGAATAGATCAACTTATCAAGCATGACGTTGCTTGATTTTAGTGATCGGGCGAGCGTGGTCGATCGTTTCATGTACGATAAAGAAGTTTTGTTTAAAAAAAATTTGAGAAACATTGTTTCAAAAACACTTGAGTAAAATTAAAGAAAATTTGTTTGTTTCTCTGTTATATCTCAAATGTTTCCTAGGTTAGGTTAGGTTAGGTAGAGTTATGAGGTTATCATAAAAACACTAGGCACCAGAGTGAGCCCATCGCGATCCCTAGGGAACCTTGACGGCAAAAGACCTAAGCCAATTTACCTAAACAATTAATCTTCATACAGAATTTAAAGAGATCCTTGTTGTGGTTCAAGGACATCACCTCTTCCAGGTTATCGAAGAATTATCTACCAAGACGCTTTAGCCTTGTCCTGGCTAATCCTTGGCGCACACAGAGTATGTGTGTTATCTCCTCTGGGGCATGTAGGTCATTGCAGTACCTACAAACATCCGTGTTAGATAATCCTAGTCTCATAGCATGCTTCCTTAAGAGGCAGTGGCCAGAGAGTATTCCTGTTCTTAGACGTGATCTTTCTAATTTTATGATCTCGCCAGATTTTCTGCGGTCTAACACAGGCCACAAGGCCTTAGACACCAGTTTGACCATCTTAGATTGGCTGTATCGATGATTCTATCACGAATGATCCCCTTAGCCACACACCCTGGTGGCTTAATACTACTAATTATGTCACTAAGTGGGAGCCCTGCTCCTTTTTTGGCCAGCGCGTCGGCTTGCTCGTTGCCTTTCGATATCGCAGTGTCCAGGTACCCAACATAACCTGACACGGTTCTGCATACATAATGTCTTAAGCATTGTGCGCGAATTCCTGATTATCTCTGATTTGGTGACGTAAGACTCTAGCGCCTTTAGCGCAGCCTGACTGTCAATGTAGATGGCGATATTCTTGTCGGATATCGATCCCATCTCAAGTAATTCCGCAGGTTTCAGTACAGCTAGAACATCTGCTTATAACACACTGCATGTGTACGGAAGTCTCAGGGCCACCTGTAGGTTCGTATCACTCGAGTAAATACCTGACCCCGTGCCCTCTCTAGTCTTAAAACCATCCGTTTAAATTGCAATCTCGTTATGGACAGAGACTGTCCTCCTTCGCCAGTCCTCTCCAATAGGATACAGATTAGACTAGAGATTATTGGAAGATCTCAAAATCGACAATTTTAGTGACACAGCAATTTTGCATATTTCTGAGAAACGAATATATACATTTCTGAGGGTAGAACAGTTGCAAACAATTAAAGAAACAATTGAGAGACAAAAAATATTTCCCAAATGTTCCACAAACAAATATGTTTTCTTATAATTTCTGAAATGTTTCTCAAATATATTTTAAATGTTTTACAAATATTTTTGAAAAAGCTCGAGAAGTGTTTTGTGTTTGTACATAATTCAATTTTTACACTTCACAATACGAGTATTGTGTAGTGTGTAGACCAATTTTCGTTCATTCCATAAACGTTGAAAGTAATGCAGAAATTAAGATGCCACCCAAATACGGATGGGTGTATAATATTTTGTGTTATCAGAGATAAGTAGTGCCCCTTGGGAACATGTTAAGATTTGGAATATTTTTTTGAAGGTTTTTTAAGTCTGAATACAGTTCGAACGTTTTTTGTTACACAAACAAAGCTGGGTGAAGCAGCTAGTTATTAATACGAACAACAATATTATACTCGTATACATACTACATTTATCAATAAATTAAAATTGTCACACATTTAATACAAGATAACTTAGTCCACTTTTTCTTGCCTGCAACTCGAATACAACTTAAGGTACCTTTATTAAATTTCCCATCAATTAAGGTGGTATTAAAATAAGCCATTCGTTCAAAGGAAATGGTACAAGAAAATAGGAAAAAAGGTATATCATTGAATGAAATATACTTAGGTAGAGATGCACCTAAATACTTACTAATTACAAAAAAATAAAAATAATTTCCCGTCCAATCAATTACACATGGTTTCCTCATCTCGATATTCATAAGCAGACATGGCGGTCCAATGATCATGTCACGATCAACCAAATTGATCATATTGCGATCGACGCAAGGCATGCCTCCAGTATTCTGGATGTCCGGACCTTCCGAGCGGCCAACATAGACTCGGATCATTACCTTGTTGTAGCCAAGGTACGAATGCGGATATCCCAATCTGAGCAACAAAGAAGAATTACTGTGAGAAAATTCAACGTCGAAAAGCTACAATCGCAAGAGACCGCCAGACTCTTCGCTGAACGCGTATCCCGAAATCTCTCAATCACCCCTATACCGCCAGCATCAAGTGCCGAAGACCAGTGGCAACGCTGCCAACATGCCATCAGAAACGCCGCGACTGATGTGCTGGGTCTCGCTCGCCCACCACCGCGAAACCCCTGGTTTGACGAAGAATGCCGGCGAGTGCATGCAGCAAAACAAGAGGCATACAAAGCGGCGCTGCAAAGGAAGACGAGAGCTGCTCGTGAGCTCTACGAGCAAAAGAGACGGGAAGAACATCGGCTTCTTCAAAAGAAGAAGAAAGAGCATGAGAAGCGTTTGAGAATATCGAGAGTCTATACTCCAGGAACAATGTACGGAAGTTTTACCAAAAGGTAAAAAGAACGTGTCAGAGAAGTAATACCCGTACAGAAACCTGTAGAGATGAGAATGGAAACCTCGTAGTAGAATCACAGTCGGTGCTGAGAATATGGAAAAACTACTTCTGCAGACTGTATAACGGCGACGAAGACCAACATCCCGCTGTCAGGCAGAATGAACCATTCAACATGGACGATGATAGTCAAAATTTCCGTCCACCTGACCAAAACGAAGTGAGGATAGCAATATCCAAGCTAAAATCGAACAAGGCTGCTGGACCTGACGGTTTACCGGCCGAACTTTTCAAGGCAGCTGGGGATGAATTGGTAGAGTGCATACACCAACTCATTTCTAATATTTGGTCAGAGGAGTGTATGCCTGATGAATGGAATCTCAACATTGTTTGCCCGATCCACAAGAAAGGAGACCCCCTCAACTGCGCCAATTATAGAGGCATCAGTCTCCTCAACATCGCGTACAAGATCTTTTCTGCGATATTGTGTGAACGCCTGAAACCTTTTATCAACAGCCTGATTGGACCCTATCAGTGCGGTTTCAGGCCAGGAAAGTCCACCATCGATCAAATCTTCACACTTCGGCAGATCCTGGAGAAAACCCAAGAATTCCAAATCGATACTCACCACCTCTTTATCGATTTCAAGGCCGCCTATGACAGCATCTATAGAGAAGAGCTTTATAAAGCCATGTCTAGTTTTGACATCCCTGCCAAACTTGTCCGTCTGTGCAGGCTGACGATGGAGAACGCTCGCTGCTCCATCAAGGTCGGTAATGACCTCACCGAGACCTTTGATGTCAAAAAAGGCTTTAGACAAGGTGACGCGCTGTCATGTGACTTCTTCAATATTGTACTTGAACGGATTGTGCGGAACTCACAAGCCAACACCGGAGGCACAATCTATTACAAGTCTGTACAACTGCTTGCATACGCCGAGGATATAGACATTATCGGAAGATCTCAGCGGGCTGTCACCGGTGCTTTTGCAAGCATTGAGGCGGAAGCGGCCAAAATGGGTTTGGCGATAAACGAGGGCAAAACCAAGTATATGCTGTCAACTAGAAGGGAAAACCAACATCGACGAATTGGACAAAACGTCACAGTGGGCAGCTATAACTTCGAGGTAGTAAGGGACTTTGTCTACCTTGGCTCTGCTATAAATTCTACAAACAAAATCAGCGCAGAAATCAATCGAAGAATAACTCTTGCCAATCGCTGTTTTTTTGGGCTTATAAGGCAATTCAACAGTAAAGCCCTCTCTCGAACAACTAAGGAGACTCTATATAAGACCTTGATCATCCCAGTCCTGCTTTACGGCGCTGAAACATGGACTTTATTAAAAGAGGATGAAGATATCCTTGGTCGCTTCGAGAGAAAAATTCTTCGTAAGATTTTCGGTCCCGTTTGCGTTGACGGGTTTTGGAGGAGAAGATTCAATCACGAACTATACGAGCTGTACAGCGACATCGACCTAGTCAAAAAACTGCGTATTGGACGTCTGAGATGGCTAGGACATGTAGAGCGAATGGACACCAACGCTCCGGCCCGCAGAGTCTTCGAATCTAACCCCGAGGGACGACGCAGTAGAGGGAATTATCGCCGTAGGTGGCGCGCACAAGTTCAAGGGGACCTCGACCAACTTGGAGTGCGCAACTGGAGGCAATTAGCTAAAGACCGAGCTAAATAGAGAGGCTTGTTGGTTGAGGCCCAGGTTCACCCCGAACTGTAGCGCCACCTAAGTAAGTAAGTAAGTCCAATCAATTATTAGCCGAAGCGCGTTGTCCAATATACCGGAGCGTGCTGGAGTTTACAAACAGCATTCAATAGCGCTAGAAATAGCTGAAATATTCACTCCAGACGCTCTATTCATTTGTGACCGATCGGCGTTAGACACCCAATTTTTTCCGCGCAAAATTACGCACTCTAAGTTCTGCGGAGGAAAGAACGTACACATATGAACTGAACACACATTCAAAAAAAAATAAAAATTCTGCAAATACGCTTTGGATGAATGTACGAATATTGACGGAGGTGAACCCGGTTGCCATTATACGCTCAAGGTAACCATAGTGGAGTACAATATTCCACTTGTGGAATCTTTTGGAGCTGCAGAGATATATTTTTCAAAAAATAATCGCATATAAAAGTGGATATTTAGATAAAAATACATTGCCCATAAATTTGAATTTTAATTCTTCACTTCAGTTAATTTTATTATCTTTTTAATAAAAATAATGAACTGATCTTTTTTATTGCAATTATAGTTTTTAAGTTTTTTTTTTTTTAATGAGAGTAATTTTTTTTTTTTATCTTGTTTTACATTTTATTTATAATAAAAAATTATTTATTTTTTATAATCTTGTGTTTAATTTCATTTCATTTATTTTATGTTAGTTCATTACCAACTGGAACATTAATTACTGAAGTGGAATATAAATATTAATACACATATGTACATGCCTAGCCTAGCTTCTGGTAATCACTCGTGTTGTGTGCGTTGTGTGCCCCTCTATGCTATGAGTTCGTCATCCCTCTGCACCTGCTGTTCATCGATTTTGAGAAGGCGTTCGATAGTGTCAACAGGGAGTTTATTTGGCGTGCCTTACGCAGGAGAGGTATTCCCGATAAACTAATTGCTATTATCAAAGCTACATATGAAGGCTCCAAATGTCACGTTCTGCACAGGGGAAGGTTGTCTGAGGAATTTGAGATCCAAAGTGGGGTAAGAAAAGGCTGTATCCTTTCTCCAATATTATTCCTATTGGTGATTAGCGATGTGCTTCATGCAGCTTTGTCGATGGGAAACGGAGGAATTCGATGGACGATGTATGCTTACTCTCCCACAGAATTATGGACTTCCACCAAATGACAGCAGATGTGGAGAGGGAGGCAGGTGTCGTCGGGCTGAAAATTAATACGGCAAAAACTAAAATTATCAGTCTTGGAACAAACTCATCGGCTCAAATATGCATTGCTGGACAACCGGTAGAGAGAGTAGAGGATTTCCAGTATCTTGGGAGTATTGTCTCGACCGATGGTGGAACCGAACTGGATATAGCCAACAGGATCGCTAAAGCAAAGTCCGCGCTCGGTATGTTGTCCAAAATATGGCGAAGCAATGCAATCTGTTATATAATAAGACTGTTATATATAAGACTGTTCCGCTCCAACGTTGAATCCGTGCTGCTATATGGTTGCAGCACGTGGAGCACTACTATCACTAGAAAGCTGCAAACGTTCGTTAATAGGTGTCTGCGCAATATCTTAAGGATTTTCTGGCCCAATCGTATCTCTAACGAACACCTTTACGAGAGAACGGGTCAGGAACCAATAGGCACAACTATCCAACGGCGGAAGTGGCAGTGGATTGGTCACACGTTCCGAAAGGGTGACAGCTCCATAGCGAACCATGCTATGCAATGGAACCCTCTAACTCAGGATGGCAGAAGACCTGGCGGTCCGAGGAGAACATGGCGCAGAACAGTCGAGAAGGAGGCACGACAGTTAGGGAAAAGTTGGTGAGAACTCAGACACATTGCCAGAAACCGTACACGATGGCGCGTAGGCGTAGTAGAGGCCCTAGGACCCACAAGGGTATATAGGACATAAGGAAGGTCATCCCTCTAACGGGTGGGTTAAACTATGCTCAAGACCCAGAAAATCTCTTCTACTTCTCGTGAAGTGTTTGTGACGGTACTGATTTCAAATATCTATACTAATGTGGTGTTACATCGCTTCTCTTATGGTGACTTGTTATAGATGTCCTACTAATCAATCCTATCAATATTATACAATTGCAGATGACATGGATGACGGCAACTAGTGGCAACTCATGCAGAAAGGATTTTATATCTTCGGACTAAGAGGTTCTAGCTTTTAATTCCATCAGAGTCATAAAAAAAAATTGGTACAACGTAGACGTCCTATCAAATGTAACTTAAAACTCGTGGTAACTCCAAGGATTTGATTATATATATACTTTTTCCCATATTCGCGAAACTGTGATAACCACCGTTCGATCAAGCTGATGTCACACACCATGAAGATCGTTGAGCGGGTATTAGGTGGCCGACTGCGAAAAATAATACGGCTATCTGATGATCAGTGCGGGTTTGTCTCGGGTAAATCAACCACAGATGCAATCCAAAGTATAAGGATCATAATGGAAAAACATCGTGATTCCTTAAGGGATTTGCATATTGTATTGGTTGACTTTGAAAAGGCATTCGACAGACAACCACGAGATCTGATATGGGTGGCGCTAAGACATCGAGTGGTTCCAGAAACCTATGTACAGATTATTATGGACATGTACGAAGGAGCAAAGACAAAAGTAAGATGCCCCGCTGGAGTAACCGAAGAGTTCCCAATCAAAGTCGGGGTGCACCAGGGAAGCGTTTTAAGTCCTTTGCTCTTTATTACAGTCCTTGATTATCTGCTTGAAGGTAAAGTGATGGACCCCAAGGTACATCAATTATTCTTTGCTGACGATGGAGCCATCATAAGTGAGGATCCTACATCCCTGCAACGAGCACTTGATGTGTGGGTGGACGTTTTGGAGGGAAATGGGTATCGCATTAGTTCAAAAAAGACAGAGTACTTGTGCTGCCCGTTCTCTGATCCACTCAGGCCTATTCCAGACATTTATTTGAATGGAACAGTGCTTCCCAAGTGCGAAAAGTTCAAATATCTGGGATCTATGATCAATAGCAAAGCAACTTGTGATGACGACATCAATCATCGTGTAAGCGTAGGGTGGATGAAGTGGCGAGAAAATTCCGCTATCTTTTGTGACAGAAAAATGCCCCCTAAGTTGAAAGGAAGGCTCTACACCGCAGTTGTACGTCCAGCGGTCACATACGGTTCACAATGTTGGACGATGTACAAAAAGTATGAGAGTAAATTAACGGCAGCTGAGATGAAGATGCTTCGCATGACAGCAGGAGTGACAAAGCTTGATCGAATAAGAAGTTCGAAGATCCGTGGAAGCTTTCACATCAAGGAAACCATCGTTCAAAAAATAGAGCGTGACCGGCTCAGTTGGTATTGCCACGTTCAAAGAAGAGATCATTTGAACCCTGTTAAAAAGGCAATATCAATGCACGTTTCAACGACATCGCGATGTAGGAAAGGCAGGCCTATAAACGCCTGGATTAGACAAATGCGACGACATCGGCATTTCATTGGCCTCGGTAACCGAGTGATCCAAAATCGGCAGGCCTGCCGATATTTTCTGAGGTCAAATAGGCGAACCCCACAGGCGGATCAGTAGAAATGCGGTGAAGTGGGAGGGTTATGATCCCTAGTTTTCGGATCGTAACCTCGCTGATAAAAGGAAGAAGAAGAAGAAGAAGATTCTGTTGAACCTGGTGCACAAGAGGATGATTTCGTATCCAAAATCATAATGAGCGACGAAGCCCATTTTCACTTAAGTGGTTGTGTGAATAAACAACATTTGCATTTCTGGGGCACGGAAAATCCACATGAAATGCATGAATAGCCATTGCATCCCCTCAAAGTGACTGTTTGGTGCGACATTTGCAGTGAAAAGTGATTGGGCCTTAAGGTCCATTCACAGCTCTGCGACCTGCGAATGCCGAAGCTGCGAACAAACCATTTTTAGCACATTTATAAGCACCTCATTGGTAATTTTACTATTCCAAAAGAACGGAGCCTAATTTATCCATCGATTAATATGAAAAAAGTTGAATTGTAATTAGTTTCTGTGAAGAATTTAACAATTCGCTGATTTTTTCGCGAATAAGGGAATGCTTTTTGCGAACTGCCAACTTTTATTCACATTCCACACATGTAGGACGCAATCCACATTCCCGCGACTAAAACATTCGCGAGAGTTTAACCTCACAATTCTTTTGTTTTGTTCTTGGTGGGTAAGATCGTGGTTGAATTTATGGAAAGAAGATAAGATATTACCTTCTGCATGAAAGCTACACTACGTATTTATTTTTCACGTTTAGGCAATTAGTTACAAAATGAATGACAACAGAAATTCGCGGATTGCCGCGACCATATAAAAAAGTAGCTGTGAAAGAAATGTCTAAATTCTCGAATATTCGCTCATTCGCATTCGCAGGTCGCTGAGCTGTGAATGGACGTTTAGTCTTTTGAGGACGCCGACGGTACCACCGTAACCATAACTGGTGAGCGCTACAGACAGATGTTAAACGAGTTTTTTTTTTACCGCAAGTTGCTGAATTGGATCTCAAGCATTGTTGGTTCCAGCAGGACCGAGCAACACGTCACACAGCTCGGGAAACGATGAAGATTTTGAATCGTCAATTTCCGGGTCGTGTAATCTGCCAGTCTAGTGATTTGAACTGGCCCGCCAGATTGCCAAATCTGACAGCGCCAGACTTCTTCCTTTACCGCAGCAAACCACAAACCTTGCAAGTCTTGAAAGCCAACATTGAAGAAGAAATCACTAATTTGGAGCCAGATGTTTTGCCAGCAACAATTCGAAATGCCGTAAAACGAGCACAAATGAGCATCTCCTCAAGAGGTAGTCATTTTTCCAACCTTATGTCATAAATTTTACTCCTTCAAATAAACTTTCGTGAAAACAAAGAGACTTTCATTTCTAACAAAATGGCAGTCAAGTCACATTATGGCATTACTTTTACCCCACCTTGTACATATTTGGCGCCCATGAAGCGGATATTATTTATTTTTTTCGCACGAATGGAAGGGACCTTCAGTTTTGTGCCGCATTCGAAGGGTACTTAAAACTGCGCCACGGCGGGCGGGCGGGATATTTTTGAGAGAAGCTAGTACACTTTGCAAATTACCTGCCACAAGTGCTAAAACTTTCACTAAGATTTTTTACTTTTCTTGACTCTACATTTGACCACTTCGAAAAAGTTAAAATCACTACAATTTTTTCAAAAGCATTTGCTAAGACAATATTGAAGAAGAAAGTAAACATTTTTTGACTTGGTGATCTGGGAAATCTCAATTATCTTAAATATTTGAATCCAAGGTGTGTCACAAATTTTCAATGCCGTTCGGTACATATTATGATGAATGCATAAAGGAGCTAAGTGAAGACGGATATCTTTTTATGAAATGTTTTTTTACAGAAAATGTGCAACATTCTGAAGGTGATGAGTCAGTTTTTGTTCTTAGTTCAGAGCAAAATGTATTATATTAGAGAAGTTTATATTCAAATTCATTAGCTGATTATATACTCTAATAAACATATTACCAAGATTCAACTTCAGCGACAACTTCAAGGTTACATTCCCAGATCTGGGAACAGAACAAAGCTACATTTGCCAATAACTCTCGGGTATGGTACACAGACGGATCCAAGACAGATGAAGGAGTTAGGGATGGAGTATACGGCGCTACTACGAACACCTTCCTTTACTTGTGCATGGGTAAAACTAACACCGTATTCAACGCCAAAGTATTCGCTATAGAACTATACATCAGAGAAAATATAAACAGATCTATAACCAACAAGAAAATTTATATTCTATCAGATAGCAAGGCTACTGGCAATTAAAGCTTATGAAATAACATCAAAAATAGTATGGAACTGCCTTCAACTACTCATGTCACTAGTCAGCACAAACAGAATTCATCTCATTTAAAGAGCTGACCTGCTAGCCAGAACAGGAGCTGCGTCAAACTTTATGATGCCAAGACCATTCTGTGGATTACCAGTGAGTACAGCAAAATGCTGTAACGAAAACTTGCTAAAAGAAAAACCGCATCATTACTGGATGGAAACTGAAGGTTACAGACAAGCCAAGATTTTTCTGTCAAAAAAAAAAAAAAGTATTTGGCGCAACAGCTCTTTAAGTGCCAGGGCCTACTCGTAGCTTCTCGCAACCCCTCATGTTGTGTGCGTTATATTTTTCACACGAATGGAAGGAAGTTTAGTGGCGTATCCGAAAGGCAATTTGTTTTGAGAAGCTTTTTCGAGACAACAATACTCTCGGATGTTTGTCAGACACTCGCGAGAGGTGGGACCGTGAAAAAAACTTTTAGGCGTTTTCTAGGATTCCAACTTGTAGCCTCATGCGCAGTGATCCGACACACTAATCGCTTGCGTCACGGTGCCCACAAATGTGTCAAATACTTCCCTCAAAAGAACGAAACAACTCCTACACTTAACTAGGAGTCAGATTCGAATAGCCATTGATTCCTTACAGGCCACAGTCGAGTGAAAAAAACATATCATGGCTATGGGAATAGCACAGGAAAGCATCTGCAGACTGTGCAATGAAGACGAAGAATCAGCAGAACACATCTTAGAACACGTCATCGTTGTTTAGGTAAATTCTACCTTGAAGCAGAAAACCTATCTGCAGGCTCACTCAAAAGCATAGTAGAGTTCATCACTAAATCGGGCATACTGAGTGAGCTTTAAGTTTAAGGGAAATCACAATAGGCCTAATGTGGCCGCAGTGATGAGGCGACCTAATCCCACCTCTTCAACATCTACATCTACAAGCATATTGCCCTACAGTAGTGCCACTGCAGAAATGTGTTTTTCAACTGAGAGTAAGATTACATTTATTCACCCATTTACAATAAAATTACGAAATCAATTAGATGTAAAAACTGTTAGGTTAGGTTAGATTGAAGTGGCCAGCTTACGCCAAAACAGTTAGACCAGAGATAGGTCCTTTGTGACACCACATGGATCATATAATCCCTTCCACCTTCTCGTTAGAACCACTTTGAACTTTTGATGAAGCGTAAGAGTCTTCTACTTTTTTCTAATGTCAGATCGCCTGAACCGTTGTAGTAGAAAGCTCCTAAGTGAAGCTTCCTTCATTGGCAGAGAGCTGGGCATATACAAAGAAGGTAATGAATGGTTTCTTCCTTTTCTTCGTCCATACAGCTTCTACAAAAATCGTTTGAAAATACGCCAAGCTTTGTCGCATGCTTGCCTTTTGAACAACGCCCAGTGACGACACCTATTGTTGCACGAATATGCAATCTCTTCAGACAAATAAAATTCTTAAAGCGTTTTAGATCCAGATTTGTCGCTAAACATATTGTTCCACTTGTCCATCTAAGATTTGTTCTTTCGATAGCAACCATCTTAAGTTTGAGTTTATAAGTAGCGATTGGTATACGTAGTTTGGAAGGATGCGTATAGTTGCTCTTATTCTGGCGAGTTCATAAGCCTTACAATACCCCGGAATATCTTTATGCCCTGGCACCCAACACAGGTGAATACTGAACTGCTCTGCCATCTCTGTGAGAGACGATCGGCAATCTAGAGCTACTTATGAATTCATAGAGATCTATTCGATGGATTTGATTGCTGCTTGGCCATCTGAAAAGACAGCGTTTTTCTTTAGCCAAGATAAGACTTCCTTAATCGGCATTTTTTCGGCTTGGAACAAGCTACAATGATTTGGAAGACGGAAGGAGAGGGTTAGATTAAGCCTGTCAGAGAAAACATCTCCACCAATTCCGTTCTTGGTTTTTGAGCCGTGTCGGTATAAAAATGAATCAACTGTTCTTCTTCTGGGAATACTTCTTCTTACCAGGGTGACCTATGGTGCACCTAAAACCGAGTAGATTTCCACAAAAGATACACAGATTCAACAATTTCGATAGAATTTGCTGCGATCATTGATGGTTGGCTATGAATATAATACTAAACAAATTTTCAAAATAAAAAATGAATTATTTTCTCCATTCCAGAATAATCTTTAGACAAGTATGCATACTTAACGGACTGCCGACCCATGGAGTCTCTATCCAATGCGCTACAGCCTTACATCCTAGCCGATCCTGGGAACGCTGCTTTATTTTGTGCAGACCGAGCTTTTTAGACTACTATACTTCCGCCTTTTGGTACAACTCATAGAGTTCGCATTGATATCTTCTTCATTCGCCCTCCTCGCACACAGTACCTTTTATCCGATGAACTAATCTCCTTCGAAAGAATTCCATATTGCTCCGCTTTCTTACTTATTCTGCAACAAACGGCGCAATCTACTAGGTATTCCATACAGCTTTTATATTGTCCTTCGAGTTATGAGGTTTAAACCCAGTTGTTTTACCAAACCAAGGTACGAGTAGGAGCGGTTTTGTAGGGTTACTCTTCGTCGAATTTACACGATTATGTCATTTCTAAAGTTAATATTTACTACGAGGTAGATAAACAAGTGAATCACTTCGAGATTAAGATCATCAGCAATGACGTTCTATCTTAGATTTCCGACAGAAAGTTTTGTGTTTGCTGACAATAGTACTTGGTTTAGAATTTATACAATTCCATTTGTTATCGTGAATCAAAATATCCCACATATACACCTTCATATGTATGTACATTTATATTTGTAGCTCCATACAAATTATCCCAATTCGAGGATCATTAATCATTATATTAAGGGAATAACCGGACCATTTTTGATTTCATTTCTACATTTACAACAATTATTTTTCGCACGCACATAAGAAACCCTTCCTATGTCCATAAAACGCTTTAATAGATGTGCAAGTAGGTAAGCCCTTCATATAAGTATTTTCCCCAATAAAAAGTTAAACGCATAGGTATCTACTCTGCCAAGGAAAGTTTTATTCAACAAATTCAATATTTTATTACTAAAGTATGCCTGCAAATATCACAAACCTTCTACCGCAGTACTCAATATGAAATATTAATTCTTAAATCCCATTAAATATTCCTACTTACTTAAAGCGATAAAAAAAAGGTTTGTGAATGAATCATAGAAGCATGTGCTCAAATTACTGTTACCTCAAGACCTGAATCAACAATTGTTTGTTTACTTTTACAACATCCCATCGACGGGAATACAAGCCACGAACAAATGTTATCCCAAAAATGTTGTAACTAAAACACACGCAATAATCACCAAACCCCCATATGCCGCAAGAGGCAAGAACATTTAATAAAGTAACGCCCTCTCCAACCCAACCCAACAGCATTTACCCACGTATATTCCATAAAACCCCATAAATTATATTCCTCTGTCTCTAGCATTGTTCCATGGCACAACCAAGTAGAGAAAACTAAATGTACATCATTAAAAGTTCGCAAAATACCCGCATACCCTAGAAAGGACATATTGGCGCCTAGAACCATTTATACCAACCAAGTAGCCGCCTGTCTACACCAAACCTCTCGCACTCCAGTCGTCAATGCATGTAGTCACGATTTAAGTCCTCATCACGAGACATGCAATTTATTTGTAGACCGTCCCGAACTGCAATAAAAAGGGACTCATGCTCGCACTTAATCTACCCTCTATATGGGATACTCCACAAATAATAAATATAAAAGTTAAATATTAATATTTATTATAAGAAATAATATATGAAATCGTTTCTGAATTTTTGGCAACCTTTACGAACCGGACTCATAATCATGAAAACATTTTCATGGTAAAACGATTTCTCATTGTGTGAAAGGACGACAGAAGGATATCCTACTAAGATTGTGCAGTGGGATGGAACGATCAAGTGCAGTGCGAAAGATTCAACTTAGACTTACCCTTCGAAAGCTAATCCTTTTTGACAATTTGCGTTGAATCAGAAGAGTGTGACGTTGTGCTCTTGTTTTTCACAATTATTTCACATATTTTCACACCTGGTGGTTAAAGTTTAAAAAAAAATCGATTTAACATTTGAAAATAAATTTAAACTTAAAAAATAAGAAAATAATAAATTCGCATTTTATACACGGTTTCTTTGTTATTTTTTTTTTTTTTTTTAGTAAACAACTTCACAGAAATATGCACTATATTTGTATCTCTTTTTGTTATTAGAAAAACTATGTATAAAAAAAAAATTAAAAACTAAGGAGGCTTAAAAAAAAAATGTGAAAAACGAATCGATTTAGCTTTACTGCTGCTGCTGACTTTCCTTTTTTCTTTGTTCACCGAATGAATTATTTAAAACTATCACTCATACTCATGCACAGCACACACTGTACGTGATAGAGTGAGGTTCGAAACTAGTACACTCTTTTTTTTTTTCTTTTTAATATGTTTCATCAGCTTTAAGGATGTTTTTAATCACACACTATGCGTAATCCATAAAGTAGATAACTACCCACGATCGTTTCGAATTCTTACGCAAATAATTGATTTATTAACAAAATTTTTATAAAACTATTCTTTTTTAAAATAAGTTAACAAAAATAGAAAACAAAACAAATCTGTGTTACACGCACCGTTGTCGCCGTATTGGATTTCCAAAAAAAAAAACCTGCGAGGATATGACTCAGCAGCACTGTACGAATACGACGAATGTGTACGAATAGGATGTGGATTTTTTTTTATTAGAAATATGGATTTTGTATCTATGTTGAAAAATGCGACGGTTTGTTATTGCGAACAAACGTGAAGTTAGTGGTCGAACGAGTTCTGACGGTCTGAGAGATATGCGTTTAGCAATGGCCTAGGTTTAGTCTCAACAATAAAATTTGAGAGAGAGCCTATTGTGCGGTGTTGGGGAGCAATGCAGAGATATTTTGGTTGAATATGGGTTACTCAAGGGGAGCTGTGGAAGGACATGCGCAATGTGGGATCCTGATGAGTGCTATTGCTTTAATGTGGCTCCGCAAGAGGGTGGTGCGAAACAATTCCAAGAGGAGAAGGACGAAGTACGTCATGCACCGAGAAAAATATTTTGATAAGATAAGAAATATATGAAGATATAGCATAGCATAGCAATATGCCAAAGCAGATGGAAATATATCTCGTTGAAACACATACGAGAAATATAACACTATCTTACCCTCCTCGGTTGAAATAGTCTCATCAAATATTTGGGAGGAATCCGTGATATTAAGTTTTATGGACGAGACCTGCTGACATAATTATACGCTATTTACTTGTAGCAGTCTTGTACAGAGTAACTTATGCAGTTATTCGAGAAAGAGCATTGCTATTCAGTAGACTTAGCCCGAAGAAGGAACGATTAGCAAGAGTGATTCCGCGATCGATCTACGCGCTTTTTTTGAGTTTATAAAGGAACTTAGTAGTTTCTAATTACTGCAAAGCTGTACTGTCCATCGTAATATTCTAGTCGATGGAAACAGTCCTTTGTCTTTCCATTGTTCAACATTACTACAACTATGCTCTTGAAAATACCAATCAATACGTCCTTCGGATATTTCAATGTCGTTCGCACAGGGGAATACTTATAAAAGCTTATGAAAGATTATGCCCCATATGTTGAGATTGTGGGTGTAGAAGGTCTCGTTAGCGCTAGCGTTATGGAGAAGAGTCCATTCTTTGTCGTCATCCTACATAGACAGACGAGCCTAAAAAAAAATTACAAAACTAAAAATGGATTTTATAGCTTGTCCTATATAAAAGAAAGTTAACAATCCGGACTTTCTGGCTTGCGAGAATAATAGACAGATAAATCCTCGGATACATACTCGACGGTAAGTTCACATGTGGGCGCATTGACTCATCACAATTGTAACTTATGGTCCTTAGACTATGTTGTACTTAACACAGACTTTCACAAGAAATGCTCCATTCTATTTCCGCGCAGGCAGGAGTGGAAATCCAACGCATTAACGAGTGCATAGAACTTTCAGCTCTATAGGTATACGAAGGATCAGCAGTAAATGGGGAATTCACCCATGCATCGGTAGCTATCCCTATTGGCGTACTGAAAAGGAAAATAGACCTTGAAGCAAGAGAAAAGGTCAACACCTGGACAGCCAAAGGCGGCTGTGTCATATCTCGCAGCTTATGGCCAATTCTGAAAGAAAAAGGGAATAAAATGCCAATGAACAAAAATTGTCTTTCCTCTTCTTCTTCTTCTTCGTCTTCTTTCAATTTCGGCGAAGTTATGATCCGAAGACAAAGGATCATAACCCTTCATAGCCCACTTCACCGCATTTCTACTGATCTGTCTGTGGGGTTCGCCTAACAAACTAGAGATTGTCCATTTGATGCAAGACTGGGAATCAACTCACTTGATTACTGCACGAGCTGTTGTGATACAGAAGAAATTGAAACTATCAAACGCTTACTATGTGATTATACCAATGTTCCAACTCGTCTCTTTTGCTATATGGGAAGTCTCACTCGGGAACATCATATGTTTCGTCAGGAGTACGAGTATATGTTGTTTTCATTCAAGACCTGGCACCACAATTTAAAGGGATTCACAATGGATCAAAAGGCCCCTATGTAAGCGCTCTGCAAGGTGCACTTCCCTCATACTTAGTATTCGAGTAGTATACTGGTCAGCTATAGGAAAAGCGACGAACCTAAAAGCGTCTACTATGATCCAGACGTATGATCACATGCATGGGTACAACTAGCGCGATTAATAGCGCACCGACTGAGACGCTTGAAACAATACTTACTTCAACTTCAATTGACCTCCATATTTTTATGTTAAATAGAATAAAAGACTTTCTTTAGGTAAATGTAATTCAGGTTTATATACTGAAATTAAAATTAAGACTGAGTCTAACTATTGACAACTATTTATATGTTATAAGTTTTAAGTGCGGCTATGACAATTAGTAGTATGTAATACATATGTATAAGTTTAATGTAATGTACAATGATAGACGAATATCATGCCATCTCCTTTTTCAGATATTTTTTCTTCTAAGATTGAGTGATTTCAAACTTTTTTTTTTCTAATCCATTCCATTCAAATTAAATATGTACTTAAATATTTTTTTTTATTTAATTCTAAGAATTAATAAACATGTGTAATTACCTCATTTAGTATTGAAATATTTCCATGGTGAGAAAAGAACTGCTTGGTTTAAAACGCCCGGAGTTCAAGAAGTCATCAGAGAGAAGAAGAGAGCCTTTAAGGTGTGGATTCACTTGGGGAACTCCGATTCTCGAAATCGGTACACTGAGGCGCGAAGAACTTGCAAATTAGCTGTGAAAACAGCGAAAGAATAGTCTTGGAAGGAGTTTGGCGAGAAATTGGAACGTGACCACAGATCTGCAAATAAGATGTTCTGGCGGTGATAGTCTGTCCGCCGACTCAGAGGAAAAAAGTTGAATATCGTTGGAGGAGTCAAATCCAAAGACGGTATAATTCTTTCCAATGAGGAGGACATCTTACGCAGATGGAGCGAGCACTTTTCAGAATTGCTCAATCCCAAACAGGGCACCGAAGATGGCAGACCTATGGTCGAGAGTAGTGCGGAAAGTAGTCCTACGGTAGAGGAAGTAACTTTGGCGATCAAAGCGCTAAAATTTGCCAAATCTGCTGGTGTGGATGAAATTCAGCCAGAAATGCTCAAGGTTTTAGGTAAAGACGGAGTGCAATGGCTCTCGCGTGTCATTAAAGTGGTCTGGGAATGCGGTGAAACACCTGGTGATTGCAAATGGGGGTGATAGTTCCTCTTTTTAAAAAAGGGGACAAAAGAGATTGCGCCAACTATAGGGGTATATCCCTTTTAAGTCTCCCTGCAAAATTCTCCGTTAAGTTGCTAGAAACGCGTTCCAGAGCTGTGGTTGAAGACAGTTTGGGGGATGAGCAGTGTGGTTTTCGTCCCGGTAGAAGCACAACCGACCAATTGTTCACTCTCAGAATGGTTCTTGAGAAGGCCTGGGAGTATGCTAAACCTGTCTACACTTGTTTTGTGGATTTAGAAAAAGCATATGATAGGGTTCCTCGAGACAAACTCTGGAGCGCTCTGTAGGAGTATGGGATTGATGGATCCCTGTTAAGAGCGATTCAGCCTTTATATACAAACTGTAGAAGCTGTGTTCGGATAAACGGTATTAAATCAATACATTTCACTGTGGGCATTGGACTCCGCCAAGGGTGCGTTTTGTCACCTCTTCTCTTCATTGTATATATGGATTGGATGTTGCAGCGCAGCCGTGGCGGGGAATGTGTCAAAGTGGGAGACCTAAGGATTATTCATCTGCTCTTTGCAGATGATTTGGTCATCCTTGTGTCCTCTCGAACCGAACTTCAGCGCGCACTCGAAAGGTTTGTAGCCGTTTGTGATGATGCTGAAATGAAGATCAACGTGAACAAATCGGAAGTAATGGTCGTATCCTAAAAACCCATTCAGTGCACTCTGCATGTTAGTGGAGTCCCACTGAAGCAGGTGGATAAGTTTAAGTACATCGGGGTCTTATTCACGAGTGATGGGAGGAGCAATGCCGAGTTATTCTGTAGAATTGGTCAGGCTGGATCAATTTTGAGAGAGCTTGGTCAATCTGTTATAAGGAAGGCCGACCTTATTGTTCAAGCTAAGCTATCGGTTTTTAACTCTGTGTATGTACCAACTCTCACCTGTGGTTATGCAATTTGGGTAGTGACCGAAAGAATAAGATCGCGGATACAAGCTGCCGAAATGAGGTTCCTTCGCGGTGTTGCTAAAATAGCTCTTAGGGATCGATTGCGCAACACCAGAGTACGCAAGGTGCTCAATGTTGAGCAGCTACTTCTCCGAACGGAACGATCTATGCTTCGATGGTTTGGTCACGTAGTGCGAATGCCCCCAGACCGGCTTTCAAGACGCGCCATGGTTGCCGTGCCATCAGGTAGGTGACTCCGCGGAAGGCCTAGAAATAGATGGATGGACCAAGTCCGACATCTCTCCTGGAGCCGCCTAGGGATTCCTCCTAATGAATTGGAGTCAATGCGGAAGATCGAGAAGGATGGAGAGTCCACCTGAGCATCCTACCCCCGCGACCTTCATGAAGGATTAGCGGCCCATTGAAAATGTATGTATATTTCCATCAGGTATTTGAGTAGAAATTTGATCTTGGATGTAAGGACCTATTAAATTATTCTGGTTGCTTTCAATAAAAGAATTTCTATCAGGTGGTGGCGTTTCGTAAGTTGTTTGGTTGTCTCCGTTATATTTTCACAATATTGTTGTCCTCCACTGGTGATTCCAAAATATGTTCTGGATTTCTCCTGTAACAATTACCATTTGAATCAGTCACCAAATAAGCTAATTTTGACGGGTCTCCAACTACTTCCCTCTTAGAGCCAACTTGGTTATATTTTGAAACATTGATTAATTTTGGTTCAAGGTTGTCTTGAACGATTAGTAATTTCGTTAGCCTGCGAGACATCAGAAGCTCAGAAGATGAACGAAGATTCCTGTTTACTCATGTAATAAAAGAGAAGTGAATGGATCGCTGTTTATTTCATCAAACTTTGTTAATATCTTCTTCATTGTTTGAATGGATCATGAAGTCCATTTGAATGAGCTAGAAGTGTAATAATCAATAGTCCAGTCTTTCGGCAACTTACTGAAATATTCTGAGCTAAATGATGGACCATTGTGTGTGGCTATAATATGCATATTAATAGTAATACATTTAAGTATCATAACAGTATAATGCAATAGTAATAACACGTATAAAGAAAATAGTGTTGAAAACACCAATTTCTGGAAGAAGAGCTAGGTGAATTTCTGCATAATTGCCAAATGGGCAGAGTTAGAAACAAAGACTGATGGTTCAACGCCCTACTTAAACTTTGGGCTCAAAGTCAATACACAATGCGAAAGAGACATAACCCGGACAATATCTCGATATTCACGAATGTTTCAAAGATGGAATATCTTGTGTGCGTAAATCAATTGATATCTGCGGTCATTAAAGCTTCCGAACCACAGTAGTGTCTTCTAAGCAATTGCGGAGGTGACGCGTTCTATCTCAGACTCTACCTTCAGAAAAATATATCGACGTTTATCTAGGCATATATCAAAATCATCTCATCACCAATAGTCAACTCGAAGTTAGTGAAGCGATGGCAAAATGAGCTGAGAGAATTCAGTGTAAGTCACACTCTGCGGAATCGGGGGTTATAGGGGCACACATGGTAACTCGATGGCCGACGAATGAGCAAGAACGATTTCATAACTGGATCAACCTATGGTCGACAAATCTATTCTGACCCCCATGAAATTTATAAAATTCAGCATAACTGCTAACTTTCAAAAGCTGGCGAATGGAAGATTGAATGCACACTCATCACGTCTTATCTTAATGACACTCTGGACCCACTATAACAAAAGAAATAGCGGAGAAATTTGTGTGCTCAATATTTTCTTGCTTCTGGCTTTAGAAACGCACCCGATTACACGATAAGTAAAAATGCACCTATTTTAATGAGGACAAAGTACACATATTGTTGACATAATTTTATGTCCTATATGCGACTGAGATATTTATGTCTATTAGGCGATATGCAACGATGTGTAACCATTAATGAAAGGAGGCTGACGTTAAAATTACGTCACGGGTACATAATTATGTAGTTTTTACATTCCGTATTATCTTAGATCTATAATTGAGTTTACAAATTTTTAGTATCTATTACGCGTAGTACCCAGCTTCGCCCGGGTAGAATAAAAACCCTTATTACAGGCTTTATGTAATAAGTAGATAGCTTCCATGAAATTTCTTTTTATCATTTAAAGTAAATTTCATAAAAGATTTAAAACTAAAGATAATTTTAGTATATACTCGTATTATGTTGTAGAAATTCACAAATGAATATGGAAAGCCTAATAAATTCTTAAACGCGAGCTGAACAGCGGGTACAGCTAATCATTAATAAAAGGAGAAAAGAAAGTCCTAAATGACTATCCTGAAGGACGCCACATGTCACAATAATAAGAGCCGAAAAGCACTCATCGATTTTCACAAATCGTACTCTATTGTAATAGTCAAGTAAGACTTAATCCATTTAACAAGTTTAGAATGAAATGAATGTGGGTGGCAATGGTGTAGTAGTAACGCCGTCAATTATCACGCTATTGACTCATAGTTCAAATCCTAATGTCAGGAAGCATTTATTTATTTCTCATGAAATATATAAAGTCAGTCCGATCAATTGCAAAAGCTTGTGTGAACACTACTGCGAAGGCACAACACTGGCAGTAGCTTGGTCATACATTTGGTGACTTATTTTCGCGACAAGCAGCTACTATCATCCACAAATGTAACACAATCGCATCCAATCATCAAAACACGGCAGTACAGAACTCTATGTACTTGGGAGAAGCAAACATGGTAGAGGTAGTGAATTTGTTAAATAGATTGAATACCCAAAAAGCTCCAGGAACAGATGGTATTCGAGCAATCGATTTAAAAAAAACATACCGATATTTTTACTTCCATCATCACCAAGCTCATTAACTTAACTTTGAAACCAAAAAAGCTCAAAGAGGCACTTGTTAGACCAATATACAAGGGGGAGCCAAAAACGAGATAGCAAATTATCGTCCAATAGCAATATTACCAACTGTAGAGAAGATGTTGGAGCAAATCGTAGCTGATCGCATATGAAAATTCATCGAAAAGCACAATATATTCAATAAAAATCAATACGGCTTCCAAAAAGGTAAAAGCACTAACAAACTTTTTGGAGATCTCACCAATCTAGTTTACAGTAGTATTGCGAAGAAACATCATGTGCTAGTTCTGTTTCTCGATTTCAGCAAAGCTTTCGACACCCTCGACCATAATAAAATAATCGACGTCTTAGAAACAGCAGGAATTAGAGGAACTCTAGCAGAATGGCTAAGAGATTATTTCAGATCGAGGACTTTTCGAGTTAAAATAAAAGGTTTTTACAGTAGCGAATACAAGGTGCAATATGGTGTTCCACAAGTGTCGAAATTGGGCCCCCTATTGTTCATTTTGTACACGAACGGTATGTTGCATAGCCTTGAAAATAGTTCCACATTTGCATACGCAGACGACACGGCAATCGTTTTTTGCCACAATAATATAGAAGAAGCAACGAGGATGATGCAGACGGAGCTCTACGAAGTGGGAAAGTGGTGCCACGATAACGGGCTGGTGATCAATTTATCTAAAACGAAAGTGATGCATATTCGCAGCCCACAATACCCAACGACAGAAATTAGGCCCAAAGCGTACAACTGTGCCAACCAAACCACTGCTGATATGATAGCGATGGCGACGACCAAGTACCTTGGTATTACCATCGACAGTCATTTTCGTTGGGAACCGACATCAATGACCTACGTAAAAAATTGAGAAGGTCCCTGTTTGCATTGGCTTGTATGCAATACAAATCATCAATTTGCGTCCAGAAGCAAGTATACCATGCTCTTATTGAGTCAAGGCTCAGATATGGTATCTTAGCTTGGGGAGACGCGGCAGAAACGCACATCGAAAAACTGCAGAGCATCCAAAACAGGGCAATCAAACTGATGTCGAGAAGAAACATGGCAGAAAGCAGCGTCAAAATACTGAAGGTAAGGCAGATGTTCAAGATGACAGCGGCGCTGGAATATTACGATGACGAACAGTTCCGGATACCAATCAGTCACAACTATAATACGAGAAGACAAGCCAACGGGATGTATCAGCTTCCATGTTATAACAACGTTTACGGCAGGAGACAAATGATGTATACGGTGCCAAACTAAAATAATCTTCCTCAAAACTTAAGACATATACAGCAAATCAACATAAGAAAAAAAAACTGAAAGAACATTATTTAGAACAAATAACCTAATATTCATTTGAACTCCTAACTTAATTTAAAGCAAAGTTTAAAAAGATTAATCTAATCTACAATTTTCCATGTTTACATAGAATCACTTGTTCATACATTGTCTTTTAACGTAAACTTTCATTTTGATTTTACTAAATCAACATTTACTAAATCATTTATAAATACAATCTCCTGCAGATAAGCCATGCGGCTTCGCAGGTAAATATCAATGTTAAAGGAAATCATTATGAAATAAATAAAAATATAAATAAAATAAAATAAATAAATATGGCTGGAAAATTGTTCACTCTGTTGATGATGATTTGCCTATGGCATCAAAAAAAAAAAAAACAAAAAAACAAATATTTGGCGCAACAGCTCTTTAAAGTGCCAGGGCCTAGCTTCCCGCAACCACTCATGTTGTGTGCGTTATATTTTTTCACACGAATGGAAGGGACCTACAGTTTAATGCCAAATCCGAACGGCGATTTGAGAAGCTTTTTCGAGACAACAATATTCTCGGATGTTTGTCAGACGCTCGCGAGAGGTGGGACCATGAAAAAACTTTTTTTGGTGTTTTCTGGAATTCGGACTTGGAACCTCATGCGTAGTGATCCGACACACTAACCACTTACGCCACTGTGCCTATGGCATCGATTATAAGGAAAATAATACTATGAATCAGAGCAAAGGCAAAAAATAACAAAAACCTCCCCAGTTATATAGACGCCACCCCCGGAGTTTTTCTGAAGCATAAACAAATCAGCTTCAAAAACCACTACACCAAAAATCTGTGTTCACTGTGTGTGAACTTGTTAAGGGTATTCATAACCCCTTGAGTGCGCGCAAATTATAAAAAAAAAAAAAACTGAGAGCATGATAACTTGTGCAACAAAATCTTTTGGTCCACCGTACCGAAAACTTTGACAAAGTGTTTTTTTTTTTTCTTGTTTAATTATTTTCATCCCCCGGGGGGCGTATGGCATCAACAACGCCTGCGCGCCATCTGAGTTCTGGAACGCGTTTGAGCTGCCATCAGATCATTTCTAAAGAGCTCGATTCCTCCTCAACTGTTTTGCCTGTCTGTGTGAGCGGATTCCACTGCAGGGCGTAGTTTGCAATGTTATTGTCGTCGCGCCGTAGTATGCGGCCTATTCACTGCTATTTTCTCCTCCGAATAGCAGTGCCTATAGGTAGTTGGCCCATTCTCTGATAAAGTTCGTCGTGAGAGATAATATGATTGATCCAAAAAATCAGGATTCTTAGATATCTCTTTACGAAGGTTATAGTGATATCCACCTTCTAAGTACTACTACACCCATAAAGCAATACTGGTTCTATGTTGGAGCGGAACAGTCGCAGCTTGGTTCTTATGCCGAAGAACATCGTTCATGGCCACCAAGAACAACAGCAGTGACAGTACCCTTGTCGTATTCCACTTTGAACTTCAAAAGCCTCTGATACCTTACCATTATGTAAGGCATGACACTTGCTAAAGCCTTTATAATAGCTATGAGTTTCTCTGAAATGCCTCTCCTGCGTAATGCAGCGGAGACCTTTACTCGATGCATTGCTCTGTGATGATCTGCAAATTAATTATGTGGTCATTGCACAAGGATCCAGCACGAAAGTTTGGCTGCTCTACATCTAGAGTTGAATCTAAATGTTCTTTGATTATTTCTATATAATCTTAGCTTTTATCTTCGACAATGTCTGTGAAGGTAATATACTCATACGCCTGTAACTTATTTTTCAATATTTGTTACTATGAGTTTTGTAGTCGTCAATTTTTCGGAGACAAACAGAAACAATCATATTAAATATATGAGGTAATGGCTATTGCACTGGAGCAATTCGTAAGCAGCACCCCAACATACGGTCCCACTTTTTTATTACAGTTAAATTGTAATAACGCCTTCCCTAGCTCTATGACATCAATCTCAAGGACTACAAATCAACGGTATCATATACATTAAGTAAATCATGGAAAGAAGGAGCTCCTAAATTTGTTTAACATTTAATCCGATTAAACCCGTTCTACCATTAAAATTCCATGAGAGTTGAGGCATTTTGAATGCATCATTGAAGTATGTATGCTCTATATGTTGGTTTAATTTTTAGGTGATTGATTTAAGGTATGTATATACCACATAATTAGAAAGCCCATTACACTTACTGTTAGGTTAGGTTCGGTTAGGTTAGGTTAGGTTGGGTTAGGTTAGGTTGAGTGGGGTTATGAGGTTATCATAAGATACTAGGCACCAAGGTGTGACAAAGCTTGATCGAATAAGAACTTCGAAGATCCGTGGAAGCTTTCACATCAAGGAAACCATCGTACAAAAAATGGAGCGCTACCGGCTCAGCTGGTTCAGTAACCGAGTGATCCAAAATCTTGAGGCCTGCCGATATTTTCTGAGGTCAAATAGGCGAACCCCACAGGCGGATCAGTAAAAATGCAGTAAAGTGGAAGGGTTATGATCCCTTATTTTCGGATCATAACCTCGCTGATAAAAGGAAGAAGAAGAAGAAGACTAGGCACCAAGGTGGGCCAATCGCGATCACTAGGAAACATTCACTCAAAAAAACCTAAACCAATTCTCCCACACACTAAATTTCCTACAGAATTTGAAGATATAATTATTGTGGTTCAGGGATCTTACCTCTTCTAGGTTATCTTCTAAGGTATTTTAGTCTTGTCCTGATTATGTCTTGGCATTCACAGGTAAATATGTTATATCCTCTGAGACATGTAGGTTATTGCAATACCTACAAACATCCGTACTTGATAAACTTAGTCTCATAGCATGCTTCCTTAGAAGACAGTAGCCAGAGATATTCCTGATCTTTCTAGTTTTACGATTTTCCAAGATTTCCTGCGGTCTAACACAGGCCACAAGCACAAGCCCTTGGACACCTTATGACCATCTAAGTTGGACCATCTTAAATTAGCCATGTTGATGATCTTCTCATGAATAATTCCCCAAGCCACACACCTTGGTGGTTTAATGCTCCCTTATGCGGGAGCACTGCTCCTCTTTTGGCCAGCTCGTCGTCCTTTTCCTTGCCTTCTGTATCGCAGTGTTCAGGTACTTAACATAATCTGACCAGGTTCTGCATACATAATGCCTTAAGCATTGTGCGGCAATTCCTGGCGATCTCAGATTTAGTGACACAGGACTCTAGCGACTTTAGCACAGCCTGACTGTCAAAGAAGATGACGAAATTCTCGTCGGATATTGATCCCATATCAAGTATTTCCAATCGTTTTTGATCTGATTCAGTTCACGAAACATAATATGGTGCGCTTTGGTGAAACGTCGCTTCTCAGTGAAGTAAGATTTAATACATAGTACAACAACACAAAGTGACTTGGTAACACTTTACCTTTTTTTTCAGTCCAAAATGAGTTGGGATGTAAGAGAAGAGCTTTTTCGCTGAGAAAGCATTTTCATTCAACTTGAATGATTCAGTAGTATTGTAACTTTCTCATACTTTTTACTTCAATTTCAATTCAATCACTACTCTTTAAATAATAAAAAAAGTTTTTAACAAGATTGACTTGGAATCGTTTTGTGGAGAAGCTTTCACTTTGCTTTGCATAATTCTCACGAAAACACACCCATAGTATGATATAATAATTTATTGAGGATGTCAATTCGCACTGCAAAGCTAAGTAATTGTCACTAAATTCGCTCTATTACTCCTATATATAATAGTTTATAAGATTTATTTTTTGGATTCTTTAGATTAGACAACTTTTTATTGAACCACACAGAAGTGGAGTTGTGCCTAAAATGCTTATAAGGACAAATTGGAAAATCGCAAACTTTAAAGAGGAAGGAAGGTGAATATACGTTATTTTCAGGAGGAACCTTTAATGGTGTCCCTCGACAAAGAAGATAAGTACATACAGGTATGCGCAAATTGCATCAAAGCTTGAATTTTTATAATTTAGCTTAATACTTGCAACTTAAACTAGATCAGATATTATCAACGCTTTTACTAAATTCTTTGTCAATAAACATTGAATTGATTATTGACTTGAATTAAATCATAATACTAAGAAGATCAATTGCAGATGATTCTATTGGAGTAGAAGCATTAAATGGTACATATTATATTTTGCATTTATCATCTAAATCCATAATCCAATTGATCTTCTTCTTCCTTTTATCAGCGAGGCTATGATCCGAAAACAAGGGATCACAACCCTCCCACTTCACCGCATTTCTACTGATCCGCCTGTGGGGTTCGCCTTAATCCAATTGATATTACTTATATAGATGTACAAAGATCGTAGAGTTCAAGTGAGCTCTTTCGTAGTATGTAGCTAAGCATTAAATCTTATTCCGATTCACCCTCCAAAAGAAGACATCATCTAGGCGCTTATCTCCTATCAGAGATGGATTTACCTGCATTGGATCCACTTCAGATATTCCGGCTCATAAAAGCAGCTAGACTAGACGAAGTAATCTAAATCGAGCATATCATCGACAAGAGCCTTAGTTTGTGGGGCACAATAGATCTACTGAAGGTCACAGTGCATGCAGCTCACAAACCACACATCTACATCTACTTAACGCTAGCTAATAATGGATCGACATCTAGATTAGAAACTAGAGATGTATATACAGTCTATACAGTGTAATTGTTTGCATTAAGCAATTCTGATGTTAATTGATCATCAGTTAACCAAGTGTCTGCTTAAATAATTATATCATATAAGCATGAAGAAAAATGAATAAATAGATTTAAGTTTAGACTTATATAGTCTAAACATTTCTACCTTCTTCTTCCTTTTCCAGCGAGGTTATGATCCGAAAATAAGGGATCATAACCCTGCCACTTCAACGCATTTCTACTGATTTTGTACATCGTCCAACATTGTGAATCGTATGTGAGCGCTGGACGCACAACTGTGGTGTAGGACCTTCCTTTAAGCTTAGGTGGCATTTTTCTGTCACAGAAGATAGCGGAATTTTCTCGCCACTTCATCCACCCTATGCTTACGCGATGAATGATGTCGTCATCACAAGGTACTTTGCTATTGATCATAGATCCCAGATATTTGAACTTTCCGCATTTGGGAAGCACTGTTCCATTCAAATAAATGTCTGGAATAGGCCTGAGTAGATCAGAGAACGGGCAGCACAAGTACTCTGTCTTTTTTGAACAAATGCGATACCCATTTCCCTCCAAAACGTCCACCCAAACATCAAGTGCTCGTTGCAGGGATGTAGGATCCTCACTTATGATGGCTCCATCGTGAGCAAAGAATAACTGCTGTACTTTACCTTCAAGTAGATAATCAAGGACTGTAATAAACAACATTTCCCAACATTTCCCCAACATTTTTATAAAAGAAGTAAATATTACTTTTATTGAGACCAAGTGAAGTTAATGTTGACGATGACAGTGGAGAAAAACCAGCTTCAGCATCATCTCCGCAATTATATTTTTTACAGCAGAATCATCGAATTTTGTGAGATTGAGGTAGCATTGGCTTGTTTATAGTAAAATATGACTAATTGTTAATGTTCTTCAGTCATCAAAGCATTATCAACAATTTTGAGTGCCTGAGAGAGAAAAAGTTTTTTTTTTCCTCCTATCCTGAAGCAATCAATCAAGAGTTTTAGCCACGTGCACGTAATAAAAGTAGAAGAACTTCATTATCGTCCACATGAAAAAGTTCCTAGTTTTATCGAATTTGAACAATCGACAGCGATTTCTTATTGTAGGAGTATACCCTTACCACAGGTTGTGATCCTAAAGTTTGCAGTCTATAATGGGATTTTCCTTACAAAATTAGTTCAAAGAAAGCATGTTTAAGTATCAAAAAGGATGATTAGTTGATGAATGAATTGACTTTATCCTTAAACGTTTTGATTTGTTAGATTCGATGACTTGTTTGTTTCCATTCTCTCTACATATCCTAGCTATCTCAGGTGACGAATTCGCATTTTTCTGACTAAGACGATACCGCTGGATAGCTCGTATAGTTCGCCATTGAATGTTTTCCTTCAGAGACAGTTAACGTATGTAAATTGAACTGAATAACTTAATTAGAATTTTTGCTCGAAACGACAAACGATAGTTTCATCCGCCTTCGATGAAGTCCATGTTTCAGCGCCGTAAAGTAGAAGTTTTATGATTAATATCAGGCTCGGGACAGGACCTTACTACTTTCTTAGCCCAAAGAAATAGTGATTGGCAAGAATTGTTTGTTGTTTAATTCCTACGCTGATGTTGTAGTCGAGCTAAATGGAGAGTCTTGTTGGTTAAGGCCCAGGTTCATCCCGAACTGTAGCGTCACCTAAGTAAGTAAGTAGGATGTTGTTGTCAGTTGTAATAGCGATGTCAAGGTACGAGTATGTAGGAAAAGATTCTTAATACATTAAAGTTATATCTGCCCACTGTAATGTTCTATCCAATAATCGTTACATATCCCTTCTTGTTGACAGTATGTACTTACATACATACTCGTACCATCAAAATATGGACATAACAACACAATTTACAAGTCACCAGGATAAACACACTACACATACACTGTCGCACCTTAAAAATGTTCGATTCCTACCCCGAGCGACAACGCTTTAGTCGAAGATCTCACACTAAGTGGCAATGGATTTCAAGTAATTTTCCTATGAAAATGAACGCAGCTGGCCAAATACTAGCTAGCTAGATATCTGTTAGTTGAGGACCTTATCTAACCTGGTCTATAGCGCCATCTAAAGTAAGAAGCATTTCTAAAAGAAGCTCCTGGTTCAACTATTGTTGAGTCTTTGAAGAATTGAAGATTATTGCTTCGTGTTAAGTATCTTCAATTTCACGGCATCTATGGGCCAGTTCTTCATACATTATATATATATACTAGCTGGTTGTACCTGCTTCGCTGGGTCTTTTAATATGAGATTTCAAGTGCACTTCTTCAGGGCACTCTCAGCTTTGTCATTGAAATAGTTTACATACATACATATATTTTCAATGGCCCGCTAGGCTCAAGAGATGTCGGACTTGATCCAACCATTTATTTCTAGCCCTACCAGAGGCTCGCTTACATACCTGATGACACGGCAATAATAGCACGTCTTGGATGCCGGTATAGGGGTATATATACTACGTGACCAAGCTATCGAAGCATAGATCTTTCCGTTCCGAGAAGTAGCTGCTCTGTAGCAGAGTAGATTGAGCTCTGATGTTGCGCACTCGATCCCTACGACTTATTTCAGCAAAACTGCAAAGGAACCACTTTTGACAGCTTGTATCCGCGATCTTATTCTCTCGGTCAGTACCCAAATTTCATGACCAAAGGTGAGAGTTTGAATATACACCGAGTTAAAAACCAATAATTTAACTTAAACACTAAGTTCGGCTTTCCTTATAATAGATTGACCAAATTTGATCAAGCTTGACCAATCATACAGGATAACTCAGCATTGCTCTTCCTGTCACTCCTGGAATAAGACCCCGAGTTCCATCTGCTTCAGTGGGAGCACTAACATCCAGATGTCACTGAATTGGTATTCTGAAGGGTATTGATTTACCGCCATTTACCCGAACACAGCTTCTAGAATTTGTATATAAATACTTCATCGCCCTTAATAGGGAACGATTAATCCAATACTCTTGTAGAACATACCAGAGTTTGCATCGAAGAACCCTAACAGATGCTTTCGCCAAATACACTAAACAGGTGTATACAGGTTCAACAAACTCCCAGGCCTTCTCAAGAATCATTCTTGGATTGAATAACTCGTCGGTCCTGCTTTTACCCGGACGAAAAACGCATTTCTCATCGCCCAAACTATCCCCAACCAAAGCTCTGGCACATGTCTCTAACACCGTGTCAAAGACTTTTCCAGGGATACTTAAAAGAAATATACCCCTGTAGTTGGCGTAATGTTTACAAAGAGGGACAATCCCTCCCATTTGCCAATCACCAGGTGTTTCACCGCATTCACTTTAATGACACGTGAGAGCCATTGCAGTGACTCTTTACCAAAACCCTTTAGCATTTTTGGCTGGAGATCCTCCACATCGGTAGATTCGCCAACTTTTAGCGATCGCTTCATCTCCAGCGCTCATTGGAAACTGTCTTTGGTTTTGACTCCTGTCTTCCTCTGTTTCGGCAGAATATTTTATTTTCATCTTCTAAAACATCTTCTAAAAGGTAGGAAAACAGGCTTAAAGTATGAGCATTCAACTTGCAATATACTGCCTACGCTACCCTGTTAATAATTCATTGTAAATTTATTAAAACATTCTAAAATAGGGACAAATCCAACGATCAACAACATCTTATTTAACAAAATGGAAAAATATTGCAATAGTTCTATGTCTACACATGCATATGCATGTACATATGTACCTATGGGTATATTCCCAAGTCTCTTAATTGCATGAAGTTTTGACAGGACATGTATATCTTAATTAATAAAATTTACAATATCTTAGATTTGGCACAAATAATGTTTTTTTTTGTTTTCAATTTTAACTCTGGAAGAGATCGCCACTGAAGATCGAAACATAATCATGGAATAGCGCGCCCATATCCTCACATATACTATTGTAACGATAGCCACTGCTGGCAGGGGTCTCCACTGAAGGAAAATTGTGTGCGATGATTTGACTAATTGTTTTTAGCATTGCTCAGCTTCATGACAACGCAAAAAGATGTTTCATACCTTAAATGAATCAGCGGCGTATTTAGTAAATTCATCTATTTTTTATGTTTTTAATCCGGAGAGCCAGTACTGAGCTACGGCTGTGGAATCAATGTTTACAGATGGAAAAATCGATCTCAACCTTTATGCCACTTAGACCTTGAATTTCGGAAAATCCCTTCTTATCTCGCATCTCGGCAAAATAAGGAATAACTGTGCATAATTTCAAGTACCTACGTCTAGTAGTTTTCGAGAAACGGTGCTCACAAGGAAAATCAACTTTGCTTTTATAGCATTTAAGATAAGATAAGATATTTGGCGCAACAGCTCTTTAAGTGCCAGGGCCTAGCTTCTCGCAACCACTGCTGTTGTATGCGTTATATTTTTCAGACGAATGGAAGGGACCTACAATTTAGTGCCGTATCCGAAATGCAATTTGCTTTGAGATGCTTTTTTGTGACAACAATACTCTCGGATGTTTGTCAGACGCTCGCGAGAGATGGGACCGTGAATAAACTTTTTGGTGTTTTCTGGGATTCGAACTTGGAACCTCACGCGCAGTGATCCAACACACCAACCACTTACGCCACGGCGCCCACGTTGGATTGCTGATATTCATGTTCAAATCCTAATACAATCAGTTTTTTTTCTCAACGAGAGACGGATTATAGTTATCACAATGAGGAACTACGTTACGTTATGTCCTGTATCCCCTGTGGGTCCTAGGGCCTCTACTACGCCTACGCGCCATGGTGTACGGTTTCTAGCAATGTGTCTGAGTTCTCCCCAACTTTTCCCTAACTGCCGTGCCTCCTTCTCGACTGTTCTGCGCCATGTTCTTCTCGGACCGCCAGGTCTTCTGCCATCCTGAGTGCAATGGTTCCATTGCATAGCATGGTTCGCTATGGAACTGTTACCCTTTCGGAACGTGTGACCAATCCACTGCCACTTCTGTCGTTGGATGATTGTGCCTATTGGTTCCTGACCCGTTCTCTCGTAAATTGGTTGTGTTAGAGATACGATTGGGCCAGAAAATCCGTAAGATATTGCGTAGGCACGCATTAACGAACGATTGCAGCTTTCTGGTGATAGTAGTGGTCACTCTCCACGTGCTGCATCCACATAACAGCACGGATTGAACGTTGGAGCGGAACAGTCTTATATTGGTGTTCAAACTGATTGCACTGCTTCGCCATATTTTGGACAACATACCGAACGTGGACTTTGCTTTGGCGATCCTGTTGGCTATGTCCAGTTCGGTTCGCCCATCGGTCGAGACAATACTCCCAAGATACTGAAAATCCTCTACTCTCTCTACCGGTTGTCCAGCAATGCATATTTGAGCCGATGAGTTTGTTCCAAGGCTGATTGTTTTAGTTTTTTGCCGAATTAATTTTCAGCCCGACGACACCTGCCTCCCTCTCCACATCTGCTGTCATTTGGTGGAGGTCAATAATTCTGTGGGAGAGTAAGCATACATCGTCATCGTAGTCAAGATGTTTCAGTTGAGATGTAAGAGTCCATCGATAGAAGTCCATCAATGCAATGAGGAACTAGTTATCAGATGGTCTTATTCACTGAAACACTTTTTTGAATACAGTGAAATGTAAATAATAAATACGCATACAACATGAACTAATATTCGTTTATTTTATGAATACTAAAAAAAAATATTTGGCGCAACAGCTCTTTAAGTGCCAGGGCCTATCTTCTCGCAACCACTCATGTTGTGTGCGTTATATTTTTCAGACGAATGGGTTTTGGTGAGAATTATGCGGGTTTGGTGAGAATTATGCAAAGCAAAGTGAAAGTTTCCCAACAAAACGATTCCCCATTTTGACTGTTTATAGCTTTTTTTTATTATTTGAAGATTGGTAATTGAATTGAAATTGAAGTGAAAAGTATGAAAAAGTTATGCTTAAATTTGTGAAATACAACTGAATCATTCAACTTGAATCAAATGAATAAAAAAGCTATTTTCAGTGCCCTCTAAAATTGATTATTCCAAACTATACATCGTAAGTAACTTTTGACTGGAGAAAAAAAGCTAAAGTGGTTGCCAGTCATTTTTAGTTGTTGTACTCCGTGCTAAATCTTACTTTACTGAGAAGCGACGTCTCACCAAAACACACCTAATATGATAGATAAACACATATCAGAAGCAGGATAAAAGTCATGGAAACTTTATTGATTATGGCGTAATAATGTAGAATAAAATACACTTGGTTAAGGGATGTTCCAATGTTTTTCACAATTAAGCAAATTATACGCAAGGTCTAGTTAAGTACTAACGATATCGTGTGGGAAATGGATGGTATTTATAGTACTTATAAAGTCCCGATGGTAGAGCATAGGTAGTGCATGTATTACACTTGCCCAATGAATTAAATATTACTTACTTAGGTGGCACTACAGTTCGGGGTGAACCTGGGCCTCAACCGACAAACCTCTCCACCCAGCCCCGTTACGAGCCAGCGGCCTCCAGTTGCGCACGCCAAGTTGGTTAAGATCCCTATCCACTTGCTTGCGCCACCTACTACGAGATTGTCCTCTACTGCGCTCTTACTTGTCCTCTTAGTTGCTGTATGTGAACTCTTCTGGCTAAGTTGATACCCTTGTATATGCCGTGTAGTTCAGCATTGCACCTTCTGCTCCACTCGCCGTTTATGCCGACGGGTCCAAAAATTACTCTGAGAATTTTTCTCCCTATGTAATTAAGGACATCCTCATCCGATTTTGACAAATTCCATTTCTCTGCGCTATACAGCAGGACTGGGACGATTACTGTCTTATACGGAGTTACCTTAGTAGCTCGAGATAGGGCTTTGCTACTCAATTGAAATTTTAGCCACCTCCCACTGGTCTTCCGCATTTGCTGCTGACGGCATAGCATTAGATTAAGATTAAAAGCGACTCAATGGACAAAAAATCTGGCGGTCTCTTGTGATTGTAGCCGTCCGACATCAAACTTCCTCACAGTATTTCGTTGATTTCGCTCCATTCTGGATATCCGCATTCCTACCTTGGCTACAACAAGGTAGTGATCCGAGTCCACGTTGGCTCCTCGGAAAGTCCGGACACCCAGAATACTGGAAGATTGCCTTGCGTCGATCGCAATGTGATCCGTTTAGTTCACGGTTCTTCGATTAAAAGAAAGCCATGTCTCCTTCTGTATATCAAGATATCAAGATGTAGGTACCGCGTACTGGCGTGGCAAAATCGCATCATCACCTCCCAGTTGTGCCCGCTGGATAGCTATCTGATAGTGAGCTAACGATGAGCGTATGCTGAGTCTGACGATATATGTGTAGCTGAACACTCAGACCTGCCTAAGCGCATCTGGGTGAACTTCAGCGCGCATATGTTTAACCGGACGAGGCATTTCTTGTTGACCTGATCGGCTGAAATATGCGTCTCAGAAGTCTAACAAGAGGTCCTCAGAAGGAGGACGTGCGGCGAATGAATTCTCTCAATGGAATTAACGGTGACGTCTACAGACCAGCGGATACCTTACCGGAACTACTTCGACATATTTGGAGCTGTGGTCTGTAAGGATTTTTCAGTACTACGCCAGGGTATTGAAAAAGAGATGGTGGCGGATGAACCCTTAATGGGCCAACGGCAGCGCTCATATCCCCGAAGTGGGTTACTGACATCGGTGCATCCGGCCCCTCGTCGTAGGGGTTGCAACAAAAGGATCTGGTCCTCCAGGTGGGGGGTTGTGCCGTCGGGTTAACTTCCCCAAATAGCCTCGGATACGGATGATTTTACTGTTGACGACTCAAACAAACGTAAAAAGGACAACGATCTTCGTGCGTGCACGTGGAATTTTAAGTCCCTCTACAAACCACGTGCAGCCGAACAACTTGCGGAGGCCCTAGAGTGCCTCAAAGCAGACATTACTGCCATCCAAGAAGTGCGATGGGATGCGTCGGGCAAAAGGAGTATGAAAAACTGCGACATCTAGTTCGGCGGTTGCAACAGACAAAAAAAACAGCGTCTATTCGGATGCGGATTTGTCATTGGAGGTAGACTTATGCAAGAAGTCTTGAGTTTCCGGCATGTGAACGAGCGCATTATGACTATCCGTATCAAGGCTTAATTTGCCAACATAAGCCTAATATGCGTTCACTCCCCTCACAAGGAGAAGGACGACGCGATAAAGGATGACTTCCACCACCTCTTGGACAAGACGTATGAGCAATGCCATTGCCACAACGTTAAAATTATCCTAGGTGATTTTAACGCAAAGGTAGGAAGAGAGGACGTCTTTAGTAGCGTGGTCGGAAAGCACAGCCTGCACGACATCACATCCGACAACGGACTCAGGCTAATCGACTTTGCGGCGATGCGAAACTTTGTCGTAGCTAGTATGCGGTTCCCACGTCTCGACATTCACAAAGGAACATGGCTCTCCTTTGATCGAAAAACCGTCAACCAAATCGATCGCATTGCGATCGACGCAAGGCACTCTTCCAGTATTCTGGGTGTCCGGACTTTCCGAGGAGCCAACGTGGACTCGGATCACTACCTAGTTGTAGCCAAGGTACGGATGCGGATATCCACAACGGAGCGAAATCAACGAAATACTGTGAGGAAATTTGACGTCGAAAAGCTACAATCGGAAGAGACCGCCAGAGCCTTTGCCGACCGAGTTTCTCTTAAACTTAATCTAAGTCCTATGCCGTCAGCAGCAAATGCGGAAGACCAGTGGCAGCGTTGCCAACAAGCCATCAGAGATGCCGCTTCTGATGTACTGGGTTTCTCTCGGCCACCACAACGAAACCCCTGGTTTGATGAGGAATGGCGGCAAGCACATGCAGATAAACAAGAGAGGTACAAAGCAGAGCTGCTTACGAGTTTTACGTGAGCTGTACCAACCGCCGTAGTAGATGTCGCAGTTTTTCATCCTCCTTTCGCCCGATCCATCTCATCGCACTTCTTGGATGGCGATAAATATTAGCAATACCTTATTTGAAATCTTAATAATCATACTTTCTTTGTGATTTCGATTGCGAATTATAAGATTTTTGTTCTTATTTTATTTGTCGAGCTATACTTTTTTTTTTTTGTTAGATAGAACTTACGGTAGGGATAATTGCCAAACCGAGCCATTATTTTACCCGCTCTTTTTGACAATTGTGTTCAGTAAAATGTGTTTAATCACTATGATTACACTCGCGCTTAAACAACGCATTCAAATATCCCATCCATTCCGTTTCGGAATATCCATTTCGGTCCATAGTATCGAATGCAGCTCAGAAGTCTACAAATAAACCATACAACTTTTATCCTCTTGAAATCAAGCACTAAGATTAAGTATTGAAGCTAATAAGAAAAAGAAATTAACAAACTTAAACAACGCTAAAATAGCCATCCAGGAAGAACGACCTAAACTCAGTTAGAACTCCATTAAATTAAAAAAAAAAAAAAATCTGAAATGACAAAAACTAATCAGAAGAAAAGGACGAAAGAAAAAGTAATAAACGCCAAAGCAAAACAGATGCAAATTAAGTGTTAATTCAGTGGATCCCACGACTTGCCTGCCTACACAAGGAACACAGTGACATTATAGGATTATCCAAAAATTCAATAACAGGATTATAAAATAAATCCAATCATCTCTCGTTTATTTTGGATTCAGAGAGTAACACCAAGCTGAGTAGGAACTCCCATAAAATTTGAATATTTTTGCCGTCATAAAATATGTACATAAATCGATCTACTTGATTCAACTCGTTTGAGAAATCCTTTTTTTTTTGTTCATTAAAAGTCTCCAGGACTAACGTTTAATTTTTTCCAGTGTGACTGCGTACAATGCACATAGCCACAAGAGTACAAAAGCAAAACCACCACGAAGAGATGGTGCATGCTTAAAAAAGGACATCACCACATCACCACAGATGAGGAGAAACCCTCCACTCCTGCCATCACTCATAGCCATTCAACGCACCCCGTATACCAGGCTAGCAGGAACTCAGCAGCTACAGTTTATTTGCGGCAACCTCATCCCCGCTTGGCTATCCGAAAGATAACCAAGAAAGGCACATCGTCCTGTGCACGTTTTCCTCTAGCAACCCCCCGCAAAGTGTTGTTAACTTCCAATGCACTGCGAATAAAGTCATACATATACCAGGTCACGTGAGAATCGCCATTTGCGATCTGGAATGGGACCAAAGTATGTAGTCCTTGCTATGCTTGGCGTTTACATTTCAGGTAAGAAAATTATTATCACGGATAATTCTTCTGTGACACGACAGCAGATTGAAGGGGAATGTATACGCTGGAATGTGTGTGCGCGGGAGAGTAGGGGGTTGACTGTTGACTGTTGACTGTCTGGGTGGTGTTCATTTGAACGCGGGTCGGGGACTTTGTCAATTACGATCCAAAGTCAGGTTAAGCGAAAGGTTAACTTACTCTGCCAATGATTGCTAGGAATTTCTCTCCAAATAAATGTGTTATTTGATTTTCGAAACCGTTGATAGGCGGATGGGTGGAGGTGGGGAACTTTGCCTTAGGAAGTTGCTTAGAAGGCGATGCTCTTCCGAGAAGGATTCCAATTTAAGCGTTTGATTGGAAGGTTCGGGAGTTGCTTCTTTTTTTTCGGAGGGAGATCGGTTCATCTGATTGAAGAAAGGAAATGAGAAAGGATTCATTTGGGATTCCTTTTCGCATTAATAATTAAGTTTCTGTCGTAAGGCTGTTAAAAGAAAAAGTTTTCAAAGTTAAATAAATGGAACAACTGGATGGTGACTGAATGGGAATGCAATTGCTTTTAGCGTGTCAAAGTTCATGGTTTAATTGGAGCTGAAAAATTAACTGCGTAAAAGAGAATAAACTAAATAATTTCTTAAAGAGGGATAACTAAAATAGGTTCAAAATCTCTTCGGCAGGTGCGTTTACAAGCATTGAAACAGAAGCAGCCAAAATGAGTTTAGCGATAAACGAGGGTAAAACCAATTATATGCTGTCAACAAGAAGGGACAATTAACACCGACGAAATGGACATAACGTCACTGTGGGCAAGTACAACTTCGAGGTAGTAAGGGACAATAGGCAGCTACAACTTCGGGGTAATAAGTGACTTTGTCTACCTTGGCGCTGCTATTAATTCTGACAACGATACCAGCGTTCTGCGCAAGCAAAGAATAACTCTTGCCAATAGCGTTTTTTTTTTTTTCTAATAAGGCAATAAATAGTAAAGCCCTATCTCGAATAACTAAGGATACTACATATGTATAATACATCACAGTCCTGCTTAACTGCGCTGAAACATGAACTTTATTGAAAACGGATGAAGATATTATTGGCCGCTTGGAGAGAAAAATTCTTCTTAATATACCGGTTCCGATTGCGTTGACGAGTTTTGCAGGAGATGATTCCATGACTAACTAAACGATCTGTACAGCGGCATCAACCTGGTCAAAAAAAAACTGCGTATTGGACATCCTGAAGGGTCATGCCACACAAAATTATATTCGTGAGAAACCCAATCGTCAATGGGAGCCCTAACAGATGACGCAGGAAGACCCAACTTGATCTTGTTGCCCAAGATCCCAGTGTGCCTTGGGACTCAGATAAGAGACAGAGAATTCAGGAGTGGAATCTTCTAAGGTGATAGTTGATTGTTGACGATCACAATTATCCCTTTTGCTCTCTCTAAGGTGACCATCAGCGTGATCATCACCTTTTTGCGATCGTTTTCGTGTGACTTTGCGATCGTTTTACAGGGAGCCAACAAAGTGTGATCATCAATTTTGACTGTCAAAAGTGTGACTATCTACTATCACCTTAGAGGATTCCACTCCAGCATTTCGACCGATTTCAAAGATTTAACAATCACGAACTATTTTTTAAGTGGTTAAAGGATTAAGCAAGGGCTGAGTTCATAATTGCAACATTGTTTATGAACAGAAATACTGCTGCAAGTTTACAGCAGCTTTGCCTTTCCAAAAATGACTTCATATATGCAGTAGGCAGTAAAAAAAAATTACAGAAATTTTTAGTTTCTCTTTCTTCTTTCAGTGACAGAGTTTGATTGTATTATTTACAAAAACTTGTTAGCAATGTCAATTAAAAGAATAATTTAAGGACTGATTATTAATCACTTAAATGGATCCAATTTTCAAAGTGTTCAGGCAAAACTATCTGAAAGAAATAGAAGCAAAATTCAAAGAAAAATGAAGATTATTTTGATAAGAAAGAACTGGATTTCAAGAAACATTCCAAAAACTAGGAATTTTCTTAAAACCATAGGAGAATTTCCAGATGACATTTTCAGAAACGTCGTTTTCATTTTCGTATGAAAAAGACCACATTTCAGGCTCATTTTCTATAATGCAAGGTTATTAAGACCGTACGTTAGGTTAGGTTGGCTGTCCACACGAGAGTGCAGACACACTTAGACCAGTGAAGGTCATTTGTGATACCATGGACCAAACCAATTAGGCCACTAACAAAACCAACCGGAGCTTTTGACAAAGCGATGGATGCTCATGACGTCCAAGGACGCCAGATAGCAGCGGTCGTCAAGGAAGGGGGACCCTAGGTGGAGCATTCTTTTATGCGACAGGGCTGGGCATGTGCGTAGGAGGTGAAGGATAGTTTCCTCCTCCTCCTCGTCCCTACAGCTTCTGCAGAAATCGTTGGAGAAGAGACCAAGTCTTTTGGCGTGTTGGCCTATAAGACAGTGTCCAGTGAGAACACCGACAACGCAGCTGATTTGTGTACGCTTTAACTTGATCAGATCGGCACTACGTTTTTGATCCAGCTTAGGCCAGATCTGTCTCGAAATGTGACACGTTGAGCCGTATCCCCATCTGAGGTTGGTCGTGCTAATAGCGTTCAGCTTTAGTAGATACTTACATGTAGCGAGGGCCATGCCCAGGGCTTGCCTTTCAGGCAAAATCCTTAGAGTGGTACCCTGTCTGGCGAGGTCGTCAGCCCTGCAGTTACCTGGAATGTCTCTGTGGCCCGGCACCCAGCATAGGTGAATATTGAACTGCTCTGTCATCTCCATAAGAGATAGACGACAGTTTAAGGCAGCCTTTGAAGTGAAGGAGAACGATTCCAGGGACTTGATTGCCGCTTGGCTGTCAGTGAAAATGCTAATATCCCTGACAGATAATACATTACATTTTAGCCAGGACAGGGCTTCCTTAATCGCCATGATTTCCGCCTGGAAAACCCTACAATGATCAGGGAGGCGAAAAGAGATGCTCAGATTGAGTTATTCGGAGAAAACACCACAACCCACCCCACCCTCCGTCTTAGATCCATCTGTAAAGAAGTGAACCGAACTACCATCGACAGGGGGGAAATTGTCCCATACATTCCGGTTAGGGATGCTCGTACGGAAGTTGCGGTCAAATCTCAGTTTCGGTGGGGTGTAGTCCGTGTTTTCGTGTTTGAAGTTGAGAAGATCAAGGATCGAATAGTGGCCAAAGCGATAGCTAGACCACTGAGAGGAGGCTTTCAGGCGAATGGCCGCACAGGCAGCCATCTGTTTGCCGAAAATATCTAAAGGTAGCAGTTTGAACAAGATGTCCAGTGCCGCAGAGGGAGTAGTTCTCAGTGCACCACTGATGCAGATGCATGCAGATCTTTGCACCTTAGCTAGTTGAGTGAGGTGGACAGCCCTGTCAAGAGCAGGCCACCATACGATCACGCCATATAGTAGTATAGGCCTGATAACGGACACGTATAGCCATTGAGTGATTTGAGGTTTAATACCCCAGCTCCTACCTATAGCCTTTTTACAGGAATAGAGGGCTATATTAGCTTTCTTGATGCGCTCTAGTAGATTGGCCTTCCAGTTTAATTTCCTATCCAAAAAAAAGACCCAGATATTTTGCGTTTTCAGAGAAGGTGAGACTGGTGCCATTTATCATTGAGGGTCTATGAGGGGAACTTTATATTTCCTCGTGAAGAGAACGAGTTCCGTTTTATGGGGGTTAACCCGCAGTCCACGTTCGGAGGCCCATTTGGTGAGCCGAAGGAGAGCATATTGGAGGATATCCCTGAGAGTGTCCGTGTGTTTACCGGAGGCAGCAATAGCAATGTCATCAGCATAGGCGATCACTCTACAACCTGACGTATCCAGGTCCATCAGTAGTTCATTCACTACCAGGTTCCACAGAAGGCCGATGCTCCGACCAGCTGGGTTTTAATAATCCTGCATGTAAGCAATTGATTGATCAACACTCCGAGCGAAGTATCCACTTTCAGATTTACAAGTGCGTCGGTAATCGCCGTTGGTTTGACATTGTTAAAAGCTCCCTCAATGTCAAGAAAAGCCACCATGGTGTATTCTTTGATGCTCAAATATTAAGACCGTAAATTTTATATCAATTTCTCAACAGTTTATTGAAAAGGAGATTTATCCACTTTGGAAAAAATCAAATTTTGGTCGACCCAAAACCTCTGAGGCTGGCACTTTTGTTAACTAGTAGTAGTAGTAGTAATTTGTGATTTTTATTTAACAAAAGTTTGGTCTGTTACAATAATTCACAGTAAATGACATTGGCAATTGCCGTCAGCCGAAAAAAAGAGAGAATTCTAATTCATATTTATAATTAAAAACAAATTTTCCAATAAAATAAAAAATACAGTTTTGGTTTTGGTTTTACAAATATATCTAAAAAGCTTCGTTTATTATTTGTTGACGATATTTTGATGCAGATCTGATATAGTTGGCTAACAGATTCCAGTCTTGACCATTTAATTGCGCGATTACTTCATTTTCTGCAAGTGTATTTTTACCCAAGTAGATTCGCCTAATCTCCTTTAATACGGGACATATTTCAATAAAGTGGAGAACGTCTTCTTTCGCACCAAGGTTGCATATAGTGCATTCCTCATTCCCATCGCTTACGTAGGGCATAAAGTTTAGTCGAAGAAGTTCGCCTCTGGCCTTGAAGATGGCGGAAATTGTATTTAGGCTGTTGCGATCGTGGAAATAATTTGTTAACTATTTGGAAGCTCGCTAACAATTGCTCCTTTAGACAAATAAGTAATTTGCTTAACGTTGCTAAGCGACTGGCTTTTAAGTACTTCATTGAAATCACAAAACTAATATTTAAGAATAGGAAAAGGTATATATAATGGCCAGATTCCATTGGAGAACAGATAATAATAATGGACAAATTTGCAAGTTTAAGGAGTAATCCTTTTCCAAAAGTTCTTGGATGTGTAGACGGAACTCAAATACTAATAATAGCACCCACAATAGACCCAACAAGCTATTTTAATCGAAAGGGTACGTTTTCAATTAATATGCAAGTTTTTTTTTTTTTTCCTCTTGTACAACCCATGCCCACTTGGCAACAACACTGCGACCTGAAAGATCTATTGTATCGGAGGGTTGGAGGTAATCTAACAGACGTACTACCTCCCTTATGAAAGTGAGTATGTCTTTAGTAGCGAAGCATTTCAGTTCCACTGAAGTAAGTATCTCCTTGTGGAGAATACGTCTCCTTAACCAGTGTAGTGCCGGGCATTCACAAAGAATGTGTTCGGAGGTTTCATCCTCCTCTAAACAGAACCGACCGTCCTTCTCTTGGCACAGGTTCATCTTGTTAAGGTGATATCTCAAGCCGCAATGGCCAGTAAGAAAGCTCACAAGCTAAGAAGCTTTCCCTATTTAAGTTAAGGATTTCCTTATAGGAGTAAGGCTTGATTAATCGTTTGGATTGTCTTAGACCTGGCCCACTAGTCCAGTGGTCTAGACTAAGTTTGTTTTCCCATTCGTTAATCAGCTTTGTAGCTGTCGCCCATTTGACGCCACAATAAGGTTCAGGACCTATGAACACAGATTCTGAGCCAGCCCTAGCAAGCTCATCTGCAGATTCGTTGCCCACAATCCCTTGGAGTCCGGGTACCCAACCGAGTTTTACCCTGTTGTATAAATATGCAGGTTAGTCAGGTTTTTTTTGTCGATTATTGTGGTATATTTGATAAATGATTTCTTTTCAGGCTATATGTTATCATAGTTTTGGCTATCCTGGTATCTGTCATGATGCTTCTGTTTGGGAGCGAAGTTCAATTGGAAGGGGCATTAAAGATTGGTTCCAAAAGAATAGTTCAAGATGGCAACATTTTAGGCGATTCAACTTATCCATTGAATTATTATCTGCATACAAAGGGAAGGGTGATACGCGAAACTGTGATAACTACCGTTCGATCAAGCTGATGTCGCACACCATGAAGATCGTTGAGCGGGTATTAGGTGGCCGACTGCGAAAAACAATACGGCTATCTGATGATCAGTGCGGGTTTGTCTCGTGTAAATCAACCACAGATGCAATCCAAAGTATAAGGATCATAATGGATAAACATCGTGATTCCTTAAGGGATTTGCATATTGTATTGGTTGACTTTGAAAAGGCATTCGACAGACAACCACGAGATCTGATATGGGTGGCGCTAAGACATCGAGGGGTTCCAGAAACCTATGTACAGATGATCATGGACATGTACGAAGGAGCAAAGACAAGAGTAAGATGTCCCGCTGGAGTAACCGAAGAGTTCCCAATCAAAGTCGGGGTGCACCAGGGAAGCGTTTTAAGTCCTTTGCTCTTTATTACAGTCCTTGATTATCTGCTTGAAGGTAAAGTGATGGACCCCAAGGTACATCAGTTATTCTTTGCTGACGATGGAGCCATCATAAGTGAGGATCCTACATCCCTGCAACGAGCACTTGATGTGTGGGTGGACGTTTTGGAGGGAAATGGGTATCGCATTAGTTCAAAAAAGACAGAGTACTTGTGCTGCCCGTTCTCTGATCCACTCAGGCCTATTCCAGACATTTATTTGAATGGAACAGTGCTTCCCAAGTGCGAAAAGTTCAAATATCTGGGATCTATGATCAATAGCAAAGCAACTTGTGATGACGACATCAATCATCGTGTAAGCGTAGGGTGGATGAAGTGGCGAGAAAATTCCGCTATCTTCTGTGACAGAAAAATGCCCCCTAAGTTGAAAGGAAGGCTCTACACCGCAGTTGTACGTCCAGCGCTCACATACGGTTCACAATGTTGGACGATGTACAAAAAGTATGAGAGTAAATTAACGGCAGCTGAGATGAAGATGCTTCGCATGACAGCAGGAGTGACAAAGCATGATCGAATAAGAAGTTCGAAGATCCGTGGAAGCTCTCACATCAAGGAAACCATCGTTCAAAAAGTAGAGCGTGACCGGCTCAGTTGGTATTGCCACGTTCAAAGAAGAGATCATTTGAACCCTGTTAAAAAGGCAATATCAATGCACGTTCCAAGGGCATCGCGATGTAGGAAAGGCAGGCCTATAAACGCCTGGATCAGACAAATGCGACGACATCGGCATTTCATTGGCCTCAGTAACCGAGTGATCCAAAATCGGCAGGCCTGCCGATATTTTCTGAGGTCAAATAGGCGAACCCCACAGGCGGATCAGTAGAAATGCGGTGAAGTGGGAGGGTTGTGATCCCTTGTTTTCGGATCATAGCCTCGCTGATAAAAGGAAGAAGAAGAAGATCATTGACCAGTTTACAGAATTCTGGTTTTGATTTTACACTAAATCTAATTTATTAACACACAAATTAAATACAAAGCTCGTTTGTTAAAAATAAAAATAAAAATTAAATTCACAGCAACTTTTTTAAGAAAGAACAAAAACTCAATCGGTAATTCTTTCTAATGTTTCCTGTAATGATATGAGAACTTCTAATCTTTTTTCTTCACCTCAATTTTTTCACATTCCACTTTTAAAACTTCCTTGTGCCGTCGCTCGTTCTCTGTAGCTTCTTTTTCCAAGAATTCCATTATTTGTTTATTTGACAATTGTGAATCATTTTTTTTAGTCTTCTTTTTTGGAATCTCATACTGATTTTCTTTATCACTTTCATCACTTTGTCCAAAAACCTCTGCCACAAGCTCATGTGGAAGTTCAACATTATGTCGGCATCCGTACACCTCGTCAAATTGCTGAAAATAGTCCCACGAAGAGACATCTCTCCCGCTTTGTTTGTTCCTTTTTTTTATCCTTAGATAGGTTACCTTTAAATTTTGAAATTTTCTTGCAATCTCTTCTCTACTGTAAGGCATCAAGGGCGAAAGAGTTTTCATTTCCGTAAAAACTTTTCCCCAAAGAACAGATTTTTGTTTTCGGCCTCCTATAAATTCGGACTCCATTCCTAAACGAATCGAAATAAGCAGTTTGGTGTCAGCATCCGACCACAATTTTTGTTCACTTTCATTCCTATAAAACACAAATAATATGGTATAATTTCACTTTTTAATAAAAAAAACCTTCATTTATTTTGGCGAAATCTATTAAATTTTAATTTATTTTACTTATATATTTTCTCCTGCCATCTTCTTGCAACTCGGCAACAAAACAAAATTCAATGCAGATTTGAACGCAATTTGACTGTCATTTTGCTTATATGAACGCAGATGACAACTGCCGTCATGCAAAGATAATGCAGTTTTTTTTAATGAACGCAAAAATTGCAGTGCTGGCGCATTTTTACTTTTATGAACTCGGCCAAGGCCTTAATCGCAGCTTGACTGTCACTACAGACACAAATAATTCGACCCTTTCACTTGTTCTTCGCAACATAGTTCATGGCGTTCAGGATCGCATACGTTTCCGCTTGAAAAAAGACATATATGTATTTGCCTAGTGGGGTTGGGTCCTTTTTTTTCCCCCCCGAGAGCAGGTGAAAAATCTTCTAAAGACACAATAAGGCCCAACCGGGCGTGCTTATGGTATTGTGAGATTTTTACTCACTAAAAAAAACACCTCTTCAGAACTAATACTGCAACTAAGCCGACACTTATCCAGCAGTTTTATTTTCGCTTACGAAACACGTGATTTTTGGAAAAAGAGAATCGTATGTAATTAATAAGAAATGTAGAACTTTAGACAGGTTAAATTGCAATGAAAGTTCCTGCCTTTTTCGCGACCGGCATACCATATACTATGACGCGAGGTCAAAATGTTTTCAGAATGTTGTTCAACTACTTTTGAATTGTTCGCGTCAAGTAGTTGAGTGACGGTACGGTTATAATGGCCGTGAACACGATCTTTGTGTTTACGCGCAAATTTTGTTGTCTCTTCGACGACGCTGGGAATTCCCAGGTCTCGATGAATATCTTCGTTACGTACATACCACGGTGCGTTAACGATCGTTCTAAGAACTTTATTTTCGAAAGTTTGTATGATGTTTCTATTGCTTTTCTTGGTACAACCCCATAGTTGTATACCATACGTCCACACAGGCTTTAGCACTTACTTATAGATAATCAGTTTGATATGTAGGCTAAACTTCGAATGTTTTCCGAGTAGCCAGTACATTTGTCGGTATTTGTTTTTGAGCTCATCGCACTTCTTTTTTACGTGCGATTTCCATTTAAGCTTAACATCTAGAGTCATTCCTAGATATTTTGCTTCGTTCGCGAACGGTATTTGAGCTGAGTTTAGATATACAGGCGATCTATCCACTTTTTTGTAGGTAAAGTTAAGGTGGGTAGATTTGCCTTCGTTCAGCGCAATACGCCAAGAATTCGTTAAGGGTGGACTTTATTAATAGCATGTTGAATCTTTCCAGTTGCCGCTTCAATAGTATCTCCCGTTGTCAATATCGCCGTATCATGCGCAAACGTGGCGACGACACAGTTTCTTTCTTACGGGATATCACGCGTATAGAGTACATATAGAAGCGGGCCAAGGACACTTCCTTGTGGAACTCCGGCCACAATCTCCTTGAAATCAGAGTAATCATTTCCGTGCTTAAGACGAAAGAGTCTTTCAGTAAGGTACGATCGCAAGATTAGAAAGAGTTGCCGTGGCAGTAGTAGTTGCAATTTATACTCCAAGCCTTCGTGCCAAACCTTATCGGAAGCTTGTGAGATGTCAAGAAATACACCACAACAAATCTTTTTTTCTGTTATTCTGTTATTTTGTGGACTTGGTCGGTTGTAGAATGTTGAATATGAATGAGACGTCTTTCGTCGATTACGAGTTGTAGACGTGTTGACAGTAGTTTTTCGAATATTTTTGAAATAACCGCCAATAGGGAAATAGGCCGATTTGATTTCTTTTCATACAGAGGTTTGTCTGGTTTCGAAACCATTATAATCTCGGCGACTTTCCATTGTCTCGGAACGCAATCTGAACGAAGCGTTGATCAAGTAGAGCAGTTTGATAAGAGCTTTATTCGGCAATTCCTTGACCACCTGCGCCGTTATCAAGTCGTAACCCGGTGCTTTTTTCTTCTTTAAATTTTTGAACACTTTCCTCAGTTCAGTCAATGCAACTTTTTTTTCCTTATAGTTGTCAGATGTCGTAACTGGGGAGTTGGGCGTTAACGAAGGGCCATCGAACGGCTTAAACGTTTCTTCTAAGTGCAGAGCAAAAAGTTCTGCCTTTTCTTTGTCGCTCTTGGCCGAGTTTCCATTGTTTTTCCGAATTGGTGGTACTTGCATTTGAGGTTTCCGGACGCCTTTTAGCGTTTTCCAAAGCGAATAATTTGATTCTCTTTCACCGGAGAGATTTTCGAGGCGAAGTGCATAGTTAGCCCCCTGCTCTCGCGACAGAACACAAGGGTATAGTCAAGACTCAAGAGCCACCTCATCTTCATTTTCAAGCACATAGGACATATGTATTATCTTGTCACTCTGCCATTAATTCACGATGTTCTAAAATTGAAATGTTGGCGACCAGATTTGGATAGACATTTAGCATTACCTATGGTGCAGCGCGAGTATATTGTCTATTCATCGCACTAGCGCGCGTTGCGTTGCTTGTCTATTCTTTAAGCGCATGAAATGTTAATATTAACTTCAAAGTCTTTTCCCCTTTTCGTTTTTCAGAAAATTGAACCGTAAACCATTAGCATGACAATCGAAAACGTTCCACCGCAATCGAAGATGCCATCACCAATTACATATCATACGAGTACATGGAAAGATATCAGTCCTTACGTGACTACACACATCGTCGTGGTGTATGAGCCTAGTAGAGGCCAAGGACTCTTGGGATTTATTTCCTAGATGAGACTCAAAACCAAGATGCAGTCGACCTTCCTTTTCCCTCTGCCCTCCGGTGGGCTGGCTCAAGGTGTAGTACGACCCGTGCCGGAGATCAACCTGGCTGGGGGCTCATCCCAAAAATATCTCAGTCGCGGATGGAGTATTCGGATACCTGGCGACCTCCGGATTAGCTAGCATTATCTGTGTATTGCGGATCTCTGCACAGACTGACATCATTTTCTCCGCTACTCGTGGGAACACAAACAAAACCAAATTAATAAAACAAAAAACAACAGGTAAGATCGGTTCTCCTTTTAAACCGGACAGTAGTACAGCGCTCAAGCTGTCTACCGGTAAAGCTCCTGAAGAGCTGGTCAGTGGTAAGACTGTGGCTTTACATGGTTTAATTACTAGCAATAGCCACATGGAGGCTCAAGGTACTAGAACCCCCCACGTTCCACTAGGAACTCTTTGGAAACAAGGCGTATCCTTGCTCCCTTAAAACAGGCGTACAAAGATCGAATCACAGCTAGCTAGCTCCGGTAATATACCGGAGTGCAAAATAACAGAAAAATTGAACGCCAGAGTAGAATGGCCTGAAAAGATCGCCAGTGACGATAAAGCTGGGACTAGCAGCAACTCCACGTCAGAGCGACACCGATCGTTAGAGGAATCCGTGACGGATCCTTAAAGAGCCAAGGTGCACAACACCAGTACCTCTTCCAGGCCATGAAGAATTTTCTCGAGGACTTTGGATAAAAACGGGAGAATAGAAATAGTTCCAAATTCGGGTGGTGACAAACGGGTAGCAGGCTTTTTTTTACTATCGGTATAACCTTCGCAACCTTCTAGGAATGAGGAAAAGAAATGTCGTGATTATTGTGTTAAAAACGTTCAAGAGTTCATGCTAGCTTTTTCTAAGATAAGTGAAAAATATTTGATTGCATCTGCTTTTAGTTTTTGAAGACGTTGCTTTCACATTTTATAAGGCTAGTATACTGTCAGCGTAGAATTAAATTTTTCATAAAAATGTTTTATAAAATGTTTCATAGTGAAATTCCAAATGGAAATTTTCCTCTTCCAATTGTTTTCCAAGAGTGAAATAGTGTTGCTGAAAACCAAATAGTTGTTACCATGGGTAAATCTCTCCACAAAAATTCCACGAATATTTTATTGTTCGTCCCATTAAAATGATCACATTTCTCAAGTGTGCGTTGAGAGTAGACATTTAAAATACTGAAACTGTTTACTTTATACAGTCCAACATCTGTTTTGAAATTGCAAAATGCACTATTTCTCTCCATAGATATGATATCTGCCATTTCATAAGCTCTTCTCCTTGGATGATAATTAAGATTCGAAAAGGATAAAAAAGAACAAAAAAGTACAAACCCTCTTTAAGCTCCCTCTATATTATCGTAACCATCACCATTTTTCTCAATCAAGCAATGGAACAACAACAATACCATCAGAGGAAACGCCATTTATGTGTGAGTTCTTCAATGCAATCACCATGTTGGCGTGTGCATGTACGAGTACATGCTGTGGCGTAAATTGATCCATCTCGCTGTTCCGTTCGAAATGCCTTCCTTCCTAAAGAAAATCCCTCACATATGCCAAGGAAGGCAAGAAATGAAGTACTTTTAGATTGTAATCACTGCTCCTTCGCATGATGTATACTCATTATGGCCACATCTCATTAGATTCGATTTTTTTTTTTTTTGTTCAGAGGTACACCTCATCAGGATGGCCTAACAAATTTTCAAATAGTCTAACCTGGATACGTATAATATATTTGTGGTAACGAAATTCACTTTGCCCAAGTGGCTTTTATTTTGCAAGTGAAGTAGGCATATGTATGAAATGCGAAAAGGCTGTTGTCAGAGAACAAGGCACCCACCTAATTTGCAACATCAAAATGAGTTGCCGTCACTAAGCGCCTGGGTGTAGCTATTCCCCAAAGTGAGTACATCCACACATATCAACGCGATTAACGCAGCTCACCACACCCGAAACTGATAGAAAACGAAAGAAAATGAGACGACCATTACGAACCTTAGAGATTAAGTGAATAGCCATGGCAGTGGGTGGTACGAATAGAATGTCCTATCTTGACCGAGATAATCTGTAGCACATTGCCTTGTAACATTACTCGTGTGATTGTCAAGAGGATTTGCGGCAAAAAACGAATCAGACAGAGGAAAACAATTTGCCTTGAACTGATATTGGATGATAGAGTAATAGATGATCAGAGAGGATGCAAGAAAGGCGAAGATATTGGATGTCCTCTCTTCTCCATCCATAGTTTGTTACAAATTAAATAAGATGTTCTTTGACGGCAGTTCGATATTCGATTGTTTAGTCCTTGATGTCATTTAGCGCTTTAAATTGATTCAATACTTCAATTGAAGAGTAAAACAATTTATGCCCAACCCGACGGTGCCTGTCCATTTTTGGCAGACATTAATCGCGATTGAAGATACAATCGATAAATTGGATGATGGTAAATGGGGATATTTGATAGAGTAAAAGATTAATTAATCTTGGAAGGTGCAAAGGGTTTTAAAATCCTTGTAGACAGATGTGTCTGAAGGGGTTTTCTTTTCTAAAATCCTCAGAGATTTCTAAATTATTTAATTACTAAAGGTCTTGCTTGAGTGAAGGGAGAGAGATAAAACTGGATTGTTTCACGAAATCATTTTACGCATCTTGAAGGACTTTTCAATTTAATTTTCCTTTTCACTGTAAATTAACAAACACTTAATTCTATCTTCAATCCCTTGGCCAATTGATATAAAACCAGGAATTAACACAAAAAAAAAGTTAAAGCCTTTCCATTTTCATCCTTTCATTCTTTATTTATAAGTATGTATATTCCGGCACAGTGAAAGAAAAATATTTTCTTAACCTTTCAATAGGATGTAAGACATTTGCTTGTCGTAAACACAAGCATTAGTTGATGTCAAGCAGTCAAAGGCTGTCATTGACAGTATTTTTCCTTGACTTTCAACCTTTCATTATGTTGAACTAATAATGCTCTGTTTTTGCTTTATATAGCAAAATTACCATGACCAGTGTTATAAATTTCGTTTATAGCAACTCCAAGAATGTCTTGAATATTAATCTTTTGCGAATAAAGAATATTTACGCAGTGGTGTGTTGTATTAGACACTAAAGGATAACGTGTCGTATTGAATGACATTTAAAGGACATATGATTTTGGCCTACTTGCTGTGATCATTTAGTGCCAGTGGTGTCATAATAAGAATATTAAGAAGGCATGGAAAATGAAACCTGCCTGACTAAGGCATCTAAATAGGAATCATGTTGTTTGGAATAGTTACAGGGAATGAGTTAGATTCTTAATATTTAGCGTGTGGGTTCTCCAATTGAGAAAAAGAAAATATATAGTGGTGACCCAATCAGTGAAGTAAAAGCTGATGTTTTTGAAGTGGAACTTTTTTAGGAAGACTAGTGAATCGGAATGACCACGACACAAAAACTAAGCATGAAACGATCAACCATGCTCGTCCGATCACCGAAATCAAGCAGCGTCGGATGCTGTTTGTACTTAGATGGTAGACCGCTGGGGAACACCGCGTGTGGTTGGCATTTTAGTTGTTTTATGAGTCAATATACTCTACACGGATCTTACAAAAACTTTTGAGAGAGTACATCACACTTTAATTTTAGCTAATAATAAGCTTAAATCATTGAGTTTTCACTCTTCAATGCTAAGGAGTTTTTCTAATTATTTAAGTGATAGAAGGCTATTGGTAAATGTCGAAAGTCTTACATCTCACGTAACAAAAGTACTTTCTGGCATCCCACAAGGTAGTCCTCTGGGCCATCATCTGGAAAGTGAAAGGCCAGAGAGAGCGCGTAAGTTTGAATGTGTCATTTAATTTTTTTTTTTTTCGTGGTAAACGCATTTTTATTGTATAATTCATTGATTCTTACATGCTAACACAAACGCTTAAAACTACCTTAATTAACTTAACTATCTTTGTTTTAATGTGTATTAGCTTATACGTCAGAGAGCGATGAGTAGATGTACAGGGTGCAATAAAATGAACAAAATGAAATTTTTTCTATGCATTATGGCTTTATTAGTAAGAGCAAACAGTCCCATTAATTATGGAACACAACGCCGTTCAAGTGGCTGCCTCGGCTGGCTTCGCAGTAGCGCATTCTATCACTCCAATTTTCCAATACATTGTAGATGGTTTCGGGCTGTAGCTCACGGATTGCCTGGATGATATTAGCCTTAAGCGCTTGAATCGTTTCCGGATTGTTGGCATAACATCGGTCCTTCACCGTTCCCCACAAAAATAAGTCCAAAGGGGTCAAATCGCAGCTCCGAGGCGGCCAATTGACATCGCCAAGACGGCTGATAACACGATTTGGGAATTTGTTGCGCAAAAGACCGATTGTGGCATGGCGCGCCATCCTGCATGAACCAGAGGTCGTCCAAATCCATGTCTTCAGTAAAAAAAAAGTCGTTAACATGGCTCTGTAACGCCCACCGTTGACCGAAACGTAGTTCCCAGCCTCATTTTCGAAGAAAAATGGTCCAATGATGCCACCACTCCACAATCCGCACCAAACTGTCACTCTCTGTGGATGCATCGGCTTCTCGACAATAACGTGCGGGTTTTCCGAGCCCCAGATGCGGCAATTATGTTTGTTAACGTAGCCGGCGAGATGAAAATGTGCCTCGTCAGAAAAGATGATTTTTCGCCCAAAATCGTTGTCCAATTCAAGCTGCTCTAAGGCCCAAACTGCGAAGCGATAACAAAACGGATGGTCGTGCGCTTTCAATTGCTGAATCAATTGGACCTTGTAAGCGAACAATCCCAGATCTTTGTGCAGAATTCTCCTCATGCTAGTGCGTGAAATGTTGAGCTGTTGAGATCGATGACGAGTTGATGTTCGTGAATTGAGTCTCACACTCTCGGCTACAGCAGCCACATTCTCGTCTGTGCGCACCGTACGACGACAGGGACCATGAGTGTTGTCCACTGGCATACCAGCCTCACGAACTTTCTGCACAAACTTGCGTACAGCTGGCGCGGTGGGTGCTTCATTTCGGCCAAAACTTCTTTTCAAAAAAACGCACTGTTTGGGCTACACAGCACTCACTTTGTAAATAAGTTTTCAATATTTCCCAATGTTGTTCAAGCGTAAAGCGACTCATTTCGTTCCGCGGAGATATGATGACTGACTTTCTGTCAAGATTTCGAGCGGGAAACAGCTGTCAGTGTCAAAATAACCTATGATTTAATAAGAAATCACTAGATGGCCCACCCGTGAGAATGATGGATGAGTAGCGCATGTCCATAAGTCAACTGTGAGTTTAGGTCGGTGTCGATTGCTATGTTTACATTGCGGGTTGAATCCGGATTCGGTTCGAGTACCGTATAAACGCGGATTCGACGGAAAGATTGATTGATTGACTTGACTTAAGACTTTGTGTATAAATGCGAATCGAAAGATGGAGTTTGACAGATAGAGAAAGAAGAGAGAGTAGGGAAGAAAATCGAAATTGACGTACAGGAGAAGGAGTGTCAAACTGAATCCTTTGTCGCTTCGATTCCAAGCGGAAACGCGAATTGAAATTCAACGCTGTGTCAATCGGAACTCTCAATCCGGTCATGTAAACTTATAAGATCAGCTGTTGTGTGCTCCGTGTGTGTGAACGTTTTATGCGTTTAAATAATGCATTGTATTGAAGTTTCACTTCAAGCATGTGCTTATTATGAACTGATATGTGTAAAACAAAATATTTTTTTTATTAACTAATTATTTGGTTTATAACAATTATGCATGGAATATTATATCGGCCAAATATCTGCCTCTGGTCACGATGCACATGCGTGCTCTTTCAATCATGGTTTTGTGCCACAGTTTGACCTATTTCTGACATTATTTTACCAATTTCTTGAATAATGCTGTCCTTTAGAATTGGTATTACGGTTGGTTGGTTGCCATAGAACTTTCCATATAAGGCAAAAATTGGTGGCGATCAAATCAGGGGATCGATATCACCTTTGTTTGATATTGTGGGGTCGGGAAAAATTGTTGGCAACATATCCACCGCATCGCTAGCCGTGTGTAATGTGGCATCGGATTATTGGAACCACATATGTTGTAGGTCGAATCAATTCAATTAGTGCACCAACAAATTTTGCAACATGTATCCACAGTGATCACCAATAATCTTGCGTCTTCAGAAGAATGTGACCCATTGATGCCACCGGCCATATTCCGCATCATACCTCGTACATACGAGGGTGTAAAGGTCCTTGGTGTATAAATTGAGAATTGTGCCCCGACATTCATCAATATTGTCTCTCACTACAGCAATATTTTGTGTCATACCTACGTACGCTATGAAATTTGCAGGACTTCACTTTGCCTTTCAGTGGACTTATATACCTGAGTTTAAAAGTTCCTTTCAGCTGCAGAAAAATAATCGTATGTTCAGACAGCCGGTGCACGAGGAGTTATCGTGAAAGGGTTATGCAGGAAAGGGTCGAGGTTACATACGACTCAGCTCAAAAAAAAAAGTCGAAGGAGAAATATATACAATACACAAAACACACATATGCCCAAAACACACGTCCAAAACGCGTGGTTTCCGCAAAGAAACTGAACACTTTCTAGGCCCGCCATCGAAATACATAAAAGCGCGCGGAATCCACACGAGTTTAACAACCGCGCGGTTTCTGCTGTGTCTATTCCAGGCCTAAGTACGTACTGACATTCGCCAACCAAGCCAGGGTTAGGTTAGGTTAGATTGGCTGTCTGCACCACGATGCAGACACACTTAGACCAGTAAAGGTCCATTGTGATGCCAAGGATCTACCATTAGATCACTCAGGGACTAATAAAACCAACCGGAGCTTTGATGAAGCGATGGATGTTCATGACGTCTAAGGACGCCAAATCGTTGAGGTCGTTAAGGAAGGGAGCTCCTAGATGGAACATTTTCTTGTGTGACAGAGCAGGACATATGCATAGGAAGTGAAGAATGGTTTTCTCCTCCTCCTCGTCCCTACAGCTCCTGCAGAAGTCATTGGAAAAGAGGCCAAGTCTTTTGGCATGTTGGCCGATTAGACAGAGTCCGGTGATGACACCGATAACACAGCTGATCTGTAATCGCTTTAGTTTAACCAACTCGGCACTACGTTTCTGGTCCAGCTTAGGCCAGATCTGCCTCGAAATGTGACACGTAGAGCCAATATCCCACCTAAGGTTGGTCTTGCTAATAGCGTTCAGCTTCAGAAGATGCTTACATGTAGCGAGGGGCATACCAAGGGCTTGCCTATCTGGCAGAATCCTTAGAGTAGTACCCTGTCTAGCGAGTTCGTCCGCCCTACAGTTTCCTGGAATGTCTCTGTGACCTGGCACCCAGCATAGGTGAATGTTGAACTGCTCTGTCATCTCTGTAAGAGACAAACGGCAGTCTGAGACGGTCTTTGAAGTAAAGTTGCACGATGCCAAGGACTTGATAGCCGCTTGACTGTCAGTGAAAATGCTAATATCGCTGACAGATAATACATTACATTTCAGCTAAGACAGAGCTTCCTTAATCGCCATGATTTCCGCCTGAAAAACGCTACAATGATCAGGGAGGCGGAACGAGATGCTCAGATTGAGCTTATCGGAGAAAACACCACAGCCTACCCGACCTTCGGTCTTAGGGCCATCTGTGTAGAAGTGCACCGAATTTCCATCATCAGGGGGAGAGCCATCCCACTCATCCCGTTCAGTGTTACTCGTACGGAAGTGTCGGTCAAATCTCAGTTTCGGTGGGGTGTAGTCCGTGTTTTCATGTGCGAATTTGAGAAGATCAAGGATCGAGGAGTGGCTAATGTGATAACTAGAGAGAGGAGGCTTTAAGACGAATAGCCGTGCCAACCAAGCCAAAATGGCGGACAAATAACATCGATATAGGACACAAAAAACACCCTGTAGAATAATTCTTTAGTGGAATTGTTTGTACCACTTGGTAGGACGTGGAAAGGTCGAGTTGAGATCTTCCGAACATCTGACATGGTAGTATCTGTAAAAATAAATAAATATAAATATTTGGCGTAACAGCTCTTTAAGTGCCAGAGCCTAGCTTCACACAACCATTCATGTTGTGTGCGTTATACCATATATTTAACGGGAATGGAAGGGACCTACAGTTTAGTGCCGTATCCGAACGGCGATTTGAGAAGCTTTTTCGTAGTATCTGTAGAACAGGCATGAATCTGCTACCTGAATTGAAGGTTGTATGTAAGTGCTCGATCTTCTATTAAGCGAACTGCTCGCCTCTGGATGCTATCAAATAGATTTCGATAGTATTTCGGGGCCGAGTTTTAAACATGAGAACAATACTCGACCCCGGTCTTAGTTATGATTTGTATAAAAGAAGAAGTTACAGCGATGTAAAGCAGTTCTTTGCTCTGAAAAGATAACTAAACTTCATGGAAACTGAATTTGTGATGTTGAATATGTGGTCATGCCATGTTACTCCAGAGTTTACTATGACAACCAATAAATGCATAGCCTCCTTGGAATCGATTATTTGGTTATCTATTTGAAGCTGCTGAACAATAAATACATTGGAGCAAAAATAATGTTGTTGCTGAGAATGTGGAAAAACTACATCTGCAGACTGTATAACGGCGACGAAGACCAACATCTCGCTGTCAGGCAGAATGAACCATTCAACATAGACGATGACAGCCAAAGTTTCCGTCCACCTGACCAAAATGAAGTGAGGATAGCAATATCCAAGCTGAAATCCAACAAGGCTGCTGGACCTGATAGCTTACCGGCCGAACTTTTCAAGGCAGCTGGTGATGAACTGGTAGAGAGCATACACCAACTCATCTCTAAGATTTGGTCAGACGAGTGTATGCCTGATGAATGGAATCTCAGTATCGTTTGCCCGATCCACAAGAAAGGAGACCCTCTTAACTGCGCCAATTATAGAGACATCAGTCTCCTCAAGTTGTATGCGATACAAGATCTTTTCTGCGATATTGTGTGAAGGCCTGAAACCTTTTATCAATAGCCTGATTGGACCCTATCAATGCGGTTTCAGGCCAGGAAAGTGATGTTCGTCATGCAGAATGACGATGGAGAACGCTCGCTGCTCCATCAAAGTCGGTAATACCCTCACCGAGACCTTTGATGCCAAAAAAGGCTTTAGACAAGGTGACGCTCTGTCATGTGATTTCGTTAATATTGTACTTGAACGGATTGTGAGGAACTCACAAGCCAACACCAGAGGCACAATCTATCAAAAGTCTGTACAACTGCTTGCATACGCCGACGATATACATAGACATAATTGGAAGAACTTTGCGGGCTGTCACCGATCCGTTTGCAAGCATTGTAGCAGAAGCGACCAAAATGGGTTTAGCGATAAACGAGGGCAAAACCAAGTTATGCTGTCAACAAGAAGGGACAGCCAACACCGACGAATTGGACAGAATGTCAAGTGGGCAGCTATAACTTCGAGGCAGTAAACGACTTTGTCTACCTTGGCACTGCTATAAACTCTAAAAAACAACATCAGCGCAGAAATCAATCGAAGAATAACTCTTACCAATCGCTGTTTTTTGGGCTTACAAGACAATTCAACAGTAAAGCCCTATCTCGAACAACTAAGGACACTCTGTATAAGACTCTGATCATTCCAGTCCTGCTTTACGGCGCTGAAACATGGACTTTATTAAAAGAGGATGAAGATATCCTTGGTCGCTTCGAGAGAAAAATTCTTCGTAAGATATTCGGTCCTGTTTGCGTTGATGGGTTTTGGAGGAGAGGATTCAATAAAGCACTATCCGATCTGTACAGCGACATCGACCTTGTCAAAAACTGTGTATTGGGCACCAACGCTTCGGCCCGCAGAGTCTCGAATCTAACTCGGAGGGACGACGCAGTAGAGGACCTCCTCGGCGCTGATGGCGCGCACAAGTTCAAAGGGACCTCGACCAACTTGGAGTGCGCAACTGTAAAAATAATGTTGGAAAAATAATGGGCCAACATTAATAGCAAATGTGTCGGGAGGCACACCGAAGTTTGCAAAGAATCGGTGCTAGTTCTGGTGTACAGTTTTTGAGGACTATGGGTGGTATTTGGTCCGTGGCTTTTTTGCAGTCCAGGGTTTTAAGAATGCGCCAAATCACACGAGGCCTGAACTACACCTCAGGCATCGATATCTGTACAATGGGTATAACTGGTGGATCTAATTGCGCCGGATCTAGTGTCGAATCGCCTGAAAACATGTTTGCTCAAAGATCTGTTTGAGTGCTATGACCAGCGTTGCCACTTTGCTGCAATTGCAGTAGATCTACTGCATTTATTTCGAAATCTAAATCTACTGCCGTAAAATTTAATCTACTGCATTCTTGTAGTATGTTTGTATGCTTTTCCAGATCGCAAAAATTGATCCCTTTTAGCACAAAACATAACAACAAAACGTTCGAAAAAGTCGAATTTTTTATTTGAACGCAGTCACTACTCACTATCCATGAGCGGACCTTACACGCTCAATAATAATGTCATAACTGCAAAATAATGACATTAATAATCATCGTGTAATGTCGATAGTATTGTCATTACTTGGAATAGTGGAGGAAATGACGAAAATTTGGATTTTCTGATTTTAAAGCATCATTACTGGCAATATTAGCCATATTTAATTATCACTCATGATCCATATGGATCATTGGTTTCTATGGAATACAACAATAATACGAGATCTTGCTTTTTATCAGGATCAATTTCGTGATCTAGAATTTCTTTTTTTTTATTCCTTGGTAGGTTACACAACCACACTACAAGACACAAGGAAAATAATTTCATTGATCCAGATCCGGATCGTTTTATTTTTATCGTGTGATCTATATGGATCTTGAGTGATAATAAAATACGGCTATTGTCATTTATAATGGTCGTGTAAAGTTTTTACGTCATTACTTCATCATTATTCATTTGGCTTTGGGCATCCAGTGTAGTAACATGTACATATTTAAAACAATGAACAGCGGCAACGCGGCCAGTAGCTAAGTACCTCAAGGCTACTGTCAACCTCTCGTGCAAGCGATAAACTATCTTTCTTCGTAAAAGCCTTTTTATTCATGCGGAAGTAGTTACGATAGTCTTCTTCTTTCGTTGTTTTTACCACCCTCATCGATTAGCACTTTTTTTTTAAATGGAAAATTCCAAAATTATACCAATATATGCTTCTTACGCGATTCCATGGCCGAAATTGATAACAAATGATACTTCCTCTGAAGCAAGTTATGACATTATTATTGATCGTGTAAGGCTCAAAGGAGGAGGAGGAGTAATGATGAATAAAATATGCTTTTAATGGCAATACTGGTAGAAATGACATTATTATTGATCGTGTAAGGGCCGCTATGAATTTTTCTGATTTTGTTTAAATCCTATTTTTGTTAATTTTGTATTGTTTGTATTATTACCTTGTTTTTGTTTGAAAATAAAAACCTACTGCGAAAAAATTCAATCTCCTCCTTTTTTTTTGAGAATCTACTGCGAAATATTAGTTCTAAAGTGGCAACGCTGGCTGTGACTACCGTCCGTCCTCTTTTACTGAAGTAGGGAAGCAAGAAAAAGAGAAGTTGTTGCTAATCACTTTTACCATTGACCAGAATGGACGTGGTCAATGTTGTCACTTGGGCTTTGAAAAAAGTGGTAGATTGGACAAAAAAATGTGGTAGATTTACAAATAGGGTGGTAGATTTGATATAACATTGTTATTGGTATACCCCCCCATCCCCCACCCAAACACACACACACGCACACATTTGCAAAACTATTATGCATAACAATTAAACTATTCCAATAAATGGAAGGAAAATAAAAAATATTACATACATATATATATATTAAACTATAAATACTAGAACGAATACATTGCATCAAATGATGTGCGGTTGAGGATGACGAGAAAGGGTTTCCATACAAATATTCATATATACTTGTACATACATATTTTCCAAGGAAATCTTGTTGAATTGGTTCATTCAATATAGGGAGGACAGAATTCAAAAATGTGGTAGAATTTTTGCATTCCATTGTAGATTTGGTAGATTTGAAAAACGTTCATAATTGTGGTAGATCTACCACAATTGTGGTAAAGTGACAACACTGGACGTGATCCACTGTTTTGTCTTTGCTGTCATAATCTTTAGATTACATCTGTTGTGCAAACTCACAAAGTTAACTCTCCCCTGTTTTATCGGATTGGATTGCCACTGCATATAGACTCTGTTTATTTAGACGAAAGCTTTCTCACAGTCTCTGTTGAAACAGATATAGATACTTTTAAAACACACATAACGGGTGGGCCATCTAGTGATTTCTTTTTAAATCATAGGTTATTTTGACACTGACAGCTGTTTCCCACTCGAACACTTGACAGAAAATCAGTATCATACCTCCGCAGAACGAAATGAGTTACTTTATGCTTTAACAGCATTGGGAAATATTGAAAACTTATTTCCAAAGTGAGTGCTGTGTAGCCCAAACAGTGCGTTTTTTGAAAAGAAGTTTTGGCCGAAATGAAGCACCCACCGCCCCTGCTGTACGCAAGTTTGTGCAAAAATTTCGTGAGGCTGGTATGCTAGTGGACAACACTCATGGTCCCCGTCGTCGTACGGTGCGCACAGACGAGAATGTGGCTGCTGTTGCCGAGAGTATGAGACTCAATTCACGAACATCAACTCGTCATCGATCTCAACAGCTCAACATTTCACGCACTAGCCTGAGGAGAATTCTGCACAAAGATCTGGGATTATTTGGTTACAAGGTCCAATTGATTCAGCAATTGAAAGCGGACGACCATCCGTTTTGTTATCGCTTCGCAGTTTGGGCCTTAGAGCAGCTTGAATTGGACAACGATTTTGGGCGAAAAATCATCTTTTCTGGCGAAGCACATTTTCATTTCGGCGGCTACGTTAACAAACAAAATTGCCGCATCTGGGGCTCGGAAAACCCGCACGTTATTGTCGAGAAGCCAATGCATCCACAGAGAGTGACAGTTTGGTGCGGATTGTGGAGTGGTGGCATCATTGGACCATTTTGCTTCGAAAATGAGGCTGGGAACAACGTTTCGGTCAACGGTGGGCGTTACAGAGCCATGTTAACGACTTGTTTTTACTAAAATTGAAGACATAGATTTGGACCACCTCTGGTTCATGCAGGACGGTACACCATGCCACACAGCCCATGCCACAATCCGTCTTTTGCGCACCAAATTCCCAAATCGTGTTAACAGCCGTCTTGGCGATGTCCATTGGCCACCTCGGAACTGCGATTTGACCCCTTTGGACTTTTTTTTGTGGGGAACCGTGAAGGACCGATGTTACACCAATAATCCGGAAACGATTCAAGCACTTAAGCCCAATATCATCCAAGCAATCCGTGAGCTACAGCCCGAAACCATCTACAAGGTCTTGGAAAATTGGAGTGATAGAATGCGTTACTGCGAGTCCAGCCGAGGCAGCCACTTGAACGACGTTTTATTCCATAATTAATGGGAATGTTGCTCTTACTAATAAAGCCATAATACATTGAAAAAATTTCATTTTGTTCATTTTATTGCGTTTTTAAAAAGAAACTTGTAGTTGGCCCCCACCCTGTATAGCTCCATTCCAGCAAGAATTGCTTCAGTGACGGCTTCTGCATATTCATTGACATCGATACTTTTAGAACATATATATGTCTATCTGTGGAAAAGATGCATAAACGTCTCATAGCGCATCCCAGTGAGATATCTTGTAAATCCAAATCATTCGATGGTGATCCTATTGCCCTATTATTGGAGTAGGTAGCAAGTGCTGTGCCGATATTAAGGCATGGTCCGAGTTTCCTAAAGGTGCCCATATTTTTATAACATAATTGTCTGGCTCTGTAGAAAGAAAAGGGTCTAGTATATTTCCGAAGTCAGATGGATTATCTGGAACCCGTGTGGGCGCTTGCTCCAGCTGAGTGAGATTACAGCTGATAGCAAAAGCTTTGGCTTGACTTCCGGCATTATCGGTTCGATTTGAATATTCCATCCTGTTTGAGTTGTGGACGTTGAAATCACCCAGAATATTGATTTCAGTTGGGTGGTGATTTTGTTTTCAGGGCAACGGATATATGTGGAATCAGTTGCAGAGTTAATTTGTGTCTCGATTAAGACTAGCGGGTCTGGTTTTTTTCCCTATAAGTGCTGACGGACGCAGCTCACGTTAACGTTATTGAATCCTACGCCTCGAATGTTACAGAATTTTGTTATGAGCGCGTGTTTGATGTATAATAGATCAAATATTGCATGTTGCACCCCCTGAGATAGTCCCCTTCGGAGACGAGTTTACTTCCGGAATATTTTTTATGTGACACCATGAATTTTGTGTCTTACCCTGGTTGCACCGGTCCATCCGCCAAGCTCCGAAACGTAGTCACTACTACTTCATGGAGCCTATAGCTATACTTTTTTTTCCAGCGTGTACGAGTACATAATATTCCCTAAAGCATTAGGTATTTCTAACAACTTTCACATTTCATGTTCGATATCATTTCAAAATTAATCAAAAATAACAAAATCAAGCTATAATCGTAACCGAAACTATCCGCTGTTTAATCAAAGCAATGCTATCTCCCGGGAGTTGTTTCTGTATCAATCCGAATCGATTCAATTACAAAATTTCCATTGCCCACCATTCACTTGTGCAATCCTCTAAGGAAGAGATTGTACTCGTATTTACATGTAAAAGTCGAAACTTTGTTGTTTTGTGTTTTCTTTGATACATGGAGCGTGTGTAATGTAAATATGTACACATCGACGAAACCAGTATGAAATCATTTGGGTATACAACTACAGCGGATTGGCTTTACTTACTTAAATTACCTGGGAACATAAAAAAAAGAAAAAGAAATACAAAATATTTAATACAAAAATCTGTCGGCGAAGAATATACTGGGGCTTCACATTAGAAATCAAGGATTTTCTTTTGGGATTATGTTGCGATATTATATTTTGTTTTCTTTAACGTTCAGTGCCAGAGGATATTTGATGTAGACTTTGTATGAACGTTTTATTAATTTATTTGTTTTTACAATTCATCCGAAGTTTGAGATACTACACAAATAAAGAATTCGAACATCCTGTGTGTTTGATTGTCCATACTTACATATTTCACTCTGCTTTGTATGGCACTGTACGATGGTATGAATATGAACTTTAACCCCTTAGCATCCATAGCCAGCATATGCCAGATTGACTGAAATTTACCTTTACTTACCGAGTTATTTTAGGTGACGCTACAGTCAGTCCGGTGTGCAGCTGGGCCCTCGATATTCAGTCATCTGCTTCCAGTTTCGCCCACCAAGTTAGTTAACATCCTTTTTAACTATAATCGCTACGTAAATTGAGGTCTCTCTCTCAACTGCGTTATACCTTCAGGTTCAATTTGAAAACTTTGTGGATTGGGCGCTTATATCCATATGGTCAACTGACCAGTGCTATAAAACAGATGTCACAGCCGATATCGCATGCTGTCGTCAAAAGTTTCGTGTATGTCATTGAGGAAGGGGCAACGTGTATTCTCCATCGTTTGATAGGGATGCCAAAACTATGAGTAGATACATGTATTTTAGGTGACGCTACAGTCAGTCCGGTGTGCAGCTGGGCCCTCGATATTCAGTCATCTGCTTCCAGTTTCGCCCACCAAGTTAGTTAACATCCTTTTTAACTGTAATCGCTACGTAAAATGAGGTCTCTCTCTCAACTGCGTTATACCTTCAGGTTCAATTTGAAAACTTTGTGGATTGGGCGCTTATATCCATATGGTCAACTGACCAGTGCTATAAAACAGATGTCACAGCCGATATCGCATGCTGTCGTCAAAAGTTTCGTGTATGTCATTGACGAAGGGGCAACGTGTATTCTCCATCGTTTGATAGGGATGCCAAAACTATGAGTCGATACATGTATCTCTGTATATGCATATGATCTACACTAGCCAACATTATTTAGATATAAAGCTTCTAACTTATCTCCAACATCTGCCACAATGTGAAAATCACTAGTTTCCAAACTTTTTGGTACGAGTATAAGGGGTTTCTGTAGTAAAATCAGTCGTGATAGTTATCAGACTTTCGGGTACTTGCTTGATGACTTCTTCCCTAAGTCTGCCTTCAAGGTTCTGACTACAGATCTAGATCCAAATAAATGCTCCATTTGCGCATCCTGATAATCACAATAGCAACAATCGCAGTTTTTTATCCGTCTCTTGGTCGATACATCTCATAGAAATTCTTTAATGGCGGTGACATGTGTTTTATAGCACTCTAAACCCTGTTCTGGTATCTGATCATTCTGCTAATTTTTTTCCTTTTGACTTTGTCTATAACTCTAATCTACTCCTGAATATCTTTACAGACATTTATCTTTAATCTACAGTCGACGCCACCGACGAAGTCGTGAATACGGCGAAAAAAGCCATCGAAAGAAGACGATGGAAAGACAGGAGTAAACAGTACTGCGCAATCATCAAGGTGGGTGTGAAGAACGCCTTTAACAATGCAAACTAGAGAAATATTCTGCGAGCCCATACTTCCGAGAGAGTACCAGACTACTTGCAGAAAATAATGACGGACTATTTCAGAAATAGAATACTGCACTACGACATCGATGATGAAACGAGGCAGTATAGCGTCACAGGCGGTGTTCCCCAAGGCTCCGTACTAGATCCGCTACTGTGGAACCTTATGTATGATGACGTTCTCAGACTTAGAATCCCTTAGTCTTCGATAGTATGAAAATAATAGGCTGGTGCATGACTGCGATGAATCTATCAGGATGGTTCAGGACTGGCTTGCAGAGAAAAAGACATACATAAGTAGTGTCCATAAGCAGCAAGCGAGTTGTGGAGACTATAAGAGTAACCGAAGGTGATCATTGTTTCCAAACCAGAGTTGTAGTATCTTTGTGTTACTATAGATGCAAGGCTTAATTTTACGAAACATCTGCAGTATGCAGCTGAGAAGGCAGCAACGGCAACGGCAGCCCTGGCAAAGACCATGCCAAATATTGGCGGACTAAAGCACAAGTGGAGACTGCTCTTAACAATAGTTGCGGCATAGAGGCGGAGTAGTACAACCGGAAGACGGAGACAACTTACAGAATTGACAACGTATTGAGAGTATGCAGCGCCTTCCGAACAACCTCCTGCGACGTGGCGTGTGTAGTGGTTGTCATTGTACTAATAGACCTTCTTCTTTCTAAGGAAGTCCAATAGAAATAGCGAGCCAACAGGACAGCGGCTTCAACAACGGCAAATGTGCTGAGGTAACTCCAAGGATAACTCTGGAAAAATGGCAGGAGAGATGTTATCACTCTGATAAAGGCAAGTGGAGGCAAAGATTGATGCCCAATATTAACGGTTGAATCAATAACAAGGTCTAAACTCAACAAAGCCAGAACAAAAGCCTGCAGGGACGAAAATGGCAACATAGTAGTAGAATCGCAGACGGTGCTGAGGATATGGAAGGAACACTTCTGCAGACTGTTAAATGGCGATGATGATCAATATTCCGCTGTCAGGCAGAATGAGCCATTCAACAGTGACGATGGCAGTCAAAATTCCCGTCAACCCGATCAGAATGAATTGAGGATAGCGATATCTAAACTCAAATCCAACAAAGCTGCTGGAGCCGACGACCTTGCCGCTGAACTTTTCAAGGCAGGAGGAGATGAGTTGGTAAAGAGCATGCACCAGCTCATCTGTAAAATCTGGTCGGACGAAAGTATGCTCGATGAATGGAACCTCAGCATCGTTTGCCCGATCCTGAAGAAAGGAGACCCTCTGAACTGCGTCAACTACAGAGATATAAGTCTCCTAAATATCGCATAAAAGATCCTGTCTGCCGTACTATGTGAACGCCTAAAACCGATCGTCAACAACCTGATAGGTCCTTATCAGTGCGGTTTCACGCCTGGAAAGTCCACCATTGACCAAATATTCACACTACGGCAGATCTTGGAAAAAAACCCATGAATATAAAATCGATACGCACCACCTTTTCATCGATTTCAAAGTTGCCCATGATAGCGTGTATAAAGACGAGTTATACAGAGCCATGTCTAGTCTTGGCATCCCTGCCAAGCTCGTCCGTTTGGGCAGAATGACGATGGAGAACTCTCGCTGCTCCATCAATGTCGGTAAGAACATCACCGAACCGTTCGATGTCAGGAGAGGTCTGAGACAAGGCGACGCGCCTATCATGCGATCTCTTTAACATAGTACTTGAGAGAATTGTACGAAACTCACAAGCCAACCCCGGAGGTACAATCTTCTTCAAGTCTGTACAACTACTCGCTTATGCCGATGACATTGACATAATCGGAAGAACTCAGCGGGCAGTCAATGGGGCATTTACGAGTATTGAGAACGAGGCAGCAAAGATGGGTCTAGCGGTCAATGAAAGCAAAACAAAATATATGCTATCTACAAAAAAGGACACCAAACATCGGCGTCTTGGACAGAACGCCACAATAGACAGATATAATTTTGAGGTAGTAAAGGATTTTGTCTACCTAGGCTCTATGGTCAGCTCCGCAAATGACATCAGTGGAGAGATCACACGGAGAATTACTCTTGCCAATCGTTGTTTCTATGGGCTAAAACGGCAATTGAGTAGCAAAGCCCTATCTCGAACTACTAAGGTAACTCTTTATAGACATTAATCATCCCAGTCCTGCTGTATGGCGCAGAGGCATGGGCTTTGAGAAAACCGGATGAGGATGCCCTTGGTTATTTCGAGAGAAAAGTTCTTCGAGCGATCTTTGGTCCCGTCTGCATAGACTGTGAGTGGAAGAGAAGGTACAATGCCGAACTATACGGCCTGTACAAGGACATCGACTTAGCCAGAAGAGTTCACATACAGCGACTAAGATGGCGGGTCATTTAGAGCGGATGGAGCCCAACCTTCCCGCTAAGAAAGCCTTCGAATCCGCCCCGGACGGACGGCGCAGTAGAAGACGACCTCGCGGTAGGTGGCGCAAACAAGTGGAGGGGACCCTCAACCAACTTGGCAGCTGGCTCGTAACCGTGCTGGCTGGAGAGGTTTGTTGGTTGAGGCCCAGGTCCACCCCGGACTGTAGCGCCATCTAAGTAAGTAAGTAAGACTCAACAACAACCCCTATTGACCAATGTGGATGAAACAGTCGAGGATGCGGAACACATCATGTTCCATTTTCCACGATACATTGAAGAACGGCACCTTTTGGTGAACAAACTGGGTGAGAACATAACCCCAGACAACATCACCAGACAGATGATGAGCAGGGAAGATGCCTGGGAAGTACAATAGTGGGCGACACTGTGGCAACTATTATGACGAAGCATCGAAGATAGGAGCGGCAACGAAACGCAGCGCAGGAGGCTACCAACACGAATGAGCAGAGTACCTAAGGCTGAAGTCCTTATTCGCGATGAAATTGCTTGATGGCAGTGCTGCAAGGATCAAGGAAAGAAGGGGAGGTCGGTTTAGTTGGTGTAAATCCCACACGGTTACTGAGAACGGGCTCACTTTCGTCTTTTAAAGATTCCTACCTGATGCAAAAAAAGACTTTACAACATTAAGTCTGTGTTAGATGGTCACATAATGCTCACATGACGGATACTGCGAACACGGCCGATGGTTCTGTTTTTTAAGTTCTGCCACCTGGATCCAAGAAATAATACATTAGCGGAAAAATTCCTCTACTCCTGCCATGTTTATTCCTATCATATACGAGTACCTTCTGAATTCAATCTTTAAGTATGTACCAAACTGTTTGAAAAAGCAAAAGGTTTCCATTTTATGAAGAATACAGTTCATCATAAGCGTGGCACCCTCTGCCATAATCAAACAAGGAAAAGATATTTCATGTTCTTTTTTCGCCTACAAGTTGTCCCTTTATCCATCGTCCTTATTGTATAGTTTTCCTGTTTAATCGCTCATTGATTTCAATGAACTGGTTTTGACAAAGAGTCATTATACACGCAATCTGATTAAATTTCCAGTGTCTGGTTGTCTGGAATATCGAGGATACCTTAATTGTGTAGCTACGTATATACCCGGTTATGCCAAATACGTACGATGATAGATTATAAATTGCGTATTTGACGAGTGTGGGTAAATATTTGTCGAAGACATGCAGTAATTTGATTTTTTGGATAATTAATGGCGTTGATGGATAGGCAAACCTACGGAATGCTAATTAAGCGAATATGTGCATAGCTCAATCGAAGAGAGTATCTATCTATGTGACTATATTTGCATATGTATGTATGTACAACCTTGTTATTATGACATAATTCTACTACATATTATTCCTACGCGCCACAGACTACACGTAATTAAATTCTCATATTTCAATTTCGTGAGAAAGTTGAATGACTGCTTTAAGTTTCGGAAGATATACACTGAAAGAATTATTTGTCTTTTTTATTTCTAATACAAAAACTTAAAGGAAAAAAAAAGTAATAATAATAATAGATAATAATAAGTTTGTGTTAATGTTTAGCTTGTGATTGTGATTGAACTTTTCCAACGATATCGCTCCAGAATGTTCCATATTCTTGAAGTACGGTGCCTCTGAAAAAATAAGAAAAGTTGAAAGATGAGAGTGATGTAAGACAGAAGACAGAAACTCATTCAAAGAATTATAATAGAATCTGAGAAAGATCAAAGAAAGTTCATCTTTTTGAGTATCAAATTTTGGTTGAGAAAGAAGAACTAGTTAAGACACTAGCAAGCAGAAAAAAAAATGGGAAAAAACAAAGCAATGTAAAAAAATTTATTCAGGGGTGTTCTTAAAAAAATGTATCGTGGTTTGCCGCCCAGAAGAAAGTTGATTGGTCATAACCTTCTCTCTTATGTTTCTCAAACTTAAAATTGGGCCTCACATTGCATTGCAAATTTCAGACAGATGTTGATGGCTGAGATGGCTTCTGTAGGTTTGACGACATCGACAAACGTGTTTTCTACTACACTGCTATCTAAAAATTCAAAGTCATCTTCAACATCTGCATGTAGGAAACCACATATTCATTCCACTCCTTTATATCATCAGACATGCTTCACTTCACACTGAGATGCAAACAAATGGGAGAACCACGAAATGCAAAAGCAAGCAGAAAAGCAACGCTTTCATACCTACTAGTAAAAAGCGTTCATATGAAGTTACTATGAGGGCTTAATAACATAGAAAGAAGAAAAACGAGTTACGAGTAGAGTATTCATCTGTTCGAGTATTCAAAATTCAACCCGTTCATCTTTTGGAACACTATAATGGTGAAAATATTTCGTTCATCTTTCTGTGTAGTTCATCTCATAGAACCATCTTTCCAAGATTCTACTGTAGTTGCATTCGTTTAAAATCTGAATAGCAATACATAGAAGGCTGGGCGGAACCATCTCTAACTCTAGTCCACAGACATGGAGCAAAACTTCACGAGTCCTAGAAGTAATAAAAGTTTTACCCAAATGACATTTCAGATACCAAAAGTTGATTATTGTAATTTCTAGGATTTCATTGCTTCTTTTGATATCAAGGTTGTTCCGTAGTGGGTATTAAATGGGAAATTTTTATCCATGTAAACAATCGGAAAATCAAGTTTTTGTTGGATACGGGAGCAAGTTGTACCCTTATAGGACTTCCGGGATATAGAGAGTTAGATAGCTCTCCATTTAACCAAACAAACCGCAGGCTAACTGCATACGGTAACAAGACTATACCAGTCATGGGTGAGCTGAATGTCAGGGCGGTATTCAGTGGTCAAGAAAAACGATTGTCGCTACTAGTTGCTAATGTCACTGTAGGACATAATATTTTCGGATTGGATTGGTTTAGAGCATTTGGCCTCGAAATTAAATCTCCAAGGACTGATGTAGTTCTTCAGCTGGCTTCCTACAATGAGAAGGAAATTCAAAAGTTGTTTTCAACGTATTCAGAGGTTGCATCCAAGACTCTAGGATTATGTACTGCAATGAAAGCAACCCTTTATATTAAGCCCAACACGAAACCGAAGTTTCATAAAGCAAGACCTATACCGTTCGCTCTGATAGAAGATTTCAAAAAAGAGGCAAAGCGTCTAGAAGATGCGAACATATGGAAACCAATCCGCTTCAGCGAGTGGGCATCACCAATCGTTGTGGTTCCCAAACGTAATAATAGTCTTCGAATATGTGGGGACTTTAAGATTACTATAAATCCTTATTTAGAAGTAGACCAATACCCTATCCCTAGACCAGAAGAGCTTTTCCAAAAGTTAGCGGGAGGTTCCAAGATTGACCTCGCTGATGCATATCTTCAAATACAATTGGATGAAGCATCAAAGCCTCTTGTTGTAGTTAATACTCCGCTTGGACTTTTTCAACATGAGAGACTTCCATTGGGTGTTGCGAGTGCTCCAGCCATATATCAGAAACTAATAGAGCAGGGTTTGTCTGGTCTCAATTGTGTTAAGTAGTGGGTTTAGGTAGGTTCCGGGACAGGAGCTATTCGGTGCTATGTGTTAGAGTGAAAGCCCTTAAGGAGCTGAGGAGCTATTCGCTGCAATGGGTTAGAGTGAGATGTAAGATTTGGGGCGAGTCTTTTTTTTTCATATTTCACATTCACGGAAGATCTGAATTTGGGAGTGAGGTGTCATATTTCACATTTGTTTATTTATTTGTTTTTGGATTGAGATCTGAATTTGGGAGCGAGGTGTCATATTTCATAGTTGTTAGTGTTTAACTGTGGGGGAATCATCATCGGAGCGAGGTGTCATATTTCAAGTTTGTTTATATTAGCTTTTGGATTGAGATCTGAATTGGGAGAGAGGGGTCATATTTCATAGTTATTAGTGTTTAGTTGGCGGAATCATCATCGGAGCGAGGTGTCATATTTCAAGGTTGTTTATTTTTTTTGTCTTTGGACTGAGATCTGAACTTGGGAACGAGGAAATGTGTGTGTGATTGGTTTGGCTGATTCCACGAATTGATTTTAGAGGAATTGTGAACACGTTCAATCATGTCTATGAATTCGATTTGGAATTTCACAATGATTTATGTTTATGAAGAGTTGTGGAGAAGGAGGGAGAGGGAGAATCGATCGATCGATTCCTGGAATTGAGTTTCGGGGAAATGTGAACATGTTCAATCATGTCTATGAATTATGTGTTGGAAACGGCCGGCGGCCAGATGTTCGATTTGTAATTTCACAATGATTTCCTGGCAAAAGGTATGATGAGTCATCAAGTTGGATGCCATCTGAATGTATGTGAGAGAGAATGGAATTCATTGAAAGCGGATTGGAGTGGGGATGATGTGTTGGAAACCAGCTGAATGTGTGTGTGTGTGTGTATGTGAAAGAGAGAGTGGAATTCATTGGAAACGGACTGGATGTGGGATGACATGTATAAAAGAGCGAGCATCAGGGGCATTAAACATCAGTCATCAAACAGATTTTGAAGTTTTAAAAATATCTCTCTCTCAGTTTTATTCAAATCAAATCAAATCAAATCAAATCAATTCAAATCAAGTTACCTATATACATATATATATATATATATACAATGGAATTTCTTAACAATTTGGGTAAAGTCAAGACTCTATTGCCTTTAAAGACATTAGAGTTAAAAAAACGATTCCCAATAATTAAGGCTACAAAATGCCAAACTAAATTCGGGCCAAGAGTGCTCGTAGAGTTAGAGCATTGCAAATTTTTTCTACCAATTCGATTCAACACGGCGGCTGAAGACATTTTGAAGCAACTATCAACAGCTGAAATGGTTGTAGTGCAAGCAGTTGGAAATAGCCACGAAGTGCAGTTCCATCCAATAGCTGAGGAAGCTACAGCAGAAGACATCCAATATTCACAATCTTTTCTAACATTTTATTGAACAAGAAAAAAAATGTCTTGAAATAAATATACAAAAAAACAATAAATCTTTTGAATAAATAAATGTTTTATTATTATGTTTTGAACATTTCAACAATAAATTGTATTAAAAAGAATATATCTTAAAAAAAAAAAAAAAACTATGCATTTTATTTATTATTATTCAATGTTATTCAGGTCGATGCATCCATTCTTCTCATTTACAATTTTACATTTATTTTTTTCGCCAGCAAACGGTCTATATATTCTTCTTTGATAGTTGATCCAATTTAATAGACCTTCTTTATTATCGGGCAAACGAACTAGGTAGCCCACTCCAAGTGTTTTTATGACACAGCACTCTATGATTGAGTCTTTTTCTAGTTCCATGCTCTTGATTTTATGGGTTCTGCTATGTGTTCTCAACTAAAGTCTTTAATCACAACAGTTGGCTTTTATTTATCCAAGAATTATAAGCGTTTGAGAATCCAAGCCACTTTACATATACTTGATCACCTCTAGTTTTCAGCATTTTTTCCACTAGAAATACATCGGGCTGTTTGGCTTTTTGTAGTTCCAATTCGTAGAATGAACCTTGGACGGGTTGCCATTGAAAGTCATCCAGTAAGTATGTAACAGGATTAGTCCTGTTAACTTTTCTTATTGCGAATACTTCTGTTGTCCAATTGGGTGTGTAACCCTTCTCAAAGGCATGTTTAAACTTGCTTATTCGAACTTGATCACCAACTTTAAATTTTCCCCTTTGGGCGATTTTAATACGATTGTAAGCCGATGCTAGTAGATCTTTGGCATTTTTCTTATTCACATCAATCGGCCGCATCTTTATCGTTCTATGTATAGAGTTATTATATGCGTGGAGCAAACCCCTTAGAATCGATAGCCATTTGTAACTGCCATTAAAACTGAATTCTCTCCACATTTTCTCCTTAAGAGTCCTATTAAATCGTTCAACAATTGACGCTTTCAATGTACTATATGTTGAATAATGATTAATCTTGTACAGTCTCATCAATTCCTGGAATTTGCTATTAAAAAACTCCTTGCCGTCGTCAGTTTGTAGATTTTTTGGTATACGCTGAGAACTATTGAAAATTGATTTCATAGCTTCTGTAGTGGCGGATGCAGTCTTATTCTTCAAAGGAAGAGCCCAGGCATACTTTGAAAATACGTCAATTACGGTCAACAAGTAGTTATGCATATTGTTTTCCTTGTTATATGGAATCATTTCCACCAAATCTGCTTGCCACAAGTCATCGAGTCCCTTAATAACAACTCGACGTCTGATGAAATGTCTTCGAGCGGGCTTGTGCAATTCCTCAACAACATTGCGCTTACTCATCGTATACAATAATGAATAAAAAAGCAAAAAACATGTTCTTTTATATAATTTCTTTTATTTTATTTGTAGTTTATTATACAGAGACATCAATTTCTTAATTCTAAACATTTTATTTTCAACCAAATAACAAGCACATGTATCCGGACCCAATTTACACGTATTGGAAGACCAAACACAATTGGTGTAATGAAATCCGTGAATAGACTCTGTGGACGTCACATTTTCAAATCTCCTTAGAAATGCAATATGTAATGCTCCTCAAGAAGTGTGTGTTGATTGATTTTTAAAAATTGTAAAATTTCGTTGAAAACCGCACCAGTATTTATATTGGACATGATTTTAGATTGAATTTCAGGCGTATACTGATGGGAATTCTCTTCGAGCGATTCTTTTAAATAGATGGATAATTCTCTCTATTCTTATTAACTTCCGCAATGCTCTCTTCTAGCTTCTGATCATTACTCTCTTTAAATTTCTCAAGTATACCGAGAAAATAGTTTCTAAACTTATTCAACAGTTCAAGTACATTCAAATTTTGTTCATCGATGTATGCACGTAATATTTTCTCATTTTTTTCATGTTTTGCGTCCATGCCCAGAAGACATCTATGAAATAGCTCATTAATTTGATTATCAGTATAGTTTTTTGTTGCAACATCATCATGATCAATTGGTTCTTTAATATTCTTCAACGCTTTATGATCAGCATCAAAGTATCCGTTTAAGTGCAGTTTTAAACTCCTTGCGATTTCTGTGTGAACAGCGTCCATCGTATTGTCCACATACTGATGAAGAATATATATGGATTTATTTTGAAATTCTACACAATCATCCATGTACTCCTTGTTGACAGCTTGTTGCAATGATGTTGGCCTCCCAACATTATTTAGACATTTTCCCTCCATATCAAAATCACCACTGGGCAATAGTTTAAATCCTTCTCCAGGAGGTCCTTGAGGACCAGTTGTTGAGCTGTGATGCCGATTGAAACTCCTTCCGAACTTGTCAACACTCATTTTGCTTTTGATTTATGCGTGCTAGGACCGGTCTTAATATATGATATTTGCTTCACGTAGTTCTTCTATAATTGAATTTATCTCATTTTAATGATTATTATTGCCAGCATTTTGCGATGCAATTAAAAGTCTTAGTCTATCAACGAGCTCATTGGGATCATTCCAATACGCATATTCGACGGGATTATTAGAATAGCTCATATCTTTGAAATTATTGTTGTATGCTTTCCCAGTTTTCTTTATGACTTATGACCTCTGTTAGCCTTAATTTGCGAGGTGCCGTCATATTTTTTCATGTGCACATTTGTCTTTTGCAATAAAAAAAATAAATATTTGGCGCAACAGCTCTTTAAAAGTGCCAGGGCCTAGCTTCTCGCAACCACTCATGTTGCGTGCGTTATATTTTTCACACGAATGGAAGGGACCTACAGTTTAGTGCCGTATCCGAACGGCGATTTGAGAAGCTTTTGCGAGACAACAATACTCTCGGATGTTTGTCAGACGTTCGCGAGAGGTGGGACCGTGAAGAAACTTGTTGGTGTTTTCTGGGATTCGAACTTGGAACCTCATGCTTAGTGATCCGACACACTAACCACTTACGCCACGGCGCCCTCTTTGTCTTTTGCAATATCTTAAGATATTCATCCAAATCTTTAATAGTATATCGTCCTTTTCTGGGTTTTTTCCGAAAAATTAATTCATAAAGACCCTCTGTTCCGTGGAAGATTTCACCATCAATCGCGAAGTTCTTTCGTTCATTAATTACAAAACTCGATCTGCCCAGTTTTGTTGAGTTTGATTGTACATCGAAATATGGACCATAGATGTTATCCAAATTCGATTCTGCTGGCGATGACCATGTTGTTTTATATGGAGTACTTTGATCGAGATTAGCAACATCGAAATTTTCGGGAGTTCGAAATGAAACATCTTTATCAACCGTGGTCATCACCGTCGTCCTCACTGGCTGAATGATTGATTCTGGAGAATCAATATGTTTTTCTTCTTCTTCTTCTGGAGGAGGACTTTGGAATTGCAACTTTCTTCGAGTCTTTACTTTTGCTATTAAATCATTCTCGGCTGTATTTCGACGTTTGACATTTTTGGCGATTTCTTTTAAGGGTTCAACTATGGGTTTAAATGTTTTTTCAATTCCCGTCTCCTCCATGATTTGTCCACTTTTGAGAAGCCTATACTTTCTCTTTAAAATATTTTTAGTTTTTATAAGTTCTTTAAGTAAATCTTCATTGAGTTCCATATTTGAGAATTATGTCGGCTCCAAACTGGGCAGTATCGAACTAGGCAGTATCAAACTGGACAGTATCAAACTGGACAGTATCAAACAGGGCAGTATCAAACTCGGCAGTATCAAACTGGGCAGTATCGAACTGGGCAGTATCAAACAGGGCAGTATTAAACTGGTCAGTATCAAACTGGGCAGTATCAAACAGGGATGAATTCCTATTATATAGTTATAAAAATAAAAAAAAATAAATAAAAATTATATCGTAAAAAAATATTAAAAATTGTTTCATTTATTTAGCTTGCTTAATTTTTCTGCAAACTTCATTGGGAAGAAAAAATTCTTTTACTTCCAATTTCAGCATAGGAGAAAAATAAATAAAAAGATTCAAATCATCTTTTAACTATTTGTGTTTTATTTTTTTTCGTTTATTAAATTTACAGCCATATAATATCTAAATATAAATTAATATAATATAAGAAAGAAAAAAAAAGTGTTTTATTTTACTGACTTCCAATTAAAAATTTTTCTAGCAGGCAAACATTTTGCAGTGCACAATATTTATTGTGGTATACGCATTTCTTTTCCTTGGGATAGAGACGTTTCAATTCTTTTAAAGCCGGGCAGCCGATTTCTTCGATATTCATTAGTTCGACATCTTCATCCTGAAGTAATTCTTTCAGCCATTGGACTTTTTCAAAGCCCTTAACATAAACAATAGTATCTTTGATATTTTCTCGAAGTTATTTCCTAACATTGTGAAATTCGGCGAATCCTCCAGCCCAGGCTAATCCATGATGATTTTGATGCAACCATCGAGCTTGTCTTCTTAATGCTGGTGATAATTGATTAAAGCTAAATGGTGGCTTTACAAGGAAATGTTTATGTTGACCATTGCGTAGTATTGCTATTTCTTTTGCAATGAACTTGTTGTGGGCCCCTTTAAATCCTTGGATGTCAATAACAACGAACATTTTAGCTTATGTTTATGTGCAAGTGTGTTATCTCGGCGAAGATCTTCAGGCAACTGTCAACGATTATATTTCTCGGGAAACTATTTGATTCAATGGGTTATAGTTCACAAGGCGATCGTGCAACATCAAACAACATGCAGACGTATTGGGGGGAATTATTTTTGCTGTTTTGATTTCAATGCGAATATCAACTGGGCCATTTTTAATTATTTCACTTTGATGTTTGCAATCTATTAAGAAAATTGTCGCTTGCGATTTAAAGGCATCTCTTGACAATAGTGGCTCAGCAACCAGGCGATTATAGAAAGTTTTTTGAAAATCACAGTACATATTGTACAGCAAACTGTAGTTATTTTTATCAAGTGAAAGATTTAAGTCCTCACATGGATAAGCATCTGAATTTAAATAGGCTTTTAGGTTCGTAACATTGCAATGGTCAAAAACTATTGGATTTTCTTTCAGCAAATTACGTTTGTTGGTTTGCAAAGCAAGGATTATGTAGCGAGGCTTTTCCATTTGAGAGGTTGTCTTCACATTCCAAATATGATAATTGGTACTAGGTAATGCTGGATATTCATATAGGTCCCAGTTTCGGAAGGCAATTTTCATAGTTTGACCATTATTTATGGGTTTGTAGAGTTGCAATTTGTAAGAATCAGCCAGTGTGATATGAGGAATTTTCCACTGTACTTTAAGCAATTTTATCTTTGCTTTTTCATCCTCGTCTGCAATTAATGAATTTTCATCTGTGCGTGAGCGTGTTAGAATCAAATCATGACGCCCATTTGGTATCATTCTCTTGTAGTCTTCCGCAAATCCCAGTACTTTATTAAGGGGTATGCAAAAATTAAAGTATAAGCCATCCAAATTGATTGAAGAATTGGGAGACCAAGAAGCATTCAACATCATATCGCTTTCATTTTTGTTTAAAGAAATATAGTTTTTAATAGTTGATGTGATGCCAACATTACGATTGCTATCAATTTCTGAACCATTTAATTCAAAGCGAATTTCATCGAATAAGAAAGCTATTCCATTATTTACAAGTTTTGTTTTCGCAGCTGCTGATCCATCATTTTTCGATACAGTGCCCTCAATATAAATATAACTTTCAGAAGGGAGAATATTAAGATTTTGATGTTGGACGCAAATCTGAATGATATCATTTTTCTCGAAATTATTCAAATACGGGGAGTATGTGTGATATTCCAATTTTGAGATAGTCTCCTCAAACGCTGGTTCTTCGAAAATATTCAACATGTCGTTGTCTTGGGAGCGTTTTGATTTAATTTTTCAATCTGTAGCCCAGTGATAATAGAAATTGTTGATTTTGTGGAGCAAGTTTTGATGTTCTCCCCTCGGAGGTTGATTGTGTACTGATAGAGCTACTAGCGGCAACTGCTCTTTTATACTTTGCCGGGTAAGACGAACTGTCATATATTATCATGGCTGAGGTTTAAGATGTAATCGAGCTGTTACGGTTTCACCTCGAAAGTTTATTAGATTTTCGTCTTGGTCCAGGAGATTCAATGTTATAGAACTTATCCTCTTGGAGTTCACCGGCAAATAGATGACATTGCGAGGAACCTCGACTATTTTATACCCTGGGCTAACGTTGACCGAAAATTCATGTAGTATATGAGCAGGTCGATTGTTGATATACGTTTCATCAATTAAATTACATTCAATTCGAACGATATTCACTCTATTTATGTTGACGTACAGATCCGATTGATGTAACTTGTTTGCAGCTAGCTTTTTCTTGCTGAACCCCAATAGTGATCCAATCGAGTTTGGTTGTGAGAAATCAATCTCTATGCCACTATAAATTTCACATTTTAATGTGTTATTATTTGCTTTGATATTGCAATTGATATTTCATTGGATTTATCCTTATTATGGGGTTTGAGAGCCTCCTGAATGCAGTTATTTATGTCTTCAATCTCATAGGAACCAATTGGAAATGTTATTACGGCATCACCAAAATGAAATAAATTATTAAAAACATCCACATTTGGTATAGAATTATAGGTCTGGAAGTCAACCAAGCCGCATACGTAACCAGAATTTAGGATAATTGGAGGAAAATACTCTGTAGTGAGAGTAGATTGGTTTCCGCTTAATGTAAGTGTTATCGACATCGCTGTTGGAACACAAATGAAACACATTTTTTTTGATTTTGCTCTATTTATTTCTTATTTTCAGTGATTAGAAACTTCAAGCATAGATGACCACATATAAATGTATTATAATTTTGACAATTATTATAATTATAATGAATATTTTCACCCAGATATCTTACAATTTCTAGAGGTGGTCTTAAATTACCAAAACTATCGAAATATTTTACAAAGATTTTTTTATGTTTTATATATGCTACCCAGTGTGTTCCGGGACCACTCTCATTGTCCAAGTTAATTACACCACATTCTTTGTCAAATGACCTTCTGGGCAATTTATCTCTCATGTAAACACCACGAAAATTAGGTATATGGATTTTTCCAAATTTCATAATATCAGTATTGGTGAGAGGACGATTGGGTAGCAATTCCATTAGTTTTTTGTGCTCGTGGGCTGTGGTTTTAGAAAAAGTCCGAATCCTTTCTTATGGGGTTGCAAGTAAAGTCCCTTGCCTTGCTTGATTTTTATTCCCTCGACGGCTTGATTGTGACGTTTACTCTCCTCCAACTGTTGCATGGCTACCTTTGAAGCATTTATAGTTTTAACAACGCCCGCAGCTCCTCCAGTTAGAGCACCAATTGCTGACAGCGCTGCCATGATAGGTGCCAGTGGCAAGAAACCGCCAATTTTGGGTATTGGTATTACTCGAGGAATTCCAATGTTCTTTCGTTTGTTTTTAATGATCTTTTTAGCTGCACGTAAAGCGGTTATTGCAATAGACTTTGGATCATCGTTTATTGTTTTCTTTATGGCATTTTTGGCCTCCATAATGGCTTTTTTAAATAAATTATTTTTTTTACGCTTGATGCGTCGATTTTTTTTCCCCGGTTTAGATAGGCAACCCATACCGAGTTTTGTTTTAGCCTTCATCATATTCGTAACCAATAGACTATTTAATTTCTCTGGTATTGGTGAGTCTTTCGCTTTAACCCTCAGCCAGGCCTTTTCAGTTAGAATTTTATCGGCTATTTGTCGATCGAGCAGGTTTTTATTATTAGCATATGCAATGTCGTGTCCACGACAAGCTTCATCCAATGTATTAATTCCTTGATCTCCTCTAGCCAGACGTTTTTCCAATTTAGTTCCAGGCCCACAGAAATTATATGAGGGAAGATGTAATTCAATTGGCAACTTGTTGATTAAGGAATTTACTAATCCACGCCCTTTGGCTGATCGTTTAAGACTGAGCGGTTTCACTTTATGATTAATCATTTATATAACCTTCTTATTGCATGGACAGAGCAATTCTGAATTCCCTGACTATTCTGACTGACGTTCATTCGACGTTAGTATGCGGTTCATAAAACAACTAGACTGTATTAAATTGCAGAACTTTGATAAAAAAATTGTCGAGAAGAAGAAGAAGAAACATGGTGCATTATTTCCAGATAGTATTTGAGGAATAATTGTAGGTCCATCAAATTGTGGAAAAACAAATGTCATGTTAAGCATTCTCCTCGATGCTAATGGTTTGAAATTTCAAAAGACTTTACTCAAAGTCTTTGCATCAACCAAAGTATGCATACTTGAGAAAGCTAATAAAGACAATCAAGGGAATGGAATACAACGAATTTTCAAATAATTGTGAAATTAATGAGCCTTCAAAAGCAAAACGAAATTCTATATTCATATTTGATGATGTGGCGTGCGCTAAACAAAACAACATTCGAGAATATTTTTGCATGGGTCGACGTAACGATGTGGATAGCTTCTACTTGTGCCAGTCGTATACGCATATACCGAAACATTTGATACGAGACAATGCAAACTATATAATTATTTTCAAGCAGGATGAACTTAATCTGAAGCATATATACAATGATCATATAAATTCCGATATGACATTCAATCAGTTCAGAGAATTGTGCGCAAAATGCTGGAAAGATGCATATGGATTCTTGGTTATTAACAAGGATTGTAATATAGAAAAAGGGCGCTATAATAAATCATTTAAGGAAACTGTAACTATATAAAGAACTCAGTCATCAATCAACTTTGGAATCGAGCGGTCGCAACTGTCCAGTTTAATACTGCCCAGTTTAATACTGCCCAGTTTGACACTGCCCTGTTTAATACTGCCCAGTTTGATACTGCCCAGTTTAATACTGCCCAGTTTGATACTGCCCAGTTTGATACTGCCCAGTTTGATACTGCCCAGTTTGATGCTGCCCAGTTCGATACGGCCCTGTTTGATACTGTCCAGTTTGATACTGCCTAGTTCGATACTGCCCAGTTTGGAGCCGACATAATTCTCAAATATGGAACTCAATGAAGATTTACTTAAAGAACTTATAAAAACTAAAAATATTTTAAAGAGAAAATATAGGCTTTTCAAAAGTGGACAAATCAGTGGAGGAGACGGGAATTGAAAAAACATTTAAACCCATAGTTGAAAAGAAATCGCCAAAAATGTCAAACGTCGAAATACAGCCGAGAATGATTTAATAGCAAAAGTAAAGACTCGAAGAAAGTTGCAATTCCAAAGTCCTCCTCCAGAAGAAGAAGAAGAAAAACATATTGATTCTCCAGAATCAATCATTCAGCCAGTGAGGACGACGGCGATGACCACGGTTGATAAAGATGTTTCATTTCGAACTCCCGAAAATTTCGATGTTGCTAATCTCGATCAAAGTACTCCATATAAAACAACATGGTCATCGCCAGCAGAATCGAATTTGGATAACATCTATGGTCCATATTTCGATGTACAATCAAACTTAACAAAACTGGGCAGATCGAGTTTTGTAATTAATGAACGAAAGAACTTCGCGATTGATGGTGAAATCTTCCACGGAACAGAGGGTCTTTATGAATTAATTTTTCGGAAAAAACCCAGAAAAGGACGATATACTATTAAAGATTTGGATGAATATCTTAAGATATTGCAAAAGACAAAGAGTGCGCCGTGGCGTAAGTGGTTAGTGTGTCGGATCACTAAGCATGAGGTTCCAAGTTCGAATCCCAGAAAACACCAACAAGTTTTTTCACGGTCCCACCTCTCGCGAACATCTGACAAACATCCGAGAGTATTGTTGTCCCGAAAAAGCTTCTCAAATCGCCGTTCGGATACGGCACTAAACTGTAGGTCCCTTCCATTCGTGTGAAAAATATAACGCACACAACATGAGTGGTTGCGAGAAGCTAGGCCCTGGCACTTTTAAAGAGCTGTTGCGCCAAATATTTATTTTTTTTATTGCAAAAGACAAATGTGCACATGAAAAAATATGACGGCACCTCGCAAATTAAGGCTAACAGAGGTCATAAGTATAAACATATACTCGACCTTTACTACAAGGTCTAACGCCACCGCTGGAAGTCATAAAGAAAACTGGGAAAGCATACAACAATAATTTCAAAGATATGAGCTATTCTAATAATCCCGTCGAATATGCGTATTGTAATGATCCCAATGAGCTCGTTGATAGACTAAGACTTTTAATTGCATCGCAAAATGCTGGCAATAATAATCATCAAAATGAGATAAATTCAATTATAGAAGAGCTACGTGAAGCAAATATCATATATTAAGACCGGTCCTAGCACGCATAAATCAAAAGTAAAATGAGTGTTGACAAGTTCGGAAGGAGTTTCAATCGGCTTCACAGCTCAACAACTGGTCCTCAAGGACCTCCTGGAGAAGGATTTAAACTATTGCCCAGTGGTGATTTTGATATGGAGGGAAAATGTCTAAATAATGTTGGGAGGCCAACATCATTGCAACAAGCTGTCAACAAGGAGTACATGGATGATTGTGTAGAATTTCAAAATAAATCCATATATATTCTTCATCAGTATGTGGACAATACGATGGACGCTGTTCACACAGAAATCGCAAGGAGTTTAAAACTGCACTTAAACGGATACTTTGATGCTGATCATAAAGCGTTGAAGAATATTAAAGAACCAATTGATCATGATGATGTTGCAACAAAAAACTATACTGATAATCAAATTAATGAGCTATTTCATAGATGTCTTCTGGGCATGGACGCAAAACATGAAAAAAATGAGAAAATATTACGTGCATACATCGATGAACAAAATTTGAATGTACTTGAACTGTTGAATAAGTTTAGAAACTATTTTCTCGGTATACTTGAGAAATTTAAAGAGAGTAATGATCAGAAGCTAGAAGAGAGCATTGCGGAAGTTAATAAGAATAGAGAGAATTATCCATCTATTTAAAAGAATCGCTCGAAGAGAATTCCCATCAGTATACGCCTGAAATTCAATCTAAAATCATGTCCAATATAAATACTGGTGCGGTTTTCAACGAAATTTTACAATTTTTAAAAATCAATCAACACACACTTCTTGAGGAGCATTACATATTGCATTTCTAAGGAGATTTGAAAATGTGACGTCCACGGAGTCTATTCACGGATTTCATTACACCAATTGTGTTTGGCCTTCTAATACGTGTAAATTGGGTCCGGATACATGTGCTTGTTATTTGGTTGAAAATAAAATGTTTAGAATTAAGAAATTGATGTCTCTGTATAATAAACTACAAATAAAATAAAAGAAATTATATAAAAGAACATGTTTTTTGCTTTTTTATTCAATATTGTATACGATGAGTAAGCGCAATGTTGTTGAGGAATTGCATAAGCCCGCTCGAAGACATTTCATCAGACGTCGAGTTGTTATTAAGGGACTCGATGACTTGTGGCAAGCAGATTTGGTGGAAATGATTCCATATAACAAGGAAAACAATATGCATAACTACTTGTTGACCGTAATTGACGTATTTTCAAAGTATGCCTGTGCTCTTCCTTTGAAGAATAAGACTGCATCCGCCACTACAGAAGCTATGAAATCAATTTTCAATAGTTCTCAGCGTATACCAAAAAATCTACAAACTGACGACGGCAAGAAGTTTTTTAATAGCAAATTCCAGGAATTGATGAGACTGTACAAGATTAATCATTATTCAACATATAGTACATTGAAAGCGTCAATTGTTGAACGATTTAATAGGACTCTTAAGGAGAAAATGTGGCGAGAATTCAGTTTTAATGGCAATTACAAATGGCTATCGATTCTAAGGGGTTTGCTCCATGCATATAATAACTCTATACATAGAACGATAAAGATGCGGCCGATTGATGTGAATAAGAAAAATGCCAAAGATCTACTAGCATCGGCTTACAATCGTATTAAAATCGCCCAAAGGGGAAAATTTAAAGTTGGTGATCAAGTTCGAATAAGCAAGTTTAAACATGCCTTTGAGAAGGGTTACACACCCAATTGGACAACAGAAGTATTCGCAATAAGAAAAGTTAACAGGACTAATCCTGTTACATACTTACTGGATGACTTTCAATGGCAACCCGTCCAAGGTTCATTCTACGAATTGGAACTACAAAAAACCAAACACCCCGATGTATTTCTAGTGGAAAAAATGCTGAAAACTAGAGGTGATCAAGTATATGTAAAGTGGCTTGGATTCTCAAACGCTTATAATTCTTGGATAAATAAAAGCCAACTGTTGTGATTAAAGACTTTAGTTGAGAACACATAGCAGAACCCATAAAATCAAGAGCATGGAACTAGAAAAAGACTCAATCATAGAGTGCTGTGTCATAAAAACACTTGGAGTGGGCTACCTAGTTCGTTTGCCCAATAATAAAGAAGGTCTATTAAATTGGATCAACTATCAAAGAAGAATATATAGACCGTTTGCTGGCGAAAAAATTAAATGTAAAATTATAAATGAGAAGAATGGATACATCGACCTGAATAATATTGAATAATAATAAATAAAATGCATAGTTTTTTTTTTTTTTTTAAAGATATATTCTTTTTAATACAATTTATTGTTGAAATGTTCAAAACATAATAATAAAACATTTATTTATTCAAAAGATTTATTGTTTTTTTGTATATTTATTTCAAGACATTTTTTTTCTTGTTCAATAAAATGTTAGGAAAGATTGTGAATATTGGATGTCTTCTGCTGTAGCTTCCTCAGCTATTGGAAGGAACTGCACTTCGTGGCTATTTCCAACTGCTTGCACTACAACCATTTCAGCTGTTGATAGTTGCTTCAAAATGTCTTCAGCCGCCGTGTTGAATCGAATTGGTAGAAAAACGTTGCAATGCTCTAACTCTACGAGCACTCTTGGCCCGAATTTAGTTTGGCATTTTGTAGCCTTAATTATTGGGAATCGTTTTTTTTAACTCTAATGTCTTTAAAGGCAATAGAGTCTTGGCTTTACCCAAATTGTTAAGAAATTCCATTGTATATATATATATATATGTATATAGGTAATTTGATTTGAATTGATTTGATTTGATTTGATTTGAATAAAACTGAGAGAGAGATGTTTTTAAAACTTCAAAATCTGTTTGATGACTGATGTTTAATGCCCCTGATGCTCGCTCTTTTATACATGTCATCCCACATCCAGTCCGTTTCCAATGAATTCCACTCTCTCTTTCACATACACACATACACACACATTCAGCTGGTTTTGATAAGAAGAAGTGATAAGAAGAAATAACTCTTCTCAGACCTCCCCCTGGCTCAAACCTGTCCATTACGCAAAAAAGAAAAGACTGCCATCGGAGAACAGCACGCCGAAGCCGAAACGTGAACGCAAGCAGAAGCGCCCCTCAGATGAGGAAAATAAGAAGAAAGAGCCAAAAAAAAGTCACAGAAACGGCTTTGGCAAAGGCTAAACAAGCCAGTACCTCTGGTAATAAGCAAAATACGATGCGAGAAGAAGTCAATGGTTGGTCAGCTGTTAAAAACAAGAAGGCCACCAAAAAGAAGCAGGGCAGAAAACCAAAACCTGATGCCATCGTCATCGAAGCGAAAGGGGAGGCTTCCTACGCCCTGATACTCCGCAGCGTAAAAGCAGACCCTAAGTTGGAAGCTGTGGGCAAGGCGGTATCCAGAATCAGGAGAACGAAAAAAGGGGATCTTCTGATACAACTGAAGGAAGCAGGAAACAAAACGACGGATTACAAAAACGTCATTGGCGAAGCTCTAGGAGAACAGGCTGAAGTCAGAACGCTCACTCATCGTACCACGATCGAGATCAGAGACATCGACGAGGTCACTACTAAGGAGGACGTATGCGCGGTGATCAGAGCCCAATTCGATTTGGGCAGGGTCATGACTACTGACATCATTTCTTTGCGGAAGGCGTACGGTGAGACTCAAACGGCAATAATTAATCTCCCTGCAGAAAGTGCGAGGAAAATATTGGAAGCAGGACGCATCAAAATTGGCTGGGTAGTCTGCCGCATTCGTGAGCGGACGCTGCTACAGAAATGTTTCAAGTGCCTCGAATTCGGACATTTGGCCAAGCATTGTAAGAGCGAAGAAGACCGCTCCAAACTCTGTAGGAGATGCGGTAAAGAGGGACATATCGCGAGAGATTGCAGCGAGGAACCATCCTGCATGTTCTGCAGGAAAGTCAACCCGGAAAATGCAAAGCACATAGCCGGCGGCAATAAATGCCCTGTCCTCAAGAAAGCGATCTGCAGCAAGAAACCATGAAGGTTATCCAAATTAACCTCAATCATTGTGAGACAGCTCAGGATATCCTGGCACAAACCATCAAGGACGAAAAAGCAGATGTAATCTTGATCAGCGAGCCATATAAAATTCCTGACAACAGCAGCATATGGCTCAGTGATCGATCGAAGCGGGCCGCAATATGGCCATGTGGGAGACATGCGTTCCAGGATGCAAATGAAGAGTCAGAGGGTTTCGTTCGGGCCAAAATCAACGGTATACACTTCTATAGTTGCTATGCTCGGCCCAGCTGGACTATAATTGAATACCAGGAGATGCTAGATAACCTCGTGGCTGATGCTCGGGAAAGAACTCCAGTGATTATTGGCGGAGATTTCAATGCATGGGCGACGGAATGGGGCAGTAGATTTACCAACGCAAGGGGTCATGCCCTCCTGGAAACATTTGCAGCTCTCAACGTAGGCATCGCAAACGTAGGTAGGGCTAACACCTTCCGCAGAGCAGGCATGGGCTCAATAATTGATATCACGTTAGCGAGTAACTCCATCCTGCGGGGAATTAAATGGAGAGTCAGTGAAGATTATACCCACAGTGACCACCAAGCTGTTATAATTGACATCGGTAACGCCAGAAGCACTCACCGCCCGCGATCGACTGGTCCGAAATGGCAGGATAAGCTCTTCGACAAAGATACATTCGCGGAAGTGGTTGACACCTTCACGCTAGTCCGAGGATCGGCAGAAAATTCAGCTCGCCACCTCACCCAGTCCATCAACATGGCGTGCGATGCATCAATGCCCAGGAGGGCCTCAAGTAGAAGACGCCTGCCTTGCTACTGGTGGAACGATGAGATCAGGGTACTTAGAGCAGAGTGTCTACGGGCAAGGCGCAAAGTACAAAGATCGCGAAACACACCCAACTTTCAGGAGTACCTATCGTCCTTTAAGCTGGCGCGAAAACAGTTAAGCAGAGTTATCAAGGAGAGCAAAGCAAGATGTTTCAGACAGCTCTGCGATGAAGCTAACGTAGACCCTTGGGGCACGGCGTATAGGATGGTGATGAGAAAGCTTAAGGGCGGCAACTCCCCGCAGATAACATGCCCGTTAATGCTGAAGTCAATAGTAGAACATCTTTTTCCAAGGAGAGCATCTACTATGTGCGCAATCACCAGAGAAAACTTTACAGAGGTAATTCCAGTGATTACAATAGAGGAATTGACAATCGCATCCAGAAAGATAGGTGACAACAAGACGCCCGGACCTGACGGCATCCCTAACAAAGCAGTGAAAGCCGCTGTTCAAAAAAGGCCAGACATCTTTATTGCAACAATGCAAAAGTGCCTAGAAGAAGGAATTTTCCCTAAGCAATGGAAACTGCAACACCTCGTTTTATTGCCAAAAGGAAACAAACCCCCAGGAGACCCATCGTCGTATCGCCCGATATGCCTACTGGACACAATGGGAAAGATCCTGGAGCGAATCATTTACAACAGATTGCTCACAATAGCGGAGGAGAAAGGGGCTTTGTCCAACCAGCAATTCGGATTCCGAAAGTCTCGCTCAACAATTGACGCCATTAAAGCTGTAGTTAATATAGCAGCGGAAGCAATTGAAGGTGAAAGATGGCGATACGGCACCAAGGAATACTGTGCAGTAGTGACGCTAGATGTCAAAAACGCATTTAATTCGGCAGACTGGCCCACTATAAGAAGATCTCTTGCTAGGATGGATACACCATCTTACTTGCTGCAGATAATGGCGAGCTACTTTACCAACAGGAAACTGAGGTATGATACCGACGAAGGAGTGAAGTACTACGATGTTACAGCTGGGGTCCCGCAAGGATCGGTGCTGGGCCCATTACTATGGAACATAATGTACGACGGAGTTTTACGACTACCACTGCCACCTAAAGTGAATATAATTGGATTTGCTGACGACATCGCTGTTGTTACAGTATCAAAACAAATCAGTGAAGTAGAATCAGCTACAAATGTGGCAATCAGTCAAATCAAAAGCTGGCTAGGATCCGCCGGTTTAGAATTAGCTGACCACAAAACTGAAGCTGTTCTAATAACCAGTCGGAAATCTGTGGAATATATGAATGTATAGGTTGGAACCCAAATCATCAGATCCAAAGAAGCAATCAAATACTTAGGAGTAATGCTCGACAATAGACTGCGGTTTAAACAGCATGTTGATTATTCGAGCAAAAAAGCGTCACGACTTCAGGCAGCACTCTCAAGGATAATGCCCAACATTGGAGGACCTGGATACGCTAGGAGGATCCTACTATCCAGAGTTGTCAGCTCAGTCCTTCTTTATGCGGCTCCGGTTTGGGCGGGAGCTCTCGCGACCAAAGAAACAAGGAGGAAACTTACATCAGCCTACAGACTCTGCGCTATAAGGACCATCAGTGGTTTTAGAACTATCTCTGACGAAGCAGCCTTTGTCATAGCAGGAATGGTTCCTATCGACATCCTCGCGAACGAGATGCAGAGAATCTACAATCGGAGAGGCTCGAGCCATCAAGAGGCTAGCGAAAGAAGAAGGGTTATAGAAGAAGAAAAAGCAGCTTCAAGAGCTGTGTGGCAAGATCGATGGGATAATGCGGTTAAAGGCAGATGGACCTATAAATTAATCCCCACCATCGACATTTGGATAAACCGAGCACATGGGAACTGCACCTACCACCTCACGCAGTTCCTGTCTGGCCATGGAGGTTATCGCAAATATCTTTACCGGTTTGGACACGATAGCTCTCCGTTGTGTCCAGAATGTCCAGACCAGGAGGAAGATACGGAGCATGCAGTCTTCTACTGTAGGCGATTTGGAAACTGGAGAAACGAACTTCCCAGTCCCCCATTCCTCATAGATCATATGGTACAATCTGAGGAAAAATGGATGGAAATTTGCGCGTTTATTACGCATGTGCAAATGCAGCTTCGAATTCAAGAACGAATACGTCGAGAAGCAGAAAGTATAGCATAAATTGCTAACCAGCCCCGCGAAGTAATACCTAACGGCAGTCCCGCGGGGAGAGTGGTAGAAGTGTGAAGGGTGTGTGTTTAGTACGTAGGCGTATTCCTGAAATCGATTACTCAGGTTTGCGAATCGTGCATGCTAGTAGCACTCGGGCTATTAGTATCTATGAAGATTACACATCCCTGGCGCAACCTAAAAAAAAAAAAAAAAAAAACACATACACATTTCCTCGTTCCCAAATTCAGACCTCAGTCCAAAGACAAAAAATAAACAAACTTGAAATATGACACCTCATCACATAGCACCGAATAGCTCCTCCCATTGCAGCGAATAGCTCCTCCCATAGCACCTCAGCTCCCCCCATAGCACCTCACTTACATAGCACCTCAACTCCTCCCATAGCACCTCACTCAAGGGTTCTCACTCTAACACATAGCACCAAATAGCACCGCAAGGGCTCTCACTCTAACACATTGCACCAAATAGCACCAGCGCCAGAAGCCCCCTAAACCCTCTACTGTGTTACAATATATATGGATGACATATTAGTCACCGGAAAAGATGACAAAGAGCACTTGTGTAATCTCGAAGCAGTTTTCAAACGGCTGTCAGAAACCGACTTGCGTGTGAACCGTGATAAATGCGTATTCTTTCAAGAAGAAGTAGAGTACTTAGGGCACATAATCAACGCCACGGGCGTTAGGCCGTCTCAAGCAAGAGTAGCAGCAATTCAAAACATGCGTCGCCCCACAGATACTAGTGAATTGCAAACTTTTTTAGGAAAAATAAACTACTACGGAAAGTTTATTAGAAATTTTTCTCAAGTGGCAGAACCACTTAACATTTTGCGCAAGAAAGACGCGCAATTTACTTGGGGTTCCTCACTGGAAAAAGCGTTTGATAACTTGAAGCAGCAACTTGCCGACGCAACCCGTCTTTCACATTATAGACCAGAGTTACCTATTATCTTAGCTACTGATGCCTCTTCATACGGAATTGGAGCAGTGATAATGTGGTAATGAATCACCAATTGCATTTGCATCTAAGACTCTGGACGTACATCAGCCAAAATATAGTCAAATCGAGAAAGAGGCATTGGCTAAAGTGTACGGAGTGCAAAAATTTTATACATATTTGTATGGGCGGACATTTACTTTGATCACTGACCACCTTTAGTTTCCCTTTTTAGCCCAAGTAAACAGCTGCCTGTAATGGCAGCTAATCGTCTTCAGCACTGGGCCATCATCCTCATGGGGTACAGGTACCAAATTCACTACAGACCCACCAAAAAGCATGCTAATGCAGATGCTCTCTCTCGGTTCTCCATTGGACCTGATTTGCCATTTGACGCTAGGGAGGAAAAATCCTGCATGGAAATATCTGCAGAATACGCTAACAAGATTGACAGTTTCCCGGTTCAAGTTCCTGATATCCTTGCTGCAACCGATAAAGACAAGGTCCTGAAAAGAGTCCGTAATTTTATCCAAACTGGGTGGCCTGAAAAGTTATCTAAAGAAGATGAGGACCTAGTTCCATTTTTCATTAGGAGGATGGCCTTGTTAGAGTACAGAGTGGTTATTTTGCTTCAGACGGAGTACTCTAGAGATGTAATACCACAGTCTCTACACAAAAAGGTAACAGATATGCTGCACGTAGGTCATTGGGGAGTAGTGCGGATGAAGCAGATTGCAAGAAGACATTGCTGGTGGCCCAAAATCGACAAGACCACCGAGTCACGGGCTGCTACATGCAAAATATGTCAGCTATCCGCAGTGGATCCTCCGAAGGAATGGAGTTCCTGGCCAGCTTCAGAACTACCGTGACAACGGATTCATATTGATTTCGCCGGACCCTTCACTGGCCAAATGTGGCTTATTTGTATCGATGCATACTCCAAATTCCCATTTGTTGTACCAATGAAGAATACTACTACAACCACTGCGGCAATCCAAGCATTACGGAGAATATTTGCATTAGAGGGACTACCGGAAGCCATTGTTTCAGACAACAGACCACAGTTCACAGCCTCAGCATTCTCAGAATTTTGCAAACAAAATTGTATCACCATTTACGAACCGCACCTTTTCACCCCGCCTCCAATGGAGAAGCTGAACGTTTTGTTCACACATTTAAAACAAATTTTAAAAAAATTTTGGAGGAGAAGTCAGATAAGGACTTAGCCCTATGCCAATATCTTTCTACTTACCGCACCACACCGAACCCCAACTCTAAGAAGTCCCCAGCGGAACTGCTACACGGCAGACAACATCGAAGTATAATTTCACAGCTCGTCCAACAAAACAGTAAAACATCAACTCCAAATCTAAAGCAACAATGCAAATTTCACCGTAACCAGCCTATTTATGCTAGAAATTTTTGAAAGGTCCTCGTTGGGTCGACGGGGCAATTGTAAGGCCAATGGGAACAAGGATGTTCTTAGTAAACACTGGATCAGGGTTATGAAAGCGTCATCAAAACCAGCTCAGAAGTCGAACTGAAAGTCACAGCGATTCGCATTCATTCTTGCAAGCAAGGGCTTCAGCCGATAGTGTACAGGCTGATCACAATCAGGCAAGTAGTCATTCATCGTTTACTAATCCTGTTTCCAGTTGCAGTTTACATCGCCCATCCAAACCGATTTTAAAGACTTCATCCCCGCATGCTGAAATTCCGCGGCGTTCCAGCCGGATTAAACAGCCTGTTGTACGCTTCATGCCATTGCGAGTGGTAACCTCATTAAGCGTGGAGGAGTGATATGAACTACCCATTAAGCAGGTCATCAGTGTGACAACCAAGAAGACAACTGTCATTTTGCTCTGACGATCATCATTCATTCCTTTCTTTGAGCTATCACCGACCGCCACGCCATTATCTTAGTTTCACCATTAATCTTATAATTTTATATTCTATAATTGGATTCATTAATAAATAGTTATTTAGTTGTAAAATAGTTGAATCAATTAGTTTTATTTCGCTACCTCCGCGACACAACAGATTACTATCTAGTTGGTGGAGAATGTACATCGATATTAGCTGATTTCGAGGTATTGAGTATATCATATTATGATCATCAGCTAATTACTGTTGAGTTGGCGCTAGAAGCTATCAGACAAGACGATATAAGAAACGTGCAATTACTTCCTAAACTGTTTTCGAAAGAAACTAATGCGAAAAAGTATACAGGGTCTGGCAAATGAAGTGTTACCAATTCAAAATACTGTAGTAGGTTTCATTATTTCTAAGGCTTTCAATTTCATATTTTAAGGCCATGTTAAAAATACTTTTAATTTTATGAAAACTATGTCACTGCTCTATGTAACTCCTTCTAGTACGGATGATGGCATCAATCCTTTTGATGAAGGCATTGCATGCTGCAGAAATGTGGTCCTGTGGCATTCGTGACCATTCCCGACGAAGCGCTCCAAATGGACCACATGGAGAAGTCCATGGGATTCTAGTCTGGTGAGTGTGGAGACCACTGGTGCGAAGAAATGAACTGCGGAACGTAATCATGTAAGAATTGTTGTGTTAGATGAGCTTTATGAGACGGTGCTGAGAATTATTTGCGTGCCCAAGGCATCAAGGTATCACTTATGATATTTTGTTGGTACACTTTCTGATTCACTTTAACGCCCTAAACGAGCGGAGAGCGTCCGTTTGCAGTTACAGCAGCCCAAACCATCACAGAAGCAGGCGCTGTTTACGAACAGCAAGACGGTTTTTTAGATTATCGTTAGACTTGTTCTGCATCCGCAAACGATAATTTTGCTTGTTAACGTATTGCTGAACAGTTAAACCTTTTTCATCAGAAATACCAAATTCTGCAAATTACCAGCTGCGTGCAAGGCCTTCAGCGCTTTTGATCTTTGAGGGCGAACTGCAGTTTGTTTTTTTTTCAATATTTTGATTTAAATACTTCGTAGAACGATAAGCTTTCGTATCATTTTTTTTATACAATTTGCGCGCACTCAAGGGGTTATGAATACCCTTAACATGCTTATACACAGTGCGGGAGTTGGAAAGGATAGATAGAGAGAGAGAAAGATTTGGTGTAGGGGTTTGAAGCTCAATTGTTTATGCTTCAGAAGAACTCCTGGCGTCTAGATAACTGGGGAGATTTTTGTTATTTTTGTTCTTTGATTCTGTTTTACAGTATTTTTTTCCCCGATAGCCGATGTCATCGGTAAATCATCATCAACAGAGCGAAACATTTTTCCACTACACCATTGCCACCCCACCATTTCCCACCCACACTTGTAACTACTTACTTATATCCTTTAACCCCTCGGGGGGCATAGGGCGTCAACCACGCCTGCGCGCCATCGTGTTCGGAGTTCTGCAACGCGTTTGAGCTGCCTCCAAATCATTCCTAAAGAGCTCGATTCCTCCTCAACTGTTCTGCGCCACGTTTGCCTAGGGCGTCCCGCTATTCTGCCTGCCTGGGTGAGCGGATTCCACTGCATGGCGTATTTCGCAATGGAGTTGTCTTCGCGCTGTAGGGTGTGTCCAATCCATTGCCACTTTCTTCTTCGTATAGTAATGCTTATAGGTTCTTGGTCCGTTCTCAGATAAAGTTGTTCGTTGGAGATGCGGTTCGGCCAAAAAATCCTCAAGATGATTCTTAAGCATTTGTTTATGAAGCCTTGCAGCTTGCGTGTGTTAATGGTGTCCACCTTCCAGGTACTGCACCCATAAAGCAGCACTGATTCTACGTTGGAGCGGAACAGTCGTAGCTTAGTTCTTAAGCTAATAACATTGCTTCTCCAGATTTTGGACAGCATTCCGAACGCAGCTTTAGCCTTCTCGATTCTGCTGCACACATCCAGTTCGGTGCCACCGCGATTAGCCGAGACGACACTTCCTAAATATAGAAAGTTATCAACTTTCTCAACTTGCTTCCGGCAATGTTAAGTTGAGCGCGGGTATTAGAAGTGATCAGGGCTTTTGTTTTGGCTGTGTTTATTTTTAGCCCCACTTTGTTTGCCTCAGTTTCTAGATTTTGGGCCATCAGATGAAGATCCATTATCCGATGTGAAAGTAGACAAACATCGTCAGCGTAATCTAGGTGTTTAAGGTAAGATGTCATAGTCCAACGAATTCCAGAATTAGCTTCCGTCAATGCTGCACGGAGTACATCGCTGATAACCACCAAGAACAATAGTGGGGACAGTATGCACCCTTGACGTACTCCACTTTGGACTTCAAAATCCTCCGACACCTTACCATTATGCACGACGTGACACTTGCCGCCCTCGTATGTAGCCTTGGTAATAGCTATAAACTTTTCTGGAATGCCTCTCCTCCGCAAGGCCAACCATATAGCATCTCGATTCAAGCTGTCGAAAGCCTTCTCGAAGTCGATAAACGGTAAATGTAGCGGAGACCTATACACAACGCATTGTTCGATTATGATCCGTAAGGTGTTTATGTGGTCGATGCAGGAGGATCCAGCGCGTAAGCCTGCCTGTTCGACATCGAGAGTTCAATCTAAATGTTCTTTAATTCGTTCTAGAATTATTCTAGCTATTATTTTGGCTACAGCTGGAAGAACACATATACCTCTCCAGTTACCGCACTCCATCAAGTTACCCTTCTTTGGAAGCTTAATAATCATCCCCCTTTTCCACTCCTGTGGAAATTGTTCACTCCCCAAGCTCTCCGTATTAGCGGATGCAGCAAATCTGCCGATGTATTTGGCGCCGCTTGAAATAGCTCGACAGGGACTTGATTGCTGTTATTATTTCAGTTTTACTGGGAGGTATGGTGCGAATTCGGGAATTTGTTGCTTCGAACTGCTCATTCGAATTCAAGATCATACCGCTGTCGTCTAAGTGATTTAGCACTGTAGTAAAATGTTCTCTCCATCTAGTGAGCTGATCCTCATCCGAAATCAGAAGGTTACCGTCTAGACTCTTCACTGGATGTTGTTTGGAGTTTCGACCACCAATGAGCTCCTTAGTGATGTTGTAAACAGTCCTACTGTCGCACCTACTCGCTGCTTCTTCAGCCCTTGAGGACAGTGAGTTGACATATTGACGTTTGTCACGTCTCACACTACGCTGCACTTCTTTCTTCTTCGCACGGTATTGGGCTTCAAGCTTGGTTCTCTCTACTGCTGAGGCCGCTGCAATCCGAGCCTTGATTGCTGTACACTCATCGATCCGTCTCCAGGTGTCTGTAGAAAGCCCCAGTCGCAAAAGCATTTTTCACAGCACTCCAGTGGGCATCCATGTTCTCTATGCTGCTGATTGCTTCTGCTTCTAAGGCAAGATGGTCCCTGAACTGTTGGCGCAATGGGGAACCTTGAGCCTGTCGATATTAAACCTGGTTATGTTAAGTAGGTTTGAGCGGTTGCTGTTGACGGATGCAGTACGAAGGCGTAAATGAGCTACCATAAGATGGTGATCTCGTTCAAGTCCGACGTCAGCTCCGCGTCTGTTTCGGACGTCCAGGAGACAATTTCTAAAGCGGCGACCCATCGCAATGTGGTCGATCTGGTTGGATGTTCGTTGCCTATCAGTAGAGACCCAACTGATCTTATGGCAGGTGTTATGCTTAAACAGCGTACCTCCGATGACTAGGCGGTTGGTATTGCAGAAGTCCACAAACCGCTCACCATTGTCATTATGGTCTCCCACGCCGTGAACCCCATCACGTGCTTAATCATGGTGTTGTCGCTACCCACCTTGGCATTGAGATCTCCCATTACCATTACGATGTCCCCATTAGGCGTTTGGTTGTAGGCGGTGCCTAAGTGGCTATAAAAGTCATCCTTTTCATCCTCAGTCGCGTCTACAGTCGGAGCATAACACTGTATGTTGGTTAATTTTTCTAACTCTACTCTGGAACCTAGCCGTCAATATCCGATCACTATGGGGTTTCCAGGATATGAGGCTACTACGTGCTGCTAGAGTTAGCATGAGTCCTACGCCAGAACTCCGTGCACTTCCAGCTGGTTTACCAGAGTAGAACATCACAGTGCTTTTTGTTGGGGAGATGAATTCCCCAGCATCGTACTATCTTATCTCGCTCAGCCCTAAGATGTCGATTTTATACCGTGCGAATTCGCGCTCCAATTGGAGGAATCTGGCGTTATAAGGCCCTTCCTTGAGTGAGTCCAGGAGGGTCTTAACGTTCCAGAATCCGATCGTTGTCCGTGTCCGATAGCCAAAGGTCGTCAACAAATTATCCGTCCTTATCCGAGGCGATTGTTTCCGTTTCGGAGCAATAGTTTGTTTTACGGTTGCGGCTCGCTGGGCCACAGACCAACCGACACTTATCCTGTTTTTTGGCGCAGGAAGCTCGCCATTCGTCCTCTCCCGTTATCAATTTCCGAAGAAATTCCCAGATGACACCACGAGGAGGTGGGAGTAGGGCTTACTAACAGAGCTGCTAGGTTTTCGGCTGCAGTGGCTCCTTCTCGTTACTTAGCGGACTTTGTTAGTCGTTTGCCACCCCCACTTGTAAGCAACTGCATACACTGTCAATATATGCACGTCAAAATATGAATCAGCTGTTCTCGCTGTCATCAGTACTGCCAGTGTAAAGTTGGTAACGCTTCATTTGACGGACCCTGTCGAAACAACATTGAGTACAACTTACAATCACAAGCCCAGCTAACTATAGCCGATATCGAGAACGTAAATAAAATATCATATCCGAAAGTCAGGCATCTCATAGAGACAAATCAGATAAAGAAGAATGGTTCGATGAAGACTGTGAAGTTGCACGGCGAAGATCCTTTGCTTGGCTAAAAGTGTTTCGGAAATTTAATAACAACTATATACTTTAAAAGCATTTATATGTATTAAAGCAAACAATGTATTTAAGAGAGTATGCAAAGAGAAACACATTAGGTACTATGAAACCAAGGCATTGAAGATTGCATACTGCAAAGATTGGATAGGGTTTTGGAAAGCGATAAAAAGAATCAATCGTAAGAAATTACAAATCAATATAGAACTAAGCACCAATATATTGCTAGTGCATTTTCAATCGTTATTAAATCCCGTAACACATACATTGCCTATACACTATGTAGTACCAGCGTTTAGCGATGAAATATTGGATGCGAGTATTACACATAAGGAAGTTCTTTTAGCGATAAGGAAACTCAGAGATGGAAAGGTGCCAGGATCGGATAGAATTCCTGCAGAACTCTTCAAGAATGGAACAGATGGCCTTGTTGTTAGTTTAATAAGGGCTTATAATGAAATATTGAACCCAAGTGTGATGCCGCAGTAATTCAAGGAAGCCATCATATGTATATCTTATATATTATATATTATATTTTTACAACGCTTTTACATAATATTGTTGATTGTCGAAACCGATTAAATACGGGAAGCGAAGGTGGACAACTCAAGATCCATCGACTCCATACATTTTGCAGGCTATGGAATCTTACGGTGAACTTGAGCAAATCAAAGGTGATGGTCTTTAAAAAAGGTGCAGGCAGGGCTGCCAGAAATGAGAAATGATACAATAATGCAGAGCCAATCGAAAGAGTTAGAGCATATAAGTATTGTATTTAGGAGTAACAATAACCAGCAATCTCAACTTGAAAGCACACTTACAAGTTAATAGCCAAGAGTACAATGTGTGCTCTATGGAAAAAGAACACCTTCTCTAACAAAAAAGTGGGTCATAGTGTCAAAAGCAAAATATTCGCAGCAGTGGCCGAATCCATATTGATGCACGCCAAAAGTATGAAGAAGCTGAGAAACTACTAAGGTTTTATATGCAGATATGCTTCCAGTTACCCAAAAATACGCCCAACTACCTGACCATTATCGAGACGGTGTTGTTGCCAATATTTGTAAAAACTCCCAAACTTCATATGGACTACGTGACAAGAGTTCTTAAGACGTCAGACGAGAGACTGCCAAAAATTATGGCTCTATACACTATTGAAAAAGAACACAACACAACACAACAGATCTTCTTCTTCCTTTTCATCAGCGAGGTTATGATCCGAAAACAAGGGATCACAACCCTCCCACCTCACCGCATTTCTACTGATCCGCCTGTGGGGCTCGCCTATTTGACCTCAGAAAATATCGGCAGGCCCGGCGATTTTGGATCACTCGGTTACTGAGGCCAATGAAATGCCGATGTCGTCGCATTTGTGTGATCCAGGCGTTTATAAACCTGCCTCGCGGTGTCTATGGAGCGTTCATTGATATTGCCTTTTTAACAGGGTTCAAATGGTCTGTTCTTTGAACGCGGCAATACCGACTGAGCCGGTCGCGCTCTATTTTTCGTAAGATGGTTTCCTTGAGGTGAAGGCTTCCACCGATCTTCGAACTTCTTATTCGATCAAGCTTTGTCACTCCTGTTGTTATGCGAAGCATCTTCATCTCAGCTGCCGTTAATTTACTCTCATACTTTTTGTACATCGTCCAACATTGTGAACCGTATGTGAGCGCTGGACGCACAACTGCGATGTAGAGCCTTCCTTTCAACTTAGGTGGAATTTTTCTGTCACAGAAGATAGCGGAATTTTCTCGCCACTTCATCCACCCTACGCTTACGCGATGATTGATGTTGTCATCACAGTTGCTTTGCTATTGATCATAGATCCCAGATATTTGAACTTTTCGCACTTGGGAAGCACTGTTCCATTCAAATAAATGTCTGGAATAGGCTTGAGTGGATCAGAGAACGGGCAGCACAAGTACTCTGTCTTTTTTAAACTAATACGATACCCTTTTCCCTCCAGAGCGTCCACCTACACATCAAGTGCTCGTTGCAGGGATGTAGGATCCTCACTTATTATGGCTCCATCGACAGCAAAGAATAACTGATGTACCTTGGGGTTAATCACTTTATCTTCAAGCAGATAATCAAGGCCTGTAATAAAGAGCAAAGGACTTAAAACGCTTCCCTGGTGCACCCCGACTTTAATTGGGAACTCTTCGGTTACTCCAGCGGGGCATCTTACTCTTGTCTTTGCTCCTTCGTACATGTCCATGATCATCTGTACATAGGTTTCTGGAACCCCTCGATGTCTTAGCACAGTTTCGCGTATCACCCTTTCCTTTGTATGCAGGGAGAAGGTAACTTTCCCTCCATTGATTCGGCATTGGGTCACCTCTCACGAATTTGGAGATGAGAATTCTGATTCATCTGAAGCCGATGCCTCCCATCTTTTTTCCAGAACTCAGAGGGCATCTCGTCTGGCCCAACCGCTTTTCGTTTTTTTTGGAGTATTTGGCCGCCTCACTAACTTCTTCGACTGTGATGTCGGGTATTTCTTCACAGTTAGGGGTGACGCTTGGAAAGTGTAGCCGGGGAAACTGTTCATTTAAAAGTTCTTCACAATATTGCCACCAACTCTGCAGAATTTTGTCGTCATCTACAAGAAGCTGGCCATGAGCACTGTTAATGAACTTTGGCGAACGAACCTCCTGAGCATTCCTCCTTCTTTGGGCGGCTATTTTGAAGATGGTTGCGCTCTTGTTCATATTGTGTCTTCGCAACTCCTGGATAGCCTGCTTTGCATCAGCAACCCGGGGAAGATATTTTCTCCAGCTCCCGATACAGGCCCTCCGTACTCTCTGCTTGAAGCTGGGCGCACTTCTTCTTCGCTTTTTCCTGGCAACATCTGTATTCCATTTCGAGGCGAGCTTTTTCGTCACTATTATTAGAGGGGCACTCTGACCAAGCTTTAAAAGCCGCTTTCTTCTCATTTATCACCTTCTTCGCTTCATCACTCCACCACCATGTTTCTTTGGCGTGTTGATGGTGGCCTTTTGAAGCTCCTAGCAGTGATTTGGTCTTCTTTAAGCAAGTTCGCTGTAGGGAATCCCACATATTTTGTGCTTTGCACTCTTCATCCTCAGCTCCGTTGATGGTGTGAGAGAGGTAATTTTTCATTACGAAAACAAAAGCCTCGCCTTTTTCTTTGTCCAGATTGTACCACTTGATTTTCTCAGAGACCCAACACAACACAACAGATATTCCTTACAAGGTTGTATCTAAAGTAGATTACTTATGTCCTGTATCCCCTTGTGGGTCCTAGGGCCTCTACTACGCCTACGCGCCATCGTGTACGGTTTCTGGCAATGTGTCTGAGTTCTCCCCAACTTTTCCCTAACTGCCGTGCCTCCTTCTCGACTGTTCTGCGCCATGTTTTCCTCGGACCGCCAGGTCTTCTGCCATCCTGAGTTAGAGGGTTCCATTGCATAGCATGGTTCGCTATGGAGCTGTCACCCTTTCGGAACGTGTGACCAATCCACTGCCACTTCCGCCGTTGGATAGTTGTGCCTATTGATTCCTGACCCGTTCTCTCGTAAAGGTGTTCGTTAGAGATACGATTGGGCCAGAAAATCCTTAAGATATTGCGCAGATACCTATTAACGAACGTTTGCAGCTTTCTGGTGATAGTAGTGGTCACTCTCCACGTGCTGCAACCATATAGCAGCACGGATTCAACGTTGGAGCGGAACAGTCTTATTTTGGTGCTCAAACTGATTGCATTGCTTCGCCATATTTTGGACAACATCCCGAACGCGGACTTTGCTTTGGCGATCCTGTTGACAAGAGTGTGTCATTGAGACAACTTCGTCTGTTCATAGATCAATTTATAGTCGGTTTAACCACAATTTATGCGAACGGAATTATTTCTGTTAGGTTAGGTAAGGTGGTTGTACTGGCAGAGTCAGGACATTCTTAGACCAAGGTTAGGTCAATTGTGATACCACATGTTTTAAGAACGTACTTTGGGGAACCTTAAACTATCCCAGGTGTGATATGGACTACGAAATCTCAGTGTGCCTGATGTGCCTTAGTAGGGTGACTGATCAATCGAACCCTAATTGTCCAGATCCATGTCCAGGACCATGAATCTAGCAACGTGCATAAGAGCATTAAGGGTGACTGATACAATCGAACCCATGGTACTATTATGTTATTCTATCTAAAAGACTCCAATGTGCCTGATGTAGCTGAGTAGAGTGAATGATTTAACCGAATCCTGATTGTCTAAATGAACCCTGAAGGAAGTAGGGTGCATAAGAGTAAGCAGTGTTACTAAAATAATCCCAAACCCTACCTTACGATGTTTTGGATTCTTCCGTATAGACTTCAATTGCGGTGTCACTTAAAATGTTTCTGTTATCGCATACAAATCTGTGCCGGCTGTGCGGGTAGTCCTGAGGGCACCTGATATGCACACGCATACTGTCCCTTGTACACGTTCAATGAAGTTAGTGCTGCGATTTATTTCTAGTGCAAGCTACCAAACAAGAATACCATAAAGTGGAGTGGGCGGTGGTTAGGACCGGTATAATCAGTGGACGATTCTAGGATGAAGGTATTTAGAACCTAAAGTCTTTAAGAAGAAAGAGGAAAGACTAATTGACTAATAACACTGATACTCGCAAAAATGGTCTCATATATGAAATCATGAGCCAATCTTGACCTGCAGCTAGTCAGTAAGCCTGAATACCAAAAATAGCAGCGAATAACTTGGCTTTAACATCTGTAACGGACAGGATGTGGTGAACGGCCAACAAATTCATGTTAATGAACGGATCGCTGATCGACCTTGAACAATCCCTAATATTTGCTGACAGTGAGACCTGACACATAGGTTTTTTTCGAGGTTTTTATCAAGGTTTTTGCAAGTGAACGAGCACTGAGCTCGAATTATAAAGAATTTTGAATTACCAAGGTTCCGATTATTGAGAGTCGACTGTGTATGTATGAACGTCAATAGTATAAATTATTTCAGATGACAGCTTCGCGGTGAGTATTCTACTACTAATCAAAGCGAGCACTTCCTTTTTAGCCACATGTACAAGAAAACATGGAACAAACCAATATACTTATTCCTATAACCGCGACTAGTATACTTATATCATAACCGTTTACCATTTCTAAAAGTATTTCAGCAAAAATTAGAGCAATGATTGGCTATTATGACATTGATTGAAATAACTCTGCTCATTAGTGCCATATTAGCTATGTTCAACGCCATTAAACCATTAAATTGGATTGTCCGTAAAAACTTCCTAATAACCATGATACCCGCATCTATTATAAGAAATTGTACAATAATTTCTTTCATTTTTTAATAATTCGCTGCATAATTATTTCCTTTAATTAACTGACTGCAAAACTTGAACTTAATGCCTCGTTAGATTATGAAACACTCATTTGTGCAGTCATGCAGGCATTTATAAAACTAACAGCTTGCTCGGGTCATTAAAGAGGAACTAATGGCCAACTGTTGCTTAATGTATCAAATTTCCCATGCAGCAAAACCTAAAATCCTCTTACAATCCCTCTCCATCGTCCAAAACCAATTAATCAATTTACTCAAGAGCCAACTTAGTCATGTTACCAATCTCATCATTGCATGGGGCTGCCTGAAAAGTACAAAAAGATCAACATCGCTACACAAACCAATCTGAAACAAATTCCCTGTGTGCACATTTTGCAATTATTACCACTTTGGGTACGAGTATGTGTGTTGACCATAATGGCTAAATCAGTTAACGCACAAATGGATTTGGTTTCGATTGCAATTGCGCCGGCGCGCAATTTCTCAAATCCCTAGCTGAATGGAATGAAATTTATTTGACATAAAATGCAAAATGCTCTCGATTCTCCTCCGCCGGCCGGTTGCGCAATAAACTGTCGCTCGATCTCAAAGATACTTTTTTTGTTGTGTGCGCTGCTTGTACTTGTTTGGGATTCGACCACGTACTCGGATGAATGTGTGGCATACTATCATGAATGAAATCGAGTACCAAAAGTGGCTGTGGGTGCTACATAAGTGGACACGTTCCGGGAAGCCAATGACACAGATTCTGGTCGTGTAGTTTCTTTGGCGGACCAATTGGTCCGTAGATAGATGAAAAAAGCAATTTTTGCTTGAAATTTGAAACTTAAAGTGTGGAAAAAGGAAATTTCTTGTCGAGTGTGATTATTGCAGACTTGGTGTTATGTAATGGTATTTTGACGACAACACTTTCAAAAAAATGTTCTCGAAGTTTCCTCATGCTTTGTGTGTGTTCTTTTGTATGTTCGCATTTAAATTCAATTAACAACTGAGGTGTAGAACTATGTATATCTACACACACCTTTAAATTATTTTTAAATGCAAGGTACACCATGACCTTCACTTAGATGTTACGTTAAAGATACGTAAATACTTGTAGTCAACAAAAGAGACACAGATTGGAGCAAGGTCAGTCTGGACAAAGAAGTTTGCAACTCTCGTGAAAAATGTATCTGAACAACTTTTTACTCTGCGTTTGTGTGAGTAAACAGTTGGTGGTCGTATGATTTCTGTGTTGTTATTGCAGTATAAACAATCAGAGTAGACAAGGGCAGCTGCAGTTTAAGACTTTGTATAAGAATAGTGTTAGATAATTGCTTGCTTTCACAACGTTCAACATCATAAAAGAGGACAAATTAAAGTTCTTGGAGCAATGTTTGAAAGTTGAGCATATACATTTCGTACTTATTTCTCATTTATCTAACGCATTATGGGTGTTGTACTGACGTGCAATAATTGCAACATTCTCCTCAAACAAATTATTAACATCATTAACAAGGCAGAAAAGACTGTAATGCCCGCATTCGACGTGTGAAATTCCTATAGGACCAAAAATTGGGGCAACAAATTCTACAATGTCCCAAATGTAGAAAAAATGTTTGGTCATTCGCCAAAAATATTAAAAGTTCTGCCTCGTTTGCCATCCCAATGCTCAGTTACAATAACATTCCAGCTGTCAGTTCCTTAGACAGAGCCAATCTGCTTGCTGCTCATTCCACACTGCCAGTCTCAACATACACAAATCCGCTGGTCCAGATGGTATCTCTCCCATAATTCTGAAAAGGTGTTCTTCCACACTGGCAAAACCTCTGCGTAAGCTTTTCTGTCAATCCTACTCTTCTGGGCTCTATCCTCCGAGTAGACTGAAAACAGCATTCCCCAGCCCGTCTTCTTTCCAAGGTCATGGAAACGCTGATAAATCGTCAACTCATGAAATATCTTGATTCACGGAAGCTCCTTAATGACCGGCAGTACGGTTTTCCACTGGTGATTTGATGGCATATCTCACCGAGAAGTGGAACCAATCTCTCCATCACTTCGGCGAAACAATGATGGTTGCGCTCGATATTTCTAAGGCATTTGCCAGAGTTTGGCATCAGTATTTTTTGTCGAAAATGCTTACATATGGCATCGATGAGTCTCTTTTTCAATGGATTAGAAACTACCTTTCGGGTCGTTCAACACAAGTTGTCTTGGATGGCTTCAAGTCTGCAATTCACCAAATAAATGCTGGTGTTCTCCAAGAGCTCCGTTTTGTCTCCGACTCTCTTTCGTATTTTTATAAATGACCTCTTGTCTACTACTTCTAATCCAATCCATACCTTCGCTGATGACAGTACCCTCAGTAATTCATATTCGTTCAATTACTCACGTCCTTGCTCTTTGGCCGTAGAAGGAACGTCAACGTATGGTAAACACAATCAGGGTTATCGTGAATAAATATTCCCTCGGAATTTTTCTTCCGAACAAAATAGGAAAAAAAATCATCAGGAAAAAATTAAATATCGCGATTGCGTTGACAATTCCCCTGAATTGTTATACATGATACCTATTTCTTTTCCGCGGAATTATTTCCACTTTTACCTAATTTTTATTCGAGGAAAAATTCCGAGAGAAAATTTATTCACAATAACCCTGATTAAATTCCGATCTGGACAGCATAACCATATTGGGTTCGATAAATAGAGTGGAATTTAATGCATCCAAAACAAAATGCTGTCTTCTGTCTCTCAAGTGAAATAAAGACCCTCAACCATTATCATTTAATGGCACTTGCATCGCTGAATCCGGAAGGCTTGCCATTCTCGGTATGTGCATCAATAACCATCTTGGATGGAACGATCACATATTCGAAGTCCCCAAAAATGCTGCAAAATGCCTAGGATTTCTTAAACTGTGCAGGAAATACTTTACCCCTTCTGATCTGGCCACGATCTACATGGCATTCATCCGCCCACAGCTGGAATATAACGCCCAGATCTGGTCTGGTGCACCCAAGACCGATCTGCATATTCTAGATAGGGTACAGAATAGAGCGTTAAAACTTATACGTGATACAGACATTGTTAACTTCATAGTTTCACTTGAACATCGGAGAAATGTCTCGTGGTTTTCCCTTTTTTATCGCTTTTTTTGTAAAAAAAAATGCTCAAGCGAAATAGCCAGTTGCATTCCTCCCATTCAAAACTTCACCCACAATACGCGTCATGCTTCGAATGCACATCAGTTTACCCTCAAGCCCACCTTCGGACGTACTGTCAAATATAAAAAAATAAATATTATATATATGTATATACATATATAAAATATTTGGCGCAACAGCTATTTAAGTGCCAGGGCCAAGCTTTTCGCAAACATTCATGTTGCATGCGTTATATTTTTCACACGAATGGAAGAGACCTACAGTTTAGTGCCGTATCCGAAGGGCAATTTTGTTTGAGAAGCTTTTTCGAGACAACAATACTCTCGGATGTTTGTCAGACGTTCGCGAGAGGTGGGACCGTGAAAAAACTTGGTGGTGTTTTCTGGGATTCGAACTTGAAACCTCACGTCCAATGATCCGACACATTAACCACTTACGCCACAGCGCCCACACTGTCAAATATAGGGATTCGTTTATAAGCCGAACAACAAGTTCTTGGAATGATCTGCCAGCCTCTGTATTTCCTAATCATTACAACCTTCAAACATTTAAAGCCAATGCACACCGGCATCCCCTTTGTCTCTTTCCCCTTTTCCCATCCGCCCGTGCCCTGAGAACCAGTATAGGGGTATTATTGATCCCTTTGGAACGCGCAAATTATAAAATAAAAGCATATGTACTAATAAATTGATGAAGGGTGATCTCCGTCTATCACATCCAAATTAACCGATTATCTTAATTTGATGAGAAACAATAGCGAGTATTCGATTAAAATGGGAAGTCCCTTATTGCTATCAACTATGGTAGTTGGGACAGGAAGGATGAAGTTGCTAAAGGGAAATATACATCATAGTCCCCTAATGCCTTGCAATTATTTCCGTCGTTTAGTTTTTTTCTCACTATCATCTTATATCCTCTTTCTGTCTTAATCCTTAGTTTCGTTGACCTGTTCACGTTAGCCAAACTATAATATATAACTAAACTTTTATAAAAACTCTCACTTATGGTCATGGAATCTGGATATTGAACGAAATGAGATTCGTCTGTAGTGTTACTGGATTACTAGAATGGGCAACAGCAGAGTGCGCGGGACACTCAACGTTGAGCAGATACTCCTAGGTAAGCCTGGGAATATATGGTTACATCAGGACCAACATCACAGGGACCCATCTGGGGAATTATCCTGATAATTTACAGTCAGTAATGGGGGATCCTCCTATGTCGACCACTTCAACACCCTGTGGGTTATCATCGAACAGTGCGGAGAAATTCATTGGACTCTTACATGCGAACTGAAACATGTTGACTACGCTGACAATGTATGCTTACTCTCTCACAGAATTATGGGCAGCAGATGCGAAGGGGGAGGTAGGCATCGTCGAGCTGAAAATTAATACGGCAAAAACTTAAATTATCAGCCTTGGAAAAAACTCATCGGCTCAAATGTATTCCTGGACAACCAGTAGAGACAGTAGAGGATTCCCAGTATCTTGGGAGTATTGTTTCAAACGATGCTGGAACCGAACTGGATAAAGCCAACAGGATCGCCAAAGCAAAGTCCACGTTCGGGATGTTGTCCAAAATATGACGAAGCAATGCAATCACCAAGTTAAGACTATTCCACTCATACGGATGCAGCACATGGAAAGTGACCATTACTATCACTAGAAAGCTGCAAACGTTTGTTAATAGAGCCTGGGCAACATCTTAAGGATTTGTGGCCCAATCGTATCTCTAACGAACACCTCTACCAGAGATCGGGTCGGGAATCAATAGGCACAACCTTCCAACGACGGAAGTGGCCGTGAATTTATCACGCGTTCCGAAAAGGTAACAGTTCCATAGTTAACCATGGTATGCAATGGAACCCTTTAACCCATGATGGCAGGATACCTGGCGGTCCGAGGAAAACATGGCGCAGAACAGTCGAGAAAGAGGCACGGCAGCTGGGGAAAGTTAGACACATTGCCTGAAACCGTACGCGATTGCGCATAGTCATAGTAGAGGGCTTAGGACCCACAAAGGAATACAGAACATAAGTAAGTAAAAAAGTATGGTCATGAAATCTTAACAGTTATGGAAGTGAGATTCCTTTGTAACGTTACTGGATTAACTTGCAGAGGTCGAATGAGTGATTTTGCGAGACACTCAACGTTGAACAGCTGCGTCTAGATACGCCTGGAAATACATGGTTACATCATGACTAACATCTCAGGGACCCATCTGGGGATTTATCCTGATGTGTTGAATTCAGTGATGGGCGATCAAGCATGTAAAAATAAAAATTCGTAATTCCTTTATTTTCTGCAAGTTGTGTCTTGGTGTGACGATTTGGTCTGGGTTGAATTTTTTTCGAAGGGCTGTTAGTGCTCACACTTTACCTAAGCAGACAGATACGTCTATGTGATCTTGAGATACTAATGGCTTATAGTTTAGCTGGCGCAGTTGTGAGAATCTCCTTTATTGATCGGACAGATGATGCATACTTTCACCAGATAATATTTTGTAGATAGGTTGGTGTACATACATATGTATGTATATGTAATCATTTGATAGCATGAGTTCATTAGCTGAAGTGGTGTCGTGGAGGCTGCGTTGGCCAACTTTCGCTTTGAAATGCAGAATTATGCTACGTACATATGATATGTCGCATATTTAGATTTTCTTTCCATTTGTTTATTACCTTCATAGTTGAACCAAAAATTTCCGAAAAGCAGCGGTAAACTACAATTGATCATTTTCGGCATACATCGATATTATTAGGAAAATATTACAAAATCAAGTGATGAACGACGCGACTGTGGACGGGCAATCGGCATTACATTTTTTATATCAATGGCATCAAATCGACTATCAACATGACAAACATGTATGCCCATGACATTCAACTCTACCAGAAAGAAATAAAAGTGGAAAAATTGGGTTCTCAAATAATCAAAGAAATTATACATACAATACATTTTTTTTAAATATAGTAAGTATGTCACCTCCTTTAACAAAATTGCTGAAAATTGGATTTTAACTAAAATCAATCAATCAATAAATCCGCTAATTGAGTGTTCCTACGAAAATCTTAACATTTGTTTTTCTAAAAAATTCTACACTCCATAATCGATTAATGAATATCAATTCAACACAAGACTGTATCTCTTGCTAAGGAAATAGAAATTGTTGGTAATATATTTACATATATATATATAATCTGATCAACTTTTTGACAATTACAGTATTAAGGTCTGCCATGTAGCTGCCAAAAGGCCGCGTACACCCTGCTATACCAATGATACTAATTTTTGAAACCGTTGTAGCGTTTGGATAGTTGTTTTTCCTTCACTTTCCCCCACCAGACTACGAATGCATAGATTAGGACAAACATTATTCAGATAAAAAAAATACAATAAATATTTGGCGCAATCAGCTCATGGAAGCTCTAGGGCCTAGCTTCTTACAGCCACTGAGGTTATGTGCATTATTTTTCCCGCACGTTTAAAAGAGACCTACAGTTTTATGTCGTGTCGGAGGGGCAATTTATTTAATTATTTTTTCCGAAAAACTTACTTTTGAAAACTCCTCTAACCACTCCTCTAATTACACAGAACAAACTCCACTGGGCGATACACAGCTTCATACCATACAAATCCGCAGGACCAGACGGCATAATACCAGTCGAACTACAAAAGTCGTCGGACCTTATCTTGCAGGTGCTAAAAATAATTCTAAAAAGCTGTATAGATCTGGTCCATATACCAAAAGTATGGAGAGAAGTCAAAGTAGTTTTTATACCCAAAACTGGCAAATGTTCTCCTACAAGTCTGAAAGATCTCAGACCCATTAGTCTATCATCATTTCTTCTAAAAACATTAGAACGATTGATTGATATCCACTTACGCAACAGTATTGATACAAAACTTCTGTCAGTGCCCCAACATGCCTATTGCAAAGGTAAATCAGTTGAAACGGCATTACACTCGGTGGTTCGTAATAATGAGTACTCCCTGTTTCACAAGGAACATACAATGGTAGCTTTCTTAGATATAGAGGGTGCTTTTAACAATGTCAATGCATCAGCGAATGCAGATGCACTCTCAGACCTAAAGATAGACAGCTCACTATGCGAATTGATCAATTTAGTGCTTAATGGTCGGATTATCAACACAGATCTAGGTGGCACGTCGTCTAGAAGATCTGTCAGTAGAGGCACTCCGCAAGGTGGTGTTCTATCTCCTCTCCTTTGGAATTTGGTGGTTAATGAACTATTGACAATACTGGAGGGTGAGTAATGCAAGGTAACTGCTTATGCAGATGATGTTGCTATAGCAATCTCAAGAAAGCACCTTAATACTTTAAAAGAACTGCTACAAAATGCTTTACATAAGTTATCCAGATGGGCGGTTCGGTGTGGTTTGGGTGTAAACCCACATAAAACTGAACTGTTACTCTTCTCAAGGAAATATAAAATTTCGTTCATCGATCCTCCCTCTCTTAATGATATCTTTAATTTAACTTTCTCTGATAAAGCAAAATATTTGGGTCTTATCCTGGATAGGAAACTAAGCTGGAAACCTAACATTCAAGAAAGAGTCAAGAAAGCTACAGTAGCACTTTTCTTTTGCAAAAAAGCTATTGCAAATAAATGGGGTTTACAGCCTCGAATAACTCACTGGCTATACATCTCAGTCATTAGACCGATACTCACATACGGGGTGATTGTCTGGTGGACAGCCTTAGAAAAAGCTATAAATCGCCACTATGTAAGCAAGGTCCAGCGTACAGCTTGTCTATGCATAAGCGGAGCGCTACGTGCGTACAACTCCCTCTATATATTTAGCAAGCGAATGGCAGCGAATGCAGCCGATCGCCTTGAAGCTACCCAACAGTGGTCAAGAAAAGAATTTGGCCACGCCTCCATTCTGAATAAATTCACCATCTCTCCCGAAAACACGGACTATACCATCCCACGTTTAAATTTTGACAAGAACTTCCTTGTCACCGTCCCTTTCAGATCACTCTGGAACTTCTATATTGACGCCTCAAAAACTGAAGAGGAGGTGTAGAGGTGTTTTCTCTGACAGGCTTAATCTTAAGCTCTCCTTCCGTCTACCAAATCATTGTAGGGTGTTCCAGGCGGGAATAATGGGGATTAAGGAGGTTTTATCTTGGCTAAAGAAAAACGTGATATCCGCCAAGGACATCCGTATCTTTTCAGATAGCCAAGCTGCAATCAAATCCTTGGAAATGATCTCTATAAATTCAGTTGTAGCCCTGGACTGTTTAATATTCATCTTTGTTGGGTGCCGGAGTATAGGGATATTCCGGGGAATTGTAAGGCTGATGAGCTCGCCAGAATAGGAACAAGTGTACGCATCTTTCCAGACAAGGATAGTCTAGGTATACCAATCGCTACTTGTATATTTAAGTTCAAGCTGGATGCAATCGAAAGAATAAATCTTAAGTAACAAGTGGTACAACATGTCTAGCGACTAAGCAGATTTGACCCAAGTTGGATCTGAAACGCTCTATGAAATTGGTCTCTCTCAATCGATTCGATTCGCTCTATTATAGGTGTAATTACAGGACACTGTCTAATAGGCAAGCATGCAACAAGGCTTGGCGTATATTCAAATAATTTTTGCAGAAGCTGCATGGACGAAGAAGAGGAAGAAACCATTCCTCACCTTCTTTGTGTGTGTGTAGCTCTCTCCCATAGAAGAAAGCTTCACCTAGGAGCGATTTAGGCGATCTAATAGATTTAGACATCAGGAGCCTCATTCGCTCCATTAGAAGGTCTAATTGGTTCTAACGAGTAGGCTGGGATCACATGATCCTTCGTAGTACCATAACGGACCTCCTTGGTCTATGTGTGTTGGCGTAAGCTGGCAGCCACTTCAACCTAACCTAACCTAACCTAACCTACTTTTGAAAACAATAGTCTTGGATGTTTGTCAGACATTCGCAAGAGGTGGAAATGTTTTATGAAACTGTCTCAATTTACTCGAAGATCATGTGTAAAAAAACACCTTCAGTGTGGCCTGGATACCAGGACAGAAAGGCTTTGAGGGCAGCGAATGGGCGGACTGCCTAGTGAGAAGAGACGTCAGCCGCCCACTTATTGGTTCTGAACCCTTTTCTAAGGTAACACGGAGTAGTATAATATAAACCTCAAAATAAAACAATGGGAGGTTGATGGCGGGCGAAATACGGGCCCAAATCCACGGGCTTAAGACAGACAGAAAAGTTGATCAACCTCGACAAATGCAAAGCTAAGAAGCTACTTGAACTCAGCAAAGAAGACTTAAGGACCTTAACAGGCTATCTGACTGAACACTGCCCACTCAGGCACCACTTACACAAAATAGGAGCAGTCGCATTTACCGGCTCGCCAACGCACGCACAACCTGCACTCTCGGAGTCTGGGCCACAACTGACGACTTCTCTCTCTGTGCTTGTATGAACGCTCCAGATAGTTAGTACAAGTCTTATCTTGTACCATACTTACTTATTATGCCTTACTTACATTGTGCGAACTCCACTCGCATACACTACAGGAGTAGCAAATACAGATGCATGCCGGCCATGTGAGAGCAAAAGAGACGGCCGAACATATTCTATGTGTATACATCGTGGCCGCTAGAAAAAGATGGGCTTTACTGAGCCCTGGAGAGATTCAGAACATTGAAACTAGAGCTATATTGATGTTCATCAAGAGCTTTAACCTAGTTCTCGGCTAAACACGGGACTAGCACAATAGATCTTATAGATCGCAGTGCGTATAAGATCCTAGTATAGTACACTATAGTATAATATATCTAATAAAATCTAAAATCTAAATCTATTCAAAAAAGTTTGTGTTTTATGGGACCTTCCATGGGTGTGTGGAGAGAATATTTCTGCTTTTCTACTCAAATAAATTTGTCTTGCGGTCCTTGATTATGGTCCAGCATTCAGTTAATATTAAAATTGCCAAAATGCACTGATTTAAATTGACTTCCTATTAATAAAAAAATGATCTTGTAAATTTATAACATGGACGAAAGAAACTTGATTCCTGCCCAACAAAAATCCAGCTAATCAACAAGCTATAAAGTCAGTTGCACTTCCGGATGAATAGAGCTCAAAGAGAAAGAAGAGGTTTGAAGTACGAGTACATTTACATTTAGAAATGCGTAAGGCAGTATAACTGAAGATTTAAGTAATATTTCATTTACGCACTTCTAAATGAACGAATCAAGTAGGTGCCGAAGTATTCGATCCCAATTAAAAATGGTCTGCACCATTGAGACAATCTATCGCTACCTTTCAAGCTGAGGTTTATGCAATCGAGCTCTGCAAGATCATCACAAAGAAACCCTAAGCAACCGTAAAAGATCTTAAATCCTTCAACTTTGTGTCTAAGCTAGATGTGAACAGCCTACGAACTCTTCCACACCTGGCTCCTGGCCACAAAGGCATCACTGGCAATGAAGTTGGTGACGAACTAGACTGTTCAAGTAGGTACCCAATTTCCTTTCATTGACCTCGAACCCCTGTGTGAACTAGCTGTAAGCCAAATAGAAACGGAGCTAAACCAATGAAAACAGTATGAATAGTTTTTATACTGGAACGCACATACAGGCTTAAGACATGCAAATAAATTAATCAATATCTCCAACAAAAGAACCCCACAGGCGGATCAGTAGAAATGCGGTGAAGTGGGAGGGTTGTTATCCCTTGTTTTCGGATCATAGCCTCGCTGATAATAGGAAGAAGAAGAAGAAGATCTCCAACAAAAGAACGAAAGATATTCTACTAATTTTCACTGATTTCTTAACTGGTCATTGCTTACATACCACCTCAAGAAAATTGACATAAGTTAATCAAACATTTGCAGATTATGTCTTGAGGACACATACATACATACATATTTGGCGCGACGGCTCATGGAGGGCCTAAGCCTAGCTTCTCACATCCATTCATGTTGCGTGCGTTATATTTTTCGCACGAACGGAAGGGACCTACAGTTATGTGTCGTATCCGAAGGGCAATTTGTTTTTGAGAAGCTTTTTCGGGACAACAATACTCTCGGATGTTTGTCAGATGTTCGCGAAAGGTGAGACCGTGAAAAAACTTGTTAATGTTTTCTGGGACTCGAACATGAAACCTCACGCGCAATGCTCCGACACACTAACCACTACCACAGGGACACTGGCTTGAAAAAGTGCCGGCCGAACATATTTTGCACGAATATCTCGCCATTGCTCGAACCAGAATCAAACACGTTCAGAAAGAGTTTACCTACCCATCTGACGTTATCTCCTCCTCTGCTCAAATATCCTAAGTTACTATGAAATATTTCCATATAAAATTCCTAACAAGAAGATGAGTTCCCATCAGTGGAATGGTGAAGCTTAACAAACTAAATGTATTTTCCTTTCATTCACTTAAGCTTTTAACAGCCATCCAAACGATCAAATAAAACACAAAAACAGTCAAATTCAAATGTGTCTGCCATCATAAAACACGTATGAATTCTTAAACTCCTCTCAAAGTCCAGACTCTTTATATCGTTAACTTTAAAACTGACTTTAAATTTGCTCCATAAAATCGAATGGAATATCTCCATCACTTTCGGAGTCAAAACCAAAAGCGCTCTGGAACACATATACCTACCATTCGGACTGAATATTTCATAATGTCACACATAGTAAGACTTTAAAAGCAAAATGGAAAATACTACCTCACCGTACCGCAGTAAAGTTTCCACTCAACACTCAAATGACTGGAAGAAGAACACAAAAATTGAAAGTTTAAATATTCAAGCCCTGATGCAAGCCCGTGTGACCCATTTGAGGCACGTGGCATGAGAGCTAACATCTTCCCATATGCTCGCCATAATATATTCCAACAACCTTTGATCCCCACGAGACCAATTCGAAGCTAAAAAAAACTTCACACGCCCTGAATTTTGCCACATACGAGTATGTATGGTGCGATGCGTAGCGATGACGAAATTCTTTGAAAACGTCCCGCGCCACACCTCACACAGGAGTTGAAATAATTACTTTAATTGATTGCCCCCCGGATGGAGCGAAAGGAAAATGCTAACGCACTTGGTCATTTGACCAATTGAACACTGTTTTCCACTTACGTGAAGTATACGCGTCCTTTCTTGTGCTGCGGCGCTCTCCAAATCAGCTTGGCTCCCAATTTATCCCTATTGTCCGAGTGAGTTATGGCCGAGCACTCTGGAATCGTTTTTGTGTTATCGCTCTGCTCCCATTGACCGATCCATTCGTTAGTTACGGCATCACGCGCCTGGATGAAGAATCCTCGGAACACATGACGATTTTCGTAGGGGTAGATTACAACTGCAAATATTCAATCCTTAGTCCTGTGTATGAAGCAAGAGAACGCGGTACCACCTACCTGTAATTTTTTGTCCTGGATTATAAGTCTCTGCGCTTGCAACAACTTCGAAGGGATTCGTATTCAAGGATTTTGACCTAGCCTGGCCGTGATTAGGTTGGTTGGCACGTTTCTTGACACAGGTATCGGCTGGCGCTCCATCGGGAAAACAACTAACACTGTTGAACACAAGCATCCCGAAAAATATTAATCCAATGGCACGAGTGGAATTCATTGCGATCTATTGAAAGTACTCGTATCTATATTTGCATCTATCACTATGCGGAATAAGTTGTTGTATGGTACACGTCGCGCGGTGAACTACGATTACTGTCCGATGGAATAGAGTAAAGATCTCTTTTAGTCGCCGTTAGGTTTGGGGTTTTTAAAGCCTTTCGCTATTAATCGAGATGTTATGGAGTGGGATTTTACCAGTTAAGTGGTACTGAATTAAAGTGCAGCTCAGTCGCTCGGTTGAGGTGGGAATGTTAGACGGTGCTACAGATAGAGGTTCACCTAATTTCAGCAAGTTACCATACCGGTAGCGTTGTGCGTTTTTGTTTACGTTGATGCTGTGTAGTTATAAGTAGTGTGCCATAATCACCCCTTAAAAGTTCGAGTTGAATATCCAAACGAGTGTGATCGAGTGGGGTTCATTGAATGACTGTGTGACGCATTACCGTGCAGGGAGTGAATGATTTAGGCCGGTTTTGTTATTTTCTTTTTTTTTCTTTAATCGAAATTTACGCATTGGTCGGGTTTTTTAAATGAAAAGTTTTTCACTGGAGGGAGATTTAAAAAAAAAAATAGCAGCCTCTATCGTGGGAATGTAGGTTACTTAGCCAAATGTCGAAGTTTTACTTGATAAATGGTTAATTAAAATTTTTTTTAGATATGTTTCTTTGGGAAAATCTGCATAACAATAATTAATAAACGAAAGCGATTTGAACTTCACTTTGCCATTGAATACGGCACAGTGTGCCGCCTAGGGTAAATTTGGAAGAAAAAAAAAAACACAAGAAATCTGAACTGTGACTGATGGTCATACACTCTTACTTTGCCTTTGCGAGAATAGTTCACCCTAGAGCTCCCTCTACCATCCAATTTTTCTGGCGTATATAACAATGAGAAGTGGTTTCATGATTGTTATGTCCTTACAAATAATTGAGTCTATTTTGGGTCAATGCCCCACAAGACTCCATAAGATGTTCCGGAGTCTCATTGGACTCATTGCAGAATCTGCAAAGGTTTTCATCTGCTATATCTAGTTTCCTCAAATGCTCCCTGAGTTTGCAATGCCCTGTAAGAAAGCCTATTAGGATGCGTGGATTACTATTTTTGTAAAGTCAGATGCATGGTTCGAATCTTTTTCGTGTGCAGCATCCCAGAAGTATCATAACTTGCTTCAGACCAAGGGTATTATTCCAGGTTCTCGACATGTCTTCTTTCTTCATTTTGCTGAATTCTTCGCGAATTCCCTATTTCTCTATTCCGCATAATGGTTCAGGCCCATTAAAGGCCTCTGCTGCTCTTTGTATTGCAAAAATGTCTGCTGCTTCGTTACCCTTTATCCCAACATAACCTGGTACCCTGTAGAGGGTTACTTTATTATTTCTGCCCAATTCAGTTTGTACGGGCATTCTCACACAAGTTTCGACTTCATGACACGAAGTCAAGTACTTTGAAAGGTGCTTGACTGTCCGACAATATTGGTACGTCGCAATTACTATAACTTTTCGAAATTGAGTTGGACACATCTACATAATCCGTCTATAGCACATATTTCAACCTGAAAGTGTTTTGCCCATAGGTTCTGAGTGGGTGGTTCTCGGCACAAACACGCTGCTCCTGATCCTTCCTCAGTTCTTGAACCATTTGTATACCACTTTATTGTGGTTGTCCGGTTCCAATCTTTCTTATTACTTAACTTCGTACGAAAGTTGCCCCCGAAGTTAAATTTCCTGATACTGTCGTTCCTGGGCATTGACAGAAGGAGAAGTTTCTTGAGAAGTGCATCATATTCTATCGAACTGATGCATTTATCCCCTTCAATCCCTTCTTTTGCCATCCTTAGCGGCGTCCGCTTTGCATGGCTCTAGGAATGCTTCCATGGCTGCAGTTGGACATATTCTCATGGCCCCAGTGATGATGACAATAAGATATTGTTATACGAGTATGTACATCAGGTCAGAGACTAAGCTGTTCTGAACCACTTTTTCTGACTTTGGAAAGTGATGTCCAAATATTATGTTTGCTTCGTCGCATATAGCTTTGTTTGAAATTCTCTGGAGCAACTCACTCGCTCTCAAAAGACCACTATTCCTAGCAAAGCTATTACTGAACGTAAGACTTACTTAATTAATAAATGCCCCCTTCGCTCGATGTGGCCGGGTCAATATTGTCGTCGTATCTTAGCTTTTTGGACTACATCCAAGGTTTAGTACAGCTCATTGAGTTCGCGGTTAAATCTCTTCCTCCATTCGTTACCCTCGCACACGGGATGTAATATCCGGCGAAGTATTTCCTTTCGAAATAGTTCAATATTAGCTTTGCCTCTTACCTATTGTCCAGCTTTCGGTGCCATATAACAAGACTGGTAAGAATAGCGTTCTGTAGAGCTTTAGTTCTTTTGCTAAACCGAAGTAACAGTGGTTCCCTAGAGGTATTTTTTGTAAATATCAACGAAGGTATCGTTTTTGTGGTCAAAAGGCAGTTCATGCGATTACATGAAAATATAAAGTTCTCACTTAGCTAAGGCTTACCAACTCCTACTCTTCACCTCCACGTTGGTGACCGCTGGGTCATCTTTCCTGGTACGGATTGGGTTGTCAACATCTTTGGAAGGTTTTGGGGGTAGCGAGAGAGCGGGAACTCACAAGCCAACACCGGAGGCACAATCTATTACAAGTCTGTACAATTGCTTGCATACGCCGACGATATAGACATTATCGGAAGAACTCAGCGGGGTGTCACCGGTGAGTTTGCAAGCATTGAGGCGGAAGCGGCCAAAATGGGTTTAGCGATAAACGGAGGCAAAACCAAGTATATGCTGTCAACAAGAAGGGAAAGCCAACACCGACGAATTGGACAAAACGTCACCGTGGGCAGCTATAACTTCGAGATAGTAAGGGACTTTGTATACCTTGGCTCTACTATAAACTCTGAGAACAACATCAGCGCAGAAATCAAACGAAGAATAACTCTTGCCAATCGCTGTTTTTTTGGGCTTATAAGGCAATTCAACAGTAAAGCCCTATCTCGAACTACTAAGGAGACTCTGTATAAGACCCTGATCATCCCAGTCTTGCTTTATGGCGCTGAAATATGGACTTTATTAAAAGAGGATGAAGATATCCTTGGTCGCTTCGAGAGAAAAAATCTTCGTAAGATTTCCGGTCCCATTTGCGTTGACGGGTTTTGGAGGAGAAGATTCAATCACGAACTATACGAGCTGTACAGCGACATCGACCTAGTCAAAAACTGCGTATAAGACGTCTGAGATGGCTAGGACATGTAGAGCGAATGGACACCAACGCTCCGGCCCGCAGAGTCTTCGAATCTAACCCCGAGGGACGACGCAGTAGAGGGAATCATCGCCGTAGGTGGCGCGCACAAGTTCAAGGGGACCTCGACCAACTTGGAGGGCGCAACTGGAGACAATTAGCTAAAGACCGAGCTAAATGGAGAGGCTTGTTGGTTGAGGCCCAGGTTCACCCCGAACTGTAGCGCCACCTAAGTAAGTAAGTAAGTAAGAGAGCGGGAAGAGTGCTTCCTCACTAGGGCAATCCTTCTTGTTTCAGACCTTTTATACTTATTATACCTTTCTCGAGCTGCTTCAACATATACAGGCCGATAAGGAATTTCCAACGTTAGTCAGGACCTTGACATTGATATGGTGGTGGGATAGTCCTTATTGGGTCAACGTTAGCACCCATACTCCCGTAGTGAACTACTGTCACTGGTGAATCTGGCTCGGCTCCAGTCCTAGGGCTAACTGCAAGGATCCCAAGTTGGGGGATGTGCCATCAGGGTATCTGCCTTACCATGTAACACAAAGGCCAGTTATGAGAGAGAAGGTAAATCTCATCACAATCCATTTAATAATGCGGTTTATCATAAAGCGTTGATAAACCACTCAGTATCAACTTTACTGAATGCTCTCTCAATATCCAGGCCATCTCTACTACATAATACAGGCAGGTTTTGATTTGGATAGTCTTTGACTTTGTATTTACAAAGCTTAAGCCGTTGATATAGAGATCTAGAATTCTTTCGAGTTCTTATTAGTGAAGGCCAAAGTTTAGGGATGTAACTCTTCAGCTTTTCACTGATGTTAAATATAGAGGCGTAATCTTAGATAGTAAGCTGAAATCGTTGAGCTGAAATCGACTCGAGCTCTCAGAATTTCGTGGCAGTGGCGAAGAGCTTTTGGTACGACGTTGGATCTGAGAGTTACACTGGTTGTATATAGGTATCATCAGACTAATTTTCACCTATGCGTCTGCAGTACGCATATTCTATACTTACCAGACTACAGGAAGTTACTGGAGCCATGTGCACTACTTCTGGCGAGGTTCTTAATGCCATACTGAACTTGCTGCCGCTAATATGCCCGCTCTCGTTATGTTCGGTTACTAGGTGTATTTCTGCGAGATGGTCAATTGGAAAAATTGAAATGAGCTTCTTCAGAATTTCACTAATGTACATATTCTTGACTGACGGCTCTAGCATCACTAATAAGACTGGAGCTGGCTAGTTTTTGGACAATGGTTAAATGGAGACTGTCTTCCAGATAGAACTTTTTTCAATAATTGGAATTACAAACTGAATAATTAACGAGAGCCGGCATGATAAAAGTATTAAATATGTAGTGACAGTCAGGCTGCATTGAAGGCACTTGAAACTCCCACAAATTACTCAAAAGTTCTTCTTGAGCATAAGAACAGCCTAAACAAGCTTTCCAAATGGAATAGGGATTCACAGCAGAAATGTAGGCAAAGAAATCTCTTACGTGCTTCCGATAGAGGATTCAGAGGCTCTTCCTCTAATTTTGGAATCAATCATTGGTGTCAGTTTGGCAAAAATCTCATACTGGATCGATTTTTTATGGTATGTTTACATAACAAGAGATGGTATGGTTTGAATTCTTGCAGAACCACCAAGTGCAAAACCTCTTCCCAATCTGAGTAGGAAGGGATATGGTAGGGTTATTCACAAGACATAGTGCATGTGGTTATCACATAACCAACATAGGAATCGTTGCAGACCCTACATGCAAGTTTTGCCTCGAAAGCGATGATAGAATAATGCACATTTTCTGTGAGTGACCTACTTTTGCAAGAACAAGACTCCGCATCTTGAGCTTCAATGTCATGGGAGTAGGTTCAATGCAATCTCTAACCCTAGTCGAAATTTTGGGTTTAATTAGGACTATATGCTTTTCTCATTGATTTTAAGTACAATGAACCGCTTTTCGTGTGAGTATTTGTGATGAACAAACCTGCATCCCCTCTATTCATTTCATTTCATAAGATTAAGGAAGTCAAGTTTCCTCCGAAGTACGTAAAAGATTTCTGATTTTGTATGCTTTTGAAGTTCCGCAGGAAATATATTATCTTGCCCTGTGAGACACTGCCTAGTAGATCAAAGTAGAATTAGGTTCGTATGCAACAGCTAGGATTACAAATTCCATAAAGACTTAAAAGAAGGCATAGCTGAAGCAGTTGCTTCGATATATGCGTTTAGCACTTCAATTCTTCTATAGGTACAACTACATCGATAGCTGATTTAGTTCTGCTGTAGACTATAGTTAAAGCAGGTCACTATGTATACGATCAGATGGTAGCTTACCAGATTGTTGTTAAAATGTTTAGGTTCGCTGAAGGCCGCAGCTTTAGATTTCTTATAATCATTTGAATGGAAAGTTTATTTGTCGCATACCTCTGACTAAAATCGAGGGTAATAATTAATATGTAAGTTAATAATGAAAAGAAATGGGCTGTTTGCATGCACAATACAAGTAGGTACTCTTAACAAACAACCAATGTATTATGACATGTTGGGAAAAATGTCATCGAATTATAACGTTGTAATTGGTCTACTTATCAATGAAAAATCTTTTCAAACTACATAAATCATTTGCTAACTGAAAAAAAGCCAAACCAGTCCACAAAAGCATTAAAAGTACACGGAATTAAGTACAAGCGAAAAACCTCACATAATCATTACGGATTTGCAAAATCTCATGAAACTACTCGTTTTGAAATACTATTTAACGATCCAGCAAAAGCTGCGCAGTATAGGACAACCGGTGGCTGGCGGCGACATCCAACTATGGTAAGCAATTGCAATATGTACCCATCTACTCTTGTATTTGATGTTCATTTTGCACCCCATAGCCAATGCACTGCACATTGCACCTCACTTCATTAAAGATTCAAGTCACGTAAGGGAGCGATTGTAAAAGGATTGTCGACCTCGATTCTGGTGCATTGAGCGAACTAAAAAGTAGAAACTACGTGTACTGTAGTATGAGTAGGTATACATATAAGCATTGTGCTGCAATGTAATGACAAATTCAATGGTATCACTGCATTGAAGCGAAGTGAAGTGAGGCAGATATTAAAGAATAAGTTAACCATTTTTTTTTTATTCTATGAAAGTCGTCATAGATACATGCCCCTTTTAAGCAAAGAGCGGCAACATATTTACCTGACATACGAACCGACCTTAAGACATAATTTTTAAGATTGATTGTGAGAATATTACTTTGGGGCTTCTACAAGTCCTCATTATTTTTACAAAGTAATGCCCAGAACTAATGCCACCTATGTAAGGAAAGGGCATAAAAACAAGTCTTGAGGCCAGAACTTGACTTCTTAACTTCTGTACCACTTACCTGCTATTCTTTTTATTTTCCTTCCATCTGCGATTTTAAAGTGTTATAAGACCAAGATCATTTAGGAAACCTCATTAGTGCAATTAGGGATTTACGAGTAGGTGCGCTAAAGTTGCTAATTTTCTCTTAAGAAAGCTTACGTGTGCTTCTAAAAGCTTAGCAGGTCCTAAGTACACTAAAAAACAAACTTAAGAAAATTAAATGAAAGTAAAGCACTTAGCTCCACTTTTTCAGTTTTGAAGCCAGTATTCACAGGATATGATGATGATTTATTGAGAAGAAGTGTCAACATTTTGTAATCCTACATTGGCCCAAGCACAAACTTCTGGCATTTCATTGAACCTCTAATTGACTGTGTTATCTTTTGTAATTTCTATAGGATTTCTAAGCATACACCACGTCAAAACAAATCTACTGGTCCTTGCCACTATCATATTTCGAAAACTAGATTACAAAGTCTTTTATATAAATGCCGTACATACAAATATCACTAGCCAAGTTGGTGCAGACATATCTACCCATTTGCCTATTCTTATGTCACGGTTTTTGGGCATTAGGATGAATTCTTTTGAAAATTCGAAGCCAGTTTAACTGAAGGGTCAGTTATTAAGCGCGATACATATTTGATTTTAAGTAAAACAAGTTGTATTCGACGTTTACAAATACAAATACAAATATTTGGCGCAACAGCTCTAAAAAGTGCCAGGGCCTAGCTTCTCGCAACCACTCATGTTGTGTGTGTTTTATTTTTCACACGAATGGAAGGGACCTACAGTTTAATGCCGAATCCGAACGGCGATTTGAGAAGCCTTTTCGTGACAACAATACTCTCGGATGTTTGTCAGACGCTCGCGAGAGGTGGGACCGTGAAAAAACTTTTTGGTATTATCTGGGATTCGAACTTGGAACCTCATGCGTAGTGATCCGTCACACTAACCACTTACGCCACGGCGCCCACGACGTATAGTGGATTTTTTTACTTCAAATTAAAGAGCATTTGATACCTTTATGTTTAAAAAATAATACCGTTCAAATGGCCTCCATCGCTTTGCTTGACGGCGGTCATCCGAGAGGTCCACTTTTGGATGACTCGGACACATACCTCGTAAGTTGGCGTCAATCTCGCCAAGGACACGAACGACGTTGTTCTCAAGGTCAGCAATTGTTGCTGGCTCATTGGCATAGACCAAGAATTTAACGTAACCACAAAGAAAAACCTCTAAGGACGTTAAATCGCACGATCTTGGCGGCCAATTGACGTTGGTTCTGCGTCCACCAATACCCAAATGATCAATTTCCGGCCAAACAAACTTGGTTAGCATTGTCCGGTCATTGACATACTATATATGGACTGCTAGTAGCCAACTTCGTCTTGGTTCCAACATTGGCGCTAACTCTCTTGGTTCGGAGCGGAAAAAATGAAACTCACACTTGTTTGAAATTTCATTGGATGCAGTTGGGTGTGCAAAGACAGTGTTTTCATTGATATTGTAGCATTGACTACAGGATGGTTTGTGTACCAAAAGCTAAAACACTGTATCTTAAACTGTAGCAACGACATCTATTGCAAAACCTGTTAGCAGTAAATATTCCAACCTGATGTGCTTACGTTCCACAATTGTTCCACACAATATCCCAATATTCCAGGATCCTCGATTCACCCGGAGAAACATCTAGCATGTTCTAGAACCCCTTGCAATTTCATATAAATACCCATACCACAACCACCGTGGACACAGTTGCTTATAAGTGAATACAGCGATTACAAGAGATATTCGACCAGTTGTGAAAACAAGCGACATATCGAAAGTAAATCTGTAGCGGTTTAATTTGAAACAAGTAAAGAATAAAGTGATTGAGTATTGTGTTAAAGTAAAGTTGGTGTTTGATAATAAATAAACGATTAAAATACACAAAGGACCGTTTTATTTAAACGAACCCCAGCAAGAATATTACAATATATTACATAAAAAATTGATTCGTAATAAATATACGAATATTGTGGAATTTATGGGGCAGTAAAATGAATATATACTGATTTTTTATTCAAATTTTGTTGGTTCAATCTATTGAACTAGCACATTTTTGAGGTCAAATCTGCTGCAAACAATTCAGTTAAATTTCAACCGTTTTACTCAGCAAATCCACACAAACCCAAGACGTGTCTCTACCATTCTATGGAGAAATTCAAAATGGTTGGCATTTTATTTCCATATTCTTCCGCTTCAAACCAAGAGGGCTAGTTATGTTGGCGTCATTTTTTGGGCAGAGATTATGTGCAACTGACATTACACTAGCAGTCCATATATAGTATGTGGCTGCTCAACCAGCCACTGAATCACTTTCCTCAAATTTCTTCATAATTCGCGGAATGTTGAGCTTGGAAGGACGTTCATTACGACCGTAAATCGTACGTAACGCGCGGAACGTTCCGCGAATACCACTCGAATTTTGATGATAAATTTTTGTTGAATCGTGTAGCGCCCCATGGTAAAATGATAACTATGACAAAACACAATGACAGCAATGACAGCAAAATATTTTCAAATATGGTCGCAGTCGGCTGTCAGAGTTCTATCATAGCTTCTGAATGACCCTACAATTGACAATATTTGTCAATTATTTTACTAGAAGTCATAAAGTTTTGTAGAAAAAAAAATGTGTAGTCGCTGATCTTCTCCATAATTCGCACAATTTATAGGGCAACACTTACCTATTTTTAATAAAGTAACGCCCAACTTAATTGGAGATAGTTTATCATACGGGAGTCATGTATTGAGTTGTCCGGAAAGTTTTGAACGTTTGTTGGAGGTTAATGTTTCATCCTCTGCTATCAGTCATACATTTTGAGAGCACATGATTGGTCAACATCACTTGAATGGTGGCATTTGACTGCGTCGATCAATAAAGTTTGGCCGCGAGCAGTTGAAAATATGTTCTTTTTTATTGACCTTTTAAGTCGGCGATCGTTCTGGAAGACCCCTATGAATAGACGACGATCCAAAAGCAAGGGCAAGGGAGTTAGCGAGACACTAAAAATTCCTAGAAGTACTGTTTATTAATTTGGTAAGTTTTAGGTACATTTTTGGCTATGATGTTTGAGTTTCACACAATGGAAATGGAACCGTTTTTGCAATGAATGGACACAGAAGATGAAAAGGGAATTGTCTACGATAAAATAATAGTACAGAAACGATCTTGAGGTCAAACTGCGGAACGGTCAAAACAAACACTGGAGCTGAACATTTTAGAGATGAGCAAAAAATCACTACCTGTGAATTATTCACTGAGAATGAAAATTCATATTCGCAGCCTGTGAATGAATTAAAAATAAACTGTGAATGGTTAAAACGTGAATAAAGAATTCTTTTTCATATCACATTTTTGTATACGCAACTGTTCAGTACTATGTGATAAAAGTGCCAAACAAGCGCATAGCACATTATTTGCAAAACCTTAATTTTGATAACTGTCCATTTCTCTATTTTAAATTCCATTCTTTGAGTTAATCCGAATGTACGTTAGACTTTCCATAGTTTCTTTTTACATTCATATTCGTTATTTCTTAATGTACCTTTGTACATTAGTTTCGTTTTTTTTCGATTTAAACAATTACCGAGTGTGGACGCATTGGTAAACATTTATACACAAGACATTTATACTACACAAATTAATTTAACAAAACTACAGCCATTGAATGTATTGCTTATACAATCATTACACATTTACCCAACCTTAAAATTAATTTTCGATACACTTTTACACAAAACACATTCATCCCAACGCAGCAATAAACGGTACAGATACACAGTAAAAACGACGAGCAACGAACAAAAATGTACAAATCAAACCGCACAGAGCTGGCACTGCTCAGTACAGAGCGACGAGCGAATAACGAACACGTAAACATTAATCCGTTTAGAGCGGCTACTGCTCAATGAAAAGTGACGAGCGGATAACGAACATGTACACATCAAACCGTTCAGAGCGGCTACTGCTCAATGAAGAGCGACGAGCGGATAACGAACAAGTACACATCAAACCGTTCAGAGCGGCTACTGCTCAATGAAGAGCGACGAGCGGATAACGAACATAGACCGTTCAGAGCTATGTATACTGAAGTGGCAGGCAGCAAAGGATAGAACAAAGCAAAACGTGGTGAGAGAAATGCCTTGGGTGCACAAACAACATGCAGGTATATGAAATGTATATTATTCGCTGTGTTATACCACAGATAGGAGAAATATATATTTCTCTTGTATGTAGTTATATTCAAAGCACAAATTTACTTATTTGTGTGTTTGGTGTGTACAAGCGCGTACATAAAAAAAATAAAAAATACTTTTAAGATGCCGCCAATAATAGAGCGAAAAAAGATTAGTTTTATTTTGACTTTTTTACGGAATTAGATGAGAGTTTCGCATAATGTAATTTTGCCAGGCATAAGCAAATCAAGTGGGGTAAGTTTATTTTTTGAATTATTGGGTCGAAATATTTTTTTACGGTATTAGTACTAATAGAGATAGTTTACGCATATATCCACACATGCATATTAACGAATTACCTACGAGTACATTTTACGATACACGAAGTCAATGATATAATAATTTATTGAAGATAACAGAAAAAGATGTAAATTGTACTTTATTGTCATAGTAAGTGAAGAATTTTTATTCTTAAAAAAAAATTACTCCCATACATTCGGATTCACAGGTTATATTCACAGTGAATAAGAAATCACGTTCACAGTTATAGCTGTGAACATAAATTTACGACTTAGCCCAACTCTAGAACATTTATTCAAACAAGGTAATGCTCTGTATCTGGTAGGATTTCAAATGCATACTTCACTGTGAGCTACTCCCGACGAATCAGACCATTAATTCCGATGTGTACTGCAACCAATTGGAGAACTTACACCAAAATATTTAAAAGCAGAGTTCGGAATAAACAAAGGGTAGTGTATTGTAACGCAAGGGCTCACGTATATTTGATCACCCGCAGAAAATTGCACTGCTTACCAACTCCAACATATTCACCGTGCGAACGGAAGGTATGCTTACAAAGCTGACTAAGTTGCTTACTTACTTACTGACTTATGTCCTGTATCCCCTTGTGGGTCTCTACTACGCATACGCGCCATCGTGTACGGTTTCTGGCAATGTGTCTGAGTTCTCCTCAACTTTTCCCTAACTGCCGCGCCTCCTTCTCGACTGTTCGGCGCCATGTTCTTCTCGGACCGCCAGGTCTTCTGCCATCCTGAGTTAGAGGGATCCATTGCATAGCATGGTTCGCTATGGAGCTGTCACACTTTCGGAACGTGTGACCAATCCACTGCCACTTCCGCCGTTGGATAGTTGTGCCTATTGGTTCCTGACCCGTTCTCTCGTAAAGGTGTTCGTTAGCGATACGATTGGGCCAGAAAATCCTTAAGATATTGCGCAGACACCTATTAACGAACGTTTGCAGCTTTCTGGTGATAGTAGTGGTCACTCTCCACGTGCTGCAACCATATAGCAGCACGGATTCAACGTTGGAGCGGAACAGTCTTATCTTGGTGCTCAAACTGATTGCATTGCTTCGCCATATTTTGGACAACATCCCGAAAGCGAACTTTGCTTTGGCGATCCTGTTGGCTATATCCAGTTCGGTTCCACCATCGGTCGAGACAATACTCCCAAGATATTGGAAATCCTCTACTCTCTCTACCGGTTGTCCAGCAATGCATATTTGAGCCGATGAGTTTGTTCCAAGGCTGATAATTTTAGTTTTTGCCGTATTAATTTTCAGCCCGACGACACCTGCCTCCCTCTCCACATCTGATGTCATTTGGTGGAGGTCCACAGTTCTATGGGATGGCATACATCGTCTGCGTAGTCAAGATGTTTCAGTTGAGATGTAAGAGTCAATCGAATTCCTCCGTTTCCCGTCGACAAAGCTGCATGAAGCACATCACTAATCACGAATAGGAATAATATTGGTGAAAGGATACAGCCTTGTCTTACCCCACTTTGGATCTCAAATTCCTCAGAAAACCTTCCCCTGTGCAGAACGTGACATTTGGAGCCTTCATATGTAGCTTTGATAATGGCTATTAGTTTATCGGAAATGCTTCTCCTGCGTAAGGCACGCCAAATAAACTCCCTGTTGGTTGACACTATCGAACGCCTTCCCAAAATCGATGAACAGCAGGTACAGTGGCGATCGATATTCAACACACTGTTCGATGATAATCCGCAGGGTGTTGATGTGGTCGGCACAGGAGGATCCAGAGCGGAAACCTGCTTGTTCGGCATCGAGTGTGCAAAGTTGCTTTGCAGATTGTAGACGTCGGAGGTCGGGCTGTGCAGGTACCCATCTCTGATAAAAAATATTTTTGAGACCTTGTAGTAATACAGGTGTCTAACTGGCAGAACTCTTAGAGACGAAAGGAAAATTATGGAGTGCGTGAGATAAAAAGCTCCAAAAATCTTTCGAATAGTACATTTTTGTAGGACAAGGAGTCGATGCATTTTTGTATGGAAATCTCCTCCCAGCACCCAAATACCGGATTGCAATTAAGAATGAAATATTCCAAAATAGACGATTCGTATTATTTATACAGAATCTACGCAGTTGATACAAACATCGGGTAGATGAACGCAGATACTGCTTTAGAGTCGAAATATGATCAAACAAACCCATATTTTGTTTAAAACACCTAAGTATTTGAAGCTAATTACAATTTCAGCTCTAAAGCAATTCCCACTACACATTGCATCCACATCAAAACCAACGGAAAAGAAACAGTAGCACATGAACAGTTTATAACAAGAACAACTTCGAGAATGAAAACAGATTTCGGGATCAGGAGATTCCTGCATTCTCAAGCTAAAACACATTTGTTTTGTTGCTTACCTTCAGTTTGTTCTTGGTAAACCTTATATCAGATAATAGGTTCGGAGGGCTAACAGAGTTACATGCGATGCCAAGGTCATTCGCAAAAGCCGTTGCCTTTCCGGCAAAAGGTTGGTTAAACAACGAGTTTATGTAGACAAGGAACAATGTAGGTCCAACGACAAATTTCAGAGGTACCCCTGGTTCTATATTTTTTAGCATTGCTGTAGCAGTCTCCTTATTTTGCTTTTTGCGCTCTATCTGAGACAAACGACTCAAACCACCTATGCATAATGCCTCGAAAAGCAGCCCGGTGCAATTTGCTCAGGAGAATGCCGTAGTTAACCATATCGATGGCCTTGGTTATGTCCACGAACAATCCGCCACAACTTTTTTTCTCATCGAGTGCTTTGTTTATTGATGAGCAGAATACTAGGAGTGCATCTTCGGTAGAAAGTCCTTCTCTAAAGCCATATTGCATAGGGTTTAAGAAACCCTAGTATTCTACTCTTGAGAAGTGCTTAAGTACTAAAAGTACTCATGAATATAAGGAATTCATTTAATTCATAATCGGTACTCCACAGCTGACTGTCGGTATATTCAGTGATGGATTGATAGTAAGGCACACTAGACGCCGGTATAGGGCATCACCACAGAGGGGGCACCACAAAAGAGATTACTTTTTTTCCTAGTTAGAACTATTTATTAGATTGTAAGTTATCAGATTCATGATTACGGTAAATGGTGCCTTGTGACAAAAGAGTCATTGCTCACTTAGACCAACAGTTTGGGTCCATTATGCCCAATTATTTAACCCTGGAAACACTGTAGAGATGGTCTGCTGTTAGAACCACCTAGATAGTGATATGAATCCCAGGAGGTCCATCAGCTCAACATTATTTAAGTCCTCCAGCTTCGAGAAGAAGTAACTACCAAGAGTCATCATTCTTCTAACGGACAGGGAAGGACAATCATACACCAGGTGACGAACAGATTCCATTTTTTCTTTGTCTCCGCAACTTCTAAAATAGTTGCTGAGTCATTCGACATGAGTGCCAATGGTACAGTGACCCGTAATTATGTCGGAAATGATCCGTGCGCTATGACAACTAAGTTTCTCCAGAGAGGTTGATCTTTTCTTACTAAAGGCCGGCCATAGCACCCTGGCCGTTGCACATGTGTCCAGATGAGGCCAGCGTCCGTTTGCTTTACCGGTGGCTTCATTTTCTATTTTCTTCCATAGGGAACTGATTGGGGTCACTACAAAAGGGAGGGCCCGCAATATGTGCAGTGCTGGCCCTTTCCTAGCAAGCTTCTTAGCCCTTTCAAATACAAATACAAATATTTGGCGCAACAGCTCTTTAAAGTGCCAGGGCCTAGCTTCTCGCAACCACTCATGTTGTGTGTGTTATATTTTTCACACGAATGGAAGGGACCTACAGTTTAATGCCGAATCCGAACGGCGATTTGAGAAGCTTTTTCGTGACAACAATACTCTCGGATGTTTGTCAGACGCTCGCGAGAGGTGGGACCGTGAAAAAACTTTTTGGTACTTTCTGGGATTCGAACTTGGAACCTCATGCGTAGTGATCCGAAACACTAACCACTTACGCCACGGCGCCCCCCGTTAGCCCTTTCGTTTCCTTCGATTTCCATATGCTCTGGTAGAGGGTCACCGCATTGGCTCTAGATATCTCGACTCCTGCTTAAAAATGATATGCTTGCACAGGACTTTTATCCTTATTTTGTTTCTTTATGAATAAATAATTCCACTTATCCTTTGGAAGTGAAAATATCTAGCAACAGAACGAGAAAACCTAGGGCACAGTTCGCTATAGAAAATGGGGCACCAAACATTTAAATCTGACGCTGGGTACATTATTAGGGGGATTCACATTCTCAAATTTGTTTGACAAGCACGGCATGATTGCTGGCATGACAAGCAAATTTGAGAATGTGAACGCTTGCATGTCATGCCGGGAAGGAATTTCATTTTCAAGAAACTTTCAACCGGTACGCATCATAATAAGAGAAAATAAAGATTGGAATTTTGGACGTAATTGGAAATTTTGGACGCTTTTTTAGTCATTCTTTAGTTAAAATTCGCTTCCTCTCATTTATTTGCTTTTTCTTCTTCTTTTTCTTCATCTTTTAAAATTTCATCGATTACGCGAGCTGCGATCAAAACGTCCGCCGTGGTTAAAATTCTAATGAGAACTCATGTTTGATAGCATGTTTGACAAATGTGAACGCTAATGGCTTTCATCTATCAAACATTCATTATGCCGAGCTTGCCAAACAAATTTGAGAATGTGAACCCCCCTATTAGGAAAGCGTATATATTTCAGGAGCTCGTGTACTGTAATGTTTCTCCCAATAAAATTAAAGAAATCCTAACATTGTTTGGTTTAAAATTTTAACCATTTTTGGTTCATGGCCAAGTCCAATTTATAAAGTTCACGGATTTCGGCATGCTTGAGGGCTGATCTCAAGGAATGTTATGCGTGCATTATTGGGTTTCAGAAAGAGTGTTTTCTTTTTGGTCGAAATGAAGCAATTGTTATGAGCGCTAAGAAAAACTTGTTTATCCCATTTTATCCCCTCATCATTTTTTTCAATAACATCCTTCCGTTTCAAAATCCCATCTGCATAGTATTGCGCTGGCTTGGAGGCGAATAAGTCACCTAAGTATTGTTTGACAGCGCTAGGGTAATCAAATAGTATGAGTTTTTGTGCGCGATTGCTTGGAATTTCCTGTTCACTGCCGCAGTTTGTTGACCGGAGATGTATTACAATTCTCATGTAAAATATGGGATAAAGCTTTCAATTTCGTCTGTATCTATAAACTGCTATTTCATAACCGTCAATCGTTTTTAAATGGTTTAAGTCGGATGCGTACTTATGCATTCGAGAGATAACCAATTTGCAGCTATTTATACGGCAATCACCTATGCATTCATGTTTGGGAGGCCAATTGCTAAAAGCTCTTCTTTACTAAGAATCCCAAATAGATAGATAGATAGATATTTCTATTTATTTTCTTTTAAAAACTTACAAAATAATTTTTTGTAAAAATCCTTTTTGCATGGCTTTGCCGTCTGCCAGATTGACAATTGTTCTTATTAATACAATAGAAATAAAATATTTCTTTTAATTATATCAAACCTTTTTTTTTTTTTCCCCGAGGGTAGGTGAAAAATCTTCCATAGACACTATGAGAATAGCAAGCGCGTGCTCATAGTAGTGTCAGATTCTTACCGATTAAAAAAAACACCACCCTTCGATATAAATTTGTTAGATATCGCAACTAAGTATAAACTTATCAAGCAATTTTTCTATCACGAAATAAAAACGTTTGGCAGGTTACTTTCCACTGAAGGATCCTGCATATTCCGCAATCTAGACGAGGTTAATCATTATCTCGCCACGTCGAAAGGTTTCGTCCTTTGTAGTCGGCGCAATAAATTGCTCTCATCCAAAATTTGTAGGACTGTATTGTTGACATGTCCGATTAGTCGGTTTTTATGCTTTCTCGCGAAGCTTCTAGTTTCAGCTTCGATTGTCGGAATTCCGAGATCCCTGTGGATATCGTCGTTTCTACTATACCACGGTGCTTAGACAATTTCTCTTAGCACTTTATTTTGAAAAGCTTGTAAAATATTTGCATTTGTTTTCTTGGTACAACGCCAAAGTTGTATACCGTAAGTCCACACCGGCTTAAGCACTTCCTTGTATAAAAGCAGTTTGTTCTCAGTACTGAGCTGGGAATGTTTTCCGAGTAACCAGTACATTTCTCTATATTTGATTTCGAGTTCTTTACGTTTCATTTTCACGTGCGAATTCCATTTCGGCCTTGCGTCGAGTGTCATTCCCAGGTATTTGGCCTCGTTTGCAAAAGGTATTCGGGCCGAGTTTAGGAAAATTGGCAAGTCATTAATTTTCTTGTAAGTGAAATTCACGTGAACAGATTTAGATTCGTTGAGGGCGATCCGCCAGTCCCTCGTCCATTCATTTACATTATTCAGTGCGTTTTGCAGTCGTTTCTTCGATTGTTTTACCTACTGCTAGGATAGCAGTGTCATCGGCAAACGTAGCAAGGATAGTGCCATCTTCGTTCGGTATATCACGAGTATATAGCAAATAGAGAAGCGGCCCAAGAACGCTTCCTTGCGGTACGCCGGCCGAAATTCCCTTGAGCTCGGAGTATTCGACTCCATGTCTAACACGAAAGAGTCTATTCCCGAGATATGATTCTAGAATATCGTGTAAGCATACAGGGAGCCATCATGCCACACCTTATCAAAGGCTTGCGAGACGTCAAGAAATACGCTTGAGCAAATCTTTTTTTCTTCAAGTGCTTTCTCGATTACGTCAGTAATTCTATGCACCTGGTCAATCGTCGAATGCTTACTTCTGAACCCAAACTGGTGGTCAGGGACAAGATTATTTTCTTCTATAACCGGTTGGAGACGCCTTAATAATATCCTCTCGAAAATTTTGGATATGACTGGAAGAAGCGAAATTGGTCTATACGATTTTACATCATTTGGCGGTTTTCCGGGTTTTAAAACCATTATGACTTCCGCAACTTTCCATTGGCTCGGCACGTGTTTTAATCTGAGTGCAGCATTTACAATATGGAGAAGCTTAATCAATGTTTTTCTATGTAAAACTTTGAGAATTTCTCCGGTAATCAAATCATAACCAGGAGATTTCTTAGGTTTTAGATTCTCGATCTCATGTTTGAGTTTCCTTAGCGTTGCACTTGTGAGCGTCAAATCGTCAGATGGTAGAGCCAGCCTATTGCGGCTGTCGTAAACCACTTGACCATCGTACGGTTTAAAGGTGTCTTCCAGGTGTGCCGCGAAGACGTCCGCTTTTTCTTTATCTTCCCTCGCCCATTCATTTTGATTAAATTTGATTGGCGGCGCGGAGACTTTGGGCCGTTTGGTGCCTTTTACAGCTTTCCAAAGTCTTCGCAGTTCAGGAGGTTCAATATCTCAGCTTCAGATTTGATATTACTGCCTAGGAAATTTCTTCTTGTTTCCCTCAGTATCGGATATTTTCCTATAAAATGGATTATATCTTCTCTTTCCGAAAGGTTACACATGCTGCAATAAATGGGTAATTCTTCGCGGTGTGGTATATAATTGAGCTCAACCAATTCACCCCCCATTTTGAATACTGATGAAATTAATTCTTGGCTGTGCTCGCTGCGAAGGTAATTTCTTTCGCATAAATTGTGGTTAAGGCGGCTGTATATTGATCGATGGATAGATGAAGTAGCCTGATTAATGCAGTCTTATCTATATTGATCATCTACCTTAGATATGAGGTCATATAGTGTATTTTTCGTACACAATCTATCTCCATCCAACAAATAGAAATCACTTCCGCAGTATCTTGCTAGGTCCTTTAGTTTCTCATACCATAGGCTCTCCTTTACAATCATATACAACGTTAAAAATTTTGGAAGTCTCTCGTCTGACATTTCTACATACGTATAGTCCACATGGAACGTAAGAGTTTTCACAAAAAGTGGCGACAATCCCGTTTCGATAATAATCATGTAGTTGGGTGTATTCCTAGGTAAATGAGAACATTTCTTTACATAATATTGAAGTAGTTTTCCAACTTCTTCATACTTTTGATATCCTCAGACTTGCGCCCCATAAAACAATATAGACTCGGCCACTGCTACGAATACTTTATATTTCACGCTATGTGCAACTTTTTTATTAGAGAAGCATTTTTGATCGTAATTCCTGCAAACTCTATTCCTCCCGATAGAAACTCGATAAGATCGTCGATCAACAGTGCAAATAGAAAGGGGCTTAAAGTGCATTCTTGTTTGAGTCCCATTTTAGTTTCAAACCAATTCGAGATTTCCCAACCATTCCATACAGACGACTCGTTACTATTGTAAATATTTCCAAGAACCCTTCCAAACTTAGATGACGTTCTTGCAAATCCCAAATAGATCAAAATCCAAATATTAAAAATATTCCCGAAAGCAATTAGATAGCGTTACATTCTAGTGTGGGATTGATATAACAAGGCTCTCGAAACTTGCTCATTTTTCCGCTGCTTTTTGCTACGCATATCAAGTTGGTCGAAGTCCCTTTGCACTTGTGGTGCGCCGCTTCCTTCATAGTGCTGCCCCTAAGATGTGTATTCATAACTCAACGGGTCGGAGCATTGATCTCCGTTTGTTCACATGTTCCTCCAGCCGTTTTACTTACTTCAATTTTTTTCTTATTGAACATGTAGTTGAACAGCCCTCTTTCTCCCCTCTACGTCTATATGAAACCAAGAAGTATTTGCCTAGTAAACGCAACTACTCGTAAATAGATCTAGATTTGACTGATATACCATATTTTGACGACATGTGTATACAAACATAAAAGTTAACTTGTCAGTTATACTACTAGTATTACTGTACTATTCTTGTTAGTTCATGGGACCATTTGATAAAAAGAGGAAAATATACAAATCTTCCGATAGGGATAACTTTCAAACTCATTTTTGACAGTTCTTTCACATTTATGTGTATTATTTTTTGACAAACCATCATTAACAGACTTACACCAGAAAAACGCTTCCGTATCATTCAAACCTAGGTGGCACTACAGTTCGGGGTGAACCTGGGCCTCAACCAACAAACCTCTCCATTTAGCTCGGTCTTTAGCTAATTGTCTCCAGTTGCGCACTCCAAGTTGGTCAAGGTCCACTTGAACTTGTGCGCGCCACCTACAGCTAGGTCCCTAGCTCGCTCTCTCTACTCGCTCGTCCCTAGGGGTTAGATTCGAAGCGTTGATGTCCATCCGCCATATGTCCCAGCCATCTCAAACATCCAATACGCAATTTTTCGACTAGGTCGATGTCGCAGTACAGCTAGTATAATTCGTCGTCGAATCTTCTTCTCCAAAACCCATCAACGCAAATGGGACCAAATATCTTACGAAGAATTTTTCTATCTTCAGCCTCTTTTAATAAAGTCCATGTTTCAGCGCCGTAAAGCAGGACTGGGATGATCAAGGTCTTACACAGAGTCTCCTTAGTTGTTCGAGATAGGGCTTTACTGTTGAATTACCTTATAAGCCCAAAAAACAGCGATTGGCAAGAGTTATTCTTCGCTTGATTTCTGCGCTGCGCTGATGTTGTTCTCAGAGTTTATACGAGTAGCAGAGCCAAGGTAGACAAAGTCCCTTACTACCTCAAAGTTATAGCTGCCCACTGTGGCGTTCTGTCCAATTCGTCTGTGTTGATTGTCCCTCCTTGTTGATACAATGCTTGCAAACGCACCGGTGACAGCCCGCTGAGTTCTTCCGATAATGTCTATATCGTCGGCGTATGCAAACAGTTGTACAAACTTGTGATAGATTGTGCCTCCGGTGTAGGCTTGTGAGTTCCACACAATCCGTTCAAGTACAATATTAAAGAAGTCACATGACAGCGCGTCACCTTGTCTAAGACCTTTTTTGACACCAAAGGTCTCGGTGAGGTCATTACAGATCTTGATGGAGCAGCGAGCGTTCTCCATCGTCATCCTGCGCAGACGGACAAGTTTGGCAGGGATGCCAAAACTAGACATGGCTTTATAAAGATCTTCTCTATAGAAGCCGTCATAGGCGGCCTTGAAATCGATAAGAAGTAGTGAGTATAGATTTGAAATTCTTGGGTTTTCTCCAAGATCTGCCGAAGTGTGAAGATTTGACCGATGGTGGACTTTCCTGGCCTGAAACCGCACTGATAGGGTCCAATCAGGCTGTTGATAAAAGGTTTTAGGCGTTCACACAATTTTTTTTTTTTTTATAATTTGCGCGCACTCAAAGGGTTATGAATAGCTTTAACATGTTTGCACACAGTGCGGGCGTTGGAAAGGGTATGGATAGAGAGAGAGAGAGAGAGACAGATTTAGGTGAAGTGGTTCTTGAAGCTCAGTTGTTTATGCTTCAGTAATTCTCCGGGGGTGGAGATTTTTGTTATCATTGTCTTTGCTTCTGATTCACAGTACTTTTTTCCCGATAACCGATGTCAAGGGCAAATCATCATCAACAGAGCGAACAATTTTTCCAGCCACATGACCAAGCTACTGCCAGTGTTATGCCTTCGCAGTAGTGTTCACGCAAGCTTTCGCAAATGATCGGACAGACTTTATAAATTTCATAAGAAATAAATAAATGCTTGCTGATATCAGGATTTGAACCATGAACCATTAGCGTGGCAATTGACGACGTTACCACTACACCATTGCCACCCCCTCACAATATCGCAGAAAAGATCTTATATGCGATGTTGAGGAGACTGATGCCTCTATTCCTGGCGCAGTTAAAGGAGTCTCCTTTCGTGTGCTTGCTTGAAGTCAATGCTTATTTTTATCGAAAAATCGTGTTTAGTGACAAGGCTCACTTTTGGCTCAGTAAGTGTGCTCAAGCAAAGTTGTCATTTCTGAAGTGAATCTTCGGTGTATACTGATAAATCGCAAAGTATTCCGGATTTGGAAGTCAGCGCATTATTGGTGAGATAGGGCGCTATTGGGCATCGTGGCACAGTAGTTAGTGTGTCTACTGGTTAGTTAGTGTGACCACTGTGCTTGAAGTTCCATCTTCGAATCCCAGACCGCACAAAAAAGTTTTTTCATGATCCCACCTCCCACGAACGTCTGACAAACATCCGAGAGTATTGTTGTCACGAGAAAGCTTCTCTAAACAAAATTCCCCTTCGGATAAGGCACAAAACTCTGGGTCCCTTCCATTCGTGCCGAAAAATATAACGCGCACAACACGTGGTGTTGCGTCAAAGATATATACATATGTATATAGTCCTAAATGCTAGAAAGAGTGGCCCGAAAAACAGCAGAGGAAGCCAAATGCCTGAAGCCGTGTTCAAAACATAATGTCATGAACCATTCTTCATAATAAATAACGATTTTTGATTCAAACTCAATTCCTGTCGTTATTATTTAAAAAAGAAAGTTCTACAGGTCTTAAAAAAAACACCCTTTACTTACTCATTTGTGCAAATGGTTACAACATTGCGAAATTGAATGTTTTCTTTGACTTTACTAAAATTTTGTCGCAAAATCTTCACATTTTATGACAAATACAACGTAACTTTGCTTTTATTAATTTTGCAATACTTACAGTCAGCAGCACTATTCAACAAATTTCAGAGCAGAAGTGCAAAATAGATAAATTTACACTAAGGAGTGACTGCCTATACAGAAAATCTAAAATCTAGTTGGATTGCATCCTATCACTCGCATTTTAAATCAGCTTTAACTCAGTGAGCGTATCTTTAGGATTTTTTTTAATAAATATATGATACTACTCGTATACCTGTTTATGTATGATGTAAACTTTGAAAAGCGGCAAGTTAAGCAGTCACTTAAATAAAAGGCTCACCGAATTTTTATTGTCTATCTCTCGTATCTATCTATGTATTTAAACACATAAGTACATTATAATGTGGCAATTTATTTGCCACGTTGTCTACTCGTTCTTTCGTTTAGCCAGCGTATTGCGAAATTACATTTTTTCTTTCATTCTCATAAAGCTGAGCAAATTACCGACTCTCTCTCAGTGAATGTTTTCAATTTCTGATTGTGTGGCTTGATAATCACCTGATTGTTATTAGTGTGGCCAGAGTGTATCCCACTTTTTCCGTCGTTGAAAACATATATTTCTGGTAAGTTGCCTATAAAATTGGAATACATATTAATGGAATTAATTAAACGTCCAATAAAATTCATAAATCTAGTAAGCTTAAGAAATTCTAGTTAGTGTGTTTTCACAAATTTTTTAAGGTAATTTTTTTCATGTGTACCCCGTGAATTTAGTCAGACATTTTTTGTGAGTAAGCTTCGTAAATCCATATACGAAAACTTTCAACTGTCATTTCAGCTGAGGTGTAAGGTGTTTGTAGGACTCAAATGCATTGAATTACGGATAAAGTGAGAATTTAATTTGAAACTAAAATAACATTTAAGGTTTCTTCTCATGTTCCTCCAGCCATCTTACTTACTTCGAACACTTTCCTATTACATATGTATGTATGTAGTTGACCAGACCTTTATCTCCTCTCACATTACGTATTTTTTCTATTTATTTGAAAACAATAATTAATTTAATAATATAAATTTACCCAATTGTGATTGCTTACGCAAGTCTTTTAATGAGTTTACATATCTGTGTGAACCTATTTACCTATTTACAAGCGCAAAAATAGGTAATAGCTAAAAACAAACCCTATTGAGAAATTTTTGTGACCCTTCTTGTAGATATTCTTTCTGTGCAATGAAGATGATTATTGACCTTATATTTGATTTTCGTTTGTTTCCTTTTTCATTTAATTTAGTTCCATAGATTACAATATCAGATAATTTGTTAAATACATAAAATATTCTATAGTTGTATAATTTTACACAAAATTTAAAATGCCTAATGATGCATATCAGAAGGGTCGCAAGCTTTTATTTAAGGCCCACAACGCACAAAAAGAAAATGTTTAGGTCCCGGGAGGAATTTTATTTATTTAAGTTATGGATACAAAGTTTGGCTTGTGCAGTGTGCATGTGCAAAAGCATGGTAGAACAAGCCTTGATTATCAGCGTGTGATAATATATAAAAACATGTTTTTCTCGATCACCCTTGCATGAAATCTTAAAGTGTTTTGCTGATTGGTCCACATGGCAACTGACCAAGATGGTTGAACAGATTAATTTTATTTGTGTGGGTGCAATAAGTAATTTGATGCGGATAAGTGGCTAAAACCTGACATGTAATTTGGGGACGGCGATGGTGTTGTGGTAACGCCATCGATTTCCACACTCATGATTCAAATATTGATGTCAGAAATAAAAAGTCAGTCCGATGCAAAAGCTTGTGCGAACATTATTGCGAAGACATAACACTGGCAATACGTTGGTTATATGACTGGAAAAATTGTTCGCTCTGTTAGATGGTTGATATGCCTATGACATTAAGTGGTCGAGCCAAAAGTACTGTGAATCAGAAGCAAAGACAAAAATAACAAAATCTCCCCCGTTCGCTGGACGCCACCTCTGGAGTTTTTCTGAAACATAACATATGAGTCTCAAACGACTATACCAACAAATAAACGTCGAAGAGAAGTATGTGCTTTAGCTCACTATCAAGCATTTTGCGAAAGGAATTGGTAAGATTCCAGCTGCACCACCAATCCCAATTTGTGAAATGTGAATAGCTGCAGAAACATAATCAGACTAATTAAACGAGACAACTTTTGTGACCAATACGTGATCAACATTGGGATTATAAAAAGCCCGATCTCTGCGTCTTGTTTCAAAAGTTAGGACGAAGCACTTAATATTGCAGAATATATTTTAAGAAGTTTAATCTGGGTGACACTACAGCTCCACATATTTGCGAGTTTAAGGTTTTGTCACCCTAGGCTATAAAATGCAGGACACTCTCGTCTTACTTTCGTTGCATTTTTTCTAACTGTAATACTCTCAAAAATGTTCCGCTTTAGGAAGCTTACTCTGTCTATACTTACGCCCATCATTGGCTCAAAAGCCATGTCACTGGGTCAAAAAAACTTCTGACTGCATGGCAATAGTAAAGTAAGTGAGCGTTTGTCGATGTAACTTGAGTGGACTAAATCCACTCTCTATTACTGGTCAAAATTCTGAGTTTTGTTAAGAGTATACAGAAATTTGACTTAGTAGTTTTTCAGGATTGAAAGTATAGTGAACTAATTTCGCGTCTAAATGCTTGCGATCAATTTTCCTTCTGACTCACATCAATTTATTCGCTTATTGAATTTTAGATATCGTAGAAATACATTTTTATTTTCTAGATTAATGGCTATTTTAGAGTGGATTGTAAAGCAAAATACAATCATGAACAAATATTTGACTTTTTAGAGATATATTTTTATTATATTAATACATATGTACATATTTTACTTAAAAAGCTTCTGGTCACACTGATTCTTGTATATGTTTCCTGCTGAATTCTCTTCTGCCATTGTGTGGGTGTCTTCTCCCCAAGAAGTACATTCTCCACTATCGCCAGTCTATACAAGCTCTCTTATCAGCCATCGAGTAGACACAGACATTGGCAACCCATACAATCCCGTCTGACCAGAAAAATAGTTTTATATGTGCAACAAGCCTACGCCGGCTTGCCACCATTCCAGCGGATTAAGTTTGATCACCGATCGCTTCGGTTGCTCTAAATCAGTAAAAAAAAGCCATCGTGGTGAAAGGTTTTAGAATTTTTCGTAGTGTGCTTATTTATAAATTAAAAAATGGAAAGGAAAATCATTAATTTTGGTGCTGGACCGGCTAAACTACCTGAAGAGGTAAGTTGCACACGTTTTCGGCACACGTTCAATGACCTTGAGATAGATCGCCTGATGAAAATAATTCCGCAGGCATATTCATAGAACTACTTTCACTTAGAGGTTCTTCACGTGTATTGTAGGTTCTGAAGGAGGTACAAAAGAACCTCATCAACCATGAGGGCTTGGGGATAAGTGTCATGGAAATGTCTCACCGTTCGACCGGGTATTTTAAAATCAATGAAGGTGCTCTCCAGGATCTAAGAGAACTAATCGGCGTTCCTCCCAATTACAAAATCCTGTTTATGCAAGGCGGGGGCACGGGTATGTTTGCCGCTGTCTGCCTCAATTTGATGGGTCGGACGGGAACGGCTGATTACGTTGTGACAGGTTCATGGTCAGCGAAGGCAGCAAAGGAAGCCGCTCAGTATGGTACTGTGAATTTGGTTTTACCCAAAATGCAGAAATACACTACAGTTCCGGCACAGGAAACTTGGAATTTGGATCCCAACGCATCCTTTGTGTACTATTGCGATAATGAAACTGTCGATGGTGTGGAATTCAATTTCGTGCCAGACACAAAGGACGTCCCACTAGTCTGTGATATGTCATCGAATTTCCTATCGCGTCCTATCGACATCAGTAAGTTTGGACTGATTTTTGCCGGAGCACAGAAGAATATTGGTACCGCAGGGATTACGGTGGTGATTGTGCGAGAAGATCTGCTGGGGCATCAGATGAAGGTGACACCATCAATTTTGGATTTCTCCATTACAGACAAAAACAATTCCATCTACAATACCCCACCGACTTTTATGTAAGTATGAATATGTTTAAATAAGATTACAGAGGGGCGGTTTGTGTGCTACAATTTTTGTGATGTTATCAGATGCACTTATGTGCATCATCTTAGGGTCGCAGATGACGACAATATTTTTCAATTTACGCAATTAGAAGTGAATAGTAACTTAGTCACTATGGGCACTGGATTGAGATAAGACAGCACGATTTGTTTTTGAGGCAACGCTTTGGCTTTATTTTTGGAGAGAAATAAATTTATCAGGCGTTGTCACTAGACTTTGATAGATAATTGGATTCCCAAAATAGAAAGCGGATTAATCCAGTTGGAAGTATGTCAGCTTTGTTTTCAATAACAAAAGGTAATGGTTCGTTGAAGTATCCGATTGAACTAATCTAAACGAATGGCACTTGTTCTAATTATTATTATTGACTTGACGCTAATTTCAATTAGATTTTTATTTTTTTTTTTAGTTTTTTAATATGTGCCTCAAGATTATGACCACTGTTAGCAAGACTTTTCTGCACGAATTTAATAAGGCGTATGTTTTGACAGTACCGAAAGTAGTCAGCCTCAATGATAGTACGTACCACTAAAAGGTTATGGTATTTAATAAATTTACTGTCGATAGTCTGGCAGTTACGAGTGTAAAATCTAGTGCTGTATCAAACCATATGCACTCGTTGCTTAGTAACGGGTATTCCATGAAACCCGAAATAATGTTTCGTTATTCTCAAATATAGGGTGTGACGCTTGAAATTTGGAAACAAAAATATTTATTTTTTTTAAATGAAAACGCACGAAAATATAATTTTTTTTAACTCATTTATTACATACTAGCGTAGTAAAAAATAAATTGTTTATAATACTAAAGTACTATAGTACTAAAATAGTGGGCAAACTGCTGGACCGACGCACAGTGGCTCATTTTAACTTTTTTGGTTGCAAAAATCATAACTCTTAAACGAATAAAGATATCGTGATAGTTTCTGCTTAAAGGAAATTCCCAGGGCTATCAAATTCGTGAATTTTGAGCAAAATGAATTACAGGGTGTTCCATAACCTTCTGTTGAAATAAGACTTTCTCACCACAGGGGATAAACATAATATTTTACTATTAAAATATTCAAAAGTTATTGATTGAAGTAATAACAGGGTGTCTAAATGCTAATCCGAGCAAACAGTGGTGAAAAAACTAAACGAACCATTTTTTAAATGTCTTCTTAGGTGTATCAAAAAGAATTTTTTTTATTTTGTGGCACATCAGATTGTATAATAAAATATTTCAGTGATTCATTTCAAATCAAACAGTGGAGAAAAAAGTAAACAGACAAAAAAAAATCAGATTTCTTGGAAACTTTCATCAACATCTTGGGTAGCGTCTAATAAATTTATCATTTCTGGAGAGTATTGTGCTTTGAGATCTTTTTCGGTTCTGACCTACCTTAACGAAGAAATGAGTGTGTCCGATAAGGCTGCAAGCATGTTGAAAAGATCTTCATTCTGCCGTATCCTTGAAACATTCCTCGTATTTTGATATCTATACTTCCTGTAATCTTTATTTTTGGACTCCTGAGCTTCTTTTGAAAATTCTCCAAGTGGTAACGATTGATAATAGATTATATTTTGACTACGAGCCAACATTTTATGAAGAGTAGGTGTGAGTTATTTTTCGGGATATTTTTGCTTTAATAACTCTGCTGTTTTCTTGGCATACTCCCCAAACTTGACAGAGTTAACCTTTTCCCTGCAATTCAAAACATTAAGTATGACTTCAAGCCTCGTTATAACCTCTCTATTGAGCTCAGTTATACGAGCTGTTACCTCTGATGTTTGAAAAACCACCTCGAAGTATTTCCATCATTGGTATTTCCAAATCCTTGTTTTGGTCTGTTCACATCGAGCCTAATTATTATTATATGACAATAATTTGGAACAAAACCAATAATAAATGTTTATTACTCATTCTAATAAAAATACAAATTTGGATATGAGTCTATAGTTTTTCACAGCGCTGCACTTCACCAATGAGACAGAGAGAAAAAAAAATTAAATTTGGTATGGAATACACGTGGGTTTTAATTTAAGCAAATCCCTTTATTTCGTAAATCGGCAATATCTGGCAGCTGCAATTTTGCACAACGTTTAACAAATAGCTAAGGTATAAAACCGTGTTAAATTTTTTCCCTGCCGTAGTTAACTTTTTCTTGCAGCTCTAAAAAAATGTACTTAAAAATATGTTATAATACAAAATTTATTAAAAATATCAAGCGACATTTTCTTTTCTTTTTTTTAATATTTTCATTTATTTAAAGAACAACACAACCGAACTGTAATTAAAGAAAAGCATATTGCTTGGTGAATATGTGAAGTTTGTATGGGGAAACATGAGACATCATATCATTTTTTTTTTTTTTACCGGAGAGAAAAGTCGTCCAACTTTGAAGAACTCTAAAAATCAAACGGCTCATCCAATCAAACAATTTTTTCTTGTGTTTGAACCTCTATTTATATTCCATTGAGAAACCAAATTTTTTTTTTGTTTCAATTAACACCGAAAATTTGAATTTTAGCACGATTTTTAGCATTTGGCGCCACAGCGTGACGGGTACCCGGCGTGCGTTTCTGCGCCTAACATGAAAAAAAGTTGGTTTAGTACTGAAGTACTATAGTACTAAAGTAAGGGGCAAACTGTTGTACTAATTCCGACCAAACTTTTCGATCCTGCCAATTTGATTTTTAAAACCTCTTCATAGTCTGACATCATGTTCGATAAACATTTTGGCCACTTGTATCCATTTTTTTTTTTTTTTTTTTGACAAATTTGTTCTATTCCACATACTCCTCCTCAGTTTTCAACTTAGCTTTCATTAGAGCCTAAAATCTTTCTATAAGGCGAAGTTCTGAGGCGATGCTCATCTTTTGGCTCAACATTTACAACATTTAAAGGCAAACACGAACGTATTTTCCGTTTCACTCATACGCCGTTTCTACTGCAGCGATTTTCATATGCTATATACCGTTGGAAAGGTATTTCTGTGCCGGAGTGCAGCGTGTTTTTTTTTTATTTAAAAGTCAAGTTAATAAGAAAGCCGCAATCGCCATAGGAAAATATGTAAACCAGCGCATATACATTTATGCATGCAAAAATAAATACACAAATCACACGTACAGTGTAAAGCCACAACTCTCTTGACATATTTTTTTCGTCCATCGATTCGTTGGCAGTTTTACACATTCAAGCATGGAATTTCGCACATTCACATATTGAAGTTCATGTATTCACAAATTGAGAGTAAGCACATTCATCTGTGGAAACATGAACTCACAAATTGGGAGTAAGCACTTTCATTGGTGGAAGCATTGAGAGAATGTTGAGAAACTGTCATCGTCGTTGATATAGGTACAGTGCGCGTAAGAATATAGCACAACATAAAAACGAATTGAGGTATATTGTATTCGCGCACTGTATATATGTCAATATAGGTATGCGCGTCGGATTTTATGGGCGTAAGAGAGCGATCAGAGATGCCACTTATGCATCTTTAAATTTACTACTTTATAAAAATGTTGTATCGCGAATTATACATACATTTTCAATGGCCCGCTAATCCTTTATGAGGGTCGAGGGGGTAGGATGCTCAGGTGGACTCTCCATCCTTCTCGATCCTCCGCCATTGACTCCAATTCATCAGGAGGAATCCCTAGGTGGCTCCAGGAGAGATGACTTGGTCCAACCATCTATTTCTAGGCCTTCCGCGGAGTCAACTACCTAATGGCACGGCAACCATGGCACCTCTTGGAAGCCGGTCTGGGGGCATACGCAGTATTTGACCAAACCATCGAAGCATAGATCGTTCCGTTCGGAGAAGTAGCTGCTCAACATTGAGCGCCTCGCGTACTCTGGTGTTGCGCACTCGATCGCTACGAGTTATTTCAGCAACACCGCGAAGGAACCTCATTTCGGCAGCTTGTATCCGCGATCTTATTCTTTCGGTCACTACCCAAATTTCATGACCATAGGTGAGAGTTAGAACATACACCGAGTTAAAAACCGATAACTTAGCCTGAACACTAAGTTCGGCCTTCCTTATAACAGATTGACCTAGCCTGACCAATTCTACAGGATAACTGGGCTTTGCTCCTCCTATCACTCGTGAATAAGACCCCGAGCTACTTAAACTTATCCACCTGCTTCAGTGGGACTGCACTAACATGCACTGAATGGGTTTTTTTTGGATACGACCATTACTTCCGATTTGTTCGCGTTGATCTTCATTCCAGCATCATCACAAGCGGCTACAAACCTTTAGAGTGCGCGCTGAAGTTCGGTTTGAGAGAATCCAATGATAACCAAATCATCCGCAAAAAGCAGATGACTAATCCTTAGGTCTCCCACTTTGAAACATTCCCCGCCACGACTGCGCTGCAACATCCAATCCATATACATATACAATGAAGTGGAGAGGTGACAAAACGCACCCTTGACGGAGTCCAACGCCCACAGTGAAAGGTATTGATTTAACACCGTTTATCCGAACACAGCTTCTAAAGTTTGCATATAAAGGCTGAATCGCCCTTAACAGGGATCCATCAATCCCATACTCCTGCAGAACACTCCAGAGTTTGCCTCGAGGAACCCTATCATATGCTTTTTCCAAATCCACAAAACAATTGTAGACAGGTTTAGCATACTCCCAGGCCTTCTCAACAACCATTCTGAGAGTGAACAACTGGTCGGTTGTGCTTCTACCGGGACGAAAACCACACTGCCCATCCCCCAAACTGTCCTCAACTACAGTTCTGGAACGCGTTTCTAGCACCTTAGCGAAGACTTTTCCAGGGAGACTTAAAACTGATATACCCCTATAATTGGCACAATCTCTTTTGTACCCTTTTTTAAAAAGAGGAACTATCACCTCCATTTGCCAATCACCAGGCAATCTATCACGCGAGAGCCATTGCACTCCCTCTTTACCTAAAGCCTTGAGCATTTCTGGCCGAATTTCATCCACACCAGCAGATTTGCCAACTTTTAGCGCTTTGATTGCCAAAGTTACTTCCTCTACCATAGGACTACTTTCCGCCCTACTCTCGACCATAGGTCTGTCATCTTCGGTGCCCTGTTCGGGATTGAGCAATTCTGAAAAGTGCTCGCTCCATCTGCGTAAGATGTCCTCCTCATTGGAAAGAAGTGTACCGTCTTTGGATTTGACTCCTTCAACGATATTCAACTTTTTTCCTCTGAGTCGGCGGAGAGACTATCACCGCCAGAACATCTTATTTGCAGATCTGTGGTCACGTTCCAATTTCTCGCCAAACTCCTTCCAAAACTGTTCTTTCGCTGTTTTCACAGCTAATTTGCAAGTTCTTCGCGCCTTAGTGTACCGATTACGAGAATCGAAGTTCCCCAAGTAAATCCACACCTTAAAGGCTCTCTTTTTCTCTCTGATGGCTTCTTCAACTCCAGGCGTTTTAAACCAAGCAGTTCTTTTCTCACCACCAGCCGGCACACCAAACCGCTTCTTTCCACAAACATCTCGCGCAGAGGCAATAACCGCTGTTGAAAACAGTTGCCATTCTTCCTCTACATTTGATGGAACAGTTGGAACTCGTTCAAACCTCTCAGATATTTGCCGCGAAAATGTCTCCCGTATCTCATCGTCCTGTAACCTCTCCCATCGTATGCGTGTAACCATCCTTGGTTTACGCTTTGGTAGGGGAGGCACTCTCTCGCTAATACCACGTTCCCACCAAACGAAATCCCAAGATTTCCCCAAATCTAGAAGATTTCGCCATACATTTTCAAGATTTCAAAATCAGGAGATTTCGGCGAAATCTACTTGAAATCCCCTTGAGTTCATCCAACTGTGATAGGTTGTCAAACCGAACATGCCTACAGCGTGAACTTTGGTTCATTTTGATGTTCATTTATAGATGTCAAAACATTAGTAGTGCGTTCCAGGTCAAGCGCAATTTGTGAAATTTGCGAAATATGCGAGTTTGGACTTGGGACTAGATGGAGTTAATTTATTTATTTCACATAAGCTGAAAGAATTTGCCGTTTCTCTTTCCTTGTGTTCGTAAGCATGCTTGACATACAAAGGAAAAAGGGATATTTCACCAATTTCTTAGTTGAATTTCGTTTTGTTAAGTGAAACAACATTCTCGGAAGGGGATATTGATCTCAAAATCAACACGGGAGTGAGTTGTAGGACACATAAGTAAAAAAAAAAAGTACAAAAACCTTATTTGCGTGATAAAAAAACAAAAAATTTGTATAAAGATCACCGATACGAAGCGATTTCTTCCCTCACTGGAACACGTCTCATGACAATTCTCATTTCGGCTATCTTTGGGGGTGGCAATGGTCTAGTAGTAACGTCATCAATTGCCGTTCTAATGGTTCATGGTTCAAATCCGGACGTCCGTAAGCATTGTTTCTCATGAAATATATAAAGTCAGTCCTATCAATTGCGAACGCTTGTGTGAACACTACTGCGAAGGCATGACACTGGCAGTAGATTGGTCATATGGCTCTATTACAAAAATTTCCCAAGTCATTTGGACACCACCCCCGGTGTTGCTTTGAAGCATATACAACTGAGCTTCAAACTCTCTACCAAATCTACCAAAGATATCTTTTCCAACACCCACACTGTGTTCAAACATGTTATTCATAGCCCCTTAAGTGCGCGAAAATTAAAAAAAAAAATCGTTGATTGTGGTTGTGAAAACCTATCTTACCTCCACTCCCGAGCATGATTAATTTGGTGATCTCAGCTGTTCCGAGATGTAAGGTATTATTCATAATATTTGCTTGACTTGAAACGCACTCCAGCCTACAAAATTGCCAATTATTGACATTTGAAATCACTTCAGCTCGGTGGGAACAGCTTTCGAGATTTCGGTAAAAGTTCATCGAAATCTCAGGATTTCGGTTCGGTGGGAACATGGTATAGGATACAATTTGCACAGCACTAAGTGATGATTAGTTGACAGTTCGGCTCCTCTCAATACGCGAACATCACAAACCATTATCTTCAGACACGATGGTACCACAAAGAAATCGCTCAGCGACTTCTGCTGAAGACTCTGACGGTACCACGTGTATTTGTGAATGTCTTTATGTGGAAGATAGTGTTCATGATGGATAAGCCATTTTCACAACAAAAAACCAACCTCTCTCCGTTCGCGTTTTGATCAGGATCACCGTTCCTCCCAATCACACTCCCTCATATTTTTTTTATAATGTAGATATAAAAAATGACTGCCATTGAATTAAAAAATAATGCATTTTCATTAAACATATAAAATATTTGATTAACTAGAATGCGGTCGCTTGGTCCACTAGTTTACATTATTTTGTGTGAAAAATTCAAGCGTCGTTTTTGCGTGATGTGAGTCTTCAAGTCCGGTCAAAAAAATACTTATTTGTTATGTTTTCGAATAATTTTAACACCCGCATTTGTAAGCAGTCTATGATGTAGATTTCCGCATTAATTCTAACATGAGTGAAGAGTTCCACAGCTTTTCGACACATGAGCAGATAGCCCACTAAATGAGGTATTTCTTCGGGAATTTCCAAGCTCGACGGGTCCTAAATATTGCTAATTTGAGCATATTGGGAACACAATAGGTTTTGTCATCCATTATACTGCAATCGTATTTCGTTAAAAAAATATTCGAAAAGCCACCAAGCTCGGCGTATTACTTCTTTTTGCTTTGATTCATCTCGAGCAGTTACCTTTTTTACTTTATAGGGTGAATAATCCGGCTCGAACTTTAACTCGCTGGATGGTACCAGTTGATGAGGAACGTTTTTTTGACGCGTCTCGAACAGAAAAGTTGGGGTTTCTTTTGAACTTGCCTTCAATTTTAGCTTGATGCCTAGGGTCCAAAGGTCCAGGTTTTCAAACTGATCTTTTTTTTTCCCCTTATAACGATTAATAACCGTGTTTGTCAGGCGTTCGCGAGACCTGGGACCGTGAAAAACTTTTTGGTGTTTTCTGGGATTCGAACTTGGAATCTCACGCGCAGTGATCCGACACAATAATCACTTGCGCTACGGTGCCCATCGGTTAGTTTCATTTTTAAAGTGTGACTTCTTAAAAGATTGTGACCAGTGAGTTTATTACTGGCGAAGTTTGTCAGCTTGCAAGTTGAAGTTGCCTGCCTCATCGTTATGCATCTGTGTATTTGTTTTGTGTTCTGTTTTGTATCCGTTTGTGTTCGAACCAAATAATTAATATATGTACTTTACATGCGATACCATGCCAATGGCTTTAAAACCTTACTCCAACGCATTGCACTGCGGTAACGAAATTAGCAAGTAACGATACCTTTGTAACGAGTAGTCAAATCAAAAGTAACGTATACATATGGGTATATATTTTGTCGTAATTTTTACAGCTCTAATAACATCTGTTTCTGCAAATTAAAGATTTTTGACCCCCAACACAATGCTAGATTCTGCTCGGTCTCTAGTTACAGCAAAATTTAGTAGGTCAAACGCTCAAACGTAACCTTTTTGATATAAAGAAAGGACTTGTATAGAAATTCTAATACGCTTTAGGAAGTGTATTAAAATATTTTTGATTCAAAAGTACAAACTTTTATTTTACTGCTTTCAATACTAACACTTTTGATTTAAGTGTGACCACCAGTGTTAGCACCTTAAGTCTTACAAATTCTTTAGCCCATTGCGATTTGTTTAAAGGCATTTGCTTAGGCAGAACTTTTTTTTACCTTTCTGCTCAGCGAAATTTATTATTTAAAACATTTGGATCCAAACAAAACTCAAGATAAAAGTCCTTAAGGTATGCGTATTTATAGGTATATGTATGCAACTAATTGCTGCTGCCCTTTCTACTGTACTCGTAATGTGTTGTTTCTTCTATGAGGGAAAACAAAAAAAAATGGATGATAAATAAGTAATAATCGTCTATTAACCGTTAGTTAACCTATCTCTTATCCGTTATGTTAAAATGAATAAAAAAAAAACTGAAACAGTAAAATAATTTTTCCTAACACTACTTTACTTACTTAGATCCTTTAACCTCTCGGGGGGCATAGGGCGTCAACCACGCCTGCGCGCCATCTTGTTCGAAGTTCTGCAACGCGTTTGAGCTGCCTCCAACTCATTCCTAAAGAGCTCGATTCCTCCTCAACTGTTCTGCGCCACGTTTGCCTAGGGCGTCCCGCTATTCTGCCTGCCTGGGTGAGCGGATTCCACTGCATGGCGTATTTCGCAATGGAGTTGTCTTCGCGCCGTAGGGTGTGTCCAATCCATTGCTCCTTTCTTCTTCGTATAGTAATGCTTATAGGTTCTTGGCCCGTTCTCAGATAAAGTTGTTCGTTAGAAATGCGGTTCGGCCAAAAAATCCTCAAGATGATTCTTAAGCATTTGTTTACGAAGACTTGCAGCTTGCGTGTGTTAATCGTGTCCACCTTCCAAGTACTGCACCCATAAAGCAGCACTGATTCTACGTTGGAGTGGAACAGTCGCAGTTTGGTTCTTAAGCTGATAACATTACTTCCCCAGATTTTAGATAGCATTCGGAACGCAGCTTTAGCCTTCCCGATTCTGCTGCACACATCCAATTCGGTGCCACAGCGATTAGCCGAGACCGCACTTCCTAAATAAAGAAAGCTATCAACTTTCTCGACTTCCTGTCCGGCAATGTTAAATTGAGCGCGGTTGTTAGAAGAAGTGCTCAGGGCTTTTGTTTTGGCTGTGTTTATTTTTAGCCCCACTTTGTTTGCCTCAGCTTCTAGATTTTGGGCCATCAGATGAAGATCCATTATCCGATGCGAAAGTAGACAAACATCGTCAGCGTAATCTAGGTGTTTAAGGTAAGACGTCATAGTCCAACGAATTCCATAGTTGCCTTCCGTCAATGCTGCACGGAGTACATCGCTGATAACCATCAAGAACAATAGTGGCGACAGTATGCACCCTTGACGTACTCCACTTTGGACTTCAAAATCCTTCAGAATCCGATCGTTGTCCGTGTCCGGTAGCCAAAGGTCGTCATCAAACTATCCGTCCGTATCCGAGGCGTTGGTTTCCGTTTCGGAGCAAGATGTGTTTACGGTTGCGGCTCGCTGGGCCACAGACCAACCGACACTTATCCTGTTTTTTGGCGCAGGAAGCTCGCCATTCGTTCTCTTCCTAACACTACGCTTTTCCTTAAAACTACAATTTTTATTACGCTTCACTCCGCTTTCTTGATTTAACGTTGTTCGTATTAAAATTAAAAGTAAATGCCTTCTTCTTCTTCTTTTCTTCCTACCTTTTTATGATCTGAAAACAAATGATCGTAACCCTTCCACTTCACGGAATTTCTACTGTTCCGCCTGTGAGAATCGCCTTTGACCTCAGAAAATATCGGCAGGTCTCCCGACTTTAGATAACTTCGTAGTTGTGGCTAACCAAATGCTAGTGTTGTTGCATTTGTGTGATCCAGGAGTTTATAGGCATGCCTGTCTTTCGCAATGTTCATTGATATTCCCCCTTTAATGGAGTTCAAATGTTAGTGACATTCAACCTTATAGTCTTAGAAATAGAAACGACCTTAGATTACCAAATTTTTTGACGACAAGATCATTTGCCTAATATTGCTAAAAATATAACAGATTCAAGAATGTAAAAATAAAATTTTAATAAATTAAGTGCAAAAATTTAAAAATCGTAAACAATAGCGTAAAACAATGCTAAATAAAGAATTTATCAATCAATCAATCAATCAAATTTTTTCTACATGACAATACCAGCTGAGCCGGTCGCGCTCCATTTTTCGTGAAATGGTTTCTTTGACGTGAAGGCTTCCATGGATCTTCGAACTTCTTATTCTTATTCTAATGTGCATACGCATTATGTATAAGTGGGTATATTAAAACATCAAATATAGATATGCGTCTATTTTAGGTGTCTAGCTTGCCTTTCTATTTGTAGTATTTTGGAACTTCACGAGCTTTAATTATTCTAGCAATATAATTTTTAGTGGCACAATGTGAATTTTGTCTACCCAGAAGTGTACACAATAGTAAAACAAATAGAACTTTGAAATAGACACATCTGCACTGCTGGCTCGTATTTCATATACTATGTTACGATTATGAGTTAGGGCATTCTTTTTTAATTAATATTTTCGATTAGGTTTACTTTTTTAAATTACTTAATTAAAGCGAATAACAACCCTCTTTCAACTTTTCAATTTCAGAGTTCACGTAATGAGTCTCGTTTTCAAATGGATTAAACGTAACGGTGGTTTGCAAGGAATGTATGAAAACTCTCTCTTGAAATCGAAACTCATTTACGACATCATTGATCAATCTGAGGGGTTTTACGTATGTCCGGTGGACACAAATGTAAGATCTCGCATGAATGTGCCATTCAGAATAGGCAGCGCCAAAGGTGATGATGATCTCGAGAAAGACTTCCTTAGATTGTGTGAGAGTCAAGGTCTAATTCAATTAAAAGGACACCGATTAGTTGGAGGGATCAGAGCATCACTCTACAATGCTATGACCGTTGAAGAAACACAAGTATTGGCTAATTTATTGACCAATTACTATGAGAATAATAAGAAAAAAGTTAAATAATAAATAAAACTAGAGAATTTATTAAGAATATCACCTTTATTATAATTTACACAAAAAAAAATTAAATAAAAATTATAATCATTTTAAAGAAGATCTTTTTGTTTAAAAATTCCATCGAGTAGGGATTCCAGGTGCTCATTGGTTCCTCGAAGGTTGTCCACAACACATTTGGCCCACACAAAATACTCTTCACGGCGTTCCTGTGAAAAGAGATCATTATATAGACATATCTACATATACGTAATCAATGACATTAATGGCCCTATTACCATTCGCGAATCGAATCTAGGTATTATGATTGATGAACTAGAAAATGGCGGATAAAAGCAAAAAGCTGCATGAAAGAGAGCTGTTAAAATCACAATTCATAATGGGAATTTAAGTTCGAACCGCGATTGGTAATAGGGCCCCAATAATCTCTTACATCTGTCCATCCATTTGGAATGGATCTCTGCAAATCCCTCAGATTGTCTAACTTATCAGCCAATTTGACTAATTTAGCGTTATTGCTCGCAGTCTTAGCATGGACTATTTGCAGCCTTTTGCGCTCCTGTTTGGCGAGTGTCTTATCATCTGTAACTTCACGAACAATGTCAGTCACATTTTTACCAAATACTGCTTCAATTTCTTCAAAAGTAGTTGCAGTGTCCTCTACTGTATCATGAAGAAGAGCGGCTTGCAACACTTCTAAGTCATCGATATGACCTTCGATGGATAGTATCGTTGCAACGTTTATAGGATGGTTTATGTATGGCGTGTTATTCGGATCCTTTCGACGTTGGTTTCTGTGTTTCTGCGCGGCGAATTGAACACATTTCATCAAATCTCCTAGTTGGTTCATGTCTTATCTAAAGACTTTTCAAATTTTTCTTTCAACTAACGGGCACAAGATGGTGCTGCGAAAAGCTTTTTGGTGCAGGTGTAGCTTTCAATTGGGAAGAAATGTCAGTCAGTATTTACATAAAATAAATAAAATATTTTGAATGGCGCTAGTGTTACAATATGGAAATATGATTTAAAAATATTGAATAATATTCCTACCTCTATAACAGAATCCAAGCGTTGCTTTTCACTGTTAATGTAGAAGATGTTGTATGATTTCCGCTCACTGTGTATTACTCACACCGGCTTCTACAAAGTTCATGATACGCTTTGATAGTGCAATAGAGTTGCCATTTATTTTTACTTGCACTTTTAGCACCTACACTTTTACTTGCAGTACATCTGGTACGCGTCATGAAAATTGTCGATTTTTAGATTCTTATCAATATTTACATAACCATTATGGAGAAACACAATAAATAAGTCTGACCACTCTGTTTGGCCTTCTATCAATAAGGTGTACACTCAATTGTAGACTAATCGGATCAGCTTCAATCTTTATATAGGGGCCGTAAAGTAACAATTCAACATAACAATAAACAACAACTTTCATCCCAGTCTCAAAATTAGTGGTACGCTACTTACAGCCGTTTGTGTAAAGCAAAAAAGGGTTTGCTCGAAAACAGTATTGATAATTTTGGCCAAATTTCATATGCATCATTGCAAGCAGGTTTGTTGCACAACTGTTTCAAGCATTACATAGCTTACTCTGTTTCGAAACAATACCCTTTCCTTTATAATATAGTCTGCATTGTCTATTGTTTTATTGCATATTCGCTTATTCCTCTGTGTTCTTGGTGCAACTTTCTGACTCAGAAGGAATTTTACGCAGACTTACATATAAATGCGTATAGCATTCGAAAACTGTCCTAGCTGAGAAAAAATGGCTAAGATCAGATGAATTATGTATAGCGATGGCCTTGTTTGCGTTTATTGTTTAATACTTAACATACCACTGAAACAATATTTAAAAAAGTTGATGTCATGTGGATACAAGCACTGGATAGTAGCACTTAAACTCTTTTAAAATAAACAAGCAGTAGTTAAAATAAGTAATCGCCAGCCAATGCATTGCTAAGTCCTAATTTTAAGGGAGTGTCATTGTCATCACACAGGAATCCAGTGCTGAGACCTTCATGATCGAGATCTAGTATAACTGAGTGGGTACACTACATAATTTTCTTTTTATCCTAACAACTGCAGAAAGCACGAAAAGCCGACTTTCAACATCCCTGACCCAGCTCAGCTTTTTCCTCTTTTTATTTTTATAATTTTGCGCGCACTCAAGGGGTTATGAATACCCTTAAAATGAATTTACATAGTGCGCACGTTGGAAAGTATAAAGAGAGGCAGAGAAAGATTGGTGTAGCGGTTTTGAAATTCAGATGTTCAGAAAATCCCGGGGTGACCTCCAGATAACTGGGGAAAGATTTGTTATTTTGTCTTTGCTTCTGATTCAGAGTAGTTTTTCCCTATTACTTAAGGCTATAGACCTATCAAGCACCCAGAAGTGTGAACAGTTTTTCACTTGTTCAGCCATATGGGCAACCTACTGCCAGAGTTATGCCTTTGCAATAGTGTTCACACAAGCTTTCGCAATTGATCAGACTGACTTTATATATATACAAATAAACTCTCGCTGATATCAGAATTTTAACCATTAACCATTAGCGTTAATGTCTGTAGTGACAGTCAGGCTGCGCTTAAGGCTTTGTTTAACCCCTTAGCCACTTCCAAAATAGTTTGTGAAACCTAAAGCTCTTTGAACTCGATCGCAAGGCTGAATCTTTTCATTTATCTGGGTCCCAGGTCACACTGGGATCCTGTGGAACGAGATCTCCGGTTAAATTTCTGGACAAGGCTCAGAAGAGGATTTCTTAGGTCCTGAACCCGCGTTGGGTCCCCCTATGTCCTCGGTTAGGGCTTCCATTGACGACTGGGTCTCTCACGAACACAATTGAGTGTGGCACGACTCTCCTGGATGTACGTTGACTAAGCGAATGCTCCCTGACATCTGCAAGAAATCAGCGGCATTCTTGCTGTCTCTTAGCAAAAAAGACTGAAAACAACTTATTAACGCTTCGACATGCCAATTCGCTTTCTCCAAGCACGTAACATGCTGGGCTTAAGTGACACTACAAACTGCGATGACACTGCAGAACATTTCCTGTGCGAATGTCTGGCCTTTGCTCGTATCAGGTGGCAGATCCTCGGCGCTGATGTGATAAGTGCTGGTACTGTAAGCTCCTCATCACTGAAGTGCTTACTTGTTTTTCTTAGACAGAGAAGGAAAATCCAATAAAGTGGGTAAACCAGGGTTTGCTCTCTGGTAGTACAATGAACCTGTTACATCTGAGTGCTCCAGTCGAGCGTTTCCCATCCAGACAAAAAAAGAAGAAAAAACATTAGCGTGGCAGTCGCTGATGTTACCACTATACCATCGCCACCCCCTCTTTTCTCACCGAGAAGATATACTGGATATGTTGATCATGCTGATTTTTTAAAACGATAGTGCAAAACCAGGTCACGTTACGGAAAAATTGGTAAGTACCATAGTTTGGATAAGTGGTGATAACTCTACAATAACTACTGGTTATCCAACCCAACTTTAGACTTTAATTCACTTAAGCATAATATATTAATAACGAACAGAGTTTTCAGTTAAAAAAATAAGCTAAGGCAAAGGCAGGAAAAGAACAATTTCTATAACCTACTAGACGCTGCGCTAAATAATGAATGTGGGGATCACTGATTAGGAAAATAAAAAGTAATGAAAACATGACCCCCACCGCAATGACGGTGGTGAAAATTGGAAAGATTTCAACAACAACGATCGCCTTCTCTTAGGTGGTATCATGTACATATGTATATTTATTTATAGCCGATTGTAATGGCAAAACTCAAGTCAATGTATTGATAATGGCTAGCATTTATAAGTCGACTGGTTGACACTCTTTAGTCACGTGAAGAATAAATCAAAAACAATTATCAGTGGAAAAGTCATTTGGTTAATTAAAAAAATAACAATACCTTGTCTTTACAAAACTTCAGCAACACTGTTAGGGATGACCTCTAATATCACGAATTGAATTCGCTTACCCCCTACATTAAAGCTGATCGTGCCGGATTAGTCATATGTACATACATATGCATATGGCAAACCTGCTGCCGATTCAACTTATGTACATACTTAAGCTTTGTAAGTTTCTCTGTGCTTATTGCTTTTTTTTGTGCTCAAGCAGTGTATTTAAACTAAGATTATATGCATATTGAAATTCTATCGAATGAAATTGTTGAGCATTCAATATGTCATATCTAGACAATTCTCAATCAAAGAGTGTTCCAGATGGCACCTATTATTTTCATATAAAAAAGCCGGTTGCCAAACGGCGTTTACTTTATCTTTTCAAGAGTGGGAGAAGTACTTACATACATACATACATTCAAGAGCGTTGAATTTAGTCTGCTAAAGCTACTTGCATCTATTTGTTTAATTACTCACTTTGTACATACTTCTGAATAACATTTACCAAGAGTCTGTTTTTCTTTATGTGAACTGGATGTAGATTACTTGTAGGTACTCTACAAAGTCAACCCAGCGAAGTGTTGCTGATGAATTTAAATCTTACTCCTATATATAATTTGTATATTCATTTCTTTTTTTTTTTTTTGTTTATAATTTCGGAAGTCCTTCAGCCCTTGACAGGTACCTATACATACTTACTTATGTAGGTGGCACTACAGTTCGGGGTGAACCTGACCCTCTCCATTTAGCTCGGTCTTTAGCTAATTGCCTTCAGTTGCGCACTGCAAGTTGGTCGAGCTCCCCTTGAACTTGTGCACGCCACCTGCGACGAGAATTCCATCTACTGCGTCGTCCCTCCGGGTTAGATTCGAGGATTCTGCGGGCCGGAGCGTTGGTGTCCATTCGCGCCACATGTCTTGGCAATCTCAAACGTCCAGTACACATTTTTTTTGACTTGGTTGATGTCGCTGTTCAGCTCGTGTAGTTCGCCATTGAATCTTCCCCCTTAAAACCCGTTAACGGAAATGGGACCAAATATCTTGTGAAGAATTTTTCTCTCGAGTATCTCCATCCGTCTTCAATAAAGTCCATGTTTCAGCACAGTAGAGCAGGACTGGGGTGATGAGGGTCTTATATAGTCTCTTAGTTGTTCGCGATAAGATTTTGCTGTTGAGTTGCCTTATTAACCCCCAAAAAAAACAGCGTTTGGCAAGAATTATTCTTCGCTTGATTTCTGCGCTTATGTTGTTCTCAAAATTTGTAGCAGAGTCGAAGTAGGGAAGGTCCCTTTGATTTTGCCCCGCTTATCGCTAAACCCGTAGTTGAAGTGCATTTCAAAATGTTTAAATGACCCTTGTCTTCTTCCTTGCACAAAAATTTCTAATTGGATATTGATGAGATTTAATAAGAAAAAAAATACCAAAATTCCAGCAGTTCAAATTGAAATAATCGAAAACCTGATGCAGTGAGGAGACACATCCAACTTAAGAAGAAGAACTTAGCGCATAGAGAAAATTGACATGTAAATGTTCGTGATAAAATACTTTCAAAATAATTTAAAGCAAAGTAGAATATGGTTGTACTTATAAATACCCCAGATCTTTCGAGTTATATTGATTTACTAATTTTTATTTTATTTTTAAATCTGTTTACTTTTGTATATCTAGCTTTTACGTTAACTTCTGACGATGCTTAAAATCGAAATCTTTTTCTTCGTATTAATGTGACGATCATGATATTTTCTAAACCGCTTTTTAACAACTTAGTTAAATATTCAATAAGTTTATGGCAAAATATGATTTTGGGATGAACAAATTAAATGTCTTCTCCCACGTCTTTCTGTTTTCGTCTTGTCTTCTTTTTCACCGGTTCGATCAACTGTGTCCCCTTCTCAATTCGTCTTCCTTCTGCTATATGTTTTGGAACATCTTTTAGAGTGCTGTCAGCATTAAGCAATGTTCGGCATTCCACATTAAGTAAGATTGACAGGATGGGGAGAAGAGTCGATTTTTAAAGTCTAGGGGAACTGTTTAAAAAATGTTGTCCCATTAAGGAAGTCAATAGATAAATGATATACTCTTCCCGCTAAACAACTGAACAACAATCAAAAGTATTTGTATTTATTTCATTGTAAGCTCGTCACCCAATGTTCTCTTTGGCGTTTCTAGTAATCAGTCCTGCGAGTACTTTCAAATGATTTGAAATGGTATCCGGTCGCATGCAACCGGAGTACCTGAAAAAGTCTTAAAAATAAACAAACAAAGTCGAATAGCTTTGTGCATAATTTTTTTAAATGGTCAACATATGTTTTCTTAAACTCTCCGTCTACATCCCTCCCCACTCTCTGTCATAAAATAGAAAATTCGAAAATAGTATACAATAAAATAGCTTCCTCTAAGAATTATTTGTTGCCAAACTTTGAGTGGGACGGGACTTGGAAAAACCTACTTTCATACATATATATAAGATAAGTTGTCAGCAATGCAAACAAAGTTAAAAAAAGGTCAAGTGTGTTGGCTATTCTAAGCTGCCAGCCACTTTAACCTAACCTAACCTAACAAAAGATACTGGACAGGATCTAAAACTTTCGCTTCTGAATTTCTACCATCTTTTCTTTTGTAAAGTAAGAAAAAAGGGAAGCAAGAAGGAGAAGGTTTTTATTTTATGTTTATTTAAGTACAATTAATGAGAATTTAATTTCTTAATGTACAATCCAAAATGTTCAATAAATGAATGAAAATGAATAAAAAAAGGTACGAAAACTCATTCGGCTACCAGCGAAAAACTACCACGGCATCTCCTATAAAGGTACCATTCCATGAAATAAAAAAAGTTCTCTCCTCCATCCAAAGAAATTACTAAAGTAAATAGAAGTAAAAAGCTTTCGACCAGCTGGTACTACGACTACCTAAGGAAAAAAGTTCTCATCCCATATCCCCGTTCTCCGTTCGAAATTTATCAGTTTTAAAATAGCGCGCGTTCGAAACGTTAAACACTTCGTATACGCGGTCATTTACAGTTTTTACAGTGTTCTTCCCGGAGCTCAGTTCCTCATATAAATAGAATTTCCTTTTAGTGATTAATTGTGTAAATCAATAACCACCAAGGTAAATCCATTCATTTTTAATTTCGTGTATTTATTATTAGTTTACGTATTTTGTATGCAATCTTTGTACTAGTTGGTAATTCTCTTATTTATTCGAAATTATTCTATGTACATCCGACTAAGTTCGTATATGTATCTACATACATATATGAATATCTGAGAAAGATATTCCGGTATAGAGGTGAAATAAAAGTCACGGAGGAGTGTCACACACAGAGTCGATGACGATGGGATTCTTCGGCATATTATTGTTGTTTTGTAGAAATACTTTGTTGTTTATGAGAAACACATATGTTTGGGTAAATTACGTTGTTGATTTGGATAACTTACACCCACGTAAACAGCAAATGGGTTATCATGAAAAATCTGATTAACGCTGTAATCAGTTCAGCTACTCATGTTGAAGTTGATAATAATTTTGCAAGCAACACTCGTCTTATCAGTGAATAAAGTGAGGAACAAACGTATCTGTTAGTGGCATCCTCACATGGAGTATCAGACGACTATTTAATCATGGAATTCCGCGGAAGATTCTTATGAAAAGGTCAACTTGCCTGACACTTAGTCACGTTTGGAGACTGCGCTTGTGATTTAATTGAATTTAATCAAAACGTATCCCAGATTTATTTTTTTCCTTATGAACTTGTTTATAGCGATGGTAGTAGCTCTTCCGCATAAAAGTTCAAGTAGTAAGGGTAAATGCCCTTGGAGTGTCAAGTTCAAGGACGATATTGTGTGTGGTGGTAGTTTTCTTCTTCGGCTGCAATGAGTGACGTTTCATTTTCACTTTTCTGCTTAAAACTTGGAAAGTTTTCTTTTATGTCATACGTCACTTGTTTTTTTCAAAAATTCCAAAAAGCTTTGACATTAAGGAGGCCAAGTGGCTAGGTACTCATGCTTTTTTTTTATTGGAAACGTTTCAATTTAGATACACAACTCTAGGCTGATTGATACACAATTGTTAAGTGGTCATGCGGTTATTGAACTGTTTATCGGTTATACTGCGTGGTTCCGCTGTCACCTTTAGACTTTTTGTCAGGTGCTATGAATTTCAAAATTTTGATGTATGACGTTTCCGTTTCCTTTTGTTAGCCGAAAACATCACCGATTACAAATGTCATGGCAGATGTTGTCTTTAAAATTGTCTTCATACACTGCTAATAGAAAAATTAAATCAAATGTACCTACAAACCATGAACTTGCACAACAAATATGTCGATCTGACACTGTTTTCAAATTTACTTGATCATTTGTAATTGAATAATGTGTGGTGAAAAGAAGTCACACAGCAACACGCACAACAATAAATTTATTTGTGGTTCACCAGATTAATGGGAACGTGATGGAAATTGTACCAATAAAATAATTTAACCATTTATTGTAAAACAATATTGGACCTGTTGACAAGCACTTCATTAGAATTTGTCACACCAGCCGAGCAATCATAATCGGAAATGAATTTAATTAGTGATGGGCTGTTTGCCAATGTACGAGTACGTATCTGCTGTGCCGGCTTTTATTTGCATTGGCGACATATTTTTTTTCAATATGAAATTTTATGTTTACGTTTGGTTTGTATCTAATGTAAACAAAATTGAAAGTTAGTTGTTAGGAATCGGTTTTAAATTTCGCTTTCATTAAGCTAGGCGACAAATAAATGTGCTGAGTTCAAATAAATATGCAACAGGTACAGTTTTTGAGTTGTAGCATGTTTTGCGAGTTTTTGACATTTTATAGCACGTTTCCACCAAACCGAAATCCGAGATTTCGATGAAAAGATTTTGGAATCCCATTTTCATTAGCTGTCAAACATTGAATGTGCTTTAACATTTTTTTTTATAAAATCGTTGTGGTTTGTTGTAAGAGAGAGAGAGAACAGAACAGAGCAACTACTTTTGAGACACCGATATATTTTTTTTATTTTCTCAGTGCTGGAAAAAAAAAAAAAATTATTGATAAACATAAATAATTAAATAGATAGGAATTTGTAAAATCGACGAACGATTACATTTAACGTACAAAAAAAGATGATTACCTTTCTAGGGTTAAAGGTGTGTTCGTTTTGATAAACTGTTAACTGAAAATGGATTTTACTCGGATTTTAAATAAATCACGGATTTCGATATCTGAAAAGTGTAGGGGAAATCCGAAGGATTTAAATTGAATTTAGCGAAAACTCTCATTCGACACGGTGGAAACGTACTATGAGAAAATTCGTCAAAGAATCTTGTTAAACATATACCTACATACATATATGAATAGTGACGCGAATGATGTTGTAACTGCAAATTTTGGAGTATCTTAATTTTAATGAAAAAACGTTCCACATTCAGATCTCTATATTTTACTATAGCATTGTATTATTCCCATTAGAAGTGACAAAATGTTGATTCCCAAAGTCTCGGTTAGTGGTACGTTTAAACGGTTTTTTTTTAAACAGTCTTAAAAAGGTAGTTACAACGTTATTCGCGTTACCTATGCATGTGTATGTCCTTCCGTCCACATTTCATCAAAGAGATCTCTCCACTTTTCGTAAAATACCGAAATAAATATAAATAAAACTTTTATTCGAATTATTTCGTATTACTTGCGATCGATTCACGACATGAATCCATTCAATATAATTGAAGGTGCATACGAAAAAAGGGTAAGTGTCTGCTAGTGGAGCTCCACCTATTTTTGGGGTTTAACATATTTTTAATAATATGAAGGTTTTTTTTACCACTACGAGTAGTGTATTGGAGTCGAAGAAAGACCATTTAAGCCTTTGAAACTACCCTCATCCCATAATAAAAATTAAAAAATCTAAAATTAAAGCGAACGATTTTTGACATGAACAACTAAAATATGTACGAAGAAGAGGAAGAAACCATTCCTCACCTACTTTATGCGTGCCCAACTCTCCCATAAAAGGAAACTTCACTTAGGAGCTTTCTATTATAACGATTTAGGCGATCTAACAGACTCAGACATCAGAAGCCTCCTATGTTTCATTAGAAGCTCTAATTGGTTCTTACAAGTACTCAGGAATTACGTGATCCTTCGTGTAACCACAAAGGACCTTCCTTTGGCTATGTGTGTTGGTGTAAGGTGGCAGTCACTTCAACCTAACCTTACCTAACTAAAATATGTACAAAAGTTGAATAAATTAAAATTCGAGGCGAATTAAACAGTATTTGGTGGCCGCCTTCGCGGGTTAAATGAATTTCACACTATGGGGCATTCTTCGACTCATACACCGAACGGCCTTTGGCCTTAAATGCAAGTGCTCAGGGTTCCGCTACACGGCTTGAAACCGAATTCGCTTGATAAAGCTAAAGTAATGGTTGAAATAGTTTTTCCCCCGAGTCAAAGAAGGTAAAAGAAAAAATTCACTAAAATTTTGAGATGCTTAAAAAAATGTTTAAACCCCAAAAATATGAAGAGAGCCACTTTTAGAAAACAAGCGAAAAAAGAGGTAGGTGGCATTCTGTTCGGTTATCAGTTCAAGTACTAATCAGTGCTAAAATAAAAAAGAAATCCGGCCACACAACACCTATGTACATACATATACATATATAGTGATCACACAAGTTCTCGAGTACTATTGCAAATCAAAAACGAATACAAAAAATCACCCTCTCCCCGACCAGTTCGGTCACCACCAATGGAGTATGCAATGAAACATAATACCACCTGAGTTTTAAAACTGCGGAACCTAAAATATACATACATATCTCTTCTCTCGATTTTCAACTTTTGTCGTGCAATTATAATACATACTTGCATTAAAAGAGTCGTACTCTTAGGCGTAAGTTCATACTTAAAGAATGTGATACAGTACTCGTGATACTTGTTAATATTCTGGATCTGATCTGTTCGATGTTTTCAACTCTTAACCGTTTGACTTGGTGAGCTGCAATTTGTATAAAAGTAGAAGCCTCCAAAAAATTGTAATTTTTTTTATTGCGTGTTCCAAAGGAAATATAATATTTGTATGTTCCCTATAAAAAAAATCATCGGAAACCAAACAGCCATATGGGTACTGAGATCTGGTTGTAGTAGTACTTATGTAGCACACTTTTCATCGCATCCATTTTGCTCAAAAATGAGCATTCAATTTTCATTGAGAAGTTTGTACAATTACTGCGCAATTTTACCGATCTTAGTCAACCGCGAGGCATAAAAACGAAACGAAAGCTTAAATAGATGCCGGTATGCAGTCATTTTTGTGAGTAAATAGTTTACGTCATTCTTAACACACTTGTGAAATTTTTCTTAGCACACCCAATCATATCACAGCGAAATCTGGCATACGTGCATATTGTGTATGATATAATTTTATTTTTGAATGTAATTTTGCTTAGATAATATGGCAAGCGTGTGTGTATTCTTACACATGCATAAATAAAATTCTTCTAAAAAGCTGAAATAATTTGTATCGTTAGCATCCGTGACTAATAACTTCCGTTGGTATTTACTCTAGACAAAACTATGTACCAAGTGGTTTTTTTTATGAACACAAAAGTTACAAAATGCAATTAAGACCTTTTCTACCAAATCGACCTCATTGTAACCTGCAGAGATAGTCCCAAAAATTGTCAAAAGTACCGAGAACTGGTTGTCTAAAGAAGCTATTTGGTCGCTTCTTTCTGACCCTAGAGGCGCAACCTCACGAGCACACACACCCTCCAAATTAGAACTAACTATCAAAGACTTGACATCATCCTCTCCTAAAGCAGTTTTGAAATTTCTTGTAGGTATGAGAGTGAATTTTTTTTGTAAACGTCTTGAGTTAAAAGCAATACATACAATATGTTTTTTAATATTCGCTATTATAACTTATTACGTACAATAATTCTAAGCCTAAATAAATTGCCCTTAGTTCAGTCTTTTAACCACTATGTGTTTATTAATATGCTCTAAATAGTTCGTTTTGTATAACTTATTTGTTTTTTTTAATTTTTGTTTCTATATTTTTAAGTAAAAAAGTACGTATACATGAAAAAAAAAGATTTTGCTTTTATGCGTTGTTTTATTTGTACTTGTTATTTTCAAAGTTTTATTTTTTAAAATGTTTTAATATTTTTTTTTTATATTTACCCACATTTTATACTTGCTTTGTAAAATAATTATTTTAAATAAATATTTCAGCAATTTTTGGATAACACCCATCCTCTCCTGCATACAGTCAACATTCCATTAGACGGAATAAAAAAAATTTCAACCGTTTTGCTAAAAATAGGCAAGAGTTTTACAATTTTTTTAAAACTTACTAATTAACTTGTCTATTATTATGTGGTGCTTGCTTTTGGATTTTATATAAACAATAATATTGCTTACGTGCTTGCATGCAGTTGCTATTGATTTTATGCCTATCTAATAAGAACAACCCTTCAAAGTATACCTATAAAGAATTTCAGTCTTAACATGTAGAATTAATTTGCACTGACCAATAATCCATGGTAACTCGTGACTTTGTGTTTAGAATCGTTTTGTAGTGCAGTGTAATGTTTATCGGTGCAGTGTAAATGTTTATCGGAAACAATTATTATTAGACATATAATGGCGATATTACGGCAGCACGTATTAGCTAAAGTATGCGCTTTATATTAAAATTGCATTTCTGGGCTATCCCTTATTTAAAAAAAAATTTTAATTAATTATTTTCCTCCGGGTTAATTTTAGAAATCGATTACGTTGTCGATTTTTTACGTACGTGTTACGTGATAATTAATTTCTTAAAAAGAAAAAAGAAATAATTTTTTGATTTAAGAAATATTTTTTTTATTACAAACGCATGATAGTTTAAATCTTAATATCCAGGTGATAAAAATGTTAAATAATTACATCTATTGCAGATTTTCATTCATAAAAATATATATATTTCTTATATTTAAATACATTTATATTTATATTCATTAATATGTTAATGTGTTATCAAAATTGTGTGTGGTGTCGCTAAAACATTTTGTTTTTCTGGGAATTAGCGAATTCAAATATAGAGCGGAGAGCCGATTAACCGGGGTCCAATTAACCGGGAGACCCAGTCAACCGGGATATTAAAATAAAAATGTTTCTTTCCCATTGAAATTTTATTATCCGGAAAAGACTCTATTATCCGGGATGCAAGCTTAAATCAAGTCAGAACGAAAACAGAACACAATCGTGTTATATGTTCATTCGTGCAGATTCTTCGCACTTACGAGTACAAACATTAGTTGTGTGCGTTATTGATGTAACTGTAACTGATCTATTAGAGAAAAAGTAGACTTAAATAACGATCATATAAAAATCAAATATTTCTGTGAAAAATCCAGCTCAAAAATATGAAATCGGCGCACAAACTGTATATAAATTCCTTAAAAATAAAGATAGGATTCTTAAAGTGATTCCATTAAAGGTTTGCAGAAACGTAAAATATTTAAGAAAGCTGAGAACCCAAAAGTGGATAGTGCAACATATGAATGGGTACGTCAGCAAAGATTTGGAAGAATTCCACTTTCTGGCGAAATGATTGTGGAAAAGGCAAAATATTTTCAAGTCAAGTTGGGTCAAGACTTTGAATGTTTGTGTTCATCTATCTAGAAATATCAAAAAACCGTTATGGAATTCATTGTCTCAAAAGTTCAGGTGAAAGAAAATCAGGTGATTATGAATCTGTTAATTTTTTTTTCTTGAAGAACTAGCTGAACTAATGCAAAACGAAAATTTGGCAAGTGAGCAAAGATACAATGCGGGCGAGGCAAGCCTTTTTCATTGGCTTACCACTAAATACTTTGGCATGTAAAGAAGAACATGTTGTTGAGAGCTATAAAGATGCCAAGGATGTGATATTATTTTATATCCGTAAATTTTCCTTGCCAGATTTTTTATGTATTTGTATACATAACATGAATATTAAGTAAGAGAGGTTAGAGAAAAAGGGGACACCGATGCCTATTGGTTTTAAATGTCTGAAAAAGTCTCTGTATTTCACGGTATGTCCAAAGATAGGCTTAAGGGTAAATTGGTAAGCAATCGAGGCATGGCGGGTATTGCGGCTAAAATGAAGAAGGGGAGACTATTTCATTCGAGCACTTTTGGTGAAAATATCAATAAAACAGAGATAGGCAGGAGACATTACGACGGTGTTCAAGCAAAACAATAATGCTCACAAATATTCATGTCTCCTATACGCTTTATCGCGCGATTATGTTATGCTGTCTAGCAAGTGTAATATGATTATCGGTGCACCTGACCAGATGTGAGCGTTATACTCTAACTTAGGGTGAATGTACTCGTACGCCTTATAAATTGAGGCCAGAAGCGGTAAAATATTTCTTACACCGCTTTAGGAAACCCAAAAATTTCGCGCCATTCTTGAGGGACACCCGCATTTATTTGGTGAGATGCAGACTTGAAGCGGTCCAAAACAACTTGAATTGAATGCCCCGAAATGTAGTTTCTAATTCACAGAAGAACAGTATCGTCGATCCCAAATGCACGCATTTTCGACAAGAAAGCTTGATGCAAACCCTGTCAAATGCTTTTGAAATATCAAGCCCAATAATCTTGCTTTCACCAGAGTGGTGCAGAGATTGGTGCCACTTATCGGTGAGATATGACATCAAATCACCAGTGGACCTGTTGCCACGAAAGTCGTACTATCGGTCATTAAGAAGCTTTCGCGATTGAAGATGTTTCATTAATTGACGATTTATCAGCGTTTCCGTGAACTTGGGACGTAAGTCCAATGGGTCGGTAGCTGAAGAGAGAAAAAGAATTGCCTTTTTAGGTATGGGCTGGGCAAGTGCTGTTTTCCACCTACTCGGGAAGAGAGCAGAAGAGTAGGATCGGTAAAAAAGCTTACGCAGTGGTTTTGCCAGCGAAGACGAACACCTCTTCAGAACAATAGGGTGTATACTATCTGGACCAGCGGATTTGTGTATATTGAGATCAGAAAGTACTCTTGAGTGAGTGCGAAAATGGATTGGTCCCTTGGAGTATTCTACACTCTCAAGTATAGGAGGGGTCAAGGCGTAATCCGACAGCGATGAACTGCGCAAAATGCGCAGCAAACAGATTCGCTTTGTCTAAAGAGCTGACGGTTGGTACGTCGTCATTGTGAATGAGCGTCGGCGAGCGACGACCAGACCGTGATTGTGAAAGAATAATGGGTCAATGATATATCCAGGCAGTTCGAATTTCTTACCATTGTAAAACAACAGGCATTAAAAATAACTCCGGTGTTACTAAGGAGAGTTGTGAAGTACAAATCCAACGTTAGATTCCCAAACCAAATTATCATAGGTGCTATACCCATATGACAATTTGTGTTGGTCCACTAGCAAAAACTTGCACACACACACGACCCGCTGTCCACCAGACGATGCTAAACTGGCTGAACACAATGCATGCCGCGGCCGCGCCGCGGTAGCGTAGTACGACCTGTCACAAAGTTAAAATATATGGGAACTCACTAGAGCGCCCACAATGAGGTAGCTGCGGCGTGGCGGTAGCAGTGGTGTAGTACGAAGTTGGTTTACTGGCTGAACACAATGCATGCCGCGGCCGCGCCGCGGTAGCGTAGTACGTAGAGCTGTCAAATGGTGTGGCGCTGCACTCACAAAATTCGCCCACAATGGTGTAGCGCGTAGTAATGTCAAATAATGCCAGCTGATTAAAATTGTGTTTTTCTTTTTGAGTGTTATTGAGATTTGATTATTTTTGTGAGATTATTGTGCTATAATAATACAATAAAAATAATAAGAAATGGATAAATTTATTTTCCTTTCACTAGCAAAATAATTTTTTCCACGGCGTGCTCTTCCATTTTGACTGTAACGAATATTTCAAATTTATTGCGCTACTGCTGAACTCAGTTCAAGAATCCACCACGAAAACATCGTATAGAAAACCAAAACAGTCTTCAACAGTCGCCAATTTCTCTATCTGTCACTTGTGGCGCTGCACAAGTTAAAAGTAAACCAACTTCTTACTACACCACTGCTACCGCCACGCCGCAGCTACCTCATTGTGGGCGCTCTAGTGAGTTCCCATATATTTTAACTCTGTGACAGATCGTACTACGCTACCGCGGCGCGGCCGCGGCATGCATTGTGTTCAGCCAGTTACTTTTAACTTGTGCAGCGCCACAAGTGACAGATAGAGAAATTGGCGACTGTTGAAGACTGTTTTGGTTTTCTATACGATGTTTTCGTGGTGGATTCTTGAACTGAGTTCAGCAGTAGCGCAATAAATTTGAAATATTCGTTACAGTCAAAATGGAAGAGCACGCCGTGGAAAAAATTATTTTGCTAGTGAAAGGAAAATAAATTTATCCATTTCTTATTATTTTTATTGTATTATTCTAGCACAATAATCTCACAAAAATAATCAAATCTCAATAACACTCAAAAAGAAAAACACAATTTTAATCAGCTGACATTATTTGACATTACTACGCGCTACACCATTGTGGGCGAATTTTGTGAGTGCAGCGCCACACCATTTGACAGCTCTACGTACTACGCTATCGCGGCGCGGCCGCGGCATGCATTGTGTTCAGCCAGTAACTCGTTCATTGTGGGTGCACGCACGAAAAAAAAATCATGTAGGTACCCATGAAAGTATATTTGGCTTTGAGTTTGAGTTGTTCAGACTGGCTATCGTTTTACAGACTGATGTTTTTATTTTATCTTTATTGCGACAATTGCGGCAAGCGCGAATTCAAGTGCATGCATTCCCGTTGGATAGCAATCGGTCACTGAGAGTGTTTTGTGACATGGCCTGTGCCCTGGAAAAAATGGCCGCAATTTTAGAGTTCAGTTACAAAATTTGAATTCATGTTGAATATGAGTAAGCTAGTAAGGCGAACCCAACACGCGGATCTGTAGAAATGCGGTGAAGTGGGAGGGTTGTGATCCCTTGTTTTCGGATCATGGCCTCGCTGATAAAAGGAGGAAGAAGAAGAAGAAGTTGAATATGAGTAAGCTAGGTACTTAGAATGTAAAGGGTTTTTTTTTTGTTGTCGTTATACCCGCTGTTTTTGACATTTGTGTTCAGTATAGTCTGGCAAATTATCAACGACGACTCTACCAAATTATCCAAATTTACTTTAAAAAACGGTCATCGATTCACGAAACTTATAAACGACTTCGTGATTTTCATCGGAGCAAGCCCTTCGTCGAACTGTGGATAGATTTCATACCACATACTCTTAAAATAATTCAATAATACCAACACATCCAAGGAATGTAGTTACTGAAGAGAATATCACCGTTGTAAACGAAAGTGTGTAATAAGCTCCAAATTTATCGATTCATCGTGGGTCGTAGCATTTTCGGGTCTGCGGAAGGATCTTGGCATACACCCGTATAAGATCCCGTCGGAACAGGAATTGGAACCATCGGACCAAGGTCGACCCTTACCAGATCATGATCAATGAATATTTCTTTAAAAATATGAATATTGATCCTGGCGAATGCAGTTTCAATACGATGCCGCTGCGTGTTATACGGCGACCAAAACCTTCGATTTATTCGAATTACAATTTGTGGATTTCGAGAAACTGACCTATCAATTGGCCTCCAAGATCGTGCAGCTTAACACCTGTTTGTGAATTTATTCTGATAAACCAGCAATAATAATTGACGCCTTGAAAGACAACATTGTTCGTGCTATGCTCGAAAAAACAGCGCAAAATTAGACGAAGAGGATGCACTTCGTAAAGAACAACCGCAATGACCATATACCCGAAATTATTTTCAAACATTCATGCCACGAATTGATCTTTTTGTGTTTTTTTTTTTAAATGTAAAGATCTATCGGGCTTAAGAAAACATCTTTATTTACCGGACGCCCACTTCTTTTTTTTTTAAGTAAGTTTTTCAATATTTTTTTTATAGAAATCATAAAAAGTATTAAAAAAGTATGTATGTATGTATCATATATAGGAATCGACTTCGGACAATTTGTCCGAACTGTGTATAGGACCACGTCGAATTTTTGGGGCGTTTTTTATACTCGTAATTTCGGCCAAAAAACACTAAACTAAACATTTTAATTACATGACATCACACATTCTTATAATATGAGTAGGAATATCGACAAATGATAGGGTATCATATGCGGTCCGTTTCAGCGAATTCTAACTCTTCTGTTCGACCTTTTAACGATTTTGTTTAAAATGTGAATAACCTGTTGATTACCGCGTTTTGACCGAATTGAAAAATTGAAGAATTGCGAAAGGATTAAATTTGACACTTCTTCCTCTGTGCGCAACTTAAGATATGCCAAACTATTTACCTTTATAAGTCATTTTATTTTCATGAAGCCACAGTAATGATAAAATGATAAAATAAAGAAAACAATGCATGTGAATGGTAAAGTAATTAGCATGGGAAATCCCTTCCGGTATTGTATCTATTCTTTGTGGAGAAAAAATAACCTCTTTTTTCTGTCTGACGTCACAATAAAAAATGTCTATCATTTCTTTCTCTATCTGTCAAACTCAATTTTTCAATCGCGCTTACATGCTAAATCTCAACTCCAAACACAGAAAATTTCGATTGGATTGACCTAATTACGTTTCAATCCAATCCGCGTTTACATGATACTTAATTAGAATTGAATTTGAATTAAATTCGTCATGAGTCAAGGATGCCAGAAGATGCTCTGCAATTTATTTTGTATTGCTATCAATTTTTTACTTTATTATCTGTTGTCGTTAGCAAGTTATGGGCAAAGAAACAGGACTAAAATTTCAAAATCCTATACCTTTTCGGGAAAAAAACGAATACTTCGAACTTATTTTGTGCGAATCTGTGAAAATGGCCCAGGCGGTTATTTCTTGTGGCCACAGATATGTACGTGGCGGCAAGACAAGAACGATAGGAAAAAAATTCAAATAAAACAACGGTGTGAGATATAAAATTGATTCTAGCTTAATTTTGAAGCCATTATGTGTGGAATAGCACATCATTTAAATGGCTGCCTCGGCTTCGCTAGCAGTGCTTCAAGCGGTCGGTCCAATTTTTGATGACTCGGTCCAATACGTACGGCGTTATTCTGGCAATAGCATCTCGAATGTTGGCCTCGAGCTCATCCAAAGTGGTTGGCTTGTTAGCGTAGATTAAGGACTTGACGTAGCCCCAGAGAAAATAATCAACTGGTGTCAAGTCGCATGATCGCGGCGCCCAATTGATGGACGCTCGCCGTGAGATGACCCAGTCGCCAAATTTATCTTTCACAACTTTGAGCGTTTCGTCGCTTGTATGAGATTTTCTATGGTCGTTCGGCTTCAATTCTCGTGTCAGCACAATCTTATATGGATGTAGGCCCAAATCCAACCGCAAAATAAGCCGGGTCGACTCTCTGGCGATGCCCAATCCAGCTGACGGAATCGACATTTCTGGCTCTTTTTCGATACTGGCCAGTACGGCGCCTTTGTTTTTTTAATTGAGCACCAATCTTTGTCTACTCACGCTTAAACTTTTCCGCGGTGCGACGAATTGCCTGCACACTGAAGCCATAATGACGACCGACCTCACGACGAAATTCACGTTGCGTATTTACAACCGAGCCGGAATTTCGATAATATTTTTTAATAATTTCAGCACGTTCGGCAAGTGTAAAACGATGCTGATGCAGCTGGATATCATTGGTAACTTTGACGTCTGCTGAAACATAACAATTGGAAAAAGTATCATTGCTGTCTGGTCACCCTTTACATAGCTATGTGTGTATGTAATATGTATAATATGTTCCCTTTATTGTACGATATTAATACAATTATCTCATTCTGAATTCGTAGACTAGATCTACACAACCAGTCACAACTTGGACTTTCAATTTTAGTCCACATGCAGATAAGAGTTTATATCGATTTATGATATTAATTGGTTTCTCAAAATTTACACCCTAAACAACTTCAATGCGTACCTCCACAATGTATGTGGTTTCAAGACACGCATGGTGGATTCTATTCAATGCTTTTTTATGCTAAAATAATATTCGATTTTTTCGACTAGATTGTGACAAAAAGTTTATGGCTAAGAACGGTGAGACTGACGCACAAAGTCACCATAGCAGGGTTGTGAAGAGAGAATAACTTCTACCTTTTGTCGTCCAATTACAATATTTAAAATATTCAAATATAACGGCTAATTTCCTGATTCCATGTAAACAATTCGAATGAAAGCACTTCCATTACCATGCACCAACTGTCATTGAATAGGCAAAATGTCAATAAACTTAGCGAAAACTCAATTGCGCAGGTATCAGCGAAAAGCTTTTCTTGTTCCCACACACAACCCTTACCTTGGTCAAGCGATGAATATGAAGAACCGGCTGCAAACGAGTGAAACACAACAGTTGTTACGCTGAATATTTTCTCAGCGAAAAGGGAAAGATAAATAATCAAAAAACGAAGAACTAGAAAAAAAAACTTAGAACTTACTCACCGCCTTGTGCCACCCATCGAAACACTCGTTAAGCACGAGAATTGCTACCGCACAGAGCAAGAAATACGTCTCACTTGCTCACCAACGGTCGGGGTAGCAAATCCATATCCATATCGAGCTCTCTTTTCGCAGACAAAAATTAATTAAATATAGTATTATTATTATTATTATTCAGTCGATCGAATTAACTCAGTCAGTCGGCGGCGACGGGTGACTTTTCTCCGATTTCGATATAATAAATTATTTTAACTTAATCACATTTAAATTAGTCTGACAATTTCGTTTCGTGTCGCATATCAACTTAGTGGTAGACGGATTCTATTCTATAAATTTAAACATTTTGGACAATTTTTCCGGGCAGTGTTTTCGAAAAACATCATCAAAATGGTATTCACTACAGCATTCGACCAAGTGCCAAAGCTTCAGGTAACATGGAAAATTTAAAGTAAATTAAGTGTGTGGGGGCATCGATTACACAACGTTGTAAATGCATCGGTTGTCCTTCGTCAAGGGCGACGTGTCATAGGGTATTCTGGGTAAAACCGCTGACAGTGGGTTTTCATAAATTTCTCATAATTCGAATTTTGTTCAAATATTCGCTTGTAGCTGAAGAAAAGAGAAGTGCAATTATGCAATGTGAAAATGTTTTGCTCTGCGAAAATTAAAACGGCAGTGTACCCAAATGCATCGGAGAGTGTGAGATGAAGGACGTTGATACATATAGTCAGTGTATGTAAATATATGTAAAGCTTAAAGTTTCCTTAACATAAGAACATCACATAATAAGTAAAAGAAAACGATTAATCAACGTCACAAGACAGATGATAACAAGCGGCCGAGAACTTTTCTAGCAAGTGTTTTCCAACAGATATAGAAATAGATACATGTATATATCTAGTGCTTAAATGTTTACATGAGTTTGGGTAAATAGTGTGAGATTGATAATTAAGTAAGCAAATTAGCGGTGATATGACTGTTTGGGTAGTATCACGCTTCAGAAGTCTGCGATTTTATTGTTCCATCTTATGCAGTACGTCATTTTTTATCATAGAGTGTTGTAAACAAAACAAATAAACAAGGTCTTAAATATGTGCTAAGTTTATGAGCTCGGTAAGTTCCACCACTAGTAGTTGTTGATCCTGTGAATATAGAAAAAATATCTGAATGTAATTTTGAACATATGTGGGGTACATACATATATGACGTTTAAATTTTTATGTTTTTACGAGTAAAAACTTATTAACTGTCAAATGATAGATGACCGTTGAGTACATTATGAGCAAGCAAATAATTTAACTTTTCTTTTTTACCCGTGCCCATCGGATACGGCACACAAATGTAGGTCCCTTCCATTCCTGCGAAAAATATAACGCACACAACACGAGTGGTTGCGAGAAGCTAGGCCTGGGCCATTCATGGGTTCCGCCAAATGTGTATGCATGTAATGTCTCGCAGGTTATTGCAAAGTTATTTCAAGGGCATTTTTTCATGTACCTATGTATACGAGTATTTGAAACGAAATAATTTCGTTGCGGATGACTAAAGTTGCATGATTTCGAGCGTGTACTTTGTAATTTGTAATCTATTAATTGGAATGTAAAAAATATCATCAAGTGTAAGAAGTCATTATTAATAAGAAGATTAGCCCTTTCGGAAACCCGTATACTACGCCTTAGTTCTACATAAAAAAAAAATCACAGTCCACTCTTGGTCAGCTTTTTAAAACTACTTTGTGCCCAGTAGCAAAAGTAGCAAAAACGGGACTGCATGAGCTTTTGAAAGATAGGGACTAATTTCTTCACATGTGTATAATGTGCTCACAAATCGATCGAATTTCTATTCAAAGAAGCAAGCAGAAATAGGCACAATATACAATACACAAAACTCCAATAAAGTTCTTCCAGTTGATTGCCGAACAACACGCTCATTCCTGGTATTTGTGAGATAAGGCTTAAAGCAGGTTTCGCTGATGCAGGTAATGTTAATCTCTACCACGTGAACAACCTTTCTAATATAACTCTGATCTGGCGTAAAGGTGATACATATTTAAACCGCGATGCAAATTTGCTCAGGCTTTTAAGATTTTATGAACCCTTTTATTTTATATTTTCTGTTCCCTTTTTCTAACTCCTTCTATTGTAAATTCACCAGCCATCCCAGTGATACATGACGGCTACATTAGAAATTTTGGGCCTAATAGGGGTGATACTGTTTGTATTTTGTATTTATAATCTTTGTGACTGCACATATGATGTCCAAATAAAAGGAAACAGGAGTGGGAAGTCCAAATACTATCAATGATATTTTCAAATCTATTCGTAGTTATTGAATTCATTATAAACGCAATTTAAATAAAAAAATACGGAGACGTAAATCAAACCGTCACACATGAGTTCTGTCAGAAAGCATTTACAAAAATGAAAAAATTTCGGATTTACTTTAGAAGTGTTACCTGTTACTCAAATTGAACTTCCTATAAACGATCAAGTTACAGGACAAAGCAAGCAACATGTTTAATATAAGGTATTGTGTGCAGGACCACATTCATACGAGTACAATTATTTAAAATAATAAATCGTCCAGCACCCTTCATTATTTAAGGAGTTCCCCTAACTTTCAAAAAGAAAGTCTGGTAAAAAGTGTTATCGTGAACAGTTTGTGCTATAAATATATAAAATCATTTCTGGGAATTAAAAGAAAATACGGTTAAGTAGGAAGTTTTAATTACACAACAACGCCTACTTTTATAGGCCTGGTACAAGCGATAAGAGATGGTATCATGCGTTTCGTTCAAGGTAAATTGTAAATTTTCTGTATGTTTTTTTTATCCGATGGAGATAGGAAAAACTTGCAAGTGCAAGTGGATACCGATCTAAAAAATCGCTTTTTCATTATTAAAAAAAAGTAGGAACCTGAACGCTTCTGGTAGATCAGATATGGACTAAATGTGTAGGTAATCAGCTCGGCAATAAGACTGAAAGGCTCCAAGCAGTGGAAGGAGCAACACACGGAACACGCCAAAATACTTTCGATACACCGTCATCTCCCCGTTTTCACTGACCACCTGCCCATTGAATATGACTTCAACAGGGGCTACATGCACCGAACAGAGCTGAGTGGACGCAACGCGATGTCCTATACAAAGAATCGCTGTCAATTCTCATGTCTTCAAAACCAAGGTCAGAGTCGGTGCCAGAATCTTCTCAGCAGACCTAGATATACACCTCTTTTAACCTTCCAAACCATTGCAGCGTTTTTCAAGTCGAAGGGCTGTTGGCTAGCGGCTTATACACTGTCAACATAGGATATTGTTATTTACGTTGACAGTCAGGCAGCGATCAAATCCCTCGACTTCTAACACTACGAGATTTAAAGCAGTGAAAGACTGCCGCGTATCTCTTAACAGATAGCTGGTCAGTACAACCTCACCCTTTGCTGGGTACCAGATCACTGTGGCATACCGGGGGCACTTGACAAACTGGCTCGACAAGCCTCCTCTTGTACAAATAGCATAAGCATTATCGACATCGAAGCGCCAATGTCGTATGTTACGTACCTTATTCAAACCGACGCGGAGAAAGTGGCCAATCTCCGATGGCAACATCTAGCCCAATGCAACACCGCCAGACAACTTTGGTCAACACTTAACAAATCTAGGTTCATCAGACTCCTGAAACACAAAAGAGGAACCCTATCAAAATAATAAATGCTCTCACCGGACACTGCGTCATAGGAAGGCATACCCAAAGCCTAGACATATACAGAAGCTGAGGAAGAAGAGACCATTAGCCACCTCCTATGCGCTTGTCCTGCGCTCGCCAACATTAGGAAGACCACCCTGGGTGAATACTTTTTCCACGATCTAAATGATATCGGCAACGCCTGCACGGCTTAAATTAACTCATTTATTCAACGCAGCAAGCTTATTCGATTCGATTTTTCACGTATACGGGTTCTACCGAATACGAGACAGCATTTCACACGACGCATTTTTCCATTCGAGTTCTTGTCTACTCTACAAGACTGGCACACAACTATAGCTTCAACCAAATCACTTGATTGGGTTTCTGCGCAGGTCTCTTTTATTTGTATTTGTACGAGTTTTACTCATTTTCATTCCTAAGAGATAAAGCAACAACAACTACAGGTAAAAAAAAATTCAAATTCGAGAGAACGAAAGGAAAACAGGCTGCATACTCGTAGTTTGACGCTTTTCATCGCAAAGCTGCCGGGCTACTGACGAATCAGAATCAAGTTGCGTGATGGGTATGCCGAATTTGAGAAAAGGACCAAAGGGATCAAATTCTTGCTTCTCAGATTTACTTGCTTGAATGAAACGATGCATATCAATTGAAGGGAATTTTTTCAGTTGTTGTTTTGTATGTCGACTTTATTTGGTTTGTAAATAAAAACACGCATTGTATTTGTAGTATTTATCCTATTTTGGAAAATTAAAGAAACAGTTTTATTTGAGCTAAACGAAATATAACAATACATACTTAATTAACTAATACAATAAATAAATTAACTAATACGTAGTAAAACATACCACTTAAATTATATTTACAAAATATTTGTTCATAACTAACGCCTTTCGCTTTATAAAAACAAAAAGAAGTTTTACCAAACTAGAGAAAGAACATCATACAGAGTAAAGTGGAGAAAATCATTAACCTTTATTATTTTGGGAAATTTCTCTCTGCGCACGTTGGAGTATTTCAAGTGATTTGGTTTAAGCTATACCAAAGTACCGACTACTAAACGAATTCGAGAGAATGCGAGTTTTCTCGAATTGTAGTGACAAGTACGGGAAAATAAATTTTACGAATATAGGACTTTCCCGCATAAGCTCCGTGTGAACTTCATACAATACTCACTGCCACTACTCTATTCAATAAAATCATCAATACCATCGTGTGAACGTAGGCATAGAGAGAAAGATTGGTGTAGCGGTTTGAAACTCATGTGATATTCAGTTTCAGAAAATTTTCAGGGGTGGTGTATGTTATAGATAACTGTGGAAATTAGTTTGATTATTTTGTCTTTGCTTCCGATTCACAATATTTTTTCCCCGACCACTTGATGTCATCTAGATATATCAATCATCCAACAGAGCCAACAATTTTTCCACTCATATGACCAACCTACTGCCAGTGTTATGCCTTCGCAGAATTGTTACCATAAGCTTTTGCAATTGATCGTACTAACTTTATATATTTCATGAGAAATAAACAAATAAATGTTTGCTGGCATCAGGATTTTTTTAAAGGATATATCCATGCATCTGGTTATCAGAAATATGTGGGTGAAATGTTAAAGGTTTTAAGTTCTTAAAAATATCTTAAAGTTCGCCTCTTCTCTGCTTGAATGTGCTCAAGACTTAAAAGACGTCAACCGTAATACGAGTATCATGACAATTGTTTCAGAAATGCATCAGACAGGAACGAGAACTTGATGCACAGTTTTTTCTCTGTGTGTTGAAATTCAATACTTGGAGAATTTACATGGCTTCTGTAATGCAATATTAGCTTTTTCCTTTTTATGTTTATAATGAATCTTCAATAAATTTTGTTAAAAACCTTTCATAGCTAAGGTAAAATTTTTAAAAAGCTTCCGTCAACAATAAAATTGATTATTGGATATGTTTGGCGCGTATTCCTACGTAAGAACATTGCTTGCTGCGTAGAATGCATGTCATAATCGCTCCTCAGCCCTCTTCTCACGGGAAAGTTCTAAAAATTGCACTTCAAGGTTGCTATGTATATTCTTTATATGTGTACAGTGCATACGTACTACACAGTCATGTATAAAATAATCTATTTTGTCTTATTCTCATTCGATTTTGGATCTTAAGTGTGTGTACTCCCTATCCACACATACCAGTTTATTTTGTCCATTGCAGTGCGAAGCGAAACTTTGCGATCTTGGCACTGAAATTAACTGATTAAATCCAACCTATATGTATATACATATATGCCATACATTTATACGTACAGATGCGTTTTACATCATGTGATAATGTGCAATATTCTGATCTAATTAAATGCATATGAATAGCATTTGCAACGGAAATAGGGATGTGGGGCAATTTCCCTTTACATAATCTACTTGGGTACCAACAATGTTTCCCTAATGTTAGAGCAAACTCGTTAAATAATCTTCACAAACATACCTAAACATGACAATAGCCGTATTTTATTATCACCCATGATCCATATTGGATCATTGGTGTGTATGCATTACAATAAAAATATGAGATCTTGCTTTTAATTTGGATCTAGTTTCGTGATCCAAAAATGAGTTCGCCTATTCCTTGCTAGGTTGCACTTTTGTCAACAATTGTCAAAACTTCTGTTGCCAGAATATAAAATACTTTCAGCACTTTAAATATTATTCTATGATTTCTACGTTTTCTTTGCATTGGAATTATGCATATAAAAGCGTATCTGAAAGTAAATACTTATCCCAATTACACCTAATGATTTCAAATCAATAATTATTGAGTGAATACACCATACACCATTTTGAATGAATTAGTATCGGGAAAACATAAGGTAAAAGAAAAGATCGCATACTCATTGAATTTTATAAGGGAAAATCAATCGCATGGCAACTCCGTTTAAAGGAACTCAGCTGTGCAATTCCATAGAAAAGAGGAAACAATTAATTGCTACTTTTAAATAGCTATTTATTGAGTGAAAACAATAATAAGTTGTACGCCAGAAGAAACAAATGTTATTCTGAATGGATATAGTAAGATGCAAGCACAATTTCAGCACACAATAAGCCATATCCTGAAAGGCGTTAGATGGGGAAACTATAACCATACCACAAGACACAACGTAAATTGTTAATTGATCCAGATCCAGGTCGTTTTATATTCGTCGTGTGATCTGATAGGGCCATCGCACACTGGATGAATGTTACCCCAGGGTAACACCAGGGTATCTTTTACTTCAATAGCACACTGGATGAATAATGGCGGGGGAAAATTTTGTATACTTGAACCGATTTTGACCGTAACTTCCGTACGAGCATCCCTAACCGGGATGTATGGGACACTTCCCCCCCTGTCGATGGTAGTTCGGCTCACTTTTTTACAGACGGATCTAAGACGTAGGGTGGGGTGGGTTGTGGTGTTTTCTCCGAACAGCTCAATCTGAGCATCTCTTTCCGCCTCCCTGATCATTGTAGCGTTTTCCAGGCGGAAATCATGGCGATTAAGGAAGCCCTGTCCTGGCTGAAATGTAATGTATTATCTGTCAGGGATATTAACATTTTCACTGACAGCGAAGCGGCAATCAAGTCCCTGGAATCGTTCTGCTTCAGTTCAAAGGCTGCCTTAAACTGTCGTCTATCTCTTATGAAGATGACAGAGCAGTTCAACATTCACCTATGCGGGTGCCGGGCCACAGAGACATTCCAGGTAACTGCAGGGCTGACGACCTCGCCAGACAGGGTACCACTCTTAAGGATTTTGCCTGAAAGGCAAGCCCTGGGTATGCCCCTCGCTACATGTAAGTATCTACTAAAGCTGAACGCAATTAGCACGACCAACCTCAGATGGGGAAACGGCTCAACGTGTCACATTTCGAGACAGATCTACCCTAAGCTGGATCAAAAACTTAGTGCCGATCTGATCAAGTTAAAGCGTACACAAATCAGCTGCGTTGTCGGTGTTCTCACTAGACACTGTCTTATAGGCCAACACGCCAAAAGACTTGGTCTCTTCTCCAACGACTTCTGCAGAAGCTGTAGGGACGAGGAGGAGGAGGAAATCATCCTTCACCTACTATGCACATGTCCAGCCCTGTCGCATAAAAGAATGCTCCATCTAGGGTGCCCCTTCCTTGACGACCTCTGCGATCTGGCGTCCTTGGACGTCATGAGCATCCATCGCTTTGTCAAAAGCTCCTGTTGGTTTTGTTAGTCCCTGAGTGGCCTAATGGTTTGATCCATGGTATCACAAAGGACCTTCACTGGTCTAAGTGTGTCTGCACTCTCGTGTGGACAGCCAACCTAACCTAACCTAACCTGAACCGATTTTCATTGTAGTGGTACAACATGCTCATTTTTTTTTTGCATCTCGAAATTGAGAAGTTATGTGTGTATTGGTTTACCCTGATGTTAAACCACCTCATAGCTGGTTGAAGATTTTGCTCTGTTTCATTCAAAAAAAGAATTAAACTTATGTGGGCTCCTGTCCACGATGGCATCATCATAGAAAAAAGAAGCGGATAAAGCTGCTTAATCACCAGCTTCAAACGAGCCTTTTATCAGCTTCTATACACACAACAACAAAGCCATACAAAGCAAGGACACTTAAACCAAAAGAGACATGAAAAAAAAAAAACATCCATCACTATTCCTCCGTCCTCAGCCGTAACTTTAGTAGTAAAGTACTTTAGTACAAAAAAAAACCATTTATCCACAGTTGCCCGGCACAAAACTGTTCTCGAATAGACTTAGCCCCCGGCGCCGTAACGCACGCTGGGTACCCGCTAGTACATTTATAGGTACATATATGCAAACTGAAATTTTGGCGAGCTTTGTTCAAAACGTCAGATTTTAAGGAAATCTCTGAAAACTCGAGTAAAGTACATTTGACAAGAAAGTTTTCATTTCATAACTCCACGTCCACTTTAATAGAGCATTGTAAACTCAAGGGACATGGTATCATACTATCCGTTTCAGAGTGATTGTAAGCATTCTGTATGTTTAAAATCTAGCTGTTTGCTAGTCTTGCACAGTAAGTGAGTTAAAGTATTCTCTTGTTTGGATTTGGATCCTCGTGGATTAGTTTGGATCCTCGTGCCAATGCGCAGTTGAACAGTAAAAGTCTTAACATATAGTTCATTACCTGCAAATTATAATAAATGACACAGCGATGTGCTCTATTTAAGAAAGGAACCATTAATGTTTCTTTTTTTACGTTTGTTCCGCATTTGTACAATTGTACAATAATGTCATTCACAAGCAGTTCTTATTTTCGTGATATCTTTATTGCGAAGTGTCTTGGTGCCACTGGGCAATAAATTAGAGAATATTTCTTGTGATAGGTCATGTTTGAAAAATTCACTGATTAATTGAATAAATATAGTCGGTATGTATGTATGTACATCTTAAAAGGTCAGGGTTAGGAAATGAAGATTAATTTCGACTGAACTCCTTTGATCTTTAGGGGGGGATCAAAGCTCAGTCTGACGAAATCTGTTTGCGATGAAATCTTTCGTCTGATTCTTCAGTTTCAAAGTTGAGGCACACTTTACGGATAGGACTAGTGCGACATAGCAGATGTTGCCATTTCGAGTGAAGATATTTAAGGTTAGATTGCTTAAATGGATGCAATTGATACCTGAAAGAAGAAAGGCTGCAAACGGGAATAGTTCTAGTTCATTGCTGCTTGCCTATCTAAACCATCTCGAGTTCAGCATGAATTTTAGATTATTTTAAATCATTACGGACATTCTATTGTAGTTTTGCTAAGGCTTGGGCAAGTGAGCCTTGTCGTGTCTCCCTTGCAACTACATTACTACAGTATGTGAGTAAAGCTATCGTACTTGCACGCATTATGTTTAGGTTGGCTGCTACAAGTTGTGGCCTATTATGATACATATTAGAGGTGTTAAGAAATGTCCATGAAATGTCCTATTTTCGAAGTTTCATCGTAGTTACCTGTTTTAGCAAGTTAATATATGTACGTATACCATCTCTTCTTTTTCTTCTTCCTATTTCGGCGAGGTTATGATCCGAAAACAAGGGATCATAACCATCCCACTTCACCGCATTTCTACTGATCCGCCTGTAGGGTTCGCCTATTTGACCTCAGAATATATCGGCAGGCCTACCGATTTTGGATCACTCGGTTACTGAGGCCAATGAAATGCCGATGTCGTCGCATTTGTGTGAACCAGGCGTTTAAGGTCTGCCTCTTCTGCCTCCCGATGTCTTTGGAACGTTCATTGATATTGCTTTTTTAACAGGGTTCAAATGATCTCTTTGAACCAGCTGAGCCAGTCGTGCTCGTATCTTTCGTAAGATGGTTTCCTTGACGTGAAGGCTTCCACGGATCTTTGAGCTTCTTATTCGATCAAGCTTTGTGTACGTATACCTTCTAGATTACGTTATTGTTATTCGATCTGAGAGACCAGCTCGCAACGACAATGTTTCAGGCTGTGGTTATGTAGTAAGCGAGAAATACTAGCGCTAGCAAGCGCGAGCTCGCGCTTTAAAATTAAATTCATTTTGTCAGGGCGTTGTGGTTATGTAACATAATTTCAAAAGCGCGAGCTATCAATAGCTCGCGCTTTTAAATTTTCTGCAGTGAACTCAATTTCATTTGCAAGCGCGAGCTTAGTCGAAAAGTGCTGCCAACCGAGAATGTACTATGAAAAAGGAATAAGTGGAGTGCAGAAACGGCGTTGTCTGTGGGACATGCGAACAAAAGAATAATAATTTCATTTATTTCATTTATTATTTCAGAATATCTTTTACAGTAGACTAAAGTCTTTTATAGCAAAAGTTAAGTTACAATTAATAGTAAATATAACAAACTAAAACTTAACGTAAATAATTCAATTAAGGAGCCTTATTTTCTTGATTGTGAATCAAAAGAATTACATGAGTATAATTATTCATTCTGCCATTTTATATAATCAATTGATTAGAGATTTACATTTTTAAAGTTTTAAAATTAAGAAAATAAAATTTATTGGATTTAAGAATTTTCTGCCAAATACCTGAAGAGAACGCGTTGAAAGAGCTGAGTTCCTCGGAGTTTTCTAATGTCTAAGGGTAGAGAGTTCCATTGCCTGACAGCATAAACAAAGAATTGGCGCTGTGATAGAATGCATGTGAATCTAGGTTGAATAAATATAAAAGACCGACTTGAATTAGGAAACGCTATTTTATTATAAAGATACGATGGTTCTTTCCTCATTATAATATTATTCAAAGCCTTTAATGTGTGGTAATCTATGTAAGCGTGTAAGGTGCAACCCAAGACGCTCTTCGTGTATCTGGACACATGATCAAAACGCTTAAGATTATAGACGTAACGAACTATGTTGTTAAATGCAACAGTAAGATTTCTCCTAGATTCCGAATACTTAAAAATAATTTGAATAGATAACCGTATTTTATTTAATACGTATTCGAATGTGGAAGGACTTATTCGGTAATATTGGAAAACCGATCTCCATCTTCCTTTAGCATTTTGTGCAAGTGGTGATATTCATCTAATTGAGACTGCAATTTGTTTATAGGATGGATACGCTGTTTTTTTCTTTTTAAAAATGTGTATCTCAACCACGCACTTTCTGTTAATAAAATTTCCTGGTCTAAAAAAGCGACATGTTGTGCACTTCACTGAAATCAAACAGAAACTGAAGCGTTAACTAGCTAAATTTTAATCGACCAACTTAAAAGCCCAAGAGAGCGCGAGTTCGCGCTACACATAGCGCTTGCTAGCGCTAGTACTACTCGCTTGCTACGTAACCACAACCTTATTTGTTTCATTACCGTGGATGAGATGAATTTGATAACTGCTTGGGTGTCTAGAAATATGCCGATATTTTTCATCAGAGGTGCCTATGAGTACAGTTCTCAGGAATCCTCAGTAATGACAGAACTTCCGCTTGAAAGAGACATCCGTGGTTTAGAAGAGATCTCCGACTTTTCTGTCCGTCCAACAAATTTAATTTAGAGGCTTTAGTGAAATTCGTGTAATAGAATTAAATCATTACTTTTTTTGCTATCTTGCAGTGGACTATCAGCCCCTTTTCTGTTATTAGACACAAGACAGCCATTTATTTTTAGATGTTTGCTGAAATATGCTGCAGTTGGAATGGATCTAATAGCGCTGGCGAACCCCACAGGCGGATCAGTGGAAATGCGGTGAAGTCGGAGGGTTATGATCCCTTGTTTTCGGATCGTAGCCTCGCTGATGAAAGGAAGAAGAAGAAGAAATAAACAAATAAACGTTTGCTGACAGCAGAATTTGCACCATGCACCATTAACGTGGCAATAGATGACGCTACCACTACACCATCGCCACCCCTAATTGATGGTGCTGGGGTTCCCGCATTTTATCAGAAATCATGTAGCATTCGTTGAATTTTTCAGGTCAAGAATCCTAATGCATGACTAAGCGACCTATTCACTCAACCATTTTAGATGAATTAGAAAAAAAAAAAAAAAACATATTTAGACTTATTTCCAAGGTGTGAGCAATGTCTCCAACTGTACCGGAAGTTCTCGGAGAATTTGACGGCTCATGTTGCCTAACGGAATTGGATAAAGCCTTGAGCTGAAGATTTTAGGAATTCGAGAAAACTGGCGAAAAGTGAAGCACTAAACATCAAAACCGTAAATTCGACCGTTGCTTGGTCAAAACAGGACACCGCAACGAGGTCAATAGTCCGCCAAGACAATATATCTAGGTCACTTTGCTCTGAGTTTTATACCATAGCAACATAGAGCGAAACGAGAGAGCTGATGAGACTTCACTTTCTACTGGGAAGTGTAAAAAGAAGAAGATTTTCATTGTATCAATGGCTTATCTTAGCTAGAGACAGGAAATTATCTACACTAAATCCTTGAAGGAGTTGTTTTTTTATAGCAAGGCGGATGTCGGTACGATTTTGCGATTCGTACGGGTAATTGACGTGTTGCGAACCACGCCACTAAGATAACTAAACCGAGGCCAGTAAACATACACATGACAGACTCTTCTCTACCGATCATATCGTATTATTTACTAGCGGGTACCCGGCTATTAGAGAACAGTTTTGTACCGGGCAACAGTGGGAAAACGGTCCAACCTTAAATATATATATCAGCTTTTTTTTAGTACTAAAGTACTAGAATACGAAAGTAGTGGGTAGACTGCTGGACCGAGGGTACCCGGTGGCGTGGGTTGCTGCACCTAACAAAAAAAAAAAATGTGTAGTACTAAAGTACTTTACTACTAAATAAGTAGGCTGATTTGGCCAAACTTCACAGGAACATTCTCGGGACAATACCGAAGATTGCCAGAAAATTTGAGCTCAATCGGTTCAGTGGTTTCCGAGTCCATAGCATGCATACAAACATACAAACATACATTGTGTTTTATATATAAGATTAAATCCATTTTCCGGTGTAAAATTCTCCAGTCTTCTGAACTCGACTCATTCGTTCATAAAGTTGATTGTTGTTTTTGTGATCTTCTATTCAATGGTTTATTGTCTTGAATTAGTATTGATTAAGGTGGTTGTCAATAGTTTTAAGTATTTATGGGCTACTCATACCACAGCATGTCTATTTGGGGAATCTATACATATTCGTCTCTTGGAAAATCTGTCAGTATTTATTTCCTTTTTGAAAAGTCTCTAACTCCTGTTTATGCCTTCTCGTCTGCAGATGAGCGAAATCCCACAAATGATGGCCGCTGAAGCTGAAACCCAACTCGAGCATATGTGCAAGCTTGACTTTGACTCGCCAGCACCACATGTTCGTCTGTCCGGTATCATCTGTACCATTGGACCCGCCTCGCGCTCCGTTGACATGCTCGAAAAGATGATGGCCACCGGCATGAATGTTGCCCGTATGAATTTCTCGCATGGATCTCATGAATACCATGCTGAGACTATTGCCAATGTCCGTCAGGCTGGCAAGAATTATTCAGCTAAGTTGGGCTATGTCTACCCAATTGCCATCGCATTGGATACTAAGGGACCTGAAATCCGTACCGGTTTAATTGAGGGCAGTGGCACTGGTGAAATCGAATTGAAGAAGAACGAAACCATTAAATTGTCCACCAATAAGGATTTCTTGGAGAAGGGCAACAAGGATACTATCTTTGTGGACTACGCCAACATTGTAAATGTAGTCGTGCCAGGCAACCGAGTCTTTGTTGATGACGGTTTGATTTCGCTGATTGTGACCGAAGTTCAAGCAGATACTCTCATCTGTAAGATTGAGAACGGCGGTGCTTTGGGATCTCGCAAGGGTGTCAATTTGCCCGGTGTTCCTGTTGATTTGCCTGCTGTCTCTGAGAAGGACAAGTCTGATTTAAAATTCGGTGTGGAGCAAGAGGTCGATATGATTTTTGCCTCGTTCATTCGTAACGCTGATGCTTTGACCGAAATTCGTGGTGTCTTGGGTGAAAAGGGCAAGAACATCAAGATCATCTCAAAGATCGAGAACCAACAGGGTATGCAGAATCTGGACTCGATTATTTCGGCTTCCGATGGTATTATGGTTGCCCGTGGTGATTTGGGTATTGAAATTCCACCAGAGAAGGTGTTCATCGCCCAAAAGGCAATGATTGCCCGTTGCAACAAAGCTGGAAAGCCAGTTATCTGTGCCACACAGATGTTGGAGTCTATGGTTAAGAAGCCACGCCCAACTCGTGCTGAAATCTCAGATGTCGCCAACGCAATTTTGGACGGTGCTGACTGTGTGATGTTGTCCGGTGAAACTGCTAAGGGTGAATACCCATTGGAGTGTGTGTTAACTATGGCGAAGACCTGCAAGGAGGCTGAAGCTGCCTTATGGCATAAGAATTTGTTCTCTGATTTGGTATCCAGGAATCCAACCACCACCGATGCTGCTCATGCTGTAGCTATTGCTTCTGTTGAGGCAGCCTCAAAGAGTACTGCTGCCGCTATCATTGTCATCACCACAAGTGGCCGATCTGCTCATTATATTAGCAAGTACAAGCCAAGATGTCCAATCATTGCTGTGACCAGGTATTCACAGATCGCCAGACAAGCTCACTTGTACCGTGGTATTATTCCATTGGTCTACACAGGTTAGTATTGAGAAGGAGTGCATCAATGCAGGGTTTCTAAAGAGAGTATTCTTATTTTTTCTAGAACCAGCCATCGGTGACTGGCTGAAGGATGTCGATAACCGTGTACAATTCGGTGTTCAAGTTGGCAGGAAGAATGGATTTATCAAAACTGGAGACGCTATTGTTGTTGTAACCGGCTGGAAGCAAGGATCTGGTTTCACAAACACCATGCGCATTGTGTATGCATTTTTTGAAGAAGTCGATTCTATTGATATGATTGAATGTACCTTGAGAAGGAATAAAAGAACGTCATGAATGACTAAATGAATGACTGAATGATTGAACTGAATGGATGAATAATTAAATGATTGTGTAATCAAATGAATTAAAAAATGAGTAGTTTTTTTGTCTAATCTGTTTTCCTTCTACGAAAATATATACATATATGTATTTATATATATGTTGTCTCTTTTTCAGAACTATCGAATAAATGTCATGACTACGTGCACAAAAACCCAGCCCAGCACATACCCTCATCTGTACGGATACAAACATTTAATATTTTAAAAACTAACCTATTGGCACGTATTATGGATAAATTCAAAAATGTGTATCTTCATCTTGATGTCCCTCACACATGGGGATCCTTTTGATAGGGATCCCATAGACACTACTACTTCATTGGCTTACATTTTTATTTAAAATTTAATTTATGAAAAAATTAATCTTAACACAAAAAGAAAAATAAGAATATTTTTAGTGTTCTCTTAGGTAACTGTTGATAAGAATACATATTCATGTAATGAAATAAATAAAAGAAAAAAAAAACATTAAATGTTATAGATTAACGAAAATGTTAAATTGTGTTTTGCTTTGAAATTTATTTAACTAGAAAGTTAATAAAATTATATTTATGTTACGAGTGAAGAGGGTTTTACTCTGTGAAGGTGCTCTACTCTAATCGACAGGTATTTCGTGCTTATTATGGCTTTCTTTATCTTAATATAGAGCTGATATTTCGAGATACTGAATCCTGGATGCATGGTGTAAACATTTAATTATGAATTAAACCTCGTTGAATAAGTTTAAAAAGAAACTGAGAATCTATCTGTCGAATTAATTAAAATTGGCGAGAAACTTAACTATACCGATCGCAAATTGAAATTCCGACTGCGCACTTTCCATTATGATTTGCAAGTCGAACAGTTCTCATTCGACTACGATACGATGTTTGAGGCCCAAGTGCACTGCGACCTGTAAGATCGATTGTACTGGCCCAATGGTTAATCAGAAGTAAAATTGAGACTTGATAAACGTCAATAATGTCTTGGGTTGCAGGTTCCAGGTTCCAGGTACCCGGTGGGGCCATCGAGTCCCACGTTATATGCAGTAATCATTTCTCTGCGGCCCCTGAGCATTCACCAAGAATGTGTTCTGCTGTTTCTCTTTGTTCCCCACAGAGTCTGCACGTGGCTGTATCTGATAGTTTTATTTTATTTAGATGGTACCTAAGTGAACGCTGTCCGGCTAGGTACTCCGTTAGAGTTCGCAAATCCTCTGCTGAGTTCAAGTAGCTTGCTTGCTCTATTTTTGTTTGGGTTTAAGAACTTGTTCGCTTGTCTCAGAGCCCTTTTGTTGGCGCAGTGTTCGACGAGGTCTTTAGCATCCCATTGTGTAATTCTAGAGTGGATATCACTGGGTGGTACCCCAAAGTAGTGTTCAGGCCCGATGAGTGGGCACCCAGTGACTCTTCACCAGACAGTCTGCTGGTTCGTTCCCCCCAAAGCCTTCGTATCCAGTAATCCATGTTACGGTAACTTGATTTGTGGACGCAAGGCTATCAAGGAGGTCGAAACAGTCCCACACGAGTTTTGACCCTACCGTATGGGAATTAAATACCGTTAGTGCTACCTGACTGTCCGAATAGATGTAGGTGCGGGTTCCAGTAGTGTTTCTCCGCAGGCATTCTCGAATGCATAGTTCTATCGCATGGACCTCTGCTTGGAAGATGGGAGGTGATTTACCAAGCGCTGCCGCACGCTGAAAGTTGGGACCATAGACCCCAGCTTCGGTACTGCCATTTTCCATTTTGGAGCCATCTATGTACAAGATTTGTGCGTATGAGTGGTGTGTTAGGAACTTTAGTTCTCCATTCTTGGCAGTCACTAATAACCACTCCGAATTTCCTCGAGAACCGAAATCATCGTATCTGGAATCATGAAGATTGGGTTATTTGGATGTTTTCAGGAATGTTCAGATGGCCTGTAAAATCGCCGGGTTTCGGTTTTTGTATCTGGGGCAGCCTAAGAGCGCTTAGCGTAACTTTTTTCTGCACTGTGAAGTACAGCGGCGTAAGATTGTGCATTGTACCTAATGCTGCCGTCGGGCACTTTTCCATTGCCCCGGTGATGCTGACACAGGCTAATTGGTGCAGTCGACTTAACTGTTCCTCGGCTTTGATCTATTGTGTTTTAGGCCACCATACTAGAGAGGCGTTGGAGATCATTGGTCTAATTATTGTGCTGTACATTGAGTAGATTTTCTTGGGTTTCAGACCCCACTTTTTACCATAGTGGCGTTGGCACATGAACGTCGCCTTGTTGATTACTTTGTTTATGTGAGAGTTTCAGTTTAGATTGTTGTTCAGGATTATTCCAAGATATTTTCCATTCCCTGTAGGGTTGATGGGTGTGTTTTCAAGTGAAATTTTCTTCAGGTCGAACTTTTTCTTAGAAAAGTGTACAAGTATAGTTTTCCAGTGTTGATGGTTAAGTCCCTGGTTTTACATCATTTTCAGATCAGGCTGCGGAAACCTTGCAGCATTTCCGACATGTTTTCGAATTTGTTTAGAACACTGATGTCAACAGGTCTGTTCGCGTACTCTCCCAAAACAACGAATTTTTGCGAAAAGTTGCGAAAACCTGTTCGGGTACAGAGAATTTTCGCAGTTTTTAACAAAAAAGAGCGCTCTCGAATTTTAGCGCAGAATCTACGCGAACAGACCTAACATCAGGGTCTGTTCACAAACTGTCTGCTCTAAAATTCGCAGTTTGTCAAATTTCAAATAGTGGGGGTAAAATTCCCTCAGAGAGAGCTAAAATTACGAAAAAGTAAACTAACGCGAACCACAAAAGTTGCCTACTTTTTAAACGTCAAACCTCAAAACCAATTTTACGTAAAAGAAAGAAAGTGAAGGAACAAGGCAACAAAAATTACATAGCAGTTTGACAGATTTCACAAATCTGCCCAAAGAAATTTCTTGGGCTAAAATTCGCAGCATGGGAAAATTTCTTACTCTCTCGAGAGCGCTCATTTCTGTCAAAAACTACGAATAGGTTTTCACAAAAATTCGTCACTTTTTGTAAAAATTCGCTATTTTGGGAGAGTACGCGAACAGATCTTGTATTGAGAATGTGCGAAGATTTAAGGCGAACAAAATGAGAATTGAGTGGATTACTGGGATAATATAAATCGGACAGGAAGTAAGTAAACTATTTGGTACTGAACGCACGAAAATATCTATAATCTCCATCAGTTTACCTGTAAGAAAACCGTGCGATGCTAACCTCAAGAAAAACGTCAACAGTTTTTTTGACAGCTGTCGACATCAAAAAGACGCGCAGTGAATTGTTCTGCAGAAAATTCGCCTAATTTATCAAAATAAAGTGAACACTGTCCATAAACCAACCAGAAAATGAGCTTTTCTGGCGACTCTTCCGATTCCGAATGGTAAGTATGCACAATACCGAGCCAAATAGACACTTATACTGACAATAACAAGTCCCCCCTTCACACCACCACCGGATTCCAGGAAAGCAACCAAAATCAAAACCGAAAAAATCATAAAAGGTGATAAAAAGTACTACCAGCAGCGGTTTGTCGAGCGCTGGCTGGAACGCTTCAAGCCATGGCTCGCCAGGGATGCCGTCGCTCCAGAGAAACCCTTCTGCAAGGCATGCAGGTGCCGCCTCAACTGCAATAAGTGCCACCTGCAGCGACATGAACGGACGACAAAGCATCATTCCAATTTGCAGGCCTACCTGAGTGCAAATGGGTTCCTGTCGTCTAAGCAGAACATTGGTCAGCGCAAGGAGCGCAAAAAGCCACAGCAAAAGGCTTCGCCCGAGTCCGAGGTCGATGACTCCAAGTTTGAGAGCGTCTTTATGGACGTGGACTTTATCGAGGGAAAGTGAGTAGTACTGCACGCTGCCTGCGCAGTAATTAACTTTTTTTCTTCCAGAAAAGAACGATTAGATGATTCTGGCACCCAAGAGACTCTCCACGACTTCCAGTTCGTTCAGACGGAGAACGAAATCGAAGATCAGCACGCTCGCGAAGCCACTCCTCACCTCTACGAGATCAGCACCGTGTCTCCTTCCGCCAAACGAAACGAGAAACCGTCAACCCCCCGACCTGTCGGCAAGAAAGATCGCAAGAAGCTGCTCTTGCAGATCCAAAAGGACAAGAACGAGCTTATGTCCTCCTTCAACGAGCTGTTCTCCTCGGCCACTGTGGAGAAGAAGGAGAAGAATCACGTGGACTTGTTCTTCGAGAGCGTAAGTTCGAGCGTGAAGGCTCTTTCGCCTAAGCTGATTGCCGAAACTAAGATGCGAGTTTCGCAGCTGATCTGTGAGCTAGAATTGCGAGCCATAACAGAGAATGAGTCCAACGCAGCTGGATCGTCGGCTTCATCGACGATGCTGCTCACTGCACCCCTTGGTAATGCGTACATAATTAACCGGCAGACGCCGCAGAACGGAAGCAACCAGGTGGGATCTAGCCAGAATGATACATCCTATGAGGCGACGGATTGAGTTTGATTTGTCTTTCAGTAGCCCTAAGCATTTCTCGGTAAACCCTGTGTTTTGTGTCAAGGACCAGTAGCTTGTGATGGTTAACTGGCGCAATATTTTTTTTTTGTAAGTCTTATGTTTGTGCACTTTTTATTCGAATACGTTGGTATGATCTTGACAACTCGCGGCTGCTGTACATACACTGATTGGACGGAGGAAACTTGCATGCCAAGAGCTATCGAGCCTGCCAAGGCGAAGACGAGACGAATAATGGGTATTTTTTCTGCAAGCAAATTCATATATACATTTTATGAACTTATGAATATAAAGTAACTTAAGTTAGTCGGAGTAAATAATGTTAACAAATATAGAGTGGGTTTCTTATATCTTTCGTTCCAGCAAGGGGCGGTGGTATCATTGTAGTTCTCCTTTAATATTGTATTAACAGTTTTTGGTTAAGTCTACAAACTACCGGAACTCTTAGCCGATGTGCACTTCAGTGACTCCATTTCAATGAAAGAAAACAAAGGAGATTTATTATACTCAAACTCATTTCATCCTTTGAAAGCCTCAGAAGAAGGTCACGGACAAAACTTAGCTCTACAGAGGTCCGTTCGCGTACTTTCGGAGCCAAAAACTAATCAGTTTGGAAATATGCCATGATAAGAGTAAAAACTCTCAAAGAGTGGAAAATCTAAACAAAAGTACTCGAATGAAAAGCGAGCCATGTCGAAGCAACTGTCATTAAAAAAAATTATGATGAACGAATTAACTCGTATGAAAACCAACAGATTCATATTAAGTTAAAAAGGAATGTTTTGGGAGAACATTCACACATCACATTTTCTTCAATATAGTTTGAACATGACAGATAAAGAGTAAAACTGAGAAGTAACGAGTACCGAGTATTTTTCCTCTGTGCTTGAATGCGCTCGAAGAATTTTTGCCGTCACGAACGTACAAACTGCCAAATAGAATCAGTTGATTGCTAATGTGTCGAAGAGTTTTTTATTCTATCTCAAATAGACATAAAAAATGGATGCACATTAGGTCCATTCGCGTACCCTCCTAAAACAGTGAATTTTTACGAAAATCTGTTCGAGTACGGAGAATTTTCGTAGTTTTCCACAGAAGAGAGCGCTCTCAAGAGACTAAAAAATTTAGTGCAAGAAATTTCTTTGGCCTGGTTTGTGAAGACTATCAAATCGCTTTATATGTCATTTTTTGTTGACTTATTCCTTATCTTTCTTTCTTTCGCGTAGAATTAGGTTTAAGGTCTGACGTTTAACCCTACAACCGATACGGTGTGCGGGGAACCCCACTCCGAAATAAGCCTTTATATATTTTTTTTTTTAGAAAAGCCGTTATTTTTAGTGAGACTAATTCTTTCCATTGTGACTTCATGCATCAAAGCTGTTTAGTACATTTTTACTGTTAGAACGGGAGGTGGCGACGTTTTGGGGTGTCACGATATGTACTCAGTACCTATAAATTTGCAAGTATCTTTTCAAGTGAAGTGTATGAAAAGTAATAAATTTTCGATGTTTTGAAGAAGTGAGTTTAGTTTTATTTTCAGATTTTGGTAATCAAATCTTCTTCCTTTTACCAGCGAGGCTATGATCCGAAAACAAGGGATCACAGCCCTCCCACTTCACTGCATTTCTACTGATCCGCCTGTGGGGTTCGCCTATTTTGGTAATCAAATATTGCCTAATTTTTAGAATATTAAAAGTAAGCTGTTAGTCGCAGTAAAATGTTTGCATGTTTGCCAACAGTATCGAACGGAAGTATTCAACAGTTGCGAATATATACCCAAAATGCAACTGTAGAAATATACTGGTAATATATAGAAAATCAATGCTTTTTACGGGAATTCATTTCGTTTGTTATGTCTTATTTCAGAATCAAAAATAATTTTGCAGAGTATTGACTTTTAAGACCTATTTTTTTTAAATTCCTATAAAGCTCCTTTTGGTCATACTACTTTTTTACATTTTATGTTATACGCTTTTTAACTATGGCTGCGAATTTAGTCTTATTTTTTGTTAACTTTTTTAAAAATACATCATTTATGAATGAAATTAATCAATTTTATTGAGTAGTGTTTTAAGTTGTTCACATTCGCATGCCAAAGTTAATGGGGTGTACAGGAACCCCGTACACAATAACGTAAAAAAACCAAGGTAGGTATCGTTTGTAAGGTTCAAAAGTGGTTGCTTTTGTGGTTCAACGAGTTCGTTTACTTTTTCGTAATGAGACCTCTGAGATAATTTTACCCCCACTCTTTGAAATTCGACAATCTACGAATTTTAGTGTAAAAAAGTACGCGAACGGACTTATTTATCTTGAAGAAATTGCTATGACGTTTGAATGTTCTCTCCAAAATTTTTTTTTATTATTATTATTATTATTTCTTTATTATTAAGTAATTAAATTACAAAAATAATACAAAGGTATATAGCATTAGCTACCAGGGCTATCGGCTAGTTTTAAAGGTATATGCATAATTTTAAATACATTTATTAATTTTTAAATTTACTAATATCTTATATACATTTTTTATATTGGTTTCTGTCGGTATTTTTAAAAGTTCAGCAAGTGGAGCACTTTACTGTATCGCTGATGTTCTGGCATTCAAGTAGATGTTTGGGGGATAGGACGGTATTATTGTGGCAAAACTGGCAAGTAAGTGGATCACTGGATAGTAGATGACTGTGTGTACGGTTTGCGTGGCCCATGCGAAGTCGAAGAAAGCATTTTATCATATTTTGTAAGTTTGGAGAGCATAAGGCCATTTCTGCGAGGGGATTGATGAATGCGTACTGGTGGACGTACTCTTTCCACATATCCCGTCTTTTATTGTTCCACACAGTTTTTAATTTTTTCTGAAGGTCCTTTTTGTTGTGTGAGTAGAACGTGATAAGTGGTTCTGTTGTTGTAGCTTTTGCGGCCTTGTCAGCTAGTTCATTACCCATGATTCCAACATGACCAGGAACCCACATAATTTTAAGCCTGCTTCCGTTTGTGATTAAGATGTCCCTGATTCCTTCTATTATCCGTGTCGTGTTGTTGATATTTTGGATCGCGGAGATGGTAGATAGGCTGTCGCTACAAATAAGTATTTTTTTGTTTGGGAATAGTTTTGTAGCATGAAATACTGCAAGGAATTTAGCAGTAAATATAGAAGAAAATTGAGGCAATATACCTTTAATGAGGACATTGCTGATAACATCGACCACCGCGAAAGCGGTACAGTCTTCTGTCTTCGATGCATCGGTGAAGAGTAGGGTCCACTTTGTATCAATAAATTTTTGCGTAACGTCTTTAAACATAGCTTTATATATCTGGTGGTTTGTAGTAGTTCTATGAAAGCTATGTAGGCTGGATATAATAGAGGATTCATCGAATAACCATTGAGGGTGTTTAGATGTTCTATATATTTGAATTTTGATTTGCATATCAGGCCATATGAATCTGTTGGTTTTCATACGAGTTAATTCGTTCATCATAATTTTTTTTAATGACAATTGGCTCGACAAGGCTCGCTTTTCATTCGCGTACTTTTGCTTAGATTTTCCGCTCTCGATGTTGATAAAGAAAAATCCATAGAATGTAAAAGAACGGACAGAACAAATTCTGAGGATAAGGCAAAGGCATGGGCTGAAATAGTGTTCCTTAAACATCGATAGTAAATGAATATCGAAAACATCGATCGTTTTAAGAACTATAGCAGGTAAGAAAAATGAAGGCATCCTTTTCCATTCACTTATTGTAAAGCGCTAAATGCATTATTTTATTATATTGAATCCACTCTCCTGCACAGAGTGTATGATGTAAACGGAAATGGAGCTTCCTGTTGGCGGTGGTTATGACAGCCACAGAGTAAATATTAGGGGAATCCCCCATGATGTTATAAATTAGGTACACCTACACCAGTTAGTGGCGTAATCGTTAACATAAAGCAATATTGTGAAAAGCCAGCCATTGAAAAAAATGAATGTCCCACAAAATATTAGAAGAAGTCAGGAACAAGGAAGGCTTAAGGAAATTGCACAAATGTTCCTTTTGCATACCAGCATCGTCAGTTCCTTAACTTCGAGTCTCCACGAGACATATTTATGTATGCCAGACTTCATTTCAGACATCATTATAGAAATTTCTATTTTTTCATTTGCTGGGCAAATTTTATCAAGACATTTCATTTTTAACCATATCGCGTAAGAGTAAGCAATGACCAATTCTTGCTTGACACCCTAGTCTCCACGAGACATATTTATTTCAGAGTTCATGTCAGGCACCAATCAGCCATGTTTTCTTTGTAGTAAGGCTCAAATTGGCAGTCCCTGTCAAATTTATTTCAGGGTTTATGTCCATTGCAAGAAATAAAAGCAGAAATCTATTTCATGAAATTAATTATTTCAAGAAATTTGCGGTCTCCATTGGAAATTTCGATTGCTTGACATATTTCTTGCAATGAATTATTGCCAGTGGAGACCAAGGGTAACCCCTGGTCTCCACTGGCAATAATTCATTGCAAGAAATATTTCATGCAATCGAAATTTCCAATGGAGACCGCAAATTTCTTGAAATGACTCATTTCAAGAAATCGATTTCTGCTTTCATTTCTTGCCATATCTGTGGAAATAAACCCTGAAATAAATTTGACAGGGAGTGTCAATTTGAGTTTTACTACGAAGAAAACATGGCTGATTGGTGCCTGACATGAAGTCTGAAAGAAATATGTCTCGTGGAGACTCGGTGGCAAGCAAGAATTTGTCGTTGCTTGCTCATATGTGATATGGTTGAAAATGAAATTTCTTGACATAATTTGCCCACCGTATAAAAAAATAAAAATTTCTAACATGATGTCTGACATAATGTTTGAAATAAATATGTCTCGTGGAGACTCGGCGTAAGAGAACATATTTTCGAAAGCTGGCCAAGTGATGAGTGAACGCCGCAACAGACTGAAGATGAAAGTATTACATGAATTCTTATTTTTAAAACAAAACGACGTTATTTTTGCATAAAAATAACTTTGTTTTTTTCTTTATAAAGATTTCCATACCGCCATTAAAAATATCTAGTTTATAGTCGTACATTTTAACAAGCGTTGTTTGCATTTCTTCATGGAACCAATCGATAACTATCGATACTATCGGATCTGCCATGTGCTCATTTAATCCAGGGTTAACTCACCAAATTTGCAGGGTTAACTTGGAGTTAACTCAGGATTAAAATTGACTGAAAAACATGTTTCTGCGGTTAACTCTAGTTTAATCCCGAAACTCGGATGATCTCGCACTGAAAAACTGGGTCTTAGGCCGGTATTCACCGACCAATCTTAAATTAAGAGCTTCATAAACGTATTCACCAACCAATGATAGTGCAGATTTATTAGCGCTCATAAGACTTATGAGTGGTCCCAACCACTCTTAGGCTGGTATTCACCGACCAATCTTAAACTAAGAGCTTCATAAACCTATTCACCAACCAATAATAGTGCAGGTTTATTAGCGCTCATAAGACTTATGAGTGGTCCCACCCACTCTTAAGTTAAGAGGGTTCATAACTTAGGAATTTTGAAAATTTTCGAAATGAGCTGTGAACTGTCACTCAGACCAAACAAAGGACAAGCTGCATTGGCGAAATGCAAAAGAAGAAATGCTGACGAATTTAGTGCCTCCAGCATTTCCGTCAAAAGAACCGCCAACCAAAAAAAAAAAAAATGTGCCGTGATTAATTCTGACTAAAATCAGGAAAATACAATGTTTTCTTTTTCATTGCCACTTCTCCCAGTTCGAAAGAGAGTTCGGAAACTCATTTTAGAACGCGTTTGGAAATCCGAAAACTAATTTTTCGCATATTCGAATTAGCATGGACACAAGCCTATTAGTGCTTGGTGAATACGCATCAAAAATTTAAACCTAAGAGCTTCATAAAATTAAAATCGATTTAAGAGCGCTTGATAATTACCGGCCTTAAGTTATTAGTGCTCATAACTTAGGAATTTCGAAAGCTTTTGAAATCAGCTGTGAACTGTCACTCAGACCAAACAAAGAACAAGCCAACAAGAAATGCCGACGAATTTAATGCCTCCAGCATTTCCGTCAAAAAAAATGTGCCGTGATTCCAGCATTTCCGTCAAATAAAATGTGCCGTGATTAATTCTGACTAAAATCAGGAAAATACAAAGTTTTCTTTTTCATTGGCATTTCTCCCAGTTCGAAAGAGAGTTCGGAAACTCATTTTAGAACGCGTTTGGAAATCCGAAAATTAATTTTTCGCATATTCGAATTAGCATGGACACAATCCTATTAGTGCTTGGTGAATACGTAGCAAAAATTTAAAACTAAGAGCTTCATAAAATTAAAGTCGATTTAAGAGCGCTTGGTAATTACCGGCCTTAGTATTTTAAATTAGCAAGTTTTTAAATAAAATTCCAATAATGATGCGTACCTTAAAACTTATTAACTGCATTTTTCCGGATGTACATAAGTATGTTATTTTTATAGATAAGCTTCAAAAATATTATTAAAATTGTTTGATGTAAATGTTATTTTAACATAGAAGTCATACATATCTGAAATCATAATGATGTCAAAATTCGAGAAGCCTGCGTAAAAACAGTTGAACTTAGCTCCGAAAGTGGAGATGACAATTGCAGAAATGAAATGGTTGAAGCTCCACTTAAGCATGTTGAAGTTATCAACTCTTTTACAACCGCACTACGGTGGGCTCAACAAAATGATATTGATATGCGAATTGTACAATCAATTTGGAAATATGAAGTTCATCACTAAATCTGAGTCTGGTTAGTGATGTAGAAGTAGTGGCGATTAGTCATAAGCATCGGTGGTTCAGTGGTAGAATGCTCGCCTGCCACGCGGGCGGCCCGGGTTCGATTCCCGGCCGATGCAATTCCTTTTTATCATATTATTTCCCTTTACTAGTTAACCTTCTCAAAAAGTTCCGACGAAATCACACTTTTAAGGTTTATTCATAATTATATTGTTTGTATTATGTATATTCTTCAACATTTTTATTTTAGAGAAATATATACGTACGAATGTATGTATGTATGCACAAAAATAGTGCAAAGATTAAAACAAAAAACTAATGTCAGAAGTGGGATTCGAACCCACGCCCACAGAGTGGACTGCGACCTGAACGCAGCGCCTTAGACCACTCGGCCATCCTGACCGATATTACCGTTTTGTCAAAGCTGTTATTCGAATAAAGGGAAACAATAATATATAGAAATGTATAAATATAATACTCGTATAATATAACAATATATGTATACATATTTTTAATTCAATTTTTAGTTTATACATATCTTTAAAAAGAAAATCAAAAAGCATGGCAATGCCGTCTGCCTGGTTAACAATTATTACAATTATTTTTTGAATGTTTGCAGTAACAGATTTTTTTAAGAGAATCATACAAAATAACAAGATAAATAAACTTAAAGGTTTCATCAATTATCCTTCCACGGTAACCTAATGCAAGTCTGGAATAGTTGTACAGCCTGGAAACTTCTACCTCATTGAGCAGGGCCATGGTTTGGGTATCTGCAAGAGTATCGCTGATGAAGAAAATCCTTATTTCTTTCAGGATTGGACACCTGCCAACAAAATGCAGAATATTCTCCCTTTCCTCCAAGTTGCATAAGCAGCATAAAACAGGCAGTTCATCGCGATGCGGGTTGTAGTTAAGATGGAGAAGTTCATCTCGAAGTTTAAAAATCATAGATATGTACTTATCTTATTCACGCTAAGTTCATCCCGGAAATAATTCCTAAGCTGCAGGTTGTGACATAATCGACTGTATATTTGCCTGTGTACAGATCCCGAGGCATCTCCCAGACATCGCTCCCTGTAATATAGATTCACCGGTGCGATAAGCCGACAAAGTTCTGATTTCCAATCGACGAACACAGCGCTACTTAGGTTCAGTTCTAAGCCACAGCCATTTGCGAGTTCCAACCACTCTCTGTACCAGCCTGTCCTATTTCGGATTGCATCGAGAGCTGCTTTCTTTGGCAGTCGGTCGTTGTTCATATTAAGGACCTTTAAGATGTAATCGACTTGTAGCTTCAGTGTCTTAATAAACAATGCCGAAGCATCTCCTCCACGTCGAGCCGATTGCAGTTTCGGATTTCAAAAGCTTCTCCTTTAAATGTTTTTCCATGTACAAGTTCTTCGTGAAATAGACACCGAGGTATTTATACTCATTTACCATTTCGATATTTAAGCCATTGTAGTACCACCTTTCATTAGCGCAAGTCCTTCCTCCTCTTCCCCTGAAAATCATTACATTCGATTTATCCAGATTCACCAGCAAGTTCCATAAGGTACAGTATTCGTGCAGTCTATTGATCATCTCTGGAGAGATTCCGGGGTGTGTGCTAGTAGAACGATGTCATCTGCAAAAAGTAAGGCCTTAATTCGGTGACTAGCGTACTCAATGCCTGCGGGAAAGCAGTGGATCACACCTTCGATGAACACAGTGGATAAAATCTTCGACGAACAAAGCAAAAAGGGATGGACTCAGCGCACATCCTTGTCTCACTCCCGATCTATTCCTGAACCATTCCCCACAATATAATGAAATAATAACTGGGGTCGTCTTCGGACAGGTATCACACTTCACACTTCCTGAACCGTACAGACGTGTTTTTTAATTTCTCGATCTCTAAATACCGAACTCCTGAAATCTTTACCGAAGTTTTTACCGCAACTTTCGCACAGTAAACACTCGCGAACCGTAAATATTTCCGTATCAAAACAAATCTATTTTACCCGTACCGAACTGTTTTTATTTACATTAAATACAAACTGATAACTTGTCATTTGTTTAATTGCGTTATGTCGTTTTCCATTGGGCCAAAAGGAGTACTCTTTTTGTGTTCCGCACAGAAAAAGCACTCCCAATCATGTTCCATTGGCTGTTTGGAGTGCTGTTCCGGGAGTGTTTTTCTCTTCCGGATTTCATTTGGGAGTGCTTTCAAAATGCACTCATATATATAAACCATTACATCGGACTACTTGTCAAAGTCATATGGTACAATACGCATTCTTTTGTTGATTTTATTTTTTCAGTTGGGGCAAGTTAGTAGAAACAAATTTTACATAGATATAATTAAAAAAATTGATAATATATTAATAAAAACATGATAGATTGGTAATGTTGTTTTCCATTGGGCAAAAAGAAGCTATTTTTTGCTTTATTTTTCTGCGAAAAATGTAAACAAAAATTAGACATTCACCAACACACACAAAAGTAAGCAGAAGACGATTTCGCATGTTCCATTGGAATCAAAAAAGAGTGAAATCGGGAGTGAAACCAAAGGAAAACGACATTAGTGATTACTAAGTACACTCTTTTATACAAACATTGTGTTTGGTTAAGTTAAGCTGATCGTTAACATTGAACTGTCAAATTTAATTTTTGCCAAGTGTTGGTAATGCAGTTGTAGTTAACACAGTGCATTAAGTTTTTTCACACTTTTTTAGACTTTTTTTTTTTCTTATCTTATTCATTTTGTGTAATTTTAAATAAATAATGGACATCGGTTGTGGTGAAGGCGGACAAATTTATAGTGCTCACGACATCTACATATCCTGCGACGGTTGTCTCAAATTATTCCATACCAAATGTGTGGCGTTATCACCTAGAACAGGGGATGATTTGCGAAATCCAATCCCCAACGGTCTCCAGTGGTTTTGCGCATAATGCCGGAAATTTTCAACGTCAACGCTGTTGAGATTACTTGACGAGTGCAGAGGTCCGTCGAAGCGCATTATGGCGGAGCTTGAGCGTATTCAATCACTCTTCAAGCAGCATCTTACCACCTGTGACAAATTGTACGACCTTGTGTGTTGCGATGAAACCACCCTGAAAACTAGTAGTACCCATCAGAAACTAACTAAGTCTAATCCCACCTCAAAGTCAAAAAAATCATCTGATGTTGCCGTTGACTTCTCATCTCCTAGCTCTCGTAGAGATTGTGGAGTTACTGCGGAATTATCGCTTCCGGTTAATGACCCTGCTGCCAGTCACCCACAAACTCCTGAACCGGCTGGGATCGTTACTATTCCTGTCCCTACTTCACCTTTTCTGCCTGGTATGAACTCATCTCCTGGTACATCGGAACTGCAAAATTCATCATCTGTCAACCTCGTGGTAGTTAAGAGGCCTCCTCGTAAGATGATTTTTATATCGAGGCTTTCTTCTACAACCACAGCCAGTGACATCGTGAGCTATTCATCTATTAATTGCTTCAAGTTTAATTTTAATGAACCTCGTGGAATAGCATCATTCAAGCTATTCACTCCTGTTTATTTCAATCTGTTTCTTTCTGCTGAATGCATGAATATGTTCCTCGAGCTAGACCTGCCTCATCAATGAAGACACCCACACCTGCAGCCGTATCATTGCATTCAAAAAACGATTAAGTATCGCCAAATCTTTAGGTAATAATTCTAAACATAACTATACTTTATATTATCAAAACGTAGGCGGTATGAGAACTTAATTTAAAAATTTGTACCTTTCATCTTCATCGTTTGATTTCGATATATATTATTATTTTTTATAGAAACTTGGCTTTTAGACAGTCATTTTACGGCTGAATTTATGAGTGGCTCCTCTTTTAATGTTTCTCGTAAAAATCGATGCGTGAACACTACAGGTTTGCTCAGAGGTGGTGGAATACTGATTGCAGCTCGTTTTTCTTCCAGACGGCTCGAGCTGCCTTCAAATAACCTAACACCTTCTACCAATTTTGATGTTGTTCAATTAATTTTGAAAATTTCCTTTTCATCAGACTTTGATTTTTTTTTTTGATTGCCAGCTACTTACCTCCTGGTAGCCCTTTAGAGCTTTTTAAATTACACTTCAATAATTGTCGTAATATTCTTGATAATTTAGGACCATCTCAACATGTAGTGTTCACCGGTGATTTCAACTTGGCGGATATTGTATGGGAGTTTAATAAATTTGATAGTCATCTTATACCCTATAATGTTACTAGTGAAAAAGAGCTTGAACTTATAGACTTCTTTTGTCAGTATGACCTAATTCAGGTTAATCCAAATAAAAACTGTTATAATCATGTTCTTGATCTTTTGTTTGTTGATAAAGAATTTGTTGTTAATATTGAATTAGCTGATTCTCCCATTCTCAATAATTCTGTTTTTCATAATGCCTTTATAGTGGATTTCTCAATCTTTCATTATCAGAAAATTTCAAATGGTAAAAAATTTCGTAAGGATTATAATAAAGCTGATTTTGATGCAATGAACAATTACTTGGATTCGGTTTCATGGAATAATATATTATCATCACTTGATTTAAAATCTATACATGACAATTTCTTTTATATTTTAAATTCTATTATTAGTCGTTTTGTTTCAGTCAAAAAAAGCATTTTGCATGAACACCCAGTCTAGTTTAATAGGAGGCTTTTGAATCTTAAAAATAAAAAGAATAAGGCCTACAAGCGTTTAAGGAATGACAGATATAATATAGAACTCAAATCTTGGTACCTGCTTTGCCAAAATGAATTTTATGTTCTAAGCAAATTTTTGTACAGAGGTTACATATTGTCGTGTGAGGATAAATTAAAATCTAATAGCAAATTTTTTTGGAACTTCATAAATTCCAAAAGAAATACTAATGGGTTGCCAAATCTTATGTATTTTAATGATTCTTCATCCAATGATCCTAAGGCGATTTGTGATTACTTTGCTGACTATTTTAGTTCAGTTTATAGCAATAATGATCGAGTTGACTCTTTTTCGAATTTGAAATCTATAATAAACCTTGGTGATTTGGATTTTGATAGACTAGATATTGAAAAAGCTCTTACTGACCTTAAGGGTATAAAAAGTGATGGCCCTGATGGCATTTCTCCTATCTTGCTTAAGAACTGTGCAACCTCTTTATCTTTTTATCTTTCCCACTTTATCTTATCCTATCCAAATCTATTGCGTCTGGAAGTTTCTTAGATATTTGGAAAGTATCTCACATTGTTCCGATCCATAAATCCGGTTCTAAACAAAACGTTAGCAATTACCGTCCTATTTGCAAAATCCCTTCCATTCCGCAACTGATTGAAAAGTTCATTTCTAACAAGATTTCATCCTTAGTAAATAATTTTATTTCTGTTCAACAACATGGGTTTATTCAGGGCAGATCTACATGTACAAACTCGTCGATTTTCTGCAATTTTGTTATACAAAACTTCGAGATCGGTCTGCAAACTGATCTGGTTTTCACTGATTTTGCAAAAGCATTCGATAGGGTTAGCCACAAAACATTACTAAGGAAACTTTCCTGCTTGGGTTTCCACTCAAATTTACTTGATTGGATTGAATCTTATTTGAGTAATCGTATCCAATTTGTGAAAATGAATGATACCCTGTCTAAACCTAGTAATGTAACTTCGGGCTTGTGGGACAAGGTAGCCACCTTGGCCCGTTGTTATTCCTACTTTTTATTAATGACCTTCCGGACGTCATCCAGCATTCTGAATGTCTTTTGTTTGCTGATGATCTAAAGATATTTCGTACAATTAAAACAAAAAACGATTGTAATCTTTTGCAGGAAGACATTAATGCAGTTGACGAATGGTGTGTTGTTAACAATTTGCCCTTAAATACTTCGAAATGTCAATGTTTCACGCTCTCTAGGTCTTTTACTTCCATTTTGCATTGTTATGACATTAAAAACAGTCCACTTGATAGAGTGTCCTCAGGAACAAGACCTGGGTATTTTGCTTGATCCTCGCCTAACTTTCAATGAATATATAGACTATATTGTTTGTAAGGCTTATTCACTGCTAGGTTTCCTTAAGTGAAACTCAAGAGATTTTACTGACCCCTACACACTTAAAACTCTTTTCATTTCTTTAGTTAGACCCCACTTGGAGTATTGCAATATTATTTGGAATCATTCTTACAATTTGCACTCCTATCGAATTGAAAGAGTACAGAGAAGTTTCACCGCATTTTTATTTTTCAAACTAAATTGGCGAATCGAAACGCCTTCCTATAAAATCAGATTATTGTTATTTAACTTAAATACTTTAGAATGTCGTCCTAAATATTTTTGCCTTATGTTGGTCAGAGACTTAATTCATTGTCAAATTCAGTGTCCTACCTTGCTGTCTATGCTTGATTTTTATTCTCCTTCTCGATTGCTACGCGCACAGTTCCACTTTCGTGAAAGTATACACCGAACTAATTACGGTCAAATTGAGCCAATTGATCGTTGCATCACTGAAGTTAATTCTGTATTAGCGTCAATAGATATTTTTGAGAATTGTTCCAGACTTAAATTTAAAAATAATCTACTATTAATCTTATCTGATAATGTTTGATTGTTGAAGTTTCCTTTCTTATTTATTAAAAAAATATTTAATGAATTGTATTTTATGAATGTTTGTTTTGTATCCAAAATAGTTCTTCATTTTGCTATTTAGTCTGTAAGAGATTATTATGCTCTGTTAGAAGGAATAAATAAAAATCAAAATAAAAAATTAAAAAATTAAAACTGATTGACAGACTTTAGTACAACGTTTGCCATTCTATATCTTAGAAGCTCGGTGCTAATCTCCAATTAGAATTATCTCAATATTCCTCAAGGCGATTATGATATTGAAATAAATAAACACACAGATAACAAAATAAAGGCAGCATATGTATTATAAAACTATACATTCGAAAAGTTTTAGGTATTTGACGCAGGCGATATCGATGGAGTTTGATGTTTTCCTTCCAGCAAACAATATAAGTCTTATATAAGCATTATCACATTGCAATAAAATGCATTTGCATTGGGATAAGCCTTATATAAGGCAAATATTATTTACAGGGTTCTGTTAGTTAAATACATGCATATATAGTTAATATTATTGTGGACACCAGTTTGTCTGCAAACTCGCGGGGATCTGCTAGTAATTTCAAAGGCGCGCAATTTCCTTTGGTGATGGATAAAATGATCACAAATCCACAGCATTAATCTTTTTTTGACTCAACAATTTAATTATATCTATGGAACACTACAGGGGTACTCAGTCTTCGTGGATGTTTTGATACGACTACAATTTCCGTGGCGCCAAAATGTGACATCAGATTTTTGTAGATATCGATGAATTAAACAAAAATATTAGCTGAAAATGTTCTTGGAAACACATATACTCCCTCAAATAATAATACTAAACGATAAAGCCAACATTCACCCAAAAGTAAGAAAATTAGGTATAAAGACTCATTTACATTTATCACTTTGAATGTTCAATTTGGAGGAATCATCCAAAGTGATAAGTGAGATTGCCTTTCATCTTTGTTTAGGGGAATTATGGTTAAGATGACATATCTGCTAAGATGACATACTTGCAATTTCTCTTTATTCATAGGCGCCACAGTTCTGCCAAACACGCCTAGACATGCAGTTTTGCGACTAACCCCATAGTGCTTCTGCTGTTAGTTTACAACGTGCTTTCAATTAAATGGAAATCAATAATTTTGTGCGGAAAAAAGTTTTTTTCGCTCAAGTGTTAGCTGGTGATGATGATGATTAAAAGACTTCAATGACTTCAGACGACTTCAATGAATTAAAAGACTTCAATGACTTCAGAAGACTTCAAAGACTTCAATGACTTCAAGTGAATGCAATGAATGCTAGTGACTTCAAGGTGACTTCAATGAGTGCAGAGCATTCAAAAGGATTGCATTCATTTTGACTTCAAAATTATGATTGCAAAAAATTATTGCTAAATCATGACTTCAAAATGAATGGTGATTTATTTTTTCTAAGTTGAAGTCATTATTGAAATCATTGAATTGAAACAAATCCACGTGAATTCTTAGTATGACTTCAGTGAATGCATTCCGCAATGATTGTATTCTTTTACAGCCCTCCTCAGTACGTCAGCAACAATGTGAAACTCCATTTTTTTTTCGGGAGTATAATATGCGACCCGAGTGCATACATTTTGTGAACTACAATACATACATATGTACCTTCAAGAAGCTAGTGTGGAAATTGAATTTTGTGAACTAACAAATTACAAGGAAAGGTATAGGAATTGTTTGGCAGTTCTATGTGAACAGTTGCAATAATAGATGATATGTAACTACAAATGCCACATATGGCTTTTACTGTTCCACTTTTCCTACTCAAGAAAAACATGGGTTGACTTCAACTTCAGAGCGACCCCAGGTTTCTCAAAAAAGACTTCGGAGCGAAACTTGAGAGATCTGAGCTTTTAAAAAAAGAAATGAAACTGATGTTCGTATGTACATATGTATACTCTGTTGACATTTGCTGTTATCGGGACTTGGGCTCTTTCATTAATGAGTTGACGAAGTCAAATGTGCTCTGCGAAGGAATGGATTAGATTGCTAGTCGCAGAGAGATAGTCGAAATTAAGGCCCCGAAGACAGAGCCCTGGAGAACAACAGCATTAGCTGAGAATGGGGTAGAAGTACATACATACATACATCTAATACAACTTTTATTGATCAACTTCTTTAAAACTCGCAATTTATTTAAAAAAAAAAAGTGTCACTGACTGCTTGAGGCGTTTTTAGTGCGCTTTATCAAATTCTATAGAGCAAGACTAACTTTGAACGTAAACTGGTGTTTAAGAAATTGGTTTAGCTAAGGAAAAACCTCTATTAACAAACATTTATAGGCCACAGGATTAGATATTAGTGGTAAGACCACGACCCAATACCTTACTCAAAATAAGTTACTCTTTATATTCTTACTAGCTAACCCCCGTCGAAAACGACGAAAACATTAACGAATCCAAATATGCCGCTAACTCAATTTTGGAGTTTTGGCGTTTGCGCCCTTTTTTATTAGGACGGCAGTATAAATAATGTTGCTATAACTTTCAACCAATAGCTTATTTTTTATTAGGAAGTTAAAACTTCTGAATTTACAACATTTTTAATTCTCTTATTTTTTCCGCAACATATTTTTAAATTTTCTTCTTCAGGTGGATCAGTAGAAATGCGGTGAAGTGGGAGGGTTATGCGCCCTTGTTTTCGGATCATAACCTCGCCGAAATAGGAAGAAGAAAAAGAAGAAATCTTTAAATTTTCTCCACGACGAACTCGAGAAATTACCACATACAGTTGCCCATGTGCAAATATATTACTTGAGTCTTCAGATGAAGTCCAACTAAATTAAATGTTTGACCTTGGCCTTTCTTTATTGTCATAGAAAAGGCCGAATTTTCTTCGGTTGAACTCAAATGGTAGTTCAAACCTTTCATTTGTTGTGGCTAAGAAAATAACTTTGTTCCTCAAATTTATTTATTCTCGATTTATACAGCACTTCAAAACACGCGAAAATCTCAAGTGTATTACAAGAAAAGCAAAACATGCGAGGGTATCTGGTACATAATTGTTTCAAAATAGTACTCACAAATTTTTTTTTTTTGTTGAAAGGTATTGAAAGGTGAGATCCGTATATAAAATAAAGGGTACGACTGGGTCGCACGTACTTGCACCTGTATATAAAATTTTTTAACGATCTGGATCTGGATCAACGAACAATTTTCATGGTGTCTTGTGGTGTGGTTATAATTTCCGCATCGAACTCCTTTCAAAATATGATTTACTTCGTACTGAAATCGTGCTTAACTCTTGCATATGCATCCAGAACAACATTTGTTTGTTTTCATTCAATAATTAGTTATTTAAAAGCAGCATTTATTTTCTGTTCTCTCTTTTCCATTAGAATTGCAATTCTTCAATCGGAGTTGCCATGCGATTTATTTTCCCTTATAAAATTCAGAGAATATGCTATCTTTTTCTTTTATGTATGTTTTCCCGATCCTAATTCACTCAAATTTTCACTCAATAATAATTATTAGTTTGAAATCATTAGAAGTAACTGGGAAAAGTATTTACTTTCAGATACACTTTTATGTGCATAATTTCAATGCAAAGAAAACATAGAATAATATTTAAAGTGCAGAAAGTATTTCATATTCTAATCTGACAACAGGATTTTTCACAATCGACAAAAGAGCAACCTAGCAAGGAATAGGGGAACCAATTTTTGGATCACGAAAATAGATCCAAATAAAAGGCAAGATCTCGTATTGTTATTGTAATGCATACACAACAATGATCCAATATGGATCATGGGTGATAATAAAACACGGCTAATAGTAAAAAAAATCAACAAAAACCAGAATAAGAGTCTGCACAAACCTTCAATACAAACCCTGATACTTTTTCAACAATAATAAAAACAAAAATTAAATAAAAATAAAAAGTTGTAGCACTGTCACTACCCGCTGTGAGCAGCGTTGCTGTTTATACTTCAATCGAAATACTTTACTTCGATTTCATAGACAAAACTTCGACACTTCCTCTTTCGCAAAAACACTTCACTTTTTGTAGACTTTATATTTTCCCTCTTAATTGGGAAATTGCATATATTCATTAATGAGCTCTTCCATAAAGTAGCCAAAAATCGTATACGCAAACACATCCATTCGATAACTACCATCGATAACTACTCGTACAAGTCTACAATTCTACCCAAAGAAGAAAGTCTTTAAGTCTTTTGGCATTCTGTGGTCTACCTCAAAAATGCTTTGGGGCAGATTATGTTCCCTCATTTAAAAGAGTTTATAGGAGCCTTGTTGTGTCTTCCTCATAGTAGTGCAACTACTGATAGGGTGGTTTCCTAAACTAAATTGATTAAGACTTTCGGCCGAGACAACTTAAAAGTTAGCACTGTTAATTCACTGATGCTTGGGAAAGGAATTGCTTCTAAGAACGGTTTCAAGAACTGGGTATCGCCAGGTTGGTGTTAGTCTCATTGTCAGCCTTTTGAGCGAAACTGTTCATCGCTGCGCTATTAAATTGAACGCGTACGTGTTAACAGAATGAGCGTTACTGCTTTATTATATAATATGATATTGTACGAATATACTCCATGTAAGTTAGTGGACACTTTGCAGGCTTTCTAGGTATTCATCGGCGAAGTTCTGACAAGTACATTTTTGATTCATTTTCGTCTGTAGGAAGAACAATTATGAGATGAAAATGTAATAAGTTTTTTGTTGAATAATTTATAAATTCTAGTGTTATTCATAGTTTTAATCAAATTCGTAAAATATTAATATAACGAAATTGACTTAATTTATTGTATGACTCCGTGGCGCAACGGTAGCGCGTCTGACTCCAGATCAGAAGGTTGCGTGTTCAAATCACGTCGGGGTCAAAGCTTCATTAATATTTTTTTTTTTTTGTTCATTTCGAATCTCTCACTAGAGCACTTCTTCTAGACGGCAGCGAATGAATTCCCTAGATGGAGTTAACGGTGGCTTCTGCAGTTCCCGTTAAGTTGAACTTAGTGAACACCTCACACGAGCAAGGAGGAGCCCCTAATGAGCCGACGCCCCCCTCGTCCTAGGGGTATAACAAAAGGAACTAGCCCTCCAGTTTGTGGGTTGTGCCGTCGGGGTTACACCCTATCACGTAAAAAAAAAAAACACTGATCCAGAAACAACCACAAGCCTCGAATAAAGGCTATACAATTGATGACGACCCCAGAAAACAAAAAAAAAAATAAGGACATCGACCTTCGGATCTGTACGTGGAATGTTCGGACCCTTAACAGACCACGCCCAGCTGAACAATTAGCAGATGCCCTAGACTTGATTACTGTGTCGGACCACTGCGCGTCAAATTTCATGTTCGAATCTCAGAAAACACCAACCGTTCTTTCACGGTCCTACCTCTCGCGAACGTCTAACAAACATCTGAGAGTATTGATGTCACGAAAAAGCTTCTCAAAAACAAAATACAAAATAGCGCTTCGGATACGGCACAAAACTGTAGGTCCCTTTCATTCGTGCGAAAGCACTTGATGAACTGTTGTACCAAATATTAATATCACTCGTAGTTAGCGAAGTAACAAGTTACCCGAAACACCCCCCGAGCTAATGTAACGTGATTTGAAAGTTAAAGCTAAGTTAAATTAAATAAAGTTAAGGTTTAGAAGTTCTCTCGTGAACCTCCAGATTAAGCTTGTCTTCTGTGGCGTACCACGTGCTCTCAACTGTTTATTGGATTTTCTCTCTTTATGGTTCGATTGTTCCTTGAAGAATATAGCGATAAACAAATGCGTTTACAATGCGAGTTAATTGGTGGACAATAAACGATATTGTGCTTAAAAGTAAATTTGTAGAGACAGTTTACGTTGACATTAATAAAGAATAAACCGATTTGATTATTTAAAAGTATAATGAAAGTGAAATTTTTAGTTCCTTATAAAGAAACAGTTTAAATACATAGAATACGGTTTTTTTTATTACGAACCTCTAGTAAAAATATTACAGTATTTTTTTTTTGTTCTCGTGTTATCACCTCTTAAATTCTTGAACGAATATCTTCGGACATCCTGTATGTAAACCTCGTAAAAATAAGTAATATGAGACCTACATATATTATATCTGTTATAGTTAGGCATGTACCCAACCCAGGTCGCAGGCCCCCCTAAGGCATTATTCTAGCAGGGTGTATTTAGACACCCTAAAATGAATGAATGAAAACGAGATATTTACGTCACTTATTAAGGAACCTACTGCGAAAAATCCAAGGCTCACGTATTCCCAAACAAGAGACTTAACATGTCAGTAAATTCGATTATAGGCAAACCTTTAACGCTGAGCTAGCGCCCCGAGATGCTTGAAGATATCTGTTGATTCTGCGTTTCAATTGTTGCAGATTATAATTTTCAGGAAATATTTCGCCTGAGAGTGAGTTCCAAAGAGTGCTTGCCCCGTAACAAACTGAATTTTGGTAGAATGATGCTCTTATGGTTAACAGGTGAACATTTAAGCTGTGTGGTCTAGTGACCTGACTGGTAGGACATTGAAATGTCGATTTTCTAGGGGTCATTCTGTTAAGATTTTCCGAACATCTGCCATGGTAATATCTGTAAAACCGACATAAATCTGCCACCTGCCTTCGACGAGCGAACGATTGAAGATCTATTAAGCGAACTGCTCGCCTCTGGGTGCTGTAGTATATTTAGCAGAGTTGTAAAAGAATTAAATCTTTGGAGAATGTAATTCAATAGAATTCATAAATTCCGATTTTGAATTCATGACTTCACTTTTAGACTTGAACTTCAAAAATTAAATCACCATTCATTTTGAGAAGTCTTTGATTGCCGCAATCATTTCAACCAATCAAAGATTTGAAGTCTCTGGAATGAAATCTTTGTGACTGCACCGCATTCTCTGAAGTCACATTGAAGTCACTTGCATTCACTTGAAGTCATCGGCATTCAATTGAAGTCTTTAAGACTTCACTATTTCTTTAAGACTTCACACTAATTTCATTGAAGTCTTTAAGACTTCACAGTAATTTTATTGAAGTCTTTGAGACTTCGCACTAATTTATTGAAGTCTTTGAGACGTCACTACATTTGTTGAAGTCAAAACTGGCAGTGGAAAATTCAATATGATTTGGTTTAATAATTTTTGGGGAAAAAGGTGAGATCCAGTGAACTCATATACTTATTGCTATTGTGTGATATGATTTAACATTTTCAGGTATTTGGAATACATACATTGAAAACCATGAAAACGAAAGCGAAATGTCTTCTAATGAAATATTTTATTTAATTTCTGTTATTTCTGATTCAAAAATAATAAAAGAAAATTTACATTTTGTTATACATATGTACATATTAAATTTTTCATAGTCAGTTTTTACTTCACAAAATGTAGTGAAGCCTCAAAGACTTCAATAAATTAGTGTGAAGCCTCAAAGACTTCAATAAAATTACTGTGAAGTCTTAAAGACTTCAATGAAATTAGTGTGAAGTCTTAAAGAAATAGTGAAGTCTTAAAGACTTCAATTGAATGCCGATGACTTCAAGTGAATGCAAGTGACTTCAATGTGACTTCAGAGAATGCGGTGCAGTCACAAAGATTTCATTCCAGAGACTTCAAATCTTTGATTGGTTCAAATGATTGCCGCAATCAAAGACTTCTTAAAATGAATGGTGATTTAATTTTTGAAGTTCCAGTCTAAAAGTGAAGTCAATTGAATGCATTCTAAAACGTGAAGTCTTGGTGTGAATTCACGGAATGCATTGCTAAAAGATTGCATTCTTTTACAACTCTGATATTTAGATAGTGTTTTGAGGACGAGCTCTCAACTTGAAAGCAGTATTCAAGCCCGGTCTGGCTTATGCTTTGTATAAAAGAAGAAGTTGCGGTGTTGTAAGGTGTAGGGTGAATTCAAAAACGTGAAAAAACTGCGCAGTGTTGTGGCAACGCAACACGGTTTGTATTTCTGTTACCCTGCTACTGTGCGGTTCCTGTTGCCCTGCGCAATGTATTTTGACATTTATGGACAAAAACAAGAAAAAACAAAAAAAATGAACTTAAACTTGTTATAAGCTACAGAGTAAAACATAAAAAGCTAGCGAGCTGTAACAAACAAAAGCTTATCTAAGACAAAAGAAAGCAACAGCAAAACAGCTGGCTGCGCAGGTTCCTCTGTTTTGACGTTTGGTTGCGCTGGGGTTGCAAAGAAGACGTTTGATTTTAGCAGTACTGCGAAAATTTTGCTTTTTTGAACTTGTTGCTTTAATATTGCCGCAACACTGCATTTTTGAATTGGGCCGTACCTCTTTGCTCAAAAAAAAATAACTCAACTTCATGGAAACTGATTTTGCGATGTTGGATATGTGGTCATGTCATGTGTTTACTATGACACCCGGTAAATGCATGGTCTCCTTGGGATCGATTTTTGTTATCCATTTGAAGCTGGGGAACAGTAGATACATTGTTTCTGGAAAAGTGCTGGATTGTGTTTTCTTCGCGTTGAACTCCAGAAGGTTTGCTTTTCCCCATTGTAAAAAATTTTCTACAGATTTTCGTTAATTGTGAGGATTTGTTCCCATCTCTGACTATCTGAGGTATTGGCACTCAAGGGCATGTAATTTGTGCGAGATGCTACTAGAGCGCTGTCATTGGCGTTGAGTCCTTATCATTACTATAGAAATTTATACACAAGGGTTGGCTTTAGAAGTTTTATATGTTTTGAACATAAGCGTCTTAGAAAATCCAATACTGCAATACAACACGAATGTTGTTACCACTGAAGTCAAGTCATGTCATTTGGACAGATAAATTTTTGTAGTCAGGATGGCCGAGTGGTCTAAGGCGCTGCGTTCAGGTCGCAGTCTACTCTGTAGGCGTGGGTTCGAATCCCACTTCTGACAAATCTATTTTTCTTTTTTTATTTTCTAGACGTAGGCTGAATTCCTAAAGGTCAACATAATGCGCATCGTGAATGCATCACTGCCGTTGTGATGCGATGTTATGATGCTTTCGTTATGCGATGCGTTGCAATCTTTGACGTTTTGGAACGATGTGAATTAAAACAAAAACTATTATTAAAAAAAAACATTTTCTGGTAGTTTTTAGTAAATTTTACAAAATTTAGTATGTAGTAAATAATTTCTTACGAATCTGGAGAGGGCGCTTCCATTTTGGCGAAATAAGAAACAAAATGTCATATGACATTTGTTCATGATGCTTTTTGTTTGCGCAGTAGATACATTCACGATGCGTTTTGGAACGGTATACATTGCATCACCGCAACCTATTGACGTTTAGGAACGCTTGACTTCGCAGTACTGCATTAACCCCTAGTCTTCACTGGCAATAATTCATTGCAAGAAATATGTCAAGCAATCGAAATTTGCAATAGAGACCCCAAATGAAATGAATTATTTCAAGAAATTTGCGGTCTCCATTAGAAATTTCAATTGCTTGACATATTTCTTGCAATGAATTATTGCCAGTGGAGACTAGGGGTAAGGAATTCAGCCGTATCTAGAGTAGCAGTAGTTTCACACCAAAAAGAACAAATAAGGTAGGAATAACGAATTTATATTTTGAAAATCTAATTTTGTTTACATTTAATTTCATTTAATTCTTAGAAATTGCAAAAATAGTAGATTCTAGTATCAAGAGAATGCGGTAAGGTTGAATAACGTACAATTTGTAACAAAAAATAAAATCAGTCGAAGCCCTTATACATGAATCAGTCGTCTCTATAACCGAGAGGATCAATCGAGGGTACACCCCTTAGTTTTGTTCGCTGATCTACAGCTATTCGTTCATCCGTTATGATCGGTATCAGTTCAACTTCCTTACGATTGCCGAGAAGTCGAGAAGAATTCACCATGTACCCAGTGTCGGGTTTCTCATAGGCAGTAGCACCATTTACTATAATAGATATTTGGATATCATCTTCTTCTTCCTCGTCTCCTTCTTCAACTTGCTCAACTTCAGGGTTTTGAATATTTCCATTTGTGACACCTTCGTTGAGCCTTTGCACATCTGGTGATGATGCCTTAAATTGACGACTTTCATCGGCTTCCAATGCTTGATCAATGGGATGTGACCGGGAGTTGTAAGGAAATATAAACTTAACATCAAGGAAGCTGCAGAGTTCTTCGATGCCATCGAGCGCTTGACCGAATTCCTCGGGCGTATTTTTTGTGACGTGTTTCTTGATTGTGTCAAGGTATTTTTGTAGTTTACACTTGGATATGTTGATTATAGTTTGTGCGTTTTTCAGCTCCAAACGAAGAAGTTCTGGACTCTAGAGAAGAAGACGGAATAAGTTTGTGCCCTAGGCAAGGGGAAACAAAACTTACATTTTCTGAGTATCCATCGATTATAAGTCTATCCGACTCTGGAGTGGCCTTCAATCTAGCTATGGCTGCAGAGTCCAAAGCATTTCTATACTGTATATCAGCTATTTGTTTGTGGAACTTGATATCATTGCCCAGCGATGTGGATCGGACACGTTTTTCAATAGGTTCTTCGAGCTTCAGTTGGGTTGTCGTTACATTTGGAAGCATCTTACTCGCTCTAGGAGTTACAGAGGTAGTGATGGGCTTTTGTGACGAGGATGATGCTATGGACTGAATTGATTCGCCGCCGTTCATTGTGAAATAGATGAAGGCATTTGCTGGTCGATCGAATTTCTACAGAAAAGCAGGTGATATGTAATTTAGAGTTTTGAGTATCTTAAGTTTACAAACCTTAGGTCTTTGCATGTGCAAAGCGTGTCGAAGAATCAAGTTGATGTCAACATTTGATGGGTACCGCATCAGATACGTTAGGCAAGTAGTGTAGTCGTTCAGAAGTACTGTGGAAGTAGATATTGTTGAGTTAAATTATAAAGACATGCTTTATTTCTTCAGACGCTGTAGAGAATTATAAAGGTGGCTACTGAATTGTTTGGAAATACTATTGAAGGCATGTGCTCCACCTTCGCGTAAAGTTTCAAGTGGACTGATTTACAACTTCTCACTGAGAGCGAGGTAAGTTTTTATTTGTACATATATCCCGAAAAGAAACGACTCTCGTTTGTTAATTCTTGACTTTATTTTCTTACTGTTCAAAATCAACTCCCAGTTCAATTATCATTTTCATTTTATTTTACTCTGCCTTAATTAATCTAAATTCGTATTATCAACAACGTGACCGATAATTGTGTCATATGAAACTACCAAGCAAGCGGTTTTGGTTTTGGCTTTATCCTGTATACACTTGGAAGGTCAACGGCAAGCTTCGAATCATCGTATTTCATACTTCCCGGATGTATGTATGCAACTCGCGTACTTCAGGACCAAAGCATCCAGTGAAGCATTCGTGAAAGGACACGTGGTTACATAGACTTAGGACATACAAACCAGATTCTACACTACGCAGCAAGTTATAAGACATACCAGCTCTGACAATTTAGGAACCGAGAACGAAACAATATGTGCGTTGTATTGAAAGATACATTTGAGATTCATAAAGGAAGGAAGGTCTGAACATATGTAGTTATTAGTGTGATAAAGAATATGAGCATCACAAAACTGAAATAGAGTACGGATCACTTTCGGAAGATAACCCGGAAGAAAGTTGTTTAACTACGGTAATATAGTAAAAAAAAAAACATCTTTATTGAAACTAAGTTGGTCGTTTAAGTTAAGTTAAGTTTTTGTTATAAGAATCATCCCGTATTTAAGATTGAAAGCGCTATTTAAAAGAAATTCAACACTGCGGGAAGATTTTCGAAGAAGTACTCGTTGAGATATAGCACAACAGAGAGAGGTCCTACGAAATCAAATATACTAATATAAGAACACTTGTGTAATGTAATGTAATGTGTAAAAAGTATATGGTATATGGTATATCTACTTAAAAGATTCAAACTCGAGTCTCTGTCAATGTATAGAAAGGGATAAAAATGGCCTCTTCACTGTAAATGATAGGCTATAGCAATGCACTTAACACTGAATCACGATAGTCATGTACTGTAGATTTGACTTACATTTATCCCGTATTCGTATCAGCATGGCAACAAGGATATAATTTGGGAGATCAAAACGATCGCTGTCGGCAAATATTGCATCCCACAACATAAGCAGATCCAAAAGAGGGAACTCTCGTCCGAAAAGTAGGCGAAGCCATCGTCTGAAATAAATAAATAAATAAGTAAATAAAAATATTAAAATTAACTTTGCCTTACATTCCAAAGATGTGCAGAGGAATATCCAACTTTAATAAGTAATTGTGTAAATGCAGGTCTTCCTTGGCAAGAATTTTGTCTCGAATTGAGTTCAACTGGCCAATGACTTCGACCTCCGTCGTCATTGGGTCAATTAAAGTCTGTAAGAAAGTTAACTGTAAGGGAGAGTAGTAGCATATGAAAGTTATCCTTACTTGGTCATTTTGAGCAGAGAAGTATCCGTTTTCGGTTTGAACTAGATTGGTGATTCGGTAATAAGACTCAATGGAGGCCATTAGGCGAGAGAATATGAAACTAAAATAAATAGAGTATGATATGTAAAAGAACAAGAGCGTATAAAGATTTTTTTTTTTAATTTAATTTTTTTTGTTCTGCATTTCTGTCGTGCTGCTTAATTGAATAAACATTTTGAAGGAAGTCACCTCTGGCCATTCACATCTTCATATGTACTTACTATAAAACAATTATCCTATCCAAATTATTTTCGCATCTTGAGCATTAAATAACACAACTTGAAAAATGTCATATAATATTTAGCACCTTTTCGGTGATATAATGATACCCTCCCAGGCGCATTGGAACACAGGGGAACAGAACAAAATCAAAAAGGGCTAAATCGACGCTGAACTAAAGGTGATCCACGGCCGAAACTACTATGAATGTAGTGCACTGTCTGGCCGTGGATTTGTCAGAACTTTCATCAATTGAGATAGATACCAGCGACCGTTCCTTGACTTTTAAGCCTTCAGCAAACCAGTCTTACGGCCATCATTTGTTTGTTAACGCAACTAGACTTTCTCCTTCAGCTTCAAAGACATCTCGTCGAAACACTGTTGTTGTTTCGTTTCGTGAATACGTTTTTTTTTTAATTTTTTACGTACATACATAAATACATACACGTTTGGCGCAAACAGCCCATGGTGCGCCTGGGCATAGCTTTTCGCAACCAGCCGTGTTGTGTGCGTTATATTTTTCGCACAAATGGAAGAGACCTACTTTGTGCTTATCTGAAGGGAAAATTTTATTTTGTTTTGAGAAGCTTTTCATGACAACAGTACTCTCGGATGTTTGTCAGACGTTCGCAAAAGGTGGGACCGTGAAAAACGTTTGGTGTTTTCTGGGATTCGAACATTGAACCTCACGCGTAATGGTCCAATACACTAACCACTGCGCCCACTTTACCAGTGTTAGAGGGGGATATTCTGTGAAAATGCGAGGAGACATAGTTTGAAGGTAGATTCCGGCAATAGTTTAAATCTGTGGAAGTGCTTCTTCAATAGGCACTGGCGACAGATCCATAACACACCTATAGACCCTTTTCATCGTTCGGTCTGTGTAATATTTTGCTTTTTGGAACAATTGAAGCAAAGACGATAATGAGAAGGGCGAATAAGAAAATTAAAATTCCTCCTTTTGGTAAAAGGCGAAATTGTGTGAATTTTGGGCTTTACATATGCCTTCGTTAGAGCAACTGCAACTCTGTATACCACGGTTCGGAAAAAACTATTGAGTTGTAGTTATCGATATCTTAACTGTAACTGCAAAAGTGATATACATACAGATACTACACCGAAAAATCCGGGTTCAAGAATAAATAGGCCGTTGGCGGCTTTAAAAGATTTCAAGGACAAAATCTGGTGTCAACATTACAGATTGCTGTCGCGCTACAATCCTCTTTAGTATGTGAGTAAGAGGTAGTTCTTTCAGAGGTAAGAACTTTGTGCAGACAGCATTGAGAAGTGGTATTGGACATCTTATCGCAGAAGCATCTGAACGATTTTTTAGCCTTCCGTATATATATGGTGTCCGAAAACTCAACGTCAAGCGGGCACCGGGTGATAGGGTGGATCAAACCCGTGATGGGAAAAATAAAAAAATAATCCATCTCGCTTGGTTAAGTAATAACAGCAATATTTAGAAAAATAATGGACGCAATTTGAGGGTCGCGAGTTGGAACGTTGGAAGCATGACCGGTCGAAGTTACGAGCTGGAAGAGATGATGAATAGAAGGCGGGTGGACATCTTGTGTGTCCAAGAGACGAAATGGAAAAACACCGGGAATCGGGCGCGTTTCTTGGACGTTAGGACAAAAGATTACAAGATGTTCTACTACGGAACGGAAAAGTCTAAGAACGGAATCGGTATCATCATTGCGGCAGAGCTACTTGAAAGCGTCTTGAGCATTTCGAAGTCCAGCGACCGTTTGATGTCTCTCAAACTAGTAATACAAGGAGAGGTGTGGAATATTGTCAGTGCGTATGCTCCCCACGATGGGTACAATCAGAGAGATAAAGATGCATTTTGGCTAGATTTCCACAATCTCCTTAAGAACATCCCAAAGGAAGAATTTCTGTTTGTTGGAGGAGATTTGAATGGACATGTCGGGAAATCAAACGAAGACTATGAAGACTGCCATGGAAGACTAGGATATGGCACCAGGAACCTTCCTGGTGAAGACATCCTAAGCATGTGCAAATCACACTGTCTTATCGTGTTAAATACCATGTTCATCAAACAAAGCCGACACCTGATCACTTACAGCAGTGGTGGAGATGAAACTCAGATTGACTACCATTTGGTAGGCAGTTTCATGAAGCCTCGGGTAAAAGATTGCAAAGTGATCCTGGGAGAGGCAATCGCTCGGTAACACCGTCTCCTGCTAACAGAAACTTTTATGAAAACACCGAAGAAAAGCAAACAAACAAGGGTCTCTGAGAAAATCAAGTGGTACAATCTGGACAAAGAAAAAGGCGAAGCTTTTGTTTTCGTAATGAAAAATTACCTCTCTCACACCATCAACGGAGCTGAGGATGAAGAGTGCAGAGCACAAAATATGTGGGATTCCCTACAGCGAACTTGCTTAAATAAGGCCAAATCACTGCTAGGAGCTTCAAAAGGCCACCATCAACACGCCAAAGAAACATGGTGGTGGAGTGATGAAGCTAAGAAGGTGATAAATGAGAAGAAAGCGGCTTTCAAAGCTTGGTCAAAGTGCCCCTCTAATAATAATGACGAAAAAGCTCGCCTCGAAATGGAATACAGATGCTGCAAGAAAAAAGCGAAGAAGAAGTGCGCCCAGCTTCAAGCAGAGAGTACGGAGGGCCTGTATCGGAAGCTGGAGAAAATATTTTCCCCGGTTGCTGATGCAAACCAGACTATCCAGGAGCTGCGAAGACACAATATGAACAAGAGCGCCACTATCTTCAAAATAGCCGCCCAAAGAAGGAGCAATGCTCAGGAGATTCGTTCGCCAAAGTTCATTAGCAATGCTCATGGCCAGCTTCTTGTGGATGACGACAAAATTCTGCAGAGGTGGCGACAGTATTGTGAAGAGCTTTTAAATGAACAGTTTCCCCGGCTATACTTTCCAAGAGCCACCCCTAACTGTGAAGAAATACCCGACATTACAGTCGAAGAAGTTAGTGAGGCGGTCAAATACTCCAAAAAACGAAAAGCGGTTGGGCCAGACGAAATACCCTCTGAGTTCTGGAAAAAGATGGGAGACATTGGGTTCAGATGGCTTAGAATTCTCATCTCCAAATTCGTGAGAGGTGATCCAATGCCGAATCAATGGAGGGAAAGTTACCTCCTCCCTGTATACAAAGGGAAGGGTGATACGCGAAACTGTGATAACTACCGTTCGATCAAGCTGATGTCACACACCATGAAGATCGTTGAGCGGGTATTAGGTGGCCGACTGCGAAAAATAATACGGCTATCTGATGATCAGTGCGGGTTTGTCTCGGGTAAATCAACCACAGATGCAATCGAAAGTATAAGGATCATAATGGAAAAACATCGTGATTCCTTAAGGGATTTGCATATTGTATTGGTTGACTTTGAAAAGGCATTCGACAGACAACCACGAGATTTGATATGGGTGGCGCTAAGACATCGAGGGGTTCCAGAAACCTATGTACAGATGATCATGGACATGTACGAGGGAGCAAAGACAAGAGTAAGATGCCCCGCTTGAGTAACCGAAGAGTTCCCAATCAAAGTCGGGGTACACCAGGGAAGCGTTTTAAGTCCTTTGCTCTTTATTACAGTCCTTGATTATCTGCTTGAAGGTACAGTGATGGACCCCAAGGTACATCAGTTATTCTTTGCTGACGATGGAGCCATCATAAGTGAGGATCCTACATCCCTGCAACGGGCACTTGATCTGTGGGTGGACGTTCTGGAGGGAAATGGGTATCGCATTAGTTCAAAAAAGACAGAGTACTTATGCTGCCCGTTCTCTGATCCACTCAGGCCTATTCCAGACATTTATTTGAATGGAACAGTGCTTCCCAAGTGCGAAAAGTTCAAATATCTGGGATCTATGATCAATAGCAAAGCAACTTGTGATGACGACATCTATCATCGTGTAAGCGTAGGGTGGATGAAGTGGCGAGAAAATTCCGCTATCTTCTGTGACAGAAAAATGCCCCCTAAGTTGAAAGGAAGGCTCTACACCGCAGTTGTACGTCCAGCGCTCACATACGGTTCACAATGTTGGACGATGTACAAAAAGTATGAGAGTAAATTAACGGCAGCTGAGATGAAGATGCTTCGCATGACAGCAGGAGTGACCAAGCTTGATCGAATAAGAAGTTCGAAGATCCGTGGAAGCTTTCACATCAAGGAAACCATCGTACAAAAATTAGAGCGCGACCGGCTCAACTGGTATTGCCACGTTCAAAGAAGAGATCATTTGAACCCTGTTAAAAAGGCAATATCTATGCACGTTCCAAAGACATCGCGATGTAGGAAAGGCAGGCCTATAAACGCCTGGATCAGACAAATGCGACGACATCGGCATTTCATTGGCCTCAGTAACCGAGTGATCCAAAATCGGCAGGCCTGCCGATATTTTCTGAGGTCAAATAGGCGAACCCCACAGGCGGATCAGTAGAAATGCGGTGAAGTGGGAGGGCTGTGATCCCTTGTTTTCGGATCATAGCCTCGCTGATAAAAGGAAGAAGAAGATTTAGAAAAATAATGAAAATCGATACCCTAGGCCACATTTTAAGGTTCTGTGGTCACAAATTTCCAAATTATATATATATATATATATATCCGGTAAGAACTTGAAAGTACGTTTGCTTTTCGCCAGTATTTAAGTGCTTTTAAACTTACTTAGATGGCGCTATAGTCCGTGGTGGACCTTAGCGTTAACCAACTAGCCTGTCCAACCGGCTCGGCCAGTAACCAACTTCTTACAGTTGTGCGCACCAAGTTAGTTGGGCGTCAACAAGGTGAGACCTTCCTCTACTGAAGACTTTCGGGCCCGGAGCGTTGATTTGCATCCGCTCAACTTGTCAAAGCCATCTCATTTTTTGTATGCGTACCCTTTTGGCTAGGTAGATATCGCGGTGCAGGCTTTACAATTCGTCCTTGTATCTTCTCCTCTACTCCCCGTTTACGCAGACACGTCAAAAAATCACTCGAAGAGCCTTTCTTTCGAAGTAACTAAGGCATCCTCATCCGCTATTAATGAAGTCTCACTCTGGGCGTGAAATTCTTAAGATCGTTTTTTTTTTTACAATAGGGATTTACTTTGAAACTTATTCAGTTTCAAAGGAATAGTGTGGTGTGTGCCGGTAAGAGTGGAAAGGGGTATACATTACAGCAGAGGGTGTAACTACTTTCAGTTCAATATATGACTAAAATTATGGAACTGTTTTCCATAGGAACTTACTATGAATCAGCTTCCAAGAACTCTGGATTCAGCACGTCCAATAGCAATTCACTGAAAATAAAATGAAAATCAGTAGTCGACCAAAAATCAAAGAAAAGATGTACTCAATGTCCTCGGTTAGTTCCATGAAATGCAACAAAGCCTGGTGGTCCCCATACATAACGAACAGAATTGGAGCCAAAATTTCATGCATTCCTTGGCGATAGCACATGTAGGGGTGTTCCCTTGCATAGTAGAAGAGGATATTTGTCTGAAGAGATTCATTAGCGGCACCTGTTTGAGATCATCACCTTTACTTACCATTGCAGTCTGAATCAGAGACTTCCGGAAGAAATCCACACCAGGAAACGTCCGTACAACGTCTTGTTTGATCACAGCAAATAGCTCCTGATCGCTAAAGTACTGGTTCCAAATGCTCTAAAAGACAACTTTAAGTGGAGACAGAGGACATGACTTGGTAGCTCACCTGCTTTGATTGTGATAATGGATCGTCATTGGCGGCCCTCGCGCTATGTGGATTCTTGACAAACTCATGTTTCAGCTTATCATACCTACAAGGCAGCACACCCACAATCAGAATACACATCTCTATTACACCACTACAGTTACCTTTGTCTCTGCTGCTTCCTCTGCTCAATCCATGTCCTATGGTCTGCATTCAGTACACGCAACAGAAGCGCCCAGTAGATGCTGCGGAACTTAGATACCTTCAGATCTCCATTGAAGGCAAGGTTACGGATGTCTTCGAAGCTCTCCAGCGATACCAAAATTTGTTCCCATTCGCGTCTGAAAAAAAAAAAAAATAAAAAAAAAATAGTCGATGTGAAGGACTTCCGTGCACAAGCATTGTCAAACCTATATCTATCCATCGAGTTCATTGTTGTGTCCTTTCCTCGGCCTGAGAAAACTTTAATGGCTTCGATTCCTTGAACGGCCATAACTTAATTTTGAAATTGCTCGAAGTTTCGAGTGGCAACTGAGGATTTTTGGAAATTCACGTTCAGTATTACTCGCGAGTTGTAGACATTATAGGACAATTCGAAAAATATTAACGGGGTTAACTAGTTATTTAACTTTTGCGTTGGGAATTTTACAACAAAGGCTAGGGGACGTGAATTTCGGTGATAAAAACTTGCATCTGTTTGACAAGCAGCTGATTAGAAAAAAAGTAAACAAGTACAAGGCTGAGTGGGAGACATCTGGAGGAAACAATTGGTATTTTATGTTGGTACATCTACTCGTCGCTAGATAGCCAATAGCAGGAAGTCGTTTAAATTGGCCGTTTTATTAAAGTTTGATACTGTCCACTGAATAATGGTAAAGTTTGCTCACGATATGTACCTAATTGGCGCGAAAAAAGAAGAAATTAAGAAAAATCAGAATCTGCATGTATTATGACCAGAATGAACTTATCAGTTCATAAATTAAAATTGCAATTAATTAAATAACTGCACTTTTCAAGTAGAAGCATATATCTCGTAAAATAAACATAAAATAATTTGGTATCATTAAGCAGGAAAACGTATGAAAGCAATTCATTGGGAAGTTGCTTTTTTTGCAATGCAAACAGTGCAGTATCATGAAAACTAGTTTAACCAGAGAATTTTTTTTCAAATGCCTTGTTCTTATAGAAAAAGGTAAAGTTAATAAGATAAACTGTTCTTCTTGCAAATTATGCGTAGATAGTTAACCTGTACATATTTGAACAATAGTGGTATGTGAGCGATTCTATTGCCCCTGTAAGAACTATATATGAAACATTGACACGTCAAAAATCGCTAAGTGGTTGCGTTCATACTCACATACATACTGTAGCATCGACAAAAAGTACCACCGCACAGTGGGCAACGCCACCTATTCGCCAAGGCTGCTAGCATGCCCATCAGTTCACTCCATATTTCACCTTCACCACAATCATCAAATTATCCCCAGTGACACCCAGTATGTTCTAGAACCTCTTGTATTTTTTATAAATACGCCGACCACAACCACAGTCGACACAGTTGAAAAAGGTGAATACAGCGATTAAAAAGAGAGATTCGAGCAGTGGTGAAAATACGCGACATTGTGATTGAAAGTAAATTGGTAGATACAGTTTAATTTGAAATAAATAAAGAATAAAGTAATTTGAGTATCGTGTTAAAGTAAAGTTGGTAATTGCTAATAAATAAACTGTTCAAATATACAAAAGACGGTTTTATTTGTACGAACCCCAGCAAGAATATTACAACACACATTTGGCGTAATAGCATCTGAAGGGGGCTAGGCCTAACTTCTCGCAACCACTCGTGTTGTATGCGTTATATTTTTCGCATAAATGGAAGGGACCTACAGTTTTTTTCCGTACCCGAAGGATCATTTTTATTTTATTTTTGAGAATGACTTTCATAACAACAATACTCTCAGAAGTATGTCAAACGTTTGCAAGAGTTGTGACCGGATCCAAATCCAAAATCTTAAGCTTATGCAGCAACGTGGTAGAATTCACAGACTACTTAACACCGACCCTATACTTCAATATTAAATACAACACAAACATTCCCAGTCGACAGAATTGGTCGGAGAATGTTATCCTAAAAGATTCCGCTTTGGAAATATACACCGATGGGCCTAAGACAGAAGATAGCGTTCTCGGCACCCCTAGATACGCAAAAGTCTTTTAAACTACCGGATTATTGCAGCGTATTCCAAGCGGGGGGGTTCTGGATATTCGTGAATCGGCTGAATGGCTGTCGATGAGATTGGTATCGAACACGGATATCGTAATTTATACCGAAAGCCAACCAGCTTAAAAGGCCCTTGAATCACCAATAATCAGGGTTATCGCGAATAAATTTTCCCTCGGAATTTTTCTCCATAATTTTTTTGGGGGCAATCTTTTCTTAAAAACTAACAGTAATCTGGCATCATGTGATGGTGCCATGTGAACGTGATGTATGTGTCGCGATGTGTGTATGCGCGAAATAAATGTACAGAAAGCGAATTTCATAAAAAAACACCAAACATTTATTAATAACTCGTGTTCTGAAGAGCCGACTTGTACTTGAAAATATAGAAATCCGCAGAGATATCCAGGGCAACAAAACAAAATATTTTTGTTACGCTGACGATATATGCTTACTCTCTCACAGAATTATGGGCCTCCACCAAATGACAGCAGATGTCGAGAGGGAGGCAGGCGTCGTCGGGCTGAATATTAAAACGCAAACACTAAAATTATCAGCCTTGGAACAAACTCATCGGCTCAAATGTATTGCTGGACAACCGGTAGAGAGAGTAGAGGATTTCCAGTAAACTGGGAGTCGCGAACGATGGTGGAACCGAACTGGATATAGCCAACAGGATCGCCAAAGCCAAGTCCGCGTTCGGGATGTTGTCAAAAATATGGGAAGCAATGCATTCAGTTTGAACACCAAGCTAAGACTGTTCCGCTCCAATGTTGAATCCGTGCTGTTATACGGATGCAGCACGTGAAGAGTGACCACTACTTTTACCAAAAAGCTGCAAATGTTCGTTAAAAGGTGCCCGCGCAATATCTTATGAATTTTCTGTGCCAATCGTATCTTTAACGAACACCTTCACGAGAGAATGGGTCAGGAACCAATAGGCACAACCATTCAACGACGGAAGTGGCAGTGGATTAGTCACACGTTCCACGTCACATGCAGCGAGCTATGCTGTACAATGGAACCCTTTAACTCAGGAAGGCAGAAGATCTGGTGGTCCGAGGAGAACAAGGTGCAAAACAGTCGAGTTGCGGAAAAGTTGGGGAGAGCTCAGACAAATTGCCAGAAATCGTACACGATGGGGCGTAGGCGTAGTAGAGGCCATAGGACCCACAAGGTGATACAGAACATAAGTGAGTAAGCAAGTGGTAATACAATGGACCTCATTTGGTCTAAGTGAATCCTCACGATTGCGGAGAATAGCCTCCTAACCTATCACAGAGTTGATCAGTTTCTTAAATGCCACAGGATAGATTTGAAACCATTTCCTTCCAACAAACCGGGTCACGTAAGTTTATGGTATTCAAAATGGAGCTTAAGTGCTAATTGGTTTGCAGTACAGTGCGCAACAGGTATCGCAACAGCAACCACTTGTACCTACCTATAGTAGGCTGAGTGCGGTCCGTTCATCGAATAAAAAGCAACCGACTTGTGTAACCACACAAACAAAATAAACAAACAGGACTGGCTCGTTTAAAAGCGGACTTATTATCATCTCGCAAATTCTCATGTACGACCAGCGTTCGGTTCACCACTTTTCTACAAAATAACTTTGATTTTCATCTGAAATAACGTCAAACTTTTCAAACAATGGTTCACACTACGCTATCTGATCCTACCATAAAACTCAATTGACGTCAAACAGTTGAGTGAAATAATTCTAATACGAACATTGCACTGTCCGAACAATAGCTTAGCAAGCTTAAATCGCTCTTAATTGCACACTGATCACGTATGATTGAGAATTTGTATTATTTCTTTTTCGAGAAAAATGATCAAAATGCTATAACATGAATTTCAGCTGACATGTGTTTTTTAGAATCCCAAATGTCCACCGTCACAAGTCTGTAGTCTCAGTCATTCATCGCCGTCGGTTATAGCAAATTTTCCCTGCCTTGCATACGAAATGCTTATTCGAAATAAAAGTTCCAAAACCTCAATAGGTACCTGGAATCGATCTGAGCGTCGAATTTCTTACACTCACGATCACGGCATCGTGCATTAATCACAAACAGCGGTAATCAGCTGAAAACCTCGTTTTTAGTTTCTATGTCAAAGTCAATGGCGTTGAACTGCACTATCGAAAAGTGCCGACAAACTATTCAATGGGTCTATGTCCACTGAGTAGATGAAATGGTGTGATATGAAATTCAAATCATGTGGATATACTGGCACAATTAATGCTCGAATTGAACGGCATCAAGCAATATCAATTTGTAAAAAAAATATTTGCAAAACACACAACTAATCTGAGAATTAGTAAACTACAATTTCCCGGTCAAGTATTTTAACGCATTTAGTATTTGCATTTTTAATATTTTCTCACTTGGGGTTCAATGAGTGCGAGTCGGAAAGTTACTCATCTCAAGTCACACATGGAGGTGCGATCGGCTGGGTTAATGCGCCGCACAGTGTGCGATTTCGCAGATCAAAATGGAAAAAACCGACAATGAAAATGTTCGCTGTTAAGGTTACTAGAGATGAGCTGATACACTAAATAAGCCATATGCAAAAAAATGATAATGGTAGTCGTAAATAAAAAGATAGCTTGATGTTGATAATCAGGCGTTGTGTTGAAGACGCTGCTTAAAAGATTGTAGAAGCTCTCCTTTTCGTCCTCAGATGAACTATTCGTTGGGGCGTAGCACTGTATGATGGTGACGCATCGTACTCTAGTCCGGAATCTGGCTGTCAAAATCCTATCACCATGAGGCTGCCAGGAAATTAGGCCCTTGCGTGCTGTTTTGTTAGCAGTAGTCTGACTCCATATTCTCGCGGACTTCCGGATGGTCTTCCAGAATAGAGTAGTACAGTGTTACGCGTTGGACACTGGTAGTCGCCCGCTTCTAACCATCTTACTTCACTTACTCCCAAAATGTCCAGTTTATATCGCATGAATTCGTTTTCCAATTGGAGGAATCTGGCATTGTAAGGACCTTCTCTTTCCGAGTCGAGGAGCGTCTTTACATTCCAGAAACCTATCTTTGTCCGGGTACAATAGCCAAAAGTCGTCAACATGTGATCATTCCTTATCCGAGGCATAGTGCCGGTTTCTGCAGCGGGCATTATTCGGTAACGCAGGTTGCTGGCCCACGTTACCTAGTCTAGAATCAACGCCCTAGACAGCCTGGACTTACAATTTTGGCCTATACGTATAAGGGTTTATACGCATAGTTGCCCGGAGACCACCACTAGGAGGTAAAGTAAGCACTTCATCACGAACTTGATTGTTGCGCTACTGGCCCAAGCCAAGTTTTGGGCAGTCAGTAGTTTCACGATCAATCGCAATGCAGGTCCCCTGTTTTCTACAAGTATTCACTTAAATAAGTTTTATTAAAGTACTCGTAGTTTGATAGAATGGTTAATACATTGGCTATTTTTCAGAGTTTTAGAAATTAATTCTTTACGGCTATAATTCTTTCCGTGTGTATATAATGAGGATTAAACTAGGAATAGAATTTATTTACATAATTAAGGGGAAAAGACTACTAACAAGAATCCTTATATGATTCTTAATACTAAATAACACTTAACATTAAATAACAAAGTGATCACAGAGATAAACATAGTGCAACGGGCTGGGCTCATCCTTTGCCAATATTTCTGCAAACGTGCCATTAAGTATTTTATTATAAACAAATATTTGATTCATTTTATTTAATTAATAGATAATAAAATAAAATATATAAACAAATAAATAAATAAAGAAGTGAATAAGCAAATAAATATGTAATTAATTAAATAAATAGATAATTAACAGACAAATAACTAAGAATATAATTATAAAAAAAAAAAAAAAACAAGTGAATAAATAAGTAGAAAAATAAATTACAAATGAATAGAGATATACGTGTAACATTGTAATATACCATAAGTTGTCAAATGACTTTCGCCACACATGTGGAAAAAAGAAATATCCGAGCGAAGAATGCAATAAATGCTACATGGCAAAATTTCTTAGGAAAGAAAAGTATCTCACTCAGAATGAAATGGAAGATATATTTGGCGGTATGTAGAGCAAGTCAAGCTTATGCAGCGCAGGTATGGGGCTTAGGACGTAGACAAGTTACAACGCTATTTTCTTAAAAGAATTCTAAAACTTCCGGAGCTTACTCCAAATTACGCTCTGATGTTGGAAACAGGGGTTGAAGATAGTCACATCTATACGTTTGAAGTACACGCAAGGTATTTACGTCACGAAAACTATGTTCCAATATGGTCATAGTAGATTGCCACATCAACTGAAAAACATGTTGCTAAGGAAAAAACTTGTTTGGGTCACGGCACTAAATGAGATCTGCAGTAGCTAAAGTATTCAATGGAATAAAGAAATGGCCTCACGAGCAGAATGGGAGAACAGGAATATAGAAATTATAAATCAACTCAAGTTGAAAAACCACCAACAGAGAATGCAGAGAGCAGCTGGGAGCAGTGCCCGTATCTACAAACATCTGGACTACACGAAGGGCCAACACTACTTCATTGATAGTAATGATCAAAGCAACATTACATGGATTTTTAAAGCGCGCTGCGACTTAATTTGGCTGAATGGAAAAGGATACAATCCAAATGACACGAATCTATGTACGCTGTGCAATTTGAGGGAGATAGAAACGATACAACATTTCCTGGGCAAAACCCCATCTTCAGAGAGTTTAGATTAGCCACTTTTAGGAAAAGTTCACTTACAGATGATGAAATAATACAAATACTAAATGGAAATTTAAATCCAGACTGGGAAAAGTTAATAAAATACCTAAATATCGCTTTAGCTTATAGAAAGAAATTAATTTTAGAATATAATTAAACTTTATTGAATAAAATGATAAATATGAATTTATATTAGCTTTATCTTGATATTATGCAAACACAAAGAAATTGATTTCCGACAGACGACGCTTTTTGTCATTGTTGTACGCTCTTTATTCTAATTATTTAATCGAAGAAAAATCTTATAAAGGAATGTAAAACTTTTTGTGAAATAAAGAACATTGAATTGAATTGAATAATATAAGTTGTTGGATGAGCTCGTTGTCTGAGCATCTATTCGTACATTTCTCAAACAAGTTCATTTTAAGTGTGTTTATAGTTTTAGAAGTTGAGAATTGTAAAGAATTGTAAATAATTATTGAATAAATAAAATCTAAATCCAATCACAAAAAAAAAATTTAGAAATTGAAATTGACATTTGCTCTTTTATGCAGCTTTCTAGTTGAAGAGTGCCAAGGCAGATTCAGCATATTTTTAAAAATTTTATTTCGGCAAATTTGTAGTTTTCATATGGGCGTATTGGCACAATCACACCAGACTGGTGCACCATAATGATAATCTTATTATCAATACTAAGAGCGGACCGTCTATTAATGAATGTATACAGTATTTTAATACAAATACAAATACAAATATTTGGCGCAACAGCTCTTTAAAGTGCCAGGGACTAGCTTCTCGCAACCACTCATGTTGTGTGCGTTATATTTTTCACACGAATGGAAGGGACCTTCAGTTTAATGCCGACTCCGAACGGCGATTTGAGAAACTTGTTCGTGACAACAATACTCTCGGATGTTTGTCAGACTTGCATTCATTGCTCCAATCAATCTCCTCAGAGTATAGTTTTAATTTTCTTGTGGGAAAAAATATTTTCTGCGTCGAGTAAAAAATACAGCTTGAGATTTTTCCGGGTTAACTTCAATTTTCCATCTATGGAAAAACTTCTCAATTTCATGCAAAGAGTTTTGCAAGCACTGTAGCATGTCACAGGGTAGCATACTGGATGAATAGATGGCAGTGTCAACAGCCAACATGGACAAATGCGTATTTGGAAAAAGATTAGGGATGTCGGACATGTACGAGAACGCGACCTAAAACTGAGCCCTGAGGTACCCCAAACAGAACATACTGTATATTTTCAATATGAACTACAAAGAATCTATGCTGTAAAACGTGTTGAACAATTTTAGTTAACGCTGTAGGAAATCCAAATTTGTACATCTTGTGCACTAGTGCATCATGCCATACAGTATCGAATGCCTTTTCGATGTCCAAAAGAACTAAGCCTGTGGAGCATTTTAAGGCGACACCTTTCTGAATGTGATTTTTAATTCGCAGGACGTGATGGCTGGATAGATTTCATTTGTCTCAATATAAGTCAGAAGTTTTCTTTTGATAATTTTCTCGAGAATTTTGCCAATGCTGCCCAACAATCTAATTGGTCGATAACTTAAGGAATTGAAAGTTTTCATTTGTAAAAAGATTTTTGTATGGATATTTTACATCAAGGTATATTATGCACTTAATGTTTCATTATAGAAAGGAGTTTCGGTGGGCGCCGTGGCGTAAGTGGTTAGTGTGTCGGATCACTGCGCTTGAGGTTCCAAGTTCGAATTCCAGAAAACACACCGTCCCACCTCTCGCGAACGTCTGACAAACATCCGAGAGTATTTTTGTCACGAAAAAGCTTCCCAAATCGCCGTTCGGATACGGCACTAAGCTGTAGGTCGCTTCCATTCGTGTGAAAAATATAACGCACACAACAGAGTGGTTGTGAGAAGCTAGGTCCTGGCACTTACGTATAAAGAGATGTTGCGCCAAATATTTATTCTTTTCATTTGAGAGCAGTATTAAGTAAACTGCACCGAAATGTATTAATCAAATTGCCGCAACTTAGATAATTGTTTTGGGTTTGTTAGACTACAAAAACGTGATTTAATATATTTTGTAATCTATGAGTCCTATACGTTTAAATAAAATAATTAGGTGCAATGAGCTGCGTTTCTGAAAAACATTTAGATAAATTGTCTTCTAATTACTTCTAACCCAGTCGTGATTTCGCTAAGGTCAAAAGTAAATAATAAAATAACTTCTGTTCAACCCGATATTTTAAAATTGGTATACCTTAAAAATTTGGTAGTCAGAATTAGAGATAAAGAAAACTCACAGAAACCCCTTCAGTAGCGAAGCAAGTAATTTCACGATACTAGCAGTCTTGATAATATTTAGGTCTACGTAGATGTGTGTCTATTTTATGTTTTAATACTGAAATAGGTATTATTATTTAATTGTCAGTGCAAAATATATTTCTAATACAATACAAGTGAATTACTTTATATAATACAAAAAATGTTGTCCGCTTAATTTGCAAAATCGCACACTGTGCGCCGGCTTAGGTGCCTCACAATGCAAAGGCAATGGACGCGTGACCTGAAACCTTGGTAATTTGGTAAATTGCCGCAGTAGATTCAGCTGCAACATCTATGAAGTGGTTTTGAATAAATATTTTGCATCTGTTAGGCAGAAGAGTGCTTTTCGGTGTTTGAGTTTAAATGTGACCCATACATTTTTTATGGTATGCTCAGCATGCATTAAATAATTTAACTTAGCGATGAGTATTCATTAACCTCGGCATTTAAAATCCACGAACATCTTATACTTAGGTGATGAGACATAAAGTTTAGTGTTTTCTGTTTATACACTTAATTTAGAACAATGTATGAACTTTGTTCTTCTAACATGTTCAATTTGTTTTAATACTCGTTGTAGTATAATATGCACGCTTAAATATAATGTACATATAAAAAGTTTATTTGGGCGCCGTGGCGCAGTGGTTTGTGTGTCGGATCACTGCGCGTGACGTTCCAAGTTCGAGTCCCAGAAAACACCAAAATGTTTTTTTCACGGTCCCACCTCTCGCGAACGTCGGAAAAACATCCGAGAGTATTGTTGGCATGAAAAAGCTTCTCAAAAACGGATTTCGGATACGGCATTAAACTGTAGGTCCCTTCCATTCGTGTGAAAAATATAACGCACACAACACGAGTGGATGCGAGAAGCTGCCCTGGCACTTAAAGAGCTGGGGCCTTATTTTGTATTGCGTTTCTATAGCAAATGTATACAAACTCAATTTCCAAGTAATTTAAGTGACGTTTGATAGATGTTTTGACAATCTAGCTTTCGGTAATATTTGATTTTGAGTTGGAAGCCCTTACACCCAATCCGAGAACCATACATAATACCGTTTCTTTTTAGAGTCGGATTATATTTTCGAATGGCAATCCGAATCCGAAAGCAGTACAAAATAAGGCCCCTGTTGCGCCAAATAGTTAGTAGTTTTAATCATTTTATGGGTACTTTGTAGAATCTTTCTGGATATGCAAACACATGACATACGAGGTGCGGTTTTCAAGTTACTTACTTACTTACGTGGTGCTAACGTACGGGATGGACCTGGCCGCAACTAACAAACCTCTTCAGCCGGCTCGGTCATTAGACAACTACCCCAATTTGCACGCGCCAAGTTGGTTGAGTTTCCTTTCTAATTGTTCGCGCTACCTAAGGTAAGACTTTCTTCTATGTGTCGGGGCATTGATGTTCATCCGTTTTAAATATCTTAGCCATCTCAGTCGCTATATGTGCTCTCTTCTGGCTAGGTTGATATCTCTGTACAGCCCATACAGTTCTTGATTGCATCCTTTCTTGCACTCTTCGTCTATGCAGACGGGTCCATAAATCACTCGAAGAACCTTTCTGTCAACGTAACCAAGGTCATCCTCATCCGACATCGATACGATCGATGTTTCTGCGCCATATAGCAGAACTGGGATGATTATGGTCTTGTACAGGCTACACTAGTCGTTGCAGAGAGGGCTCTACTACTCAATTGCCTTCTCTTGTACAACTCATGCCCGCGTGGCAGCGACACTCCGACCTGAAAGATCTGTTGTATCGGAGGGTTGGAGTTAATCTAACAGACGTACTACCTCCGTTATAAAATTGAGTATGTCTTTAGTAGCGGAGCATTTCAGTTCCACTGAAGTAAGTATCTCCTTGTGGAGAATACGTTTCCTTTACCAGTGTAGTGCCGGGCATTCACAAAGAATGTGTTTGGAAGTTTCATCCTCCTCTAAACAGAACCGACAGTCATTCTCTTGGCACAGGTTCATCTTGTCAAGGTGGTATCTCAAGCCGCAATGGCCAATAAGAAAGCTTACAAGCTTCTTAATGCTTTCCCTATCTAAGTTAAGGATTTCGTTATAGGAGTAACGCTTGATTAATCGTTTGGATTGTCTTAGACTTGGCCCACTAGTCCAGTGGTCTAGATGAAGTTTGTTTTCCTATTCGTTAATCAGCGTTGTAGCTGTCGCCCAATTGATGCCACAATAAGGTTCAGGACCTTTGGATACATATTCTGAGCCAGCCCTAGCAAGCTTATCTGCAGATGCGTTGCCCACAATCCCTTGGTGTCCAGGTACCCAACCGAGTTTTACCCTGTTGTATTTGGCAAGGTCTTGTAATGCATCGTAGCAGCATTTCACGGTTCTGGAGTCCATTTGGTTGGACGTTGGAAAGATCGATACATCGTTTGATTTCCATGCTGATGTCATTGCTCGAATTTGCCTAGATAGATAAAGTCCTTAACTACCTCAAAGTTGTGACTGCCTATTGTGACATTCGATATTGATTGTCATTTTTTGTTGACAGCTTGTACTTGTTTTGTCCTCGTTTACCGTTAAACCCATTTTTGCCGCTTCTGCTTCAATACTCACGAACGCACAATTGACATCAAACTGTCTCCTCCTAATTTTTTAACTACACTTTTACTATTATAAAGATTGTTACAGTCTAATGTAAAAGATACAAGATAAGTTCATAATAAATGAAATGAAATGTCGTCCGCGTAGGTGAGTAATTGTACGTAGGCTGTTCGATAAGTAAGTGACTTTGAAATGAAATACTTGTTTTTTTTTTTTCAAAATTGAATTTATTTTTCAACGTAGTCTCCTTTCAGTGCGATACATTTTTCCCAACGATATTCCAACTTTTTCAACGCTTCCAAAAAATATGATTTCTCAAACCCATTTTTTTCCATCGATAATTTCTTCATTCGATGATAATCTTATTCCGCCGAGCCATTTCTTCATATTCGGAAACAAGAAATAATGGCGCGGAGCCAAATCTAGAAAATAGGGTGGATAAGGAAGCAGTTCATATCGCAATTCAGCTAGTCTTGCTGTTGCTGCTGTGGACGAATAAGCCTGTGCATTATCGTGATGAAACAGCACTTTTTTCTTCTTCAAACGGGGCCGTATTCCCATCAATTCTGCATTAAATTTATCTAATAAATTGGCATAGTACTGTTCGGTGATCTTTAGTCCCTTTTCCAAATAGTCAATGAAGATTACGTTGTGGGAATCCCAGAAAACCATTGCCATGACTTTTCCGGCCGTTTTTGCCCTTTTTGGAGCACGTTCGCGTTCATTTCTGGCGTGTAGTGGTGTATCCATTATTCACCAACTGTTACGAAACGCCATAAAAATTCACTTCAATTGCGCTTGAAGAGTCCCAAAATCTGTTTTGAAATCTTCACCCGAATCCGTTTTTGGTCCACCGTCAGCAAACGCGGCACCCATCTTGCCGATCATTTTTTCATGCCCAAATGGTCATGCAGGATTCCCATGATGGCATCATTTGAAATTGCTACAATATCAACTATCTCACGAACCTCGACCAGGTGATCGTCCAACATAATATCGTGAATTTTGTTGACAATTTCTTCCGTTGTGACGTCATTGGGACGTCCTGGGTGCTCAGCGACTTTTGTGTTCGTACGACCGCAACGAAATTCAATGAACCACTTGTGTACCATTCCATGCGAGGGAACAGAGTCTCCATAATATTTTTTAAGTCTGTCTTCAGTCTCTTTAATGGTTTTACCGCGCAAAAAGTAGTGCTTTATTAAAACACAAAACTCACTTTCTTCTATTTTGGCCAAATCTCACAAACTAAAGTTTTTTCGATCACTGTAAAAAGCTAAGTGTTTGACAGATCTATTTGATTTTGTTTGTCTATGCCGAGAAACAAATATGTCAGAAAAAATCGTCTATGCGATCCGAGCGCCATCTTGCATCAAAGTCACTGACTTATCGAACAGCCCTCGTACAGACTTTTAAAATATTGTGCCTCTTACGTACATATATGTTGGCTTCTGATTGTGAGTTGCGCATATACTTTCCAACTTGCGTAGGTAAGCAGAGCTCCTCCAGGAGTACATGCGATTGTAAAGATATCTCAATTTTACCCGTGTGATTGTCCTATTACCATATGGTGGCTAACAGTTTCTGTCAGACGTCCTTTGACTGCACAGCACCGCCTGTTTCTACCACCCTATTGCCTCCAAACTTCATTAGGCGGAAAGTCTAAGGATGGATGTAATTGGTATGTCTGAGAGCGCAATTATTGAGTTTTTGTGGTTTTATAGATTCCAGGATTATCTATTTGGATCCTTCATCTGGTACTGATGCCCTTCAGGTCACTTCGATCTTCGCCAATTCATCCTCTTTTCATTTTTGGTGATGTTACTATAGCCGGAAAGATCGTTGTTCTGCCTGCTCAGAGCTCTGAGTTCAGCACGATGGAGCTCAAATCCTTCATCCTTAGCACAAAGTTGCAAGAATTGTTAGGTGACAGAATATGGGGTTATCAAAGGTGTACGTTTTCCACAACTCTGGCAAAATGCGCACCGTTTGCTTGTTGATCTAGATTGGTATGTTCTTCCCGTGTACAGTATGGAGCTGATCAGGTTTTATATCAGGTGTCAGGTATTTCTTCTTTTAATTGTTTCTCGCAGTGGTAATTTCCACAACGTAGCTCTCGTAAGTATGTATGTTGTATATTCACAATTTTATTAATGATGGGTGGGTATATTTGCTTCTAATTTTGTTCTAGCTCGACTCCTAAGAGCAACTTGACATTTGTGTTCATTGCACTATGTTGGTTGCCATGTATGATACCAATGTCGGGTTTGCTAGATTTGACTTGTTTCTAAATCAAAGAAGGATGGATTTACGTGGAAAAAGACAAAGTGCATTTTAATTGCTTCTAAATAATTTCAAACTTGTTTCGTGTAATTCTTAACTTGACTGGAAATTCTACATTAGGATATTCATTCGGACGTGAATCGGTGTGCCCTCAGTGGCAACAAAAGAACAAAACTTCGATAGAATCACCAAAAACCAAAATTGCTAGGCCATTTAAATTTAATTTTGTAATTGAATTTTGAAAGCCAAACAATTTGCGCATTTTGATCAAGGCAAAATTTATAGTGGATTTAGAGAGAAAATGAATTGATTAAATAGCAACAGCTTTTGGAACTTAGCTCTAAAAAAATTCGAAAATTTTGCATCCTTAAATGTATACACTATGTATCTCATCACATAGAGTAACTTAAGCCTAACTTATAGTTAGTTTACAGCACACGGAATTAATGAGAATAGACCCCTTAAAGTACGAGTATATACATATGTATATGTATGATAAACGAGTAAGTAGGTACATGTAGTACCAACACTCGAATTGATTGAGCTATGTTCGTCAGTTGATCCGTTTGTTTGTCCGCGCATTACCAGTTATCGAGCCTTAAGTTTGCAGTCAGGAACATGAAATTTCGTATTTCAGCTTTCTAGAGTATAAGAAAATTTGTGTCGGCATCTTTGCCAATACAAAATTCTGACAGTTGATAATGTAAAGGTCAAAATCTGTAAATAATGATATTAGAAACATAAAAGAGTGTCAAGCTAAATTTTATCGACTACTTTACTTACTTACTTAGGTGGCGCTACAGTTCGGGGTGAACCTGGGCCTCAACCAACAAGCCTCTCCATTTAGCTCGGTCTTTAGCTAATTGCCTCCAGTTGCGCACTCCAAGTTGGTCGAGGTCCCCTTGAACTTGTGCGCGCCACCTACGGCGATAATTCCCTCTACTGCGTCGTCCCTCGGGGTTAGATTCGAAGACTCTGCGGGCCGGAGCGTTGGTGTCCATTCGCTCTACATGTCCTAGCCATCTCAGACGTCCAATACGCAGTTTTTTGACTAGGTCGATGTCGCTGTACAGCTCGTATAGTTCGTGATTGAATCTTCTCCTCCAAAACCCGTCAACGCAAACGGGACCGAAAATCTTACGAAGAATTTTTCTCTCGAAGCGACCAAGGATATCTTCATCCTCTTTTAATAAAGTCCATGTTTCAGCGCCGTAAAGCAGGACTGGGATGATCAAGGTCTTATATAGAGTCTCCTTAGTTGTTCGAGAGAGGGCTTTACTGTTGAATTGCCTTATAAGCCCAAAAAAACAGCGATTGGCAAGAGTTATTCTTCGATTGATTTCTGCGCTGATTTTGTTTGCTGAATTTATAGCAGAGCCAAGGTAGACAAAGTCGCTTACTACCTCGAAGTTATAGCTGCCCACGGTGACGTTTTGTCCAATTCGTCGATGTTGGTTTTCCCTTCTAGTTGACAGCATATACTTGGTTTTGCCCTCGTTTATCGCCAAACCCATTTTGGCCGCTTCCGCTTTTTTGACATCAAAGGTCTCGGTGAGGTCATTACCGACCTTGATGGAGCAGCGAGCGTTCTCCACCGTCAGCCTGCACAGGCGGACAAGTTTGGCAGGGATGTCAAAACTAGACATGGCTCTATAAAGCTCTTCTCTATAGATGCTGTCATAGGCGGCCTTGAAATCGATAAAGAGGTGGTGAGTATCGATTTGGAATTCTTGGGTTTTATCCAGGATCTGCCGAAGTGTGAAGATTTGATCGATGGTGGACTTTCCTGGCCTGAAACTGCACTGATAGGGTCCAATCAGGCTGTTGATAAAAGGTTTCAGGCGTTCACACAATATCGCAGAAAAGATCTTGTACGCGATGTTGAGGAGACTGATGCCTCTATAATTGGCGCAGTTGAGGGGGTCTCCTTTCTTGTGGATCGGGCAAACGATGCTGAGATTCCATTCATCAGGCATACACTCCTCTGACCAAATATTAGAAATGAGTTGGTGTATGCACTCTACCAATTCATCCCCAGCTGCCTTGAAAAGTTCGGCCGGTAAACCGTCAGGTCCAGCAGCCTTGTTCGATTTTAGCTTGGATATTGCTATCCTCACTTCGTTTTGGTCAGGTGGACGGAAATTTTGACTATCATCGTCCATGTTGAATGGTTCATTCTGCCTGACAGCGGGATGTTGGTCTTCGTCGCCGTTATACAGTCTGCAGAAGTAGTTTTTCCATATTCTCAGCACCGACTGTGATTCTACTACGAGGTTTCCATTCTCATCTCTACAGGTTTCTGTACGGGTATTACTTCTCTGACACGTTCTTTTTACCTTTTGGTAAAACTTCCGTACATTGTTCCTGCAGTATAGACTCTCGATATTCTCAAACGCGCGCTTCTCATGCTCTTTCTTCTTCTTTTGGAGAAGCCGATGTTCTTCCCGTCTCTTTTGCTCGTAGAGCTCACGAGCAGCTCTCGTCTTCCTTTGCAGCGCCGCTTTGTATGCCTCTTGTTTTGCTGCATGCACTCGCCGGCATTCTTCGTCAAACCAGGGGTTTCGCGGTGGTGGGCGAGCGAGACCCAGCACATCAGTCGCGGCGTTTCTGATGGCATGTTGGCAGCGTTGCCACTGGTCTTCGGCACTTGATGCTGGCGGTATAGGGGTGATTGAGAGATTTCGGGATACGCGTTCAGCGAAGAGTCTGGCGGTCTCTTGCGATTGTAGCTTTTCGACGTTAAATTTTCTCACAGTAATTCTTCTTTGTTGCTCAGATTGGGATAACCGCATTCGTACCTTGGCTACAACAAGGTAATGATCCGAGTCTATGTTGGCCGCTCGGAAGGTCCGGACATCCAGAATACTGGAGGCATGCCTTGCGTCGATCGCAATATGATCAATTTGGTTGATCGTGACATGATCATTGGACCGCCATGTCTGCTTATGAATATCGAGATGAGGAAACCATGTGCTTGCTATGGTGACATTTCGCTCCATAGCGAAATCAATTAGCCTTAGTCCGAAGACGTCCTCCTTTCCTATTTTGGCGTTAAAATCGCCCAATACGATCTTAACGTCGTATTTAGGAACTTGCTCGTATGTTTTGTCGAGGAGCTCGTAGAAACACTCTTTGGAGGCAGGGTCCTTTTCTTCTGTGGGGGCATGAACACATATTAGGCTTATGTTAGCGAATTTAGCCTTGATCCGGATAGTCATAATACGCTCGCTCACGTGTCGGAAGCTTAAGACTTCTTGCCTAAGTCTGCCGCGTATGACAAATCCGCATCCGAATAAGCGTTGCCTGTTGCCTCTGTAGCAATCACCGTAGTAGATGTCACAGTTTTTCATCCTCTTTTTGCCCGGCCCATCCCATCGCACTTCCTGGATGGCGGTAATATCTGCTTTATAGCAGTCTAGGGCCTCTGCTAGTTGTTCGGCTGCACGTGGTCTGTAAAGGGACAGAACATTCCACGTACAGATCCGAAGGTCGTTGTCCTTATTTCGTTTGCTGGGGTCGTCATTAGTTGGGTCATCCTTATCCGAGGCTTTTGGTTGTTTCGGAACCATGCGTTTTTTTACGTGGTAGGGAAGTTACCCCGACGGCACAACCCCCAACCTGGAGGGCCAGTTCCTTAATTATTCCCCTAGGACGAGGGGCCGGGTACACCGGTGCCAGTAGTCCTTACGGGAGTATGAGCGCTGCCGTTGGCCCATTAAGGGCTCCTCCGCCACCATCTCTATTCCAATGTCCTGACCAACATTGGAAATTCCTTACCGACCTGTGATCCGAATACGTCGAAGCAGCTCGCGCAAGGTATTCACTAAGTTCAACCTAACTGGAACTATAGACGCCACCGTTGACTCCGTCTAGGGAATTCGTCCGCTGCCGCCTGGAACAGGAAGAAGTGCTCTAGTGAGAAAAGCACTCTTCCCCCCCTCTCTCATCTGCTGCCACCAAGAATCCGCCAAACGGGGTTGGTTACCCATTTCTTGGATTAAGGTACTAGGCACCCGGCTGTCACCGCGTGGAGGTTGAGAGTAGGAGTTGGTAGGCCTCAGCTGAGTGAAAACGCTTGTGTTTTCATATGATCGCATGCACTACCGTTTGACTAGCCAATGGTTTTTTCAGTTTGAGCACCAAGATAAGACTGTTCCGCTCCAACGTTGAATCCGTGCTGTTATATGGTTGCAGCACGTGGAGAGTGACCACTACTATCACCAGAAAGCTGCAAACGTTTGTTAATGCCTGCGCAATATCTTAAGGATTTTCTGGCCCAATCGTATCTCTAACGAACACCTTTACGAGAGAACGGGTCAGGAACCAATAGGCACAACTATCCAACGGCGGAAGTGGCAGTGGATTGGTCACACGTTCCGTAAGGGTGACAGTTGCATAGCGAACCATGCTATGCAATGGAACCCTCTAACTCAGGATGGCAGAAGACCTGGCGGTCCGAGGAGAACATGGCGCAGAACAGTCGACAAGGAGGCACGGCAGTTAGGGAAAAGTTGGGGAGAACTCAGACACATTGCCAGAAATCGTACACGATGGCGCGTAGGCGTAGTAGAGGCCCTAGGACCCAGGAGGGGATACAGGCCGTAAGTATGGATTTTTCATCATTTCATCCCCATTACCACTTTTACGAATTCTTAAAAGGCTCGCAATTTTTGAGTCAGTATGCAAGTCCGGATTATGAAAAATGTGTTAGGTTAGGTTAGGTTGAAGTGGCTGCCAGCTGAGAATCACCAACACACTTAGAACAATAATAGGTCCATTGTGATAGCACATGGATCATGGGAGAAAGATTCTCCTACCTACTCGTTGAACCATTTTGAGCTTCTTATGAAGCGTAGGAGGCTCTTAATGTCGATGTTTTTCAGGTCGCCTATATCGTTGTAATAGGGGCTCCTAGGTGCAGCTTCCTTCTACGAGGGAGACCTGCGCAGAAACAAAGATGGTGAGGAATAGTTTCTTCCTCTTCTTTATCCACGCAGCTTCTACAAAAGTCGTTCGCAAAAACGCCTAGCCTTGCAGCATGCTTGCCTATTAGACAGTGTCCAGTCATGACACCTATTATATCGCCGATATGCAATCTGTTGAGAGAAATCAAATTCTTAGAACGTTTTAGATCCAGCTTTGGCCAAATTTGTTTTGTCGTCAGACATGTGGGCCCACTTGTCCACCTAAGATTCATACTCTCGATAGCATCCAGCTTAAATTTGAGTTTGCAAGCAGCGATTGGTATACCGAAGGAGCCTTTGTCCGGCAGGATGGGTATAGTTGTTCCTATTCTGGCGAGTTTATCGGCCTTATAATTCCCTGGAATGCCCCTATGCCCCGGAACCCAACACAGGTGAATATTGAACTGCTCAGCCATCTACACGAGAGACGATCGGCAGTCTAGAGCTACTAAGGAATTTATAGAGGTCGATTCCAGGGATTTGATTGCTGCTTGGCTGTCTGAAAAGATGCTAATATTTCTAGCAGATATCACGTTTTTCTTAAGCGAAGATAAGACTTCTTTAATTGCCAAAATTTCCGTCTGGAACACGCTACAATGATTTGGAAGACGGAAGGAGAGCTTGAGATTAAGCCTGTCAGAGAAAACACCTCCAACAACTCCGTCCTTGGATTTTGAGCCATCACTGAAGAAGTGGATTGACCTATCTTCTAAAAATGTATCATCATTCCAGAGTGATCTGGAGGGGATGGTGACGAGGAAATTCTTGTAAAAGTTTAGACGTGGGATGGTGTAGTCCGTGTTTTCGGGAGAGAATTTGAATTTATTCAAAATGGAAGAGTGGCCAAATTCTTTTCTTGAGCACTGTTGGGTAGCTTCGAGGAACGGACGGAACGAACGGCTGAATTCGCTGCCATTTGCTTGCTAAATATATCGAGGGGTATCAGATGAAACAAAATGTCCAGTGCCGCAGAAGGAGTTGTACGTAGTACTGCGCCTGTGCATAGACAAGCTGTGCGCTGGACCTTACATAGATAATCGCGATTTATAGCTTTTTCTATATATATATAGCTACGTATTTATAGCTTTTTCTATAATAATACTTCTTATATAATGGGGACATACAAAATGTAAAATGCAACAGAATGTAAAGGTGCTGCATAGTGGAAGTGTAACTTTTCAACTGTTGCGGTTGTGGTATGTAAATATACTTATGCGCTATTCAAAATAAACATAAACTAAACTAGAAGTCCAGTTTATTCATTTCATATACCATAAATATGTAGGCCTTATACTGTTTAAAAAAAAAAGTGAAAGAGAAACTAGTCACTGACCAAATTCTAATTAGTCTACCTTCTGACGATTCTCTACTCCCCACCTAACCTAACGATAATTCCATAGAAACAACTGTTATAAAATTCTTTAGCTCGTCAAAATGTCGTTATTAATTTTGTTCGTTTTCAAAGTCATAATCAGAGTGAAGACCTTGTCAATTATGTGTCTTGGGCTTCGCGATTATACCACCCAACCAGTTACACCAGATTTTGCCATTGACCTATGATCAAACAAAATGTGTGTTTCTGTTCCAAATTTAGTTTTGATTTTCACTTTTGCGGAAAACTACTATCATTGCGAGAAAGACATTTTTTGTTGGCTTTGTTTGTAAATTACTAATGAAAGAAGAGCCATGCAAACAATAAACTCATTAATCTATTACACCATGCTAGTACGCTGCGGCTAATTAAGTAAGTTAATGGAGAGGTTACAGCCAGACAGTAGCCGTCGAATTCATTTACCTAAGCGGTCTTATATTTCCTTACGTCTGGATGTGACGCTTGTACCAAAACGAATGATCATTATAATAGCTTTAAGATTTTATAAAAACAAGAAAACTATCATTTTTTGGTTTAATGAGATCTTAGGGTTAGATTGTCTTACGTCGAAAATGAAAAGAAAGCAAATTGACATTTGACATCTGTGGTGCATACGTGATCTCAAATAAAATTAGACAGGATAGAGTAAGTTTTTTACTTTTTTGTCATAACTTTTAATGGGGTATAGAGTACGTGTCTAAGTGAAGTAAGTATTCTATATGCGTACGGTATGATTGTTGATATCAATCAGTCTTCGCAAAGTGAGTCATTTGTTATATCATTTTAATTACTGGGTTGTGGAAAAAATGTCAATTGTGTTTGGTTTTGGAGGTATGTATTTCCCCCTCGTAGGGAATTGAACCGTGTTTAATATTCATGGTAAGGAATATTTGACAAGTGCCGTTAAATTGATTCATTCTTGCTATGCGATGGTTCCCTTTGTTAATTTTAGGTGCTACAATTTCCCTTCGTTTTACTTTTGTAAGTGAAGGGATCTGTATTAGGGACCTTATTAAAATTACAACCAACCCCCGTGCAGGGACGGGTTAAGAATATCACTGCAGCGCCCCCCCCCCCCCCCCCCCCCCCAACAACCAGCGCTTGTCGTAAAAGGCGACTAAGGGGACAAATCAGATCTAGGCAATATAACACCCAAGTGAGCCTAGCGACACATATACTACCTTAAAAACCCTCCCACAAGTGTGCATGCGAGTCCGTGGGTTGACACGACTGGAGATCACCGGTGTCATAAAAGAAAGATCAAACAATACTAAAACAGGAGCATGCACGTGTCAAACAACAAATACCATCACAATATGGTGCAAAAAATTGTATTGCAAAACTGTATCATTATGGTAATACTTGCAAAAAGGAAAGGCACTACCCCGCCAGGCACTACCACTGCTGTGCATGGTACTGATCCTGGACCGAGCAGAAATGTTCGGGTCAGAGCTATACGGATTCCGGGGGCTAGCAAAATAATGAAACAGTTTGGACGCAATTTGAGGGTCGCGAGTTGGAACGTTGGAAGCATGACCGGTCGAAGTTACGAGCTGGAAGAGATGATGAATAGAAGGCGGGTGGACATCTTGTGTGTCCAAGAGACGAAATGGAAAAACACCGGGAATCGGGCGCGTTTCTTGGACGTTAGGACAAAAGATTACAAGATGTTCTACTACGGAACGGAAAAGTCTAAGAACGGAATCGGTATCATCCTTGCGGCAGAGCTACTTGGTAACGTTTTGAGCATTTCGAAGTCCAGCGACCGTTTGATGTCTCTCAAACTAGTAATACAAGGAGAGATGTGGAATATTGTCAGTGCATATGCTCCCCACGATGGGTACAATCAGAGAGATAAAGATGCATTTTGGCTAGATTTCCACAATCTCCTTAAGAACATCCCAAAGGAAGAATTTCTATTTGTTGGAGGAGATTTGAATGGACATGTCGGGAAATCAAACGAAGACTATGAAGACTGCCATGGAGGACTAGGATATGGCACCAGGAACCTTCCTGGTGAAGACATCCTAAGCATGTGCAAATCACACGGTCTTATCGTGTTAAATACCATGTTCATCAAACAAAGCCGACACCTGATCACTTACAGCAGTGGTGGAGATGAAACTCAGATTGACTACCATTTGGTAGGCAGTTTCATGAAGCCCCGGGTAAAAGATTGCAAAGTGATCCTGGGAGAGGCAATCGCTCGGCAACACCGTCTCCTGCTAACAGATATTTTTTTTATGAAAACACCGAAGAAAAGCAAACAAACAAGGGTCTCTGAGAAAATCAAGTGGTACAATCTGGACAAAGAAAAAGGCGAAGCTTTTGTTTTCGTAATGAAAAATTACCTCTCTCACACCGTCAACGGAGCTGAGGATGAAGAGTGCAGAGCACAAAATATGTGGGATTCCCTACAGCGAACTTGCTTAAATAAGGCCAAATCACTGCTAGGAGCTTCAAAAGGCCACCATCAACACGCCAAAGAAACATGGTGGTGGAGTGATGAAGCTAAGAAGGTGATAAATGAGAAGAAAGCGGCTTTCAAAGCTTGGTCAAAGTGCCCCTCTAATAATAGTGACGAAAAAGCTCGCCTCGAAATGGAATACAGATGCTGCAAGAAAAAAGCGAAGAAGAAGTGCGCCCAGCTTCAAGCAGAGAGTACGGAGGGCCTGTATCGGGAGCTGGAGAAAATATTTTCCCCGGTTGCTGATGCAAACCAGGCTATACAGGAGCTGCGAAGACACAATATGAACAAGAGCGCCACTATCTTCAAAATAGCCGCCCAAAGAAGGAACAATGCTCAGGAGATTCGTTCGCCAAAGTTCATTAGCAATGCTCATGGCCAGCTTCTTGTGGATGACGACAAAATTCTGCAGAGGTGGCGACAGTATTGTGAAGAGCTTTTAAATGAACAGTTTCCCCGGCTATACTTTCCAAGAGCCACCCCTAACTGTGAAGAAATAGCCGACATTACAGTCGAAGAAGTTAGTGAGGCGGTCAAATACTCCAAAAAACGAAAAGCGGTTGGGCCAGACGAAATACCCTCTGAGTTCTGGAAAAAGATGGGAGACATCGGGTTCAGATGGCTCAGAATTCTTATCTCCAAATTCGTGAGAGGTGATCCAATGCCGAATCAATGGAGGGAAAGTTACCTTCTCCCTGTATACAAAGGGAAGGGTGATACGCGAAACTGTGATAACTACCGTTCGATCAAGCTGATGTCACACACCATGAAGATCGTTGAGCGGGTATTAGGTGGCCGACTGCGAAAAATAATACGGCTATCTGATGATCAGTGCGGGTTTGTCTCGGGTAAATCAACCACAGATGCAATCCAAAGTATAAGGATCATAATGGAAAAACATCGTGATTCCTTAAGGGATTTGCATATTGTATTGGTTGACTTTGAAAAGGCATTCGACAGACAACCACGAGATCTGATATGGGTGGCGCTAAGACATCGAGGGGTTCCAGAAACCTATGTACAGATGATCATGGACATGTACGAAAGAGCAAAGACAAGAGTAAGATGTCCCGCTGGAGTAACCGAAGAGTTCCCAATCAAAGTCGGGGTGCACCAGGGAAGCGTTTTAAGTCCTTTGCTCTTTATTACAGTCCTTGATTATCTGCTTGAAGGTACAGTGATGGACCCCAAGGTACATCAGTTATTCTTTGCTGACGATGGAGCCATCATAAGTGAGGATCCTACATCCCTGCAACGAGCACTTGATGTGTGGGTGGACGTTTTGGAGGGAAATGGGTATCGCATTAGTTCAAAAAAGACAGAGTACTTGTGCTGCCCGTTCTCTGATCCACTCAGGCCTATTCCAGACATTTATTTGAATGGAACAGTGCTTCCCAAGTGCGAAAAGTTCAAATATCTGGGATCTATGATCAATAGCAAAGCAACTTGTGATGACGACATCAATCATCGTGTAAGCGTAGGGTGGATGAAGTGGCGAGAAAATTCCGCTATCTTCTGTGACAGAAAAATGCCCCCTAAGTTGAAAGGAAGGCTCTACACCGCAGTTGTACGTCCAGCGCTCACATACGGTTCACAATGTTGGACGATGTACAAAAAGTATGAGAGTAAATTAACGGCAGCTGAGATGAAGATGCTTCGCATGACAGCAGGAATGACCAAGCTTGATCGAATAAGAAGTTCGAAGATCCGTGGAAGCTTTCACATCAAGGAAACCATCGTACACAAATTAGAGCGCGACCGGCTCAGCTGGTATTGCCACGTTCAAAGAAGAGATCATTTGAACCCTGTTAAAAAGGCAATATCTATGCACGTTCCAAAGACATCGCGATGTAGGAAAGGCAGGCCTATAAACGCCTGGATCAGACAAATGCGACGACATCGGCATTTCATTGGCCTCAGTAACCGAGCCTCCCTGCAACGAGCACTTGATGTGTGGGTGGACGTTTTGGAGGGAAATGGGTATCGCATTAGTTCAAAAAAGACAGAGTACTTGTGCTGCCCGTTCTCTGATCCACTCAGGCCTATTACAGACATTTATTTGAATGGAGCAGTGCTTCCCAAGTGCGAAAAGTTCAAATATCTGGGATCTATGATCAATAGCAAAGCAACTTGTGATGACGACATCAATCATCGTGTAAGCGTAGGGTGGATGAAGTGGCGAGAAAATTCCGCTATCTTCTGTGACAGAAAAATGCCCCCTAAGTTGAAAGGAAGGCTCTACACCGCAGTTGTACGTCCAGCGCTCACATACGGTTCACAATGTTGGACGATGTACAAAAAGTATGAGAGTAAATTAACGGCAGCTGAGATGAAGATGCTTCGCATGACAGCAGGAGTGACCAAGCTTGATCGAATAAGAAGTTCGAAGATCCGTGGAAGCTTTCACATCAAGGAAACCATCGTACACAAATTAGAGCGCGACCGGCTCAGCTGGTATTGCCACGTTCAAAGAAGAGATCATTTGAACCCTGTTAAAAAGGCAATATCTATGCACGTTCCAAAGACATCGCGATGTAGGAAAGGCAGGCCTATAAACGCCTGGATCAGACAAATGCGACGACATCGGCATTTCATTGGCCTCAGTAACCGAGCCTCCCTGCAACGAGCACTTGATGTGTGGGTGGACGTTTTGGAGGGAAATGGGTATCGCATTAGTTCAAAAAAGACAGAGTACTTGTGCTGCCCGTTCTCTGATCCACTCAGGCCTATTACAGACATTTATTTGAATGGAGCAGTGCTTCCCAAGTGCGAAAAGTTCAAATATCTGGGATCTATGATCAATAGCAAAGCAACTTGTGATGACGACATCAATCATCGTGTAAGCGTAGGGTGGATGAAGTGGCGAGAAAATTCCGCTATCTTCTGTGACAGAAAAATGCCCCCTAAGTTGAAAGGAAGGCTCTACACCACAGTTGTACGTCCAGCGCTCACATACGGTTCACAATGTTGGACGATGTACAAAAAGTATGAGAGTAAATTAACGGCAGCTGAGATGAAGATGCTTCGCATGACAGCAGGAGTGACCAAGCTTGATCGAATAAGAAGTTCGAAGATCCGTGGAAGCTTTCACATCAAGGAAACCATCGTACACAAATTAGAGCGCGACCGGCTCAGCTGGTATTGCCACGTTCAAAGAAGAGATCATTTGAACCCTGTTAAAAAGGCAATATCTATGCACGTTCCAAAGACATCGCGATGTAGGAAAGGCAGGCCTATAAACGCCTGGATCAGACAAATGCGACGACATCGGCATTTCATTGGCCTCAGTAACCGAGTGATCCAAAATCGGCAGGCCTGCCGATATTTTCTGAGGTCAAATAGGCGAACCCCACAGGCGGATCAGTAGAAATGCGGTGAAGTGGGAGGGCTGTGATCCCTTGTTTTCGGATCATAGCCTCGCTGATAAAAGGAAGGAGAAGATTAAAATTACAACCATTAACCTTAGTCCAAAATATTTTAATAACGCACAACGTCAACGTTTTTTATTTTTCTAAATTATTAACCAAACAGTCACGAAAGTGTAATAAATTAAAGTTCGAATAATAAAAACAACAACTCGTGTTGAGTTATAATTTTGACCTTATCAAGTCTTCCTGAACTTCTGCTTTTTTATTATACTCGTATAAGCGTAAGACGTACATACGTCTTTAGATATCAAGTATCCAACTGGCTCATTCTTCATGTAGTTGAGGTTAGCAATCAGTACACTCATTTTCCATTAATCTAGATACTATTAGACCTTGCTATGTTTATCTTTTTAAGAGATCTATTAAAGCACTTTCAAAAGAGCAGACAAAATCGTAGGTCATATGAAACTCGCACTTTACTTCTTTGGAAGTTTGTTTAGTTCTCAACTATTAAAAGAAGATCGTATGGACGATATTTTACTGTGGCCGTATGCATAGCGCCGCCGTAGCAACTTTACCAATGTCAATTTCGAGAAAACATTTAAAAGTTTGTGTTACAGAAGACCTGATGTCCCTCATATCATAGACCATTACAATACCATTTTCCAGAGAGTAAGTATAGCTGTTCGAAATGGAACTGGGTGAAAACAAGTTTGAATAGCTAACGTAATGACTGCACCGTGACCTTTTATGTCAAAAAAGGTTTTAGGCAAGATGACGCGTTGTGATGTGACTTCTTTAATATTGTACTTGAGCGAATTGTGCGAAGCTTAGAAGCTAACATCAGATGCACAACCTATAACTGCTTGCATACTCGTACGCCGACAATATTAACACAATTGAAAGAAATCAGCGGGATGTCACCGGTACGTTTGTAAGCATTGAAGTAGCAGTGGCCAAAATGGGTTTAGCGGTAAAGAAGGGGAAAATGAAGTGTATGCTGTTAACAAGAAGAGATAATCAACACCCACGAATTACACAGAACGTCACAGTGGGCAGTTACAACTTCGAGATAGTAACGTACTTTGTCATCAGCGTAGAAATCAAGCGTTGCTTTTTTGTGCTAAAGCAAATAAGGCAATTCAACAGTAAAGCCCGATCTCCATCAACTAAGGAGACTCTATATAAGACCCTGATCATCTCAGTCCTGCTTTACGGCACTGAAACATGGACTTTATTGAAAGCGGATGAAGATATCCTTGGTCGTTTCGAGAGCAAGTAGAAGTAGGAGCCACTGCATCCGAAAACCTAGCAGCTCTGTTAGTAAGCCCTACTCCCACCTCCTCGTGGTGCCATCTGGGAATTTCTTCGGAAATTGCTAACGGGAGAGGACGAATGGCGAGCTTCCTGCGCCAAAAAACAGGATAAGTGTCGGTTGGTCTGTGGCCCAGCGAGCCGCAACCGTAAAACAAACTATTGCTCCGAAACGGAAACATACGCCTCGGATACGGACTGATCATTTGTTGACGACCTTTGGCTATCGGACACGGACAACGATCGGATTCTGGAACGTTAAGACCCTCCTGGACTCACTCAAGGAAGGGCCTTATAACGCCAGATTCCTCCAATTGGAGCGCGAATTCGCACGGTATAAAATCGACATCTTAGGGCTGAGCGAGATAAGATGGTACGATGCTGGGGAATACATCTCCCCAACAAAAAGCACTGTCATGCTCTACTCTGGTAAACCAGCTGGAAGTGCACGGAGTTCTGGCGTAGGAGTCATGCTAACTCCAGCAGCACGCAGTAGCCTCATATCCTGGAAACCCCATAGTGACCGGATATTGACGGCTAGGTTCCAGAGTAGAGCTAGAAAAATTACCATCATACAGTGTTATGCTCCGACTCTAGACGCGACTGAGGATGAAAAGGACAATTTTTATAGCCACTTAGGTGCCGCCTACAACCAAACGCCTAATGGGGACATCGTAATGGTAATGGGAGATCTCAATGCCAAGGTGGGTAGCGACAACACCATGCTTAAGCACGTGATGGGAGTTCACGGCGTGGGAGACCGTAATGACAATGGTGAGCGGTTTGTGGACTTCTGCAATACCAACCGCCTAGTCATCGGAGGTACGCTGTTTAAGCATAACACCTGCCATAAGATCAGTTGGGTCTCTACTGATAGGCAACGAACATCCAACCAGATCGACCACATTGCGATCAGTCGCCGCTTTAGAAATTGTCTCCTGGACGTCCGAAACAGACGTGGAGCTGACGTCGGACAAGAACGAGATCACCATCTTATGGTAGCTCATTTACGCCTTCGTACTGCATCCGTCAACAGCAACCGCTCAAACCTGCTTAACATCACCAGGTTTAATATCGACAGGCTCAAGGTTCCCCAAGTGCGCCAACAGTTCAGGGACCATCTTGCCTTAGAAGCAGAAGCAATCAGCAGCATAGAGAACATTGATGTCCACTGGAGTGCTGTGAAAAATGCTTTTGCGACTGGGGCACGCACTTATGTCGGTAAAAAGCAGAAACACCACCGCACATGGCTTTCTACAGACACCTGGAGACGGATCGATGAGCGTACAGCAATCAAGGCTCGGATTGCAGCGGCCTCAGCAGTAGAGAGGACCGAGCTTGTAGCCCAATACCGTGCGAAGAAGAAAGAAGTGCAGCGTAGTGTGAGACGTGACAAGCGTCAACATGTCAACTCACTGGCCTCAAGGGCTGAAGAAGCAGCGAGTAGGTGCGACAGTAGGACTGTTTACAACATCACTAAGGAGCTCATTGGTGGTCGAAACTCCAAACAACATCTGATTTCGGATGAGGATCAGCTCACTAGATGGAGAGAACATTTTGCTGCAGTGCTAAATCACTTAGACGACGGCGGTATGATCTTGAATTCGAATGAGCAGTTCGAAGCAACAAATTCCCGAATTCGCACCGTACCTCCCAGTAAAACTGAAATAATAACAGCAATCAAGTCCCTCAAGAAAAACAAAGCGGTGGGTATTGATGGCATCCCTGCCGAGCTATTTCAAGCGGCGCCAAATACATCGGCAGATTTGCTGCATCCGCTAATACGGAGAGCTTGGGATAGTGAACAATTTCCACAGGAGTGGAAAAGGGGGATGATCATTAAGCTTCCAAAGAAGGGTAACTTGATGGAGTGCGGTAACTGGAGAGGTATATGTGTTCTTCCAGCTGTAGCCAAAATAATAGCTAGAATAATTCTAGAACGAATTATGAGGGCGGCAAGTGTCACGTCGTGCACAATGGTAAGGTGTCGGAGGACTTTGAAGTCCAAAGTGGAGTACGTCAAGGGTGCATACTGTCCCCACTATTGTTCTTGGTGGTTATCAGCGATGTACTCCGTGCAGCATTGACGGAAGCTAATTCTGGAATTCGTTGGACTATGACATCTTACCTTAAACACCTAGATTACGCTGACGATGTTTGTCTACTTTCACATCGGATAATGGATCTTCATTTGATGGCCCAAAATCTAGAAGCTGAGGCAAACAAAATAAACACAGCCAAAACAAAAGCCCTGAGTACTTCCAATACCCGCGCTCAACTTAACATTGCCGGAAAGCAAGTCGAGAAAGTTGATAACTTTCTATATTTAGGAAGTGTCATCTCGGCTAATCGCGGTGGCACCGAACTGAATGTGTGCAGCAGAATCGGGAAGGCTAAAGCTGCGTTCGGAATGCTGTCCAAAATCTGGAGAAGCAATGTTATTAGCTTAAGAACCAAGCTACGACTGTTCCGCTCCAACGTATAATCAGTGCTGCTTTATGGGTGCAGTACCTGGAAGGTGGACACCATTAACACACGCAAGCTGCAAGTCTTCGTAAACAAATGCTTAAGAATCATCTTGAGGATTTTTTGGCCGAACCGCATCTCCAACGAACAACTTTATCTGAGAACGGGCCAAGAACCTATAAGCATTACTATACGAAGAAGAAAGTGGCAATGGATTGGACACACCCTACGGCGTGAAGACAACTCCATTGCGAAATACGCTATGCAGTGGAATCCGCTCACCCAGGCAGGCAGAATAGCGGGACGCCCTAGGCAAACGTGGCGCAGAACAGTTGAGGAGGAATCGAGCTCTTTAGGAATGAGTTGGAGGCAGCTCAAACGCGTTGCAGAACTCCGAACACGATGGCGCGCAGGCGTGGTTGACGCCCTATGCTCCCCGAGGGGTTAAAGGACATAAGTAAGTGAGTTTCGAGAGCAAAATTCTTCGTAAGATATTCGTTCCCGTTTGCAATGACGGGTTTTGGAATCGACGTAGTCGAAAAACTGTGTGTTGGACATTTGAGATGGCTAGGACATGTAGAGCGAATGGATACCAAAGTTCCGGCCCGCAGAGTCTTCGAATCAAAGTCGGAGGGACGACGCAGTAGAGAGCATCCTCGCCGTAGGTGGCGCGCACCAGGAGGCAATTAGCTAAAGACCGAGGTAAATGGAGGAGTTTGTTGGTTGAGGCCCAGGTTCACTCCGAACTGTAGCGCTACTTAAGTAAGTAAGAACGAGAACTATGATAGAATTATGAATTTTCGTTCTAAAAAATAAGTTATATATCATCAGCGGGAAAAAAAAAATGATTCAAGGTGGAAAGCCCAAATGGAATGAATCTTTCGTAAAGGAAGATATTTGAAATGTGTTACCAGAACATAGATAAGGCCCACAACGATCCTCGCAAAAGACATGAGATGACAAGGATAAAGATGCTCGCAGTGAGTTCTTGGTAACGATGGAGCCCGCGATCCCTGCACTCGCCAAAAGTTTCAAAACTTCAATGGAAATTTTGACCTTCCTGCAGGCTACATACGATCGGAAGAGGGTGAGGCAGAAAGCAGATGAGTTCTGGGAACTAATCAACATTCGGATGAATACATCACAATCAATGGATGAATATATACTTGATTTTAATTCTATTATCACTCGTTTAACAGAATCGGATGTGAAGCTAGACGCAATGGTTTCGCAGTGATTTTATTGTTGATACCAGAGAAGTACAGATATGAACAGGCAGCTTTTGACGCTCAAAAGAAACATCTACAGCTAAAACGTGGTGGCTGAGAGGGCTAACCAAATGCTAACCGAAATATCCCGTTATTTAATGCCGGAATCTAATCTGCCGAAATTTCTATGGGCAGTGCTGATGAATGTAGCTGCATTTATCCAAAATATATGTCCAACAAAAATAAAGCATAGCAATAATCCAGAAGAATGATGGTCCTTAAAACGGTCAAATGTTTAGACAAAGGTTCTGTGGAACCACCTGAAGCTAAGCTTAGCTTTTGTATACCATGTCTGTATAAAAGGACTTGGAATTACATCACATCGAGGTGTCGACTGCTTTCTTGAATGGAGACTTACAGCAAGATATTCTGATAGAACACCCGACCGGTTTTATAAGTCCAGAAAATCAAAACTTAAAAAGGCAATCTATTGATTAAAATAATCAGGGCGCCAGTGGATTTTAAAAGTGGACCAGAAACTTAAAGAGCTACATATATAATTTCGAATTATGACAGATGGATCTATTTTAAAAGGGACAGTAAACGATTTTTTTATAATCGAAAATAAAAAAATATTTTATCTGAGAATTGAGTTCTCTTTTATTTACCAAACCTAACTCTGCTGATAATAATTTATTTTTTTATATTTATAATAATCAATGTAATGGTTACAACAGACAAATTAATTTAATGCTTAGCTTAGAACGTTGCTGCATCTGCTATTTCATTGACTCAGGTGCATGGGTCGATGTGCGCACTAATGCTTACTCATTGGAATGTTGAATGTAACGTATCCGTATGTGCTTCATTACTTTACGCGCGTACGTGGGTCGATGTGCGCGCGAATGCCGACTCTTTGGAATATTGAATGTGTGCGCTTTATTACTCCTCCCTCCTTTAGATCCTCATCCCGTGCATCAAAATTTTAGCTTGATGGGCTGCAAATCGTTGAACTTTGGTTGCACTGTGGTTAAGTCTATTTGGTGAGGCTCTTGAACCCTCTTACGACTAATGATTAAGACAAGAATAATTACTATTGCCAATTATATGATAACATCTGAAATGACTGAGATGTGATTAATTAATGAAAATGTTTTGATTTTTTTAATATTATCTAAATGCAAATCGTGTAGATACTCTAAGTCTAGTTTACATTTTTTTTTCGGTTAAATTAGCCTGTAGAATCGACGTAGAACCTAGTAATACGTGGCTTCTTCATTTTTGAACATTGTTGTGCTCAAGGTTTTTATTGAAATTAGTTAGAAAAACTGTATTGTCGTCAATCATCCCGATAACTGGTTTCCTGTAGTAGTAGGTAGTCGCATCCAGCGTTGGTTTCTTCCAGTAGCTGGCTAAAACAGTGGTCTGGGGACAACTTGTGAAGTTGGTTCTCCTTGCAAATGGTAATGTCTCGGATTCGCATGCAGCTTCCCGCGATGTCGTACTGCTCGTCATGTGTCGCGAGTAGTTCGTTGGTTTCAAAATAGATTCTCTTGTCTTCCTTGATGGACTAAATCTCTTGACTAAAATGTGATTATATTCCTTTGCTTCGGTTTTTGTAGGGATATCGCGTAAAATAATAGGGATTTCTTCTGGAGCATTATGGGTTCCGCATATTTAATGGAGCTTCGCAATGCGGAAATAGATCTGAACTGTCCTCCTCCGCACTGTGCATTGTCCCTAAGGCCGACGATGTTAGGTTATTCACTTCTGATTTAAGTCTAGATAGGGCGTCGGCAACTAAGTTAATCTTTCCTGGTTTATAAACGGGCTCATAATTGTATTGTATCTTTTGAGGTTGGTGTTTGCATTGCGGTTGCTTAGAGTGAATGTTAGCGGCTGATGGTCGGTTGGTATTTTTATTGTTCTTGCTCCGTACAGATAGTTTCGTAAATTGTCGAGTGCCCATACAATTGCCAACATTTCCTTCTCGTTAGTGGCGTAGTTTTCTTCGACCTTACTAAGTGATCTGAAAATGTATGTAATTGTCCTCTCTTGGCCAATCTCCACTTGAGAGAGCACAGCTTCTATACAGTGCTGAAGGTGTCCATTGTAAGGACAAATGGCTTCCCGAAATATGGGAATGTTAAAATCTCTGATGACATTAACAATTCTTTAAGTTTTTTTGAACTTGTTTTATTAAATAAGAACACGTAGAACAATTTATATTTGAAAAAAAATATCTTTATTGGGTAAATCTTTAGAAGTACCGACAAGCGCTGTGCAGATGACAAATTGGAAGTGAAAGCGCACATAAAATACAGTTGACATTTTTGGACTATGCTATGTGCACCAAAAGCACAAGCGCTGCCTGGCGTAAAACAACTTTAACTAAACTCTCTTTAAGGCTCATTTACATTACAATACTCCCACTTTTAGTAACAAGTTGTTTCATAAGATTTAAAAAAAAACTTTAAAAAAAAATTCACAATATTCATTTCAAAAGAATAAAAGAAAACAGAATATTCATTTCTTACTTATTTTGAACAAAATTTACGTTAACAAAATCTTATTTCATTTTTCTTGGTATAATGTTCATCAATGAGCAGAAATGTTGATGCTTTATTTTTGGTAACGCCTTCGTCATGACGTCTGCTAGCTGCCCATTCGTTGACACATATTCCAACTGGAAAACCCCGTCTTCAAATTTTTCTCGGATAAAGTGGTATCGTACGTTGATATGTTTAGTACGTTTGTGATATTCTGGATTTCTCACCAATCTAATTGCGCTCTGACAGTCCATGTAAAGAAACGGAGCAACGATTTCATCCTGCATTAATTCTGCCAGAAGACTTTTCAACCAAACCAACTCTTTTATAGCATGCGACGCCGCCATATACTCAGACTCCGTTGTCGATAATGCCACTGCTTTCTGACGTTCTGAGCCCCAACTGATGACACCACCACCGAAAACAAACACGTAACCAGATGTTGATCGTGCAGTCTTTTTGCAACCTGCATAATCCGCATCGCTGTAACCGCAAAATGTTAAATCGTTTCCCCCTTGAAAATGTATGCCCATGTCTGAAGTACCCTTTATATATCTCAAAATGCGTTTTACTGCATTCACGTGAGCTTCGGCAGGGTTCTCCATATATCTGCTGACGTTTCCAACTGCAAAACTGATGTCCGGTCGTGTTCCCACCGCCAAATACATTAGGCTGCCAACTGCCTCTCGATATGGAAAAACGGTTTTCGTATTTGTCTCAAAATCGCTCAAGTTTTGTGTACTTTCTGAGGGTGTTGCTACTGCATTGCAGTTTTCCATACCGAAACGATGAAGAATTTTCTGTGCATACGCCTGCTGGTTGACATGAATTGAGCCATCTAACTGCTGGTCGATTTCGAGCCCCAAAAAACATTTTGCCTCGAATACTTTGATTTCGAACTCCTTTCGCAAATGGTCAATCACCTGTAGTATAGCTTTTTCGTTTTCCGCTGCAACCAAACCATCGTCGACATAAACAGCTAAAATTATCATCCCGTCATCACCATTATGAACAAAAACGCATGGATCAGATACACTGGCCCTTAAATCGAAATTTGATATAAACGATGCAAACTTTTTGTTCCAACAGCGTGATGCCTGCTTTAGGCCGTATAGACTTTTGACCAATTTACACACTTTACCACTGCCATCGTCGTAGCCAAACGGTTGCTTCATGAAAACATCTTCCATTAAATCGCCATTTAGAAATGCGGATTTTACATCGAACTGCTTCAGCCACATACGTTTTGATGCTGCCAGTGCTAGGATAGTTCGAATGGACGTAAACTTTACCACAGGACTAAACGTCTCCAGATAATCCACTCCATACTGTTGCGTAAAACCACGCACAACTAAACGTGCTTTATAGCGATCAATACTTCCATCTGTGTTTTGCTTTAACCTGTAAACCCAACGATTATCAATTACCTTCTGGTCTTTTGGTTGCTTGACCAGTATCCATGTACGATTTTTGATTAACGAATCATACTCTTCATCCATTGCCTTCTCCCATTGCTTATGGTCATCTGATTGAATCGCCTGCTCATATGTTTTTGGTTCTTCATTGACCACCAACATGGCCACATGATTCGCTGTTTCATCGAAGGATAAACGTCGACGTGATGGTACCCTGCGCTCTCGATCTCGAAGACGATCTTTAATTATGTTTTTGTTGTCAATACTACAAATCGCACCATCATTTATCTGGTCCTCCGGTGTTATCTCTATGTCAGCACCAGCCGCCTCGGTCTTAGCACCATCTGCTTCCATCTCACATTGTACCTGTATCTCGTCGTCATCGGATTTCCCTAGAACGTTTTCAATATCTAGTACTGCCATTGATTTTTCAGACAAGAAAACGACGTCACGTGCTATTTCGATTTTGTTAGTTTTAGAGTTCCAGACTCTATACCCATTTAAATTAAAGTCATATCCAACAAACACGCGTCTGGCTGCTTTCGGATCAAATTTACGTCGCTTCTCTTTTGGAACGTGTACAAACACTTCAGAGCCAAAAATTCGCAGATGTTCAATTTTTGATGGCTTGTTGTACCACAGTTCATACGGTGACGTGTCCGCAACATTACTTGTTCCTGATCTATTTAAAACATGAACAGCCGTGTTGACAGCCTCTGCCCAAAATTTCTTCTCCATTCTCTTTGCATGGATCATGGTTCTCGCTGATTCAACAATCGTTCGCATTTCTCGCTCAGCGCACCCATTTTGCTCAGGAGTGTACGGAACTGTCCGCTGATGACAAATGCCCATATCACTAAAAAATTTGCTTACCTCGCCGTTAACAAATTCAGTGCCATTATCGGACCTGAAAGCACGAATATTATGGCCGTGTTCCTTTTGTGAGATTTTCACAAATTTCTTGATGCTATTTGCGACTTCTGATTTTTGTTTCAAAAAATAAACGCTGCGAAAATGGGAAAAATCGTCTTTCAATAATAAAAAATACCTGGAACCACCAAGCGAATTTTCTTCCATCGGGCCGCATACATCTGCATGGATAATTTCACCACATGTTGTTGATGTCTCTTCACGGCTTTTAAAACTGCCACGATGGTGTTTTCCATAGACACACGCCTCACATGTGAACTCCTCGTTGATGAAAACGATATCCCTTCGCTGTAAAAACTTTTTAACATGTGCAGCGTGCTGATGTCCAAGACGTTCATGCCACACACGTAGTGAAACCTTCTTTACTGCCACATTTGCAGTAGCCCCTTCATGTTGCCTTGAGTCAACAACCTTGAAAAACATCCGGAACAATTTTTCATACCGAGCTCCCACTGCAACAACATCACCATCACTCAGCAACTCGCAACGCTTGTTATCCGAACGCAGCTGGAACCCACGATCCATGGCTTTTCCTGAAGAAAACAAGTTAAAATGAATTTCCGGCACGTATAGTACATCTGTGATACGCCTTTTGATCCATTTATCACCATTGAACGCCAAAATATTTATATCACCTTTTCCTTGAGCTACGATCTTTGCACCGTTTCCAATTGTTACTCCGATCGAAGACTCCCTGAAGTTTTGAAACCATTCACGGCGGTGGCTCATGTGGTCGCTCGCACCTGAATCCAAAACCCAAACGTCTTTGTCGTCAGCTGGAAAAGAAACTTGGCACATAAAAGCATCAGACGACCTTACCCTGGATTCATTTTTCTTGCGGGGACAGTCTCTCTTCCAGTGACCTCTTTCACCGCACAGAAAACATGAGCCTTTAAATTTCTCAGTTTTATTACTATTTTCTCTGGTTCGATTGGAAGCATTACTCCTCTTGAAAAAAGGTTTCTTTGAAAAATTATTTTTTACCACCAACGCTTCGACGCTTTCAACTTGACCTTGTGATTTTAATCGAAGCTCCTCTGCCATGAGCCGTGCTCGCAAATTTGCCATCGTCTGTTCCTTCGCACTAGTTGACTCCCAAGCGCTGTGAAAATGATTAAATTCGGCTGGTAATGACATCAATATCTTTGTCATAACCATCGAATCGGAAACACTTTCATTCTGATCTTTCATCTGCTGCACAATTTCCATAAGTTTAGATAGAAATGTCGCTATGTCGTCACATGGATCCTTTACGAAGCTATAATATCTTTGTTGTAAGAATAAAATATTAGACTTTGAAGCCTGTTCATAAGTGCTCTTGAGTGTCGTCCACATTCCACATGCCGTTTTACAATTCATTATTTGTAGCAACGGCTGCTTGTGACATGCTCCTGAAATTGCACGCCGCGCTTTGGCATCCGTCTTCTTCCATGCAACAATAAGTGTAGCATAATTTGTAGCACCATCTACTGGAGCCACCTCTGTGCCATTAACGACGTCCCACAAATCAGCTGCTTCTAAATACTGCTTCATCTGGAACTTCCATGTTAGCCAGTTAGAACCACCTTCCAACCGGTCTATACTAAATTTTTCTCCATCCATTAAACAATAGTTTAATTATATGTTCTACCAGCAACGACTGTAGTTGCACCTAAAAAGACAAGCACGTGTATTTTTGCCCTGTGTCTTAACCAAAACTACCGCTTAAGCCCAGTGTCTGTCCAGAGTACACTTTTTGCAGCGACAGTAGTTTTTGCAGAAAAATAACTGCGCAAGTGATTCTACTTGGTTTAATAAATTTAATTATACACGGCTCTACTTTTAAACGGCATGGACTGGGCCCATAACCTTTTGAACTTGTTTTATTAAATAAGAACACGTAGAACAATTTATATTTGAAAAAAAATATCTTTATGCACAAGCGCTGTGCAGATGACAAATTGGAAGTGAAAGCGCACATAAAATACAGTTGACATTTTTGGACTATGCTATGTGCACCAAAAGCACAAGCGCTGCCTGGCGTAAAACAACTTTAACTAAACTCTCTTTAAGGCTCATTTACATTACAATAAGTTTCTCAAATGCTCTAAGCTCTACTGTTCCTAGTTTGATTTTGATCTTTTCCGACTGACTTGCCTTTACTTGGGACCTCTCTCCTCTATTGAGATTCGTTAGGGGCTGTGCTATTTTCGCAAAGTCTCTGATGAATCTTCTATAATAAGAGGCAAGTCCCAGGAACCCCTTCAGTTCCTTTAGGTTTTCCAGAGGTTTGATTCTCCGAATTGCCACTACCTTCTTCGCGTCTGGTCTTATACCTTCACTCGTTATTAGATAGCCCAAGAATTCCTTTCCTGCTTTAGAAATTGGGTCTTGTCCAGATTTACCTTAAGATTTGCTTCCCCAGCACAGACTATATTATTTCTATGTTTTCCAGATGTTCTTTTCCACATTTCCCGAATATTATTATATTGTCATAGCCTTTTTTTTCTATGTATGCTTTAATGACGTCATCTATAGTGATTTGAAAAATTTACAGGGCATTTTTCAGTCCAAACGGAAGTCTAGTGTATTCATATTTCCCATTCATTTTTGAGAACACAGTTTCCAAAGACGTTTCCATGTTTTTTAATAATACTCTGGAGACTCTTCCTGATTTCTGCAGATAGGGGTGGATCTTTGATTTGTATGTTGTTTACCTGGGTCGATTCTTTTTCCTCCAGTGGTATTTTTACTCTAGCTTTAATTATTAGGAAGTTGTTTTTTTTTTAGTTCTCTTTTATTCGTCAAACTTAACTCAACTGTTTCACTGAATCAGGTGCATGGGTCAATGTGCGCTCTAATGCTGACTCTCTGAAGTGTTGAATGTATGCGCTTCATTATTCGACCATTGTATAACAATAATCACAGTTTATGTGAGCAACAAATAGCTCGAACGATTATGAATATAAAAAAATTGCTTCAATGAATTTATTTGACATCTGAGATCTAGGAGAGCCAAGACTCCGAGTTGGCTATGAAATAAAACGAAATCGTGCTGAAGGTTGGTTCCTAACTTCCCAATTTGGATACACAAGAAATTTACTCATTAATTAGTTTACTGAACTGCAATCCAAATAAATTACATATTCTAGTGAACATAAAACTCGAAAAGGAACCATCAATGGAAAGCGAGCGTGATTCAATCATTCAAAAGAACTTTCAAGAGCTGGTCGTTTCTAAACGGAACTCAAAAAACCAAATATACAGTAAAAGAGAGATAAGCAGATTTTCGCGTTCGTGGACTCAAATTGGGCAGAAGATGCAAATGGAATCGAGGAAGCAGTCAATCGTTGCAACACATAGTGTCGAAGCTGAATGCGTCACCTCGACTTTTGTTGCAAGCGAAGCAGCCTACTTTAAACCTACCTGCTGACTGAAATAAAGAAACATTCTAGAGGCAAACCATTATCTGTATACAATCGCAGTAAGACTGCTCAGTTCATTGCACATTTACCAGTTCATTGAGGACAACGCATCTTCATATTCGATATCATTATATTCGAGAAGCCGTAGCTGATGGAATTGTGGAGCCGAACTATTCACCTACCAGCGAAGTGCCGGCTGATGCACTAACCGCGGTAATGGTAGAACCAAGTCATTACTACTGTTTCAAGAATTTGGGTATGTAATTTTAAGCCTTTTAATTTTAAGATAAGGGTTGCTAAAATTAAGGGTGTGTGTTGAATAGTTTGATACTTAGCTTATTTAACTTTTAAGCTATTTATTTAACTTTTACCAACTATAGTTTTGTTAGGCTTTAATATAATGAATTAATTATCAGCTCAGCTGTCAAATATCATATTATGGACTTATGACCCTGCGGCTCGATCGCAATCATCCAGCATCCCAAGTACTCGTATATGCTGTATTTGAATACACCTTTTACTATTGTGCAATATATTCCTACATTTGACAGTTCGTAGACTTAAATGAATCGTAACAAAATGTACAAGAATTTCTAAATTCGTGAAAAGGTGACAAAGGTATTCACGTTTCAAAATCGTGCAAAATACTGTAATGAAGTATGATTAGAGTATGTTTTTTATTTCATTTTATTTATTTATGTAATTATCTTGTTGTAATAGAATAGCTAAATATTGCCAAATAAACAAAATTGAATTGAATTGAATTATAATATTTTCGTCTTGAAAGCGTTCTTCAATTCATTTCTGAAGATAAATTTATATATTATATTTATTATTCTTTATTAACAAGTAATTGGAATTACAAGATAAAATAAAAATAATGACAATTGGCTCTAAAACTTATAATACATTTTATAGTTTGCGAAAAATTTCTTTCAGGAATATAAGGATACTGAATAGCAATACCAGATACTAAATCAGTCTCTGGGTTATAGGTACTCGTACTCTTCTTCTTCTTCTTCCTTTTATCAGCAAGGCCATGATCCGAAAACAAGGGATCACAACCCTCCCACTTCACCGCATTTCTACTGATCCGCCTGTGGGGTTCGCCTATTTGACCTCAGAAAATATCGGCAGGCCTGCCGATTTTGGATCACTCGGTTACTGAGGCCAATGAAATGCCGATGTCGTCGCATTTGTCTGATCCAGGCGTTTATAGGCCTGCCTTTCCTACATCGCGATGTCTTTGGAACGTGCATTGATATTGCATTTTTAACAGGGTTCAAATGATCTCTTCTTTGAACGTGGCAATACCAACTGAGAGTGGGCGCCGTGGCGTAAGTGGTTAGTGTGTCGGATCACTACGCATGAGGTTCCAAGTTCGAATCCCAGAAAATACCAAAAAGTTTTTTCACGGTCCCACCTCTCGCGACCGTCTGACAAACATCCGAGAGTATTGTTGTCACGAAAAAGCTTCTCAAATCGCCGTTCGGATTCGGCATTAAACTGTAGGTCCCTTCCATTCGTGTCAAAAATATAACGCACACAACATGAGTGGTTGCGAGAAGCTAGGCCCTGGATCTTCGAACTTCTTATTCGATCAAGCTTTGTCACTCCTGCTTTCAGGCGAAGCATCTTCATCTCAGCTGCCGTTAATTTACTCTCATACTTTTTGTACATCGTCCAACATTGTGAACCGTATGTGAGCGCTGAACGTACAACTGCGGTGTAGAGCCTTCCTTTCAACTTAGGTGGCATTTTTCTGTCACAGAAGATAGCGGAATTTTCTCGCCACTTCATGCACCCTACGCTTACACGATGATTGATGTCGTCATCACAAGTTGCTTTGCTATTGATCATAGATCCCAGATATTTGAACTTTTCGCACTTGGGAAGCACTGTTCCATTCAAATAAATGTCTGGAATAGGCCTGAGTGGATCAGAGAACGGGCAGCACAAGTACTCTGTCTTTTTTGAACTAATGCGATACCCATTTCCCTCCAAAACGTCCACCCACACATCAAGGACTGTAATAAAGAGCAAAGGACTTCCTGGTGCACCCCGACTTTGATTGGGAACTCTTCGGTTACTCCAGCGGGGCATCTTACTCTTGTCTTTGCTCCTTCGTACATGTCCATGATCATCTACATAGGTTTCTGGAACCCCTCGATGTCTTAGCGCTACCCATATCAGATCTCGTGGTTGTCTGTCGAATGCCTTTTCAAAGTCAACCAATACAATATGCAAATCCCTTAAGGAATCACGATGTTTTTCCATTATCATTATGGTTATAGGTACTCGTAATATTAAAGATAAATGACTAAATAGAAAAACAACTTCTTTAGAACCACCCGTGAGCATGAAAAACAAATCATCTGTGCGTGAAAAATTGTTTTTTTTTTTTGTTTGTTAATTTGTTTTGATAAATTATTTGAATACGCAAATTTTATTTTAATAATATAAGATTTTATGCATCACTTACATTCCACCAACATAAAAAACATTTCAGGCTCGTGTCTGATTGTTCATCGGTGTCCATTATAAATATGTACTGTATACATACATATGGTATATGCATATCATATACACATAGGACGTTGGTGCTCAGATCGTTTATTAATGAGCTCCTGAATTATTTGCGAATGGCAAAGGTGGAATATTAAAGATATTAAAGCTGGACTTAATTGCTGAAGGGATTGACTATAAAATAATCCTCTACAAGTTTTGGGTCGCTAATGATCCTGCCTGAAGTTCCATTCAAGTTTTTTTTCCAAGTTTCAAGTTTCATGCTTTATTTATTCACATTTTTTGTATGACTTTACAATTGGTAACCTGCGAAGCACCATGGCTTATCTGCAAAAAGATAAAAAAGATATTATTGTACATACATACACGTATTAGATTTGTTTCTTTACTTTTTATACTCCGAAAAGTGTGTGCTGTTTTGTGATGTTATCTAATCCTATCTGTCAAAATATTCGTAACTCTGGTTTTGGGCTACCCAAAACGTAAAGAAGTGAAATTGGTGCTATTTTGGGAGCCCGTGGTATCCCAGCTAGTGTAAAGAAACAGACCTATTATGAATTTCCGTATGAAAAGAAAATGAGAATACAGAACTTTTAATTACTTGTTTTCATTTTATTCCAAGGAAATATCTTCTAGTTGTTTTATCACTACGCTACAACTTCTACGATTTCACTATATGACAAATGGTCAAACGTTTGACCAAAATTTCTCAATCATCCACATGTCGCCAATAACAAGTGCTGAAGACCAGTGGCAACGTTGCCACGATATCAAAAGAAATGCCGCAGCTGAACATCGGCTTCTCCAAAAGAAGAAGAAAGAGCACAAGAAGAGCGGGATCGAGAATATTGAGAACCTATACTCCAGGAACAATGTACGGAAGTTTTATCAACAGGTAAAAAGAACGTGTCAGAGAAGCAATGTTTTGTTTCGTGGACTTGATTGGCCTCACTGATGTGACTTTTGCTGTGCTTTGAGTTTCCAGCAAATCGAGAATCAGCAATCTTGCTCTGTCTTCAGCGGCCACTCCCTGCTCCACGTGGAGGTGGAGGATGATGTTTCTCTCATTTGCCTTACTTGATAGCCATTCAACTTGCCGTTCGAGCGAGATGCAGCGGGATTCCATTTTTTCAGTTGGATTTGTAAAGAGAGGTTTTTTTGCTGTAAGGAAAGCAATTCCGCCCCGATTCCCTCCAAATCCGCCTTCGTGGGCATGTCTTTAAGTTTTTCATCCAGGAGTGTTGACATGGATCCTTCTATGAGTCTTTTTAGGTCGCTTACGGACATATTACCAACGGCCATGTTCTCCTTTTCCAATATAATTTTTCGGGGTGCAAATTTAGGTTAAACTTCTATCAGTTTGCGTTTTGGGAGAGCGGATCGTACGGTGGTGTTATTTTCCTTTATGCTTTCGTTTGGGGGGGTCCGTTGCATAGTTTCTAATTCTAAGATATTTTTCCAGGTACTTCCAAAATAAACTGACTCACCCTTGGGAAATTTGTGTTTTTTTATGCTTAGACAAGCTTAAGCCAATGTTTTTGGTTATTTTAATTCGCGTTTTATATGATTTTAATTAAAAACTTCACTGGAGCTGAACTTTGATACGTCCTATCACTTGGTCTCTCTCTCTCTTTCTCTCCAGAGAAGTAATGCCCGTACAGAAACCTGTAGAGGTGAAAATGGAAACCTCGTAGTAGAATTACAGTCGGTGCTGAGAATGCGTAAAAACTACTTCTGATTGTATAACGGCAACGAAGACCAACATCCCGCTGTCAGACAGAATGAACCATTCAACATAGACGATGATAGCCAAAATTTCCGCCCACCTGACCAAAATGAAAAGAAGATAGCAATATCCTAGTTGAAATTTAACAAGGCTTCTGGACTTGATGGCTTACCGGCCGAAGTTTTTAAGGCAGCTGGTGATGAACTGGTAGAGAGCATACACCAACTCATCTTTAAGATTTGGTCAGGCGAGTGTATGCCTGATGAATGGAATCTCAGCATCGTTTGCCCGATCCACAAGAAAACAGACCCCCTTATCAGCGAAAACTATAGAGGCATCAGCCTCCTTAACATCACATATAAAAGTCTTTTCTGCGATATTGTGTGAATGCCTGATTGGCCCCTATCAGTGCGATTTTAGGCCAGGAAAGTCCACCATCGGTCAAATCTTTACACCTAGACAGATCCTGAGGAAAATAAGTCCAAATCGATACTCATCATCTCTTTATCGATTTCAAGGACACCTATGACAGCATCTGTAGAAAAGAGCTATATATAGTCATGTCTAGTTTTGACATCCCTGCCAAACTAGTCTGTCTGTGCAGGATGACGATGGAGAATACTCGCTGCTCCATCAAGGTCAGTAATGATCATACCGAGATCTTTATAATAACTTTGCCAATCGCTGCTTTTTTTTTGGCTAATAAGCTAAAGCCCTATCTCGAATAACTATAGGGACTCTATATAAGACCCTGATCATCCCAGTTCTGTTTCACGGCGCTGTAACATGGACTTTATTGAAAGCGGGTGAAGATATCCTTGGTCATTCCGTGAGAAAAATTCTACGTAAGATATTAGATCCCACTTGCGTTGACGTATTTTGGAGCAAAGGATTCAATGACGAACTATACGAGCTGTACGGCGACATCTACCTAGTAAAAAAAACTGTGTATTGAACGTTTAGATGGCTCGGACATGTAGAGCGAATGGACACAAACACTCCAGCCTGCAGAGTCTTCGAATCTAACCCAAAGGAACAACGCAGTAGAGGGCCTCCTCGCTGCAGGTGAGGCGCACAAGTTTAAGGGGATCTCGACCAATTTGGAGTGCGCAACTGGAGGCAAAATGGAGAGGCTTTTTGATTGAGACCCAGATTCACCCCGAATTGTAGCACCACCTAAGTAAGTAAGTAAGCTTTTTATAATGCAGTTGAACCCTGATCATCCGGTTCAATTACTGTCCATGGTAGTCTGTACAGTTGAAAGCCTATCTGGGCGAAAAGATTTATGCAATATTTGTACAGTTTCACAAATTCTAAAGTTGTTCGCAATAAAAAATGCGAATTAATTTCTGTCAAAATATAACAACTACCGAAATATAAAGTAAAATTAAAATACGATCAAAATCTATCAGAAAAGTTTTGCGCTTTAATTTGTAAAAAGTGTTACCCTAATTTTATGAAAAAAAATTTTTCTCTGCAACGCACCGGCTTGGCCTTCATATCTAAAATTCAGTCTCCTTAATTTCTCTCCGTGGCTTGTATAATAAAAGATCACCATTTAAGCCTTCTAATTAATTGTTCGATTCTTAATTACATAAATAACAAGTGTATTATGTACCTACATTCCTTTTAGGTGGCAAAAATTACTATTTTTCGTTAGACACTCAATGCACTTAGTCAAGCTTCTTTATATGTTCTGCGTCATACATTATTAATTATTCCGTTGCGATGTTTTAACATAACATTGTCAATCTCAGTGAACACATAGTCAATCTTTTTGCATAAACTACTTTGAACAAATAATGAATAAATTACTCTCGGTCCTAATGTTTGAACCTTTAAAAGTTAGTTCCACATTCATACTAATGACACCCTTCCGTACTTATTTACGCCCGTGACGACATTCGCATCTATACCGACCCATTAGCAGTATCGGCTGCAGTGGTGCATATGTATACTGTTAAAAGCAGTATTACCCTGCGATATTTCTAAACGTACCACTATCCTAGTGAATTATTTTTTGCAAAAGGTTTTACTAACGCTTTCAGAATTAAAAATGCAATTAGAAAATACAATACTTTTAATACAATTTAATGAGCACTTGCAAGATATGTACTTGTTGTTTATAGTTGACATAAGAATTCAATGATCATGTCAAAAATAAATGAAAATCTATCTCAACATAACTTGAAAATCCCAACTTAATTAAATCAAGATTGATATTGCTTTCAAATTACTTCCGAATGTGCACGGTTTTGCATTAATTAAGTCATTTATGGGTGCATTACCATACACGTATTGTATACCCATGCCCATTACTCCGGCGAAATTTATTTCATTCTCCGCAAGAGTGAATCTATCAAAATACAACACCTATCCAATCGTCATCTGAATGAAGAGACAAACAATAGACATCAAGATACACCAACGTAGGGTATGACTACGTGCTACCCTTGCCATAGATCCATAGCATTGTCGACCTGTACGCGGAGTTTACTGCTGCTGGTATTAAAAAGTTATAAATTTCGGTGTAGCCACTTCTGGTAGAACTGTTTGCGACCTGACTTCGGGCTGTTAGCAATTAAGTAGCGACAGCATTATCGCAGTCGTATAAAACAATATAGGTAGATTACATTTTGTCACAGTGCGCTGTGTATTTCACTGTCGATCAGTGTACAGTGCGATGTGTGGAATTAAAAGGATCAATTAAGGACACTTATTATTTATAGAAGAAAAGTGCAAGTGATAATTACTTTTATTTTCTGTGAAGTGACTGAAAATTAATTTATATTAAAGCGTTGAAGCGAAATTGAAAAAAAAAATTAACTTTGGATGCAACAAATACCGTTGGAGGAAATTTTTAAATTGGAATAAAACCCAAGTACGATTAATGGTGAGTTTGAAGGAATCCAATTTTAAATAAATGCAGAGCTGATTAAATTTTAGTGTATTATTTTTTTGGTTAAGTTTGAAATGCAATTTTTTTTTATTTTAATGTTTCGTACTTTTTTATTCTTTTAAATTATTTTTGAGTAGAGTATAGTAGAGTAGAGTAAAATTTAAATTGAAAATTTTGCTAATTTAAAACCCACTCGTACTAGTATTATAAACAGGGAAAGTTTGTATCTGTTTGTTTGTTTGTTTATCACTCTTTCACTCATAATTTAGTTATCTGATTGCAATGAAACTATTTTTAATGTATCAGAAATTGTATCCAAAACAACATAGGTTATGTATTAACATGTTTTATCAAAAGAGAGCTGAATAGTGACAGTAAAAGTAAAATAAATAGGAAAATGATGCCTTTTATTGCTATTAAATAAGTTGATACTATAATATTTTAGGATATGCTATTTGTTTTATTTTTCTTTTTGCTGAGAAGAGCATTTATTTCTTACATAACATGTTATGTATCTATTAAGTATAAAAAAGCCCGGATCAAGAGTTTAAATATTTAAAAGTAACTGCGCAACACTTACAAATTTATTGATTTTGATAAATAAACTGAGGCCATAGTTCCATAAACATATATTTGGATGAGTGCCTTTGTTTTATAGTATGGCTTAAAGTTTTATATGAAAAGTTTTGAAAAACCTGTTGTGGAAATTATGAAACACAACTTAAAAACTTATAAAAAAAATTAAAACAAGCATTTAGAAATATTAGTAATCCGATTATTTTATTTAATAATTATTATACGAGTATAAGGAAAGTAAAATATTTTAATTTATTTATCATATTAGAACGAAACTAAATTGTATCCAAATCGGTAAACACGTTTTTAGTTCGCTTCTTTGTTTTTTTTTATAAATTTGGAAAAAACCGGATTAGTATCATCCATACATATGTATATATGCGAGTATAAGATTATAAAACTCGTGCTGCCACGGACAAATCATTTCTGTAAAGTTAACGGTCATATTTTTGTTTGTGATAGAAACATGATGGTGGACAAGCGTTGTTGGATGACCGAGGAATGAGAAGTAGTTGTTTAACTAGTTGTGATAAATTTTCATGAAAAGTGATACATTTTGCGTCTTATCAAACAATTTATTACAGAGATACTTTTTTCTCGATTTGTGCGCACTCTCACAATTTCAAATATTTCGAAATAGAACATTTGTAATACAAACAGCAGGTTTTTCTGCCAGTACTTTCATTAAAAATGTTGAAAAATCTTTAAGATCCAATCTGACCAGTCGCTTAAGTCGTAGAGTTGATTTTCCTTAATCGGCATAGAAAATCTCCAAACAATAGCCAAAATCATAGTTTCAGTTCCAAGAAAAGCTCCAAATTTTCCAAATTTCCTTTGCTTGGAAAAAATCACCGAGCGATTTTCTAGTAAAATTTCATTTATGTTTTTGATCATTATGTTTTTGGAAAAAGAAAAATTTAACTATTATACATACTTAGTACAAAAAAACATTCCGCCACAACTTGACAGATTTTTTTTTGTTTCATAATCCGAACGTTGTCTAAAGAAAGTTCTGAAGTTACATCAATTTTATTTGATGCATTCGATACCTTTTACAATCTAGCAATTACAATGCTGTTACAATTTAAAAAAGAAACAAAAAAAAAAAACAGATAACATTTTTGTAAGCATATGGCTGTGCTAATGGCAAGATCTGAGTGAATAAAGGAGTAGAAAAAACGCAATACCCATTTTTGGGAGTTGGATAATCGTCATTTTTTCCACTCCTGGATAGCCTTTTCTTTTCACATGGTTTCTTTATAAAGGGATATGCAGTGTCAAGTGTGTCTGAAAGGCCAGGTGCATTTAATTATTTATGTTTACGAGCATAACTCCACCTTTTAAGTAAACTACTCAAAACAAAATAGGGCCCACTAAGTTTTTTGGCTTTCATTTGAAAAAAAAATTAGTGATTATATTTTTTTTTTTGTTTTTATGTTTTAGCTTAGTATTAAAAAATTGAGTACACATAATCAATACGGAAACAAATTTTTTTATTCAAATTACACACAAAAAACATTTTATGAGAAAATTTACGAAAAATAAAGAAAAATAAAACTTTACATATCACTATTTTTTTGTTATGATTTGTTGTTGATTTGTTTTGCTTAGTAGGGCCTCCTCTACTCCGTATGCATTGTATTAGCCTATTTGGTACGCTTTCGATCAGATGGGTTACATTTTGTTCGGGTATGTGCTCCCAACAGGCCTTTAACGCGTTTATCAGCTTCTGTTTAGTGCTGACATGGCTGTGGTTTTCTTTGAGGCTTCTTTTTAATAGGCCCTATAAATGCTCGATGGGATTGACGTCTTGGCTGTTTGCTGGCCATGGCAAACGTGAAATATTGGCGTCAGAAAGTGCTGCTTGGGTAATACGGGCCGTATGTGGGCAAGCATTGTCTTGCATAAGAACAAACCCATCGCCAACTCTCTGTGAACATGGGATCACAACAGGTCGTATTACCATCTCAACGTAACTGGCGGCGGTAACGGTGCCCTCATCCAGGATTACCAGCTCTGTTGTGCCTAGCAAACTTATTCCAGCCCATACCATAACACTGGGGCCCCCAAATAGGTCACTTCCGTGAATACACGGGTCGGTAAAACGTTCACTTTGTCTTCTCCACACGCGTACTCGTTTATTATCACTCAAAAACTTTATCTTGCATTCGTCTGTAAAGAGTACAGACCTCCAGTTATCCATGGTCCAGTTTGAATGCTTACGGGCGTACCCTAAGCGCGCTGCCCGATGGGCCGCTGTAAGTTTCGGCCGAATAGCACACACTCTGGAACGTTGACCATCTTCGTGGAGTCGATTGCGAATGGTTTGATCACTGACTTGAGTGCCAGTTGACTGCCGCAGTTGAGTTTCTAAAGCCCGAGCGGTTACGCTACGCGCCCGACATGCAGTTATTCGAATGTACCGGTCTTCTTGCCGAGTTGTGACTCTGATTCTTCTTGCTACACTCCCGGTCTCCTGCAAGCGCTCCCACACGTTTCGGATAGCTCGCCTCGACACACCGATATGATTTGCAACAGCCCTTTGAGACTCTCCTTGCTCCAGCATATTTACCGCTCTTATTGCGTTTTCAGTATCCGAATGGCGTCTTGAACCGGGCATGTTAATCATGTTTAGTCACGAAGAAATAAAGAAAAACAATTAAAGAAAGTAACACTTAGCAATAATGCTATATTCGGACTGAGAAAACAAATGCAATAATTTTTGCATTGATGGTTTTTCGAGCCATGGGCTTTTTTTGCCTACTCACTTGGAGGCAACGGTACAATTGTTGTTCAAAGCATTGATAAGGACTCATACACATGCAAACTCTACAATAAAATGCTTTGTTTAGATAATGTTTACCAATTAAGTATTTTTTAGGCAAAATGCAAAATAAATCTTGGGTGGGCCCTATTTTGTTTTGAGTAGTTTAGTTAGAGTGTCCATATGGGACTATAAATATTTTTCGTGGCATTCCATTCAGTTAATTATGAGATTGGACTTTTCGGCCATCCGATTATCTACCACACACAATTCAACCATGTAAATAACTCTAAATTTGAAGTGCGAATTATTTTTAAGCATACATGTGCACAGCACTCACACTTTACATCTATCAAGAAGGTATGTTCCGCATTATTGTTTTACACTACGAATCTATGCTTTACTTTAGAAATAATCAAATCGGTTTGTCGATAGTTTGACTCCGTGTTCAAAAGAAGTCTCTAAACAGAATTTAAATGAGTTTAGTAAGAAGCAACTTTGTACTCGCATTTTCAAACATACCTATAGGAATATGCAAAGATTAAGCTGAATTGTTTTGTGAAATATTTCTTTATAAAGGGTTCTGTACAGTATCAGAAAGAAATCTTTATGATTGAAAGGAGCTCGAGAATACGCTTGTAATCATAAAGGATCTAAAGGCAAATGAAGAAACGAGTATCTAGAAAATATATATGATAACTCTGCTTTGGGCATATATTCATTAACTCAAGATGGCAAAAGGGGGGCCAAATACTGTTACAGAGCAGTCGAGGAGTAGTTTCGTTAGTTAGAGCAAATCCGAAGAGAAAAGGAAATGAAAGTTTAATTTGAAGAATGGACCACAAAAATCGATGTCAAAATCAATGCAATTATTCTACCTGAATGTATTAGAATCTACTTCGTTAAGCCAATGTAGTGGAAATTTATATTAACGTAAATATAAATTAGAGATATAAACCAATTATTTACGCTCTTTTATCCTAAAACGAAAGAAGAAAGCCACTTCAGCTCTATACTGCTGTAAGAAAGCTTTAGGAAATTTATGAGGACCACAGCTACGAATTACATACTGGCTCTATGTATCCGTACATGCTAACGTATGGTGTGATCGTCTGGTGGACGGCTTTGGAGCTGAACACCTAACCCCACTTGGCCGTGTGCAGAGACCGGCCTGCTTGTCCACTAAGCACTAGGAAAAACTCAAACAGTGGATCATAACATTCTTTTGCACCTAGATTTCTATAGCAAACAAGTGGCAGCGTGTGCAGCTACCCACATGAAAGCCATATCCCAGTGGTCCGGTCTAGGTAGTGGATACTCCTCTATTCTCATCAATTTTGAATTCCTTCCACAAAACACCGACTATATACTTCCACAACTTCTGTTTGATAAAAACTTTGAAACCCGTATCCCCTCCAGACTTGAATGGGAGGGGTAGTCAGGGACACAAGAGGGATCCATTTACTTTAGCACAAAAAAAAAAAAAAAAACAAATACTTGGCGCAACAGCTCTTTAAAGTGACAGGGCCTAGCTTCTCGCAACCACTCATGTTGTGTGCGTTATATTTTTCACACGAATGGAAGGGACCTACAGTTTAATGCCGAATCCGAACGGCAATTTGAGAAGCTTTTTCGTGACAACAATACTCTCGGATGTTTGTCAGACGCTCGCGAGAGGTGGGACCGTGAAAAAACTTTTTGATGTTTTCTGGGATTCGAACTTGGAACCTCATGCGTAGTGATCCGACACACTAACCACTTACACCACGGCGCCCCACTTTAACACAGATGAACCCAAAAACAAGTCGAGAGTGGGGGAGGTACTTGCCCCAAGAACTAAACGTTAGCATCTCTTTTCACCTCCCTAATCATTGTAGTGTCTTACAGGCGGAGATCATGGCAATAAAATAGGCCTTGTCGTGGCTGAAGTACAATGTGATATCCAGACCGGATATTACTCTCTTTACTGATGGTCAAGCTGCGCTCAAGTTCCTGGAATCTGTTACCGTCTACTCAAAAGGAGCCCTAAACTGTCACTTGTGTCCTAACGAGATGGTCGAACAGTTTAATATTCACCTAATTTGAGAGCCGGGCACAGGGACATTCTAGGGAACTGCTCGGCCGACGAACTCGGCAAGCAGTGCACTTGTCTGCTGATCTCATCGAGCAAGGAGAATCTCGGCATGCCTCTCGCTACGGTGAAAGAAACCATAGTACACCTTCTTTGGACGTGTCATGCCCTCTCCGCACGCAGAAGACTACACTTAGAAGCCTTCCTCTTCGACAACTTAAGCAAGTTAGCTAATGTCAGCATCGGCAGCCTTCAGTGCTTCAAAATAGGCTCCCAATGGTTCCTGGGGTAATTCTCCCTGGGGATGCTAGATCCATGTCCCATGATCCCATACAATGGGTCTAGTCTGGCCTAAGTGAGGTTGCATTCTGCAGCCTGCCACTCTAACCTAAACTAATCCAACCAAAAGCAGTGGAGTGATCCGAAAGTGTATTTTTTTATTTGTAATATCGACTTCGATTTTGCATAACCAGTTGGTGTCGGTATTTAAAGTCTAAAATGCGGCTTCAAAAATGTATAAGACTTACAATCTCTCATGTGGTAAGGTAGCAGACATTCAAAATTTCTTGAAAAGAAATAGAACTATATATATATCTAGTAAGTCGGTAACACTGTTGTTACATTTTATGAGAACAAAAGTAAACTAGTTGAAACGGATGAAATAATTGAGACGATTACTGATAAGTTAAAAACATTGTTTTTCCATATAAAATTATGTTAGTACTTAATAGTCGACCTTTTACTTATACTTTTTGCTTTTACTTTAAGCAATTACTATTAATAACTGCTTATGTTTGAGTAGAGACTCATAAAGTAAGCAGAAAAACTTGAAACATATCTTGTTCATCTTGTTGAAAAAATGTAAAATTGCACTTTGATACGCGTAAGTGAAAAAAAAAGTATCAGCGATTCAAAAATATGCCACTACTGGAATACAATGCCACATACATTAGGTACTCGTAGGTATGTACGTAGCTTATGTGAAGCATCGTGTGTGCATTGATATAATTATTATTATAATTTACTTTATTTCATTTGTAAAACTTATAAGCTAACATTGTTATTGAAATTCATGAGATAGGTACTAAAAAATACAATAAGCTTTCAAAGAAATAGTTAGGAACATCCGATTGTCCACAGGACAAGAGTTGAATGCACCATTCAGAAATTACATATTAATTACTATTGATGGGGATCAGTTATTATTAATACAAAAGGAAAATGAGTATTTAGGTGTAAGCAAAAAAATAAAGGAATTACATTGGTATAAAGATGATTAATATAATTAATTATAAAGCAGTAAACTCAAACAATAACAATTATGTACGTAAGTAGAGTGGAAAATATGTATTTCATAAGATTTAAGTAAGATGTTTTCCATAATGTTTTCTAGCTGTACATTATTGGATTTAATGGCTTTCGTGCGTTTTAACGCCAAGTAGAGTGTATGGTTTTTAATTGTTCACTAATGTGAATACCATCAAAAGGTAAAGTGTCCGTGTTTTGATAAGTTCGCATTGCCGAGGTAGCACTGTATTATACTTTGCTCTGGCTACACTGCGCAAGACTCCTACTAATTCCATCATAACGAATTGGTGAACAACCATACCTAATCCCATTTAATATATGCATAATACTAAGACTATTTAGTTAAGCTTGTGCATGACCATGCTTGGTGTTTTTTTTAAGTACTGCTTATGTGAAGTTAATTAATTGAGGTTACTAATTGTTTTGTTGATCTAAGAAATGGATCACATCATACAAACTACGTTAACAACTTAAATTGGATTTTCTCTACTTCCCTACTTCCTTTTTATGATTTAGCTAAGTATGACCTAAACGCAATTTAGTCATTAAGCTTCTATTATTTAAAAAAATCTAATTTGCTAATTTGACACCTACTGAGAACTGCAATATTTCTCCTTTACGACTAAACCTTTGTCACTAAAATGATCTCAATTTCCTAGTCAACGTGTGCTCATTAAAGACCATTATCTGCACAGAAACAGAAACAAAATTGACTATTTCGCTAGTATTTCTGAATTAATTTCTTGCTATTAATGTAAACTATTTTTTTTTTTTTAATTATATAGAATTTTAATTAACAAAATTTTAATAGTGCTCTCTCTTATGCAAGTTAAGTAAAAAAAAACCGTACCAAAAACTAGTTTCTATCTAGTTATAACTTTAAATATCAGCAGGATATGAACGTTCTTCTATTTGTTGAATCGATTAACCTATTCGAAGCAGAGATGGCCTTCAAAAATTTGGTGATTTTCAGTTGCATCCATCTTGCTTAAGATTCAATCAAGAAAAAAGCGAAAAGATATGACAATAAAAACGGGGTTTATATAAATATTTTAATCATAAATTGTAGTTTGAATATTTAACTATTTTTTGCACGAGGTTTGCTGTCCTTGCGTTTCCCCAATTAAATTGTGTTTCTGTCAGATATCACGTATACACCAGCTGTCTTCCTGGATTCGCATCCCAAAGTAGGATTGACAAATGATTTGTATTTATTGCTTCGGAAGTATAACTATTTTTTCCTACCGGGGTATGCATATGAGATAAAGAGACTCTAATCAAGTTTCTATCGGTCAAGTCTGTCCTTGATTAATGTTTGGGTTCATAATTTAATACGCCGGTTATGCACGACTTTCTTTTCATTATTCGATTTTGTTGAGGTGTTTGCGGCTGTATTTGTATATTTATTATTAAGTGTACGAAAGATATTACTACTAGAGAGATATTAAAAATGCGTAGCACAACGTAAGATTATGTCAATGTACGGCGACACTACACTCGTAATAAGTCAGTCGACCACGATTTAAAGTTTTTGATAGATTTGTCATCGGTCTGACGACAAACGTGCTCATAAGTTATGTTAAGAATACACTGCTTGGATTTTGTCAATGCTTATAGTTTTCAGAAAAATGGCGGAATCGGAAAATTAATGGGTAATAAATTTTAACTTAATTTTGCTTGATGTGTATATATCCGGAACAGATTATAATACCCATTGATACTTTAGATTTTAGATGCATAAATATGCATTATTTAATAAATTAATAATTTAATTTGTTAACTGTTTTCATTTTCAGCAACTGAGCCTAGTAGTTTTTGTATAAGAATTTGCTTTTTTGGTACTAAATACCGTACTACCCCAATAATTTGAATTAAGTAATAATGTGAACAGAAAAAATAACGTTTACATTACATGTTTACATAGTCTGAAATTGAAGCCGTGAGATTTTTGGCGAACTTTATTTGCGGTACAACGCAAATATACAACACATTTTGTTCTTTTTTCGCATTTAAATGTGAAATTTTAATTGTGTTCTTACGTTTGATTTTTTAATTTATTCCTATCAGTAGTAAATTTACATAGTATTGAATACAAAGAGCATGGAATTTGAGAATTTTTCGCGCTCCAATAATGTGAACAGCCTATGTATCATAGTTAATAATATCGCGATAGTACAGTAATACGCTAATTAGTTTGGTATGTATCCACTATGCTACGAGTATACAGTAAGGTAAGGGATTGATTTTTTACGAAATTAATATGCTGGGGCTTGAGGAAGTTGTTATGGGGCAGTGGTTCCCAACCTTTTATTTTTGTCCCGAATTCCACCTTTAACTTAACCATTTAGATATTTTGCTCTATTTCATTATCTTCTCTGGATCTTAGAGGGAATACGAGTAGGGCGTGATGCCATATCTCCGCGACCACATTTAAACCATTCATTGGTTTCTGATATTTTGAGCCTGAGTTGATTACAAGTTCGACTAGATTTTCGGGTTGACTGGCAGATACGTACATATTTATTCTGTTTCAAGGCAGTAGTACATATTCATATAGAGAACGTTGATGTGTTCTGATAAAACGATTTGAACTCGATTAGATCAGAGTGAAACGTTATTATTTCCTAGCAACCAACGCATAGAGATTATAAAACATGGACTGGAGAAATAAAGTCGTAACGCTACTACCCATTTTTTAAAGGGATCCATCTAATGTAAAAAACGTAATTAAAATATGGATCTTTAAAATATTCAATAATCACGTGTTGTTAATGTATATTAATTATACAATGAGTAACCACATCATGTGTATAGTAAAAAAAAGCCTCATGGCAAAGTATATTTTCTACTTCGTCCTCATTATTATATTTTTGATTCCTATCATTCCATTGGTCACTAGATACCATTAGATCTTCGTTAAACGATCTCAATGGGCTGGTCAGGCCGAACACTCCGACTGGATCTTTCAGCAATATTACTTTATTCTCGGCATAGTCGTCTAGTAAACTAAGTCACGCGTTCCTTCCTCTACTTTTTCGTATATCCTTTCTTTCTTTTTTTTTTCTCACAACTTCCATTCTGAATTCACATTGACCTTCATACTTTAAGAAATACTGCTCAGTTATAACCCTGAACATTACATCCGTAAATATACTTAATACGACTAAGTCACTGTGGCATACCACAAGAGACGAAAATAATTGCATTTTCTTACGATATCGCCATTCGCCGTGTTTTTTTGAGACCTAGCCAGCCAGTAGTTGCTAGTAAAGTAACATTTTACACATAAAACAAATACAACAACCGGCTGGCTACTACTCTTGATTTTATCCCTAGCAAAAAGTTACTGGCTGGAAATTTCGTGATGCCTAATTTCAGGCGGCGCAAAAACGAATGTTTTTTAGTTATTTGTTGTTGCTGTCACTGCGAGGTTGCTTGGTTCCTAGAGATATGTTCGTATAAAATCGGCTGGCTTTGGCTGGATGGCAAATCGTTTAAATGAACGACTGGTTGGCTTGGTTTAAAAAAAAACACGGCAGTTGTCACTTCCATTAAATAACCTACTTTTATTAAAAGAGATGGAATAGGAAAAACTATTTAGCAATGGTAATGGCTTCGGTTGGCTTAACACTACTGAAATCACCTTCGCAGTTAACATCTTAAATGTACAACTGTAGAGCTAAACTATCGAGAATCATACCCAACATAAGAGGGCTAAGACATCGTCGCACCGATTTGTATTCAAACCACAAGGATTAAAGTATTTTCTACATTCCACACCACCTCTAGCGATGTAGCTTGCGTTGCGACATGAATGCCTCCAATTGACATCCTGACAGACGTGCGAACCATGGTAAGAATATGCAGAAAGAATGGAAATAGCAAGAAAGTTGGAATGCCCTTAAAAGGCATGCAGAATTGAATTCACACCTAACATCCTGACTTACATGCATTTGTATGAATTCGCATAGTACAAGCATTATGATTAGTCTATTACGCGAATTATATAGAATTCGCTTAACAAGTGATTTTCTAAAGTGTGCACTTCGTTGATGTAAGTTCAAAGCAAAAAACTCACAGAGCCAACTCCCGAATAAATTTATTTTGACTTTAAACGGTTTGTTGTAATACCAGGTATCGAAACTAGACCTCCGATACCGATACTACTGCTTGTAATCATTACCAGAATCGATAGTTCGAACCCTACAGTGGCATCACCCACATTACGCTAGTAACTAAGCAGCACTGAAATTCAGCTTCTAACGTAGCTATTACATAAAACATGAAACGAACTTACCTTTTCAGAATCATTTCAATTCGCCTCACTTCCGTGCAGTCCTTTCGTAACATTAGTCGTGAATATTCATAAAAAAATGCAAACTGCAACGCACAGTAGAACGCATCTTTGTTTTTTTTCTGTTGTCTTGTGTATGGTTGTAATCGATTATTCTCCCCCAATCACGGATATACAACATACGCCACCTGAATATGAATGACCAGATGCACAGTGAAAAATTTGTTTTGGATCCTAATTACTTTTCCATCTCAATAATAACACTCGTTCACTAACAAAGTTGTCATCTATTTGAAATGCAATTGATTGATTCACCGAGAGTATGATTTATTATCAACCTAAACGTTCGTATAAACACACCTGATGTCCATGCAATTATTTTGCTTTCACTCTCGCTATGCAAAGGAATCGTTTTCTTAAATACTCGTACCTTCTTCAAAAAAAAAAAATGTACATTCACACATTTATTTATCATCAACAGATAAATCGTAATTGACTTTAATCACCAATCATGATAATAATAAATGCCAGCATCATCCACGTGAATAGTGTAAAATTGTTTTTCTTACTCTGGCAACGACGATGGCAGTAATCATTTTATCTTAGAGAATTGGGACATGGCCTTAGTGTAAACGATGGCTGCGACTCCAATTCACTTGCTTCTCCAAGCGAAATGAAAACTTGTTGGCCTCAAATTTAAGGAGGTAGCCAAGGCAATTTGATGCGATTTTGTTCAACCGCGCATACTCTTAGTAGCAGATGTGACTATGGTTAGCCTAGAATTGGTTTCAGAATTGCAGTCAACCCCAATAGGTTGCCTGGTGAGGTTAAAGAACAGGTTTATCTGTGCACATTAGAGAGTGCCGCTTGTTCGCAATGCAGAGTTACTTTGGCAATTGTATGTGGATAGATTTCAGCTCGCACAGCATCGCAGATGAATCGGAAAAGATTCTAAAACAAGTTAATGCTCATGGTAGGAGTGTTATGCAAAATATTTGTGGCTACATAGTTTCATATGCATTTGACATTTTGCACCTTCGGAAGACTGCACAGAAAGACTTTGTATAGATGTTTGTTTGTGTTTTGTCCGAAAGGAATTTTAAAAAGTAGTTTTGAAGCCAATTTAGTTGGAAAATTCATTGGCAAAGAAGTATGCAATTTTAATAATGAAAATCTTTGTTTTAGAAAATGTTCTGGATGGACAATTCTATGACATTTCAACAAAAGTCAAATACTTAAGATGACAATGTTCACCTAATATATATAGTTCTGTTTAATTAAGTCATCGTTGACACTAGAAGGTCGTTACGATTGAAGTGACACTATGCATATAATTTCAGTTTGTTTCCACTGAAGTGGAAATAGATCGGATACTCAGGGTTTCGCTACGAAAATCAAAGATTGTGAGAGCGAGTGCAAGGGCAATACTCACAATTATTGCTGCAAGCAGGCGGAACGATCACTTCAAGGTCTTTGCGTAACTAATCTTGATGCCATGGGTACTGCTTCGACAGTTTCTGGTTCATTGTGTCAAAAGTAATTTTTCCCACAAGCTATTAATTATTTCAAATGTGCAATGTGCTTTGAGTGGACAAGGTTTCACTTACCACTAAGTTTCATGTATCGGATGCGTCCTTTCTTAAAATTAAAATATGACTTAAATTCTTTTTTTTTAAACTTATACTATTATATTATATATATAATAACAGAAATCAAACTAAGAATCATTCTATTTGCTCCAAGTGGATTGTGACTATGTTGTTTTGAATATCGTCGTCTATAAATACATAGACCATACATAAATCTTATTTTTGATAGCTTTAGCTCAAGTGGATATGCAAAATACAGCGAAAGTTCCATAAGAACTTGTGCTTAAGCTACAAACAAAAGATATTTAAGTTTATAATAGGTGAATGCATTCCGCATATTATTCATTATGCATGAAGTCTACGAAATACGTACCTTCTCCTATTATGTTGAGTCGTATGCAAAACTTGCCAGATGAAGTCAAGGCTTACATTTTTAAAGTCGTAAGCCAGACTTCAGATAGTTATGCTATGAATCCCTCTGCAACCATTCTAATTAAATACTTTACTGAAAACTGCAGGAAGAGCATTAGATACCAATCTTAGAGAGTTTTATAATAATTCTTCCTTGTTTTTATGAGTGTATACTTGTATTATTGCGTGTAACAAAGACTACTTAGTTTAACTGGCACGCCTCCTTTTTTTGTATGTGCGACTGGAACATTGGGCTCCTTCCGCTCCGTCGTGTGCGAGCTTTTTTGGCTAAGTCGATGTTTTTATATGGTTTTTTTCCATTATCTTCCGTAGCGTGAATATTTGTTCAATGGTGGACTTCCCCGGCTTGAAACCGCAGTGATAAGGACTTATCAGTTTCCTGACGATCAGTTTTAGGCGTTCACATAATACGGGGAAAGTATCTTATATGCGATGTTGAGAAGACTTTTAGCTCTGTAGTTGACGCAGTTCAGAGGGTCTCCTTTCTTCAGGATCGGGCAAACGTTGCAGAGGTTCAATTCATCGGGCATACTTTCGTCCGACCAGGTTTTACAGATGAGCTGGTGCATGCTTCTTACCAACTCATCTCCTCCTGCCTTGAAAAGTTCTGCGGCAAGGCCGTGAGCTCCAGCAGCATTGTTTGATTTAAGTGTAGATATCGCTTTCCTCATTTCATTCTGATCGCGTTGACGAGAATCTTGACTATCATCGTCACTGTTGAATGGCTCATTCTACCTGACAGCGGATGATTGATCATCGTCGCCGTTTAGCAGTCTGCAGAAGTGTTCCTTCCATATCCTCAGCACCGACTACGATTCTACTTCTATATTACCAGTTTCTACACTGCCGGCTTCTGTTCTGGTTTTGAAACCCTGGCATGTTCTTTTTACCTTTTCGTAAAATTTTCGAATATCATTCCTGCAATAAAGTCTCTCAATCTCCTTTGATCTACTGGAACTGTAGACACCACCTCTGACTTCATCTAGGGAATTCGTCCGCAAGGAACAAGAAGAAGTGCTCTAGTGAGGGAGCACTCTTCCCCCCACTCTCATCTGCTGCCGCCAAAAATCTTCCAGAGGGGTTGGTTACCCTATCTCTGACCAAGGTACTAGGCACTCAGCGGTCACCACGTGAAGGTTGAGAGTAGTAACATTTAGTTAGTTAGTTTAAAAAAAAATTGTCGGAAATAGAAAATGGCGGTCTGAACTTAATTTTTTGTTTTTATGGCGCTTGGATAATTCCAACTCCTTTATTTATATATTCTTCTTGCGAGATCTAAAATACGTTTTATCCACATAATTTGTGGAAAATTGGAAATGATGACATTACCTCTATTATACCTATACATACAACGTACGAGTATCTGCCTTCGTCCACTTTTTCAGATCTCTTCCATGAAAATTGGTTTTTGCTTTCCAAAGCTACCTATTTTGCTTGACGATCTTAGAAGAATTTGTAAACTGTCTATACTTTTCTAGAAAAAAGTCACAATAGGCGTTTTTCTGACATCATTACACTTAAATTGATAATAAAATGAAATGAAAATGAAAATAAATCAATAATCTAAAGCTAGAATGGGTTAAAGTATTACGGCAGAGTTTCCTGTAATCTCTGTCCAAATGCATTTCCTAGGTTTTTATTTTTTATCTTATTTTTTAACTAATATGTTAGAAGATGCTTTATTATTGGAAACTTACACCATACTCACCAAAAGCCACCATACTCGGAATTGTAACATACACCCAAAAGAGAAAATGCAAAACGAATACTTGGTATGATACATTGTCTTGGATACGACATTTAAGTTCCGCCTTTCCAGAGCCGGTTATTAATATAACCATTCTTTTTTTTTTACTCACTAATACTATTAATATTATAATGTCTGAAACGAGTCACCTTTGGCCCTTCTCCATGTCATCAGGGTTACAAAGAACTATTTTATCTTCTTTTGGAGCGTTCTTTCGATTATTAATTTGCTTTGTCTTTCGAGTTTTCTCAACGCCACTAGCCAATTCAATTTGTTTGAAATTTGGGTTCTTATAGAACATGTTGTGACCCTCGTTTATGCCAGCCACACTAGTCATTAGGCAAAACTATTCAATTTTGATGAATTTATTTTATGTTGATGGGCCTTTGGTGTATAAAGCTACATAATTACCATAGGAAGAGAAGACCTTGGAATTTTCAATTTCTATTCTTTACTAAAACTTATCAGTTTGTGTTAACAAAAATCCAAGGCAATTCATGGCTAACAAGCCAACCAGAAACCTGATTGACTATCATGTGTTCTAACATAATTGGAAAATATGTAGAAAAGGAAGACGTGTGCCCCCTCCGAAGCCTTGAAATACTTTGCACATTTCAAAACATCCTCTCACATAATTTACGTTCAGTTTTCTCCTATTAGTCACTCAAGACATTCAGTTCGTTTAAAAATACAATTCATCATTTGAAAAGTGTGAACAATACTAGTACGTTGTCATCTTAATCTATCTTATGTCCACCAGCTGACTAACTTATTCCAAGCACGTTGTACGCTATGCTTCGGCGGCGTTCTTTTCAAAGTGTTTTGCATTTTAAAGTAAACTATACACATATATGCATTACCTGCTAATTTAAGTTAAATCCCGTAATTAACATAACAAACAGACACCCCACCGCAAGGCGGGAGTTTTCTAAAACCAAACCGAACCGATGTGATCGACTACTAATCATTTGCTATTCTCTCTCTCGTTTTCTAGATGGCTCCAAACATAATAGGGAGCTCGTTCGTCTTAGCAGAGACCGCATTGAATTCTGATGACACGGGGAACAATAACAGAAAGCGTAACTCTTCAGTATGCGCCACCAGCAGCAGCACAACAACAGCCTCAAATGATCGCGTCCCTGGTGTGGGTGATCTGATTGTTACAAAAGATTGCGGAACTGCCGCCATTGCCACCGCCACCATAGAGAAACCAAAGAAAGAGTATCGGCTGGAGATTGTCTGGCGGAATGTTGCCATATTTGTTGTCCTTCATATGTTCGGGCTGTATGGATTCTATTTGTTATTTGCTGAGAGCGCCTATAAACAATACGTGTTTAGTAAGTACTGTGCATACTTTTCTATGGAGGCTAGTTTAAGCTATAACATTAATTAGTAAAAATTTGGAGAAAAATAAGTTTAAAATGGTCTTAATGACTTATTTACGAGTACAATCCTTATTGTAGCTGGGTAATAAGTTAGCTTTGTGTCGCTACATAATGTTGATCAATGTCTCAAGCTAGTAGCTAAGTCAAGAGCTGTCACAAATTCAATTCACATCTTAAGTGTGTCGCGAAGTTAAACTTAACCTTGACTTCGACTTCAAGGACAGATGCTCATTCTGTTCAGCACTTGAGTTCTTTTCTAAGAATACACTGTGTTTGTTGTCCGCTTACACAGATAGCCCGTTTTGAATTTTATTTCATTGGTTCTTTAAATGAATTGCCCAGACACATCGATGCCGTTTTTTCTTTTTGACAAAGAATTTCTCATTCACAACTCCTACATTTTCTTTTTTCGCTAAGTCCGGACTTGCACACGCATCAAAAGAAGCTAGTCCTTTCAAATTCATGGATGTCAAGATGCGGACTTAGAAAGGGTCAACGTGAAAATGAGAGGGATTGTCAGGATGAGCATTAAGAAAAAACCGGATAGAGAGTCACATCTTTTGAGCCAATCTATGAGTCACGACTTATGTATATCTTTATTCTCAAATTTTTATATTAAATTTATTTTTGATTCGAGGGAACTATGATGTGCGTTTAAATAAAGAAAAGAGAGTTGATATTTTTGATTTAGCGTGCAAATTTTATAAAATTAAGAACAGTCTAAAGTGAAATAGAAAATATAAATGACAGAATGCCAACGCAAAAAGGGTTAATGTGAGAATACGGAAAACTTCTACGATGAGCTTCCGAAGGATCATAGATCCTGTAAATTATAATACGACTAAGGCATCAAGAAGCTTAAGGTTTGTGTTGTATTATGAGGGGTTAAACTGTCAATTGATCACCACTTGTATCTTAACGACAAAGTACCTTCCTCTGACAATGGTATGCCAAGGATAGTTACATGTATACGACACGAGAGGTTACATGACGATCTCATCGTCATGTGCGACAAATATCTGTAAGGTTTCGAGGAATTCCAATTGTTGTCTTAACAATTTGTAAGTTAGCTGTGAAAACAGCGAAAGAACAGTCTTGGAAGAAGTTCGGCCAGGAAAGCGACAACATATCTGCAATCAGGGTGCTCCACCAATTGCCGATGGAAGAGGACACTTCAGAGCACTCAGACGTTTTGCGGTCCGTTGTAATACCAGCAACGTACATTCCTTTGGTTCTTTTTATGGCCGGGTGGCTTTTGAGAGAAGTGCGTTTTTGACCAGCCATCAGATAAACGATCCCTCGATATGACTAGGAATTGACGGTTGAATCAGAAGGCAGGTAGTCGTCGTAAAGTGACCATGATTGTTTACAGCTGTAATAAATAGTGTCAGGGAGAAACTTTAAGAAGGAAAAGAATGACAATCAAACAGGAGCTTACAGCACAAAATAAAAGAAAAAGAAAATTGGTTTCTGGAGAAGAGAGTGGTGATCATTTCGGATTCCTCAAGCTTGAGCTCATGTTATAAAATAATAATATTTGGCGCAACAGCTCTTTTAGTGCCAGGGCCTAGCTTTTCGCAACCACTCATGTTGTGTGCGTTATATTTTTCACACGAATGGAAGGAAACTACAGTTTAATGTCGAATCCGAACGGTGATTTGAGAAGCTTTTTCGTGACGACAATACTCTCGGATGTTTGTCGGACGCTCGCGAGAGGTGGGACCGTGAAAAAACTTTTTGGTATTTTCTAGGATTCGAACTTGGAACCTCATGCGTAGTGATCCGACACACTTACCAAAGGATAAGTGGCCTATTGAAAATATACTCTATACATAGGTTTGATTTATTTCAAACTGCAGCGATAGATGTTGGCCTGAAATGAAATTCTACATGGTGAAATTTAATCAATTAAATAATACACCTGCAAACAAAATGTCCTTATAAAAGCATGTATCAAACAGTGTTTTTAGATCTAGTCTTGATACCTAAAATTCAATACAAAAAAGGTCCTAATTATCAATACTAAGCGCCATATTAATATATAATCAACTAAAAGTAGTGCAATCACTGCGATCGTCTTGCATTTAAATTGCAAAATTTTTGCTCTATTGGCAGGGTCAGCAACCCATTTGAATAACAATTGGTTAATTAATAAATTAAAAATCGAAATACAACCGTATGCCATCGAAATTTTATGAATGAAAATACACATTACAATGTTTTGGACTTTCCATGTCTCTATGCCGTAAAAAGTTAATGTGACACTCGAAATTTATGATCGTTATTGAACTAAGATGAAGTTCAAGTTTAATCGAATCGAGGTATCTTTATACATTTCTCTATAATCACAGATAATTTACATAGAAATTTGGGTAACATCCGAATCGATGAACCAAAAATCATCGCGTGATGGTAAATGTATGCCGATCGAAACTGGATTTTGGAAAAAATGAAAAAAAAATTCATCCATGCAACCTATAAGAGATCACTTTCGTTTTCGTTTGACAACTGCTGATTAATATGTGTATTCACAGAAATTTGCATAGCTTCCTGGATAGTAGGGATTTTTGTGCTAGACATAGGGAAACTGGTATTGGGTGTCTCCAGATGTTTTATTCAAAAAAAAAAAAAAGAACCAGGATGGCATAGTATTTAGAAAATGTTCAGATACGTTGATATTTATTTTTAGATACATTGTTCAAGCCTGATCTACGCGTGTTGATGATACTATTCAAATCATTAAGTTTATGATAATAGCGCGCGTGAATTTGAATTTTTTATAATTAGGTTTATGCATTATGTATGTATAGTTTTACATTTTTTTTCAGGAAATAATTCTGCCGGAATTGATAGGCCGGTATCATATCTTTAAGAACCTGATTCTTACGCCTTTTGTCAATCAACATTGAAGATATTTCATTCTATGTCATTTGTGGACATTGTTTGGCTTTATCTCAAGATTGAATTTAAAAAAGTCTTTGTTAATGGCTCATGACCTTAGAGGGCAGGTAGTCGTCGTAAAGTGACCATGATTGTTTACAGCTGTAATAAATAGTGTCAGGGAGAAACTTTAAGAAGGAAAAGAATGACAATCAAACAGGAGCTTACAGCACAAAATAAAATAAAAAGAAAATTGGTTTCTGGAGAAGAGAGTGGTGATCATTTCGGATTCCTCAAGCTTGAGCTCATGTTATAAAATAATAATATTTGGCGCAACAGCTCTTTTAGTGCCAGGGCCTAGCTTTTCGCAACTACTCATGTTGTGTGCGTTATATTTTTCACACGAATGGAAGGGACCTACAGTTTAGTGCCATATCCGAAGGGCAATTTATTTTGAGAAGTTTTCTCGAAACAACAATACTCTCGAATGTTTGTCAGATGTTCGCAAGAGGTTGGACCGTAAAAAAACTTTTTGCTGTTTTCTGGTATTCAAACTTAGAACCTCACGCGCAGTGATCCGACACACTAACCACTTACGCCACGGCGCCCACTCAGCGCCGTTATGTTGGTTAAATATTTAGGGACTACATAAGTGAAGTGCAATGGTGAGGTGCAGGAGAGTGCCATTGTCTAAGGTATAATATTGTGATATTATAATCTGGTGATGGGCGCCTTGGCGCAAGTGGTTAGTGTGTCGGATCACTGTGCGTGAGGTTCCATGTTCGAATCCCAGAAAATACCGACAAGTATTTTTCATGGTCCTACCTCTCGCGAACGTCTGACAAACATCCGAAAGTATTGTTGTCAAGAGAAAGCTTTTCAAAAACGTGTTTTATGGGATTCGAGCATTGAACTTCACGCGCAGTGCTCCGATACACTAACCACTGCGCTACGGCACCCACGAAAAATAGGAAAATGTTATAAATGATAATAACGTCGATTCCATCTAAATAACATTTTTCAATTTAATACATTATTTTTCATTTTATTACTCAGGTGATTGCCCAACAGTGAGATGTCGGAGTGGAGAATGTTTTTTTTAAACTTATATATAATTCATTTGGCTGGAAAAATTTATTTCGCACTGTTGGGTGATGATATGTCTATGACATCAGGTAGGAGGGAAAAAAAATACTGTGAATCAGAAGCAAAAGACAAAGGTAACAAAAATCTCTCCAGTTATCTGGACGCCACCCCAGGAGTATTTCTAAAACATAAAATCTGAGTTAAAAAAAAAACCACTACACCAATCTTTCTCTATATCTCTCTATCCTTCCCAACACCCGCACTGTGTGTTAACATGTTAAGGGTATAGTATACTGTACAAAAAAATATGGGCCTAATGCAAGGAATCGTATAATTACTAGAATAGAATGTCCTCAACTAGATAAATTCTAAATTTGTTCCCACTGTTTTAAGGAGTAATAACCTACTATGTCTTATTTCAAATTGTCCTTCAATATCACCCGATATGTACAATTCATTCAACTTTGGATAGATTCATTATAATTAAATAACCCCAAACGATTAAAATCTCATTAAAATGTATTCCAAGCACACAATGCCTTATAAAATAAAATCGAGATTTTGTCTATAAAAAGAATGAAATGTATGTTCATTCTAAAATAAGACATTTTTTCGTTCTTTTCACTTTGCATCTCGTGAGTTGCTGAACGAATACAAATGTTTGACGTAGTTCATACTTCACATTAAAACCGCCCGCTATAGATTATGAGGTTTGAATTTATAAAAAGTCAACGGACGTTCGACTTTCTATACGCTGCGTGTTCAATTGAAGTGTTAAGCCTTTGCTATGACATACGGTATCGGAGGATTGGTTAGCGGTTGAAGCCTTCCAAACGCATGGCATTTATTATACGCACGTAGTATTGGGAAGTAGAATATGTGCAGACAGACGGTAGAAGTTTTAATGGTTCTAATTAATAGTAATAATAAAAAAAAGTGATTGACCCACTTGCAGAATATGGTAGACAACAACAGTAACGTAAGAAGAGTTGTAGGGAATTTCCCGAATTTTGTGCTGTGATCACAAGGTGGAGTTCTATAATGAAAGCACGTGGCAAGGGCACTGATCGAGGTGCGTTGATAGAGTTTGAGTAGAATGGTGACATTGTTCGAATTGGTTAAATGGGTAGATGACTTGTTTTGTTACTTTCAGTATTGGACCTTGTCAGTTTCGTTTATTTGGGAGTCATAAAGGGGGAATATTCATTGCTCTCAAAGACTTATTACTCACGAATAAGCCCTATCACTCTTGAATTTAAATCAAATCGAATCGTGAAATATCCGCTTTTAAGTATCTACGTTCGAGTTTGCCGTTTATAGGAGCATATAAATGGCAATCCGTAAATGGTGGGATTATGATCATATGGTATCCATTCGATATACCTACGAGGTGAACGCTAGATTATTTACTTTACTGGATAAATCAGCTTATGAGCAACCTTACAAGGTAGAGCGTCACCAAGTAAAGGTAGTCACTATTTGCAAAGGAACTAGACGGCAATGTTTGCTGAATCCTCCCATTTTATGAGATATTCATTGCATCCGTTTTTAGCACAACAAAGAAACACATCCCTAAGGGTTTCCGGAAATAATACAGATTTAGATAGAGTCACGAAAGGGTAGGGTCTCTGGAAAGCAGTGACAATATAATGTATATAAATCTCAGCGGTATGTGACTGTTTATCTGATTGAGATGAAACTTTGGGAAATTGATATTTAAATGACGGCAAAGGTTTGATATGATACTTTCAGTGCGAGTAACATCATCTGTCATAAGAGTGCCTTGTAATGCATCCCGGGTTTTTGCTAGTATTAAATAAAAAATAAGCATTGAATCTCTCATTTCCTCAACGCTTATAAGGGCATATGAGTGATGGCTCTTCATAAATCTGGCAAACCCACTAGAAACGTTGATGGCTGTTGGCCGATGTTCTGAGTGTTTGCTCTAAGATTTTAGAACCCGTTGTCAAAATTCAAATCCCAGTGGAGCAGGCTAGTTTCAGACTTGTACGAATTTGCACTAATCAAGTTCTTCCCCAACAACCTTCATTGAATTCAGAAAAGATTGAAAAGATCTTCTGTATTGGTCGACCTAACTGCAGGTTACGATTAATGTCTTAGATTGTGTGCTCTCACGGTTTTTGTTGGAATGTAGATTCGAAAGCAATTAGCTGGTCTGCTAAAGTAATCTCACTTCGAGCAGTTTAAGATTCCACGTGGGTGGTAAATCGTACTCTGATTTAGCAATCTGAGGAAAATGTTTTGTTTGTGTCTATGAGCCTCCTATCCATCAAAAAGAAAATTCAGTGACATTCTTTAACGCTTATTCCTTTTTCTTTCAGGTTACGCATACGGCATTTTTGGTGGTTTTGGCGTCACAGCGGGTGCGCATAGACTGTGGTCGCATCGTGCATACAAGGCCAAATGGCCAATGAGGGTCTTTCTGATGATCTGTCAGTCGGTTGCGTTTCAAAACAGTATCTTTGAATGGGTACGCGATCACAGGGTCCATCATAAATTTACCGACTCGAATGCTGATCCTCATAACTCTCGTCGTGGATTCTTTTTCTCCCACATGGGCTGGCTAATGTGCAAAAAGCACCCCGATGTCAAGGAAAAGGGCAAACAAATTGACATGAGCGATCTCGAAGCCGATCCAGTTATCATGTTCCAAAAGAAGTAAGTAACATAGAAGCAAGCCAAGAGGTCACCAAATTTTACATTTTCTCTTCATAGATACTATTTCTTTATAATGCCATTTTTTTGCTTCATCGTGCCTACGCTAATTCCATACTTATACATGGGTGCATCGTTGAAAGTATCCTTCTTTATGTGCTCCATGCTTCGTTACGTTCAATCATTGCACTACACTTGGTTGGTGAACAGTGCTGCGCATTTCTACGGCATGAAGCCATACGATAAATTCATCACATCCACCAACAACAAGTGGGTATCGCTTGTTGCTAATGGTGAAGGATGGCATAACTATCACCATGTCTTCCCCTGGGACTATAAAGCAGCTGAACTGGGCCAGTACAGATACAATTTTTCAACTGCATTGATTGATTTCTTTGCTAAGTTTGGTAAGTTTTAAATAAAAATTTTCTGTATATTTTCATGCTAACAAGATTTCTTCAAGGGCTTGCATATGACCTCAAAATGGTCTCGGATGAGATGATTCGTAAGAGGGTGCATCGTACTGGTGATGGATCTCACGAATACTCTTCGAATGACATCAATAATAATTCAAGGACAGAAGAGATGCTTCTGCAACTGGACCATGAAAACGAGGAAAACCTTATTTGGGGTTGGGACGATACGGATATGCGAGAGGATGATCGTCAGGGAGCGCGTATTATTAAGAAGGATAATTAGGGACCTATTTGCGTTAAGTTATAGTATTTTTTGTTAAATAGCATTTAAGCATTTTTGTATATAAAAGGAGTAGAAATGGTGCCTGACACATTGCATGAATTTGTAAGATGTAGAATTTAAGCCGCCCCCTATTGCGGGTGACTGGGTTTATGCTATACGATCTTTTGATGAATCGCTTAATTAGAACAACAAAATAAATAAAAATCAGTACAATAATGTGTTTGCATTAAATAGTGAGTGTAGAAAATCCATTAATCTGAAAGCGCTATCTATTTGACAACATGAAGAGAATTTAAGTTGTCAATACCTTTCTCGAGCGGTTGGCACTTCTTCCAATTGCCAGCCATTTTGTTTCCGGCTTTGCATTTATTCTCGAAGCCATGGGGAGAAATGCAAACCGCGGTACGTATATACGCATACAAGAAAATTAAATTTGTAAAATTGGTTACATCATTTATAAAAACAAACGTGTGAGTTTAGTTCAACCCTTTCTTTGCCTATGACAGCGATATCTGTGCGTAAAACCTGAAGATCCACCTGGATAAATTCCAATTCCACCGTCTAGCGGGTAAAACACTTTCACCAGGAAAAAAAAAAAATATAACAAGTCACATATATTTCTTAAATTTCCAATTATATTTCCAAACTATACATCGCTAGGCATAATAAGTTCACTAGATCAAAAATTTCACAGAATTTGCACAACTAATGGTGCGAATAAGTCACCTGTGTTGCCTCGTTATCATTATTCATTACATGAGTCCTAGCTGCGTAGAATAGTGCAGCCATAAACGCGCTGTTATTCATAATAGCAGTCATAATGGTGGCCATTTTCAAAGCTGGTAACACGAATGGTAAGAAAGTTCCCAACAAAACCGCTGGCATTACCATCACCGGAACTGCCATCTGAATCATCATATCCTTATATGAACCTTCTTTCTTCTTATTTTTATTCTTCTTCCTACGCTTACCGTGACCATCCTTACTTCGTCCAGTGATGATTTCTTGAATGTATCCTGCAGAGAAACTTCATATGACACTGCACATTTAAAAATCATAAAATAAATCTATTTTGCTTACTCACTTTTCGTACTCTTCTTCAAGGTCAATTTAATTTTATTCTCCTTACTCGGAATGATTTTTACCATAATTCCAGGCAAGAAATGCAACTGAATATTTCGATTTTTAAAGAACCGCTTAAAATTCCAAATCACTCGTTGAGTCAATTCTGCATCGGAAACTCGTGATAGATTCCCTTTGACCAAACTTCCCATATTCACATCGTCGTCACCGAAAAATTGATTAAGAAAATCCTTTGTGAGATTTCCACTGCGTGGATAAATCTTTCGTCCTTCCATCTTTTGCAGCAGAAAAAGTTTGGTGCAGCGCAGAATGCTGAATTTACGAACACACTCTAAAATTCTCTCTGGCGTAGACGCCCGAAGGTATGTCACAGTTTTTGTCACTTCATCGCCGTATTTCTTCGAGCTGCTAGAGCCGCCATCTATTGTCAAATTTTCAGAACCGGTTAAATTATTTTCAATTACCCGCTGGTTCGAGGGTGCGATAAGGCAAATCACGTAAAATCCGATTAATATCGTAAGTGATTGCATTTTAAATTGAGAGACTTGATAAATTTAATAGATCCCGAGGAGAACTGATGAACTTGTTCGTCTAAAGCCAAGAAACAGACTGCGGAGTGCACTCAAGGATGAGACTTTCAAGATCACTTCGGCATCACGGAACGTAGGTGCGCAAACGTCTGTGGTTTGTAGGGGATTTTCTTGTTTTTCCTGGGGAATATTTAGGTTGCACTTATGGAAAGTTGCACACAGAGATTGCCATTAGATAATGGAAGATGAATCTGATTCTGATAAAGTGAGCCATTGGAAGTGGACCATTGGAAACGGATTGGATTGCATTTTATACATTTCCCGGGGGAGGGAGAGACTTATGATCGGTCTAGATGCGGGGTCAGCTTTTATTGGCCGTGGTCGTGACTTTATGATACTATTTGTGTGACGTAACGTCTTATATAAGAAGTGGATTTTACATGCGTCAATAGTTTTGATAAAGAAACCGTTTTGTGGCCTGATAGTGCTTCAGGGAATCGATAAGACCCAAATTGCACTGGAATTGTTAAAGCTCAATATTGCTTCGCAGTAAATCAGAGCATAATCTTTATATACGTTGTTAACGTTTGTTTAGTGTAAGTATTCCTTATTGCCAGTGACAGCCAGCGCGCGTGACTCTCCTCGAAACCTGATGGAATTGAGTTACATACATATGTGGATCGTGGCCATGACATTAACATCAATTGCGAGGTATGCTGTCTCTCATAGTAAAAGCGGAACAAAATGTGCGTAACTGTTAGGTGATATACTTTAATTGAAAATCCATTAATTAATTGGATAGCAATTGAAGCTGGTAACGCATCTAGATACAAGATTTAAAACAGATTATTTATTTGGATAGTAAAATACGAGTCGTATCAGAATTCATCTTGTAAGAATCTACTAAATTACGAGTATAAGACCATGTCGAGCACAACTAATCAGACGAAGTTTTCACTTATCATTTAGGCTGTTATTTACGAGTATCGATTCTGGATATGAAAGCAGATGTACGACGACAATCCATTCAATTAAGATTGCATCTAAGTAAAAAAGACGTTAAATAGGCTCTTTGAACTGACTAGATTTGGAAGTGAATGATAGGATTTTCTGTTCTTTCTTGGTAAATGAAAGAAGACATAAAGACGATTTAAGCAATTGAGAAATGCACAGCTACTGTTCGCGTTTTACCACTTAGACGCATTCTCTGGAAAGTAGGTACGGTGAGAGTCAGAACCGTATTTTAAAACAATTCGAAAAATAAAGAAGCCCAAAAGAATTTCACAGCCATTAAGTTGCAACCATTGACAAGGTAACCTCAAGTTGGTAAATTATTTTAATCTTCACCCGCAGAAAATTCAACCTACTCAAGAGCTCAATCCTTAGAAAATCCTCGTGAGATTCATTCAGGGTTATAGGGCAATTTTTCTTAGAAGATGAGGCTGGCAATGCGGTTGTGGTCAAAAGTGCAAGGGATCGAAACATGCTGCAAAGGTTTTTTTTTTGACCAATTGGTAGGCATGCGCCTTGATCAAATGTGGTTCCAACAGGGCGATGCCACATGTCATATAACCGCAGAAACAATGACTTTAGGTTGAGTTAAGATAGGTGGCTATCCTCCCTAATCGATAGGATTCACTTAGACCAAATGAGGTCCATTGTGTCACCACATGAGCTTGTTATTTCCATTACTCTTGGAACCATTTTGATTTTTGGACTAATTTCCAGATGGTGTTGATATCCGACTCGGCAATATCTGTAAGTTCCTCAAAGAAGAATTCCCCAAGAGTTTGTTTTCTATCTGAGGATAGTGCTAGGCAGCCGGAGAGCAAGGGAAAGGGAGATTCCTTCTCTTCTTCGTCCATACAGCTGCGACAAAAGTCATTGGCCGGAATTCCAAACCTTGCTGTCTACCTGCTTAGTACGTAGTGATCAGTAAACAGTCCAACTAGGATACTTTTGGGTGGTCTGCCGTCTGGTGCCACACCTGATTTTCGCCTTCCGCACTTTATTCCTTGAACAGATTGTACATCTTGTTTTCATAGTTACAGCACGATTGGGCTCAATTAATGGCCGATTGTTTTTAAAAATATCTCCGAGGAGAACCTGGAGATTTGCAAGGAAAGTTAAACAAGAAAATGTTTCTTCCCCTTGGGGCGTGATGAGTTCCAGTGAGAGTTTTTTTTTTTGAGAAAATGACGCCTTTTTGGCGGTTGATTTGATGCGATTTTCAGGAGAACATATCAGTTAAGACCCACTATATTAAGGATACCATTAAACATATCCATCAGCTATCGTTTGGTCCGTCTGGATACACTGTACCTATGAGAAAGTTGGTACATCAAATCAACACAAATATCTTCACGCATATTGCATAGTTATTGTAAAAGAGATTTTGCTTGCGTTAAATGCGAAGGAAAACATCCCACAAATAATTGTCCTCTAAAGATGACGAGAAAGCAAAATGCATCAACTGTCATGGTGATCACCCAGCAAATTATAGAGGTTGTCCGATGGCAAAAGAATATCAAGAAAGGAAAAGTAAAGCTACTAAAATCAACCAACGAAATGCATCCAATAATAAAAGCAAGCAACAAGTAAACGCTGAAAACAAGAAACTAGACAAAGTGCCAATTGCTGCTAAAACGAACACACCAACTGTAGAAAGTAAATCATATTCCCAAATTGTGAAAAATACACGAAAGGAAGAGGAAATATCGGTAAAGGAAATGCTTATTACTATTATCCAAAGATTGGATAATCAGGATAAAATTATTAAAGTGCTGAGCAAAGAAGCAGGAAAAAAAACAACAAAATATTAATGATTAAAAATAATCTAAATGTCGCAACGTGGAATGCAAATGGTTTACTCCAACATATCCCTGAATTTTAGGTTTTTCTATGTAACGAAGATATTGATGTTTGTCTGATTTCTGAAACTCATTTCAAACAGGGAACTAAGATTAGAATTCCTGGGTATCTTTGTTTTCACTCTCCTCACCCAGCTGACAGTGCCAGGGGAGGGAGTGCTGTGATTGTGAAAAGTACCTTGGATCATTACGAATTGCCAAAAATAGCAAAACAAACAATGCAAGTAGCGACAATAAACATAGAAACTAAAGGCAAGAAGTTTAAAATAGCTGCGATATACTGCCCACCCAAGCACTCGCCTACAGAGGAAGACCTAATAGATCTCTTCCAAATGTTAGGTTACAACTTCATCATCGGTGGTGATTTTAATGTAAAACATACATATTGGGGGTCAAGACTAATAACAACAAAAGGCAGGAAGCTCTACAAATCAGGGCAAAATTTTAACTGTGAATTTATTTCATCGGATCATACATCTGTAATTCTAGCAGTCAATGGTTTATCGATAGAACAGATAAAAAACCCACGACTAACAAACAAAAGAACGAACTGGTGTAAATTCAGAGAACTTCTCGAAGGTTTCATTAACCTTAGGTCCCCACTAGTCACAATAAAACATATTGACATTGAAACAGAACAATTCATTGCCGATGTGCACAGGCAGCAGAAGATAGTACACCCACTTATCAAATAAATAATAGAAAATCACTAGGTTATGATCTTATAACTGCTCAAATCTTGAAGGAACTTCCTCCAACTGCATTGTTTAAACTCAAGCTTATAATTAATGCTTGCTTTAAACAAAGGTATGTCCCACATCACTGGAAGATAGCAGAAATTATTGTTATTCTTAAACAAGGTAAGCCTTTATCAGAAGTTACCTCATATAGGCCAATCTCACTTTTACCGTTATTTTCAAAACTTTTCGAGAAACTCCTTCTTAAAAGGTTAGACCCAATTATAGAGCAAAGAAAGCTTATCCCTACCCATCAATTCGGGCTTAGGAATAAACACTCGACGATAGACCAGGTGTATCGTATAACTAATGTTATAGAATAGGCACTGGAAGAAAAACAAATTTGTTGTGCAATATTCTTAGACGTTGCACAGGCTTTTGATAAAGTTTGGCATAAGGGTTTAGAGTACAAACTTCATAGAGATCTACCTAGACAGTACTATGAGATCCTTAAATCTTATATAGGTAATAGATTCTTTAGTGTTCGTTATGGCTCAGCGTATTCTGGACTTAAAGAAATACAAGCAGATGTTCCACAGGGAAGTGTTCTACGATCCACCCTGTATTTATTATATACGCGTGATATACCGCATGCGAGTGATACCATGATAGCCACATTTGCAGATGACACTGCTCTTCTATCAACAGATGGATGTGTGGCTAAAGCTACAGAAAAGCTACAAAATTCAATTAACGAGATATGTGATTGGACGCAGCGATGACTTAATGAGTCAAAGTCCATCCATATCAATTTTACAAATAAAAAAATTACGAATCTTCCCGTGGTTATTAATAATCAAGTAGTTCCTTACTCTAACACAGATAAGTATCTCGGTATGAATCTGGATGCTAAACTGAAATGGAAGGAACATGTGAAAAAGAAAGTAGAAGATCTAAATATTAGATATAGAAAACTTTATTGGTTGTTAAGATATAACTCAGAACTGTCCACTGAGAATAAAATCCTATTATACAATCAGATATTAAGACCCGTTTGGACATATGGTATCCAATTATGGGGTTGCACAAAGAAAACAAATGTTCAAATGTTGCAAACATTTCAAAATAAGGTCCTTCGGGGAATAGTGAATGCCCCATGGTACATTAGAAATAGTGACTTGCATCGAGATTTGCAGATCGACCTCGTAGTAGATACAATTAAAAAAGTACGCAATGCGTCACAACGAGCGTTTGCAGATGCATATCAATCCTGAGATAGACGATGTCTTAAATGTACGAAATAATATTCGTAGGTTAAGAAGAACCAAGCCCCATGAACTTTTTTGACAATTACGAGAGCCTGTATTTAAATCATAATACCTTCTCAAACCCGACTTAACGTTGAAAATAAAATCTTTGTCGATCACTAGTTGATTGGTCATGATCAAGGAGGTGTTTTTAGTGCGGTTAGAGTCCCACACCACTTTAGGTTTCTAACCCCACTGTGTCTTTCGAGATTTTCACCTTCATAAAAAAAAGCATATTGTAAAAACGTATTTTTTGAAACTAAAACACGAGGAACACGTTGAATGAATCGTGGCAATAACATAGTAAGAAAACACGAAAACTCGAAAATATTGTAGTATTCCTACCCTGGGGTCTAGGGGACCCGGTAGTTGTTATATTATATTGTAATATTCTTGCTGGGGTTCGTTTAAATAAAACCTTCTTTTGTGTATTTTAATCGTTTATTTATTATCAAACACCAACTTTACTTTAACACAATAGTCAATCACTTTATTCTTTATTTATTTCAAAATAAACGGTCGCTACAGATTTATTTTCACAATGTCGCTTGCTTTCACCACTGGTCGGATATCTCTTGTAATCGCTGTATTCGCTTATAAACAACTGTGTCGACGTTGGTTGTGGTATGGGTATTTATAGGAAATTGCAAGGGGTTCTAGAACATGCTGGATGTTTTTCCGGGTGAATTGAGGATCATGGAATATTGGGATATTGTGTGGAACAATTGTGGAACGTAAGCACACCAGGTTGGAACGTAAGCACATCAGGTTGGAATATTTACTACTAGTAGGCAATAGATGTCGTTGCACAGTTTGAGATATAGTGGTTTAGTTTTTGGTACACAAACCATCCTGTAGTCAATGCTACAATATGTTACGACTGCACCACACGCGCGCTTGAAAATGACTGATGAGGAGATGCCTACTGATGTTTTAAGAGATTACCTTGAATGGCGCCATCGTGCGTTTGGTAGTTTAACATATATTTACGAAAGTTTAGTTCGTGCATCGCCCTGGGCCTCAGGGTAAGGCTTAAGGGTTAATCTCAAGACGGTCGGAGGTCAATTGCGATTTAATCGCATGGGCATGTGGTAGTATCTGAAATCCAACTACTGAACTGAAACATGAAATTCCTGCATGAAAATGTGAAGAAAGTTATTAATTTCACTACTCCGTCGACAGATGGTAGCGCAAGTTTGTTAGATATGTAGAAGGAACAGCTGTTATGTTGTAAGTGTTAAGTTCCCAACATGAGATTAATATGCCTTACACCACTATTATTTTAACCGCCTCAACTGTTGTTTTATTTCAAAATTATATCCTGCGTACAATTTGGGATACCTTTATTTTCAAACTCATAACATGCGAAAAGTTACAAAACTTTATTTTAGTATGACAATCGACTTTTTTTTTGACTAATATCTTAAATAGCCTGGGCGTTCTATTAATAAGTTTTTGCATGATGTCTTGCTTATTTTGGACAAGTCTTGTGTACATTTCGGTCTAATCACAACAACGATGAGCTTTAAATCAACTGACTGAGGGGGTTAATTCATAACTCTCAGCTTTCTTTTCACCGCCATTCAAATTTTACATAAAGTGGATGATTGTTTAGGATCGTTGAATTTCTGGAAAACGAATCATTTACCAATGGTCTTTCTTCCAGATAGTAAAGCAAGCTGTTCAAAAACCTTTCTGTAGCTCTATGTCCAGCTTTTATGTTTTCTCCTAAATTTTCGTTATATCGCCCAACAAAACGTTCCCAAGTCATTACTGGTCCACCACCGCCCTTACTGATGGCACACTCCGATGCGCTTTTTCCGGTAAATCTAACGTTTTCTATAGAATTGCGAGTAGGCTTAAACGCTTCATCCCCGTTGATATCCGCATCAATATCAGGCGTTTCTAGGAACATATCTATGACATTTCGTTTGCTTACAACAACTACTGTACGCTTCTAAGTTGAAGTAGTTTTTCTACCATACCAACATTCTTATACTTCAGAAATTAATGTTATCGACATATAGCGGTAAGCGCCTTCTATCTATGTTACCAGATATAGTCTAAGGGCTGGTGAACGTTTCTGAAACGTCATTTTAGCACAGGAAATTAGAAATTAATATATTTTTTTGTTAAACTTGAGCTAATGATCATAAATATCAACGTCTGGCCGCTGTCCGTTGGTGCGTTTGGAGGGGGCTGGGCCCCAAAGACGTCGAAAAAATGGATGCGGTCACGTCATTTCAGCAAAGTTGATTTTTTGTGTATGAGTAGTTTACTTTTTTATATAACATATTTTACCACTGCCAGACATTTTGGTCGGGTCCGAAAGGGTGCCAGACAGGCTGAAACCTGCATAAAAATGAGGGTCGGTAACGTCATAATGGCAGGGCTAATATTTTTTTTTTCAATCGTTAATTGAGATCACCGTGAGTAATTATTCACAACTGCCAGACGAAAATCCCGGGTCTAACATCCTGCCAGACGCAAGCGAAGTTTGGATGTCGCTACTAAAGCGATGTGCGATTAATGTATCTAATAGCCGATTTTCATCGAAACCATTGAAGCATTTGAAAACTTACTAGGTGTATCTTATAGGAAATTGAATTTTAATTTTAATAATTAATTAATTAATTTTAATTTTTCATTTATCCAGTAGAACAGAAGATATTTTAAGAAGTGTGAGTAGCCGCGATACGAAACCATTTGTTTCGTATTAAGATACCATTTTCCTACAAAATACATCGTAATTCTTCTTCCTTCAGCTGTTCTACCTGGGAAAAATAAAACAATCATATTTTCAATAATTTGCGGTTTTTTTATTGGTTTATGCAATATGAATGATTTGGAAGAATATAACTTCCTGTATTACGATATTTGAATCTTGTATATCATTGTCTTCTTCGTCGTCAGGTTCAGATCCATCATCAGCTAAATTAAAGAATTGAACAATTTTTTTTAGTTCGCATGGAATAATCAATATGCAATAATATTGCAATAAAAATAATGCATTATAATATTCATAATGTATGTACCTAAATTCTCGTTTTCATTATAAATATCAGGAGGTTGGATTACAACGTTTTTGACTAAAGCAAGTAATTGATCACCGTCGAGCCAAAGAAACTCATATACACCATTAGATTCCAACCATCCATTTTCATTTGGGGAAAAAATTAGTTGGATTTTTTAAATGTGCATTTCTCCAAATATTTGAAATATAATGAGCCCATAAGAAATGTTGACGCAGCTCTAATTTACAAGGTGTCAAATTCCCAGCGTCAACATTTTTAAATTTTATATGGAAATCGTCATTCATGTTCAAAATGATCTTCGTTTTCCTTTTCTGTAAAATGTAGCATTGTAATCGCAACCAGTTGCTGCGTGAAATCCTGGTAAAGAATTACATGAAGACTTTCTTAGAGCATTAAACAATTTGGATAAATCTACAAATCGTTGTGAATTTCCAACGCCAACCTTCATACAAATGTTCAGAGAGCTCTTTAAATGTTCCATGTTACCTAACATGATCACAATAACGTTTGTATCTGAGCATTTTATTAAAACATTCGCATCTTGATCGGTGTTGCAAACATATAAGACGAATTTGGTGTCAGCTTCTCCATGTTTTTCACAAGATAAATTGTCTTCCACAGTTTTTTCACTTTCCATTGTCAGATTTAAAACAGTAACAAAATTCATAATTTATGTATACAGTCTTTGTTTCGATAAATGGTGCCATGTCATCACTAGCCCAATGGATTGCTAAGAAATTATCCATCGGTTTCTTAAATTTAATATTTTTCAGTTCCTTTACAAAATCTGTTGGACGTACTTGATCTGGCCCAGAAATGACGTAGTTGTGGCTGTCCAAGCTATCTCTCAGAAGATGTTCTCTATCTTTGATAGATGGTGAAAAATAAGGATCGAAAATGATATCGATTCTGGGTGCGGAATACCTAGTAGCCATTTGGAAAATTTTTTTTCGAGATGTTGCTAAATTTTCTTGCAACTTCCTTAAAGAGATGCAACATGAAAAAGCCATCGATAATTACAACATCAATATTCCGTACTACCTGACTATCAACTTTTGTCTCCAACAATTTCATGAGAACATATTTATCGGTTTTACAAATTGTTCCATCTAAATGGCACATTGATAAAGGAACAGGCGTCAAAGAATACGATAAAACTTTTGCAATATCTATATTTGGTTTCATTGAAATACGCAAAAGTTGTCCGAATAGATCCCGTCGCATACGAATTTCTTGTATTTTGCCAGCAACTTCCTTTTCCCTGCAGTTAAAAAGGTTAAGATTTCATTTTTTCTGACTGGTTTTTCAAGACAGTCAGGGTTTTCAGCCAATAAAAAAAACCGCAAATTATTGAAAGCACGATTGTTTTGTTTTTCCCAGGTAGAACAGCTGAAGGAAGAAGAATTACGATGTATTTTGTAGGAAAATGGTATCTTAATACGAAACAAATGATTTCGTATCGCGGCTACTCACACTTCTTAAAATATCTTCTGTTCTACTGGATAAATGAAAAATTAAAATTAATTAATTAATTATTAAAATTAAAATTCAATTTCCTATAAGATACACCTAGTAAGTTTTCAAATGCTTCAATGGTTTCGATGAAAATCGGCTATTAGATACATTAATCGCACATCGCTTTAGTAGCGACATCCAAACTTCGCTTGCGTCTGGCAGGATGTTAGACCCGGGATTTTCGTCTGGCAGTTGTGAATAATTACTCACGGTGATCTCAATTAACGATTGAAAAAAAAAATTAGCCCTGCCAATATGACGTTACCGACCCTCATTTTTATGCAGGTTTCAGCCTGTCTGGCACCCTTTCGGACCCGACCAAAATGTCCGGCAGTGGTAAAATATGTTATATAAAAAAGTAAACTACTCATATACAAAAAATCAGCTTTGCTGAAATGACGTGACCGCATCCATTTTTTCGACGTCTTTGGAGCCCAGCCCCCTCCAAACGCACCAACGGATAGCTGCCAGACGTTGATATTAATGATCATTAGCTCAAGTTTAACAAAAAAATATACTAATGTCATGTGCTAAAATGACGTTTCAAAAACGTTCTCCGACTAATATATATTGAATATGACCCACAAATGAAAAAATTAGTTTATGCAATATCTATTAGGAAATATGCAGATACATATATAAAGATGTAAATACGTATAATTATCTTTACTGAGTTAAAGGCACTAGACTAAAATTCCAAATTCCCATACGTTTTCGGGGAAAACGAAAACTTTAAACTTGTTTCTGAGAATCTGTGAAAATCGACTTAGGCGGTTTTACCTTGTGTTCGCAGATAGATGTACCTATGTACTTTCTGCCTAAGGCGAATTTACTGTAGAACTTGGTTAGTTCGTCGTTGAATCTACTTCTTCATAGGCCGTCAACACACATGGACAATGCCCACATGTCAGCGCCGTAAGGTTGGACTGTGAAGTTTATAATCTTATTCATTCATCTGATCAAATTGTTGAAATAAGTGTGTGTATGGCTTACCAGATGTTGGACTTAAGTTTAGACATTTCTACCCTCTCTTCATTTTGGTAAGGTGAAGTGACGTTTTTACTACCATCGTCAAGGTTGAATGGTTAATTTTGCCTGACAGCATAATGTTGGTTTTTGTTGGCAATAAACAGTCTGCAGAAGTGGTTTCTATGTTTCCAGCACCGACTGCGGCCCTATTAAAGGACCTCCTTCTTCATCTTTTTGTACTGATTTTGTTGTCGTGATAGTCGAGACTAAGCCACTGTTATATAAATATAACACTACAAAATGTTCTCTCCATTTCGTGGGCTGTTCCCTTCATTCCAAATTAACATGGAACCTTACCTTACCGAATACCAGGTCCTTTGTGATACAGTGAGCAATCCTACTATCTTATCTGCTTGCTACTTCCATGGATAGCCATGGAGATACATGCAACATTTTTTTTCTAGCCAGCTTGTTATTCATTTTCTTATTTAGATTTATTTATCATCAAACAAATTTTTATGAAACAAGTTTGGGAACCAGCCAACTGTAATAATCAGTCGTATTACTCAGTCATGGAACTAGAAGCCCAGAACAACTTCTTGACATGGTCATATAGGGCTCTATTCTTATAATTTGCACGTTTCAACTTCCTTTATCGGTGCGCTCGTGTGCAGACAACATGTCCCACATCGTGACCCATTACATTCGCCGAAAAAACAATTCTTTCGATCACCATATCGATAACAATAAACATAGGTACACGTATTCTGAATAATTAATCGGTGGTGAAAACTCGATGACCCAGAAATTTCACTTTTCCTTACGTTGCCATAAAAGTTATTGACAACAAAATATTTATTGCATTCATTTAAATAAATAATAAAAATTAATACCGGGCAAGTAGAAACTCACTGGAAGTGATCATTCTTACTGTTTCTTAGCACAACGACTTCGAATGCATTTACATAGTTACGACTACTTGGGTGAGGTAAGCAATGCTTTATGCTTATCAGTATATCCTAGACAGAATGTTTCAAATGTTTCAAATAAAATAAAAATAATGCAATTTCTTGACAAGATCGTCTACTTTATTTATACAAAGAACTACTTTTGGCCAAAAGAAAATCTGAGCAAATAAATAAATTTCGTTTTAATAAATAAATAAATAAATAATTCAATTATCCTAAACTATAGTACATCTAGAATTACTACTGATTTTTGGTTTCGCAGCACACAAGTTTCATCTCTTTTAGTTCTAGTTCAGTCTACAGAATTCAGATGATTACCATTCCTTTTCGAGCCAAACGGGCTGCTGAGTGTGCGCATGAGAATAGACAATTGGAATTGGAGCAGCCAGAGGTGCAGCTCGAACCTGGGGTAGCGCCCGGGACATAATTTGTCCGATGGCCAAGACCAGCAAGATGAGCTAAACGACATAGTGTATTTTTAATCAACAGTCTAACTTATTTCAAGGCTCTTTACTTACCCCAACTCCCAATCCCTTTATGGAGACCACAGTCAAGGCAGCCAACAATGTGGTAATTACACCAACCACAAATGCGCCGGGAATAATTGCAAAGCTAATCCTTTTTAAAAAGTGATGTCCAAACGTGCGTCCTTCTGAAATGTCAAAACGATTACCAGTCAAAACTTTTGTTCATTTTTAATGGTCGTCCTTCTCTAACCGGCTACATCAGAATCACTATTGTTTAACGTGCTTTCGGCAGCCTGCTGACAAAGCACATCGTTGATCACAAAACACACCACAAACAAGGCAACAAGGAATCTCTGATTGATAGCCATTTCGATTTATTATTAAATTTTCGGATGAGCAGTCCTTAAGTAGTCCTTCGAATTTTATAATCCAAACTGACAGTCGATAAGGAGTCGAATGATAAAGTCTCCCAAAGGCACTCTGCTGGTGATTAATCGATGACCGATGAACAACAATTGAATGAAAAATTCCATGCGTTGGTGGTTTTTAATCATCCACACCCCAAAGTATTGACCACCAAATGAAAACGACATCACGGCGATCGGAACGAATCAGACGACAGTGTCACAAATTTCGTTTGAACAATTTTGGTTGACAAGCCGAAGTTGAAGGTTTTTTGAATGCTTTTTGGTAAAAGAAATTGCAGAGAGCCTCTGTTGAATAGTTAAGTGGGAGACCGACCGACAATGGATTACCATTGCAGTTTTAAAAGAGGAAATGCTAAAAACGTCATAACGCATGAAGTTTACTTGGCTATAAAAGGATTTGCACGCTGTAGACACATTTGTATGTCCGCCAATAGCGGATTCAATGAGTCCAACTCTAGAGTGCTTGAGGAATGGTAAAAGTTTGCAAGATATTATAATTCATTCATAAAAAAAAAACAAATAATTATTTTTTCTTTCTTTTATAATTTTTGACGTTTTTATTGGAACGTGACCGGAGTTATATTGATCATAGTGAACGCAGAGGTATTATTTTTTTTTATGATCGGGACCTTTTTGTAATAGAAATGCGGCCACTTCACTTTCATTTTAGTAGTATTGCCGACAAATATGGCTAATGAACTAATGAACAAAACTATTTGGAACAAAGGTAAGAGTAAGACGTACTCAGTAGCTGAAAAGCGGTAATTAATAGGAGAAATGTATACGTGGAAGATATGCATATTTAATGTATGAGTGGTAACCGTTTGTAGAAAGCATGTGTGAACGCGTCAGATGTGACGTATTATACCCTTTCCTAAACGATATATTAGCTTTCATACATTTGACAGTTTGCTAGACGAAAAATTGGCGAAAATAGAAACGAAAAGTGGGAATGTCTATCATATGTTTGTCTTAACCATAATACTATCATGAACAGCTTATAATATAATAATGTATATTTAAGGAAATGGTTTTGTTTAACGATTTGTTAAAATTAAATACGTTCAGCTGGGTTAGCCACCACCTTTTTATCGAATTCAAAGCGGGCTATGACAGTACATATCGAGAAGAGCTATACAGAGCTAAGTCTAGTTTTGACATTCCTCACAAACTTCTTCAACTATGCACAATGACAATGAAGAACTCATGCTGCTCCCTCAAGATCGTTAACGACCTTGCGGACCCCTTTAATGTCAATATCGTACTTGAGAGTATTGTGCGACACTCATAGGCCAATATTAGAGGCACAATATTCAAGAGTCTGTACAATTACTCGCCTACGCGAAAAACATCGAAATAATTGGGAGGAGATAGCGTGATGTCAATGGTGCGTTCTTGAGTATTAAAGCAGAAGCTGCAAAAATGGGTTTGACGGTAAACGAGGGCAAAACAAAGAAAGCAGAAGCATGAACTCTATCGAAATCGGATGAGAATACTTTAACCCTAGAAAGATAATCATATTTTTTATGACGTAAAAGATAATCATACGTCTCAGAGACGTATGGCACTTTTTTAATGTATTAATGGAAACCCATGAGCTTTTTATAAAATATTAATGTTTTATTTATTAATGAAATTCATATTAAGAGAAATGAAGTTATGGTTCAGTAAAAATAAAAATTAATTTAAACAATAAAAACAAGAAACTTAAACTCCATTGCCAAAGGATATTACATTTTTTTGCGCGCTATACGTCTGGCAGACGTAGATTATCTTTCTAGGGTTAAGAGAAAGGTTCTTCGAGTGATTTATGGATCCGTCTGCATAGATGGCGAGTAGAAAAAAGAAAAAATCTAGAACTGTGTTGGTTGTACAGAGATATCGACCTAGCCAGAAGAGTAGCATACAGCGGCTGAGATGTCTAGAACATTTAGAGCGAATGGACATCAACGCCCCGGCCTGAAAAGTCTTCAGAACCATTCCCGAGGGACGACATAATCGAGGACGGTGAATGACCCAGCGTAACCCTAACCATCAGCCATTATCTAATAATCATCTAGGAGTTGTCAGAAAAACCTGTGTCAACCTTCTATGTTCTTAGACTCCAACGAAATCGTGGGATGAAATATGAAAACAGATTCATTGGGTTATACGAGCATGTTGTTGTAGGTACCTTTTTGGTTATCCAAACCTCAACGCGCCTAAAGGCTGTGGAATTATGCTTAAATTGTATTATTTGGCCACTCATGTAAGCAGGGTAGTTGCTGGAAAACTGACTACGTTGATAAATGATAAAATTTCAACCAACCAATAGCAAAAAGAGGAAGAGAGAAGGGAAATAGCATATTTAAAAGCTGGCATAGAAAAGATCTACACACGGTCTGTATCGCTTAGGCTCATATTTAACCAAATCCATGCAAACACTAATTAAACACTTTAATACTACACCGTAACTGCCAACGACGGCAGGGTGAATGGATGGTACTATTAGCATTGGGTCTGGTTTTTTAGATTCGCCCCAGCATCGACCCAGATTTTTTAACAACTCTCGGATAGGTAAAAAATTAGGTCTCAAAAAAACGCATTGAAGCTGTCATGCGGATATTTTGCAAATGTGAATTTATTTTTCGCTCTGAACATAATTTCCGTATTTGCATCGTTAGTTTATTCATTCATTTTTTTCATTCATTCATTTTCAATGGCCCTCTAATCTTTCATGAGGGTCGCGGGGGTAGGATGCTCAGGTCGACTCTCCATCCTTCTCGATCCTCCGCCATTGACTCCAATTCATCAGGAGGAATACCTAAGCGGCTCCAGGAGAGATGTCGGACTTGATCCAACGGTCTATTTCTAGGCCTACCTGATGGCACGGCAACCATGGCGCGTCTTGGAAGCCGGTCTGGGGGCATACGCACTAAGTGACCAAACCATCGAAGCATAGATCGTTCCGTTCGGAGAAGTAACTGCTCAACATTGAGCGCCTCGCGTACTCTGGTGTTGCGCACTCGATCCCTACGAGTTATTCTAACAACACCGCGAAGGAACCTCATTTCGGCAGCTTGTATCCGCGATCTTATTCTTTCGGTCACCACCCAAATTTCATGACCATAGGTGAGAGTTGGAACATACACCGAGTTAAAAACCGATAGCTTAGCTTGAACACTAAGTTCGGCCTTCCTTATAACTGATTGGCCAAGCTCTCTCAAAATTGATCCTGCCTGACCAATTCTAAAGGATAACTCGTCATTGGTCCTCCCATCACTCGTCAATAAGACCCCGAAGTACTTAAACTTATCCACCTGCTTCAGTGGGACTCCAATAACATGCAGAGTGCACTGAATGGGTTTTTTGGATATGACCATTACTTCCGATTTGTTCACATTGATCTTCATTCCAGCATCATCACAAACGGCTACAAACCTTTCGAATGCGCGCTGAAGTTCGGTTTGAGAGGACACAAGGATGACCAAATCATCCGTAAAGAGCAGATGACTAATCCTTAAGTCTCCCACTTTGAAACATTCCCCGCCACGGCTGCGCTGTAACATCCAATCCATATGTACAATGAAGAGGAGAGGTGACAAAACGCACCCCTGGCGGAGTCCAACGCCCACAGTAAAAGGTATTGATTTAACACCGTTTATCCGAACACAGCTTCTACAGTTTGCATATAAAGACTGAATCCAAATCCACAAAACAAGTGTAGACAGGTTTGGCATATTCCCAGGCCTTCTCAAGAACCATTCTGAGAGTGAACAACTGGTCGGTTGTGCTTCTACTGGGACGAAAACCGCACTGCTCATCCCCCAAACTGTCCTCAACCACAGCTCTGGAACGCTTTTCTAGCACCTTAGCGAAGACTTTTCCAGGGAGACTTAAAAGAGATATACCCCTATAGTTGGCACAATCTCTTTTGTCCCCTTTTTTAAAAAGAGGAACTATCACCCCCATTTGCCAATCACCAGGTGTTTCACCGCATTCCCAGGCCACTTTAATGACACGCGAGAGCCATTGAACTCCCTCTTTACCTAAAGCATTGAGCATTTCTGGCCGAATTTCATCCACACCAGCAGATTTGCCAACTTTTAGCGCTTTGATCGCCAAAGTTACTGCCTCTACCGTAGGACTATTTTCCGCCCAACTCTCGACCATAGGTCTGCCATCTTCGGTGCCCTGTTCGGGATTGAGCAATTCTGAAAAGTGCTCGCTCCATCTGCGTAAGATGTCCTCCTCATTGGAAAGAAGTGTACCGTCTTTGGATTTGACTCCATCAACGATATTCAACTTTTTTCCTCTGAGTCGGCGGACGGTCTGCCAGAACATCTTATTTGCAGATCTGTGGTCACGTTCCAATTTCTCGCCAAACTCCTTCCTGTTTTCACAGCTAATTTGCAAGTTCTTTGCGCCTCAGTGTACCGATTTCGAGAATCGGAGTTCCCCAAGTGAATCTACACCTTAAAGGCTTTCTTCTTCTGTCTGATGGCTTCTTGAACTCCGGGCGTTTTAAACCAAGCAGTTCTTTTCTCACCACCAGCCGCTACGCCAAGCCGCTTCACTCCACAAATATCTCCCGCAGAGGCAATAACCGCTGTTGAAAACAGTTGCCATTCTTCCTTTACATTTGATGGAACAGTTGGAATTCGTTCAAACCTCTCAGATATTTGCCGCGCAAATGTCTCCTGGATCTCATCGTCCTGTAATCTCTCCCATCGTATGAGTTTAACCATCCTTGGTTTACGCTTTGGTAGGGGAGGCACTCTTTCGCTAAGATACAATTTGCACAGCACTAAGTGATGATCAGTTGACAGTTCGGCCCCTCTTAATACGCGAACATCACAAACCATTCTCTTCAGACACGATGGTACCACAAAGAAATCGATCAGCGACTTCTGCTGAAGACTCTGACGGTACCACGTGTATTTGTGAATGTCTTTGTGCGGAAAGATAGTGTTCATGATGGATAAGCCATTTTCACAACAAAAATCCAACAACCTCTCTACGTTCGCGTTTTGATCAGGATCACCGTTCCTCCCAATCACACTCCCCCATGTCATAACATCTACACCCACATGAGCATTGAAGTCACCCATAAGGACAAAAGAATCCATATCTGCAACCTTTTCAAGGGTAACAACAACTTCATCTAAGAAAGCTGCGTACTCTGACTGAAGGTTCGGTGCATACACCTGCACCAATGCCAGAGTTGATCTTTCAAGCTTGAGCTTTAAGATCGCAACTCTCCCTCCTAATGGTACCCACTCCAATACTCTGTCTGTCAACCTGGGACTTGTGAGTATCCCCACTCCCGCCCGAGCAGACATTGAGGGTGCGACTCCTGACAGGAAGAGCTTCCACCCACCCGACAGGTCCACAGTTGTAGAACCTCTCTGCTTTGTTGAAGAGACGCCAACTATATCTAGTCGACTTTTAACAGCCTCCCCAATAAGCTCAAGATCCTTCCCTGTGAGCGATGAGACGTTCCATGTGCCTATCCTAAGTCGATGCCGTTGTCGTTGGACTCTCAGAGAGTCCATCTGTGCCCCTATCGGTGCACAGCGCGCTCACCCCTTGGCCCCTGTATTGGTTCACGAGACCATTGACAGGAAGCTCGTAGCCATTTCGGGTTTTACCCGGCCGGTTGCCGAGCGGGACAGGCCGACCACCAGATGCCCTGGCTTACCAGGTTTGGCAATATCCGAGGCCCGTTTACGTCGTCTTGTCATCATGGGGTGTGCGCTTTGTTAGCCGTGACTGGATTGTATGGATGGGAATAACTATTTAAGTTACCCCATCCGCACATCCCAGCCAGGTTGCCCTCCCCCCCCCACGAGGAGGTCAGCTGCCAGGGGGGTTTATTGTTTATTGAATATCAAATATATTGTTATTAATTTTGACATAATTCAAAATTATTTCCGCGATATGAAAAATAGATCATAATTACAAATGTCACATATGGTTTTGACAGCTCCACTTCCCTTATCCAAGAAAAACCTAGGTTGACTTCAGATCGGCGTCAGGTTTCCTAACAAAAAAATAAAAAAAATGCGTCAGAGCGATTTTGAAGGGAAACCCAAGCACCCGAGCTCTCATAAATAGACCCATTATCACATTATCTGATACAGCGTGGTAGGTACTACTGAAGTATCTTATATATTATTACGTGAACACCAAACTTATCGTACGCTTTTTTTTTGTATTTATTTTAAAAGGAGGGGGATGCAACTTATAACATTCGAAAGGTACTGTACCATAGATGTGCAGGAAAAACAACCATGTGCGTGTGTTACCGTTAAGTTGGGTAAAATAAAGTGAACTTGCACACATGGTTTTTCCATACAATACGTTTTTGCCAAATTAATGAAAGCATTTTGATCACGTGCATGGCAGTATGAGCTTAAATTCCTTTGCCTCCCTGAACCGGAGAATATTACAAAAAAAAAAGTTATGTCAACAAATACATTGTTGTTTACGTTGTTTCTCTCGCTGTTTGTTTATTTCCCCTGGGTCGGATTTCGACCACACGCGATACTAGCAATAATAAAGCCCCAAATTATGTTCTTTAAAAACCGGGAAAGTTGATTGCGGTTGTCTAATCTGGGACGGACAGTTTCCGGGGTTTTATATCTGTGTATTTCACTCAATACTTCCTTCTCAGTACAACTGACAGTGATTTAAAACCAATGGTTATCAATATCTCCTACGACTCAAGACATCTAAGGCACTACATAAAAAAAGGTATGTGTAGGTACTATAACAGAAAAATGCAAAACAAATATGTATACGGCATATACATACGTATAGGAAGAATCAAATGCAAAGAAAACAATTAGTAAATAATAATTACAGCAATCCTGCATAATAATATGATCGCATAGTCATGAGTTCTTTCTAACTAATTTCCCATTCCTTGGTTTTATGTGATGATATAGTACGATCAAAGGCGCATGAAGAAATGTACTCCTTTGACCCATTGTAATCGAATTGTAAAACCAATATTCTCCCTTCGTTTGTTTATCCTTAAACCTGAATTATTCCAGATCAGTACCTACTACTTGTGCCTGCAGTAAAATAATCTAGTTCACTGCACGTAGGTACTTAATATTCCCTTCACTCCTGAGGCATCATCAACGATAGTAATCGTATAGATGCTAATTAATTTATAGGACTACAGAGCCACTGCCAGAGATATAGATATGGAAAATCCATATCTACATATATATGTAGCGGTTTCGGAATTGCTATTGATCACTATAAATGTATCTATTACATCAAAATGCGAAATAATATTCCACAGATGTGCTTAAACTGCGCTGCTGATAGACGATTAGGTAAAATTCGATACAAAAAATAGAAAATAGTAAATTACTCGAAACAATCAAAACGGAGACATAATAGAATACATTAGGATAGGTGCTGATACCTACAAAACAATTTTTTTTGTGCGTGTGGGTCACAAACCTTTGCACTTTGTATTGCTGACGGACTACTGATATCCACGCAAGAATTCGTACAAGCTCGTAAAAAAACATAATTTGTATCCATCTTCATGAAGACATTAGTTACGCGCTCATTAATTACATATTCTAGGTGCGTTCTACACTCCGTCAACCTTACAACCTGATATCAATATTAGACATGGTCTGCAAAACTCCAATCAACACATCTAATTTGGTTCAATAATGTTCACGCTCCCTCTTCCCCCCTCCCAATTGGAGAGCAATACAAAATTCAATTACAGATTGATCTAGATCCCAGCATCGATGTAGAACAAGAAAACAAACTCTTGTGCTCGATTAGATCTCGAAACAGATTTTCCATCACTAATCCAGATTTTTCCACACGAAGTTCCTTCTTTGGCACACAACGCGCAATCGCCCGCCATTTGTGGGATCATGCCTGCCAGGTTGAACATGTGGGACAGCAGCAGGTTTCGCTCTCCTTCCAATTATTCCCGTGAAAACAAAGATCCGCGAATGTGGGATACGATTTCGCCAAAGACCGTAACAGTTAGACCACTATCTCGGATATTGGCCAGCTGCTGCTGAATGAATGGATGGAGACAACCGCAATTTTTATTTTATTTTTTGCTTAGATCCCATTTTCTTCTTTGGCTGGAATTTCTGGAATTGTAAGATTCTATTCTATTCACTGCCTATGTGAAACCGCCGACTGTAAGTTAATAAAATCCCAAATGGCTGAGGATTTTCAGCATTTCGTGGATGTCCATTCGAGTAGCAAGTCACGTAGCATCGCATAACCTAATCCGAACGCGTGTTCAATTTATCGCTCTGTTTGCAACGTGCCTCAGTGTGAAATGACTTAGAATGAAGTTGATTCTATTGAGTGTGTGGTTAGCTTTAAGTTCGGTGTGTTCCATAGAATTAGAGAAACACAGTCAAGAGTCTGAGGACCTTGTCATTGACCAAAGTACAAATAATGGAGAAGTTGATTTAAGTGTATTGGAGACGGTGGACGAGTCGTCCGCCGAGGAGGAGGAGGAAGAGGACGAGGACAATGGACGAAGTATTGATGAGGCGATCTTTGAACATCATCAGGATAAGCATGAGATTTTTGAGAAAAAAGCCAAACCCCTGAGGAATATATTCCTTGGTATCTACAAGAATTACAAAAGCACGTATCTGGGTAATCGGACCTCAGCGCAGTACCGGAAATCATTGAAAGATCGTCATTCGGTTATAACCACCACCACCGAGGAGACACCCACGTCTGAGAGTAGCCAAAAATTGCGAAAGAAGAAAAAGAAAAGACGAAGGAATAAGAAGAAACGCCAGGGGGCAATTGCTGTGGAAGATCCTCTGATCTACAGTAGTGAGGAAGAGTATCGGTATAAAGTCGGCCCGGGAGTTAACATGAGCTTGGATATGAGAAATGACATCGTGAGTGTCAACCTGGATGAGGATTGCCTAAAAGATATTTTCTTCGGGCGATGGAACGATCCAGAAGTTGAAGGTGAGAATGCATTATTTTTAGTTTGTGCTTGGTGGCCTCATTGTGATTTCTTCTAGGTCGTGGAAAGAAGTACGATATGGTGTCGAAGATACTTCCGCTTTTCATTTTGCCATTTCTTATACAATCGGCGATTATTCCGTTTTTGGTAACCAAGCTAAAGCTACTGTTGGTCAAGTCGATATTGATCGGAAAGTTGGCGATATTCCTGCTTGTGATCTCGGCTCTGAAGAATAATAGTAAGAGTGTGCCGACATACGAAGTGGCTCCATCTTATTGGGCAGGGGAGCCTAGCAGACGATCAGAGACGCCAGCATATAATGGTTATAGGGTTGAGGGAAGACCAACTACTTGGATCAACTAAGTTTGGATTGTAAGAATAGTGCAATATGGTGTAACATGTGAAAAAAGAGACAAATAAATTTAATTTACTGATTGATGGGTGGTTTTAATGTTTTCACAAAAGTTTCGTGTGCATCTGAAACACTTACTGCTTTGGTAAAGTGGGACATCATTGCCTACAGTTGAAAATTCGAAGTTTATTATCGAAACTATTCAAAATTATGAATTCATAAAAATCTGAGCTTTCCACTGTGATCATTGGTGTAACATGTAGCTATGCAGACTGTAGATGTATAGGTAGAAGCAAGCGCATATTTAAATCGATACTAAATTTAGCATTGGTCTAACTGAATAATGGCCAATGACTGGCTCTAATGGCCACTATCTATCCCAGCGTAGGAGTTGTTTTTGTATAAGTGAATGTCGATGAAAGTCAGACCAAAGTGAATTTAAAGGCTACCATTAGTACCTATATACTCGGCGATGTTGTTATACCCGGGATTCTAGTTGTTAAAGTCACACAAATTGAAGCGCATTATTACAAGACGGCATCACACACAAACCATTGTATTCATATGATATGGAAAAGGTTCGAATAGGGGAATCCCTAATCTAAGAACCAGCGAACAATGCCAGCCGCTAATAAGAAGATAATAGCTGCGTGTTTATCCCATCAGCTATATTCCTCTAAGTAAGTTTACAGCTGTGCTTATTCCCAATCGAAAAGTGTTGCTATATGACTCCTCTAAGAGTTGTACATTTCTTTCTCTTCCTTTTTCGGCAAAGTTATTATCTGAATTCAAATGATTATAATCCTCCTACTTCAACGAATTTCTTCTGATTTGCCTGTTCGACCTCATGAAATATCGGCAAGCCTCCCGATTTTGGATCACTTCGTCACTGGCGGAAATTAAATGCTAGTGTTGTTGCACTTGTGTGATCCAGGAGTTTTTGGGCTTGTCTTTCTTTCGTAATAGCAGTGGAACGTGTGTTGATATTGCCTTTTTCAACTGAGTCGAGTGAAGGCTTCCTCGGATCTTCGAACTTCTTATTCGATCAAGCTTTGTTACTCCTGTTGTCATGCGAGGCATCTTCAATTCAGCTGCCATCAACTTACTCTCACAATTTCTTTTCGCACTTGAAAAGTGCTACTCCAATCAAATAAATATCTGGAATAGGCCTGGGTGGATAAGAGAGCGGACAGCACAAGTATTCGGTCTTTTTTCAGACTAATGTAGTGGCCAGCAAAGAATAATAAATAAGAGTCCGTCATTTTTCTTTCAACCAAATACTCAAGGACACCAATAATAAGCAAAGGACTTAAGATGCTTCCGTAGTGTGTACTAACTTTGATTTGGAACATTTCGGTTACCCCAACGAGGCATCGTAATCTTGTCTTTGGTCCCTCGTTCATGTCCATGATCATCTGCACATAGGTTTCTGGAACCACTCGATGGCTTAGAAAGTACTCATATCAGCAAATACCACCCATATCAGACCTCGTGGTTGTCTGTCGAATACTTTTTCAAGGCCAACCAATTCAATATGCAAGTCCTTTAATGAATCACGGTGTTTTCCAATTATGATCCTTGTACTGCATCAATGTTTGATTTACCCGCGACAAACCTGCACTCACCATCCGGTAGCCTTGATCATTCAGGGGTATCTGCATGTATAGAAATTGTAAGGGAGAAAATATTTCTTTGCTGCACCATGTGTATATTTACACCTAAGATCAGAGTATAGATTCTTTTTTCTAAGTCATAGTATACGAGCTGACCCTTGCTCGTCTTGCTTCGCCCGCATTTTAGTTGACGCTCCTTAACTTGTTGAAATATTATATAATTACCAACTGAATACAATACCGAAAATGTGCAAACTCAATTATAACTTTCGCAGTGGGAATACCCACCATAGCACCACACACACACCCACACACACAGTTCGTCAAGCAGGAATAACAGAAAAAGAAACCGAAGAATAAGAAAACAGGAAGAGTACCATACCATATCCCTTCCGTCAGCCAGTTGGCTTTGCTCTTAAAGATTGCAAGGGTATAGCGAAAGGAGATAAAAAAAAATGATTTCCTCCATTCAGTGCATCTTCGAAATCATGATCAAGAAGAGATTAATTAAATTCTGAATTACGAAAAAGAAGATCAACGTAAACAAATCAGAAGTATTGGTTGTTTTCAAAATACCCATTCAGTGCACTCTGCATGTTAGTGGAGTCCCACTGACGCCAGGTTGATAAGTAAAGGTACCTCAGGGTCTTATTCATGAGTGATGGGAAGAGCAATGCCAAGTTATCCTGTAGAATTCGTCAGGCTGGATCAATTTTGAGAGAGCTTGGTCAATCTGTTATAAGGAAGGCCTAACTTGGTGTTCAAGGTAAATTATCGGTTTTTAACTCGGTATATGTTCCAACTCTCACCTATGGTCATGAAATTGGGGTGGTGACCGAAAGAATAAGATCGCGGATAAAATGAGGTTCCTTCGCGGTGTTGCTGGAATAACTCGTAAGGATCGAGTGCGTAACACCAGATTACGCGAGGCGCTCAATGTTGAGCAGCTACTTCTCTATGCTTCGATGGCTTGATCACTTAGTGAGTACACCCCCAGACCGGCTTCCAAGACGTGCCATGATTTCGGTGCCATGAGGTAGGTGACTTCGGTAGGCCGGTAGGCCTCGAAATAGATGGTTGGACCAAGTCCGACATCTCTCCTGGAGCCGTCTAGGGATTCCTCCTGATGAGTTGGAGGCAATGGCGGAGGATCGAGAAGGATGAAGAGTCCACCTGAGCATCCTACCCACACGACCCTCATGAAGGATTAGCGGGCCATTGAAAATGTATGTATTTTACAAAATATTGAATGAGAGAAACCAAGTTTACAATCGGTGGAAACAATACAAAATTGATGAGGATCGCCGTCTGCTATCCGCACAGAAAAGGCAAGAGTTCTTACAAGCCGGATCGCCACATCAGGTAACGGGCGAAAACTCTGGAACAGTTTGCGTAGTATGGGAATTGGAAGACCCGCCAATAAATGCCGACTGTGATGAACTCACGTCTCCTGGATTGAGCTTCTCCAGGGTCGAGCCTGCTGATGTGGTTGAAAGTGTGGTATTGATCAAATCGAATGCAGTAAGTCTGGACGACGTTCACCCGGTTTTCGTTAAAGCTCTCCTTCCCAAGCTCTTACCTTTTTTAACACATATACTAAACACGGTCCTAACAACGTCAGTTTTTCCTACACAGTGGAAGCTTGCAAAGGTCATTCCCATCCCTAAAGGAAGAAACAAGAATGAGTACAGACCTATATCAATACTTCCATTCCTCTCTAAAGTGTTCGAGAGAATCATTCAGAAACAGATTAATACTTATCTGAACGACAAAGGTCTGCTTTCCAATTTTTAATCAGGTTTTCGTCCCAATCGCAGCTGCACAACAGCAGTTCTGAACGTTGTTGATGATATTAGAAGCGCAGTAGACAGCGATCAGATAACTTTCTTGGTGCTTCTTGATTTCTCGAAGGCATTCGATTCGATAAGTCATCCCGTATTATGCAGCAAATTATCAAATCTGTACGATTTTGCACCTGAAGCAGTGAAATTAATTTTCTCATATCTGTCAGGTAGAAAGCAAGCTGTAGTAATTGGAGATAAGAAATCAGCATTATTAAGCTTAAAACAAGGTGTCCGACAGGGCTCAATGTTGGGGCCACTTTTTTTCTCTTTATACATTAATGAAATTCCTGAAATTGCTGTCCAATGTACGCCGATGATGTTCAGTTACATAAAAGTTGTCCTCTGGGACTCATCGAACATTGTGCTCAGACCATAAACGAGGATTTACAAAATATTTATAACTGGTCGCGAGTCAATAGCTTAGTACTTAATCCTGAAAAATCTAAAGTCATTGTAATATCTAAGAAATCGGTAGACTTATCGTAATTCCCCCGAATCTACCTAAATAATGCTCCCATAGAATCTGTTGACAATGCAAAAAACTTGGGAATTATATTTAATAGAAATTTAACCTGGAAGGACCACGTTAATTCCATTGTCGGCAAAGTATGTGGTGCTCTTCGATCGCTTTGGGTCACAAAAGATTTCACTGCTCTAAAAACACGCAAAATGCTCGCTAGGATATTAGTTATACCTGTCCTTACTTATGGATGTGAAATCTTTTGCAAAAGCGATGCTGTGAGCCAGAGAAAACTTAATGTGGCATATAACAATATCGCGCGCTATATTTACGGTTTAAGGAGGTACGATCATGTTTCGAGATTTTCTAAAAGTATCTATGGTATGTCGTTCGATAACCTCTTAGATTTTCGAACACTTTTGCTATTATTTAATATAATTCAGAGCCATGACCCGTCCTATCTTTACAATAAACTTTAGTTTTCAGCATCAAACAGACTCTCACAGCTCATCCTTTCCCGGTTTTCGTGTTTGACATCCGAAAGGCAATTTCTCGTCAATGCCGCCCGCTTATGGAATTCTCTACCACCCACTGTACGAAGAACAAGTAATCTCACCGAATTTAGGATGCGATTGCAATTATTCCTCTCTGCATCCGATTAGTTTTCCTTAATTTTTGAACCAACACAATTTTTATGTCCTCTGTTAGTAGTTTTTTTTCTTCTTCTTCTTTCTTTTTCTTCTTTTTTTCCTTAATTTACTACAATTAATTCATTGAATTTTTTTGATTGAAATAATGTGTTCTTTTTGCCAAGCTCCACAAGTTTATAAGATATTGTATCTTAATGTGTCAGCATATAAATAAATAAATACTAAAAAATAAATACTAAATACTAGTTTCTGGATGGCGAATCACGATAAAACGTACACCATTTTAAAAGTTAGCAATGCAACCGCAAGAATCGTGTTCAATTTCGTGTACTAGTTTTTGCGTAGAGCGTGTGGAGATAGTTTTACATTTACAGTTTTAATATATGTACATATGTTTAGCTAGATTTTGACTGTTTTGTAGGAACTCTTTCATTTTCTGAGATACAAAGTGCCCTAAATGTTGACCCTGGATACAAGCTATCACTATGCCACGTTTTATCAAAATCCGTGTGTGATACGTGCACAGAAAGACAAGAACATTCCAGCCTCTACAGTTCAGTATAGAGATAGATCTTATATTATATATTAACACAAAACTTATCGTACGTTTTTTTAGTATTTATTATAAAAGAAGGCGGATGAAATTTATATCATTCGAAAGGTACTGTGCCATAGATGTGCAGAAAAAAAAATCATGTGTGTATGTAACACTTAAGTTAAGTTAATTCCCCTCGTTCGAATTTCGACCACACGCGATACTATTAATCTTTAAAACTTGATATACAGTTTCCCTGGAAATATTAAATACTTCCTGTTAAAATATGAAATTTGAACAAAATTGTAAGAGCAGCTTTCGAGAAAAGTAAAAAATAAAAAAACAGTATTTGGCGCAACAGCTCTTTAAGCGGCAAGACCTAGCTTCGCGCAACCACTCATGTTGTGTGCGTTATATTTTTCACACGAATGGAAGTGACCTACAGTTTAGTGGCGTATTCGAAGGGCAATTTGTTTTGAGAAGTTTTCTCGAGACCACAATACTCTCGGATGTTTATCAGACGTTCGCGAGTGGGACCGTGAAAAAACTTTTTGGTGTTTTGCGGGATTTCGAACTTGGAACCTCACGCGCAGTTGTCCGACACACTAAACACTTACGCCACGGCGCGTAGAGAGAAAAGTAAAGCATTATAAATTTTGATGTTAGAATGAAAATATTTCCTTTGAATTGTGACCACATGGACCCCAGATACATATGAAGTTTGAAGTAAATCTCTATCGTGCGTCGTTAAGGCTACAGTCGACCATACATCACACAAACAGAATTGTCAGACTCACTTTTCTTAGTTCCTCTCCAAAAGTCCTGAGTTCGTGAAATGTCATTAAACCAAAATCTACCCTTTAGTTGTTTATAATATGTTATGTATGTAGTTATGTTTTTTTGATCCCAAAACATGAATGATTACTTCCATGGAAAAACCCGAGTCTTAAGATAGGTACATAAGCAGTACCGGGGTTTCATTGAGAAAAATATGCAAATTCCTTTACAACGATATATTCATTGTTTGGGAAAACAAAAACAAGAATTATATACCTGAATGGGTGTTTTATTCATTGAGATATCGAACAATCTTTACAACGCCTCAGAAGTGCACGCTTTATGACCTTCTAAGCGATTGGCATTTTTAACGACGGAAATGGGTTATAGTGTTTGCACTGACAATTTTATGGTTTTATTACTATTTCCTAAATATTTGTAAGTATAGTGACAGAAAGGAACACATAAAATTCGGTTTTAGGTTATTAAATAATATTTTGAAAAAATTCATTCATTAACATTAAGATGAGTAGTTTTTTTCCTACCTGTTCATTAACATCATGCTTCCTGAATGGTTAAAAAAAGAAAAAAATAAACACAAAGGGTGGATAGTTTTTAGATAATTTTTTTGTGACCTGAAGTGTTCGTATAAAAGGGAACAATAGCGGAAAATAAAATCTCATTTTGTTTTGTAACTTCATTCAGAAAGGATAACAAAATAGCTAGAAAAAATGACTTGGTCGAGTTTTACTTTAATTTTCGTCTTGTGGGGGTTTCGTTCTGTAGCTAGTTATCTTGATATCGTGGACTTCATTGCATCGAAAAGTGGTTTAGTTAACAACATGGTAAGTTTTATAAAAGAACCCTATCACGCGTTAATACTATATTACGTTTTTCTTTCCTTCGCCAGCAATTTCAATCAATATTCCCAATTAAGGACGTTGTAGGACCTAGTCTTGAACTGGCTCTAACTAGCTGTCAAGACAGTTTTAAATGGGATCGATGGAACTGTCCTAGTACAGACTTCCTTGCCAAGAGAGCTTCAAAATATCTGGATCGTGAAAGCGCCTACGTAGTGACCCTTACTACAGCAGCTCTTATCTATACCATAACAAAAAATTGTTCGTCAGGTGGTATCTCAGGATGTGGCTGCGCAGAAGATAAAAGTAATCAATTTACCAGATGTTCTGACGATCCTGATTATGCCGAACAAGTGATTGGAATGATTTTCAACTCCCGTCAAGACGACAGTTTAGATGTGCAGGCATACGCTATGCTACACAATAACCGCGCTGCGAAACTTGTCATTCGAAAGTCCTTAAGACAGTACTGTCGCTGTGAAAATGAACAAATTGCATGTAACGATGGCAAATGCTGGCATTCACTGAGACCTTTTGTTGATATCGCTAAGGAAATAAGGCAAATGTATGAGAAGGCCCAGGTCGTAAGAACAGATAATTCAGGAGTAGTCGAGTGGAAGCATATCGCGGAAGATATCTTGGTCTATGTACAGGATTCGCCAAATTATTGCAACACAGATGCTATTCCTGGATGGACTGGAATGCGTGGACGCCAGTGTTCTCGTGGGAAAGGCAAATATGTCAGCCGTCAGGAAAGGCAATCATGCAGGAACCTATGCAGATCATGTGGACTGAGAATTCGTGGTCAGACGGTTGTGGGACAGAAACGTTGTAATTGTAGGTTTTCCTGGTGTTGCGAGGTGACCTGCGATGTATGTGTCAGTGTGGAGAAGCAGCACTATTGTGATTGATTATGTTTTAATTTTTAATTTCATTTTTAGTTAATAAATTAATTTATTTGGAAAATTGTGTTTTTTCTTCTTTTAATTGAGAGATCTTTCGAACTCTGTAACCACCTTACTTACCTACTTATGTGGCGCTGCAGCCTGGGGTGGACCTGGGCCTCAACTCTTCAGCAAGCCCGGTTATGAACCATCTGCCTCCAGTTCCACACGCCAAGATGGTTGAGGTTCCCCTCCAATTGTTTGCGCCACCTATTGCGAGTTCGTCCTTTACTGCGCCGTCCATCCGGGGTGGGTTTGAAGACTTTCCGGACCGGAAGGTTGGGCTCCATTCGCTCTACATGACACAGTCATTTTAGTCTTACTTACTTACTTAGGTGGCGCTACAGTTCGGGGTGAACCTGGGCCTCAACCAACAAGCCTCTTCATTTAGCTCGGTCTTTAGCTAATTGCCTCCAGTTGCGCACTCCAAGTTGGTCGAGGTTCCCTTGAACTTGTGCGACCTACGGCGATGATTCCCTCTACTGCGTCGTCCCTCGGGGTTAGATTCGAAGACTCTGCGGGCCGGAGCGTTGGTGTCCATTCGCTCTACATGTCCTAGCCATCTCAGACGTCCAATACGCAGTTTTTTTTGACAAGGTCGATGTCGCTGTACAGCTCGTATAGTTCGTGATTGAATCTTCTCCTCTAAAACCCGTCAACGCAAACGGGACCGAAAATCTTACGAAGAATTTTTCTCTCGAAGCGACCAAGGATATCTTCATCCTCTTTTAATAAAGTACATGTTTCAGCGCCGTAAAGCAGGACTGGGATGATCAAGGTCTTATATAGAGTCTCCTTAGTTGTTCGAGATAGGGCTTTACTGTTGAATTGCCTTATAAGCCCGAAAAACAGCGATTGGCAAGAGTTATTCTTCGATTGATTTCAGCGCTGATCTTGTTTGTAGAATTTATAGCAGAGCCGAGGTAGACAAAGTCCCTTTCTACCTCGAAGTTATAGCTGCCGACTGAAACGTTTTGTCCAATTCGTCGGTGTTGGCTTTCCCTTCTTGTTGACAACATATATGTACTTGGTTTTGCCCTCGTTTATCACTAAACCCATTTTGGCCGCTTCCGCCTCAATGCTTGCAAACGCACCGGTGACCGCCCGCTGAGTTCTCCCGATAATATCTATATTGTCGGCGTATGCAAGCAGTTGTACAGACTTGTAATAGATTGTGCCTCCGGTGTTGGCTTGTGAGTTCCGCATAGTCCGTTCAAGTACAGTATTGAAGAAGTCACATAACAGCGCGTCACCTTGTCTAAACCATCAAAGGTTTTGGTGAGGTCATTACCGTCCTTGATGGAGCAGCGAGCGTTCTCCATCGTCAGCCTGCACAGACGGACAATTTTGGCGGGGATGTCAAAACTAGACATGGCTCTATAAAGCTCTTCTCTATAGATGCTGTCATAGGTGGCCTTGAAATCGATAAAGATGTGGTGAGTATCGATTTGGAATTCTTGGGTTTTCTCCAAGATCTGCCGGAGGTGAAGATTTGATCGATGGTGGACTTTCCTGGCCTTAACCGCACTGATAGGGTCCAATCAGGCTGTTGATAAAAGGTTTCAGGCGTTCACACAATATCGCAGAAAAGATCTTGTATGCGATGTTGAGGAGACTGATGCCTCTATAGTTGGCGCAATTGAGGGGGTCTCTTTTCTTGTGGATCGGGCAAACGATGCTGAGATTCCATTCATCAGGCATACACTCGTCTGACCAAATATTAGAAATGAGTTGGTGTATGCACTCTACCAATTCATCCCCAGCTGTCTTGAAAAGTTCGGCCGGTAAGCCGTCAGGTCCAGCAGCCTTGTTCGATAATAGCTTGGATATTGCTATCCTCACTTCGTTTTGGTCACGTGGATGGAAATTTTGACTATCATCGTCTATGTTCAATGGTACATTCTGCCTGACAGCGGGATGTTGGTCTTCGTCGCCGTTATACAGTCTGCAGAAGTAGTTTTTCCATATTCTCAGCACCGACTGTGATTCTACTACGAGGTTTCCATTTTCATCTCTACAGGTTTCTGTACGGGTATTGCTCCTCTGACACGTTCTTTTTACCTCTTGGTAAAACTTCCGTACATTTTTCCTGGAGTATAAACTCTCGATTTTATTTATTTTTTTTTATAATTTGCGCGCACTCAAAGGGCTATGAATACCTTTAAGATGTTTACACAGTGCGCGCACTTCTCATGCTCTTTCTTCTTCTTTTGGAGAAGCCGATGTTCTTCCCGTCTCCTTTGCTCGTAGAGCTCACGAGCAGCTCTCTCTTACTTTGCAGCGCCGCTTTGTATGCCTCTTGTTTTGCTGCATGCACCCGCCGGAATTCTTCGTCAAACCAGGGGTTTCGCGGTGGTGGGCGAGCGAGACCCAGCACATCAGTCGCGGCGTTTCTGATGGCATGTTGGCAGCGTTGCCACTGGTCTTCGGCACTTGATGCTGGCGGCATAGGGGTGATTGAGAGATTTTTCATGAACTACACAAGGCCATGCTCCATACAACAGGACTGGGATGATTAGTGTCTTATACAGAGTTACCTTAGTAGTTCCAGATAGGGTTTTGTTACTCAATTGCCTTCTTAATTCATAAAAACAGAGACCGGCAAAAATAATTCTTGGTTTGGTCTTCCCACTGGCGTCATTTGCAGAGCTCGCTATAAAGGCTAGGTAGATAAACTCCTTTACTACTTTAAAATTATATCTATCTATTGTGGCGTTCTGCCAAGATGCCGATGTTGGGTATTCTTTTTCTATAGACAGCATAATATATTTTGTTTTGCTACCTACCATTGACAGCTAAGCCCCACTAATGGCCGAGCTCTTCGGATTATTTTATCGGCGTAAGCCAATTTTGTGAGACAGGATTTTATATGCGATGTTGGAAAAAATATACCTGTAGTTGGCGCAGTTCAGAAGGTCTCTGTATACATCAGTGCAGAAAATAACTATTGCCAGGGGGTTAATAAATTGAAAAGCGTCCAGACTTTATTTTTTAATAGTCCATTTCTGGCTGCTTCTATTTACCTGTATAAGTAGTTTTAATTACTTGAAAGTGCTAGAAAAAAATGTTCCAAATTTGTATGGAATTGCTTTTTTAAAATTCTAAAGCGCCAGGAATTTAAATTTATAACGAAAGTGATTAATCAATAGCAATAATTGTGGTATGGTTTGTGGCCTTTGATAAAATAATTAAATTTACCATTTTCATTATCAGACAGATTAATAATTTGATAATCGACTGGGTTGTACACGACGTACGATTTTTTACAGTATCTTATAATCACTTATAAGTAGTTTTATGCTCTTGACCTTGAGACATAACACATACAATTTATTTTTTCGCTTTTTATTTGGCTTTAATCATATCGGGAAATTTAGCTATTGCTATATTTAGCTGAATATTTATTGCTATATTCAGCCACTAACTGCCACAGCGTAAGAATTGAACTACTTAACAGTGCACCACTGGCATCTACCCGCTAAACTGGTCCACTTCACTGAGACAGTGCAGTATAACCACCATTCGGCGATAATGCTGAGGTGTACAAATTTAGCATTACATTCCACCCAAACCCACTGGTGATAGGCTTACTACATCAGTAGCAGATTGCAGAGCACCAATTCCTGAGTGTGATGGCACTGGCTAATAAGGAACGGAACATAGACGAAGAGGAACCAATCATCTTCAACACTCAACCAGGCGTAACACACCATCGTGGGCAACACTCTGATGAAAAGGAAGCGTCGAGAAGGGAAATCAGCGATACAAGGATTTGATCCTTTATTCTAGGTACAAAACATCAGTTCAGATAATTTAATATTCACTGGAAATGTATGGTTAATCAAAGCCATGTTTAGTCAAACTGATGTTATGGTTTTGTGCCATAGTTTGTGTAAGAATTTCTTTTATTTTAAAGTAAATATTAAATTTCTAATAACTAATATTATTTTCATAAAAAAACTATTATTTTTTAACTTCATTTTTGAGGAGTGAAAAGAGCAAGAGTTCCCATGCCCTATAAATAACTCACAATGCAATAAGAATATATGTAAAATAATATTCTGAAATTAAAATAAAACAGATTACGTTTTTTATGAGTATTTTTAGTATCATTGTATTTTTATGGAAAGAAAAAAAAACATACGGAAAAGTTAAAATCCATCTATTGTAGAATGGATCGCTTATTTTCACTCCAAACCTTAATAAAAGGGGCTTTCTTGTCTTTGTGAAATGTTTGCTGCAAATACAAATACAAATTACATAGGCTGTTTTATCGATGTGTAAATATTTTACTACAAAAAATTAGATGCGTCCTTGGTCCATCTTGTCCAACTGCAGAAAGCGAAATTAAAACGAAACCAATGCATATCAACCCATATGCGTTTGCATATCTTATCCTATTCGCGAATCTATTAATAAAGTCATACCCTCTCAACCACAACGAAGAACATAGTTATACTTATATAACATGGGTTGTATTATTAAAGCCATCCTACAATTCCGGTCTCATGGCTATGCCACATGACAAAATGACAACAGAACTTCGGCTGTTGCGTACATTCAAAGTCGATTTTCCATGTGTTCAGGACTGGCTTCGGCCAGAGTCTGAGCCAGTATTGGAATGTAGTCGAATTTTCACGTTTGGCTCCAAAACCAGTCAAGGGTCTGGTGCAGTTGCGTTTGTAGAAGATGATAACATTAGACTCCAATTCTCGTTAGGCAAATATGCGTCTGTTTTCCAAGCGGAAACTTATGCAATCCTAATGGCCAAGAACTGTAAGGAAGAGGTAGAAAGGTGGTAAATAATGCCGTCGCCGATGAAAGCATGCACCTCCCGTTAATTTCTATGGCAGAGGTCCAAACGATTTTCGATTGACTGAGAAGAAAGAAATCCGTGGGAATCGATAGCATATGCAACCTTGTGGTTAGACATCTTCCTCCAGAAGTGGTGGACATACACACCGCCCTGTTTAGTAATGCAATAAATAATGCTATTATTTGGTGCATCGGAAAACTGCGGTGGTGCAGCCAAAAAGACAAAAAAAAAAAAGAAGAAAGACAGCTCCAATCCGGCCAATCTCCGGTCGATAAGTCTTCCTCCGAATATCAGCATAGTATTCGAAAATGTGATCCATAAAGCCCTGACAAAGTGGGTTGATGACATGCACATAATTCGATTTCAAGGCAGGGCATGAACCATACATGCTGCGTCTAAACTGGTATCGGATATATGATGGAACGCAAACAAGAAACAATGCATAGGTACCTGTCTGGTTCACTTGGATAAAGTCTTCGATAGCGTATGGTTAGAGAAACTCTTCTGCAACTTGAGCAGGCTGCGCATAAAAATAACTGCTGTATACTATTTATAACATGCTCGCCAGTAGGAGGGTCATTGTGAAGAAAGGCAATGTGATTATGCTGGGAAAAAAACCGTCTGCAGCAGGGTGCGGTTAATTGGCCGATCCTTTCCAATATTTGAGCGACCTCATAGGTTCACTTCACCATTCCAAGGCGTACGCAGGTGACTTGGTCACGTACAGGTCAGGACCTAAGATCAAGATCATTGCAATACTCTTGCAGCGTCACGTCGATAAGATCGAGAGATACTGCGACGACTGGAAGCTGAATATCAACTTTCAGAACTTGGAGATCATCCTCTAGGGACATCAGAAAGAAACGGCGAAAATTCTCTGTCGGGTGCAGCATGGGCATGTTGAAGTGTATCAGGTGTCAGATTTTACGTGTAGTCCCCGAGGCCGCCTCTTGGGCTCTTCTTAGGGCTTCTGCTCTTCGCAGCGCATTCTGCACACATACTATGAATGAGCAGATCTCAATCCACTCGCCCTCTGATCGTGTCATGTGACTAACAAGATTTTCTGGACTTGGCAGGTTTGCTCTGTCTTCTGCAAAGCGTCTGCAGTAGAACACTGCATGCTCCGCGTCCTCCTCTTCGTTTGGACATATTAGACACAGGGGCGAACTATCGTGTCCAAATCTATGGAGGTGTTTCCGGTAGCCACCGTGTCCGGACAGGAACTGTGTGAGGTGGTAGTTACAGTTCCCCCTCGCTCTCTCTGTCCATGATTTTATAGTGGGAATGAGCTTGTGGGTCCACCTGCCTTTGGTAGAGCTGTCCCACCTGGTATGCCACAGCGTTGCTGATGCTGCCCTTTCCTCCTCCTTAATCCTTTTTGCTTCTTGCCGGTTCGAGGGACGTCTAAGGTATACCCTCTGCGTCTCTTCAGCGAGGATGTCGATTGGGACCATCCCAGCTAAAACGCAGGCTGCATCGTTGGAGATAGTTCGGAAGCCGCTGATCACTCTGATTGCGCAGAGCCTGTGAGCTGATGACAGCTTCTTCCTGCACTCATTTGTCGCCAGTGCACCTGCCCATATCGGGGCAGCGTATAGAAGTACCGAGCTGACCACTCTGGACAGCAGGATCCTGCGGGCGTATCCAGGGCCGCCGATGTTCGGGAGCATTCGGGAGAGTGCTGCCTGCATCAGCGATGCTTTCTTACTAGAATACTCGACGTGGGCTTTGAAGCGCAGCCTGTTGTCGAGCATGACTCCAAGGTACCTCAAGGATTCTTTGGACCTGATTATCTGGTTTCCGACCCGGAAGATGGCGTATTCCACCTTTTTGTGGCTGGTTATTAGGACAGCTTCGGTCTTGTGGGCAGCTAGTTCCAGACCGGTAAACTCCAGCCATTCCTTTATTCTTATAACTGCCTCATCCGTGGCAGACTCCACCTCGTGTACGTGCTTGGCTACTGTAACCACTGCGATATCGTCAGCGAAGCCAATTACTTTGACTCCCTCGGGTAATGTTAGTCGCAGAACTCCGTCGTACATAATGTTCCATAGGAGAGGTCCCAGAACCGACCCTTGCGGGACTCCCGCGGAAACACTGTACTGCTTAACGCCATCGTCAGTATGGTATCTTAGCTTCTTGTTGCTGAAGTAGTCCGTGACTATCCTCAGCAGGTAGTATGGTGTATCCATCCTGGCCAGGGATCTCCTAATGGATGACCAGCTTGCCGAGTTGAACGCATTTTTGACGTCGACCGTTACTACTGCGCAGTATTTCTTCGTCCCCCATTTCCACCTTTTCCCTTGTATTGCTTCAGTTGCTATATCCACTACCGCCTTTATGGCATCGACGGTAGAGCGTGATTTTCTGAAGCCGTACTGACAGTCTGACAAGGCTCCGTTTTCCTCCACCACCGCAAGCAGTCTGTTATAGATGATACGCTCTAGGATCTTTCACAGCGTATCGAGCAGGCATATTGGGCGATACGATGATGGTTGTCCGGGCGGCTTATTGCCCTTTGGAAGCAGCACTAAATGTTGCAATTTCCATGGTGTAGGGAATACCCCCTCCTCTATGCACCTTTGCATCGTTGTTAGAAAGATGTCCGGTCTCGTCTTAACAGCCGCCTTGATTGCCCTATTCGGGATGCCATCCGGTCCAGGTGCTTTGCTGTCTCCGATTTTTCTGCATGCCCCAAAGAGTTCTTCTGACGTGATTGCCGGGATATGCTCCATGCTGATCTCCCTCGAGATGGAGACCATAGTAGTTGGTCTATGAGGGAATAGGTGCTCTACTATAGTCTTTGGTATTGCCGGGCATGTAAGTTGTGGAGACCTGCTGCTTTTAAGCTTCTTCATCACCACTCTATACGCCATACCCCAGGGGTCTAATTCGGCCTCGTCACAGAGCCGCCTAAAGCTCCTTGACTTACTCTCCTTCATGGCCCTTTCCAGTTCTCGCCTCGCCAATTTAAATGTGGTTAGCCGCTCTTAGAAATCTTGTCTGCCTCTGGATCTCTGAGATCTGCGTCGTGCTTGTAGGCACTTCGCCCTGAGCCGTTTAATCTCGTCGGTCCAGCAGTAGCAGGGCTCGCCTCTTTTACTGACAGACCTTCTGGGCATTGCTGCGTCGCACGCTGCAGTTATGACCTGGATCAGCTGATGCGAAAGTGCCTCAGCCGATCCATTATTTGTTGTGGCGCTAGTGTTTAACATTTCTTCGAACATGTCTTTGTCGAAGAGCGTGTCCTTCCACTTTGGTCCTGTTAGGACGAGGACGCAGTCTACGTTTCTCCTCGCCGACATTAAATATAGTTGCCTGGTGGTACCTGTAGGTATAGTCTTCGCTGACCCGCCATTTAGTTTTCCGCAGGAGTGAGTTGCTCATGAATGTGATGTCAATGCTTGACCCTCTGCCTGCCTTTCGAAACGTTTCCGCTGTACCGTCGTTGGCCAGACTAATGTCCAGTCCTGCGAAGCATTCGAGGAGAGCTCTTCCCCTTGCGTCTGTGGTTCTACTGCCCCAATCAGTAGCCCAGGCGTTGAAATCTCCAGCAATAATCATTGGGTATTTCACCCGCGCGTCAACTACGATGTCGTCCAGCAGCTTAAGATAGTCCGCCAGTGTTATACTGGGGGGCACGTGCTGATGTATAGAGCGTCTGCTTGGCTTTCTTAGAAAGATAAGAAAATTCTAATACAATGAGTAAATCAGTATTTGGCCCTTTGGTAGTACAATGGACCAGTTGCGTCTGAGTGCTCCAGTCGAGCGCTTCCTCTCCCGATAAAAAAATAAAAAAATAAATAACCATCCATCTATCAATCCCGCTACATACCTCTCAACAGGTTCACGATCAATAGCAGTAGTTTATCAATAACTTTTTCTTGTGAAAGTAGTTAACCACGTTCAACGTACGAATGTGATCTATGGCTTAAAATCTTTAACAATACATATGTATATACTCTAAGTAATAGAATTGAAATTAGGGGCGTATAATTGAATACATGGGGTTAATTTGGTAAGCGATACGCTTCCAGATTAGTTTCCTGACATTGGACCTAAGATCACTTCTCTTCAACTGTACAAGAGTAAAAACCCGACCAAAATTCATTCCTTGATTTTAAATGATGCGCGGACAGCCAATGAAGACTTAAGTTTTATTATATATATATTTGGTGCAAACAGCCCTTGAATGACCTAGGGCCTATATTCTCGCAACCATTCGCGTTATATTTTTTCCATGAATGGGAGGGACCTAAGTTCTATGCCCTATCCGAAGGGCATATTTTTGAGAAGCTTTCTCGTGACAACAATACTCTCGGATGTTTGTCAGACGTTCGCGAGAGGTCGGACCGTGAAAAAACTTGTTGGTGTTTTGTGCGACTCCAACATTAAACCTCACGCACAGTGGTCCATGACACTAACCACTGCGCCAGAGCACCCATTCTTATATTGTAATATTTCTGCTGGGATTCGTAATAATAAAACCGTCTTCTGTGTATTAGAACTGTTTATTTATAAACAACTATCAACCTCACTTTCGTTATACTTTAAAATAATCAAATCACTTTATTCTTTGTTAATCTCAACTTAATCTGTATCTAAAAATTAACCTTTAATCACAATATCGTTTATTCTTAGCATCCATTTCTTTATGTCCTGTATCCCCTTGTGGGTCCTAGGGCCTTTACTACGCCTACGCGCCATCGTGTACGGTTTCTGGCAATGTGTCTGAGTTCTCCCCAACTTTTCCCTAGCTGTCGTGCCTCCTTCTCGACTGTTCTGCGCCATGTTCTCCTCGGACCGCCAGGTCTTCTGCCATCCTGAGTTAGATGGTTCCATTGCATAGCATGGTTCGCTATGGAACTGTCACCCTTTCGGAACGTGTGACCAATCCACTGCCACTTCCGTCGTTGGATGGTTGTGCCTATTGGTTCCTGACCTGTTCTCTCGTAAAGGTGTTCGTTAGAGATACGATTGGGCCAGAAAATCCTTAAGATATTGCGCAGGCACCTATTAACAAACGTTTGCAGCTTTCTGGTGATAGTAGTGGTCACTCTCCACGTGCTGCAACCATATAACAGCACGGATTCAACGTTGGAGCGGAACAGTCTTATTTTGGTGCTCAAACTGATTGCATTGCTTCGCCATATTTTGGACAACATCCCGAACGCGGACTTTGCTTTGGCGATCCTGTTGACTATATCCAGTTCGGTTCCACCATCGGTCGAGACAATACTCCCAAGATACTGGAAATCCTCTACTCTCTCTACCGGTTGTCCAGTAATGCATATTTGAGCCGATGAGTTTGTTGCAAGGCTGATAATTTTAGTTTTTGCCGTATTAATTTTCAGCCCGACGACACCTGCCTCGCTCTCCACATCTGCTGTCATTTGGTGGAGGTCCATAATTTTATGGGAGAGTAAGCATAAATCGTCTGCGTAGTCAAGATGTTTCAGTTAAGATGTAAGAGTCCATCGAATTCCTCCGTTTCCCGTCGACAATGCTGCATGAAGCACATCGCTAATCACCAATAGGAATAATATTGGTGAAAGGATACAGCCTTGTCTTACCCCACTTTGGATCTCAAATTCCTCAGGCAACCTTCCTCTGTGCAGAACGTGACATTTGGAGCCTTCATATGTAGCTTTGATAATAGCAATTAGTTTATCGGGAATGCCTCTCCTGCGTAGGGCACGCCAAATAAACTCCCTGTTGACACTATCGAACGCCTTCTGAAAATCGATGAACAGCAGGTGCAGTGGCGATCGATATTCAACACACTGTTCGATGATAATCCGCAGGGTGTTGATGTGGTCGACACAGGAGGATCCAGAGCGGAAACCTGCTTGTTCGGCATCGAGTGTGTCTTCGAGATGTTGTTTGATTCGCTCAAGGATGATTTTAGCTATTATCTTAGCTACAGCAGGCAGCACGCAGATACCCCTCCAGTTTCCGCACTCCATTAAATTTCCTTTCTTAGGAAGCTTGACGATCATTCCCTTTTTACACTCGTTAGGAAAGCTCTCAGCTTCCCAAGCTCTATCTATAAGTGGAAGCAGAAGCTCAGCCGATGTTGTGGGCGCTGCTCGTAAGAGCTCTTCTGGAATACCGTCAAGTCCTACCGCCTTGTTGGTTTTGAGTGCCTTGATTGCGGTAATGATCTCATCTTTACTGGAAGTCGTGGTGCGTATTCGGAAGCTTCTCACCTCGGGCATCTCAGTCTGATTTGGGAGCGTATCGCTATCATAAGATGGCGATCACGTACTATCCCTACATCTGTCCCTCGTATGTTTCGGACGTCCAGGAGACTACTTCTAACGCTGCGGCTGATAGCAAAATTGTTGGTTGGAGGTTGGATGTTGCTTGGCTGTCATTGGAAACCCAGCTGACTTTGTGGTAGGTCTTGTGCTCAAACATGGTGCCACCTATCACAAAGCGGTTGGGATTGCAGAAATCCACAAACCTTTCGCCGTTGTCATTGCGGTTGCCTAGTCCATGCTTCCCGATTACATGTTTGAGCCCTTCGTTGTCGCTGCCTACCTTGGCATTCAAATCCCCCATCACTATGACAATGTCTCCATTTGGTGTTGTGTTGAAGACGGCGCTTAAGAGATTGTAGAAGCTCTCCTTTTCGTCCTCAGACGAACTATTCGTTGGGGCGTAACACTGTATGATGGTGACGCGTCGTACTCTAGTCCGTAATCTGGCCGTCAAAGTCCTATCACCATGAGGCTGCCAGGAAATTAAGCCCTTGCGTGCTGTTTTTGTTAGCAGTAGTCCGACTCCATATTCCCGCGGACTTCCGGATGGTCTTCCAGAATGGAGCAGTGCAGTGTTACGCGTTGGATACTGGTACTCGCCCGCTTCTAACCATCTTACTTCACTTACCCCCAAAATGTCCAGTTTATATCGCATGAATTCGTTCTCCAATTGGAGGAATCTGGCATTGTAAGGACCTTCTCTTCCCCAGTCGAGGAGCGTCTTTACATTCCAGAAACCTATATTTGTCCGTGTACAATAGCCAAAAGTCGTCAACATGTGATCATTCCTTATCCGAGGCATGGTGTCGGTTTCTGTAGCGGGTAATATTCGGTAACGCAGGTTGCTGGCCCGCGTTACATGTTTTAGTTAACTCTCACAATATTCGCACTTGTTCATTGCTATTTTCATCTCTATCGACTGCGTCTTCTCTGCTGGTGGTTGGTGCATCTATACAAAATACAAGAATCTACAGAACGTTTTCGAATATGCTAGATGTTACTAGGGGATAATTGTGGAATGTGAAATGTGGATGGCATGATGGAATTAGTGTTGCCACACTATGCTCGTTGACAATGCAGTGTGAACAATACTTTATGTGGATGCTATAATACGTATACTTATATACACGCATTTATCACATTTTCGTAGAAAAGTTTCGAAATTCTGTATGGGTGCTCTCACAAAATTATTAATATAATTATTATGTGGTATCATCCGTTCCCTGAAAGCACAAGTTAGTTATAATTGGATTTCGAACTAAACCAACAAAAAATCATGGATACTTTGCACCCATAAAATCAATCTGGCAGTTACTTGGGCATTGGGCACCAAGGAAAATGGCCCAGCGCCTTTGGATTCTGGTGAGCTGCTCTGTAAAAGAATTCATTCATATGGGAATGCATTCATTGAATGTACACATTTGATTTTACCATATGAATTCATTCCTTCACTTCATGTCTGAATGGTGACTTACAAGTATAAACCACCATTTATTTTGAAGTAGCCTAAGCAATCAGTTTTTGCATTCAAAAGTCTTTGAATTCAAGATTGTGAATTTGTATTCATTTGCAGTCATTCGTATTCATTTTAAATAACTTTGGATTCATTCGAAGTCACTTGCATTCATTTAAAGTCATTTGCTTTCACTTAAAGTCTTTTGCATTCATTTGAAGTCTTTTGTATTCAATTGAGGTTTTTTAAGCCATTCCCATTTATTTGCATTCCGTTGAATGCTTTGAAGTCTCTTACATTTATTTGCAGTCTTGTGCATTCATTAGCATTGTTTTGTATTCATTTCCATTCTTGCAGTCCTGCATTTCCATTCTGGGGACCTGCATTGCGATTGATCGGGAAACTACTGACTGCTCAAAACTTGGCTTGGGCCAGTAGCGCAACAATCAAGTTCGTGATGAAGTGCTTACTTTACCTCCTAGTGGTGGTCCCCGGGCAACTATACATATAAACCCTTATACGTATAGGCGAAAATTGTAAGTGCGGGTTGTCTAGGGCCTTGATTCTAGCCTAGGTAACGTGGGCCAGCAACCTGCGTTACCGAATATTGCCCTCTACAGAAACCGACACTATGCCTCGGATAAGGAATGATCACATTTGACGACTTTTGGCTATTGTACCCGGACAAAGATAGGTTTCTGGAATGTAAAGACGCTCCTCGACTCGGGAAGAGAAGATCCTTACAATGCCAGATTCATCCAATTGGAAAGCGAATTCATGCGATATAAACTGGACATTTTGGGGGTAAGTGAAGTAAGATGGTTAGAAGCGTAATACTGTACTACTCTATTCTGGAAGACCATCCGGAAGTCCGCGGAAATATGGAGTCGGACTACTGCTAACAACAACAGCACGAGTTACATTATGTGCTCCACACCTAACCAGCAACAGCAACAGCAAGTCCAGCATCATCAACAGCAGCAGCTAAGCTTTATTTTCTTATTTACTTCTGTTATGATCTTGTTTGATTATTTCTTTTACTGTATATGTTCTGTTAACTTGAAGGATTGACGAACGAAAACAGCTGAAAGTTCGCGTTGCAGCTACCCCAGCAGCAGGGAGAAGTGAGCTAGAGTCCATATATCGCATGAAGATGAGAGAAGTTCAGCGTAGCGTGCGACGTGACAAGCGCAACTACATCAACGCGCTGGCTACAGAAGCAGAAGAAGCTGCACGGAGGTGCGACAGCAGGACCGTCTACAGAATCACGAAAGAGCTGACAGGTGGTCGCAGCTCCAGCCAATACCCAGTGAAAAGCCTAGACGGCTCCTTGCTAATTTCGGATGAGGACCAGCTCAAGAGATGGAAAGAGCATTTTGCTATGGTTTTGAACCGTGTATTCGCTAGCGATATGCTCCCAAATCAGACTGAGATGCCCGAGGTGAGAAGTACCCGAATACGCACCAAGACTCCCATTAAAGATGAGATTATTACCGCGATCAAGGCACTCAAAACCAACAAGGCGGTAGGACTTGACGGTATTCCGGCAGAGCTCTTACGAGCAGCGCCAACAACATCGGCTGAGCTTCTGCTTCCACTTATAGATAGAGCTTGGGAAGCTGAGAGCTTTCCTAACGAGTGGAAAAAGGGAATGATCGTCAAGCTTCCTAAGAAAGGAAATTTAATGGAGTGCGGAAACTGGAGGGGTATCTGCGTGCTGCCTGCTGTAGCTAAGATAATAGCTAAAATCATCCTTGAGCGAATCAAACAACATCTCGAAGACACACTCGATGCCGAACAAACAGGTTTCCGCTCTGGATCTTCCTGTGCCAACCACATCAACACCCTGCGGATTATCATCGAACAGTGTGTTGAATATCGATCGCCACTGCACCTGCTGTTCATCGATTTTGAGAAGGCGTTCGATAGTGTCAACAGGGAGTTTATTTGGAGTGCCTTACATAGGAGAGGCATTCCCGATAAACTAATTGCTATTATCAAAGCTACATATGAAGGCTCCAAATGTCACGTTCTGCACAAGGGAAGGTTGTCTGAGGAATTTGAGATCCAAAGTGGGGTAAGACAAGGCTGTATCCTTTCACCAATATTATTCCTATTGGTGATTAGCGATGTGCTTCATGCAGCATTGTCGACGGGAAACGGAGGAATTCGATGGACTCTTACATCTTAACTGAAACATCTTGACTACGCAGACGATTTATGCTTACTCTCCCATAAAATTATGGACCTCCACCAAATGACAGCAGATGTGGAGAGCGAGGCAGGTGTCGTCGGGCTGAAAATTAATACGGCAAAAACTAAAATTATCAGCCTTGCAACAAACTCATCGGCTCAAATATGCATTGCTGGACAACCGGTAGAGAGAGTAGAGGATTTCCAGTATCTTGGGAGTATTGTCTCGACCGATGGTGGAACCGAACTGGATATAGTCAACAGGATCGCCAAAGCAAAGTCCGCGTTCGGTATGTTGTCCAAAATAATATGGCGAAGCAATGCAATCAGTTTGAGCACCAAAATAAGACTGTTCCGCTCCAACGTTGAATCCGTGCTGTTATATGGTTGCAGCACGTGGAGAGTGACCACTACTATCACCAGAAAGCTGCAAACGTTTGTTAATAGGTGCCTGCGCAATATCTTAAGGATTTTCTGGCCCAATCGTATCTCTAACGAACACCTTTACGAGAGAACAGGTCAGGAACCAATAGGCACAACCATCCAACGACGGAAGTGGCAGTGGATTGGTCACACGTTCCGAAAGGGTGACAGTTCCATAGCGAACCATGCTATGCAATGGAATCCTCTAACTCAGGATGGCAGAAGACCTGGTGGTCCGAGGAGAACATGGCGCAGAACAGTCGAGAAGGAGGCACGACAGTTAGGGAAAAGTTGGGAAGAACTCAGACACATTGCCCGAAACCGTACACGATGGCGCGTAGGCGTAGTAAAGGCCCTAGGACCCAGGAGGGGATACAGGACATAAGTTGCAGTCTTTTGCTTTTATTATAATTCATTTGAATTCCTTGACGACCTCGACATTCCTTAAAAGTGGTTTAATCCCTACCACACTTCTGCCCCCTTTTTCAAACATGAAGTCAATGAATGAATTCATTTTTTAGAAAAATCATAGGAGTTAAATTCACAAATGAATGCTCGGCTTGTGAGATCTTCGATAGTAATATTTATGGCTAAGTCCGCTCGGCCGTTGTTATTTATAACTTATCCCAACCATCCGAGTAAATCACACGAATGGAAAGGGACACTTTTCTATGATACAATTGATACTTAAAGAAGTGGTATGCTTAAAAATTACAATTAATTTCCTATTCAGTCTTATACCATACTATGCAGAAAAGTCTTTGTTTTTTTGTACTAGAGGGGGTTTTACCATGAAAGTACTAAGCGCCAGTAATATCAGATTATTCTTTGGCAAATATATTTATACATATAATATATATATATACTATATACATATCTACTGATAATAAAAAACCCAGTCTGATAAACATAAGATAGAGAAAGATTGAAGTGGTTATTACAGTAGCAATACTTCAGAGGTACTTGAATATAATAATCTAATAATGCCAGATTTATTTTTGTAATACACCATGTATTGCACATTGTACCGCGATAATAACATGTTTGTATCCAATATCATTTGAGTACTCTTGTATATGCATGTGTATGGCGGCTCCGAATCAGTTACATTGGAATGAATTCCTGTGGTGATTCTTAGATGTTTACGAGTATTTACAAATTTTACACAATGAATTTAAGAATTCGAAGTAGTATTTCCAATTAGAAACCAAATGACCAAATAAAACACTGAATTCTGAAAATATTCAGCAACAAAGGGGTGATATGTAAAAGTGTGCCAAGATCCAAATTTCGTGAATACAAAACAATAAATCGTACCTAAAGTGGGTTCTTCTCAATGCCTTAAAGGTCAAAGGTATTTGCTATTTTCACTTTCCACTTTACAGGCATTTTATTGCTTGGTTTACTTCCTTCTTATCAAATTACTAAGACATCAGATTGGTTGCCATTTTCCTCATGGTATTATATTATCGTCACTTTACTGCTCTAATCATGTATGTTATACACGAGTATGTACAGCTCTTAATTTAATCTAAGACTATTATTCACACTATACCGCTTTTATGACCAATCGCTGATTTGATAACTACATAATTGCAATTTAAAATTATCACATATCTTATATCGTTGTTTTTATCTAGTAATGCTTCCAAAGTTTAAATACATTTCGTGTTTTATTGAAAATAACTTTTTGATCTCCTAAAAATATATTAAAGTTATAAACCGCGTTGCACCGCAGATAATTAACACATTAGTACGTATCGAAAATCGAAATAATTGCTTATCGTTTCGAACGATTCAATTCAGTCCACAAATAGCTTTAGAACTTAGATTATACGTGGTAGACCTGTCATTCTATTTCGCATATTATTACCGGTCACACTCTTGTTAACATAGATACTTGTTTCCTCGTGTGAATTTGTGCCTTCGCTCTTCGATTTCATTTTGATTAACTCCTTCAATCATTAGCCGGACTTTTCGATTGGCATTTAATCGCAAATATCTTTTTGCGCTATATCTACTACTTTTACAGCATGGGTAATTGAGATAAAGATTTTTATATTTTTTTTTTTAGCTTGAAGATTACCTAGTCGGAGTTATTTGTTTTAAGCTCGATGATCTTTCAGTTTGTGCGGAACCTTTGCCTGAGGTGGTAATTACAGTCGTGTTAAAATGTTCGCGTAGTGTTTTGTAAAGATATAAGTTTCACAGAAGTTATATAAGATTTGTTGTTTTTCTTTTTTTTTTTTTTATATTACTGTGAATAAAAATGATCTTAACTTCGAAACTTGTAACGATTTGCCTTGGTTTGGCATTGACCGCGTTTACCGTATCCACCATTGTATTGGCTGTTCAAAAATCAGATCTGCAAGATGAATTACACGAGACACAGCAAAAATTGGATTTACTTGAAGAGGCTATGAAACAATCAACAACAACTATAACTACTCCTACTACTACTACTACTACTACATCATCAGCTGGTCCGGGAGAGAGCACTACTAGTGAAGTCCCTACAACTCCAGCGCCTGTAAATATTTCCAATAACCTTTAGGCTCGTTTCACATATATTCGGCATCTAATACATGTCACCGTATGATTCGTTGGAACGGTCTCATTTGGCTGTATTGTGCTTCGATATATTCATTGTCGGGTATATGAAATGCGTGCCGAAAAAATGCACTGATGCCGAATATGTGTAATAAGGGTTTCAAATGAAGTTTTATTTAAAAGTCGACATATTTTTTTTTTTTTTAAAGGTCAGCTCGTATCTCTTAGTTATTTTTATAGATCAATTTATTTAAGGCCAATAACTATCTTAGCCTTAATCTTTTTTGGAAGCTTATCTTATTAAATGCCGCATCAAGTATATTTTCTTTCTTCGGTGTAATTCAATTAGTATAAATTCTTGTAAGTCAAATTTTATGAAATTAACATTCTTTGGAGGATAAGTCATGGTTATACCATAACCTAAGAAAATGTTTAAGTAGTATAAATAGTCTTGAGCAAACAACATTCCTCGGTTTAAAATAGAATCAGAGAAAATTTATATTGCTGGATTGCACAAAAAAAGCATTTAGTAAAATTAAAAATAAAATAAAATTAAAGAATGACAATAATCGAATTAGTCCTGCCCGTCAGAGCAGACAAGAGTTGGAAACAATTAACAAAAATCTGTAAATGTTCCTAATCGTTTAATTCCAATCTTGTGACAAACATATCAAGTTATAATACGAGTATTGATCTCTTGAGGGGTGTGTGTTAAAAAGAAGAGAGCTCAGGAAGGTTTTTAGCAAACATGTCGTTAAATGTCAACTGTACAGAAAAACTTCCAAAGTTGTTTTTATTGAGTATAAAAATACCGTAAGCCAAAGCTATTCACAAATAAGCCTAAAAATTCTCATAGGTATCGCGAATGCGCTACAGCATTCTCTTGAATTTTCATTTGAGATACATCACGAGTAATTTTTACCTTTTTTATACCTTAGATTACAAAGTTTTTTTTCAAGAGAAAAATTGCAGAAAAAATTATTCACGGTAGGCATGAACATTTCTTGTAATGTGGATCTTTTTCAAGAAAGAGCTTATGTAGGATATTTAATTGGAAGCAATCAAAATTTCGGAGACTATCTGAAGGTCCTATCGTAGAAAGAAAAAAAAAAGGGTTATCCACTTCCTCTCCATTTTATGTTGTGAAATAAAAGTGCAATTGAAAAATTAAAAATGAAATACCGTATATTTGACACAGTGGAATAAAAACTTATTAAGTTAATGCGCTATACGCAACATGTACTTACATCTAGGTAGTTCAAGTAATCCGATAGCTACCAAGCTTTAATATTAAGTTATGACATGGGTTAAACGAATTAGGTTTAATGTTTACTGCTTTTTGTTTGTGCCATTAATTTTATAAGTTGCAAAATTACTAATTGTTATCCAAACGATAACAAAAACAGTCTTATAACTTTTGAACCGTTTGAACTATGTAGCAGAAATGTTCAGTATATAAATATTGTACTTGTCCATGAAGGTTCAATCTTTTACAAGTCTGTACAGCTACTCGCTTACGCCGATGATATTGACATAGTCGGAAAAACTCAGCGGTCCGTCAGTGAGGCATTTGCGAGTATTGAGATCGAGACAGCAAAGATGGGTTTAGCGGTCAATGAAAGCAAAACAAATATATGCTGTCTGCAAAAAAGGACTTTGTCTACCTAGGCTCTATGGTGAACTCTGCAAATGACACCAGTGGGGAGATCACACGAAGAATTACTCTTGCCATGAAACCGAAACCTCGAGAATGATGAAATGAATAAATTAGTCTAAATAAAATTCTGCGCAGGTTTCAGGAAAACTACGAGCAAAGGGAAAATACGGACGCTATATTTTTATCTCAACATATCAACTCATAAATTCGTTCGATTTCAGTATTTTTCAGGGAAAGAATTTTCATGTGACAAAATCGACTTATTAAAAAACAAACACGCCTTTCATATCCTATACGTAGTCCGATTATGATAAATTGTGCTTCCTCAGTTAGGTACATAACTAGAATGATTTGAAGATTTCACAGTTCACCGTCTTAAGTGCCTCGTCAAATAAATTTCACCAAAAGAACATTCATAACATGCATGTAGGCAAAATCTAATGGAAAAATGAAGTCAACATTTCTTTGTAAAAATCATAAATAAGCAAAATGCTTTCTTTTTTTCAGAAAACAAAACTACCAATTAGTTAAAACGATGTTCCGCAACACAACTGCATTAGTTTCGAATCGCATTTAAGATTTTACCTTTTTAATATGTGCTTGAGATTGTTATAGGCAGTCAATTAAGCATATATTTATTGTAGTCTGATTATATCACATAAGATTTGCTTAATTTACTTACCATTCTTGTTGGTTGCGAAAGCCCCTCATCATTATTTAGCATCTGCGCTATTACGATTGTTTGATTAAATATTTCGAAGAACATTTTCCTATGCCAATTATTTATGTATAGATCATTCTGCATCCTTGCGACCACCGCTGACGGAAAAGAAGTATATTTATATATAATATATTATATTATTAAAATCTGGTTTTTAGAAACATGTTGCATGACCATACCTTCAGCATTTGATCCTGGCATTTTAGCCTTGCGACCAAAGTGTCGTTATTGTGAAGATAGGTAATATCAATATGCGTGTTATGGACGTGAAAGATAAAAGCCGAACACTATTGCAATCAGCACGATGTCTTCTTGTCGATCAGTTTCCCATGCCTTTGTAACTTCTTAGCCGTCTGACTTAAGCTGAAACTTTTGATATCGAATCCGCTTGGTCGTAAACAAAATTTGGGTGCCTTTTTTGGGTACCTTATGGGTACATACAGATATATAATAAGGGCAACAATAACTATCTATCAGTATAGAAAGGTTTAATACTATATTAAACCCCAATTTCATCACATTTCAGTATGAATTGTTGCAGCTCTAAGGCTACCGATGAGGTTTAATGTTATAGTTAAAACGATTTTTCTTCCTGGCGGTTGGGCTATGGAAAAAGGAGCACTTCAGTGAAATGATTAGGTTTAATTTTATATCAACTATTTAGAAAAAAAAAAAATGTAAAATGCAATTTTCTTAAAAATTGCTTAAATGATTTCATTTAACTTACATACTCGTATTTTGAAAGATTTTGTTCAAAAATTTTATATAAGTAGTACAGCTACTTAATGATTGGTTTTGGAAAATTGTTTATTTCTCGGCTACCTACTGGACGATTTCATTCACAATTGATATTAAAACAGTGTTTCGTGTGTGTTATGGCTTATCAAGTTTTGAAAAATTGTTAAACCAATGAAACTTCACTTTCAAAACAGTATATTTTATCGAAAACGGGTGTAAAGATAAACGTACACAACGTTTAATATTTGGGTTAGTTAAGACATGTGCTGAAATATGAGGTATCAAGTTTTTGTCAAAAACGCGCATATTCAGCGCGCATATGTCTAACCGGACGAGGCATCTCTTGTTGACCTGATTGGCTGAAATATGCGTCTCAGAAGTCTAGCAAGAGCTCCTCAGAAGGAGGACGTGCGGCGGATGAATTCTCTCGATGGAATCAACGGTGACGTCTACAGACCAGCGGATACCTTTCCGGAGCTATTTACACTTATTTGGAGCTGAGGTCTGTAAGGATTTGCAATACTACGTCAGAGTATTGAAAAAGAGATGGTGGCGGATGAACCCTTAATGTGCCAACGGCAGCGCTCATATCCCCGAAGTGGGTTACTGACATCGATGTATCCGGCCTCTTGTCCTAGGGGTACAAAAAAAAAAAAGGATCTGGCCCTCCAGGTTTGGGTTGTGCCGTCGGGTTAACTTCCCTACCACGTAAAAAACCTTTGGTTACGAAGCAACCAACAGCCTCGGATACGGATGATCTTACTATTGACGACCCATGCAAACGTAAAAAGGACAACGATCTTCGTGTCTGCACATGGAATATTAGGTCCCTCTACAAACCACGTGCAGCCGAACAATTTGCGGAGGCCCTAGAATGTCTCAAAGCAGACATTACCGCCATCCAAGAAGTGCGATGGGATGGGCCGGGCAAAAGGAGTATGAAAAACTGCGACATCTACTACGGCGACTGCTACAGACAAAAAGGACAGCGTCTATTCGGGTGCGGATTTGTCATTGGAGGCAGACTTAGGCAAGAAGTCCTGAGTTTCCGGCATGTGAACGAGCGCCTTATGACTATCCGTGTCAAGGCTAAATTTGCCAACATTAGCCTAATATGCGTTCACAGCCCTCATGAGGAGAACGACGACGCGACAAAGGACGACTTCTACCAGCTTTTGGACAAGACGTATGAGCAATGCCCTAGCCACGACGTTAAAATTATCCTAGGTGATTTTAACGCAAAGCTAGGAAGAGAGGACGGCTTTAGTAGCGTAGTCGGAAAGCACAGCCTGCACGACATCACATCCGACAACGGACTCAGGCTAATCGACTTTGCGGCGGGGCGAAACTTTGTCGTAGCTAGTACGCTTTTCCCACGTCTCGACATTCACAAAGGAACATGGCTGTCCTTTGATGGAAAAACTGTCAACCAAATCGATAACATTGCGATCGACGCAAGGCACTCTTCCAGTATTCGGACTTTCCGAGGAACCAACGTGGACTCGGATCACTACCTAGTTGTAGCCAAGGTACGGATGCGGATATCCAGAACGGAGCGAAATCAACGAAATACTGTGAGGAAATTTGACGTCGGGCGGCTACAATCGCAAGAGACCGCCAGAACCTTTGCCGATCGTGTTTCTTTTAATCTCAATCTAAGACCTATGCCGCCAGCAGCAAATGCGGAAGACCAGTGGCAGCGTTGCCAACAAGCCATCAGAGATGCCGCCTCTGATGTACTGGGTTTCTCTCGCCCACCACAACGAAACCCCTGGTTTGATGAGGAATGCCGGCAAGCACATGCAGCAAAACAAGAGGCGTACAAAGGGGCGCTGTATAGAAGGACTAGAGCTGCTTACGAGCTCTACGTCCGCAGGAGAAAAGAGGAACATCGACTTCTCAGAAAGAAGAAAAAAGAGCATGAGAAGCCCTCGATCGAGGAGATTGAGAGACTTTATTGCAGGAATAATGTTCGAAAATTTTACCAAAGGGTAAAAAGGACATGTCAGGGTTTCAAAGCCAGAACAGAAGCCTGCAGGGACGAAAATGGCAACATAGTAGTAGAATCGCAGTCGGTGCTGAGAATATGGAAGGAACACTTTTGCAGACTGTTAAACGGCGATGATGACCAATATTCCGCTGTCAGGCAGAATGAGCCATTCAACAGTGACGATGACAGTCAAGATTCCCGTCAACCCGATCAGAATGAAGTGAGGATAGCGATATCTAAACTCAAATCCAACAAAGCTGCTGGAGCCGACGGCCTTGCCGCTGAACTTTTCAAGGCAGGAGGAGATGAGTTGGTAAGGAGCATGCACCAGCTCATCTGTAAAATCTGGTCGGACGAATGGAACCTGAAGAAAGGAGACCCTCTGAACTGCGCCAACTACAGAGGTATAAGTCTCCTAAATATCGCATATAAGATCCTGTCTGCCGTACTATGTGAACGCCTAAAACCGATCGTCAACAACCTGATAGGTCCTTATCAGTGCGCTTTCAGGCCGGGAAAGTCCACCATTGACCAAATATTCACACTACGGCAGATTTTGGAAAAGACCCATGAATATAAAATCGATACGTACCACCTCTTCATCGATTTCAAAGTTGCCTCTGATAGCGTGTTTAGAGACGAGTTATACAGAGTCATGTCTAGTCTTGGCATCCCTGCCAAGCTAGTCCGTTTGTGCAGAATGACGATGGAGAACTCTCGCTGCTCCATCAAAGTCGGTAAGAACATCACCGAACCGTTCGATGTCAGGAAAGGTCTTAGACAAGGTGACGCGCTATCATGCGATCTCTTTAACATAGTACTTGAGAGAATTGTACGAAACTCACAAGCCAACCCCGGAGGTACAATCTTCTTCAAGTCTGTACAACTACTCGCTTATACCGATGACATTGACATAATCGGAAGAACTCAGCGGGCAGTCAATGGGGCATTTACAAGTATTGAGAACGAGGCAGCAAAGATGGGTCTAGCGGTCAATGAAAGCAAAACAAAATATATGCTGTCTACAAAAAAGGACACCCAACATCGGCGTCTTGGACAGAACGCCACCATAGACAGATATAATTTTGAGGTTGTAAAGGATTTTGTCTACCTAGGCTCTATGGTCAGCTCCGCAAATGACATCAGTAGGGAGATCACATGGAGAATTATTCTTGCCAATCGTTGTTTCTATGGGCTTAAACGGCAATTGAGTAGCAAAGCCCTATCTCGAACTACTAAGGTAACTCTTTATAAGGCATTAATCATCCCAGTCCTGCTGTATGGCGCAAAGGCATGGGCTTTGACAAAACCGGATGAAAATGCCCTTGGTTATTTCGAGAGAAAAGTTCTTCGAGCGATCTTTGGTCCCGTCTGCACAGACGGTGAGTGAAGGAGAAGGTATAATGCCGAACTATACGGCCTGTACAAGGATATCGACTTAGCCAGAAGAGTTCACATACAGCGACTACGATGGCTGGGTCATTTAGAGCGGATGGAGCCCAACCTTCCCGCTAAGAAAGTCTTCGAATCCACCCCGGACGGACGGCGCAGTAGAGGACGACCTCGCGGTAGGTGGCGCAAACAAGTGGAGGGGGACTTCAACCAACTTGGCGTGCGCAAGTGGAGGCAGCTGGCTCGTAACCGTGCTGGCTGGAGAGGTTTGTTGGTTGAGGCCCAGGTCCACCCCGGACTGTAGCGCCATCTAAGTAAGTAAGTAAGTAGCCGCAATATATCATATGGATTGGAAAATTGTATTTTGTTTTTATTTTAAAGAATTTTAATTCATTTTATCGGTTCAACTTGAATATATTTAAATTTAATCAACAAACAATACACAGCTGCAAGTATATATGTATGTACAACCGAGTCTTTTATTTTATTTCAAATTAAATACAATGCTGTGTTATAGGGATTCACTACTAGTTTGTTGCTCAGGCTTTTAGCTTTACGAAATGATAATTTATCTATTCCTTTACAGATTAATTACCGCCTACCTGGAGACGTGGTTCCTACTCACTATGATCTATATCTCAATCCCAATGTGGATACTGGTCTATTTACTGGACAAGTGATAATTTCCCTCAGTGTTGTCAGAACGACAAAACAGATAATTCTCCATTCTAACAATTTGGACATCACTAATGTCTACCTTTTGAATGCTGGTTCTACTAACCATGTTTCAGCCTTTACCCTGGACACAGTTCGTGAATTCTTGATTATTGATTTGGCCGAGGATGTTGCCGAGGCAAGCAATAATTTCAGAATCGGTATACTTTTTGGTGGCAAAATGGAAGGCAAAATTGTTGGCTTATATAGCAGCTCGTACACTAAGGAAGATGGAAGTTTGAAGTAAGGATCAGCTTTTACTTTGCTTTAAGTTTTGATTAACTTGAATTTCACTGAACAGAACGATAGCTACATCGAAATTCGAACCCACTTATGCGCGGCAAGCCTACCCTTGCTTTGATGAGCCTCAGTTGAAAGCCACGTATTCGGTTAGCTTGGTACATCCATCAGATCGAAATTATCATGCACTTTCGAATATGAATATTGAGGTGAGTTTTAGGGGAGAGTTTTAGGCGGAAGTACATCTGTTAGAACCCCGATTTTTTCTTTCCAGTCCAGTCAATTTCTGGGAGATTTTGTAGAAGTTCAGTTCGAGAAAAGTGTTCCAATGAGCACGTATTTGTCGTGCTTCATTGTTTCAGATTTTATTGAAAAGAATGCAATAATCAGTACCGGAGAAGAAGGTTTTGAAATTGGCGAAAAATTCACAATGCGAGTATTTGCCACACCGGAACAGATAAACAAGGTTGACTTTGCTTTAGAATGTGGTGTAAATATCACTGAGTATTACATTCAGTACTTCAAAATTGAATATCCTCTTCCAAAACTGGGTATGCTTAAGGTCATTACAAGGAGAATAGAGCTTATACATATATTTTTCCAGATATGGCTGCCATTCCTGACTTTGTATCGGGTGCAATGGAACATTGGGGTTTGGTAACGTTCCGCGAAACTTCACTCCTTTATGACGAGGCTACTAGTTCGACAGTCAACAGACAAAGGGTGGCCAGTGTAATTGCCCATGAGTTGGCTCACATGTGGTTTGGAAATTTGGGTAAGTCTCAGAAGAGAAATAAATAAGACGCTTGATTGTAGAAGATACCTTAATTGTCTAGTGACTATGATGTGGTGGAACGACTTGTGGCTAAATGAGGGTTTCGCCAGCTATATTGAAAACAAAGGTGTACATTCTATTTTCCCTGAATGGACAATGGTAAGTTGATTATTTTTTTTTTCAATATTTTTTGTTTAACGGATCTTAATTTTAGGATGATCAATTTATCATAGGAACAGTGCATGGTGTACTGAGCCTAGATGCTACATTAGGCTCTCATCCAATCATCCAGACTGTTGAAAATCCAGATCAGATTACTGAAATCTTTGATACCATCACTTACTCCAAAGGCTCGTCAATAATTCGAATGTTGGAGGACTTTATGACACCTCAAATTTTTGAGCAGGGTGTAACGAACTATTTGAATCAGTACAAATATTCCAATGCTGTTACCAATGATTTTCTAGCAGAAATGGATAAACTAGGATTAACAATTAATGTTAGGTAGGTTTTTACCAAAAAGAAACACTTTGCTTTTGCTTGTCAAGTTGTTTTAAGTCAATTTGTTTCACATATTTTGTAATAGTGAATTATCAAGGACTGTGCAAAGTGTCATGCTTTTGGCATAATTTGTGATATCAAATTCTAAGACGTCTTTGGCAGATAGTTGACGTATTGTGTCTGACGTTTTATGCAATATTTGTTTTTAGTGCCATAATGGGAACATGGACCGAACAGATGGGTTTGCCTGTTGTTGAAGTAGAGAAGGTTTCAGATACTCAATATAAGTTGACACAAAGACGTTTCTTCTCAAACCCAGCTGATTATGAAGGAGAATACAATGATTCGCCAACCTATAAGTAAAAGGAACAATATTTGATATGAAAAGGAATAACATTTCTGTTTTATAGTTACCGGTGGTCCATACCAATCACATTCTATACCAGTGAAAGTTCAACCTTGGAAAGGAGCTGGTTCTACTACGATCAAAGTGAATGTAAGTAAGAGGGTTTTAAACAAAATCAGGTCTTTGGATTTAGTTTATACTTGATGACATTATTCCTAAACATTTTAAACAACTAGGCAAAGAAAAAAAAAACGGAAGAAAGAATGATAAAATACTTTCGATGCGAGTCAGGTTGTAGGCTGGTATTGGAAAGTAGTCCCTTGAAAAGATAGGGAATCGCGTTATACGTGTGCAGCAGGATATTTTGTAAATACTTGTGTTCACATCAATTGACGTGCACGTAAAGTAAGTACTTTTGGAACAGCCTAACATATTGCCTAATTGTGGGTAAAAATAGAAACAGACACTAACACCTCAGGAGAGATTTGCGTGAAGGACGGTCTCTTATATCAAAAAAATGGAAAAAATGTTGGTTCCGATAATTGTTTGGAGAAAAATGTACTCTAAATAACTTCTCAAACACACATGTTTATAGCCAAATTATTTTCTGCATTTAATTGCCGATCGTGCATTGTTTTCATTTTCTCAGTATATTTTCATACCTTGGCGTATAACATCATTACAAAATGAGTGCGGTTTTTAAAAAGCGTTTCGAAAGTATTTTCTTAGTAACTCATCCAAAAGGACTTATGTATTAGTTCGACAGCAAAATATTTAAAAACATTATAGCCATTTGCGAGAAAGTGGATAAAGAGGTATAAGGAATGTGGTAATGTTGCTGATGGGTCCAGTAGAGGGACCAGAGCAAGCACATCCACTAAAGACAATAAAGTCATTTTTGAATTGCTTCGGAAAAGAGGATAAGCATCCAAAACATCGGAGTCGCCTCTGCACTCTGGAAAGAAAAAAATGGTATAGAGACGTTAGATTGGCGGTCCCCGAAGTCCCGATGTGAATCCATTAAAAAATGTGTGGTCTTTAATGAAGCAGAGGTTTAAGGGAAAAATACCCATGGTAAAAGAACTTGCGCGGCTCTTGAAGGAAATTTAGAGTTTAGAATATGCGCAAAAATTAAGTGAAAATTTCACTAGACGATGCCGAGCAATTATAAATAATAATGGTGACTGGACTGCCTACTAATGTAATTGTGCAATTCGTTTTGAGATGGCATTTTTCATTGGTTTTTTAGACGCACGTTTTTGTGGAACACACTGTATTTTCCAAACAGTCAAATTTCTAAACCACTATCGTGTGATACAAGCGAAAGATCTAGCCATTACCACTTACTGCATTTAGATAATTAAATAAGTAGCCCTTCCGATAAGTCTCTTCCTTGACTTGACTGACATATTTAAACTGTGATAACTACCTTTCGATCAAGCTGATGTCACATGCCATGAAGGTCGTTAAGGGGGTATTAGGTGGCCGACTGCGATATAAATAATACGGATGTCTGATGATCAGTGCGGGTTTGTCGCGGGTAAATTAACCACAGATGCAATCCAGAGTATAAGGATAACAATGGAAAACATCGTGATTCCTTAAAGGATTTGCATATGATATTGGTTGACTTTGAAAAGGCATTCGATAGACAACCACGAGATCTGATATGGTTGGCGCTAAGGCATCGAGGGGTTCCAGAAACCTATGCTCAGATGATCATGAACACGTACGAAGGAGCAAAGATAGAAAGAGTAAGATGCCCCGCTGGAGTACCCGAAGAGTTCCCAATCAAAGTTCCCAGGAAAGCATCTTAAGTCCTTTGCTCTTTATTACAGTCCTTGACTATCTACTTGAAGGTAAAGTGACGGATACCAAGGCACAGCAATTATTCCTTGCTGATGAAGGAGCCATAAAATGTGAGGACCCTACGTCCCTGCAACGAACACTTGATAGGTGGGTGGACGTTTTGGAGGGAAATGGATATCGCATTAGCTCAAAAAGACAGAGTGCTTGTGCTGCCCGTTCTCAGATCCACTCAGGCCTATTCCAGACATTTATTTGAAAGGAACAGTGCTTCCCAAGTGGGAAAAGGTCAAATATCTGGAATCTATAATTAATAGCGAAGCAACCTCTGATGACAACATCAATCATCGCCTAAGCTTGGGGTGGATGAAGTGGCGAGAAAACGCTATCTTCTGTGATCGAAAAATGCCCCCTAAGTTGAAAGGAAAGCTCTACACCGCAGTTGTGCATCCAACGGCAGCTGAGATGAAGATGCTTCTTATGGCAGCAGGAAAGACAAAGCTTGATCGAATAAGAAGTTCGAAGATCCGTGCGACATCTTATGAAAAATAGAGTGCAACTGGCTCAGTTGGTATTGCCACGTTCTAAGAAGTGATAATTTGAACTCTGTTCAAAAGGCAATATCAATTATCTTTCCAAAGACATCGCGAAGAATGGGTAGGCCTATAAATGCCTGGCTCACACCAATGCAACGACACAAGCATTTGATTTACCTCGGTAACGAAGTGATCCGAAATCGGGAGGCTTAAAGATATTTTCTGAGGTCAAACTGGCGAGCCCCACAGGCGGATCAGTAGAAATGCAGTGAAGTGGGAGGGTTATGATGCCTTGTTTTCAGATCATAACCTCTCCAAAATAGGAATAGGAAGAAGAAGATGAAGAAGTCTTCTCCTTGACTTTTCAGCTCTTACCGACGTGATTGCTTATATGCCCTGTGGCCCTATCTAGGGCTTCTTATACGAGCTTAGACCAACTGGTGCTAGTTTTCCTTATATGTTCAGCAAAATGTTCCCTCTAGGTTATGCTCCTATCTAGCCTAAGCTAGATAGATCTGCTAAAGGATATAGCCCTCCAGCTTTGGAGGTGTTATGCTACATACTTTATGTTTGCTTGCAGCTCTGAACCTGTAAAATCAGCTTGGAAAAAAATTAGTTGTGAAATATCAGAGGAAGAGTTTGGGTGCATTCGATTTCTTCATCTGTATTAGAATTATTTTGTAGAATAACCTTCCATAGTATTGGACATAGTAAATTTATTTGTAGTGTACTGTGTGAATCGGTATCTAAATTGTGAATGCTCCTTCAAAGTCTAGGAATCGCTGAGTGAGGTTGAATTCCGATACGGTGAGTGATCGAAGCACCGCTTTGGGTATTGTCTCAAAAACTTGAAGCTTTAGGGTATAAATTCTTATTTGATTTAACAGATTAGAGTTAAGAGTTCGTCTCGACAGTGCTTTCAAAAGTGGGCATCGTTTAAGAGATCCAGTGTTTCTTTTTCGGAATATTCCCAAAGACCACTTGGGTTTATAAGGATAATTGGCATTTGTGGGGTCTTAGAAACTGCCTTGCCTAGCCTGAGGTGCCGTCAATCTTTTCGCAGAAATAATTCCAGAGATACGTTTGGCTTTCCTGATCCCTTTTCTAACTAAAGTTATTTCATTTTCAGCATTTTATTAGAAATCTGTCTGATACTAAGAGGACACCATCGGTGACCTCCCGTCACTTTAATATAATGATTTGCTTAATATGTATAATCTCATCAATCTTAACCCTTTTCTTCCCAGTGATGTGTTTGCGAAACATTTAGGGAAAATATTTTCAAAATTACACCTTACTCTAACTAAATTAATCATTTTTTTTTGTCTGAAAGAATTGTTGATCAGTTTTTGAAAATATTTTCCTTAAATATTGCGCCGCTAGCAATCTTCTCCTGCTATTCGGGAAGGTCTTGAGTGGCCTTAAAATAGGAAACTTTAATTTCCTATAATTTTAAGTTGCTACTCATCATTCACAACAGTCACCTATGCTGGATGCCAGGTCACAGAGACATTCCAGGAAACTGTAGGGTGGACGAACTCGCTAGACAGGGTACTACTCTAAGGATTCTGCCCCTCGCTACATGTAAGCATCTACTGAAGCTGAACGCTATTAGCAAGACCAACCTTAGGTGGGATATTGGCTCTACGTGTCACATTTCGAGGCAGATCTGGCCTAAGCGGGACCAGAAACATAGTGCCGAGTTGGTTAAACTAAAGCGATTACAGATCAGCTGCGTTATCGGTGTCATCACCGGACACTGTCCAATCGGCCAACATGCCAAAAGACTTGGCCTCTTTTCCAATGACTTCTGCAGGAGCTGTAGAGACGACGAGGAGGAGAAGAAAACCATTCTTCACTTCCTATGCACATGTCCTGCTCTATCACGCAAAAGAATGCTCCATCTAGGAGCTCCCTTCCTTGACGACCTCAGCTATTTGGCGTCCTTAGACGTCATGAACATCCATCGCTTCATCAAAAGCTCCGGTTGGTTTTATTAGTCCCTGAGTGGTCTAATGGTAGATCCTTGGCATCACAATGGACCTTCACTGGTCTAAGTGTTTCTGCATTGTGGTGAAGACAGCCAATCTAACCTAACCTAGCCTAAGTTGCTACTCCGAAATTCAGCTACTATTTATTAATCCCACTCTTATTTATTTTCAGTGACCATTACTGTACCAGCATCGGTAAAATGGATTAAATTAAACAGGAATCAAGTAGGTTACTATCGCGTTAACTATCCAGATACAATATGGGATGCTTTGGTGGAACAGTTGGTCGAGGATCCAAGTGTAAGTTCAGAAAAGATACTTATTGCATTTCAAAAAGATGAAGCAAAAAATTCAAATTGTAGGTCTTCTCGATTGGAGACCGTGCCAGTCTTCTCAACGATGCCTTCTCCCTGGCGGACTCTACTCAACTTCCATATGATAGAGCTCTCGACATTACTACGTACTTAGCTAAAGAAGTTGATTATGTCCCATGGAGTGTGGCTTCCTCTAAATTAACTTCCCTGAAGAATACTCTCATGTTCACAGATATTTTCGAAAAATACATAACTTATGCTAGACAGCTTATTGCCAGAGCTTACGAAGAAGCGGGTTGGATGGTCGGGAATGAGCATTTGAAGAAGTAAACAGATTCTTCATATAATATTTAGCATCTCCTCATTTAACATCTTCTTCTCAGTCGCCTACGTATAACTGCAATCGGTGCAGCTTGTTCATTAGGTCTTGAGGCATGTAGTACGGAAGTGGCGACTCGCTTCAATACATGGTTGGAGAATCCCAGCACCCGCCCACATCCAGATCTACGAGAATCCATCTACTACTATGGCATGATTAACAGTGGTTCTGAACGAATTTGGCAACAGGTCTGGAATTTATTCATTACTGAGCAGGATGCCAGTGAAAAGTCAAAGTTGATGTATGGCTTGTCTGGCATTCAAATTCCATGGATCTTAAGCAGGTTAGTCGGTCTTCTTTCAAATGGATACAGTTTTTCAGTTTTGTGAATCTAGGTATGTTCAGTTGGCCTGGAATGAGAGCTACGTTCGTGGACAGGATTATTTCACATGTTTGCAGTATATCTCTGCTAATCCAGTTGGTCAGAGTATTGTGTGGGACTATGTTCGAGAGAATTGGCCAAGGCTTGTTGAGCGCTTTGGCTTGAATGAAAGGTATTTGGGTTCAATGATTCCGTCAATAACTTCGCGTTTTGCAACTCAAACGAAGTTGGAAGAGATGCAAGAATTCTTCGCGAAATATCCAGAAGCCGGAGCGGGTACAGCTGCTAGGGTACGAGCTTTGGAGACTGTTAAGAATAATATCAAATGGCTAGAAGAGAACAAAGACAAAGTTGGCGCTTGGTTAGAAAACCAAAGCGGTTCAGAAGTTTCGGTGTAAAGTTGGTTGTATATTTCCAATGTAAATTGCTATTAAAATGTTATTTATGTAAATATGCTGTACGAAATAAAGTTCGACTGTTCGTGGGTCGGAATGAGGCATGTAAATTGATTTGCGCTGCTGAATTCTAAATCCATAAACTAAGACTAGCTCTGGGGCAAATTACAAACAGAAACCACTGGAATAGATTTAACAATTAGCATTATCTTAGCACTGAAAAACTCTACTACAAACCATGCTGCATCTTCTCCAAATTGAAGCTGATGAACTAGTCGAGCTAGGCTTTCTGTTAAGAACAGCATAGGTGTTGCCAATATCAAGGTACGAAAATCTTTCCCTCAATACAGCGAAGCTGCTGTGATACGGCTGAACTATTATGGCTATTAATGCATCAGAAAATGTCAAATGGTATTCTGAAGCTCAAAAGGCAACCACAGAACGGGCAATAAAGTGCAGGTCACAATCTCTTAACTTAATTATCACTCCTCGAAAGCAGGAACCGCATACATTAACAAACATCTCAGGCTTTGTCGTAATTGCTAGCTAAAGGGCTTAATTTGGTGTTTTCGAATTTGCAATAAGGATTTAATCGTGACAGATCAGATATTGTGCTGTTTCCATACAATCTTTTTCAAAGATTTTTCTAAGAGGTCGGCATATAGGCTATGCAAAACTTTTGACATTTACCTCTGTCCCTGGTCAGTTTAGAGGCCCGATCGGCACCAGCCTGACACCTCAGACTATGCCTTGAGGACACAGAAAGTGCTAACCAAATTAAGAGCGAATGTCTCGCCATTGCTCGAGCCAAACATTGTCAGAAAAAGTTTAGACTTCAAAACTCCATGGTTTGATGTTGAGTGCCGCCAAGCACATGTCACGAAACATGAGGTGTATCTTACGTGAAGAAGGGAACTCTGAACTGTGCCAACGCCTTCTCAACATTGCGTACACAATCTTATCGGCCTTAGAGAGGACGACCCGCTATCGTGTGATTTCCTTAACTTTATATTCGAATATTTGAAAAAAATTGTACGAAACTCATAAGCGAACACCAGAGGTACAATCTTTCAAAAGTCGGTGCAACTACTCGCATGCGTCAATGAAATTTACATAATTGGAAGAATCATGCGGACGGTCAGTGGGATATTTGTGAGTATTGAGTGAGAAGCAGCAAAGATGGGTTTAGCGGTCAATAAAAGCAAAACAAAATATATACTGTCTACCAGAAAGGACTTTAACATGAACAGACTCCTCAGGCGAATCCTTGGAGCTTTTAATGCAAAATCACTTCCTAAGAAGAAGACACTTGGGCTAAGAAGACGTCGAAGGTGTTTTCAATAACGTTCCTGTTAAATCATTTCAGGAATGTCTAATCCAATTAGACGTGCTAAGAAGTAAGATCATTCCATTAACACTTCGTAACAGCAATTCTACTAAATTCGTAGGCAGAGGAATGCATCAGGGAGTAGTTATATCACCTCTTCTATGGCTTATGGTAATCAACAAAATCTTGTCAAGACTCGACAGAGATGGAGTCAAGGTTGTGGGGCATACGGATGACGTGGTAATTCTAGCATCTGTGATGTTTCGTTCAGTGAACAGTGAGATCATGGAAGGTGTCTTGGGTAAGATAAGCACATGGGCTACTGATACCCTTCACCACGAAAACCAAAATACGCCTACACGGTTAAACAACCAATTACTTTCTTTATCCTCCAGGCTAAGTACCTATAAGTTGTACTTGACCCAAAGCTCAACAGGGAGCTCAATATAGAGCAGCAGGTAAAAAAGGCCTGCGCTAAGAAAAGACATCATCAAACAAATTAACAAGGTACAAAGAACTGTGGCTTTAGGCAAACCGGGGGCCATGTGAATGTCAAATCGAAGACCTGAAGATAATATTGCACCTCATTGCGATCTATGCGGCCAGACTAGGCATTGCATTCTATGCACATTGTCGCAGCTGCAATATTGCTACCGAACAGGTGTCCGGCTCTAGGTAGGGCAAGGCATCGTACAAATCCTTCTTTGACAATATAATTGAGATGTCGGAGAAAAGGAACGGCTAAGTAATAAGCTTTCTTAGTACCACAGGGTGAATTAAAAGTAGTTTATTTGAATTTCGCGTATCTCCAAGTTAAATACTCGAAAAGATTACGTGAGTAGTGGTATTAAAAGGGCGCTTAAGCGCTAATTACGTTTCAGTATATAATAGCCACTTCCATATACCCATTTACAAGAAAGGACGCTCAACATCAGCGACTTAGACAGAACGCCACAATAGACAGATATAATTTTCAGGTAGTAAATAATTTTTCTATGGACTATGAAGGCAAATGAGTAGCAAGGACCTCTCGCAAACAACCAAGAAGACGTGGTAAAAGAATCTCATCATCCTAGTTCTGCTACATGACATACATGGATGAAATCAGTCTTGGTTATTTTTAGCGAAAAGTTCTACATTCTACGACCCAGTTTGTGAAGACGGAGTTTTGAGGAGAAGGCATTATGAAGAACGCAACGAGTTGTACAGCGATACAGACCTAGTCAAGAAAGTTCCAATTCATGGGCTAAGATGACTAGGACATGTAGAGTGAATGGAGATCAGCTACTCTAGAGGAACTTCGCAGAAGAAGAAGACTTTATGAAAAGCGGCGTTCGCAGTTGGAAGGAGACGTCAACCAACTCGACGTGCGGAACTGAAGGCATTTGGCTATGGACCGAGCTAGCTGGAGAGGAGTGTTTGTTGAGTTCCAGGTCCGCCCCGACTCTAAGCGCCATCTACAGTATGTAAGCAAGAAAGTAAGAATTTACTACACCATCTGATATTATAACGTCCTCAGCTCAGAAAATCCTAAACATCCTTCGCGAACTTGATTTCAGTTAGGATACAAACAAATGCAAAGTGTATTTAAACGGCAGAGCAAACAAGATCTCAATGAACTCGAAGTGGTCTGATAGTGCTCTTCGTGAAAGCAAAACCGAAACCCATTTTAATTCTTACTCAACGTGGATTGAAAGCCCTTCAGTACTCAGGAAACATTTTCATAGAGGTTTTCAAGCACCTGTCTTATTAACGCCTCCAGTTCACAGTTTGGTTAGAAGCGGGCGAGTACCAGTCTCCAACGCGTAACACTGTACTACTTTATTCTGGAAGACCATCCGGAAGTCCGCAGGAATATGGAGTCGGACTACTGCTAACAACAACAGCACGCAAGGGCCTCATGGTGATAGGATTTTGACGGCCAGATTCCGGACTAGAGTACGACGCGTCACCATCATACAGTGTTACGCCCCAACGAATAGTTCGTCTGAGGACGAAAAGGAGAGCTTCTACAATCTCTTAAGCGCCGTCTTCAACACAACACCAAATGGAGACATTGTCATAGTGATGGGGGATTTGAATGCCAAGGTAGGCAGCGACAACGAAGGGCTCAAACATGTAATCGGGAAGCATGGACTAGGCAACCGCAATGACAACGGCGAAAGGTTTGTGGATTTCTGCAATGCCAACCGCATTGTGATAGGTGGCACCATGTTTGAGCACAAGACCTGCCATAAAGTCAGCTGGGTTTCCAATGACAGGCAAGCAACCTCCAACCAAATTGACCATTTTGCGATCAGCCGCCGCTTTAGAAGTAGTCTCCGAAACAGGCGAGGGGCAGATGTGGTACGTGATCACAATCTTATGATAGCTACTCTCCAACTACGCACTGCTGCAGTTCGAAGATCCCACGACAACACAAGAATGCCCAGGTTCAACATCGATAGACTTAGTGATCCCTCAGCGCGCCAATTGGTGTGCTGTGAAAAATGTTTTTACATCTGGTGCTGAAAGAATTGTCGGTCGATCGCAGAGAAGACATAGGGCGTGGCTTTCCGAGGATACCTGGAGACGGATTGACGAACGAAAACAGCTGAAAGCTCGCGTTGCAGCTACCCCAGCAGCAGGGAGAAGCGAGCTAGAGTCCCTATATCGCATGAAGATGAGAGAAGTTCCGCGTAGCGTGCGACGTGACAAGTGCAACTACATCAACGCGCTGGCTACAGAAGCAGAAGAAGCTGCACGGAGGTGCGACAGCAGGACTGTCTACAGAATCACGAAAGAGCTGACAGGTGGTCGCAGCTCCAGCCAACACCCAGTGAAAAGCCTAGACGGTTCCTTGCTCATTTCGGATGAGGACCAGCTCAAGAGATGGAAAGAGCATTTTGCTACGGTTTTGAACCGTGTATTCGCTAGCGATATGCACCCAAATCAGACTGAGATGCCCGAGGTGAGAAGTTCCCGAATACGCATCACGACTCCCAGTAAAGATGAGATCATTACCGCGATCAAAGCACTCAAAACCAACAAGGCGGTAGGGCTTGACGGTATTCCAGCAGAGCTCTTACGAGCAGCGCCCACAACATCGGCTGAGCTTCTGCTTCCACTTATAGAGAGAGCTTGGGAAGCTGAGAGCTTTCCTGACGAGTGGAAAAAGGGAATGATCGTCAAACTTCCTAAGAAAGGAAATTTAATGGAGTGCGGAAACTGGAGGGGTATCTGCGTGCTGCCTGCTGTGACTAAGATAATAGCTAAAATCATCCTTGAGCGAATCAAACAACATCTCGAAGACACACTCGATGCCGAACAAGCAGGTTTCCGCTCTGGATCCTCCTGTGCCGAACACATCAACACCCTGCGGATTATCATCGAACAGTGTGTTGAATATCGATCGCCACGGCACCTGCTGTTCATCGATTTTGAGAAGGCGTTCGATAGTGTCAACAGGGAGTTTATTTGGCGTGCCTTACGCAGGAGAGGCATTCCCGATAAACTAATTGCTATTATCAAAGCTGCATACGAAGGCTCCAAATGTCACGTTCTGCACAGAGGAAGGTTGTCTGAGGAATTTGAAATCCAAAGTGGGGTAAGACAAGGCTGTATCCTTTCACCAATATTATTCCTATTGGTGATTAGCGATGTGTTTCATGCAGCTTTGTCGACGGGAAACGGAGGAATTCGATGGACTCTTACATCTCAACTGAAACATCTTGACTACGCTGACGATGTCTGCTTACTCTCCCACAGAATTATGGACCTCCACCAAATGACAGCAGATGTGGAGAGGGAGGCAGGTGTCGTCGGGCTGAAAATTAATACGACAAAAACTAAAATCATCAGCCTTGGAACTAACTCATCGGCTTAAATATGCATTGCTGGACAACCGGTAGAGAGAGAAGAGGATTTCCAGTATCTTGGGAGTATTGTCTCGACCGATGGTGGAACCGAACTGGATATAGCCAACAGGATCGCCAAAGCAAAGTCCGCGTTCGGGATGTTGTCCAAAATATGGCGAAGCAATGCAATCAGTTAGAGCACCAAGATAAGACTGTTCCGCTCCAACGTTGAATCCGTGCTGCTATATGGTTGCAGCACGTGGAGAGTGACCACTACTATCACCAGAAAGCTGCAAACGTTCGTTAATAGGTGTCTGCGCAATATCTTAAGGATTTTCTGGCCCAATCGTATCTCTAACGAACACCTTTACGAGAGAACGGGTCAGGAACCAATAGGCACAACTATCCAACGACGGAAGTGGCAGTGGATTGGTCACACGTTCCGAAAGGGTGACAGCTCCATAGCGAACCATGCTATGCAATGGAACCCTCTAACTCAGGATGGCAGAAGACCTGGCGGTCCGAGGAGAACATGGCGCAGAACAGTCGAGAAGGAGGCACGGCAGTTGAGGAAAAGTTGGGGAGAACTCGAACACATTGCCAGAAATCGTACACGATGGCGCGTAGTCGTAGTAAAGGCCCTAGGACCCACAAGGGGATACAGGACATAAACAAACTCCAGTTCACCCATAACCTTAAACTTTAGCAATTTCTACCAATATTTATTGATAGCCTCTATCGCTTTTTTCCATTTCCAATACCCTAATCAAACTCTTATCATTATTATGCGGTACTCTAAAATAAAAAAAAACACAGCTAACAATCCGACTACATTTTTATGTGATTTTATGACCAACGAATTGCTTTTATTAAATCGAATCCATTTGGATGTGCCTTTGCGAGCGATTATACTTTTCAGTCGTAAATCGTTCGTTAATTGATCGATAGTCTCATTTTATTTATTCGTACTCGGAATAATATCTTATTTTGTTTTCCGGATCCATACTAGTGTATTTTAAGTCTTAAAAATATTTTAAATGTAAATAAACATAATGTTAATTCAATCAAAAATACTTACTATCGGTATACCGTGGGCAATTGCTGCCTTTGGTGTAGCTACAGCTGTTATAGCTATTCAAAAGGCCCAAGTGAAGAGAGATCTGCGAGAAGCTAAAGAAAGATTGGACATTCTTGAAGCAGAATTAGAAAATGCCAATAGACCACCATCGTCCACAACAACAACTGTAGCCCCTGATGATCCATCAAATGTAAGTAATAAATTCCCATCCCTTCAAATACTACAGCTTGACAAACATTGGCATTTTCCTGATAGCACATACAATGATTAAGGATTAATTATTACAATCTACTAGAAGTGGGCAATTAAATGAACCTGCACTTGTACGATAAGCTTAATCCCAATGTGCAGGTCGATAAGGAAGTAATCAAACGGTTTGTGGCGTGCTATCGTATAAGTAATAGGTGATAGATATTTGTTTGGAATGATGTGATGGTCTGTCTTATCAAAATCATTGAGCGTACTTATATATGTATTATATACCTATATACATACGTATATGTATGCAGGTATATCAGTCATGAAAAGATTGATTTTGGTCGCTGGTCGTAAATTTGGTTCATTTTATATTTTGGTGTCTTGTTTATATTTTAATATAGAATGAATTTGTATGGGTGGACGAAGTAGAGGTTCAGTTCAGTACTATTCGCATCTCGTAGATGCGAACTAACATCTTACTGAAAGGTATTACAGAACTCTCTTTAGGGGGGGGGGGAGAGGATGACGAGAGAAATAACTATCTTCACGGATGGATCTATGATCGATGGCAGAGGCATAGCAGGCGACTTTTCAAAGACCTAAATCTGTCCTATCACCGGAGCCTAGAGACAAGTCCCTAAGCGTATCAAGCCAGGATCGTTGCTCTGCTGCACGCGTTTGATCACTTAAAAGAGTCGTGTGAAAAGGAAGAATATTCTAATAGCACTGGACAATTAAGCAGACAGACGGTTACACTTCATTAGCTTCGGAAAGTGTACAGAAGCTCAAAAAATATGTAGTTCAAAAGAAAGTGACCTGGGAGAAAAGACTTGGCATAGCAGGGGTCAGCCTTGGAATTCCTTCATCCCGAAGTATTTGGTGAAGGAATTGTAAAGGGTTTGATAGGGAAAAAAAAGTTAGAAGTTCTTAATAAATTAATTGTTCTTAGCATGGAGTAAGTAGCGTTCGAATGCCTAGTAGTGTTCGTCACGGGACATGGTGACTTCAGATATTTTTTGACGAAAATGGTGGAAGATGATACCTGCAGATTATCGTTATAATACGTGGAGACAGTAGTATATATGTATATATACTATGGAAATGTTCGGCACTAGTTAGCAGGAGATGAGGGATACAGGGCTATCATTGGTTAAAAAACGAGAGGATTAGAGAGATAAGCTGAAGAATTCCAGAGACCATATTTGGCTAAAAATTCTGGAGGGTGGAGACGGAATGGGACACAGCGTTTGATTCAATATCCTTTTTTTTTTTTTTTGTAATTTGTGCGTACTCAAAGGTTGTTTACATATAGTGCGGGCGTTGGAAAGGATAGATAGGGATAGAGAGAAAGATTTTGGTGTAGTGGTTTTTTGAAGTAGCGTCCAGATAACTGGGGAGATTTTTATTATTTTTTGTCTTTGCTTCTGGTTCTCAGTATTTTTTCCCCGATAGCCGATGTCATAGGCAAATCATCATCAACAGAGCGAACAATTATTCCAGCCATATGACCAAGCTACTCCCAGTGTGATAGATATTTGCCTAGCTCCAGAAAATAAGTAGAAAATTAGAAGAACCACGTTGCTGACTGCCGTCCAAAGAATGACCTTTATTTAATGAGTCAAATATGACAGATCATGGTTCAATTCACAGTAGTACTTTTATAGAAATTCATTACATAATTCACAATTATAATTCATACATATGTAACAGTCTTCCCCACTAAATATCGCTTTGATAACAGATGACTGGACGACGCACTCTCTTCGACCTTCTAATCTCAGGTGCCTGCTTTTGCCTCTCTTTGCTTGCGACGTCGTTGACAATTACCTCACCGGCATCCTTCATCTCCCCTCCAGTGACTGCCAGCTCCCCTCCGTCTTCCAACCCTCCAGTCGTCGTCACCATCTCGCTGTCTCCAACTGGGCCTCCATTCGCCGCGGTTTGATCCTCTAACCGAACGGGTACAAGTTGGTTAGAAATATTACCTTCAACAAGTGTTGAACGCATCTGGTCAATGTGCCTTCGATAAGAAGTTCCATCCACATCCACTAAGTAATGCAGGTGCCCCTCTCGCTGTATAACTTTCCCGAACTTCCACTTGTATTCCTTGTTTTGGTAGTACCGTATTTGAACTAACTCCCCAACGGTAAAACTCCTGTTGCACTCGTAGTTTCTCTTGTACTCGTAGTTTCTCTCACTCTCCCCTGCGTGTGTAGACTTCAGCAAGTCCAGTCTAGTTCGAAAATTAAATTTTAACATTAACTCGGCTCGGCTCCTTCCCGTTGTTGTAGATGGAGTCTTTCGGTACTGGATGAGAAGGCGATGTAACTTTGTGTGCAAATCTCCAGTGTCATTAACCGATGAACGTAGTACATCTTTAAGAATCCGTACAAAACGTTCTGCCTGTCCGTTCGTAGAAGGATGTGCTGGTGAAGAAAGTTTGTGATTAATACCATTTGACTTTAAGAAATCGCGAAACTCTTTCGAAGTGAAATTTGTGCCATTGTCAGATACTAATGTATTCGGAATACCAAACCTGGCGAAAACTTCCCTCAGTGCGCGTATTGTGAAAAAGCTTGTTATTCGCTTCATTGGAAACACCTCTAACCACTTTGTCCTCGCATCGACAATCACCAAGAAATAGTGCTCCATAAATGGTCCCGCAAAATCAACATGCAACCGCTGCCATGGATGAGTAGGAACTTCCCACGGATGGATTTCAACTTTTCTTGGCTCTGTAAGTACTTTTGCACACTCACGGCAGCTTCTTACCAATTCCTCAATGTCCCGATCTATCCCGGGCCAATAGCAATAGCTCCTTGCCAATGCCTTCATTTTGGTGATCCCAATGTGTGCAGTGTGTAGCTCTTTTAGGACTTCGGAACGAAGTGTAGATGGTATAATAACTCGTATGCCCCTATAAACGCAACCATCTTGCAACATCAAGATCATTTCTCTTAAGATGTCCCTATTAGTCAAAGGTAAAAAATCTTCCCATAGCTGATAAATTTCTTTTGCTTCACCCTCAAAACACTGCTTTTCTAATGGGTTCCTGGAAAGAAAATCAGCATTAGTGTGTTCTTTTGTATTTTTGTATTTAATTTTGTAATTGAATCCACTAAGAAACAGGGCGTAGTGTAGTAACCGCTGAGCTGTAAGTACAGGTAAGTTTTTCTATGGGCTAAATATTGAAGTTAGCGGTTTATTGTCCGTTATGAGCGTGAATTCTCTTCCATAGCAGTAGTCGAAGAACTTATGCAATCCCCAATAAATTGCTGTAGCTTCTTTGTCCAATTGCCTGTAATTGGTTTCGGCCTTTGTCAAACTCCGCGATGCGAAAGCGTTCGGTCTTTCACCTTGTTCTGTTGCGTGTGAAAGTATTGCCGAAAGTCCAACCGGCGATGCATCTGTAGCAAGGATTAGTGGAAGATGTTCGTCAAATGGAGCCAGCACATTCTCACTCATGATCTCTTTTTTGAGAACTTCAAACGCATGCTGACACTCAGATGACCATACAAATCGCTGATCCTTTCTTAGGAGTTTGTATAATGGGTGCAATTTTGTTGACAGGTTCGGTATAAATTTATGGTAATAATTTACCATGCCAAGGAATTGACGTAGCTGGGTTATTTCCGTCGGTGGCTTCATCTCAGAGATAGCGGATATTTTATCAGGTGTTTTGTGTAGGCCATTCTTGTTAATTTTATGTCCTAGATAAATTACGCTTTTCCCAAACATTTTGCACTTAGATTTATTCAAATGAAGGTTAAATTTACGCAGTTTGTCCAGTAGAAGATTGCATCTCTTGAGTGTCTCATCCACGGTCCGTCCCATTACGATAATGTCATCGAAAAAGCAAGCTGTTTCATCGAGATCATTAATGATATGCTCATCCATAAAGCGCTGCCATATATTTGGTGCGGTTTTTACTCCAAACATGAGTTTATTGACTTTATACAGACCTTTGGTTGTGCTCACTGTCTGCAATAGTGCGCTCTCCTCTGACATGCTAAGATGCAAATAGGCTTTATAAATGTCAAAAGTGCAGTAGAACTCACCGTATTTAAGTTTTTGATATAGTTCATCGATTTTTGGGATCGGATATTTATCATTTACGATCAATTTATTTAAGGTTACCTTGTAATCAGCACATAAACGTATCGATTTGTCCGGTTTGGTGACAGGCACGATTGGTGTTCCCCAATCAGAATGTTCGACCCTTTCAAGGATACCGTCCATTTCTAGTCGCATAATCTCATCTTCTATAAGAGGTCGAATGGCATACGGAACCTGTCGTGGCTTTACAAATATTGGAGATGCTCCCTCTCGTAGTTTTAATATTCCTTTCACATACGGGATCGTTCCGATTTTCGGTTGAAAAACATCTTTATGATTTTCGAAAATTTTTTGTTTTAGAAGGGGGATATCTCCGTCTGTAAAAGTATTTACCGAATTAATTTGTAATAAATTTAGTGCGCTAACCCATTCTCTTCCCAAAAGTGCATCAAACGGCTCCTTAACAATGTATAAGTCACACATAACCTTACGCCCATTGTACTCAACTTGTACGTGAGATTTGCCATACGCTGGAAATGTAGTGTTGTTGTAAGTTTTCAGCATAATCTTCGTAGGTGTAATTTTTGCATTCGGCCAATGAGAAATGAACGTATCGTAGTTAATAACCGATATTGCTGCTCCTGTATCGAATTCCACGGCAAACTCCTTGTTGTTAATTTGTAAGGTTATGTAGTACTTACCGCCGCGTGTTTGGACTTTTTGATGAGTCCGAAAAGAACTCAGGCTTTTATTTCTCTTTGGTGCTAAATTAAGCACGTTTAATTCGTACAGGTCATCCACTTGTAAGTTCTGCTGCACATCTGTCCCCTCAGATTCTTCGAAAACTTGGAGTGTATTAGTCTCTTTATGCATAGATTACGATTTTATGCACACTGAGGCTACATGTCCACTGCATCGACACTTTTTACAATACAAGTTTGTTGCACGGCATTTGTTTGGCATGTGGTTGTGCTTCCCACACCTGTAACAAATTTTTCTCTTATCTTTCTGAGAAGACCGATCATGCATTTTAGAACCACTCATTTTGGTATTCGGTTTTATCCTCTGTACTGATGACCCCTTTGCCTGTACTTGGTGAATAATTTGCTTGTTGCGGCTCTCCGTTTTTGAAGCCTCCATAGAGATTGCGTATTCAGTTGTTTTATCCAAGGTCATGTCCGTTTCCCGCAGAAGCCTTTCCTTTATGTCGGAGTCCCTCAGCCCTCGAATAAATTGTGAGCGTAGATGCGTCTTAAGCGTAGACTTTTTGCATGCCTCACAGGTAAAGTTGCAGTATGCGCTCAGCTTTTTCAGCTCTGCCAAGTAGTTAGATATCGATTCTCCTTCGTTTTTGAGTCTGAGTAGAAACTTGTACTGTTCTGTGATTTCATTTGGCTTTGGACTGAGGTGAGCTTTTAACAGGACGATTAGATCATCGTATGACTTTGCGTCAGGTTCCTCTGGGACTGTTAGATTGGATAAAAGTTGGTAGTATTTAGCTCCAATGCAATTTATTAGTACTTGCCGTTTTTTTGTAGCGTCGGAAATGTTCCGTAGTGCAAGGTAATTTTCCAGTCTTTTTATGTAGTTAGTGAAGGGTTCCTCATTTTCGTTGAAATGCTCGAAGTGTAAATTTGGTGTACCAGGGTTGTTCTGCAAATTTTGTAGTGCATTTGTCAATGCTTGGATAATTTGTTGCGTTGATTCGCTCATCGCTAAGATTTTCCTTAACCTTAAAAAATCCTCGTCGCCACTGATAGATATTTGCCTAGCCCCAGAAAAGAAGTAGAAAATTAGAAGAACCACGTTGCTGACTGCCGTCCAAAGAATGACCTTTATTTAATGAGTCAAATATGACAGATCATGGTTCAATTCACAGTAGTACTTTTATAGAAATTCATTACATAATTCACAATTATAATTCATACATATGTAACACAGTGCTTGACGCAGAAGTGTTCACACAAGCTTTCGCAATTGATCGGACTTACTTTTATATATATAATGGGAAATAAATAAATGCTTGCTGAAATCAGGATTTTGAACCGAATCATGAACCATTAGCGTGGCAATTGACGACGCACAATACCACTTCACAATTGCTCACCCCCTCTATAAATTATAAAATAACAAATTGAAACTTAGGAAAACAGACACAAGGTTCTCTAGCAGTAGATATCCAAGAACACTAATTTCATTTTCTTCAGATCTAGTCTAGTCTGATTTTTTTTTTAGGCGAAAGCTATCGCCTAAAAACCGGTGTACATTCTTCCTAAGTATGACAGTATCGACATTTTTGTTAGGCACTTTCAACGATTCTTTTAGCTGAAGTCCTGCTGTTTGTATAGAATTATACTCTACTGCACTGCAAACGGGTCTTTTGAGAAGTTTATGTTTACTTCGACGTAGGCTTATTGCTTTGCTGCGGGTAGGTGTATCTTTGTTTATTGTAGTGTACATTTGGTTTTATCTCTACTCTCTTCAAGACGTTTTAACTCTATAGCAGTGAATACTATTGTATTCGAGTACATTGGTTTAGCGAGAACATACGAGAATTTTAATATTATCTACGTAGCCCAACAAGTCCTTGCTGATGGTAGTTCTTTCGGTGTTAAAGCCAGCCGTACGCACTATCTGCTCCAATACAAGATTGAAGAGGTCGTATGGCATCTGTTTCATGTGTATTTCAAATACTGTAGTTTGGAGACAATGCATCACACAGCTGGTATAACAGGCTTTCCCCTGTATAGTTCCAAGAGATGAATACTACATATTATTTGCAGTTTTAAAGTCAATAGAATACGACGAGTTTCGGCTTAATATGCGTTGGATTTTCCAAGATTTGCCTTAGTGTGGAAATTTGACGTATTATCGATCTACAGATGGAGATTTCGCTAATACGTGTCGAGCAGCATTGTGAAAGACGACCAAAGGCATGACATCAAGCTACACAATTGAGATTTTTGTGACTTTTTGTCTTTGCTTTTGATTCACAGTATTTTTTCGCGTCACCTGACGTCGTAGGCAAACCAATCATCAAACACAGTGAACAAATTTTCCAGCCATATTACCAAGCTACTGCCAGTGTTATGCCATTGTAGTAGTGTTCACACAAGCTTTCGCAATTGATCGACGAAAAAACTGACTTTATACATATATTTCATGAGAAATAAATAAATGCTTACTGATGTCGGGATTTGAGCCACGAACCATTAGCGTGGAAATTGACGACGTTACAACTACACCATTGCCACCACTATATGTAGATAACTAATGCGATGATGTTTCTGATGACTTTTGAGTTTTGATTCTGTTTAGTGGACCTATTGCTGGTTGGGTTACAAATGCTAGGTACATTGGTTTTGTGTTTGTGATATCAGTGCGATATCATCGAGAAATGTGTTGTCAACTGTGAGTTGTCAGGGATGTTACAAGCTAAAATTGTCACCGCTACGATGGCATACTCCAACTTTAATCACAGCTTAGGCTCGTGTACCCAAAGTCTCGGATTTCTGCAAATATCGGTAAGAGAAAATGAACTCTGTACTCTATGAGTACAATTGAAAACACAATTTGCTGGTTGTAGCCAACCTAATAACTTTAATCACTTTAATCCACATCAGCTTTTTACTTGAATGCATGTGTTGTGGTCCTTTACTTCTTTAATGCAGTGCTCGCGAACTTTTTTTCCGGCGAGGCTATGATCCGAAAACAAGTGATCATGTGTTGTGGTCCTTTATTTCTTTAATGCAGTTCTCGCGAACTTTTTTTGTTCGGCGAGGCTATGATCCGAAAACAAGTGATCATAACACTCCCACTTCATCGCATTTCTACTGATCCGCCTGTGGGGTTCGCCTATTTGACCGCAGAAAATATCGACAGGCCTCCCAATTTTGGATCACTCGGTTACTGAGGCCAATGAAATGCCGATGTCGTTGCATTTGTGTGATCCAGACGTTCAAAAGGCTGTCTCTCCTGCCTTAAACAGGGTTCAAATGATCTCTTCTTTGAACGTGGCAATACCAACTGAGGCGGTCGCGTTCTAATTATCGTAAGATGGTTTCTTTGACGTAAAGGTTTCCACGGACCTTCCAACTTCTTATTCGATCAAGCTTTGTCACTCCTGCCGTCATGCGAAGCAACATCTCAGCTGCCGTTAATTTACTCTTATACTTTTTGTACATTACTCAATATTGTTAACCGTATGTCAGCGCTGGACGCACAACTGTGGTGTAGAGCTTTTCTTTCAACTTAGGGAGCATTTTTCTGTCACAGATAGCGAAGTTTTCCCGCCACTTCATCTACCCTACGCTTACGCGATGATTAATGTTGTCATCATAGGTTGCTTTGCTATTGATCATAGATCCCAGATATTTGAACTTTTCGCACTTGAGAAGTACTGTTCCATTCGAATAAATGTCTGGAATAGGCCTGTGTGGATCAGAGAACCGGCAGCACAAGTACTCTGTCTTTTTTGAACTAATGCGATACCAATTTCCCTCCAAAAGTCCACCCACCTATCAAGTGCTCGTTGCAGCGATGTATGATCTTCACTTATGATGGCTCCACCGTCAGAAAAGAATATGTAATTGATGTACCTTAGGATCCGTCATTGTATGGTGGTGGTCATATGTTGTTTCCAAATCAATAAATGCAATGTGTAGATCTATTGTTCTATTTCTGGTTCTTCTTCTGCATTGCATCGATCGTAGATTGCTCTGCAACAAATCCGTGCTGATTTTCTGCCCTTATTTTTTAGACCGGATCTAAAGGGGTTGTGGGAAAAACTGAATAAATGCGCTGGAATCAAATGGCCTGCGAATAAGTATATTCAAGATTAGGTTCATGAAGTTCACAACGGATATAATCCAAGTCCAAAAAAAAATTTCTAATGAGCTGACAAAGGAAACCGACTGCTTTCAGTACCTGTCAAAGCTAGCATATAGTCTTTGGTGTCTTATGTGACAACAAATATCACTTCCGCTAAAGAGCAAAATATACAAATCAGTTGTCAGGTCAGTACTCATGTACTTTTCGGAGTGCTGCCCAATTCATAAGAAACAAGAACAGAGGCTAATTTATCCGAAATGCGCATGCTAAGGTGGTCATCCGGAGTCACTAGACTATATGGACATATAATGCGGCGACTTGAAGACCATGGGGTAAAAAGGACGCTTCAAATGCTAACCACAGAGGATCAAGCCGTTCAAGGGACATACAATAAACTATTACGTCAACTATTTTGGATAATATTATTGAAGAGTTGTTTGATATATTTTAGGTTTGTTATAGGTACTTAGTTTCTTTCAAAGATTGGCTAGGATGTATCCAAAAACTAAACTTTTTTTAATCTTTTGTTGCTACAGCTTGAATTGGTCCACAGCTGGTAATAGATTGTTAGTAGTAGTCTGACATTCATGGGATTATTAAAATATTCTTTCCACCCTTTCTCGGCGAAGTGCGTAGAGTTAATAGTTCAGTCATCGATGTGGATTGATGATTTTATGCTTCCTACCAAAACATCTATACTCTACATTTGGAAAATAACGCAGGCAAGCCCCTGATAGGTAAGCCATCGTAGTCGAAACTGAAAGAACGGACTTCATTATACAGGGATACCTCGATTTACGTTATTTCGATTTACGTTGTCCGGTTTTTTGCTTCCCAGTTTCGATTAACAATTTCGATTTACATCCTTCCATGAAACCGAGATGCACATCCCGCCAATTTCATGCACAATATCATTCGGAGTAAGTCTATTTCAATCCATATGGACTTACTTCGATTTACGTTGTTTCGATTTACATCGTATTTTCTCGGTCCCGAAAACGACGTAAATCGAGGTATTCCTGTATGCTGTTTTTAGATTTTATCCAGCCATATCAATTTCCCTGCTAACATCTATTTACAAACTGCTGATAGTGCCACAATAATACATACGGGCGGTTTGATATCTCACACCTCATAGGTTGACCACATTCCTTAATTGTGGGATCAAGCGTAAACCCCCTAAAGGGAGGAACAACAAAGTAAGTAATACATACCATTCCGTTCATAGGTCTCCTAACTGTTTCCAAGAAATAATGTTCAGGCTGTCAGATGCTGGACTTAGTTTTAAAATTTCTGAGCGTAGTTCTGGTGGGTGGTGGGCGCCGTGGCGTAAGTGGTTAGTGTGTCGGATTACTACGCATGAGGTTCCAAGTTCGAATCCCAGAAAATGCCAAAAAGTTTTTTCACGGTCCCACCTCTCGCGAGCGTCTGAAAAACATCCGAGAGTATTGATGTCACGAAAAAGCTTCTCAAATCGCCGTTCGGATTCGGCATTAAACTGTAGGTCCCTTCCATTCGTGTGAAAAATATAACGCACACAACATGAGTGGTTGCGAGAAGATAGGCCCTGGCACTTTAAAGAGCTGTTGCGCCAAATATTTGTATTTGTAGCGTAGTTCTGGTTGGAAGACTCTTCAACATCCTTCAATCGCGAGAATGCAGGCCACTTCTTTCTACCGAAAAGTTCTCCTTCTTCCACTCTTCTGGGTCGATATTCTTCACAATCCTTGCTTTGAGTTGCGTCCTTTTCTTTCTCACACTTCATCTTACTTACTTACTTAGGTGGCGCTACAGTTCGGGGTGAACCTGGGCCTCAACCAACAAGCCTCTCCATTTAGCTCGGTCTTTAGCTAATTGCCTCCTGTTGCGCACTCCAAGTTGGTCGAGGTCCCCTTGAACTTGTGCGCGCCACCTACGGCGATAATTCCCTCTACTGCGTCGTCCCTCGGGGTTAGATTCGAAGACTCTGCGGGCCGGAGCGTTGGTGTCCATTCGCTCTACATGTCCTAGCCATCTCAGACGTCCAATACGCAGTTTTTTGACTAGGTCGATGTCGCTGTACAGCTCGTATATTTCGTGATTGAATCTTCTCCTCCAAAACCCGTCAACGCAAACGGGACCGAAAATCTTACGAACAATTTTTCTCTCGAAGCGACCAAGGATATCTTCATCCTCTTTTAATAAAGTCCATGTTTCAGCGCCGTAAAGCAGGACTGGGATGATCAAGGTCTTATATAGAGTCTCCTTAGTTGTTCGAGAGAGGGCTTTACTGTTGAATTGCCTTATAAGCCCAAAAAAACAGCGATTGGCAAGAGTTATTCTTCGATTGATTTCTGCGCTGATTTTGTTTGCTGAATTTATAGCAGAGCCAAGGTAGACAAAGTCCCTTACTACCTCGAAGTTATAGCTGCCCACGGTGACGTTTTGTCCAATTCGTCGATGTTGGTTTTCCCTTCTAGTTGACAGCATATACTTGGTTTTGCCCTCGTTTATCGCTAAACCCATTTTGGCCGCTTCTGCCTCAATGCTTGCAAAAGCACCGGTGACAGCCCGCTGAGATCTTCCGATAATGTCTATATCGTCGGCGTATGCAAGCAGTTGTACAGACTTGTAATAGATTGTGCCTCCGGTGTTGGCTTGTGAGTTCCGCACAATCCGTTCAAGTATAATATTGAAGAAGTCACATGACAACGCGTCACCTTGTCTAAAGCCTTTTTTGACATCAAAGGTCTCGGTGAGGTCATTACCGACCTTGATGGAGCAGCGAGCGTTCTCCATCGTCAGCCTGCACAGGCGGACAAGTTTGGCGGGGATGTCAAAACTAGACATGGCTCTATAAAGTTCTTCTCTATAGATGCTGTTATAGGCGGCTTTGAAATCGATAAAGAGGTGGTGAGTATCGATTTGGAATTCTTGGGTTTTCTCCAGGATCTGCCGAAGTGTGAAGATTTGATCGATGGTGGACTTTCCTGGCCTGAAACCGCACTGATAGGGTCCAATCAGGCTGTTGATAAAAGGTTTCAGGCGTTCACACAATATCGCAGAAAAGATCTTGTACGCGATGTTGAGGAGACTGATGCCTCTATAATTGGCGCAGTTGAGGGGGTCTCCTTTCTTGTGGATCGGGCAAACGATGCTGAGATTCCATTCATCAGGCATACACTCGTCTGACCAAATATTAGAAATGAGTTGGTGTATGCACACTACCAATTCATCCCCTGCTGCCTTGAAGTGTTTGGCCGGTAAGCCGTCAGGTCCAGCAGCCTTGTTGGATTTTAGCTTGGATATTGCTGTCCTCACTTCGTTTTGGTCAGGTGGATGGAAATTTTGACTATCATCGTCTATGTTGAATGCTTCATTCTGCCTGACAGCGGGATGTTGGTTTTCGTCGCCGTTATACAGTCTGCAGAAGTAGTTTTTCCATATTCTCAGCACCGACTGTGATTCTACCACGAGGTTTCCATTCTCATCTCTACAGGTTTCTGTACGGGTATTACTTCTCTGACACGTTCTTTTTACCTTTTGGTAAAACTTCCGTACATTGTTCCTGGAGTATAGACTCTCGATATTCTCAAACGCGCGCTTCTCATGCTCTTTCTTCTTCTTTTGGAGAAGCCGATTTTCTTCCCGTCTCTTTTGCTCGTAGAGCTCACGAGCAGCTCTCGTCTTCCTTTGCAGCGCCGCTTTGTATGCCTCTTGTTTTGCTGCATGCACTCGCCGGCATTCTTCGTCAAACCAGGGGTTTCGCGGTGGTGGGCGAGCGAGACCCAGCACATCAGTCGCGGCGTTTCTGATGGCATGTTGGCAGCGTTGCCACTGGTCTTCGGCACTTGATGCTGGCGGTATAGGGGTGATTGAGAGATTTCGGGATACGCGTTCAGCGAATAGTCTGGCGGTCTCTTGCGATTGTAGCTTTTCGACGTTAAATTTTTTCACAGTTATTCTTCTTTGTTGCTCAGATTGGGATAACCGCATTCGTACCTTGGCTACAACAAGGTAATGATCCGAGTCTATGTTGGCCGCTCGGAAGGTCCGGACATCCAGAATACTGGAGGCATGCCTTGCGTCGATCGCAATATGATCAATTTGGTTGATCGTGACATGATCATTGGACCGCCATGTCTGCTTATGAATATCGAGATGAGGAAACCATGTGCTTGCTATGGTGACATTTCGCTCCACAGCGAAATCAATTAGCCTCAGTCCGTTATCAGACGTGGTGTCGTGTAGGCTATGCTTACCGACTGCTCTACCGAAGACGTCCTCCTTTCCTATTTTGGCGTTAAAATCGCCCAATACGATCTTAACGTCGTATTTAGGACATTGCTCGTATGTTTTGTCGAGGAGCTCGTAGAAACACTCTTTGGAGGCAGGGTCCTTTTCTTCTGTGGGGGCATGAACACATATTAGGCTTATGTTAGCGAATTTAGCCTTGATCCGGATCGTCATAATACGCTCGCTCACGTGTCGGAAGCTTAAGACTTCTTGCCTAAGTCTGCCGCGTATGACAAATCCGCATCCGAATAAGCGTTGCCTGTTGCCTCTGTAGCAACCACCGTAGTAGATGTCACAGTTTTTCATCCTCTTTTTGCCCGGCCCATCCCATCGCACTTCCTGGATGGCGGTAATATCTGCTTTATAGCAGTCTAGGGCCTCTGCTAGTTGTTCGGCTGCACGTGGTCTGTAAAGGGACAGAACATTCCACGTACAGATCCGAAGGTCGTTGTCCTTATTTCGTTTGCTGGGGTCGTCATTAGTTGGGTCATCCTTATCCGAGGCTTTTGGTTGTTTCGGAACCATGCGTTTTTTACGTGGTAGGGAAGTTACCCCGACGGCACAACCCCCAACCTGGAGGGCCCTCACACTTCATCATAGGTATGAAATCTTTTCCCGGGGACCATAAAGTGGTTTCGGTTACTTTCATCATGACATCTGACACTGGTTTCACTTACTTACTTTCTTAGGTGGCGCTACAGTTCGGGGTGAACCTATGCCTCAACCAATAAGCCTCTCCATTTAGCTCGGTCTTTAGCTAATTGCCTTCAGTTGCGAGGAGGTCCTCTACTGCGTCGTTCCTCCGGGTTAGATTCGAAGGCTCTGTGGGCCGGAGCGTTGGTGTCCATTCGCTCTACATGTCCTAGCCATCTCAGACGTCCAATACGCGGTTTTTTTTTCTCTAGATCGATGCCGCTGTACAACTCGTATATTTCGTTATTGAATCGTCTCCTCCAAAACCCGTCAACGCAAACGGGACCGAATATTTTACGAAGAATTTTTCTCTCGAAGTGACCAAGGATATCTCCATCCTTTTTTAATAAAGTCCATGTTTCAGCGCCGTAACGCAGGACTGGGATGATCAGAGTCTTATACAGAGTCTCCTTAGTTGTTCGAGATAGGGCTTTACTGTTGAATTGCCTTATAAGTCCAGAAAAAAAAAAAAAAACAGCGATTGGCAAGAGCTATTCTGCGGTGTTGTTTTAAGAGTTTATAGCAGAGCCAAGGTAGACAAAGTTCCTTATTTTGCCCTTCTTATTGACAACATACCATATACTTGATTTTGCCCTCGTTTATCGCTAAACTCATTTTAGTCGCTTCTGCTTCAATGCTTGGAAACGCATAGGTGACAGCCAGCTGAGTTCTTCCAATAATTTCAATATCGTTGGCGTATGCAAGCAGTTGTACGGACTTTTGATAGATTATGCTTCTGGTATTGGCTTGTGAGTTCCGAACAATCCATTCAAGTACAATTATAGAGAAGTCGCATAACAGCGCATCATCTTGTCTAAAACTTTTTTTGACATCAAAGGTCTGGGTGAGGTCATTACCGACATGTCTCTATAAAGCTCTTCTCTTTAAATTCTGTCATAGGCGGCCTTGAAATCGATCAAGAGATGGTGAGTATCGATTTGGACTTCTTGCCTTTTTCCCAGGATCTACTGAAGTGTGAAGATTCAATCGATGGTGGACTTTCTTGAAAAGAAACCGCACTGATGGGGTCCAATCAGGCTGTTGATAAAAGGTTTCAGGCGTTCACACAATATCGCAGAAAAGAAGGAGGAGAGGAGACTGATGCCTCTATAATTGGCGCAGTTGAGGGGTTTCCTTTCTTGTGGATCAAGATGGATTCACTGATCGTTGGTATTTTAGACTACTGATGATGAGAGCTTGTACTGTTCAATGTGGCTTTTCGTCGGTATACAGGCAAGGGATCACTTTCTGGAAGTAATGAATCTGTATTTGATCACATAACGTAGTAGATTCCAAAGTTATTTTAATACGAAGAAGCATACTCTTTATCGATTTCAAGGCCGCCTATTTTTTTTTTTTTTTTTTTTTTTTTTCCCGAGGGTAGGTGAAAATCTTCAACAAGACACTATGAGGATCGACAGCGCGTGCTCATAGTAGTGTGGGATTCTTACCCACTAAAAAACCTCCCTTCAAAACAGACTTGTTTTTATTTTTACTACAACTAAGTATTCGACTTATCAAGTAGTTTTCGTTTCGCGAAATAATGACGTTTTGCAGGTACCTTCCCATTGGAAGTTTCTGCCAGCTCCGCAGTTTAGACGCGGTTACTTATCGCGCTAGGTCTAAAGGTTTGGTTCTTTGTAGACGGCGAAGTAAATTTCTTTCTTCCAAAAGTTGGAGGACTGTAATATTTACGTGACTTTCTAGTCGACTTCTATGCTTTCTCGCGTAGGTTTGAATTTCGTCTTCGATTGTTTTAATGCCAAGGTCTCTGTGGATATCGCTATTTCTGATATACCATGGCGCATTTACAATACCTCTTAGCACTTTGTTTTCAAAAGTTTGTAAAATTTTAATATTACTTATTTTGGTACAACCCCAGAGTTGTATACCATATGTCCATACAGGCTTTAGCACTTGCTTATATAAAAGCAGTTTGTTATATATATTAAGCTTGGAATATTTTCCAAGTAACCAATACATTTCTCGATATTTGTTATCTAGTTCTTTGCGTTATTTCTTAACGTGCGTTTTCCATTTCAGCTTTGTATCAAGTGTCATTCCAAGATACTTAGCCTCGTTTGCAAACGGGATTTGAACCGAGTTTGAAAAGATCGGCAAATTATTTATTTTTTTATAAGTAAAATTTACATGAACAGATTTGGTCTCGTTGAGTGCGATTCGCCAAATCTTTGTCCATTCATTTACTCTATTCAAAGCTTCTTGCAGTTTTTCTGTACTATCTTCGACCGTTTTACCTACTGTCAAGATAGCAGTGTCGTCGGCAAATGTAGCTAGCTCAGTGCCTTCTACTTGCGGTATATCACGAGTGTATAATAGATATAAGACTGGACCAAGAACGCTTCCTTGCGGCACCCCAGCCATTATTTCCTTAAAATCTGAATATTCGTTTCCACATTTGACGCGGAATAGCCTATTCGTAAGGTAGTTCTTCAAAATATTATATAGGTGCTCTGGCAGAACTTGTCGTAATTTAAACTTTAAGCCTTCGTGCCAGACCTTGTCAAAGGCTTGAGAAACGTCAAGGAATACGCTTGAACAAATCTTTTTTTCTTCAATTGATTTTTCGATTACATGTGTTATTCGATGTACTTGTTTAACTGTAGAATGCTTACTTCTAAATCCGAATTGATGATCAGGGATGAGATGCCCTTCTTCTATAACCGGCTGTATTCGCCTAACCAATATTCTCTCGAACACTTTGGATATAATTGGAAGAAGCGAAATCGGTCTATAAGAGGTTTTTTCATTCGGCGGTTTTCCAGGCTTAAGGACCATTATAACTTCGGCGACTTTCCATTGACTGGGAACATATTCTAGTCTAATCGCGGCGTTTATAATGAACAGAAGCTTAATTAGAGCTTTTCTTGGTAGTACTTTAAGAACCTCTCCCGTAATTAGGTCGTATCCAGGAGCTTTCTTAGGTTTAAGTTTCTTTATTTCTTCCTTAAGTTCGGTAAGCGTTGCATTTCTTATTACACTATTGTCTATATACGACGTATTTATATTTTCAATAAGAGCTTGTCCATCAAACGGTTTGAAAGTTTCTTCCAGGTGGGCGGCAAAAACTTGCGCTTTCTCTTTATCATGCCTGGCCCATTCGTCTTGATTTTTCCTAATTGGCGCGGCTTGAATTTGAGGTTTTTTAATACCTTTTATAGCCTTCCAAAGCGAATAGTTAGAATCTTTTTCTGCCGTTAAGCTTTCTAGGTAAGTTTGTATTTCATTATTCTTAAGGTCTTTAATAGATCGTTTAAGTGAGTTGCACAAACGGTTAAGATGTGCTTTATGTTGCGGAGCCCGAGTTTGTTGCCATCTTTTACGCGCTTTTCTCTTCTCCTTAATCATCTCTTTTATTTCCTGCGGATAAATTTTAATGTAACTGGCCGGGGTTCTCTTTAGGTTGGGAGTATTCTTCCACGCGGCATCCTGTAAGATTTCGACGAAGCGATCTACTTCAACTTCAAGTTCATAGGGTGTTTTAAGTGATACGCTCAGCTCAATATTTGCTTCAATATCTTTTTTAAAGCCGTCCCAATTAGTTTTCGCGCCAGTTAATCTGGCCGGTCCTACTTTTTTAATCAAAGCTTCGCTTATCGTCATAATGATTGGAGAATGATCAGAGGAGAGATCAAAGCTCTCTTCAACTTTTATACAGTTGCTAGATATTCCTTTAACAACAAAGAAATCAATCAGATCTGGTATCTTATTTCTATCAGTTGGCCAATATGTTGGTTTACCCGTCGAGTAAAAATCACAACTGAATTGCATACCCGCATTATAAAGCTTTCTACCTTTCTGAGAGGCGTACCTTGAGCCCCAGAAGGGGTGTTTCGCGTTGAAGTCACCACCAATAATAAAATTTGGTTTAAGGAAGTTGAAGATGTTTGTGAAATCACTTTCTTCAAGTTTACATCGCAGTGGACAATATATAGACGAAATGTTGAAAGCAAAATGTCTATTTCTAACGCGTACCGTGCTTACTTGCATTGCTTCTAATTCAATTTTTATTTCCGCTGAGTGTTCGATATTTTCTTTTATAAACAAAGATGATCCGCCTCTGGCTCTTTCCGATGGGTGAAAGGCGTGATATCCGCTATATCCTCTTATCTTAATATTCGATTGCTTTTTCAGATGAGTTTCACAGACCAAGCATATATCAATATCTTTCTCTCGCATAAATATTTCTAACTCGTCGAGTCTTTGTATGAGCCCGTTAGCGTTCCAAGTAAGAATTTTAAGCGTTTCTTTCATATTCTGGTTGAAGTGCGCGTGTTATGAATGTTGTTTTCTAGTGCAACTAGTCTCTCGAAAATTAGTTTATTTGTTTTGCATTGCTCTTCAAGTTTCGCAAGAATTAGGGAAAAAACATTGGATACATGATCTTCTGAACTACCTCTATCACTATTTTTCAATGTCGCAACTTGAGAAGGAGTTTTTACATTAAAGTTTGGACGGTTTCTTGCTTTGATCTCCCGTGAGTTGTCGGTCGTGTACGTACCCTTAACTGTCTTCGCCGCTTGAGCATAAGACTGCACGCCAATATTCGGAGATTTTGCTTCTGTTACCTTATCTCTATTACTTTCGGATTTTTTATCATTAACCGATCTTAAGTTAATATTGACGGACTTTCTATCTTTCGCTGCTTTTTTCGTAGCTATTTTGGGTCTGTTCTTGATTGGTTTCATATTCGGACGCATCGAATTTTTTAGCGTATCGCGGCGTTTTTGAAGCTCTTTCGCCACTTCGCAACCTCGATAGTTCGCAGGATGTTTTCCCTTGCAATTTATACAAGTGGCTGGGGTTTGCTTGTTTAGGTGACACTCTTCCGAGAGATGTTTACCTGCGCATTTGACGCATCGCGGCTCTTTCTGGCAGTAAGTCTGCGTGTGATTGAAGCCTTGACAGCGCTTACACTGCGGGATCGATCTGGAGGTCTTACGCATGGGTTCGATTTTGACCACGATGTTTAGAATAGTCTTGATACCATATATAATGTCTTTATTTTCGTCTTTATCAAAACTAAGCATGAATAGTGGAAGACCGCGCTTTACCAATTTTTCCTGATCTCCCTCCGACTGTTGCTTCTCCTTCTTGATAATATTGACGGCATCAAGAATTTTAAAGCCTTTGTCTTGAAGGTCGTGCATTACATCTTCTTTAGTGCACGAGGGGTGGAGTCCCCTTGCTACAACACGCAGTGGTCTTTCTAACTTATTTTCATAAGTATACCACTGAATCTTTTCGGCATTCAATTTTTTAGATACTGATCGGTAACCGTCGGCATCATCGACATTGATTTTCCACGTATTGTTTCGCAGAGATGTCACCTTAAACTTCGAAGCCAGAGTTCCTTTAAGGAGGCAATGCAACTTATTATAGTCCGTAATTCCAACGACGTTTATCGGTGGCGGAGGACGTAATTTTGGTTGTTGTTGCTTTTCTTGCATCTCCTTGCGCTTTTCATCTTTTTGTGGCTCGACTTCCGGTGAAGAACCAGCTTTTCGTTTTTTGCTAGGTCGTTTCTTTTCGACCCAATTCGTTTCGCGTGTTAGCTCTTCTTCATCCGTCTGGTATTCGCGACTAGGTGAGCGTTGTGAGCTAACTGTATTTTCTTTTTGTAGGTACGTGTTTTTTAGGGCATTATTTTCTTGCCTGAGTAAATCTACCTCTTTCTTGAGCTCACGATAGAGTAGCTCCATTTCGCTAAGCTTGGTACGGAGTACGTCGTTTTCCTCCTCAATGCTTTTAGATTTCGCTGAGTCCCGTTTTTCACGCGTTTGCGCTTCCGGCGGACTTCTTTTTCCGGAGACGTTCGATCTTGTTGGTGGAGATCGAGATACCCTTGTACTTTTTGAGAAGGGATTTATAAGGTGCAATAAATGGCTCTCCCCAGAATCCGTAGAGCCGACCTCCGAAGAGGGTGGATTTTCCAGTTTACCTGGACTGCCACCTGGGGTATTTAAATCTTTTGTTTTGTTCATTGCATGTTTTTTGTATACGCCATACTCGGTATACGGAGGGTGGATTTTAGTCGCCTCTTACGACAGGCATGCCTACCTCGGGTAAATTCTAACCCCTACCCGAAGGGTAGGCCGCCTATGACAGCATCTATAGAGAAGAGCTTTATAGAGCCATGTCTAGTTTTGACATCCCTGCCAAAATTGTCCGTCTGTGCAGGCTGACAATGCAGAACGCTCGCTGCTCCATCAAGGTCGGTAATGACCTCACCGAGACCTTTGATGTCAAAAAAGGCTTTAGACAAGGTGTCGCGCTGTCATGTGACTTCTTCAATATTATACTTGAACGGATTGTGCGGAACTCACAAGCCAACACCGGAGGCACAATCTATTACAAGTCTGTACAACTGCTTGCATACGCCGACGATATTGAAATTATTGGAAGAACTCAGCTGGCTGTCACCTATGCGTTTCCAAGCATTGAGGCAGAAGCGACTAAAATGAGTTTAGCGATAAACGAGGGCAAAATCAAGTATATGGTATGTTGTCAATAAGAAGGGCAAAATAAGGAACTTTGTCTACCTTGGCTCTGCTATAAACTCTTAAAACAACACCGCAGAATAGCTCTTGCCAATCGTTTTTTTTTTTTTTTTTTTCTGGACTTATAAGGCAATTCAACAGTGAAGCCCTATCTCGAACAACTAAGGAGACTCTGTATAAGACTCTGATCATCCCAGTCCTGCGTTACGGCGCTGAAACATGGACTTTATTAAAAAAGGATGGAGATATCCTTGGTCACTTCGAGAGAAAAATTCTTCGTAAGATATTCGGTCCCGTTTGCGTTGACGGGTTTTGGAGGAGACGATTCAATAACGAAATATACGAGTTGTACAGCGGCATCGATCTAGAGAAAAAAAAAAACCGCGTATTGGACGTCTGAGATGGGTAGGACATGTAGAGCGAATGGACACCAACGCTCCGGCCCGCAGAGTCTTCGAATCTAACCCAGAGGAACGACGCAGTAGAGGGAATCATTGCCGTAGGTGGCGCGCACAAGTTCAAGGGGACCTCGACGAACTTGGAGTGTGCAACTGGACGCAATTACCTAAAGACCGAGCTAAATGGAGAGGCTTGTTGGTTGAGGCCCAGGTTCACCCCGAACTGTAGCGCCACCTAAGTGAGTAAGTAAGCATACTCGACTTTTTTTATGAGTGGTATGTATTTATACTATGTACTTTTGTTAGAGGATATTAATTAAATACATAATATGAAATGTATAATATTTATAGAGCCTTAAATTTACTTCAGGTCATCGACTATCGGCTTCCAGTAAATCTCATACCTGGGCATTACAATTTGTACTTACATCCAGATATAGCTTCGGGTAATTTCTCTGGTCATGTGGACATTAGGATAAATATTGCACAAACAACTCGGAAGATTATTCTGCATTCAAACAAACTGAGTATCAATGAGGTTCACGTCACTGAAGCATCTTCACGCAGTATAAATGTGCTGCACTATGAATTGGATCCGGTACGAGAATTCCTCGTCATCCATATCGACACGGATCTAGTTGCAGGTCGAATAATTACGCTTTCAATCGATTTCAATGGAAGGATGGAGGATAAGATTGTTGGACTATACAGTAGTATGTATACAAAACCCGATGGATCGCAGAAGTAAGTAAAATGCGTTTTGCAAATGCCTAAGTGTATGCAATGAAATAGATCGCAATGCAACATCACTGCTTAAACTGTTTATACAAAATAATTTGTGGTGTACATAAATCATTTCAGAGCTATCGCCACTTCAAAATTCGAGCCAACCTATGCTCGTCAAGCGTTTCCTTGCTTTGATGAGCCAGCGATGAAGGCGACTTTCACTGTGACCTTGGTGCATCCTGTAGATGGGGACTTTCATGCCCTTTCCAATATGAATGCTGAAGTAAGTATAGATGAGGTGGTATTGAATGAAAAGTATTTTGTAGGAAAATGTCTTAAAGGCCACTATTCAGCATGAATTGTATGCAGAGACTTCGTTTAAAGAAAGTGTTCCTATGAGCACGTATCTTGCCTGTTTCATTGTATCTGACTTGCAGTATGAGACGAAGAAAGTTGAAGCCAATGGCACTGGCTCCGATTTTGATATTCGAGTCTTTGCCACTTCTCATCAGCTCAGCAAAGTCACATTCGCCTTGGATTCTGCAGTAGCTGTTACTGAATTTTATATCGGATATTTTGGAATTGAATATCCTTTACCCAAATTAGGTAGGTTCTTGTAAATAAAAAATGCATGTTAACAGATTCTTTTCTCATGTAGATATGGCTGCAATCCCTGACTTTGTTTCGAATGCGATGGAACATTGGGGTCTCGTGACATATCGAGAATCAGTTTTACTTTACGATCCTGACATGAGCTCGGGTACAAACATACAAAAGATTGCAACTGTTGTGGCTCACGAATTAGCTCACATGTGGTTTGGAAATCTGGGTAAGGGTTAAAGATACCCCTAAATCGGTTTTTCAATACTTTGCTCTACAGTAACAATGATGTGGTGGAATGATTTGTGGTTAAACGAGGGATTCGCCAGATATATGGAGTACAAAGGCATTGATGAAATCTATCCCGATTGGAATATGGTAATCATTTGTTAAGAATTTCAACTCCTAAATAATTTGGAATCTTTTTAGTCAGATCAATTTCTAATTCACGCACTGCACAGTGTCATGAAGTATGACTCGTCAGTAGCGTCCCATCCCATTGTTCAGACTGTATCTAATCCAGATCAGATAACAGAGATTTTTGATACAATTTCGTACGAGAAAGGTGCTTCGGTTATTCGGATGTTGGAGGACTTTGTCGGAGGTGATAATTTCCAAAGAGCCGTAAAAAATTATCTGAGTAAATTTAAGTACAAGAATGCCGTGACAGATGATTTTTTAACAGAGGTAGAAGCATTAGGTCTGGATTTTGATGTCAAGTAAGTGAATTTGAATATTGTGTTTGTAGTGGTATTACTATGATATAATGAAACTAAGAAAGGTGCGTTGACACAGATATGAGAGAAGTGACAACAGAAAAGCTTGAGAACTTAAAAAGCATATGTACAGGTGAAGATTTATATGTAGGTTCATATATACAACAAAATCACAGATCACCAGAAATTTAAGTTTGCAGCCCTTCTGCACACAGAAGGCGCATTCAACTAAACTCAGCTTAAAATTTACAAGGCCTATAGGGGTACATATAAAGAAATTAACAAGCGGTGTAATTGTAGGTAGTAGCGACAATTTAGTCTCATCAGTAACATACAAAAAAATTGTGGTAGGCACCATGTACAATACCTGTATGTATCACAACCAAATTGTATTGCTCAAGACTGGAGAAGAAAAGGAGTTCATGAATAGCTGAGTAGGTTAGTGTATTGATACTTACGTCCTTATTTAGTGCCTGTTTCACAATGTAGTGAGAAAGTGAGACGAGAGCGAAGCTAGAGCGCGGCGGAAAACGCCGTCGTCTCGTTCTCGCTATAAAATCATTTGTTAATGCATAATGTAGCGGAGCTTCGTCGAGTAGTAGGCATAAGTCAGGTGTCCCTTTATGAGTCTTAGGACAACTATCAAATCTAGGCGCAATTGTGTTTGCTTTCTGGTGATGTATTTTAATTCTCTCCAACTTTTCCACGTGCCTCCTCTTCGACGACTCTTCTTTCTTCTTGGATCAGCGGGTTCTTTTGCTACATAGATTGACTTGCTATGCAGTTGTCGCCCATTCGGAGAGTGTATCCAATCCATAATCGCTTCTATGCGCTCCTGTCCCGTTTTTCTCTAATAGTTTTTCATTTAAGATCCGCTTTGGGCAGAATACTTACAATATGTTTCTGAGACAGCGATTAACAAAAGCTTGCAGTTTTCTTGCGACCTTCCAAGTAGTACAGCCATAAAATAATGCTGACTCTATATTCTAACGAAATAGTCGCAGCTTGGTGCTTAAGCTGAGCTATGTTGAGATTTATCAAGAACCTTAACCTAGTTATCGGCTAAATACCGGGCTGCCACATTAGATCTTATAGATTGCAGTATAGTATAGTATAGTATAGTATAGTATAGTATAGTATAGTATAGTATAGTATAGTATAGTATAGTATAGTATAGTATAGTATAGTATAGTACAGTATAGAATAGTATAGTATAGTATAGTGTAGTATAGCATCTCAGATTTATTTCATTCGCTAAACTGGTGGAAATTTGGTGTAAGTTGAGTGTCCTGTGCGAGAGTTAGTTTAAATCATCTGCATAGTCGAGGTGTTTGAGATATGTAGGTTGTAAGACTCCGAGGATCCCACCATCAAAGCACTACGAAACACGTCACTGATAACTACAAATAGTAGTGGAAGCAGTATACGGCCCATGCGGGCATCGCTTTGAGTCTCAAATTCCTCTTACAACACACTCGTATGCAGTGCGTGATATTGTGCGCCTTCATAACTTGCTTGTTACCGGTGGCAGTGGTATAGCGTATAAGCAAGTGCTTATTGTATATTCTTCTTTTTTTTTCTTTATGTCCTGTATCCCCTTGTGGGTCCTAGGGCAATGTGTCTGAGTTCTCCCCAACTTTTCCCTAACTGCCGTGCCTCCTTCTCGACTGTTCTGCGCCATGTTCTCCTCGGACTGTTCGTTAGAGATATGATTGGGCCAAAAAATCCTTAAGATATTGCGCAGACACCTATTAACGAACGTTTGCAGCTTTCTGGTGATAGTAGTGGCCACTCTCCACGTGCTGCAACCATATAGCAGCACGGATTCAACGTTGGAGCGGAACAGTCTTATTGTGGTGCTCAAATTGATTGCATTGCTTCGCCATATTTTGGACAACATACCGAACGCGGACTTTGCTTTGGCGATCCTGTTGGCTATATCCAGTTCGGTTCCACCATCGGTCGAGACAATACTCCCAAGATACTGGAAATCCTCTACTCTCTCTACCGGTTGTCCAGCAATGCGTATTTGAGTCGATGAGTTAGTCCCAAGGCTGATGATTTTAGTTTTGTCGTATTAATTTTCAGCCCGACGACACCTGCCTCCCTCTCCACATCTGCTGTCATTTGGTGGAGGTCCATAATTCTGTGCGGGAGTAAGCATACATCGTCTGCGTAGTCAAGATGTTTCAGTTGAGATGTAAGAGTCCATCGAATTCCTCCGTTTCCCGTCGACAATGCTGCATGAAGCACATCGCTAATCACCAATAGGAATAATATTGGTGACCCCACTTTGGATCTCAAATTCCCCAGACAACCTTCCCCTGTGCAGAACGTGACATTTGGAGCCTTCATATGTAGCTTTGATAATAGCAATTAGTTTATCGGGAATGCCTCTCCTGCGTAAGGCACGCCAAATAAACTCCCTGTTGACACTATCGAACGCCTTCTCAAAATCGATGAACAGCGGGTGCAGTGGCGATCGATACTCAACACACTGTTCGATGATAATCCGCAGGGTGTTGATGTGTTCGGCACAGGAGGATCCAGAGCGGAAACCTGCTTGTTCGGCATCGAGTGTGTCTTCGAGATAGTGTTTGATTCGCTCAAGGATGATTTTAGCTATTGTCTTAGCTACAGCACGCAGATACCCCTCCAGTTTCCGCACTCCATTAAATTTCCTTTCTTAGAAAGCTTGACGATCATTCCCTTTTTCCACTCGTTAGGAAAGCTCTCAGCTTCCCAAGCTCTATCTATAAGTGGAAGCAGAAGCTCAGCCGATGTTGTTGGCGCTGCTCGTAATAGCTCTGCTGGAATACCGTCAAGTCCTACCGCCTTGTTGGTTTTGAGTGCCTTGATCGCGGTAATGATCTCATCTTTACTGGGAGCCGTGGTGCGTATTCGGGAACTTCTTACCTCGGGCATCTCAGTCTGATTTGGGAGCATATCGCTAGCGAATACACGGTTCAAAACCGTAGCAAAATGCTCTTTCCATCTCTTGAGTTGGTCCTCATCCGAAATGAGCAAGGAACCGTCTAGGCTTTTCACTGGGTGTTGGCTGGAACTGCGACCACCTGTCAGCTCTTTCGTGATTCTGTAGACAGTCCTGCTGTCGCATCTCCGTGCAGCTTCTTCTGCTTCTGTAGCCAGCGCGTTGATGTAGTTGCGCTTGTCACGTCGCACGCTACGCGGAACTTCTCTCATCTTCATGCGATATATGGACTCTAGCTCGCTTCTCCCTGCTGCTGGGGTAGCTGCAACGCGAGCTTTCAATCCGTCAACCCGTCTCCAGGTATCCTCGGAAAGCCACGCCCTATGTCTTCCCTGCGATCGACCGACAATTCTTTCAGCACCAGATGTAAAAACATTTTTCACAGCACACCAATGGTATTGGATGGTTGCGGGCATTGAGCTGCTGATTGCTTACACACCTTGCGAAAAGTGCTCCCTTAATTGTTGGCGCATTGAGGGATCACTAAGTCTATCGATGTTGAACCTGGGCATTCTTGTGTTGTCGTGGAATCTTCGAACTGCAACAGTGCGTAGTTGGAGACTAGCTATCATAAGATGGTGATCACGTACTATCCCCACATCTGCCCCTCGCCTGTTTCGGACGTCCAGGAGACTACTTCTAAAGCGGCGGCTGATAGCAAAATGGTCAATTTGGTTGGAGGTTGCTTGCCTGTCATTGGAAACCCAGCTGACTTTGTGGCAGGTCTTGTGCTCAAACATGGTGCCACCTATCACAAGGCGGTTGGCATTGCAGAAATCCACAAACCTTTCGCCGTTGTCATTGCGGTTGCCTAGTCCATGCTTCCCGATTACATGTTTGAGCCCTTCGTTGTCGCTGCCTACCTTGGCATTCAAATCCCCCATCACTATGACAATGTCTCCATTTGGTGTTGTGTTGAAGACGGCGCTTAAGAGATTGTAGAAGCTCTCCTTTTCGTCCTCAGACGAACTATTCGTTGGGGCGTAACACTGTATGATGGTGACGCGTCGTACTCTAGTCCGGAATCTGGCCGTCAAAATCCTATCACCATGAGGCTGCCAGGAAATCAGGCCCTTGCGTGCTGTTGTTGTTAGCAGTAGTCCGACTCCATATTCCCGCGGACTTCCGGATGGTCTACCAGAATAGAGTAGTACAGTGTTACGCGTTGGAGACTGGTACTCGCCCGCTTCTAACCATCTTACTTCACTTACCCCCAAAATGTCCAGTTTATATCGCATGAATTCCTTTTCCAGTAGGAGGAATCTGGCATTGTACGGACCTTCTCTTCCCGAGTCGAGGAGCGTCTTTACATTCCAGAAACCTATCTTTGTCCGGGTACAATAGCCAAAAGTCGTCAACATGTGATCAGTCCTTATCCGAGGCATAGTGTCGGTTTCTGTAGCGAGCTGGTTTCAGTAACGCAGGTTGCTGGCCCACGTTACCTAGCCTAGAATCAAGGCCCTAGACAACCCGCACTTACAATTTTGGCCTATACGTATAAGGGTATATACGTATAGCTGCCCGGGGACCACCACTAGGAGGTAAAGTAAGCACTTCATCACGAACTTTTTTTTTTTTTTTTTTTTTTTTTTCCGAGGGTAGGTGAAAATCTTCAACAAGACACTATGAGGATCGACAGCGCGTGCTCATAGTAGTGTGGGATTCTTACCCACTAAAAAACCTCCCTTCAAAACAGACTTGTTTTTATTTTTACTACAACTAAGTATTCGACTTATCAAGTAGTTTTCGTTTCGCGAAATAATGACGTTTTGCAGGTACCTTCCCATTGGAAGTTCCTGCTAGCTCCGCAGTTTAGACGCGGTTACTTATCGCGCTAGGTCTAAAGGTTTGGTTCTTTGTAGACGGCGCAGTAAATTTCTTTCCTCCAAAAGTTGGAGGACTGTAATATTTACGTGACTTTCTAGTCGACTTCTATGCTTTCTCGCGTAGGTTTGAATTTCGTCTTCGATTGTTTTAATGCCAAGGTCTCTGTGGATATCGCTATTTCTGATATACCATGGCGCATTTACAATACCTCTTAGCACTTTGTTTTCAAAAGTTTGTAAAATTTTAATATTACTTATTTTGGTACAACCCCAGAGTTGTATACCATATGTCCATACAGGCTTTAGCACTTGCTTATATAAAAGCAGTTTGTTATATATATTAAGCTTGGAATATTTTCCAAGTAACCAATACATTTCTCGATATTTGTTATCTAGTTCTTTGCGTTTTTTCTTAACGTGCGTTTTCCATTTCAGCTTTGTATCAAGTGTCATTCCAAGATACTTAGCCTCGTTTGCAAACGGGATTTGAACCGAGTTTGAAAAGATCGGCAAATTATTTATTTTTTTATAAGTAAAATTTACATGAACAGATTTGGTCTCGTTGAGTGCGATTCGCCAAATCTTTGTCCATTCATTTACTTTATTCAAAGCTTCTTGCAGTTTTTCTGTAGTATCTTCGACCGTTTTACCTACTGTCAAGATAGCAGTGTCGTCGGCAAATGTAGCTAGCTCAGTGCCTTCTACTTGCGGTATATCACGAGTGTATAATAGATATAAGACTGGACCAAGAACGCTTCCTTGCGGCACCCCAGCCATTATTTCCTTAAAATCTGAATATTCGTTTCCACATTTGACGCGGAATAGCCTATTCGTAAGGTAGTTCTTCAAAATTTTATATAGGTGCTCTGGCAGAACTTGTCGTAATTTAAACTTTAAGCCTTCGTGCCAGACCTTGTCAAAGGCTTGAGAAACGTCAAGGAATACGCTTGAACAAATCTTTTTTTCTTCAATTGATTTTTCGATTACATGTGTTATTCGATGTACTTGTTCAACTGTAGAATGCTTACTTCTAAATCCGAATTGATGATCAGGGATGAGATGCCCTTCTTCTATAACCGGCTGTATTCGCCTAACCAATATTCTCTCGAACACTTTGGATATAATTGGAAGAAGCGAAATCGGTCTATAAGAGGTTTTTTCATTCGGCGGTTTTCCAGGCTTAAGGACCATTATGACTTCGGCGACTTTCCATTGACTGGGAACATATTCTAGTCTAATCGCGGCGTTTATAATGAACAGAAGCTTAATTAGAGCTTTTCTTGGTAGTGCTTTAAGAACCTCTCCCGTAATTAGGTCGTATCCAGGAGCTTTCTTAGGTTTAAGTTTCTTTATTTCTTCCTTAAGTTCGGTAAGCGTTGCATTTCTTATTACGCTATTGTCTATATACGACGTATTTATATTTTCAATAAGAGCTTGTCCATCAAACGGTTTGAAAGTTTCTTCCAGGTGGGCGGCAAAAACTTGCGCTTTCTCTTTATCATGCCTGGCCCATTCGTCTTGATTTTTCCTAATTGGCGCGGCTTGAATTTGAGGTTTTTTAATACCTTTTATAGCCTTCCAAAGCGAATAGTTAGAATCTTTTTCTGCCTTTAAGCTTTCTAGGTAAGTTTGTATTTCATTATTCTTAAGGTCTTTAATAGATCGTTTTAGTGAGTTGCACAAACGGTTAAGATGTGCTTTATGTTGCGGAGACCGAGTTTGTTGCCATCTTTTACGCGCTTTTCTCTTCTCCTTAATCATCTCTTTTATTTCCTGCGGATAAATTTTAATGTAACTGGCCGGGGTTCTCTTTAGGTTGGGAGTATTCTTCCACGCGGCATCCTGTAAGATTTCGACGAAGCGATCTACTTCAACTTCAAGTTCATAGGGCGTTTTAAGTGATACGCTCAGCTCAATATTTGCTTCAATATCTTTTTTAAAGCCGTCCCAATTAGTTTTCGCGCCAGTTAATCTGGCCGGTCCTACTTTTTTAATCAAAGCTTCGCTTATCGTCATAATGATTGGAGAATGATCAGAGGAGAAATCAAAGCTTTCTTCAACTTTTATACAGTTGCTAGATATTCCTTTAACAAAAAAGAAATCAATCAGATCTGGTATCTTATTTCTATCAGTTGGCCAATATGTTGGTTTACCCGTCGAGTAAAAATCACAACTGAATTGCATACCCGCATTATAAAGCTTTCTACCTTTCTGAGAGGCGTACCTTGAGCCCCAGAAGGGGTGTTTCGCGTTGAAGTCACCACCAATAATAAAATTTGGTTTAAGGAAGTTGAAGATGTTTGTGAAATCACTTTCTTCAAGTTTACATCGCAGTGGACAATATATAGACGAAATGTTGAAAGCAAAATGTCTATTTCTAACGCGTACCGTGCTTACTTGCATTGCTTCTAATTCAATTTTTATTTCCGCTGAGTGTTCGATATTTTCTTTTATAAACAAAGATGATTAGCCTCTGGCTCTTTCCGATGGGTGAAAGGCGTGATATCCGCTATATCCCCTTATCTTAATATTCGATTGCTTTTTCAGATGAGTTTCACAGACCAAGCATATATCAATATCTTTCTCTCGCATAAATATTTCTAACTCGTCGAGTCTTTGTATGAGCCCGTTAGCGTTCCAAGTAAGAATTTTAAGCGTTTCTTTCATATTCTGGTTGAAGTGCGCGTGTTATGAATGTTGTTTTCTAGTGCAACTAGTCTCTCGAAAATTAGTTTATTTGTTTTGCATTGCTCTTCAAGTTTCGCAAGAATTAGGGAAAAAACATTGGATACATGATCTTCTGAACTACCTCTATCACTATTTTTCAATGTCGCAACTTGAGAAGGAGTTTTTACATTAAAGTTTGGACGGTTTCTTGCTTTGATCTCCCGTGAGTTGTCGGTCGTGTACGTACCCTTAACTGTCTTTGCCGCTTAAGCATAAGACTGCACGCCAATATTCGGAGATTTTGCTTCTGTTACCTTATCTCTATTACTTTCGGATTTTTTATCATTAACCGATCTTAAGTTAATATTGACGGACTTTCTATCTTTCGCTGCTTTTTTCGTAGCTATTTTGGGTCTGTTCTTGATTGGTTTCATATTCGGACGCATCGAATTTTTTAGCGTATCGCGGCGTTTTTGAAGCTCTTTCGCCACTTCGCAACCTCGATAGTTCGCAGGATGTTTTCCCTTGCAATTTATACAAGTGGCTGGGGTTTGCTTGTTTAGGTGACACTCTTCCGAGAGATGTTTACCTGCACATTTGACGCATCGCGGCTCTTTCTGGCAGTAAGTCTGCGTGTGATTGAAGCCTTGACAGCGCTTACACTGCGGGATCGATCTGGAGGTCTTACGCATGGGTTCGATTTTGACCACGATGTTTAGAATAGTCTTGATACCATATATAATGTCTTTATTTTCGTCTTTATCAAAACTAAGCATGAATAGTGGAAGACCGCGCTTTACCAATTTTTCATGATCTCCCTCCGACTATTGCTTCTCCTTCTTGATAATATTGACGGCATCAAGAATTTTAAAGCCTTTGTCTTGAAGGTCGTGCATTACATCTTCTTTAGTGCACGAGGGGTGGAGTCCCCTTGCTACAACACGCAGTGGTCTTTCTAACTTATTTTCATAAGTATACCACTGAATCTTTTCGGCATTCAATTTTTTAGATACTGATCGGTAACCGTCGGCATCATCGACATTGATTTTCCACGTATTGTTTCGCAGAGATGTCACCTTAAACTTCGAAGCCAGAGTTCCTTTAAGGAGGCAATGCAACTTATTATAGTCCGTAATTCCAACGACGTTTATCGGTGGCGGAGGACGTAATTTTGGTTGTTGTTGCTTTTCTTGCATCTCCTTGCGCTTTTCATCTTTTTGTGGCTCGACTTCCGGTGAGGAACCAGCTTTTCGTTTTTTGCTAGGTCGTTTCTTTTCGACCCAATTCGTTTCGCGTGTTAGCTCTTCTTCATCCGTCTGGTATTCGCGACTAGGTGAGCGATGTGAGCTAACTGTATTTTCTTTTTGTAGGTACGTGTTTTTTAGGGCATTATTTTCTTGCCTGAGTGAATCTACCTCTTTCTTGAGCTCACGATAGAGTAGCTCCATTTCGCTAAGCTTGGTACGGAGTACGTCGTTTTCCTCCTCAATGCTTTTAGATTTCGCTGAGTCCCGTTTTTCACGCGTTTGCGCTTCCGGCGGACTTCTTTTTCCGGAGACGTTCGATCTTGTTGGTGGAGATCGAGATACCCTTGTACTTTTTGAGAAGGGATTTATAAGGTGCAATAAATGGCTCTCCCCAGAATCCGTAGAGCCGACCTCCGAAGAGGGTGGATTTTCCAGTTTACCTGGACTGCCACCTGGGGTATTTAAATCTTTTGTTTTGTTCATTGCATGTTTTTTGTATACGCCATACTCGGTATACGGAGGGTGGATTTTAGTCGCCTCTTACGACAGGCATGCCTACCTCGGGTATATTCTAACCCCTACCCGAAGGGTGTAGGGGTGATTGTTGCGCTACTGGCCCAAGCCAAGTTTTGGGCAGTCAGTAGTTTCCCGATCAATCGCAATGCAGGCGAATTGTATATTCGCCAGGCATAAAACGTTGTATGTTTAGCTAAGATGAGTTTTATTAGCAGCGGTTGCAAGTCTTAGACTCACTGAATCTTCGATTTCGGATTCGTAGACTGAAACGATTTTACAACTGGTCGAGCTATTTCAATTTACGAATTGGTCAGTTTGACTTTTCAATAGCAGTTTCAATTTTCTTATTACACTCGCAGGATAAAGCAATACTTTTGTAGAGTTTTTGTTGTCTTAATATCAGCTATTGCACTTCTTTCTATTTCCAGAGAAGTAATGCGTACATGGACGGAACAAATGGGTCTGCCGGTGGTAGAAGTGCACAAGATGTCTAATACGGAGTACAAGTTCACACAGAAAAGATTTTTCTCTAATCCAGAAGACTACAATAAGTTGTACAATGATTCTACGTTTAAGTATATAACACCATGAAACTACACAATTGTTTGATAAAATCAACTTTACTCATAGCTACACGTGGACAATCCTTATAACGTATGTCACAAGCGAGAGTTCTCAAGTGCAAAGACTGTGGTTGGATTACGACGTCCAGGAAGGTAACTTTGTGTACTTCTTTTGAAAAATAGAGTTTAGAATTATATCCCTATTGCAGTTTCAGTACTAGTTCCATCCAACGTTCGATGGATTAAACTTAATGACAAACAAGTGGGTTACTACAGAGTAAACTATCCAACAGATGTCTGGCAAAGCCTTATCGCACAATTGGTTGAGAGTCCGGAGGTGGTTAAACTTTACTGGGTTTTCTTGTAAAGGATTATAGCCTTTATTTTTTTTAAAGGTATTCTCTATTGCTGATAGGGCGCATCTCTTAAATGACGTATTCGCTTTAGCCGATGCAAGTCAACTGTCTTATGATACAGCCCTAGATATGACAACCTACCTGCAAAGAGAGACTGATTATGTTCCTTGGAGTGTGGCGTCAGTGAAACTCATGGCACTGCAAAACATTCTCCAAAATACAGATGCATACAAGGATCTCCTGACTTTTAGTAGAGAGCTCGTGCGACAAGCTTATGAGGAAGTCACATGGACAGTTGGGAATGATCACGTTAAGAAGTACGCTGGACATTTTGCATGCTTTCTGAGAATTCTAGTTGTAACTTTTCATAACTTTTAGTCGTCTTCGTGTCACAATACTGACAGCAGCCTGCTCACTTGGTTTACCCGAGTGTCTTGAGGAGGCCTCCGCAAGGTTGAGTTCCTGGCTTAGTAACCTTTCTACAAGACCAGCACCTGACTTACGTGAAATTGTTTACTACTATGGGATGCAAAATATTGGAACTGAGAAACTGTGGCACGAAATGTGGAATGTATTCAAAGCCGAGTTAGATGCCAGTGAAAAAACTAAATTGATGTATGGATTGGCAGGGATTCGAAGTCCTTGGATTCTTTATAGGTTTGTTGCTTTAGTATGTGAATGTTACTCTAAAACGTTATAAATTGGCTCAACAGATTTATAGAATTAGCTTGGGATGAGGCTAACATACGTCGACAGGATTACTTCAATTGTCTACAAAACATTGCCGCCAATCCCGTGGGAGAGCCAATAGTGTGGGACTATGTTCGAGACAACTGGGAACGATTGATCCATAGATTCGGTTTAAATGAGCGATTTCTAGGTCGCATGATCCCATCAATTACTGAGAAATTTACTACCGAAATTAAACTGAATGAAATGGAAAAATTCTTCTTAAAGTATCCAGAAGCTGGGGCTGGAACTGCATCGCGGAAACAGGCATTAGAAACTGTTAAAAATAATATTAAATGGTTGGAGGAGAATGAAGATAGCATTACTGAGTGGTTAATTAATAACCTTCCTTCATAGGACTGTCAAAGATGTTAATAATTCAAAGTAGCTCAAATAAATTGTTTTTTTTTTTTTCTATTTAAAAATTGGATTGCGTAATCGGTTCAAAGAAATAACTTTACTCGAGCTTATAAGAAGCAATAAGATGTGAGTTTCTTCTTGATTTCATCTTATCATCCATCTACACTGAATAGAAAAGAGGTGCTAAGTTAGGTTAGGTTAGGTTGGAGGGAAGTGCACCTAAGTGCTTATCACGGGGGTCATACGGTCCATTATGTTTTCTTTTGTAGTGTGGAACTTGTATTTAAATAATTATCTTGCGGTCGGTTCTGTTGTGAACCAGCCTGTGCTCTTTATGAAGCCTATCATGTTCCTAAGCCGATCTTGTACGAGATCTCCTAGTTCAAAAGTCAAAAACCTGTTTCCCACATGACAAAGGAGGCGGTTTTCAAGAATTGGGCAACTATGAACTATGCCTTGACAGCTCCTGCAGTGGTCGGGTGGTGCTAGGTATCACGTTCAGTTCTAACTGTTATAAGGTATCTGTAGGCCAACATATGAGCAGTTGTAGACGAGTCGTCCCTATTGGACCATCGATGCATACATTTTAGCTGGGTCTTCAGCCCAAGAAAAGCACAATAGAGCAGGTAAAAGTAAGTAGTCAGGGAAAATTTTAGCGAAAGATGTAGAAGATAGAGCATTAAACAAGCTTGGGGAGTTATTAAACTGGACTCTCGATACAGTTTGCTCTGTTAACAAGACATCTAAGAGGGTTCAACCTCATTGGTGATATTGACGAATAGGCGACAAGAAAAAGGAGGTTCGGGCAAAAGCCTATAGCCGGTTCAACTAGATTGCCTGATCAGAGATCTAAAAGAAAATCAATTTTGTGACTCCATAATTAAGGATTCAACAAGATGCTCAGTAGAATCTGCAATAAATTAAGTGCTCGAAATCCTAAGGATTGTAGGACATCAAGCGAATTTACGGAAAGGATACAAGGTGTGACTGTTGGTATTTTTATTGGCAAGGTTCAGATGGTATTCTTCCTGTAATACTACAAAAATCTCGGAAGAAACTCAGAAATAGTTTTCCGCAGCAAGAGATCGAAGAAAAAAAAAAACATTTTTTGCTCCACATGCATGGCATGCAAATCCTCAAAAAAAAAAAAACAAATATTTGGCGCAACAGCTCTTTAAAGTGCCAGGGCCTAACTTCTCGCAACCACTCATGTTGTGTGCGTTATATTTTTTACACGAATGGAAGGGACCTACAGTTTAATGCCGAATCCGAACGGCGATTTGAGAAGCTTTTTCGTGACAACAATACTCTCGGATGTTTGTCAGACGCTCGCGAGAGGTGGGACCGTGAAAAAACTTTTTGGTATTTTCTGGGATTCGAACTTGGAACCTCATGCGTAGTGATCCGACACACTAACCACTAACGCCACGGCGCCCCCATGCAAATCCTCAGTACCATTAATTTAATTAATATTACATTTGTATTACGCTTTTATAAATAGCTACCTAGCGCGACTTAGTGGTTGCGTTCATAATATGTATAAAATAATAAAGCACTGAATGAGTTCAATCGGTTTGACATACGGCCATGAAGGTGTCATGTCAGCCATTCACTTTAAGATAACCAACACGGGCAGTTCTTCTTTCTTGTTCCTCCAAGTAGTAACTCTTATAAAGCATTCTAATGTTGTTGAGGACAACATAATGAATATGACCTAAGAGTCAACGGCAGGATGAACAACGTGTAAAATAACACTTCTCTCGAGCGTAACTAAGTAAAAGTGCTTGTCATCTCTGGTGTGCACTTTACTAAATGCTATCCTATGCATAAGTACTTGGATGAGAATAGCTTGCGTGATTGGATTCTAAAAGATACGTTACCTCAAAATAAGTTCCAATGCTGATAACAAGAAAGACGTAGTATTTGCCTTTTTATATTGAAAACTTAAAAAGGATTTCTTAACGGGAACTGCTTCTCTCACTAGAAAGAACAGATAACACAATTTAAACTACCCAAGCTAACTTTCCATTATATTGGATATAAAACTGTATTGGAATCTTAATAGGCAAGGAAGATTTAGGAAAACTTTTACTGCAATCTATACATGCAAGAAATCTTCCATGGGTTTTATACTGTCTTCGAGTTTTATTCGACAATTTGATCTTGGAAATCCGAGATCCGAGTTTCGAAAGCTACCACTTCGTCGAAGATTATAAATTTCGAGAAGTTGCTGTTCGATTTTTTGAAGTTTATTTTTTAAGAAACGATTCAATTCAGTATTCTCTTCTAATATAAATAATAATATGATAAACGCAGATTCATAATTAATATTTTAAAAGTATTTTAATATCTCGACTTTTTTGTTTTTTAAGAACTGTTTTACAAAAAAAAAATCTTATATCACAAGAAATCTGTAATATGCTCTTTGTACCCAAAAATTTATAGTACACCTCTTAACTTCCTTAACAGTAAGAAGTAATTTACGTCAAATTGGAGCATCTGAGAAGAAAAACAATGGAAAATGCGATATTGATCTGGATGATCTCAATAAGCATTTCTTAAGCACTACTGCAGAAGTGGATGGATTTGACTTCACTGCATATTCTGAGTCATCTATATCCAGACTGTTTTGAAGTGGTAACGGGTAACGAAAAATGGCGTTATTGGCTGTGTCGCAGCCATTAAGTCAAATTCCGCTGGGGAGAATGGGGTACCAATTCGCTTTGTTAAGCTATTATTGTATGTAGCCGGTTTGTAGCCGTTTGTGATGATGCTGGAATGAAGATCAACGTGAACAAATCGGAAGTAATGGTCATATCCAAAAAACCCATTCAGTGCACTCTGCATGTTAGTGGAGTCCCACTGAAGCAGGTGGATAAGTTTAAGTACCTCGAGGTCTTATTCACCAGTGATAGGAGGAGCAATGCCGAGTTATCCTGTAGAATTGGTCAGGCTGGATCAATTTTGAAAGAGCTTGGCCAATCTGTTGTAAGGAAGGCCGAACTTATTGATCAAGCTTAGCTATCGGTTTTTAACTCGGTGTATGATCCAACTCTCACCTATGGTCATGAAATTTAGGTAGTGACCGAAAGAATAAGATCGCGGATACAAGCCGGTGAAATAAGGTTCCTTCGCGGTGTTGTTGGAATAACCCGTAGGGATCGAGTGCGCAACATCAGAGTACGCGAGGCGCTCAATGTTGAGCAGCTACTTCTCCGAACGGAACGATCTATGCTTCGATGGTTTGGTCACGTAGTGCGTATGCCCCCAGACCGGCTTCCAAGACGCGCCATGGTTGCCGTGCCATCAGGTCGGCGACTTCGCGGAAGGCCTAGAAATAGATGGTTGGACCAAGTCCGAGCTGTCTATGGATTCCTCCTGATGAATTGGAGTCAATGGCGGAGGATCAGGAAAGATGGAAAGTCCACCTGAGCATCCTACCCCCGCGACCCTCATGAAGGATTAGCGGGCCATTGAAAATGAATGAATGAATGAAAAGCTATTATTACCTCTAATCGTCAGCCACTTAACCCATATTATACATTTTTGTACAATGAGCTTAACATTTCCACAGTCCTGGAAAATCGCAAGGGTCATTCCCATTACTAAGAATCCGAATGCAACTGCTGTTAGTGACTTCAGGCCCATTAGCATTTTACAGTGCTTATCAAAGGTCCTGGAGAAAATTATAGTTAAGCAGATACTGAGACACCTGTCTCTCAATCTCCTATTGAGTCCCTTCCAATCTGGATTCAGACTAAACCATAGTTGTTCCACGGCTATGGTTAACATATTAGAGGATATAAGACAGGTCTATAAAAAGGTTAAGTCACAATTCTCTGCTTGGTTGACTTCTCTAAGGCCTTTGACAAAGTCAATCATAAAATCCTCTGCTGAAGGCTGCAACATTTTTCCGGTTTCAGTGAGAGAGCAGTAAAGCTATTAATAAGCATTCTCTCCAACAGGTCACAAGGACTTGTTGTGGGTGAAAATTCGTCAGCGCTAAGACATATACAGCAAGGGATCAATTTTTGGACCAATTTTGTTTTATATATTTATCAATGACTTGCCGTCCGTATGCAAACATTCTTCCATACACTTATATGTGGATGATGTTCAGCTATACCTCGCCGTCTGAGTAGTATGGCAGAACTTGCTTCTTTGCTGAAAGAGGACTTATCTAAGGTACATACCTCTCTCTCTGTTCATAACGAGATTGCAATATACACAGATGGTTCTAAGACCAGAGAGGGCACGGTGACAGGTATACACTGGAGAGATACGAACTTACAGGTGGCCCTGAGACTTCCGGACACATACAATGTGTTCCAAGCAGAGGTTCTAGCTGTCCTTAAAGCTGCGAAATTACTTGAGATGGGATCAATATCCGACAAGAATATCGCTATCTACATTGACAGTCAGGTTGCGCTAAAGGCGCTAGAGTCTTACGTCACCAAATCTGAGATAGCCAGGAATTGCCGCACAATGCTTAGGGCATTTTGTACGCAGAACCGAGTCAGATCATGTTGGGTACCTGGATACTGCAATATTGAAGGCAACGAGCAAGCCGACGCGCTGGTCAAAAGAGGAGTGGAGTTCCCACATAGTGACATAATTGGTAGTATTAAACCATCAGGGTGCGTGGCTAAGGGAATTATTCGTGATGGAATCATCGACACGGCTAAGATGGTCAAAGTTAGATTATAAAACTAGAAGGATCACGGCTGAGAACAGCGATATGAATACTCTCTGGCCACTGTCTCCTAAGGAAGCATGCTATGAGACTAGGGTCATCTAACATGGATATTTGTAGGTACTGCAATGATCTACATGTCTCAGATGGAATAACACATATACACTCTGTGAGTGCCAAGGCATTGCCAGGACAAGGCTAAAGCATCTTGGCAGATACTTCCTCGATAACTTAGAAGAGGTGAGGTCCATGAACAACAACAAGGACCTTTTCAAATTCTGTAGGGAGATTAATTGTATGAGAGAATTGGTTTAGGTCTTTTGCCGTTAAAGTTCCCTAGGGATCGCGATATTCCAATTTTGGTGCCTAGTGTTTTAAAGTAACCTTATAACCCTACCTAAACTATTCTAACTTAATCTAAGGTACATGGGTTGCTCTTAAATCCTGCAAAATATCAAATTATACCCATTTCTAACAAAACTTTTAACCTTGGTGTTGTGCCCGACGTATGGCTATTCCACAGTAAATTGCAACTTGCAGAATCTGTTACCAGGTTCGGTTTTAGAATAAATCGCAACTTAACATATCTGGATGTAACCATATCAATAGTGTTATTGGTCGTGTCTATGGATGTCTACGTTGGGTGCTAGTTTTACACCAACTGAGACAAGGCGAAGGCTTATTAAAACTCTGGTCTTACCAGTCATAACCTATGCTGAAGTTGTGTACGGTAACCTTGATTCATTGTCAAAGCCGAACTGCAAGTTGCTTACAACGATGCGGTACGATATGTTTATGGCTTTCCTACACATGACCACATTTGTGAACACTCTTGAGACTTCCTGAGTTACACCCTGAAACAGTACATCATCGCTAGTAATTGCATATTTTTACACAGAATCATTAAAAGCAAATCTCGATCATATTTGTTTGACAAGCTACAGTTCGCCCGTTCAGCCAGAACCTTAACCTTATTTCAACCGCGTTTTAAATATTTAAATTCCTCTCATTTATTTCTGAAAGGAGAGGTGGTGGTGTAGCGATTCTAATACGGAGATCGATTCAACATAAGCTTCTGAGGAGTGTGCAAACTCGTTATGTGGAAAATTTAGGTGTAGAAGTAAGGCTTAGAAATGGTTATACAATAAAAATTGTTTGTGTTTATTTTCCTGGTAAACTCTCTACTACTGAAAATAGTTTCGGATTAAAGTCTGACTTAAGGAGGCTTTTCAGTATGGGCGGTGAGTTTTTGATTGGAGGTGATCTCAATTGCAGACATAGGGATTGGGGTTGCATTCGAGCTAATTCTTGGGGTAACGTCCTGTCTAGTCTTTCTGCAGTGTTGCCAATTTGTGTTTTGTTTCCACCTAGTCCTACGTATTTTCCAGCTGGTTCTCGTGGTCGTCCTTCTGTGATTGATTTATTTATATCTAATATTCCTAGTCAAATTTCTCAGCCAATGTCGATAAACGATCTGTCCTCAGATCACAATCCAGTTCTTTGTCGGATTCCATGGTCTGGTGAAAAAAATGTGCAATATTTTCAAGATCTGAAAAATGCTAACTGGACAGTTTTTCGTGCAGAACTTAAGAGAAAACTTAGAAATGTACCTACTAATCTAGAAAACATTTCCACCAAAGAGGATGTTGATAACATTGTTAATAAATTTTCTGAACATGTCTTAAGTTCTGCCGACAGAAGTATACCCAAAAGAGAGAAAACATATTTATGCTCGAAACTTCCAGATAATGTTTTAGAACTTATCAGGTTGAGAAACATGCATAGGAGAAACTGGCAAAGATACAGGCAGCCCATTTCTCAAACCTTACTAAAATTTTTCAATAAATTGGTTACAAATTTTATTCAAAATAATCGTAATGAAGAATGGAATAGAAAACTAAGTTCATTGGATAAATCTTCCAAACCCTTTTGGAATATTGTTAAAATTGTTAGAAACAAAAATAAGCAAATTCCGTTTCTTAAAGACGGCCTTAACACATATTACACTAATACCGACAAAGCTAATGTGCTTTGCCAGAGCTTTGCAAAAAACCATTCTGTTGGTGACCACCTTGGGGATATTCACACAAATGCACTCGTACACAACTCCTTAGAGGCTTTCAACGCGGGTGAAGTTCAAACTCCGTCGAGGGCATTTATTACCGAGTCAGAAATACAACAATTCATAGATAACTTAGTGATTAGAAAAACAAGTGGGCTGGACGGTATAAGAAATATTTATCTAAAAAAATTACCTAAGATTGGTAATAAATATTTAGCATTCATAATAAACGCCTGCCTCAAGATGCAATACTTTCCAACTGCTTGGAAAGTAGCAAAAATAGTGCCTATTCCGAAAGCAGGCAAACCTGCTGATAGACCGGACAGCTATAGGCCGATTAGTTTGCTTAGTAGCTTGAGTAAAATTTTTGAAAGGGTGCTTAAGGAAAAATTATTAAGGATAATTGATGAAAAGGAAATATTTCCTAATGAACAGTTCGGTTTCAGGCGTTATCATAGTGCATGCCATCAAGTACTTAGAATATGCAACAGTATCAAGATTAATCGTACTATAGGAAAATCGACGGGCATGATACTTCTCGACATAGAGAAAGCATTTGATTCCGTCTGGCATAATGGACTTCTATACAAAATGCTAAGTTTTAATATTCCTGTTTTTCTCTGCAAAATTGCCCAAAGTTTTTTGTCAAATCGTTGTTGTAAAGTGTATGTCAATAACAGTCCGTCTAGCTTATTAAGTGTCCTCGCTGGTGTCCCCCAAGGCTCAGTCCTCGGACCAGTTTTATGCAACGTATATACATCCGATTTTCCAAACTTAACAGGATGCGAATTTGCAGTATATGCTGATGATACTGCGATACTTTCTTCGCATGAGTTCGGTCTCAACATCGAGATGAATCTTAAAAATGCCGCTGAAAAACTAAGCGAGTATTATAAAAAATGGAAAATTAAATTGAATTCGGAGAAGATACAAGCTATCTTTTTTAGCAGAAAAAGAAAGCATTGTTTTCTTCCACCCAACCAATTAATTGTAAATGGACATCAGATAGCTTGGGCGCCGTGGCGTAAGTGGTTAGTGTGTCGGATCACTACGCATGAGGTTCCAAGTTCGAATCCCAGAAAACACCAAAAAGTTTTTTCACGGTCCCACCTCTCGCGAGCGTCTGACAAACATCCGAGAGTATTGTTGTCACGAAAAAGCTCCTCAAATCGCCGTTCGGATTCGGCATTAAACTGTAGGTCCCTTCCATTGGTGTGAAAAATATAACGCACACAACATGAGTGGTTGCGAGAAGCTAGGCCCTGGCACTTTAAAGAGCTGTTGCGCCAAATATTTGTATTTTAGCTTGGGAATCAACAGCAAAATATCTAGGTATATATCTAGATAAAAAATTAACATTTCAAGAACACATAAGGAGAACATTGCATAAAATAGGTATTGCCACTAGGATGCTATATCCTTTTATAAACAGAAAGTCCTCATTATCCGATGAAAATAAAATAATCATAAATAAAGTTATATTTCAATCACTCTTACTCTACGGTTGTCAAGTATAGGGTAGATGTGCTAGGTGTCATGTTAAAAAATTACAAATACAACAAAATAAACTTTTGAAAATGATGCTGAATCTTCCTTGGCATCACTCCACTTCCGATCTACATAGCGTAGCTAACGTTGATCTGATCTCCGATAGAATACAAAAGCTTATCAACATATTTCTGATCAGATGTGATCTACCTGATAACCCTCTAGTAAACGAAATAAATGTCAGTTACCACAGGTTGGAATAACATTGTGAAAATTCCACATGTTTTTGCATACCTACCTATAGTTCTAAGTTCTTTATTTGATATATATATATGTTAATTTATTAATTCTGTTTGTTTATATATTTGTTAATTTATTTATTTTATTTATTAATCTTTTGATAATATGTTTATTGTGTTATGTGTTAATATATTTATCTTGTTGTTCATTTCATATTCATATATCTATTTTTTTTTAGTTGTAAGATTATTTATTTATTAATTTATTTTTTGTTTGTTTACTTACTTTTTCATATATTTATTTGTTAATTTATTCATTTGTTAATTTTTTTATTTGTTAATTTATTTATTTGTTAATTTATTTATTCGCTAATTCATTTATTTGTCAATTTTTTTTTTGTTAATTTATTTATTTGTTAATTTATTTAATCGTTAATTCATTTATTTGTTAACTATTTATTTGTTAATTTATTTATTTGTTAATTTTGTTAATTAAATCATTTACTTTATATTCAAATTCATTCATTTACTTTATACTTATTTATTCCTTAATTTTTTAACTTAATTAAGCAACAAACTTTAATATATTATATTTTCATTAAGTAGCTACTTCCTATAAACTTATTATTGCCTTAATGATACAACTTTTTAATTTTATCTACTTAACTTTTTTTTTTTTTTTTTTTTTCAACCAAATGAGGGTTTTTCTCGTTGTTTCCCCTCGAATAATAAATTTATCGTAAGAAAATTGTAAATAATTTAAAATTTTGTTCAGTTGAAAGATATACATATATATATCATACCTCTGTATGTAAATTGTGTGGTGGCAAACCTTTGTAATTTTGAAACGAAATAAATATCTATCTATCTATCTCTCATTTATTTTTCATTCACATCACTAGATTATGGAATTCAATGCCCTTCCACTTAAGGGGTATTTCAAATGCAGCGAACTTTAAGAATGCAAGTCTCCTACATTTTTCGATGCAATCTTGAACTTATATTTTGAACTTTAACTTTCTTCATACTTTTTGCCCTATACATACATACATACATACATTTTCAATGGCCCGCTAAGCCTTCATGAGGGTCGCGGAGGTAGGATGCTCAGGTGGACTCTCCATCCTTCCTGATCCTCCGCCATTGACTCCAATTCATCAGGAGCAATCCCTAGGCGGCTCCAGGAGAGATGTCGGACTTGGTCCAACTATCTATTTCTAGGCCTTCCGCGGAGTCGCCTACCTGATGGCACGGCAACCATGGCGCGTCTTGGAGCCGGTCTGGGGGCATACGCACTGCGTGACCAAACCATCGAAGCATAGATCGTTCCGTTCGGAGAAGTAACTGTTCAACATTGAGCGCCTCGCGTACTCTGGTGTTGCGTACTCGATCTCTACGAGTTATTCCAGCAACACCACGAAGGAACCTCATTTCGGCAGCTTGTATTTGCGATCTTATTCTTTCGGTCACTACCAAAATTTCATGACCATAGGTGAGAGTTGGAACATACACCGAGTTAAAAACCGATAGCTTAGCTTGAACACTAAGTTCGGCCTTCCTTATAACAGATTGGCCGAGCTCTCTCAAAATTGATCCAGCCTGACAAATTCTACAGAATAACCCGGCATTGCTCCTCCCATCACTCATGAATAAGACCCCGAGGTACTTAAACTTATCCACCTGCTTCAGTGGGACTCCACTAGCATGCAGAGTGCACTGAATGGGTTTTTTGGATACGACCATTACTTCCGATTTGTTCACGTTGATCTTTATTCCAGCATCATCACAAACGGCTACAAACCTTTCGAGTGCGCGCTGAAGTTCAGTTTGAGAGGACCCAAGGATGACCAAATCATCCGAAAAGAGCAGATGACTAATCCTTAGGTCTCCCATGTATGCAATGAAGAGGAGAGGTGACAAAACGCACCCTTGGCGGAGTCCAACGCCCACAGTGAAATGTATTGATTTAACACCGTTTATCCGAACACAGCTTCTACAGTTTGTATAGAGATTAGATTAGAAAAGACTTTATTTAGCAAATTAGGATACATATTACATGGTACATTGTCTTTAGTGACCTCGTATAGAAACCGTAGGTCAGATTGACTTAAGTAAAATAATAGTACAATTTATCAAGTTCAGAAAATAAGAAAGATATAAAGTAATGTAGATAACTTCAATTTCAATTATTATAATTAAATGTTATTGTTAGGTTAAGGCAGAGAATAAGAAAAGGAAAAAAAAAAAATATATATTAAAAACTTTCTGTTAAAATGTTCCTTCGATATATTAATGAGTACTGAATAAATCTAAAAAGTGTGCTTCAACCTTTGACTCCATTTAAAATGCTTAATATTTCTACTTCTCCTAAGAAGTTTGTTTCGAACACAGCTCTCCTAATTTCACGTAATATTGGACACTGGCCAATGAAATGGAAAATGTCTTCTCTAACTCGCATATTGCACATTTCGCAGTAGAGTGGCAGGTTTGTCCTATGAGGTACATAATTTAAGCGCAATATTTCACCTCTAGCTCGGAAGACAGTTGAGACCATATTCAATGAATAATTCAAATATAATTTAAATTATAATTCAATAACGTAGATCAGTTGCATTATTCACGACCAGCCGCAGAGGAACTCCGTAGGACTCAGAGAGTAGTGTCCAATCATTTATGAAATTAAGATGGTTTGCGACCAAGAATTTTGCAAACCTGTGGATGAGTCTTGAAGAATCCATTTGAAGGAGCTTGAGGACGTAATCAAAATGCAGCTTGAGTGTGTTTAAAAAACATGTTCGGCAAACCAGTCTCAATATTTAGCATCCAGTTTGTATATAAAGACTGAATCGCCCTTAACAGGGAACCATCAATCCCATACTCCTGCAGAACACTCCAGGACACATGCTTTTTCCAAGTCCACAAAACAAGTGTAGACAGGTTTAGCATACTCCCATGCCTTCTCCAGAACCATTCTGAGAGTGAACAACAGGTCGGTTGTGCTTCTACCAGGACGAAAACCGCACTGCTCATCCCCCAAAACTGTCCTCAACCACAGCTTCGGAACGCGTTTCTAGCACCTTAGCGAAGACTTTTCCAGGGAGACTTAAAAGGGATATACCCCTATAGTTGGCGCAATCTCTTTTGTCCCCTTTTTTAAAAAGAGGAACTATCACCCCCATTTGCCAATCACCAGGTGTTTCACCGCATTCCCAGGCCACTTTAATGACACGCGAGAGCCATTGCACTTCCTCTTTACCTAAAGCCTTGAGCATTTCTGGCCGAATTTCATCCACACCAGCAGATTTGCCAACTTTTAGCGCTTTGTTCGCCAAAGTTACTTCCTCTACCGTAGGACTACTTTCCGCCCTACTCTCGACCATAGGTCTGTCATCTTCGGTGCCCTGTTCGGGCTTGAGCAATTCTGAAAAGTGCTCGCTCCATCTGCGTAAGATGTCCTCCTCATTGGAAAGAAGTGTACCGTCTTTGGATTTGACTCCTTCAACGATATTCAACTTTTTTCCTCTGAGTCGGCGGACGGTCTGCCAGAACATCTTATTTGCAGATCTGTGGTCACGTTCCAATTTCTCGCCAAACTCCTTCCAAGACTTCTTTAGCTGTTTTCACAGCTAATTTACAAGTTCTTCGCGCCTCAGTGTACCGATTTCGAGAATCGGAGTTCCCCAAGTGAATCCACACCTTAAAAGCTCTCTTCTTCTCTCTGATGGCTTCTTGAACTCCGGGTGTTTTAAACCAAGCAGTTCTTTTCTCACCACCAGCCGCCACACCAAGCCGCTTCACTCCACAAACATCTCCCGCAGAGGCAATAACCGCTGTTGAAAACAGTTGCCATTCTCCCTCTACATTTGATGGAACAATTGGAATTCATTCAAACCTTTCAGATATCTGCCGAGCAAATGTCTCCCATATCTCATCGTCCTATAACCTTTTTGCCCTATCTCTTATTTAATTTAATTTTTATTTATTCTGTTTTTAATGTACTATATATGTAATATGTTTCAATTATCAATTAAAACAATTATCTTAAATCTATCTTTAATAATTTAGAAATTTGAATTCTAAATATCTACCTTGTTAATTCGTACTATAAAAGATTAAATCTTAATGTACATTCTTATCCTCGAAATAAATTGAATTGAATTGAATTGAAGTTCTTATCCTTAACAATTCTTTGAAACAATTTTGAGATTGCTGAAACCTTTGATATAGGTCAATAATTTTCAACTTTTTGTGTTGCACCTCTTTTAAATATTAGAGTAATAAAAGAATATTTCCATTCACTATGAAATTCTCCAGTTACAAGCGACTGGTTAAAAATAAAGTTAAGTGGATGAAATACGGAAAATAAACATTTATTTTTGTATTACCGCTAGAATTCCATCGAACTTGGCTTACTATTTACCTTAAGATTCTGAAAGGCGTTAAATAATTATCCCAGAAGTGTAACGCACCTGTGTACGTAGTAAGGTTGAAGTATTTCCGATCTATTATTTAAGGAAACCCCCTACCGGGCTTATCATCTAAGTTTCGTAATAATCCTAAAATTCTTATGTTATCATCGCGTTTGGACTCATCTCCTCAACATCACAGTTCATCTAATCCTTTTGTTTTCCTTACTACTACTGTCGTTCTGGTTCGTGACAAATACGGCAAATTCATGCCAGGTAGACCTCTACTAGATTCTGCTTCCCAACTACATTTTGTTACTCGCCAGCTTGCACAACTTGTGGCAGCAGATTGAACCAACGCAGAGATGTCAATAAGTGGAATTGGTGCTTAGGCATCTTTTTGCCAAAAGACTAGTATCACATTTCGATCTAGGATCAATGATTACAGCCATATAAATGAATGCTATGATATGTATACACCATCGATAACTGATTGTCATCCAAATCACAGATAGACCTCAATTAATTTCAAATGCCAAACAATATCGAGCTGGCTGAACCTTTGTTTTATAAAGCAAATAAAAGAGACATGCTGATAGGGGTTTCACTCTTCTTTGATTTGCTATGTGTGGGACAAACAGACCAACTATTCAGAAAACTCGCTTGGGTTGGACAGTTTCCGATAACTGCGGCTTAGGTAGAAAGAAATGAGTGTGTCTCGCAGTTCGTAGTCTTAAATATGATTCAACTAGCTGATCCGCCCGTCATCGCTCGCGTGATTGAAAAATGCTGCAATGTTTCTATCTGTGTGTACATATACATATATGTATATTGAGAGCCCTCTTTCTTCCATTAAGTTTTGATAGCAGCATATCATTATTAATAAAATGTAAAATGACTTAGTTTTAGCACTCGATAATGATTTATTTCGATTTTTACTCTAGAACAGATCACGCACTAAAATTCAAAACATAATCGGGTTATAGCGCGCCCATATACTCAACACACACTATTGCAACGATAGCCACCAGAGCAGCCCCTTTCACTACTATCGCAGTGATTTTATTTCCCTATTTTTGATCTACTACCTTACTTCGGGAAAAATTAAAACACTTCACTTTATTAAAGCCGAAGCGTTAAGTTTCATACATTTGGTGTAAAAATAAAACTTCTAACAAAACAACAAAGATGCTCAACCACAAGGCCAAATTCTATCATTTTGTCAAGACCTAAGAATCTCAGAATGGTAAATGAAGTGTTATGGAAATCAGGTAAGAACAATTAGATATGCAATGCAAAGTAACATAAAGCGAAATGGCCTAATGTCGCTTTCATCGTGAATGCTCTGTTCCCACCGCATGCAGTCAGGGTTCAAGAAGAAATTCCAGCTCTGCAAGAAGAGAGTTCACTGTTCAGCGAAGAAGAAGAGTTGGTCGTGGCCGCAAGCGCCATGCAAAATAACAAGGCCTCTGTGCCTCTGTGGGTGACATGGCGTAAGTGGTAAGTGTGTCGAATCACTACGCTTGAGGTTCCAAGTTCGAATTCCAGAAAACACCATGAAGTTTTTTCACCTCGCAAGCGTCTGACAAACATCCGAGAGTATTGTTGTCACGAAAAAGCTTCTCAAATCGCCGTTCGGACTCGGCATTAAACTGTAGGTCCCTTCCATTTGTGTGAAAAATATAAGGCACACAAGAAGCTAGGCCCTGGCACTTTAAAGAGCTATTGCGCCAAATATTTGTTTTGTTTTTTGTGCCTGATGGCGTACCAGCGAAAGTACTGAAGACAATCGCTTGAACGTGCCCCCGATTGTTGCTGAGCACGTACAACAGCTGCTTAAAAGACGGAGTCTTCCACAAGAACTGGAAAATGCAACGCTTTGCACTGATCAGCAAGGGAAAAGGCGATCCGGGTACACCATCAACGTATAGACCCTTATGTTTGCTGGACACGGCAGGAAAACTCCCAGAGAGATTGCTGAAGCGGCGACACTATACAGGCGTTCAAAGAGCAGGCGACCTATCATTGAGGCAGCATGGTTTCAGAAAGAGCCATTCTACAATTGGAGCAGTAGAGAAAGTGGTCACAGCAGTTCAGTTGGCAAAACGGGGAAACCATTTTTCCAGAAGGATCGTCGTGTTGGCAACATTGGATGAAAAACACTTTCAACTCCGCCAGGTGGTGTGACATGTTGGAGGCCCTACAAGACACCTTTAGGATACCGATCTCTTACGAATGGTGAAAAATTACCTTAGAGAACAAGAGCTAATCTAATACACCACGGAGGGGCCACGCAGGAAGATAATCACCGCTGGAGCAGTGCAGAGCTCATTTTTGAGTCCCGACCTATGGAACACCTCATACGACGGGATTCTACGCATGGAAATGCCGGAAGACACCTTCTTAGTCGGTTACGCAGATGATATTGCTGCACTTATCACTGCACGGGACACCGAGGATTCACAAATAAAATTGAATCAAGCTATGAGACGGGTGCAACTCTGAATGGAAAACCACGGATTTAGCCTAGCGACTGAAAAAACGGAGATACTGTTGCTGACAAAGAGATGAATTCCACAAATGTTGAGTTCCAAGCAAGATTAGAAGCTGTACTAGTAAAAGAACCAGTGAAGTATTTGGGAATAACACTTAACACCAAACTCACTTTCTGGCAGCAGATTAAATCCGCGTCAGACAAGGTAGCAAAGATCACCGCAGTGCTGAGCAGAGTTATGGCGAACGTAGGAGGCCCAAAAATGAGCATACGGAAGCTTCTGATGTCGATTACGCACTCTATACTATTGCATGGCTGCAAAATGTGGGCTGATGCTCAATCAAGAAAAATACAGGAAGTGAATGGTAGCAGTACAGAGAAGAGGAGCTCTTTGAGTATCTAGTTCTTACCGCACAGTGCCTGAATCGGCCTCCTTGTAGTTACAGGAGTGACGCCTATTGATCTTCTAGCAGCAGAAAGGAAGTACGTCCACTACAAGAAGATGAAAATAGGAGCGGAAACAGCAGCTGCAGAAGCGAAACAACTCACGAAGCAGAAGTGGCAAAGCAGGTGAAACGCCGAAATGAGGGGAAGGTTGACCTACCGGTTGATCAGAGACGTTGCTGCATGGATAGAGCGGCAGTACGGTGACATGAATTATTATATCACCCAGTTCCTAACCGGGCATGGTTACTTCAACCGGTACCTGCACAAGATGGGAAAAGTAGAGAGCGCAGTCTGCCAATATAAGACTCTTTGGAAGACGATGCGCATCACACATTTTTCACCTGTAACAGGCAGACAGCAGAAAGGATAATCCTGGAGTCTGAGATAGACATATTTTCCGCAGAAAATGCCTTAAGGGGTTAACGCAGTTAGAAATTAAAAAAAAAAAATAGATTTTTTTTATTGCATTTTCCGAATGTATATATATTTGAGTATATTCTCTGAAAATTTCAAATCGATCCGGCATTCTTGTAAATACATGCACCTTTGTTAGGACGTCCCGGTGCATGTGTGAACGTCTTTTGAAACTTCGAATGCGTTTTTTTTCAAAGTCGGTGAGCACGATTTCTCAAAAAACGGCTGAACTAATCAGTCTGAAATTTTAACACAACTTTCTCAGATATATTTTTCAGGGATTGATCGAAGGAATAATATTTCCGAAAATTATTTCTATTTTTTTTAAACAATTTAAGAAAAAAAATGTTGGTCGAAAATCGGAATTTTCTCTTTTTGGAGCCGCCATTTTCAAATTTTAACTATTCCTTCGATCAATCCCTAGATTTATCTATCCACTAATAGAATCTTTTTGGTTTCGTATTTTAAATAATCCAAACTGGAGATATCGTGCTCACCGCCAGAAACCTTTTTTTGGAGCACCTCCAGGAGATCGTCTACAGGAGCACTGTAAATCAATATTTTTAAAAATTAAACATGCCGATATAAAGTTTAAAGTTACCACTACACGCGTTAATACTTCTTGTATTTGTTAAATAAAATCCTTTTTCATAAAAAATTCGTAAATCAAAAACTTTTTTGGCCTTGCAACTGCGCATAACCCCTTAAACAATATGGTCTCGGGTATTGACTTGTGGAATAAATATTATATACCTTAAATGAGAAAACCGGTCCCCAGAGGGGAAACAAAACGACCACACTCTGAAGTTATGCTAAAGCGGTCCCGGAGTGGATGATGTCAGGTTGAAAAGGGGTTAAGGGTGGTTTTTTAGTGAGTAGGAGTCTCACACTACTTGAAACAGAGTGGGTCTCTTTCTCGTGCACATTAGAGTTTTTCCACTACCAAAAAATAAAAAAATTTCGTTTTACCAAAGTGTTATAATAGCAAATGCTATAATTTGGCCTTATGTTACGGCAGCTTTTGTATCACTTCACTTTTTTGGATCTGACTTCCTTTTCACTCCAATTTTTAAAAATTAAGTGGCTGCACTGAGCTACTGCTGCATGACTGCTTGAAGTGGTCTCCACTGAAGAAAAATTCTGGGGGATGATTTGATTAATTGTTTTTAGTATTACTCAGCTTCAGGACAACACAGAAGAATGATTTATATATTAAATAAATCAGCTGTAAATTTACTAAATTCATCTATTTATTTATTTTTTCAATCCGATGAGGTATTACTGAGGTAGGGCTGTATAATCACATTTTAGTGACGGACAATTCGATCTCAACCCCCTATATGCCACTTAGACTTCGAATTTCGGAAAATTCCTTCTTATCTGGCATCTAGGCAAACGGAATAACTGTGCAAACTTTCAAGTATCTACGTCTAGCAGTTTTGTAGAAACCGTGTTCACATGGAAATTTGTCTTTGCTTTTATAGTATTTAAGATAAGAAAATAAGATTATAAGATAAACGAAAAGAGTGATTGTCTAAATGATCTTTTAAAGCGTTTCTGGGAAATCGATTATCAGGATCATCCCCATCAAATCGAAGAGATTGTTAGAATCATTCCGTACATTCATCAGGGCAGTATGCTCATCAGGACGGTGCCACTTCATTGAAGCCCTTTTTTTTATGAGATAACAACAAAGCATTATTATTTCGTCTCCAGTACTAAGCTGCCTGATTAGCCCACTTTCGTATTTACCATAGAGCTCCAAAAGTCACTTACAACATTTAACTCTTTGCTGTTTTTCAACTGCACAAAGATTCAAAGCACCCCTATCTTCTGCTGACCTTGTTCATACGAAGATGATCAGGTAGGATCCTGAGAACCGTTAGCTTTGATAATCCAGTTTGTGCAGCAATTTTTTTACTTTTCAGTCTTCGGTTACTCAGAACAACTTGTTTTACAAATTCAATATTTTCTTCTGTGACGGCATTTGCTAGTTCCCTGAGTACAGGGTCATTTTCAAAAGACTCCTGTCCGCAACGAAAGCGCTTAGACCAGCATGTATATGATGATGAAGACTCCCCATAAACAGAATTCAACTTATCCTTTATTTGTTTTGGAGTAAATCCCTTCTTTGTAAAGAATTTTATTACCGCACTATATTTAATCTTTTCCATTTTTAAAGCCTGCCAAGAAGTGCGCTTCTTATCACTACTGACGAATAGTAATTGACCCGGACTAATGAATTCTTTACCATTTTTCATAAACGACTTTAAGGAATATTTTTTTTCCGAAGTTTGGTAGGCCGGAAATTCCTACAATGTACATATACCCAATTCTTCAGTTATATTAAAGTAATGATCCACATTTGATTGGACTCGGGACCAATTACAAACCGATTGGAAAAGTTATCGAGTTTCTTTCAAATCTGTTGAAATTACATTTTCAAATTCCATGTCCTTAGGAAAGCCTAAGGGTTTTCTTTTTGATGCATTGTAATTCTAAATTGATTTACCATAACTCTTTACCGACGCCTCTACGGACGAATTGTATATACGCAAATCTATTCAAGAACTTAATTTAAATATACTCGTAGTTTTAATTCGCATTTCTTTTTACGCTTCGTAAATTTACCAATTCACCGAATTAGTGAGAACGGTAGAGGGATGCCACAATGTGACGCTGTAGAGGACATAAGATGTCCTTCGTGTGCAGAAAAGAAATCTAATGGCACATGTATTCAAGAGCTTTTTGAATAAACTCACTGGAGCCTTCAGACACGGATAAACGTATGTGAACACTGTACTACGTACTGTGGAAGACAAATGTACTACGAAGATGTTAGAAAATGACAAGACGTTTACGTGAATGAGGTAGGTTTCAGTTATCGCAATAAAATATTTAGATTTTACAGACAATAAAGTATTTGGATAGCTACCCCATCCTATTGAGTTCATCGTATCTTTAAGTCTAGAGTAGAATATTTTGAAAGTAAATTTTTTCCTCAAAAATATAACGAAATTAAAGTAGTGTGAAGAAACTTACCGACTGGCTGGCTTCTGCTGCTTACTTATTTACTTAGATGGCGCTACAGTATGGATGGAACTGGGCCTCAATGAACAAACTTCTCCTACCGGCTCGGTCAATAGCCAGCTGCCTCCAGTTGCGCGCGCCAAATTGATTGAGGTTCCTTTCCAATTGTTTGCGCCACCTATGGTGATGCCTTCCTCTATTACGTCGACCCTCGGGAATGTATTTGAAGACTTTTTACTTCTGCTTATACTTTTACTAGATACACCGAAAACCTCATTGTAGTCGAATATACATATACCTATAAGCTTTCAGGTTCAGAAGGGCATATTGGTTCAAACTTAAACTGTTATTGAATACTAAATTCTTATTTCAAAACTAGATGTATCTTAAAAACGATTCAAAATTACCCACAAACAATATGAACGTGAACAGAGCGGCGAAAAATTCCATATAACCGAAGTAATAGTATCTATAAAAATTACAATACTTTTGTTTAAAGATTATTATTAAAAAGTTCTTAAAGAACTACTGAACGTTGTTAAACCGAAGTTCTTTGTAGTAAATGCCAGCAACTGGTGAATACTAAAATTATTTTCAGCTGTATTATTCTCACCTTAATTGCTAATGGGTATGATAAAGTGATAAATCGATGCACATACGTATACATCTATAAAATGGTTATATTTGAACTTGTATCTACTCATTTTGCGGGTCTCCTTCAAAGAAGCAAAATTAACTTATTATACCCCTCCCGTTTATACTCTATTTCTATAGAATAAGTTCACTAACTTTTTTTTTTGTTTGAAAAAAGCTCATTAAACGGATATTGTAGGAGTATAAAAATTTATTGATTCCTTCATATTGTCTATATAATTATTATCAAATGGTATTTTGAGTTTATTATCTGTCATATAGTCCAGACGTTGCCTTACGCCAAAGTTGTAAAATTTAATGTATTGCGTAATCATTCGAAAATTTAAAATTGCTGAGGCTATTATTATATTATATTATTAACACGTTTGTGGACAGTAAGAATTTCATGTTATTTCGCAATGCAATTAAAATGAATGCTATATAATTCACCTCTGCGAACGTATTAATAGTTTATGAGAAAGGATAGCAAACGGCAACATTTGTTAACGTATTACCTTTTCGATCTGGTTCCGTCTAAACAACTATTATTGTGAATGCAATTCTTAATTTCTTCGTGATTAAGTTCGGAGTTCGTTTTTTTCTTTGTTTATTTGGTCACTTACTTAAAATTAACTTTAAAACTATATAATTACATGACTCTCAAAAAAGCAGACCTTAATGGTTCACAGTACGTCTGAAAAATAGGTAATTGCTTTTATTGACAATTTTATTCATTAAAATTTTTACATACATATGTATACATGTATGTATACTTTACTTCTAAGTCTTGTTTGCTTTGGCCGGAGGCCGTCTACCAGAATGACATTTGATTTAAAATTTGCATCTATATTATTTAAGAATCTCTACGATAAATAAATAGCAACCAATGAAATTACCTAAAAATATTTAAAAGAATTCATTTAGAATAAGAGATCTGTGCCTTGGTGCATTTGTTGTAAACTTGTATAATATATCCCAACCTTTGCTTCTATTTAAGATATCCATGTCTCCATCTAAGTCTAGTACGCGCGCTCCAAAGAACTGGCGACGGAAATCCTTAAGAATGGGACATATTGCTATGAAGTCGAAAACAAATTCTCATTCTTTCAGGTTGCAGATATCGGCTAGAATGGTGAGCTCCGGATGGTGTGGGATATAGTTAAGGTTAATCAATTCTCCTATTATCTTGACATGAAAGTATGTTTTTCGCTTAAAAAGTTGTTCATTTTGATGTACTAAGTTCTGTACTGGGACGAACGGGCTTCATTTACAAAATCATCATACAGTTTATGACCCATTTTCTGTATTAAGGTTTTGAGTTTTGGCTTCAGCGATACGCACTACTCATTAGACACAACTGCATTCAGAAACTAGCCTTATGCACTCCAAACCCTGCTTTAGTCTGTAGCATATGCGAAAGCACACGTTTTGGTATCCTATCTTCTCCCATTGTCACAACTTTGAGTACATAGTCGAAGGGGGGTATCCATGAAAAGTGGGGCTATTCCAGTCTCCAAATGTAGCATTTATTGTAATTTGGTGAGATGCTAGGTGGGCGCCGTGGCGTAAGTGGTTAGTGTGTCGGATCACTACGCATGAGGTTCCAAGTTCGAATCCCAGAAAATACCAAACAATTTTTTCACGGTCCCACCTCTCGCGAGCGTCTGAAAAACATCCGAGAGTATTGTTGTCACGAAAAAGCTTCTCAAATCGCCGTTCGGATTCGACACTAAACTGTAGGTCCTTCCATTCGTGTGAAAAATATAACGCACACAACATGAGTGGTTGCGAGAAGCTAGGCCCTGGCACTTTAAAGAGCTGTTGCGACAAATATTTGTTTGTTTGTTTTGAGATGCTAGATAGACTAAAGGATATCCTAATGGAGAAACGGAGAAACTTTTCTCCGTTTTCAAATGGCCAACAATCCCTACACTTGTGCGGCACAGAGAAGGATGGATTTGCACGAAATACTTTACCTTTCAAAGCGTGCGTTATACGATATATTGTTCTTCGTGCAAATTCCCAAATAAATGAGCAAATAGCTCGTTTATACGTACCCTCAGATAGTTTTTCTCGGATGTTCTTTTTTATACTAAGATTAGAGCTGAACAGTACTCCAAGTTACCTGTATTCGCGAACGATTTCTTTTGGTAATGCCAACTTTCTATTCCTGCAAACCTTCTCCCTCTATTCCTAAAAATCATCATCTTGGATTTTGATAGGTTTACAGACAAGTTCCAGGAGTTGCAGTACCTTTCCAGTCTGCTAAGAACACCATATCGTCCGCATACAATAAAGCTGGCATTTTCTCCGATTAAACTCTATTGCTCCCTTAACATATTCGGTCGCATCATTTATGTATAAAACAAATAATAATGTCAATTGTAAATCTGGCATGTGCACACAAATAAAATATTTTTATTTTTTTTATTTCTTCCCTTAGTCTGACTTATTATTAATAATAGGCCTGAATAGGCCTGAGTGGATCAGAGAACGGACAGCATAAGTACTCTGTCTTTTTTGAACTAATGCGATACCCATTTCCCTCCAGAACGTCCACTCACACATCAAGTGCTCGTTGCAGGGATGTACGATCTTCACTTATGATGGCTCCGTCATCAGCAAAGAATAACTGATGTACCTTGGGGTCCGTCACTTTACCTTCAAGCAGATAATCAAGGACTGTAATAAAGAGCAGAGGACTTAAGATGCTTCCCTGGTGCACCCCAACCTCGATTGGGAACTCTTTGGTTACTCCAGCGGGGCATCTTACTCTTGTCTTTGCTCCTTCGTACATGTCCATGATCATCTGTACATAGGTTTCTGGAACCCCTCGATGTCTTAGCGCCACCCATATCAAATCTCGTGGTTGTCTGTCTAATGCCTTTTCAAAGTCAACCAATACAATATGCAAATCCCTTAAGGAATCGCGATGTTTTTCCATTATGATCCTTATACTTTGGATTGCATCTGTGGTTGATTTACCCGAGACAAACCCGCACTGATCATCAGATAGCCGTATTATTTTTCGCAGTCGGCCACCTAATATCCGCTTAACGATCTTCATGGTGTGTGACATCAGCTTGATCGAACGGTAGCTATCACAGTTTCGCGTATCACCCTTCCTTTTGTATACAGGGAGAAGGTAACTTTCCCTCCATTGATTCGGCATTGGATCACCTCTCACAAATTTGGAGATGAAAATTCTGAGTCATCTGAACCCGACGTCTCCCATCTTTTTCCAGAACTCAGAGGGCATCTCGTCTGGCCCAACCGCTTTTCGTTTTTTGGAGTATTTGACCGCCTCACTAACTTCTTCGACTGTAATGTCGGGTATTTCTTCAGAGTTAGGGGTGACTCTTGGAAAGTGTAGCCGGGAAAACTGTTCATTTAAAAGTTCTTCACAATACTGCCGCCACCTCTGCAGAATTTTGTCGTCATCCACAAGAAGCTGGCCATGAGCATTCCTCCTTCTTTGGGCGGCTATTTTGAAGATGTTTGCACTCCAGTTTAAGGTTTACTTTATTATAAACAATTTTTGAAATTACAATTCTTGATAAAGCTACAAAAAAAATTATATTTATAAGAAAATAAATAGTAAGGCTGTGGTGTTGCCGTCTGCCTGATTGTGTCTTTATCAAGAATTGTAATTTCAAAAATTGTTTATAATAAAGTGAATCTTGAATCTTGAATCCTCACTAACCACTTACGCCACGGCGTCCACAGAAACCATAGTTAATCATCAGCAAATTATAACGCTCTATTGTTCGCTAAACAAACGGACATTCCACTCTCGCTTCAAACAGCAAAGGAACCACCTTACCCACCATGGTCGCTGACATCAAGTTCCATCATCACTGACGTCAGTAAATTACCTAAAACTTCAACAAGCAATGAATGCATTATTTACAGAAATATCCGTTCACCATAAGAAAAACAATTGGAAACTCGTATTTGCCAATGGTCCCAAAAACGAAAATGGAACAGCATTCGCAGTCGTAGGCGAAAATGGCAAAATTCTAAATAAATGCGTTCTCCCACTATTCTCATCAATCCTATCAGTTGAATTCTCTGCAGTCCTTTGCGCCACCAAAATAAAAACAAATAATAAAATACTCATTTGTACCGAAAGCCTCTCAACAATATAAACGCTGTGATTAACACCAACAACCGGACTCCAATTTTCCAAGGAATCAGGAATATAAAAGGGAATGAATTGGCTGATAGTGCGGCAAAATCTGCAACAAACGACTAACAAAGGCCTCGTAGGAGCAGCATCTCCCGATAGGTGTTGGTTCGCTAAATAACGAGTAAGAGCCACTGCAGCCGAACAACTTGCAGCTCTCTTACTAAGCCCTACTTCCACTTCCTCGTGGTGCCATCTGGGAATTTCTCTGGAAATTGCGAACGGAAGAGGAGGAATGGCGAGTCCCCTGCGCCAAAAACAGGATACGTGTCGGTTGGTCTGTGGCCCAGCGAGCCACAACCGTAAAAAATAATCTTGCTCCTAAACGAAAACCAACGCCTCGGATACGGACGGACAATTTGATGACGACCTTTGGCTATCGAACATGGACAACGATCGAATTCTGGAACGTTAAGATCCTCCTGGACTCACTCCAGGAAGGGCTATATAACGCCAGATTTCTCCAAATGGAACGGGAATTCGCACTCTATAAAATCGACATCTTAGGACTGAGCGAGATGGAGAGAACATTTTGCTACAGTGCTAAACCACTTAGACGATGGCGGTATGATCTTGAGTTCGAATAAGCAGTTCGAAGCAACAAATTCCCGAATTCGCACCGTACCTCCCAGTAAAACCGAAATAACATCAGCAATCAAGTCCCTCAAGAAGTACAAGGCGGTGGGTATTGATGGCATCCCTGCCGAATTATTTAAAGCGGTGCCAAATACATCGGCAGATCTGCTGCACCCTCTAATACGGAGAGCTTGGGATAGTGAACAGTTTCCGCAGGAGTAAAAAAGGGGGATGATCATTAAACTTCCGAAAAAGGAAAACTTGACAGAATGCGGAAACTGGAGAGGTATTTGCGTTCCTCCAGCCGTAGCCAAAATAATAGCTAGAATAATTCTGGAACGAATCAAAGAGCATTTAGATTCAACTCTCGACGTCGAAGAGGCAGGCTTTCGTGCTGGATCCTCCTCCATCGACCACATAAACACCCTACAGATCATAATCGAACAATGCGTTGAGTATAGGTCTCCGCTACATTTGCTGTTTATCGACTTCGAGAAGGCTTTCGACAGCTTGAATCGAGATGCTATCTGGTTGGCCTTGCGCAGGAGAGGCATCCCAGAAAAACTTATAGCTATTATCAAAGCTACATACGAGGGCGGTAAGTGTCACGTCTTACACAATGGTAAGGTGTCGAAGGATTTTTAAGTCCAAAGCGAAGTACGTCAAGGGTGCAACTGTCGCCACTATTGTTCTTGGTGGTTATCAGCGATGTACTCCGTGAAGCATTGACGGAAGGTAATTATGAAATTCGTTGGACTATGACATCTTACCTTAAACACCTAGATTACGCTGACGATGTTTGTCTGATGGCCCAAAATCTAGAAGCTGAGGCAAACAAAGTGGGGCTAAAAATAAACACAGCCAAAACAAAAGCCCTGAACACTTCCAATATCCACGTTCAACTTAACATTGCCGGACAGGAAGTCGAGAAAGTTGATAACTTTCTTTTTTCGGAAGTGTGGTCTCGGCTAATCGTGGCGGCACCGAACTGAATGTGTGCAGCAGAATCGGGAAGGCTAAAGCTGCGTTTGGAATGCTATCCAAAATCTGGAGAAGTAATGTCATCAGCTTATCAACTAAGCTGCGACTGTTCCGCTCCAACGTAGAATCGGTGCTGCTTTGTGGGTGCAGTACTTGGAAGGTGGACACCATTAACATATGCAAGCTGCAAGTCTTCGTAAACAAATGTTTAAGGATCATCTTGAGGACTTTTTGGTCGAATCGTATCTCTAACGAACAACTTTATACCAGAACGGGCTAAGAACCTATGAGCATTACTGTACGAAGAAGAAAGTGGTAATGGATTGGACACTTGCGAAATACGCCATGCAGTGGAGTCCGCTCACCAGGCAGGCAGAATAGCGGGACGCCCTAGGCAAACGTGGCGAAGAACAGTTGAGGAGGAATCGAGCTCTTTAGGAATGAGTTGGAGACAGCTCAAACGCGTTGCAGAATTCCGAACAAGATGGGGCACAGACGTGGTTGACACCCTATGCCCCCCGAGGGGTTAAAGGATCTAAGTAAAGTAAGTAAGAAAGCCTGATCACTTCTTACATACCCAACAAAAAAGATGTTATAAAAAAAATTAGCTACGTATGGGCCAATCTTATGCAACACACAACTATTTGCTATCGAAAAGCGATCCACCACAATGTCACATGTGCAACGCCGAAACGCTTAACATACGTTATCTACTCTTAAGATGCAATAGCCTAAAATTATTCTAAGTAGACATACTAATAATAAGACACTGCTAGAAATTCTTAAAGATCCTATTGACCAAAATGTTAATTTAATTTTCAAGCTATTAAAAATTATCAAACTTGATAAAATTATTTAATGAACATAGTGTCCGGCATGAGATTCAGGGTCGATGTACCCTGATATGATGAAAAGTTCGTTTAATTTAGTTAATTTCCATTTTGAACAATGACTTCGACTGACTGCATGCACTGCATAGCCTACCTTCAAGCTAGTTAGATTAGAATAGATTAATGTTTGGGAGAAAATTTGCATAGAAATCTATTACACTAGCTTATGGGGTATTACCTACTAAACAAACTATCAGAAGGACAAGAAACCCCGCTGAGTTGATGATAGCGAGTTTTTCTTTGAACACGATTTTGTTTTTAAATGTATGTACTCGTATGTTTCCTGATGTGATAGACAGCCGATCAATTCAATAGAAAATTCTTTACCTTCAAGGCATAATCTACAATGGAAACGTTTTCAGATGACATCCCTTGGAGATAGTTCCTAATCGGATTATGATTAAAATAGCTCGATGCAAGTCCGCTTTGATGTGTTTCGACAAGACGGTGAGCCTCGGTATAACCAAGTTGTTTTTAGAAGGGACGTACAACTCTGTATTTCAGCGCTTATCTACAATCACAAATAAAAATTTGAATTTATTGCTGCAATATTCGCAGCAAATCAAACTTACCAGATTTCCCTCTTTCTCTGCTTTTGCTGAACTGACATTTTTAACTGACATACATATTTTACATATGCTGTTAAGTTGCTAGAGACTTTAAGAATTTGACTAGTTGTATATCCTTTACGGATATATTTCCTTTTACCTTGCATCTTAGACGACATCTGTAGAAAATTGAGAATGCTGTCGATCGGACCAAGTCTCTGCCTATGTTTGAAGCTGGTTGCGAGAAAGCAAATAGGACAGATAACAGTTGATTTACTTAAGGAATATGAGTGAAGTCAAAAATGCTAAGAAGTCGAAAGTGTCTAAGATCCGACAGACGAAATGAAGATGGTGTCAAGTATGTCTTTGAATCCTTGAATACGTGTATGTTGTTTCTAGCCAATTTTGTTTTCGAACCACCGAGTGATAGCAGATGCAACGAACGTAGCGGTGATGTTTCAACCGGGAGCCTTCGTATCGAAAGAGACTCATTGACGGTAGAGAAGGTACTGATTGATTTTGCTCCTTCATAACTTTTTGAGCTTTAACACTAATGTCCATGCACTCGTATCATAATTTAAAGTTATATAATACCAACGAAAATTACCAACAAGTTTCATTCCTCATAATAGCCCCTAAAGTCTTAAAAAAAATATTTATTGTACAATCCGGTATTAATTTAAACCCCGGAATTTGCTTTACAACGATCATCAATTATACGATATAAAAAGGTTATTTAATCACAATTATATCACAGAAAAAAAACCTATTCTTTATCCTGTTACATTGGACACTGTGACGATTTCTCTCCAATCTCTTTGCGCCAGTTTTTATAAGTCCACATAAACTGTCATAAAAGGAAATATTGGGAATATAAACTGGGGAAATCAGCTTTTTTTTACTATGACCATGCTATTTCGATAAGGCTATGATCAAATACGATATCTTTTTATTGATCCAATGCCAAAATCAAAAGTTGCTTAAGTTATACTCAAGGAAGCAGTTTCGCTTTGGTTTCTCTTGCAAAAGGGTTGAAGCTTATTTTCAAGTTCAAGTATTCAATTTAGTGACATTTATTCCAAAAATAGAAGAAAAACTTCAGTCGACAAAATGCAATGTAAATGAAATTTAGAATTTGTTTCGTGAAGTGATACTGTAAATATTTTTATTTTTATTTACTTAAGTATTCACTGCTAAGAGCCTGGCGATATTTTTCTGCCTGGCAACCATTGCATTTACTGTGTCCACAATCGTGCTGGCAGTTCAAAAATCTGAACTGCAAGATGAACTCGATGAGGCACTAGATAAATTGAACGGTCTAGATACAACAAGTACAACGCAAGGAACTATTCCTGATGATTCCACCACAACTACCACTTCTACCAGTACTACCACTTCTACCAGCACTACCACTTCTACCAGTACTACTACTACTACCACGAATGATGATTCAACTACCCGAAATCCTGATTTTCCAATTCCCAGTGAGGTAAGTCTTGTAGGTATGAACATGATTCACTCCCTTTCTTTTTTAAAATCATGTTTAACTTTGCTACAAATTGTGAAAAAGGCTTTACTTTTCATAAAACAGTGGTTGTTAAGTTGTGATTTATACACTGAATCAAATGCGATGAATGCGATTTGCTTACCTGTTTTCCTTTCAAAGCTCATCCTGAAAGTCATTCACATTTGCAAGTTGACTCTTTCTGAATGGGCATCTTGAAATTTAGTTCTTCCATTTTGTTTAAATGACTATTCATGCATCACCTTGCTCTTGTTATTCATACAAAATACAGACAATTAATCTGACTGATAGAGCCAAAAATATACGAATAAGAATATTGGAAATGTCAAAAAGAGTCGAACAAAATTTTACCGACGACTTCTACGGCTTCTGTTCTTCAATTTCATTTCTTATGCAAATCCCGACTTACTACAAAAAAGTGCTGTTATTTTTCGAAGTTTAGTCAAAATTTCAATAACCGTAAGCTTTAGAGATATTAAATGGCCCACGACAATGATTATTCATTTCCAGATTCCGTACATATACTACGGAAACGCTACAGCTCTCGTTCAGTCGTCTGTCTATCTGTTTGCCCATCACCGCCTTCTAACTCCTAAACATAGTCAAGCCAAAAAAAATATTCAAAATTCGCACTTCACGAATTTTTGTTTTTCGACTGTGAATCTCCATATATCCGCAGTATTGACTTTCGCCGGTTAAGCAAAGTTCAACGGAAAACTTCAAGCTGATATTTCATATCGATTTTGCCTAGACTGTGTAGAACGAATATTAAAATGGAGGAACAAAATGAGCATTTCTTCAGACATATGACATTGTGAACTTTTCAATTTGCGTATATCTTACTTTAAGCATTGTCAGCAACCCTCTGCCATTTTCCTATAAGGCGGGCGTGCTCACTTAATTGTTTTTAGAAACATGTATTGTAAAATCCTGATAAGGGTGCTGGAATGAGTATATATTCTGACTCCCTTACTTGCATGAAATATTTTTGAAAAACTCCCCTTTTTGCCAAAAAAAATTTATTAATAACCGTACCTCAATCTCAAGCACTTCGAATTTTTTCATGATTAAAATAATTGTTTTACGATTATAGTCCAACGAAAGATCAACAGTCTTTTTGAACATTTTTTAAATATTGTAAATAGGAACCTAAATCCTAGAGCACTAATACTACTACTTTTAGCAGGCAGGAACCTTTCTTTGGTGCACACTTCGATGTTATTAGTTTTCCTTTCTTTTTATTTTCGGGTGGGAAGATGATTAGATTACTATGCCTCGCTAGGGCTTACACTTGCTTACATACATAGTTTAAAGAGCAATCTTACTATCCACTGCACCATTGCCACCCTTCCTTTTGTTGAAGATAGTTTCTTTCAACGTTAATATCTTCGAACATTTTCAAGGATTCATACAACATCGTTTATTTTGAAAATTACACCATGCCCTTACGAAGACTTATGTGTTAATTTTGATAGATTTTGGTATATAAAGAGCTTCACATCTCTAATCTTATAATCAGATAGACAGACGGTAATCAGAAATACTTCGTTCAAAAATGCCATGAAATAGTGTGGCCTCAATGTGGGTGCCGTGGCGTAAGTGGTTAGTGTGTCGGATCACTACGCATGAGGTTCCAAGTTCGAATCCCAGAAAATACCAAAATGTTTTTTCACGGTCCCACCTCTCGCGAGCGTCTGACAAACATCCGAGAGTATTGTTGTCACGAAAAAGCTTCTCAAATCGCCGTTTGGATTCGGCATTAAACTGTAGGTCTCTTCCATTCGTGTGAAAAATATAACGCACACAACATGAGTGGTTGCGAGAAGATAGGCCCTGGCACTTTAAAGAGCTGTTGCACCAAATATTTGTATTTGTTTTTTTTTTTAGTGTGGCCTCAATTTACAGCCATTTTCTATATGTGAAATTATGGATTGCAGAACTGTTATGATAAAAAAAAAATATTAAAATAAATCCAGTCCAGCATTCAACTTATTTGTTTGTTTTAATAAATCTAAACAACAAAAGCTTGCTTGTAAAAATATTTTTTACTTGAGTGCAACTACAAGATTGCACGTAAGATAAATTAGAAATCATAGACAGAGAGAACAAATTAGTGTAGTGGTTCGAAACTCATGTGATATTAGGTTTCAGAAAAATTCTTGAGGTGGCCTTCAGATATCTGCAAGGAATTATTGTGTTATTTTGTTCTTGTTTATGATTCACATGATTTTTTTTTATCCAATCACCTGATGTCATTCACATAAATTTTTCCAGCCATATGACCAACCTACTGTCAGTGTTATGCCTTCGCAATTTACAACACTACTGCGAAGGAATAACACTGACCATATGAAACTGATCACACTGACTTTGTATATGTCGTGAAAAATAAATAAATCTTTCCTGACGTCAATATTGGAACTGTGAACCTTTAGCGCGGCAATCGATGACATTGTCACTAAACTACCGCCACCCCGATATATTTTCTCCATGGTGTTGATTAGCATTAGTCATACTTTCTGTTCGAAAAGTAATTAGTCCTTACTTGACTGATGTCAGTCATCGTCGTTACATTATTGACGAATGGTTATGTTGGAAAACGACCTCTGGAATTCACTAGAACAATTGAAAAATAGACATTACATCTGTCAGACTGAGAAAAAAACCCACATTTTCTAAAAGGTAATTACAATTTGTTCACATTCTTTGTATAATTGTCATAATATTATTTTAAATTACAGGAATACAACATTAGAACTTTTCCAAGTCTTCTTCTCCAGAGGAGCTTTGCTTCGTTCAGGACAAAGTCAAATATATTCCCCGGAGGAACAAACATTCAGTGACTAAGTATATAGTACAACGACGAGCAAAGAAAGCTCTGGAGGCCCTGGAGCAGGACAACTTTCATAAAGATCCACATGGGGATTTGGTGATGTTAAAGAAGTTGCCAACTTTCCAGGACAGTCTCAAGGGCGCAGAGGAGAAGAAGCCAAATGGAATCTAATCAGTTCAGGAAAACTCTGGCCTAGTTGTTGGAGGAAGAAAAACAAATTTACCCGGATGGTCCCAAAAACTTCACGGCTTTGGCGCCGTCATCGAAATTCCCACCTCGATCCTTCTGTGCTGTGTGTGGCAACTTCTAAAATAATTGAACCGCGTGTACAGTACCAGGTACTGTTGCATTGGTGCTTGCACTCATCAGGATACACGCTACCATAAGTGGGCTGCATAGGTTAAGAATGTAATGTGCAAGTTAATTAAGCTTCCTTTGTATATAAACAATTGTGTTGGTCTGTAAACTATTCTTTTGCCTTCTGTTTCTAGAAACCTAAGCAGCGAACTATCTAGCAGAATGTCAGAGCTGTGTCTAAAACTAGGTTGGTTAAGTTAACTTGGTTGACAAATAACAAGTACCACACATGAATTTAGGCATTCATAACTGCGCGTCTGGTCGACTAAACGACTTGGCGACTCATCTATGTGCTGATCAATTACATGCATGTGTAATGTAAACCGCTAACTCTCATTCATATTTATCTTACAAAATAAAAAATAGCATACCTATACCTATGTGTCCTATAGGTACTTTATTCATGAATTTTCTCCATCTGATGTGCCTTGCCGAATTTCGTTTAAATAAATTCTCTTCATTTAAATTAATAAATTTAGGATTATTCAAATTTCCCCCAGTAACACAAAAGGCGATCGTTGTGCACCCCCTGCAGCTGATAATTTTTTTATTCTCGATATCGGTCAAAGTATGGTAAGAAATGAGCATATGCATATCTTTACAATAGCAATCCTATTAGTATTAAACAACTTGATTTGAGATTGAAGTTCAAGTACTCGTACTCACCAAAAGTACTCGTAATGAGCAAAGATGTTATACAACTACCTCTGATTTGATAAAATGTGTATTCGTATAGTTCAGTATGTTATGTGCAATAAAATAGGCAATTTCAATAAAGTTTATTTATCCGATACTTTTATCAAATGACTTTTGTTAATTGGGCCTGCACTCTTTAATGAGCTTTTAGTTCATATCCATTTTCAGTGCGGGTAACTTTGAGCTTTGAGATAAATGCCATTTTTTGGTAAATATATTCAATCCCATTAGATAGGAATAACAAATGACCATAACCTTTGTTTAAGCAATTACATCGAGCACGATAACTGTCATCTTGGGATTGACTGCGACAGCATTCATTATTTCAACTGTTATCCTAGCAGTTCAAAAGTGCGACCTAGAAAATAGCTTAAATGATGTCCTACTTAAATTGGAAATGATAGGGAATGTGTTGGCCTATACACCTACACCAAATTATCCACCTATCGACACTACAACTGAAACGTCTACTACTTCAACTTCAACAGCCCCTACACCAACACCTGAACCAGGAAATGGGTGCTGAAATCGAGTTCTAAAACTACAAAAACACTCGTAAAATAAATGTTTTTTTACGAGTATACCATTTGAAAAAGTTGTAGACGTCTTCGGTTGATATTATATCGTCAGAAAAGCTGATATCCAGTAGATACGTTACTGCGCTAATCGGAAACCAAATTTTACGATTTGTCAAATCTTTATTGTTTTATCTTATTACATTTTTATTACAATCAACATCAAATAATATATCCAAATCATCCAATTGATTGATGACGATTCTTTATTCGGAAATTGTCCTTGGATTTAAATACAAAACAAAAAAATAAAACTTTCTTACAGTTTAGCAAGTCATAAGAGTGTAAAACAGAATTTATAATCTACTATCAATACTACAATGCGGAGAACTGTGTTTTAATGAACTATTGTGCTTTCATGACAAGGTCAATGTTCTGATATTAGGATGCGAAATCACGTTTTGTGTTTTAAAAAGACAGCTGTCTGTGAAATAATAGAGTCGTGATCGTAAAAGTCTATGAAAAGTAAAATTTTGAGGACTTGGCATTTAATGCCATTAATAACAAAGCCCAGTAGTCTAAGCCACTGAGAGAAAATAACATTTTGTTTGGAAATTTTTCGCACTTTGTTAGGTCGAGAGTACTTACAACGTACATATATCTAATGCTTCAGTTATATTAAATTAATGATCTGTAGTTGATTGCTCTCGAGACCCAATACAAAGTGATTGGAAAAAGCTGCTGAGTTCCTTTCAAATCTGTTGAAATTCAATTTTCAAATTCCATAATTGAATACGCATTCCTTTTATATTTCGCAAATCTACCAATTTACCGCATTAGCGAGAATGGGGTAGGGGTGCGACAATGTGACATTGTAGAGGACATAAAATGTCCTTCGTGTGCAGAAAATAAAACTAATGGCACATGCATCCAAGAGCCTATTGGATAAACTGACTGGCCTTCAAACACGGATAAACGTATGTAGACACTGTAATAATTCCCACATCGTGGAAGACAATTGTATTATGAGAATGTCAGAAAATGACCCGAAACCATTGGAAAAACACATAGTCGAGAATTTTTCGTTCACATGAAAGAGGTAGGTTCCAGTTATCACAAACAAATATTTAAATTTTACAGGATATCAAGTGCTTGGATGGCTTAGGTTCATAACCCTATTTAAACTAACAAATCATCATCAGTCGAATATTTTCGATACTTTTTTTTGTTTTTTGTGGGTAGGTGAAAATCTTTATGAGACACTATGAGAAACCATGCACCCATAGTAGTGGGAGATTTTTACTGACTAAAAACACCATTCCCTTCTTCTTGTTTACTACAACAAAGTTAAATACTTTATCAAGTAGTTTAAGCTTCAAATAAAGATACTTGCGTGAGGCAGGTAGATTTCCATTAAAAACACCTACTGATTCCGTCATTACATGCGGCTACTTCTTATTGCGCTATATCGAACGGACGGAGTCCCTAAGACTCTGTGGATACCATTGTTTCTAATATCTGCGGCCACAAGGTAAAACCGCCTAAGCCGTGGTTCACAGATTCTCAGAAAACACGTTTAAAGTTGTCGTGTAATGAAAACGGGGAGGTTGACTATTTTTTTGTAAGTTATGTCGACATGCGTCGATCTAGACTCGCTAAAAACAATGCGCCAAAGTTTTGTCCACTCGCAGATTTTATCCAAAAATCGTTGGAGTTTTATAGTTTGAATTATCCGCTGCCAGAATACCATAGTCGTATTATTCGCGGACGTAGCTATTGAACAATGGTGCCTTCAATTTAAGGTATGCCCCGAGTGTATAGCAAGAATAAGATGGGACCAAGGACACTTTTTATTTTATATATAATTTGCGAGCACTCAAAGGGTTATGAATACCTTTGTGGGCGTTGGAAAGGATAGATAGATAGAGAGAGAGAGAGAGGAAGATTCTGGTGTAGTAGTTTTTGAAGCTCAGTTGTTTATGCTTCAGAGAATCTCCATATAACTGCGGAGATTTTTGTTATTTTTTTGTCGTTGCGTCTGATTCACAGTATTTTCTTTCCCGATAACCGATGTCATAGGCAAATCATCATCAACAGAGAGAACAATTTTTCCAGCCGTGTGACCAAGCTACTGCTTGTGTTATGCCTTCGCAGTAGTGTTCACACAAGCTTTCGCAATTGATCGCGGATCTCCGGCGGCGATTTCCTTAAACTCAAAATATTCGGTTCCATGTTTAGCATGAAAAAGTCTGTTTTTAAGGTCAAATTCTAAGATCTTATGTACGTGCTCCGATGGGATCCATTTTAGCTTATAGTTCAATCCATCGTGCCAAACTCTGTCGAAGGCTTGAGAGACGTCAAAAAAACCGCTAGAACAAGTATTTTTCTCCTCTAGGGCTTTTTCAATTTCATCGGTTATTCTACAAACTTGGTCAATTGTGGAATGCTTGTTTCTGACCTCAAATTGATGGTCAGGTATTACGCGTTTTTCTTCAATGAACGATTGAGTGCGGTGCCGTGACATAAGGCCTTATTATTTTGAGACATAAGACCAAATGTGGCTTTTATTTATTCAGTGACAAAAACTTGTTTTCACGCAACTTCGTTGCCCTGATAAGGGTAAGTATTTATTATCTGACAGGTACCTGCATATCTTAGCGGTACTTGAGTGGACCGATTCGCGGATTCAAAGGATTTCACACTATGGGACATTCTTCGACTCATACACCGGACGACCTTCGGCCTCATATGCATGTGCTATGCACGCGTGTAACCAAGTATGGAATAACTTCATAGTAAATGTGAAAACATGTATTTCCTACCCTTACCGGAGCAGCGAAGTTGCGTGAGTGACTAAACCATGCGTAGACTAGAGTGAATTCCTTTTACCCCGCGAAGATCATGTTTTTGAGAATTCGCGCGAATTTTTAAACTATTGCCTTCTCAAAAACAAAATCTTGGAGGGGTAAAAGGAATTCACCCCTTTCTCCGAAAGGTTTAGTCACTCACGTGCGACTTTTTAAACTATTACCTTCTCAAATTCTCAAAAATAAAACCTCCATGGAGTAAAATGAATTCCCTCTTTTCTCCGAAAAATTCGCGCGAATTTTTAAACTATTACCCTCTCAAATTCTGAAAAACAAAACGTTTTCGTGATTTTGATTCTATGACATTTAAGACAATACATACATATATCATTAAATAAGAATTTATATTATTCCTATTTTGTCCTGTTTTGATTTGTGTATTATTTGAAATTAATGTCAATATTATTATTATAATTAATTATGTCTATTATTATTAATTAATGTTCTAAACAATTTGTCACATGGACTATTTTTTTGTTCGCATTTCTTCAAAATAAAAAGAATTAAAGCTATTGTAGATTTATAGCTATTACGCTTGTTGGAACTTTTGAGAATGGTGAATGGATTTTTCCGGAATCTGATCAGGTAAGGAAGATATATTGGAAAGTGAGATAAACCCAAATTTGCCTTATGTCACTTTCTAAAAGCGAATTTGCCCCCAAGTTTAAAATGTGGCCTTATGTCACGTCACCGTTGAATGTGTTTCAAATTTCAATAGAAGTTTTTCAAATACGTTTGATATTATTGGTAGTAGCGATATTGGTCTGTAGGGGTTTTGTTGTTTGGAGATTTTCCCGGTTTTGGAACCATTACCTCTGCGACTTTCCATTGATTTGGAATATATAATAATCTAAGCGGAGCATTTATTAAATAAAGGAGTTTTATTACGGTTTTTAAAGCGCTTCCTTGATGATTTATCCGGTTATTAAATCATAGCCAGGGGCTTTATTATTTTTTTGGTTTTTCACTGTCTGGCAAAGTTCTGCAAACGACACACTTTTTATTCTAAAGTTGTCAGTTGTCATTGTCGTACTGGTAAAATCGTCTATCAATCTTTTTTCATTAAATGGCTTAACTCTTCTAAGTGATCGACAAATAGATCTGCTTTGTCACCTTTTGCCCATTCACAATTGTCTTTTCTGATCGCTGGCGATTGCATTTGTTTTTTTTTTTTTAAATAAATTCTTTTAATGGATTTCCAGAGGGAGTCATTTGTGCTTTTTTCGGTGGTTAAGCCTTCAAAGTTAGCTCTCGGGTTTGTAGATCTTGGATCACTTTTGGAACTTATTGCATAGATAATTCGAATACTTTATATGTTGAGGAGCGTGGGTTTGTTGCCATATTTTGCGTACTCCCCTCTTTTCACAAATAAGATATTTTATTTCCGGCGGATAATTAGCTTTACTGCGTATGACTTCTTTTCTCTTTTTTCCACGCGGATTTAATAAATTTGCCGAGTTCGTCATCTATTTCGAATGGTGTTTTAAGACATATGGGTGGGCAAAATCGCATCATTACCTCTTCGCGGTGCCCGCTGGATGGCTATCTGATAGTGAACTAACGATGAGCGTATGCTGAGTCTGACGATATATGTGCAGCTGAACACTCAGACCTGCGTAAGAACATCTGGGTGAACTTCAGCGCGCACATGTCTAACCGGACGAGGCATCTCTTGTTGACCTGATTGGCTGAAATATGCGTCTCAGAAGTCTAGCAAGAGCTCCTCAGAAGGAGGACGTGCGGCGGATGAATTCTCTCTATGGAATCAACGGTGACGTCTACAGACCAGCGGATACCTTACCGGAGCTACTTCAACATATTTGGAGCTGAGGTCTGTAAGGATTTTCAATACTACGTCAGGGTATTGAAAAAGAGATGGTGGCGGATGAACCCTTAATGGGCCAACGGCAGCGCTCATATCCCGGAAGTGGGTTACTGACATCGGTGTATCCGGCCTCTTGTCCTAGGGGTTGCTACAAAAAGGATCTGGCCCTCCAGGTTGGGGGTTGTGCCGTCGGGTTAACTTCCCTACCACGTAAAAAACCTTTGGTTACGAAGCAACCAACATCCTCGGATACGGATGATCTTACTGTTGACGACCCATGCAAACGTGAAAAGGACAACGATCTTCGTGTCTGCACATGGAATGTTAGGTCCCTCTACAAACCACGTGCAGCCGAACAACTTGCGGAGGCCCTAGAGTGTCTCAAAGCAGACATTAACGCCATCCAAGAAGTGCGATGAGATGGGCCGGGCAAAAGAAGTATGAAAAACTGCGACATCTACTACGGCGATTGCTACAGACAAAAAGGACAACGTCTATTCGGGTGCAGATTTGTCATTGGAGGCAGATTTAGGCAAGAAGTCTTGAGTTTCCGGCATGTGAACGACCGCCTTATGACTATCCGTATCAAGGCTAAATTTGCCAACATTAGCCTAATATGCGTTCACGCCCCTCATGAGGAGAAGGACGACGCGACAAAGGATGACTTCTACCAGCTCTTGGACAAGACGTATGAGCAATGCCCTAGCCACGACGTTAAAATTATCTTAGGTGATTTTAACACAAAGCTAGGAAGAGAGGATGTCTTTAGTAGCGTGGTCGGAAAGCACAGCTTGCACGACATCACATCCGACAACGGACTCAGGCTAATCGACTTTGCAGCGGGGCGAAACTTTGTCGTAGCTAGTACGCGGTTCCCACGTCCCGACATTCACATTCACATGGACATGAACATGGCTCTCCTTTGATCGAAAAACTGTCAACCAAATCGATCACATTGCGATCGACGCAAGGCACTCTTCCTGGGTGTCCGGACTTTCCGAGGAGCCAACGTGGATCACTACCTAGTTGTAGCCAAGGCACGGATGCGGATATCCAGAACGGAGCGAAATCAACGAAATACTGTGAGGAAATTTGACGTCGGGCGGCTACAATCGCAAGAGACCGCCAGAACCTTTGCCGATCGTGTTTCTTCTAATCTTAATCTAAGTCCTATGCCGCCAGCAGCAAATGCGGAAGACCAGTGGCAGCGTTGCCAAAAAGCCATCAGAGATGCCGCCTCTGATGTACTGGGTTTCTCTCGCCCACCACAACGAAACCCCTGGTTTGATGAGGAATGCCGGCAAGCACATGCAGCTAAACAAGAGGCGTACAAAGCGGCGCTGCATAGAAGGACTAGAGCTGCTTACGAGCTTCTCAGAAAGAAGAAAAAAGAGCATGAGAAACGCTCGATTGAGGAAATTGAGAGACTTTATTGCAGGAATAATGTTCGAAAATTTTACCAAAAGGTAAAAAGAACATTCCAGGGTTTCAAAGCCAGAACAGAAGCCTGCAGGGACGAAAATGGCAACGTAGTGGTAGAATCGCAGTCGGTGCTGAGAATATGGAAGGACCACTTCTGCAGACTGTTAAACGGCAACGATGATCAATATTTCGCTGTCAGGCAGAATGAGCCATTCAACAGTGACGATGACAGTCAAGATTCCCGTCAACCCGATCAGAATGAAGTGAGGATAGCGATATCTAAACTCAAATCCAACAAAGCTGCTGGAGCCGACGGCCTTGCCGCTGAACTTCTCAAGGCAGGAAGAGATGAGTTGGTAAGGAGCATGCACCAGCTCATCTATAAAATCTGGTCAGACGAAAGTATGCCCGATGAATGGAACCTCAGCATCGTTTGCCCGATCCTGAAGAAAGGAGACCCTCTGAACTGCGCCAACTACAGAGATATAAGTCTCCTAAATATCGAATATAAGATCCTGTCTGCCGTACTATGTTAACGCCTAAAACCGATCGTCAACAACCTGATAGGTCCTTATCAGTGCGGTTTCAGGCCGGGAAAGTCCACCATTGACCAAATATTCACACTACGGCAGATCTTGGAAAAAACCCATGAATATAAAATCGATACGCACCACCTTTCATCGATTTTAAAGTTGCCTATGATAGCGTGTATAAAGACGAGTTATACAGAGCCATGTCTAGTCTTGGCATCCCTGCCAAGCTCGTCCGTTTGTGCAGAATGACGATGGAGAACTCTCGCTGCTCCATCAAAGTCGGTAAGAACATCGCCGAATCGTTCGATGTCAGGAAAGGTCTTAGACAAGGTGACGCGCTATCATGCGATCTCTTTAACATAGTACTTGAGAGAATTGTACGCAACTCACAAGCCAACCCTGGAGATACAATCTTCTTCAAGTCTGTACAGCTACTTGCTTATGCCGATGACATTGACATAATCGAAAGAACTCAGCGGGCCGTCAATGGGGCATTTACGAGTATTGAGATCGAGGCAGCAAAGATGGGTCTAGCGGTCAATGAAAGCAAAACAAAATATATGCTGTCTACAAAAAAGGACACCCAACATCGGCGTCTTGGACAGAACGCCACAATAGACATATACAATTTTGAAGTAGTAAAGGATTTTGTCTACCTAGGCTCTATGGTGAACTCCGCAAATGACATCAGTAGAGAGATCACACGAATAATTATCTTGCCAATCGTTGTTTCTATAGGCTAAAACGGCAATTGAGTAGCAAAGCCCTATCTCGAACTACTAAGGTAACTCTTTATAAGACACTATTCATCCCAGTCCTGCTGTATGGCCCAGAGGCATGGGCTTTGACAAAACCGGATGAGGATGCCCTTGGTTATTTCGAGAGAAAAGTTCTTCGAGCGATCTTTGGTCCCGTCTGCATAGACGGTGAGTGGAGGAGAAGGTACAATGCCGAACTATACGGCCTGTACAAGGACATCGACTTAGCCAGAAGAGTTCACATACAGCGACTAAGATGGCTGGGTCATTTAGAGCGGATGGAGCCCAACGTTCCTGCTAAGAAAGTCTTCGAATCCACCCTGGACGGACGGCACAGTAGAGGACGACCTCGTGGTAGGTGGCGCAAACAAGTGGAGGGGGACCTCAACCAACTTGGCGTGCGCAACTGGAGGCAGCTGGCTCGTAACCGTGCTGGCTAGATAGGTTTGTTGGTTAAGGCCCAGGTCCACCCCGGACTGTAGCGCCATCTAAGTAAGTAAGTAAGTTTAAGACAATATTTTTGTTCGCAGTCATTTTTCAAGCCGTTCCAGTTTGTTTTCTTGCTAGGCTTGCCTTCTATTTTCATTAGTCTGACATTTATTGTCAAAATTACCGGTGAGTAATCTGGAGAGATTAAAGCTCTCCTCTACTTTCGCAAAATTTGTAGATACTCCTTTTGCTAAGAAGAAGTCTATTAGGTCAGGAGTTTTCGCTGCATCGGAGGGGCAATATGTCGGTTTCCCCGTCGAAAAGAAATCAACACCGAATCGCATGCCGTTTGGCTTTCCGTGAATTTGATCTCGAATCCCAAAAGATGGGTTTGGCGTTGAAATCACCGAAACAAAATTCGGTCCGAATGAGTCAAAGAGACGTACAAAGTCATCACTTTTAAACGTGCTTCGAGGAGAACAATAAATGGATGTGATGTTGAAATATAGGTGCTTATTCTTAACTCGAACTGAACTTGTTTCCATTGTATCGATATCAATTATTGTATTCATGGAGTGCGCAATGCACTCTTTAATGAATATGGAGGATCCGCCTTTAGCTCTTCCGGAAGGGTGGTATGCGTGATTAGCACGGTATCCTCTTATTTTTACTCCGGATTCCTTTTTCAAATGAGTTTCAGAGATCAAGCAAATGTCAATGCTGTCATTCCGTAAAAATACTTCTAGTTCGGCGATTTTTCGAGAAAACAGCTTGCATTCCATGTTAAAATTTTAAGTATCTGTTTCATATTCATATGGGAGTCTTTTTTTTGGCGAAGTTTTAATTCAAGCTTGCTCAATTGATCAAATATGACGTTGCTTATCTTGGTTTACACCTCAAGTTTCGCAAGAATTATAGAAAAAACTTGGGACGTTGGGTCCGCCGTAACACCACTTTATTTAAACATAAGCGTCCCTGAAAGTAAATGCTTTCGTCAAAAATATGATCAAATTAAAGTATTGTATTATGAAAAAACTTACCGACTGACTGGCTTCTTCTAATAGGTACAGCGAAAATCCACATTGTGGTCAGGTCGAATATATACCTATAAGTTTTCAAGTTCAGTAGGGCATATTGGTTGAAACTAAAGCTGTTATTGAATACTAAATTCTTGTTTCAAAACCAGATATACATATCCAAAAAAAAAAAAAAAAACGATTAGAAATTATCAGCGAGCAACATGAACGTACACACAGCGGCGAAAAATTCCACATAAGCGAATTAATGGTGACTATAAAAACTACAATATTATTGTTTAAAAATTATTAAAATGTTCTTTACGAACTACTGAACGTTTCTAGATTTCTTTGTAGTAAATGCCAGCAACTGGTGAATTCTACAATTATTTTCAGCTTATTATAACCTTAACTGCTAATGGGTATGATAAAGTGATAAGCCGATGCACATATATCTATAAAATGGTAACATATAAATTTGTATCTATTCATTTTGCGGGTTTCTTTCAAAGAAGCAAACTTAACTTATTATACCCCTCCCGTTTAAACCATGTTTCTATAGAGTAAGTTCACAAACTTTTTTTTTTCCTATGAAAATACCTCATAAAATGGATATTGTAGGAGTATAAAAATTTATTGATTCCTTCATATTGTCTATATAATTATTATCAAATGGTATTTTGAGTTTATTATCTGTCATATAGTCCAGACGTTGCCTTACGCCAAAGTTGTAAAATTTTATGTATTGCGTAATCATACGAAAGTTAAATTTACTGGGACTATTATTATATTATTAACACGTTCGCTGGTAGTAAGAATTTCATGTCATTTCCAGTACAAATAAAATGAGTGCTATATCATTTACCTTTGCGAACGTATTAATAACATTTTACTGACTCTAGAGGTAGCAGTCCTTATTTCTGAAAACCTCATTGCTTATAAGAAAGGATAGCAAACGGCAACATTTGTTTACGTATTGCCTTTTCAATCCGGTTCCGTCTAGAACCACAACAATTACTGTTGTTATTGCGATACTTAATTTCTTCGCGATTTAGATTGGAGTTATTTACTCTTTTTTACTTTTTTACTTTGTTTATTTGGTCACTTACTTAAAATTAGTTCACAGTACTTCTGGAAAATAGGTAATTCTCGGTTCTATGCTGAGATGTATAGCACATACATGTACGTATTCCTTATTTCTTTTTATAATAGTTCATACGAGTACTATACCTATAATGCTTCTTCCTGTATTTCATGGGAAAAATGTGGAAAAACCTTTTACACAACTTTATTATATTTTTCTTTAAAAAAAGGGGAAACTACAACTAAACATAATCTAATTAAGGAAAGGCCCTAACATGGGATCTTTCGTCCGTCGATATTTCGATTGACCATTTGCTCGATCATATTGCAAAAAATTACATGGCAGGGCCTAACCTAACTTAACCTATTGTAAGTGTAAGCAACAGCCCAGTCAAGCCACTAGAGTGTCTCCATATATGTGATACTTATGTATATCTTTTTGAGTATCTCAGGTCAGAGGTATTTCGTTGGCAACGCGAACAAACGCTCTCACATCGGAATGCACAATCTGGCCTAAGGCATTCCAAGAAATTTATTAATTTCTCAAAAATGGAACTAGAGATATTCTATCAATGAGCAAACAGAATGCTAAAATCCTAACTGACTTCCTAACTGGACACTGATCTCTCAACTACCATCTCAAGAAAATGGGCCGTGTTCAATCGGAAACGTGCCGTCTCTGTCTTGAAGACACCGAAACAACCTATCACATACCTACTCTGTGATTGCCCGGCCATAGCCAGACTGAGGCTAAAGCACTTTAACAAAGGCGATACATCACCTTCTGATGTCACCTCTTCCTCAGTTCGAACTATGCTCAACTTCATTAATGAATTAGATTGCAGTTAGTTAACAACTACTACTCAAACAACCAAGCAGGGGATAGCACAAAAGATCGTTTTAGGTCGCATTGCTCCGGGGGTTATTCTCTGCCCTTCCTCCCACTTTACCCTAAGCAAAAAATGTCTCGATTGGCACCCGCTTTCGCTAGCTCATCCGCTATGTACTTGCTTGGAATATCCCTACGACCTAGGACAAGTGTTACCAGATTACAGGGAACTTTTTTTTGAGCTTTTTGAGTCGAGGAGACCCTCTGAACAGCGCCAATTACAGAGGTATAAGTCTGCTCAACATCGCATATAAAATCCTGTCTGCCGTATTATGTGAACGCCTAAAACCGATCGTCAAGAACCTGATAGGTCCTTATCAGTGCGGTTTCAGGCCGGGAAAGTCCACCATTGACCAAATATTCACACTACGGCAGATCTTGGAAAAAACCCATAAATACAAAATCGGTACGCACCACCTCTTTATCGATTTCAAAGTTGCCTATGATAGCGTGTATAGAGACGAGTTATACAGAGCCATGTCTAGTCTTGGCATCCCTGCCAAGCTCGTCCGTTTGTGCAGAATGACGATGGAGAACTGTCGCTGCTCCATCAAAGTCGGTAAGAACATCATCGAACCGTTCGATGTCAGGAAAGGTCTTAGACAAGGTGACGCGCTATCATGCGATCTCTTTAATATAGTACTTGAGAGAATTGTACGAAACTCACAAGCCAACACCGGAGGTACAATCTTTTACAAGTCTGTACAACTAATCGCTTATGCCGATGACATTGACATAATCGAAAGAACTCAGCGGGCAGTCAATGGGGCATTTACGAGTATTGAGATCGAGGCAGCAAAGATTGGTCTAGCGATCAATGAAAGCAAAACAAAATATATGCTGTCTACAAAAAAGGACACCCAACATCGGTGTCTTGGACAGAACGCCACAATAGACAGATATAATTTTGAGGTAGTAAAAGATTTTGTCTACCTAGGCTCTATGGTGAACTCCGCAAATGACATCAGTAGGGAGATCACACGAATAATTATCTTGCCAATCGTTGTTTCTATAGGCTAAAACGGCAATTGAGTAGCAAAGCCCTATCTTGAACTACTAAGGTAACTCTTTATAAGATACTAATCATCCCAGTCCTGCTGTATGGCGCAGAGGCATGGGCTTTGACAAAACCGGATGAGGATGCCCTTGGTTATTTCGAAAGAAAAGTTCTTCGAGCGATCTTTGGTCCCGTCTGCATAGACGGTGAGTGGAGGAGAAGGTACAATGCCGAGCTATACGGCCTGTACAAGGACATCGACTTAGCCAGAAGAGTTCACATACAGCGACTTAGATGGCTGGGTCATTTAGAGCGGATGGAGCCCAACGTTCCTGCTAAGAAAGTTTTCGAATCCACCCCGGATGGACGACGCAGTAGAGGACGACCTCGTGGTAGGTGGCGCAAACAAGTGGATGGGGACCTCAACCAACTTGGCGTGCGCAACTGGAGGCAGCTGGCTCGTAATCGTTCTGGCTGGAGAGGTTTGTTGGTTGAGGCCCAGGTCCACCCCGGACTGTAGCGCCATCTAAGTAAGTAAGTAAGTAAGTTGAGTCGAAAAGGGGAAATGTCCCAAAAAAAGGGAAAAATTTATATTGAAAATACTATTTTCGAAATCATAAAGTCTTATAGTAATAAGTCACCCTGCGTCACCTGGGGTCTTAGTTACATATATATGCGTGGCTTCAAGCGATAACCGTTTAAGTCGAGTTATGACAGAATTGACTTCAGGATACCAGAAGATGCTCCAATATTCAAAATTTATGCCATCATTTTTTTTTTTTTTTACCTTATGATCTGCACTGCTTAGCGAGTTGAATGGAAAAAGGAAAATTTCAAACTTATTTTGTGAGAAACTGTGAAAATTGATTCAAGTGGTTATCGCCGAGGCCACCGAATTTAAGTTTGAAGTTTTTTTTTGTTATTTGTTACTAGGTTTCGTTTTATATACTATTTTAGGTTAAAGACTTCTTTTCTTGTCTTCCTTGTGTATTACCTTTAAAGTTATGAATGAAGTTTTCGTTTCTTATTATTACGTTGTCCTTCTTGAATTTAAAACTGTTGTGCAAGAAAGATTTTTTTAAATGACAAATTTATTTATTTATTTCTTTTCAATAAATTGAAGATTTTCCTTTGTTTAAAATTAGGCCAATATTTCGGAAAAAATAGACTAAAAAACGGTTAAAAAAGGCAAAATGAGACAAAAAAAGAGGGGAACAAAGGTGAAATTCATTTAGGATATATGAGAACTCTACCTGGGACCCAGCAGAAGGACAGTTCGCATCTACATTCAACTTCACACCTGATATTTGGAGTAGAATAGTTTTTTGAGTGGCATAAATGCCGCTCTTACCTTTGTGCATTTATGTGCTCGTTGCAGTACAAATACTTGTCCAAATGAACACCTGAATACAAAAAAACAGTCATTGAATTGATGCAAAGACCAGTTTAAAGCGTTATTTGTAGGTACTTTCAGTTGTGTTTAAAATTCTGAAATTTCAATTACAACGTCTTGCAAGGGCGTGGAACAGTATAGTAGTCTCACATTTTATTTCGTTTGTCTTGAGTTACTGCTCTGAACAGTATGCCTGTAGTTTATCAAAGTTTCGCTGGAACTCACTTTGAATATTTTGCATTCTAGAGCGGGTTGTATAAAAAATAACATCATCAGCAAACGTTAGCGAATTGTCCATGTCTCCAACATCTTAGAGATTTTAAATAAGGCTGGTATTCCCCGCCGACCATGGGATGGAAAGTTCGTTTAATTTAGTTTATTCCCATTTTGAACAACGACTTCGACTGACAATAGTGCACTGCATAGCCTAACTTCAAGCTAAATAGATTAGAACTGATTAATGTTTGGAAAAACATTTGCATAGAAACCTATTACGATATCATAATGGGGTATAATCTACTCCACAGACTATCAGAAGGACAAGAAACCCCACTGAGGATGATAGCGAGATTTTCTCTGAAAACGATTTTGTTTTTAAATATATATATGTACGTTGCCTGTGGTGATAGACAACCGGTCATTTCAATAGAAAATTCTTTACCTTCAAGGCATAATCTAGAATGGAAACGTTTTCAGATGACATCCCTTGGTGATAGTTCCTAATCGGATTATGATTAAAATAGCTCGATGCAAGTCTGCTTTGATGTGGTTCGACAAGATGGTGAGCTTCGGTATAACCAAGTTGTTTTTACCGTTATCAAGAAGGGGCATACAACTCTGTATTTCAGCGCTTATCTACAATCAGAAATAAAAATTTGAATTTATTGGTGCAATATTCGGAGCAAATCAAACTCACCAGATTTCCCTCTTTCTCTGCCTTTGCTGAACTGACATTTTTAACTGATATACATATTTTACAGATCCTGTTAAGTTTCTGGAGACTTTAAAGATGTGACTAGTAATTTGTCCTTTACGGATATATCTTCTTTTATCTTGCATCTTAGACGACATCTTTAGAAAATTGAGAATGCTGTCGATCGGACCAAGTCTCTGCCTATGTTTGAACCTGGTTGCGAGAAAGAAAATAGGGTAGATAACGGTATATATACTTAAGGAATATGAGTGAAGTCGAAAAAGCTAAGAAGTCGAAGGTGTCTAAGATCCGATAGACGAAATGAAGATGGTTTCAAGTATATCTTTGAATCCTTGAATAGGTGTATGTTGTTTCTAGCCAATTTTGTTTTCGAACCACCGAGTGATAGCAGATGCAACGAACGTAGCGGTGATATTTCAACCGGAAACCTTCGTATCGAAAGAGACTCACTGACGGTAGAGAAGGTACTGATTGATTTTGCTCCTTCATAACTTTTTGAGCTTTAACACTGATGTCCATGTACTCGTATCATAATTTAAAGTTATATAATACCAACGAAAATTACCAACAAGTTTCATTCCTCCTGATAGCCCCCTAAAGCCTTAAAACAAAAATGTTTACAATCCGATGTTAATTAAAACCCCGGAATTTATGTGTCGAATTCCGATACTCATGTTTAATAGCACTACACTTTACAACGATCATCAATCATACGATATTAAAAGGTTATTTAATCACAATTATATCACAGAAAAAAACCTATTCATTATCCTGTTACACAGTAAAGACATAAAGCAATAACGCATTGGACACTGTGACGATTTCTCTCCAATCTCTTTGCGCCAGTTTTTATAAGTCCACATAAACTGTCATAAATGGAAATAATGGGAATATAAACTGGGGAAATCAGCTTTTTTTTGCTATGACCATGCTCTTTCGATAAGGCTATGATCAAATGCGATATCTTTTTATTGATCCAATGCCAAAACCAAAATCGTTACTTAAAGTTATACTCAAAGAATCAGTTTCGCTTTGGTTTCTCTTGCAAAAGGGTTGAAGCTAATTTTGTTGTGCAAAAAATGACCGAAAGTTCCTGAGTTCAAGTATCCAATTTAGTGACATTTATTCCAAAAATAGAAGAAATACTTCAGTCGACAAAATGCAATGTAAATGAAATTTAGGATTTATTTCGTGAAGTGATATTGAAAATATTTTTATTTCTATTTACTTAAGTATTCACCGCTAAGAGCCTGGCGATATTTTTCTGCCTGGCAACCATTGCATTTACTGTGTCCACAATTGTGCTGGCAGTTCAAAAATCTGAACTGCAAGATGAACTCGACGAGGCACTAGATAAATTGAACGGTCTAGATACAACAAGTACAACACAAGGAACTATTCCCACCAATCCAACTAATCCAACCACTCCCAGTACTCCTAGTAATCCTACAAATCCTGATGATACTACCTTACCTACAAACCCCGATGATTCCACCACAACTACCTCTTCTACTAGTACTACCACTTCTACAAGTACTACCACTTCTACCAGTACTACTACTACTACTACCATTAATGACGGTCCGACAACTGAATTCCCGTGGCCAACTTTAACGGATGAACCATCAACAACTCGAAATCCTGATTTTCCAATTCCTAGTGAGGTAAGTGTAGTAGTTTTGAGCATATTTCACCCCGTTTTTTTTTTAAATCATGTATAACTTTGCTACAAATTGTAAATAAGGCTTTACTTTTCATAAAACAGTGGTTGTTAAGTCGTGATTTATACACTGACTCAAAAGATGCGACTCTTTTACCTTCTTTCATTTCAAAGCTCATGCTGAAAGTTATTCACATTTGCAAGTTGACTCTTTTCGAATGGGCATCTTGAAATTCAGTTTTTCCGTTTTATTTAAATATTTAAATGACTATCCATGCATCACCTTGCTCTTGTTGTTCATACAAAATACAGACAAATAATGTGACTGATAGAGCCAAAATAAATTAAAAATCAAAATTTACGAATAAGAATATTGTCAAAAAGTGTCAAATTAAATTCTACCGACGGCTTCTGTTCTTCAATTTCATTTCCCATGTAACTCCCGACTTACTAAAAAAAATGCTGTTAGCTTTCAAATACTATTCAAAATTTCAATAGCCGTAAGCTTAAGAGATATTAAATTTTCTACGACAATTATTATTCTTTTTCGGATTCCGTACATACATATACTATGGAAACCCTATTGCTCTTGTTCGTCTGTCTATCTGTTTGCCCATTACCACCTTCTAACTCCTAAACATAGTCAAACCAAACAAAAGTATTCAAAATTCGCACTTCACGAATTTTTCCTTTTTGGCTGTGAATTTGCATTTCACATATCGCATTTCGTATATCCGCAGTTTTGACTTTTGCTGGTTAAGGACAAATGGCAGAGTTTTGCCGAAGTAAAGTTCAATGGAAAACTTTTCAAGCTGATATTTTATATTTTGTCTAGACTGTGTAGAACGAATATTAAAATGGAGGAACAAAATTATTATTTCTTCAGACAAATAACACGGTAACTTTTAATTTTACATGTACTCGTATTTTACTTCAAGTACTTTAGCAACCCTCTGCCATTTTCCAGTATGGCGGCTTGCTCATTACTTTATTTTTTGAGAAATATGTAAAGTCGTGATAAGGGGCTAGAATGAGTATATATTCTGACTCCCTTACTTGTATGAAATATTGTTGAAAAACTCTTTTTGTTTGCCAAAAGCACTTCAACTAATAACTGTACCTCAATATCAATCAGTTCAAATTTTTTGATAATTAAAGTACTTTTCTAGTTCAATGAACGATAGACAGTCTTTTTGAACATTTTTTAAATAAATGGAAACCTAAATCCCTCTCTCATACTCATACTTCCCGGTCTATTGTACTAGCAGGCGCGAACCTTTCTTTTGTGCAGACTTCGATGTTACTCGTTTTCCTTTTTATATCTGGGTGGGCTGATGATTGCTGTACTCCGCTGGGGCTTGAACTTGAACACATTGGTTAACGAGCAAGCACACTATCCACTGTACCATTGTCACCCTTCCTTTTGTTGAAGATAGTTTCTTTCACTATTAATATCTTTGAACATTTTGAAGGATTCATAGAACAGCATTTATGTTGAAAATTGTATGTAAAAAATACACCATACCCTTACGAAGAGTTATGTGTTGATTTTGATAGATTTTGGTATATAAAGAGCTTCACATCTCTAATCAGATAGACAGACGGTAATCAGAAATACTTCGTTCAGAAAATGCCATAAAATAGTGTGGCCTCAATTTACAGCCACATCTATATGTGAAATTATTGATCGCAGACCTGTTGTGATGTTTCAATAACCTCCCTATTGGCACAATGGACTCTATGTGGTCGAAGTGAGTCGATGACTACTCCGTGATCTTTTACCTCACCTAAACTCTCTAATGAAGTCAAATTATAATTTTTTGAGGCGTTTGAGGTGAATTTGTACTCCTAACTCTTCTTTATAATCAATCAGGGAAAAATTCAAGTTCTAGTTAAACATATCTAATCCTTGAACGATGAAGTCTTCGAATTTAATTTTAATTATTTTTATTTGAGTATCTTTCAAATAGAAAGATTTCTTAAAATTGTTCTTGTCAGTTTCTTTAAGCAGGGTACCTTAATTTCTCCAAAAGAACTAAGGAATTCTTATAATTTTAACTAACACACATGTAGTACTTAAATTATTTGTTTATTCTAAGGCACGATTTAAGGCAAATTTGAATGAATAAGCCCTTACACAAACGTGATATTTAAACTAAAGTAAAGTTGTTAAAAGGTAGCGTAAGGGCTCGTCGAGAACTCGCTTGGTTTTGTATAGCTAAGACTTCTTATAGTTTTCTTTATAATCTTTATAAGAGAAATTTGAAATATAATCATGTTTTCATTACGTGTTAAAACAAAAACATCTTTAGATGACACTTAAGGTAAAAATCTTTGTAAATAACGATTTAAGCAATGTTGTGTGTTTCGAACATTTTAATGAATTCTAAGAAAATGCCATTTCGTGCGGAATTGAGGAAATGTCTCATGAGTCAATACAGTAAAAACTCACTATCATGGTGTTTCTTGGGATTCGAACGTTGATGACAAGCTAACCATTACCCTATGTACATACCCAATACATACATTTATAGGCAAAACCAGATGATGATATCATTTACAGACTAAATAGAACAAAATCTGGACGTCGATGTATTAAATGTAGTTACAAGTCAATGTTGCAAAAGTAGTATTTAATAAAACCTTCATTCTACTTAACATTCAGACTATCAAAATGAGTTGTACATCATTGCTGAATGACTCAAGAGAATTGAAAAGTCGATATCGGCCAAAGCAACGTTAAAGATTATTAATTCCTTATTCAAGTGCAAATAGTCTAATATTGAACTTGAAGCAGACGAAAAGTAGGTACTTGTACTGATACGATTTGATAAAGAATGGATACTTCGGTATGTTCTGAGCAATAAAATCGGCAATACCGATAAATTTTAATTATCCGATAGCAGTTGTGTACAGTGTTGTGCTCTCCGCTGGTTCTAGTTCGACCTCAGTTGGCATTCACTTTCAGTGGCGGTTGTTTCGAATTCTTAGACAAATGGCAGGAATAACAAGTGTAAATGGTAAATATTTCAAATCTAATAAGAGTGCACTAAAACGTGACTATAAACTTTATTCAAGCATTTATTTTACGCTATTTAAGCGCCATCTTGGGACTGATAGCGTTAGCATTCATTATTTCAACTGTAGTTCTAGCAGTTCAAAAGAATGATCTACAAAATAGTTTAAATGATGCAAAACTCAAATTGGATTTAATGGAGGGACTGTTAGTCTCTACGCTGCCTCCAATTTATCCACCTACTGACAGCACAACCTCAACAACCTCAACAACACCAACTTCAACAACATTAATTTCAGCAACTTCAACTTCTAATTCAGAAACGTCTAGTGTGCGGACTACTATTGGAATTGGAACATTGTCCACTTTTACAATGCCTGTAACTACTACTGAGGGGGCAGCAAAAGCTCGTGGAACCAAATTACCTACAATTGCTGATCCTGAGGTGTCAAGTAGAATTTTAAAAGTACTGTCAATTTACTGAAGAAATAAAATAAAATAATTCACTTTTACCCGACAAACGATTAAGTGTTCGATTGATGTTCACCGATTATTAAAGCTGATATCCAATAGATATGACAGTGCGCCAAATAGCAACCGAATTTTGTGATAATCAACATATTTATTGTTTTAGATTTCTAAATCTTTATTGCAATGAGTTGGCGTGTACCGATATACATGTGTTAATAATCAATTTCAAATTTCTGAACAATTCACAAAAGTAATTAATTTCCACAGTCATGGCAAAAGTTGACGAGTTAAGAGTTATTCCTGGATTATCTGAGAGATAAAGTTTTAAAATTTATATTCGATGTGGACAGCTAAGGACTACCTACATATAGGGAAAATGTAGCCTAATCTGAATTGATTGCAGTGTTCCTTTTAAGTGTTCTTTTAAAAGAGAAGTACTTGTGAACTAAGCACTTTGCCGTTTGCTGCGAAACATTTTTTCTGTTAAACTAGTTGTTGTACCCAGTCCCTTGGCAAATATAAAAGATTTAACCACAAATTTCATAGAGATGTAGTATATGTTTACTTTCGTGTACTTTTTGGTAAACATATTTATTGGTAACAATTCTTCCACGTATATTATTATAATATATTATTATTTTGATATATATTTAAAGGTTTATCATCTGAACGGAAAACACTTTTATCGCGTTCAGCTTTCTTTTTGTTGAACTTGATTATATGTATATAGTATACCGTATCTTAATTCGGATACAACGCCTGAAACGCCGGTAGAAATTTCATGGCAATCGAAGCTGCAGTTTTTAGGGAAATAGTTACTAAATGTTCCGCTTTATAATGGTTATTATGGACTAGCTGTGGTGTTTAGCTTCATCCGGGTACAAATAATAAACTTATTGTAAGTCACATATACATACATGCTCATAGCTACCCGAATGAGTTTTTTTCTCCTTTTATTTCACATTTACTACCACTATTCAGACCTTTTTTTTATAAAACATGATAAATGTTTCTTGGATACAACACCTGACATGCCAGTTTAAGTTTCATTGTTCGGAAAGGTAGATTTTGAGTGCAAGAATTTACAAACAAATAAAGACACAAGCTTGCCCGCTTTATAATATAATACAGGGTGCCCAGTTAAGCAGTATAATCCTTTAAGAGGAGATACCTGAAGTTTCGCCGAACAAAAAATTGTATGGCAGGGGGTGGGGGTGGGGGTGGTGGTGGAAGGGGGGCGGGGGATCTATTCTCACAACATTTCAAGTTATAGCCCATTAAAGTGGGTGACCTCTTATTTGGAGGTGTAACCACTTTAAACGCTATAACATCTAAACTATTATAGGTTATTTTTATACATTTTCGATTTTTTATTATAGGATAGTTTTATACATTTTGGAAAGACAATTTAGTAGCGCATACAAGTTTCAAGCACATTGGGTACAGCTGTGCAGCTACAAAAAAGTTATGGATCCTTAAACTGAAAATAATGAAAATTCGTTGTTCCATTTTTTCACTTAAATGCATTTTTCTCAAAATTTGTACTTAATATTTTTTTTTTTTTTATGAAATTTGTATCCAAAAATTGTATGCTCCCCCTCTGCCATACAATTTTTTGTTCGGCGAAACTTCAGGTATCTCCTTTTAATTGATTATACTGCTTAACTGGGACACCCTGTATATTGGATCAACTAGATGTCTTACAGTGCTCTGTTTTTATACTTACTGTTTTCGTTTTAGATTTAGCAGTTCTTGTTGCCTTTTTCAAAAGCTTTTATTTAACTTGATTAGTTATTTGTCTGTCTGCTTTTAAGAGAATAAGTCCGACATTCAATTTATTTTTCCGTTTTAGTACATCTAAACAATAAATGTAAAAACTATTTTTTGCATACATATATACTTTTATTTAATTCCTTGAACGCAACTACATGATTGCACGTAAGGTAAGTTGGAAATCATGGACAGAAAATTAGTATAGTGGTTCGAAACTCAGGTGATATAAGGTTTCAGAAAAAATCTGGGAAGAATTGTTGTGTTATTTTGCCACGTCCTTTACGTTTCACAGTATTGTTTTTCCCAACCACCTGGTGTCATTCACATCGAATTTTCCAGCCATGTGACCAACCTACTGTCAGTGTTATGCCTTCGTAGGTAGTGTTGACATAAGCGCACGCAATTTATCGCACTGACTTTATATACTCGTATATCGTGTGAAATAAACAAATCTTTCCTGACATCAATACTTGAACTATAAACCTTTGGCGTGCCAATCGATGACATTACCACTGCAGGAGAGCCACCCCGATATATTTTCGCCATGGTGTTGACTAACGCTACTCATATTTCCTGTTCGAAAAGTCCACACCTGACTGATGACTGATGCATTGACTGAACACTTCTACCGTCGAATTGTTGTGTCTATTATTTCTGACACATTCTCTGATATAGATGTTGATTCCCTAACGCACATCCTCTTCATCGATTTCAAAGTTGCCTACAAAAGCGTGTATGGAGAAGAGTTATACAGAGCAATGTATAGTCTCGGCTTCCCTGCCAAGCTTGTCCATCTGTGCAGGATGATAGTTGTGAACTCTTTCTGCTCCACCAAAGTTGGTTAGAACAACACCGAGCCCTTTGATTTCAGGAAATGTGTTAGACAATAGCATTATACTTGAACGAACTTGGAACCTCACGCGTAGCGATCCGACACACTAACCACTTACGCCGCAGCCGGCGCCCAGATCGCCACAATATACAGATATTACCATATTTTGAGGTATTAAAGGACTTTGTCTACTTAAGCTCTATGGTAAACTTAGTAATGATTCCAGTGGGGAGATCAAACGAAGAATTACTCTTGCCAATTGCTGTTTTTATGCCAAAAAGACAATTGAGTAACAATGCCTTATCTCTGTAAAAGACACTTATCATCCCAGTCCTGCTGTGTGGCGCAGAGGCATGGGTTACTTTGAGAGAAAAGTTATTCGAGTGATCTTTGCTCCCGTCTGTATAGACGGCGAGTGGAGGAGAAGGTACAATGTCGAACTATAAGGTCAATACAATGACATCGACTAAGCCAGAAGGGTTCATATACAGTGGCTAAAATGGCTGAGTCATATACAGCGGGTGGAATCCAACGTTCCAAGCCGGAAAACCTTCGAATCCACTCCGGGTGAACGCGGCGCAGTAGACGACGACCTTGCGGTAGGTGGCGCCAACAAGTGGAGACGGATCTCAACCAACTTGGCCTGCGCAACTGGAGGCAGCTGACTCGTAAACGCAACCTAGAAATCATGCGATAAGGATTGCCAAAGACTTCAGCCAGACTTCAGCTGTGGTGAAGATTGCTGTCATCCCTAAGAATGATGTAAAAATGTATCCATCTAATACAATTTTCATTGATAGACTACTTAAAAAAGTCGCAATCCATTTCGAAAATGCGTTACTGATATCATGAGATTAAATTTTGTTGAAGAGGGCAACACACCGTACTCTATCAAAAGGTTTAAAGATGTTAGGAGCAAGTACTTTGCACTCGCTGTAATGATGAATGAATTTGTTCCAAATATCCTGTGGAACGTTGTTGCTTGAAACCATACTGACGGTAATTAAGGATATGATTTGTTTCGAGGTTAATTAATTTGGTGGTGATGTGCAATATTTTCGCATTGGAAAGTACTGATGTTAAAGCTATGGGTCGGTAGTTAGAAGGGAAGACATTGTCGACCTTTTTCTAAATTGAATGAACGTGCCCAAGTTTCTTAACTTGTATTAATCGGGCCTGTAAACTGTTCCTTTGCCCCTGTTTCTAGAAGCGAATTATGTAGCAGAATGTCGAAGTGGTTTCTAAAATTAAATCATCATTAACTTGTTTGTCAAATAAGCAAGTACCACATATGAATTAAGGTATTCATAACTGTGCGTCTTGGTCGATTTGATGAATTAACGACTCATCTATGTGCTGCTGAATTTCATCCATGTGTGTATATAATGCAAACTACCAACTCTCATTCACTTTTATCTTACAAAATAAAAACTAACACACCTATATGTGCCCCATTTATGAATTATCTGCATCAGATGTACCTTGCCAAATTTCGTGTTAATAAATTCTGGGATTTTAGGATTATTAAAATCTCCCCCAGTGACACAAGGCGATCGTTGTGTACCCCCTGCAGCTGATAATTGTTTATTCTCGATATCGGTCAAAGTAACAAATGAGCATATACGTATTCATATCTTTACAATAGCAATCTTATGAGTATTTAACAACTTGATTTGAGATTGAAGTTCAACCAATAGTACTCGTATTATATATTTCAGTATGTTATGTGCAATAAAATAGGCAATTTCGATAAAGTTTATTTATCCGATACATTTGTCAAATGACTTTGTTTAATGGGCAAGCACTCTTTAATGAGCTCTTAGTTCATATCCATTTTCAGTGCGGGTAGCTTCGAGCTCTTAGATAAATGGCAATTTTTGGTAAATATATCAAACCCCATTAGACAGGAATAACAAATGACCATAACCTTTATTTAAGCAATTACATCGAGCACGATAAGTGTCATCTTGGGATTGACTGCAACAGCATTCATTATTTCAACTGTTATTTTAGCCGTTCAAAAGTCCGACCTAGAAGATAGCTTAAATGATGTCCAACTTAAATTGGAAATGATAGAGGATGTGTTGGCCTCTACACCAACACCAAATTATCCACCTATTGACACTACAACAGAACAGTCTACTGCCTCAACTTCAACAACCTCAACTTCAACAACCTCTACACCAACACCAAATTATCCATCTACTGACACTACAACAGAACAGTCTACTACCTCAACTTCAACAACCTCTACACCAACACCAAATTATCCACCTACTGACACTACAACAGAACAGTCTACTACCTCAACTTCAGATCCAACTTCAACTCCTGTTCCTGAAACCACAAGTACGAGCACTACCATTGGAATTGGAACTTTGCCAACTTTTACAATTCCTGTGACTACTACTGAACTAACAACACCTGAACCAGGAAATGGGTGTTGAAATCGAGTTCTAAAACCCCAAACATATGTATACGTACTATTTCAAATAGTTGTAGAAGTCTTCGGTTGATATTTTATCGCGATAAAAGCTGATATCCAATAGATACGATACTGTGCTAATCGGAAACCAAATTTTGCGATTAGTCGAATCTTTATTGCTTTATCTTTTTAAATTTTTATTACAATCAATATCAAATAATATATCCGAAGCATTTTAATTACTCATCTAATTGATTGATTATTTTGACCAAATATTAGTAATGACAATTCTTTATCCGGAAATTGTACTTTGGATTTAAATGCAAAAAAAAAAAACTTTCTTACAGTTTAGCAAGTCATAAGGGTGTAATAAGGAAATTATAATCTACTATTAACAAACTACAATGCGGAGAACTGTGTTTTAATGAATTATTGTGCTTTTATGACAAGTACAGTGTTCTGATATTACGATGCGAAATCAAGTTTCGTGTTTTAAAAAGTCAGCTATCGGTCAAATAATAAAGTCGTAATCGTAAAATCTATGAAAAGTGAAAGGTTGAGGCCTTGGCATTTAATAGTTTAGTTAAGGAGTAGCTTCCTCAGTCCAGTAGTCTAACCCACTGAGTTCGGCTAATTATTTTGATCAATGAATTTGAAACTTAACATATTTCTTGTAGAGTGAAATTTGAACAGATATTGGAAGACAAATCTTCGTCGGATATTTGGACCTATGTTCGAGGGGGGTGAACCAAAGGAAAGTTACAACCGCGAACTGTATAAGCTATATTTAAGAATTAATATATCCAAGGAATCTAAGCTCCGGTGACTATACAGGTAGTGTCAGGCTTATGGATAGAAAAGCTTTTTCTAAATTAGATTAGATTGAGAGTAGAGATGATTCTGATTTCCTCCAATCAGAGCTCGCTATTGATACGTGAATTTATGATTAATTCAAGAATATCTTTAGGCGAACTGGCAGATATATTGTCTGCCTTAAGATGACATGACATGCTCTGATTAAACAGGTGCAGTGACACAAAGTTCGTTCTGCTGATTCTTCGTCCTCGTTGCACATTCTGCATATGTTTTACCGTCGGCTATTCCCATAGGTATGAGGTGTCTTTTAACTCGACAGTGTCCCGTAAGAAATTCTGCGACTGTTTGAATTTGACTTCTTGTTAGTCCTAGGAGTGGTTTCTAGGAGTCACTTTTGTGTGATATAGATATTTGGCGTGAACAATCCACAGAACGGTCTTGGGCTGTGCGAATAACCGCCAAAAAAAAAAATCGCCCAAATTCCAAAAATGAACAATCGCAAAAAAAAACTCAAAACTTTTTGGGTGAATATTCAGTTTCATTTGGGGGTTTATGCATTTTTATATATTGGGCTATTGTTCATTGTTCAAAATGCCAAAAGTGCAAATATGTCAAAATGTTATGCGAATAATCACCCAAAACAAAATCGCCCAAGTCTCTCAAATAAACAATCGCCCAAAAGTTTTTAAGCAACTCTTTGCAACGCAGGTCCAAAAAAAAGAAGACCATAGACCAAAATGAATACCTTTAGCGGAGCGACAAATAGACTTGTCCCCGGCGCCTGCCTGACAGTTGTTGACATATCCTTAACGGAGCAACGAAGTCGCGTGAGCGGCTAAACCCCTCCGGAAAGCGGAGTTTAAATAAATGAATCGCGCGAAGCGCTCCACTAACCCACTGTTGGCCCGCACAAAACTATCCTCTTATAGATTTAGCCCCAGGCGCCTGCCTGACAGTTGTTGAAACCCTTAGCGGAGCGACGAAGTCGCGTGAGTGGCTAAACCCCTCCGGAAAGCGGAGTTTAAATAAATGAATCGGACGAAGCGCGCCACCTACTTTTGGCTCGCAGAAAACTGTCCTCGAATAGACTTAGCCCCAGACGCCTCCCTGACAGTTGTTGACATACCTTAGCGGAGCGACGAAGTCGTGTGAGCGGCTAAACCCCTCCGGAAAGCGGACTTAAAATAAATGAATCGTGCGAAGCGCGCCACTTACCCACTGTTGGCCCGTCCAAAATTGTCCTCGAATGGACTTAGCCCCAGGCGTCTGCCTGATAGTTGTTGACATACCCAAATTGACAATGCAATTTTTTGATATGATTTTGAGAAATTGTTTAAAAAAAAAGAAAATAAGTTTTGGGCGATCGTTCATTTTCGGATTTTGGGCGATTCTTCTTTAGGCGATTATTCGCACAGCCATTCACTCCTGTTTTGGGCGATTGTTCATTAATTTTTGGGCGGTTGTTCCATTTTTTGGGGTTTCTTTCATTATGCACAAACACCCAACATTTTTGGGTGATTATTCATTTCTGGAATTTGGGCGGCTATTCGCACAGCCATGGTCTTGACATCACGAGGGTCGACGCAGATCCTTTTCTGACTAGCATTTCTGCCATTTCATTGCCTAGATACCACAGTGTAATCTAATCTATTCAAAGGCTGTTAAAATGCCTGCTCTCAGATTTGAGACTAATACTAGCATCGGACTTACATATTAGATGCCAAACGAACTATGATTGGCTGTGAACCAGGCAACACTTACTTACTTACTTAGATGGTGCTACAGTCCGGGGTGGAGCTGGGCCTCAACCAACAAACCTCTCCAGCTAGCACGGTTACGAGCCAGCTGCCTCCAGTTGCACACGCCAAGTTGGTTGAGGTCCCCCTCCACTTGTTTGCGCCACCTACCACGAGGTCGTCCTCTACTGCGCCGTCCGTCCGGGGTGGATTCGAAGACTTTCTTAGCGGGAAGGTTGGGCTCCATCCGCTCTAAATGACCCAGCCATCTTAGTCGCTGTATGTGATCTCTTCTGGCTAAGTCGATGTCCTTGTACAGGCCGTATAGTTCGGCATTGTACCTTCTCCTCCACTCACCGTCTATGCAGACGGGACCAAAGATCGCTCGAAGAACTTTTCTCTCGAAATAACCAAGGGCATCCTCATCCGGTTTTGTCAAAGCCCATGCCTCTGCGCCATACAGCAGGACTGGGATGATTAGTGTCTTATAGAGAGTTACCTTAGTAGTTCGAGATAGGGATTTGCTACTCAATTGCAGTTTTAGCCCATAGAAACAACGATTGGAAAGAGTAATTCTCCGTGTGATCTCTCTACTGATGTCATTTGCGGAGCTGACCATAGAGCCTAGGTAGACAAAATCCTTTACTACTTCAAAATTGTATCTGTCTATTGTGGCGTTCTGTCCAAGACGCCGATGTTGGGTGTACTTTTTTGTAGACAGCATATATTTTGTTTTGCTTTCATAAACCGCTAGACCCATCTTTGCTGCCTCGATCTCAATACTCGTAAATGCCCCACTGACGGTCCGCTAAGTTCTTCCGATTATGTCAATGTCATCGATGACATCAATATTCTTACCGACTTTGATGGAGCAGCGAGAGTTCTCCATCGTCATTCTGCACAAACGGACTAGCTTGGCAGGGATGCCAAGACTAGACATGGCTCTGTATAACTCGTCTCTATACACGCTATCATAGGCAACTTTAAAATCGATGAAAAGGTGGTGCGTATCGATTTTATATTCATGGATTTTTTCCAAGATCTGCCGTAGTGTGAATGTTTGGTCAATGGTGGACTTTCCCGGCCTGAAACCGCACTGATAAGGACCTATCAGGTTGTTGACGACCGGTTTTAGGCGTTCACATAGTACGGCAGACAGGATCTTATATGCGATATTTAGGAGACTTATACCTCTGTAGTTGGCGCAGTTCAGAGGGTCTCCTTTCTTCAGGATCGGGCAAACGATGCTGAGGTTCCATTCATCGGACATACTTTCGTCCGACCAGATTCTACAGATGAGCTGGTGCATGCTCCTTACCAACTCATCTCTTCCTGCCTTCAGAAGTTCAGCGGCAAGGCCGTCGGCTCCAGCAGCTTTGTTGGATTTGAGTTTAGATATCGCTATCCTCACTTCATTCTGATCGGGTTGACGGGAATTTTGACTGTCATCGTCACTGTTGAATGGCTCATTCTGCCTGACAGCGGAATATTGATCATCATCGCCGTTAAACAGTCTGCAGAAATGTTCCTTCCATATTCTCAGCACCGACTGCGATTCTACTGCTATGTTGCCATTTTCGTCCCTGCAGGCTTCTGTTCTGGCTTTGAAACCCTGGCATGTTCTTTTTACCTTTTGGCAAAATTTTCGAACATTATTCCTTTCTGAGAAGTCGATGTTCCTCTTTTCTCCTGCGCATATAGAGCTCGCAAGCAGCTCTAGTCCTTCTATGCAGCGCCGCTTTGTACGCCTCTTGTTTAGCTGCATGTGCTTGCCGGCATTCCTCATCAAACCAGGGGTTTCGTTGTGGTGGGCGAGAGAAACCCAGTACATCAGAGGCGGCATCTCTGATGGCTTGTTGGCAACGCTGCCACTGGTCTTCCGCATTTGCTGCTGGCGGCATAGGACTTAGATTGAGATTAGAAGAAACACGATCGGCAAAGGTTCTGGCGGTCTCTTCCGATTGTAGCTTTTCGACTTCAAATTTCCTCACAGTATTTCGTTGATTTCGCTCCGTTCTGGATATCCGCATCCGTAGCTTGGCTACAACTAGGTAGTGATCCGAGTCCACGTTGGCTCCTCGGAAAGTCCGGACACCCAAAATACTGGAAGAGTGCCTTGCGTCGATCGCAATGTGATCGATTTGGTTGACAGTTTTTCGATCAAAGGAGAGCCATGTTCCTTTGTGAATGTCGAGACGTGGGAACCGCGTACTAGCTACGACAAAGTTTCGCCCCGCTGCAAAGTCGATTAGCCTGGGTCCGTTGTCGGATGTGATATCGTGTAGGCTGTGCTTTCCGACCACGCTACTAAAGACATCCTCTCTTCCTAGCTTTGTATTAAAATCACCTAGGATAATTTTAACTTCATGGCTAGGGCATTGCTCATATGTCTTGTCCAAGAGCTGGTAGAAGTCGTCCTTTGTCGCGCCGTCCTTCTCCTCATGAGGGGCGTGAACGCATATTAGGCTAATGTTGGAAAATTTAGCCTTGATACGGATAGTCATAAGGCGCTCGTTCACATGCCGGAAACTCAAGACTTCTTGCCTAAGTCTGCCTCCAATGACAAATCCGCACCGGAATAGACGCTGTCCTTTTTGTCTGTAGCAATCGCCGTAGTAGATGTCGCAGTTTTTCATACTCCTTTTGCCCCGCCCATCCCATCGCACTTCTTGGATGGCGGTAATGTCTGCTTTGAGACACTCTAGGGCCTCCGCAAGTTGTTCGGCTGCACGTGGTTTGTAGAGGGACCTAACATTCCATGTGCAGACACGAAGATCGTTGTCCTTTTTACGTTTGCATGGGTCGTCAACAGTAAGATCATCCGTATCCGAGGCTGTTTGTTGCTTCGTAACCAGAGGCCTTTTACGTGGTAGGGAATTAACCCGACGGCACAACCCCCAACTTGGAGGGCCAGATCCTTTTTTTTTGTACCCCTAGGACAAGAGGCCGGATACACCGATGTTAGTAACCCACTTCGGGGATATGAGCGCTGCCGTTGGCCCATTGAAGGTTCATCCGCCACCATCTCTTTTTCAATACCCTGACGTAGTATTGAAAATCCTTACAGACCTCAGCTCCAAATATGATGAAGTAACTCCGGTAAGGTATCCGCTGGTCTGTAGACGTCACCGTTGATTCCATCGAGAGAATTCATCCGCCGCACGTCCTCCTTCTGAGGAGCTCTTGCTAGACTTCTGAGACGCATATTTCAGCCAATCAGGTCAACAAGAGATGCCTCGTCCGGTTAGACATATGCGCGCTGAAGTTCACCCAGATGTGCTTACGCAGGTCTGAGTGTTCAGCTGCACATATATCGTCAGACTCAGCATACGCTCATCGTTAGTTCACTATCAGATAGCTATCCAGCGGGCACCGCTAGGAGGTGATGATGCGGTTTTGCCCACCGACACAGGCAACAATTCTTATAAAATATGTAAATGATGTCGGATTTTAGACATTAAATATGCTTTTAGTCGGTCTTGAAATATTCGACTAGGCTAGTGTAGTGTTGACAAAAGCAGCTATGGAGCGTCTACTCGTATATAGGCAGTCGTCTCCGAATCCGGACGATGATAATTTTCTCTGCAGCAGTTGGAGAAGTGACTATCCGTTAAGAAGTCTAGTGATTTTCGCTAAATAAAATACGCCATCTATGCAACAAGAACGTCGATAATAACGTTAAGAAGGCAAACAAGCACCTTTATGCTGTTCATTTGTAAATTATTTGCATTCGAAATTTGATTCGTGATTAATTTTTGAAAATTCCGTAATAAAGCAGAGAGAAATACATATATTCATTTTCAATAGTCCACTCCTTCATGAGGGTCGCGGGGGTAGGATGCTCAGGTGGACTCTCCATCCTTCTCGATCCTCCGCCATTGACTCCAATTTATCAGGAGGAATCCCTAGGCGGCTCCAAGAGAGATGTCGGGCTTGGTCCAACCATCTATTTCTAGGCCTTCCGCAGAGTCGCCTACCTGATGACGCGGCAACCATGGCGTGTCTTGGAAGCCGGTCTGGGGGCATACGAACTACGTGACCAAACCATCGAAGCATAGATCGTTCCGGTCGGAGAAGTAGCTGCCCAACGTTGAGCACCTCGCGTACTCTGGTGTTGCGCACTCGATTCCTACGAGTTATTCCAGCAACACCGCGAAGGAACCTAATTTCGGCAGCTTGTATTCGCGATCTTGTTCTTTCGGTCACTACTAGTTTGCATGCAATACTATTCAAATGTTTGCTAAATATTCATTATGAACTGCTTCAAATGAGAAATAACAGAGAAAAAGAAAATTTTCGGAAACCGGTCAATATGTAAACTACTGCTATACGTTCTAAGCTACCCTTATACATAGTTCACGTTAGAGCTGCTCTAAAAAAAAAGATTTTGATGTAAATCCGTTTACGATGAAGTTGACAGTGTATACATATGTATACGTAGACGGACAGATATACAGGATTGGGAGACCCATTTTTTTTTTGAGATCATGAACAATACTTTCAAAGACGGGGTAAGTATCGTAATGCAGTGATTAGAACATTGGACTGCTGAGTTGAAAGTTTGGGGTTTAATGTTCAAATGGAAAAAAAAGTCCATAGTCTAGTCTCCAGAGACGGTCTTCTATGCCGGGCTAACTGCAACGCTGTCAAGATTCTCAAAATTAGAGTACAAAAATATATTTTTGTATGGTCCTTGCGAAGATACAAGTCCTAGCTTTATTATTATATCTTTGTACTTCACGAGTCCATGCATCACATTATCAAGGGGCAAGGTTTCACCCAGCTTTTGAATAGGCAGTGAAGATGGCCGGACGGTGCCGTTCTGGATTGGAGTATATGGACTGGAATATATGACAGCTATCTATAATATATGCCTCGGTGATTTTTACAATAAGATTGCTCTTTCGACAGATGGTATGTATATGGAATGCTTAATCATCGGGTATAATTTCGTCCAGCCGCTCTTACACAATTTATGATTTGGCGCAGCACACTACCAAAATACTAACCTCAATTTTCAAAAGCTGTTAGAGTTATTATTTTCAATTTTTGAAAGTTGTGGTGTTTGATGTAATTAGGTAAAATACCTCTTGTCCAGGGTAGAAAACATAGTCTCTCTTCCAAATATTTTTTGTATTCTATTTTTTAACTTCTTCCATTTATTTTCAGATTATCTATCGACTTCCGGACCATGCACGCCCATGGAAATATCAACTCTACCTTAACCCCGACCTTAAGGCGGGTACCTACGAAGGAACTGTCACAATCGGCGTTGATCTTGATAAACAAACTGATGTACTCGCATTGCATTCAAAAGATCTAGAAATTTTGGGTGTCAGCGTACTCCAAGTCATGGCCAGGATGCGTATCAGAATAAAAGACTACTACACAGATCCGGTGCGTCAGTTGCTGATTATCGAATTCGGTGAAGTCCTTCAACTTTACACCCCCTACACATTGTCAATCAGTTTCCGTGGTTCACTGAATGGATTGTCTGGCTTCTACTCCAGCTCATACACCAATGAAGAGGGAGAACAAAAGTAAGTTGACCCACTTTAGGTTGTATACACAAGTAGAACTCTTCTAGACAAGAAAATGTGAGAAACAGATTCCGTAGCCACAAGAATAACGCTGAGTCATTCATGCAATTGGTGACAGCAACAATAACATTAACAAAACTATACTCTTGAATAATAAAAGAGAGAAATCTATTGAATCATAACCAATGATGCTGATCGCCATGGCAAAGCTCCAATGGACCGGAGACGATGAACTTGTTCGTGAGAAGTGTTAATAGAGATATCGGGCATGTACTCGTAAACTGGTAGTAGTAGGAATAGATAGATACGAAGCTTGGTGGAAATTGACATTGTCAACAAACTGAGTTGTTTGAGGTTATTAACTTACATTTTGCAACAAAAACACCGCCAAACAGTGCGGTGAAGCAGGGGGCGATAGAAACTTAATTGATGTTGGCTTTGGTTTGTGGTTCGAATGATTAAAAAGTCTAATAGACATTATGGGTAGGTGATTTGTTTGTTTGCCACAGTGTGAGGTGAACAATTTAAATGAGGTCACAGCAGGGTAGTGACATTTTGATTAACGTGTGCATAATTAAATAATTTTATTATCATTTAGTGAAAATGTAACTGGTACAGACTTTCGCGAACATGCGTATTTGAAAATAGATTTAAGTGTTACGCTAGTTTTTTTTAGTTAGTTGTAGTTAAGGACCCGACTACTTTGTGCAACACGTTATTTGACCTTTTTTGACAGCATGAATCTAAGAATCCATTTTTAAAAATAATTCGTCGTAAATTTATATGGCTTTGATTAGGATGCAAAGCGTTAACCGACGTTGGTTTGTCGGCATAGACCAGTGGCGTTAAATTGCATGATCTTGGTGACCAATTGCCTGGTCTCTTTTGCCGAGCTTCATTAATAACTCCACAGTTTGGTCGGTAGTGTGGCATAATGCGCCATCTTGTTGAACCCACATTCTAGTGCGATGTCATGCAAATTTGAAAACAAATAACCAGTTATCATTGTGCTCCAACGGGCTCCATTGACAGTAACGCGAAGTTCAGTGCATTTTTGTGGACTGTTTTGTTTGTTTGCATATCCATTAAGCCAGAAATGCGCCTTGTCGTCATAGCTTCGGGGTGAACCTGGGCCTCAACCAACATTTAGCTCGGTCTTTACTTAATTGCCTCCAGTTGCGCACTCCAAGTTGGTTGAGGTCCCTTTGAACTTGTGCGCCTCACCTATGCGACGAGGCGGCCCTCTATTGCGTCGTCCCTAATGGCTAGATTCGAAGATTGCCAGCCGGAGCGCTGGTGTCCATTCGCTCTACATGTCCTAACCATCTCAAACGTCCAATACGCATTTTTTTGACTAGTTCGATTTGGCTGTACAGCTCGTATATTTCATCTTCTCTCGCAAATGGGACTGAATATCTTATGAAGAATTTTTCTCTCGAAGCGACCATGCATATCTTCATCCGCTTTCAATAAAGTCCATGTTTCAGCGCCGTAAAGCAAGACTGGGATGTCAGGGTCTTATATAGAGTCTGCTTAGTTGTTCGAGACATGGTTTCAGTATTAAATTGCCTTATTGATATACAAAATCCCTTACTACTTCGAAGTTGTAATTGCCCACTGTTATGTTCTGTCCAATTTGTCAATGTTGATTGCCCCTTGTTTTCGAGAATATATACATGGTTTTGCCCTCGTTTACCGCTAAACCTATTTTGGCCGCTTCCTCAATGCTGGCAAACGCACCGGTGACAGCCTGCTGAGTTCTCCCAATACTGTCAATATCGTCGGCATATGCAAACAGTTGTACAGTCTTTTAATAGATCGTACTTCTGTTGGCTTGTGTGTTTTGCACACACTCATTTGCTGAATAGCAATTTAAAAGAACTGTCATACTCTGGTCGTCTATTTATCGGCAAAATCCCAAAGCTCAAACCATTCGAGATCTATGTTAGTTTATGGTAGGAAGCACGGGAATAGTTGCGCATACGAACGATACATGCGAATATCTAATTCTTTGATGTTAACACAGCATCCTAAACATTTTTTCCTAGTTTCTATTTATGTTCTATGAATTAGGTTGATAGAGAAAAACAAATGCAAGGAGCTTGGTCCATATTTTCTGAGATGTGATTGTCCATTATTGTGCGGATATGTCGCTACATATATGGTTAAATCTGGTGTGTGAATACAAAAGTCCATATAATACAAATTGCAGCGGCTTCAAAAATGCCTTCAAAGATGTATGCTTTGGTGGCACACGAGCTACGTATATCTACTGTATAGCAGATGTAAAGGGTATAACTGAACACACTCAATTGCATATTCTGTAAAAACGGAGAAACACACAGCGTAGTCGACAAAGATTGAGCACGGATTCCAGACTTACTTACTTACTTGGCTGGCGCTACAGTTCGGAGTGAACCTGGCCCTCAACCAACAAGCTTCTCCATTTCGCTCGGTCTTTAGCTAATTGCCTCCAGTTGCTAATTCCAAGTTGTTTGACTTCCCCTTGAACTTCTGCGCGCCACCTACGGCCCGGATTCCCTCTACTGCGTCATCTCTCTGGATTAGATTCGAAGACTCTGCGGGCTGGAGCATAGGTGTCCATTCGCTCTAGACGTCCAATACGCAGTTTTTTTGACTAGGTCGATGTCGCTGTATAGCTCGTATAGTTCGGGATTGAATCTTCTCCTCCAAAACCCATCAACGTAAACGGGACCGAATATCTTACGAAGAATTTTTCTCTCGAAGCGACCAAGGATATCTTCATCCTCTTTTAATAAAGTCCATGTTTCAGTGCCATAAAGCAGGACTGGGATGATCAGAGTCTTATACAGAGTCTCCTTAGTTGTTCGAGATAGGACCTTATAAGCCCAAAAAACAGCAATTGGCAAGAGTAATTTTTCGCTTGATTTCTGCGCTGAAGTTGTTTTTCGAGTTTATAGCAGAGCCAAGGTAGACAAAGTCTCTTACTACCTCGAAGTTATAGCTGCCCACTGTGACGCTCTTTCCAATTCGTCGGTGTTGGTTGTTACTTCCTATTGACGGCATATATTTGCATTCGTCTCCATTTATCACTAAACCCATTTTTTCTGGCCTTAGATACACCAAAATCACTCTACTTAGGCAGGACTCATAAAAACAGATTCTTAGGCCGTAGTAATTTGGCTGGTTTCTTGCAGACCGCTGCTTGATTATAAGGGAATGGTGTAGCTCTCTGGCGGTTATGGGTCTAACCGCAAGATTTCGATATAATTTGGAAATACTTTTAGGGTTGAACATCGAAACATATCATCAAAGTGAATTTGCAGCTGCTAGGGGCTGTGGTATCAGATTGATTTTGGCACTATGATCGATGGATAGCTTGCAATTTTTTTTTTATTCTGCTCATAATTTTAACTTTTCAGCTTAACGTCCGTAGTTTGGCTCACCAGCCAACTTTCATTCTACATTGCCCCTCGAAAATTTCCTTCCTTCCGTGGATAAGATAATTATTAACTGTTTTATGTAGCTTTTGGATTGCCCATCTAGGGTTTAAGTTTAATATGGTTACGGCTGTTACTTGGGTGTTTCTTTTGTATTAAAATAAAGCTGAAAATTGAACCGCATGAAGGTGTATAGCCTCTTTAGCAACACAAGTAAAATAAAATAAATATAATACTGATGCTACAAAAAGAACCACCGCACTGCATGGTTTTTGTACCAAACGAACTGAAACAACGCCACCTATTCCCCAATCGGTTCACTCCATATTTCACCTTCACCACAGTCATCACTCCAATTCCAGTGACACCCAGCATATTCTAGAACCTCTTGCATTTGGTATAAATACACCGACTACAACCAAAGTCGACACAGTTGGTGAATACAGCGATTAAAAGAGAGATTCTAACGATGGTGAAAATAAGCGATATTGTGACTGAAAGTAAAATTGTAGAGGCAGTTTAATAAAGTGATTTGAATATTGTGCTAAAGTGAAGTTGGTAATTACTAGTAAATAAACAGTTCAAATACACAAAAGACGGTTTTATTTGAACCCCAGCAAGAGTATTACAATACTATGCACATACAAGTAAATTCATTGAAGTGAGAGCCATGCAAAATAGGTAGCATATTGGCTCTTTCCTTGCGCTTGTGGTTGGATATGTTGACAACAGTCGGCTTGGCATCAAATGCGGCAACGTATAGACTTCTATCACTCAAAACGTGTGCAAATTCGATGAAGAAAGGCAGGAAACTAATTACTTTTTGGTGACATATACTAGAAGATATAGCCAGCTAACTATATTTTTATGTATTAAAAAAAACAACATTCTAATTTCAGTTTATTTAATCCACCCAATGGATGTCGACGTCAGAAAATAAACGTTTCATTTCAAATATTTATAATTACATCATACTAGTGATGTACTCGTATGTACCAAACCGAAAATTTCTCAAACCGAGTTAACCCGAGTTGGAATTTAAACAAGCCGAGTTGCAAACCGGGTTGGCTAGCTCGGTTTGTAACCAAATGATGCCACCGTCACATAAGAAATTGAAACCGAACCGAATACGAATTCGAGATAAATATTGAATCAGTTTGCAACTCGGTTTAACTCAGTGTGTATACGCTCAATTGACTTGGTTCGATGGAACACACACCAAAACAGCTCAGACACATCAGAGCTCTGAATTCGTTTTTCTTTTTTGGTTCAGAGTATGCTCAGAGCGCACTCTAGGAGCTCTGAATAATTTGACCGAGCGTTCAGAGCAAAAGTCCTGAGCACAGCCATTTTTCATATTTGACAGTTGAAATGGCGGAAGAAATTTGTTGTTCTGGTGTAGAAAGTAAATATAACATAAAAAATAACTATCAATAGATATTCTATTCACATTTTGACAGCTCAACCTATAATTGCTAATCAAATGACATCAGAGTGCTCAAGTGTGTTTCATAAACAAATCAGAGCGCTCTGAGCACGCTTGGTTCAGAGAACGTTCTGAGCACGCTCGATGTGCTCGAGCTCTGCTCTGAACGAAAGAAGAAAAACGCCTCATGAGAGAAAACAGGAGCCACCGTCTCATGAGAAATCGAACCGAAACCGAATTCTAAATTGGTATGGAATCGGGCAGTGCAACTCGGTTTGTGTAAAACCAATAGACTGCTTTCCAACTCGACTTAATATACGGGTAAATTCGTGTGTTAATGCAATGTGTTTACTTTACTTAACCTAACCAACTCAAACTGAACCGTGTATTCAACTCGGTTTAATGCTGCTTTGGAATTTATTCATTCAGTTCGTTCCATTGGTTTTGCAAACTCGGTTTGATATTAATGTAACTCGGCTTAACTCGGTGTGAACCGGTTTATGAACTCGAGTTGACACATCACTACATCATACCCCTTGAAGTACGTCCAATAAAATATATTTTACTGATCTGTCGATTGGCCTATTATGGGCAGTTTTGGTACTGAATCACCTTTCATAGCCGTCACCAGATACAGAACTAACTTAATCCACCTAATAACTTAATCATGCCTAGCCATTAACCAAATTGTATTCTCTCCTTATCAAAACACTCCGCATTATTTAAATAAAGCGCACTGGAAGAGCCAGCCTTAGGCCCATTATCTGTTTACAAACCAATCCACATGGCCGCAGTCTCTCACCGCTTTCGAGTGACTTTCGTTTGAGTGAGCATTTCTCAAGGCATGGAAAGCATTCACTTCATAAAAGCCCAACTCAAAACACTGTCTACATTCAAAAGCCGGTCTCACAGCCTGTTCTTCACACTCAACAGCATGTGGAGAGAGCCAAAGATTAAAGATCGCTGTGCTGTGTAGTTGTAGTTGATTGTACCTATGGGACGCCAACTACATGAAATCACTTGGTATTGCCAGTTTATCGCGCAACGCGTCGGTGTATAGACCTAGTTGGAGGTTAATCGGGCAAACGAAGTGATTATCGAGTTTTGCATTCATCACCAAGCAGACAGCGAAAAAAAAAGTTACAAAACGTTCGTAGCATTAGAGCGCGCTATTGAGCGCGAGATCGCATCCGATCACGAATAAGAAAAAGTATCTACTATCTCGTGCGTGCGTATGTGATAAAAGTGAAATTCTTTTCGTTTGTTTTTATGTGATTTACGAGTGCTGCAAAGGTTGTTTGAGCTCTTCAGTTTTCATCATCATCGTTGGTTCTCTTACCATTATCATCTTCACAGCATCAACATCGATATCTTTACTCCTACCTCTTGCAAGACAAGAAGTATCACATATTCGTAGACGTTTTGTGGTTGGTCGTTTAGTAACGGCGCGAAACAGCCACTGTGGTCTAAGCTTGGTTTCGTTTATTGAGCCATTAAACTAGGACAGAATTTCGAGAAAAGAAAGAGTTTTCTCTTTCGCCAGCGAGAGGAGGACTTTTACCTAGGTGGATGGCTGTCTAGCTGGCTTAGTGGCTCAGGTGCATGCACTCAGAAGAAGTATAGGAGGGGAAAACAAATAATTAACGGTTCGGTTTTGGTCATATCACTTGTACGTTCTTCTGCTTAGCAATTCTTGCAGTCAGAGCACGTTTGATGACATACTGCGAGTACGCAGTTGTTGATGCGGTGTCTTTTTTTGGGGCATCCGTGCAGTGAATTTGCTCGAAGTTCGTACGAAATCCATTTGTTGGTCCGGTCACGTTGCATTCCAGTTTTGTAAAGAGAACAAAAAAAAAAAAAAAACAAAAAACGAAAAGTTACCAATTGTCATAAATTAAGTCGAGGAGTGGACAGCTTTTGTTAGTGTGTGAACAGCCCGCGCCATCCAGTGAAGGTTTATGTAAACAAACGGGTAACTTAAGGATTTGGCAATTGACAATTTTTGGATCTGTTTGGAAAACCGCAAGTGAAAGGTGGAAGATTGCTAAACTAAAAATGAAATAACTCGAGTTGATTATCTCATTTTGAGGATTTGGAGATGTTTGCGTTGATGGGGGGAAAATGTGCCGTAAGGGCTGTTATAAGTGGGCTGTCTTTTTATAGCCAAGTTAGGTTTGTGAAAAAATTTTAAAGATAGTTTTAAGTGGTACTTATCTACACTATGGAATGACGAAGATGGAAATCTAGTTGATATACGTATATATTTGGTTGTTAGTTTAATCTATATATTTTACATCAAAACTGTGTGCAGTATAGCCTCTCTAGTCCGAATACATAGAGTTTTGACTCTGTTTGGATTAGTGAAATTTCGGGACTACAGAAGTGCTGGGGCATAAATACTATATTTTATTGTTTCAGCATTTTGTTTTATATTATATATATATGTATTTTGCGCAACAAGTTTTTCGCAACCAGTAGTGCTGTGGGTGTTATATTTTTTCCGCACGAATAGAAGGGAATAGAGGAAGTGCCGTATCTCAAGGGCAATTCCTGTTTTCGAGAAGCTTTCTCGTGACAACAATACTCTCGGATGATTGTGATTGTCTGACGTTCGCAAGAGGTGGGACCGTGAGAACACTTTTTGGTGTTTTCTGCTATTCGAACATGAAACCTTACGCGCATTGGTCCGACGCACTAACCACTGCGCCACGGCGCCTATTAAGAAGCAGTAATTATTTATGGTTAAGTAATAGAGAACAAACTAAAAATAATAGAAATTAGACATATTTTCTAAATAATACTTGAAAAATACACAGGCGGATCAGTAGAAATGCGGTGAAGTGGGAGGGTTATGATCCCTTATTTTCGGATCGTAACCTCGCTGATAAAAGGAAGAAGAAGAAGAATACTAGAAAAATACAAATCATTATTGCTCTACAGCAACAACCTACTTAATACCTCTTAGAAACCGGATTCCATACACCAAATCAATTTATTCTACCGCGATATTTCTACATTTATTTTCTTGAGTCTATATCAAAGCTTACACTATTTCTGGATTTCGAGGACTCTGATTTTCTTTTTTGTAGTAGAAGCTCAAAATTATTTAAGTACAGCCGAAAACTTTCAAGGTCGACTCTGAAGTGTGCTGGATACAAATACTAGCTCAAACGTTAAAAACAGCACATAGTAGAGATTTTGAAAACTCCAGCTATCTGTCTGACTAACTTAACTACATATTTCAATACTGCTGAAAATGTAACTTTCTTCTATAAGAGTTACTCGTAACATTATTATTTACGAGTTACGATACTCCATCCGCACCGTAGAATACATGAAGCTCTTCCTGGTTTGTAAAAGGAGGTTCCAACTAGTTCAAGTATGGTGTCATAAATCCGAAAGTCGTTTCTGTTTCCGATGCGATTTTTGATCTATCTAAATTTCAAAAGTAGCAGTAGAATTGCTTGCTGTGTGTGTCTCACTAAAACAATAAGTACTCCCATTGGACTAAATGGTTTCTTACTTTTGGACGAAGTTTGTTTCTAAGGGACTTGTTACTGCCTTCATCTCACTTACCCATTGGCATTACCTGCGCGCTAAACTTGTACTGCGGTTGAAAACAAGTTCGTGATTTATTGGAACATTTGTTGGAGTATTTTCAATGAGTCAACGAACTCTTTCTTTTGTAATGCAATCAGCAGATAAGAATCTGAGGATTGCAAAAGTACAGAAAAAGTAGTTACAACTTAAGAAATTATATGCCACGAACTTATTTTAGAAGATTTAGTAAAAAGTAATCAACAGTATTTATTTATTTATTTAGCTTAATACAAGCAAGAATTAATAGTAGCGTCCAAATACTGGCTATGTACTACGACGAACTTTTACTTCCAGATATAAACCGAAAAGACAATATGTTGAGCGTATGCGCAGTGTTACCAGAATTAAACTTATGTATGTAGTGTCAGAAATGGTAATTACTCACAAGATAATGAAGAATAAAGTTCTCGGATCCTTATGATATACCAGCTATTTTCATATTACTTTCTACTTGTAGAGTTCCCGAACGCAGACTAAATACGGTTGCTGAAACGTTAAGTACGACTTCATAGTATCCCTCCAGTACTTTGAAAAGGTAACCCAAGGCTACCGAAAAATTATAAGGGTATAATCATTTTCTGCTTTCTGAGTGTTAACCCAATTTTGTTTTTATTATTGTATAACCTTGGTAACTTGATTGACCGCAATAATATTGTTAGAAGCTTTTAGCAACTTCTTGTTATTAAAACTGGCAGCGTAAGGCCTATCAAAAAAGCTAATAAAAGTTGATGAGCAATATTTTGCTAATACTTGTGCAACGCAATGATCTCACAATCTTAGAATCAATAGTAGCGGGCTTCCTCAAGGCTGCGTCTTAAGTTCAATATTTGTTTCACTGTTTATTAATGATGAAAGTCCTACAGAATCCCCTAAACATGACAATGGGTATCTTAAAATCTGGTAAAAACTACAGCAGAAAAAACGTTATTTAAACCCATGAGGAGTCAGTTCCTCTGTAGTACATAGTTGGAACCAATATCTGAATGAGGAGTCAGTTCCTCTATAATGCATAGTATCTGAATTTAGGACATTTTGCGCCATAATCAGCAGCTGAAACCCTTTATTTTAAAAATTATTTTACACAATTACTTTGGCTTGCACTATACTTATTTCTATCGCATCCGATTCTGCAAAGAATTTGTTTGTCTTTTCCAAGGATAGTGATGAAAAAAATCTCCTGCTTCAAGTATCATGAGAGAAGTATAAGCTATCTGCGTACTTTCTTATGACAATATGAATTACCTTCAAATTCAATAACAATTCATATAGAAATGATTGCTATTTTCATAAAATATCAATAAACTTTAATACTTTATGGCAACTTTTATTAGGAGTAATGGTTAATTAGCAATTAAACTATTCACTGCACGAAATCCATTCTGTTTGGACATCTGAATGGCCTGATGATATCATTGTGGTCATTTATGAATCACTTTGTTTTTCGGAAACTTGCGATTCAATAGAAATATGGAATTAGATTCCTCAGTAGCTTTTGATAATTATAAGCAGGCATTTCTTTTGTGTTTATGACGCTATAGTTCGGTTAGGGGTTAGGTTGTCCTGCGTAGTCAATAAGAAAGAATTCAACTTGGGTGCTGTTAATTAGAAACTAGTGCTTGGAAGCTGAATCAATCTAAAAAAATAAAGTCTTTGCAATTTGGTGTCTCGTTAGACGACCAATGGGGGCCAACTCAAATAAGCTGAACTAAATTTGTTCGCTACACGATTGATGACTCGTTAGACTAATTGGAAACCAAATGCAATGTACGATTAGCCCCTAATATGGATTCGTATTTTATCTTTGTATGTTGTTACATAGCCTAAGGGTATAAAAACCCTTCTGGAGGCTCACAAGCTTGCTTATCTTAATCAAAGCCATAATTAACTTAATTTTGCACTGATTTTTGGATAAATATACAATATACGTCTATTTATGTTGCGAGTTTTGTACTACATTTGCATTACTGTACTAAAAATCTGCATATCAGCCAGTTACCTTCCCAACACCATTGGCGATATTGAATTTTTCGAGGGGCATTGACTTAGTTGTTTATTGAAAATTAGAACAGTCGCAACATATTTCACTTAATGTTCGTGCTTATCTTCACTGCATGTAGTGATCCGAGTCATTTCAGTTACTTCATAAAGCTTCCGGCACACTGGAGCAATTTCTTCAATAGCTCTGTTGATCAAATAAAGTTTACGTTGGCTTTTATGTAGGTAGGTAGGTAGGTAGAAGTGATTGTGTCAGCAAACCATGCCGAAATTTAATTAGCGCAGAAGCGCCGTTTTAATACCACAACTCAAGTGACCTATCGGATGTAGAAAGGACGTTAACTTCTAAGGAAAGGGGAAAAAAGGGTAGGGATTATTCAAATCCACCCCGTTACGTTGGGGAAACTGATAATATCCACAATGCTAATCTCCGCTAACTCTATTAGGTTGTCGAAAAAGGGTTTACCTAAGGTGCGCTGTCTGGCCTTTCCTTAAGCCGGACACTTGCAGAGGAAGTGTAAGATTGTTTCTATCTCCTTAGCAATATTGCAGCTGCGACAGTGTGCATGAAATGTAATGCCTATTCTGGCCACTTGAACCCCGATGGGCCAATGGCTTTTATGTAAATATGTTAACATAAAAATACCTCTTGCTTCGGACTACCTTATTTTAAGCTCTGCAAAGTTTCCGTTTCTAGTCAAATAGTGAAGTGTAGACTTTGCATTCTTCAATAACAATTTTTAGATTTTACTTCGGGAAAACCTTAATTTTAAACTGGTTTTCCACCCCGGTCATATAAATAATTGGCGCAACAGCTCTTTAAAGTACCAGGGCCTAGCTTCTCGCAACCACTCATGTTGTGTGCGTTATATTTTTCACACGAATGGAAGGGGACCTATAGTTTAGTGCCCTATCCGAACAGCGACTTTAGAGAAGCTTTTTCGTGACAACAATACTCTTGGATGTTTGTCAGACGATCGCGAGAGGTGGGACCGTGAAAAAAACTTTTTGGTGTTTTCTGGGATTTGAACTTGGAACCTCATGCGTAGTGATCCGACACACTAACCACTTACGCCACGGCGCCCACAGTCTCTTGCAAGTATTTACGTTTGCGGTGGGCAATGTAGGCATTCAGTCCCATTATCCGAGGCATACTCCGCTACTTAAAATGATCCTTTGTCGGCAAGAAAAAGAGTGCTGGTGTAGCCATAATCTATTAAGTTTACATGAATTCAATGCTCATCATTATTCGCTTGCTGCTCGCCTTCAACTCTTACGTAAAATATTTTTTTTTCTCTTGTACAACCCATGCCCGCGTGGCAACGACATTGCGACCTGAAAGATCTATTGTATCGGAGGGTTGGAGTTAATCTAACAGACGTACTACCACCCTTATGAAAGTGAGTATGACTTTAGTAGTGGAGCATTTCAGTTCACTAAGTATCTCCTTGTGGAGAATACGTTTCCTTAACCAGTGTAGGCATTCACGAAGAATGTGTTCGGATATTTCATCCCCCTCTAAACATAACCGACAGTCTTTCTCTTGGCACAGGTTGAACTTGTTAAGGTGGTATTTCAGGCCGCAATGACCAGTTAGAAAGCTCACGAGCTTCTTAATGCTTTCCCTATCTAAGTTAAGGATATCCTTATAGGAATAAGGCTTGATTAATCGTTTGGATTGCCTTAGGCCTGGCTCATTAGTCCAGTGGTCTAGACGAAGTTTGTTTTCCCATTTGTTAATCAGCGCTGTAGCTGTTGCTCAGTTGACGCCACAATAAGGTTCAGGACCTATGAACGCAGATTCTGAGCCAGCCCTAGCAAGCTCATCTGCAGATTCCTTGCCCACAATCCCTTGGTGTCCAGGGACCCAATTGAGTTTTACCCTGTTGTGTTTGGCAAGGTCTTGTAATGCATCGTAGCAGGTTGGACGATAGTGCCATAAGTGTTGCTTGGCTATCTAAAAAGGTATATATTCTAGCACCCTTGATCCCCTTACGGAGATTGTGTCTGGCGCAGATCTGAATGGCATGGATTTCAGCATGAAACACAGTGGGAGTCGTAGTCATAGGTACCGAAATCTTTCTGTTGACTCCAGAGATCCCAGCTCCAACTCCAGAATCCATTTTCCAACCTTCGGTGAACCAGACCATACTTCTAGGGTCCAGTGTTGGAGCACCATTGGACTAATTTCGGCGGTCCAATATTTCAACCTCAAATAACCTACCGAAGCAACGTTGCCTGACCATAATATCTGGTTACGTAAACTATACTAGTGGTACCTAACCAATACTCGAGATATTATATTGACCAACGCCTAAACTTTACTTTCAATCCAGAAAATCCATTACTCTTGGCAATAAATGCAATAATTTTCAAACTTTATATTAAATCCTTACTTTAATAAAGTGAAACCCGCCTCTTTGCGTGTCGCATGCTAACATTTATTGTTGTGATGAGATTAACAAAACCATATTTTCCTATCATGTCAGTAAGCCATAGCAAAGCGACTAAATTGATTATAATAGGCGCTATACACTTCACTCTTATCGATCATCTCATTCTGCGCAAATTTACGGAAATCTAATACACGTGACTAAACGTGATTTATATCTGTTTGTTGACCATTGAAACATAGGATCTCTTGATCATCGGTTATAATGAGTATCTTTTGCATCACATTCGCTGCTTTTCCTACAATTGATTCGGATATGACCACAGCAAATATATACATACAGCAACGTTGTCTTCTTGTTAGTTTTAATTAATCGCACTTCATATCCAAAAGCCCATTCAATTAGATTCAAATTACGAAATTCTCCGAATATAAACGTTGCGATGTGAAAATTCCTTAGTACGTTAAGATATTCCTTAATTGTAAGCCCGACACTAATTCCCCACACATACCCATCAAATTTTTTTTTAGTATCTATGATAATTCCCTCAGTTACAATGTGTATGGGTAGCTCTTAGTAGGCCAACCACTTCCACCATCTCGTCGCGCGATCGGCAGAGATGCAATCACACTATACGAGTAGAGTGTGATCGTCATCAACGGTGTCGTTGTCTTCTAATTATAATATTCTGCGAAACTCACTTGGATGAAAAATTTAGTCCGATGAAGCTGGTGCGATAGCTGCTGTTACGTGCCGCATATCCCATGCACACGCTTTTAATCCAAGTATTTACTCACCACCCATTCAATTGACAACTGGTGCAACATTGCATCTGATCGGCCGTATATGGCAGTGCTTGTACTAAATGCAAATAATTGGAATAATTTTACGTCTTTGTGTGTGCGCCATGTAAATTTGGTTGATCGTAACTGAAAGATCAGTCGAGGATTAACACAGAAATCCGAACAAAGTGGTTACGAAATTGGCAAAAAAAAAAAAGGGAAAACAAAATAGAAATTTGCATATTGTTGGCCTCAAAGGGGAAACAAATAAAATTCACTTTCTTTCGTATAAAATTTGCAAACTGGATCAAAGAATGTGACAGATACAAAGTAATTTGGGATTTTCATCACCGAACTAACCAACCGGCTTTGTTACGGTCAACCGCCGCACAATGGAAATTATTTATAACAATGATATGGTGAATAATTTACTAGTTTTGAATGAATTTTTATTTAATTATTTCGCTTTGTGTTGAATTGGTTTGAATCATTTTTGAATTTTTATTGTCCAGTTGAACTTGAAAAGTTGCTTAAGCATAGCGAAATGATTAATCTATTAAGTAGACGGGGCTGTAGTAGAAGTGTGCCACTTGTTCTAGGTGCACTTCTGGATACTGCTAGATATTTTATGAATATTTATTTACTTATATTATAATATTTATTATATTTTCTAGTTTAGGTTGGTTTGGGTAAAATAGTAATCTGTGGATCTAAACTACTGTGTTTAGATGAAGAAATGAGTCCCTCTGAACTGCGCCAATTACAGGGGTATAAGTCTCCTCAACATCGCATATAAGATCCTGTCTGCCGTATTATGTGAACGCCTAAAACCGATCGTCAACAACCTGATATGTCCTTATCAGTGCGGTTGCAGGCCGGGAAAGTTCACCATTGACCAAATATTCACACTACGGCAGATCTTGGAAAAAACCCATGAATATAAAATCTATACGCACCACCTCTTCATCGATTTCACAGTTGCCTATGATAGCGTGTATAGAGACGAGCTATATAGATCCATGTCTAGTCTTGGCATCCCTGCCAAGCTCGTCCGTTTGTGCAGAATGACGATGGAGAACTCTCGCTGCTCCATCAAAGTCGGTGAGAACATCACCGAACCGTTCGATGTCAGGAAAGGTCTTAGATAAGGTGACGCGTTATCATGCGATCTCTTTAACATAGAACTTGAGAGAATTGTACGAAACTCACAAGCGAACACCGGAGGTACAATCTTTTACAAGTCTGTACAACAACTCGCTTATGCCGATGACATTGACATAATCGGAAGAACTCAGCGAGTCGTCAATGGGGCTTTTGCTAGTATTGATGTCGAGGCAGGAAAGATGGGTCTAGCGGTCAATAAAAGTAAAACAAAATATATGCTGTCTAGTGTCTACATAAAAGGACACCCAACACCGGCGTCTTGGACAGAACGCCACAATAGACAGATATTATTTTGAGATAGGAAAGGATTTTGCTACCTAGGCTCTATGGTTAGCTCCGCAAATGACATCAGTAGGGAGATCACACGATGAATTATTCTTGCCGATCGTTGTTTTTATGGGCTAACAAGGAATTTGAGTAGGAAAGCCCTATCTCGAACTACTGAGGTAACTCTTTATAAGACAATAATTATCCCAGTCCTACTGTATGGCGCAGAGGCATGGGCTTTGACATAACCGGATGAGAATACCCTTGGTTATTTCGAGAGAAAAGTTCTTCGAGCGATCTTTGGTCCCGTCTGCATACACGGTGAGTGGAGGAGAAGGTACAATGCCGCACTCTACGGCTTGTACAAGGACTTTGACTAATCTAGAAGAGTTCACATACAGCGACTAAGATGGCTGAGTCATCTAGAGCGGATGGAGCCCAACGTTCCCGCCAAAAGAAGTCTTCGAATCCACCCCCGATAGACGGTGCAGTAGAGGACGACCTCGTGGTAGGTGGCGCAAACAAGTGGAGGGGGACCTCAACCAACTTGGTGTGCGCAACTGGAGGCAGCTGGCTCGTAAGCGTGCTGGCTGGCGAGGTTTGTTGGTTGAGGCCCAAGTCCACTTCGGATTGTAGCGCCACCTAAGTAAATAAGTAAACTACTGTGTATTCAATCAGTTCTGATCTCTATAAAGCTGGGTGAACCCGATATGTTTGATCCACATATTTCTTTTACGCCTCAGAATATGTACCCTGGTGCTTAAGTGTGATACATACATACACATATACATATTTGGCGCAACAGTCCATTGAGGGGCTAGGCCAAGCTTCTCGCAATCACTCGTGTTGTGTGCGTTATATTTTTCGCACGAATGGAAAGGACCTACATTCTCGTGCCGTATCCGAAGGGCAATTTTTATTTTGTTTTTGAAAAGCTTTTTCATGACAACAATACTCTCGGATGTTTGTCAAACTTCCACGATATGCGGGACCGTAAAAAATGTTTGGTGTTTACTGGGATTCGAACATTCAACTTCACGACCTGTGGTCCGACACACATACAGCGCCGTTATGTGTATACTGAGTATACAAAAATCAATTCTAGAAAGCAAGAATTGTATTATCTTCTCACGTCATTCTCCATTGTGTTATCGATTACACCTTAAAATGGTGGAATGCTGAGGCTTTGTGGTTCAACTGAGGTTCAAGGTTCGTATACCAGAAAAGGCCAAACACTGTTTAAGTTTTCTTATTCCTAGTTTGAGTCGATTTTACATTATTTTATGCTTTAACTCTTTCAGTCGATTTCAGCCTTGCCGAGTAGAGTTTGACGGTGTGGTGTCAGAAAGCACTTATTAGAGTTCGATAATTCCTTAAATAGCTCGCAGAACAATTCAAATGTTTACGATATATTTTAGTATAGAACCTTAACAGTTTCCTGAAAGAATCTTTTTCTTTTGAACTCCTAAATATTCACAGTGAGATTTTCAACTTGCTATTGTAAATTGGTAAATCATTACGTTGTTGTAACTCAACGGACTGATCCTTTTACGACAGATCTTTTCATAGTTAACATATTAGTCTTATTATTTTAGTATTAACTTTTGAACAGTTTTCGGTAAATAATGTTTTCGAGCTGATTTGACTAAGTTGGGAGATCAATAGTAGTTCGAGGTAAAAGTTTCCTTCAATCATCTGTAGGCAATGCTAAGAGTCTGTCGTAGAGTTTTTTAGCAGCAGAATGCCATCTTGACAAGGTTTTATAAGCTGAAAATGATCCAATAAGAACTTTGTTTGTTTCGATATGACATTCACGCATTTTATGCTGTTCATTCATGCAACCCTTTGAATTTCTAAGCCTATGTTCTTAGAATACAATACTGAAAAGTAAAAACAATAAACATATCTCTAAAGCACTAAAAACACCTCACCCTTTTTCATCTGCTTGCCCAAAAGAGGATTGCTCATTATGCGTTAAATATTGATCTTGATGACTTTTTACCGAACTATTTTAAGGGTGCTCTATGTTCAAAACATTGTTGATCTTTAGTGGGTTTTGGTAGATTCTAATATCTTTCGTGTACCAAAATTGTTTTTTTTCACGACTTGAGACACATTTGAGTTTTTATTCATTTATAATTGTTTTTTGTTTTTTTTTTTGCTTTTAATACGCAAAGCTTTTTCGAGCAATATGCTGTAAGATAATGAAAATCGTATTCAGTACATTTCGAGATCAACGTGCCCAAACAGACAGACGGAGGTGTTTTCCTTTTATACCAAAAACAAGCCTCTTTTAAAGACTTAGCAACAGCTTGAGCTACAAACTTCGAATTTGGTAGGGCATCTTACATAGCTCAATGGGTTGTATTACGGGTCGAAATGACACTTTGTACGTAGCTAAATGAATTAATATATATATATATATATATATATATATATATATATATATATATATATAAGGATACATCACCCTTTCCTCTTAATAGATACTATTTATTATAAGCGATGAAGTATTCGCTAATATTGGAGCCGAACAAGATTTCCAAACTATTCACGATAGTCAAGCAAGTTATGACGGTTTCCATCCAATATGAAATACTGTTAATACTAAATTTTGCGTTTTACCATTGTAAATGCAATGCTTATAGCAGTTTTGTTTATAGGTACATTTCTAAAACACAAACACATTACGAAAAATAGATTTTCCGCTAATAAATATTTTTATGTAATTTTATTATTACAAACAAAATATTTTTACGGCGACACACTAAATTGGTAATTTAATATTATGGATGGAAATAATGAAGTTCATTTCTTATGAAGTTGAACAGAGCTTAAATTTCACGGTTTTTATAAAAAAAAAATCACAAAATAAGATGCATGACTGGGTTATACTTTGTCTGTTTGCTTGCAATCGGGAATAAAAAGTTGAGGCGAAGTTAAAGGGTAATTAATTTTTTTTGGTTTCTGTTATTACTGCTGATATTATCTTCCAATATAACATATTGAAAGTTCAAACAAATTTCGAAAAACATCCTAAATTTCCATAAATGCAGGTGAGACTGATAAGGATTTCTACTTCATATACTCGTATATTAAGTAAGGCCTATAAGTTGTTTAGAATGTGGAAAAATTAATTCAACATACTTTTAAACTGCAATGGTAATCAATGAATGCTTCATTAAATTCAGACTTAGTTCCAATTAAACAAGGCCATATCCGAAAGTCTCACTAACGATTTATTTACCTAGTAGCCTGAAGTTGAGCCATAGGAGCTATGTACAGCAGCATGAAATATTATGCTACTTGGTGTACAGTAAAGTGCTCGTACATATGAACGAATCCCAGCAAGAGTTTTCGGTCATATACGTAACCTCGCCGAAATAAGAATAGGAAGAAGAAGAAGCAAGAGAGACTTTCTGGAGGCGCACGATCGCGGTGCCCTGGAAAATTTTCCCTCAATAGGCGTTTTTCCTTTTTCGTTCAGAGCAGAGCACACCGAGCGTGCTCTAAACGTGCTCTGAGCCGAGCGTGCTCAGAGCGCTCTCATTTGCTTATGAAACACACTTGAACACTCTGATCTCCATTTAAACCCTAAAACAAGTTTATGCATGAATAGAATATCTATTGATAGTTATGTTTTATGTCTTCTGCACCAGAACAACAAATTTCGTCCGCTATTTCAATTGTTTAATTTTTTTTTTCCCTGTCCTCTCCTGTCAAATATGAAAAATAGCTGTGCTCCGGATTTTGCTCTGAAGGCTCGGTTAATTTATTCTGAGCTCATAAAGTGCGCTCTGAGTATACTCTGAGCGAAAAAAGAAAAACCAATTCCGAGCTCTGATGCATCTGAGCTAAAAAAGAAGCACAAATTTTTTTTTGACAACTCAGGCTCTGCTTTGAACGAAAAAAGAAAAACGCCTAATTACGCCATTGCTTCATTCGCTGTCTGATACTTCTAACAACTGGAACCACACATTGTCTGTGTCCATATCACTCAATTCGGGAGAAAAAAAAAAAAACAAATTCGGTAGAAGGTATCTACCGACACCTTTGACAATTTCCGCCGAACTTCTATCATTACGAAAGATGTTTGGCCCAATGACGTCGTCTGACCAAAAGCCTCTCAAACAAAATGCAAACATACATACATACATACATACATGTACAGTGTACTCTCTCCTTATGGACACCCCTCATAACCAGACAGATTTCAAAGAGGAAAAAAAATATGTGGTTTTCCATATTAATAAATCTCTCATAAGCGGACTCTCTTAAAACCGGACGCGGACTCTAAATTTCAGAACCGCAATAGAGTTTCGCTCTCTCTTAGGCGGACAAAATAGAGTTGGAGCTCGTTGTTTTTTGTTTTGTCTAATTTTTTTTTTTGCAATTGTCAAGAAGCAACGAAAGTAGACCAAACCAAAAACTGTGTATCACACACGCACTGTTTATCTGAAAAGAAACGGTTAGTAATCCCATTGCATTTTGTGAATGCTGGAAATCCGCGTATGTGGCATAGAGAAAAATTAGTTATTTTTAAGAATTCGGATGCAAAACATACAGATGGGAAAAGCGATTTTTTTTTTATAATTTTTTTGTGGATGTTATTGCGAACATTGATTTCACTTCCTAGCAATGAATTTTGTATTCCTTTGTTTTTGTTTATTTTTTTGTAAGCGTCAGAAATATGGCACTAACATTAATTTAATAAATAAAACAATATAAAAAAACATATGGCCAATGGGTGTTTTTTAAAGGTTCTTAATTTTGTTTATTTTCTCATAAGCGAGAAAATACACCCCTCATAAGCGGAAAGTTTTCTCCGAACAGTCCGTGTCCGCTTATGAGAGAGTTCACTGTACTATACTCGTATGTAGATGTTTATTTTTCGTCCATGCATTACCAACATTAGGATGCCCCAAAATTCACACAAGAAAAAATGTTGATAGAAAACACAGACTTTTAATTAAAAACTGTAAATGTTTTATTGATTCGTAGAGTATACAGTACAGTGTTATGTTTGGAATAGCATATCGGGTAAATGGCCTCCACGGCTTTACTGGCACATACACACTCACTCTTTTGTTGACATTTTCCATGGCCGTTTTTGCAAAATGTGTCTGAATTTTGTTGAAACAGCGCTCAATTTGCTCCTTCAAGGGGTGGGTGGTCGTGGGCTTGTTGGCCTAGACTTCAAAAAACCCCGAAAAAAAGTCCGACGGCGGCGTTAAATCGCATGATCTGGGCGGCCAATTCTGTTCACCAAAACGGGAAATTACACGACCAGGAAATTACTCATGCAGTAATTGAATTGTTTCTAGAGCTGTATGGCATGGGTCTTGTTGAAACCATATGTCGTCGACATCCATATCTTGTAATTAAGGCACAAAAACTGGATTAACATGTCGCAATTAGTGAGCACCATTAACTGCTATTGCGTGACTAACCGCATTTTCAAAGAAGAATGGTCCTATGATGTCGTCAGCCCAAAATTCGCACCAAACAGTGACAAGTTGTGGATGGATTTGTTTCTCAACAATCGCTCGTTGATTTTCTGAACCCAAAATTCAACAATTTTGACGATTAACGAAGCCATCAAGATGAAAATGAGCCTCATCGCTGAAGATGATTTTGTTTGAAACATAAGCATCCACTTGTTGTTGCTCCAAAATTCATTTAACGCACTCTCTTCCCTGTGCGTGGTCAGTAGGCTTCAGTTCTTGTGTCGATTGCACTTTGTATGCATGAAGATGCAAATCTTTCTTCTTTTTTTTTGCCGAGAGCAGGTGAAAAATCTTCTAAAGACACCATAAGGCCCGACCGCACGTGCTTATGGTAGTGTAAGATTTGTATTCTCTAAAAAATACTTCTCTTCAAAATTAATACTACAACTAAGCCGAACGCTTATCCAGCAGTTTTATTTTCGCTTACGAGACTCGTGATTTTTAGAAAAAGAGGTTCGTATGTAATTAAAAAGAGATGTAGAACTTTAGACAGGTTAAATTCCAATGAAAGTTCCTGCTTTTCCATGACCGGTATATACTATGACGCGAGGTCGAAAGGTTTTGCAACTTTCGTGAGAATATGCTGCAGAGACCATCTCGAAATGTTCAATTCTTATAATTTACTTTAAATTTAGGGTTAAAGAACATGTTTTTGGCTTTCAAAACCGGTATAGTACTTCATTGTAAGTGTTGCCGTTGCTTTTAATAATTTTTTTTTTCATTTTAAGTCATTTTTTTCTAAAATTGCCCCTACCTCCTAAACGGGGCGAGATAGACCCCCTCCCGTAGTAAAAAATGCTTGTTCTTGACCCCTCTACAAAAAACCGTTACAATTTTTGGCGCCAAAGTTATCGTACTCGTGCCAAACACCACGCCTACTTAGTCAGGGATGGCTTACAAATGTAGGGGCAGGGTACCCTGTGATTTGCATTGTAGCTTTTCTGTGTGCTTGCATCTTCAATATGTACTTATAAGAAGTTGGCTTTTGTAGCCCATTTTGGTTCAATATTACGTTTTTCACTTTTGAGTTTGCGCTCACTCAAGGGGTTATGAATACCCTTAAAATATTTTACGCAGGCGTTGGAAAATATATATAGAGAGAGAGAGAGAGAACTGTAGTGGTCTGAAACTCATATGTTTATGTTTCAGAAAACCGCTGGGGGTGGCATCCAGATAACTGGAGAGATTTTTGTTTTTGCTTCGTAGAAATGTTTAGCATGAAACTTATTTTCTCATGGATAGAATGTGGTATTTTCTGATTACCTTCTTTTTCTTTTAAGACAGAACATGCAAGTTCGTTGCAAATTTCAAAATAATTGCTCCACAATGTAGGTACCTACTGTAAGACTAGTACCCTCCCTTACACACGTACAAGTTATTCTAAGCAAAACAGAAACAACTATGAAGCACACTCTAATCAGATTGAATTACTTCAATTAAGATATAAACAATTTTAATAGAATATCATCTCTGCGCTAATTACGACTTCCGTAGGCCGTGCTTCGCATTTTACTTTTCGACTTGGCAGTTAAAATAATTTCCAGGCAATTAAAAATACAAAATGAGTCTCTGCTGCAATGGAATTTCTATTTTCTTTTGCCTTTTCCACCTTCAAAGTAACTTTCACGACAACGAGGCACAACGTACATACTCGTAAAATGCGGAAACCTCAAGCCCTCGAAACACATTACCCCCTTAAATGCCCACATTTGTACCTCACAGCAGACGCTTTTCATAATTCTTTTACGATCAGATTCGCATTGTCACCAAACCAACTGACTCCAGTAATACGTAATTACAGCGAAAGAGTGGCGTCTCAAATGGATACAGGAAAATTGTGTAATAAATTGATGGGCTATTGATCCCATCCAGTTGACGCCACAGATACAAGATACAAGTTGACTCTGTAGGTACACTCTCCAATGTGTCGTTGCGAATTAGATTTTAATGATAAGTGAAAAAAAAGGTTTAAAAAACCCAGATACACAGAATGTCATTAAATCAAAGAGAGGTCTGGTTGGCTCTATTTACTAGAAATAAACTTGAACTAGTTACAGTAAGCATTTGAAAACTGGTCGTGATAATTATTAGCTGAGGTAGAAGAAAAATGTTAAGAAACAAGTATCTCAAAGTGTTTTCTGGTTCAGTACTTTCTAAAAGTGAATTTCTTGACTGGAGTTGGCCAACAATGAAGCGTACAGCTGAAGAGAGTTCAATTGAAATGCACCCGAGGATCACGTCACAACAACTGCAGTTGGCTGCAGTCGGAGGAATCAAATCGATGAATTATAATTTATTCGGAAAATGCTGCTAGAGAGAGACCTTGATTGTAGAAGACACAAATTGTGCTTGATGTTTTTCCGATAAGCATAATAATGGCAATCAGAAAGGGAAATTTGATTAAGTCTTTGCGGTGTTTGGCAATAGTTGGGGTAATTACTTGGAAGCAATTAGACGCGCATAATCCATGACATGTAATGACATTCTTCCATCATTATTGAATAATCATTATTTTACATACGAGCACATAAAGGCAAGATTAAAGTTGAGAGATACTATGACGACGATAAAGACGATGCAAATAGCTACCTATATTAGCGTTGTATGCACTGAGCTCAAGTGTGCCGTCTTTTATTAGAAAGCTACATGAAGCTGGTAAAAGTACTGAATCCCTCATAACTGTTAAGAATTTAAGTGTTTGAGATATTCAATGTAGCCACAAAGACTTGTGGAAAGCCAGAATAACATATCCCCTAAGGCAATAGAATTCGAAGTAGTTCTCCTAAAAATAGGTAATAAACGCCAAAACAACAAAATCTCATGAGGAAAACAATGTAACAGACGGTAAAGTAACCATAAGTTCATATCTACAGGTATTAGCTGATCATTGAGAAAGCTGCTTGAAGTCATTTTTATTGATAGTAAACAATGTTCGAAAGTACTGTGCGGCTGTACTAAATAAAACATACGAATATATATGTTTTTAATATATTTAAATACATATTAAGTACTCAGATTCAGTAGAAATAAGCTAGGTGGATGTTGTTGTTATTTTAGCACCATAGGGTAAGGGCAATAGACAAACATGCAATATGGGCTTATTTACAGAGGTTCTAAGAGGCTTCACCCCATTTATAGAAGAAATGAGTTGCACTTAGCGTTCAAGCTAAGCTATCGGTTTTTAACTCTGTGTATGTTCCAACTCTCACCTATGGTCATGAAAGTTGGGTAGTGACCGAAAGAATAAGATCGCGGATACAAGCTGCTTCGCGGTGTTGTTGGAATAACTCGTAGGGATCGAGTGCGCAACACCAGAGTACGCGAGGCGCTCAACGTTGAGCAGCTACTTCTCCGAACGGAACGATCTATGCTTCGATGGTTTGGTCACGTAGTGCGTATGCCCCCAGACCGCCTTCCAAGACGCGCCATGGTTGCCGTGCCATCAGGTAGGCGACTTCGCGGAAAGTCTACAAATAGATGGTTGGATCAAGTCCGACATCTCTCCTGGAGCCGCTTAGGGATTCCTCTTGATGAATTGGAGTCAATGGCGGAGGATTGAGAAGGATGGAGAGTCCACCTGAGCATCCTACCCCCGCGACCCTCATGAAGGATTAGCGGGCCATTGAAAATGAATGAAAAAATGAATAAATGAGTTGCACTTATACAGATCGTATAGATTTAAAGACAATGTATATATTTAAAGTGTAAAAATTGTATTGTATTACAAGTAGTATGCCCATTGATAGACATTTTTGGGGTGTCCAACTACCACTTATTCAGGTGCGAGTGTAGTATAAATGTTTCTACAAGTCATTAAAATATGCATTTCTAGTATTGTTTAACCACTTCAGCTGTCTTCTCGTCTTCTCAATAATGATGATGTGTAACTCCCTCTCATAGAGGTCTGTCAATATGTGCGTAGTCCTTAGTTTTTAGAAAACGTGTGTTCCGCTTGTTGATTTTCAATTTAATTTTGTTTTCTACTTGAAAGGAATTTAGGTACCTTTGTCTGTTTCCAGAGCAACTACAAAAAGAGCCAACTACTAGAATTTTTAGTTTTAGAAAACTTAACGATTTTCAATTACATATTTGAGGGATAGAATTCTACGTGCGTAACCACTCTAGCCACGTGTCTGTCATGTGGAGTCATACACTGTGTTAGTAGCAGTAAATCAGAAAGAGTACTATACTAGTTGAACTAAAGAAAAATCATATTTATTCCATGCTCAGTGAGAAAATCAGAGTAATGAGTAGTAGTGATCGCAATCACAGTCACACCTCTAGTTTGCATTCGCATACCAATCGGTATGATATCAGGCTATGAGATGCTGAGTCTCTGCAAAGTACGTCATTATTAGGATATATTCTGTCACTCAAAAAGCATGTAAAGCACAGACATATTACTTATTTACAGATCAGCATACGTGCTTATAATACTCATATTAATATATTTATTCTTCAAGCCTTTTTATACTTTATATATAGAATGGGTGGTTTGCTTTATTGGTGGCAAGGACTGTAATCTCTAGTATGTGCTTAGCACGCTGCTCTTTACCCGGCACTAAATCTCCCAATTTTAATTAACCCAGTAAGCCCTTGCAATTTAAGCCGATGAAAATGAAAACTACATTATATCATTTCCTGTTGGATTCCCATAAGCATAAACGTAAGTAGCTTTAACATGTTAAAGCATTCCCAGTTATTTTGACATTGAGCGAAAAACTAGTCTATAGCCTAGAGCCAGCGTGATTAACTAGTAGAACAACTAACTGGGAAGGCGTTAGGAATGAAATTTAAGATAGTGTTGAACTGAGCGCTCCACTTACGACACCCTATGAACTTGATCGTCTCGTTGAGACCATACAGCTCGCCTCTTGGAATAATACTCCCATTCCAAGGAAAACGCCGGACAGATACGGCTTACGATATCCTGCGGAAACAAAAGAATTGGTCAAGGAAAAAAGAAAAGTGCGTAAAAAATGGCAACAGAGTCGTGCTCCGCAGCATAAAGCACACTTGAATCGTCTGTGCAATTCGTTCAAGAAGACTATTAAGGATTTTAAGAATCGTGCGATAGGCTCTTACCTTGAAAGCTTAACAGCGAAAAAAGATTCCAATTATTCACTTTGGAAAGCTATAAATGGCCCCAAAAGGCCCAACCAATGGTTGGTTATAATGGTTTTAAAACCAGGAAAACCGCCAAATGAGGTAAAATCGTATAGATCAATTTCGCTTCTTCCAGTCATATCCAAAATTTTCGAGAGGATATTACTAAGGCGTCTCCAACCGGTTATAGAAGAAAATAATCTTATCCTTGACCACCAGTTTGGGTTCAGAAGTAAGCCGTCGACGATTGACCAGGTGCATAGAATTACTAACGTAATCGAGAAAGCACTTGAAGAAAAAAAGATTTGCTGAAGCGTATTTCTTGACGTCTCGCAAGCCTTTGATAAGGTGTGGCATGATGGCTTGAAATCCAAACTACGACAAGTTCTCCCTGTATGCCTATACGATATTCTAGAATCATATCTTGGGAATAGATTCTTCCTGTTAGACATGGAATCGAATACTCGAAGCTCAAAGAAATTTCGGCGGGCGTACCGCAAAGAAGCGTTCTTGGGCCGCTTCTCTATCTGTTATATACTCGTAATATACCGAAAGAAGATGCTACTATCCTTGCTATGTTTGCTTGCCGATGATACCGCTATCCTAGCAGTAGGTAAGAAAATGGAAGAAATGACTGCAAAACTGCAAAACGCACTGAATAATGTAAATGAATGGACGAGGGACTGGCAGATCGCCCTCAACGAATCTAGATCTGTTCACCTGAATTTCACTTATAAGAAAATATATGCCTTGCCAATTTTTCTAAACTCGGCCCCAATACCTTTTGCAAACGAGGCCAAATACCTGGAAATGACACTCGACGCAAGGCTAAAATGGAATTCGCACGTGAAAATGAAACGTAAAGAACTCGAAATCAGATATAGAGATATGAACTGGTTACTCAGAAAATATTCCCAGCTCAGTACTGAGAACAAACTGCTTTTGCAAGTGCTAAAGCCGGTGTGGACCTACGGTATACATCTTTGTATACATCTTTGGTATAGATCTTTGTACCAGAAAACAAATGCTAATATTTTACAAACTTTTCAAAATAAAGTGCTAAGAGAAATTGTCCAAGCACCGTGGTATAGTAGGAATGACGACATCCACAGGGATCTCGGAATTCCAACCATCGAAGCTGAAACTAGAAGCTTCGCGAGAAAGCATACAATCGGACATGTGAACTATACAGTCCTACAAATTTTGGATGAAAGCAATTTGTTGCGCCGACTACAAAGGACGAAACCTTTCGACTTGACGAGATAATGATTAACGGCGTTTAGATTGCGGAACATGCAGGATTTTTCAGTAGAAAGTAACCTGCCAAACGTTTTTATTTCGTGATACAAAATTTGCTTGACAAGTTATTACTTAGTTGCGATATCTACATACACTACTGTAAGCACGCTCTTGCTATTCTCATAGTGTCTATGGAAGATTTTTCACCTACCCTCGGAAAAAAAAAGAAAAAATTAAAGCAACAGTAAGTTGTTGTGTAGTAAATAAGATTCTGAACATAATACATATTCCAAAGAGCTTGACCATTTTGTATATTGGAGCGCCGATGGGTAATCCGCTTTCCGCAATGATTGCGAACCTGGCATTAGACCAACTATTGTCGACGGCATAATCGCCGTAATAGACCACCGAAGATTGGTTATATGCTGTGGATTCTTAACGGTTTCCGTCCTAAAATGCAGGTCATTATTGAGATAATGTTTTAAGACGTCAAAGTCCATCGCAAGAACGACCGTCTCTCCTTCAATTGGTACAAATATAAACAGCATCGGGAGCACTTATCAACTTTTATCTTTATCAGGTCACTTTCTTCATAAATATAGCTACGAACTTAGTGATAAAGGTATACATTCAGTGGCGAACCATCCGAATAGAGTAGTAGTGTGTTTGATGCGGTTTTCTACTGTGGGAAAATCACCAGTATATTATTTCTCTTAGAGGCACGCTTTAAGGCCAATAAAGACTCAAGTGGACATTGAGATACGATAATTTTGGCCTTATTTTGCCCCACCTTTTATCGTTATCATTATTTTATTTGCCTGACATATACAGCTGATATTAAAAATCACATGCGTTAGTCGTCGTTAATCACTTTCTACATTCAAAATTCAGGGGCGTATACTTAACTATCTCGCTTCGTTCCACTGCCTCCTACTTTATTATAATTTCGTTGAATTCTTTTTCTAAAGATATCATGCTGTTGATGCTCTGAAATAGACTTTAAGCAAATTAGTTTCCAAGTCCAATGTGATTTTAAATAAAACATCGAAAACTATAAAGCCAGCTCCAATGAGACACTTTAAATTTAACAAAAACCAGTCGGTCAACGGCACCAACAACAATCGCCATTCGCTGACATCCGGATCGGATATAGCTGCAGACATCATGTACCCGCCAATTCAACCAAAAATTCCTCCTGTACGACCGCGTTCGAGTCTCTCCACAGACGAACACCATCGCTACAAAGACCCGCACATTCGCCGACAGAAACGCTCCAACACAGTCTTCACACTGATCGGCTTCTGTGTGTTTTTAATAGTTCTCTGTGCCTTCCTGCTAGGGGCGCTGGTGTATGTAGGGAGAACGATGGCAGCTAGTGGTGGCACGTCAAGTGCAACAGTTGGACTGTCAAATGTGACAGCTGAGGTGGAAAGGCGACTGAAGCAAATTTTCGGCAACGACGACGTTGATTCCGACTTAGATTCGAAAACCAAACCAATAGTGTTATTCCGGCCGAGCCAAGTGAAATCCCCAAGTGACAAGCGAAAGTCTGCTGCACCTCCGGTGAGTGTACAAGTCATGGCGGCGTCCAAGATTATCAACCAAATCGGATTTCGACTGCCGCGGGAGCTGCGCCCGGTGCACTACAAGTTGTTCCTGAACCCGAATTTGAAGGAGAAGACCTTCTCGGGGCACATCACCATCAAGCTGGAGGTGCTGAAGCCGATTCAGTTCATCCCGGTGCACTCCAAGAAGCTGGCAGTGGAGACGCAAGAGGTGTTCGCTTTGTCGCAGCAGGAGGGCGAACCAGTCCGACTAACGCCGTCGCTGACCTTTGAGCATCCAAAATATGAGTATTGGGTTACGGAGTTTGCGGAGCCCCTCGAGGTGGGCAACTACTCGCTAAAGTTGGCCTTCAACGGCAGCCTGACTGATCGAATTGTGGGCCTGTACCAGAGCTCGTACAGGGACACGAGAACAAACGACACTAGGTGCAGATTTTCTTCTGTTTTCTTGCATTTTCTTGAGATTGGGCGTTGATTTTCATTGGTACTTACGTATTCTCTGTTCCAGATGGATAGCGACATCGAAATTCGAGCCGACGTACGCTCGGCAGGCGTTCCCCTGCTTCGATGAACCTGCCCTGAAGGCGTACTTCCAGGTGACGCTGGTGCGCCCCAAGGATGGTGGGTATCATGCTCTTTCGAACATGAATCAAGTCGTAGGTCATCCCTAGGTTAAGTCGTAGACTGAAAGTATTAACTGACATCTTTCCAGAGCCAAGTGGAGAATGGGGACGTCGTCGAGGTGACCTTCGCCGACAGTGTGACTATGAGCACGTACCTGACCTGCTTCATCGTCTCGGACTTCGATTATAGACTGAAAAGGATTACAGCGCCTGTTGGATCGAACTTCGACATGAGAGTGTTTGCCACGCCGGCACAGATCGAGAAGGCCACTTACGCTCTGAATGTGGGAGCGTCCGTCATTGAGTATTACATTTCGTACTTCGATCTGGCATATCCTCTTCCCAAGTTGGGTAAGGTGATGGTAGGTTTTTCTTGAACTTGTTGTGAGAGTACCACTATTTGCAGATATGGCTGCCATTCCGGACTTTGTGTCGGGAGCGATGGAACACTGGGGCTTGGTGACCTATCGGGAGACTGCGCTGCTGTACGATGAGAATACTAGCTCTAGTGCGAACAAACAACGTGTGGCCACCGTTATTGCTCATGAGTTGGCTCACATGTGGTTTGGAAATCTGGGTAAGTAGTTAACTAATATTTTCAACGGTGGGTCTTACGCATATAAGTTCTTGATCAGTATGAACAGGTTGTTTCCTTGTGGCGCACTATATCATTAATAATATTTGTGAGAAGGGTGTGTTACACTGCGACATAATGGTCTATTGTGTCCCCTACTAATGCCTTGTAGAGGTTTGTTCCCTCATTAGCGTTCCCCTCGCATTACAATTCTTTCCAGAATTAGATTTGAGAGGCTTGTGCTCTTACTTGTTTTCGGCGAGAATAGACCACCCTTAGAGCACCTTCTTTGCAGCAGAAGCGGGTCTATGGTTCGTGTATCCTCATCTGATGTTTGGTGCTTGCCCAGATATTTCATTCTTTTTTGGGTTATTGCTAAGTAAGAATGTGCTCCGGAGTATCACTGGACTTGTCAAAGAATCTGCAGAGTCCAGCTATACCTAGTTTCTTTAGGTGTTCCTTGAGTTCCCAGTGCCCCGTTAGGAAAGCTATTAGGAGGCGTAGATTATAATTATTTACGGATTCGGTTATAATTCCCTAGTAGCGTTTCGCTTGCCTCATACCTCAAGTTTTGATACAGGTACTTGCCCTGCTTGCTGCTTGATAGGGGCGGCAAATGCTTTAATGGCTGCTTGACTGTCTGTCATTGCTATATCTCAATTCCTGTAGTTTCTTTCAAGTTTGATTTGGACGCATCTATCTATGGCATATGCATATTTTGGCCTCAGAGATGCTGTTTCTCTTGCCCATGGGTTCAGAGTACTTTGCGCTTGGCTCGAATATTCCTGCACCTTCCTCACTTCTTCTCTGTATACCACCTTATCATGTGGTTTTTCAGCCTGTATACTGTGGGTACATTGCTTCAGTTCTTTTTATTGCTGAGCTTCGATAGAAAATTTATTTCAAATTTGAATTTGCTAATGCTGTCGCTAGGGATCGCTAGGAGGGAAGATTTTTTTTACAAAGTGACTCGAATTCTCTTGTTAGGATGTACTTCTCTCTTCAGATTCATTCTTTCGCCATTCTTAACCCCTAGTCTTCACTGGCAACAATTCATTGCAAGAAATATGTCAAGCAATTGAAATTTCCAATGGTGACCGCAAATTTCTTGAAAAAATTCATTTGATTTGCGGTCTCCATTGGAAATTTCGATTGCATGAAATATTTCTTGCAATGAATTATTGCCAGTGGAGACCCGGGGTAAGGTGGTGTAGGTGGGTTGTCATCAGTAAGGTCGAGGCTCAAGAAAGCGGCAGCTTCGACTGGGTGAGTCCATAAGAATCTTGGTGTAAGTGTTGTGGGATGCGACGGACAACTGAGCAAATGGGCGGTGTTATGTGGTCACGAGCCGCAGTCTGGGCATTGATCAATGATACTGTCTCGTAAGCGGTGCATATAATTGTTCAGCATGGAGCTCCAGCCGGATCGCAGTTGGGCAAGTGTGGATCTGGTACGTCTGGGGAGCTGTTCTTTACTATGATGTATCGGTGGAGGACGGCCGCCTTGCACGATGTTAATCTGGCGGTTATCAAGCGCAGTTTGGACAGCGTGAATAGAGTTCAAAGCCAGTTGGTGACACGCTGAGATAAGTGGTGTATGGTTTATAAACCTATCAACCTCTTCACGGTATGAGCGGAAGTCAGATCGAATATGCCTCGGAGGTGTAGGGAGGCTGAGTAGATCTCTGTTCGGGTGATCGGGACTGTTGCAAGTCAGTAAGAACTGTTTCGATAGAAGTTCGTTATGCTCTTTGACTTTGAGCAACTTTGTTTCCTGATGAAGGTGACATACGGTGACATACGGTGACAGCCTGTGATAATGCGTAGAGCAGCATTTGGAGCTTATGCCAGTTTGGAGTTTATGCCATTGAGTATCACTGAAGCGTGGGGTCCCGATTGGTGCCGCATAGTTGAGAACCGATCTTCCGATTGCTTGATATGTGGTGAGGAGAGTTTCTTTGTCTTTCCCCCATGTGCTTCCGGCCAGGAGATCTAGGGGTAAGATCGTTTTGATTGCGCAATCCTCAACCACAAGGTACAATGGACTGAGCTCCAGGAGTACCTCCATGATTGTGGTTGGGCAAGTTCTTATGGTAATGCAGACTTATTTAGTGTCTCCCTCGTTGTGACTAAACTGGCTCGTTTTGCCCATGCTCTGGCTTCATAGGTGATCATTGTCCTCCTCCCAACCATTAGTTACATCCGTCTTAGATTGCTTGCACTGCATCCCCAAGATTTACGCACTACACTTCTGCATACCATTAGAGTGCGTGTAGCATGCGTTTACTGTCTAGGCATATCGCTAGATATTTAACTTCTTTGACTAGATCGTGACTAACAATGTGATAGGTTTCAGTCGCTCGAGTTTTCTTTTTCTTGTGAAAGTTATTATAGTTGTTTTAGCCGGGCTTATGTTTAGCACAGCTGAGTGGCATCATTCCTGAGTTACTTTTAGCCCCCTTTGTATGATATCACACAGGGTTTCTTCAAACTTACCTCTAGCGATCAATACTATTTCATCAGCATAGACTTGATAATTAATGGCGAGGTTGGTTAACTTATCAAGAAGTTCGTTCACAATAAGACTCCACATTAGGGATGTTAGCACCCCACCCTGTGGGCATCACCTTGCCGGTTTGACATTGATTGTCCCTTGAGACGTATGAGTCTCTGCTGATCTTGTGTTCAACAGCTCGCACATCCATCTGAACTGTTCTATTGATCTTTCCTTTCCAGGGCTTGTTTGATGGCTCCATGTGGAGTATTATTAAATGCCCCTTCTATGTACAGAAATGCAAAGTACTATTTTTTTCGTGCCATGTATCAGTATTCAGTATCACTTCAAAGATAGAGAAAAGTGAGCTGATAATCTGAAGATAACCCTGGTTAACACTGATTGTATTGAATCCAAATAATTTAATGTTGCTGATTCCGATTATAGCATTATTTTGATAGATTACTTACAACCAATAAGCCCCCCTTCCAGCCAGCTAGGTTAGTAGATAGTTGAGTTCATTTGCGCACACTAAGTTGGTTTATGTCTCTTTTCTCTTGATCGCGCAACCTAAGTTGATGCTTCCGCAACTGCGACGTCCCTCTGCGGTTGATTCGAATATTTTCCAGGTCGATTCGTTGATGCCCATCCGCTTTGATTTTTCCGATAGTTTCATTGTTTGATTGTTCTTTTAAGGATTGGACAAATGATGCTAATGTTCCATTCATTGAGCACATTTTCATCCGACCATATTTTGCAGATGAGTCTGTATATGCTTCTTACCAAGGCTTCTCCCCCTGCTTTCTATGCCGTTCGCTTTAACAGCCTTATTCGACTAAAGCTCAGATATCGCTATCGTCACATCGGTAACCTAAGAAACTTCCAACTGCTTTCAGAGGTACAGGGGTGATGAGTATTTTTTATCTTTGCCAAGCACCAGAGTGCTGGCTATGCATCTTTGGTTAGGTTAGGTGAGGTCGCTTTCCTGGTAGAGTCAGGACACATATTGACCAAGGTTAAGTCGATTGCGATACCACATGTTTAAGAGCCGGAAGTTGCCGGGAACCTTAAAAAGAAAAAAGCTTCGCCACGGCAGAAGAACACCTCACCTGAGCTAGAATATGATTCCCACACTTGGACTTGATAAACTGTAGAAAAGGTTGATGGGCTATTATATAGTAATAAAATAATAAAACCGCAGAACTTAACACTTTAGAGCACCTTCAGAATCTTCATTGCTTGGACCTGCTCTTACTACCAGCATACTAGCTCCGAAAGATCCATTCTCATCCTTCTCAGATATATATATATATATATTTATGTACCCAGTTTACTTATTTCTCTCGCTTGATTCCAGTAACAATGAAATGGTGGAATGATCTCTGGCTAAATGAAGGTTTCGCCACTTATATTGAATACTATGGCGTGAATAGCGTTCATCCCGAATGGAAAATGGTAAATCTGATTTATTTCCTGCGTCACATACTCTTCTTAATCGCTCCGCTCTTTAGTTGGATCAATTCACAATCTCCGAATTGCACAGTGTCTTTAAATTAGACGCAACCTTAGCCTCACATCCTATTGTGCAGACAGTCGAGAGTCCCGATCAAATTACCGAACTCTTTGATAGCATCACATACTCCAAGGGAGCCTCAGTCATTCGTATGCTGGAGGGATTCGTTACTGATAGTATCTTCACAGAAGCTGTTCACAATTATTTGTATCGTTATCAATTCACCAACGCTGAGACTAATGATTTCTGGAGTGAATTTGAGACTTTCAATTTGGATTTCGATGTCAAGTAAGTTTATCTCATTCGAATTATAAAGAATTAAACTTGATGAATACATTGCATTGCAGAGACACCATGAATACCTGGACTGTACAGATGGGTTTGCCAGTTGTGGAAGTGACTAGAGTTTCTGCAAATCAATTCAAACTTACACAAAAAAGGTTCTTCTCGAATCCAAGCGATTATGATGAAACCTACACTGATTCTGAATTCAAGTAAGTAGACGGGAAGGATGTGGGTGGAGATTGTTTTATGAAACGTTAATCTTTGTAGCTATCGCTGGACAATTCCAATCACGTATATCACCAGTGCTAATCCAGTTACCCAGCGTACTTGGTTTAAGTACGACGATGCTGAGCGTATGTAGTTTTTATTTTTACATTGTCTCCGTAGTGAACTTGTAATCCTTTTGAATAGTTACCGTCGACCTGCCATCAGCCGTCGATTGGATCAAGATAAACAAAGACCAGGTTGGCTACTATCGTGTGAATTACCCAGAAGACATCTGGCAGCAGATCAACACCGCGTTGGTGAATACCCCGACAGCCTTCTCCATTTTGGATCGTGCTCACTTGCTGAATGACGCCTTCACGCTGGCCGATGCCACACAGTTGTCGTTTGATATCGCCTTAGATCTAACCAAGTTCCTGCAAAACGAATTGGAATACGTGCCATGGAGTGTGGCTTCATCGAAACTTTCATCTACAGGCAGTCTGCTATACTACACTGATGTCTTCAAGAGCTTCAAGACCTACGCTAGCACGTTGCTGAATAAAGCCTACGAGGATGTTGGCTGGGAAGTTGATGCAAATGATCATTTAAAGAAGTAAGTTGCAGTAGGAGGGAGGGCTTTCATGACTCTTTGATCACATAAATCTTACAGTCTACTGCGTGTGGCAATCTTGGATACTGCCTGTTCCTTTGGTCATGCAAACTGCCTACAGGAAGTTGGCACCAGATTTATCAGTTGGTTGAATAATCCCAGTGAAAGGCCAAAGCCAGATCTTCGTACCATCATCTACTATTACGGAATGTCATCGGCGGGTACTGAGGAGAACTGGGAACAGTTGTGGAATCTGTTCAAGGCTGAAACCGATGCCAGTGAGAAACTAAAACTAATGCAGGGACTGTCAGGAATCAAGGAACCGTGGATCCTAAAAAGGTAAGTCAAAACGCTTAGTCTACTTTTTTTCTTACCTCAGTCTCTATACAGATTTATTGATTTGGCTTGGGATGAGAGCAACGTTCGTAGTCAAGATTACTTCACATGCCTGCAGTACATTGCACGCAATCCTGTCGGCGAGAGTATTGTATGGGACTACGTTCGCGAGAATTGGGAGCAGCTGGTCGACCGCTTTGGTATTAACGAACGCTACTTAGGCCGGCTAATTCCAACGATCACAGGACGTTTCATCACCAATCAAAAACTTGAAGAGATGCAGGTGTTCTTTGAAAAATATCCTGATGGCGGAGCAGGTACAGCGGCACGCAAAGAAGCATTGGAAACAGTGAAATTCAACATTAATTGGGTGAAAGCGAATAAGGACAAGATTGCAACTTGGTTGGCAAACAATTAACGTGTACCCGTGGGAGAGCTGAATGATTGATGTGAATTTATTAGCTTTAGGCAAATTTTGTTGGCATTTTGTTGCGTAGGTTTTAATTGAACTTTAAGTTTATCCTGTATGTATGGCAATTTTATTGGAAGTTCTAAGAATTTTCATGGGAATTGCGTAGTATTTTTTGAATTAAAGGATGCGATGAATTTGTACATTGAACGTTTGGTATTCTTTTGTGTTGCTTATGTCTGAACATCCACGTTAATGTGGATTGGTGTTTATACTGTAGTAGCTGGTAGCTGTTGAAAGCTAATTGAAAAATGAACTAAAAACGAATGTTGTTGTGTTTAGGTGACCCAAAGGTGATACATCTAAGTTCTGTGCGCAGGAGTGCCGTGAAAAACTATCTAGAAATTAAAAATTGCGATCAACTTATTAACCAATAAGAAGAAAATTACGAGCAACCAAGCAACAACAAGTTTTCGATAATAATACACGAGTGGAATCCTCTAAGGTGATAGTTGATAGTTGACACTTTCGATAGTCAAAGTTGATGATCACACTTTGTTAGCTCTTCGTAAAATGATCGTAAAGAATTATTTAAAACTTGGCAGCACAGCTTTTTAAAATGTCATTTTCTTGCCAGTGGTATCGCGCGCCGGTTGCAGCTGTAATTGTTTATTTGTTTCACGTTATTGTTTTATTACATTTGGTGTATGCGAAATATAGCATAGTATAGCATAGCATTTATACAACGCCTTCCACTTAGAATGTCCAACAATCGCAAGATATACATAAAAATCTAAATTAAATAAATTTGGCGACACAAAAAATATGAATTTTTTTTCCATTGGATTTGAAAGTTCCAAAATATTAGTTATTTCTTAAATTAGATCAAAGCAGTCGTACATTAGAATTATGTTCATCAGCATTTGCTTTATAAAATTATTGCGGATTTGTAAACATTTGCCTACAACTTCGCAAATAGTATTTTTTTACTAATAATCGTAAAAAAACAGAATGGCTGTATATGGAAGTGACACCTAAATAGCTGTCACACAAAAACGATCGCAAAAATGTCATGATCGAGCTAATGGTTACCTTATGTCGTTTTCCATTGGTTTCACTCCCGATTTCACTCCTTTTTGATTCCAATGGAACATGTGAGATCATCCTCTGATTAATTCTACATATGTATGTGTGTTGGTGACTGTCTGATTTTTTGTTTACATTTTTTACAGATAAACAAAGCAAAAAATGGCTTCTTTTTGCCCAATGGAAAAGGATATTAGCCATCCCAGCATGTTTTTAGTAACATATTATCAATTTGTTAATTATATCTGTGTAAAATTTGATTCTACTAACTTGCCCCAACTGAGAAAATAAAATAAACAAAGGAATGCGTCTAATATATGACTTTGACAAGTAATCCGATGTAAGGGTTTATATGTGTAATTGAATTTTGAAAGCACTCCCAAATGAAATCCAGAACAGAAAAACACTCCCGGAACAGCACTCCAAACAACCAATGGAACATGATTGGGAGTGGGATTCCACTCCAGAATCGTGTTAACATTAATCTTACCCAAGACAACGATTTTCGGGTCTGTATATGAAACGTTTGCGGATGCTATTGGAATGAAGACACCCATTGCGGACAAAAGTTGGAATACGCTGCAAATCCTGAGTGTTTGAACAAACTCTTCTTAAGACCCATTTGTAAAATGTATACACCCGTCAGGTTCCGAAAACTGGCGCAGGCTAGCCCAACTTACTGCAGTACAGAGTATAGGAATCTTCAGAGCAATTCAATACCTACTCGACTCTACATACTAGAAATCAGAATACGATGCAAAAATCACAGCAAATTCGCCCCAACTAGTTCGGACACCACCTATGGAGTAAGTATGCACGGAGACCTGATATCACCTGAGTTTCATACCACTACACCAAATATTAGTCTTTCGTAATAATTTCTTCTCTTTATTTTCAACCTACGCCGTGCAATTACATTGAAAGAGCTAAACCTGACATTAAAGAAAAAAGAAAGTATCATAAAGCTGTTGGCTTAATCTGAGACAGTCGGGCTTAGGAGATAATCCAAAAAAAACTAAATTGATTTTGATCATAGTTTTAACATTCTGTTAAATTGAACTTACATATTCTGTGGCCACAAGTAATAACCGCCTAAGTCGGTTTTCACAGATTTTCAGAAAACAAGTTTGAAGTTTTCCTTTTTACCGAAAACGTATGGGATTCTGGAATTTTAGTCTTGCTTCTTTGTCCAAAACTCGGTTACGACAACAGATAATAGAGTCAAAAATTAACAGCATAAACTTTGAATAGCAAACAATCTTCTGGCACCCTTAACTCAATGTTGTCCTAACTCGACTTAGTCGGTTATGGTTTGTGGCCACAGATACATACATACATATATACACTTGAACGAAAGTCGAAACAAGCTAACAGTTCTCGTTTCACTCCGACGACGAAGACTAATTGCATTTTTTGCTTCTGCATAGCAAATACCAATGATCCTACCAGCTATTTGATATCCTTCTGCGACGGGTACTATATTTGGACAAGATCATATGAAACAAGCGATCCGAACATTGGAAACAAAAAAGATGTCAGTGCTTAACACCATTCCGGCCAGATTAGCCATCAATTCCCGCTGACGTTTTGCGCCCACTTATATGGGAACGGTGGGTACATCGAGACCTTCCCTTAAAAATGAAGAAATAAAATTTAATGGCTGGTTTAGTGATGTGTCAACTCGAGTTCATAAACCGGTTCAAACTGAGTGACAGCTAAACCAAGTTAAACCGAGTTGCATTAATATTAAATCGAGTTTGCAAAATGGAACGATGGAACGAACCGAATAATCAAATGCCAAAACTACATTAAACCGAGTTGAACACAGGATTCGCTTTCAGCTGGTTACGATAAGTAAACATAATGCACTAACACATGAATGTACCCGTATATTAAGTCGAGTTGGAAAACAGTCTATTGTTTTTATACAAAACGCGTTGCACCGCTCGATTCCATACCTATTTGGAACTCGGTTTCGGTTCGGTTGCTCATCAGACGGTGCTCCTGTTTTCTCTAATTCTGGTTTTTTTATTCACATAGTTATGTTATTTCTTTTTTGTGTGTGCACTGTTTTGTTGTGTGTTCCATCGAACCCAGTCAATTGAGCGTATACACACCGCGTTAAACCGAGTTGCAAACTGATTAAATATCTATTTTGAATTCGTATTCGGTTCGGTTTTAGTTTAGTTTAGCCACTGTCACATATGTGGCATCATTTTGTTACAAATCGAGTTAGTCAACCCGGTTTGCAACTCGGTTTGCTTAAATTCCAACTCGAGTTAACTCGGTTTGAGAAATTTTCGGTTTGGTACATCACTAGGCTGGTTGGCTGTCTAGAGTGTGAGTGACATCGTCTATCACTTCCGGCAAATATATCTCAGAAAATATCAAGCCGTCACAATAAGCAAAAGTTCGGCAAACATTCAAGGGTATAACCATTACAAGATGCTTCTAAATTCCACCATCCAGATCTGGAATAAAACTGTAGGTCTGCATGAAGCTTTGTGCTAGACCTAGGACTGATGCATCTAATAATTGTTTGTCTCCTTGTAATAGGCGCTCTTACATATCAGAGATTTTGGCGATGATACTAACATTGATGAAGCGGCTTTCATTTTCCATCGTTATCCTGCACTTTGACAAGGATGCCAAATTAGCTTTGACGTTGTATATTCCCATCACAGACAACTTTGAAATAGATAGGAAGATGGTGGGTATCAATTTCCAGCTTGGGTCTTATATTTAATTTTTTTTTTAAATGGACGTGGTTCTAAGGAGTTCTCCCAATAGGCCTTTTAATGTTGTATGTATTTAATTTATTAAAGGCGAGAAGCTTATTCCAACTTCTCCCTGCAGAGTGTTAGCGGTAAAGCAAATAAGTTTCAGTACTTCTAGTGTCTCTAGAATAATGTGTTTTACCAGTTGTGAGAATGAAAATGACTCAAGGCTTTTCACGATTCGGTGATATGTACTATAGTAGCTCTAAACCTTTACCTTGGGGTTTGGCATCAGTATCTTTTACTTAAGAAACACTCATGTTGTGCTAGACAAACTAGAACCGAAAGCAATCTAGGATTGCCCAAATTTGAGGTCTTAAGAAAATTATCCTTATGGCTTTAACAGTCAAGGAAGTTAAACTTAATTTATGTGTAAGAAAAATTTTACGCAAGAAACAACACAGAAGAGAGGCGGCTTTTGGAAAACTCGGATAAAGATAGCTTTAAAGAGCAATCTACAATTCCTTGCAAAATACCTTTTAGCAAACAGAAATTTTTAGCATTAGAATTTAATACTCAGAAGATTATACAAATTTAAAAAAATTAACAAGGTAGGTACATAATAGAGATAGATAAGCATTACTTCGTGTTAGTGGCTGTAGACATAACGCATCCGTATTTCGCGAAGGCAACAAATTAAAGAAATCGTACATTCCACCGTCAAGGATGGTCATCATACACTCATACATATACACAAATACTACTCCGGGTATGAAAGCCCAAAAGGCATGATGAATGTTTCACTTTAACAAATTCAACATGCTGTCTGCCTTCCGTATTCCATAAAGATCATCACTCCTCGCACATCCTTGGTACCGTGAGGGAAGCTTTAATATTTATGGCTCATTAGCTGTAACTGGATGGTTACGGTGCCACACGACGAGTACCATCTGGTGTTGATTATCAGACATTTTATTATAATTTGTTCCGAAAGCAACAGCAACTGATTTCATTTCTTCCAACAAATTGACCATCTAAGTAAGACCCACCGAAGCGCAAAGTTGACTGACCTCCCTTACTCTTACTGCTTCCAAGATCACAAACGGCCAAATTTCCTCAAGTTGTAAAAGCTTCCACTTTATCTAATAAAATTAGATACAATCAATTCTACTCAACCTACAGCGGGCTTTCCTACATTTCATCTTTAACGGTGGCATATTTTGCAGTACTAATGCCGTCGCAATGATGGTGTTCACTAGAATTCAAATGAACAGGAGTGTACCTACCAAGGACGATATTTTAAAGAAGAAGTTGATATTGATGAGAAGATGTATCGCTTGGTGCGGAAAGGGAAGAGTGAAAAGAGTAGCGAGCATCCAATTACTGTGACCAGTAATCCGAGAATTTCTCCACAAAATTGACTATTGCCTTCCAATGGATACTCATCCTGAAGGAACATTTCTGCGACTGCACTTGTTTGTGACTTGCAGTTTTTTTGAATTTTTTTTTCTGCAATCCTGCATTGGACTGAAATCGATTTCACTAAAACCTTAGAGTCACATAAATTGCTGAGTTTCTGCAGTACTGGGCGTAGGCGGCGATGTGGGTTATGTATCCTTTTCATTTACTGAAGTGAAGGGACACCAAGGAATGACATTTAACCAATTATGATTTTAAAACTTTGTGTTGAATGAAATGGAATTGTATGGTTTCATTACAAATGTGACAAGTGAATGGTTGGTTGGAGATCAATTTCATAAACCTAATGGACTGGTTCTGTCATACATAATAGACAAGGTCGGCGTATTTAATTAATTTATTAATTTTTTCGAACATTAATTAGCGAGAGATTTTACAAGGGAGAGTCCAGACAGGTAAGTTTAATTTAAAATTTCTTGATAGGACTCTTGGTTGTTCCTATAGCTCCAGTGCAGAGACATTAATTTATGTAATAATGAACTCAGGAGTTCATAGCATTTATTTGGCTCAAACAGATTGTATCTACACCTACTTATTTTTGTCTTAGGTAAATTACCACATTAAACAAAAAAGTGCGTGACAAAACCTTGCACTTTCATTTAATGTACGCCATTAAGAGTGATTTAGCAGAAAACTTGTACTCGATTATTGCATTAAGTTTTTGTTGCTGGCATTTTCATGGGCTATGGACTTTTGGAATTTTACAAAAGTTGGTAGTTCTTCTGAAAAGAGTTAAAATGGTCAGGTTTCTAGGTACCATTTTTCTGAGTTCTTTGGAATAAATGTCATAAGCCTTATGCTGTCGATTATATGTACAGAATGTTTTGGATTCGAACTTCAAACGTGAGCTTGGCCTCTGTCCCACTACACACTAAGAAAGAATATATTTGAATATGTTTGGAGGCATTTCAATTACCTGCTTGGATAGACTCGTAAAACAAACATTGCGTACAAAGTATTACCATTAAATAATTATATATAGAGAAAGACACTGCCCCACAGATGCAATCCAAAGTATAAGGATCATAATGAAAAAAACAGCGTGATTCTTTAAAGGATTTGCATATTGTATTGGTTGACTTTGAAAAGGTATGCGACAGACAACCACGAAATCTGATATGGGTGGCGCTAAGACATCGAGAGGTTCCAGAAACCTATCTACAGATGATAATGGATATATGAAGGAGCAAAGACAAGAGTAAGATGTCCCGCTGGAGTAACCGAAGAGTTCCCAATCAAATCGGGGTGTACCAGGGAAGCGTCTTAAGTCCTTTGCTCTTAACTACAGTCCTTGAGTATCTACTTGAAGGTAAAGTGACGGACCACAAGGTACATCAATTATTCTTTGCTGACATAGAGCCATCATAAGTGAAGATCCCACATCCCTGCGACGAGCACTTGATGTGTGTGTGGACGTTTTGGAGGGAAATGGGTATCGCATTAGTTCAAAAAAAAAAGAGTACATACTTGTGCTGCCCGTTCTCTGATCAACTCACACCTATTCCAGACATTTATTTGAAGGATACAGTGTTTCCCAAGTTAAAAAAGTTCAAATATCTGGGATCTATGGTCAATAGCAAAACAACCTGTGATGACGACATCAATCATCGCGTAAGCGTGGGGTGGATGAAGTGGCGAAAAAACTCCGCTATTTTCTGTGATCGAAAAATGCCCCCTAAGTTGAAAGGAAGGCTCTACACCACAGTTGTGCGTCCAGCGCTCACATACGGTTCACAATGTTGGACGATGTAAAAAAAGTATGAGAATAAGTTAACGCCAGCTGAAATGAAGATGCTTCGCATGACAACAGGAGTGACAAAGCTTGATCAAATAAGAAGTTCGAACATCCGTGGAAGCCTTCACATCAAGGAAACCATCTTACGAAAAATAGAGCACGACCGAATCAGTTGGTATTGCCACGTTCAAAGAAGAGATGAGCCCTGTTAAAAAGGCAATATCAATGAACGTTCCAAAAACATCGCGAGGCAGGAGAGTAGGCCTATAAACGCCTGGATCACATAAATGCAACGAAGCCAACATTTGATAAGCCTCAGTAACCCAGTGACACGAAATCGGTAGACCTGCCGATATTTTCGGAGGTCAAATAGGCGAACCCCCTACTAAAAGATTTGGTCTTTTGTAGGCGGCGCAGTAAAATTCTCTCATCAAGAATTTGAAGGACTGAATTGCTGATTTGTCCTTGTAATCGATCTTCCTACTGACTTGCGATATTTTTAATTTCATCTTCGACTGTCGCACACGAGCAACGCCGTATTTAGTACATTGCTCGTATGCTTTGTCGAGGAGCGCGTAGAAACAATCTTTGTTGGCAGGTTCGTTTTGTTCCGCGGGGGCATGATTGCATATCAGCCTTATGTTGGTGATTTTAGCCTTGATGGGGAAGCTTACGACTTCTTGCCTAAGTCTGTCGCGTATAGCAAATCCGCATCCGGAAAAGCGCTGCTTGTTGTATCTGTAGCAATCATCGTGGTAGATGCTACCGTTTTTCATCTTCTTTTTGCCGGCCCATCCCATCGCACTTTCTGGATGGCGGTTATATCTACTTTATACCAGTCAAGTGGCTCTGCTAATTGTTCGGCTACACGTAGTCTGGTAAGGGTCCGAAGATTCCACGTACAGATCCAAAGGTCCATGTCTTTATTTCATTTGCTGGCGTCGTCAGCACTTGAATCCTCCTTATCCGAGGGTTTTGGTTGTTGCTGAACCATTACTTTTTACATGGTAGGGAAGTTACCTCGACGGCACAACCCCCAACCTGTAGGGCCAGTTTCTTTTGTTATACCACTAGGACTCGGAGCCGGGTATACCGATGTTAGTAGTCCACTACGGGAGTGTGAGCGCTGCCAAGTCTATTCCAGGTCTTGACTAACCTTAGAAATTCTTTTCCTACCTGTGATCTGAATACGTCGAAGCAGCTCGCTCAAGGTGTTCGTTAAGGTCAACCAAACTGTATCTGTCACACCAGCGGTAGGCCTAGGTTAAGTGAAAACGCTTGTGTTTTCTTGTAATCGCATGTACTACCGTTTGACCACCATCACATCATTTGATCACTTGTAATTATAAAATATTCTTATCAAAATTGCACTATAAATAAGTAAAATATGCTAGAGGCAAATATATTTCTTTTCTCACGTCTTTTTTCTAAACAAAGAGGATGACTGTATGGATTCTGATTTGACAGTGCCATCTGGTGTGACAATACCAGAGTTAACCGAGATACTAAGGAGGTGCATATTCTAATTTTATTGGATTACTTGGTCTTCCATTCAAAGCTGTGATGTAGTAGGCGAGCATTTTCCTTCTGGAAAAAGCGGAGAATTTGGTTTTATTCACATTGGACTGAGTCCTGTCTTTCATTAGTGTTCTACTGAGTGCAATAAGCTTACTGATTAGTTTGGTACTTACTGGTGCTTAGTCTTTCATATTAATAAGTCCCTTCTGTTTTCTTGCTCTATTTGCTATTTTCAAAAAGCATAACTAATTAATTTTGTTCACCTAGTCCAGTAGAGTCAAGTTTGACACATAGTTTTTGACGATTCTGTCCGTCCATGGATTAGTTCTTTTTAGGCCTTAAATTTTCAACCAGAAGGATGGGCACATTCAGGGGGCAAATCACGTAACTTTTCAGACGATTATCGTTTGGACGATAGTAATCGACTAAATGGAATCGACTAATAACGTTTGCAGTTTTTGCTATAGTTCAAACATACATTTAGGCGTTATACAGCCAATAGTGCGCAACCAACTGTTGTAGGGAAATATTAACCGCTATGATATGCAACAATTTTTTCCATTCGTCGGTTGCTACCGTTCAAACGATGAACCTCTGAAAAGTTACGTGATTTGCCCCCAGGTTTCCAGAAGGCAATCGCCTCAGAAATCTAGGCTACATTATAACCAGCTGGCTCAGGCGATCTCAGAGGAAATAATTTTTATGGATTTTTACCGAGACGAATACAAACCAATACAAGAATTTCAAAAATTCCGGTTGCTGAAAATCTTTTAAATTTCAATAAAATCTTGATGAAATTATCTATTCCAAATTATTTTGACCATAGAATAATTTATTTTCCGAGTTAAATTTGTGTTCAAGGTGTAGCATTTTGCCTTCAAATATTGCGAGGGAAAAGTTCGACACCGATGGACTGGCCAGATAAATTTTCCATTCCTTGTAATCTGATGTGCCAGAGCACTCAGAATTTGGAAGCCTGAATGTGCCCAATGAAATTTTACACATACATACAATATGTACTTATGTTTCCGAGAGTTCAAGGCAGTACAAGCATAAACATTTTATAAATCCGCCCACTGAAGTGCCCACTTTCACACATTTGATGATTTGTGAGAAAACAAAAAATTAATATGAAATGGAAAGATAATACTTTGGACGGAATAATAATACTATCTCTGGTACTCCGGGAAAAATAATAAAATGTTTACTGCAAGCTACGGTATAATAGATAGACGTAGACTTTTTTGCACACCTTTTTATTGCCAATTCTTTCATCTATCACATTGGTATATCTTCTACATTATGCTAGCTAAGCAAAAAGAAAACCATCCGAAATTATTTTTCTTTACAGACTTATTTTACTTTTGTCGTCACTGCTCAGTCCTCTTTTAATAATACGTAACCTATATCAATTTGGCTGGTCAAACGGTAGTGCATGCGATCATATGAAAACACAAGCGTTTTCACTCAGCTGAGGCCTACCAACTCCTACTCTCAACCTCCACGCGGTGACAGCCGGGTGCCTAGTACCTTAATCCAAGAAATGGGTAACCAACCCCGTTTGGCGGATTCTTGGTGGCAGCAGATGAGAGAGGGGGGGAAGAGTGCTTTTCTCACTAGAGCACTTCTTCCTGTTCCAGGCGGCAGCGGACGAATTCCCTAGACGGAGTCATCGGTGGCGTCTATAGTTCCAGTTAGGTTGAACTTAGTGAATACCTTGCGCGAGCTGCTTCGACGTATTCGGATCACAGGTCCGTAAGGAATTTCCAATGTTGGTCAGGACATTGGAATAGAGATGGTGGCGGAGGAGCCCTTAATGGGCCAACGGCAGCGCTCATACTCCCGTAGTGGACTACTGGCACCGGTGTACCCGGCCCCTCGTCCTAGGGGAATAATTAAGGAACTGGCCCTCCAGGTTGGGGGTTGTGCCGTCGGGGTAACTTCCCTACCACGTAAAAAGCCTATGGTTCCGAAACAACCAAAAGCCTCGGATAAGGATGACTCAACTAATGACGACCCCAGCAAACGAAATAAGGACAACGACCTTCGGATCTGTACGTGGAATGTTCTGTCCCTTTACAGACCACGTGCAGCCGAACAACTAGCAGAGGCCCTAGACTGCTATAAAGCAGATATTACCGCCATCCAGGAAGTGCGATGGGATGGGCCGGGCAAAAAGAGGATGAAAAACTGTGACATCTACTACGGTGATTGCTACAGAGGCAACAGGCAACGCTTATTCGGATGCGGATTTGTCATACGCGGCAGACTTAGGCAAGAAGTCTTAAGCTTCCGACACGTGAGCGAGCGTATTATGACTATCCGGATCAAGGCTAAATTCGCTAACATAAGCCTAATATGTGTTCATGCCCCCACAGAAGAAAAGGACCCTGCCACCAAAGAGTGTTTCTACGAGCTCCTCGACAAAACATACGAGCAATGTCCTAAATACGACGTTAAAATCGTATTGGGCGATTTTAACGCCAAAATAGGAAAGGAAGACCTCTTTGGTAGGGCAATCGGTAAGCATAGCCTACACGACACCACGTCTGATAACGGACTAAGGCTAATTGATTTCGCTGTGGAGCGAAATGTCACCATAGCAAGCACATGGTTTCCTCATCTCGATATTCATAAGCAGACATGGCGGTCCAATGATCATGTCACGATCAACCAAATTGATCATATTGCGATCGACGTAAGGCATGCCTCCAGTATTCTGGATGTCCGGACCTTCCGAGCGGCCAACATAGACTCGGATCATTACCTTGTTGTAGCCAAGGTACGAATGCGGATATCCCAATCTGAGCAACAAAGAAGAATTACTGTGAGAAAATTTAACGTCGAAAAGCTACAATCGCAAGAGACCGCCAGACTCTTCGCTGAACGCGTATCCCGAAATCTCTCAATCACCCCTATACCGCCAGCATCAAGTGCCGAAGACCAGTGGCAACGCTGCCAACATGCCATCAGAAACGCCGCGACTGATGTGCTGGGTCTCGCTCGACCACCACCGCGAAACCCCTGGTTTGACGAAGAATGCCGGCGAGTGCATGCAGCAAAACAAGAGGCATATAAAGCGGCGCTGCAAAAGAAGACGAGAGCTGTTCGTGAGCTCTACGATCAAAAGAGACGGGAAGAAAATCGGCTTCTCCAAAAGAAGAAGAAAGAGCATGAGAAGCGCGCGTTTGAGAATATCGAGAGTCTATACTCCAGGAACAATGTACGGAAGTTTTACCAAAAGGTAAAAAGAACGTGTCAGAGAAGTAATACCCGTACAGAAACCTGTAGAGATGAAAATGGAAACCTCGTAGTAGAATCACAGTCGGTGCTGAGAATATGGAAAAACTACTTCTGTAGACTGTATAACGGCGACGAAGACCAACATCCCGCTGTCAGGCAGAATGAACCATTCAACATAGACGATGATAGTCAAAATTTCCGTCCACCTGACCAAAATGAAGTGAGGATAGCAATATCCAAGCTAAAATTGAACAAGGCTGCTGGACCTGACGGCTTACCGGCCGAACTTTTCAAGGCAGCTGGGGATGAATTGGTAGAGTGCATACACCAACTCATCTCTAATATTTGGTCAGACGAGTGTATGCCTGATGAATGGAATCTCAGCATCGTTTGCCCGATCCACAAGAAAGAAGACCCCCTCAACTGCGCCAATTATAGAGGCATCAGTCTCCTCAACATCGCATAAAGATCTTTTCTGCGATATTGTGTGAACGCCTGAAACCTTTTATCAACAGCCCGATTGGACCCTATCAGTGCGGTTTCAGGCCAGGAAAGTCCACCATCGATCAAATCTTCACACTTCGGCAGATCCTGGAGAAAACCCGAGAATTCCAAATCGATACTCACCACCTCTTTATCGATTTCAAGGCCGCCTATGACAGCATCTATAGAGAAGAGCTTTATAAAGCCATGTCTAGTTTTGACATCCCTGCCAAACTTGTCCGTCTGTGCAGGCTGACAATGGAGAACGCTCGCTGCTCCATCAAGGTCGGTAATGACCTCACCGAGACCTTTGATGTCAAAAAAGGTTTTAGACAAGGTGACGCGCTGTCACGTGACTTCTTTAACATTGTACTTGAACGGATTGTGCGGAACTCACAAGCCAACACCCGAGGCACAATCTATTACAAGTCTGTACAACTGCTTGCATACGCCGACGATATAGACATTATCGGAAGATCTCAGCGGGCTGTCACCGGTGCTTTTGCAAGCATTGAGGCGGAAGCGGCCAAAATGGGTTTGGCGATAAACGAGGGCAAAACCAAGTAGATGCTGTCAACTAGAAGGGAAAACCAACACCGACGAATTGGACAAAACGTCACCGTGGGCAGCTATAACTTCGAGGTAGTTAGGGACTTTGTCTACCTTGGCTCTGCTATAAACTCGAAGAATAAAATCAGTGCAGAAATCAATCGAAGAATAACTCTTGCCAATCGCTGTTTTTTTGGGCTTATAAGGCAATTTAACAGTAAAGCCTTATCTCGAACAACTAAGGAGACTCTATATAAGACCTTGATCATCCCAGTCCTGCTTTACGGCGCTGAAACATGGACTTTATTAAAAGAGGATGAAGATATCCTTGGTCGCTTCGAGAGAAAAATTCTTCGTAAGATTTTCGGTCCCGTTTGCGTTGACGGGTTTTGGAGGAGAAGATTCAATCACGATTTATACGAGCTGTACAGCGACATCGACCTAGTCAAAAAACTGTGTATTGGACGTCTGAGATGGCTAGGACATTTAGAGCGAATGGACACCAACGCTCCGGCCCGCAGAGTCTTCGAATCTAACCCCGAGGGACGACGCAGTAGAGGGAATCATCGCCGTAGGTGGCGCGCACAAGTTCAAGGGGACCTCGACCAACTTGGAGTGCGCAACTGGAGGCAATTAGCTAAAGACCGAGCTAAATGGAGAGGCTTGTTGGTTGAGGCCCAGGTTCACCCCGAACTGTAGCGCCACCTAAGTAAGTAAGTATGTCAATTCGGATACAATGCCTGACATGGCACACACACACATGGTTCGAAAACCCACTCCCACTGACTGATATTTTCCAGATAGAGTAGAACAATTAAAACAAATCGACTTATCATTTTTTTTCTACCCGAATATTTTGTGTCTGAAAGTAAATGAACATATAAACAGAACCACTCGTTTTCTAAACGAAATTATAGTGAATTTATAATAAAACTGTTCAAAGCCTATCAGCAGCACGACCGACCTAAGGACACATTGGGATTTAGTCTTTATCTCAAAATGGAGTAGTAACTAATCCAAGGAAAAGATTCCCAACCTACAGCTCTGATTCAATATACAATATATTGAATAACTATAAGTTACACCATAGAACTTTACATATTTCTACCGTACAATGCGATACATAACGAAAATGCCTGTTGGGATTCTACAATCAGTAAAATACTATTCTGATGCAAATCCTTTAAGAGACTATTTCCCGAGGCACGTTTTACCGATTGAATGAGTAGAGTACTCCTACTTCGCATCCCGCCAAGGCAATGTGGTTGAGGTCGGATCACATTCGCAGAATTTTTCTTATTAATGACGTAGTGGGTCTTGCCAAGACAGCAGCACCAAATCAATGTTATTTGTGATCCAACATCGTCTGCTGATATTAGCAATGTGCTGGGCTATACAATCACTGCCAAGGACATAAATCCATTGGCTCTGGAAAAGCACAAAAAAGTATCCCCAGTTCGAAGGGATAAGAACGTTTGAGGATGATGAGGGAATTCGTTTGTTTTCTTAATTCAGTTGCAGATAATTAAATACAACTTGAGTCATGGTGAGTTTTCGTTTCGCTTTCTTTTATGAGTTATGATTATAGGAAATAGGTCAGCAGTAATGAGAAGTTGACTTGGACGTTTATCTACACCACTTATGTATTTTGGGCATTCCTCGGGTGTGTTAATTAGATTACCCATCTCCCTGTAGGCTGCTCATTAATATTTTACCAAAAATATATTATAATTGTCGTACGAGAATGAGATTTGTGTATCTTCAATGTAAGACCGACCTTAAAGATGCAATCTAACTACAAGAAGTTTGGACATCCCCAATCATTACGATTTAAGAAGAAAGAACGTTTCTTGATTGATTTCTGGTGTCTTACGTTAGATACGGAAATTGATTTAATTTTAACAGTTTGTTAGTACCTATACTTTTGTAATATTTATTCCAGTAGGAACCGAGTTGAAAGGCCTCGTCATTCAGGGCTTTCGGCAATTCAGAGGTGAAAAAAATTCCTCAGGATTTTTTAAGTTCTTTGGATATTATTCATTCATCGTGAATTTTCATCGGAATTTATTTTCCCCGGAATCTGCAAATTATTTTCGAAGTCTTATTCGAATGTTTTGGCAGTTGTCAATCACCGCTGTTTTTTTTTTAAAGCTCATAAAACTCATGGGCGCGCCGTGGCGTAAGTGGTTTGTGTCAGACCACTGCGCATGAGGTTCCAAGTTCGAATCCCAAGTATTTTTGTTTATTTGAAATATTTGTTTTCAGTGAGAAAATTGTGCTTATTTTGGTAAGTAGTAAGACGCGCATTTTATTTATCATTAGTTTGGTATTGAAAGTGTTCGATTTATTCCAGATTAAAAATAAATATGTCTATAAAATACATAGCCTAGCATTTACATTATTAGCCAATGAGCAGAACCAACATGAGAAAAATGAGCAAAGGCGCATAAGAAGAAGTTTGAGAGATAAATCCAACCCCTTGGAGTTACCACGAGCATTGTAAATAAAAACAAAATAGCGTTGCGAAATTGTTGTATGAATTATAATATTATATGTTTTATTTATTAGGTTCTACAGGGTCAATAAACCAATGTTCAAGTACTTGCTGTATTTGTTCTTGTACAATCTTCCCTCAATTAAAAAACTATTTGCCGTTCCTCTGAGTGCATGTCTGCGTTTCTTTGCAGAATGTGGTTACCAGACTGCAGTCGGAAAGGCCCATAAGATTAGACTAGCACAGTGATCTTTCTCATGTCCTGACAATTTTTAAGACAAAATTATGTCCAGCCTGGATAACTATGCCGATGTCAGCGACAGAGAAGGGAAAAATAAGCCTAAACTTGTACGAGAAACACCAAATCCCACGTGTTGTAGGGTGCATAGACGAGACACATGTTGGAATAATTGCTTCAGCTCGACCAACAGTTAAGCATCTATACTATAACCGAAAAGGATTTCATAGTTTAAATGTGTTACTCGTAAATAATGTTTTGTTTGGTAAATATTTAAGTTCTATTAATTTAAATTATTTTTATTTTCCTCAGGTTTGTGATGATGAACTAAGAATTCGTTTCGTTCATGCTACATACCCTGGAGCGTGTCATGATTCACTCGTTTAGAAAGTTAGTGAATTGAGGTAGTGGATGGAACAACAATATAAAAATGGTTAAAGAAATTCCTGGCTTTTAGGTACATGATCCATTTATTTTTGATTGTAATTAGTTATAATATACATACATATGTGTTTCAAATAGGAGGCGTTAGATATCCACTGGAGCCATGGCTCTTGACTCCTCATAGGATAGCTGAAGAAAATACAGCTGAGTTTCAAATAGGAGACGCTAGATATCCATTGGAGCCATGGCTCTTGACTCCTCATAGGATAGCTGAAGAAAATACAGCTGAGTTCAAATTCAATAAAGTCCACGCGCGCTGTAGAAACATCATAGAGAGAACAAATGGGGTACTGAAAGGCAGATGGAGATGTTTACTTGGTGCAAGAGAACTGCACTATCTTCCGCAGAAGGCATATATTTTAAAAAATAATTCATTAATTGAAGTTTTTCCTCCTCTATTTGTATAAGGCGCTGCTTAAATTTTAATTTTTCCTCAATTTCCCATTTTCAAAGCCCTTCCATTTCTAGGTTGTTGCGTTTTGTTTCCTCCAAGACAAATTTTTATTGGTCAGAAAGCTGATCAATGCTGAGTCTGACGATGGATGTGTAGCTGAACACTCAGACCTGTGTAAGCACATCTGGGTGAACTTCAACGCGCATATGTTTAACCGAATGACGAGGCATCTCTTGTTGACCTGATTGGCTGAAATATGCATCTCAGAAGTCTAGCAAGAATTCCTCAGAAGGAGGACGTGCGGCGGATGAATTCTCCCGATGGAATCAACGGTGACGTCTACAGACCAGCGTATACCTTACCGGAAGTACTTCAACATATTTGGAGCTGAGGTCTGTAAGGATTTTCAATACTATGTCAGGGTATTGAAAAAGAGATTTTGGCGGATGAACCCTTAAGGGGCCAACGGCAGCGCTCATATCCCCGAAGTGGGTTACTGTCATCGGTGTATCCGGCCCCTCGTCCTAGGGGTTGCAAAAAAAGGATCTGGTCCTCCAGATTGGCGGTTGTGCCGTCGGCTTAACTTCCCTACCACATAAAAAACCTTCGGTTACGAAGCAACCGACAGCCTCGGATACGGATGATTCTACTGTTGACAACCCATGCAAACGTAAAAAGGACAACGATCTTCGTGTCTGCACGTTAGGTCCCTCTACAAACCACGTGCAGCCGAACAATTTGTGGAGGCCCTAGAGTGTCTCAAAGCAGACATTACCACCATCCACATTACATGGCTCTCCCTTGATCGAAAAACTGTCAACCAAATCGATCACATTGCGATCGACGCAAGGCACTCTTCCAGTATTCTGGGTGTCCGGACTTTCCGAGGAACCAACGTGGACTCGGATCACTACCTAGTCGTAGCCAAGGTACGGATGCGGATATTCAGAATGGAGCGAAATTAACGAAATACTGTGAGAAAATTTGACATCGGGCGGCTACAATCGCAAGATACCGCCAGAGCCGATCGAGTTTCTCTTAATCTTAAACTAAGTCGTATGCCGCCAGCAGCAAATATGGAAGACTAGTGGCAGCGTTGCCAACAAGCCATCAGAGATGCCGCCTCTGATGTAGGTACTGGGTTTCTTTCGGCCACCACAACGAAACCCCTGGTTCGATGAGGAATGCCGGCAAGCACATGCAGCTAAACAAGAGGCGTACAAAGCGGCGCTGCATAGAAGGACTAGAGCTGCTCGCGCGCTCTATGAGCGGAGGAGAAAAGAGGAACATCGACTTGTCAGAAACAGAGAAAAGGAGCACGAGAAGCGCTCGATCGAGGAGATTGAGAGATCTTATTGCAGGAATGATGTTCGAAAATTTTACCAAAAGGTAAAAAGGACATGCCAGGGTTTCAAAGCCAGAGCAGAAGCTTGCAGGAACGAAAATGGCAACATAGTAGTAGAATCGCAGTCGGCGCTGAGGACATGGAAGGAACACTTCTGCAGACTGTTAAACGGCGATTATGACAGATATTCCGCTGTCAGGCAGAATGAGCCATTCAACTGTGACGATGACAGTCAAGATTCCCATCAACCCGATCAGAATGAAGTGAGGATAGCGATATCTAAACCCAAATCCAACAAAGCTGCTGGAGCCGACGGCCTTGCCGCCGAACTTTTCAAGGCAGGAGGAGATGAGCTAGTAAGGAGCATGCACCAGCTCATCTATAAAATCTGGTCGGACGAAATTATGCTCGATGAATGGAACCTCTGAACTACTTCAATTACAGAGGTATAAGTCTCCTCAACATCGCATATAAGATCCTGTCTGCCGTATTATGTGAACGCCTAAAACCGATCGTCAACATCCTAATAGGTTCTTATCAGTGCGGTTTCAGGCCGGGAAAGTCCACCATTGACCAAATATTCACACTACGGCAGATTTTGGAAAAAAACCCATGAGTATAAAATCGATACGCACCACTTTTCATCGATTTCAAAGTTGTCTATGATAGCGTGTATAGAGACGAGTTATACAGAGCCATGTCTAGTCTTGGCATCCTTGCCAAGCTTGTCCGTTTGTGCATAATGACGATGGAGAACTCGCGCTGCTCCATCAAAGTCGGCAAGAACATCACCGAACCGTTCGATGTCAGGAAAGGGCACCCACCCACCCCGGATGGACGGCGCGGTAGAGGACGCCTTCATGGTAGGTGGCAAACAAGTGGGGGGGACCTCAACCAACTTGACGTGCGCAATTGGAGGCAGCTGGCTCGTAACCGTGTTGGCTGGAGAGGTTTGTTGGTTGAGGCCCAGGTCCACCCCGGACTGTAGCGGCACCTAAGTAAGTAAGTTAGTAAACCCGATCAATGGATAGATATATTTTTTTAACATTACCTTGTGTACCATCGTTATAGATTTTAATATTAGATACAGCTTGTGCTATCTTATGACATATTTCTCTTTGTATTTGGATTTCTTCTTCCAAGATTTGCTGCGATGATTTTCCTTTTTCTTTTATATTTTGCTTTGGGAAAGCTTTTGTGCATGACTTATTCGTAAATGGTTCCGGCCCTCTTGACGGACTGCAGTCATCTGATGCATCAAACATCATTTCCAACAAAGCAGCTTCTTCAGTTTTAGAGCATTTTCGGACATTTTTAAATATTTCATTTCCAGATACGGATGCAGTATTTTCTTTATCTGTATCATTTATAATAAAAAAAAACAACAAATATTTGGCGCAACAGCTCTTTAAAGTGCCAGGGCCTAGCTTCTCGCAATCACTCATGTTGTGTGCGTTATATTTTTCACACGAATGGAAGCGACCAACAGTTTAATGCCGAATCCGAACGGCAATTTGAGAAGCTTTTTCGTGACAACAATACTCTCGATGTTTTTCAGACGCTCGCGAGAGATGGGACCGTGAAAAAACTCTTTGGTATTTTCTGGGATTCGAACTTGGAACCTCATGCGTAGTGATCGAACACACTAACCACTTACGCCACGGCGCTCATTCATAATGAGCATCCTTTTTCTCACAGGAAGGTAACCCAAATCTTGCAGTATTGGGTTAACCTTCTACTGAATCACTCATTGAACACATTTCTATAACGGCTTCTTGCAAAGAGGTGAATCTGTAGTCTTTAAAAGGGCCTCCTCCTTTTGGTGTTTTTTATTTTCAGACAATTTTTTTTTTTACATATTTTTTTTTTTAGCTTGAATGATTTATATATATGCATGAAAATATAAGAAAAGATTTCATTTGTTCATTCAAATAACTATTTGATTGGAGGCCTAATACTGTTCAATTCTTTCTCTAGAAGTTTCCAAAACTTCTGCACGTCCTCTTTGCTCTTGTTGGTACTGAAACCATTGGCAATGTCCCGATTACCATTAAATAATTTGATCATCGTCTCCAACTGTTTCTGATTAGTTGAGTTAGACATTACATCATATAAATTTATTTTTAAATTTTTAATGAAGTACTACGTTAACAAATATGTACATATGTACATCTTAGAATTCTCGATTATTTTTTAATTATCCGTCCAGTTCAATTCCTTATTTACTTTTCAGATAAAACCCCAAAATTTGCATGAAAACGGGCAACGTGAGCTTATCCTCATATACAACTGCTTTCGTTTTTGGATTTCCCCAGGAAACAGACGGAGGAAAAATTAAGGGGGGAAATCGCATTGAAATTCCGGTGGAAATTATAATCACGATACCAATTTTTTCCGGGGGCATCCAAACTCTTGGAACCATTTTTAATGACGGCTCGTGTCCCAAGTGGTTTGAATCTAAATATTTTGATATTTTTCTCATAGAATCTTTGATGGAAACGTCTAGTGGCAGATTATGAAAAATCATGTTCGGTGCTTACATTTTACTGCCCCCGGAGAGATTACTATAATATTTAAATTTTGTTGTTAGTCCAATGTACGACTGCATTTTTCTCGAATCGGTGTTTTTATAGGCGTAAAATTATAAAGTTACATTTTAGATTTAACCATTTCGTTAACAAGATAGTTGGGAGTCGCGACCTCTATGAACAAACGTACAGCTTTGGCCAAAAGTACTGATACCCCTACAAAACTGTGTTTTTTGGGGAATTATGAATGAAAGAAGAAAAATAGCAGAACAAAGTGATTGCCTGCGCTCTACTGATCATAATACATTGAAACGCTTCAAGGAAACTAACAAAAAACAGATCAAACCCCGCACAGGTAGAAAAACATTGCTTATCGAGAAAACACAGCAAGTACTTGAATCGTTGCTAAACATTTTGTATTTTTAATTAGCTACTAATCTCATTGATCATAGAAGGCCTTCAACTTCTATAAGAAGTGTAAGAAGAGAGTTAAGAGAAGCAGGTCTAAAAGGTTGTAAAGCCAGAAAAAGCGCTTGCTCTCCGAACGTGAAAAAAAATAAATAAAAATACGACGACTAGAATGGGTGCGGAAATATAAAAATTTTGACTTAAAGCCGCAATAAGACAGGAATGAGAAAACATTTTAGCCAAAGCAGGACCAAAAAAATATTGAAAATTATTGCTAAACAAAGTCACACAAAGAATAAAACTGTTTTTCCCTTTTCCATTTATGTTATTTTTAAGAAAACACATTTCTTGGTGGGTGCTTAATACTTTTGATCAATGCTGCATATCGCGTCAAGTCTCTAGATTTATTAAAGTTCCATAAATATAGGTAGTGGATATGTTGGTTTCCTGGTAAAAACAACTGGTTCGGTATATGGAGAATTTACTCCCAGGACATCTTTTTTGGACAAACTTTTCATAGGCCCTTATTTTGCGAAGGTTTTGATAAGGAAGCTACCTATCTGCATTGTTTCATGACCAATAGAATGGACTGACTACTAACATCTACAACACTTTGGGGACCTGCATTGCGATTGATCGGGAAACTACTGACTGCCCAAAACTTAGCTTGGGCCAGTAGCGCAACAATCAAGTTCGTGATGAAGTGCTTACTTTACCTCCTAGTGGTGGTCCCCGGGCAACTATACGTATAAACCCTTATACGTATAGGCCAAAATTGTAAGTGCGGGCTGTCTAGGGCCTTGATTCTAAGCTAGGTAACGTGGGCCAGCAACTTGCGTTACCGAATATTGCCCGCTACAGAAACCGACACTATGCCTCGGATAAGGCATGATCACATGTTGACGACTTTTGGCTATTGTACCCGGACAAAGATAGGTTTCTGGAATGTAAAGACGCTCCTCGACTCGGGAAGAGAAGGTCCTTACAATGCCAGATTCCTCCAATTGGAAAATAAATTCATGCGATATCAATTGGACATTTTGGGGGTAAGTGAAGTAAGATGGTTAGAAGCGGGCGAGTACCAGTCTCCAACGCGTAATACTGTACTACTCTATTCTGGAAGACCACCCGGAAGTATGCGGGAATATGGAGTCGGACTGCTGCTAACAACAACAACACGCAAGGGCCTAATTTCCTGGCAGCCTCATGGTGATAGGATTTTAACGGCCATATTCCGGACTAGAGTACGACGCGTCACCATCATACAGTGTTACGCCCCAACGAATAGTTCGTCTGAGGACGAAAAGGAGAGCTTCTACAATCTCTTAAGCGCCGTCTTCAACACAACACCAAATGGAGACATTGTCATAGTGATAGGGGATTTGAATGCCAAGGTAGGCAGCGACAACGAAGGGCTCAAACATGTAATCGGGAAGCATGGACTAGGCAACCGCAATTACAACAGCGAAAGGTTTGTGGATTTCTGCAATGCCAACCGCCTTGTGATAGGTGGCACCATGTTTGAGCACAAGACTTGCCACAAAGTCAGCTGGGTTTCTAATGACAGGCAAGCAACCTCCAACCAAATTGACCATTTTGTCATCAGCCGCCGCTTTAGAAGTAGTCTCCTGGACGTCCGAAACATACGAGGGGCAGATGTGGGGATAGTACGTGATCACCATCTTATGATAGCTACTCTCCAACTACGCACTGCTGCAGTTCGAAGATCCCACGACAACATAAGAATGCCCAGGTTCAACATCGATAGACTTAGTGATCCCTCAGTGCGCCAACAATTAAGGGAGCACTTTTCGCAAGGTGTGGAAGCAATCAGCAGCTCAATGCCCACAACCATCCAAGACCATTGGTGTGATGTGAAAAATGTTTTTACATCTGGTGCTGAAAGAATTGTCGGTAGATCGCAGGGAAGACATAGGGCATGGCTTTCCGAGGATACCTAAAGACAGATTGACGAATGAAAACAGCTGAAAGCGCGCGTTGCAGCTACCCCAGCAGCAGGGAGAAGAGAGCTAGAGTCCCTATATCGCATGAAGATGAGAGAAGTTCAGGGTAGCGTGCGACGTGACAAGCGCAACTACATCAACGCGCTGGCTACAGAAGCAGAAGAAGCTGCACGGAGGTGCGACAGCAGGACTGTCTACAGAATCACGAAAGAGCTGACAGGTGGTCGCAGCTCCAGCCAACACCCAGTGAAAAGCCTAGACGGCTCCTTGCTCATTTCGGATGAGGACCAGCTCAAGAGATGGAAAGAGCATTTTGCTACGGTTTTAAACAATATTCGCTAGCAATATGCTCCCAAGTCAGACTGAGATGCCCGATGTGAGAAGTTCCCGTATACGCACCACGACTCCCAGTAAAGATGAGATCATTACCGCGATTAAGGCACTCAAAACCAACAAGGCGGTAGGACTTGACGGTATTCCAGCAGAGCTCTTACGAGCAGCGCCCACAACATCGGCTGAGCTTCTGCTTCCACTTATAGAGAGAGCTTGGGAAGCTGAGAGCTTTCCTAACGAGTGGAAAAAGGAAATGATCGTCAAGCTTCCTAAGAAAGGAAATTTAATGGAGTGCGGAAACTGGAGGGGTATCTGCGTGCTGCCTGCTGTAGCTAAGATAATAGCTAAAATCATCCTTGAGTGCATCGAACAATATCTCAAAGACACACTCGATGCCGACGCCACTGGTATCAAGGTGATAAAAATCGAAGAAAGGGCAGCGTCAGCAGCTATGTGGCAAGCTCGTTGGGCTAATACAACAAAAGGCAGATGGACATATAAACTTATACCGACAATCCAAGACTGGATAAGTCGAAAGCATGGAGACTGCAACTATCATCTAACGCAGTTCCTGTCTGGCCACGGTGGCTACCGCAAATATCTACACCGTTTTGGACATGACAACTCACCATCCTGCCCGGAATGCCCAGGTGAAGATGAAGATACGGAGCACGCAGTGTTTTACTGCACACGTTTCACGGCATGGAGAATTACTCTGCCAAGTCCGTCACTACTCCTCGACCATATGTTACAGTCGGAAGAGAATTGGATGGCAATATGTTCCTTCGTAACAACTCTACAAAAAGAGCTGCGGAGAATAGAAGAGCTAAGAAGAGCAGCTGAAGCAGCGGAAGAAGCTGACACAAGAAGCATAGCATAAATTGCTAACCAGCCCCGCGAAGTAATACCTAACGGCAGTCCCGCGGGGAGAGTGGCTGAAGTGTGTAGGGTGTGTGTTTAGTACGTAGGCGTATTCCTGAAATCGATTACTCAGGTTTGCGAATCGTGCATGCTAGTAGCACTCGGGCTATTAGTATCTATGAAGATTACACATCCCTGGCGCAATCCAAAAAAAAAAAAAAAAAACACTCGATGCCGAACAAGCAGGTTTCCGCTATGGATCCTCCTGTACCGACCACATCAACACCCTGCGAATTATCATCGAACAGTGTGTTGAATATCGATCGTCACTGCACCTGCTGTTCATCGATTTTGAGAAGGCGTTCGATAGTATCAACAGGGAGTTTATTTGGCGTGTCTTAGGCAGGAGAGGTATTCCCGATAAACTAATTGCGATTATCAAAGCTACATATTAAGGCTCCAAATGTCAAGTTCTGCACAGGGGAAGGTTGTCTGAGGAATTTGAGATCCAAAGTGGGGTAAGACAAGGCTGTACCCTTTCACCAATATTATTCCTATTGGTGATTAGCGATGTGCTCCATGCAGCTTTATCGACGGGAAACGGAGGAATTCGATGGACTCTTACATCTCACCCTAAACATCTTGACTACGCAGACGATGTATGCTTACTCTCCCACAGAATTATGGACCTCCACCAAATGACGGCAGATGTGGAGAAGGGGGGAGGTGTCGTCGGGCTGGAAATTAATACGACAAAAACTAAAATTATCAGCCTTGGAACAAACTCATCAGCTCAAATATGCATTGCTGGACAAACGGTAGAGAGAGTAGAGGATTTCCAGTATCTTGGGAGTATTGTCTCGACCGATGGTGGAACCGAACTGGATATAGCCAACAGGATCGCCAAAGCAAAGTCCGCGTTCGGGATGTTGTCCAAAATATGGCGAAGCAATGCAATCAGTTTGAGAACCAAAATAAGGCTGTTCCGCTCCAACGTTGAATGCTTGCAGCACGTGGAGAGTAACTAATACTATCACCAGAAAGCTGCAAACGTTCGTTAATAGGTGCCTTCGCAATATCTTAAGGATTTTCTGGCCCAATCGTATCTCTAACGAACACCTTTACGAGAGAACAGGTCAGGAACCAATAGGCACAACCATCCAACGACGGAAGTGGCAGTGGATTGGTCACACGTTCCGAAAGGGTGACAGTTCCATAGCGAACCATGCTATGCAATGGAACCCTCTTACTCAGGATGGCAGAAAACCTGGCGGTCCGAGGAGAACATGGCGCAGAACAGTCGAGAAGGAGGCACGTCAGTTAGGGAAAAGTTGGGGCGCGTAGGCGTCGTAGAGGCCCTAGGACCCACAAGGGACTACAGGACATAAGTAAGTACAACACTTTGTGGGGACAAGCCTACGACAAACTTACGGCCAAAGAAGGGAGAGTGGGAGAGGGCTAATTGAAAAATCAATCCAAAAACGATGATATCAACATTGACTAAAGTATCCGCCTTTTGCCGAATCGGTAACATTTTCTACATCTTCAATAAGATTACGGAACAGTGTCGCAGCCATGATATTACGAGCTGGAAATCCTATTAATCGGAGATGTGGGCCTAGTATAAGCAGCTTTCATTCACGCCTCTGCAGTTAGTATTTTCAGCCGGTAGTGTTGAATATTCGTCCGTCTGCAGTACGCGCGCAGACTAAATATGAAACCTATAAAGTTATGGAAACAATTCTGAACATTCTACTCAGCGTCCTCAAATCTTGTTTGGGAAAAAGACAAGACTACACCCTATGAAAATGCTATACAGTTTGATTACAAAATCATGAGAAATGACACTAGGGTAGAATTTTGAACCTAATATCCAATTTTTGTCCATTCAATTTTTCTACCATAAGACAGTTACTTAACCTACAATTATAGCCGCTGGTGTCACACAAACTCACAAGTGTTTACAATAGCCTAAAGCCGGTATCCTCCAGCACTAACCCGATCTGTAAAGACAAGAAGATGAGGTTTGTATCTGTTTTGGGCACTTAGGCCCAGATAATTACCCCAGACAGCAAGGTTTGTTAGAAATTGTAAGAAAATCACTTGTTTGAGTCTCTGGCCGTACCCTATTTGAAATTAAGCCTAAATTTGGCAAGGGGCATACTGTAAAAATGTTCCCTCACCATATGATGTGATTGAATGATGATCACAACGGGATTGGTGTTAGAGTCAGGCTATGAGCATGTTGTTCCGTACGCTCTGCATTGATTTAGTGAAAATAGAATGAACAAAATTTTGTATTTCCTAATTTTGATAGAGAACGAATTAAATATCAAAATTAATTAATCATCCTATTAAACATAATTTATATATATTGTATCACATAAAATTGAAACCTGTCGATAAATATTTCTGAATAAAATTCCATCAATTCATGCATTAGAAATTAACAGAGAACACGTGTTAACATTACCACAGACATCAAATTCGTTTTCCTTTTTAATATCTTTTGGCATCTTCAATGTTGTATTCTATAAACGTTTCCTGTTTCTGAGAATAACCTTGCATTGACGAGGGTCGGATGTGAAGTTTGTTTGTTGGCTTTAATATTTTTTAAAGCACTCACTGACTTATTTTCCAATTCAATTTTCCAAATCAATAAATAAGGCATAAACCGGAAAAAAACGAAAGGAAACGATGTTACACACAAACAGGCTTAGTAACCGTAGTTTACCCCTTTAAGGAAAGCCTTTTACGCAGACATCCCTTTGGGTTAGGTTAATGGTAATTTATGTGATGCTCAACAGGATACACGGTTGACTTTATTTTTGGAAGGCCCAAAGAAAATGTTCTTTTATTAAATTAATTACATTTTCCATCAAAGGGTTGTAAATCCTATACTAGCTTGTTAACGATGTTTTACCCTCGTTTCTATAATAGAAGAAAAAAAAAAAAAAAACTATAAAAATGGGTTTTACCCGGTAACATTACACATATATGTATTGTTTGATGTACGAATGATATTAGAAGCTGGATCAACAACCTAAACAAGATAAAGTGTTTAAGTAAGGAAAAGTTGTTATAATAATGTGTATATAGTACCTACAGACAGATCGCCTTAAAATAAAAAGATTATCCGGCAGCAATATGCAAAGTATGTATGATAATTGCATTTTATACATACATAGGTATTGATTAGTCAATTTCCATCGTTTAAAAATCCAAATGTGTTTTATATACGTTATAGCATAGGGTAGATTAAGTTTGATACATATTTTGTGTCATATAGAAAGAGATGAAGACAGACCATGTACTCGTAAGGTAATGTGCGTCCCTTTGTCCATTCGCCCGTATGTTATCAGCTTATGGGCCTTACATTGTTAGCTAAGGAGATGAAATTTCATAATACCTTCATATTTCTGAGAGTCCAAAGTAGTACATACTCGTATTTTTGAGATTCGCCCACTTTCATAAAATGCCCCTTTTCAACATTCGATTGTCGTTGGCGTTTGTAGCTTTTCGACAATTGTCGTTTTATTCATAGCTACGACCTGCTGACAGTTAAACATACATACATACGTACATATAAACATTTTCAATGGCCTGCTAATCGTTCATGAGGATCGCGGGGGTAGGATGCTCAGGTGGACCCACCATCCTTCTTGATCCTCCGCCATTGACTCCAACTCATCAGGAGGAATCCCTAGACGGCTCCAGGAGAGATGTCCGACTTGGTCCATCAACCATCTATTTCTAGGCCTATCGGGGAGTCGCCTACCTGACGGCATGGCAATCATGGCACGTCTTGGAAGTCGGTCTGTGGGCATACGCTCTACGTGACCAAACCATCGAAGCATAGATCGTTCCTTTCGGAGAAGTAGCTGCTCAATATTGAGCGCATCGCGTACTCTTATGTTGCGCACTCGATCTCTACGAGTTATTCCAGTAACACTGCGAGAAACCTCATTTCGGCAGCTTGTATCCGCGATCTTATTCTTTCAGTGACTACCCAAATTTTAAGATTATAGCATTACCAAGCAATTTGTTTGCTTTCACAGTGAAAAAGTTATGAAAGTGGATTCGTGCTACATCTGAAGAATAAGACGATAATCGTCGAAAAGCAATTATTATATCACCCAATTCCTTACCGGACATGGTTACTTCAACCGGTATCTGCACAAGATGAAAAAAGTAGGGAGCACTGTCTACCAATACTCTTTGGTAGACGATGCACATCACACCTTTTTTTTACCTGTAACAGGTGGGCAGCAGGTGGGCGCCGTGGCGTAAGTGGTTAGTGTGTCGGATCACTGCGCATGAGGTTCCAGGTTCGAATCCCAGAAAACACCAACAAGTTTTTCACGGTCCCACCTCTAGCGAGCGCCTGACAAACATCCGAGAGTATTGTTGTCTCGAAAAAGCTTCTCAAATCGCCGTTCGGATACGGCACTAAACTGTAGGTCCCTTCCATTCGTGTGAAAAGTATAACGCACACAACATGAGTGGTTGCGAGAAGCTAGGCCCTGGCACTTTTAAAGAGCTGTTGCGCCAAACATTTATTTTTATTTTTTAGGTGGGCAGCAGAAAGATGTAGGCTGGAGTCAGAGATACGCAATTTTTTTTCCACAAAATGCCGTAACCAAGATGGTCTCGAGTATCGTCATGTGGAATGAGACGGTACTCAGATCGAAAAAGAGAGAGGAGGAAGTAAACATACCCTCAGCTAATTTACCAAATTGATGTAAGCCTTATGGGCAAGATATTATAAGCCCGCCCCAGGAGAAAATGTGAAAAAGCCGGTGCCCAGAGGGGAAAATAAACGACAACACTCTGAAGTAATGCTAAAGGGGTTCAGGAGTGGATGGTGTCAGGTTGAAAAGGGGTTAAAGATGGTTTTTTAGTGAGTAGGAGTCTCACACTATCCCCGTGCAGGGACGGGTTAAGAATATCACTGCAGCGCCCCCCCCCAACAACCAGCGCTTGTCGTAAAAGGCGACTAAGGGGGACAAATCAGATCTAGGCAATATAACACCCAAGTGAGCCTAGCGACACATATACTACCTTAAAAACCCTCCCACAAGTGTGCATGTGAGTCCGTGGGTTGACACGACTGGAGATCACCGGTATCATAAAAGAAAGATCAAACAATAATAAAACAGGAGCATGCACGTGTCAAACAACAAACACCATCGCAATATGGTGCAAAAAATTGTATTGCAAAACTGTATCATTATGGTAATACTTGCAAAAAGGAAAGGCACTACCCCGCCAGGCACTACCACTGCTGTGCATGGTACTGATCCTGGACCGAGCAGAAATGTTCGGGTCAGAGCTATACGGATTCCGGAGGCTAGCAAAATAATGAAACAGTTTGGACGCAATTTGAGGGTCGCGAGTTGGAACGTTGGAAGCATGACCGGTCGAAGTTACGAGCTGGAAGAGATGATGAATAGAAGGCGCGTGGACATCTTGTGTGTCCAAGAGACGAAATGGAAAAACACCGGGAATCGGGCGCGTTTCTTGGACGTTAGGACAAAAGATTACAAGATGTTCTACTACGGAACGGAAAAGTCTAAGAACGGAATCGGTATCATCCTTGCGGCAGAGCTACTTGGAAACGTCTTGAGCATTTCGAAGTCCAGCGACCGTTTGATGTCTCTCAAACTAGTAATACAAGGAGAGGTGTGGAATATTGTCAGTGCATATGCTCCCCACGATGGGTACAATCAGAGAGATAAAGATGCATTTTGGCTAGATTTCCACAATCTCCTTAAGAACATCCCAAAGGAAGAATTTCTGTTTGTTGGAGGAGATTTGAATGGACATGTCGGGAAATCAAACGAAGACTATGAAGACTGCCATGGAGGACTAGGATATGGCACCAGGAACCTTCCTGGTGAAGACATGCTAAGCATGTGCAAATCACACGGTCTTATCGTGTTAAATACCATGTTCATCAAACAAAGCCGACACCTGATCACTTACAGCAGTGGTGGAGATGAAACTCAGATTGACTACCATTTGGTAGGCAGTTTCATGAAGCCCCGGGTAAAAGATTGCAAAGTGATCCTGGGAGAGGCAATCGCTCGGCAACACCGTCTCCTACTAACAGAAATTTTTATGAAAACACCGAAGAAAAGCAAACAAACAAGGGTCTCTGAGAAAATCAAGTGGTACAATCTGGACAAAGAAAAAGGCGAAGCTTTTGTTTTCGTAATGCAAAATTACCTCTCTCACACCATCAACGGAGCTGAGGATGAAGAGTGCAGAGCACAAAATATGTGGGATTCCCTACAGCGAACTTGCTTAAAGAAGGCCAAATCACTGCTAGGAGCTTCAAAAGGCCACCATCAACACGCCAAGGAAACATGGTGGTGGAGTGATGAAGCTAAGAAAGTGATAAATGAGAAGAAAGCGGCTTTCAAAGCTTGGTCAAAGTGCCCCTCTAATAATAATGACGAAAAAGCTCGCCTCGAAATGGAATACAGATGCTGCAAGAAAAAAGTGAAGAAAAAGTGCGCCCAGCTTCAAGCAGAGAGTACGGAGGGCCTGTATCGGGAGCTGGAGAAAATATTTTCCCCGGTTGCTGATGCAAACCAGGCTATCCAGGAGCTGTGAAGACACAATATGAACAAGAGCGCCACTATCTTCAAAATAGCCGCCCAAAGAAGGAACAATGCTCAGGAGATTCGTTCGCCAAAGTTCATTAGCAATGCTCATGGCCAGCTTCTTGTGAATGACGACAAAATTCTGCAGAGGTGGTGGCAGTATTGTGAAGAGCTTTTGAATGAACAGTTTCCTCGGCTATACTTTCCAAGAGCCACCCCTAACTGTGAAGAAATAGCCGACATTACAGTCGAAGAAGTTAGTGAGGCGGTCAAATACTCCAAAAAACGAAAAGCGGTTGGGCCAGACGAAATACCCTCTGAGTTCTGGAAAAAGATGGGAGATATCGGGTTCAGATGGCTCAGAATTCTCATCTCCAAATTCGTGAGAGGTGATCCAATGCCGAATCAATGGAGGGAAAGTTACCTCCTCCCTGTATACAAAGGGAAGGGTGATACGCGAAACTGTGATAACTACCGTTCGATCAAGCTGATGTCACACACCATGAAGATCGTTGAGCGGGTATTAGGTGGCCGACCTCGAAAAATAATACGGCTATCTGATGATCAGTACGGGTTTGTCTCGGGTAAATCAACCACAGATGCAATCCAAAGTATAAGGATCATAATGGAAAAACATCGTGATTCCTTAAGGGATTTGCATATTGTATTGGTTGACTTTGAAAAGACATTCGACAGACAACCACGAGATCTGATATGGGTGGCGCTAAGACATCGAGGGGTTCCAGAAACCTATGTACAGATGATCATGGACATGTACGAAGGAGCAAAGACAAGAGTAAGATGCCCCGCTGGAGTAACCGAAGAGTTCCCAATCAAAGTCGGGGTACACCAGGGAAGCGTTTTAAGTCCTTTGCTCTTTATTACGGTCCTTGATTATCTGCTTGAAGGTAAAGTGATGGACCCCAAGGTACATCAGTTATTCTTTGCTGACGATGGAGCCATCATAAGTGAGGATCCTACATCCCTGCAACGAGCACTTGATGTGTGGGTGGACGTTTTGGAGGGAAATGGGTATCGCATTAGTTCAAAAAAGACAGAGTACTTGTGCTGCCCGTTCTCTGATCCACTCAGGCCTATTCCAGACATTTATTTGAATGGAACAGTGCTTCCCAAGTGCGAAAAGTTCAAATATCTGGGATCTATGATCAATAGCAAAGCAACTTGTGATGACGACATCAATCATCGTGTAAGCGTAGGGTGAATGAAGTGGCGAGAAAATTCCGCTATATTCTGTGACAGAAAAATGCCCCCTAAGTTAAAAGGAAGGAATGTTGGACGATGTACAAAAAGTATGAGAGTAAATTAACGGCAGCTGAGATGAAGATGCTTCGCATGACAGCAGGAGTGACCAAGCTTGATCGAATAAGAAGTTCAAAGATCCGTGGAAGCTTGTAAAAAAGGCAATATCTATGCACGTTCCAAAGACATCGCGATCTAGGAAAGGCAGGCCTATAAACGCCTGGATCAGACAAATGCGACGACATCGGCATTTCATTGGCCTCAGTAACCGAGTGATCCAAAATCGGCAGGCCTGCCGATATTTTCTGAGGTCAAATAGGCGAACCCCACAGGCGGATCAGTAGAAATGCGGTGAAGTGGGAGGGCTGTGATCCCTTGTTTTCGGATCATAGCCTCGCTGATAAAGGGAAGAAGAAGGAGTCTCACACTACTTGAAACAGAGCGGGACTGTTCCTCGTGCGCATTAGCGTTTCTCCACTACCCCCTAGGCAAAAAAAACTACCGCGATAATGTGAACTTCGATAATGTGAACTTCGATAATGTGAACTTCCCGATAATGTGAATTCAAAAATCTATATATTACTATCGCTATAAAATTTGATTTTTGAAATTTTCTAACCTCCATAATGAGAACTTTTCCTCGATATTTCGCATTGTTCTTTTGTTATTCTTTTGAAATTTGCAGTTATTTGTCAAGACATGCTTTTTCATGTTGTACCAAATATTATTTATTGGGGGAAGAACCTTTTCATCCTATATGGGCATTAGTAATTCGAAAATTCTCTTATTTTTTAAGTGGAAAAAATGCTCCGATAATGTTATATTTGAAAATTTCATCCCTATCTACCAGTCGTTTTATAGATTTTGTCTAATTTTCAAATCCGAATTGATTGCAAAAGAAGAAATCATTAGTAGAAGTACGTGCGATCTAGTCGTGCCCTTTCTCATAATTCTTCTTGCATCTTTACCTAAAGCGTAAGCATCGTAAGTAAAAAGTCCAAACGCGAGTTCGTGTCTTGCCTCTTCTCATCAAGTGGGTGTCAGTTCCGTTCATCTGTCCCTCCGTTCTTTTCTGTTGTCTGTATCTTTGCTGTAGAGCAATCTGCAGGACGAATTTGCCTTTATATCTGGGCTTATACCTTCAATGGGCTTATACCACGAGTTAAAATCTAAATTTGAATTTGAGCCCCAAAAGGAAAGGTCTGTGTTTTACTTAGGGCCGTTTTTAGAAAATTTCAAGACCGAAAACAGGTTTAATGATTCTGTTTAAACTTCATACTAGGACTAGGTTGCTTGACTGATGCAGGAAGGGTAAGGTATATTCCTCCCGATGCACTGTCGTCATCCGAAACTATGGATGTCCTTACCGTCTACTTAACTCCTTGTTTCTTAGAGCACTTACTACTGATTGTATTTAGAAATCTCCGGAAACCGCAATTTCACTTTCATACCGTGCAACTTCCATTGGTTTATATAAAAAAAGCTCATCGTTTCTAATAAAATGATATTTGCACGACTCAAATTCGCATGTGGTTAACTATCAGTAAAACATTCATAGTACTCTTAACCTAAATCCGTGAACAAATTTTTTACTAGTTTGCAGTAAAGTTAAATTAAAAACTTACATGCCTTACTAAGCACGCACCGTACTGCATAAAATTACGCTGGACATAATTACTGCAGAACGTGATTTTATTCAAATCCACGACTGTAATAAATCCCACTCTGTTTCTGACTGAAAATCCAGAAATTCCTGCAATCATGAAACATAAAATAAAAATGTTAATCCGTGCTCCAAATTTTTCCGCTATCAAGGATTCATTTCGTCAGCATGGTAGTCAAGTAAACGTTCCTCTAACTCCGACAAAAGTGCTTTACCAGTTTCCATTACAATGGAATTACGCTAACGATTATCACCAAGCATAAGGTTCCCGGGTTTGTCATTATTTCTGTAACCGCGCCGCCGCTGCTAAGAAAAGCTTGAAAATCCTCCACCATAAATAAGGTAAACTGTTCAACACTATGTACACGAGGCGAGGCGAGAACCATGAAGGCGACAATTAATCTACATTTGGCGCACTCAGACAATTTTTTTTTTTTTTTTTTTTGCAAGGAACATCGGCAAGCAGAATCTCTTCGTATGTCACCACCTCTAATCCATTTAGCTCAACAGATGTAGCCAGGTCTGGTGACGTGGGACTTTTTGGTTTTCTCTACCCCATTCTTCTCCGGAGTGGGTTATTTCCACTCCAACACTGATGCTCAATTAAAATGCAAATCACATTTCAATTGTGGCCTCTTTTGTATTTCCATTTTTTTTTTACGTTTATCTTGAGTAGATAGTGGTGGTGGTGGGCCCCCAACAGGATGCTTGGTGAATGGAAAATTTTCCATCTCGCCCTTTTTAGCCTGAGATGAGTGTAGTCTTTCAAGTGCACATTCAAAAGATTAAAAAGTTTCTCTTCAATAAGGGAGAAACGTGATTCTGGGAGAATAAGTATTTTTTTCTGTCATTTCCTTACGTCAATGTCCTTCAGTCGATACCATAACGGAACTAATTTGAATGACATTGAAATATGTCAGTCAACTTGATTGATCTGTCCTGTCGACCTTCACTAAATCCTTCCAAGTGTATTAGAAGATTTGTAAGAGATTCCAAAAGGTAGGTATGTACATATGTATGTATAGATTTTGTTGTGAAAGCTCTAAGGAATTTGGTACCGCATACCTGTCGTCGGGAAGAATTAATCTAATTTTTGGGGTGTTGGTACAATGTGTCAGCAGAAGGATACAGATTGGTCGACAGGATTAATTAAAGTTAATTAAGGAGACTTTAGAGCTGTGGAAGTAGCTTGATAGAAATGTATCTATCCCTTTAAATGTATCTTCCTCTTTAAGGTTATTCATGTGTTGGAAAACATAAGGAAAAAGGATTAAAGCTATGTTGTTTTTAAGTACTTATTTATTTATCCATATATTACGTGCATGTAATTTATTTAATATGTTATTTTATTAATAATAAGGCGAACCCCACAGGCGGATCAGTAGAAATGCGGTGAAGTGGGAGGGTTGTGATCCCTTGTTTTCGGATCATAGCCTCGCGGATAAAAGGAAGAAGAAGAAGTTATTTTAATAATATATAATTAACTTGTTCACCTATTAATATAATGTAATCATTGAATTTCATTTGTTTATTCATTTATTTACTTATTTATGTGTTTAAAATATCTATTTATGTATTTAATAATTTAATATATATTTATTTATTTGTTCATTTATTTATTTATTGACTATTATGTTGACATTCATGCGTTAATCGTTTTTTTTTTTTTTTTTGATATTGACGGCTTTTCATTTTTCTTCCAAATATTTCATTTTTTCATGACTTGTTTTAAGCTTTCAAATTAATACATCAGTAGTGGTATATGATACCAAATCGCTGTACCTGTGTAAATTGTGCGACAAAAAGCTTATAGAGAAAAAAAGCTATGTTGACACAGTTAGGTAATTTAATTTTATTTTTAATTTTTTAAGTTCGAAGATCCGTGGAAGCTTTCACATCAAGGAAACCATAGTACAAAAACTAGAGCGCGACCGCCTCAGCTGGTATTGCTACGTTCAAAGAAGAGATCATTTGAACCCTGTTAAAAAGGCAATATCAATGAACGTTCCAAAGACATCGCCATGTAGGAAAGGCAGGCCTATAAACGCCTGGATCACACAAATGCGACGACATCGGCATTTCATTGGCCTCAGTAACCAAGTGATCCAAAATCGGCGGGCCTGCCGATATTTTCTGAGGTCAAATAGGCGAACCCCACAGGCGCATCAGTAGAAATGCGGTTAAGTCGGAGGGTCGTGATCCCTTATTTTCGGATTATAACCTCGCTGATAAAAGGAAGAAGAAGAAGGTAATTAAATTTTATAGAAGTACGACATGTTTCGCCAGTCAAGGAAGAATCTTACGCATTTAACAAGCTATTAGTTATTAGAGAAATGTTCTTTGTTTTGAATGGGTGTATTGTACGAGTAACTATTGATTGATTGATTGATTGATTTTTATTATTTAAATTTTTTAATTTTTACATTTACATCGGTTTACCCGCGAAGCAAAGTGCTTATCTGCAGGTGGGTATTAGAATTGATGAAAGTATTTTTGAAGTGACTTTAAATTACACATATGTTTCTTACATAAAAGATTTGAGTTATTCTATTATGTATAAAATTCAATTAATTCATTAATTTTTCTATTTTACATAATACAGTAAGATCAAAAAATTTTTTAACTCTTTTTTTCGTTTCTTAAAGTTAACAATGTGCTTCAAAGATTGGGGAAGTTTATTCATCAGCTTCGGGATAACATAACGTAGTTCTCGTTTTCCATATACGTTGAAGGTTTCCGGAACTTCTAGCATCTCTTGGGCTCGTCTTCTGGTATTTTGCATATGGCGTATAGGCTGAAGAAATCTCTGGTCATCCATAAAATGCATAAGTGTTGTCATCTGAAATATTGCATTGACATCTAGAACTTTGAAAGATGAGTTCGCAGGTCTAAACATTTTAAAAAGGCGATGTTGAAGGTTCAATATCTTATCCATATGAGTTTTCGCAGCATTTCCCCAGGCCAGGATTCCGTATCTGATTCGTGATTCTGCTAGCGAGTAGTACACCTGTTTCTGCACCTCAAAATCGGAATGTCTTTTAAGATATACCATCGCAAACAGCGTGCTCTTGAGTTGAAGACGTAGGGTATTTATATGCTCGCTCCATAAGAATTTTTATGTTTTACCACAATTGCTATATCATCGGCGTAGGCATAGGCAGTACTTTTTTTGAATAATCGCAGAAGTTCGTTGGTATAGAGGATGAATAAAAGTGGGCCCAATTTGGAGCCCTGTGGTACACCTTATGCGATTGGTTTTTCCTCGTTCAATGTGTCTGACACCTTGACTCGTATGGTTCTATGCGTTAAATAACTCTTGAGCCAGTTTGCCATTACTCCTCTCATACCGACTTTACTAAGGCTTTCGATTAGCTTTTCGTGTGTTAATGAGTTGAACGCTTGCTAAAATCGATAAACAGTACAAGAACGTTATGATTTCTGTTTAGTCCTGCATTAACCATATTGGTGAACTCTCCTAATAACATTCCCGGACTTTTATTTTTTTGAAAACCGTACTGGTTTTGGTGTAGTATTTGATGTTTGGTGATAAAACTACTAAGTCGATTAACAACCACTTGCTCCAAATACTTTTCAACCGCTGGCAAAATTGCTATTGGCCTGTAGCTTTCAATGTTATTTTTGCTTCCTCCCTTGTAAATTGGCCTAATAATCGATGTTTTCATCAGCCTTGGAACGCAAGATGCATTGCATTTATTTTCAAATCAACTGGTCTAATATTGTCGGCTCCCGGAGCTTTTTTGCTGTTCAATTGATACAGCATCCTATATACTTCTACTTATACTATACTTTGCTGCACTTCCCGGTTTTCATGGTTGGATGTTCTTACATTACATACGTGCATAATTTTTGACGTCTGGTTCGAAAATTGTTCCGCAAATTTCTCAACGATGTCATTCAGGCCTTCTTCAGCATTCGGAAAATTGTTTTTAATAACTTCGTCTATAGAACGTTTCTTTCTTCCAAGAAGTTCATTAACAATGTTCCATGTTTTCCTTGGATCATTTTTAGCATTTAGGAATTGTTGCTTATAAAAACTAGCTTTTATAAGTTGGATGTTCTTATTTACGAGATTTCGAAAACTCTTATATTCGATTTCATAGCTTCGACTGCTCGGGCTATTTTTCCATCTCCTATAGAGCTCGTCTCTCTTTTTACACATTGAAATTATTTCGTTTGTAATCCATTGTTTTTGTTTCCGAGTTTTTGTTAGTTGATATTGTTTTACTTGCTTCAGTGTATATATTACTTATTTTTCTTACAAAGCTGGAATAAAGTTTTTCGACCTCATTTCATCTAGCATATTTTGCCAGTTCCTTTGCTCTATTAGTTCATTGACTTTTTGTTGGCTTATGTGTTTGATATCAACTTAAGAATTCGCTTAATTATTATTCAAGCTTTTCGTTACATATAAAGTTATATAATGATCGGAAAGATCCGTTTCAATTATGGCTGAGAAAATATCTAGTTTAGTGATGCTAACATATATGTGATCGATAAGTGTTGAAGTGTTCCTTATCAGGTCAACACGTGAGGATTATTTGATTACACTTGTTAGTGCTTTCGAAGCCATCATTTCCATGTATTTTAAAACCAATGAGTCTTGTATATAAATATTTACATCACCTAACACAATGTTTTCTTTGTCTTCGTCGATGCTTACATTTAATTCGTCAATGAATCTTGCAACACTTAATTTTGGTCATCGGTAAATTGCGTGTATATATTTTCTTTTACCCTCATGTGCTATTTCATGATGCATGCCTTTGTAGTTAATTGGGTTTATTGGTAGTATATCGTATTTTATATTCTTTTTAATAAATATTGCAACACCTCAGCCATTCATTCTGCTTCGGTATGTTAATTTCGTTCAATACTATGAAGTCGATATCACATAAAACATTTTCAATTTCGGCTATGAAATTATCCCATGTTTTGGTTATCGATCTAATATTAAAACTAACACAACAAAAATTCATGTTTTCTAAAAAATCTTTTTCGATGCTGGTAACACCATGTATTATTCTAAAATTGACTTCAGGTTCACTATACTCTATTTCCATTATGGTTTGTTTATATTTATTCTTCTAATTTGTACATACATAGAACATAGATTAGTTGGACATTTTATTTACATCGTTACAGGTCCCGATGTGTATAGTTTCACCATTCTCATGTATTTTTGCAAGTATTTAGCCTGTTGTCTCCAACACAAATTTCCAGTTGCACTCTCTGGCTTTGTTCTTTGCAAGCCAGAGAAGGTGTTTATTTGTTGGTGTTAGTTGATTATTTATAAAAACAAGTGCATCATTCTCTGTTGCTGCCGCTTGACCATTGCAGGTGTTTTCCCGAATTTTTCTTAGCGTAATATTGCGAGTGACTTTGGCTTTTTTTTTATTATATTCGTTTTGCACGTGTGGCTCGTGAAAGAAACTATTATCGTTGCTTTATTTGGGGTTTTCTTATGTGTTCTGTAAATATCAGTGATATTTGAAGTGTTAATGGAACTGTCAATTGTTTTGCCCAGTGCTTGCAAAATTTCGATTAGATTTTCATTTTGTGTCGGTGGGATGTTTTTGATTTCAATATTGTTTTTTAATAATTGTTGTTCTAATGTATTTATTTTTGTTTCCATTGTGAAGATCTGTTGATCCTTTTTCGTATTACTTTCTTTGAGTTCTTTTATTTCATTAAAAGTTTTTGTAGAAGGTCGTTATTCGATGTCATGTGTTGTTTGATCTCTTCATATTTGTTAGCAACGAAATCGCAACTGGAACTTATTTCTGTCATTTCTTTTCTCATTTTTCGCATTTCGTTTAGCATAGCTTGGCTGTTAGTCTCTGCCGATGCTGTAACTGCGTTTGATGCCGAAGTAGTGCCTTCCGCATCCGGAGAACCTCCGCTTCTCAATCGTTTGGACAGCGGTTGTACTGGGGTTATTTCAGCTGATTTTGTTTTGGAAATAGGAAGTGACGCGAGTTCCTTTCTACAGGTTGAACATTTCCATTCCTCCTTTTTAGCCATGGTCATTTTCCGGTAGGATTTTTCTGTTATTGTAGAACACCCGTAGTGCATTTTTCGATCGCACCTATAGCATGTCACGAAGTCTCCATCGGCTGGGAGGTCGTTGAGGCAGTCGGAGCATGGATTCATGTCGTACATAGCAGTATTTGTACTTTAAAGAGAGAGGGAGGTTATAATATGCCAACGGATACTGCTGTTATTTTATTAAAATATATTAACAGAGAAATATAAACTTCTGATGTTTTTTTTTTTTTTTTTTTTTTTCCAAAAACGAGGGGGATTATGCGTTTGAATAAATAAATAAAGATAACACAAGGGTAAAAGTCACTGTCTTTCCTTCAATATTATTTTGGTTTATACTTTTTCTTTTTGGAAACACTCGGTCATAAATTTTGGGATCACTTCTAGAGAGAGGAAAAGCACAACCGGTCATTTCAAAAGATCGACGATAAGTGCCGAATAGGTGCTACCAGCACTCAAAATGTGGTTTCCTCCAAACAGAGGACCACACAAAATTGTGCATATACTGGCGTGTCCAATCCAATAACCAAAGGGAATTGGAAAAACGTTGTAGAATAAAAATAATAAAATAATAAATATTTGGCGCATCAGCTCTTCAAGTGCCTGGGCCTATCTTCTCGCAACCATTCGTGTTATGTGCGTTAAATTTTCAACACGAATAAAAGGGACCTACACTCTAGTGCCGTATCCGAAGGGCAATTTGTTTTGAGAAGCTTTCTCGCGCCACGGCGCCTGAGTTATAGAATAGACACCAGTGAAGGCAATCCGGGAATTCTTATCTTTATCTTCTCGTATCTTAAGATTCGTATTCATCTTTGGTCTTACCTTTCACCGATAAAGAGCAAAATATTCTCCATTTTCACTCTAGCTAATCCACCCTCACCCCTCATCTTCCCATTGAACTTTAGCACTAACTCGTAGTGACTAAACCCAATTTTGTTATAACTCATTTACCTAATTCGACAAGTCACAACGCGGAAACGAGACAAACGTGTCAAATGCGACGAAAGCGACAGTTGCTATAAGTGCGAGAGACAAGTAAAGTTCAGAGGCATCCTCTCTAGCTACAAGGTTATAATTCTGCTAGATTAAAACGAAAGAAGTGCTGTGGTTTTACCTAAAGAACATAAGTCAATCAAAAAGTGCATTTATTTATGTACATTGGGCTGCAGATTTAATAAAATTCATTGAGACATACAAATTTCGTAATACGAGTACTTGCATCTGTGTATGCTATTTTCAGTGGTTCCGTACAAACACTACAGAAAATCGATTGCACTCTGTTGTCCGTATGTCTGCCTATCTGCTTATCGGTCACCACATTCTGGCTCTTAAACTACTTACGCTTTATTAATTATTTTTACACGGTATATCTATATTAGTATGTGATATATCACTGAAATCTTCTTGAGAAGAATCAAAAAAAAATTTTTCTGAATTTTTTCGAAAGTACTTAACATAAAAAAAATAAATTATCTCATGCCTTGGAACCATAACGACAAATAAGCCCATTTTTTATAACGTCAACATTTTACAAGATACGGTTGTATTTAGTATCACAATAATTTTCGGGAACATTGTCTAGTCACTAAAATTGAAACAAAACCGATGCAATGATTCAGAAGTTATAGCGAAATTAGGGTAGCAGAGCAGTGATCCTTCTTCTTTTTAGAATGATAGATTCTAATGGGACCTCTATCAACAAATTCGAAGTTGATGAATTTTTCTTGCAAGCTGTACAGATTTGAAATTTTAATTAATTTTGGGGCCGGAATGAAAATTTCTACTTTGATCAGTTAAGTTCATAGACCACATATATGAAGTTTGAAGTAAATTCCTTCATCCGTTTTGGTTGCAGACCGAGGAACAGGCGGACAGATTTGAGAGATCTACTTTTTTGAGTTTCTCCATAATCGTAATACCATTCTTGTTTACAACTTAGAGATACAATTTTTCCTTAGTACAAGACTGCATATATGGCACATAGCATATTTAAATATCGAATCTTTTGAAGTGAACCGAGTTAGTGAAGTGAATGATTCGAAGTGAGTCGACTCACTTTCCCATCTTTTAAAAAAATTACCTACTTTGTCTTTGACAAAATACATATGTACATTCTACATACCTGGATTGATTAAATCTACAGTACAGGGATACCTCGATTTACGTCGCCTCGATTTACGTTGTCCGGTTTTTACTTCCCAGTTTCGATCATATGGACTGTACGAGTGCTGGATAATTTTATTTTCGATTTACGTTGTTTCGATTTACATGGCATTTTCTTGGTCCCGAAAACACCTTCCCAGAAATCTGAACTGTTTATTGATTTTGCATCACCTGAGATTATGGCTAACTTCCAGAATCGGTCATAATGCCCTACCCTCATGTATCATTTCTCAAATCAATTATCGATTCAAATACATGAAAAAAAAATGTCCTGTCAATCAGCAACATGTGCACAGATATACGCTCCATCCTGGCAGGTGCCAAAATTCTAATTGAATATGTATTCCCAAGAGAGCAATGATCCGACTATTTATGCATCCATCCCAATTAATATCCGGCCGACAAAATCAATCTCAAAGGACACTTCGTTAAATTTCATTCTAAGGCTCTGTACATATTTCCATATAGGCAATCCAACACAAAATTCTGTTGCTTCCGTAATGCTTCACTTTGCATACCATTGGTAAATAACCGAAGGAATATGAACATTTCTAACCAATAACAGTATCCTTGGTATCATTTGCTCTGCCGACGTTCCACCTGCACATGACTATTAATGCTCACAACAATTTCGAACAGACGATTATCTAGACAATGTTGACCATCGATGAGTGATACTGAAATCCTCGGCATTTAGCTTCGTCAGTAAAATCCATTCCACTCAGGATGTGCAATCATCTGACGGATACATACTACATGTGGACAAAATAGACAACAGCAACGTGATTTCAATTGCCTTTTTCGAGGCACGAACACGACGAAAAGTGATACCAGAAGATGAATGTTTGCAAATGCAAATTGAAGTTAACCATGAGAACACTGATTTATGCCGGAAGGACGAGTGAAACCTCACCCTGACAGGATATGAACCATCGTTGAATGGAATATTATTTTCGTTTATTAAATTTGGAAATTATGTCACAATAACATGGAAATGTAGATGACACCACGTGTTTTTCTTATTAAGGATTTTTCAAGGACAACCCAAGAGAAAGGAAATACGCTACATTAGGAACAAATGAGGCTTCTCATTTCGGGAATTATCTTTTTCTTACATTAAATAAATGGCTGTCATTTGACACTGCAGTAGTAGGTTTGTCCTTCAGAATAATAAAAAATAATATTTATTTAAGCAAAAGGTAAAGATTTTTTTTTTAAATGGCTTTGAAAAGGCAAATTGCATAAATGTTGAAAAATTATGATAATAAGTGAAGATTTTTAGTTTTTCAAAGAAAGTTTTGAAGGATGAACAACGAGAATTCTTCGTTGACCGTCTATAGAAGTGGTTTTAGAAAAAGGTTTCATCAATTTTATGCTCATGACCACGACATTTTAATATCCACCCACGGTGATTCCTGTGAAATACGTCGTTCAAAAGCGATAATTGAAAATGTTCACGTAGATAAGGCGCAATTCATTTGCGTGTGAAAGCTACTTATAGGTATACCATGCTTGCCATTTACATCATAAACAGTACAACCAGGAAAGTGTGTAGGAAAAGGTGGAGATCTCGACCGTGAAGGCATCTTGTAACGATTTGTTTCCGCTTCTTTAAAAGGAGGAGTAATACCCAGGATTTCTGGTGAAACAATTGCTAAAAGCTGACAAAAAGGGACACAGCAAAACAAAACAAAAAAGTGTGCAACAATTATAATAAAATTAAAGTTATCAAAGAAAATAACTTTGGTTCTGCCATCATCTTCAATTGCCACCTTATCCTTCATGAGGGTCACGGGAATAGGGTCAGGAACTTTTCATCCTTCGGGATATTTTGCCACCGAATGCACTTCATCAGGAGGAATCCCCAGACGGATCCAATAGAGATGTCGAACTTGATCAAACCATATACATTTCCTGATGGTACTGCAATCATGATACGTGTTGGAGCCGACTTGGGTAAATACACTTTACGTGACCATATCATTGAAATATTAAGGAGAAGTAGCTGCTTAACATTGAGACCCTCGGGTAATCCGGTGGTCGATCCATGCGAGTTAGTCCAGCAACATCATGAATGCATCTGATTTCTTTTTCGAACACTACCCAGATTTTATGGCCATAGGTGAGATTTGAACCATAGCTTTGATACAGGATAATTTAGCATTGATCTTTCGTTAGTAAGACTTGAGCTCCTTAAACTTCTCCACCTGCTTCAATGGGACTCCACTAACAACCATCACTTCCGATTTATTCCGTTTACCTTCATTTCAATATAGTTACTCAAGGCTACAAACCTCTCAGAAGCGCGGTGAAGTTCGGTTTGGAAGAATCTAAGGATGACTAAATCATCCGTGAACATCCAGTCCATATATCGATATTTTGAAGATGAGAAGCGACAAAACGCACCCTTGGTAAAGCTCAACACCCACAGTATAACTGTGAAATATTTCTTTCTTTTTCTTTGCCTTTGAAATATTGTATGCAGCTACCATGCCCTGGATAAGAACTGATGAGCATGAGTATCGTATAAAGATAAGATCAATTAACATGTCTTGAGCTAGGTACGTAGGTAGGTAGAAGTGATTGTGTTAGCAAACCATGCCGACACTTTATTAGCGCAGAAGCTCCGTTTTAATACCACAACACAAGTGACCTATCGGATGTAAAAAGGACGTTAACTTCTAGGGAAAGGGAAAAAAAAGGGTAAGGATTATTCAAATCCACCCCGTTACATTGAGGAAACTGATAATATCCCCAATGCTTATTTCCGCTGACTCTATTAGGTTGTCGAAAAAGGGTTTACCTAAGGTTCGCTGTCTGGCCTTGCCTAGAGTCGGCCACTTTCAGAGGAAGTCTAAGATTGTTTCTATCTCGTTAGCAATATTGCAGCTGCGACAGTGTGCATTGAATGTAATGCCTATTCCGGCCACATGAACCCCGATGGGCCAATGGCCAGTACTAACTTCTAGAACTGTTGCGATATCTGCACGATTTCTATTTAGCAGATCTTGCGTTCTTTTCCGGAAGTATTTGGGCTGCATCTGCCTAGAGATGACACAGTTCCGCACCCCCTGCTATCTGCTGTTAGCCTTTAGAAGATAATGCGCGAAGATGCCTCCCTTAAGGAGCCCCAACGGGACGTTCACCTCCTTTGCTAGAAAAGTATCAAGTACAGATCCCTGCCTCGCGAGTTCATCAGCTCGCTCATTTCCCTCAATGTTGCTGTGACCCGGAATCCAAAGGAGGCAGATCCTTAACCGATGACACCTTAACAAGGCGAGTTCCTTTTTGCACTGTTCTACTAGCTTCGATGATGTAGCGGCAGATACTAAAGCCTTGATAGCGGCCCGGCTGTCAATGAGGATGGCAATGGTACCTAGGGGTATAGAGGTTTGCCTAAATAGGCGGCAGGCCTCACGTACAGCAAAAACTTCTGCCTGGAAGACACTGCACGAATCAGGAAGCCGGTAGGACCTGGAAATATTGAAGGAATCAGAGAATATCCCTGCCCCTACCCCGCAGTCCATTTTTTAACCGTCGGTGAAGATTGTTGTTTCGAACTCATTTGTCAGTTCGTCAGTTTCCCATTGGGTTGGGAATCTGACCGTGACGTAATTTCTAAAGTTCATTGTGGGAGTTATATAGTCGGTCAGATTAGCTGCCAGATCCTGCGGTAGCGGTGACCATACAGATTGGTGCACCAGCATCCTGTTTCCCTTAGCAATGTTCTCATGGCACCCGTTGCGCCTATAGCCGCAGTTCTTTGTACCCTGTTGATAAGTTTGATGTTACAAGCTTTCCTTAGCGCAGGCCACCAGACTAGCCATCCAGAGGGAAGAATGGGACGCACCACGGCAGAGCACATCCATAAGACCATCTTCTGCGAAGTCCCCACTTCTTACCAAAGGTCTTGCTGCAGGCATAGAAAGCCACACAGGCCTTCTTTACCCGTTGCTCAATATTAAGCTTCCAGCTTAGTTTTGGATTAAGTCTCACACCTAGGTACTTGGCACTGGAGGATAGGGAGAGTAGATGATTGTTTAGCCGTGGAAGCGTGAAGGTCGGTATCTTGGTTTTAGTGGTAAAGAGCATCAGTTCAGTTTTGCTTGGGTTGTCGCTGAGTCCACATCCAGTGGCCCATGAGCTAATCTTGTCCAAAGCACCTTCCATAATCTCACTGATTACGGATGGAAACATCCCCGATACCAGTATTACCACGTCATCCGCATACGCGACAACCTTAACTCCATCCCTGTCAGGTCTGCACAAGATTTTATTGATGACCATAAGCCATAGAAGAGGAGATAAGACCCCACCTTGAGGAGTGCCTCTAACAATAGATATGGTGGAGCTGCTGTTGCCGAGAGTCGGTTGAATGATTCTAGTTTTTAGCATTGTCAATATCCATTTGCTAATAAACTCAACCCAGTTGGATCAGAGCTTCCTGAATCGATTCCGTACTGACGTTATTGAAGGCGTCTTTAACGTCTAAGAAAGTAGCTAGGGTATATTGTTTGAAGTGGATTGTCTTTTCTCTCGTTCGCACAACTTCGTGAAGCGCCATCTCAGTCGATCGCCCTTAAGTGTACGCATATTGAGATTTGGATAGAAGGGATTTGTCTAGGGTATTTCGAATATGTGTATCTAAGATGTGTTCCAGCGACTTTAAAAGAAAAGAGGATAAGCTGATCGGTCTGAAATCCTTTGCGGATCCATGACCCCGCTTCCCAGCTTTTGGGATAAACACAACACGAAAACGTCTCCAGCTGAGGGGAACGTGGTTTAGGACAATACAGCTTCTGTAGATCGGTACTAGCCATAGGGACACCTGGTCCAAAGGTTTTCGCAGCATAATAGGGAGAGTGCCGTCAAGGCCGGCCAATTTATAGGGAGAAAAACTGTTAATAGCCCAGGAGGTATTAACTCCTGTAATTATTGTCTTAATGTCATTCCAGGAAGAAGACTGCGCGACCTGAGGAACTGGTGGGTGGGCAATCTCAATTTTACATCCTGGAAAGTGTGTTTGCATTAAAAGTTCCAGGGACTCGCTAGAGGAGTGCGTCCAAGGTCCATCCGGCCTTTAATAAAGGACGGGTTAGAAAGTTCCTTAGATGGAATTTTATTCAGCCTGGAAAATATTTTTATGGTCTCAATGGACTGACAGTAGTCTTTCCAGCAAGAGACTTGGCACATTAAATGGATTTTTTATATTTCTTGAGCTAATGGAGAAAGCGTTCTTTAACCGTTTTAGAATACATTGTGGATTAATATTGAAAATTGGCCTCCATTTGTATTATTATTATTTTTTTTTTGAATAAGAAACGCTGGACTGGAGCACTCAGATGCAACTGATCCATTGTACTACCAGAGAGCAAACCGTGGTTAACCTATTCTATTGGAACTTCCTCGTCTTTCTAAGAAAGCGTAGCAAGTACTTCAGTGATGAGGAGCTTCCAGTGCCAGCACTTACCACATCAGCACCGAGGATCTGCCACCTGATAAGAGCAAAGGCCGGGCACTCGCAGAGATAATGTTCCACAGTGTCGACGCTCTCTTCACGAGCGTCGCAGATTGTAGTGTCACTTAAACTCAGCACGTTGCGGTGCTTGGCGAAAGCAAAGTGGTCAAAGTCAAGACACCAATAAGTTGTCTGCAGTTTTGTCTACTGATAGAAAGCAATAATGCCGCTGATTTCTTACAGACAGACGTTCGGGAGCATTCGTTAAGTCAACCTACATCCTGAAGAGTTAGGCCACATACAATTGTGTTTGTGAGAGACCCAATCGTCAATGGAAACCCTAACTGAGGACGAAGGGATACCCAACGCGGGTTTGGGACGTGAGAAAGCCTCCCCTGAGCATTACCTAGCGATCACATCAGAGTTCTCGTTTCCCAAGATCCCAATGCGACTTGGGACCCAGATATGAGACAGATAGTTCAGGCTTGTGACCGAGTCAAATAGTTTTTGGTTTCAACTATTTTGGAAGTAGTTAAGGCACCTTGATACTTTTTGGCGCTGTTCTATTTCCAGTTCACACTCTGGCCAAAGCTAGTCCTCCATGCACCATTTTGTCTTCAGATTATTTATAAGAACGGCTTTTGGTCTCTTTGTTGACAGTGCGTCCAGATCACCGAAGAATTGTTGTCCGAGAATCATCAAATTGGTTCTGCTAGAACTTGGGCACTAATATAGTTAGTCGGCCGTATCATCATATAAACGCCTTATTGGGGCCAACAGCAAGTTGAAGCCTGTTGCTGTGCTCACTGAAAGGGTAGGAACACTTCTACAGGCTGTTAAACGGCGACGATGACCAATATTCCGCTGTCAGGTAGAACGAACGATTCAGTAGTGATGATGACAGTCAAGATTCTTGTCAACCCGATCAGCATGAAGTGTGGATAGCATCATCCAAAAATAAATAAAACAAAGCTGCTGAAGTCGACGGTCTTAAACAGAACTTTTCCATCCAGGAGGAGATGAGTTGTTAAGGATCTAATCAGTATCGTGTGCCCAATCCTGAAAAAAGGAGACCATCTAAACTGCGTCAACTATAGAGGTATAGGTCTCTTTAACACCGCATGAGTTATACAGTGCCATGTCTAGTCGCAGCATCCCTGCCAAGCTCGTCTGTCTGTGCGGGATGACGATGGAGAACTTTCACTCCTCCATCAAAGTCGAACACCACAGAACCGTTCGATATCAGGCAAGATTTTAGACAAAGTGACGCGCTATCTTGCGATCTCTTTAAAATAATACTTGAAAGAATTGTACGAAACTCACCTGAGGTACAATTCGGAGGTACGAATTTTCCAAGTCTGTCTGTAGAACTCACCAGGCCATCAGTGGAACGTTTGTGAGTATTTAGACAATGGAAGCAAAGATGGATTCGGCCAATGAAAGCAACATAAAATATATGCTGTCTATAAAATTGGACACCCAACATCGGCGTATTGAACAGAACTCCACAAATGACAGATATAATTTTGAGATGGTCAAGAACTTTGTCTACCTAGGCTCTATGGTGAGCTCCGCAAATAACACCAGGGGAGATCAAACGAGGAATTATTCTTGCCAATCGCTGTTTTTATGGAGTAAGAATGCAATTGAGTAACAACGGATTTTGTCAAAATCAGATGAGGTTCTTGGTTGCTTTAAAAGAAAAGTTCTTCGAGTGATCTTTGTTCCCGCCTACAAACTCGGCAAGTGGATTCGAAGGTACAATGCCATTCTATAAGGTCCATAGAATTATGTCGGCTTATCCAGAAGAGTTCACATACAGTGACTTCAATGACTGGATCATGTAGAGCACATGGCGTGTAACGTTTCAGCCTAGAAAGTCTTCGAATTCACCTCGTAACTGGGCTGACTGGAAAGGTTTGTTGCTTGAGGCTCAGGTCCACCCCGGATTGTAGCGCCACGTTAGTAAGTTTATTGTGTATTATACGTATATTATGCCTTGACTGGTTGCCAGAATATAGGCCAGACCATAAGGCAATGTTAGATTTTAGAATTTTTATGATTGTCAGAACTGAGTGTTCCACAAGTGTTTGTCTCAGTTCAAAGTTGTCCTTTTCGTTTCTATTGACACACCTGTCTCCCGGAATCCAAGAGTTACGTTTGGAGCTGAGAGACTATAGGTCGTTACTTTAAAGTTTCATCAGCTTCCATCAGATTACTGTAGATGAAATGGCTTTAAAGAAGGAATGCAAAGCAGATTCGTTCGCCAAAGTTCATTAACAATGCTCATGGCCAGGGCCTCGTGGATGACAAAAAAAATTCTGCAGATGTGACGGCAATATTGCGAACGACTTTTGAATGAACAGTTTCTCCGACTATTCTTTCCAAGAGTCACCCCAAACTGTGAAGAAATACGCGACATTACAGTCGAAGAAGTTAGAGATGCGGTCAAATACTCCAAAAACCGAAAAGTGGTTAGACGAGATACCCTCTGAGTTCTGGAAAAAGATTGGAGACATCGGGTTCAGATGGCTTAGAATTCTCATCTCGAAATTTGTGAGAGGTGATCCAATGCCGAGTCAATGGAGGGAAAGTTACCTTCTCCCTGTGTACAAAGGGAAGGGTGATACGCGAAACTGTGATAACTACGGTTCGATCAAGTTGATGTTACACACCATGAAGATCGTTGAGCGGGTATTATTAGGCCGACTGCGAAAAATAATACGGTAAATCAACCACAGATGCAATTGGTATAAGGATGATAATGGAAAAACATCGTGATTCCTTAAAGGATTTGCATATTGTATTGGTTGACTTTGAAAAGGCATTCGACAGACAACTACGAGATCTGATACGGTGGCGCTAAGACATCGAGGGTTCCAGAAACCTATGTACAGATGATCATGGATATGTAGGAAGGGGCAAAGACAAGAGTAAGATGTCCTGCTGAAGTAACTGAAGAGTTCCCAATCAAAATCTGGGTGCACCAGGGAAGCGTTACAGGTCCTTTGCTCTTTATTACAGTCCTTGACTATCTGCTTGAAGGTAAATTGATGGACCCCAATGTATATCAATTATTCTTTGCTGGCGATGGAGCCATCATAAGTGAGGACCCTACGTCCCTGCGACGAGCACTTGATGTGTGCGTAGACGTTTTGGAAGGAAATGGGTATCGCATTAGTCCAAAAACACAGAGTACATACTTGCGCTGCCCGTTCTCTGATCCAGTCAGGCCTATTCCAGACATTTATTTGAATGGAACAGTGCTGCCCAAGTGTGAAAAGTTCAAATAGCTGGGATCAATAGCGAAGCAATCTGTGATGACGATGGCAGTCATCGCGTAAGCGTAGGGTGGATGAAGTGGCGAGAAAACTCCACTCTTCTGTGAGCGAAAAATTCCCCCTAAGTTGAAAGGAAGGCTCTACACAGCAGTTGTGCGTCCAGCGCTCACATACGACTCACAATGTTGGACCATGTACAAAAAGTGCTCGTATGAGAGTCAGTTAACGGCAGCTGAGATGAATATGGTTTGTATTTCGGCAGGAGCGACAAAGCTTGATCGAATAAGAAGTTCGAAGATCCGTGGAAGCCTTCACATCAAGGAAACCATCTTTCGAGAAAAGAGCACGACCGACTCAGTTGATATTGCCACGTTCAAAGAAGAGATCATTTGAACCCTGTTAAAAAGGCAATATCAATAAACGTTCCAAAAACATCGCGAGGCAGGAGAGGCAGGCATATAAACACCTGCAAGACATCGGCATTTCATTGGCTTTAGTAAACGAGTGATCCAAAATCGGTAGGCCTGCCGATATTTTCTGAGGTCAAATAGGCGAACCCCCCAGGCGGATCAGTAGAAATGCGGTGAAGTGGGAGGGTTATGATCCCTTGTTTTCGGATCATAACTTCGCCGAAATAGGAACATCGTTACCTTGCTATCTATAATTATCGATAGCTTTTGCAGTCGAAACAGCGTGGATAGTTCTGCAGCAGACTAGGTTAGAACAGCCTTATTAACTTCACAATGTTAGATTCTTTTTAATATATCCACTATTTAATTCATGAAGATCGATACGCTTTTCAGGCTTATGATTCTAACGTCCGCGAAAAGATTTTGATGAGATTTTCCATTTGTAGGTTTAGGTTGAAATTTAGATGTAGCGATAACCGTCTCTAATTTTGTGCATCTGGCGATAGTTCAATTTTCTATTTGACACTTTTCGTACCGACATTATTTGTATAGTAAGAGTATATTATGCGAATCTAATGTCGAAAGCCGCATGTAATGGATCTTAGACATTGAAATATCGGAAGAGAATTTAGGTGCGAGGGTTTTCCTCAGGTGACCAATCCTGGCAAAAGCGATGTGTTGTGTGCAGTGAATGGTGCTATGTTCGGGCCCCCATCATTACCAAAATACAATTCTGTACGCTTTTCAAGGTCATACAAAACCCAGAATAAATGATAGTTTTGGATAGACTGTCGGAAAACATAGTCTAATCCGTCCACAGATTCAGGTTTACTGACTTGGCGACTGGATGAAATATGGTAGAGTGTTCAACAACATTTTCAAGTCTATAAAATATAATTTTTTGTACATTTTTACGGCCAACTGGTACGTTATAAAACGAATAATGAACGATCCAAAATCATGACTAAAACGTTACCAACGGTTACAGCGGCGGAAGTTGCAACTTTATCGGCAACATACATAGTCTTTAATCAATAGCCTATTTAAGGCATTTAGTTTGTATGAGTAATGGCCGATCGAAATATTTTAGTTTGTAACTTAATATTTGATTCCAAAAAAAAAAAGCTCATGTGCATATATGGGAAGTCTATCATAGTGAATTTTGGCAGTCCCGTTCTGACTTTACTGAATTTGGATGTAAAAAGTATTTCTGCCAGATCATGCAATTCTCCATAACAGGCGCTCATGAAGAAGAAACTAAAAAGCAATAGACGCCCGCTGTGGCGTGTCTCTCACTTTTGAGCATCCAGCAGTGCAGTCACCTAATAAATATGTGATTCTGTGAGTTTTAAGCATTCTTCTTATCCACCTGCATACTTTCATATGTCCCTGCACCAGTTTTCTATAGTGCCTTCGCTAGTGCTGTAGCTCTGACGTTCTTGGATGCTCTTTTTATATAGAGAAATACTTCCAGAGTATATTCGTTGTAGTACACTGTCTTTTCTATTGTTGCCACTACCTCACGGAGAATATTTTCGATTTAATTCCCTTTTATGTATGCGTGTGGATGCGGTTACATATTTCTGATCTTGGCTTTGCTATATGTGCGTATGTCCAGGAGCCGCTCTAGAATTTTTAGGAGGAAGGAGGTTAAGCTTGTCGGCCAATAGTCTTTAATTACAATATGGCTACGTTTGTCCGATTTGAGTATGAAGATGACTTTTGCTGAGCTCTAAGCTGCTAGGATTTAATGCATTGCCAGACATCTGCCAAAGATATACACTAAGCCTTGATCTGTATTCTATTGTCCCGCAAACAATGACCCATTCTACCCAGAGTTTCTTGGATTCCTTGCAGTTTTTCCTAAGTCGGCTAGTCCAGCAGAGATTTCTTTTCTGATATTTGACCCTGCATCGGATATCATGAGCATGTTTTTCGAAAAACGATCTAGTATTTATACAGAGACACGTTTTCAAGCGCATACCTAACGCAAGAAAAAAAAAAAACCTTTATTCGTTGAGCCATGGAGTTTGTTCCTAGCAAGTATCCTTAATGTGCTCTTTAAACAAAAGTTAATAGTAATCGAAAAAAGTGTCCCACATTATGCTGATAAGGTAGAAAAAGTATTTTGTCTAAAATACAAGTCACAACACTGAAATAAAACCTCAATTCTCGTTTCGCTATATAATTCAGATCTACGATACGGATGCTTCAGCATGAATGCTCACACACGACACAAAATATCTACGGAAATCAAAATGGATTATTCTTATTACAAGCATCGACATGTGTGATCCTTCTCTGTACACGTAAAGGCCCTTTTAAACTTTCACACGGGTAAAAAATTCCTTAACACTCAAATATCACGCACGTTATTTTAATACCTACACATCCCAGTCTTACGTACCCAAAGGACCTTTATACCTTTATCAACACTTTGTTCGGTCGTACAACATAAAATTCCCAAGATAAACTTTGTATGAAGGCTATAAAGCTGTCATACTCTTCCCGTTGTTAAACAATAAGACGAGGTGGAACTGTATTCGACAAAAAAATAGGTCTCCTACATCGTAAACTTCCGAATCATAAATCAAATTCTCACACACATCCGCCCGGTAGCTAGGACATGCTGCCACACATTTGTTGATTACCTTACTCATAGGAGGCCTGGCACTCGATCGTAAATTACACCGAGGCCCACATGGTGTATATGAGTCCTGTATGAGTGTCAAGTGCCTACTGCGCGATGTTAACGTTTCCGCAATTTAAGTACAAATTACAATTCAATTACATTTACCCTGACGCCGTCGTCGTCGCCGCGAGAAATTGGAGACTCATTAATCCGTCGCCACATCCTTTTGCTCCAACAGGAGTCCAAAGTCGGTTAAGATTATTGCCTCCCCGTCGTGGGTCGGTTTCGTGGTTAGGCCAGTTTTTTATTATTATTATCGACTTGGGTGAGGCGATACTCTCGAACTCATCAATTAGCTCCAAATATCCTGGTTTTATGTTCCATCAGTTGCTTGAGTGTGTGAAGAAGGCATAACCTGAACCGTCCCACTGCCATGGGTGGGTCGGGTTATTCTCCACGTGCTTTCGGCACTCAGCAAAAATCACTCTTCGTGTTCGTGCTGAAAATTGGTGTCCATGTCTTTCCTCGCCTTGACATACTGCAGGATACCAACAAGCGTGCGGACATTTTGCTTAACATGTGTGTGGTAATTTCCTTCAAAATTGCCAGCGCAAAAGGATAATTTTCCTATTTTACTCTGTCGCTGTTGTTGATAACCACCACCCGGCTGACATTCATCCATGTGCAGACCGGTGGCCGTTGTTGAAGGATTTTACGCTTTCGTTTATGATAATGGGTGTCTATGCCCTTTTTGTGGAATAGAATTTTTTTTTTTAAGGAGAAATGTTTCACCCAATTTTATCGTTTGTAAGGACTGCGGGGTGTGGATGTTGTATTATTAGTCGTATCTTTGCAATTAAGGTCTAACAACGTTGATAAGAGAGAAAGAGTTATGCTTGTGATAAGAAGAAAGGAGAAAACGCTCTGTATTGATTGGAACATATTGGTTTTTCTAATTCACGGCTATGTGTGGGATTGCATCGACAAATGTTCGATTAATTGTAACAAATTTATTTTTACAGGTTTTGTGGCTATCTGTGTTTTTGTCTTAGTGCAATGACGTCAACGACAGAGTATATTTTAACAGAAAATGTCTGATTTATAACACAAGAAAGTTCAAAGGACTTTAGAAAAGAATAGGAGTGCTCTCCTCGGTGCTTTGTGTCTGGACTTGTAGTAAAAATAAGTCATAACCTATTAAAGAGATATCGTGGGGGAGATAAAAATCGATTTTTTGATCCACCAAAGTGGATTCTTATTATGTCGAATCAATTCTGTGTGATGCAAACGACAAATATATACCATCACGTCTGATGTGCAATTGTGTGTATTGACAACCATTAAAACGCCAACAATCTTCATTGCTTATGATTTAAAATGACCCAACTCATCATCAGAAAGCATCAGAAAATATTGCTGTGGAAACAAAGAGACGAAACGTGCCGAATTCTGAAAAATCAAATTACACCATTGACGTAAGCAATGTGTAAGTGTTTGGAATTTGTTCAAAGAATTAATGACAGGATTAACACGAGGACGGCAATTTGCGTAAATTTTCATTGGGCTGGTCGATCCGAACTCAAATTATGGCGTTGTCACACTTTCTACAGATGTTTTTCGATGGAGAACCTTTCATTATTTTATTTAGGATAAATATGTTTTACTTAAAGTAGTAGGTAGCAAGAGGTTGCTTAAGTTTCCCCTCTATTTCGAAACGGTAGGTGCGAAAAATGCTTCTGCTATGGGCTTTGAGTTAAGTTTGTCTTTAAGTTAACGATAAAATAATTATACAAAAAATTAATAATAAAAAAAAAATATTTGGCTCATTCAGTCTTTCGAAAACAAAGTCCCTGACTTCGTTCAATTCTGTTCTATTATTCATACTAGACCTATATATTTTATGAACGACCTTATGCAAAAGAGCCCTCTGGTAAGTGGACTAGATGATTTTGCTCACAAGTGCTCTCTATGTTCATTTGATCATTTTGTTCTTAAAAATGAATTGAACGAACTAATAAATCTTACTGTACTTGATGAACTAAATAACCTGAATGAACTTAACTAACTAACAGAACTAATTAAACTTGACACCCTAAACGGACTGACGAACTAAAAGACCTAAGCGAATCAAATGACCTAGACAACCTATTGAAATGGCAAAAAAGCCACCACCATTTCTCCCATGTAAAAAAATGCACTTTTGTGAAAAAAACAACTTTTAGGCAACTTCATGATTCCGTACTCAAAACTCGTTTGATCATATTTGACAAAACCTCATCCAAGTAGGGTTGATGGCTTCATTAGATTCAAAATCTTTTCATGCAGGGAGCTTTGTAAAGATCTAAGCATACTTATGTCAGATATCCCCTTGTGGGTCCTAGGGCCTCTACTATGACTACGCGCCATCGTGTACGGTTTCTGGCACTGTGTCTCAGCTCTCCCCAACTTTTCCCCAACCGCCGTGCCTCCTTCTCGACTGTTCTGCGTCATGTTCTCCTCGGACTGCCAGGTCTTCTGCCATCCTGAGTTAAAGGGTTCCATTGCAAAGCATGATTCGCTTGGAAATGTCATCCTTTCGGAACGTGAAACAAATCCACTTCCACTTCCGCCGTTAGATGGTTGTGCCTATTGGTTCCTGGCCCGTTCTTGCGTAAAGGTGTTCGTTAGATACGATTGGACTAGAAAATCCTTAAGATATTATGCAGACACCTATTAACGAACGTTTGCAGCTTTCTCGTGATAGTAGTGGTTTTTCTCCACGTGCTGCATCCATACGAGTATAACAGCATGGATTCAACATTGGAGCTGAACAGTCTTAGCTTGGTGTACAAACTGCTTGCATTGCTTCGCCGTATTTTGGACAACACCACGAACGCGGACTTTGCTTTGGCGCTTCTGTTGGCTATATAGACTTTTGTTCCACCATCGGTCGAAACAATACTCCCAAGATACTGGAAATCCTCTACTCTCTCTACCGGTTGTCCAGCAATGCATGTTTGAGCCGATGATGGCTAATTACCAATAGGAATAATATTGCTGAAAGAATACAGCCTTGTCTTACCCCACTTTGGATCTCAAATTCCTCAGACAACCTTCCCCTGTGCAGAACGTGCCACTTGGAGCCTTCATATGTAGCTTTGATAATAGCAATTAATTTATCGTGAATACCTCTTCTGCGTAAGATACGCCAAATAAACTCCCTGTTGACACTATCGAATGCCTTCTCAAAATCGATGAACAGCAGGTGGAGTGGCGATCGATATTCAACACACTGTTCGATGATAATCCGCAGGGTGTTGATGTGGTCGGCACAGGAGGATCCAGAGCGGAAACCTGCTTGTTCGGCATCGAGTGTGTCTTCGAGATGTTGTTTGATTCGCTCCAGGATGATTTTAGCTATTATCTTAGCTACAGCAGGCAGCACGCAGATACCCCTCCAGTTTCCGCACTCCATTAAATTTCCTTTCTTAGGAAGCTTGACGATCATTTCCTTTTTCCACTCATTAGGAAAGCTCTCAGCTTCCCAAGCTCTCAGCTTCCCAAGCTCTCTCTATAAGTGGAAGCAGAAGCTCAGCCGATGTTGTTGGTGCTGCTCGTAAGAGCTCTGATGGAACACCGTCAAGTCCTACCGCCTTGTTGGTTGGTAATGATCTCATCTTTACTGGGAGTCGTGGTGCGTATTCGGGAACTTCTCACCTCGGACATCTCAGTTTGATTTGGGAGCATATATCGCTAGCGAATACGCGGTTCAAAACCGTAGCGAAATGCTCTTTCCATCTCTTGAGCTGGTCCTCATCCGAAATGAGCAAGGAGCCTTCTAGGCTTTTCACTGGGTATTGGCTGGAGCTGCGACCAGTTGTCAGCTCTTTGGTGATTCTGTAGACAGTCCTGTTGTCGCACCTCCGTGCAGCTCTGCTGTTTTTGAAGCCAGCGCGTTGATGTAGTTGCGCCTGTCATGTCGCACGCTACGCTGAACTTCTCTCATCTTCACGTGATATAGTGACTCTAGCTTGCTTTTCCCTGCTGCTGGAGTAGCTGCAATGCGAGATCTAAACATATGGTATTCTGATAGCTCAAGGTCTCCAAATTGCGACAATTTTTGCCGAGTGACCAAAGATGTACAATGTACATGCATGTGTGGCCTAGCGTTGTTATGATGGAAAACAAAACTTTTATTATTTACCAATTTAGAATGCTTCTATTTGAAGCTCTCATTGAATTTCTCTATTAGAATTGGATAAAGACAAAATTGATTTATTATTACTTTTACACTTCCAAATGCTTTTGAGTGCATTGATCACTCGATTAAAATGTCAAAACTAAGAAATAAGTTAAATTGTTCGCCCGTTGTGAAGTTATCTCAGGAATAGGGTTCAAATAATCAATACTGATAGTTAAACTTCCAAGCATGGTATTGTAAATTCCGGGGTACCATAGAGCTCTATCCTATGGTTGTTATTATGTTCTCTTTTATTAATTACCTTACGGATTCTATAGCGTGTTGCAATAATGAAATGTATGCTGATGAAGTCCCGATTTACCTTTGTCCTTCTATAGGCTTGATGGAGGAGTTAGAGACAACGATGAATGAATATATAGTATGAGTTCAATGTTGATCTAATCCAAATAAATTTAAACTGAACGCGACTAGGACCTGTGCTATGTTATACTTAAGGAGAGTATTAGTATTATTAGTCACGATGATTACTTTGATTACCGTAACTTGTTGAATTCGCATACCATAACTTATAACGACTGTCTCGAATACCTGACGACATCGCCATTATTGCCACTCCAAAAGTGTTGGAGGAGGTGGTACAGATAAGCTATGCGACAATAGGTATAGTCCAAAAATGGTATACCGCAGTTGGGCTAACACTGGCGGAACACAAAACCGAAGCAGTATTAATAATCAGCAGAAAAAGGGTAAAAAATGTTGCCGTCGGCAGACACCAGACAAATCTTAACCGTACATAAAATACCTAGGCGTCATGATAGATACGAGACTCTCATTTGAAGAGCATTTTAAATATACAAGCCAGAGAGGTGCAAGGGCAAGTGCTGCACTAGCACAAATCATGCCCAACTTAGAAGGCCCACGACCAAGCCGCAGGATATTTTTGCCGAGAGTGGTTGCATCGATCATTCTATACGTGTGCCGCCCCAATCTGGGCCGGGACTATGGAAACAGAAACAGGCAAGTCACGCACAACATCTGCGTATTGAATATGTGCATTCCATACTTCTTCCACCGATGCAGTCTGCATGATAGCAAGAATACTTCTTATAGACATTCTGACAGTAGAGCAGCAACGTCAGTACTGCGCCAGAAAAGAATGTAGAAATGAGCCCAGCGAAAATCGGCTACACAGAACGGATAGCCTAAGATAGTGGCAAACACGCTCTACAAATTCAGCCGTGGATAGACAGATACCACGGAGAACTTACTTTACTTACTTACTTATGTCCTGTATCCCCTTGTGGGTCCTAGGGCCTCTACTACGCCTACGCGCCATCGTGTACGGTTTCTGGCAATGTGTCTGAGTTCTCCCCAACTTTTCCCTAACTGCCGTGCCTCCTTCTCGACTGTTCTGCGCCATGTTTTCCGCGGACCGCCAGGTCTTCTGCCATCCTGAGTTAGAGGGTTCTATTGCATAGCATGGTTCGCTATGGAGCTGTCACCCTTTCGGAACGTGTGACCAATCCACTGCCACTTCCGCCGTTGGATAGTTGTGCCTATTGGTTCCTGACCCGTTCTCTCGTAAAGGTGTTCGTTAGAGATACGATTGGGCCAGAAAATCCGTAAGATATTGCGCAGACACCTATTAACGAACGTTTGCAGCTTTCTGGTGATAGTAGTGGTCACTCTCCACGTGCTGCAACCATATAGCAGCACGGATTCAACGTTGGAGCGGAACAGTCTTATTTTGGTGCTCAAACTGATTGCATTGCTTCGCCATATTTTGGACAACATCCCGAACGCGGACTTTGCTTTGGCGATCCTGTTGGTTATATCCAGTTCGGTTCCACCATCGGTCGAGACAATACTCCCAAAATACTGAAAATCCTCTACTCTCTCTACCGGTTGTCCAGCAATGCATATTTGAGCCGATGAGTTAGTTCCAAGGCTGATGATTTTAGTTTTTGTCGTATTAATTTTCAGCCCGACGACACCTGCCTCCCTCTCCACATCTGCTGTCATTTGGTGGAGGTCCATAATTCTGTGGGAGAGTAAGCATACATCGTCTGCGTAGTCAAGATGTTTCAGTTGAGATGTAAGAGTCCATCGAATTCCTCCGTTTCCCGTCGACAAAGCTGCATGAAGCACATCGCTAATCACCAATAGGAATAATATTGGTGAAAGGATACAGCCTTGTCTTACCCCACTTTGGATCTCAAATTCCTCAGACAACCTCACCCTGTGCAGAACGTGACATTTGGAGCCTTCATATGTAGCTTTGATAATAGCAATTAGTTTATCGGAAATGCCTCTCCTGCGTAAGGCACGCCAAATAAACTCCCTGGTGACACTATCGAACGCCTTCTCAAAATCGATGAACTGCAGGTGCAGTGGCGATCGATATTCAACACACTGTTCGATGATAATCCGCAGGGTGTTGATGTGGTCGGCACAGGAGGATCTAGAGCGGAAACCTGCTCGTTCGGCATCGAGTGTGTCTTCGAGATGTTGTTTAATTCGCTCAAGGATGATTTTAGCTATTATCTTAGCTAGAGCAGGCAGCACGCAGATACCCCTCCAGTTTCCGCACTCCAATAAATTTCCTTTCTTAGGAAGCTTGACGATCATTCCCTTTTTCCACTCGTTAGGAAAGCTCTCAGCTTCCCAAGCTCTCTCTATAAGTGGAAGCAGAAGCTCAGCCGATGTTGTTGGCGCTGCTCGTAAGAGCTCTGCTGGAATACCGTCAAGTCCTACCGCCTTCTTGGTTTTGAGTGCCTTGATCGCGGTAATGATCTCATCTTTACTGGGAGTCGTGGTGCGTATTCGGGAACTTCTCACCTCGGGCATCTCAGTCTGATTTGGGAGCATATCGCTAGCGAATACACGGTTCAAAACCGTAGCAAAATGCTCTTTCTATCTCTTGAGCTGGTCCTCATCCGAAATGAGCAAGGAGCCGTCTAGGCTTTTCACTGGGTATTGGCTGGAGTTGCGACCAGTTGTCAGCTCTTTCGTGATTCTGTAGACAGTCCTGCTGTCGCACCTCCGTGCAGCTTCTTCTGCTTCTGTAGCCAGCGCGTTGATGTAGTTGCGCTTGTCACGTCGCACGCTACGCTGAACTTCTCTCATCTTCATGCGATATAGGGACTCTAGCTCGCTTCTCCCTGCTGCTGGGGTAGCTGCAACGCGAGCTTTTAGCTGTTTTCGTTCGTCAATCCGTCTCCAGGTATCCTCGGAAAGCCACGCCCTATGTCTTCCCTGCGATCGACCGACAATTCTTTCAGCACCAGATGTAAAAACATTTTTCACAGCACACCAATGGTCTGGGCATTGAGCTGCTGAGTGCTTCCACACCTTGCGAAAAGTGCTCCCTTAATTGTTGGCGCACTGAGGGATCACTAAGTCTATCGATGTTGAACCTGGGCATTCTTGTGTTGTCGTGGGATCTTCGAACTGCAGCAGTGCGTAGTTGGAGAGTAGCTATCATAAGATGGTGATCACGTACTATCCCCACATCTGCCCCTCGTCTGTTTCGGACGTCCACGAGACTGCTTCTAAAGCGGCGGCTGATATCAAAATGGTCAATTTGGTTGGAGGTTGCTTGCCTGTCGTTGGAAACCCAGCTGACTTTGTGGCAGGTCTTGTGCTCAAACATGGTGCCACCTATCACAAGGCAGTTGGCATTGCAGAAATCCGCAAACCTTTCGCCGTTGTCATTGCGGTTGCCTAGACCATGTTTCCCGATTACATGCTTGAGCCCTTCGTTGTCGCTGCCTACCTTGGCATTCAAATCCCCCATCACTATGACAATGTCTCCATTTGGTGTTGTGTTGAAGACGGCGCTTAAGAGATTGTAGAAGCTCTCATTTTCGTCCTCAGACGAACTATTCGTTGGGGCGTAACACTGTATGATGGTGACACGTCGTACTCTAGTCCGGAATCTGGCCGTCAAAATCCTATCACCATGAGGCTGCCAGGAGGCCCTTGCGTGCTGTTGTTAGCAGTAGTCCGACTCCATATTCTCGCGGACTTCCGGATGGTCTTCCAGAATAGAGTAGTACAGTGTTACGCGTTGGAGACTGGTACTCGCCCGCTTCTAACCATCTTACTTCACTTACCCCCAAAATGTCCAGTTTATATCGCATGAATTCCTTTTCCAGTTGGAGGAATCTGGCATTGTAAGGACCTTCTCTTCCCGAGTCGAGGAGCGTCTTTACATTCCAGAAACCTGTCTTTGTCCGGGTACAATAGCCAAAAGTCGTCAACATGTGATCAGTCCTTATCCGAGGCATAGTGTCGGTTTCTGTAGCGAGCTGGTTTCAGTAACGCAGGTTGCTGGCCCACGTTACCTAGCCTAGAATCAAGGCCCTAGACAGCCCGCACTTACAATTTTGGCCTATAGGTATAAGGGTTTATACGTATAGTTGCCCGGGGACCACCACTAGGAGGTAAAGTAAGCACTTCATCACGAACTTGATTGTTGCGCTACTGGCCCAAGCCAAGTTTTGGGCAGTCAGTAGTTTCCCGATCAATCGCAATGCAGGTCCCCAAAACGGAGATCTTGGTTTTCACCTAATCTAGTTTCTGACGGGCACCGAACGTTTTCGGTCATACGTTCTTAAGTATAAGCATGATGACAGCCCTGACTGCCCGTGTTGCACTGATTGCATAGAAAACGCCAAATACGTGCTTTTTTTAAATTCCCACGAATTCTGGATGAAAGAAATGCACTAAAAATCGTCCACCAATGTCAGAAAACATTGTTAGTACAATAAAATATTCGAAAGTCAGGATGAATGAGACGCAGTTACTGAAAGCGCAATGCGTATAATGAAGTCCTTCTGAACCTTAGAAAGAGAAAAAAAAGAAACAGACAGGTGAAATGCAACAAACGCAGAGCAGGAAATTCAAACATGAGGTGGCCGAAAACATCAGGCTTATCCATTCCATACAAACAAATTAAAAATCGAATCTTGGTCTTTTTGTCGCAACAATTGGACTACGGAATGGACTTCCGATTGAATTCAAGAGAACAAGCTCATCGGCCGAATTTCAGACGAACCTATGGTATATTCATACCTATTTTTTATTTATTTGTTCATTTTGTTATATTAGCTGTATTTTATTATCACCCAAGATCCATATAGATCACACGACGAAAATAAAACGATCCGGATCTGGATCAACGAATATTTTTCCTTGTGTCTTGTAGTGTCGTTGTGTAACCTACCAAGGAATAAAAAAAAAAATCTGGATCACGGAATTGATCCTGATAGAAAGCAAGATCTCGTATTGTTGTTCTATTGCATAGAAATCAATGATCCATATGGATCATGAGTGATAATAAAATACGGCTATTATTATGAATACATTTTCCTCAAATAATTCACTTCTTATTAAAGATAATTAAATTCTTTTTCATCTTTTTCCATTCTCTTTATTATACAAACTTTGTAAATCTTATTTCGCGCGAATTTCTTTCTTTCATAAACTTAAATATCCGACGTCATGTATCCGATGTCGGATTAACAGTGTAAATACTCCAATTTAGTTCTGTACACCTCAATCTGTCCGGCGTCGTCGACAGCCGATGCCGGATAGAAAACGTTGTGTATGCTGCATTTGCGTCGTCAATCCGGTTGGATAAGTGCGAATGCTCTTATTGACACGACGTCGTATATTCGCCGTCGTTTGCCGGATAGATGTCGGGTCTTGCTGTAGTCTCCAGTACGGGTAGACAGGTAGGTAGAGTTGGCGGTTCATAAGAGAACTCAATAAGCGCTATTGTGCGCCATTTTGATACCACGAACTCGTATAACATGATTGTATGAGAATGTTTTCGGTTGAATTAAGAGATACATAACGAGTGGGCCATCTAGTGATTTCTTTTTAAATCATAAGTTATTTTGACACTGACAGCTGTTTCCCGCTCGAAATCGTGACAGAAAGTCAGTATCATACCTCCGCGGAACGAAATCTGTCGCTTTACGCTTGAACAACATTGGGAAATATTGAAAACTTATTTCCAAAGTGAGTGCTGTGTTTTTTGAAAAGAAGTTTTGGCCGAAATGAAGCACCCACCGCGCCTGCTGTACGCAAGTTTGTGCAAAAAGTTCATGAGACCGGTATGCTAGTGGACAACACTCATGGTCCCCGTCGTCGTACGGTGCACACAGACGAGAATGTGGCTGCTATAGCCGAGAGTGTGAGACTCAATTCATGAACATCAACTCGTCATCGATCTCAACAGCTCAACATTTCACGCACTAGCCTGAGGAGAATTCTGCACAAAGATCTGGGATTATTCGCTTACAAGGTCTAATTGATTCAGCAATTGAAAGCGTATGACCATCCGCTTCGTTATCGCTTCGCAGTTTGGGCCTTAGAGCAGCTTGAATTGGACAACGATTTTGGGCGAAAAGTCATCTTTTCTGACGAGGCACATTTTCATCTCGGCGGCTACGTTAACAAACAAAATAGCCGCATCTGGGGCTCGGAAAACCCGCACGTTATTGTCGAGAAGCCAATGCATCCACAGAGAGTGACAGTTTGGTGCGGATTGTGGAGTGGTGGCATCATTCGACCATTTTTCTTCGAAAATGAGGCTGGGAACAACGTTTCGGTCAACGGTGGGCCTTACAGAGCCATGTTAACGACTTTTTTTTTTACTGAAATTGAAGACATGGATTTGGACAACCTCTGGTTCATGCAGGATGGCGCGCCATGCTACACAGCCCATGCCACAATCGGTCTTTTGCGCAACAAATTCCCAAATCGTGTTATCAGCCATCTTGGCGATGTCAATTGGCCGCCTCGGAGCTGCGATTTGACCCCCTTGGACTTTTTTTTGTGGGGAACCGTGAAGGACCGATGTTATGCCAACAATCCGGAAACGATTCAAGCACTTAAGGCCAATATCATCCATGCAATCCGTGAGCTACAGCCCGAACCCATCAACAAGGTATTGGAAAATTGGAGTGATAGAGTGCGGTACTGCGAGGCCAGCCGAGGCAGCCACTTGAACGACGTTGTATTCCAAAATTAATGGGAATGTTTGTTCTTACTAATAAAGCCATAATACATGGAAAGAAATTCATTTTGTTGATTTTATTGCATTTTTAAAAAGAAACTTGTAGTTGGCCCACTCTGTATACTTAACCCAGCCTGTGAAGTTCAGGTAAAAGATGAGGACTCTAATCCTTTTGTCATACATCTCTCTCAGATCGACAGAGAATGATTTTCTTAGTGACTTAGACTTAGACTTGCTTGGCCAGCTTGTCCACTCTCTCATTTCATTCAAAGTTACTGTGTCCTTGGACCCGGATGGAAATGATTTTTGGTGGACGATTAGTTTGTTTAGTTCCATCTGGTATACTGTACCAGTTTTGAAGATATTGTAGCTTGATCAATGGCTTGAAAAGATGTTCAGTATGCGAAGATATTGTAGCTTGATCAATGGCTTGAAAAGATGTTCAGTATGCGACAAGTCATCCATATCGTGAGAAGCTCCACCTGAAAAACACATACAAAATTAAGTAAGGGGAAAGATTTCGATATGTTTAGCTTGTCCGAGAAAATACCAGCGTCAAATCCGCAGTCCATTTTCGATCCATTCGTGTAAATCATGTCTATGGGAATAGCACAAGACAATATCTGCAGAATGTGCAACGAAGATGAAGAATCAGCAGAACATATCTTACGTCACTGTAACTGTCTAATCACAACATGTAATCGTTATTTAGTTACATTCTACCTTGAAGCAGAAGAACTATATACAAGCTCACTCAAGATCATAGTAGAGTTCATCACCAAATCGGGCATAATGAGTAACGTTTAAGATTAGAGGAAATCAGAATAGGCCCAATGTGGCTGCAGTTATAAGGTGACCTAATCCCACCTCTTACAACAGTCTACAATCTACGCATTATCCGGTTTTATAAGCTGTATTTGAATATTTTCCAATATGTAGCTATATATATGAAAATATATGTATATGTATATATCTCTAGTCACATATTGTGCTGGCGATGGGTCGTCTTGGCGTATTCTCTACGGATGGGCAGTTCGCTTGGGATGACTTTTGTTTTCGTTGACTTCAGGGACGTTAATAGAATGCCACTTCCGTAAATATATTTTGCGCTGAGTTGAGTAGCCATTTTGAATTTTATAAATGCTCTGTTTGGGTTTTTTCCATTTTTGAAATTTTTAGTGGATTAATTTGTTTTAAAAAGTATGAACAAATAGTATTATGAAATAATAAAAAAAAAATGCCAGCTCAACCCAATTAAACTCAACTTTACTAATGAGACTCATCTTCACCTTAAAATTCCACATTCCGGTCTTTCATGTAAACAGGGTAACTTACATAAAAAAAGGGATATCTCCTTCATCGCGGAATAAACGATATCCGGTGAAAAAGTATCACAACAAGCAACTAGATAGAGTTTCATCTACCAGCTACTTGATATTTCTCTACTTCCTCATAAAATTGAATGATTTATAGAGAACAGAACTTAATATTGTCCAAAGGCCATACAATCAGTCAATCTGACCTTTACAAATATTCAATTTCAATAAGTATAACAAGGACAGCGAAGTGCCCAAAAATCCATTTCCCCTTCATTTGAGGTATGTCCTAAGCTTTTTTTTTAAATTAAATCGCTTAGCAACTTTCCAAAAGTCCTCTCAATGAAAACGAAAAACTCCTGCCACTTTAGTGCTAACCTAAAGGCGAATTTCTTAAACTCCTAGCTCAACATCTGACACCTTTAATATCCCATTTCCCATTGTCATTGGGAACGGAAAATAGATTTCTTGTCTACGATTATCCCTTCAAGTTTATTTCGCTCTCGCTCCCTCCTTCATTTAATCCACTTGAAATGCCTGTTATCATACTCGTATCACAGACTTTTATTGTGGCTGTGCTGTCTGTGTCCAGTTTTGTTATGAATCAGTTCAATTGACTCCTTGAGAAATAGATTAACCTTATAATGTTTACTGTGGGTTGGTTCGAAGATGAAAGTCCTTTCTGCATAATCCAATTGTAAGCAACTCTCAAGCAATTTGTCTAGGTATAATGTGAATGGAACTCCTTGTAGTCGTATTATCCACAATCTATGTGTTTGCCACAGAGAATTACTAATAACTGTCTGTTGTGGTTACGTGTCAAATGTATTTTGCCAGGACCATAGAAACTAATGAAATTTCGGAGGCTAAAAGTATAAAAACGTTGGAACACGTACAAAATGTTCAATTATATGGACACCCTGAGAACCTTTCAATCAAATGGGCCTCTTTTCGACCAGATTTACTTAAATGGCGCCCAACGTCAAGCACCAATTGAAATAAATTTCCTTCCTGACCTTTCATTCATTTTTCACCACCCTTGTATAGATAGGGCTGAAAATGTAAATGTGATGAAATCAATTTTCCGAGATATTTACAAATAGCCAGAGAATTTCACTAAAGCTGTTGAAGGCAAATGCGGAAATAATTACCTTGCCAGTGTTCAACAGTGATGAATCGTTTGAGGTAACATCTTGATAGCTTGGGAGGATTTACTCTGTGAGTGTGAAAGTTTGGTAACTACACAAGCGAACAGACATGTGGCTTTTGGGGTGAATGTTAGCATGGAAATTAGTATTCGCTGTTTCATAAATCCGATGAGGATGATCGTGGTTGAGAAGAAGTAGAGTATAATACATTCAGAGTGGTTGCAAGGATGCTTAGAGTTTAGATGGGTTATGTTAAAATAAATTACGTAGGAGAGGATTCATCTAATTTGGAGAAAATTGAAATTATAGTCAAAACTTTGGTTAGTTTTCGAGTTAAAATCAGCAGTGTGCATTTCTAATTTTAGTTAACAGGAGCTGAATATTCAAGGGTTATGATTATGCTACCACGAGTGCTCAAATATGTGTGATTTCTACTATAAAAAAAGCTTATAGTACGTTTGTCGCAAGTATGACAAGAGCCATTAAGGTTAATGGCATTTAATTGAAGCCGCTTATGTACACAACTTACCCTGCCATTAACCACATGAACTTCGCAAGCTATATGTTGGTTTGTATGGTTAATATGGACAATGGAATGTGTCCGATATTACTAGACCAAAGATGTGAATAGCGAAGATATAATAAGGGATAATTATATTAGACAAAAGGCAAATCTTCAGCACTGACCCCAGGTAAATGCGATTTAGGAGGCAATTAGTATAGTCTAAGAGCTGGTGAACGTTTTTGAAACGTCATTTTAGAACAGGAAATAAATATATTTTTTTGTTAAACTTGAACTAATGATCACAAATATCAACGTCTGGCAGCTGTCTGTTGGTGCGTTTGGGGGGCTGGGCCCCAAAGACGTCGAAAAAAGGGATGCGGTCACGTCATTTCAGCAAAGCTGATTTTTTTATATGAGTAGTTTACTTGTTTATATAACATATTTTATCACTGCCAGACATTTTGGTTGGGTCCAAAAGGGTGCCAGACAGGCTGAAACCGGTATAAAAATGAGGGTCGGTAACGTCATAATGGCAAGGCAATTTTTTTTTCTAATCGTTAATTGAGATCACCGTGAGTAATTATTCACAACTGTCAGACGAAAATCCCGGGTCTAACATCCTGCCAGACGCAAGCGAAGTTTGAATGTCGCTGCTAAGGCGACGTGCGACAAATGTATCTAATAGCCGATTTTCATCGAAACTATTGAAGCATTTGAAAACTTACTAAGTGTGTCTTATAGGAAATTAAATTCTAAATAAAATAGTATATACACAAAATGTTAATATATCCAGTAGAACAGAAGACATTTTAAAAAAAGTCAGTAGCCGCGATACGAAACCATTTGTTTCGTATTAAGATATCACTTTCCTACAAAATGCATCATATGTCTTCTCCCTTCAGCTGTTCTACCTGGGAAAAACAAAACAATCACGCTTTCAATAAGTTTCGGTTTTTTTATTGGGTTATATAAATGATTTGGAAGAATATAATTTCCTGTATTACGGTATTTTAATCTTGTATATCATCGTCTTCTTTGTCGTCAGGTTCAGATCCATCATCACATAAATTAGAGAATTTAACAATTTTTTTTTAGTTTGCATGGAATAATCAATATGCAATAATATTGCAATAAAAATAATGCATTATAATATTCATAATGTATGTACCTGAACTCTCGTTTTCATCATAAATATCAGGAGATTGGATTACAACGTCTTTCACTAAAGCAGGTAATTGATCCCCGTCGAACCAAAGAAACTCATATACATACACCATTAGATTCCAACCATCCATTTTTTAAATGTGCATTTCTACAAATATTTGAAATATAATGAGCCCGTAAGAAATGTTGACGCAGCTCTGATTTACACGGTGGCAAATCTCCAGCGTCAACATTTTTAAATTTTTTATGGAAATCGTCATTCATGTTCATTGCATTACATGTTTTTGTAAATATCTCATATCTGGATTTATTGACGTAATTTATATTACGGATATTATACAAACGACATTCAAACTCCTCTAAGAATTCAAAAACTTTTTCCCTTGAGCCTTATACATGTACATCCAAAGTACCAAGATCAGTAAATGCTTTTTGATATTTGTGGACTTATTCAATTGCTTAAAAGGTCTTCGTTTTCCTTTTCTGTAAAATGTAGCATTATAATTGCAACCAGTTGCTGCATGAAATCCTGGTAAAGAATTACACAAAGACTCTCCTAGAGCATTAAACAATTTGGATAAATCTACAAATCGTCGTGAATTTCCAACGCCAACCTCCTTCCAAATCTTCAGAGAGCTCTTTAAATGTTCCATGTTACCTAACATAATCACAATAACGTCTGTATCTGAGCATTTTATTAAAACATTTGCATCTTGATCGATGTTGCAAACATGGTAGACGATTATGGTGTCAGCTTCTTCATGTTTTTCACAAGATAAATTGTCTTCCACAGTTTTTTTCACTTTTCCACTGCCAGTTTTAAAACAGTAACAAAAGTCATAATTTGCTGAGGTTGTCCAAGCTATCTCTCAGAAGATGTTCGCTATCTTCGATAGATGGTAAAAAATAACGATCGAAAATGATATCGATTCTGGGTGCAGAATACCTAGTAGCCACTTGCAATATTTTTTTTGAGATGTTGCCGAATGTTTTTGGAACTTCCTTTAAGAGATGCAGCATGAAAAAGTCATCGATAATTACAATATCAATATTGCGTACTGCCTGACTATAAACTTTTGCCTCCAACAATTTCATGAGAACAGATTTATCGGTTTTACAAACTGTTCCATCTAAATGGCACATTGATAAAGGAACAGGCATCAAACGATACGATAAAACTTTTGCAATATCTATATATTGTTCCAGGGTATTGCTATAGGGTTTGGTGCTGCTCGTCCTGTTGCAATGTTATATAAGAAATCGTTACTCAGTTCTGGTGCAAAAGGATTTATATTTTGTTTACCTTAATGCATAAAATTCTGAAGCTGCACGCATCTTTTTTTCCATTCTACTTCTTTCCAAGTCTGCTGTAATATTTTGAGTTTTATGCAATCCACATTCCTCAAATACGTGCGATATTATCGTTGATCTTATGCTGTGACTTTTAGATCAGCATTGACGAGCAGATATCGAATTGGTGAAATGTATAACTCCTGTCAATCTTTTTGCAGCATCTGCATTTATTGTCTGTTCCAACGTCAAATCTATTGGCTGTCTAGAGAATGCTTTTTCGGTTCTTTTCACAACGAAAGACCTTTTCTCAAAAAGTTATCTTAGTCCTGGGTGAGGTTCGTCGATTTTTAATAAATTATCGTGGTACTTGACCAACCACCGTGCGTAGTTGGGTTGGTTGAATATAAAAAATAAATTTGCGATTTTGGGCAATATGTATTTAAATAATTCGAAATCTGCAGTACGAATGCTTCGTGTCAAAATTAAATAATAATTAACGTAATCTACATAAATCATATAGAACTGCGGTGTTTTGCAAAATTGTCCATTAATCGTTGCTTCTTGATATGCATTATATTTTCTAAACAATTGTATAAGGTAAGGATGGTCAATAGTGGGACTTGATGTCTGTGTACATAGATTGAAAGTCATTAAGATAACTGATTATATCATCGCCAATTTCTATTTGTTCTTTCTTCATAAAACTTTCAAAACATAAGATCTGAAAGCCCAAAGTCATTAAAGGATGCATTCTCTTGCACGTGTTAAAATGCTTTACAGCTATAAATCCAGCTACTGAACCATTTGCAAAAAGTTCACTATCCACCATTACATAAGCCAATCCAGAATCATCTATAAACTTTCCGATGGCTTTGAAATAAGCCACCATGATGTGGAAGCTGCCTAGATGAATAAAAAGGCCGTTGAATCTCGGCTTTTTCAGTTGCTTGAATTTGAATAGCGGCTACTGACTCTTTTTAAAATATCTTCTGTTCTACTGGATATATGAAAATTTTGTATATACACTATTTTATTTAGAATTTAATTTCCTATAAGACACACTTAGTAAGTTTTCAAATGCTTCAATAGTTTCGATGAAAATCGGCTATTAGATACATTTGTCGCACATCGCTTTAGTAGCGACATTCAAACTTCGCTTGCGTCTGGCAGGATGTTAGACCCGGGATTTTCGTCTGGCAGTTGTGAATAATTACTCACGGTGATCTCAATTAACGATTAGAAAAAAAAATTGCCTTGCCATTATGACGTTACCGACCCTCATTTTTATACCGGTTTCAGCCTGTCTGGCACCCTTTTGGACCCAGCCAAAATGTATGGCAGTGGTAAGATATGTTATATAAACAAGTAAACTACTCATATACAAAAAATCAGCTTTGCTGAAATGACGTGACCGCATCCCTTTTTTCGACGTCTTTGGCCCCCCCCCCACACTTAGTATTAAGGTATATAGATTTGGTAATAAATGCATCTTAATACAGAACAAAATTGTCATATTGAATATGTAAACATTATAATCATTGCATAGTATAAGCATTACTATTGTTTTTTTTTTTTTTTTTGAGACAAAAAGAGAACGAAAGAAACAGAAAAGAGAAATCGTCTTGAATGCAAAGATTGATTTTTTGATAGTGTATAGCATAATCTTGGGTTTAGAAATGTTGCATTTACCGCTATCCCAGTAATTTACTTACAAAATTACGTATTGATGAAAATTCAACTAGTATAATGATCATCATCAGAATATGGCGTTATTTGAGCTTCATTAATTGAGGTTCGCTTTCTAGCTCTCCCTAAAGCTTTTTCTACTGCTTTGCTTCCCGGATTTGAAATCGAAAACTCTGCCGGATGAGTCCTGGTCAGTAGTTTTTTTTTTTTTTTTTTTTTTTTTTCAAATTCCAAGGGTAGCCCTCACCGGTGCGTTTGCAAGCATTGAGGCGGAAGCGGCCAAAATGGGTTTAGCGATAAACGAGGGCAAAACCAAGTATATGCTGTCAACAAGAAGGGAAAACCAACACCGACGAATTGGACAAAACGTCACAGGTAGTAAGGGACTTTGTCTACCTTGGCTCTGCTATAAACTCTGAGAACAACATCAGCGCGGAAATCAAGCGAAGAATAACTCTTGCCAATCGCTGCTTTTTTTGGGCTCATAAGGCAATTCAACAGTAAAGCCCTATCTCGAACTACTAAGGAGACTCTGTATAAGACCCTGATCATCCCAGTCCTGCTTTATGGCGCTGAAACATGGACTTTATTAAAAGAGGATGAAGATATCCTTGGTCGCTTAAAGAGAAAAATTCTTCGTAAGATTTTCGGTCCCGTTTGCGTTGACGGGTTTTGGAGGAGAAGATTCAATCACGAACTATACGAGCTGTACAGCGACATTGACCTAGTCAAAAAACTGCGTATTGGACGTCTGAGATGGCTAGGACATGTAGAGCGAATGGACACCAACGCTCCGGCCCGCAGAGTCTTTGAATCTTATCCCGAGGGACGACGCAGTAGAGTGAATCATCGCCGTAGGTGGCGCGCACAAGTTCAAGGGGACCTCGACCAACTTGCTAAAGACCGAGCTAAATGGAGAGGCTTATTGGTTGATGCCCAGGTTCACCCCGAACTGTAGCGCCACCTAAGTAAGTAAGTAAGGGTAGCCCTTTTAAAAGTTTGGATAGCCATTTCAAAAAGGGTAGCAACGAAACATTTCGTACCACCAGTATTATTATTAAAAACAGATCAACACAAATTTCGGTTTTACTTGTAATAAAAATAATGCCACCAAAGAACTTTGTAGACATTAACTGAAAAATATTTTTCAAAACATTCGAGTTCAACTTGTCTTTTGGAACTATAAAAAATATATATACGTACATACATAAATACCATGGTGAGGCCTTAAGTTGGGAAGAAAGTTTCTTGGAAGTTGCGGAAGATCAAAAATGCAACCCAACACATAAAGATGCGGCTGTTCTCTTTGCACCAGAATTTTGACTACAGTTTTTTTTCCCATCATGCCCCCAGCTTTATTTGATGCAAAACCGACAAAATTTTTAGCGGAACTTTCGTATTTTGAATAAAATTTATTGCTTTGCAAATAATTAAGCTGTCACAACCAATACATTGCTTTACCTACGATAAAACCAAGGTATCTTACAATCAAAACCAGGCATTCCGTAGTACTAGCGTCCATAGTTTCGCGAATAATGAGGGTACAATGTTGGTTGTGTAAGATGATTCCAATCTCCTTTAGTCCCTCTTCCAAAAAGCGTGTTGGTCGCTTCAGTTGCCTTCGTTTTTCTACATTTTATTTTGTTGATTATTTTAGAATCAGGAGCCACACCTTTTATTAGTGCAATTAGTGTCATGGTTAAAGAAAAGGGCAGACTATTCCCAATCAATAGAATGATAATATGAAGCACAGCCGTTCTGATTTTGTTAATTTTGGATTGAAAATTTAGGTGTTTTGCGTGTTGTACATTTTTCACTGATTTTTTTGGATTTCATGCTGTTTGATATGCTGCTATTGAAATAGAGATGTGCAAATACTGAATGTAACGAGCACTCGCTATCTCGCTATCTCGCTAAGACGCTAGAAAGTTGGGCTGAATTATTTTTTTAAATAATGAAATGGAACATGTTATCGCTTGTCTTGGAAAATTGGCAAAAAATAGTAGCCTTTTTGAGACATAGATAGATAACTTTATTTTGTATTGTAATTTACATTTGGTGACCCACCGCGCAGTTCACATGCAGAGATTTGACATTTAAATTATATCTTTCTACTGAACAATTATTATAAATAATTATAAGAAAATATGATGATGATGATAAACTTTGAAGAAAAAATACGTTAAAAAACTTCAATACAAAAGCAAAAAAAAAAAAGGATGGCTTTTTGAGACATGGGTAGCCCAGTAGCATTTGCTTCAACAAAGGAGCTAAAGGCGAACCCCACATGCGGATCAGTAGAAATGCGGTGAAGTGGGAGGGTTGTGATCCCTTGTTTTCGGATCATAGCCTCGCTGATAAAAGGAAGAAGAAGAAGAAAGGAGCTAAATACTACTATTGTAGGCATTTCGACAGCAAGATCATAAGTATAGGCACGGAAAGAGACAAGGTCTCTTTCTGGCGAACTTCAAAGGGTACCAATTCATTCTTCAGGGTCGAACAAACGATGATGACATTTCATCAATCGGACGTGCTTTCATACATATCTTAGAGATGAGATGGTTGTGTGCCGGACCATCCCCCACTTTAAACCTCCACATTAAATGCTCAGCAATAAGATCTCACCCCAGCAGCCTTGTTATGAATAGATATAAGCTTTCAGTTAGGTTGGCGAAAATATTAACTGTCATTGCCCGGACTAAAGAAACTTTTATGGCCCTCAAATAGAAGTCTTCTTTACAAACACTTGTGAGTGAGTCGGCTATTAGATTTTGTTTTTTAATTTTCCACACTTCTGACAGGGCTTTGTAGCCTTGTAATACTTCTTCGCAGAACTTTCTCTTTTTCTTATAGAGACGTACTTATTCCTTTCTTTCCTTCTTCTCTTAGCTTTCGTAAATATGTAGATGTAGTCTGCCCATCAAAACCATTTTTTAAAACCGTTTTGTTTTGTTTTCTCTGGCTCTCTTCTTAGTGTGTGATACCAGTACATTAAAGGTGGGAATTTTGATGGATTGTTGATGATGATGCCACTGATTGTCTGCATTTGTTATTTATACATTGGAGCTTTTGTGAGCTTAAGGATTACTCGATGGGCCAAGGTGAAGGCAAAACCAGTCTATGGTTTTTTTTTTTTTTTGTCGGGATAGGAAACACTCGACTAGAGCACTCAGACACAACTGGTCCATTGTACTGCCAGAGAGCAAACCCAGATTTACACATTTTATTGGAATTTCCTTGACTTTCGAAGAAAGCCAAGCAAGCACTTCAGTGATGAGGAGCTTACAGTACCAGCACTCACCACATCCGCACCGAAGATCTGCCAGAGATAATGTTCCGCGGTGTCGTCGCTCTCTCCACAAGCGATTGTAGTGTCACTTAAGCCTAACACGTAAAGGAGCTTGGCAAAAGCGAAGTGGCCTGTCAAGACGCCGATAAGTTGTCTACAGTCTTTTCTGCTGAGAGACAGCAAGAATGCCGCTGATTTCTTACAGACGTCCGGGAGCATGCGTTTAGTCAACCTGCAACCTGGAGAGTCATGCCACACACAATTGTTCTCGTGAGAGACCAAATCGTCAATGGAAGCCCTAACCGAAGACGCTGGAAAACCCAACGCCGGTTCGGGACCTGAGAAACCCTCCTCTGAGCCTTGTCTAGCAATCTCATCGGAGATCTCGTTCCCCAAGATCCCAGTGTGACCTGGGACCCAGATAAGAGACAGAGAATTCAGCCTTGCGACCGAGTTCAAAGAGTTTTTGGTTTCACGAACTATTTTGGAAGTGGTTAAAGGGTTAAGCAAGGCCTTAAGCACAGCCTGACTGTCACTACAGACACAAATGCTACGTCCCTTCCACCTGTTCTTCACAACATAGTTCATGGCCATTAGGATTGCATAAGTTTCCGCTTGGAAAACAGACGCATATTTGCCTAACGAGAAGTGAAGCCTAATGTTGTCGACTTCCACGAAGACCCCAGCGCCAGACCCTTGACTGGTTTTGGAACCATCAGTGAAAATACGACTACATTCCATTCCCGGCTCAGACTCTGACCGAAGCCAGTCCTGGACACAAGGAAAGTCGACTCTGAATTTGCGCATCAGCTGAAGTTCTGGTGTCATTGCATCAGACGGCATATCCATAAGACAGGAGTCGTAAGATAAGTGTCGCGCAAGTTCATCAAAGTTCCAGTGTGGAGTATACCAAAAACCGCCCCGCCTAAGACGATGGATGGCTTTGATAGTGCAACCCATGATATAAGTATCAAGGGGAGGTAAGTTCAGCAAAGCGTCTAGAGCAGAGCCAGGCGTACTCGGGAAAGCTCCCGAGCAGCCGAGACAAGCCGTTCTTTGGAGTTTCGCACAAAAGGCAACCACATATATACGCGAGAGCCCCTTCCACCAAACAACCGACGCATATGCGAGGAATGGTCTTATCATAGCCGTGTAGATCCAGAGAACCTTATTCGGTGATAAGCCCCAAGTCTTGCCAAAAGCACCCTTACACTGCCAGAAGACTGAGAGCGCCTTGGATGTTTTCGACTCGACGTGTTTAGACTAATGAAGTTTCTTATCTAAAATCACTCCCAGATATTTGGCTTCATTGGAAATGCGAATGGTGACGCCTTTTAGTACTGGCTGAGTCAGACCGGTCAAAATCCTCCTTCTCGTAAAAAGAACAACCTCAGTCTTAAGAGGATTCACCGAAAGCCCTCTCCTAGTACACCATTCATCCATCATGTCCAGCGCCGCCTGCGCGTCAGCACAGACCGTCGCCAGGCATGGCCCGACAGAAAGTACGGCGACATCATCCGCATATGCCTGAGCGTAGACGTTAGAACTATGTAGAGTGTTCAACAGAGAGTCGTCCACCATGCATCATAACAGTGGAGACAGAACGCCACCTTGCGGACAGCCCCTGTTTACCCCTGTCATAACATATTGGCCACAATCCGCATCCACTACCAAAGTTCTATTCATTAGCATTGCTTTAATCCACAACACTAATGTTTTATCTACCCCGGTTGTCTGGCAGAGTCGCACATGCAGTCAAAAGTCGCATTGTCAAAAGTACCCTCAATGTCGATGAAGACACCCATCGCGCATTCTTTCCTATCAAGCGCGCATTCAATTCTGGCCACTAGATTTTGAAGTGCGGTCTCACAGGATTTCCCACGCTGATAGGCATGCTGCATCTCCGAAAGTGGATGCAGTTTCAAAGCAACTTTGCGCACGTGAAATTCTACCAGTCTATCCATACTTTTCAGTAAGAAGGATGTCAAACTTATAGGTCTGAAACTCTTGGGGAGCGAATAGTCTTCCTTACCAATTTTCGGTATGAAAGCTAAACTAACTGTCCGCCAAGGTGTAGGAATATATGCCAGCGCCAAGCCAGCGGTGAAAATTCTTTTCAGAGTTGGCAATAGCTGATCTATACCCTGTTGCAGCATAACTGGATATATTCCATCGGTGCCAGGCGATTTGAAACCATCAAAAGATGCCACGACATATTTGATAGCCTCATCTGTTACCACGGCTGATGCAATATACCAGCTGCGCCGAGTTTTCTGACTTAGATCAAGCTCAGCCTGGGTAAGCGGGCCAAGCTGCGACCTAGTGATTATCCGATTGCCAGGAAAGTGAGTCTCCAGCAGAAGACTAAAAGTTTCCGCTTTCGTCTCAGTAAACTTGCCATCAGACTTTCTCAGTGACTCCGGTTTGGTCGGCTTGCCCCTTTTGAGAACCTTAACCAACCTGCTGGTTTCACCGAGTGTCTCGATCTTTTCACAAAAATCTCTATAAGAAGCACTTTTCGACAACCTTTCGTTTCGTTCTGAGTTTTGTTGGAGTTTTGACAGATCTGTCTAGCTCTTCCCTAAACCGCACCCAGTTGGTTTTCCTCGGATTCCTCCTCTTCTGCAAAGTTATGGCCTCGCATTCGATTTGGAAAGCGATGTATCTATGGTCTGACAAGGACACCTCCGGCAGTACCCTCCAGTTAGTAATTGACTTGAAAAACCTATTAGATAAAGTCAAATCATATAAAGTCTAGGAGGTGGTTTCCTCGTATGTTACATTTGCTGCTGCCCCAGACTGTATTCTGAGCATTCGCGTCGCAACACATGACTAGTCCCATCTCCCGAGTGTGACAGCACTTTATGAGTTCGGCAACCGCCTTCGGTGGTGGAGGCATTACCGATTCATAAGGGAAGTAAGCCGACGCAACGACGAAGGTTTTCCAACTTCCGGTCGTTTCGTAGCTCACAGCTGCAGCAACCAGGTCCTGTCCACAGAATTGTCCAAGCTTGGTTTCTGAGAGGAAATTCGGCACAATTAGACAAGCTCTCGGTCTTTCAGATCGCTCGTCATATAGCACCGTTACTCCAGGAACACCCCCAAAACCACATATGCGCTTGTTCCGCACGTATGGCTCCTGGATAGATGTTATGTGGGGTTTTGTACGCACCACGGAAAGTCTGCTACTTAAGAGAGCGGTAGCAGCCTTTGAGTGGTGGAGGTTTATCTGCGAAAATATCAAAGATATAGTCGCAGTTTTATTAGCAGAAGGGCGCGCACCAGGTGCGCACATGCTTCCGGCGAGGCGAGCGCCCCTACCCGTGGCATTGCCTGCGTCAGCCATTTTCTGTCCGCTAGTGCTGGGACCTTTAGGAGTAATAGCACCGGTGTCCACCAGATTTTGTGCGCAGATAACGCCAGCGGTAAGAGTGTGCCCGGCAGAAGAGCGCGCATCAGATGCGAACACACTTCCACCAAGAAGAGCAGGCGAAACTTGCTCCGTCAGATTGGACCTGTTCAAGCCGACCGAAAAGGAGCCAGCGTTAGGTCTGAGGGATTGATCGGCTCCAGTTGGAGTACTTTCTGCCGACCTAGGCTTCTTTCCTGTCGCTACTGAAGGATGACTGCTTTCGGCGCTTGCGCTTTCAGCTGACTCTGCAGCCTCTTTGCACCGCGCCATCGCCGCCTTCCTTCTTCTCCTTTTCAGTTGACTCTTAGTCAGGAGCCCATCGGATTGCGCTGCTTCGGGAGCTCGTTCAGCCTTATTGGTTTCCCGAGTCAAACCGTCACCGACACAACTTCGACCGGCTACCCTTCTATTGAGACAGAGATTAGACATTCCAGCCGAAGCCTTTCCGCCACTTTCTTTGCCATTCCAGCCCAGTCTACCAAACGAGTCAGACACAGAGCTGCAGGAGTCTTCTGAAACAAGCGTCGCTACTACTTCTGATTCAACGCCAGATGCGGGGGGTAAAAGTATGGTGGTTGGGACCTCCAGAATCCTCGTCCCGGCCGTAGTCAAAAAGACCACGGGTGGATTATCGTTTTCACGAGTACCACCTGGAGTAGATACCGTACAAGTTTCTTCCATCACACTGTCAATAGGTTTTGCGTCACAGTCAAGACGTCTTCAGCCTTTAGTTCGATGTCTCACCTGGGGTCCTTTCGGACCCTTAGGGTCATTGACTCTTAAGCCGTTCCGGCACGTCAAGGCAGCTGAAGAATGGGAACAGACAATCTATGGTAATGGCAGTGGTCTTTCGATATTCTGCCATCAGAGATGTTCTTCTACCTACTTTGGCTATAACTGAATCACTACTGCATTAATCTCAATGACGAGCAATGAGTTCGATGAATAGCCTTAGCTTTGGGGCTTATTACCCCAACAATCTCTATCACGAGAGTGTGCGCCTTAATGGCTTTATCCCTCCAGAAACATTCTTATATCTCGATCAAAGAGGTCTGATCCAGGATAAGTTAGCGGTGCCGCTAATCTTTTATGTCGCCAGAACAGCTGTGGATACTTAGGCGACTCAACTACGACCGAGCCGTCGCACAGAGTACGGTACAGTAGGGCGGTTTCTAACCGCGACATTGAAGATTTTAGTAGGCAGTATGACCAACTTTGGTGGCTTATTGAAGGAGAGGTAACGTCGTCGCCGTTTCCCCCTAATCCGAGTTAGCATCTAAAGGGACAGAGCGGGCCGGGCTATATAATAGCCATGGCCGGTTTACATAGTTTTAAGGTAGTCTTAAGTTTGATATAAAAAAAAAATAGCACAGCACTTGGCTAATTAAAAAAAAAAGTTAAAAAAATCAATCAAAGCAATTGGCTTAAAAAAAAAGAATGTATTTAATTACACACCGTAGTTAAGTCAGCTTAAGTTCATTTTTAAGGTAGTTTATAAGTTTTATCGAATACTTAAAAAAACAAGTCCTTTTACTAAATTGTTTCTACACAAAAATTTGTCTTAGTTCTTAATTTGTTAATTAGTTAAGTTAAAATAAATACATTTAGCTAGGTTACGTCAAAAGACATAGGTTAAAGCGCCCCCATGGGACCAGTAGGTTAGAATAAGATGGTTAAGTTAATTAAGCTAGTCTTAAGCGTTTTTGTTAGCACGTAAGATATAATGAATTCAACAAATAAAATGCATTAAAACTGATAATGAAAATGAATCTCAATGACGACTTTGGATTTCACGCTTCAAGTATATTTCAGTGAAAAAGTGCAATAACTTCATTTATAATGTTTGAATGATTTTACGATTCTGATGGTTTTCTCATTACCTTTGACGCGCCATGACTTATGAAGTACGGTATGCGGTGGCGGCACATTTATTAACTTTTTTTCAACAACTTCCGATGAAATGATGAAATACAAACTAGGTTATTAAGGCATTACCAGCAATTTCTCAAAATATTTTCATGCGACTCATCAGGATTTCTATTTATTTGGAAAAGTAGCAACTAAGATCCTCAAATATAATGACACAACCACCATATCAAATATCACAAAAAAACACTGGCAATAAAAATGTAATATGTTTTTTTAGTTTAATTTCAGAATCATCTCTTAGATTTATTGATAGGAAAGTGTGTAAATCGAAATTTGTAAACACAGAACACTTTGCTTTGTTAAGTGTATCAAGATACATCTTTCCTTTTTCAACACTTTTTGCAGACTTGGCCAGACCCTGGAGGGCACTTAGAACATAACAAGCATTCTTTCAGGTACCAAAGTCTATCCTTAAAGCTCCTTGCTCGTCCCATTAAGTATGCTCAGAACATTCACTTTTTCTTTTTATTTTGTAGAAAAAAATTAAGGATTAATTTGTATTTAGAAGTCTCGGGAGATTTTTTCTGGTAGAATGCTGTTATTACATTATAAATGAGTGTGTTCAGTTTGTTATTTTTTGAGTCTTATATAAATTGTACTATAAATTAGATAAAATCTTCCGTTGATACTGAATTGAACGACAGACAGCAATAAGTGGAGAAAAGTAAAGCCACAGACATGAACATGTTTTGCCTGCTACTGTTGTATAGTTCAGTCTCTGGGGGCGTACATGACATTCGTCGTCAAGTAACCACCAAAGTTCAGGGCACAAAGATTATAAAGAATGTCTGGGCAGTGAGACCAACATAAATGATTTCTTAACCACCCGACAATTGTAAGCCAGTCAGAGTTCGTAACGTTTTGTCTGTGTAATTAACAGTTAAAGAGAGATGGTAAGATTATCAAAGAAAAATGTTCGTTATGAAGCTGTGTTTTTTCGCAAAAATAAAATAAAAAAATGTTTATATTCGCTGCGTGTTCACACGAATGCTGGATTATTATTATTTATTTTTAAAAAGTGAAGACGACTCTGGTGTTATGAAGATAATTATCTGCCAAGGAGTCGAGTGATAAATTCATAATTCATTAGGTGAAGTTTGAATTTACTCATAATTACTTGGGACATCTTTAAGTACGTGATTATAATGTAGGGAGTTGTGGTAGACTGATATACTGTAGTCCTTTTTGCTTTGAAACCCTCTGAAGCGTTGACTGCATGGGGTGATTTTTAATTAAGAATTCTACAAACCCTTTATTCCTTAGAAATACAATACTGTACACCTACCAGTTCTAATGCAAAAATTAAACGTATGTGTATCCACAATGGGGTGAATAAATACCCCACAGTATTTAACTTGAACAAGTTGTTTATTTATTCTAATTTACCATATCTGAAATTTAAACGCAAACTTTTCCAGTAATTAATTACTAGTTTATAAAAGATTTTCTAAATCCAATTGTGCGAATACTCATTTGACTCGCATTTAAGTTTCTATTAGTAATCCATCATTTGAATTGGAATTCGATTTTCTCTTTGCCTATAAATGTACATGGGTACGTTCACATGCATGGAGAGTTGCATGAACACAGAAATGCCTACAATTTGATTTAAATTTGATTTATTCAATTGAATCAATCAATGTAGGTATAATAATTGATCGCATTTCCTCGTATAGATGTGTTTTGACTTCGATTTGTTCCTATAAAAGGTAGTTAATGTATACAGTAATAAATCATTAGCTATTCTTACCATCTGGATGTTTAATACAAAGCCTACTCGTATTATTTAATGTAAATTTATTTTTAGGTTATTGGTGAGTAGCTGAGCTATAAATTGATCGCAATATTCATTGTTTTAGAAATTAATCGACTATCATTACAATGAATTTGCAATTATATTCTTTTCCGCTTAATTTAGAGTTCCCGATGAATTAAATCACACGAAATGTGGGAAATGGAGAAATGGGACAATGGAGAGCTACCCCTACTTGCCGCTCGTTGCACGAGTTTTAATTCGGCCTTATTTGACCTTGCAAAGTGAATATGCAAATTCGGGAAAAGTTAAAATTTTATTTCATTGAATTACAAATTTCGGGAAAAATTTGGCGTATCAAAACAAGATGTCGGCATTTTGAGTTTAACTTTATAAACACTATAAAAGCAAAGTCGATTTTCCTTGTGAAGTGAACACCATTTCTCGAAAACTACTAGACGTAGGTACTTGAAATTTTGCACAGTTATTCCTTATTTTGCCTAAATGCGAGATAAGAAGGGATTTTCCGAAATTCAAGGTCTAAGTGGCATAAAGGGGGTTGAGATCGAATTTTCCACCTGTAAATACTGATTCCACAGCCGTAGCTCAGTATTGGCTTTTCGGATTAAAAAAATCAATAATAGATGAATTTAGTAAATTCGCCGCTGATTCATTTAAGGTACATATAAAACATTCTTCTGCGTTGTCCTAAGGCTGAGCAATGCTAAAAACAATTAATCAAATCATCGCCCACAATTTTCCATCAGTGGAGACCACCGCCAGCAGTAATGCAGCAGTGGCTATCGTTGCAATAGTATGTGTGTGTGAGTATATGGGCGCCTCTGAGATGAAGTTTAAGTATCACGGGGTCTTATTCACGAGTGATGGAAAGAGCAATGTTCCCCGTGCAGGGACGGGTTAAGAATATCACTGCAGCGCCCGAACTTAGTGTTCAAGCTAAATTATTGGTTTTTAACTCGGTATATGTCTCACCTATAGTCGCAGATACAAGCTGCTGAAAGAGGTTCCTTCGCGGTGTTGCTGGAATAATTCGTAGGGATCGAGTGCTTAACACCGGAGTACTCGGGGCGCTCAATGTTGAGCAACTACTTCTTCGAACAGAAGCATTTATGCTTTGACGGTTTGGTCACGTAGTGCGTATGTCCCCAAACTGGATTCCAAAACGTGTCATGATTGCCATGTCATCAAGTTAGAGATCCCTCGGTAGGCCTAGAAATATATGGTTGGATCAAGTCCGACATCTCTCCTGGAGCCGTCTAGGGATTCCTCCTGATGAGTTGGAGTCGACAGCGGAGAATCAAGAATGATGGAGAGTACACCTAATCATCTTACCCCTGCGACCCTCATATGGATCAGCAGGTAAACTATTTTAATGGCAAAACGGAGAGTGCTCTAAAGAAGTGTACTTGAAATCGCATATTTAAAGACCCAGCGAAGCGGGTACAACCAGCTAGTTTTGACTATTTACCCGTCTGTTTACAATTTAAAATTTAGCTTGTACGGGTACGATACGATACGATGATTGGGGTCCAAGTGCACTGCGACCTCTAATATCTATTGTGCTAATGGTTAACCAGAATTAAAAATTGAGGCTCTTGATAAACCTCAATAATGCGTTGGGTTCCATGTTCAAGGTATCCGCTGGGCTCATCGAGACCCGCGTTACATGGGGTAATCGTTTCTTCGCGGCCCCTGGGCATTCACAAGGAAAGTGTTCTGCTGTTTCGCTTTGTTCCCCGCAGAGTCTGCACATGGCCGTATCTGAACGTTTCATTTTATTTAAATGGTACCTGAGTGGACAGAGTCCGGTTAGGAAGCCCGTTAGAGTTCGCAAATCGTCTTTGCTTAGGTTTGTGAACTTCTTCGCTTGTCTAAGGCCTTTTGGCCCAGTGTTCGGCGAGTCCTTTAGTTTCCCATTTTGTTTCTGTAGAGTGGATATCACTGGGTTGTACCCCGAATTAGGGTTCGGGGCCGATGAGTGGGCGCCCTGCGCCTCTCCTCGCCACTCTGCTCGTTCGTTCTCCTCAAAATCTTCGTGTCCAAGGATCTATGCTACGGTAACCTGATTTGGGGATGCGAGGTTATCAAGGAGGTCGAGACAGTCCCATACGAGTTTTGATCCTACCGTATAGGAATTAAGCGCTGCCTGGTTGTCTGAATAGATAAAGATGAGGGTTTCGGTAGTCTTTCTCCGCAGGCATTCCCGAATATACCATCGCATGGACTTTTGCTTGGAAGATGGTAGGTGATTTACCAAGTGCTGCCGCACGCTGAAAGTTGGGACCATAGACCCCAACTCTGGTACTTCCAATTTGGAGCCATCTGTGCGTTGATTTGAGATTGAGATTTGTGCGTTGGGTGGTGTCTTGAGACCTTTGTTTCTTCATTCTTGACGGTTACTAATGACCACTTCGAATTTCTTGGAGAACCGAAATCTCTTGAACATCGTATCTGGAATCTTGAAGATTGGTTTGTTTTTTGTTCAGATGGCCTGTGAAATCACCAGGCTTTAGTTTTTGTATCTGAGGTAGCCTAAGAGCACTTAGCATAGCTTCTTTCTGCACTGTGAGATGCAGCAGCGTGAGATTAAGTATTGTATCTAATGTTGCCATCGAGCACGTTTTCATTGCCCCGGTAATGCCGACACAGGCTAATTGGTGCAGTCGATTTAGCTGTTATATAGCTTTGATCTGTTGTGTTTTAGGCCCCCATACTAGAGAGGCGTAGGTGATCATTGGTCTGACGATCGTGCTGTACATCTAGTAGATCATCTTGGGCTTCAGACCCCATTTATTATCATGGAGGACATTGCCCTTGTCTCCTTGTTGATAACACTGTTTAGGTGAGAGTTCCAGTTAAGCTTTTGTCCAGGATTATCACAAGATATTTTGCTTCCCATGTAGGGCTGATGTGAGTGTTTTCCAGTGAGAGTTGCTTCAGTTCGTGCTTCCTCTTCTTAGAAAATGGTACAAGGATATTTTTCCAGTGTGGACTTTAAATCTTCAAATCATCTATTTCAAGAAGAATTTAGTAAATTTGGAATGTACTCGTACAAACGTTTGGTTTGATGTGCAGGAAATGTTATCTGAAATTTATCAGAACTAGATCCGGAATAAGATTAGGGGTGAGGTTTCAATAATTTTAAGTTGTCATTGCCAATCCCAAATTTCAAATATATGGTATTCTAATGAATTTGGTTGAGATTTGTCTTAAAAATTCAGGCTAGTTTTGTAGCAATTCACTTCGGTGATGATCGAAGATACGAAGAGCTTTCGAAGATATTCAATGTATCTTTCTTTAAGCCTATCTCAAAAACTGTTTACCAGATTTTAATGAAATTTGAGTTTTAATTAAGTTTGGCATGAAGATGCGCTCACTTTGAGATATGGTTGGGTGAATCAATGCCCTGTATTCTCCATTTTGTGCAAAATGTAGCCTTCTGTTACCTTCTTATTTCATATAATCGAAATGATTTTCAGATTTTTCACATTTTGTCTCTTAAAAATACTAGTTTTTGCCTTGGACGTAGTTTCTATTTGCGTAAGAGCTTGAGAATATCTTGCATAGGTTTATTGCAAAGCTTTGTATTTTGGCATAATTTCCTTTTTTTTTAATATGAACTTACGTCTAAGAGACCCTTTTAATGCAACTAAGCAAATGTACGCACCAAGCTGGAAGTGAAGAGAAGTAATATGAAAGACACATGTTTTTAGGTGTATTGGTTTTGAAATTAAGGTGATGTTAGGTTTCGTTGCATACGCTATGAAAATTCGTTCGTTTTTAATTCAGTTTTTTTTTTTTAACATATACATTAGATTACTTTTAGTACAGGGTGTCCGCCGGGAAGGTATACTACTTTGTTTGTTTATAATTTTTGATTAAATGAAAGAGAATGGATCTTATATTGATAAATGTTTTATTTAATGTCGGCAATTATGTATGGAATACAATATCAGGTAAATGTCCGCCTCTGCTAGTCTCACAAATGCGAGCCCTTTTGAGCACATTTTTCATTACATTCTCACACATTTCACGCGGTATTTCATTAATTTCATCACGAATATTTTGTTTGAGTTGCTCAAGCGTTTCTGGTTTGTTTGCATAAACCTTGCTTTTCAGATATCCCCACAAAAAGAAGTCAGGAGCAGTCAAATCAGGCGACCGTGGAGGCCAATCAACATCACCATTTTTTGAAATAACTTGTTGTGGAAAGAGGTCTCGCATTAATTCCATTGTAATCCTGGCTGTATGCGATGTGTCACCGTCTTGTTGATACCACATGTTAATCAAGCCCAAAGTATGCAGTTGTGGCGTTAAAAAGTTTTTAATCATATCACGATATCGCTCCCCATTCACAGTTACCGTTACGCCGTTTTCATTTTCATAGAAGTAAGGTCCAATGATTCCTCCTGACCAAATTGCACACCAGACTGTTACTTTTAATTACACTTTCTTGAACAGCAGTAATGTTTTCAGCCGATCTTGCAGTACGTTGTGGTCCATGCTTGCGCCTATCACCTACAGACCCTCTTTCTTCGAAATCATTCACTACACGATAAATAGTGCGTTTTGTTGGCACGTTGTTTCTCCCAAAAATTTCACGTAACTTTCTCATCGTCACAGTAATCGATGATTGATTTTGATAAAATGTTTTAACGATTAAAACACGTTGGTTTATCGAATATTTTTCCATAATAAATTTGCCACGTGTCTACTTCACGACTGCCAAATATGAACTGTCAAGACTAATGTTTACCAAAATGGCGGCAAAACAAAGTAGTATACGTTCCCGGCGGACACCCTGTATTAAATGCACGCATTATATGATTTTTAATACTGGAAAAATTTAATGGATTGGTACGTCAACCGAAAACGTACCACTCGATAGACGAATCAATACCTGAATTATTTCGAGTAACAACTGTGGGGGAGACCCTATTAGACAGTGCAGTCGTAATTTGTTTCAGCACTGTTTACACATAATAGTCAGAGGTGCAGTTAAGACTTTCATAATCTTAATTTTATTTACTAGTAAATATTATTGTTACAATCTGCAAATTTATCGTTTTACCATCAATCAAAATATATCAAAATATCATCTGAAGTAGGGAAATCATTTTTAATACAGTTTCTGAGCTCAGAAAAGACTATTCAAAGAATTTTTTTTAACATCATCTACAGGGATTTCCAATAGGGATGGGTAGATGTTAAAATTTAATAAAACAAGTTGTGTGTGAGATATTAACGAATTTTTATTTTATTTTAAAGGCCTATCAATGGCATTATGTGAGGAATATAATATCGTTCAAATGGCGGTCGTGGCTTCGCTGGGTGGTGCGCATCCGAGAGGTCCAATTTTCCAAATCGCACGACATGGGTCAAATCGCACGATCTCGGTAAATAGTTCACGTCGCCTCTGCGTGAGATAACTATGTCCTCAAATCGCTCGTGCAGAATGTCTATTTTGGCATCAGCTGTGTGGCATGGAGCGCCGTTCTGTTGGAACCACATATCATTCACATCCATATCATCCAATTTGGGCCAAAAGAAATTGGTTATCATCGGTTGGTAGCGTTTTCGAAGAAGTACGGGCCGATGATACCGTCCGCCCACAATCCACACCAGACTTTCTGGGGATGCATTGCTACTGGGTGAACCTCGTGTGGATTGACATCGTCTCTAATCTAGCGATTTTGCTTGTTTACGCACCCGTTCAACCAAAAATGGGCCTCGTCGCTGAAGCTGATTTTTTGCTGCGATCGGGGTCTGTTTCCAACTGCTCTGAACCCAGTCAGCGAAAGTGTTGCTCGACGCTGGAACTTGCCATGGTGATTTGTCTTTAGTGTTCGAAAAGCAAAAAACAGGAAAATTAACAACAGATAAAATAACATGGCCGCCGTCAAATTGTACTTAAGCGGTCTAGGGCAAAAACTTCAAAAGTTAAAAGGTGCCGCAGAATGATCTACGGATAGTCAGACACCGTACCGATTCCATAAGTATTCTGGTCTTATCTTGAAGGTCCAGAACATTACTTACTTACTTACTTAGGTGGCGCTACAATTCGGGGTGAACCTGGGCCTCAACCAACAAGCCTCTCCATTTAGCTCGGTCTTTAGCTAATTACCTCCAGTTGCGCACTCCAAGTTGGTCGAGGTCCCCTTGAACTTGTGCGCGCCACCTACGGCGATGATTCCCTCTACTACGTCGTCCCTCGGGGTTAGATTCGAATACTCTGCGGGCCGGAGCGTTGGTGTCCATTCGCTCTACATGTCCTAGCCATCTCAGACGTCCAATACACAGTTTTTTGACTAGGTCGATGTCGCTGTACAGCTCGTATAGTTCGTGATTGAATCTTCTCCTCCAAAACCCGTCAACGCAAACGGGACCGAAAATCTTACGAAGAATTTTTCTCTCGAAGCGACCAAGGATATCTTCATCCTCTTTTAATAAAGTCCATGTTTCAGCGCCGTAAAGCAGGACTGGGATGATCAAGGTCTTATATAGAGTCTCCTTAGTTGTTCGAGATAGGGCTTTACTGTTGAATTGCCTTATGAGCCCAAAAAAACAGCGATTGGCAAGAGTTATTCTTCGCTTGATTTCTGTACTGATTTTGTTAGTAGAATTTATAGCAGAGCCAAGGTAGACAAAGTCCCTTACTACCTCGAAGTTATAGCTGCCCACGGTGACGTTTTATCCAATTCGTCGGTGTTGGTTTTCCCTTCTTGTTGACAGCATATACTTGGTTTTGCCCTCGTTTATCGCTAAACCCATTTTTGCCGCTTCCGCCTCAATGCTTGCAAACGCACCGGTGACAGCCCGCTGAGTTCTTCCGATAATGTCTATATCGTCGGCGTATGCAAGTAGATGTACAGACTTGTAGTAGATTGTGTTGTTGTCCGGTGTTGGCTTGTGAGTTCCGCACAATCCATTCAAGTACAATATTGAAGAAGTCACATGACAGCGCGTCACCTTATCTAAAGCCTTTTTTGACATCAGAGGTCTCGGTGAGGTCATTACCGACCTTGATGGAGCAGCGAGCGTTCTCCAGCGTCAGCCTGCACAGACGGACAAGTTTGGTAGGGATGTCAAAACTAGACATGGCTTTATAAAGTACTTCTCTATAGATGCTGTCATAGGCGGCCTTGAAATCGATAAAGAGGTGGTGAGTATCGATTTGGAATTCTTGGGTTTTCTCCAGGATCTGCCGAAGTGTGAAGATTTGATCGATGGTGGACTTTCCTGGCCTGAAACCGCACTGATAGGGTCCAATCAGGCTGTTGATAAAAGGTTTCAGGCGTTCACACAATATCGCAGAAAAGATCTTGTACGCGATGTTGAGGAGACTGATGCCTCTATAATTGGCGCAGTTGAGGGGGTCTCCTTTCTTGTGGATCGGGCAAACGATGCTGAGATTCCATTCATCAGGCATGCACTCGTCTGACCAAATATTAGAGATGAGTTGGTGTATGCACTCTACCAATTCATCCCTAGCTGCCTTGAAAAGTTCGGCCGGTAAGCCGTCAGGTCCAGCAGCCTTGTTCGATTTAAGCTTGGATTGCTATCCTCACTTCGTTTTGGTTAGGTGGACGGAAATTTTGATTATCATCGTCTATGTTGAATGGTTCATTCTGCCTAACAGCGGGATGTTGGTCTTCGTCGCCGTTATACAGTCTGCAGAAGTATTTTTTCCATATTCTCAGCACCGACTGTGATTCTACCACGAGGTTTCTATTTTCATCTCTACAGGTTTCTGTACGGGTATTGTTTCTCTGACACGTTCTTTTTTCCGTACATTGTTCCTGGAGTATAAACTCTCGATATTCTCAAACGCGCGCTTCTCATGCTCTTTCTTCTTCTTTTGGAGAAGCCGATTTTCTTCCCGTCTCTTTTGCTCGTAGAGCTCACGAGCAGCTCTCGTCTTCCTTTGCAGCGCCGCTTTGTATGCTTCTTGTTTTGCTGCATGCACTCGCCGGCATTCTTCATCAAACCAGGGGTTTCACGGTGGTGGTCGAGCGAGACCCAGCACATCAGTCGCGGCGTTTCTGATGGCATGTTGGCAGCGTTACCACTGGTCTTCGGTACTTGATGCTGGCGGCAAAGGGGTGACTGAGAGATTTCGGAATACGCGTTCAGCGAAGAGTCTGGCGGTCTCTTGCGATTGTAGCTTTTCGACGTTAAATTTTCTCACAGTAATTCTTCTTTGTTGCTCAGATTGGGATATCCGCATTCGTACTTTGGCTACAACACGGTAATGGTCCGAGTCTATGTTGGCCGCTCGGAAGGTTCGGACATCCAGAATACTGGAGGCATGCCTTGCGTCGATCGCAATATGATCGATTTGGTTGATCGTTACATGATCATTAGACCGCCATGTCTGCTTATGAATATCAAGATGAGGAAACCATGTGCTTGCTATGGTGATATTTCGCTCCACAGCGAATTATAATATAGGTTGATTCAATTGGGGCTCATATTTTGTTTTTTAAATAAATCACACGAAAATGTGTTAAGATATCTTTTTTTTTATTTCATTGTGTTGTCTTAGGGCATTTGTACATAAAACACAACATCCAACAAATGCCCACGACACCGCAGGATGCATGTATCAAAATTTCTTAAAATTTTCCAAATGCGATAATTCTGCTCTTGTAAACCATTCAGGTGAACATACCATATTCTTCATCGCTCCAGATTTATTATTATTTTTTTAAATCGGCATCAACATCGGATATTGTAATTTACGTCGATAATCAGGCAGCTACCAAATCCCTTGTATCCAGGACTACGAGATCTAAGCAGTGAAAGACTGCCGCGTATCTCTTAACGAGATAGCTGGCCAGTACAACCTCACTCTTTCCTCGGTATCAGGCCACTGTGACATACCGGGCAATTGTGCAGCTGACAAACTGGTCTGACAAGGCTTCTCTAGTACAAACAGCATAAGCATTACCGACATCGAGGAGCCAACGTCTAATGTTAAGTACCTTATTAAAATCGACATGGAGAAGGTGGCCGATCACCGATGGCAGCACCTAGGCTAATGCAACACCGCCAGACAACTTTGGCCTGTCTCAGATGGCCGGTTATGTTAATCTTTGTTAAAGATCTGCGACAATATTGAATCATTCTTTACAAAAGAAGGCTTTCTGCCAGGTAAAATAAACAGTATCGAGATTGACTGCTTCGGGATATTGGACATGCCTTTTGTTAAAGTTAAAAACTTTTCCTATGATACAATTTTTTTATACAGTGGATAGTACTGAATCCATTTATTGAGAGCACTCTCTTAAAAAATCGAAATTCATGCAATATCTGAAAAATGTACGAAATTACACCTAAGTAGCAAGTTTTAATTAGCCAACGTCACAGATAGGTTATGTTACGATCCATTCCAGACGGATTGCATTTTTTGTTTATTTTATTAGTTACTCAACTTCCTTACCTGTAGGTGCTTATTTTACGCCACATTCTTTTCTTTGAAATTACTTACTCGTTTCCTAGTTATTGAGAAGCATTTTGGAAAGAAAGACCAGAATATGAATCAGTGAATGTCGAAAGGAAAGTGGAAAATAAAGAACGAGAAGGTAGATGCATCGATAAAGCATGTTCTTTGACAGTTATTCAAATGTTGTTTAAAATGTGAGTGAGAGTGCAAGGAAAAAATTAAACAAATAGATTTTGGAATTTTTAATAATATTTAATATATTTTGTTTTTCTCTCAAGTCAACTTTCTTACATGCTAGCAATTTCTTTACAAGAAGAGTTTTTTTTTAAATAAAAAACATACATATATATTTACAAAGTTTATATTTTTTGAAAAAGTTATTTACTTTATACAAACTCACAATGAAGGAGGTAAAACAAGAGATCACTTGGATATAAGTAGCTAAATCAACTCAAAAAGGATGTCTAACAAGAGATGTCACAGCAATCCGAAGTTTCTGTTTTTAATTAAATTTAAGTTGCTTTGCAGAATATTTTTGTTTTATTATTTTAAAATGGAAAAGCGTAAAATGTTTCCCCGGAGAAAAAGGTTCTATTTGTTGTTTTAAGTAACTGTGTACGAGTAGAAGGAGAAAGGATCAATTGATTTTTACTTATGAAACAGAGTGACAGTCTCCATTGCCATTCGTTGTAATCTCTTGTAGTTCTGGGTGAACTTTCATCGCAGTATTTGCCGTCGGTTTAGAGGGTGACACAGGCAGCGATAGGGATGAATTGGATTCCATGGACGGAGTTTTGCTGCCAGTTCCACGGAGGAAATTCATTTTTCGTCTCGTTCTCCATCGGATTTTGTCCGATAAGCTTTCTAGAGTCTTGCCAGCTGGCTTACGGGAGGGTTTTCTTAATTCCACACGACTACTCGTCGAGTGTGGATCTCGCCGGATAATACTTGAGAGTTTCGGCCTGCGGACAGTACTCACTGTACCACTATACGCTACTCCGCCACCAGGGTGGCACCTCAGTTCTGTCACTCTCAGGGGTGTTCCCGCGCGATCTAGGCTGGACTTGGGGAACACGTCAGTCTCATTGTCTGTGCACCTACTGCTCATATCCATGTTATTGTCTGGCCATTCGCCCGAGTCCAGAGACATATCGTCGTCGGGCGGTAGTTTTGAGGGTAGGTAACCTTGGGGCCGGCGCAGTTCCTTCAGTCGGTACGAGGAGGGATGATGCATTGGGTGGGAATGGTGATTGTGATGGCCGCTGTGTGCTATCTCGGCCTCGAGTAGAGAATTAGCGTCATCTAATGAGGAGACTTGTGAGATTTGAGTGTGTAGTTCGCCGCGATGTGCGGAGCTCCCGGCCGGCGGTGGAGTATTATTGACAGCAGCGGCGGCCACTGCTGCCGCCGATTGCAATACATAACTATTCGTTGCGAAAACGTCGTTCTTACTGAGTGATGTCATCAGCGTCGATTGACTACTGACAGAGACACAACGCATGCGGTGTGCTCTGCAACTATTTCCGTTCGTCCTTACACTATCCTGTAGAGAAAGATGATGTGGATCACGACATTGCAATTGCACAACTCTATAGGAATTATAATGATCGATTGCATTGTTATTCACCGTAGTATGCAGGCGCATCGATCCGTTCTGGCGCAGCAGAGCACTGTAATTGTGATTTGTGGTCTGATATCGTCCAGCCAGGCCAAAGTGACGGGCTAGGGTTACCTAGAGGTTGGAAAGGGGACACAATTAGTTGGCAGATTATGAAAAACGTTTTACACGACTTACCTTGAAGGCATCCCGGAACTTGTGGCTCATGATGTTGTACAGCAGGGGGTTGATGCACGTCGACAGGAAGTATATAACGCCTGAGATGTATGTAAGGATGGAGTAAATCTCGTTGTATAGTGGTGAGGTGTCTCCAATGCTGGATCCATAGACTGCCATTAATCGTTGGGCGTGATGTGGTGCCCAGCACAGAAAGAAGGCAACAGCAACTGCAACTGGAAAATGGAGAGCAAACGAATTCGTTCAATTGCCGTCAATTCGCAAGAATTACTCGAACTGCTATGTAATTACAGAGGTGGGGGTGGGAAACCTACCCACTGACATTAAATATGTATTTATTTAGGACTATTCCTCGGTTAGCTCAGCCGAGCGAAAAGCTATGAATGAAATTTAATTGACCAACAGAAAATGATGACAATGAAGGGATTTGAGGTTTGAAAAATGGCCATCCCTTGGGAAAATAATCGATTTGGGGGATGTCTTTATTTGCCGCCGTTAATTAGGGTTAGCATTGAGCTTACAATGACGGTCGCTTTCTAAGGTTTCCATTCTTTGGCGTTGGATTTCGGTCAATTTAGTGCCACTGTGGGGCTAAAACAATGATTGTACAAGTTTGGGTATTTGAATTAAATGGGACTCTGCGGAGGCGTCTGGTTTGTGGCTGCTGAAAATGTGGCTGTACTTAATGAGGATAATTTTGGGATAAGAACAAAATGTAGACAAGATTGAGTCAACCTTTCGGAACCATTATTGGAGAAAAGTTAAGAAATTGGAGACTATAGATACGAATAATAAAAAATTTCGTCTCTCCGGTAAATTACGAGAAAATTTAGGTGGGCGATGTACAACTCCATTCAGCAAGAGGTCAGCTGAAGTATATGGCTAACTATGGAAACTGCAATGTAGTGAGTCAAAAACAGCCAGCGCCTTTAGATGATAAGGGTAAAAAGATTTATTGATTTGGGTAGAAGTTTTCCATGAAAAATATTTTGGCAAATATGCTATTGAGTGTTTACGTAGAAAGGTATCTATGAATATAGACCGCACTCAGGAAGACTGAAATGTACAAATTACCGCTTGATTGACCCATCACAACAAAATTAAATTCCACAACTTTCATATTAAAATTTTACCCTAAGAATACCTAGAAAATTCTCCAAATTTAGGATAGTACTTAAATATACCCTTAGACTTAAGACTAGTAACAACATTTTTCTACTTTCGCATTTATATTGACTTGATCAGTAAAGGATTGAAAGGTATTACTTCATCTTCTTTCTATTTCAACGAGGTTATGATCTGAGCTCATCCCTTGTTCTTCCACTTCACTGCATTTCTACTGATCTATCTACTGGGTTCGTTTGATTGAAAGTCATTACTACGTTCTAAAAATTGAAAAATAACATAAAAGTTGAAATAGAGATTGGATTTCAAACAATTAAACTGACAAATCCAAGTACGAACTACGAAACAGAGGGTCGCAGCGCCAAACAGATTTTGTCTAATTTAACGTTGCGACAGACATGGACAGACATAGACATGGAGGTGGTTCTACAATGACCTGAACTTAACTCTCGCCTGTGGAAAAGGAGGTTTTCCTCTTTGATGGGGATATGAATAAGGACCGACAATCTACTTATTGGAAATGAATGAATTTTGAAGATTAGATTCAATGGATAATGGAACTCTGCTTTGAGAAATTCCGAGTAAATTTTTGGCAGCAATTTGCACCGCACAACCAAAGCTGTCTAATGAGTCTGAATTTTTTCAATTTCTTCACGAAGACAAGATTCTACAAAAGTGTATTTCCTCTTCGTTCAAAAATCACTGCTTGTAGTCAGTTTATCAACTTAGAGGAATATTCTGTTTTTCACTTCTTCTTGGCTTTGCTGAAATGACTTTGATGGTTGGAAAATATTGATGACTTGAAACAGACTTCGATAAGTTATAAGTTTGACTTTCAAACTCCACAGGCGTTATTGTTTTGGTGATTCAATATGGGAATTGATGCCCTTATAATATTTTTGATTGAGCGAGTCCCATCTTTTGAGTCAATGTGTCAATCACCACTTACCTATGAATTTTGTTATTTGCTTTTTTAATATTTACGAAATGCAGTATGCATTGGAAAAACTCAAAATAATGTCGCCATGAATATTTTTGACACAGTGAAAACCAATGTACAAAAGTAAAAAATAAAACCTGTGGTGTTGGAAGAATTTGTGGATAGTGGTTTAAAATTAGGAATTTTGGAATAAAGAGTTTCGACACCATTTTTGTCATTAACAACATACATTCATAAGTTTCAAGCTTGGAAAGAGAGCATTATTGAACATTAGGTAGCAGTAGCAGGTAGCAGAGTGGCATACAATACCATATTTGGAAAGCATAATATGATCGCCACAGTATCCAGGCTTCAACAAAATAAAGTTCTAATGAAAAGACTTGAATAAAAAATACCCAAGCAAAGCCGGGTATATGCGGCTACATATGTTTATATACATATTTTTTTAAATGAAAAACGCTTTAGTTTCATTTCTTGTAAAGTTTACTTGAGAGCTGCTGGAAACCCGGTACCCGAAACAAATACTCAAATCAGAATCAAATGCGAAAACCACTGCAAATCCTCACCGACTAGGGCGATCACCACTCATGCAATAAGCAGGTACTGATACCTTATATCATCTACGAGTAAGTTTCAAACGACTGCATAAATAAGTAGGTACGTAAACGCGGCACTAAAATCCGAAATGATCTTACATACATATACATTTATTTATGAATGATAAGACATTTGAATAAACCATCTAAATATCCTGCTCATAAGCCGAAAGAACAATATAACTATTATACCTACTCAATGAGACATGTGAAACCATTAATTTGAGTTGTAGAAACAATTTACTATCAATTCCCATACTAATGAAAGGACTTGCCTTGCTAGTTAAATAAAACTTTGTATGTCAATCCTAACTTACTTGAGCCAGCTCCATTTATAGGAAAGCACCTTAATTGAGAAATATGACGTAGATTCTGAAATAAATGTATTTCTCCAAGACAAATAGCGTATAACTCAAAATAAGCACATCAACTGCAGCAATTTCATGAAGAAAATAGAAATTAATCACCCACAAGTGTGCGGAACATTATTTCCCTAACCACTTTTCAATTCCTTTCTCCCCTCGCCGAAACACGAGTGAACAAAACTTCTAATTGAAAAACATTCCACTTGGAAAACAATTCATTTTCCCCTGTATACAGACGCATTCACAACGAACAGCTTAAAACTGACAAAGATACTCAGTGAAGGATAACAAATGGCAGGAAAATAGACTATAAAATAGGAGCAGCAACGAAAAAACAACCAACAAGTCAAGTGAACATTATACCACTCCTACTCTTCACAATGATAAAGAGACAGAGCGCACCTAAATGGAGAACGTGCTACTATTCGTAACTTTTTAAGAAAGTACACCAACATTGCAGGCAGACTTCCAGATAAGGCGGTGAAAGGACGTATCCATTGGCAGCCAAGGAGAAAAAATCATCAAAACAGAAAAAATATTTCTCACAGGATTCATTCAACACCAGCCACCCACCGCTACTAGCGTTGTCACTTTAACGAAAAAATGTTTTTTTTTTTTTTCTAAAAATACCAGAAGAAGTGGGCGAATCTAATATTGTATTCTGCTAAGCTTGCTATCGCCTGCTGGAATCCAAAACAGTGGACAATTAATGAGTCGAAGGCGGGAAACTTTTGCCTTGGAACGGTCAGCAGAATAAAATAACATTTAACACCTTTGGGCAGAGTTTAGCACCGATTGCTCAGATAATAATGTGGTTACAATTAATTTCAAACCTTCAGGCTTACACCGACTGATATGATAAATGTGTCGAGAGGAATGTGTTTTGACCACAATGAGACAGTATGTGGCACAGTAATGGATTTGTGCCCATTTAAAAGATGTGTGTGGGTATTTATGACATTTTATTAGATGGATTTGTGCTATCGACAGCGTTGCCAGATTTAAATAAGCTAGATCTATATTTCATTATTTTCCTCTAATGAAATATTTTCTTCTCCCCGTTCCTTGTTCCACGACAATGAAAAACTGCTATATGTACTTCGGCGATTGTTACAAGAAACCGGGACAGCCCTTATATGGATGCGGATCTGTCATTAGAAGCAAACTTAAGCAACGATTCTTGATGTGAACGAGCGCCTCATAACAATCAGCATCAAGGCTAAATTTGTCAACATTAGCCCAATAAGCGCTCATGCTTCACACAGGAGAACGATGAAGGTACCCAAGATACATTTTACACGCTCCTCGACCAAACTTAAGGGCAATGTTTCAGCCATAATAAAAATAAAAAAAAACCCTGTGCTACTTTAGCGCAAAGCTGGGAAAGACAGGCATATTAGGTGGAACAGATAGTAGCTCACACGATAAGGCATCCGGTAATGGATTTAGTCTAATCGACTTTCCGACGAATCGAAATATTGTAGTCGCAAGTACGCAGTTCCCTCGTCTCAGAATTCACAAGGGAATACTGCGATCTAATGATCACATAACTGTCAACTAAATCAATCATATTGCGAACGACGTAAGGCACTCATCCAGAATATTGGATGTACGAATGCCGATATCTAAAGCAGAACGGAACCTGCGAAATACTATGAAAAAGTTTCACGTCGAATGGAGCATGTATTGACATATCTGTAAAATAGGTCGGATGAAAATATGGCGGATGAACGAAACTCCAGCATCGTTCGATTCACAAGAAAGGAGAACTCCTAAATGGCACCAATTACAAGCTCGTGTCTGATGGAGTCGAATCACCGTACTCGTCATGTAATTTGTATGCATGTTGTTGCTAGATCTACAAACAGCACAATACAAATTACGTGACCAACCATACGTCACGTATACGGTGATTCTACCCCTGTTTTGTGTGAACGTCTAAAACATTTTGTCAAAAACCTCATTTGTCTATATCAGTGGAGTTTTAGAACAGAAAAGTCTACTATTGTCCAAATATTCACACTACGGCAGATGTTGGAAAAAAGCAACACAAAATCGATACCCACCCCCTTTCTATCAATTTTAAATTCGCCTATGGCAGTACCTATAGGGAAGAGTTATTTAGTTCCATATTTAGTTTTAACATCACTGCTCCATCAAGATCAATAATTAGCTCATCGATACCTTTGGCGTTATCATATGATTCTTTAACATCGTTAAACAGCAAACTATATTGTAAAACGGTTAACCGTAAGCGAGATCAAAATAAAGTACATGCTGCCAGCAAAAAGGTTTGCACTTTCACCGTCCAGGACGTGGATAAAAGTACGGTCAGGAAGATCTTAGTTACTAGGCAAGTTTTCAAGGGTCTCAATATTGCTCAGCGCTTTAATGTAAACTTACCAAGTTTGGTCTCTAAATTTATCAATTCACACAATATTTTTCTGTGCTTTTTTTTTTTATAACTTGCGCGCACTCAAAGGGCTATGAATACCTTTAACATATTTACACACAGTGCGGGCGTTGGAAAGAGGATGGATAGAGAGAGAGAGAGAAAGATTTGGGTGTAGTGGTTCTTGAAGCTCAGTTGTTGGGTGGCGTCCAGATAACTGGGGAGATTTTTGTTATTATTGTCTTTGCTTCTGATTCACAGTACTTTTTTCCCGATAAGCGATGTCAAGGGCAAATCATCGTCAACAGAGCGAACAATTTTTCCAGCCACATGACCAAGCTACTGCCAGTGTTATGCCTTCGCAGTAGTGTTCACAAACGCTTTCGCAAATGATCGGACTGACTTTATATATTTCATGAGAAATAAATAAATGCTTGCTGACATCAGGATTTGAACCACGAACCATTAGCGTGGCAATTGACGAAGTTACCACTACACCATTGCCACCCCCAATGGCGTGTTTATCAAAACACTGCAAATAACGTGTAGGCAATTAAGTTGAGATAATTGCTACATTTTAGTTTTTTTTTTTCAGATATACGAGTATAAGGAAACCCAGAGTTCTGACGAGAAGTTGGCCTATTTTTTTACACGTATGTTTTTGGTGGGATTTAATAACTTTTCGCTCAGATACTTTTAAAACCAAATAATAATTAGTTACAGTATTTAAAGTGTCTTTTATTGATGTTTGTTTTTTCATCACTTTAAGAAACTGATCTTCGTTTCGTAGCCACTTTTCTTTTCACAGAAGATGGTGTCGGGTGATTGTGCCCTTGCAAGAATTGTATGCAAAGTCCATTCTCTATCTGTGATTTTTCTGACTCTATGGTATTTCTTTGGTAAATTACGAGTATCAATTCTAGAACCTTTCGGAATGTCGATCTCAGCCTATTATATTCTACAACTGCACTTTCTTGGGTGAATTTTAATTTTACTAGGGTTGAAATTAATGAGGAATTTGGACAGATCGTTTTCTCTTGATGAAATTAAAAACATGCTTAGAAATGTAAACCTAAGCAAAGCTCCAGGAGAAGATAGGATAATGTACGAATTCATTATAAATGCAGCCGATGATATTCTGGAAGAACTAGCAACTGCAAAATATTGGATGAATATAGGGTAGAGAAAGCTTTCACGAAATCCGTAATATGGCCGATATTCAAAGAGGGTGATGTTCACAACCCAAACAACTACATGGGCATTTCATTTATGAATTGCATAGCAAAGATCATGATGGGCATCCTAATTGATAGGCTATATGCTTGGGTGGAAAGAAATAACATTCTAACTGAATAACAAGCTGGCTTCAGGAAAAAATACTCTACGGTAGATAATATACCACGTTGATCAAAAAGTTCCCGGAATAAAAACCGTGTGGCGCTCCCATCATTCCGATTTGAGTTCTGTTTTCTTTGTTAAGTTGGTACATCTGTTGTTGATATTCCCTCTAAATCTTAGCATCATAGCTTGACATTTGCAAAAGTTAAGTAGCCAAGAGTACATCTATCTCTGTGTGTGTTGGCGATTTTTTACAATTTTAGAAATGGATTTAAATTTGCAACAACGAACTTGTATTAAATTTTGCGTAAAAAACGGATTTAATGGTGCGCGAACGTTGGAAATGTTGGAAAAGTGTTTTGACAACGATTCTCGAAAGAAAACGTTCGTTTACCAGTGGCACGAGCGGTTCAAAAGTGGTCGTGAGTCAATCGAAGATGATGAACGCAGTGGCAGACCATCGACATCGAAAACCGACGAAAACATTAATAAAGTAAAAGAAATGTTGGTCAATAACCGCAAATTAACCACCAGAGAAATAGCGGAGGACTTGAACATTGCTTATGGATCCGTTCAAGACATTTTGGTTAATGATTTGGGTTTCCGTCGTGTAGCAGCAAAGTTGGTGCCAAAAGACCAATTTCATGCAAAAAAGAGACCGTGTTGACGTCGCAAAAGACATGATTTGCGAAGCTGAATCCGATCCCACATTCATCAAAAGGATCATTACTGGAGACGAGACATGGGTTTATGAGTACGACACGCAATCCAGACATCAGGCAAGTGAATGGCGTTCACCAAATGAGCCGAGACCAAAAAAACCACGTCGTTTTCAGTCAAAAAAGAAGGCAATGCTCGGTTTTCAAGGATTACAACGGTGTAGTGCATCATGCATTTTTGCCAGAAGGCCAGACAGTAAACAAAGAGTATTATTTGGGCGTTATGAGAAGTTTGCGTGAAGCAATTCGCCGAAAGAGACCAGAATTGTGGGCAGAAAACTCGTGGATTTTGCACCATGATAACGCACCGTCGCACAGTGCCATCATTCTTCGTAATTTTTTGACGAGAAATGCAACAAATACCATACAACAGCCACCGAATTCACCTGATTTGGCTCCCTGTGACTTCTTTCTGTTCAATCGAGTTAAAAAACCATTACGGGGAACGCGTTTCAGCAGCCGAGAGGAAGTAATGGAAAAATCGCAGGAAGCACTGATGGACATACCGAAAACCGAATATAAAAAATGTTTCGAAGATTGGATCAAGCGCTGGCATAAGTGTGTTGCAGTCGATGGGGATTACTTTAAAGGGGACAATATAGATTTAAATGAATAAACTTGTATTTTTAATTTTCTGAATAAATTCCGGGAACTTTTTGATCAAGGTGGTATATAACCTGGCGTCCATCGTACACATTAAGCTGGCAGAAGAAAAGAAAGTCTATGCCTTCTTTGTAGATTTAAAGGCTGCTTTTGATAAAATTTCGCGAAAATTGCTGATCTTTAAGTTACGTGGAATGAGAGTTTCATCCAAATTTGTTAACCTGCTGGAATGCATATATTCAAATACCCAATCAGCGGTATGGACGGGAAAGTAGCTATCAGAATACTTTGAGACCCTTTTGGGGTGAAGCAAAGGTGCTTATTATCGCCGTTACTTTTCGCACTTTCAATTATTTACATGCGTACTTGGGAGGAGGTCTCAATATTGAGATTTTAGCCAGAAGATTACTGGTGTATGTTGCCGATATGGTGATCTTAGCAGATGATATTGGAGTCATGCAACAGATGATAGTCCATCTTGAAGAGTACTGCGGGGAACGGAGTTTGGAAGTGAACCTTTCAAAATCAGAAATCATGGTTTTTCGAAATTGTGGTAGGCTATCAAACCAAGAAAAGTGGGTTTTCAAAGGGGAAGAAATTCGAATAGCGTTGTATTATACCTATCTTGGTGTACTTCTCACTCCAAAAATAGCTTTGTAAAGCATGTAGAGAAAAGAAATACTGAAAAGAAATAAACTAACCAAAATTCTTCTGGAAAAACAGCTCTTTTGGGTGAAAGAAATAAACAATATCGAAAATATTGTAGGTTTGGTTTGTGCTGGGATCAGAACATGCCACGTGAAAAAGACTGGAACTTCAAAAACTTACAGCTTCTGGTTCGACTCAAAGCAGATAGCCAAGATTGCCAAGAAAGAGAACGGAAAGCGAAGAAAAGCAGGACATTACTCGAAAGGCCAACAGTATTTAATCGATGGTTTTGACATTAAAAAAATTGCGTGGATTTTTAAAGCTAGATGCGATATTTTGAAAAGCCAATTTTGAATGAAGGTGTACTCATCACTGTACTCAATAGAGGAAATACGAATGATTGGAATAGAGTGATCAACTATATTACTGCGGCCATATTCTACAGAAAAGAACTTATAGCTGAATTCAATTAGTACAAAGCTAAGTATCATCTTTATTCCTTTATTTTTCCACTTTTATATAATTGTTTTTAAAATCCAAATGTAAATACCTTCTCATTGAAATTAATTTTTAATTGTAATTTACCTGACAGACGACTATTTATTGTCATTGTCGTAAGTTTTTTTTACTATTCGGTAAAAATTGTATACTTTAGTCTCAGAACAACGTAATGGTATAAAAACCTGAAAATAAAAAACACTTTACTACTACTACTACTGCTACTAATGAGGTGATTGCTATCTAAATGCTTAATTATAGAGACCACAGCCTGACCACAAAAGAATATAGAGCAATCAATATCAAGGACTGTACTGTCCAGACGTTGATCTCACCTCCTGTTTCTACCGGGCTCACTGCGCGGAAGCCCGCCACGTTTCCGCGTATTACGTCATCGTCGCAATCAACATATATGTTCGTACATTGCAAGTATTAATAACTAATAAAACACACATACATACATAACTAATAAAACAATTAAAACCATGTTACTATCACTTATCATTACATAGGGCAACAAAGATTTTGCGGGGTGAGGTTTCGGGGTCGATCGTCGGGAATTCTGTAATAATAAATTTGCTGAATTGACTCAACTGACTTTTTAAGATACAGACAGTCTATTGAAAATGGGTAAAAAATTAAATAAAAATAATGAGTATATTCAAAAACTTTTATTTTCAAATGAAAACATGTTTTGAATGATGATATTGATTAGAGTAAACTTAAATTCATATAAATTAGTTAGGAAAAACTTCTTGTACGTGACTTTCTGCTGTATGTTTTATCAGGACAGTCCCTTAATAAGGTCCAACAGTTGTTTGCCACAGTGATGTACCAAACCGAGTCAACCCCAGTTGGTATTTAAGCAAACCGAGTTGCAAACCGGGTTGGCTAACTCGGTTTGTAACAAAATTATGCCACCGTCACATAAGAAACCGAACCGAATACGATTTCATAGTAGATATTGAATCAGTTTGCAACTCGGTTTAACTCGTATGTATAGGCTCAATTCTATTGGTTCGATGGAACAGACACCAAAACAGCGCATACACAAAAAAAAAAAAACTAACTCAACTACGAGTATGTGAAAAAAAAAACCAACAATGAGAGAAAACAGGAGCCACCGTCTCATAAGAAACCGAAACCGAATGCCAAATAGCTATGGAATCGGGTAGTGCAACTCGATTTGTATGAAAACAATAGACTGCTTTCCAACTCGACGTAATATACGGGTACATTCATGTATTAGTACATTGTGTTTACCTGTCCTAACCAACTCAAACCGAATCGTGTGTTCAACTTGGTTTAATGCTGTCTTGGCATTTAATTATTCGTTTCGTTTCATCGGTTTTGCAAACTCGGTTTAATATTTATGTAACTCGGTTTAACTCGGTTTAGCTGTAAGTCAGATTAAACCGGTTTATGAACTAGAGTTGACACATCACTAGTTTGCCATCATATGGTGCTCCCACAGGCCTTGATATCTTTCTTCCATGGTTTTTATACCCTGTTTCCCTTGTTCTTCACTGTAATCACCCAGGTTGTCTGGAAATCTATTCAAATAATTTTGATACTATTAGCTCCCAGTTTTTAGAAACCAATTTCGCGACTATTTCAGAATAATTCGCACATTGTGTTTCCCCAAACAGTTTTTGACAACTGATACGAAACTTGTCCATGCTTCCGATTCAACCTGCGTCATATGATTTGTAAAATCCTCGTTGTTTACGAGTATAAGAGTACGGATTTGGGGTCCATCAAAGATGCCTGCTTTGAATTTTTCCGTACTCAGTCCAGGAAACCATTGTAAAATTTATTTAAAGCTTTCACAAACTGCTTAATAAACCCAAGTCTAATATGAAGTGGCTGAAAAATAATTTTTTCGCGAGATATCAATGGTTCATGAACGACGTTAACGTTTTCCACAGCCATATCTATTCCGGCGACCAATTTTTCCCAGTTTTTTTTTCCAAAATATGCTTGATGGTTTATAAAACCATCTGTGTTACTAAAGTATTATAATAGTATGAATGTCTGTAATAAAGACAGTACAGTACGAGTACATATTACGACGAGTACGCGTATTATTTTTAGGGACCATTTTTTAATTCTTAATTAAAGATATCTGTTAGTTTGATTCTCTCTCTTTGCTTCCTATAAAAGCCTTTTTTTTTATAATTTACTCGCGTTAAAGGGGTTATGACTACCCTTTTTATGCATTATACATAGCGTGAGCGTTAAGGAAGAGGGTTTAGGGGGAAACGAGGCACCTATGCACATTGGTCTTAAATGACTGTAGGTTATAATGGAGAGGAAAAGCAGACTCGGGGAGAGCATTCCTGATGAGCATAAACTGATGAGCATTCGAGGCATGGCGAGTATTGCGGTTAAAACGAAGAAGGGGAGGAATGCTATTGGCTATTTCAACTGACCATTTTCTGTGGAAATATCGATAAAACAGGGATAGGCAGGAGACATTACGACGGTGTTCGAGCGAAGCAAAATTGCTTGTAATATTCGTGTCTCCTATGAGTCTTATCGCGCGTTTTTGAATCCTATCTAGCAAGTGCAATATGGTTTTTGGTGCACTAGACCAGATGTGAGCGTTATACTCTAACATAGGGCGAATGTACGCCTTATAAATTGAAGCCAAATGAGAAGGGGTGAAATATTTCTTACACTGCTTTAGGAAACCTAAACATTTCGCTGCATTCTTGGCGATTTCGAATACATGGTCGTTCCAACAGAGTTTGTTGTTGACACACATACCGAGCATGGAAAGTTTTTCGGTTTCTACAATGCAAGTGCCATTCATGGATAATGGCTGATGTGTAGGGTTTCGCTTTAACGACAGAAGACAGCATTGAGTCTTGGAAGCATTAAATTTCACTCTATTGGTTAAGCCTCATTTAAATATGCTGTCAAGGTCTAAGACTTACCTTTCAAAGCTCGACCACAAATTAAGTAAGCCTGACCTATCGGTGCCAATGAGAGTTCTATGAAAAATATCAGCGAAGGAAAATAAGTTCATATGAACTTCCGCAACATGACGAATTTTGCTCAATTTATGGCCAGGTTTAATTTAATACCTATACCTAACCATCCATATATATATATATATATATATATATATATATATATATATATATATATATATTTCTTTTACCAAATTTGTCCAAAAGGAGGATTACTATTTTCGAAAGGAGGACAATTGGAGGTTCATTATTAAATGAAGAACCGTATTTGTACAAGTAATTTTAGCCGTAAAATATAATGCGAAATACATTGCCAATGACAATTTAAGAAATACAATACGTTAATAAAAATAAAAGTCATCTTCGTCATCCGTTTGATCGTCGGCGCGCACATTTTATTTAGATTTCGATGAGATTTGAAGAACCATATCCAGTTGGTATTTGAGGAACGAATAGAATTCCAGGCACGGGATTTTCAAATTACTTTTAATGGTCAGAATGACATTTAGTATGTTGACTTTTAGATGCATTTTCTCTGTCGTCAACGTATTATTCATAGCAGCAAAAATTCTTTCGGCGTCAGCAGTCGAGCTGTACTAAATTATTTTCGTTGTTATTACTCTTCGTAGAGAAAAGTCAGCCCCTTTTTGCTGCCTGAGGTCACAACGAGAAATTTCTTTTATTTCTCTCATTTCTTTCTCTATCTGCCAAACTCAATTTTTCAATTCACGTTTACCTCTAAAATCTTAACTCGATCACAGAAAAGTTTGTGATTGGATACACTTAATCACGTTTCAATTCAATCTTCGTTTATATGGCACTTAATTCGAATTGAATCTGAATTCAATGCAAGAGGATAAACTGAGGTTTTAAAGTGAAATGGAAAGCCTAGAAGGCTTTAGCTCAAAAAGGAGGACTGTTCTCCCAAAGGAAGACAGATGGGATGGTTACGTACGTATATACCTATTACAAGACCGGCATGGTTTTAATTTAGCTTAGTTTGGCAATTTATATATGTATATTAATAATATAATTAGTAAATAATCGCAGCCTACTAGTTCTTACTAGTCCCACTACATGGTACATACATAGGACTATTATTATATACATTATTATTATATATGTACACTGGTGGACAAAATAAGAGAAACGCAAGCAAAAAGGTAAACATTTTAATATTTTTTCGATTTATCTTTATTTTTTTGATGAGGGCTTAAATCTTGTTCAGTTGTACATAAAATCCCAAAAATCTAAAAAAAAAAAGATATTTTGCCTAAATTAATAGTTGTCATTAATTTATAAAATTTCCAGTATATCTTTAATTCCTCAGGGAAATTGAGGATGATTTAGTACTAAGTACTCCTCCCTCTTTCTCTAACTACCGCACAAAGTCTCCTTGGCATACTTTTGAAAATGTTATCGATGCTATCCTGGTCCCATACATCAAGCAAAGTACTTTTAAGCTCCTCCAAAGGGGATGGGTCCAGATGGGTGCTCAGTTCGGCCTCTCGAAGATACTCCGAAACACTATTTGCAGTGTGAGGACGAGCGTTATCTTGCATTAAAAGGAAATTGCCCCCGATACTTGAGGCAACTGCAAAACAATTTCTTCTAAAATATCTCCTACATACCGCTATGCTATTAAGGACCCATTTTCAACTCCGTGTGTGCTTCAAACATTTGCCACCCCAGACCATTATGGAACCTCTACCGTAAGCCACTCTTGGAACGATATTGCATTGTGCATATCACTCACCTGATCGTCTATATGGTACACTTTTCCCCGTCTGTCGTCTGGCTTCAGGTAAAATCTGGACTTATCAGTGAAAAGCACTTGCTTCCTCAGACCAGTTTTCGTGGTTTAGAGCGAAACCAACACGTGCTACGCTATAGCACATGTTGAGAAGGGGGTATTTGCTGGTCTGTATGGTTTTAATCCAGAATCTTTGAGTTTTCTTCTTACAGTTTGGGGAGATACCCGAACATTTCGCACTTCCAGAAGTCTACTTCTAATCAGTCATCTCTTTGCATTCTTCTCCCTGATTTCTTTTCAAATAACCGGTTTCTCTATATCGCTTTACGTTCCGAAGAATTACGGACTTTGACACATTTAGCATTGGATGAATGCCCATTTTAAATCCAACATATGGGACGGGCTACCTGAACTTCAGCTAAGTCCGCTATTTTCACCTAAATTATTTACTTTCATCATACTCGTAAACAATATTACGACAACAGTTTGATAAGATAATCGAAAGAATAATCGAAAAAAGCACGAAAAACTCAAGCTTGGTCATACGCATTTAATGACCAAAGTCCTTTAAGTCAATTTCCGTTAGCCATTTTAATTTAAATCTGAAAGCTATATACCATAAGAGTACCTTGAAACATAAAACATGTACAAATCCTGTTAGTCTATATTTAACCGTCAAACAAAAAATTATAATCGTTCCTCTAATTTTATCCAAAGCGCATATGATTTTTATTGATTCTTATTTTTGTCATAATTATGGAAAATATGTTTCAAATTTCAAAGCTCTAGCTCAATTGGGAGTATCCCAGATTTATGATGATCTACCAGTCAGTCATTCAGTCAGTGACTGCCGAAAATTGTGATTTTTGGACACTTGTATCTTGGAATCTATTCCACCTAGACGTATATGAGATTTGTAACACTGCTTCTTGTTAGTAATCTTAACCACATGAAAAAATTCAGTCCTGTAGCGTACCTAGCCTCGGAGATAGGAGGGGTCGAAAAGGCTTGAAATGATTCGTGTAAATATCGCACAGTGCGCGCGGGGTCTTGCGAGAACTTGGCCTGGCACACTCTGTGAACTTAGACTTATGTAAGCGTCTGTGTTTGATTAAAAGAACAAAAAGCTTTCGACGTTAAATCGTAGTTTTAGATTTACTTGCAATGTTTGAATACATACACTCATTTATTTCAACTTTGTTCGCCTAATTAGAAATGGTGTCAGAAGGAGCTGTAGTCCTAACTATACCATATGTCTGCTCAGTTCCTTATAAACTTCTCCCTTATTCTCCAGTAGTCGGCTTTGATTGTTTTCAATTCGATTGCTTGGAATCCTTTTCAATGGATGTATGTATGTCAAGGTTAACTTTTTTCGAAATGCCATCGATTTGAGGAAGCAGACAATACCCGAATCGAACAATATACCCCCTAACTCGAAAAAGGGTTCAGAAGAAATTAATATTTGTCACCCAAGTCGTAAAGTTTTACGAACCGGATGGATACTCATAAATCAAGTTTTCTCTGCAAATTACACTCTAACCCCCTAATGTCGGATGTTCCACTTTGCATAATTACAACTACCGTCATCTCCTTTAATTGACCACATAAATGGCTTCAATTTGGAAATGGAGCACCTAACATTTTATTTCCATCCCGGTCAAATGTACGTAGATAAAAAGACCGCACTACTTTTCCTTGCATACTGGTGTACACTTGACGTCAGCCCAACACTTCCGTGTACATCTGTGATTGATTTATTCATTCCTATGCCTTCCGGTGGTTCGCCCTTTGCTTTATATAGAGGCTACTGCCACAATACACCTGTCTATCTGAGTAGAACAATACAAGGTAAAAAAAGAAAAAGACTTGACTCCTTGTTTTTATTGTAGTTCTGACAAAAGTTTCCGCATATCCGTTGGCTATACGTTGGTACGAGTATAGTCGTACAGGCGACTACATTTTGAATTTGGGAAATGGTAATCCTTGTGCACTCGGGAAACAGGGTGTTTTTTGATGTTTTGTGTGTCAGGACGGAAAATTCAATAGCTTCATTCATATCACTCTCGAGGAGTGTGTCAGGCATTGTTTAGGGTCTAAATGTCACATTTTGGGGGTTATGTCGGATTTGTTTGGCTCTTGGTGTTATTTGCGGAACCTACTCGGTACTACCTCAGGGGGAATATGTACTATTTGATACCTTAAGCCTCGAACATGTGTCGTCGGTGGTAGCAAGAACAAATGAACGTAATAAATCTTAAGTTGTGCAATAGTGTACATAATGGCAGCTACTTACTCGTCTCGCATTGTATAGTACTCGTAGATGGATCACGATTTTGAAGTCGTGTTTTGAGTGGATTTGCAAAGTACCGACATTATCGATGTCAATGGGTCGTAAATTATGTTATTGGATGGGGGTAATTGTAGTTTATGCAATTAACCCGTAACATATATAACTTTGCTGGTATAATTAAATGTTTTTCTTGTTTGAATAAATGACAAAGTATTGGAGTGCGATGGTTGTCAGTGTACAGCAGCATGACGGGTGTTCTTCTTGAGATTGCAGTTATATCTACGAGTCTTTTATTAGATTAGTAAAATTTATGAAGTTCGGCAAGTTTATATTAATTTCCTGTAGTAAAGTATGAAGAAATAGGTCACGTATCATTAAGGGCGGAGAAATAAAAATATTAAGTGGTAACGGCCAGCAGTAAGCAGGGGCTAACTTGGTTAATTAGATAGAGTGTAGGGATGATATTGTGGATTTAAGGATGTTACAATAACAGCGCAGAAAGAAAATTACGCGCCTAGTAGTAATTTTATTGATTGATTTGCGCAGCTTTCACATTAGGAAAGCTGTGAGAATCAAAACAAACCCAAAGCGTCGTGTCCGCAATAAGTTTTGTGGTACACATCTAAGCATGGTAAAATAACAAATCTTCAAAGCAAATGGAGGGATTACTGTTTCTGCTGAAGTTTTGTTACAATTAAAGTGTTCAAGGGCTAAAGTAACTAATGAAGTTTAGGGACATACATATGCATGTCACGTATGGCACGTCATGCATCTTTTTTGTTGAAGGTTTTTCTAGACTTCTAAAACGGATGAAGTCAAAAATGTTTCGCAAAGTTTAATACATGCGTGTCATAGTTCACCCAGATACGAGTCACAACATAGAGGTGGTGATGTAATTTTTTTGTAAAATCTGAGATGCTTAGATGTTGATTTGCTAAGATGTTGATTTGTCTTTTAAAGGTCTCGGTCGTACTATCAAAGGCTGAGGACTAGTGCCATGCAGTAATTTGTTGCCCTAGTGGATGGAACTTGCAGCACCTATCTGAAGTTTGACATTAAAATGCTAGTTGGCGACTTCAAAGTACAGATAAAAAAAAAAAAAAAAAAACGTTGGTGGGTTTATTGGAAATGTTAGCCTTTACGGGGATATTACGATACTCGTATGTTTTCTAATAAATCTCGCACTGAACAAAAAATAATAAGTAACATTTTTTGATATCTTGCTTAGTTTTCGAGATATCGAACTTTAAAAATTGACTTTTGACAACCGATATTTCAATTGCCGCGGTGCATTTCGGGTATGAAGTACATAATAAAAAATTAGTCTCAGTGTTGCCATCTGTTGGCGATATTTTCTTATAGATCTTTGTTAAAAATGGGGGTATAACATACTTAGACTTAGCCTCAGGTGGCTGCCTGACAGTTGTTAACATGCCCTTAGCGGAGCGACGAAGTCGAGTGAGCGGCTAAACCCCTCTGGAAAGCGGAGTTAAAATAAACGAGTCGCGCTAAGCGCGCCACTTACCCACAGTTGGAAAGACTGAAGGTAGCTTCTATTGAAATATCGGTTGCCAAAAGTCAATTTTCAAAGTTCGATATCTCGAAAACTAAGCGAGATATCAAAAAATTTCGTTATGATATTAGACAATGGTTTCATGCATCCAACGTTCAAAGAGTGCAACAAGTGCATACATTCAAAATTTATCGTTGACTTTGACCAATTTCTGTTGCAGCCAAATCAAGAGTTCGACTACGTACCGAAAAGAAGTTGCGAATAGTCCAGAACCTTGAGTGTTTTAGCATTCATATGGAGTGGGCATTAGTGGAAAACTCATCACTGTGCTTTTACCAACTTAACAGCCGTTACCGACAAAGAGACCGAGATATAGATATGAGTATGTTTATCGGATGCAACAGACAATGTTCGAAAGCGCAACGAGACTTATGAACGTAAGTATCAAACCAGAAGAAAGGAAGAGAAGAAATTCCTGCGTAGTAAGAAAAGGACAAATGTATACAGTCTTTAGCTTTAGGAAAAGTCTTGCAAGGACATCTAGAAATAATATAAAGAAAGCCAATTAACTGGCTTTAAATTAGGAAATATAATCACCGAAATGCAATATACTAAATTTTGGAAAAGACCAACGAATTTTAAGCCGAACCTCATTATCTTTTTGACTTCAAAGCTGCAAATCACAGCAATCAATTTCTAAAGCTCTATATGATATTGACCTAATTTTGTGACTAGCACCTAACAACACTCATGGAAGCACACATGGAAAAAGATGCCCCGGTGTGTCCATTGTTTAATCTTATGCTGTAGTAAATAGTACACACGGTAGGCTTTACCACTCGCTTCGTTAATATGTTGGGAGACGGAGAGCGGATTGCACAAAAATCTAGATTTAGCAAAACGAGTTGGTCTTGAAGTGAAAGTTCTCAGCAACCCAGTCATCATGTCTACGTACTAAGACTCAGGGCGTCACTGTTGATAGCTATAACTTAGAAGTATTATAGTTAAGGAGTTCACCTACCTCAGCGTTCAGAGTTTAGACGTTAGGTAAGAAAGCTTTGCTAGTATTGCAGTGTTTTGAGAGAAACTTTGAATCTTTTTCTTGTGTCCGACAAGGATGATGGTGAACGCGCAAGAGCCAATACGCGTCAGCTACGTGAATTGACACGCTAAAAAGATCCAGAATGCCAGTCTACAAGTTCAGTATAACAAGAAAACCAAACCTCAGTCTTAAATGACAACTGACGATGGATATAGCAAAACTTGGTTTGGACACCTGGAAGTAGTATTATTAGAATCGTTGATAATTTAAGGCTTAGACAGACACTTTTCACAGGTTAAGATTTTGGTAAATAAGGAGCACATAATGTTACTTTTCTAACCTAATCTTTAAAAAAAGTGACATAAGATCAGTAAAGCATATATAATGGTTGAATCTTGAATGCATTAAAACTCTTGTATAGGGACTATACCACTGTTTATTTAAATTTTCATTTTCCGGTGCAGGAAAATACAAGAGCACAACAGTGGCTGGTCTTCAATTAAAAATTTGCAGGACAACGCGAGAGACCATAAACTATAACCAAGGAGATATTAGTTATAAAAAAAGAAATGATGTCCATAAAGTGACAGCAAGAGGAAATTGCAGTTGTGGGCAACAGCAACAAGGACAAAGTCAACCAAATCGAAACGAGCGCAGAATAAATTTCCTAGTTCTAAGTGCAGCCAAGCATTAATCCGAACTGGTGGTTAGGTCACCACCACTTAACTCATTGACGTGAAAACTTGAAGACCTCCTATATAATAAAAAAAAAATATATATATTTCGAAGAATTCATATTTCGTAAGAAAAGAATCACTCAAACTGAAAGTGGGTAGGTACCTATGTGTAAAAAAGAACCGAAAAAAGACTCCTTTTCTCGTAAATGTCAAAAGGTAATTGAAGTACTGATTTATTGGCAAATTCTTAAAAATCTGTTTAGTAAGACCTATTTATCTCCAATTATTTTTAAATTGGAAATCCTCCAGAGAATGTATGAGACCTTTGCATGAGTGGTAGAAATCTCTTTCATTTTGGTAGGTACCCATTTTCCCATGCCTTTGTGAAACAGGAATCCTAATCGGCTTTTGGAATGGCTGCAGGTAAATACACAGAGCACGTACATACATAGAACCTCTCCAGGAAGATTTGTCACTATACTAAAAAATATATCTTAAAGCGATATATTCAATTTTTTTTTATACGGTTAATTAGTTGTATTCAATGAATTTTACTACTAGAATTTGGCTTTTTCATATGAAATATATCCTTTGTTTTATTTATAATTTCAGGATTCGTTTAATCTTGGTGATATTTAATGTACCCATCTGGGAAAAAAAAACTTACTTGCTCGACCAATGAAGTATTTTTGCTTGAGACACCTCCCATATTTTCTTATTTTAGCTTTTTGGAATACATATTTATCTTGATACAGCTCATAGGGTCCGGCGTTGGCCTATAACCCTCCTCGGATTATAATCTGACAAACCACTCTTTCCACAACAAGCTCAAGATTTTTAGTGAACAGTGAGCACAGAGAGCAATAAAGAAAAGACTAACGCTGATTTGATTACTTTCAAGATCACAGTTAGTATTTTTTCTTTTATTCTTGGTGTACAATATAGGACACAATTTAAAACAAAACAAACGAATCGCAAGTGATAATCAAATAAATAATTCAACTTAAACACCACAAATGTAAACAAGAGAAAGACGAAGGCAACACGAAGTAAGCACATGCTGGTCAAAGAATGATATTTTTAAAATTGTTTCTCTCATTTATAAATACCTAGCCAAGCGTTTTCGAGCAATAAAGCAATCACAATTATGCTGCAACTCGATATGTATCTACCGCCGAGCAATCAGTATAGAGAAAAACAATGACCAAGTAGTGTTTGTATTATGTGGAATCGCCTGTGTTGCGTGAAACACAGTGAGCACTGACCTAGGCTAATCGCTACAAATGTCGCAAATACTAAAGTTGATCTTCGTCAAATTGATTTATTCTCAGAGGTAGGAGAGATTCTTAACTATCATACTTAGCTGGGTATCCACGATCACTCATGAATGCCATTCCCGGTGTAATGTTTTTTTTTTTTTTTTCGCTCACCATCCACTATCATTCATGAATGGCATTAATCAAGTTTGCTCTCCTCCTGTGTCCGAGCACGTCGACATTCAAATGCAAGGTAAGGAAAGAACGACACTCATCGCAATCTACTCCACTCGATTCCGACTCCTCGCATCACACAGAAAGCAATGCGGAATCGCAAGTCAACTTAACACCATCCTGTACTGAAATCGGAACAGATAAAATACCACATGTGGGAGGTATATTTTAAGCAAGACGAAAGACCACATGTGGTAGGTAGATGATGAGCAACACATGAACACCAGCATTAACCATTCAAGCCGAGTTTTCTTATAAAAATAAATGTTAGAGATAAGTTACTTTAAGTTGAATAGTGAGTAAAGCAAGAATGTATTTTTAAATCGAATTCTAAAAACCTAAAACTTATTTCGCATGATACGCAGTCCCATCCGTCGGCATTCATGAGTGGACTCACGCCGGGAAGGGCATTTATGAGTGATCGTGGATGCCCTGCTTAAGTAGTAGTTGCCAACAGTGATATTCTGTCGCAGACCGTGGACTGCTGTCTAGCTTGTTGACAACTTGATCCTCATTATTCTTGACAGTGATCTACAGTGTTGCTAAATGAATTGAGACATTCACACAACACGTTGGACAGGATGTTTTATGTGGCATTTAGAGGCCACGCCACATGCTTTCGACTGCTTATAGTTGGATAATAGCTTGATTCATGCACTGCTAGAGTCATCGGCCTTGTTGTCGATAAAATTTTTTTTTATAGTTTCGCTAACCTCTTCTAACCTGTGTGGGGGTATTACTCCTTTATTGATACAGGTCTTTCCACTATTTCGTGCAAAGTTAAATGAGAAAATGCAACTCTTGTGCGAGGTGTCAAGTTAAGGATTCTATAATTTTACTGACGTCCTGCAAAGCCTTTGCAATGTTTACAGTTGTTAGTACATTACGAGTTAGAGCACGATCAGCAGGAGAGTTAGGTAGGATGCCTATACATTTTTCAAAATTACGAATACCCGGCTGAAGTAAAATTAAAACTTAATGACGGCATGGCGACCCAAAAGGAGTCAACATTGAAGAATGTTAGGATGAGCTTTCAAAGAAAAGAGCCTCATCTTTTGAATCGACGTGAGTCGCCACTCAGAGAGAGTAATACTTTTTGCGTACTCAAACTTAAAAGTTGATTATTATACTACTTTTCAGTAAATTAACAATTGTATTTTGTAGTAAACACTTATGCTTGGATATACTACCTGGTGTCCAAATACGAACTGTCAAAATCATAAAAAAGGGCTGCCTGTCACAGTAGTGGCAAGTCATTATGGACATCGTTGTACATAGTTGAGTTCAAAATGCCTAAGAACTTTATTTGTTAATGTGTCCACCCCCAAAGCAATTAAATTTCAGAACAATTCCCTCATTATACTTACTCAGCATTCGTATGACCCGCGTCTGTGCACTGATGCCACGGTTCAGATCAAAACATCGCCTTGGAACGGCCTGCAGCATTCTACTTCGCTTCAGCTTCACTCCAATCAGTACGTAGAGCACGCAAATGGCAGTCATTGGTCCACCAAAAAATATAAATCCCGACACAACGAAAACGGTCTGCGTTAAATCATTCTTCACCTAAATGAAAGGACGAGTAGAGAGAAAAACGCATCACAGTGAACAAAGGCCAATTAAAATCCAATTAATTACAACAATCTTCTTCACTTCAAGTTCACAGTTTCAATTTCAAGTTCACCGATCGTACTCGTATTGGGCATTCAGCATCAGAAAAAAAAAAACGGACGAACCCACATACATACATACATACACCCACACCCGTTAACACATGCAAGCGTTTCGTTTTACTCACCGAACACATTTTGATGCCGTCTTGCTTCATAACAGAAAATTGCATCGCTTGTGGTAATGCCAACAGAAAGGCAGTCAACCAAATTGCCAGGATGAACTTTATCGCCCGGGATAATTTCGACATGGTGTGCTGTCTGTGAACGGATAACAAAATCGAAAAAGAGCCAACAGCAAAAAAAAAAGGACTTTAGTATAATAACCGTAAAGAGCCAACAGCAGGCACACACAAAAAAATCTCTATCTCCTCTCTGACATTGACAAAGATTTGATGATAGAGAGCGCCTCAGATTGATTGCATTCGAACGGACCAAGGATAATCGGAGGTTCTTGCCCCTGGCGCTCTGAATGTATTGCATCTGAATCTTCAACCAGTTTGAAATCGATTCACATTCGTCGTAACACTCACCTAAAAGGATGACAGATTGCGATGTACCGCTCCACTGTAAAGGCTGTGATTGTCAGCACAGTAGCATTGGCAGCAGTCTCCGACAGGATACCGCCTATGATGCAAACGACATCGGTGAATGGATACGACGTCGGATACCACATACTGTATAATTCATTTGGCATACCTGCAGAGATGGAAAATAAAAAAAAAAAATTGAATTTGTTATTACATGTCAGAAAGTTATGGTGTTACGAGTATACTGTTGAAAAATAGTGTAAAGGGGGTTCGAAGGGGATGTTCCAAGTACTTTTCTGTTGATGGCTTTAATTAAACTTCCTGATCCTACAGGGTGTTACCTAACACGTAGGTGCTTCAACGGATATATATTTTTAGAAAATATATTCAAACTTTTCAAAGTTAAAAGGAGCCGGGCTAGGCGTCCGATTTCAATACGATTATTTACTCTTGGCAATGCTAGATAATGAAGAAAGTTTTTAATTTGAAATAGATGCTCTATCTTGATGTTGTTTTTTTTTGTTTTGTGTAAAAGGGGGCTTAAGACATCGTTGACTTATTCATGTTACCTTTCGAGAAATATGAATAATTGTAGCAGACTCTTGGGAATCTTGAATTAGTTCAGCCGTATTTGCAATTCCAAAGAAACACAGTAAAGGTTAAGATAACACGAGGGCTACTTGAGGTAAACAGATGTGCAAAATGTTATTTTGATTTATACATTTTGGAGTGGACTGGCAATAGAGACGTTGTTCAATTATGTATGTAGTATTCAACTTGAGTATCAGAAATACTAACAAGCTTCTGTCCAATTAATTGTGCATGAAGGACATGGATTTGAATTCAATTTCAAAGTGCACAAATGGGTATGAATAGTGCATACACACAGTGATAGGTCTTAAGGTAAATATTTGAAGTACAGTACTGGAAATTTTTTTTTAAGATGTTGATTGTTGATTTATGCTGCTATCAGATTTGGGAAGCAATCTTCTGGTAAGTAGCGCAAGAAGCTTGAAAACCACATGGCAATATAGAAAAAAAATGCATTTATTTTGAAGATGAATTAAGCATGGATACGAGTATTCCTGGGTAGTAGGTACGTATATACTCGTACCTTCATATTCTACCGTGGTTCTGAGGCGTTTGCGCTAAAATGTTGGATGGGCGAAGCAGGGCTGTAAAAGAATGAATTCCTTGAAGCCATACTAAACAATGTTATGGAAATATTTCAATTCAATTAACTGAAATGAATGTATTCAATGACTTCAAAGCCTTAAATTATTGAATGCATTCAGTAAGAATTAATGACTTCAAAGTGACTTCAATGAATGCGGAATAATCAAAAAGATTGCATTCTTTTTGACTTCAAGATTTTGGTTCCTGAAAATGATTGCCACAGTCCGGTCCTCAAAATGAATGGTGATGTATTTTGCCCTATTTGAAGTCTAAATTGAAGTCATTGTATTGAAACATTTGGCTACATACAATTGTCCATGTGAGAAACAATTATTTTCCAAATTCGAACCACATGCTTGCAAAGATCCCTACGCTTTATTGATGGTCATTGCAAAAGCTGGTCACACTGGAAACTGCAAACGTTTTAATTCGAATGGCATGTCTGTTGGTATCATCGGTATACGTGGAATTAAAACGTCTGCGCCTTTGAATTTCCCATTTAAAATAGTGGCTTCAATAACGTTGGTCAATAGCTTCTTAACCGCATGATGATTGGTGCTCCAACTTTCAATTGCAATATGTGCGGTGGCAGGCCTGGTAAATCCAATGAATTTAAAAATTCTGTGGGATAATTGACCACCTCATCTTCATTCATAATGGTATCGACTGACTTGAATGTGAACACTTCTCCTGGTATCTCTTTTAAAATTGCCTCATTCATTTCTGTAACGTCTTTGTTTTTTGCCGCCAATATAGCTCTTTCGCTCAGCCAAACATGTGTCTTGTATTGTTGTACAATGTTTGGAAAAACTTTTCGAATCCATTCTTCTTTTGATTGAACTACATTGCAAAAATTGGTTGGTAACGTTATTAAGCCAGTTTCATTGTCTATCGGCATTTTTCCATCTCCAATTTTCAACAACTGCTTTGAAAATTCATTGGCTGATGGATCATTGTGTAATTGAACACGCACATTTGTGGTTAATGTGAGTGTTCTCACATATGTTATCTCCACAGAGTGGATGACTTTAAACACGCATTAAGCTCATCAGCAGCGGTGGATCGAGGAATTACTGGCAAAGTTTGCCGGAAATCACCAGCTAATAATATTAAGGCGCCACCAGAGAGCCGTTGATTTCCTCTCATATCCTTCATTGTACGATTGAATTAATGTTGTTCTACGCATTCGATTTAAAATATCTTCCGTCATAAAATCTGCATAATTTGTCCACAATTCAGATGGGTTCGATGGGCTACACGTTGCTATGATTATCGCAAATAGTGTACGAATCTGATGAGCCGGTGCAATTATTGACGATTCAGCGAGCGTAGAATCCCAGTGAGCATCGTCCTCGAGCAAATGGAAGCGATGGCATGCTTCACTATAAGTTGGACACTCTAATCCATCTACTGTTTTCAAATTTGCAAAGGATGTTGGTCCACGAACGTTGATTAATAGAAGACGTAAATAAAAACACCCGTCATGTCTTGGATGAATTGTACAAAGTCTTCCTAATGCATCGGTTTGAAATACATTTTGATGACCTGGAACTGGCTTCCCTTGCTTGCGTCCTGCAAAAACGTTGGTCGATTTATTCCATGTGTAATACTGCGGGACTTCCGTGTACATATAATAATTGACTGGCAAATGTGTCACGTTGGCATAAAGCAAAAAAAGCAGTCAATGTAGTGACTTGTGGTGTAATTGCTCTTTGTAACGCAGTTTCACTTAACGTCGTATGTTTTGTATTTCGATGTTTTGTTATCAGAATTTATGCCATTCGTCTTGAATTACATGTATCCATAGATATACATTTTGCATTTTCTTGAATGAAAAAGTTTTTTTTTTTTAAAAAAAGGGCCTATGTCCTTCTCATAGTTTTTCTGAATAGTTTAAAAGACCAACCAAGTAAATTGGTTGAAAATTACGTGAGTTATACGTAAACGCACAAAATATCAACTTAGTTTTATATACGAGGGCAAGGTGAAAAGTTCTCGGCCTAACAATGAAAGACTGCGGTTTTCAGTCAAAAAATGTTTTTATTTTTCTACATAATCTCCCTTGACTTCAACATACTTAGTCCAGCGTTTCTCCAACATCAGTATTCCTTCTCGGAAGTGAGAGTCTGGAAGGCTGTGAAAATATTCATCTACGACCCTCTCAAGTTCTGCATTGGATGCGAAGCGCTTCCCAGAAACAAATTTCTTCAAGTTTGGGAACAGATGGAAGTCTGAGGGTGCCAAATTAGGTGAGTAAGGGGGATGGCCGAGCAATTCGTACCCCAAATCCCGCAGTTTTCCCATCGCCAACGCACGCTTGTGTACAGGTGCATTGCACTGGTGAAAGATGATTTTTTTCTTGTTCAAGCCAGGCCTCTTCTCGCGAAATTTTGGCATCCAGCTGGTCAAGAAAGTTGAAGTAATATTCGCCTGTAATTGTTTCGCCTTTCTCAAGGTAATCAATTAACAGGATCCCTTTCGCATCCCAAAACACACTGGCCATGACCTTTCCGGCAGATGGGATCGACTTCGCTTTCTTTGGCGCTGAACCACCGGCTTCCACCCACTGCTTCGACTGCTGTTTCGTTTCTAGCGTGTAGTGGTAGACCCATGTCTCATCCATGGTGACAAATCGCCGCACAAAAACGGTCGGATCCCTATTGAATCGGTCCAAAGATTGCCGCGAAAATTGTTTGCGCATTTGCTTTTGATCGGCATTTAGCAAATACGGCACCCATCTTGCGCAGAGCTTTCTCATCCCTAAGTTTTTGTGCAAGATGTTTCGCACCCTCTCTTCCGATATACACACAGCCTCATCTATTTCACTCACCTTCACTCACCTATCGTCCAACACGATATCATACACTTTTTCGATGGTTTCGGGTGTGGTTGCGGTTTTTGGCCGTCCTTCACGTGGGTCATCTTCGAGGGATGTTCGATCACGTTGACAGCTGCTCACTTTTTAACGGTTGACATGGAAGGAGCAGAGTCCCCGTAAACTTTTGTCAACTTAGGATGAATTTCCTTAGGGGTTAACCCATCCAAAACGAAGAATTTTATGACCGCACGATATGATATTCAAGTTTATCCATTTTAACGAAAAACACACAAGACGTCTACTGCAAAAATTCGTGTAAACAAACTACTTGAGAGAACAAGTTGAAACTTGTCATACGAACTAATGAGAAGTGCACCCAGGCAGGAAAGATGATTTTTTGCTGATTGGAACACTATCTCTGCGTCAGGCCGAGAACTTTTCACCTCGTATATAGATTTATTAGATGTTCCTTTACGCTGCGTGGGCCTCATGTGGGACACGTTATTGGTATGTTTGGCTTAAGATACTATGGAGGCACATTAGAAAAGATATATTGTATAATTTCGATATATCGATAATTAAATGCAATATTTTTTGAACAAGCTTTTTTTGCAAGCTTAAAATCGATTTCGGAAAATGTGAAATGATGCCTTTTAGGACAGTCTTGAGTCAAGACCATCGTGCTCTAAGAAGATATTTTAAGATATTTAGCGGTGTTAATAGGTACTGGTAACGTGTAGTTAAATATTTTAATTAGAGTAAAATATTTAAGCGTCAATATAGACCACTTTTTATACTATAACGATCAAAGATACAATTAGAAAAAGAAGGTTTGGCTTAAGAAGGTTATTCTACTTCGCACATATTACACTAGCTTACACAATAACTATTGTCAGCAATATTTAAGATGTTGCTGACTACTAATAATATGTTAATTTCAAATATACAAGTACATTTTTTTATCAGCTCTAGTTTTTAAGTTACAGATATCTATGTTTAGAAAAGCAAAAACATGTACTTACTAAAAAAAAATTTTATTAAAAAATGAAATTAATAATTTAGTTCGAAAAAACATCACTCTAAAGCTCTTTTCTTATGTGTAGACTAGCAGATACCCGCAACTTTGTCTGCGTGGTCCACAATAACTTTATGTGAGGCGGTTATAGTTATCGGTGTAAGTCATTTTTAGCTTAAGAATTTAAGATTTGTCCCGCTGTAACTTTTAACAATACATATCAGCTTTTAATTTATCTATCTAGTTTGTGCTACCGTCTGTTGTTGATTTTAATTTATTTTGATTTAATTTTGTTGTAACATTTTCATTTACTTCACATTTTCATGCAACAGTTTGGCATGTGTAGTATTCATTGAGAAATGACTTACACTAGCATGATTTTAACAGCCGCATATATATGTTTTTAGCTAACAGATGAATAACATATGTGTAAATTTGCGCCTATAGGTGGGCAAGGAAATAAATCACTTACTTACTTAGAAGGCGCTACAGTTTGGAAATACAGGAAATTAATGTGAAACAGGAAATGAATGTGTTTATTTTTGCTATACTGCACCCAAAAGTATGGGAAAAAGAAATCAGTAGCTCTCTTACTTTCCAAATGTATAGTTTTATAATGCCTGGTTTCGTTTTTTTTTAAATCTCTGTGTTTATTTCTTTTAATATCTTAATCCCCTTAAGAACTATCGTGATAATTCTTATTGGAAATAAGGACCAATATCCTAAGGTATAGAACGCCGAAAAATTAAAATTTGTATAGTAGTTTCTGCACAATACGCGCAGTAGTTTTTGCACAATACGCGCCCATCAAGAGCCCTTGTTATCATTTTATTATATGTATATAGATTTAGAAAAATAGCGCATCAGGGACCAGCAATAGTCAGACATCATATGCGTATCCCATCTATCGAGTAAGTCCTGATGCATACGTTCTCCCTGCTCGTCGCTCATATTTCCTAGATTTTCCGGAAACCGGTCACCATGAAGGAAATGGAGTTTTATGCTTATATTGCATCCCATATTTTTTAATTGTAAGAGTAGATCTTCTACTAGCTCAATATAATTTTCTGGTTTTTTATTTCCAAGAAAGTTTTGCATCACTGAGAAAAAAGCTGTCTAAGTTTTTAATTCAAGCTTAGTCATGGAATCTCTAAATGTAGTATCTTTCGTAAGTTGTGTGATTTGGGTACCATCAAAAATATCTGCTTTAATCTTTTCCATAGTGAGCTGAGGAAATTTTTGGCAAATGTAAAAAAAGCAGTTTCCGTTTTTATCAAGTGATTTAACAAACTATTATTTAACTAATGTAATGGTGGCAAGATAATTCTGTCACGAGCTACTAACGAATCGTGGGCTGCATTATGCCTGCCATGCATCAGATTTTCTCTTAAGGGCCAATTTTTTCTTACCCAATGTTCTTGTTTAGCTCTGCTGTCCCAGAGGCATATAAAACAAGGAAACTTAGTGTAACCGCTTTGTTGACCAAGAAGAATGTTGACCATTTTTAAATCAACACAAATTTGCCACTTATGGTCAAAAAAACAAATATTTGGCGCAACAGCTCTTTAAAGTGCCAGGGCCTAGCTTCTCACAACCTCTCATGTTGTGTGCGTTATATTTTTCACACAAACGGAAGGGACCTACAGTTTAATGCCGACTCCGAACGGTGATTTGAAGCTTTTTCGTGACTACAATACTCTCGGATGTTTGTCAGACGCTCGCGAGAGGTGGGACCGTGAAAAAACTTTTTTGGTGTTTTCTGGGATTCGAACTTGGAACCTCATGCGTAGTGATCCGACACACTAACCACTTACGCCACGGCGCCCACCACTTATGGTCGTTATACTTAATTTTATTCAAAACTAGTGAGATGTTATAATATTCTTCATTTAACTTTGTACTGTGACCAATAGGTATCCCAGCGTATTTATTTCCATTATGTTGCAAATTACATTTCAGGCTACGTTTTGAGCTGTCAAGGAATATACGCCATTCGCTTGGTTCATATTGGTTCAAACCCATTTTAATATCTGAACAAAAAACAACATTGTTTTCTTCGCAAAAATAACTCCATAATTCTTTGTCCCTTTCCCAATAAAAAATAATTTTAGTGCCTGGAGAAAGCAAATTTTTTGCTTTCAGACGTGATGCCAACAATTCAGAGGTTTGTTTAGAAAGATTCAAATCTCTTACAAGATCATCTAACTCATTCTGCGGAAAGCATTTTGCTTCTTCTGGTACATCTTCAAAGTCAGTATCATTATTAGAACTTAATCCTTTAATGTCTTGTGCTAAAGGTTCAAACATATTTTCAGCAATTGAAACTGACGGAACTGAGATTTCGACTGAATGTTGCACTGGGCGTTGGACACAGGTAGTATTGTACTTGGATACTGCCATTTAGCTCGATTTTTAGTGTGTATACCCTTTATGCCGACACTACAAAAATAACTATCATCTAGATGGTTTTTTGGATCTCGCCAAATGGTCGATGTTCCAAATTCAAAAGCACTTCTTTTGCCACTCTTCCATAATCTTAAATATTCAACACATGATTTACAAACACAATCAGGAGCCCAGGGCTTGTCATTTTTATCCAGGCACATGCCAAAATACAGTGAATAGGTATTTTTAACGAACTCAGACATTTTTTTTTTTACAATTTTTTTAGACATATTCTCCACATACTCGTATGTAGCAAATTTGAATTGGATTGTTTAAGCAACGTCTCTTTAAACTACTCATACCGGAAACACTTCAGTTAATAGACAAAACATATTGATACTAATTAAAATATGCACGTTATCAACGAACAAATACACATAAAAGATGAAAAATGATAATGCATCAACTAGAGATGTACCTACAACAATTTTTGAAGGCAGACTTAAAAATAATAAGTTATAAGTAAGTTTTATCAACTATAAAAGTCGCGGCAATAGACAAAAAGTTAAATTTTGTAAAGTAGTGTTACCTTTGATGTGAAAGAAATATTCTGATTTACGGCTATCCTACATGCTTTAACAATAGTTCCTCTTCTATGGAAGCTATTTGAGCATTAGAAAAAAATAATGCGTTTGTAAAAATACCTATAATGATTCGCTGAATGTGCATTCATACATTTCACATCAAATAGAAAAATTTAGGAAGACGCGAGGATTTTGCGTCTGAAGAATTTTATAGTTAAGTTAATTAGAAATGATTTCTTTAGATCGTCGAAGCTCTAAGTTGAGGTTCCAGTAGTTAATAAGAATTCCGTCTTCTTCAAGAAATCACTAGCAGTAGTTTATGTCCCGTTTGAAGTATTTCTGTATTTCGACACACTTGGAAATATCAAGACAGGGTTGAAGTAGTTGTATTCTATCATATATACTGCAGGGTACGCACGCACGGCAACCCAATTTTAGACTCTGGGATTCAAATGCTGATTGCCGACTCTCTGCCAATAATAAAATAACTTTTTTTTTGATTATTTTTGATTCGAATAAACTTTTATACAAACATCCGACTATTAATCCGTTTGGCAGTGCTTGAAACCTCAACCACTTTGGAGTGCGCAACTGGAGGAAATTAGCTAAAGACAAAGCTATATAATGAGGCCTGTTGGTTGAAGCCCAGGTTCACCACGAACTGTAGCGCGACCTAGGTAACTAAGTAAGTGCTTGAAATAGTTTGGGACTAAATAAAAGTTTGCATGGATAACCAAACGTTTGATATTTGTAAAACATACTATTTTATCGATTTTTAATCGAAGCTTATGGAACTAAAAAACAAGTTATGTCGTTGTACCAGCTTTTACCTGTGTGTATAATCGAACATACTTGTACAATACTTCAGGTAAAAAACAGTAAATACGAGTTATATTTGTAGAAAATGTCGTAAATTCTACCCATGTCGGTTGCATAACCAGCAACAGAGTTTTCATTTACCATCATCCTTGCTTCATTTCCTTGCAATTTAAATCTAAAAATTGTTCTTCAAACAATTTTGTTGAGTTCGCCCGCAATTCTGCTGAACTAGTATTTCTATGGTTGGCACAGAATCAAGTTCCCATGGAAAGAGTTCTTATTGCCTACGTTGGAGTACAGTGCCTAAGCCCAGTTACCGTAGCAGTGCGGCATGCACTTCAAAAGAGTACACAGCACAGACTTTGATCAAACACACAATTCAAAACTAATTTCCTGGTCCCGAGATTTATTGTGAAAGTGTGGTGTGCTGTGGATACCCTGCTATACAGATTGTAGGAATCTTAGTCAAAGAAGTCTGCAGTGAGACGGGTATTGTAAATGCAATACCAATACGGAAGTCACGGAGATAGCAAACGAATGGTTAGACAGTTTTCGTATTCCAAAGGAGTTCATATTTAAGGGTATGGCTGGATACAATTGAAGATAAAGATTTTATAGTGTACTTGCCTATACAGGATGCTTTTACAACAATAGAAATGCGATGAGTTACGAGGAAAACTATTGAAATAGGATCCGAAATAAAGTATTTTTGTAGGATAAGTACCTACCCACAAGATGCCATAGTCGTCATTCTAGAATGTATCTACTCGTGAGTTCCTTTGTGAACACGAATTTGGTAATGTGAAAACATTTTTCGAGTAAGTCAGAGACAGTGGAGTTTCATTACCGATTTAAAGCTATAATATTTTGACTCCGGCGAACCTATTTACTTCATGTACTTACATATGCTTTTCCATAAAGGTCAAATAGAACGGTGGATCTCACTAAATGACATTTTAAGCTAGACTATAACTCTGCAGGAGCAGACTCCAATAATGAGTCCCTTTCCGTGAAGCTGTAATAGCTACTCCTGCAGGCATTTCGGGGCACTGTCTCAGTATAAAGGTTCACCTTTCATGAGAAAAAATTATGAAAAAACAAAGAAAAACCGAAATGCTTTGCTAAATATTGTTTTATCTGCAGAATCGATGCCAATGACTCGTGATTAACTTTAGGTGGATATTTCGCCGCATCAAATAAGAGCGTTTTTTCGAAGCCCAACAGTATTTAACTTTTCCATGTACGGAATAACTGAACGCATACATTCCACCAATCTTTTAGTTCATTTGGTTTTTTCCATCTTGAGCACCTTGTATGTTTTAGCCTTTATCCCCATTTGTTCATAATATCCCCAGAATAAAAAAAAATACCTACGTATGGCAACCTTGGTCCGTGGATATGAACTTTCTTTGACCATATCAAAAATGTTAGCTTAACTGAAAACAGTCCACGTGGCGAAAAAAAAAAAAAAAAAAGCCGGCCTTTGTAAGTTTTATACAACGACGTCAAGGACAAAAGAATATGTATCTGTTAATATTTCAAGTCTTGTTATTTAATTCCTGGAATCTAAAGGACTTGATTCTATTTAATTTATAATGGCAAAGGTCATTTCTTAGAAATAAATGTATTCCTTTCCTTGTGTTAGTCTTTCAATTATTTCGTTTTGAGGCAAAATACGTGCACCTATACCACATGCGTTTACGCATTATTAAATAAAATTAATTTACTTGATCATTAGTCAAATGCAGGTGTTGAATATAAGAAGGTAGTAATTTCACACAAAATTTAATAACAAAATTATTGAAGCGAATTTTCCAACATGCACATTTAATTAACTCTGCTCAAATTTGTCAGCAAACAAAAACTCTTGGACAGATCGAATCGTTTGCAGTTGCTTTTTTAATGAAATCAATCTTCACCCCCAAATCCTTTTTGTGTGGAAGAATTCAATTTAGCCAAAACGCATTCATATACTCGTAATTCCCACGCACGCACCAAATTCCAGCACCGCATTCGATACACCCAAACTATAAAATATAATAGCACACCTAATTCGCCAAATATTCCATACACAATGGGATTCACAGGACGTCCCTAACATGCTATCCAATCCTTACACTAATGACACATGTGGCTAATGTCAACTCCCCCAAAAAACACTGCTCATCAGCCTCTATCTGATGACCGCTGAAAGGCATAAAGACGAAATAGAAAATCGGAATCATAATAATAATACTGGAAACGATACTAATAAAAACACTAACCTACACAGTGTAGCTATAGAGTACCGAGAATGATCATAACAAAGGCATGGTGCCCATTGAATTAATATTTAATATAAAAAAAATAAATAAAAAATAGCACCAAAACAGATTCCAATTGTGGGATCCACTCTGATTAATGGAGGGTATTTGCTCGGAATTTATAGTTGAATGGAGGTTTCATTAATTCTGGGGTCAGATAGAACAGACATTTATATCACAAAATTATGAATGAAGTGTGGCATTCAGCCAAATCGTAGGCGCCGCATAAATTGTACAGGTGGTTGCATTAGGATACAGCTAACATATGCAGACATGAGATTTTTCATTATTGTTTTCTCAAGAAAGTGATAAATATGCGAAAGAATAAGTTATTTGATGCACGTGCGTGGGGGAGTGGAAGTGGTTTTGATTTTTTTTTTCTTTCAGCTCTTAAGAAAAATGTATTTTATGATTGTCTAGTTGCATTTATATTAGAATTTAAAATGCAAGTGTCAAGAGACTATGCACCAGCCTATACTCTCATTTCCAAGCCATGAATCTCTACAAGCTGTTTGTCTCAAACAAATGCTGCTGGTAGTAAACATTTTTTTCGGGTCATATGGAAATATTATAATTTCAATAAATTGTAATATTACAAGGCACAAAACTATTAAATACTCTACGGAACCACACATAAATAACATTGTTAACTTTGGAAGAGTCTGTTTAAATTATATTACAGTATAATATATCCAGCCCTATTCAAATGGTTCCTAACGGTTTTTCGTGCAATGTTTAGCTCCTGGGCAATCGAAACAGTGCTTACATGACGGTCAGACTCGACAATTTCCAGGATTTTATCGACATTTCGACAATAGACCTTCCAGAGCGTGGTGCATTTTTGACATCGAAATTACTGTAACGGAATCGACGAAACCAAAACTGCGCATGATTGGCTGTTACAGTATCAGGACCATAAAAACTATTCACATTTTCAGCCGCCTGGCTTGCGTTTTCGCCTCTTTCGAAGAAAAACTGTAAAATATCGAGTATTTTCTCATTGCTGGTGTCCATCTTTGACGCGCGCTCAAACAAAACTAAGTCAACCAATCAGAAAACTGCCAGAAAAGTTTTTTTGCACGAAATGTCATCTTTCTAACGCCATCTAGTGTACGTCCAATAGGACAGAACACTTGCTTTATTGATAGCGAGGCGGGGTTCAGAGCGCCGTCGACCCGCTACAAGATACAGATTACTAAAGCCATCTGTTCGAAAAGTAATGGATTTATTTTTACTACACTTGATATTATTTCAGTAAATGATATTCTCGGATTTGAGGTTGGGTCTGATCAAGAGTTTATTTGGAAAGAAAGTTGAAAATTTGCCATATTATAATACTTTCTACAAAATTTGCTCTAGAAATCTGAGACGTATTTCGAATTGCTTACTCATACACATACGAGTAAGTGCATGACATAACTCACCTGCAAAACTTGTGGGAAATGGTTCTGTGAATACATAAATTTTTCCAAAAAAAAAATTGGAAATATGTCCGCATATGCAACTAAGTATTCAAAAAAAAAACAAAAAATTGTTTTGCCCCAAAGCAGTACTCATTGATCCAAATATATTTCGTCTCTTGCAAACAAATTTCGTCAGAATTTCCAAAGTTTACGTTATTGATTCCAATTCACTTTTATATTATGGAAATATATTTCATCTATATCTTCTTCTTCTTCCTTTTATCAGCGATGCTATGATCCGAAAACAAGGGATCATAATCCTCCCACTTCACCGCATTTCTACTGATCCGCCTGTAGGGTTCGCCTATTTGACCTCAGAAAATATCGGCAGGCCTGCCGATTTTGGATCACTCGGTTACTGAGGCCAATGAAATGCCGATGTCGTCGCATTTGTGTGATCCAGGCGTTTATAGGCCTGCCTTTCCTACATCGCGATGTCTTTGGAACGTGCATTGATATTGCCTTTTTAACAGGGTTCAAATGATCTCTTCTTTGAACGTGGCAATACCAACTGAGCCGGTCGCGCTCTATCTTTTGAACCATGGTTTCCTTGACGTGAAAGCTTCCACGGATCTTCGATCTTCTTATTCGATCAAGCTTTGTCACTCCTGCTGTCATGCGAAGCATCTTCATCTCAGCTGCCGTTAATTTACTCTCATACTTTTTGTACATCGTCCAACATAGTGAACCGTATGTGAGCGCTGGACGTACAACTGCGGTGTAGAGCCTTCCTTTCAACTTAGGGGACATTTTTCGGTCACAGAAGATAGCGGAATTTTCTCGCCACTTCATCCACCCTACGCTTACACGATGATTGATGTCGTCATCACAAGTTGCTTAGCTATTGATCATAGATCCCAGATATTTGAACTTTTCGCACTTGGCAAGCACTGTTCCATTCAAATAAATGTCTGGAATAGGCCTGAGTGGATCAGAGAACGGGCAGCACAGTACTCTGTCTTTTTTCAACTAATGCGATACCCATTTCCTTTCAAAACGTCCACCCACACATCAAGTGCTCGTTGCAGGGATGTAGGATCCTCACTTATGATGGCTCCATCGTCAGCAAAGAATAACTGATGTACCTTGGGGTCCATCACTTTACCTTCAAGCAGATAATCAAAGACTGTAATAAAGAGCAAAGGACTTAAAACGCTTCCCTGGTGCACCCCGACTTTGATTGGGAACTCTTCGGTTACTCCAGCGGGGCATCTTACTCTTGTCTTTGCTCATTCGTACATGTCCATGATCACCTGTACATAGGTTTCTGGAACCCCTCGATGTCTTAGCGCCACCCGTATCAGATCTCGTGGTTGTCTGTCGAATGCCTTTTCAAAGTCAACCAATACAATATGCAAATCCCTTAAGGAATCACGATGTTTTTCTATTATGATCCTTATACTTTGGATTGCATCTGTGGTTGATTTACCCGAGACAAACCCGCACTGATCATCAGATAGCTGTATTATTTTTCGCAGTCGGCCACCTAATACCCGCTCAACGATCTTCATGGTGTGTGACATCAGCTTGATCGAACGGTAGTTATCACAGTTCCGCATATCACCCTTCCCTTTGTATACAGGGAGAAGGTAACTTTCCCTCCATTGATTCGGCATTGGATCACCTCTCACGAATTTGGAGATGAGAATTCCGAGCCATCTGAACCCGACGTCTGCCATCTTTTTCCAGAACTCAGAGGGTATTTCGTCTGGCCCAACCGCTTTTCGTTTTTTGGAGTATTTGACCGCCTCACTAACTTCTTCGACTGTAATGTCGGCTATTTCTTCACAGTTAGGGGTGGCTCTTGCAAAGTATAGCCGGGGAAACTGTTCATTTAAAAGCTCTTCACAATACTGTCGCCACCTCTGCAGAATTTTGTCGTCATCCACAAGAAGCTGGCCATGAGCATTGCTAATGAACTTTGGCGAACGAATCTCCTGAGCATTGTTCCTTCTTTGGGCGGCTATTTTGAAGATAGTGGCGCTCTTGTTCATATTGTGTCTTCGCAGCTCCTGGATAGCCTGATTTGCATCAGCAACCGGGGAAGATATTTTCTCCAGCTCCCGATACAGGCCCTCCGTACTCTCTGCTTGAAGCTGGGCGCACTTCTTTTTCGCTTTTTTCTTGCAGCATCTGTATTCCATTTCGAGGCGAACTTTTTCGTCATTATTATTAGAGGGGCACTTTGACCAAGCTTTGAAAGCCGCTTTCTTCTCATTTATCACTTTCTTAGCTTCATCACTCCACCACCATGTTTCTTTGACGTGTTGATGGTGGCCTTTTGAAGCTCCTAGCAGTGATTTGGCCTTCTTTAAGCAAGTTCGCTGTAGGGAATCCCACATATTTTGTGCTCTGCACTCTTCATCCTCAGCTCCGTTGATGGTGTGAGAGAGGTAATTTTTCATTACGAAAACAAAAGCCTCGCCTTTTTCTTTGTCCAGATTGTACCACTTGATTTTCTCAGAGACCCTTGTTTGTTTGCTTTCCTTTGGTGTTTTCATAAAAATTTCTGTTAGCAGGAGACGGTGTTGCCGAGCGATTGCCTCTCCCAGGATCACTTTGCAATCTTTTACCCGAGGCTTCATGAAACTGCCAACCAAATGGTAGTCAATCTGAGTTTCATCTCCACCACTGCTGTAAGTGATCAGGTGTCGGCTTTGTTTGATGAACATGGTATTAAACACGATAAGACCGTGTGATTTGCACATGCTTAGGATGTCTTCACCAGGAAGGTTCCTGGTGCCATATTCTAGTTCTCCATGGCAGTCTTCATAGTCTTCGTTTGATTTCCCGACATGTCCATTCAAATCTCCTCCAACAAACAGAAACTCTTCCTTTGGGATGTTCTTAAGGAGATTGTGGAAATCTACCCAAAATGCATCTTTATCTCTCTGATTGCACCCATTTTGGGGAGCATATGCACTGACAATATTCCACATCTCTCCTTGTATTACTAGCTTGAGAGACATCAAACGGTCGCTGGACTTCGAAATACTCAAGACGTTACCAAGTAGCTCTGCCGCAAGGATGATACCGATTCCGTCCTTAGCTTTTTCCGTTCCGTAGTAGAACATCTTGTAATCTTTTGTCCTAACGTCCAAGAAACGCGCCCGATTTCCGGTGTTTTCCCATTTCGTCTCTTGGACACGCAAGATATCCACCCGCCTTCTATTCATCATCTCTCCAGCTCGTAACTTCAACCGGTCGTTCCAACTCGCGACCCTCAAATTTCTTCCAAACTGTTTCATTATTTTGCTAGCCCCCGGAATCCGTATAGCTCTAACCCGAATATTTCTGCTCGGTCCAGGATCAGTACCATGCACAGCAGTGGTAGTGCCTGGCGGGGTAGTGCCTTTCCTTTTTGCAAGTATTACCATAATGATACAGTTTTGCAATACAATTTTTTGCACCATATTGCGATGGTTGTTGAGGGGGGCGCTGCAGTGATTTTCTTAACCCGTCCCTGCACGCGTACTATACTTATAATATAACTATAAATTTGAAAGCGTTTTAACTCTCATCATGTAAAAATTACGGCACGAAATTGAACGAGGTTTTCGCAGTTCCATTATTTAGAGGTTAGCTGTCAAAAAGGTGTATGTTTCCTCATGATCCGCTATCTAGAAGAATCTGCATTTTGCACTTCGTGGAGATAATCGTTTTGTTATGTGTTTTGTTTTTTTTTTTTTGGTTCCCTCTCTTCGCAATCTTCAGGAGCAGAACCGGCTGACTGACCGAAGGGGGAGTGCATTCTTCCTGCTTTCTAATTTTTCGGTTTCCTTTTCTGTTATACGTTAAGTTAAGTTGTTAAGTTGTTAAGGGTTAAGTTGTGTGTTGTCTGTTGTGTGCGTGTTTGTGTGTGCCCCTGTGTGTGCACTGTGGAAGTTATAACTGAGTCAACACATTTTCAGTATTGTATTCAGTTAGCAATTATACTTCAGCAAGGCAGGAAAATTGAATTAAACGAACTATTTTGGTTCTCCAGTGTTTTTGAAATTTTTATTTATGTATATTTTTACTTCTAATTTAACTAAACTTTAAATCTCAAATCACAATACATTAGCTCGAAAGTTGATCCGTGAAACTTGTAACTTCAATAACGTAATGTAAAGAATGCCACGTCTTATAGACAAATCTTATTCATTCGCTTCTGCTCACCGCATATTTATTAAGTAAGTCGAATTCCATTTTTTTTTATTATGTTACTTTGCTGAAAGCTCTGGAATTTTCCTTGTTGGAACTTTCTAGGTTTTCATCACTGTCAGACCAGTACCAGGTTTCGTTGGAAGTTCTTCTTACGATAGACGAGAACGTTCATGTCAACAATGTCAAGCATGAATTTGTACCGCGCATGTACTCACGTTAAAATATGTATAATACATATGCATACGGATGGGATCTGATCTTTTTCCGTCAGCATCTCAACCCTTAACAACCCGATTTACACTTGTGACCGGGAATTAGTAGAACTTTCTGGTCCTTATTGAGAGCTTATATCAGTGTAATTTTGATTGATTCACTGACGCTCATGCACGTTGGTTGAACCTAAGCGTGGTGCCGTGGCGCAGTGGTTAGAGCGTCGGACCACGGCGCGTGAGGTTCAATGTTCGAATCCCAGAAAACAGCAAAAATAGGTTTTAAACGGTTCCACTTTTTCGAACGACTGACAAACATCCGAGACTATTGTTGTCATGAGAAAGGATCTAAAAAAAAAAAAAAAAAATGGTCCTTCGGATACGGCGTAAGACTGTATGTAGGTCCTTTCCATCGTGGGGAAAATATAACGCCCACAATACGAGTGATTGTGAGAAGCTAGTGTCATGTAGCACGTATTCAAATGCATGGGAATAACCCCGAACATATTAACCCATTCATAACAATAGCCAATACTGACACTACACAACACCCAATGCAAGTGAACAAACCCGAGCATAAAAATAAAACACTAATCAAATTACACAAGATTTGCTGGCACAACTGAGTGATACCTAGCCAATGTCCTGCAATAATTTATAATAAAGATATACAATTAATGGAATATGCCAGCAATGCCTATTCGTGAGAATGAAGATATGCAATTAATAAAATATGCAAGCAATGCAATAAGCTAGTATAAATATGCTTAAGTTTTTCAAATTGTAGTCGAAGGAATAAAGTACTCTTTTCACTATCACGTTGGTGTTTTACTCTGCCAAGTAAATCGGCATCTTTGCCTTTGGCATTCCCTAAGCTTCGGCACTTTTGCTATACGGATATTTCTAAGAGTAAGCGACCAACATTACGTCGGCCCTTTATGGGGTGTTTGCGTTAAAATATGTATTTATATCAATAGATGGTATCAAGCTAATGATGAATAAACTCGAAGCCTATTTGAAATACTGGAGTGTGGGTATTAACTTGAGAAAATCAAAAATTAAGTCGCTCAGAGGGAGATATTCTCGAACTGAGAAGTTGACCTATCAGGGAGATATGGTCAATATTGTACTCGGATATAAATAATCGTAACTTGGATTTCTAATACCAGCTTACCTTAATATGAGGACAAATTTTAAGGCCAAATCTGCTACAGCTAAGAGAGCAATTTCTTCGGTGTGGCATTAAGAATAAAGAAATGTAGCGCCACCTAAGTAAGTAAGTATTAAGAATAAATTTACAGTTTATAGCTCGAAGCTAAATTTATTACGTCAAACTGCTGCCTCGGTACTTTCGTATGTTGCTCAAGTGTGGGCCTATGTTCCTTCATACATCTTCATCTTTCGATTGCCGATAATTTTTCCAAATACCAATGTCACCAAAGTTTTTAGATATTTTTAAGATGCGTTTTGGTTATATATGTAGTTAAGGTGATGGCGTTTGAAAAAGGAATACTTTCCAAGATAGTACGTACGCATAAGAGGAATATCATCCAAGAATGGGAACGTCTGGCATCTGACTGTGGACTAAGCCTCTCCATTGGTCTAGAGGGGATCTGATAAAACGAACCTCCATACCACACAGACCTGAGTTACCAAATTTCTGCAGTCTTTGTAATCAATTGTGTGCCGTCAATTTGTTGCACGGACAGCACGATTGGGATCAATAATATGATTATACGGCGAATATCTTTCACTACAGAAACTGTATCATCGACGAAGACTTCTTAATTTTATACCCAATTAATCTTTTACTATCCAAAACTACTCGCCCAATGCACAAAATTAATTCCAATGAATATGTTTGACCAACGTACATAAGTGCCAAATGAAAAGTATTGCTATAAGTGATACTATCGAAGATAAATTAGCTGAACATCACATTATGATTTGAGTAGGGGACCGCGTTTCCGAGCTCGAATTCCAGGCGGAGAATTGACTTAATATGACATTGGCTGCGATGTTAAAGAATTGGACATGTGTAGAGAAAGCCAGTTTGGGATAGCTTAGTTGCTAGAGCGTTGCCGGTTACCACTAAAACTACCACAGGTTCGATTCCTGCTCCTAGAAAAGTCTTTTATACTCTATCCAATAAGATTTCTGAAACTAATTGCATGAAAATAAATGATCTATAGACTGTATTAGCAAAGGAAACACTAGTCCATTGAATATCAAGCACAAGGTTTTTTTGAGCTAAGAACTGGATTATAAAAGAAACTCACATTGTATCAGATCTTAGGTGTTACTACAGACGCAATCTCCCAAAAACAAATGTTGGGTTGTTGAATGAGGTCAAAACAAAATATTTGCTGTCAGTAAGGAATGACACATGACAACATCTCCGAGTAGAGCCACAATATTTTTGCTAATTTTTCCCCCAAAGTATATTCCAGAGTTCCAGCGCAGAGATCAAGTGCATGATCACTCTTGGCAACTGTTATTTCAAGCTAAGAGGGATGATGGTTATAGCCCACCGCCCAAAACGGAGTACTGCGTGTCGCAAAATTGCACAAAGGTCCTTTGCAATTGAATTACAAAATTGAAAAACGCTCTTAACATTTTTTCTTTCAACTCTTAAATTATTTAAATTTTTCATTAGGAAAAGATACCCGGATAGTTCAAACCAACATCCTACGCAGCTATATACTTCTGCGAAATAGGCGTCTACTTTGGTATTAGGAATGATAATACATTTTCTTTATTTGTCTACAATGCAAATTTGTCTCGACCTTTCATATCATAAAGGCCCACCCACAAATCATATGATAAAATTTCCAAAACATGAATAGGTATCCTTTTCAAACTTGTTTTTGAATTCAAATTTTGAGCGATAATCAGGTCAAACCCTTTTAAATCGCCCTCCAGTACTATTATAAATATGTGAGAAATTTTCACTAACGTAACATGTGTATGTATTTGCATCCAACCCACATGACCTTAATTCGACGTAAGTGACGAGATAAATCCTAACTCTTCCAAAGTGCCAACTTCAGTCAAAGGTCTCCACTCCATTGTTACTCAAGGACAAATGATTTGAATACACGCGGCACGCATACAATTTACCAGACACGTTCGACAAGGGATCTAATCTTCTCTCCTTCATCACTATTAAATAGCGATAAATTATTCAGATTCAAATGTATGTAAATACCTGGAACATGTGGTAATATCCTACAAATTTGAACGGAATTGATTCGGATTACTATATGATATTCCCTGGAGGATATCTTTTGTCAGGGATTCTAAAAGTTGGCCAAAATTCCTTACACCAGCCAACGACGAAGAATAGAAAAAAAAAATATTCCAAAATTCAATAAACTTTTGCGGTTAGGCTGAATTTTTAATGACCTGTGACAGTGAAGCCGATGGAACAGCAAAAGCAGAATTTGATCCTTCATCTGCCATGCGAAACATTTTGTCGACTTCCTTGTTCTTTTTTTAATTTAAAATGCTTATAGCTTCGGTAACTTCCGTCACTGTTTGATGATTTTGTTGTTTTAATGGAAAGTAAGGACAAATTGAAAAGACATCCCTCCTCCAATTACCTTCAATGCACACGCGAATCCAAAGGATAGAGACAAGCATTCTAACGATGCCAATGTAAAACTCCCAACCTACGAGTACATACGATTGAATATTTGAAGGAGATGCGAGGAAATTCTTGGAATTTTTAATCACAAAAGTAAGGCATCTGGAAGAGTAGTTTTTTTCCTTCTCTATGTAATGAAAGCTCGAATTTAAACTACAAGCTGTGGAGGAGTACTTATTGAATAAGTTAAGGGAGAACTTTCTTTAAACATGTACAAATGATATAAGTGCTTGATGGAAAAAAAGAGCAAGGAACACTTAAAGTGCGTCTTCTACTAGCGGCGAAATATCTTGAAATATCAGGACTCTAGTATACAAAGTGCGGAAATGATTTATTGATTGTTTAGTAGTTGTTAGAGTTTACTGAGAAGCAAGTGCTAGAGGCTATTAGGGGGGAATTTAGATACCGAAAACTTTGTTGCCGCCGAGATTGTTGCAAAAATTGTGTATGTAGTGACAGTGGTCTGGGACCTTTTTCATTAGGCAGATTTAATTGTAGACTTTCAGAGATGAGGTGGAGGCAGCAACTTTTTGTATCTTCCTTTGTCTGATTTATTTAACTAGATTTTACTTTAAGTCGATCTATGGTACATTAACTAGCGAAATGGTCAACTTTGATTTCGCTGTTGAGGCATTTAAGGATTTTTTTATCATTTCTGCATTAAGGAAGGTCTCATTGTTGTACCTAGCATTGTGCAAGAGTTAGCTACGGCGAAGATCTTATCTTGTTTTCTTCTTGTAGTCTCCACTATGTCAACTGTGTGATTACTGGAGATGTGTTTCCGGAATTAGTTCCCTCCAACTCCTGTCCAGTAGCCTGGTGCTTCCTCCGATATTTGCGCCAAGTACGTGACATTTGAACCCATTGAAAGTTGCCTTGACAACCGCAATTATTTTTTCTAGATACATTTTTCGGATCTAGTTTGAATCTCTTTCGAAAGTGTTTATAAATCGATGAATAGCAGATAAAATGGCGAACAATATTCGGCAGGGTGTTAATATGGTCAACACAGGAGGTTTCAGAGAGGAAATCTCCATTTTCAGAATCGAGTGTGTCTTCGAGGTGTTCTTTTATCCGCTGTAATCCGCTGTAGTGCATTTATTTAAACGGTATTCTAACGGTTTTTTTGTAAACCATCGGTATAATATAACTTCTCTCAACCATCAAAATAAATGTAAGTTGTTTGATAACTTTAGTAAGTGGACAAAATATCTAGTATCTGTCCTTATTTCATTCCAAGACTCGTCAAGATCAATATCGTGCTGAAACTATCGGCATGAAGGCTTCTGCGAAGCATCTTTAGGGCCCTATTGCATAAAACAACATGACTCAGACTGTTAGTTTAAGTGAGCAACATGTGTGGGTTGATCAGTTGCTGACATTATACTCCAACAAAAGTGTAAGAAGTTGCAAAGGTTAATCAAACACAAATTTAGTTTAACTCCAATATTTAACAATGAGTATACGTAATTACATGCAAGTACTTAATTAAAGAAAAGTAGCATAGGAACGTGAATAAATTCAGTCATGGTAAGTTTATGAATAGTTAACATTTGGCCTTTAGAGTACAGTTCAATGCCTTAGGGTTACACCAAAAGGTCTGACCAATTAGTCATTCATTTCCTTTTGAAAGGAGCATATTCCTATAGAAAATTATAAATACATATATTCGTATAATTATTATGGGGTTGAAGGCCCTGATTCTACGGCTGTAAATTATAGGTAAACTAGTTTCAGAGGTGTGATTTTCTTTCTTGAGTGAGTATGTTTTCTATTCATATCGATTACAAAAGTGATTTGTATCTATTTATGCATGCAATAAGTCAACACGTATTAATCACATGTTCCTTATATGAATACGTCATTTGGTGAAATTATATAGGTCTCCCTGATAAGCTACATGAATGACAAACGTACTTGACCCCCTTTATTGTAACTAATAAGACTATTGTGTGCACAGTATTTGTTACTAAGCCCTCCCACAGCATTTGATAAAAATCAGACAGATGGAGTGTGGGTATTCTACAAATGACTTTGTAAGTACTGCTGTTTGAGATACTTATTGGATAAATTTTGTCCACCTGTTTCATAAACCTAGGAATATGTATAATCTATGAATAAACTCAATGACTCTCGAATCTGTTTCACCGTATGATCTGACGAAATAATTTCCCAGGATAGATAACAATTATTAACTTCATCTCGTTATTTTTTGTCGAAATGTAACAAAGTAAGGACGTGATTATTACTAATCACAGACGAACAGGTAGGACGAATAGAATTAATGAAGTATTGGCTTCATTAGTTTGAGATATGTATGTACTTGTATATGCATAATTTTATTATGAAACGTGCAGATTGGTAGGTATATTTTCATTGTAAAATACTAAATACAAATTCTTGTCGTTTATAGAATATGTAGCGATGTTTCAGAACAATATAAATTGGCTTCAAAATACCAGACTTGCTTGCAGAGAGTTATAAAAATTTGATTAGCTTCAATATCGAAATAATATAATGCAGATAAATCGTATATACTATTAATACATGAACCCGAAATTTATCGTACGTTTTTTTAGTATTTATTATAAAAGTTTGGGGATGAAACTTATATCATTCGAAAGGTACTGTACCATAGATAAGCAGAAAAAATCATGTGCGTATGTTACCGCTAAGTCAGGTAAAATAAAGTGAACATATACACATGATTTCCCCATACAAAACGCTTTAACCAATTAAACGAAAGTATTTTGATCACGTTCATGGGTGTATGAGCTTAGACCCCTTTGCCTTTCCTGCAGGGGAGAATATTAAAAAAAAAAAGTTATGTAAACAAATACATAGCGTTTGTTCTCTGGCTGTTTGTTTATTTCCCCTCGGTACTTAGTACTTCGAGATAGGGCTTTGCTACTCAACTACCTTCTTAGCCCATAGAAACAACGATTGGAAAGAGTAATTCATCGTGTGATCTTCCTACTAATGTCATTGGCGGAGCTATGTATATGTATACTATATACCGCAGAGCTTTAATTTATAAGCTGTATGGAATGGGATTGTCGCGGAAGTTGGGTCGAGTCATCCAGAACCTCTATGAAGATACACAGGTGTAGGTTTGGAATGGAAGGGAAAAGTCCGAGTGGTTCCAAGCAAGATCAGGAGTAAGACAAGGTTGCACATTGAGTCCGCTCTTATTTGCACTATTTATAGAAGACTTAGTGGACTCCCTGCCAGGAGGCATTGAATTTGCTGCGGTTTTTTGCGGATGATATAGTCATGTTGGCATATTCACCAGAAGCTTTGCAGCTGATAATTAATCGGCTATACAATTACTGCAGTTTATGGGGTCTTTTAGTCAACTTAGAAAAGTAGAAAGTGATGATTTTCAAGAAAAGGGGAGGTAGAATTTCCTTGAACAAGAGGTGGACCTATAATGGCGAAATCATTGAGGTAGTTAAGGACTACAAATACCTTGGAGTTTATTTTACGAGCAATTTAAGCATGGAGAAGCATCTAGAAGAAAAACTGATCAAAGCCAAGACCGCAGTGAATATAACGTGGAAAAGATGTTTCATCAATAAGAATATAACCCACAGAAGCAAGTATAGAGTATTCGAAGCTGCCTCCGAAACTATTTTGTTATATGCAGCGCAAGTATGGGGACATAAAAAATGTGAAACTGTGGACAGACTCTTACGGTATTATATCAAAAGGTCATTTCATCTTCCTGCTAACACTCCCAACTACATGATAATGTTGGAAGCGGGTCTGTCCCCCCTTTTTATTAAGACCTTAAAATTACAAGTCGATTATGTACTCAAAGTACTAAACAAGCCAAATGAGAGACTTTCCAAGATCGCAGCACTTAAAACTATATCTAATAGGAGCAGCTGGTATGGTGAATGGCTGGAAAAATAAACAAATATTTGGCGCAACAGCTCTTTAAAGTGCCAGGGCCTAGCTTCTCGCAACCACTCATGTTGTGTGCGTTATATTTTTCACACGAATGGAAGGGACCTACAGTTGGCTGGAGCTAGCACAAAAATGTGGATTGCTTCTAAGCTACAGGGCAGATACTGCAAGCTGGAAAGCTGCCTTATACCTTCTAATAAAAAAAAAAGAACGAACAATGCAGAAACCGATTTCTAGAGAATGCTTCGGACTCTCTACATAGATCGATCTATAGCAGGCTAAATCATGACTTGCAACCTAACAATAACTACCTTCGAGATGAGCTGAGTATTCACGAAATATCTATGATGGTGAGACTGCGAGGAGAACTTCTTCCCTTGAACTACGTACTTCATCGGAACGACCTCTCAATTTTGTGTGGTATATGTAACGTTGCAGAGAGGGAAGATGTAATTCATTTCATGGGCAGGTGTCCTACCCTACGAGAAATAAGAAGACAAATCTTTGGAGCTGATTTTGTGCCAGACGATCAGGTGTTTGAGCTCCTCGATGAGCTGCATGTTCACAAGCTTTATCCGTACTGTAAAACAGCAATAGCATATAGGGACCGAATACTAAACGAAAACTTCTAATAAATCTAAATGTAAAAATAAAAAAAATAGGGTATTTCTCTGTTGTAAAGTAATTATGTATATAAATTTACTATCTTAAAAGCGCAATAGGTATATTAATTGTTAACAGCGTTGTCAATCTGGCGGACGGCATAGGCCATGTCTTTGATTTTTGTAAACTTTAAATGTATGTAACAAACTGAAGTATGAATAAAATCTATCGAATCTAATCTAAAATCTAATCATTGGCGGAGCTCACCATAGAGCCTAGGTAGACAAAATCGTTTACTATCTCAAAATTATATCTATGTATCTATTGTGGCATTCTATCCAAGACGCCGATGGTGGGTCTTTTTTGTAGACAGCATATATTTTGTTTTGTTTTCATTGACCGCTAAACCCATCTTTGCTGCGTCGATTTCAATACTCGCGAATACCCACTGACGGCCTGCTGAGTTCTTCCGATTATGTCAATGTCGTCGGCATAAACGAGTAGTTGTACAGACTTGTAAAAGTACATGCGATACTAGTATTCATAAAATCGTCATGTAGAATACAATTTAAATTGAGCTAAAATTTACGTTATTAATCGCTTTTAAATACTGAATATACTACTCAAATCTTTCTTCTTCTTCCTTTTATCAGCGAGGTTATGATCCGAAAATAAGGGATCACAACCTTGCCACTTCACTGCCTTTCTGCTGATTCGCCTGTGGGGTTCGCCTATTTGATCTCAGAAAATAACGGTAGGCATGCCGATTTTGCATCACTCGGTTACTGAGGCCAATGAAATGCCGATGTCGTCGCATTTGTCTGATCCGGGCGTTTATAGGCCTGCCTTTCCTACATCGCGATGTCTTTGGAACGTGCATTGATATTGCCTTTTTAGCAGGGTTCAAATGATCTCTTCTTTGAACGTGGCAATACCAGCTGAGCCGGTCGTGCTTTATTTTTTGTACGATGGTTTCCTTGATGTGAAAGCTTTCACGGATCTTCGAACTTCTTATTCGATCAAGCTCTGTCACTCCTGCTGTCATGCGAAGCATCTTCATCTCAGCTCCCGTTAATTTACTCTCATACGCTTTGTACATCGTCCAATATCGTGAACCGTATGTGAGAGCTGGACACACAACTGCGGTGTAGAGCCTTCCTTTCAACTTAGGTGGCATTTTTCTGTCACAGCAGATAGCGGAATTTTCTCGCCACTTCATCCACCCTACGCTTACGCGTTGATTGATGTCGTCATCACAAGTTGCTTTGCTATTGATCATAGATCCCAGATGTTTGAACTTTTCGCACTTGGGAAGCACTGTTCCATTCAAATAAATGTCTGGAAAAGGCCTGAGTGGATCAGAGAACGGGCAGCACAAGTATTCTGTCTTTTTTCAACTAATGCGATACCCATTTCCCTCCAGAGCATCCACCCACACATCAAGTGCTCGTTGCAGGGATGTAGGATCCTCACTTATGATGGCTCCATCGTCAGCAAATAATAACTGATGTACCTTGGGGTCCATCACTTTACCTTCAAGCAAATAATCAAGGACTGTAATAAAGAGCAAAGGACTTAAGACGCTTCCCTGATGCACCCCGACTTTGATTGGGAACTCTTCGGTTACTCCAGCGGGGCATCTTACTCTTGTCTTTGCTCCTTCGTACATGTCCATGATCATCTGTACATAGGTTTCTGGAACCCCTCGATCTCTTAGCGCCACCCATATCAGGTCTCGTGGTTGTCTGTCGAATGCCTTTTCAAAGTCAACCAATACAATATGCAAATTCTTTAAGGAATCACGATGTTTTTCCATTATGATCCTTATACTTTGGATTGCATCTGTGGTTGATTTACCCGCGACAAACCCGCACTGATCATCAGATAGTCGTATTATTTTTCGCAGTCGGCCACCTAATACCCGCTCAATGATCTTCATGGTGTGTAACATCAGCTTGATCGAACGGTAGCTACCACAGTTTCGCGTATCACCCTTCCCTTTGTATACAGGGAGAAGGTAACTTTCCCTCCATTGATTCGGCATTGGATCACCTCTCACGAATTTGGAGATGAGAATTCTGAGCCATCTGAACCCGACGTCTCCCATCTTTTTTCAGAACTCAGAGGGCATCTCGTCTGGCCCAACCGCTTTTCGTTTTTTTGGAGTATTTGACCGCCTCACTAACGTCTTCGACTGTAATGTCGGGTATTTCTTCACAGTATAGCCGGGAAAACTGTTTATTTAAAAGCTCTTCACAATACTGCCGCCACCTATGCAGAATGAGCATGTCGTCATCCACAAGAAGCTGGCCATGGGCATTGCTAATGAACTTTGGCGAACGAATCTCCTGAGCATTCCTCCTTCTTTGGGCGGCTATTTTGAAGATGAAGATGAAGATTTCATATTGTGTCTTCGCAGCTTCTGGATAGCCTGGTTTGCATTAGCAACCGGGGAAGATATTTTCTCCAGCTCCCGATACAGGCCCTCCGTACTCTCTGCTTGAAGCTGGGCGCCCTTCTTCTTCGCTTTTTTCTTGCAGCATCTGCAGCAAAGTATTTCTTTTCCCAAGTTGTGTTATAAAAAAAAAACTTAAACCCTTAGGCGTAAGTTAATATATGTGTACATATGCATATATTCGCATCTACATAAAAGGAAAAATTAATAAAGAACGCACATACGAGTATACGAGTATGTCGTTTTGTTTCCTAAATTTTTTTTTGTTATAATTTGCGCGCGCCGAAGGGATTATTAATACCCTTATACCGATTCACAGAGGACGGGCGGAGAGAGGGGGAGAGAAGGGGGAGAGGAACAAAAGATATATCGGTTTGCGTTGGCTTTACAGGAATGTTGTAATGATGAGGAAATAAGAGCCTGGTAAATCATTAAACATACGTGTTGATCGGCTTATAAAGGAATCCCTGTATTTGACAGTACGCCTGAAATTGGGCTTAGAGGTAAACTGATGTGTTTTCGAAGCATGGCGCTTATTGCGAGTGACATTTTGAAGGCGAGAAATGTAACTGCCTATTTCGCTGGACTTTTTTTTTTTTTAAAAACCTATAAAATAAGGAAAGACATGAGATTATTCTACGGTACTAGAGTAAGACTATGGAGTTCACAATGTCTCTATCACCTATAAGTTTTTACGCGCGAGGCTGTACCCTATCTAGAAAGTGTAGAACGATTTAAGGTGCACCAGACTAGATGTATGCGACATATTCCAGCTTTGGGCGGATGGATGCCTTATAGATCAAGACCATATCAGATGGGGTTAGCTATTTTTTGCAACATTTTTGGTTACGAAGTTACTAGGTTGTGTTATTAAAAACAAATGCATATATTTACAATACGAAACATTCCAAAAACACATGACCAAGAAGTCTATGAATACCTAATACAGGATGTCATAGACTTTTCGATACTACATATATATTACATGACTGCCATTTCGGTATGGTGAAATCGACTCGTAGAGTAGTCGATGCCAATTTAGTATAGTGCATCTAACAACTTAACGACGTATTATTTTTATTAAAATGGTCTGTGTCATATGACATTTTAGGGTGCACAGTTTGAGAGAAAAGGTGTCGAGTTGTACAATGCAAAAGGTTGGCCCGGGTCCTCTATTCCCTAATTTTATCGCCTCTGACTTCCTCCTTGAGCGGTGCTTGAAGGGAAACTAGCCAACAATGTTACTCAATAAATTTACAATGGGTGCTGGGGAGATTGGTTGTGCTTTGGAACATTTTTAAACTCAACCAGAGTGCGATTTTACTGACACATTGTGAGTGTAGCTTTTTAAGTTAAGTCTGGGAGACAGAAATATCTAAGTTATTAAAAATTATATATATAAATAAATTACACTTACCCGACAATAGCAGTATTAGATCCGATACGGCTAAATTGAATAAATAAAAATTCGTCGCTGTATGCATAAACTTATTCCTATTAATCACAATGCAGGTAATTAGATTGCCCAAAATACCAGCAACGAATATCAGCACATAACATACGGTTATGACCGACAACAATGCTATGGAATCACGTTCAGCTTCATCATCCCATTCGGGCTCCGGGAGATGGTTCAACAGACCTGTTAAATTTTTCATTGAGATATTTAACAGTTGGCTGACATTATTATGAAACCAATCACTGTTTAGTATCTCCTCCCTTGGTGTATCTTCGCTGGCGAACATCTCCAGGAACAGGGCGGTTTGATTGCCACCCACCATGGCAGTTGTTGCTTACAATTGATTTGATTTTCTTTTTTCCTTATTCTTTCTATTGATTTTTTTATTTTTGGTAGTTTTATTTTCGAATGTGGTATTTTATTTGATTTTGGGAAATGCTTTTTGGATAATTATATTTACACCATCGGTGCGTGGGATGACGATAATGAGTGGCATATTAGAAAGTTGTTTGATTTGGAATTCTTCCATGTGTAGTCGGTGAAGAATTCTGAAAAAAAAAACAAAATATTAAACTTATTGCTTAGAAAATATTAGAAAATAAAACAGAACGTCTGCGTATAATAGTATTAACATTATTCCAAGTATCATTTTGTTTTCTTGATTATATGTACAATATATATACACCTTTTGAAATTGTATTACCTACTGCAGACTTACTTAAAACTTATAATAATACTTGAAACGCCCTTAAAATTAAAAAAAGTAGTAAATAACTAATAATGAATAATGAAAACCGGAAATTATATGTAGCCATGATATTTTTTCTACCGGGATAGAAAAGGCTACACTGGAGTGCTCAAACATAACTAGTCCTGTGTACTACCAGGAAGCAAAACTTTGCTTAATGCACTACCCAAGTATGATACTTAAGATATGAGTAGCAGCACTCACCAAATCGGCACCGAAGATTTGCTACCTTATACGACCAAATGCACGATATTTACAGAAGAAGTGTTTCTCAGTGTTGTTTTCCTCTCTAAAAATGTCAAAGATTGTATTGTTACTTAACCCAAGTGCATTAAGACGTTTGACAAAAAACATAGTGCAATGTAAGTCTGCTAAAAGACAACAAGAATGCCGTGAATTTCTTATAGACATCTTCCAGCATATGTTTAGTTGACCTGAATCCTGAAGCGCCATGCCACGCATAATTGTGTTCGTAAGAAATTAATCGTTGTTGGAAGTCCTGACTGAGGACACAGAAAGACTTAACCCAGGTTCAGGCCTTGAGAAATCCTTCTATAAGCCTTTAGTGCATGTCCATTAAGATTGAAAAAATTTCCGAATGAAAAAAGACACATACTTGTCTAACGAGATGTTAAGCTTAATGCTATCACATTCCCTGAACATAACAAGATCAGACCCTTGACTTTCTACGATCCATGCAAATTTGACTAGCACCAAGTCAAATTACACATTCTATAATAGATACTCCACAGGTCCAGCATTTTTGTCTTTACAAAGTATTAGCCATTGAAATATTGATGAGTGTATTTAAGAGTTTGGGAATAGGCGATGTCTTACATTTACAAAAGTCTTTACAATTACTCTAGCTCACGAAATATACAGTGTATTCACAAATCCATCCATGATGACTGCTTCATATTAACTGAAAGATACATGATTAGCAATGGACAAACTTCCTTCTCGGGAAAAATGACTATTTATACTCGTACTAAGAAACGCCCTATTCTGGTACATTCCTTCGCCTTCAAGGATCAATAATATCCATTCAAGTTTTAGGAAAAAAAATGAATTGGGTCATACACCACCTAGAGTAAATTAACGTGAATTTAAAACGAAATCGAATGCTTATATCACGGATAATTATCTTCGACTAGTTCAGACATCACCTATCGAGTGAGCATATACTGAAACCTAATATCACCATAGTTTCAAACCACTACATCACAAATAACTCTTTCCAATATCTTCTCTTCACTTTTGATTTACGTCGTAAATTGTATTAAGCCTTGGACTTAAATTAATATTAAAATACTAAAAAAATATGTTTTTCGCGAACGGAGAGAAGTTGTTGGATTTTTGCTGTGAAAATGGCTGAACACTATTTTTCCATGCAAAGACATTCACAAATATACGTGGTACCGTCAGAGTCTTCAGCAGAAGTAGCTGATAGATTTCTTTGTGGTACCATCGTGTCTGAAGAAAATAGTTTGTGATGTTCGCGTATTGATAGGAGCCGAACTGTCAACTGATCATCACTTAATGCTGTGCAAATTGTACCTTAGCGAGAGAGTGCCTCCCCTACCAAAGCGCAAACCAATGGATGGTTACATGCATACGATGGGAGATGCTACGGAATAACGAGATCCGTGAGATATTTACGCGGCAAATAACTGAAAGGATTGAATGAATTCAAACGGTTCCCTCAAATGTAGAGGAATAACGGTAACTATTTTCAACAGATATTTGTGAGAATAGGGAGATATTTGTGGAGTGAAGCAGCTTAGTGTGGCGGCTGGTGGTAACTAAAGAGAAGCTGGTTTAAAATGCCCGGAGTTCAAGAAGCCATCAGAGAGAAGAAGAGAGCCTTTAAGGTGTGGATTCACTTGGGGAATTCCGATTCTCAAAATCGATACACTGAGGCGAGAAGAACTTGCAAATTATCTGTAAAAATAGCGAAAGAACAATCTTGGAAGGAGTTTGGCAAAAAATTGGAACGTGACCACAGATCTGCAAATAAGATGTTTTGGCAGACCATCCGCCGACTCAGAGGAAGAAAGTTGAATGTCGTTAAAGGGGTCAAATCCAAAGACGGTACCATTCTTTCCAATGAGGAGGACATCTTACGCAGATGCAGCGAGCACTTTTCAGAATTGTTCGATCCCGAACAGGGCACCGAAGATGAAAGACCTATGGTCGAGAGTAGGGCGGAAAGCAGTCCTACGGTAGAGGAAGTAAATTCTGCGATCAAATCGCTAAAAGTTGGCAAAACTGCTGGTGTGGAGGAAATCCGACCAGAAATGCTCAAGGCCTTAGGTAAAGACGGAGTGTAATGGCTCTCGCGTGTCTTTAAAGTGGCCTGGGAATGCGGTGAAACGCCTAGTGATTGGCAAATGGGGATGATACTCCCTCTTTTTAAAAAAGGGGACAAAGGAGTGTCAGGATATTACGGAAAGAGTTCCTTTGATTTAAAACAAAACGATTTATTAATGGAAAATAGTATATAATGTATTTACAACGGATATATATGTAAGGACGGCGGATTTACGTTCCGGTCACGACGGCGTACTGTGGTCGAATGTTAACTCGCCTATGAGTATCACTCGTATGTGTGGATATGTGTGAGTGTGAGTCCGGATGTGGGTATGTGTATCTATGGGTTATGGGTGTGTGTGTCTGTTCTAGATGTTGACAGGAGTTTGCACCAACTACAGGGGTATATCTCTTTTAAGTCTCCCCGGAAAAGTATTCACTAAAGTGCTAGAAACGCATTCCAGAGCTGTGGTTGAGGATAGTTTGGGGGATGAGGAGTGAGGTTTTCATCCCCGTAGAAGCATAACCGAGCATTTATTCATTCTCAGAATGGTTCTTGAGAAGGCCTGGGAGTATGCTAAACCTGCCTACACTTGCTTTGTAGATTTGGAGAAAGCATATGATAGGGTTCCTTGAGGCAAACTCTGAAGTGTTCTACAGGAGTATGGGATTGATCATTCCCTGTTAAGGGCGATTCAGTCTTTATATACATCGTCATCATTGACTCCTCTCAAACCAAACTTCAGCGCGCACTCAAAAGGTTTGTAGCCGTTTCTGATGATGCTGGAATGAAGATCAACGTGAACAAATCGGAAGTAATCGTCGTTTCCAAAACACCCATTCAGTGCACTCAGTGCACTCTGCATGTTAGTGGAGTCCCACTGAAGCAGGTGGATAAGTTTAAGTACCTCGAGGTTTTATTCACGAGTGATAGGAAGAGCAATTCTAAGTTATCCTGTAGAATTGGTCAGGCTGGATCAATTTTGAGAGATCTTGGTCAGTTTTTTATAAGGAAGACCGAACTTAGTGTTCAAGCTAAATTATCGGTTTTAACTCGGTGTATGTTCCAACTCTCACCTATGGTCATGGAAATTTGGTAGTGACCGAAATAATAAGATCGCTGATACAAGCTGCCGAAATGAGGTTTCTTCGCGGTGTTGCTGGAATAACTCGTAGGGATTGAGTGCGCAACACCAGAGTATGCGAGGCGCTCAATGTTGAGCAGCTACTTCTCCGAACGGAACGATCTATACTTCTATGGTTTCATCACGTAGTGCGTATGCCCCCAAAACGTGTCATGATTGCCATGCCATGGTAGGTGACTACCCGGTTGGCCTAGAAATAGATGGTTGGATCAAGTCCAACATCTCTCCTGGAGCCGTCTAGGGATTTCTCCTGATGAGTTGGAGTCAATAGCGGAGGACCGAGAAGGATGGAGGGTCCACCTGAGCATTCTACCGTCGCGACCCTCATGAAGGAAAGCGGGCCATATAAAATGTATGTATGTGTGTATGTATGGGAAATATTGTTATTGTTAAGTGTTGTGTTGCGAATTTTGAAATTTCGTCGAAATAATCCGCTAACCTTGCTCGCTGTACGCAAGTTGGTGAAGAAAGTTCGTGAGATTTGCATGCCAATTGATAACACAAGTTATCCTGGTATTCGTCCTAAGCGCACAGTCGAAAATCCTTATCGGTATAGCGATTATTGGCCCATTTTTCTTAGAAGACGAAGATAGCAACAACATTACTTTGTTCGAGCTATTTGTGAAATGGAGCTTCGAACTATCGAAAATATAATGCAAAATTGGGTTAATAGGGCGGGCTTGTCAACTCAGCCGCAGAAATCGGAAAGTGTACTCTCTCCAATAAAGCAAAAACCTTTGATAAATATGAAATAATTTTTGTTTATAGAAATTTGAATATAAAACCAACAGATGGCCCACCCTTTATAACATCATATTCGTCGTCTCATTTCAAATACCCTTTTACATTCATTATTTAAGAACATAAGGCAAACGGGAACTGAAAATATCACATTTCCTCCTATCTAATGCTGTATTACAAGAATATCTAAAAAGAGCAACTTGACGTAAATAGTTCCCCGCCAACACATTTGTGGAGAGAGATTGGTTTGAACTTTCACGGAAATTACAATTTATTGCTGGAAGTTTTGAGGCACAAAAAAGGAATCAAGTTCTATTGAATCTAGTTTATGAGTGTGGAGCAGATGTTCGTGTACGAGAGTAATATTTCAATCAAAATAAAAACTCTGGATTTTATTGTGTAAGTAAATAAGTAACAACGTAGTCGATATTAATACATTTGATTGCGGTTGTGGAGAAATTCTATAGCGATTCTGGTCGTTAAACTACAAACCTATATAAAAACGTTGGTGTACATATGAGTCCTTGAGAGGACTTCTTATTCCTTCCGGGTTATATGAATATTTTATTTTTGTTTTTAGAAGGACTTATAGAAGTTCAATGCTCAAAACTTGGAGTAAGGGTATACCTATGGCGCATTTATAAGCATTTGCTTCAGAAAATATTGCAAACCGATTCTCAAAGGAGCAGATATATGAGAGAATGGGTTAGGGACGTACAGATGAATTCACATTATAATGAAGCAGAAGTTGCTATGAATTGGTTACACTATCAAAAAGGGTGACGAATGCATAGAAAGTCAGACTTAACAGATTGGAATCCAGTGAAGAAGAGCAGGTTACCATAGGAAAACGTTCGAGAGAACGGTTGAGAAAAAGCTAGAAAGAATTGGAATTTGTCGTCATTAACCCAAGATGTTGGCGCATAGGCGTATTAGATTCCATAGGAACCTTAAGGGTGCAGTATAATGGTGTGTAAGGATACGATTCGATTGTTTGACATCCTTCCAAATGTTTGGACACTTTTGTTGCCAGTAAATTTGCCTAAAATCTCCCATATGAAAATGCCTTGAATAATATGATGTATTTCAAAATCCCAAGAAAGAAGCCCTTGTTTTCACCAGCTTCCGAAACATCAATACAATATTTTTCATGCATACACATTTCTTATTTTGCTACAATTAGCATATAGCGGCATTTTTTCTTCTTCTTTTAGGATCATGATAAGAGCTAACCTTTACGAGTTATATCTCTTCTAACTCGAACCGTTAATAAAACACGAGATGTTATTATATTTAGTAACTCTTTATTGCGCCGTTGACTTCAGGTCAAACTTAAGACCAACTTAACCTCCTCATTCGCCTGGGTTTCGGTATCCCAGCTCGAGACTGCTGAGTCGGCTACATGGGTCACGGCGCGTGTGGAATATTCGGTGCAGTTGCATGTCACTTGATCCCGTTGCACTGGCTCATGAGAACATGTTCCCACCTGAATAACCTGAATTAGCGAATCTAACTCCGTGTTAACGTACGATCTTTTACTCACTTTACAATACTTAATATGTGTAAGCTCCATTTCCTACCAGAGTATAAACACACACACAACCCATCAGCAGATATAAAAGAAAAGGAAACCGAAGAAAAACAAACATCCCCATTCCATCAGCCAGTCGGCGCTGTTCTTAAAGATACCGAAGAGACAGCGAAAGAAGAATAAAAAAAAAAGGTTACTCTCACTGAGTGCAGATCCGAGATCAAGATCAAGAAAAAGTTAATTAAATCTTGAATTTTGCGAAAGATAAGTTTGGTATTGCTTAGCTCCTAGATAACATAGAAACATGATTTTCATCTTAAAGTATGCCCTTTTAAAAGCTCTAAATTGAAGCCATTTATATTTTTCTGTTTCCCGCTTCCTTTGCGTGGTCTCTCAGACCCAAAACCGAATAAAAAACTCTATACCAACCTGTTCCAGGAGATTTCCTTATCAATAAAACAAAACATTATAATCCGTTCAGCTGTTTTCCGAAAAGTCCCGGACAAAGGAATATCGATTTATTTTATAATATAGTAAGGATTTATATCTTAAGTGTTAAAGAAAACTAATCACAATTAACAAAGTATACGACGTTTTGCAAAACTCTTTTGGACCGGCCGTTAGTCCTATCCAACGGTCTGCCACTACCCAGAAATAAGAGTAGCCCAATCTGAAGCCCCTTGTTAAACTCAAATAAAATTAACCACTGCGCACGAAGAAAACTACATGCTGTCCACACAAACCACTGACCTTGAAATCCATAATTCTATCGAATCAATTACTTTTTGTTCATTAATTTCTTTCAATAAAAAGTTACTATTATCGTCTTATAATTTAGTTTTATTATCCAGCACCAGCCACAAAAGGATTCCAGGCGTTACCCTACGATAGCTACACGACAAAGTCGTAAGAACGAAATTACGAAGGGTATCCACCTAAAGCACTAAACAGGATTACTACGAACTTATGCTTGATTTAGCAGAAGTGCCGCCACCCGTGGAAAAGATGGTGTGGGTAGCAGTATTCAAATAATTTTAATTCAGTAAGAATCCTGGCAACCTCTCAGGATGGCCAATGACGACAAGGTGGCCGGAACGTAAGCGAGGATATTAAATTAGTATTATCATGTGAAACCAAACGAAGCTGTTATTCAGAACATCTTCGTAGAAGAATTGTTTGGATTCGCCCCCTCTAACTACATTCCATTGTTCCGTGAAAAATGAAAGCAAGCAAATTTTGTTTGTTTTATAAAACCGCAAGTCCTTTTTTTCCGAAGCTTAATGTTATTAAAAACAAATAATACGATTTAATTAAAAGCCTTCAGGAGAATAAACCAAGCCTTGGCACGATTTCATTAGTTTTTGCATACATTTGATAAATGAAAATATAATATTTCATATGCATATCCACAGTGATGCAAGGCAAAAATTCCTTTTGTGTATTCTTCCAGAGAAAAATGGGCTTTTTCCATCGAAACCAATTAAAGACTTTTCAAATTCAAGGGAATGTAAGTATAACTCATCTCGAGCTAATTTGCTTTAATTCTTTATAAAATGGGCGCACAATTAAAAGGGCCCTAGTTAACGACGAAAGAGATAGCAATTAGACCTTCTGTTAAAAGCCTTTGTCTTGATATAAATCACAGTACGGTTGCAAATTAACGAACAGTTTTTAATTGAATTGGTCGCAAAAGATAAGACGCATTTTTTCAGCTGCTAAGTCCCTTACAAGAGATTTACGATATTTCCTTATCCCAATTGAAACGACATAGGGGTAATTAAATTTTGAAAAGGATATAAAGTCTGTCGAAAAAAGATCGAGTTGTATTGGATGGCATTGGTAGCGACGCCCTCCTGTGCTTTTATGATTGCATTTCAATTTGAAATCCTTTCTCATAAAAGTGGGGAATTTACGACTGTAAATTGAAGTAGGTACATTATTTACAATTTCTTGAAGTCCTTCAGCAGTCAGGGGTAGAACAAGGATTTAATATCATCATATGCGCGTATAATAACTTGTACCTTCTTTACTTTCATATGTATTTGGTTGAGCGTGTTTGTTTTTATTGTCTTCGGCTTGGTGGTTTGGAGATGTCAGTACGTATGGAATTTTTCCCCCAACTATATCCTAGTAAAGTGCAGTTTCAAAACGAACTATTAACCTCATTTCTCAGTCTTTGTTTGCATTTGAAACAAACCAACGAATGGTATGCAATGTCCTTACTGTTAATGACCATCCTTGATATCTGTAGAAGAGAACTCTTGGTTGACGTTTCTTCATTCAAGTCTCTGCACAGGATTGGGTTGGTAGACGAAGCTCATATGTTATTAATGGTTGTAGAATGTTGTTTATAAATTATATTAGACTAAAAATAGCTTTCAAATTTCAAGTTTCCTTCAAATCGCTTTTCATTTCGATTGCGAGAAATTCGATCGCGCGATCGCGTATATCATACATCCCCTTCATTGCCACCAAACCAAATATAAAAGTGAAAATTCTGAATGCTGTACTATATTGAACATCGCGATACTATCAGACAGCCAAGCCGCTATTAAAGCACTGACCTCGCATGAGATCAGATCCAAACTGGTATGGGAGTGTCTCACCAGGATCAACAAACTGGGAGAAAGAAACAAAGTAACTCTCTACTGGGTACCAGGACATGTAGGAGTAGAGGGGAACGAAGCAGCTGATGAACTAGCTAGAAACGGATCAGACACGCCGTTCCTTGGACCAGAACCCTTCTGTGGGATAGGACCCCACAAAATAAGGGAAGACTTAAGGAAAGAAGAAGAGAACAAATGGGCCAAACATTGGGACGATATCCCCCAAATAAGACAGGCAAAGGAACTTCTGGGGAAATACAACCAGAAAAGAAGCAGAGCCTGCCTAAGAGTTAGTAAGAATCGGCTTCGCATCTTGGCGGGCATGTTAACAGGTCACTGCAGACTTAAGGAGCACCTTAGGAAACTGGGAATAGAGGGAGACGGACACTGCAGATTCTGCAGGGATTTCGCAGAAACACCAGCGCACCTTCTTATGGAATGCGAAGCACTGATCCACAAAAGAAGGAATCACCTTGGTGCCTACCTCCTATCAGAAATGGATTTACCTTCGCTGGATCCACTGAAGATACTCCGGTTTGCTGTAGCAGCTGGACTGGAGGAAGTGCTCTAGACCGAGTATAACATCGGCTAGAACCTTAGTAAGGGGGGCACAATAGATCTTTTATAGGTCGCAGTGCACTTGCACCTCTCAACAATATACATCTACCTCTACCTACATCATATTGAACTAACGATATCAACTCCGACCTCCATTCCACGACACATTAATCACCCGCTCTGAACAAAAAAAAAAAAAAATATGAAAAGAAAATCCCAGATCAAAATTTCGAGATCTAGGGTTTTTAGCACATTTAGAAAGGAAGCCATCAGAGAGAAGAAGAGAGCCTTTAAGGTGTGGATTCTCTTGGAGAACTCCGATTTCCGAAATCGGTACACTGAGGCACGAAGAACTTGCAAATTACTCGTAGCTGTGAAAACAGCGAAAGAACAATCTTGGAAGGAGTTTGTCGAGAGACTGGAACGTAATCACATTAAGCTGGCCTGGGAATGTGGTGAAACACCTGGTGATTGGCAAATGCGGGTGATTGTTCCTCTTTTTTAAAAAAAGGGGACAAAAGAGATTGTACTAACTATAGGTGTATATCTCTTTTAAGTCTCCCCGGAAAAGTTTTTGCTAAGAAACGCGTTCCAGAGCCGTGTGATTTTCGTCCCGGTAGAAGCACAACTGACCATTCATTCTCAGAATGGTCTATATCTGTTTTGTGGATTTGGAGGACGCATAGGGCAGGGTTTTTCGGAGTAAATTCTAAAGTGTTCTGCAGGAGTATGGAATTGATGGTTCCCTGTTAAGGGTAATTCAGTCTTGATATACAAACTGTAGAAGCTGTGTTCGGATAAACGGCGTTAAACCAATACTTTCACTGTGGGCGTTGGATTCTGCCAAGGGTGCGGTTTGTCACCTAACTTCTTCATTACATATATGTATTGAGTGGATGTTACAGGGCAGCCATGTCGGAGAATGTCTCAAAGTAGGAGACTTGGGAATTAGTCGTCTGCTCTTTGCATATGATTTGGTCATCCTTGGGTCCTCTCAAACCGAACTTCCACGCGCACTCAAAAGGTTTGTAGCGATTTGTGATGATGCTTGAATAAAAGTAAACGTGAACAAATCGGAAATATTGCCCGTTTCCAAAGCAATAGTTCAGTGCACTCTGCATATTGGTGGAGTCCCACTGAAGAAGGTGGATAAGTTGAAGAACTCGTACCTCGGGGTTTTATTCACGAGTGATGAAAAGAACAAAGCCAAGTTATCCTGTAGTTTTAGTTATGCTGGATCAATTTTGAAAGAGCTTGGTAAATCTGTTACAAGGAAGGCCGAACTTAGTGTTCAAGCTAAATTATCGGTTTTTAACTCGGTGTATGTTCCAACTCTCACCTATGGTCATGAAATTTGGATAGTGACCGAAAAAATAAGATCACTTATACAAGCTGCCGAAATGAGTTTCCTTTGAGTTGTTTCTGGAATAACTCGTAGGGATGGAGTGCGCAACACCAGAGTACGCGAGGCGCTCAATGTTGAGTAGCTACTTCTCCGAACGGGACGATCTATGCTTCGATAGTTTGGTCACGTAGTGCGTAGACCCCCAGACCGGCTTCCAATGATGATTGCCGTGCCACCAGGTAGGCGACTCCCGGTAGGCGACTCCCGGTAGGCCTAGAAATAGATGGTTGGAATGACTCCGACATCCCTCCTGGAGCCTCCTGATGAGTTGGAGTCAATGGCGGAGGATTGAGAAGGATGGAGGGTCCACCTGAGCATCCTATCCCCGCGACCGTCATGAAGGATTAGCGGGCCATTGAAAATGTATGTATGTATGTATGCAAGTATGTATGTAAATGGAAAATGAACATACATCCACATAGTAAGAAAATGTTTCAGAGGAAGGCAGTGAAGAAGCTAAAAAAAGAATAACGGATAGAAAGGCATCTGTGGAATGGAGCATGGAGTCCTCAGTTGCTCTCATCCAACAAGTGGAACAATTCAAAAACATTTGGGACTCCAACTCCAAATACTATAAAAATAGAGACATAAATAATAATTCATGGGCCACCATATCTGAAACCCTTAGCATTCTAAAACATGAAGTTATGTTGAGGTGAAATGCGCTTCTTGACATATACAATAAATTATAAAATTAAATACTTACGTTTCCATTTCCACTGGCACGAACATTTTGCGGAGAGTATTTTTTTTTTTCACGTGAATGTCACAATTGGCAATGACATGACTGTTCCAAATTGGCAGTGCAAGTGAAATAGCTTTTAGCGAACTGACAACAAATTTTTTGTCAATAATTGACATAAGTGGAAATGAACTGGCTATAGATTTCCTGTGAATCGTAACCTCTAACTTATGAATTTGAGCGCTTGTATTATACAAAAAGAGAGCTTGCAACGGCGACTAGGAAATTGATCAATAGCATTTATGTTTCAACTATTCCAATACCGAACTGATTATCTTCTCTAGCACCAAATTTTTAAGAAAGTCAATCCCAACATACTATGGCAGAACATTTTTTATGATTTCTGATACAAATATTGGAAAAAAATCCCATACGAGTAATTTCATCGTTCAAGCTGAAAATTCAAGGCCCAAAAGGGTGACAAACTGACGGACAGACGAACATGACTCAATCGACGCGGCTTATTGTGCTGATCAAATATGCATACATACACTGTTGTGATACATAGATCAGCTTTCAAGGCGGATGTTTCGAAGTCAGTACTTACTTACTTAGGTGGCGCTACAGTTCGTGGTGAACCTGGGCTTCAACCAACAAAGCCTCTCCATTTAGCTCGGTCTTTAGCTAATTGCCTTCTGTTGCGTAGTTCAAGTTGGTAGAGATCCCCGTAAACTTGTGCGCAGCACCTACGGCGAGGAGGCTCTCTACTGCGTCGTCCCTCCGGGTTAGATTGGAAGACTCTGCGGGCCGGAGCGTCGGAGCCTCTCCCCTCCCCACCCCAAATAATAGATTTCTGCGCTGATGTCGTTTTCAGAGTTTATAGCAGAGCCAAGGTAGCGAAGTTGTAGCTTCCCATTGTGACATTCTGCCCAATTCGTTGGTGTTGATTGTTCCTTCTTGTTGACAGCATATACTTGGTTTTGCCCTCGTTTATTGCTAAACTCATTTTGGCCGCTTCTGCTTCAATGCTTGCAAATGCACCGGTGATAGCCCCCTGAGTTCTTCCCATTATGACAATATCGTCGGCGTATGCTAGCACTTGTACGGACTTTTATTAGATTGTGCATCTGGTATTGGCTTGTGAGTTCCGCACAATCCGTTCAACTACAATATGAAAGAAGTGATCTTGTCTAAAGCCTTTGTTGATATCAAAGGCCTCGGTGAGGTTATTACCGATATTGATGGAGCAGCGAACGTTCTTCATCGTCATCATGCACAGACGAACAAGTTTGGCAGTGATGTCAAAACTGGACATGGCTCTATATAGCTCTTCTCTACAGATGCTGTCATAGGCGGCCTAAAAATCGACAAAGAAATGGTGGGCATCGATTTGGACTTCTTGGGTTTTTTCTAGGATTTGCCGAGGGGTGAAGATTTGATCGATGGTGGACTTTCCTGGCCTGAAACCGCACTGATTGGGGCCAATCAGGCGGTTGATAAAAGGTTTTAGGCGTGCAGACAATATCGCAAAAAATATCTTATATGCGATGTTGAGGAGACTGATGCCTCTATAATTGGTACAGTTGAGAGGGTCTCCTTTCTTGTGAATTGGACAAACGAGGCTGAGATTCAATACATCAGACATACGTTTCGAAGTCATTGCTTCACTATATTTTCACCCACTATCACGCACCCCTTTTTTCGTTTTTCGCAGTGCTTTCATGTTTTCATCAATTTGCGGGCGTCCTTGGTATGTTTTGTACGGTAGTGTACAAATCGAAAGTAAATAAGAGATGCCCCATATCCAGGTGATATTTCGAATAAACCGGGCTTCTCTTAGGTTACCTGGTGTTTAATGGATGTTCCTGAGATTACAGTGGGACGTGCGATGGTTTGAATATATTTTTAGCGTCCCTTACAGTATGTACGTATAGGTACTTCAGTCGGCTTTGGTGGTGGATGATCACTCAGGACGACATCGGTTGCGATTGCGATTACATTGGAGCTAGCAATAGCAAGGACAAGTGACCTTCAGTGTGAATCGAGGCCATTTTTGTCTGGTGATATTCTGAAAACTCGGCGCAGTCGCTTCGGTAGTTTTCTTCTCTTTAAGGAGATAAAAAGTGAACTTTCTCCGACTTAGACGACGACTTTGTTGATGAGGGCCAAGCAGAGGGACGTGTAGTGAAAAAAGGCTTTTAAGATAAGACTTACCACCCTTAGCTCTATTACTTTAGTTATGGAATAAAAACCAAACTTGCATAAGAACTAATTTGATCTTGACTGACAATGCAGGTTAGTCTACATTTAAAGTGAATGAGGCCGTGACCTCTATGCATTCTTCCTCTGGCACAAACATCAAGGCCACAAAATCCTTACCTGCTAGTACTGCAATTATGTCTCAACTAATTTATTGCCCGTAAAAAACACTATAATATATCAAACTTTTATAATAACTTTCACAAAATTCTATCATTCTAAGCCTTTTGCTTTTCGAGAAATTGGATGCAGATTGTGCGGTTATTTCGATGGAGCGGGGACCAAACCGGAAGGGGTATACCATTTTTAAAATATTCTTTCCCCTATTTACGGAGAGAATCAACATTCCTGTAAGATTTCAGCCCTCTAGGTCTTATAGTTCATGAGATATTTTTGGCTGGACATCGGACACTTTTTGACAATTTTTATACATTTGAGTTGATATACGTATATGTATGAATATGTGGAGTTTAACAGCATTATTCGATTAGATTAAGTAATTTGATTTTTTATGTGATCCATAGTATTAATTGGGTACAGGAATAATTGAATCCAGGAAAATTTATCCAGGCATATGCTGGGCTACAAAAAGTAAAAGTTCATTCGAAAGACACTATTTAAATAAATACATGACTTCCCATAAGCGAGGGCGGCAAGTGTCACGTCGTGCTCAATGGTAAGATGTCAGAGGATTTCGAAGTCCAAAGTGAAGTACGTCAAGGGTGCATACTGTCCCCACTATTGTTTTTGGTGGTTATCAGCGATGTACTCCGTGCAGCATTGACGGAAGCTAATTATGGAATTCGTTGGACGATGACATCTTACCTTAAACACCTAGATTACGGTGACGATGTTTGTCTACTTTCACATCGGATAATGGATCTTCATTTGATGGCCCAAAATCTAGAAGCTGAGGCAAACAAAGTGGGGCTAAAAATAAACACAGCCAAAACAAAAGCCCAGAGTACTTCCAATACCCGCGCTCAACTTAACATTGCCGGAAAGCAAGTCGAGAAAGTTGATAACTTTCTTTATTTAGGAAGTGTGGTCTCGGCTTATCGCGGTGGCACCGAACTGGATGTGTGCAGCAGAATCGGGAAGGCTAAAGCTGCGTTCGGAATGCTATCTAAAATCTGGGGAAGTAATGTTATCAGCTTAAGAACCAAGCTGCGACTGTTCCGCTCCAACGTAGGATCAGTGCTGCTTTATGGGTGCAGTACTTGGAAGGTTGACACCATTAACACACGCAGCTACAAGTCTTTGTAAACAAATGCTTAAGAATCATCTTGAGGATTTTTTGGCCGAATCGCGTCTCCAATGACCAACTTTATACGAGAACGGGCCAAGAACCTATAAGCATTACTATACGAAGAAGAAAGTGGCAATGGATTGGACACACCCTCCATTTCGAAATACGCCATGCAGTGGAATCCGCTCACCCAGGCAGGCAGAATAGCGGGACGCCCTAGGCAAACGTGGCGCAGAACAGTTGGAGGCAGCTCAAACGCGTTGCAGAACTTTGAACACGATGGCGTGCAGGCGTGGTTGACGCCCTATGCCCTATGCCCCCCCATAAGCGTAGAAATCTATATCACTATTTCTTTCTGTATGCAAGGACTTAACTTTATTGAGTTTTCCATTATATCAGCCCAGATACAGTGTAAGATTCCTGGACACGCATCTTGTAATTATTGAATTCACAAGTTGCTGCATACACATTCTATACCTGTGTTTTGCTCAGTCTCTGCTCATATGCATAGCAACAAACATAAATCAGATGCGAGTAAGGAGTTAAAAATGAATTGGGGCAGCGCTTATAAATTAACTATACACTCGTTTGTACATATGTATGACGAATGTGTGAATGAATGTCGTGTATACGTTTCTTTGATTTGGAAAATGGCTCAGCCCCAAATATTTTTCGGAATAACTCTACTACCAGAAATAAGTTATTCACATGTAACTACCTATATAACTTCATCTAAAGTAAATGATTTTTAACCTAAGATTTGTCCGGCAGAGAAAATGTCATATATCCGGCATTTGTATTACATGTCCAATGCCGGACAACTTTGAACATTACGACGTCGTGTATCGAATGTATCGAAGAATATGTGAAGCAGTTTTTGGTCTTTCCGATCGGTTTTACCATTCATTTTTACATATCGTTTTTACTTAAACTTCTTGGATAGCTGGGTAAAATGAGTTTATTATGCAGAAGATGCTGATGTAGCCTAGATTTTGGCTTGAGTGTATTCCAATATACATATGTATGTATGAAGGTATCCAAAATTAAAGTCTTAGAAAACGTAGGAACAGACGAAATAATTGCATTGGGAGATATTAGAATATGTCTGAAGAAATTCGTAAATTAGTATTAGTACTAGCTTGATTGAACGCTAAAAGCATATCTTGTATTGTGCACTCTTTCGTGGTGCAATAGTGATGTTTAATTTTGAGAATATTTGCACAATTGCAGAATATTAAGGGGGCTTTGGAAAAGAACAGCCTCCAAATCCATACATTCCCTGGTAACTACTATTAAGTGTTTTCTGCACTTAAATTTCATTTATGTTTATATGACCGCAAAATTTAAGTACACTATGAGTGTTAACGAGTGCCGTATTAAGGTTATAAATTGAGATTCCTTACACTACTTAGATATATGTATAATCTTTAATTCCATACTATTAAGTCCTTAGAGAACATATCACCCTTTCAATAAAATGTTCATTAACTTAAGCACGATGTTGACATTTTCCTAAATTTATTAATTCATACATGATGGAATGTATAGTTTAATACGTGCAAGTATGTAGGTCAAAATGCGGAGTGCTAATAAAACATGACCTTCCATTAAATCTATTCATGCGTACCTACCAAAAAGGTCACGTCTTAATAATCTAACAAACGACATACTATCAAGCAAATTGAATATAACCCAAACAAAAAAAAAAAAACCTAACCGGGTTATATTGAGGCGTATCCTACTTCTCGTCATTGCAGTAATTGCACACGACAACAACATACACTTGGGAAAGGCGGTTGAATAAAATATCAACTGTTTTGATGAATTTATCAAGAGTGTTCCTGGTACTTATCCAAAAAGATATTAAACATTTTCCTTTACAAATATGTATTCTAACCACCTCATCAAATAAGCTGTAAGATAAGTATAAAATTACCATTCCTCTTTTGTATTTCATCCTTCTCGCAAATAGGCCTGTAACAATAAAGCCATTTCTGCTGCAAGAAAACCCATACCGATAGCCTCTGGTCTATTAAAAAAAGGGTTGTAAAAGGACTACCAGACAACAAAGTGGGAACACAATAAAAAATAAATTGTTCCGTGAATTTTATCAAGTGTGAAACGAATTTATATGACCTTAATAAAATAAATGGCAAATGTTTCTTTACTTTCCCACTTCCTCTGTCGAAAAAAAAAAAAATGTTGCGTAATACATTTTTCTTTTTCAACTCCTTCCTAGCGTGTACTGTAATTTTAAAGTGAAAAATACAAAATTCCGAGACAGTAAATTGGCGCAGGAAATATCGCCAGCACCAACAGAAATAAGTAGGAAAATGCCAACTCTGCAGAAAGTGGTTAACCACCCCGAAGGACAACAAACTTTCGATGCACTTTTTCCCAGAACCTTGTATCGTCGGCAGTCGGAGTCGTCGCCCACATATTGTTCAGTCTGTGGAACGAAATTGTTGGCTCTATAACATAGACATCCGGTGTAAATCACCTGATAAGTCACATAAATTATTCACTCTGCCAGGAAGATTAATAGACATCTAATAGTTTACCGCTACGCTATTGCCATAGAAAAAGGACTCCCAGAGCAGATGGACAAATTTGCTACACGAGAGTGAGATTTTAATGAAGTTCACTGGTGAAGGTGTACTATACGCATTAATTAGAGAGGAATTTTAATTCGTATCTTCTTCAAGGATGCGGTGGTATTTTAAAAATGTTAGATACACAAGTGTCCTTTAGAGCAGTAGATTTGCAAAGCATGGAAATATCTTAGGTAACGGCTGGATGAAATAAGTTACCACGTGTCTGTGATGTGTCTGATGTCTTTTTCGTGATGTGTATTATTTAGAAGGACACATGATGTGGGTATCAGTAAGTGGACCTTTATGCCAAATGCTATACGGTCAGAGAATAATTTGCAGAATGTGTTTTAGTCATGTTTTAGTCATCATGATGGTAATGTAAGTTTAATTACTTAATCCTGCTTAGGAGGAAAACGGGATTTCTGGTTGCATAAATGATAGGATAGGTATAAACATATCATTTAGCAACTACTTGGTCATGTTAAGGCATATCTTGCATTGGAACTCTTCCATCTCTATTTGATTTTCTTAGATGGGATCGCCCTATGTGGTTTTGCGCACTTCGTCACATTTTGATTTGAAAAGTGAATAAAAGATTCCATCGTCTCCAAGGGAGGAATTGTAGTTCGAAACTTTCAACTCATGATATGAAGCCAATTTAATAGCATGTCATACGGTGCATTGATTGCGTTTACAGGGAATCTTTCAATCGATTGTCATCCCCAGTGATTGAAGTACTCTAAATAGTTGGTTTTCCGCATGGCAGGGGAGTATCACTGTTACATTGTTCTACTTTGTTTAGTTCCAAAATTCCAATTTGTGAACAACTTTTGGGTGGACGCTTTTGGCGACGCTTTGAAATCTGCTTATAGTTCAAGATGGGTGAGAGTATTGACGAGTGTTGTCGTTTGTGTAACTATAAAAGTGGAAACAATTAAATTAATTAAACAAATTCAAAAAAATAGTATTATTTTCAAAGAAACAGTATCACTTGCCTTAAATCAAATGTTAGGCACTGACATACTAATGAGTGGTGACGTTAAAGTCAGACTCATCCATTGAACCACACTATATGGAAATATTTTCGAGGGAGTAGAAAGTCGATAAGGATTTAACCAATGGCCGACAGATGCTTGAGCAGGAGTTTCAATTTGATAAGGCAGTGGTTTCATTCAAATTCTTTAATCAATATCACTTTTGGACCCTTTGGCCATACACTTAAGAAGCCAGCCTTATGTACCTCTGGCAATACCTCTGGCAATACAAAAAGCGTATTATGTGTTGACTCTACAGATACGTCATATGTGCACTAGGGAAAAGTATTATTAGATTGGAAAACTGAATCAAATCGCTTACGTCATAACTCGGAAGTATCGGAAATCGTTTCTCTACTACTCGTATGAAACTGGTGCACACTGTGCTTAGCAAAAGTGAGGATTGTCCAAGTAGAAAATTTGTGGCCGCCTTTCCGATTTATTTTTTTTCCATAAGGCAAAGGAGTGGTAAATATTTCATGGGGATTTAGGCAAGTGTTTTCTCGTTTTTGAGGTAACGTTTGCAAAGGATGTTTCTGAAGATAATGGTGGATATTCATTCACCAGAAGGTTTAATTCCTTCTCTGCGAAATTGGAAAGAGGGTTTAGTAGTTATTAATATTTTATTTTTTAACGGCTTAGCTATTGCAGTGTATTGTAGTATTGTAGTGACATTAACTCATCCCAGGTTGACATAGTTCAAAACTCTTATAGGCACTGACCCTCTTTCATTGAGTGAAATCCAGAAAAAATCCTGCAATATCTTATTTATGATATAAAGAATGCCAAAAGAGTCAAGCTAAATTCTACCGGAAAACTCTTCGGCTTCTGTTCTTCCATTCCACTTTCACTTATTGAATTTAAAAAGAGTCGTATCATTTGAGGCAGTATATAAATCCGGACTTGATTGCGTTAAGCTTATTCAAAAACTTGCTTTCTGTCTTTTTCAGCATTTCTGAAGTACATATCTACATATTTTCGGAAATTTCGAAGCTTGTGATAAATGATATAAATGAAATAAAAATGCATTATGGTAAAGCTGAACTCGTTTATTATTGCGTTGTGGTTTTCATTAGTACCTACTCATTTCATGCTGTCAAAAATGCCATTAAAAGTTTTTATTTCTTACTTAAAAATTTAAATTTCGTAGATGCTGCAAATCAGCTTTTAACGATCTTTTTAAATGAGGTCAGAGGGACGAACTGTATCTTGCATTTTTTTAGCTTTTTAGGATACCCTCAATAATACATCCTTCGATTTTATTTGCAACTGTGCCATAAGACACACCACTTCTCGTAATGTTTGGTATATACTGAGGAGGTATCCGCAAAAGATGGATTTCTTTCGTTCTTCCTGGTGAACGGTTGTCAGTCCATTGCTTATACGTATACATATATTCAATATCTAGTTCCAAACACAGATGAGACGATCACTGCTAGTTACCACCCTATTCCCTAAGTATGGAACAGTTGTTATTGTCGTATAGTATGACTGTTCGGCTGCTCAGTGCGAATTACAGTCTTTCACACCGCGGACTACGAGTGGACACACCGGATTGATCGGTAGTAGATACATAAGTACGAGTATGTACATACCAAGTCCTAGGGCATAGCTCGGATTGAGATTGTGATTACGATTGTCCTATTGCGGCACAATTATCTCTTTTGGCTATGTGCACACTTGTGTAGGTGTGATTTTACAAAGGTAGAACAAATTTTATTAATTTCTTTCTTACACGTGTTGTTTTCGTTTTTCGTTTGCTTACATTCGTGATATTTATGTCTGATTGTCATTTGCGAGCCGTTTGTTTTATCCTGTTTGTTTTATTTCTAGAGAACTTAGAAATAAATGCTAACTTTAATCTTAAAAGTGACCAAATTACAGCTAGCCTTATTTCTATCTTAATTGTTCCTTCTGAGCACTGCTCAATGAAAATCACTCTCTAGTCCATCTCTAGCATAGAAGGGTAAGAACTGTAAATTATAATCTATCTATCTATATAGTTTTTAAAGAGAATGCGAAAAGAAGACGACTCGACAACCTATCAGTGTTCCAGATAAAAAGTAAAATATGAAAGTCAAAAAGCCAATAACACATTTTGATAGAAAATTCTTTGAATAATTGATTTTGAATGCGGCAAAGAAATATGCTGAGAGACGCACTCGTGGAGTGTGCATCTCATTGTAACTATTGGCATTATTATTTTAATTTGTTCTCAATAAACAAAATAAGTTGCTGTCTCTGTTCGGAGAAAATTTAAAGAAACTGTACCGCCAAAATATCGTGTAGTGATTGCTGAAGTTTTTTGTCCCTATATCTCGTGTAAACCTTACTGTACAGATGTGCAGATTATATATTTTAATCAAGTGGGAAACCTTTCCGTTGCGACAAATGTGGAATATTTAGGTGCCGCTTTATGCGTATGCCTGAGCAAATGCTTAATGGCAATACAAGAAGTGTTTAATAGCTAATAAAAGTGAAATAACTAATAAAAATCATCTAACGCTAAACGATCACAAAAAGCTTGTAACGAAGCCTTACACTTCGCACACTCACCATCGCCGAGCCCACTATACCCGAGGATAATTATTCCTTCTTCAGTTCCGCATAACGCCTAAACGGCACAGACATATAATTAGCCGCACCAGAAACTGATTAACCTTTTCCTTTTCGACCGACCCCACTGTAAATGGGATCGCGCCACTTCATTAACCATAGGCAAAGACTTCGCCCAAACGACCACATATAACTAGTCGTATAACTTTTCACCGCACCATAATCTCATTAACGTTTTTCTTTTCGACCGACCCCTCTGTGCATGAGATCACGCCACTCCATACTAAGGAGAGAGCGAGAACTCGGAATAGTTACCGAGTACCGCCAACTACACTTACCCCGTTTATATGCAGAGTCGGAACTGGTTCCAAACTGGTTCCAAATGCATATAAACGCCTTTCGAGTCCAAATGGGTTCGACTGGACTAACAGAGCTGGGTCGAGTCCGAAAAATGCATGTATACCTGGGTCGAGTGGTTGAACTGACATGTTGTCTCTGTGTGTGTGAGATTTCTTTCTTGTTCTTTTTTGTTTTTGTTCGGGGTGGGAAATCGCTTTGTTTTGATTGAGTTCATGGTTAGCTGCGGGTAAGGTTGTCTGTTCAGTTATTTCATATTTATTAAATCCAAATAATAGAACTAAACAGAACACTTACACAATCAAAACCAGTGTGTCTGCTATACTCATCTGTCAGATCGACCACATTTGGAATTTTGGACCATTCGACTCGGTGTGTAGAAATACTCAGATCGAAATCTGGACTCGAACCTGACTCGACTACTCGACTCTGCATATAAACGGGGTAACTACTGTGCGTGCGAAGTACACTATGGGTAGATTTATACGCCGAAAGAGGGGATACTCGGGATTCACTGTCAGACACACTGTGATGGGTAGTGTGGTAGTAATATGGAGAGCTGGAATATACGTGTGACTAAGGGGAACGGCTATCTGATACATGAAGAGACGAGCGCAGGGGTATGCCGAATGAAGAGAAGTTTTGCTTTCAGTCGTAGATTTCGCACTCAATGCTTACAGGGATTTTCATAAGGCAACCCACTGCCGCCGAAGAAGGGCGAGTTCCTCACTGGTGGATACCAATCTGGTGTATCGTGGGCCAACTCTCTTAGCGTGGTTACACTACACAACTTTTGCCATCGTCTGTCTAGCGGTTTGGACGATATATCGCACCGGCAGTTGACCTCAGCCACTCCGATCGTAATATTTGGGCTCATCCGCTTCCAGGAACAGCCGTTGCCGGTCAATTTATTACCTCACGTTGGAGGATCCGTACTCTTAGGAGTAATTTACTGTCAGAGACCTGCCTTCAACAGGTACTGGCAAGTAGCTACTGTTCCGATCGTAACATTTGGGCTCATCCTCTTCCAGGAAGAGTCGTTGCCGGTCAATTTATTGCCTCAAGTTGGAGGATCCGTATTCTTAGGAGTAATTGCGAGACATTTGCTGTCAAGTACCTGGCCTCAGCAGGTGCTGCCAAGTAGCTGCCTTTAGCAGGTGCTGCCAAGCAGACGGCCCTAAAAAGCCTGTCGCTGCCAAGCAGACGGCCCTAAAAAGCCTATCGCTACCAAGCAGAGGGCCCTAAAAAGCCTTTCGCGGTCAAGCAGACGTCCCTAAAAAAAGCCTGTCGCTGCCAAGCAGACGGCCCTCAAAAGCCTGTCGCTGCCAAGCAGACGGCTCTAAAAAGCCTGTCGTTGCCAAGCAGGCGGCCCTCAAAAGCCTATCGCTACCCCCTAGTTAAGACATAGCACCTAAGAATAAAAGGCCTAAGTACGTAGCTTTCTTATATATCAATGCCATCCTATCAGTATCCCAAGATTGTTAAGTATTGGAATATTGTTAAGGCTAGCCTAGCCTAAGCTATATTATTATTCAATAAAGTCCTCAATCTTTCCCAAAGATTCGGGTGTTTCTTTTGCTGACTCTGGACCCGACGAGCGAAACTTCAGCCTTTGAGAAAACAACCTCACAAGCTTATTCAAATGGTCAACCTACAGCAGTTGAATTGGACACAGATAAAAACAACTCCGAAACCGAATGCACACTTCAGATGATTTATCTGAAGCTCTCAAAGATAGAAGAAACTAACAATCGGTTCCTAATGTTTATCAACGAGCTACGGACGGAAAAGCTACGGACGAAAGAGTAGACTCAATTGGCAACAACAGTATCTTCTGAGCAACTGCATGGAAATTGTTGGTGTGCCTCAGGTCAACGACACAAATGCAATTGTTAAACAAACAAACCTCTAATGGGTGTAGATATTATTTGTATTTAGAAAAAATTATTTCCATAATAAAAAGACAGGTTTTGGTGTATTTCCTTACAGAAGTGTTACGTGCCCTATGTCTGGGTGCAGTTTGCAAAACAAGACCTCCAAATGGATCGTCACTTGAGTCAGTTTATTAAATTTCTATGAGTGTAACATCAATGTCTTGGAACATAGAATATGCACATGTACAAAAAAATAAGAAATATATGTACATAGTTACATAACGCAACAATTTATTCAATTAAAATTTTTTTTTTAAGATTATCTACATCAAATGCAAAACTTAATTTTGAAAGTTAGGTCTTAAAAATTAAACTTGATTTTCATCTAGGAAAACCGAATATCCTCCTTGAAAATGCAAACAAAGGGAAAGGATTTTATCTGTTCCGTCTTGAAAATGGGTCCAAAATTATCACTTAAATTAAAGACTACTACGCAGTTGCCCAACTTTGTTTACTAAAGCACTTCAAGCAAACATTAGTGCGTCCTTTTTGTGCGACACAAAAAAATTTATCCTCGTGTTGTTTATTTTTCAACCCAGCATTAGTGGTACTAAATGTTTGTTGACAAACACTCTTGCCACAAACTACAATACCCGAAACATAATGAATTCATTCAAAAGGGTGGTAGTTCAAAAATATTCCTTTAATTTTGAATTTTTTTTTTTACCAATTCCTAGGGTAAAAGGATACACGAGCTCTTCTGTATGGGCATTACGAGTATCATTTCCATATTTTTATTTATTTATTTTTTTTTCCATTCACAATGATACTTAGAGAGCACCTAGAAATATTTGCTTTTTCTTTTCAATTGAAGATGAACTGCAAGGAAATTGATTCAACACTTGGCCGTCGTGTCTCAGCAGGACATTGTTGCAGTTGCCAATGACTTCACATTGGAATTCAATAAGAAACCTCCTTTATATTTTTTCTTATTGTGCGTAGAAAAATCCATGCAAATACCAATACAAACAGATGTAAGAAATCGATTTCCTGTTATTTGCTTTTCATATTGAAAATCTTCGCGCAGTGTCTTGGGTGCTTGAATGCATCTATGTGCACCGCTGTGCTGTGTGGTATTTCAGTACTGCAAACTTTTCTGTTTGAGGTGATCGAGTGAAATAAACTTGTAAATCGCTTTATGATTGTGTGGAAAACTCCTATGGCGTACTTTGCGACACGTTTCAAGGATCTAAGGCAGAATTTATCAATGAATTTTTATTTTATTTATAGTTTTGCGTGATGAGTGCTGTAAGTACGGAGGGTTTGTTCCCCTTGGATAAGGTGCAGATTCCTAGTAAGTGGGCGATAAGGCGTTTGTTTTTCTCATCCAAATGATTGAAAAACAGGGACAATTACGTGCCCGAGCATGAACAGGATAATGAGACACTTAGGAGGTGAAATTTAACACTTCAGGTGTCATATTTTGCACATGGGGCGAGAAGTGTTTGTAGAATGATAAGGGTGGGACAGGTTGCCGTCTGTGAATGGGCGTGTTAATGATGCTTATTATGCCTTTGCTTTCGTCAGTTCATTCATACCTAGAAAGAAGTTTGTAACTACGTCGAACATAACATTTTATGATGTTTGCTATTTATAATGACGCATTAAAGCGTGTGCTAATTCAAAATCGATTTTATTTTGTTAAGGATGTAATTATCACTCTTAAAGATAAATGCGACATTTTTACTTAAATGATTCTGGTAGAAAGTAATCTGAAGTCTTACTGAAGGGCATGCAGTTTTGATGAAAATCCATTTAATTCTTACAAAACAAACACTACGTAGTATAGCAGCGAGGGCCATATAAAATATCCTTTCTATAGTAGATTACGGCGGGAACATCGAAGCTATTTTGCACCACACTCGTTGACAAATTTATCCTTGAAGTGCATGATCCATTTACTTACGGACTTAAAAGCGTTGCGACGTCTGCTCCCTAGATTAAGCTGCGCAGTTTATGACTAGAAAATACATGATGGAAAAACAGAGGTCATCAGAATTATTCCAAATTTACTTGCGATGCGCTGCCATGGTACTTAAGGCAGATGTTGAAACAGAAGGTGTTGATATATGATGAATGTTTCGAAGATTTGATTTGTGGCCTTAAGAGGATAGAACGTTCACTAAATCTGGCTCGTCCATATCGAATGAATGGACGATAACGTCAGAGTCAAGAGTGTCCTTCGTTAAAAAGTTATGCTGTTGCGGACGTAAAAAGGAATGGAAAGGCAAATTGGAGACACCTTGATTGGCATCGTTAGTATTAGAGAGCTGATGTGCTTGTAGACAAAAGGCCTTCATAGTTTGAGTGTATTGAAGTAAAGTAAGTCTGCTATTACACGGTGACTCTTGAGTTATGACTCTTTTCTCTATTCTATTATATTTTGAACTTTCATTCTGTGAGGTTCGTGCTATTACACGTTGACTCTTTTCCATGACTCTAATTTGTCAGATAACTTCCATTTTTTCTTTCGTCGTGAAGTGTTTAAAACTGTATAAAAAAACATTTTTTTGATTTGGCTCTGAAATGTATGGAGACCGACAGCAGTATGGATAGAGAAACAGTTCTTGAGTTGTAAAACACGTATAAATATATTCTGAAGACATTTAATTTAATTTATTCCTAACCTTTTACGTCTACGCTCTACCGGCAAAGAATAGAAATGAAGTAAAATAGAAAAATAACGAACAAAGAAAATGAGGAACGTCAAAAAGAGGCAACGAACTTCTACCCACGACTCTCCGGGTTACTGTTTTCTATCTCATCTTTTTTCTCTTTTGCACTTGTGATTTCAAAAGAGTCATAACCCAAGAGTCAGCGTGTAATAGCAGACTAACTAAATTCTATCTAAAAAAGTGTTTAACATGAGTGCAAAAAAAAAGTTTTTCAATAGAAATAAATAAATAAATACTTGGCGCAACAGCTCTTTAAGTGCCAGGGCCTAGCTTCTCGCAACCACTCATGTTGTGTGCGTTATATTTTTTACACGAATGGAAGGGGACTGCACAATGTTGCCAAGTCATTCTGGCGTTTGAGAACCGTTCTTAAAACATTCAGTGTTAGTTTTTACCTCTTGGGCACCAAAACTGTCATTTTATCAGAAACATCTTCAAGATACAATAAATTTAGGGTTTTCCAATAAGAGGTTCCATTTGGAATAGTCTTCTATTCTGCCACCCGATAGATGACAAGTAAAAGCCACGCCAGTAATAAAAAAGGAACGATACACGCTTCAACCAACGTATTAAAGTTTTTAAAATTCCCTAAAAACATAATGAAAATTTCGCTGAAGCAGTTCGAAAAGTTTTCTCATGATGTGAAGTTTGTGATGTGAAGAACTGGAATCGTGCCCATCGTGCAACAGCAACTGGGAATATTGGGTCTGCAGCTCGGAGTGTGGCCGAAAACCCAGGTTTGTCGATTCCACGTCGGTCTCAGGAATTGGGCATGTCACGAACAACACTCCACCGAATTTCGCACAAGGACTTGGGTCATAAAACCTAAAAGGTTCAGCTGACGTATGAACTTAAGCTTGCCGATCATCAGCAGCGCCGTAACTTTGCGTATTAGGTATTGGAAATGTGTGACATTGATCAAGAATTTCTCCAAAAAATCATTCTGAGCGATGAGGCACACTTCCATCTTCTAGGTTTTGTTAATAAGCATTGGTGCTTTGAAAATCCAAGAATTATTGTTGAGAACGTGTTAAGCATCTTGGTGATTGCACGGTTTTTGGCTATGTGGCATCATTGGGCCTTATTTCTTTGAAAATGAAGCAGTTCGAATTATGACCAATGATTTTTTGTGGCCGGGTCTTGAAGGTATGGATGAATCCTATGTTTATTTCCAATAAGACGTCGCTACGTGCCACACAAGTGGCGAAATTATTGGTCCTTTGTGAGAAAAGTTTCCTGGCAGAGTTATTTCTCAAAATGGTGAATAAATTGACCGACGAGATAGTTCAATTTAGCACCATGCGACTTCTTTGTTTGAGGCCATGTGAAAGAAAAGGTTTATGCCAACGCTCCCCAACAGACAAAGCCTACATTCGTGCCATTTTCCATGAAATAGAGTCGCTAATGTACGAAAATGTGATGAAAAATTTCATCAAAAGAGCCTGGATAAGCTGATGAACTGAGGTCGTGGATATCATTTGGATGATAGATATGGTTTTTCATTATATAATATAATAAAAGGCAACCTCTTCTTCTATCTATTAAAATAAAAATCAAATCTTATTTCATAAAAACTACGGGTTTTCTTGATAAAATTAAATAAATAACTTATTGGAAAACCCTTTTTTCGGAAATTACTTTTTCAGGGATGATATATGTAGTAGGTCGAAGAGTAATATGAAGTGTCATTAAACTTCAAAAGAGATGGAATATGTATATGTAGTGATTGTCGATATGCATAGAAGTAAGGAAAAACAATCAACTACGTTAAAAAAGTAAATCTATTTATTTGTTTTAACTTCGATTACAATGTAAATAAGGGGGAAATAACTAGCGACGAATTAGTGCTTGGCCCGACGGTAGAACGGAGTGTGCGCGACTGGAACACAGGAACGACTGGTGAATAGGTAGTGGATAATTTCTTTCGCATCCCATTTGTGTGCCCGGTTGTTGTTGTCAATCGGCTAATGTGCGAAACCGTATTTTGGTTTTTTATGTCGTCTGATGTGGAGGAATCGTATTTTGGTTTTCTGTGTCGCCAGACACGAGAAACCGTATTTTGAATGTTTGTGTCGCCTGACATGAGAAACCGTATTTTGGATTTTGTATCGCCTGATGTGGGACAATGTGGTAGTCACCACATACATATACTTAACTAGTATAATAGGATGGTTACATTCAGAGAAAAAAAAAACAGTTTATTGCGTGCAGCTGCAGCGTTAAAAAGGCACCAAAACATTTTTCTAAGCACTAAAAAAACGCCCAAGCACCAAATCGTCCTTTTCGCCACTTAAAATTAAATTTTGAGCAGTCAATTTAAAGCTGAAAGCACTGATTTGGCAACGCTGAACCTACAGTTTAGTGCCGTATCTGAAGGGCAATTTGTTTTGATTTGTTTTCTGGAGACAACAATACTCTCGGATGTTTGTCAGACGTTCACGAGAAGTGGGACCGTGAAGAAACTTTTGGTGTTTTCTGGGACTCGAACTTGGAACCTCACGTGCAGTGGTCCGACACCCTAACCACTTAGGCCACGACGTCCACTCATTAGAAAAGTTCAGTAAAATACACTCAATTTATAAGATAAGATCCCGTGGTAGGAATATTTATAACATGAGTACACCCCCTCATAAGTCCTATTTGTACAAGTGCAAGAAAAGCCCACACGATTTCCAGCATTAATGTAAAATCTCACAGTAAAGGGTTGACAATTTACACTCATAATTTTCATGGCAAACATTTTTAGATTTATTCGCTTATACAGTAGAGAAACTACTGAGAGTAGGTATCAAGACAGTCGTCTTCTTACAATATTCAGAAAATCAAGAATTTATCGCCGCCTATATTGAAGAAAATAAATAAATCTGTTGACAGCCATTTAATTTACGAGACTAAACCAGATGTTCGTGTAATGTAAACAATTTTAATAAATTAGTAAAAAAAAAAAAATGTGCCGCACAGTTTTTATTACTTGTTAAATTATTCAAGAGCTTTCAGCTGAAAGAAGTAAAATAAATGCATTTGTCTCTGCCTCTGGGGACATAAAACTGAAAGCATTAAAAAAACTGCAACCACTTTCGACAAATTACATAAATTCACCATAGGCCCAGTTGACTGAAATTACATCTTAAGATTGGATTCTGTTACAAGATGTAGTTGACCATGACTGATAATGACATCCTTTTATATTTTGATGAAAAGCACAGGAATAAAATTTTGTATATGAAAAATATAAGGAATAATACGAGTACTAACCGTGAATATTGAAATCTGAAATCGCATTTACCAACAACATTGCTAACGTTGCAAGATTTTTGCGATTTATTGCCTAAGGCTGCTATATATCATATACATATATTGGGCAATGTTTTTTGCCATAAAAAAATAAATAAAATAATTGCAATTTTTCCAATCACAAACATTGATAATAGTAAGAAGTCCCTTTTATAAAAAAAGGGTGTTTTCTTGGAGTGATAACTGCTTAGCAAGCTGTCAAATTTGGCAGATGTGAGTGACATTTTTGTTCAGTATACTTTGGCAAATCATCATGGAAAGACTTACGCCTCAACAATGCTTACGGAAATTTATTTCCAAAATTCATGTTCTGTTCGGCAATCTTAAAGAGCCTTTTGTCTATTTTTTGGTGAACGTCATCGTCCGTCTGAGCATCGTCAAACCATCAATAAATTAATATCAACGTATACACTAATGGACTATACCCATCCAGTACGGCCTCGTCCAGAAAAATTGAGGGTTTGGTGCAGTCGCGAGCTCACGTTACGGTCAATGGAGATCGATACCAGACTATGCTCAATGTAAATTTCTTTAAAAATATGGATGTTGAAAATGTAATTTCGCGAAATGCACCTATCAATTAACCTCCGAGATTATGCGATTCAACACCTCCCGACTATTTTCTTTAGGGTCACCTGAAAGCATTGGTTTCTGATGTACCAGCAACTATTGACCACTTGGAAGAAAATATTGTGACTGCTGTTCACGATGAACAGGGCAATTTGCTCTAAAAATTGGACTGACAGAACTACCTTTGAAAAATGGTATTCAAGCATGGAATATCAACAATTTTTAATCAAACAAAGTGAAAACATGGCCATTTAATTGATTCTTGTATATATATGTTTCATTTCAATTTAAACTTCTCACGTCCGAAAAAAAACACTCTTTACAAGCAAGGGAGTTGGAATTGGAACTCGAATTTTATATGTTCCCTAAAAAAATAAAGCAAAAGGAAGCTTCATAAGGTCGCTGAAAATTATAATTCAACGAATTTACAGAATATTTGTAGGGCTTGAGCTAGAACATATAAAATTTGGAAAACCCTTTCTTTTCTTTTAAAATGACTCGACTGTTATGATCAAAAAATATGATATAGAAAAATATTATGAAAGTTAAGTAACTCACTACATCTTCTATATACAATAAAGTAAGACCGCGCATAATTCGAGAACGGATCGTCGAATTTGAGCTGTCTTTTTTTATTGTATTCGTTTCCGCCCAAAGAAATTTTAAACGAAAATTGGAAAATTCGGAATTGGGGAATTTTCTTTTTTTTTCATTTTGACAAAAAATCAATTTTGGGCGGAACAAAGTTCGCCGGGTCCCCTAGTACATTATACGTCTAAGTCATTCCATATTTACGTTTTTCAGAAGCCGCTGGTAAACCTGCCCATAAAGCGGGCTGCCCCTTCTAAGCCTACCCTTAAAGCGGACTGGATCCCTCCCAAGCATGCCCATAAAGCGGACTACCTCCTTCAAAGCCTGCCCTTAAAGCGGACTGGATCCGTTCCAAGCCTGCCCATAAAGCGGACTGGACCCTGGTAAGCCTGCCCATAAAGCGGAATGCCCCTTCCAAGCCTTCCCTTAAAGCGGACTGTATCCTTTCCAAGCCTGCCCAAAAAGCAGACTGGATTCTTTCCAAGCCTGCCCATAAAGCAGACTGCCCCCTTCCTTCTCTGCCCTTAAAGCGGACTGGATCCTTCCCAAGCGTGCCCATAAAGCGGGCAATCCTCTCGCAAGCATGCCGTTAAAGCGAACTGGATCCATTCCAAACCTGCCCATAAAGCGCACTGCCCCCTTCCAAGCCTACCAATAACGCAGACTGCCCCTTCCAAGTCTGCTCTTAAAGCGCACCGGATCCTTTCCAAGTATGTCCATAAAGGACTGGATCCTGGTAAGCCTGCCCATGAAGTGAGTTTGATTTCCAAAAGGGTTTTATTGACTGAACTGGGATTCGAGTGTGGCCAGTTTTAAACAGATTGCTGTAACCATCGGGGACCGTTGCACCATAATGAGTTATCCTTCAGGTTTATGGGAATGACTCCGCGTGTATAAATCAGTAAAACATCCGTGGAAATGACATGACCCCATGATCTGGTATTGGAATTTTTTTTAAATTTCCGCGGTTGTGTTGGACACGAAAGCTTTCCAGGTGCATTGAGGTTTTTGTAACCATGCTAGCACTATGGTAGACTCTGTCCATAAAAACACTTCGTCCTGATTAATGATGAAATTTTCTAAAGTGGAACGTATCATATTGGACACCAGGACTGCATCTAGCAGTTCAAGGCGTGGCAATGGAACAGGGTTAACTGGAGCAACCTTTGTTTTGCCCACAGCAAATGTGAGGAAAAAGAGGTTTCGCTGTATAAGATACGTATGTAAATGGCAGCAGAGTAGGCCTTTTCTGAAGAATCACATAAGCCATAAATTTCCATAGAAGCCCAGGGAATATAGTCTACCCATCGGTGAACGCTAATAAATTGAATGTCGGGAAAGTTATGTAGAAAATTGGTCCACGATCGCTGTATGGAAACCGTAAGGCTTTCATCCCAACCTATCTGATCTTTCCAAATTCGTTGCATTATAATTTTTGACGTGATAATTAATGGAGCTAACTAGCCCGCAGGATCATAAAGCTTCGCTATGGCTGAAAGCACAGCTCATTTGGTGTCTGAATACGTAAATGATTCAGTTTTGATGGTGAAGAAAAACCTATCGATTTCAGCATTTCAGTAGATTCAGCCATAGAGTTTTGGTCATACTGGTCTTCTCGATTTCTAAAAAATCCTTGTAATAGTATATTTTTTGGGACTATTATTTGCATAATTATAATCTAAATGCTGGCGTACACCAGTGCGATAGCGCTAACGGGAGCGATTGCGATCTATCGCAACCTTTGTTTGCATAGACAGACTTCTATCACTTCCCGACTTTTTGGCAATTTCAATTTTAACTGCATGAATTAAATTTGATACATGGGTTGCTGTATTTTTAGAATGTATTCTTTAAGTATTTGATGTTCACATGAATTAGTTGAAAACTAGCGCCACATAGGTTAAGTACATTCGACCTAGACGTGTATTATAAATCTTCCTGAAGGAAAGAGGTTTACCTATCTTAATTAATTTTATAAAAAAAATTTAGGACTATCAAATTCTGAATTCAATGAGTATGCATTTGTCTGCCTCTTTGCAGAAGTAGAAACGGTATACTACAGAAAGGTTACAATAGAATAAATTCGAGAATATAAACTTGAAATCGAATTCATTATTTATTATAACTGCAAAGCAATCCTTTTCCTTCTCTCACCGAAGTTTCACAATTTGAGAGCTCATTGGCAAAAGTCCAGTTTTAAGAGCAGAGAATTCAATTGTTAATAAACTGTTAATAATAAATCTACAAGTTACGACAAATACACAAAAATTGTCTATTAGATTTAATAACAACAGTACAAACAACAAAAATTGTTTAAGATAAGGTTGTAAGAAAATTTATGGGGCAAGAACAGATTTATGAACTATACTTCAAGTGATAGTATCAAAAACTATTTCATGTATTTTAAAAAACACATGAAAAGTATCTCTGTGTTGGGTGCCGGGGAATAGGAACAACTATACCCATCCTGCCGGACAAAGGCTCCTTAGGTATACCAATCGCTACTTGCAAACTCAAATTTAGGCTGGATGCTATCGAGAGTACGAATCTTAGGTGGACAAGTGGACCCACATGTCTAGCGACAAAACAAATTTGGCCGAAGCTGGATCTAAAACGTTCTAAGAATTTAATTTCTCTCAACAGATTGCATATCGGCGCTATAATAGGTGTCATCACTGGACACTGTCTAATAGGCAAGCATGCTGCAAGGCTAGGCGTTTTTGCGAACGACTTTTGTTTCTGCCCAGCTCTCTCTCGTAGAAGAAAGCTTCACCTAGGAGCCCCCTATATGTATTAGCCCAAAGCCCAAGAAAAATACGTGTCATTCACGCACAGCTACTACTTTTCGACTGTTTATATTTTCATTATTAACGGACCCGACATTCGACCATCGGATCTACGGATTACGTTATTCGTTAACTATAAAAAACATCACCTACTATCAGGAAATTGAACCACCACAAGCAGTTCATTAAAACTTTTACTTGACTAGCTTTTCATGTAACAAGCCAAATTCGTCCAGTAATTCGATGCATGAAAAAACATAAAATTCACTCCTTCGACCACATCAAAGGAAATATTAATAAAGTTAGCGATTTTCAAGACAATCTATGTATACATATGTATACATCGTTATACGACATGGATGCCACAATTTCTCTTTGTTGGTACCCATGCAATAGAAGATACGTACCCACTAATTCTATGTAAAATTCTGTGTAATTCGTTTGAATTTTATGACAAACAAAACACCCCTAAGCCCTGACGTAAACAATGAAAGAGCAACGGTCTAACTATACCACAGTAATGAATAAAATAAATCAACAGAAATAGACTTCCAAATGAACAACACACATCGTCGAAACAAAGGATCATAATAAAAGAAATTAAATTTCATTCAAAACAAATAGATGCACTCATAAACTTTCTGGTAACAAACATCTCTTCATTCAGCAGTCAAAAACATGTCCTTCGCCCATAAATGTAATAGACTACACAAAACAGCAAACAAGGAAACTTTTTTGCATTTCATATATTAAAAGCATATGAGTATCCTGCATAAACTTGTTTATTATTAAATAATCAAATTCAAATGCAATCCGAAGAAGTTCTGAAAGCTGTTGTCGAAAGGCACCAAGCGAAGCGAATATCCTTTTGTAAATTACTGTTAATTGCTTATGTCTATACGATATTAATATATATGTACTTCATTAACAAGACTTCGGAAAATGTAATCCTTTTGAGATTTTACAGAAACGCATTCAAGAGTTTCTGTAAAATCAAATTGCAAGCATGTTTGGTTTCACTAGAGCAGTTCAATGAAAATGAAATGATTAAATGTGTGTATGGTAACGGCTCTAATCGTCGGCCACCTAACTTTATTTTTTCACTTTGATCTTGTCCAGTTACTAAAATATTTGACGAAAAACGATTAAAAACATATCATTGAATGTTGAAACAAATATTAATAGAAAAAAAAAGAGAATTTTTAATTAAACCCTTACTGTTTTCTAGAAACGACCAAATTAATGAAGAAAGTCATACGAGGGTTGCTACGTAAGTTTTGAGATATGGAAATACCAGTGTGAATATGTCAAATCTGACATTGTCATCGTTAAGTTTGTTATTTGTAATAGTAATCGTACTCAGAATGTTTTGTCATACGAATGCTATTTGTGTTGTGTACAGGTACTTGAAATATTCAGCGTGGTCAAAAAATGGAATTAGATGGTGAACATTTTCGTGCGATGATTTTTTATGACTTTCGACGTGGATTAAACCAACAGTAGTGTGCCGATTAACTCGTTTCGACTTTTGGTAATGAAGCACCATCTTGAGCCACTGTGTTGCTGGTTTTCCGAATTCAATCGTGGTCGCACTTCGCTAAAGGACGAATTTGTGAAGGCCGTCCAAAATCGGTGGTTGTGCGAGAAAAAACGGATGCTGTGCGTGAACTGATGTTGCAAGATCGTTGTGTGATAAACCATAAGATTGAGACATGCTTGGGCATTAGTTTCACATTTAATATTGTATGAACATTTGGCCGTCAAAAAAGATGTGTTCGCGTTGGATACCGCATAATTTGACAATCGCTCAAAAAAAGGCTCGGGTCGATTTGTGCCAAGAAATGTTGAAAAAATTCAACCGCGGTGCTTCAAATAACGTCGCTAAAATCATAACAGGCGACGAATCATGGATCTATGCATATGAACCCGCAACTAAACAACAATCGACTGTATGGTTTTTTCAAGACGAGCCAAATCCAACAAAAGTTGTTCGCGCATGAAGCACTTCGAAGCAAATGGTCGCCTGTTTTTTCGGAAGAATTGCACATGTCGCCACCGTACTATTAGACCAACGTATAACGGTCAATTTTGACTGGTACACCACCATTTGTTTGCCAGAAGTGTTCGAAAAAATAAGGGAAACCAATCGCAGAAGACGAATCATTCTCCACCACGACAATGCAAGCTCTCACACATCGGCTCATGTTGTGAATTTTTGAGCATTCAAAACACCGAATCGATGGGTCACCCACCGTACAGTAGTGATTTCGCACCCAGTGACTTCCTCTTATTCCCGCAGATCAAAAATAAAATGCGAGGTCAACGTTTTTCGATGCCTGAAGAAGCGGTTGATGCGTTCAAATCACATCTCAATCGGAGTGGAAAATGTGCTTCGAAAATTGGTTCGAACGGATGCAAAAGTATATTCATCTTCATCGAGAATATTTTGAAAAACAATAAAGCCATTTTCTATTGCATATATTTTTTTTTACTTTTCTATCTCAAAACTTAAGTAGCAACCTACGTATTACCCTAGTGGTCAGCCACCAAATTTTAGTGGTCGGCCATAAAAGTTCTAGCCAGGTCCAATCAATCGATGAAAAGAACATATTCAATGATCATTTAAGGCTTTATTTGAAAGCAAAACATTTTAATAAATAATATTCTATTATTTTGTATAGCATAGAATAAAAAAAATCATAAAAAAAAAGAAACACAAAGTTGGCACCGGTTTGTTGAGAGACTATGTTGGTATCCAATCATACTACTTATTTTTCTTTTTGCTTATGTAGTAATATTTAAATAATTGGTATTAATCTTAAAAATAAAGTTATTGAATAGCTTAAGAAATTAACAATGTTTAAAAATAAAATAACAAAAAATACATACTTAAGCATAAAAGGAACTTTAAAAATGTCTGCATAGAGCGGATTTATAGCTAGATTTCTAATAAAAAATAATTTAAATTGCACAATAGTGACAAATAAAATCTGAGTTTGATGCTTCTGCGTAACTGAGTTCTTTCAAGGAAGTATTGTACATTTGAGGTGGAATCCCGAAGGACAAGAATCACAACCTATATATTTCAGATTATCATCCTCAACATCACTTATAAGTTTTTCAAAACAATTCTTGCAGATTTATACAGCTTTGAGGCTGTTGTTGAACTTTGTTTGGGTATAATTCCTCTTTTCGGCTTACCTCTAGGTTGTTTCTATTTAAGACGTTCTTCATTCCGCCATAATAGTGCTTCCTGTTCCGGTTGTTTTTCCGCTCTTTGCTCAAAAAAACGTCCCACCAACCTTGCGAGGATATAGCACTTGGAGACCTTGTACACTCTTTGGATTTCCTTTTGGTTTAGGATAAAGTAGGTGGGTCGCTATTGCATGTGATACGCCTGACCGTGCGCTTGGTGATGAAGTTACAGTGACATCTGAAGTTGAACAGGATAGTATTTTGTTTATTTCTAAATCTTCCTTTCGATTTGTTGACGTTTCAGCTACGTGTAATACTCCTTCGTCGTCTATATCAAAGATGCCTGATGGTATTTCAATATCACCTAGTGTAACGTTCAAAAGCGATATTGTTGATATGGCATTTTTCTCCCCTTCATTGTCAGGTCCTTCTTCTGGAAAGCAGTCTGGTTCTCCTTGTATATGTTCTTATGAGGTGTGCGGTAACTCTTTTGGAGCAGGAATAATTTCCTTCGGATCGCACATAGGCTCTGCTGGCAAACGAGGTTGAGCATCTGGTACATTAGATGATCTTTCCAAGTTGCGGGCTAAATCTTGTGTCAATGTTTCTTCTCGAAAGTTTACTAGATCTCCCGGCTTGCTCTCCTAAAATACTGCATGCCTCCTCCAGGATGCGGGCCAATTCTTCGTCACATATGTTTTTTGTAGAACAAGATGATACATTTGGTATGGTCGATGTTGCAGTTATAACTTTAACTATGTCATCAGGATTCAGTCTGCATTTACGAAATTTTGAGGACAACTCCAAAACAACTTCAGCAGCAATTTTATACCTGTCAGATAAGCACATTTCAGACTGAATGCTACTACAAACGTTGACTGCAGTCGTCTTTACACACCTGGTATAATCCACAGCATTCGGATCTAATGGGTGCATGCCACACTTACGGAATCCGTTTTAAATTGTCTCACTTATATTTTTATTACCCAGAAGCGCTTTTTGCAACAAAGGACAAACATATTTTTTCGTAAGAATAACACCAGGATTCTCTTTTTTACAGGAATGCACTGTTTGTTTCCAATTAGATTTTAATGCTTGAAGAGGCTAACATCGACAGGTTGCATAATATGAGAGGTATTAGGTGGCAAAGCATAGAGTATGATGTTTCTCTCACTGCAAAATTCGCTAAACTTCATTGGAGGATGGGACTTATGCCCATCTCCGAATAATATAACTGGCCTTTTGACATTTTCCTGTTCAAGCCACTTATCGACACTATTAGCCAGGTATTCAAAAAAGGTCTCACTCTTCACCCACCCACTTTCGGTTCGACTCAAAAACCAATGTTCTGGCATGCTATTGACAATATCGTTTGGTGGTCTACGATATGGAAAAATTACAATGGGAGAAAGCATCATCCATCCGCAGAAAAAACAATAAGAACAGTGATCGTGTCTTTTTCATGAGCAGTACTTATTTGATACACATTTCTGTATCCTTTCGGTGCAATAACTTTGCCTGTTTTTGGACAAAGACAAAAGCTAGATTCATCCCCATTTAGTATCCGAGACGGATCTTGCATAATATCTTCGTGTCCTGTATTCTTAAGATATTCTGTGAGCTCCAAGAACCACCTTCGTATAGATTCCTCAGAAATAATTGCTCTGGCTTTGCTTATTCCTTCAGCTTCTCTTGAAGCAAGTACACGATTGCGTTTTCAAAATAAAGAAACCAATTTTTTCCAGGCCTGCAATCTTTGAAGGGTGTTTTTCTTTTACTTTTACTATTTTAATTATCTTCTGAACAGTGTCAACAAGATCTCTCTTTTCAGAGGGAAACCGCACTTACTTGGATTAATTATCCATTCTGTAATTTTCTTTTCCTCATTTGCTGAAAGGTAAAATTCTGGTCCAAACCTCGAAACGTCAAACAGTAATTTTGCCGTGAAAGCAATCTTGAATTGTTGTCCTAGGAATTCCGTAGGTTGCGTCGGCTTTTCTTATGCTCAAAGTATTATTTTTTATGTCACGAAGAGCCAAGGCCATTTTTTCTTTATCTGGAACTTTATTTGATCTACTTGTTGTTTTTATTTGGCAAGATTTTTTATTTGCTTCCTTCCTGAGTTCGTTTTCCATTTTTTGATTTCTAAACGAAATTTTAAATCGCAGTAAATTACACAAATAGGCCGATACCAATCAAAATAGCTTCAGCGCCCGAACACTAGCTTCGGAATTTTAATAGTCGGCCGGCAGTGCACCGATAACTTTAATACCCGGCCGAGTACTAAAATTTTTCAAACACTTGTTTGCTTAACGGTGAAATCAGAGCAATGCATAAATAAACTTTCAATATTGTACGTCAAAAGATACATTTAAGCTATTGTGCATTTTTTTAGTGCTCGGCCTTCCCAGGCCTTGATGTCCAGATACATACATGTTTGTACATTAAGTGATTATGGGCTTGTCTTAGAGCAATTCCGTTAAAATAGAAATTCGAAGCTAAACATTTGAAATATAGACTTCATTTAACGGAAAACTTTCTTAAAAAATATACATATTTTCTCATAACTTATGACGTATAGCCAGACAGGTAACAAACTCACTCGGTTGGTAAATTTTAGTCAAAGTTATATCCTTTGACTGGCAATCTAATTTGTTACTTTTTTTTCTTTTTTTTTGCTGTTTGGGTTTTCAGTATACGTGGATGGGTAGATAAACATCTTAATGCGTGTGAAGATGTCGCTCATATATCTTAAAGTACGTGACAAGAAGTCATACAAAGTTTGATGGTATGCTGAGAGGCTAAAGGCGTAAACATTTCATCAACACTTTGATGTGAAATGCGTCAGCTGAAAGGAAGTTATGAGGATTAGGTACGACAACATTTTGGGAATGAAATAAAATTGAATAATCTTCTAAAGGCTCGTGCAGTACAGATATAAGAGTATAATACACTTATAGAAACACGTGAATGATTTTTATCTAAAATTGTATCTGCGCCGTTTGACTCTTCTAAATATAAATTTCTTAAGGCACTGTGGACTGTGGAGTGAGCTAAAAATTCAACTTTAAAACATCATCAGGTTATCCTCTGTTTCTATCGTACGACTGAAAAGTTAAAATATTTTGCCATTTTATTGGTTTTTCACGGCCAATTCTACTCAGCGATGTGCTCAGTATTTATTTTGCTTTTTAAGTGTGGGATAGCTCTCAGATATTTCTGTTTGCAGCATCAGTCGGATAATAACCAGAATTTTAATTACATTCATACTGTGTATACAGCGGCACGAATGTAAGACATTAATTAATCGAAGTTTGTTCTTTCTGTACTCATCAAAAAAATTTCTCGATTATAGGTAGGTATATCTTTTAGACACATACATAATTAAATGTTATATCGGGTGGACTTGTCCCTGCACTCTATTTCGAATAAACTACAGTTATATTTGTAATGAATCTTAACTAGATGTAAGTTACATAAAATGTTTGGCAATATTTATTTTCGTTTAAATTTCTATTTCTAAGGAACGATTAGATGGCTTACACGCGAAGGCAATAGGCAGACAGCGGTATCATGCCGTTAACTAGAACGAACAAATTTCGAAAATCAATTAGATAAAACTCGAATGCAAAAATCTCGAATGTTACAAAATCTAGAAAGTACATAAATCTCGAAAAAAAATTCCGCAATTTTTAAAATCCTTTCATTTTACTGCGAAATTTGTTACCCACCGCCTAGCGGCACCCTCAGCACCTGCATGTGAGGCCGAAGGCCGTCCGGTGTATTCGTATACGAAGAATTCCCCATAAAAGGGTGGCAATGGTGTATGCAGTGGATAGCTCGTTAATAAATTTTTGTACCTGCAATGAGCAGGTTTTATTAAATTTCCATGAACATATACGTATTCTTTATGCATTTATGCATAATTTTATAAAAAAAATTACATTTATTGAAGCCAAGTCCGTGGACATCACATACAAAAATTGATTCCAAACAATTTACTACATTTTGTGTATAAATAACGTACGTGCGAAAATATTGCTCTCGTAAGACGATACAGTGTTTTTGATATGTTATTAGACGGTTATATTACCGAAAAACTGCTTTATTACCATGAATTCGGTATCCTGAAAAAAACAAATGTAAAACACGAAAGCCAAACTAGAGTGAAAGGGAAAAAATAAAACAAGCGATGTCTTAAAAACATATCTGTAACCATAAAACTAGACGTCGCTGTCAAAAATAGATGTCGTATGGCACCTCTTTTCTATAGCAATTGACGAAAAACGTATATACATATTAGGTTGTACCACATAAAATGTCCCATTTTCGCTCAGTCCGAAATAAGAAGCTCTCGAGTGAACATCTGTGCCAGAACGTGCAATTTTCTTTTTTTATAAGCTAAAGTGGTACGTGTGTTTGACGTGTGAAACTTTTAGGGTGATTGCACAAAGCATGGGAGTATCCCCCATGACAATAAGTCGACACCTTTCTCTCATAGGAAAGGTAAAGAAACTCGATAACTGGGTACCACATGAACTGAACGAGTCCCAAAAACTATGGCGCCTAGAAATCTGCTCATCGCTTAGATTAATAAACCAAACTAATCCGTATAATCACCTGTGATGAAAAGTGGATTTTGTATAACAACCGTAAAACACCTGTGCAGTGGTTGGATGCAGACGAAAAACCAAAGCAAACCCCCAAACCCAATCTTCACCCAAAAGTTATGGTGACAATCTAGTGGACATCGAAAGGACCAATCCACTTTTCATTTCTTCAACCAGGAGAAACGATAAACGATATTAAGTATTGTGATGAAATTGACATATTGCATGCAAAATTGCCTGAAAAGCATCCCGTGTTGGCCAATAGACACGGTCCGATCCTATTGCATGACAATGCTAGACCCCATACTTCACGCGAAATGGTGAAAAAACTGTTTCAGTTGGGATTTGAAATTCTTCCGCATCCACCGTACTCTCCTGATCTTTCCCCAAAGAACTACCACCTTTTCCGCAATCTGGATTGATTTTGCCGGCAGAAGGTCTTCCGGAACCGAGCAGAGGTCATAAAAGCCCTTGAAGATTTCAATGCCTCAAAAAGTCAGCACTTCTACGATAAGGGAACATTTGACCTTGTATCACTTTGGAAGAATGTCATAGATGCCAACGGATCCTATTTTGATTAAATAAAAATTTACAAAAAAATAAAATTGGCTTTTAAAATCGGATATTTCATGTGGTACATCCTTATACATGTATTATCACTCACACCTGTAAATTTTGATCTATTAATTTGACGTGTGAATATTTTCTTTTTGTCCTTGAATATTTTCTTTCAATTTAAACAAATTTTGCAAGAAAAGGGATAGAAGTTTCAACCCAAAATGCATACAAAATTGTTGCAAATCATTCTGAATGAATTTTGTGCAATTATTTGCTTATATATAGTGGCAAGCAAAACCGTTTGAATAAAAAACTTGAGGAATAACAGTTTCAAACAATAAAATGGCCCGTACAGAGCCCTGATTTAAACCCAATTAAAATGTATAGGCGCTAGTAAAAAAACGGCTATAGCGGTATGAAGAGATGTGAAGGATTCTTGACCAACTTTGGGAGATGGTACAAAGGGAATGGGTGGGTATTTCCCACGAAATAATAGGAAAATTCGTAGAAAGCGTAGATAAAAATAAGGCGCTTTGGAAAAAAATATTAAGAAATTAAAGATTAAAAAGAAAAAGCAAATCGTGCAAAACTGAAAGAATCCACATACCAATTTTTTTTTTTAGTAAGTGGTAAAAAAAATATGAAGTTTTTGTTCTTTATTATACAATGTAGATTATTATAGGCTTACTACTTATAATAACAACTTTGTACGAAAGAAAATAAATTAATTATGTATTAATTTCCGTATTTTTAATATTATTTGACCAGTTTTGCCACTGTATGAATGTATGTGATAAACATGCGAAAATTGTCATTACATTTCTGTCATACGATAAAATTTGTTTCTTTTCTACTCGTGGTGTTTTAAATAATTGTATCTCTTTCCAGTCTTCCAATTTTTTTTTCTGCGACGACAATATAAACTGAGACGCTCAGAATAAGAGCAAACTGTTTCAACCGGCGAAACTCATGTCACTAAGGATATAGAGCATAAGAGAGTGGCAAGAACGTTGGAACGCCTCCGAAAAGAGTAAGTGGACGTACGTGCTCATACCTCAGTTTAAAACCATGGATAAAAAGACGGCATGGTGAAGTAGGGTTTCACCTAACCCAGTTGCTGACAGGTCATGGATGCTTCCGATCATACCTGCATAAATAGCCCCTACTGTCCACGATGTGCTGACTGCATTGAAAACACCGAACATGTGTTTTTTCGATGCCCAAGGTTTATAGACGAGAGAAAAACATTGAGGCAGAAATTAGGCATGGAACTAACCCCTGAAAAAATAGTTGGTGAAATGCTTAAGAGCAAAAACGCTTGGGACGCAGTGACTGAAATTTCTAAAACTATAATGAGCAAATTAAGACTATTAGAACGTGAGAGAAAAGAGTCCAATAGGACTAACACGAATACATATGACAACTAAGTCACAAACCCCCCTATGATGAAATGCTAAGAAGGTGGTACCGTAGGGAGAAATGGTAAGAAGGAAGAAGGGGTTAGTGGGTAAAAGCCCCACACTGTTACAGTTTCGTCTTTTGAAGATTACCACCACCCAGGGTAAAAAAAAAAAAATGTTTGGAATTGGGAAAATTTGATTAAGTACCCACGCTGAAGGATATACGAGCACTGCCATTGGTAAGATAATGAATGAAAATACCTTGGACGAGGAAAATACTGATCGGAGATATCGCGTAAGTGTACCAGAAGTGGTCTGATCAACTTCGGCAGATATAATTGGGACAAATACTTTTAGCTCGACTGGGTTGTGATTTGTGGGCCTCAACGACCGACTAAGAATCACATGACAGGGCCTACCCGTAGAGTAAATTAGGCTAAAGCAATGGAGGACATTTTATATGGAGAAGTATTTGCAGCGCTCCTCAAGTGATAAAAAACTAATCAACAAGCACTTGGATTTGTAAACAGGCATCTCTGTTTTCCAGTTCAATTTGTGAATAACGTATTTGGTAAACTTTCTTTAAGCCCTTTATATTCTTTCCGAATGACTTATATAGTAATACGTGTATTTGCAGCAAACAGAGGTGCAGTACTCCAAAACAGTTGTAAGCAGTGAGATGCACAATGATTTTAGTGCGTAGGGATCAGTAACTTTTCTACTACTTCCTTTAACAAAACCAAGCATTGAACTTGCTTTGCTTATAGCGTAGTCTATGTGTCTATGTCAGTGAAAACGTAAGGTTCTGTCTAATATAGTGCCAAGAATTTTCTTGCCGTCATTTCTCTCAATCAAGTATTATCGAAGCTATATCTAAATATTAAAGGCTTAGAATATGTATAACAAAAGAAAGTTTGCATTTTGAGATGTTCAAATGCAAATAATTAATTTTGCACTATTGACTTAATCTGGATAAACCATTATTTAGAATGACAGAATCGTGTACAGAAGCAATCGTACGGGGTACAACTTTAAATCATCCGCAAAAAACAACCAAAGTAAAAGTTTAAAAATTGACGGAATATCATAAATGAAAAGCAGCAAACGTAAAGGTCCTAGATGACTGCTCTGTGGTACGCCAGATGTCACAGTAATATGAACTAACAAACAAGCATCTATTTTCACATTATTGCATCACATTAGTCAAGTAGTAAGATGTAATTCATTTTAAAAGACTAGAACGAAAACCTAAGCGCTATAATTTTTGTAATAAATCCTTATGGCTGACTCTATTAAACGCTTGGGCAAAGCTAGTCAAAATATCGATCTGCAACCTATTTTCAGAATCTGTGGCTATATGGTTAGTTAAACAAACAAAACTGTAGGTCCCTTCCATTCGTGCGAAAAATATAACGCACGCAATACGAGTGGTTGCGAGAAGCTAGGCATAGGCACTTAATGAGCTGTTGCGCCAAATATGTATATATTTATGATAGAACATTTTCCTCCTCTATAATATCCATCTCAATGGACTCTAAGTCAAATACTTCAGTTATGGTAGGTAAGTCTTGGGAGAGAAGAAAATCAGATTGATTTGAAATAGGTTGCAAACATGTTACAAATTATGGATGCATTGCTGGTAATTGTGCATTCTTAGCTCATCCAGTTTGGAAGGCCGTTAGTCTTACGTGTCAATCTAGATTTGGCTGTTAGAACGTAGTCGCAGTATACAAATTCATTACGGAAATTGAATTCCCGCTGTCGGGCAAGGTAGCTATCGCGAAACTCCATATTTTCTTTATTAAGCTCTGTATATTGTCTTATTTCTTTAATTAAGATAATCTTTTATTAAACCATATAGGATTTGAGTTCTGTCTGATACTTTTTAAGGGACAAATTGAAAAATCGCACGATTAAGAAAGACAATAAAGGATTCGTATGCATTTTTAAAAAAGGAGGTGTCAAATGTATTATAGTATCCCAGAACACGGCAGCTAAATATACGCTAATTGCATCAAGGTCTGCATTTTATAATTATAAATAATGGAGTTTTTGAACTCTTTTTCTTACTATAAGCGTAGGAGCTAATATTTGCATCTACACCTGGATGATGAATTGAATTTTCAGTAATAGGAAAATTAAATATGTCAACACTAAAATTAAATTCCTTGTCTAGAAACATTAGCTTAAGTATGCGATTCGGGCTATTAGAGTGACTATTAATCTGATTTAGATCATAATTGCTGAACAAATTAATTACTGACGATTCTATCAGTGTAGTTACAATAAACGGTATTAGGCATTTTTCATCTGGATCCAAAATCCAATTAATGCCACCTATATTAAAGACACCCGTGCATATAATGTGATGTGAACTATCATATTTTTGTATATGCAGCTCATACAGTTCGAATAAGCTCTTCGGAGGAATGTAGCTAATCATCAAAATTAATTCAAATGCACAATCGAACTTAATGCTAATTATTAACTCGTACCAACTATATTCGAAGACGTAGGCAAGGAGTTCGATTTTAATTAGATTTGTCTATATGCTAATGAAAACCGAATAGCAACTAATACTCCACCACCAGTTTCTTTACCAGTTAAAAGTAAGCTACGATCTTTTCTAAATACTGTATAATTATTCATGTTAAATAATTCTGATATTTTCTTTCTTTCTTTCTTTTTTTATTTCATCTAACAGAGTATAATAATCTCTTACAGACTAAATAACAAAATTAAGAAGTATTTTGGATACAAAACAAACATTCATAAAATAAACTCATACAATTATTTTATTTTAAATAAATAAGAAAGGAAGCTTAACAATCAAACATTATCAGATAAGATTAATAGTAGATTATTTTTAAATTTAAGTCTGGAACAATTAAGAAAAATATCTATTGATGCTAATATAGAGTTAACTTCAGTGATGCAACGAGCAATTGGCTCATTTTGACCGTAATTAGTCCGGTGTATACTTTCACGGAAGTGGAACTGAGCGCGTAGCATTCGAGAAGGAGAATAAAAATCAAGCATAGATAGCAAGGTAGGACACTGAATTTGATAATGAATTAAGTCTCTGACCAGCATAACGCAAAAATATTTACGACGACATTCTAAAGTATTTAAGTTAAATAACAATAATCTGGTTTTATAGGAAGGCGTTTCGATACGCTAATTTAGTTTGAAAAATAAAAATCTAGTAAAACTTCTCTGTACTCTTTCAATTCGATAGGAGTGCAAATTGTAAGAAGGATTCCAAATAACACTGCAATACTCCAAGTGGGGTCTAACTAAAGAAATGAAAAGAGTTTTCAGTGTGTAGGGATCAGTAAAATCTCTTGAGTTACGTTTAAGGAAACCTAGCAGAGAATTAGCCTTGCACACAATATAGTCAATGTGTTCATTGAAAGTTAGGCGAGGATCAAGCAAAATACCCAGGTCCTTTTTTGAGGTCACTCTATCAAGTGGACTGTTTTTAATGTAATAACAATGCAAAATGGAAGTAAAAGACCTAGAAAGTGTGAAGCATTGACACTTCGAAGTATTCAGGGGCAAATTGTTAACAACACACCATTTGTCCACTGCATTAATGTCTTCCTGCAAAAGATTACAATCGTTTTTAGTTTTAATTGCACGAAATATCTTTAGATCATCAGCAAACAAAAGACATTCAGAATGCTTGATGACGTCCGGAAGATCATTAATAAAAAGTAGGAATAACAACGGGCCAAGGTGGCTAGCTTGTGGGACGCCCGAAGTTACATTAATAGGTTTAGACAGAGTGTCATTAATTTTCACAAATTGGATCCGATTACTCAAATAAGACTCAATCCAATCAAGTAAATTTGAGTGGAAACCCAAGCAGGAAAGTTTCCTTATTAATGTTTTGTGGCTAACCCTATCGAATGCTTTTGCAAAATCAGTGAAAACCACATCAGTTTGCAGGCCGATCTCGAATTTTTTTATAACAAAATTGCAGAAAATCGACAAGTTTGTACATGTAGATCTGCCCTGAATAAACCCATGCTGCTGAACAGAAATAAAATTCTTTACTAAGGAAGACACCTTGTTTGTAATTAGCTTTTCAAACAATTTCGGAATGGAAGGGATCTTGCAAATAGGACGGTAATTGCTAACGTTTTGCTTAGGACCGGATTTATGGATCGGCACAATGTGAGATATTTTCCAAATATCTAAGAAACTTCCAGACGCGATTGATTTTGATAGGATAAGATGAAGTGGGAAAGATAAAGAAGTTGCACAGTTCTTAAGTAAGATAGGAGAAATACCATCAGGACCTTCACTTTTTACACCCTTAAGGTCAACAAGAGCTTTTTCAATATCTAATCTATCAAAATGCAAATCACCAAGGTTTATCATAGATTCCAAATTCGAAAAAGAATCAACTTGATCATTATTGCTATAAACTGAACTAAAATAGTCAGCAAAGTAATCACAAATCGCCTTAGTATCATTAGATGAAGAGTCATTAAAATACATAAGATTTGGTAACCCATTAGTATTTCTTTTGGAATTTATGAAGTTCCAGAAAAATTTGCTATTCGATTTTAATTTATTTTCACAGGATAATATGTAATAATATTAATTGCTTATCAGTTAACCAAGATTCAGTTAATGCTATAATATCATAAAGGCCTGATGAAATGAATAGATAAATAAATTTAAGTTTAGACTTACGTCCTCTGTACAGAATGACGATAAAGAACGCTCGCTGCTCCATCAAGGTCGGTAATGACCTCATAGGGACCCTTGATGTCAAAAAAGAAGATGACGTGCTTTCATGTCCATTTCTAGAATAGGTAACGTCGGCCAGCAACCTGTGTTACCGAACATTTTCCCGCTACAGAAACCGACACTATGATTCGGGTAAGGAACGATCACATGTTGACGACTTTTGGCTATTGTACCCGGACAAAGATAGGTTTCTGAAATGTAAAGACGCTCCTCGACGCAGGAAGCGAAAGTCCTTACAATGCCAGATTCCTTCAATTGGAAAATGAATTCATGCGATATAAATTGGATATTTTGGGGGCAAGTGAAATGAGATGGTTAGAAGCGGGCGAGTACCAGCCCCCTACGCGTAACACTGTACTACTCTATTCCGGAAGACCATCTGGAAGTCCTCGAGAATATGGAGTCAGACTGCTGCTAACAGCAACAGCACGCATGGGCCTAATTTCCTGGTGGCCTCATGCTGATAGGATTATGATGGCCAGATTCCGGACTAGAGTACGACGCGTCACCATTATACAGTGATATGTCCCAAGAAATGGCTTGTCTGAGGACGAGAAGGAGAGCTTCTAGAATCTTTTAAGGGCCGTCTTCAACACAATACCAAATGGAGACATTGTCATAGTGATGGAGGATTTGAATGACAAGGTAGGCAACGACATCGAAGCGCTCAAATATGTAATCGGGAAGTATGGACTAGGCAACCACAATGACAACGGCGAAAGGTTTGCCGATTTCTGCAATGCCAACCGCCTTGTGATAGGTGGCACCATGTTTGAGCACAAGACCTACCACAAAGTCAGCTGGGTTTTCAACGACAGGCAAGCAACCTCCAACCAAATTGATCATATTGCGATTAGCCGCCACTTTAGAAGTATTCTCCTGGACGTCCGAAACAGGCGAGGGGCAAATGTGGCGGATAGTACGAGATCAACATCTTATGATAGCTACTTTTCAACTACGCACTGCTGCAGTTCGAAGATGCGTCGACAACACAAGAATACCCAGGTTCAACATCGATAAACTTAGTGATCCCTCAGTGCGCCAACATTTTATGGAACACTTTTCGCAAGGTGTGGAAGCAATCAGCAGCTCACTGTCCGTAATCATCCAAGATCATTGGTGTGCTGTGAAAAATGTTTTTACATCTGGCGCTGAAAGAATTATCGGTCGATCGCAGGAAAGACATAGGGCGTGGCTTTCTGAGGATACCTGGAGACGGATTGACGAACGAAAACAGCTGAAAGCTCGCATTGCAGCTACTCCAGCAGCAAGGAGAAGCGAGCTAGGAGATGAGAGAAGTTCAGCGTAGCGTGCGACGTGACAGGCGCAACTACATCAACGCGCTGGCTGCAGAACCGGAAGATGCTGCACGGAGGTGCGACAGCAGGACCGTCTACAGAATCACCAAAGAGCTGACAGGTTGTCGAAGCTTCAGCCAATACCATGTGGACAGCCTAGACGGCTCCTTGCTCATTTCGGATGAGGACCAGCTCAAGAGATGGAAAGAGCATTTCCATCGATAGCGATATACTCCCAAATCAGACCGAATACGCACCACGACCCCCAGTAATGATGAAAGCACTATCGCGATCAAGGCACTCAAAACCAACAAGACGGTAGGACTTGATGGTATTCCAGCAGAGCTTTTACGGGCACAATCGGTAAAGAGAGTAGAGGATTTCCAGTATCTTGGGAGTATTGTCTCGATAGATGGCGGAACCGAACTGGATATAGCCAACAGGATCACAAAAGCAAAGTCCGCATTCGGGAAGTTGTCCAAAATATGGTAAAGCAATGCAATCAGTTTGAACACCAAGCTAAGACTGCTCCGCTCCAATATTGAATCCGTGCTGTTATATAGATGCAGCACGTGAAGAGTGACCACTACTATCAACAGAAAGCTGCAAACGTTCGTTAATAGGTGCCTGCGCAATATCTTAAGGATTTTCTGGCCCAATAGTATCTCTAACGAACACCTTTACTTGGGCACCGTGGCGTAAGTGGTTAGTGTGTCGGATCACTACGCATGAGGTTCCAAGTTCGAATCCCAGAAAATACGAAAAAGTTTTTTCACGGTCCCACCTCTCGCGAGCGTCTGACAAACATCCGAGAGTATTGTTGTCACGAAAAAGCTTCTCAAATCGCCGTTCGGATTCGGCAATAAACTGCAGGTTTCTTCCATTCGTCTGAAAAATATAACGCACACAACATGAGTGGTTGCGAGAAGCTAGGCCCTGGCACTTTAAAGAGCTGTTGCGCCAAATATTTGTATTTGTATTCTGAACACCTTTACGAGAGAACGGGTCAGGAACCAATAGGCACAACCATCCAACGACGGAAGTGGCAGTGGATTGGTCACACATTTCGAAAGGGTGACAGTTCCATAGCGAACCATGCTATGCAATGAAACCCTTTAATTCAGCATGGCAGAAAACCTGACGTTCCGAGAACATGGCGCAGAACAGTCGAGAAGGAGCAGTTGGTGGGAGCTCAGACACTTTGCCAGAAATCGTACACGATGGCGTAGTAGAGGCCCTAAGGCTCACTAGGGGATATAGGACATAAGTAAGTAAGTAACAGCCTTATCCGAAAACAGACATAAGATCGCTTTTACTATAGCCGTAAGTCATGACAAACAGTAATATTGACTCCACATTAAAGTATGTGAGATGACTCTCAAACCGGAACTCTCAAACCAAAACCAGGGACACAATCTACTAAAAGTCTGTACAACTGCTTGCATACGCCGACGATATTGACATATGTGGAGAAACCCAGCAGGCTGTCACCAGGTCGTTTGCAAGCATTGCAGCAAAAGCGGCAAAAATAGGTTTAGCGATAAGCGAGGGCAAGACCAAGTATGTGTTGCCCACAAGAAGGGACAATCAGCACCAATGAATTGGACAGAACGTCACAGTGGGCAGCTACAACTTCAAGGTAGTAAGGGTCTTTGTCTACCATGGATCTGCTATTAATTCTGACAATGATATCTGCGCAGAAATGAAGCGAAAAATATCTCTTACCATTCGCTATTTTTACTTTTTGTTTTTGGCTAATAAGACAATTCAAAAGTAAAGCCCTATCTTGAACAACTAAGGAGACTATAAGACCCTGCTTTACGGCGCTGAAACATGGACGTTATTGAAAGCGGATGAAGATATCCTCAACCGGTTCGAGAGAAAAATTCTTCGTAAGATATTTGGTCCCGTTTGCATTGACGGGTTTTCGCGAAGAAAATTCAATCACGAACTATACGAACTGTATAGCGACATCGACCCGGTCAAAGAACTGCGAATTGGATGCCTAAGATGGCTAGGGTATGTAGAGTGAATGGACACCAACGCTTCGGCCCGCAGAGTCTTCCAATTTAGCCCGGAGGGACGACCCTTTCCGTGGGTGCCGCACACAAGTTCAAGGGGGCTGCGACCAACTTGGAGTGCGCAACTGACGGAAATTAGCTAAAGAACTAGCTAAACGGAGAGGCTTGTTGGTTGATTCCCAGATTCACCCCGAACTGTGGCGTCACCTAAGTAAGTAAATAAGTGAGTTTTTAACATATGCAACAGATATTATCTTCATAGCTTTTATTTCTTGTCATGCTACAAGCAGATATTTCTCTATTTAACCGCACCAAAGAGGCAGATCCTCTTACGCCTCTTAAAGCAGATATTAGAAATTTTCGTTTCCCATCCACTGTAATAGGGTTTTCGTTGAAACGTAATTAGTACCTAGACTGTGCTAGTGTGCGAATAACTTTTAAAATACTTCGGGCTCTACAAAAAACCACAAAATAATTCATCACATATCAAGTGGCATTAAATTTTCATTTACCTAATCAAATGAATCGCATATAATAGTCGGTATCAAGACGATGTGAACCTGCACGTGTACCATTATTGTCTAGTCGGTATGAATGTTTACTTTATGTATCTTTTATACAATCATTATCTATCTGTTACAGAGGTTTGCCATTGCAACTCCTGCAGACAGGACAAATTATGTACGAATGGGTGTGTTTCACTCATGTAGGTACTCTCGTGTTTAAATATATCTTCGTGTAACTTATGATCGTATCTAATAGACCCTCATATGTTATGTCGTTGAAAATTTCACATTGTATGGGAGGTAGTTGCATGAAATAAGGCATCGCGGAATATTAATATTCCAGTCGCATATGAGTACATGGGAATAAAGTGCCTCTCAAGACAATGGGTTCACTAAACTTATACCATACATGTTTGTATAGCTTAGCGGCTTAGTATTTTGATTTTGATAAATTTACACTTAATTTGTACATGCAAATTTGTAAGTCGCTCGCAGCCATCTCGCATTTTAAATCTACAAATGCCAACTGAATGGTTTTATTATTCCAAATTTACTTCAGTTTTTTTTATAATTTTTTGTTACCTTCCCGTTGTGGATCGTCCCCCACGGGGGAGACTTGCATTTTTATGATGAATTTCATACGACCATGGGAAAGTGAAAATTAACATCATTATCTACTCGTAAGCCGAATAAGTTTTCTTTTACAAACTGAACAGAGCATCGGAGAAGTGCCATCAGTTTTATGGATGAAACTTTTTAGTAAACAAAGTGTAAGAGTTCTTAACTGATTATAATTATTTTTAGGAGAGCAAAACAGTTTTGTGGTGCCGTTAGTTTTCGCTATGAACCCATACCTTTAAGCGTAAGATAAAATATTTAAGCGAATGGCTTATCATGATGCACAAGCAGATGTAACATGTAGTGGTTGGTTGGACGCGATCAAAGTACGAAGCTTTGCCTTGTTGAAAACATGTCCGCTTTAAGATAACAGTTGCAGTGAATAATAAAGTATGGCGAACCAACTTCATGTCCTTTAAGTAGCCCCAGAGAAGAAAACTTTATCCTGTGAGATACGGTACCTCTACAAGAACTATGTCGAATATTCTGCCAATTAATTTAACTTTGCTATGAGAAGTTGAAAATCTAAAAAGAAACAATGCCCCATAATAGTATTTGTTATTCAGAAGCAGATTGTATCTAGAATATTATGGAGATGTGCTTTCCAGGGTCATGAATTCCAAAATAAATTTCGATGTCATTGGCATATGAGGCCATATATGTTCTATTTCCGAAACGAAAATTATTAAGGTTTCCCCCAAGAATTTCATCGATTATTTTCTTACGAATAACAGGCAGTTTATTATATACATATTTCCACCTAAAACATCGTTAAATTTCGCGACTGACATAATAAAAAAGTTGGTGTACTCAATTACACTTCAGCTTATATAAGTAACCCTTTCAATAAATGGCTTCTTTACGTAGATCATGATGGTCTCTTAAAATGTATTTTTTTTTCACTGTCTGATTTCGTTTCTGATCCTGCTTTGACTGTTGCCCAGGCCTACCCACATCAACTTTGAGTTGATTGTATAGGACTTCTATTCTTCGCTTAGCTATTTCACATATTTTGTATGCAAGTATTACTTGTGTGACCGGAATAGAATATAATATTTCCCAACCATGGACATGTATGGATAATAGTGCACTTATGTTCGTGGAAAACCACGAACTTCGAATTAGTAGAAATAAAATATAGTATATGCTCTTGGTCTTCAGCAACAGCAATAGGGCCAACAAACACATTGGCCACTTTAATCTTAAACGGGAAAGATGGCGCTCTTTAGCCTGAGTCTTATGTGAATAACAGTTTCCGCCAAAACTTAAATGCACAATGTATGAGACTTGTGTGAAGCTGGAGCAAAAGCAAAAACAACATGCTACGAAAATGAAAATAGTACGGTGGGTTACAAGAATTAAAAGAAAGGATATAATCACAAAGTACTACTACTTAGCTAAGCTATGCTTCGAGAATAAACAATACAACAACCCAGGACATTAGTACTTAGCGCCTAAGAACTATAAGGACCAAGTAACTTGAAAAAAAAAGAAAAAAAGAAAAAGAAGAAGAAGAAGTTCCAAGTGATATATGCACGTATACGTAAGTAATCGATATATGTATGTGAGTAAGTAACTTTGCGTTACCAAACAAAATTATCATCTTTAAGCATATGCATATTTGTCTCATCAGCCAGACCTCTTACCTCTAAAAATTTTATCAAATCTGCAATCTTATTCGTAAGGAACTATTATTTTCAAGAGTAGAAGACAGACCGTTCTGTGGGTAATCTTCTATCTATCCATCTATCTACAGATAATTGGCGCAAACAACCAAAAATGGCCTAGGGCCTAGTTTCTCACAACCGATCGTATTATGTGCGTTATATTTTTCGCACGAATGGAAATGACCCACAGTTTTGTGCTATATCCGAACTTTGGATTCCGAAGGTAGATTTTTATTTTTGTTTTTTCTTTTCTTTTTTTTTAGAGGCTTTTCATGACAGCAATATATGGGGTTGTGAAAATATTTTTGGGGTTTTCTGTTATTGACCCTCACGGGCAGTGGTCCAACACACTAACCACTGCGACACGGTGCCCACATACTAATCTATATTCTATTCTATATCTATATCTATATACATACATATAATAAATTTATAACTGGGGTTGGGGATGGGCAGGTTAAATTATTAAAAATATTATCGAAATTCCGGCTCTGTTGAAAATACGCAACGTGAACTTCGTCGTGAGGTCGGTCGTCATCATGGCTTCAGTGTGCAGGCAATTTGTCGCACCGTGGAAAAGTTTGAGCGTGAGTACACCCTTTTGGACCACCCTCTAACGGGTAAGGCTTCCCTGAGGCAGCTATTACATAAACTTCATTAAATTCGAATGGTGAAACATTTCGCGCTCAATCAATATTTACAGCTTTTTGGAAAATACGTAATTTTATAATTTTACTGGTCTGAAAGTTCTATTCTGATGCTTTTGGCAGCAAAAGTACATTCTGTGTGACAAGTCAGTCAGTGACTTGTAACTGTCAGATTTTAGTAAAAAAATTGTTTGCAACTATTAAAAATATATATATTAGTGCACTATTTGTATTTAGTGTGAATTGAATATGTAAATGTAATTTAGCAACAAAAATCCGAAGGCAGCCTCGGGGCGGCCTTGCCCGTGTAAGCGTTTAAAAATTTGCTGTTGATAGGCAATTTGTGAACAAATTATGTTTCTACATTTTTTGTGAAAGTGGAGAAAAATTAGTGATATAAAAAAATATGAATATATTCAAAATGTCTGATAGAGATCCATGATTTCATGGATTCGGTTCAAATAGATTCAGATGAAAATGATTTTAGTTATGAAATAGAGGAAATATCGCCTGAAGATGACCAAAAAGAAGTCTAATCCCGAATCATCAGTTCGGATTTAGAAATAACCATTCCACGATAGACCAAGTGCATCGAGTTACGGTTGTAGTGGAAAAGCACCGGAAGAAAAACAAGTGTGTTTGGCACTATTTTTAGATACTGCTCAAGCCTTTGACAAGGTTTGGCATAAGGGCCTTGAGTATAAACTGCATAGGGATTTACCAAGACAGTATTACGAAATACTAAAGTCCTATATTTCAGATCGGCTTTTCAAGTTCGATATGAACAAGATTATTAGAAACTAAAGAAAAATTGAAGCAGGTGTTTCACAAGGAAGTGTCCTAGGATCAACCCTGTATGTATGCTTCTTCTTCTTCTTCCTTTTATCAGCGAGGCTATGATCCGAAAACAAGGGATCACAACCCTCCCACTTCACTGCATTTCTACTAATCCGCCTGTGGGGTTCGCCTATTTGACCTCAGAAAATATCTATGTATGGATACTAGGGATATTCTGGTGGACAGCAATGCATGATGGCTACTATTGCAGATGACACTACAATATTAGTACCTGATAAATGCACTGTGAAGGCAGCAGAGAAACTGCAGAATGCAGTAATAGAGTAAGTGATTGGACGCAACAATGGCGTATCAAACTCAATGAAAATGATCAATTTATAATGAAATGTACAGATGAAATGAACTCTGCAGAAATAAGTGATGTTCTCTTATGAGCTATCAATTTGTCTGGTCTATATAATCGGCCGTCGACTTCAGCAGAAGCGACTTCCACAATCGCACCTGTAAAAGCACCGATTGAAACCTCTGAAACAACAACAAAAAAATAGCAAAAGTGGCAAGAGGAACAATAACAGAACAAGAGGCAGATGGAATAATATAATACAACCGTCAAATGCATTCATTATCCAGCCAGAAAACAGAAAACGATCGCCATTACCCGTTGCCGAAAATACTGGCACAAATGTCGTACCAGCTGCTGGTGGTTTTATTGGGTCCGGTATGTTATTCCTTTTTTTTTCTTTTTGTTTTTTATTAAATCTATAGTACCTACAACAATTTTCTCATATTGTCAGCATTGCATGCTATCAGCACGCATTCTAAGGAATTGTCCAATATTACGTGGCAAAAAAAAAATTAAATTACACTTAAACGAGGTGGCATTTCGAGAAAACAGTAAACTGTCCCCTTCAATTAAAAATCGCTAAACTACAGTGGAGATTTTTAAATATTTTGTTAGCGTTAGATTAGTAATATGATTTCTGACGAATAAAATCAAGCTGCTCATGCCGAAAATATCAACATCCAATTTACAACTACCGTTGAGTACAATTATAGATACATTGGTATCCTACTATACATGACGGCTTACCGGTACCCTAACTTGGAAAGCTAGTGGAGAAAAATGCATTGCAACCAATAAAAATAGCTATACTATTGAAAAGTTTATTGCGATAAAAAATATTTATCATTTCAGGCTGAAACTGATTGCATTAAAAAAGGTTCCGCCAGGATACGATCTACTGTTTCGTATCCAAAAATTATCCAATAAATTCAACGAATTTTTTGGCTTAAACGGGCATGGGTGCCCTGAGGCGACCTTCCAAATTAATTAACCCGGTAGCTAAATTAATTATTTTTTTTTTACCTCATCACTAAATGCGTGCTTAGACCAATATCTCACCTAAACAAAAGTCTTGCTTTACCTTCCCTGTAAGAGAGTTAAGCCACCAACTAGACAGAGATTGATGCAAAATTGAGAAAATATAGACGCCGTAGCGGCCAGTATTGAAGAAGACCCAGAAATGTCGATTCGGCGCCGATCAGCTGAATTGGGCATCACCAGAGAGTCAACCCGGTATATTTTGCGGTTGGATTTGGCCCTACATCCATATGTGAAGCTGTGGTTCTAACAAGACGGTGCTCCATGTCATACAGGCGACAAAACGTTTAAAGTTGTGAAGGAGAAATTTGGCGACTGGGTCATCTCACGGCGAGCGTTCATCAATTGGCTGCCACGACCATGTGACTTGGCACCACTCGATTATTTTTTCTGGAGCTACGTCCACGCTAACAAGCCAACCACTTTGGACGAGCTCGAGGGCAGCATACGAGACGCTATTGTCAGAGTAACGCCGTACGTACTGGACCGATCGCTTGAAGCACTGCTAGCAAAGCCGAGGCGGCCATTTAAATAATGTGCTATTCCACACATAATGGCATGAATGTAGCTTCAAAATAAAGTTAGAATCAATTTATATCTCACATCGTTGTTAGTTTATTTCAATTTCTTTTCCTATCGTTCTTATCTGGACACCATGTACTTTTAGTTGCAGTATAAACAAAATAAACACATTCATTTCCTGTTGGTTGAGGCCCAGACTCACCCCAAACTGTAGCCCCTTCTAAGTAAGTAAGTGGTTTATTTCCTTGCCCACCTATAGACACAAATTTATAGCTATGGTATGCACATGTGTATTTTGTCGCAGTCCTTCTGTTAGCTAAATACATACGTATACGGCGGTTAAAGTCATGCTGGTGTAAGTCATTTCTTAAAAATATTGATGTAGGTCCAGAAATGAATAGTGCACATGCCAAACTGTTGTATGAAAATGTGAAGTAAATTAAAATGTTACTACTTCAACAACAGATGGTAGCACAAATTTGATAGATAAAGGAAAATATGATATGTATTGTTGAAAGTTATAGCAGTCCAAATCTTAAGCTCTTAATCTAAATATGACTTATTAAGTTTAAGTTATTGTGGACCACGCAGACAAAGTCGCGGGTATCTGCTAGTAGTATAATGAAATGATCATGTCCAGGCGCACATCACGCAAAAACAGACAGATTTTGATAAAATTTTGCTGTTGTATACCTTAAAGGCTTGGTCTTCATCTTCGCTTAGAATTATCACGATTTTCTTCAAGGGAATAAAGATATAATAAAATAATTTCAATTTTCAAATGATATTTTCTATTCTAACTACTGAAGAAGAATGCTTTATTCATTAAGTTAAATGCAATCTAAAACTTCGAATATGATCAAATCGTCGCCTGTCGAAATGTTTTTATTGAATTTTTGAAATTCGTAGGTAAGTACTTGAGGACATCAGGCAAAATTAATCTTGCAGTAAGTAAGATTCTAAAGAACGTTCTATCATCTATCATCAAATTGATTACATAAATATGTAGACCAGCAACATTTTCAAAATAGTTTCATTATTAATTAGCGACCAAATTTGTGTCTACCCAGCGACAATTATGCTTACAGATGAGTAGAGTATCATAACTCTATGTGTATGTCGTGTTAATAGCAATGAATTAACATCAATTCTGTGCCGTTTTCACAACGTTCAAGATTCATCATAAACCATAAAATTTTATTTTATTCGACATGTGTACCATTCGCGTGCTAAAAATAACGAAATAGAAACAGATTATCATAATTTTTATTTCCCTTTATATAGATTCACATGTTCCCATGCAAATGGTAAATTAAAGCGCAAATTGAAGAATTGAAATGTTTTCAATTTATCGAATAGGAACTAAGTTTACGAGTGCAATACCGGTCGACAGGGTATTTCCACAAATAACTGCACTACAAACAAACATTAAAATACGTTAATTATTTGGAATTTAAAATAAATAAACAAAGTCGTAATATTTTATGCCATAACGTGTTTTAGTTTTTTTTTTTAAATAATAGAGCTACCGTAATATGCTAATGAAAAATAGTAAATTTACTTAACCTTCATCCCACCCTTGTGTAGAAAACTACACATACAGGGTTATCGTGAATAAAGGTCCCCTTGGAATTTTTCCCCCGAACAAAAATTAGGTATGTTCAAAAAGAGGAAATAATTTCGCGGAAAACAAATAGGTATCATAAATGACAATTCAGGGGAATTTTCAACGCAATCGCGGTATTTAATTTCTCCTCGATGAATTTTTTCCCTATTTTTGAAGGTACCTAATTTTTGTTCGGGTGAAAAATTCCGATGGAAAATTTATTCCCGATAACCCTGATAAACTACCTCTTTTTTTATTTTTTTCAAAAACCACTAATTGCTAACTTCGGGAATCTTCTGACTTTATTATAACCCTTATTTAACGAAAAAAAAGACGTATTTCCCCACAAAAAAAAAGTTTCTGACCTTGAAGAGGAAGCGAGTGAATCAAATGAAACAAACGAATCAGTTGTTCAAGGTGAAAATATGGATCCATTGCTTGTTTCAAAAGATGGGGAACCACAACCATTTCAGCATAAAAGTGGTAGATCTTGGAATGGAAATGGGATTTCTCTTCGTCCTGGAGCAACAAGATATGCAAAAGTACATGTTAGTGGTATCAAAGATGCATTTTTTACTTTTTTTCCCACCACATATTGAAAGTAATATTTTGAAACATTCAAACGCGTATTCACAAGCTAAAATTTACTGGCAGATTACTATAATTCACATGAATGTGTTACAATTAACGAGCAATTACTTCGTTTTCGTGGTAAATTTCGTCGATACATGCCGTCGAAACTAGTAAAATATGAATTGACATTCTGGTTGCTGGTATGTTCTTCTACATGTTATGTTTGAAAAATTCAACCATATTTGGGAAAAGCATTTGGTGTTAGTTCGTGTAAAAAAAGACAAGGCCATGTTGAACGTGTTATTTTGGATCTCACAACATAACAATGGATAACTTCTTTTCTTCGTATGGTCTTGGACAAAAATTGTTGTCAAAAGGTCTTAGAATGATTTGCACTTACTCCGTTTATATGCAGAGTCGAGTAGTCGAGTCAGGTTCGAGTCCAGATTGCGATCTGAGTATTTCTACACACCGAGTCGAATGGTCCAAAAGTCCAAATGTGGTCGATCTGACAGATGAGTATAGCAGACACACTGGTTTTGATTGTGTTAGTGTTCTGTTTCGTTCTATTTTTTGGATTTAATAAATATGAAATAACTGAACAGACAACCTTACCCGCAGCTAACCATGAACTCAATCAAAACAAAGCGATTTCCCACCCCGAACAAAAAAAAAAAAAAAAGCAAGAAAGAAATCTCACACACACCGAGACAACATGTCAGTTCAACCACTCGACCCAGGTATACATGCATTTTTCGGACTCGACCCAGCTCTGTTAGCTGAGTCGAGTCCAGTCGAACCCATTTAGACTCGAAAGGCGTTTATATGCATTTGGAACGAGTTTGGAACCAGTTCCGACTCTGCATATAAACGGGGTAACTATGAGAAAAAATAAATAAAGCATTCCACCAAAGGTTCTTGAATGTAAAAAGAGACCGTTGTAACAATCTACATTTGCATTTACCGACAACACAGCACTTGTTTCGTACATTGGAAGGAAAAATAAAGGTACTGTATTGCAAAGTACAATGCATAACTCTATTGAAATTGGATCTGGTGAAAAAAAAGTTACCCTCAATTATGGAGTATTACAATAAAATGAAAGGTTTGTTCATATACACTGCCTCTTCAAATTTCAAGTCCTCTAATGATTTTTGCTTTCACTTGATATAGGCGGTGTAGATACAGTTGACAAAATGCTTTCTTGTTACAGCTGTAAAAGAAAAACAAATAGATGGCCAATGGCTGTATTTGCAAATATCATTGATATTTCTGCTTCGAATTCATTAATTATTATATTTTCAAAGAAGTGAATCCGAATTGGCAAGCAACACAAAAAACAACAATACGAAGGAATTTCCTACGTGAACTTGGATTTTTACTTGCAAAACCATATATGGCAGCTAGAAGTGGTAAACCAAGATCGGCATCATCAGCATCTTTGCTTGCAACTGTTTCAGGAGAAAGTTCAGCAGTTCAATCTTTAGATGATATGTCTGCATCATCTTCATCAAATCCACCAAAAAGGTCAAGCGTTTCACTACAAATAAAAGGCAGAGCAAGATATCACGTTTGCTATGAAGAAAAGTCCGCCATCAAAAATTATATGTTATATGTTGTCTCACATATATTGTAATTTGTTGTTTTTGCACAAAAGCTGCTTGTAAAAACCAACATAATCGAAATGTTTGTGTAAAATGCATTCAAGAAAAACTAATTTAAATTTTAAAAGTAATTATAAAAGTAATTTTTTTTGTTTATCTTAATTAAAAAAAAAAAAAACATTCATCCCATATGTGTAGAAATCTACACACAAGGGTAGACAAAGTATTTTTTTTTAGGAAGAGTTAAAGGTTTAAAACGATTTCGTACAGGGTTACTACACATACGTAGCGGTTTACATAAAATCTCAATACCATATTTAAAATTACAGAAAATAGTGGTAACTTTTATTGGTTTACTTACTTACTTAGGCGAACCCCACAGTCAGATCAGTCGAAATGCGATGAAGTGGGAGGGTTATGATCCCTTGTTTTCGGATCATAACTTCGCCAAAATAGGAAGAAGAAGAAGTGGTGACTTATCCATTGCATAAATAAGTCTCTGTAAAAAATTTCATCAAACTAACTTTTTAAGAAGGAGAAACTTTATATAATGCCGGCATATAAGACTATTTTTATTTTAATATATTCAAATAATAAATATAAAAAAATAAAAATACGAAGTAATAGAATTCTATTAATTAGATATGAAAACAAAAACAAAAGTGCTATTATCCGATTTAGGAGTAAGAACAAAAACTCGCATGAATGTCTAATGCTAATTAGCAAGTCTAATAAATATCTGGAAAACTTGAATGTACTATAAGTTCCAAAAGATGATAAAAGGTGACATGGCGCACGTATTCTTATTTAATTCAATTAAGTTTACGTTTTTGCTAAATGCTAAACAAGATAATCCGGTGTGAATACAAATTTGACGCACAGGCAGCAATTAACAACTTTTAGAGAAAGTAATTCATAAGTATTAACTAATTCATATAAATATATCTTGTATGGCATTGATGGAATGAAAGCATGTTAATTCAAATTTCTTACGGGCTAGATCAAGTTAATTTTGATGGTTAACTCAAAGTCCCCGCAGGTAGTAGCCTTCACGTAAGCATCGCGTAAGCGGAATGCAAGATAATTTGAATTTGGGACCAGTCACAAATTGATCGGATAAATTTCTAAAAATTAGAAATATCTTAAAAGGTTTGTGAAACTTTTACCAACTGAATGTGTAACGACATCGAATGGGTTAATGGATAAACAACTGCTGTTGAGAGGTCAAGAAAACGGTGCTATAAAGGGGTTCGGATATTGGCAGATATTCCATGTGTGCAAAGCTATAAATGTGAAATTCATTGCCAAGATAATTGCCTACATGGTGGAAGGCATTCATTGCTCTCCATCGATAAGACTATATTGCAATTGGCATTGCTTTAAGGCCTGCTGGAATGATAAATAAGGTAATGAAAGTATTGTCAGCAATAAAATGTAGAAAATATTGTCCATGGAGACCGTATAATAGTGGACTCCCTCCTTGAAAGAGAAGTCATTAGGCCCTGCTTCAATCCGATTTTTGTGACTGCTGACTGTTCGGAAAAAGTGGAAGTTAAAAACGAAGATTAATAGTACTGCAATCAGGGTTGCCAAATAAAATGTGATTAGAATTAAAAAAAACACCACTGCAAGGCACATACTCGTAATTGCATCTACGTGTGTACTGTACACGGTCATTCAACAAGAAGTGTCATTTTAAATTTCGCGCCATGAACTGTCAAAATTCAACTTTCATTGTGATGACTTTTGATAAGTAAAGAGTAGATGGTTATTGAATATGGATCGATACGCACTCGCACAACATGTTGAAATAGCGAAAATTCACTATAAAAACGGCGAAAATATCACGGAAATGTCCCGCTCTACCTCAACGCACTGCGTGGAACCATACAGAGAATACGAATAATATGCGCCCAAGTGCATGGGTAGTTCCAGCTGAAGTGCATTCTACTCATAGTAACAACAACAGTTGCAACCACATTTCCATGGCGAGTGCTGACCTATTCGCAATGGATGAACTTAATTCTCTCATAATGGAGATGATCACAAAACTAAGTTCTTGTTAATCGAAATTAGAACAATTTAACGTTGTTGCACATTAGCTGCTGGTTCGAGGGGCCTCCCATCTATTCTAAACTTATTTATTACCAACGCACATAGCTTAGTCTCACAACCAATTGCGTTAAATGAACTATGTTCCCATCATAATCCAGTTTTTTGCCGAATTCTTAAATCAGGTAGGAAAAGGGAGCAATATTACCTCGATTATAGATCAGAAATGAGAGCGAAACTGAGAAATACTTCAATCGACTTAGAAAGTATTATATCTCTAGTAATGAAAATATTGACAGTCTGGTTGAAACTTTTGCCGAACACATCCTCAGTTGCGTAGACTATGCTTTAGAATATATACGCATCAGAAGTTCTTTAAAAAGACAATGGCAGATATATCGGTTGCTTTTTCTCCGCGACCAGATGCAGTATTTCAACAAACTTATTTCTACTGAAATTCACAAATATACAAACAAAGAGTGGAATAAAAATGCGAGACCCTTCTGGAATGTTGTTAAGATAGTTAAAAATAAAAATAGACAAAGTCCCGGACTGCAAAATTCTGACAACGTCATTTACAAGGATATTGACAAAGCTAAGTTTTTTAGTTCCGCTTTTATAAGGAATCATATGGTATCCCAGCACCTCGGTGATGCTGTCACAAATACACTAGTTAATGACGTTGCTAATAGCATATCTCTGGAAAGTTGTGTACCATTTACTGACGACTACATCTGACTGATATTGTGGATGTACTAAACAGTTTGCAGCTGAGAAAGTCAGATGGCGTTGACAGTATTAAAAATTTGTATCTTAAGCATTTGCCCAAAGTAGGAGTACGTTTTCTGGCATTCTTTATAAATGTATGCGTAAAACTGCAGTACTTTCCCAATGCTTGAAAAATCGCAAAGATTGTCCCAATTTTAAAGGCAGGACAGCCTTTTGAAAACCCTAATAGTTATCGTCCCATAAGTTTACTTAGTTGTTTGAGTAAAATCTGTGAAAAAGTCATAAAAAAGAAACTTATGAGATATGTTGATGACGCACATGTATTTCCTGACGAACAATTTGGGTTTAGAAGCCATGACAGCAAGTCTCACCAGGTCTTCCGAATTTGTAAAGATGTAAAAAGAAACCGTTCGTTGGGCAAGTCAACCGGTCTGGTACTACTAGATATTGAGAAAGCATTTGACTCTCTGTGGCACAATGGCTTTGTGAACAAAATGTGTAGATTTGGTTTTCCTCCGTACTTAGTAAAAATTGTCCAAAGTTTTTGTCGAATCATTTTTTTAAAAGTATATGTTAATGGCTGTGCATCCGCCCTACAACAAGTTAACGCATATGTTCCACAGGGTTCAGTTCTTGGCCCAATACTTTATAATATTTACACGTCTGATTTTCCAAAGTTACCAGCATGTGAAAGCCCTATTTATGCTGGTGACACTGCTATATTCTCATCGCATGAGCTTGGTCTCAACATGGAGATTAACCTACAAAATGCGACTAAAATAGTAACCGAATACTATAATAAATGGAAAATTAAACTAAATGCTGGAAAGGTACAATCAATATTTTTTAGTCGAAAAAGAAGAAATTGTTTTCTTCCCAGCAATCAACTTAACCTCTGCGGTGCAAGAGTAAAATGTGAACCAAGTGCAAGGTACCTAGGTATTCATCTTGATCAAAGATTAACTTTTAAAAAACACAAGTATATTTAAAACAATTAAAAGGATTAATGCTGGCATTAAGATGGTTTATGCCTTCATAAATAGAAAATCAAAATTAAGCAATGTGAACAAAATAATAATTTACAAAGTTGTTTTTCAATCAATACTGCTTTACGGGTGTCAAGTATGTGGAAGCTGTGCAATATGCCACTTAAATAAACTCCAAGTGTCACAAAATAATTTGCTAAAAATGATGCCTAACTTATCTAGATATCATTCTAATACAGATCTTCACCACAAAGCGAATGTTGAATTGATCTCCGATAGAATTCTTAAGCTCACGGATAAATTTTTACGGAACTGTGATAATTCAGATAATGCACTTATAAACCAATTAAATGTTTAAACCTGTTTCAGGTCTACACATAATTGTATTTACTTGCCTATATTATTTTTTCTTTTTTGTATTTATTTATTTATCCTTATTCATTGCTGTTATCATTTTATTTATGTATTTACTTATTAATGTATCTATTTATTATTTATTTATTTATTTATTTGTTTATTTATTGATCTATTTATTTATTTATTCACTTATTTATTTTTTTATTTATTTCTCAATTTAGGTATTTATATACATTTTTACTTATATTTATTTAGTTATTAATTTATTTATATATATGTATTTATTTATTTACATATTTACCTACAAACTAATTTATTTATGTATTTATCTATAACTATCTTTTTCTTTCTATTTTTTGTATATTGATCTGTACATGTGTAAATTGTGCGACAACAACCCCACTGTAAACTTATTGCGAAAATAAATATATCTATCTATCTATCGCGGAAGCGTTTCGTAAAGTTCGTACTACTTTTGCTCATCTTCAAATGCTTTCTCGCACAGCAGTGAATAAAATTGATCAATTTGAAGGTCTCGGATATGTTAGTGATCCTAACAATCTTTAAATTGCCATTGTGAGCCGACTGACATAAAAATGTGTAACCCTTTTCGTTTAGTATTTTTTCCTGCCTTATGTGGAGGGATCTATGAGCCTTTAAGTCATTGTTATAGAAAATAGTTAAAGTAAATAGCCAATTATGGATTTTGTCTCTTTATACAAAACCTTTATAGAAAGCCTTAAAGTTTTAGATTCAAATTTTTTATTTTTTTTTTTAAGAAGAAAAGATTAATGATACGAACATCCCTTTTTTTTCTAAGTAGGTACTCGCAGCATTGATGTCTTCTGGGTTAGAGGACTTTTGATGTTGCAATTCGGACCACTTTCAGATTTTTGAAAATCATTACTGAATTTGAATAAAGTCATTCCCAGATTTTGTTTGAAATATCCAGCAAGAGGAAGCTGGCCTATAATTTAAGGCAAGTCATAATGAAGTGGTTGATTTTCTATAGCAATAATCATCAAAGTGGCATTTCCATCATGTACGTATAATTCGTGTTAAGAATAGTGTACTAGAACCTCTAATAATACTTTGCTCAAAATGCTCATTCCAACATCCTGGCAATTTACAGCCAATAACCAAGTTAATTTAAAACTTAGTTTCCGAAACGTTATCAACATTTTGTTATACTTAATTGGGTGACCTATATTATAAAATTTATTAGCCTAAATCAACAAACAATGACTGACGATGAAAGTCTTCCTATTGGCTTCACAAGCCAGGATACCGAAAAAAGTTTTATACACTTTTGATGTCAATTTCAATTTTATGGTCTCCTGAATTTTACAACACAGCCATTTTCGAACCCTAATTTCAAAAAGTAGGTTAGCCGTATTACTGTCATTTTATGTAGGGCATTATTAACCCCCACCATTAAGCCTTCATTTCTACACCACATTTGAAACTAAACCAAGTTCATTCAAGTTGGCCTATATTATATAATCCGCTTAGAGTAAACTAAGCAGCCAATAATCCATTTGGTAAACATGCAGGAAACAGCCGTTTGTATATACTTTTTTTTATTAAATTTCTGATTACCCTTTCAAAATTCTCCCTAATGCATAAAGTTTTCAAAAACCCATTTGGTACTTAAGCAACAACCACCAAAATACAAGCCATCAACTTTCCTTAAAGTTGAGGCAACAAAAAAAAAAAAATAATTTAAAAAAAATACTTGTCGTAAATACACAGAAACAGATTTACATTGATATCTAGTCTCGCGAGTCGAGGGCAGAGGGGCTCCTTGAAAAGTTTTAATGAAAATTGAAACTTCTTTTGCGATACTTTGCTGGCATAAAGGATTTTTCTTTTCAATAAGCAATTGTGTGACTTAGTATACAATAAATCGGTCGCAATGATTTCAACATTTTGGCTAATAAATTTTTTTTACGAGAGAAACGAAGGTGAAGGGAGAAAATGTATGCATTGCAATAGAGCCCACAGAAATCCCTCAAATCGTACTTTTATTATGTTTATTTTTATTATTGTGTTTATTTTCTTCAGAAACTACACATTACGTATATTATTGGGGAGCAGTAAATTACCACACAACAACCGCCAGCAGCAAGGGGAAACTTTTCGAATAAAAACCAAATCAAAGAACTAGACGCGGCAAAAAAAAAAAGAAGCAGAAAACACGAAACAGCCCGTGGATCTGCTTCTAGGATTTGAGCGAAATCCAAATGATAGGTCATCAATCAAATGGGGGAAATTTGTTTCCTATTGATGAAAGTGAAGAATGAAAATGTAAAATTTTGGAAATGAGTTCTTGTAGTATACAGTGTATTCGAAAAGTTTGCAGAATTAAAGATCTTAATACATTTTACGGCTAATAAAGATTACCTTTGGTACTCCCTTTGTATGGAAAAAGTCCCTGTGTCGTAAAGCTTATATAGGCAGTACATTGAGTGCACGATTAAGTGGAAAGAGTAATACAATTTCAAATATGCTTTTGAAAATGAGATTTTGGATGCAACAATTTCTCAGTTTGAGATAAAAAAAGGCTTTAACTAGGCTCAAAGATAGCAAAGTTCCAGGCTCAGGTGGAGTTTTATAAGTATGGTTCTCCTGAACTCATAAAGCAGCTACAATGCATTGTTAGTAATGTGCTGGAATATGGAGTTATTCCGAACCATTTTAAAGAAGCTATGATTTTTCCGATACATAAGAAAGGTAGTACGGGGGACCCGTCAAACTATCGTGGCATTTCCCTCTTGAACGCATCATATAGAATTTTCTCTTCGCTTCTGCAATATCGATTAAACGCGAGGATCGACACAAACAACTTATTAGGAGAATTTTAAGCGAGCTTCAGGTCAGGATATTCCACTGCAGATAATATATTTGTCCTGAGGAGCATAGCAGATTCATTTATCAGGAAAGGTAGTTGAAAGGAAAGTTGTACGTCCTTTTTGTCGACATTAAGGTAGCATTTGATACAATTGATCGCGAGGCTGTTATGTATAAGCTGTATGCCATTATAATGTCTCAGAAATTATGCAGAGTAAAACAGAACCTTTACAGAGAAACAGTAGCAGCGGTATGGAATGGTGGGGCGTTATTCGAATGGTTCAACACAAAATTAGGGGTGAGACAGGGATGTACATTAAGCCCGTTCTTATACACGAGTCTCCTCATCAAGGCGTTGCTATTAATATTTGCAGATGACATAGTTTTGCTTGCATACACGCCCGAGTCGCTTCAACTTATGATAAATCGACTGTATCAGTATTGTTGAATGTGGAACTTAGTTGCTAATCTCAATAAATCAGGGGTGGTAATGTCGACAATTGCCACGCTAATGGTTCATGTTTCAAATCCTGATATCAGCAAGCATTTATTTATTTCTCATGAAATATACAAAGTCAGTCCGATCATCTACCAAAGCTTCTGTGAACACTACTGCGAAGGCATATAAATCGTTTCAAATCACTGTGCAATTGGAAAACTGCGCAGAGAGAGCATGGAAATATTTGCCATACCTTTGCTGCCTGGAAAATGATATTTAAAAATCGGCTGAACTTCCCCATTTTCATTGATATTTTATCATACCGATTTTTACTTACAGTACTCAGTGGATAAGCGTGGGCTTTTCCTGGTTATCTTTTTGACAAAAGTTAATTACATCCTGCAATAAATGTATGGATAATAAAATTAACCATTTTTTAAGTTTTACCCAATTATTGCAGGAAGTAATTAAACTGAAATATCCCTTTTTTTATGTATGTATGTATGTGGGTTAGGTAAAAATAATATTTTCTAACTATTTTTTGCGTATATAAAAACGCGAACATGTACATAATTTATGATTTAGTTTTTGAAAACCTTGCAAGGAGCACAAGTAAAAATAAATAAATAAATAAATAAAAAGAAATATATAATGCACTGCTTCAAGCGAGGAAAGCCTTTAACACGCCAAGCAAAAGTGCTTACGCTGAAAATTTACAACCAAAATTTGGATAACGCCATCAATCAACAAGATAGAGCAAATTTTCCATACCCATATTTTCAAGCCAAATTCATATTAGCAAAACATTCTTTCTTCTCCTTAACACAATAACTAACTAACCATTCTTCCATCAAATTGTCTAAAAAAAATAATGAATGCATACTCCTAAACCTTATCGACCAATCGTATTCAAGAAATTGATCAGTCTGCGTTGAGAATTCACGCAGTAAACATGAAACTTCTGTTTTGTGTGGAATGACTGGAAAAGAGAAACATGCACGAACTTACTGCATACTCATTTGAAACGATCTATAACACTGGCAGAAGCTTGCTCATGTGGCTGGAAAAATTGTTCGTTTTGTTGGTATTGATTTGCCCTTGACATCGGTTATCGGGGAAAAAGTACTGTGAATCAGAAGCAAAGGCGAAATATAACAAAAATCTCCCCAGTTATTTGAACGCCACCCCCGGAAAATCTTTGAAGCATAAAAAACTAAGCTTCAAGAACCATTACACCAAAAAAATCTTTCTCTCTCCCTGTCTATCCTTTCCAACGCCCGCACCGTGTGTAAACATGTTAAAGGTATTCATAACCCTTTGAGTGCGCGCAAAATTATAAAAAAAAATTAAATCTAAAATACTTATTTTCAGGAGAGGTGGTGGGAGGTATTGCGCTAATGAAAGGTGGTGTTATAATGGTGCGAGGATAGTAGTAGTTAAGGAATGTAAATATCTTGGCGTGATTTTTATCAACAGTTTATGTGTGGAAATGCATCTAAAGGAAAAGCTATCTAAAGCAATCAGTACCACCTGGAAGAGATGCTTTGCTAATTGGAACATTGCACACAGTTGTAAATTTAAAGTCTTTGAAGCGGAACAAAAATTTGGGCATACAAGCATTACGAAACGGTAGAGAAGCTGTTAAGATATTTTATGAAAGGAATTTTTCACTTACGAGAAAGCACACCTAATTACGTGATTATTGTGAAAACACTTAAGCTGCAGGTAGATTATATAACAAAAGTACTAAATATGAGAAAATACCGGCTACCGAAAAAAGCAGCTCCTCAAACTATTCAGGACGGGGCCAGTTAGTACGGCGAGTAGCTGGAATTAGCAAGTGGCTGTGGAATCGAATTTAGTTCTAATATCGCAGAAATAGCAAATTGGAAATCAGAACTTTATCAAATAATCGCAGCAGACATGCAATATAGAGAACGTTACCTAAATGAAGAATCGGAATCAAAACACAGGGTGATTTACAGCCGATTATGCAATAACTTGCAGCTCAAAAACTACTTTCGAGATAAATTCAGTGTGGACGAAATTTCAATTCTGGTCAAGTTACGAGGAGAAATGCTTAATTTGAATTATATGCCACATCAAGCGGGTCTTCCAAATTAATGGGGTTTATGCAATCTGGAGGAAAGAGAAGACGCTCTACATTTTGTTGGAAAGTTTCCAATCCTGAAAGAAATAAGGAGGTATTTCTTCACATGTGATGTATTTCTTTTTCAAAGTTGCGTTGATTACATTCTTAGCCATCATGCAGGCGATGTTTCATTAATCATAGGGACTTCGGAGAACTGTATAGCAAAACAATATCGTCCGCAAACAAAAGACCCTTAATATAAGTGCCTGCGTACTCCACACCTGTAGGTATACTATTCAGTAAATTATCCAGGAACCGCGAAAAAAAGTGCTAAGGACATATCCCTGTTTTAACCCTGATTTTGTCTCAAACTGCTCCACTAATTCTTCTCCATTGCACATTGCTGCTCGAATGTGTGTATACAAGATTTGGAGAAGTCTTCCGAACTTAAGCGACATTCTCTTTTCATAATTTCAAATGTGAAAAGCTTTCTATTTTGTATCTTTAAGGTCTCTGCAATACTTTTAACTAGAAACACTTAGTTCACGGTTAAATATCCTGACCTAAGGCCAGCCTGGTATTACTTGAGCACATTCTTTTATTTTACCCATGCTGTTAATCGTTTGTTTTAAACAATGCTGTAACAATTTAATAGGAATCGTTCGAAAAAGAGATTCCCATATATTCCAAGTTTGGATCACCTGCATTCGTTCCATTAAATAGTCTCATTTCGTACGTATCACATAAATCTAATATTTCTTTTCGTCTCACATTGGAAATGGTGTCCTTAGAGCGCCGTGTTATACCCGCTACAGCGTAAATTGTCCCGTTCTCTGCCCCCACTATAGCGTTAAGGTCCCTTTAAACCATAATGTTAGGATTTTCTGATAAAATCATTAATTCTTTTATATGCACAAAGTCAGTTTCCGAATGATAACAGTTTAAATACGAGTATGCTGGATATATCTTGAAGTGTTTGCTATCAAATTTAAAGTGCAAAAGTATAAGACTGTTTAAACTCTACAGTACACAATTAATGCCTTTGTTTTTCAGCTCCTTTTTAAATCCAAAATAACATCTCCCACTTGCACTTCCATCGTTTTGAATTTTAGATGCAGGAATAGTAATAAATAAATTAATTTGGGAGCGGTGCGATTGACCGCAAACCAAAATCTCTAATAACGAAATCTCGCATCTTTTAAATAAATCCCGAATAACAAAATCTCGCATGTTCAAAATCTCACATAATCAAAATCTCGCATATTCAAAATCTCGAATTATCAAAATCTCACATTATCAAAATCTTGCTCTGAAAGATAAAGATCTCGCAAATACAGGAGAATCTCGCATTATCAAAAGTTAGGAGTTACTCTTATTTCATGATGAAATTTATAAGGTTTTGAAAGTGAATGCATACATAAATATAAACTTTAGTTCCAGGCGCTTGCCTGGCAGTCGCAGTTGTTGACATACCCATAGCGGAACTGATTATTGTGTGCTTATAATGCTAACAATGTAAATAACTGGGTTCCTTTAGGTACATGACAACAAATTGTTAATTCTTCTCTCTCTCTCTTATTAACAGTAGTCTTGTATTATGTACATACTTAAAATAATGCAATTATTTGAGTTTGGAATAGGCACCTAAATAGCTAATATAGATTTAGAATCGCGCACGCGAATTAATAAATATTTTATTACAAAGCAAGATTCTAGTTTTCGAGATTTTGATTTGCGAGATTTTGGTATTGCGAGATTTTGAATACGCGAGATTTTGATTATGCGAGATTTTGAATATGCGGGATTTTGAATATGCGAGATTTTGAATATGCGAGATTTTGATTATGCGAGATTTTGAAAACGAGATTTTAAAATGCGGTCAATGTACCCAACCCAATAAATTTTGGCGTAACAGCTCATTAAGTGCCTAGGCCTAGTTTCTCGCAAGATGCAGGAAACACTTACTAATTAGTCCTCATTTACTGGCTATCACTTCAAAACTCACGATAATATATACATATGTATAACAAAACTATATGTATAACAAAACCTAGTATCCCTTAATATTCGCTGACTAACTTTTAACCTTCACTGTATGAATACCGCCATTTAATACCCATGTCTTCCTAATACAACAGCAAATTTCCTAGCAGATAGGATTTTTATTCCAACTGCTTAGGGTTTCTGTTCCACCAAGGTTAAGGCCTGAATCTCGATAAGTACATCATAAAACCAAAACAGTTCACCCAGCTGAAATCGTAAAAACGGAAAACAAGTACTTGGCAAACTGATATATGTGAATGTCCTTCAATCTTTCAAAATCAATCTCAGCAAATACACGGCAACAATTCAACCCGAAAATTTGTCTGAATTATTCTTTTTGTTGCCTCTTCTTAACCAATATGAAAGAAAGAATGAATATTTGCACGCTAGCGCAAAAAAAAACCTAAACAAATAAAATAGGCGTTCAATTAACTGAAACCAAACACCAGTGAAGGCGTGCTCATTCACAACATGCCAAAGGGCACTACATTACATTTTATTTGTTCTGTGAAAACTCCTTTGTAAGTGGCGAAATTAGGGTATTTTGCGAAGCAACAATTTCTTATTAAATAAATATACCGGCCATGTCGGGGGCGTATGTGAATCTTTTTACGATACAACATCTTACGTAACTAAGATAAGGTAAAGTTTGGTATGCACGCGAAAATTAGATAAAAGTTCTTAATTGACTTTATGGATAGTTCTAGTTTGCATCTGTTGAAACTTTTTTTAATTCCGATAGAAATAAAAAAAAGCGCCATGTATCGTGCACATAATTTTGAATATCGCGAAATAGCTATATTGGTAAGCCAGTCATAGTGCGTTTTGTTTGAAAAATACGTCAGGTGGGTAGCGGAAGATTGGCAGGTTAGGAAAAGTTAAATAAAATGTTTTTCTATGAATCCTAAAAAAATAGCTGAAAGCTGTTGACGTTAAGTGAAGGAAATCGAATAGAGGATCCCAGGTGGAAGTTTCTCCCTCTACTTTGTGTGTTCTTTATTTTTGCAATTCGGTGCCGCCTTATGGTTTAAAAAAAAAAGGAAATGAATTTTCGCTACCGCCAAGCTAGAAGCGATGTTGATTTTTTCTCTTGTTTAGAAAATAAGCCTAAAAAAATATTTGAAGTAGAAAGCCAATGTATGGAAAGTTTGAGGTACCTTCCTTGCGGTCTGATAGAAAGGGGATAACAACTTTTTGATTTTGTAACAAAAATGGTAAGGTAAGTAAGCTCTGGGAAATGAATTTACATCTATTTTAAATAAAAAAAAAACATCTTTGGAATGTCTTTAAAAAAACGAATGGCTGCATCATCAAATTAATTATTCGCCTTTTAAAAGCAAATAAGATATGTTCGCTTGAGTTTTGGAGGGTTAACAAACTCCCCTTATTACAGGTTATTATGAAATTATTCGCTAACTTATTCTCTCACACCATACAAAGGCAATAGTATGTATCAATTCTTCAAAATTGCATTTCATCATAGTGAATGGATATTGAAATCTTATAGCATTTTTGGTGGCATATTTCTGACTATCTTAATCTAGGGTGACCAGATAGCAATGATACTTTTTCCAATTGTTATATTTCAGCAGCTGTAAAAGTTACCAATGACATCTAGCTGTCCAAATATTCAGTAAGGTTAGCCATTTCATCATACATCGTTTCACGCTTGTCGAACGTGCGGAAATTATTAAAAATACCGAAATGCCGGCTCAGTTGTAAATACGCAACGTGAATTTCGTCGTGAGATCGGTCGTCATCATGGCTTCAGTGTGCAGGCAATTCGTCGCACCGTGGAAAAGTTTGAGCGTGAGTACACTCTTTTGGACCTTAAGCCACCAACCAGATAGAGATTGGTGCGAAATGAAGAAACCATATACACCGTAGCGGCCAGTATCGAAGAAGACCCAGAAATGTCGATTCGGCGCCGATCAGCTGTATTGGGCATCGTCAGAGACTCAACCCGGCTTATTTTGCAGTTGGATTTGGGCCTTCATCCATATAAGATTATGGTGACACAAGAATTGAAGCCAAACGACCATAGATATAGCCGTGAGTTCGCTAATTGGGCACTGGAAATGTTGGCTGGAGATCCGGATTCTGGCCAAAAAACTAACTTCACGGACGAGGCCCATTTTTGGCTCAGCGGCTATATCAACAGACAAAATTGTCATTATTGGAGCGAATAGAATCCACAAGTGTTCGACCAAAGCATCAATACATCGACAAAGATTGACTGTTTGGTGCGGTTTATGGCATGGCGGCATGATCGGCCCTTATTCTTTCGAAATGAGGAATGAGACACCGTTACTGTCAATGGTTACAGGTACAGAGCGATGTTAACCGACTTTCTGTAGCCAGAGCTCGAGAACATCGAGCTGTGGTTCCAACAAGATGGCGCTCCATACCATACAAGCGACGAAACGCTCAAAGTTGTGAAGGATTAATTTGGCGACTGGGTCATCTCACGGCGAGCGTTCATCAATTGGCCGCGATCATGCTACGTCAAGTTTCGTAGTCCACGCTAACAAGCCAACCACTTTGGACGAGTTCAAGGCCAACATTCGAGACGCCATTGTCAGAATAACGCCGTACGCATTGGACAGAGTCATCAAAAAAAGGACCGACCGATTGAAGACTGCCACTGCCACTGCCGTTGTTGTTTTATTTCAATTTTTTTTTCCTTTCATTCTTATCTGGTCACCCTATATATATCAGTATCAGTTCTGATAGTTAATATTTTGCGTATGAATACTCACTTTAAGAATAAAAACAGGTAGTAAAGTTTTTTATTAACTTCCTCTTGGTCTTTCCATTGGAGCTGTAGGAGAAATACAAGTTTATGGTTAGAGTCAGCAGTACAACAAGCCATATTAACGCAAAAGCCGAAAACACAAAAATTAACATTAAATTGAAATATAATATTTTATTAACGAAGTGCAAAGCTGATTCGTACGGATATACTTGCATCCATGTACGTATAATATATATATGAGTACTTTTCGTTTGCAATTATTCAGATTTGAAATTTAAATTTAAATGGGCAGTTGGCGGACAGACGGTTAAAGAGCAAAATCTGTGAGACTCACTTTCTTGAGTTTTATTAGTAATACCACGAGTAATGAAGATCTCGAGATAGATTTTTTTTTTTACGAAACCAAGATTTAATTTATAATTTCAACTAAAAAGTTTAAATCTACACCAATTTTTAAAACTTTTATTAATATATTTGGTGCCTAGGCTCAAAGAGTTGTACTTTAGGTGACTTTCAGATTTATCTGTCTACGCATAATACTGAAAAGTTTAAGCAATAAAGCAATATTAGGAATCATTTTTGGATTGGCAAGACAATTTGTCATTTCAGTTTTTCATAATTTTTTTCGACAAGAAGAACCTTCATTCAGTAAGGTTTCTGTAATTTTAATCGATTACTTTTTGCCATATTTCAGTCTAAAAACACGTCCAATTACCGTTTGATGGCTTTATTGGAATCAAAATTATTTCTTTTTAGAAAGTTTTGTAAAAAGTTTAGCAAATCAAATACAAGCTACGACGAGCGACCAAAGATGTATGTGGTCTAGGGTGGTCATGATGGCAACATCTTTACGATTCATCAAATCAGAATGTTCCGTGTGATGGTATTATTTAATTTGTCCATTTAACGACACATTATATATCTATAATAGGTACATTCGAATCAATCGTTTGGTTTTGTTTGGCACAATTAATTCTAAGTCCCACCAAACCGACAGCATAAACTTATTTTGATGAATATTTGCCTTTGAAGTGCTTTATGCTGGTTCGTCTCACTTACTCAATTGTTTATTTCGCTCGACATTGTTGCATTTTTATTGCTTGTTTCGTTTCAAGAATGAATCGTTTTCATGAGTGAATGGCAGATGCTTATGGGTTGAGTGAGATAAATTTCCTTGAGTACATGTGTCAAGCTTATTGACGTATTCAAGTTCCCATCACTTGTATGTGATATGTATGAAATATCTTCAATTTATCATGTCGTGTAATGGCAATTTACACGATCATGGCTTTTTTCGTCATCCAATTTGCCTAGCCTTCTTGAGCGTGGTGAATCTTTGAGATGGAAATCTCCAAAACGAATTCAGCAAACCAATTCCGATACTGACGCTCTTCAAAAGCATCCTCAGCAAACACATAATACACATACATATTTGGTACAAACAGACCATAAGTCTAGCTTCCAACAACCACTCGTTTAGTGCACGGCGTCCTTATAGCATACACATCACACATAACAACTCTTTATGAGTTTGCCCAGCGTTTTTTTTCTTTTCGGAAGTAAACGAACAAAATATGACGAAAATGCTCGTTTTGATTATCTATTTTCCGAGTTGGGATAAAAAATTCATATGTAATGAACATAGAAACAATTCTGAATTGATCTTGTTTTAAATCTGGTAGAATATGGTGAGCAGCAATATAAACTGAATGCGACAAGAAACAGAATGTCAAAAAATAGTAACTAGACAGAAAATATTCCGCCATCAGAGCATTGGGCTCTTAGCAAGTCAGGTCCAACTCGTGCTTAACAAGATTAATGGAATAGAATGCAAAAATCCTGTCTACTATATAACAAGATTAAGGCTCTGGACTCTGCTGTAATTAGGTCGAGGTTTGTCAGAAGGTGCAAATCACCCTTATACGAAATATCTAGAGCCAATGCGGTGACCCTTTGCCGGTTACCAGGGTATGTAGATATCGAAGGAAACAAAAAAGCTGACGAACTTGCTAGGAAAGGGTCGGCGCTGCACTTATAGCGGACCCTTCCTTTTGTAGTTACCCCAATCAGTTTCTTGAGGAATAAAATATAAGATGAAGCCACCGGTCGAGCAAACAGATGCTGGGTTCATTTGAAAACATGTGCAACGGCAATGGCAGTATGGCCGGCCTTCAGCAAGAAGAGATCAATTTCTCTGGTGAAAGTAAGTCGTTATAACGCACGGGTCATTTCCGGCATAATTATTGCTCATTATGCCATTGGCATTCACGCAGAACGACTCGGTGTACTACACCACGACTATTGTAGACTTTGGAGGGACGAAGAAGAAATTTAATCTGTTCATCATCATGATTGTCCTACCCACAAGGCACAAGGCGTCCTCCTACCCAACCTTAACTATATACCAGGATACATAGAAGCGGAGGGAACCTTAACAGCCCAAGACATTGCAGAGAGAGACGTGTACCCAGTTTGTTGCATGGGAACTATGATCGAACCCAAGCCTTTTAGTGAATTCCCCACGCTGAGACAGGAAAGTAAGTAAAGCCTTCTCAAATTTTAGAATTCTAGTACTGTTTTAAAAGATTACTTTAGACTTAAGGGACGCATAAGAAACTGGTACTATAAGCTTTGTAAGAGCATTGATATATAAAAGAAGGGGCTATCAACATATCATAGTTTATGAACTCCAGTGGAAGACTAAAACAGAACCGTTAAGCTGTTGTTGATAAGACATCCAGCTTAAGGGTGTATAGAAAATCTACTAAAGTTTCTGTACACTTGCATCCCTATATCCTATATATATGATTGACATGGGATAATTTCGATGGATGGGCCCAATCTGCCAAAGAAATATTTATAGTTGTAGTACAATAAAACAAATAGCTGAAATCAACACAATAAAACACAACAATTTAGGAGGGGTTTGAACAAGAACAAACGTGGCATGCACATTTTATTAGAGATTGGTGAGAAGACTTGTAACCTTTTAGGACGTTTAAGAAAAATTAATGAATAAATGGTTGCATTTTCTGATTGTAGTGCAATAAAACTTAAGTATTAAATAAGATTAATGAAAATCTATCTTTTCACGGTCCTACCTCTCGCAAACGTCTGACAAACATCCGAGAGTATTCTTGTTACGAAAAAGGTTCTCAAATCGCCGTTTGGATACAACACTAAACTGTAGGTCCCTTCCATTCGTGTGAAGAATATAACGCACACAAAATGACTTGAGAGAAGATAGGCCCTGGCACTTAAATAGCTGTTGCGTCAAATATTAATTAATTAATGAGTCTATTTTTTTTTTTTTAAATAATGCTAAGAAGAATAACTGACACAAACAGTCCATACGGGCATAGGGCTTAGCTTTAATTTAACCATTAGTGCTGTGTGCGTTTTATTATTCGTACGAATGAAATATACCTATAGGATACTGTAGTGAAAAGTAATTTATTTTTGAGAAGGTTTCTCATGGCGACAATATTCTCGGATAGTTGTGAGATATTCGTGAGAGATGAGCTTAAAAAAACGTTTTAATATTTTCTCAGACTCGAACATTAAACCTTCACACTAACCACTGCCTCGCAGTGCCTAAGTGAGGAAGCTCTCTATGGAGTTTTTATAGTGAAAATAATTAATTCATAAATAAAAAAAATATTTTTTTAAATTAAAGTAAATTTTGCGGATTTTGGCGGATCTAAAAATCGATTATACTTTTGTTGTTTCACAATCCAAGACGTTCGTGTGCCAAATTTGGTACTAATCTGGTATTAGGGTGAATCTTCGTTATATCTTTGTCTTTAAAACTATGTGCCGAAGTTAATAATATATTTTGTGACTCCTATCCGCCAAATTTTTGGAGGTAACCGGATTTACCTTTTTGGACCGGTTATTACCTCTCGCATGGTGTTGCACTTTTCTTAGTGCAGTAATTCCATCCACAAGCATCTATGATTACCCCATAAGTATATTTAATCTATGCTAAGCTATCATGTATGGAAGCATTTTATTATGTATGTAGGTATGTACTTTTTTTTTTTTTACATCACAGAACTTTTATAAGCAATAAACTAGATAGAAGTATCTTTCCGTTGGTATATATGATATTCAATGCAGTGTAACAAAAGAGTTTCTTTCCATCAGACGACAAAACAAAGGAAGGAAAATGGAAAAAAAACAATGAAACTGATAAATTTATCAAACTACTGCAGGATTAAGAACTTACTTACTTACTTAGGTGGCACTACAGTTCGGGGTGAACCTGGGCCTCAACCGACAACCCACTCCATTGCGTACTCCAAGTTGGTCGAGGTCCCCTTGAATTTGTGCGCGCCACCTACGGCGATGATTTCCTCTACTGCGTCGTCCCTCGGGGTTAGATTCGACGACTCTGCGGGCCGGAGCGTTGGTGTCCATTCGCTCTACATGTCCTAGCCATCTCCGACGTCCAATACGAAGTTTTTTTACTAGATCGATATCGCTGTACAGCTCGTATAGATTGTGATTGAATCTTCTCCTCCAAAACCCGTCAACGCAAATGGGACCGAATAACTTACGTAGAATTTTTCTCTCAAAGCGACCAAGGATATCTATCTATCCTCTTTTAATAAAGTCCATGTTTCAGCGCCATAAGGCAGGACTGGGATGATCAGGGTCTTACACAGAGTCTCCTTAGTTGTTCGAAGGGCGCCGTGGTGTAAGTGGTTAGTGTGTTAGATCACTGCGCATGAGGTTCCAAGTTCGAATTCCAGAAAACACCAAAAAGTTTTTTTACGGTCCCACCTCTCGCGAGCGTCTAACAAACATTCGAGAGTCACGAAAAAGCTTCTAAAATCCCCGTTCGGATTTGGCATTAAACTGTAGGTCCCTTCCATTCGTGTGAAAAATATAACGCACACAACACAAGTGGTTGCGAGAAGCTTGGCCCTGGCACTTTAAAGAGCTGTTGCGCCAAATATTTTTTATTTGTATTTGTATTTAGTTGTTCGAGATAGGGGTTTACTGTTGAATTGCCCCCAAAAACAGCGATTGGCAAGAGTTATTCTTCGCTGATTTCTATGCTGATCTTATTTTTCGAGTTTATAGCAGAGCCAAGGTAGACAAATACCCTTCTTCCTCGAAGTTATAGCTGTCCACTGTGAGGTTCTGTCCAATTCGTCGGTGTTGGTTTTCCCTTATTGTTGACAGGATCTGCCGAAGTGTGAAGATTTGATTGATGGTGGACTTTCCTGGCCTGAAACCGCACTTATAGGGTTCAATCAAGCTGTTGATAAAAGGTTTCAGGCGTTCACACAATATCGCAGAAAATATCTTATATGCGATGTTGAGGAGACTGATGTCTCTATAATTGGCGCAGTTGAGGGGGGGGGGGGAAGAACTTGTGGATGGGGCAAACGATGCTGAGATTCCATTCATCAGGCATACACTCGTCTGACCAAATCTTAGAGATGAGTTGATGTATGCACTCTACCAATTCATCCCCAGCTGCCTTGAAAAGTTCGGCCGGTAAGCCGTCAGGTCCAGCATCCTTGTTCGATTTTAGCTTGGATATTGCTATCCTCACTTCATTTTGGTCAGGTGGACGGAAATTTGAACTATCATCGTCTATGTTGATGGTTCATTCTGCCTGACAGCGGGATGTTAGTTTTCATCGCCGTTATATAGTCTGCAGAAGTAGTTTTTCCATATTCACAGCACCGACTGTGATTCTACTGCGAGGTTTCCATTTCCATCTCTACAGGTTTCTGTACGGGTATTGCTTCTCTGACACGTTCTGTTCACCTTTTGGTAAAACTTTCGTACATTGTTCCTGGAGTATAAACTCTCGATATTCTCAAACGCGCGCTTCTCATGCTCTTTCTTCTTCTTTTGGAGAAGTCGATGTTCCTCCCGTCTCTTTTGCTCGTAGAGCTCACGACCAGCTCTCGTCTACCTTTGCAGCACCGCTTTGTATGCCTCTTGTTTTGCTGCATGCACTCGTCGGCATTCTTCGTAAAACCAGGTGGGTTTCGCGGTGGTGGGCGAGCGAGACCCAGCACATCAGTCGCGGCATTTCTGATGGCATGTTGGCAGCGTTGCCACTGGTCTTCGGCACTTGATGCTGCCGGCATAAGGGTGATTGAGAGATTTCGGGATACGCGTTCAGCGAAGAGTCTGGCGGTCTCTTGCGATTGTAGCTTTTCGACGTTAAATTATCTCACAATGATTCTTCGTTGTTGCTCAGATTGGGATATCCGCATTCATACCTTGGCCACAACAAGGTAATGATCCGAGTCTATGTTGGCCGCTCGGAAGGTCCGGACATCCAGAATATTGGAGGCATGCCTTGCGTCGACGGCACAACCCCCAACCTGGAGTGCCAGTTCCTTAATTATTCCCCTAGGACGAGGGGCCGGGTACACCGGTGCCAGTAGTCCACTACGGGAGTATGAGCACTGCCGTTGATCCATTAAGGGCTCCTGCGCCACCATCTCTATTCCAAGGTCCTGACAAACTTTGGAAATTCCTTACCGACCTGTAATACAAATGCATCGAAGCAGCTCGCGGCAGGTATTCACTAAGTTCAAACTAACTGGAACTATAGACGCCACCGTTGACCCCGTCTAGGGAATTCGTCCGCTGCCGCCTGGAACAGGAATAAGTGGTCTAGTGGTAAAGCACTCGTCCCCCCTCTCTCATCTGCTGCCACCTAGAATCCGCTAAACGGGGTTGGTTACCCACTTTTTAGATTAAGGTACTAGGCACCCGGCTGTCACCGCCTGGAGGTGGAGAGTAGGAGTTGGTATGCCTCAGCTAAGTGAAAACGCTTGTGTTTTCATATGATCGCATGCACTACCGTTTGACCAGCCGGATTAAGGACACCAACGTTATGTAACAATCCAGTATAAATCGGATTATATTTAAATCCAATTCAATAAGTCATATAAGTGTAAAACAATAATGCCATGAACAATTTAGTCGACTGCGTTCCTCCTAGATCTAAATATTTTTTATCTCTTCTAATAGAAATTGCATGTGTCTTTGCTGCGCTGTGAACAATCAAGATTCAGAAGTGTGATTAAGCAGCATATTTGGTTGACTTTTAACTGCGTTTGGTTCATTAGATGGCGAAAATCATCAACAATTTTATAGTTTAAATGTAATCAAATCTTATCTCCACATAAAAGTAAGTCACTTGAAAAAAAAAAAAAAAAAAAAACAAATATAGCACTTAATGAGTCAATACATGTCTAAATTCATTTATTTCGAATGAATTCCACATTCGGGGTCTTTATAACTAAACATGTGATTCGACAACTAAACCAGTTATGCAAATGCAAATATATATTCTGGTTGAGGCACTTTCAGAGGTCGACAATAAATCAAGTTCACCAAGATTATCGACTCTTGCTCCGAAAGACTTACCCAATCCTCAAAGAATTTTCTTCTGTCTGGCATTAAATCCAAAGTTAGGAAGCCGACAGCAGACATAATCTCGATACAAACGTATACTATATCTTGGATGTTTCTAATTGAAAAATGTAATAAAATTAATTGGTCAAGTACCGAGGCTTCTTAAGAGATGTTGCTACACTTTCAATTCGAAAATTTGTGGATCAAGCAAAAGATGCTGTTTTATTTAACTTCTAGTGCGGTATTTTTTAAATGTTCGGTGAAAGCTAAATTATATTAAAACAATACAAACAAATAAGCGAAGTCTGATGACCGCATTTTTATACAGAGAAGCTACGAATAATAAGAATTTAATGCGCAGCAGCATTCGATATCATTAATTTTCATGTAAATTTATCGCAGCAGCTAAAATGAGTACAGGAGATCCTCTACACCCAAATGGATGCCATAAAAAAGTTGCCTTCAGTCGAAAAGCCGACATTGCATATAGCATATTTTAAGTCGCCTCTAGCACCACCGCCATAACGTGTCCGCCTGGAATGTAATAAGTTGCAGTGCACTATCTCCATGAATCTTTCGAAACGAGGTCGTAAAATAAAATAAAGGCCACCGCAAACATAGGAGGACAAAGCTTTGAAAAAAATCCGATATCTGGCTTCTGCTTGAGGTCGTGCCCTTTGTTTTTCTATCCGTGCCGTTCAAAAGAATAAATTATGCATACCGAGAAGGAGAGTGTAGCTCCGTCAAATGCTGGGATAATAAATAAAAGTACGAGTACACCAAGGTGGGAATGAGCTGCTGGGAAGTTGGGTGCCGTCGATAAAAAAAAGGTGTAAAACTGGCACTTGCACATAAGTTTTCTACTAACTCAATTTTCAGGAAATGAACCCACTATGCTTATGGATGTTATTATGATAACCTGGGGGTGAAAAGTTTGTCTACAGAGTTTATTATAAATTTATGTCTGAATCTCCTCAAGTGAATGGTGGGTTACGGATGGTATACTTTTGGACTTAAAGTGATTGGAAGTGCGAAGGATAAACAAAATGTGGTACCTTCGGCTTAGAGGAGATCAAATTTATTTCTTGTTTCCTTTATTATGCAACCAAAGAGGTGTTTAAATTGAATGCGCTATGAAGTTTTATTCGAATTATTAAGGGCGATTTGGTTCCTGCTTTATGGCTTTTAGAACTTAGATCACATTTGGTGCTATCATTGAACTTCGTTTGGAAAGAAGCATTTCCTGTTTTATTTATAAACCTAGTTGCAGTAAAACGATGGCTGTGATCTTAATTCTTGCAAGTTTCGCGCTTGTCATTGAGTTTCTCAAAGATATTTTTTCAGATATTCCTGTGCTTCTTACTGCGAATTGAAAAAAGCGAATGGACAGTAATGATTCAGGTTAAATTTTGCGTCCCATGTTTTCCCATATCGTTTTTTTTTATACATATATTGTATATATTTTTTTTTTTATATATCCTTAACGATTTAGCTAGAGTCAGCTGTAAAGGCTGAGGATGCCGTTGCGCAGTGGTTAGTGTATCGGATCGTTGCGTGTGAGGTTCAATGTCCCAATCCTAGAAAACACCAATACGTTCTGAACGCGAACGTTTGCTAAACATCCGAGAGTATTGTTGTCATACAAATCTTCTCAAATATAAATTAACTTTCGGATACCGCATAAAATTCCAAAACTAGGCCTGGGACCCTAAGCCATTTATTGGCTGTTTGCGTCTACTTCATTTTTTAAGCAATAAAAGCCACCCGAAGGGTATTTTTTCTACTATATACTTCACTCTTAATTCCACAGTTCAACCCCTTTTTGCTTAGACTGTGATAATATAACGGATACAATGCCTTACATGCTAATAAAAGTTTTATTGCAATCGAATGAGTCGTTTTTGAGTGAAAGACAAGCAAACACACAAAGTTTTCCTTTTTTAATACTTATAGTAAATCAAATGAATGAATTGGTATAAGATTCTCAATTTTTATGGTTAATCGGACCAATTTAGTAGTGGAAGAAAAATTAAAAAAACTCTACCAAATTGAACGTCGAAAACTCTAGTAATTATTTTCATTGCAAAAGCATAAATATTTTGAAAAAAAAAAAAAAAAAACGGGTGTGTCTCTTCCACTGGCACGAATAGATGACGTGAATACGTCTACAATGTTCGCCAAGAGATAGTTTTATTGTCATTTCTATCAAAAAGGAAGGAAGGTGGGATATAAACAATAAACATTTATTGATGATAGGTCTGCGATATAGAAAGAAGGACACAAATGGCATGCGTTGTAGATATGCAAGTTAAATACATGATATACTTCAGATGACTGCCTCGTCTCACTTTATTACATGGGCATTTATGATTTACTAGTATCGCGTGTGGTAGAAATTCGACCGAGAGGATATAAAGAAACAATACAAATGCTTTGTATTTGTTTAAATAACTTTTTTTCTGTAATATGCTCCCGTGCAGAAAAGGCAAAGGGATTTAAGTTCATACAGCCATGAATGTGACCAAAATAAATTTGTTTTATTCATTAAAGGATTTTGTATGGGGAAATCATGTCCTCGTATGTATGTTCACATCATTTTACCATAATTTTGGTCTTACACTAAAGTCGCCGTTGATTATGATTGATGTCCACATTTTGTGACGTTGACGCAGAAGCGGTTTCATTATCTATTTGCAGAATCGCCGCCATGCCAGATGTAGTTGCGCCATCATTGACACTTTCTTTCGCTCCCGAAAATACCTAATTCTCTCATAAGGAGTTTATAGAGCATCAGTGCATTGCTGTTAAGATGGTTTTTCCATCCCCAAACGACTTGTGTATTCAAAGTTGGCTTTTCTACGAGCATTAGCCGACATTTTGTTGAAATTTATTTAATTTCAGCTTAATACATTTTCACAAGAACAACTCAAAACTAACTTTTTATACATTAAGTCTGATGAACATGATCAGAGCTATTAATTGAGACTATAACGAGCGTCGAAGCTTTACTGAATCAAATGTATTACTGTGTAAAATTTTCCAAATGCGCCGAAACTATCACAAAATGGTAGCGCGCCTCATTCCTATGTGAAATAAATTTTTTGACTCTCTATCTATCACATAATTATGTCCTGTATCCCCTTGTGGGTCCTAGGGCCTCTACTACGCCAACGCGCTATCGTGTACGATTTCTGGCAATGTGTCTGAGTTCTCCCCAACTGCCGTACCTCCTACTCGACTGTTCTGCGCCATGTTATCCTCGGACCACCAGGTTTCCTGCCATCCTGAGTTGAAGGTTTCCATTGCATAGCTTGGTTCAATATAGAACTGTCACCCTTTCGGAACGTGTGACCAATCCACTGCCACTTCCGCCGTTGGATGGCTGTGCCAGTTGGTTCCTGACCCGTTCTCTCGTAAATGTGTTCGTTAGAGATAGGATTGGGCCAGAAAATTCTTAAGATATTGCGCAGGCACCTATTTACGAACGTTTGTAGCTTTCTGGTGGTAGTAGTGGTCACTTTCCACGTGCTCCAACCATATTACAGCACGGATTCAACGTTTCTTAGACAACCTTCCTCTGTGCAGAACGTGACATTTGATAATAGCAATAAGTTTATCGGGAATACTTCTCCTGCGTAAGGCACGCCAAATAAACTCCCTGTTTACACTATGGAACGCCTTCTCAAAATCGACGAACAGCAGTTGGAGTGGCGATCGATATTCAACGCACTGTTCTGTGATAATCCGCAGGGTGTTAATGCGGTCGACACAGGAGGATCCAGAGCGGAAAACTGCTTGTTCGGCATCGAGTGTGTCTTCGAGATGTTGTTTAATTCGCTCCAGGATGATTTTAGCCAATATCTTAGCTACAGCAGGCAGCACACAGATACCCCTCCAGTTTCCGGACTTCATTAAATCTCCTTTCTTAGGAAGCTTGACGATCATCCCCTTTTCCCACTCGTTAGGAAAGCTCTCAGCTTCCCAAGCTCTCTCTATAAGTGGAAGCAGAAGCTCAGCCGATGTTGTGGGCGCTGCTCGTAACAGCTCTGCTGAAATACCGTCAAGTCCTACCGCCTCGTTGGTTTTAAGTGCCTTCATCGCGGTAATGATCTCATCTTTACTGGGAGTCGTGGTGCGTATTCGGGAACTTCTCACCTCGGGCATCTCAGTCTGATTTGGGAGCATTTCGCTAGTGAATACGTAGTTCAAAACCATAGCAAAATGCTCTTTCCATCTTTTGAGCTGGTCCCCATCCGAAATGAGCAGGGAGCCGTCTAAGCTTTTCACTGGGTGTTGCCTGTCCACCTGTCAGCTCTTTCGTGATTCTGTAGACGGTCCTGCTACCGCACCTCCGTGCAGCTTCTTCTGCTTCTGTAGCCAGCACGTTGATGTAGTTGCGCCTGTCACGTCGCACACTGCGCTGAACTTCTCTCATCTTCATGCGATATAGGGACTCTAGGTCGCTTTTTCCTTCTGCTGGAGTAGCAGCAACGCGATCTTTCAGCTGTTTTCGTTCGTCAATCCGTCTACAGGTATCCTCGGAAAGCCGCGCCCTATGTCTTCCCTGCGATCCACCGACAATTCTTTCAGCACCAGATGTAAAAACATTTTTCACAGCACACTAATTGTCTTGGATGTTTGGGGGCAGTGAGCTGCTGATTGCTTCCACACCTTGCGAAAAGTGCTCCCTTAATTGTTGGCGCACTGAGGGATCACTAAGTCTATCGATGTTAAACCTGGGCATTCTTTTGTTGTCATGTGATCTTCGAACTGCAGCAGTGCGTAGTTGGAGAGTAGCTATCATAGGATGGTGATCTCGTACTATCCCCCACATTTACCCCTCGCCTGTTTCGGACGTCCATGAGACTACTTCTAAAGCGGCGACTGATCTCAAAATGGTCAATTTGGTTGGAGGTTATATCACATGATATATTTTGATTTTCGATTTTTGAATTGCAACACGAAACTCTATCCCCTAATTTCGTTATTATCAGATTGTCTGTAATGCTTCCAGTACAAAGCAAATTTAAAGACGTATTCACGTCAAAATGTTTACTGATGTAGTTACTACTACCTCAAAAAGTGGGCGAACATTGCTATAAGCTTAATTGAAAGTACTATAAAGTGCTCTTGTTGACCAAAATATACTCCTATAAAGTGTCATTTAACCATTTCCGAATTTTGTTCACATCTTTTTTGCACTTTCCTCCCCATATGCACCCACACAGACCAAATGTCATCATCTGTTCAATAAAAATAAACGTACATATGTACAAACAGAAAGGGTTAAATAAAATCACATAAATTATTTGCAATTTTCATTGTAAGCACACGTATTGGCGAATTGGCATCGATTACACATCGATAAAATGCGCTGTTAACTTATGCTTGGGACAATCAATAAACAAGCATATACCGCACTTGAGAATAACACATATTGCTATGGCCATTATATAAGCTACTTGTAATTGGCATATTTTAATGTCAACATTCAAGGGAGTCAGGCCGGGGCGACATTGTCATTAATATGAGATAATAAATTCGATTTAATTGCCAAGACGAGGAGATTGTTGTGCTTTTGCCGGGCTTATGGTTGCAAGGCTCTGCATACCACCGTTGTTGGGGTACTTGTTGACTTATTTCTGAGATTCTTGTTGGGACATTTGAATACTGATTGATTTGTTTTGTTGCGATTGTTGGCATGGTGTACGAATACCTACTACATACGACAACAAGCGGTAAGTCAGGCAATTTCGTATATCAATAAATGCATATCTAGGTACTGGTAATTAGCTAAATAAAGTATGTCTAGAATTTTCAGGAAAAAAAGGACTACGGCTGTATGTGACAGTGATTGATTCGAATTTTCGTGATGAAATTAATATCGAAATTGGATATATGGTAGGCACGAGGAGTGGAGTTCAATAAAATCAATAAAGTACGGTTTGGTCATTAGCTATAAATTTAGGTACTTCTGTCAATTAGAGAATTTATAAGCATACGGGTCATTCCATGACAAGTCGCCGAGGTTACATGGGGTGCTCTGAACTACCCCCTCCGATTTGGCTCAAAATTAGTAGAATTACTTATTGGAGTGGTACGAATCATAAGGCTAAAATAGGATTACGTGTACCGGAACTTCAAAAATTTGAAGAAATTAGAATTCTCAAGGCCGTTTTTTATAATTCAAAACATCATAACTTTGGCTCAGCTCATCAGAATTAAGTAAATTGTTGTTGAATTCAGGAAAACTTTCAAGATTTCGACACAACTTTTATTTTCAAGGTTGAAGGTTATTCCAGAAAGCCCCCTTTCTTTTTATTTTTTTGAATAACTCAAAAAATGTTACACATAACCTATACCGAATTCTGCAAAACTTTTTTGTTTTATGATTCGTACAACTAAAAACAAGGAATAATGTTTTTCAATTAGCTCGTGCATAAAAGTACTAGTTTTCGAATATATTATGTCAAATAAACTAATAATTCAAATCTTCATATATACGCTTATTCATCTACTAACCGATCCTAAGTCGATGCCTCTGTCGGAAATCAGAGAATCCATCTGTGCCCCTATCGGTGCATAGCGGGCTCACCCCTTGACTCCCGTAATGGTTCGCGAGACAGTTGACAGGAAGTTCGTAGCGTAGTTCGGGTTTGACCCGGTTGGCTGCCGAGCGGGATAGGCCGACCACCAGACGCTCGCAAACTAACACCCTTTAGGCCTGGTTCCAAAGGATGCACTGGTTTGCCAGGTTTGGCAATATCCGAGGCCAGTCATCTTCTTTTTCCATCATGGGGTGTGCGCTTTGTTAGCTGTGACTGGATTCTATGGATGGGAATAACTGTTTAAGTTGCCCCATCCACACATCCGAGTCACGTTGCCAAAAATACCCATTCAGTGCACTCTGCATATTAGTGGAGTCCCACTGAAGCAGGTGGATAAGTTGAAGTTCGTCGGAGTTTTATTCACGATCACGAGCGATGGGAAGAACAATGCCGAGTTATCCTGTAGAATTGGTCAGGCTGGATCAATTTTGAGAAAGCTTGGTCAATCTGTTATAAGGAAGGCCGAACTTAGTGTTCAAGCTAAGCTATCGGTTCTTAGCTCAGTGTATATTCCAACTCTCACCTATGGTCATGAAATTTAGGCAGTGGTTGAAAGAATAAGATCGTGGATACAAGCTGCCGAAATAAGGTTCCTTCGCTGTGTTGCTAGAATAACTCGTACAGATCGAGCGCGCAAAACCAGAGCACGCGAGGCGTTCAATGTTAAGCAGCTACTTCTCCAAACGGAGCGGTCTATGCTTCGATGGTTTGGTCACGTAGTGCCTATGCCCCCAGACCAGCTTTGAAGATGTGCCATGATTGCCATGTCATCAGGTAGGGGACTCCCTGGTAGACCTAGAAATAGATAGTTGGATCAAGTCCGACATCTCCCTTGGAGCCGTCTAGGGATTCCGTATGATGAGTTGGAGTCAATAACGGAGGATCGAGAAGAATGGAGGGTCCACCTGAGCATTCTTCCTCCGCGACCCACATGAAGGATTAGCGGGCCATTGAAAATATATGTATGTATAAAAAAATGTTTCCTCAAACTCTGCAAGGCAATTGATCGGAGTTGTCACCTCTTTTTTTCAACTTGATGAATTTTGTAGAAACCTATGGGTGATTACACGAAATTGACATATTTGAACACTAGGTAGATGGATGCTCCATGACGTTAGTCATTATCAGAGTGAAAGAAAGGTTGGCTCCCAGACCTCGGCCTTTATTATTAACTAGTTAATGCGTAATTGAGGACTTTGCTTAGGACTGGAAGTAATCTAAATGACCCCAGGCCGTCACGTTAAACCCGTTTCCGTTCAATAGATCTCAAATCCCGTCCACCTCAAGGACCTTTTTAATGCATGAGAGAACATAACCTGAAGTTTTATCCTGCAACCTTTCGTTTTGCTCTAACAATTTTCTTTTCCTGGAAATTTCTATTCTCAACTGTTTTCAATTTATAGTCATTCATAATCCCCCATCACTAAAAGTTGCGTTTGTATAGCTCCAAAAGTTTTCTTGAAAAATTAATTACTCGTGAATTTCGTAAGTTTATTTGACCCTTGATAATTGACAGAATGCAAGAGGACTACAACATCCAAACTGGGCTACAGAATTTCGTACGATGCGAATACTCGAACAAATTACGCACTGCCCCCGAACATTTTTTCCTCCCCTGCAAAGCTTTTCTGAAGACGGGAACGCGAATAACGAATAAAATTTGTTTAAAAGATTGTAAGGGTTGTTTTATATAGAGCGTCTGTTTTCAACGATACGATGGAGGACGCGGACGTTATTAATAGAGATTACTCGAAACCAGTCATGTATGCTATATAATATATCTCTCCAAAACTAAAAAAAAAAAAATGTTCGTCATACACATACATATGTATCAATAATAAGAACTATGCCAATGTAAGAAATTTATTCATTTCCCACGAAAAATATCTAGAAAATTTGCATTAGGGCTATAGGTATTATGTTTTCTCTTTCAATTTCCATTTGAAGCAAAAGTATACGTAGAACCTGCGCATCACTTTTTCTGCTCATGTACATCCCGCTATACTTCTTAGTATTCAAAATCAGAAAGTTATTTCCATAAACATTCTTTAAATCCGGTGAATTTTAGTTTGGTTGATTTATATTCCCATTACCATTTCTCCACAGTGATACTAACTACTTCCCCGATGAGGGGCATTTGGCGTCTAATATTAGCGTAAGTTCACGTACAACTTGTAGGATACTTGCGTTTAAAATCGGTCTACGTACCTTAAGGTCAAAGAATATTTCATAGTACAACAACATAAACAATCGTTGTCCTTATTCAAGTGACCTTCAGTTTCCGAGGCATTGATTGTCGTTTCAAAGTTTGAATTATATCTTACGGGCTCCAAATTTTTTAAGGCGTAAAACGTGATTGTATCTCTTTTCTCCAAAATTCTGAGAAGGTTTCGAGGGGAGGAGGGTAGTGGTTCTTTTTCGTTATTTCATGAACCAATACACATGCTACTTTTATAAGTCCTTGTCAGCGGTTTTACATCCAAATCTTTCTAAAACTGTTTCTTTTCAAGAAGACGGGCAGGTCCATATGAAAATGCGCCATGAGTCCTTATTCCATGCATTTCGGCGAAAATCCGTTCTGCTTCGTTCATTTGATATCACTCAAATCGGTTACAGATTTTGCTTAATTGCATTACAGCATTACGAGATTACGAATGTGTATTCTACGTAAAAATTCTTAAAAATGTACGAAAACTGGCGAAACATTTATTAATTTGCGTTGAAAGTACAACAACCCCAATGCTGTTCAGCAACTTTTTCATAGTATTTGTCATGCTCTCAGTGGCTTTAGTTTTAAGTCGGTGAGCGATAAATGGTCTTTAAGAAGAAAAAAAAAAAAAAAAACACATAAAATCGAATCTATGCATATACAAATATTTATAAATAATTTGAAACCAACTTCATTTGGATATTACTAATTGGATTGCACCGCTGGCGTCGCCCATTGTGGGTAATATTAAGTGGTAGGTTGTCTATATCAGGAACAATTTCCAATAATTTTGACTTGGTCCTATATAACTATTAGGGAAGTAGTGGTTCCGTGAACATTTTAATCAATTTAGAAATAGCTATAATAGAGAAGCACAGAAAGTGAGTATCTCCATTCTCTCTGTCTGTCCACCTGCACACTCGGTTGAAGTCTAAACGGCTGAACTACTTTACAGTAATCTGCGGTCAATACGGCTTAAAATCTAAATTTTTAATACAACTTCAAAAACATTAGTACTAGTGAAGTCAGATCTAAAAAATTGAAACCTTATACAGGGTGTCCGCCGGGAAGGTATACTACTTTGTTTGTTTATAATTTTTGATTAAATGAAAGAGAATGGATCTTATATTGATAAATGTTTTATTTAATGTCGGCAATTATGTATGGAATACAATATCAGGTAAATGTCCGCCTCTGCTAGTCTCACAAATGCGAGCCCTTTTGAGAACATTTTTCATTACATTCTCACACATTTCACGCGGTATTTCATTAATTTCATCACGAATATTTTGTTTGAGTTGCTCAAGCGTTTCTCGTTTGTTTGCATAAACCTTGCTTTTCAGATATCCCCACAAAAAGAAGTCAGGAGCAGTCAAATCAGGCGACCGTGGAGGCCAATCAACATCACCATTTTTTTGAAATAACTTGTTGTGGAAAGAGGTCTCGCAGTAATTCCATTGTAATCCTGGCTGTATGCGATGTGGCACCGTTTTGTTGGTACCACATGTTAATCAAGCCCAAAGCATGCAGTTGTGGCGTTAAAAAGTTTTCAATCATATCACGATTTCATTTTCAAAGAAGTAAGGTCCAATGATTCCTCCTGACCAAATTGCACACCAGACTGTTACTTTTAATGGATGCAAAGGTGACTGATGAATAATTTGAGGGTTTTCCATTGCCCAGAACTGACTATTCTGTTTATTCACATATCCATTCAAATGAAAATGTGCCTCGTCACTCATTATGATTTCTTTCTCACTTTCTCATCGTCACAGTAATCGATGAATGATTTTGATAAAATGTTTTAACGATTAAAACACATTAAAACACGTTGGTTTATCGAATATTTTTCCATAATAAATTTGCCACGTGTCTACTTCACGACTACCAAATATGAACTGTCAAGACTAATGTTTACCAAAATGGCGGCAAAACAAAGTAGTATACGTTCCCGCCGGACACCCTGTATATTAAACAGAGGAACTTTTTCTTTTGTTTTCGCAAAATGATTTTAATGATTGAAAAACAGTTGGACATTAAAATAGGCACGCGTACCAAAGGTAATGCATAAGTTATAAATTTTGAAATTTTTAAATTTTTTGTTGTCTGACTAAGTACTGCAAGGCATCTACTGGGCATTGATTCAACTAATCTTTGACATTGATCAACGGAGATTTGAGATAACTCTCGTGATGGTTATTCCATTAAATTTATGTTTTGGGCTATGATGAATCTATTTACCAAACTAGTCCTCAAGATATGAACATACTCTGACTGATGCAACACCGTAGCAAGAAAATGATTATCTAAACTTAGTATTTCCCTATCATGCTTTGTCGTATATTGTAGCCTGAATTCTGCACCCGGTATGTCTTCTATCATTACCAAATAAAATTATGTTTGCTTCGTTAGTTCAAAGCACATTTTCCAATTCTTTTCTAGCTTTTGGTCGGCTCTAACTTAAATGATTGTTTACCTATTTAAGACGCAGTAAAACATTATGCTTCTTCAGTATTGGAATCGCTCTTGCAACTAAATAACTTTATACAAGTCTTTTCTATGTTGGTCGAGTTATTTGTTAGGCAACGTTTTTCTGAAAACGGTTTTAGTCATTTCTTTCGAACCATTACGAGCGTGCGCATTTGGCGGTAGTTTTTCCTTTATACTGTTTTTTCCTTTAGCGTGGAAGGCTTTCCACGAACAATGCTTTCTGAATTTAGTTCTTAACCAAGTACCTTAAATTACTATAATGCCAATTAGGACAATTAGCACAAAACAAACTAACATTTTTAATATTTTGTTTTAATACTGATACGTTGACCATTTCGAAGTCTGGTGATCGTTTGATGTCTCTCAAACTGGTGGTGAAGAGGGAAGTGTAGAATATTTCAGTGCATATACTCCCCATAGTGGATGCGATCAGAGGGAGAAAGATGCATTTTGGCTAAATTTTCACAATCTCCTAAAGAACATCCCAAAGGAAGAGTTTCTGTTTGTTGGAGGAGATTTGAATGGACATATCAGGAAGTCAAACGAAGACTTTGATTAGTCCCATGGAGAACAGGGAGTAAGATTGGATCTGAATAAAGCAAACGTGGAATCATGGAAGCCAAAGCCTTACCTTAAGTACAGACAGCAATTCGAAAGAGAAGCAGTAGAGTCACATCATTTTAATCTATTTATAGTCAGCTGAATTACAACATTAATGATCGGAATTAAAAATAAATAAAAAATACTTGGCGCAACAGTTCGTCAAGCGCCTGGGCCTAGCTTCTCGCAACCACTCATGTTGTGTGCGTTATATTTTTCGCACGAATGGAAGGGACCTACAGTTTAGTGCCATATCCGGAGGGGTTGTTTTGAGAAGCTTTCTCGTGACAACAATACTTTCGGATGTTTGTCAGACGTTTGCGAGAGGTGGACCGTGGACAAAACTTGTTGGTGTTTTCTGGGATTTGAAATTGGAACCTCACGCGCAGTGGTTCGACACACTAACCACTTGCGCCTCGGCGGCGCCCTAAATTCCGATCGGAATTACTTCCACAATAATCGTACCTGGGAAGGAATATCTCTTATGATGAAACTGCGAGCTGAACTACTCCCACTAAATTACAAACCCCAGTTTCATGAAGCCTCGGGTAAAAGATTGCAAATTAATCCTGGGAGAGGTAATCGCTCAGCAACACCATCTTCTGCTAATAGAAATTTGTATGGAGACGGCGAAGAAAAGCAAACAAAGAAGGGTCTCTGGGAAAATCAAGTGATACAATTTGAACAAAGAAAAAGGCGCGACTTTGTTTTCGTGATCAAAAATGTCCTCTTTCACACCATCAACAGCCGTCACCAGCACATCAAAGAAACATGGTGGAGTGAAGTGGAGTGATGAAGCAAAAGAAGTAGCAAATAAGACGAAAGCGGCTTTCGAAGCTTCCTCAAAGTGCCCCTTTAGTAATAGAGACGAAAAGCGCGCCTCGAAGTGGAATGCAGACGTTGCAAGAAGGCACTTCTTCAAGCAGAGAGTACGGAGGACCTGTATCAGAAGCAGGAGGAAATACGAACAACAGCGCAACTATCTTCAAATGATCTGCCCAAAAAAGGAGGAGGTTCGTTCGCCAATGTTGATTAACAATGTTCATGGCCAGCTTCTTGTGGATGACGATAAAATTCTGCATAGATGTCAACAGTACTGTGAAGTACTTTTGAATGAACAGTTGCTCCGACTATACTTCCGAAAGCCATCCGTAAGAATCTGTAAAGAAATATCCGATATTACAGTCGAAGAAGTTACTGATGCGGACAAATACTACAAAAAACGAAAAGCGGTTGGGCCAGACGAGATACCCTCTGAGATCTGGAAAAAGATGGGAGAATTTTCAGATGGTTCAGAATTTTCATCTCCAAACTTATAAGAGGTGATCCAATACCGAATCAATGGAGGGTAAGTTACCTTCTCCCTGTATATAAAGGGAAGGACGATACGCGAAACTATGATAATTACCGTTCGATCAAGCTGATGTTACACACCGTGAAGATCGTTTAGCGGGTATTAGGTAGCCGACTGCGAGAAATTATACGGCTGTCTGATGATCAGTGCGGGTTTGTCGCGGGTAAATCAACCACAGATGCGATCCAAAGTATAAGGATTATAATGGAAAAACATCGTGATTTCTCAAAGGATTTGCATATTGTATTGGTTGACTTTGAAAAGGCATTCGACAGACAACCACGAGATCTGATATGGGTGGCGCTAAGACATCGAGGGCTTCCAGAAACCAAATATTTGGCGCAACAGCTCTTTAAAGTGCCAGGGCCTAGCTCCTCGCAACCACTCATGTTGTGTGCGTTATATTCTTCACACGAATAGAAGGGACCTACAGTTTAATGCCGATTCCGAACGGCGATTTGAGAAGCCTTTTCGTGACAACAATACTCTCGGATATTTGTCAGACACTTGCGAGAGGTGGGACCGTGAAAAAACTTTTTGGTATTTTCTGGGATTCGAACTTGGAACCTCATGCGTAGTGATCCGACACACTAACCACTTACGCCACGGCGCCCACGATGACCCCAGATGACCATGGACATGTACAAAGGAGCAAAGACAAGAGTAAGATGCCCCGCTGGAGTAACCGAAGAGTTTCCAATCAAAGTTGGGGTTCACCAGGGACGTATCCTAAGTCATTTGCTCTCTATTACAGTCATTGAAGATTTGTTTGAAGGTAAAGTGACGGACCCCAAGGTATATCAGTTATTATTTGCTGACGATGAAACTAGCATAATTGAGTATCCTACGTCCCTGTAATGAGCGCCTGATGTATAGGTGGACGTTTTGGATTTGAACATTTATTTGAATGGAACAGTGCTTCCCAAGTGCGATTTCAAATATCTGGGATCTATGATCAATAGCGAAGCAGTCGGTGATGATGACTTCAATCATCGTAGTGTACAGTGTATGAAGTGGCGGTAAAACTCCACTAACTACTGTGACCGAAAAATGCCCCCCAATTTGATAGGAAGGCTATATACCGCAGTTGTGTGTCCAGCGCTCACAAATGGTTCACAATGTTGGACAATGTACAAAAAGTATGAGAGTAAATTAACGGCAGCTAAGATGATGATGCTTCGCATGACAGCAGGAGTAACAGCTTGATCGAATAAGAAGCTCGAAGATCCGTGGAAGCCTTCACGTTAAAGAAACCATCTCACGAAAAATAGAGCGCTCAGTTGGTATTGTCATGTTCAAAGAAAAGATCATTTGAACGCTGTTAATAAGCTAATATCAATGAACGTTCCAAAGACACAGCGAAAGAAAGGCAGGTCTATAAACTCATGGATCACACAAATTTAACAACACCAGCATTTGGTTTGCTTCAGTATCTTCAGTAAGTGATCCAGAATTGGCATGCCTGCCGATACAAACTGTAACACGCGAACGATTAGTTATCGTTTTTGGTGCTTTGGCCATTACTTATTTCGGCAGAGTAGTTCTTTGCTTTTCATTCATTTAGCAACCAGACATAGTTTTTACTCAGCATATTTTCATTCAATCTATATCCATATATACGAGTATGATATAATAAAACTGTAGAGGGTTGAATGTTCTTGTCTTTCTATGCACGCATCACGAAGAAACTACTGCACGGATTTCAATAAAATTTGGCAAAGTGACAACTTATATCCCGGGTCAATATATAGAATACTTTTTATCCCGATAAATGGAAGGGTTCCTAGAAAATAGTCAAAATCTATCTATAAATATCATAAACCAGCAAATGCAAAACTGTTTCCACAAGCACCACGCAAAAACAACTACATAAAATTAAATGGGGTTTTCGCAGTTGCATTGCCTAGTGTCTAGCTCTTAAAATGGAATATGTTTCATCGTGATCCAGAATCTGAGATTCAGAATTTAATAAATCTTTTCTTGATCATGATTTTGAATCTGTACTCAGTCGTGGAAATCATTTTTTTTTTTTTGTTCTTTATTCTCCTTTCGCTACCTTTTTACTTCTCAGCTTCTCATCATTTGCGTTGACGAGTTTTGGGAAAGAAGATTTCCTGATGAACTATACGAGCTGAATAACGATATCGACCTAGTCGAAAAACTGAGTGTTGGACGTTTGAGATGCCTATGATATGTAGAGCTGCCCCACAGAGTCTTCGCATCAGACGCAGAGGGACGACGCAGTAGAGGGCCTCTTCGCCGTATGTGGAACGCACAAGTTTAAGGGAACCTCAACCAACTTTGAGTATGCAACTAGAGACAATTAGCTAAAGACCGAGCTAAATGTAGAGGCTTGTCGGTTGAGACCTATGTTCATCCCGAGCTGTAGGGCCACCTAAGTAAGTAAGCAAGTAATACCACGTAATTTAATTTTTTAAACGGATTAAGATTGACTTGTTTGGAAGTGATAAATAATATCGTCATTATTTAATAAGTATTAGCTCTAATATTTGCTTTTATAAACGATTTCAGACTTGTTTAATAAATTGTTTCCGTTTTCATACCTCTATGACAATAAAGAAAAAATCCGTCAACTGTATTGTGACGTTCCCATATATGCATGAAACATTAATAATACCTCATGAAACCCGATCTGTTTAACAAAGTCAAGTATTCTTCACTGACAACTTAAACAACATCACACGCCCCTATATATCGGTAAAGAGGAAGCGCCTCCACACTTACCCGACACGCGCTCTCACAAAATCAACATAATTTAATTTATATTCATAATTGGAACTCGAACAATGATCCAATAACTTTATAACTGCTTATACGCAAGCTTTTAGTGGACATTCATTCTTGAGACCCTGGAATATAAATAGTTAATTTGCATCGACAAAAAATTTAAATTTATTTTTTTTTTGCAATAAATTTCCCCGCGCCCATACAAGAGGAAGACGTACATTTCAACATGTTTCACAGATAAAAAAGCAAATGACGCCGCCCGTCCGGGAAGATTTATAAAGGACAAGTCCTGTCAATAACTACCCATGAATAGCCATTTTACAGCGAAAATGGTACAGCTTCACATTTTGCATTCGATTACAGTGCAATGGCTCACTGATTTACACTGCAATCTGGAGCACTTTGGTTGCAGTAAATAACACGAAACTGCGATTTAAATGGACAATTTAACAATTATTGCACTGTATTGAGAGAGTCCAGCAGAAAATACTTTCTTTCACTTGCGCGACACATGTTCATTTATTTATTCATAATCAATATTCCATTTGTGGATTGGATACACCATCCAGACAGGGGAGTAGTATGTTTGGAGACCGAATTTAAGGACACACAACGATTAGATGCCTCTGTTGAATTTGGAATAAAGCCTATAAAGGCTCTGCCGAGTGATACAGTTCAACCGTGTTCGAGTATTGTCGAGAAGATACCTGAAAGAAGGAGTACCTACCACACATGGGTTAAGTGAGAAAAAATAACCCGCACCGGTAGAATGGGCTGGTAATCGAGGTGGTTCACACAAGGGTGCTTGAGAGTGAAAATAACACAGTCATGGGGATTCTGTTGACAATCGAAAAAAAAAAAGTAAAAACTGTTTACAACTCAATTCTTTTCAAAATGCCTGCAGGGGATGGGGTTAATGGTGCTCTCAATGTATGTTTAATACATGGAGTATATATACCGATTGCTATTAAATTGCTCGATTTTTACTGAATATACTACGTTGCTGATAGGATTTTTTCGCAAAAGAACGACTGCAGTTAACTTTTATGAGGTGATGAGTGACATCGTGATTTTTATGGAATGAAATGGAATTTTTAAGAAAAGTGAATTCGAATAATGTGTAGTAGAACGGGATGCCAATAAAGGGAGAGTGCGTCTTGTAGGGATAAACTTTAATGACTTTCCGACTCTTTTGTCAAGCTAATTTATGATTAATTCTTGTAGACTCTTAGACTTCAGACATTAAAAGGAGTCAACAACGGGCAATCATATTTCATAAACTTGGATGTGATTAGCATTTACATTGAAAGCTATTTTTTGAACTTCGCAATTTTGAAAGCCCATGCTTCCAAAAAGAAATAAGTTCGGTACAGAAAAGGGTTGCTTACATAGCCCATTTTAATGAAACTGAACCTAGTTCGGGTGCAGTTTAAGACCTGGCTTTAAATAAAAATCGTAAGAGTATTTCCTGCCACATTGATAGGCGTGTCGCTTCGCTATAAAATAATAATGGATGTCATTAAAACTAAGCTTATGAGTAGATATTAGACTTATTTGTTACATTTTTACTACCTTAGTGTATAAGGTAGTTTATAACTACAAAATCATGATAAACTAGGAGTGGTTACAGGCTCACGTGACTGAACTCTTAGCTTACCAGATAAATCTATAATTAGAAATCATTTCCTTATATGGTAAGGTAGGCACCCCAGACACAAATTTAGGTTCAAATTAATTGATGATGCAAATTAAAATTCTGATCATCTTAACATAAATTGAAACTTTTATTATCAGTAGACAGACAAACAAAGTAATAAATAAAATAAACCAGCTTTAACTTTTTTTTTTTTTTTTTAGTTTTGATCGAAACCTATAATTTAGATTAATTATGTGTGATTAGTTTTAATTAGTTAAGAAACGATAAAAAGCTAACATACATGTGTATATACAAACATGTATTCATACAGCGTTGGTGATGAAACGGGTTGCAAAAGAAAGAATTAATAACTTTTCTTCTGTGCAATATTTTGATTCCATTTTTATATTTACAGATTGGTCTTTAGGTTTTGTAGAAATGGGATAGTGCGCCACTATCATCGCTTGTAGTGCGTAATTTCCGTCCAAAGAGGGTTTATGTGCGAGATTGATGGCACTGCAGATGGATCATAATGAGGCTATTTAAAACGTTTGCCGAGCGTGGGACAGTTAAGTGAACGCAAGCGATTAGCGCTGTAGCTTCTGCCATACAATTGAATTATTCCGTTTCGACAAAGGGGTTATCTATTCAAATGAGTAGTAGCAGATAATTCTGCATAAAGACTTGAACTTATTTCCATATAAAATTCACATAAAAAACAAACTGAACCCAACGAACTTCCCGATTCCCATGGAAATTTCCTATAGAATTCTTCAAATTGTGGAAGAGGACAACAACTTTATAAACGGCAGATGAAGTAAATTTTGACCTTAACGGGAATGTCGATTATTAAAATTGCCGAATATGGAACTATACAAAAAACAAATACAAATTTCTTGGGAACAATGATTTTGCGGCTTGGGGTTTTCTCGGTCGTGAGTAATTCTGCTCTACTAACTATGAAAATAATAACAGATTTGCTGAATTGACTCTACGTTTTGTGATACAGACATTCTATTGAAAATGGATAGAAAATAAAGTAAAAATGATGAATATATTCAAAAAACTTTTATTTTCAAATAGAAAAATGTTTATGCAAGTGATACATCTTATAATATTGATTAGAATGAACTTAAATTCATATAAATAAGCTAGGAAAATTGTATGTGACTTTTGATCAGGATAGTCCCTTAGTAAGGTCCAACAGTAGTCTGCCATTATATGCCGATCTCACCGGCCTTGATATCTTACTTCTATGGTCTCTACCACCAAGGCTGTCTGGAAATTCATCCAAATGGCTATGCAAATAATGTAATTTGATACTCATATTGGTTCTCAGTTTATGAAAATTCACAAGCAATTCGGCAACTATTTCGGAATAATTTGCAGCTTTGTGGTTCTCCAAAAAGTTTTTGACAACTGATATGAAGCTTGTCCATATATCCAATTCAACCTGCCTCATGTGATTTGTAAAATCATTGTTGTTCATACTCGTAAGATTACGGATTTTTAGTCCATCAAAGATGCCTGCTTCTATTTTTTTCCATACTGGGGCTAGGAAACGATTGACTATATACTTCAAGCAATCACCATTCTTGTCGAAAGCTTTCACAAACTGTTTAATAAGCCCAAGTTTAATATGAAGTGGACGAAAAATTATTTTATCTTGAAATATCAATGGTTAATCAACGATGTTAGCTTTTCCCACAGTCATATCTATTCTCGACGGCCAATCTTTCCCGATGAGCGTACAGCAATCAAGGCTCCGATTGCAGCGGCCTCAGCAGTAGAGAGAACCGAGCTTGAAGCCCAATACCGTGCGAAGAAGAAAGAAGTGCAGCGTAGTGTGAGACGTGACAAACGTCAATATGTCAACTTACTGGCCTCAAGGGCTGAAGAAGCAGCGAGTAGGTGCGACAGTAGGACTGTTTACAAATCACTAAGGAGCTCTTTGGTGGTCGAAACTCCAAACAACATCCAGTGAAGAGTCTAGACGGTAGCCTTCTGATTTCGGATGAGGATCATCTCACTAGATGGAGAGAACATTTTGCTACAGTGCTAAATCACTTAGACGATGGCGGTATGATCTCGAATTCGAATGAGCAGTTCGAAGCAACAAATTCCCGAATTCGCACCGCACCTCCCAGTAAAACCTAGATAATAACAGCAATCAAGTCCCTCAAGAAGAACAAAGCGGTGGGTATTGATGGCATCCCTGCCGAGCTATTTCAAGCGGCGCCAAATACATCGGCAGATTTGCTGCATCCCCTAATACGGAGAGCTTGGGATAGCGAACAATTTGCACAGGAGTGGAAAAGGGGGATGATCATTAAACTTCCAAAGAAGGGTAACTTGATGGAGTGCGGTAATTGGAGAGGTATATGCGTTCTTCCATCTGTAGCCAAAATAATAGCTAGAATAATTCTAGAACGAATTAAAGAACAATTAGATTCAACTCTCGATGTCGAACAGGCAGGCTTTCGCGCTGGATCCTCCTGCATCGACCACATAAACACCTTACGGATCATAATCGAACAATGCGTTGAGTATAGGTCTCCGCTACATTTACTGTTTATCGACTTCGAGAAAGCTTTCGACAGATTGAATCGAGATGCTATCTGGTTGGCCTTGCGCAGGAGAGGCATTCCAGAAAAACTTATAGCTATTATCAAGGCTACATACGAGGGCGGTAAGTGTCACGTCGTGCACAATGGTAAGGTGTCGGAGGATTTTGAAGTCCAAAGTGGAGTACGCCAAGGGTGCATACTGTCACCACTATTGTTCTTGGTGGTTATCAGCGATGTACTCCGTGCAGCATTGACGGAAGGCAACTACGGAATTCGTTGGACTAGGACATCTTACCTTAAACACCTAGATTACGGTGACGATGTTTGTCTACTTTCACATCGGATAATGGATCTTCATTTGATGGCCCAAAATCTAGAAGCTGAGGCAAACAAAGTGGGGCTAAAAATAAACACAGCCAAAACAAAAGCCCTGAGTACTTCCAATACCCGCGCTCAACTTAACATTGCCGGAAAGCAAGTCGAGAAAGTTGATAACTTTCTATATTTAGGAAGTGTCGTCTCGGCTAATCGCGGTGGCACCGAACTGGATGTGTTCAGCAGAATCCGGAAGGCTAAAGGTGCGTTCGGAATGCTGTCCAAAATCTGGAGAAGCAATGTTATTAGCTTAAGGACCAAGCTACGACTGTTCCGCTCCAACGTAGAATCGGTGCTGCTTTATGGGTGCAGTACTTGGAAGGTGGACACCATTAACACACGCAAGCTGCAAGTCTTCGTAAATAAATGCTTAAGAATCATCTTGAGGATTTTTTGGCCGAACCGCATCTCCAACGAACAACTTTATCTGAGAACGGGCCAAGAACCTATAAGCATTACTATACGAAGAAGAAAGTGGCAATGGATTGGACACACCCTACGGCGCGAAGACAACTCCATTGCGAAATACGCTATGCAGTGGAATCCGCTCACCCAGGCAGGCAGAATAGCGCGACGCCCTAGGCAAACGTGGCGCAGAACAGTTGAGGAGGAATCGATCTCTTTAGGAATGAGTTGGAGGCAGCTCAAACGCGTTGCAGAACTCCGAACACGATGGCGCGCAGTCGTGGTTGACGCCCTATGCCCCCCGAGGGGTTAAAGGATATAAGTAAGTAAGTAATCTTTCCCACTACAGTGTTCATTTTTTACTCGACTGTCACATAGATAAAGAAAATAGTGGTATTTTGTGTAACTACCTTGCTGACCCAATAAAAGATTGACTATTTTTAAATCTACATAAACTGACCGTTGATATTAAGCAAACGCAATTTTCTCCAAAACAAGTTTGGTATTTTCCTATTTTTCCTTAAGTTCCGTGGAATGACTATTTAAAAATGATAAACAAGACGCTGTAAGTGAAATACTCAAACAACAACAAACATTTGTCGCGATTTACGTAGAATAAAACACGAGGATAAATAAGATAAAAATAAATATCATGAGAACTAGAGTCAATTCAAATAAAATAAATATACTCAGGGTATATTCATATATATTTATATTATATTTATATTATATATTTATTCAGCCCAATTATGAATATTCCCGGGGAATTTTTTCTCAACAATTTTATTTTCTTCGAGAATTAAATCTTCTTATTCTGAATTAACGGGGAAATAATTTTCACTTCGAATCGGGGAGACGGAATTTCTCAAGTTTCGAAATCAGATCTTTAGGAGAATTAAGTGTCATTTTGCGAATTTTGTCAAAAGAATAAAAATTAATTTGTATCTTAAGCTTTTATACTGAATTTTTAGCAATTTTGTCAACAAGGAGATGTGGGATATCCACATTTTCTATATCTTCTACCAGTTGTCATTTTTGATTGAAAGAGCATAAGCCAAACGTTTGGAAAAGTTGTAATCAGCATTTGGTCCACCGCCACCGCCGCCGGTGTTGGTTTTATTTTTCAGATTTATGGCTGCTTTCTGGCGCACATATTTTTTTATCGGTCCACCCCTTTTTCCACTCGCAAATAGATTTTGGTGGCGGCCCTGCTGAGTTGAGTTGTGCTTCTGCCCTCTTCCAAAAGCATATCACTTCTTCCTAGCTTCCTCTATGAAACCCGCACGCAATGACGCGATGAACTTCCATAGGATTTATCAAAATCTTCGCTTCCTCCTTGTTGATAGCTTTCTTCCTTAACATTCAAAATTAATTACTTACTTACGTGGCGCTACAGTCCGGGGTGGACCTGGGCCTCAATCAACAAACTTCTCCAAGCAGCCCGGTTAGGAGCCAGATGCCTCCAGTTGTGCACGCCAAGTTGGTTGATGTCCCCCTCCATTTGTTTGCGCCATCTACCACGAGGTCGCCCTCTACTGCACCGTCCATCCAGGGTGGATTCGAAGGCTTTCTTGACGGGAGCGTTGGGCTCCATCCGGTCTAAATGACCCAGCCATCTTAGTCGCTGTATGTGAACACTTCTGGCTAAGTCGATGTCCTTGTACAGGCCGTATAGCTCGGCGTTGTACCTTCTCCTCCACTCACCATCTATGAAGACGGGACCAAAGATCGCTCGAAGAACTTTTCTCTCGTAATAACCAAGGGCATTCTCATCCGGTTTTGTCAACGCCCATGCCTCTGCGCCATACAGCAGGACTGGGATGATGAGTGTCTTATAAAGAGTTACTTTAGTAGTTCGATATAGGGCTTTGTTATTCAATTGCCTTCTTAGCCCATAACAACAGCGATTGGCAAAAGTAATTCTTCGTTTGATTGTCCCACTGATGTCACCATAGCTCCTAGATAGACAAAATCCTTTACTACCTCAAAATTATATAATATCTGTCTATTGTGGCATTCTGTCTAAGACGCCGATGTTAGGTGTCCTTTTTTGTGACAGCATTTTGTTTTGGTTTCATTGACCGCTAAACCCATCTTTGCAAATTAATTTGCTGTAATCTTATTGCTCAAATGTTAATTTTCATCAAATTTCTCGCTTGGATTGTTTGAGAAAATTTTTTGAGAAATACGATTGCATTCCGCATATTTTTAGACGTTTGTGATACCTACTTTCTCGTACAGATTCTTTCCCTTTTTCGAAGTTTGTTTAGGATAGGAGAAAACTGAAAAAGGAAAATTTTCCCGCTGTCATATTATACAGAATAGGAGAGTAGAGAAAAGTGAAAAAATTCTCCCGGATTTTTTATTCGTGATTGGGCTGATTGAATTTAAATCACTATGAAAACTACGGTCGCAGACCGTATTCCCCTGTGATATCTTTCAAAACTATGTGGTTTGAGAAAAATGATGCAACTTCCCACATCCCCAGCGATGTAACGGCAGATATTCAGCTGAAATTCCCCAACAAAATAATCTCGCGGAACCACACATTAGTGGTGCCCTCAAGACCATCCGACCTTACAGCACCTGATTTATTTTGTGGGGTTATTACAAGCAAGATGTATATTAGACGAAACCGACAATATAACGGATCTGAAGCAATCTACTCCCACATTAGTTGGGCAGTTATGAACGACTTTTTTTTAAGATATCGCACATGTTTTAACGAGCATGGAGGCCATTTCAAATCAATTATTTTTAAAAACTATTCTAAAACAAAACAACATTAAATTTCTTATAATAAGGGTATTCACTTAAACTCGTAAAACCCTCGTAAACCACGTAAAGCGCATAAATTTATCAACGCGTAAATGACCTGTCAAATTTTATATGAAAAATTATTTACGAGAGCCCCGTAAATTTCAGCGAATATTTTGGCTCGGAAATTACCCTCGGAAAATTGCAGTGCTGTCGAAAATTGTGCAGCTGTTAAATTTGATTGAAACTATGGCAGAGGTAGGAATACAATCTAATAAGTCTTTCTTTTCATTAATTTTCGGCATGTTTGGCGTCATTTTGATGACAGTGCAGAAAAACTGATTTAATTACGCAACTTGTTTCGGAGCACCTGGAAAATTTACAGAACTACGAGATGGGTAAATTTATTAGTTTGAGTGAATACCCTTAATATATATTAAATTTAATAAGAATGAAAAAAGTACGTGAACTCTTCATCTTACCTTTAGATCTACACATAATAAACACCACAGCACATAGTGCGGTCAGACTCAGGGAGGCTGGGTGCTAGTTTATGAAACCCTATGGGCATAGTAACATTTTAAACTCTCTGTTGAGAGAACTCGCCTTGCCCACAACAGATTACATAATACCCAAATTCAATTTTACAAAACTATTCGACTTTCAATCCCCCACAAGGTCAGAATGGCAAGATGGACAGGTGATTAAGGATTTCGACGTGACAATCTACACAGATGGCTCAAAGATGGACTATGGAGTCGGTGCGGATGTGTTCTCCGAATCCTTAAACATCTCTAAATCATTTAGGCTCCCGGATTCTGCCAGTGTGTTCCAAGACGAATTACTCGCTGACCGGGAAGCTTGCCGTCAGATCAAAACACACGCCAATATAACGCCGAGGCAAAAGATCGCTATTTTTATCCATAGCCAAGCAGCCATCAAAGCCATTGCTTCCGTCACTACATCCTCCAAGCTGGTGCTTGAATGCCAAAATGAGCTAGCTACGCTAGATAGCCTATTCAAGGTAACCCTGATTTGGGTTCCAAGGCATAGTAACGTTTATGGAAACGAACTTGCAGATGAACTGGCTAGGCATGACTCAGCCCTCCACAGCTCTCTTGCGGAATCAGTTCAGATTCCGCTTGGGGCAGCCAAAGCAGAAATATCCTCTAAATTCCTCGCCCAAGCCAACCTCAGATGGTCTAGGCTAACAAACTGTGTCATATCCAGAAAAATGTGGCCAAAGTACAACAAATCAAAACAACCGACTTCTTAAACAGAACGCGTAGGGACATCGTCAGGATAACAGCAACCAATACGGGTCACTGGCCTATAGGAGACCATGCAGTCAAACTAGGTATCCCTCACAACACACACTGTCGCAGTTGCAATGACGCAACTGAAAAAGAAACCCCTATTCACTCCACAGGCTGGATCTAGAGACTCCTCACCAACACACAATTTATATCCAGGTACACGAGTTTTGTGGTATCAAAACAGCACCTAGCGCTAATTGGGTTCTTGTCTTAAGGAGAATCACCACACCTACCTACCTACCTACCATACGTGAACTATTATAAATGTTATTCGAGTTTCTTTAGTGTAGCTAAATTCATCAGCCACCCGATATGTGTGAAAATGCACTTGAATTACTGAAATTATTGAAAATATCAGGGACAAGACGAAAATAAAAAATAATAGAGGATTCAGCTATTTGAAAAGGATCGTATTAGGTATACCTAATGTTGCCTTTTTTCAGGGATGCTACTCTTTTTCAGCTCCCAAAAATCTATCCCGCGAAAATTTTCTAAATCCTTTTTTCATGCAAATTTCCTAATGTATATAATATTTTGAATTTGATATGTGTTAAACTGTAAAGGCTAAATTTTACTAGTCGGAAGCAATCGGAAGTTAAAGATCCATTCACAGCTTAGCGACCTGCGAATGCGAACGAGCGAAAATTCGCAAATTTTGACTTTTCTTTCATAGCTACTTTTTTATCTGGCTGCGGCAATCCGCGAATTTCAGTTGTCATTCATTTTGAAACTAATTGCCTAAACATGAAAAATGCATAAACACATAGGGTGAGTTTCATTGAGAAGGTAATATCTCACCTTCTTTCGATAAATTCAACGGTGATCTTACCCACCAAGAACAAAACAAAAGAATTGTGAGGTTAAACGCTCGCGAATGTTTTGGTCGCGGAACGTGGATTGCGTCCCACATGTGTGGAATGTGAGTAAAAGTTGATAGTTCGCAAAAAGCATTCGCTTATTCGTGGAAAAATCGGCGAATTGTTGATTTCTTCGCAGAAACTAATTACAAATCAACTTTTTTTATATTAAACGATAGATAAATTAAGCTCCATTCTTTTGGAATAGTAAAATTCCCAATGGTAGTTCGGGCATTCGCAGGTCGCTGAGCTGTGAATGGACCTTAATGTCATAATTCTGCGTTAAGTTTCCTTCAGTACAGTCAATTGCAAAAGTAGCCCATAATAGGCGTTTTTTTACGATCCCACCTCTCGCGAGAGTCTGACAAATATCCGAGAGTATCATTGTCTCGAAAAAGGTTCTCAAAACAAATTGCCCTTCGGATACGGCACTAAATAAATAAATAAATAAATAAATAAACTGTAGGTTCCTTCCATTCGTGTGAAAAAAATAATGCACACAACATGAGTGGTTGCGAGGAGCTAGGCCCTGGCACTTAAAGAGCTGTTGCGCCAAACATTTATTTTATGATAGGCGTATGTGTTCGGAAGCAATCGTGTGATTCATAGCCATTCACAGCTGTGCAACTGCTAAATTTTCGTATGAAAGAGCGAATGGATTCGGTTGAAAGACTGTCAAAACCGAAAGGAAAATGCATCTTCAACGCAAAAGTTCGCGAGAGTCGACTCATTGAAAGCGATTCTCACGATGAAATGCAATTTGACATATTCATGCGTAGAGTTCTACCACTTTTTGAAAACGAAGCCATATTTACTCCTTCAAATTGCTAAAAAGGAGAAATATTCCACCAAAACTGATGCCAATGCGAGTGCGATTGACGGTGAAGACCACGAAGTTGTAACAATGTTGGTCTTTTTGACGAATAAAATATGAATTTGCGTCAACATTTTTTTTATATTTTTTATTTCGATATCCCGCGAAATTGCCGAATTTAGTGGAGTTTTCCTTTTTTTCGCCCAAAAAAGGATGGTAAGTTTAGGTATACCCTATCCCGTATGAAGAGGATGCAGGGTTGTGAATTTTTTTTTTTGTACTTTCACTATAGATGATAGTTTCGAGTTTGTTTAGGAATACCGTGATTTTAGGTCAGATTAGTAGTCTTGTTTCAATGCTTTTGACCTACAAGGTAAATACCGAAATTAATATACGATGTGGTATGGGATTTAAAAAAAGTGTGGTCATAATTTACTAGACGCATCTTTAAGATTGTTTTAAATCTAATATCTTAGTTGTAGTAACTAAACGAGGCATAGAATGACCTTTGATTCCATGCTTCTTTGTCAAAAAGGTGTAGAAACACACAAGCACTTGGCCAGTAATAAAAAGCTGATGACTTTGAACAGGTCTTCTGTATGAAAATCATGAAAGTGATAACGGGGTGCAATAATATGCAATAAAGACTTAGTAAAGTGTAAGGATAATTTTCAACATGTCTGCAAAGGTTGCATTGATTTTGTGGTTGTGCGAGACACCATGCGTTTCTTGTGTCAGTGAAATTTGATAGTACCTTCTAGGAAAGCTGGTCAATATATCCGTTTAATCATTCATAAGCTTCTGGAGAAAAATTATTTATTCAATGCTTTCTTTCAAGGGGGAGAGGTCTACATAAAAATGATTAAGCCTGGGAATCATTGAACATATCTTTCTCTTATTTTCTTGTTTCATTCCAGGTACATGTACATCGGGTAATGTCAAGGGCACACGCAGTTTTATTCTAGCCATCAACTAATATAGTAGGCATCCCCTAAGTGTCACCCAACCTACCTTCGATAATTATGAGATCACAGCATGAAATATTTTCTATTTTATTTTACCAAAGTGTATTATTATTTGATCGTCCATGTTTGAAGAAACCAGACCAAGCTACGTACTTATAGCAAAATATTAATAGAAAATAACCTCAAAGTTTGCTCCTAGCACTGATTTTGTTAAACCGAATATTTTAATGTAAGCCCATGGGATTGAGGTGGAAATACTCAACATTAAATTACTTTGAACTTGTGGCATTAGTAATAAGATATAAGATAAGAACCATGGCATCTATAAGATAACGCTCAGATGTCAATGTCAATGTCAGTCAATACCATCACGCTTCACACTCAAACTGCGAAAATCATCTCTCAAATTGAAAGGAAATGTCAAAGAAAAACCAACGTACATGTAGGCGTTTATGAGAGCCTAATAGTCCCTAAGGGGTTCATTGAATTCAAGGAAAAAGATATAAAACTCACCTTGAGGAACTCCTTGGAGCATAAACTGCCATACTGGAGTTATTCTCCTCTTAGTAGGCCAATGAACCACAATACAGCCTAATTAAAGCTCCAAGAGGAATCTTTATACATCATGGGTTGATTCGCACTTTCCCAAAGGATTACAATTTGATGACATGAACCACTTTGCAGAATTTGCAAAATGTGCCACGCTATTAGTAACGTACGACGAGTATATAGATCATAAACAGTGTATATCGTCCCATCTCATAAAGTAATTTCAACGCTCATTTTCACATTATGCCTTGCTTTTACTCTCACTTCCTTGACACTTTCCACCGGGAAAAGGAGGAGCGGGTTGCCATTACACCATCCAACGTATAATGATATCTTATCCAGTAATTTTCAGCCATAAACATTTTCGGTACAACAGAGATAGAGCTTAATTTCAAGGACTCAACCAAAAAAACACGTACTATGCTACGGTGCGAAAAACTCCTAGGAAACATTTTCCCTCCCGCTACACAAATAGGATAATTGGAGGGAGGCTAATAACTCCTCATGCATGGTGTATGAGTATTTACACAGAAGAATGTATAAATGGATAGCTCATTGTTTCGCCTCGCCTACGCACTGAATCGTTTTGTTTGTTTCCTTTTGTTGTTTCGAGAAAAAAAATATCATGTATAAAAAAAAAATAATATTCAGATATATGTTTTTAAGAAAAATATAAGAATTAAGACTTATTTCATTTCCGATGGACTTATTGTCATAGATACATACTTATGTATATGATATGTGTTGAAGGTAAACATTTATAATAATTTTTTGCAGCCAGACTTAATGAGGGTGTTGTGTCTTGCATCTGTCACAATAATTGAAACATTGGTCTTGTTGGACTTTTAGACACAATGTCTCCTTTACATTGCATTTTAAAATTATGTACCATTTGTTTGTCTATGTGTTATTGGAATGAGATGTCGTTTCGAATGTAGAAAATGTATTGTTATTTCTAACATTGAAAAATCTCAAAATAAATTACACATTTTAGATTTGAGTAAGAGAAGAAGTTGGAAAGCAATAAATCTACATTGTAGTCCACTATTTTTGAACATCACGCATTTAAATTGATATCAAAGTGAAATGCTATTCATACATTTACCCAACTTATATAATCAAACAACTGCCAATAATCTCTAAGTACACCGGTGTAGTCGAGACGGTTTAACCGAACGGTAGCCTATATGCCAACATTCGCTCACTTTTGTATTCAGATGAATCATCCCTTACCACAGCTTTAACCAAATTAAACGACAGGTCTCTTGCGACCTTTAAAATGTATACCCTACCTTCTGGCCGTTCCAGGAATAGTAAACAAAGTAAATTCTGATGGAGAGTAAAATGGGTAAGGGAGACTTCATGATGACAAAACCAGAAAAATAATAATAATATTAGCAAGCCATATCTCAGAGGAGGCAAATAACAGTGCACGGGAGTAGCAAAATAACGACAGAATAAAGAGACGATTTAGCTGCAATAATATTCGAACATTTTCATCAGAGAGTAGAGGGTTATTTACTCCTAAAACCGGAAAAACAATGACCGGTATACTGTAATATACGGTGTGAACAATTTAGGCAGACCATTTCTGCTAAGCAATGGCAAAAGTCGCATTCCAAAGCCAGGCAGTTTGATTATGTTAACCTACATAATGAAAAATTGTTCAGTTGTAAATTTTGTAGATAACCAACTATTATTTGATCGAAACACTAATGCTGGTTAAGGAAAATCTTATTGAAATCCTAACCTGGATTTGAATATGTTTCTCGTGTTCAACTTGACATCATACAGGGACGAAGAATTGGCTCTTTATAGCCTTTATAGCAAGCTCAAAACTATCACAACAAATGTGTCACCTGAGTCTGGAAGGACTCTCCGTCCCACTCTATGCCTATTAACTTTCCCAATTGAAATTGTGCTAGCTGTTGATATTTTATGGAAATAAAATTGAGGAGTCTGACATATAGGTACATATATATCAGGAGGAGCATTTGGTGAGTAAATTTATTGTGAAACTCGTGTAATATTTGAGCAATATTTTTATATCACTGTCGCAAATTAACATGTCCGTCGCACAATAGCGGAAAACATCTTACGACAAATTACACAACCTGACAAGCTTGAACACAGATAGTACAATATCAGTAATTGAATTGAAATTGAAAATTGCATCAATTTATTTGTAAGAAGTGGTTGGATAACGAAAGCCTATTTGTTTTTTTTTTTCGGCCCGTATTTCGTAGGAAAGTAAACTTATTTGGATTTGTACATTAATGACACAGTACCTTGCTATTCAAGTCACCAGATGCCTATCAGAAAGGTGATTCCGCTGTGACAATTTGACATCAATTCATATTGAAAAATCTGTCTGAATTAACAAAATGATGCTGATTGCATTTCTCCATAAAAAAATAAATTACATTGAAACCAAATCGATTATCAATGCATTACTCACGATCAACATATGCCAACCTATCTAAAACACTGCAGAATATGTATAGTATGTGCATACATATGTTGAACTAGAAGCTTGGTCAATACATTAGCACAAACATCATATAGGAGTGTGATATGCAGTTTGATTGGCAAAAAATTAATACTTACAATATATTGTACTTTAGAAAAAAGGGTATTACATTAGACATGGGACTTGCTGCTGAAAGGGAATGGCAACCTGATTATAAAGAAGACTCAACAGCTAGCATGTCTCAGCATTACTGGCCTTCTCGCAATCGACATCATTAGCAAACAGCTGACTACCATCTCAGTATTAACAAAGATGAACTCCCAGTAATGACGAGAACAACATACCGAACATGTCAGAGTCCTACCGATTTTTCTTCCTATCACCTTCTACGACAAACTAGTATTTAACTTTGGCTACAGATGCTTAATACTGTTAGAAAAATACAAGGGATCGACGTCTAATCTGACCTAAGGAGGAGAGGAAAAGAAAAATTCAAACACTGGTTTGGTTCCCGAGAGGGTGGATATTTTTATTTAACTTTTTAAAGAGATTTTTCTGTTGTTAAATGTTGCTTTCAACTCGAACAAGGGGCAGCGGTTTTTTTTTTTTGTCCATCGCTACCTTCCAGTATTCTTCCATTATCCGCTGACAACTTAAAATAAATTTCCCGAATTCCGCTATCGTAGACAAACTTGTCACGTCTTTCTTTCCGCCCACGTACATTTTCAACCAAAACCATCACGTTTAACAGCTTCCTCGCAAATTTACCTTTAGTTTGGTATGCGATATGTCACACAAACTCGGGAAACCTTGTTTATGTTTAATCGCACCTGATATAAATTTAATATCACTTCATGAAGTATAATCAGGCTATCACGGCTATTCCTCACGAACGCAGTCAACCCTTCACAAATGCAGCTGTCAAAATCAGATGTGGAATTCGTCAACAAACAACGTCATTCGATCATACTTCTCGATAAGACGAATTTCGTTTTTGCAATTGACGAATTAACGTTTGCGCAATTCTGTGACTACTCGTATTTCTGTGCTTTTCCGGTGGTTAGTGAGTCTTTCAGGTGTGTGATTCCATATCTCCAGGTCGGTATATCGCTATTACATGTTAGGTACCTGGCACAGTGATGGCCTTCCCCGAACATTGGCTGCCAACCATGGTGGTGGGTTGATGGTGGGACACGGCGAGAGTTGCATCATCGTTGGTAAGGGCTAAGGGCTGTCGGTACTGTTGATGGGAGATGGCGACAGTAATGTTTGGTAGAGCGACTTTTGCGGATGGTCTGAAGAAATGGAGGTGTTCGTTGTCATCTGTCTTCAACGAGCAAGGTCGGAGAGTTGTTGACAGGTAAGCTGTGGTTCATAGCTTGGCAACCGAAAGTCGCGTTCGTGGTGGAACCAAACAAAATAAGGTGAATGCATTGATCACTTTCAAAATGTAAGCCTTTTTCCTTTATATCTCTCACATCCAGTACCAAAAGACGAAGAAAGACTGACGCATGTCTGTTAATGAAATAGCTGGACAGTACTACACGTCCTTTGTTCAGGAGCAGGCGGTTCGATTCAACCGTGCCTTTTGGTTAACAATACAATAAACCTATTTTTGATGCGCGTGAGATAAATAAACAAAGTAAATATTCCGAGACAAACGCACACTCTTCTTTAAACTCCGCAGTATCTAACACTTTGCAGTAAGCACCAATTTCTCCGCTTTATCATGCTTTATCCTTCTAGACCCTGTCATCTCCTTTCCATGCGAATAAGCCCATTTATATCAAAAAATTTACTGCTTGCTTCATATGAGAATCCATTTGAAGTAGACAGCGTAGGCGAAGTTGAATTAAATTTCCTTAAGTACATCAAGTATGATCTATGAGCGCATGCAGACGAATTTCAGCCAAACTGCAGCCACAAAATGTACAGCAACTCTCATTCATCATAATTACGAGGGTCACAGACATTCGCAGTCGGTAGTCTCTTTTTCTTTCGCCACAAATTTAACTAGAAGAAGGCGTCTACCTTCAATTGCAGAAGAAATTAATTAAGAAAAAAAGCACACCTTCACGAAATTCATTAAGCTCCTTGAACTTTGTAATTCTCCCATGGAGCTAAATGCCCTGGAATACACGTGGATAATTTCAACGAAATGGCTTGTGTCAGCCGTAAACTAGAAGGAAGCTATAGCATTTCATTTTATACCAAGTCAAGGGTTATTTGCCCGCCCATTGAAGTAATCTATTCAGCTTATGGTTTTTCCTACAAATACTCATACTCAAATGGATTACCGAAACTTTTAAAGAATTTTTCAAAGAACAACAGACAAATATCTCGAATCGCCTTAAGCCTGTAAATATTGCGTATCATAAGAAACGATTTCCATAAACCTCAAATACAACGATAACACCGATGTAAGAGGAAGAAAAGGAAAATTCCTGTTTGCCCTTGTGTCCATATAGTTGGGGGTCGGGTCATATACGAAATGATAAAGCCTGATCAATATTTCATTCAAATTTTTGGCCCACAGGCATTTATATCTTTTCACCAGAATGGCTTGGCCACCATCCAATGCCTCGGGAGTAACTCAAGCACGCCCCACATGTATCAGAATCATTGCTAGGATGCTATAATGTGTTATATATCCTTGGGCTAGTTACTATAAATGAAAAGTCACAATGTTGGGTCTAATCATGAGAAATTGCTTGTCACACTCTTGTCAGGGGGCGTGTGTTTGTTTCCTTGCTTGCTTTTGTGGGGGTAATTCTTACGATTAATAAGTGATGTACTCCTGTCGATGACGCTTCGCACTAATTGAAACATTTACACACGCGGTCTTGTGGTGGGCTTCTAGTTAAACATAATCAGCGATGAAAATAACCATGCCCACTGATCTGAGAGAATTTTCTTCATTAATTACGTTTTTGTGGTTAGGTGTTCTGTGTTGGTTTGCATTGACCAATCAAGTGGAAATATGGTCTGCTGTGGAGTGAAAATGGGTCGATTATTTAACTCCGCTTTGAAGGATTCAGTTGTTGGCATTAATAATGCGTCGTATTTTTTGTCCTTAAAAAATACATATCAAAACTTACAATCATTTCGGTTCGTAGCTCCAATAGCTTAAAATTTAAAATTTACTTAGATTCCGACTTTTTTTTAATCACTTTAGTTTGAAATGTGACTCTCTACCAGTCTCAGTATTTCCACTCAAGTTATTGCAAATTTTAACAACCCCTTTGCCATTTCACTTTTACTAAATATTCTCAAGGTAATAAAATGCCTATTATTGGAAGCAATCAGGTTCCAAATTAATGAAATCTATATATACAATTAAATAAAAAGTTTAAGGCCATAAAAACCGCTCCAGACATTGTTACCATTTTTATGTTGCAGCGATGAGTAGTAAAATTGATAGTCGCAAATATTTAGTTTGGGAACTCATGAGCTATTGACAAAAACTAAAACGAAAGCAATAACCGGATTTGATGGTCAGCAATAGATAGTTATGAGACTGCTGATGATTCAATAATTCGGCGGTCTAGATTTGTGATTCATAATCGCATGGGATTATAGGCTTTTAACGTTCAGTTTCGAGGTAAATTCCACATTTATTATCGATAGCGTGCGTGCAATTGCTGCTGGATGAATGGAATGGGATACTTTTGATAAACAGTGTTCATACTCTTATCATAGGGTGCATCAATTTTAATACGGGATAAGGATAATGAAAGGGACTTCCTATCGTTTCCATCCTGAATACTACTACACTTTGCTATAGCCTAAAGGCTACTATATAGACATCCTCAAAGAAGACGCTGTTCTTGGCTCTGCAGGATTTAATGTCTTTAAGTGATGTACCGATTTACTTGAAATGGCAGTGCTATAACCTTTAATCGCTCTTATTAAACTTGTACTTAATCACTCTTTTTCTCACGTAGAAGGTATTAACGAGGAACTTAAATACTTTTTCTAAAATATTATGCTATGCAATAAGAATAAGAAACAGAAACTCACTGAACGTACTTAAGAAATTACCTGGAGTGATTCTCAAAGATTCCCAGAAATCCCACTCAATCAATACTGCATATGGGACATTAAAACTCCACTAAAGGCGCAGACATTGCTAAAAACTAATCGTCATCCTCGGCAATTTTTATAAGCTCTTGCTCAATCAAACAATATTCCACAGTTTTCATATATTGTCATTGTACTTGCGCAAATCAGTATTTTTCACGCTCTTCCATTAAATTAGTTGAGGTCCATATGTAAGCTTTCTCATGACAGCAATACTCTGGAATGTTTGCGAAAGGTGGGACCATGAAACAACTTTTTGTGCTTTCTGGGATTCGAACATTGAACCTCACACGCAATGATGCGATGCACTAACCACTGCGCCACAGTACCCCCCAGATAGTATCCGTTTTTCAGTACTTAATTTTATCACGCATACAAAAAAATGCATTCCAGAAATGTGAACCACCCAATACGTATAACAACATATTGGTCATGTTTTCATTTGCTCAAGATATGAACTGACTATAACTTCTCATTAGTGAAGAACTACAGCGATTTAACCCTTAAATGCATGACTTTTTAATTTGAATTTTAAAAATCTTTTTTTTAGAGGAATGTAGTCATAGGTGACGTAAAAAATAACTAAAAAATTGCAGGTAATAATATTGAGTATTTATTTTGAAAAAGTTGATGTAGACTTTGGCAACAATATGCGTTTATTACTTAAATTATTGTAGACGTAAACAAATGGTCATGTGTAACTAGAATGTAGACAATTGGCAACAATATGCATTTAAGGGTTAATCAAATAATGTTCATACTTTTCCTTTATTAATCTGTGGCGTATACGTAACATTCCATTGTTTTGTTGACTCAATTTAATGCTTTGGGTAATAACTAATTTTTTATAAAAAAAAACTTAATTAAAATTCACCGGTTAAGACTAGATTAAGAATCTAACAAGTCCAATGAATTTATTGGCAACCTACATAGAAACTGTCCCCTCACCTTGTGAGTATTTCACCAATTAAATCAAACGACTTCAAACAATTTACTTAGACTGAATCTCCAGAAAATTAAAAGATCCATTGGCTTCATCCGGTTTCTCTCATTAGATATGGGATACGCACATAAATGAAAATTTTCTTATTTGTGTGGGCATTTTCCTCACCTCATCATCCACAAGTGTATAACAAAAGGTGAAATTTGTATATTTAAGACGTGAAAAAAAAAAGTTTTTATTTTCATCCTCTTAAGTTAATTACTCCGTTGAACGAGTTCTGTTGAGAACTGGTTTAGTCTGGGGAAATTCGCATTAAAATGTTAACGAGCAAATTCTAACAACATAAATGAGCAATTTCAAATAAGTAAACACACACAACTGTTCCAAATTTTAGCCCCATACATTGACCTCAATTAGTAGTCGCGCCGCTCCGGTTTCTCACCTGCCATACCACTCTCCAAAAACAATGCCAAGACAGTTTTTATTAATTTATCTCGATTTGCAGTTGTTACCCTTAGTAAACTCACCAAAACCTGAATACTTATAGAACTTTATGGCTTTTACTGCTTTTATAAATCATAAATCTTGAGAAAAAAAAATCCACGCACACACAAAAAATTATTTCACCGCAACTTATCGTCATCGAGGATATCACGCTCTAAATTAAAAGAATTTTTAAAGAAACCTACTGGAATTTTAATCATCGTAAACATGTGTGCGATTGTTCGCCAGTACATGCATCTTTCATGTCTGCAGACGAAAGTCTGACTGAAGTTTCTTTGCCTAAGAACTTTATCGACAAACTTTGACCTTTAATAGAAAGAAAGCAAGAATAAAGCATTCGCCGCCTCATTGACAATTTTATTAAATTGAAACTTTATTCCATCTCCTCCGAGGCATATCGTCTGCCCAATAGAACACACAATTCCGAAATTGACACCTTATTTCTAAAGAATTCGGCGAATTTGGGTAAAAAAGAGCCAAACCCACACATTGGTAATTTGTTTCTATGTCCCCAACTATATGATTTCATTCAGGAGGACGACTGCCCCGTACACGCATGAAAATGGATGCAAATCCATGAGGGATTTATGCCGGCTTTGTATTGTTTATCCTCAAATGAGAAATACCAGGGACCTGATATATGAGTGTGTACTTTTTTTTTTTGTTGGTACTTTTTGTAATGAATGGTACACATATAGGGCCAAATCTATCTTTCGGTTATTTGTATTCCTTTGTTGGGTAAACCAATTTTTTTTTAAGCGGATTCCTTCGGGAGGATTATATTTGTGCATACTTTGCTCGGAAAATTGTAAAGTGGCATTATTCCTCATACCAGTGAATGGTACAGATTGTGCGGATTGTGGGGATTCGATGAGACGGTTGGAATGTTGGTGTGTACTTTTTGCTCCTTGAATGATGGCACCAAATTGATGGCAAATTGTGAAATTGTGTCGGCATAAATTTATTTTCATATTCTTGGTTCGAAAAGTGTATTTTATGTGAGATCGGTTTTTATGATTAAATAAATTTGATAAATATTTTTGTTAGAGTGGGGATAATGTGTCTTCAAAATTAGTACACTTATAGAAGGTAGTGCTTAAAGGAGAATTTCTTGTTGCCAACTTTTCAGAGAAAAAAAAAAGGACAATCTACGACTTTTTCCAAAATCCAAGTGACAACACTAACAATAACTATCAACAATGACTACGGGACGGGAGTTACCAAGTTGTATACCTCCGATTATATTTTCGACTGAAAATCCCTTTCTGTTATCTAAGCTAAACTTTTCGACTTTTAGTTTTAGTTTTATTTTCTTTTTAAAACATCAATTGCACAATTTACAGAGATATGGTATCATTCTACCTTACTACTATATAAGTTAGCAAAAAGAACAATTATCACAGATCTAAACTAGTATTGAGGGAAAAAGATATGAGGATAAGAAGAGAAGTTGTGGTGGGACATAAACGTGACGAAGCCTTGATTTCAGGTCAAACAAATAAGAATAAATTAATTTACAGTGGACTCTCCCTAAGTCGAACTCTCCCTAAGTCGAACTCTCCCTAAGTCGAATTTCTCTCTAACTCGAATTTTTTCGCCATATTTTAGCATTCCCCTCACTTTTCCATACAAAAGCATCCTCTAAGTCAAACTCCCTCTAAGTCGAAACTCCCTCTAACTCGAACAAATCATGGTATCCCGTGAAAATTCGACTTAGGGGGAGTCCACTGTATATACTAAGCTATAAGTGTTAATCAAGTAAACAAATAAATAAATACATATAAATAAAGATAAATGTATAAATAAGCAAATAAATGAAGAAATAATAATTAAATAAAAAATAAATATATATATATGTATATATTTAGATAAATATATAAATATAGAAATGAATAAATATAAAAATAAATAGATAAATAAATAAATAAATAAATAAATTAATAAACTAATTGTTATAACAGACCTGATAAGAAGGGGTTATCAGATGAGCTGCAAGACCAATAATTGCGTTCATGCAATCATGCTAGTCTATCGGGTATTTTTTCAATATTAGATAGTTTACGAGTATGTAATTCAGCGGTTGAAAAGTACCAAGGTAGATTTAATATTATTTTAAGCACTTTATTCTGTATTATTTGCAATTTACGAATTTGGCTCATGGCACTATTACCCCATATAGGTGAGCCGTAGAGCATAATAGCCTGGAAAATAACTTTAAATATTATGAGCTTGTTTTCATTGCTGTTTTGATTTTCGATTTATAAAGGGATACATTATTTTAACTGTGGTTTTCACCGTTCTTATGATTTCCTATATGTGTAAACTGTAAGTCAAAGTTTTATCTAGGTATACCCCAAGATATTTAGCATTATTTTTTCTGTGTTATTTAGAGTAAGTCTCTTGCTTGGTAAGAAGCAGGTTTTTCTTTTTCTAGTAAAAAAGATAGCCGGGGTCTTTGAAGCATTAGTTTTAATCTTTCAGTTCTCAAAGTATATTTTAAGTGCATTTAGGGCCAATTACAAATTGGCTTCAATTGTAAAATCAAGTAAATCGGAGGAATAAATGCCTGTATCATCTGTAAAAATAACAGACTCGCACTTATTTAGTGTAGGAAAGTCGTGTGTATAGACCAAGCACCGAACCTTGGGGTACACCCGCTTCTGAAATAAACTCGTTAGAAAGTGAGTTATTTACAATAACTATGAACGTACGGCCCGATAAGAAGGATCGAATGATTCTGACTAGGTGTATTAGAAAATTAAACCTAAAAAGTTTGTGCTGTAGACCATTGTGTCAAACTGTATCAAACGCTTTTTCGACATCAAGAAGAACCATACCCGTGCTTCTTCCTATGGCAAAATTCAGCTTAATATGATCCGTGATGCGATGAATTTGATGTATGGTAGAATGATGTGGTCTGAAGGCAATATATCATATTATTCACGTTAAGGTGAGCAGAAATTTTATTTTGTGTTATTTTTACGAAGCACGTGCTTAGAGAACTTAATAAGCTAATTGGCTTATAGCTATAAGGCAGACTAGAGTTCTTCTCTAGCTTGAAGATAGGAACTATTTTTGCCGTTTCCAAACTGTAGGAAAGTATTCTATTACCATACAGCAGTTAAAAAGATTTTGGAGGAATTTTATGCCAACTTTGGGCAGATTTTTGATAAATATATTTTTATCCCATCAAAGCCAGGAGACATCGATTTTTTCAGATCGAGAATGACAGATAAATCGTTATTACAATAGTCTCATTATCGATGTTTATAACATGTTTATCAAGGGAGGGTTGTTCAAAGCTGCTTACAAGATTACTTGAAATGCTAGATCATTCGATTTTTCAGCGTTAGACAACATTAGAGTTTTACCATTTCTTAAAGCTGGAATGGTAAAATTCTTTCTTTTAATAACTTCTGCGATATTTCAGAATGGTTTGATAGTTTAGTCTAGGCTCTGGAGTTTCGAGTTCCATTTTCTGTTCCTAAAACTCAAAATTAAATCTTTTATAATTGCTGTTAGTATTTTTGTCTCAGTCAAATAAAACTCTGTTCTGATTCTTATCCACTTAGTTCTCGCTCTATTTCTTACATTAATAAGATCCGCAATATGACTAGGCAGTGTATTCGAGCAACTATAATGAATTTTTTTTTTTTGGTACTGATTGATCAGTACTATCTAGCACCGAGGTAGTGAATAAACTAATAGCTTCGCCAATATGGTTTACATTTATTTCAGTGGGTAAATGTACTTGTGTGTTTGCTAATTTTTGTCGCATTTTTGCCTTAAAATGATTTCAATTACCATTTTTATAACCGTACACAATGTTGGACCTTTTTTGAGGGGTCAGAAGAGCACTACATTTAACGGGCAGATAGTCAGAACTTAATTCATTCAAAACCACTCGTTGCGTGAACAACTGATGCATATTAGTTAGGTAAATATTCAAAGTCGAAGGATTTTTCTAACTGTCCGAAGGAATGTATGTAGGAAGAGGAGGATATAAAATATGAATAGTGTTTAGGTCTACTAAAACATTTCCCCATGAGTTTGCTCTAAAACAACCCCAATTATTATGCCTACAATTAAAATCACCTTCTATAAGAAACAAATCACTTATACTGATCAATTTTTGTAAGTCGCCATTTAATGCCAAGCGCTTTTCCACTGAAGAACGACCAGTAGGAAAATAAACAGCAAATATTTTGATAGAACCACCATTCGTTAAAGGTATTTCAACACCTACGTTCTCGATCAATTTAGTTTTTAACAATTGGAAGTAATTTATGTTTTATACTTTTTTTAATGACGATGGCAACACCGCCACCCTTCTCTCATTCCTATCAAGAAGATAACATTTATTCTGTTTGATAATTTGTTTGAATTTTGATTTAAGCCAATTTCGCTAACTAAGCCTACATCAATGTTGTGTCTGCTAAGAAAAGCAAAAAAAAATCCAAAGCTTTACTTCGTATGCCTCTAGCATTCCAACATATAACATTATGACTAATATTCATTATTTAGCTTGTTGGTACAAATAATTCACAGCTAATTGTGCAATGGTATTAAATTGTTCTGCCCTGGTGTTGCATTTTCCAAGTAATGTAATTAGTTCCGCTGTTAACGCGTAGATTTCTTCTGTAGAGAAAAGTGGGAAATTGTTGCTTTCCTTTGGTTCAAGTATCAGCACGTTAGCGAAACGTATCTCAAATAAAAAGTTATTGGGTAGAACTAGGCACACGCAGAGACGAATGGACGTGACGATGACCGTATGGTCTTCATAAGAAGACGAAGGTTTGCAAATTGCTTATGAAAGAAAGTATGTAAGATAGGTACGTATGGTCTTCTAAAGAAAGACATAAGAGTGTTACCTTCTAAGATAAAAATAGGCATACACTTGGATAAAAATAATGTAAGGTATAGCAGGAACATTTTAAAGACGTTGTGGAGTAAAATAAGGTCGGTAGTAATAAATCGAAAGTAACAAACAAGTTTTTTTTTTCGTTGTTTTGTAATTCAATAGCCAGTTAAAACAACAAATTAAAGCTACGTGATAGTTACATAATTCAGCTTAAATTTTAGGCAATATCTATAAATTAAGAAAATTCGGTTAAAAAAGAAAAATGAATAAGTAAGTGATGTATGATAACTAGAAAACTAAGTTTATTATAATTGTCTTTTGGATATGCATCAAAAGAAAATAACCTTTTTCAACAGTTTTAAACTGTGCTCCTGCATTGTATAAAATAAAGCTAAACCAGAAAAAAATTAAAACTTTTGACTTAATTGAATTTTTTCTTAGTTCATTAAATTCATTCACTCATTTATTCAATTTAATTCCGTAAGTGTGTCAAATTCTAGCTCTATCTTTGTAATTCTAGGCGTTTTCGACGGATGTGGTCGAATTTTAATTCGCATCGTAAAGACTTGTGATCTATGAAAATTTTGGATGAATTAGCTTCCGTTGGACTGACTGTAGTGAATTCGGAGTCTACTCGTTTTTGTTCTAATTTCAATCCTAGTTTACTGGATCTAGTGTTTGTATCTGACGTCGGTTCTGTGCTTCTGTTTCATTAGTGTTCGCTAGATGGTCTTTCCGATCATGATATGCATTTTTGCACGTAGGAGTATGACTGGATTTTTCGCGTATTAATGTACCTTTCACATTTGCCTTTCGTGTCTATAGCTAATTGACTTAGAGTCCCTTACTTGGGATGTTACTCATAACTTCGTGGCTTGTGAATATGAAATTGTCTCAGACGTAAACGATAAAGTCAACGTTCTCCAAAATACGGTTATTGAATTCTACAATAAATTCGTTCCGATAAGACAGTGTCTATTAAAAATTATAAATGCTTGGTTCACACTCAAGTTTGTAGTGCGCATCTGCTTGTGATATTTATCTAAATGAATTAAACTATTTAACATTACAAAATGAGAATAATTGTGTCCATCAAAATCAAAAGTAACGTGTTCCACTTTACTACTTCTGAGATATTTAAAAAAAAGGTTTTTTGAGCCGTTGCTTTAGCAAAATTGGGAACTTTTTTATTTTAATATTAAAACGTAGATTTTTAAACTTTAATTCGCACAGTTTGTTGTTAAAAGTAAGAACAGAAAACAAATATTTGGCGCAACAGCTCTTTAAAGTGCCAGGGCCTAGCTTCTCGCAACCACTCATGTTGTGCGCGTTATATTTTTCACACGAATGGAAGGGACCTACAGTTTAATGCCGAATCCAAACGGCGATTTGAGAAGCTTCTTCGTGACAACAATACTCTCGGATGTTTGTCAGACGCTCGCTAGAGGTGGGACCGTGAAAAAACTTTTTGGTGTTTTCTGGGATTCGAACTTGGAACTTGATCCGACACACTAACCACTTACGCCACGGCGCCCACTGAGTAAGAACGTCTGGGTAATATTTAATAATGCATTTTGGAGTAGAGTAGTTATGAAAGTCAGTATCTGGAATATAGTAGGTTTTGAATGTTAAACAATCGGAATAGATGCGTTTTGATGCGCAGATACACCCCAAGAACAGATGGTTCGGTGTTTCCAGATTGTAGTATATTATTTTAAACATCGAATTACAACTGCAATCAACAAAGAAATGAAACGCACTGGTTAAAACCATGCAACACAGTCTGACAACTGATTTTTCTATTTTCCCGTCAAAATTTGGAATACTTGCATTTTAATTTTACCAAAATTAAATAAAAAAAAAAGAATTTCGCATTGGAATAGGTTCATTTTGATTTCAATTTGGAATAGAGTAGTTTTGATTCCAAACGGTATTAGGAATACATCGGTTTTGAATTACACCCTAAATTTCAAATCAAAATATCTCTGGAATTAGTGGGCTTTTGAAAATCTCAATTGCAGCCAAAGAAAATTTTAAACAAGATAAATTTCAAGCTTGCTGCTAGCTCATTTTCTTTAAAAAGTGGAGTACATTGTCTTTGATTCTAATTGACACAATTATTATCAATTTATTCCAAATACACAAATAACAACAGACAGAGTTATGGAGTTCGAGGTAGTAGGTTCACAAAGCTGTAGCTTCAATTGGATAAAATGCAACTGTCATTGATGGCGTGTCTCTAAAATGGCTATTTCCGCTAACTCACATAATGAATGCTTGCATAATGTCATCATCAGTTCCCAAAAACGGGAAATATGCAAAAATTATCTTGCAAAGATGCCTGGCTCTAATGTTGCTAGTGACTTTCGTCCAATTAGTATTCTGCCCACCATCTTCATAGTTTTGGAAAAATTACTGCCAAAACAGATTTTTAACCATCTAAGTAATTACAGTCAACTATATGAATTTCAATCGGGATTTCGTGTCAACCAGTGCCGCTCTACTGCAATGCTTTGTATGATGGATGATATTCGGGGACAATGTGATAACCAATACATAACGATCTTCTGTTTACTTGATTTCTCGAAACCTTTTGATAAGTTAAATCATAATATGTATCTTATGTAAGAAATTGCTTTGCTACTTTGATTTAAACGAAAGAGATATTGACCTTATCAGAAGCTCTCTTGATAATAGATTCCAAAGAGTTGTTGTTAAAGATGCAGCTTCTTCTTCTCGTAAAACTGGCGTCACACAGGGATTTATATTGGGGCCCCTGTTACTAACCAATAGTCTGTAGAAACGTACGTCTTCATCTTTATGCTGATGATCTGCAAATCTTTTTGTCGCGGCCGATTGGGACGCGTGAAGATTTGTGCAGTCGAAAAAGTGGTGATCTATGCGTTATATCAAATTGGTCGACAAATAACGGGCTTCTACTAAATCCTAATAAGTTTCAAGCAATTTTAATTTCAAAGAACTTACATGATCACTACATGATTAATCATATCTTTCTTTGGGTAAACAAATATTTTTTTGTGGTAGCGTTATTAGCCAGGGGTTCCATATTAATAAAGGCTTGTTTCGCTCTGCTCACATCAATTATGTAATCAGTTATTCATATTGTTGCTTACAGAAGCTTAGGCTCTCTGCAACATTCACTCCCCGCAAAACTAGGTTGCGGCTAGTTAAAAGTTTGACTGTTCCGCTAATTATAAATTCATAAAATGTGTATTGCAGCTCACGTTCCCAACACAAGCTTATTGTTTCCTTTCAGGATGCTGCTAGGTACATTTATGGCTTGCGAAGACACGATCACATTTCTTCGCAGTATGGAAGCATCTTCGGATGTATATTGTCAGAATATTCAAATGCAGGAAACTGTATTTTTTTGCATAAACGTATTCATACTTAGACACCTTCTTATTTGTATTTTAAATTAATTTCTGTTCAATCATCCAGAACGCTCAATTTTATTATTCCACCTTTCAATTACACTTCATCATCACGATTCTTCTTTATTGACTCTATCAGCCTATAAAACTATCTACCCTTATCTATTAAACAAATATCTAATCCTTACAACTTTAAAACAGCTATATTAAATCATTTCTTCACGCAATTTTAGTTTTTGATTAATCCGTTTTTTAATGTCCCACTTTTGCTCTGTGAATATTGAATCAAACATAATGTTAACGTCTATACATAACCTTGAAATTTTTGATTCACATACGCATTATGAGTTCTATGTATGTACTGTAAAAGATCACATCTTAATTGCGCTTAATGATCTTTCTGATAATAAATTGAAATATAAAATTGGAAATTAAAAAAAAAAAAAAAATGCTTAGACGTCGGAAAATAGAACATTAGCGGAAAGAAAAATGTTTTTTGAAGCATGTATCTCTTTATAGTTTACCTCTTATAGAGTATTAGTTCATACTTTATCTTTGCTCTGATCTACACTTAGCGTTGCCAAATTCAGATTCCTCTGTAGAATACGTTAAAATAATTTCTATTAGAATAAAAGTGAATATGAGAAAATAATTGATATTTTTTTTTCTGTTTTTGTAGGTTAGAATTTTCTTTATCATGCAATCGAACAACACTATATACACTACATTTTTAGGGAGAAGTATATATCCTCTACATACTCTCCGTATAGTGATATACGAGTATGTATATTTAGAGAAATAGTATAACGTTTCAATAGGTGGAGTTAACCATGGGCTTCTGGATATGTGAAAAACGCACGCATATCCAATGTTTCTTTGCAAAACGTCTATCTCAAATGCTTTTTATGGATTTCGTTTGGTGTTGAGTGTATTTCGACATGAAGCTAGAATTTCCTGAAGAACGTAGAAAGTTGATAAAATTAATCTAAGATATGGTGGATAAAATAAGCACCTCTGTGTACACATTAATGAAATCAGATCAGAGTATTTTATAATAAAATAGTACTTCACGTAAATAGTGGAAGCATTCCATGCACACATATTTCATAGGTTAGGTTTGGTTAGATTGGCTGTCTGCACCACGATGCAGACACACTTAGACCAGTAAAGGTCCATTGTGATGCCAAGGATCTACCATTAGATCACTCAGGGACTAATAAAACCAACCAGAGCTTTTGATGAAGCGATGGAAGTTCATGACGTCTAAGGACGCCAAATCGCTGAGGTCGTCAAGGAAGGGATCTCCTAGATGGAGCATTCTTTTGCGTGATAGAGCAGGACATGTGCATAGGAAGTGAAGAATGGTTTCCTCCTCCTTCTTGTCCCTACAGCTCCTGCAGAAGTCATTGGAAAAGAGGCCAAGTCTTTTGGCATGTTGGCCGATTAGACAGTGTCCGGTGATGACACCGATAACGCAGCTGATCTGTAACCGCTTTAGTTTAACCAACTCGGCACTACGTTTCCGGTCCAGCTTATGCCAGATCGCCTCGAAATGTGACATGTAGAGCCAATATCCCACCTAAGGTTGGTCTTGCTAACAGCGTTCAGCTTCAGTAGATGCTTACATGTAGCGAGGGGCATACCAAAGGCTTGCCTATCTGGCAGAATCCCAAGAGTAGTACCCTGTCTAGCGAGTTCGTCCGCCCTACAGTTTCCTGGAATGTCTCTGTGACCTGGCACCCAGCATAGGTGAATGTTGAACTGCTCTGTCATCTCTGTAAGAGACAAACGGCAGTCTAAGACGGTCTTTGAAGTAAATGAGTACGATTCCAGGACTTGATAGCCACTTGACTGTCAGTGGAAATGCTAATATCGCTGACAGATAATACATTACATTTCAGCCAAACAGGGCTTCCTTTATCGCCATGATTTCCGCCTGAAAAATGTTACAATGATAAGGGAGGCGGAACGAGATGCTCAGGTTGAGCTTATCGGAGAAAACACCACAGCCCACACCACCTTCGGTCTTAGAGCCATCTGTGTAGAAGTGCACCGAATTTCCATCATCAGGGGGGGAGCCATCCCACTCATGCATTTCAGGGATACTCGTACGGAAGTGTCGGTCAAATCTCAGTTTCGGTGGGGTGTATGTAGTCCGTGTTTTCATGTGTGAAGTTGAGAAGATCAAGGATCGAAGAGTGGCCAATTTGATAACTAGACCACTGAGAGGAGGCTTTAAGATGAATAGCCGCACTGGCAGCAGTCTGTCTGCCGAGGATATCCAGGGGAAACAGGTTGAACATAATGCTCAGTGCCGCAGACGGGGTAGTTCTTAGTGCACCACTGATGCACATGCAAAGCGGATCTTTGCACTTTAGCTACCTGAGAGAGGTGAACAGCCCTGTCAAGAGCAGGCCACCAAACGATCACGTCATAGAGTAGTATAGGCCTGACGACAGATGCGTAAAGTCAGCGAGTGATTTCAGGTTTCATACCCCAATTCCTACCTATAGCCTTTTTACAGGAATAGAGAGCTACATTGGCTTTCCTTACGCGTTCTAGTAGATTGGTTTTCCAGTTTTTATTATATAGTTATTATTATATATTTCATCAAATCGCATAAAAAGGAACAAAGAAATTGTGGTGTACTTTAAAGATTTATTGTCACTTTTGAAATCGAATTATTATTATTTTTGAAATCGCATTAATCAGTATTAACAACCGATAAAACCATATCTAGTTATCCCATTGTGTAAAATGTAAGTTGGGTAAGGCTGCATGGGCATATTACCCATGTAATGAATTTCGTTCGAATATGAATTCGTACCCTTTTAGAATTTTCGGTGTGATCAATCCCGAATCGCACGAATTCGAGGGTGTGCTGACAAACGATCGGAATTGTAAAACGCAAAGAATATTACGTTTCCAATTCCGTTGGTTTTTAGTTGCCGAAAGATCGATGAGATCGTAAACTGCTAAAATGTAAGTTTTATGAGGAAGATTAACTGCGAATTGTAATTTTGTTTTCGTTATATCATCATAACATCATAGTTTTTTGTTCTGGGAAATATTGGTAAACTTTGCTGAATATTGTTCTGTGCATTGCTTTTCACCTTCTGCAAAGCAACGGAGACAAGTGGCTAACTTCTTGCTGCTTAATTTCACTCAGAATATGCATATTCAGATGCAGTTTTGTTAAGACTTTACAAATTAATAAAATTGAAAGCATATATTTGTTTCATCCATCGAACTCTTCTTTGACAATATTTAAAAAAAAAAAATCTCCCTTGACAGCTCTTAGCCGAAAAAAAAAAAAACACGAATGGAAGGGACCAATAGTTTTACAAGGGAAATTTTTATTTTGTTTTTTTTGAGAATGTTTCTCATGGTAACAATACTCTTGGATATTTGTCAGACGTTTGCGAGAGGTGGACTGTGAAAAGAAAAACGAACATTGAAACTTATCCGCAGCAGTCCAACGCATTCCAACTATGTGGTGGCGCTCAAAACAGCTGTTTTCGAAATCGCATTTGTAAGGCTCTTTGTTTTCAATCGAATTTAGCAATTCGACCAAAATTCATTACACCCTTTTCAATTCCGACCGTTTTTAGATTCGGTTTCCGATCTTGATTTCGTACGAAAAATCATAGTGGTGTATTATAGAATTTTTTGCTAAAAGATATCTACGTGCTATACATATACGTATGAACCTATAATATACTGCGCATGTATAATACCAAAATGTATAGTAGTATTGATCAAATTTGATCCCTTCATAATATTTTTGGTGTTTGGTCATACCAATTACAAGGCTAAAGAGCTTTCTTGCAAACAAGTCTCTAAGTAGTGTTTTCAAAAACTAAGATTTTTACTAATATCCTATAAGCCCTATTAGGTAAATAATACAAAACATTTAACGTTTAACGTCGCGTCAGCTGCATTGTTCAAAATTCAAAATGTCTCCAACTGCTATTTCTTCAAAACATAAAATATGTTTTGAAATTCGGTACGTGCTCTTGGCATCAATTATCTAATTATTCCACTTCACCCGAGGCCAATGAAACTTATAATTTTCGCCAAAAGCTCTCTCGCTCTCTTTGCCTTATTTTGTCCCTCTGTTACTCTCAATTAGGTGAAATTATTTCGTGGTCATTATTTGAATTTCATGAACTCAACCATAATGGAGAGCAAATATTTCCACAACCATCGCTATCATCGTATAACAATGATTATGCTGACACAAACATTTTCATTTTTAATGTCTTCATGGTCCCGAATTATTATTCCATTGATGGGACGAGATAAAGCTACACGAAAAGTGAACCTAACTGAAGTGAGGAATTTACGGTCCCAGGCCATTTAGATAAAACGGGGAATTATGTAAAGGAACTCTGGCTGGCGTTACTGTGTGACTTTCCATTGATTCCACCAGTTGTTACGGGAATAATAACTCATGCTTAACCATTCGTTTTTCCAGAAGGGCCAAAGGACCTTCGCCAGAGCCTCTATTTCACATTAAATTGCCGTAAATCCTCCATCTATGCAGCGTATGTCCTTTTCCAATTCAGTAGAAATCGTGTAATGTATTCGTTTTTGATATGCGTGTTGGTTTTGAAATTCAAATTTTCTGCTCCCCAAAAATGACATAAACTCGTTTTTATCACGTAGAATGGAAGTCCTGATGAGTGGAATAGATAGAGTGTTTATTCATGAGTGAAATGTCTTTCAATGAGTTTTATGCACACAGATTCACTCGAACTTTAACTAATCAACTGTGCTCAAATGATTAGATTCTATCATAGTACGTGACATTCTTGACCAATTTTATCTCAGGCTTTGCGCTACGGAATGCGATGATGACATCGATTCTTTTTGGATAGGATTTTGAATGTGACTCTATCGGAATGCAAAGCGCCAGTAATTAAATTAAAAATATACTCGTATACTCTTGTAATACACATAGTGTCACCAGGGACGATTAAGAGCAACAACCGTTTTTCCGATGAGCGGATTTCTTGATTTAACACAAAATTTATTTTTAATCTATATTTTGCCTGCAAAATGATTATATCTAATGAGTGTGCTTGTGGGGAAATTAACATTTCTACGTGATATATATGAGGGTGCAAATTTGTTGCAGTCCAAATTAATTATATTTTTTTCGCACGATGTGAGACCGGCAATTAATATTCCGTTTAATATTTTTATGGAAATAGAATTGAGAATTATTTTCTTTTTTAGGCGGGTTAGCTGGCGCTTTGATGGGGATTAATCGTTGTAAATTTATTCGAAATATTTTTTTTTTTAATTTGCAAATGAGCAATTTAATCGTTTATAGAGACATTTGCCATTCGGAACACGTTTAAATGATTGAGTAATTGACATCAATGACAAGAATGGAAATATAAAGATTTGATCAAATAGAAGTCTTGAAGTATGACTGAAGGAGGAGAAACCAACGTTAAAGTTCTGTCAACATTTTTATAAACGTCTAAAATTGTTATAATTTCTAAGCAATATTTCCAAAAAAATATTATTTTCTTAGGTTTCTATTATATGAAGTCTAAAGGTATGTTAATATAAAAGAAATATTAGCAAACAAATGATTTGGGGCACAAAAAATGTTTTTGTTTCTCAAATGTTTCCGAAATAATTTGAAATAATTTATTTGGTCTGGATGCAATTTTTGTTTTTCAAATATTTTTGGAATATTTTTCAAGTTTCTCTTTTGTGACGGGAATATATCTTCGTATTTCAAGCAATGGAAAGAATAAAATTGAAAAAAAAAAAATTAAAATTGAATTATAGGACTGGTGATGGTGTAGTGATACCGTCATCGATTGCTGCGCCAATGGTTAATGGTTCAAATCCTGATGTCAGCAGGGATTTTTGTATATCTCATTAAAAATATATAAAGTCAGTCCCATCAATGGCGAAAGCTTGTGTGAAAAGCATAACACTAGCAGTGTGTTGGTCATCTGGCTGACATTAAGTGACTGTGAAAAAATACTGTGAATCAGAAGCAAATACAAAAAAAAATAAAAAATCTCCCCTTATCCAGACGCAATTTGGAATCATACTGTATAATAGTTCTCAGTTAGTGTCCAATGTCCAATGTTTAGCCAGAAATATCAAAATGACTATGACATCTATCTCTATATAGATATTATAATAATATTATAATAATTTGTAATGCAAAGGGTACGCAGTTGTTGGAATTTTGTGATTCGTTTGGACTACGAGTGCTGAATGGTACAAGTCTTAGTGACAAACAGGGAGAGTTCACAATTGTGGGAGGACCAGGGGCATCCGTCAACGATTATTGTTTAGCAGGAGGTAAATGGGGCACCCTTATAACAGACTTCGAAGTGATGCAAGTTCCATATTCAGATCATTTCCCTATTGTTGTGACCTTTAAGCTGATAGTAACGGGTGACTTGGGTACAAGGAATATGAATCTTCTTCCGAAGCTAATATGGAACAAGGCTAAAGCTTCGGCATATAGAAGGCAATGGCTACAATCCCGGAATTATGTGGACTTCGACAGAATTGAACATATTATAAAGGAATTATTTCCAATCAACAACCAACAAAATTACAAAAAACAACGATACAAAGAACCTTGGTTTGATAATGAGTGCAGTAAGGCGAGGCGACTGTCGTTCAGATGGCTGAAATTATTCCGGATTTTTAATGAATCTGCAATGAAAAATTCGTACATTAAGGCTAATATAGAGTTTAAAGAGTTTTGCGCAGCAAAAAGGAGAATGCATTATGAATCAGAGGCTCGAAGACTAGTGCAGTGTAATAATTCTTCAGAATTCTGGAAACTGGCTAAAGAACTAAATGGTGGAAATTATGTCATAGACAGGGCACTAAACCTAACCGTCCTTCAAGCTCATTTTGAGACACTTCTGAACCCATCTGGCAGTACGCTTCAAATGCAGTATGCCATGCCTGGCTTCCAGAACGAAATGTTGGATAGGCCAATTGTATTGCAAGACGTTGTTGAGGCACTTAGTAGTCTTAAGGATGGTAAAGCTGCAGGATCGGACGGGATACCAGCCGAATTCTACAAATATCGTACTAACGAACTGAACACGAATCTTACCTACTTGCTCAACAACATTTTGGAAAATGGGATAATACCACAGCGCTTCAAGGAAGCACTGATCTTTCCGATTCATAAAAAAGGTTGTATGACGGACCCAGAGAACTACAGAGGCATTTCATTCTTAAATGCGTCATATCAAATTTTTACATCGATATTGCAAAGTCGACTAACTGCATGGATAGATACCAATAATTTGCTCAAAGAATATCAAGCGGGTTTCCGACCAGGATATTCCACTGTTGGTCACGTGTTTGTTTTAAATAGTATTGTGGACTGCTTTCTCCTGAGGAATAGGAAACTATATGCATTCTTCGTGGACTTCAAGGCAGCTTTTGACTCAGTGGACCGAAATGCTTTATTCTACAAACTCTTTGGCATGGGCATGCCGCTGAAGTTCGGACGTGTGATTAAAAATCTCTACGAGGATACCAAAGCAGCTGTATGGAATGGTGAGGGCTTATCAGAATGGTTTCGTTCGGGATCAGGGGTAAGGCAAGGTTGTGCTCTCAGTCCAAGTTTATTTGCACTCTTCATTGAGGATATAGTGGATTTTTTACCTGCAGGGGTTCAATATGGAGGTGTATTGATTAAAGCCCTTCTCTTTGCAGACGACGTAGTGCTTTTGTCGTACTCACCCGAATCTCTACAGCTTACAATAAACCGACTCTCCGAATACTCCAAAATGTGGAATCTGGTGGTAAATTTGAGTAAGTCTCAAATAATAATTTTTAAAAGAGGTGGAGGCAGAAACCGCGCGAATGAAAAATGGCACTTTAATGGGGAAACTATCCAAGTGGTGAAGGAGTATAAGTACCTCGGAGTATATTTTACGAGAAATCTCAATATGGAAAGGCACCTCGAAGAGAAATTGTCGAAATCGAAAATAGCCATCAACATTGCTTGGAGAAAATGTTTCAACAACAAATATATAGCTCATAGCAGCAAATATAAAGTTTTTGAATCAGTTTCGCGATCCATTCTCTTCTACGCTGCTCAAGTATGGGGAGGAAAACAATTTGAAATGGTGGAAAAACTCCTTAGGTTCTATATAAAGAGAGCATTTCATCTGCCACCGAACACGCCAAATTACATGGTCATGTTGGAGACAGGCCTATCACCACTCTTTGTAAAAACCCTAAAGCTACAAGTGGATTACGTGCTTAGAGTACTAAACATGCAGACTATATACTTCCGAAAAAAGCAGCTCTAGAATCTATAAGAAATAAAATTGGATGGTACAAAGAGGGGCTGGAATTAGCTAGTGGATGTGGAATGGAGCTTAGTGTGGAAGATGCGAGGAGTTGGAAGCCTAAACTTTACCAATTAATCACGCGTGTGGATGAGCAGATCAGGGAAAGATTTCTAGAGGAGGCATCAGGGTCACTCCATAGAGGAGTCTACAGCCGGTTATGCCACAACTTGCAGCACAATAATTACTTCCGGGATGAGTTCAGCATAGAAGAAATAGCAACGGTCCTAAAACTGCGTGGAGAGCTCCTGAAACTGAATTATGTACCAGATAGGGATGAGCTACCGATAGTCTGTGTCATGTGCAATTTATCTGAGAGGGAGGATACTTTTCATTTTGTTGACAAGTGCCCAATTTTGCGAGAAACAAGGAAATCTGTGTTTGGAAACGATGTCTTATCGGAGAACCAAGTCTTGCAAATCCTTAATGAAAATAACGTCACAATACTAACCAGGTACTGCAAAATTGCTTTACAATACAGAGAAAGAGTTTTGAATGGAAACTTCTGAAGAAAAAGGAAAAGAAAAATAAGAAAAATAAAGAATTAATTAATTTCTGTGCTATTAGACTATAATTAATAATTTATTAATAATTGTTAACTTTTTGTCAACCAGGCAGACGGCAATGCCATGCTAACCGATTTTTGTTTATACATTGTTTTGTTAATTTTTTTTTGTATAAAAATAAAAATCTATCTAATCTAATCTAATCTATAGATATTATAATATAATATACTATGCTATACTATACTACACTATACTATAATATCTCTCCAAAAATAGGGGTACGAATACTTTAACATGGCAAAACCAAAATCTTCTCTATTTTCATACATTGCGATCACACTCTCACCAAACTAAAAGGTTCTGACATGCATGGTATGACTTCCACTATAAAGCTGTATTCCGTGGTGTTTCTTAGCTATTTTTCCTATTACCTATGATCTTCGATAATATGATCGTATCAGCCGTACCATAAGTCACGATGACTTTTCTTCGGGATATTTTACACAGATGTCTGAAACAAGCTAAGAAAATACTCAAAAATAAAATTCTCCTATCCTCTAGGAAAGCTTCCTCCTGTAAATAACTTGAGAAAGAACAGATATGAGAAATAATAGCCCAAATTACCCAAACATTGCTCTAAAATATGGAAAATATACAGGCTTTCGAAACTTAACTGAAACTTAATATTACAGAACCGACTCCCTTTTAATTTACCTATCTGCGTTGAAAACAAAGGATGAAAAAGTATATGTATTTCAGCGGAAAATTTGTGTTTAACATCAGGATTTAAGTTCAGAAATGAATTAAAAATAAAAATTGAAACAATTTATCGACTTTCATCCACATCAACTGACATTGTTATCATTGCGCCTGGACTTGACCCTTTCTTGGTTTGAAATTGTATTCTTCCTGGCTCGCAATTTTTCGTAGCAGTTTCGGTTGAGTTTTGATAAAATTATGAAAACCGATGCACGTAAATTTTAAATTTATTTTCGCAGTTAAAATAGCTTTCCGCGTCGATATCTGAAGAGCAGAGCTCTCCTTTTTCCTTCGCTGGCAAAAACACACATTCCACCGGAGCTGAAGAATCACGAGAACTAATGACGAACTCAATGATTTGAGAAAATTTGACGAAAGGCACGTGTTGTTGGAAGACTTCCGTTCAACAGTAGACAAATTTTCGGAATTCGACTTGGTGCATTTTTCTTCAGTGCAGTAATTTTTAATGTAGTTGTACTGATCAAGTACACTCGAAGCATAGACATATTATATATAACCCGCTAGTGAAATGACACTTCCATACAATCTCTACCTAAAAAATTACGCCAACATAACCATCCCTCGTGGTTCAAAGCGGACAAATTTTGAACAAAGTGCTAACCATCTTGAATTTCTCCATAGAATGGTAGAGACACGTGTTGGGTTTGTGGATTTGCTAAGAAAACGGTTGAAATTGTTGATGTATTGTTTGCAACAAATGTCATTTCAAAAATGTGCTAGTTCAAATACATAATTAATTAAAGACGGAGCCAACAATATTGAATAAAAATAAAAATAAATTGTAATATAGGCATTTTATTGCGGCATAAATTGCACAATAATTCATCCAAGGACACAATTTTCTGGACAGTTTCACAAATTTTTCCAATTTTCCAGCTTGCAATTTTGTTCGCTCTGAACCACGAGCGCTAGCGCTAATGTTGAAATCAACGAGAATTTGGTTACTAGCAGTCCATATATACAATAGTATGTCAATGATTCGAAGAATGTTCGTACTCGTCAAACAAAGTTTTTCGGACACTTTTTTCATGGAGAGTCTTATTTCCAACCAGCTACGAAAATTTTACGTGGAAGAAGTTGTTAATAGTGAATCAATGCGTTTGATGTAGACGATACGTACGATTGGAGTTGTGTTCTTTTACATTCATACCTTTGTTTTTCTTTATTTCGAGCGCAAAAAGGTCCGGAAAAGTACAAAATAAAGGAGTGAAAGTAAAAAGGATCTGGATCCGAAAGAAGGGGTATCCTTTATAATAGTATAGGAGTATCCTTTATAAAAGTATAGTTAGCAGTAGTACTTATACCCATACATATGCATATGTATAACTACAACAATTGTTATGGAAAGAGTGAACATCTAACTCACTAATGAGCAAACCAAACTTAAAAGAATTGAAATAACTCCCTTGAGTAACAAATGAATACCTAGTACTAACATCGATGTGAAATGGACTCTATTAGCGAAGAGTACTCTGCCCAAATTTTCAGTAATTTGCATTTATTTTAAAAGCCTAGATTCGATGAAGTGCCTACTCTATCAGTGCGTTACCTTATATAGAATCTGCTACTGCTCCATATTTCGACGGTCTACCATTCAGTCGTAATGTTCCAGTTCCAACCATTACCGCTTATTTGAAACACCAAGCATTGAATTAAAAAAAAAATTAAAAGTAACTCATCGTTAGAATACAAATTTTGAATTAGGTAAGGGATTAGACATGAGATCTAAAAAAAAAATACTAAAATGATTACGAATGCGCTGACAAAGGGGTCATCATTTAGGAAATTATTGTTGCAGTTCGAAATTGCAATAAAAGTATTCCTTCCCTTTAAGTCAGAGATTGCAAATTACAGTGTTTTATCTTATTGCCATCAAAACTACTGTAATTTAAATAGAATCAATACTGTGCTTGACTGCTTATTTGTAAGGCCTCCCAACCCCTCATAATTTGCATCCTTTTTCGCATCACAGTTACCAATTGTATACACAAAAGCAAAAAAACAAATTCAAGATATCGCTAAAAATGGAGAACTACTCTCGCATTATCTACTATTAAATCCACTCTGTCTCTTATCCACCACAATCTGCAGACAAAGAATCCCTCAACCCTCCCACTTCAACCCAATCACAGACACTTCAATTACACTCCAGTTAAACGAATGCGTAGAGTAACACTCTCCTAGACACATTTCAGTAATCCCATTGCTACCACTCCAGCCATTGTGCCACATTGTGTACTGCAAAACTAAATTACTTACATGCGGATTGCTCGTCTCAACAGCTCCGAGAGCAAATTTCATTAGGAAATTCAAGGAATGCTCAAATTGTCGAAATTTAAATTTTTCAAACCCAGCAAATGGGATAAGGACACAACAAAGACTGCCTTTAGCCAGAGAGTCAGCTAGTCTCGACGCGATAACCATCGCTTAGACAGCAATTTTCACCTTTTGCTGTAGTAAACACTTTATTCTGGTGTGGCGGAAATATTTCATTACACACCGGTCGGTCCTTGGCTAGCAGAAGAGGGTGCACGCTATCATCCCCACCTGAAGCAATTAGTTACCGAGAGTCAAAGTCAACTTGAGTATTCTACTGCCAGAGTCTTGCGACTCATTGCGAATTAATATCGTTCTCTGTTTACTAATAGGATCATGTTCAATTGCTTGCCATTTATTTTCGGGCACACACTCTCCTCACTCTGGAATAGGAACAGATTGATTGTGTGTCGTCCTTCTGGGGCGCGAAGGGTGACGGAGATGTTTCTATTTATAGCTCGAGGGCTAGGCCTGCTTTTCATACTTGTATATACCTGTTGTTATTCGGTGTGTAGGACGATTATTTTGATTGCATTCAATGTTGTTTGGCATAAAGCTGCCTTCTAGGCATAAATAGACGTTTTCAATTGGAATATAAAAATCGTAATAAATATTTAATGGAGTTTTCTGTTTACTCTCTATTGGGGGCGCGCACAATAGATAGTCACGGCAATCAAAATTTAAGTATGTGATTTACGGGTTATTCGATTGATTGAAGAACTCGCAATGATGTGTTCGCACAGTGGATGCGAACGAGCTCAGAAATGGTCAAGGGAGGAACAATGTCTCCCAATGAAAAACAAGGTTCTTCACCCAAAAAAAACTGTCGTGCTAATTAGCCATGCATGTTCAAGTTCACCTCCTTCTCTCAGACACAACGACACAATGAGCAAGTTTCTTTCTTGACTGCACACTCCATTTGGCAGATAAAATAAGACATTTTCTGCTCTCAGCCAGATTATACTGTGAAGTATAATTGAGTCATTTTCTGTCAGACGCATGATATTTTTGATTTGGCAGGCAGATGGTTGTACGATTTTCTTAATGAAAAACCATTGTAGACACGGGATTTGTGGGGAGCGTGTATTTATTAGGTTGATGACGGGCAAGTTTTCTTGTGAACATTTTAATTCGCATTTGAAAATAAATTTGAGTTGACAGATGCAATGGCTAAGGAACAAATTAATTAAACATTTGTGCCTTCAAAAGTGATAAATGGAACATTGATAACGCCTTTTTGTGTCGGTCTGTTTTGAAGTGTGACCTTAGAAAATGTGCCGAGCGCGGTTCTCTTTGAATTTGTCTTGACACCTTGGTACAACACTTTGTTCTTGAATGTGTAACACAGATTTTGAAAATACCAGATGAAATAAATATAAATTTAAGACCACTAGGTAAAAAAAAAAAGTTTGTTAATCTTCGCTCATGTCAATAAAGGGGTGGTTGGGGGGGAAAATTCACTTCTACGATATGGTAGGGGCTCTTTGATGCATGTCTTGCTGGAATGATGAAGGCGGTGCAGAAGGAGTGAAGCATGCTAAGTGTGGGTTGACGATGAGATATATTTACGTATTAGCATCAGCGGGATTACTTAAATATTTTGGAGATTTTATTTATAACTTACGGTTATAAAAAGTTTCCATTTAAAATATTTAAAGTAAAGTAATTTGGGCACTTTAATTGGAGCTCAAAACCAAAAGCGGGGAATGCAAGGTAAATGTTATATAGGTATAAAAGGGAATATTTTGGCATACTAATCATGACAAATCCGGATGCAATTTATAAGTTATTCCTAAAATGGGTCAATCATTGGGACGATATCCCCCAAACGAGACAGGCGAAAGAAATTCTGGAGAAAAGAAGCGACTTCGCATCCTGACAAGCATGCTAATGGGTCACTACCATGGAGCACCTTAGGAAACAGGGAATAGAATGAAATGGGCACTGCAGATTCTGAAGGGATCTTTTCGAAACACCAGCGCACCTTCTTACGGAATGCGAAGTAATAATCCATAAAAGAAGACATCGCCCTGAAGCCAATCTTTTATCAGAGATAGATCTGCCTTCGCTGAATCCACTTTAAGCACTCCGTTTCATCAAAGCATTTGGAGTAGAAAACGTGTTCTTAATCGAGCAGGTCATCGATTAGAACCATAGTTTGGGGCACAATAGCTCTACATACATCTACATCTATAACCAAAACGCTGGAAATGTTAAAAATACATTAGCATGTATTATCCTTAGCTTTGATGACATTCATCCTAACTTTATAAAAATTATTTTGCCCCACATGCTTCCAGTAGTCACTCATGTATTTAATACTGTTCTGCGAACGTCTTGCTTTCCTTCTGCCTGGAAATCAGCAAAAGTAATTCCTATATTGAAACGTCAACGATCGCGTAATTCTGCTCCCGAGTATAGGCCGATCTCAATACTGCCTTTTCTATCAAAAGTCAAGGAAAAATTAATTCACAATCAAATTTCTGATTTTATACGAAGAAACAGTATCTTGTGCAAAAATCAGTCGGGCTTTCGTCCTAAACATAGCTCTATTTCTGCTCTGTTAAAAGTTACGGACGACATAAGAGCCTCCATCGATAAAGATGAGGTTACTTTCTTAGCTCTTCTGGATTTTTCCAAGGCATTTGATACTGTTAACCACTCTCTCATCCTTCACAAATTACAAGCACTCTATAGTTTTTCCCCTACTACCGCTAAATTAATTCATTCTTATCTTTCTAAAAGAAATCAAGCGACTGTGGTAAATGGTAGAGTCTCCAAATTTTTGGATGTGATTACAGGTGTGCCACAAGGATCTATTCTGCGCCCATTATTATTCTCCCTGTTCATAAACGATCTTCCATCTGTTGTTCGTAACTCCAAGTTACACATGTATGCTGATGATGTGCAGATCTATATGAGCTGTAAGCTAGGGCTTATTGAGGATGGAGCTAGTCGCTTAAACGTTGACCTTTTGCAGATCCTTAACTGGGCGGAATCTAATTATCTTCAGTTAAATCCTGTGAAATCCAAATGCCTTGTTATTCACAAAACTCTCTTGGATTTAAGCTACTTTCCTAACATTTTTCTCGGCCCTTTTGAACTACAATACATTGAAAAAGGAAAAAATCTCGGTACATGCTTCAATCGTGTCTTAACATGGGATGATCATATTCATAACACAATTGGAGAAGTATATGGCTGCCTCAGAAATCTCTCGATGTCACAACATTTTACTCCTCTGCATACCAGATTATTGCTCGTTAAGTCGCTAATCATTCCACATATGGATGCCAAATATTTTGTTGACATGGCGCCGAAACTAAACGTAAACTTGTAGTTGTTTCAACAATTTAACCCGATATGTCTTCCAACTGAAGCGTTATGACCATGTCTCTCCTTATGCGAATAAAATTCTTGGGTGTTCGCTACACACTTACTTTAACTACATTTCAACTATGTACCTACGTAGAATAATCATAGTAAAAGAGCCCAAATACTTCTCCGAAAAGATACAGCTCGCGAATTCAACACGATCTTTTGCTATTATTCAGCCGAGATCTTTCTGTCAAACTTCGGAAAGACAATTCTTTGTTCAAGCTGTTCATTTGTGGAATTCATTACCTGTTCGCATTAGAAGACTGCACTGTACGAATCGGTTTGGTGAGGTTTTATTTTAACACTTGGCTGGTGTTTAAATGTTTTGTTAAATATATGTTAATTAATTGAAAAAAAATTACTTTGCTTAAGTTAATTAAATTAAATTTCATATATATAATTACCTTGAATACTTCTAAATCAATTTTTTTTTTCTTAATTTATTGAATTGTATAAAGTAACTTCTACTAACAGAGATTGTTGCAATCTATTGTAAAAGATTTGTTCAGTTAATAAATAATAATAATAATAATAATAATAATAATACAAATAAAAACTCTCATAATCAAATCGATTATGCTAGTTACTTTAAGAACACAATTTAATGTGCTCAGTAGGTTTATTCATAGAAATTATATCACACATATCGAGAGTAAGCTAGTAGCAGATAGTAAAGCCTTTTGGAAATACATTAAATATAAACGTAACTCCTATCGTGTTCCAGAAGTAATGGATTATGAAAATATTGAATCTAACAACATCACATTCTTTCTATGAATTGTTTACTTAATTCTTTGAATTCGGTTATGTAAGAACCACTGACCCTTCGGCAGTCAGTGCTTATCCTAAAGTGGGTATATGGCCTATTAATTAGGCATTGCAGTACATATCTTTGGCTCTTGACAATATAAAAACATTGGCAAATGCAGAGGTGAATAGAATTCTTGCTCTCTTTTTGGAAAAGTGTAAGAACAGTATTTGTTACTCTCTGTTTTTTTATCTTTAACACGTCTTTTAGACTTTGCATTTTTTTTTTATTAATGGAAAGTTTTATTTTTGGTTCCAATTTTCAAAGCTTGCTCCGAACTACAGGGGAATCTGTGAATTACCGGCAGTTCCAAAACTTTTTGAAACCAAAATTTGAATTTTATGTCAATAAACATATTTCCAAATTCCAATACGGATTTGTTTCAGGGAGATCCACCGCTTCCAATCTCGTATACTTTACGCCGTTTCATCTAAACTCGTTTGCAAAAGGTCGTCAGGTTGACACAGTCTATATTGATTTTAGCAAGGCTTTTGATTATGTGAATCACAGGTTATTAATACAAAGGCTTCATTTGTTTTCATTAATTTAGGTCGATATGGATCACATCCTTCCTGAAAAATAGAATGCACATGGTTTAGCTTGATTCCGTTAATTGAAAACCATTCGACTATTGCTCAGGAGTAGCTGATTTTATGGAGCTTGTTAGGGTAAATAAGATAAAAAATCTCGGGGTTACTTTTGATTAATCATTAAAATTCTATGACCATGTGGCTTACGTAATCGAAAGCTAATTCCATGGTCGGCTTCATCAAACGGAATACGGTGAAATTTTCCAATCGCCACTCCCTAATGATTCTATTTATGGCTCTCGCTCGGTCACTCTTGGAGTACTGCGACGTAGTGCGATCTCTTTTCTCAAGTGCATATCGATATAGTAGAATGCGCTGGAATTTCTCGCCTGATTGTGATGCTAGTTGCCGATTCTTGGCTTAGCTAATCTTCCGGAAAACGAGCATAATCTTGCAAGAGACCTCCTTTGTTATCATATAAAAATCCCATGTTTTCTGGGTAATTCCTAATATATGCTCCCGAAATGCATTTAAGGCAAAGAGAGTATCTTTTTCATACATTGTATTGGTCGTTACATATGAAATTGCCGACTTACCGATCATTCCTAAAGTGATCGTTGTGGCGTTAAGTTGTGCAGAGAAATTGAAAATAAAGTTTTTTTTAAAGCAAAGAGTGCAGTTTAATCTTTCTAACAGTAAAAATTAATTTACGCTATTAGCTCACTGAGTTGACTTTTTTCCTTACATAGAAAATGCTTTCACTAACAAATTTAAGGCCAATTTTCCTTTCTCAATTTAAAAAAAACATGCACGCAGCCGCATCGACTAGAGAAATTAACGGTGCTATTGGTTTGGGTACGTGTAGAAAGAGAACTGTTCGAAACTGGTTTACCAAGTTCAGCGAGGGAGATTTTTCGTTCGAGAATTTACACACTTTTTGGTGTTTTCTGGGTTTCGAACTTGGAACCTCATGCGTAGTGATCCGACACACTAACCACTTACGCCACGGCGCCCCCCTATTATCCATCGGAAAGGTAAAAGAACTAGAGAGATGGGTGCCCTACGTCCTAACACCAGCGAATATGCTACGACGTTTGGAAGTTGCAATATCTTTGACCGACAGACACCGTATGGATTCTTTTTTGCATCGCTTTACTCACCAGACTTATCCCCGACCGATTACCACCTTTTCCGAAGTTTGGGCAATCACCTTCAAAATAAACAATTCATAAGCCCAGATGCCATAAAACAGGACTTTGAGGACTTCTTAGCCCGAAAGGATAAGGAGTTTTTCAAAAGAGGCATTTTTGCTTTGGTGGAACGTTGGAAAAATGTCACCGATGTAAATGGAGATTATTTTTTGAAATAATCTTTTTTAATTTTTGAAATAGCGTTTCCACATAAAAATCGGCAACTTCATATGTAACGACCTAATACTAACTATGGTTTGAATGCTCTTGTGTCTCCTGCGGTCGCAAATTTCAACCCAGTTTGGTCTACAGTAGACTTAAATTTATCCAGAAATACTTTGAAAAGATCATTATTTGATTTACGAGTACACTGTTTGAATTAGTGAATTCCTAATTTTATTTTAATATTAAATTATCCTTATAGCAAATTACATTATTCTATAACCTGTCAAGTTGTCCACGATATACGGACTGGGAAACCACACGATAAAGTGGAATACAAACGGTTCGAGAACTGTAGAAGGCACAGAGGCGGGCGTGTTTGGGACAAGGACGAAGCACTCAGAACCCATGGGCAAGAGTACGAGCATCTTTCAAGCTGAAATATGTGCTATAGACAGATGCATCCAACTTAATCTCGAAAGAAGATACACCAACTGCGACATAGCAATACTGTCGGACAGCCAAGCAGCTATTAAAGCACTTGACTCCTATGTCATTAAGCCAAAACTTGTGTGAGAATGTCTATACAAACTTGATGAATTTGGCAGAAACAATAAAGTTGCGCTTTATTGGATACCCGCTCATGTCGGGATAAAAGGTAACGAAGCAGCAGATGCCTTGGAAAGACAAGGGACTGCAGAACCCTTCTTTAGACTTAAACCCTTCTGCGGAATGTGGGAACATACCATACGCGAGGAAAATGGAGAAAGAAGACAGGGCAAGAACCTGAAACAACACCATTGGCCTGAGGCAAGCCAAGAAACTACTGGGATGTTACAACCGGAAAAGATTCGAAGCCTGTATCTGACTTAGCAAGAATATCCTACGAATCCTAACAGGCTTCATAACGGGGCATCGCAAACTCAGGGAGCATTTACGGAAACTAGGTATAATAAATGAAGGCTTTTGCAGATTCTGCAATGAGTCAAGTGAGACTCCGGAACACCTTCTGGAATCTTGTGGGGCACTGACCCACAAAAGATTAAAATGCTTGGGCAAATACCAAATATCAGAAGAGGATATGCCAACCATGGACCCACTTCTCATTCTCAGATTCTTAAAAGAAACTGATTTGGAGGGAGAACTCTAAGGTGAATTATTCTCGGCAAGGCATAGTAAGAGTGTTTGACCTTCAAGCACAATTTCGAAGGAATTGCAATGCGAGGGGAACTCTAACGAGGGAACAAACCTTACCAAGGTATTAGCAGGGGGCACAATAGACCACTAGGACGTAGTGCAAAATAAACCTACTCAAATAATAACCTGTCAAGTTATTCGACTTGCACATGAAATAAATAAATAAACAGTTACATTTGCAAAATGGCGAAGAACACTCAAAATGATTTTTCGGGATCTTTCAAGAGATCACTAGAAAAGTACACCCAAAGCCTTTCTGCTATCGTTCATCTTGTTGTTCGAAATGTCTTATCCCCGGTGTTACAGTGCGGGTTTAAACTTCGGTTTAGTTAAACTCACAAGCGAATTAAAAGTAATTATTTAAACGGTGAGTGTCTTACAGTAGAACTTGAACAAACGTTTTAACTTACTTACTTACTTAGATGGCGCTACAGTCCGGGGTGGACCTGGGCCTCAACCAACAAACCTCTCCAGCCAGCACGGTTGCGAGCCAGCTGCCTCCAGTTGCGCACGCCAAGTTGGTTGAGGTCCCCCTCCACTTGTTTGCGCCACCTACCGCGAGGTCGTCCTCTACTGCGTCGTCCGTCCGGGGTGGATTCGAAGACTTTCTTAGCGGGAAGGTTGGGCTCCATCCGCTCTAAATGACCCAGCCATCTTAGTCGCTGTATGTGAACTCTTCTGGCTAAGTCGATGTCCTTGTACAGGCCGTATAGTTCGGCATTGTACCTTCTCCTCCACTCACCGTCTATGCAGACGGGACCAAAGATCGCTCGAAGAACTTTTCTCTCGAAATAACCAAGGGCATCCTCATCCGGTTTTGTCAAAGCCCATGCCTCTGCACCATACAGCAGGACTGGGATGATTAGTGTCTTATAAAGAGTTACCTTAGTAGTTCGAGATAGGGCTTTGCTACTCAATTGCCGTTTTAGCCCATAGAAACAACGATTGGCAAGAGTAATTCTCCGTGTGATCTCTCCACTCATGTCATTTGCAGAGCTGACCATAGAGCCTAGGTAGACAAAATCCTTAACTACCTCAAAATTGTATCTGTCTATTGTGGCGTTCTGCCCAAGACGCCGATGTTGGGTGTCCTTTTTTGTAGACAGCATATATTTTGTTTTGCTTTCATTAACCGCTAGACCCATCTTTGCTGCCTCGATCTCAACACTCGTAAATACCCCATTGACGGCCCGCTGAGTTCTTCCGATTATGTCAATGTCATCGGCATAAGCGAGTAGTTGTACAGACTTGAAGAAGATTGTACCTCCGGTGTTGGCTTGTGAGTTTCGTACAATTCTCTCAAGTATTATGTTAAAGAGATCGCATGATAGCGTGTCGCCTTGTCTAAGACCTTTCTTGACATCGAACGGTTCGGTGATGTTCTTACCGACTTTGATGGAGCAGCGAGAGTTCTCCATCGTCATTCTGCACAAACGGACGAGCTTGGCAGGGATGCCAAGACTAGACATGGCTTTGTATAGCTCGTCTCTATACACGCTATCATAGGCAACTTTGAAATCGATGAAAAGGTGGCGCGTATCGATTTTATATTCATGGGTTTTTTCCAAGATCTGCCGTAATGTGAATATTTGGTCAATGGTGGACTTTCCAGGCCTGAAACCGCACTGATAAGGACCTATCAGGTTGGCGTTTTAGGCGTTCACATAGTACAGCAGACAGGATCTTATATGCGATATTTAGGAGACTTATACCTCTGTAATTGGCGCAGTTCAGAGGGTCTCCTTTCTTCAGGATCGGGCAAACGATGCTGAAGTTCCATTCATCGGGCATACTTTCGTCCGACCAGATTTTACAGATGAGCTGGTGCATGCTCCTTACCAACTCATCTCCTCCTGCCTTGAAAAGTTCAGCGGCAAGGCCGTCGGCTCCAGCAGCTTTGTTGGATTTGAGTTTAGATATCGCTATCCTCACTTCATTATGATCGGGTTGACGGGAATCTTGACTGCCGTCGTCACTGTTGAATGGCACATTCTGCCTGACAGCGGAATATTGGTCATCATCGCCGTTTAACAGTCTGCAGAAGTGTTCCTTCCATATCCTCAGCACCGACTGCGATTCTACTACTATACTGCCATTTTCGTCCCTGCAGGCTTCTGTTCTGGCTTTGAAACCCTGGCATGTTCTTTTTACCCTTTGGTAAAATTTTCGAACATTATTCCTGCAATAAAGTCTCTCAATCTCCTCGATCGAGCGCTTCTCATGCTCTTTTTTCTTCTTTCTGAGAAGTCGATGTTCCTCTTTTCTCCTGCGCACTTAGAGCTCGTAAGCAGCTCTAGTCGTTTTATGCAGCGCCGCTTTGTACGCCTCTTGTTTTGCTGCATGTGCTTGCCGGCATTCCTCATCAAACCAGGGGTTTCATTGTGTTGGGCGAGAGAAACCCAGTACATCAGAGGCGGCATCTCTGATGGCTTTTTGGCAACGCTGCCACTGGTCTTCTGCATTTGCTGCTGGCGGCATAGGAGTAAGATTGAGATTAGAAGAAACACGATCGGTAAAGGTTCTGACGGTCTCTTGCGATTGTAGCTTTTCGACGTCAAATTTCCTCACAGCATTTCGTTGATTTCGCTCCGTTGTGGATATCCGTATCCGTACCTTGGCTACAACTAGGTAGTGATCCGAGTCCACGTTGGCTCCTCGGAAAGTTCGGACACCCAGAATACTGGAAGAGTGCCTTGCGTCGATCGCAATGTGATCGATTTGGTTGACAGTTTTTCGATCAAAGGAGAGCCATGTTCCTTTGTGAATATCGAGACGTGGGAACCGCGTACTAGCTACAACAAAGTTTCGCCCCGCCGCAAAGTCGATTAGCCTGAGTCCGTTGCCGGAAGTGTTGTCGTGCAGGCTGTGCCTTCCGACCACGCTACTAAAGACGTCCTCTCTTCCTAGCTTTGCGTTAAAGTCGCCTAGGATAATTTTAACGTCGTGGCTAGGGCATTGCTCATACGTCTTGTCCAAGAGCTGGTAGAAGTCATCCTTTGTCGTGTCGTCCTTCTCCTCGTGAGGGGCGTGAACGCATATTAGGCTAATGTTGGCAAATTTAGCCTTGATACGGATAGTCATGAGGCGCTCGTTCACATGCCGGAAACTCAAGACTTCTTGCCTAAGTCTGTCTTCAATGACAAATCCGCACCCGAATAGACGCTGTCCTTTTTGTCTGTAGCAACCGCCGTAGTAGATGTCGCAGTTTTTCATACTCCTTTTGCCCGGCCCATCCCATCGCACTTCTTGGATGGCGGTCTTGTCTGCTATGAGACACTCTAGGGCCTCCGCAAGTTGTTCGGCTGCACGTGGTTTGTAGAGGGACCTAACATTCCATGTGCAGACACGAAGATCGTTGTCCTTTCTACGTTTGCATGGGTCGTCAACAGTAAGATCATCCGTATCCGAGGCTGTTGGTTGCTTCGTAACCAAAGGTTTTTTACGTGGTAGGGAAGTTAACCCGACGGTAACTACGGAGTTTTATACTCCGGTTTAACTTTTCTTGTCTGTTTTGTAGGTCACTTTAAATGTCAAACTCATTTGTTTTGGAATTTTTGCCAAGCAGATACGGATATATATGAGTAGTATCATCAAACGCCGATAAATGACGAGCGATGTAGTGAGCGAGGGACAGTCAACGAATTAAAGTGGAGATAAGTGGTTGATTTTCTTACTTAATATGCCTATATGGAAAGTAATTGACTTGAATTGTTTCTCGATAATTTTCTTCCGCATGTGCTGCAAATATTGCTGTTAAAAAATCATTACCAATTTCTAGGAAAATTCTAATCACCATAAATCCTTTTTTCCCCTTATTTGTAATTTGCAATTAGTCCCTAATTACCCGCGGCAAGTGGTTGATATAGGATTGTGTTTTTTTTTTTTTAAATCACTTACAAGCTCTAACATTCTTGATGGAAGAGTTTTTATTTTTGTCGGTTTTTGTCCCCTTCAGTTCCAATGGTATCTTAAAGGTCTCCTACGATAAGGACAAATTGCAAATTCGAAGAAAATTATGGGAAAAAAGGTTTTATGGTGATTAGAATTTTGGATAAATTGGTAATGATTATCTAACAGCAATATTTGTACCGCATACGGAACAAAATTATCGAGTGTATATAAAAACATACTCCGTTTGCATCACAAACTTCGGTTTCAACCCTCATCCATGGTCGTTTAAGTTAAACTCAGTTGAAACTAGGATTGAAATTTGCCATTTCGTCTTAAAAGTTCAAACCTGCACTGTAAAACCGGCCATTAGTGGGAGTATACGGGAGTATAACGCAGCGTCACAGCTCACAACAAGCCCCATACCTAGCTTATTTGACGTGATATCAGAAAAGCAAAGATTGGTCGATAGGCCTTTGATTGTTCTTAGAATTTTATTTTCTATTAATTGTTATATTCGAGTAAATCTTGAAAACGTTTAAACTTTGTGAATTTCTAATGTAAAACTTCTATTGTAGTTTATGCTTAAAAATTACAATAAAATGATAAGAAAAGTGCAAGGACTGTATATATTGATATTTTTTTGAAAAATGGCGGTAAACTCGCAGCCGAATTTTTGGAGATTTTATTAAAGAAAGACTTCTCGAAAAAATTCCAAGCTATATCCATAAGATCCGATATTGTTATTTTAAATATTTAGATTATGTTAAACCTAGCTTGAATAAAGTATAATCTTACCTCAGCCGCTTTGAATTTAAAAGACAAAATCTTGAGTAGATAGCAGGCCTCAGACAAAAAGAAAATTAGGTTCTATTATGTGGCTTTAATTATTATATAGTAAAAAGTCACCAATGACTTAGATAGATAGATAGGTAGATGGATTGATTTATGAAGTGGGAACCAGATAAAATATCGCTGACTGCTTCTTATTTAGAGCTCTTTCATGATACCTAAGTTGGTGATAAATCCAATTTAGTCTTTAGTTGAGCTAACTGATATATCTTCTGCTTCAATGTTTCAAGGAAAAAGTTACCAACATGACTGTTTCTTATTTAGAGCTCTTTCATGATGCCTAAGTAAGCGATAAATTCAATTTAGTCTTAGTTGAGCTAACAAATATATCTTCTGCTTCAAGGTAAAAGTTACTTCATGACAAAAAATCGGTTCTATTGATTGCTATTGTGATAGCTATTTGGATAGCCATCGTATATATTTAACTCAACAGTACGACTATTCGAATCTGACTCCTCATCAATTGGAGGTTTGGTTAGTTAGTTAGTTTTTTTTTTTGTGAAAAGTAGTGTACCTTCAGTTTCCGATAGCCATTTCCTTTTAGCAAATTTATTATAATTTAAGGCTTTCACTATGCTGAATGGTTATCTATAAACAGTGAACAGTTGTACGCAATCCCATACTAGTTTGGAAGTGATTTCATAAGCTGCTGCTAGCGATTATAGCAGAGCGACTTGGTCTTTAGAGAGGATATACATAAATATTCTTATTTGTTATAAGTGTACGAGTATCTTACGAGTATGTACATCGTATACTTCAGTCCAGAATAATTCTTCTGTCCTGGGTCCATCTGTACCTTACATGAGAATTGTAAGGAAATGTAGATCTATTCTATTCTCAGTCGTTGGGGCTTTTGAATGTTATCTTGAAGTAGTGTTGAACTTGTCCGTGATTATTATATTACGCAGTTCCAGCTTACTGTGGGTAAAACAAAAAATTACAGAGATCACAGCCCGCATAAAAGGAGGTAAGTAGATTTAAAAACTGAGAATGAGGGAGCTAAGTGACGCAGGAATACTGATTAACGAGAGATCAATAGTGAGGACAAGTTTGCAATCTCTGAGGAAAGAGCTAATTTGCTCTTGTAACTGCTTAGCAAAAATAATTAAAAACTATCAATTCAGACACCTGATCGTTTAGCGACATAACACTTAACAACATCACGCGTAGTGAGTTTAAGGTTTAAAGGCTGACGTCACAGCACATTTCCGCAGTATTTGTTAATCACCAGCGCATGTTAGGTTGGGAAAGATGTTCATTGATTTATATATATAAATTTAGCGCAACAGCTCATTTAGTGCCTAGGTCTAGCTTCTCGCAACCACTCGTGTTGTTCGAACATGGAACCTCACGCGCAGTGGTCCGACACACTAACCAAACCAAACCACAAAGCACTGTTCATCGGTTCAATTTCTTAGATCATTTTTGGAAATCTACATAATTATTCTTGCTACTAGCGTATAACATTCGCTCTATCCTTTAATTATTCATGGTACTGTGGGCAAACAATTTCTCAAACGAATGGCGATATTAGCAAAATTTTTGCTTGAGCCTCTCCAAATTTTCTTCAAGACCCACGCAAGTTGTTTTATCCAGGCTATTTTCTTCCCATTAAGCCTTTGCTTCATTAAAGACCACACATTTTCTATTGAATTCGCATCAGGACTTTGGAACGGCCAATTTAAAGTACCTATACCATTTTCCTCTTTCCAACGCGTGCAGTGGCGACTCTGTTGTTTTGGATCATTATCCTGTTGCAAAATCCATGCAGAGACTTGGCAGATTTTAGCAAACCCTTCTGGTATAATTTTGCCATGAATTGTGCATCGTGTGAATACTATTAACTTTCCGAATCCTTTGGCCGAGAAGCATCGGTAAACATAAACTTTTGCTGTATGTGTTACGGTGCATTGCAGAAATTTGTTTTTTTTTTTTACCCAGGCTTTCTTCCAATAATAATAAACAAAAAACATTGACTCTGTAAATATGATCTTTCTCCAATCCCGGTCTAAATTCTGCGTTGCTCAACTTAGCCTCTTTTCGATATGTTTTTGGCTCAGCAGCAGTTTAGGTTTGGTACTGTTATTTTTTATGCTCGATTCTGCCAAATGGCGTTGTATTGTGTTGATGGATACTTTAATTCCTTTCCCGGACAATTTTTTTTTTTGCGTCCCTCAGACTTATTGTGGGGTTTTTCCGAAACAATTCACAAATTACTTTATTGTCCTTACTGAATGTGCTTGCATTCGTTTCCCAACATAAACCATCACCGACATCACCGCATTCCTTATACCTCTTCATTCACTTTCTCACAAATGGCTCTGATGTTTTGAAATATTTTTCTGCCGACTTAATACTCATTTGCAGCCCTTTTGGATGAGTTACTAAGAAAACACTTTCAAAATGCTTTTTAACTCATTTTGTAATGTGTTATCCCGCCGAAGTATGGATCGGCATTGAATTACAGAGAATTATTTGGCTTTAAGCATGTGTGTGTGAGTAAAGTAAAAGAAGTAACTTAAAGTACATTTTTCTAGAACACATTGTAAATGACCTTCTGTACTCTGAAATGCAAATGCATACATTTTTGAAAATTTTCATATTTTTACAAGGAACTGAAAAGAAAAATAAAATAAATTAACGGATTGTAAAGAAACTGACTTCGTATATATTTCGACCATACTCTCACTGGTCAGACCCATTTTTTAGAGGCGATTTAAGAAAAAAAAACTTAAATTTTGAGTTAGGAAAATAAAATTTCACATGTGCATGCACTCATACGAGTATATAGGAGTAGGTTATGAATTAACAGTCCGAAGCTGTCGGCATGCCCATTTTTGGAAAGTGTCTATTTGTCAACATTTTTATTAAATCATTCAAAGTATTGTTGGCAAAATATGTAGGTGTTGATCTCTTTTCTACTTCGTTTAAACATTATTTAGGTTCACATCCACTTTTGGGGGGTCTTCAAAGAAACATATTTTAGTGAAATCATCGAAAAGTCACAGAGAGGCGCCGCCGGGCCCAATATAAAAATCATAAGGGGTGGAGTATCATATGATTCATTTCAGACGGATTGTTATCATTCTCCATGTTTTTTAACTATTATATTTTATTTTATGCTATTATACTTGCTTCGAATTTTTTGACTCCCCGATTGTGTGTGTTTTTGGCTTTGCTACTTTTACAGCCGAAATCCTGTTTCCTTGTAAGTTTTTCATATCCTGCTCTGGCGTGAAAACTAATTTAAATTTTAAATTATATATAGTTTTACAATCTTCCTACAAACTGCATTTCCTCTAATAAGATTCCAAAAATGTACTCATGAGTCATTTTAAGTATCAATAAAGCAGTAAGGGGTACATGGTATGTATGCTTTTGAGACGAAAAACCTGAAATTCACTCCGTCTGAGATTGTTTTTAATTTTGCATCGAAATCTTGTTGTTTATCACGGAATTGCCTGAACTTGTTTTTTCTTCGGTTGGCATCTTAATATTTTATTATAATCGAAAAGAAAAATTCGTAAACAAAATGAGTAAAAATATTCTGCATAACCGGCTGTGTCAAAATATTTTTCGACAGTCTCATTTTATATGGAAATTATATGCGTGCTAACATGGCTCGTGTTTGACATTGATTATTATTATTTGTCAATGTTTTGTGTGTCGGAGTGCTCTGATATTAAAGTTATCCGATGGTAAAAGAATAACACAGCCGGCTGGATTGGAATTTAGTGTAGTTTCCAATAAAATTTCTATTATACTTTATTCAGAAAGGTGACATTTATATATCATTAAAATTATATTCTTTTGTATTTACTGGCCATTAGCAGTGGACAGTTTGTTACAAATTTAATTAACTAAATTGGAAACGAAAAGAAGAAAAATGTATGCATACACCCGAACCGGAACTCATTTTAGCGTGAAAAAATAATCGAAAATCAAATTAAAAAGTTCAAGGGATTTTCAAATTGATCCCCTACTTTACATTTTATTTTGGTTTTCTTATACCACACTACAATGCTTCTTTGAGCGTAAACTCAAACCAACCATGTAGCAGATATCTCTATGGTAAAGAGGAAAATGTTAACTTTTGATAGAGTAGTTGGCACAGTTCGATAGAAATGGATTTAGTTTTAGAAATTTTCACATTCTAGTCGCGTATAAAAGGTCAGAATTGAGTTAAGTTTTTTTTTCCTCGTGGGTAACGAAATTGCAGTCAACTGTGGTTTGAATTCTCCGAAAGTTTGAACACATTCAGTGACTCGTTTGAAAATATTTAACGATGAACTTTGAAAGTGTATCACTTTATGATAATGTTCCTTTTCTCAAGAACTTTGTTCTCAAAGTTGAATATTATATTTCTTTTTTCTTGTCCTTAAAATATAGTTAAAGAACATCGGTTCAAACCATAAAGAAGCTTTTTTGGTTATTACATATTTGAATTATTTAGCATACATTTAACAGAATTTGCATACCATAAATTTGGAAGTTAATAAAACTTCAAATTATATTGATGACACTTTCATTCGCCAAGATTGCTATTATATTGTGTTCGATGATGTATGAAAAATAAGCAATATTTGTGTAAAAATATGTAAAATGTAGAAAAAATTAAGTCAATAGACTGTGACCGACATATTTTATTTCTTCTTTTTTAAATCGGGAATATTTTGGCAAAAGGAGCTAAGATCTGCTGACAGAAATGTTGGCTTATTGTTTCACACATGATAAGTACTCGTATGTGTTCCACAGTTACGTTAAATAGATTCGTTATTCAGCATCCGAAATAAGATTTATCTCTTTAAGGTAACATTTTAAGTGTCCTGCTATTGTTATTAAAGGTACAGCACTGTACAACTGTCTGTGATCATCGGTTATCTCCAAGTAGGATAAGCTCATACTGCTCTCCCATTTTTTAACCATGAGCCTAAATGTAGTAGTAGTGGTAGTAGTAGTGGTAGTACTAGTGGTAGTGGTAGTAGTAGTGGGCGCAGTGGGTAGTGTTTCAGACTACTGCGCGTGATGGTAAATGTTCGAAACCAGAAAACACGAACAAGTTTTTTCATGGTCCCAATTCTCGCAAACGTCTGACAACCATCTGAGAAGATTTTTGTCAGCTTAATAAAAAAAAATAAAAATTGGCCTCGGATATGGCTCAAAACAGCAGTGGCTGCGAGAAACTAAATCCCTAGGCGCCTAGCGGGCTGTTTCCGCCAAATATGATTGTATGTATATATGTATAGGCTTTATTATATTTATGTTCATATTATCATAATCTTAGATACTTTAAAAATAAAAGCGCTATGGTTATAATAAATTACAGTTTCTCAGAAGTCGCTGAACTTAGAAACTTGAAATTTGCACAGTAATTCCTTATAATTACTGTGCAAATTGCCCCCTTTCTCGGATCGTATTTCTTGACATTTAAAAGTGATTATACAGCCTAAACTCAATAATGGCCTATCGGATTTAAAAGCAAGTTCTAGTAAATTTGATTTAAGCTATAAATCATACCACTGCATTGTCTTGAAGTTGAGCAGTGCTTAAAACAATTCATCATAACATCGCCAACCGCTTTCCATCAGTGGAGACCACAGCCAGCCGTCATGTAGCAGTGGCTAACATTGCCAAAGGATATGTGTGTGAGTATACGTGTGGTAAAATAATCATTTTCATTACTATTTTGTAAAGATGAAGCATTAAAAAACTTTGGCCGCGGTAATCTCAACATATACAGAACCGATAAACGTGAAATAAATTTTATAATGTTCTTCATTTGCAAAAAAAATGTTTTTTGTTTGCAAACAAATTAAAAATTGTTATTGTTTTATACTACTTATTTTATTGAGGTTGACCCACATATTCACTTCTAACATTAAATCAATTTAAAAAATTGCAAAAAAAAATGCTGGCGTGAAGTCAATATGATTACGCAAATTCTAAGTCCTTAATTATACCTACATGCTGAGAAATAAATAAATAACTATTTTAAAAAGCATCCATTATTTTCATTTGTTACATCGATAACTTCGAATCAATTGCTGCTTTGCACAAGTATATATAGCATACATACATCATATGGTATGTTCACTGTTTCACTTTATCAAATAATTCAAGATGCAGTCATACGAGTATGTATATTGTGTGTATATCAGAAAACATGGTCGCGCAGATCTTTACATAACTATGACAAGTAATTTAGAGTGGCCGGCAATCACAGCAGACTTTTTTCAGAACAAAAATCTAGTGACTGACGTGACATAGTTGCAAGAGTTTTTCTTCTTAAATACGAGTGTACGAGTGTAAGAAACAAATTCTGTGAAATTCATTATTGTGGATACGATAAGCATATTCAATTTTTTTTCAAATATTATAGTCAACATCTTAAGTTTTCTGATAACTTTGCAATGAAAAGCCAGCACGGGTCATATTTGGCGCAACAGCTCATTAAGAGCTTAAGCCTAGCTTCTCGCAACCGCTCATGTTGTGTGCGTTATATTTTTCGCACGAATGGAAGGGGCCTACAGTTTTGTATCGTATCTGAAGGGCAATATTTATTTTTGAGAAGCTTTCTCGTAACAACAGTATTCTCGGATGTTTGTCAAACGTTCGCGAGAGGTGGGACCGTGAAAAACTTTTTGGTGTTTTGTGGGATTCGAACTTAGAACTTCACTTGCAATGGTCCGACACACTAACCACTGTACCACGGCGCCCACAAATTTTATAATAATAAGAATATTTATATGCCATCAAAACTTAATGGAATAAAAGAGGGCTCTCAATATATACACATACGAGTATGTACACACGTAAATAGAAACATTGCACTTTCAAAACATGCGAGCGAAACCCGGTGGGTCAGCTGGTTTACTATATTTAGTAAGCTTATTTTGAGTTGAAATTCCTTCTCCCCTTATTGAACCAGATTGCACTGAAATATATTAATAAGTACATTTGTACATCTGCTCATTTCTTGAACTTGTTTCAAAAATCTCTGCTCTGCGTGGTTTCACATGGACATTCATATGTATCTTATGACATGTTAATGTCAATAGTCGCTCGTAATTATGTTATCCTATCAAAAAGAAACATATTTAGAGGTGAGAGCATATCGCCGAAAATAAATTTGTTGATAATCCTCTTAATAGTGGAAAATGGAGGTATACGCACATAGAATTCAACGGAGCGCAGGTGGGCAGCAGAACTGCACAATTGAAAACTCGCATGCAATTGTCTATTTCGTGAACCAGGAGAAAAAAGTTTTAATCAACATTTCCACAAATCCAATTTTGTAATTTCTGTAACATTTTTGTTGGTTTAAGGCAGCATTCCAATTCACTACCAATGTATGTATAATACTACGCACATTGGATTGAAATCACGGACGGTGATTTCTTCCAGCCAATATGTAACGATTCCTGAAAGCTGAGTCCGTGTGAATTGGCCGGCGAGAAATTAAAAATGTAGACCTTTTGCGGCTTTTCTCGAAATTCAATGTGTAGGCATCTTCCTTTTACTCGTATTTATTCGTGCTAAGCGCAGGTGACTAAGTCATATTTTGAAGTTTAAATTCAATTTTAGACATATTTACAATGGAAATTTAATGCATGGGAAGAACTATAGAAAATCCCATAAGTAAATAACCTAAAAATTAGAGTAGATCGTAATTTTATGGAAATATTTGTATATGGTTAAAGTTACAATTTTAAATAAATCGACTAATATAAAAAACAAAATGAGAAAAAGACTTTATAGTTGCAGAGTCGATTACGGTTACACGTAAGTGTAGAGAAATTAACAAATTAAGAATTGATATGTAAATAGACAGGTAAATAAATGTATGAATTAAGAAAATATGTGAATAAATTAATGCATAGTAAATAAATAAGCAATAAAGCATAAATGATTAAATAAATAATTTATTTGCTTATTTATTTATTTATTATTATTATTATCTGCAAGCAACAAAGCTTTACAGATTAGATCCAAAAGCTTTACAAATAAGTATATAAATATATAAAGAAAACAAAGAAAGAAAATAAGTACGCTGTTAAATATTAAGTGAAAACAATGAACTCTTAAACTTCGTTCTAGATAAGCTTAAATCTATTTCCATCTAAACCGAGTTAAAATTAGAAATAGACCGAGATACAGGTTTATTCAACCCGTAGTTTGTTCTATGTCGCGCACGAAAAAGAAGCTTTCTTTGCCTTAACGGTCTCTCGGGTGCATATAGAGGAATTAAAGCAAGTAAACTTGGACTTTTTACATGATAGCATAATAGGTCTCTAATAAACATTACATCATGAATTTTTCTTCTTTTCGACAGCTTTGATAGACCGAGAAGTTGACACCTAGCCTCTTATCTAGGTGAAAAACTCCAGCGCATTTAAAAAAAAAAAAATTTGAGAATTTTCTTTGTATCCTTTCCATCCGATCGATATGAACTTGGTACGAAGGACACCAAATTATGTCACAGTATTCTAATAGAGATCTAGCTAGTGAGACATACAAAGATATCAGAGAAAGAGAATATAGTCTGAATATATAGTCTACATGGTCAGAGAATACCAATGCCTGATCGAATACAATACCGATATCTTTGACCGTATGAACCCGGGTAAGTTCAAGAGAATCAATTGAGTAACGTTGAATTATTGGGTTTAAGCGAGTGCTAAAAGAGGAATCGTTACATTATTTTACATTTAAAAGAAGGCAATTTTCCTTGCACCATCAAGATACAGCATCGATATCGAACTGCAATTTAAAGCAATCTGTTAAGCTTAGAACTCTTAAAAAGAGTTTCATGTCATCAGCATAAAGAAAGCATTGGCAGTACCTTATAACAGAAGTTATATCATTGATGAAGAGATTGAAGAGTAATGGTCTGTAATGGATGACTACCTTGAGGCACACCTGAGCTACATATAAATGGTTCCGGCTTTAAAGGTGGGAACTAGAAAAGATATCTTCCAGTTATCTAAAAAAAAATTGTGTATGTAATGTATTAATTATTTGATAATATGTATGTAACATATATTCATATGAATAGACTCAAAAACTACTAGATTCCGCTGAAAATTGTACACTTTGTTGCTATTAGTGCCAGTAGAGGTTAGACAGTGGTTTGAGTAAAATCGCATAGGTAGTTGTGATGTTTTTGTTTAGTGTTTATTAAAGATTAGCAGACCCGACATATTTTGCTTTTGCAAAATTTGAGTATATCTATATAAGTGAAAAGCAATCTATATAAATAAAAGGCAATGTTCGTATTTGTGTGCCGCATAGATTCAAAATCTATAGATTGCCTTTCATTTCTACATATATATGGATACACTCAAATTTAGTAATTTAGCAGCATTGCCGGGTCCGCTACTAACAAATACATAAATAAGTAAATGATTAAATATATGCAAAACGGAATCATGAAATTTGCAAACATACATTAAACTAGTACTAGGTACAAATTGTTGATAAATGGATTGTCGGACATTTCGCAGCTTAACATGACTTTCAGCGGGGTGAATTCTATCCACAATTTTTTCGACCCCAGAATCATCATAAAGCTTCATACGGATTGAAATTGTTCCTTATGTTTTTACCTAATCTACTTTAACAGTGTAAGTGCGGCATAAAATCTCAATAGTTCAATTTCAAAATGTGTCCAGGATGCAGACGAACTGTTGTACATATAATTTTTTCGTAAGAAACTTTAATTTAAAGAGTTTAAATAATAGCTTTACAGTGAAAGAATGTATACGATTGTCTCTGATAATTTAGATTGTTCATGGCTTTCATGATATAGGTAGCTAGAATAGTATTCACAAAATTTGTTGTTAAGATATACAACATACCAACTTAACTAATCTTTTTCAACAGTTCTTTGTCTATATTTCATTCTTAATTTGATTCTCACAAATTAACAAAGACATTATGTATGCAAATAAATGTTATGCAATTTGTATCCTTATTCTTAAGCAGTAAATTTAAATATCAATAGTTAACCTCCAGATTCGATTCAAAAGTCTGCCTCTCTATCAAAATAACCTAAAGCTATGATTCTAATCAGCGAGTAATAATTTTTCAATCATACTAAACACCACAGCTCATCGCACAGAGGCTGTGTGGAAATATTGGAGACAGTTCTAAGTCGAGGTCAAAAAAGCCGGTCAAACTAATATTCATTTCCCCATAAAAATTCCACTGGAACGTACTACATATACCTATACTCCGAGCCAACTGGTTGAGACACCCCCGTGATTTCGGCGTTTCTCGATAATTTTGTTTCATATGTGCTGCAAATATTGCTGTCAGATAATCATTACCAACTTCTAAGAAAATTCTATTCACCGTAAATGCTTTTTTTCCCATAATTTTCTTGGAATTTGCAATTTGTCCCTAAATGGGAGTTTCAGTTGCGGACTCCATTTGCTGTGTGAGTTGTCAGCCAGTTTCGGTGATTTGATTTATACACGTTTTAGAAGTAAAACAGTTAAATATAGGATCTGAAAATATGGTAAACCAATAGGAGATCCAAAACATTAAAAAATTGCGCCAAGAGGCATGTCCACAAAATTGCTAAATTTTTGTGCCGCTGTCGTACAGTTGTTTCCAACTATTTAAACGATCCAGAAAACTACGGAAAAAGATGCGTACCTTGACGAAAATACAGTTTGATATCAGCAGATCGGCGGTCCCTACTAACAGATGCATCAAATTCTACAGCAACAATAAGGGAAATCGCGGTATAAGCAGCGATTTCGAATGTGTACAGAAAACGAAGCGGAACATCTTCAAAGAAAGCTTTTGAAAAGAAAATCGACTCTACTATAACGTCATCGAAACGCTAGTTTGACTTTGGCAGAAATAATTTAAGATGGAAGAAACGTTAGGGAACTCTCATCTTCACCGAAGACAGACATGAAAACGAATACTTGGGGCTCAAAGAAATTTCGGACGGTGTACCGCAAGAAAGCGTTTTTGGGCCACTAATCCTATCTGTTATATACTCGTTATATACCGAAAGAAGATGGCCCTGTCCTTGCTACGTTTGCCGATGACACCGCTATCCTAGCAGAAGGTAAAACAATCAAAGAAACGACTGCAAAACTGCAAAAAAACACTGAATAAAGTAAATGAATGGACGAGGGACTAGCGGATCGCCCTCAACGAATCTAAACCTGTTCACGCGAGTTTCACTTATAAGAAAACTTATAACTTGCCAATTTTTCTAAACTTGTCCCGAATACCCTTTGGAAAGGAGGCCAAATACCTATGAATGACACTCGACGCAAGGCTCAAATGGAATTCGCACATGAAAATGAAACGTAAAGAACTCGAAATCAAATTTAGAGAAATGAAACATACCCAGCTCAGTACTGAGAACAATTTGCTTTTATACAAGCAATTGCTAAAGCCGGTGTAGACCTATGATATATGTGCAACTTTCGGGTTGTATCAAGAAAACGAATGCCAATATTTTACAAACTTTTCAAAATAAAGTGCTAAGAGAAATTGTCCAAGCACCGTGATATACTAAAACGACGGTATCCACAGGGATCTCGGAATTCCGACAATCGAAACTGAAGTTAGAAGCTTCGCGAGAAAGCATAGAAACCTTCTTATCAAAAATACAAATACAAATATTTGGCGCAACAGCTCTTTAAAGTGCCAGGGCCTAGCTTCTCGCAACCACTCATGTTGGGTGCGTTTGTTATTCACACGAATGGAAGGGACCTACAGTTTAATGCCGAATCCGAACGGGGATTTGAGAAGCTTTTTCGTGACAACAATACTCTCGGATGTTTGTCAGACGCTCGCGAGAGGTGTGACCGTAAAGAAACGTTTTTTGGTATTTTCTGGGATTCGAACTTGGAACCTCATGCGTAGTGATCCGACACACTAACCACTTACGCCACGGCGCCCACACCGACTAATCGAACAATACAGTACAATACAATACAGTTCTAAAAATTTTGAATGAGAGTAATTTACTGCACATCAGGTGGTATTGCCACGTTTAAAGAAGAGATCATTTGAACCCTGTTAAAAAGGCAATATCAATGCATGTTCCAAAGACATCGTGATGTAGGAAAGACAGGCCTTTAAACACCTGGATCACACAAATGCGACGACATCTGCATTTTATTGGCCTCAGTAACCGAGTAATCCAAAATTGGCGGGCCGGCCGATATTTTCTGAGGTCAAATAGGCGGATCAGTAGAAATGCAGTGAAGTGGGAGCGTTGTGATCCCTCATTTTCGGATCATAACCTCGCTGATAAAAGGAAGAAAAAGAAGAATAATTTACTGCACCGACAACAAAGGACGAAACCTTTTGACTTGGCGAGATAAAGCTTAACAGCGTCTAGATTGCAGAACATGCAGGATCTTTCAGAGGAAAGTAACCTGCCAAATGTTTTTATTTCATGATAGAAAAATTGCTTGATGAATTACTTAGTTGCAATATCTAACAAATTTATATCGAAGGGTTGTGTTTTTTGGTCAGTAAGAATCTGACAGTACTATGAGCACGCGCTTACTATTCTCATAGTGTCTATGGAAGATTTTCACCTAACCTCGGAGAAAAAAAAAGTTCAGCGACGAGACGCTTTTGCCTTGATGGACCTAACGGATTTCGTCATTATTTTCATTGTTTGAGAAGGACGAGCTGTTTTTAAGAGGCGGAGGTAGAGTCATGATTTGAGCAGGTATATCATATCAAAATAAGACTAATATCCGCTTCGTTAACGGCAGGATGAAATGTAATGATTACTTTAAGATCGAAGATGAAGAGAGGCGAAAGTTTCATCCTGCAACAAGATAATTCAGCAATCCACACAGCCTTGAAGGTATAAGAGTAATCGAGCGTAACAACGATTCTGTTCTTGACTGGCAAGTATTGTCTTCAGACCTCAATACAATTGGAAATGTATGGGCACATCTCTCCAGAGCTGTCTACCAAGGCGGATGACAATTTAGTAACGTCACCTTAAAGACGCCATTGAAACTGAATGGGACAAAATCCCACGAAAATTAATTAAAAAACTGTTTAAATCTCTTCCATCAAAAATGTTAGAGGTTGTAAGTAATGAGGGAGGAAGTTCTCGTTACTAAAAAAAAAAAAACAAAAAATACAAATATTTGGCGCAACAGCTCTTTAAAGTGCCAGGGCATAGCTTCTCGCAACCACTCATGTTGTGTGCGTTATATTTTTCACACGAATGGAAGGAACCTACAGTTTAATGCCGAATCCGAACGGCAATTTGAGAAGCTTTTTCGTGACAACAATACTCTCGGATGTTTGTCAGATGCTCTCGAGAGTTGTGACCGTGAAAAAACTTTTTGGTATTTTCTGAGATTCGAACTTGGAACCTCATGCGTAGTGATCCGACGCACTAACCACTTACGCCCCCGGCGCCCATTGTGACAAAACTCTCAATTTTGTTTCTATTAACCCTTCTATCAATGAGTAGGTCTGACTAGTCCTTTTTCATTTTCGAAACCATGTTTTCCTAATTGATTGTGTAGCTATCTTTACCAAATTTCCTGACTTTGTCAGCGTACATATTTTTAATGCATTAGTGTGGACAATAAATTGTAAATCTAAGTGGGTGAGAAAATAAAAAGTTTTTCTACAACAACCCGTAGAATCAATAGAATAGGTCTGGCCAGACCTTGCTACATATTGTATGGAGAAACGTATTTATTTAACATTTCATCCCAAAAACAACTCTTTTTACATAAGTCCGTCAAGTAAGAAATGGCATCGAATCTTTCTTCGGAGCACCATTGCAAAATAGGATTCCACAGTCCAGCAGTAGCCAGACATCAACGAGCCAGAAAAAGTCGTGTAGAATTTGTAGAATAGACGATAAAATTCAAAGGAAAACCAGATTTGCATGCACAGCCTGCGAAGAGCCTATCTGTTTACAACATAGTATTCAGCTACATAAATACCATAAATGCGTAAGTCAAGAAAATACTTCGTAATATTAATGCTATGTAAAAAAAAACTTCAAATTAAAAATAAAAATAATAACATGTCCAAAATAGCAAAAACAAACTTCAATTATTTTATTGAGTTCCATCAATGAAGGTCCAGCCGGACCCATTCCATTGATGGGAAGGTTTTAAAACATCCATTGACAGAAGGGTTAAAAAAACAAAAACCGAAACCTGTCTCAACCACTTGTTGCGGTTATTAAGAAACAAATTGAAAATTCCAAGAAAATTAAGGAAAAGAAAGATTAATGGTGATCAGAATTTTCTTAAAAATTGGAAATGTTTACAGAAATATTTGCAATACATATGGAACAAAATTCAGAAGTAAGCATTCTACAGTTGAACAAGTACATCGAATAACACATGTAATCGAAAAATCACTCGAAGAAAAAAAGATTTGTTCAAGCGTATTCCTTGACGTTTCTCAAGCCTTTGACAAGGTCTGGTACGAAGGCTTAAAGTTTAAATTACGACAAGTTCTGCCGGAGCACCTATATAATATTTTGAAGAACTATCTTACGAATAGGTTATTCCGCGTCAAATGAAACGAATATTCTGATTTTAAGGAAATAATGGCTGGGGTGCCACAAGGAAGCGTTCTTGGTCCAGTCTTATATCTATTATACACTCGTGATATACTACAAGTTGAAGGCACTGAGTTAGCTACATTTGCCGACGACACTGCTATCTTGGCACTAGGTAAAACGGTCGAAGATGCTCCAGAAAAATTGCAAGAAGCTTTGGATAGAGTAAATGAATGGACAAAGATTTGGCGAATCGCACTCAACGAGACCAAATCTGTTCATGTAAATTTTACTTATAAGAAAATAAATAATTTGCTGATCTTTTCAAACTCGGTTCGAATCCCGTTTGCAAACGAGGCTAAGTATCTTGGAATGACACTTGATACAAAATTGAAATGGAAAACGCACGTAAAGAAAAAACGCAAAGAATTAGATAATAGATATAGAGAAATGTATTGGTTACTTGGAAAATATTCCAAGCTTAATATAGAGAACAAACTGCTTTTATATAAGCTAGTGCTAAAGCCTGTATGGACATATGGTATACAACTCTGGGGTTGTACCAAAATAAGTAATATTCAAATTTTACAAACTTTTGAGAACAAAGTGATAAGGGGTATTGTTAATGCGCCATGGTATATCCGAAATAGCGACATCCACAGAGATATTGGCATTAAAACAATCGAAGATGAAATCAGAAACTACGCGAGAAAGCACAAAAGTCGACTAGAAAGTCACGCTAATATAACAGTCCTCCAAGTTTTGGATGAAAGAAATTTACTTCGCCGTCTACAAAGAATCAAACCTTTAGACTTAGCGCGTTAAGTAACCGCGTCTAAACTGCGGAGCTAGCAGGAACTTCTAATGGGAAGGTACCTGCAAAACGTCATTATTTCGAATACTTAGTTGTAGTAAAAATAAAAACAAGTCTGTCTATTTAAGAACTCCTGTCTATTTATTTTTAGCTTAATACAAGCTCAAAAAAAAACTTAAACAATCTAAACTTACAACTAGCGGCAAAAAAACTTAAAAACTAAAACTTAAACTAACAGCATTTTGGAGAGAAGGGAGGAGGTAGAGGGCGTGAAAAGGGGTAGGTGAAACGCAAATAATTGTTTTTTTTTTTTTTTTTTTAATTAATCTCTTAAAAACTATCTTAAATGCTAGGGAGGAAGAAGGTCATGAGGTCATGAGGTGTGGAGGGATTTTCTAAGGGAGGATAGGCTGCAATGAAAGTCTAGGGTGTTCTGTACGTTGTTGGCAAGACGTAACATTCTGGTGATTGGTTCGAAGTGGCCGTAGTTGGTGCGGTGGTAAGGAAGACGAAAGAGGGGTACAGTCCTAAGGTTACGAGGGTTTGTGCGAAAGGAAATCATTTCTAGTAGAGCGGGGGAATCGATCGATCCGGTTAATAATTGGTGCACGAAGAGTATGTCGGCAACCTCACGACGTTTTGTAAGGGTTTGCAGGTTAATCAATTTTAGCCGATTTTCGTAGGGGGGTAAGATATAGTTTTCGGCCCATGGGAGACCGCGTAAGACAAAGCGGATAAACCTACGCTGCACAGCTTCGATTCTAAGGGAGTGGGTGTCGTGATAAGGTAACCAAACTTGGCTGGCATATTCAAGGTGGGGTCTGACAAATGTGATATAAAGGGATTTAGTTACGTAAGGGTTCGAGAATTCTTTAGACCAGCGTTTTATGAAACCGAGAGAAGAATTGGCCTTGTGTATAATTTGATCAAAGTGGGAACGGAAGTTTAGTTCCTTATCACAAATAATACCCAAATCGCGTATACAGGAGACTGAGGGAACGGGCTTATTATTAAAGTTATAGCTTCTAAGGGGAGGGGGGAGGCGTTTACGGGAGAATGTTATGGATTGACATTTGGCGACATTAATTTCTAAGAAGTTTTTTACGCACCATGTGTGGAATGAGTTTAGATCGTTTTGAAGTAACAGTGAGTCGTTGGGGGTAGATATAACTTTGATGATTTTCATGTCATCCGCGTAAATAGACAGATCTGAGTCTTTTAATATGTGACCAACATCGTTTATAGTTAAGACAAAGATCAGCGGACCAAGATGACTGCCTTAAAGAACCCCGGAAGTGGCGTCAATGGGATCGGAGATTGAAAAACGGAAGAGAACCCTGTATTGGCGATTCTCGAGGATACGATCTCAGCCATGAAATGAAAGAGGGTGGGAAACCGAGGGCATTAAGTTTAAAGTAAATAGTACGGTGATAGATTTTATCAAAGGCTTTGCTGAAGTCGGTGGTAATAACATCCACTTCATTGCCTTCCTCTAATGCTTGCAGTGTTTTGGAAACAAATTCGGTTAGGTTAGTCGTAGTGGACCTACCCTTTAAAAAACCGTGCTGTTGTGGGGAAAAAATGGATTTGCAGTGGAAATACAGTGAGTCGTATACAATGCTTTCGAAGAGCTTGGGGATAGAGGAGAGTTTGGCTATGGGTCGATAGTTCGATATGTCACTTTTACAGCCTTTTTTATGGATGGGGAAAATGAAGGAGTCCTTCCGTAATTTAGGGAAAACGGCTTGAGAGAGTGAGAGTCGAAAAAGAGTTGTAAGGGGCTGGCACAGGACGTTGACACATTTTTTAATGAAAATGGCAGGTAGACCATCGGGACCGGGGGAAAAGTCATCCTTGAGTCTATTAATATTTTCTCGCACCATATCAGACCTAATGTCAATTGAGACTAGGGAGGTTTGTGGGCAGTTACTCAGGTAGGAGAAATAGTCAAGGTCCGGATCGTGTACATGGTCACTGTACGAAAGGGTGAAAAAGGTCGCAAAGAGGTTGGCGATTTCTTTAGGGTCAACAGAAGATGTATTAAGTAACTTTAGAGTGGAAGGGAAACCATCGGACTTCCTTTTGACATTAATAAATTGGTAAAAGCGCCTAAGATCTGTGATAAGACTTAATTGCATTCTATCAAGGTATTCGCGATAAAGGGATTCGCAGAGGTTGGAAAAACGGTAGTAAGCTTGTTGGTAGTATGAGAAATCTGAGGCAGATCTGGATTTCAAGAAAGTTTTCCATAATTTGTTTCTAACATTACGAAGAGAACGCAATTCACTATTATACCAGGGAGGGGACGACGAGCAGTTTTTTCGAGGCACATAAGGTACAGATTGGAGAAGACAGTCAAAGATTGCTGTGTAGAAGAATGCAAGAGCGATATCAATGGGGGTGTTGACGTTTAGAAAGAGGCTGAAATCTATGTTATTGACTAAGGTATTAAGTTTAACGAAGTCAGCTTTACGAAAGTTGAAGGGATGTTTTTTAGTGGGCAAGAATTCCACACTATGAGCACGCGCTGTCGATCCTCATAGTGTCTTGTTGACGATTTTCACCTACCCTCGGAAAAAAAAAAAAAAAAAAAAATATGGAACAAAATTATAGAGAAACGCCGAAATCAAGGCGGTGTCTCAACCAGTTGTCGAGGAGTGTATTTCATTTGAGCTTTTTCGGTTAAAATAACGACAAAACAGATATATTCGTGTCTTCTATAAGCTTTATCGTGCGTCCTACCTACAAAGTGAAATATGGTTTTGGCTACACCTGACCCGATGTGAGCGTTATATTCTAGTTTAGGGCGAATGTACGCCTTATAAATTGAAGCCAGATAGGGCGGGGTAAAATACTTCTTACATCCCTTTAGGCAACCCTCATATTTTTTTTTCCATTCTTGGCCTCTTTGAATATATGTCCATTTCAATAAAGTTTGTTGTATGCATACCGAGCATGCAAACTTTTTCGGTTTCAGCGAAACCGAGAGTACTGTCATCAGCGAAGAAATGAATGGGATTAGAAGTTGCAGGCAAAAAGTCATCTATAAAGTTCAAAAAGGAAGTGAGATACAAAACAAAGTCTTGTGGACATCAGCATCTATTTGGTAGGATGCAGATTTGAAGCCGCCCAAGACAACTTACATTCAATGTGATTTCTTATCCATTACAAAAGAGTACCGTCGATTTTAAATGCATGCATTTTCGACAAAAGAGTTTGATGCTAAACTCTGTTAAATGCTTTCGAAAAATCAAGCGTAATAATCTTGCTTTCACTAGAGTGGTGAAAAGAATGGCTCCACTTACTGGTGAGATATGATTTCAAATCACCAGTGGACCTGTTGCTACGAAACGCGTATCGTTAGTCATTGAGGAGCTTTTGCGATTCGAGATATTTTGTAAGCTGACGATTTATCAGCGTTTCCATTACGCTGGAGAAAAGGGATGTAACTGCACTAGTTCGGCAGCTAAGTAAAGAAGAATGGCCTGTTTTAGGTATGGGCTAGACAAATGCTGCTGTCCACCTACTCGGGAAGATACCAGAAGAGTAGAATCAGTAAAAAAGCTTACCCAATGCTTTTGCTAGCGAAGTAGAATACCTGTTTAGAACAAAAGGGGATATACCATCTGGACCACTGGATTTGTATATATTAAAATCGGAAAGTACTCTTGCAACTGTACAAGTGCGGAAATGGATTGGTTCGATTATGTGGGTTAAGCCGATTTCGGTTGTTTGCACAACTATGTTATAATAGATAGATTTCTGAAGAAACGGAAGGAACAAGATCAATTTTCCGGATCTGATGTCCTGGCGATAATGTGTTGATCGAGTTTCTGCTTTAATTTATTTGTTATGAAACCATGACTGGCAACTTTGTGGGTATAGAAAGATGAATGTACGGTCATTTTGTTATGCCTGGCCCAAGTAGAAGCTTCCATTTGCAAGCAAAAAGAATGCAAAGAATGAATGAATAATATTTTTTTATAGGGATATTCTTAAAAATGGAATCTTTTGTAGGGAAAATGTCGCCTTCGATAGCCGGACTTAAATATCGATATATTAATGTATTTGATTTTAAAATATAGCCTCGATATATCGATAAAAAAAATGTTTAGAGGAAAAAGCTCATTAAGGGTCCAGGGTCTAGTTTCTTGCAACCACTCGTACTGTGTGCGTTATATTTTTCGCAAAAATGGAAGTGACCTACAGTTTGATGTCGAAAAACTTTCTCATGACATAATACCTTCGTTCGCGAGCGGTGTGACCGTGAAAAAAAACACGATTGGTGCTTTCGTATATCGATATGTCAAAAGAAAAACTTCTTTTCGATATATCGTTAGCTTTTGTGCATCTCCAATGATGAGCCATTTAGTAACGCATTCATTATTCATTCATTCAACTTAAAAAATATGTATTTAGACATAACTGTGTAACTCTCATTCCATGCATAAGTTTAGATCGTCGTACGATAAGGGCAATATCTTTTAAATATTGCATTTTGACATTATAATCCGTGTAGCACCGCTGTGTTCGATTAGAGCCTTTCATCCACTGTTTCCTTTTGGTAAACGACATTCAATATCACATCTCCATATACAATATAACATCGCCATAGTTCTCCCCTACTTATTTGGATACCACCGATTGAACATAAGACAACAGCTGAGTTCTAAACTCACAAATCTCCCTTGGGCTTGAAATAAGAAATTACAGCCATTTGCGATGGAACTAAATACGGAATTAATTTAGACCATTCCTACTGCTTGTAACATCATGGCAATAAAATGTGTTTTACTAAATTTTGTCAGTACCCTTAGGCGATGGTGATTTCGCAGAATTTGCATTATTGTGTGATTTAATCTAAAAAGCGAGACGAGCAGTTATAATTCTTATCACTTAAATTTAGTAACTTTGCTTTGAAATTTAATTTTCCAAGGTTACAGTATTAACAAAACGATGTGTATAAAATAGTTCAATAGATAGTTAAGCTGGCGCTATTTATCAGTAAGTTTGGAATTGGAAGCGATGATAATTCCAGGACAGTGAAATCATTGGCATAAGTTCCGTTGGGCAGCTAGGGTACACTAAGACGAGAGATTAAGTCCCTTATGGTACCATTTGTTGAAAAAGTCGATTTCCCGGCACTGGTAGCCATAACGCGTAATCTCAATTACGTGATTTCATTGAGTACACATTGTCCTTTTAGTAGAGAGAGCGATTAATCTTATATAAATTTGAGAAGAATTTGAGCTTAAGGAAAATGTTAGTCCTGCAGATGTCAAGACCTGATAGGTCATTTATGTAGGTGCTCGCCTGGGGTTTTCCTTTACATACATAGCTCAAAACAATTGTACAGAAAGTGTGTTACCACCTCTTTCTCCTTTTCAGCTCTACAGCTTACAAAAAATCGTTAAAAAAAACTCCCAATCTTCTGGCATGTTAATCTACAAGCAATTCCTGATGAGAGCTGTAGAGCTAATATGTTTCCTAGAAATTTAAATTAATCTCTTTGAAGTTCAAGTTTGGACAAATTTGCTTAGGCGACAACAGCTGTTGATATAGTTTAGTCCTAATCTAGAATTTAATACATTTTTTCAGCGAAGTCCCAACTGGCACCTCCTAACTCATCCGCTTTGCATTTGCCTGGAATGTCCGAATGGACGGGGATAACGAAAGCTCGCGGTATTTCTTAACTAACTTTGATTTTATTGTTGACGATTTCAAGGCTTTTATTGTTACCTCCATGTATATTTCGATAGCAACATCTTGTAGGTACTGTATTCATAGAAAGGATGTTGCTTCTTTAGTTGTTGTAATTTTTATCTGAAATATACTACAGTGATCCGAAAGTCTAGTGGTGTTAAGAGAAGTTTTCTAAATCATTAGCACAATATATACAGAAATACAGTGTGAATAAGAGTTTATAAGAATTAGTCGTAGTTTAGGTGCAGTAGTTATCTTTGTACAGTGAAATAACCAGAAACTTTTAAAAATACTATCTATGCATACTTATATATGTCTGGCAAATTAGGAAGGGCAAGATTACATATGCATATAACGGTACTTGTAAGTCTAACCTGCGGACAGAAGAATATTGTCCTAAATTTAAATTATTCAACTATTCAATTATTCACTCTTATTGCCTTTGTTAACTAGAAAGAAAGAAGAAGGGTGAGAATTTACACCACGGCAAGGGCTCAGTGGTTATAACGTTGACCTATTGCATGGGAGTATGAATCACGAATGCTTGACTAATATCTGAGAGTAAGACTATTACAAGGTGTTTTTTAATTAAGCCCTTTCAATTTGGTATAAGACTGTTAGTCCCTTCCATTCACACGATCAAATATAGCATGCAAAATAGCTGCGAAATTTGATATTGATTTATTACAACAAAATTGCTAAATATTCTCAAGTCTTTAAGTTTGTTCAAAGCGGGCAATTAACTTAATTTTATTCCATTAGTATTATTTTTTCTATAATTATAAATTTGAAATATATCACGAATAGATAATTATGTAAATTTTCGCGCGTGTCATCTTAAAAATAATAATTGCTCCTTATTTGTATAAACGAAAATAAATCGGTGACTCCTGTATCAGCCAGTGACGTGGTTTTGCATTTTTAAACAATAATAGTCCAAAATGTTGTGGAGATACGCCTTTGTTGGCTTACGCAATTTTTAGCATATTAAAGTTTATCTGATTTCGTATGCTCACTGCAAGTAGTAGTGGTATGATTATAATCAGCAAATGGTTTTTTAATACACAACCTTGACGTCATTAGAGTTAGTGGATCCGCCAAGTTTGCAGCCTGTAACCTGAGTATGCCGTTTATCATACAAACAACTTAAGGTGAATTGCAAAATTTTGCAATATATCTATGTACATATATCCAGAAAAATACGAACGTCATAGAAAGACTCGCACTCCCTGAACCATGGTATTATAACAACTATTTCAAATTAACGATTCCGGGTTTAATACTTCGGGATATGGAAATTCGTTTTAATATGATTTATTTGCTTAACTGTATATGAGAAACCCAGCGTCATTTTATTTCCCAGCACGACAGGATAAGACCGTACAAATATAAAACTAATTAGCTGTCAATGTGATGACGATAATGACATTTTTGGAAACCTGTTCTTTATTTTCAGAAGTTCTATAAATATCTAGTAATATATTTAAACCCTATTGCTCTCGTCTGTCATCTTATTCCACATTGGTTCCGGTTACTTGGGAGTAGAGAAATAATCAATTATCTTCTAAAGTACTGAACCGATTTTAAAGAAACTTCTAGTACTGTATTATATATTTATGTATGGTTCGTACATAATTGGCATATTAAGTCAAAAAGTTAAATCAATTTTAAATAAAATAATGAAGAAAAGTAATTAGCTCTAATATAAGCAAGTACAGAAATGAAGGCTTTAAATTTTGAGCTAATTAGGAGAAATTTCTCAACATGGCTCTCTGGAATCTGTTTTTTTTTTTCAATATTTTCACAAGAAATCTACAATTTATTGGGTTTCTCTACAGTTCACGTATTCATTTTATAAGAATTAAACAAAAACAAATAACAACTATCTTGTGGTTTATGTAAGTAAGTCAATCAGAGAAATAGATAACACCATGCTCACGTTATAAGGTATTGAGTACATTCTCCTGAAATATACAAACAATTCACATTATATTGTATATTTTGCCTGCAATCATCAAGCTCAGTTTTTGGAAACAAGAAGAACGGACAAATTAAAACAGAGATAGACTGATATATTGCCGACAGAGAATAATGCTAACATTTCTTTTAGTCTAAATTAATGGTTTTACAGGTATATTACAAAAAATATACCAAATATAATTATTGTACCAGATACGTTATTGTTTGTCTCGAGATTAATATATAAGTTTAGCTTAAATAGTGATTTCTTCAGAGGTATAAAATTAATTTATTCCCTACACCTACTGTTTTCAAGGACATTTTTTATAACAGTAGAAAAACTCAAATAAGTAGGCATCGCAATTCCATGCACCTGCTATCCATTTACCTGCCTGTACTTCGTGGAAAGTTGCTTCATATTAAATAGACCGTGCCTACCGTGTTTAGTGCATTCCTTACTGAATTCCTGTACATACATAGCATCAATCAAGATTACCTGTAAGTAATATGTAATATTTTTTTAAATATTTGTTCATAGTTCATCCCAAAGTGAATTATGAAATCTATATCGATCGGATCGAAGCTATTTAGTGCAACTTTCTTCATTTTCCATTAAAAGGGTTCTTATTGGAAAACCCATTCAAATTTCCTCCATATATCCACCGCATAAAACTACTACAAATTTTACATTTATCCCGACGCCCCTTAATAATGGCATTCTTTTTTTACAACAACATATCGGGCGGTATATGTAGATGCACCTGATTTGCTTTCTTCAGTTAGGTTTTATTTCCGTCGGGGACTTTACAACTTACGGCATTAAAATTGTTACAAACTCGATATCATAGGATGAATTATGGACTGTATGAACTGATTAGCCGCATTTGTAATGAATATACTCGCAACTTAAACTTGAGTCTTGACTGAGTTGACTTTAACATTAGTAAAGCTATTCTAAAAAAGTAGTACACAGCAGTAATATTTTACGCCATTAGTGTTTGAATGTATTATGGTTTGTGACACTTCTTTGGGTTATTATTAGAATCGTTATTTTACAATTTGTGATATGATTATTTTGTATGCGCTTGTATTGTGTAAAAAATATGCAATAGTTATACCTCTAACTACTAACATTAGCACTAAGTGATGAGCCTTTGGAAGCAATTTGTATGCTTGGCAAATCTTTGCTCGTGGTAGCTTCTTAATTTAAGAGCTTCACGAAACATATCTGTTATGCTGTAAAAAAAAATAAAAATAAAGTAAAACAATGAACAGATGCGGATTTCATACTTACTAAGTATTGCGTTTTCAAAACATTAACATTTTTATTTCGTAGCTACAAATATGTGTAAACTTTAACAACGGTGATTCTTGTTACATAAATTCAAATGTACAAAATGCTTTTCAAAATTGAAGCTCCTATTTTATATCGATGTTAAAAAAATAAAAAATAAACAAATAAATATTTGGGGCAACAGCTCTTTAAGTGCCTGGGCCTAGCTTTTCGTAACCACTCGTATTCTGTGCGTTATAATTTGTTTTTACGAATGGAGGTAACCTACAGTTTAGCACCGTATCCCAAGAGTAATTTTTTTTAGAAGCATTCTCGCGACAACAATACTCTCGGATGTTTGTCAGACGTTCGTGAGAGGTGGACTCATGAAAAAACTTGTTGTTATTTCCTGGGATTCGAATATAGAACCTCACGCGCAGTAGTCCGACACACCAACAGCTTGCTCCACGGCGCCCATTATGTTAAGTTCTGTTCAAATTAAATACTACACGTTGCTAAAAAAATTCCTTTGACTGTAGCTGATGAGTTAGGAAGTCTAGTGATGTTTGAACTTAATTAGAGAAAACAGAAACATATCCGAATCAGTTGTTAAAGCATAAACTGCTTTTGAATCTTCACGATTTTTTTTTTAATTTTTAACGCTGTGTATCCATATAATTGCATTCATGAAATATTTGTTTAAATACAAAAGAAGAAAAAGATTTATTGGTAGCTATATACATGCAAAAAATTTTACAATATTTGGTTGTAGCCTCACAATTTACACAGAGTTATGATAAGTTATCATACTAATGCAACATTTCATCTTTTTGAAGTTAAACGATGCTAGAATTAAAAAAAAAATTCTAACCCGTGGTCTCCACTGGCAATAATTCATTGCAATCGAAATTTCCAATGGAGACCGCAAATTTCTTGAAAAGACTCATTTCAAGAAATCGATTTCTGCTTTCATTTCTTGCCATCTCTGTGGAAATAAACCCTGAAATAAATTTGACAGGGAGTGTCAATTTGAGTTTTACTACGAAGAAAACATGGCTGATTGGTGCCTGACATGAAGTTTGAAAGAAATATGTCTCGTGGAGACTCGGTGGCAAGCAAGAATTGGTCGTTGCTTGCTCATATGTGATATGGTTGAAAAAGAAATTTCTTGACATAATTTGCCCACCGTATAAAAAAATAAAAATTTCTAACATGATGTCTGACATAATGTTTAAAATAAATATGTCTCGTGGAGACTCGGCGTAAAGGAAAGGCTGCAAGAAAAAACCATTCTTAGCAAAAAATAAAAATTTCTTCCTCTTTTCTCAGATTTAATATAGTTTTTTTGCTTCTCTCTTTTAAGCTTCTTCCCATTTCCTGAGCGGAAAAGACAATTTCTTTACGAAATAATGTTTTCTGTACAAATAGCATCGCTGTTGCGTCTGAATCTGAATAAGTGCCAAGTGGCTGCAAAGGTTTCACTTTAAACTTCATATCTTGGGCGTATGGACTTACATACTCGTACATATGTATATCCCGAGGTGGAACTAAAAAGTTCACTCAAGCCCCAGAATAAATGTCGGAATATGAAAAAAATAAAAACATACAAAAAAAAAAAAACATATATCTATGCCTTCGCTTCAATACACCTCTTCGAAAGCGTAGGACGTTTTGAGGTAATAGATTCTATAACATTCCTTTTTCTCTAAAGTGGAGTTGCATTAAGTGTCCGCTGTACAGGGGAAATTAAGAAAAATACAGAGGGTGTTCCTGGAATACGAGTTAAACTTCATATCTCGTGCAGAAGAGTTCATTGTAAGCAAGTACCTTTTCAGATTTTTTAAATCGTTGAAGAGCTATACTAGTTTTTCGGTATAATCCTACCACCTTCCTAAAGTCTTTAGAAAATATAAATCAATTTTAATTATTTTTGTGTTAATTGTACCAAATTAATACAGTGTTTAAGATTATGATGATTTAAATAGAAAATTTAAATTTTTTCCGAGGGTAGGTGAAAATCTTCAAGAAGACACTATGAGGATCGACAGCGCGTGCTCATAGTAGTGTGGGATTCTTACCCACTAAAAAAAAGCTCCCTTCAAAACAGACTTGTTTTTATTTTTACTACAACTTAGTATTCGATTTATCAAGTAGCTTTCATTTCTCGAAATAATGACGTTTTGCAGGTACCTTCCCTTTAGAAGTTCCTCCTAGCTCCGCATTTTAGACGCGGTTACTTAACGCGCTAAGTCTAAAGGTTTGGTTCTTTGTAGACGGCGTAGTGTTAATGTTTTAATTTGTATTTTAGTTTCTTTTCACTTCTACTTAATTAATACTTTAGTTCATTTTTGTCGAGTAATAGAATAAAAATTACATATTCTCTAAATTTTGTTTTATGATCAATGTTTTTTACGTAAATTCATAGTTTGTAGATTGAAGCAATTAAAACAAAAGCAACTAAGATTAAATATTGTCTATGATTCTATCAAGATGGTACTCAATAAAGTGATAACAGCTTGAAAGGCAAGAAACATTATAAATATTTGCAAAATCCTGTTCTAAATACCACATTTCTTTTTATTGTTAATCTTGTACTAGTTACTGCAAGTTACAAACTATGAGACTTGCGTGAATACCATCAGTAACAACATTTATAGAGTTTTTGATAGGCTCTGATATTATAAAGTTGAAAAAAAATGTAAACTGGATTGAAATGGGTTTAGTGCAACTCTTAGTTAGTATTAAGTCAGAATTCTTTTACGTCTAGACTTGTCCCTATATAGAAGGTTATATGTATCAGTTAAGAGGAGTTTCATTCTAACTCATTTCTGAAAATTGGAAACTCTTCGACTGTTTTGGAAAATTATAATATAAAAATGTGTATGTACATTAGACTGTTTCAAAAATGTATGGGAATTTTAGAACATATTTTTCCTTTGGTGCGCCGCGACTTACTGAAAGTTTGGCTTCTTAAACTTGTAATAGGCCCTTAAAACGAAAGAAAAAGATGTTATTTAGAAGTAGCTCAAAGAGCTCAAAGCTTATTTTATGGTTTTGATTGACTTAGATCACTGAATTTGCTATAACTTTTAAACTGAACAATATTTCCTAAAAATTTTGCTGAATATTTTTTGGAAATACTTCAGAAAATATACAGTTTAAAAATTATAAATTTTCTTAACACCGTTACTTTTCGGCAGCATTTTAAACACGACCTCTTATATTTTAGTATTACCTTATATTATAGTATTTTTACAGGGCGATATTTCCCTTATATTATTCCAGCAAATTGAAGTTTATATTTTTTTTATTTTTATATAGGGTCTGAGCCTTAGAACCAAGTCAAAATCGTTACTAACTAACTACTGTATGTGGCTAAGACATAAATATTTCTAGTTACCCTACGATTCAATAATATTTACTAGGACCAATCAATTACGTGATTGCTCCGTTAAAAGTGAATGAAATAAAAAAACACCTAAAACACCTGTACAGCGCCATCGACCTAGTCAAACAACTGCGTACTGGACGTCTCAGACCCGCAGAGATGACGATCTAACTCGGAGAGATGACGCGCACAAGTTCAAAGGGACCTCAAACAACTTGTAGTGCGCAACTGGAGGCAATTAGCTAAAGACTGAGCTAAATGGAGAGGCTTGTTCGTTGTGGCCCTGATTCACGCCGAACCATAGCGCCATCTAAGTAAGTAAGTAAGTTAGTATATTATATTATATTTTCGCACAAATAAAAGGGTTTTACTGCGACTACTTTTTATGTCGTAACTTATCGCCTATTTTGTAAAATTCGTTGTTTTCCAGCTGTTTCTCAAGCAGCTATTTCTAATTTAATATGTTAAGCAATATCTATTAATGTTGTTAATATTATAGGGAATTAAATTAGAAAAAATGTAGCAACTTATAATTACTTTTATTTTTTACACTAGCGAAAGCGTAGAGGTATAAACATAATTTAGTCAACAATTTTTCCATTAAAACGTCTACAAAAAGGCAACGTTTTTTTCTTTTATATTTACTCGGGTGAAGTTGGGAACAACAGTTAGTGCGCTGTATAGAGGGACATGGTATACCAAGTCTTGGAAAATTTGGAAATCATTTTGCTTAGAACCAGAACATAAATTACGTGCGAGAAACATCATATGCCGGTGCAAGTACATGTGTAAATACCCCGTCGATCCCTTTAAGTAATCTTTCTTGCAAGCTTCAAAAATGAATTATTTAAAAATATAAGAAAAATTTAGTAAATTTTCATATCACAAACATTATGGATACAAAGTTTTTTCCTGTAAAACGATTTCTTTTAGTTTCTGTATAGCGCCCTCACAATAGCATCCCATATTCTCAATTGCTCGACCTAAGCCTATATTAGCTGTGTTCGATAAAAATAAAACAAGAACAGAAACTTGTGAAAAGTGACATAACAAATTCGAACAAAACAACTTTCTTTTGAGATGTTCAAATTTTGAAAAAGCACTTCGTTTAAATTGTCTTCCTAGATGATATTATAATACACATATACTTGAAATTTCAGCCAAAGAAGAATTATATTCGACACCAAATAATTTTGACACAATTTCATTATGAAATCATAAAACATTGCACACTTATCCTATACATACTCGTTTGGATCTATTTCAAAAGTACAACTATTGTTAGTGACAGTGGATGAGACTTCGTTTCATCGAAAGTTTTTGCTTGGACATATACGTATATGCTGATTGGAATTCCTTAGGTTTATGCTATTTTTATTTATTAAATATGTAATAAATTACAAATCGAATACCAATTAATTTGTATATCGCTAGCTGCCAGGGCTTTCGGCTATCCTTGGGTTTTTATTTTAAACCAATTGGAGGGACTGCAACTGTTTTAAACGAAGGGCTGCCTATTACAAATAAAAACGTCCTATTCTCAGTGTTCAATTTATTTGAAAAATCTTATATTTTTTGGCAAATTTTGTTGAGTGATTTCGTCTGTCACATTTTTTTGTGACTTTTTTAAATTGTTCAAACAAAAGTCACCAAAAACTAAGCTAAAATCACGTTTGTAAAAGAAGACCAGCTCTTAAGTTGTGATGTGATAGAAAAATAAATTTCATTGTAAAGAAACAGACAACAGGACAAACGCATGTGAGGCGACTTATGGTCTCTTCTTCCTCTTCATCCCTGCAGCTTCTACAGAAATCATTATGGGAGATGCCTAGTCTTTAGACATGTCTTCCTATGACGCAGTGTCCGGTGAGGATGTTTGTTTTTTTGGAGAGGGTTTCTCCAGGTTTCAGGATTCTGATGGACCTAGATTTGGCCAAAGTCTAGCGGTGTTCCGTTAGCCTAGATGTTGTAGTAAGTAATTCGATGAGAGTTCGACCTGAAGAAAAACGTAACTCCATCATTTCATCACCGCACTTCCAAAAGCAAAATTAAATTAAATCAAATTCTTCTTAAGTAGAAGTTTGTTGGGAACTTACATATGTAGATATGGTAGGACAACGAACAAACAAACAGACACTATTTCTTACTACCGAATACTAATTATGTAGGTGAGCAGTCAACCTAATTATCGCATGTCCTTCAGTCCTACAAAGAACTAACTAACTACTTAGATATTCTGAAGAAACTCCCTTTTAATTAATGCACCACCACAATTGAAGCACTCACACAAATTAAAACCACTTTCTTAGAAAGAAATCTACCAACGTTGTAATCCTCCTCATTGAAACTAAAAAAAAAAAAACTTCTATATAGATTAAAGGCATAAATTACCCCTTGAGTAAATAATACAAATTAATATATAGGATCAAAGCAATTCAAAACTTACTTCTGTTTCCTCTTTGTGGCAAAAATCCTTCCACTACTGCAATTGCACTTAGTATCCACAGTCCGTGCACAATATTCAACAATAAATTACGGTTATTGCTTTCTATACACATAGACAAGTAGACACCATTCAAATGCACCACTTGCTTCAAATCACCTACGTGAGATAAATTTATTTCCGCATTTGAAGAAAAAACTACACCCAATGGTGTATCTATTCACCACGCCCACGAATTTATTTCCAAAATATAAACAAAATTCACTTAAAAAACAGACTACTTTTTTTTTTTCTTAATCAGAGGTGTAATTTATTTAAATACCGAGTAATTTAAACAAAACCGCAAGATCACTGACACTGATTAAAGATCTCTTTATTTTTTGTATTTCCGTTGCAGATGAATTGCACTCGAGAATTTAATTCCCCATCAAGTTGTTTACACTGCGTACGGCATGCGAAAATTATGTTCAATTAAATAGATTTCTTAATAAAAATTTAAGAAAAAAATACTTTTACAAATTTATTATCACAACGATTTTGTAGAATTTTTTTTTTTTTTTTTTAATATAAAATTTTCCACAGCTGGCCGTTATATGGTCATAAATTAAAAAAATTATAATAATCCGAATTACGAATTTGATTGATAATATAAAGCAGATACTTTTGCTTGCGAAGATTCCGTAAACACCTTCTTCGATCGTCCGATATCTACCGGCAACGGACATCAACTAAAAACGTTCAGATGGAATAAGAATCCGTCGGTTAACGTGACTGATTTGACCTACCACACTCGAGCATGCCGAATGGAAAACTGTTGGCGGCGCGGCACCATTAGCAGCAAACTTGAAAGACACCCTCTCTGTTGTAGGCGAATGTATCTAAATAACTCTATAGATACAATGGCCTTTTTTGGGTAAAAGAATCTTTTGCTTCTTTCGAAAGCTGATTCCACTTCCAGCATCTGATTGACTGCCTGCAGTGGGTGCGGGTGGAAAAAAGCTTTCGGTTGAATCAGTGAATCGGTGTGGTGAGTGACATGCACTTGTCAATGGGAAAATGTTTGTTTTCATTCGAAAAGAGCACGTGCGTGCGGCAGATGAATTCGCCGTGGAATGTTAGCTTTTATTGAATTCACTATTCCACAAGCTTTTCATTCATAGAAAAATGTAAACAAAATTGTTGATTTTATTGCCAGCGTAGAATATTTGGCGCGATGATGGTTCTTTTTTTAAACTTTGGTGCTGTTAGCCACCTTCCCATGCTGGTGTCTAAACACGTATCTTTTTCATTCTACGCTGGGTCTAGGTTTGTGAGAAACTGAATGATGGATGAAAACGCACTTTGATCTAGTTTATTCATGCGGATTAATGATTTATTGAAATTTTAGAACGCGATTTTTAGAATGTGTTGCTGTGTAGGTTCTTTATTTTTCTGGGGGTTCTTGTGAAGGGCGAAAACAGTGTGAAAAGTTCTTCGCAAGGATTATATCAAATTTATGGGGTTAGTCATGTGAGGGATTAGGTTTTATTTGTGTTACTCTCTTAGGGTTAAGGGAAGAAATTCGATTCATGTGTCGTTTAACACAAGATTTTATGTGGTTTTGATGAAGGGTTTCCTTGGAGGGCAAAAATAAACAAAATCTTTTGCGAGTTTTAAGGAACTCGTTAAACTGGATATGGGCGGTGAATTGTGACCCAATTGAATACGAATTGGGTGCTTGTTGGCGAGAGATAATAAAGTGATGCACGGTTTCAAGGATAAATAGCTTTGTCAGCAGAAGATACACATTTTTAAAGTACATACATACATACTTCCGTAAGGTTTGTACATTTTAAATTTTGTTCTTTGTTTGCTTAGGTACCTACATATTCCTTAAGCTGTGCATTAATTATTCTTATGGACTTAAATATGACGAGGTCGAGGATATTTTCTTCATAAGAAAAAAAAAACAATTTGAACTTTGAGGAGGCAGCTTAAATAAGGTGAACTTTGTTGTCCTTAAATTTTGTTTGTCTACCGTTAGCTCCACAAGGAGAGATATTATCACCATTAATGTGGAGCCTAGTAACAAATGAACTACTGCACAAACTGACAGATGCCGGCATTACGTGCCAGGGGTACGCCGACGATATAGTCATTGTCGCAAGAGAAAAATTTGAAGAAACGCTATGCGAAATCATTCAAAGGGGTCTACGAATCACACAGAAGTGGTGTAAAACAGTAGGACTTAGAGTGAACCCCGACAAAACCACTGTGATACCCTTCACCAAGAAAAGACAGCTGAAGCGTATGCAACCTATCCTGTTGGAAAGGATCAGGGTCGACCCACAGAAACAGGTCAAGTAGACAGCAAACTCCTCTGGATAGAACATGTGGAAACTGTGGTAACCAAAGCCACCAGAGCATTTATTGTGTGCAGGAACCTTTCAGGAAAAACCTGGGGTTGCAGCCCAGCCACACTGAGATGGATGTACTTGATGATAGTAAGACCTATCATCTCTTACGGGGCAGTGGCATGGGTTAACAGAACTAGGCTAACCATGACGAGGGCATCCCTCAACAAAGTGCAAAGATTAGCCTGCATATGAATAACAGGAGCCATGCGAACCTGTCCCACAGCAGCACTAGAAGTGATCGTAGGTATACCTCCACTACACATAGTGCTAGAGCGAATCGCCAAGGGGACCATATTGAGAATCAGCAAAGAGGGCATTGGGAAAAGAACATGCATCGCAAATAAAGAGCGAGTAACCCTATCCAAATCGGTGCCGGTTCTGGACTGGACCAGAGATGATATGGTCAAGAAATACTGCTTTGAAAGGAAATTTGACTCAAAGCTGAGCAAAAAAAGAGACTGGAGTAGCGAATCCGATAAATACCAACTCAAACAACACTCAATTAAATGGTACACAGACAGATCGAAAACATCTACTGGCCCTGGGGCAGGAGTGTACGGGTCCAGGACTATGTACTCAAAATCACTGGGAGAAATCCGCAGTATATTCCAAGCAGAAGTTCACGCGATCGAAAGATGAGCGAAATTCAACCTAGACAGGAAATATCGTGGACAGGACACCGCAATACTGTTAGACAGCCAAGCCGCTATTAAAGCACTGACCTCGCACGAGATTCAAACTGGTAAGGAAATGTCTCACCAGGATCAACAAACTGGGAGAAACAAACAAAGTAACTCTCTACTGGGTACCAGGACATGTAGGAGGTGGAGGGGAACGGAGAAGCTGATGAGCTAGCTAGAAATGGATCAGACATGCCCTTCCTTGGACCAGAACCCTTTTGTTGGATAGGACCCCAGAAAATACACGGGAAGACTTAAGGAAAGAGGAAGAGAACAAATGGGCCAAACATTGGGACGATATCCCCCAAATAAGACAGGCAAAGGAACTTCTGGGGAAATACAGCTAGAAAAGAAGCAGAGCCTGCCTAAAAGTTAGCAAGAATCGACTTCGCATCTTAGCAGGCATGTTAACGGGTCGCTGCAGATTCTGCAGGGATTTCACAGAAATACCTTGCACTTTCTTATAGAACGCGAAGCACTGATCCACAAAAGAAGGAATCACCTAGGTGCCTACCTCCTATCAGAAACGGATTTACCTTCGCTGGATCCACTGATGATACTCCGGTTTGCTGTAGCAGCTGGACTGGAAGAAGTGCTCTAGACCGAGTATATCGTCGGCTAGATCCGTAGTATGGGGGGCACAATATCTCTTTTATAGGTCCCAGTGCAATTACACCTCACCATCATATACATCTACATCTACCGTTAGCTCCTTTGCCTTGATATCAAATACACTTACTGTCCTAAAGCTCGCCCAAAGAAAGATTGCTGCTATCTGCAGGTTTTTTTTTTTATAATTTGCGCGCACTCAAAGGGTTATAAATACCTTAAACATGTTTACACACAGTGCGGGCGTTGGAAAGGATAGAGAGAGAGAAAGATTTTGGTGTAGTAGTTCTTGAAGCTCAGTTGTTTATGCTTCAGAGATTCTCCGGGGGTGGCGTCCAGATAAGATAATATAGTCGAAAAATAGTGTCATATTAGCCCCCATTTCACCTACCTACATACATACATACATATGTATGTATATATTCGGGGCAATAGCCCATGAAGGGCCTACGCCTAGCTTTTCGCAACCACTCGTGTGGTGTGTGGTCGTTTATTATCTTATAACGTAGCAGGTTTAAATAATAAGTTTCTGTTTAATAACTTTTACCAGTTTGTGAATGAATTTGAATTTATTTTTCTTTATGAAACTCATGTAGGTAGAAGAGAGTAATTTTAAAGACTTTGAACAAGAGTTCATAGGGTATGAATTCAGGTGGAATCCAGCGTCTAGAAAACATGTGAGGGGTAGAGCCAGTAGCAGTTGCTACCTTGGGTTTAAGAGGAATCTTGGAGGCGTCGTCTGCGAATTCATAACCTTGGAGGAGGTGACAGTTTTAAGGGTAGAGCTTGATAACAAGAAATACTTCCGGCATATTTGAATTATAAATACTGGCAGAGGGATTTCGATAGGCTGCATTAAATACTCTTGTGATGTGGTAACCCAAACGTGCTTGTAGTTGGTGATCTGAATGCAAGGATAGGTCAAGAAGCAGGCACGGAAAATTATATTGCTGGCCTGAAGAGGAAATCGAAGGACCAGATTAGCAATGCAACAGGTACGAAGCTGTTGGAATTGTGCAAGACCTTTGGGCTACGACTGCAAAATGTAACTAGCGAAAGCGACGAGTCTGGGGACTTTACTTTTGTGAGCAGGCAAGGAACCTCTGTTATCGACTACAGCCTTATAGGAGGAGAATGGAAATACGTATGTATTACGTCTCTGATCTGGAAGTTATGCAAGTCCCATATTATGATCACCTCCCTATTGTGGTTACATTTGAACACACGACGGCTGACACTCCCTAAGCTGGTGTGGAGAAATTCCAAAGGCTCCATGTATAGAAGGCAATCCCAGAGAAATTCAGATTTCAATCAGATTGAGTTAAGTATTAAGGAAGCCTATCCAATCCCCAGGCATGACAGAACCAGTGGAAGATAGTATAAGGAAACTTGGTTTGACAAGGATTGCGAGAAGGCAAGGCAGTTATCTTACGCCTGGCTGAATTTATTTCGATGTTACGGATAAGGCTATATGAGAGGTCAATATTTAGAAGCCAACAGAAATTTTAAGTCGATGTGCAGAGAGAAAAGGCGAAGCTATGACGAATCACTGGCCCGAAGAATGGCTCTATCCAACAACGCATCTGAATTTTGGAAATTATGTTTTGAATAACTAGTTAACAGCGGACGTGCTACTGACCCTAGATTAATGTTGCTTGAAGCCCTCTTCATGTCGATAAATCTTATCATACCTACTTTATTTTCTTGAGATTTTAGTAGTTAAATAGTAGTATATTGTTTGTTTATTTCCCAAAAAATATTACAAATATTACACCCTAGATTGATGTTGCTTAAAGCCCTCTTCATGTCGATAAATCCATGTCCTTACCATGCCTACTTTATTTTCTTGAGATTTTAGTAGTAAAGTAGAGAAGTATACTGTTTGTTTATTTTCAAAAAAATATTGCAAAACATTAATACTTGAAAAAAGTCGTCTGTAGGAGAGACATACTCGTACTTTTAATAATAAATTAGTTCAACACTAGTGTGCATAAATTTATGAGTTGTATTCATCGAGATCAAAAATCAATTAATGAACGCAATTTTTAAATTCTAAACGTGATAAGCTAAAATCAATATCATTGCAAAGCTCATTAAATGTTCATATACTCCTAGTAATAGGCTCATTCCTACCATAACTAGTTCTATGCCTTCTGTCAAAAAGTAAATTTCGCACCCGAAGAGATCTTTGGGGAGCATAAAATATCTATGAGAAAAACTAAATCTGGTGAATTTATGTGATAACTAATTATATCGCGGATAAACATTACGCCTGAAACTTTGCAAGCTAATAAATCTGCGTCTTTTATCATAATTAGGAAGTTCATCAAACATATTTAATTTACGGACAGCATTTCTCTTGAAATTCTTTTGAACTCTTTCGAATCTAAGCTCTTGAACACCATATAAGGAATCCCATGAATCCAATGATGGAGAAGTATTCTAAATAAGGCCTGACCAACGAGCAGTAGATAGTTTTAAGACTATAAACATCTCGAAAATCCTTACTAATTGGTTTAAGTTATGGCGTAATACTGTAATGCGAAATTCAGTTTAGTGTCAAATATGATCCCAAGATCCTTCACTTCATCCAAATGAAGAAGTTCTAGATCTTTAATAAAATAATCAAAAAAAATCTGTATTGTAATACGGTATGCTGTAAAGATCTTACATTTGGAAATATTAAGCTCTAATCCATATATTTGACTGAAAGCAAATGCAGTCAGTTGTATTTTTTATGCGCGCAAATAATTTTAAATCGTCCGCGAACTTTAAAACCTCACAAAAATTAAATATTGTATATCGTGAACATCATTTAAAAACAAAATGAACAGCAGCTGACCAGGTGACTACTTTGTGGAACGCCAGAAGTTACTTCTATTAAACGAGATGTAAAAATATCGACCTTTACCAATCGTCTTCTATTTCTTAAATAATTGGGAAACCACATCAGCATTGAAGAGTGGAAATCCAACGATTTAATCTTACCCAAAAGTAAAGTGTTATGTACTCTATCAAAAGCTTTAGTGAAATCAGTGTGTAGTACATCAACTTCTCAAAACTGTCAAATATATAATTAGTTAATAAAGTTTAATTTGTAGTACATGACCTACCACGACCAAAGCCATGCTGATTATTAAAAATTATTTCTTTAACCTCGAAAAAAAGCTTATCCTTAACAATGCTTTCAAACAATTTACATATTGCAGAAATCTTTGATATAGGTGAACTTTCAACATTTTGTCTTAAACCACTTTTAAATATTAAGGTAATAAAAAAATATTTCCCTTCACTTAGGAAATCTCCAGTCATGAGCGACTGGTTAAAAATAATTTTAAGTGGATGAAAGAAGGAAGATAAATACTTTTTCAATGTTACCGCAGGGACTCCATCAGGGCCCGAGCTACTGTTTAACTCCAGTTTCTGTAACGCGCTTATTACGTCTTCATCCGAGAATTGCAACACACCAATATCCAATGGTGTAAGTGGTTAGTGTGTCGGATCACTACGCATGAGGTTCCAAGTTCGAATCCCAGAAAACACCAAAAAGTTTTTTCGCGGTCCCACCTCTCGCGAGCGTCTGACAAACATCCGAGAGTATTGTTGTCTCGAAAAAGCTTCTCAAATCGCCGTTCGGATTCGGCATTAAACTGTAGGTCCCTTCCATTTGGGTGAAAAAATATAACGCACACAACATGAGTGGTTGCGAGAAGCTAGGCCCTGGCACTTTAAAGAGCTGTTGCGCCAAATATTTGTATTTGTATTTGTAATATCCAATAATTCAGTAATATTAGTGTAATGGCTCATCGCTGACTGGACTCAAGATTTATTATAAGCCGACTCGAATAAGTTGGCAAATAAGTCACAAATTCCTTTCAAATCAGTTGAATTTACATTTTCAAATTCCATTACCTTAGGCAAGCCTGAGGTATTTCTTTTTGAGTTAATGTAATTCCAAAATGATTTACCATTACTCTTTATCGAAGACTCTAGGGACAAGACGTATTGTCTCATTGAACTCATATTCTTTTCGGAATATCAAAAAAAAGTCCACGATTAGAGTTCGTTTTATTTAAAATATAAACTTAAGCTTTTATTTATATATTCCCCATTATTGGGGAAAACACGCAAGCGACAATTAATTTTTGTAATCGCATCAAAGAGAAAGTTGAATAATACAGCGACAATAAAAGAACAATTACAAGATCGGTTTATTAAGAGATATAAGTATGTACATAAGTAGAAGGTACATAAGTATTTCAGAGGATACTTAGCCAAGGTGTGTTGTCTGCAAGGAACGAGATCCAAGTAATCGAAAGCACGGAAGATCGGGTGTTCGGAGCAGCAGCGCACTCTCCCTAAGTATGATCGTCTCATATAGTAATTACTTTGCAGACTTGTGAGAGACAACGTACGATCAAAGTACAGTGCATAAGAAATTATAATTTAAGTTACGTTAACAATTACATAATTTATACCAATTGCAAATAGATCATTGAATCTCAACTTATATAATGACGAATGAATATAAATAGCAAATAATTGTAGGCATATGTGTAGAAGCAAATAATTTTCAAATAATTAAAGAAATATTTGTTTTGATTCAAATCTCAAACACCCATATTGCTAAGTTTGTAGAAGAGAGCCATTCGATCGATCCCATCAATCGCCGCTTTAAAATCTACAATGAATCCATATACTTTAGTTTTTTCGCTATTTTTGATTTTAATATGGCTGCATAAATTGTATATGTTATTGACTTTTTCGAAATCCTACTTGGTATTCGTTTAGAATTTTGTGTTTCTTAACCCGGTCATAAACATGAAAATATTGAACTCACAAAACATTCTACAAGTATGAAGGCGTTAATCCACCACCAACTCAGTTTAAAAACTTCAAAGAATAATTTCTCATAAACATTTTTAACCGTATCGCTTATTATACTTTCACACAGACCTGCAATTATGAGGATAACGCTACAATAAACCATAAGAAAGCCAGGTAAAATGTTCTTTATACAATCTCGATAAAAATTCTAATTTATGTACATATGTGCAAATTTCACTATAAACCAACATTTCCGCTGGCTGGTTGAGCAAATGTACTGCCATGTTCCACGCAAATTTAACATGATTATCTTGTAACACATTGGTGTAGCGTGCGCTTACAAGATATTTAATAATCATATACCCAAGGTATTAATTAAATAGCACACATTTAAACTCGCTATCCCACTGACTCAACAGCTAAAATCAATGAACACCAACCTAGACCATGAGCTTCGTGGAAGTCGCTACTGCTTATCCTTGTTTTGGAATTCCTTTTCTTTGTTCTTAGGAGAACCAATTAATGCCCAATATTACCCTTTTGAAGAAATATCCACTTTCAACAAAAGCTATAATCTGTTCTATTGTACTATTATTTCTTCTCTTTTGAAACCACATCGTTTTGAAATAGGATAACCAGTGAACATTGAAATTTATTTCTTGCAGCGAAAGCTGAAATATTGTTTCAACTCTCCAAGTTTATGGTTGTAAAAACAACAACATTGCATGGTTTAAATTGTGCTCTCCTTTGCCAAGAACATAAGGCCTCAGAAAAGTGGCCTTACTATTTGTATGTCAACTTCAAGGATATTCCCACTCACAAACTGCTTCGTGGTGTGGTGTTTCCTTTACCTTCTTGCTCCGCTGTGAAATATGGTGTATTAAGCACATACAATTGAGAAAGTCCGTAATTTAGAGATGTACATACATAACATACATACCTACACCCTTTCCAGGAAAGCTTTTGAGCGGTAAGTATGGAAAGATAGTGCGTCGACGTTGTGGTCGTTGACGGTGCGTTCAACGTTCAATGACTTCATGGCACGGTATGCATGGGATGGAGCACTGAAGTTGATTTTGCTTGGAGCTATCCCAACAATCTAATCTATTCTGTTTACTTAATGACTGAGGATAAATTTGGGGAGAAAATAAGAAAATTCCACATGACCGGTGGGTATTACTTTTTCTCCAAAGCATCCTTGTCCACTTGAATGGTCTGTGAATTTATTTCTTCGTCAGTGTTGCTTTTTTCTTATTTTGTTGAGGGCGGTCCTCCTTGTTTATTAAATAAAGTACAAACGGGCGGAAAGATCTTTTAACTCGTCTGTGGAAGTTGTTGTTTTTGTTGGCCATGACTTAGTAAGCTTTGTGAGATTTTTAAAGGTTTCATCGTCTTCGATGAGGTATCCCATTTTGAAGGACTTTTGATTTTGATTTGCATGATTTCTTAGTTTTCTTTTCTTTCTTCTATGATGAGTGTGCGAATACTTGTAGTTTTTAGAGAAAGAATAATCTTTTGTTATGAACAAACTCTATTTTTAGATATGTATGTACATTTTCTATTGTTTGTAGACAACGTAGGTTGAAATCTTTATGAGCGGCGAAACATCCTTCTTTATGAGGTCAAGTAATGGTTGTTTCCAATGTTGATATTCGTTGTGTAAAAATTTGGTTTATGATATTGCTTCTATGAGCAATGCGAAACTGAAAAGAAAGTCACTGGTTACAGACACAATTTTGTGAAGTTTTTTATAATCTAATGTCTGTGTCGTAGATGGTATTTCGATGGGGGATGTGTAACATAGCAGAGGTGTAGTAGTTCTGGCAGATTATTTGTCACCACATGCCTTTCACCGAAATAGCTGAGCTTGATTCTTTGCTGGTCGCTCTGAAGTTCTGAAGAATCGCAAAGCTAACATGCATAGGTATGGGCAACATCAAACCATGACAAGTACTAGATCGAAAAAGGGCAAACGGACTTCTAAAGGATATCAAAATTAACTTACTTTACGATCAGGCACTTGCTATATATTTTGATATCTTCTACGCCATTGTGTTTATGGATTTGGATCATTTTCGAGCCGCTTCCTTTTTGGCTTCTTTAGAATTGAAGAAATTTGCTTCAGTCTATTTTTGATCCAACCTTAGAGAAATAAATTTGTGCACTTAGCTAGTACATAAGTGTAGATATAAGTATCTAACAGCCCTGCTTTAACATGAGTCCGTTTATACATACGTTTCTTCAATAATTTTGGCAGGAACTACAAAGAAGAGGAGGGTGAGGAAAGCTGTAACCCTCTTCCTATGCTGGTGCCCTTCATTATCTTATATTAGAAGTGTACCAGGTGAATACTGCTCCACAGATATTACCTACATACATATTTACATACCTGCGTAGCGTCACTGACCCACTACTTTGTTTCATTAGATAATAAAAACTATCTGTAACCCAGCAAATAACACAAAAATATTATGTTCTATTTGTATTCATAGTACAATTCTAGAATATGCAGCCCTAAACTGCAAGTCTGCAAAGCGATTGGAAGGTTACGTTACGCGCAGATAACTTTGTGATAAGCCATGGCAGTGTTAAATGGAGCTGAGTTCAAAAGGTGAGTTTAAAAAAGGTGGTCAAAGAATATTGCCGACAGACCGTCCACGTAGCTTGGAATACGGCTAAACAGTCGCTCGAATGGTTGACACTGAACCTGATTTTTGGAAGCAAATTTTGATGACCGACGAGGCCCATTTCACACTCTCTGACGCCGTTAACAAGCAAAATTGCCGCATTTGGGGAACGAAGAATCCACACTAGATCCATGAAACACCATTGCATGACCAAAAAGTGACTGTTTGGGCCGGCGTTTGCGCCAAAACCATCATTGGGCCATTTTTCTTCAGAGAAGGCGGAACAGTCAATGAGAATCGATATCGGTGGATGTTTGCTAATTATGTCTGCCCACAAATGTGTGAAAAAGGTCTGGACGGTTAATGGTTTTAACAAAATGGTGCGCCTTGCCACACTGCAAATCAAACAATGCAGTTCCTGCAACGAAAATTCCCAGGTGAAAAAAATTTTTTTTTTTTTTTTTTGGTTGCGCCTGGAGCTGCAGGAATCTTCAAAAGATACCAATGGTCCGTACCATTGGTTATGCCCGATTCATATATCTGACAATGCCATCAGTGCTAGTTAGCATATGCCTACGGGGTAAACCTCACCCCCTCAGAGAGGCACTATGAGAACCGGCTGCGCGTACTCATAGTAGTAGGAAATTCGTCCCTCTCATTTTTTCATTTTTGTGATGACTACGACTAAGTTGCCTTAACGAGTAGCTTACGCTTCTGTAGTGTTAATCGCGTTAGGTAGGTAGCTTTCCAGTGAAGGCACCTACTAATACCGTCATTACATGCGGTTTTTCCTTACGGCGCTAGGTCGAAAGGTCTTGTTCTTTGTAGTCGGCGCTCAAGGTTTGTTCCGTCCATAGTACGGATTATTTCATTATTGCAGTGAACATGAGAACGGGTTCGAAGTTTGCGAGCAAAGTTTGTTACTTCGTCCCTCACGGTAGCAATTCCTAGATCTCTGTGAATATCACTATTTCTTATATACCAAGGAGCATTCACGATTGCTCTTAGTATTTTGCTTTGAAATGCTTGCAGTAGAGCCATATTGCTTGGTTTGGTGCAACCCCAAAGTTGTATACCATATGTCCAAGACGGTTTTAGCACTTTCTTATACAGAAGCAGTTTGTTGTATACGCTTAACTTCGAGTATCTTCCGAGAAGCCAATACATTTCTCTTAAACTGATTTCGAGCTCTTCGCGCTTCTTTTTAACGTGTGGTTTCCACTTAAGTTTTGCGTCTAGGGTCATTCCTAGATATTTTGCCTCGTTTGCGTACGGTATTTGCACCGAGTTAATGGATATAGGTAAGTTGTTTATCTTTCTTAACGTAAAATTTACATGCATTGATTTTGTCTCATTGAGGACTATTCGGCAGGTTTTTGTCCATTCGCATACATTGTTCAAAGCTTGTTGGAGTTTTCCCGTTGATGATTCGACTGACTCATCCGTTACGAGGATAGCCGTGTCGTCTGCGAACGTTGCTACAACGGTCCCTTCATCTTGTGGTATATCTCTTGTGTAGAGCAGGAACAGGATTGGACCGAGAACACTTCCTTGCGGAACACCGGCGTTGATTTCTTTGAAATCCGAATATTCACTCCCGTGTCTAACACGGAAAAGTCTGTTTTCAAGATAAGATTCCAATATTCTGTACAACTTTTCCGGTAAGATTACCCTTAGCTTATACGTTAGGCCTTCGTGCCAAACCTTGTCGAAGGCTTGCCATACGTCGAGAAAAGCGCTAGAGCATATTTTTTTCCCTTCTAGAGCTTTTTCGATTTCGTTCGTTATTCGATACACCTGATCGATGGTGGAATGTTTGACCCGAAAGCCGAATTGATGATCCGGGATCAAGTGTCTTTCTTCAATGACTGGTTGCAATCGTTTCAGCAGAGTTTCTCGAAGACCTTAGATATTATTGGCAGAAGTAAAATGGGTCTATATGATTTCTTGTCATTTGCACATTTCCCCGGTTTCGGAACCATAATAACTTCGGCGACTTTCCATTGCCTTGGAACACATAATAGCCTTAAAGAAGCATGTATAATGTAGAGCAACTTAACCAGCACTTTTTTCGGTAGCTCTTTCAAAATTTCGCCAGTGATTACATGATATCCCGGAGCCTTGTTATTTTTCAATTTTTTTATTGTCATTCGAAGTTCGGACAGGGATACGGTTTTTACTTTAAAGTTGTCGGGTGCCATATTATCATTCGGATCTTCGATCAACGGTTGTCCATGACGGCTTGAACGTTTCCTCTAAGTGATCGGCAAATAATTCTGCTTTCTCTTTGTCTTCTTTTGCCCATTCCTCGTTAGCTTCCCTAATTGGCGGCGAGTGCATTACAGGTTTCCTTATGGACTTCAAGGCCTCAATAGAGAGTAGTTTGAATACTTGCCAGTGGTCAGACCCTCGAGGTAAGTAGAAGTCTTGTGATTTTGTAGGTCCTGCAGCACATTTTTTAGCCTGTTACAAAGGTGGTTCAGATAAGTTTTATCCGGTGGCGCGCGGGATTGTTGCCATCTCTTGCGCGCTCTCCTATTCTCTCGTATGAGGTCTTCGATTTCAGGTTGGTATTTGACTTTATTGTTCCGTGCTTGTGTCTTCCGCAAAGGAGTGTTTTTCCACGCTGAGCTCTGAATGGCTTCGACGAGTTCGTCGATTTCTTCTTCTATTTCGACCGGTGTCTTTAGCGGTACATTTAAAGCAACATTTTCCTTGCAGTCTCCTCTGAAAGCGTCCCAGTTAGTTTTGTTACTAGTTAACCTAGGCGGTCCTTCTTTTTTTACTAGACTTCCACCTATTTTCAGAGTGACTGCTGAGTGATCTGAGCATAGGTCATAGCACTCTTCGACTTCCGTTAAATTTTTAGTTAACCCTTTTGCGATAAGGAAGTCGACGAGGTCAGGGATTTTATTTTTGTCAGTTGGCCAATAAGTTGGCTTTCCTGTCGAAAAAAGTTCACCCCACGTTTCATGCTGGCTTTGTACAATAATCTGCCTTTTGTCAAATTGCATCTTGATCCCCAGAAAGTGTGCTTCGCGTTAAAGTCACCACCTAAGACAAAATTAGTTCCGAATGAGTCAAAGAGACGAACGAGGTCGTCTTCTACTAGCTTATATCCCGGAGAGAAGTAACTAGATCCGATGTTGTAGTCTAAGTGGTTTGGTTTTACGGAGACTGGGCTTATTTGCGTAGAATCAAATTCTATTTCTATGTTTTCGGAGTGCTTAATACAGTAAAGAGAGGACCCGCCTCTCGCATTTTCCGAAGGATGATTCGCATGGTAATCGCTGTAACCATTTATTTTGGGTTTAAGTCCCCATTTTAGTGCGTTTCCGATACCAAACAAATATCAATATTATTTTTCCGTCGAAACACCTCTAACTCGTCGATTTTTTTCAGGAGGCCGTTTGCGTTCCACGTTAGTATCTTAAGTAGCTGTTTCAAGGTCAAAAAATGGCGACATTATCTGGTCACCCAAATCTCCAGACTTGACTCCTCCGGACTTCTTTTTGTGGGTTTATTTGAAAAGCAAAGTATACACCAGCAAGGCTCAGAGCATTAGCGAGGTCAAGGGAAATATTCGCGCCGAAATCATCGCTAAACCGCCCGAGATGCTCGAAAAAGTGATGGAAAACGCAGAAAAAAGGGCACATTTTGCTTTGGTCAATAGAGGCTGCCACTTGATAGACGTTGTATTCAAAGACTAGTCCAAATAAATTGTAAAAAAATAAGTTAAATAATAATACCCCATATATGGAAATTGGTTTTTTTTTTTTGAATCTGAAAGGGGACTTAATCTGATAACACAACTATCATTCCCAAATAGCATGTATGATATCTCTAAAGATTTAAACTTTCAGGGCTTGGATCAGTTTGCTTCCATTTAAAAATAAATTGTTCATCTAAGTTCCCATGGTTATTTATTGATGAATATTATGTATATATGTACATAAATAAATTAAACGTTGATGGCTATAAAATGTAGTTAGTTTAGTCGCGTCGATGTCCTTCGCGTAATAGTATTTGTAGATATTTTTATTAACTTAAAGATGTTTTTTAGTTCTTTTTTGTCAACTTGAAAATAGTTTTTTTAATCCATTCATTTTTCGGCAGCGCACACAAAATATGCACAGCTTATCTCTAAAATTAAACCTTGAAGAGTAGTTGGTTCCAGGAGTACGCGGTGTGGTCCATCCGTCTCTGAAACACATCTCCAAATTTCTATATTACAAAAAAAGATATGTATGTACATATAAAACAAATGTTGATTTATCTATACGTTTAGCAAATTTGTAATTTGGATCCTTGTGGTGTCTGATTCTCAGTTTTACTGCGCAATAAAGTCAGAAACTCTGTATCTAAAAAATATAAACCTTTGTCCTAATACCTCTCAGCAAGCTTACACACATTAAGTTAATTTATTCTTAATTGAATGCAAAAGCCCTTCTCAGCCGCATCACTTCAAAGATTAAAAGATCAAATATGATTTGAAACGAACGTTTCCATCTTGATGTAAAACGTACGACACAACGGAATCCTGGTGAATGAATCTCGAAATGACCTTAATAAAAATGAATTTATTGCCAGGCTTTCGGTATCTTCTGCTCCACTCACCACATCACCTTTCGTGGTGGATATGCAGTTTTTTTTTCCGTTTTCACAATAGAACTTCGAATAAGAAAATATTCTCGGAAGCTTATGTAAGTTGGGTTGGTGTACTAGCGTTTTAAGTGGCAATAAACTTGAACATCACAGAAAAACCCATTTTACGAGACTCTCATTAAGTTTCATGTCGAGCCTTCCAATTCACCTTCAATTCACATGGCAATTATCCTGCCGGTGGGTAAAAGACAATCCCACAGGTAGCACAGGGAAAATTAAGCGTGTGTCTTTGGTATTTGCTAGAAAATTTCGGTCGAATCCTTTTACAAGTTGAGTTCTTACATTTTGATTGCTTTTATCTCGAAGTTGTTTCTCTTTTCTTGTTGCCTAAATTATGTATGTATGCAGGGATGCGTACGTGCGTACCTTCTGAGAATCCTTGGCTTCTTATATTATACTTAATCATATTTCATGCGGGCATTTAGTTCGGTGAAAGTTCTTAAAGAATTTTCTTTCATTTAGTCTTAAGTACTACTCTTTGGAATGAATATATAAGGTCATGACATTTCTATTGGCTTATTTGCCGTTAGAGAGATGTTATTTTGGATAAGCAAATATTCACCTTTACCAGGATAGGCGTAAGTCCTTGAGAAATTCCTTCGAATTTCGCAATATAGAAAAGATTATAAAATACATGTAGAAATAACACTGTTTTGAAGTAGACACGTATGATCTTTGCATATTTTAGAATACTAGAATCACGTGTGGTCGAAATTCGACCGAGGGAAAATAAACAACACTATGTGTTTGTTTACATAACTTTTTTTTTGGAATTTTCTCCCGTGCAGGGAAAGCAAAGGGACTTAAGCTCATACAGCCATGAACGTGAAAATGAAAATGCTTTCATTAATTTGGTTAAAGCGTTTTGTATGGGGGTCCCTTACTACTTCGAGGTAGTAAGGGATTTTGTCTACCTTGGCTCTGCTATAAATTCTACAAACAAGATCAGCGCAGAAATCAATCGAAGTATAACTCCTGCCAATCGCGGTTTTTTTGGCTAATAAGGCAATTCAACAGTAAAGCCCTATCTCGAACAACTAAGGAGACTCTGTATAAGACCCTAATCATCCCAGTTCTGCTTTACGGCGCTGAAACATGGACTTTGTTTAAAGAGGATGAAGATATCCTTGGTTGCTTCGAGAGAAAAATTCTTCATAAGATATTCGGTCCCGTTTGCGTTGACGGGTTTTGGAGGAAAAGATTCAATCACGAAGTATACGAGCTGTACGGCGACATCGACCTAGTCAAAAAACTGCGTGTTGGACGTCTGAGATGGCTAGGACATGTAGAGCGAATGGACACCAACGCTCCGGTCCGCAGAGTCTTCGAATCTAACCCCGAGGGACGACGCAGTAGTGGACCTCCTCGCCATAGGTGGCGCGCACAAGTTCAAGGGGATCTCGACCAACTTGGAGTGCGCAACTGGAGGCAATTAGCTAAAGACCGAGCTAAATGGAGAGGTTTGTTGGTTGAGGCCCAGGTTCACCGCGAATTGTACTACCACCTAAGTGAGTAAGTTTTGTATGGAGAAATTATATGTGTATGTTCACTTTATTTTATCTGACTTAACGGTAACGTACGCACATGATTTTTGTTTTCTGCAGATCTATGGCACAGTACCTTGCGAATGATATAAGTTTTATTCCCCTCCTTGTATAATGAGTACTAAAAAATCGTGCGATAAATTTCGTGTTAACGTATTAATACGTTGGCTACCAGTATATTGCCGGTGATCACAATAAAAGTCATCCCCCAAAGGCCAGTGTCTTACCGGTGATCACTTTAACAATCCTGAGACGCCAAGTAGAAATATATGTACATGTTAGGATAAGGTGGTGGCTGAGATCTTTTGCACAAGCAATAGTGGGTATGTCAAAACATGTTTGAACATATTTTCATATAAAGGGTTTCTAATATTTATTTTATTTTTCAGACACCAAAGACAAATAATCATGGCAAGTTACAGCGTCGAGCAACATGTGAAAATGATAAAACTTTATTATCAAAATGGGTGTTCTGTTGTGGCGCGCGTTGTGCCTATTTTACGGTTTACATGGTTGTCCTTCCCAGACGACTATTTAACGTTTGGTAGCCAAATTCGATTCGACTGGTTCAGTGAACAACCATCCAACACCAGTACGTCAACGAAACGCAAGATCTGCCGAAAACATCGCTGCTGTCCATGAGAGTGTGCAGGAGAACCAGATGCACTCAATTCCGCGCCGCGCACAAGAACTCGGCCTTTCTTCATCATCATCATCATCAACTTGGCGAATTTTGCATCGGGACTTGGGCCTACATCCGTACAAAATCCAACTGACCCAGGAGTTGAAGGAAAACGAGCATAGACACCGCCGTGTGTTCGCTGATTGGGTTCTGGTGCAATTGGAAGCGGACCGCGATCTCAGCAAAATAATCATCTTCAGAGACGAGGCCCATTTTTGGATGAACGGGTACGTCAACAAGCATAATTGCTGAATTTGGAACGATACCAATCCATACGAGGTCCACCAAGTGGCAATGCATCCGTAGAAAGTCACTGTTTGGTGTGAATTGTGGGCCGGCGGCATCGAAAACGACGATGGCATTGCCATCCCCATGAACGAAGAGTACTACCAATCGATGATAACCAATTTCTTTTGGCTCAAATTGGATGATACGGATGTGAACGACATGTGGTTACAACAGGACGGCGCTCCATGTCACACAGTTGATGCCACAATGGACATACTGCACGAGCGATTTGAAAGCATTGTTATCTTACGCAGAGGCGACGTAAACTGGCCACCGAGATCGTGCGGTTGACCCCATTAAACTTTTTCTTTTCGGGTTTGCTTAATTCGCAGGTCTATGCCAATAAGCCGCAAACAACCGGTGTCCCCAGTCAACATAACCCGTCCCATCGCTCAAATTCAGCCTGATCTATGCGCCAGAGTCATCACAAAAAATGCCTTTCCAATGAAATTAAAAAATCGTTAAAATCTGGCACACAACTTGCTTAATTCAATTGTAACATCTAGCTGTCCTTATTGTAAAACCCTGTAATGATCACCGGTGATACATTTGTGTTTAAAATATACTTTTTTTTTTGCACGTGTATCACCAGGCCGATCACACGGCGGAAGAAGTTATTCAGTGTAAAGTTAGAGCTCAGAATGTGGTGTATCTTAAAATGTATAAAGAAATGGATGAATTTTATTATTTTTTGTTAATTGTTTTTAAGTACTATGATTTTTTTATTTTTATTTTTTGTGTAATAAATTATGTTTACACTTCAATTTAATTCATAAATTTCTATAAACTTTTTTCACTTTTCTGGTAGAACCGAAATTCTGGAGGTCTATGAGTGTATCACTCGTGATAAATTGGTACCTGGGGAAAGATTTTACGCCGTAAAACAAGAGCCATTTATACATCTTTAGAAACGAATCCAGATCTACAATTGGATGGTAGGTACAATTTCAGACTACTCTATTGTGTACACAAAGGAAAGCAATACTTTATTTAATACAAATAAGTTTCCAACTGCTGTTACAGAATAGAGGCTTGTGAAGGAAATCCACTACTTGGTAACGGTTGTATGAGTCGACATTTTTATTATTATTATTTGTATAGGGTTATTTTGCACTGCGACCTAGTGGTCTACTGTGCCCCCTGCTAATACCTTGGAGAGGTTTGTTCCCTCGTTAGACTTCCCCTCTCACTGCAATTCCTTCGGAATTGTGTTTAAAGGTCATACACTCTTACTTTGCCTTGGCGAGAATAGTTCACCTTAAAGCTTTCTCTCCAAACCAGTTTCTTTTAAGAATCTGAGAATGAGAAGTGGGTCCATGGTTGGCATATCCTCTTCTGATATTTGGTATTTGCCCAAGTATTTTAATCTTTTGTAGGTCAGTGCCCCACAAGATTACAGAAGGTGTTGCCGAGTTTCACTTGACTCATTGCAGAATCTGCAAAAGCCTTCATTTGTTATACCTAGTTTCCAGAATTTGCAGTGCCCCGTTAGAAAGCCTGTTAGGATTCGTAGGTTATTCTTGTTTAGACAGATACGGGCTTCGAATCCTTTCCGGTTGTAACATCCCAGTAGTTTCTTAGCTTGCCTCAGGCCAGTGGTGTTGTTCCAGGCTCTTACCCTGTCTTCTTTCTCCATTTTTCTGAATGGGGTGTTCCCCCATTCTGGCGTATGGGGTGTTCTCCCATTCCGCAGAATGGTTCAGGTCCAATAAAGGGTTCTGCAGTCCAAGGCGTCTGCTGCTTCCGGGTATCGGGTATCCAGTAAAGCGTAACTTTATTGTTTCTGCCCAATTCATTAAGTTTGTATAGGCATTCCCACAAAAGTTTTGACTTAATGACATAGGAGTCAAGTGCGTTGATAGCTGCTTGGCTGTCTAACAGTATTGCTATGTCGCAGTTGCTGTATCTTCTTTCGAGATTAAGTTGGATGTATCTATCTATAGCATATATTTCAGCTTGAAATGTGCTGGTACTCTTGCCCATGGGTTCTGAGTGCTTCGTCCTTGGCCCAAACACGCCTGCCCCTGTGCCTTCTTCAGTTCTCGAACAATCTGTATACCACTTTATCGTGTGGTTGCCCAGTCCGTATACCGTGGATTCGTTGCTCCACTCTTTCTTGTTACTTAACTTTGTACTAAAGTTTTTCCCAAATTTAAATTTTCTGATACTATCATCCCTGGGGACTGCCAGAAGGGGAAGTTTTTGCGAAGTGCATCGTATTCTCTCGAACCAACGCATTTATCCCTTCCAATACCTTTTGTCATCCTTAGGATCGTCTGCTGTGCATTAGGAGTCGGGATACTAGACAATTAATCCATTGAAAAGTCATTAGGTTTACATCTAGTTACATAAATTTGTCTATTATAGAAATGTATAAAATAAAATAAAAAACCGAAATAAATGTGGTTCTCTTAATCCAAACGAGTTTCTTGTTACAGTTACGTCAGCTTCTGACTGCAAAAACACATCTCACATCATCGAAACTGAATACCATGCCCCAACAATAAACAAGTCTAGAAATAAGTCCTCTACCTTCTGCATGCATATGCCTATGCGATATTTTTAGATGTTAATTAGATAATGTTGACGTATTAAGGTGTGCTACGAAGTCTGAGTGCCTATAACGTCAGACCTTATTATGTCGAAACAATAGGCCGCCAAAACATTTTCATATAAAATTTTAGCCTGATAACAGCCCACTGGTTCATTTTAAATTAATTGAACCTGTCATATGATGGTACATGTCAGTATAAATAAGGTTAAAAACTCTTTAATAACAAGGACTAACACACAATTCGAATTAATCAACATACGTTCAAGATGAGTATCCAAAAATCACATACACATGACTAGACGCCCAAAAAGTTGCACTGACAGTAAGGTGAGTGATAATTTCCACGTGGTTACTTAATCGAAATATAATGACGAAATAATGTGCTTCACAAGAATTCAAGGACGTGAGCCACATAATATTTTATGGTAAATACGTCTTTGAGTTTTCAAATTAAAGGTGTTATGATGTATCTTCTCCATTTAAGTGCTGTCTTTTCAATTAACGAACATTCGGAGGATCCCCAAACAGCCATAAAATGTATTAGGACTTGTGAGCGGCTCATTGCGATATACGGGGGTAAGACTCAATGACAAATATATGTAGCTGGTTGAACAGACCCATCTCGAGGTACATACTCGTAAATCATAACTTTCAACGTGCGATTTCAGCAAGAAAGAATCCTTCAAAATGTGTAGTCGTTTAGCAATGGGTTACTGAACTCATAAATTTAGTGCGGGAATACGCATTTTAATCAATGTTTGCGTATTATGTTGGTAGCGTATCTTTATCACCGTGATTTGCAGGTTTTATAGGTGCTGTCAACGTTAGTGTGCTAGATGTTACTATTTATATGATTTTGGTACTTACTTACTTGACGGTTCATAAGGACCTTCGACGGAGTTGTAATGCAAAACCGCCAGTTAATGAGAATGCTAACCTTTATTCTCAGGATTTTGAGAACATTTTTTATTATAAATGTAGTAACAGCAGTATTCGTACTTACCTTCAATCGATCAAAAACTCGACAGGCAAAATTTGCGACACGATTTCGCAAATGCCAAGATCAGAGCCGAATAATGGGTACTAAGACGAAACTAATTCTCCTTCTAGGACAAACTGACCCATATAGGCAAATGTACACCAAATAATATGAGCACCCAATAAGTTCTTCTCAGCTTTTGCGTCCAAAATCGTAGGAAACATTTGGAACAAAACCTTGATCAGCTGTAGAAAATAGTGTAGTAGTGTTATTAAAGTTAGCATTACATCGAACTAATCGTCATGTTAAGAAAAGCTGAAAAATTTGGAAATCAGGCAGTAAATCAACTATGAATCAAGTCTTAAAATTCTATACGAGCGGAAGCTAAAACAATACTATGAAAAACTGAAAAATAACATCAATTCTATAAAATAAACTCAACAGTGGTGGAGAACAGCTAGAGAATATAAGCTTATTAACTTTAAAATGGGTACTGAATTGGACGCAGGTCTATTTAAAATGAAAGAAGAGGGCATTAATAGTCCCGATTTCTTAATAAGGTGTTTAAGTGCAGCGGAGGTGGGCAAAATCGCATCATCACCTCCACGCGGTGCCCGCTGGATAGCTATCTGATAGTGAACTAACGATGAGCGTATGCTGAGTCTGACGATATATGTGCAGCTGAACACTCAGACCTGCATAAGCACATCTGGGTGAACTTCAGCGCGCATATGTCTAACCGGACGAGGCATCTCTTGTTGACCTGATCGGCTGAAATATGCGTCTCAGAAGTCTAGCAAGAGGTCCTCAGAAGGAGGACGTGCGGCGGACGAATTCTCTCGATGGAATCAACGGTGACGTCTACAGACCAGCGGATACCTTACTGGAGCTACTTCAACATATTTGGAGCTGAGGTCTGTAAGGATTTTCAATACTACATCAGGGTATTGAAAAAGAGATGGTGGCGGATGAACCCTTAATGGGCCAACGGCAGCGCTCATATCCCCCCGGGTTACTGACATCGGTGTATCCGGCCTCTTGTCCTAGGGGTACAAAAAAAAAGGATCTGGCCCTCCAGGTTGGGGGTTGTGCCGTCGGGTTAACTTCCCTACCACGTAAAAAACATTTGGTTACGAAGCAACCAACAGCCTCGGATACGGATGATCTTACTGTTGACGACCCATGCAAACGTAAAAAGGACAACGATCTTCGTGTCTGCACATGGAATGTTAGGTCCCTCTACATACCACGTGCAGCCGAACAACTTGCGGAGGCCCTAGAGTGTCTCAAAGCAGACATTACCGCCATCCAAGAAGTGCGATGGGATGGGCCGGGCAAAAGGAGTATGAAAAACTGCGACTTCTACTACGGCGATTGCTACAGACAAAAAGGACAGCGTCTATTCGGGTGCGGATTTGTCATTGGAGACAGACTTAGGCAAGAAGTCTTGAGTTTCCGGCATGTGAACGAGCGCCTCATGACTATCCGTATCAATGCTAAATTTGCCAACATTAGCCTAATATGCGTTCACGCCCCTCACGAGGAGAAGGACGACGCGACAAAGGATGACTTCTACCAGCTCTTGGACAAGACGTATGAGCAATGCTCTAGCCACGACGTTAAAATTATCCTAGGCGACTTTAACGCAAAGCTAGGAAGAGAGGAAGTCTTTAGTAGCGTGGTCGGAAAGCACAGCCTGCACGACAACACTTCCGGCAACGGACTCAGGCTAATCGACTTTGCGGCGGGGCGAAACTTTGTTGTAGCTAGTACGCGGTTCCCACGTCTCGATATTCACAAAGGAACATGGCTCTCCTTTGATCGAAAAATCGTCAACCAAATCGATCACATTGCGATCGACGCAAGGCACTCTTCCAGTATTCTGGGTGTCCGGACTTACCGAGGAGCCAACGTGGACTCGGATCACTACCTAGTTGTAGCCAAGGTACGGATGCGGATATCCACAACGGAGCGAAATCAACGAAATGCTGTGAGGAAATTTGACGTCGAAAAGCTACAATCGCAAGAGACCGCCAGAACCTTTGCCGATCGTGTTTCTTCTAATCTCAATCTTAGTCCTATGCCGCCAGCAGCAAATGCGGAAGACTAGTGGCAGCGTTGCCAAAAAGCCATCAGAGATGCCGCCTCTGATGTACTGGGTTTCTCTCGCCCACCACAACGAAACCACTGGTTTGATGAGGAATGCCGGCAAGCACATGCAGCAAAACAAGAGGCGTACAAAGCGGCGCTGCATAGAAGGACTAGAGCTGCTTACGAGCTCTACGTGCGCAGGAGAAAAGAGGAACATCGACTTCTCAGAAAGAAGAAAAAAGAGCATTAGAAGCGCTCGATCGAGGAGATTGAGAGACTTTATTGCAGGAATAATGTTCGAAAATTTTACCAAAGGGTAAAAAGAACATGCCAGGGTTTCAAAGCCAGAACAGAAGCCTGCAGGGACGAAAATGGCAACATAGTAGTAGAATCGCAGACGGTGCTGAGGATATGGAAGGAACACATCTGCAGACTGTTAAACGGCGATGATGACCAATATTCCGCTGTCAGGCAGAATGAGCCATTCAACAGTGACGATGGCAGTCAAAATTCCCGTCAACCCGATCATAATGAAGTGAGGATAGCGATATCTAAACTCAAATCCAACAAAGCTGCTGGAGCCGACAGCCTTGCCGCTGAACTTTTCAAGGCAGGAGGAGATGAGTTGGTAAGGAGCATGCACCAGCTCATCTGTAAAATCTGGTCGGACGAATGTATGCCCGATGAATGGAACCTCAGCATTGTTTGCCCGATCCTGAAGAAAGGAGACCCTCTGAACTGCGCCAATTACAGAGGTATAAGTCTGCTCAACATCGCATATAAAATCCTGTCTGCCGTATTATGTGAACGCCTAAAACCGATCGTCAGGAACCTGATAGGTCCTTATCAGTGCGGTTTCAGGCCGGGAAAGTCCACCATTGACCAAATATTCACACTACGGCAGATCTTGGAAAAAACCCATGAATATAAAATCGATACGCACCACCTTTTCATCGATTTCAAAGTTGCCTATGATAGCGTGTATAGAGACAAGTCTTGGCATCCCTGCCAAGCTCGTCCGTTTGTGCAGAATGACGATGGAGAACTCTCGCTGCTCCATCAAAGTCGGTAAGAACATCACCGAACCGTTCGATGTCAGGAAAGGTCTTAGACAAGGCGACGCGCTATCATGCGATCTCTTTAATATAGTACTTGAGAGAATTGTACGAAACTCACAAGCCAACACCGGAGGTACAATCTTCTTCAAGTCTGTACAACTACTCGCTTATGCCGATGACATTGACATAATCGGAAGAACTCAGCGGGCCGTCAATGGGGCATTTACGAGTATTGAGATCGAGGCAGCAAAGATGGGTCTAGCGGTCAATGAAAGCAAAACAAAATATATGCTGTCTACAAAAAAGGACACCCAACATCGGCGTCTTGGGCAGAACGCCACAATAGACAGATACAATTTTGAGGTGGTAAAGGATTTTGTCTACCTAGGCTCTATGGTCAGCTCCGCAAATGACATGAGTGGAGAGATCACACGGAGAATTACTCTTGCCAATCGTTGTTTCTATGGGCTAAAACGGCAATTGAGTAGCAAAGCCCTATCTCGAACTACTAAGGTAACTCTTTATAAGACATTAATCATCCCAGTCCTGCTGTATGGCGCAGAGGCATGGGCTTTGAAAAAACCGGATGAGGATGCCCTTGGTTATTTCGAGAGAAAAGTTCTTCGAGCGATCTCTGGTCCCGTCTGCATAGACGGTGAGTGGAGGAGAAGGTACAATGCCGAACTATACGGCCTGTACAAGGACATCGACTTAGCCAGAAGAGTTCACATACAGCGACTAAGATGGCTGGGTCATTTAGAGCGGATAGAGCCCAACGTTCCCGCTAAGAAAGTCTTCGAATCCAACCCGGACGGACGGCGCAGTAGAGGACGACCTCGCGGTAGGTGGCGCAAACAAGTGGAGGGGGACCTCAACCAACTTGGCGTGCGCAACTGGAGGCAGCTGGCTCGTAACCGTGCTGGCTGGAGAGGTTTGTTGGTTAAGGCCCAGGTCCACCCCGGACTGTAGCGCCATCTAACTGTAACTGAACTTAAGTGCAGCGGATAACTACAGGGACATTTTTATTATTGGTACAGTGGTCAAAATACAAATGGGAGTTACAGAATAGATTGAGCGGCTGGATAAGGGGAAATAAAATACTGAGTGAATATCAAGCTGGTTTCAGAAAAGGATACTCAGCTGTCGACAAGATATTGTTGCGAGCCTGATTGCTAGCATTTTATCGCCTAGCGAAGCACATTACAGCCAATGCTACTACCAATGTCTTAGCCTCCTCCTGAAAGTAAAAGAGGGTGCTGCAGAGATTATCACCACTATACACTATGACTTATGTGCCTGCATCGCCAACCGTACCCTTCAAACAACACCACCACTACTTGCTTGCCCGGCACTGTCATCGCTTTACCATCCCCATTGTCAGCCGGAACCGCCATCGCCCAATCTCCCCCATTGACAGCTTTCAACCCAGGGTTTGCTGTCACTACGTCGAGAACCTGGCGACAGATAAGATGAGTAACACCGAGCGTTGACTCAAGATAGGGAATCGCTCACCTAGAAGAACTCGCTCGCCCGAAAAACTCAGAAAAAAGGTGCCAAATTATAACACCAACAGCGCAGAATCCAGAAACCACCGATCAAGGAGAATTTTTTGTTGACAAATTCAACAGGATTTTTGACAGCTGTGTGCAATGAAAGTAGTTGCGTTCGTGAGCCTCGATTACGCGGAGCTTCGATTACATTTTAATCAACGGGAAAGAAATGTTATATAAGTGGGATTAAGCCGAAAACCGATTTGTGGAGTTTCCTGGACGTACGACCCATCAAACGATTGAAAATTTTACGCAGATTAAGGAAAGAATGGTTAAATTGATGGAAAATGTGGGGAGGCGGAGTAATGGGCTTGGCAAATTTGGGCAAGATTGTGGATGCATGCAAATTGCCAGAGAAGTGACAGCGGAGACTGAAAGGTGACTGGAAGCTAGCGATGACCTTATAAAAAGCCGCTGCAAGGAGGGAAGAAGGAAGTTGGAATTCGGAGGTTCGAACGACGAGCAGCTAACTTGTAAAAAAGTTGTAAACGCTAATTTAAATTAATAAAAAAAATATCAAACCCTCTCAGGAACTAAAATGAGTAGTGGTTTTCGATTTTTTCTTCCTCCTACTCAGGTCGGATTCGGCCTCTGCACTTTTGTAACAATATACAATCTGATCAGTATCGCTCAGCTGAAGCATGAAAATAAAAAAGTATATACGAGTACCTTCTTTGTAGATTTCAAGAACTCCTTTTTTTCCATACCGCGAATATCTCTGTACTATAAGCTATTATGTGTGGTGATATCGACTATTTTAGTATTTAGTTACATTTACTAAAAAAAACTATACAGAAACACCAAGTTCCACCACAGTATGGCCACTGTTCCAATCCGGAATTTAATTACAAATGACTAAAATTCACCGTCCGTAAGCAAATAATTCACTACTGTTTTATTTACAGAAGCCCTAGTGCGGATAGCAACTCAACTTTTAACGAGTTTGATGCGTTGTCCTATTCCATCACACGAATTGTCTCCCTGTATCCTCATACTGAAATCGTCATTGCGGGCGATTTCAATATACACAATTCGAAGTGGCTCCGACATTCTGGCCAGAGAACACCCGAAGGAAGGTATGTTGAGCTTTCCGCTGAGATAAACCATCTGACTCAGCTTATAAATGAGCCTACACGCATACCGGACATTGTAAGTCATTCTGCCAACACTCTGGACTTATTTCTTACTTCACACCCTGATAAATACATCATTGATGTTTTAGCGCCTCTAGGCCGGTCTGACCACAACATCGTTTCAGCTAAATTCTCGTATTCTGACCAGTTAAAGAAAAAACTCCCAAAAGAAAAGTATGGCGTTACGAGAAAGCCAATTGGGACTGTCTTAATAGTTTCTTTAGGAGTTTTAACTGGTCGCTATGCTTCCTCGATAGCGACGTGGATGCCGCCGCTGATATGATTACTAACACCATTCGCTTAGGTATGGATGCCTTTATTCCCAACAGAATAAAAAACATCAAACCTAAGGCAAACTTGTGGTTTGACCAGAGCTGTAAAGAGACTATCAGGTTGAAAGAGGTAAGTTTTCGGTCTTATAAAGCCAACAAATCTGAGGAAAACCGAAAGAAGTTTAAACAATCCAGAAATGACTGCAATGCCCACATTCGACGTGTAAAATTCTTACATGACCAGAAACTGAGGCAAACAATTCTACAATGTCCCAAAGGTAGTAAAAATGTTTGGTCATTCGACAAAAATATTAAAAATTCGGTCTCGTCTTCCATCCCAACGCTCATTTACAATGACATTCCAGCTGTCAGCTCCTTAGACTTAGCTTGCTGCTCACTTTGCAGCGAACTCCACACTGCCAGATAGTGCTTTGTCTCCGCCTGTACTTGAGAGCGTCAAATTTTCCATGGAACAAGTCCACTTTCGCACTCGTACAGTTGCAGGAGTACTCAAAGGTCTTAACATACACAAATCCGCTGGTACAGATGGTATCTCCCCCATAGTTCTGAAGAGGTGTTCTTCCTCGCTGGCAAAACCTCCGCGTAAGCTTTTCTGTCTGTCCTACTCTTCTGGGCTCTTTCCGAGTAGATGGAAAACAGCATTTGTCCAGCCCGTCCCTAAAAAAGGCAAATCTTCCTCCCCGTCTAATTACCGACCCATTGCACTTACGTCCCTTCTTTCCAAGGTCATGGAAACGCTGATAAATCGTCAGCTTATGAAATATCTTGATTCACGAAAACTCTTCAATGACCGGCAATATGGTTTTCGTAGCAATAGGTCCACTGGTGATTTGATGGCATATCTCACCGAGAAGTGGAATCAATCTCTCCATCACTTCGGCGAAACAAAGATGGTTGCGCTCGATATTTCTAAAGCATTTGAGAGAGTTTGGCATCAGGCTCTTTTGTCGAAAATGCGTGCATATGGCATCGATGAGTCTCTTCTTCAATGGATTAGAAACTACCTTTCGGGCCGTTCAATACAGGTTGTCTTGGATGGCTTCAAGTCTGCAATTCACCATATAAATGCTGGTGTTCCCCAGGGCTCCGTTTTGTCTCCGACTCTCTTCCTCATTTTTATAAATGACCTCTTGTTTGCAACTTCTAATCCAATCCATTCCTTTGCTGATGACAGTACTCTCAGTTTTTCATATTCGTTCCCTAACTCAGGTCCCTGCTCTTCGGCCGTAGAAGGGAAACGACAACATATGTTAAACACATTAAATTCCGACCTGTACAGCATAACCAAAACTCAATGCTGTTTTCTGTCTCTCAACCGAAACCAAGACCCTCAACCATTATCCATGAATGGTACTTGTATCGCTGATTCCGAAAGACTTGCCATTCTCGGTATGTGCATCAATAACCGTCTTCGATGGAACGATCACATACTCGAAGTCACCAAAAATGCTGCAAAATGTCTAGGATTCCTTAAGCGGTGCAAGAAATATTTTACCCCGTCTGATCTGGCCTCCATCTTTAAGGCATTCATCCGCCCAAAGCTGGAATATAACGCCCACATCTGGTCTGGTGCACCCAAGACCGTTCTGCACATTCTAGATAGGGTACAGAATCGCACGTTAAAACTGATAGGAGATAGAGACATTATGAGCTCCATAGTCTCACTTGAACATCGTAGAAATGTCTCGTGTCTTTCTCTTTTTTATCGCTTTTTTTATAAAAAATGCTTCAGCGAAATAGCCAGCTGAATTCCTCCCCTTCAAAACTTCACCCGCAATACGCGTCACACTTCGAATGCACATCAGTTCACCCTCAAGCCCATCTTCGGACGTACTGTCAAATATAGGGATTCGTTTATAAGCCGAACAACACGTTTATGGAACGAATTACCAGCCTCTGTATTTCCTAATCATTACAACCTTCAAACATTTAAAGCCAACGCAAGCCGGCATCTCCTCTGTCTTTTTCCCCCCTCTTCCTATCCGCCCGTGCACTGAGAACCAATATAAGGGTATTAATAATCCCTTTGGCACGCACAAATTATAAAAAAAAAAACAAAAAAAATAGCCGCTTGGGCGGAAATGCCTGATTATTTCAAAACGAATATGTGTGTCAAAAAAAGATGCCTCCTCAGTCCACTACTGTTCGCATTATTTTTGAATGACATACATGATTTCATTGGAGGTGGATTAAATATTAGTAATATCTACATATGTACAACTACCGATGTACGCCGTTGATATAGTAATATTAGCCGATGATGTGGAATCTAGAGGTTTATCGAGAAAAATCCAAAATTGTGATTCTCAACAAGCCTGGAAGATTATCGCAAAGTGAAAAATCGACTTACAATGAAAATAAAATTGAAATTGTCAAGACTTTCAAATAGCTAGAAATGATCATCACCTCAAGACTGTTTTTTTTATTGCTAACAAAGGCTTAAACTATCAACGTTCATCTAATTCAATGCGGCTATAAGATCAATCTCTTGTTAAGCAGCTGACATGGCTGGGGGTATACAAATTTCAATTATATAGATAAACGACAACGTTTTTGGATAATTTTTGGATGTTCAATCTACTGCAACTAACGCCAAACTATACAATACTTCTCGAAACCGGACTTATTGAAACACATTATGAAGCTGCACATGAAGTATATTTACGAAATTTTCCTCAAATATGGAATAAATACTTCCATATCTACTAACAAGGAAAGTAATTTAAAAAAAAAGATCTCCTAGTTTCAATACTGTACAGAAAACTTTGACAGCCCAAACAACGATTGAACGAGCCCCACCTTAAATCAAGACATGTGGAGAATGAATCTTGTGGGAATTCTGGCAGAAAGGCATAAGAAGGACTTCGAAGAAAATTGCAGAAAAGTCACAGAAAGTATGTGATACCTTTACAGGTTATTAAACCACAATGTCGGATATAAAGCCCTCCATGATAACAACCGCAGAGACAAAATAATGTGCTTGTTTAAAATACGAACCGGACTAATAGGACTCAACGACTACCGTCGTTATTCTTTCACCAAATAAAGACGTTGAACACTTTTTGAGAAGATCTCCTGCTTGCGGAATTTCGTAGAAGATACTTTGGCAAGGCATTCCTGGAGCAGCCGCAAATGATAAACATTCCCAAGGCCGAAAACGATCAAGATTGGGAAAAACTGTATAATTACACAAACACGCGATCCAATTCGGCCTGTTTTCGAACGATTTCTGCAGAAACAATATGGAAGAAAAAGAAGAAGAGACGAACTTTCAGCCTTTTTGTGATTGTCTGGTTCTTGACATTAAAAGGAAAGTTCACTTGTGAGCTTACTTGTTTGATAAATGAAGGGCATGTTACCAAACCTGGAAAAGGTGGACATCAGAAAAAGATAAAAAAGATAATGCTAAATGAAAACCGTAGTAACCCGATAACGATAAGGAACATCAGCGCATATAGTGAGCCCCATCCTTCCAAAACACTCTGTATATAAAGACCTTCTTTCAAATGATCGACACTTATGCGGTTTTGATTGTCATGTTTTGCACTGTAACCACCGTCCTCCTTCATTCTGTAATTGGTTTCGATTGAAATGAACCCTTTTATCGATGCTGACATACCGTCGGGAATGATGTCCTATTCCAGGAATGCGAAATATACTCGTTGCATTTTTCGAACAGATACAATGCCAAAGCGTCATGAACTATCTTATTATTTTCAGACATCACAAATTAAACGACGGCTTTCCACAATAATAGATGAATAGACAATACAAACCCAACAGTTGAATTAATTGAAGTGATCGTACCCCTGAATGTTCCTTGCCTACTGATTGATTGGGACAAAAACAATTTTGTTGCTAGTCTTGATCTTTGTTCGCTCTATTGGATGATGGATATGCCTATGATATCGGTGGTACTGTGAATCAAAAGCAAAGACAAAACATTACAACTTTACTAAGCAAAAACAAATAAAAGAGTATTCGTAACCCCTTGAGTGCGCGCAAATTAAAAAAAAAAAACCTTTTGATGTTGGGTTATATACAAAATGCTTTCATTCCAACTCAAATCTCACTTAGTTTAAGTTTGGATTGGTATGCAAACATACCTACAAGGATTGTGGCTTAAGGACTCGAAATTAAGTTTTTGTTGTTTCTGTCGGCTTTCGCCAGTGGGTAGCACCAAATGACAGAAATTTACTTCTGGGAATACTTACTTCTCCTAATTCGTCTGTTAACCGTGTGGCAATGTACGAACAAATATGTGGAACATTTTAAAAGTCCTAATTCTTCCCCATGGTTCAAGAGAACACTACAAAGCACTCATCTGCTTAACAACCATCTTAGGTATGATCTCTGTTATCACTTTGTTACTCAACTGGTCCTTGAAAAAATGTTAAAGACGAGTTCAATTTAAGTATTTCTATACGCTTCAAATTCCTCATAAAATGGTTTTTGACCTCACTTCAGTTAAAAACTCATTTGTCTAGTTCATTCCAGTTCACTTATTATAGACAGTCATACACACTATAGTCACCGATAGAAGATTAATGTTTAAATCATCTCTGTCATTAATCTGCATCAAGTAAATTTCTAGGCATTCAAATTGAATTCTATGATCGGCAAAATAAAACACCAAAACCCCGAAATTCTTTCTAATGACTGAGCATCCACCCCATACATCCCCTTGGAAAACTCAAGTAAATACCAATTTCAACCACTCAACTTCTGTATCGATACGACAACAGATCCTGCGTAAACAATCTACGAGTACTACAACCACCAGCCGCACGAAAGAAATGTAAACAACACCACCAGGTACTTATCCTTCGTACATAACGCCAACATCGTCTGTGAGCAGCTATGAATGTATCTATACTGATACAATTGACTCTGCACGCCACAGTAAGTTTGGCCGCACGCTATATGGGCTCTGTTGCCACAATCAATCACATCTACCACTCGATTGGAAAATTCGTTGAAAATATGAAGAGGAGTAAACACTAAACGAGCGAATGCAATTTTTCGAAGGTTCAATGGAACATGATCCAAGTTTGGCATGATTTGCAGCCATTTACGTGGTGCTGCTGCTATAGACCGAGGGAAATAGCTTTATAAAATATGACTCTAAGAGCAATCCTTATCGAGAAGAATGACCCTGTAAGAGATACTCGTATAAGTGACGGAGTTGTTGAACTCTTATAAGTTCAGAAGTCCTTGGGTGGCGAACATCAATAATCTGCGAAAAGAAAATGAATGAAGAAGGAGTGATGTTGTCGAACTTGCCATAGAGTGGATGTCATGTTTGAAGTAGTTTCGTTTAAATTAAAAAGAAAATTGATATTTTTTCAATTTTATTGTCTTGTTGTTGAATTTAGGGGAAAAGTCGTCGTTGTTAATTTTTGAATTTTTACGGCTTTAAAGTTCAATATCTTCAATATCTGGGGTAACCAGCACCATAAATATGAGATAGACTCTCAAGGTTTATTTACTATTTTTTTATGTTTACGCTGCACGATGCTTAATCTGTCTACACCATTCGGTTGTTTATTATTTGTTCAACAATATGCAATGAATTATGTTTGTTTTAAAACAATTGTTGTATTGCAAAATGAAAGGCTTATGGAGGTTCAATGTAATGTATTCTTTTCACCTTAAGGCACAGATACACACATATTCTTTTTTGTGGTCAGTGGGTCAGAAAATATTATAATATATGACTAGTCCGATCGGATAAAAATTTACTGATCAGTCATGGCGCGCATGTAGTTTTTAGTTTCAACCAACAGCAAAACCTGATTTAGAGGGTTCTCTTAGTACAGGCCGTTTGTTTTGGACCAATTCATGTTGTCTCACCAAATCAACGTTTTCGTTGTGACCATTAGTACTTTTGATCTTCCAACGAATCTGGATTCCTTCTTCCACTTTTAAGCATTTGTCCTAGGATCCAATTGCAAATGCAGTAAATCTACCCAAATATAGAGCCAATTAATCGCAATCGTAGCAAGTAATCTCGACAGGTGTTCATAATTAACCGGGATAAAACTTATATATATATAAAGGGAATTTTTCAATGCTAGAATTCAGCACCTGGTAAAATTAATGACAATCAGCATATGTACGAGGAAGGGAGCGCAAAATCGAATATCTTTTCAATAGCGTTGATGATGTCACGTTCAATGAGGAGGATAGAGTGATAAGTTATAAAAAAAAGTTCATATATATGGTTTGGCTGTTGTTCGAGTTCCAAATATTACAGAAGGTATTTATAAAACGTGGAATGAAATGAAGTGTTACGACACTTTTGTTCAATAAATATGAAAGGAAACACAACTTTAATCGTTTTTATTGACCGATTATTTAGTTGATAACAATTATTATTATATAAAGTCATTATACATTCATTGATTGACACATTAAATTTAGATAAAATATCTTTATAACTTCAACACTTTTTTGAGGTGTTAAATGCTTCATAATATATATACTCGTATTGTTATGAATTGCTCTTCACGACCGCCAAATGCGATCTGAAAATTGCCAACCCAACCAAAATAACGGCTAAAAAAACATCGACTTGGAATATTAAAAAACACCCTGTATTTGCACGTTTTGGTTTATTATTCAGGTTCAAATCCTTACATAGCCTCGAAAAGGCTAGCTGATCAGTATTGGCGAGATTTTTATCTGTGTAATAGCACCTATATATTTATTTCTCTTAGTTTGCATTGTGGTTGGAATCAACGTTACCACTCTTGCTACTTATGTTGTACCTTTACTAGAACCATTCTACCTTTTATTACCCGACATATATTATTATCCTACTTTGAAATAATATACCTAGCACCTCTTATTCCATTTTTCCTTTCTTTTTTGTTGTGTTTACCATCACTCCTATGGGACACAAAACTGTTAATTTCAATAGAATAATGGACTATGTATATTTGTCATACACTTAGTATTAGTGGCTATTACTCGAAAAAAAAAAAAAAAAAAAAAAACATTCGCCCTGATATGGTGGCCTGACTAAATTACCTTCACATCTGTCTAGACATGATATTAAGTGTTAGCTCGATGGAAATCGAGGCTCTATGATCGAGCAAACAGTGCATCTGGACAAGATGTAGTGTCCACCTACTAACGAATCTAGCCACTATATTAGGAAAATAACACACTGCCTGGTCTGACAGAGTGACTGGCTTGTAAACAGTAACTAAAGAAAGCGAGGACTATGAGAATACTGGTCATGAGAAAAAATGGTAAACTTGTATTCTAATATATGTAACTATCTGACCAGTGCTCGCCTTGCTTCGCCCGCATTTTAATTGACGGTTATTTAATTGTTGAAATATAATTGCCAACTGAATACAATACTAAAAATGTGTAAACTCAATTATAACTTCCCCAATGGGAATCGCCACTAGAGCACACTCAAACCCGCTCACAACACACAATTTATTTGAAATCCATTAAAATATTTAAAAAATTTTTTTTTTTTTTTTATGAAGGTGAAAATCTCGAAAGACACAGTGGGGTTAGAAATCCAAAGTAGCGTGGGACTCTAACCGCACTAAAAACACCTCCTTGATCATGACCAATCAACTAGTGATCGACAAAGATTTTATTTTCAACGTTAAGTCGGGTTTGAGAAGGTATTATAATTTAAATACCGGCTCTCGTAATTGTCAAAAAAATTCATGAGGCTTGGTTCTTCTTAACCTACGAATATTATTTCGTACATGTAAGACATCGTCTATCTCAGTATTGATATGCATCTGCAAACGCTCGTTGTGACGCATTGCGTACTTTTTAATTGTATCTGCTACGAGGTCGATCTGCAAATCTCGATGCAAGTCACTATTTCTAATGTACCATGGGGCATTCACTATTCCCCGAAGGACCTTATTTTAAAATGTTTGCAACATTTGAACATTTATTTTCTTTGTGCAACCCCATAATTGGATACTATATGTCCAAACGGGTTTTAATATCTGATTGTATAATATGATTTTATTCTCAATGGACAGTTCTGAGTTATATCCTAACAACCAATAAAGCTTTCTATATCTAATATTTAGATCTTCTACTTTCTTTTTCACATGTTCCTTCCATTTCAGTTTAGCATCCAGATTCATACCGAGATACTTAGCTGTGTTAGAGCAAGGAACTACTTGATTATTAATAACCACGGGAAGATTCGTTATTTTTTTATTTGTAAAATTAATATGGATGGTCTTTGACTCATTAAGATTAATTCGCCATCGCTGCGTCCAATCACATATCTCGTTAATTGAATTTTGTAGTTTTTCTGTAGCTTTAGCCACACATCCATCTGTTGATAGAAGAGCAGTGTCGTCTGCAAATGTGGCTATCATGGTATCACTCGCATGCGGTATATCACTCGTATATAATAAATACAGGGTGGGCCCTAGAACACTTCCCTGTGGAACACCAGCTTGTATTTCTTTAAGTTCAGAATACGCTGAGCCATAACGAACTCTAAAGAATCTATTACCTATATAAGATTTAAGGATCTCATAGTACTGTCCAGGTAGATCCCTAAGAAGTTTATACTCTAAACCCTTATGCCAAACTTTATCAAAAGCCTGTGCAACGTCTAAGAATATTGCAGAACAAATTTGTTTTTCTTCCAGTGCCTTTTCTATAACATTAGTTATACGATGCACCTGGTCTATCGTCGAGTGCTTATTCCTAAACCCGAATTGATGGGTAGGGATAAGCTTTCTTTGCTCTATAATTGGGTCTAACCTGTTAAGAAGGAGTTTCTCGAAATGTTTTGAAAATAACGGTAAAAGTGAGATTGGCCTATATGAGGTAACCTCTGATAAAGGCTTACCTTGTTTAGGAATAACAATAATTTCTGCTATCTTCCAGTGATGTGGGACATACCTTTGTTTAAAGCAAGCATTAATTATAAGCTTGAGTTTCAACAATGCAGTTGAAGGAAGTTCCTTCAAGATTTGAGCAGTTATAAGATCATAACCTGGCGATTTTCTATTATTTAGTTTATGAATACATGTCTCGATCTCTCTTAACGAAACATAAGGAATATCCTTTTCGTCTACTCTATTATAGAAATCAAGATCTTCATTTGCTACCCTAGGTGGAAACGGTTTGAAAACATTTGAAAGGTGCTGAGAAAAGAGTTTAACCTTTTCCTTTAGATCGCCGATCCATTTCCCATTAGATGTTTTCAACGGGGGATCTTGCGCTTGAGGTCTCTTTAAACGTTTAGCGGCCTTCTAAAGGGAGTAGTCTGTGACTTTATCAGCCGTGAGATTACAAAGGTATTTAGATAGCGAATCATTTTTGAATTCAGCAATAGTTTTTTTAAGCCTATTATTGAGTCTATTAAAAATTGTTTTATCGCCAGGATATCGTGTCGCTTGCCATTTTCTACGAGCTCTTCTCTTTTCAAGTATAAGTTGCTTGATTTCTGTGGGGTATTTCACCGAAGCCTGTTTTTTTTTGTTGATAAGTCGGTGTACTATCTTCTGCTGCCTGTTGCACATCGGCAATGAATTGTTCTGTTTCAATGTCAATATGTTTTGCTGTGACTAGTGGGGACCTAAGGTTAATGAAACCTTCGAGAAGTTCTCTGAATTTACACCAGTTCGTTCTTTTGTTTCTTAGTCGTGGGTTTTTTATCTGTTCTATCGATAAACCATTGACTGTTAGAACTACAGGTGTATGATCCGATGACAGATCATCACTGCTTTTAACTTTAACTTCTTTTCTATTAATACCTTTCGTTATGAAGAAGTTGATAACGTCTGGTATTTTCGTTGGGTCAGATGGCCAATAAGTTGGTGATCCAGTCGAAATAAATTCACAGTTTAAATTTCGCCCTGATTTGTAGAGCTTCCTGCCTTTTGTTGTTATTAGTCTTGACCCCCAATATGTATGTTTTGCATTAAAATCAACACCGATGATAAAGTTGTTACCTAACATTTGGAAGAGATCAATTAGGTCTTCCTCTGTGGGCGAGTGCTTGGGTGGGCAGTATATCGCAGCTATTTTAAACTCCTTGCCTTTAGTTTCTATGTTTATTGTCGCTACTTGCATTGTTTGTTTTGCTATTTTGGCAATTCGTAGTGATCCAAGGTACTTTTCACAATCACAGTACTCCCTCCCCTGGCACTGTCAGCTGGATGAGGAGAGTGAAAACAAAGATACCCAGGAATTCTAATCTTAGTTCCCTGTTTGAAATGAGTTTCAGAAATCAGGCAAACATCAATATCTTCGTTACATAGAAAAACCTGAAATTCAGGGATGTGTTGGAGTAAACCATTTGCATTCCACGTTGCGACATTTAGATTATTTTTACTTTGCTTAGCAGTTTAATAATTTTATCCTGATTATCCAATCTTTGGATAATAGTAATAAGCATTTCCTTTACCGATATTTCCTCTTCCATTCGTGTATTTTTCACAATTTGGGAATACGATTTACTTTCTACAGCTGGTATGTTCGTTTTAGCAGCAATTGGCACTTTGTCTAGTTTCTTTTTTCAGCGTTTACTTGTTGCTTGCTTTTATTATTGGATGCATTTCGTTGGTTGATTTTAGTAGCTTTACTTTTCCTTTCTTGGTATTCTTTTGCCATCGGACAACCCCTATAATTTGCTGGGTGATCACCATGACAGTTGATGCATTTTGCTTTCTCGTCCTTCTTAAAGGGACAATTATTTGTGGGATGTTTTCCTTCGCATTTAACGCAAGCAAAATCTTTTTTACAATAACTTTGCGTATGCCCGAAAGCTTGGCATCGTTTGCATTGGGGTATTGAGTTTGAATTCTTTCGAAGTGGCTCGATCTTAACAACAATACCCATTATTGATTTTATGTTATATATCTTTTCGACTTCTTCTTGATTATGAAAAGAGAGCATAAAAAGAGATAATTTTCTGTTTCTTGTCATTGGTTGCCCATCGCTACCTTGTGTGGTTTCTTTTTTAATTAGGTTTTTGGCTTCCAAAATCCTAAATTTTCTATTAGTCAAGTCTTTGACGATATCGTGTTCATCACACGAGAAGTGAAGACCTCTGGCTACTACTCTAACTGGTCTAGTAGCTTTATTTTCATATGAGTGCCACTGGAACTTTGTTTTTGTCAATTCTTCAGTGATTTCTCTATATGTGTCACTGTCATCGACATTTATTTTCCATTTATTGTTATTATAGGATGTGGACAAATCCAACAATCAACAACATCTTATCAAACAAAATGGAAAAAATATTGCAATGTTTTGCACATATGAACGCGCTTATTGCCAAATCTCTTAATTGCACGAAGTTTTGGTAGCGCATACATATCCTAATTAATAATATTTAAAATGGCTCAGATTTGGCACTGACAATGATCTTTTTCAATTTTTACTCTAGAAGAGTTCACACACTAAAGTTGAAAACAGCGTCCCCATATACTCACACACACACACACACACACACATACACTATTGCAGCGAAGGTCAAAGGAACCCCTATGAACTTTCTGCGACAAGACGAATAAGCACCGTCTTCCATATAAGTGCTCCCCACCGCACAAGGTGGCTACGAGGGATACAGTAAGGAGAAAATGGCGAGATCCGGACGTACCCGCCACAACGCGAAACACGCAGCTTCTTGTCCCGGAAAGATGTCTGCACACTACGAAATATGAGTGTATACAGTGCAACACATTATAGTGCGCATCACTGTAATTGAAAACCACAACACGATGACTTCGTCATCAGTACCTTAAAATATTAAGACTGAGCCCAGTAAGGTCTTAATTACGACATACTGGAAAACGAATTGGAATGACAGCTATGAGGGCTGACGTCTGTAGTATTCTGTTACCTGAGTAAGCTGGAGTGAAATCCGGTTGAAATGGCTTTCAGGCTAATGCTACAAGCCCCCGTCCCGTTAAAACCTTGGCAGGCCTCAAAGTACGTTCAATGTTTCGTCACCATTAAGTTGGTGGTGTAGGTACAGATGTAACATTCCTGTTTAACACCGATCTGGCTCTGACATAAGACCCCATAAGGGCTTATGCCAACCCTCGCATGGCCTCACTGCTTGCATAGACAACCATGAGATCACTGGGTGACTACACATTCGAACATTGATAGCGGCTTTGAGTGGGGACCCAAAAGAAATGAATACAAAACAAACAAAAACCCCAAACAACAACAAAACAAGCAACAGTCAAACCAACGGTGAGTATAGAGGAGATCCGTTCCAGAGGAGCTCGGTGATGCTGAGGTCACCTGTGGGACAATCAGATGGAGCTCTTCCGGTGGCATCGGAGGCGACGGTTGAAAAAGCCCCTGATCGACCTGACTTCCACAAACTGGGCATGCAGATTAGGGAACTAGTCGACATGCTCGAAGACGGAAAGCGGCGCTCAATACATCAACCAATGAGAGACGCCATAGAAAGCATTCGGGCGTTGTATGAACTCTCGGCAATCCAGCTGCGGGATGAAAAGGCCAAGGAAGTGATAAGAAGAAATAACTCTTCTCCGACCTCCCCCTGGCTCAAACCTGTCCAGGACGCAAAAAAGAAGAGACTGCCATCGGAGAACAGCACGCCGAAGCCGAAACGTGAACGCAAGCAGAAGCGCCCCTCAGATGAGGAAAATAAGAAGAAAAAGCCAAAAAAAGTTACAGAAACGGCTTTGGCAAAGGCTAAACAAGCCAGTACCTCTGGTAATAAGAAAAATACGATGCGAGAAGAAGACAATGGTTGGTCAGCTGTTAAAAACAAGAAGGCCACCAAAAAGAAGCAGGGCAGAAAACCAAAACCTGATGCCATCGTCATCGAAGCGAAAGGGGAGGCTTCCTACGCCCAGATACTCCGCAGCGTAAAAGCAGACCCTAAGTTGGAAGCTGTGGGCAAGGCGGTATTCAGAATCAGGAGAACGAAAAAAGGGGATCTTCTGATACAACTGAAGGAAGCAGGAGACAAAACGACGGATTACAAAAACGTCATTGGCGAAGCTCTAGGAGAACAGGCTGAAGTCAGAACGCTCACTCATCGTACCACGATCGAGATCAGAGACATCGACGAGGTCACTACTAAGGAGGACGTATGCGCGGTGATCAGAACCCAATTCGATTTGGGCAGGGTCATGACTACTGACATCATTTCTTTGCGGAAGGCGTACGGTGAGACTCAAACGGCAATAATTAATCTCCCTGCAGAAAGTGCGAAGAAACTATTGGAAGCAGGACGCATCAAAATTGGCTGGGTAGTCTGCCGCATTCGTGAGCGGACGCTGCTACAGAAATGTTTCAAGTGCCTCGAATTCGAACATTTGGCCAAGCATTGTAAGAGCGAAGAAGACCGCTCCAAACTCTGTAGGAGATGCGGTAAAGAGGGACATATCGCGAGAGATTGCAGCGAGGAACCATCCTGCATGTTCTGCAGGAAAGTCAACCCGGAAAATGCAAAGCACATAGCCGGCGGCAATAAATGCCCTGTCCTCAAGAAAGCGATCTGCAGCAAGAAATCATGAAGGTTATCCAAATTAACCTCAATCATTGTGAGACAGCTCAGGATATCCTGGCACAAACCATCAAGGACGAAAAAGCAGATGTAATCTTGATCAGCGAGCCATATAAAATTCCTGCCAACAGCAGCATCTGGCTCAGTGATCGATCGAAGCGGGCCGCAATATGGTCATGTGGGAGACATGCGTTCCAGGATGAAAATGAAGAGTCAGAGGGTTTCGTTCGGGCCAAAATCAACGGTATACACTTCTATAGTTGCTATGCTCGGCCCAGCTGGACTATAATTGAATACCAGGAGATGCTAGATAACCTCGTGGCTGATGCTCGGGAAAGAACTCCAGTGATTATTGGCGGAGATTTCAATGCATGGGCGACGGAATGGGGCAGTAGATTTACCAACGCAAGGGGTCATGCCCTCCTGGAAACATTTGCAGCTCTCAACGTAGGCATCGCAAACGTAGGTAGGGCTAACACCTTCCGCAGAGCAGGCATGGGCTCAATAATTGATATCACGTTAGCGAGTAACTCCATCCTGCGGGGAATTAAATGGAGAGTCAGTGAAGATTATACCCACAGTGACCACCAAGCTGTTATAATTGACATCGGTAACGCCAGAAGCACTCACCGCCCGCGATCGACTGGTCCGAAATGGCAGGATAAGCTCTTCGACAAAGATACATTCGCGGAAGTGGTTGACACCTTCACGCTAGTCCAAGGATCGGCAGAAAATTCAGCTCGCCACCTCACCCAGTCCATCAACATGGCGTGCGATGCATCAATGCCCAGGAGGGCCTCAAGTAGAAGACGCCTGCCTTGCTACTGGTGGAACGATGAGATCAGGGTACTTAGAGCAGAGTGTCTACGGGCAAGACGCAAAGTACAAAGATCGCGAAACACACCCAACTTTCAGGAGTACCTATCGTCCTTTAAGCTGGCGCGAAAACAGTTAAGCAGAGTTATCAAGGAGAGCAAAGCAAGATGTTTCAGGCAGCTCTGCGATGAAGCTAACGTAGACCCTTGGGGCACGGCGTATAGGATGGCTTAAGGGCGGCAACTCCCCGCAGATAACATGCCCGTTAATGCTGAAGTCAATAGTAGAACATCTTTTTCCAAGGAGAGCATCTACTATGTGCGCAATCACCAGAGAAAACTTTACAGAGGTAATTCCAGTGATTACAATAGAGGAATTGACAATCGCATCCAGAAAGATAGGTGACAACAAGACGCCCGGACCTGACGGCATCCCTAACAAAGCAGTGAAAGCCGCTGTTCAAAAAAGGCCAGACATCTTTATTGCAACAATGCAAAAGTGCCTAGAAGAAGGAATTTTCCCTAAGCAATGGAAACTGCAACACCTCGTTTTATTGCCAAAAGGAAACAAACCCCCAGGAGACCCATCGTCGTATCGCCCGATATGCCTACTGGACACAATGGGAAAGATCCTGGAGCGAATCATTTACAACAGATTGCTCACAATAGCGGAGGAGAAAGGGGCTTTGTCCAACCAGCAATTCGGATTCCGAAAGTCTCGCTCAACAATTTACGCCATTAAAGCTGTAGTTAATATAGCAGCGGAAGCAATTGAAGTCGAAAAATGGCGATACGGCACCAAGGAATACTGCGCAGTAGTGACGCTAGATGTCAAAAACGCATTAAATTCGGCAGACTGGCCCACTATAAGAAGATCTCTTGCTAGGATGGATACACCATCTTACTTGCTGCAGATAATGGCGAGCTACTTTACCAACAGGAAACTGAGGTATGATACCGACAAAGGAGTGAAGTACTACGATGTTACAGCTGGGGTCCCGCAAGGATCGGTGCTGGGCCCATTACTATGGAACATAATGTACGACGGAGTTTTACGACTACCACTGCCACCTAAAGTGAATATAATTGGATTTGCTGACGACATCGCTGTTGTTACAATAGCAAAACAAATCAGTGAAGTAGAATCAGCTACAAATGTGGCAATCAGTCAAATCAAAAGCTGGCTAGGATCCGCCGGTTTAGAATTAGCTGACCACAAAACTGAAGCTGTTCTAATAACCAGTCGGAAATCTGTGGAATATATGAATGTACAGGTTGGAACCCAAATCATCAGATCCAAAGAAGCAATCAAATACTTAGGAGTAATGCTCGACAATAGACTGCGGTTTAAACAGCATGTTGATTATTCGAGCAAAAAAGCGTCACGACTTCAGGCAGCACTCTCAAGGATAATGCCCAACATTGGAGGACCTGGATACGCTAGGAGGATCCTACTATCCAGAGTTGTCAGCTCAGTCCTTCTTTATGCGGCTCCGGTTTGGGCGGGGGCTCTCGCGACCAAAGAAACAAGGAGGAAACTTACATCAGCCTACAGACTCTGCACTATAAGGACCATCAGTGGTTTTCGAACTATCTCTGACGAAGCAGCCTTTGTCATAGCAGGAATGGTTCCTATCGACATCCTCGCGAACGAGATGCAGAGAATCTACAATCGGAGAGGCTCGAGCCATCAAGAGGCTAGCGAAAGAAGAAGGGTTATAGAAGAAGAAAAAGCAGCTTCAAGAGGTGTGTGGCAAGATCGATGGAATAATGCGGTTAAAGGCAGATGGACCTATAAATTAATCCCAACTATCGAAATTTGGATAAACCGAGCACATGGGAACTGCACCTACCACCTCACGCAGTTCCTGTCTGGCCATGGAGGTTATCGCAAATATCTTTACCGGTTTGGATACGATAGCTCTCCGTTGTGACCAGAATGTCCAGACCAGGAGGAAGATACGGAGCATGCAGTCTTCTACTGTAGGCGATTTGAAAACTGGAGAAACGAACTTCCCAGTCCCCCATTCCTCATAGATCATATGGTACAATCTGAGGAAAAATGGATGGAAATTTGCGCGTTTATTACGCATGTGCAAATGCAGCTTCGAATTCAAGAACGAATACGTCGAGAAGCAGAAAGTACAGCATAAATTGCTAACCAGCCCCGCGAAGTAATACCTAACGGCAGTCCCGCGGGGAGAGTGGTAGAAGTGTGAAGGGTGTGTGTTTAGTACGTAGGCGTATTCCTGAAATCGATTACTCAGGTTTGCGAATCGTGCATGCTAGTAGCACTCGGGCTATTAGTATCTATGAAGATTACACATCCCTGGCGTAACCAAAAAAAAAAAACGATTGCAGCGATAGTCACTGCTGCACGACTGCTGGCAGTGGTCTCCACTGAAGGAAAATTCTGGGCGATGATTTGATTAATTGTTCTTAGCATTACTCAGCTTCAGGATAACGCAGAAGGATGATTTGTATCTTAAATGAATCAGCAGCAAATTTACTAAATTCAATAAATTCTTTATTTTTTCAATTCGATGAGGCATTACTGAGCTAGGGCTGTATAGTCACCATTTAGTGACGGAAAATTAGTTCTCAATCCCCTTTATGTTAGTTAGACCACAAATTTCGTAAAATTTCTTTTTATCTCGCATCTAGGCAAAATAAGGAATAATTGTGCGAAATTTCAAGTACCAACGTAGAGAAACCAAGTTCACAAGGTCACAAGTCTTTGTTTTTATAGTATTTAAGATGAGTCTTGTTTTAACCACTGCTTTATCTGACATCAACTCATCTTTCAACTGTTAGAGCTGCCGGAACTACAATTTTTCCGCCGACATACTACATTACTTTCGGTTTCGAGGGATATCTTTGGTTGGTACAATGCTTTAATATTTTCTAACTCAAGAAGTTCCATTAAGCTTTCTGATATATGTACATACATATGTAGGTTTCTAAGACTATGTGGAGGTAGTTCTCTATTCACAGTTTAGCTTTATAACTAAATGATAGTACTAATTTGTGATAACTACACACCTTAGCTTATTTTAAATATTCATAATTTGTGCATTAACATAACGAAACCTTGCGACGCACGATTGAAAACGAAAAACGTGTTGACGCGCAACCTCATCAAATCCATCTCAATTAGAATATTTTCGCTAATTTTGGTTACTGTGCGAATACCATTGTTTTTTTTTTTATTATAATTTATTTCGAGTTTGTATCTGTAGCGAAATGTAACTAAATAAATAAAATGAATAAATTGCAGCACCAGGTTCCGCGGTTTCAATTTGCATTTATTGTTAGACCATTTGAAAAAGTAAAATATTTTATCTGCTCAATGTGTGTGAAGTTTAAAATCAAAACTACGCTAACACACAAGCAGCTTTGTTATACCTTCGTATTAATAGCATTTTTAACGATTTCCAAATTTACACAAAAAAACGATGTATTGATATTCAACAATGTTTTCCACCTGCTGGTCAATTTAGAAATTTTTCAATGATGCTCAGTGAAATAAAAATTATTTACATTTTAAACTCACATCACATGGGAAATAAATTGGTCTGGTGGCTACTAGGAAAACTATACATGCGTGTAACGGATTATCCACTTTAAATTGGATTTGTTTGCCAAAAACAAATTGAAACATCCCTCTTTGGTACACTATTGTTTTATGTTTCCTTCCGCTTTGAACACTTTCGATGGCCTTCCCTGATGCTTTTAACTGATTACCAGTTTTGCGAACGGTTCGTGAAGTGTGAACATCCTATAGAGTAGGTACACATGGTTTTGACGATTTTAACCTGCCAATGTCGTTCGTTAAGCACCTCACTCCTAACTTTTCTGAACCATGCTTCTTACAAAGAGCCACCATAGCATGACTTGGTGTCTCTCAGCCTGGGATATGCGATGCCTTTGAAATGATGAAAAATGATGCGCTGCATAAGTGACATCAAAGTTGCACTCGTTTTGTAGGTACACACTGCACAGATTGATAAGTATCGTTTTAAATCCATAAGTATTCGATTGCTTAAACAAGGAAAAAGCGGCATTATTTAAAATGTTACGCATGTGTGAGAACAGCTTTTAAGGACTTACTTTGTGAATCTCCCAAAGATTATTTTGTTGCATGCTTTGAGAATAAAAAAAAATGTGGATTGCCTTGATTAAACAGCGGATTGTGGGATGTTTCTTAACTTATAGGTGTAGAATCCAGCCCAGTGGAAAAGGGGGATGTATGAAGTAATTAGATATGTATTTATTGAAAGAGCAAAGTCGTCTACGAAGAAAATTTATTATTTTTAAATCAACTACATATAAACTTACTATAATATTTCAAGAGCGAATATTCTTATAATACAACCGGAACAATCTTTAAAAAAAAAAGGAATTTGCAAAAAAATTAAGTTCCCTGAAAATGAATTATAAATTCAGAATTATGCACAATATGTAATCGAAATTTGTAGGAAAAACGTGTACAAAGTTTATGTTATACTTCATGCTGCCATATATCCCTTTATTCGGGGGACACTCTTTTTTTTCAGCTCCCAAAGACCTATCCCACTCGAAACCGAAAGGAAAATGCATCTTAAACGCAAAAGTTCGCGAGAGTCATCACATTAAAAGCGATTCTCACTATAAAATGCAATTTGACATATTCATGCGTAGAGTTCTACCACTTTTTGAAAACGAAACCAGATTTCTCCATTAAATTTGCTAAAAAGGAGAAATTATCCCACAAAAAATGCAAATGCGAGTGCGATTGACGTTGAAGACGATGACGATGAAGATCAAGAATGTAGGTTGATTGATTTGTATAAGCGTATAAGTTTTTTATATTTGATATCCTTTTTTTATTATCGTTTTTTCTTCATTTCGATTTCTCGCGAAATTGCCGAATTTAGAGGACTTTTCCTTTTTTTCGGCCAAAGAAAGATGGTATGATTAGTTATACTGAACTTTCAGGCATACGACTTTGATAAGAACTAATACACAAAAAGTACATAAAATGAATAGAATTAATTGAATTATATATCTATCTACTTAGTAAATTTGGTGGTAAAAACCATTAAAGTTGATGTGGAGCAATTTCATAATCATGATGCACACACAACCACATTGCGGATGGCATGGTGTAGTGTCAATGTGTTGTCGATTCAAATGTTAACCATAACCATTCAATTTCCTAGATAATAAAATTAAACAATGCTGCCGCTCAGTAGCCGCGCAAGAAGCTCATGGTGGTATTAATTTTGCTGGGCAGAAATCGTAAGTACCTCAGTACCTACATACGAGTAGAGTAATGTATTTTCATTTTTTTTTTCTATCCACGCTACAAGTTTTTAAGACAATAAATTCAACATAATATATTATATCTGTTTCAGTGACAACTTATTTATTTCTATTTATTTCATAGGCCTTCAACACATTGAGGTTTTTAAGGCCCTTGTCCATTTAGATTATGTTTCTTCTCAGTGATAACTTATTTCCATCGTTTTAGTGCATGTAAATTATGAGAGCTGTTTTTAAAGAATTTTTATTTTACATATAATTTTATTTTCAAATTTTTAGTAACGTCTTAATCTATGCATTATCGTTTTCTACTCGTCAAACACTTTCATTTCATACCCATGTGAAGGAGGTTGTGAAGAAAATAGTAATCCGCCATCTTGGAGCGTCCACCATATTATGTTTGTAATGGCGTTACATAGCCTATTGTCTTCTACTCATCAAACGCTTTCATTTAAAACTCATATCACGGGGTTAAGAAAAAAAAGGTAATCCGCCATCCTGACGTGTCTGCTTTATTGTATTTTAAATAACGTCACATATCACATCAAACACATCAAACTCTTTAATTTGATATCCATGCAAAAGGGGTTCTGAAGAAAAGAAAATCCGCCATCTTAGGGCGTCCGCCATTGCGTTCGGAATAACGCCAAATAGCTTCTAGTATTAAACTCGTCAAAACCTTTCATTTGATATCCATATGAATACATACAAACTATAATACATTATCATATTATGGATGCGCGGAGAAGTATGAATACACTGCGATATATCCTTCGAATAATAGAAAATATCTGCATGACAGGGTGCTATTATACGATACCGACATAGAGATAGAGGAGTGCTCAATATCCGCTGGGGATCCACAGGGTTTCGTTCTCGGACCGGTCTTTTGGGACATAATGTACGATGGCATACTGAGGCTGAGAGTCCCCGATTGAATTCAAATCATAAGTTTGCCAATAGTGGTTACGGCGAGCTAAAACCGAACACAAACGGGACCATTCTGTAAGAGAATAGCTAGAATCCAAAAGCTTAGCCGAGGTAGAACACAAGACGGAGGCAGTTCTTAGTAGTAGCAGTCAAATAAGAGAGATCATCAAAGTTAAGGTGGGGAGCTACACGGTACGCTCCAAAAACTGCATTAAGTACCTCGGCGGTATGTTAGATGATCGACTTAACTTCAGTAAACATATGGAGTACAAACCAAATAAAGCATTAAATGTTTGGGAGCTTTCCAAATGTTGGGAGCCCAAAAAGCACCAGGAGAATCATCCTGTCTAGAGCCGTGAGCTCAGCAATGCTCTACGTATCACTAATCTGGTCGGAGGTGCTAAATTTTAAGCAGAATTCAATTCAATTCAATTCAGTTCATTTATTAACAAGTATAAGAATAGTACAATAAGACCTGGTCTTATAGGCTGCGAATAAATAGTGTCTACAGACTAACCACACTACGAGTCATATCGTCTTATAGGACTATCTCGGTTGAAGCTGCGTATGTTATCGCGAGAATGATCCTCAGAGATATTCTAGCTGATGAAGCAAGGAAAGTTCGGAATAGAATTATTGGAAACCCGAACACTATATGAATTAAGAAGACAAGAAAAGATAACATCACTAAGGATATGACAACAAAAATGGGACGCCTCACACAAGAGAATGTGGACATAAAGACTTATTCCGGGGATCATGGATAAATAAAAGCCATGGGGAGGAAAACTACTACGACTCCATTTCTATAAGGCCATGGTTTGTATCACCAATACCTTTAGAATCAACGACTCGGCAGAATACCCAGCATGTCCTGGATGCGAAGACCAGGAACATGTTGATTTTAATTGCCAAAAGCTCCATGGGAAAAAACGGAGACTGTAAAGTGAATTAAATACCGTACTCGATGCTAAAAAAAACAAAAGCGGAGATGCAAAACCGGTGGATAATTGGGAGTCTCCTCACTAGTAATCGAAATACAAATCGATTTCAGATAGGGGGAAAGCCAGGGAAGTGTGCTGCAAATATAAACACTCTCGCGAAGTAATACCTGACGGTAGTCCTGCGGGGTGAGGTAGCGGAGGTAAGGTTAAGTCAGTAAGAATCTGACACTACCGTGTAATTTGGAACGCGGTGCCTATGAAAGGTTCCCCCTCAGCATACAACGAAGCAAAATAAATAAAAGCTTTTAAAGTAAATGACCTTCTCCCCCACCAGTTCGCACGTCATCCGTGGAGTATGCAATAAAACCGAATGCCTGCATAAAAGAACTGAACCCATTTTTCAAATGTACCACTCATTTTAGTGCCCCAAAACTTCAGCAACATTTTTCGTTCTTTTTCTGCTAAGTACTGCTACATACTCGTATATCTATAGGTATATGTACAATATATTGTACAAACCGAACAAATGACTAATAGGGAATATCCTGCTTTAGACGAATGTTTCGTTTTTGATCTTCTGATCTTCATTGGCCTGCTTGCATTTAGGTGTTAAACTTCGTATGTACCTCAGTACTTACCGGTAGTCAAGAAAAATTAATTCTGCATGACATGATTTGATCCAAGAACATGTACTTTCATCCGAATATATTATTACACAAGATGTTCACCTTTGACATCAGCAGGTTTTTTATCGTTTATTTATTCTCTTACATATTTTATAAACTTTTTCAAAAGGGTTTTCAATACCTATAATAACCTCAACGAGATTTCTGTAAACAATTCCTTCACCGTTTCTTTGATTTAACTGTTGCGCAGGGCAATCATAAGGGCAGAGACACCTTTGTTTTACGTTTGATTTGTTCGCAGTCCTATTCAATGTCTTAGAGGGTGTCGGTGATTATGAGTACGAAGAAAATCTGTTTGAATTTGAACTAAACTCCGAAAAATAAAAATCTTTCGGCAAATACTTATTACTCATCATTACAATATCATTTGATCCAATTCACAGAGTGCCCACTACAACTCAAAATGTTTTTTAATGCGAGTAAGTCAAATATGTTAGAAGAAATATTGAATTTTTATTTACATTAACTTTTATAGAATTAAATCAAATTTGATTTAAAACAAGTCAAAGTGGCAAGAGTGAACCCCACCTGAGTTTCAAAATCACTTTTTCACCTTTTTCTTAATTCCCAACTTACTTCGTGCACTTACCTAGTTGCATTAAAAAAACTTTTATCTCTCAGACGTAAATTAATAATAACAGTCCCTTTCACTTCTCCCTGCTTACCGTTGTTTAGCCGCATTAGGAGTTTGTATGGTCTTGTGTTTTATATGACAGTTCTAAACTACGTTCTTCAAAGAGTTTCTTTAGCTCAGTTCATGGATTTTCGTTTGTTTCCGCAAATTGTTTGCACAGAATCTAGTTTTAACATAACTTACACATACGAGTATGTGCATAAGCGTGTGTACATACTCACATCTTTTTAACAGTTCTCCGGGTACATCCTAGCTCTGGATATATGTACGTGTATATCGTATAGTCACTTCTACTTTTACGATAATGATGATGAAGGCAACAGATCTTTGGACGAATATCCGGCAAAGTTTTGCCATTCATTTCAGTAAGAAGACGATAAGAAATTTTTGTCATACTCCTGTTCACATTATTCTCAACTTTTCCAAACGACTGTCCTCTGTCTTCACTGGTACTGCTTTCATTAGATTGCACTTGAAGCACAACTTCCCTTATAGTGACCTACCAACCTCTTGTCCAATATAAATCTTGCCACCTCCAGGTAAGTAAGTTAATGACTTTTTAATAACCTCATTAAAAGCTCCCTCACAGAAAAAAAAAAAAAAAACATCCACGAATAAGTCACTCTATAAGACTTTTATTAGTTCAATGGAATCTCTGCACATTAACAGTTTAAATAAGTGAACTTCATTAGTCATGGAAAAATGTTACTATAATCAAAATTAAAAAGTTACTCGCTCCATAAATCAGTCGACTAATTGAATGTCTGTTTTCGAGCAATTAAATCATTCAAATGCTATACAAGTTATAAGGAATGATCTTTGTATTTGTCTTTGTTGCCCTAAATGGAAGAATTAACCTCCACATATCACCCAGAAGAACATCAAACTAGAGAAAACTTATCGACTATCGAACGACTGTTAACTGTTTACCAGACCCGATTCGGGATGATAGGTGGCGGTCTGGTGAACAGTGCCTTAAATGGGATTTTAAAACCTTGTCTTTACCATAAAATCAAATTGGCTCAATAATAACAATAATAGTAATCGCTTTCCCCTGTATCTCGAACGCTTCATCTGAACTATACATTTATTCTTTGGAAGAAAAATCTGCTCACCCTCATTTGGAATTAAATCTCCATATTCTATTGAGGCGGGTACAAAGATGCGCTGTCTTCGATGTCGCAGTGAATAAAAATTTATTAAGATTGTATTTAAAGGACATTTGGATATTATGCGTGTCTGGGTATTCTTTAAATACAAGATATTCAATATGTTTTCATGGAATTCGAAATGTTTTCAGGATCACGTACTCGTACATATCCATGCAAAATCTTGTAATGACGGTTTGATTTTATTCGAATAGTTTTTGGGTAAACGATATTCGTAAGTAGACAACTTGATGAGGTCTTTGTGCTACGGCTCATATAGTCTTTTGTACTTTTGTATATTAGCTATGTTTTGGCAACAGTTAGAAACGTTTAGGTCTGTGTTAAAAAGAGGGTGGATTAGATAATAAGTGGGTTAAGGTGGATCATAGGTAGGGGGTTAGACATTACACTATGACTATGATTGTCGAAATTTATGGGACCCCGCTCAAGTACTGAAAGCCGCATGAACAAATTTAGAGACACCCGTAAAGGTTGAAAACTTTCCAGATATCAAATTCCTCAAAATCACCGAAAGAATTCAAATGCCAAATGCACAAAAAACTCAGGTGAAGCATAAATTTAGTTTCGATATACTGCCTACACATCTAGCGATCTCTAAACTAAAGTATTTTCTAAACTTACGCGACCTGAACCAGAGTCTCTTGATATTCACATTCGCGAGTTTATAGAAGTTATCATTCAAATGTGGTGAACAAGCACAAATAAAATCAGAAGTTGATCGCCTTTGTTGACTTGTGCGTCCTATATGTAGCAGCAAGTAAAATCTGTGTGGGAAGAAGTTAGGTTTTTGCCTACTAAAGACGCAATAAGTATGTATACCTTAATGACAGGAACTGCTTTGCAGATATTCAGCCGGAACATCGGAAGAGTCAAGAGAACGTTTCCGTGGTCGTGTTTTCAACACGGTGTTTTTTTTTTTTTTAATAGATGCTATTCCGGAAACATGGCAGGAAGTACATTTCATTGTTATTCTCAAAGGCAGAAATACTAATCGGCTTAAGATACTGAAACGTTTGATAGACTCGATCGCATAATGCTTTCATTAAATGTAGATCGAGTGAATATATAGTAGCGTCTATTGGCCTATGCAAGGTGAACGAGGTTAAATTATGCTCAGGTTGCTCAACTCAACCGTGGAGAAGGAATGGAGGAAGATGTTGCAAGGGACAAGTTATTTGAAGCCGAAACGACGTGCATAGAAAATACTGTCTGCGTCATCCGGATACTGCAAACATTCTGTGGCAAGTCTGCAATGAGAACAGATCCCTCTTTCAAGTAAAACCTGGTCCCAGAGATGCAGTAATGAAGTCGTCTGCTGTCCTGCATCCCTCCTATTCACGCGGATGAACCATTACCGCTAATGAACCATTACCGCAGCATTTGCAGGAAGGAAGTAGACATTGAGTCTGTCCATCACTTACTGGGTGAATGTTCCACCCTTGCTAAAAGAGGAATGATGACTAGTGATCCACTTGAGAGTTGGCTGACGTCATTGAGAACACATCTAGCGGTTATATTTAACTGGCGTACCAATTAGCATTCAGTAAGATTATTTCATTTTATGCGTCCATTCAGAAGCATTTCGAAGACTTCCGTATGAAACTTCACACCTCAATCAATTAAGTCAACAAGCAATCTATAGCTACTGTCAGTATGGAAAAAATAAATTTCAGGTGAAAACGTGGAAACCATCATTGAAGTAGTTCTTAACAAATGCAACGACAGCCTTAAATCGACCATTTAATGCTTCGACCTTATTTTTAATACAAAACTAACGCAAATTACAGATTTTAACATAACCCTTCTTTCGGCTTGGTAAATGCGTACCGTTGTGTGATGGTCTTAGCCCCTCTCCACCTCTGCTGACATTTGGTGGAGGTCCATAATTCTGTGGGATAGTAAGCATACATCGTCAGCGTAGTCAAGATGTTTCAGTTGAGGTGTAAGAGTCCATCGAATACCTCTTCTGCGCATGGCGCGCCAAATAAACACCCTGTTGACACTGTCGAACGCCTTCTCAAAATTGATGAACAGCAGGTGAAGTGGCGATCGATATTCAATGCCCTGTTCGATGATAATCAGCAGGGTGTGGATGTGGTCGACACAGGAGGAACCAGAGCGGAAACCTACTTGTTCGGAATCGAGTGTGTCTTCGAGATGTTATTTGATTCGCTCCAGAATAATTTTAGCTATTAGATACCCCTCCCGTTTCCATATTCCACTAAATTTTCTTTCTTAGGAAACTCGACGATCGTTTCCTTTTTCCACTCGTCAGGAGAGCTCTCAGCTTCCCAAGCTCGCTCTATATATAGAAGCAGATATTCAGCCAATGTTTTTCGCGCTGCTCGTAAGAGTTTGGTTTTAAGTGCTTTGATCGGGGTAGTGATCTCATCTTAGGTTAGGTTAGGTAAGTGGGCAGGTGTAGGGGGATAGAAAACCTCCACACCACACTCAGGTCAGTATAGACCCATTGTGATACCCAAGGGGGGAAAGGAGATAGAAAAAGGAAATCCCTACCTCGTGGAAAAATACCGTCTTGTAAGTATCCTAAATAAAGAACTAAGTACTCACTGTGTCCTAGATACAAACCATCCAGAGGATTTGATGAAGTTTGCGATGTCATTTATTTGTCTGTTGGACAACTCTTCTAGATCCTCAAAGAAGTGTTGCCCAAGGATCTTATTTCTCAAATGATAGAGGCCTGGGCAATGACAGAGAAAGTGGGCGGTGTCCTCCTGAGCCTCCTCGTCGCCGCAGCCTCTACAAAGGTCTTCGCTAGTCACACGTAGTTTTTTCATGTGGTACCGCATGGTGGTATGCCCCGTAATGACTCCAATTAGAGTAGAGAGGGATTTTCTGTGCCTCTGTATGAGTCTATTGGTTCTTACTCTGTCAAAAGCGGGCCACAGCTTCCTCGTGGTGACACAAGTATCTAAACAGGTCCACCTATTGTTAGCCTCCGTTATGGCTTTGTTTCCTGCTACGAGCTTAAGGGCGCAAGGCGGGATGTACACCGAGGGGTCGGATTGGTCCGAGCTTAGTGCTGAGCCACCTCTAGCCAATTCATCGGCTTTCTCATTCCCTGGAATGCCTTCATGACCAGGGACCCAGCAGAGCCTTACCTCGTGCTGTGTTCCAAGAACCTTGAGCTCTTCTCTACAACACTTCACAAGCTTCGATTTTATTTCTATAGCAGATATTGCTTTTATCGCTGCCTGGCTGTCGATGAAAAAGGTGATATCCTCTCGTGGTATTGCCCTCATCGCAGTCTCACGAGCTGCTATTGTAACTGCTAGAACCTCCGCCTGGAAAACGCTGCTGTAGTTCGGAAGCCGAGCTGACATGGAGAGGCCAAGCGTTTCAGAGAAGATGCCTGCGCCTACACCTATTTCCATTTTGGATCCATCGGTGTAAACAGCTAAGGATCGCTCGTTAGGCGTTCTGTCATTTTTCCAGTCTTCCCTGCTCGGATAGGTGCTAGAGAATGGTCTTAAGAAGTCTAGGTAAGGCGTTAAGTAGTCTGTATTAGATACACTGCCTAGATATCTCTGCAGGATCGTGGTGTGACCCATTGCATTTGGTCTCCAGCTATCTGTTTGGCTTAATCTTACGGCACTATGGGCTGCCGATACTTGTATAAAGATGTCTAGCGGAAGCAGATTGAGAATGGCCTCGAGTCCTGCTGTAGGTGTCGTTCTCATCGCACTGGTTGTGGCGATGCACGCTAGTCTTTGTACTTTTGTGATAGCAGCTAAGTTATTTATTTTGCTGGCTGCCTGCCACCATACAAGGCTGCCATACGTTAGTATTGGCCTTACTATAGCTGTATACATCCATAGGATGATTTTGGGGCTCGGTCCCCAAGTCTTCCCAAATATTCTATTGCACGAGTAAAAAGCTATCGTGGCTTTTTTGACTCTTTCGTTGATGTTTAGTCTCCAGTTCAGTTTCCTGTCGAGCACCAGGCCAAGGTATCTCGCACTATCGGAGATACTCAGGGGAGTACCCCTTACGGAAGGAGTTACGAATTGTGGAATTATTCTTTTGTTAGTGAATAGTACTAACTCTGTCTTCTGGGGATTAACCGCCAGCCCACATCTCTCCGTCCAGGAGTCAATGATTTCCAGCGCCCCTTCGATTTGTTCGCTCAGGGTCGGGAGAAATTTACCTGTTGCTAGCAGCACAACATCGTCCGCATATGCAATGGCCTTGACGCCGCTGTTTCTAAGTTTAAGAAGGACTTCGTTCAGGACAATAACCCACAGTAGTGGGGATATAACCCCTCCTTGAGGGGTGCCTCTTGAGGCATAGACTTCGAGCTTAGTACCTCCGAGTTCAACTTTGATATGTCTTTCCTTTAGCATATTGACGATCCATTTTATCACAGAATTGTGAATATTAAGGTTCGTTAGAGTTCTATTGACCGCTTCCGTTTTGACATTGTTAAAGGCTCCTTCAATGTCCAGGAAAGCGGCTAGTGTATATTCTTTATTTTTCAGTGATTTTTCTATTGAGCCGACTACACAGTGCAGCGCTGTCTCTACGCTTTTTCCTTTCGTATAAGCGTGCTGCGCTGGGGATATGTCACCTGGGCGTGGTTTACTACGGATGTATATGTCAGCTAGCCTTTCAAAGGTCTTTAGGACAAAGGAGGTAAGGCTAATTGGCCTAAAGTCCTTTGCAGTAGTGTGGCTTGCTTTACCGGCCTTGGGTATGAAGACCACTTTGACCTCTTTCCATGATCTAGGTATATACCCCCACATGAGGCTGTTGAGGTACAGTTCTTTAAGTACCGGGATGATTGTGGTTATTGTTTTCTGTAGCATGATCGGGATAATCCCGTCGGGTCCTGGGGATTTAAAGGGAGAGAATGATCCGATTGTCCACTCAATTCTTTCCTCTGTGATAAAATCCGTCGGAGTTTCCGTTACACAACTACTGTTAGTTACGATGTTATTATCTGGATGGGCCGTACAACCCGGAAAGTGCGCTTTTAGCAGGGAGCTAAGCGATTCTGCACAGGATTCAGTCCACCTTCCGTCGGATTCCTTGAGAGATCCAAGAGTTTTTGATTCCCTGGATAGAATTTTTCTCAGTCTCGCAGATTCTGTCGTACCCTTGATTTCATTACAGAAGTGCTGCCAAGAGTGGCGTTTGGCCTTCTGTGTCTCGTTTTTGAAATTTCTCTGACTGGACTTATATTGTTCCCAGTCCGCTTCTAGCATAGTTCTTTTGGCCTTATTTAGAAGGTGTCTAGTTACTCTCCTAATTCTAGCTAGTTCAGGTGACCACCAAGGTGGTGATTTTTTATCTTTTCGTTTGGTTTCTGGACATGCTTTGACATAGGCTTCATTAAAAATGGATGTAATATCCTCCACCTTGCGGTCAATGTCGGCAGATCCGAGCCAGTTGCTATCCTGCAGGGATCTTACACCTTTCCTCACCTCGTTGTTAAATAGATCCCAGTTGGTTTTCCTGGGGTTCCTGTAAGGTTTGGGAGAGTCATAGTTGTTACCCACGAGGAATTCGATCAATTTGTGGTCGGAGTAGGACTCTTCCCCTATCACGTTCCACTTGTCAATAGTTAGGGTGCTCGAGTTACTGGCTAAAGTTACATCTATAACTTCTTGCCTGTTCTTTACTACAAAAGTAGGTTCGTTACCCCTATTCGCTACAATAAGGTTATTTTCAATTATAAACTCAAATAAAGACTCACCGCGTAAGTTTGTGTTGCTGCTACCCCATTGAGAGTGATGAGAGTTGGCATCACACCCCAGCAGCAAGTCCCATCTTTCCTGTTCCGCCTTTTGCACAAGGGAGCGGGTCAGTGTGGATGGCGGTCCCTCCTTGTCATCAAAAGGCATGTAGACGGCTGATAGAATCAGCGGGGAAAGCCCCCTCCGCTCAAGCCTTACCACTGTTTGGTCCTCATTGCTGTAGCTAGATAAAAGAAAAAGGTTAATTTGTTTCCTAGCTACGATGCACGTTCTGTTCTTACATTCCGCGTGTAGCGGTTCGATGCTGTATGTAGTAAGGTCTTTATGCCTTAGCCCACTTATTTTGCCATGGGAGATCCATGGCTCTTGAATTAGGGCAATGTCTATGTTCCTATTTCCCATGAGATAGATGAGGTTGGCGCTAGCTGCTATGCTATGGTGAAGGTTTATTTGAGCAATCTTCATCATTGATTTACCTTATCACCCGCCTTCCTTCTTTTCTTTTCGTCCATCCCAACTAAAGGTCTGACCTTGCATCGGGTAATTCCAATGCGAACCTTATAGTTGTATCTCCTTAGGATGGACATGGACTTGTGGTTAAGCAACAGCACAATCTCAGTTCCGGCTTCTGTATGAAGATCTCATCTTACTGGGAGTCGTGGTGCGTATTCGAGCATTTCTCACCGCGGGCAGCTCAGTCTGATTTGGCGTAGCAAAATGCTCTTTCCACCTCTTCAGCTGGTCCTCATCCGATATGAGCAAGGAACAGTTTAGGCTTTTCACTGGCTATTGACTGGAGCTGTCAACACCAGTCAGCTCGTCGGTGATTCTGGAAACGGTCCTACTGTCGCACTTCCGTGCAGCTTCTTCTGCTACTCGCTTTAATGTAGTTACGCCTATCATGTCGCACGCTACGCTGAACATCTCTCATTTTTATGCGATAAAGGGACTCTAGCTCGCTTCTCCCTGCTGCTGGAGTAGCTGCAATGCGGGCTTTCAGCTGTTTTCGTTCGACAATCCGTCTCCAGGTATCCGCGGAAAGCCACGCCCTATGTCTTTCATGCGATTGGTCGACAATTCTTTCAGCACCAGATGTATTATAAACACATTTTTTACAGCACTCCAATGGTCTTGGATGGTTGCGGGCAGTGAGCTGTTGATTGTGAAAGGTTCTCCCTTACTTTTTGGCACACTGAGGGATCACTAAGTCTATCGATGTTGAACATGGGCATTCTTGTGTTGTCCTGGGATCTTCGAACTGCAGCAGTACGTAGTTGGAGAGTAGCTATCATAAGATGGTGATCTCGTACTATCCGCACATCTGCCTCTCGCCTATTTCGGACGTCCAGGAGACTACTTCTAAAGCGGCGACTGACTGCAATATGATCAATTTAATTGCAGGTTGCTTGTTTTGGAAACCCAGCTGACTTTGTTGCAGGTCTTGTACTCAAACATGGTGCCACCTAGCACAAGACGGTTGGCATTGCAGAAATCCACAAACCTTACGCCGTTTTCATTACTGTTGCCTAGTCCATGCTTCCCGATTACATGTTTGAGCTCTTTGTTGTCATTGCCTACCTTGACATTCAAATGCCCCATTACTATGACAATGTCTCTATGTGGTTTTGTGTTGAAGATGGCACTTAAGAGGTCCTCAGACGAGCCCGCCGTTGGGGTATAGCACTTTATAATAGTGACGCGTAGTACTCTAGCCCGCAATCTTTTAACTGGTCGCTGTGCTTCCTCGATAGCGACGTGGATGCCGCCGCTGATATGATTACTGACACCATCCTCTTAGGTATGGATGCCTTTATTCCTAACAGAGCAAAAAGCATCAAACCTAAGGCAAAATCGTGGTTTGACCAGAGCTGCAAAGAGGCTATCAGGGTGAAAGAGGTAAGTTTCGGTCTTATAAAGCCAACAAATCTGAGGAAAACCGAAAGAAGTTTAAACAAGCCAGAAATGACTGCAATGCTCATATTCGACGTGTAAAATTCCTATATGACCAAAAATTGAGGCAAAAAATTCTACAATGTCCCAAAGGTAGTAAACATTTTTGGTCATTCGTCAAAAATATTAAAAATTCTGCCTCGCCCGCCATCCCAACGCTCATTTATAATGACATTCCAGCTGTCAGCTCCTTAGACAAAGCCAATCTGCTCGCTGCTCACTTCGCAGCGAACTCCATACTGCCAGATAGTATTTTGTCTCCACCTGTACTTGAGAGCGTCAAATTTTCCATGGGACAAGTCCACTTTCGCACTCGTAAAGTTGCAGGAGTACTCAAAGGTCTCAACATACACAAATCCGCTGGTCTAGATGGAATCTCCCCCATAGTCCTGAAGAGGTGTTCTTCCACGCTGGCAAAACCTCTGCGTAAGCTTTCCTGTCTGTCCTACTCTTCTGGGCTCTTTCCGAGTAGATGGAAAACAGCATTTGTCCAGCCCGTACCTAAAAAAGGCGAATCTTCTTCCCCTTCCAATAACCGACCCATTGCACTAACGTCCCTTCTTTCCAAGGTCATGGAAACGCTGATAAATCGTCAGCTTATGAAATATCTTGATTCACGAAAACTCCTTAATGACCGGCAGTATGGTTTTCGTAGCAACAGGTCCACTGGTGATTTGATGGCATATCTCACCGAGAAGTGGAACCAATCTCTACATCACTTCGGCGAAACAAAGATGGTTGCGCTCGATATTTCTAAAGCATTTGAGAGAGTTTGGCATCAGGCTCTTTTGTCGAAAATGCGTGCATATGGCATCGATGAGTCTCTTCTTCAATGGATAAGAAATGACCTTTCGGACCGTTCAATACAAGTTGTCTTGGACGACTTCAAGTCTGCAATTCACCATATAAATGCTGGTGTTCCCCAGGGCTCCGTTTTGTCTCCGACTCTCTTTCTCATTTTTATAAATGACCTCTTGTCTGCTACTTCTAATCCAATCCGTTGCTTCGCTGATGACAGTACCCTCAGCTTTTCATATTCGTTCCCTAGCTCACGTCCCTGCTCTTCGGCCGTAGAAGAGGAACGACATCGTATGTTAAACACATTAAATTCCGACCTGGACAGCATAACCAAATGGGGTTCAATCAATAAAGTGGAATTTAATGTATCCAAAACTCAATGCTGTCTTCTGTCTCTCAAGCGAAACCAAGACCCTCAACCATTATCCATGAATGGTACTTGTATCGCTGAATCCGAAAGAATTGCCATTCTCGGTATGTGCATCAATAACCGTCTTCGATGGAACGATCACATATTCGAAGTCGCCAAAAATGCTGCTGGAATATAACGCCCACATCTGGTCTGGTGCACCCAAGACCGTTCAGCACATTCTAGATAGGGTACAGAACCGCGCGTTAAAACTAATAGGTGATAGAGACATTGTGAACTCAATAGTCTCACTTAAACATCGTAGAAATGTCTCATGTCTGTCCCTTTTTAATCGCTTCTTTTACAAAAAATGCTCCAGCGAAATAGCCAGCTGAATTCCTCCCCTTCAAAACTTCACCCGCAATACGCGTCATGCTTCGAATGCATATCAGTTCACCCTCAAGCCCAACTTCGGACGTACTGTCAAATATAGGGATTCGTTTATAAGCCGAACAACACGTTTTTGGAACGACCTACCAGCCTCTGTATTTCCTCATCATTACAGCCTACAAACATTTAAAGCCAACGCAAACCGGCATCTCCTCTGTCTCTTTCCCCCCTTTTCCCAACCGCCCGTGCCCTGAGAACCAGTATAAGGGTATTAATAATCCCTTTGGTACGCGCAAATTATAAAAAAAAAAAAATCTGCCCATCATAGTCCTATCGCCATGAAATTAGGCCCATGTGTGCTGTTGTTGTTAGAACCAGTCCGGCTCCATATTCTGGCGAACTTCCGAATAGTCTTTCGTAATAGAGTAGTACAGTTTTACGCGTTGGGGACTGGTACTCGCCTGTTTCTAGCCATCTCATTTCACTTACCACCAAAATGTCTAGCCCATAGCGCATGAATTGATTTTCCAATTGAAGGAATCTGGCATTCTAAGGACCTTCCTCTTTACATTCCAGAAACCTATCCTTGTACGGGTACAATAGCCCAATGCCGTCAACATGTGACCGTTCCTTATCCGAGGCATAGTGTCGGTTTCTGTAGCGGGAAAATGTTCGGTAACGCAGGTTGCTGGCCCACGTTACCTAGTCTAAAATCAAGGACCTAGACAACCCGCACTTGCAATTTTAGCCAGCACTTATAAGGATTTATACGTATAGTTGCCCTGGGATCACCACTAGGAGGTAAAGCAAGCATTCCATCACGAACTTGGTTGTTGCGCTACTGGTCCAAGCCAAGTTTTGAGCAGTCAGTAGTTTCCGGATCAATCGCATTGCTCATCCCCAACAGCGTTGATCGTCGGGTCTTGACGCTAGCTGTGATGCTATCTAGCTAGGCAACTGTCCTCCGATGGTTCTGTAGTTACTCGTACATCTACTTTCGCTTCTTCCTTGATGAAGAATTTTACTTTGTTTTTAGAAACTCACACGTAGTATGTAAGTCAATATTTCACGGGAAACAACTGTTTACCTCTTCGATTCCATCCCGAATGTCTTTATTACTTTCTTCTTCTTCTTCTTCCTTTTATCAGCGAGGTTATGATCCGAAAACTAGGGATCACAGCCCTCCCACTTCACCGCATTTCTACTGATCCGCCTGTGGGGTTCGCCTATTTGACCTCAGAAAATATCGGCAGGCCTGCCGATTTTGGATCACTCGGTTACTGAGGCCAATGAAATGCCGATGTCGTCGCATTTGTCTGATCCAGGCGTTTATAGGCCTGCCTTTCCTACATCGCGATGTCTTTGAAACGTGCATTGATATTGCCTTTTTAACAGGGTTCAAATGATCTCTTCTTTGAACGTGGCAATACCAACTGAGCCGGTCACGCTCTATTTTTTGAACGATGGTTTCCTTGATGTGAAAGCTTCCACGGATCTTCGAACTTCTTATTCGATCAAGCTTTGTCACTCCTGCTGTCATGCGAAGCATCTTCATCTCAGCTGCTTCTTCATGTCTTTATTACTTTCCTTTCCTTAAATCTAACTTGACAAAAAGTATACCTAAATGTTGAGGGCATGTGGAAGGTGTTGACAGTGCAATTTATATTGTGATATGCAGGTCATTGGGGTGACTGTGCCAAAGCTTCGCGTTTTGGGGAAGTGCTGCATAATGTGAAAATTCTGTGTGCGATGGAAGTGCTATATTTGGTTGACGTGTTCGGTAAAAGTTATTGGCTGCGCATTGAAAAAATCCAACATCACGCCGATAAAGTGCAAATCCATATTCATAGAACAAATAAATAAACGTTAATTCACGTATACCCTGTTTTACAGTGCACGTTTAAACTCCATTTTTTTTTTTTTTTATAATTTGCGTGCACTTAAAGGGTTATGAATACCTTTTACATGTTTGCAAACAGTGCGGGCGTTGGAAAGGATGGCTAGAGAGAGAGAGAGAGAAATATTTTGGTGTAGTGGTTCTTGAAGCTCAATTGTTTATGCTTCAGCTATTCTTCGGGGGTGGCGTCCAGATAACTGGGGAGATTTTTGTTATTAATGTCTTTGCTTCTGATTCACAGTACTTTTTTCCGCATAACCGATGTCAAGGGCAAATCATCATCAACAGAGCGAACAATTTTTCCAGCCACATGACCAAGCTACTGCCAGTTTTATGCCTTCGCAGTAGTGTTCACAGAAGCTTTTGCAAATTATCGGACTGACTTTATATATTTCATGAGAAATAAATAAATGCTTGCTGACATCAGGATTTGAACCATGAACCATTAGCGTGGCAATTGACGACTTTACCACTACACCATTGCCACCCCCAATTTAACTACAAATCGAGTTTAAACTTACGTTTAAGACGAAATTGTGTATTTCAGTGCTGGTTTAAACTCAACCGATAGTTTAAACTGAGTTTAACTTAAACGGCCATGGATGATGGTTTAACCCAACATTTGCGATGCAAACGGAATATGTTTTCATATACACTCGATAATTTTGTTCCGTATTTGATATTATGCTAGATAATCATTACCAATTTCTTAAAAAATTGTAATCACAATAAATCCTTTTTTCCCTTAATTTTATTGGAATTTGCAATTTGCCCTCATCGTAGGAGACCTTAAAGGCGCTATTAGAACTGAATGGGACCAAATCCCATGAAAATAAAAACTCTTCCATTAAGAATCTTAGAGCTTGTAAGTAATGAGGGAGGAAGTACTCATTACCAAAACAATAAAACCGTTGTAATAAAACTCAAAATTTTGTTTCTATTTAAAAAAAAGACCCAATCCAGTCTCAACTACTTGTCGCGCGTAATTAGGAACTAATTGCAAATTACAATTAAGGGAAAAAAAGGATTTATGGTGATGACAATTTTCCTATATAATGATTATTCAGCAGCAATAACTCCTTTTTTCTATAAAAGCATTTTATCATTTATAAATAAATTGAATATAGGCATATAAGTAAAAAAATCAACCAATCGCGTTCGTTTCAGTTGGTTGAATGTCTCCCGCTTACTGCATAAGCCGTCATTCATAGGGGTTCGTTGGTATATCTGCCTGGCGAACGAATATAATACATACTGGGAGATTTCAACACAAAAGAGTTTGACATTTACAGTGACCTACAAAACAGACAAGAAAAGTTAAACCGGAGGTTAACTAAACGTTCGTTCATGTTCTACTGTAAGACACTCTCGGTTTAAGTACTTCTTTTAAACTTACTTGTGGGTTTAACTAAACCGAAGTTTAAACCTGAACTGCAACATTAGTATTGCACAGGCTTATCTTATTTACAAAAATACAAACATTTAATTACCTCACTTCACTCATTTCATTGGCTTCTACAATTAATTCCATCATAATATGAACCCCTTATCATGCATTTAAGCCCCTGTCAATAATTATTTCTTAACTCGGTTCATTTCATTTCTCCATCAAAATGTTTGTCCGTAATCTCATTAATCGAAGTAATTTGCAACTCGTCACTGCATCATCGAATCTTTGGCAAAAGTGTAAGTAAACATTTTTCACGCAATTTCACTTCGGAAATTCGCTGTCGCATTTCGAAACGGTGACATCTCGAAGGACACAAACAAAAGGTTCAGAATCGGTTGTAATTTCCGAAATGAATTCGCAGTAACACCATTACCATTACCATCAACATCACCGAAGGCTAGGAGGCATTGTTATCCTTTGGAGGGCGAAACTCAATGAAAGGAAAATCAATTGTAATCAACTAAATGAAATTGAAAGATTGCTCTATTTGTCTGAGAATTTTTGTGCCTCATTTGTTGCGGTTGACGGTGTCAAAGCTAATAGAAGCCCATAATGGGAGCAAGGGTGTCCATAAATTTTCGTTTTACCTTTCGTCGTTTTTATTTGCTAAGTTGGTTCCAAAGGCAAATCTCATAGAAAGGATGACTTTTCAGAATCGATGGAAGGATTGTTGTATATTTTTGCCGAGCATTTTAAAATATATATCTATATATAACAATAAATCTAAAAGAGGAATGACATCTATCTGTCCGTGTTGAATTTTAGCTGAATTTGAAGTTTATATTCTTTCCCTTAGTCGTTCCAATTCATTCGAATAGAATGTTCTTTTTTTAAATTGGTACTGTCTGTGCCTTTGTTTGGTATTTTTTGTGGTACTTTGTGCCGACAAGACTGGATGAAATTTCATGGGGCTTAGATGTTAACAGTAGCTTGACGTATGCAATGGACCTTTATGGGTGCACATAGACTTGTAAAGGCTGATATGGGGAAATGAAGTCGTGTGAAGTGAAACGTGAAATATGACGTGGCAACAAAGTAATTTTTCCAAAACTATTGTGTTTATAAGAGAGCTTTTGGATGAAAGTATTATTAGATAAAATGCCGCTTAAGTCATTTTACTCTATTATTTGCTTTTCAATAGTTTTACGCTCGAAAGAATTTCTAATGTCCACTGCCTTTCTTTAACTATTCTGCACACAAATTTTATTTTCTATTTTTTATATAGAGTGATATTGATGCAGTAGACTGTGTAATTGTTGGTTACCGATGTACGCAAATTCAATTCTGAGCAGAGAGTAGCAACCAATGGGTGTTTTTCTTTTTTAGTTCAGAGCAGAGCCTGAGTTGTCAATAAAAAAGTTGTGTTTCCTTTTTAGCTCAGACACATCAGAGCTCTGAATTTGTTTTTCTTTTTTCGTTCAGAGTATGCTCAGAGCGCTGAATAATTTGACCGAGCGTTCAGAGCAAAATCCTGAGCACAGCCATTTTCCATATTTGACAGGAGAGGACAAAGAAAAACAATTGAAATGGCGGACGAAATTTGATGTTCTGGTGCAGAAAGTAAATATAACATAAAAAATAACTATCAATAGATATTCTATTCATATTTTGACAGCTCAACCTATAATTGCTAATCAAATGACATCAGAGTGCTCAAGTGTGTTTCATAAATAAATCAGAGCACTCTGAGCACGCTCGGTTCAGAGCACGTTCAGAGCACGCACGATGTGCTTCAGCTCTGCTCTGAACGAAAAAATAAAAACGCCTAATGGGTACTTGAGCATATAAGAGAAATGAATAACATTGAAGTTTTTCGAACCGCTGCGCCGAAGGAAAGTTTGCCTGCCTGGTAGTACAATGGACCTTATCAAGTCTAAATGCTTTGAGGAAAAAAAATTGTCTTGATTTCACATCAGAATTATTAACTCCAGTGAGCCTTCTGCCAAGAGATAATAGTGACATAACCTTTAGTTAAGACGTATCGTTTTTGCTTTGATCCACAAATATCATTTTCTGACATGGGCAAGCAATATACTTAACCTTTACAATTAGTTGACCTTTTTCGACAAGAAGTCTTTCCAAAATGAAATATAAGGAACTTAAGCTGGTTTAGTTACCTTCAAACTTAATACAGTTTTCTTTAAACTCCTTCTTGGCTTCTTTGGCTGTTTTGTTACACAGAAATTTGACTTGGAAATACCATAGCGATAGCTTTTTTTGAGTGGGTTCATTTAAACGAATTTGTATCCACACATTGGAAGATGGTTGACACATGCACTTCACAGGCCACACGAGGTCACCTTTGCGAACTTACTATTTACTGCTTTGAGTCTTAAATAACGGCGTTACCACAAAAAGCGTTGATTTTTACAAGCTATCGCATTATTTGAGCCTAAAATATAACTTATTTTTAAGCCGATCGGTTGGTGATCATGTGTTGATCAACTACTGGAAGTGGGCAATCACGGTTCTAGAAGACGATATCAGCTGGACAAAATGTTTTCAAAACCGACATAAAAATGTGTGCGCCATTCGAAAAGTACAGCTACCTTCTATGTAGTTACTCCAATACTTTTAGGCTTTCATTTTCGAGAATTAATATATTCAAGTTACTTTCCAAAGGGTTTGCGGATGAATGGTGAACTTTCTTCAGGGCAAATCCACTTAGGTTGTAATTAATGGTTCCGCTATCTTTGCTGGGAATGCTAGAGTGTTATTAGATTCCTATCCCCTTTTCAACTTTCTTCTTACTCCATATATAATATATCTTAATATACTCGTCGTATACTTATTCCAACATTAAAATATTTTTTTTGTTGTTAACATTTTTTATATAATCTCTCAGGAAAGGCGAGCCTATAACGCTGAGATAGTGCCCCCGTACAGTACCAGCCAGGCTGACCGCATTTGCTAGTGCTGATCTACAGGTGGCGATAGTAGACTACAACAGCCCAGAAAAAGGACTTAGCAGAGATCAGTGCAGGATCATTGAGTTGCGCACACTCGAAGGTATCAATGCTACCATTGTCAAGAAGGAGGGATAATCCCCCTTCTTTGAGCAATTGACCACTTATAAAGGTTTCAAGCTCCCTTCAAGCGACAACGAGTTCACTTTTAAGTGGCTCCAGACTTTCGTGGCCAAGACGCAGGCTCCATGGGCAAACGCCGACATTCGACTCGTCGAAAAGAATGACCTGCTAGAATTCACTAGGCTGAAAGGGCGTATCCTGATACCTAGCCCTCATATTCCCAAGGAGAGAATTGAAAGAAACCTGTGGCACCTTAACACGGAGCTCCTCAGGGAAAACTGGGAGGTGCTAGAGGTAGGCGAGCACACAGATAAGGGCACAGAGATCGTGGTCCTATTCAACCATAGATCAATGCCTATGCTAAGGAAGTACAACAATAAGGTTCGCATTGGTATCACCCAGTGTAAAGTCCGACCCTTTACGGTTAGGACCGAGAGGAAGGAAAGGGGGCGGGTGACAAGGTAAGCAAACCATGAAATTTGTTCAAATAAACCTGCACCACAGCATATCTGCTAGCGCCAATCTTATCTATCTTCTAGGCGAAAGGAATATAGATATAGCTCTCGTACAAGAGCCATGGATTGCCCGTGGCAAAATTAATATTTTCAATCATAAAGATTTAGTACTGTACAGCAGCGAACCGCTAAACGCGGACTAAAAGAACAGAACTCGTATCGTAGCTAGGAAACATATTAACTTATTTCTTCTATCTACCTACAGCAACTCAGACCAGACGGTAGTAAGGCTTGACCGGAGGGGGCTCCCCCCACTGATTATCTCAGCCATTTGCATCAATGCTCATGGCCAGCTATTTGTGGATGACGATAAAATTCTGCAGAGGTGGCGGCAGTATTGTAAAGAACTTTTTAATGCACAGTTTCCCCGACCATACCTTCCACGAACCACCCCTAACTGTGAAGAAATACACGACATTACAGTCGAAGAAGTTAGTGAGGCGGTCAAATACTCAAAAAACGAAAAGCGGTTGGGCCAGACGAGATGCCCTCTGAGTTCCGGAAAAAGATGGGAGACATCGGGTTCAGATGGCTCAGAATTCTCATCTCCAAATTTGTGAGAAGTGACCCAATGCCGAATCAATGGAGGGAGAGTTACCTTCTCCCTGTATACAAAGGGAAGGGTGATACGCGAAACTGTGATAACTACCGTTCGATCAAGCTGATGTCACACACAATGAAGATCGTTGAGCGGGTATTAGGTGGCCGACGGCGAAAAATAGTATGGCTATCTGATGAAAAACATCGTGATTCCTTAAGGGATTGCATATTGTATTGGTTGACTTTGAAAAGGCATTCGACAGACATCCATGAGATCTGATATGGGTGGCGCTAAGACATCGAGGGGTTCCAGAAACCTATGTGCAGATGATCATGGACATGTACGAAGGGGCAAAGACAAGAGTAAGGTGCATCAGGGAAGCGTCTTAAGTCCTTTGCTCTTTATTACAGTCCTTGATTATCTGCTTGAAGGTAAAGTGATGTACCCCAAGGTACATCATAAGTGAGGATCCTACATCTCTGCAACGAGCACTTGATGTGTGGGTGGAAGCTCTGGAGGGAAATGGGTATCGCATTAGTTCATAAAAGACAGAGTACTTATGCTGCCCGTTCTCTGATCCACTCAAACCTATTCCAGACATTTATTTGAATGAAACAGTGCTTCGCAAGTGCGAAAAGTTCAAATATCTGGGATCTATGATCAATAGCAAAGCAACTTGTGATGACGACATCAATCATCGTGTAAGCGTAGGGTGGATGAAGTGGCGAGAAAATTCCGCTATCTTCTGTGACAGAAAAATGCCACCTAAGTTGAAGGGAAGGCTCTACACCGCAGTTGTACGTCCAGCGCTCACATACGGTTCACAATGTTGGACGATGTACAAAACGTATGAGAGTAAATTAATGGCAGCTGCGATGAAGATGCTTCGCACAACAGCAGGAGTGACAAAGCTTGATCGAATAAGAAGTTCGAAGATCCGTGGAAGCTTTCACATCAAGGAAACCATCGTACAAAAAATAGAGCGCGACCGGCTCAGCTGGTATTGCCACGTTCGAAGAAGAGATCATATGAACCCTGTTAAAAAGGCAATATCAATGCACGTTCCAAAAACATCGCGAAGTAGGAAATGCAGCCCTATAAACGCCTGGATCACACAAATGCGACGACATCGGCATTTCATTGGCCTCAGTAACCGAGTGATCCAAAATCGGCAGGCTTGCCGATATTTTCTGAGGTCAAATAGGCGAACCCCACAAGCGGATCAGTAGAAATGCGGTGAAGTGGGAGGGTTATGATCCCTTATTTTCGGATCATAACCTCGCTGATAAAAGGAAGACGAAGAAGAAGATTTGGAATTCGGGCCTAAAATATTCCCTACTTAACAGTATACAAAAACGAGTAAGGCACCTAATAGAATATCCCATATCGATGGCGGGTAAAAAACTTGCTCTGAAGAACTTTGAATAATGATCCCTTCAAATATGATATATGTATATGTATATGAAATTCCTACTTGACAGACCGATGAGTCACACTAACTTATTCTTCAGCTGGTAACCGTGCGGACATCTCTCTTTCGAAAATAGCAATTGATAGCTTTTTTAATGTGACCTAACTTAATGAAATTAGCCCCTGTCAGGCTTCAGGCTTTTGATTATTAAAGCCATAATGCATACACAAGGTATTAAATTAGAAAACCCTAAGAATGTCTCCTAAACATGAGTGCACATAAGTACGTCCAATTTGCTCAAACATAATCCTTATCAATTTGGGACAAAGTGTTGAAACACCCAAGAGTCATGTGCTTAATGTCACTGAGTGATATCCTTTTTCCCATTTCTGATTTAAAATCGAATGTATTCTTTTCCCAATGACAGAACAGATAAATCTTTAACTTGCTCAAAACAAAAACAAGGCCATCAGACTTATTTACCAAAAGCAGAAATGTCAAAATCGATAAAGATCCAGTTGTCAAAATGAAATTGATTTAAATGTCACTGTTAACAAATTTCGATTTCTCGCACTTACTTTACTCGTAAGCGCGTTGCTCCTTATAGATGTTAGACAAATAGGAGCATCAGCAGCAAGGTCATAATTTGTGAGAAGGATATCCTTTCCCTTGCCGGCCGGCTGCCGGGTGGAGAGTCCTTTGCGGCAATGGACCGTAAAATATCCTTGTGCTCAGACAAAAAGCCAATAAGCAAGAAATTTAGTTCGATTCATTGACATTAGGGTGATAGCGTTTTTTTTACACTCTTTCTATGTGCCACTGTCACTTTTTTCAGTTCATCCTTTCGGATGGTGCAATAATGAAAGCCATAAATGTGTCCTTTCGGACTGGATTTACGTTTTGGCGACGACCAGCGGAATATCATTACAAGATGAAACATCAAAATCCAATAGTCACATGCACACACTCGTTTGTCTTCAAATTAACATAGTAAAAGTGATTCGAAACTAGGGGTGTGTACATCTCCGTCATGCGAGTATAATATGGCTTTAACAGGTTCAATGGAACTCTATCCTTACACAGGATTGTCTGCGAGTAGTGTTGTGTTTAAATTATAGCGCACAAGGTACAATAATTTAATCGAATTGAAGAGAATGAGTTTTAATTGAATCAAATATTTTATAGCCGCTTGTCGGATGATAATTTTCAAGTGGTTGACATAAATTTCGAACATTGCGTGCCTTTAATGACAACCGCAAGAGGGTTTATGGCACGCGGAGCATGGCTTTCGAACGACTTTGGACTGTTGAATAAAGTGGATAATCGTATCTGATGCAGACGTCGAAAAGTGAATTTATGTCTGCGCTTGTTATTTGGTGGTCATTTTTTTTATTCATGGAGTTCGAGGTGAATGTGATTAAAATGGCGGCGGCGGCAACGGAGATTGTCGTAGAGACTGCTGCTAAGTAAGTACCAGATGGAAATTATTCCACAAAAAATATCCTTAAAAAAACTAACTTCAGACGTTCTTATTCCTTTATTCATTCATTCTGTTTTAAGCGAGAAAATGATGAATATTCCTCTTAATGATGGCTATGATGAAAATTGTTCAAGTGTAGTTAAGATTAAGGGTCAATTACACGATTAATATATGCAACCAGGAGAAAAGTTTTTTCCATGTTATTTTCCTTTAAAATAATTACGAGAAGAATTAAGTTAGACATAAATCATGGAGCTTAGGAGAGTATTTAAGTTCATCGAGGGTGACTGACACAATCTAATTCCTTTCTCATCCATTCTAGACCATCAATCATCGATCGCGTAGAAAGATTCTTGTGCATGCAATTAAAATATTTTACATATTACCATAGTGGCCATTGATATTGCTGATAAGCTTAAGTATCACTGCCGATTTTTAACAAACCAAGACAACAACATTCACTTATGCAGAGAGTTTGGGAGGCCTTTAGCTTTTCTGAAGAGATTAAAAACTGCTTTCTGCAATCAATACTGAATGTTACGTGGAACAACGATGTCCATCCATTTTGCTTTATTTGCCTTGCATAGGAGTAGTTTTCCTGATACGCTAATACTTACAGAAGGTAGGTATTAGGTTTAGTGATATATTACTTAAAATTTCAGAAAAATCGGTATGAATGGAGACGAGAAAACGTAAAACAAGTATTGTAAGGCCGGGTGAAATTCCATTACCAACACAGCAAGAAATTCTCTTCGCCATTCTCTTTAGATTTCTACATCTATTCAAGACCGTCCTAGCTAGTTATGAGAAAGACACCAGCCACAGATAATAATAATAGTCCCCCTCCATTGACAAATCGACCCGGAAACTCCACTGACTACGATTTACGGGTATGCACCTGGAATGAACAATCTCTCTACAGGTGCCGTCCATAAATTTTAATTTGTCCTCATGCAGTACACCGCAGAATTACTGCGATTCAGGAGATACGATGGATAGGATCAGAAATGCGGAAAAGACCCTGCTGCGACATTTATTATAGGAGTGGGGTTATCGTTGTCGACCAGAAGCCTACAAATCTTCACCCGGCTGTAACCAGCAGCAGAGGAACATTCCACAATATCAGCCTAATAATATGTACATACGCCCCTATCGAAGACGCTGAAGACCCTGTCAAGCCGAAATTCTATGACCTCCTGGATGGTGCCTACGGATCATGTCCAGAATATGACGTACAAATTCTACTCGGGGACTTCAATGCGAAAATTTGTAAATAAACCAGAGAATCCACACAGGAACCTGGCTACACCCACGAAGCTAAATTCAGAACGAAGGTGACAGAACATGCTCATAAGAAAGCGCTGCAGCGCAAGATGAGAGCAGCGAGAGAGGAGCACCGGATCAGAAGAAGAGAAGAGAAGAAAATTCTGTGTAAAAAAAATATGAACCACGCAGCTCTCCAGCTCGAAGAGTCTCGCGAGCGCAACAACATCTGAAATTTTTATCGAAAAGCTAAGCAGCTGGCAGTTGACTTCAAACCCGGAACACAAACGCTTGCTAACAGTGACGGCAACATCGTCACCGAAACATAGGAAATTGAAAATGTGTTTAAGCAAATAACATGCTTCCCGGTTATCTATGTGAGAACGTTAATACGAACGAGAACAACGTGTACGCATTGAGGAACGCGAGAGACCTGAGGATCCAGAGAGCGCGGACATTAAGGGGGCAGCACACCATCTTCTACATGGGATTTCACGGCTATAATAGTTTGCCAAATAGTATAAAAAATTCAGCTAACTTGCTTGTAAACGCACCGGTGACAGCCCGGTGAGTTCTTCTGATAATGTCTATATCGTCGGCGTATACAAGCAGTTGTATAGACTTGTAATACATTGTGCCTCCGATGTTGGCTTGTGAGTTCCGCACAATCCGTTCAAGTACAATATTAAAGAAGTCACATGACAGCGCGTCACCTTGTCTGAAGCCTTTTTGACATCAAAGGTCTCGGTGAGGTCATTACCGACCTTGATGGAGCAGCGAGCCTTCTCCATCGTCAGCCTGAACAGACGGACAAGTTTGGCAGGGATGTCAAAACTAGACAGACTCTATAAAGCTCTTCTCTATAGATGCTGTCGGCGGCCTTTAAATCGATAAAAATGTGGAGAGTATCGATTTGGAATTCTTGGGTTTTCTCCAGGATCTGCCGAAGTGTGAATATTTGATCGATGGTGGACTTTCCTGGCCTGAAACCGCACTGATAGGGTCCAATCAGGCTGTTGATAAAAGGTTTCAGGCGTTCACACGATATCGCAGAAAATATCTTATATGCGATGTTGAGGAGACTGATGCCTCTATAATTGGCGCAGTTGAGGGGGGTCTCCTTTCTTGTGGATCGGGCAAACGATGGTGAGGTTCCATTCATCAGACATACACTCGTCTGACCAAATCTTAGAGATGAGTTGGTGTATGCACTCTACCAATTCATCCCCAGCTGCCTTGAAAAGTTCGGCCGGTAAGCCGTCAGGTCCAGCAGCCTTGTTGGATTTTATCTTGGATATTGCTATTCTCACTTCGTTTTGGTCAGATGGACGGAAATTTTGACTATCATCTTCTATGTTGAATGGTTCATTCTGACTGATAGCGGGATGTTGGTCTTCGTCGTCGTTATATAGTCTGCAGAAGTAGTTTTTCCATATTCCCAGCACCGACTGTGATTCTACTACGAGGTTTCAATTTTCATCTCTACAGGTTTCAGTACGGGCATTGCTTCTCTGACACGTTCTTTTTACCTTTTGGTAAAACTTCCGTACATTGTTCCTGGAGTATAATTTCTCGATATTCTCAAACGTGCGCTTCTTATGCTATTTCTTCTTCTTTTAGAGAAGTCGATGTTCTTCCCGTCTCTTTTGCTCGTAGAGCTCACGAGCAGCTCTCGTCTTCCTTTGCAGCGCTGCTTTGTATGCCTCTTGTTTTGCTGCATGCACTCTCTGGCATTCTTCGTCAAACCAGGGGTTTCGCGGTGGTGGTCGAGAGAGACCCAGCACATCAATCGCGGCATTTCTGATGGCATGTTGGCAGCGTTGCCACTGGTCTTCGGCACTTGATGCTGGCGGCATAGGGGTGATTGAGAGATTTCGGGTTACGCGTTCAGCAAAGAGTCTGGCGGTCTCTTGCGATTGTAGCTTTTCGACGTTAAATTTTCTCACAATGATTCTTCTTTGTTGCTCAGATTGGGATATCCGCATTCGTACCTTGGCTACAAAAACGTAATGATCCGAGTCTATGTTGCCCGCTCGGAAGGTCCGGACATCCAGAATACTGGATCGCAATATGATTAATTTGGTTGATCGTTACATAATCATTGGACCGCCATATCTGCTTATGAATATCAAGATGAGGAGCAAGCAATGAATGTGCTTGCTATGGTGACATTTCGCTCCATAGCGAAATCAATTACCCTTCGTCCGTTATCAGACGTGACTTCCTAGATGGCGGTATCATCTGCTTTATAGCAGTCTAGGGCCTCTGCTAGTTGTTCGGCTGCACGTGGTCTGTAAAGGGACAGAACATACGTCGAAGCAGCTCGCGCAAGGTATTAACTAAGTTCCACCTAACTGGAACAATAGACGCCATCGTTGACTCCGTCTAGGGAATTCATCCGCTGCCGCCTGGAACAGGAATAAGTGCTCTAGTGGGAAAGCACTCTTCTCCACTCCCGGACGGATAATTTGATGACGACCTTTTGCTATCGGACACGGACAACGATCGGATTCCGGAACGTTAAGACCCTCCTGGACTCACTCAAGGAACGGCCTTATAACGCCAGATTCCTCCAATTAGAAAGCGAATTTGCAAGGTATAAAATAGACAACTTAGGGCTGAGCGAGATACGATGGTTCGATGCTGGGGAATTCATCTCCCCAACAAAAAGCACTGCCATGCTCTACTCTGGTAAACCAGCTGGAAGTGCACGAAATTCCGGAGTAGGACTCATGCTAACTCCAGCAGCACGTAGTAGCCTCATATCCTGGAAACCCCATAATCTGGCCTGGCAGATCGATAATAGACCAAGTTTTCACACTAACGCAAATCCTGGAAAAGCTGCATATGACAGCATTCATCATCTTGAGCTCTACTAAGAGATAGCACAATTCGGGATACCGTCGCAACTAATCCAGATGTGACACGTAATGCTGTGCATCTTGGGAACAGCTCTTTCGAACTCTTCCAAGCATGCAGGGTTCTGGTAAGGAGATGCGCTGTCATATGACTTCTTAAATATTATACTGGAGTAGATAGTGCGTAAGGCAGGTGTAAAGACTATCTTTCACAAATCCATCCAACTGCTGGGATACGCAGACGATGTTGACATCATCGGAAGATCCCGGCAAGCCGTTGTAGAGGCACTGATGATTTGAATTGATGAATTGATGACTACAACTTCGTGGTAGTTAAAAAGTTTATCTGCCTTGGAGCAAACATATGTAAACCCCAATAATGACACATTCGTAGAAATTCGACGAACAATAACCCAAGCAAACCGCTGATACTTTGGTTTGGCTAAACAACTGGGTTCACTCGTAACTCGAAGGATCAAATTAATGCTCTGTAGAACGCTCATCTTACCAGTCTTGATTTATAGTGCCGAGTACTGAACGATAAGTAAGAAACTACAGAAAATATTGGGTACTTTTGAACGAAAAATAATTTGTCGGCGAATGGAGAAAAAGATACAACCGCGAACTCTATGAGTTGTATCAGGATGTGGATGTAGTCTAAAGAGCCAAGACACTTCGACTACATTGGCTTGGCCACATCGAGCGAATGGACAACAACGCTCCCGCCAAGAGAATCTTTGAATATCAGCCCCCAGGTTCGAGGCAGCAAAAAAGACTGTACCTCCGGTATAACGACCAAGCTATCGCGGATGCCACAAAACTTGGAATTCAAAACTGGAAGCAGCGTGACCGGACCACAGAGGATGGAAGGCAGGCGTGTCTCAAGCAGAGGCTCTCCAAATGTCGGGAGCCCTTAAAGAAAGTAAGTGCTCAAACCCGTCCAATTTTAAATGATTTAAATGAATGTCAAAGTGCACATAGAGTAAATACACTATCCATTTGGCTGTTTCTAAGTGGACTCAAAGATTTCAGACTGGACATTTTTCTTCGTTTTCATTTTCGTCTTCAACCGACGACACGAGTACGAGTATGAAGACAATTAATAATTGACGAATAGCCAAGACGACCCGGGAAAGGATAGTTATATTAGTTAAGTCATCACCCGAACTATTCGAAGAAAAATGTGCGATAGGTTTCACGAATTTTAAATGACGGCCAAAGAAAAGGACGCGTTTATTTTGCGTTTGTTATAGCATAAAAAAAATTTAAAAATAGGAAGTTTAGCGAGTTTATAAAAATTATAAGAGGTGATGATTCATACTTCTGTAAGTACGACCCAGAAACCAAACAGCAAGCCATAGTTTGAAGCCCAGAAGTAGCAAGTTTCCTGTTAAAGCAAGATAACAAAAATTGGCAACAAAATTCATGATGCCGATTTACTTCAACACGGCGAATATTTTCGCTGATATTCCATTGGAAACTGGTCAAACAGTAACTGCCAATTAAGGTTTAATAAAGTTGTTGGGAAACCAGAAGAAAGGGAAACTTCGCCGCTTCTTTTTAGCCCTTGGCGACCATACTTTTTTTTTTTTTTTTGTGCCGAGAGTAGGTGAAAAATCTTCTTAAGACACCATAAAGCCCGACCAAGCGTGCTTATGGTAGTGTGAGATTTTTACTCACTAAAAAAACACCTCTCTTCAAAAGTAATACTACAACTAAGCCGACGCTTATCAAGCAGTTTTATTTTCGGTTACGATACATGTGATTTTTGGGAGAAAAAAAAATGTTCATACGAAGTTAAAAGAAATGTAGAACTTTAGTCAGGTTAAATTCCAATGATAGTTCCTGCCTTTCTCGCGACCGGCATATACTATGACGCGAGGTCAAAAGGTTTTGTCCTTTGCAGACGACGAATTGAATTATTCGCGTCAAGTGGTTGAATGAAGGGTTACAATGGCCGTGAACACGATCTTTGTGTTTACGCGCAAATTTTGTTATCTCTTCGACGACGCTAGGAATTCCCAGATCTCGATGAATATCTCCGTTACGTACATACCACGGTGCGTTGACGATCGTTCTAAGAACTTTATTTTCAAAAGTTTGTATGATGTCAAAAGCTTCAAAATGACTTATTAAACTTGAAATTTTGAGTAAAACATGAACAGTAATGTTAAATATACAGTTTAAATTAAATATTTAAAAAAAAACACTAGCAACTAACTTCATAAAACGAATGCTTACCCTTGCGCAAACTCGACATAGTGGCAACGCAAAAAAAAAATCAAACTTCAACTGATTGCAATTGACTTAATTTGACAACTAGAGAAATGCCACGTGGCTCAAAAATAAGATAATGGCTCTCCAAACTGTCCCCCCAAAAGGTTCTACCGAATTCGAAAAGATGACGTGGAAAAAAATTCTAAACTAAACGTATCACTGGTGATACCGGGGGTCTCAGGAGGTTATGATGCACCAGCAGGCATCAAACCAATTTATAAGGTTGCATTACGCACTCGCAGCTGGTTTGAAAGTTTGATTGGTTCGTACATAGCAGCACACTGGTTATACTTGCTAAGTTCCTATTGCTGCTATTGGTGCCATCGCAGTCGCAGCTGGTTTGTTAGTTTGGTTGGCTGTTATATAGCAGCACAGGATTATACTTGCTAAGTTGCTATTTCTGCTATTGGTTCTATCACAGTCGAAGCTGGTTTGTTAGTTTGGTTGGCTGGTATATAGCAGCAGAGGGGTTGTGCTTGCTAAGTTGCTATTGTTGCTATTACTTTTATCGCAGTCGCAGCTGGTTTGTAAGTTTGGTTGGTTGGTATATAGCAGCACAGGGGTTATACTTGCTAAGTTGCTATTGGTGCTATTGCGCTGAAATGCGCATTTTTCTTGTGGGAGCCCCAGTACCAGTGCAACGAATTTTAAGAAGTGCATTGAAATTAATCATCCTACTGTGTCTTTAGTTTCAGCAAGTTCATCGGAGCCAGATGTACGAGTAAGATTTTTTTTTATGAAAGGATATATGTATATATATGGATATACATTGTAGATACATATCATATGTGTGCATAAATATGTGCATAGGTAGGAATTTAGGAGCTGTAAAATGATTTGGGCACTTGCGTTTGTGGATGAAAATTTCATTTTGTCGGACTTAGACAAAATAGCCGGACAGGTGTACCTATACGCCTCCATTATGAATGCACATTAGCACTTAACATTAAGAGTTTACATTCACAGTGAATTCACAGTTATAACTGCGAATGCAAATTCACAACATAGCCCATCTCTAGAAGTCAGTTTGAGGAAATTTGCTTAGAGGAAATAATATATGTTTGCATTATTTCATATTTTTTTGGATCTGAGAAAACGTTTTATTTTTAAATTAATATTTTATTTCTTTTTTTATTGCCTAAAATAGTATGTAACTCTGCATTTAAATCTAAGTAATGGAAAAAGAGAAAATTTAATCTTATACATGCTCAGTATTAAAATCGTAAAATTATTTTCTTTCACCCCAGTAAAATGTTGTGTACATTCAATTTCTTTGAATTGACAAATTATTCCAGGCAATTATACTATATGATCGTTCCACACATATGAATCAATTATACTTGCATAGCAATAATATCATAATAATCAATACATTTGGGGCTTACAATATCATGCTTAGCAGCAGAATTTGTTTGGAATAAATATATTTGTTCTCAGCTAGTAGTACCAAACCTCCATAAGAATCTAAGCTACATAATGTATTATTTTGCGTTTCTTTGTTTGCTTGTTTGTTTGTTTGTTTGTTATTCTGTCGATCAAAACCAATTATCCGATAAAATGAAATTCCTCCAGGCATGCCAGAAGTTTAATCTGCAATAACATAGGCTATGCACCATCAAGTTGTATTGAAAGAGGGCTGAACAGGAATGTTAGCACATGCTAATAATTTTTTTTGCTTGGTACATATGATATATTTAAATCGTTAAATAAACCAAAATTATGTATGGAAAATTTCCTCACAATGAAGAAGTCTACAGAAAAGTTCAAGACGAAAGTCCACCCATTAATGTGGCTTGCAATAAGTGTTTTTTTATATATTTATATATACATATTTCCCACCGAACCTGGGTACAATAACTAAGCTCATCAACGCTGGCCTTTTCACTTTACAAATTTAAATACTGCAGAACTTCCACTTCTCTTATTCAGCTCCTAAATGGATTAAATTTACAATAAGAAAGCACCCAAATGGCATAATATTCCTCCATGGGATTCCTTGAGCTGATTTACCCCACGCTTCGTTCTATGGTTAAACCAAAATCTACATAGATGGCAAATAATTCATGCCACTTACGACGTTTACATGTCAGACAGAGATTCTGCAGTTTCTTTAAAATTACTCCGTTAATATGTGCTCTTGAATCCTCCGACACACTTAATCCATACTAGTAAGAATATTTTAACACATAAATAAGTGAGAAATGCAAACGAAAGCAGTTTTCCACGACTGGCAAAGACGAAGACAGAAAATCGAGAATAACATTTCAAAGAGGCAATCGAGGATGAATTTGGAGCCCTTGCAGAGCCACTGCAAAGAAATGTCCCGAATACCTCCGCCCTACTCTCAACCACTCAGAGAATAAAGTGAATATTTTCAAAACTATTTTCGACATATTTAATTTTCCAGTGCAAAGATATTTTGAGGAGGGCTTCTGCTTTGAGCAGATGGGAGCAATTCATGTGGTTGGCTAACAGGTCGACCCTCGCTCGGTCTAGGTGATGTGTGTTTATGAAACGAAAGGACAATGTCGTCGTTAGGTTCATTGGTCGCGTCTGTAAGTCGGAACATAGTGCCAATGCCAACCATAACATCATTTACATAATGAGATTCCTTCGAGAGGTCGTTCCATTTCGTTTCATTCTTTTTGGGTTAGGTTAGGACTTGCCACTAGCTGACGTTATCGCTTGCAATCACATGCAGAAGAAAGGAGAAAAGGAATGATTCATAAATTTTGTTACTCTAAGTGGGTGGTTGTCTTTTACTGTTTAGACGGTGCGCGTTTGTTTATTTGCTAGCAGAGGATTAACCCAATCGAAGGACACATTGATTGGCCAAATGAGTAGCGTGCAATTGCTTTCACGTTCGATAAAATTGTAATTAAGTGCTCGGTGCTATCAGATGACTTGACCTACCATTTCGTCTAATGGCAGTCAATTTCCTTTTGTTAACCAGACTTGGTTCAGTGGCGAGTGGCGTGGCGAGTGATGGGTGCGTGTAGCTAAAAATTATGCCCTTATCCGAGAACCATCTGAAAATAGTTTGTTTTGCAATTATTTCTGTTTTCTTGGGCAGTTCGCATTTAGGATTACAATTGGCGGAATGCTTGCCTTTGGAGGTGAACGTGTGTTAGTTCGCAAAAGGATACAGGTTAATGGAGCGAGTCCAAAATTAACAAAGCGATGTGTTTGTTCCCATCGAGAGTTAATTAATTAAGCACTTGATTGAATGTCCTCAGACTGAGCACGTGCATTTTTGTGGCATTTTGTTTATTACGTTTTCGGCAAATGACACCATTCAGCGTGACGTAAATGCGACTGTATCTTTGTAAGAGAAAGCAATTCAAACAAAATGTATGCGATGTAAGATAAAGCTATGAAAATAGGTCTGGGCGAATCCTTTTCGTGGATAAAAGCAATTTGGGAGAATTAAATTCGTCAAAGTTCCGAATAGTTTTACGCTGCCACATAAATTTATCTACGGGGCATTCTTTTCGCTTTGGATATCTGCAAAAGTTTATTAACGTTCACCTAATGTATTCGATAGAATAATAAGGCCTTGCGTACATATTTATGGTGAGGAGATAAGTTTGAATTTAAGGGACGAAAACTTATTAGAATTTGCTCATGTGAGATGTTTTATCACCGGCTGGAGCTTCGTATATGAATGATTGAATGAATTAAGTTCTCGGCGCTCGCTTAAAATCAGTGGAACCAGTCTTGGGTCTAAATGTGAAGTTTCTTTTCTCCAGCTAGCAGTCTCTCTGAGAGTCAGTTGCCCACAGTTCCTTAAAAAAAATATTTTGATTCAGTTCGGTATCATCGACGAATCTGCGCACCTTTTTGATCTCCACTTCTAGATAGCTTTATGAGGTGCTAGCATTGCTTACATTTAAGAAACTCATATACGTAAGTACACAAACCTCATTCCTAGTAAGCCCTTAGGTTAAGCTTACTCCTATTCCAGTGGATACAGATCCTATTGAATTTAGTTTTATAGATTTCATTCTGGTTTCGTAGCAAGACGAGTCCACCTATCTGGCGGATTATCTGGCACCCTACAAAGAGTACTTACATCTAAAAGTTTTAGTCTTTTTATCCAATTGCACGATATAAGTCAGAAATGAAGAGAAGAGATTGGAAAGAGTTATTTCTGTTGTAGTAGTTTGTAACTTAGATACTGTTGGGTTTCAGTATATGCATGAGTAGTGTCCAAACTAGTTGAGGAGAATTTTGCATTTGGTTCTTATTTCTAGTATTTTGTTTTGTGTACGTGTTGAGCTCTATTTCTTGAACGGATATGACTATTACTTGAGCCGACAATCTTCCACTTAATAATCATAACATATAACCACCACACCAGTCCACCCAAAGTTCTGGGTAACTCTGTTGATCTGGGCCTGGAGCTTGAGGTCTCGCTCTTAGTGTCTGTAACTAAGTTAACTAATTTAACTGCACCCAAAAGCAGTTCTCAAATTGTTGATAAGTACAGACAATGTACCACATGTATTGCAATTGAACAAATGAAAATACGAGATGAAAATAAGCGAAGCGTGCAATATTTCGGCAGTAGATTACAGCTGCAAGTAGATAAATTCTACCAATCTAAGCTCTTGGCGATGAAAATGCTCAAGTTAAATGTTTAAGTTTTAAGTCTGGAAGAGCGAAGAAACCTTTAAATCTTTTTAGGAATCCGATAGCATTTAGCACCACCTATTGCACGCTTAATTTATTTGCTTAGTAATTAGTTGATTGAGCATGGCAGAGAGAAGAAAACTGGAAACTAGAAACTGGATCGAGGAAAGCACTGAACTCTAGGATATGTCAGGTTTAGTTGAGGTAGAAGTAGAGTGCATCCATATAATATTATATAACTTTAACTGACCGACTGCTGGGAAAATTTCAAACGCCTCCTTCCCCTATACAAGGACAGTATGTCAAACTCTATCGAAATATCAGAGGACTCCTCGGCGTTCACGGTAATGATGCAAACTTTGTTTCCCTATTTCCGACAAGTAAGAGTTCCGTGTCGAACATTGTCGCCAAAAACCATTTTGAAAAGTGTTTTCAAACTATGATTTACTTGAGGTGTCGAAAGCCATAGATACTAAATCTACCCACACTCCAGTCAATTCAACAAATATTCAATGAAGAATGACACCATAATTTTATTGAATACAAACAACCACCTTCTCCGGAACGTGTAGCATATGCATAACATCACACTAAATATCTGTTTTCTAAACATATCCCATGTGTAAGCACGTCTGTTTGACTTTCCTGAACCTACAATAAGTTCTTTTATAGGAAAGTCAAGCACTGCCCTACTACGTTATACTTCTTGAGAGTAGCAATAAATTTCGAAAGTTATGTGCGAAGTTTTACCTTACAAGACTTTTATTAGTTTACATAGTGGCGCCACAGGAGAGACATACACGTGACTGGAAAAAGGTAGGTACGGTGAATAATTTCAGTAGGTAATGAGGTCATTTCTTATATCAACATTTGAAACTTCAATCTAAAGGAAGATTCTTAAGGAACTACTTAAGGGTAAACATGTACGTTTGTACATTCCATGTAGTTCCTGAATTGTGTGGCATAATTTCAAGCCTATCTCTTATGCTTGAAGGAACTTTCAACTTTGCGGGGAATCTACTTATGAAAACTGTAATTTGAAGAGACTGTTATGGAAATTTACAGCATTAATTTCAGCTTTGAAAATTAAGTTCAAACATAATTTGAATTGAATGTAACCTAATTCTATACAATGCGCAGTTCTTAACTCTATGTCAGCCTCAGAATATGTAACATTGATTTTGTTACCCAAGATATTTTGAGCAAGGAAACAACGTTACGTGACAGCGAGATATGTAAAATGCGCTGAAAAGTACACACAGGAAGGCACTAATTTACGTACGTGCAACAATCAACACGGAGCGTTCAAAAGCTTGTGAAAACCCCTTCATACCCATCATAACTTGTGATTGTTATGTACGATGAAATTGTTCGTGGTTGGAATTTTCTTAACATTAGCTTTCGTTATTCATTTCATTATAAGAGAATTGCGATGTAGACTGTTCAAGAAAACATGAAGATAGGAGCAGTATCAAGAAGATAATGTTATCTAATTGCAAGTCTGCTGACTGTCATTTTAAATTACTTAAAATACATCGCTCTGTCTTACTGGTACATCTTTACGAGTTCATTAAACGATAATATTTTACCTAAACATTGTAAGGGTTTGTTTTTCAGTTTCTATTCGGCTGAAGCCGCCCAAAACCTCTCCAGTGAACAGCGCAGATAGTGCGATTTCGCGAAACTAGCCAATCCAAATGGAAAAAAACAAAAATGAAAATGTTCGCTGTCAAGGAAAATTGAAGATGGGCTGATGCACTAAATAAGCCATACCTATGCAAAAATTACACAGGGGAACAAAAAAAAAATGTTCTGCGACCGTAGTGGTCTTAGATTCAATAAGGTTATTAAGTACTCTGAGTATATTTATTTTATTTGAATTGACTCTAGTTCTCATGATAAACTGAACTATAAAAAATATAAATTTGTTACTTATCTATCTTCCTTAACATGTTCTATTCTACGTAAATCGTGACAAATTATTCGTTTGAAGTTTTAAATGTGTGTTGCTGTCTTATGGAAACAAGTTATTTTCGATTCCGATAGGTTATTTAACGAAACTTAAGTAAGAATATGAAAATATCAAACTTGTTTTAGAGAAATCAATAAACTGAGCATTGATTTGTGTAGATTTAAAAATGTCAATTTTGTTATTGGATCAGCAAGGTGGTTACACTAAATACACCCTGTTTTCTTTATCTATGGGACAGTTGTGCAAAAAATGAACACTATAGTAGAAAAGATTGGTCGCCGAGAATAGCTATGACTGTGGGAAAAGCTAACAGCCTTTACGTCAAGGAAACCATTGTACGAAAGATAGAGCGTGATCGGCTCAGCTGGTATTGTCACGCTCAAAGAAGAACTCATTAAAACCGTGTTAAAAAGGCAATATCAATGAACGTTCCAAAGACATCGCAAGGCAGTAGAGGCAGTCCTATAAACGCCTGGATCACACAAATGCGACGACATCGGCATTTCATTGGCCTCAGTAACCGAGTGATCTAAAATCGGCGGGCTTGCCGATATTTTCTGAGGTCAAATAGGCGAACGCCACAGACGGATCAGTAGAAATGCGTTAAAGTGGGAGGTTAATGATCCCTTGTTTTCGGATCACAACCTCGCCGAAAAAGGAAGAAGAAGTGGGAAAAGCTAACATCGTTTATAAACCATTGATATTTGGAGGAAAAATTATTTTCCGGCAAAACCAACTATCTATTGACTAAGCTTAATATAATCGTAAGTAGTTTTCCTCCGTGGTACGTTGTGAATTCTGTTTTCTACAAGTGTTTATTTGTAAAAAGATTTGGGTATGGATATTTTTCAACAAGCTATGTACAATACTTAATATTTGCACTATAAAAAGAAGTTTCGCAAACAATGTTTTAGTAAAGTAAACAGCCCCGAAATGTATTCGTGAAATTGTAGAAAATGAATTAATTATTTCGGGTTTATTGGACTACAAAAACTTTTCTATGTGGTTATACGTCGTGATATTATGTATTTTGTAATATATTAGTCCTAGTAATGGTAAACGGCTAACAAAGACCTCATAGGAGCAGCATCTTCCGATAGGTGTTGGTCCGCTAACTAACTAGAAAGAGCCACTGCAGCTGAACAACTTGCAGCTCTATTAATAAGTCCTACTTCTACCTCCTCGTAGTGCCATCCGGGAATTTCTCTGAAAATTGCGAACAGAAGAGGATGAATGGCGAGCCTTCTGTACCACAAAACAGGATAAGTATCAGTTGGTCTGTGGCCCAGTGAGCCGCAACCGTAAAAAAAATTATTTCTCCGAAACGGAAACTAACGCCTCGGGGACAGACGTATGATTAGATGACGACCTTTGACTATCGAACATGGACAACGATCGCATTGCGGAACGTTAAGACGCTCCTGAACTCACTCCACACAAGCCACATAACGCCAGATTCCACCAAATGGAACGCGAATTCGCTCGCTCTAAAATAGACATCTTAGAGCTGGAGGTAAGATGGTTCGATGCTGGGGAATACATCGCCCTAACAAAAAGCACAGTCATGATCTATTTTGGTAAACCAGCCGGAAGTACACGGACGTTCGGAGTAGGACTGGTGCTAACTCCAACAGCACGAGGAAGCCTCATATCTTGGATACCTCACAGTGACCGGACATTGACGGCTAGGTTCCACAGTAGAGTAAGAAAAATTACCGTCATACAGTGCTATACTCCGACACAAGACGCAACTGAGGATGAAAAGGACAAAGTTTACGCGTTTGCCCAAGTGGTAAGTGGTTAGTGTGTCGGATCATTGCACGTGAGGTTCCAAGTTCGAATCCCGGAAAACACCAAAAAGTCTTTTCACGGTCCCACCTCTCGCGAATGTCTGACAAACATCCGAGTATTTTTGTCTCGAAAAAGCTTCTCAAAACAAATTGCCCTTCGAATAAGGCACTAAACTGTAGATCGCTTCCATTCGTATGAAAAATATAAAGCACACAACATGAGTGGTTGCGAGAAGCTAGGCCCTGACACGTAAAGAGCTGTTGCGTCAAATATTTATTTTTTTTTTACTACCAAATGCCTAATAAGGACATCGTAATGGTGATGGGGGATCTCAATGCCAAGATAGGTAACGACGACACTATGCTTAAACACGTGATGGAAGTTCACGGCCTTGGAGACCGTAATGATAACGGTGACCGGTTTGTGGACTTCTGCAATACCAACCGCTTAGTCATTGGAGCTACGCTGTTTAAGCATAACACCTGCCACAAGAGCAGTTGGGTCTCTCCTGATAGGCAGCGAACATCCAACCAGATCGACCACATTGCGATCAGCCGCCGCTTTAGAATTTGTCTTCTGAACGTCTGAAACAGACATGGCGCTTACATCGGACTAGAACGAGATCACCATTTCGTGTTAGCTTATATACGTCTTCATACTGCATCCGTCAATAGCACCCACTCAAACTTACTTAACATCACCAGGTTTAATATCGATAAGCTCAAAGAAGAAGCAATCAGCAGCACAATGCAGGAGAGCACGGATGACCACTAGAATGTTGTGAAAAATGTTTTTTGCAGCTAGGGCACGCACCTATGTCGGTAAAAGGCAAAAATACCATCGCACATGGCTATCTGCAGAAACCTGGAGATGAATCGATGAGCGTACAGCAATCAAGGCTCGGACTGCAGTAGCCTCAGCAGTAGAGAGAACCGAGCTACAAGCGCAATACCGTACGAAAAAGAAAGAAGTGCAGTGTGGAGTGAGACGTGACAAACGTCATTATATCAATTCATTGGCTTCGAGGGCTGAAGGAGCAGCAAGCAAGTGCGACAGTGGAACTATTTATAGAATCACTAAAGAGCTCACTGGTAGGACGAGGATCAGCTCACTAGATGGAGAGAACATTTTGCTACAACGCTAAATAACTTAGACGATGGCGTTATGGTCTCGAATTCGAATGAGCAGTTTGAAGCAACAAATTCCCGAATTCGCACCGTACCTCCCAGTAAAACTGAAATAAAAACAGCAATCAAGTACGTCAAGAAGAACAAGGTGGTGGATATTGATGGCATCCCTGCCGAACTATTTTAAGCGGCGCCAAATACATCGGCAGCTTTTTGCACCCTCTAATACGGAGAGCTTGGGATAGTAAACAATTTCCTGAGTGGTGTAAAAGGGGGATGATCATTAAGCTTCAGAAAAAAAAGAAACTTGACGGAATTCGGAGGCCGAACTTTTCAAGGCAGCTGGGGATGGATTGGTAGAGTGCATACATCAACTCATCTCTAAGATTTGGTCAGACGAGTGTATGCCTGATGAATGGAACCTCAGAATCGTTTGCCCGATCCACAAGAAAGGAGACCCCCTCAACTGCGTCAATTATAGAGGCATCAGTCTCCTCAACATCGCATACAAGATCTTTTCTGTGATATTGTGTGAACGCCTGAAACCTTTTATCAACAGTCTGATTAGACCCTATCAGTGCGGTTTCAGGCCAGGAAAGTTAACCATCGATCAAATCTTCACACTTCGGCAGATCCTGGATACTCACCACCTCTTTATCGATTTCAAGGCCGCCTATGACAGCATCTATAGAGAAGAGCTTTATAGAGCCATGTCTAGTTCTGACATCCCTGCCAAACTTCACCCTGTCGGTAATGACCTCACCGAGACCTCTGATGTCAAAAAAGGTTTTAGACAAGGTGACGCGCTGTCATGTGACTTCTTTAATTTTGTACTTGAACGGATTGTGCGGAACTCACAAGCCAACACCGGAGACACAATCTACTACAAGTCTGTACAACTGCTTGCATACGCCGATGATATTGACATTATTGGACGAACTCAGCGGGCTGTCACCGGTGGGTTTGCAAGTATTGAGGCGGAAGCGGCCAAAATGGGTTTAGCGATAAACGAGGGCAAAACCAAGTATATGCTGTCAACAAGAAGGGAAAGCCAACACCGACGAATTGAACAAAACGTCACAGTAGGCAGCTATAACTTCGAGGTAGTAAGGGACTTTGTCTACCTTGGCTCTGCTATAAACTCTGAGAACAACATCAGCGCAGAAATCAATCGAAGAATAACTCTTGCCAATCGCTGTTTTTTGGGCTTATACGGCGATTCAACAGTAAAGCCCTATCTCGAACTATTAAGGAGACTCTGTATAAGACCCTGATCATCCCAGTCCCGCTTTATGGACTGAAACATGGACTTTATTAAAAGAGGATGAAGATATCCTTGGTCGCTTCGAGAGAAAAATTCTTCGTAAGATTTTCGGTCCCGTTTGCGTTGACGGGTTTTGGAGGAGAAGATTCAATCACGAACTATACGAGCTGTACAGCGACATCGACCTAGTCAAAAAACTGCGTATTGGACGTCTGAGATGGCTACGATATATAGAGCGAATGGACACCAACCCTCCGGCCCGCAAAGTCTTCGAATCTAACCCCGAGGAACGACGCAGTAGAGGGAATCATCACCGTAGGTGGCGCGCACAAGTTCAAGTGGACCTCGACCAACTTGGAGTGCGCAACTGGAGGCAATTACCTAAGGACCGAGCTAAATGGAGAGGCTTGTTGGTTGAGGCCCAGGTTCACCCCGAACTGTAGCGCCACCTAAGTAAGTAAGTAAGGAATTCGGAAACTGCAGAGGTATTTGCGTTCTTCGAATCAAAGGGCATTTAGATTCGTGCTGGATCCTCCTGCATCGACCACATAAATACTTTACGGATCATAATCGAACAAGGCTACATACGAGGGCGGTAAGTGTCACTTCTTACACAATGGCAAGGTGTCGGAGGATTTTGAAGTCCAACGTGGAGTACGTCAAGGGTACATACTGTCTCCACTATTGTTCTTGGTGGTTATCAGAGATATACTCCGAGCAGCATTGACGGAAGGCAACTATGGAATTCATTGGACTATGACATCTTACCTTAAGCACCTAGATTACGCTGACGATGTTTGTCTACTTCCACATCGAATAATGGATCTTCATTTGATGGCCCAAAGTTTAGAAGGCGAGGCAAACAAAGAGAGACTTAAAATAAATACAGCCAAAACAAAAGCTCTGAACACTTCTAATACCCGCGCTGAACTTAACATTGCCAGACAAGAAGTCGAGAAAGTTGATAACTTTCGTTATCTAAGTGTGGTCTCGGCTTATCGCGGCGGCACAGAATTGGATGAGTGCAGCAGAATCCGGAAGGCTAAAGCTGCTTTCGGAATGCTATCCAAAATCTGGAGAAGCAATGTTATCAGCTTAAGAACCAAGCTACGACTGTTCCGCTCCAACGTAGAATCCGTGCTGCTTTATGGGTGCAGTACTTGGAAGGTGTACACTATTAACACACGCAAGCTGCAAATCTTCGTAAACAAATTTTTAAGGATCATCTTGAGGATTTTTTGTCCGGACCACATCTCCAACGAACAATTTTATACGAGAACGGGCCAAGAACCTATAAGCATTACTATACGAAGAAGAAAATGGCAATGGATTGGACACACCCTACGGCGCGAAGACAACTCCATTGCGAAATACACAATGCAGTGGAATCTGCTCACCCAGGCAGGCAGAATAGCGGGACGCCCAAGGCAAACGTGGCGCAAAACAGTTGAAGAGGAATCGAGTTCTTTAGGAATGAGTTGGAGGCAGCTCAAACGCGTTGCAGAGCTCCGAACAAGATGGCGCGCAGGCGTGATTGACGCCCTATGCCCCGCGAGGGGTTAAAGGATCTAAGTAAGTATCTTATTGCACATTGAAATAAATAGAAAATTGAGTGCAATAAACAGCGTTTCTGAAAAATATTCACGATTTTCATGTAAATTACCTTCTAATTACTTCTGAGGCAGTCGAGACATCGTTAAGGTCAAAAGTAAATAATGAAATAACTCCTCTTAACACAGATGTTTTAAAATTGCTGCACTCTGAAAATATGGTAACGGCATCAGAATTACATATAAAGAAAACTCTCAGCAGCTCCATCAGTAGCGATACAAGTAATTTGATGATACTAGCAGTCTTGATAATATCATATTTAGGTCTATGATAATGTGTGTCTATTTTATATTTTGATACCTATTTCACAGTTTTAAATTTATTACTAATACAAGTGAATTGTTTGATTTATACAAATAATTTTGTGCCGCTAAATTTGCAAATTCACACACTATGCAGCGGGTCAATTGAATATGCTAAGTGTACGATCCATTTAAGAATGACATACTTGTGTATATGTAGGTATGTATACTGCTCTTGGAGTGAGTGACACACAGTCAAAATATAAATACTAGGAGGAGCATATCGTTAAATTTTTGAAAAGTATTGTACCTAATAAAAAAACATGAAAACACATATTTAGCCGAATTTATTATATTAAAAATGGTTAAAGTGTCTGTACGGGTGTGATACAACAATGTAAATAAATTATAGGGAGGGGGTATGAATACTGTTTAACATCTTGGAAATACACTTGCAGAGATTCCCACAACCAGTTTCCATCCCATCCTCACCACTTCTCTCAAGTCTGGGCACTTTACTTGTTTTTTTTTTTTTAAATGTAGATAATTACGGTACAAAGGTGATAGGCAAACAAAAAATTACAAAAACACACAGACTTAGCCCCAGGCGCCTGTCTGACAGTTGTTTTTTTTTTTTTTTTTTTTTTATTAGGCGCAGCAACGCACGCTGGGTGCCAGCTAGTAAATGTATAAATCAGTTTTAATAATTATATTTTATTGTTTCAAACTAATTTCCTAATGTGGTGACTTTGAGCCACCACCTGGGTGCATTAGGGAAATAATTGACCTGGGCTGATTAGGGTTATGCTAAGAGATTTTCTTTTTTTTAACTAACCATTTTTTTGTAAAACAAACTGAAAAGTTTGGTGAGAAATTCAAGCTATAGAGGGGTCGAGATAGAGGGAGTCGACTGTTATTTCATTCACATAAGGTAATCAACAAAAGCAATTACCTGCAAGTATCGAATTCCCACTGTATACCCAGGTAAATATTTTTCTTACAATTCCTCAACAAGTTTAAACTTATCGGTCACCAGCTTTTAAGAAATGAAATCTCACAATCTGTTACAAAATAAAATAAAAATCGTTATTCCTCTTCACCTCGAACAAGTTTTTGCACTTTTCAACAGAACATTTCCTAAGTTCCGCAATACTCGTACAAAAAAAATTTGCGGAACAACTACCAATGACTGATAACAAAAAATAAATAAAAAATAATAATAAAAAAATGGAAAAAGTTGTACAAAGGGGACACCCGGGTTTGAACCGGGGACCTCTCGATCTGCAGTCGAATGCTCTACCACTGAGCTATATCCCCATAAATTTCTCCTTGAAGTATTCCAGACATGATTTGTTGACTCAAATTAATTATATAGCTTTATTCTTGTAAATTTATATTTATAGCGCTGTTATCAATTTTCGTAGCATTTTTTTTTATTAATGATTAACATTGAATGTGGCACGCCTGTGTATGAAATGAAAAGAATATTTATGTGATACTCATATTTCATTGATGTAGAATGCACATTTCTTAGTAATTTTATAGACTTATCCCTGAAAGAAATAATCCTGGAAGTTATAATTTAAATGTCAACTCAAATTTATTGGATATTCTCGTCGTAATTTGAGGTATGGTAAAATAATTCATGAACACATTTGTATATTTCTTGAAATTATGTAGGCGAATTGAAGAGTGATATATTAAACGAGATCACTGTCCCACCTGTTTGAACCAGGTGGGGAAGATTGGGTGACATTTACGAAATTATAGCAATTTAATATTCAGAAATATTACTAGATGTATAAGTTGATATGTTATACTAGCAGAATACAAAATTGTTTCCGGGAGAATTGAATTATGTGTTACGATGAAGTTCTTGAATGAATTTGTATTCAACACGCAATATGACATAATGGATGCTAAAACGATTTCACAAGAGAATTCCAAACTTGTGGGTGCTGTGCTGTTATTTAAGATGACATTTGTAGTTAAAAAAATATTTTGGGATGATTATACAACGTTGTTTTGTATTACATCTTGCATGTGAAAGAGTACTTTTGGCGTTTAATTTTCAATTCTGTTGCTAAAAAATAAATCCTGAAAGCGTAGTATGCAGTTTTGCATGGAAAAAATATGTATATTTGGAAAAGGTAGAGTTACCTAGAATTGACTGACATCATAATGACGCTTCTATGTATTTACATGAGTTCTAAAAATTCTTTGTAAATTATTACCCAGCTTTATAATAATTGCCAAGAGTAAAAAAATTATGAGAAAAATATTTTTAATTATACCTTTACCTACATATCCGTATCTTGAAGAATATTTGGAATAATCTTGACCAATTACTATGAAACCCGAAAACGTAGGTTGCTCAATTGGCAGAAGCTTTCGGCTTACTTCATATTTTGAGTCTATGTGCTTCAGCAATACGGAAGAAACTTTTAAACACTTAAGGTACTTAATTTGAACTCAGCCGACACAGAAACTATCGGTAGCACGATTACTACACGATTACACGATTACAAAATTTAAGTTTTTCAAGCACTGGTGGATTGATAGATGCTGTTCATGAACCCAGTCTTAAGATATGCTGTGTAAATGAGGGAAGGCTCAGTAGATTAGGTTCAGAATGGCACAGAAACTTCGACCAGGCAATATAAGTCCAAAATAAAAGCACAAAATAGAAGTCCGATAAAGTTCGCCTTCGAGATGGATTTTGAATAGTTTTATATTGGAAATATCCACGTTTTTACTATCCTCGCTAGACACTAGCTAAAACTTCTTTTTTCAGTGGCCTCTTCCAGACAGTTTTCAGTCCCCTGTGTTAGTGTATTGGAAAGGGTCTGTCCGGTTAAGCATGTAAAAAGTGCCCCAGCGTTTAATTACGTGTTATTGTTATGTATTTATTGGTCTTTGGTTAAAAGATCTTCACACCCAATCTTGGAGCTCTTTTGTTTATTAAATTGTATTTTAATTGAAAATTAAGGAACATAAAATGATGGAAGATACAAGAACAAGATGCAAAGGTGACCGGTGTGTTAATTGTGGAAAAAGTATAAGAAACGATAAGAGTCATGACTTAGTTGTCAAATAAACCTATTCTACAAATAAAATGCTTTTTTTTATGTTCCACTTATTTGACACCTTTGTAATTTTTACATGTAGTAGGTACTTAATAAGCAATTATAATAAATTTGTTTGGTAGGTGTCACTTCAGGGGTAAGTACAAAAAGTCACCCCCAAAATATATACATATATACATTTATTATCATTTGTAAGTGAGCAAAAGATATATATTATAGTACTCACTAGTGTCTATGTGCAATTTCAATTTCATTAATATTTGTCAAGTAGTTAATTATTGACAGTAGAGCCCCAAGATTGGGTGTGAAGATGTTTTAACCAAAGACCAATAAATACATAGCAATAACACGTAATTAAACGCTGGGGCACTTTTGACATGCTTAACCGGACAGGCCCTTTACTGAGACCGTCATATTTAAGATTAATTGTCACTGGCTGTTTTCTTTCATAATGAAATGGCGATGTGTATGCAGAAAAAATTGAGCAACTTTTACCAAATGCGAAAGATAAAGAATATCATTGGTGCTACCAATAAATCTTATGTTCGTATTAAGGTCCCAAATGTACTTAATTATTACTTCACCAACTGCAACAATGATTGCGAAACAAATATCGCCTTAAATGTTGCGTGGAAGCAATCCAAAGAGCGGCATGGATAAACACTCCTTCTAGAAGCTACAAGATCAACCACAATGAAAAGTATCCCAGAGAAATCATTGAACTGGTGAGGGAGAAACGAAAAGCACGAAAGAAATGGTACATCACTCGTGCATCGCAGCATAAAACGGTCCTTAACCGACTATGCAATCGCCTTGGAAGTACTTACTTACTTACTTAGATGACGCTACAGTCCGGGGTGGACCTGGGCATCAACCACCAAACCTCTCAAGCTAGTGCGGTTTCGAGCCAGCTGCCTGCAGTTGCGCACGCCAAGTTGACCGAGCCATCCTAGTCGCTGTATGGTGAACTCTTCTGGCTAAGTCGATGTCCTTGTACAGGCCATATAGTTCGGCATTGTACCTTCTCCTCCACTCACCGTCTATGCAAACGGTACCAAAGATCGCTCGAAGAACTTTTTTCTCGAAATAAGCAAGGGCATCCTCATCCGGTTTTGTCAAAGCACATGCCTCTGCGCCATACAGCAGGACTGGGATGATTAGTGTCTTTTAAAGAGTTACCTTAGTAACTTTGCTACTCAATTGCCGTTTTAGTCCATAGAAATAACGATTGGCAAGAGTAATTCTTCGTGTAATCTCCCTACTGATGTCATTTGCGGAGTTCACCATAGAGCCTAGGTAGACAAAATCCTTTACTACCTCAAAATTATATCTGTTTATTGTGGCGTTCTGTCCAAGACGCCGATGTTGGGTGTCCTTTTTTGTAGACAGCATATATTTTGTTTTGCTTTCATTGACCGCTAGACCATTTTTGCTGCCTCGATCTCAATACTCGTAAATGCCCCATTGACGTCCCGCTGAGTTCTTTCGATTATGTCAATCTCATCGGCAGCGAGTAGTTGTACAGACGTGTAAAAGATTGTACCTCCGGTGTTGGCTTGTGAGTTTCGGACAATTTTTTCAAGTATACTATGTTAAAGAGATCGCACGATAGCGCGTCACCTTGTCTAAGACCATTCCTGACATCGATTGGTTCGGTGATGTTCTTACCGACTTTGATGGAGCAGCGAGAGTTCTCCATCGTCATTCTGCACAAACGGACGAGCTTGGCAGGGATGCCAAGACTAGACATGGCTCTGTATACCTCATCTCCATACACGCTATCATAGGCAACTTTGAAATCGATGAAGAGGTGGTGCGTATCGATTTTATATTCATGGGTTTTTTCCAAGATCTGCCGTAGTGTGAATATTTGGTCAATGGTTGACTTTCCCGGCCTGAAACCGCACTGCTAAGGACCTATCAGGTTGTTGTTCTCATAACACGGCAGACAGGATCTTATATGCGATGTTGAGGAGACTTATACCTCTGTAATTGGCGCAATTCAGAGGGTCTCCTTTCTTCAGGATCGGGCAAACGATGCTGAGGTTCCATTTATCGGGCATACTTTCGTCCGACCAGATTTTATAGATAAGCTGGTGCATGCTCCTTACCAACTCATCTCCGCCTGCCTTGGAAAGTTCAGCGGCAAGGCCGTCGGCTCCAGCAGCTTTGTTGGATTTGAGTTTAGATATCGCTATCCTCACTTCATTCTGATCGGGTTGACGGGAATCTTGACTGTCATCGTCACTGTTGAATGGCTCATTCTGCCTGACAGCTGAATATTGGTCATCATCAAGTGCTCCTTCTATATTCTCAGCACCGACTGCGGTTCTACTACTATACTATCATTTTCGTCCCTGCAGGCTTCTGTTCTGTCCATGAAACCCTGTCATGTTCTTTTTACCTTTTGGTAAAATTTTCGAACATCATTCCTGCAATAAAGTCTCTTAATCTTCTTGACCGAGCGCTTCTCATGCTCCTTTTTCTTCTTTCTGAGAAGTCGATGTTCCTCTTTTCTCCTTAGAGATATTGTAGTATTCCGGAATTTAAAAGCAAAAAGATAGCGACCTACCTTGCAAATCTTTCCGGTGAAAGAGAATCAAATTATTTGCTTTGGAAAGCGCTAAAAGGCATCCGGAAACCTCAAATGCAAGCGATAGCAACTGAGCCAAGAGGGACAAAGAAAAGGCAGAACTTTTTGCTTTGCACTCAGGAGAAATGTTTAAACCGTTCGACGGCCCTTCGTTAACACCCGACTCCCCAGTCACGACATCTGGCAACTTTAAAGTAAAAAAATTGATTGAACTGAGGAAAGTGATTAAAAACTGAAAGACGAAAAAAGCTCCATGTCACGATTTGATAATGGCGCAGGTAGTCAAGGAATTGCCGAATAAAGCTCTTATCAAACTGCTCTGCTCGAAGAAAAAAAGATTTGTTGTTGTGTATTTTTTGACGTCTCACAAGCCTTCGATAAGGTTTGGTACGAAGGCTTGCAACTACTACTGCCACGGTTACTCTTTCTAATCTTACGATCGTACCTCACCGAGAAACTCTTTCGTGTTAAACACGGAAATGATTACTCTGACTTCAAGGAGATTGCGGCCCAAGTCCCACAAGGAAGTGTCCTTGGCCTACTTCTATATGTATATACTCTACACGCGTGATATCCCGCAGGAAAGAAACTGCGTCGTCGCCAACTTTGCGGACGATACGGGGATATTACCAACGGGCGGTACTATTGAAGCAGCAACTGGAAAGCTGCAACATGCTATTAATAAAGTCCACGCTTGGACGAATTCTTGGCATATTGTGATGAAGGAAAAGGAATCTACTCACGTCAACCTAACCTACAAAAAAGTGGATAGATTACCTGTATATCTAAACTCGGCTCAAATATCCTTCGCGAACGAACCAAAATATTTAGGAATGACTCTGGATATCAAGCTTAAATGTAAATCGCAGGTAACAAGAAACGCGACGAGCTCGAAAACAAATACCGACAAATGTACGGGCTACTCGGAAAACATTCGAAGTTAAGCCTACATAACAAACTGCTTATCTATAAAAAAGTGCTAAAGCCTGTGTGGACATATGGTATACAACTTTGTGGTTGTGCCAAGAAAAGTAATAGAAACATCATACGAATTTTTTAAAATAAAGTTCTTAGAACGATCGTTAACGCACCGTGGTATGTACGTAACGAAGACATTCATCGAGACCTAACAATTCCCATTGTCGTCGAAGATATAACAAAATTTGCGCGTAAACACAAAGATTGTGTTCATGGCCATTGTAACTGCACCGTCATTCAACTACTTGATGCGAACAATTCAATTCGTCGTCTGCAAAGAACAAAACCTTTTGACTTCGCGTCATAGTAAATATATGCCGGTTGTGAAAAACGCAGGAACTTTTATTGGAATTTAACTACATACGAACATCTTTCTCCAAAAATCAGGAATCTCGTAAGCGAAAATAAAACTGCTGGATACCTAAGCGCTGGCTTAGTTGTAGTATTAATTTAGAAAATAAGTGTTTTTAAGTGAGTAAAAATCTCACACTATCATAAGCAAAAATAAGCATTTGTAAAATAGTGCCTTTATTATAATATATTGTAGAATGCATCATAGTGAAAATTGCACTACGAACTTCCGCCATCGCTATCATATCGTATTTGGTGTCGTAGTGATAGTTATGTGACGAATTTTGAATTTACAAGTCTTGTGATACTAATTTAAGAATTCGTAGGGCAATGAGTTGTGCGTTTATCTGCAATGTTGTCTGAAAAATATATAGTATTGTAGCCTGAAAAAAGAGTTGTAAAGCAATTAAATCACTTATTAAAATACTTAATTTGTTAACCTTAATATGTAGGTACCTTCTTTTTCTTAAACTAAGAAACTAAAGTTTCTATAAAACGAAAAAACTAATTTCTTTTTTAATTTAAACAATATTAAAAAATAATAATGCGTATTTCGTTGACTTCAGTATTAACTTTAGTATTTAGTCAATTTCTCTTAAACAACTTTTACAATAACTTTGAATTTTTCACAGCTGGAACTACTCGTAGGTCAGCATTTTGTTTTACTGGGTTCTGCGAAATGTTTCAAATCTTATCTTATTCTCTTCATTGCACAATATATTGCCTATATATCATTTCAGCGACCGGTTTCGTTTTCTTGGTGAGCTAAATGAGGATTCGGCCACTTCTTCTACTTCAGGGCAGTTGGGGGATCGGGGGGGTATATCAGTTGATGATTTAGCTACACTGGGTGTCTGCACTGCATAGTAATAGTGGAATATATAAGCGAACTCCTCACTGAAAGCAAATTCGATGCGGAAATACATAGGTATTAATTAAAAAAAAAAAAAGCTACTCAAACATTGAACTTTACCAGTTTTGCTAATTTGGTTTTTTTTTTTTTCCGTACGTATAAGTTCGCCTCAATTTGTTGAAATTAGTAATAATAAAATTACTGCTCTGCAGTAATATTATAAGTTAACAATTGTTTTGGCCCGTACTAGTATAAAAAAGATACGATAAGAGCAACAGCAAATTTCAAATACATAACATCGACGAGGTATAATTTTATGCATAAGAAATACCAACTTACGTGTTTACCGGTTAAGCGCGATAGTTTGTAGCATAATCAGTCACGGGGAGGACCCTGAGTTCAAGCCTCGGCCACAGCGGATTTTTATATTACTTGGCCTAAAGTCTTCCACAAATAATTGTCGGTGAAAGCCGCAGCAGAATTGGTTAATTGACTTGAGATTTCATCAAATCGAAATTGGTCTAGTAGTTTTTAAATCTATAGGGCAGACACATACGAATATTGCCTCTTATTTATATAATATGTAGATAAATTGAAAAAAACTAGATCCTGCATAACTACTTTTAAAAGTACGTTTTATAGCTGGGAAAAATATAACACACACAACACGAGTGGTTGCGAGAAGCTAGGCCTAAGCCTTTCATTGGCTGTTGCGCCAAATATATATGTACGAGTATGTGTCTACTAAACTAGTACGAAGTTGGGTTTGGGACTGCCCAAGGAAAATCTAAATTGGCAGAAAAAATAAACCCTCTTTAAAAAAAAAAATACAACAAATGGGTCAGCTTCAGGCAATTGGATCTGAACCTTCACCTTACACATTTGCAAATAAGAAATGGAGAATGCTGCAACAGACAAACTGAAAAGTATCCATTCATCGTCCCAACTAAAACCCTATGGCACTTTGCATGACTTCCTTTTAATTCAACTTCCTTGAAGAAACCCTTCAAATGCATACAAAATTAACATAATAAAAACTAAATAGAGAGATAGGAGAAACCAAATTAAAAATCATTTAACAAAAATGTCCACAAGAAAGCGTTTACATGGAACCGTCGTTCCATCGTTCCATCGCATCCCCTAGAAGCATTTGAAAGTCACTTAATTGTATTACGGGTGCGTATAAGGAAAGAAGTTATCATTGTGCAGTTTAATGTAACGATGCCAACAAAGGGCATCATCATAACCTCAGAATGTCATTTGCGGTCATGTCATTTTATTCCCTATTACTTCCACACCAAACACACAACACGATGCAGTTTTTGTAAAATAATTGAAAGTGCAGAACTTCCCTCCACATTTTCATTCCCTAGCAAGCATCTGCATTCAATGCTGTCCTTTCTTAAATGTAAAGTACTGTTTGTAATTGTGAAGTGGGTGTTGTTTTAGGAGTTGCATTACGTGCTGTGCCATGTTTTGGGTTTAAAACATGGCCATCCCATCCTACTACCAATTACACCACATATGTAGCTGTTAGGTGGCAACACATGGTGTAGACAACGAAGTACTGAACAGTTTGTTAGTGTCGAAAACTAGTTATGTTAGTTTTTTGTTAATGTGAAATTAGCTAATTATATGTAAAATTGTGTAAATAAATTGCAAACCTTCAACATTTCAAAAGAAGATCATATGTTGTTTTTTTAATATTTTAATTACAATAAGGGACTTTTTTATTGTATTAATGAGCGCGAGAAGCACTGCAACAATAAGTGCTTTTACTAAATAATAAAAAATTAAAGTTCAGTAAGACTGGTCAACACGATTTTTTGCCGTTAATTAAGTTATACTACTACTGTACTACATCGAATTGTCTAAATATACGACAAAATGTATAAAGGGTGAGCCCACAATTTATGTGGAAGTTTTCATTAAATTAAATACACATTTATTACGAAATCAATAGAAGATAGAATCAAGAACTTTATTGATTAATGAAGTTCGGTTCATGGCAATTATGAATTGATTTCAAACAGGACATTCAAGCTGAAATTGTGGTTATTGACCCACTTATTCTTCAAAAAGTCATCGATAATTTTGATCTTAGGATGGTCGCTTGCAACAGAAGCTTCGGTATTTGCATGAACAATGCTGTGCTCTACTCATAATTGCCATGGATTGAGATTTTGTATTCAATAAAGTTATATATTTATTTTGTAATAAATGTGTGTTTAATTTAATGAAAACTTACACACTAGCTGTTGGCTCACCCTTTACTTGAAATTGGTTACTGGCAGTCTATCGCGTAGGAGTATTATAACTACCTTCACTAAAGAATTAACGATAACACAAAAATATTTGCTCAAGGAGCCAAACAACATCATTTCGCCGCCCTTACACATAAAATTGGTAATTTTGAAAAACTTGGTTAAAGCCATGGATAAAACTGGAGAAGTTTGCTTCTATGTATATATAATAAAAACTTTGCTCCCCAGATTGAGCGAAGCTAAATTAAAAGAAGGTATTTTTATAGGGCCAGATATAAGAAAGGGTGATGAAGGACTCCAATTTTATTGACAAATTAAATATACAGGAAAAAATGCATGGCTTTCTTTTGTTGAAGTGACACAACTGCAAAAGCTTGGGATGCAAAATGTCCTTAAAGATTCATTTCCTTGATTCCCATTTGGAGTTTTTCCCTCAAAACTTAGGTGCCGTAAGCGACGAGCATGGGGATAGATTTCACTGAGATATAGGGCGATGGAAAAGCGATATCAAGGAAAATGGTCGTCGAGAATGCTCGCAAGCTTTTATTGGACATTGAAACGAGATCATCCATCATACTTGTATAAAAGACAAGCAAAACGCATCAAAAATTCTTCAGAATAATAAAAAAAAAATAAATTAATATCTACAAATTTTCATGTATTTTCACTTTTTTAAATAAAGAGATTTTTATAAAAATAAGAATGTTTCATAACTTTTTTTACAGACGTATTTTAAACACTTCCATTCCAAGGTATAAAAGAAAAACATTTTTGAAGAACGGCAAAAAAAAAATATTTTATTTTTTGTCCAGTGTAATCATTCAATAAAAAAAACATATGGTACATACACAAAAAAAAACATCTATTTCATTTTATGAAATAGCTCACGCAGGGCATCCGCTAGTTTAAAATATATTAAGTACCTTTTGTAGGTGAGCTGCAGCATAGATGTACATATAAATGTATCAATCCATACGAAGCAGTTGTAGTTGACCTCATTGCGGAAAATATGAGTTTCAGGAGCTTAGCTAGACACCTCAGCAGATAAATTCTCTGGACGAAATAAATGGTGTCGTCTATAACCAGACTAGATACATTGTATGAGCTACTTTGACATATTCGCGTTCCCAGATCTGATTTGATTAACCGTGGACTAGCGATTATGCTCATATCATTAAAATGTGCTACTGACACGTTGGCGTTTGTGCCGCTGCACAGTAGTAATCTGAATGCGGAATCAGGCGTAGACATTATCATTTTCGATTTTTTTTAAATTGAATTGAGTGAGAGAGGAGGCTAACATGCACTTCACATGGGAACACAAAAGTGTTATATTCCTCAGGTTATTCTGAAAGCACTTCCACGACTGCAGAAAACAAAGATCTACTGATCAGTTTTGCAGCAGGTCATAATCAGGGCTATTGTGAATAAATTTTCCGTCGAAATTTTTCCACCAGCAAAAATTAAGTTTCTTTAAAAAAGAGGAAATAATTTCCCGAAAAAGAAATAGGTATCATGAATGACAATTCAACAGAATTTTCAACGCAATCGCGATATCTATTTATTCCCTGATGAATTTTTTCCCTTTTTTTGAAGATATGTAATTTTTGTTCGAGGGAACAATTCCGAGGGAAAATTTATTCATGATAACCCTGAATACTTTGACTGGTAGCACTAAGTTCTCTACCTAAGAGTTCATACAACAAAACATTCGTCCAAACGTTCTCAAGGCATATGGAGACGTAGGTTAGGTTAGGTATGTGGACCGGCAGAGAGGAACGCTCTCTGCCACACTCAGGTCAGCGTTGACCTATTTTGATACCTATGGGGGAAAAAGTAATCTCTTGCCCAATGAAAGTAAAAAATCATTAACTCAGTCACTTACTTTATTTCTGCATACAAACCACCCTGATGATTTGATGAAGTTCAGCATATTTTCTGTTGAAACGCCGGAGAGCTCCTCGAGATCCTGGAAGAAATACTTACCAAAGAACTTTTTCCTGGAGTGTTGAAGACTCGGACAGTGGCACAGGAAGTGGGTAGTGTCCTCAAAAACTTCCTCGTCACCACAGCCCCTATGGAGACGTGAGGCTGGATGGAGTTATAAACGACTCATCAACGGGAGCCCCTCTTCAAGTGTTTTGGATATGTGTACGTTTTAAGGTGCAAAAATGAACTGTACTTGTGGACTCTCAATAGTGCAATCGAAAATAACTGCCAGAGTCTTATCCAATCGGGTGTTCTTCTACATCTTATCTAATTCCTTCTTCATTAGAATTAGTTGAATTAATGTTCAGGGTCTCATTGCACCACCAGCATAAGATTCCTGGTATGTTGCTGAATGCAGGCGTGCAAAAGGTGAAAAACATGGAAGCCTACAGAGTAGTGCTCGTTAGGTCAAGATCCACACGTCGCGTCGGAAGTTGTATAATCAAAAAACGAGAGATGAAAAAAAGTGCTTGGAAGGAGCATGCGATATGCTACAGCAGGAGTTAGGTCTAGAACTTTAATAGAAAGCTAAGAAATACAACCCAAGGTTTGCCACTCGTTGCAAAGACAAAGACCTGAACATCATAATGGAAACGCTGTCAGTATTTACATTTCTAAAATAGTCTGCCCAGGAATTTCAATCTTAAATCTAACGAAGCCACCAGGAAGATGGTCTAAAGCTGAACTAATTAAGGCAATAGGATATGACTTGGTAGGGAGCATGTACTAGCCAATCCTTATAATACAGTGGAACGAAAATATGCCCAACGATTTAAGGCTCACTGTGATTTGTCTGATATAGAATAAAAATGATGGCCAATCACACGAGTACATGTAGGCAGAAGTCTGGCGTAATGCATGAGCATGTTATCTGCTGCGATGAGCATAAAGGCGTTAACCATAGGTTCTTTCTTTATATGAAGAAGATGTAGAAGTGATAGAAAAAGGTCTTCCACTCAACATCGTTTAATAATTTAATCTTTTCACCGCACACAAATAATTCCAAGAAATTGTGAAAACTCAAAACAAATTGATGAACAAGCGTCTGGAATATGTCCGGCATAGTAAAGTAGTTCTTGGAATCATTTGTGCAATGGTGCAATCGATGCTATAGAAATAAGTTTCGCTTTCAAATTGTAACAATTGTAAGTTAGTCCTAAGAAAGATTCCAATAAAGTCGCACGGCGAATAAAGAAAAGTAAAATGTTGTTTTTCAACTCGAACTTTGTATTAAATGTACTAAGCTTAGGATAAACTCTCTAAGAACGAAAATATTCAGCTTCACTAACAGCTGGACTTAATATAATACATATGTATATAGGTATTTGCGTATGTATATTTTTCTGGAGGTATGCAACTTTGTCCAAGACCCGCTCACGTCAAGCGTAGAGCTATTGCTACCATATGGGTAAGGCCTGATATCGATCTCCTGGGCTAATGTGAAAGAAAACGAAGTCGTCCGCGACAAACTTGAGCAGAGCATACATATGTTCATATTATGTTAAATAAAAAATAAAAAAATATAACCTAAAGGGGAATTATGTTAATAAAATTGTCTAATTTTAGTATTGGAACCTTTGATAGAATTGTTGACGACTTGATATAGCTTGAATCTTCTTATCAACCAAATTGGAAAAGATCTGAAGGTATTCAGCAACTCGACCTAAATTGGAAATATACATAGCACAAAACAGTACACAAAGTAAACTATGAAAGTTCCTTATACTTGCAATAAGTATTAAAAACACTGCCCCGTGCAGGGACGGGTTAAGAATATCACTGCAGCGCCCCCCAACAACTAGCGCTTGTCGTAAAAGGCGACTAAGGGGACAAATCAGATCTAGGCAATATAACACCCAAGTGAGCCTAGCGACACATATACTACCATAAAAACCCTCCCACAAGTGTGCATGCGAGTCCGTGGGTTGACACGACTGGAGATCACCGGTGTCATAAAAGAAAGATCAATCAATACTAAAACAGGAGCATGCACGTGTCAAACAACAAAGACCATCGCAATATGGTGCAAAAATTGTATTGCAAAACTGTATCATTATGATAATACTTGCAAAAAGGAAAGGCACTACCCCGCCAGGCACTACCACTGCTGTGCATGGTACTGATCCTGGACCGAGCAGAAATGTTCGGGTCAGAGCTATACGGATTCCGGGGGCTAGCAACATAATGAAACAGTTTGGACGCAATTTAAGGGTCGCGAGTTGGAACGTTGGAAGCATGACCGGTCGAAGTTACGAGCTGGAAGAGATGATGAATAGAAGGCGGGTGGACATCTTGTGTGTCCAAGAGACGAAATGGAAAAACACCGGGAATCGGGCGCGTTTCTTGGACGTTAGGACAAAAGATTACAAGATGTTCTACTACGGAACGGAAAAGGCTAGGAACGGAATCGGTATCATCCTTGCGGCAGAGCTACTTGGAAACGTCTTGAGCATTTCGAAGTCCAGCGACCGTTTGATGTCTCTCAAACTAGTAATACAAGGAGAGGTGTGGAATATTGTCAGTGCATATGCTCCCCACAATGGGTGCAATCAGATAGATAAGGATGCATTTTGGCTAGATTTCCACAATCTCCTTAAGAACATCCCAAAGGAAGAATTTCTGTTTGTGGGAGGAGATTTGAATGGACATGTCGGGAAATCAAACGAAGACTATGAAGACTGCCATGGAGGACTAGGATATGGCACCAGGAACCTTCCTGGTGAAGACATCCTAAGCATGTGCAAATCACACGGTCTTATCGTGTTAAATACCATGTTCATCAAACAAAGCCGACACCTAAACACATACAGCAGTGGTGGAGATGAAACTCAGATTGACTACCATTTGGTAGGCAGTTTCATGAAGCCTCGGGTAAAAGATTGCAAAGTGATTCTGGGAGAGGCAATCGCTCGTCAACACCGTCTCCTGCTAACAGAAATTTTTATGAAAACACCAAAGAAAAGCAAACAAACAGGGGTCTCTGAGAAAATCAAGTGGTACAATCTGGACAAAGAAAAAGGCGATGCTTTTGTTTTCGTAATGAAAAATTACCTCTCTCACACCATCAACGGAGCTGAGGATGAAGAGTGCAGAGCACAAAATATGTGGGATTCCCTACAGCGAACTTGCTTAAATAAGGCCAAATCACTGCTAGGAGCTTCAAAAGGCCACCATCAACACGCCAAAGAAACATGGTGGTGGAGTGATGAAGCTAAGATGCTGATAAATGAGAAGAAAGCGGCTTTCAAAGCTTGGTCAAAGTGCCCCTCTAATAATAATGACGAAATAGCTCGCCTCGAAATGGAATACAGATGCTGCAAGAAAAAAAGCGAAGAAGAAGTGCGCCCAGCTTCAAGCAGAGAGTACGGAGGGCCTGTATCGGGAGCTGGAGAAAATATTTTCCCCGGTTGCTGATGCAAACCAGGCTATCCAGGAGCTGCGAAGACACAATATGAACAAGAGTGCCACTATCTTCAAAATAGCCGCCCAAAGAAGGAACAATGCTCAGGAGATTCGTTCGCCAAAGTTCATTAGCAATGCTCATGGCCAGCTTCTTGTGGATGACGACAAAATTCTGCAGAGGTGGCGACAGTATTGTGAAGAGCTTTTAAATGAACAGTTTCCCCGGCTATACTTTCCAAGAGCCACCCCTAACTGTGAATAAATAGCCGACATTACAGTCGAAGAAGTTAGTGAGGCGGTCAAATACTCCAAAAAAACGAAAAGCGGTTGGGCCAGACGAAATACCCTCTGAGTTCTGGAAAAAGATGGGAGACATCGGGTTCAGATGGCTCAGAATTCTTATCTCCAAATTCGTGAGAGGTGATCCAATGCCGAATCAATGGAGGGAAAGTTACCTCCTCCCTGTATACAAAGGGAAGGGTGATACGCGAAACTGTGATAACTACCGTTCGATCAAGCTGATGTCACACACCATGAAGATCGTTGAGCGGGTATTAGGTGGCCGACTGCGAAAAATAATACGGCTATCTGATGATCAGTGCGGGTTTGTCTCGGGTAAATCAACCACAGATGCAATCCAAAGTATAAGGATCATAATGGAAAAACATCGTGATTCCTTAAGGGATTTGCATATTGTATTGGTTGACTTTGAAAAGGCATTCGACAGACAACCACGAGATCTGATATGGGTGGCGCTAAGACATCGAGGGGTTCCAGAAACCTATGTACAGATGATCATGGACATGTACGAAGGAGCAAAGACAAGAGTAAGATGTCCCGCTGGAGTAACCGAAGAGTTCCCAATCAAAGTCGGGGTGCACCAGGGAAGCGTTTTAAGTCCTTTGCTCTTTATTACAGTCCTTGATTATCTGCTTGAAGGTAAAGTGATGGACCCCAAGGTACATCAGTTATTCTTTGCTGACGATGGAGCCATCATAAGTGAGGATCCTACATCCCTGCAACGAGCACTTGATGTGTGGGTGGACGTTTTGGAGGGAAATGGGTATCGCATTAGTTCAAAAAAGACAGAGTACTTGTGCTGCCCGTTCTCTGATCCACTCAGGCCTATTCCAGACATTTATTTGAATGGAACAGTGCTTCCCAAGTGCGAAAAGTTCAAATATCTGGGATCTATGATCAATAGCAAAGCAACTTGTGATGACGACATCAATCATCGTGTAAGCGTAGGGTGGATGAAGTGGCGAGAAAATTCCGCTATCTTCTGTGACAGAAAAATGCCCCCTAAGTTGAAAGGAAGGCTCTACACCGCAGTTGTACGTCCAGCGCTCACATACGGTTCACAATGTTGGACGATGTACAAAAAGTATGAGAGTAAATTAACGGCAGCTGAGATGAAGATGCTTCGCATGACAGCAGGAGTGACCAAGCTTGATCGAATAAGAAGTTCGAACATCCGTGGAAGCTTTCACATCAAGGAAACCATCGTACGAAAATTAGAGCGCGACCGGCTCAGCTGGTATTGCCACGTTCAAAGAAGAGATCATTTGAACCCTGTAAAAAAGGCAATATCTATGCACGTTCCAAAGACATCGCGATGTAGGAAAGGCAGGCCTATAAACGCCTGGATCAGACAAATGCGACGACATCGGCATTTCATTGACCTCAGTAACCGAGTGATCCAAAATCGGCAGGCCTGCCGATATTTTCTGAGGTCAAATAGGCGAACCCCACAGGCGGATCAGTAGAAATGCGGTGAAGTGGGAGGGTTGTGATCCCTAGTTTTCGGATCATAGCCTCGCTGATAAAAGGAAGAAGAAGAAGTATTAAAAACACTTTCAAGTGCCATTTTCCAACCATTTTCCTTAGCGCACACATACATACTCGTATGTATGCACATATTTGACGCAACAGCCCATGAGGAGCCTAGGCCTAGGACTGTTAAACGTTCCCAAGAGGTGTGGGACTGTGAAAAAACTTTTTGGTGTTTTCTGGGATTCGAACATTGAACCACGCGCAGTGGTCTGACATAGTGATGTGTCAACTCCAGTTCATAAATCGGTTCAAACCGAGTTACAGTACAGCTAAAGCGAGTTAAACCGAGTTACATTTATATTAACTCGAGTTTGCAAAACCTATGGAACGAAACAAATAATTAAATGGAATTGGACACACGATTCGGTTTGAGTTAGTTAGGATAAGTAAACACAATGCACTTACACATGAATGTACCCGTATATTAAGTCGAGTTGGAAAGCAATCTATTGTTTTTGTACAAACTGAGTTGCACTGCCCGATTCCATACGTATTTGGAATTCGGTTTCGGTTCGGTTTCTCATGAGACGGTAGGACCTGAACTATTTGCTCCTGTTTTCGCTCATCCTTTTTTTTTGCACATACATATGTAGTTGGGTTAGTTTTTTGTGTGTATGCGCTGTTTTGTTGTGTGTTGCATCGAACCAAGTCAATTGTGCGTATATAATACTAATAAGACTGTTCCGCTCCAACGTTGAATCCGTGCTGCTATATGGTTGCAGCACGTGGAGAGTGACCACTACTATCACCATAAAGCTGCAAACGTTCGTTAATAGGTGTCTGCGCAATATCTTACGGATTTTCTGGCCCAATCGTATCTCTAACGAACACCTTTACGAGAGAACGGGTCAGGAACCAATAGGCACAACTATCCAACGGCGGAAGTGGCAGTGGATTGGTCACACGTTCCGAAAGGGTGACAGGTCCATAGCGAACCATGCTATGCAATGGAACCCTTTAACTCAGGATGGCAGAAGACCTGGCGGTCCGCGGAAAACATGGCGCAGAACAGTCGAGAAGGAGGCACGGCAGTTAGGGAAAAGTTGGGGAGAACTCAGACACATTGCCAGAAACCGTACACGATGGCGCGTAGGCGTAGTAGAGGCCCTAGGACCCACAAGGGGATACAGGACATAAGTAAGTAAGTAAGTAAGTATATAATACTGGTACATACCGAGTCTAACCAAGTTGCAAACTGATTCAATATATATTTTCAATTTGTATTCGATTCCGTTAGCCAACCCGGTTTGCAACTCGGTTTGCTCAAATTCCAACTCGGTTTGAGAAATTTTCGGTTTGGTAGGTACATCACTAGTCTGACACACTAACAACTACGCCACGGCGCCCACCAACAATTATCCTATGGGAATCCAATTATAAAATCTTCTTTTTAATTGGTCTCCCCTACTCTTATCTAAACCAAATAGATCTCTTGATAAACTAGTGTTTACAAAGGGCGTGTACAAAGTGATGATTTACCTTTTTCACTAAAAGAAAAGCAACAATAAAAATAATTTCTGTCATACCGATAAACTCAAAGTTTGTTGATCTCGCGAAGAGCTAAAGGATCTACGTGCATAAAGGTTCCCGTAGCACTGCTGGGCTTGCGGTTACGGGATGTATCCGACAATGAAAGGGCTGATCAAACCGTTTCAAAGAAAAATGATGTTTATAACCTTGAACATGATATAAAGGGATAACATGCTCAAAATGGCGAATAATAAACGCAGTTTGTTAAGATTTTGCATAATATCAAGCAAGGTATGGACATAAAGGAAATAATACCAAACAAATCTGCACCTCATCAAATCTTGCTACAATATCACACAACGATAACTAAACAAAAATAATTATAAATGTACATGAACTCCTATATAATAATTACCCAGCCAAAAATAAGGCCTAGAGAGCTAAAAGGAAATTTTACAGGAAGGTAAATAGGGGCAATACTACTGTAGAAATGGTATACCCCCTCCGATTTGCCCCGCACCCACGAAATAAACGCACAATCGACATCCAATTTGTCGAAAACCAAAAGCTTAGAGTGCTAGAATTTTGTGAAAGTTATTATATAAGTTTGGTATATTTTAGTATTTTATATTGATTTTCAACGGGCTATACTATTGTATGTAAATAAATGCATGTTCGCAGGACTCTACGACTTGAGTTTAAATGCTTCATATTTTTAAACATATGAGAGCTTGGTGCCCAGCAGATTTATTTCAGCTACGGCTGGCTTAACAACCCATAATTTGTAGACATAATGTGAGACTAAGCGGATTCTCAAGCATGAAAGCGCACACCCTAGAAATTATAGGGGATCTACATTGATCTAAGTGTGACGGAGAGAAATTTCTCTCCTCCGCATCAACCCAATAACTTAACGTACTACTGAGAATATCTGTACATAAGAGTCCACATAAATTCAAACTAACTCACTTGTGTCTGCCTCCTTTTATTGGAGCAAATCCGATATCAACTACAGCACATGCCAATGTATCTTCTGAAATAGATACATAGATACATTACAAGCGCTTTAACCCAAGAAAAATATTTGTCTACGCACTTTCTTTTAAAAAAAAAAAAAAAAGTATTTGCGCACTATAAACATAAAAATCTTAAAAATATTTACGGTCTACATGGGTTTTTCAACCTTCAGTTCCTCTACACTAAGGGTAATTTTCTTCAAGACGAAAATATAAATGTGTGCGGCGCTCTCTATACACAAAGAAAAATGTATGTATGCTCCAAGTCATTTGCATTTGACAGGCAATGTACTAATCCAGTCACCCAAACACAGCGTTAAGCCCACCCAATGTATCCGATTAGACGAGGCCAATGAATAGGTAGGAATGGTCGTAGTTGTCGGAGAATCCTGCGTGAATCGAATCATCACCCATAATCAAATGTATATGAAAATTCATATTTGAGTATTACAAAGAATTTCGCCGCCTTCTTCGAAAACGATGTATACTAAGTATACCAAGAACTTTGTCGTCCTTTTTCTCATTAGAATGACACAGTTAGTTGACATTACTTTTCCGTAAAAAGTTCCGTCTACCAATGATAATCCACATCGCCAAACAAAGGAACTATGTAATAGGGTTTGAATTTTAAATGAACAATTTCTTTTTCTGCTTTTGACAGGATATTCGATTTTCTTTGCATTTTTCGATCTGGATGTGTCATATTCCGTTGCAGCATACATAAAAATCGCGAAAATGATGGAATTATGCGAAAAACATAAAACTGAGTTCTTTCAAGAGAAGTTATAGTTTTCTTGCATTTATCTGTGCAAAGATCAATCAGGAATGCACACTCGAAGCTATATGAAGAGGAATGGCTTTGTATGACTGTTATTTGATTCTGTGACAAAACAAGACTTAAAAAGATGGAAATTTCAAAGAGTGCCTTTTATCAATAATACTTCAAAGGGAAAGTAGTTTGATGATACAAACTTGAGTACACATGTATTCAGGTATCATAGCGTTATATGTATGTACATATTCTTGTTTCAAAAGAATGACAATTGCATACTGGGAGATGAAATTAGGTTGTCATATTTCAAATAAAGGGAAAAATTATATTTTACAGATGATACCTACCGAATTATTTTTTTCTTTCACAACAAAGAGCGGATGGTTTCTTTAAATAATAGTTAGGTATGATATTCGAGAACCCAGGCTTAGCATGTGATGAAGTTATCAAGTTTACTACCTCTATAAGGCTTCCGTATATTTTGTTTTAAACATACGGTACTGGCAATGACTGAGCACATATAACATCAGACGGATAGCGGGTTATGAGGTGATTATTTTTGTTGGTAGACCAAAGCATATTGTTGTACGGGCATAACACCTGCGGCAATTTGTTTTGGAAAACTAACGTTCGAACTTCACTTCGCAGCCTTGCTTAGTCGGAGTTGTGTATTTTGTGTTTTATAATGATAGGGAATTTTAGGATAGACCTTAGCAATATTCGTGGGCTAAGGAAAAATCAGTTTGCCGCGTACGCCCATGTCGGTAAATACAGGCCAGCTGTTTGGGCATTGGGCGAAACACAGGTGGGTGAGAATTCTGATTTCTCAGATTAAAACCTGCCTGAATATAGCCTGGTGCCATTATTCTTTTCTCACCGTGGTCTCGCCATTTACATACGTAGTGATGTAACCTACCAAATTCTACCTCAATATGGTCACAGTTTCAATCCGGAATTTAATTTCACGTGGTGAAAATTCATCGTCTGTAGGCAAACTATTCAATACAGCTTTATTTATAGAAGTCCCAAATTAGACAGCGATTCTACTTGTAATGAGTTCGATACGCTGTCTGACTCCATTTCAAGAATTGTTTCCCATTTTCCTCGCACTGAGATAGTTATTGCGGGCGATTTCAATATACACAATTCTGGTTGGCTTCGGCATTCTGGAGAGACAACACCCGAAGGAAGGTATGTTTAGATCTTCGCTGTGGTAAATTTAACCCAGCTTGTAAACAAGCCCACACGAATTCCCGACATTATCAGTCATACTGTTAACACTCTGGACCTGTTTCTGACATCCCACCCTGATAAGTACAGTATGAAGATATTATCGCCTCTAGGTTCGTCAGACCACTGTGTTATATCGGCTAATTTCTCGTACATCAACCACCCAGTTAAGGAAAAGACTCCAAAAATAATAGTTTGGCAATACGAAAAAGCCAACTGGGACGGCTTGAACAGCTTCTTTAGAAAATTTAACTGGACGCTATGCTTCCTCGATAGCGACATTGATGCCACCGCCGATATAATTACAAATACCATCATCCTTGGCATGAAAAGCTTCATTCCTTGCAGAGTGAAGAGTATCAAGCCAAACGAAAATGTGTGGTACGACTTGAGCTGTAAGAAGGCTATAAGGTTGAGGGAGTTAAGTTTCTGGTCCTACAAGGCCGACCCTACTGAGGAAAACCTGAAAAAATTCAAACGTGCCAGAAATGACTGTAATGCCCATATTCGTCGTGTAAAATTCCAATATGACCAGAAATTGAGGCAAAAAAGTGTACATTGTCCCAAAGGTAGCAGAATTTTCCGGTTGTTCGTAAAAAATGTAAAAAAATTACGACTCATCTTCCATCGCAACGCTCGTTTACAACGACATTCCAGCCATCAGCTCTTTAGACAAGGCCAATCTGCTCGCAGGTCAATTTGCTGCAAGCTCCACACTCCCAGACTATGCCATACGTCCCCCTGTACTTGAGCACGTCGGATATTCTATGGGAGGAATTCACTTTCGCACTCGTACAGTAACAAGAGTACTTAAAGATCTTAACATTCACAAATCCGCTGGTCCAGATGGTATCTCACCCATAATTCTGAAGAGGTGTTCTTCCACGCTGGCAAGACTACTGCGTAAGCTTTTTCATCTATCCTACTCCTCTGGACTCTTTCCGAGTAGATGGAAAACAGCATTTGTCCAGCCCGTCCCTAAGAAGGAGAATCTTCTTCTCCCTCAAACTACGGTCATGGAAACGCAGATAAATCGTCAGCTTATGAAATATCTTGAATTTCGAAAGTTCTTTAATGACCGGGAGTACGGCTTTCATGACAAAAGGTCCACTGGTGATTTGATGGCATATCTCACCGAAAAGTGGAACCAATATCTCCATCACTCTGGTGAAAGTAAGATTGTTGTGCTTGAAAAAAAAAAAAGTTAGGTTAAGTGCCCATTTTGTTAGTTTTAAATTCGCTTGCATTAAGCTTGAATAAATAAATAAATAAGGCATTTGACAGAGTTTGGCATCCAGCTTTTCTGTCGAAAATGCGTGCATTTGGCATCGATGAATCTCTTCTTCAATGGATTAGAACTATGTACATTTCAGGTGCTTCAATACATTTGTCTTGGACGGCTTCAAGTCTGCAATTCACCATATAAATGCTGGTGTTCTCCAAGGCTCCGTTTTGTCTCTGACTCCCTTTCTTATTTTTATTAATGATCACTTGTCTGCTACTTCTAATCCAATACACTCCTTTGCTGACGACGATACGTACAGCTTCTCATACTCGTTTCCAGATTCACGGCCATGCTCTTCGGCTGTGGAACTGGAGCGGCAGCGTATGTTAAGCTCATTAAATTCTGACCTTGACAGCATAATTAAATGGGGCACAATGAACAGAGTGGAATTTAATGCTACAAAAACTCAATGCTGTCTTTTGTCACTCAAGCGAAATCCGAAACCTCAGCCATTCTCAATGAATGACACTTGCATCTCCGAAACCGAAAAACTTTATATTCTCGGTATGTGTATTAACGACAACCTATTTTGGAATGATCACATATTTGATGTCGCCAAGAATGCTGCGAAATGTTTAGGATTCCCTACACGGTGCACAAAATACTTTATCCGCTCTGATCTGACTGCGATAATAAGGCATACATCCGCCCTAAGCTCGAGTATAACGCCCATATCTGGTCTGGTGCACCTAAAGCCACACTACACCTACTAGATCGGATTCAAAACTGTACGTTAAAACTAATAGGGGACAGAAACATTGCGGGGTCAATAGACTCGATTGAACACCGAAGATATGTTTCCTGCCTTTCTTTATTTTATAGCTTTTTTTACAAACAGTGTTCAAACGAAATAGCCAGTTGCATTCCACCCCTTCAACAGTTCTCTCGCAATACTCACCACGCCCAGAATGCTCATCAGTTCACCATCAAGCCTATTTTCGGATGTACTGTGAAATATAGAGATTCTTTCGTGAGCCGTATAACATGGATGTGGAAGGCAATGAAAAGCTCTGTTTTTCCCTTTCATTATAACCCACAAGCATTTAAAACCAGTGTACATCGTTTTCTCCTCTTATCTCCTCCTAATTTTCCTACCGCTTTAATACTTTGATACTTTGTTGTATACTTACTTTAGACTTACAGTCAGGGGTGGATCTAATAGTTAACTGACATTCCTCTCCAGCTAGCTTGATCCTTAACCACCTACCTCCAGTTGATTGAGGTCCCCTTCCAACTGCACACACCTCTTTAGGTACGGTCTTTCCCTAGCGCGAAGTCCCTCTGCAGTAGCTTCAAAGATTCTCCAACCCGGGGCGCTGGTGTCCATCCGCTCTTATGTCCTAATTTAATTTAAAACTTGAATTATCTATAATAGTTGAGAATTGATATATATATACATATATATATACATATATATATATATATATATATAATATATAATTGGGGCAACGGCTCTTCAAGTGCCTAGGCCTAGATTCTCGTAACCACTCGTGTTGTGTGCGTTATATTTTTCGCACGAATGAAAGGGACCTACTGTTTTGTGCCGTATCCGAAAGGCAATTTTTGTTTTTGAGAAGTTAAGTTTGTTCTATTTTCATAATAGTTTCTTTATTTTTGGTCATGATGGGTGACTTTAATCCCCACGTGGGTGTAGATGTTATGACATGTTAATGCGAGTGGAGAGAAGTTGTTAAATTTTTGGTGTGAAAATGGCTTAACCATCATGAATACTATCTTTCCACACAAAGGCATTCACAAACACACATGGTACCGTCAGAGTCTTCAGCAGAAGTTGCTGATGAATTTTTTTGTGGTACCATCGTGTCTGAAGAGGACGGTTTATGACATTCGCTTATTGAGAGGGGCCGAACTGTCAATTGCTATGCAGTGTAAATTGTACCTTAGCGATAGAGTGCCTCCACTACCGAAGCGCAAACGAAGGATAGCTACACGCATATGATGGGAGAGGTTACAAAACGATGAGATACGGGAGACATTTAAGAGACTGTTCTCAACAGCGGTCATTTCCTCTGCGGGAGATGTTTGTGAAGTGAAGCGGCTGGTGGTGAGAAAAGAACTGCTTGGCATAAAACGCCCGGAATTCAAGAAGCCATCAGAGAGAAGACGAGGGCCCTTAAGATATAGATTCACTTGGGGGACTCTGGTTCTCGAAATCGGTACACTGAACTAAAAGGAATTTGCAAATTAGATGTGAAAACAACGAAGAACAGTCTTGGGCGGAGAATTGGTGAGATGTACATCTCGGTTAAATAAGAATAACGAAAGAGGGAATTTCGAGAGAAAATTGTGTGGTAAGGAACGACGTAAATCGAAATTGTAGCAACGTTAATCGAAGCTGCGAAGTAAAAAACCGGACAACGTAAATCGAGGTATCCTGTATTTTTTTTTTTTTTTTTCTGTGACTTAATGTAAGGACGTAGACTAAGAAGAAAGTGTGCGGAAAATTATGAGGTGTGAAGGAGGTTTCTAAAGGAGGATCGGCTGAAATGAAAATCAAAGGTCATATGTGCGTTATTGGCCAAACGCAACATTCTGGTCATGGGTTCAAAGTAGCCATAATTGGTCCGGTGACAAGTGAGTCGAAAGTGGGGTACAGATCTAAGGTTATGAGGGTTAGTATTTAGGTAGATCGTATGTAGTAAAGCGGAAGAATCAATCGAACCTACTAATAATTGATGCACGAAGAGTATGTCAGCGAGATGATGGCGATTTGCGAGAGTTTGTAAACTAATCAGTTTTAACCGATCTTCGTATAGAGGAAAATTATATCTATCATCCCAAGAGAGACCACGTAGAGTGAAACGGATCTTCGTTGGACAGATTCAATTCTCAAGGAATGCGTAACTTGATGGGGTGACCAAACTTGACTAGCGTATTCAAGGATGGGTCTGACAAAGGTAACATACAGGGATTTAGTGACATAAGGATTCGAGAATTCTTTAGACCAGCGATTAATGAAGCCTAGGGTGGAGTTGGCTCTGTTAATTATATTGTAGCATTGACTACAGGATGGTTTGTGTCCCAAAAAACTAAAACACTGTATTTCAAACTGTAGCAACGACATCTATTGCAAAACCTGTTAGCAGTAAATATTCCAACCTGATGTGCTTACGTTCCACAATTGTTCCACACAATATCCCAATATTCCAGGATCCTCGATTCACCCGGAGAAACATCTAGCATGTTCTAGAACCCCTTGCAATTTCATATAAATACCCATACCACAACCACCGTGGAGACAGTTGTTTATAAGTGCATACAGCGATTACAAGAGGGAGGTTAGACCAGTGTAGCGACAGTTTAATTTGAAATAAATAAAGAATAAAGTGATTGAATATTGTGTTAAAGTAAAGTTGGTGTTTGATAATAAATAAACGAATAAAATACACAAAAGACGGTTTTATTTAAACGAACCCCAGCAAGAATATTACAATATGATCAATGTGCGAATTAAAGTTGAGCTCTCGGCCACAAATAATACCTAGATCGCAGATTGAATTGAATGAGGGAACGGATTTGTTATCGAAGAATTAGATCCTAGGACAGGGAGGAACACGCTTGCCGGACGCGTTCCAGAGATGTGGTTGAGGATATTTGCGGTTTTCGTCCCGGTAAAAGCACAACCGACCGCTTATTCGCTTTCAGAATGGCTCTTGAGAGTACCTGAGAATGCTAAACCTATCTACACTTGTTTTGTGGATTTGGAGAAAACATATGATAGGGTTCCTAGAGTCAAACTCTGGAGTGTTCTGCAGGATCGCCCCATTAAGGGCGATTCGGTCTTTTTCTACAAACTGTAGAAGCTGTGTTCGGGTAAACGGCGTCAAATCAATACCTTTCACTGTGGGCGTTTTGTCATCTCTCCTCTTCATTGTAAATATATATGAACTGAAGTTTTTTTTAGTTATCCACTCTTTGCGGAAGGTTTGTAGCCGTTTGTTATGATGCTGGAATTAAGGTAAACGTGAACCAATCGGAATTAATGGTCGTTTTCAGAACGCCCATTCAGTGCACTCTGCATGTTGGTGGAGTCCCACTGAAGCAGTTGAGTAAGTTTAACTACGTCAAGGTCTTATTCATGAGTGATGACGGAAAGAATAAGATCGCGGATACCAGTTGCCGAAATGAGGTTGCTTCGCGGTGTTGCTGGAATAACTCGTAGGGATCGAGTACGCAACACCAGAATACGTGAGGCTCTCAATGTTGTGCAGTGTTCTCCGAACGGAACGATCTACGTTTCGATAGTTTGGTCACGTAGTGCGTATGCCCCCAAACCGGCTTCCAAGATGTGTCATAATTTCTGCGCTATCAAAGAAATAGATGGTTGAATACAGTCCGACATCTTTCTTGGATCCGTCTACGGATTCGTCCTGATGAGTTGGAGTCAATGGCTGAGGCTTGAGAAAGATGCAGAATCCACCTAAGCTTCCTACTCCCGTAACGCTCATGAAAGATTAGCGAGCCATTCAAACTATATGTATGTATATATTTCTAATCACTTCGCTTTTCATCTTATGTTGCTTCTTGTAAATCTTTCAATTTGCTCTAGTCTCACGCTTCCATTTATTCGCTGCTAAGGTCTTTGGACGATGTACTGCCAAGCTGTTAATGGCGTCTTCCATTTTCTGTCGAATACAAAAGTCTTTTTCTAAAGTCTGCCTCAAAGAACGAAGACAAATGGACGCTTCAGCCCAATCGGAAATCATTCATTCCATCGTTTCAATACAGAATCATTGATCTCTAAGAAGTTGTCATGGCCAAAGTAAGCACATAGTAGGTGTAATAAACTTCTAAGCAGTTCGCAATCAAGCTTTCCCATAGGCATGATATTTATGATATTCAAACTATGAATCGGTCCTGCGTTAACAGTTTGATCATTGACAAATGAGTAACAAATTCAAAATGAAAAACTGCTGTCTCATTTTTTAAACCGGCAGGCTGTGCAAATTCAAAGAAAGATATCACGAACCCTATTCCAAATCATTAGAATACAGACGCCTTGATTTTCATTGTCATATGTAAGTAAGCTTCAAGACGCATATCATTGTTATCCAACAATAAAAGGTGTCCCTTTCTACACTGACTGCGTGCACAACAATAGTTAGTTCTTCTGAACCTCAGTCCTATAAAGCACCCATTTCCAACTATACCACACCCAATCAATAAAGACATATTTGCCATATTTTCCAATCCGATAAAAAGACAGAACTGCTTCCATCGTTCTTTGATTCTGTTTTCATGTACACTGCAACATTTGCCGGCCAACGAACCCTTTTATGTTCTACATGTATATCTATGGAAAGTTCTTATTTTTTTCTTCTTTAATAATTCCCGTCGTGTTTTGTGGATAATTTTCAATATACCATATTATATTTTTGAAGTAATCACTTGTGTGGATCTTTGCCATACGTAGGGAGAAAGACCGTGTATCGACTTAGAAATTCAATCCAATTTACGTCACATTTTGCCATATCGAATACGAATATGGCGACCCTACACATGGCGATGGTGATGTCCTTTTAACTTAAAGAATTTTTTTTTTTTACTTTCTGTCTGGTGACTTTATAGAAAAAGAAGCTCAAAGATAAAAGTCGACTTCTATCTGCTAATAGTGTGCTAAATCGTTTCAAGGCTGGGGTACCTTTACTATCTAATCTGATTTGGGGACTGCGTAGGCGTGTGATACAAAACATGTCTCTATTTTTATTAATGCTCTTTTCATTTATTGCTTTTGATTCTAACGTTGGAAATAATTGCCCGGGAATAATTCGATAGATGGATGAAATCTTTTGTGATTTTTTTTTTATAATGACATAAAGGGGGATGATGGTGTAGAGATGGTTTATAGAAAGATGTTTTGATTGGTTATTTATGATGATGTCCTTTGTGCCACATGTTGGACAAATTTATTGCATTTTGCTTATAGTGTGTGCGTGTTTTGTTATGAAAAAACTTATTTCAGGGACAAGGTGAAGATATAAAATGGTATCACGTCATAGTGCCATGTGGATGGAAGTGAAGGCACGTTTATGTTGGTAGGATAAGCTGTATTTCCACATATAATTTATAATAGGTTGATATATACTTTAATGGGGCAATCCACAGGGAGAACGTCTTACAGTCGTGCAACGAAAAGTCATCGTCATACGGTAGTTTTGTTTTTTAAGGAAGGCAATTAAGGGTAAAATTATACGTAACAGCCGTATCTTTCAATGTTCTATTCGTCGAATCTATTTGTTTCTCTTCATTCTTTAGATGACTTTTATATTATTTTTTAGTGGCCGCCGTGGCGTAAGTGGTTAGTGTGTCCGATCACTACGCGTGAGGTTCGAAGTTCGAATCCCAAAAAATACCAAAAAGTTTTTTACGGTCCCACCTCTCGCGAGCGTCTGACAAACATCCGAGAGTATTGTTGTCACGAAAAAGCTTCTCAAAAACAAATTGCCCTTCGGATACGGCACTAAACTGTCGGTCCCTTCCATTCGTGTGAAAAATATAACGCACACAACATGAGTGGTTGCGAGAAGCTAGGTCCTGGCACTTAAAGAGCTATTGCGCCAAATATTTATTTAATTTTGTGCAATTTTTTATTTTTTCAATTGCATTTATTGTTATGAATGTGCAGATGGCGTTAATACCAACTTAGCTATGTGGATCTAGTTTTAGGGGGCGCAAAGAAAATAGAATTAGAATGGAAAAAGAAAGAAAAGATTCAAATTAAGTTGATTTTCACATTTCATAAAGGTCACATGCGTTCTTATTTCTCCTCTGAACTTTTCCTGTTTGAAAAGCCAATTTTATCAGACATGGCGACAGACACTTGAAGCAGTTCTTAACTTCAGGGCTGATTCTATTTCGTTTGACAATAGAATCGGCGGTATTGAATGCACGCTAAGCTCATCAACCTTTACTGAACGTGTCTTTGAATCTACAGTAGAGTCTCCTCCACTCAACCAAACATTTGGATCGTTAATCCAAGACGCGCGACTAGCTTTATCAATCCACAATGGCGCAGCGATACGTACGACAATATGGAATCGAGAGCCCTCTACCATCTTCTTCTACCCTCCTCCCATTTCCAGGGGAAAGCAGACGCCCTCTCGGATCGTCAACCAAAAGAGCGCAGGAAACCTCTAGTAGCAATCCTCAGCAACCATCCATACATCCGTCTATAGTTAGCCGGAGAACTTCTGTTTTACCACCCGCCAATCCCCAGGGGAAGTCAAGTGTACAATTTTCAAACCCGTGTTACCACTTATGGAGTGCGATGGAAAACTTTGCTGGAAGCTGTACCCGACTCGCTTGGATATGATTTGCAAAGGAAATACAATAGATGGACAAGCGGAGAAGCTGCAATATTCGTGCGCGCAACCGTACGCTGATCTGCGTTAAGCTATGTACTTCGAGTCACCTCGTCACCTTGTCATATATTCATTCACCCAAACCGTATCCGGTAATTTCATCAACGTCAAAGATAAGAGTTTCCTTTCTATCAAATTTGGGCGGTTTAGTGCTCTCAGCGTACATTTAGCTACATTCCAAGGTTTGGCTGAAAAACTTCGTCTTGTTTTTCAACGCATTATTAGGCCTGGACTGAAAATAGCTCCTACCAAGTGGTTTTCTTTAGAAATTACGTACATTTTTTTAGATATATAGTGCCCCGGTTCTATATAAAGTGAACTCAGGAGATTGGCCAACACTTCGCTGTAAAAAGTCATGCAATCTTTGTTGGGCTTCCGCGCATACTATAGCCGATTTATCAAGTCCTTGTTTGACAGAAAAACACCGTCTTTTTGAATGGAATAGGGAATCCCAAAAATCTTTTAATATACTGAAATTATGCCTGTGGAGTTGTGCTGTCTCATGTGCAATATGCAAGATGTTTGCTGCTATTACTGGAGTAAAACACTTTCAGCATTATTTGCTTGGCAGAACTTTTAGAATACGAACCGACCATGCATTTCGGTTCTGTGGCTGTGTTTGATTTTTCGGCTCAACATCGCCATGAAAATGCAGACGCACTTTCTAGACACCCATGCGCCTCCAGCCAATACTGTGCACGGAAGGAAGAAGCAGATGTCATTCAGGTAAATTTTTCCAGGACCATTGAAGATGTGTCAACTTTTCAGAAACAGGATCCTTGCATGAATGGCTTGAGAAGGAACAAAGACCTGCTAAGGAAGCAATACGACCTTTATAGGTAGAACTCAAAGCTAAAGCTTATTGGACAATATGGGAAACGCTTTGCCTGAATGATCATGTTGCTTATTGACAATTTTTTAAGAAGCACTCGACTGTTGTACAAATTTTAGTTCCTTACAAGCTTCGAGAATCCATTCTGAGCCAAGTCCACTCAAGTCCTGCGGGGGACATTTTGATGCCGAAAAAACTCTACGAAAACTTAAAAATTCCTTCTATTGGGTCGGCTGTGCAGAAGACATGTACGTATTTGGTGCAGGGCTTGTGCGATTTGTCAAGCCAGGAAGAGCACCATCCCCACACGCAGGGCTTCCATGCAAACCAAATTTGTTGGGGCTCTATTAGTGCCGTATCCGAACGGCGATTTGAGAAGCATTTTCGTGACAACAATACTCTCGGATGTTTGTCAGACGCTCGCAAGAGGTGGGACCGTGAAAAAACTTTTTTGTGTTTTCTGGGATTCGAACTTGGAACCTCATGCGTAGTGATCCGACACACTAACCACTTACGCCACGGCGCCCACAAGCAACAGCGGCTTGATAATAACATGGCCGTGAGTTGCGTATGCGAGTAGAAGCCGGTATTGTAATTAGTCCAAACGAAAACCGGATACAAACAAATATCTATGCCAACTTCGAGAATCACTACTATATGTTCACGAACTACATAGGAATAGGTCGCTACTACCAACTCGAAAAGCTAAGCCTGCTACGATCTGCGGACCAAGGATCATTGGGGATAAAGTTTGATTATACAACGCTAAGAGGAAAACAGGATATAGCGGAAAGTTCCAGTTAGATTCGGAGGTTCCATATACCGTAAGTGATCGGTTGTCCGACGTCTTCTATCAGATTTACAAGGATGTTGGAAGGAAGACTACGACAGATTAGCTCCATTTATACAGCTACGCCAGGAGTCTCAAGCTTAAACATTGTGAACCGTATGTGAGCGCTGGACACACAACTGCGGTGTAGAGCCTTCCTTTCAACTTAGGTGGGATTTTTCTGTCACAGAAGATAGCGGAATTTTCTCGCCACTTCATCCACCCTACGCTTACGCAATGATTGATGTCGTCATCACAAGTTGCTTTGCTATTGATCATAGATCCCAGATATTTGAACTTTTCGCACTTGGGAAGCACTGTTACATTCAAACAAATGTCTGAAATAGGCCTGAGTGGATCAGAGAACGGGCAGCACAAGTACTCTGTCTTTTTTGAACTAATGCGATACCCATTTCCCTCCAGAACGTCCACCCACACATCAAGTGCTCGTTGCAGGGATGTAGGATCCTCACTTATGATGGCTCCATCGTCAGCAAAGAATAGCTGATGTACCTAGGGGTCCATCACTTTACCTTCAAGCAGATAATCAAGGACTGTAATAAAGAGCAAAGGACTTTAGACGCTTCCCTGGTACACTCCGACTTTGATTGGGAACTCTTAGCTTACTCCAGCGGGGCATCTTACTCTTGTCTTTGCTCCTTCGTACATGTCCATGATCATCTGTACATAGGTTTCTGGAACCCCTCGATGTTTTAGCGCCACCCATATCAGATCTCGTGGTTGTCTGTCGAATGCCCTTTCAAAGTCAACCAATACCTTATGCAAATCCCTTAAGGAATCACGATGTTTTTCCATTATGATCCTTATACTTTGGATTGCATCTGTGGTCTGGCCCAACCGCTTTTCATTTTTTGGAGTATTTGATCGCCTCACTAACTTCTTCGACTGTAATGTCGGGTATTTCTTCACAGTTAGGGGTGGCTCTTGGAAAGTATAGCCGGGGAAACTGTTCATTCAAAAGTTCTTTACAATACTGCCGCCACCTCTGCAGAATTTTGTCGTCATCCACAAGAAGCTGGCCATGAGCATTGCTAATGAACTTTGGCGAACGAATCTCCTGAGCATTCCTCCTTCTTTGGGCGGCTATTTTGAAGATAGTGGCACTCTTGTTCATATTGTATCTTCGCAGCTCCTGGATAGCCTGGTTTGCATCAGCAACCGAGGAAAATATTTTCTCCAGCTCCCGATACAGGCCCTCCGTACTCTCTGCTTGAAGCTGGGCGCACTTCTTCTTCGCTTTTTTCTTGCAGCATCTGTATTCCATTTCGAGGCGAACTTTTTCGTCACTATTATTAGAGGGGCACTTTGACCAAGCTTTGAAAGCCGCTTTCTTCTCATTTATCACATTCTTAGCTTCATCACTCCACCACCATGTTTCTTTGGCGTGTTGATGGTGGCCTTTTGAAGCTCCTAGCAGTGATTTGGCCTTCTTTAAGCAAGTGCGCTGTACGGAATCCCACATATTTTGTGCACTCTTCTCTGCACTCTTCATCCTCAGCTCCGTTGATGGTGTGAGAGAGGTAATTTTTCATTACGAAAAAAAAAAACCTCGCCTTTTGTACCACTTGATTTTCACAGAGACCCTTGTTTGTTTGCTTTTCTTCGGTGTTTTCATAAGAATTTCTGTTAGCAGGAGACGGTGTTGCCGAACGATTGCCTCTCCCAGGATCACTTTACAATCGCTAACCTGGTTCCTGGTGCTGTATCCTAGTCCTCCATGGCAGTATTCATAGTCTTCGGTTGACTTCCCGACATGTCCATTCAAATCTCCTCCAAACTCTTCCTTTGGGATGTTCTTAAGGAGATTGTGGAAATCTACGCAAAATGCATCTTTATCTTTCTGATTGCACCCATTTTGGGGAGCATATGCACTGACAATATTCCACACCTCTCCTTGTATTACTAGGTTGAGAGACATCAAACGGTCGCTGGACTTCGAAATGCTCAAGACGTTACCAAGTAGCTCTGCCGCAAGGATGATACCGATTCCGTTCTTAGCCTTTTCCGTGCCGTAGTAGAACATCTTGTAATCTTTTATTTTAACGTCCAAGAAACGCGCCCGATTTCCGGTGTTTTTCCATTTGGTCTCTTGGACACACAAGATATCCACCCGCCTTCTATTCATAATCTCTTCCAGCTCGTAACTTCGACCGGTCATGCTTCCAACGTTCCAACTCCCGACCCTCAAATTCCTTCCAAACTGTTTCATTATTTTGCTAGCCCCCGGAGTCCGTATAGCTCTGACCCGAACATTTCTGCTCGGTCCAGGATCAGTACCATGCACAGCAGTGGTAGTGCCTGGCGGGTTAGTGCCTTTCCTTTTTGCAAGTATTACCATAATGATACAGTTTTGCAATATTACCATATTGCGATGGTGTTTTTTTGTTTGACACATGCATGCTCCTGTTTTAGTATTGATTGATCTTTCTTTTATGGCACCGGTGATCTCCAGTCGTGTCAACCCACGGACTCGCATGCACACATGTGGGAGGGTTTTTAAGGTAGTATAGGTGTCGCTAGGCTCACTTGGGTGTTATATTGCCTAGATCTGAATTGTCTCCTTAGTCGCCTTTTACGATAAACGCTAGTTGTTGGGGGGCGCTGCAGTGATATTCTTAACCCGTCCCTGCACGGGGATTCAAATATATATTCCCCAAAAATTATTACAACAATGCTGATTCTGGATGATGGTCTGCCATTTGTTTCATTTTAAAAAGGGCTTGTACAACCCAAACCAGTATTCGATTGCGATTTTAATTTCGTCATGGATGAGAAAGTTCGAGGCAACCGATTAGTGATGAGGCTTGATTGATTTTATTTAACTGAAGTTACTCGTGACACTTACGAAAATATGCAGAACACATTATTGTTCCTCCTCAAAAACAAAAATGGTAAATAATAAAAGAAATTTCCGATTTTTAAAACTAATTTTATTAAACAATACAAAGAGAAAACAAACCATCAAATTTACAAAATTCTTTTAAAAGATACTTTTACAAATCGTATATTATAGGTATATAAAATTTTATCCTCAAATGTTGTACACCTAACCAATCGTAAAAATGTTCCCCAAGTAAGCTTTAACGAAATTGCACAAATTCATAAATTGATAAGAACTCTGAACACAAAAATTAAAAAATGCGCTAACCGCTATCAGATGAACGTACATTATAAAAAAGAGATTCCGGTATAAAACGTATGTTCTCGTTTTGCAACGATTTTTTGCATGTGTGTTGTAAGTTGTAAAGCCTGAAACAGATTTCAGCAAAATCCATGCAGCAAAATTAGGGAACATGGCTTAATATGTCAGAGGACAAATGTGCTTGCTACACGGCTATGTATTGTTGCAAGACGTGTCTGTTTCTAGTTTTGAAGCCGACTTCCAGTTGTAGTGCAGCAAAATAGTTAGTACAACTTTTATGATATTGAACGAGTCAATGTCATCTTCAACTGGTGATTTAAATGGACTAAAAGTGAAAAGAGTACATTCTATATGGTGGGCGGTTAAGATTTTACCAGATAGATTAAAAGAGTTGAGAATAAGGTTCCTCAATGGTGCTGGTAAGACCACGCTATTGGCGATTCATCCTAAGAAGTTGTTATCGAGTAGTCCTCAGAAATGCTTGTGAACTCGTCATTTTATTTCTATAAAGAGCCATTGTAATTCGAGTAGCTCTGTGCTAGGGCTTTTTGCTGTTGAACTGTCAATACATGCATCAATAGCATTCACGTAGTACTTCAGTAAGTTGTTCGTCTTATTTACTTGATATATCCTAAGTCAGTGTATGCTTATAATGAAGTCATGTGTCAAATTCACGACTGTAAATAATCCACATCATAACACGAAGCTCGTTACTTGTCATATCACACATCACCAATGTTGCATTAATCGACATCTCCGAATGCACATGCCAGCTTAGTGTTTAGCTTACCATGTCAATGATGATGTAGCTTGACAGACAGCCGTTTAACAACGAACGTGCACTAAATATGACATAAACAAATATACCAGTAAATTTCCACATCAATTAACTTACTCGTAACATCAGAGGAACACATCCGCATACAGGTACGTCCACGGGATTGGTGAATTTTTTTTTTAACGATTTCACAATGTTTTATTTAATCGTGTTTTTAACTTTGACATTAACAATGAAAATATGTTGGCTCGTAACAAATACGAGTACGATAGGACCTTGTAACCTTACGTAACGACAACTTTACGTAGTAACCTCCGAAAGCTGATGCCTCGTGCAATGAAATGTAGACATTTTCTTGATACTTGATATTATAGTATAGCATAAGAGATCAAAAGCCACTTAAGGTCAGCGTGATGTAAGTGAGTATAGGTCAACCCGACTTCCTTAAAAACTCAGGGAGTGACACTTGACCCTAAGTGCACTCCAACAAAACTAATTGAACAGACAAATTATGTAAATGAATCCTTAATAAGTTTGCAAGCACTTCTTTCCAGACTCGCTGCTATATGTACGTATAGCATCCTTCAAATCTTTTCATTTGAACTCAGACACTAATTTGCACAAATAACCCAAGTTGTGTGTCAAAGGAGAAAAAAATAAATAAAGCTTGTTTTCCTTTTCTTGGCATCATGTCCAGAATCACTGGGGCCAGGCAAACACCACGTCCGAGACCACTTTATTTCATGACCAATGCACAAAGAACTTCACGCTTAATGCCTACCTGTTTGTCATGTACGTTTTGCCTTCATTCCCCACTCAAGAGGATGTGGAAAAGTTTTCACTTCAATGGGAGTTCTTGCTGTTAGGAAGAAATTTCTTATATCAAAAGCACTTTGCACTCAAGATTTCCATCCCCCTTCCAGCATAACAAAACCAAAACAAAAACCAGGCAACTATGTCATTGCATTAGCATCACGTTTTTCTCAGAAGAATGTGAAATTCGTGATTGTGTCGTATCGTATTTCATTGAATACAAGAGTGCGTCCGCTCGCCCTACGAATAAACTTGCTGCTTGTCCAGCTGTGATTAGAAGTAGGAAAAGATTCTTCGCATTCAAGACATGGGATTTCTATCGATTTTGATATGCAGAATGTGAGGAAGCAATTTCAATGGTAATAGGACCGGCCGACGGGTTTATTGTTATCCATTGGCTAAGGTTTTGTATCGCATGTGGTGGTGAGAGGCACACGATGAGTAGAATGTACGATACTGTCGTGGATGCTGTGATGAATGATTGTATAGGCAAAAAGAATTATAGGAAATAGAAAAAAGATTTGAAGTTTATGGGAGTTATTAAGCCGTAAATCTCCGTCTGGGGAGCACGAATGTTAGCTTCGATGTGAGATGAATCTCTGAATATTTAACGAACAATTGAAAGTATCCTTGAGAGGAGCTGGTATGGTGGTTATTAAGGTTTATTATGCCATGTGATTCATTACTAATTTCTTTTGTATTTTTCTCAAGCATGTGCAATAAATTTAAGGTGACACTTCCTCTATTTTGCACACATGTTGAAACTCATTCCTTTTCTGATTGAGCTAGCTGGAGATTTTGATATTGATACAGAGTGCTGCTGCGCTAATTGCGAGTATATTTCAGACTAGTTCACTTTTACGAGTATTGGTACCATAACAACTAATAATTGTTCGCCACTTTATTCTAATCATGATAGGGTTCCTAGAGGCAAACTCTGTAGTGTTTTTCAGGATTATGGGATTGATGGTTTCCTGTTAAGGGCGATTCAGTCTTTATATACAAACTGTAGAAGCTGTGTTCAGATAAACGGTGTTAAATCAATACCTTTCACTGTGGGCGTTGGACTCCGCCAGGGGTGCATTTTGTCACCTCTCCTCTTCATTGTATATATGGATTGGATGTTGCAGAGCAGCCGTGGCAGGGAATGTTTCGAAGTGGGAGACCTAAGGATTAGTCATCTGCTCTTTGCGGATGATTTGGTCATCCTTGGGTCCTCTCAAACCGAACTTTAGCGCGCACTCGAAAGGTTTGTAGACGTTTGTTATAATGCTGGAATGAAGATCAACGTGAACATAATGGTCGTTTCCAAAAAACCCACTCAGTGCACTCTGCATGTTAGTGCAGTTCCACTGAAGCAGCTGGATAAGTCTAAGTACCTTGGGGTCATACTCACGAGTGATGGGAAGAGCAATGCCGAGTTATCCTGTAGAATTGGTCAGGCTGGATCAATTTTGAGAGAGCTTGGCCAATCTGTTGGTTAGTGTTGAAGCTAAGCTATCGGTTTTTAACTCGGTGTATGTTCCAACTCTTACCTATGGTCATGAAATTTGGGTAGTGACCGAAAGAATAAGATCGCTGATACAAGCTGCCGAAATGAGGTTCCTTCGCGGTGTTGCTGGAATAACTCATAGGGATCGAGTGCGCAACACCAGACTACGCGAGGCGCTCAATGTTAAGCAGCTACTTCTCCGAACGGAACAATCTATGCTTCGATGGTTTGGTCACGTAGTGCGTATGCCCCCAGACCGGCTTCCAAGACGTGCCATGGTGGCCGTGGCATCAGGTACGCGACCCCGTGGTAGGCTTAGAAATAGATGGTTGGATCAAGTCCGGCATCTCTCCTGGAGCCGTCTAGGGATTCCTCCTGATGAGTTGGAGTCAATGCCGGAGGATCGAGAAGGATGGAGAGTCCACCACCGCGACCCTCATGAAGGATTAGCGGGCCATTGAAAATGTATGTATGTATGTATTATTCTAATCATTCAGAGCTGCAATTGCGTCTCAAAATATTTCGTGATTGCGCTAAAAGTACTAGTAAAAATACTCTACAGAAGATTTAATTATTTAACGCTGCAAGAGATAAAAGACAATGTTCTCTGCACCAATTCATTTGTCAAGTATTCGTCTCTGCGTCGTATGACAGTAGGGGGATGTCATCTTGAATATCACTGGTGAAATAGTCGATTACCATATTAAATAGCAATGGACTCGGGGCACATCCTTGATGCACTTCACTTCGAATTTTCCCGACAATCCACATACACATTTAGCTTGAGTCATTACACGCCAGTAGGTATCTTCCACCAAGTGTACTAGTCATTCTACAACTTCTTTGCTTCTTAAAGATACTCGACCAAACGCATTTTCCTAATGGTTCATAGTTTAAATTCTGATGTCAGCAAGCGTTTATTAATTTCTCACGAAATATCATATATAAAGTCAGTCCCATCAGACGCGAAAGCTTGTGTGAACACTATTGCGAATACTTGCAATAAGTTGGTCATATTCCTTCTGTTGGATGATTGATATGCCTATGATGTCAGGCGGTCGGTAAAAAAATACTGTTAATCAGAAGCAAAGACAAAAGTAACAAAAATCTCTACTGAATTTCAGACCACAAAACCAATCTTTCGCTCTCTCTCTATCTGTCTGCAAATTTTGCCGACAGAAATCTGCAAAACAGATTCTTAAACAAAATTTGCATTCATAAGAATTGTAGGTGCCACAAAATAAAGTCCAATGCGAAAAATGTCCAAAACGCAATTCTGGACTTTATTGTACTTTCAAAAGTAAAATAAAGTCCAAACTTCAACCACAATTTTGTGAAGAAACTTCACATTACAAAAGCTAAATAGCACCACAATAGATCTCTTATTTGAGTCGAAATATTTCTATGTTATTCGAGACTCTTAGTTATCGGGGAAAAGGAATGTCGAAGAGAGAATGAAAAAATCACTGAACGCTCTTTGCGCCTGTAAAAGAACCTTTCGGAAAACGATGGCGATTGTATCCGCGCATTATTCACTGGATATACACAGCAATCATCAGACTCATAATCTCCAACGATCCTTAGTCTGGACTGCAACAGAAATAAAGAGCTATCTGAGTGAACTTTACAAAGTGCGAAGGCTACCAGCACTATGCACCAGGGGAGTTGTGAGCTCCGCAAGCAGGCTTGGACATGATTCTTGATCTCCTAATTGAAGTTTCAAACAGCTCTGAAATCAATAGAATCGAATGCAATCAAATCAAAGGCAGTTAGGAAATTCCGCGTTTCAAGGATCACCATCAGACACCACAAAGCCAAACTCCGCTGGGTACATGTACAGGAAGATTGTATGGTATCATAGATAATATAATAGAGAAAAAGGCCAACGCCTCCTAGTAATCTAGGGACTGCGCCAACTCTCCCTTTATGGCCAAAACTGAACAAAACGAAAACAAAGACCCTGCTAGCACTAGCGTAGTGTGAGACGTGACAAACGTCAGCACATCAACTCACTGGTTTCACGGGCTGAAGAAGCAGTGAGCAGGTGCGACAGTTAGACTGTTTATAGCATCACTAATGAGCTGACCGGCGGTCGGAACTCTAAACAACACCCAATGAAGAGCCTAGACGGTAACATTCTGAACTCGGTTGAGGACCAGCTCACTAGATGGAGAGAACATTTTGCTACAGTGCTAAACAACTTAGACAATGGCGGTATGATCTCGAATTCGAATGAGCAGTTCAAAGTAACAAATCCCCGAATTCGGCCCGTACCTCCCAGTAAAACCAAAATAATAACAGCAATCAAGTCCCTCAAGAAGAACAATGCGGTGGGTGTTGATGGCATCCCTGTCGAACTATTTCAAGCGGCGCCAAATACATCAGCATATTTGCTACACCCTCTAATACGGAGAGCTTGGGATAATGAACAATTTCCGCAGGAGTGGAAAAGGGGAAACTTGGCGGAAAGCGGAAACTGGAGAGCTATTTGTGTTCTTCCAGCCGTAGCCAAAATAACATCTAGAATAATTCAAGATTGAACTCTCGTTGTTGAACAGACAGGCTTTCATGCTGGGTCCTCCTGTATCGACCACATAAACACCGTACGGATCATAATCGTACAATGCGTTGAATACAGATCTCCACTACATTTGCTGTTTATCAACTTCGAAAAGGCTTTCGACAGCTTGAATCGAGATGCTATCTGGTTGGCCTTGCGCAGGAGAGGCATCCCAGTAAAACGTATAGTTATTATCAAGGCGACATACGAGGGCGGTAAGTGCCACGTCTTATACAATGATGAGGTGTCGGAAGATTTTGAAGTCCAAAGAGGAGTACGTCAAGGGTGCATACGGTCGCCACTATTGTTCTTAGTCGTTATCAGCGATGTACTCCGTGCAGCATTAACGGAAAGTAATTATGAAATTCGTTGGACTATGACATTTTACCTTAAAGACCTTGATTACGCTGACGATGTTTGTCTACTTTCACATCGGATTTGAATGCCCAAAATCTAGAAGCTGAGGCAAACAAAGTGGAGCTAAAAATAAACACAGCCAAAACAAAAGCCTTGAACCTTCTAATACCCGCACTCAACAACTCAACGAGAAAGTTGATAACTTTCTTTATTTAGGAAGTGTGGTCCCGGTTAATTGCGGTGGCACCGAACTGGATGTGTGCAGCAGAATCGGGAAGGCTAAGCTGCGTTCGGAATGCTATGCAAAATCTGGAGAACTAATGTTATCAGCTTAAGAACCAAGCAGCGACTGTTCCGCTCCAACGTAGAATCGGTGCTGCTTTATGGGTGCAGTACTTGAAAGGTGGATACCATTAACACACGCAAGCTGCAAATCTTTGTAAACAAATGTTTAAGGATCATCTTGACGATTTTTTGTCCAAACCGTATCTCCAACGAACAACTTTATACGAGAACGGGCCAAGAACCTATAAGAATTACTGTACGAAGGAGAAAGTGGCAATGGATTGGACACACCCTACAACGCGAAGACAACTCCATTGCGAAATAAGCCATGCAGTGGAATCCGTTCACCTAGGCAGGCAGAATAGCGGGACGGCCTAGGCAAACTTGGTGCAAAGCAGTTGAGGAGGAATCGACCTCTTTACAAATGAGTTGGAGGCAGCTCAAATGAGTTGCAGAGCTCCGAACAAAATGGCGCGCAGGCGTGGTTGACGCCCTATGCCCCCCGAAGGGTTAAATGATCTAAGTGAGTAAGTTTGCTAGCACTAGATCGATGCTATATCCGCACACAAGCTGGAGTAATCACAGGACACCGCGTCATTGAAGTTATGCTTCGCAAATGGAATATTGTGTCTAATGATTTATGCAGAAGCTACAGGGACAAAGAAGAGGCAGAATCAGTTCAAGTTTGGGGGTGGCAAGGGTGTAGTGGCAACGTCGTCAATTGCCACGCTAATGGTTCATGGTTCAAATCCTGAGGTGAGCAAGCATTTATTTATTTCTCATGAAATAGGTATATAAAGTCAGTCCAATCAATTGCGAAAGCTTGTGTGAACACTACTGCGAAGGCATCACACTGGGAGTAGCTTGGTCATATGGCTGGAAAAATTGTTCGCTCTGTTGATGATGATTTGCCTATGACATCAATTATCGGGAAAAAAAAAAATCGGAAACAAAGGCAAAAAATAACAAAAATCTCCCCAGCTATCTGGACACCACCCCCGGAGTTTCTCTAAAGCATAAATAACTGAGATTCAAGCCGCTACACCAAAAATGTTTCTATCTCCCTCTCTCTCTATCTATCCTTTCCAAAGCCCACACTGTGTGTAAACATTTTAAGGGTATTCATAACCCCTTGAGTGTGGGCAAATTATAAGAAAAAACACATCCCGTGTCACTGCCCCGCCCTACAAGATCGACGCCTACGCATACTAGGCTCCAGGTTCTTTCTTAGCACTACAGACGCAGCAGAGTCACGGATAAATAAAATAGATTCCTAAAGAGAGCCAACTGGTTTAATGATAGGTAATAGATATTACCCTCAAAATTCATCATACATATCATACATATTTTTAATCCCACTCCACCTCGAAGGATGAACACATTTGACCTTTCAGGTATCCGAATATACGTGATGAGTCTTTTTCCATTACACGTTCTTCATAACCTAACCTAATGCCTTTTTAAGTTCGATATTTATTATATACGCTATCAAAAGAGCTCTTATTACGGCTCTATTTTTCAATACGAGTCCGTAATGTGCGAATAGCGTTGTTGTTTGTTGTATGCAAGGAAGTTTCGCATGCTTTCCTTCAAGGCGATCCATTTTGTGCTTTCAATATTACGCCAATTGACATTCGGTGCAAGTTTTTTTTTTTTTTCTTCTTCTTAATGTACCAGTTTTTAAGGAAATCTAAAAGTCCCTCGCATTACTTACTTACTTAGATTGCGCTACGGTCCGGGGTGGACCTGGGCCTCAACCAACAAACCTTTCCAGCCTGCACGATTACGAGCCAACTGCCTCCAGTTGCGCACACCAGTTTGGTTGAGGTCCCCCTCCACTTGTTTGCGCCACCTACCGCGAGGTCGTCCTCTACTGCGCCGTCCGTCCGGGGTGGATTCGAAGACTTTCTTAGCGGGAAAGTTGGGCTCCATCCGCTCTAAATGACCCAGCCATCCTAGTCGCTGTACGTGAACTCTTCTGGCTAAGTCGATGTCCTTGTACAGACCGTATAGTTCGGCATTGCACCTTCTCCTCCACTCATCGTCTATGCAGACGCGACCAAAAATCGCTCGAAGAACTTTTCTCTCGAAATAACCAAGGGCATCCTCATCCGGTTTTGTCAAAGCCCATGCCTCTGCGCCATACAGCAGGACTGGGATGATTAATGTCTTATAAAGAGTTACCTTAGTAGTTCGAGATAGGGCTTTGCTACTCAATTGCCGTTTTAGCCCATAGAAACAACGATTGGCAAGAGTAATTCTCCGTGTGATCTCTCCACTCATGTCAATTGCGGAGTTCACCATAGAGCCTAGCTAGACAAAATCCTTTACTACCTCAAAATTATATCTGTCTATTGTTTCGTTCTGTCCAAGACGCCGATGTTGGGTGTCCTTGTTTGTAGACAGCATATATTTTGTTTTGCTTTCATTGACCGCTAGACCCATCTTTGCTGCTTCGATCTCAATACTCGTAAATGCCCCATTGAGGGCCCGCTGAGTTCTTCCGATTATGTCAATGTCATCGGCATAAGCGAGTAGTTGAACAGACTTGTAAAAGATTGTACCTCCGGTGTTGGCTTGTGAGTTTCGTACAATTCTCTCAAGTACTATATTAAAGAGATCGCATGATAGCGCGCCACCTTGTCTAAGACCTTTCCTGACATCTAACGGTTCGGTGATGTTCTCACCGACTTTGATGGAGCAGCGAGAGTTCTCCATCGTCATTCTGCACAAATGGACGAGCTTGGCAGGGATGCCAAGACTTGTCTCTATACACGCTATCATAGGCAACTTTGAAATCGATGAAGAGGCAGTGCGTATCGATTTTGTATTCCTGGGTTTTTTCCAAGATCTGCCGTAGTGTGAATATTTGGTCAATGGCGGACTTTCCAGGCCTGAAACCGCACTGACAAGGACCTATCAGGTTGTTGACGATCGGTTTTAGGCGTTCACATAATACGGCAGACAGGATCTTATATGCGATGTTGAGGAGACTTATACCTCTGTAATTGGCGCAGTTCAGAGGGTCTCCTTTCTTCAGGATCGGGCAAACGATGCTGAGGTTACATTCATCGGACATACTTTCGTCCGACCAGATTTTACAGATAAGCTGGTGCATGTTCCTTACCAACTCATCTCCTCCTGCCTTGACAAGTTCAGCGGCAAAGCCGTCGGCTCCAGCAACTTTGTTGGATTTGAGTTTAGATATCGCTATCCTCACTTCATTCTGATCGGGTTGACGGGAATCTTGACTGCCATTGTCACTGTTGAATGGCTCATTCTGCCTGACAGCGGAATATTGGTCATCATCGCCGTTTAACAGTCTGCAGAAGTGTTCCTTCCATATCCTCAGCACTGACTGCGATTCCACTACTATGTTGCCATTTTCGTCCCTGCAGGCTTCTGTTCTGTCCCTCGCATTACCACGTTAGAATCTTAGCACTTATTGGTATATATATATATATATAATGTACTTTTTTTTGGCCGGGAAAAACATCATTGGTATATTATCAGACATCGATTCAAGCACACGACTAAAACGGTTCACTGCAGTAGTGAATAGAGCTCTAATCTAGAACCATCCGGATAAATACCTAGATATCCGCAAGCATCCTTGTCAAAAGTTTGGCTCTGCTCTAGCCCCTGCTAAGTGAAAAACTCAATCCGATTCTATGTACTTAGACGACGATCCACTTTCTTTTAGATTTTTATTTTGTGGTATCCATCACAGTATAGTATTAGCTGTTATAACCTTTGTCAAGGGCTTCATGGCATTTATCTAACTGCTACTGACTTCAAAAACTTACAGGCACACTTACTGGTAACGTTTCCGCCGGAAATACTAAACATTACAAATAAACAAATGTGCTACACACATTTTACCCACGTTTATCCTCCTATCGTCACTGCGTACATGTATACCTCAACCCTTAATATTGAATTCATCGCTTAGCGTTCAATGAAGCTTCCACAAAAGCCTCATACATTTCCCACTGAAACCGAATCGACCACTGGATTTCAATGACTATTCTCATTAACCAAAAAGCTGACTACACGAAATTTTGTTGAAATGGAAACTTTATGTCGTTGCGCACCATATAGCAGCGTTGTTTAACGCGAACCACCGGACCACATTTACAACACAAAAGGATATGCTCATTCTGCGTTACAAGTGGCCATAGAATACTGTCCACCCTGGTCTCAATTAAACATTAAACCCACTCGTAAACTAGTAAACTAAGTGCTGCGAGCGAAAAGCCCCAAAAACATTATTCCCCGCTCAGCATCATTCAATCCCAGAATTTAATGCCGGAAGAACGGAAATCGTGTTTTAATGTCCGCAGACATTGCGATGCATGGTGGTGGGTGGTAGTGAAACTACACCATGAATTAGCAAATTGAAGAGCGATCATTCCGTAAAACGTTTGCTAAAGTTCAAATAAAAAAGTAGAACTGGCCACTTTAATAGCGGTGCAGACAAGAATGCAACCAACAACAACACTAAGAGAGTAATAAAAAAGTAATTCCCTGGAAGTGGGAGCAAATGATGTGGTCAATTTCATGGTTCTAATGTTGAATGAATGGACCAATCCGATTATGAATTTGGGTCATATCAGCTCCGTATCTTTAGAAAATGGAAGGAAAATGCCACTGAAAGGATGAGGGCGAAAAAATATGTCTTATGATGTGCCTATCTGTAAAGTCCTGCGGCAGAAATGATAATATGTACTTTTCCAAGCGGAAATATGAGATGCAAGAGAGTCGGATAAACAAAGTAGTATCATGGCTGAAGGAATGGAAAATAGTTTTGAAATATAATGAGTTCTCCTGCGGATAACTGAACGAAAAATAGATGAAATGAGATAAAATTTAAAATATTCATGGAACTAGAACTCCCTTATGCACATGAAAAGTATTCAAAGTCAAGACTCACTCACATCCATGTGCCAGCATTTTTGGAAAGAAAATGAATGTTTGCATAAAAGATAAAGAATTTAAATTTGGATTTGTTAAGAGACATCGACCTATCTAGTGACCAATAGATATGTTTAGACTGTTTTTTATTAGTTGTTTCCCTGTGTACATGAAATAAGATCAAACAAAAATTCGGGCCGGCATTACCACCATAAAATTTTTTCAGGTGCAAGGCCATCTGAATATCATAAGACGTGTAGATAAATAATTAGCCTTACGTTAAGTGAAAAGAAAATATGATGACTGTTTTCAAGCCCACTTGTGATATTTTTTGCCCTGACTAATGCCAACAGTAATAATTCATGACGTTAATCCATATTTTATGGTAAATTGGCGTGACAGTATTAAAATTTAATTGACAAAATTTAATTTTCTATCAGACCTAATGTCCATCGCAGGAAGTTCAAGGACACCTATTTATTCCGTGTGATATGAACAATAAAATAAATTCCGCAGTCATCACTGAACTGCATACTACCTATGTTATTTGTATATTCAGATAAGTACATGTCGCATCATTTCTAGCGAAAGAAGAGAACTTATAACTGAAATGCGTACAAATGCCTGTTTTAAATTGCTGAAGACTGGACTGAATAAAATCTAGATACTTATTTCTTGGGTGAGATCTTCTTGCTCATTTGCTCTGTAAGAAAAGGCATTTTGATAGATTTCACAGTGTAACATTTCTCATTTAAGTTATTGGAAATATTTTCTTCAAGAGTAATCTGTTGTATGGGGGCAAGGTTCCAAGCAAAGGAGCCAGAGGAATAGAGCTTCTCAGCAGTCTATCACTAAGACCGTCCATACGTGGTGAAGAGCCACATCCTACTCGAGGTGTCCCTGTTGCATACTAAATATGATAGATCTAAAGAGGAAAACTTGAATAAACCCGTAAAATAAGGCATATTACTACCGTGTCCATAGGATGAATGGCACTAGGTTAGTGTGTCTTCTAACAGTACACTCCAGTTTATTGGGCACCTTTGGTTTCAATATAAGTTCCTGTCGCTGGCATGCGGGGCTCTGCCTTCGGCATATTTCTTTCCGTAGCTTCTCGTGGGAACAAACTCTTTAACCTAAACAAGATGCTGTTCTAAATGCATCCACACCCATGGACACTGGTCTTCCAGAAAACCTCTCGTCAATCGCTAGCGCGGACGAGGACGATTTAACTATCGGTCCAATTGAAGAAATGGCCCTTCTACTCGAAGCCGTCCCTTATCGGATGATCTTCAGCCCTTCACCTCAAAAACTGCTCTAGAGTGACTTAGCGGAGCGGGTCGCAAACGTCTGAAATGGCTCCTCTCTAAAGGCGTATCTCTTGATAAAGCCAAAGAAAAAGCCAATCCCCTGTGGCCGCAAGAGAGACCGCTCAAATACTTGTCCTCTGGCTTCAGACCCAAAACAGACAAAAACTGCACCCCATGTAAGAGCAATAGATGCGGTTCCCATGTCTATCCAGCCTGCTCCAATAGTGCCACTTTTCAAATTTAAGCAAGGTCTGGAGGTTTTCAAGATAGGGATCACCTTCTCTAACTTTCCAGAGACCCTGCTTAACAATGAGCAAATGACATCCATACTAGACTGCATCTTTGAGCGTATTATCAACCTCATGGACGAGAAAATGAAACCTAAATTCCGCGGCACAACTTTCCTTCCAGGATGGCAAGTCTTAAATTGCAAAGACTACGGCAGAATGGGTCAAAGGCATTGTCCCTAGTTTCACTCCATGGGAGGGTGCTTCACTGAAAGCTCTTGATGAGGATAACATTCCTCGAGAACAAACTTTAGTGGGGCACTTTCCGGCAAACCCTTCATTCGAAAACGACAAGATCCTTAGGGCTATTTCTGCCGAAAATTCAGATCTTCCCACTTTTGAATGGCGGGTTTTAAAACGTGAGGATAAGGGTAACTTTGCCATACTGAGTCTCTTCATAGACCACAAATCCATGGTTTGTTTGAATGATAACTTCTCCTACTTTCGATTCGGAGAAGTTATCCTTCGAGCCAAACAATTTATTAACAAAGACTCTGCCCCTCCCCTCCCTATCCCTACTCCTAAAGAATGCGATTCAGAGTTGACCTTAATCGACTCCAAGGTAATCGCTTCTTCCTCCAACCTTACCCCTACCGCAACGGAAACAACCACCATTGCTCTCAAAAGCAACGAACCCAGGCCTGTAGAATATCCTTACTCTGGGACTCTACGTTCAAAATCTGACGCTGTTCTGCTCCTCAATAAGGCCTGCCCAACTATTGGCTCAATTTTCACTTGCTCTTCCAGCGGCTCTGTAGTAACACCTTAAGCTACGCAACATAATCCAAAGGCAAAGCCCGGCAAAAACTCATAAGAGCGCCCCCAGGCTTCACCTCTACTCCGAAGTTCCAATGACCAGCACCATCAATTTTTTTGCAAATAAACATGCACCATGCCAAAGCGGCCGCCTTCCGTAGGTTGATAAAAAGCAACCTTCTCTTAACTCAGGAGCCATGGGTCCGTGAGGGCAAAATATGTGGCCTCCCCAGCAACTTATATGGGTTAATATATGACAACAGACAACCCCTTCCCAGGGTTGCCATTCTGACCAATAATAGAATCAACTTTCTTCCTATCCCACAGTTTATAAGCCAAGACCTTGTAGCCATTTCAGTGGATCTAACTACCAACAGAGAGCGGCAATCCATCGTCATCGCCTCAGGATACCTTGCTGACGACCAAACTCCGGCTCCTCCTGACGAAGTCGCTAAACTGTTCAGATACGGTAAGAAGATTGGACAGCAGATCATGTTAGACTGCGACACGAACGCCCATCATACGATCTGGGGCAGTTCCAATATAAACAAAAGAGGTGAGTACCTTCTTAACTTCCTTATTGGTTTAAATATTGATATTATAGAGGAAATGAACATATGTACTTTTGTCAACTCCATCAGACAAGAGGTACTGGATCCTACCCTATCCAGTTCCTCTCTGTCCGAACAAATCACAAATTGGCATGTCTCAAAGGAGCTCTCGTTGTCTGACCATATGCACATTAGGTGTGACATCAAAACTACTCGTGACCCAATCACCCTCAGCAGGTCTCCTTAACGCACCAATTGGAATCTCTATGTAGAAATCTTTAGGGGCGAATTCATTCCGTTCTGTTAAAATATAGACTCTTCTCATTCTCTTGAAGAAGAAGCCTCAAAACTTAGCTCTCAGATCACCTCCGCATATGAAGCCAACTGCTATCTCAAAGGCAGAACTAACTTCCCCGATATGCCATGGTGGAACAATGAGCTCGACACCCTTAAAAAGAAAGGTTAGAAGGCTTTTAATAAAGCCAAGACCACCAACTCATGGAGCGAGTGTAAGATAGCTCTCACAGCTTATAACTCTGCTATTTGGAGATCAAAAAGACATACATGGAGGTCTTTCTGCGAAAGCATTAACGATCTCCCTTCAGCTGTAAGGGTCCAGAAAACCCTATCCAAGAATCACAGTAACGGTATTGGTCTCATGCAGAAGCCTGACAGCAGTTTCACACAGGGATACGACGAAACATTAGGTCTGCTTCTGCAAATCCACTTCCCTAATTCCCTAATCACTGACCCTCACACATCTCTGTTGCATGAAGTCATGCAACTCCCACCTTACCGACGCACTAGGATTATGGCCAAGAAAATCTTCTCGCTTGACTCCATAAGATGGGCCATCTCCACGCAAATACCTTACAAAGCTCCCGGTGCAGATGACATTTTCCCTGCCCCCTTACATCATAAAATCGCATCCTTAGTGCCCATCTTCAGATCAAGCTATGAACCTAGCTACATCACATCAGTATGGAGAAAGTTAATGCAGTGTTTATTCCTAAAGCCGGCGCCAGATCACAATCAGACCCAAAGGCCTTTGGGCCAATCAGTCGCACCTCGGTGTTTCTTAAGGTAATGGAAAAAACTATTAATCTTCACATAAGGAATTCCGCTCTTATAGAATACCCCATAAATAATCTTCAATTTGCATGCGGTCACAGCCCTACACCATCTAGTCAGCACTATTGGACATCTCCGGCGCCTTGGATAACACATCGTTTCAATCAATTAAGTCTGCTGCTGATGTCAAAGGCATTGACCCGCAAACTACCAAATGAATATGCTCCATGCTCAATAGCAGATTAGTTACTGCCAAGCTTGGAGAAATCTCTATCTCTGTTAGGGCAAGGATGAATCCAGCATTTCTGAACAAATGCAACATGCCCTAAATAAAGTAAACAATTGGTGCCAGTCAGAAGGTCTAACGATTAACCCAGCAAAAACCGTAATCATACCTCTTACCAGGAGGAAAAATTTAAGCATTCAAGCACTATCACTAAACAATATACAAATTGACTTCTCAAAATAAAATATCTTGGGATTACTCTAGACCACAAATTAAACTGGAAACCTTATATAGACAGAACCACTGAGAAGGCGACTAAAGCCTTCTGGGCCTGTTTTAGGTTTTTCGGCAAAAGAATCCCAAAAATGATCCACTGGACCTATACCACAATCATCATCCCGATAATAACTTATGCTTCGCTAGTATGGTGGAATAAAGTTAATCAAACCGTCATCTTCTCAACACTCCAGAAGGTGCAAAGACTAGCCTCTGTATGTATTACGGACGCAATGCGCACCTGCCCAACAGTTGTGCTAGAAGTTCTCTTAAATATTCCACCTACTTACCTACTTAAGTGGCGCTACAGTTCGGGATAAACCTGGGCCTCAACCAACAAGCCTCTCCATTTAGCTCGGTCTTTAGCTAAATGCCTCCAGTTGCGCACTCCAAGTTAGTCGAGGTCCCCTTGAACTTGTGCACGCCACCTACGGCGAGGAGGTCATCTACAGCGCCGTCCCTCGGGGTTAGATTCGAAGACTTTGCGGGCCGCAGCGTTGGTGTCCATTCGCTCTATATTTCCTAGCCATATATGACGTCCAATACACAGTTTTTTGACTAGGTCGATGTCGCTGTGTAGCTCGTATAGTTCGTGATTGAATCTTCTCCTCCAAAACCCGACAACGCAAACGGGACCGAAAATCTTACGAAGAATTTTTCTCTCGAAGCGACCAAGGATATCTTCATCCTCTTTAGAGCTGGGATAATTAGGGTCCTATACAGAGTCTCCTTAGTTGTTCTAGATAGGGCTTTACTGTTGAATCGCCTTATAAGCCCAAAAAACAGCGATTGGCAAGAGTTATTCTTGGCTTGATGTCTGCGTTGATGTTTTTTTTGAGTTTATAGCAGAGCCAAGGTAGACAAAGTCCCTTACTACCTCAAAGTTATAGCTGCCCACTGTGACATTCTGTCCAATTCGTCGGTGTTGATTGTGCCTTCTTGTTGACAGCATATACTTGGTTTTACCCTCGTTTATCGCTAAACCCATTTTGGCCGCTTCTGCCTCAATGTTTGCAAACGCACCACTGACAGCCCGCCGAGTCCTTCCAAAATGCCTATATCGTCGGCGTATGCAAGCAGTTGTACAGACTTGTAATAGATTGTGCCTCCGGTGTTGGCTTACAATATTAAAGAAGTCGCATGACATCGCGTCAATGAACTACTAATGAACAATGTAGTGATTTTTTAGTATGTAGCGGGAAATTCTTTCGACCATCTATGAATGAAACATAATCGACTTTTGGCTTCATTGAGGATCGAAATTTACACCAAATCGTAGATGGAGTGGACTCTGCCTAGGTTCTGGTTATTTATACAATTAGATAACATTGACGGACGAAGCGATCTATGATAGGTCATAACATTGCATTTCTTGGTATTTAACTCCTTATTGTTCTCTGTGCACCAACAGCATACTGTATTTAGGTTTTTCTGCACCAGATAATGCTTTAAATAAAAAAAAAAAAACAGATTTTCGCATCGTCTGCGTATAGCAAAATTCTGGAGTGATCGAGTATGTCGACAAGATCATTAACGAAAAGAATAAATAGAAGTATGTCAATATGGCTGCCTTGCGGAATGCCTGAATGAAAAAGGATCGGACTTGAGGTAATGCCTTTAAACAAAACATACTGAGTACGATCAGTTAGATATGAGTGCAACAAGTGAACTAACCACAAAGGGGAAACCGAGAGGTTTAGCTTCGCAAAAATCAAGATAGATGACATCAGTTTTTAGGAACTTGTCCGTTTGAATTACACTGTAATTAGTGAATTCAGGTAAATTTGTATTAGTCCATTTTTGTCTAACAAAGCCGTGCTGAAATTCCATTATAATGGATTTACACGAGAATTCGATAATTTTGCAAACAATATGCTCGAAAAGTTAGGATAGGCAAGAAAATTTAGCTAAGCATCTGTAGTTGCCGACGTCACATTTGTTGCCTGACTTAAATAGAGGGATAACGTATGATGATATCCAAATACTCCTAGAGGGGGAAGTAAAAGATCAAAGAGAGAGATTACATAATTTTAACAGAGGAAGCACCAGAAAATCTTTAAAAATTTTATAAGCAACATGAGGGAATTTTATCACGACCGTAGAAGAAAGAATCGTCGAGATCAGAAATGAACATGTGAAGTACATCGTTCGAAAGTATTGGATTAGGGATACCTACATAAATTATGAGGAGGAACAGAGTAGTTAGGTGGATTAGGATTAGTAAGTTGCCACATAGAGTAGACACTTTAAACGAATTTCGCAAAAGCGTTGCAAATATCACTGCAGAATATGACCAAACAAAATGATAGCACAATGACGGCAAAATATTTTCAAATATTGCTGCAGTTGGCTGTCAAAGTTCTATCACAGCTTACTGAATGGCGCTTTATTTCATACGAACGAATTGTAGAGAATCTACATATTCTTGTAACACAACTTTATCAGGATACAGTACTACCATGATAATGTGAACTAATTAAAACAAGGGCCTCTTCACATTTTGGAGAGGTTCACATTATCGGAAAATTTTTTTTAACTAAAAGTAAGAGAAGTTTTGAATAACGAATGCCCATATAAGATGAAAAAGATTCTTCCCCCAATAAATAACAGGTGGTACAACATAGAAAAACATGTCTAGACAAATAACTGCAAATATCAAAAGAATAACAAAAGAAGAATGCAAAATAGAGGTGAGAAAATTTCAAAGTTCACATTATATAGATAGTAATATATATAGATTTGTGAGTTCACATTATCGAGGTAGTACTGTATCAAGTAAAAATATTTAAAAAAGATAAATTTTGAAAAAGTGTGTTTTCAGATTTCAAAAATCTTACACTTGTACCTACTGACTCGGATGCTTAAAAGCCCGTATTTGAAATGTAATCTTTCTAGCTTGAAACTTAAATCCCAAAGAGGCGTGATATGCAGACGGGCGGGAGGACAAATGTTCATGCTGCAATTGACTTTGCTTTGTGTACTAATTATATACATACACATGTATGTACATATATATATACTCTGTAGAGTCCATATACATTATTTCTCTTTGTTAGCTTTATTTACCCTATAAGAGAGGATATAAAATTCAATACGGCAGCTATTTATATCGGTAAGAGTTTTATAACCCACGTGAAGTCACTCATCCGCCAAAGTAATTCCAATAAAGATTGTTACTCGAACCAAGTAGCCTACGTGCTGCAGCTGAGGAAATATAGTAGGTATCAAAAAATCCTCTCACCTGACAGAGTACGAGTCTTTCATTTGAGAGTGTCCTTTCCCTAACCACATTATACCGCACAACCCAGTAGAAGCTCTCACCCCTGATTTGTCATTAATTAACTCTCTGATCTACTATATATCCACTACTTCTAGTAAAATCCCCACGTTATGTCTAATTTTAGCCCGACTGAAAATTGGGTCAGCTCCCGACCGTGTCGTATCAAATTGCACAATATTAACGTAAATTGATATTTTTTAAATTGACGGAAAATCCTCTAAAATACATTCCATCCCACCTTTTGGGATTCATACTCTGCTTTTAATACTTTGCCTCGGACTGAGAAATTATGCCAATTATTTTCGATGCCACATGGTTCCACACATTGGTTGTATCCTAATCCCATTTGGTTTCAATATCGCTTCAATTTCCACCTCGCCATTGAGAGTGTACTCAAACAACAGAAAACAGATTGAGTGTCAATTTATACCGTACCCATATCCGGTAATAAACGGAAATTAGCTTTGTACGAAAAATTGGATCCTTAACATTTACTTTTATTACGACGCAGTGCAAATATTCTCGTATTCTCTGCAAAGTCTCACTTATCCACTTAACAAACGACCGAACAGAATTCCCTAATCCCATATCATGGGTTTCAACATCGTCGTCCTAAAACAAATAAATACATGACCACCTGTAAGAGAAATCCTTATTTCACCGGCTTCCCTTACTACCGTAATCTTGTAATCGTTTCCATGCCCTTGTGATCGTTCGTATAGCAAGATTCTGTTGAAGCAGGAAGCTGTCATGTCCAATTCCCATTGGTAGATCTGTACCGTATTCCAACTCACAGAACTCCCTAAAGGATAAATTTCAAAATTAGCTTTTATTTTCTATGAGATTTTTATTCAAATTTGGAAGGGGGGAGTTTATTTAGGATGGTAAGGTGACTTATTGTCCTCTAAGGGCTTTAAGCTTTGTTTCTCTAAAAACAGTTATTACCTATATACGAATATATTTACAATCTTATTATAGCAAACACTAATCTTACTGCAGTCTTCAAACAAATAAAAGCATCGAGCTCATTTTACTTATCAAATAATTATAACTTTTTAATTCCAAAGCAAAATCAGCTTTCCATAAATATGATTTGCATGTAGATTCCATACTTATGTACATACTCGTACCTATTATATGTGTATGTCACACAATAACCAACTGGTTTGTGAGCATTTTTTGTCTGGAAATTCGAAAAAGCTCACCAAAAACTTTGTTGGAAATCCAAAGCTCTCATTTCGCCGCAGAAGCAGACTGGAAGCACACTTTACTTATAAATACAGTCTGTTATTATTTCTAAAAATGTATACCTATCAGTTGTTCATGAACAGCACTCGGTTTAACTTTCTGCCTTTAATATACCTATACCTACACATTGGGAATATAGATTACGGCAATATTTAGGTAAAATATGGTGAATATGTATATATGGTTAATGTTATTGATAAGATTCGGAAAATATTAAAAATGTATTAGACATATATTACAAAAAAAAAATTCTTCAACCACATTTGGGATTCTTGAAGGAAGGGAAATAAGTTTCACATACGACCAAGTACTCGTATGCTTACGAGTACAGGCAATAAAAGAGTGTACTGTAAAATGATGCAGAAACTGCGTTATATTAGTAATCCATCAGCGCTTTCCGGTGTGAACGTTTTAACAAAGCCATACTTACATATTCGAATAGTATGGTCCTGGATCCTTATGGGTCTCATGGTCAGTGTTGCCAGATTTTGATGGAGCAAATTTATTTTCTTCGTATGAAAAATAAGTTTAGCTTCTTATTTTCATACATACATACATACATTTTCAATGGCCCGCTAATCCTTCATGAGGGTCGCGGGGGTAGGATGCTCAGGTGGACTTTCCATCCTTTTCGATCCTCCGCCATGGACTCCAATTCATCAGGAGGAATCCCTAGACGGCTCCAGGAGAGATGCCGGACTTGGTCCAACCATCTATTTCTAGGCCTACCTGATGCCACGGCCACCATGGCACGTCTTGGAAGCCGGTCTGGGGGCATACGCACTACGTGACCAAACCATCGAAGCATAGATCGTTCCGTTCGGAGAAGTAGCTGCTCAACATTGAGCGCCTCACGTACTCTGGTGGTGCGCACTCGATCCCTACGAGTTATTCCAGCAACACCGCGAAGGAACCTCATTTCGGCAGCTTGTATCCGCGATCTTATTCTTTCGGTCACTACCCAAATCGCATGACCATAGGTGAGAGTTGGAACATACACCGAGTTAAAAACCGATAGCTTAGCTTATTTCTTATTTTATGTTTTGATTTCTCCTTATACTTTATCTCTTTAGTTGCACCTAATTATATATCTATGGCCACAAGACAAAACAACCTAAGTCGAGTTAAGACAAAATTGAGTTTGGGGATCCAGAAGATGTTCTATTGTCTTGTGGTCATATTGTCACAGATACAGGGTGGTCCTGGAATAGGGGTCAACCTTGCTCCATTTTTAGCAGAAACAAATATAAAGAAATAATTTTCACGCTTTCTTGTCGTTTAAGAGGGATAACTTTTCTTACTGTGTTTGCTATGCATTTTTCGCTAGAAAGCAATTTAAAAATAGAAAAACCTTAAAAAGAAAAAAATCAAAATTACTGTTGTATGACATTGGCAAGTAAACTGTTGGTCGAGTGATGTCATAATCTTCCATGATTTTAAATAATGGATCAATTTTGTACAAATACTATTATACAATCTTAATTTACAGTCGAACGTGGATAAGTGAAATACTTCTTTTAGTTGGCCAAATTTTGCCGTACCATCAGTTTTATAAAAAAAAATATTTCATATTTACAAAGAGAATGGAATGATGAGTATTAGAACCTCTGTAAGTGACTGGTGGAACATTTTAATATTTTTTCTCCGAAAATGTTTGCATTTTCTCTTCTTTGCTCAAGCCCGAGACCGAGGTGCATGATATTGTTTTCCTCCACGTGAGCAAACACAGTTATATTTTGCAAATTTTCGACTCCTGTCTTGGCTCCGTGTATCTCAGGATATGCGCATATTTTATCACTGAGTTCAATTCGTTTGTTGTTGTGTTAAGTTGTACATTATTCAAAATGTCGAAGCGTATGATGAACTGTTTATCAATAAGTGTTAAATTAAAGTTATTGAACGAGTTTTATAATGGAAAATCGAGTCAAACGTGCCTAGATTAATTCATTTTTTTTTTCCAAAATTTTAAAAGACGGACAAAATTGAGGCTAGATATGTAGAAGGTCATGGAATTGAAAAAAAAACCGAGTTCCTGAATATCTTGAACTTAAAGCATGTTGTGTGATAGATTAAGCAGTGCTTCGATAAAAACTTACCAATCGTCGGGCCATTAATCAAAGAAAAACCTCAATATTTTGCGACTAGGGTAAACATCACTCAATTTTCGACAAGTAACAGTTGGCTAAAAGCTTTTAACAAAATAAATGGTTTAGTATTAAAAACAAATGTGTGGGGAAAGTAATGCTGTTGATCTAAATATATACAGCAGTTGGATTGAACGTCTTCCATCTCACCTCTGAAAACATTTTTAACGCAGATGAGACGCCTTCTTTTTCAAGTGTCTTCCGGATAAAACCCTCAAAAGCAACCCGTGTCCTGGAAGAAAATTTAGCAAGGAACGTGTTACAATACAATGCATTTGTGTGCCAATATGTCCGACAGTGAAAAGCTTCTTATTCTTTTTATTGGGCGATCAAATCAATTAAGATGTTTTAGAACCTGGCTACATTATCATGGGAATGAAAGTCGTGCCGCGCAAGACAGTTGGATTTTATGTAAAAAAAAACACTCATTAAAAGAAAGGAGAAATCAGAAAACCAAAGGGGACACGTCATGTTTTAGATTTCAGCATACCCCAACTGTCAACATTGCTTTCATTCCAATGAAGCCATTCACTGGGAATGAGGTACAAAATTGATCCAATTAATGATAATTGTTTCAAATAACTTCTACTACACGTGGCATCAAAGTTAATCTATATTCCGAGAACACCCTGTAAAACTATAGGGCAAGTATTGTAATCGTAAAAAAAAAATAATCCAACTCGAGATCTTAATGTTAATCAGAATTGATATTACGATTGCACAGAAACTCGAAAAGTGGGTCTCACAAGTGTGTACGTGTCCTTTTTGTCCGTGTGTTTGTACCTCGGTCTGTAGTCTAAGCGGCTGGACTGACCTGTTTCAAACTTAAAATAAACTTAATATATGTGTCTGTGAACCTATACCCCGAGGCGAAACCTGAATTTTTATTCTTTACTCGAATTAATGCTAATTTTCGAGAGCCGATGTACCCATTTAGTTCAAATCTCATATTTGCAGCCATACATAGGTACCACCTTGATCAAAAAGTTCCCGGAATTTATTCAGAAAATTAAAAATACAAGTTTATTCATCTAAATCTATATTGTCCCCTTCAAATAATCCCCATCGACTGCAACACACTTATGCCAGCGCATGATCCAATCTTCGAAACATTTTTTATATTCGGTTTTCGGTATGTCCATCAGTGCTTCCTGTGATTTTTCCATTACTTCCTCTTGGCTGCTGAAACGCGTTCCCCGTAATGGTTTTTTAACTCGATTGAACAGAAAGAAGTCACAGGGAGCCAAATCATGTGAATTCGGTGGCTGTTGGATGGTATTTGTTGCATTTCTCGTCAAAAAATTACGAATAATGATGGCACTGTGCGACGGTGCGTTATCATGGTGCAAAATCCACAGGTTTTCTGCCCACAATTCTGGTCTCTTTCGGCGAATTGCTTCACGCAAACGTATGCTACTAGATGGCGAACCCCACAGGCGGATCAGCAGAAATGCGGTGAAGTGGGAGGGTTGTGATCCCTTATTTTCGGATCATAACCTCGCTGATAAAAGGAAGAAGAAGCTACTAGATGGCGTACCAAGTGCTTGCCAAGAAATTCGTATACCGTACTTCACTCACAAGTCTATTTTGCTCGTTTTTTAAATATTTTTTAGTCCACTTGATTTAAAATTAATATTAAAGCAGGATATACGGCAAAAAATGGTATACTAAGTTTTGCAAGAAGAAAACCCTCTTCTTCGAAACGGATAAAAAAAGATATATCCGTTTAAATGGTTTAAATCTCAAATTTGTATAAATTGCAAAGCTGAATTACCAATGCAAGATATAGGAGTTATTAAATAGATTTTTCACAATTCATTCTTTTATGTTCTCGTAATCATATCATAAAGGTAAATTCATTCATAGACCAAATCAATTTCATTTTCAGGACATTTTCTTAAATTTGGTAATAAAATATTTATTGATTCGATAATAAAATAGACTTGAGCGATGTTTAACTCTTTTTTCCTTATGTTCAACTATTATCTCATTGATGTTTTTCAATCACTGAAAAAAAAATTTATTTGATAGGGCTGCATACCGTTGCACAGGGAAAACGCTTGAAATTACGCACTTTGGTTCGGTGGAAACGTACATGTACAAGCTTAATATTTATAGAATTATTTTAAAAAATTAATAAATATTTGGCCCAACAGCTCTTTAAGTGCCAGGGCCTAGCTTCTCACAACCACTCATGTTGTGTGCGTTATATTTTCCACACGAATGGAAGGGACATACAGTTTAATGCTGTATGCTGCTCCGAACGGCGATTTGAGAAGCTTTTTCGTGACAACAATACTCTCGGATGTTTGTCAGACGCTCGCGAGAAGTGGGACCGTGAACAAATTTGTTGGTGTTTTCTGGGATTCGAACTTGGAACCTCATGCGTAGTGATCCGACACAATAACCACTTACGCCACGGCGTCCACAAGCACCTTAAAGCACCTGAAAGCGCTTTAGATTGTGTACGCGAATAGACCTATTGCTAGAAGATACGTCAAAACCGAAAATAGAGGAATGGTCTGTGGAAAAGTTTAGCAACTGAACTAAATGACTTGGAACCACCAAGTAAAGATGTGACTGGGTGGAAAAAAGTATGTTTAACCATTTTGTGGTAATTAAATCAGAAATAATTAATATTTTCTTACAAGGTTTGGTAAACGTGTACCTGCATAATATATTTAAATGAAGTCAAAATGCATGTTATTTTTTGTTAAATTATTAAAAACAGTCTTTTATTGTATTGTATTGTATTTATTGTGCAAAATAATATTTCTTACATTTCCCTCTTATTCCATCTGTTTCTCTAAAAGTTGCGGAATCATTCTCAAGATTCCATGAAAATTCCTCGTCCACAGTTTGTATAAAATGGGCATGCAGCTCAGGAACTTTGAAATGTGAAATGTCTCGATAGGCAGTCAGAACTTTGAGGTAGTTAAGGACTTTGTCTGCCTATGCTCCGCTATCAACTCGAGCTATGACATCAGTGCGGAAATCAAACGAAGAATCAATCTTGCCAATCACTGTTTCTTTGGGCTAAGGCAATTGAGTAATTAAACCCTCTGTCGAAATACTGAGGTAGCCCTGAACAAGACCCTAATCATCCAAGCCCTGCTATATAGCGCAGAGGCATGGACTCTATAAATGTTCTTCGTCTGCATAGACGACGAGTAGAGGAAAAGATATAATCAAGAACTGTATGGGCTGTACAGATATATTGACCTAGACAGCGACTGAGATGGCTAGGATATTTAGAGCGAATGGACATCAACGCCCCGGCCCAAAAAGTCTAAAAATCTATTCACCGATACATCGTCCTACCCAGAAGATTACACATACAGCGACTGAGATGGCTAGGACATTTAGAGCGAATGGACATCAACGCCCCGGCCCAAAAAGTCTTAAAATCTATTCACCAGGGACGACGCAATAAAGGAAAGGCCTCACCTTAGGTTGCGCGAACAATTGGAAAGCGACCTCAACCAACTTGCATGCGCAATTGGAGCAGATGGCTAATGACCGAACTGGTTGGAAAGATCTGTTGGTTGAGGCTCAGGTCCTCCCCGGACTTTAGCGCCATCTAAGTAAGTAAGTAAGTAAGTGTAAAGCTGAATAAACCTGAAAGATATTTTTTCATCCAAATTACTGAAATGGAAACTGGAGCTTGCTTACAATTCTTCTTGTAAATTCAAAAGATTAGGACGTCTACCATTTCTCTCCTCTTCATGCTCCTCCTGAAACATAATTATCCCAATTGCAATCGCTAAAAACATTCTTAAACGTCTTTTTCCCTCTCATTATAACCAACAAGCATTTAAAACCAATGTGCATCGGTTTCTCCTTTTATCTCCTAATTTTCCTACCGCCCGCGCTGTGTCTTAACACATTAAGTGTAGCCATAATCCATAATAATGTTTTTTGCTTTGTTTTTCATCACACCCTTTTTAATTCGCGTCGTTTTTTAATTCGGTTTCCGAATTTGATTTCGTATGAAATTGATCACAGGGGTGTAGATATATGGCGAAAATTTCAAGAAGGAACAACTGGGCTAAGTTCTCAAGAAATCTGTATTATAGAATTACAATTTGACCTTAGTTTTGCGTATAATTGTCTACGGGCACTTCGAGAAATTCCTTTTCACACCTTTCCCAATTATACCTGTACAAGTCATTTTTATTATTGTTTAAGTAATGCCAACGAGATTATTTGAATCGTTAATCAATAACTCATTTAGCGAATAGCGTTACCCAACAAGGAAATTGAGGACATTGTATACATATTTACGATATTTTAAGAGGGTGCTTATTCAAAATTACTTCTTGCAAAGAAAGACATAAAACTAAGCATTCCACCGATATTAGATTGACTCCTCATATTCTGAGCTTCTAATACCACTTAAAAACACATAAATAATCAAATGTTCCATCAAAACTAGTGCGTCTACTAACAGATTATTCAATATATCACTCACCTTTTTTTTACATTGACCCATACCATAACAAAAAAAAAACAAAATCATCCCCCTACCACACTACACAAACCTTAAAATCCCAATCATTTACATTCGAATTTGGCAAACGCCTCGTTTAAGTCCTTAAACTCCAATCAACTGCACACATTGGGACCAATAAATTCTGATACACCCCGACATTTATCGCATGCACAGCATGAATGGACGTTGAAGTATAGGGGGCATATAGCCACACCAAAGTGGTATTGTTTTCAGAAAACACCGCAAACGAAAACCACAACTCCTACTGTTAAGAGAACCCTCACCTAAAAAAAAAAAAAAAATACCAAACTGCCCCATCCACAGAAACAAAAATCGACGACTACGTGGAATTTATGATTTCAATCTACTGAAGTGGGTGTTGGGAACGAACACTGGATGCCACGGCTACCTACCAACACACCCAAAACGCCTCTAGTCATATAAATGTCAAAAAAAGTTTCTCGTTTTCTTTTAGATTAAGAAAAAAAACGCTTTTAATGGGAAAAAATATAAATTTATTATACAAATGCTTAAACTTTGACACCGACCTCGCCAGGACTAAAAATCTTGACACTTCTCTCGTTCACTTTGTACAAAATCTCCTTCTGCTGCTCTGTCACTTCATAGCACCCATTCGTGGTTTCACGAATCACTGACAGCTTCCCGTCAACTTCACGAAAGACCCCACTCTTTAGCTGTTTCACCCGGATGTGGACATCTGCCAGTTTGGCAATGTTATTATCGAGTACTTCCTGTACATCACTGGTGCTCAGTTTGGTGACAATCGTTAGACCAGGATTTTCAAGGGCCATGGTATGTAGGTCATGGCACAGCCGCAGTAAACCCTCAGTGGTGGCACCCAAATTCAGAAGAATCGAAAGGTTATCGATAATGAATGTGAGAGATGTACCAGTATCTGCGGCCTCCAATTTCTTACGGATACATTCGAGCATTTTGTTGGAAATTGCATCGCCTTCGGTCAACCACGTTGACTTCCATTGGTTGTAATGGATTCCTTTCAGGGCATCGATAATGAAGAACTTTTTATCGAGAAATAAGGTCAAATTGTAGCCGAGTCTCATGCCAGCATTTAGGTAGTGCTGATAGCCATGTTGAAGTCCGACCAATACTGTGGTTACATAAGGTGCTCGTAAACGTTGTCCAAGAATCGAGGTGACAAGGAAGCCTCCATCCATATTGGACTCTTCGCTTATATGAATGTAAGGAGGTAGTTTGTTTTCGTTGAGGCCACAGGCAATTAAAAGTGACGCCGCCATTTTGTTGGAGTAGGAAGTTTAAGATGGGGTTGGAGCTGTAAAGAGAAAGAGAAAATTGTTTAAGCCTGAAGGTTTCTAGAATAGCATAAGAAGTAAATGTTCAAAAAACTGCAATCGTCGATTACTTAATCTAAAAATATTTTAACAAGACCTTTAGTTTTCGAAAAAAAAGTATTTTTTGGCCATATCGCTAAGAATATTGGATTGTACAAAAATGTTGGGTTATTCAGGAAAACAAATCTTATTAGGTGACGGTCCTAAATTTTCTAAATTTATTTGGAAGTGTGAAATTTTACCTTATGCCGCTTAAGGAATTTGAATGCTCTGCTTCAGATTAAGGCAAACGAAAATTTACAGACAAGTTAGCCTATCCTCTTCCCTAATCCCGACACTTCAAAGTGTGTATTGTATGAAAATGTGTTGACAGAATGTATCATAGGTTCTTCGATGTAAATGTATTGTATATGCTAACAGTAACTACTCTTTTAATAAAATGCCCAAAAAAGTAGGCGTGACTACATAAAATTTATGGATGAATCGTAAAGGTGAACGGATAGATAGATAGATAGATACAAACTTAATTTTATATAAATTTAGTTAAACTAATAAATTATGTTTTTCATTGGACTTGATAATCAGAATTCAAAAAATACTATTAGTAACACTTTACATTTTATATACTTAAAGTATTATAATGGTGTTAAATGTCACTTCAATTAGCTTTATTATATATAGTTAAAATTATGGCTGGGGCCACCCTTAAAAATTAATTAACATAAAAAAAACAATAATAAACTGCATTACCAGTAAAGGTAAAGATACAAAAATTAAAGCCATTAGTTACACCAGAATGCCAGAAAAAAAAAAAAAAATTATTCTAGACTAGCAGAATCGAAATCTAACAGACAACGCTTCACACATTTTTCAAACCTACCAGAAAATGTTAATGCTCTAGATGACATGGATGGATGGATTTCAAGCTGAAATATGTGCTGTAGATGCATCCAACTCAATTTCGAAAGAAGATACAGAAACTGAGACATTGCAATACTGTCAGACAGTCAAGCAGCTATCAAAGCGCTTGGCTCCTATGTCATAAAGTCGAAACTTGTGTGAGAAAGCCTACACAAACTTAATGAATTAGGTAGAAACAACAAAGTAACGCTCTACTGGATACCTGGTTATGTCGGGATAAAAGGTAATGAAGCAGCATACCCCCTGGCAAGACAAGGAGCTGCAGAACCCTTCATTAGTTGAACCATTCTGTGGAATAGGGGAGCATACCATACACGAAGAATTCAGAAAAATGTAGAAAAAAGACAAGGCAAGAACGTGGAACAACACTATAGGTTTGAACCAAGCTAAGAAACTACTGAGATGTTACAGCCGGAAAAGATTCGAAGCCTGTATCTGTCTTAACAAGAATAACCTACGGATCCTAACAGGCTTCATAACGGGGCATTGTGAACTCAGGGAGCATTTAAGAAAACTTATCCTTTCCGAGAGAAAACCATCCCAATCTTAATAAAACGTAAATTAAACTAAAAAGTCCATATAAAAAAACCGGAAGGTACTCAATAGTTCTGTGAACTTAAATACTTCCACACATACTAAAAACAGAAGGACCATAAAAGTACCCGAATACAAAGGGATGCTGATTGCTAAAATGAAAACAAAAAATCCATTCATCATTTCTGTTTCTCAACCCAGATACCCGATGTTAAGATGTTGCAGTCAAGAGTGAGCAATCATTAACTAGAGTGAATAAACAGAAATGAAGAAAAAATCTAAAGTTCGATATAAAATCCGAAGTTTGCTTGCCTAACTTTTACTATTTTGGGGAATTGAGCAAATCACAAGATTGCCAACTCTGGATTTTTTTCAAATTCGGAATACCCAAAGTTGACCGAGTTAACTTTAAAAAATCCCCAAGTTGTGTTCAACTCTTCGAGTGGATAAAATTGTCCTAACGGAGCTACAAACAGTTGTTAAAGACAAAGCCGCCAGTTTATATCTTTGACACTCCGGTGTGTGAAAGTAAACTTCTGCAATTGGTGCCGGTTGGGGTAGAAAGATTAAGAAAACATGATTTTAGTTTTAGAGGTAATGATCAAGTTATGTTCGGCGAACCAGATCCTTAATAAATTCAAATCCCAATTGAGATCGGAAGCCAAATTCAAAGCACTGTTGGAGTCGTAGGAATAGCCTACACCATCTGATAAAGCAGTAAGTGCAGCTTTACAATTAAGTTCAAATAGCGAATTGATACAGGGGTGGAATCGGCTAAGTTGATAGTTGATAGTCGTTTTTGATTATCAACTGGTCCTTGCTCTGTGTAAAACGATCAACAAATTTTTCTTTAGCCTTGGCAACGCGACGCAGATTTTTTATTTTTACGTTGTCAAGTCTAATAAACTGACGTAAGAAGCTCCTTATTAAATCGTCATATTGTGTTTATGAGTACATTTTCAAATTGCGTTCGAGGAAATTTTCAAAATTTATAAAATGTAAGTACATAAATTGAGCATAATATGTAAACAAATAAATATGTTATTGTAGATTATTATATACGTTTGTAACTTACAATCATAGCATTTAAACTGTGTCTTCCTTTTCTGTTAAAAAACATGTTCTCGTTTTCTTTTGGCCTTAGTATCATGATATGACTCCCATCAATGCAACCTATGACTATAAAGTTGTATGATGTCGTATGAATTATTTCATTCTAAGCGCTAAATAAAATAAGTCACCTCCAGGAATTTTGCACTTCTCAAAAAAAAATTCTTTGGTTGACTGTTTAGGGACAAACTTAATTAAAAGTGGGCATACTCGTAATATGGATTCAATTTTTTTTATGACTTTTTCCTAGTTACTTCTGAGACAGTGCTTTGGTCCATTGGTGCAACCCAATCGGCTCCAACTTGTCTCTGATATCCCCCACCACCAAGTAGGTTTAATGTGTCAGCCAGTTGTAAAATTGGTGGGATGTGAGTAGACTTTACACCAAACCCAATAAATTCAAGATATACAGAAAGGCTTCCTTACTTAGCCGAAAATTTAAAAAAAATTAAAATCAATATAACCATTGATGTAATTCTATAAATACATACACATATGTACAGAAACTTACATTGGATAAGGAAGTTCAAGAATATTCGATGCGTTCCTTAAATTAATTCGAAGTAACCTTACGTATTTATAATCGTTTTCTTTTTCATTATGACATGAGTTGAATAATTTTAACGACGTAAACATTTTTTTTTTCAGTCCAAATAAACTATGCGAAAACGACACCTAAATAGCTATCAAGGCAAGAACGTGGAACAACACTATAGGTTTGAACCAAGCTAAGAAACTACTGAGATGTTACAGCCGGAAAAGATTCGAAGCCTGTATCTGTCTTAACAAGAATAACCTACGGATCCTAACAGGCTTCATAACGGGGCATTGTGAACTCAGGGAGCATTTAAGAAAACTTATCCTTTCCGAGAGAAAACCATCCCAATCTTAATAAAACGTAAATTAAACTAAAAAGTCCATATAAAAAAACCGGAAGGTACTCAATAGTTCTGTGAACTTAAATACTTCCACACATACTAAAAACAGAAGGACCATAAAAGTACCCGAATACAAAGGGATGCTGATTGCTAAAATGAAAACAAAAAATCCATTCATCATTTCTGTTTCTCAACCCAGATACCCGATGTTAAGATGTTGCAGTCAAGAGTGAGCAATCATTAACTAGAGTGAATAAACAGAAATGAAGAAAAAATCTAAAGTTCGATATAAAATCCGAAGTTTGCTTGCCTAACTTTTACTATTTTGGGGAATTGAGCAAATCACAAGATTGCCAACTCTGGATTTTTTTCAAATTCGGAATACCCAAAGTTGACCGAGTTAACTTTAAAAAATCCCCAAGTTGTGTTCAACTCTTCGAGTGGATAAAATTGTCCTAACGGAGCTACAAACAGTTGTTAAAGACAAAGCCGCCAGTTTATATCTTTGACACTCCGGTGTGTGAAAGTAAACTTCTGCAATTGGTGCCGGTTGGGGTAGAAAGATTAAGAAAACATGATTTTAGTTTTAGAGGTAATGATCAAGTTATGTTCGGCGAACCAGATCCTTAATAAATTCAAATCCCAATTGAGATCGGAAGCCAAATTCAAAGCACTGTTGGAGTCGTAGGAATAGCCTACACCATCTGATAAAGCAGTAAGTGCAGCTTTACAATTAAGTTCAAATAGCGAATTGATACAGGGGTGGAATCGGCTAAGTTGATAGTTGATAGTCGTTTTTGATTATCAACTGGTCCTTGCTCTGTGTAAAACGATCAACAAATTTTTCTTTAGCCTTGGCAACGCGACGCAGATTTTTTATTTTTACGTTGTCAAGTCTAATAAACTGACGTAAGAAGCTCCTTATTAAATCGTCATATTGTGTTTATGAGTACATTTTCAAATTGCGTTCGAGGAAATTTTCAAAATTTATAAAATGTAAGTACATAAATTGAGCATAATATGTAAACAAATAAATATGTTATTGTAGATTATTATATACGTTTGTAACTTACAATCATAGCATTTAAACTGTGTCTTCCTTTTCTGTTAAAAAACATGTTCTCGTTTTCTTTTGGCCTTAGTATCATGATATGACTCCCATCAATGCAACCTATGACTATAAAGTTGTATGATGTCGTATGAATTATTTCATTCTAAGCGCTAAATAAAATAAGTCACCTCCAGGAATTTTGCACTTCTCAAAAAAAAAATTCTTTGGTTGACTGTTTAGGGACAAACTTAATTAAAAGTGGGCATACTCGTAATATGGATTCAATTTTTTTTATGACTTTTTCCTAGTTACTTCTGAGACAGTGCTTTGGTCCATTGGTGCAACCCAATCGGCTCCAACTTGTCTCTGATATCCCCCACCACCAAGTAGGTTTAATGTGTCAGCCAGTTGTAAAATTGGTGGGATGTGAGTAGACTTTACACCAAACCCAATAAATTCAAGATATACAGAAAGGCTTCCTTACTTAGCCGAAAATTTAAAAAAAATTAAAATCAATATAACCATTGATGTAATTCTATAAATACATACACATATGTACAGAAACTTACATTGGATAAGGAAGTTCAAGAATATTCGATGCGTTCCTTAAATTAATTCGAAGTAACCTTACGTATTTATAATCGTTTTCTTTTTCATTATGACATGAGTTGAATAATTTTAACGACGTAAACATTTTTTTTTTCAGTCCAAATAAACTATGCGAAAACGACACCTAAATAGCTATCACACGAAAACGACAGTTCGAAAACGACTATCAGCTTGATATAATCAACTTACGCAGAGCAAAACATTGGATTTTGATTGTCAACAGTCAACTATCAACTTAGCCGATTCCACCCCAGATAAGAAAAAAAAAAAGGAGTCCCAACACAGAACATCTGGATGCTCCTAAATTGAAAAACCGGATTTCGCTTCTGGTGTCACCATTTGTTTTTTACTCTTTAAGACCTATTTAAAAAGGTAAGACCTAAATCAATATAGCATGAAAATCCCGAAACCCAGCTTTTTCAAGTTTCCTCATCAAGATAGTGTGGTTCACCATATCATGTAAAATATCAACAAATAAGGCAGCAGTGAACTTTTGGCATCACTGCAGCAAAAATGAAGACGGACATCTTCAGTTGATTTACCCAGCTGGAAACCAAATTGCGCCTCGCCGAAAAACGTTGTTTTATTTAAAAAAGATAAAAACTCTTCTTAACAATTTTTTTCAAAAAACTGCTAAAAACAGGAAGAAGTGAAATTAACGTATCCTCTGCAGGACATCAATATATTTTGTAAATTTTTTGTAAAGTTGTTGAACAAAATTATTTAAAAAAATACCTAGTACTATCATAAATACTGTTACAGATGTAAATAGTATACCTATTTATTTAATAAAGACAAAAGGCATTAATTTAATTTTTTCCAAAAATGTTTATTGGTTTATTTTAAATATAAAAAAAACTATTCATTCAAAATGGCCTCGATTTATTCTTATATAGGCCTTGAGACGAGTTGGCCACTCATCAATCGCAGCACGCACGACTTCTATTGGAAAACTGTCGACTGCTTGCCTTAAGCTAATTTTTAGCGTCTCCGGGTTTGGGTGTCTTTTCAAACCACGCCCTCCAAAACGGACCATAGCTTGTAATCCAAAGGATTAGATCCGGACTTGCTGATGGCCAATGATCAGTGACTATGAAGCGAGGAACATTTTTCGTGAGCCATGTCTGGGTAGTTTTTGCCTTATGGGCTGGAGCAGAGTCCTGTTGGAAAGTTCACGGCTTGTTTTCGAAGAGGGACTGGTTGAGCGGTTTCACCACCATTTCCAAAACAGTTTCCTGGTAGACTGCAGCTAAAGTTTTTACTCCCTTTTCAAAAAAGTGGATTTCTGTGACGCCTTCATAGGATACTCCCCACCAAACCATGACAGACGCAGGATGGTGCCCTTTTTGTACTCTTGGCACAAGCTCTCCAGCTCCTTTAGATGACCGGGCATAAATTCCGTCAATTTGTTTATTAAATTTTTTCTTCTACGGTGAACATTTTTTTATCCGTAAACAGAATGCGACGGTATTCAGCATCCGCGTAATCAGCTAACAGTCGCTTCGATTTTTCCTTTCTTTTCTCCATAAGCGCGTTAGTCAGCAAATAGTTAGTATCTCTTTTGTATGCCTCCAAACCTAAATCTTGTTTCATGATGCGCGACATTGAAATTTGTGAAATGCCCATTTCACGAGACATGATTTTTTGCTTCCGCGCTGGATTACGCCTTATTCGCGCCTTCACAGCTTTGATAGCTTGTGTTGGTCTAACGGTACGTGGTCTTTCCGTTCTTTGTCTGTCTTTGACATCACCAGTATCCTCAAACAATTGAATGGCCCGATAGACAAACATGCGGCTGATTCCTAGCGACTGCATCAAAATTTGCAAATTAGCCATTTTTCCATACCGCACTTATGAAGCCAAATAACCGCAATCCTGGGGTTGAAGTAACTTATGAACGGAATGTGTGTATTTGAGATCGCGACTTCCCTGAACGTATGCACGTAAACGTAATTTGGCATCATCACTTCTGTTACCGAGTGCGTGAACATGCTCGTTCAATCAAAGTATCATTCGATTGATCGCTACCAATCGTAATTTGTGTCAGAGAAGAAATAAGTAAATTTGTGCAATAAATAATCAAAAGAATGTTAAACCATTATAAATAAAGTGAGAACTATGAGTACATAATATTATGAGCATAACTACACACAAAAAAAAAATAGGACTAACGTCAACACGAAAAACGCAACCCAAAAAGTTATTATGGCGAAATATATGAATGAGCACCCAAGTTTGGCAAAAAATTGGCTTCCAAATACCTGGCAAGAAGAAGCAACATCCATAAAGATGTGGGAATGTTTGTTAAAAAAACTAAACATTACTGAACTTCCAATTAAAGACGGAAAATTTAGGATGCAGACCAAAAATTTCAGGCGAAGAAGAGATTGTCATTCAATAAAGCTACAAAAAACAAAACTGTGGGTGGTCCGTATCAGGAAAAGCCGCTTTCGGGAGAGGAGCTGGTAATAATAGAAGCAGCTGGATTGAAAGCAGCAGTTGAGGGGCTTCCAAATTCTAAGATGTTTGGAAGTTCCCAGAAGTTGCTTGAGCCGGAAGACAGCAGTTCAATACCGTACACAAATACTGCTTCTGACGATTTGGTGGAAGAATCACTTCGTTTTAGATGAAAATTATTTTATTTCACCGAATTTCACTTCCAAATTGCATGTGTTTGAAGTTTAAGTTACTACAATTTCAACCCTTAATTTGGTACAACCGGCATGTCGAATTGGAAATTACGTTCCGTCCGCTTTCGTAGGACATAATCCCAATACATTCATTTGTATGACGTTTGACGGAATTTTTCTTCGTACAATTACCGATCCGTTCATGGAGGACGCGATTCGACCCCTGTTTTCCTTGTCGCTCTACTCCATGTTAAAAACTTAGCGTATCTTAATTTTAATTTGCGTATGAACAGACCAAATATAAGTAAAACTACAAATGACGCAAGCAAACACAAGGGTGCGGGTAATACCAGAGGCTGTAGGGAACCGTTAAAAGTTGTAACAGTATTTATGAAAGTGCTAGGTAGTAACTTTTTGCGGCCGGATTTTAAGTGTTTGCATAATAGATAAACAACATGACGAACGGACAGGCTGACAGAAGGAATAATCGACTCGGCTGTCGGTGCTGGTCATTTGTTAAGGTTAATATACCCTTTGGGATTATGTATTGGTGTGTTGCTTACAGGGAGACTCACACTATGTGACCATAGTACAATAGAATATATAATAATACTAGCTGGCACCCGGCGGCGTGCATTGCTGCACCTAACAAAAAAAAATGAAAACTGTCAGGCAGGCGCTGGGGCTAGTCTGTACGTTTTTCTCATTTTTTTTTTTGCCTATCACCTTTGTACCGTAATTATCTACATTAAAAAAAAAAAAACAAGTAAATTGGTTGAAAATTACGGGCGGTAGAGGGACACAAACGCATTTTGCCACTTAAATTCAATATAAGATTCCGTTATATTTTGAGGTTGGTTGATTTTGATTTGTTTGTTCATTTCCATACAAAGCGGAACATTTTTTAATATAGATTTTTTTAGGATAAAATAGAAAACCGAATACGAAATATTCTTCATTCTTAAATTCATATGCCAATGGCCAAATTTTTGTAATTCTGTGTTCCGAAAGCTTTTAAATTCATGGTTAAACTGGCTGAACTATTATACATGTATGCATATGTACGGGTACATTACCTATGGTTTTTTTTATGCTAGAATTGGCATTGAGCTTGTATGCAATGAAACTTCTATAACTCGAATTCTTGACTTCGGAAGTCCAAAAATTCTTTATATCGGAAAGTTAACATACGGTAAGTCGAATCGGTCAAAAGTATCTTAGATGCATATTATTACCCCTATAACTCACATTCCAGAAGATATGACCTCTGCTACATGTGAATCCTTGTGCATGCAGGTATGATTTTATTTACCTCTACATATGCGAATGTAGTCATTGCAACACGAATTAATATCCCATTAATCTCTTTCATAAAAAAAAACGCATTTGCTTTACTCAATTGCTCTTTCGTTATGCTTTTTGTCTTTCTTGCCCATTTGTGGCATTTCGTGTAAATGTTGTGCTATTCTTTTATAGCAACTAAGCAATTGTAAGACATAAGTTAGAAATAAAAGGTTGTATTGTAAATTTCAGGTTGAATTTAAAAGTTTCATCCCTACATGAGTAGTGTCCGAACTACACTAAGGGAATTATTGGGACTTTAATTCCAGTATTTTTTTTTTTTTTTTGATTATGTGTACGTACTTGCCCTGACGCACCTGCGTTTGCCACAAATTCGCTTTCTCTTAGTTTTTTTTATAATATTTCATTTTCTCATCATCTTCTAAAACACTTTTCCAAAATTTGAAACTGTCGTTTGGGCATTCATTGGATGCAAAAACGGTTTCTGATCTTCTGAATCCGTACGACATAACATAATTGCATGTCAAAAATTCTAAAATTTTTTTAAACATACATAGGAATGAAAAACTTTAAAATTTAGATTGAACTTCAGATTTAAATCAGTCAAGCACAAACTTGAAAGCACTCAGAGGATATGGGTACACAAACAATTTAGCAATGGTCTATCCTATGAAATTAATCATAAAATAAATTACTTTCAAACAGCTTTATGGCTCTTCCATGCAACATATTATCGTCCACAAACACAAACAGATATGATTCCTAGTTTTTATCCTTCAACTTCAATTAACCCTTATACCCGCACATCTGTGATTCTTCAATATAAACTGAAATAGTACTTTTGCTCTTAGTGCCTACGTTAAAAACACTCAATATAGGCAAATAGATAAATTACTCCATAATAATCGATGATAATTTATTGAAATAGACTAAATAATGCTCCTTTCATTCGTTTTATTTTCCCTTAGTCAAGTTCACGGTTGAGGTCGCAAAAAGGATATTCATTGCTACAATACGTGAGTTCATGCCGTTGACCGAAGAGGCCAAAGTGAAAAAATGAAAAGATGGCTTCACTGTTGAACTGCAGGCTCATGTTCATAAATATCCTCATTATCGACCAAGACATCTGCTATTTGTAGGGGTATTTTTTGGTTTTCTTTGGCTTTGGATTATTTTAGTCAATTCTTCTTTGGAGGAGACAGTCTAAAGCAAAGAATAGTTTATTTGTCAAACAAAACTAATGCCAAACGCAAATTTATTGATGATTTTTAGCTGCGGAGACAGTTTTATTACAAAAATATTGATACCGAAAGAAAATAAACCTATACGTATATGAATATCCAAACCAATAATAGTCGAATGAAAGCATATTCTTTACTGCTCTCTGTTTATTTGGGCTGTCTATCTGTCTGTGAATCTAGTGAACTCACGCAAAGGTGGACGCCCCTTATCTAGAGGGTTATCAATTACCTTCCGACGTTATGCAAAAATTGCGGTATTTTTGCAGTTTGCTGATAATCTCGTCTCAGCTCTGAGCACAATAAGTAAGGTGTCTACCTTTCTTATTCTTCCATGCTCTAGCCAGGGTTGAGTGACTAATCCCAGAATTTGTGCATGAATTTGAGCTGTAATTCCATGCTGTTTTTTATGCTATATTTGACGACAACCGGCTTTGAGAGCCCATTTTTACTTATCCGCTCAAGTGAATTAAGGAAACGGCCAATATTTTCCAAAAGGAAGAATTAATCTGCTTTTCCTAAACAACTTACTTGTAATTGCAATTGTATGCTGAATGATATGTATGGCTTGTCGTCATCACGTCAAGAACCACTTACCTAGTCGTGTGAGCTAATGCGGTTGTATTAACAACTCGAACTTCAAAAGGATGCCCAGTTTCGAGTCTTATTATCTAGGAACAGCTGTTGGCTACAACCATAACTATCGCAGGTCCGTATCCTGCCTCTGAACAAAACATTTTCGTCTTAGTGAAATTTTGCAACACTGTTTAATTTTTACGTAGAAAATCACTTTCATGTGAGTGTAGTGATTATTTATTCGGTTTTAAAGTCGTTGGCATGTGGTTCAAGACCCACACATAGCACACAAAGATCACAACGCCCAACTCCGTTCTGCACGTGACATCACAAATGTCAATATGTGAAATAAATTCTTTGATTCTTTAACTATCACGTGGTATATTTTGATTTCCGATATAAACAATTGTTTTTGAGTTGCAAAACGAAATTGTATCCCCTGATATTGTTATCATCGGATTTTCTGTTATGTGCCTAGAACAAGATCAATTTTATAGACGTATTCACATCAAAAACATCTAATTAACGTAATCGCTCGAGTATGAATATTTTCGCAACTCTGTTGAGCGTCAACTATGTATCAATTTTGCACAACGGCTCTGAAAAAGCTTTAAAACAACCAATTAAAAAAAAAATCGTCAAAAAACGGTCTGGAAAATCTCTTGTACGCTATATTATAACATGTGTCCACACCAAATATGAAGTTTAAGCAACATCGTTAAATTCGTTGCCGATTTTGGGGTTAAAATAAAAATTCAAATTTTGCCTCGTACAGGACCTCACAGACTACAGATATGAAATTTAAAGGAAATCCATCCAGCCGTGGACAGATATTACACATATTTTTTTCTTGTTATTTTATAATAGTAATACCAAAATTGATGGATAACTTCGAAGTAGTAAGGGACTTTGTCTACCTTGGCTCTGCTATAAACTCTAAAAACGACATCAGCGCAGAAATTAAGGGAAGAATAACTCTTGCCAATCGCTGTTTTATTGGGTTTATAAGGCAATTCAAAAGTAAAGCCCTAACCCGAACAACTAAGGAGACTCTGTATAAGACTCTGATCATCTTAGTCTTGCTTTATGGCTTTGAAACATGGATTTTAATAAAAGAGGATGAAGATATCCTTGGTCGCTTCAAGAGAAAAATTCTTCGTTTGATATTCGGTCCCGTTTGCGTTGACGGGTTTTGGAGGGGAAAATTAAGTAACGAACTATACGAGCTGTACAGCGACATCGACCTAGTCAAAAAACTGCGTATTGGACGTCTGAAATGGCTAGGACATGTAGAGCGAATGGACACCAACGCTCCGGTTCGCAGAATCTTCTAATCTAATCCGGAGGGACGACGCAGTAGAGGGTATCCTTGCCATAGGTGGCGCGCACAAGTTCCTTCACCCCGATCTGTAGCGCCACCTAAGTAAGGAAGAGAGATTGATCGAAATCTCGGGATTAATATTTTTTACGAAAACAATATTTTCCAATTGCGTGCAATCAGAATGTGGGTGAGTTCATAATTGTAAAAATACCGCAGCTATGCAGAGTTTTGGTTCATGAATGTCGAAAAACTGCATTACCATTGCAATTGTTTTAGTAACACCTTCGTTCATAAACATCAAACTTCCAGTCGATTTTGTTTTGATGCACAGCTGCGAAGATAGCGATACATCAACAGAGTTTGGTGCACGAATCCCAATGGTGGATCAATCCTTCCGTTTGTTTTGTTTTTTTTTTTTTAGTATCTAAATATTAATATAATATTTTAATATGTAAAATAATATGAATATTATATGAACACTGTTCATTGCTGCAATGTACCATTTATTGATTTCTATGAAAACTCAAGAGCCTGTGAATATCTATATCTATACATATGTATGTAGAATGTCATGCAGAGTACTGGGCCAAATTCAAGGGCATAAGACAAGCAAAAAAGTTCATCAACCTCAGCTGTCGTAAGGCTAAGAAGCTACTTGAACTTAGGAAAGCAGACTTAAGGACCTTAACAGGCTACTTGACTGGTCATTGCCCACACAGATACCATCTGGAGTAGCAGATGCAGACGTATGCCGGCTATGTAGGAGACCAAAAAGAGACGGCAGATCATATACTTTGTGAGTGCCCCGTGGTCGCAAGGAAAAGACTTCTCCACCTCGGGAGGGCTTTATTGAGCCCCTCAGACTTTTGGAATATTGAGCCTGGAGCTTTGTTGAGGTTTATCAAAAGTTTTTACACAGTTCTCGGCTAAACACCGGGCTGGCACAATAGATCTTATTGGTCGCAGTCCGTACAAGGCCCTAGTATGGTATAGTAAGTACAATTAAACTATAGATGGTGGAAAAAATATATTTGGGGTGTCCCTTAAACTGAATAATACCATTCTTGTAATTTTTGTCACTAGAAAACTACTGGACGGATTTCGATGAAACTTCAAATAGTGATTGATAGCTTATATGCTGCTTTAGAATACTTTCTTATCTTGGGAAACTTAAGGGTTTCTACGAAACAGTAAAAAAACAAAAACCTTTGGGAGTTTAGGGAAAACTAAATATTCGCCTATTTATGGACACAGTATAAAATAAATAAACACATTAGATAAGTTTGGGAAACAAATTTATTTAACTACTTATGAACGTAAATTTATAGCTATGTATGTATGTATATATTTTGATGCAGGCGATAACGATGGCCTTTGATGTTTTTCCTCCTGGTAGCTGCAAATTCTTATACAGTTAATATTATTGTGAACCTTGCAAACAAAGCCGCGGGCATCATATTTTCTAAGAATGGTAAGAGCCATCACCCAGTATGACAGTTTTAGTTCGTATTTTAAATCGGTTAAAAAATAACAAAACTAAAAGTTGATTCTATACCTATATCTATATATATATCTATATATATATATCTATATCTATCTACTATAGTTCCATATATAGTCTGCCAACTGTACTTTATTATAAAGGATACTCCTTTTTCGGATCCAGATCCTTTTTGATTTCACTCCTTTTTGCTTATACTTTTTCAGTCCTTTTTTTCGGCCCGAAATCAAGGAAAAAATATAAAGTATATAAGAAAAAGCAACTCTAAACTATAAACGAATTCTGTCACGTGAAATTTTCTTACCTGGTCGAAAATAAGACTCTCCATGAAAAAAGTGTCAGAAAAACGAACATTCTTCGAATATACTTCATCAGTACAACAACATTAAAAATTACTACACTGAAGAAAAATTCATCAAGTAGAATTCCGAAATGAATCTACTGTTGAACGTTGGGTGGAAGTCTTCCAACATATGAACGCTCAACACTTGTCTTTCGTCGAATTTTCTCAAATCATTGAGTTTGTCATTTGCTTCCCTGGTTCTTCAGCTTTGGTTGAACGTGTGTTTTCGCAAGCAAAGAAAGTTTGGAAAAAGGAGCTCTGCTCTTCAGATATCGATGCGGAAAGCTACTTTAACCGTGAAAATCAATTTGGCTTACGTGCATCAGCTTTTATAATTTTATTAAAATTCAATTGGGGCTGACACGAAAAATTGCGAGCCAGGAGAAGTACAATTTCCAACCAAGAGAAAGTTAAGCCGAGACAAGTCCGGGCGCAATGCCAGTTGATGTGGATGAAAGTCGATAAATTGTTTCGATTTTTATTTGCAATTCATTTTTGAACTTAAACTCTGATGCTACACACAAATTTTCCGCTGAAATACATGTACTTTTCTATTCTTTGTTTTCAACGCAGATATACTTTTGTATAGTACAATATATAACAATAACTTTCGATTAAGTAGCACTTTCCATAAAAACCGCATGTTTCCTTTCGTCGAAGGTCCTTAATATTATTTTCATCGCTTCACTTTAGCTACTTTTGCCTTCTCATCCTAGCGACATGTTCATATTAGCCGTGTTTTTTTTAAACCTAGCCAGCCAGTAGTTGCTAGTAAAGTCAAATTTTACACATAAAACAAATACAAAAACCGGTTGGCTACTACTCTTGATTTTATCCCCAGCAAAAAGTTACTGGCTGTGAATTTCGTGATGCCTAATTTCAGGCGGCGCAAAAACGAATGTTTTTTAGTTATTTGTTGTTACTGTCACTGTGAGGTTGCTTGGTTCCTAGAGATATGTTCGTATAAAATCGACTGGCTTTGGCTGGCTGGCAAATCGTTTAAATGAACGACTGGCTGGCTAGATTTCAAAAAAACTCGGCAATTGTAATATTCCCAATATATTCGCAAATAAAGCTTTTCCATTAAGCAGATAACGAAGCATAATTTTAGGAAGCCGATAATATGGCATATTCACTACTTTTATGATGTACTTGAAGTACAATCCCAAGATTTTTTTTTTTCCGAGGGTAGGTGAAAATCTTCAACAAGACACTATGAGGATCGACAGCGCATGCTCATAGTAGTGTGGGATTCTTAACCACTAAAAAACCTCCCTGCAAAACAAACTTGTTTATATTTCTTACTACAACTAAGTATTCGACTTATCAAGTAGTTTTCATTTCACGAAATAAGGACGTTTTGCAGGTAACTTCCCATTAAAAGTTCCTGCTAGCTCCGCAGTTTAGACGCGGTTACTTATAGCGCTAAGTCTAAAGTTTTGGTTCTTTGTAGACGGCGTAGTAAGTTTTTTTCATCCAAAACTTGAAGGACTGTAATATTAACGTGACTTTCTAGTCGACTTTTATGTTTTCTCGCGTAGTTTTTGATTTCGTCTTCGATTGTTTTAATGCCAAGATTTCTGTGGATATCGCTGTTTCTGATATACCATGGCGCATTTACAATACCTCTTAGCACTTTTTTTTTCAAAAGTTTGTAAAATTTTAATGTTACTTATTTGGATACAACCCCAGAGTTGTATACCATATGTCCATATAGGCTTTAGCACTTGCTTATATAAAAGCAGTTTGTTCTCTATATTAAGCTTGGAATATTTTCCAAGTAACCAATACATTTCTCTATATTTATTAACTAGTTCTTTGCGTTTTTTTCTTTACGTGCGTTTTTCATTTCAGCTTTGTATCAAGTGTCATTCCAAAATACTTACCCTCGTTTGCAAACGGAATTTGAACCGAGTTTGAAAAGATCGGCAAATTATTTATTTTCTTATAAGTAAAATTTACATGAACAGATTTGGTCTCGTTAAGTGCGATTCGCCAAACCTGTGTCCATTAATTTACTCTATCCAAAGCTTCTTGCAGTTTTTCTGTAGTATCTTCGACCGTTTTACCTACTGCTAGGATAGCAGTGTCGTCGGCAAATGTAGCTAGCTCAGTGCCTTCAACTTGCAGTGTATCACGAGTGTATAATAGATATAAAACTAGACCAAGAACGCTTCCTTGCGGCCCCAGCCATTATTTCCTTAAAATTTGAATATTCGTTTTCACATTTGACGCGGAATAGTCTATTCGTAAGGTAGTTCTTCAAAATATTATATAGGTGCTCCGGCAGAACTTGTCGTAATTTAAACTTTAAGCCTTCGTGCCAGACCTTGTCAAAGGCTTGAGAGACGTCAAGGAATACGCTTGAACAAATCTTTATTTCTTCAAGTGACTTTTCGATTACATGTGCTATTCGATGTACTTGTTCAACTGTGGAATGCTTACTTCTGAATCCGAATTCATGATCCGGAATGAGATGTCCTTCTTCTATTACCGGCTGTATTCGCTTAATCAATATTCTCTGGAACGCTTTGGATATAATTGGAAGAAGCGAAATCGGTCTATAAGACGCTTTTGCATTCGGCGGTTTTCCGGGCTCCATTATGACTTCGGCGACTTTCCATTGACTGGGAACATTTTCTAGTCTAAGCACGGCGTTTATAATAAACAGAAGCTTAATTAGAGCTTTTCTTGGTAGTGCTTTAAGAACCTCTCCCGTAATTAGGTCGTATCCAGGAGCCTTCTTAGGTTTAAGTTTCTTTATTTCTTCCTTATGTTCGGTAAGAGTTGCATTTCTTATTACGCTATTGGCTATATATGACGTATTCGTATTTTGAATAAAAGCTTGTCCATCAAACGGTTTGAAAGTTTCTTGCAGGTGGGTGGCAAAAACTTGCGCTTTCTCTTTATCATGCCTGGCCCATTCGTCTTGATTTTTCCTAATTGGGGCGGCTTGGATTTTTAAGTTTTTTAATACCTTTTATAGCCGTTAAGCTTTCTAGGTTCGCATTTCATTATTCTCAAGGTCTTTAATAAATCTTTTTAGTGAGTTGCACAAACGGTTAAGATGTGCTTTATGTTGTGGGGCCCGAGTTAGTTGCCATTTTTTGCGCGCATTTCTCTTCTCCTTAATCATCTCTTTTATATTCTGTGGATAAGTTTGAATGTATGTAGCTGGCTGTCGTTTTCTTAGGTTTGGGAGTATTCTTCCACGCGGCATTCTGTACGTTTTCGACGAAGCGATCAACTTCAACTTCAAGTTCATATGGCGTTTTAAGTGATACGCTCAGCTCAACAGTTGCTTCAATATCTTTTTTGAAGCCATCCCAATTAGTTTTCGCGCTGGTTCAACTTTTATACAGTTGCCAGATATTCTTTAACAATAAAGAAATCGATCAGATCTGGTATTTTATTTCTATCAGTCGGCCAATATGTTGGTTTACCCGTCGAGTGAAAATCACAACTGTATTGCATACCCGCATTATAAAGCTTTCTACCTTTCTGAGAGGCGTACCTTGAACCCCAGAAGGGGTGTTTCGCGTTGAAGTCGCCACCAATAATAAAATTTGGTTTAAGGAACTTGAAGATGTTTGTGTAATCCCAAGATGTATAGGCTCATCATACGCAGTCCTGTCTAGTGACATAAAAGTGATCCTGAGCAGCAAAAACTCGCCACACACCCACACGATACATGTACACATTAAGAAGCCATCATCGTCACCTACATGTCCATCCAGGGTAAGGAAATGCGCACTCATGTGCTGCTCGTGAGCGTGCGTTATCCAATGTGAAATTATAAGGCGCACGCGCTCGTGAGTTGTGAACTCATGTGTCCATCATTGACGGTAATACGAATACTACTCGTAAACTAGTTGATTAAGACAACACATATTTACAAGATTTAACCTTAGCTACAACTTTTAGGTCACATTTCCCCATCAATAGAAACTAAAGGTAAGAGACAAAACAAAAGCGCTTTGCCAACCATCTACCAGAATAGAACGCAACAACTCGTTCAACTTAAAAGATATCAGACTCGACATGTGACGAGATACTTAACTGAATGTTTGTAGAATATTCATAACTGTCTCGTCAGGACACGTACGCGTCAGCTAGTAACTACTACCTGCCACCAAACCTAATGATCTAACAGAAGGCCACCTCAAAACAACGCTAATCCTTTCAAAGATTTAAAGCATTAAAAAAAATAGTACTCGTAGCTTCAAATTATTTTGTTATGCTTCGATCCCCTTCACCTCTTATTGTCAAGTATCTGTGTACCCCTTCAATACTTGTCGCATCCCGCGTCCTTGTTCGAAGAGGCACTGAATCGAATTTGATTTGATATATTTGTAAATGTAGTCTGACGTAAAAATCAAACTTGAATGAAGAGGATGTTAGGTAGGGTATTCCTACCCATATTCATCCTTATTTGCAGGCTTTATCATCATTTAGCAAACTTTTTTTCTTTAACTTTTTCGAATATCATCAAGTCAATTGGATTCAAGTCATCCAGGGAATATCTGATTCGCACTTTAAAGAGGGGAAAAACTCCCACACTTCAGATGATGAATCCAACACTCCGTCATAGAAAAAGATCGTACAAATTGCTATACTCCAGTAGGATTTCCGTACCTATCGAGACGATAATGTTATCTCATTTTTCATGAAGTACGTAACTCACTCGTTCTAAAGGAATTTACATACATGCTATACCCGAACAAATGATAAGCATTCTCAAAGGAACATTCCATATTTCTCAGCAGACATTGACAAGCACACACCCTCATACCTACATATGTGTGTACCACCCCTTATATAAACTCAAGCGCAAAAATCGCTCCTTTACAAGGAAGAAACTTTAACAAAGGTGCTACCCTTGTATACAGAAATTTCATTGAAAGTAAAGACACCTCTTCCTTGCCTGTGGTTACAGTACATTCGTATTTACACAAATTATGATTGATTGAATGCCACAAGAAGAAGAACATCTGCTCCGCATTTCGTTAATACACAAGTTTCCAGATACTTTCTCGGTCTAAAATTAGTACGCAAAGAAAAAGTTCAATTTCATTAACGGCAAACGGGGAGAACACGGCACCGCAACTCATTCGTTGAAGGGGAATAAAAGGAAACTCATTAAATTATTTTTCTCTTTCCGACAAAAGTGCGCAATGATTTTGCTTGTAATTAGATTTCTGAAATCCACGTTAATTTGTTTTAAGAGATTTCTCCCAAATATGGGTGGGTACCTACGTCCATCGCAATATGGTGCAGGGTGTGCTTCCGTAGTATTGTAATATTTGGCGCAACAGCTCTTTTAGTGCCTGGAACTAGCTTCTCACAACCACTCGTGTTGCGTACGTTATACTTTTTCACACGAATGGAAGAGACCTACAGTTTAGTGCCATATCCGAAGGGTAATTTGTTTTGAGAAGTTTTCTCGTGACAACAATACTCTCGGATGTTTGTCAGATGTTCGCGATAGGTGGGACCGTGGAAAAACTTTTTTGTGTTTTCTGGGATTCGAACATGAAACCTCAGGCGCAGTGGTCCGACACACTAACCACTTGCGTCACTGCTCCCACGGTGCTTCCCTAGTGACACATCTAAAAATAACTCTGGGACGAGAAAGTTTCGCCTTCCAACATCTGTTTCATGTTAATGACCCAAGTTTTATCTGTTTATTAAAATATAATAAAACACTATAAAGCACGGATGACGCGACAAAGAAGAGATAACATGATCTCACTGGTCGTCAATTTCACTGTGATTGCGATAATTCCTCGCAGAACGTTCTGAAGAGAAATTTCGCTACTAGGCGCTAAGAAACGTGAAAAAGAAATTCACTTGCTTGCTACGCTAATCTTTTGCGCTTCAGTTCTATATATACCTTTAGTACAGGGAAGCAAAAATGTAAACAAAATCGCGGGGAATCCATTCGTATGCACGCGAAAGCTCATATATGGGGTGTTGGGGGTTGAGAAGTCAGCAGAATCAGAAACAGAACCAGACGAGCAAAAATAAAATAATTTTTTTTTAAACGGAATACAAAATCATTGGAATTTTTAAATATTTAATGAAGAACACGTTACTTTGCTTTCGTGGTGAAAGGAGAAAATTGCCACTTGTTGATTGGGGAATGAAGGCGGGAAGTTGAATGAACACTCGTGTATTAAGCGGCTTTTCAGGTGACAAGGTTAGGTGTACCTCTACTTTTAGGTGGGTACAAGTTCATAGCCGCGGGTGTTAATCAGAGTTGATTAAGAGAATTCAAGAGGTTTCAAATGTTTCCCGGAAAATCCTTGCCAACAGCTACAACGCTGCCTTTTGACATTCACAAGGTAGAATATTCTGCGTTTGGGAATTCAATTATTCTATAAATTAATGTAAATAAAATAATCAGCGATGGGTATACCGCACAGCTTCAAAGATATGTAATATACATAATATGTACTTATAAAATAAAGACTGGCCCATGGGGGGATCGAACCCACGACCTTCGCGTTATTAGCACGACGCTCTAACCAACTGAGCTAATGGGCCACAGTGGCGGCCAATGTCGGAGAGTGTACAGAAATAAAATCCCGGAATATTCTTATATTGTAGATTTGTGTAGATATTTCCTTCCAACCCTCTTTTTTTACTTGAAAAAGTTTGTAGATTCATTTATCATTGGATGACGATTTCTTTGCAGACATAGTCATTAATGATGTTTATTGTTCGGTCGCGCAGCTAATAGTAGCAAAATATGGATGAAGTGGGATATTTGAGTGATTGCTCCTCCCAACTTTTATCTTTTCCTCGTAAATGCGTGTTTTCTTCTGCATTCATTTTTCTTACATCCGACATCATATTTGCATTAACAGCATTGAGGAAAAGGAATATAATCAATTACTTTGTAAACTGTTTGACGTTGAATTTTTCAATGCGTGATATGGCATATTTAGTCGATTAGGGTATTATTATTTATGGAGAAAGGTTAGTTATCCGTTATATGTATTCACATTTGTACTAAGTTGAAATTAAGTGTATTAAAAAAAACTGCGTATAGATGTGTAAAATAAAAAAAAAGGAAACGCTGGCCCATGGGGGGATCGAACCCACGACCTTCGCGTTATTAGCACGACGCTCTAACCAACTGAGCTAATGGGCCACAGTAGCGGCCAGTATTAAATGGTGTAGAGAGCAATCGCGTACCACAACGTTTGTTGGCGCCGAAGCTTTAGCTAATTTTTAAAAGAATTAATTTCGTTAATTTACTGCAACCTTATTTAAATACTGCATCTGGATTTTCTTGGGTCGGAAATCGACTCTTAATCGTTTAATTAGTGGAATTTTACTTTATGACTATTTCGTAAAAATGTACCACCAATCAAAATATTCTGACCCACAATACCCTTTCCAAAATTTAAAACAAAAATTTGCGAAATTCAATGCTCGAATCTAGCAGTCACTGAATGTTGTGATTGTGTATGATATACCAATGTAGCGTACTCGTACATACATGGGTCTATTGTACATCTGAAAATCTTCAGATAGCGTGAAAGTAGAATTTTTTATTTTTTTTTTTGACGAGAGCAGGTGAAAAATCTTCCAAAGACACCATAAGGCCCGACCGCGCGTGCTTATGGTAGTGTGAGATTTTTACTCACTAAAAAACACCTCTCCTCAAAATTAATACTACAACTAAGCCAGTGCTTATCCAGTAGTTTTATTTTCGCTTACGAGAATCGTTAGCTTAAAAGATGATCGTATGTGATTAAAAATAAATGTAGCACTTTAAGCAGGTTAAATTCCAATGAAAGTTCCTGCGTTTTTCACGACCTTCATATGCTATGACGCGAGGTCAAAAGGTTTTCCTTTGAAGACGACGAATTGAATTGTTCGCGTCAAGTAGTTGAGTGATAGTACGGTTACAATGGCCGTGAACACGATCTTTGTGTTTACGCGCAAATTTTATTATCTCTTCGACGACGCTGGGAATTCCCAGATCCCGATGAATATCTTCGTTACGTACATACCACGGTGCGTTAACGATCGTTCTAAGAACTTTATTTTCGAAAGTTTGTATGATGTTTCTATTGCTTTTCTTAGTACAACCCCATAGCTGTATACCATACGTCCACACTGGCTTTAGCACTTGCTTATAGATAAGCAGTTTGTTATGTAGGCTCAACTTCGAATGTTTTCTGAGTAGCCAGTACATTTGTTGGTATTTGTTTTGAAGTTCGTCGCGTTTCTTTTTCACGTGCGATTTCCATTTGAGTTTGACATCTATAGTCATTCCTAGATATTTTGCTTCGTTTGCGTACGGTATTTGAGCCGAGTTGAGATATACAGGCAATCTATCCACCATTTTTGTACGTAAAGTTGACGTGAGTAGATCTGCTTTCGTTCAGCACAATACGCCAAGAATTCGTCCAAGCGTGGACTTTATTAATAGCATGTTGCAGCTTTCCGGTTGCTGCTTCAATGGTATCTCCCGTTGTCAATATCGCCGTATCGTCCGCAAACGTGGCGACGACACAGTTTCTTTCTTGCGGGATGTCACGCTTGTAGAGTACATATAGAAGTGGACCAAGGACACTTCCTTGCGAGACTCCGGCTGCAATCTCCTTGAAGTCAGAGTAATCGTTTCCGTGCTTAACACGAAAGAGTCTCTCGGTGAGGTACGATCGCAAGATTAAAAAGAAAGTAGAATTAATCCACCGTAGATAAACAAAATTTCCACCGGAATTTTCTCCCCATACAAATAATGTATGTATGTATCTTCGTAAAAAAAGAAGAAAAAATTTCCAGGAGAAAAAATATGTATCGTGAATGACAATTCAAGAGAATTTTTAACGCGTTCAGGATACTTCTTTTTGAGAATTTTTCTTCCTCTTTTTCAAGAGTACCTACCTTTTGCTCTAGGGGAAAATTCTGAAGCAAATTTATTCACGCCATTCTACTAATATTTAATTTAGTGTCTATCTATCTATTACTACTCTAAAGAGAAAAACTTGCGTGGTTGATTATCACTCTTCCCCTCAAACTACTTATCCGATTGTGATGAAACTTTTACTGACATTTCAGTAAAATTTTATCAAAATGTGGCTGAACAGTGATATAAGTGAACAAGTTGGAGAGCTTTTATTACTTACGTAGACTAAACTGTGTAAAGTTATTAATGATATGTGGAAGCATTATTAGCAGTAAGAAAGTCGAGAAAAAAGTTCGCGACAGAATATGTCAATCCATTTATGTAGCCTGCAATACGGGGTTTTTTTTTTATTGGCGAAACTGGGTACCATAGCTTTTTATAAAATAAATTCATAGATCAACGGTACAATTGGGTCGCAGGTACTCACACCTAGAAAAATACCATATAATGTAGATTCAAAATTTTACCAAAGCCGTTAAAATACATTTTTTTTGAAAAATTCTTTGGAATTTAACAATTTTAATTTGGCAAGTATTCAAACTTTGTAAGCCATTTCGTTTGCCATCAAGCTTCAGCTAAATTATGAGTATAAACCAGGTGACCTAGTGGGGCATCTAAAGATACTCAACTCGATCCCTAAAAGAGACATGTTTTGTACTATACCGGATATTATGGTCAGGCAACATTGCTTCGGAAGGTTATTCGAGGTAGAAATATTGGACCGCGGAAATTGGTGCAATGGTGTTCCAACACTGGACGCCAAAAGTCTTGTCTGGTTCACCGACGGATCGAAAATGGATTCTGGAGTTGGAGCCGGGGTCTTTGGACCCAACACAAAAATTTCTGTACCTATGGGTACGACTCACACTGTGTTTCAGGCTGAAATCCATGCCATTGAGATCTGCGCCAGACACAATCTCCGTAAGGGAATCAAGGGCGCTAGGATTCACATATTTTCAGATAGCCAGGCAGTACTTAGGTCATTATTGTCCAACTAAATGGACTCCATAACTGTAAAATGCTGCTACGATGCTTTACAAGATCTTGCCAAACACAACAGAGTAATGCTCGGTTGGGTCCCTGGACACCAGGGAATTGTGGGCAAGGAATCTGCAGATGGGCTTGCTAGGGCCGGCTCAGAATCTGCGTTTATAGGTCCCGAACCTTATTGTAGCGTCAATTGGACAACAGCTACAGTGTTGATTAACGAATGGGAGAACAAACTTCGTCTAGATCACATCCAAACGTTTAATGAAGCATTATTCCTATAAGGAAATCCTTAACTTAGATAGGGAAAGCATTAGGAAGCTAGTGAGCTTTCTAACTGGCCATTGCGGCATAAGATACCACCTTAACAAGTTGAACCTGTGCCAAGAGAAGGACTGTCGGCTATGCCTAGAGGAGGATGAAACATCCGAACACATTCTTTGTGAATGCCCGGCACTACACTGGTTAAGAAAACGTATTTTCCACAAGGAGATACTCACTTCAGTGGAACTGAAATGCTCCACTACTAGAGACATACTCACTTTCATAAGGGTGGTAGTACGTCTGTCAGGTTAACTCCAACCCTCCGATACAATAGATCTTTCAGGTCGCAGTGTCGTTGCCACGCGGGCATGGGTTGTACAAGAGGAAAAAAAAAAAGAAGCCATGTCGTTCTACAAGTATACTTACTTTTATAAAAGACAAATTTGATTTGATGTATTTATGTATGTATGTATGTACGTATGTAAAAAAAAAAAAAAAAAACTCCGAACATACGAAGCGGATTTGAATGCGGTTTTTTCGCACAGATTCTGGATACTTCAAATCTATAATTACTATTATATATCAGACATTAAGATTATTTTAACAAAAACCTTTTAAATAAACGAAAGAAATATTTTTGTTTGAATTATTTGCATTTTCTGGTAGGTTATCTCAATTTTTCTTGACTTGCACCAAACAGATTAAAATGAAATTAATATATCTGTTTAGAACTTTTATTAACAAAGTCATTGATATAGATATATATTATCTTTGTACGTTTTCCGTGAGAACGTTTTATAAGAAATATTATATGTCACGAACACGATCAGTAGAGGCCAGTGCCACTGTCGGTGCTCAAGCGACGTTCATATTTGTCCGTGTTCGTAGTGTATCTCCTAAATAGTGTACTTGCACTGTGTTGTTGTTCTTTGCCCAAGTGAATATATTGAATAAAAATAATAAAAACATAAAAATAAATAAGTGCTTTTGAATTGAACTGTAATTCAGTCAAACAGGTAAGGTATGTAAATGTATGCAACCTATTTATGTACAGTGCTGAAAATAAGTATAAAAATTCATGTTTTTTGTTTTTATAAAAAAAATTGAAACTCAAACAATCAAATTTTATTCACTATTTTGCGTGTGGACTATATTGTTATTTTATGGAAATGCGCTAGCTAATTCCAAGTAATTGTACTTCAGATAATATCGCAAATGCGAAAATATTGCTGGAAAAAAGTATAAAAATATCGCATTTAGTTCAGATCAGTTGAGTGTATAAGACGTGATAGCGAGTCAAATCAAGTTCAAAATTGTGTAAGATTTTCAAGGTATCATATTAAAAGATAATAAAAATAATGATTGATCCAAAACAAATACAGGCTACTAATAAAAAACAACAGTTCATTATACCACGAGGACGTCATCTCAGTGATATTAATAGCAACACATTTTAGACCTTAAAGAAGCAGGATTATTAAAGAAAGATATCGGAATTAAATTAGGAATGTCTCCAAGTGTTATTTGTACTTTTCTTTAAGTCTGGAATTGAAAATTATGAGAGCAAAAAAAGATCCGGTAGGCCTAAACAAATTAAAGAGGAAACTAAAAGACTGGTCTAAGTGAAATCTCTAACACCGGAATCTCTTCCGCGAAATCAGTTGAGCGATTCCACTTGGATTGCAGTTTTAGACTGGTAAGAATGTGGTTAGAAAGTGCCGATCATTTAAAATATGAAAATATTCAATTACAGCCACCCCTAAAAGAGGAACACAAAACTGCTCGTCTCTCATTTGCAGAAAAGTTTGTCCAAAAGTCAGAAATATGGACTCACATTATTTTTAGTGATGAGAAAAAAATTTAATTTAGACGGGTCTGATGGGTTTAATTATTACTGGCATGATCTGCGACGCGATAAGAAAATTCTTTCAGGGACAGCGGGGGGTGGCGGATCTGTCATGATTTAGGCAGCATTTAAAACCAACCTGAAGTTAGCATTCGCATTTTTAACTGGAAGACTCAAGGCCGTTGACTACCAAAATATGCTCGAACATTACCTATTGTCGTTTGACACTTGCTGAAGATCAAGACATCATCTTCCAACAGGATAATGCCCCGATCCACGCTGCAGAATCAACTATGGATTAGTTTCCTGGCTTTGACATCCAATTAGTGGACTGGCTTGCGCCGAGTCCGGATTTAAACCCCATAGAGAGTGTTTGGGCAAGTCTTGCAATAAATGTCTATGATAAGGAAAAGTCAGAAATTAGAACTGTTGCTGAATTGAAGCAGATAATCATAACATGTTGGAATGATATAACCAACGACACACTTAACAATCTTGTTGATAGCATGCCTCGTCGTCTTCTCAATTTAATTAAATCAAATGGAGGAAAAATTTACTATAAAAACCAATTATCTATTATTCTTTTTAATTTTAAAAACGACTGATTGCAGCTTTTCCATTTCATTTAAAATCACTTTTATACCGGCAGGTTATGAAGAAATGTAAAATTTGTATACTTTTTTCCAGCACATTTTTTAAATTGTTTGTCTTATCTTAAAGTAGCTAACAATTCAATTCCTTTTTTCTACAAATACTCGTAAAAATGTAAGAAGTATTTACGATAACAAATGGATTTCAATTTGTTCCACATTTTGTTTTTGAATTATTTAAAAAAATTGTAAAATTTTACACTGTGTATAATAGCCGGACTATGCAAAATTCACATTTAGCAAATTTGTAACTTGATGAGTTTTTGCTCTCTAAAATCAATCTTGATGGCACTTAGTGAACTTTACTTATTCATTTTTTTCTTCCTAAGAGTTGGCAGATCTGTTTATGTGAAATAAGTTATTTACATGAGGATTTTACTAGCTTAGAAAAATGACAGCCTTGGTTAGAGAGCTAATGAGTTTTTGCTTTGATAAATACATGTGCAATTAAAAGTAGCACTTAAAAAAAAAGTTTAGTATAAATACCAAAAAATAGTTAATAAACCGAGAATATGTACACATGATTTATCTTTGCACATGTACTTTTTTGTACTTGCCGAATTATATTGGCAGCTGGTGATGAATTGGTAGAGTGCATACATCAACTCATCTCTAAGATTTGGTCAGACGAGTGTATGCCTGATGAATGGAATCTCAGTATCGTTTGCCTGATCCACAAGAATGGAGACCCCCCTCAACTGCGCCAATTATAGAGGCATTAGTCTCCTCATCATCGCATATAAGATCTTTTCTGCGATATTGTGTGAACGCCTGAAGCCTTTTATCAACAGCCTGATTGAACCCTATCAGTGCGGTTTCAGGCAGGAAAGTCCACCATCGATCAAATCTTCACACTTCGGCAGATCCTGGAGAAAACACAAGAAGACGAAATCGATACTCACCATCTCTTTATCGATTTCAAGGCCGCCTATGACAGCATCTATAGAGAAGAGCTTTATAGAGCCATGTCTAGTTTTGACAACATTGCCAAACTTGTTCGTCTCTGCAGGATGACGATGAAGAAAGCGCGCTGCTCCATCAAGGTCGGTAATGACCTCACCGAGACCTTTGATGTCAAAAAGGTTTTAGACAAGGTGACGCGCTGTCATGTGACTTATTTAATATTGTACTTGAACGGATTGTATGGAACTCACAAGCCAACACCATAGGCACAATCTATCAAAAGTCCGTACAAGTGTTTGCATACGCCGACGATATTGACATAATTGGAAGAACTCATCGGGCTATCACCGATGACTTTGCAAGCATTGAAACAGAAGCGGCCAAAATGGGCAAAACCAATAAGAAGGAACAATCAACACCGACGAATTGGACAGAACGTCACAGTAGGCAGCTATAACTTAGTAAGGGACTTTGTCTACCTTGGATCTGCTATAAACTCGAAAGACGACATCAGCGCAGAAATCAAGCGAAGAATAACTCTTGCCAATCGCTGTTTTCTGGGCTTATAAGGCAATTCAACAGTAAAGCCCTATCTCGAACAACTAAGGAGACTCTATATAAGACTTTGATCATCCCAGTCCTGCTTTACGGCGCTGAAACATGGACTTTATTAAAAGAGGATGAAAATATCCTTGGTCGCTTCGAGAAAAATTCTTCGTAAGATATTCGGTTCCGTTTGCGTTGACGGGATTTGGAGGAGAAGATTCAATAACGAACTATACGAGCTGTACTTAAACTGACCCTAAACATTTGGGAACGCAACATGTGCATCTCCCACTGGAATAACTCCCAAGGTCTCAGACAGGCTAAAAGATCTGTCCAACTCTTCCAAATACAGGCAGTTGATATCGTAAAATACGGCAGAAAGAAGGCTTGTGAACTTCCTTCCCGGTCACTGTCAACTTCTTTACCACCTTAACAAAATGAGAATTTCGGAGGATATCACCTGCCGCATCTGCCTAGAAGAGGACAAAACCGCAGAGCATATACTATGTGAGTGTGTAGCTCTATGTAGTACTAGGAGAAGCTTTTTCCTTAAAGAGATCATATCTCCAATAGATTTAAGGAACTCCTCCGCTGCCGTAATTATAGCTTTCATAAGGAGAGTAGAAGTACTGCTGCCCTAAAAGTGGCCTCTGGTACAATAGATCTCCATGGTCACAGTGCCTACTCGCCATTTGGGCGTTGCCACACACCTGTAAAAAAAAAAAAATACGAGCTGTACAGCGACATCGACCTAGTCAAAAACTGCCTATTGGACGTCTGAGATGGCTAGGACATGTAGAGCGAATGGACACCAACGCTCCGGCCCGGAGAGTCTTCGAATCTAACCCCGAGGGACGACGCAGGAGAGGGCCTCCTCGCCGTAGGTGGCGCGCACAAGTTCAAGCGGACCTCGACCAACTTGGAGTGCGCAACTGGAGGCAATTAGCTATCACCGAGCTAAATGGAGAGGCTTATTGGTTGAGGTTCAGCCGAACTGTAGCGCCACCTAAGTAAGTAAGTAAGAATTATATGATATCATATTAATGTGAAGATCCGTTAATGCCACTGATGTACAACATTCGATGCCCACGGCTTCAAGATCGAACGTATGAAGTTATATTGTACAATGTTATCGGAAAATGTGTTCGATGCGGTTTCCCATTCCGTGTGACGAAGTTTTAGCACAGTTCGTCACTAAAGCGTTTGAACAAAATTGTCCAGCCAACAAAAAACCTGGCATTTACTGAATATTGCCCAAAAGGGTAAATTGATAGCTCTGCTAACTGTTTAGTGAAAAAGTTTTTTTTTTTTTTTCTTCTTTGTTTTTTTTTTTATTGCATTCTTACATTCTATGTAAGATCAGACTTTAGTTGCGTCAAACTGATTTACGTAGCGAAAATCTACGATGATGGTCACTTAAGTATTTACTTGAATACTGCGCTGTAAAATTTAAATCCACTCAACTAAAATTTGGGGGATTCACTTAAGCAGCCAAGCATTTGACTTTGTGTTGTACATTTCATAAACTGTTTTTTTTTTTTTAATAAAAAAGACTCAACTGAAGTAAGAGAAACCCATAAAAATGAGGCAAGTCGGGCAGCACAAAAATCTATTGGAGAAGATCAACCGGATTCTGATCAAGTTTCTGCTTTATGGTCCTTAAAGGAGTGATCTACAACCATGAAATAAAATATTATATATTGATGATCCAGTTGACATGTATTAGGAATAATGATAAAGGTATGTGAGCATTGTTAATCACTGAAATGTAAGTATGAATCAGTTGGAATGTGGTTGTTTAAATGGAAAAGTGAAATTGATAATCCACCTGGGCTACTTTTTTCACCAATATCTATGCAGCATAGTTTATCTAAGCATTTCATACAGTCCATATGCTTTTATACAATGCTTTCCAATGCTTTTTTTTTTAATTTACGCGCACTCAAGGGGTTATGAATACCCTTAACATGATTACACACAGTGCGGGCGTTGAAAAGAAAAGATAGAGAGAGAGAGAAAGATTTGGTGTAGTGTTTTGAAGCTCAGTTGTTTATGCTAAGCAAATTGTGGAACAAGGATTTATTCCAACTTTTAAAGTGCAAGGGCAAGTGTAACATTTAGCTGAAAGTCTACTCCCACCTGCCAAGCGGGTTTAAATATACAAATCGTATCTGGCTTGCAAGAAATATAACACCAAAATAACAATTGCTAAAGTGTGCTTATAGATACTCAGCAAAGTGGGTACATCAGCTAGTATAATATAAAACTTAAATATTGAATTTGATTAGTGGACAACCTTAAGAAGTCCAAAATTATGATTTTTAAGAAAGGTGGACGCCGAAATTGTTTCAACGAAAAATGGTGCTTTGATGAGGAATCAATCGAAATTGTTAAGGAATATATGAACATGGACCGGCATCTCAAGGAAAAAATCGTAAAATCTAAAACGGCCATCAATGTAACTTGAAAAAATTGTTTCTCTAACAAATATATTAATCATATTAGCACATAAAGGGTTTTTGAAGCAGTGTCCGAGTCGATCCTGTTATATGCGGCGCAATACGAAACTGTGGAGAAGCTACTAAGATTTAATGTGAAAGAAATATGCTTATGCTCGAAACAGGCTTATCGCCTTTAGTTATTAAGACATTCAAACTACAGGTAGATTATGTATTAAAAGCTCTAAACATGCCAGCCCCCCGTCTCCCAAGAAAAGCAGTTCTGAATGATGTGCTAACAAGAACCGGTTGGTACAGGGAATGGTTGGATTTGGCTGATGGATGTGGGATCGAACTGAGAGAGGACAACATGAGAAACTGGAAAACTAAATTGTACGAGCTCACTATGAAGTTAGACGAGCAGGCTAGAATGGGATATGCTGAAGAAGCAATTGGATCATTATATAGGGCAATCTACAGTATGCTCAATCACAACTTGCAGAATAATAATTACAGTAGTGACCGCTTAAAGCGAACCCGGTTAAAGCGAACTTTCGGTTATAATGAACCATTTCACCCAGTCCCAATCAATGTCCCATAAGAACTATGGATTATAATTTCGCATATAACGAACCCGCTTAAAGCGAACTTTCGCATATAACGAACCCTTTTTGCGCGTTAAATGAAGAAAATGTCCGGTTATAACGAACCAATACTGTCTCACTTTACATTGTCATTTAGATTTCCCCAATTTTTCGGGGCTTCCCCGAGAACTGTACGGCTATACTTATGTACATATATACCAACAATCTCAAACAACAAAATGTTGTCCTTGAACATAATTTTTTCGGTACTTTCCCGAGTTACATAATGTTTGCATCAAACGATAAATTTCAAAGGCAGCACAAATTAATTGAGTTCCAAAGTGCATAGAGGAAGGGTACTACGCGTTTGAAAATCAATTAAATAAAATGGGAGATACAGTATCAAATAAAAAGAGAAAATTTTTCTCATTAAAAGACAACCACGTTATATTGGTTTTCTGAACAAAAGTTGATGTTTTTTTAGCATATCACTTATAACGAACTTCGGTTATACCGAACTAATTTGGTCGGTCCCTTCGAGTTCGTTATAAGCGGACACTACTGTATTTCCATGGTAATTACAAGATAGAAAAAATAGCGATGATACTGAGACTGTGTGGTGAACTCTTGAACCTGAACTATGTACTAGGAGCGGGTTTAAATAAAACGAACTAAGTACCTAGTTAAAAAAAAAACAGTTTTTCATCTCGTAATGACGTAACGGTTTTTTTTTAATTTTTTTTTTTTTTCCAAAAAAAACAGTTTGAATAGTAACTACATTTATCTCCTATGTGCATTTAAAATTCAATAAAAGAAAACGAAAAGCAAACGAGCTCAGCAAACTGAAAAAATAACCAAACAAAGAATACACAAAATTCAACACAGGCATGCGAACGGATCATTCTGTTGCGCACACAAGAAAAACGCATAAAGGAGAAAACGAAAAACATGATTCCACCCTTGATACATACACTAACTAGTTATAAAAAAGAACTACTTCACCATCTCGTTATCGTTTTTTTTCGTTTTTTATGTTTTCTCCGTTTTTCGTTTAACTACTTCACCCTCTCGTTATTGTTTTTTAACGTTTTCTCTGTTTTTCGTTTAACTACTTAACCATTTGGTTGTGGTTTTTTTCGTTTTCTACGTTTTCTCCGTTTTTCGTTTAACTACTTCACCCTCTCGTTATCGTTTTTTTTTCCTTTTTTAACGTTTCTGCGTTTTTCGTTTAACTACTTCACTATCTCGTTGTCGTTTTTTTTTTTTTGTTTTTTAACGTATTCTCCGTTTTTCGTTTAACTACTTCACCCGCTCGTTATCGTTTTTCCGTTTTTTGTTCGTTTGCACTAAATGATATGAAAACGCCTTTTCGTTCGTTTTGTGAAAGCAGTTATTTTTTTACTAGTTTTTAAACTAGTTTATTTTTTTAAATAACTGTTTCGTTTCATTAAAACAAAAAACGAAAACGACCCACCTTTACTATGTACCCCACAGGGAGGACTTACCTATTATATGCAACATGTGCAACTTAGTGGAGAAAGAAGATGTATTTCAATTAATGGGAAGAAGTCCGATCCTACGAGAAACGTTATGACGCCTTGACGGAGATGCAAATGGTTTCCCTCCTTAATGAATCTGATGTAAGCACACTATACAGGTATTGCAAAATTGCTATAACACATCGACAGCAAATTATAGATGAAAACTTTTAACAATCCATTCCCGTGCAGTGAAGGCAAAGGGATCCAAGCTCATACAGCCATGAACGTGATCAAAATGCTTTAATTAACTGGTTAAAGCGTTTTGTATACGGAAATCATGTGCGCATTTTCACTTTATTTTACCTTGCCGCTATGTCGGCAACGTACACACATCATTTTTTTTTTCTGCAGATCTATGGCACAGTACCTTTCGAATTATATAAGTTTCATTCCCCTCCTTTTATAATATATACTAAAAAACGTACGATAAATTTCGTGTTCACGTATTAATATAAATATAAGATGTACCTAGGTACAAGTATGTAAGCACGTTTCACTTTTGTTTCTCTTAGTAAAAAACCTGGCATGCCATCCGATAATATTTTAAATACGAAATGTAAACAAAATCATTAGAGCCATTTTCGAGGAAAATAAAATTATCAAATAACAGTCGGATCTAATAAGCCATCATGTTTATACGACATCAGTGATCGAGTGATTAACATTCGATCGAATGATCACTGTAAAAATGTTGGGATGATAGCATCCGTTGGCTGACGTATCGAATAAACACTGAACATTTAAATAGTAAAATTGTACTACAATGACGGCAAGGTGTGTGCTCTTGCCAAACAATTATTTGCCAATTTGACGATTTTAAGCTGATGGCGGTTTTATGATTTTGCATTTCCTTAACCTTTTATTATTTATTTAAGACAGTGTTAAAACCAGTGCAAGAGTTAGCAGAACGACAGTGTATTTTATTGTATAAATTGTTTAGAATTTTTAAGCTTTTTAAAGTTTAACAAATGTTTTGCTTAAATCTACTAACTACCAATTATTATAGTCAACGATTTCATGAAAAATTATCTGGCATCACTAAAGCTCATCCATAAACTACATTCTCGCCCTAATTTCTCGCAACCACTGTGTGCGTTATATATTTCGCACGAATGGAAGTAACCTACAGTTTTGTGCCGTATTCGGAGGGCATTTTTGGTTTTGAGAAGTTTTCTCGTGACAACAAATTCTTTCAAATGCTTGGATGTTTGTCAAACGTTCGCGGGATGTGGGACCGTGAAAAAACTTTGTGTTTTCTGGGATTCGAACATGGAACTTCAAGCGCAGTGGCTGGACACACTAAACATTGCGACACAGCGCCCATTATCAATTGTTAATGGTAGTAAAAGCCGAATGAAAGAACTGTTTCTATTCAATCAAAGTTGGTAGAGTACCTATTTTATTGCCTTCAAAAGAGTCACCCTTGCCAAAGTGGCATATTTAAGTCGGTTTCTAAAATGAAATACGACGAGGATTTAACTGCACGAGGTTTGCAGATTGATACGTGGAGTAATATCTTCTAATAACTGAATTCTACAGCTACTATCATATTAAATAGCTAACTCTGCGGCATATGGCTAGGAGTGACCTTCTCCACTGACGAAAACATGATGAACATAAGTAAAAGATCTTTTATTTTTTGCGGCAAAGAAGAGACATTATACCATTATTAAATCATTTGGAAACTTCGTTTAAGTCTCTACTAGAATTAGCGCAAAAAATGCTTGAAAAAACTGGCAGTCACTAATGCGTAAAAGTGGGTCTCTGAACCAGAACTGATTCGCTTTTATTTTAAGCGTAGGAATCAAGTTCTTGAATTCAGCTAGGGGATTCTCGTTAAGGTATATTACATGAATACAAGAATGTGTTTCGGAATTCAATGAACACGGCAGCAAATCTTATATATGTAACTGACCTTCATTTTGAAGACTATGACGAATCTAATGTATGTGCGTGTATGAAGGTAAAGGCTTTAAGCTTATGACACTTATACTTGTCTTAACAAATTATTTATCAAACCCCTCTAAATAATTGAACACTTCATCAAACATATCCGTTCTCAATTGTCAATAAATCTTTACAAAAATTACCCTTATTAATAAATAAAAAGAAAAGAAATAAATTGAACTGATTTGATTGAAATTAAACTTGACACACTTATAGGCCGCAATAGATTACGCACCAAACACGAGACGAATACTGTTTACGTATCTAACGTCTCGTGCTATATCACATGAATTCGTAGCATTTGAAAACTCATACGACTGACTTTTCAATGTCATTGCCATACTGTCACGAAAGTATATAGTGATTCAGTTTATTTGTTTAAATAACAATCAAGTGAAAAGCAAAACATATTTGGAAGTCCAATGAAATTCACTGGCTTTTTAGTGCATATACGTACATATAGGGTATAATAGTTGATAAATTTAATTAAAAACAAACTATAAAAAAAATTACTTGGCCCATGGGGGGATCGAACCCACGACCTTCGCGTTATTAGCACGACGCTCTAACCAACTGAGCTAATGGGCCACAACGATTGCAGTCGACAAAATATATACAAGAACATACAGAGAGTATCTACCACCTAACCCCCTGTTTCTATCAACAAAACAAAAAAACAAATTCACGTCCCACTAATATGAAATAAAAATAGTCCATTTGCACATGTAAGTATCTCATTCATTACTGGGTAAACAGATAAGCACTGGTAAATATTTTTGAACCCCTTATCGTGCTAATAAGGCTACTTGTTGTGTCTATATTTACATTTCGATAGAAGTACATATATTGGTCGCGTATTAAAGTGTTTTATCGAAGCATTATCACCACTCCATCACACTTCGAAATCGTCAAATCATCATAACTTTACTTACATACGCAATGCCGCCTGATATGCCCCGCTGCAATCTTATCAATTTTAGTTTAACAAAATAATTCGGAAACAACAACAACCAGATACAATTGACAGTGCCCTAGTAATTTTATTATCAAATAATATAAACACAGGCGTTATGAGTCGACCCAGAGCAAACAGAAACAGAAAGCTTCGCGCTCTATATCTATACCGAGAGCCAGACGCCGCACAACTAATCTCACCAACAACAATAAAAGCTCACTGGTCTTTCGATCTTGCGTAACATAAACATGCTTCACGCGATTTTTGCCTGCGTTGATGACAATAAATAAATCAGAGTGCCGGGAAAACCTTAACTTGTCGAATATCGCTTGAGATAACTACATTTAGACGAGAAATATCGCACAAACTCATGGTTTTGCAGCATTTGCTAAATTTATTCGCATATACAAGGTTGGAAAAGGCACCGTCAAAGGTTAAAGACAAAAATCAGAGCGAAAAGAGGCAGGCTTAATAACAGAAAAAGAGAGAAACAATCGTGTTTATCAATATATAGGGGATGATAGTTGATATGAAGCTCTAGTGCAAAGGACATTTCCAATACTCTGGGACAAAGCCGCTCACGCGACCGATTAGTTGTACCAACTTAGGTCACTGGTGGTTGGTTGGTTGGTGAGGGTAAGCCTTCACTCGTCACATAGGCGTTCATTGTTTTTTCCTTGTCGAATTGATTGGAGTAAGTTGTCCTTGGGGTTTTATGATGGTGTCGGGTATAAGTGCTAGGATTATGGGAAGAAGGTATAGTGCAGAGTGATCGGAAGAACACTGTCCGCTATTTGTACTAATTGTAATTTGTCGGGGGTACCTGAGATACGGTATCATTGGGGACCCCGCAGTTTCTGTTGGTTTGCGAGCTTAGTGAGAGCTTTTAAAAATCACATCAATCTTAACTGCGATATATTGGAACTCGATGCTAGTTTGGCGAGATGGTTACTTTATTTTCTGTCCTTAATTCTCCCGCTAGATTTAATAGTGCACTGATAGTGTGCAGCGTTTTCTGTACGACATCCGATGACGTTTTAAGCTCCAATGCAGGAATACCAGTGGATATCCTTGCGGATGCGATGCGGAATACAATTGCAAACAAGAAGCCAAGCTTCCTATAGAGAAACTTCATCATCAAAACGATGATGGATCTTATATACGAGTAATAGCCTGATCGCAAAATGAAAGATGTGGATAAATCTTCGAACGAAAAAGTGAACTTCTTGCAAAGTCAACTACTGATAGAACATGTCTTATATTCGCATCGACACCGATTTGGATACATTGTATCTCCGTTGCGAGATGGACAGACAAAACTTTCAGGTATGACATTCGTTTTTTTTTTTTTTTTTCGGTCACCTGATGTCATAGGCAAATCAATCATTCAACAGAGCGAAACAATTTTCCAGCCATATGCCTTCACAATAGTCTTGACATAAACTTTCGCAATTAATCAGCCTGACTCTATATTTCAGACAAATGCTTTCCGACATAAGGAGCCATGAACCATTAGCCTAGAAATCGATGACGTTACCACTACACCACCGCCACCCCTGGATTACAAATACGTGAAGTGAAAATATACGTTTACCAATTAAGATGACAAAGTCATGTGAAGTGCATAAGCACTAGCGCTACAACTCGCAGAGCCCTCCATTCCAACTGCGTACATTTGTCAGATACAGGATGAGACATACACAAAAGGCGACAGCGGGCTGTCACCGGTGCGTTTGCAAGTATTGAGGCGGAAGCGTCCAAAATGGGTTTAGCGATAAGCGAGGAACCAAGTATATGCTGTCAAGAAGAAGGGAAAGCCAACACCGACGAATTGGACAAAACGTCACAGTCGGCAGCTATAACTTCGAGGTAGTAAGGGACTTTGTCTACCTTGGCTCTGCTATAAATTCTACAAACAAGATCAGCGCAGAAATCAATCGAAGAATAACTCTTGCCAATCGCTGTTTTTTTGGACTTATAAGGCAATTCAACAGTAAAGCCCTCTCTCGAACAACTAAGGAGACTCTATATAAAACCTTGATCATCCCAGTCCTGCTTTACGGCGCTGAAACATGGACTTTATTAAAAGAGGATTAAGATATCCTCGGTCGCTTCGAGAAAAAAATTCTTCGTAAGATTTTCGGTCCCGTTTGCGTTGACGGGTTTTGGAGGAGAAGATTCAATCACGAACTATACGAGCTGTACAGCGACATCGACCTAGTCAAAAAGCTGCGTATTGGACATATGAGATGGCTAGGACATGTAGAACGAATGGACACCAACGCTCCGGCCCGCAGAGTTTTCGAATCTAACCCCGAGGGACGACGCAGTAGAGGGAATCATCGCCGTAGGTGGCGCGCACAAGTTCAAGGGGACCTCGACCAACTTGGAGTGCGCAACTGGAGGCAATTAGCTAAAGACCGAGCTAAATGGAGAGGCTTGTTGGTTGAGGCCCAGGTTCACCCCGAACTGTAGCGCCACCTAAGTAAGTAAGTAAGTAACAAAAGGCGAAAAGAAGCACTACCAAAACATTGAATGGTGATCAGTTGAAAAGTAATGAGGCGCAGTTTTTTCATAATTTGGAAAGTGTTGCCTTAAAGTCAATTGAGCCATCCAACTCAACTTCGAAATTCATACTGGTAAGGATGAGATTATCCACCAACGAAGCTCTCAAGTAAAGCAGTAGGATGGGCTTTGTCGGAAAGCATTTTTAACAGTAAACTTCTGTTCCGTGAACTGCGCTGACCATATTGTCTAGAGTTAAGGAAAGTTATGGATCGCAAAAAGTTTCGCCCTGTATAAAAGTAGATTGTTCATTAAACAAAGTTGTCTCATTGTATAGCATTGTCACCATTGTTTTGACCTCAAACGTGTGAGATGTATATCTCCTATTGCACAAAGTTAGAGATTCGAACTTATTGTGGTTTGGCCATTGTTTCTAAAGAACAAATCTGCAGCAGAACAAAACTGAAAGTCACATGGCCTAGTATGCAGCCAACTACGGAACAAAAAGGAATCAGTGGTCCTCGTTAAAAATTCGTTGAATACATTTTTAAATTCAATTTATAACTTTAGTGAATCTCTACCAGAAAGTAATCCATTTGCCTTACCAGCTACAGTACATTAATTTCGCTTATTAGCAACTATTAATTGAGCAAACATTCCTTGTATCTGGTTAGGATAATCCACTATTAAAATCAGTCCTTTCCAATCAATCAACATGTGAACGCAATTAAGAGCAATTTGCTTTACAGTTAAGCTTCATCAATTCGAGTAATGCCGTCATACGAGTATGATATTTCACCAATACACGTAAATATGCAAATTGGGTCAGTTGATCAGCGCGATACTGTGGGAATCAAACAGATGTATTAAATGGATGCTACCTACCACTTAATCACTAAAGTCAATAACGATTATTAAACACAGAAACTTTCTGTTATAAAAATAATAATACTTGACATAGGTCACTTGACCATAGCAATTTGTGGTCAAAATGTCAAAGGCATCATATATCAATACCACCAACAAGGCACCAGATGCGGCCAATTTTATTTAAATTGCATTTTTAGATGAATAATGGCAAACAATTTTAATAAATAAACTAACAAACCTGTAACCATATATGGTATGTACATATGTATGTATAAACATGTAGATTGAAATTTATTCCCGTGAATTGGCTTGTAGCGGTATTTGCATAATGCTTTGTTTTTACATTCGTTAAGTGGGTACATATAATTTAAAATATTTTATAATTGTTTGCATTAAAATTTGAGCATATAATATATACGAGTACCTTTTACATTCACGATATGGTTATACAGTGACGTCGATGTCTCTGTATAATCAATCCTCTTATCAACCATAAACTTAAATAATTATAAATTCTGCTTCGCAAAACTATTAGAGGAGCTGGTTCAGGTGGAAAGCGAGTTACAAATGGAGGACGAGTCGCAGAAGCAGGTGAAAAGAAGGAGCTACTAAGACCCGCTTTCACCTAAAAACAATCAATCCTTTCCGAGAAGATGCACTCATACTGCTGATATGTCGAAAAAAGACATTTTATCCGATCTACATTCAAATAAGCAAGTTTGAGGTTTCCAATGATATTTTTTCAATGCAGTTAAGTAAGAATAATCTCTTCTCCGTGATAATGGACATAAATACGTATGTATTTATTAAGTAAGAAATGAATTAATGAGGGGAAATTCTATTAGAATCATTTAAAACCATTTTGGAATAATACTTTCAACAGTTAACTTAATAGTTTCTGTGAATTTGCGCCTAGTAAGATATCCGTTTGTGCATTACTTTTGTTAATTTAGGCTTTTTTGAGGGTCGCCTACGAATACAGACTAGTGAATTTTCCTTAAATCGTTGCAACGTGTGTGGCGATAGTACATACTTATGTCGACTCCACTCTCGTTTAAATCGTTCTTAAATTGCGTTAGATGGTGCGTTGTTTCCACAAGACATTCTAATAGTTTTTTATTTGCTCACATAATTATGGACTGTTTTTGATTATGTACAAGGGGATTTTGTACTCCCAATCAAAACACTTTAAAAAGGCTTACGCAATATACTCTGTGATGCGTAAATAAAATTACATATGGTATGTACATTGCATTTAAGAATTTTATTTTTATTAAAAAAAATATAGATGGGTCGTAGTAATAGCACTGCGTCTAGACGATTTATGATGACGTCAAGAGTTTTTTCTTGGCTGGAACATTACATAGTAAAGCGTACACACACATATGTATGTATGTATGTATTTTGTGTATTACAATTTCAAAGTTGAGAAAATCGATAACTTTTTTCTGGATTTGTTGCAAAAATCGAAAAAAGTAAATCCATTACGTGGGTTCCAAATATCGAGGTTTGCAAAAATTGAAAGTAAACTGTATCATATATATTATAAAAATCATATATATAATAAAAATCATACATATAATAAAAATCATATACAAAACAAAAATCCTTCTTCTTCTTCTTCTTATTTCGGTGAGGTTATGATCCGAAAACAAGAGATCATAACCCTCTCACTTTACCGCATTTCTACTGATCCGCCTGTGCGGTTCGCCTATTTGACCTCAGAAAATATCGGCAGGCCTGCCGATTTTGAATCACTGGGTCACTGAGGCCAATGAAATGCTGATGTCGTTGCATTTGTGTAATCCAGACGTTTGTATGCCTGCCTCTCCTGCCTCGTGATGTCTTGGGAACGTTCATTGATATTGCTTTTTTAACAGGATTCAAATGATCTCTTCTTTGAACGTAGCAATACCAACTGTGCCGGTCGCGCTCTAAATTTTGTAAAATGGTTTCCTTAACGTGAAGGCTTCCACGGATCTTCGAACTTCTTATTCGATCAAGCTTTGTCACTCCTGCTGTCATGCGAAGCATCTTCATCTCAGCTGCCGTTAATTTACTCTCATACTTTTTGTACATCGTCCAACATTGTGTACCGTATGTGAGCGCTGGATGCACAAACTGCTGTGTAGAGCCTTCCTTTTAGCTTATGGTACATTTTTCGGTCACAGAAGATATCTGAGTTTTCTTTCCACTTCATCCACCTTACGCTTACGCGATGATTGATGTCGTCATCACACGTTCCTTTACTATTAATCATAGATCCCAGATATTTGAACTTTCCGCACTTGGGAAGCACTGTTCCATACAAATAAATGTCTAGAATAGGCCTGAGTGGATCAGAGAACGGGCAGTATAATTACTCTGTCTTTTTTGAACTAATGCGAGACCCATTTCTCTCCTAAACGTCCACCCACACATCAAGTGCTCGTTGCAGAGATGTAGGATTCACACTTATGATGGCTTCATCGTCAGCAAAGAATGTACCTTGGGGTCCATCACTTTACCTTCAAGCAGATATTCAAGGACTGTAATAAAGATCAATGGACTTAAGATGCTTCCCTGGTGCACCCCGACTTTGATTGGGAACTCTTCGGTTAGTCCAGCGGGGCATCTTACTATTGTCTTTGCTTTTTCGTACACGTCCATGATCATCTGTACATAGGTTTCTGGAACCCATCGATGTCCTAGCGCCACCCATATCAGATTTCGTGTTTGTCTGTCGGATCAAAGTCATGTGTAGATATGTATGTATGTACAATTATACAACCTTAAGAAACTATGTGTCAACGCCTATATATTTAAGGAACTATGTGCAAAAAGGTTATAAAAAAATTGTAATTAAATTGTAAATCTAAATATAAAACTGTTTTGTCCTTCCTTTTTTACAATCAACAGTCAATGCTCGCCCACAAGTACTCTCACTATCAAACAATCAACACTGTCATCGCTTACACGACCTATGCTATGCCAAATATTATTTCTTGGATACATTCCAAATCCATCCATCAAAGCCTACGTCAATCTCTCACTAAAAAAAATGATATCATAACAAAAAAATAAAAATAATAGAAACAACCCCAGACGACACGTGTAATCATTACCTTACTCACTGATACCTGTTTCAATATAAAGTTCAATCGCTTTATTCGCTCTCTTTCGTTCTCTGTTATATCAATCACACCGAATGAAAGCAAAAAGAAATTAAAAATAAAACTTGTTGCTTCTCACTTTCTTCGTGGGTAGGTATTTGTTTGAGTATAAACAATATCAACAGTCGATTGAGTGGGACAAGTTTCAGAGCACCTAGCTACTCAGATACAATCAGCTGATTGCCTCAGTTGTTCTGTCTTTGGAATGAAAACGATTAACAATAATACTACAATAGCTACCAGCTTTGAAATTATTGTACATAGCTTTCATGTGATCATCAAAGCGGCATGTACGCAAAAAGCTTAAGCTTCAGAGTACTTTTAATTCACCAACGCTTAGTAGTTATTCGTAGCAAGCAACTAAAGATTCAACAAAATTGACTGCCTCAGTCAAGTTTAGACCGAGTGTGGTGAATGTAAAAGCCGCGTCGGCACTCAACACGTGTGTATCTATCTTTCTATCTATCAGACGTGCGGGTGTTTGTTCTTTCTGTTAATACTACTGTTAAGACCTTAAGTACAAAGGTATAGCTCTTAGTCATTAGGACAGTGAAAGTGCATTTAAATTGTATCTCAACACATCTCAAGTACCATATATCTATAGTAAGTTAAAGTGCAGAAAACGATTTTTTTTTTAAATCTGAATTTTAGCACTAATTAAAAGCAACCTTTGGACGAGTGTCTGACTTTTTTTGATCTTTGAACTGTTTGGGGCAGCAAAATATTTCATAATCAGCACTGCAAAATTATTATTTCTTCAGTGCCGACAAAGAATGGCAATAAATTCGAATATATGGTGTACACTCACCGCTGGCTTTTGGTGCGACACAAAAGCCATAAGTATTAATTAATTTATTAGTATTTATTGCCAAAAACCAATCACCTGTGTGGGGTCTTTAGAAGGAAAGTTATACACAGCTCAGCGACCGGCCGACCGGCCGGCGCGGCGGTTACATGAAATATTATCTGCACCGCAGTTTTTCACTGAAACAAAATGCATGTATCTGTTCTGGTCATGAACCATTAATTCATCGAACGAGGGTGGGATGCATTGCGAATTAAGTGCAGCATTACTAAAGATTCAATATTCTCACTCAGCTTAACTTACGTAAAGCGTTCTACGAGTTACTGGATGTGCTTCTAACCTTGCTCTTGCTCCCTTCTTCTGTTGTCGTATATTTAGAGATTTTTATATATTTCTGTTATCAAACTGTTAGAAGCGGTGTGAGTCAAACCATTCATTGACAAAGCAGAGAAAATAAAAAACGTGAATAAAATGCAAAATAATATTCATACTACGGTCATGCGACTTTTAATACTCGTACGCGAACATGAGGATACCATTGCATCATACGAATACACTCACATAATATTGATTCTTGAAGCATATGATATTCGTTCGGGATAGCGAGAAACATTTGTTTAAACTTCCGGATGAATTACATATTTGTTTTAAATGTATCTATTGCTCGTGCTCTCATTTTCAGATCGTCAATAACGTCACAAGATGAACATATGAAATGTGAATATAAATCTATGAAATCCGAAGGATTTATTTTTAGATATTTTCTTTGAGCGAAATTTTATTTAAATTTTCTGCAAATAAACTTTGAAATTGTGTAAATTCAAAGAACATTTCTCGCTATGTGCTATGTTACGCACATAGCGTGCGCACTGTCAAGTTCAAGTACGTTTATATAGGCTACAGTACCTACTCATGGTTCACTTATCTCTATTGCACGAGAGGTAAATTAGTATAGTTTACCTGGTGACACACCCACCTATTATGTTGGGCTGACTGCAAACACCACCATTAGGTAATAATCGTTTGATACTTTTTATTTATGGTTCTAATCGGTGAGTGTGGTTTTGCAATTAGTACGTTTTTGGGATGGTAACAATTGAGTTGACTGCTGCTACTCAACTGATAAGAGGGTTAGAGGTGGCATGAATATTTACTGCTGAAAAAAAAATATAGAAAAAGATGAATGTGAAAGTTGGACCTCTTTAATCCGGAAGTCAAATCATCTTTCGTTTAATATCCGCACATTGTGTGTTTATTGAATTTAATTTCCCGAAGTTATGATCCCAGCGTGGGTTCATTAAATTCAGAGTAAAGTCTACTTTCCGGTATAATTTTAATGTCAAAGGTCGATGCATTATTTGGAACAAAATATGAACAGCATGGTACGCCCACGTTGAGAAATACATATATTTCGATGACATACGAGTATGTATATTTTAGTAATGATCCTTTTCAACAGCCACGTACTGGCCATTCTTACGCACTAAGCCGTGGATTGAGGTCTTTCTTTCGTTAGTTATAGCGTTTAAAGTGGTTACAACTCCAAATAAGAGGTCACCCACTTTGATGGGCTATAACTTGAAATGTGGTGAGAATAGACCCCCCCTGCCATACAATTTTTTGTTCGGCGGAACTTCACGTATCTCCTCTTAAAGGATTATACTGCTTAACTGGGACACCCTGTATTGCCAATTTAATAATAATTATTTTAGACAAATATTTCCCACTACGTTGTTCTCGTACATCTGTTTCATTCTTTGTTTTAATCAATGGAATGATTCTACATGCCAGCTGGTAGTATTGTGAATAAGCACAAGCAGAACTCGTAAAACGAACTCTGTTGAAAATTAAATGCGCGTATAATTTTTAGATAAAGAATTAAAGTCATTAACTGCACAAAGAATTTATGTATTAACTTGTTTCCGACCAGGTGGTCCAATTTTTATTACATCTCTTGTTTTGGGCTTTGTAATTTTCTCATATACTCGTAGCTGAACTATTGACCGACTTTAATTTTGTTGTTTAGATGATTTTTTAAAACATTTTTCCATATTTCATAAAATTATTTATACATGTAGAGTGTAGGTTATCTAAAAAAAAAAAACACTTTTCTTTATTCTGTCACGGTTAACTTCCCACTCAAAAACATGCAAGGAATTCTGACAGGATTCTCCATTATAAAAGTATAAAGGCCATGTCGAACGCACGTGCAACGGTTACTACGTTGTCACTCCGAGGTGAACTTGAAGCTTCTTTAGGCTAGAACAATGTTCTTTATAGCTGAAATATACGTACATATGCACAACAACATCAACTTTGACAGCCGCAGCAAACACTTTAGAATAAATACTTTTCAATGGGACAGAACACATTAGCACAGCAACAGCAATTTAAAAAAACTTTAGGCCTAAGTGCTAAATTGTTGCTTTCCAGTTTATTTCAAACACGAATATTTTCGTTTCTTGAATTTTTTTCAGCTCAATTGAGGAAAAATGTTTCGAATTCGTTAAACAGTATCCATTTTTGCACGACAAATGAAAAAAGTCGTGTTAAAAACATTTTGCTTTCAATAGAAGCGTAAACGACAGGTTTCAAAACTTTTTAATGACCCCCACAGCGGGCGCCGAACTACTGAGAGTTAAGTTCATGGCTCAAGTAGAAAGAACCGTTTTGGAGGATTTTTTCACGGCCTCAGCTCTCACGAACGTCTGATAAACATCCGAAAGTATTACCGCCATGTAAAAGCTTCTCAAAAATAAACTGCCCTTGGAATTCGACATAAAACTATAGGCTCCTTCCCTTCGCGCCAATTTTTTTTGTACGTCGCTGTACTGCCTACTTATTATCATCGAAGTTTTCACAAGGGCCACAAATTTACCATAAATTCGTTATCCATGTAATTAGTTTTAAGATATTTTACGAACATCTTATTGTTGAGTAAGTAGAAAGCTATGCGCACGTAATTTCAGAAACTGCTTAGTATTTTCACTTTCATTATTTTTTAGCGTAATCTTTCGACGACACCTACTATACGTAAAAATACAAAAGTGGGTGCGTCATGTCGTAGACGGACTGTAGACTTCCAGCACGTTATATGATTTATTCGTAGTTTTCATAATTCTATTGAAACTCATCCCTTGTTATCAGTTCAATTGTGATTATTCGCAGAAAGCACTTTGTTCGTCTGAGCATTTAAATCTTCAGGCATTATCTTCGAGTAAATAGACTTGTGTCTCTAATAATAAATCATTAATGACACAAGTTGTTGAAGAATTATAGAAAGTAAGAAGGCACAACAAAAGCAAAATAAACTGTAGGTAGCATTAAGAATGGTTTAATGCTCAAAATGTTCAGTTCAAGAATCAAGTTCATCTTATTCCTATCGCACTTGCATTATTTAATTGATAAAAAATCTGCCCACTGAGTTTGAAGAATTTGTTTCTACCTGGTATGACTGGTATGGATTAATTTAATCCCATGTTCAATGGATTTAAACGTAAAAATGCGTTGTGCTAAAATGCTATCTTGATAAAACGTGCCTTTACAGCGTAATTAGCTATATTTCGATACTGTTTAGATAAATATATCTATGCATATGAGGGAGAGCTGATAAGTACTTAGCCTAACAATGAAAATCAATTCCTAGAATACTGATACCAACAATTTTCCAGCAGATTCTACAATCTATATTTGGAGCTGAATAACTAAGCTCTGTCCACTGTTTTGACTGCATTTTTGTTTCAAGAACATAGTTGTGTAACATAGTCATATCTGTTGTAATGAAACGATGCATGAAATCTACTTAATTTTTCTTAAAACGATCTAAGCACTCTTAATATATTTGCATTCGAAAACGATTGTGGGATGGCGATGGTGTAGTGGTAACGTCATCGAATGCCACGCTAATGGTTCACGGTTCAAATACTGATATCAGCAGGCATTTATTTATTTATTTCTCATGAAATATATAAAGAGTCAGTCCGATCAATTGCAAAAGCTTGTGACAACACTATTGCGAAGGCATAACACTGGCAGTAGTAGGTTGGTCATACTGGCAGGAAAAATTGTTCGCCCTGTTTGATGATTGATATGCCTATGACAGAAAGTGGTCGGGGAAAAAATACTGTGAATCAGAAACAAAGACAAAATAACGAAACAAATCTCCCGTTATCTGGACACCACCCCTAAAGCTTTCCTGAAACCTAATGTCTGAGTTTCAGACCACTACACCAATCTTTTTATCTCTCTGTAGCCTTTTCTATGCCTGCACTGTGTAAAACATTTTAATGGTATTCATGAAACCCTTGAGTGCGCGCAAATTACAAAAAAAAAAAAATTACGGAGCCTTCTGCCGATAATTTATGTATTCCCAATTCTTTGCTGAGAATATGGGACACCCATTCTTTTCAGATATTCACAATGTTCTGTTTTTTTGGATAATTTAATTAATCTGAAATGCAATATGTATTTTAGAGATCAAATCTTGTGTAGCGACAGTTCTAGGGCACGCAGAGCAGTGTACATTTTGTACTGTTGTATATGATGGAGAATTATCTCCTAACACACTTTTCATTTGTTCAAAAATTGCAATCGGACAAACAAATCTTAAAACTAATGTTAATTTTGGTACACACAGCAGGTATGGCCTTACATGTTGCTAATAGTTTCATTTACATACATCCATCCTTTTGTAAGGTTTGTAAATCGATCTAGATCCATGCAGGGACGTGATCCGTTACTTTTTAGGATGAACAATTGTAAATTAAAGAAAGATCATCCACCCAACCTGCTCGCTAATTTATTTAAAATCCTATTCTATATTTTGTCTGGGAATGTGAATACAGGTATACCTCGATTTACATCGTTTTCGGGACCGAGAATATGCAACGTAAATCGAAGGGAATGACAAAGACACTGCGAATAGTATTGTGCACGAAATCGGTAAGACGTACATCTCGTTTAAATAAAAATGACAAATACAAAAAAACAAATATTTGGCGCAACAGCTCTTTAAAGTGCCAGGGCCTAGCTTCTCACAACCACTCATGTGGGTTATATTTTTCACACGAATGGAAGGGACCTACAGTTTAATACCGAATCCGAACGGCGATTTGAGAAGCTTTTTCGTGACAACAATACTCTCGGATGTTTGTCAGACGTTCGCGAGACGTGGGACCGTGAAAAAACTTTTTGGTATTTTCTGGGATTCGAACTTGGAACCTCATGCGTAGTGATCCGACACACTAACGAACCACTTACGCCACGGCGCCCACCAAAAAATAAAATAGAATTACGAAAGAGGGAATTTCGTGAGAAAATTGTGTTTCAAGAATCGACGTAAATCGAAATTGTAATGACGTTAATCGAAACCCGGACAACGTAAATCGAAATAACGTAAGTCGAGGTGTCACTGTATAGTGATTTCGGAGACTTTCGAAAAACGTCCTGGTCTCTTATACCTGTATTCCGAGAGTTAAGTTTTGTTTGAAAATAAATAAATAAATAGTTACACAAATCAATAACCGCTTAAGTCGATTTTCACAGTATCTCAGAAAACGAGTTTGAAATTTTCCTTTTTTCAAAAACGTATGGAATTTTGCTATATCGGTCCACGATGCACTGCCAGACGATTGAATTTGAAATCTTCTACATCAGGGCTACATATTAATGTGCATATCTTTCGGCTACTTCTCACGGCCAAAAATTACAGCGGGCTTTTGGTCTAAGAATCTATGAGGCAAGTGCAAGAGCTGCTTTACTACTTTTTACATAATGCAGCCAAATCGTTAATAATTTGGTTTTGGTTAAATGAGCGTTTTGCTGAAAAAATACCAGGATTACTAAAAAAAACAAAATATTTCACCACTTTTTGCAATAGCCATAAACCAATTCCAAGACGGTGTCTTTTAATTAGCATGATTTAACGAACTTGCTAAATGAGTGGAAAATTAACACCCACTAAGGAAGGACATACAACAAATAATCGGATGTAGAACATAATTAGCACATTTTCGAATTTGATTCAATTACATTCCCCAGAATTTCGCAAGCAATTGTCATTTTGGATCGAGATTCACTCACGTAAGGCGCCAACAGTACAGAGTAGTATGGCACTTAGGTTAGGTTAAGTTGGACTTAGACCAGAGACAGGTGCTTTGTTATACCACGCGAATCATGTGATCTCTACCTACTCATTAAAACCATTTTGAGCATCTGATGAAGCGCAAGAGGCTTCTAATATTTATGTTTATCGGATCGCCTAAATCGTTGTAGTAGAGAGTTCCTAAGTGAAGCTTCCTTCTGTGGGAGACAGCTGGCCATGTACATAGCTTCTACAAAAATCGTTTGAAAACACGCCAAGCCTTGTCGCATGCTTGCCTATTAGACAATGCCCAGTCCAGTCACAACACTTATTGTAGCGCCAATATGCAATCTTCTAAGAGAAATCAAATTCTTCGAGCGTTTTAGATCCAGCTTGTGGCAAATCTGTTTTATCGTTAGACGTGGATTTCCACTTGGCCACCTAAGATTTGCTCTTTCGATTGATCCAGCTTAAATGTGAGTTTGTAAGTACAGTAGACTCCCGTTAGCGTGAACACCGGTTAGTGTGAACGCCGGATAATCGAACAGATTTTTTTTTTGCTTCACATCTCTAAAACGGGAACAAATCATGAACACTCTAAAACGTGAACAACAATTTTTGCTTCAGGTTAACAGTAAACTGTTTGAGCAAGCTGTATTTTAGCTTGATATTCCTTATTCTTGGTCCAATACTTCGTCTTGTACAGTTTCCGGTTTGTTGCACGTCAGTTCGTGTCAGTTTGTTCCTCGTTGTTCCTTACAATACTCGTAATTGTTTTTGATTGTCTTGTCTGCTCGATTTTTGCGGTTTTCTTTGCTTTTTGTCATCATACTCGTAAGTTTTATACGCGTTACGGTTTTGGTTTTTTAGTTCTTTGCGTCAACATGCCCTCAAAGAAACCAAAGTTTTTGTAACTTAAGGACAAATGCGCGATAATTGAGCATTTCCGTAGTGGTTCCAGTGTAACAAGTTTGGCAAAATAATACGACGTTGCAAGGTCTACTATTTGTGCCGTTATCAAAAAGAGTGAAAACATTTTGAAGTGTAAAAACAACACATTTTCGGGGCCAGGGAAAAGAAAAACACTTCGATCATGGGAACTTCCCAAAATGGAAAAGGCGCTACTCCGGTTTGTTAAAGATAAGACGTTTTAAAATGAAAATCTACAGTGGAATTGCCTTATTCTTTTATTAAAATTTGACCTTAGCAAACGTGCACTCCCTTGCTTTTTAATTGTTCACGTTATCGAGAGTCTACTATATCGATCTGTATACCTATAATATCCCAATTTGGAAGGATGTTGTTCCTATTCTGGCGTGTTCATCAACCCTAAAATTCCCCGGAACGTCCCTATGCTCTGGCACCCAACACAGGTGAATATTTAACTGCTCCGCCATGTCTGTGAGAGATAATCCGCGATCTAGAGGTACTAAAGAATTTATAGATATCGATTCCAAGGATTTAATTGCTGCTTGGCTGTCTGAAAAACGCGCATATCTTTAGCAGATATGCCCTTTTTCTTTAGCCAAGATAAGATTTCCTTAATCGCAATTATTTGGATGGGGAGACTGAGATTAAACCTACCAGAGAAAACACCTCCATCTAACCCGTCATTAGTTTTTGATCCATATGGTTACTTGGAAGTGTTTGTCAAAATTTAACTTGGAAGTGGTGGTCTCTGTTTTCGGAAGTGGTTTTAAGGTTATTCAGAATGAAGGCGTTGCCAAATTCTTTTCTTGACCACTGTGACGTTGCGTCAAGGCGAACGGCTGCAATAGCTGCCATTTACCTGATGAAGATGTCGAGGGGTTAAAAGATGAAACAGGATGTCATGTGCTGCAGAGCGAATTGTACCGAATGCTCCACTTATCCACAAACAAGCTAATCGCCGGAATTTACTGATTATCGCGGTTTTCATTAATCGAGAAATTTGTTTACTTTTCCAGTACTTTGTCAGTAACTAGACAACAACACCGTATTATAGCACTTAGCACCTTCCGTAAGTAAACACCACGGCAACTCGATTGTTTATCAAACTGTCCACAACAATGGAGACGGTTGCTAAAATGTATCTTCTGGAGAATTACGATGAATGTTTTGCGTTGAATTCACTTTATACCATGAGATTAAAAGATTATGCAGTTGTTGCGAATGCGAATAAACAATACCCACACATTTTTAACAAAATAAACGGCATTCACAGTTCCCACCCCCGACACACATGAAGCGTATACTTTACTTCTCCCTCGCTGTCATGTGAAACCAAACGAGTGCAGTTTAATTAACTTACATCTAGGAAGAATAATTAACCGATTAAAATGAAATTCCGCGAAAAATAACGGAAGGGGAAACTGGGAAGACAAAACTACACCAAACACGTCGGACGTCGCGCACTTTTGTTTGGATGACAGTCAAACTGACATGAAAACCCACGCATTCTTTTTGTTATCAATTAGAACAGTTGTGAATTCTTTTCATAAGATGGCGCAGGTAGCGCATATGGGAAATGCTCACAAATAACAGCTGATTTTTAATTACTTTGATACGTCATAGTTTCTGAAGTTTCCATGCATAGATAGTACATGAACTCGAACCACGACGCTAGTCATATAAAGTCGTGTGTCGGTGTGGGGTATTGCCACTTGCTCCACAGCAGTACCGCCCACTCGTCCAAGTCATTTCCGGATGAGCTGCACAAATTGCACCGGCATTTGTTTTATCCTTCATTTCGTTAGATTTATTTTTATTTTTAAATGATATTGGTGGCATTTGTGCGTGTGAAATCAACATTCCATAGTAACTTAAGTGAAATCGCGCGCGTGTATATGAAGTGCAACGGTGGTAGTGTTAAGTCCTGTTGAATGTCCAGAAAATATTAATTGGGTGCCGTCCACGGGTATCTTTGGGAAATTCCTTAAGAGGTTAGTGTGCTATAGTGGGCCTGGTTTTATTGTCAGTGTTATGTCATGAAATTGATTTTTACGACAATTGCATTCAGTTAAGAAGAGTGGTATTGATTTCTTCCACGACTTTGATGTGATTGATTGTGTGGCCTTGAAATATTTAGTGCAGATTGAGTCAGTGGGATTATGTCCCTTTAATTGAACGCTGCGGCATCCATGGGTGGGACGAGGAACTAAATGGAATGGTTTGTGTACTTGATTGGCAACACAGCCATCTACTGGTAAATTCAGTACTTGAGCATGAATACTGACCAAGGGGTTTGAAATTCCAAATTTCAGTAAAACCCGCTGGATTTAACGCGGATTTGAAACACTTTAAATCTACGCATTTCACATAAAATTACATTTGACATGTTTTTACCATTTATTTTGCGGTTGTTGATTGTACTCGTTGTGCGTGTGACTTGAAATTGATTTAAAATTTATTTGATTTGTATTTATATGTTTGTGTGTATGAATGTAATGTGACGTCTATCACCATCCAATTCCTGTCAAATTAACAAATGTAGCCGCCTAAACGCCTCTTTTTCAGTCGAAAATACTTACGGAAATCCTCCAGTTCATCGTAATCGTCGACGCAAGCTCGCTTATGCATTTGATACATTCGACGAAGAGGATGGTGATTCGCCATCTGAAGACATCAGCATTTCATCAACTTCATTCGTGAAATAATTTTTTTTTTTTTGTTCAGATGTGACTTGAACAAAAAGAGTCAATATTATGAAATTGAGTTTTAATCCGAGTTAAATTTAAATTTAATCGGACTAAACGCCGAGCAGACTTATACAACTGAGTTTAAGTTCGAGTTTAAGGAGTGAATACTATGGACTTGAGCTTAGTTTTTGGGTTAAATCCGGATATACATTTTAACCCAGCTTAAAGTGAGTGAATAATATGACCATTAGGCCCAGTTTTTCAGTGCTGAGTTAACTCTGAGTTAAACCAGAGTTAACTAACTCTGGATTAAAATTAATCTAGAGTAAACTCATGATTAACTCATTAACTTGTGAGCGCCGTGGCGTAAGTGGTTAGTGTGTCGGATTACTACACATGAGGTTCCAAGTTCGAATCCCGGAAAACACCAAAATGTTTTTTCACGGTCCCACCTCTCGCGAGCGTCTGACAAACATCCGAGAGTATTTTTGTCTCGAAAAAGCTTCTCAAATCGCCGTTCGGATACGGCACTAAACTGTAGGTCCCTTCCATTCGTGTGAAAAATATAACGCACACAACATGAGTGGTTGCGAGAGGCCCGAGGCCCTGGCACTTAAAGAGCTGTTGCGCCAAATATTTATTTATTTTTATTTCATGAAGCCGTTTTTCAGTGCAGGATTTATTTTGACTCCATGAGTACTGGTTTAATATGGTATCACTGCATGATTTATCGATTCAGCTGTCAAAAAAATATCGAAAGGCAAAATGGGTCGTAAAAATCCTTTTCTCCAAACAAATGAATATGATTTGGTCGCGATCGTACAAGTCTTTTCTTAAAACAGTTAAACTTAATATTTTGAACAATTCCGCTTCGCTGACATTTGATTCAGAATCTGAATAGAGCGAAAACGTATTAATTTTATTTACACAAGCAGAAATTAAATTAAGCTCTTCGCTTGCTATTTCGGCATCTACTCATTTAACCCAGAGTTAACTCACCAAATTTGCAGGGTTAGCTCGGAGTTAACTCAGGATTAAAATTGACTGAAAACATGTTTTTGAGGTAAACTCTAGTTTAATCCCGAAACTCAGATGATCTCACACTGAAAAACTGGGCTTTAGAGTAATAAATAAATAAAAACAAAGTGTAAACAAATATTAATAAATATTCGTAGGGTGCATTATTTCTTAAAACTTCATATCGGTATATACTGAAATTGACTGGAAATACAACTAAATATTTCCCAACTAGTGGCTGCCAGAAACGTGAAAATTTACATACAAATACAACAACCCTTAATATTATGCCCATTATGTCATAAATTTCACAGAATTTCTCTGTTTTTAACGAGCTGGATAAATTTCCCTATCATTTCGGTGATTTTTTAAAGCGACGAGTGTCAAGAATCCCGAAAGCACTGTTCACATAATAGTTCCAATCAATTTTTCCAAATAACTTACTTAGATCCTTTAACCCCTCGGGGGGCATAGGGCGTCAACCACGCCTGCGCGCCATCGTGTTCCAAGTTCTGCAACGCGTTTGAGCTGCCTCCAACTCATTCCTAAAGAGCTCGATTCCTCCTCAACTGTTCTGCGCCACGTTTGCCTAGGGCGTCCCGCTATTCTGCCTGCCTGGGTGAGCGGATTCCACTGCATGGCGTATTTCGCAATGGAGTTGTCTTCACGCCGTAGGGTGAGTCCAATCCATTGCCACTTTCTTCTTCGCATAGTAATGCTTATAGGTTCTTGGCCCGTTCTCAGATAAAGCTGTTCGTTAGAGATGCGGTTCGGCCAAAAAATCCTCAAGACGATTCTTAAGCATTTGTTTACAAAGACTTGCAGCAATTTTTCCAAATGACAACTCAATTTACCTCAAAATATTTGAAAAGTAACGAATTAAAATGTGTCTAGGAAATAATATGCCATTTTCTTAAAGTTGTGGTACTTGGCCAATTTCGTACAAATTATAAACAACATTTTTTATGACGAGATCTCTGTGGATATCGCTATTTCTGATATATCACGGTGCATTAACAATTTCTCTAGGCACTTTGTTTTCAAAAGCTTGTAAAGTATTAGTATGTATTACTTATTTTGGTACAACCCCAGAGTTATATACCATATGTCTACATAGGCTTTAGCGCCTGCTTGCATTGTATAAAAGCTGCGTTTTTTCTTTACTTGCGACTTCCATTCCAGCTTTGTGTCGAGCGTCATTTCATGATACATAGCCTCGTTTGCAAACTGAACTCGAACCGAGTGAAAAAATCGGCAAATTATTTATTTTTTTATAAGTAAAATTTACATAATCGATTTTGGTTTCATGCAATGCGATTCGTCAAATCTTTGCCCATTCATTTACTCTGTTCAATGCTTGCAATTTTCCGGTGGTCTCATCAACCTTTTTACCTTCTACCAAGATAGCAGTATCGTCAGCAAATGTAGCTAACGCAGTGCCATCTACTTGCAGTATATCACGAGTATATAATAGATACAAAAGTGGATCAATGATGCTTCCTTACGGTACCTCAGCTATTATCTTCTTAAAGTTTGAATATTCATTTCCGTGTTTGACGCGGAATAGTCTAGTTGTGAGATGTCTTCAAAATATTATATAAGGACTCGGGCAGAACTTGCCGTAATTTAAACACTAAGACCTTGTCTAAACCTTGGCTTGAGAGACTTCAAGGATTACGCTTGAACATCACTTTCGACTACATCTGTTAATCTATGTATGTACTTATTGTAGTAGGTAGGTAATGTGGCGGTCCAAAAAGAACCCAATTAGCGCTTAAAGTGAGCCGTTTTGTTACCACGGACTCGTGCCTACCTGTTGTAGTGGCTAGTTAAAGATGATGTTAAGTTTAAACCCAGCCCGTGGAGTTCAGAAAGAGGATTAGTTCTCCAATCCTCTTGTCCGCTATCTCTCTCAGATCCTCGAAGAAGGGTTTGCCAAGAGTTTGTTGTCTGATCCTCGCCAGGGCCGGACATCTGCAAAGGAAATGACATAGAGATTCTTTCTCATTAATATCCTTGCAGCTCCTACAAAAGGTGTTGTGGGGGATACCAAGCTTGGCCGCATGGTCTCCAACTGGCCAGTGGCCTGTGATAATAGCTACGATTTTGGCAATAACTGGTCTTGGTTTGCCTAGTAACTCTTTTGACCTGGGTTTGGTGAAACTGGGCCACGTCTTCCTAGATATGACACAGCTTGTGAGGTTGTTTCACCCGCGATTGGATAGCTGGAGGAAGTGAAGGTGAATATACCCCTTAACGGCACCAAGCGGTATGTCGACTCTTTCTGCTAGAGAGCCGTTAAGGGCCGACCCTCGCCTGTCCAGCTCATCAGCACGCTCATTTCCCTCATGGTTGCTGTGCCCTGGGACCCAGATGAGAGTGATTCTCGAGTGAGTGCTTTGTTGATTCAATTCAAACCGGCATTGCTCTACCAGTTTTGAAGAGATGCAGACTGCATCAATGGCCTTGATGGCAGCCTGGCTATCCGAAAAAATAGCGATCTTGTGGTTAGATGTTGGAAGATTGTTTAGCAGGCGGCAGGCTTCTCGAATCGCAAGAAGCTCCGCTTGGAAAACGCTAGCAGAGTCTGGGAGACGGAAGGACCTTGATATATTCAGCTGGTCAGAGAAGATGCCTGCGCCGACTCCGCAGTCCATCTTCAAACCGTCCGTGTATATCCCTATATCATAGTTGCAGGTAACGCTTCCGTTCTTCCATTCTTCTCTGGAAGGGAATTTTGCTAAGAAGGATTTTCTGAAGTTGAGTTTGGGTATCGTGTAGTCGGTAGAGGGCGCAACCAGTTCACTTGGAATCGTCTCCAGGACCTTGCCCTGTACTTAGTCAACCGTAGAATGCTTGCTTCTGAATCCAAATTGATGATCCGGTTTTTCTTGTATAACTGGCTTTGGTTGGTGGTTTCCCTGCTTTAAAAACCATTATGGCCTTGCGCGACTTTCCATTGACTGGGAACTTATTTTAGTCTAAGTGCGACATTTATAACGAAGATAAGCTTAATTAAGGCTTTTCTGGGTAGTACTTTGAGAACCTCTCCCGTGATAATATCGTACCCAGGAGCTTTCTTAGGCTTAAGTTTCTCTACTTCTTTCTTAAGTTCGGTTAGCGTTGCGTTGCTTATGGCACTATTATGTATATCCGACACCTTTATATTTTGAATAAGCACTTACCCCCAAAACGGTTTAAAAGTTTCTTCCAGATGGGTGTCAAAAACGTGCTCTTTGTCTTTATCATCCCTGGCCAAATTACATTTTTCTTAAATGTAAAAATATTTGTTTTATCTTAGATAAGTTTCACACATTTTTTTAAATGAATTAATTTACTAAAACAATTTCCATACAAGTGCAAATACGTACGACTCAGTTGTGACCTTTATTTTCTGTACGATAGTTTTGTATTTGTTTTTACACGAAATTTTGTAGGTTTAAATGTATTTAAATAGGAAATGAATTTTCCCTACATTTAAATCACTCATTTCACTACCATGATAAGTCACTTTAAAAATAAAAAGATTATATGAGTAGGTGGGTCTCGCTATTGTCGCTGTCATATCATTTCCAATAATTTTAATCAAAAAACGCTTTGAAATGTAATATAAGATGAATCAGAAAGTCATCCTGACCCCAAAAGGAATAATTCTCCCAATCTTTTATAAGTATTACAAGAGTGGATGTGTCTATGTGCGGATTTGAAAAATTCTTAAGCTTGTATGTACGTCTTCGAATTATTAAATGTTTTATATAAAATTTCATTCCCTTAGCTCAAAGATAAGGCGCAAAAACTTGTGGCACACGGACGCACAGGGCTTAATCGACTCAACTCTTGGTATGGATATACATACATGTATACGCTCTACATTAGGCAATTGTGTAACATGTGAGAATGAAACCTTGTTGCACGGCTGAGCTCTTGATATTAAGTATTGATTCAAAAATAAATTAAGAATATCAGCAAAAAGTTTCACCATGAGGATTCATTGACGTGAAGCTCTTTTCGAATTTTACTCGACCGGCTGCAGATGGGGCCAGTCGGCCACCAGACGCTCGCATACTGACACTCTTCAGGACTGGCCCACCCCAGAATTGCCGGACTTGGCAATATTTAAGGCCGTTTTCTGTTGCTTTGCTATCATTGGAGTTCGCGCTTCGTTAGTGGTACTGATGGGACTCACTATTTAAGTTATTTCATCCGTATATCCCAGACATGTTGCCCGATGAATTTTAAATTATATTTTCCTTAATTTTTTAATATTTTTAACAGTTTTGCTGTTTCTTGCTATCTTGAAAATGCATGTGAATATTCATTATCGCTCCGTACCACCAGTTTCTGTGCATTTTGTTTTATATAGGTATATAAATCCCGGTATAAAATATCTTCTTGGGTATAACTTTTTAATTAAATAAGGCCGGCTTTTTGTCGACAAGTTTCAAGATAAAAAAAAAAGTTCGCTTAGAGCTAAGCTTAACAATGTCCTGAAGACTGATTTTATTCATTTAACACTAAGTTTTCATCATAAACGACGCCCTGAAGATGTTTTTTTTTTTTACGTTTGGAGAAAATGTATTCGTTTCCTTCTTTTCTTTATTTTTGTGTAGGATAATGATATAGAATGAATCATTTCCGAATTAATTCGGAGAGTAGGATGCTCAATTGGACTGTCCAACCTTCTCGATCTCCCGCCATTGACTCCAACTTATCCGGAGGAATCTTTAGACGGCTCCAGGGGAGATGTCGGACTTATTCAAACCATCTATTTCTAGGCCTACCGCGGGGTCGTTTACCTGATGACACGACAATCATGCACCTCTTAGCCGGTTTGGGAGCATGCGCACTACGTAACCAAACCATCGACACAGATCATTCCGTTCGGAGAAAAATGAATTCTTTAACATTTCAATAATTTATAATTTAGAATTTCATTCACTGACCTCACTTCGAGAATTGAACTCAGAATTACAATTCTGATTCGTGTTTCATTCAGTTGGTGGGCATTCGCTTTTATCCATTCAAAACACTCCAATCATAAGAATAGTTTAAAGTCATCTCATTTTATGCCGTGAATTTCGAACTGCGATGACGAAATCTCACATATGGGCTATTGAGGGTCTGAAGCAGTACAGGATTTAAATATTTTAGAATTCACCGACTGGCACGCCCAATTTTCGATAAAAGTCAAATATATTTGTTTTAACATATTTATTAGAAATCATAAGAAGTAGCATTACTAAAATAATCTTCTTTATTCGGGACATTTTCTTGAAACAAACAGAGGAAAGTAGAACATTTTAAATTTAACACTTTATTGGGATATGGCTAAATCATGTCATTCGATCCGTTTCAGACGGATTCATTGAGATTTCATAAAAAATGTTTGGCGTTCACCACAATTCTTTGAATTCCGTATCACACCCACTTATATAAACAAATAATATGTACAAATTTGTGATCAAATTCACTATAGCGCTCAAATTAAGCACCACGTAAATGGTTCTGATTTGCAGTTGTGCCTTTTCAGGTTTAAAGTCCTCGCACTTGCGATAAACAGATTTCAATGCCTCCTCTAGTTCAGTAAATTCTAAACATTTTCTTTCAGAGCAGCTTATATCGCTAAAAAAAATTTCTATTTGTCCAAAGAAAACATTTAGTTCAATGGATCCAATGTTTTTGGATCCGCTGCTTTCTATTGTCTATCGATAATAGAAAAGATATTTTTATCAATTTTAATTTGCCAGGAATAAAACCTTACTGTCTTAAAAAATAGGTAATTTATGCCTACTATTAAAATGGGCCATAAATACAAATTTTAACAACCGTCTTAAAGGAATAAGTCACCTTGATCAGGTCGCTAGCTATATGATTTCTGTGTGGTATATCCGAAGCTGAAAATGTAATTCTATATACGAGTATATATGTACCTCGAGCTGATTATCTGGCAGATGAATGTATCCAAAATTGCAAATTAGATGCCGGAGATGTATGATTAAGGGAAATATCAATATATGCCGTGTTGTTTTTGAAACCTAGCCAGCCAGTCGTTCATTTAAACGATTTGCCAGCCAGCCAAAGCCAGCCGATTTTATGCGAACATATCTTTAGGAACCAGCCAACCTTGGAGTGACAGAAACAATAAATAACTAAAAAACATTCGTTTTTGCGCCTCCTGAAATTAGGCATCACGAAATTCCAGCCAGTAACTTTTTGCTGGGGATAAAATCAAGAGTAGTAGCCAGCCTGTTGTTGTATTTGTTTTATGTGTAAAATTTTACTTTACTAGCAACTACTGGCTGGCTAGGTTTCAAAAAAAACACGGATATAGTCAGAAACCTTGGGATCGAAATTTTTTACACAACCGCTTGTCCCATATATGTATGTATGTACATAAAGTGCCCTCTCAAACAAACTCCAAGTAGTCGATCAATACAAGTTGTATTAGAGAGATGTTGTCAATTTTTGATAGGCATGTTAGTTCAGATCTTCGCTGGAATCAACAGATTACTAAAACTGATAAAGGTGGTGCTACATAGATGCCTCGGATTCTTCAAAAACAGTAAACGCTTTTTTGACTCCTAGAAACTTAACTACAATCTTTGAAACTCGAATACAAATCGCATATTTGAACAACTTACGTTGACAAGGTTTTCGATTATTGGATAAATGTTATACATGGTTTGTCCAATAGGTATCCGAACTGAAGTCATAAAAAGAAATTTATTAAAGACAGGGAGTTAGAATTTTTTGAAATATGTTTCTTCCGCAACACTACACCGTTACCAGCGCTTTTTCCACTGTCCATACGTCCCCTAGAAGTCAGCAACCACAAAGCTGTTTAGGCACCCCGTCGAAGCCGATTGGGCCGCCTCAATTGTCCGACACGGTGTCCTTTCAGGGTCCTTTTGATCCAAGGGAACAAGAAGTCGGCGGGAGCCAAATCTGGAATGTAGAGTGGTTGGGCCAGCGTTGCCACGTTGTGTTTGGCCAGTGTCTCCCTTACAATCAGCGACGTGTGACTGTCACTTTACCACAATTGTGATAGATCTACCACAATTTTGAACGTTTTCCAAATCTACCACATATACAACGGAATGCAAAAATTCCACCACGTTTTCTAATTCTATCCTGCCCGTATTAAATCAACCAATTCAACTCGGTTCCCTTGGAAAATATGTATATGGTATATGGTACATCCGTTAAAAGAAATTCAACACATATCCACTTTCAATTAATTTTTTATTCATTTGTGTGGAAACCCTTTCTCGGCATTCTCATCCGCACATCATTTGATGCAATGCATTCGTTCTTGTATGTATAGACTAGAGTTACATATATGCATATGTATGTAATATTTTTCTTTAAATAAGTATGTCATAATACAAACATCGTTAGAACTTGTTATGAGTAAATATTTTTTGCAAACGGGGGCTACTAATGTCTATGTTATCAAATCTACCACCCTTTTTCTAAACCTATCACATATTTTTGTCCAATCTACCACTTTTTCAAAATTCAAGTGACAACACTGATCCAGGTACCGGCGATCTCGCATCGGATCCGGCAGACCCTAATCCTAAAACGCTCGAGCACTTTTGTGTAAATTTTCCGTTTACTGTATGTCCAGCAAACAACAAATCCTTGTGGACCACACCTTGTTAGTCAAAGAAGAATCTTGATTCTCCACGTGAACACTTCAAAGGCTCGGAGGCAACTGAGCCTGTTGCCTCAGCTTAAGTGAAGTGATCCCGTCCAAGGAGACCACCCTTCACCCCTTCCGATTATCAGGAAAAAATCAGTCCCGTTACTAAAAAAAAATGTATTTTAATTTAATTTTTGATATGAAATGTAAGAAAACAAATATGTAGAAATAAATGTACCGGTTTTACTTTAACATACTGTATATCTGTTATGATTTTCATTAGAGACTGCATGGTTTACATAAGGTGAAAAATATATATGGGGATTATTTAATCGTTTAAGATAGGTTTTCATGAAAATTTGAGTGGCTCATATTGTATGAAATTCGGTAGTAAGTTTAAACATATGTACTTACCTTTTCTGCAGCATTAACTGAAGTACAAACACCATGGCAGAAGAGAAAGCACCGGACCAGCTCCTCCCAACACCGGAACAGCTCCTCCAAACACCGAAACAGCTCCTCCAAACACCGGAACAGCTCCTCCCAGTACATACATACCTGGGGCGGTGGTATTTTGGGGGTATAGCAAGCGCTGGCGCAGCTTGTTGCACACATCCGTTGGATTTGATAAAGGTCACCCTCCAAACGCAACAAGGAAAGCTATCAGTTTTTCCTCTAACTGTTAAAATCATCCGAGAGCAAGGTAACGAGAAAACATATACATTTCTGAAATGCAAGAATCTTCTTTTAATTAATTTTATGCAGGAGTCATCGCCCTCTACAACGGATTGTCGGCCTCAGTCATGCGTCAAATGACTTACTCCCTTACGCGTTTTGGCATTTACGAAGTGGGCAAAGAAGTCATCGACACCCATACCCTACTGGGTAAGATCACTTTGGCCAGTTTGTCAGGTGCGATCGGTGGATTTGTGGGAACTCCAGCGGATATGGTGAACGTGCGTATGCAGAATGACGTCAAACTGCCCATAGAATCGAGAAGAAAGTGAGTTTAAGGGAATAGTCTCCTTAAGAGGTTACAGCACCCTGACGCTCGGCAAAAACTAGCATAAGAAGAATTACCACTAAATAGTACACATTGATGAATATATTTGCATTAAAACGTATTAGAAAATGTTACAAAATGGCAAAATTCCGAGATGCGTCAGAAAAAAAAGAATATTTGTATGCTACTTTTTCCGAGCGCCAGTGTAGTGGTTACACCTTACGAGTAAATCCTCTAAATGTTATTGTATTTCAGTTATCGGAATGCTATTGACGGTCTTATTCGTGTACACCGTCATGAGGGTTTCCAACAGCTTTTCTCTGGAGCAACCACGGCTGTGAGCCGTGGTGTCTTAATGACTGTCGGCCAGATTGCCTTCTACGATCAGGTCGGTTCAACAAATTATATTTATCCTGTACATCACTTTATAATTTATTTCATTAGATTAAATCACTGCTCCTGACCACACCGGGCTTTAATGATGATCTACGTACTCACTTCACAGCATCATTATGCGCTGGAGCCATCGCAACTACACTCACCCAGCCTTTGGATGTCCTCAAGACGCGGACGATGAACGCCAAACCTGGCGAATTCGAAGGCTTGTGGGACATTGTGAAGTACACTGGACGCTTAGGTCCAATGGGCTTCTTTAAGGGCTACATTCCGGCATTTGTCCGCTTGGGACCCCACACCATCCTTACGTTTGTATTCTTAGAGCAGCTCCGGCTTAACTTTGGTATACTCCAGATATCAAAATAGTCTAAATCTGAGAATACACTAGGCGTGTTTGTGAAGGTGCGGCAAAGACTTATTTCGACAAAAACAACCAATATTAGGTTGCACGCCTAAAAAGGAACAATAATCTGAACGATCCATAGAAAGATAGATAGTAACTAACGCCAACTTTAGAAAACCGGTTTTCCAATTGGTGGGCATTCGCTTTTGAAGCTTGCCAGACACAGTAGTAACTTTATTAGTCTTCTTTTGTTTTATTTAAAATGAGCTTTTATTTTTCTACTGCGATGTTAAAACTTAGATTTATAATATTTGAAAAAAAGTGTAACAAACAGACATTCCTGCTACAAAGAGAACTATTTAACGGCGTAAATGAATACAAAGCGCATATATATGTTAGCACAATTTTTCCACAATTAATTTAACTTTTTTTTTCTTATATATTGTACATTATATACATATGTGACGAATAGAGATGTACTCATGTATATAGTCCGCCTTCGTCGTTATTATTTTTTTTTTTTTGGTTTTTGTTGATTATTTTGTTGAGAATCTGTTTTTTATATAAGTAAATATATTTAGGACTCTCTCTTAGTTTGTTAAATTAAAAAAAAAAACAAAAATAAACATGTTCTACTCAGAAATGTGCATGCATAACGTGTCCTTTTTTTTATGCTAAAATGCAATAACTTTAATATTTATGTTCAGACGAATAGATGCGAAAAAATATATGTAAAGTATACGTTTATAGTACATAATGCTTTATGCGGATAATTTTCTGTTGAATTCATACAAAACCATATTAAACCAGCTTCTTCGTTAAGGTACACTTCGGATTTTTGTTTGCTTTATACTACTTTCCTTAAGACTGCGTCCAAAGGCCAAATCACTGCTAGGAGCTTCAAAAGGCCACCATCAACACGCCAAAGAAACATGGTCGTGGAGTGATGAAGCTAAGAAAGTTATAAATGAGAAGAAAGCGGCTTTCAAAGATTGGTCAAAGTGCCCCTCTAATAATAGAACGAAAAAGCTCGCCTCGAAGTGGAATACAGATGTTGCAAGAAAAAAGCGAAGAAGAAGTGCGCCCAGCTTCAAGCAGACAGTACGGAGGGCCTGTATCAGGAGTTGGAAAAAATATTTTCCCCGGTTGTTGATGCACACCAGGGTATCCAGGAGCTCCGACGACACAATATGAACAAGAGCGCAACCATCTTCAAAATAGCCGCCCAAAGAAGGAGGAATGCTCAGGAGATTCGTTCGCCAAAGTTCATTAACAATGCTCATGGCCAGCTACTTGTGGATGACGACAAAATTCTGCAGAGGTGGCGGCAGTATTTTGAAGGACTTTTAAATGAACAGTTTCCCCGGCTATACTTTCCATGAGCCACCCCTAGCTGTGAAGAAATACCCGACATTACAGTCGAAGAAGTTAGTGAGGCGGTCAAATACTCAAAAAAACGAAAAGCAGTTGGGCCCGACGAGATGCCCTCTGAGTTCTGGAAAAGATGGGAGACATCGGGTTCAGATGGCTCAGAATTCTCATCTCCAAATTTATGAGAGGTGATCCAATGCCGAATAAATAGAGGGCCTTGTATACAAAGGGAAGGGTGATACGCGAAACTGTGACGACTACCGTTCGATCAAGCTGATGTCACACACCATGAAGATCGTTTAGCGGTATTAGGTTCTCCAATGCGAAAAATAATACGGTTATCTGATGATCAGTGCGGGTTTGTCGCGGGTAAATCAACCCTGATGTAATCCAAAGTATAAGGATCATAATGGAAAAAACATCGTAATTCCTTAAAGGATTTGCATATTGTACTGATTGATTGGCTTAAAAAAGGCATTCGACTGACAACGACGAGATCTGATATGGGTGGCGAAGGTTTCCAGAAACCTATGTACAGATGATCATAGACATGGGTATCGCATTAGTTCAAAAAAGACAGAGTACTTGTGCTGTCCGTTCTCTGATCGACTGAGGCCTATTCCAGGCATTTATTTGAATGGAACAGTGCTTCTTAAGTGCGAAAAGTTAGAATATCTGGGATCTATGATCAATAGCAAAGCAACCTGTGATGACGACATCAATCATCGCGTAAGCGTAGGGTGGATGAAATGGCAAGAAAACTCAGCTATCTTCTGTAGCCGAAAAATGCCCCCTAAGTTGAAAGGAAGGGTCTACACCGCAGTTGTGTGTCCAGCGCTCACATACGGTTCATAATGTTGGACAATGTACAAAAAGTATGAGAGTAAATTAACGGCAGCTGAGATGAAGATGTTTCGCATGACAGCAGGAGTAACAAAGCTTGATCGAATAAGAAGTTCGAAGATCCGTGGAATACTTCACGTCAAGGAAACCATCTTACGAAAAATATAGCGCGACCGGTTCAGCTGGTATTGCCACGTTCAAAGAAGAGATCATTTGAGCCCTGTTAAAAGGGCAATATCAATTAATGTTTCAAAGACAACGCGAGGCAGGAGAGGCAGGCCTATAAATGTCTTGATCACACAAATGCGACAACATCGGCATTTCATTGGCCTCAGTAACCGAGTGATCCAAAATCGGGAAGCCTGACGATGTTTTATGAGGTCAAATAGGCGAACCCGACAGGGGGATCAGTAGAAATGCGGTGAAGTGCGAGAGTTATGTATGATCCCTTGTTTTCGGATCATAGCCTCGCCGAAATAGGAAGAAGAAGAAGAAGACTGCGTCCGCCAATAGCAATTCCGCAAATTGTAGAAAGTGTTTGACCAGTAGAATATGATAAACAAAGTGACATCATTTTAAGCCCAATATGGCGGACTACCTTTTTCTTCATAATCTCCTTGATATTGAAATAAAATGAAAGAGTTTGACGAGCAGAATACTGTAAGCTGTGTGACGTCATTCTAAACCTAAGGTAGCGGATTACGTTTTTCTTCACAAGCCCCCTTGACATGGATATCAAATGAAAAGGTAAGACAAGTATGCACAGGTTAAGACGTAACTAAAAACTAAAATAAATAAATAATAGGTCTATTCGCGTACACAATCAAAAGCGCTTTAAGTTGCTTTTAAGTGCTCGAAGTGTATTCGGGTATTGTGCGAACATGACAGATAAAGAGAAAAATTAAGAAATTATGAGTAGCGAGTATTTCCCCTCTGTGCTTGAATGTGCTCGAAGAATTTCTGCCGGCACAAAGTACAAACTGCCAAGTGGAATCACTTACTTACTTAGGTGGCGCTACAGTTCGGGGTGAACCTGGGCCTCTTCTCCATTTAGCTCGGTCGTTAGCTAATTGCCTCCAGTTGCGCACTCCAAGTTGGTCGAGGTCCCATTGAACTTGTGCGTGCCACCTACGGCGTTGATTCCTTCTACTGTGTCATCCCTCGGGGTTAGATTCGAAGACTCTGCGGGCCGGAGCGTTGGTGTCTTAGCCATCTCAGACGTCCAATACGCAGTTTTTTGACTAGGTCGATGTCGCTGTACAGCTCGTATAGTTCGTGATTGAATCTTCTCCTCCAAAACCCGTCAACGCAAACGGAACCGAAAATCTTACGAAAAATTTTTGTCGAAGCGACCAAGGATATTGTCATCCTCTTTTTAATAAAGTCCATGTTTCAGCGCCGTAAAGCAGGACTGTGATGATCAGGGTCTTATACAGAGTCTCCTTAGTTGTTCGAGATAGGGTAAAGCCCTAGTTGAATTGCCTTATAAGCCCAAACAGCGATTGGCAAGAGTTATTCTTCGATTGATTTCTGCGCTGATCTTGTTTTTAGAATTTATAGCAGAGCCAAGGTAGACAAAGTCCCTTACTACCTCGAAGTTATAGCTGCCCACTGTAAGGTTCTGTCCAATTCGTCGGTGTTGGTTGTCCCTTCTTGTTGACAGCATATACTTGGTTTTGCCCTCGTTTACCGCTAAACCCATTTTGGCCGCTTCCGCCTCAATGCTTCCAAACGCACCGGTGACAACCCGCTGAGTTCTTCCTATAATGTCTATATCGTCGGCGTATGCAAGCAGTTGTACAGACTTGTAATAGATTGTGCCTCCGGTGTTGGCTTGTGAGTTCCGCACAATCCGTTCAAGTACAATATTAAAGAAGTCACATGACAGCGCGTCACCTTGTCTAAAGCCTTTTTTGACATCAAAGGTCTCGGTGAGGTAATTACCGACCTTGATGGAGCAGCGAGCGTTCTCCATCGTCAACCCTGCACAGACGGACAAGTTTGGCAGGGATGTCGAAACTAGACATGGCTCTATAAAGCTCTTCTCTATAGATGCTGTCATAGGTGGTCTTGAAATCGATAAAGAGGTGGTGAGTATCGATTTGGAATTCTTGGGTTTTCTGCAGGATCTGTCGAAGTGTGAAGATTTGAACGATGGTGGACTTTCCTGGCCTGAAACCACATTGATAGGATCCAATTAGGCTGTTGATAAAAGGTTTCAGGTGTTCACACAATCAGGGTTATCGTGAATAAATGTTCCCTCGGAATTTTTCCCCCGAGCAAAAATTAAGTTTCTTTAAACAAGAGAAAATAACTTCCCGGAAAAGAAATAAGTATCGTGAATGACAATTCAGGAGAATTTTCAACGCAATCGAGATATCTATTTATTTTCTGATGAATTGTTTCCCTTATTTTGAAGATATCTAATTTTTATTCGAAGGGAAAATTCCGAGGGAAAATTTATTCACGATAACCCTGAATATCGCAGAAAAGATCTTGTATGCGATGTTGAGGAGACTGATGCCTCTATAATTGGCGCAGTTGAGGGGGTCTCCTTTCTTGTGGATCGGGCAAACGATGCTGAGGTTCCATTCATCAGGCATACACTAATCTGACCAAATCTTAGAGATGAGTTGGTGTATGCACTCTACCAATTCATCCCCAGCTGCCTTGAAAAGTTCGGCCGGTAAGCCGTCAGGTCCAGCAGCCTTGTTGGATTTTAGCTTGGATATTGCTATCCTCACTTCGTTTTGGTCAGGTGGACGGAGATTTTAACTATCATCGTCCATGTTGAATGGTTCATTCTGCCTGACAGCGGGATGTTGGTCTTCGTCGCCGTTATACAGTCTGCCGAAGTAGTTTTTCCATATTCTCAGCACCGACTGTGATTCTACTACGAGGTTTCCATTTTCATTCTACATTTTTCAGTACGGGTATTGCTTCTCTGACACGTTCTTTTTACCTTTTGGTAAAACTTCCGTACATTGTTCCTGGAGTATAAACTCTCAATATTCTCAAACGCGCGCTTCTCATGTTCTTTCTTCTTCTTTTGGAGAAGCCGATGTTCTTCCCGTCTCTTTTGCTCGTAGAGCTCACGAGCAGCTCTCGTCTTCCTTTGAAGCACCGCTGTATATGCCTCTTGTTTTGCTGCATGCACTCGCCGGCGTTCTTCGTCAAACCAGGGGTTTCGCGGTGGTGGGCGAGCAAAACCCAGCACATCAGTCGCGGCGTTTCTGATGGCATGTTGGCAGCGTTGCCACTGGTCTTCGGCACTTGATGCTGGCGGCATAGGGGTGATTGAGAGATTTCGGGATACGCGTTCAGCGGAGAGTCTGGCGGTCTCTTGGGATTGTAGCTTTTCGACGTTAAATTTTCTCACAGTAATTCTTCTTTGTTGCTCAGATTGGGATATCCGCATTCGTATCTTGGCTACAACAAGGTAATGATCCGAGTCTATGTTGGCCGCTCGGAAAGTCCGGACATCCAGAATACTGGAGGCATGTCTTGTGTCGATCGCAATATGATCAATTTGTTTGATCGTTACATGATCATTGGACCGCCATGTCTGCTTATGGATATCGAGATGAGGAAACCATGTGCTTGCTGTGGTGACATTTCGCTCCACAGCGAAATCAATTAGCCTTAGTCCGTTATGATGCTTACCGACTGCCCTACCAAAGACATACTCCTTTCCTATTTTGGCGTTAAAATCGTCCAATATGATTTTAACGTCGTATTTAGGACACTGCTCGTATGTTTTGTCGAGGAGCTCGTAGAAACACTCTTTGGTGGCAGGATCCTTTTCTTCCGTGGGGGTATGAACACATATTAGGCTTATGTTAGCGAATTTAGCCTTGATCCGGATGGTCGTAATACGCTCGCTAACGTGTCGGAAGCTTAAGACTTCTTGCCTAAGTCCTCCGCGTATGACAAATCCGCATCCGAATAAGCGTTGCCTGTTGCCTCTGTAGCAATCACCGTAATAGATGTCACAGTTTTTCATCCTCTTTTTGCCCGGCCCATCCCATCGCACTTCCTGGATGGCGGTAATATCTGCTTTATAGCAGTCTAGGGCCTCTGCTAGTTGTTCGGCTGCACGTGGTATGTAAAGGGACAGAACATTCCACGTACAGATCCGAATGTCGTTGTCCTTATTTCGTTTGCTGGGGTCGTTGTTAGTTGAGTCATCCTTATCCGAGGCTTTTGGTTGTTTCGAAACCATAGGTTTTTTACGAGGTAGGGAAGTTACCCCGACGGCACAACCCCCAACCTGGAGGGCCAGTTCCTTAATAATTCCCCTAGGACGAGGGGCCGGGTACACCGGTGCCAGTGGTCCACAACGGGAGTATAAGCGCTGCCGTTGGCCCATTAAGGGCTCCTCCGCCACCATCTCTATTCCAATGTCCTGACCAACATTGCAAATTCCTTACCGACCTGTGATCCGAATACGTCGAAGCAGCTCGCGCAAGGTATTCACTAAGTTGAACTATAGACGCCACCGTTGACTCCATCTAGGGAATTCGTCCGCTGCCGCCTGGAACAGGAAGAAGTACTCTAGTGAGAAAGCAATCTTCCCCCCTCTCTCATCTGCTGCCGCCAAGAATCCGCCAAACGGAGTTGGTTACCCGTTTCTTGGATTAAGGTACTAGCACAGATAATAAACTTAAGTAAGTAAGTTTATTATCTGTGGTACTAGGCACCCGGCTATCACTGCGTGGAGGTTGAGAGTAGGAGTTGGTAGGCCTCAGCTGAGTGAAAACGCTTGTGTTTTCATATGATCGCATGCACTACCGTTTGACCAGCCAAGTATCCTGAAGAATATGCTGTAATGTGTGAATATTCTCCCAAAACATACTTAATATGAATCTACCGGTTTTCACACGAGTTTAATTTGTTCACTATAATTTTTTTAAGGGCAGTTGGCTCGAAATGGTTCGCTTATCAGTCAAGTACGTTTGCTTGGATTCCCCTCTCTCTCTCTCTTCGGCTCGGAAAGAACGCAAGCGGACTTAATATGTAAAACAAAAATACTTTTTAAAAACAAGCTTTGATTTTTTAGATGTACTAAAACGAAAAAAATAGTTGAATGTTGAATTTATAATTGTCTTAAAAGCTTGCCGCATGAACAAAAAAGAAAAATATATATGCTTATGTGCTTATGTGCATGCTTACAATCTCTGTCAAACAAAATTAATACCTGCATGAACTTTTGGTGCACGACATGCTTTGAAGACAATTAATTCAATATTCAATTTATTTTTTTTTATTTTAGTATAAACATCTAAATAATAAAAACTTGTATTTAAAAAGAATTTTTTTATTTGTATCTACATAATATGTATGCCCATTTTCGAAAACGTCATCTGCATCAACTTGCTTTTGCAACGTGTTTGGAAACGGAGGTTGTACATACGATTTTGTTCCATGACGTTCATTTTGACGATAATTTGACGTTTTCGAAAACGGCCTATAACTGTAGAGAATTAATTCTATTTGTGAGTTCTGTGAGATAAGGCGTCGAAAGTATTAGGCTGCGCGCACAGTGACACGACAAAGCGATGCACAAAGTGTGCACAGTGAAGCTGTTCTGTACTATTCTGATGCTTCTCGCTAGCATTCATCATCAGAGGAATGACTTAAAAACTGTTTCTCTGATTTCTTTAATAGCAACTACCACCAAACTACAGCTGTTTCCCTGCAATACAAGCAGGGTTGCCGCTGAAAAAACTCACAAAAAAGGGTCACGGAGCAAAAAACAAAGGTCGCAACAAGAACAAATAATGTAAAAATTGTAACGACGCATGAATCCACTCATTTCCAGTTATGAATCATTCGCTAAAACACGAGCCGTCCACAATCTCACGCACAAAGAAAACAAGAAAGCATTAATTGCATTCAAATTATTTACTCAATCAGAGCATTCACAAATTTGATTCACGAGCCTTCGAATGATTTCAAGTAGCTCGTATTGAATACGTGTAAAATTATCAGGATACAGATAAAGTGCGGTGGTAGCTAATCATTTCTTGGATTTAATGTGAATATATTTGTGAATGTTTCGAGTGGCTCATAAAACGAGCTACTTGCTGCAGTTCTTTGGTTAGAACTCCATATCCATTCAACAAAAAAAAGGAGGACGCATTAGATTATACAAAAAAAAATAATAAATTAAATTAAATTAAATCAGTACAATTTTCTTGTGAAAGTTTGTGATGCTGATGTGGTTAGCAACTGAATGGAATTTTTGTTGAAAAAATATTTTTTATTCGAAAAAGTCTCAAAATAAAAGGTCCATTCGCGTACGCAATCTAAAGCGCTTAAAGGTGCTCTAAAGTGCTCGAAGTGTATTCGCGTACTGAGCGAACATGACAAATAAAGAGGAAAATTGATCAGTAACGAGTAACGAGTATTTCCCCTCTGTGCCTGAATGTGCTCGAAGAATTTCTGCCTGCACGAACGACTGCCAAATGATTGTCAAATGAGTCAAAAAGTTTTTGATTCCATTTCAAAAAGTCAATAGACAAAAAAAAAAAAATAGATGCAAAATATATTGAAGAAAATGCAGTGATGTGTGAATGTTCTCCCAAATTATTTCTTTTTAGCTTAATTTAAAATTGTTAGTTTTCACACGAGTTTACTTTGTTCATTATAATTTTTTTTAATGACAGTTATTTCGACTTGGCTCGAAATGGCTCGCTTTTCATTCGCGTACTTTTGCTTAGAATTTCCGCTCTCTGAGAGTTTTTGCTCTCATCATGTTATAATTGACAATTTATTAGTTTTTGGTTCGGAAAGTACGCGAATGGACCTAAAGTAAAGGCGTATTTTTTTTTAAGGTCGGATCATAGTCTCTTTGCGTCAAAAAGGGTCAAATTGCGACTAAAGTCTCATAGCGGCAACGCTGAATACAAGGCAAATAACTTAAATAATTTTCTTTTTTTTTCCCTTTGTTTTAATTTTCTTGAAAAATAAATGAAAATGCATCAGAAGAAATAACAATCAAAGCCAGTTGACCTAAAATCACAGATTGTATTTGAAAGAATCTAATGGACATCATTTTCTCATTCTCGTCCAATAACAACAATGAATACTTCTAGCACGGACTAACTTGAAAAAGTGGTGAGAAGAGTTTGTGTGCGAGAAGCTTGCGGGAGGTTTGCGAGAAGCAAATGTAAACAGTTTTCTCGCAAGCAAACGCTTTTCGCATCGCATCGTTTTGTCGCGTCACTGTGCGCGCAGCCTTAGGTTGGGCGCCTGCTTTATGTTTGGGGTCAGTGGGGTCACAAGCCGGAGCGAAATCGGAGTTTTCATTCATACTCTAAAATTCTTATTCTTCCTACTCGTATTTCGGTGAGATTATGATCTGAACTCAAAGCATCATAACCCTCCCACTTCACTGCATTTCTACTGATATGCCTGTGGGGTCCGCCTGTTTGAGCTCAGAAAATATGGTCATTCGTCAAACTTAATTAAATTTTAATTAAAAATTTAAAATTTGTTTAAACAATTTTCTTTAAATTGCATATTTTGATTCGCATACGTACGTGATACTATATAGCGCATGTGATTTTGACCAAACAAATTGTATCTGGCATGTGCAGATGCGGCAACTTAAATACTTAGTCCCATCCGTACTCGTACAATCCAGTCACGGCTAACAAAGCGCAGACCCCAAGATAACGAAAAGACGAAAGCTCGCCTCGAATATTACCAAACGTGGTAAGCCAGGGCATTCTTTGGAGCCAGGCCTGCCATTATGACAACGTCTGCTTCTTTTCAATTGTCTATCCTTTACAGGAGTCAAGGGGTGAGCGCATTATGCACAGATAGGGGCACAGATGGATTCTCTGATTTTCGACAGCGGCGTCGATATAGGATAGGCACATGGAACGTCTCATCGCTCACAGGGATGGATGTTGAGCTTGTTGAGGGGGCTGTTAAAAGTCGACTAGATATAGTTGGCATCTCTTCAACGAAGTAGAGAGGCTCTAAAACTGTGGGCCTTTCGGATGGGTGAAAGCTCTTTCTGTCAGGAGTTGCACCCTCAATGTCTTGTCAGGCGGGAGCAGGGATAGTCACAAGTCCCAGATTGACGGACAGAGTATTGGATTGGATAACATTAGAAGGGAGCGTTGCGATCTTAAAGATTAAGCTTGAAAGATCGACTTTGGCATTAGTGCAGGTATATGCACCTAATCTTCGGTCGGAGAATGCAGCTTTCTTAGATGAATTGATGCTGCCCTCGAAAAGGTTGTTGGTATCGATTCTTTTGTCCTGATGGGTGACTTCAATGCTCACGTGGGTATAGATGTCATTATATGAGGGAGAGTGATTGGGAGGAACGGTGATCCTGATCAAAGCGCGAACAGAGAGAAGTTGTTGGATTTTTGCTGTGAAAATGGCTTATCCATCATTAATACTATCTTCCCACACAAAGGGATTCACAAATACACATGGTACCATCAGAGTCTTCAGCAGAAGTTGTTGATAGAATTCTTTGTGGTACCATCGTGTCTGAAGAGAACAGTTTGTGATGTTCACGTATTGAGAGGGTCCAAGCTGTCAACTGATTATCACTTAGTACTGTGCAAATTGAATCCTTGCACAGGATGGTGATGAGATATGGAAGATATTTGCGCGGCAAACATCTGACAAGTTTGAATGAATTCCAACTGTCTTATCAAATGTAGAGGAAAAATGTCAACTGTTTCCAATAGCGGTTATTGCCTCTGTGGGAGATGTTTGTGGAGTAAAGCGGTTTGGTATGGCGGCTGGTGGTGAGAAAAGAACTGCATGGTCGCCCTGAGTGCAAGAAGCCACCAGTGAGAAGAAGACTGCTTTTAAGGTGTAGATTCACTTGGGGATTCTCGAAATCAGTACAATGAGGTGCGAAGAACTTGCAAATTAGTTGTGAAAACAGCGAAAGAACAGTCTTGGAAGGAGTTTGGCGAGAAATTGGAACGTGACCAAAGATCTGCAAATAAGATGTTCTGGCAGATCGTCCGCCGACTCAGGGGAAGAAAGCTAAATATCGTAAAAGGAGTCAAATCAAAAAACCGTGCACTTATTTCCAATGAGGAGAATAGAGAAGACATGCAGTAGTGTATTGAAGGATTTAACCAGTCTAGCCATCCCTTCTGCTTAGTGACTTAGCATACAATTTTTGCAATCTACACGAGCTCTGCTTTGCAGCTCTTGTGCTCAGTTGAGTTTGACCCAATCTGCTGGATATGACACAGCTCTGCAACTCGCTCCAACAGCCACTGCCTTCTGATAGCAAGCATGGGACGATTTTTCCCTCGTGTACTACCTCAACCTCTGCTAAGGATTTGTCACGATCTGGTCTCCGACTCGAGAGTACATTATCTCCACACCCAGTACTAGGTTCCAAGTCTATATCCATCTTGTTCACTTATTTGACTGAATTACACTGAGTGCATGCGGAAAGAATACTGATTTCGTATTAATTATCAGACACAGTTCACAAACATGTTTGGTGAATTCAAATAAATTTCGATTCGAGTCGAGTTTCAGAACAAAGCTCACTGTACTTTACTGTAACAATATTCATTTAACTAAAAGCCAGTAGAGGTTTTACATTTTTTTTAAGTTTTCTCTGTTTCCTCTTCTTTTGCCCTCGCTAACTCTAATGCTTTTTTCTGCAACGCTTCTTCCTTTTCTAACGCTTTCCTTTGCTCCTCTTCCTCCTTTGCCAGTACTTCGAGAGAACATTTTTCGTCACGCTCATCGCAGACCAGTTCGTCATCTATGCTGATGATTTCGATAACTTCTCCTTTTTTCCTTGATTTCATAATTGCACCAAACCGTAATCTCAAATTCTCCAGAATCATGTACGTTACAACTGTTTGCGGAATAATGCGTATAAATCCGGGTACTAACCCTTTGTAAAATCCGGCAATTCCGTAACGGCGGGCTATTTCCATTACTAGGGTCCCCGTATTATTGAATTTATTTGCAGGTGCATTTAAAATTTGTATGCTGATTACCTCAAAGGGCTGCTGCAACAAGGTAGCTAGAAAACCCGCCGTGACTGATGAAACTAAATACATTATGAAACCGTCTCCAAAGTATTTCTTGTGTCTTAGCAGAAGCAATTTTACCTGTAAGGCAAATTCACGAAATTCAATAAAAAATCAGCACCAATTCATAAATTCAGATTCACCTCGTCATACAAGGCAATCTGACCAATCGTGCACATCATACCACGAAGTGCTGTAACGATGGAACCAGCGAATAATGTGCGAGGACCTTCATCATGGTAGATTCGATAGAGCCCGTGGATTGCACCTCTATAACTTCAAAAATATATGTGTATATATATATATACATATTTCTAAGTTTTACAACATTTGCACAACTTACTATCTTCTTTCGTTTGGGGCTAATAAATCATCATTCTGTATCCGTACATGCACTTTGGACAGCGGAGTGACAAAGAAGCCTCCAATGCTGCCTGAAATAGAAGCGACTGCTACTTTTCTATAAATATTAGTAAGCAAATTGCGACGTCTAGCTAATTCATACAGCTCGAACCGAAGATTGCAATATACCATAGAACGAGCCATTGATCCGGTAACACCTTTGTAAATCCCTGTCACGCCTTGAATACAAACAAAATATATTAATTCCATATAATATTACAAAAAATCAACCACAAACATTTATCCTTCATGTAATGGTAGTTTATAATTTCCCACATAGTCATAGGCTTGACTTGTAAGTTCAGTTTTAAAACATCAAGGGGGTGAGTGACGAACAGTGCGGCAGAACTCGACAAACCAGCGAAAAGCATCTTTGACGCACGTGATTCAAGGATCTCCACATCGTTTAACGCAACTTTAGTGCCAGTGAAATATGAAACGACATCTGCAAATTTCATATTTCACAAATTTAAATTTGAAATTTCAAAAATATAACGAGAAACGGTAGACAATATGGCTGCCAAGTAATTCAGCGCCATCTGTAAATTCACTAAATTGTCAATGCAAGAGTGCAAAATGAGAATCATAAACAAGCAGGACGAAGGACCATAATCATATGATTCACCGAATGGCATACTCTTAAATTTTTCATCCGGGAAGTTTGATTTTTATAACATCCTGAGTTTTGGGAATTCGCCACGAAACACAGGTCATGCGCGAGATTTCAATAACAAACCCTTGTGTTGCTCCTTAGAAAATGCAAAACAATTACGAGTAGTTCTCTTACGAGTAATGTAAGAGAAACGGAGAACGGGCACTGCCAAGGTGCAAAAATGTTCCCACTTTTCTTTCAAAGCATGAATGCAAAATGGTAACATCAGCTCAAGAGTCTCTCTACATTTATATAATGTTAACGATACCTGGAATGTAGTATGTTTTAGTAAGATTTACTGACATGGGAAGATAATATTAGTAATTTAGAATGGGTGATGGAGAATACCTGTATGCTTCTTTAATGATTCGTCCTAGCAAATCAATTGAAAGCTCGGACGATGCCGATCTCTATCTGCAGACGAATAGAAAGACACGCAGATATATTGCATCCTGGGAGTAACTGGACTTTGATGGATAATAGCAACTGATGGCGCAGTCAATCCTAAAATGTGTTATGGTGTGGAATTTTAAGAATTTTGTTGTTTATAGACATACAAATGCATTGCTAGCTAAATAGATAGATAGATAATAGGCCTCGGCATCGGTTTCCCATTGTTTCCTCGGAACACGAGACTGATCCGACTTAAAGCTTTTGGAAAGGTGCATCTCCATTTGTTCTGTCCAAGACTTCCGCCATCTCCCCCATCCTACATAAATTATTTTGGAGATTGGATCCCTGGACACTGTCTTCCTCATCGTCGAGCAGAAGTCCCTTCACGACTCCGTTTTAGCTGCCAAAAGGCTTTCTTCAAGTGTCTAAGAATGATTCTAATTACATATTTTGTTTGTAATTCATATTTAGGTTACTTCAGACACATGTCATCAGATGGCGCACAAAATAGTTGGTAAACGATTTGATTCGTTGCAACGGTGCTCTGTTTAGTGACAAAATTTTCAAAAACTAATTCTGATGAATTCGGGAAGTTTTTATATGCAATGGGAATAAAAAGTTCTCCATGCGTTAGATAGATACTAAATTGAATCTTGCATTCTACTACTATGTACCAAAAAACTTAACTGGATGTGGCAATATATTTATTCTCTGCGTGGGAGTATCTCAAGTGTTACCATCTTTCAAACACGAATACAAGTATCTTCAACTGTTTTACCCCATATGCATTACTCAATAACATCAACTGAAATACAGGTAGACACCTCACTCTCTTTACAACTTGTAGATTTTCCGCGACGATGGCGAAAAGAGTCAAGTCTGATTCCAATCGGAATTCAAGAGTGAATCAAAAATACCTGCTGTTGTATCTCTTGAATAAAATTTAACATTTAGTCGACGGTTAGATACGAAACGGTTCGGTTCGTGCCGCGGTTTGTTGCGTTCGTCATTCGTTTGGGTATATTTTTTTTTAATTTAAAGAAAAACGTAATAAATAATTTCAAATAAAATAAAAGGTAACGTGAAATCTTCTACTTCTAAAATGTATCGCAAAATCTAATCGGAATTCAATATATGCTGCTAATCCGTGAGATCCAATTAGACGGAATACTGTTACAACCGAATTCCTAATTCAATAACCGCGCGACGAAATCGAAAATCCCATTAAATCGAGCAAAATAGCAAAAAAAAAAAATCGAATTAAATTCCGTAATTGTGTGACCACCCGCCATAGTTGTGTTTGTGTTAATAGTGCTGCTGGTGCTGTTGAATAGCGTGTAGCTACAGTGTATACTGTGTGCTCTAGTGTATGAGTGGTTTACCTTCGTGGTTACATTTGGTTGTTAGAAAAAAATAACAAAATCTTTATTATCCTCCCCCCAATCTATAACAACAACAATCAACGACAATAACAACAGCAACGGCAAGGAAATGCTTTTGCAAAAAAATACAAAGGATCAAAAAAATTCAATATTTTCACAATTTTATGCAATTAAAAGAGTTTTCCCTCCGTTTTTCTTCTCCCCTTCTGGATTTTACTAAGAAAAATTCTCAGGTGAAATATAAGATGAAGAGGAAAAAATGAAATACACTCAACCGGCCTATGTGTTGGTGTAAAGATTATATTTTCTTGTTGTTGTTTCGCTACGCGAATATATTGATGAAATAAGATGAAGGTGGGAGTACAGCACAAGATCGTATCTGCGAGTACCTTCTGCAGTTGTTTCGTACTACCACACTGCCACACATACCTCCATGACCAAGGCCTAATGGCCTCATTGGCAACAATTGCAAACTGTCAGTGATGCATGAATACGACTGTTGTCAAATGTCATTTTTTGACATTTCAATTTACGAATATGATACTCAAGAAGATGTTTAAAAAAATGTTTGCACAAACTACGTAGATACGTCAACCTCGTGAGGGGGAAACAATAACAAAAAAAAAAAAAAAAAAACACAAACATGTTCCTTTAAAAACAAAGAAAAGAACAAAATAAGACAAAGTGTGGAGAGAAAAAAAAAAATGGGGGGAAACCAGTAACACTGCGCAAGTATTTGTGTTAAACGAAGAGGTATTGTTGGAGAGCGAGATACTCGTATGCATGTTTACTCTTAGAAAGTAACTTCTCTTTTCCGAGGAAATTTGAATTTTCTTTCTTCTGTTCAGTAAAACCGAACAGGGTTATGTTAAAAAGGACGGTGACTGAGTGGTAGACACTGTACTGTCACTGGCAGGAATTTGTTACGACAGTCAGGGTGTATAGGGTTTCACAGTATCTTTGGTCTAAAAATAGAGTAAACTGCTTTTATGGTTTTACAATAGTTTTTAATGGGAAAAGTTTTACTTTTCAGTACAAATAATAATAGCCTAGGGAAATTCAATTTTGAATTTAACTCAAAATAAATTTGTAGATGTACACTCTTCTTGGAATTAAGAGCAAATGTGTATTCTTCTGACATTCTTTTTTTTTTGTAATGGATGTTTCATTGAAGATTATTTAGGTACGTCTGTCAGCAGAGACGGTTTTCTATTAGCATTAGGTCCATTCGCATACTTTCCGAGTCAAAAACTAATCACTTGTCAAATATGATAATACATGATGACAGTAAAAACTCTCAGAGACCGGAAAATCTAAACAAAAGTAGTCGAATGAAAAGCGAGCCATGTCGAACCAACTGTCATTAAAAAAATTATAATGAACAAATTAAACTCGTGTGAAAACCAACAGATTCATACTAAGTTAAGAAGGAATGTTTTGGGAGAACATTCACATATCACAGCAGTTTCTTCAAGATACTTTGCATCTATTTTGTATGTCTTTTGACTATTTGAAATCGAATCTTCGACTCATTTACCAATCAGCTGATTCCACTTGGCAGTTTGTACGTTCGTGCCGGCAGAAATTCTTGGGGCACATTTAAGCACAGAGAGGAAATATTTGCTACTCGTTACTTCTCAATTTTTCTGTTTATCTGTCATGTTCGCTCAATACCCGTATACATTTCGAGCACTTTAGAGTACTTTAAAGCACCTTAAAGTCCTTTGGATTGTGTACGCGAATAGACCTATTACAACTCCGTCTAATGTCGGAATTATATTTTGGAAATCCGATTAATTTACCATTTGTTCTTTACTTATAAACAGATCGAAAACGGCAGTCCTGGTAAGGTCCCTACCATTTCACAGCACCAATGCTTCTATATGCGGTTTTAGGCTAGAATGGGAAAATCAGGAGGCCCAGCTGCAGAAATCTCGGCAGAGCATAAGTTTATATTTTAATTTTTCAATTATATTTGCGATCTGATCAGCTATGTTTTATTATCCCTTTGATCTGATCCAGATCACGTCAAGATAGTTAAACAACACAGATCAGGGTGAGTTTTTTGCTTTGAAATGCGGCAGTCTTGACATTTAAAGCTTTCTTTCTCGGTTTAATGTTAAAATTTGAAAAAAATATTTGATTGCCAAAAATCGGAACCTTCGTACCCGAAGCCTGTCGGATTTACTTAGTAATGGAAGTTTGTGTCTAGTTTTTGATTTAATCAATTCTTATTTATTTGACTAAATTCCTAAGGAAAATGCATGCAATTTTTGTTACGAGTGGACAATTTTAAAGTCTTTAACTGCAGGATTGAATGGCATAACTTTTACGAAGATAAAAAAATATTGACATTAAGGATATATTTGAACAGTGCTACCAGTACTCAAAGCAATTGTGGGAACTGAGGGTTAAAAAAATATATAAAGAAAAGATCGCGAGAGAGATCCGGATCACATATCATTAATTAATGTCAATGATCTCATCTACATCAAATCACGGCAATAATAAAAGACGACAATTGTTAAATGAAGGATCGCTCAAAATCCCCGCGTAGGCATAACCGAACGCTATAATCTCGAAGAGTAACGAGCCCATATTAATTTAAGCCTTGCGAAACTGTGCGGCCTTATTTCGGGGTGGTTTTAAGGTACAAAGGATTGTTTTGCAAATTTTGTATTAATCCTTTATTACGAAAAATATTGTCGGTTTTTTACTTTTATAAAACTTACTTTAGTTCGAGTTTTTAATAAGTTGAGACCGTGCTCTGTTTTATTGTGTTTTTAGAGAAATGCAGACAAGAGAATGTATTGCCTAAATGAGGTAAGCTTTTATGTCAGGAGTTCACGTCATCTAATAGGAATAGAAGCCCCAAATTTCGAGCTTTCGAGAAATGTAAATCTGGAAAATATCATACTTTTTTCGGGACTTTATTAGTTAATGTTCAATGCCTTGTCAATGCACAGAGTACGGAGGGGCGATACTTAAACAAGGAGCTACAAAGTTAATTTCAGCAAAATTATATTAACCTAGCCCTGCAGGTAGAAACCGTTTGTTCAGAGTTTAGGATTAAGATTTCATCTTGAAATAAATCAGGCGTGGCAGAAGAAAAAATGAGAGTACACGGATTTCAATATATTAAACTGTCCATTACGTTTAACAAGCAATAAACTGCCGTACTTAATACTATTAATCTAGTTCAAATTCGAACTCTTCAACTGTTATTATACACGGGCAAACCAACGCAGCAATAGAACATGGATAAACTGACTTTTATACATTATATATAATTTATATATAATATATACTTTTTTGTATATACCTAACACCTAAAAGTAAATATTTGGCGCAACGGCTCTTTAAGTGCCAGTGCCTAGCTTCTCGCAACCACTCATGTTGTGTGCGTTATATTTGTTTACACAAATGGAAGGGACCTACAGTTTAGTGGTGTTTCCGAAGGGCACTTTGTTTTAAGAAGCCTTCTCGAGACAATAATACTCTCGAATGTTTGTCAGACGTTCGCAAGAGGTGGGACCGTGAAAAAATACTATTATACTATGTTTCATTACAATTGTCAGTACAGGCCTTATGGGGGAGCTTTTTTTTAAACACTGGTGCCTGTACATGTTTTCATTGCACTTAGTTAGAAAAATTGCCGCTGAAATAAAAACCAAACCACTGACTTACACACAATTTGTTTTTGTAATTTTCCTAAAATTCGCATACACACAAACATAACCAGCCTGCCACACAGCCGATGGCAGAATGATCATGCGGCCGCCATCAATCCCCGCTGTGTGTATGGAAAATATGAACATCAAAACAGTGCTCCCATTACTCATTCAAAGCAAATTGTTGCAGGTTTTTCTATGGGTTTTGTAAATAACTTTGGGATTTTGTGCTTTGAGAACCAATAAATTTTTTATTTTTTTTTCCGAGGGTAGGTGAAAATATTCAACAAGACACTATGAGTATCGACACCGGCGGCTCATAGTAGTGTGGGATTCTTACCCACTAAAAAACATCCCTTCAAAAAAGACTTGTTTTTATTTTCGCTACAACTAAGTATTCGACTTATCAAGTAGTTTTCATTTCATGAAATAATGACGTTTTGCAAGCACCTTCCCATTAGAAGTTCCTGCTAGCTCCGCAGCTTAGGCGTGGTTACTTATCGCGCTAAGTCTAAAGGTTTTGTTATTTGTAGACGGCGTAATAAATTTCTTTCATCCAAAACTTGAAGTACTGTAATATTAACGTGACTTTCTAGTCGACTTTTATGCTTTTTCGCGTAGTTTTTGATTTCGTCTTCGACTGTTTTAATGCCAAGATCTCTGTGGATATCGTTGTTTCTGATATACCATGGTGCATTAAAAATACCTCTTAGCACTTTGTTTTCAAAAGTTTATAAAATTTGAATATAACCTATTTTGGTACAACCACAGAGTTGTATACCATACGTCCATACATAAAAGCAGTTTGTTATCTATATTAATCTATAGTAGTTTTATCTAGTTCTTTGCGTTTTTTTCTTTACATGCGTTTTCCATTTCAGCTTTGCATCAAGTGTCATTCCAAGATACTTAGCCTCGTTTGCAAACGGAATTTGAACCGAGTTTGAAAAGATCGGCAAATTATTTATTTTCTTGTACGTAAAATTTACATGAACAGATTTGGTCTCGTTGAGTGCGATTCGCCAAACCCTTGTCCATTCATTTACTCTATTCAAAGCTTCTTGCAGTTTTTCTGTAGTATCTTCGACCGTTTTACCTACTGCCAAGATAGCAGTGTCGTCGGCAAACGTAGCTAGCTCAATACCTTCTACTTGCGGTATATCACGAGTGTATAATAGATATAAGACTGGACCAAGAACGCTTCCTTGCGGCACCCCAGCCATTATTTCCTTAAAATCCGAATATTCGTTTCCACATTTGACGCGGAATAGTCTATTCGTAAGGTAGTTCATCAAAATATTGTATAGGTGCTCTGGCAGAACTTATCGTAATTTAAATTTTAAGCCTTCATGCCAGACCTTGTCAAAGGCTTGAGAGACGTCAAGGAATACGCTTGAACAAATCCTTTTTTCTTCAAAAAATTTTTCGATTACATGTGTTATTCTATGCACTTGTCCAACCGTAGAATGCTTACTTCTGAATCCGAACTGATGATCCGGAATGAGATGCCTTTCTTCTAAAACCGGCTGTATTCGCTTAATCAATATTCTCTCGAACACTTTGGATATAATTGGAAGGAGCGAAATCGATCTATAAGACGTTTTTCATTCGGCGGTTTTCCGGGCTTAAGGACCATTATGACTTTGGCGACTTACCATTGATTGGGAACATATTCTAGTCTAAGCGCGGCGTTTATAATGAACAGAAGCCTAATTAGACCTTTACTTGGTAGTGCTTTAAGAACCTCTCTCGTGATCAGATCGTATCCAGGAGCCTTCTTAGGGTTAAGTTTCTTTATTTCTTCCTTAATTTCGGTTAGTGTTGCATTTCTTATTACGCTATTGGCTATACACGACGTATTTATATTTTGAATAAAAGCTTGCCCATCAAACGGTTTAAAAGTTTCTTCCAGGTGGGCGGCAAAAACTTGCGCTTTCTCTTTATCATGCCTGGCCCATTCGTCTTGAGAAACAATAAATGAATTTGAGTATGTGAGGGTGTTGCCACTTAATTTTTATTTATTTATTTTTTTTTTTTCATTTTTCTGGCAGAATCGTTAAAATGCAGTTGAACTATTTTTCGCTTTTTGTGCTTTATAAATTTAAAATTTTTACATGCGTATAGTGATATTTTGTTTCTTGTGCTTTATAGTTTATATAAAACTAGAATTTCATCAAAATCGAGGTGATGTCGACTTTGTACATAACTATCTTTATTTCGTTCAACAAATTGTGTTATTTTTAAACTAGCAGATGGTAACCCTGCGGGTATTGCTCTCCGATCTGCGGCGGTTTGTTATGTATACTATGGCAACCCAGTGAGAGCTTAAAAGAGGGACAGGTTTATGCAAGATATTGCAACAAGACTGAGAGGCAAATATCCTATCTTCCCTGTACTGACAATTGTAATGAAACAGAGTATAGTTGAGCCCATTAATTTAACTCGTTCATGCCCAATGTTGCCTATAGGCAACATTGTATGTTTTAGCTTATAAGTCGCGTAATTTTAATTTATTCTCTAACGACTTTTTTTTTTTAGAATAGCTTGATATGTTGTGCAAGTTTGTTATACAATTTTGTTTTCGAATATTTTATTAAAAGTATTGCTAGTAATCACTTTGTAGCTGATATTCGTTAAGTGCACAGGTTCAATTTTTTTTATGCAAAATATGAGTTTACAAATCATTTAAAAAAATATATAAAGAAATTTAAGTGTATAAGACCAAGTGTGTAAAATAATTAATCACATGTAAGAAAATTAGGAAAAACAAAAAAAAAAAAAAACGAAAAAAACTTTTAGTTTATGGTCAGTAATTTTTTTTAAACTTTTTAGGCAACATCTCATAACTTCTAAACCAGGATACATAGGATTTTGAAATTGATATCACTTCATATTTACGAGTACGTCTAGACTAACAACTCCATATCCTTAAAAAGTATTAGCCACGTCCCAATTAATTCGGACATGAAATGGTTAACAAATATCCCAAATTTACGCTGCCAATGATAATTATTTAACTATTTACTTATAATTATAAAGGATTATTTACTGATTTTTAGTAATTAGTCGTATTGTGTCGTGACTGATCGTTACATTAGTGGCTGTCACTACTTAGCTATGAATATAAGAGTTCCACAGCCAATGATCAAGTAAAATGTATGTAAACATTTATACATCATTATGCCTTGGTTGTCGATATCAGCAATATTACGAAAATAAAGTAGTCAACTTACTGTATTACTATTCTAATTTCATCAAACACTACTTGTTGATGAAAAGCAGTATTTTATAAATATTTTCTATTAGTTTATCCAACTGAAGAGTCGGTTAAGTTAAGAGATTTGTTCATTTCACCTTTTATGGATAACGATAATGGTTTGAGCTCATTGATACGAAGTATCAACACACGGTTTTTGTGAACTGATTACGTTTCTGCTAGCAATACGTATATATAATATTGCAATTATTACTGACAGGCAGGTTTTCATTCGGTTGAATTGAATCGAATAATTTTAAAACTCTTTTTTTTTTTATTAATATTTCTACTGTAATAGTATTAATTGGCTTCTAATATCCAATATCAATTCAAATCGCTATGTCAATCGAATAAACTGACACCCATTTAGGAGTTTTATTGTTTTTGCAGGCTGACATTTTGCGGTCAGAAAATTACAGAAAGATGATGGAAGGAGTTTCCATTCTCTCGCTCAGTTTCAGGTGTAATATTATATTTGATTACGTACTTTTACGGTATTAAAAATCAAAAAAGGCGAAAAAACTCTTTTAGTACAAGAAAAAGAATATGAAAACTTTTCTTACAAAAAAAGTGGAAAGCATCAATTAAAAGTGATGGCGGGTGATATGTCAGTGAAATCAATTTAACCTTTATTCATTATTGACTTTTTCAGTGAACAAATCCACGGTTTGCTCACTGAATATTGGTTGGAGAATGTATGAATGTGTAACTAAAAGTTTAACTTCCATATTTCACTAAAAGTTAAATAATTTTCAAATCGTCATGTCAACCTAATCAGCTGAAACTCATTTGATAGATCTACATTTTTGATCGGCTGAAATATTGTTACAGAAAGACAATGCTGAACTACGAGTATGCGACAGAAGACAACTCATTATAATATTAATTTGGAAGCGGATTGTAATTCTATGACGTACGTATGAACATATCTATGTATGATGATAGTTACTTGCCCAACAAATGTCAAGATTCAAAGATTGAAAATCTTTTAATTAAAAATCGTCAGCCAGAATCTGTGGAATGTGTTTTCCAATTTGAAATTAATTAAACTGACAAAACTCCATCGTCTACTCCACACCTGGTTTAAGCTAGTAAAATGCAAATCTATCTCGCTAATTCGATGAACAACCCCATCATCCATTAGCTGATAAAATTCCATCTGACAAAGTTGAACTTCCGCATCTCTCAGTGAGTATAAACCAGATTCAACTCTAAGAAATTCATCTAAACTAATTATTTGCTGTCAAATTCTTGAAGTTTGCCGATAAATATGTTTTCTTATCATAATCTCCTGCACTAATACGTCCTGCATGTTGAGATTGCCAGTGGCACTCAGAACAAGAACTACAGGTCTACACCTGGGATGGAATATACGCCCAATCTAATCATAACTTCTCTCCCTCAACTAACTAAGTCCCGTTCGCAAATGCATCGAGTTTGCGGGTAAGAAAATTACTCACGTCGAATGTGCATCGAACGTGCGTCTTGTTCCGCTTGAAAAGCAAAAAAAAAAAATAAATAATAATAAAAAAAAAAAAAAAAAAAAACAGGATATGACTGTGAATGTGTATAGCTGACGCCATTGCTGTTGAGATCGTCGTTGTTGCACTACAAGTTTACCGTTAAATGATGATCGTTAATTATCATGGACGAAGGTGAAGGATGTGGTTTTCTGCATTTTTTTTCGGTTGTAATGTATATAATTGTTCGTTATTGCGGAGTGGGAATTCGACTTCGAATTAATCATAAACGGGCTGCGGTTGTCAAGCTTACATATTCTCTATAATGAAAGACGGAATTATAGAAAATTGCATCTTCATAAAATTCCTTATTTTCTTTCAGTGTTAGTGTAAAATATAAATTAAGATAAATACAGAGCGGAAATAATAAAACTATCTAAGTGTCATACATATAGTGGAATAGAATCCTGAAAAAATGCGTCACTTGTGATAAAGCCACTTCGCCAGGATAGGATTCGGTTCAATCATTTCCTTTTTTTCTGGGGATGTCATTGCCAATAAATCCTCGTGTCTGTTGTTACTCTAATCCAGTCTTATATCGACGTCATCATCGCTGTCAAGCAGCCGAGCATCGGTTCTGCTGCTGCTTCGGGGGCAGTAGTAGACCAGCTGCTGCAGTTTTTCAATTGGTTGTGTAGTAGTAGGAAGGTGATACGCTTGATCCTGGACCCAAAAGCTGCCTTTGCCATCGTTATCACCACAAGCACTACTACTCACACCACAACTGCCATTGCTGTTGGTTGTACTGCAACAACCGGAGGGGAGCCGGAGCAACGACATCATGAATTGGATACTTCTTGGTGTTATTGTCCTATTGGCGCACAAGGAGTATGATGGAACTTTTTTTGGCATGGCCAATCCATCGCCACTACGTTTGCCAGGTGAGTCATTGAATTTTAATTTTTTGTGCTTTATTTCTTTGTTTTGATTGTGTCTGGTCTTTGTGACCGGTTTACCGCTAATTTATTAGAATGGATGCCTTTGTTTGGATGTTTCGAATAACTTTTTTTGGGATTCGTGAACACATTGTGATCCATATTTGGGAGATTTTATGTGACATTCTGTGTTAAGTGTGTTAATGTCGTTTGATTTTTGGTTTGATCTGGTGCTAATTTCATTGTCGTTTATATTTCTGTTGTTCTGTTCGAGGAAATATTGTATTTGTTTCTTCGGTAAGACAAAGATGATTGACGGTTTTAACTGAGGTCGCTTGAATCACCTGATGACTTGGCTACCAAACAATAACAACGAACGGCTAAAGATATCTTTAAAAATATTCCTTTAATTAGTTGCTGAGCTTTGATGTGAATGAACTTCTTATTAACGTCGAACATTTCGAGCATCTATCAATGACCTCGAATACACAGCACATTAGAATTTAACTATAAATTGGCGATGGTTGGTGTGGATTGTTGATGACTAGGGTGGGTCAACTGTCTCCAATATTTCCTTTCTTCAAAAAGTCTTCAAAGAAGAATGAAAAAAAAATCGAATATGCTTCTATTTTATTTTATTTAAGCTTTTTTTTTTTTTTTTTTTTTTCGAGATAGGAAACACTCGACTGGAGCACTCAGACACAACTGGTCCATTGTACTGCCAGAGAGCAAACCCTAATTTACCCATTTTGTTGGAATTTCCTTGACTTTCGAAGAAAGCCAAGCAAGCACTTCAGTGATGAGGAGCTTACAGTGCCAGCACTCACCACATCCGCACCGAAGATCTGCCACCTGATACGAGCAAAGGCCGGACACTCACAGAGATAATGTGTCGGTGTCGTCGCTTTCTCCACAAGCGTCGCAAATTGTAGTGTCGCTTAAGCCTAACAAGTTAAGGTGCTTGGCAAAAGCGAAGTGGCCTGTCAAGACGCCGATAAGTTGTCTACAGTCTTTTCTGCTGAGAGACAGCAAGAATGCCGCTGATTTCTTACAGACGTCCGGGAGCATGCGTTTAGTCAACCTGCAACCTGGAGAGTCATGCCACACACAATTGTGCTCGTGAGAGACCCAATCGTCAATGGAAGCCCTAACCGAGGACGCTGGAAGACCCAACACGGGTTCGGGACCTGAGAAAGCCTCCTCTGAGCCTTGCCTAGCAATCTCATCGGAGATCTCGTTCCCCAAGATCCCAGTGTGACCTGGGACCCAGATAAGAAACAGAGAATTCAGCCTTGCGACCGAGTTCAAAGAGTTTTTGGTTTAACGAACTATTTTGGAAGTGGTTAAAGGGTTAAGCAAGGCCTTAAGCGCAGCCTGACTGTCACTACAGACACAAATGCTACGTCCCTTCCACCTGTTCTTCACAACATAGTTCATGGCCATTAGGATTGCATAAGTTTCCGCTTGGAAAACAGACGCATATTTGCCTAACGAGAAGTGAAGTCTAATGTTGTCGACTTCCACGAAGACCCCAGCGCCAGACCCTTGACTGGTTTTGGAACCATCCGTGAAAATACGACTACATTCCATTCCCGGTTTAGATTCTGACCGAAGCCAGTCCTGGACACAAGGAAAGTCGACTCTGAATTTGCGCATCAGCTGGAGTTCTGGTGTCATTACATCAGACGGCATATCCATAAGACAGGAGTCGTAAGATAAGTGTCGCGCAAGTTCATCAAAGTTCCAGTGTGGAGTATACCAAAAACCGCCCCGCCTAAGACGATGGATGGCTTTGATAGTGCAACCCATGATATAAGTATCAAGGGGAGGTAAGTTCAGCAAAGCGTCTAGAGCAGAGCCAGGCGTACTCGGGAAAGCTCCTGAGCAGCCGTATTGTATTTAAGCTTAATACAAGAAACAACCTAAATCTAAACTTAAAACTAACAAAAAGGGAACTTAACGCTAAACTTAAAAATATTAGGTCTTAGAAAACTATCGTGGTGGGTGGCAAAATCAAGATATGGCTATGTCGAATTGAAGAGGAACTGAAGATTATTTCGAAGGATGGTTCTACTGCAGTGGAAGTTAAAGGTATTTTCCATTTAGTTAGCCAAGCGCAACATTCTGGACAGTGCTGCGTTATAACCATAATTGGTACTATGATTAGAGAGACGGAAGAGGGGAATGGACCTTAGGTTACGGGGATTGTTGTTAAATGAGACTAATTTAAGAAGAGCGGGGCAATCAATTTGATCAGTAAGTAGTTGATGAAGAAAGAGTAGTCGGCAATTTCGCGAAGAGTTTCGAGAGACTGAAGATTGATAAGTTTTAAACGAGCTTGAAACGAATAAACCTGCGCTGGGTGAATTCAATACTTTAGTCACACTACGATTGTAATAAGGGTAAACGCACCATTTATGTTTTCTATTCTTTATTGTTTTTCTCTCTTACAAAATGATAACTGCTCTATACTAATGTTCGCGTGCGACTGACTCTATTCCCGGCAGACTCTCCTCAGACTAGTGTGGCCACTTTACAATTTTACTTTAGTGTTACCACTCTTACGATTTTTCTCTCTTGACCTACTACAATACAGCGTAGTGCGGCGAAGCTTGGCTAGCATATTCGAGGATAGGTTTAACGAAAGTGATTTGGTGACGTATATGTTTGAAAATTCCTAGGATCAACGTTTTACAAAGGCAAGCGCAGAATTGGCTCTTTTTATTATGTGGTCAATATGGTAACGGAAGTTAAGTTCCCTATCGCAGATTACACCTAAATCGCGCAAAGATGGAACTTATGGGACAAGCTCTTACTTCCTATGGGTTGGTGGAAGGCGTTTACGGGAGTAGGTGATGAATTGACATTTGCTTACATTAAGTTCGAGATGATTTTTCTGGCACCAAAGAAAAAATCTGTTTAGGTCATCTTAAAGTGGGCGAGAATCGGTGGGAGAAGATATGTATCTAAATATTTTCATGTCATCGGCATAGACAGAGAGATACGAGTCTTTCATAATGCAGTCGACGTCGTGGCGGTCAGGACGAAAATTAAATAACCAAGGTGACTGCCTTGAGGGACACCCGAAGTGGCCTTAATGGGGTTAGAGACAGAAGATGTAAATATAACCTCGTACTGTCGACCTTCTAAGTAGGATTTAATCCAATTGATAAAATCGGATTGAAGAGCTTTCAACTTAAGAATAATAATTCCATGCGAGATTTTATAAAATGCTTTACTGAAGTCAGTGGCAATTACATCGATTTCGCTGCCATTTTCGAATGCACACAGGGTCTGAGAAACGAATTCAGTTAAATTGGTGGTTGTTGATCTACCTTTAAGGAACCCGTGTTAGTTGGAAGAAAATAAGGATTTGCAATGTAAAAACATCGAGTCGTACACTATGCTCTCGAAGAGTTTGAGCATGCCGCATGCATAATAATTTGGCGATAGTTTGATAGTTAGGTATTTGGTTTTGGACCTTTCTTGTGAATAGGGATGATAAATGAGTTCCTCCAAATTATGGGGAACATCCTTGGGAAATGGACATAAGAAAAAGAGAAGTCAATGGTTAGGCCAAGTTGAAACATAATTCTGCATAAGAAACAGCGTGTGGAATCTATTATTTTCATTCCTTATAGTGAACAGTATTTCGTTCTTGAGTTTTTAGGGAAAATCATCGAAAAATGTAAATTCTTGTGAGCATCAAATAGGGCATACAAAATGAAAAATACTAAAAAAAATATATGCCTATATAATATATAAATGTTTTAACTGTAAGTTAATCTTTCCTGCAGACAGGCTTGATTGACTTTGCGGCTTATAAGCTTACATACATACATACATTTTCAATGGCCCGCTAATCCTTCATGAGGGTCGCGGGAGTAGGATGCTCAGGTGGGCTCTCCTTCGCCATTGACTCCAATTCATCAGGAGGAATCCCTAGGCTCCAGGAGAGATGTCGGACTTGGCCCAACCATCTATTTCTAGGCCTTCCGCGGTCGAGCTCTCTCAAAATTGATCCAGCCTGACCAATTCTACAGGATAACTCGGCATTGCTCCTCCCATCACTCGTTAATAAGACCCCGAGCTACTTAAACTTATCCACCTGCTCCAGTGGGAGTCCACTAACATGCATAGTGCACTGAATGGGTTTTTTTGGATACGACCATTACTTCCGATTTGTCCACGTTGATCTTCATTTCAGCATCATCCCAAACGGCTACAAACCTTTCGACTGCGCGCTGAAGTTCGGTTTGAGAGGACCCAAGGATGACCAAATCATCCGCAAAGAGCAGATGACTAATCCTTAGTTCTCCCACTTTGAAACATTCACCGCCACGACTGCGCTGCAACATCCAATCCATATATACAATGAAGAGGAGAGGTGACAAAACGCACCCTTTGAGGAGTCCAACGCCCACAGTGAAAGGTATTGATTTAACACCGTTTATCTGAACACAGCTTCTACAGTTTGTATATAAAGACAGAATCGTCCTTAACAGGGAACCATCAATCCCATACTCCTGCAGAACACTCCAGAGTTTGCCTCGAGGAACCCTATCATATGCTTTTTCCAAATCTACAAAACAAATGTAGACAGGTTTAGCATACTCCCAGGCTTTCTCAAGAACCATTCTGAGAGTGAACAACTGGTCGGTAGTGCTTCTACCGGGACGAAAACCGCACTGCTCATACCCCAAACTGTCCTCAACCACAGCTCTGGAACGCGTTTCTAGCACCTTAGCGAAGACTCTTCCAGGGAGACTTAAAAGGGATATACCCCTATAGTTGGCGCAATCTCTTTTGTCCCCTTTTTTAAAAAGAGGAACTTTCACCCTCATTTGCCAATCACCGCATTCCCAGGCCACTTTAATGACGCGCGAGAGCCATTGCACTCCCTCTTTTCCTAAAGCCTTGAGTATTTCTGGCCGAATTTCATCCACACCAGCAGATTTGCCAACTTTTGGCGCTTTGAACGCCAAAGTTACTTCCTCTACCGTAGGACTACTTTCCGCCCTACTCTCGACCATACGTCTGTCATCTTCGGTGCCCTGTTCGGGATTGAGCAATTCTGAAATGTGCTCGCTCCATCTGCGTAAAATGTCCTCCTAATTGGAAAGAAGTGTACCGTCTTTGGATTTAACGCCTTCAACGATATTCAACTTTTTTCCTCTGAGCTTATAAACTTATGTAAGCTCAAATATTTCTTTATAAAGATTGAAATTGGAAATGAATTTGATTCGCGCTAATTTGAATGCATTATTTAAGAACGCTAATGCATTTGTGAATGTGTTCGTACTAACCGATCATTCGTTACATCAGCATTCGTTATAATGGTGAAAATTGATAATTATTTTGATAGCTCCACTGACTTTACCCGCTTTCCTTATGGTGTTTAATTTTTTTAGAAATGTACATTTGTTTTATTTGCCGTTTTTGATTACTGGAGGAAAACTAAATTGTGCTTATTTTTGATACAAGAACAGAGGTACTTTGGTGTTATTTTAAGCAAATATAAAGTTGTTGTGGGCGCCGTGGCGTAAGTGGTTAGTGTGTCGGATCACTACGCATGAGGTTCCAAGTTCGAATCCCAGAAAACACCAGAAAAGTTTTTTCACGGTCCCACCTCTCGCGAGCGTCTGACAAACATCCGAGAGTTGTTGTCTCGAAAAAGCTTCTCAAATCGCCGTTCGGATACGGCACTAAACTGTAGGTCCCTTCCATTCGTGTGGAAAATATAACGCATGTAACATAAGTGGTTGCGAGAAGCTAGGCCCTGGCACTTAAAGAGCTGTTGCGCCAAATATTTATTTATTTTTAAAGTTTTTGTGTGTATAACTTTTTAAAGCAACTCAATGTTCATTCCGTACAGTTTTACATATGTACGTTCTTTAAGTCTTGACAAGCAACCAGATACATCTACTTACTAACCACATCCACATACCCTTGCTGTGTAACAACCTTTCATGCCAATAATTCTTCTTAATTACACTATTGTAGCACGCATTATATCTAAGTTAATGAAATAATTTCTCATTATCTTCTTCTAGCGGTTACATTACATCAGTAACGAACAAATTATCTTGGTGTTCAGTTTATTTCTTCACAATTAAGTGCAATTACGCTAATAATCAAAGTGTGTGTCTACATATATGTATGTAGGTACTAACATCTTAACGAATCCAATTTAATTTGACCTGAAACGGAAGTGTAAACTAGTTTCCATATAACTGTCGACAACGAGAGATTTCACACCTTCCGCCATTTCCCAACAACGGTGAAACGAAGAACTTTCTTAAGTCCCTGTCCACACGCAAGCGCAGTTGACAACGATTGATTATCATACTCCTCTTGTGTCAATTGCGGACAAATAAAAAAATCAACCTGAACAGAAATTACTACAAAAGCTGGAAAAAAGAGAACAAACCCACACCCCCTTTGACATCTAGCTTTCTGCTTGCTAATACCACCTTCTGACCAGCAAATGAACTAAAGATGTTTCGTACTAATTGCAGTTTTGATTGACAGGCTGGTGATATGGTAGAGGTCGTCTTCGAATAGGACGACGACTTTCTGGTGATTGTTCAAGTTTTTTCCACTCCAACTCTATTGATTGGCACAGACGAAGAGTAATCGTAGGAGAAAATCTCACTTTGTCAATAAGTTGGCGCTGTGCCAGTAAACTGTCTGCTATGGCCCCATTGACATCTGTGATTTGTTTCAAATGTCTACAAGTGGCAGCGCATACACATAATCAATTGTGCTTTCAAACGAAGGCGGAAGTACCTATGTATATGTACAATATTCTATGCTAATTGCCCGAATGAAAGTGAAGCAAAGAAAGTTAAGAGTCAATTTGCATTGGCAATGACAGCACCAGAAATGGCAACAGCTGGCTGATTGTCACTTTTAATTGAAATTTCATTAGTAGAACCGTCATATATGGCTTAGGCGAGGAAAGCAAAAGTTAATACTCGTACATAATAAACTTTATTCTTTTTGTTTAGAAGTTTTCTCGTTTTCTTGAAAACTTCGCTTTTAACAGAACAAACAGAAGGATCTCACAGAGCGAATTCGTTGCTCCATTTGATACACATGCCTTTGGGATTCTCTTAAAATCTGTTTGGCCCAGAAGCATGTATAAGATGTGTGTGGTGATTTGTGTACGAGAGTGTGCGTTGTATCAGATCTGGAGTGATTGATGATTCGCTTTTGGTATTTGCTGATATTTGTAGCTATTTGCAGCGTTGCCTGTGCCTGGTGATGTATGGAATTACTTTTATTATACTTACGAATAATCAGGTTTTGGAGATTTGAGGTTAAGAAGTTTTATCTTTTCTCTGTTGAGTAAGTTTATTTACAGAACGTGATGATGTTTAGGGGCTTAATAAAGACTTTTAAGGTTAAGGCACGTATTAGGACGATTAATTGCATTTTATGAGACGAAATTATGTATAGCTTTTTATAAGGTCTAACGCCTTATTGAATTTAATGAGCTTTCTAAACTTGAAATGAAAAGGTTGGTTAATTTTATAACTTCGAAAGAAAATAGATACTTATTAGTTATTATACATAACAATTAAACTCCAGGAGCAATGTACGAAAGTTCTGCCAAAAGGCAAAAAGAAAAAGAACTTCTGCAGACTGTGTAACGGCGACGAAGACCGACATCCCGCTGTCACACAGAATGAATCATTCAACACAGACTATGATAGACAAAATTTCCGTCCACCTGATCAAAGCGAAGTGAGGATAGAAATATCCAAATTAAAATCGAACAAGGCTGCTGGACCTGACGGCTTACCGGCCGAACTTTTCAAGCCAGCTGGTGATGAATTAGTAAAGAACATATACCAACTCGTCTCTAAGATTTGGTCGAACGAGCGTACGCCTGATGAATGGAATCTCAGTCTTCCAACATTACATACACAATCTTTTGTGCGATATTGTGTGAACGCCTGAAACCTTTTATCAACGGTCTGATTGACCCCTATCAGTGCGGTTTCAGGCAAGGAAGGTCCACTACCAATCAAATCTTCACACTTCGACAGATCCTGGAGAAAACCCAAAAAGGCTAAATCGATACTCACCAACGCTTTTAACTATATCGAGAGGAGCTATATAGAACAATGTATAGTTTTGACATCCCTGTCAAGCTTGTCCGTCTGTGCAGGATGACGATGGAGAACACTGCTGCTCCACCAAGGTTGGTAATGACCTCACCGAGACCTTTAATATCAAAAAATGTTTTAGACAAGGTAACGCGTTATTATGTGACTTCTTTAATATCGTACTTGGACGGATTGTGCGAACCTCACAAACCAAAACCATAGGCACAAGTTATCAAATGTCTCTACAACTGTTTGCATAGGCCGACGATATTGACATGATTGGATGAAATCAACGGGCTGTCACCGGTACGTGAAGCAGCAGCGGTTAAAACGGGTTAAATGGACAAAACCAAGTATACACTGCCAACAGAAAGGGATAATCAATTGGACAGAAAGTCATAGTGGGCAACTACAACTTCGCTGTAGTAAGGGATTTTGTTTACCTTAGCTCACTTTGACCGTCAAGCCATTTTATGGTTTGGGTCACGCCAGGACAACAACAAAATGTCTATGTCCATTTTTAGCCCTCAAACATTATTCTACGGCCTTGTATGTTACACCAACATTTTCAGCAGAGGCCACAGAATCTGAATCTATATAAATGAATTCAATACGTCGTCTCACAAAGACGTACGACATGGCCCGAACTGAAGTACTAGGTGTCGCACGAAAACGTGCTTCATGGCAGTCAAAGTATTAATTCTAAAAACGACATCAGCGCAGAAATCAAGCGAAGAGTAACTCTCCAATCGCCGATTTTGTGGGCTAATAAGGTAATTTATCAGTAACTCCCCATCTCGTACAAGTTCAATTGGACCTTAACCAACTTGGAGTGCGCAACTGGTGCAATTAGCTAAAAACGAAGTTAAGTGGAGACGCTTGTTCGTTGAGGCCCATGTTCATCCCGAACTGTAGCGCCACGTAAGTCAGTAAGTGATAATAACTAGAATTATTATATCCTTTTCCACTAAGACTTTAAAGCATGCTTACATACATATCTACTACACTTATATATAAGAAATACAAACTTCCGTTTGTTTTGTCTATCCGCGACTAACTCCTAAACCACTGAATTATTTCTAATACGGATTTTACCAAAGCATATATAATTATTTTCCGGTAGATTTAGGCTAAGCACCAAAATGATTTTCCAGAGCAGAAGAGTATCTTGCAGAGAGAGCTAAGTTGTGTAGGTGTTCTCAAATAGCGTCAATGTGAAACATGTTAGGAGAAGGAAAAGATTTAAATCTCCAAATATCCAACCAAAGAAAGCTGAGTACCGCAGCTGGTATACAACCATATACATATAAGTGACCAGTCTAAATATCTAATGTGCACAAGCCATATCCGCCGCTCTGTCCGTCTGTAGGACATAAACTTCCATAGTTGTTTCTCTGTTAAAGAACTTATTTTTTAATAAGTTTAGCTAATAAGAGTGCAATAGTGGGCGCCGTGGCGTAAGTGGTTAGTGTGTCGGATCACTACGCATGAGGTTTCAAGTTCGAATCCCAGAAAACACCAAAAAGTTTTTTCACGGTCCCACCTCTCGCGAGGGTCTGACAAACATCCGAGAGTATTGTTGTCTCGAAAAAGCTTGTCAAATCGCCGTTCGGATACGGCACTAAACTGTAGGTCCCTTTCATTCGTGTAAAAAATATAACGCACACAACATGAGTGGTTGCGAGAAGCTAGGCCATGGCACTTTAAAGAGCTGTTGCGCCAAATGTTTATTTATTTTTTAATAATAGTGCAGTCAATTTTGGTATTTTACAATATATTTACAGTTAAAACCTTTTTGTCGGATGTGAATATAAATACGTATGTCTGCACATAATCCTCTTTTACTGCGTGACGTTACCTTAAAATAATTGTAATCAAGCTCAATTTGTGTTGGCGGTTTTTAAAAAGATTATACCCAAAATATCTTAAAAAATTGGAAAAATGTCCTCCGTATGTACTACTTAAAGCTGTTTCTAATGCAATGTGGCCACATTTCATGTTTTAGAAATTTATTAATATCTAATTTTCTTCCTTTAAAATAAATAACTCGTTTTTTTTTTTAATAAAACTCTCAAAGGGATTTAATTAGTCGAGGCATAATTATATATACAATACGTTTTTGGATTTATGTCCTGTATCCCCTTGTGGGTCCTAGGGCCTCGACTACGCCTACGCGTCATCGTATACGATTTCTGGCAATGTGTCTGAGTTCTCCCCAACTTTTCCCTAACTGCCGTGCCTCCTTCTCGACTGTTCTGCGCTATGTTCTCCTCGGACCGCCAGGTCTTCTGCCGTCCTGAGTTAGAGGGTTCCATTGCATAGCATGGTTCGGTATGGACCTGTCACCCTTTCGGAACGTGTGACCAATCAACTGCCACTTCCGCCGTTGGATGGTTGTGCCTATTGGTTCCTGACCCGCTCTCTCGTAAAGGTGTTCGTTAGAGATACGATTGGGCAGGAAAATCGTTAAGATATTGCGCAGGCACCTATTAACAAACGTTTGCAGCTTTCTGGTGATAGTAGTGGTCACTCTCCACGTGCTGCAACCATATAACAGCACGGATTCAACGTTGGAGCGGAACAGTCTTATCTTGGTGGTCAAACTGATTGCATTGTTTCGCCATATTTTGGACAACATCCCGAAAGCGGACTTTGCTTTGGCGATCCTGTTGGCTATATTCAGTTCGGTTCCACCATCGGTCGAGACAATACTCCCAAGATACTGGAAACCCTCTACTCTCTCTACCGGTTGTCCAGCAATGCATATTTGAGCCGATGAGTTAGTTCCAAGACTGATAATTTTAGTTTTTGCCGTATTAATTTTCAGCCCGACGACACCTGCCTCCCTCTCCACATCTGCTGTCATTTGGTGGAGGTCCATAATTCTGTGGGAGAGTAAGCATACATCGTCAGCGTAGTCAAGATGTTTCAGTTGAGATGTAAGATGTATGTCCATGGAATTCCTCCGTTTCCCGTCGACAAAGCTGCATGAAGCACATCGCTAATCACCAATAGGAATAATATTGGTGAAAGGATACAGCCTTGTCTTACCCCACTTATATACAATACGCAATGAATGGATAACTCATATACAATACGTAATGAATGGAAAACTCATCTATAATTATTAACTGAAATTAATTTTTTTCTTTTTTCAGTACGTTTCTATCGGATTTTCTAGATGGTTTTTAAATCTCTAAAACTCTCTGGAAACACCCCAAGTTGATTCAGTAAAAATGTATTCATGCTAGATCCTAGAAGAAAGACAAGCCTTTGCTTAAAGCTTTTTTTTCTTTAAAGAAATCACGTTTATGTTTTAAAATGGCATGCTTATCGTACTGTGCTAAAAATCTATGGCTTTCATGATTGATCTTCAAATATCGAAATTCGAAGATTTTTTTTTTTTTTTTTTTTTCGAGGGTAGGTGAAAATCTTCAACAAGACACTATGAGGATCGACAGCGCGTGCTCATAGTAGTGTGGGATTCTTACCCACTAAAAAACCTCCCTTCAAAACAGACTTGTTTTTATTTTTACTACAACTAAGTATTCGACTTATCAAGTAGTTTTCGTTTCGCGAAATAATGACGTTTTGCAGGTACCTTCCCATTAGAAGTTCCTGCTAGCTCCGCAGTTTAGACGCGGTTACTTATCGCGCTAGGTCTAAAGGTTTGGTTCTTTGTAGACGACGCAGTAAATTTCTTTCTTCCAAAAGTTGGAGGACTGTAATATTTACGTGACTTTCTAGTCGACTTCTATGCTTTCTCGCGTAGGTTTGAATTTCGTCTTCGATTGTTTTAATGCCAAGGTCTCTGTGGATATCGCTATTTCTGATATACCATGGCGCATTTACAATACCTCTTAGCACTTTGTTTTCAAAAGTTTGTAAAATTTTAATATTACTTATTTTGGTACAACCCCAGAGTTGTATACCATATGTCCATACAGGCTTTAGCACTTGCTTATATAAAAGCAGTTTGTTATATATATTAAGCTTGGAATATTTTCCAAGTAACCAATACATTTCTCGATATTTGTTATCTAGTTCTTTGCGTTTTTTCTTAACGTGCGTTTTCCATTTCAGCTTTGTATCAAGTGTCATTCCAAGATACTTAGCCTCGTTTGCAAACGGAATTTGAACCGAGTTTGAAAAGATCGGCAAATTATTTATTTTTTTATAAGTAAAATTTACATGAACAGATTTGGTCTCGTTGAGTGCGATTCGCCAAATCTTTGTCCATTCATTTACTCTATTCAAAGCTTCTTGCAGTTTTTCTGTAGTATCTTCGACCGTTTTACCTACTGTCAAGATAGCAGTGTCGTCGGCAAATGTAGCTAGCTCAGTGCCTTCTACTTGCGGTATATCACGAGTATATAATAGATATAAGACTGGACCAAGAACGCTTCCTTGCGGCACCCCAGCCATTATTTCCTTAAAATCTGAATATTCGTTTCCACATTTGACGCGGAATAGCCTATTCGTAAGGTAGTTCTTCAAAATATTATATAGGTGCTCTGGCAGAACTTGTCGTAATTTAAACTTTAAGCCTTCGTGCCAGACCTTGTCAAAGGCTTGAGAAACGTCAAGGAATACGCTTGAACAAATCTTTTTTTCTTCAAGTGATTTTTCGATTACATGTGTTATTCGATGTACTTGTTCAACTGTAGAATGCTTACTTCTAAATCCGAATTGATGATCAGGGATGAGATGCCCTTCTTCTATAACCGGCTGTATTCGCCTAACCAATATTCTCTCGAACACTTTGGATATAATTGGAAGAAGCGAAATCGGTCTATAAGAGGTTTTTTCATTCGGCGGTTTTCCAGGCTTAAGGACCATTATGACTTCGGCGACTTTCCATTGACTGGGAACATATTCTAGTCTAATCGCGGCGTTTATAATGAACAGAAGCTTAATTAGAGCTTTTCTTGGTAGTGCTTTAAGAACCTCTCCCGTAATTAGGTCGTACCCAGGAGCTTTCTTAGGATTAAGTTTCTTTATTTCTTCCTTAAGTTCGGTAAGCGTTGCATTTCTTATCACGCTATTGTCTATATACGACGTATTTATATTTTCAATAAGTGCTTGTCCATCAAACGGTTTGAAAGTTTCTTCCAGGTGGGTGGCGAAAACTTGCGCTTTCTCTTTATCATGCCTGGCGCATTCGTCTTGATTTTTCCTAATTGGCGCGGCTTGAATTTGAGGTTTTTTAATACCTTTTATAGCCTTCCAAAGCGAATAGTTAGAATCTTTTTCTGCCGTTAAGCTTTCTAGGTAAGTTTGTATTTCATTATTCTTAAGGTCTTTAATAGATCGTTTTAGTGAGTTGCACAAACGGTTAAGATGTGCTTTTTGTTGCGGAGCCCGAGTTTGTTGCCATCTTTTACGCGCTTTTCTCTTCTCCTTAATCATCTCTTTTATTTCCTGCGGATAAATTTTAATGTAACTGGCCGGGGTTCTCTTTAGTTTGGGAGTATTCTTCCACGCGGCATGCTGTAAGATTTCGACGAAGCGATCTACTTCAACTTCAAGTTCATAGGGCGTTTTAAGTGATACGCTCAGCTCAATATTTGCTTCAATATCTTTTTTAAAGCCGTCCCAATTAGTTTTCGCGCCAGTTAATCTGTCCGGTCCTACTTTTTTAATCAAAGCTTCGCTTATCGTCATAATGATTGGAGAATGATCAGAGGAGAGATCAAAGCTTTCTTCAACTTTTATACAGTTGCCAGATATTCCTTTAACAACAAAGAAATCAATCAGATCTGGTATCTTATTTCTATCAGTTGGCCAATATGTTGGTTTACCCGTCGAGTAAAAATCACAACTGAATTGCATACCCGCATTATAAAGCTTTCTACCTTTCTGAGAGGCGTATCTTGAGCCCCAGAAGGGGTGTTTCGCGTTGAAGTCACCACCAATAATAAAATTTGGTTTAAGGAAGTTGAAGATGTTTGTGAAATCACTTTCTTCAAGTTTACATCGCAGTGGACAATATATAGACGAAATGTTGAAAGCAAAATGTCTATTTCTAACGCGTACCGTGCTTACTTGCATTGCTTCTAATTCAATTTTTATTTCCGCTGAGTGTTCGATATTTTCTTTTATAAACAAAGATGATCCGCCTCTGGCTCTTTCCGATGGGTGAAAGGCGTGATATCCGCTATATCCCCTTATCTTAATATTCGATTGCTTTTTCAGATGAGTTTCACAGACCAAGCATATATCAATATCTTTCTCTCGCATAAATATTTCTAACTCGTCGAGTCTTTGTATGAGCCCGTTAGCGTTCCAAGTAAGAATTTTAAGCGTTTCTTTCATATTCTGGTTAAAGTGCGCGTGTTATGAATGTTGTTTTCTAGTGCAACTAGTCTCTCGAAAATTAGTTTATTTGTTTTGCATTGCTCTTCAAGTTTCGCAAGAATTAGGGAAAAAACATTGGATACATGATCTTCTGAACTACCTCTATCACCATTTTTCAATGTCGCAACTTGAGAAGGAGTTTTTACATTAAAGTTTGGACGGTTTCTTGCTTTGATCTCCCGTGAGTTGTCGGTCGTGTACGTACCCTTAACTGTCTTCGCCGCTTGAGCATAAGACTGCACGCCAATATTCGGAGATTTTGCTTCTGTTACCTTATCTCTATTACTTTCGGATTTTTTATCATTAACCGATCTTAAGTTAATATTGACGGACTTCCTATCTTTCGCTGCTTTTTTCGTAGCTATTTTGTGTCTGTTCTTGATTGGTTTCATATTCGGACGCATCGAATTTTTTAGCGTATCGCGGCGTTTTTGAAGCTCTTTCGCCACTTCGCAACCTCGATAGTTCGCAGGATGTTTTCCTTTGCAATTTATACAAGTGGCTGGGGTTTGCTTGTTTAGGTGGCACTCTTCCGAGAGATGTTTACCTGCGCATTTGACGCATCGCGGCTCTTTCTGGCAGTAAGTCTGCGTGTGATTGAAGCCTTGACAGCGCTTACACTGCGGGATCGATCTGGAGATCTTACGCATGGGTTCGATTTTGACCACGATGTTTAGAATAGTCTTGATACCATATATAATATCTTTATTTTCGTCTTTATCAAAACTAAGCATGAATAGTGGAAGACCGCGCTTTACCAATTTTTCATGATCTCCCTCCGACTGTTGCTTCTCCTTCTTGATAATATTGACGGCATCAAGAATTTTAAAGCCTTTGTCTTGAAGGTCGTGCATTACATCTTCTTTAGTGCACGAGGGGTGGAGTCCCCTTGCTACAACACGCAGTGGTCTTTCTAACTTATTTTCATAAGTATACCACTGAATCTTTTCGGCATTCAATTTTTTAGATACTGATCGGTAACCGTCGGCATCATCGATATTGATTTTCCACGTATTGTTTCGCAGAGATGTCACCTTAAACTTCGAAGCCAGAGTTCCTTTAAGGAGGCAATGCAACTTATTATAGTCCGTAATTCCAACGACGTTTATCGGTGGCGGAAGACGTAATTTTGGTTGTTGTTGCTTTTCTTGCATCTCCTTGCGCTTTTCATCTTTTTGTGGCTCGACTTCCGGTGAGGAACCAGCTTTTCGTTTTTTGCTTGGTCGTTTCTTTTCGACCCAATTCGTTTCGCGTGTTAGCTCTTCTTCATCCGTCTGGTATTCGCGACTAGGTGAGCGATGTGAGCTAACTGTATTTTCTTTTTGTAGGTACGTGTTTTTTAGGGCATTATTTTCTTGCCTGAGTAAATCTACCTCTTTCTTGAGCTCACGATAGAGTAGCTCCATTTCGCTAAGCTTGGTACGGAGTACGTCGTTTTCCTCCTCAATGCTTTTAGATTTCGCTGAGTCCCGTTTTTCACGCGTTTGCGCTTCCGGCGGACTTCTTTTTCCGGAGACGTTCGATCTTGTTGGTGGAGATCGAGATACCCTTGTACTTTTTGAGAAGGGATTTATAAGGTGCAATAAATGGCTCTCCCCAGAATCCGTAGAGCCGACCTCCGAAGAGGGTGGATTTTCCAGTTTACCTGGACTGCCACCTGGGGTATTTAAATCGTTTGTTTTGTTCATTGCATGTTTTTTGTATACGCCATACTCGGTATACGGAGGGTGGATTTTAGTCGCCTCTTACGACAGGCATGCCTACCTCGGGTATATTCTAATCCCTACCCGAAGGGGGTAAGATATCACTTGTTTTCAAAGCATTTTAAACCGACGACATCCACTTCTTCTTTTTCGTTCAGAGTAGACCACTGAACAGAGCTCGAGGAAGTCAAGCATGCTCTGAACCGTAAGCTTTTTTTTCTGTAAAGAAATCACGTTTATGTTTTAAAATGACATGCTAACGGTACTGTGCTAAAAATCTATGGCTTTCATGATTGATCTTCAAATATCGAAATTCGAACATATCACTTGTTTTCAAAGCATTTTAAACCGACGACATCCACTTCTTCTTTTTCGTTCAGAGTAGAGCACTGAACAGAGCTCGAGCAAGTCAAGCATGCTCTGAACCGAAAGCGTTTTTTTTTTTTTTTTTGCCTAGGGGGTAGTGGAAAAACGCTAATGCGCACGGGAAACAGTCCCGCTCTGTTTCTAGTAGTGTTAGACTCACTACTCACTAAAAAACCACCTTTAACCCCTTCTTTCTACTTGACACCATCCACTCCAGAACCGCTTATCGCATTACTTCAGAGTGGTGTCGTTTTCTTTCCCCTCTGGGGACCGGCTTTCTAATATTCGGCTCTTGGTGCGGGTTTATACATTCTTGCCGGTAAGGCTTTTATCTACTTTATGCAATTTGTGAGGGAATGTTGGCGTCTTTCTCTCTCTTTTTGGATCTTAGTACCGTCTCGATAAAGGAAGATATACTATTCCACGTGTCGGTACTCGAGGTAATCTTGCTTATATCATTTTCCGGGGAAAAATCGCCTATTTCCGACTCCAGTCTACTCCTCTGCTCTGTCCATCTGCTACAGGCGAAAAAGGTGTGGAAAGCGTCGTCTTCTGATGAGTCTCCATATTGGCAGGCTGCGCTCTCTACTTTACCCATTTTGTGGAGGTATCAGTTGAAATACCCATGTCCGGTTAGGAATTGAGTGACAAAGTAGTTCACTTCGCCGTGTTCCCGCTCTGTCCAAGCCGTGACATCTGTAATCAGCCTCGCTGTCCACCTCCCCTCAGTGGAGTGTTTAGAGCATTCTGGTTTGTTAATGATATACACATGAGCACTTAGCTGTCACAGTTTGAAAGTTGAAAGCCCCCGCGCTTTTCATAGATAGAAAGAACGGTGCTTTTGGTCCATCAAAATCCTAAAATAAAGTTTATGCATAAATAGGAATATCTATTGATAGTTATTTTTTAATCCTTTATTTTCGGTCCTGTCAAATGTGACTTTGGCTGCGCTCAGCTTATTGTTTAGACTGCTCGGCCAATTTATTCTGAGCTTGAGTACGTTCTGAATATGCTCTGAACGAAAAAAGAAATATAAATTGAAAGCCCTGATGTGTCTGAGGTAAAAAAGAAACACAAACTTTTTTTTGACAATGCAATGCAATGAGCAACGCTATCTGTAATAGGAAATGTCAAGAACAGAATATTTGGCAGCCCATTTTATTTCCCAAGATATTAACTGTACAAAGCAGCCGGTAGACTGCTGTTCACTAATGCAAGGTATCGCAGTCTGCCTACTTTTTGTTGTGCAAAAAATTATAAACTAATGAATGCATACAACGCAGTTCTTTGTAAGGCAGACGTTTGCGACTTCAAAACATCTATTTTCCGTGTTTCAATTTCAGCAGTTGCTACATTCATGCTTTCTTCTTTTTCTCCTGACTGTATTTAGTCGATCATTCTGAGACCATTTCGATGCAAATGGAAGCATTTTGAAAAGTCGGTTCCTAGTCTGCGGGCAATATGGGGGAAGTGTGTGATTGAAGTCCAAGCCTATGGAAATATTTCTTACTCTAGTCTTATATTTAGCCACTAATATCTACCATATCAGGCTTTTGTGTGCAGTTGAGAATAGCAGATGTTACATTCTGGACGTATAAATAACTATCTTTTGCGTACTGTTTTATCAAATCTACTCTGAGATGTGTCACTCAATCGAAAAACACTTTCCTTTAAGACTACGCGCTTGAATTTTTAAGTTTATTTTATATTTTTTTGGCGAGTGTGTTGGATTCTCGTAAACCAATTTTTAACATCGGTGCAGCTGCAAAATCTGTAAATACAATTAAAGAAACACAGTCTGACAGTAAGTAAACAAATACTTAAAGCCTGAAATACTCGACTTGTTAAAAGCATTTAAAGGCACACTTTATTCCCTCTGTAAATGCCAAATCTTGAATATTTACTATTTAATAATACGTAATAAGTTTTCATGTCGCGTTCTGAAATAGCCGCAACAAATACATACCTACTAACATATGCGAATCCTAGATAAGCTCTTTTAGAACTGTGATAGGCAGTCATCGAAAATTTGTGTTTTTGTTGTGGGTGTTTTCAGCTTTATATTTACCAGCTTCCATTCAAATATAAAATGGGTTGAAAAAGTTCATCCAATTAAAAGATTACATTTTGAAAATCACTCACCATCTAAATGTGAATATTTTCCTATAGAAATTCGAAATTTAATTTCAGGGCTTAATGTCGGAAACTTTCCTTTAAATTCGCTCTATAATCCAGACCAGCATTTCGAATTGCCACTGAATATTCAGCACAGCCGTTGAACCATTTCGATTGCATTCGACGGCTAGCAAAGTATCTACCGTTATATTGTGCAGATAACAGTAACCGCCCGCCACTCACATTCTATAACATCTCACTCAAGGACGTAATAGCCATCCCCCACTCGAACACGATACAGAAAAATATACATTTTCATTAATTACAGGTATTAAAAAAGGATTTCCAGTTTGGTTTCCATTTTACACTCCTGCATAATCCTTTCGCATCCGCATTTTATTCGCAAAGCGAAGCAAAACAATGTGTCACGGCTCGGCTGAGAACAATTTAAAAAAAAAACACAACACAAGCAATCTCTCCGTCAGAACATTCTGGGTGACGTGTTCTCATTCGTAGCACATCTTGGTATCCAGTGCGATTTCCGAGGAAACGTAGAGCTTCTGATATAAGCGCTACTTACCGGAGGATGTACCAATGTATGTCCTCGGATTTTCAATACCAGTGGCCATTGCCGTCGTTATCCTTTCTTTTTGTAGCATTTTCATTACCATAATAATCAAAGGTTGTCCCTTGCTGTTGTTGTTGGTTTTGTTGATGGAAAGAGTATCCTCTGGCTCCACTGCACTCTGCGGAGCATGGAATTTTTTTTTTGCATGGGGTTCCCCTATGCTTTCTGGCTGTGTGCATGGGGGAGAATCGTTGAAATGTTGCCAAGTGCGACTTTGTAGACGTTTGTTGTTAGTCGAGTTTGTTTTTTTTTTTTTGTAAATGGGGATGGATTTTCCTTTTTCATTTCTTTAGTTTTTCCAACTCTCTATTGGATGAGGGCAGAGGGAGAGGACACTGGGTTTTGGCATCGAACTGAGGTAATTTTGTTGTTTGAATTTTAAAATAGCTGATGTGGCTCTCTGGCTGCATGGCTCTGTGGCTAACTCCTTAGTTTATTCAAGCAGCCTTCTCGACTTCACTCCAAGTCCATGCCCATTGCCCATCTTTTGCGTTTGCATTAGAAACCGTTCTCATTTTGGACTTCACAGACGCTGGAGTATGTCAATAAATCTTCGGTCAAGGCCATATACGCCTTGCCTGGTATACATCTACTGTTTGTTGTAGTTTTTAGTTTCTTTTCATTCGGATGGGATCTTTATTTGATTTTTTTTTTTTTGCATAAATGTGCAATAGTTGCACTTTGCTGATGTGCGCTGTATTTAGATTATTCATTCGCGCTCACTGTGGGTATTTTGCGAGGAATAAAGAAGCCTTCCAAGGCAAATGTGCGATAAACAAACAATGAGCACGATAAAAAAAACATTGAAAAGATAAATAGTCGAGCACTGGTTTGAGGCTATTTATCTTTGGAATAAAAGTTTTCGCCGGGTTACTGGTTACTAGGTAGTCATAGTAGTTCTGGCGTCAAGCAAATGTTTGCCTTGTTCCACTGACCTTGGAACTTGGGGACTGGGGGATATCAAATGGGAATTATTTACTTCACCCCCGTTGAAATAAATACTTTTCTTTTGTGACTTTTATTCAGCAGTAGATTAGGAAGAAATGGTTGTGGATCCCGTTTGCATGGGTAAAATGAAATTTATGAGATCCATTGGCATTATCTTATGCTGTGTAATGGCCCCATTAAATCCTCTTTGTTTTGCATATCCACCGAACTAGACGCGAACATTATATTTTCTGTCGAAGCTTGTTTGGGTTGGACGACTACCTAAAAACAGAGCTAGTTCCTGAATTTGTTTTCAACTGGTTTTGACATGTGGCAGTTTAGTTTAGAGTCAAAGCGATTTACATTTCTGCTATTTATTCATATCTGTATATAGTACCTTCTCACCAGTGTACATACGTTAGTATACATCTTGGAAAAGTGCAAGTGCGTGTAGCTATTTTGTGTGTTTGTTTGTAACTCTTTCTCTTAAAAACTACTCATGTGGTTACGATGACACTTCTATCGACTTGTGAGTGGTTGCATCCAAAATAACATATGCTATGTGTCATCAATTTTTATCGCAATGGAGCTGAACAGTTATGATGAAAATGAACTTAGTCAGAGAATAGTTGGCCTTGCTTCACCGTTAACGAATGTTGGTATTAAATCTACAAAGAAGTCTGCGACAGCATAATATTTATGTATCTGCGTAGCTTGCAGGAAGCATTTAATTTTATATATCCTGGGCGGGGCTGTTTACAAAACTTTACTCAACATTGAATGCCGCAGCAATCAAAACGATTGCTTAACTCCTCGGAGAAGTTCTTTAAAGTTGCATGACAAATATGCACACTTTTCAAGCCTCCGCTCAGATTGGAGCTCGCGGTGGAGCCTTTTCCGAACTTTCTGGGATGGAGTAGATTCTCAATCATCATCCTTAATAGATATTTGATTGGAAACCGAATCTGCTTGATTCAGTTCTTTATAACTAATGTTTTTAAATGCTGCCTTGGAACGAGCAAATTGGTGGTGTGTATTATCTTGAAGCTAGGGCAAAGCGACGACAAAATGGTTTAGACATCCCCAGATACAATTTTTGAGGATAAGGTAAATGGTATTGCAGTGCCACTATTTGAGAATATCGAATATTTGGTGCTGATCAGCTGTTGCAAGTCAGCCATTGTTAAAATAGTCCAAGAAATTGCTAGCACCGCCAATTTTTAATTTCGAAACTATTCAGGTTCACAACAGTTTGTTTAAAAAATAAATAAATATTTGGCGCAACAACTCTTTAAGTGGCTGGCCCTAGCTTCTCGCAACCTCTCCCGTTGTGTGTGTATTCAGGCCAATTTTGTCTAGTTGATTGAAGTGATGGATGAGAAATCAGCGGTGAGTGTCAAAATCTGTTAAGAGTTTTATAGCCTTGGTTGCCATTTCTTTAGCGAAAGGAATTAATCTTTTGACTTGGGGAAACATTTAAGCAGAATCTATTTTAGAAGTTTATCTAGTGGGTAGGCCACAAAAATATTGAGGGCATTGTCAATCTGTTGGACAAGGTTTTCGGCGATTTCGTTACCTTCCACATCCTGATGTCTGAAAACTCAAGTCAATGAAAATTCATTAAATTTTTTTTTTACCTCAATAGATTTGCCAACAAGTGGTCTACTCGTTTTAGGGGAACTAAGAGCCTACAATTGAAAAATGAAAGAATTAACTGAGAGCATTTAGCAAAGAGAAGAAAAAACCATTCATACAACTTATACTTTCAAGCGTTAGATGTTTTTTTTTTTTTTTTTTTTGTCGGGATAGGAAACACTCGACTGGAGCACTCAGACACAACTGGTCCATTGTACTGCCAGAGAGCAAACCCTGATTTACCCATTTTATTGGAACTTCCTTGACTTTCGAAGAAAGCCAAGCAAGCACTTCAGTGATGAGGAGCTTACAGTACCAGCACTCACCACATCCGCACCGAAGATCTGCCACCTGATACGAGCAAAGGCCGGACACTCACAGAGATAATGTTCCGCGGTGTCGTCGCTCTCTCCACAAGCGTCGCAGATTGTAGTGTCACTTAAGCCTAACACGTTAAGGTGCTTGGCAAAAGCGAAGTGGCCTGTCAAGACGCCGATAAGTTGTCTACAGTCTTTTCTGCTGAGAGACAGCAAGAATGCCGCTGATTTCTTACAGACGTCCGGGAGCATGCGTTTAGTCAACCTGCAACCTGGAGAGTCATGCCACACACAATTGTGCTCGTGAGAGACCCAATCGTCAACGGAAGCCCCAACCGAGGACGCTGGAAGACCCAACGCGGGTTCGGGACCTGAGAAAGCCTCCTCTGAACCTTGTCTAGCAATCTCATCGGAGATCTCGTTCCCCAAGATCCCAGTGTGACCTGGGACCCAGATAAGAGACAGAGAATTCAGCCTTGCGACCGAGTTCAAAGAGCTTTTGGTTTCACGAACTATTTTGGAAGTGGTTAAAGGGTTAAGCAAGGCCTTAAGCGCAGCCTGACTGTCACTACAGACACAAATGCTACGTCCCTTCCACCTATTCTTCACAACATAGTTTATGGCCATTAGGATTGCATCAGTTTCCGCTTGGAAAACAGACGCATATTTGCCTAACGAGAAGTTAAGTCTAATGTTGTCGACTTCCACGAAGACCCCAGCGCCAGACCCTTGACTGGTTTTGGAACTATCCGTGAAAATACGACTACATTCCATTCCCGGCTCAGACTCTGACCGAAGCCAGTCCTGGACACAAGGAAAGTCGACTCTGAATTTGCGCATCAGCTGGAGTTCTGGTGTCATTACATCAGACGGCATATCTATAAGACAGGAGTCGTAAGATAAGTGTCGCGCAAGTTCATCAAAGTTCCAGTGTGGAGTATACCAAAAACCGCCTCGCCTAAGACGATGGATGGCTTTGATAGTGCAACCCATGATATAAGTATCAAGGGGAGGTAAGTTTAGCAAAGCGTCTAGAGCAGAGCCAGGCGTACTCGCGAAAGCTCCCGAGCAGCCGATACAAGCCGTTCTTTGGAGTTTCGCACAAAAGGCAACCACATATTTACGCGAGAGCCCCTTCCACCAAACAACCGACGCATATGCGAGGAATGGTCTTATCATAGCCATGTAGATCCAGAGAACCTTATTCGGTGAAAATCCTCCTTCTCGTAAAAAGAACAACCTCAGTCTTAAGAGGATTCACCGAAAGCCCACTCCTAGTACACCATTCATCGATCATGTCCAGCGCCGCCTGCGCGTTAGCACAGACCGTCGCCAGGCATGGCCCGACAGAAAGTACAGCGACATCATCCGCATATGCCTGAGCGTAGACGTTAGAACTATTTAGAGTGTTCAACAGAGAGTCGACCACCATGCACCATAACAATGGAGACAAAACGCCACCTTGCGGACAGCCCCTGTTTACCCCTGTCATAACATATTGGCCACAATCCGCATCCACTACCAAAGTTCTATTCATTAGCATTGCTTTAATCCACAACACCAATGTTTCATCTACCCCGTGTTGTCTGGCAGAGTCGCACATGCAGTCAAAAGTCGCGTTGTCAAAAGCACCCTCAATGTCGATGAAGATACCCATCGCGTATTCTCTCCTATCAAGCGCGCATTCAATTCTGGCCACTAGATTTTGAAGTGCGGTCTCACAGGATTTCGACGCTGATAGACATACTGCATCTCCGATAGTGGATGCAGTTTCAAAGCAACTTTGCGCACGTGAAATTCTACCAGTCTCTCCATACTTTTCAGTAAGAAGGATGTCAAACTTATAGGTCTGAAACTCTTGGGGAGCGAATAGTCTTCCTTACCAATTTTCGGTATGAAAGATACTCTGACTGTCCGCCAAGGTGTAGCAATATATGCCAGCGCCAAGCCAGCGGTGAAAATTCTTTTCAGAGTTGGCAATAGCTGATCTATACCCAGTTGCAGCATAGCTGGATATATTCCATCGGTGCCAGGCGATTTGAAACCATCAAAAGATGCCACAGCATATTTGATGGCCTCATCTGTTACCACGGCTGATGCAATATACCAGCTGCGCCGAGTTTTCTGACTTAGATCAAGCTCAGCCTGGGTAAGCGGGCCAAGCTGCGACCTAGTGATTATCCGATTGCCAGGAAAGTGAGTCTCCAGCAGAAGACTAAAAGTTTCCGCTTTCGTCTCAGTAAACTTGCCATCAGATTTTCTCAGTGACTCCGGTTTGGTCGGCTTGCCCCTTTTGAGAACCTTAACAAACCTGCTGGTTTCACCGAGTGTCTCGATCTTTTCACAAAAATCTCTATAAGAAGCACTTTTCGACAACCGAATTAACTTCTTGTAGTCTTTTTGCTTCGATCTAAAAAGATTCCAGTCACCTTCTAAATTTGTCTTGAGTGACCTATTTAGAAGTTTTCTGGATTCTTTCCTAAGTCGCTGCAGTTCTGGGCTCCACCAGGGAACCGGAGTTCTGCAGGGGGTTTTATGTGGTGAGATAGGAACATCAATAAAGGAACATCAATGTAGTTCTATCGTTAAAGAAAATAGATATTTAAGTACATACATGTGTAGGTAAATAATAACTTCTGCACTGCAAACAAACAATCCAAAATTTCCTAAAAAAAATTAGAATTGTACTACTTAAACATCTGAGAGTATTGTCACGAAAAAGCTTCTCAAAACAAATTGCCCTTCGGATCCGGCACTAAACTGTAGGTACCTTCCGCTTCCATTCGTTGGAAAAATATAACGCACACAACATGAGTGGTTTCGAGAAGCTAGGCCCTAGCACTTAAAGAGCTGTTGCGCCAAATACCTATTTATTAATTTTATGGTCGTAGGTCGATAAAGTTGTAAAGTAATAGATACCATCTCATTTGTAAGATTGTTTTTCTTAGCATTTTTAATGAATAATTAAAAGTACCTAGGTACTCGTACCCATTCATGGGTTATTTTGTGGTTTCCTAAAAGTACACGTGTGCTGAAAAAGAAAAATGACATCAAACTTATTTTCTTGTAATTAAATCCCCTACAGTCATTTTAATTAACTGAATCAACATATCCATCAGATGACGTCTAATAGAAAGGTGTCTGCAACAACTTCATAGGAACTCATAAAAACTTAAGAATATCTAAAGAAAAAAATCACACACCAGCATCATCTAACATCTCCATTGTCCATTAAAATGGAGTGGACACAATTAAAAGATAAAATCATAAAAGTGGCATTAAAACTGTCAAACTGACAAACATCTCTATCTGTTGTTCTTTATCTTCTCTAAATGAGATCAAAGTTCTAAGGGAAGTCTACGTGAGCCTTATGTATTCGTTCTGTCGTCGCTGTGCATCGAAATCCATGAAATTCCAGCTCTGCGACATTCTACGGATGACACTCAAAATGAAGAACCAAAAGTCTTTGATGGAAAAGTTGGAAAAAATTTATTCAATGCAAATCCGAATGCCGGTTTTCTTGGTCAACCGCGACGACTACGTCTATGCGTCATCGGCATCACGTCTCCTACCACACCAGTACCACCTGAGGTCAATGTCGTCGTTGTTGTAGATCTGGCTTGTGTGTTTACGTGAAAAGTTCGCATGAAATGTTGTTATATCTTTGTAACCCATCAAAATGTCAAACAAGCAAGAAGCTCATAAAACTCCACCAAACGACAAAATTTTAAACATAAACTATTGTCATTAAATAGCGTAATTTAGAATTTTTTTTCTTGTCCCCTAAGCCGATTGGATGGGTCTACTAGCGTTGGAGTTAGAGTGGTTTAGGTACGAGTCCCAAGTTTGGTCTTTTTCTAGATTGAACTCTTACATTTTTATTTTATTTTTTTTGCTTATACTCTGTCTATGACATAAAAAACCTGTTGTGCCGGTATGTATTTGCAAAGGTGATAGTATGGGTTGATCGGTACAACTTGACAGAGTTAAGGGAGTCCGTAGCCCACTCTTCTTAAGAGAAAATCAGCTGATACTCTTCGATCGTCAAAGATTGTATTGACGAGAGAAGAATAGTACATACGTATGTATTAGTGGAAATTACCTTTTACAGTTTGATCGTTTTTGTTGTTTTTTTTCTTCGTTATATAATCCAGAGATGTTATCGATGGCGGCGGTAATTATTTTTCACCTGCAGCAAATATGCAGAATCTTATTCAAAAATGTTTGGTTTAAAGCTGTTTGTTATAGTTCTGCCACTAGTCAGATACAATTGGATACACCTAATATACACCTATTTGAACAATAGGTTGCGAATATACCTATTGTGTATATCGAAACGGTTTTAATACCATAGCACAACGATAGTATCCCGTACAATGACCCGTATTTGTGTATTTATGTTATGAATATGGAATTTGCATTTACAATCAAGGGAATCTGCTATTAGGAACTTAGTGTGCAAGCTAAGCTATCAGTTTTTAATTCGGTGTATGTTCCAACTCTCACCTATGGTCATGAAATTTGGGTATTGACCGAAAGAATAAGATCGCGGATACAAGGTGCTGAAATGAAGTTCCTTCGCGGTGTTGCTGGAATAACTCGTAGGGATCGAGTGCGCAACACGAGAGTACGGGAGGCGCTCAATGTTGAGCAGCTACTTCTCCGAGCGGAAAGATCCATGCTCCGATGGTTTGGTCACGTAGTGCGTATGCCCCCAGACCGGCTTCCAAGACATGCTATGATTGCGGTAGGCCCAGAAAGATGATTGGATGAAACCAGACATCTCGCCTGAAGCCGTCTAGGGATTCCTCCTGATGAGTTGGAGTCAATGGCGGAGGATCGAGAAAGATGGCGGGCCCACCTGAGCATCCTACCTCGCGACCCTCATGAAGGATTAGCGGGACATTGAAGATGTATGAATGTATGTATGTATCAAGGGAATGATATTTTTCCGAAAAGACGTGCTAATATGGACTTCAAACAGCAGCTCAAAGTAATGTGTTTAATGTTGAGCTTTGCATTGGTGAACTGTTTAAACTAGGTTTATTTAATGCTTTGTAAAATAAGTTTTTAGAATTGTATTATACAATTTTTCACTTATAAAGGTTGGGATCTATTGGGTACTTCCACTCACCGTGAAAAGTGGTCATATGACCAACCTATCGCAACGATTGAAGGTTGGCTGTCATTGCCGCTTCTTCTATTAATACGCTAGTTCCTGGATCCTATAGAAATATAAGTCAGGTTTTGGAACCGAGCTTCAAATGTGGGAGCAATATTTAAGCCCCGGTATTTCGATCGCCCGAAATCATCATTCGATCAATAGTCTTTTGCTGTTTATTTGTTGAAAAATAAACTCAAACTCAATCTAAGGCATCTATATACATATGTATGTTTCTGGCTCCACTTGCGCAGGGTCTGGTGTTGAATTTGAACAAAATTGTTATAGCCGGTTTTAAGAAAATCCAAGGTTGAAGTTTGAGATACAGACGGACGAACTAACAGAATTAACTTTTCGAGAAATCAGTACTTGCCTATCAAATTTAGTTTTGACCAATGTATTCGAAATACAATAATAATATTGGACCTTATCACGTGGTTTGGGATATGTTCCAAACCCTGCGTAAGAAAATTACATTATTTAATACTTGCTGTTTATAGCAATGCTTACAAAAACTATAGGTAATTAATGTATAGACATATGTATGCTATATGGGCCTTTTTATGGCCAATCATTTTTTTACACTTCATTTTGATCTGTATTTTACGGTTTCGCTAGAGTAAGCAGCAAAGCCAGCGGAATCATATATTTTCTTCCACTTCCTTCATTTTGAATGTCGCTGTTCAGCCCAATACAATGTTTTTTTAGTGAAAGAGTTACTTACAGATACACAACTTTTTATTCTCTATAATAGCAATAGATTTTCTAAATGGCTGCCGTCGATATACGAAATATAATAGAGAAATACACAATAGCACAAAATCTTAATATAAATTCAAAAATTTACATATTTTTAAAAATAAAAATTAGAAGTACAATCGAAGGTTAACAGGAAAGAATATATGCAGCCTTTGAAATACTAATACATCATTTTCTATTTAAAACATTTCGAATAATAAGATGAAACATAGCAGAAAAGGTTTAGTATACCTTACAAATCGTATTTTGAAAATTTAATTCGACGAATGGTATATTTACAACTTATTCAGGATTTTATTGATAACTTATGAACTACATGTTGGATTGGCAAGTACGCAAAAATATTCCTTTTTATAATTTGCATTGTCAATTATTTGTTTTGTGGCTTTGTCCTAGAACCCTACTCAGGGTACCTGAGAACGCTGTTTCTTTGAAAAATTCAATTTTTTTTTTGACATGAAATCGTCTGTAAGTTTAAGTACAGTGAGCCAAAGTGCCCTGGGTACGGAAAATCGAAAAAAAAATGTGGAAAGGGGTTCTATTGCTTATTAGGATATCCAAATAACTTAAATGAGCAGCGTGAAAAAATGTAATTTGACGTTTCAAAAAAATGTGTACAATTTGCGAAAGCCTGAAATGTATTTTTCAAATATTTTACCAACAGTTTCACATCCTATATTTGTTGTTCTATTCTTTTTTAACGTTTTCTTTATGGTTCGACACTTAACTTTTCTTTTTTAAGGTCTGAACAGAGCTGATATTAGTACCTACTTAAATACTTCCTGCCTTAAATATCCGTTAATTTATTCCAAAATGGTAAATAAACCATAAGAAGCTGTCAACAATGGTTCAGTTTTTATTTATTTTCTCCCAAACTCTAAGGAAACATTGGAAAGACGTCAACATACTTTAGGCAAGTCACGAAAATATTCATCATCGAATTTCGTGTGCCAAAAAGGGTCCACAGCCTTCTGGCGTGTTTTAAACTGCACCCTTTTCACCATTCGATTCTGTCACGAGTGCATTGTCAATACTCGCTTGCGCATCCTCCTCCTTTTCAGTGAATTAATTTAATATCATTCTCTGCGAATAAGATATCACCCAAGAATATCCACTTCCTCCATCCGCCGCCAAGAGTAAAACCGCAAATATATTATTATTCCTTGCTCCTTTTGATTTTATTTACGACCACTGGGAGTAAAAAAAATAAGTAAAATACGTAAAAAGGAATAACTTACCATTACGCAATGGCTGCCCTCCCGAGAGAGTGAAATAGGGAGACTATTCTTACCGACCGAATGGGCCACAGGATATTTCAGGACACACCAGGAATCGATTCATGTTCTGCTTATTTGCTTTTACGACCTCTCAAATGAAATAATAAAAAAACGTGAAAAGCAAACTGTGTTTCTGATCCACCAGATGTATAGGCACTCTCGTTGCTGCACCTAAAGAGACCACGACCACGCGCCATGAAGCTCCTACTATATTCAGGTCAGAGGAACCGAACCAACGAATAAATGCTGTGGAAAAAGGATACACTCCTCCGTGGCTCGCAATAAAATGTGTGTTTGCGGGATAGCGTGGCGTGTACTCTCGAACAGTGTACCGCAGATAAATGCTTTAATTTATTTGCAAACATAAAATAAAATTCAAATAAAAAAGGTAGTACTTCGGCCAGAGACAGACGTAGCGGGGGAGAGCAACAGAAAAACTGAAAATGAATGGCGCCCAACGAGGAGCGGGCACGCTTGCAATGTTTCTCCCGTGTAGACAGGATCAAGAAACCACTCACAAGGCTGGTCTTTATATCTTTTGTGCAAGGCGTCGGCGGGCGAGGGGTAAAATTCAGTTTTGCACGCAATCAAAATTCTCTTCTGTGCTGGGTTTTTATGGCCCCCTTCGATTTTACGATATTACGTCTAATTACGATCCGAATCGTCGTCGTCGTTGTCGTTGTCGTATCAGCGTACGCGCACAGTGGATGAAGTTTTCTTTGGCATGACGTAAAATCGGGAAATACAGTTGGTATTTCTATTCCAAATGCCGATATGCAAATTGCGAGGGGGGGTTGTGCAAAAGGGATTAAGTTTCGCTGTGGTGTGTGCCGGATTTTTGAAGAATGGGGCATTGGCAATGGGAATGGAAACGGGAAGGAATACCATCGTGGCAAACATAAAATATTGCGACTGATAAGAATGCTTTGTTGCTAAGAAGTGGATGCGTGTGTCTATAAGTGTGCGATTGCTTATAGTCATGGGTTCGTATTTTCCAATGAGAATTCCTCGAATGAGAGCGAGATTACGGTTTGGGGTTTATTGCCAAATATTTTGGGGATAACTTAGGTATTTGGCAGTGAAAGATAAATGGTTTCGCAATAGAATTCAATAAAAGGACGTCAGATAGAGCGGAGAATTTAAGTGCTGGTGTACTTAGTTTTAAATCGTTCTTAAACCTATGTATATCCTTAAATATTAAGCGATTATTTGGAGGCGAAATCTTAAACGTATAAAACAGATGAACTCATTTTGTAAGATTTAAAGGGAACTCTCTCAAGGCTTTTCATTGTTTTCTATGTTGTTACCCATAGAACATGAGCTGATGAACTCCCACTATTTTTCGAAAAAAAAATGAATACTTGAGCTTCAAATATGGAAGTATTTATTTAGCACGTCTTTCAAAATACCATTCATTAATAAATATCTGGATGCCAACCCCGGAGTTTCTATGAAGCATAAACAAATGAGCTTCAAACCACTACACCAAATCTTCCTTTCTATCTATTTATCCTTTCCAACGCCCGCACTGTGTAAAAAATATGAAAAGAGTATTCATAACCGCTTGATCGCGCGCAAATTAAAACAAAAAAAAATTCAAATATTTTAAAGGAGTTAATGAAATACTATTTCAAAAACGTTGTACTAAACAAAAATTGTTGGTACGGAATTTTTGAAGGTATTTCCTTATGTTTGGCCCAAGTTTAAAAAAAATCGTTTCAAAAAAGACTCAAGATTTTCAGGCCTCGCTTTATAGTCATTCGGACCGTTCTATTTAAAACTTCCTTGTTCTTCTGAATAATAAAACAGAGTTTCATAAGAACATATAATATTATGATCATTTATGAAGGCCTTCAACCCTTTATTTTGCTCATGAAAATTTAAACTCGATAGTAAGATGACAATCTAACTGAAGCGCTACAAAGACAAGCCCTACTGAGAGCAGATTTGACATAAGCGGGCCAAAGGACCCGCAATCACAAGTAGGTCAGCTAGAGTCTATACCGGCTGAGTGTCCCTTATTCTCTCAAGGAGTTCAGTGCCTCCTAAGCTTAAGAGTCTTATCATGTGTTAAGACGAACGTCCAAAGGTTACGAAATACAGAGAACAAGCCAGCGAGAACGTGTATTGAAATCTAAAAATCAATCACAATCAGTCAGCGGATGGGAATCAAAACATAAAATCAGCTAGAGTGCACCATATAATCTCGGAAAAGGTAGTACTCAAGCTCAAAACCAATACGGTTGCTGAATTCAGCAGCCTAATTGACTATAGTACTGCAGCAGGGACTGATCGGATAAGGAGAATAAACAACTACATTTGTAAAATAGGTGAGATAAAAATGCGCCTAATAAAACCCCAGCATCGTTTGCTCCATCCTCAAACAGGAGACGGAAACGTTAGGCAGGGTGTAGTTCCACGCAAAACTTTTACTTCTAATCCTTAAGATCTACTCGTATTTATGAAACTCTTAGACGTTATTGGAAACCTGTTTTCGTATGTGCTCCTTATGCATTTCAGTAAATACGATTTATGATTTTTCCAGCTCTACCAGAATTAATGCGGTCGTTCATGGAGAGTTTCGTATAGAGGTGTCTGCTTAACTGACAGTCGACCTCAATACAGTCATTATTGTTGTAATTCTACACCCAATAGTTACATTGTCCACCTAATCCAAAAGTCCCCTGTGTGTTGTTAAGAGTAACGAATAAAGTATGAACACAAGCAAACTCCAAGATTTCAACTAGCAATAATCGCACCTCGGTAGAACCTCATTGGTTACGATATCGCATCTCCACAAGAAAGGAAACCCCCTCAACTGCGCCAACTATAGAGGCATCAGTCTCCTCAACATCGCATACAAGATCTTTTCTGCGATATTGTGTGAACGCCTGAACCTATCAGTGCGGTTTCAGGCCAGGAAAGTCCACCATCGATCAAATCTTCACACTTCGGCAGATCCTGGAGAAAAGCCAAGAATTCCAAATCGATACTCACCACCTCTTTATCGATTTCAAGGCCTTCTATGACAGCATCTATAGAGAAGAGCTTTATAGAGTCATGTCTAGTTCTGACATCCCTGCCAAACTTGTCCGTCTGTGCAGGATGACGATGGAGAACGCTCGCTGCTCCATCAAGGTCGGTAATGACCTCACCGAGACCTTTGATGTCAAAAAAGGTTTTAGACAAAGTGACGCGCTGTCATGTGACTTCTTTAATATTGTACTTGAACGGATTGTGCGGAACTCACAAGCCAAGATCGGAGGCACAATCTATTACAAGTCTGTGCAACTGCTTGCATACGCCGACGATATAGACATTATCGGAAGAACTCAGCGGGCTGTCACCGGTGCGTTTGCAAGCTTTGAGGTGGAAACGGCCGAAATGGGTTAAGCGATAAACGAGGGCAAAACCAAGTATATGCTGCCAACAAGAAGGGAAAGCCAACACCGACGAATTGAACAAAACGTCACCGTGGGCAGCTAAAACTTCGAGGTAGTAAGGAACTTTGTCTACCTTGGCTCTGCTATAAATTCTACAAACAAGATTAGTGCAGAAATCAATCGAAGAATAACTCTTGCCAATCGCTGTTTTTTTTTTGGCTTATAAGACAATTCAACAATAAAGCCCTATCTCGAACAACTAAGGAGACTCTATGTTAGACCTTGATCATCCCAGTCCTGCTTTACGGCGCTGAAACATGGACTTTATTAAAAGAGGATAAAGATATCCTTGGTCGCTTCGAGAGAAAAATTCTTCGTAAAATTTTCGGTCTCGTTTGCGTTGACGGGTTTTGGAGGAGACGATTCAATCACAAACTATACGAGCTGTACAGCGACATCGACCTAGTCAAAAAACTGCGTATTGGACGTCTGAGATGGCTGGGACATGTAGAGCGAATGGACACCAAAGCTCCAGCCCGTAGAGCCTTTGAACCTAACCCCGAGGGACGACGCAGTAGAGGGAATCATCGCCGTAGGTGGCGCGCACAAGTTCAAGGGGACCTCGACAAACTTGGAGTGCGTAACTGGAAGCAAAAGCAGCTAAAGACCGAGCTAAATGGAGAGGCTTGTTGGTTGAGGCCCAGGTTCACCCCGAACTGTAGCGCCACCTAAGTAAGTAAGTAAGCAAACTCCAATGATGCTATGAAGCTTTCGGTCTGGATTCCCTTCCATATTGCAACGCTCCTCGAATCTCCTCGTGTTCACATGTACGAGTAATCTACTTTGACAGATAACACTTTTCTGAGAGCTCCATTTGTTGCATAGCAGTTCCATGCGTAGATAGTGACGAATCGTGCCAGTTCAAGCTTGTGATACTCAATGTTCAGACGGTATTATGTAAGTGCCGGTAACCGCCATACATACTTTAGTAAGTTATATCATGTAGCTTTTTGGTTAAATAATACCAGTATGATGTGCGACTACAGTTTTAGTAGGAAGTAGTAGGGAGCTTTTTTTTTTAAATCCGCAATACTTGTTGTTCTTAAATGACCTTGGAGTCTAGAATTTTACCTGGGTATTCTATCTCTGTCGAAAGATACATTGTGTTTACATCGAACATCGCAGTAGAAACGTAATTATCTGGGTATGAATTCAAAGGCTTTACAGAGTCAAGCTTAGTTTTGACATCGCAACTGGACTCGTACGTCTAGGGGAACGAGGATTTATTTGTTTGCCACAACTGAAATAAAATACATGAGTTCAATACTTTCACTTACATGTTTATTTAATGATAAATCAAAATGCTGCTAAGCTTTCACATATAAAATCAGATAAATGTACAAACAATTAATTTTGGTTACCTATGTTAACTATCCAGAGGTTTATTGCATAAAACAACTTCAAACTTGTTTCGATTATCTTAATCTAATTTGTATGGTCTCTAACCGATATGCTGGTCTAATGACTTAATTCCACAATTGTCAGTAGGTATCTTTAGTATGGTTATGCACGACTGATCATCTTTGACTTTCAAATCGAAGGGGAAAGATAAAGCATTTTTTTTTTTTTATTCCTCGCAACCACAACCATAGATTGTGTAATTCGTTATTTCATGCAATTAACCAAATCTCCTTATGGGTTTTCCTATTTCTGCAACAAAACTGCAAGATTAGATTGAGGAAAAAATAAAATAAAATTATTTTTCGTTTATTTATTTGCATCTACCTTTAAAAAGACGATCAAATAGGTGTTTCATTTTATTTATTAATTTTTTTTTTTCAAAAGTCTCCATTAATTGTTATTCAGTAAACGTGACCCATGGCGGTTCAGGTTGTGCATACAGCAACTACCAACAAATTTGTTAAGTGCATGAAAGTGTGGTTGGCCAATGTGTTTGCAAGTAAAAAAAATTACGAAGCAAGTATAAATAAATAAAAATAAATAAAAATCAATTCTACAATACATTAAAACGGATGTGAAAAAATGTTGTATCTCTATTTCTATCGAGGGATAGTACAGTCGTCGTTTGGCATTTGGCACATACGAGTAAGATACATACATAAAAAGTACTATAGGATCATACATTTGCCATTGAAAGAAATCTCGGTTTTATAAAACACAGTGAAAGGTCAAACTTTCTTATATATGTATTTACAGCAATGCAAAAATCAACTTTCTTTCTTCCTTTGTTTGAGTAGCGCTAGAGTTTAGGGTAGACAGAACCACTACATCCGACTTAATTCTTAGCTATACACGTATGCTTTCAGTTTTGCACAGCAAATTATTCTATTTGAAAATCTTCTATGTAATGCACTTGTGATATCTTTCTTTACTGGACCATTGCTCCACTAATCTGTTAAAAAATCTTGGAACCATTCACCACCAAATAAAATGAATGAACGTTTCTTCCAAAAAGATATCACATTCAAATACTCGTATTTCCGGATATTCAATATATGTATGCTTTTCGGTAGATTCCATACATACATATCTGATGCTTATGCGATTCATATCCGACTTTGGATTGCGCGTCAAATATCAGTTACCCGCTTCATATACCATCATCCATTTTTATGGGATTTATAACTCTCATGGATTTTTAGTCCATCCGATTTCACAACTTTTTGTTCGTCAGGTTATTTCAACAATATCAATTTACTTTTTTTTTAATGTACTCGTATGTCCACACCAAAGAAACATTTGAGAAAAATTGTTTCATAAACGGTTCCGATCGTTTCCCAGTTATTTCGAAAACATTTGAGTAACAATTAAAAAATCTTTTTCTTTCCTCATTGGTTTCCAGATAGTGTGTACCTTTAAATGTTGCCAAATTGTTTCCCAATTGTTTCTACAATACAAACCGAAAAACATTTCTGAATGTTTCTCATTTTTTCACTTAAGATGATCGATCCAAAAGACATAGAGCTATTCGCGTTATATAAATATATATCATAATGAAAGGAGTTACGACTATCCAAAAAAACCCATTAAAAAACTACAGCAAAGGTATTATTGTTAAAACAACATTTTTTCGGAAATTTCAATTTTCCACTCCATGTCGCCACTTTTCATCAAACAATTCTTCTCAGCTTATACAACTTTATGAATTGGACGATTTCTTCATTAACCCACGCCTTTCTTTATTTCTTTTTTTTATATTAAGTATTCGTCTCCACTTTTAAACAGCTTTTCGTTCACGTGCATGCAGCAAAAATATTATTCATTCAGCATCATGCATCACACCTGACTCCCACACAATCTGTTGTGTTGAACTTCATCTGGGATAATCATTTTTAAGAAATGTTGGAGCTTAACAGCATTTACTCCATATTATAAAAAAAAAAACCCTTGACAAAAGGCAACTAATTGAACAGTGCAATATACACTCCAAACGAAGCTTATTAGCCAAATTCAGGCTCCCGTGCGGTTGTCCTTATATAGCGAATGAAAAGTTTACACACGAGTATCTGTCATCCGAAGACAGAGAAAAATTCTTGTATCCCGCATTTGCGTACTGCATCCATCCTTGGAGTTTTCTGTAAAGTTGGCTAGATTTTGACTCCTTCTTATCATGTCGACATTACAAATACAAATATTTGGCGCAACAGCTCTTTAAAGTGCCAGGGCCTAGCTTGTCACAACCAATCATGTTGTGTGCGTTATATTTTTCACACGAATGAAAGGGACCTACAGTTTAATGCTGAATCCGAACGGCGATTTGAGAAGCTTTTTCGTGACAACAATGCTGTCGGATGTTTGTCAGACGCTCGCGAGAGGTGGGACCGTGAAAAAACTTTTTTTTTGTATTTTCTGGGTTTCAAACTTGGAACCTCATGCGTAGTGATCCAACACACTAACCACTTACGCCACGGCGCCCACTAATGTCGACATTAGTGATGGGCATAATCGAATGATTTAAAGAATCAAGACATTAGTACTCGAGTGATCTGTATAATCGAATGATCATTCGAGATATGAGTGCTATATGCATATGATAACACACTCCTCAAGTGGTTGAATACACAAATAAAGCTCTCAATTCCACTGATATTACAATTCGAGATATGAGTTATGTAGCCGAGTCAATAGTACTTAAAAAATTAATCGAGTACTATTGTACTCGGATACACATCTCATATCTCGATTCTTGGGAAGTGTGTTCTCATATGCATATAGCACTCATATCTCGAAAGATCATTCGATTATATAATGCTACCCTGCAGTTACACGAATTCAGAATTGAGGCATATGAGCGATAAGATAGGAGTTTTTATTTTATGTTTAACCTTTGCGCTTGTTCTCGGTTCTCGCTGCTTGGACAGAAGTATGTATAATTATAACAAATCATTCGAATGATTTCAGACGATGTGTCGAGATATCTGGAGATATTGGAAGACTGGATTAAAATCGATTATATCATTCGAATGCGCCCATCACTAGTTGACACCCAACGAACTAGTGTACACAGCTAGAAAATCTAGTATATTCTTCATACGAGTAGACTACGATACATTTTCCCTCCTTGAGAATTTATTTTAATTTTTTCGAAACGCAAATGTTGAATAGAATAAACGAAATTGAAGACGGGAATGCTTTATAAAAATTTGTAACGTAAATATATACAGGAAAGTTTATACACACACCCTTCTGGGTTATCATAGACACATTCATTCCGGTGAATTGATATATGTACATACTCGTACTCTATCTTATAGCTTCGGTGAAAGTTTGAAATATTTTAAACTGCTTTTTGTCCGTAAAAGCACATCTAACGAAAGATAGGTGGTTTGGCTGCATGTTACGATATGACACATCAAGTCAACTGGCTATATCTTAGAAAAGCCTTTAGCGATTTTGATTCGTTTATTCGTTAGTTAGATGTTTGCTACAATATATAGGTCCTGAGGCTCAGCAAATCACCGAACAAAATCATTCATTCGAATCAACTGTTTTCGGTCACCAACATCGTGAGGGACCGGCTCTACTTAACCGAAACTATAGCCTCAACACGTATAACTGTCGCTGTAGTTATGCTCGTAACCACCTGCATCCAAATGAAGAACAATGCATCAGATAAAGTATAACGAATCTCCAAACTAGTTCTGAAACATTTAGGATTAGAGTAAAATGAGGACGACAGAACTTTCTTCTCCCTAAGATGACCGCGCAATATGATTCTTTACAATTTACAGAATGACACTACTGAGTTGGACAGCTCCTAATAATATTTTATAGAAACGAGACACAGAACGTGAAAAACGTTTTATTTTAAATCTGTTCGACGCTTTTGCGTATACAAGGAGCTTTTGTTTCACCATATCGAGATCGCACAAATTACCAAGTCTTTGATTGGTTAAATCTCTTTATCGCTCATCGTTGTCTATTGAAGACATTCTTCAATGTCATAGGAAATTTATTGCAAAGAGAAAGATGGAAATATACGAAGAGCAACGCACCACTGTGGCAAGTAGGGCTGATTGGTATTCTAAAACTGTGTTAAGTAACTGACTAGAGTCCCTTAAAAAACTTCGAAAAACAGAATGCATACGTTTTCAAGGTAGATGTATCAATCAACACTCCATTTCTTAACCCTCCGTTCACATCGTTAACGAATTAAATTCTTGTAGCACTGAGACCTAATTTTATTTAAATTCTGTTATTCCTTTGGCTAATTCCCTCATGCACCTCATGCCGCGATGGTCATTTGTTAGCCTCTGCTTATAACCGTAATTATGACGCTGTGCAATTTGGGTCAGAGCCATCCCTAATTCGCAATTTCGTCTAACAATAACACAATTTATTCAACTAGGAAGCGACCATATTGGCAGCATAAATTCAATTCATTTCTTATTACATTTCCTTTTTCTTGCGTTCTGTGCTCGTTCTGCTCGTATTGCTCGCCGTCTTCGCTAATTAAGAACCTACCACCACTTTCATGGTAGAGGTTTCCCCTTTCAATGGAAAACATGAAAAATATGATTCCAAAACGAAAAGGGCTCATATAACGTGGGCGGGAATGGAAAAAATCTGCTTAATTATTTGGACAGGATAATAACTCACAACAGCTGTGTGCGGGCGTAACGTTGCCACTATTATACGCCAAAAAAGGATTTCTCTTTTCTTCTTAACTGTTTTTTTTTTTTTTTTTGTAAAAAGACTTGAGGATGAAATAAATTTTTAGCATTTAATTTGCGTCGACATCTGAGCTGTGGCACCCGCGGAAGTACTCATATCTCCCCAGTGGGCCAGAAAAAAACCATTTACTAAGACTCAATGCCCCATTCCCGTGCAACCTGTCACTCCTTTTCTTGGTAATTTGTGATGGTACTAATCAACAACATTTATAAATTACAAGGCATTTCATTATGTCCGTTCCCTTGGGTCCGAGGCAAACTTGCCCGTCTTTAATTTTAATTATGAGCATTTGCCTTGCTTTCTCTAGACTGTCCGGGTTTTATGTTCTCCAGGAGTCGGGTGCGGTAGTTGAATAGGACTTCAGGGATGATGGTGCTTATTGGGAGTGATTTCCATTGATTTTCCCTTTCAAAACAATTGCTTGTTGATTAATTTAAAATTTGTTTTTTCCGTCAGGTTTACTTTCTTTTTTCCGCTCGTCCACACAGGAACAGCAGCAGCAGGACCTGGGCGCAGGAAGCAGATCGAAAAATTGAAAATTACTCGATTCAGATTGGGTCTTAATTAAATTTCACGGCTGAGTGCATGTTTCAACTTATTTTACAGCCACATCTCTCCACTGTGTAAGAGTGAACGTGATTAGGTGTGCAAAGACTTTGTACAGCCGTAGGATTCTCATAGGGATTTCCTATTAATCATTTATCCGGTGAAAGTTTCCTTCGCCAATTCAAACGCAAGTAAATGAATTGAATTGAAAGAGGAAAAAAAAAAGTTAAGTTGGTGGAGACTCAAAGAAATTTCCCCAGAACTCTCATCAAAAGTGGTTGGTGGGTTGGTTGATGTGGAATAATTGCAAAGTCAAAAAGGTGGAACTCTGTATATTCGATTAATTAGGAGCAAGTTCTCGAAAGGAAAATATAGAACCACTGTGCACATGATTTCGCTTTGACAGAGGTGCTATAGCTCTAAATCGGATTAATGCGGGGTAAAGGGTCTGAATTTTTGTAGCTAATTAACGATTGATTGAAAGGTGAAGTCATGCGTTTGATTGCTCGAGGGTGGTAATGATTTTTCTGTAAAATGGGGATTTTCCATGATTCATGTACACATAGAACGTTTGCGCAGTCTGTTGATTTTGTATCCATGGTCTATTGCTAGGATATACAAATATTTGAATTAACTAAACGAGGGATAACGAACGGATAATTGCAAGCAATCAGAGATGAAGTGGCGGGTCATGTGGATATTGTATGTATCGAAACCGATGTAACTTTTGTAATGTATGGAAAGGATTAAGAAAGCAATGAAATCTATTTCAAAGTGAAAGGGAATAGCCTTCAAAATTTTGTATCATTAGTCCTAAGGCAACAAATCAGTTCGTCTCTATAAAATCAAGCAAAAGGTTCTAAGATTCAGACGTGTTTGAATGTGTAAAGTCTTATGACAAGGTTATCTTTTGGAGTAGTCTTCTTTTTTTTCTATATAAGAGAAAAATAATTCTATCGGGGACTTGTTCCTATGTAAATTCCTGCGTTAATGTGTTTTAATGCGATGCAATTCAATCCCTATTTATTTCAAAATCAACGGTCCCAGATGTGGCCAATCCTGTTCATACTTCTTAAGGTGTCAGATTCAAGTTACAATTTATCTTATTAACTATTCGAACTATTCAGAAAGTACTCTACTTCTATCTTCTTGAAAAAATGCCTTGATATCTCCGATTTGTAAAAAAAATTATTCAAAGAATCATTCCTAATAGAAATTGTCTGTCATTCCGAAACTTTTTGAATATAATTTTTGTTATATGGGTCTTTTTGACTATTGTTCAATTATAAACATTAAAAAAACCAACTGCTACAAATCTTTTGAACTGAATTTTTTCAGTCCAGACGCTTTCGAAAAGAGAAGGCAACTAGTTTGCGTATGTACTGATTTTGGTAAAGCATGCGACAAGCTCTCTCACGAGGTACTATTTAGGAAATTAAGTAAATTAGGGCTAAGCGACCGATTTATAACTTTTATTGCTTTAAATTTATGTAATAGGGCCTTTAGGATTGTCTTCAAAATGCATACTCTGAACTCTTTAAGGTAAACACTAGTATATCGCGCTAAGAAATCGAGGAGCTCCAGAAACCTATGTACAGATGGTCATGGATATATGGTATAAGAGAAGCAAAGACAAGAGGAGAGAGACAAGAAGAGTTCCCAATCAAAGTCGGGATGCACCAGGGAAGCGTCTTAAGTCCTTTACTCTTTATTCCTTGACTTCTGCTGACTATCTGCTTGAAGATAAGTGACGGACCACAAGGTACATCAATTATTCTTTCCCGATGAAGGAGCCTTCATAAGTGAAGATCCTACATTCCTGCAACGAGCACTTAATGTGTGGGCATTAGTTCATAAAGGACAAAATACTTGTACTGCCCGTTTTCTGATCGACTCAGGCCTATTCCAGACATTTATTTGAATGGAACAGTGCTTCCCAAGTGCGAAAAGTTCAAATATCTGGCATCTATGATCAATAGCAAAGCAACATTTAATGACGACATAAGTCATCTCGTTAGCGTAGAGTGGATGAAGTGGGAAGAAAACTCTGCTATCTTCTGTAACCGAAAAATGCCCCCTAAGTTGAAAGGAGGGTTTTACACCGCAGTTGTGCATCCAGCGCTCACATATGATTCACAATGTTGCACAATGTACAAAAAGTATAAGAGTAAATTAACGGCAACTAAGATGAAGATGCTCCCAGGTGTGACAAGCTTGACGGAATAAGAAGTTCGAAGATCCGTGGAAGCCTTCACGTCAAGGAAACCATCCTTCAAAAAATAGAGCGCAACTGGCTCTGCTGGTATTGCCAAGTTCAAAGACACTCGTCAATTGCCACGCTAATGGGTCATGGTTCAAATCCTGGTGCCAGTAAGTATTTATTTATTTCTCATGAAATATACAAAGTCAGTCCGATCAATTGCGAAAGCTTGTGTGAATATTACTGCGAAGGCATAACACTGGCAATAGCTTGGTCATATGGCTGGAAAAATTGTTCGCTTTGTTGATGGTGATTTGCCTACGACATCAGTTATAGTGAAAAAAATGCAGTGAATCAGAAGCAAAGGCAAAAAAAAAAAAAACTCCCAAAAATCTCCCCAGTTATCTGGACGCCACCCCCGGAGTTTCTCTGAAGCAGAAACAACTGAGATTTTCAAACCACTACACCAAATCGTTCTCTTTCCAATGCCCGCACTGTGTGTAAACATGTTAAGAGTTATTCAAATTATATATATAAAAGAAAAAACAAAACTGACGTAAAGGAACTAAGTAAACAAACTAGTTTGATAAAAAGATTTGAACTAAATTAAGCGCTCTCTGTAATTGATCTAAAATACGCAGGCCTACTGCTCTGGTTGTAATTAAAGTAGACCTAAATTAAATGTACATCGTTGTCATAGATGCTTCAGATAACGAAAAAGATTATTGAACGATCATCATGGGCAGATTACCAGATGTATACAAGATTGACACGATCACCGACGACAAAGTTTGAATTGTCAACATCTTCTTTCTCTCTCTTATGAAAATGTAGGGTGGAAGCAAATGTAAATAAATAAAACAAACTGAAGCTTAGCAGCACTTTCTGTTGCTAGTGCCAATGCATGCACCACAGCATCTATTTGCAATGATTTCCAATAACAATGGCATATTCAGATGCAACGGATGGTAGCGGCATAGGTGCATACATACTTATAATACAATACTTGTACATGTACATATAGAAGTATTTTTTGGATAGAGAATAATATTACTACACCATTATGGTGTACCGAGGCGAACATATTCTGCTGATGGTACTAGCAGAACGCTGTCCTTCAGTACATAATGGATAAACACATCAGATTTGGCTGTATAATGAAACCAGCTGCGGTTCTATTAACTCTGAAGCAACTCCTGGTGCCTTAACATTACATATTCCTTCTTCCTCTTCTCATCAATTTTTGCATACCTCTGGTTATTTGTAGTAAAATTTAAATTTCAAGTAATGAAATTCCACTGACCTAGGTCTATTTCTTCACAACCTGTCGCACCTCATAAATAATAAAACAATAAAACGATTCCGGCAATCTCCTTAAGAATTTGCTCCGAATTTTTAATTTCAAAAATCAATACAAACTCCCTGGTTGAACGCATACGTTCGTCATAGCTCTGTTTTGCACTCCCTCTCCTCAAAAGTGATCCTTCCCCCGAGAACAAACACATGTGTTGCAAAATTCAAAGCATGTCCTTTTCATCCAAGAAGAATTTCTAATATCTTTCAATTAAAAAGTAAACAGCAAAACAAAGATACCCATTCACATCTGTTGACCAGCTCAAGAAGGACATTAACTTCTTCTTGTATTGTCTTCGGCTGCTTACTACCAACAAACACAAGACAATAGCCCAACCAAAGCAAACTTGTCCTCCAGATGCTATATATATACGTATATTAATAAATGGGGTTTTTTTTCTAAACTTATATCTGACTGACAACGGGACAGGCACATACACACACACATCTTAGAGGAAAGAGCAGAGTCACCGAAAGAAAAAAAATTTTAACGCAAAGAAATGTCATAGCTTTTTCACCCCACACATCAGGATAACCACGACAAAGTCCCACTTACGGTGGGGGTGAGTGAAAAAAGGGGACGACGACGATGAAAGAAGAAATACCCGAATAGTCCCATGAATCATGGAATTTAATCAATAAAATCGTCCTGGGATTTTTGGATGTGAATAGATGTGGCAAATCGTCGTAAGGAACTTGGTAGGAATTCCAAGAGAAAACCCACCGAAATGTGAGTCAGAAATGGAAGACATACTCTAACTCCAGTGGTGGCGGGCGGCGCGCGCTGTAAGTGGAGGTTGATAGCTGTTACTAATGGAAACCAAGGGGATGATTTCTCTTTCTCACACTTAATTCACTTTGTCATCCGACTAGTTTTTCTTTGTTGTTGGTTAGATAACATAGAATGAAATATTTATTCGCTCTCAACATAAGTAGGTATACAAAGGGGTTAGATCGCCACCAATCCCCCTAAGGATGGTTTTGCCGTACTTTATTAATGACTGAGATAACTAAGGGGCATGATAGGGTCGCATTCTGATGCTCGTATATGTTGTTCGTTTCACAATAAGTCAGAGTCAGAAGAGATAGCAAACAACATCGTCTAGACAAGCAATTTAAATCATCACTGTACAGACCATTAACATGAACCACTTGTAATCTACTCCTCAATTTTTCTAAATAGCCTCCAGAGACCGCATCATGCATTGAATGTGGTATCGCCTTCGATTTCGCTCGGGCAAGCAAAAAGAACACCCCAGATTGGAGTGAGTATTTTGAACCACGGAGCTATCAAGTAACCTTAAGCTATGTTCAGACGATTGTCAGATCTTACAATATTGTCAGGTCTACCAATGTGCGGCAATTAGCTGCCGATGATTTGACAATGACAAACTATCTTCAAACGTTAAATTGTCGGTTCGCACGGATTTTGTCCCAATTTTTGACAATTTCATTGTCAGGCGGCTGGTCTGACAATGCTTTTCTGACAACGTTGTCAGATTAAATATTCTCAGTTCACACGGTTGGTAGATAAATGCTTACAAAAAATTGGCAGATCCGTTGTCAGAGCTTGTCAAACTCAAGCATATGACAGAACTTTTTTTTTGTGCTGCATTGAATTGGAAGGTCTAAAAATTTGTAAAATACCATATAAATCAAAATGGAGCAAAAAGAGGCAGTTGCGACAATCTTGGCCGCGTACGTATTAGAAAGCCCAGAGGAGGAAGGCAAAATGGCACACAAATGCCGTAGTGTTTGAACCGCCAGTAGGAAGGATCTTATGTGAAACTGCCCGTCGAATTGCGTGCTGAGGAGCTTCAATTGTATCGCAATTTTTTGCCCATGGAATCTAAACAATTCGATAATCTCCTTGCTTTGGTGACTCGATATATCAATTAAAATTACAGTTATGCCGGATAGCGGCGCCCTGAGCACCTTAAATATACTCAACCTCGCACCTACTCCAAATGCAACAGTAACCCCAACCAGGGGGGTTGCAGAGGGGCAGTGTGCTCTCACATACATATTCGGCTGTTTATGTATTCTGGACTCAAAACTAAAGTCGCAATTTTAAGGCATAAGTGAGAAAGTCGAAAGCCTTTCCTGCTAGTTGCTCTTTCTTTTTATATTAGTAACAATTTGTAATTGTATATTGATATTTTAATAAATAAATAAAAAAAAATTATTTCACAAAATTTCTGGTTAAATTATTTCCCAATTTGAGTGAGATAATAATATATGATATAACTTCACATCATAAAAGAACATTTATTTCCCACTTGAGGTGAAGTTGATTCCCGTGAAGTCATTTCCTTGCACCAAATATTTCACCTAAACGTTTTTTCACGGTCCCACCTCTCGCGAGCGTCTGACAAACATCCGAGAGTATTGCTGTCACGAAAAAGCTTCTCAAATTGCCCTTCGGATACGGCACTAAACTGTAGGTCCCTTCCAATCGTGTGAAAAATATAACACACACGACATGAGTGGTTGCGAGAAGCTAGGCCCTGGAACTTAAAGACCTGTTGCGTCAAATATAAAAATAAAAAAAAATATTTCACTGAATTGACATCAACAATATCTTACAATAATGCCATTGTCAAATGTCATAAGTTTCTTAGATCTGACAATTTCCAACGAGTCTGCCGATGCCCTAAAAATCTGACAAAGGTCTGGTCTCTTGTACCATAAGAGGGTGTTCACACGGTTGGTGGATTCCTAACAATTTCGTCGTTAGATGCCGCTCTGACAATGCTTTTCTGATAACGTTGTCAGACCAAAATCGGCAATTCAGACGGTTGTAAGACATTTGCGTCACATTTTTCATTGGTAGACCTGGCAATATTGTAAGATCTGACAACCGTCTGAACATAGCTTTGCCTCCTAGATGTGATACCATGTTATCAAAGTGTGCATATATATTCAGCACAAAAAATGATTGGTAATATAAAAGAACAACCATAAAAACCAGTACAGATATAGCCAATCAAAACCGATGGAAGGAAAACCATAAAAATTGAAAGCTGTTGTCTTAGTAATAGTGGGCGTTTTGTCAGAATTCATTAATAGCCTTGCTTCCGATCGCCCAAAACTAAATCGCCCAAAATGCGAAAAAATGCAGAAAAATGTCAAATCGCCCAAAAATCTTGTTGGGCGATTTAACATTTTTAATTTTGGGCTATTTAGCATAATGTCAAATCACGCAAAAATATAACAGATTTTGGGCGGATTGACATTTTCGTTAAATTGGGTTTTAGACTGCATTCAAAACGAATTGTAACAATTACATTAGCGGCCACAGCGCTTTCACGTCGCGTCCGCGCGCGAAGGACGGCCGGACGCGTCGCGATGCAGCGCGGTTACCGTTTCGCGTCGCGTCGCGTTGCGCCACGCAACCACGCGCGGACCCCCCTCCCCCCACCGAGCGATTTTGTTTCCCCGTAACTGTAAGTGTGAGCCTGACAAAGCAATCAGGGCGATTGACGTCGTAAGTAAGGCTCAATGCAGCTTACGTTTTTTTGGCAATACATCTATTTCATCAATCCTTCATTTCCGACATACATATGTATGTCAAAAATTTTTATTTTCGAAGAGGCGTATACATAAGTCCACAATACATAACCAGTGCAATGTGTAAGGGGGGGCATGCTGCCCCCCTGCAACCCCCTGCTTGGGGTCACTGTTGGATTTGAGGTGGGTGCGAGGATGCATGTATGCAAAGTTTCTTTATATCCATGTTTCGCACCCAACCTCGCACCCGCCTCAAATCCAATAGTGACCCCAAGCAGGGGGGTTTATACATTGTGGACTTATGGTATGTATGCCCCATCTTATTTGGCCGTTGTTTTCCTTGAGAGGTTTGTAGGTGGGACATAAGACCCAACATTTTATGTCCCAATGCGGTGGGACTTATGCCCCGGGGACTAATGTCACTGCGCCCAAAATTGCGGAAAATAAATGTTTTCAACCTTTTTCAATTTGGTCGTCTTTTTTGACTTTCCTATGTGTTGGTATTTTCAAATTGCGATGAAATGCCCATTTCTGTTTTGGGTGATTTGACATTTCATTTCTTGGTCGATCTGTCATAGTGTTAAATCGCCCAAAAATGTTGGGCGATGTGACATTTTCCAGATTTGGGCGATTTGGTGTTGGGCGATATGACACAGATCCGTCTTAAGATAGCCGAAACACAAAATCGCCCAAAATCACTTTTTTGTGTGTTTTGACATCATGTCAAATCGCCCAAAAAATAAAAATGTTAAATCGCCCAACCTGTTTTTTGGGTGATATGACATTTTTTTAGTTTTTTGCATTTTGGGCGATTTGGTTTTGGGCGATTTGACACCCAACCAGAATGGATAGGATTAGGAAAATAATATCTAAGAATATGACGCTTATCTTCGTTATGTCGAAATACTTCTTCTTCTTCTTCTTATGTCCTGTATCCCCTTGTGGGTCCTAGGGCCTCTACTACGCCTACGCGCCGTCATGTACGGTTTCTGGCAATTTGTACGAGTTCTCCCCAACTCTTCCTCAACTACCGTGCCTCCTTCTCGACTGTTCTGCGCCATGTTTTCCTCGGACCGCCAGATCTTCTACCATCCTGAGTTAAAGGGTTCCATTGCATAGCATAGTTCGCTATGGAACTGTCACCCTTTCGGAACGTGTGACCACTTCCGCCGTTGAATGGTTATGCCTATTGGTTCCTGACCCGTTTTCTCGTAAATGTGTTTGTTAGAGATACGATTAGGCCAAAAAACCCTTAAGATATTGCGTAGGCACCTATTAACGAACGTTTGTAGCTTTCTGGTGATAGTAATGGTCACTCTCCACGTGCTGCAACCATATAACACGGATTCAACACTTGAGCGGAAAAGTCTTAGCTCGGTGTTCAAACCGATTGCATTGCTTCGCCATATTTTGGACAACATCCCGAACGCGGACTTTGCTTTGGCGATCCTCTTGGCTATATCCAGTTCGGTTTCACCATCGGTCGAGACAATACTCCCAAGATACTGGAAATCCTCTACTCTCTCTACCGTTTGTCCAGCAAGCATATTTGAGCCGATGATTTTGTTCCAAGGCTGATAATTTTAGTTTTTGCCGTATTAATTTTCAGCCCGACGACGCCTGCCTCTCTTTCCACATCTGCTGTCATTAAGGTCAGGAGGTCAATAATTCTGTGAGAGAGTAAACATACATCGTCTGCGTAGTTCAGATGTCTCAGTTGAGTTGTAAAAGTCCATCGGATTCCTCCCTTTCCCGTCGACAAAGCTGTACGAAGCACATCGCTAATCACCAATAGGAATAGTATTGGATACTTACAGCCTTGTCTTACGCCACTTTCGATCTCAAATTCCTCAACCTTTCTCTGTGCAAAACATGACATTTGGAGCCTTCATACGAGTATGGACTTTAATGATAGCAATTAGTTTATCGGAAATACCTCTCCTGCGTAAGGCGCGCCAAATAAACTCCCTATTGACACTATTGAACGCCTTCTCAAAATCGATGAACAGCAGGTGAAGTGGCTATCGAAATTCAACGCACTGTTCGATGATAGTCCGCAAGGTGTTGATGTGGTCGGCACAGGAGGATCCAGAGCGGAAATCTGCTTGTTCGGCATCGAGTGTGTCTTCGAGATCCAGGATGATTTTAGCTATTATGTTAGCTACAGCAGGAAGCACGCAGATACCCCTCCAGTTTCCGAACTCCATTAAATTTCCTTTCTTTGGAAGCTTGACTATCATTCCCTTTTTCCACTCGTTAGGAAAGCTCTCAGCTTCCCAAGCTCTTTCTATAAGGAAGCAAAAGTGGAAGCAAAAGCTCAGCCGATGTTGTTGGCGCTGCTCGTAAGAGCTCTTCTGGAATACCGTCAAGTCCTACCGCCTTGTTATGAGTAGTTTTGAGTGCTTTGATCGCGGTAGTGATCTCGTGGTGCATTTGCGGGAACTTCTCACCTCGAGCACCTCAGTCTGATTTGGGAGCATATCGCTAGCGAATACGCGGTTCAAAACCGTAGCAAAATGCTCTTTCCATCTCTTGAGCTGATCCTCATCCGAAATGAGTAAGAAGCCGTCTAGGTCAGCTCTTTGGTGATTCTGTAGACGGTCCTACTGTCGCACCTCCGTACAGTTTCTTCTGCTTCTGTAACCAGTGCGTTGATATAGTTGCGCCTGTCACGCCGCACGCTACACTGAACTTCTCTCATCTTCATACGATATAGCGACTATAGCTCGCTTCTCCCTACTGCTGGAGTAGGTGCAACGCGAGCTTTCAGCTGTTTTGTTTGCCGAAATACTCGTATGTTATACATTTTTAAACTTTAAATTAGAATTTCTGCATTGATTAGATGGCCAGCTACATATACCCCGCTAATTTCAAAAAGTGGAAATAGTTTCAACCAACAGCACCTTTGAAACGCAGACCCAAGGTTCCAGGCTACCAAATATCATCTAGACTTACTTCTTCTTCTTCTTCTTCCTTTTATCAGCGAAGCCATGATCCGAAAACAAGGGATCACAGCCCTCCCACTTCACCGCATTTCTACTGATCCGCCTGTGGGGTTCGCCTATTTGACCTCAGAAAATATCGGCAGGCCTGCCGATTTTGGATCACTCGGTTACTGAGGACAATGAAATGCCGATGTCGTCGCATTTGTCTGATCCAGGCGTTTAAAGGGCTGCCTTTCCTACATCGCGATGTCTTTGGAACGTGCATAGATATTGCCTTTTTAACAGGGTTCAAATGATCTCTTCTTTGAACGTGGCAATACCAGCTGAGCCGGTCACGCTCTAATTTTTGTACGATGGTTTCCTTGATGTGAAAGCTTCCACGGATCTTCGAACTTCTTATTTGATCAAGCTTGGTCACTCCTGCTGTCATGCGAAGCATCTTCATCTCAGCTGCCGTTAATTTACTCTCATACTTTTTGTACATCGTCCAACATTGTGAACCGTATGTGAGCGCTGGACGTACAACTGCGGTGTAGAGCCTTCCTTTCAACTTAGGGGGCATTTTTCTGTCACAGAAGATAGCGGAATTTTCTCGCCACTTCATCCACCTAACATCCGCTTTAAAAGTAAGATCTCTACCGTACATGATATCAATCCGTTTGACAAGAGTTTGATTAAAAACGAGTGATTAAAAAACCCACCCAACCTCCCACAGTGTATAATGTCACATCAGGAAAGTCTGGGAAAGCAGGTATAGCTTTTTGCACTGGCCTTACTCTATTATGGTGAATCGTATATCGAGCATAAGCCAACAATTAATTGCGATTACGTCAAACAGGCAAGTCAGGCGAACCCCACAGGTGGATCAGTAGAAATGCAATGAAATGGAAGTGTTATGATCCCTTGTTTTCAGATCATAACCTCGCCGGAATAGGAAGAAGAAGAAGGAGATGTCAAACAGGCAAATTACCAACTCAAATCTTTGCAATTATTCTTAAAAATGGTACACAATGGTATGGAAAACCCCGAAAGAACAAACTGTAAAGGGACAAAGGAGATTGACGAGAAAGACATTCTATATCGACTCGACTAGGTCGACCAGCTCCAGAAGATGCCCCACTTCCCAGTCATACAAAAAATGTGATCGACTGAATGTAGATACTTTTACTTTGCATTACTGTTGTACTCGCCCTATGCTATAACATTCATTGATTTAATACCAATTTTCATGTATGTATCTTATTTTTCATAATCATATTTGATTTGAAAATTTTTTAAAGGAATTGACATTTTTCAAATATTCCCTGTTTCCAATATCGCTTAATTTAAGTAGGAGTATTGTTGCCGACATTTTTCGTGAAGCACCGACTGGAGCTTTATGAGGCAAAGTAAAAAAAATTAATTGGAGTGGGAATAGCTAGTGTCCCAATACTGGCGAAGTCGCCATGGCCGCTATTGTCATTGTAGCGTAAATAAGTGAAACTAATTGCAACGTTCACAGGCAAACATAAAAAAAAGTGGAAATCCCAACATGCAATAGGACGTTCGCGCTATGCACTTTCAACTCCGCGTGGAGTTAAAGAAAACGCGGAGGTGCGACTATGTTTTTACTTATTGCTTGCCAAAATGGAGAACATTTTGCCGTCGTCTGAATTGCTTTTTTTTTTTTGTCGTAATGTCCCTGGGAATGGCAGGATAATAAATTACCATTCAGAGCGAAGCAGCCGTGTCGCGTATGTTGTATGTGGTACACACAGAGAAAATTTACCAATTAATGTAGCAGCTCCTTGCGGGTATGACTCATATACTCAATGGAAGGAAGAGTGGGGTGTTAAGGGAAGGACCCCAAACTGACGTCTCATCGTCTGGGAGTAAAATGTAAATGGAAGAAGAAAAGAATTGCCAGACACGGTGCGGTGGTGGCTGAAATAATTTCTTCCCCTTCTGCCCAACGCCACTTCAACGCTGTCGTTCGCATTTTCCGATAGGAGAGGCATTTTAAGTAACTGAAAGTGGGCTCTCAGGGTTAATGTCCTCATTGGTTTGATGTCGGTTTGATATTGACGAAGGAAAGATGGTATTTCTAGCACGCAATTTATTTCTTTTTACTTCCGTCTGTCTTATGAATTTCTGAGTTCCATTCTGGGTTTTATGCTACAAACGGAAGAAGGAAGTGAATGATGTTTCGGTGAGATTGAAGTTTTCCAGTGTGAGCGAAAGAAATCAATAAGTTATGCAGAAGACCATGCGAGGTGGTGTATGTTTGCTTTAATGATAGTCGAGGGGTATGTTTATTGATGTTTGATGGTTAATTGGTTCTTTCGATTTTATTGGTAAATTGGAAGGGACTTGTGAATACACAGGTTCTTCTGAAGCATTGCACTTACCATTTTATTAGTTAGTTTGCGGAATTAGATCCAATATCGTAAAGTGGTTGGGGTGTGCATTCCAGCTGTTCCTTGTGTGCGTATAGGTAGGTGGTTTATTTTCTTTATGACCTTTAGATCTAATTTACGTTTTATCGTACATGGAGTTTTGAGGTCCTCATTATTTTGCAAAAAATAGTTGTAATATGATATGATATGAACGCAGTCTTGTCAAAGGGTGGTGTACGGTCTCTATTGGGATGCTCAGATAAATGAGATCGATACTCGCATCACTAGGGATGTGGATGTGTTCGCTCCAAGTCCACACCCTGCACACTTCTACCATTCTCTTTTAGGTATCACTTCGCGGGGCTGGTTAGCAACTTATGCTATATCATCTGCATTTTCCGTTTCGACTTTTCTTAGTCTTTTGACTCTTTTCAGCTCGTGCTATATACTCATTATAAAGGAACAAGTCTCCAATCAGTCGCCCCCCGACCTCGTCATATGACTTATTAGAAGCTGTGGGCATGGCAATTTCATTCTTCCCGCTGAGAAGCGCCTGCAGTGGAACACTTTGTGCTCCGCGTCTTTCTCTTCAACTGGGCATTCTGGGCAGAAGGTCAAACTATCTTGTCCAAGCCTGTGGAGATAGTTTTGATAGCCGCCGTGTCCGTGGTAGTTGCAGTCTTCGCGTGCTTTCTTTCTCCAGACCTCGATGGTGGAAATCAGCTTGCGGATCTATCTGGTTTTTGCCATGTTATCCCACTTGGCTTGGCACAGGGCTACATATGCTGCTCTTTCTTCTAGAAGGATGGAGCTTACCACTCTGGTAAGCAGAGTTGTCCTGGTGTATCCAAGCCCATACTTAAGGTATTGACGACACCAAAGTAAGCTGGAATAAGATAGTTCAGGTAATTAAGCAATTTTTAAGCATTTTGGTTAGCATAACCCCCTGTGCATTCTGTATGACAACCACAAAGGCCTGGGTAGTGATTCAATACAGACGAAAAACCGGAATGCACCTCCAAACCCGGTCTTCACTCAGAAAAGGTTATGCTGACAGTCTGGCGGACATCGAAAGAAGCAAAACACTTTTCATATCTTCAGCCAGGGGAAACAATGAACGCTATCAAATATTGTAAGGAAATCGACACAGTCCATACAAAATTGGCTGAAAGCAGCCTGCGTTGGTCAATAGGCATGGTCCTATATCCTATAAGTAAGCTAATCGAAAATGAACCTCAAACATCTCTCATTAATGACATCAGTAGGTATTTCCAGAAACCCTATAACGAATAAGTAACTACACCTGCAAAATCCTCTCACGTTTTACTGATAATTAAACCAAAGGACGATGGTTATTCTATCATATCTCTTTTTTAAGCACGACATCCTGTCGGTGTCATGTAATCTCCATCATCAGTTCACAATCACAACATCGAGGATGTGCGCTGCATATTTACAAGTTCACAATACCATAATTACCATACGACCGACCAACCGGCATGACCACCTACACTGACAATATTTACAACAATTAACTCGTGTTGTGTGCAGTCCATTCGTTTGGCTCATATAAATATTTCATTATCTTCCATTCAGTTCATTTATTAATACCACCCCCTGTGTGTCCTGTTTTTTTTTTTTTTTGCCAAAGAATAACAACGGCTGGAGTAAAATATCTTCTACAGTCGCCACCGCCTGACTCATTTGGTATTCAGAAAGTGCAATCAACTTCATTTGTCATCATCAACAACAGCGTTATAGTGGCAGCAGCAACGAGGACAACACAGAGAACAGCACGTGATTCCGCTCATTGCTCTTGTTATTTGTGTTTTTGGGTATAAATATGACTAGGGCTCTAGCATTGCTCCAATTGCATTTGCTTAAACTTTTTTTCGTCGCAGTGTTATGACAAGCAAAACTCCGTCAAGGATAACAAAAGATTGAATAGCATAGACAAAGCTCAACGAATTTAAAAAGAAAATTAAAAAACTGCAGGAAACTCTAATAAGTTCGAGAACATGCAGTATAAGCCGGACTACGAAAGAAGCTCTCATCACTGCTGCCAAGAGCTAAAAAGAGGGTAGAAGAGTGTCAGTCAACGCAGTTGCAATTGCTCGTGGACGCATAATACATTCATGCATTCGTACATTTCTCGCTATAATATCATAAAATGGAGAAAAAGCTTATATACAGTGTGGTGGACAAGAAGAGAAAGCGGTTTCCTTATAACACTTCACTCAAGGTTCTATATACAATATATAGACGTTGTTGGTCATTTAGTTTTGTTTCATAGGAAAGAAGAATTGCTAATTGTCTGTGGCATATCTTGCCTTATGATTCGCTTACTTCAGAAAACACGATATTGCACTATTGTTTTGCAATCCTCGATCCCCCAATGATGGGGATCAGCTTGTAGGTCCATCTACCTTTTTTACTGTTATCCCACCTTGCCATATAGCTAGTGATGTTGCCTTCTCCTCCGCCTTTATTCTCTTGATAATATCTGCTGACAGTACCTCTTGATGACTCGAGGTTCTCCTTTCATAGATCCTTGGTATCTCATTTGCGAGGATGCCGATGGGGATCATTCCAGCTATGACACAGGCTGCTTCGTCCGATGTTGTTCGGAAACCGCTGATTGTTCTTATCGCGCATAGCCTGTATGTTGACGATAATTTTCTCCGTGTTTCTATCGTCGCTAACGCCGCCGCCCAAACCGGTGCAGCATATATAGGAAAACCGAGCTTACCACTCTGGATAGTAGAATCCGTCTAGCATATCCAGGTCCACCGATGTTTGGCAGTATTCGAGAAAGGGTTGCCTGCAGTAGTGAATCCTTCTTGCTCGAGTATTCTACGTGTGTTTTAAACCTTAAGCTGTTGTCGAGCATTACTCCTAAGTATTTAACTACTTCCTTGGTTCTTATAGTCTGAGTTCCGACTTGAATATTCGCATGTTCAACAGCTTTTCGACTTGTTATAAGAACAGCTTCAGTTTTGTGGGCTGCTAATTCTAAGCCGGCGGATCCTAGCCAGTCTTTAATTTTTTCGATTGTTTCGTTTGTCGCTGATTCTATTTCGTGGCCACGGTGACCAAGGCGATGTCGTCAGCGAACCCGATTATCTCAACTCCTTGTGGCAATGCTAGTCACAGGACTCCGTCGTACATGATATTCCATAAGAGAGGGCCTAGTACCGATTATTGTGGGACTCCTGCCGTGATGGTAAAATAGGAGTAAAGGCGGTCATACGAGTATGTCTGCTCTTGTATTTGAGATTTTGGATCATTGACTGAGTTCGGTATTGTTTCGGAACTAGCTCACTCGTTGTCCTAGTTCATTAAACATAAAAGAGGTGTCAAGTACTATATATAATATTTCAGTGAATTCTTCTTAATTCAGTACGTAGATTAACCCGTTGTTCAAAATTAAGGTAAACTTGATGAACTGATGGAGTTCAATTAGCAGAGTTGCAGTTTACAAATTCTTCACCATACCATAAATCTTAGAAAGTATCATAAATTAATATCCACCATAAGTGTCTTTATTGTCTTCGGAGGAATATACTCGTATGTATTTTCATTCCTGGAACTTTTACTACAATCGATGCTGAAGCGGGTAAGATAAGGGCATACTGTCTCAATATCACGATCGAATTGATAACATCGAGTTAATACTGTAGGTATGCACTCAAAATCTAAGTCGAAGTCCAAACGTTAAAAATATATTTTCTTGTGACAAACACTGTATTGTTCGACCCGGTGAATATGTAGTATACAAGCGCTGAACTTTCCATTACACGAGACAACTTCCGTTTCCTGTTACCTCGCACAAATCTGTTTTTTATCCCCACCTTCGTAGAGTTCACTGTTTGCATACAAAGTGGCTTGCACAGAGGCTTTTCCTTCTCCCACACTTGCTCTATCACTGTGTCCGCAGGACCATTCTACAACATTAGCATGCATATATTCCTTGTCAAGATATTAATGGAGTGCAGGCAATATGGCAACAAATAGAGAATAAAAATATTAAACAAAAGAATTTACATTCCGAGACAAACTACGATGAAGGCGCACACAACAGTCCCGAGAGAAGAGGAGGCAAAACAAAACCTGGAAGTAGGACACGCTTCAATGGCCATCATCGTGCTACTGCTCTACCAACAACTGCCACCATTGTTGAGTCGATGGAGCTTCCAGCTGCCAGTGGCAGGCAGGCAGCAAGGATAATGACGCTGATGTCATTCATTGTTTGAAATCATAATAAAGTTTGATTTACAAAGTAATTACCACGTTTACGAGCGGAACCTGATTTTTATGAAGCGCACCCTCTGCTACCCTATTCCATCCTCCCAGCAGCAGGAACAGCAGCAACCCCAACCCCAATCACAGACCCACAACTAACCGGTTTTAATACTCTGCACACAGGTCATGTGGAACACGTGCTAAAAGGGTTCGAATTGCTTCCAGAATGCTGACAAAAGGGCTGCCAGCCAGGAGAATGAGTTTTCGGGGCCATTAGGGGCACATTTGGATGAATGATTATTTTTATGGGTGATTTGTTTGGGTAAAATTGTTTTGTTGCTCGAGCTTGACATGGGCACTAAGGGGTGGGAGGGGGGTAGCAAATTTGTTGAAGGTTTTATCAATGAAATCAGAAGAGAGAATGATTTATTGAGGAGGAAGCACACAGTAATTTTTCTCCTCTTCCTTTTTTTGTTGGCAGCAATTACGGGATACAATCGAAAATTATTACTCGAGCTCAGTTATGATAAATTTGATTTCTTAATTGGTGCGCATTTGTTTTGAGGCCGCTAATGAAATTTTATTCTATTATTTGTATGAAAGGATAGCTTTTGTTGAGGGTCCACTGAAACGTGGACACTGACAATGCTGAATATGCAATCAAATTGGAAATGTAAACTTTACAAACAAATTTTGCCCATCGATTGCAAAAATTAATTGCCCATATGATATGGTATTCCTGCAGTAAGTTTCGCATACATGACACAAAAATATATCTTTTTTGTCAACAGGCTTAGAGAGGTATGGTATTGCTACATTTTTCTGTAATTGACTGAAAGGTCGGTCGTTTGATTGTTTTGACTGGTCGAATGACCAAAAAAATCACGCCAGGGTGGGGCAAAAGTAATGTCATAATGTGAACTAACTGCCATTTTGTTAGAAATTAAAAAAAATTGGCTCTGTTTTCACGAAAAGCTTATTTGAAGATGTAGAATTGATGACATTAAGTTGAAAAATGATATCGGTCAAATAACACCTCTTGAGGCGATGCACACTTGTGCTGATTTTAAGGCGTTTTGAATTAGTGACTTCTTCTTCAATGTTGGCTTTCGAGACTTGCAAAGTTTGTGGTTTGTTGTGGTAAACGCGAGATTACAAAAAGCCCCAAAAGAAGAAGAAGTCTGGAGCAACTAGATCTGGCGATCTGTCCGGCCAGTTCAAATCTCAAAACTGGGAGATCACACGGCCCGGAAATTGCCGATTCAAAATTACCACCGCTGCTCTGTGAGGGGTTGCTCCATCCTGCTGGAACCAACAATGCTCGAGACCCAATTCAGCAAGTTTTTTTTTTTTTTTTTCCGAGGGTAGGTGAAAATCTTCAACAAGACACTATGAGGATCGACAGCGCGTGCTCATAGTAGTGTGGGATTCTTACCCACTAAAAAACCTCCCTTCAAAACAGACTTGTTATTATTTTTACTACAACTAAGTATTCGACTTATCAAGTAGTTTTCGTTTCGCGAAATAATGACGTTTTGCAGGCACCTTCCCATTAGAAGTTCCTGCCAGCTCCGCAGTTTAGACGCGGTTACTTATCGCGCTAGGTCTAAAGGTTTGGTTCTTTGTAGACGGCGCAGTAAATTTCTTTCTTCCAAAAGTTGGAGGACTGTAATATTTACGTGACTTTCTAGTCGACTTCTATGCTTTCTCGCGTAGGTTTGAATTTCGTCTTCGATTGTTTTAATGCCAAGGTCTCTGTGGATATCGCTATTTCTGATATACCATGGCGCATTTACAATACCTCTTAGCACTTTGTTTTCAAAAGTTTGTAAAATTTTAATATTACTTACTTTGGTACAACCCCAGAGTTGTATACCATATGTCCATACAGGCTTTAGCACTTGGTTATATAAAAGCAGTTTGTTATATATATTAAGCTTGGAATATTTTCCAAGTAACCAATACATTTCTCGATATTTGTTATCTAGTTCTTTGCGTTTTTTCTTAACGTGCGTTTTCCATTTCAGCTTTGTATCAAGTGTCATTCCAAGATACTTAGCCTCGTTTGCAAACGGGATTTGAACCGAGTTTGAAAAGATCGGCAAATTATTTATTTTTTTATAAGTAAAATTTACATGAACAGATTTGGTCTCGTTGAGTGCGATTCGCCAAATCTTTGTCCATTCATTTACTCTATTCAAAGCTTCTTGCAGTTTTTCTGTAGTATCTTCGACCGTTTTACCTACTGTCAAGATAGCAGTGTCGTCGGCAAATGTAGCTAGCTCAGTGCCTTCTACTTGCGGTATATCACGAGTGTATAATAGATATAAGACTGGACCAAGAACGCTTCCTTGCGGCACCCCAGCCATTATTTCCTTAAAATCTGAATATTCGTTTCCACATTTGACGCGGAATAGCCTATTCGTAAGGTAGTTCTTCAAAATATTATATAGGTGCTCTGGCAGAACTTGTCGTAATTTAAACTTTAAGCCTTCGTGCCAGACCTTGTCAAAGGCTTGAGATACGTCAAGGAATACGCTTGAACAAATCTTTTTTTCTTCAAGTGATTTTTCGATTACATGTGTTATTCGATGTACTTGTTCAACTGTAGAATGCTTACTTCTAAATCCGAATTGATGATCAGGGATGAGATGCCCTTCTTCTATAACCGGCTGTATTCGCCTAACCAATATTCTCTCGAACACTTTGGATATAATTGGAAGAAGCGAAATCGGTCTATAAGAGGTTTTTTCATTCGGCGGTTTTCCAGGCTTAAGGACCATTATAACTTCGGCGACTTTCCATTGACTGGGAACATATTCTAGTCTAATCGCGGCGTTTATAATGAACAGAAGCTTAATTAGAGCTTTTCTTGGTAGTGCTTTAAGAACCTCTCCCGTAATTAGGTCGTATCCAGGAGCTTTCTTAGGTTTAAGTTTCTTTATTTCTTCCTTAAGTTCGGTAAGCGTTGCATTTCTTATTACGCTATTGTCTATATACGACGTATTTATATTTTCAATAAGAGCTTGTCCATCAAACGGTTTGAAAGTTTCTTCCAGGTGGGCGGCAAAAACTTGCGCTTTCTCTTTATCATGCCTCGCCCATTCGTCTTGATTTTTCCTAATTGGCGCGGCTTGAATTTGAGGTTTTTTAATACCTTTTATAGCCTTCCAAAGCGAATAGTTAGAATCTTTTTCTGCCGTTAAGCTTTCTAGGTAAGTTTGTATTTCATTATTCTTAAGGTCTCTAATAGATCTTTTTAGTGAGTTGCACAAACGGTTAAGATGTGCTTTATGTTGCGGAGCCCGAGTTTGTTGCCATCTTTTACGCGCTTTTCTCTTCTCCTTAATCATCTCTTTTATTTCCTGCGGATAAATTTTAATGTAACTGGCCGGGGTTCTCTTTAGTTTGAGAGTATTCTTCCACGCGGCATCCTGTAAGATTTCGACGAAGCGATCTACTTCAACTTCAAGTTCATAGGGCGTTTTAAGTGATACGCTCAGCTCAATATTTGCTTCAATATCTTTTTTAAAGCCGTCCCAATTAGTTTTCGCGCCAGTTAATCTGGCCGGTCCTACTTTTTTAATCAAAGCTTCGCTTATCGTCATAATGATTGGAGAATGATCAGAGGAGAGATCAAAGCTTTCTTCAACTTTTATACAGTTGCTAGATATTCCTTTAACAACAAAGAAATCAATCAGATCTGGTATCTTATTTCTGTCAGTTGGCCAATATGTTGGTTTACCCGTCGAGTAAAAATCACAACTGAATTGCATACCCGCATTATAAAGCTTTCTACCTTTCTGAGAGGCGTACCTTGAGCCCCAGAAGGGGTGTTTCGCGTTGAAGTCACCACCAATAATAAAATTTGGTTTAAGGAAGTTAAAGATGTTTGTGAAATCACTTTCTTCAAGTTTACATCGCAGTGGACAATATATAGACGAAATGTTGAAAGCAAAATGTCTATTTCTAACGCGTACCGTGCTTACTTGCATTGCTTCTAATTCAATTTTTATTTCCGCTGAGTGTTCGATATTTTCTTTTATAAACAAAGATGATCCGCCTCTGGCTCTTTCCGATGGGTGAAAGGCGTGATACCCGCTATATCCCCTTATCTTAATATTCGATTGCTTTTTCAGATGAGTTTCACAGACCAAGCATATATCAATATCTTTCTCTCGCATAAATATTTCTAACTCGTCGAGTCTTTGTATGAGCCCGTTAGCGTTCCAAGTAAGAATTTTAAGCGTTTCTTTCATATTCTGGTTAAAGTGCGCGTGTTATGAATGTTGTTTTCTAGTGCAACTAGTCTCTCGAAAATTAGTTTATTTGTTTTGCATTGCTCTTCAAGTTTCGCAAGAATTAGGGAAAAAACATTGGATACATGATCTTCTGAACTACCTCTATCACCATTTTTCAATGTCGCAACTTGAGAAGGAGTCTTTACATTAAAGTTTGGACGGTTTCTTGCTTTGATCTCCCGTGAGTTGTCGGTCGTGTACGTACCCTTAACTGTCTTCGCCGCTTCAGCATAAGACTGCACGCCAATATTCGGAGATTTTGCTTCTGTTACCTTATCTCTATTACTTTCGGATTTTTTATCATTAACCGATCTTAAGTTAATATTGACGGACTTCCTATCTTTCGCTGCTTTTTTCGTAGCTATTTTGTGTCTGTTCTTGATTGGTTTCATATTCGGACGCATCGAATTTTTTAGCGTATCGCGGCGTTTTTGAAGCTCTTTCGCCACTTCGCAACCTCGATAGTTCGCAGGATGTTTTCCTTTGCAATTTATACAAGTGGCTGGGGTTTGCTTGTTTAGGTGACACTCTTCCGAGAGATGTTTACCTGCGCATTTGACGCATCGCGGCTCTTTCTGGCAGTAAGTCTGCGTGTGATTGAAGCCTTGATAGCGCTTACACTGCGGGATCGATCTGGAGGTCTTACGCATGGGTTCGATTTTGACCACGATGTTTAGAATAGTCTTGATACCATATATAATATCTTTATTTTCGTCTTTATCAAAACTAAGCATGAATAGTGGAAGACCGCGCTTTACCAATTTTTCATGATCTCCCTCCGACTGTTGCTTCTCCTTCTTGAATTCAGCAAGTTGCCGCAAAAAAAAAAACTCCTTTAACATCTGTCTGTAGCGCTCACCAGTTACGGTTACAGTGGTGCCGTCGGCGTCCTTATAAAAATAAAGGCCAATTACTTTCTCACTGCAAATGCCGCACCAAACAGTCACTTTGAGGAGTTGCAATGGCTTTTTGTGCATTTCATGTGGATTATCTGTGCCCCAGAAACGCAAACTTTGTTTATTCACACAACAAGCTGCATTAAAACAACAGACCGGAAATTGGTCAAATAAGCCGTAATAATAATTCCGCGTTCTTCAGGTGTGTATCCCTCCATTGTTTATTGTCAATTAATTCTCTATCTGTCTACAACATAAACTTCAAAGCAGAATGACATTTGACGCCATTTGCAAAAATTATGGCACGTTCACATTATGACATTACTTTTGCCCCACCCTGTAGTATCATAACGCTTTATATGCAGAGGGCTGAACAGTAAGAAAGTGAGTTGGGGGAACAAATACAGGGTGTCCGCCGGGAACGTATACTACTTTGTTTTGCCGCCATTTTGGTAAACATTAGTCTTGACAGTTCATATTTTGCAGTCGTAAAGTAGACATGTGGCAAATTTATTATGGAAAAATATGGAAAAATATTCGATAAACCAAAGTGTTTTAATCGTTAAAACATTTTATCAAAATCAATCATCGATTACTGTGACGATGAGAAAGTTACGTGAAATTTGAAAATTGAATGACGAGGCACATTTTCATTTGAATGGATATGTGAATAAACAGAATAGTCGGTTCTGGGCAATGGAAAACCCTCAAATTATTCATCAGTCACCTTTGCATCCATTAAAAGTAACAGTCTGGTGTGCAATTTGGTCAGGAGGAATCATTGGACCTTACTTCTTTGAAAATGAAAACGGCGTAACGGTAACTGTGAATGGGGAGCGATATCGTGATATGATTGAAAACTTTTTAACGACACAACTGCATGCTTTGGGCTTGAATAACATGTGGTATCAACAAGACGGTGCCACATCGCATACAGCCAGGATTACAATGGAATTTCTGCGAGACCTCTTTCCACAACATGTTATTTCAAAAAATGGTGATGTTGATTGGCCTCCACGGATTTGACTGCTCCTGACTTCTTTTTGTGGGGATATCTGAAAAGCAAGGTTTATGCAAACAAACCAGAAACGCTTGGGCAACTCAAACAAAATATTCGTGATGAAATTAATGAAATACCGCGTGAAATGTGTGAGAATGTAATGAAAAATGTGCTCAAAAGGGCTCGCATTTGTGAGACTAGCAGAGGCGGACATTTACCTGATATTGTATTCCATACATAATTGCCGACATTAAATAAAACATTTATCAATATAAGATCCATTCTCTTTCATTTAATCAAAAATTATAAACAAACAAAGTAGTATACCTTCCCGGTGGACACCCTGTACATTTGGATGACTTTTATTGCCTATGCTAGCTTGAAGATATTTCTGAATGGTGTATGGGGATTTGTTGGTAATAAAAAGGTTTGTTAGAAAACTTTCTCTTAATGATCGCTGAAAATGTTACCAAGAGCGATCCTACTGCATATTTATCTACACGATCTAGTTGAGTATACAAGATGAGACGTTTAAGCTAAGAGCTGGCCTAAGACTGCACTAATATGCGTCAATAAACTTGCTGACAAACGTTTGGTCAGCACGATCTAATATTAAAAAGCCTTGTGCCTCTATAGCTGGCATGGTTCAGAGAGTCTTCTTGCTTTAGAATCGGGTAAACAATGCTGAGATACGATACATCGCGTGTACTTTCATGTCATTGTACTTTACAGATTAGCTGGCGTACGTTCTAGATTATCCCCTACTGATTTTAATAACTCGGCTTTAGCAGATTTGTTAGATTGAAGCCTAGGTATTTCGAACCTTATTTCACTCTGGTTGAATGGACGGAAATGACAGCGAAATTTGCATCATTCCTGTTATGTATAACCCTGTTATGATCGAGCGCTTTTTATATTTTATTTTTCTTTGCGAAATAGTAGGTCTGTAGGTGTAACCCTCTTTCTTATTGTAACGTCGCTTTTTAAGCCATGTGTTTGACAGTATTCTTTATCAAAAACGAGTGAACGTGGTGGCATTGAAAAAATTAAAATATCTGGATCTTGTAATAATGATGTGTCACTGCTAACCAGTGATTAACGGTGGTGTCATTGGCCTTCTTGAGAGGTTAAAACAAACTCCATCGATAGTAGCTTTGGCTGTCTCCTCTGTTGCATTTGGGATGTATTTTAGCAGCAACAAAATATTTGTCCGAGTTTATGTTGGCCACACGGAACGCTCGAAGATCCAAAATAGTGGAAGCGTGTCTTGCATCAATCGCAAGTCAATCGAGACGCGAGAATACAGATTTATGCTACAGTGATGCTTTTTAAAAACTGGAATATATAGAGTACATGTCCAGAGTAATTCATGACAGTATTTCTAAAGATTTAATGATGCTCATACGTGGACATTAGTTGTAAGTCCTGCGTTTTTCTTCTATAAAGGCTTGTGAGCATACCTATTAGGTACACATTGGTGAATTTTATCATAATATGGATTGTCATCAGGTGTTTAGGTATGTTAGTAGGTTCGCGGGGTGGGTCTCTAATGAAGGTAGAGTTATGAGATGTCAAATAAAGCTTGAAAAGGAGAGAATATGTGTTTGGAATTAGTCCCTTTGTTATCCGCCTCCCTGAACCATGCTGAGTTCAGTATGAATTTTAGAATGTCTTTTAGTAGCTTTTAAGTTAGTTCGCCTAAATCATTAAAGAAACATTCTGTGATGGCCATCTTTCTGGTTTTCTTGGGACCTAGCAAAATGAGACCTTGTGGTTTGTAGAAAGAATTTTTAACTCGGCATGACAATGTCTAATTAATTTTGAACTCACTGGTGTGATTGAAATGGCTTTGATTGCTGCATGGCTATCTATATACGCATGCAAATGTCGATATTCTTTCCTGGAGGTAGTATCGAGTATTATTGTCGGGATCCCCAGGTGATTTGGAGGTCTTGTTAACCGGAACATGTCGGATTCTAATATAATAAAAAGATACCGACGCACACACTTTCCTTCATTTTAAATCCATTTGTGAAGACCGAAATGTTTAAACAAACAAACAAACAAATATTTGGCGCAACAGCTCTTCAAAGTGACAGGGCCTAGCTTCTCGCAACCACTCATGTTGTGTGCGTTATATTTTTCACACGAATGGAAGGGGCCTACAGTTTAATGCCGAATCCAAACGGCAAATTGAGAAGCTTTTTCGTGACAACAATACTCTCGGATGTTTGTCAGACGCTCGCGAGAGGTGGGACCGTGAAAAAACTTGTTGGTGTTTTCTGGGATTCGAACTTGGAACCTCATGCGTAGTAATCCAACACACTAACCACTTACGCCACGGCGCCCACCCGAAATGTTTCCTCACATAAAAAAGAGAAAGAATTTTTGTAGATCATTTTCAAGCCCACTTTTCACTCTTGTATGACAGTGTATCTGCTCTATAAATAACATTCAGTTTCAACTGCTTCGTTACTCGGAGTCGGGCGGATATCCCTACTACCCTACACTACTTCCAACTACGCGGGTCTTTGGGATAAAAGGCGGGATAAGCTCATATTCATAACCTAATTGTTTTTGTGAAATTTTTAATCATTTTATAATTCACGGCGCTACAAGATGTAGGTCAAAAAGACTTGGTCACTTGCTTACGTGTAAAGAATAGTTTGCTGAGTTATCCAGGCAATATTTGTCCCTATTTTAGAATGCCCCTATTTTAAAGAAGTAACACATTTAACTTAGGCATCTACAATTGTTTAACTATAGTAGTGAACCTATAGAGCGAGAGTGTTGTACTTGACCGAATTATAATCTTGAAACCACAACCTCTCTACTTCTCTGATTAAAACTCTTTCAATTTCAACTTTGAGAAGTAAAATTTAACCATTGCAATTTAAATACAGTAACGCCCTGAAATCCTCCCCAACAGTGGTTAAAAATTCTTTACCATTTTCAAGTATAACAAGGGTAATTCACAAGCAGACTCGCAACGTGCGAGTTAAATTGCAAAATTCCATTTTTGCATGGCAGCCGCTTTAATTAAATGCAAGCAAACCCAAAAGCACGCCTCATTCACACGACATGAACATATTGCAAAAAAACCACCATTCCAAACCGAAAAATTCTCCACACTTGCAGCCACAATGTGGCTCCCCACAGGCTTATGATGAAAGGCCATTGTTGGACCTTTAATACTTCAAATCCCGCCTCGCATAAGCACCAGTCGAATAAGCCTCCCCACCGCCAAACAGTCACCACAAAGCAACAAACATCGAAAAAAAAAATCATTGACTAAAAAATACTAAAAATACAATTTTCTAGGTTTCTGGCACAACACTTGTAGAGTCAGCGGGGAAAAAAAAACCTCAAACCATGTCAGCTAGGTTACGTACCACTTTGGCAGAAGCCTCCGACTGCAACCAACAACTTCCATCGTCACTACCGCCAACAACAGCAGCTACAGCGAATGCTTAAAAAGTGAATGCACTTTTGTCTGCACTTATCCATCCTGCGGATTATGCGGTATCCACCAACTTCATCATCGTCATAGTCTCTGGTGTGATGGTGTCACCAGCAATGCACCGGCACACCTTCTCCAGGCTTAAGTATCAAGGTGTTGCTATTATATTTACCACGACAGGTGCGCGCAAAAATGACACGGGGACGCAACAAAAGGACGCATTTTCGTTGACATTATTTCGTATCGAAGTGTGTACTGTAGCCTAAGCCACTCAAGCCGACTTTTTATCCCACATATCGCCGAGTTGGCAAAATGTGTTTTTTCCGACAACCATTGTTTCTGTTTTGTTGCTGTTTTCCATTGTTTAAAATGCGGCGAAGAATTAAATTGAGCAAAACACTTGAAAAAGTTTGCATTCCCCCTCGCCACCCACATCTTCACCCGGGTAACGTGCACGGTTGCACCTGAAACTGCTCCAGAGTCGGGATGCAATTGAAAGTTGCTCCATGTAATCAGGTGTATGGAAGAGTCAAGGAAAAGAAAGAAGCGGGGAGCTCAGAAGACCGTCAATTTGCAAATGTATGCAAATGTGGCACTCTCCTATCGGAGTAGAGTCAGAGTGCCGGCATGGATTCTTGATGGGCAATGATAATGGCATACTTACTGTCCCGTCGCCGTCGTCAGTGGCGAAAATGCGACAACGAAGAGGGAAATGAGTGGAAAATTTCTTTCATGCATTTGGCTTCTTTTTTTTTTGCATACGTGTTGAAACTTTCAAGTGGCATGCCTAGGTATCTCCTTGCATTGTATATATGTCAGAGTTAGGAGGCCTTTAAAGATTTTTAAAGATGCACCAAGTGGTAGACAGAAAGATGCAACATGATGCATTGCGGGATAATTAATCGTCCTTGGCCTGAATGTGCATACTTTCATGTAATTTGATGGGAATTATGGAAAGTAAGCAACTTTTTCAAAGGATTCTTAAGTACCTACTTTCAGCAAAGATGAAAGATTGTCAAGACTGTTAATGAACTTCGATCCAAGCGCTTTCTTACCTAAGTGAACAGTCCGACTTTTTAAGGGGACATTGCGCTTGAAAGTATTTCTAGGTAGTTAGTACTGTAAGGCATCTGTCACCGCTTCAAATTAGGAAGACCAGCAATGAAAAATTTACTAGGTATTATATCCGTATCGCCACCTGCGGGCGCCAAGTTGGGAACTTTTTTCAACTTCCCCGGTCCTCCCGAATGGATTGAAATAATATGGATGCAGCCTGGATGCTGCATAAAGAGATGCGTTAGGAATCGAAAAACTAGTGCAGACAGCACTCGTAGAACAAAAAAAAAAAAGAGTAACAAGATTCGTATAGGTATCTGTACTTAAGAAAATTCCCACAACTGTGGAAAACATTGGATCCACAGAGTATAAATCTTCCCCGTTATAATGTTTAAGCTCGTAGAAAATCATAGGAAGTTAAGCAATAAAAACGCGAAGAACGTCGAGAGCATATTTTAAGGAACTGTCGGGTCTCAACTGACATCATAGCATATTAAACAGTCTGTTAAGGGGTATAAAATGGAAACACCTCCAATCTTTAAATCCAATACCGGAGTTTGATGGAAGATACTTTCAAATTTGGTCAGTTAATGAGTTAAGCCTCTCCAAAACAACCTAGGATAAATCCAAGTGGGGCACAATAAATCTTCTAGGTCGCAGTGCATTTAAGCCCTCTGCAAATTAATCATTCATTTGAAACTTGACACTATTGAAAATGTACTCGTATGGAGCATTTTCATTTCGTCCTACTAACTTACAGCTTCTAGACGAACTCTGAAAGGACTCCTTTGATATACATTAATTTAAACTAGATATATACCGGTTGTCAATGGAGCACCTATTTCCTTGAACTGGGGTATCTACGAGTAGTCCGTTAAGATGTTAGCAGGACCGAATTCGATCCAACTGCGAAAACTTTTGCCCCACAAGTCATTCGATTCTATTAACACTGCTTTCATAAAATTTCCATTTCGTGGAATAAATGACGACTTCTCGGTAGTACGTACTGTAAGAATAATTGCCACTGGGTCCCTGGAAAACATCTTATGAATCTAATTGCTTACAATGTTCACAAACACACAATAAATATTTATCCAGAAATCCATAAAAAAAAAGTTGTAAAAGTAACACCAGCTTAAAATATAAAAATACCTTTTGTCGGCACCATTAAGTTACCGAACTTTTATTTCCTGATATAAAGGACATTCGACGCAAATGTTGTATAAAAACGATGGGTGGTGAATTAAATACTGATTGATTCCCGTACTTCGACAAGGTGTTATTAATAAATTCAAATCATGTACCATGTCATGTGTGTGTAGTGGTAATGTATCGTGTTTGCCATTTTATATCCATGGTGTTTTTCTCTTTTCGTCCTATACCACCTCGATTTTTTATTGACATCCCTTGCAATTTTCAGTTCTGACATCAAATGGGATCAAATTGAAGGTTACTCTTGAATCTATTTGGTTTCCAATCCGAATGTTTATATCTTCATTAATCATTTAGAGATTTCATTCATTTTATATCCTAGCTGCGATATCATTGAACTGGGAAGAAAGCAAAAAAAAAAAAAGAAACTACAAATTGATTTCAGGATGAAGGTAGAGTGAAATAGGAAATTTATTATAGTGAATGAAGATTTTAATTTTTCAAAATGGGTTTTGTTTTAAAAATAAAAACAGCAAGCAAACATTGATTGCAAGTGGCATGGGTTTATGTTGAGGTTTTAGTGATAGAGGGGTATGCGAACACAGTGCATGTTCGGTCAAAATTTAATCACATTTTATTGATTTATTTTATGACTTTTCTCTGTTTATGGTTTCTCTGCGGTTCTATGAAGTCTGCAATAATATTTGACTCAACAAGAAAAAAACAATTTCCACAGCAACATTTTTTAAGATTAGACTCCAGTTTATCTTTATTCTATCTTATCTAGTCATATATATGGTCCTTTCACTTTAACCAGTATTACATATACATTTTCCTTTGATAGAGAAATCACAATATGCCAAAGTGTAGGTATAAATTGGTGTTTCAGACCAGCGTTTCTATATTATCCTTCCTTGTCCTTCACTACTTTTAATTAAAGCAAATTTGATTTGATGTATTATGGATATACGTCGCTTCTTGGTGAAGTAAGATTTAGCACGGAGTACAACAACAAAAAAATGACTGTCAACTACTTAAGCTTTTTTCTTCAGTCAAAATCGAGTTGGGATGTTTAGTTTGCGCTACTCAATTTCAGATGGCGCTGAAAAGAGCTTTTTATTCAATTTGATTCAAGTTGATTAATTCAGTAGTATTTCACAAATTTAAGTAAAACTTTTTCATACTTTTCAATTCCATTTCAATTCAATCACCAATCTTCAAACAATAAAAAAAGCTTTTAACCAGATTGACTGTTTCGTTTGAGAAGCTTTCACTTTGCTTTCCATAATTCTCACCAAAAAACGCCATATATGACAGAAAACTCCGAATCTACTTTACGGATTTGAATGCGGTTTTTTCCTAGAGGTTCAGGATTGATTTAGGATCCGTTTAAAATATTTCCATTTTCTGGTGGGTTATCTCAATTTTGATTGACTTTCAACTGTCTAGAACATTTATTAACAAAGCCATTGATATACATATACGAGTATCATCTTTGTATGTTCTCTGTAAGAAAATTTATAGCATAAAACAAATATTATTTACATGCTATCGCGTACACGATCAGTGGAGACCATTGCCACTGTCGGTGCTCAAGTGGCGCACAATGGCTCCTTTTGACATTTTTGCAAAATGTTTTACAGAGTGTTCCAGAATCTTCTGTCGAAATAAAACTTTCTCACTACAGGAGATAAACATAATGTTTTACTTTTAAAATATTCAAAAGTTCATGATTGAAGTAATAACAGGGTGTCTAAAAGCTAATTCGAGCAAAACAGTGGTGAAAAAAGTAAACGAACCAATTTTTAGGTGTATCAAAAGAGATTTTTTTTTTATTTTGTGGCACATCAGATTACATAGTAAAATATATCTGTGATTCGTATCAAAAAAAAATAAATCTGATTTCTTGGAAACTTTCATCAACATCTTGGGTAATGTCTAATAAGCTTATCATTTCTGGGTAGTATTGTGCTTTGAGATCTTTTTCGGTTCTGACATGCCTTAATGAAGAAATGAGTGGGTCCGATGAGGCTACAAGCATGTTGAAAGGTCTTTATTCTGCGGTACCCTTGAAACATTGCACGTATTTTGATATCTATACTTCCTGTAATCTTTTTTTTTGGATTCCTGAGCTTCTTCTAACAATTCTCCAATTGGTAACGATTGATACTCGATTGTATTTTGACTATGAGCCAAAAGTTAATGAAGAGTAGGTGTGAGTTGTTTTTCGAGATATTTTTGCTTTAATAACTCTGCTATTTTCTTCACATACTCTCGAAATTTATAGTGTTAATCTTTTCCCTGCAATTCAAAACATTAAGTATGACTTCAAGCCTCGTTATTACTTCCCTACTGAAACCAGTTATACGAGCAGTTGCCTCTGATTCTTGAAAAAATCTCCTCGAAGTATTTCCATCATTGGTCTTTCCAAATCCTTGTTTTGATCTGTATACATCGAGCCCAATCTCATCGCGAAAATTCTTTTGGATCTCCGGTTTTTTTCTTTTTTCTGCCTCCTTAATTCAAATACATTCATCAATATCCTCTCACTCTTGTCGAAGTGTATATGCAAGTTTCAAAATAAATTCCATGCATCTGATTCTTGCATGTAATGGAGAGATTACATATTCTTCCAATCATAGTTAAACATTTTAATTCAGTTCAGTAATCGTAATCCCTAAATTGTTATTTTATGAGAATAATTTGGAACAAAACCAATAAAAAATGTTTATTACTCATTCTAATAAAAATGAAAATTTGGATCTATAATTTTTTACAGCACCGCACGTCACCAATGAGAGAAAAAGAAAAAAAAAAATTTGGCTAACCCCCTCAAATGAAATCTCTCTAGCACAAAGTTCCCGCAAGTTTCCGCACCTGAGTTTTTCAGTATATATTTAAAATATTTCCCGTCGGACTCAGGACTTTTGCGGGTTTTTTTTTTAACTCAACCTAAGGTCTTAAAAGTGTGCCGGAAATAGTGTTTCAAAAACATTAAATTAAGCAGTTTTAAAAAAAAATTCCTACAGTTTTGATTTAACAAATGAACAGATTTATCACACAAAATGAAGAATCTAGGCAATCTAGGCAAGACAAATCAGATCTAGGCAATATAACACCCAAGTGAGCCTAGCGACACATATACTACCATAAAAACCCTCCCACAAGTGTGCATGCGAGTCCGTGGGTTGACACGACTGGAGATCACCGGTGTCATAAAAGAAAGATCAAACAATACTAAAACAGGAGCATGCACGTGTCAAACAACAAACACCATCGCAATATGGTGCAAAAATTGTATTGCAAAACTGTATCATTATGATAATACTTGCAAAAAGGAAAGGCACTACCCCGCCAGGCACTACCACTGCTGTGCATGGTACTGATCCTGGACCGAGCAGAAATGTTCGGGTCAGAGCTATACGGATTCCGGGGGCTAGCAAAATAATGAAACAGTTTGAACGCAATTTAAGGGTCGCGAGTTGGAACGTTGGAAGCATGACCGGTCGAAGTTACGAGCTGGAAGAGATGATGAATAGAAGGCGGGTGGACATCTTGTGTGTCCAAGAGACGAAATGGAAAAACACCGGGAATCAGGCGCGTTTCTTGGACGTTAGGACAAAAGATTACAAGATGTTCTACTACGGAACGGAAAAGGCTAGGAACGGAATCGGTATCATCCTTGCGGCAGAGCTACTTGGAAACGTCTTGAGCATTTTGAAGTCCAGCGACCGTTTGATGTCTCTCAAACTAGTAATACAAGGAGAGGTGTGGAATATTGTCAGTGCATATGCTCCCCACGATGGGTACAATCAGAGAGATAAAGATGCATTTTGGCTAGATTTCCACAATCTCCTTAAGGACATCCCAAAGGAAGAATTTCTGTTTGTTGGAGGAGATTTGAATGGACATGTCGGGAAATCAAACGAAGACTATGAAGACTGCCATGGAGGACTAGGATATGGCACCAGGAACCTTCCTGGTGAAGACATCCTAAGCATGTGCAAATCACACGGTCTTATCGTGTTAAATACCATGTTCATCAAACAAAGCCGACACCTGATCACTTACAGCAGTGGTGGAGATGAAACTCAGATTGACTACCATTTGGTAAGCAGTTTCATGAAGCCTCGGATAAAAGATTGCAAAGTGATCCTGGGAGAGGCAATCGCTCGACAACACTGTCTCCTGCTAACAGAAATTTTTATGAAAACACCGAAGAAAAGCAAACAAACAAGGGTCTCTGAGAAAATCAAGTGGTACAATCTGGACAAAGAAAAAGGCGAGGCTTTTGTTTTCGTAATGAAGAATTACCTCTCTCACACCATCAACGGAGCTGAGGATGAAGAGTGCAGAGCACAAAATATGTGGGATTCCCTACAGCGAATTGCTTAAAGAAGGCCAAATCACTGCTAGGAGCTTCAAAAGGCCACCATCAACACGCCAAAGAAACATGGTGGTGGAGTGATGAAGCTAAGAAAGTGATAAATGAGAAGAAAGCGGCTTTCAAAGCTTGGTCAAAGTGCCCCTCTAATAATAGTGACGAAACAGCTCGCCTCGAAATGGAATACAGATGCTGCAAGAAAAAAACGAAGAAGAAGTGCGCTCAGCTTCAAGCAGAGAGTACGGAGGGCCTGTATCGGGAGCTGGAGAAAATATTTTCCCCGGTTGCTGATGCAAACCAGGCTATCCAGGAGCTGCGAAGACACAATATGAACAAGAGTGCCACTATCTTCAAAATAGCCGCCCAAAGAAGGAAGAATGCTCAGGAGATTCGTTCGCCAAAGTTCATTAGCAATGCTCATGGCCAGCTTCTTGTGGATGACGACAAAATTCTGCAGAGGTGGCGGCAGTATTGTGAAGAGCTTTTGAATGAACAGTTTCCCCGGCCATACTTTCCAAGAGCCACCCCTAACTGTGAAGAAATACCCGACATTACAGTCGAAGAAGTTAGTGAGGCGGTCAAATACTTCAAAAAACGAAAAGCGATTGGGCCAGACGAAATACCCTCTGAGTTCTGGAAAAAGATGGGAGATATCGGGTTCAGATGGCTCAGAATTCTCATCTCCAAATTCGTGAGAGGTGATCCAATGCCGAATGAATGGAGGGAAAGTTACCTTCTCCCTGTATACAAAGGGAAGGTTGATACGCGAAACTGTGATAACTACCGTTCAATCAAGCTGATGTCACATACCATGAAGATCGTTGAGCGGGTATTAGGTGGCCGACTGCGAAAAATAATACGGCTATCTGATGATCAGTGCTGGTTTGTCTCGGGTAAATCAACCACAGATGCAATCCAAAGTATAAGGATCATAATGGAAAAACATCGTGATTCCTTAAGGGATTTGCATATTGTATTGGTTGACTTTGAAAAGGCATTCGACAGACAACCACGAGATCTGATATGGGTGGCGCTAAGACATCGAGTGGTTCCAGAAACCTATGTACAGATGATCATGGACATGTACGAAGGAGCAAAGACAAAAGTAAGATGCCACGCTGGAGTAACCGAAGAGTTCCCAATCAAAGTCGGGGTACACCAGGGAAGCGTTTTAAGTCCTTTGCTCTTTATTACAGTCCTTGAATATCTGCTTGAAGGTAAAGTGATGGACCCCAAGGTACATCAGTTATTCTTTGCTGACGATGGAGCCATCATAAGTGAGGATCCTACATCCCTGCAACGAGCACTTGATGTGTGGGTGGACGTTTTGGAGGGAAATGGGTATCGCATTAGTTCAAAAAAGACAGAGTACTTGTGCTGCCCATTCTCTGATCCACTCAGGCCTATTCCAGACATTTATTTGAATGGAACAGTGCTTCCCAAGTGCGAAAAGTTCAAATATCTGGGATCTATGATCAATAGCAAAGCAACTTGTGATGACGACATCAATCATCGTGTAAGCGTAGGGTGGATGAAGTGGCGAGAAAATTCCGCTATCTTCTGTGACAGAAAAATGCCCCCTAAGTTGAAAGGAAGGCTCTACACCGCAGTTGTACGTCCAGCGCTCACATACGGTTCACAATGTTGGACGATGTACAAAAAGTATGAGAGTAAATTAACGGCAGCTGAGATGAAGATGGTTCGCATGACAGCAGGAGTGACCAAGCTTGATCGAATAAGAAGTTCGAAGATCCGTGGAAGCTTTCACATCAAGGAAACCATCGTACACAAATTAGAGCGTGACCGGCTCAGCTGGTATTGCCACGTTCAAAGAAGAGATCATTTGAACCCTGTTAAAAAGGCAATATCTATGCACGTTCCAAAGACATCGCGATGTAGGAGGTAGGAGGCAGGCCTATAAACGCCTGGATCAGACAAATGCGACGACATCGGCATTTCATTGGCCTCAGTAACCGAGTGATCCAAAATCGGCAGGCCTGCCGATATTTTCTGAGGTCAAATAGGCGAACCCCATAGGCGGATCGGTAGAAATGCGGTGAAGTGGGAGGGTTGTGATCCCTTGTTTTCAGATCATGGCCTCGCTGATAAAAGGAAGAAGAAGAAGAAGAAAATGAAGAAGAAATGGTTTTTTGAAATGGTTTGTCAAATTTTTACAGTCGTTGTACTTTCCGTGCTCGCTGCTGTAAATCCAAGTATGGAATACACGTGGGTTTAGTTTTAAACAAATCCCTTTATTCCGAAAATCAGCAATATCTTGCAGCTGCAATTTTGCACAACGTTTAACAAATAGTTAAGGTCTAAGATCCTCTTCACTGCATCAGTTAATTTTTTTTTTTAATTTTGAGACTTCATATCATTTTTGGTATATTTTTTTTAACCGAAGGTCAAAGTTGTCCAACTTTGAAGAGCTCTAAAAATCTTGTGTTTGAAGCTCTGTTTATTTTTTTTTTTCTTTCAATTAACACATCGAGCATTTGGATTTTGCCACGACTTTTAGCATTCCTTTCCTGAGACCTTCTTCTGTCTCAATACTCGCTCATACTCGTAATTATAGTTAGTCTTTTATATGGTATAATTACGAGTATGAGCGAGTATTGAGACCTTCTTCTGTCTCAATACTCGCTCATACTCGTAATTATACCATATAAAAGACTAACTAACCCGTGCTCGCGTTGCTCCGCCCGCATTTTAGTTGAAGGTCATTTACTTATTTTTGAAATATAATTGTGAAGATGGGTTTAGTGGTCAATGAAAGCAAAACAAAATCTATGCTGTCTACAAAAAAAAGGCACCCAACATCGGCGTCTTGGACAGTACGTCACAATAGATAGATATAAATCCTCAAATTATACCAGTGGAGAGATTAAACGAATAATTACTCATGCCAGCCGCTGTTTCTATGGACTAAGAAGTTAATTGAGCAACAAAGCCTTATTTCGAACTACTAAGGTAACTCTGTTTAAGACACTCATCATCACAGTCTTGCTGTATGGCGCAGAGGCATGGACTTTATCAAAATCAAATTTGTATACCCTTGCTTGCTTTGATAGAAAAGTTCTTCGAGTGATCTTTGGTCCTGTCTGCGTAGACGGCTAGTGGAGGAGAAGGTACAATGCCGAACTATACGGCCTATACAATGACATCGACTTACCGAAGATTTAAGTAATCAGGGAATAAAATGACAGAATTATGTAGAGCGCAGCGTTCCAGCCCGGAATATCTTCGAATCCACCCCGAATGGATGGCGCAGTAGAGGTGTACCTCAATCAACTTGGCGTGCGCAACTGGAGGCAGCTGGCACGTAACCGGGCTGACTGACACCCCGAATGGATGGCGCAGTAGAGGACGACCTCGCGGCAGATAACGCAAAGAAGTGGAGAGGGACCTCAACCAACTTGGCGTGCGCAATTGGAGGCAGCTGGCACGCAACCGGGCTGACTGGAGAGGTTTGTTGGTTGAAGCCCAGGTCCACCCTGGATTGTATCGCCCCTAAGTAAGTAAGTTATGAGCAGTATTAGAATCCGTTCCACGTAGCATGCGCCTTTGTCGAAATTTACCCTTCTTTGTCGTTAAAATCATGGTTTCTATAATTATGTCCATTTAGTTTCCTTCACCTTCCCAAAATTTGTGAGACTCTTTTTAAATACAAGAAAAGATTCCGTTATTGTTTTGTCTTAATAAATAAAAACGTAGATTCTTTTTAAATCATAATTTGAAGAAAAATAACTTTATTTGGTGAATCTCCTGAAGGACGGACAAGCGCTGTGTAGAGAAAAAATTGGAAGTGAAAGCGCTGGTAAAATACACTTGATATTTTTGAATATTTTACGTGCACCAAGAGCAAAAACGCTGCCTGGCGTAAAAGTAACTTTAACTAAACTATCTTAAAGGCACATTTACATTACAATAAATTGCTTCTTCTTATAAGTAGGTACTGATTGATACCTAGAGTGTCTTGTCGGCTACCCCCGTTGATCTTACCTAGAAATAGCTTAGAACGAAGGCAAGCGAGACAATAGCAACAGCAAAGGTTGAATCGGAACAGAATATGAAATTTATAACTCGGAACTGCCTGAGACCGGAAATAATATGAAGCTTAAACAGTGGCACTCTGACAAATAGATGGTTATAACAGTTGTCATGTAGCTGTTTCCTTACCAAATATTCAAAAAACCGTAACACAGTGCATTCTCTTTTCAGTAAGGAACCACTATTTGATCTGTATATCCATTTGATATGAACATTCTAATAAAAGTGTGGGGAGTTCTAGAACCTGTCTAGGCTATGAAGCGAAGTTGAGCCCTTTCCCGTAGATTTCCCAACTTTCTATTTCCTCGCTGGAAATTCCCAAACTTCCCTTGCTGGAATTTTTCTTTTATGAAAAGATCTAGCTTTTTCGCTGTCATATTTTTTCCACGGCTGGAAGTTCAGAACCGGATACTGTAGCGTCTTCTAAATTTCTTATTTGTTTTGGGTTTTTCGGCGCGCGCAACAATATATTGGAAACATTAATAAACTTATTCTTCTAGCGATAAAGTATTCTTACAACTCAATTCAAAAATATGCTAGTACTCAAAAAGCCATGTATGTATGTATGTAAGGTGGACATACCATCAAAGAAACCTTTGAAAAACCTTTTTAAAAACAATTGAGAAACATTTCGAAAACCATTGTGAAATATTTCACGAACAGAAAAAGCACATTCCTTACTTTCTAAATATTTCTGAAAAGTTTGTTCAAAGTTTTTGAAATAATTTGGAAACATACGGATATGTTCGGTTTTGGGATATGTATGCAAGTTTTGTTTCTCAAATGTTTCCCAAATGTTGCTTAATTCTTTTTCAATTTGTGAAGGAGAATTTTTTTTTCTTTCTCATGTGCACGTGCAAAAGCTGTAGCTGCTATGAAAGACGAAAATTGGAGATGTGGACATAAAAATTAGACAAGCATGGCTCTGTTAATGCTATGTTTTTCGTGTCGATCATTCTTGTTTCCTCAAATAGTTGGAACAATAAAGGTTTCTTAAATGTTTGTAAAATATATTTAAAACAACTAGGAATTAATTTGAAAACAAATACACCAACTCCCAACTTTAAGCTTTAAACTTCGACACAGTCAAGGAAAATGGACTTCTTATACGCAAGTTTTCTGACGCAGACCGAATAAGTATTTACAGTCAAATCCAGTATAGTCTTGAAGCACACAGAACTGTGAAATGAATCTAATTGAATGGGAAATGAATTTTCCGTGGATGATAAAAGGATTCTGAATCGAAGAAATAGATCTAATTGTTGCTACTTTTTTGCTTTGTAACTATTCATCATTTTTAAGCGGCAACCCCACACGTAGCCGTTCTATTAAGAAAAAGATATATGGAGTAAATAAACGTTTGTTGTGCGCAACTGATGATATATAAATACATGCTCTTTGAACCCTTCTACATTCATTAAAATTGTAACCGAGTACCTGACCTTCATGTATATTCTTTTGAGGCCTTGAAGCGATTCTTCTAGAATATGCTGCTTGTAGATCAACAATCAACACCTGTCTTTGCTGTACTAATCAAGTTTTTGGTTATCAGTACTTTGACGAGATTGAAAAAGTTCAACCCCTTTTTTTAAACGTATTTTTAGGCTTCCAATATCAATTCCGACATATGCAATACACGTCGAATCTGGGCTTCCTAAAATCTACTTAATGAATTTGAAAGCTAATGCCAACATCATCAAAGTTATGCAGAGTACTGCTACCAACCTGCAGTAACAAATAATAAAATATGCGCTTCAATGTAGGTCTAATTTTGGTTTAGCTAATATCATCATTAATAATAATTACCAAGCCTGTTTTACGATTGTATTGTAAGGGTCAACAAAACATTTTACCGGCAGTGTTTGAGCAAAATTCGAGAGTCTTCAACTAGAATGATCTACATATAAGGAACTAAACTACACGCTAGGTGTTAACAGCTGTTAATTATCTAACATTTTAGATCTTAACTACACCCCACACAGACACGATGTCCGAGCAACTTGTCGCCTTTGTAATAGTTATAAAATTGAAGATGGCTTCCACTTCCTACCAGTAAGTAATTTTCTTCTAGAAATTCGAAGGTTAAGCTTTTCTTAGGGCTCCCGCAAAAAAACGCTTACCAATTATAAATAAATATTTGGCGCAACAGCTCGTTGAGTACCAGGGCCTAGCTTCTCGCAACCACTCATGTTGTGTGCGTTATATTTTTCACACGAATGGAAGGGACCTACAGTTTATTGTCGTATCCGAAGGGCGATTTGAGAAGCTTTTTCGTGACAACAATACTCTCGGATGTTTGTCAGACGCTCGCGACAGGTGGGACCGTGAAAATTTGTTTGGTATTTTCTGGGATTCGAACTTGGAAACTCACGCGCAGTGATCCTACACCTTATCGCTATTGTAATCATGCCTTAAGCTATCGTAACAGTTTTTTAGATTAAAAACAAAATTCAGATACATACAATTCGTTGATTCATTAAGTCACTTGGCATTTATGGATGTACTATTGGTTAATGTATTTTTTTTTTTTTAATTCATTAATACCTCGACCTTTTCTATTTCTTTTTATTAAAGCAGGCAGCAAATTTTGTCATACTATTTTTTTCTTTTATATATTGACTATAATTATAAATTAATGTTAAATAATGAAATTATAATAATAATAAAAATAATACACGCAAAACCGCGTCTGCAGATAAAAAGGAAATTATTGTTATTGCTGCTGGCAATCAATTGATCCGCTCTAGTATTGTCCCTTGTAAGATATGTTTTTACAAGGAGGGCACCTCCCAACCATGTAAACGAAGGAAGTAAGACGGACGGACAATGGAGTAAGCCCCGCATGCTGCCTTGATCAATCAGAATCAAAAGACAAGATAAGACTAGGCGAGGCACTCTTCGGGGAAGAGAATATGTGGTTAAGCTTGTGACCTTGTCAGTGATCTAAAGCAATTCAAATGTAGCTTCGACTAGCTGGTAGTAGTTCTGAGGAATGCCTATATCCCTGTAGTATCACGATAGACTTGGTAAGCGTGTTTGTACTCTGATGCCGACAGACACTCCAGTTACACCTTACGTTTGGTGGTGTATACAAATATAAATAGAGGGAATTGTGCTGGCTGGTGAAGATTGTTGCTTAAGGAACGTATGTAGAATTGTATGAAAAACTGAAATGCAATTAAAAAGGTTTAAGAGTCAACCAAATATTTCCAAATTATTTCCAAACCATCTACTCTCCACTCTCGATATTTTCAAAACATTAATAGCCATAATAAATTTTTCAATACCTTTAGGACAAAAAAGTGAAGCTGTTTATATGTAGATAGCCTATATAAAACAATATATGTATATATGTATATTTGCTGTTAAGTCAATTTGGACCTATACCTCTACATACATATTTCAGGCTCTTAATCACCTTCTAAGTTAATTACTTTTCTATTGGGAGCATTTTAATTATGCGTTAAACTCCGCACAAGGTTACGTACTGACATTTAGAGATTTTTCTTGTGCCATTCTCATGGGATTAAGGTTAATAGATAATGAATACCTACCTAAAGCGCGCAAAGTGGAAAATGATAAAATAGGTATTCAGCGCAGCGCCCACAAATACACATAAAACAAAACTTAACAGCATTGTATTCACTCATTCAATAAGAGGATACTTTTAATTAAACAAATTAGTAAGGGTGCTAAAGAGGATTCTAACTAAAAAGCATCTATCATGTACATTATCCTGGCATTCATGTCAGCTTCTTGATAAATGGTAATGAACACACACATAAGCTGAACATATGCCACAATGCCGAACCAAATAGGTATATATTCGTACAACTGGGTGCAAGGTGATGTTTTCGCAAAACCAACGTTGGTGGGTGTTTCTCTATTTAATGTGAAATAGGTTAACTGGGGGTGAGAAGCTCCATTCATATAGAGACACGAGAAGGAGAAGAATGGAACGAGAATGCCACATGTGCAGGGGATTAATAGAGAATTTACGTGATGAGTTTGGAGTACTTTAACACTGAAAGTGGAAATGTTCATATGCTTGTTTCAAATTGACGTCTCTACTCTTTACAATATCCTTTGGTTTTTTTTTTAAATCTGTTACAAAAAGAGAGAAAATTCTTTTTGGCTAATCCCCTTTCGAGATGAAATGGAAAAAGAGAGAAAATGGTAAATGTCCGAATCCAAGCGATTTTTTTCTTTCAGGAATTATAAAGGAATCCCATTTTATTATTGCTGAGTAAGGTTGCAGAGGATTTTCCAAAAACCAATGCTCTTTGTTTCTCAGAAGAAGGATGAAAAGAAAGGTTTTAAAAATTCCCTACATGTGCTTAAATTATTAACGTAATGGGAGAAGTCCGCAGAAGGGTATGGTAGGATAGGAACCATTAAAATGCTGTAAGATGGAGACCACTGAGAGGAAGGGATGTCTGATTCTGTTTTTTTGATTGACGTACTTATTTGGATTTTTCCACTACTTTCATGTTATATTATACATGAGTAGGGTGCTTTTTTAAGAATACTTTTAACATGATTTAAGATACATAAAACCGTATTGCGCGCATTTGGGTACACCCACTTCATTTAGTTGACCATATTCTACAATATAGTTAGCTGCATATATCAGCAACGTAGTCCAATGGAGGCTAAAACCATTTGAAGTGCTGAAAACCACTACCTTACAAGTAACAAATATATTTAATTGCTGATTACTTGGCCATAACTCATGTTAAAGATCAGTCGCTGTACATATTATGCTGGTCTTTCACTATTGTCCACACCATTCCTGTCGTTGATCCTTTTTAGTGACCACTTGTCCCTTTTTGGCTTCTTAACCACTAGGAGCCTTCTTTCTCCAATTTGCTAAAGCCGATTTTGATTATAGGCTAATAGTGGGAAATACGTGAAAAGTGCAAGTAGGTTGCAGAAATAGCAAATTTCCATAGGCTACTGTGCTGCATATATAGGTATGCACTACTTCAATCCATGCTTGTGATTTTTGAAAACGAGGGTCTGACGGTGAACAATGGCGTGGGAGACCGTAATGATAACGGTGAGCGGTTTGTGGACGGTTGTGTCATCGGAGGTACGCTGTTTAAGCATAACACCTGCCACAAAATCAGTTGGGTCTCTACTGATAGGCAACGAACATCCAACCAGATCGACCACATTGCGATCAGTCGCCGCTTTAGAAATTGTCTCCTGGACGTCCGAAACAGACGTGGAGCTGACGTCGGACTAGAACGAAATCACCATCTTATGGTAGCTCATTTACGCCTTCGTACTGCATCCGTCAACAGCAACCGCTCAAACCTACTTAACATCACCAGGTTTAATATCGACAGGCTCAAGGTTCCCCAAGTGCGCCAACAGTTCAGGGACCATCTTGCCTTAGAAGCAGAAGCAATCAGGAGCATAGAGAACATGGATGACCACTGGAGTGCTGTGAAAAATGCTTTTGCGACTGGGGCACGCACGTATGTCGGTAGAGAGTAGAGTAGAGAGAACCGAGCTTGAAGCCCAATACCGTGCGAAGAAGAAAGAAGTGCAGCGTAGTGTGAGACGTGACAAACGTCAATATGTCAACTCACTGGCCTCAAGGGCTGAAGAAGCAGCGAGTAGGTGCGACAGTAGGACTGTTTATAGCATCACTAAGGAGCTCATCGGTGGTCGAAACTCCAAACAACATCCAGTGATGAGTCTAGACGGTAACCTTCTGATTTCGGATGAGGATTAGCTCACTAGATGGAGAGAACATTTTGCTACAGTGCTAAATCACATAGACGATGGCGGTATGATCTCGAATTCGAATGAGCAGCTCGAAGCAACAAATTCCCGAATTCGCACCGCACCTCCCAGTAAAACCGAGATAATAACAGCAATCAAGTCCCTCAAGAAGAACAAGGCGGTGGGTATTGATGGCATCCCTGCCGAGCTATTTCCAGCGGCGCCAAATACATCGGCAGATTTGCTGCATCCCCTAATACGGAGAGCTTGGGATAGTGAACAATTTCCACAGGAGTGGAAAAGGGGGATGATCATTAAGCTTCCAAAGAAGGGTAACTTGATAGAGTGCGGTAACTGGAGAGGTATATGTGTTCTTTCAGCTGTAGCCAAAATAATAGCTAGAATAATTCTACAACGAATTAAAGAACATTTAGATTCAACTCTCGATGTCGAGCAGGCAGGCTTGCGCGCTGGATCCTCCTGCATCGACCACATAAACACCTTACGGATCATAATCGAACAATGCGTTGAGTATAGGTCTCCCCTACATTTACTGTTTATCGACTTCGAGAGGGCTTTCGACAGATTGAATCGAGATGCTATCTGGTTGGCCTTGCACAGGAGAGGCATTCCAGTAAAACTTATAGCTATTATCAAGGCTACATACGAGGGCGGTAAGTGTCACGTCGTGCACAATGGTAAGGTGTCGGAGGATTTTGAAGTCCAAAGTGGAGTACGTCAAGGGTGCATACTGTCCCCACTATTGTTTTTGGTGGTTATCAGCGATGTACTCCGTGCAGCATTGACGGAAGGCAACTATGGAATTCGTTGGACTATGACATCTTACCTTAAACACCTAGATTACGCTGACGATGTTTGTCTACTTTCACATCGGATAATGGATCTTCATCTGATGGCCCAAAATCTAGAAGCTGAGGCAAACAAAGTGGGGCTAAAAATAAACACAGCCAAAACAAAAGCCCTGAGCACTTCTTCTAACAACCGCGCTCAACTTTACATTGCCGGACAGGAAGTCGAGAAAGTTGATAACTTTTTTTATTTAGGACGTGTGGTCTCGGCTAATCGCGGTGGCACCGAACTGGATGTGTGCAGCAGAATCGTGAAGGCTAAAGCTGCGTTCGGAATGCTATCCAAAATCTGAAGAAGTAATGTTATCAGCTTAAGAACTAAGCTACGACTGTTCCGCTCCAACGTAGAATCAGTGCTGCTTTATGGGTGCAGTACTTGGAAGGTGAACACCATTAACACACGAAAGCTGCAAGTCTTTGTAAATAAATGCTTAAGAATCATCTTGAGGATTTTTTGGCCGAACCGCATCTCTAACGAACAACTTTATCTGAGAACGGGCCAAGAACCTATAAGCATTACTATACGAAGAAGAAAGTGGCAATGGATTGGACACACCCTATGGCGCGAAATACGCCATGCAGTGGAATCCGCTCACCCAGGCAGGCAGAATAGCGGGACGCCCTTGGCAAACATGGCGCAGAACAGTTGAGGAGGAATCGAGCTCTTTAGGAATGAGTTGGAGGCAGCTCAAACGCGTTGCAGAACTTCGAACACGATGGCGCGCAGGCGTGGTTGACGCCCTATGCCCCCCGAGGGGTTAAAGGATCTAAGTAAAGTAAGTAAGTAAATAATAATAATAAAGATAATTATTTAAATTAATTAAACTAAACTTCATGCCACATAGACATGTGTTAGAAGGTGATTATAGCCTTTGCAGCTTCCGTAAAAAGGAGGATATCGACTACGTTATTGGAAAATGGCCGATTCTGAAAGAAATAAGGACACCCTACTTCGACAATAATTTCTTACAATATCTTTTGAATGATGCCAATTGGGCGCTGCTGGTGAAATGCTGTACAAGCGCCTTGACGCGAGAATCTTTAGCGATCATTTCTGATTATTCGACCCAAATTTTGTTTTAACTAAACTAAAAGCCCCAGTTTCATAAACTAAGTAAGAGTCCAGTGTCCCCTTATGATTCTTATGGTATCAACCAGGCCTACGCGCTATCGTGTTCAGTTCCTGGGGATGTGCTTCGCCTCCATCTAGCTCTTTCACAGTTGTCGAGATTCATTTTCAATTTTTGTTTGTACCACGTCATACCAACATAATATTTATATATGTACATATATTCATTTTTCAAATAAATGCAAAATGAAAATTGTACTAAAAGCTTACTTTATATGAATAAGCAATCTATTAATCTACAAACTGAAATGTTAACACTCATCAGCAAATGAAAAATAAAGACATACAGAATTGAAAACAAAAATATTAGTAACAATGCTTCGAACTTGTATCTACTCGTAGGTAAATAAAATATATGAATGTACAATAAAAATATTCTTCTTCTTCCTTTTATCAGCGAGGTTATGATCCGAAAATAAGGGATCATAACCCTCCCACTTCACTGCATTTCTACTGATCCGGCTGTGGGGTTCGCCTATACAATATTATTAATAATAATAAACAAATGCATACAGAAATAAACAAATAAAATAAACAATTAACAAATAATTATATGTATTCAGAAAAAAGGGTAAATAAATACATATTATATTATTATATAATTAAAAAAAAAAGAATAAATTGTAATGTATTTAATATGTTCAAAATAAATAAATCTTAGAAATGAATTTATAACTTTTATTTCATCTTTGCTAGGAATTTGCTGACTATTGCCTGTGGATTATTGTACCATGTACCATTTTGTTCAATTTTGCATTAATTTTACAGTTGTCTCTTATGACATTCATCTAGCCTTATTATGTCCTTAAATATTTAACAAGATTCTCTAGTCTTTTTCGTGTCAATGGTATGGTATTCTATCCCTGCATTGAAGAGCGCAACCTACACCCAAAGTATCTCAAAGGTCGAAATCTCAACACCCATTACCTCTTCACAGTTTTGAATAATTTCTCCCATTGATGTCAACTACGGTTTCCTTATTAGTGCACGCTATGTTATTCGTCATACGAGTATATTTACGTCGCGCTCTGACGTCTTAAACGCACATGTACTCGTATATTGCTAGCCACTTTTGGATGGCAATGTATGTACATATGTAATTAATTGCGTTTCGTTATACGAGTATCTCTGCAGTCTCTTTTTATTTTCTTCGTTTGTGGATTAACTGATAGTGAAAGTTAAATTGTGTCTTCTCTTATGTACATATACCTAATCATGTATTTAAAATAAATCGATTGAAATCGGTTCAACTTGAAACTGTGCCTAGCCATATGAAAGAAGTATATGATAACGTAGACGGCTTATGTACTGATTTCGCTCCCGGGGCCAATTTTGATCTTGTCTTGTTTTTTTGGAATTGGATACGATGCGATACAATGCAGATAATTGTGCGGTAGCACACATTTAGTAGTCGGACGTGTAATTTAAATTGAAATCATGACGAGGAGAGCATCCAATATGTGTTTCTGAAAGATGTGGGTCAATTTGTTTGGGATAAATAGGAATTGGTTGTTTTGATTCGATTTGTGGGGCTTGTTTTCAAATGAAATTGATTTCGTTTTTTTAAGTGATGAGGTTAATTTGTATTTAAATATTGCTTGAAAATACTTTCATAAGAATGCCCTATTAAATTTGATTTATTTTCTTTTTTTATTTCAGGTGAGTTGTGTTCGAACTGCAATGGTTTCTATGGATTTAAATTCATGCAGTAAGTTGTATCGTAAGACTATTTATTGCAAACGACGGATTCTTTCTGTGGCAGTTTAAAGAAAAAGACTTCAAAGTACTGAACCAATAGCCACATCAAGAATATACTTTAATCTAGATCAAAACCTAAAAATACCATACATATCCTGCAGCATATGATCATTTTTTCCCGTCCCAAATTGGCGTATGAAAAACATGTGAGCTTTTAAAAGAAAATCAATCAAGCTCGTGGTATGGAATTTAGTTATGGAAGAAGTTAACAATCGTATAGAAGAACTGTCTTAGAAAAACTGTTTGGAAATATTGGAAAGATGTTTCTGTTGACGAAGACATTAGGCATTTAGCCAAAATTGAATAGCAAAAATGTTTTTTTTTTTGCCGAGAGCAGGTGAAAAATCTTCTAAAAACACCATAAGGCCCGGCCGCGCGCGTTAAAGGCCCGACCGAGAGGTTTGCCAAAAAAAACAAAATTTAATTTGCAGAGTAATGCTGTGTTTGACTTTATTTACAAGACTTCGACTTAGGATTATTTTACATTGCGTTTTATACCTTATTTTATGCTTACTTTACAATATTTGGAATAATTCTATGGGAAAGTGCATTGACTGAACAAAGTGTAATCAGATATTCATTTTATGCTTACTTTACATTAATTAAAGACAAATTCTATGGGAACGGGCAGTGAAATTGGATAATAATAAGTGCAAGATAATTTAAATATAATAAATGCAAAAAAATTAAAAGACAATTTCAATGTGTGCAAATGTAAGTAATGCAAGGTAAACAATAATAATAATAAAATATTAGTTAGGCTGTTATGGATACGTAACTCGCGCGCTTATGGTAGTATGAAATTTGTAATCATTAAAAAAGCACCTCTCTTCAAAATTAATACTACAACTAAGCCGGCGCTTATCCAGCAGTTTTATTTTCGCTTAAGAGATTCGTGATTTTTGGAATAAGAGGTTCGTATGTAATTAAAAAGAAATGTAGAACTTTAGACAGGTTAAATTTAATAAAAGTTCTTGCGTTTTTTATGACCGGCATATACTATGACGCGAGATCAAAAGGTTTTGTCCTTTGCAGACGACGAATTGAATTGTTCGCGTCAAGTAGTTGAGTGACAGAAATTTTGTTATCTCTTCGACGACGCTGGGATTTCCCAGATATCGATGAATATCTTCGTTACGTACGGTGAGTTAACTATCGTTCTAAGAACTTTATTTTCAAAAGTCTGTATGATGTTTCTATTGCTTTTCTTGGTACAACCACATAGGTAGTTGTATACCATACGTCCATACTGGCTTTAGCACTTGCTTATAGATAAGCAGTTTGTTATGTAGGCTCAACTTCGAATGTTTTCCGAGTAGCCACTACATTTTTCGGTACTTGTTTATTGTTTGTATGACAAAAAAGTTGCCTACAAAAAAGTGGACGCCCCCACATATTATAATTTATATTCAACCTAAAAAAAATCTTCTATATAAGACTGAATTATGGCCATAAACAAATTTATGAAAATGTACAAAAAAAAAGGTAGATGACCGGAATATCCAAATAAAATTCAACCAAATAAATGGTCAAACTACTGGGTGTTGACTATTTAGTTGGAATTAAAAAAAAAAAAAGAATTCCAAGTACAGCGCTCATTCGTCAAGATTGTGCAAACAGAGAATATTGTTAATGGAGTTTGAAACCTTATTTGGTGGGACCATATACAATGGTGGCATTAAAGTTAGGCATGTAAGTATGTGTGTCCGAACACTACAGAGCCCAAGTAAATAGAAAAGCCAATCTGGCTGTGTTGTTCGTTAATTATAAAAATTCATTATATTTCCCAGGGTTAATTGTAGGAGATGCCTTTCTTTATAGCTATGTATAAATTCGGTTACAATACTTCCACCAAAGACTACAGACTGTAATATACATATATGTACCTGTATAGCTGGGCATCCACGATCACTCATGAATGGCATTCCCGGTGTGAGCGAATGGTGAATGGGACTGCGTGTCAGAGTGCACATTCATGCGCGAAGGAATTCAAAAATGTTTAAATTCCGCATTCATGCATGATAGTGGATTCCATTCCGATGAGTGTCATTCTTTCTTCATTTTGCATTTGAATGTCGACGCACGCGGACAGAGGAGGAGGAACTGAGGAATGTCATTCGTCAATGATAGTGGATGGTGAGCAGAAAAAAAAAAAAACGATCACGCCGGGAATGGCATTCATAAGAGATCGTGGATGCCCAGCTTATATCTCCTAGTTTGGTTTCCTAACTACTGATCGGTTATCATGAAGTGGGGTATTAAAAAAATCTTACAGCTATAAGTGCGGAAAATATGATAACTAAAAATGCTAATTTTTGAATTACAACAACAGCTCGGGATTAAAAAAAAAGTTAGTTTATCATGATATAAATCGATTTGTTCAATCTTCTGAGTAAGAAGACAGATCAAGAAGTGTTAATCCGCGTGTTGTCCGTACGAACGTGGTTGTAAAAGCTGTACGTACAAAATGTTCACCGTCAAGAAAGTTGTTAATAAAAAAAAAAACAATAAAATGTATGTAAGGACAAAAAATACACTTCCTACGGTTCAGCGCGGCCATCATCCTTCTACGGTAACGGTTTGGTAAGGGGATCCCATCAAGATGTTGCGGCTCTGTATTTTTTGTGAAAAAGCAGCCAAAACTGGGACAAAGATGAACCAAGAAGATGTCCTATAAGGCGTTGTTAAAGGCTTGCCGAAAACCATTTTCAATGACGTAAGTCCAACAAGACTCTCCTTCAATATACAAAGCCAAAACAACTGAGCAGTGGCTTAGAATCAATAATCCTTCTTTTATTACATCCGAGGATTGGCCTTCAGGAAGCCGAAATATGAATCCTTTGGATTATTCACGAATTTCACCGAAATTTGGAAAGTCTCAAAAGTGCTTTAACCACAGCAGCATTCCGCATCCTTTAGCTTTGTGGCCAAACCGTTTGAGGACCTACGTTAAAGTATAAGTATATACCGCCTTTTTTGAAAACACTTACTTTTTAAACAAACAAATTTTATAAATACTACTAATTCAATGTTTTGTTGTTTAATTGTTAGAACATTTTGCATTTATAACAAAACTCATGGCAGGACCAGTTATATAATTACATACATACATAGTAGTATAAAACAAAATATCTCTTCATATCTGCTCAAACGGGCTAATGTCAAAAGGCACTAAGCATACTATAATGCGGCTTATATTGTTTTATAAAATAGTCGTTGACGAAAGTCTAGCGTTAAATATATATATCGTGTATCATAAGAAAACATATATAAAAGTAAATGGGTAACAAGTGGTAGAAAGCCTCTTCATCTTGTAAAACAAAGCGCTAGACAGGCGAATAGGAATCGAAACACTTAAGGTCCATTCACAGCTCAGCGAACTGCGAATGCCCAAACTGCAAACAAACAGTTTTTAGCTCAGCCACCTGCGAATGCGAATGAGCGAATATTCGCAAATTTTGACATTTCTTTCACAGCTGCTTTTTTTGTGGTCGCGGCAATCCGCGAATTTAAGTTGTCATTCAGTTTATAACTAATTGCCTAAACGTGAAAAATGCATAAATACATAGCGTAGCTTTCATTCAGAAGGTAATATCCTACATTCTTTCGATAAATTCAACCACGATCTTACCCACCAAGAACAAAGCAAACGAATTGTGAGGTTAAACTCTCGCGAATGTTTTGGTCGCGGGAATGTGGATTGCGTCCTACATGTGTGGAATGTGAATAAAAGTTGACAGTTCGCAGAAATCATTCGCTTATTCGCGGAAAATTCGGCGAATTGTAAATTTCTTTGCAGAAACTAATTACAATTCAACTTTTTATATATTAATCGATAGATAAATTAAGCTCCGTTCTTTTGTAATAGTTAAATTACCAATGGAGTGCTTATAAATGTGCTAAAAACGTTTTGTTGGCAGTTCGGGCATTCGCAGGGCGCTGATCTGTGAATAGACCTTAAGGAACAATATTTTGAACAAATTCACCAATTTGAATGTCCACATTGTTTTCTAAATTTTTTTTTTGTTATGTGTTCGCCAGCTTGATGAACCACGATCATTTGCACTGTAATGCATAGTAATGTTTAGAAAAAAGGCCTCGGCCGCAACTTTAATATTTTTTTTTATAATTTGCACGTGTCAGAGTGATGTAAAATTGGGGAGAGGAATGGAGAAGATACCGGTTTACGTTGGCTTTACATGTTTGAAGGTTATAGTGATGAGAAAATACAGATCCTGGTAAATCATTCCACAAACGTATTGTTCCGCGTATCAACGAATCACTATATTTGACAGTACGTCCGAAGTTAGGCTTGAAGGTTAACTGGTGTGCATTCGAAGCATGATGCGTATTAGTGGTGAACTTTTAAAATGGATAAATGCAACTGGCCATTTCGTTGGAGCAACTTTTTTATATAAAAAAGCGATAAAATAGGGAAAGTCACGAGACATTTCTACGATGTTCAAGTAAATCTATGGAGTTCACAATGTCTCTATCACCTAAAAGTTTTAACGCGCGACTCTGTACCCTATGTTGAATGTGCAGAACGGTCTCGAGTGCACGAGACTAGATGTGAGCGTTATATTCCAGCTTTTCGTGGATGAATGCCTTATAGATTGAAAACAGATCAGACAGAGTTAAATATTTTTTGCAGCGCTTTAGGAAGTTTGGAAATTTTTCAGCATTTTTGGCGACCTCAAATTATGCGATCAATCCCTTGAAGATGATTATTGATGCACATACCGAAAATGGCAAGTCTATCGTATTCAGAGATTCAAGTACCATTCATGGATAATGGAGAGACAGAATGCATTGCGTTTTGGATGCATTAAATTCCACTTTATTGGTTGAACTTCATTTGAATATGCTTTCAAGATGCTAATTTAATGTGTTTAATATACGTTGTCTTTACTTTTCAACGGTCGAAGAGCAGTGAGGCGAGTTAGGGAACGAATATGGAAAACTGAGGGTACCATCAACAGCAGAGAAATGAATTGGATAAGTTGCAGACAAGAGGTCATTTATAAAAATGAGAAACAGAACCGAAGGCAAAACAGAGCCTTGGGGAACACCATTATTTATATGGTGAATTACACACCCGAAGCAGTCAAGACAACTTGTATTGCGTGGCTCGAAAGGTAGTTGCTAATGCATTGAGAAAGAAGCTCATCGATATAATATGCACGCATTTTCAACAAAATAGCCTAGTGTCAAACTCTGTCAAATGCCTTAGAAATTTCGGGCTCAACCATCCTAATTTCGTTCAAATGACGAAGAGATTGGTTCTACTTCTCGGTAAGATATGTCATCAAACCGAGTTTTCGTGAATCAAGATGTGTTATCAAAAGTTTCCACAGAATATTTTTTAACGTTGTTTTTTGTTGGTTGTATCGACCCGCGTTACAAGTCCTTTTCTTAAAGGAATTTGATTTAGACCCAAATATATAGAATTTTCTCAAATTTTGTCAAATCAAAAGAAGCTGGTTGATAAAGGTATACGATCTTTGAACTTGTCTTATTTGTGGTATAAAAGTCACTCTACTTCCGCTTAAATGAAAATATGTAAATGCAATAATCAAGTACATTCTAGTAGTAGCTCCAGACTATAAATGTCTAGCACCAATTTTTTGTTCTTACATGCGGCAGCGAGCTGTAACTGCAGCAATGCCGGTTGATCCATTAGAGGAACCGAAATAGATTGAATCATTTTTGGCTGCCTGCCGTAGTTTTTGTTTTGAATTTTACTTAAGTTAGTTAAAGTTATTGTAATTGAAATTTTGAGACTTAAAGCTGAACTACAAGGTGCAGTAGTTCCAGGAAATTATGCTGAACGATCAGAACATATGTTACTTCAGACTCCTTTTCAGCTGGATTCCAGTGCATTACATTTGATTGAAATTCTTTTCTTGCCCCGTGATGAAATTTTCCTTGACCAAGCTTTTAAATGTGCTGGTATTATTCATGGTTTTATCTCTACCTAGAGTAACAGCGTCTGCGGTAACATATCTCACTTTCACCCATGCCCCAATCCCAATAACAACCACATTAATTGATTCAAATCGCCAGAAAGAAGTCTACACCCCCACAATATGGGAAGTGAACCCAAAATAATTGCCTTCTCTTTAGTAATTCAATTCCATGGGTAACAAAACCTTTTTCCTATCTGATAATTCGGTGTTGATAAATTAATAGGTTAAGCTCTGCCATTATTATGTCATTAAAAGATATCTATCTACCCGCAGATACTCTTATCAATCGCCATCAGTGTAATTACAGATTTCTCTTTTTGACCCGCATGACAAACAACCCACAAAGTTTCAATAAACAGACCAAAACATGGATTTCTTTGACTATTTCTACATTCAAACCGCTTGCAAGTGGGCGTCTAACCTCAACCGAAAGCATAAAAAATCAATATTTTCCACTTTCATTCGTATTCGTAATGACTCAATGTTTAAATGCGTACAGATACAGCAAAGCAAACACTTTTTTGTCGCCCCTCTTCATTCTGAACACAAAAAGATGCAAAATGCATCTTTTATCCGAAATATAAATATTTATTAAGCCGTCTGCCACTCAAGCCTCCGAAAATATGGTAAATATTATGCAAATCACTTTGAATCTGCCTTTGAGTCGCGTTCCACTCGAGTGTCTGGCCAGCCGAAAAAAAAAGAAAATAAATAAACAATTTTCTGAATTTTCTTGTGATCCGGCAAAAGTCAACAAATAAATATCCATAATTCGCATTTCCAAATAGAGCAGTAAAAAAAAATACTGCTAGACCAGAAGGTAAAATAAAATTCCGATAACGAAGCATTTTTTATGTGCGCTCCTTCGCCTCGTCCATCTCTACAAGGATGCTGGAGCAAAATAGATTAACAGAAGCCATTCAGGAAAAAAAAAAAATGTTTCTTAAATGTATCCAAGAATATCCGCAACAATTTGTGCATTTTTGCTTTTCTTTTTCTTGCATTTTCTCATTACATCTGCTTGTTCGTGTCAAAATTATCGCACCCACGCTATACTTGGTCCAATGTGCTACAAATTCTTCAGCAATAGCACGGTCTGCTTGCGCTGGGTAACAACAAGCAATGTGCAAGAAGGATAATGCAAGGATAAGAAAGTAATTTCGTTCACTGTTGAGTTTTTCAATTGGGTCTGTGTTTTCATTCTTGGTTATGATTTTGAGACTCTTTATTCTTTCTTATTTTTTTTTTTTTTTGCTCAATTTATGTGCGGTATGTTCGCTATTAAATTGTAGGAGGGTAGAGGAAGAAATATCTGAATCAGAGCACACCACCAGCGGCGCATCACCAACGGAAGCTTTATTAAGGATAATGGCAATTTCATTTTGTGTCTACGTTTATGCTTCTACTTTCCTTTCGTTGCTTACCAACACCTCTGTTCGTTGTTTGCTGTGATTTATTCACATTTTTTCCACTTCGTTACGAGATTCGGCCAGAGATGAACAAATTGGTACTGCAATGGAATAAGCAGCACAAAATCACTAGTCGCAGATGTCGCGCAATGTTGAAGAAGATTCTTGCAAAGAAAATGTTGTATACATTACTTACTAACGACAGAAGGATCTTAAAATATTTGAGTTCAAGTTGTTGTCTGGACTGCATTAATAAAATAAAAATGTATCGCGGTTTGTAATATAATAACATTGAACAAGTGCAGAGGTGATGTACAGGATGTGGTAAGCATGCCCATAAATTATGGAGTATATAGACCTATTCCCGCAAAAACATTGTAGACAATATATTTACACTTCCCGAGACTACATTGCTACTTTGTTTAACAGATAGACGGCAAACTAAAATTCAGTTTATTTCATTTCAAACTTCTACTGGCTTATTCATAAATTATAATTTAATCACAATTAACATTGTTTAATCACGGCAATTCGTTGTAGTTCGTTGATCAAACAATTTCTTATTCATTTTTTTTTTTTATATTCAGCATTATGTTCAATCAATTTTTAAGAGATTTCTTCGCTTGTTATTGACTCATATAGTAGTTTCTAAGTTTGCGTATGGGTCATATAGTCTCTTTAACACATGTGTACCATCACGTGCACGTGGGCGCCGTGGCGTAAGTGGTTAGTGTGTCGGATCACTACGCGTGAGGTTCCGAGTTCGAATCCTACAAAACACCAAAAAGTTTTTTCACGTTCCCACCTCTCGCGAGCGTCTGACAAACATCCGAGAGTATTGTTGTCTTGAAAAAGCTTTTCAAATCGCCGTTCGGATTCGGCATTAAACTGTAGGTCCCTTCCATTCGTGTGAAAAATATAACGCACACAACATGAGTGGTTGCGAGAAGCTAGGCCCTGGCACTTAAAGAGCTGTTGCGCCAAATATTTATTTTTATTTATTTTACCATCATGTGCACTTCCTCGTGATGTGTTTCAACTCCAACCAACTCTTCCCTAATTGCCGTGATTTCTCTTCGATTGGTCACTTATATGTTTCACAAGGACGACCCGTATGTCTTGAGTAAGTGGATTGCATTATATGGCTTGGTGGGCTGCATAAATTTTTGGTTTTCGGACTGTTTTCCCCGAAAAGAGTAAGAAATCAGAAACCAATCTCATTACCATAGCCTACTTCAGCGTATTGTAAATTCTTATTTCAGGCATGGTCGTTTTTTCGAAAGCATGGTAGTCTGCAAAACTATGGAATGCTAATCCACGTCACTATGTCTAAAACTAATTCACGACATCGCCTACACTTGTAATTTTAAACTTTGAACTTAGTTACCACTTCTCTCCATATTGACGTCTAAAAAGCCGTTATTAAGTAACAAGCCACATGCTGGAAAGAGTGTTATAATACATTTAGTTCTACCTTCAAGTATGTGTGAATAGTAAGGACTGCTATTGGCGGCATTGCTTTGGCAGAAGATTTTGTGGAGGATCAAACAAATTTCTGGTCATACTGTGCCCTCGAATATCATAATTCAATCTGCAACTAAAATTCACTGTGGGGTTAGAAACCCAGAGTAGTGTGGGACTCTTACCACATTAAAAACACCTCCTTAATCATGACCAATCAAAGAAAGATCGACAATTAATTTTAGTTTCAACGTTCAGTTGCATTTGAGAAGGTATTATAGTTTAAATACGGGTTCTCATAATTATCAGATTATAAGTTAGTGATGTTTAGTTCTTCTTAATCTACGAATATTATATCCCACATTTAAGACGTCTACTATCTCAGGATTAATATGCATCTGCAAACGATCGTTGTGACGAATTGCGTGCTTTTTAATTACATCTGTTATACGATCAATCTGCAAATCACGATGCAAGCCATTATTTCTAATATACCATGGGGCATTTACTATTCCCCGAAGGACTTTGTTTTGAAATGTTTGTATTATTTGTACATTCGTTTTCTTTTTACAACCCTGGATACCATATGTCCAAACAGGTTTTAGTATCTGATTGTATAATAAGATTTTATTCTCAATGGACATTTCTGAATTATACCCTAACAACCAATAAAGATTTTTATGTCTAATATTTAGCTCTTCTACTTTCTTTTTCACATATTCCTTCCATTTCAATTTAGCATCCAGATTCATACCCAGGTACTTAGCTGTGTTAGAATAAGGAACTACTTGATTATTAATAACTACAGGAACATTCGTTATTTTTTTATTTGTGAAATTGATATGAGTGGACGTGTCATCTGCGAATGTGGCTATCATCGTATCATTTGCATGTGGTATATCACTAGTATATAATAAATATAGGGTGAGCACTAGAACACAATACCTGCTTGCATTTCTTTAAGTTCAGAAAACGCTGTACCAAAGCGAACTCTAAGGTATCTATTTGCTATATAAGATTTAAATATCTAGGTAAATCCCTTATACTCTAAACGCTTGTGCCAAACTTTGTCAAAAGCCTGTGCAACGTCTAGGAATAATGAAGAACAAACTTGTTTTTCTTCTAGTGCTTTTTCTATAACATTCATTATACGATGCACTTGGTATATAGTTGAGTGCTTGTTTCGAATTGATGGGTGGGAATAAGCCTTCTTTGCTCCATGATTCTGTCTAGTCTTTTAAGAAGCAGTTTCTCGAAAAGTTGATAATACCGGTACAAATTAGATTGGCGTATATGAAGAAACTTCTGATAGAGGCTTACCTTGTTTGGGTATAACAATCATTTCTGCTATCTTCCAGTGAAGTGGAACATATCCTTGTTTAAAACAAACATTAATTATAAGCTTGATTTTAAGCAATGCAATGAAGGGCAGTCCTTTCAGGATTTGGGCAGTTATAAGATCATAACCTGGTGATTTTCGATTACATAATTTATGAGTATATGTGCTGATCTCTCTTAGCGAAACTTAAGGGATTACCATCTACTCTATCTGAGAAATCAAGAGTATCGTCTGCCACGCTAGCTGGAAAAGGCTTAAAAATATTTGTCAGGTGCTCCGAAAAAGTTTGACCTATTCTTTTGGGTCATCGATCCATTTCCCATCAGATGTTTTTAATGGGGGATCTTGCGCTTGAGGTCTCCTTAAATGTTCTGCAGCCTTCCAAAAAGAATGGTCTGTGATTTTGTCAGCGATTAGGTTAAAAAGATATTTATTAAGAGATCCATTTTTAAAATTCACCGATACTTTACTTAAGTCTGGTATTTAGTCTATAAAATATAGTTTTATCACCAGGATAATTTGTCATTTGGCATTTCCTGTGAGCTTTTCTCTTTTCTAGGATTATTATATAATAGTTCCCTAATTTCCGTGCGATATTTAACCGATGCTTGTTGTTTTTGTTTTTTTTTTTTTGATAAGTTGGTATACTGTCTTCTGCTGGCTGTTGTATATCGGCAATGAACTTTCTTTTTCTTTTCTTTATAATTTGCGCGCACTCAAAGGGTTATGAATATCTTTAACATGTTTACACACAGTGCGGGCGTTGGAAAGGATGGATAGAGAGAGAGAGAGAGAAAGATTTTTGGTGTAGTCGTTCTTGAAGCTAAGTTGTTTATGCTTCAGCTATTCTCCGGGTGTGGCGTCCAGATAACTAGGGAGATTTTTGTTATTATTGTCTTTGTTTCTGATTCACAGTACTTTTTTTCCCGATAACCGATGTCAAGGGCAAATCATCGTCAACAGAGCGAAAAATTTTGTTAGCCACATGACCAAGCTACTGCCTTCGTTATGCCTTCGCAGTAGTGTTCACAGAAACTTTTGCAAATGATCGGACTGACTTTATTGTTCCACTTCGAGGTCAATATGGTTTGTTGTGACCAGTGAAGATCTAAGGTTAATAAATCCTCCGAATAATTCTCTAAATTTACACCAGTTCGTTTTTTTGTTTGTAAGTCTTATGTTTTTTATCTGCTCTATTGACATGCAGTTGACCGTTAGGATTACAGGTGTATGATCCGACGATAGATCATCACTGCTTTTAACTTTTACTTCTTTTCTATTAATTCCTTTCATTATGAAGAAGTCAATAAGATATAGTATTTTCGCTGGGTCAGATGGCCAATAAGTAGGGGATCCAGTCGAAATAAAATCACAGCTAAAATTTCGCGTTACTTTGTAAATCTTCCTGCCTTTTGTCGTTATCAATCTTGACCCCCAGTAAGTGTGTTTGTGCCTAGAGTTTGAAAAAGGTCATTAAGTATGAGCAGTATGTGGCAGCTAGTTTGAATTCCTTGCTTTTAGTCAAAATGTTTATTGTCGCTACTTGCGACGGCGAACCCCACAGGCGGATCAGTAGAAATGCGGTGAAGTGGGAGGGTTATGATTCCTTGTTTTCGGATCATAACCTCGTTGATAAAAGGAAGAAGAAGTTTACTGTCGCTACTTGCATCGTTTGTTTTGCTATTTTTTGACAATTCATACGGTTCCAGATTACTTTTACCAATTGCAGTACTACCTCCTCTGGCACTTTCAGCTGGATGGAGAGAGTGGTAACAGAGCTATCCAGGAATTCTAATCTGTGTTCCCTGTTTGAAGTAGGTTTTAGAAATCAAGCAAACATCAATGTCTTTATTGCATAGAAATATCTGAAATTCAGAGATGCGTTGGAGTAAACCATTTGCATTCCAAGTTGCGACTTTAATGTTTTTAATCATTATTATTTTATTGATTTTTTCTTGTGGAAACTTCTTTGCTTAGTATCTTAATTATTTTGTATTGATTGTCTAATCTTTGAATAATAGCAAAAAGCATTTCTTTTACTGAAATTTGTTCTTCTTCGCGTGTATTTTTCACAATTTGGTACTACGATTTCCTATTTACAATTGGCATGTTTGTTTTAGCAGCAATTGGTATTTTGTCAACTTTTTTTATTTTCAACATTTACTTGTTGCTTGTTTTTATTTTTAATTGGGTTTTGCTGGCTCTTGCTAGTAACTTTGTTTTTCCTTTCTTGATAGGTATTCCTTTGCAACCGGGCAACCTCTGTAATTAGCTGGGTGATTCACAAGTGACTTAAAATTGAAGAAGTCGTCGTACCTTTTCCAACGAATCCGCCATAATCTCTACATCTATAAAAGAGAACGCATTTTTTCTGTTTGTCCGCGAATAGGGAGTAAGTACGTAACGGTACCTCAGCAATATACATATATATCAATCGATTTGTCGTAAGAAGAGGAATAACTTAGGATACATTTTAGTATCCTGAATCCGTTATTGGGCTCTTAAGCCCATTTTATATGTTTTTTTTACTGACAAAAATAATTTTTCTATGCTTTACACACATATGACTACGAAATGGCTGAACTGATTTGAATATGACTTAATTCCTCGATTAGTACGTTTCCTACTGAAGAGATTGAGGTATTAATCATTATTCTATAATTCTTATAACAGAAATAATAAGCAAAAATATAATTATTTGAAATATAAAAATATCACAGATATGCGTGGGTCATTGCAATCAATGGCCCACCAGTGGAGTGCACGCATATTCATGTTCATCAAACAAACTACATCGTATAAAAGGAAGTCCCCAAAACGTGAATGACTGCGATAATCTCGGGAACCACTGAAGGGATTTGGATGCGGTTTTCACTATTATGATCTGCATTTGCCGGGGAAGATTGTATTAAAAATTGCTTTACCACTAAAGTTAAAATTAAATTCACACTGTCCTGACTCAACAATGACTTATTGAATTTAAAAACAAAAGAAATCGTTTTTAGTAAATTCGTCCAAGATTCATTTGAGCTATATTTCCTTTAGTGGAGACCACTGCCAGCAGCCATGCAGCAGAGGCTATCGCTGCAATAGTGTGTGTATGTGAGTATATGGGCGCGCTTTTTTGAACTTTTGTGTGTGATCTCTTCGGAAGTAAACATTAAAAAAAAATATTATAAGTGCCAATGTCAAATCTAAGACTTTTAAAATTTTATTAATTAGGATATGTCAAACATTCTTGCAATTAAGAGATTTGGCAATATACGCGACCATATGTATTGTACATATAATACATAGGCATGTACAGTGAGAAAAATTTTGCAATATTTTTCCATTTTATTAGATGAGATGTTGTGGATCGTTAGATTTGTCTACATTTTAGAATGTTTTAATAGATTTCAAATAAATTATTAACAGGGTGGCGTAGGCAGTATATTGCAAGTTGAATACTCATACTTCAAGTTTATTTTCCTACCTTTTAGAAGGTGTTTTTCGATAAATTCTTCAGGTAATTATACGTATTTTTCAAATGTAATAAACTGTTTCATTGAAACGTGGCTGCATATCTGTAAATAAAATATTCTGTCCGCCGAATCAGAAGAAGAAAGTTGAAAAGAGTCAAAACCAAAGACGGTACACTGCTTTCCAATGAGCGATGGAGGTGGAGCAAGCACTTTTCAGAATTGCTTAATCGCAAACAAGCCATGTCATCAGGAAGATGACAGAGCTATGCTCGAGACTTTGGCGATCAAATCGCTACAAGTTGGCGAATCTACCGATGTGGATGAAATCGGGCCAGAAATGCTAAATGCTTTGAGTGAGTGAGTGAGTGCAATGGCTCTCACGTGTCATTAAAGTGGCATAGGAATGCGGTGAAACACCTCATGATTGTCCCTCTTTGTAAAAGGGGGGACAAAAGAGATTGAATCAACTAAAGGTGGTATCTCTTTTAAGTTCCCGTGGAAACGTCTTTGCTAAGGTGCTAGAAATGCGTTCCAGAGCTCTGGTTGAGGATAGTTTGGCGGATGAGCAATGGTTTCGGTTTTCGACCCGGCAGAAGCACAACCGACCAGTTATTCACTCTCAGAATGGTTCTTGAGAAGACCTGGGAGTATGCTGAACCTGTATACACATGTTTTGTGTATTTGGCGAAAGCACGTGTTAGAGTGCCTCGAGGCAAACTCTGGAGTTCCTTATTAAGGGCGGCGCAATATTTATATACAAACTATAGAAGATGTGTTCGGGTAAATGGCGGTAAATTAATACCCTTCACTGTGGGGGTTGGACTCTGCCAAGGGTGCCTTTCGTCACCTCGCCTCTTCATTGCATATATGGACTGGATGCTGCAGTGCAGCTGTGGCAGAGAATGTTGCAAAGTGGGGGACTTAAGGATTAGTCATCCTCTCTTTGGGGATGATTTGGTCATCCTTGGTCGTTTGTCGGAAGTATTAATTGTTTCCATAACGCCTATTCAGTACACTCTGCATGTTTGTAGAGTCTCAATGAAGCAGCTGGATACGTTTAAGTATCTCTGGGTATTATTCACGAGTGATGGAAAAAGCAATGTCGAGTTATTCTGTAGAAATGGTCAAGTTGGATCAATCTTGAGAGAGTTTGGTCAATCTGTTAAAAGAAAGGCCGAACTTACCTATAGTGTTCAAACCTTATTATCGGTTTTTAACTTGGTATATGTTCCAACTCTCACCTACAGTCGCGGAAACAAGCTGCTGAAAGAGGTTCTTTCGCGGTGTTGCTTAACACCAGAGTACGCGAGGCACTCAATGTAGAGCAGCTACTTTTTCGAACGGAAGGATTAATGCTTTGACGGTTTCGTCGCGCAGAGCGTGTCCCCAGCTGGTTTCCAAGACGTGTCATGATTGCCGCACCATCAAGTTAGCGACCCCTCGGTAGGCCTATAAATAGATGGTTGGATCAAGTCCGACATCTCTCTTGGAGCCGTCTAGGGATTTCTCCAGATGAGTCGGAGTCAACGGCGGAGGTTCAAAAATGATGGAGAGTGCACCTAATTATCCTACCCTCGCGACCCTCATAAAGGATTAGCGGGTGAACTATTTTAGTGACAAAACGGAGAGTGCTCTAAAGAAGTGTACTTGAAATCGCACATTTAAAGACCCAGCGAAGCGGGTACAACCAGCTAGTTGCTTCATAAAACTTAAAAACTACAACAGAGTATTTCGAGTAGAAATTCTAACCATCATATAGATTTCCCATACACAGTCTTGTATAACAAATCCATGAAAATATAGGCACATTTAATTATACCCCAACGTTATACGTTACGACGTTATGTTACGATTGTGGTACATAGCAGGGTGACCGAACTAAGTAGAGCAGTTTCTTAATTCCGGACAAAACAATGATCTTGTCCTTCATGAAATTTCAAGTATATAAGCAAACATAATAATAGGAGACTACTGATGAGAGATTCACATTCTTATCATTGTGCTTTTGATAAAATAGGACACATCAGAACCAAAATAAGTGAAGGACCTTTATGTGCTTACCAAGCAGATTTAAGAGGTTGCGACGTCGATGCTGAAGCTATTTGAGCGCATTATTTTCCAATTTTTGTTTTAAATAATTGAATAAATTATTGACTTTTAAAACTCTCAAACAAAAAGTCAAAAATCTAAATATGAATGCCGTCAAATTCTTAATATATGGTATGTAGTTATTAGTTGATCTATAATTAAACCTTAAATAACAAAATCTCTGTCAAAGTATGAATGACAAATATTAGAACTCTAAGCTACCTGCAAGACACAGTACATAAGGATCTATTTATGGGAGATTAAGTTTGTAGTGTATATATAAAAAAGAACAAAATTTACTATAAGCTAACAGAAGTGACATTTGAGTGAAATTATTTTCCCGATCCGTGGTAGCAAAGACTACGCAGTTAATTTTTTACTCTACAAGCATGTACTATACTCTCTTAAGGGTTATCGGCGTAGAATACATTATTATGTATACCACCATATCTGGTATATTATATCATTTACCTAGGCGTGCTGAGAAACAAATTTCATGATATTCTCGAAGTGATAACAGCTCATGCCACTGTATGCATTGTAACGATCTATGGTAGAATAAAAAGTTATCAGTCCAATATTTTTGAAGAGATACTTTTCGACAGTATGTATCTTAAAATTTGTTTCCTAGAATGAAAGGGTGATATATATTTAGGTATTTACATTTAAAGTAGCTTCTGTGTACTATCTGTGGACTAAAATTCAGCTCTCTAGATCCACAGAGACCTTCTGAATCAAGACCAACGTATATTGGTACATACTAAGTTTTATACATTACATTATACGTCTTTTAGTAAATAAATCAAAAAATTTAGAGCATAGAGTTACAGTTAAACACAAAAATTCAGGAGTTGGATTTGACAAAGAAACGAAAAATGTTGGTCGTAGCAATGCTGCCAGAAAAGTTATTGGCCGTGGTTTAGCTTGTTTCAAAGCATAATTGACCTCTGCCTGCATGCTTCAATTCCCGCTGCTGATTATTGTGGGATTCCATGCCGCACTGATCGTTTAATTCATTCACTATTTGTGACTTACAACAGCGATTGGTTGTGTTATTGAATTATGTAAACAAAAATCGAACATTCCCCTTATTCTACCCTATTGCAAATTCAACGAACAGTTCAGACTTCTAATACTCCGACTTTTATTTCTTCCAACCAAATCAGAGCAGACTTGGTCGATGCGTTTTTCAACGTAAGATCGAGATACATACGTATGTAGGTTCACATTTTTAGAATTTTCTTATTATTACAATTCTGTATATGACTCTTTCAATTGTAGTCTCATAGTCCAAAAGACCTAAAGTTACAATTTTTATCTGCACAACTCAGATTGTAACAGATTGGGACTGACAAATTTGTCCGTTCAAGAAGGGCGTCTCTTTAAAAGAGTTAAGTTTACATATAAATCGGAATCGTTGCTCATGGACAACTAGTCCACTTAACAGAGGTGTTCGCTTATGACGAGTGTACGTTAAAGGAGTTTTCAGTGTATAAAGGTACAACAGACCGAAGTCTATGAAATCTATGTATTATATTATATTAGAATAAATATGTAAAACACGTATTTAATCTTATGTATTGCTTACAAACCGGTACGCGGTGTAGTTCTAACGTCGTTGAATGACTTTTTTAAAGGAACAATTTGCTGCCAAGCTGACTGATTCAAGTCCAATAAAAAACCAATTCAATGACACAAAATGACTATTTTAAAAACTCTTGAAGATATCAAAAGCTGGCTTATTTGTCTTTAAATGTAGATCTGAAGATGCTCTATTACTTTCGAAGATAGAGGAGACACGCATTAGTTTCCAATATTTTTCCACACATTCAAGGGAAAAAAAATTGGTTGTTTTTTTTTTTTTGCACCGGAACCATCCTCAAAATGATGGTCGTTTGGAAAGCAGCACCGGTTGTGCTTAGGAACTCGTAGCTCTGTCGATCTGTGCATCTAACCGTATCGCAGATATCATACTTAGAAGAAAACTGAAAGTTCTACTATAACTTGAAAATTTAATTGAGTTTTCTTAGGTTTTATTTTGGAAAACACCCCTAACGAATATATAGATATACATAATATTATATAATAATAGAATATTGAGACTTTATTTATCGCTGGATCCGTAAAAAATGTACTACATATTGAAGGCAAGTGCTCCTTAGAATTTTCTAAAATTCTACAAGCTTACTTAACTTTTTCCAATTAAGCTTGATACTACAAAGTTATAAATTGTAACAGCAGATATTATATAAAGCACAACATCCAACAAAGTGTCACAACATATCAAATCGACAAGCAAGACGGGGGTAGACCTATATACCCCCAAGCATTAGATACATTCCCCAGTTAAATGCCAAAGGGACTAATTGTGCTTGCTTACCAACTAACCTACATCTCTTGCTGCACATACAGTTTGCGTAACAACCAACTGAAATTTGCATGCAACAATTCGCCATCGCGCCCAACTTCAACTTCAACATAACCCCACCATTCATTCCTTTGTTTCACAGTCGATATTGCATAACAACGCCGGTGCCATTGTTGCCATTAAATTGGACACAATCAGTATCTATTGCGAGATATTTTCTCAGATTGGCTCATTTCTATGTATTTTTTTTTTTCCTTTTTTCATATCTATACTCACGGAGCAGCGCGCAATTTCGCACAACATGACTATAAAACAACGATTGGATACGAATCTAGAAACCACATCTCTGCGACAAAAAAAACAACATCAACACGCGCTTCTCATGGCGCATTAGCATCGTATACAAACAAAAAAAAGACCCAGAAACCCACATGACAATCGCGCAATCGACACACAGATGGATCCATCATACCATCGCCAGTCCTCACCCACCACCCCAGTTAATATAAATAAAATTTAACATCGACAACAAGAATAATAAAAAACACAGATTATAACACCGCCGATCATAATTTTAATTAAATAATTAGAGCGGAAAATATTCATTGGTTCAGTCTGCTATGCGCTACATCGAGTGGTTTATTGTTACATCGACCATTTAGATGGGTTCGTGGCGATAGAGACACACGGAGGGCGCTGATTTAGCTGACATAATTAATAGCATCTGCTTTATAAAGTGGAAATGCGAAAAGTTTTACTGCATACATGTGTGCAGAGGTACAACATCCCTAAGAGGAACACCAAACCGGGACGGGAACGTGTGGATGGATAGGGTTCGTCGGGAATACGGCGAGACATTACATGGAGCTAATGGAATCCGCTTAAAATTGATGTGGAACTAACTCGTTATTTTTCGGAGAAGTTTTCCTGTTTTCAGGTAATTAGTGGAAAGCTTAACTGTGTAATAAAATTTTTAATTTAATGTGGATTTTTTGTTTTGCACAACCACATGTACACGTGTACTGAAACATGCATTAGCACTATAGATAACGTGTATTGTTTCAAATACAGTATTAAATTTATGGAATTTCATTAAAGATTTAATTTAATAAAACAACAAGTTTAATTTGCTAGAAGTGGGATTTGGATCCACACCGGCAGAGTGGACTGCCACCTGAACGTGGAACTTTAGACTCTTTGACAGAAGGCTGATTTTGAATTCAAATTTGAAATTATTAGACAAGTAAGTCGGCTTTCCAGTGTATGCATGGGAATGCGCTAAGAATTTGAAATTTTAATATTTTTATAGATATATTATTGTCGTGTAATCAGCAGATAAAGCGATATCTAGTTAGAGATCTACATAGTACAAGAAAGCGCCTGAAACGCTCAACTTAATTCTTGAAAAAGACACTCTGAACCATACCTGATATGAAGGTCAGGGAATATTGTTTTGGTAGTTTATTTAAGTTTGGCTTTTTCCATCGTTCAGTTTAGTCTAACAGGGGACCTCTCTAGGTCCAAGAAGCTTTATGTGGTTCATAGACGGGTCAAAAATGGTATCGGGAGTAAGTGCTGATGCTGTTGGGCCGCATTTCGGTACCACTGAGAACATGTCTCAGTGTGTTTTAAGCTGAAATCCATATTATTGGAATCTGCACCCGGACTGACCTTACTAAATGTTTTAAGGGCGCCAGAATTCAAATTTTCTCAGAAAGTTGAGCAGCACTCAAAACGCTGTCCTTCCACTCAAACCGGTCAAGTTTTGCATAAATGACTTACAATCTCTTTGTCACAAACATTGAAGTCAAATTGTGCATTGAGTTAGCTGAAGAAATGACAAGGTCAGGATCAGTAAAGCTATTCATTCATAGATCCAAAACCTTTTTGCGATGCCATATCAACGACTTTTAAGTAGAAACATAAACTCCGTCAAACCTAGTGGGAAAATATTCCACCGCAGTCCAAAAGACTGAGCAGGCCATATTCGTACAAGGAAATAGATAGACTCAAAAAATGTTGAACAAATAGGCTGATGGACTTATTAACTACATTAACATGCTAAATCTGTCCCCAGAGACAGAGTGACGCATCTGTAAGAAGGAGTAGGAAATCTCTGAAAACATTCTCTATAAATGTTCTGCACTGGTTAAGATAGCACATCTATAAAAAACTCGTGGAGTTTCGGGACTCTTCTAATACAGACTTACTAACCTTCAGAAAGGAGGTAGTTAGAATTCTAAACTTACATGCACCCATGACACAGTAGATCTTAGAGCGCGAATTTTCAAGCATTGCTACAACAGACGTGTTTAGGAAAGCGTTAGTGGCAAGAACCAAGAAGAAAAAGTGATATGATATATTGGGCAGGAACTAGTAACGTGCAGACCATGGTAACCTATCAACCACTGACTACACAAGATCAGCTTACCTGAGCTTCACAAGACTTTTTTCCAGCTATATCCGAGAAAAGAGGAATGAGGAAAAGGATTAGTACTAGACACACAATCTAAACCCACCCATAGGTAGGGATGGATTTTTATGCTTCTCCTGGCACTGGGCAAGTAATCTGCCACCTTGTTCCTCTCCACGCTACTATTTGCAAAACCTAACAAAGATTGAATATGTTTCCTTAGGGCTACGACTTTATTTCCAAATACATATATATTGATTAATCTAAGCATGTTTAATTTCTCCTAAAAATCTTTTTGTAGAATTTTAACATACACACAAAAACACAATGCTTTTTGGCAAATCCTTAAGAGAATAAATGTTTTGTTTATAGCATTCCGTCCTCTTCTTCCTATTTCGGTGATTTACGATCCGAAAACAAGGGATCATAACCTTCCCATTTCACCGCATTTCTACTGATCCACCCGTGGGGTTCGCCTAATAGACCTCAGAAAATATCGGCAGGCCCCCGATCTTAGAACACCTTAGTACTGAGGCCAATGAAATGCCGACATTGTCGCATTTGTGTGATCCAGGCGTTTATAGGCCTACCTCTCCTGCCAGGCGATGTCTTTGGAACGTTCATTGATAACAGGGTTCAAATGGTCTCTTCTTTGAACTCGGCAATACCAGCTAATCCGGTCGCGCTCTATCTTTCGTAGGATGGTTTCCTTGATGTTAAGGCTTCCATGGATCTTCGAACTTCTTATTCTACCAGGCTTTGTCACTTCTGCTGTCATGCGAATCAGCAGGGCAGCACAAGTACTCTGTCTTTTTTGAACTAATGCGATACCCATTTCCCTCCAATACGTTCACCCATACATCAAGTGCTCGTTGCAGGGGTGTAGGATACTCACTTATGATGGCTCCATCATCAGCAAAGAATAATTGAGGTCCGTCACCTTACCTTTAAGCATAAAGTCAAGGACTGTAATAAAGAGCAAAGGACTTAAGATGCTTCCCTGCTAAACCCCGACTTTGATTGGATACTCTTCGGTTACTCCAGCGGGACATCTTACTCTTGTCTTTGTTCTTTCGTACATGTCCATGATCATCTGTACATAGGTTTCTGGAACCCCTCGATGTCTAAGCGCCATCCATATCAGATCTCGTGGTTGTCTGTCGAATGCCTTTTCAAAGTCAACCAATACAATATGCAAATCCTTTAAGGAATCACGATGTTTTTCCATTATGATCCTTAAAATTTGGATTACGTCTGTGGTTGATTTGCCCGCGACAAAACCACACTGATCATCAGATAACCGTATTAATTTTCGCAGTCGGCCACCTAATATCAGCTCAACGATCTTCATGGTGTGTGACATCAGCTTGATCGAACGGTAGTTATCACAGTTTCGCATATCACCATTTCCTTTGTATACAGGGAGAAGGTAGCTTTCCCTCCATTGATTCGGCATTGGATCACCTGTCATAAATTTGGAGATGTCTCTCATCTTTTTCGAGAACTCAGATGGCATCTCGTCTGGCCCAACCGCTTTTCGTTTTTTGGAGTATTTGACCGCCTCACTAACTTCTTCGACTGTAATGTCGGGTATTTCTTCACAGTTAGGGGTGGCTCTTGGAAAGTATAGCCGGGTAAACTGTTCATTCAAAAGTTCTTCACAATACTGCCGCCACCTCTGCAGAATTTTCTCGTCATCCACAAGAAGCTGGCCATGAGCATTGTTAATGAACTGTTTATAGCATTCTGTAAAGAAAGTAAAAATATAATATTACTTAAAATTAACCCATTTTAATTATTTTCAAACATATCGAAACATTTTTTTTCTTCGCGTGTAAGTCCGTTACCCATTCCCATATAGCTAAAGCTATTCATTTGAGATACGATTTGGCCATGAAATCTAAGACAATACGTATACATTTAACTGCGTAGGGCAGCATCTTTCATGTGGGAGTGGAAGTCACATTCCAAATACAATACCCACATATAGAAGTATTAACTGAACTTTACAGTGAAGCAGTCGCTGCTTGGGTTTTGTACTGAAAAAGTTACTATGAAATTGTGTTTAGACAGTAGGTATGTATATTGAGCATACCTTTTTATTTCTTAATTTTGCGGCACACATCGAGTACAGTGTCACTGTTGGACAACAGAATGTCCTGTAAGGAAAAGTCAGGGAATGTTATGGAATTTGTAAAAAAAACAAAAAACAAATAAAAAAGAGTTAAATAATTTTTTTTACATTCCTTTCATTTCACTCTGTAGAAGACCATAAAAATTCTCTTATCCACATCATACAGTGGTTTTTGTACATCTTTAAAATACATCTTCATTAGATCATCTCCACTCAACTGACTTATAAGCCAGCAGACAGCGGTTGTTATTATTTTCGTCTTATTGGCCGTTTTGCTGACCTTGGCCAATCACAGTTCATTATCTTACAACATATTACATCATTAAGATCTTGTTTTAGTCTCTGCAATAATGATGACATGACGTAGTTGAGTTATTTTCTGTGGATCATACAATCATCCGACCAAACGTTACAGATGTGTTGGTTCACGTTCCCTTCCTTAAATAGTTCTGCTGTTGTTTGGTCGGAAAAATGGTCATCATGGTTGCCTGACATTGGACCATTGAACGTCGTCGATATTAACACTGACGGCATACCAGAAAAGCAGTCTTGAGGCTTAGCAATTAGTTGACTTCCAAGGCGTCAATTGTTGCTGGATTATCAGCATAAACCAATGTCTTCGCTTAACCCCACAGGAAATAATCGAGAGGTGTCAAATCGCACGATCTTGGATGCCAATTGACAGGCCCATTCCTCGAAATCAACTTATCGCCAAATTGTAAATTCAAGGTCGATAGTTTCAACGGCCTTATGGAACGTAGCGCCATCCCGTTTAAACCACATCTCAACTATATAGGTACCAATGTCTTATTTTTAAGGAAATGTTCATTGATCATACTCCGGTAATGATCTCCAACACTAGATCCAGTTTCATTTTTTGAAGAAATAAGGTTCGATGATCCAACCATCTTGAAAACCAAATCAAACGGTGCATATGGTATTTCTGGATGTTATGCCTGCAGGGTCTCTTCTGGATTGCTACAATTTTGCTTATTAACAAACCCGTTAAGGCAAAAATAATCCTTATCTCTGAACACAATTGTGCAATAAAACAACAAAATTCTTGCGCCAGGTAGAAGGTATACGGGTGAATGTTAAGGTCTTTGCGCAAAATTGTCGACGGAGTGAACGGATAGAGCCCAAATCGCTGCAACCGACGGCGAATAGATAAATTTGGATCTTCTTGGCCACTTTCTTTTGCAGTGGCTATATTCTCTTCATCATTCAAAGAGCAAATGGTACGAAGTCTATCCATAGTTCGACTGATGGGTTAGACAGATATACGATTTTACTATAAAAGGAGCGGGATGAAATTTATATCATTTGAAAGGTACTGTGCCATCGATGTGCAGAAAAAAAGAGAATCATGTGCGTATGTAACCGTTAAGTTAGGTAAATTCCCCTCGGCCGAATTTCGACCACACGCGATATTTCTTCTTCTTCCATTTATCAGCGAGGTTATGATCCGAAAACAAGGGATCATAACCCTCCCACTTCACCGCATTTCTACTGATCCGCCTGTGGGGTTCGCCTATTTGACCTCAGAAAATATCGGCAGGCCTGCCGATATTGGATCACTCGGTTACTGAGGCCAATGAAATGCCGATGTCGTTGCATTTGTCTGATCGACCACACGGGATACTAGTTTAGATAAATTGGTCGCATTGTTCAAGCTTTATTATAATTTGCTAGACTATGTTAAACGTAAATGTCAAAAGAAGCAAACAGAGGAACAGGTCGGTTTGACAGTTATCGCTATCGTACTAGTACTTTCTATCTAAGGAAAAAAACATCCTTTAGTCAAACCATAGTTTTTGCTGACTACTGTCCGTACAATGCTTAAATTGTCTTGAACTCGGCTTAAGCCTTTGTCATTAGTTTACTAGTATTCATACAACCGGCCCTTAGAGAGAGATATTTTCTAGACATATAGGCATAACAAAAAATATTTATATTAATATATTTTTTAATAACAAGTTGTAGGTACCAAAAAAAAGAAACTTTTGATCTCCGTCGTGTGACATATCAAATGAAAGACGAAGACAAATGAACTCTGTATATTAACAATTAACAATTACAATCCGAATAATTATTGTATTTCGGATGAAATATGTTGATCGCAAACCTTTAAGAACTTTGAATGCATAGAAGTTCTTGGAAAGCATTTCCTATGTCTAAGCCCGAGTTTATATGACTTTATTTATGTTCAAAGTAAATTTGCTAAGATATGAGTCTCAACCTAATATTTTGATTTTAGGAGTAACAATAGCGATGAAAAGTTTTTGATAATATTCTTTACATGCGTGCCAGGCATTAGCAAACCTGTAAATTCTTCAATATCAACTCCATTTATTTTTGCATTGGCAGCGTTAGTGTTCCACTTCAGAGACAATAGATAGCACTAAATGTTTGTCCGTATTGGGCGCATCGCAGCCGAGGATTGTTTCCCAGCACTTTGCGTCAGAGCATGAAAAGGCTGAGAAAAGCCATTTTATTTTACAAAGCAGAAGTTGGTTCTAAAACGAGTATGAATAATCGCTGCCCTGGGGATCTTAAAGCTGATCATCCCTTACAATTAAATAGGTCCGTGCAGTTGAACTAAGAAGATCCAGTGTGCACACTCTAGTCACATCAGCATACCATAACTTAAGGTTATACATCAAGTTAAATTGCCTCTAAAGTGCAAAGTCTAGTACGATGAAAATATCTGTGCGCCAGAATTTCAGCAAATTCCTCAACAAAAAAAACCAAAGGAAGTTATATTAATGAAGCGATTCCACAAAACATGCTTGGGAACACACCACAAACAACTTACTGTGGTTCGTTCTAAAATGTATTAAAACCACACTACCACCGTCTATTGCCATGCCATTGTCATAGGAGGAACTTATGGCATAACATGCATTCAAAAATTCTATTCACATGACCCCCCAGATAAAAGATTACAGGAAGCTTCATTGCCTCCTGCCTCCATTCGAAAACAATTAGAAATAACATGAATCCAAACGAGCAGATTTGTTCGTTTAACCTACAAAAAGGATGCAAAAACAAAAAAATCTTCTCAACATCCCTGAACATAACCACTTGCAAGAACATCTTTCTACAACGTACGTTACAGCGCGTATCTCTATGTAAGCTACAGCTGCAACAAGGATTCCTCAAATTGCGTCTACCATAACACTCCTGCCTGGGTATGGTAGCTTAGGGTTGTCGTCGCTGCTGTCGGCGTTCATGTACATTGTAGGGTTTAAGAGAATTTCTCCCAAAAATGTGTTCAGTTGTGTAGAACATGGTAGTTGTTTTTATTTTTATTTTTTTGATTTTCTTTCACTTCTGTTCTTCATGAGCTTATGCACCTACATACATATCTGTTAAAGATACCGATTTTAAAGATGCTCATAATTAGTGCAAGCGGGGTAGGTGTGAAAGCCTCTCTTGTACTCGTATTTCACACACACCGTTAACGAAAAGTAGCATAGAATAAGTGGCAGTAGATCGATGTGCGAGATGGGTCTTCATTGCTCCCCAATCCGCCCACTTAAAGTGAAATGTCTGACTTGCCAGAGCAGCTTCTACTAACAACTCAGTGTTTGCTCTCAATTAGCGTGAACCAAATTTTCAACGAATGCTCGCGTTAAAAATGAGAAAATATTTACTCATCATCTGGAAACAAGGGGTGCGTCAGAGGGCTGGGTCAGTGGTAGTGGCAGAGGGATTAAGAGTCAGTTTGGGGCACTAATTGGTAGTAGAGAATTTCGGTCCAAGTCGATGCTTCATTGAGTCATTCGCAGTCCATTGATACATACATATGTACATACGTAGTTCCAGTTCGTTGCATTTGGCTGTTACTATGAGCTTTGCAAGCACACCGGTCGATGGTGCTATGGTGAGTCACAGAACGCTCTGAATTGGATGTAATTTGTAACGTCCTCGAATATTGGGGTTGTTCAACTGCGAAAGGAGCAAATTATTTGAATTTAGTGCGCATCTAATGGCAGGGCGATGTACTTTGAAGATTTTCCATTTTTGGGAAACGAACAGATGAAGGAGATGCTGTCGATGTTTGTTGAATGAAAAGTCGAGTGAGTATTTCGGTCCCTTTTTGGGGTAATTTATCGGTTTGTTTATTTAAGCGTCTAATTGAAGATACTCGAACAGGTCCTGGGGGTCATATACCTACCTGGAAATCAGAGATTATAATTGTTTTTCATAACAAAGCGTTCGTCGAAGGGGAATTTTGGAATCACAGGGTTCAATGCTTTCGTCGAATACTAACCCGAGCGTATTGCTGTTGAGTCCTATAGAGGTCACCTACAGTGATAACGCATTTTTACTCTATTTAAGTAACCCATTTGTATTCATAAGCGATAACTGGTGAAAGTCTATTTTTGATTTAGTTGGTGTGTGGGCATAAGACCTCCGTCGATTTGCTTGTGTAGTAACTTTACTTCACAGTCAAGCCTAATAATATTTTTTTTTTTTTTTTTTTTTCTTGGGTAGGTGAAAATCTTCATGAGACACTATGAGACCGTGTACTCATAGTAGTGTCAGATTTCTACTGACTAAAAACACCCTTCCCTTCGTTTTGTTTACTACGACTAAGTTAGACCTTATCAAGTAGTTTAAGCTTCAGAAGAGAATATTCGCGTGAGGCAGGTAGATTTTCAATAAAAGCGCCTGCTGAAACCGTCATGACATGCGGCTTTTTGTCGTATTGCGCTAATTCGAACGGTTTCGTTCTTTGGAGTCGACGCGTAAGATTTGTCACATCCAAAGTTTGGAGTATGGCACAGTTGCAATGGCCATGAAGACGAATACGAAGCTTGCGAGCAAAGTTTTTTATTTCGTCCTCCACGGTAGCTATCCCTAAGTCTCTGTGTATATCATTGTTTCTGATATACCAGGGAGCGTTCACGATTATTCTTATAATTTTATTTTCGAATGATTGTATGAGATTCCTATTGCTTGGTTTGGTACAACCCCAGAGTTGTATACCGTACGTCCACACGGGTTTAAGCACTTGCTTATACAGAAGCAGTTTGTTATATACGCTTAGTTTGTCGATTTTCGACTTCGTCACGTTTCTTTTTAACGTGAGGTTTCCATTTAAGTTTCGCGTCTAGTGTCATTCCCAGATATTTAGCTTCGTTTGCATGCGGTATTTGTACCGAGTTAATGAAAACGGGAAGGTTAATTATTTTCTTGTAAGTGAAGTTAACATGCGTCGATTTGGTCTCGTTAAGAACAATGCGCCAAGTTTTTGTCCACTCACAGATTTTATCCAAGGCTCGTTGGAGTTTTGTGGTTGCTGACTCGATTGAACTTTCCGTTGCCAGAATAGCCGTATCGTCCGCGAACGTAGCTACAATAGTGCCTTCAGTTTGTGGTATGTCCCGAGTGTACAGCAAGAATAAGATAGGCCCAAGGACACTTCCTTGCGGAACTCCGGCGGCGATTTCTTTAAAATCAGAATATTTAAAATGACACGAAAAAGTCTGTTTTTAAGGTATGATTCTAAGATCTTATGAAGTTGCTCCGGAAGGATTCGTCTTAGCTTATAATTCAATCCATCGTGCCAAACCCTGTCCAAGGCTTGAGATACGTCAAGAAAAGCGCTAGAACAAATCTTTTTCTCCTCAAGGGCTTTTTCAATTTCGTCGGTTATTCTATAAACCTGGTCAATTGTGGAATGCTTGATTCTGAACCCGAAACGGTGGTCAGGTATTAGGCGTCTCTCTTCAATGACCGGAAGAATCCGTTTCAGTAGGAGTTTTTCAAATACCTTCGATATTATTGGTAGTAGCGATAACGGTCTGTACGATTTTTTGTCATTTGGAGATTTCCCCGGTTTCGGAACCATTATGACTTCTGCGACTTTCCATTGATTTGGAACGTATAATAATCTAATAGAAGCATTTATTAGATAAAGCAATTTGAATAGTGCCTTTTTTGGTAATTCCTTGGGGATTTGTCCGGTTATTAAATCATAGCCAGGAGCTTTATTATTTTTCAGGTTTTTTATTGCCTGGCAAAGTTCTATAAATGACACACTTTTTATTCTAAGGTTGTCAGATGTCGTAGTCGTACCGGTAAAATCGTCTACCAATGTTTCTCCATCAAATGGCTTAAAAGTCTCTTCTAAATGCTCGGCAAATAGATCCGCTTTTTCTTTGTCACCTTTTGCCCATTCGTCGTTGTTTTTTCGGCGGTTAAACCTTCAAGATAAGCTGAAGTCTCTCGGTTTTTTAGGTCTTGGATCGCTTTTTTAAGCTTATTGCATAGGAAATTCGAGTGGGTTTTATGCTGGGGAGCGCGAGTTTGTTGCCATATTTTGCGTGCTCTCCTCTTTTCTCGAATAAGTTCTTTTATTTCCGGCGGATAATTAGCTTCCTAATAATATGCCGGAATTGTTTTTTGTTCTAATGAGAAATTATAGAGTAGGCTTTCATGAGCTTACATCTAGTCCTAGTTCCATGCTGCCAAATATAAACCAGCTTTTTTTGGCAATAATTGAAACACAATTGGAGGAGAATTCTGATCCTTTAGACCTTACTCTGTCTCGACAAAGCTTGATGCCTTTTACTCCTTCTCCCCCACGGTCTCATCGTATATGTAGGTAGTCTGCCAAATTCGTAATCACTTTGCTTTGAAATTCTCGACTGATAATACCCGACGGTAAACAACTTAACCGAACTGGGACTGGGGCTTAAACATGCACTCACCGGTTAACGTACAAACACACTACCAACTACATCATTGCCACTCTTTACATATATGTACATAGGTAGGTATAAAAAAAAAAATATTTGGCGTAACAGCTTTTTAAGTGCCAGGGGCTAGCTTCTCACAACCACTCATGTTGTGTGCGTTATATTTTTCACACGAATGGAAGGGACCTACAGTTTAGTGTCGTATCCGAAGAGCAATTTGTTTTGAGAAGCTTTCTCGAGGCAACAATATTCTCGGATGTTTGTCAGACGTTTGCGAAAGGTGGGAGCGTGAAAAAACTTGTTGGTGTTTTCTGGTATTCGAATTTGGAACCTTACGCGCAGTAATCCGACACACTAACCACTTACGCCACGGCACTCACATGAATTGTCTACAGTATATTGTAATACAAAATAAAAATTTGTTTGCCGTAAGTATATATGGTATATGCATGCTTTAACAAAATGTCTCCTTAGACGCAAATAAATATTGATTAGTCATAGCATATTTACGAGGGCAAGGTGAAAAGTTCTCGGCCTGACGCAGAGATACCGTTCCAAACAGCAAAAATTTATGTTTCCTGCATAGGTGCACTTCTCATTAGTTCGTATGACAAGTTTCAACTTGCTCTCTCAAGTATTTCGTTTACACAAATTTTTGCAGTAGATGTCTTGCGTGCTTTTCGTTAAAATGGTTAAACTTAAATATCGTGCGGTCATAAAATTCTTCGTTTTAGATGGGTTTACCCCTAAGGAAATTCATCCAAAGTTGGCAAAAGTTTACGGGGACGCTGCTCCTTCCATGTCAACCGTTAAAAAGTGGGCAGTTGAATTTAAACGTGGCCGCACGCCCCTCGAAGATGACCCACGTGAAGGACGGCCAAAAACCGCAACCACACCCGAAACCATCGAAAAAGTCATGATATCGTATTGGACGATAGGCGAGTGAAGGTGAATGAGATAGCTAAGGCTGTGTGTATATCGGAAAAGAGTGTGCGAAACATCTTGCACAAAACTTTAGGGATGCGAAAGCTCTGCGCAATATGGGTGCCGCATTTGCTGAATGCCGATCAAAAGCAAATGCGCAAACGATTTTCGCGGTAATCTTTGGACTGATTTAATAGGGATCCGACAGATTTTGTGCTGCGATTTGTCACCATGGATGAGACATGGGTCCACCACTACACAACAGAAACGAAACAGAAGTCGAAGCAGTGGGTGGGAGCCGGTGGTTCAGCGCCAAAGAAAGCGAAGTCGATCGCATCTGCCAGAAAGGTCATGGCCAGTGTGTTTTGGAATGCGAAAGGGATCCTGTTAATTGATTACCTTGAGAAAGGCAGAACAATTACGGGCAAATATTACCCCAACCTTCTTGACCAGCTGGATGCAAAAAATCGCGAGAAGAGGCCTGGCTTGAAGAAGAAAAAAATCATCTTTCACCAGGACAATGGACCTGTACACAAGTGTGCGTTGACGATGGGAAAACTGGGGGATTTGGGGTACGATTTGCTCGGCCATCCCCACTATTCACCTGATTTGCAACCTCAGACTTCCAACTGTTCCCAAACTTCAAGAAATTTGTTTCTGGGAAGCGGTTCGCATCGAATGCAGAAGTTGAGAGGGACGTAGATGAATATTTTCACAGCCTTCCAGACTCTCACTTCCGAGAAGGAATACTGATGTTGGAGAAACGCTGGACTAAGTATATTGAAGTCAAGGGAGATTATGTAGAAAAATAAAATCATTTTTTAACTGAAGATCGCAGTCTTTCATTGTCAGACCGATAACTTTTCACCTTGCCCTCGTATATTCCCCAAACTAGTTTCTTTAAAATTCTCAGCAATAATGTATTTACGGCATTATTTCAAATTTGCTTTTGTTTTCTGTGAATACATTTTAAAACATTGAAACATATTTTTATTTTCTGAATGTTGTTTCAGTAGCCACTTTCGGAGTTGCAAGCCAATGCAATGTGGATGGTAATCATAAGATCTTTGCGAGTGGTTTTATGTTGTTTGCAGGGGCACCGAACCTGCACGCGTAGAACGCGGCCGACGTCTTATTCCTTTCTAATGCATCGCCTTTCCATGTCAGCTTACGGTCTAGTTTGCATCTGGGAGATTTTCCCGCTTCTGTGGCTTAGAGTTCTATAATATTTCTCGTTTGTGAATATGTACTACTTCTTAATGTTTTGTTTTCATTTGTATAATTTCAACATCTTTTCTTCAGCCAGTTGGTCAATACGTACAGCGCCGTTTATTTTTATTTTTTCAATTGATTAAATTATGTCTAGCAAATGTATCTACTTTTCAAATGCTTACAATGAACAAATTGGCACTCTGAAGTAATTACGTCAAAATACAAAACACACCATTATACCGCACGCCGTGTCGCTATCATTTTCATGCTATCGAATTTTTCCGACATTGTTACGCAAATCGAAACCGAAACCACTGAAATTTAATAACTAGCTAACCATCAATCACCAACCATTGACCATTCAGTGAGCTATTCGCCTACCTCATTGGAATGACCCAAATGTGGCAGTTCCATTCTAACCTGTATTTAAAATGCCCAGGCTACTCAAATTTCATAGCGCATTACCACAATGAAAAGCTTCGCTTGTGGTTTTTCCAGCAGGGAGTAGCCCGTTCATTTCATATTCAATTGAATTGGAACTATCATTAACTTTGTCAGCCAAAATGTCATCCTCATCACTATCATTACTCCATCCCCATCTATCCAATCCATCACTACTCCATCGATTGCAATTCAATTACCTCACTTATTCTATATCGTTCTCTACATACCATTAATATTTCAGAACATTTATGCAAATAAATCTGTTGACAAAGGGGCGGCAAAATAGGCCAGGTATATACTTTTGTAAACACACCGGTCTTTTCAAGTTTGAAAAGCAGATTATTAATTCATTAAACGGGCCCCTGAGTGGCACCACAGTTGTACTCTTGTAGTGTGCATAGGCTGGCAATCAATTAGTTCAATTATTATCCCAAAAACAAATTTAATTAATTTTTTTTTTGCGAAACTGTTGTGAGTGATGAACAATCCCCTTGACCTAGACTGCGGTGTGTGCATCCCAGCACACTGTCAGATGGCACAAGCGTCATAATAAAATTTTATTTTGATTTTTTTTTCTCTAAAAAAAGGACTAAAATTATTTACTGCTTTTCATCCATCCACCGGATTTTATCGCTACCATTTGTTGCATCATAAATCACTTCCTTAGCAGTCAAGTGGAAAAATGATTTTTTTTTTTTGTTCTTTTAATACCAATTTCGCACTATCAGCTTGGAACCTTAAAAATGTCATAAATATGAAATAGCGACATCCGGCGGCTAAAATTAACTGACTATTCAGGTAGAACCACCACCACCACGATGACTGTAAGGTTGGTATATTCTTTTTAAGTGCTTGTAGCAAAGGCATTTGTTGGTCGCATTACTTACACTTTTATAGGTCAACATGTTTTACTGCGGCTTTTTCGAAGGCTTTGTGCGTAAACGCACTTTGTAGCAGACATATTTTATGAGCCAGAGTCCAGGGGTCATATGAGGAAGGAAATGAAATATGTGACAACATTTTGCAGAACGTTAAGACTTTTTCGCTGTTGTCTTACAGTAATGCACTTTTACTACAGGTATGTGTGATAGATATATTAACTATTTTATGAAATAGCTTTATTTATGGGTTTGAAAAAACTGTAAGGACTGTGCTGGAAGTGAGACCTTCGAAATGGGTTTAGCGAGAACTGTTGTTTTAGTTTTGAACATGAGGAACTAATTTGGAGAAGAAGCACAGACGTCTGTAAAAGATTCCGGATATCAAAGGCAGTCAATAAAACTCGAATCTAGGCAATAATATTCATATATGCGATAAATATTGGCCTTCACGCAAGGCATCTAGTAGAATCACAGTCGGTGCTGAGAATGTGGAAAAACTACTTCTGCAGACTGTATAACGGCGTCGAAGACCAACATTCCGCTGTCAGGCAAAATGAAGCATTTCAACATAGACGATAAGAGTCAATATTTCCGTCCACCTGACCAAAACGAAATGAGAATAGCAATATCCAAGCTGAAATCCAACAAGGCTGCTGGACCTGACGGCTTACCGGCCGAACTTTTCAAGGCAGCTGGTGATGAATTGGTAGAGTGCATACATCAACTCATCTCTAAGATTTTGTCAGACGTGTGTATGCCTGATGAATGGAATTTCAGCATCGTTTGCCCATCCACAAGGAAGGAGACCCGCTCAACTGCGCCAACTATAGAGACATCAGTCGACTCAACATCGCATACAAGATCTTTTCTGCGATATTGTGTAAACGCCTGAAACTTTTTATCAACAGTCTGATTGGACCCCATGATGCGGGTTTAGGCCAGGAAAGTCCACCATCGATCAAATCTTCACACTTCGGCAGATCCTGTAGAAAACCCAAGAATTCCAAATCGATACTCACCATCTCTTTATCGATTTCAAGGCCTTCTATGGCAACATCTACAGAGAATAGCTTTATAGAGCCATGTCTAGTTTTGACATCCCTGCCAAACTTGATCGTCGGTGCAGGATGACGATGGAGAACGCTCGCTGCTCCATCAAGGTCGGTAATGACCTCACCGAGACCTTTGATGTCAAAAAAGGTTTTAGACAAGGTGACGCGCTGTCATGTGACTTCTTTAAAATTGTACTTGAACGGTTTGTGCAGAACTCACAAGCTTACACCGGAGGCACAATCTATCACAAGTCTGTACAACTGCTTGCATACGCCGACGATATAGACATTATCGGAAGAACTCAGCGGGTTGTCGCCGGTGCGTTTGGAAGCATTGAGGCGGAAGCGGCCAAAATGGGTTTAGCGATAAACGAGGGCAAAACCAAGTATATGCTGTCAACAAGAAGGGACAACCAACACCGACGAATTGGACAGAACGTCACAGTGGGCAGCTATAACTTCGAGGTTGTAAGGGACTTTGTCTACCTTAGCTTTGATATTGATTTTAAAAACAACACCAGCGCAGAAATCAATCGAACAATAACTCTTGCTTATCGCTTTGTTTTTTGCGCTTATAAGGCAATTCAACAGTAAAGCACTATCTCGAACAACTAAGGAGACTCTGTATGAGACTCTGATCATCCCAGTCCTGCTTTATTGCACTGAAACATGGAATTTATTAAAAGAGGGTGAAGATATCCTTGGTCCCTTCGAGAGAGAAATTCTTCGTAAAATATTTGGTCCCGTTTGCGTTGATGAGTTTTGAAGGAGAAGATTCAATCACGAACTATACGAGCATTACAGCTACATCAACCTAGTCAAAAAACTGCGTATTGGACGTCTGGGATGGCTATGACATGTAGAGCGAATGCACACCAACGCTCCGGCCCGCAGAGTCTTCGTATCTAACTCCGAGGGACGACGCAGTAGAGGACCTCCTCGCCGTAAATGGGGTGCACAAGTTCAAGGGGACCTCGACCAACTTGGAGTGCGCAACTGGAGGCAATTAGCTAAAGACCAAGCTAAATGGAAAGGCGAACTGTAGCGGCACATAAGTAAGTAAGCAAGGCATCTGGCTTGCTAACCCCAAACACTGGAATATCACATATTAATAGTTCTTTGAACTGATCTTCATCGTCGTGTTGATTTGCCATAGGTTCGAATTGCTTTCAGCACAAAGATAAAGACACAGTGAGAAAGTCAATGTTGATGCTCTAAATATTCCACAATAACCTCCCACAGAATCAGCCGTACTTCTATGTGCAGCACCTGATACCCTCATTTGCCAGGTCATCAAGGTTGTTAGAGAAATAAGCTTCCAAGCAGAGTCTTCTTAACATAGAGAAGGTCGGACAAGTGCAAAAAAATTAATTATTGTCTTCACTTCCCTCTGGCCAGTACACCCTAATGTTTCATTAGATGATTCTTTGATATTCTCCATTAGCTAGCTCACAATGGAGGTAAGAGGACAGTTTGCAACATTGCTTTGCTTGTGTCATCTTCAATCATTTTAATAATATCTATTACTGGGAAAAATTTGTGTGTTTCTTTGTTTGTTTGAAACTTGTTCATTCTCTCAGAGAATACATCAGAAGATCACACATAAACATTCAGATAGTCAAGCAGCTGTTAAAGTTCTCAAATCTTTCAGCTTTGAATCAAAACTAGTTTGGAACTGTCTCCTTACCCTCATGCAGCTTGCTGCACACAACACTCACTTAGGTCCCTGGTCACAAGGGTATCGCAGACTGTCTTCACGAAAACTATGATAAACGAGCTATTGACCCTGTGCTAAGACCAAATTGAAAACGTAAGCAGGTACAGATATTTAGATGTTAAAGTTGAGTACAACTTTAAATGGGACTCGCACATAGAACGAACCTGCAAGCGCTTGCTACAATCTTTGTTTGCTATACACCACCTCAGCAATTGCACCTCATTTTCGGTTTTGAAGCATGCATACTTTTCTTCGGTCGAATCGGTGATACAGTATGGGATAGTAGCATGGGGTAACATATCACGATATCTAACTGAAAACTTACAGCGGGTACAAAATCTTTCTTTTTTTAATTCTCCTGGAAGCTAAATACGGCGCAAAGTATGTAGAACATTCACAAAACGCAAGTAACGATCTAATCTGCTAACGGTCAATACCCTTTTCTTTTTCAATATGATAAATGAAATGTACAACGACCATCTATTCGAGCAACCAATACAATGTGACATCAATACTAGACGAAGAGCACAAGGATACCTTGAAGTACCACGTATACACAACTTATATGGATGGCAGCAGCTGGCATATGTGATACCCAGGATCTTCAATGGACTGCCACGCGAAATATGGTACATTCCGTCTGAACTAATGTGTAAAAAGAGGCCTTAAACTTATTTATTAGAAAACAAAATAATACGCAGACTCTCTTCAACGGCTTCAAGGTTTTATACAGCACTGAGGGGATAACTCCGCGGAAATGTTCGTAGAAAATGGTACAAATGTAAATACATATATTCCTAAGTCAATAAATGAAATGAAATGAAAATAAAATAAAAAAAAAATATTAGATTGCTGATCAACTAGCCAGGTCTGGTTCCTAACCCAAATTCATAGGCGCTGAACTCGTTTGTTTGTGGCTGATCTATCAGCCAAATTAAGATAGAGCAAGATCGTCGGGAACAATATAAAAAGCACTCATATTAGGACTCACTAATAGGTCTAAGACATGCAAAGAAATTTATAGATTTTTCTAGCAGAAGATTGAAAGAGATTCTAGCAATGAACAAACAAAATGCAACGTTTCTCAGTGACTTCCTCACTATATAGTCATTATTTTCTCAAATACAAAATTAAGAAAATAGGCATTAGCTAATTAGAAACATGCAGACTATGTCTGCACTGAACCACCAACACCGCTCCAGCACATTTATGTGTGGATAGCAGACTAAAACATTTACATATGGGGTTCACCTCCCCATCTGATACAATCTCATCCTCAACCCAAATAATCTTAAGCTTCCTTACAGAACTTGATTTCAGGTAGGACACAATTCGAACAACACCTGGGTTTCTATGAGATAGCACGAAAGATCACTATGTAGGTTGCAGTACTTCGATGACTCTCATTGAGCCATCTTCACTCCACCTCCCATCTTAAAAAAAAAAAAAAACTTCTTCGCTGAAAAACCGCTTAATTGTAATATTTTTTTTGCTCAAATAATCCGAAATAACATAAGCCCTGTCTTACGCAGCTTTATTAAATCGAGGCTAAACGGTGACGATAAAAGCGTAATAAGCCGGGAGGAGAATGCAATCAGATGAATCACTCTAGCTAAACCGGTATGAGTATATCTTTAAAACATGCAGAATAATCACAGTCCGTCTGAAACAGATCAGATGATACCCAATCATTTATAGTTTAACCCACGACTATTTAAGTAGACGCGGCGTTATGTAATTCAAATTGTCTACTTATATGAATTTTCTTTTAATTCCCAATTGTATTAAATTCCGTTTATTTACAGAGTCATCCTTAAAAATGGCGGTGGACGAATAAGTTTGTTGGGCAAATATTGTAGCAAAAATTGATCTACATATTACATACATATTTACTTAGCACGTATTTCTAGTACAAATATAAAACACAAAACTACGTTATATATCTTTTTAAAGTGAGCGTACCTGTGGGCTGGTCTCAGGAAAATGTACAATCGCACTGAACGGACGCACAAACACCATCGTGTACAGTTTCTGACAATGCACCTTAGCTCAATCCAACCATTTCCGAATTACCGACATTCCTCTTCAGCTGTTATACGCCATGTACTTCTTGGATGGCCAGGTTTTCAGCCATTCTGGGTTCTATTGCATCACAGAGTTTGCTATGAAACTGTCGTCTTGTCAGACCCACCGCCTTTCGTAAAAGTTTTAATTTCAGATATGGTTTGGCTACAAAATGTTAATAAGCATCTGCCGCTTCTTCGTGGTAGTGGCGGTCACCTTCAAAGTGCTGCATCCATACGACAGCAATGATTTCACATTGGAGCGAAACAGTTGCAAGTTGGTGGTGAGATTAATTGCAGAAGGAGGTACAGACGAACAGATAGAATTGGGAGAGCTACCGTTCCGAATTTCTCTATAATCGTAATATTAATTTTGATCAAAACGATTTTCACTATTACAATATATGTACTTGCTCAATAATATGTACACAGCTAGATATAGCATTGCGATTCAGCTCACCCAAGGACCCAGCCATATTCATCACTAAATACGAGATCACATGCGTGTCTTAACCATGAATAAATCGCGAGAACTCAGATGTGACAACCTTAACGCTAAATTTAACCTAAACCAAGCTTGACCGAAGATATTTGACTAATGGCTAACAAAATATTACTGTACATTGCATTTATTTTTTTTATTATTATCTTTGTTTCTCAAACTTTATAAAAAAACATCTTAGCCTAAGTATATAAAACCAAAAATAAAAAATAAATTAAATAGAGAAATAGTAGAAACAATCAATATTTTTGACAAAATAGTGTTGAATGTCACTTCAAAAAAGATTAGCTTGATAATTCAAAAATGTGGATGGGGTGATCAAAAAAAAAAAAATTGAAAGAAAAATACATAATAATTCAATAATTCAAAAATACAAGTTGAAAGTATCGAAAATAAAAACAACTAAAAGCATAAAATAAAGAAGAAACGAATACAATACGTATTCAAAGATACACCAAAATGTTAGATTTAAATGCACAAGACATATTAAGCTATCTAGGACTGGACATTAATAAGAGATTCTAAATCATCAAATGAAAAACTATATATCCAATTTAATTGTATCAAAAACATGATTCGTGAATTGATTACTCGAATGTACTGCGGCAATTTATTAAATAAACGACAAGCAAACACGGTATAAAAATTACGAAACGAAGTAGTGCGAAATACAGGCACAGAGACTAGATGCAAAGAATTTCCACGAAGATTATAACTGTGATTATAACTTAATTCTAAAATTAAGGTTGCCCGATCTAATAAAAAACACTTTTAACACTTTAAAACAATATAGATGACGAATCGGAAGAATTTTCAAGTGACAAAACAATGGAAAACTCGGATGAAGGTGATGTTTAAAGCTAATTTTTCTAAGAACATATTTTTGCAATGTAAGTAAGGGCTTTATTTTATTAAAATATGTTCCACCCCAGCAGCTTATTGCATATTGCAATTTAGAATGGAATAACCCATAATATATAGACGTCAGCAGCTTAGTGGAACATACTCTTCTTAAATAGAAAAAATATCTAAGTGTAAGGCGAAAATATTTCCTCAGCTCCTCGGTGTGGTTAGAAAAGGACATCCTAGAGTCAATTATTAACCCCAAGTACCTGAACTCATCGACTTTCTCAATAAGGAATCAATTATCACAGCAGTTGCTATATCTGCAGAAGGTCGTTGGGGAGTTAAAAGCATAGTTAACCAATTTAAATTTAGGACACTCGGGTGCATGAAAGAAGATATTTGCATCAATATAGTTTTGCGCGGACAAACTAAAAAACATAATTTTGGTTTTGGGACTTATAACCAATTTGTGCTTAGCAAACCAAGTTCTTAGTAAGTCTAGGTCACAATTCTAGGGAAATTATACGTATACACAGACTAAACCGAAACCAATTTCGTAGAAACATACTCATATGCGATCCTATGGCAAAAGCCATTATATATATTTATATATTTGGCGCAACACCTCTTTAAGTGCCAGGGCCTAGTTTCTCGCAACCACTCATGTTGTGTGCGTTATATTTTTCACACGAATGGAAGGTCCGTGCCGTATTCGAAGGGCAATTTGTTTCGAGAAGCTTTCTCGAGACAACAATACTCTCGAATGTTTGTCAGACGTTCGCGAGAGGTGGGACCGTGAAAAAACTTTTTGTTGTTTTCTGTGATTCGAACTTGAGACCCCACACGCAGTGGTCCGAAACACTAACTACTTACGCCACGGCGCCCACAATGGCAGAGGCCATTATGCAAACCAAATCCATATAACCTTGGTTTGGGTGTCTGATAACCTCTTCTCGGACAATACTCATAATACTAAAAAAAAAAATTTGAAATTCATTTACAAACGTTTTAAATTTGTTTTAAAAAATATTAAAATCGTCTGCAGTAAACCTTCGCAAAAGGTTTAAATTGACCTGATAATGCTATACATGCAGATGTACTAAATACTTTCTCTACTGTCAGCGCACCCTCTTTAAGTGATTACTTATTACAAGAAAAGAATACAAGAGTCAAGATCAGGAACCTTGTCAATCTTAGAACTTCCAAGCTTCAAACCACACAGAATTGAAAGGGAAGCTTTCTGTGATAACCAAGGACATTATGTAAAGGTAATTATGTTCTACAGCAAAATTAAGCACAAAGACGATGGTGTTAAAGCAAATGAAAATAAATCATCATACACTTTAACAACATAAAGGCTACCTCATGTACCTAAAAACGTACAGCAAAGAACATGAAAACCAACCAATTAAATTCAATCTCGATTCGTAAGCCACACACACTCATGTACATAAATCATACCCTTGTTAACCTTTTTGACTTCACCGAATGACTCAGTACCACCTGAGGCAACCACGACTCGCAAGATGTGCGTCATACATAGAACACTCTAAGCAGAGAACTTAAAACTTTTCATTTAACTCTTAACCGAAAGTCATAATGATTCATCAGCCATATGAACTCCATCAGGCTGCCAGCCAGTGCCAGAACCAGAACCAGTGTCAGAACCCTTCTTGGTAACTGGTTACGACAAAAATTGCCTGACCTCAAAACAAAACCTCGATTTCGTCAAAACTGCCAAAATGATTACCTCCCCCTGAATGGTTATTAAAATTAATTTATCTTGTGGTTTCATTTACCCCCCCCCCCCATAACCTCCATCATGTGAAAAAGTCCGCAAAATGTTTTCAATAATTTTCATCTCTTTAGGAGAAGCCCCTTCGCGGTTGATCGGTTATTGCTCATAAGTTACCCCACTAACTGCTTAATAATTGAGAGCTCTGTATACATCTACAGGGCACAGCTCTATTGATTGGGTCTCTAGAAGTCGGGAACTACCCCACCCGTAAAAACTGTATCAACCTGAACTCTAACCTAAGCATCTCTAATTTCTATCGATTTTATCCTTCCTCCCTCAACCTAAGGCGGAGTGAGGTAAGTGCTGAGGTTTTTTTTATTTCGGAGGCACAAACTTTTAGTAGATATAACACAACCAATGTACTGTGGTGCCACCACCATTGTCGTCTCGGGACCGTGAACCCTTCTTTTTGCGGGCGTTTTTGGTCGTAATTACTTACGGAGAAAATTAGTTCGTTGACTATACCCTATGTGAGTGTAGGTAAGCTTTAGTCAGGTAGATACTTTCATCGTGTGGGGCGAGAGGAGGCTTATAAAAAGCAAATTTCGCAGCAATGTTGGTTCTTGGTTCCGCGTGAGGTGATTGTGTCAGACGTGGAGTTATCAGAATGGAACGATGATTACTGTATTTAGTTCTGTGAGACTTCATGCAGAAATTGTCGGCATTTTTTTTCTCTGTGGCCGTAACGTAATAGTGTTGGAATTTTGTCACGAGGTGTTAATCGATAACGATAATCGTAGACGCATATATTTTGGGATAATCATTTAAGAGGAAGGACGTTAATTAGGTTCATCTACTGGCACAAATTAGGACATTCAGTTTACATAAATTGCACTTAATTTTGAAATTGAGTTGAGTTTAATTCTATGCGAGTTAGCAAGTGATCTGCCCTTCATCTATTAAATGTCTTATATCAAGGATTTGCGGCAATCAACTTCCAAGTAAGCACAAAGGAACCATCCTTCTGTCAAAATTTGCAGCACTTCCAATGTCACAAAAACACTGGAAGCTTTTGATAAGTGACGGCTTAGGAATATATTGGGAGTATTTTGGCCAAACTTTTAAACGAAAAACATTAGGTATGAGAGCACGTTCCAACAAGGTATACAGGCAATTATGCAAAATGGAAATGGTAATTATTTGGTATACGAACAAGAAGAATTGCCTATAAGGCACTAAGCCGTGCGATAGACTTTACTAGGGACAGTCGATGAATCACACCAATTAAAGAAGAGTTGGCTGGAGTTGAAATATTATTCAAAATTACCATCTTCTTCGGACGCCACCCATGGAGGATGGAACATAACTTAAACCCATAAGAGCTTAAAAACCAGCACACCTAAGAATATTTTATTACCAGTATTCGTATACGATGCACGTAGGCGTGGTAGATACTAGGATGAACAGGACTAAAGTATGTACGGAATGCCCACATTCTCTCTAAAGTTAAATATCTTTCCAATATCAGCGAAGAAAATTATTTTTGACACTTCTGCGATCTAAGTTAAGTTAGGTGACTATCCTCCGTATACGCTAGGATTCACTTATATTAGAAGCGGTACAACAGCAAATGCTGTGGTTGCTGTCGTCATTAAACAAGTAACTAGGGCTTGCGCCGCAGCGGTGGTCCGAAAGAAGTGAACAAATCACCGACCACCAGTATTGGAGCCATGTTATAGCAGAACTTTTTTTTTTTTTTCCCGAGGGTGGTGAAAAATCTTCCATAGACGCTATGAGAATAGCAAGCGCGTGCTCATATTAGTGTCAGATTCTTACTGACTAAAAAAACACCACCCTTCGATATAAGTTTGTTAGATATCGCAACTAAGTATAAACTTATCAAGCAATTTTTCTATTACGAAATAAAAACGTTTGGCAGGTTACTTTCCACTGAAGGATCCTGCATATTCCGCAATCTAGACGCGGTTAATCCTTATCTCGCCAAGTCGAAAGGTTTCGTCCTTTGTAGTCGGCGCAATAAATTGCTCTCATCCAAAATTTGTAGGACGGTATTGTTGACATGTCCGATTAGTCGGTTTCTATGCTTTCTCGCGAAGCTTCTAGTTTCAGCTTCGATTGTCGGAATTCCTAGATCCCTGTGGATATCGTCGTTTCTACTATACCACGGTGCTTGGGCAATTTCTCTTAGCACTTTATTTTGAAAAGCTTGTAAAATATTTGCATTTGTTTTCTTGGTACAACCCCAAAGTTGTATACCGTAGGTCCACACCGGCTTTAGCACTTGCTTGTATAAAAGCAATTTATTCTCAGTACTGAGCTGGGAATGTTTTCCGAGTAACCAGTACATTTCTCTATATTTGATTTCGAGTTCTTTACGTTTCATTTTCACGTGCAAATTCCATTTCAGCCTTGCGTCGAGTGTCATTCCCAGGTATTTGGCCTCGTTTGCAAAAGGTATTCGGGCCGAGTTTAGGAAAATTGGCAAGCCATTAGTTTTCTTGTAAGTGAAATTCACGTGAACAGATTTAGATTCGTTGAGGGCGATCCGTTTTGTTTTACCTACTGCTAGGATAGCGGTGTCATCGGCAAAGGTAGCAAGGATAGTGCCATCTTCTTTCGGTATATAACGAGTATATAGCAAATAGAGAAGCGGCCCAAGAACGCTCCCTTCCGGTACGCCGGCCGAAATTTCCTTGAGCTCGGAGTATTCGACTGCATGTCTAACACGAAAGAGTCTATTTCCGAGATATGATTCTAGAATATCGTATAAGCATACAGGGAGAACTTGTCGTAGTTTGTATTTGAAGCCATCATGCCACACCTTATCAAAGGCTTGCGAGACGTGAAGAAATACGCTTGAGCAAATCTTTTTTCCTTCAAGTGCTTTCTCGATTACGTCAGTAATTCTATGCACCTGGTCAATCGTCGAATGCTAAGATGCGATAAGATTATTTTCTTCTATAACCGGTTGGAGACGCCTTAATAATATCCTCTCGAAAATGTTCGATATGATATAGCAGGACTGCGCAGAAATTGCCATAGAGCGAGAAGATTGTTCCAGCGATTCAGAGGTTCACTCTGCCAACATGATCTGCAGTTAAATATAAAAACAGGCGTAGGAATCTGAAACTAGCTATCCGGAAAAGCAAGAATAATAGATTTAGAGAACTCTATAAGCAAGCAGACATAAATCCTTGGGGTAGCGCCTACAAAATAGTCATGACAAAACTCAAGGGCACTAGTACACCCTCATGTCTTATTCTTATGCAAAAAAAAGTGTCGGGATTATTTCCACCACAAACATCAGCAGCGCGCATAGAACCATCCCAAGAAATACAGCAAATGGAGCTTCTGGATGTATGCAGACGATTCTGGTACAGCAAACCACCCGAATCGGATGGCATACCAAACAAGGTTCTTAAGCTATCAAAATAATACGGCACCTAAAAGAAGTGGTTTTTCCAGACCAGTGAAAAAAGCTACGTCTAGTGCTGTTCCCTAAATGGAACTTTGTCGTACGGTCCCATATGCATGTTGAACATAATAGGTAAAATACTGGACCGAATCATATGGAACCAGCTGGAGGTGGCAAAAATGTCTTCTTCTTCCTTTTATCAGCGAGGCTATGATCCGAAAACAAGGGATCACAGCCCTCCCACTTCACTGCATTTCTACTGATCCGCCTGTGGGGTTCGCCTGGGGGGGGGGGGGGGGAGGTGGCAAAAATGTATTGACTCATACCACATATACAAAAATGGATGGACCGGCGTCATGGAAACCGGACATAGCTGTCTTCGATCGTATCTAAACAAGTTTGAACATGATGAATATCCCTATGTCTTAACTGCGGAGAGGTCAGGATAGATACGCAGGTAATAGTATGGTACTTTTTCAATTACCAAAATTCTGTATTAATCGCTGACTTCTGGAGAGAAGTATTGAAGAAACACTAATTGGCGAAAATATCGTAATTCTGTCCTACCAAATCCTCTTGGTCTAAAAAAGGATATTTTATTTTCAAAAAAACAGTATAAAAAAGTATATCTGCGTTGAAAACAAAGGATATTTCAGCGGAAAATTTGTGTGTAACAAAGTTTAAGTTCACAAATTTATTGAAAATAAAAATCGAAACAATTTATCGACTTTCATCCACATCAACTGACATTGCGCCCGGACTTGTCTCGGCTTAACTTTCTGTTGGTTTGAAATTGTACTTCTCCTGGTTGAGTCCTGGTTGAGTTTTGATAAAATTATAAAAGCCGATGCACGTAAATTCCAAATTGATTTTCACAGTTAAAATAGCTTTCAGCGTCGATATCTGAAGAGCTGAGCTCTCCTGTTTCCAAACTTTCTTCGCTTGAGAAAACACACGTTCAACCGGAGCTGAAGAACTAGGGAAGCAAATGACGAACTCAATAATTTGAGAAAATTCGATGAAAGGCACGGGTTGAGCGTCCATATGTTGGAAGACTTTCACCCAATGTTCAACAACAGACAAATTTTCAGAATTCCACTTGATGAATTTTTCTTTAGTGCAGTAATTCTTAATATACTTGTGCTGATCAAGTACATTCAAAGTATGTTCGTAGTCGTTAAACGAATTTTTTTTTTACACTTTTTCTATGAAGTCTTATTTCCCACCAACTAGGAAAATTTCACGCGACCGAAGTCGTTTATAGTGAACTAACAGATCCCTGTAACTTTGTCTGCGTGGTCCACAATAACTTTATGTGAGGCGGTTAAAGTTAGTGGTGTAAGTCATATTTAGCTTAAGAACTCAAGATTTACACCGCTGTAACTTTCAATAACACATATCAGTTCTTCCTTTATCTATCAAGTTTGTGCTACTATCTGTTGTTGAAGAAGTAACATTTTAATTTACTTCACTTTTTTATGCAACAGTTTGGCATATGTAGTATTCATTCCTGGACTTACACCAACATTTTTGATAAATGACTTACACCAGCATGACTTTAACCGCCGCATATGTATGTATTTAGCTAACACAAGGACTGCGTCAAAATGCACATGTGCATACTATAGCTACAAATTTGCGCCTTTATGTAGGCAAGGTAATAAAGCACTTACTTACTTGGGGTGAGTCTGGGCCTCAACCAACAGGAAATGAATGTGTTTATTTTTTTTGTAAGGGTTTTCCATTAAGAGTTTCCTATCTTTATATTTGAATAAAACAAACTGTGAGTGAGATCTCATTGACATTTTTTTATTTATTTAGAAGGCCCATGTATGCCATTTTTTATGGAATATAACATCATTCAAATGTCCGCCGCGGTTTCGTTGCAATTTGGTGGATCTCGTGTGGATTGTTATTGTCCCAAATTCGACAATTTTGCTTGTTGACGAACCCAGAAATGGGCCTCGTCGCTGAATATTATTTTGCGCGAAATGTTACACGAACAGAAGACCCACTTTCATAAAACAATTTAATCATTTGCACATGTTGTTGAACACTATAACTCTCCATGTTGATTTGGCAAGACAGACTAAATAAATGACAGTCAATTTGACAGATGTAGCTTCAACAATATGGCCGCAATCACCTGTCAAAGTTCAGAAATCGCTATTGGAAAACCCGTAGATGGATGCGTTTGATGTAGACAATACATACGGTTGGAGTTGTGTTTTGATATACTATTTTTTCTTTGATTTTGGGCCGAAAAAAGACCGAAAAAGTACAAAATAAAGGAGTGAAATAAAAAAAGGATCTGGATCCGAAAAAAGGAGTATCTTAGGGGTAGCAATGGTGTAGTGGTAACATCGTCAATTGCCACGCTAATGGTTCATGGTTCAAATCCTGATGTCAGGAAGCATTTATTTATTTCTCGTGAAATATATAAAGTCAGTCCGATCATTTGCAAAAGCTTCTGTGAACACTACTGCGAAAGCATAACACTGGCAGTAGCTTGGTCATGTGGCTGGAAAAATTGTTCGCTCTGTTAATGATGACGATAATGATTCTCGCAAGTGTCTGACAAACATCCGAGAGCATTATTGTCACGAAAAAGCTTCTCAAATCGACGTTCGGATTCGGCATTAAACTTTAGGTCACTTCCATTCGTGTGAAAAATATAACGCACACAACATGAGTGGTTGCGAAAAGCTAGGCCCTGGCACTTTAAAGAGCTGTTGCGCCAAATATTTGTTTTTTTTTTTGTTAATGATGGTTGACCCTTGACATCGGTTATCGAGAAAAAAGTACTGTGAATCAAAAGCAAAGACAATAATAACAACAATCTCCCCAGTTATCTGGACGCCACCCCCGGAGAATAGCTGTAGCATAAACAACTGAGCTTCAAGAACCACTACACCAAAATCTTTCTCTCTCTCTCTATCCATCCTTTCCAATGCCCGCACTGTGTGTAAACATGTTAAACGTATTCATAACCCCTTCAATGTGCGCAAATTATATAAAAAAGAAAAAAAAATCTTTTATAATAAAGTATAGTTGGCAGGACTATCCTAACCCATATTATGGTATCGACATATGAGAATGGGATATGGTGAAATAGGTTACAGCACTAATTCTGAAGTATTATTCCGTATAGAACGCGGAACGGCTTACCAGCCCCGTGGGGAGAGTGTTTGAAGTGCGTAAGGTATGGGTTTGTATGTATGCGTATTCCTGGCATCGAGTATTCTGCGAATATACATGCTAGGAGCCCATGCTACGGGCATATTTAGAAGATCAAAATCCATTTGCATAAAAAGAAAGACAGACCGATAGACAGACAGAATAGAGAAAACATTTTGAGTTCCGCTATAATAGTAATACCATGTTCCCACAAAACGAAATCCCAAGATTTCGCCAAATCTCTCCAAATCTCTTAGGTTTCGCCATACATTTTCGACGTTTCGAAATCTACTTGAAATCTCCTTGATTTTATCCATCCGTGATAGGTTATCAAACCGAACAAGCCTACAGTTTGGTTAATTTGGTGCTCATTTATAGATGTCAAAATATTAGTAGTGCGTTCCAAATCAAACGCAATTTGTGTAATTTACGAAATATGTGAGTTTAGATTTGAAATTAGATCGAGTTAATTTATTAATTTCCCATAAGCTAAAAGCATTTGCCATTTCTCTTTCCTTGTATTCGTAAGCATGCTCGACATACAAAGAAACAAGAGATTTTTCGGGAATTTCTTAGTTGAATTTCCTTTTTTTTTTAAGTGGAACAACTTTCTCGGAAGGGGATATTGATCTTAAGATCAACACGGGAGTGGGTTGTAAGACAAAGAAATATAAAAAAAATACAGAAACCTTATTTGCGTGATGAAAATGTATCAACAAAAGAAAAAGATGTTATAAAGTCCACAGATACGGAGCTATTTCCTCCCTCAGTGGTACACGCCTCATGACAGTTCTTATTTCGGGGGTGGCAATGATGTAGTGGTAACGTCGTCAATTGCCCCTGTAATGGTTCATGGTTCAAATCCGGACTCCGGCATTAATGTATTTATTTCTCATGAAATACCATATATAAAGTCAGTCCGATCAATTGCAAACGTTTGTGAGAACACTACTGCGAAGGCATAACACTGGCAGTAGCTTGGTCATATGGCTAGAAAAAATGTTCGTCTTATGACATCGATTATCGCAAAAAAAAAAAATGCTGTTAAACGGAAGCAGAGGAAAAAAATAACAAAAAATTTCCCCAGTTATCGGGGCGCTAGGAGTTTCTCTGAAGCATAAACAACTGAGCTTCAAACTACTCTTTCAAATCTTTCTCTATCTCTATCTATCTTTTCCAACACCAGCACTGTGTACAAACATGTTAAGGGTGTTCATAACCCCTCGAGTGCGCGCAAATTATGAAAAAAAAAATTCTTTGATTGTGGGTGTGAAAACCTATCTTACCTCCAATTCCAAGCATGATTAATTTGGTTATCTCAGCTGTTCCAAAATGAAAGCCACATGGTATTATTCATAATTTTCGCTTGACTTGGAACGCACTCCAGCCGCCTCAAAATTGACAATTATTGACATTTGAAATCACTTTAACTCGGTGGGGATGGCTATCGAGATTTTGGTAAAAGCTCATCCAAGTCTTGGGATTTCGCTTCAGTGGGAACATGGTATAATACCAAAATATATCAAAATCTCACAAGACATGTAAAGGTACATGTAAAAACTCACAATTTGATCAGTCTACTAAGAGCGCACTAGAAAACAAAACATGACACATGCCTTTACAAAAAGTAAATAAAGATAAGAAATCTAGCGGCGAAGTAGAACGCTCTAGCAACTTTGTAACGCCCAGAGTGTTAATTTCAATATCGCCATCAATATGCATAGGTCTTTTTTTTTTTACATATTATTAGTTATTGTACAAAATACTGGACTGACCTTCATAAATGAACAATGAACTTTGAATGTCCTTTACATGCAAACACATGACAGTGATAGTAGGCGGTGTTGTTTACAACTTGACCAGTGGATTTCTGCTCAATTAATTTGAATAGCGTTGCGTTGTATGGTATGAACCTAAAACACCTCAGCTTTTAGATTTTATTATTGGAGAAGGCAAACCCAAATCAATGTTGAACACCTCATTGCATTCGACGATTCATACTTTTTTTTTTTAACTTTGTTCCTGAGTAGTACATACTTTATTATCATTTTTCCATAATTGAAGTGAAAATTACTTGTATATTAACTTAATTATAAGATTCGGTGGAAAGTGTTTTAAATTGCGTTGAAATTTATTTACACAGTATGTAACCATTTACAATACATATCTGACAATTTTGGATTATTCCTTTCGTCCTTTCAATCAATTCAACATGATACTACTGAGCTGACACAAATTTATTTAAAATGTATTAACATTTACAACATGACCCAATTAAATAAAAAATTCCCATGAATGTTATTATAAATACATGCAGGTGTCGTTGTTATCCTAGAAGGACTTAATATGCTTATTTGTTTTTTTTTTTTTTCTACCTCTATTCGATTGCATTACGTGTATGTGTTTTACCACTGGAAACACGCAACGAAATAGTGGTGTGACAATAAAATATTGCCTCATGCAGAAAGATGAGCATTGCGGCATTTATTTCCGCGCAGGTACATATGTGCATACATAGTTGTGGTGATTCGACTGATATTGACTGTAAAGTGGAAAGATCCTTTTTTTTTGTTGGTTTGGCATTTGAATGCAATTAAATACACCGGCTCATTTTAAAACAGCCAGAATTAATGTGACAACTTTATTTGAGTTAAATGAGAAATGTTTTTCGTGTTGTTGCTCGAATATTCGTGTCATGTTAAGTATGGAAATTTTAAATTGTGGTAAGGATTGTCATTATTAAAGCTAATTGAAGAACTTCAGCCTTATTCTTCTTCTTCTTCCCATATTAGCGAGGTTATGATCTGAGCTCCCACTTCACTTCATGTCTACTGATCCGTCTGTGGGGTTCGCCTGCTTGACCTCAGAAAATATTGCGCTTGTGTCGTTGTATGTATATGATCCAGGAATTAAAGACCTGCCTTTCTTTCGAGATATCTTTGGAACGTTGATTGGTATTGCCTTTTATCAGGATTCAAATGATATCTTCTTTGAACATGGCAATGCCAGCGGAGCCAGGCGCTTCCATGGATCTTCAAACTTCTTCCTTCGATATTTCAGTCTTGTCGTTGAAAAAATCTAAATGTATGAATATGTATACTTTATATTCATATTTTAAGCTTACGTTAGGGGTAAGTAAAATGTTCTTTCAACTTAGTTTCATACTCTCCAGCTCTGTACGTACTCGGAAAAGTATAATATAAGTGTTACCTTAGTTGTTCGATAAATGGTTCTACTACCCAGTTATCTTCTTAGAAACAGAGATCGGCAAGATAAATCTTTCGTTTGATTTCTGCACTGAGGTAGAAAGCCCTTAACTATCTCAAAGTTATAACTGCACACCGTGATATATAGTCCATGGTGATAGTTTTATTTTTATTTTTTTTTTTGACATACCTACTTCATTATGCTCTCGGTTAATGTTAAGTCCATTTCTATCGCTTCTGCTTTAATGCTCACGAACGCACCATCGACATCATGCTCTCTTCTCCTGATTATGTCTACCACCTTGATCAAAGAGTTCCCGGAATTTATTCAGAAAATTAAAAATACAAGTTTATTCATCTAAATCTGTATTGTCCCCTTCAAAGTAATCCCCATCGAAAACATTTTTTATATTCGGTTTTCGGTATGTCCATCAGTGCTACCTGCGATTTTTCCATTACTTCCTCTCGGCTGCTGAAACGCGCCCCCCGTAATGGTTTTTTAACTCGATTGAACGGAAAGAAGTCACAGGGAGCCAAATCAGGTGAATTCGGTGGCTGTTGGATGGTATTTGTTGCATTTATCGTCAAAAAATTACGAATAATGATGGCACTGTTCGACGGTGCGTTATCATGGTGCAAAATCCACGAGTTTTCTGCCCACAATTCTGGTCCCTTTCGGCAAATTGCTTCACGCAAACGTCTCATAACGCCCAAATAATACTCTATGTTTACTGTCTGGCCTTCTGGCAAAAATTCATGATGCACTACACCGTTGTAATCCATGAAAACCGTGAGCATTGCCTTCTTTTTTGACTGAAAACGACGTGGTTTTTTTTATCTCGGCTCATTTGGTGAACGCCATTCACTTGCCTGATATCTGGATTGCGTGTCGTACTCATAAACCCACGTCTCGTCTCCAGTAATGATCCTTTTGATGAATGTGGGATCGGATTCAGCCTCGCAAATCATGTCTTTTGCGACGTCAACACGGTCTCTTTTTGGCATGAAATTGATGTCTTTTGGCACCAATCATTAACCAAAATGTCCTGGACGGATCCATAGGCAATGTTCAAGTCCTCCGCTATCTCTCTGATGGTTAATTTGCGGTTATTGACCAACATTTCTTTTACTTTATCAATGTTTTCGTCGGTTTTCGATGTCGATGGTCTGCCACTGCGTTCATCATCTTCGATTGACTCACGACCACTTTTGAACCGCTCGTGCCACTGGTAAACGACCGTTTTCTTTCGAGAATCGTTGTCGAAACACTTTTCCAACATTTCCAACGTTCGCGCACCATTAAATCCGTTTTTTACGCAAAATTTAATACAAGTTCGTTGTTGCAAATTTAAATCCATTTCTAAAATTGTAAAAAATCGCCAACACACACAGAGATAGATGTACTCTTGGCTACGTAACTTTTGCAAATGTCAAGCTATGACGCTAAGATTTAGAGGGAATATCAACAACAGATGTACCAACTTAACAAAGAAAACAGAATAGGAACGATGGGAGCGCCACACGGTTTTTATTCCGGGAACTTTTTGATCAAGGTGGTATGTCATTCGCATTACCGAGTAATTGTGCAGACTTCTAAAATATTGTCCTTTAAGTTGGCTTGTGAGTTGCACACAAAAGTTTCGCATAACAGCACTTCGCCTTGAGCTAAATTTATCTACATTTAGCTGGAATATTTCTTAATTCATCCATACACTTATACCTACGCATTCATAAAGTAATGTATTTGGAGAAAAAGATGAAATTCTACTCTTTTTTCTTAGACCTTAAGGTAGTACTTGACTCTCTCAACAGACAATATTTAGTCCTTAAACTGAAAAAGGCCAATCGCCAAAATGAATAAGGACTACGAAAAGCTTCTACCAAATACTTCTGCCGCACCAAGCAAGAAGTAAATTAAATCGAACACTTTCACAACAGAAGCTATTGTCCATAAGCTGTTTTATGCTCTTTACTTTTTCCTCTAGTTACACTGTGAGTCATAGTATACCGGAAAGTATAAAACTTGGCAAAGGGGGTACTCTACAGCTTCAAATTAATAAGCTAAATTACTACTGTGACACCTGAAATCTCAAAATCAACACCTAAAACTTATATATTGATCGCTACACCGTGCTTGTAGGAGCGAGAGTAGGTAGACCTTAGATGGTACTAGAATTGATTTTTAAACTATTTCATATACTCGTATCTGAAAAGAAACCACTACCATGTAACATAGTCTCAATTCTTCATGAATAAATTTGTTGATCCGGCTATTAACTACTTACTTACTTACTTAAGTGGCGCTACAGTCCGGGGTGCACCCGGGCCTCAACCAGCAATTCTCTCCAGCAAGCCCGGTTACGAGCCAACTGCCTCAAGTTGCGCACGTGAAGTTGATTGCGGCCCCCGTCCACTTGTTTACGCCACCTACCGCGAGGTCGTCCTCGTGCTTGCGCCATCGATCCGGGGTGAATTCGAAGTTTTTTCGGGCTGGAATGTCTGACTCCATCCGCTCTATATGAGCTAGCCATCTTAGTCGCTATATTTGAAATCTTCTGGCGAAGTCGATGTCCTTATACAAGTATAAGCCGTATACCTCAGCATTTTATCTTCTTCTCCATTCGCTGCCCAAGCAGACGGGATCAAAGATCGCTCGAAGAACTTTTCTCTCAAAGTAAACAAGGGCATCCTCATCCGATTTTTACAAAGTCTCTGCGCCATACAGCAGGACTGGGATGATAAGTGTCCTATACAGAGTTACCTTAGTAGTTCAAAAAAGGAGCTTTGTTACTCAATTGCTTTCTTAGCCCATAAAAACCGCGATTGGCAAGAGTAATTCTTCGATTGATCTCCACACTGGTGTCACTTGCGAAGCTCACCATAGTGCCAAGGTACAACCTCAAAATTATATCTGTCTGTTGGGGCGTTCTGTCCACGACGCCGATGTTTTTCGTAGACAGCGTACATTTTGTTTTGCTTTCATTGCCCGTAAACCCATCTTTGCTGCCTTGATCTCAATACTCGAAAACAACCCACTGACCGTCCGCTGAGTTCTTCGGACTATGTCAATGTCATCGGCATAAGAGAGTAGTTATACAGACTTGTAAAAGATTGTACCTCCGATGTTGGCTTGTCAGTTTTGTACAATTCTCTCAAGTACTATGTTAAAAAGATCTCATGATAGCGCGTCACCTTGTCTAAGACCTTTCCTGACATGGAACGGTTTGGTGATGTTCTTACCGTCATCTTACCGTCATCATCATTCTGTACGATGAGCTTGGCAGGGATGTCAAGACTAGACATGGCTCTGTATAACTCGTCTCTATACACGCTATCATAGGTAACTTTGAAATCGATGAAGAGGTGGTGCGTATCGATTTTATATTCGTGGGTTTTTTCCAAGATCTGCTGTAGTGTAAATATTTGGTTAATGGTGGACTTTTCAGGCCTGAAACCGCACTGATAAGGACCTATCAAATTGTTGACGATCAATTTTAGGCGTTCACATAATACGGCAGACAGGATCTTATATGCGATGTTGAGGAGACTTATACCTCTGTAATTGGCGCAGTTCAGGGGGTCTCCTTTCTTCAGGATCGAGCAAACGATGCTGAGGTTCCATTCATCGGGCATACTTTCGTCCAACCAGATTTTACAAATGAGCTGGTGCATGCTCCTTACCAACTCATCTCCTCCTGCCTTGAAAAGTTCAGCGGCAAGGCCGTCGACTCCAGCAGCTTTCTTGGATTTGAGTTTAGATATCGCTATCCTCACTTCATTCTGATCAGGTTGACGGGAATCTTGACTGCCATCGTCACTGTTGAATGGCTCATTCTGCCTGACAGCGGAATATTGGTCATCATCGCCGTTTAACAGTCTGCAGAAGTGTTCCTTCCATATTCTTAACACCGACTGCGATTCTACTACTACCTATGTTGCCATTTTCGTCCCTACAGGCTTCTGTTCTGGCTTTGAAACCCTGGTATGTTCTTGATTTCGAACATCATTCCTGCAATAAAGTCTCTCAATCTCGTCAATCGAGCGCTTCTCATGCTGCGTTTTCTTCTTTTGGAGAAGGAGATGCCCCTCTTTTCTCCTCCGCTCGTAGAGCTTGCGACCAGCTCTAATCCTTCTATGCAGAGCCGCCTTGTACGCGTCTAGTTTTGCTGCATGTGCTTGCCGGTATTCCTCACCAAATCAAGGGTTTCGTTGTGGTGACAGAGCGAAATCCAGTACATCAGAGGCGGCATCTGTGATTGCTTGTGCCAATGCTGCCACTGGTCTTCCTCATTTGCTGCTGGCGGCATATGACTTAGATTGAGATTAAAAGAGACTCGATCGGCAAAGGCTCTGGCGGTCGTGTCGTCCATCTTCTCGTGAGGGGCTTGGGCACATATCAGGCTAATATTGGCGAATTTAGTCTTGATACGAATAGTCATGAGTCGCTCGTTCTCATAACGGAAACTCAAGACTTTAAGCCTAAGTCTGCCTCTAGTAACAAATCCGCAACCAAATAGACGCTGACTTGTTGTCTTTTGCCCGATCCATCCCATCGTCTCCACTACGGGAGTAAGAAAACCGTTGTTGGCCCGTTAAAGGTTCCTGCACTACCATCTCTATTCCAAGGTCCTGACTAACTTTGGAAATTCCTTACAGACCTATGATCCGAAGGTGTTCACTAATTGCATTCTAACTGGAACTGTAGACACCACGGTTGATTATTTAATGTTTTGCTACGCAAATGAAGTTTCTTGGAAGAGATCGACGAAATACAAACAAAAGTACTAAACTAACTAAACGAACTGGATGACCTAAACGAACTGACCTAAGCGAATTAAATAAGCAAACTACAATAGTTCAGCAAAATGAACTAACATTAATTGATCATATATGTACATATATGTATATGTACCTACCTATATATAAGTTATATTAGTCCATTTACTTCATACGATAACCTGATGACTTATTCTGTGTGTCTAAAAACCCAGGCATAAGGCTGCCAGGAATATCAAAATCATGTGAAATTAATGATTGGAATTACAATCCTAATCCTTTTAACTTGCATGTTAGTACATTCGTCGGTGTCTACTAGTTACATGTCTAGACAATTTCACAATTTCTTACAGCCTCTGTTTCTATCGGAAAAATCGAAAAGCTTGTGCTTGAAACTTATAAATGCGTAGAGACTAATAAATGAATGTATTTGAATATCTCAATCTACTATTTTAGCAATTAAAAAAAAGGTTAAAAGCACAATTTAAGAAAATCTATAGAAAATTAAAAAAAAAGAAGTTCTGCAATCATTATGTATGTACATACATTTAATAAAACTATTTTTTTTAACTGAGTATGTTCTTCGATTTTTTTTCATTTGACTGGATATACTCGTATTGATGAAACAGTTCAAATGATGACCTTCTCAATTCAAAATTTGCAAATTTTCCCCGACTAATTCGGACACAATCACCTGAGTTTGAAATCACTTGAGCAAAAATATACGTTACTCTATCTTTTCATGATTTTTCACTTGAAGCGTTCAATTGCATTGAAACGGCTAAATTCTTAGATGTAATTCAATATTTATATGAAAAACTGAAGAGCACCAGTAATAACACGGCATGAATAAATTTGTTGCAAGTTTTATTCAACAGGTGAATGTTTACGCTCCCTTATTTGTAAGTAAGATATCTTAAGCATGTTTTATCATTTGTTGTACAATAGTTTTTCTTGCATAAAATAAAAATAAATAAATATTTGACGCAAAAGCTCTTTAAGTGCCAGGGCTTAGCTTCTCGCAACCACTCGTGTTGTGTGCGTTATATTTTTCCCACGAATGGAAGGGACCTACAGTTCAGTACCGTATCTGAAGGGCGTTTTTGAGAAACTTATTCGTGACAACTATACTCTCGGATGTTTGTCAGACGTTCGCGAGAGGTGGGACTGTGAAAAACTTTTTTTTTGCGTTTCTGGGATTCGAACTTGGAACCTCATGCGCAGTGATCCAACGCACTAACCATTTGCGCCACGGTGCCACCAGTTTTTTTTGCATAGTTTTATTTATTTATATAAATATCGTTAGTCGATGTAAAGCCAATGTTCGTTAAAATTCCTGAAAATATTGTAACAATTGCTGAAAATAAATATCATGAAAATCGCTGAGATTATTATAATTATAATTTCATAATTATTATGAAATATTCTCTCCTAACTGTGTGACCACCATCTTCATGCATACATATTCATATACATTTTCAATGTTCCGCTTATCCTTCATGTGGATCGCGGGGGCTTAATCAAACTATTTATCCTTCTGAGTCATCTGCCATCTACTCCGACTTGTCTTGAGGAATTCCCACTGATTTCGGTTGTTTATATCCATGATCTTATACTTTCAGTTACTACACAGATTTGATTGCAAAAGGTGAGAGTTGGAACATATTCCGAGTTAAAGACCAATCGCTTGGCCTTAACACTAAGTTCGGTGTATAACAGATTGATCAAGCTCTCTCAAAATTGATTCAGGTTGGCCAATTCTACAGCATAACTAGGAACAACTCTTTCTTCTTCTTCTTCTTCTTCCTATTTCGGCGAGGTTATGATCCGAAAACAAGGGATCATAGCCCACCCACGTCACTGCATTTCTACTGATCCGCCTGTGGGGTTCACCTATTTGACCTCACAAAATATCCGAAGGCCTGCCGATTTTGGATCACTCGCCAATGAAATGCCGATGTCGTCGCATTTGTGTGATCCAGGCGTTTATAGGACTTGCCTCGTGATGTCTTTGGAATGTTCATTGATATTGCCTATTGTTCAAATGATCTCTTCTTTGAACGTGACAATACCAGCTGAGCCGGTCGTGCTCTATCTTTCGTAGGATGGTTTCCTTGACGTGAATTCTTCTACGGATCTTCAAACAACTCTTTCGATCAATGCAAATCTTTCGGTTGCGCGCCGAAGTTCGAATTGGGAGAACCCAAGGTTGACTAAATCATCCACGAGCAGATAGTTTTTAAGTCTGCCAATTCAAAACATCACCCTCATTGCCTCACAAAACATTTCAAGATTCAGATCTGTTATCATAATCCGCAGAAGTGCATTCCAGCCAACCATCAAGACTCGATCGATCCTTGTTCAGAAATAATTGTATTTTTGTTAAGTTAGCTTTGTCTTAAAAGCATTTAACACAACCTACACTTTCCCCAATAGGCCCTTAAATAAATCTACAATAACTTTCTCTTTCCTAAAAAAATTGCAGTATCCTCCAGAGTTCCCATACTTAATTTACAATTACAGCTTCCTCACAACAATACCTCCGAAATCCCCTTTTCTTTAAGGGAATTAACGTTCCTCTCAACACCATTATACATATACATCATTGACACGAACTACCTCACAAAAGTGTCAATTCGACCTTCATCTAGCGTATTATCACCCAAATGGAATTTTCAACCCCAAACAACAAGGGAATCATTGTCTCGTCGTTGTCGTATGAAACAAAATTAAAACATCAACCTGAGAGCAACCCAAATGTAGGAGATTCCATTTCAACCCGGTCGAATCTATTTCAGCTCCATCATTGAGCTCTTATCCCCCATTCTCTGACTGTGAAAACATCTTCGACAACATCATTTATTATTCCGATGCTGTAGCCCGAAAAAAGGCAAATTAGTTAGCATCACCCAGACATAAAACATTAAGGCCTTCTCCAGCCCACCGCTCTGATCTGTATGCCTGTCGAGAAAAACAAGTAAATTCCATTTCCCCAAAACAGAAAACTAATAATGAAGACAAACAGATATCTTATAATGGCATTGATCCAGAAGATACTTTTTCTCCTACTAGCCAGTCATCTTACCCGTAATTACACCCCTTATAACCTACTTTCTCCTTCGAAGAAGTCATTGATTGAACCGCTTGTACGAGTATACTGGGCGCATGGAGGATTATTTTGCTCAGCAAGTGCTACTGCAGTTCGAAGGAAAATCAATAGCCATACAATGTTGTATTAGCGTGTTCTCGTCCTACGTTCTGGGGAGGTTAGTCTGAGTCCGTCACGAGTACGAACACGAGGAGCACACAGTCAAACAAAGGGAAATTGAGTCGTCTGAAATATTTTTGCAGCCTTTAACCACTTTTATTCGTTGTTTTCCGTTCAGACAAAGTCGATGTTAATTACAGGCCTGGTTATGACCTCGGGCCGACTCGTTTTTCCCTGCCGCTTCCGGGAATGGTTCTGTTCTATTCGTCATCTAGTCGTACGTTTGTGTGTGTGTCTAGGTTTGTGGGTATTTGTAGGCCGCTCTCGTCATCACGTTGATGATATTCAGGTGTTAAATGATATACAAGAGAATGGAACACGTTCAAGGTTAGCTTTTAGGTCGGGCAGTAATGTCGATGATGATGATGATGATAACAATAAAGCTCATTATATGTAGGTGTTGCCTAGGGGATGGTGATTGCTATTATATAATTTTGTTGGTTTAGGGGGGAGTTTGTTGATTTTTTTTTCTTTTTTTTTTTCTCTCAGGGGTTGCAAGTGGTTATTTAACTCTGAATCACAATGTTAAGAGTTGAATTGCATTTATAAATCTCTTCAAGATGGAGTTCGCTGACCGTGAGTACACTTAAGTGTGAAAATATTTTCCTTCAGTGTCAAGGTTGGGTTTGCTTCAAAGATTTTATTCCGCATGGAGAATTTTTTAAGTACATTTCTGTGTGTTTAGCTTAATTATTTTGAACGAATAAGATAATAAAGTTGTTAGTCCAATCTGATACAAACAGGTATGTATACGTTAAATGTCAAGGCCAACTTAAGCCAGGTTTCGTTGCTTGTAATTTTTTTAATTGCGAAATAGATACATTTTTTTCTTTACCCAATTGCGTGAATTATAATTATTTTAGAAAAAGCATTAAATTCATCGTCTCGAAGAAGTCTGATCATTTATTTATTTTAAAAGGTTTTGCGTTTGCCATTTATTTGTGCGTTCACATGTACATATGTGTGCAATTATTATTATTTATTGTATTATTAATAACAAATGTATCCTCTAAGCTACTACGTGCTATAAATTTGCATGTTATCTATGAGTGTACATATGTTTGAAAATTCTTAGTGTCTTAATTTTATTTGTATAGCACTTGTTTGAAAAATTTTAGGCCTTTGTGTATTAATATATTTTATTTTGTGTTCTAAAATCTTTGAAAGAAAATTATCTTAAATTTGAGTTTAACTTTAAATTATACGTTTGAACATTTCGTATAAAGCATACAATTTTTCAAAAAATTTTTAGCAACGCTTCATTTTGAATACTATACCTATAATAATACATCGCTCGTGATTCTCAGCTTTTTGTCCAGCTACTGGATTTAGTGCATAAAATACACATTTCAGTACAACCCTCATTGCTTTGTTTTGAAGAGCCTGGAGTTGAATTATATTTTCTGCATTACACTTATTTAGAATCATTTTACACATTTATTGTACGCATTGTACTTACTCATTTAGGCCCAGTGTGAACCTGGGCCTCAATCAACATTCCTCTCCATTTTCTTCAGTCTTTAGCTAGTTGCCTACAGTTGCGCACTTCAGGTTGGTCGAGGTTCCCTTGTGCACACCACCTACAGCGAGGAGGCCCTCTACTGCGTCGTCCCTCCGGGTTAGATTCGAAGACGCTGCGGGCCGGAGCGTTGGTTTCCATTCATTCTACATGTCCAAGCTATCTCACACATCCAATACGCAGTTTTTGGGATAGGTCGATGTCACTGTATAGCTCGTCATTGGATCTCTCCTCCAAATCCCGTCAACGCAAATTGGACTGAATATATTACGAAGACTTTTTCTCTCGGCGCGACCAAGGATATCTTCATCCGCTTTTAATAAAGTCCATGTTTCAGCGCCGTAAAGCAGAATTGAGATGATCATGGTCTTATATAGAGGTCTAAGGTCATGGTCTTAGTTGTTCGAGATTGGGCTTTACTGTTGAATTGCCTCATAAGCCCAAAAAACAACGATTAGCAAGAGTTATTCTTGATTTCTGCGCTGATGTCGTTTTCAGACTCTATAGCAAAGCCAAGCTAAACAAAGTCCCTTACTACCTCGAAGTTGTATCTGCCCACTGTGACGTTTTATCTAATTTTTCGGTGTTGATTGTCCCTTCTTGTTGACAGCATGGTTTTGCACTCGTTTATCGCTAAACCCATTTTGACCCCTTCTGCTTTTATGCTTGCAAACGTACCGGTGACAGCCCGCTGAGTTCTTCCAATAATGTCAATATCGCCGGCGTATGCAAGCAGTTGTACAGAATTTTGATAGATTGTGCCTCTGGTGTAAGCTTGTGAGTTCCGCACAATCCGTTGAAGTACAATATTAAAGAAGTCACATGACAGCGCGTCACCTTGTCTAAAACCTTTTTTAACTTTAAAGGTCTCGGTAAGGTCATTATATTCTGATTATATTTTTCTGAATTGTTTTGAGGAATATAAGTTTTTCTTTTATAAGTATGTACATATTTAAAAATAATAATATTTTAAATATAGCTTAAATTTTAATTCATCATCTAATAGAACTCCAAACTAATTTGTTTTGAGATCTATATTTTCGGTATATAGTTGGCGCAACAGTTCATGAAGGACCTAGGCCTAGCTTTTCGCAACCACTTGTGTTGTGTACGTTATACTTTTCGAACGAATAGAAGCGACCTACAGTTTTGTGCCGTATCCGAAGGTCAATTTTTATTTTGTTTTTGAGAAGTCTTTTCGTGACAACAATACTCTCGGATGTTTGTCAAACGTTTGCGAGAGGTGGGACTGTAAAAAAAATTGTTTACCTATCAGATATGTATGACCGTATTCACTTAGAGGCCTTGCGTTGTTTTAGTTAGGTAAGTTTGAAACGACTTCAATTGAGTATTTTTGATATGCATACATATTTATAATTTTTTCCACAAGCAAGTTTCGGTCGATAATTCCAAAGGCATTTTTTTTTATGCCTCTGCTCGTTCAAGATCATAATTAACTAGTTTAACAACGTTTTACAAGAGAGTTAATATCGGAAACTAAACTGATTTCCTGCTAGTATTTTGCTGCTGGAAATATATTTATATTTTTCGTCCACTATTTTTTTATTGAGGCCCAGAATCACCCCGAACTGCAGCGCCACCTAAGTAAGTAAATAAATAATTTTTTCCGACTATTATTTCGAAAATTGAAACAAATATCTAATGGTCAAAATTAATTGCATTATATATATTTTTTGGGTAAGGGAATTACCACAAACAAACACATCCCGACTAAATGACTCGTTAATAACTCGCAACAATAACTGCCCTACAGTATCATCATAATCTAATATCATTTTAATGTTTAGATTTGTGGAATAATTTTTTATTAATTTTTTTTTTGTCATATTGACTTAAGTTCATGAAATTAACTTGTTTAGATTAAAAAATAAGTTGCATTGCTAGTAGGCTAATTTTAGTTTGTATCTATTCTCATTTTTCGGCATGCGGCAGCATGCAGACAATCCTGAAATCGAGTAGATGACCATAATATTAAACCTACCTCTTGAGTACGCATTCGGTGATAACGACTGTGATTGCGATCACTTCTAGTCATTGTTCAGTTTTTCTCACTAAAAAGGAAATAGTTATGATTGCTCTGTAGTATAACTGCTTAGCTGCTTACTGTGATTTACTACTCAACACATCGCAGACGACTCATTATGCCGACCCAACTGTGATCTTAAGAGTGATTAATCACTGCTTGTCTTTATTACTGGCCGAACACAATGCACGTGGCGTAGCAGTAGCGTAGTACGAGCTGTCAAAAACATATGGAAACTCAATAGTGCGCCCACAATGAGGTAGCTGCAGCGTAGCAGTAGTGCAGTACGAAGTTGGTTTTCTTTTAACTATTGTAGCGCTACAAGTGACAGACAGAGAAATAGACGACTGTTGAAGACAGGGCATGCGTAACTCTTTTGCTGTGTATGCTTTGGTTCTCTATACGATGTTCTTGTAGTGGATTCTTGAACTGACTTCAGAAGGAGCGCAACAAATTTGAAATATTAATTACCGCCCAAATGGAAGAGCACGACGTGGAAAAATTTATTGAGCTGGTGAAAGGAGAAGAATTTTTGGGGAATTTGTGCATACGAATGGAAAATCATTGCAATATCACTCAAAAAGAAAAACGCAATTTCAATCAGCTGGCTTTATTTGACATTACTACGCGCTACACCATTGTGGCCGAATTTTGCGAGAGTAGCGCCACATCATTTGACAGCTCTTACAACTGCTACTGCTACGCTACAGCTACCATGCATTGTGTTCGGGCAGTGAGTCTAATCTCTGCAACCGAATGTGGGGTGTCGGTTATTCTTCATTTCATAGTTCGTTAAGACAAAGCTGGTGCTCAGTTATATTGAAATGTACTGTTTCCAAGGTTTTGTGTAAGCTTTATTGGAGAATGGCGTGTCTTAAATCAAATCGTTGTGCACTTCCGGATATCATTGTGGATGGATAGATGGTATTTTGAATTAATTTTCATATGCATAGTGGAGCGTCTTAATGTCTGAGTTAAGGAGGCTGAATGTTATTCAATATCAGAAGCAATCTCATTTGTGTGGGGCTAATAGTTGAGTTAGCAGCCTGTTTTGTTTGTGTAGGTGTTCTTTAACCCTAGAAGGGTAATCTTCGTCGATTCGACGAACATCAATTTTTCAAAAATTTAACTTTGATATTATAAAAAAAATAAGAAATATTTCTTTCATCAAAAAAAAAAAAAATTATTCATAAACATACGAGTAAATCATTAAATTGACAGGAATTTGACAAAATCTTTCAATCAAAAATTGGAGTAGTGTATTACTTTGTCGAATCAATCTCTTAAGCGCCGTCTTAGACACAACACCAAATGGAGACATTGTAGTGAAGGGCTCAAACATGTAATCGGGAAGCATGGACTAGGCAACCGCAATTTCAACGGCGAAAGGTTTGTGGATTTCTGCAATGCCAACCGCCTTGTGATAGCTGGCACCATGTTTGAGTACAAGACCTGCCACAAAGTCAGCTGAGTTTCCAATGACAGGCAAGCAACTTCCAACCAGATTGACCGTCTCCTGGACGCCCGAAACAGGCGAGGGGCAGATGTGGGGATAGTACGAGATCACCGTCTTATGATAGCTACTCTCAAACTACGCACTGCTGCAGCTCGAAGATCCCACGACAACACAAGAATGCCCAGGTTCAACATCGATAGACTTAGTGATCCCTCAGTGCGCCAACAATTAAGGGAGCACTTTTCGCAAGGTGTGGAAGCAATCAGCAGCTCAATGCCCGCAACCATCCAAGACCATTGGTGTGCTGTGAAAAATGTTTTTACATCTGGTGCTGAAAGAATTGTCGGTCGATAGCAGGGAAGACATAGGGCGTGGCTTTCCGAGGATACCTGGAGACGGATTGACGAACGAAAACAGCTGAAAGCTCGCGTTGCAGCTACCCCAGCAGCAGGGAGAAGCGAGCTAGAGTCCCTATATCGCATGAAGATGAGAGAAGTTCAGCGTAGCGTGCGACGTGACAAGCGCAACTACATCAACGCGCTGAGGAAGCTGCACGGAGGTGCGACAGCAGGACCGTCTACAGAATCACGAAAGAGCTGACAGGTGGTCGCAGCTCCAGCCAACACCCAATGAAAAGCCTAGACGGCTCCTTGCTCATTTCGGATGAGGACTAGCTCAAGAGATGGAAAAAGCATTTTGCTACGGTTTTGAACCGTGTATTCGCTAGCGATATGCTCCCAAATCAGACTGAGATGCCCGAGGTGACAAGCTCTCGAATACGCACCACGACTCCCAGTCAAGATGAGATCATTACCGCGATCAAGGCACTCAAAACCAACAAGGCGATAGGACTTGACGGTATTCCAGCAGAGCTCTTACGAGCAGCGCCAACAACATCGGCTGAGCTTCTGCTTCCACTTATAGAGAGAGCTTGGGAAGCTGAGAGCTTTCCTAATGAGTGGAAAAAAGGAATGATCGTCAAGCTTCCTAAGAAAGGAAATTTAATGGAGTGCGGAAACTGGAGGGGTATCTGCGTACTGCCTACTGTAGCTAAGATAATAGCTAAAATCATCCTTGAGCGAATCAAACAACATCTCGAAGACACACTCGATGCCGAACAAGCAGGTTTCCGCTCTGGATCCTCCTGTGCCGACCACATCAACACCCTGCGGATTATCATCGAACAGTGTGTTGAATATCGATCGCCACTGCACCTGCAGTTCATCGATTTTGAGAAGGCGTTCGATATTGTCAACAGGGAGTTTATTTGGCGTGCCTTGCGCAGGAGAGGTATTCCCGATGAACTAATTGCTATTATCAAAGCTACATATGAAGGCTCCAAATGTCACATTCTACACAGGGGAAGGTTGTCTGAGGAATTTGAGATCCAAAGTGGGGTAAGACAAGGCTGTATCCCTTCACCAATATTATTCGTATTGGTGATTAGCGATGTGCTTCAGGCAGCTTTGTCGACGGGAAACGGAGGAATTCGATGGACTCTTACATCTCAACTGAAACATCTTGACTACGCAGACGATGTATGCTTACTCTCGCACAGAATTATGGACCTCCACCAAATGACAGCAGATGTGGAGAGGGAGGCAGGTGTCGCCGGGCTGAAAATTAATACGGCAAAAACTAAAATTATCAGCCTTGGAACAAACTCATCGGCTCAAATAAGCATTGCTGGACAACCGGTAGAGAGAGTAGAGGATTTTCAGTATCTTGGGAGTATTGTCTCGACCGATGGTGGAACCGAACTGGATATAGCCAACAGGATCACCAAAGCAAAGTCCGCGTTCGGTATGTTGTCCAAAGTATGGCGAAGCAATGCAATCAGTTTGAGCACCAAAATAAGACTGTTCCGCTCCAACGTTGAATCCGTGCTGCTATATGGTTGCAGCACGTGGAGAGTAACCACTACTATCACCAGAAAGCTGCAAACGTTTGTTAATAGGTGCCTGCGCAATATCTTACGGATTTTCTGGCCTTATCGTATCTCTAACGAACACCTTTACGAGAGAACGGATCAGGAACCAATAGGCACAACCATCCAACGGCGGAAGTGGCAGTGGATAGGTCACACGTTCCGAAAGGGTGACAGCTCCATAGCGAACCATGCTATGCAATGGAACCCTCTAACTCAGGATGGCAGAAGACCTGGCGGCCCGAGGAGAACATGGCGCAGAACAGTCGAGAAGGAGGCACGGCAGTTAGGGAAAAGTTGGGGAGAACTCAGACACATTGCCAGAAACCGTACACGATGGCGCGTAGGCATAGTAGAGGCCCTTGGACCCACAAGGGGATACAGGACATAAGTAAGTAAAGTTGTCGAATCGACGAATGATTACCTTTAACGTACAAAAAAATATGATTACCTTTCTAGGGTTAAACCTGCAGAAGCAAAGTTCTTGGCAGGAAAGGAAACCACTCCTATAGTAGCAGAGCGTAGTATTTTAGCGGAGGCTTCCGGCGATGTTGGGGCAAATTTCTGGATATCGAGTATGTTGTTTAGCTTAGCAGTTGGCAAGATGTTTTTCATTGAAAGTGTTCTGTCCATTGTGATGCCAAAATATTTGGTGTTGGGTTGCGTTTTAATTGAATATTATTTAAATAAGCGGAAAGCATTGTGTGGTGGAGTTTGTTGTTAAATTAAGAGCTTTTTGCTTTGTTTTTACTCATGCTTGAGCGGTCTCCACATGGTACTGTGCTAATTTCTTCGGTTATTGAGTAGAAGGTTGTCGGTTCAAGTAGCAACCACAACCATTTAATTTTTCTAGTAATAACATTAAAGAATGTGGGCACGCAGCACCTATAGTACCCAGATACTGTAATTTCGAAACAAAAATATATCGTCTACTTTCCAACCAGTTCGAACATCACCCATGGAATATGCAATTAAACCTAATAACACCTAAGTTTCAAAACCACAATATCTTTACTTTCAACTTAGGGCACAAGTAAATAAAAAAAAGAAAATGGTAAGACCTTAGTGTAACAAGGTCTATAGCTATTAGACCACGTTCTGATTTTGTGTACCCATAGCGAGGTTGATACCATTATAGAATAGGTCTTGAGTGTATAAATTAAAGAGCAGTGGCGCTAAAACTGAACCTAGGACTAGCATATTATTGGTCTTCTCCATGTATTGTACAAGACTTAAATTATTCTATCACTCAGCAAATCGTTCGGTATCGTATTTAGAAGATGGGTTTATGTATTCCACCGACGTCTAAACTTTTGTCTGCTTCAATATGAGTCGGTAGCGCACATAATCGGTCTAAGTAGTCGCTGCCAGATCTGTTCGACAGGTATAATGGGTAAATGCCTTAGCCACTGCATGCATAGAATGCAAATGACGTTTACTTTGGTTCTTTTCAATGCATTTTCGTTACATGCCACAGTCCGTTCTTAGAGCCTACAAATCCTTGTCACTGTTCTAAAAACTACAATAGTATCATTTTCATATGCGTTGTACTCATAATGACAATTTTTCACTCCGCTTAAGGTGACATTGTTCCGCAGTTTGAAGTTCAAATCAAAATTCGGCCTTAAAACCTTATGAAATAATTTATAAATTAAAACAAACAAAATAATTATTCACCGCCGAATATATGTATTTCCAAATTCCTTAATCCGGCTCCATTCTATTTGTGATTTCATCTGCTTTTATTATCCTGCATCACCATCAAATGTATTCATTAACCAGCTACATACACATATAGCGCATACATGAGCAAACAAAATCTTTATAATACCGACCACATCAAAACAGATCGCAAAATTTTAAATTAACGTTGAGTGAAAATTCCTAATTTTCCACGTGAAAATTAATGAAAATGGATCTGCAAGCTTTCATTAGACTAACAACTCGGTTTGTTTCCGCCACAATCCCAATCTACTCCCAATATGCTGGTCGGCTGCATGTGTTCTGCATTCGGCTTAATTAGGTTATCGCACGATTAGGGGATGTTGTTTCAATAGAACATCCGCTTAAGGCTACTTAGTTTTGTTTTATTTATTTTGTTCCACATACATATCTCTCTTTGCCGTGCAGTTAGATAAATTTAGATGCTAATTATATTTGAAAATGCCAACATTGAGACCGCTGCCTTTGAGCGCAGGTTTATATGCATCATTAAAATATCTGAATTGCGCTAGGGAGGAGCGTAAGGATGGCAGAAAAAAAAACCCCAGCGGTATCCACCCATTTCCAGTGGATATGCAAATAAAATTCACATAAAGGATCTCCCTTTTTTGGTAGAATAAAATTTTATCCATTCATATTTGTGTGTGTAGCAATGGTGAATAACATCCTCGAATGGATTTTATGAAAACATACTCGCCGGGCCGAGTTTATTATTCCAGTTCCAGCACCTATGCTTCAGTGGATTCCTTCCGGCATGGTTTGTAATCTATAGTGGAAATGACCTAAATGAATTATACTGTGCGTTTGAGGGGGTGTCGGGTTGTATCCTGTTTGCCCGCTGAAAGAGAACATACATACGAGAAAAGAAAACCGAATCACATTCAAGTAAAAATTTGCTCGCCGAAAAAAGATGGATCCTAGGTATGTATTTATGCAAAAGGAAATACTCAGAGGAGCAGAAAAGCCGTCAAACTGTTGGTCCGAGTAGGTATTATGTTTTCAGTAAGTCCTGTGTGTGGGTAAAAAAATAAAAACACCCACAGACTTGTGTATCAAATGGGAAATGGTAATAAACTAGGAATTTTGCAGGATATATCCGGTGTTGAATTCTATCCTGTCAGACAGCATTTCTATTGCCAGTCTCCTGGATGTAGGGTTGTAAAATTCTATTTTATTCCTCATATGAATTTCTGCCGTTTCCTTTGTTTTCGGAATGTGTCAGGGTATGTGTATCGGTTGGTTGATAATTGGGCATTTCCAGCGAACAGAAACATAGATGATGGTTCGTGGAAATGGAGCGAAAATTAATTAGCAAACTTTGATGCTCTCGGGAAGTAGAAAAGTTTTCGACGATCACCTTAGGCTAGGCTGTTTTGTTCAAGCAAATGAAACATACTAATTGAGAATGTATTTGTCTTTTATATTTCCAAATTGGACTCGTTTAATTACTTTAGAAATGACACGTTTCCTATTTAGAGGAACAAGGGATGAACAGTGGTATTTTTGCGATCTTGCTGAAATACCATATACAATTAAATAATGATTGGAGCTTTGCTCATACTGGGATCAGAAACATGATACAGACTGCTATGCTGATCAAAGGAGATAGTACAATAGAAACAGAAATCAGCTATAAACAATAGTAAGATTAAACTTTCTGTAGTTTGCGTTCAATAAGTTACGTAGAAGTTTCCATAATGCGGCTAATAAAATACCTTATGCTTTGGATACGCTACAAAGCTATGTAAAAACCTACCCTGAACTAAGTCTGGTGAATTCTTCCTAAATTCTAGACCTAAGATCTGAACCTAGGTCTAAAAAACATTTACTTATTTACCACGGTATCAACTTGATCTTAAGCCAGCTTGCTTCCAGTTGTGTATGGTAAGTTACCTTAAGAACCTTTTGAGCTGCGTTCGATTGCCAAGTGATAACACTGGTATAAATCCCTCTTTAGCTAGGTCGATGTCGCTGAACAGCCCACTTAACTCGGGGGTTTATCTCCTTCCAAAAACGCTGCCATCGAAATCAGGCAAATAACTTTACTTTTAAAACAGTCAACGAAATTTGCATCCCCCTTTATTCACATTTCTTCATCGTAGACTGAAATGATAAGGGTCTTGTATAAATTCTCCTTGATCGTTCTTGTGTGGTCTTTGCCACTTAATTGCCTTCGTAGGACAAAGAAACAACAATTGGCAAGAACAATCTGTCGACCTCTTTCTATCACCTCTCATACTTCTCATAAAGCGGCTGAAATTGGAGTGAAATATTTGAAATTTGGTTGAAACTTGTAGCGGAAGAAATACTTGGAGTATAAAAAAGTACAGGCTCCCATGACTTAGATAGTTTGATTTGATTAGTCCTAAAAATCGCCAGCAATTGAAGGACGCGTAGGGAATATTTTTAAAGCTTTTGTCCGTCTGATATACTTAAGTTTAAGACTAAACCAAAGTCTAAAACCTAAAAATGTCACTCCTGCACGAAAACAATACTTGTCTTATATGAAAAGTATATGGTGCATGATGGCATATCAAACTGCTTACATGCTAAGGAAAAATATTTCGAAAATAAATTCTGCTGCTAAGACAAGCACACTAAATATTGTAATAAGGCACATTATTAATTACGTTCTGTAAAACAAGATAAAGGGATTGAGTGTAAAGAACTAAATAAAGCATACACCCACGGCACGGGGGCGCGGGAGTCTCGTGTGAATCACTCAACATCAACGATTCATACAAACTTCCGGGTGACTGTAGTATCTTCCAAGCCGAAGTCTACCCCATTGAGAAAGCAGCACAGACTATACATACAAAGTCAGTAAACCATCTAGGTTCGTGGATAGTTAACCCGCATTCAAAGCACTTGACAGCAAGACAATAAGATCGAAAACAGTCGAAGCATGCCGCAAACTAAACAGAATATTTTTGCAACTCCCATAAAGTCACTATCTGCTGTGTTCCCGGGCATAGTAATATAGAAGGGAACGAAGCAGCAAAAGAATTAGCACGGAAAGGGAACGCATTAAATGAGGAATTCACCCATGCATCTGTAACTATCCCTATTGGTTATTGAAAAGGAAATTATACCTTAAAACAAGAGAAAAGATCAACACCTGCCCGGCAGCCATAGGTGACTGTGTTATATCTCGCAGCTTATGACCAACTCTGAACGAATAAAGGACCAAAAGCATTTTGTTACTGAACAAAAGAACAAACAATATCATGATAAGTGTACTAACTGGGCATTGTGTGGGTTGGTGTTATGGCCGTGAGACTGGCAATCAACTCAGCTGATTACTGTAGGAGTTGTTCTGATACAGAAGGAATTAAAACTATCAAACACTTACTGTGTGATTGTCCCAATCTGAAAACTCTTCACTTTCACTATATGGGAAACAGACTTTTTGAAGGACTGGAGGATCTAGCGCAACTCCCACCCGGGAACATGATATCTTTCGTCGGGAGTAGAGGTTGGTGTGATTCAAGACCAACCGAGAGGCACACAAATTAGATATACTTACTTACTTACTTAGATCTTTTAACCTTTGATAGGGCGTCAACCACGCCTGCGCGCCATCGTGTTCGAAGTTCTGCAACGCGTTTGAGCTGCCTCCAACTCATTCCTAAAGAGCTCGATTCCTCCTCAACTGTTCTGCGCCACGTTTGCCTAGGGCGTCCCGCTATTCTGCCTGCCTGGGTGAGCGGATTCCACTGCATGGCGTTTTTCGCAATGGAGTTGTCTTCGCGCCGTAGGGTGTGTCCAATCCATTGCCACTTTCTTCTTCGTATAGTAATGCTTATAGGTTCTTGGCCCGTTCTCAGATAAAGCTGTTCGTTAGAGATGCGGTTCGGCCAAAAAATCCTCAAGATGATTCTTAAGCATTTGTTTACAAAGACTTGCAGCTTCCGTGTGTTAATGGTGTCCACCTTCCAAGTACTGCACCCATAAAGCAGCACTGATTCTACGTTGGAGCGGAACAGTCGCAGCTTGGTTCTTAAGCTGATAACATTGCTTCTCCAGATTTTAGATAGCATTCCGAACGCAGCTTTAGCCTTCCCGATTCTGCTGCACACATCCAGTTCGGTGCCACCGGGATTAGCCGAGACCACACTTCCTAAATAAAGAAAGTTATCAACTTTCTCGACTTCCTGTCCGGCAATGTTAAGTTGAGCGCGGTTGTTAGAAGAAGTGCTCAGGGCTTTTGTTTTGGCTGTGTTTACTTTTAGCCCCACTTTGTTTGCCTCAGCTTCTAGATTTTGGGCCATCAGATGAAGATCCATTATCCGATGTGAAAGTAGACAAACATCGTCAGCGTAATCTAGGTGTTTAAGGTAAGATGTCATAGTGCAACGAATTCCATAGTTGCCTTCCGTCAATGCTGCACGGAGTACATCGCTGATAACCACCAAAAACAATAGTGGTGACAGTATGCACCCTTGACGTACTCCACTTTGGACTTCAAAATCCTCCGACACCTTACCATTGTGCACGACGTGACACTTACCGCCCTCGTATGTAGCCTTGATAATAGCTATAAGTTTTTCTGGGATGCCTCTCCTGCGCAAGGCCAACCAGATAGCATCTCGATTCAATCTGTCGAAAGCTTTCTCGAAGTCGATAAACATTAAATGTAGCGGAGACCTATACTCAACGCATTGCTCGATAATGATCCGTAAGGTGTTTATGTGGTCAATGCAGGAGGAGCCAGCGCGAAAGCCTGCCTGTTCGACATCGAGAGTTGAATCTAAATGTTCTTTAATTCGTTCTAGAATTATTTTAGCTATTATTTTAGCCACGGCTGGAAGAACGCATATACCTCTCCAGTTACCGCAATCCATCAAGTTTCCCTTCTTTGGAAGTTTAATGATCATCCCCCTTTTCCACTCCTGTGGAAATTGTTCACTATCCCAAGCTCTCCGTATTAAGGGATGCAGCAAATCTGCCGATGTATTTGGCGCCGCTTGAAATAGCTCGGCAGGGATGCCATCAATACCCACCGCCTTGTTCTTCTTGAGGGACTTGATTGCTGTTATTATCTCGGTTTTACTGGGAGGTGCGGTGCGAATTCGGGAATTTGTTGCTTCGAACTGCTCATTCGAATTCGAGATCATACCGCCATCGTCTAAGTGATTTAGCACTGTAGCAAAATGTTCTCTCCATCTAGTGAGCTGATCCACATTCGAAATCAGAAGGTTACCGTCTAGACTCTTCACTGGATGTTGTTTGGAGTTTCGACCACCGATGAGCTCCTTAGTGGTGCTATACACAGTCCTACTGTCGCACCTACTCGCTGCTTCTTCAGCCCTTGAGGCCAGTGAGTTGACATATTGACGTTTGTCACGTCTCACACTACGCTGCACTTCTTTCTTCTTCGCACGGTATTGGGCTTCAAGCTCGGTTCTCTCCACTCTACTCTCTACCGACATACGTGCGTGCCCCAGTCGCAAAAGCATTTTTCACAGCACTCCAGTGGTCATCCATGTTCTCTATGCTGCTGATTGCTTCTGCTTCTAAGGCAAGATGGTCTCTGAACTGTTGGCGCACTTGGGGAACCTTGAGCCTGTCGATATTAAACCTGGTGATGTTAAGTAGGTTTGAGCGGTTGCTGTTGACGGATGCAGTACGAAGGCGTAAATGAGCTACCATAAGATGGTGATCTCGTTCTAGTCCGACGTCAGCTCCACGTCTGTTTCGGACGTCCAGGAAACAATTTCTAAAGCGGCGACTGATCGCAATGTGGTCGATCTGGTTGGATGTTCGTTGCCTATCAGTAGAGACCCAACTGATTTTGTGGCAGGTGTTATGCTTAAACAGCGTACCTCCGATGACACAACCGTCCACAAACCGCTCACCGTTATCATTACGGTCTCCCACGCCGTGAACTCCCATCACGTGCTTAAGCATGGTGTTGTCGCTACCCACCTTGGCATTGAAATCTCCCATCACCATTACGATGTCCCCATTAGGCGTTTGGTTGTAGGCGGCGCCTAAGTTTCTATAAAAATCATCCTTTTCATCCTCAGTCGCGTCTAGAGTCGGAGCATAACACTGTATGATGGTAATTTTTCTAACTCTACTCTGGAACCTAGCCGTCAATATCCGGTCATTATGGGGTTTCCAGGATATGAGGCTACTACGTGCTGCTGGAGTTAGCATGAGTCCTACTCCGGAACTCCGGAGTACCAAATTAGATATGGTGCTACAATTTAAAGCCATTTACAAAAGGGACCAAAAGGCCCCGTGCAAGCACCCTCAAGGTGCACTGCACTTATATCATACTTAATGTTGCCATCTATCCTTTTTTTCGCGGGATACTCCTTTTTTTCAGCTCCCAAAAACCTATCCCACGAAAATGTTTTAAATTCTTTTTTTTATGCAAAATTTCTAACGTATATAATATTTTGAATTGGATATGTGGCGAACATTAGACTGTTAGACTGTACGATGACAGCAGACGAATATTATACACGTTCACAGCGAACGAGTAAAGGCAGAATTATAATAGTCGGAAGCAATCGGAAGCTAATGTCATAATTCTGCGTTAAGTTTCCTTTAGGACTGTAAATTGCAAAAGTAGCCCATAATAGGCGTATGTGTTCGGAATAGTGTGGGGTCAAAGTCATTCACAGCTGTGCAACTGTTAAATTTTCGTATGAAAGAGCGAATGGATTCGGTCGAAAGAATATCGAAACCGAAAAGAAAGTGCATCTTTAACGCAAAAGTTTGCAAGAGCCGACACATTGAAAGCGATTCTCACGATGAAATGCAATTTGACATATTCATGCGTAGAGTTATATCACTTTTTGAAAACGAAGCCAGGTTTACTCCTCCAAATTGCTAGGAGAAATATTCCACCAAAACGGATGCCAATGCGAGTGCGATTGACGTTGAAGACGACGAAGTTGTAACAATGTTGGCTGGTTTGTTTGTATAAGCGTATAAGTATTTTTGACGAATAAAATATGAATTCGCAGCAGACATTTTTTTATATTTGATATCGTTTTATTATCCTTTTTTTTATTTCGATATCCGGCGAAATTGCCGAATTTAGTGGAGTTTTCTTTTTTTTCGGCCAAAAAAGATGGTAAGTTTAACCACACCATATCTTTTTTTGATGCAAAATGAATGATACCATTTTTTCGCCACCCTGAAGCAGCACTTTGTCCGCCCATTATAATATTTGTACACCCAAAAAACGTTTGTTTGTATTTAAGTATAATCTCATAACAAAGGTAACACAAACTTCAATGAAAATTCGGTCGTCTTTCATTGGTTTTCTTTCACTAAGCGTGTAAATTTAAATTAAATTACTTTAGAATTCTAAGATGTGCTACAATGCACTTGTACATGTACATAACTTCATATTTTGTTTACAACCAAAGTAAAAATGTTGTAATGTGTAAAAACATTAATTGCAGCTCTCTAAAAATAACCGGGGGGCGCTTTTAAGTTCGCGTAAAATTTTTTATTACAACTGAGATATAATCCCATCTAGCTATTTACATTTCATAGTACTTGTTGGGTTGGAAAGCAGGATAAACCCCAATGGTTTTACCCTTGATTATTAATCTTTAACTAATAAAATTAAGTTGATATATATACATATATTTTTTTGACTTCATGACCGAATAGCGAGGTCTATGGGTAAAGTTCTCTGGAATCGTCTGGATTCCGGTAAGTTCACTAGGCTCTGAATTTCACCGTTTTCATGTTAGTGTAGTCGTTGATGATGCTTTCTGCAAACATAATTACTTCCTCAGACACCAGTTTAACATTCAAGTCCTTGTGGATGTTTTCATTGCGTATGTACCATGGTGCATTTACGATGGATCTAAGGACCTTATTTGAAACCTTTGTATGGCATGTAAATTCGTTATCTTAGTACAGCCCCAGAGCTGGAGACCATATGCCCATACTGGTTTTAGAACTTGGAGATAAAGTAGCCAATTTTTTTCCAATAAGCGAATATATTTTTCTGAATTTCAGGTTGAGCTCTTCTCTTTTTTCCTTAACATGCTCCTTTCATCTTAGTTTAGTATCTAGGGTCATGCCCAAATATTTAGCTATATATGAATATGGAATTAAATTAGAGTTTATACAGTCAACTCCACTGAAAAAATCGGTTAACTGCCACACAAATTTTTTATTTTTTTTTCTTTGATTAATTTTCCCCTTCTCTTTTCTTTGATGGCTTTTTTCAACCGCTCTAGAAATGAAGCGTAGTATTCTCCGGTTATGGAGACGCATCATCCAATATTATTTTTTCGACTTTTTGAACAATTTCCGGAGTGGACACTTCGATCGGCCGTCTTGCCCGTGGGTCGCCTTCAGGTCCTTGTTTAAAAAGACTATGCCACATGGTGTTACAAGAGTCCCCATAGACGGATGCCATCTCTTCCATTATTGTTTGAGCCGACTTTCCTTGTTTGGTGAGGGACTTAATAACAGCGCGGTACTCGATTTTCTCCATATTCTACACCTTCTTCCCGATTGAGTTTCTTGGTCGACGACAGTTCAAAAACTAAATGGATCGATGAAAATAAAACTTGATATTTATACTAATAATGAGTCACTGAACTCGTTACGTCTCAGTAAACTACCATCACTAATGACCTACCTCTGCAATCCGCGAACGTAAAAGCGGCCCTCCGTAAAAACAAAAATATGTTTGCTATAAGCATATATGTATACATCAAAACCCCATCGCTGTGTTGGGCCCATTTCATCCTCCTCACCTTTATTTTTAGTCGTGATATCAAGACTTTTTTGGTTTCTCTTAATACCCCAAGGATGGAAGATTCATAGCAATCAGAAGGCGGTCTCGCGTGAAACAAAATTACTGTCTTCGGCTGTACTTAAACCTATAGCCGTACGTTCATGCTGCTCGCACACTATCTACGTCCTCGGTGCTCAAACTGTGTTCCGCGGAACCCAATACAACTGGTGAAGAAATATTCAAGACCATAAATTGTTTTATAAATAAACACAGCATTAGTTGGGAAAAATGTATTGATATATGAAGCGACGGAGCCGCAGTGATGGTAGGAAAGCTTAAAGGGGTCGTGTCAAAAATTAAAAACATTGCGCCAGGAAGTATTTGCATCGTTATGCACTTGTGGTAAGAAGAATGCCAACTGATTTGAAAAAAGTTCATGATGAAGCTGTGAAGATTGGAAATTTCGTAAAAAGTCGTCCTCTCCAATCGAGATTGTTCAAAAAAGTGTGCAAAGATATGGGAAGTCAGTACGAATCATTTCTTCTGCACACGGAAACAAGATGGCTTTCCAGAGGAAAAGCTTTATTTAGATTAATTCAACGTCGTGATGAGTTGAAAGTTTTCCAACTGGACAAACATATGTCTTCATCTGCAAACCTTTTTGATTGCATGATGAGCAATGGATAACAAAATTAGCTTATCTTGCAGACATTTTTGAAAAGTTTAACGGAACTGCTACTGCTTTGCAGGGAAAATCCATAACAGTATTTTTTGCGAGAGACAAACTGGCAGCTTTAAAAAGGAAAATTAATTTCTGGCTTACCTGTGTACAGAAGAACAATTTTTTTTTTTTCCGAGGGTAGGTGAAAATCTTCAACAAGACACTATGAGGATCGACAGTGCGTGCTCATGAAAAAATCTCCCTTTAAAACAGGCTTGTTTTTATTTTTACTACAACTAAGTATTCGACTTATCAAGTAGTTTTCGTTTCACGAAATAATGACGTTTTGCAGGTAGCTTCCCATTAGAAGTTCCTTCTAGCTCCGCAGTTTAGACGCGGTTACTTAACGCGCTAAGTCTAAAGGTACAGAAGAACAATGTTGAATGTTTTCCAGTTTTACATGAATTCTTGCAAGGAAACATGCTAGAGCTCAGAGCAGATATTGGCAATATGATCGCTGGACATTTGGTTAGTCTAGAAAGATCTTTATTAGATTACTTTCCAGATACAAAAATTGACATCGAGTGGGTGCAAAATCCATTTCTTATGAAAACCCAGCCTACGACACTAAGCATTCCGGAAAACGAGTCTCTTATAGATCTGCAGAGTTCTTCTTCATCAAAACATGTATTTGATTCTGTATCATTGAACGAATTTTGGGTTGGTATTAGGAGTGAATACCCTGAACTTGCCAAACAGGCTATATTAAATTTGCTCCCCTTTGTCACAACGTATCGCTGTGAACCAGGCTTTTCAGCGTATACTTATGCAAAGACTAAATACAGATCGAGATTGAACGCTGTCCCAGGAATGCGAATACAGCTTTCGGAGATACTCGTAGAAGCCAATCTTAAAAAAATTATAAATCAAACAATGAAACAGTTTCATTCTTCACACTAACCTTGAAAAAAATATCTTAAATAAAAAAATTGATTTTGAAATGTGTTGTTTTCATTTTTTCAGGAAGTTTTTAGTAACAAACATGCAGCATTTATTATTATTATTTTTTTTTTTTTTTTTTTTGTTGGAAAGGTTAAATGTCAATGATAAGTTTTTTTACTTTCTACAAATATATTCCATCAACTCTCTAAATAATTTTTTTTAGCCACTGAATAAATATTCAATGATCCAAACAAATTTTATTTCCTGCAAACGAATTTCTTCAGAGTTCTTAAAGTAATGTGTCGAATTTACTTTCACTTTCTGCAAACATATTTAAATTGCTTGCAAAAATATAGAAATAATGGTTTTCTGTGTACATATTTGCATACATATTCATCTTGCTATTCATCTGATGTTAGCACGAACTCACCCAAACTATTTAAGGTATTGATCCGTTTGACACGACTCAATCAAATAGGTCCAGGTCGAGGTTTTCTTTAAAAACAAGTACAAGAAAATCTATTTTCTATTTCAGCAATTTCAATTTCCTATTTCTATCAGATAATGTCGTTATAATGACAGAACTTCCCTGCAAGAAGAATAGTCCTCAAGTTCCAGAAGTTTTCAATTTCATTTTCTTGTTCTCTTCAAAAGAAAACTTATGTCATAAGACAATTAAAATTTATCAGCTCTTCTCATTCGCAAATTATGAAGTATCACTTGAAAGTTATGACAACTTACACCCTCATAATTCAATTTGAAAAAAAAGAGGAAAAACAAAAAAAAACAATTATGCCACTGTTTCTTATGCAACGCATTTACGTGCGTCCAACCCGATTACGTCGTCTTTCCTTTCGAAAGCGAAAGAACCACTTCCACGATGGCATCGTATCGCCCTAAGTGAAAACTTCTTGGGTGCAACAAATTCACTCTCTTTGTCGTCGTTGTTGCCAACAGCACCCAAGCGATAGAAGACTCCATAAGTAGCTTTGACGCCAAACTTAGCAAGGAGTTATGGTGGATTCGATGACCCCTTTCCGCAATTAACTATTCAAAAAGGGAATCGCTGTGGCGAAGTCATGAGCATGACAGGTCTAGCCGCAGTTGCAGTCACCGCAGCAATCTTCGTCTTCAACATTGTGTCTTCTACCACTTCGTCACTGACATCACCAGCGACACCTGTTCGATGGGATCCCTGTTTAGCGATGATTACAATGGAAATTTATTCAGGTGAGCAAATGAAAAATGCAACCAAACATAGAGTGGAGGAATAGCTTGATGCGATGGATGGCTGGATGATTGCCTGGATCGGATGGATGAAGTGTTTGCGGCAAAATGGCACGCATTCCCCCTTTTACTCATACATACATTCTAGTGCATTTGCACAATAGAACACGACTTGCAAGGAATACAAAAAAAGGTACACTCAGCGTATCCCCTATTCCTGTCACATTGTCGATAACATTGCCTGAGGGGTGCAGTCATTCCCATTCTCAGCAGCCATTGTGCTTAGATACCAATCGTTCGGTGTAGACACGCAACCTGCTGCGCCGCTAGCATTGGATGTATAGCATTTCTGTGATCACGTTTTGCGGGTTTGGCTAACAAACATAAAAAAAATGCCAGTTCCCTGTAAAGCCAAGAAGTGAAATAAAAATAAATGACAACACGACAACGATGACAAACTAATTCGCCAACACGGGCAACATGACATGTCTGCCAAAAATGGAAATTCGTGCAATTATGACAAAAATAGGAATTTTTTTTTAATTTCTAACTTTAAAACAAACTCAGATCCATTTGTTAATGAAAATGTTCTCTTTGCCAAAATTTAACTATCAAGCCTGTCAATGACCAAGAACATTCCAATGACACATGAAAATGAACGAAGACGATAAAGTGTACCGACTCTGGGTATAAAAACTTTCTCGTTTTTTTTTTTCTCAAAAGTTTAATTGAGAATTGTGACATCACGTAGTAGTTCCAGCAGGAGTGTGAGCGTCCTGGGACTGGTATATTCCCACAAGCGGTCCATTTGAAAAAGAAACTCCCAGGTAAAAGTTTGACAGGTTCATGGGAGTTTAAATCTGCCGCGAGGGCGAAAATGTGGTAACGTCTTCACTGGTGGTTGGCTTAAAGAGCAAAAATGTGTGCCAAAAGTAGGAAAGTCAATAAATCCAAGGTTTAATACTTGAAGTTTCGTGGAAACGCCAGTAGGAGGGAAAGTAGTTCAATCGTTTCAAAGAGATAAGAGTTCTTTTTGTTTTTTTCTTTTAAATACGTAATGATACATGTTTGTTATGTACAAAGCTATTGTCTAGGAGTTTATGTGTGCTTAAGCCACCAAATAAACTAATGTGATCTAAATAATGGAATAATCTTATAAGAAAATGCTATAGAGCATCAAGTCAATCCTATGTATATTTTTATTTTCTTATTTTTTTTTATGTGGGCTCCGTGACGCGGTGGTTGGTGTCTCGAACCAATACGCATACGCGTGAGGTTTAATGTTCGAATCTCATGAAACGCCGGCCCCACGTGAATACGAAACTTATCGTACGTTTTTTTAGTATTTATTATAAAAGGAGGGAGATGAAACTTATATCATTCGAAAGGTACTGTACCATAGATGTGCAGAAAAGAAAAATCATATTTTTTTTTTATTTGCCGTCGGTCGAATTTCGACCATACGCGATACTTGCCTTCGAATACGGCCTAAAACTGTAGGTGCCTTCCATTCCTGCAAAGAACATAGCTCTGGGCTCATCATGGACTGTTTGCGCCAAATATTTATTTTAGTTTTATTATTTATGACATTTTTCTTAGGCTATATCCGAGTGAATTAAACTTGCATTTTCATTCAAATAAATTGAATGAGTGAATTGATCAATATTATCAAGAAATAAACAGAGTTATGCCTTATTCATGCAACCGGCTACGACTTGAGGATTTACTTATTCGATGTCCCGAGAATTCTCAATCAAATATTTTTTCTCATTTCTCGTAAAATCTTAGATAAATTTGTCATAAAAATGAGAAAGAAATTGTATTTGACAGTACTTAACAGGTTAGGTAAAGTTAAATTAAAAAGGTAAATTAAGCACAATTGATTGGTTGGCTATGAGTGGCCAATGCCATTATGCTGACTCATTATTATGAAAAAGCTTAGCTTAGCAATTTCAGGCATTTTTTAGATCATTTAGACCATTAAAGTGGTATATTTCTAGTGTAGGCTACCTAACATTGGTGAATGTTTAGTTTTTGAGCATGTATACCAGTGGCACTATATCCAGTAATGGCATTAGTTATTTTAGAGATGATTCCTCTCCTATGTTTTAGAAGTCTAGTAGACCCTCTAGAAGAGAGGTGACTCCGGTACCAACTGACTTCGTCGAAGGTTTTGGACCCATCCGTGAAAGTTTGCAATGCTTCATTGTGTTATTGAAAATGCAGGTAAATCGATGGGAGTATGGCATGTCCAGGCTAGTAGTACATTGTTCTGTCCATTGCTTAGAATCAGTTATTCTAATGCTGAGCTGGTGGCCAGTTGTCTGCCGACGATGTCAGTTACTCACTCACTTACTTAGGTGGCGCTAAAGTTCGGGGTGAACCTGGGCCTCAACCAACAAGCCTCTCCATTTAGCTCGGTCTTTAGCTAATTGCCTCCAGTTGCGCACTCCAAGTTGGTCGAGGTCGCCTTGAACTTGTGCGCGCCATCTACGGCGATGATTCCCTCTACTGCGTCGTCCCTCGGGATTAGATTCGAAGACTCTGCGGGCCGGAGCGTTAGTGTCCATTCGCTCTGCATGCCCTAGCCATCTCAGACGTCCAATATGCAGTTTTTTGACTAGGTCGATGTCGCTGTACAGCTCGTATAGTTCGTGATTGAATCTTCTTCTCCAAAACCCGTCAACGCAAACGGGACCGAAAATCTTACGAAGAATTTTTCTCTCGAAGCGACCAAGGATATCTTCATCCTCTTTTAATAAAGTCCATGTTTCAGCGCCGTAAAGCAGGACTGGGATGATCAGGGTCTTATACAGAGTCTCCTTAGTTGTTCGAGATAGGGCTTTACTATTGAATTGCCTTCTAAGCCCAAAAAAAACAGCGATTGGCAAGAGTTATTCGTCGCTTGGTTTCTGCGCTGATGTCGTTCTCAGAGTTTATAGCAGAGACAAGGTAGACAAAGTCCCTTACTACCTCCAAGTTATGCTGCCTACTGTGACGTTCTTTTCAATTCGTCGGTGTTGACAGCATATACTTGGTTTCGCCCTCGTTTATCGCTAAACCCATTTTGGCCGCTTCCGCCTCAATGCTTGCAAACGCACCGGTGACAGCCCGCTGAGTTCTTCCGATAATGTCAATATCGTCAGCGTATGCAAGCAGTTGTACAGACTTGTAATAGATTGTGCCTCCGGTGTTGGCTTGTGAGTTCTGCACAATCCATTCAAGTACAATGTTAAAGAAGTCACATGACAGCGCGTCACCTTGTCTAAAACCTTTTTCGACATCAAAGGTCTCGGTGAGGTCATTACCGACCTTGATGGAGCAGCGAGCGTTCTCCATCGTCAGCCTGCACAGACGGACAAGTTTGGCAGGGATGTCAAAACTAGACATGGCTCTATAAAGCTCTTCTCTATAGATGCTGTCATAGGCGGCCTTGAAATCGATAAAGAGGTGGTGAGTATCGATTTGGAATTCTTGGGTTTTCTCCAGGATCTGCCGAAGTGTGAAGATTTGATCGATGGTGGACTTTCCTGGCCTGAAACCGCACTGATAGGGTCCAATCCGGCTGTTCATAAAAGGTTTCAGGCGTTCACACAATATCGCAGAAAAGATCTTGTATGCGATGTTGAGCAGACTGATGCCTCTATAATTGGCGCAGTTGAGAGGTCTCCTTTCTTGTGGATCGGGTAAATTCATCCCCAGCTGCCTTGAAAAGTTCGGCCGGTAAGCCGTCAGGTCCAGCAGCTTTGTTGGATTTTAGCTTGGATATTGCTATCCTCACTTCGTTTTGGTCAGGTGGACGGAAATTTTGATTATCATCATCTATGTTGAATGGTTCATTCTGCCTGACAGCGGGATGTTGGTCGTCGTCGCCGTTATACAGTCTGCAGAAGTAGTTTTTCCATATTCTCAGCACCGACTGTGATTCTACTACGGGGTTTCCATTTTCATCTCTACAGGTTTCTGTACGGGTATTGCTTCTCTGACACGTTCTTTTTACCTTTTGGTAAAACTTTTGTACATTGTTCCTGGAGTATAAACTCTCGATATTCTCAAACGCGCGCTTTTCATGCTCTTTCTTCTTCTTTTGGAGAAGCCGATCTTCTTCCCGTCTCTTTTGCTTGTAGAGCCCACGAGCAGCTCTTGTTTTCGTTTGCAGCGCCGCTTTGTATGCTTCTTGTTTTACTGCATGCACTCGCCGGCATTCTTCGTCAAACTAGGGGTTTCGCGGTGGTGGGCGAGTGAGACCCAGCACATCAGTCGCGGCGTTTCTGATGGCATGTTGGCAGCGTTGCCACTGGTCTTCGCCACTTAATGCTGGCGGCATAGGGGTGATTGACAGATTTCGGGATACGCGTTCGGCGAAGAGTCTGGCGGTCTCTTGCGATTGTAACTTTTCGACGCTAAATTTTCTCACAATGATTCTTCTTTGTTGCTCAGTTTGGGATATCCGCATTCGTACCTTGGCTACAACAAGGTAATGATCCGAGTCTATGTTGGCCGCTCGGAAGGTACGGACATCCAGAATACTGGAGGCATGCCTTGCGTCGATCGCAATATGATCAACTTGGTTGATCGTTACATGATCATTGGACCGCCATGTCTGCTTATGAATATCGAGATGAGGAAACCATGTGCTTGCTATGGTGACATTTAGCTCCACAGCGAAATCAATTAGCCTTAGTCCGTTATCCGATGTGGTGTCGTGTAGGCTATGCTCTCCGACTGCCCTACGAAAGACGTCCTCCTTTCCTATTTTGGCGTTAATATATAATAATACGATTTTAACGTCGTGTTTAGGATATTGCTCGTATGTTTTGTCGAGGAGCTCGTAGAAACACTCTTTGGTAGCAAAGTCCTTTTCTTCCGTGGGGGCATGAGCACATATTATGCTTATGTTAGCGAATTTAGCCTTGATCCGGATAGTCATAATACGCTCGCTTACGTGTCGGAAGCTTAAGACTTCTTGCCTAAGTGTGTCGCGTATGACAAATCCGCATCCGAATAAGCGTTGCCTGTTGCCTGTTGCCTCTGTAGCAATCACCGTAGTAGATGTCACAGTTTTTCATCCTCTTTTTGCCCGGTCCATCGCATCGCACTTCCTGGATGGCGGTAATATCTGCTTTTTAGCAGATAGCAAATCGCACTTCTGCTAGTTGTTCGGCTGCACGTGTTCTGTAAAGGGACAGAACATTCCACGTACAGATCCGAAGGTCGTTGTCTTTATTTCGTTTGCTGGGGTCGTCATTAGTTGAGTCATCCTTATCCGGGGCTTTTGGTTGTTTCGGAACCATCGATTTTTTACGTGGTAGGGAAGTTACCCGTAAAGTAACTGGCGACGGCACAACCCCCAACCTGGAGGGCCAGTTCCTTAATTATTCCCCTAGGACGAGGGGCCGGGTACAGCGGTGCCAGTAGTCCACTACGGGAGTATGAGCGCTGCCGTTGGCCCATTAAGGGCTCCTCCACCACCATCTCTATTCCAATGTCCTGACCAACATTGGAAATTCCTTACCGACCTGTGATCCGAATACGTCGAAGCAGCTCGCGCAAGGTATTCACTAAGTTCAACCTAACTGGAACTATAGACGCCACCGTTGACTTCGTCTAGGGAATTCGTCCGCTGTCGGCTGGAACAGGAAGAAGTGCTCTAGTGAGAAAACACCCTTCCCCCCCTCTCTCATCTGCTGCCGCCAAGAATCCTCCAAACGGGGTTGGTTACCCATTACTTGGATTAAGGTACTAGGCACCCGGCTGTCACCGCGTGGAGGTTGAGAGTAGGAGTTGGTAGGCCTCAGCTGAGTGAAAACGCTTGTGTTTTCATATGATCGCATGCACTACCGTTTGACCAGATGATGTCAATTAAGAGAAGGTATAGTATGATACTGAGACATGCTCCTCATTTTGAGTTTTTCCAGTTATTTCAGGTTCGAATTTCTCTCCAGGACACTGTTATACCATACAAACTAACGAAGTGAACAAGCAGTTCACTGTAGGCTCAATGTGACATTTTCTCTCCAGAAGAGCTTCCGATTAGGCTTTTATCCCAGATAATTGATATTATCCAAAAGTCTAAGAAGTGATTCTCATACCTTAGGGGGGTCGGAGCAGCGAAGTTCATGTTTCTTGGTCGAGTTAACACTCAAATTAGATCACAGCTATTAGTCTAAGTGACGAGTTGATTGATTGACAGCAAATTGCAGGACTACAAGTCCGATGCTATGATAAAGGCATTATCTGCATAGGCTAAAACATTTTAAACTGAGTTCTGTATCTTTAAGAAAAGTTCGTTAAAAACTTTGTTTTCACTCCGCTTTAAGGGGTCCCGCGGCAAGCTAGTCTGTTTTCAGAGGTGCTACCAAAGAATGCATTAATTTGTCTACTGTTGAGTATACGCTCTATGATGCGGTAGATGGGGTGACAGATGTTGATCCTGCGTTGATAATGGATAATTGAATGGTCTGGAGGGACACGTTTATGTTAAAGTCATTGAGGAGTTAATGTAGAAATCTAAGATTCTTTCAAGAGTTTTGAGTATAAACGACGTCAGGCTAATCGGTCTGAGATCCTTAGTAAGCGTATGTGTCACATTTCACAAGCCTACATCTTCGGTCAGTGAGTTTTCGACCTGTTTAAGTTTTAGAGGTTCATCGTCCTTTTGTGGAGCAACGTGACTTTCTTGCTGTCTATTATTGTTTTTTATCCGAAACGATACCCAATCCAATGGTATTGTTCCAGGAATGACACATGCGTCATAATTTAACCCTTAAGCTTCCTGTGATTGCCCCGTTATTACTCATATAATCAAACAAAATTTTTAAAAATTACCTGACAGTCTATTTTAAGGACCAACTTCGTAGCTATTAGACGACTTTTTCCCGTTAAATTAATTGTACAATTCTTTCACCGAACTGATTGATCTATGAATTAAGGACGCTAAAAGGACGATGTAATCATCGGCTTTTATTTTAATCACCCTCCATCTACTGCTACCAAATGCCACCAAAAGCTTTCTATAATACTATGTACACCTCCTAATTGCAATAAATGAAGGAGGATAAAATCAAGTCTAATGATAATTTATATCCACGGTCATGTCAGGCTTCACTTCGGTAATAACTGTATTTGGAAATTTTTTTCGAACAACTTCGGATTAATTAGTTGTTTCAGATAATGTTTATTGAATAATAAGGCCGTAATATTAAATTCTGGGAGAAGTTACTTCAAAGTTTGCTTGTGGACATGCGATGTTTCTCCCTAAAATTATTTAAAATGTTTTCCAGTAAAAGTTTGGAACAATTTACTTGTATTAACTCAACCATTATCGTTATTAAGTTCACCGTAATTTCTTATCTTGATAATATAGTGGTAGTTAATAATATAATGAATGATCTATATATTAGTTTCTGTTCAAAATTGCTAAGAAAAATGTATTTAATATTTTTCAATGTTTTGATTTATGCAAGAGAGTACGATTTTTTATTGAAAATGATTTCATTTAGTGGTAGGTCATTTGGTCATTTTGTCAACACAATTTTGCATTTTCGATAATTCAGGGTATATTTTTCACAAATGGCTCTATCAATAATATGCTTAAGTACATCCTGGATTACCAGCATACCATCGATCTTTAACGGTTCCCCACAAAAAAGTTCCAACAGCGTTCAATTTCAACTCCACAAAGACAAAACAACATCACTAAAACGCCTGATTACACGATTATTGAACTTAGTGTGCAAAAGATCGATTGTTGGACGGCTTGTATGGCCCGTAGCACAATGTTGTGAGAACCAGAGATCGTCCAAGTTCACTTCCTCAGTTTCTGGCCAAAAGAAAATGAGTTATCATGCCTTTGGAGCTTTCTTCATTGACCATAACGTTGTTGGCATTTTCATCTTCGAAGAAAAATGGTTTCTGAGTTTCGACAACGGCATCGACTTATGATAGGCACATGTAACGTCTCATCACTCACAGGGAAGGATCTTGAGCTTGTTGGGGAGGCTGTTAAAACTCGACTAGATATAGCTGGCGTCTCTTCAACAAAGCAGAGAGGTTCTAAAACCTCGGTCGCATCCTCAATGTCTGCTCGGGCGGGAGTGGAGATACTCACAAGTCCCAGGTTGGCAGACACAGTAATGGAGTGGATACCATTAGGAGGGAGAGTTGCGATCTTAAAGCTCAAGCTTGAAAGATCACCTCCGGCATTGGTACAGGTGTATGCACCGAACCTTCAGTCAGAGCACGCAGCTTTCTTAGATAAAGTTGATGCTGCCCTTGAAAACGTTGCAGATATGGATTATTTTGTCCTGATGGGTGACTTCAATGCTCGTGTGGGTGTAGATGTTATGACATGGGGGAGTGTGATTGGGAGGAACGGTGATTCTGATCAAAACGCGAACGGAGAGAGGTTGTTGGATTTTTGTTGTGAAAATGGCTTATCCATCATGAACACTATCTTTCCGCACAAAGACATTCACAAATACACGTGGTACCGTCAGAGTCTTCAGCAGAAGTCGCTGATCGATTTCTTTGTGGTACCATCGTGTCTGAAGAGAATGGTTTGTGATGTTCGCGTATTGAGAGGGGCCGAACTGTCAACTGATCATCACTTAGTGCTGTGCAAATTGTATTTTAGCGAGAAAGTGCCTCCCCTACCAAAGCGTAAACCAAGGATGGTTACACGCATACGATGGGAGAGGTTACAGGACGATGAGATACGGGAGACATTTGCACGGCAGATATCTGAGAGGTTTGAACGAATTCCAACTGTTCCATCAAATGTAGAGGAAGAATGGCAACAGCGGTTATTGCCTCTGCGGGAGTTGTTTGTGGAGTGAAGCGGCTTGGTGTGGCGGCTTTAAAACGACCGGAGTTCAAAAGCCATCAGAGAGAAGAAGAGAGCCTTTAAGGTGTGGATTCGCTTGGGGAACTCCGATTCTCGAAATCGGTACACTGAGGCGCGAAGAACTTGCAAATTAGCTGAGAAAACAGCGAAAGAACAGTCTTGGAAGGAGCTTGGCGAGAAATTGGAACGTGACCAAAGATCTGCAAATAAGATGTTCTGGTAGACCGTCCGCCGACTCATATCGTTGAAGGAGTCAAATCTAAAGACGGTGCACTTCTTTCCAAGAAGTAGGACATCTTACGCAGATGGAGCGAACACTTTTCAGAACTGCTCAATTCCGAACAGGGCACCGAAAATGACAGACCTATGGTCGAGAGTAGTGCGGAAAGTAGTCCTACGGTAGAGGAAGTAACTTTGGCGATCAAAGCGCTAAAAGTTGGCAAATCTGCTGGTGTGGATGAAATTTGGCCAGAAATGCTCAAGGCTTTAGGTAAACAGGGAGTGCAATGGCTCTCGCGTGTCATTAAAGTGTCCTGGGAATGCGGTGAAACACCTGGTGATTGGCAAATGGGGATGATAGTTCCTCTTTTTAAAAAAGGGCACAAAAGAGTTTGCGCCAACTATAGGGGTATATCTCTTTTAAGTCTCCCTGGAAAAGTCTTCGCTAAGGTGCTAGAAACGCGTTCCAGAGCTGTGGTTGAGGACAGTTTGGGGATGAGCAGTGCGGTTTTCGTGCCGGTAGAAGCACAACCGACCAGTTGTTCACTCTCAGAATGGTTCTTGAGAAGGCCTGGGAGTATGCTAAACCTGTCTTTACTTGTTTTGTGGATTTGGAAAAAGCGAGGAAAAGGTTCCTCGAGGGAAACTCTGGAGTGTTCTGCAGGAGTATGGGATTGCTGGTTCCCTGTTAAGGGCGATTCAATTGTTATATACAAACTGTAGAAGCTGTGTTCGGATAAACGGTGTTAAATCAATACCTTTTCCGGTGGGCGTTGGACTCCGCCAAGGGTGCGTTTTGCCACCTCTCCTCTTCATTGTATATATGGTACGGATTGGATGTTGCAGCGCAGCCGTGGCGGGGAATGTTTCGAAGTGGGTGACCTAAGGATTAGTCATCTGCTCCTTGCGGATGATTTGGTCATCCTTTGGTCCTCTCAAACCGAACTTCAGCGCGCACTCGAAAGTTTTGTAGCCGTTTGTGATGATGCTGGAATGCAGATCAACGTGAACAAATCGGAAGTAATGGTCGTATCCAAAAAACCCATTCAGTACACTCTGCATTTTAGTGGAGTCCCACTGAAGCAGGTGGATAAGTTTAAGTACCTTGGGGTCTTATTCACGAGTGGTGGGAGGAGTAATGCCGAGTTATCCTGTAGAATTGGTCAGGCTGGATCAATTTTGAGAGAGCTTGGCCAATCTTTTATAAGGAAGGCCGAACTTAGTGTTCAAGCTAAGCTATCGGTTTTTAACTCGGTGTATTTTCCAACTCTCACCTATGGTCATGAAATTTTGGTAGTGGCCGAAAGAATAAGATCGCGGATACAAGCTGCCGAAATGAGGTTCCTTCGCGATGTTGTTGGAATAACTCGTATGGATCGAGTGCGCAACACCAGAGTACGCGAGGCGCTCAATGTTGAGCAGCTACTTCTCCGAACGGAACGATCTATGCTTCGATGGTTTGGTCACGTAGTGCGTATGCCTCCAGACCGGCTTCCAAGACGCGCCATGGTTGCCGTGCCATCAGGTAGGCGACTCCGCGGAAGGCCTAGAAATAGATGGTTGGATCAAGTCCAACATCTCTCCTGGAGCCGCCTAGGGATTCCTCCTGATGAGTTGGAGTCAATGGCGGAGGATCGAGAAGGATGGAGAGTCCACCTGAGCATCCTACCCCCGCGACCCTCATGAAGGATTAGCGCGCCATTGAAAATGTATGTATATATGTACATATGTAAAAAAAATGGGCCAATAACGCCACCATACCACGAACCATACCAATCAGTCACTCGCTGAGGATTATCGGCTGAGCGTACAGGAAGAACGCGAGGATAACTTGTGTTATCAATTACCATGCCAATTTCACGAACTTTCTTCACAAAACTTTCGTATAGTACTGCATTATTTCGACCGGAATTTATTTTCAAAATTCGCAATGTTACTGTGTTTCTGAAAAGTTTTTGAGTCCGAAAGAGCCGTCAGTGTCAGAATAACGTGTAACACCTATTAGTAATAGGTGAAACTGGTGCGTTATAGAAACTGCATCATTACCAACGACTTTTTATCTCCGACGAGACTCTACACTAGGTTCAGAAAAGTGACTTTAATCCAGCGTTGCGCTGCGATCCAGCTGTCACCCTAACTTGGCAAGATGACTTCAACCATTTAACCTGAAGAGAAAATATTTGGTGACCATCTTTGCCCTTTGCAGTAGTCGGAACAAAGTCATTAATATTTAATTTGGTTCTTCCTTTTCCCTGTTCTGAACCACAATGTGGACGAGAAAGACAAGTTGTTGTTGTTCATCAGAATTTCACAACCAGCTTCGACAACGGTTTCATTTCTATAACCAAGCTCTGTTGCGAACCGCTCACTACCTCTTATATAAGTATTTCTTCATCCAGGATGTTATGTTAGATTTGTGCCAACTACAAGTCCAGGTATGTTTGATAACTGCATGACCATCTGCATTTTCTCATTCCAGAGCATGTGTGCTAAGCATAACACTAACAAACTTACACCAGTTTACCATCAACATACAAACAACAACTTCAGCAATCTACAAGTAATCGGTGTGGTTTACTATAGCAGATGTAATGTGGAGTTAATTATTTGCAAATGACAAATATATCGCAAGTAAATCGCGTATTTTCCTCCCTATTGTCCAAACAAAACCCGAGTAAATTTCATTTAAGCCGAATATTAACTTGCGGTTGGTAACCTGCCCCCATGTGCTACTGAACTAGTCAGATGTCGTCATTGTCGTCGTTTAACCAAAAAACCATCACCACCCTTCTAAGGATGGCCAAACGCAGGACGTTTACAAACTAAATTACTTAAACGAGTTGATTCAGTGTCATGTGTTATTGTGTGGCATGCTCTGCAATGCGTAAACTGATGGTATTAGGCTTCAATATCTAATTATTGATTATTATTAGCAATGAAGACATTAAAATGACAAATATTGGAGTATCATGCTCGTAGATGATGGTTAACAATGTAAATTCACTTAATGGAGAATAGCTTATACATTCTTTATTTAAAATTTAGTAAAAGTTAGCAATAAGTGCGTGAAACTTAATTAATCTTCATTAACCGTGCCAATTTAAATAAATAAACACATGCATGTATGAGTCGTATGTCAAGAAAAAATCTAAGGGTAGTTCAACTATGATCGGACTACTTCTTTGATACCCCCCCCTTGAGGCACAGCATCGCACACCGGGTATTTATTAAGGTGGGAATCCCAACCGGAGAGTTAAGATAAGAGTACCATCCCCCTTTCGTCAGCCAGTGGGCTCAGCTCTTAAAGATAGCAAAGAGACAATAGCACCATGCGAATTTAAATAAATAAACACATGCATTAAATATAAAACTAGACTTTAGATAAGTTTAGGAAGTACTGGATTGCGGAAAACTAAAACTTAACATTTTCTTGCCTAATTATCGGAACAGAGCTAAAACTTCCATTGCATACTCTTTGATGGTATAATTTTATTAGTAGCGTTTTCGTTTCATGTTTGATTTTTGTGTCGTCAACTACAAGAACCTGGCCAGGAGTGACAAAGCTTGATCGAATAAGAAGTTTGAAGATCCGTGGAAGCCTTCACGTCAAGTAAACTATCGCACGAAAGATAGAGCGCGACCGGCTCAGCTGTTATTGCCACGTTCAAAGAAGATATCATTTGAACCCTGTTAAAAAGACAATATCAATGAACGTTCCAAAGACATTGCGAGGCAAGAGAAGCAGGCCTATAAACGCCTGGATCATACAAATGCCTGCCGATATTTTCTGAGGTCAAATAGGCGAACCCCACAGGTGGATCAGTAGAAATAGTGTTAAGTGCGAGGGTTATGATCCCTTGTTTTGGGATCGGACTTTGGGCGTTATACATCCAACACTACTGTTAACAATGTGTGGAAACATTTTGGGTAGTTTTAGTAAGTTAAATTTCGATGTGGCACACAAATTTCAATTTTCAAATCAGTCGTCTGAGATCCCAATCTGTTCTGTTCAGGGTAGTAGGCTTACGTGTAGTCCTTAATATAAAATAATGGGTATCCACTACTCAAAATGGGCCACTGTTGGGTTGAGTTGAATCCTCTACCGTGTCTGGTTCTTTGAGGCAAAGTTAGCATAAATCCCCAAGGACTTTGTATATTTTTCTTTAAATGGTAGTTGAGATGAGAAAGTCGTTCAGGAGTTTTAAGTTGACTTTTAAGTTAAGAAGCGAGGTTATTTGCTCCTTCTTTTTTGGCAAGCTTTCTCAGGAATTGAGTTGAGCTCTAACCTCAAGTGACTGATGGATAGTCCACAGAAAGGTTCAGGGCCAGTGAAGGGAGTTATTGTCTTGCCAATTGATCCGCGATTTCATTGCCTTCGATAGCATGTCGTCCAAGTCCTCGGGAGAGGCAAGCTTTGTTGAAAACAGCAAGCTGCTTCAAAGATTAAGGGTTTTACAGCTGCCGGCTTGCATCACACACTAAGTTCACATTCCATTGCCGATTGATAGATTGAATGGTCAGGTCGATTGGTTTGAAGTTGCGAATAAAGATTTGAGGAGGGCTTCCAAAACAGCAGAGGGGCATGAGCGAATTACTTGGACAATACCACAGAGAGATAAAAAAGAAAACTTCTAAGAACCTAACTTAGCATTGTTGCTGCAAATTTGACAATGAGCGATTACTCAAATTTTTCGATACATTTCATGTGAATCGAAAAGCAAAAGTTTAAAGAACGGAAATGATAATTTGAAATTACGGACAAACAAAAGTTTAGAATTGCTTAAGTTAGAAAATGCAATTGGGAAAATCGAAGGTTTTGGATTACAATCAATCTGTGAGCATGAAAATGAACTTGGAGTGGAATGAGCTTTACTTAATACTACACTATGCATTTAAGTAGCGCATAGCACCCGTGATGTCGATGCATGTGAATTTTTGGATGGTTTCTAGCACAAGTTAGGCCGGAACCTATTCGACCTTTATCCACTAGACCAAAGGAACATAAAATAAGAATTTCGACGTGAGCCCAAAAATCTACTCGTATAATGGTAATGATAAGTTTACCGGAAACGATGAAGGAAACATCTTTCACAAGTTCCTGGAAAGATGGCATTCCAGGTTTGCAAGATTTGACTACCTATTTATTGACCGATGTTGTCCAAAATCGTGGGCGCCGTGGCGTAAGTAGTTAGTGTGTCAGATCACTACGCATGAGGTTCCAAGTTCGAATCCCAGAAAACACCAAAAAGTTTTTTTTCACGGTCCCACCTCTCACGAGCGTCTGACAAACATCTGAGAGTATTGTTGTCAAGAAAAAGCTTCTCAAATCGCCGTTCGGAGTCGGCATTAAACTGTAGGTCTCTTTCATTCGTGTGAAAAATATATCGCACACAACATGAGTGGTTGCGCGAAGCTAGGCCCTGGCACTTTAAAGAGCTGTTGCGCCAAATATTTGTATTTTTTTTTATTTTGTTGTCCAAAATCAATATCTATGCATATTTGACATACAATACATACATATGGTATGTATTGATGCAATGCAATGATTTGCGTGCTAACTATAAGAAAGTTTTCAAAATAAATTTTGAGTTTTGCTTTTAATTTGAAGTCAAAAACAGTTATGTCTTGCCGTACCCCTGTCTATGCCCACGTGGAATTGACGTTAAACTAATGAAAATCTTTATGAAGATAAAGCGTCGATTAATCGTGCCTGAATGCATAAATGTCTTTTTCCCCATCATAAAATAAAAGCATTATAAAATATGAGTATATTCAATTTACAGCACTTTTGCAAAGTCGAGTTCATAGATAGATTTACGCTGAATATCTGTGGTGGTTTAATGGCAGGTTACTGCACGGTAGACAATATTTTTGTTTTAAGGAGCATTGCAGAGTGCTTTCATTTGCAGAAGAAGAAATTATAAGCTTTCTTCATTGACTTTAGGGCGGCGTTTGATACAGTGAACCGAAAAACGTTATCTTATAAGCTGTTTGGCATGGGTACTAGTATGTCCTATAAATTTGGCGGAGTATTGCAAAAACTTTATGAGCAGACCAAATCAGCAGTGTGGAATAGCGAAGAGGTTTCGGATTGGTTCTCCATTGAGATTGGAGTAAGACAAGGTTGCACATTCACGCGTTTTATCTTTAATCTTTAAATACTATAAAAACAAAGTCGATTTTCCTTGTGAACACCGTTTCTCAAAAACTATTAGACGTAGGTACTTGAAATTTTGCACAGTTATTCCTTACTTTGCCTAGATGCGAGATAAGGAGGGATTTTCCGAAATTCAAGGTCTAAGTGGCATAAAGGGGTTGAGATCGAATTTTCCATCTGTAAATATTGATTCCACAGCCGTAGCTCAGTACTGGCTCTCCGGATTAAAAAAATAAAAAATAGGTGAATTTAGTAAATTCGCCGCTGACTCATTTGAGGTATAAAACATCCTTCGATTCGATTTTGTTAGATGAGATTTTGTTGATCGTTAGATTTGTCCACATTTTAGAATGTTTTAATGAGTTTAAAATAAATTGTGTGTTGGAAGCGGGTTTGCGTATGCTCTGGTGCGATTCCCACGGGGGAAGTTATAATTGAGTTTACACGTTTTCGGTATTGTATTCAGTTGCCAATTATATTTGAACAAGTAAATAACCGTCAACTAAAATGCGGGCGAAGCAAGGCGAGCATTGGTCAGCTAGTTAATGATATTCTCGTTGAATTCGCAGAAATGCATTTTAAGGTACTACTCTTTGCTGATGATATAGTGATTTTGGCAAGTCTCCTGAGTCACTCCGATTAATGATTAATCGGCTTTCACGTATTAATATATAAGATGAGTTCAAACTGGGCCACAAAGCAGCGGAGCCCAGCCGTAAAATTAATAGCGCCTTCGGCGATGGAACGTCTAACGAACGGGTGCCTGCTTATTCGTCAAAATTTATTTCGCAAATCTTACTTCGCATTTATTAAAATATATTTTATTTGTCTCGCAATAGTTGTTTCGCAAAATTTCATTCGGTGTTTCATTTATCTCGCAACGTGATCATTTCGTAATGCTTTTCCTGCGCTTTTCCATTTCGTTTATGTTTAGGCAGCAATTCGTTTCTTTGAAAGTATTTATTTCGCTAGCTGTTAGTTTCCGTTTTGCTAAGTCGCCGTTTACCTTGGCCTGGTGCTCGACAGGAAACTGAACTGGAGACTAAACATCAACGAAAGAGTCAAAAAAGCCACGATAGCTTTTTACTCGTGCAATAGAATATTTGGGAAGACTTGGGGACCGAGCCCCAAAATCATCCTATGGATGTATACAGCTATAGTAAGGCCAATACTAACGTATGGCAGCCTTGTATGGTGGCAGGCAGCCAGCAAAATAAATAACCTAGCTGCTATCACAAAAGTACAAAGACTAGCGTGCATCGCCACAACCAGTACGATGAGAACGACACCTACAGCAGGACTCGAGGCCATTCTCAATCTGCTTCCGCTAGACATCTTTATACAAGTATCGGCAGCCCATAGTGCCGTAAGATTAAGCCAAACAGATAGCTGGAGACCAAATGCAATGGGTCACACCACGATCCTGCAGAGATATCTAGGCAGTGTATCTAATACAGACTACTTAACGCCTTACCTAGACTTCTTAAGACCATTCTCTAGCACCTATCCGAGCAGGGAAGACTGGAAAAATGACAGAACGCCTAACGAGCGATCCTTAGCTGTTTACACCGATGGATCCAAAATGGAAATAGGTGTAGGCGCAGGCATCTTCTCTGAAACGCTTGGCCTCTCCATGTCAGCTCGGCTTCCGAACTACAGCAGCGTTTTCCAGGCGGAGGTCCTAGCAGTTACAATAGCAGCTCGTGAGACTGCGATGAGGGCAATACCACGAGAGGATATCACCTTTTTCATCGACAGCCAGGCAGCGATAAAAGCAATATCTGCTATAGAAATAAAATCGAAGCTTGTGAAGTGTTGTAGAGAAGAGCTCAAGGTTCTTGGAACACAGCACGAGGTAAAGCTCTGCTGGGTCCCTGGTCATGAAGGCATACCAGGGAATGAGAAAGCCGATGAACTGGCTAGAGGTGGCTTAGCACTAAGCTCGGACCAATCCGACCCCTCGGTGTACATCCCGCCTTGCGCCCTTAAGCTCGTAGCTGGAAACAAAGCCATAACGGAGGCTAACAATAGGTGGACCTGTTTAGATACTTGTGTCACCACGAGGAAGCTGTGGCCCGCTTTTGACAGAGTAAGAACCAATAGACTCATACAGAGGCACAGAAAATCCCTCTCTACTCTAATTGGAGTCATTACGGGGCATAACACCATGCGGTACCACATGAAAAAACTACGTGTGACTAACGAAGACCTTTGTAGAGGCTGCGGCGACGAGGAGGCTCAGGAGGACACCGCCCACTTTCTCTGTCATTGCCCAGGCCTCTATCATTTGAGAAATAAGATCCTTGGGCAACACTTCTTTGAGGATCTAGAAGAGTTGTCCAACAGACCAATAAATGACATCGCAAACTTCATCAAATCCTCTGGATGGTTTGTATCTAGGACACAGTGAGTACTTAGTTCTTTTTTTTGGATACTTACAAGACGGTATTTTTCCACGAGGTAGGGATTTCCTTTTTCTATCTCCTTTCCCCCCATGGGTATCACAATGGGTCTATACTGACCTGAGTGTGGTGTGGAGGTTTTCTATCCCCCTACACCTGCCCACTTACCTAACCTAACCTAAGTCGCCGTTTATGAAATTGACAAAATGACACTTTGTTTTCCAAACGCAAGCCGTGGTTAAAAGTGACGTATCATTATTTTGCAAAGTGGATAGTCCGGGAAATGTTGGTTTCTTATTAAAATCAATAAGAAATAAAGATAAGCTTATTGCCGACGGTTTTTCATACGACTTTGAATACTTAAACCAAGAAAAAATTACGTTTGGTGCTGTGAATTTAGAAAAAATATTTAGTATAAGTGCAAAGGCCGCTTGGTTATTACCTAAGATAAGGGAGTGCATATAATAGTAGAATTTTGTTAATAAATATGAATTGAATTCCCAAAAAATATGTATATATTGTACATGCTTCCCTTCTTATTACTTTGCATAGTATTAGCCGTATTTTATTGTCACCCAAGATCCATATAGATCACACGACGAAAATAAAACGACCCGGATCTGGATCAACGAATTATTTTCCTTGTGTCTTGTAGTGTGGTTGTGTAACCTACCAAGGAATAAAAAAAAAATTCTAGATCACGAAATTGATCCTGATAGAAAGCAAGATCCCGTATTGTTGTTGTATTGCTTAGAAAAAAAATGATCCATATGGATCATGAGTGATAATTAAATACGGCTATTATTAAGCTTTTAAATAGTTTCGCAAAACAATTTAAAAGCTTAATAATACTATGCAAAATAATAGAAAGCGAAATAATACAATGCAAAATAGTAAAATAGGAATAAATCATAACGCAAGATAAAAATTGCGAGATGGCTATTGCGAAATGATATTCTTGCGATACGCTAATATAGTGAAATCAGAACTTGCTGAACAAAAACTGCAAATAAATGAAATGCGAAATAATTAGAATGTAAGACAACATATTGCGAAATGATCACAGCGAAATGATATATTGCCAAAAAAAATACGCGAGTAGACCCGCGAGCATACCCTTAACGAACGTATGCTGCAACGCTAGTTCTAGAAATTTCAGAATGGAGATGAGACACTCAAAGATGAGGAAGGCCGTGGGCGTAAGATAGTCATCGATAAAGATCAATTGAAGACTCTAGTGGAGGCAAATCCACGTACAGCAGTTAGGGAACTGCAGGAGAACTAGGAGAGACGATTGGAACCATTTCTATCCACCTGCGAGAAATTGGAAAATCATAGAAGCTCGACAAGTGGGTTCCACACGAATTGAAACCCAAAAAAACGTTATTTTGAAGTGGCATCCGCTCATTTTCCGAATTTGCGAATTCTCTATTGGATTGTGACGTGCAATAAAAAGTGGATCCTGTACAATAACCGGCGTCGCTCAGCTCAATGGTTGCATCGTGATGAAGCACGACAACACTTCCCAAATTGCGCGCAATTGCGTCTTTTCCATATTGAAACCTGTGAGCATTAAAAACGTTATTTGAAGTAAAAAAATGAAGTATTAGCCTATTAATATAGAGCGAAAAATGCACTTTAAAATTATATATAAAATGTATACAAATGATACTTATTTGGTTTTAAAACAACCACGAATAAATGAGTATTATAAAAGCCGACATTACTTTTTAAGCAACCGAATAGACAAATATTAAATTGATTAAATTAAAAATATTAAATTTCTCTTACAGGACACACACAGAACCTCAGCCCCTTCATACGTCACTGGGAAGCGGCGAACTTTGACCGAGCACAGCTACATGTCGCCCACCAGAAACACATCGAACAGAAGCGACACCGAAGAAAACGAGATCTACACTCCGGCGAGTACGGACCCTCACATACCATCAAGTTGAGCTTCTTCGCTCATGATAGGTAAGTGCTTTTGAGCGGCCAATTCAATTAGTTACTCCAATAAAACCACAACCACCAAATACCAACAACAAAAAAATAAAAATAAAGTAAATTACATTTTGCATTTACCAATAATTTGCGTACCGTAAATTGAATCAAAAAAAAAATCCCCTACTCGTCCTGCAGGCCAAATAAAATATGTTCAGGGAGAACGAAAAATGTTTCTATAAATGTCAGTGTGAACGGGAAATAAATTTCAATGGACGAATGCGGGACAAAATAAAATAAATCCTTTAATTTAAATTTTAATTTAAACATAAATATTTAGCTAAAGGTTTATCCTTATTTTTTAAATAAAAATATTACGTGTATATTTATGAATTTAATACTCGTGGATATTTTTATTTTCTCTGGTATGAAACAATCCGTGACCGAAACGCAGAATCCCAGTCGAAATGCGTGAGGTCAACGTTAAAATATAAACAAAAGGAAGGAAAAACTGAAATTATTGTTATTAATAACTGTTGTTGGCCGGGTGTATTCTGTGTTTTACGTTTTCGGGGTAATAGAGTTTGCTGTTCTTCACAATAACGTGTCGGCAGGATGTGCGTTGGAACGACGAAGTTGCACGAGTTCATCCGTAATGAATTTACCCGGGCCATAATCGCCGCCGGTCCCTAGATGAAATCACATTTAGGTTAATAAAGACCGGAAAAAAGCGAAATGTAATTAAATATTTTGTTCTTTTATTTTTTTTTTTTGGTTTCGCCTGGTCTGCGAGAGAAAATTGAAAATTTTCGGGTTGAATGAGGGTAAACTGTTTTACGAAATTTTGCGACTGTTAATGACGTGGAGTTGCTTTGATTTTTTTTAAGGACCAAGCTTTGATTGTTGGAATATCTGTGCTTGGTGGAGGTCTGGGCAGTTGACTCTTTTGTTTGCCTTGTAGGGTTACTGAAAGATCTGGGTGATATTATAAATGGATCACTGAACTGATGGGTGCAAATCAGACAGCTGGAATGAAAATTAATTTTTTGACTCGATATAAATCTAACAGATTAGGTTCTGTCATGCAGTGTTAGTGTGGTAGAGAGATTGTTGTTTAAAATATGCTGGAGTTAATCGGAGCTCACTTCTTTAGTAGTTCTAACATTTATTACCGGAAAACTTGCAGCCGTACTTTAACGTGATTAGGCAAGGTGAACCATTGGGTCCATTTCTTAACTAGGAAGCCAAAAAAAAAAACAAATTGTAGACGAAATAAATCGTCTTGTTGAGCGAAAACAACTAGCAATAAGTCATAGCAATGCACTGTCTCGTCAGGACTTCAATAAGGTTTTTTAATTGCCGAACTCTGCTCTTCATGAAATACCATACCTTCACTCTTAGGATATTCTAGGACACATATGGGGAATGTGCGCTTTCTTATACTGCAAGCGCATACACTTACTTAGCTGAACAACCTCATCCAACTAGTTCAAGTTTTAGTTATGCTAAGGTCCCTTTCTACTTCTTGCCTTCGGACGTAGCATTGGTATCCCAACAATTTTACTCGTACTGTTCTGACTAGGTTGATATTACGGTGCATTACGTCTATGCAGACGGGATCAAAGAACACACTAAGTATTTATACATACACACATACATACATTTTCAATGGCCCGCTAATCCTTCATGAGGGTTGCGGGGGTGGGATGCTCAGGTGGACTCTCCATCCTTCTCGATCCTCCGGCATTGACTACAACTCATCAGGAGGAATCCCTAGACGGCTCCAGGAGAGATATCGGACTTGGTCCAACCATCTATTCCTAGGCCTACCGCGGGGTCGCCTACCTGATGGCACGGCAATCATGGCGCGTCTTGGAAGCCGGTCTGGGGGCATACGCAATACGTGTCCAAACCATCAAAGCATAGATCATTCCGTTCGGAGAAGTGGCTGCTCAACATTGAGCGCCTCGCGTACTCTGGTGTTGCGCACTCGATCCCTATGAGTTATTCCAGCAACACCGCGAAGGAACTTCATTTCAGCAGCTTGTATCCGCGATCTTATTCTTTCAGTCACTACCCAAATTTCATGACCATAGGTATTTATTATTATTTTTATTTTTTTTCAAAATAACCTATCCATTTTTAAAAGATCTGTGCGTGTGTGCCATAGAACAGCACTGGGATAATAAGGGTTTGCACTTAGCGCACTTGCTTTAGCGTCAACCGCGTCTTTCGATATTCGCGGTGTTGATGGTTTTTACCAGACCTACCTTCTAAGCCGATTTCCCAATGGCAACTCCATTATTTTTTAGCTTACCCTTACTTCCTGCTTCATTGAAAAGGTTTTTGAGGAATTGGACGCAATTCGGTATTTTGTACCCAAATTGATGATTACATCAGTACAAGAGTTGAGCTTGGCAGATATTTACTGTCGCTAGAACTCTACAGCACCGAAGCCTTCCCGTGGAGAGTTTAAAGTGTAAGCGAAGTTCAGAGTGCTAAGATAGAGACAGAGAGTCATTCGTAAATAGTAGAAATTGGATCGGGGAGAGTGCAGAGCCCTGTGGTACTCCAGTATTGGTCGAGCAGGGGGTGAAAGTGCATTTATATTGTACAAGTTGTATTGAGCGATTAAAGTTCGCAATGAAAGTTGAAAAACGTTAACGATACCACACTCTAACGAAAAATACTTTATGTAGCGAGGGCAACAACTTGAAATTCACCGTGATAATGAATGCTTAATTAGCATCTAAAAACTTGACTTTATTGATAAGATAGATTGTGACTCCCTCGAATACTGATTTTGAAGATCTAGATACCCATTCGGTTGGATCGCGTTCCAAAGAAGATGCAGGATAAAATAATGAAAATTTATGATGCTGCTTGCTTTTGAAAGTTCTTCAAGATCGTATTCGTAATATAATGAACACTCGATAGCATGATGAATAAATGTATGCTTTGGTGAATAGTCCTTTGAGTTTTCTAAATTGCTTCGTTTTCTAATAAACTTCCTCTTCCATCTATAACGCATGCAAAGTTCCCCATGGAATTTCACCATTATTTCACCATAAAGATAGTAATTTGCAAATCTTGAACTTTCAGTATTAAATATCCCGCTACCACACAGTCCGGAATTCCAACTTCTAATTGAATTGAATTCCATGGGAATATGAGGAAATCGAATAGCCGAACTACCCCCTACCATCCAAGAAACGCACACAACTTCAATTAATTATCCATCAATTCACTCGCTCGTCCATGGACTTCCTTCCTCCATACAATAAAATCATCACCAGAACATCGAACAACTTCCTCACAAAAGAGTTCTCCCCCCCATTACAGTTTCCGTTTTAAAAGGGATACAAAAGTTCTTTAGAAACATAAAGAAGGGACACCAGCATCCTTGAAGCGATTTTGAAAATTCTTTCGAATCGGTCGGCGCGGGCAATTTCACAAGTTTATTGGTTGAGCAACACTGTGACGAGAGTAAGATACACAAATGATTTTCCATAAAATTTGCACCGCCCCTCAGGGTGTATAAGACTATTGGAGGAGGTATGGCAATCAAATCGACAATCCTTTAAGATAATTAATTTCATCCCTGCCGCAAGGCCGTCTTTGGGTCTTGAAAATCCGTCTCTCGGCACCAAAATCTCATTTCATGTCGTCGTCGTCATCGTAGTCGTCGTCGCTACACAAAACCTTTTTCTCAAACATCAAACGTTGAAATGAGTTCCCTTACGCTTCAAGAACAGCCATTCCGTTGACTGACTTAACGTGCGCTTACCCTGGGGAAATCATTTACATTGCCAGGCTCTCTCAATTCCGTCTTGACCTTGATTCACACTTAATTTGCAATTTAATATTTACCCGAGCGAAGTAGTGATTATCAATAATTAGATGTAGATCGGGCGTAGAATCTCGCTCACCACAGTAGAAGTTGATCCAAATTAATCGAGAAAAACGTATCAATTACATAAAACGTTGAATTATCCTTTACTTTAGTACGGGGAGATTACTTTATATCCCCACTGGAGAAGGATGTTCGCTTAATTTATGCGCCTAATGCATAATTTAAGAGTGCACGCTCAGGGTGGCTACGATAGGTGGGCGTATTCATGTTGTATCGGGCACAAGGTTGTGAGACTACGACGATGACGACGATTGCATGGCCACACAATGAAGGCGACGCATTGCACGCATAACCCATTCTCCCACGGTACGGCAAGGTAGTGGCTTAATTACCAGTATATACGTGTATGTGCAACAGAAATAGCTCAGCACCAGCTGGTGTAGTGTGTGGACTAAATCGCAATATTGGCATAATGGCAGTGTAATCAAAATTAATCATCGTACCCCACTAGCACTATGAAGCGCTATCAATTAAGATTCAACTGCGTTACTAGCACCAGCAGCAGTTGTCCTTTCGCATAGATCGATAAGCTACTCGTACATAGTAGTTGCCCTGCTGCTCCGCTTGCTCTTCTGATACACTTTACTTGGTCGTGTATTCAAATTTTACTCCTTTCTATACACACAGACAATAATGCTGCTGGTCACCCTTTATAAAGCTCTTTCTAAGCGGGTCCCATGTTTTATGTCGCCCATGGAAACATGTCCCCAAAAGGGCAGGTTAATCGGGCCAAACGACAAAAACTGGAATAGAAAAATAGAAAAAAAGGAAAACTCAACTCAGTAAGGACTTGTTTTTTCTATTTTTTTTTTATTATTTTTCAGTTTTCTAGCCTCGTCCTTCGGCTATCCCAGTCACCACCCCCATTGAATAGCAGCGAACATGTGTAAGCTGCCTGATCCTTTTGCGAACACTGCGTGCTGGCTGCATCCGATGCTATGGGGTGGATGGGGTGCCATTGCTGCAGCAGGAAGCTCTTTAAATAGTTTTGCTCTACATGGTACTTTAGCAGGATTTATGAACTAGTTATGAGCGAAGGATATTATTATATAATATTGAAAATGTGAGCGGGTCATGGGTCGGTATTGAACAGATTTACGGGCTTCGAGTGCGGGCTACGTTTAATTTCGTCGTTGGATGGAGGAAACTCTAGAAATAAATCATTTTCGTTATAAAGCGTCTAACAATTTAAGAAAATTAAATTGGTTGTTAGGGGATACTGATAGAGATTGGGTGTATTGTGGTTGTAGTGGTTGCCGGGAAGTTTTGATTACGTTAAGATTTAGAGTATGGTGGGGGCATTATTGTTAAAAGTAATTACAAGTGTTTATAACAAACATAAGTTGATAAAGTTTGAGCTGAGGTAAGGCTTCGTAAAAAGTTGGATCAAGGAATTGTTGCAATAAAAGTCGTTGTAGGCTTACAGGATTTACGTAACCGTAAGCTTGTCTATAAGTTGAGTAGCGGAAGCTATTTTTTAGAGAAAGAAATTATGTGTGCAAAATCTTCGCAGTTGTACATCACTGTGGAATCCAAACTGTGCTTCGGACTCATTTCTACAAATTTACCGTCCATTTCTCGGTGAAGTTTTGTGTGTCGTGTGTGTTTACTAAGAGTTCATCAAAACCGTCGGTTCTCTTGCGTCTAACGTGCAAGTAAATTATTAATCAAGACTGTTCGTTCGTCGTGAATAGGATTTCGAAGAAAAAGGCAGCCAACATCATGAGAGCTTACGAGTTTTGTAGAATTCTACAGAAAATTTAAGCGTTTGCCATTGAAGGGAGTACTTCTGTTTCAACACTCGTCCTTCCATCTGGTCCTATAGCATTTTAATGTGTACCTATCAGCAATATTTTTCTAGCTCTTATGGTCCCTAAGTTATGGGGCTTTTATAAAGCTCTAAACATTGGACAAAATTACTGAACATTTCAAGAATATGAAAGTACTATATGTTCCTAGTATATTCTGTGATAAGAAAACTGCAAGTGAACAAGAAATGATTCTTACAGGCAGAGCTTCAAAAACTTAATCTTATATGCAGAGTACAGGGTCGATGAGTATTTCTCAATTAGTTTGCATCGTACCACACGAATGTAGAATGCTTAAGCTTGTTTTTTCTTCATCAGCTCAGTTCACAGGCATTTAGTACCAACATTTACTAAAACCTTGCACTTCTATGTATTTGGCTAACGCCTGTGCTATGTATAACGCCCACCATAAGCATATTAAACATATTATAAGCGTTTGTGGCTAAATATCGGACATCGTACACAAGCTTTTATTCTTAGATATATTTGGAGCTCAAATCTATGAGAATTTTCAGGAATAAGTAAGGATGTTGGGAAGGAAATAATGGCGGATGAACTCTAAATTGGCCAACGACAGCATTTGTTGAGTGTAAAAGTAGTACTGTAAAAGTTACTAGTTACGAAACAACCGGTGGGCGCCGTGGCGTAAGTGGTTAGTGTGTCGGATCACTACGCATGAGGTTCCAAGTTCGAATCCCAGAAAACACCAAAAAGTTTTTTCACGATCCCACCTCTCGCGAGCGTCTGACAAACATCCGAGAGTATTGTTGTCACGAAAAAGCTTCTCAAATCGCCGTTCGGATTCGGCATTAAACCGTAGGTCCCTTCCATTCGTGTGAAAAAATATAACGCACACAACATGAGTGGTTGCGCGAAGCTAGGCCCTGGCACTTTAAAAGAGCTGTTGCGCCAAATATTTGTATTATTTTGAAACAACCGGCATGAAGCCGTCGATATGTACGATCATACTACTACTGACTCTTGGTTAACGAAAAACCGACTTTTGAATCTGCATATAGAATGGTAAGAATCTTTACAAATCACATGGAGTCAAATAACTTGCGGAGCCCTGGACTAAAGCAAAGTAAATACCACCGCCATTCAAGAAGTAATATGAGTGTGCCTAGCAAAAATAGACGAAATACTGCAGTCTGCATCTGCATCTGTTACTGCAATTGTTAGAGGTAGTGTAAGCCGTGATCCTAGTTGGGTGTTTGTTTTTTTCTTTTTTTTGCGGCTGAAGAGAGATCTAGGTAAGAAGCCCCGAGTTCGCAGCACGTGAACGACCGCCTCATGAAAATTCTTATCAATACTATAATCGTTAACGTTGAACAATAAGATGAAACCAATGTCAAGGCAATACGCTCAAATATTTCTGGGAGGAGGGCATCTTGGTAACATCTTCAGAATGCACAGTTTACAAAACATAACTTTCATCAACGGGTTCATAATAGATTTTGGCGACGGGTCAGAAAGTTATAATTTTTCAAATAAAAAAAAACCGTCAAGCAAATTGATCAACAAGCATTACGAGGAGCCAAAATAAACTCAAAATACTATTTAATTGTAACCAAGATACGAAGGCAGATATACGAGTATATAATATATATATGTATATACCACTAAATACTGCAAGGCTGACATCGCTATTTATTGCCAGAGCCCTTTCCATTAGAGCGTCCCTTAATCTCCAACGATGTTCTTCGCTACCCGCATTAACTACAGAATGTCAGTGAATATTGTAAAGTCATCAGCAATTCCACTACTGATATTGAGTTTTTTTTTTTTTTTTTTAGGCCATGACAAGCTTTTGAATGGTTAACAAGCACATTCAACAAAATAAGAGGCGTACGAAACGGCGCGGCGCATATGGATTTATGATATTTAAAATCTTTGAGTTTTAGTAATTAGTTTCTCATCTCCGGGTACGTCTGGTACCGGCAATAGCAACGTTATTGTTAGGATAAATGTAGTTTTATCGCGTATAACTTTCTGAGTAGTCCAAATGGGACAAACTGCTACGCTTCATTAATATGGTCTGTCGAATATTCACGTGAGTATCAAGTCCTAAGTTCCGTTCAGTGTCTGCATACGGTGACGTGAAATAGGGTCCAACGAAATAAGGCCAAATTCAAAATATGGCCTTATTACCATGGAAAAATGGAAATAACGCCCGGCGGATCGATCGCAACTTGGAATTCAAACCACATTTAACCATAGAAATAAGGCCACATTTATGGAAAAAGAAAAAAACAAAAATACGGCCTTTTTTCCATATTAATATAGAAATAAACCCAAATTTTATAGTTGACGATAATAGCTATTAGTAAGAAACGTTGGTATAAATACAACTGTTGGCCCGCATAAATTGTCCTCGAATAGACTTAGCCCCAGGCACCTGCCTGGCAGTTGTTGACATACCCTGAAGTCGCGTGAGCAGCTATACCCCTCCGAAAAGCGGAGTTTAAATAAATGAATCGCGCGAGGCGCGCCACTTACCCACTGTTCGTCCGTACAAAACTGTCCTCGAATAAACTTAGCCCCAGGCGCCTGCCTGACAGTTGTTGACATACCCTTAGCGGAGCGGATAAACCCCTCCGGAAAGCGGAATTTAAATAAATGAATCACGGAAAGCGCTCCACTTACCCACTGTTGGTCCGCACAAAACTGTCCTCGAAGAGACTTAGCACCAGGCACCTGCCTGACAGTTGTTAACATACCCTTAGCGGAGCGACGAAGTCGGGTGAGCGGCTAAACCCCTCCGGAAAGGGAAGTTTAAATAAATGAATCGCGAGAAGCGCGTCACTTACCCGCTGTTGGCCCGCACAAAACGCCTTGACTAATGTAACAAACCACACAGCTTGTTTTCAACATAAGAAATAAGATTATTTACTGTTATTGACAATATGATTTTCTGATATGATTTTAAGAAATTATTAAAAAAAAAAATAACAAATTTTGGGCGATCGTTTATTTTCGGATTTTGGGCGATTCTTCTTTTGGCGATTATTTGCATAGCCATTCACTCCTGTTTTGGGCGGTTGTACCTTTTTTTAGCTTTCTTTCATTATCTACAAACACTCAACAATTTTGGGCGATTGCTCATTTTTGAAATTTGGGCGATTTTGTTTTCGGCGGTTATTCGCACAGCCAAATAAGCGATATAAGTCCAATTTTCGATTTTTCACATATGTATTTGCAATGGACCTAGCCTTTGGTCAAAGTGTTTTCTAGCTGCAGTTTGCACAACCATCTTACCTTACCTTACCTAACCTAAGAATCCCTTCCTCTTTTCTTTTTCCTTTTTGCACTCCTTGGTAACTGTTTATCGTTGGTGTAGTAAATTCTCCTACAATACGTATATCTTTGAAAGCATTGACCACAAAAAACTTCTAAGAATAGATCCTAAACCTTTAACTCCTTTCCATTCCTGTTTATCCTGTGTGATTCTTTGCTAGACATACTCTCATCTTTTCCTAACAAATTTAAGAGTTGTCTATCTCACCTGCATGGAACCCTTTCATCTTGCCTTTCATGATTATGGGGGCAAATCCCTATAGCTTCTGAAGTGAGCAGTTTTTTGACATCTTTCTTACTACTATGGATCGACGTGCATTTATGTGATTTGTCAGAAGGATTTTGCTTGCAAGAGGACGACAAATATACGAATAAAAAAATGCCCTCTTTGTGTATACTCAAAAAGTTTTTCATCATAATTTCCAATTCGTCGTTCCTGAGCAATATCCTTGCATGGAATTTGGTAGAATCCTTGCTCTTTGTGTGATGGGTACATAAGGAACGAAAGTTTTCTCGAATTATACTCCCTGCAGATAGAAAAGTTTCATTTTCTTTTTTTGTCATCATTTGTGGTAATACAAGTCTTGGCTGAAGTTTACTAAACCAGAAAACTCCCAGGGTAGAGAGTGACGGTTTGTTTGTGTGGTTACATCAGCGAGGATATTTATTGGATTCATCGTTATTCAACGTTTGGGTTACGATATTGTCGTCTTTGGTGTATATTTTGTTGTATTGTGCGGCAACAAATATTTAATTCAAGGTTCATAGAAAATAGTATCGAACTTATAATAAGAAATCGGTTTGAGTTAAGTTTCCGGGTCTTATTGTGGCACTTTTTTAAGTTTAGATTGTAGCCAAACTTGGATATAAAATATTCCTGATCCGTATTGTTAATTCTGTTAGCAGAGAAGGATATAGGTGCTGTCTCTTTAGTCATCTCAAGACATAATATCAAGGAGAGAGTTATAGAAAAAGATACAAGCCGCGTTTAAATGGAAATATATGCAAGATTGAAAAGGCTGAAGAAAATTCAACTGCCGAGGTTAAACTGAAATGTTGTTGAATGAGTGATCGTATAAGATCTAGAATTTCCGATGTAAAAGTTACATTCACAATGACTTAAGCTGCCAATTAGTCTGCAAATCAGACTTAATGTGGCGTCTGAAGTTGGAAATCTTTTGTAAAGCGCAGTATACAGACCAAACTATAAATATTTTCGAGAAAATATATTGCTACACACCACACATTTTACTCTCCGATTATTTAAATGGCAACCTCTTTATCTTCCACATTTAACTTGAGTCCTGTGAACTCAGATTTTTAAACGTGCTTCGCAGATTGTCCAGTCACTCTTCCAAAATTACTTACTTATTTAAAGCATATAGCCTATAGCGTCCTGCTGTTCTGCTTCCCTGGGTGAGCGGATTTCACTACATGGTGTATTTCGCAATGGAGTTGCCCTCGCGCCGTTGGGTGTGTCCAATCCACTGCCACTTTCTTCTTGGCACAGTAATGTTTATATGCCCGTTCTCAGATAAAGTTGTTCGTTGATGATACGATTTGACAATATGATTCTTAGACATCTGTTTACGAAGATTTGCAGCTTCAGTATGATGGTGGTATTAACCTTCCAAGTACTGCACCCATACAGCAGTACTGATTCTACATTGAAGCGGACCAGTGGCAACTTGGTTATTAAGCTAAGAACAATGCTTCTCCAGACCTTCGATAGCATTTCGTTAGCCGAGACCACACTTCTTAAGTATAGAAAGTTGTCTACTTTCTGGACTTCCTGTCTGGCAATGTGTAGTTGAGTGCGGGTCTTAGAAGTGCTTAAGGCTGTGTTTACTTTAAGTCCCACTTTGTTTGCCTTAGCTTCTAGATTTTGGGCCATCAGATGAAGGACCATTATCCGATGTGAAAGTGGGCAAACATCGTCAGCGTAGTCAAGGTGTTTAAGGTAAGATGACGTAGCCCATCGAATTCCAATGCTACCTTCCGTCATCGCTGGTAACCACCAAAAACAACAGCCATGACAGTATACACCCCTGATGTACTCCACTTTGGATTTCAAAGACTTCCGACAACTTACTATTGTATAAGATATGACACTTACTACCCTCGTATGTAGTCTTGATAATAGCTATCCGTATAAGCTTTTCTGGGATGCTTCTCCTGCGTAAGCCCAACCAGATACCATCTCGATTTCAGCCGTCGTAAGCCTTCTCGAAGTCGATAGACAGTAGACGCAGCGCAGACCTGTACTCGACGCATTACTCTATTATGATCCGTATGGTGTTTATGTGGTCGATGCCGGAGGATCATCCAGCGCGAAAGCCTGTCTGTTCGCTAATGCGTTCTAATGCGATTCTATAATAGCTATTATCTTGGACGCGGCCGGGAGAACACATATACCTCTCCAATTGCTACAATCCATCAGATTTCTCTTTTTCGGAAGTTTAATGATCATCCCTCTTTTCGACTCCTGCGGAAATTATTCATTTTCCCACGCGCTCCGTATGAACTTGAGTTCAGCCGATGTGTTTGGCGCCGCTCGAAATAGTTCGGTAGGGATGCCATCAATACCCACTGTTGTTATTTCGATTTTACTGGGAATTCGGGAATTTGTTGCTTCGGAAGACTCATTAGAGTTCGAGATCATATCGCCATCGTGTAAGTGGTTAAGGACGGTAGCTGCATGGTCTCTCCATCCATTATAGTGAGGTGATCCTCACCCGAAATCAGAAGGTTACCAAACTAAACTCTTCACTGGATGTTGTTTGGAGTTCCAACCACTAATGAGCTCCTTGGTGATGTTATAGGCAGTCCCACTGCCACACTTGGTTACTTACATACTTATGCCCTGTATCCCCTTTTGGGTCCTAGGAAATCTACTACTTACGCGCCATCGTAATACCCAAATACTCCAACAAAACAAAAGCGGTTGGGCCAGACAAGATGCCCTCTGAGTTTAAGAAAAAGATGGGGAGCGTCGGGTACAGATGGCTCAGAATTCTCATCTCCAAATTTGTGAGAGGTGATCTAATGCCGAATTAAAGGAGAGAAAGTTACTCTTCTCCCTGTATACATACGGATGACAAGCGAAACTGTGATAACTACCGTTTGATCAAGCTGATATCACACACCATGAAGATCGTTGAGCGGGTATTAGGCGTCCGACTACGAAAAATAATACGGCTATCTGATGATCATTGCGGGTTTATCGCGGTAAATCAACCATATATGCAATCCAAAGTATAAGGATCATAATGGAAAAACATCGCGATTCCTTAAAGGATTTGCTTATTGTATTGGTTGACTTTGAAAAGGCATTTGATGAACCATGAGATCTGATATGGGGGGCGCTAAGACAACGAGGGGTTCCAGAAACCTATGTACAGACGATCATGGACTTGTAAGAATGAGCAAAGACGACTAAGATGACTCGCTGGAGTAACCGAAGAGTTCCCAATCAAAGTCGGCGTGCACCAGGGAAGGGTCTTAAGTCATTTGCTCTACAGTCTTTGACTATCGGTTTGAAGGTAAAGTGACGGACCCCACGGTATATAATTCTTTGCTGGCGATGGAGCCTACATCCCTGCAACGAGGACTTGATGTGCGGGTAATCGTTTTGGAGGGAAATGGGTATCGCAGTAGTTCAAAAAAGACAGATAACTTGTGCTGCACATTCTTTGATCCACTCAGGCCTATTCCAGACATTTATTTGAATGGGACAGTGCTTCCCAAGTGCGGAAAATTCAAATATCTGGGATCTATAATCAATAGCAAAGTAACATGTGATGACAACATCAATCATCGCGTAAGCGTAGGGTGGATCTTCTGCCACCGAAAAATGTCCCTAAGTTGAAAGGAAGGTTCTACACAGCAGTTGTGCGTCCAGCGCTCACATACGGTTCATAATGTTGGACAATGTACAAAAAGTATGTGAGTAAATTAACGGAAGCTGAGATGAAAATGCTTCGCATGACAGTAGGAGTGACAAAGCTTTATCGAATAAGAAGTTCGAAGATCCTTGGAAGTCTTCACGTCAAGGAAACCATCTTACGAAAGATATAGTGACCGTGACCGGCTCAGCTGGTATTGCTACGTTCAAAGAAGAGTTCATTTGAACCCTGTTAAAAATGCAATGTCAATGCACGTTCCAAAGACATCGCGATGTAGGAAAGGCAGGCCTATAAATGCCTGGATCAGACAAATGCGACGACATCGTCATTGCATTGGCCTCAGTAACCGAGTGATCCAAAATCGGGAGGCTTACCGATATTTTCTAAGGACAAATAGGCGAACCCCACATGCGGATCAGTAGAAATGCGGTGAAGTGGAAGTTATAATCCCTTGTTTTTGAATCATAACCTCGTTGAAAAAGGAAGAAGAAGAAGATACTACGCTGCACTTCCTTCTTTTTCACGCGAAATTTGGCTTCTAGTTCGGTACTCTCTACTCCTGAGAACGCTGGATCTGAGCCTTGATTGCTGTACGCTCATCGATCCGTCTCCAGGTGTTTTCCGATAGCCATGTGCGGTTGTTATTCTGCTTTTTACCGACGCACATAACATAGGTACTTGCTCCAGTTACAAAAAAAAATTCACAGCACTCCAGTGGTCACCCATGCTTTCCTGCATAGTGCTGCTGATTGTTTTAGCTTCTTAGGCTAGATGGTCCCTGAATTCTTGGCGCATTTTGGGGTCCCTCACCCTGTCGATATTGAATCTAGTAGGATTGAGCAAGTTTAAGCGATTGCTGTTGACGGATGCAGTACGAAGACGTATAACGCCATCGATGTAGTAGTACTGGCAATGGGAAAATTCACGCCCACTATTACTGAAACTCTAGAAGCACTGCGTAATAGCCTTACCAACTAGATCTGGGTTTGCATAGTGAACGCAAAAAAATAAAGTAGTCCTATGCATTCGTAAATAAGCGAACGATTTCAGCTCACGGACCCTTGAGAATGAACGATAGCCAACTTCAAATCTCAGCCTTAGCCGTCAATCCGAACAATATCTCGATGATCGTGAATTGTTTAAAAATGGAACACGGAGTGGGCGCCGGTATAGGTATAGACCCGACGTTGCCTGTTTATTAATGCTTCCCAGCCACAGTAATGTGTTTTCTAATCATTGTTTTCTAAGTACCATACCAAACTCTACCGCCAGAGAAATATATCGGCGTTTTTTTCAACAGCCAAGTAGCTGTTAAAACCATCTCATTTACAGTAGTCAACCCAAAGTAACTGCAGCGATGGAAGGCAGTGTCCATTTTCTATGTGAATGCTCAAGCTTTAGCAAAACCATAATGACGCTGCTTCAATAGTTTGGGCAAAATGTCAACAATCCCGCTAAAAGCCATTGTAGAATTCATATTGAAGTCGGAATACTTCAACAATCCACAGAAATCCGAGTAAAAGCTGTTGAAGGGTTTTCACTTAAAAAGTTATTTCCTAAAGTGAATAAAGTAGAACAGAAGCTCGGTCGCCGTTTCATATTCATGCACATGCCAACTACTTCTACAAAAATCGCTGAAGGATATTTCAATTCCTGTAGCATGTCCCCCTAGCAAGCATTACGCCGTTATGTCTCTAATTATAGAGTTAAGGTTTTGTCTACCTATTTTCTTCCCCAAGGTTCAGGTTTGGCCAGGTTCGCGCCAAACTTAAACCTTACTTCGTCGATATCCATGACACAGCTTAACTAACTTGAACATAATTTTTGAGCCGACTCCATAGCTTTTACTGTTGCTTGTCTATCGACTTATTTATATAACGATATCAAGACTTTCTATTATGTATACTGTAAGTCAAGCTGCTGCTTCTGGATTTGCTGTAATTTCTGTCTCAGATATAGTACAATTATTCGAAAGTCTTGTAGTGGTTCTTATGTGAGTTAGAGAAATCTCCTAAGCCTGGACCATAGGAATGTCTATCCTACCTCTATCACAGAACTACAAGTCTTAATGATTATAACTAGACTTTACACTTTTCTTTCAATTTCATCTGAAGAACACTTTTAGTACTACTTTGGAAAGCCCTGTGAAAGCTTACATCGCTTGCACCACCTATTTATGCCCTCCCTATTCAAATTTCTAATTCAGGCCTGGCAGTTCTGGAACACTCTACAGCAGATAACTCGAAATATATCAGTGGCAATCCAAAGTGTCTAGAGATAGCTGAACAGAAATTTGGGTGTAGGTGTTGCTTGCATAATATTAGCACAGCTAAGTCTTTCGACAGGCTTGCGGCGTCCACAGAGACGTTGGCCATCGTCACCATCAGCTGAAGTACGGTCGACGAAGTTTTAAACTCAAGGTAAACTCACTACAAGTTCGCAGTGATTACAGTGCTGGACTAGGACATTAACTTCGCTGAACTCCTACCACTGGACATCGATGTTGCTCACATGACGTACTTCATAATACAAAACCTTTTTTAATATCGAAGGTCTCGGTGAGGTCAATATCGACCTTGATGGAGCAGCAAGCGTTCTCCATCGTCATCCTGTACAGACGAACAAGTTTGGCAGGGATATCAAAACTAGACATGGCTCTATAAAGCTCTTCTCTATAGATGCTGTCATAAGCGGCCTTGAAATCGTTAAAGAGATACATAGATATGATAAGTATCGATTTGGACTTCTTAGGTTTTCTCCAGGATCTGCCGAAGTGTGAAGATTTGATCGATGGTGGACTTTCCTGGTCTGTAGCTGCACTGATAAGGGCCAATCAGGCTGTTGATAAAAGGTTTCAGGCGTTCACACATTATCGCAGAAAAGATCTTGTATGCGATGTTGAGGAGACTGATGCCTCTATAAATGGCGCAGTTGAGGGGGTCTCCTTTCTTGTGGATAATAGTACCGAAACAACCAAAAGCCTCGGATAAAGAGGACTCAACTGATGACGACCCCAGCAAAATGCTGTATTCTGCTATACTGATATTTCGAAGGCCTCTGAGTTCCAACTCGGTTATCTCTTGAACTATTGGAAAAGCGTTTTGGAGGTTACAACAGAGCCCGGCAGCTACTGAGTTGTGAATCTGCTTGTCCATAATATCATCGACAACAAATCCCACATATTTCTTAAGACTCTGAACACTATTTGTTTATAAATTCGGCAGATTCTATAAGTTTGCTCGAAAGCATGTGAATTATGCACCTTCTAATGTTTTATCCTTGTGCACACTTAACCACTTATATCTGGTACAACCTAAATAAGTAACTACCTACTCACGGCGAGAAGCATACACTGCCTTGTACCGCATTCCTACTGGAACCCACATTTCACCTTTGATTTCCTGAAATATTTTATACATACTTGTACGTATTCTGACAAACACGAAAGGATTAGGAAATCGAGATGAAAATTAACAGGATCACTTGTCATCTCTTGCCCCCAGCATAAGGAAAAGTAAGTTATGGAGAACACATGCTCTGCCCTCATAATACCATCCGCGTAAGAACCGCCAAGAAATGTGTATTCTATTACAAGAAAAACTTTTAAGTAGCAGGTTACTGTTGCTTCTGTGTGGGTAAATGTGTATTTCTGTGTGTGGTGCGATGATGCATGAGGTTTTTCGGGCAGCTAAAACCATACCAACTCACCTACTTTATGAGAAGAGAACCTTTCAGGCTACAGGTTGGTTTCAGTACTCAAAAATAAATGCCTTCCAAATGGGTGAATGCAGGCGGTAGTGGAATGTGGGTATAAAGCCTGCTATCGTTGTTTTTAATGTCACTCCTTGTTCTTCGGTGGATGGTGATGATGATAATGCTAGAGGTGGTATTTCAAGTGAATCAAGTGAATGTGGAGTAACAGGTTAGGGGTTGTTATCTAGCTCCAGGATAAAAAGGATGCTGAAGAACATACACACATCTAATGGGTTACTATAAAGATGGTTCACGTGCCTTTCGTTTAGTGCTTAAAAACATTTTGTAAATAAGTGCGGGTGGTTTGAAGTTGGATCTAAAGAGCTAGAAAATTGACCTTATTTTTGCAGGCTAGTGGTTTTCAGTGATAAACATCTTTTAGGGTTACTCTAGTGGGTGGGGTAGTTATGGCGATGTCTTAACTAGATAGAGTGAATGAACTAAGGTGGTTAATTACTTTCTGTTATCACTTCAGAAAATGTTTTTATTTTTTGCGAAAATTTAAGTAAAAATCAAGAGGGTTGTTCATTATTATCGACGCGGTTTTCGACCACCCTCCATCAAATCTCTTAAGCAAAATTTAGGAATTATTGTGTTCGAAACGACAGATATAGGTAGACATAGATTATTCTTATACATATACTATAATATTTTCATATGAGTAAAGGGATGATATTCTTTTTTAGTACTAAGTTCACTGCATCTTTGAGGATTGGACTCGTAGAAAAAGGTTAAAATTAGGTTGTGAATCGGTGGATCTATTACGTTCCTCGGAATGAATGACTTAAAGGTAGAAGCTATTAGATTCGTAAAGAATTGCACCATTTCTAGTGCAGAATAAATTTCAGAATGGCTTTCGATGCTTTTGTTCACAAGACGTTAAGGAAATCCAAGAGAAAAACGGGCTTTTGGTCAATTGTCAACAAACGCATCACCCAGCGCGCGGATAGTTTTCTCATACACAAATATTCGTGCAAAATCTTGTAAAACCATTAACTTGATATCCCGCAACCCTCATCCCGATCTCCTGAACGATCAGTCGATGATCTTCCATCACAGTTCCAACCGACAATTTCGTCAGTTGAAACAGTTTTTAGGCGACTAGAGTGTTCATCATCAAAAATGTTGGTACGGCCACGTTTGCACTCAGCCACCCAACGTTTGACGGTTGTGTATTTGTAAGGGGACACTTCACCCTATACTGAGTCCAACTCGTCTTTTATTTCTTGAGTTTTTTCTCCTCTCAAATAAAGGAATGTTATCATCGCGCGATACTCTATTTTTCCATTGTTGGAAAAAAACGTCACCTGTCAAATTCATGAGAGTGCCACGAGCAAAGTACTGATCAAAATGACTTAAAATTTATATGGGGTACATGTATCAATGCCATCTATCGGACGGAGGAATTAAATTCTATTATAACTGTTTGTCTATAAGGTCAGGAACTATTCAAATGACCCACGTACATAGATGAAGGCACCACTCGTTCCTCTTGGAGAATATTTCCTCAACTATGGGTGGATTGCTAAAAGTGAGAAGATCTATGCTATTTTTCTATTGCAATGTCTCTGATGCTTTCTAGAAATACGGGATTACGAAGGGTGAGCTTCCTTCCTCATCAGGAAGCTTTTGGACGCCCAAGGTGATGCCGAATTTCGATCACTGTTTGGTCCAGTTCTGTGAGGAAATTTGACGTCGGGCAGCTACAATCGCAAGAGACCGCCAGAACCTTTGCCGATCGAGTTTCTCCTAATCTTAATCTTAGTCCTATGCCGCCAGCAGCAAATGTGGAAGACCAGTGGCAGCGTTGCCAAAAAGTCATCAGAGATGCCGCCTCTAATGTACTGGGTCTCTCTCGCCCACCACAACGAAACCCCTGGTTTGATGAGGAATGCCGGCAAGCACATGCAGCAAAACAAGAGGCGTATAAAGCGGCGCTGCATAGAAGGACTAGAGCTGCTTACGAGCTCTACGTGCACATGAGAAAAGAGGAACATCGACTTTTCAGAAAGAAGAAAAAGGAGCATGAGAAGCGCTCGATCGAGGAGATTGAGAGACTTTATTGCAGGAATAATGTTCGAAATTTTTACCAAAGGGTAAAAAGAACATGCCAGGGTTTCAAAGCCAGAACAGAAGCCTGCAGGGACGAAAATGGCAACATAGGTAGTAGTAGAATCGCAGTCGGTGTTGAGAATATGGAAGGAACACTTCTGCAGACTGTTAAACGGCGATGATGACCAATATTCCGCTGTCAGGCAGAATGAGCCATTCAACAGTGACGATGGCAGTCAAGATTCCCGTCAACCCGATCAGAATGAAGTGAGGATAGCGATATCTAAACTCAAATCCAACAAAGCTGCTGGAGCCGACGGCCTTGTCGCTGAACTTTTCAAGGCAGAAGGAGATGAGTTGGTAAGGAGCATGCACCAGCTCATCTGTAAAATCTGGTCGGACGAAAGTATGCCCGATGAATGGAACCTCAGCATCGTTTGCCCGACCCTGAAGAAAGGAGACCCTCTGAACTGCGCCAACTACAGAGGTATAAGTCTCCTAAATATCGCATATAAGATCCTGTCTGCCGTACTATGTGAACGCCTAAAACCGATCGTCAACACCTGATAGGTCCTTATCAGTGCGGTTTCAGGCCTGGAAAGTCCACCATTGACCAAATATTCACACTACGGCAGATCTTGGAAAAAACCCATGAATATAAAATCGATACGCACCACATTTTCATCGATTCCAAAGTTGCCTATGATAGCGTGTATAGAGAGGAGTTATACAGAGCCATGTCTAGTCTTGGCATCCCTGCCAATCTCGTCCGTTTGTGCAGAATGACGATGGAGAACTCTCGCTGCTCCTTCAAAGTCGGTAGAGAACCGTTCGATGTCAGGAAAGGTCTTAGACAAGGTGACGCGCTATCATGCGATCTCTTTAACATAGTACTTGGGAGAATAGTACGAAACTCACAAGCCAACCCCGGAGGTACAACCTTTTACCAGTCTGTATAACTACTCGCTTATGCCGATGACATTGACATAATCGAAAGAACTCAGCGGGCAGTCAATGGGGCATTCACGAGTATTGAGATCGGGGCAGCAAAGATGGGTCTAGCAGTCAATGAAAGCAAAACAAAATATATGCTGTCTACAAAAAAGGACATCCAACATCGGCATCTTGGACAGAACGCCACAATAGGCAGATATAATTTTGAGGTAGTAAAGGATTTTGTCTACCTATGCTCTATGGTGAACTTCGCGGATGACATCAGTAGGGAGATCACACGAAGAATTACTCTTGCCAATCATTGTTTCTATGGGCTAAAACGGCAATTGAGTAGCAAAGCCCTATCTCGAACTACTAAGGTAACTCTTTATAAGACTCTAATCATCCCAGTCCTGCTGTATGGCGCAGAGGCATGGGCTTTAACAAAACCGGATGAGGATGCCCTTGGTTATTTCGAGAGAAAAGTTCTCCGAGCGATCTTTGGTCCCGTCTGCATAGACGGTGAGTGGAGGATAAGGTACAATGCTGAGCTATACGGCCTGTACAAGGACATCGACTTAGCCAGAAAATTTCACATACAGAGACAAAAATGGCTGGGTCATTTAGAGCGGATGGAGCCCAATGTTCCCGCTAAGAAAATTTTCGAATGCACCCCGGACGGACGACGCAGTAGAGGGCGACCTCGCGGTAGGTGGCGCAAACAAGTTTAGGGGGACCTCAACCAACTTGGCGTGCGCAGGAGGCAGCTGGCTCGTAACCGTGCTAGTTGGAGAGGTTTGTTGGTTGAGGTTTGTTGGTTGAGGTTTGTTGGTTGAGGCCCAGGTCCACCCCGGACCGTAGCGCCATCTAAGTAAGTAAGTTCGTCCAGTTCTGAGTCCATTATTCCAAGCTCATCAGGCTACGTGCTTGAAACCTTTACAATGTATAGAGCTTCTGCTTAAAACACAATGTGTAGTTTGGAAATGTTATTGGTTAGATGGCTATTTTTCTTTCATAGTAATTTATAAACTTTTTCTCTTTCTGGCAGGTAGACAAACCCTTAGCATTTGATAACTTGAGCGACCATTAAGCGCTCTTTCACTTTGCCATATTTAATTAAACTCTCAAACAGTTTACCTTGAACCCAGCTCAAATATAATTACGAGTAATTTAATCTAATATTTAATTTGCTTACTTCACATCTGTGGCGTTACATGAAACATCTTAACCTACAAATAATTCTTAAAATCGACCAATAAACCATCATTCTAATAAATGCCAATTTGCATGTGTTTCCCTACCCAAAGTGAGAATGATAATTTTGTAACCAGATGACGTCAATGTTGAATCCTAACAATAATCCCATTTCATGTCTCCCGCCATCTGCTCAATTGAAATTCGTGAATATTTAACAGCAGTCTGGCAATTAGAGCATCCCCCACCCCATTCCTATGTTATTTCCAGACGTACCCTACCATTACTATCTTTGTAAACAGTGAAACAAAAAACAAAAATCAATACTTACTTCCATCGGTGTTAAATGTCTCAAATGCCATTACCAGGCTTTTACAATAAAAGCATGCAAATCCCTTAAAAATGTCTTCCTCCACTTTTTGCTCCGTTCATGTGTAAGCGTAAGCGCTTGCCCTTATTACGCCATTTAACTCTCATTGCGATGGCAAAAATCAATAATTTCCACCGTAAAAAATAAAATAAAATTCAAACTCACGTAAGCACATTCTGGAGGGTCTCCACCACACACACCAACAGCAGCAAATTGATTCCTTCTTTTGCCAAAGCACTTAAAAATAATGAAGCCCCCCTTCAACTTTCAACTTCCGCGCAACCTTGACAAAGACCCCCAAGTGCAACGTGAGACTGTGAATGGGAATTAATTGTGAGGCCTATTCCCAAGTGCGACGAAAGAGTTGATTCCCATTTGTTGCTCTCATTGTCTTCTGGTCTTAGAGAAGCCATACTGCACTATGTCGTCGTCGTTGTTTCCATTTGTGTGGTGTGGTCATACACCATGACCGAGCTGCAGCTACACAAAGACGACGCCTCAAGAACATTGATTTGCACTTAACCGCCACCTACACCTCCTCCACAGTGGCCGTTGTCGTCGTAAGTGGAAATTGCTGCCCTTGACTGAGGCTGAATATGCCAGCATTACATCGTTCCACATGGTTGCTTCCATGGAATTCCGGATGAACCAACATTTAAGCTCATCTGTCCCATTTCCTCAACGTCGTCGTCGTCGTCGTCGTCGTCGTCGCCTCCATTTGCATTCGAAGCATCAATGGCGGTTCCGCCATGTCGTAAGAGGGTCGTTTGGTCGCATTGTTGTTCTCCTCCTTATGTAAGTTCTAGCACCCTGCGCGCTTACTTGGCCATACCAGTAGTTCTTCTTGCCATGATGATGGGTTTCATATTACAGACACTTGGTATTGTCAACGGGGCTATTGTTGTTGGTCTTTGGACAATTGTTAACGATATATTGTACAAAAATGAAAAATAATTTTACATCTTCTCTTGTTACAGGGAGTTTCGACTTGTTCTACGTCAAGATCCGCTCTCTGTATTTGCGACAGATGTCGAAATCGAGAACACCCTCGGACCAATGGATTATGACATCTCAAGGATATACACTGGTTCGTTAGAAGGTAAGTTCTACAACACGCTCCTTACTCTTGTGGTTGCACTCTAATGAGGTGACAGCTAACATGCTTCACAAACCATTTACGAATGACCATCCTGGAATGGAATGCATTGTACGTTTGGTTTTTCGTGATATATCTGGTTGGAATTGCAATTGAATGACAATTGAATGGGGAAGAGAATAGAATGCAAGAAACGACTCTGTCTGCTCCGTATATGGAGAAGAGACGGAGGAGTTTCTGGGTAGCTATATGTTTGAGGACTTTCGTTTCCTTAATTGGTAACCATGAGCGGTGCCAAGCTGGAGATTTCTTCAAGGTATTTGATTACATTGTGTGCGGTTTTCAGTTCTCATAAGTGAAAGGATAATATAATACGTGATCGGGATGCGGTTTTTGAGGGAACATCTAAATGGAGGTCATACTGTTTGCGATTGTTCGCATCATTGTATTGGAACACCTACAGAGATTACGACAAGGACATATGAATGCTTGAGTAAATGACATTTCATGTCATGGGGATCACTCAGAACACAGAACCTCTTTAAGTTAATACATATATCTAAGAAATACATTTTTTTTCGATGGTGTCTTAAGCTTTGGAATCGTCAGTTAGAAAAATGGAATCGAATAATAGCATAAAATGTTATTTAAAGCTTGACCTGCAAATATTACAGATTTACAAAAGATTTCTTATCACTCATATGAATCGAATATGATATCAGCAGCAAGAGGAACCATTCGATACCGAGCCATGAAGGTTAACGTCTCTCTTTAGAGATGTACAGACACCTTCAGATCAACAGTTCCCAAAACCAAGGCCTTTAATCAGAAATCCACGGGAAAGAAGGATTACACGGGGAAATAAAGTCCTCCAGACCGTTTAAATAAATAATTTTTGTTAGAAACAATGAAAAGGATTGTGGGGTACCATATGAACAGTACAACGCTGAACATGTATCCGGAAACGGTACATCAAGCTCCTCACGTCGCGAAAGAGTAGCTTTATGCAAGAGGTATCGCAGTGTCCACGATCATAGATATATATGTAGAATATATGTTGAAAAACAGGGTGATAAACCTCAAGACTTTGGGGCAGGGTCAGGTATTGATGCCAATAGGGTGGTGTTTTATGACCATAACTGTGGAATCTCTCTTAGACAGAATTGAGGTTATAGTTATGGTTATGCAGCTGAAGTAGAAATATTTCCAAGTGTATACGTAAGTTCATGGATGTCAGGGTAACGTCATGAGGGACGCACTCTGTTTCGAGAACACGATGGTAGTAAGACACATGTTCACATATGCCTCGTTGATATGGTAGTAAAAATCGTCATATAAGACTATAATAAAGCATTTGGATAGAATACAACCTTTGGCATGTGTATGAAGTGACTCAGATTGCGATGACATTCACGGCTGTATCTATGTTAGATGGCAGCACCGGAACAGACGTCTTTTGAAAAGACCTAAATTTTGCCTATCATCGGTACGTGCGAACCGGAGCTTCAGTGCATAAAGCTAAGACGGTCGCTCTGGTGCGTACTGTGGATCAGCTGGTAGGGATGAATATTCTTACAGCACTGAAAAAGCAGGCACTGATCAGGCGTATGAAGCAGACAAACATTAACACTTAATTGGCTTTGGAATGTGTGTAGAAATTCAGTGAATGTGAAATTCAGAACAAATTGTCATAAACGTGGGCGAAAGGGCACACAGACTATGCTTAAAAATTAAGTATTAATGTCAATGATGTGCCTTTTCTTAATTTCGCTAAGATACTCTCGAGGTTCAACATGAAGAGAATGCACACCATCTGTCATCTGCCTGCTTTTGAAAGTTCCTCGGTCATCTCATTACCCTGGATGCATCTATGTCCCACAAGGCGAGTATATTTCGACTCACATTCGGTATTTACTGTGCATGAGATGCCTTTATGCCAGCTTGGATGGCACATATACGACAATATTTTTACTCTGGGGAGTTTCAATGATTATTCTCGGACCGCCTGATAAGTTTTCGAAAAGTTCGCTTGGAAGACACTCCCGTGGTTCGGAAGTTTTATTGATGAGTCTATATTGGAGTACATGACTAAATAGGATTCCAAGATGGTGGCTGCAGTAAAAATACGAGTAGTTGTTCTCCCACCTCTGTTCTATTTCTATCCCTGAAAAGCTCAACATACACTTAAAATATAACCAGTACGGATATACTTAAATTAAGTGCATTTTCCATCTTCAGGTCAAATACTAACCTTAAGTTAATTTTCTCCCCAGGTTAATCCACATCCACGCAATTAAATTGATTAAAATCCTTTTCCACCTGCGAGAAGAAATTCTTCCAACAAAACCGTTTAAAATTAATCAAGAATCATAAACATTTCCTTCGACGTAACGTAGTTTTCCTCCTCGATTGAGATTCCTAGAATCCAGGAATGAACTTTGCCTGCAAACATTTAATTTCCTTTTCCATTGCTTGTCAGCTCTTCGTTCGACAGGGAGAGATCCGAGAAATCGATTGCTCTCGTCGATATTCAATTACCATCGATAAATCGTATAATCTTCCAATTTACCTTTACATTAAGGCATTACCATCACATCCTAATAATCAACAAACATCAACGTGGTCCCACAACAGTCGTCTTATCCTCGAGAACATCATTTGGATCTATATATCCATCTCGATGATTTTACTTCTGCTCCTGCTCCTACAACAGCCGTACTGCCGTAGAGAGCAACAAATGTCAATTTCATTTCAATTTTGTATCTGATTCCCTTTCGGCGAATATGTGCCACGGTTCCATTTACCTGGGCCTGTAGTTGGTAGGTAGGTATCTAGGTGTACCGCCCCTACACTCAGCTACAGCAATTTAATGTTATTAGAAAATTCGAGATCATTTTGATCCTAAAAGCTTCATAACTGTTGCCGGGATAGGGGAAGGAGGTGAGATTTGTGGGTATAAGCATCACTCTCCTTGAGCTATTTCTGATGTTTCTGCATCAATATTGTCTAGAGTTTGTATTCATCTATGTTAACAGATGTATGGGGAGTATCTTGATACATATGAAGGTTTTGAAGGGAAAAATAAGAACAACAATGGCGTGGTTTTCCCAACAAACTTTGATTAGAGAAAACTAAACATTACTTTGCCTGCTGTTGGCGTTATGTTGTAGATGTGTTTTGTTGGTGTAAGTTATGCAAATCAGCCTTATGTTGGCACAACTGTGATGGCGGACAACGTGTAGGTGGTTTTCAAATGAGCGCTAGATTGGCAATTCAATGAATTTTCAGAAGTAAGTGATATTTTCATGGAACGATGTACCGTTGTTAGTTGAAAATGTGATTTTCGGGACGGAGATACTTTCCTTTGCGTGTAGATTTGATTCCAATTAATCTACAGGAAAACAAACATTCTGCACTTAAGGAACACTCAATAACTAGTTGTGTTGTTTTTTGGGAAAAATCGTTAAAAGAATTTATGGAAAAGGGTTTGTGATGATTCTTGCAAGCTACTTGTGGGCTTGTAATCAACTCATCGTACTTAAAATTCTAGCATCCGTGATTCCCTTGTCTGCATGACAGACGTCCTGTCTCTCTTGATGTATCCAATCCACAGGTTTGAAATCAACGACGTCTTTTACTGGTGAGTTGTAGTCTGAAGTAGTTGCGGTTTTTTAGAGTCTGGCATCTACGAAGGTATAGTTTGTCAATTTATACTTCCTCCGATGCAGGTACGTATACTAACTAAACTTTGCCCTAACTGGGAAAGAAATGATTCTTTATTTGCGGTTGCTATATGTATATGTATTAAATCAAGATTTTATTTGAATAAAAGACAAAAGATTAATCTTGAAAGTTTCGATTTATTAGAGAAAGCGTGTGCGCTCTTCACTTGGCAAAACGTAGAAGTGACAGCCTCTAGAATATATGAAGGATAACCCTAAAATCGCCAAACCGAGTGACGTGTTCCAACTTCACTGTTTTTGGGGTCAGTGCACACGATCGCACTGCGTAACAGCTCGGCCTTCCTGCATATTAGAATCGTCCTCGATTTCGGTGTCGTAGGTAACATCGTCCCGAGTATCATTTTCCAAATTCTGGCACCAAGGTTTCATGTTATCCGAAGAGTACACCGATTTAAATTTCCTCTGCGTTCTCTGAGCACCTGGAATGTCCTCTACAACATACCTGTTGTCTTCTACCGGCTTCTGCTCTATACAAAACAGTTCCCCTTCCTGTTTGTCTGCCGGTTGTTTAAAATATGCACACTCGATACAAGAAGCAAGGTAGCTTTTTACTTTATTCTATCTCATCCGAGGAGACCAATAATCGCGCTGCAAGAGACTCAAAGTTCTTTAAAATGCATAATGGCCTACCTCGTCATGACAGGACCTGATGAATTTCCAAACTGCTCCAACTAATATCGGATCGTTTAACATCTCGTCACCCACCACACATAAATGCACTGAGGCTGTAACGTCATCAACTTTCAGATTAACTTTAATACTGTATGGTTCCAGCTTGATGTTGACTTCATTAGCCAGCGAAGATTTAATTAGACTCGCATCACTTCTAGTGTCAATAAATGCAGTTGTACGAATCATCTCATTAATTACAGCTGGCTTATGGTACGTGAACCATTCAACATAGACGATGATAGTCAAAATTTCCGTCCACCTGACCAAAACGAAGTGAGGATAGCAATATCCAAGCTAAAATCCAACAAGGCTGCTGGACCTGACGGCTTACCGGCCGAACTTTTCAAGGCAGCTGGTGATGAATTGGTAGAGTGCATACACCAACTTATTTCTAATATTTGGTCAGACGAGTATATGCCTGATGAATGGAATCTCAGCATCGTTTGCCCGATCCACAAGAAAGGAGACCCCCTCAACTGCGCCAATTATAGAGGCATCAGTCTCCTCAACATCGCATACAAGATCTTTTCTGCGATATTGTGTGAACGCCTGAAACCTTATATCAACAGCCTGATTGGACCATATCAGTGCGGTTTCAGGCCAGGAAGGTCCACCATCGATCAAATCTTCACACTTCGGCAGATCCTGGAGAAACCCAAGAATTCCAAATCGATACTCACCACCTCTTTATCGATTTCAAGGCCGCCTATGACAGCATCTATAGAGAAGAGCTTTATAGAGCCATGTCTAGTTTTGACATCCCTGCCAAACTTGTCCGTCTGTGCAGGCTGACGATGGAGAACGCTCGCTGCTCCATCAAGGTCGGTAATGACCTCACCGAGACCTTTGATGTCAAAAAAGGTTTTAGACAAGGTGACGCGCTGTCATGTGACTTCTTCAATATTGTACTTGAACGGATTGTGCGAAACTCACAAGCTTACACCGGAGGCACAATCTATTACAAGTCTGTACAACTATTTGCATACGCCGACGATATAGACATTATCGGAAGAACTCAGCGGGCTGTCACCGGTGCGTTTGCAAGCATTGAGGCGGAAGTGGCCAAAATGGGTTTAGCGATAAACGAGGGCAAAACCAAGTATATGCTGTCAACAAGAAGGGAAAACCAACACCGACGAATTGGACAAAACGTCACCGTGGGCAGCTATAACTTCGAGGTAGTAAGGGAGTTTGTCTACCTTGGCTCTGCTATAAATTCTACAAACAAAAGCAGTGCAGAAATCAATCGAAGAATAACTCTTGCCAATCGCTGTTTTTTTTTGGGCTTATAAGGCAATTCAACAGTAAAGCCCTATCTCGAACTACTAAGGAGACTCTATATAAGACCTTGATCATCTCAGTCCTGCTTTACGGCGCTGAAACATAGACTTTATTAAAAGAGGATGAAGATATCCTTGGTCGCTTCGAGAGAAAAATTCTTCGTAAGATTTTCGGTCCCATTTGCGTTGACGGATTTTGGAGGAGAAGATTCAATCACGAACTATACGAGCTATACAGCGACATCGACCTAGTCAAAAAACTGCGTATTGGACGTCTGAGATGGCTAGGACATGTAGAGCGAATGGACACCAACGCTCCGGCCCGTAGAGTCTTCGAATCTAACCCCGAGGGACGACGCAGTAGAGGGAATCATCGCCGTAGGTGGCGCACAAGTTCAAGGGGACCTCGACCAACTTGGAGTGCGCAACTGGAGACAATTAGCTAAAGACCGAGCTAAATGGAGAGGCGTGTTGGTTGAGGCCCAGGTTCACCCCGAACTGTAGCGCCACCTAAGTAAGTAAGTATGGTACATACTTGAATTGATAAGCCTTACTTGTCGTCGACTATTGTTTTGATCGCAGTCTGTATTGGAATGACCCGTTTTGTTACACAGTTCACACCGTTGTTTTCTTTGTGGCTTCGTACATTCTTTTGAGAAGTGTCCAAATTGGTTGCAATTAAAACACTTATGGTGATATGCTTGTTGTTGTTGTTGTTGTACTACGTATGTTTGCTGTGTCTCCAAATTTTGCTATAACCGTGGCTGATGTTGGCTCATGGCGAATTCCTGCATTTGCTCGTACTACTTAAAGTGTTTAAGCAACTCCTCCGTTTTTGTGAAGTGATGAAGTGATAGTGTTCTCTTTAATTCGCCATTATTTATTCCGTTGATGATGTACTTTAAAACGGATTGTTCGCTAAATGATGCGCAGCTTGCTATCGACAACATCTCGTAAAAAGTACTGCTCAAGGCTTTCATCTACACACTTTTTGCGTTTGAGGAGTTGCATATGGACGTCGGAATGATCCTCATAAGAAGGAAATGCTTTTGTTAACTCTTCCTTTGATTCCGTCCAGTTTGTAATGCGGAATTGTTGACTTTGAAACCAGCTTTTTGCAGCTGGTCAATTGTTTGCATCCATTTTTGGCTCGACAGAACAGATTTTTTACTTGGATCGAAGGGGAGAACGAGAGTGTTGAGTTCTGCATAACTATAGGGTTGGGGATTAATTCCGGATGTACTATTTTGCGAATTAGCAGGAAAAATTGACTATTGCTGTAAGGTATAAAGCTCTCGTTTAGTTAGTTCAAGTTCATGTCTTAATACCTCCCTTTCCCGGCGTAATAGATCCATTTCTCATTGATCGAGCACTGCTAATCTCTCCTGTGGTACCATAGGAGCTTGTACTGGGCTGCTAATATTGGCGTTTATGATTGGGCTCGTTGCATTCGATGCTTTAAAGTTGGTGAACATATTGGCACAGTTCGTTGTGCCCGACGAAGAAGGGTACGTAAGGACGTTACTATTAGCACACACCGTTGATTCCGCAACTGGAGTTATCGTAGTCTGGTGCCGTGAATCATCGTTGCTGATAATATTGTCCGCTCCAGAATTCATCCTCGTGATTAGCGGCAAGACGTTAATAGGTTAAGTTTACAAAATCTACTTTAATTAATTAATTTAAAGAAAATCTATACTCGGTCGAAAAAATCCCACTTCTGAACTATTAAATCAAGATTTCATTTGAATAAAAGACAAAAGATTAATCTTGAAAGTTTCGATTTATTAGAGAAAGCGTGTGCGCTCTTCACTTGGCAAAGCGTAGAAGTGACAGCCCCTAGAATATATGAAGGATAACCCTAAAATCGCCAAACCGAGTGACGTGTTCCAACTTCACTGATTTTGGGGTCAGTGCACACCATCGCACTGCGTAACATATGTATAGGTATATTATGTACATGGTCTCATTCTTATTAATTTCAAAATTAGATCTACTTTAGTTAAATCGCCGTTAAAACTTGTAAAATGGCTTACTGGGATCTTGCAACGAGTTGCGATTATATAAATCGCAGGACAGCGCATATCCTCGCCGAAGTCCGAAGTTATTTTATCCAGCTCAAAGCCAAAAATGCTGTAATACCTCTCTTTAAAGTCGTTGAAAATATTATGTTAAGTTACAATTACTCGTTGTTGATGGTATTCAAGATTTTCTTAATTGTACCTATTTGACCTATTTTTGGTCTGTCAGATCGGAAGTAACATTAATAGGTTCATAACTGCAAATGAGTGAGCTTTTGACATCGGCTCACCGTTTGACATTTGATCGAAACCAATGTGACAAATGGATTAAGATAGTATGCTGGAAAACGAAATAAGCCATTGACCGGTTGAAAATTCGATGATTACGACCAGAGCTTTAGAATATTGGCAAAGTTATCGCATTCCAAAGCCACAATTATGGAAAAGATTGCGGTGGAATCAATCGAAATAAAAATAAAAAAGATGACTTTAGGTCAGGGGTTAGATAAGTCAGCCTTTATCTTTAACGTCCCGTTAACCAATAACTTCAAACTTATTGTGTCTCTCTGTACATCTGTTATTTATCTAACTCAACTCAGTTTTCAGTATGTTCCCTAAATGGCTCCCCTTAATAGAACCCAACTTTGTTACATTCTATTAAATTTAGGAGAATATCACTCGTCCATTTCCAATACTTAACCACTTACAGATTAATTTTACTTATAAAGTCCGAACTAATCCGACTTATAAATGTTAACAAAATATCTTAGATAACTTCGCCATAATTAAGAAACATACCCTCAGTGGTTTTCTGGTTTTCTTTGCTAAACAGTGCCATAAATAATGGTCAAAATCTGAAACCCCCACTTGCTACTGTCCCAGAATGTATTGAATTAGTGTACTGATTTACCCATCAATCAACGTTGCCATCTTATCACATTCACTAGCACTCAAGAGTCACAGATAACAAGTTTTCACAAGATATTTCGTCAAGGAGCCTTCTCCTAAATTAGCCACCCTCAGGCTATATGTCAAGACCCTAAGACAGTACTCACAGTGAAATTCATCTCATTCAACAAATTTTCAAAAGCCTTCAAATACTTAAGGTAAGTTATGTCCTTTACAGATCTCAGGACAAATCTTTTCCAGTAAAAAAAACTCTAGTATCTGTATACACAATTGAATAATAAACGCACCCACACACACACCCGTAGCATTGAAAAATTGGCAAGCATTTCATTAACCTTGACAAAGTGGTGTTCTCGCGCGTTTCGGTTTTAATAGAACTCCTCCCCTAATTCACGCGCCACTTCAGTTCTCTTGGTCGTGCTTTCTCGAAAGAACTCAATTTATCATGAGTATAACTTTAGATACAGGATTTAAGCATTCCATGCTCATTCCAATCACTCAACGCCCCCTTGCCCCGCCCCTCTATCTACACGAAAGGTGACTTTGTCATCATGACAGAGGCTAGAGAGTAAGAGAAAACAAAATAAAAATTCCTTAAATAACTTCTTTCACACGCAGACGACGACCCTAAAATGGAGGAACGGAAGCAAATAGCACGAAAAATTATCTTACTTAAGGAAGCGGAAGCAGTGATGGCTATGGCATGGAGGAAGACCAGAACCAGACCAGCCAGCCAGCATTGAATTCTTCCTTCTTTCTGACGGACATTCTTTCAATGTGTAAATGTGTCCGAGAAAGCATAACATCATTCGGAATTTATCACTGTGCAAAGGAAAACAAACACTAACACATGCCCATACATGCAGGCGTTCCCTATCACTGTACAGGACATTTTGAGGCGTTGTTACTGAGATTCATAGAAATTTCGGAGGACTCTACGCCAAAATGACAGCAAACTGTTTCTTGACCTTCTGCCCGGAAAAAAATGTAGACAGCTTGTGAGTTTATACGTATGTACGTATACGAGTATGTGTTGTGTGGGTGTGAAAGACGGGATATTTTTGCCTGTGTCCGTATCCTTAAAGAGACAAATGTTCACACTTGATATTGTTTTGCCTGCAAACAAATGACTACCCACTCGATAAAGCAAACGATATCCTTTTGGCAGGCCTTCGTTTTTCGTCTAGGGATATACACATGACAATGTGAGTGTATTTACAAACACAACAGCACCCACCTGCCTCACATGAAAAGGCTGTATATGAACACGAACGCACATTGAATGAATCCAATGCGATACGAATGAATGAATGAATGAATGTCCTGGACGTGATAAAACTTTAATTTTGTTCAAATTGTGATTTGATGAGGATGGACGGAAGAGGATAGCAATAGATCGGGTCAGGGAAGACAGCAACGTGTGTGTCTGTATGTGCCAGGCCTGTCGAAAGCACAAAGGGCGCTCCTTGCTCAGTGATAAGGGCAAATGAAACTTGCAGACAACGAAAAAAAAAGGTCAAAGTGAATGTATTGAATTAGTTAGGTACTGGCGGTAGTGGGAGCATTTATGTCGGTCATACAAATTCAAGGACATGCTGAATGGCGGCAGCAGATGGTTACGTTCTAGGAATCTTGTTAGGCTATCGTTTGTTTGAAGTTTCTTTAATAACGTGCTCATAACTTTAGGCTGCTTCTGCTGCTGGGTTTACTTAACTCTGCGTTGAGGAAATTTATGTGGAATGCGTGCGGTTACGTGAGTTATCATTTCGCTAAGTTAACATGTGATGTTCATCTGCCGTGGCAATTGCATTCGTTCATGTAAAAAATTATACCTTGCGAAATAAATTTTCACTGAAAATACCATTAGGAGCAGTGATTGAGGTGTCCCACCGAGAACTCATTTGTCTCTTAATTCCTAAGAAATACAAGCTATGTATTAATAGACGCACATCGAGCATTACATAAAGTGGGTGTAGATACTTTTGGTTTCAATTTCTTTGATCCTGGGGCAATTCTTCAAAAATGTCTTTTGGTTGCAAAAATATACTCGAGTATCAAAATTGGAATTCTTGGAAATTGCTTGTCTCCTTTTAATGAGAATTGATATCTGAGCCTAAGTCGTCCGTGATTTTATGCCCAATTACCCTGCGTAGGCGACTTAATATATTAAATCTGATTAATGTATCGTATGCCTGTCAACATCTTTTATTTCTTATTTTATAGCAACCCTTATTGTGTTATAGTCTGAGTCTTGTAGTGCAAAAAGAGCAACGCCATACGTATGCCAAAATATTCACAAAAGATTTGCATCAACGTCGTCAAACTTCAGGACTGAAACCTGTTTACTTACTGTTGAACTACTGATTACTAATATACTCGTAAATTATATTGTAACAAGTTGCCGGTCGTGACTAACACGGCTTCCCAAATTGGATGATGGAGGCAAAACCAAACGAATTTCTCTGGTTCCCTAGAAAATGTTTACTTACTTAAGTGGCGCTACAGTTCGGAGTTAACCTGGGCCTCAACCAACAAGCCTATCCATTTAGCTCGGTCTTTAGCTAATTGCCTCCAGTTGCGCACTCCAAGTTGGTCGAGGTCCCCTTGAACCTGTGCGCCGGAGCATTGGTGCCCATTCGGTCTGAATGTTCCAGTCATCTTAAATGTCCAAATGTCCATGTCACTGTACAGTTCGTATAGTTCGTCATTGAATCTTCTCCTCCAAAACCCGTCAACGCAAACGGGATCGAATATCTTACGAAGAATTTTTCTCCCGAAGCGACCAAGGATATTTTCAAGAGTTATTCTTCGCTTGATTTCTGCGCTGGTATCATTGTTAGAATAGCAGAGCCAAGGTAGACAAAGTTCCTTACTACCTCGAAGTTGTAGCTACCCACTTTTCATCCAGAAATCTTTATTTCTCAGAACTCATCCCTAGGCTTCTGCCAACGTTATTATTTTTAACTACTGTATAGCTGTTAGGTAATTAAGTATTACCAAGACCATCTCCGCAGGCCCAAGATAAGGGGATCCACCCTCAAGCTTTCAAAAAGTGCTAGCTATTTAGGCCTAAAGCTTGGCCGCAAGCTAATTTGGAAGGAGAATGTCGTCGAACGGGCCAGGAAATCGCTGGCCGCTCTATACATCTGCAAGAAAGCAGTAGGCTCCACCTGGGGCCTTAAACCAAGCATCATGCACTGGCTATACACGTCGGTCATTAAACCGATTCTCATGTATGGAGTATTAGTATGGTGGCCCGCCTTGGAGAAGAAATCCAATCTATCCATAATGGAAAAAACTCAGCGAGTTGCATGTCTCAGTATTACCGGTGCACTAAGAACTTCTCCCATAGCGGTGCTCCAAACCATGCTCCATCTGCTTCCGATTGACATCGTCAGTAAGCAATTGGCTGTCAGCTCGGCAATAAGACTGAGAGGCTCCAGGCAGTGGAAGGAGCAACACACGGGACATGCCAATATACTTTCGATGCACCGTCATCTTCCCGATTCCACTGACCATCTGCCCACTGAATATGATTTTGACAAAGGCTACACGCACTCGATACCGGACAGAAGTGAGTGGACGCAACGCAATGTCCTTTACAACGAATCGCTGTCAATCTTCACGGACGGGTCCAAAACCAAGGACTGAGTCGGTGCCGGAATTTTCTCCGAAGATCTGGACATACACCTCTCCTTTAACCTTCCAGACTACTGCAGCGTTTTTCAAGCCGAAATCACCGCAGTTCGCAAAGCTGCTGACTGGCTGGCGGCTAGCACACTATCAACACCTGATATTGTTATTTATGTCGACAGTCAGACAGCCATCAAATCCCTCGCATCCAGCACTATGAGATCTAAGGCAGTGAAAGACTGTCGCATATCTCTTAACGAGATAGCTTGTCAGTACAACCTCACCCTTTGCTGGGTACCAGGTCACTGTGACATACCGGGGAATTGTGCAGCCGACGAACTAGCACGACAAGGCTCCTCTGGTACAGATAGCATAAGAATCACCGACATCGTAGCGCCAGCGTCTTATGTTAAGTACCTTATTCAAATTGATGCCGAGAAAGTAGCCAATCATCGATGGCAACATCTAGGCCAATGTCATACCGCCAGACAGCTCTGGCCGATACTCAATAAATCCAGGTCCATCGGACTCTTGAAGCACAAGAGAGGAACCCTCTCAAAAATAACAAATGTCCTCACATGCCCAAAGATTAGGTATCCCTCATAACGACTTCTGCAGAAGCTGCAGAGATGAAGAGGAAGAAGAGACCATCAGTCATCTCCTGTGCGCCTGTCATGCGCTCGCCAACATCAGGAAGGCCACTCTGGGTGAATACTTCTACAACGATCTTAATGATCTCGCCAACGCCTGCACGGCTAAAATTCTTGACTTCATTCAACGAAGCAAATGGTTCCAAGAGTAAGAGGGTGATCCACCCGCCTTACACATCGGCAGTACAATGGACCTACTTTTTGGTCTAAGTACATCCTCATCGAGGGCCGATCCTAACCTAACCTAACCTAGCTGTTAGGTTGTTAATTTAATTTCGCAATCAAATCCAATGCACGAGTTGTAAAAAGCCAGACATGCATCAAAAATCCCCTTCAACAGTTCTATTACTGCTACGAAAGCATTGCTCTATGAAAACACCTGTAGAGTGCCTATAATTATTTGGAGTGACCTCCGAGAAATGTGTAACTGAGTCGGACGTCTTCTGGTAAACGTTTTCGAATTTTGCACAACACTTTTCTTCACATGTAAAATATTTTCTTCAGTTATGACTGAACGTATTCTGCAACCTACTGACGAAAACGTGTAACCGAACTATTGACAATAAAATCCGTTGTGGTTTCTGGAATGTTTTTTCAAAACGGCGATGTGCTCGTTGAGTCAAAATAATTGGTGGTTCATATCCCATGTAAAATTCAAAATTCGCTGATCGATCGAACAAATAATGCGGAAACGCATTAAGTTGTGCATCATGGATCTACATACTTCCCTCTTACATATTTTTGTGATCACCTGTCCTGCGAAAATTCTGTTATCTAATCAATTTTGGATAAGTACAATAATATTTCCAAGCATGCCTTTATATTTATAGCATTCGATTTTCGTGTGGAGTTGTTTAAACCAGTATATGCTTACAGGCATTTTAGATCGTTTGATCTTGGGGCTTAATTTAGAGATTGTAACCTAGTTGACCTATCGCTCCTTTATTGCACAAAGGATGTCAACATTCAAGTTAACTACTTGACTTCTATTGTACTGTATTCTAATACAGTGATAATGACTTCTACTTTTCCTGAGACCTGGAAAGTGGCAAAAGTCATACCTATACCCAAAACTATTGTAATTAAGTATTACCAAGACCATCTCCGCAGGCCTCCGCTCCGCAGGGATACAGCAACTGCGACATAGCAATACTGTCAGACAGCCAAGCAGCTATCAAAGCACTTGACTCCTATGTCATTAAGTCAAAACTTGTGTGGGAATGCCTATGCAAGCTTAATGAACTGGGCAGAAACAATAAAGTTACACTTTACTGGATACCCGGTCACGTCGGTATAAAAGGTAACGAAGCAGCGGACGCCTTGGCAAGACAAGGGGCCGCAGAACCCTTTATTGGATCGAACCATTCTGTGGAATGGGGGAACACACCATACGCGATAAATTCAGGAAAATGGAGAGAGAAGACAGGGCAAGAACCACAGGCCTGAGGCAAGCTAAGAAACCACTGGGATGTTACAACCGGAAAAGATTCGAAGCCTGCATTTGCCTTAGCAAGAATAACCTACGGATCCTAACAGGCTTCCTAACGGGGCACTGTAAACTCAGGGAGCATCTACGGAAACTAGGTATAACAAATGAAGGCCTTTGCAGATTCTGCAACGAGTCATGTGAGACTCCGGAACACCTTCTGGAGTCCTGTGGGGCACTGACCCACAAAAGATTGAAATACTTGGACAAATACCAAGTATCAGAAGAGGATATGCCGCCCATGGACCCACTTCTCATTCTCCGATTCTTAAAAGAAACTGGTCTGGAGAAAGAGCTCTAAGGTGAACTATTCTCGCCAAGGCAAAGTAAGAGCATATGACCTTCAAACACAATTCTTCAGGAATTGCAATTGCGAGGGGGACTCTAACGAGGGAACAAACCTCCCCAAGGTATTAGAAGGGGGCACAATAGATCATACGGTCGCAGTGCAAATAACCCTACACAAATAATAATAATAATAATACCCAAAACTAGATCGTCTCGTACAATGCTTTTGGATTTTCGACCAATTTCTATTTTACCCATTCTTTCTAAGGTTTTTGAAATTAACTTGAAAAATCAAATAACGGAATTTCTCAGTGTTAATAACCTACTCAACCGTTTTCAATCAGGGTTTCGCCGACATCACAGCACTACTTCAGCTATGATTGCTATTACTGATAAAATCCGCTGCTGCCATTCTTGTGATGCTTGATATTACAAAGGTATTCGATACCATTGATTATAACATTTTATGTTTCAAACTTGCTTGTAATTTCCAATTTGCTCGAACCTCCTGAAGACTTGTTTGGTTGTGCTACATTAAGGGCAGTCGGCAACAGGTAAGCTTAGAGACCTCGGTGTCCTCGTTCTTAAATTTAGGCCAAGGTGTACCCCAGGGATCAGTTTTGGGACCTACGTATTTAAAAGCAGCCTTACAATATCTGCGTCAAATCTTAGGAAATTACTTTTGGTTCACTAAAACATAAAGATTTATTAAGCATATGTCATTAACAAATTTTTAATTCTGGGAGAGAGCTTTTACCATGTCATGCATATAAGATTTGTATCTTATTATTTATGTAATCTATATTATACCATAAATGAATTTAAAATAAATTGTATATAATCTAATCTAATCTGATGCCACCAGCTTACAATGCACACGAATCTCTGCATTTTTGTGAATATGAGGATATTTCAGCTTCAGTTTTCTAGCTGATTTAGGGCACAAGTTAATCTTGTAAGCCTTTATGTCAAGATCTTTTCGCACAATATTCCACATAGCGAGCGGTACAAAGCCCCATTTCTTGTGTACGGCGTCGAAATATTAAATTTGTGTCCTCAGCGTCACTAGTGTCTACACTGGGGATGTCTCTTTTTGAAAACGCACGGTTCTCAATTTGGTTGATGGGTGGATGTCCAATAGAGTGAATTAAGTGCGAAATATGTCAATAACACGTCGAATTGCGCATTCACTCGGGCATAAAACGAATGAAGAGATCTCTAACATTTTGGAATATAGCTCTAACCTTGGAAAGAAATTTCCACAATTTGAGAGCGTTGTAGCGGTGAAGGTCTTTCCGTGATAACTTGTTAGAGTATCTTCTTCTTCTTCCTTTTATCAGCGAGGTTATGATCCAAAAATAAGGGATCATAACCCTCCCACTTCACTGCATTTCTACTGATCCGCCTGTGGGGTTCGCCACCACCGATGATTTGTTAGAGTATATTGAATACAAATGTCATTTTGAACGCGAAAAAAGAAATTTGTTCATAACTTTGTTAATAATACTTTCCGCCCCTAAATTGTGTACACTTGTTCTATTTAGGCGCATTTCTGAAAAGTCAACAAAACGGAAGTATTCTATATTCGAAAGCAGCTGAACCGAGTTCTTTAACATGCGGTAAAGCACACTACTACTAATACTTTTATTTTCCGTAAAAAAAAAAAAATTATTAACTTAAATTAAATGAAATTAACCGAAGCTCCGTTACAAAATGCAGGCAATCTAAGACGCAAAAAGGCTTGGCGAAGTGATTAGGAGAAAACTTTCCCGGGACTGTGAGAAATGTCGGAATGATGTCTCAGACAAGAACTCACCATGCATCGAAAGGTCACTTAAGTAAGATTATACTTAACCTCTATGTAAGCGTCTTCATTGATCGCATTTCCCAGACATCCTTCCGGATAAATGGAGACTTTCGTACATTCTTCCAATTCTCAAAACGAACAATAAAACCTATTCTTCTAACTAATAGTACAGCACTTGGCGTCAGTGCGTTTTAGGTTCATCTTCGGTCATATGGTACGTCTAGAAAACAACCCGCTATGTGTTGTAGATCATAATGCACCTAAACCAACTTATTTTATACCTTACCTACATGATCCAGAAATGAGCGGCTTTCTTAATAGAAAATCAGGCGCTAGCGTCCAATTTTCAACCTTTTACTCATCAAATTTTGCAACAGACTTGAGTCTATATTATAGATATCACCACGCGAGATAATCCTAAGAACTCGAGCAATGATCCTTAGAAACGGGTGTTAGTAGGAGATACTTGAGTTTCCATGAATATCGAGTTCTCAGAGATGAAGAGTATTAACTAAATTAGTATCACCTTGGCCTGAACTCAAAGGCTTTAAAACTCTTTACGATACAAAGTAGTCTTGCGATAATTCCCAGCAATAAATTAAAATTCTTCACTTCTTTCGCAGCCAAGCAAATTACAAAATTCCAAATGCATAATACTTTTCTTTGTTTCCCCGTATTTACTCTCATATCTGGCAAAAAACTAATTCTCCAAGAAAGAGAAAAAAATCCTTTGTTGTGGGTCATTTCCTCTAGCACGCAACTCCGCATCTTACACAATTCTCCACGAGAAGACCTTTAAACAAATTTCTGCTAAGAACCTTTGTAATCCTATTTTTTTTTGCAATTTACTTTGGTATTCTTAACCGAATCGCAAGGGGGCGAGAAAACAAGGAAACGAGCTCTAAGTCCTCACAAAGTTCTTCCTTCGCATCTTTTGTTTTTCCGCCCGTGAAAGTGTTTAACTTTGTTCCAGCACCTTAAACGTACGGTTTGGCCACAAAAGAAGAATGCATTCTTTATTTTGGGTCCCAAATGGGATCAAGAGTAGCTCAAGATCAGAGAAACCCTCCACCCTCTTGGCGGTGGCGGTTACAGGGAGATTAAAAACGAAGAACAAACTTCCAGACAGGATAAAGGATTCTCAAATGCAAATACACTTGTTCTCTAGTCACAGAAAAATGAAAGAAAATAGAAATAAAATTGTTGCTGTCGTTACGGTAATTTCCAGAAATGCCTTTTACACGAGTGGCTTGCTTCTTCGTTAGCTGAGTCCCAGCCATTTGCCAGTGCAATGTATTGAAACAAAAAGAATGTGTAGTGAAACGACCGAACAAAACTTTACCCCTTTTGCTCTTAACCTAGATGACAATTGTATGATTTTGAAATTGAGGTTGGTTTTATCCTCCTTGTCTCTCCCAGCCAGTCACATACTTTGTCAAAAACTTCTATCCATCCAAAAAAAAAAAAAGAAAAGGAGCAAAAGAATGTCCTTTTTGGAAGCATTTACAATTTCATTACACTCTTGTGTGCGCTCGCTGCTCCTTCGTCCTTCTACATGATCTGCGAGAGTTCACCCTTGCATTAGAGCACATCTGTAGACGTACACACACCGCTTAGCGTATCCTTTTTCGACAGTATTGCATTCTCGTTTTCCTTTCCCTTTGTTTCTGGTACGGGCCTTGATGCTCCTTCTAGCTCGGCTGCGCTTGGTTTAGGATTTAAATGTCATGAAAGTTCCATGGCATAGAATATGTCGTCGTCATTGAGGAGCGCGAGAGGTATAAAGTGTTTGTTAATTTTCAAGCAGGTGCCGTGTGCACTGTGTATGTGGGTGCTCTGTGTACCTTATGTGACTTGGCTTACAGCTTGGGGGCGGGATATCCTTGAAGTACTTGTACACAACAGACGTAAGTGCTGCTTATAGCTCGTCGTCGTTATATCGTGGTGTGATGCATATAGCCGGAGCATTGTTGCATATTTCATGTGAATCGTTCAAGTGACGGGCAATTGAATGTTTGCCAACAAATTTTGTGATGATGGAATAATTAAATTGTGGCTGTGTTTGTTTTTCCTCAACAAGAAAAATTGAAGCGCTTCACGAGTGCGGATGATGTATGGAAATTTTTACGAAACACTTGATAAGGTTTATGACATTGTTTTTGCGAGTTTGCCTTGATGTATGTCAATGACAGAGTCATTTACATAAAACGAGTGCTAAGCACTTAGGGGTAAATGGATTTTGACGTAGTAAAGTTTGGATTTTACAATGTAAGTGGAAGCTCGTGTCCTGAAGAGGATTGATTTAACACCCAACGCTTGGCAAGCGTCCTGAAAGTCTAGATTTATTGACTCGTAAGCGCATTCAAATTATTTACATGGACTATGTAGGATAATCTGTATCAAAAAGGATGGGTATCATCTATAGTTCTAAGTACTGAAATGAAAATAGCATTGTTTTCTGATTTTAACTTAAACTGCTAGCCCATGGTAACTACGTGAAAGGGTTTTAAGAAGGCTTCCTGCCTGACAGCATGATAGTATGTAGTACTTTCTAACTCGTTTCTCGCTAGACAAGCCTTAACACCACTCGGCATCCTCTATCGAGTGTCCTTTATGAAATTACGTATAACATTTGGAGGAGGTCAACTGAATACAGACTGTGTGCAGCTCAGTCCATCAACACCGTGGGATTTGAATACCACTCACCAAACTCTTGACCATATTGGCCGTACTTTACGATCGGAGGGTGGTTTGACTATGTGGTCTGTATGAACCTTAAAGCTTCCTATTCAGACAGCGATCAGAGATCTATTGTGTGTGCCAATATTTGAATTCATATGATGCGTTCTGGATAGACCAGTAACCGGACCGCATTTGGTCTGTATGAAGCTTTTTTCGTAGAAAGCAAATCAGTCAGACGGGGTTAAACTAAAACTTTTCAGACATATCCAACTTGTCTAACATTATTTATATTTATTTATCATTTATTGTAGAACAGAGTTTTATTTTTAATGTTTTGCACAACCAGTTATAAGCTATGCGAATGAACTAGATATTGAATTGAGAAGGATGGAGGGTGTGGTGACGATGCGTGTTCATTTAAAATCCTTGAAAATGATAGGTTTCAGGAAGTATGAGCCTGTTTCAGGTTTCAGGAAGTATATTTATTTGCAGTCTCTTAGAACACTTTTTGCGACATCACTGATCTGCTGATTGCACTGTAGGTCTGGGCTGATTAATGTGACCAATACCGATTAGTTACATTAGTATCCCACTTCAAATGTACGAGTACGTAGAAGACAACAGTGGATTTTTGACAAGTTGTGGTAAAATGTTCGCATCTGAATTGATAATTGCTTCAATGTCAAATTTGATTGAACCGGCTTCAATCAGCTTCAATAACTTATGTGGGATCCTAATCAGTGAAGCGTTAGAGAATCTGCGAAGGATTGAATTGGATTGCAAGTAAAAGATAGAAAGTAGTTGATAAGCGTGAGATACGCTATCGGCTAAGTGCCCTGTTGTACAGCACCATTAGTCGCACAAGCGTCGGGTGGAAATATATCCAACTTTCATTAATCAATAACTTTAAAAAAACCCGCAATCGATACTATTCACACCTTTCCCTGACTTGGAGAAGGTTGGAGATTTTGATGTATATTGGTATTTTTTTTTTTACTAGATGTACCCAGATTCTCTCGGGGAAATGTAAAAATAAATACATATGCAAATAGACATACATTGTCCTGGACCTTTTTATTACCAAAAATTCTTATCATTTATCTTTAATGACTTAGCTTAGTATTTCTCTCACTTTCATAGTCACTGTTCATCCCTTTTAGTATGAACTTGCTATATAATCTATGTGTTTTGAGATAAAGCGTCTCATATATCAGTAAAAGCTTCATTGAAATCAGATATGTAGTTTTTGAGCGAAAGTGTTAGAAATACCATAAGCAAACACATTCACTTTTCGTTTTAAAATGATAATAGCTACGTGCAAATTTGTTTTTTCGCTTCATAGACAAAAGGTCAAAAATTAATTTTCCCAGTTGGTTGCATTATCATTTACCTTTTTATTAGGCTAATTGAGTTCCCAATATATGCCAGAACAGCGTTCATTTAAAGTTTCCACTTGATCACCATTGTTAGTTCAAAAACCCTACCTTTCCAAAATTGTCCAACATCTTAAGCCTTTGACAGATAAAGACAAATGAAAGCAACAATATGACTACAAATCAGTAGCACAATCAGTGAAAACTTCATAGAAAAAAGGTTCCCCCGACCCCTATGCCAGAATTCAATATTAAACGATAACATCTGGCAGTTCAAAAAGACACAGACTGTTCATGCTAAGATAAAGAACATCATCGACATCACCTACTTCCCCTCGCCGCACCATGACAGGACATATTTTATTCTATTATTTACCAGAAAAGGTTGCCTTGTACATTTTACATGCGAATGCACTCGACTGGCTTTTCCATACCCACATTTACGTCAACCATGGGTTCTAATTTATTTTTTCTCTCAAAAATTTTGTTCACTTTTTGATCTCGACGCCATTCTCTGAAATAGAAAAAAAAACGAACATTAATCGAATGAGCACAGCGCAATCATTCTGATTTTTGCTCAAGTATTATACCAGCATTTCGGATCTCACACCCACCAGGACGAAGCACGCTGTCAGCGCTACCAACGAATTTATAAAGTTAATCTATTAGAAAATCGAAATTTTGGAAAATTTCATGCGCTTTAACTAGGCAACTGATAAGGATGATGTAGTATCATATACTTGTGCTTATATTTGATTTGAATGACTTAAAATGGTGGTGGGGGAGGGTCTCTGTGCTTTGAGTTTGAATAAGTTGATTAGGAATAATATTCAAAGGCAAATTGCATTAGAACTCAATTCAGTGAATCTACACATTATGGGATGGTATTTTTGGTGTGTAGGTGGCATCTGGAAGCAAATGCGATATCGTGGGTGCCCTTTCTAAACAATTATTTAAAAAGAAGCGCATAGGATTGAATATGTCTGCAATTCACGATTAAGTCAATTTTTTTTAGAGTTATGATCTTTGATGAGTCGCTGAAATATTAGGGCATTTTCCATTTATTCAAATGATTATGAACAAGCGTAAAGCTAATGATTTCTATAATAGGGATATATTTTTATTATTATTATTTCATGATATAAAGCTTAATTAAATTATTAGAAAATGTTATATCTTCATTCTCTGCTGGGTTCGTGATGAGTACGAGTCTCGAGGGATATTCTTATGCTGTTTTTAGCATGTTTGATAATCAGTAGACTAGATGGTTTGTGTCGAGATATACCGGGTCTTCTTAAGACCCACCTTTCTCAAATATCCCCTTGCATTTATGGGAGGCAATGCATTTTACCGTACTTTAATCATCAAATGAATTTTCCTTTTTCAAAATTGGAGTTGTACTTTTTGGAACTGTAGGAGCTCAGTGATAACGAGTTAAACAACATATGCTGCAAACTTTAGTATAAATACCCTAGTCTCAGTTTGCTTAGGCAATGAGAGAGGGAGAAGCGAGCTAGAGTCCCTATATCGCATGAAAATGAGAGAAGTTCAGCGTAGCGTACGACGTGACAAGCGCAACTACATCAACGCGCTGGCTACAGAAGCAGAAGAAGCAGTACGGAGGTGCGACAGCAGGACCGTCTACAGAATCATGAAAGAGCTGACAGGTGGTCGCAGCTCCAGCCAACACCCAGTGAAAAGCCTAGACGGTTCCTTGCTCATTTCGGATGAGGACCAGCTCAAAAGATGGAAAGAGCATTTTGCTACGGTTTTAAACCGTGTATTAGCTAGCGATATGCTCCCAAATCAAACTGAGATGCCCGAGGTGAGAAGTTCCCGAATACGCACCACGACTCCCAGTAAAGATGAGATCATTACCGCGATCAAGGCACTCAAAACCAACAAGGCGGTAGGACTTGACGGTATTCCAGCAGAGCTCTTACGAGCAACGCCAAGAACATCGGCTGAGCTTCTGCTTCCACTTATAGATAGAGCTTGGGAAGCTGAGAGCTTTCCTAACGAGTGGAAAAAGGGAATGATCGTCAAGCTTCCTAAGAAAGGAAATTTAATGGAGTGCGGAAACTGGAGGGGTATCTGCGTGCTGCCTGCTGTAGCTAAGATAATAGCTAAAATCATCCTTGAGCGAATCAAACAACATCTCGAAGACACACTCGATGCCGAAAAAGCAGGTTTCCGCTCTAGATCCTCCTGTGCCGACCACATCAACACCCTGCGGATTATCATCGAACAGTGTGTTGAATATCGATCGCCACTGCACCTGCTGTTCATCGATTTTGAGAAGGCGTTCGATAGTGTCAACAGGGAGTTTATTTGGCGTGCCTTACGCAGGAGAGGTATTCCCGATAAACTAATTGCTATTATCAAAGCTACATATGAAGGCTCCAAATGTCACGTTGTGCACAGGGGAAGGTTGTCTGAGGAATTTGAGATTCAAAGTGGGGTAAGACAAGGCTTATTATTATTATATTATTATTATTAGGCTATTATTATTAGCGATGTGCTTCATGCAGCTTTGTCGACGGGAAACGGAGGAATTCGATGCTGACGATGTATGCTTACTCGTCCCCATAATTATGGACCTCCACCAAATGACAGCAGATGTGGAGAGGGAGGCAGGTGTCGTCGGGCTAAAAATTAATACGGCAAAAAACTAAAATTATCAGCATTGGGAACAAACTCATCGGCTCAAATATGCATTGCTGGACAACCGGTAGAGAGAGTAGAGGATTTCCAGTATCTTGGGAGTATTTTCTTGACCGATGGTGGAACCGAACTGGATATAGCCAACAGGATAGCCAAAGCAAAATCCGCGTTCGGGATGTTGTCCAAAATATGGCGAAGCAATGCAATCAGTTTGAGCACCAAAATAAAACTGTTCCGCTCCAACGTTGAATCCGTGCTGTTATATGGTTGCAGCACGTGGAGACTGACCACTACTATATCACCAGAAAGCTGCAAACGTTTGTTAATAGGTGCCTGCGCAATATCTTAAGGATTTTCTGGCCCAATCGTATCTCTTACAAACACCTTTACGAGAGAACGGGTCAGGAACCAATAGGCACAACCATCCAACGGCGGAAGTGGCAGTTCCGTAAGGGTGACAGCTGCATAGCGAACCATGCTATGCAATGGAATCCTCTAACTCAGGATGGCAGAAGACCTGGCGGTCCGAGGAGAACATGGCGCAAAACAGTCGAGAAGGGGGCACGGCAGTTAGGGAAAAGTTGGGGAGAACTCAGACACATTGCCAGAAACCGTACACGATGGCGCGTAGGCGTAGTAGAGGCCCTAGGACCCACAAGGGGATACAGGACATAAGTTAGTAAGTAGGCAATGAGAGCGTTCACTTCGGAGTGTCTCTGAAGGTAAAGCGTGAGCATTAGACTATCCCAGTCTGAGCCGTGTTTTAAACATTTATTCCACCCAGTCGAAGAGGAAATTACTTTAATTACGGTAGTTATAGGCTTTTTTCGATTAATTAATCCTTTAAGCGAAGGCTCCTGCAGAATAGAAATGGAAGCATGTACGAGTATCTGTATCTGACATGAGTTCAAGAATTGAAACAATTGTTTCTGATAGCAATTAAAGTATTGGCTTTATAAATACTGTGATGCTCGATTAGGACTATTGTCTATACCTAAACACAAATACGTAGTGCATTCTGATACCACCAGATCTATCACTAATACTAGCTACCCCAAATAAACTAATTGAGCCGGATGAAGCTATTATTGAAGAGGAATGCTGCGAAAAGACGAGAAGCTTTGCAATTTTTAAGGAATATATATATGGTCTGGCACCCAGAATAGGTAAATGTTGCATTACTCTGCCACATCTGTGAGGAGGGACCCGCAATTTTTGACCTTCAACCTTCAAAATAAAATAACATGATTCTAGGGGCTTAATTGCTGCTAGATAATCCGTGAATATGTTTTTATCCATAATAGATATTGTAACGAAGTGTTACAATTTGATCGCCTCTGTCCACAGCTGAATCACCATAAACAACAACATCTGGGGATGATCACACCACCCAAGCATGGCCACTTCTCTCAATCTCTCTAGTCAAGTTGTTTGCGAAAGTAAATTACATTCTGTTTTATAATTCACGTTTACTTTTTACAGAAATTTATATAAGAGAGAAATTGAGAAATGTGGTCAGCAGAGTTTGTTCAGCCGTGGAAAAGTACCAGGCAAGTATACTGCGAACAGTTTGTCCTAGGAGGTTCGGTTCCATTATATTGAACGCCTTTACCTCGCTGGTTGGGTGATAAATTTCAAGTCCGCTACTGACAATAGCTGGTCGGATGTCTTTATTACGTTTTTACCCGCCCAGGAAAAATACTTGTGGACTATTTTGATTTTTTAAGGTAAGCACGACCCTCCGGGAAAACGGGTGCACCGCGACCGGCGGTGCCCTCTGCAGAGGGTATAGCCTCTCAAGCTGGACTTGACACTCAGGCCTACCCAGAAAGTGGACCAGGCCATCGAACGGACTCCAGAACGAGCCAACAGTACCGAAGCCGGCCAGAGGATCTTCGCAAACCAGAAATCAGCAGAATTAACGCCTAACGAACCGGTCAACTAACTTAGAGCGGTCACGGTCAATAAAGCAACTCTTTCCCGAAGTTTAAGTGCGTTTCTTTGGGTTAATCCTGGAACCGGCCAAAACTAGTCAAAATATGGCGCGTACAACTAAGGCTTTAAAAAAAATCTGAAAACACATCCTGCGTGTATTTTCATGTGGTGAGGTAATTTACTTTAGCTTCCATTTCAAGAAAATTTGCAGTAACAAAGTTATTGAAGCTTACAGTTTTAAAATTTCCTATTATCATTCTTTCTTTGAGGAAGTTAAGTTCAAGGCTGATGTACTCAGTTGACGACGTAGTGAGTACAGAATTGTGGTGTTACGATGAAGCTTAGTAGAGCAAAATTTAACTTCTTTGAGTTTCTTGAGACTCAAAGCGATGTTTTATATGACCACGTATGGGATTAAAAGTGCAAGAAATGCCTTGCGTAGTTTGTTTTTCATGACCACAAGGCGCATACGGTGCCTAAATTTCAGTTTTAGTTTACTAGTGCACAAGATTTTCTTGGAGCTCTGATTTTTTTTTAAAAATTATTTTCTTTATTTCTAAAAAGAATTTCTAAATATATTTAGTACTAGCTGATCCGCGCTCGCCTTGCTTCATCCGCATTTTAGTTGACGCTAACTCAATTTTACTGAATGTAAACAAGAAAACCTCGTAGATACAGATTTATCTCAGTTTTGACTCAAACATAATCTACTGGAGCTAAAAGTTGATGTTCATTCCACGGCGGGTCGATGGGATTTTCTTGAATAGGTTACATCCTTACTTAATTCGAAATGACAGAATTAAGCGAAAGATGAAGCGAAAATGTATCTCAAGTATGTACCTAACATATAGTTTAGAAATCATAGAAATCGAATGAAAGACATTGTATCCTTTCTCTAATGCTGACTGAATATCCTCGGGGCATTGAAAGGAAACGACAAAAAAACCCCTGAAAAATCTTCACCACCCTTCCGATTCATAAGTCTAAACATTTTCACTTTTCATTCCACTTAATTTAATTTCAACCACACGCAGTACAAAAGAGAACACAAAACAAACGAAAACGAAACCAGGAAAGCACAGAAGAAAATACAAAACAAAAACCAGCAAAAGAGAGCTAAAAGTCCTGCAGCGAAATTCTGCGATACGTCGACAATTATTCTCCACTTTATCAACAGCACCGCACACACAACAAGCACAGTGAATACGTTAAGGGTCCTTCAATTACACCACCTCCCCCAACCTAGTCGTGGCTATTAGTCGTCCTGTGCCGGTTAAAAACCTTTTTTTTTCAAGGGCTACGCATATGCCTTCCTCGATCTCGTCACCGTCATCTGGCTGCTCTCGCTCAATTATTCTCCATTAATTTTTTTTTTGTCATCCTTCTGATGTTTTTTCGCGAATCCTTTTCTAACACAGCGAGTACAATGAGCTGAGTTCTCGTCTTAACGATAAATACTCATTCAACCGAGCATTTCTATTATCCTTGAATAACTGAGCGCAAGCAACAAACACTGGAGGTGGGTGGGTAACTTAACCAGCCCCACTGCTGATGGTACGTACACTACAAGTAGAAAGAGAAAGAGGAGCACAGTGCGAAAAGAATATATCCATATAGTCTTCCACAGGGAATCCTAACGAAGGAAATTCCTTTTATTGTAAACCATTTGCTTATCACATTCGACATGACGGCAATGGTGATGGTGCCAGTGTGCAATTTATCTACTGCTTTTGTTCAGTTTTTTTTTTCTGTTTACCACCCACTCTAGCTCGTTTTAAAATTTTTTTTTTTTTTGCTTCTTCGCTATTTATTTTTTGTTATCCTTGCTATTTATAACAATATTTGCGGTAGCTGTATTTTTTCTTTTAATGCATTGTTCCCTGGAGGAGGGATTGTTGTGTTATGGGGGAGTGGTGGTGGAGGTGACGGTGATTTCTTTCTGTTTGCCTTGCATTCGCTGCAGGACTCGTGACATTTCTGCTTGTCCCGTTTCGTGTTTTATTTAAGTTTCGTCCTTTGACAAAAAAAAATGTTTTCTTTATATTTTTCTTTTTCTATTCTTTTCTTATTATTGTGATTTGGAGAGTGCGAAATTATGAGAAAACATTCTTAACTTAATGGTGTTTTTTTCTTGTTCTTTTGTCAGTGTTCTTTGTCCTTTTGATTTACTTTGGTGTCTGGTGTTAAGGAGCGACTTCAACGTTGTGAACGCCCAGATGTAACAGAAGCGGATTTAATGGGTAATTACGGTTGGCTGGTCTTTGTTTTGATATTGATGGAGGGGTCGTTAAGAAGGTTTTTAAAGAAGTTTTTGAGAAGCACAGGATACGAACATGTTCCCGGTCTTATTTTTAAATTTATTGAATTTCAAAGAACCACTTGGAAGGTATTTTGTGAAAAAAGAGTCCGCGCATTACGCATGTGTTAAATCTATGTACAATATTGTACATATTTTTTCCGTTTTTAGCATTTTTTTTTTTTAAGAATTAAAATTTTAAGAATTTTGCTTGAAATCCAAATAATTTACAAACAAATAGCAACCCCTATCCCTCAAACTCGAAAAGCATGTTAAAATGCCTTCTATGTCGCTGGACTAATGTGGAATTCAAAAATGTTTGCTTTAGTAGCAGCTAAAAGTTAATATGATGACATCCAGCTCTTTTTTACTTACATCCTAGAGGTTTGACACAGTTCGATCGGATTCAAATTGGGCAGCTACAGAAATACATCTCCCACTTTACTCCAGAGGAATGTAGACTTTTAGTTTATGAGCAACTTTACAGGTTAATGGCCTACGTCTCTCGTGTGCATTACCCTCACCTCAGACCCGTACCTTTGGAGGATTTGAGTATAGTACCGTTAACGACGGTAGCCTCGTCGTTCTTAGGGATTAGAATTGCACACTCGTACCTTGATATTTGAATATGTGTATGTATGTATCCTTGTTATGAGGTCTATGAATATATGGATTATCACTACTGAGCACAGGCTTGCAGGTTTCGTCGTTTCTGATTTGGAGCTAGGACACCTTCCGTCCCTCAGCTCAACTCTTATCTTCTTCCTAAGAGTAAGCGTGAAGATTTAGGACCACTGATATGCCACCATAAATTAGTCAGCTCGAGTCCTACTCGGTACCACTGGCAGAGTCTGACAAAAGTCTCTAGCCAGCAGCACGATAGCTTCCCCCATCATTCCATCGTTGCGCCTGATAATGTACTAATTGCCTCGAAAATCCCTTCTAGGCCAAAGTGTTTGCTTCGCATATGATAAGCTAACAGTACCACATGGGAAGAAGACAACTTAAAGGTAGGAATATCTTGCCTCCCTCCAATAACGTACGAGTAAGTACATACTTAAATTCGTCCGACCCGACGCTTCTCAATAGCTGTTCTAAAAAAACGAGATACAGTACACATAGTTGAGGTAAATAATAAGATGGACCACCGGTAGATCCTACAAAATGTCTACAAACTACTGATGTACCGACTGCTTTCGTAAAGTTATTCGTACATTTCATTACAGGGCAAATGTTTGTAAGGCATCACACAGCAATTGTCCCTGCGATGTGGGGGTACCCCTTGCATCAGCTCCTTAAGGGTTTAATTTCCTCGAATCCCCTCTTAGTGAAGATTCGGCGTACTTTCATCGGCATCGAGAACGCATTAGCTGCTTTGGCACGAACAAAATTCCATTGCAAAAAATGCCTCGCAAAAGGATCATTGCGCTAAATATATGTATATATATTTATATTTAATTTTTATTCATTCCAACTTGAAACGAATTTCGTAATAATTAATGACACTGGTCAACAAAAAAATGTTTTTCTTGTATACCTTGGCATAACATTGTTTAAAATATGTCTGTAAAAAATTAATGAAACATCCACATTATTAGAAAAATCTGTTTATTTAAAAAAATGATAATGCATGAACATTTTTAGATATTAATTTTTTTTTTTTATTCTGAAGAGTTTTTGATGCGTTTTGGTTGTCTTTTATACAAGTATGGTGGATGATCTCATTTCGCAGTCCAACAAAACTCTGCGAGCATTCTCGACGACCATTTTCCTTGATATCACCATTATGTCTTGGTGAAATTTCTCTCCACGCTCTTCGCTTACTGCACAGTTTTTCATGGAAGAACTTCAAATGGGAATCAAGGAAATGAATCTTAAAGGACATTTTGCATCCCAAGCTTTTGTAGTTTTGTAATAGCTTAGAAATGATTTCCTTATAGTTTGGTGACTTTGTATTGGCTAAAAAATGTTGTGTCACTTCAACAAAAGAAGCCATGCATTTTTTTTCTGTATATTTAATTTGTCATTTAATTTGAGTCCTTCATGACCTATTTTATATCTGGCACTATAAGAATGCCTTCTTTTAATTTAGCTTCGCTCAGTCTGGGGAACAAAGTTTTTAAACAGAGAAAACCTTCTCCAGTTTTGTCCATGGCTTTTACAAAGTTTTTCATAAGTCCCAATTTTATGTGTAAGGGCAGCAAAATGATGTTGTTTGGCTCTACTAACGGGCTTTGAGCAATATTTTTTGTCCAGTTGAATAATTACTCGTCCTTGGCCATTCCTAGCTCTACTACCCTACTCGCAAAGAAAACACCAGTATTTTGTGTGGCCGCCCTGCACACCAAGCAATATTCCAACAACTTTAAGATATGAACATATTTTCCAAGAAAGATGGTCATACTTAATTGTCTCGATCAAATTTTTTATATTAGCATAAGTTCCTTTAACATAGACCCCATGTGCTATGTGTACAGAAGGAAGGTCATTTCCATTATGCAAAAAGAGTGCTTTCAAACTTAATTTAGATGAACCAGTAAATAGTCTCCATTTGTCTGGTGAATAGTCATAGCCCAACTTGCTCATAAGCCCCATCTACATTACTTCCATATACAAGGTCACTTTCTTCTTCAAAGAAATAAACAAATTCAGCATCGCGTTGTCGATACTCTAAAATTTGTGTACTTGGATGAAGTGGGCGCCGTAGCGTAAGTGGTAAGTGTGTCGGATCACTACGCATGAGGTTCCAAGTTCGAATCCCAGAAAACACCAAAAAGTTTTTTCACGGTCCCATCTCTCGCGAGCGTATGACAAACATCCGAGAGTATTGTTGTCACGAAAAAGCTTCTCAAATCGCCGTTCGGAGTCGGCATTAAATTGTAGGTCTCTTTCATTCGTGTGAAAAATATAACGCACACAACATGAGTGGTTGCGAGAAGCTAGGCCCTGGCACTTTAAAGAGCTGTTGCGCCAAATATTTGCTTTTTTTTTTTTATGAAGTAAACTCTATTGCTTGGGTCTTGAGCCCAAGAGTTCAGCTTGAGCTTTGGACAAACCAAGATCTCGAACCAAATCATTCAGATCACTTTGAAGTAATAAATGCGGTTCATTTTCATTTACAACGAAATCCTGTGATTGAGAAGAAGTTAGTGTTGAAGTTACTGATCCAATTTTGCTTCTATTTTCTTCTTCATAATTTTTTTCCAATGAAGGCCGCGGTGAAGAATGTCTTCAGTAAAGAAGTGGCTTAGATACCGATTTCACATTTGGATACACAATTTTATTTCTTGTTTTATACGAAAATCCTTTCAGTTTCGTTAAACAGAAAAAACAATCACTCAAATGGTATTTTTGTTCCCGCCAAATTACCGGTTTAGAGAAAGGCATTGATGGATGGGTACCTTTTAACCAACCTCCTAAATATCCTACATATCTTCGACAAAAAAAGCTTGGAGTTCAAGATTTACTAATTTTCTTTTTCACTGTACTATGTTGAATGTACATAGTTATAGGTACATCGTCTATTTAAACAAAGTTATCGTTAGTTCCTTAGTGAAAGTAGTTATAATACTCCTACGCGATAAACGACCACCAGACCAATGTCAAGTATACAATTTGTCGCATATTTGGATAATTCGAAGTAGTAAACTATTTTTGATATTTTTCTGTTAATACTTATGCATGTACGATTCAAAAAATGTATAATTTAATTAACGGCAAAAATCGCATTGAACAGTGTAATTGGTAATAAACTTCAAGCAAGCATTTGAAAACATAAAAAAAGCAAATGGACTTACGATTACAATTAATACACATACCGAAAGAACGATTCAATATTAGCATATTCGATAGTAAATAACCATTTTTTAAATTTATTTACAAAAGAGTGAAGAAAATGAGTTCGTCTAATAGCAACCGGAAGTTAATTAAAACATTAAGGCGCAGTAAAAGTAAGAAAATGAGAAAATTTGGTTTTACTTGTGACTGGAACGTTGACCAATACTAGGCTATTAACGCGTAAGCTATAAGAACTAGAGCTCCTATTTGGAGTGTTACTACTTTGCTTAAAGAATTCTATGGAAGTTCGAGTACACTAAGCCGAGGAAATTAAAGTAAAAGGACTGTAGTCAGAAACCAGACTTCTAATTTGATCTATGCCTACGGAGCAAGTATTGTTTCTTTGAAGATTTTCAATTTGAGGATTTTTATCAATTTTGACAGTAAAATCCTCAATACCCTTCATTCGAACATTCGTGTGCTTATTTGTATTTATCTATATGCACCCAACTACAGCCCCTAAGCCACTGAACCCATTTCTTTAAATTCCATGGCAAGGATCAGTGTGAGCGCCGCGTAAGTGGCTAGTGTGTCGGATCACTACGCATGAGGTTCCAAGTTCGAATCCCAGAAAATACCAAAAAGTTTTTTCACGGTCCCACCTCTCGCGAACGTCTGACAAACATCCGAGAGTATTGTTGTCACGAAAAAGCTTCTCAAAATCGCCGTTCGGATTCGGCATTAAAACTGTAGGTACCTTCCATTCGTGTGAAAAATATAACGCACACAACATGAGTTGTTGCGAGAAGCTAGGCCCTGGCACTTTAAAGAGCTGTTACGCCAAATATTTGTATTTGTAAGGATCAGTGTTGGTACAATTTTCATCGCAGCCACAACGATAATGGCAGTTTATTTAAGATCGGTTTTGGAAAAAATACGATTTTTTTGACAATCCCTCAAATGATTTTAAATTTCAAAGTAAAATAATGAAGTCTGCACTAAGCGAATTACATATTTTCCTAAGCAGAGCTAAACAGTAAGCTAGTAAGACAGTAAATTAATTGGATCTTCCAAAATCTCAACGGAATTTCTCTGAAATTCTCCTCATAAGCCAAGTACATATGTATCTTGGAACTTTCTTCGATGTGAAGCTTACTCAAAAGCAGAACATGGAGAATGAATGAAAAAATGCTGTATACATTCTACGCATTCAAGAAAACTGTTGGTAAACGTTGAGACCTGCATCCGTGCATAATCCACTGGATTTGCGATCGTGAGACCCATAAATACCAATGAACAACTTGTATGGTCGAATGTAGCAAACAAATCAGCTACTTTGATAGCCTTGCAGATGTACATAGATTATCATGTATCAATATAGAAAACAAAGCCGCAAGCACGACTAGAAGTAATGCTAAATCCTTTTCCTCTAGGTGAATCCCAGGATCTTGGAAGCAAAGCTTCTATGGAAACTGATCTAAACTTCACAGATACAGAACAATTGATTTGGATAGTAAAGGATTATGTCATGACTTACATAGATTTCTGTGAAAATTACTCCAGTCTCACACACGGAAGGTTGTATCCAAGGAATTCGTTCAAAACAAAAAATTTCCATTAACAGATACCATATTCTACATTTTTGTCGAAATCTGTAACCTTACCTTGCTTAATAATTGGTTTTCAAAAAGTTAATATTTCTTGCCAAATTTATTATTTCAACCAAATTTCTCATATACATACAAAGGGCATACAAAGGGCTCGTTTAAAAACGCATGTTACTTTATATTTTGTAGCAAATGCTCCATTTTATGCGTCGTTTTTACAGCAACTAAACGTTGAACACATATGGTATTATGGGCGCCGTGGCGTAAGTGGTTAGTGTGTCGGATCACTACGCATAAGGTTCCAAGTTCGAATCCCAGAAAATACCACAACGTTTTTTCACGGTCCCACCTCTCGCGAGCGTCTGACAAACATCTGGGAGTATTGTTGTCACGAAAAAGCTTCTCAAATCGACGTTCGGATACGACACTAAACTGTAGGTCCCTTCCATTTATGTGAAAAATATGACGCACACAATATGAGTGGCTGCGTGAAGCTAGGCCCTGGCACTTAAAGAGCTGTTGCGCCAAATATTTCTTTTTTTACATATGATATTATGAAAACGCAGATCGCCTTGCATTGGATATAAAAAGCGGATATGTGCAGATTTGAAAACAAAACTGTCTAAAATGCTTGCTTAAATTAATCGAAATTTAATTACGTTTATGAACGTGTTTTGGGGAGTTTTCAAAATATTTATTTTTGAAAAAGTATACATCTTTAGGGTTTTGAATCCGAGTCAGTGGCAAACAAACGTCATGAAGGTGCAAGTATGTCCTCTATTTTTATCACTTTTGTTAGAAAATGCGACTGTTTCACACTAAAAATAGTTCCTTTCTGTTTACTTACCCTACAACTAGAAGGCAATACTCTTTAAGTAACCAAATTTGGACATGTATATACCATCATTTCATCGGTCATTTTTGTGCAAGGGTCTGGGTAATTATTCTCTTTTCCATCCGGGCTTGTATAGAAACTTAAGAAGTATTTATACTTATTATGGTTATGCCCTTAAAAAGTCCAAATAATACTCGAATATTTACAACCTTCTTTTGTTTTTCTTTCCAACAAAATGCATAATATTACTCATACGCCACAGTGTGCCGATGCACTCATATATAATTGAAAGGACATGTACTGTATCCATACCAAACGGTCTACTTTGCTAAGCAGAGCGGTATACAAAGTACTAAAAGCAGGCCACTGAAGCCACACCATAGCAGAAAATGTTCTCTGGTAAAGAAAGAAATATAGATTGAGGCTGTATGAATTATGGTTCCATCATTGACTCAACCTAACCCAAAACCTACATATTTCCAAAGCAAACAAACACACAGTCTAATGTTACATATCATCGGTAAATCGGCAAACTGGATGTATAATAAGAGTGTGTGCAGTATGCAATTTATGGAGCATTACGCACGCGAATTTCATTCCTTACCAATGAATGGAACGTAAATTTGAAGAAGGAAGCATTCATAGACGGAGCGATACAAGTACAGAGAATAAATGATGACACAGAAGTTACTTGAAATTGCGCTCGAAATCTGCGAGTTACACTATATTTACTCTATGAAGGGGTAATAGATTCCAGTTCAGTTAGAAGGAAATTGAATGTTTGCAGTGATATTGTATTTTTGTTTGAATTTCCAAGAAGTATTTAATAATTGAATTGCAGTATAGAGGGTAGCAGTCTCAAAAAATAGCAAGATACACATATATTTTACTTCAGAGAATGTTCTTCGGAATTTTCTGTCTGACTCCAATTTGGGGATTCGGAAAATAGCTAATGCTTCTGCTTTTTTTTATATTCCCTTGATATTAATGCATCATAGGTTTGAATTACATAACATTACGAAAGCAGACAATTTTCTTAACTTCATGTGTATAACCAAGGCTGGGAGAGCTGGCCGACTCTAACTCTCTGCACCTGAGTATTGAAATTTACTTTACTTATTTCCTCACAAAAATCTGTCCAGCTACAGCAATCGAGGTATCTATCGACCATTAATTGTGCAAATTACGAGCCATTCAGCGGCTATCTCGTTACAGTGAACGACTCCATGTACCGGTACCCACCAGAGAGTTTCATTGTGGTTCGCAGTGAGTTTCCAGTACATGGGAGCATTACATGATTGGATTTATGGATGAGATGGGCTTAATGGCCTCTTGTCTGTCTATATACTTGGGATACATTGCCATGGTCTTATTGGCGAACCAATATCGAGTTCTATATAATAGAGGTAGATAGGGATAAATTGTCAATATCTGTTTCTAATTTCGGCAATCTTGCAATGGTGGCTCATTTCAGTCGCTCTCCAGTAGTTTGAACGCAAGAGGAAGACCCTTTTCGCGGCTATATCTTTTATGTGCAGGTCAATTGGTTTTGGAAGTTTGAAGGACTGCGGTAGTATTAGTTCTAATGACGACAGTTGTGCTTATGCATCCTTAACCGCTGAACCCACATTCGCCCCTTTTTTCGCAGCTTGCTGATCTTTTCCATTATTTCAATATCGTCAGCATACGCGAATAGTTATAAAGGCTTTTAAAAGGACTCTATCTCTAATGTTTACTTGGGAGTTTTGTACAATCGTAAAGAAATCACATATTGCCGCGTTTGCTTGTGTTATGTATTTTCTGGCGTTAAAGCTTTTGACGATGTCGAGCTTAGCAAATTTTGTAAAAGTATGTATTGCTCTATATACATACATAGTTCCTTTCTACCTATACAGACGTTACGTTCTTCTCTTAAAATCAGTTTGAAGCTTTCCAGAACCTGCCCTAATGTATATATTTAATCTCTGTGAGACTTTTCTGTCATAAAGCCGCACAATGCACAAATCTTATTTGAGTTCACATAGTGTGGCAGATAATAAATTTTATGCGATTAGAGGCTCCCCTTTCTTCAGGATCAGACAAACATTATTCAAAGACAAACAGTAGGCTCGGAGTGATGGTACTGGTTATTTTCTTTGACGTTGGTCGCATAAAACTCGAGAAAAACTTCTGCAGTTTCTTGCGATTGCACTCCCTCCTTGGCAATCACGCGTCAATGTTACACACTCTACAGTATAAAAAAAAATGCGTTAATCATGATCTAATCAGTTTGGTTGATATACATACTGTTGAACTGGGCAGATAAATGCAATATCTTGTAAGGTTAGCCTGCTTTCAGAGAAGGTGTCGGACCGCTTATATTTTCCGGCACTGTTTCCAAGCAAATCGTCCCTTACAATTTGTGGGTTATCATCATACCACCTACATTTATCATACGTCATGACGAGGAACTCACAAAAGTAATTTTTGATGACGTCGTCCTCATTCTCTGTGGGGCGTGAGATCTTATTAGGCTGATATTGATCAAATTTTTCTTAACGCAAATTGTTATCAGATGTTTGTTTTCTCACATTAAGCTCAAATGTTTGTCGCCTAAGCTTGTGTCTGACTACAAATATGCAGATTAACTTTGCTCCTGTTTCTTCCATGTCTCCGTTGCAGCTGTTACAGCTCCTCATCCCTCTTTTATAGTCCCCGTTTCATCTAACTGTAGTAGTGTAAGTCATTCCCTCGTTATTTGGATCAGAGCAGCCTGAACTGCTAAGGGTACAAATATTTCACGCACAAAACTGAATTTCCCTGTTCTCATGAATAAACGAGAACAAACAAAATAGGAATAGGAATGGAGGGATGAGAGGGAGAGAGCGTGCAGGAATCGCGGAATAATGATGAAATGCAACAAAGCAGCAACTTCATCGTTGCGATGGAAGCCAAGTTGTCGATATAAACACATGGAAATAACGGATTTTATTTTCGTACGAAATAAAATACCAAGTAATCTCATCTGACTTCATATAATAAAATAGTACATTTTGGGTGTGTATTTGAACGCGCATCAAGTTAAAACTACTAACCCAATCAGTATGAATTTTTCAGCAAAACATCGGGCTTAACAAAGAGAAGGACCAATATTTATTTTATTGCAATCGGCTTACTCATTAACAACAAGTCTCCATGAGACATATTTACTCCAGGCTTTATGTCAGACTTCATGTCAGAAATTTTTATATTTTTATTTGTTGGGCAAATTTTGGGAAGACGTTTGATTTTCAACCATATCGCGTACGAGTAAGCAATGACCAATTCTTGCTTGACACCGAGTCACCGCGAGACATGTTTATTTCAGACTTCATGTCAGGCACCAATCAGCCATGTTTTCTTTGTAGTAAAGCTCAAATTGACAGTCCCTATCAAATTTCAGGGTTTATGTCCACAGAGATGGCAAGAAATAAAAGCAGAAATCGATTTCATTTCATTAATTCTTTCAAGAAATTTGCGGTCACTATCGAAAATTTCGATTGCTTAACATATTTCTTAAAATGAATTATTTCCAGTGGAGACCAAGGGTAAGGGGATCTACGGAAAAATTAGAAAATGTGTTGAATTTTACATCACTAAAAGATAATTATTCAGCCCTAACTCAATAATGGCTTATCGGATTGAAATCAAAAAAATATGTAGATTTAGTACTGCTACTTTAACTTCCCCCCGATTAATTTAAGATGTAAAACATCCTCCAGCGTTGTCCTGAAGCTGAGCATGTTTAAAACAATTATTTAAATCATCGCCCACAATTTTCCTTCCGTGGAGACCACTGCCAGCAGTCATGCAGCAGTGGGTATCGTCGCAATAGTGTGTGTGTAAGTATGTGCGCGCTCTAATGTTTGAAATACACAATACAACTGTTGTACCAACGGTTTGACAGCTTTGGTGTTGTATACGATAATTGTATCCACACAACCGACCGCTGTACCGATATCGCATGGTCGCATGGTCTTGACGGTACAACCTTTGTCACATGCACAGATTGTATGGACATTATGTGGAGTGCATGTGTAAAGTAAAGTACGCGTCCAACGAGTTTCTGGAGAAACTATCAGTTGCATTCAACTATATTTTCGACACGGGTGAAGTGCCATCCAGCTTCAGGAGGAATATCCTTTTCCCTTTACACATTTAAAAAAGGAGATACCAACGGCTGGTCAAACGGTAGTGCATGCGATCATATGAAAACACAAGCGTTTTCACTCAGCTGAGGCCTAATAACTCCTACTCTCAACCTCCACGCGGTGACAGCCGGGTGCCTAGTAACTCAATCCAAGAGATGGATAACCAACCCCGTTTGGCGGATTCTTGGTGGCAGCAGATGAGAGAGGGGGGGGAGAGTGCTTTTTTCACTAGAGCACTTCTTCCTGTTCCAGGCGGCAGCGGACGAATTCCCTAGACGGAGCCAACGGTGGCGTCTATAGTTCCAGTTAGGCTGAACTTAGTGAATACCTTGGCGAGCTGCTTCGACGTATTTGGATCACAGGTCGGTAAGGAATTTCCAATGTTGGTCAGGACATTGGAATAGAGATGGTGGCGGAGGAGCCCTTAATGGGCCAACGGCAGCGCTCATACTCCCGTAGTGGACTACTGGCACCGGTGTACCCGGCCCCTCGTCCTAGGGGAATAATTAAGGAACTGGCCCTCCAGGTTGGGGGTTGTGCCGTCGGGGTAACTTCCCTACCACGTAAAAAGCGCATGGTTCCGAAACAACCAAAAGCCTCGGATAAGGATGACTCAACTAATGACGACCCCAGCAAACGAAATAAGGACAACGACCTTCGGATCTGTACGTGGAATGTTCTATCCCTTTACAGACCACGTGCAGCCGAACAACTAGCAGAGGCCCTAGACTGCTATAAAGCAGATATTACCGCCATCCAGGAAGTGCGATGGGATGGGCCGGGCAAAAAGAGGATGAAAAACTGTGACATCTACTACGGTGATTGCTACAGAGGCAACAGGCAACGCTTATTCGGATGCGGATTTGTCATACGCGGCAGACTTAGGCAAGAAGTCTTAAGCTTCCGACACGTGAGCGAGCGTATTATGACTATTCGGATCAAGGCTAAATTCGCTAACATAAGCCTAATATGTGTTCATGCCCCCACAGAAGAAAAGGACCCTGCCACCAAAGAGTGTTTCTACGAGCTCCTCGACAAAACATACGAGCAATGTCCTAAATATGGCGTTAAAATCGTACTGGGCGATTTTAACGCCAAAATAGGAAAGGAGGACGTCTTTGGTAGGGCAGTCGGTAAGCATAGCCTGCACGACACCACGTCTGATAACGGACTAAGGCTAATTGATTTCGCTGTGGAGCGAAATGTCACCATAGCAAGCAGATGGTTTCCTCATCTCGACATTCATAAGCAGACATGGCGGTCCAATGATCATGTCACGATCAACCAAATTGATCATATTGCGATCGACGCAAGGCATGCCTCCAGTATTCTGGATGTCCGGACCTTCCGAGCGGCCAACATAGACTCGGATCATTACCTTGTTGTAGCCAAGATACGAATGCGGATATCCCAATTTGAGCAACAAAGAAGAATTACTGTGAGAAAATTTAACGTCGAAAAGCTACAATCGCAAGAGACCGCCAGACTCTTCGCTGAACGCGTATCCCGAAATCTCTCAATCACGCCTTTGCCGCCAGCATCAAGTACCGAAGACCAGTGGCAACGCTGCCAACATGCCATCAGAAACGTCGCGACTGATGTGCTGGGTCCCGCTCGCCCACCACCGCGAAACCCCTGGTTTGACGAAGAATGCCGGCGAGTGCATGCAGCAAAACAAGAGGCATACAAAGCGGCGCTGCAAAGGAAGACGAGAGCTGCTCGTGAGCTCTACGAGCAAAAGAGACGGGAAGAACATCGGTTTCTCCAAAAGAAGAAGAAAGAGCATGAGAAGCGCGCGTTTGAGAATATCGAGAGTTTATACTCTAGGAACAATGTACGAAAGTCTTACCATAAGGTAAAAAGAACGTGTCAGAGAAGCAATACCCGTACAGAAACCTGTAGAGATGAAAATGGAAACCTCATAGTAGAATCACAGTCGGTGCTGAGAATATGGAAAAACTACTTCTGCAGACTGTATAACGGCGACGAAGACCAACATCCCGCTGTCAGGCAGAATGAACCATTCAACATAGACGATGATAATCAAAATTTCCGTCCACCTGACCAAAACGAAGTGAGGATAGCAATATCCAAGCTAAAGTCCAACAAGGCTGCTGGACCTGACGGCTTACCGGCCGAACTTTTCAAGGCAGCTGGTGATGAATTGGTGGAGTGCATACACCAACTCATCTCTAATATTTGGTCAGACGAGTGTGTGCCTGATGAATGGAATCTCAGCATCGTTTGCCCGATCCACAAGAAAGGAGACCCCCTCAACTGCGCCAATTATAGAGGCATCAGTCTCCTCAACATCGCATATAAGATATTTTCTGCGATATTGTGTGAACGCCTGAAACCTTTTATGAACAGCCTGATTGGACCATATCAGTGCGGTTTCAGGCCAGGAAAGTCAACCATCGATCAAATCTTCACACTTCGACAGATCCTGGAGAAAACCCAAGAATTCCAAATCGATACTCACCACCACTTTATCGATTTCAAGGCCGCCTATGACAGCATCTATAGAGAAGAGCTTTATAGAGCCATGTCTAGTTTTGACATCCCTACCAAACTTGTTCGTCTATGCAGGCTGACGATGGAGAACGCTCGCTGCTCCATCAAGGTCGGTAATGACCTCACCGAGACCTTTGATGTCAAAAAAGGCTTTAGACAAGGTGACGCGCTGTCATGTGACTTCTTCAATATTATACTTGAACGGATTGTGCGGAACTCACAAGCCAACACCGGAGGCACAATCTATTACAAGTCTGTACAACTGCTTGCATACGCCGACGATATAGACATTATCGGAAGAACTCAGCGGGCTGTCACCGGTGCGTTTGCAAGCATTGAGGCGGAAGCGGCCGAAATGGGTTTAGCGATAAACGAGGGCAAAACCAAGTATATGCTGTCAACAAGAAAGGAAAGCCAACACCGACGAATTGGACAAAACGTCACCGTGGGCAGCTATAACTTTGAGGTAGTAAGGGACTTTGTCTACCTTGGCTCTGCTATAAACTCTGAGAACAACATCAGCGCAGAAATCAAACGAAGAATAACTCTTGCCAATCGCTGTTTTTTGGGCTTATAAGGCAATTCAACAGTAAAGCCCTATCTCGAACAACTAAGGAGACTCTATATAAGACCTTGATCATCCCAGTCCTACTTTACGGCGCTGAAACATGGACTTTATTAAAAGAGGATGAAGATATCCTTGGTCGCTTCGAGAGAAAAATTCTTCGTAAGATTTTCGGTCCCGTTTGTGTTCACGGGTTTTGGAGGAGAAGATTCAATCACGAACTATACGAGCTGTACAGCGACATCGACCTAGTCAAAAAACTGCGTATTGGACGTCTGAGATGGCTAGGACATGTAGAGCGAATGGACACCAACGCTCCGGCCCGCAGAGTCTTCGAATCTAATCCCGAGGGACGACGCAGTAGAGGGAATCATCGTCGTAGGTGGCGCGCACAAGTTCAAGGGGACCTCGACCAACTTGGAGTGCGCAACTGGAGGCAATTAGCTAAAGACCGAGCTAAATGGAGAGGCTTGGTGGTTGAGGCCCAGGTTCACCCCGAACTGTAGCGCCACCTAAGTAAGTAAGTAACGATTGAATAAAATGTCTGGTTGTACGACAATCGTACGCAGATTGTATAATGTGTATGATGCATACAACAGTTGGGCCGATGTCGTTACGGCACAAGTCGGTACGGCGGTTGTATCGTGTATTTCCCACTTAACGTAATCCCTTCATCATCATGAGCACAAACAGTATTTTGTTCATCTCAAATATTTTCGAAAGTATACATGTATGGTATACACTTACTACACTGTTTCAAAGATCTGCTGCACTTAGACCTCGAATTCTCAGTGATAGGGCAAATTTTAATACACATAAACTTTCCCTGAGAAAGACAGATCATAACAGTGAAAACCGCATCCGAATTGGTTCAGTGGTTCTCGAAATTAGCGTAGTCATACAGTCAGATGCATTGCGGGGACTTTATTTTGTACTGTGTAGTGATTAAAGTGCTTTAGGGATACTTTAACCGATAAAATATTTGTTTATGATGATCGGAGGATTTCTAAGCTCTTAAAATACCATGTAACCAGCAGTGTTGGAATGTCTATGACATTTTCTACTTAAGTTCATACCAACCCCCATTACATACTCACGACTCAATATCGTCAAATTGATTCTACCAATATATGCATTTCCAAGAATCATTGTGATAAAAGTTAAATTGAATTTAAAATTGAATTCTAAATCCTTATCTCTGGCATTCGTAAAGACTCTAATTTATGTGTGCATCGGATAATCCCTGCATAGAATACAATATAGTATCGAATCCAATCGCCTGGAAATACATTATTTTGCTTTGATTGGATGATGCAGAGAAATTGCTCAATCACAACCTCCGTGACGTCAACCTGTAGCAATTTGCAAAATTAGTTATCCTTACGGTTGGCTTAAATAATTCACTCAACATACCTCACATACTGCAGATGTTCTGTGGTTGTAAGTGACTGAATGTTCTTCAGAATGCGGAAAACTCACCTAAACCCTCACCACACCAACCTACCTTAAGCATACTTGAGCTTGGGCATCTTGTGTGTGTCCTCTCTCACACGTGCTGTAATCCCCGTCCTTGTATTTTATTCACCAATCAAGATTCACAAACTATCAACACCCAGAAGGCCGACCAAGTGTACATCATCAAGACTGAATCGATATGCTAATCGGAGGTAGCAGGATATCTGCATACGGATCACTTTAGATTTTCGATTAATCCTTTTGGCATTCTGAAGGAATGAAAATTACTCTCACCGGTTGGGCGTTAATAATTGATCGGATGTGAATCCTTAAAGTATTATTATGGCAAAAAAATTCCTCTTCCACTTGCCGGATTTATGCGCTCTAATGGAGTTTAGTTTAGGAGGCTTCAGGTCCTTTGTGAATGTATTCAGGTGAATCGTTTGTCAATCAGTTTCTGTTCTTCTTTTTCCTGTACTTTGGCGAAAAATTGTAAATCAATCCTTGGAGAGAGGCGGAAAAAATCTACAAGACAAAGAAAGGATAAGAAAATAACTTTATCCTGTGTGCGCTTCGCAATGGCGTTCTTGTGCCCAAATCTCTCCCGGGTAATCCAATCTGTGGTGTGGTGCAAAGTACCAGCATTCACCTGTCTTCCGATTCACTTGGTAGAATCTTTGTATATCTTTTTTTTTTTTTTTGTTTTGTTTGCCCGGAGATGCTGCTATATGGTATGAACGACAACGATGGTGGTTTCTTCCGCCGAATTCTTGCGAGCGCGGTAAATTTCAAGGTTCACTTGGGAAATAAATCAAAGGAGGGCGTGTGAATCGACAGCCCCCACCACCATCGTATAAAATCTATCACAACAGAACCGGTGCGGCATCTGAACCTGTGTGAAATCTTTGAAACACGAAAATAATTGAGTTTTCGTTCAATTTGACTTCCTTTGCGAATCATTTCCACGAAACTGCGTTGGCACGTTGCTGGCACTGGGACTTGGGAGGTGCCTTGTGCTTCTCCCTGCCTCGAATGTCTAGTGATTTTATATCAAGATATCTTCCGCATCCTTTAACGGTGAGTTATTATGTTTGCTAAATCGAATTGACAAGGATATTTCTTTCGTTTTTCGTTTGTTCCAGAAAGAGAAAGAAAGTGCAAAAGGCAATTTATGAATGTGTCCCATGGGAGAATTGAAAGAAGATTTACTTCCAGGTATCAGTAGATGAAACTTCGAGGTTTATGGGTTCGATGAGGTTGAATGATTAGCTTTACTGATTTAAAGGGCTAAGCCATTTTTCTACCATCGTTTCTGTAGGTGAAGAGTGAATGTCCCTTTAGTTGGAAGTTTTTTGTTTCCTTTTATACAGTAGAAAATTACAAAGGAGATAGCAAGTTGTCTTTTGAAGTTTATGGCAGTAATTCAGTGCTGTCGTCTGATGTTGAGGACTTTGCTATTCTGCTCAGAAAATTGACGGCAATGATTTGAGTTGCTTTCCAAGTGAGCCGTCTGATCAGCTTGTGATTTCATTTAGTCCTCCTCTTATTTCCTGAAATTCAATTTCAATCGTAGGAGATTAGTGGTTTCTCTTTCAATTTTTTTATTTGATGTAATTTTAAACCAATTCTAGAGTAATAGTGTGTAATGTAATAGAGTTTTTTTGAAATCATTTTGAGGGTGGTAGATCCGAGAATAAGAGAAGTTTAGGGATCTAACTTCACCGTGTATTCCTGGATGCGAATGCTTTGGAAGCTAACAATTTATTCTTCTTTTTTCTCCGTAAGAAACTATATTTATTCGACCTTTCATATCGTCTCTTTATTATTTATTATTATTTTTTATTTAGATCCTTTAACCCCTCGGGGGCAACTCAACTGTTCTGCTTCAAGTTTGTGTAGGGCGTCGCTATTCTGCCTGCCTGGGAGAGCAGATTCCACTGCATGGCGTATTTCGCAATGGAATTGTCTCCGCGCCATAGGGTGTGTCCAATTTATTGCCACTTTCCCCTTCGTATAGTGATGCGTATACGTTCTTGGCCCGTTCTCGTATAAAGTTGTTCGTTGAAGATGCGGTTCGGCCAAAAAATCCTTAAAACATTTGCTCCTTAAATACTTGTTTCCGAAGATTTGCAGCTTGTGTGTGTTAATAAATAAATAAATAAATATTTGTCGCAACAAGCTCTTTAAGTGCCAGGGCCTAGCGTTTGAGTGTTAATGGTGTCCACCTTCCAAGTATTGCACCCTTAAAGCAGCACCGATTCTATGTTGGAGCGAAATAGTCGCAGCTTGGTTCTTAAACTGATAACATTACTTCTCCAGATTTTGGATAGCATTCCGAACGCACCCTTAGCCTTCCCGATTCTGCTGCACACATCCAGTTCGGTGCCACCGCGATTACCCGAAACCACACTTCCTAAATAAAGAAAGTTATCAACTTTCTCGACTTCCTGTCCGGCAATGGTAAGTTGAGCGCGGGTATTAGAAGTACTCAGGGCTTGTGTTTTAGCCCCACTTTGTATGCCTCAGTTTCTAGATTTTGGGCCATCAAATGAATATCCATTATCCGATGTTAAAGTAGACAAACATCGTTAGCGTAATCTAGGTGTTTAAGGTAAGATGTCATAGTCCAGCGAATTCCATAGTTGCCTTCCGTCAATGCTGCACGGAGTACATAGCTGATAACCACCAAAAACAATAGTGACGACAGTATGCACCCTCGACGTACGCCACTTTGGACTTCAAAATCTTCCGACACCTCATTATTGTGTAAAATGTGACACTTACCACCCTCGTATGTAGCCGTTTTTCTGGGATACCTCTTCTGCGCAAGGCCAACCAGATATCATTTCGACTCAAGCTGTCGAAAGCCTTCTCGAAGTCAATAAACAGCAAATGTAGCGGAGACCTGTACTCAACGTATTGTTCGATTATGATCCGTAAGGTATTTATGTGGTCAATGCAGAAGGATCCAGCATGAAAGCTTGCCTGTTCGACGTCCAAAGTTGAATCTCAATGCTCTTTGATTCGCTCCAGAATTATTCGAGCTGTTATTTTGGCTACGGGCGGAAGAACGCAAATACCTCTCCAGTTTTCGCATTCCGTCAAATTTCCTTTTTTCTGAAGCTTAATCATCATCCCCCTATTCCACTCCTGCGGAAATTGTGCACTATCCCAAGCTCTCCGTATTAGAGGGTGTAGCAAATATGCCGATGTATTTGGCGCCGCTTGAAATAGTTCGACAGGGATGCCATTAATACCCACCACCTTGTTCTTCTTGAGGGACTTTATTGCTGTTATTAGTTCGGTTTTACTGAGAGGTATGGTGCGAATTCGGAAATTTGTTGCTTCAAGCTGCTCATTGCAATTCGAGGTCACACTGCCATCGTCTAAGTGGTTTAGCACTGTCGCATAGTGTTCTCTCCATCTAGTGAGCTGGTCCTCATCCGAGATGAGAAGGTTACCGTCTAGGCTCTTCACTGAGTGTTGTTTGAAGTTACAACCACCAGTGAGCCCCTTAGTGATGCTATAAACAGTCCTACTATCGCACCTGCTTGCTGTTTTTTAGCCCTTGAAGCCAGTGAGTTGATATACTGACGTTTGTCACGTCTCACACTACGCTACACTTCTATCTTCTTCGGACGGTATTGAGCTTCTAGCCCGGCTCTCTCTACTGCTGAGGCTGTTGCAGTCCGAACTTCGATTAATGTACGCTCATCGATCCGTCTTCAGGTGTCTGCAGATAGCCATGTGCGATGGTTTTTCTGCCGTTGGTTGCAGACCAACCAAAATTTATCCTGTTTTGTGGCGCAGGAGGCTCGCCATTCGTTCTCTTCCGTTCGCAATTTCCAGAGAAATTCCCATATGGCACCACGAGGAGGTGGAAGTAAGACTTACTAACAGAGCTGCAAGTTGTTCGGCTACAGTGGCTCTTTCTCGTTATGTAGCGCACCAACACCTATCGGGAGATACTGCCTTTATTAGTCGTTTACCATATCGTCTCTTAAGCCATACCAAATTAGATCCTTAAGGATCCTTCAGCCACAGCTACAGCTAACTCTCCAGCTGCATCCAGATTCACACTCACCGTTGGTCTATGTCTCTTTTCAATTATGGGGCAACTAACGCAAGCTCTTCGTCTACTGCATTGCCCTATGTGTTGAACTCGAAGACTTTGCGGGCTAGTACGGACACTGGATACTAATTTTTCGGACTAGATGGATATCGCTTAATAACTCCTGTGTATAGTTCGGCGTTAAATCTTTTCCTTCAGTTTTCCAGGACCAAAAATCACTGGAATAACTTTGCTTCCAAAACAACCGAAATGTACTTATAACTTACTTAGGTGACCCTGCAGTTCGGTGTGAACCTGTAACTCAACCAACAAGCCTCTCCATTTATCTCGGTCTTTAGCTAATTGCCTCCAGTTGGTCGGAGTTACTTAGAAAGCTTCATATACTGCGTCATCCCCTCCGGTTAGATTCGAAGATTCTGCGGCCCGGAGCTTTGGTGTTTGTTCGGTCTGCATGTCCTAGCTATCTCAAACGTCTAATACGCAGTTTTTTGACTAGGTCGATGTCGCTGTACACCTCGTCATTGAATCTTCTCCTCCAATACCCGTCAACACAAACGGGGCCGAATATCTTAGGTTAGTTTAGGTAGATGGGTGCCTTGTAACAAAAAGAGTCACTGCTCGCTTAGACCAACAGTTCGGTTTCATTGTGCCCAAATTATTTAACTCTGGAAACGCTGTAAAGATAGCCCGCTGTTAGAACCACCCAGATAGTGATATGAATCTCAGGAGGTACGTCATCTCTATATTGCCTAAGTCCTCCAGCTCCGAGAAAAAGTAACTACCAAGCGTTTTCATTCTTCTGATGAAAAGAGCAGGAAAATCACACAACAGGTAGATTCAATTTCTTCTTCGTGCCTGCAACTTCTACAATAGTCGTCATGCAGCGCACTGAGTCGCTCTGCGTGGACGCCAATGGCACAATGACCAGTAATTATCCCAGAAACGACCTGTGCGCTATAACGAATAAGTTTAACTAGAGAAGTCGATCTCTTCTTGCTGAAGGCCGGCCATAGCTCACTGGCCGTTGCACATGTTCCCAGACGAACCCAGCGTCTGTTCGCTCGACCGATGGCCTAATCTTCTATTTTCTTCCCTTAGAAACTGATTGGGGTTACTACAAAAGGGATGGCCTGCGATAAGTTCAGTGCCGATCCTTTTCTTGCAAGCTCACCAGCCCTTTCGTTTCCTTCGTTATCCATATGCCCTGGTAATATCTCGTTTAAAAGTGATTTGCAGGCCTCGGCCTAATTACAGCAGAATCCAGAGCCTTAACGGCTGCCTGGCTGTCTATATAGACAGTGATCGTTTTACCAGCGATATAACATTCGTATATAGTTTCAGCAACCTGTATGATGGCTGTAGCTTCGGCCTGAAAGACACTGCAGTCGTCGCTTGTTCTAAAGGAGTGGTTTATTCCTAGGGTGACCGAATAACTTACTAAGAATTTTTCTCTCGATGCAACCAACGATATCTTAATCCGATTTCAATAAAGTCCAAGTTTCAGCGCCGTAAAGCTGGACTGAGATGATCAGGGTCTTATATAGAGTCTCCTTATTTGTTCGAGATAGGGCTTTACTGTTGAATTGCCCTATTAGCCCAAAAAAACAGCGATTGGCAAGAGGTATTCGTCGCTTGATTTCTGCGCTGGTGTCGATTTCAGAAGTACTACCTCGAAGTTGTAACTGCCCAAAAAGATGGTCGTCCCTTATTGACCATGGTTCTGCATCGTAGAGCACATCTGGGATGATATATGTATTTATTTGGCACAACAGCTTATTAAGTGCCTAGACCCGGTTTGTCGCAACCACTCGTGTTGTGTACGTTTTATTTTTCGCACGAATGGAAGGGTTTTTTGAAAAGCTTTATCGTGACAACAGTACTCTCGGATGTATGTCAAACATTCGCGAAAGGAGTGGACCATGGAAAAACTTGTTGGTGTTTTCTGGGATTCGAACATAGAACCTCACACGCATTGGTCCGACACACTAACCACTGCACCACGGCTCCTACATCGGGGATGCTAAGAGCCTTTATGCTATCAATATTATTTGTTTAGGGTTATCTTGTACTCTCACCTAATGGTATATTATGTCACCTAATGGTCTAATACCTTGGAAAGGTTTGTTCTCTCATTAGAGTTCCCCTCGCATTATAATTCTTCGAAATTGGGTTTAAAGGTCCTATACTCTTACTTTGCCTTGGCGAGAATTTTAAGTCCACCCTAAGTATGCGCAAACATTTAAATCTTTTATGAGTCAATGCGCCACAGGACTGCAGAAGACGTTCCGGAGTCCAACAAGAGTCATTACGGAATCTACAATGGCCTTCATCTTTGTGCCTAGTTTCCTTTAATGCTCCCTGAGTTTGCAGTGCCCCGCTAAGAAGCATATTAGGATGCGTAGATTCGGAGTCTATATATAGTCTCTTCAGTTTTTTCTGTGAGGGCCTTGCTACTAAGCTGCCTTCCTTCATAGCCTGAAATATGCTTATGAGGCTTTAGATTTCGGAAATGTCTTACGACAAGTCATCGTTATTGAAAGCACTTTACAAAACTATCAAAACCGATCCTCGACATAATCAGTCAGATTTCACTGTCGCCTGAGAATAGTCTTTATAACAGTTCTGCTATAGGGACGTAGTTAAACTTTTAAATACCAGGTCAGACGTAAAACTTAAGAAAAGGTAAGCGAAGGAAGCTAAGGCTGATGAAACAGTGTGGAATAACGAAAGTTAGTAGTATACTGATTACAGCGTCAAGAACATCTTGATGATCTCAAAGATCATAAAACATAGCCGGGCATTTGTAGCATAGCACTACTTTGTTGGAGAGATGCCAACTATATCTGATCGACTTTTAACAGCCTCTCCAACAAGATCAAGGTCCTTCCCTGTGAGCGATGAAACGTTCCATGTGCCTATCCTAAGTCGATGCCGTTGCCGAAAATCGGAGAATCCATCTGTGCGCCTATCGGTGCATAGCACGCTTACCTCTTGATTCCCGTAATGGTTTGCGAGACCATTGCTAGGAAGCTCGTAGCCATGTCGGGTTTGACCCGGTCGGCTGCCCAGCGCGACATGCCGATCACCAGACGCTCGCAAACTGACACCCTTCAGGCCTGGCTCCAAAGGATGCCCTGGTTTACCAGGTTTGGGAATATCCGAGGCCAGTCTTCTTTTATTTGTCATCATGAGGTGTGCGCTTTGTTAGCCGTGACTGGATTGTATGGACGGGAATAACTATTTAAGTTACCCCATCCGAACATCCCAGTCACGTTGCCCGCCCTCTACTACGAAGAGGGCAGCTGCCAAGGTGGCGCTTATTATTATTATTACATATAGTATATAATAAAAATGTAAATAGTATGTGTGTTCACATTTGAAACTCTATTATTTAAACACTAAGTGACAGATTGCGATGAAACTTTTAATGGCATATCCGACGTTGTAACATAGGTTATGTGCCATTGAGTTTTTCAAAAGGGGATGAACAGCGGAGATAGCTTACTCTTACTTGCTTACTTAGTTTACTCTAGCTAAACCGTTAAAGATATGATATACAATAATGTTTAGGAGAATTGTTGGCAGTAGGATCTTCTGCAAAAAATTCCGGGACAGTATACATATGTCTTTTTATTATATTATGTAAGCTGCAATAAGTGTTCTCTTGTTATATATATAACTCGAGCGATTCTATGTACAAAATAGAGTTTTTATATATCGATTCTTATATCGAAAACAGCAACAGTCTACGTAAATAATTAAAACAGTATCTAAAATATTCTCCCCCATTAAAATGTGCCATACTCGTTGTTCACAGATTTCCCGATTCATACTTCGCCGTCAAATAAATAAACATTTTGATGAAGAAAAATTCAACAGTATTCATCGTAAATATTTTTATTTGAATTCCACTGACTGGTAAATAGTCAGAAATTTATTAATATTTGATTGAACAAAGGATCATGTCTCGAATACTCTGCCACCCCCAGTCTGCCTCACCTTTGCAAATGAGCATCCCTTTTTCACCTTATTTCATAACAGCTAAAGCCCCAAGCCCCAACCTTGCCCAACAAATAACAAAACAGAACATAATCCTATTCATATTCCAAACAACAAACATAATTTATACTTCCCCCCGACCAGGAAAGTATTTCGTTGCGATGCGGATACCAATACACATTGTACACAAAACGTTCTGAGCAGCTACGAGTATACGCGACCGAACGAACGAGCATCACCAACATCAACATCATCATCAGCACAGAAAACTCTATTATTCCTGACACAACGACGACGAACGGCAAGGACTCAGCCGGTAAATTATTATTAAATTCGAATCCACACACAATAGCACACAACATAGCCCAACCGTCATTGTTCCAGCAATCGACCGACTGACGGACCAACAACACGAAAAGGGTCGAAAAAAAGGATCTCCTATCCTGGGTAACGATGCATAATGAATTCATGAGGAAATTTATTTTGATTTCTATATGCATAAATATCCTGGCATGCTTATGTTCCTCTCGGATAGTGGTGATGGTTGCAACATTAAAAAAAGGATATGAAAATTTCTTTCTGGTATCCTGCCTACATCACACAAATGAGAGACGACTAGCACGCGGGAGGCAACCTACCTGAGGGTGTTCTGTGTTTTGCAGCAGTTTGGGTGGGTTCCTTTTTGGGAGCCATGCCGGTGCTGGTCGTCAAATAGGAGAATACGTATACTCTCAGCTATAATATATTTTTTGAAGGATATTTTACATAAAAGCATGAGACGACTATGGGCTGAGTGGTGTACGAATGGTACAAAGCATTGAAGAGCAATTGCAAAACATTGGCTGGCAATCCATGAGTGGTAGTTGCCTATGCAAGGATTTTCTTTCAGTTGTCTTCATTCCCATCCCATCTGTGTTCTATCTATAGCCAAACTATCCTGAAAATTACAAGAGGAAATGAGAAAATAAAATATTTTCTCATCAAACATCCCAGTGGGTTGTGTTTGTCTGATGCTGGCCCGGGTTGATGGAAGTCCTTATTTATTTCCTCCTCATCGTGACGAGGAGGAAAATAAATAAACGTGAAACGCACATTCCCAAACGTGAAAAAATACATAGTCAGATCTCTGTGGATGAGGAGGATGTATGGACTCAGCGGAGTGAGGAACGAGCGAACAAATTGTATAAATGTATAATAAGGGCACAAATACACAAGGAGCTAACAAATTTTTTGCGCAATTATCCTTTTGGCTCTATCGTTTGGTAGTGGAAGGAAAATATCTTACCCAGTCAGCCAGTGGAGGCGGCGGCGGCGGCGGAGGCAGAAGTGGGTTGTGTAGATTGAATAAATTTGAAATAACCGTTGACGAAGGATTAAGGAGTGGCGCTGAGGGAGAGTCTTTTGCTATTTGCATGCTGCAAATTACAGATCCGTAGATAGATTTTGTGGAAATTACCTGCTATTAATAAAATAGCAGAGAGGTTGTATTTGCATGTGAAATTCTTAATCCGGTAAATGCGAAAAGTGAAATGTGGTTTATTAAAGGAAATTTTTGTTAAGGACCGTTTTGTTTTCGTTTATTTTTTTGGCTAGGTATCTTACTTCATTAAATGTGACATCTTTTGGGCTATAATGAACTATCCAGCCAACAGAATTTCATGTCAAAGCTGCATGTGTTTGATATACATACGTGCTTTCATATCTTTGTCCCTAACGTTGTACACTTAGGACTTTGTGTTATGAAGTTCATCCTCTTTCTTTCTGTCAATAAAGTAGGTTAGATTACCTCTAATGAAATGAAGCCCCTCAAGTATGTGCGAAGTAAAGTTTTGCGAAGCAAAAATGTATAAGATGGAAATGCGGCATGAACTCCTATTCTGTGACCACTCGAATACCAATATATCTATGTATGCTCTTGAAGTTACAAGTTTAAGTTCCACAATTTGGTGGAAATTAACAGATTCTTGACGGTGGCAGTGAATCTGTAAAGAATTTTTGTGACAAAATTCGACTAGCTTGACAGTGGTCTTAACCGCTATTTTTGTTCTTGAATGTTTATTGAAAATGGATAGTGTAGCTGAACTTATATAAATAAATAAATATTTGGCGCAACAGCTCTTTAAGTGTCTGGGGCCTAGCTTCTCGCAACCAGTCGTGTTGTGTGTGCCATATTTTCTCTCACGAAAGAAAGGGACTTACAGTTTAGTGCCGTATCCGAAGGGCACATTTTTTTGAGAAGCATTCTCATGACAATAATACTCTCGGATGTTTGTCAGACATTCGCGAGAGGTGGGACCGTGAAAATACTTGTTTGTGTTTTCTGGGATTCGAACATGGAACCTCACGCGCAGTGATCCGACGCACTAACCACTTGCGCCATGGCGCCCACAAACTAACTTTTGTGTAGGGAGAAGTAGTCACATTGAATCTTTGCTCTAAATCAAGTGACGTTTCACTTATATTTATCATCGCATCCCGAAAAGTAATTGGGAATTAAGATTACGCATTCTCATTGAAAACTTTGAAGAAAGTAGACCCTCTGAACTGCGCCAACTACAGAGATATAAGTCTTCTCAACATCACATATAAGTTCTTGTCTGGCATATTATGTGAACGCCTAAAACCGATCGTCAGCAACATGGTAGGTTCTTATTAGGTTTCAGGCCCGGGAAGTCCACCATTGACCAAAAATGTGTATTCACACTACGGCAGATCTTGGAAAAAACCCACGAATATAAAATCAATATGCATCACTTTTCATTGACTTCAAAGTTACCTATGATAGCGTGTATAGAGATGAGTTATACAAAGCTATGTTTAGTCTTGGCTTTCCTGCCAAACTTGTCCGTTTGTGCAGAATGACAATGGCAACAATGGTAATGGCAAATGGTAATGGCAAATGGTAATGGCAAATGGTCTTGGACAGAACGCCACAATAGACAGATGTAATGTTGAGGTAGTAAAGGACTTTGTCTACCTGGGCTCTATGCTGAGCTCCGCAAATTTCATCAGTGGGTAGGTCTCACGAAAAATTACTCTTGCCAATCGTTGTTTCTATGGGCTAAAAGAGCAATTGAGTAACAAAGCCATGTCTCGAACTACTAAGGTAACTCTGCATAAGCCATTAATCATCCCAGTCCTGCTGTATGGCGCAGAGGCATGGACTTTGTCAAAATCAGATGAGGATGCCCTTGGTTATTTGAGAGAAAAGTTCTTCGAGTGATCTTTGGACCCGTCTGCATAGACGGTGAGTGAAGGAGAAGGTACAATGCCGAACTATACGGCCTGTACAAGGACACCGACTTAGCTAGAAGAGTTCACATACAGCGACTAAGATGGCTGGGACATGTAGAGCGGATGGAGCGCAACTTTCCAGCGAAGAAAGTCTTCGAATCCATCCCCGATGGACGACGTAGTAGATTACTACCTCGCGGTAGGTGGCGCAAACAAGTGGAGGGCGACCTCAACCAACTTGGCATGCGCAACTGAAGACAGCTGGCTCGTAACCGTGCTGGCTGGAGAGAATTGTTAGTTGAAGCCCAGGTCCACCCCGGACTGTTGCGCCATCTAAGTATTTTTCTTAAAAAATCCGTTAAATTGAAAGATAACTGTAAAAAAAATTGCAAGAAAAATGACTATATGCATAGAAACTAGAACATTTAGAGCCGATAGAAGAAGTTGGAAATAAAAATACGGAAAATTAAAAAAATTAAAAAATTAAATCTAACTTGGTATTGACAGAAATTGAATCTACAATTAACATTAGCAGTAACATTTCTTTTGCTCGAAATTGAGTGCCCTACTAGACCCCGAGCGCGCAAACCTTTTGAATAAAATAAAATAAATAATTATTTTGCGCAACAGCTCTTTAAAGTGCCAGGGCCTAGCTTCTCGCAACCACTCATGTTGTGTGCGTTATATTTTTCACACGAATGGAAGGGACCTACAGTTTTAATGCCGAATCCGAACGGCGATTTGAGAAGCTTTTTCGTAACAACAATACTCTTGGATGTTTGTCGGACGCTCGCGAGAGGTGGGACCGTGAAAAAACGTTTGGTGTTTACTGGGATTCGAACTTGAAACCTCATGCGTAGTGATCCAACACACTAACCACTTACGCCACGGCGCCCACTGCACAAATTTTGTTATCTAATCCTTATTCATTTTGTATGCTCTTCAGCGTGTTTTCAATTTTCATGGAACTACAGAATCAGTTTGAGTTTCCATTACTTTCCGAAGTAAAACTGAAAATATGTGCAATAGTTAAACTGGAACATGTGCATAGTTAGCAGTTGGCAGTGTCAGTGTTTTACCTAAAATGCAAGAGAAATTTGGGAGCAATATTATGCATAGTTTAATAAAGCGCGACGTGAGTTCAAACAAATTGAAACTGACTTGAACCGGCGGCGGCGGCAGCTTCAATGTTTTCTCAACAAGAACATTTTCTATTTTCTGTACTCAAAGTGATATAACTAATACTGCAGCCCTGATTACTGAATAAATGTTGCATTGCAAAAACTAGAACATTCAACTTCAATAAAATCTCCACGTAATACGTTTAGTATTTAGCATTCATTTCTGCAAAAGAAACACACAAGCTATTTCCGCCAAATTGTTTGCGATACTTTACGTCCACTTTATCAGTTCACATGCAAAGCACACAAACTGAAGCTAATTCTAAGAACAATTGCATACCTCAAGCAATTCCTCCCCTGTCTGGTTTCGAAGCTATTCCAAACCTTCCCATGAGCTTTCAGTATTTTCTGAAATTTCTTTACTTCTACGCTTCTCGAATTCTTTTCCGACAACGAACAAGTTCCTTGGCCTGGTCCTGAAATTAACATTCGTTTAATTTATAAACATCCAGCGTAAATGTTGAACACGAGATAGCAAATCGGAAGCACTTGAAACTTAAAAAAAAAAAAACGGAAACAAAACAAGAAAAGTACCACACAATGAGCTTCTCTTGATAAGGGGATGGCAACTTTATCCCCTTTTTAAATTTTTCTGGAGCATGTACCGCATGAATGAAAAATAAATTTGCGAGACCGAATCTCCTTATTGAATTTCCCCAAAGAAAAAAAATTAAAAACTTTTAAATTTACAAATTAATCTTAAATGACTATAGATGGCGTGGTGGGCTAATGAAAAAAATCACAGCGTAGTGCGAGTTTCTTTTCCGGATTCATGCTGTGGCTTATTGTTTTGTTCCACTGTGCCGCAGCTATTCAATAATACTTGCTTAATGAATAATGAATGCGGTCCGAGAAATCGAAAGAAAAAACGAACCCTGCTCCCGGTCCACCACAACCACTTTCGGGGATTATCTGCCTGAGACGGGGGTGTTTCTGGAGTTGGCCCAAGTGATTTTTAAACAAGAAAACATGAATAAATTTGCATTTAAATCATCGGGGTCGCTTCTGACGCCCCCTTGACGACAATTTAATTGAAACTCTATTGTTCTTATGGAAAATGGCGCCAAACAATGGACCTACTCGAATGGGGTGCAGGAGCATAAGGGATCCAGAGAGACACTTGCAAAACTAAGTGTATTCCGCCAAAAGTGTGCAGTAAGTACAACAATGTTGGTGTGTACTGTTTGAACTGGCATTAAAGCGCAATTATGCAGATTTGCTGTAGATATTTCTCTCCCTAGCTTTTCCATCTCACGTAGGATTCTTCAGTGCCACCCTCGCTAAAGCGAACCAATCCTGATGAAATCTAATTGAATGTGAATGCAATGAAGTTCACTGTGTGGGCGAGGAGAATGAGATGGCAGAATTATGTGCCGCTTAAGGATGGCAAAAATATTCCCTGATTGCGTCCTTGTTTTCCTCCTTTTTGGGGAATTTTTTTTTGCAAGGAACATTTTTTTTTAAGGGGGCGACATTTTAAGGCTAGGATTTTTTTATTTTCCCCCCAGTTGATTCCTTAATGGAAAAAGTTGACAAAGGATTTTTCGCAAGAAGTACTTTCCATTTTATTTTTCTCCTCATTCCTTCGCATTTTCGTATACAGATTGATATTTTGCTTTGGGATTATTTTGCCGCAACCGATTGTTTTTAGGTATGCATTTGATTTTATTTTAAATAATCCTTAATGCCGTGAAACTGATTAATTTTCCGCACCATAGTACATACTCGTATGCCAATAAAAAAATAAAATATAAAAGTGGGGAAATAAATAGAGCAAGGACATTTAAGGAAAATAGACAGCAACATTCGTGTTGGGAAATCGAAATACACAACAGACACAGATAGACTGTCCATGTGCAAGGACGAAGTTGAGGGGCAAAGCAGAGAAATAAAAACTAATTACATGTTCTCATCAAAAATGGATCTGCATTGCGCTCGCCAAGGGATTAAAACACAACATAGAAGTTATTTTTAATGTGCCATGTGGAGGACTTTTATTATCAATTAAAGGATATGGGAGTCATCAGCAAATTTTCACAGCAATAAAAGGGTCTTTGGAGTTTTTATTTTTATTATTTATTTTTTTTTTTCAGTATATCCGTAATGGATTTTTGTAGTCGAGGAGAAATGAACGCAATAAAAGTTTTAATTAACTAACTGGCATTTTGCATTCAAAAATTTACTTAAAATCCAAGGTTCTACTTACGAAGGTCCTAAGTTGTAGTTTCAGTTTGTTTATAGAATACTCTCTAACGTAGAATGCTAAGCTTCTGAAGTTGTGTAGTAAAATAGTAAACCACTGACTGATTTCATCGTAATCTGACATTTTTCATATCTGACATTTTAGTTTTCTAAATTCACGCGTAACTGCTATAGTTGCACGTGCCCGAAAAAGCAAAAAGATTGATGAAGAAAATACGACTGGGTCGTCTGCATTACACTCAGGTATGTAATGTATACGTATAGACATTTTTGATTATTAAGTGCCTAGGCCTAGCTTCTCGAAACTACTCGTGTTGTGTGCGCTATATTTATATACGAATGGAAGGGACCTACACTTTTGTGCCATATCCGAAGGGCATTTTTTTTTTTATTGAGAAGAATTCTCGTAACAACAGTACTCTCGGGTGTTTGTCAAACGTTCGCGAAAGCTGGGACCGTGAAAGAACTTTTCTTTTTGTTTTCTAGGATTCAAACATTGAACATCACGCACAGTGGTCCGACACACTAACCACTGCGCTACGGCGCCCAGCATTTTTGATTGGAGCCTCTTTTTTTTTCCTGCATTTGGAACTTTTAACCAGTCACATGTCTTCGAAAATTTATAGAGATGATAGAGAGATATCAGAGAGTTATTCAGTGTCATGGACGTAATAGATTCCTAAAGTTTTGTTTCTTGTGAAACACTTAATTGTAGACCTTTGTCACAGCACCCCCTGTACAGGTTGTTATTATTTAGTTATGCTGGTAGTTTCATTGTGTTGCTTTTTAGTAATTTAGGGCCAGTGACGGCAACAGATAGTGGGCCTCATCCCTTTCTATTTTCTTACTATCTATGTAGATGAACAGAATTTAATCTTCAATATTTCTTAGGTTTCTCATTCCTTTCTACTTAGAAAGATGCAAGAAAAGTAAGAGGTGGCAACAAGTAGTCATTTGTGGCAATAAATTTCATGTTGGATTTGTTCTCATAGCGCCAGTTGTGTTGACGCACACTAACCTTTGTATTCTCGTCGTGGGATTATTGCTTTGCTATCGGCTTGCCACTAAATTAAGTAAAGCCCAACTATCGTTTCATACATCAAAAGGAAGATGTTAAGATTTGGTCCCCAATTACTGGTGAAAAAGAAGTTGCATGTATAGAAAGCAATTAAGAGGTTTCTTACACTTTCATCAACATTTAATTTTCTATCGAGGATTCTTCTTCTTTTTATCAGCGAGGTTATGATCCGAAAATAAGGGATCATAACCCTCCCACTTCACCGCATTTCTATTGATCCGCCTGTGGGGTTCGCCTACAGTGCACGAAATAAGTATAGCGTACAAAAGAACATGATCTCTTTTTGGAAATTTAAGAACTTTTCTTCGCTTTTAAATTATAAGTTAGGTTTATATATACATGAATGAACGAAAAAAATTATTTTCTGTATTTGACGCTTTGTTCATGTACCGTTATCTGGCATTTTCTTGAGCATTTTTCTGGCGTAGAACGAAATAAATGAAGCATACAACGCGTTTGATTGCCGTTATTGAAGGGTATTTTGCTGATAATTCTTTTAAATTGTTAAAAAGTTTTTAGTGGTAAGTGATCCTATTAATTATGTAAAAAGTGATTCATTAAGGTGAAGATATAATCAGTTTTAGGACGTCATTCTTAAGAATGCCACGAGGACCAACATTGACTTTTAAAGAACGCGCTCAAATGATTGCTTACAGAGACAGCGGAAAGACAAGTAGGGAAATCGCTGTAAAATTAAACCGAAATAAAAAGGCCATTTGCAATTTTCTAAAAGATAGCGAAAATTACGACAAAAGAAGACGATCCGGACGGCCACCCATGATTAACAGCAGGGACATTCGGGCAATAAAACATCTGGCAGTCAATAAAAACATAAGTCCATCTTAAATAAGGCTCTAATTATCTCTTACGGTAACAACAAGCAGAGTTCAACAGATACTAAAAAAGGATGACAATCTGAAGTACCAAAAAAGGGCACATGAACCTAAGCTTTTGACACGCCACAGGACAAAAAAGTTGGAATTCGCATTTTGGGAAGAGCAACGGAAATTCATAATTTTTAGTGAAGAGAAAAAATGTAATATGGATGGGCCTGATGGCTGCCAAAAATATTGGAGGAATCTAAGAACTAAGCGAGGAACTCGTTATTCGCGTAATTTCCAGGGAGGCTCACTTATGGTATGGGCTGCATTTAGCTACCATGGATAGTCTCCAATGTGCCTTATCTCCCATAAGATGAATTTAGAAAAGTATGTCGAACTCTTGGACGATGTTCTGATTCATTTTGAAGAAAATATTTTGGGGGATAATTGGACTTTTCAGCAGGATAATGCAACCATACACAGCGCCGCACTTACCAAAGATTTCTTAAAGTCAAGGAATATACCATTAATGGAGTGGCCGGCCATTAGTCTTGATCTTAACCCAATCGAAAATCTTTGGGGCATCTTGGTGCAAAAAGTTTATGCAAATGGTCGTCAATTTGACACTTTACTGCAGCTCCGCATCGCTATTAACGAGGAGTGTACAAAAATCAATCTTTTAACATTAAATAATTTAATTGACTTAATGCCTCGTCGCATGAATTATGTTATTCAAAAGAATGGAGATCATATTGATTATTAAAAATAAAAGATTTAGTTTTTTATTAATGAAAACATTGTTTTTTCAACTTGTACCACTTGTACGCTATAATTATTTCGTTTGAACTAAATCGCAATATTTTTTTTTTGTGTCAAGTTTTTGATGAATCTTTAAACTTAATGTTTTATAATACTGCTTTGTTGCTATTACATTAAAATATGTCTTGTACGCTATATTTATTTCGTGCACTGTATTTGACCTCAGAAAATATCGGCAGGCCTGCCGATTTTGGATCACTCGGTTACTGAGGCCAATTAAATGCCGATGTCATCGCATTTGTCTGATCCAGGCGTTTATAGGCCTGCCTTTCTTACATCGCGATGTCTTTGGAACGTGCATAGATATTGCCTTTTTTACAGGGTTCAAATGATCTCTTCTTTGAACGTGGCAATACCAGCTGAGCCGGTCGCACTCTATTTTATGTACGATGGTTTCCTTGATGTGAAAGCTTCCACGGATCTTCGAACTTCTTATTCGATCAAGCTTTGTCACTCCTGCTGTCATGCGAAGCGTCTTCATCTCAGCTGCTGTTAATTTACTCTCATACGTTTTGTACATCGTCCAACATTGTGAACCGTATGTGAGCGCTGGACGCACAACTGCTGTGTAGAGCCTCCCTTTCAACTTAGGTGGCATTTTTCTTACACAGAAGATAGCCGAATTTTCTCAGCACTTCATCCACCCTACGCTTACGCAATGATTGATGTCGTCATCACAAGTTGCTTTGCTATTGATCATAGATCCCAGATATTTGAACTTTTCGCATTTTGGGAAGCACTGTTCCATTCAAATAAATGTCTGGAATAGGCCTTAGTGGATCAGAGAACGGGCAGCACAAGTACTCTGTCTTTTTTGAACTAATGCGATACCCATTTCCCTCCAAAACGTCCACCCACACATCAAGTGCTCGTTGCAGGGATGTAGGATCCTCACTTATGATGGCTCCATCGTCAGCAATGAATAACTGATGTACCTTGGGGTCCATCACTTTACCTTCAAGTAGATAATCAAGGACTGTAATAAAGAGCAAAGGACTTAAGACGCTTCCCTGATGCACCCCGACTTTGATTGGGAACTCTTTGGTTACTCCAGCGGGGCATCTTACTCTCGTCTTTGCTCCTTCGTACATGTCCATGATCATCTGTACATAGGTTTCTGGAACCCCTCGATGTCTTAGCCACCCATATCAGATCTCGTGGTTGTCTGTCGAATGCTTTTTCAAAGTCAACCAATACCATATGCAAATCCCTTAAGGAATCACGATGTTTTTCCATTATGATCCTTATACTTTGGATTGCATCTGTGGTTGATTTACCCGAGACAAACCCGCACTTATCATCAGATAGCCGTATTATTTTTCGCAGTCGCCAACCTAATACCCGCTCAACGATCTTCATGGTGTCTGACATCAGCTTGGTCGAACGGTAGTTATCACAGTTTCGCGTATCAACCTTCCCTTTGTATACAGGGAGAAGGTAACTTTCCCTCCATTGATTCGGCATTGGGTCACCTCTCACAAATTTAGAGATGAGAATTCCGAGCCATCTGAACCCGATGTCTCCCATCTTTTTCCAGAACTCAGAGGGCATCTCGTCTGGCCCAACCGCTTTTCGTTTTTTGGAGTATTTGACCGCCTCACTAACTTCTTCGACTGTAATGTCGGCTATTTCTTCACAGTTAGGGGTGGCTCTTGGAAAGTATAGCCGGGGAAACTGTTCATTTAAAAGTTGTTCACAATACTGCCACCACCTCTGCAGAATTTTCTCGTCATCCGCAAGAAACTGGCCATGAGCATTGTTAATGAACTTTGGCGAACGAATCTCCTGAGTATTCCTCCTTCTTTGGGCGGCTATTTTGAAGATGGTTGCGCTCTTGTTCATATTGTGTCTTCGCAGCTCTTGGATAACTTGGTTTGCATCAGGAACCGGGGAAGATATTTTCTCCAGCTCCCGATACAGCCCCTCCGTACTCTCTGCTTGAAGCTGGGCGCACTTCTTCTTCGCCTTTTTCTTGCAACATCTGTATTCCATTTCGAGGCGAGTTTTTTCGTCACTATTATTAGAGGGGCACTTTGACCAAGCTTTGGAAGCCGCTTTTTTCTCATTTATCACTTTCTTAGCTTCATCACTCCACTACCATGTTTCTTTGGCATGTTGATGATGGCCTTTTGAAGCTCCTAGCAGTGATTTGGCCTTCTTTAAGCAAGTTCGCTGTAGGGAATCCCACATATTTTGTGCTCTGCACTCTTCATCCTCAACTCCGTTGATGGTGTGAGAGAGGTAATTTTTCATTACGAAAACAAAAGCCTCGCCTTTTTTTTTTTGTCCTGATTGTACCACTTGATTTTCTCAGAGACCCTTGTTTGTTTGCTTTGCTTTGGTGTTTTCATCTGTTAGCAGGAGACGGTGTTGCCGAGCGATTGCCTCTCCCAGGATCACTTTGCATTCTTTTACCCGAGGCTTCATGAAACTGGCTACCAAATGGTAGTCAATCTGAGTTTCATCTCCACCTCTGGTGTAAGTGATCAGGTGTCGGCTTTGTTTGATGATGAACATGGTATTTAACACGATAAGACCATGTGATCCTAGTCCTCCATGGCAATCTTCATAGTCTTCGTTTGATTTCCCGACATGTCCATTCAAATCTCCTCCAACAAACAGAAACTCTTCCTTTGGGATGTTCTTAAGGAGATTGTGGAAATCTACCCAAAATGCATCTTTATCTCTCTGATTGCACCCATTTTGGGGAGCATATGCACTGACAATATTCCACACCTCTCCTTGTATTACTAGTTTGAGAGACATCAAACCGTCGCTGGACTTCGAAATGCTCAAACCGTTACCAAGTAGCTCTGCCGCAAGGATGATACCGATTCCGTTCTTAGCCTTTTCCGTTCCGTAGTAGAACATCTTGTAATCTTTTGTCCTAATGTCCAAGAAACGCGCCCGATTTCCGGTGTTTATCCATTTCGTCTCTTGGACACACAAGATATCCACCCGCCTTCTATTCATCATCTCTTCCAGTTTGTAACTTCGACCGGTCATGCTTCCAACGTTCCAACTCGCGACCCTCAAATTTCTTCCAAACTGTTTCATTATTTTGCTAGCCCCCGGAATCCGTATAGCTCTGACCCGAACATTTCTGCTTGGTCCAGGATCAGTACCATGCACAGCAGTGGTAGTGCCTGGCGGGGTAGTGCCTTTCCTTTTAGCAAGTATTACCATAATGATACAGTTTTGCAATATTACCATATTGCGATGGTGTTTTTTTGTTTGACCCGTGCATGCTCCTGTTTTAGTATTGTTTGATTTTTCTTCTATGACACCGGTGATCTCCAGTCGTGTCAACCCACGGACTCGCATGCACACTTGTGGGAGGGTTTTTAAGGTGGTATATGTGTCGCTAGGCTCACTTGGGTGTTATATTGCCTAGATCTGATTTGTCCCCTTATTCGCCTTTTACGTCAAGCGGGGGGGCGCTGCAGTGATATTCTTAACCCGTCCCTGAACGGGGCCCAATTTTCTATCGAGGATTACGCCTAGATATTTCGCCTTGTCAGAGGCATTGTGTTATGTTCCCTCAGTGGAAGCCAGCTTGAGTTCTATGATTATTCTTTATTTTTTGAGTTATGAAAGGCAGTTATTCAGTCTATTGAGGGTGTATTCCCAGGTCGCATTGCTTGGCCCAGACTTTAAATGCCATCAGACATTTTTTTAACAGTTCACTAATAGTTGGAATTCATTTACCTGTTGGTAGTAATATCTCGCAAATCCCATAAGCAGTGGCTTTGGTTCCACTATGGTTTAGTTTCATAAGTATTTATAAGTTATATCATAAGTTAATATTAACATTTTCCCGAACATATTTTGAATTTATAGAAACCTCTTCCTTAAAGAGAGCACTTTTCTTTCAAATGCTTTATATTGTAAAAAAAAATTGAAATTAAGCTGGGCATCCACGATAACTCATGAATGCCATTTCCAGAGCGGGCGCACTCATGAATGCCGGTGTCAGAGTGCACGTTTATGTATGGGCGAAGGAATTAAAAAAAAAAAATTCCGCGTTCATGCGTGATAGTGAATTGCGATGAGTGTCATTCTTTCTTCACTTTGCATTTGACTGTCGATGTGCGCGGACAGAGGAGGAGAAAAAAAACTGAGGAATGTCATTCATGAATGACGTGAGCGAAAAACAATCGCTACGGGAATGGCATTAAATGAATTGAGACAGTCGCATAACATTTAAAATAGTTGTTTTGTTTTTTTTTTTGTGGTTATGTCAAACAGTGTAATCAAAGCATTGGACTATATTTTACATCATTCAGCCGTTTGTCTCTCTGCAAAATAGTAAAATGTTAAGACATCTTCTTCTATATAAATAAAAATTAAATGCTGTTCGTTGGTCATCGAATCACTTGAAAACGGCTGAACCGATTTGGCTCATTTTTCTTCTGAAATATTTATAATAGTCCAAATAAATTGCACTTTTACGGAAAGAAAAATTGGAAAAGTTGCCCGAAAAATTGGAAAATTATGGTAAAACTGAAAGTGTTTTTTTCCATGGGAAAAAATGTGTGTACCTACATATGTTTGTATGCTATGGACTCCGAAACTCCTAAGCCGATTGAGCTCAAATTTTGAGGCGGTTTTCGGTATTGGCCCGGAAGTATTGCTGTGAAAAAAAAATCGTTTGACTACTCGTACTTTAGTACTAAAAAAAAACTCTTTTGTTAGTCGCAGCAAAGCACGACGAATACCATTAGTCCAGCTTGGACCACTTACCAACTGTTGGTCGGCATAAAACTGTTCTCAAATCAGTGTTGCCAATTTGGGGGTTTTTCCCCCATATTTAGGGGTATTTTTGCTCGTTAGGGGCAAATCTGGAGGCACAACGCATTAAGGGGAGATCTGGGGGGAATTTTCATAGGAGAAATTTCAACCAACTTCATTCGGAATAAATGGTTTAAAGCAATGAAATATTTAAAGTTCCCCGATATACATTCCTTCTTTAATTTTTTTTTGATAAATACTAATGCAATATCACATCCGAGAGCACTGCACCTACCTACCTACCAACCATCCGTTGCTGCCAGTGTGTAGATAACCAGCATATATTTGAAGAAAAGCAGTACGCACACATTCTCACAAACTCCTATTGTGTGTCGATTTCAATTGGAATTTGGAGTTGGATGGAAAACTGAGAGTGTTTCGTGTGGCAAGTCAATTATCTATTCATTGTTTTCCTGTGGTTAGAATAAAGGTAATTTGAAACAGATATTTGAAAGTTGAACTGATATACCTGGAGAAGGAAATGAGTCGAAAGCTCGTTGCAAGTACTGCAATAGTATTTTGATGGCTCACAAGAAAGATCTCCTCGCTCCATAAGGAGACAAAGAAGCATACAGATTTCGTAAAACAGAGCATAACCGTTGCAAATATTCAGCCGATTACAAATTTTATAAGACCAGCTGTAAGTATCAAGAGGAAAATAATTGAACTTGAACTGGCTGCATTTGCTGCTGCACATTGCTCAATTAATACTATTGACCACCTAAGTAGTTTCTTAAGTGAACTAGATGCTGATTCAAGTACTCTTAGTGAACTGCGAATCCATAGAACTAAATGCACCGCGCTTATAAAAAACGTTATCGCACCATGCTTTTTGAAAGATCTTGTAGCTGATGTTGGAGATAGTTTCTTCTCATTAATAGTTGACGAAAGTACTTCTATTGGCAATGAAAAGGTCCTGTGTTTCATCGTTAGGTATTTTAGTCATAGCAAGGAGAAAGCCTTACTTACTTTTATAGACTACTGCAAATCGCACAAGGGGATTTAGCCACTGTCGCTGCAGCAATAAAGAATCAAATACAGTCTGATGGGCTAAATTACGGTCAATTAATTGGAATTGGAGTTGATGGCGGTAACGTTATGATAGGCAGACATAATTCTGTCATTACAATTTTAAAAGAAGAGATTCCTGATTTGATTGTTGTAAGGTGCATTTGCCATTCTCTCCACCTTGCAGCAGAAAACGCATCCAAAGTTTTGCCGAGGAATTTAGACTTTTCAGTTAAAGATACGCAAAATTGCTTTTCTCACAGTACAAAAAGGCAACTTGAATATTCTAATATTTATAAATTGATCTCTAATAAATCTCCTCAAAAATTTGATAAAGATTTAACGCCATCGATAAAATTTTAGAGAAGTGGGACTCGTTGCAATTACACTTTCGATTAGCTGCAACAAACGAAAGATGCCATACAGCTGAATCCGGGGAAAATAATCTTTATCTAACATTTTTAAAAAGCATTCTAAAGCATGTAATTAAAGTAAATAAACTCTTTCAAGGCGAAAATGTTGATCCGTTACAATTATTTGAAAATTTACAGCAGTTGATATACTCAATAATGCAAATGGTTGTTAAGCCCGATTTGTTAGACCAATGTGCTGAAGTGCAAATACAGAACCGCAACTTTGAGTTACATATAATGCCAACTAGCTGCGTTAACTTTGGATTTGCTTAATGAGTTGTCAACTATGCTACCAAATGAAAATTTAGCTACTATAAAGGAACGTTCTAAGAAATTCTTAATCGAATTATGCAAAGAATTGCAACAACGTTTACCTAATAATTTGTTCGTATTGGAAAAAATAGTTAACTTTTCAATAGAAAATGCCAATAATCAGGTGAAACCAAATATATCGCAACTCATCGGCCGATTTAGACAGGATTGTGGAGATCCCGATGCTGCACATTATGAATGGAACTTACTTCATACGACTAATTGGTGTAATCTTGATTCATCAGAGTGCTTCTGGGCTGAAGTTTTTGGAAAAAAGGATGCGGCTGGTGTGAAAAAGTACGCTCACATAAGCAAATTAGCAACAACACTCTTATCACTGTCATTTTCAAATGCAAGTGTGGAAAGAGCATTTTCTACTTTTAGCATAATCAAAGATAAGCTAAGAAATAGAATGTCTGCTGAAACAGCTGACAGCATTTTACGTGTAAGATATAATCTCAGTTCTGGGTGCAAGATTTTATACCTACAGACGATATGTTGAAAATGTTGAACACAGAAAATATGTACAAACTAAATGACTGTGAAAATCAAGATATTCTTTTAGAATTTTGCTCCGACACATAAAAAGTTTCTTAATTATTACTTCTTCTTATTTGCTCATAAGTCTTTTTATGCCATCTGCTAGTCACAGAATTTTAAGTTAGAAAAAATTATTATTTCTAAGTTTTTCGAATATGTGTAAATAATATGTGTAAATATTATACATAAATATAAATATGTGTAAATATATATAAATATAGATGTATAAATGTATGTTTATGTATACCTACAAAGGTATCTAATAATCTTAATAAAAAGTGAATTACAAAAAAAAAATGTCTATCTGCTTAATATATAGTTTTTGGGGGGATTTTTTTTGCAAAAATGGTCAATTCTGGGGGGGATTTCAAGTTAATCTGGGGCGAAGTTGGTCTAAGCACCTGGCAACACTGTCTGAAATAGACTTAGCCCCAAGCGCCTGCCTGACAGTTGTTGCCCCAGGTGCCTGCCTGACAGTTGTTTTTTTTCTGTTAGGCGCAGTAACGCTCGCCGGGTACCCGCTAGTTAAAATATAAATTTCAGAATAAAAAATGAAAATACAAACGAAAACATAAAAAATAGAAAATAGCTTAAAAACCACGAGCCAAGGAAGTGAAAGGGGAACGGCAGGATATCAAAAATGATGCTTCATCTATGATGAAGATTTAAATATGATTTATTCGTAACACAAATAAATACAGTTTTAGCCTTGACCCGGAATGGAATCCAAATAAATCCTACTTCTAATGCGCTGTTTATTGTTTAAATCTTTTTTTTATGTACCAATTGCAGCATTGTAATGTAATTTTTAATACAAAATTACGAATGCGAAAGAGATATTGCAGTGATTTGAAGCTGGAATAGAATGGCGGATATGTGGAGGTCGAGTGGTACCAACCATCTTCATTGGCTTTATATCATAACAGGCAGTGAATAGAAAAGCTTCAAGTATTATAAAACAATCATTTGCCTGCAACATTTTCAACAACAATTCCCGAAAACTGAAAGCTTATAAAGTTGAAATCTGTTTCTACATTCAAACTATCAGTTTTTTTTAGGATTTCTGGAAAGAATGGCTTAATATTCGCAAATTGTTTCGACGAGGGATCAACGGTGCAGTACTTAGCACCGACATCATCCTGTGCGGAGACTTTAATTGTAACCTGCTTGAGAATACTTCGCAAACATTTACAAGCAGAATCGGTACTCTGAGTCTAGGGTCCATCAACACTTCCAATCCAACGCATTTCACAAGTACTTCATCAACCCTGTTGGACCTTTTTCTTACAAGTAACCCTGAAAACACCCTTCTATACACTCAGTTGTCAGCGTCTGCATTCTCAAAGCACGACTTGATCTTTGCAACTTTTAAATACTCTCTGCCGTAATCAACACCCTCGGTGTATAAGTATAGGGATTTTAGGAGAATTAACTTAAATCAGCTGGAAGAAGACGTTCTTCAGGTAAATTGGCAAGAAGTTCATTTTATGACTTCTGCTGGTGATCAAATTGATTTCATGCAAAATGCCATACGTCATCTCTATAGCTCACACGTTCCGATAAAAACAAAATATCTGCGAACAAATTCGGTCACATGGTTTACACCTGAAATACGAAAAGCCATGAAACAACGAAACCTGGCTTACAAACGGTGGAAACGTTTTAAACTCCCTGAGTTTCATGAAATTTTCCGGGCTTTAAGAAATAGTGGTTCTTTAAAAAAAAAGGAAGCTAAGAAGCGGGTGTATTTAAAGCGACTTAGTAAAATTCTACCGACGAAAACTTTGTGGAAAAATATCCGAGAACTTGGTGTTGGTCGACAAAATGTGATAATGCCTGAAAATACAAACCCTGACATCCTAAATTCTGAATTCGCCTAAATTCAAAGTACTTTGCCTGATGTTGGCGAGTCCAGTATCGTTAATTCTTTTACTAATCTTGAAAGTAGCCATTGCTTCCAATTCACCAGAGTAGATGAAAACGATGTTTTGAGCGCCCTTCTACTAATAAAGGCCAAGGCTGTGAGCTTTGATGAAATACATCCACACTTTATTAAAATAATTTTGCCTCACATTCTTCCTACACTTACACACATGTTTAACTCAGTAATCACAACATGTTCATTTCCTCCTTCCTGGAAGGTTGCTAAGGTTATACCAATAGTAAAAAAGCCGGCTACCCGTTTGTCACCAGTTTCGACCTATTTCTATTCTCCCGTTTTTATCCAAAGTCTTCGAGAAACTTCTTCATAAGCAGATGACAGTTTTTGTTAAAACTAATAAGCTTCTGAATGTCCAACAGTCAGGTTTCAGGGAAAACCATAGTTGTGTCTCTGCTATTTTGAAAGTAACAGATGATCTGAGGAATGCGATGGATCACGAAAACTGGCAAAAACCTTGGTTTTACCAATCGTCACCTACGGATGTCAAATTTTTTGTTGTCATAAATCCGAAACACGACGGAATCTTACAGTGGCTTTTAACAACGTTACACGATATGTGTACAATCTTAAACGACTTGATCATGTTTCTGGATATACTAACAGGATTCTGGGTTGTGACCTGCATACCTATTTCAATTTTTGCGCCCTTAAAACACTTAATAATATATTAACTTGCAAAGAGCCCCAGTATCTGTATGAAAAACTGCAGTTCCCAACTTCCTCTCGTTCTTTAGTTTTTATTCAACCTAGGTTTACGTGCAGAAACTCCGAGAACCAATATCTTCTTTATGTTGTCGGAAATGGAACGCTCTACCCATGGACATTAGAATGCTAGGTGGAACCAAGTCATTTGATAAAGTTTTATTTAAACATCTGACCGAAAGTGCCTAGAAGAATTTTGTAATAAGAGAGTTTATCTTTTTCCTTTTAATTTTTTTCTTTTTTCTCTATTTTGAATACTTATATCTCCAGTGTTAACATGTGTAGTTTATTTTAATTCACGAAAGCAAAACCGAAAATATGAAATAATGAATTATTTAATCTAAAATTGATTAACTTTTACTATTATAGACTTTAACTTATAAGTCCAATGTAAGATTCTTTATTAATAAATGAAATGAAATGAAATAATTCAGAGATAGCGTCTTTAGAGTAGTTATTAACGGCACAGTTATGTTATCTATGTTATTGAGGACTAAATTGTATTTTAAATATTCAACTTAAACATTACTTAAAATCTGCCCCATCAGATTAAGTAAAAAATAAATACAATAAACCCTTCGAAAATGCAAAGTACTTTCGAATTTTTCGACTAAGCTTCCAATGGACACAGGATAAGCAACAGTAAATAAAGACTTCCTCTGACCATTTTATCAAAAATTAATATCCTGCAAATAAAATCTGACTTATGACAAAAAAAAAAAAAACATTTAATGTGTCTTTTTTAAATGCTCCCAAATAAAAGCTATAACCCCGAACAATGTATCTTCCTCTTTATTTTTTTATTATTTTCTTCCTTTGCTTCGTTGACGTAAAACGAAATTCTACGAGTAATGATGAATGCATATAAAAAAGGACTTATCATCAATATGAACTTCGCACAAAAATTCAATTCCATTTCAGTATACATATGTATGTAGTACATATGTGGAAGATATTTTTTTATGGTTCTTCCAAAAATTAAACCCAGCCACCCAAAGAAGCTTTTTTAAAATATCCGTTTATATCAATTGAATCCAGTGATTTTTTTTTATATTTGCGAGTGTGTATGTATGTGTTTCGCTATCCTTTCTTAGAAGATGAAAATATTTTCTCTTAAGAATGGAAAATATAATTTTCAAGATAAGTGCAATCGATAATAATAAATAATTGTGAGGAAGCAACAGGAGGAGTATAACAAAAAAAAATAAATTAAATAAAATAAATAAAGTATCTATATCCTCTAGACATGTGAACCCACAATTATCGCAGCAGTCTTTGTGTAAGTTTTTTCTCTCGTATCATAGTTATCCTCTCTTTATGTGGCAGTCAAAGACCGCCTGCCGCCCTTATACAATATAAAGCCAACACACACCCACACTGAGGAAGTAAACTTTGAAATGGATTTATGTTCTCGCATTTCATCTAAGGATGTATGCGGGTGTAGTCACATATGTTTTGTTAAAATGAAAATAAAATGGAACAAGAATCCCTTCTAGTCTCGCTGGAATTTCACCATTAAGCCAATCATACACCCAGCGAGTACACGTGAAGGAATTTGAAGTCATTAAAAATGAAAACATACATACACGCACGCGGAAGGGAAGCTACACGTGCAAAAGGATTCACACAAAGTGTTCTGCGAGTTGACTAATTAAGAACGCAACATACGTCGGGATGAGGATGTGATTAATTCAAAGCAAAATGCATATGTTTGAGCGAAGAAGCGGTAATCAAAATTATTGTTGTTTAATAAACGGTTATGAAGTGTTGAAAAATGTATTCGATGTTTTTATACGAGTACATAAATCAGGAAGTCATTGGAGTTACGAGTGGATTGACACAATGACGTACCCTCTGCAGACACTTTGACATTTTAATTAGGATTATAATATTTTAACAGGAACAAGGAAGACTTTCTTTGATGATCGTGTTATAAAAATTCATTTTCCTTCGGGGTTATAAACAGGACATTAAGGAGAAATTTGATGTGCCATTTGCATATACATAGATGCTAACCCTCTTAAAGCATGGATTGAGTTTGAGTGCTCCTACTTCCGTTCTGCAAGAGCCTATTCTTCAAAAATCAAATGGTTTTATTTAGCAAGCTTTGGTGGCAGAACAGGGCCGTATTATAACTCTCTATTGATTGTCTTTGTACTGTAGACCAAATGATTGACACTGATTAATGTGGGAGCAAAAATCGAAGAATGTTTTGCAAAGCCTTATCGTATGCTTTGGAATAGCCTTACAATTTATGAACTTTGTAGAAACTGCAATATCCTATTCTTGAACACAAAAACGTTCGAGTAACAATCCGTGTGCAACGCATCGTATAATAATTCCTTCTTTGCTACCCTCGCACTTTTAAAGTGGGAGTAGGAATATTTTGTTTATATGATGATACGAGTAATTTAATCGAGATCTTATACTTTAAGGTGCCTAACTACTGAGGTTGTTCTACTAAGGAACATTAAACTAGCAAGTTTAAACTGTATATAAACGATTAGCAGCACTAGCATAAGCATAGTCAATTAGACATGCGCATCCAAAAGTCACCGTCTCTGGGCCTTCAATTTTGATTTTAAACATATTAAAAAAAAAAAGCCCCACTAAAATTGGAATCTCTGTGCTCGAGCTTTTATTACTAAAGGGTGTTTCTTTTACTTAGATAAAACGATAAAGAAACTGCCAAACCGTTATGGACCGAAACATGATCAATGATTTTTTTTTTTTTTTTTTAATTATGGGTAACATTCATCCGAACGAGATATAGTTTCAAATGGATAACGCTGCATTTCAGATGGCGACTGAAACCATCGACATCGACTTATTGAAATCACAATTTGGCGATCACAAAATTTCGAGAAATGGACTTGCCAATTGGCATCTAATGTCGTGCGATTTGACACTTCTCGATAACTTCCTGTGAGGTAACGTAAGGTCACTAGCTTATGCCTATAAGCCAACTACAATTGACACCTTAGAAGGCAAAATTATTCATGTAATTCCTGTCGTACGGGCACCGTTGTTAAAAAAAAAAAGACCCAAAATTGGGCGAACAGAATGCGATTTATCAAGAACAACCGCGGTGATCATATGCCCAAAATCGTTTTCAAATACAATATTTATGCTACGAATTGATCTTTTGAACAAAAAAAGAATGTTGATTAAAGGTACATTTTTTGTATTACTGTTTTGAAAAATTTCTATCGAGGCTTAAAAACCTCAAACACCTTTTATTAGGTAGTGTTAGTCAAAATTAGCAATTGCTCGAAGATAAGTCTCGTGGCGAAAGAGCTCCAAAAAAGGCGCGATACGCTTAAAAATTCCATGCGCCCTTATCCGAAACCAATTAAGAATAGACCCAAAATAGCTACAAAAAAAGCAGCGAAAGATAGGAAATCCGTCAATACTGACTTAAGATCGGGTAACGAAGAAAACCCCAAACGCTGTAGAGAAAATGTGACAGAAGCAAAGTCTTCGAATACTGACGCACAGTCTTATGCTCAAGCGGCGATGGCAGCTAATGGCAAGTATATGACCGTCAACCCACGGCAGATCAAGGCAAAAATACGTCCAAACTCTAACGTAAAGACTCCTGCTCAAGTTGCGACATTGGAAAACGGTGATAGAGGTAGCTCATAAAATCCAGTATCCAATGTTTTCTCCTTAATACTTGCGAAACTTGAAGAGCAATGCAAAACAAACAAACTTATTTTCGAGAGACTAGTTGCACTAGAAAGCAACATTCATAACAGGCGCACTTCAACCCGAATATGAAAGAAATGCTAAAAATTCTTACATGGAACGCTAACGGCCTCATACGAAGACTCGACGAGTTAGAAATATTTATACGAGAAAAAGATATTGATATATGCTTGGTATGTGAAACTCATCTGACAAAACAAACGAACGTTAAGATAAGAGGATATAGCGTGTATCACGCCTTCCACCCATCGGAAAGAGCAAGAGGCGGATCAACCTTGTTTATAAAAGAATGTATCGAACACTCAACGGAAGTAAAGATTGAATTAGAAGCAATGCAAGTAAGCACGGTACGTGTTAGAAATAGACATTTTGCTTTCAACATTTCGTCTATATATTGTCCACTGCGATGTAAACTTGAAGAAAGTGATTTCACAAACATCTTCAACTTCCTTAAACCAAATTTTATTATTGGTGGCGACTTCAACGCGAAACACCCCTTCTGGGGTTCAAGGTACGCCTCTCAGAAAGGTAGAAAGCTTTATAATGCGGGTATGCAGTACAGTTGTGATTTTCAGTCGACGGGTAAACCAACATATTGGCCGACTGATAGAAATAAGATACCAGAATATCTGGCAACTGTATACAAGTTGAAGAAAGCTTTGATCTCTCCTCTGATCATTCTCCAATCATAATGACGATAAGCGATGCTCTGATTAAAAAAGTAGGACCGGTCAGATTAATCAGCGCGAAAACTAATTGGAATGGCTTTAAAAAAGATATTGAAGCAAATACTGAGCTGAGCGTATCACTTAAAACGCCCTATGAACTTGAAGTTGAAGTAGATCGCTTCGTCGAAATCCTACAGAATGCCGCGTGGAAGAAAACTCCCAAACCAAAGAGAACGCCGGCAAGCTACATTCAAACTTATCCGCAGGAAATAAAAGAGATGATTAAGGAGAAGAGAAAAGCACGCAAAAAATGGCAACAAACTCGGGCTCCGCAACATAAAGCACATCTTAACCGTTTGTGCAACTCACTAAAAAGTTCTATTAAAAACCTTAAGAATAATGAAATGCAAACTTACCTTGAAAGCTTAACAGCAGAAAAAGATTCTAATTACTCGCTTTGGAAGGCAATAAAAGGTATTAAAAAACCTCAAATTCAAGCCGCCCCAATAAGGAAAAAGCAAGGCGAATGGGCCAGGCATGATAAAGAGAAAGCGCAAGTTTTTGCCACCCACCTGGAAGAAACTTTCAAACCGTTTGATGGACAAGCTCTTATTGAAAATATAAATACGTCTTATATAGCCAATAGCGTAATAAGAAGTGCAACACTTACCGATCTTAAGGTAGAAATAAAGAAACTTAGACATAAGAAGGCTCCTGGATATGACCTAATTACGGGAGAGGTTCTTAAAGCCCTACCAAGAAAAGCTCTAATTAAGCTTCTGTTCATTATAAACGGCGCGATTAGACTAGAATATGTTCCCAGTCAATGGAAAGTCGCCGAAGTTATAATGGTCCTTAAGCCCGGAAAACCGCCGAATGAAAAAACGTCTTATAGACCGATTTCGCTTCTTCCAATTATATCCAAAGTGTTCGAGAGAATATTGCTTAGGCGAATACAGCCGGTAATAGAAGAAGGGCATCTCATCCCTGATCATCAATTCGGATTCAGAAGTAAGCATTCTACAGTTGAACAAGTACATCGAATAACACATGTAATCGAAAAATCTCTTGAAGAAAAAAAGATTTGTTCAAGCGTATTCCTTGACGTTTCTCAAGCCTTTGACAAGGTCTGGCACGAAGGCTTAAAGTTTAAATTACGACAAGTTCTGCCAGAGCACCTATATAATATTTTGAAGAACTACCTTACGAATAGACTATTCCGCGTCAAATGTGGAAATGAATATTCAGATTTTAAAGAAATAATGGCTGGGGTGCCGCAAGGAAGCGTTCTTGGTCCAGTCTTATATCTATTATACACCCATGATATACCGCAAGTAGAAGGCACTGAGCTAACTACATTTGCCGACGACACTGCTATCTTGGCAGTAGGTAAAACGGTCGAAGATACTACAGAAAAACTGCAAGAAGCTTTGGATAGAGTAAATGAATGGACAAAGGTTTGGCGAATCACACTTAACGAGACCAAATCTGTTCATGTAAATTTTACTTATAAGAAAATAAATAATTTGCCGATCTTTTCAAACTCGGTTCAAATCCCGTTTGCAAACGAGGCTAAGTATCTTGGAAGGACACTTGATACAAAGCTGAAATGGAAAACGCACGTTAAGAAAAAACGCAAAGAACTAGATAATAAATATAGAGAAATGTATTGGTTACTTGGAAAATATTCCAAGCTTAATATAGAGAACAGACTGCTTTTATATAAGCAAGTGCTAAAGCCCGTATGGACATATGGTATACAACTCTGGGGTTGTACCAAAATAACTAATATTAAAATTTTACAAACTTTTGAAAACAAAGTGCTAAGAGGTATTGTTAATGCGCCATGGTATATCAAAAATAGCGATATTCATAGAAAGTCACCCTAATATAACAGTCCTCCAAGTTTTGGAAGAAAGAAATTTACTGCGCCGTCTACAAAGAACCAAACCTTTAGACTTAGCGCGATAAGTAACCGCGTCTAAACTGCGGATCTAGCAGGAACTTCTAATGGGAAGGTCCCTGCAAAACGTCCTTACTACGTGAAATGAAAACTACTTGATAAGTCGAATACTTAGTTGTAGTAAAAATGAAAACAAGTCTGTTTTGAAGGGAGTTTTTTAGTGGGTAAGAATCCCATACTACTATGAGCACGCGCTGTCGATCCTCATAGTGTCTTGTTGAAGATTTTCACCTACCCTCGAAAAAAAAAAAAAAAAAAGTCTCGTAGCAAAGTAAGTGCATAAAGCAATTCCTCGAATCCGTATGACTAAGACTTTACTTTACTAGAGCAAGATTGAATATTCGAACTAACCAATTGCTTGCCATTTGACATCAAACGGCATTTCAAAAACCCTTTATTTCATACGCGTGTGTAAGGAAAAACCAAATAAAATGAAATGGAATCAACCTACGCTGATGCAGAATATCTGAATGGAAATTTTTCTCACTTTTTGTAGTTAGGGACTCTAGCTTGCTTCTCCCTGCTGCTGAAGTAGCTGCAACGCGAGCTTTCAGCTGTTTTCGTTCGTCAATCGTCTGCAGGTATCCTCGGAAAGCCACGCCCTATGTCTTCCCTGCGATCGACCGACATTTTTTTCAGCACCAGATGTAAAAACATTTTTCACAGTACACGAGTGATCTTGGATGGTTGCGGGCAGTGAGCTGCTGATTGCTTCCACACCTTGCGAAAAGTGCTCCCTTAATTGTTGGCGCACTGAGGGATCACTAAGTCTATCGATGTTGAACCTGGGCATTCTTGTGTTGTCATGGGATCTTCGAACTGCAGCAGTGCGTAGTTCTATCATAAGATGGTGATCTCGTACTATGCCCACATCTGCCGCTCGTCTGTTTCGGACGTCCAGGAGACTACTTCTAAAGCGGCGGATGATGGCAAAATGGTCAATTTGGTTGAAGGTTGCTTGCCTATCGTTGGAAACCCAGCTGACTTTGTGGCAGGTCTTGTACTCAAACATGGTGCCACCTATCACAAGACGGTTGGCATTGCAGAAATCCACAAACCTTTCGCCGTTATCATTGCGGTTGCCTAGTCCATGCTTCCCGATTACATGTTTGAACCCTTCGTGGTCGTTGCCTACCTTGGCATTCAAATCCCCCATCACTATGACAATGTCTCCATTTTGCGTTGTATTGAAGACGCCTCCTAAGAGATTGTAGATGTTCTCCTTTTCGTCCTCAGACGAATCATTCGTTGGGGCGTAACAGTGTATGATGGTGACTCTAGTCCGGAATCTGGCCGTCATAATCCTGTCACTATGAGACTGCCAGGAAATTAGGCTCTTGCGTGCTGTTGTTGTTAACCGTAGTCCGACTCCGTATTCCTGTGGACTTCCGGATGGTCTTCCAGAATAGAGTAGTACAGTGTTACGTGTTTGGGACTGATACTCGCCCGCTTCTAAACATCTTATTTCACTTACCCCCAAAATATCCAGTTTATGTCGCATGAATTCTTTTTCCAATTGAAGGAATTTGGCATTGTAAGGACCTTCGCTTCCCGAGTCGAGAAGTATCTTTACATTCCAGAAACCTATCTTTGTCCGGGTACAATAGCCAAAAGTCATCAACATGTGATCATTCCTTATCCGAGGCATAGTGTCGGTTTCTGTAGCGGCCGGTTTTCAGTAACGCAGGTTGCTGGCCCACGTTACCTAGTCTAGAATCAAGGCCCTAGACAACCCGCACTTGCAATTTTAGCCTACACGTATAAGGGTTTATACGTATAGTTGCCCGGAGACCACCACTAGGAGGTAAGGCAAGCACTTCATCACGAACTTGATTGTTGCGCTACTGGCTCAAGCCAAGTTTTGAGCAGTCAGTAGTTTCCCGATCAATCGCAATGCAGGTCCCCAATGCATTTCGTAATCATGCCTTAAATTATCGTAACAGCTTTATTAGCCTGTAACTTAAACTTAACATGGTATGCACATAATTTTCCAATTTAGGTTTTTGTATTATGTACATTTTTACTCTGTTTATTCTTATATCCTTAGTTTTTGCTTTAAAATTAAGTCATGTCAATTCCCGACAGACGGCGCTTTTGCCATGTTAACTTTTCTTTGTTTTATCTTACAATATTGTAAATCTATTTAGTGTTAATAAAAGAATGAAGAATGAAGAATATTGTATTGTAAAGGGTAATTCGATGGTAATGCGGATATTGGATGCAGATTATTTCAGAAATACTTAGGTTTTTTTTTTTTTTAAACAAATGTCATCTGACAATTGAACAACGTGTAATCGAAGAGTTTTATGAAAACGGTCGTTCTGCGAGAAATGCATTTCAAGTATTGGGTGATTTTTTCGGTTAACATAAGATATTTCGGGTATCTGGGTCGATGTAAAACATAAAATCATCCTTGCGTCGTCGTCCAGATAGTTTCACCGTAACTATTACTGTTGTGGAACCAGCACCACCGACAACCTCAATTCGTGAACGGTGAACGTTATAGTGACATGTTAGCAAACTTTTATGGCATGAGTTAGATGCACAATATGTGGTTTTAACAACATGATGCAACTTGTCATACAGCGCTTAAGACAATGGCCCTCGGTCAAATAACCGCCGAGATCTTCCGATTTAACACCATTGGACTTCTTTCCCTGAGGCTTCTTGAAAAGCGAAACCCAAGACGATTCCAGAACTAAAGAGCGCGTTATTAACGAGGTGCAGCCGGAATTATGCCAAAAAGCATAGACAATTTTGACACGCACAGAGGAGTTGCGAGGGAAGACGTGGTGGGCATTTGTTAAACATTATGTTTCATGCATAAATGCCGTAGACTAAAGAACGCAATAAAATTATAGAAAAAAAAAACAAACGTTTTGAAAACTGTTTGTGTTTCTTTTCCTTAAAGAATTTCTTCTGTTTGTTAACAGGACAAATACTTCGGTTTTATACATTAGTAGGGACAAGGATATAGGGTTATACTTAACGTATACATACATACATATGTACATGCATTAAGCATTCTAAATTCTGTCATAAATTCCAGTTGGATTAAAAAAGATTCCCTTAACTCATGTGAAAATCCTAGATTAAATCTTTTATTTCTACCATGGACGTTTTACTATTCACAGTATTCATAATTGTCGTCGTTCAAAACAGTAATTCTCTATTTCCAACTTCTCTCACGTAACGGAAAAATGATCATAAAAGATATTCCAGCTTACGTTAGATAAATGCTGCTAACGTCTCCATGGTACCATAACTAATACTTCCTCTTTATCTTTATCATTGCAGATGACGAAAACTCTCACGTCCATGCCATACTCACTAGTGATAACCTCCTCGATGGCACCATCGAAACTAGTTCCGAACAATTTTACGTAGAACCATCGCATAGATATTCAAAGGATCTATCCTCATCCGGTGTCCATTCGATTGTATATAAGTTAAGCGATGTGAACATGCCGTTGTCGTCGTCGTCATCGTCCTCGTTGTCGTCATCATCGTTGCAATCGTCTGCAACGAAGGCTGCAGAAGGATCAAAGTCATCGTCACATTCAGGTGCAGCATCGGAACACTGTGCCAGTGAACGATTGAGGCGCAGCATGCTACTGGATGACTTAAAACGGCGAAAACGAATGCAAGCCAAGTCGACACTGGAGGACATCTTCCTGCGCGGCGGCGACAATAGCAATAAAGTCGATAGCTCAAATGATATATCGATTTCGCATAACCGCCGGAAGAGGTGGCTTCCGGATGAGGTGAGTACCATGCCCCAGTTTTATTTATTTTTTTTTTTTTTTTTTTCTTTTTCCATTTTGTGTACGAATCTGTTCATCCTCTTTTCCATTCGATAAAATCCAGGATTCATTTCCTTGTTCGATATCTGTCTGTTTAAGGTATGTATAGGTTGGTTAGCGGACTCTCAGTATGGAGTGAAGTTATTCCACTCGCTTTCGTTGTGTACTGAGGGAAGATTTTAACTTGAAAAGGATAATACTGTGCATAACTGAAATGGATTCTTGTTCCTTATGCTTTACATATGTATACCTTTCGTCTATAACACAATTGGATTGGATACGATACAGCGATACAATATTCGCATTCGGGTGGAATTTTCAAACAGGAATAATTCAAAAATGGTTCTGCTTCCTTCTTCCGTTTTTGTTGGAGTTTACTGTTATTCAATCACATTGTGCGTTATGTCAGGTTTTCATTTGTAATGTGATGCTTAAAGGGAGGGATGTACTCGTATCTAAGTTTTGATGGAGGTTTGAATCACGTTGAGAGATAGTTGTTGGATAATGGTCTTCGTGTTTCGAGTGGAGAATATCCTCCATTTGAAGGATGTCAGATACAAGATTGACAGGTCATTTCCTATTTCATTACGACGACGACGGCTATGTTTGCTGGTTTGATAGGTCCGCGTGGCATTTTGTGAAAAGATGGCAATTTATTTCGGATTTGTATGTGTGTTGGGCAAAATATGTTCGTGATTCGTCATTCCACAGTAATTAATGAACGAGCATCGAAGAAAATGATACGGAACGCTTACGCAAGTAATTGCTTATGGCAGACACGTGTCTGATAAGCACTGCTGTCAAAATGTACTCTATACAAATGAAACGCATTGAAGTAATCAACGACGCTTATTCTGTTTGTGACAGTGAGTCTGTTTGTCATGCGATATAACAATGACTTTAAATGGTGAAGGGAAGTCAAATAGGAGATCATATTTTGCAGAAAAAATGAAACTACGTCTTACTGTCGTCAAAAATGTTGTCTGAATTTGACACATTTATAAGCAGGCAATTCCATCATTTTAGTGTACTAACACCCTAATTGAATAAATGGGCCTTGCTAGGATGCTCTCAAATGTTGACGTAGAACGTGAGGCGCTACGGATTCTTTGGCCCTTTCAAATTAGTTTTTATTAAATATTCAAATTAATGCTTCGTTGTACAGAAATGAATACCATAACCGTTGGAAGAAATGATCATTACTTTAGCCACGGATCTAAATTGTTATAAAACAGACAGATCCGCCATTCGTGAAGTCCGGTGGAATAGACCACATGGAAGAAGGGTGGGAAACTATCAAGTCTGCAATGGTGGCTACTCTTGATGGCAAAATAAAAAAGTTTTTTCATCAGAGGTAGAAGATTTAAGTCCCAAGAAAAATGTATTAATGCGAAGTTTACTTTCAGAAAAATAATACGTGCTGATAGCGACTGATAAAGATAACCTCACCAAAAATCCGCAGAGTCAAAGATAGTAGGCTTCACAGGCAGTATTGTTAAAGCTATTAGAAATGGTGACAGCATGCCTTTATTTTAAATTGTCATTCTTCTTCTTTTGTTATCGTTCGGGTTGAAGAGGATTGTTCATCAATCAATTGTTAACATACCCGCGAAGATATGGCAATGCAGGTACCCCGGAAACTAAAGCCCACCGGATGGAATTAGTGTCAATCTGGAGAATCTGAAAGTTTCAGTGGGAGCTTTGATGATGTTCTACGCATACCCGACATGAAGGAAACATTCTGAAACATCGGAGTCTTTAGTCCACCATATTTAAATTGCTTGTTTAAATTGTGTAAATCGACGATCCCCGGATTTTCCTGCGCATTAATATGCCATGCCTAAAGGTGTACTCGATGAATTGAGTTCGCGACACACTACTCTCTTGCTCAGGAATCAGTCCATTCTATTTGCTTCACAGATGGTCTCAGGTCCTAAGGGTGAATGCGAGTCTAAGCAGGTACGGGATTAAATACTCAAACAGTACTACGTGAAATAAGAAAATAAAAAGCTTTGTGCGGATGGGTTATATCGGGTGATTCACTATGTTTTTTCATCTGTTTTTTTTTTTTTAATTTTAAATAAAACACATAAAATGAATTTGGATGGTAAAACTTTATTATGGCCTGAAAGAACAGTGTCTGACATTTATTTTTAAATATTACTGCGTGTAAATGTTGCCCGCGACTACGCCTTACATGGTCCATGCTGAAGGTCCAATTTTGGATCACTGCTTCCAGCGTTGCGACCGGTATTTGCCAAATTACGCGAATAATGTTGATATCCAAATCCTGGAATCGGCGAAGACTTTTGACTTCATATAACCCCAAAGAAAAAAGTCTAAAGCTGTGATATCACACGGATCTTACTTACTTAGGTGGCGCTAGAGTTCGGGGTGAACCTGGGTCTCAACCAACAAGCCTCTCCATTTAGCTCGGTCCTTAGCTAATTGCCTCCAGGGGCGCACTTCAAGTTGGTCGAGGTACCCTTGAACTTATGCGCGCCACCTACGTCGTTCCTCCGGGTTGGATTCGAAGACTCTGCGGGCCGGAGCTGTACAGCGATTGAATCTTCTCCTCCAAAACCCATCAACGCAAACAGAACCGAAAAGCTTACGAATAATCTTTGTCTCGAAGCGACCAAGGATATCTTTATCCTCCTGGTCTTGATAATACTTAATTATAATATCACACGGATGGTAGGGGCAATAACGGACCCGGAAGTTCGATGATGCACACCATATATTGCTCGACGCGCACGAAAAACATTTTTCACAGAACGCTGATTTTCATAATACAGCTGAATAATTTGGAGACGTTGTTGAAGTGTGAGCCTTTCCATGATGATTTGTCAAACAATACTGAATAAGAATAACACGACACCATGAGGCGAGTTATGCGTGATCCGTAAAAAAAACCTTTTAGAAAAAACGAGTCTAAATGAATCACCCTTTATATACTTACTTATGTCCTGTATCCCCTTGTGGGTCATAGGGCCTCTACTACGCCTACGCGCCATCGTGTACGGTTTTTGGCAATGTGTCTGAGTTCTCCCCAACTTTTCCCTAACTGCCGTGCCTCCTTCTCGACATGTTCTCCTCGGACCACCAGGTCTTCTGCCATCCTGAGTCAAAGGGTTCCATTGCATAGCATGGTTTGCTATGGAACTGTCACCCTTTCGGAACGTGTGACCAATCCTCTGCCACTTCCGTCGTTGGATGGTTGTGCCTATTGGTTCCTGACCCGTTCTCTCGTAAAGGTGTTCGTTAGAGATACGATTGGGCCAGAAAATCCTTAAGATATTGCGCAGGCACCTATTAACAAACGTTTGCAGCTTTCTGGTGATAGTAGTGGTCACTCTCCACGTGCTGCAACCATATAGCAGCACGGATTCAACGTTGGAGCGGAACAGTCCTATTTTGGTGCTCATACTGATTGCATTGCTTCGCCATATTTTGGACAACATCCCGAACGCGGACTTTTATATGGCAGCAACTCACTTCTTATTTCGCATTGTATTGATTGTTCTTTAGTTCACAAAATCAATTCATCGGTTTTCTGAAGAGGTTTCCAACATATTGGCGCCCAACGTAGGGCCCAAAACTAATTTTTACCACCAATGCAAGACCTATTTTCTCATTTGACTACTGAAGCTATCTGTTAAGGTCGATCTCATTGCCACCGGAAATTCTGTCAAAATATGAAAGCAAATTTTGTCACACTCGGGGCATAGTATACAAACTGTATGCTTTGAAAGGACCACGCTATGTTATGTTTCCCGTGAGGACTTTGATACTGTTTCTGTTAATATTTAAGAGGAAGGAAGCCTTTTTTTGGGATTAGCTATTAAATAGTATAATTGGGTAGCTCTGCATTGTTGTTTTTCTTTGGATTTCAAGAACGAGATATTATTTCAGCTTCTGCTAACTTTATCAAAAGTTCTTTGGTCAAATAGTCAGCTTTTTCGATTTCATCGGCATCACTCTGAGCCAGAATTTAGTAGAGGATTACAACATAAGGGTACGTTTTGTGTTGCAGGTCGATTTTGTTTGGCTGTCATTTTGGTTTAACTGTCATTTGTCAGTTCATATTTGACAGTCCTGGAGAGTTTTCAATAACAATTTATTGTGGAGCATCTAAAGCCGCAACAAAGTTTTGAAGTTATCAAAATATTTTATTTAAATAATTGTTCAATTCGGCTACTTGAACAACATATAATCAATCAATATATAAAATATATAAATTATAAAATTGTGTTTCATTTTATAAAACATCGGCGTGCAACATAAAAAAATATCCTGTACTATAGTACATTAAATTACTACTTTTTCGTAGGCAATGAATATGTTGCATTGTATAAGAGAGGTTGATCTAGACTGATGATGGCTGTATTACCATTTCATTACACGTACTGCTCTCAATTGTACGTTCACGATATCACTGGTTGAGTCCAGTGATGTCGTCTTTTTCATCTTTTTTTTTGTAGCGAAGAGATTAAAGAAATTTCGACTTTATTCGTTTCTCTTGATAGTTTGACTTTCAGGACTGTCAGCAAATGACTTGGCCAACAAAGCTAAAACTTTGGGAACTAACAGAAAAAAACACAAAATAAAGTCTGCGAATCCGATTTTGTAGTTTTCGAAATAATGTTTCGATGTTTTATCTGGACGGTGCAAAGAATGATTTCTGCTGATATCTGTTGCAAATTTCACAAATGCTATTCTTTTATGATTTTCTTAAGTCACTAAAAGGGATTACAGAGTTATCGAAAGGTCCTTCGACATTAGTCGCAAGTTTTACTACAAAATCGATTGATCTCAGTTGTTTCCAAAATTTGTGGCCTCATTATTGGGTAAATTTTTACAAAGTTTAACTTCCTTCTAGGTTTCGAGATTCGATTGTTTGTGTTATGTGGTTCTGTCAACTTATGACGTTCGTATGCTAGATTTAAATTTACTTTAATTTTCGTTTTTTTTTTTTACAGCAAGTCACAGAAGATAGAAATCCACCACTTCCACTCGATCTGGATGTACCATACAACGATGATTATAGTATATTAAGTCACGATACAAGTCGCGAAGATGTCTCTAGGACATCCAGTGATAATAAGAGTAACCGACCTCCAGAGAGGATACCTGATCACCAGGATTCCACATGGAGGAACAATGTGCCCACCTATACGACATCGAATCGTAATCGTAACATCATAGTGAGCAACTACAATCCTAGCAGTGATATTAGTAATAATAACACCTATAACTACAACGCTAACAATGGCGTAAGAAAAACATTCACCAAGCACAAGAATATACTTGTGAGTAGTTTCAATAATCGAAGTCTGGATGACTCGTCGGCAGCGTCATCTGATGGGAATTTTATAAATAATTTTTTCAACACCAATTGGACGACAATGTTTGGTGGAAGCACCAACAGTGGGTCGTCTCGTCCGAGCCATAAAACTCATGTAGAGATAATCACTAAGAACGGGGCTACGAAAAAGCCCAACATAATTGTTAATAACTATAATCCGGATGTTGTAATGTCTCAGAATTATAACAGTATGCTGAGCACTAGACAGGATATACATGACTCTGGGAGTAATGCAGCAGCAAGGGCGATGTATGATCGGAAGATCACTTGTATGTTGTACTTGCAAGCGGATCATACGTTTTTCCAGAAAATGGGTTCCGATGAGTCGAGCATTGAGGCCATAACCCGGCATGTGCAGCGAGCGAATTCGATTTATAAGAACACTGGTGAGTAGAATTCAGCATGCTTAGTAAATATATATAGGTGCTCGCATTTATCCGAATGGGCTTCTTTTTTTTTAAATAGCACCGCCCGCCCCTCTTGTGCCGGATCACTGTGCGTGAGGATCCATATTCGAGTCCTAGAAGACACCGAAAAGTTTTTTTTCACGTTCCCACCTCTCTCTCAAAAACAAATTGCCCTTCGGAGACGGCGGTAGGTCCCTGCCGTTCATGTGAAAAAGTATAACGCACACAACACAAGTGGTTACGAGAAGCTAGGCCCATGCACTTAGAGAGCTGTTGCGCCAAATATTTATTTATTTATTTATAGCCCCTCTTACCTTTGCCGGTCCTTCTTAAGCCTAAGTGGTTATCAAACGTTCGCGAGAGATTGGCCCTGAAAAGCATGCGGTCTTTGTGGGACTCGATCCTTGAGCCTCACGCTCAGTAGTCTGACGCACTTACACACTGAGCCACAGGGTAGACAAAAACTTTAAATAGAACCTCAAAACTCGAACAGAATAGAATTAGACTTCCTAGCAGTCTATGCAAGAATACTATAACGTAAAAAGAAATGAGGTAAGGTATACGAGTATCAACGGAGTGTCGGTGGAAATGCATGAAGCTGGCACGTCCATAAAAGACAAGAAAACTAACAACTATTAATTCAGTTCCGAAATTCGAAGATTCCTACACTAGTTCCAAAAAAGCTATCTGATGATGTTGCAAAGTATAGCTGCATAGCTTCGCTTAAGAGGAACATGTTTAAGAACTACAATACTCAATTAAAATACTGCTTCCCTGATAGTGAACTGAGAAACGGTTAGACTTTCCTTTTCATTCTTTAAAAAATGTTAGCTGCCAAACCCTGATGATTTAAATGGCTTATATAATAATAATAATAAAATAATAATGAAAATAGTAGAACAAACAAAGAACATTGTTTTAAGGGGTCGTTTGAATGATGATCATATCCTTGGCGCGATGTTGAGATCGTCTTTACCAGTATTGTTAATCCTGTGAGAAAAGGTTATGCTTTCGGGAAAAGTTTTAGACTTATAAGACTCTCTTCATTTCGTTAGACACCTGCATGCCTGTTAAGGGGTGTGGATCCAATGAATCTGCCCTTCGCAACCTTGTCTATGAGATAAGACTAAAAGAAGGCGCTACATATATTCTTCGTGCACAAACAACGTGTCTTTGATAATGCTAACATTGATTCCAATTCTTAATCCGTCGGAACACATGAACTACTCGTAGATAAAACCACTATCGAATGTTCCCCCAAAGTATACTTTGAAAAGACATGGTAACAGAGTAATGAGATCCGTAAAACTGGGTTGCCCTTGTTGCCAATTCACTTCTCATGGGAGGGTAAAATTTAAGACCAATCTTCCAAGCTTAAGCTGATGATGTTTTTGTTTTGGTATTAAAAAAATCCTTGATAGTGCTTTGTTATCAGATGAAAACCATCCTGTAGAAAATCCGCGATTGCTGCTCAAGGGAAAGGCTGACCTTCAATCTAAATCTAAACAAAAATACAAATATTTGGCGCAACAGCTCTTTAAAGTGCCAGGGCCTAGCTTCTCGCAGCCACTCATGCTGTGTGCGTTATATTTTTCACACGAATGGAAGGGACCTACAGTTTAATGCCGAATCCGAACGGTGATTTGAGAAGCATTTTCGTGACAACAATACTCTCGGATGTTTGTCAGACGCTCGCGAGAGGTGGGACCGTGAAAAAACTTTTTGGTATTTTCTGGGATTCGAACTTGGAACCTCATGCGTAGTGATCCGACACACTAACCACTTACGCCACGGCGCCCAAATCTAAATCTAAACGAGACGGCTATTTATTTCCGATGTCAAATCGCTACTGATGTGGCGCGAAGAACATAAATTTCGGAACTATTTCGATATCTATATTGTGATAATGTGAGCACTGACTTCATGATCAGCAGAAGATAAGAAGTGTACCTGCCCGAGGCAGTCAAATGGGAAAATTCAAGTGATCTGCAGGCTCTAGCAGAAATAGCGGAGCTATTGGGTGGGGAATATTGAGACGAAATTTTCTTGCGCTATGTAAATACAAAAAGGCGAACGTTTCTGCTCCTCATAGTAGAAGAGTGAATATTTTTTTTAATAACAAATTATGCCTCAGAATATGACTTTTTTAACAAAAATACGTAATTGCACGACGTAACAAAAAAAGGTAGATTTTAGGTGGTACTAGATTTCAATGCATCCTCTATGGTTGGCATCTGAACTAGTCCGGGAGTGCAGTTTGATTACTCTGTGTTGTGTAGCCGCCATTTTATAATTTTTATTACTCAACAAATTTAATGGATATCACTTGACTTGGGACCATCCACTCAATAACTCAGTCTGGGATCATCCCCATGTACTTCACTGCATCCTTACTGGTGATCACATCTGGCCCAACTTCAAACTCAGCGTGTGTTGGAATTTGTTTCTTGGTCAGGAGAATTATCTCTGTCTTCTCCGTCGCTAGACACAGTCCATGGGAGGACCCTCCTCATTACTTGATTAAGCATTCTTCCTGCGTCGTCTGTATTTCTTGCAGTGATCACCGCGCCTATGTCATCTGCGTAACCTACCAAAAATGTGTCTTCCGGCATCTCCATATGAAGGATTCCATTGTAAGAGATGTTCCATAAGTCTGGTCCCAATATTGAGCCTTGTGCTGCTCCTGAAGTGATTTCCTTTCTGCGAGGTCCCTCTATGGTGTCGTACATCAGTTTGCGGTCTCTCAGGTAGTCCTTTATTATTCACAGGAGATTTTGCGAAACCCTGAAGGTGTTTTTCAATGAGTCTAGCATATCTTCCCACCTTGCTGAGTTAAAGACATTCCTCATGTCTAAACTTGCTAGCACAACTATCATCCTTGAGTATTTATTGCCCCGTTGGGCGATTTCGACTGTCTTTACCACTTCCTCGATTATTCCTATTGTGCACTGTTCTCTCCTGAATCCGTGTTGACTTTTGGGTAGGTCACCTGCGCTCTGGATTGCTGCTGTGAGACGTGGCTTCAGTATCTTCTCCAGGAGTTTACCTGCTGTGTCCAGCATGCACAGCGATCTGTAGGCTGATGTAGATTCAGGGTCTCCCTTTCCTTTGCTGATCAATATCAAGCATTGAATCTTCCAGCTGCTGTGGAAAATCCCGTCTTTAAGGCAGCTGTTGTACATGTTCAGTAATAGCTGAGGACATGTTCAGTAACAGCTGAAAACATGTTCGAGCGATGGTTTTCAGGACTTCCGCTGGTATAACATATGGTCCGGGTGCCTTCTTAACTTGCAACCTGTTCGCCGCCAGGATCAACTCCTCTTCGGTGAACGTAGGGGCATCTTACTGTTGGGCGCAAATGGTGTCGAGAGGCCTAACAGGATGTGTTGGGAAGAGAGTGTCCACTATATTCCTCATGACCAACTGGCGGAACTTAGGAAGAAAGAAAACTCTTCAACTCTGCAAAGCGAACGAAGAGGTGGGACGAATACAGGTTTGCTCTCACAGAATACAATCTAGTATTGAGACGATCTAAGCGAGCTGCTTGGAGGAAATGCTGCGAAACGATAAATCACTCGCAAACGATCATGTCAACTGTGTAGGGTTACTGAAGAAAAATGACGGAACCTACACGATGGACCGTGTGGATACACTTAGAACCTTACTTCAGGTACATTTCCCAGGCTCGTCTCTTAACACATCTCATGTGTACTCGAACACAGTTAACCACAGGGTTTATGTGGACAGGAGAGTTAATAGTTTATCTGGAAAAATATTCAGTCCAGAGAAAGTTGAATGGGCGGTAGGCACATTTAAACCTTTCAAAGCCCCCGGCGGAGACGGTCTGTTTCCAGCACATCTCCAAAAGTCAATTGACCTCATCCTGCCGGGGTTGACAGCTTTATTTAGAGCCAGCTACAATTAGGGATACATACCACCCACCTGGAGGCAGGTTAATGTGGTTTTCATCCCCAAGCCGGGCAATAGGCCTAGCGAGCTGCCTAATCATACAGACCTATAAGTCTAACATCATTCGTCCTTAAGACAATGGAGAGACTCATAGATATCCATATTAGAGACCGGTTAGATCTGTCTAACCCTCTGCACTTGAATCAGTACGCATACAGGAAAGGCAAATCTACAGTAGGTGACCTTCACTATCTCGTCGAAAAGATAGAGGGAACACTCAGTTCAAGGGAGATAGCTTTGTGTGCATTTCTTGATATCGAGGGCGCATTCGATAACACTGGTTACGACTCGGACGCAAGGGCGATCAGTAGCAGAGGTATCGAAGAATCGACCAACCAATGGATCAGGGCCATGCTGGTAAGTCGATTCATTACTTCCTCCTCTGGGGGAGTGTCGGTGTCCATAACTGGAGCCAAATGCTATCCTCAAGGAGGAGTTCTTTCCCCCCTGTTATGGTCTATAGTCATCGACAACTTGTTAGTAGATCTTCACAGATCAGGCTAAACCACCGTCGGTTATGCTGACGACTTGGCGGTTTTTATCAGAGGTAAACACAGCACGACAATTTCCAACGTCATGCAAAGTGCAATATCTCAAGTTTTAGAATGGTGTAACAAAGAAGGACTATCCATAAATCCTAGTAAAACCGTTCTGGTGCCTTTTACAAGGAAGACACAGGTCAACCTTGAACCTATCACAATCAAAGGCACCACACTAGTTTATTCCAGCGAGGTCAAATATCTTGGTGTAATTCTTGACAAACGACTTAATTGGAATTCACATATCAAGTCCGCCACTGAGCTCGCTACTAGAGCACTGTGGGCCAGTAAACGCCTATACGGCAGAACTTGGGGTCTCTCTTCTAAGATGATACATTGGTTGTACATGGCGTTAGTTAGACCCATTATCACATACGCGGCCATCGTCTGGTGGCCAAAAACTCTCCAGCAGACAACGGCAAACAAGTTGCAGAAATTGCAAAGAATTGCCTGTCTTGGCATTACAGGTGCGATGCGCACCTGCCCAACGACAGCTCTGGAAGCTATTGTTGGGCTAACACCCTTACCAATCTTTATTAGGAAGATGGCTGCTAGATATGCCATCAGGCTGCAGCTAGATCACGAGTATAAACCAGGTGACCTTGTGGGACATTTAAAGATACTCAACTCAATCCCTAAAAGAGACATGTTTTGCACTTTACCAGATATTATGGTCAGGCAACACTGCTTTGGTAGGCTATTCGAAATTGAAATATTGGACCGCGAAAACTGGTCCAATGGTGCTCCAACACTGGACCTTAGAAATCTGGTCTGGTTCACCGACAGTTCGAAAATGGATTCTGGAGTTGAAGCTGGGGTTTTTGGACCCAACACAAAGATTTCGGTACCAATGGGTACGACTCCTACTGTGTTTCAGGCTGAAATCCATGCCATTGAGATTTGCGCCAGACACAATCTCCGCAAGGGGATCAAAGGCGCTAGAATACATATCTTCTCAGATAGCCAAGCAGCACTTATGGCACTATCGTCCAACCAAATGGACTCCAGAACCGTGAAATGCTGCTACGATGCATTACAAGACCTTGCCAAATACAACAGGGTAAAACTCGGTTGGGTACTCGGACACCAAGGGATTGTGGGCAACGAATCTGCAGATGAGCTTGCTGGGCTGGCTCAGAATCTGTGTTCATAGGTCCTGAACCTTATTGTGGCGTCAATTGGGCGACAGCTACAACGCTGATTAACGAATGGGAAAACAAACTTCGTCTAGACCACTAGACTAGTGAGCCAGGTCTAAGACAATCCAAATGATTAATCAAGCCTTACTCCTATAAGGAAATCCTTAACTTAGATAGGGAAAGCATCAAGAAGCTTGTGAGCTTTCTTACTGGCCATTGGCTTGAGATACCACCTTAACAAGATGAACCTGTGCCAAGAGAAGGACTTTCGGTTCTGTTTAGAGGAGGATGAAACCTCCGAACACATTCTTTGTGAATGCCCGGCACTACACTGGTTAAGGAAACGTATTCTCCACAAGGAGATACTTACTTCAGTGGAACTGAAATGCTCCGCTACTAAGACTCACTTTCATAAGGGAGGTAGTACGTCTGTTAGATTAACTCCAACCCTCCGATACAATAGATCTTTCAGGGCGCAGTGTCGTTGCCACGCGGGCATGGGTTTTACAAAAGGAAAAAAAAAAAAAAAATGTTCCTCATCTTTTCCTAACTGGGCTGGACGTGTTTGTGCCTATCTTGCACATTACCACTTTATAGCCTAGTCCCCAGGTTGTTGCTGACATCCTGGCCTGGTCCTTCCACTTCTGTCTCTTCCTTGTATTAATGGCCCTCTTGAGCGTTGACTTTGTGCATCTGTATTCCGCTAGGATGTCTTCTGTAGTTTCCGCCTGTATCCTCCTTCCTCTGGTGACACTATCACCATAGTAGAAGTATCAGAATTTTCAATTGTAATATACTCAATGCGCTATAGGCTCCCTCAAATCACAATTTTTCTTTTAAAGTGGCAGAATGGACTGGACGTGCGCTTATCTTAGCTATATGTATATCTCTGTTCCTCAGAGTCCTGAACCAATAATTCGTTTTAGGTAAGGAATCATCAAAGACCATACTTTCTTTCTCTCCTGTTTTGGTGTTCTTCTGAATGAATTCAATACAATCCTTATGTTGAGTCCACTTCATGAATTCCTCATCCAGCACGAGGTGTGAATGAGACTATCAAGGCTGTATGTATGACTACAATAATTGTAATTAACAGGTTATAATTACTTTTCCACCCACTACTTCATGCTTTTTCCGTCCGAAAGTCCTTTTCCGAACGTCCTAGTGCCATATTAAATTCGGTGCTGCGAATGCATTTAAATATCAGAGAAACAAATCAATATAAACCGAAGCACCATGTAGTACGCGCCCGATTAAACCTGAAAAAAACCTCAATATTCAAAGAATATCACATTTAATGACTGGATTTCTGCTATCTCTACTTTTGAATACAGTCGCGTTGTCTGACGGCACATTTTTTCCATGCCACAGGGAAGACCTGAATCCCATTATATTCATAACCTTCCTGTCTTTTCCATTTAAAAAGTCTCGAAATCGTGATATCAACCGTTTGACTCTGGCCCTTGCAGCTACAGTTAAATGCACCAATCCAAAGCAAAGGATAAACTTTTGCAATATCAATAAACTTCAGGTCGAAGTTCAATTGAAACGCCTGACACATCGGTAGGACGACACGAACACGACTCTTCGTGCGTCATTCTCCCTCTCTTTTCTAGTCCTTTGCTTTTATATCTCATCTCATGGCGTGCATTGCCATATTGATTTCACTTAAGTTCTATGGAAAAGGAGCACTTTAAAAGTGGTGGAATGACCCAATTATCGAGAGTACTTCTTGTCCGCAGCAGCAACGGAAGCTTGTTAGGTAGTAGTGGACAGGATGTCCTCCCATCATCGTCGGAAGTTTGAAGTACAACTTTGTGTTTCACGATTGAAGTTGCAATTGATATTTATGTAGGTTCAATTGAATGTGTATACAAAATAGCAATATATCGCTTGTATTTAATTTTTATTACTAAATATCCGGTTTTTTCTTTGCAGACTTTAATGGCGATGGTAAGGCTGATAACATAACTTTTATGATCAAAAGGATAAAGGTGCATAATGCAAACGCGTTAAAGGATCCCAGCTATCGTTTTCCGGGCAACTATGGTGTGGAAAAGTTTTTGGAACTCTTTTCGGGTGAGTGTTTGCTTTTATTAAACTTAGGTTAAACTTTGTTAATTAAACTGTGACATTAGTTTTATAAAATTAGCTCGTTGTGCGTTTGGTATAAATGTTATTCCGAATTTCGTTCTAGTAGCATGTGGCAGAAAATGTTAAAGTTATGCTATTAGGGGGGAGAATAATTGGCCGTTTTAATTAGTACTGACTAATGAATTAGTAGTTTTGGCATGCTTAGACTATTGGCACCAGTGCAGTGACTAGAAAGTTAGGTAATCAACAGATCTCATCATGTCAGACTAAAGAAATTAACGCCTTATATGACCAAAAATAGGGAAAATTTCCCCTGTATCCATTAACTCTTACGTATGGAAATTGTGGGCAGAAAACCTTGTGACCCATTCTGCTAACATTCAGAAATAATGCCCTATTGTTGGAAAGCGTTTACTTTGAGTATCTACACGATGTTGCCCGAAAAATTTTATTTTGAAAAATTCCCGGACCAGAATAGAAAAATTCGTTTGGGAAGCATTTTTCTTTTAACACCCATATCATTTGATTTTTACGTTTTTTTTATTTAACATGTCTTATAGAACAATGAAATAAAGACTTTCCCTGTGTAGACTTTTTGAGCACAGTTCTTTTACCAATTTTTTAGTTCGGAAACTTGCCCCAATTCTAGAAAGTCACAACTCTCATCCACAACTAAATATTCATAGCTTGTTACAGCATTCCCGAATTTTTTCAATAAAAAAAACTCAACAATGTATTTGATTGCCTCGTTTGTCACTAGAACAGATGCAATATATCACTTAGGTTAGGTTAGGTTAGGTTAAAGGGGTTAGCTGCAACGAATGAGTGCAGCCTGCACTCGAATCTCAAACGGATCCAATGTATTTGATAGCCTCGTTTGTCACTAGAACAGATGCAATATATCACTTAGGTTAGGTTAGGTTAAAGGGGTTAGCTGCAACGAATGAGTGCAGCCTGCACTCGGATCTCAAACGGATCCATTGTGTTCCCCCGACATGGAGTTTCCTGGCTGAAGAACTGAAAAGAGAGGAAAAACAAATTGGCTAGAGTTCTGTGTTAATGGAACGACCTCCTCTGAACCATCCTGAAGAAGTTATGAATTTCATGATGGTGGTTTCTGGCTTTTCAGACCTGCCCAGATGGTTGAAGAAATACTCTCCAAGGGCCGTCTTCCTGGTATTACAGAGACTAGGGCATTTGCAAGGGAAGTGTTCCGTGTCATCTGTAGTTAGCCGCATTCTCTTCCGGTGCGCCGCCAATAGGTTGTGGCCGGTAATGATACCTATGAGATGCGCCAAGTTTTGCATATTTTTTTCATCTTGTCATGTTTTGTCTATATGCTTCTAGAGATACAGCATGATGGGAGCGCCCTCCATCTTTCTTCTGCTTGTCGTTTGAAGTCAAGTGCTATGTTTGATTTAACAAGTTTTAGGGGAGGAAGGACTGACCTTTGGACCATTGACAGGTCTTGTTCTGATCCCTTTCTTGTCAGTTCATTCGCCACCTCGTTCCCTGGAATTCCTTTGTGACCTGAGACCCACCAGAGTGTTACATGGTGGCTATGGATGATTATCTTAAGCTCTTCGCGGCAGCGTTTTATTAGCCTTTATAGCAGCTTGACAAGTTACAAGTTACAAGTTAACTTTATTGATGCGTATAATTCAGTACATTAATATTTGCAATCAATTTAAATTTTGGTCGACTTAATGATATGTCTGACTTAAAGAAAATTCATTAAATATTTAAGACGATATTAAACAAAATCAATCACAATATAGGCGTGAAGTCACTTCATTTGTGTACGCTTGCTCCCGGCATACTTTCACTACTTTGCTCTTTTTTGGCAATCTTAACTTAATGACTAGAACTTAAGACTAAAATTAAAACTAAAAGGAAGGCTACAACTAAGAGGAAAAAGTATCGAATCATATAAATAGTGTGCAGATGTCTGCCTACGAACAATGATTTTAGAACCCTTAAAATCCTTAATGGTTTCCTATATAAGTAAATTATATAATCATAAGGAAATCTAAGGCATTCTGCGTTGAAACAAAGGCTTGTGTTAGCAATCACTTCTCTTCAGGTTTATGTTATATTATTTATATAAACAATATCATCCTCTATAATTAATAGAGGATGCTTTTTCATAAAACGGGGCTAGCAGATTTTCATTTAAATCTTGTCTTAATAGAGGTAAGGACCTCTCATTTAATGAGCTTAATGGTGACAAATAATATTGATCCACCAGACTGTCATCGATATTGGAGTCTATTAAAGATCTTACTAGTGGGTTTGGGTGAGAACTTATTCGTTCCATCTTTTTTAAAAGAAAATCTATTTGACAGTTCATAAGATGTTTAATATGGGTTGCATCGTATATAGTTTTGTTAGAAAACCATTTTTTATTCGGCTTTCTAAAAAGTCCGCAGCAAGATCTCAGGATTTTCCTTTCGAAAATCTCCATTTCTTTTGCTACAGTGGGTGATATGGTAAACCATGTACAGAATCCATATGTCAGAATTGGTCTTATAAGGGTCTTGTACATGAGAATCTCAGTCTTTCCTAACATGTATTTAGAATTTAGCACTATTAAGCACAGCCCGACCATGCTTGTTGAAGAGAAATCGACTCTGAAAGTTGATTCCGAGGTACTTTGTATCGGAGCGTAATGGAATTGGAGAGTTGTTTATTTTCAAACATAGGGATTTGCTCTCCCTAACTGCAAGATAGTGTCCTTTCCCGCTGGCGTTTCTAAAGCACGTCAATCCACATTTTCTGGTATTAATTTTTAATCTCCATTTTTTAAAATAATTTTCCACGTGTGGAAGTCTTTGTTTAATTTTGTTAAGGGCTTGAATTGGTCGCAAGTCGCTTGCCAATATAATGGTGTCATCTGCGAAATGGATTGATCCAGGTTCTCCCGATATAGGGTCTGGAAGGGGAAAATCTTGTAGATAGACATTAAATAAAAATGGCCCTAGTATCGATCCTTGTGGAACACCTGACTTCACAGGGAAAAAATCCGTGTGCTCAGATCCAATGAATATTGCTGTTGTTCTGTTTGACAAGAAGCTGTGAATCATCCTAATAAGCCAATTCGGAAAGCCTAGTCGTATGAGCTTGAATAGAAGACTATGATGCCAAAGCGAATCGAAAGCCTTTTCAAGGTCAATATCTAAGCTCACTGTACATATTTTGTTTCTTAGGTTTTGAATAACCTTGTTCTGGAATATGAGTAGTGCATGTTCTGAGGAATTTCCTTTTTTAAACCCAAATTGATTGTTTGGAATGATGTCAGCATCTTCGCAATAGCTATTTAAGGGATTGGCTAATACTCGCTCAAATAATTTTCCAATATTGGAAAGAAGCGATATAGGACAAAAGTTATTAACTTCTTTTGTGGCCTGTTTTTTACTATCGGCAAAAGCTTAGCTTGTTTCCAAATTTCGGGAAAGTAACCGTTGTTAATACATTGGTTAAATATTGATGACAATATAATATCCAAAGAATGGGGACATTTTTTTAAAATAAAATTTGAAATTTGATCAACACCTGTGGATTTTTTATTATTAAGCGAGATTCTGAAAATATTTACACTGCTTGGTGAAGTGAACGGAAGTATTCCTGGATCACAAGCATTGTTAGACGGCGAAAAAGTAACAAGCACTTCAGCACGATAAGTTTCTTTAAAACAATTTATTGTAGATAGAACTTCTTGTTCGAAGTTCCGGTCATCTGAGGAAGCTCTTCCATTTCGTGTGAAAAATATAACGCACACACCATAAGTGGTTGCGAGAAGCTAGGCCCTGGCACTTTAAAGAGCTGTTGCGCCAAATATTTTTAAAGGCGTTTAATTTGGTTTGAACGTCAATTAGCTCTTGGCCATTATAAAATAGCACGTCTTTAGAAGTATCTGTTCCAAAGAATTTGCGTCCAGTCACTTTGTCTATCTCTTTAAAAGCTTGGGGAGATGGTTTGATTTTCTTCAATCTATATCTAAGAGAGTTATTAAGGTCTAAATTGACATTTTCTTTTATAATTTTGCTTATACACTGTATTCTAGCAAAGAGCTCACGATACTCAGGATTGACTCTATTAAGGTGACGATGATAGAGTCTTTTCAGTTGTCTAAGCCAAATTCTTCGTAGCTCAATCAACTCTTTGGTCAAATCGGAAATACATGAATTTGATATGTTCCTCTCAGCTGGTACAACGAGTGAAGATAGTGAACTATGTAGACTAAGGCGAAAAGCTTCCCAGTTTGTATTTTTAAAGCTCCTGTATGTAGGTGGAGGCACCAAAATAGGGGAGAAATCTTCAACATTTACTTCTAAAAGGATTCCAAAGTGATCAGAAAGTGCTGAAAAGGTTTCACATGTTGAAGGCATCGAAGAATGAATTGCTACATTTGCGGGGTTAAGGGATGCTGAAATTATAAAAAAATCCAAATAGGAGGAGGATCTTGGATATGTCGGGGTGTTAGAGGGTATTATGTCGAGGTTTAGGTATGGGCCGCTGTTGAACCAATTGTTGAATAGATTTCCGTTATTATTATGGGTACTGTCTCCCCACGCATGGTGACGAGCATTAAAATCTCCCCCAATTATAACGGCATTATAATTATTAATGAGGGTATAAAGGGCATCAAGATCTCTGCATAAGCGCTGTCCAACGTTCGAAGGAATGTAAATGCTACCAATCAGCAATCGAAAGTTTGAACCAGCGGAGCTTAGAGAGGAAACTGAAGCAAGGCATACCGAAAAGCTATCACTTTGGAATAGGACTGAATGGAACCTGTACTTTTTGTCAAGTAAGATTGCTGTTCCTCTGCCAGTATCATTTCTTATAATGTTAAAGCCTTCAAATGATGGCTTATATCTTTCAGATAATCTAGTTTCAGAGAGAAAACATATTTGAGGTTTTTTTGATTTAAGGGTGTTTAAAAGCGCGAGTCTTTTTTTAATTGAAATTATTGAATTGAAATTTATCGATATAATTTTTAATTTTGTTATAGTCATCATTATACAACAATGGAAGCAACAAACTCAAGGTAGGAAAACATTTTTTCCTCCTGGGTTTTCATCAATTTGTATTTAGGCCAAAATTGCCTGATTTTTGTTAAAAGATCTATAAATGAAATATTAAACAAATTTTTGGCTTCGTTAAGGAAGTCGTTAAGTTCTCCTTTTTGGGTATTTGAATTGTAGAAAGCTATCGAAGAAGGGTTTCCTACAGGTTGGATTCTACTTTTAGCAGAACGATTAATCGTTGGTTGACTGGTAGAAGTTTTCGCTTGGTCAGCGAAAGAAACGTTTGGATTTGTAAAATCATAGATGGATTCTTCAACGAAAGTTCTAGTTTTACTTACGGCTTGCCTAGCCCTTTGAGAAGCTGATTCTTTCCTATCTTTATACTTGAGATAAGCTGGGCAGCCCTGATAACTGGCTGCATAACCAATCTTATTGCAGTTTACGCATTTAGGGGTCGGCACCTCTTCATTTTTTTCTTTTAGGGTCTTAAACGAATTAATACATTCATTTGAGTCGTGATTTTCCCCACAAAGAATACATCGACTTATATATGCACAACATTCGCCTGAATGACCGAAACGTAATACTGCCCGATTATGTTTCTTTTCCCTGTAAAAACGTTGATGGAGCAAATACCTTACACTAGTAAGATCTTTAATGGACTCTCCTATGTCTAACTGCACAACAAACATATTCAATTTTATATCTAGTTCCTTAGTTCTAGCCGTGGAAAACGGTGTTATTTACTAATTCTTACATTGGGAACAGTTTCTTCTATTTTTATATTTTTTTAATTTTGTCTATTGGGGTGTCCCCATCAAGCCCCTTCAACAAGATTGACGCTTTTTTCGTGTCTTTAGGAGAAAATGAGAATGCTCCTATCCCCGTTCCACGAAGTTTATCGATGACTAGCTTATGAACAGATGAATTACTAACATAAACCTTTGTTTTTCGGTAGCCCATGTTAACAAATTTATGTTCTAAATCCGAAATATTACATTCTGATGCTGATATAGCAGCTTGACTATCTATGTAAATATCAATCTCTTTCTTAGTAACAAGTTTCGTGGAACACACTGCCGTGGTTCGGAAGCCTTAGTGATATTTCAATATCAGGTTCCGCTGAGTAAATACCCGAACCCACTTCTTCGTTTGTTTTGGACCCGTCAGTGAAGACTGAAATACTATGTGGGTTAATGGCCCCACTATCTTCCCAGTATTACCTTGATGGAATGACCGTTTTGACCTTTAGGCTGATGTCGATGGGTGGCGGAAGGTAGTCAGTGTTAGCGTCTAGCAGAGCCCAACTAGAGATGCTACGGTGGCCCGCGTGGCCCCTTCGCCATAGGTTGGATTCTATGGAGAAAGGGCCACATAGGCCCGAGTCCTTTGGAGAAATCTTTGGGGCATATCCCTCTCGGTCTCAAAGATCAGGCTAGATTATCTCAGTAAATGTTGAATTAGACTTTGTAAATATTATCGGTTTTCCCTTTTTGACATCCCTAAAAAGATCTTATGGCACAGCATTTTTCGATACTTGATTTCCGGTATCTGTTGGAATTTAGATTGAATCTTATCAGATTATACTGACTCCCATTTTTTTCTCTTCCGTAAAGATTATGGCCAAGCAGTATCACCAATCCTTAGTACCCTCTAAACGTTTGTTAGTCACTTTTTTTCACTTACAAAACACTTTGGATGACCCTTGATTTCCCCTTCACCTGGAAGGGGCTTAATACTATATTTCAGTAGAGTCAAACTGCTACCATATACCAATAGGAAACACCTCCTTGAGAAAAGGTATTGTGTTCTTCATGGTGCTAAAAGAATCTTCTTCCGTAGTACGTATATTCAAGGACCATGTTAAATTGTGTTATTAATCCAAGTGAATCTGTTAGTTCGGCGGTACGATGAATTTTTCCCATTACATTATCCTTTGGCCGACTCTTTCTAAAGCATTGTCCCTCTATTTGAACTTACACCCCATTCTAATTGAGTTTCAGCACAAAGACTAAAATTCATCTCGATTTGCATAATAATACATAAACATGAGGAAATTGAACTTACACACCCACAATCATTCGTTACCTAGTCTTGTGAAAGTGAGACAACTTCTTAGATTTCATTCAAAAAGATATGGATATGCTCTTTTCCCGTCCAATCTACACAAACAAAAGTCTGATGGTGTATGGTCCATTATCAAATATTCCATTACCACTCACATCTAATTGTTTGGAAATTTATTCATTACCCAGAGAGTGTTGAAAATGAATCTTATTCATGAATTCAGAATCAGATTAGTTATGAGATGGAAAAACTTTTCCGCGCGGAGACATTGCTTGTACTAACACAGTCAATATCATACTCGTCCTTACATAGTGTTTGCTACTTCTGCTCATGAAGCACAAATATTGTAACGACAAAAAAAATATATATAAGATTCTGAAATACAAATATAACGAATTTGACTCGTCCTTCCATTTTAGTGGGAGGAAAATAAAATTTGTACAATAAAAGGGAATTCGCAAACAAAAATAGTTTCTTAACGAAGGGACTTTTTCCTACGAAACGACTCAAGTATCGCAATTGTTGCAACTACTGCAACAGTTCTTCCTTGTCCGAGGATTTCAATTATAGAAATTATGGCTCTTGTTAATTTTTAATTGCCCGAATCGGGAGTGGAAAGAGAAATCGATTGGTTTATGATTCAATTGCAGGTACAAAAGAGTGATTGTTGACTTTAGATTTATGACATTTTTTAGTTGCCTTATTGGCTGTGGAATGTAAGTATTTTCTTCTCTTTTTTTCTAAATTTCAATTGCTCTGTCGTGATGTAATTTATTAATGGTAGAGTAAACTGATCTTATAATAATGTGCCCATTTTAATACCAAGGTTTTTATAAAACGGGGTATTTCACCATAAATTTTAAAATTTTAAACGTGGTGAAGTTTTCTTAATTTTATAATAACTGTAGGTAGATAGTACAGTAGTTCAATTAAGATATAAAAAAAAGTCAAGTATGGGGTTGTTTGCACATAGGTTAGGTTACATATATGGTGCCTTAAAGGCGGTAGTAGATATAGCAACTGAAGCAATACAAGGGAAAAGGTGGAAATGGGTGACGAAGAAATATTACGCAGTAGTAACGCTCGACGTCAAAAATGCGTTAAACTCGGCAAGCTGGTCATTCATTAGGAGATCCCTGGCCAGGATGGATACACCATACTACCTGCTGAGGATAGTCACGGACTACTTCAGCAATAGGAAGCTAAGATACCATACTGACGATGGCGTTAAGCACTACAGTGTGTCGCGGGAGTCCCGCAAGGGTCGGTTCTGGGACCTCTCCTATGGAACATTATGTACGACGGAGTTCTGCGACTAACATTGCCCGAGGGAGTCAAAGTAATTGGCTTCGCTGACGATATCGCATTGGTTACAGTAGCCAAGCACGTTCACGAGGTGGAGTCTGCCACGGATGAGGCAGTTATAAGAATAAAGGAATGCCTGGAGTCTACCGGTCTGGAACTAGCTGCCCACAAGACCGAAGCTGTCCTAATAACCAGCCGCAAAAAGGTGGAATACGCCAGCTTCCGGGTCGGAAACCAGACAATCAGGTCCAAAGAATCCTTGAGGTACCTTGAAGTCATGCTCGACAACAGGCTGCGCTTCTAGTAAGAAAGCATCCCTGATGCAGGCAGCACTCTCCCGAATGCTCCCGAACATTGGCGGGCCTGGATACGCCCGCAGGATCCTGCTGTCCAGAGTGGTCAGCTCGGTACTTCTATACGCTGCCCCGATATGGGCAGGCGCACTGGCGACAAATGAGTGCAGGAAGAAGCTATCATCAGCTCACAGGCTCTGCGCAATCAGAGTGATCAGCGGCTTCCGAACTATCTACGACGATGCAGCCTGCGTTTTAGCTGGGATGGTCCCAATCGACATCCTCGCTGAAGAGATGCAGAGGGTATACCTTAGACGTCCCTCGAACCGGCAAGAGGCAAAAAGGATTAAGGAGGAGGAAAGGGCAGCATCAGCAACGCTGTGGCAAACCAGGTGGGATAGCTCTACCAAAGGCAGGTGGACCCACAAGCTCATTCCCACTATAAAATCATGGACGAGAGAGCGAGGGGCAACTGTAACTACCACCTCACACAGTTCGTGTCCGGACACGGTGGGTACCGGAAATACCTCCATAGATTTGGACACGATAGTTCACCCCTGTGTCCAATATGTCCAAACGAAGAGGAGGATGAGGAGCATGCAGTGTTCTACTGCAGACGCTTTGCAGAAGACAGAGCAGACCTGTTAAGTCCAGAAAATCTTTTAAGTCACATGACACGATCCGAGGGCGAGTGGATGGAGATCTGCTCATTCATAGTATGTATGCAGAATGCGCTGCGAAGAGCAGAAGCGCTAAGAAGAGCCCAAGAGGTGGCCTCGGAGACTAGAGCATAATTGCTAACCAGCCCCGCGAAGAAATACCTAACGGCAGTACTGCGGGGAGAGTGGTTGAAGTGTGTAGGGTGTGTGTTTAGTACGTAGGCGTATTCCTGGAATCGATTACTCAGGTTTGCGAATCGTGCATGCTAGTAGCATTCGGGCTATTGTAATCTATGAAGATTATACATCCTTGGCGCAACCTAAAAAAAAAAAAGAAAAAACATATATGGTGCCTTGCTGAGAATCTGAAAAGCGGGGGGTTAGTCAGCTCGGGAAGGAACACCGCTCGATTAGAACTGCCTAGATAGGGATATGAACCTCATTAGCTCATTCAGCTCAATGTGAGATAGATCCTCCAACTCAGTGAGGAAGTAACTACAGAGAGTCCACATTCTTCTGTCAGCGAGTGCAGGGCATTCGCATATCAGGTGCCGTACAGATTAAATTTCTTCCTCGTCCATCCATGATTTAGTATCTCTAAATAATGTGACTATGCCATATGGTCGGAGCACCGCATAAATGGTCCCACACCATAATATGATATGCATCCCCATATCATAATTTTACCTCCTTTGAGGTTTATTCGCTCTTGTTTTAGAATTGGCCATAGCTGCCATCCAAAGAACAACCAGTCTCGTCAAACCATAGCACACTTCTCCAAAAAGCCGCTGGTTTGTTAACATGCACCCTAGCAAATTGTAGCCTCAGCTTCTTATTTTTTGATGTTACCTTGACCAATGACTACCTTCCTCACCCGTTGACAATACAAATACACTTCTCGCACGATAGTTTGCTAAAGCTTCTCCAGCAACACCAGCAAATGATATCTTTTCAAACACTCTTATTCACGACTTGTATTCGTTATATTAGATTTAGATTTTTTTAGATTAGATTCGATTTTATTAATTCCAATTAGTTTAAATTCATTACAAAAACAATAAAAGTACCAAATCTATCTTAAGTGACATGGCTAAAAGCCGTCTGCCAAAGACTAACAGCATAATTTTACATTTAATTCACTTTAGAAAATTTAAAAATTCTCCTCCATAATTCTTTTTCTGTAAGCTAAACTTATTTCGCAATATGATGTGAGAGCTCTCCAATTGGACCCGTTTAGCAATGCCTTGACGTCTTCAGCTAGCAAGCTGGTTTTCCCAAAGTGGAACCTCCTAATATCACGAAAAATTGGACAAATCCCTATGAAATGCATAACGTTCTCCCTCTGTGACATATTGCACAATGAACATAAAACCGGAAGGTCATCTCTATGCGGTATAAAGTTTAGTGGAAGTAGCTCTCCCCTTGCACGAACGATTATAGAGATGCATCTTATTTTATTCGTGTCCTTAAAGTAGTTTAGAGAGCCCAGGTTCAGCTGTAGTTCTTTGTAGATCTCCCTATGGGTTGACACACTCGCTTGCTCGATATATTTTTGCCGAATCTGTGTATCTAATTGCTATAGAAAGTCATAGAGGTAACACTTCCAACTACTTCGCGCATTCCAGTCCAATTCCAAATGGTACTTGTAATTTTCCGCCAAATTGATCATCTCTTTATACCACAGACTTCGGGTATGTACTGCGTATTTAACAACCTTTCTTGGCAATCGCTCTTCTCCCATCCTAAGTGTGCTGAGAATATAGTCAATATTCCGTTTGAGTGTTTGTAAGAACAACGGGGCGAGACCTGTTACAATCAACAGCATGTAGTTAGGTGCAGTTGTAGGTAATTGGAATGTTCTCCGTAGATAGAATCTCTGCAACTTTTCTACTGTATCAAAGCACCTTTGGCCCCATGCTTGTGCCCCGTACAGGCGTATTGACTTTGAAACCACTTCAAACACCCGATATTTAAGGCTGTGATGTATGCTGCGGTTTTGAAAGCAATTTTTCCATGTATTCATTATATTATACTCGTACATCCAAAGATCCATTGCGATGATTTATTTTCACATTTGACGGTGAAGATAAATTAACGCTCCTTTTGCTTATACCGCAATCCTTTAGAAATAGAGGTCGTCTATATTGGTCATGTCTACACTCTACATGCCTATAATCTGTGCGAAAATTATGCACGTAGTGTGTATAGATTACGAGCTAGAAGATGGTGATAGTCAGGCAGACGAACGGACGAGTGAGCGAGTGTGGTTCTATTTTGTTAAGCTTATTCAGGCTAATAGTGCCTAAGATGTTGCTTTGAACACTTCAACCTCATTGAGATCGTTTGTCCTATCCCCCCGAGAAACACTTTGCTTGAGTAAAAATGTTTAATTCTAGTCAAACCATAGCAGGACAAAGTATGTTTGGCAATTTCAGTGTCGTCGAGACATAATTTGCACATGTCTGATTGACGTGCAGTAGGATTACCGTAGGATATTCAAATAACACCTGAAAATGGATGAGGAAGCAACTGGTGGATGAACGAAATAATTTCTTCAAGTACTGCAATTTACTCGTATAACAGATCGTGGTGCTGAGTATCAGAGGCATCTTAGAGCCTGAAGCCAACTTCAGAACCGGTTTTTAAAAATATTTTTTTATGAACCCTACTATGGACGCGATTTCAAGAAAATTATACGAGTACAAGAGCCGAAATGTAAATATATGAGACATTGCCAAGTTACCCCATACTGGGTATTATTATACATTGGAGTGGATTGTATCGTGGTGGCTGAATAGTTGGAAAGGGGTGTGCTAAGCTCTTTTGCTGTGCCAGAATCCTTCTAAGGGATGGATGACCATGAAGTGGTCATATAGTATATACTTATACAATGTGCTGAATGCACTTTTCTTGTCGTGAACACGACCGCTCGACCACACCAAAGATGAACTAAAAAAAAAAACGGAACAGAAGAAGAAAACGAAGTATCATCCCTCCTCTTTCGCTTTTTCCTGCGGTTTTCCGGGTGGAACATCCATCTTTATTCATTTTTCTTTCGCGGCACATGCGGCGTCATTATTCTTATTTAGACCTTTGGCTTAGGTGCCCCATTATACATTTTTCGATCACAAGAACGTATTTTTATGTATTTTTTGTGAACAAAGTAAAGTAAATAAAAGTAAAAAAAAAGTGTACCGGTTATATATACGAAGAATGTTTACCGCACGTGAATTACACATCGCGACAAGCAAAACCACATTCAAAAAGAGCTTTGCAAAGAGGGATACATAAAAAGAATAATTAACTTCTTTAGGAAATACTCGGAATTAAAACTCACAAATGCAATGCTATGAAATATCATTCAAAGAAGATGTAAGTCTGTATACGTACGTGCTACCCGATATAGGAAAAAGGCCTGCGGTAGTTTGTAATGCACCTAACCCTATCACAAGTCATTCATTTTACGTTATGTTGCGCTGGTCTTAATTAAAAATTTATTCCGAGTAATATAACATCCCAGAACTAGACTGACATCTAGATTGAGTTCTTTTGAGAAGCATCCCGGAGAAGAAATCGCCATAAATAACCCTGCTCGCGGATGAAGCGCGCAAATCAATCTTTAGTTATCTTTCATAATGCCTCTAACGCACTCTTTCATTTACTTTATTTTGGCTGGCGTTCTAGTCACTGCTGAAGTTCAACCATCACGCCTCTCCAGCCAGCACGACCGTTTGTGTATTCCAACTTGGTTGAGGCCCTCTTTCATGTGTGCACTGCGCTGGATTCGTATATTCCTCACAAAGTCAATATCGCTATACAGGCCGTACAGTTCATAGTTGACTCTTATCCTCAATACACCATCAACGCAGATAGGACCATAGATTACATTTAGAAATTTCCTCCTGAAGATTCCAAGGTCACTTTCATCCGCTGCTGAGGAATGGTATTTTTTATATTGCCTCCTTAGTTTTTGTTGAAAGGGCTACTCCAGGCTACTACAACCGCAGCAGATTACCTGCGGAACTTAGGTAGATAAATTCATTGACCACCTAGAGATTATAGCTATCCATTGTGATGTATTGGCTAATGCGTCAATAGTGTATTCCATGTTTAGTTGACTGCATACAGGTCTAATCCTCGATCATAACAAAACCCATCTAAGCCGCTTTTGCTTATATCCCAGCAAAGATGCCTCTTTGATGCTTTCTTCGTTCTACCGATGATATGATGTCCTGGTAAAAAGACATGAACAGAAAAAGAACTAGTTGAGTCGAAAAAGAAGTAGTGGATGGCTTGCATATACCTATATATAGCAACAATGACTACCTCCCTCATCCGTTGACAATATAAATACACTTCTCACAAGATAGTTCGCTAAAGCTTCTCCAGTAACAGCAAAAATTATAGCTTTACCAACACTCTTATTCACGACTTTTATTCGCCCTTACGACCCTCAGTAATCCTTAAAAGTCACCGCTTTACTTAACATCAACTTCACATTTTTTTTTTTTTATCACATTCTCGTCAGCGCCTCAACAATTCAACATTTCAATCAAATTCCAAGGATAATTTCAGGAATCTCAACTTTCTATGTCATCACTTTCTTCCTACTTAAGGGCAGGAAAAAAGTTTGTTTTTGCTCATTTCCTTTATTAGTTCATCATTCCTTATTAAATCCTATCACAATCCTGCTGCTCCCGAAAACTAACTTCTGTAGGGTAAAAAATAAGAAAGTTATTCTTCAGTTTTTCTCCCACTCTGCTTCTGTTGTCATATCAAGAGACAAACTTTCCATAAGGATGTCATGATCCAGCCTTTATCCAAAGACAAGGGCGAAACAAAAATATATAGTATATGATAGCAGTCCCCCGAGAATTAATAAAAAGGAGAATTCCCTCTTTCAAATGAGGACCTTATTATTTTATTTATGAATAAACCCATGCTAAAAGGGGAAGAGCTAAGTTTGATATCTCATATTAACTGGGTTTGTTCACCTTTATGTGTATGTGTGTGTTTGTAAGAAATGTCCTTTGTAATATATGCATGGGTACACATTGACGTATGAAAAAGGGTAAATCAATGACTGGGCACGATACACCTAAGCTTATCATTTACCTGCCAACATACCAGGTAAATTCATTAGTCCCTTCCAATGTCGATGGTCGGCTTGGAAATATTCTAGATAGGTGTGTTTTTTTATTGATTGAACTATCCTGTTGAAATGAAAGCACCAAAGGAGCAACTTAGTCATCGAGTGATTCTTGTTCCTGCTCTTCTGTCTATATCTTATCCTACAATACATGTTAAAATGGATAAGAAATGAATTTCGTATGCATTAAGGACGAAAGTGCCCTATGCGGAATCGTCGTAATATTTAAGGACCTTACATTAATAACGATGATATGCATAGGATTTGTTCGTATTGGGATTGAAGAATGTGTAAATTCTATGTATATAGTCGCTTCCTGCATCCATGAAGCACTTGAATTCCTTTTGCTCTGAAATTCCTATGTCCCCATATAAGAGCGGCATTAAATTTAATGCTGATGATTATTCGCTCCTGCAAGAGGAGCACTCAAGAACGAACTTCAACATGAAAATAGGGTCAGCTATAGAGGCGATGCAAGAAATTCTGATGTTGCTGCTGGTATCGTTCGATGCACATAACACAATGACCATTCCGGGAGGTCTTGTATCCCTCTATATCTCTCTGTCTAATAATGTATTGCAGAGATTTGTGAATTGTGATGAGTGGTGCTTGAACAGCGTTCCGATTGTACACTGCCAGTGGATTGAATTTAATTGGAGAAAATTCCCATGTGCTGTTTTGCCATTCCAGGATATCTGATTTAGGCAGGCAATGCATGAGCTATCGACACCCTTCTGCATACATTCATTCAGTGAGTGGAAAACATCATTATTCAGGAATGAAATTCCCTTTAAATTTTGTTAGCCTTTGCCAAGCGATGTCCTTAATTGGGAGCCTATAATCAAACACTGGTCGGCACAGAACTAAAATTTATTAGAGGATATGCATAGTCATCAGAAAATTATGCTTGAATGAAAAACGTGATAAATAAACCCTGAAAGGATTGTTTTCAAAATAAAAATTTAATAAATGTGAAATGTAACAAAAATATATAATATCATTTAATATGCAAGGTTCTTGTTATTAATTTTTATTACGCATAAATATCATATATATAATTATTTTACTGTCATATAAATTAAATTGAATTTTCATCTGAACGCACATAATTTGTAAAATTCAGTATTTGCATGAATTTAAAATTTTTCATTTAAATACACAAATGAAATATATTACTTTTTCCCACTTTATTAATTGTTCGATATTAAATTTTGTGGGCGCCGGCCGGCCGTGGTATAAGTGGTTAGTGTTCAAATCCCAGAAAAACACCAAAACTTGTATAGCACTTAAAGAGCCAAGCAATTTTTTTTTTTTTTTTATTAAACTTTACTACATCTGATTATCACACGCCGCCAGTTTGTACGATTTTTTTTTAAACATCATTCAGATACTTCAGGGAAAACATATCTAAAACCACCACATTATATCTGCACAATGTTTGTTTTCTGGAGGCTCACTTTCAAAATAGAAAAGAAGTCAGGCTCAGACCATAAGCAAATCTCCTGAAATCGTGCATAACTTTGAGCTCCTAATTTAAATCATACTTAATCCCCACTCCTTTCAGCAGAACTGCCAAAATAGTTTAATCAACTGAAATGTTTTAATATTGCAAAAGAAAAACTATTTGCTCAGTTGAGTTATTATGACGCCCATAATATGTCCTTAAGTTGTCAGGGATATAAAATCCCACCTCGAAATGAATAACCCTTTATATTCACTAAACTGCATTTACGCTAGAATATGAAAGTTCTCCGTGCCGATTTGTTCGTCTCTCGTTCGCATAAAATACTTCTTTGTAAATGGTGTCTTCAACAGGGTGTTCCAAAATCTTCCGTTTAAAACTGCAAAGGCAATTGTCTAGCTTCCACACTAGCCATCCTTTATGCTCAGCATCGACATCAATCGCAAATATCGATCTCATCTTCTAAGAACCGAATCCGAAATACTTTCTCTTCTGTCTGTGTTGGGTAATCGACATGTAAAGGAATTCTCGCGTAAAAAGGTGGAAAAAACAGATTCCCTCACCCACTAATCCCAATTCCCAGTATGGATATGTACCTAAAATAGAAAAAAGAACTAAATCTCATTTGCAAGTTCACCAAAAGAAAATAAAGCGTACGCCTCACACAATGACAACATGACAGATTGCATAAACTTCCCTGACACATTTAAGGGTTGTGTGTGCGTGATTGATGGTCATGAGACATTATTGAATTAATCCCTGAAATTTGTGTGCTAAATATGACGTATTATCCAGATCCCATTTCGAGCATTGTCTTCTATTTCCATCTGAAAACCAAACCGTAGCTTATACCTATGTATTCCCTTTTTTTTCTGCCAAACTTAGCGGATGAAGCAACGAAATAATAAAAAAGGATTCGTTCAGCCGCGAAATCCAACCGCATTTCCTTCTCAGATGTTTATGTCGCAAAATTGTCTGTTTATTGTTGCCACACCTACTCATCGTCGTCGTCGTCGATTCCTCTGGGCTACAAGCCATCCTCCAGAATTTTGCTTGATAAATTATCTTTCACCGAAATAGATTTACATACGAAAAGGGAAATTTTTTGCGTTGCCATTTAACTGAACTAAGCAACCGCACGACACTGTTCGTCAGGTGGGCGAAGGAAATGTGGTCGCATTGTGGCGGGTTTGGTCTCAAGCGGTGGGAGAGAATAGCATTACACAATGGGGACTCATCCGCATCCGCATTGAAGGTACTCCAACAGAGCTGCAGCGCGGGACTTATCCATCCGCAACAATGGCATTGTCCAGCGTGACGCGCACTTATTATTCCAGTCGGATGAATCCGCTGTTGTATCATTTATTCTATAATAATAATTAATTGTTTGGCCAGTATTTACATTTTGTTAAATTTATATTTTCTTTTTATCTTTGCAGAGGAAGACTATGATGCTTTCTGTCTGGCGTACATGTTTACGTATCGTGATTTTGAAATGGGAACCCTGGGACTTGCGTGGACAGGAGATCTTAAGAATGCAGGTGGTGTTTGCGAAAAGAATGGGGTAAGTAATTGAGGGAATTCAAAAGAATTGCAGTAACAAGTTGAATTTAATGTGTGAATGTTGTATCTCGCGTGATCACGAGCTGTTTTTGTCACACTTAGAAAGAAAACTAGGAAAACGTGTACGTACCTCTCCACAACATGCACATCCGTCGTGCGTGTAAATGGAGTGTAAGACTAATAATAATTAATGCATAGATCTTCTTTTTTTTTACACTAAGGACCGAAAAATTCTCCAAATCTATTCCTTTTTTTCACCACAATGAAGAAATCAAACGATTTTTTATAAAGTTTCATCCTTTAGTTTGTCCTGACTTTTATGTACAATATAAATACTCGTTCTTACTTCTTGTGCTTATGAAACCATAGAACCCATAGACCTAAAGTCTAGGTCTAAAAGCTCTGTCATCCAGGGATAGCATATCTAGCAATGATGGTTCTGTATGGAAATCTATTTGAATATATGCAACTCTCAAACTATACCAAGATCCAGGGAACAATAAGAACACCACCAAGACGATGGTAAGTCTCATTCCGCCGGATCTCTACTGCAGCAGGGGGGTGGGACTGTGATCTTCAGCACCATACTGCCATGACTCCACCTTATCTCAATGGGAGAATACAAACAGCATATAGAAACTCACATATGACTCGGATGCCGTCTCCCACAAAGAGGAGCTGGCCATTTACACTAACAGCTCCAAGATGGATATCGATGTAGGATAGTCCTACCAACTCTTTTTGGGCGAAAAAGGGATATTTGATTTTCAAAAAAAATGTATAAAAAAGTATATCTACTTTGAAAACAAATGATAAAAAACCACATGTAAAAATTTGTTTGTAACATCAGAGTTTAAGTTCAAAAATGAATTGAAAATAAAAATCGAAACAATTTACCGACATTCATCCACAACAACTGACATTGTTGACATTGCGCTCGGACTTGTCTCGGCTTGACCTTCTCTTGGTTTAAAATTGTACTTCTCCTGGCTCGGAATTTTTCGTAGCAGCTCCACTTGAGTTTTATTAAAACTAGCGGGTACCCGGCGAGCGCTACTGCGCCTAGCAAAAAAAAACTCTCAGACAGGCACCTGGGGCAACAACTTTTAGGCAGGCGTCTGGAACAACAACTGTCAGGCAGGCGCCTGGGGCTAAGTCTATTTAAGAACAGTTTTGTGCCGACCAACAGTTGGTAAGTGGTTCAACCTTAAATATATTGTTACAAATGTGCACGGGCCGACGCTGAGTATACCTGAGAAAAGAGGAAACAAATTGAAAAGTACTAATTTTTGGTTCCCGAGAGGATTTGATATTTTTTTATTAAAAGAAACTAGTGTTCGACAATTAATTGCTCGTTGCTTTGAGCTCTACAACCAATTTCTCCTTTAACCTCCAAGCAGCGGCTTTTTATAGACCCATCGCTACATTCCAGGGCCTTCCAACCTCCATTGTCGTTACTCTGGAAAATTCCGCATGTCCACCATCTTGGTTACGTTTGCCACGCCTATCTTACCGCCCACGCACATTTGTCGCCAAAACCGTCGCATTTTCCGAGTTTGTCGCAAATTTACCTTTCATTTGGTATGCGACATGTCCACAAATGCCTTACTAAGTGTAATCGGGCTGCAGCAATAAATAACCCCGAACACAGCCGCCATCGCCATGGAGTAGCTGCCATGCCAATGTATTTTTTTAAAGGTTAGTTTGTAGTCTCGTAACAATATATATATCAATTTTTTGTTAGTACTAGAGTACTATAATACTAAAGTAGTAGACCGTTTTTGACCAAACTCCACGAAAATACTTTCGGGCCTGAAAATTTGAGCTCAATCAGTTTCGTGGTTTCGGAGTCCATAGCATACAAACATAGGTACACACATTTTTTCCCATGGAAAAAAGCACTTTCGGTTTTTTCCGAATTTCCCAATTTTCTAGGCAATTTTTCTTTCCGTAAAAACCTCATTCGGACTATTACAAACATTTTAAAGGAAAAATGAGCCAAATCGGTCGAGCCGTTCTCAAGTGATGCGATGACCAACGAAAAGCATTTCATTTTTATTTATATAGATTATAAAATTATAAAAGCCGATACACGTAAATTCCAAATTGATTTTAACAGTTAAAATAGTTTTCAGCGTCAATATCTTAAGATCAAAGCTCTCCTGTTTCCAAATTTTCTTCGCTTGCGAAAATAATACACGTTCAACCGGAGCTGAAGAGCCAGGGAAGCAAATGACGGACTCAATGATTTGGAAAAATTCGACGAAAGGCACGTGTTGAGCGTCCATATGTTGGAAGACTTCCACTTAACCTTCAACAGTAGACAAATTTTCGGAATTCCAATTGGTGAATTTTTCTTCAGTGCAGTAATTTTTAATGTAACATAGTTGAACTGATCAAGTACCTTCAAAGAATGTTCGTTCTTGCCAAACTAGGTTTTTTCGAACACTTTTTTTCATGGAGAGTCTTATTTCCCACCAGCTAGGAAAATTTCACGTAACAGAAGTCGTTTATAGTGAATGGATGCGTTTGATGTAGATAATACGTACGGATGGAGTTGCGTTTTATATATATATTTTTTTTTCTTAAAAAAATAGGACCGAAAAAGTGAAAAAAAATAAAGGAGTGAAATAAAAAAAGATATGGATCCGGGAAAAAAGTAGTATCCTTGGCAAGACTAGTATAGGAGCTGGATCTACTATAAACTGCTAAGATTCAGTCATTATTTTAGAATAATCAACAACTGCAGTATACGCATATATCATCCCCAAATTACAGCCATAATTCACACTGCAAAAAATGTTATCGACGGCAATATCGTCGTAATTAAATCAAGGTTCGTAAGAATCTACAAGCGGCATCTAAATCTTGAGCTAATACGATGGCCCCTACTGGGTACTAGGACATTTGGATATTCTAGGTAATGATAGAGCAGACGAACTCTTAAGAAAGGAGTCGCCTTTGCATATTCGCAAGCTGTTCCCATAAAGTTCCTATTAGCTCTTTAAAAAAGTTAATTGACGATGAAGCCGCTAGTAAGGTCAACAGTGTTTGGTTTCACCTGGATACGAGCATAACGGCTAGAACCTTATTGCCTGTCTATGATAAGAAGGCATTATTTTCCCTAGTAAAGCTTATTCCAAGATACGATTTTAAATTACGATTGTCTTTGTTTTGTAAGCATTTTTTAGGTTGCTACTGAAGTTTTGTCTTACCTCGCCTATGGAGGTTTGCACTTATATCGATTATACAATTAAGGAATGCGGTCGACCTATGAGGTGTGAGATATCAGACCACATATATTATTCGCCACAGATACCGTCATTCTCTGATAAAAATGCTCCTTTTAATACATTTAGATCAAAGTGCATTTAAAATATTTTCTAGGTACCAATTCACTGAAAGTGACTGTAACTATTTTAGTAACAGCAAGCTGTGCAATTGGTGCAAGAGATGCAATTATACAGTGGATTGTATATTTTATTGTGACCCGATTTGTTCAGATTCTTGCCCCAGCTAAGAACAGCAGCCAACAAACACATCTCGAACTCTGCTGATAAACTGAAGTCCAAAATTAATATTCTACATAAATTAGCTGGTACCACATGGGGTGCGGATGCCCTTGTCCTGCGCCCCCAGCCCTTGTAATTGCTTACTCAACTGCTGAATATGCTGCACCAGTTTGTCTAAACAGTGCCCACGTCGCGAAATTTGACAAGCATCTAAACATTGCAATGAGGGCTATTAAGAGTGCCGTTCAATCCACACCAACGCAGTGGCTTCCGACTCTCAGTAATATCGCACCAGCTGGAACCAGACGTCTACTAGTTCGCGAATACAGTAAGATAACAGCTAATAAAGACCTCCCAATCCACTCCGACCTACAAGCAACCAACTCCTTTGTTCTTATATATATTCACTTCCAAAGGATACATGGAATCATTTATTCATAAAGAAACAAAATAAGAAGAAAAGTCCTGTGCAAGCAGATAATTTTAATCAGAAGTCTAAAAACTGAAATATGTAGTTCTTACAAAAAAAAAAACTAATTTCTTTTTGTGGTGCCCCCTCTGTGGTGTTGCCCTAGGCCGGTGTCTAGTGTGCCTTATTATAAATCCATCACTGCCCAGGAGATATAGCAGATGTGTATAGAGCAACTGGCAAATGGCATCGAATGGCGAATAGCCTAGCCTAATTAGTGTAATTTCTTTATCTGTGTACTGTAAGCTAACGCTAAATAAATAAAAAGCCTCCAAAAGTCACCCCGATATAATGCGAAACAAATCGACTTTTCGTCTCACATCAGCTTCGGTTTTTGGGCCATCCATGTAAAAGCACGCTGCTTCGTTTTGTAAGTTCAGATCTGCTTAACAGTATAGTCTAGAGGAAGGTGGGAATATGTTAAAGATGAAACTGAGCTCTTACTCACTAATAGAGTGAGATTTTAACTCACTAAGCTCACCTCTCCTTCGTTGCCCTTCTCCACGGTACTACCGTCTTCGCATTTCTTAGCATGGAGGTGATCAGCATCAGCTGCAAACTATTGGAGTTTGACCATACTACTTTCTTATTCCATGCATCTTAGTGCTATAGTAATGTCTTTTGCAATTTACTCACTGCGATTAGATCATAAGATCTTCTATACTGTCGCGGATTTATATTTATCCAACTCTACTTCCAATGCTTCCCTTTGGGCTTCAGAACGTCGAGAGAAGAAGAGTACATGTTCCAAACCTTTCTGAATCTCTTCACAGGACGGTTAACGGGCAGCACGAAGAGTTAAAAAAATAAAAAATAAAAAATAAAAAAAGGGATCTACAGTTTAGTGCCGTATCCGAAGGGCAATTATTTTTAAGAAGCTTTCTCGTGATAACAATACTCTCAGATGTTTGTCAGACGTTCGCGAGAGGTGGGACCGTGAAAAAAACTTTTTTGTTTTCTGGGATTCGAACTTAGAGCCTCACGTGCAGTGGTCCGACACACTAACCACTTGCGCCACGGCGCCCACTTGCAGGAAGAGTTATTGCTTTTAATTCCGTGCAGAAATCCATTTCACCATGCTTAAGGCCTGTCCACATCTCAGAGCCGTGTGTGTCAATTATGATACTTAGGTATGTATGTGATAACTGGTTTCAAAGTAATCCTGTACCCTTCTATCGTAAGATTAATTTTTTCTCTCTTCTTGCTGTTTTGAAAAACAGATTTAAGCCACTACTAAATAGTCCCGATGGTGTGTTTGCTTTTTTGCACCACTTTTTTCAATAGCTTTCCTACTACGCGAAACTTTCGATTTTAGCTTATTCTAGCATGAGTAGTTTTTTTTAAATTTCATTTCATTTCATTTATTAATTTAAAATAATCATCTTTTACATTAGACTAACAGTCTTTACAAGTAAAAGTTAAATCGGTTACATAGATGAGTAACAATTTAGAAAAAGGAAAAAGAAGAAGAGAATTGTATATACATTTTATAATAATAATTTTAGCTAAAAATGTTCGGCAAAATGTTTGAACAAAACCTTTTCAAATTATCTGGCGCCACGAAGTTTTCTTATGTCTAGTAGCAATGCGTTAAACTCTCTGATAACCCACACAAAAAATTGACGCACAGAATTAGTACATGTAAATCTAGGTTGGAGAAGTACAAGGGAGCGATTAGAGGTTGTAAATTCAATTTTTTCATAGATATAATAAGGCTCTTTGCTCATTAGGACTGTGTTTAACATTTTGAGTGCGCGAAAGATTATATATTTATATAAATCACATCCTAAGTTCCTTTTTTTATAACGCGAGATATGGTGAGAGCGCTACAGATTATACACATATCTGATAACATTATTGAAAGCAACGGTTAGTTTTCTTTTTGTTTCGGAATTATGACAGCAAAAGATTTGGCAACCATATGTTATTATTGGCATTATAAGTGTTTTGACAAGCCTTAGTTTTATGGGTTGCGGTGTAAAGTTTTTGGTAAGTGATTAAGTTCTTAGGCAGCCATATACTTGACCATTTACCAATTGGGTGTGAAAGTCCCATTCGAGGGAAGAATTTAGCCAAATACCAAGGTTATTAGCCTTCTCCACATATTCCAGAACTGTGTCCCCAAGATACAGTACAGGAAAATTACAAAGATGAAGTTTAGTTTTATAAACCACAAGGCACTTTGATTTTTTCGGGTTTAGACAGAGTCTATTAGCCTTGGACCAGTTCATAATATTCCTTAGGTCACTGTTTAGTATTTTTGCTGCATCTTCGATCATTCCTAATTTGCAGTCGGTATAGATTTGAACATCGTCGGCATACATATGTACCGACGAGTTTTTAATAACATTGGGAAGATCATTGATGAACATACTGAACAACAGTGGCCCCAGAATTGACCCCTGAGGTACTCCTGAAATTAACTCCAAAAAGCACGACGACCTCTTGCCGACAACGACAGCTTGTCTCCTCCCACTTAAGTATGAGATCATTAAGGCAGCTGCTGACTTGGAAAATCGAAATTGGCTTACTAATTTTGAGATCAAAACATTGTGATCGACTGTATCGAAGGCCTTCGAGAAGTCTAAAAGGCCAAGAAAAGACACTAGATCTCGGTCCATCCATATTCTTATGTCATCAATGACCTTAAGAACCACAGAGGTACAGCTATGATTACTCCTAAAACCCGATTGATGAGCACTCATCAACTTGTTTTGCAATATAAATCTAGTTGCCTGTTTATGAAGTAACTTTTCCAATACTTTAGATAGAAATGGAAGAATAGAGATTGGCCTATACTCTGGAGGAGATGAACGAGTTGCTGGTTTTTTAAGAATTGGCATTACCTTGGCGAACTTCCAACCGGTAGGAAAATAACTTTTTAAAATAATTGTGTTATAAACATGTGTAAGTACAAGTAAAATATGTGGTAAGATTATTTTAACAAAAAGAGGGTGTACCTTATCAATACCAACAGCTTTGGATTTGATATCTAACACCGCCTTAACAACATCAGTTTCTTCTACTCGCGTGAATTGAAATATGTGAGAGTCATCATTATTGAAGAGCAAGGGTGCGCTTGCAGGGGACAAAAGGGACTTTTGTGAGGTGTTCTGTATAGTAGCAAACTCAGCATTTAAAGCGTCGACATTTAGATCCACAGAACACTGTTCTCTTTTCCGCCCAACACCAAGTTCACGAATGTTCTTCCACAATGTTTTGGGTGGTAAGTCTTTGTGAAACCGTTCCGTATAAAAACGACTCTTGGCCTCCCTGACCTAAATCAGCGGACTCAAAACTGAACTCCGATTTACCCCTCCTGTAATCACATAATCCTTTGTACCATCATCTCTTTTATATATTAGACTTATTTTCCTTATGTACATTACTACCCTTACATCTCGAAGCGCTTCCTGGATGTGCTTCCAGTTCATGTAGTTGATTGCGATGTCGTCTCTCGAAGACCTTGATATTCGAAATCATATTGGTGTTCCGCCAATCGTCCTTCTTCTCCAATGGCTACTTTTGACCTGTTGCAGAAAATTGTTTCCCTTGCGGAGTAATATTCGTTTTTCCTTCCGCCATCGATCTGGAAGAGCCCTATCTCGAACAACTAAGGAGACTCTATATAAGACCTTGATCATCCCAGTCCTGCTTTACGGCGCTGAAACATGGACTTTATTAAAAGAGGATGAAGATATCCTTGGTCGCTTCGAGAGAAAAATTCTTCGTAAGATTTTCGGTCCCGTTTGTGTTGACGGGTTTTGGAGGAGAAGATTCAATCACGAACTATACGAGCTGTACAGCGACATCGACCTAGTCAAAAAACTGCGTATTGGACGTCTGAGATGGCTAGGACATGTAGAGCGAATGGTCACCAACGCTCCGGGCCGCAGAGTCTTCGAATCTAACCCGGAGGGACGACGCAGTAGAGGGAATCATCGCCGTAGGTGGCGCGCACAAGTTCAAGGGGACCTCGACCAACTTGGAGTGCGCAACTGGAGGCAATTAGCTAAAGACCGAGCTAAATGGAGAGGCTTGTTGGTTGAGGCCCAGGTTCGCCCCGAACTGTAGCGCCACCTAAGTAAGTAAGTAAGATCTGGAAGAGCCCCTCAGTTAGAAGTGCCTTTTAAATAAGCCTTTGCATTAACGCTCAAATCAAATGTAGAGAATACCTCCAAAAAGTTGTGATTATAATAGGCGAAGACCATAATTTATCACCAGTTTCTGAATCCCCGAATTTAAAAAAAAATAAAAAAAAGCGCAGATGCATGGTAAATTTTTGTTAGAAATGGAAAAGCCAAAGAATACAATTGTAGAAACTTCCAAAAGAATCAAAACTTTCTGTATCTAAGACAAGTCTTATCCCACGTTTCCAACTTAAAGTATTTCCAGATTTCAATTCATAGTTTTAGGCCAAATTCCATTTTGAAAAATTTCAAATAGTACAGGAATCCTATTGTGCCGGAAAGCATGCACTATACATGCATGAATATATTAAATTTCCACCATCCGTATTGGATGCAGTTTCCCATTTCAGCAATAATGTTTATGTAGTTCTGAAGTGAATAAAATAGAGGAAAAACAGATGGATATTTCATTCAATGGGTATTTTCTGTGCACCAATTTATTTATACCTATCTCCACATGAGAACTAAATTTATTTGCCATCGATTTATTGTGCCAAGCAACAATACATAAAATGCTTCACGCGGATGCTCAACAACACCGAATTGTTTAGCTCATTCCATTATGGAGTGCCATTGTGGAAGAAATACCTAAATAAACGAAAACAGTCAACATTTTCAGGTATCGACTTTTATTGTTGTTTCTCCGTCACAATATGATTGCAATCCTTTTTTCGCTTGCGCATATTTTATCACAGTTCAGATACAATTTTGGCACTGAATTAAAATGCAAATCGAAATTCTGAAACACCACCTACACTCTCTGCGATGATGATGTGTTTTCAGTTTAAAATTAGATACGAAATAAATTGAAAAACTTAAACCAATCATCTCGTGGTCCTAATAGCTACTCCAACAAACCGTATTTCTGTTTATCGTGTCAATCAAACTAGATTCGGCAGAAGGTACAAATGCAGAATGGCTTTTGTGATGTGTCAAAATGCTGAAAATGACTAGTCAGCTCACTTGCAACTGTCAACAGAGAATCATTCCACTACACTCTACATCTCACCGCAAGGAAGCAACAGATTTTTCTTCTGACTGATGCAGCGAATCCTTTTGATTCTTAAAAAATCTCAAATCATAACTCGCTCATCTACATACATCCAACAATTCACAGGAAAATCAGATATTCATTATAACCACAAAATTCAGCAAATAATACACACACACTCACACGACCTATCTAACTATGACAACGTTCATCCACTTCTTGTCGTGATCTGTGCCATTCATCATTCCAATAGAAACGGGTTGAGTGAAGTGCCATCAAAGCTCCGACATAAAATACCAAAATAAATTTCACATCACAGAAAGAATATTATGAGAGGACGAATAGGGAATAAAAATGAAAGCAAAGAACTATCGGGAATCCACAGAGCGCGCAACAACCCTCTAGTCGTTTCTTCGTGTAGCATCATGCCCTGTACTATTTATCATCTTCAGATGATTTATTGGCATTTCAGCAAACGGCTTAACATACACACATAACACAATTTTCCTATTAGCGGGATGGAGGCCGAGAGTAATGTGATCTGAACATCCTCCATTAGGATGGGGGAGAAATATTGAAACTACTTTCGTAATTTATTGCTTTGCGACTTATGAGATTTCGATTACGAAATGTCTTTCTCTGGTTGTCTCTTCTCAAGGACGAGTCATACTATATGAGAGCAATCAATAGTCGGACAGGATAGAACCGCTTTGAATGAAAAAAGTCTTAAAGAGGAATGAGGGCTGGAAGGAGTTACTACTCAGATAAATAGTTTTAAAATTAATCAGATAGAAATGGTCGATGTTACTGGCAAGAGAAATCTTAAAAGAAATCTTATGCAGTTTGGGTGCTGTTTTTAGGGACTAGTGCTGTTGGAAATAGGTAAGAAGGTAACGGGAATAACGGGTGTTCAATGAAATCCTAAGTAACGTTTCGTTGCTGTCAAATAAGTATCGTTACTCATATGCCATCGTTACTTTCGCATGGCTCTGTTCGTATATGGCTTAGATTGTGAAGGTAAATGGAACCATACATACGAATATCATACCAAACAAAACTATACTCATACGCGTTGTACTGCAGTGACGAAAGTAACGAGTAATGATACCTTTGTAACCGATAGTCAGATCAAAAGTAACGTATACACACGAGTACACATTTTGTCGTTGCGTTTACGACCCTATTAAGGACAAATTAATCTACTTTTAAATACACAAATAAAATTTCACGAAAGCAAAACGTTTTCATACTACGAGTAAGTAAAATTGCGAATAAGCAATAGCACGACTTGCATAAGAAGAAAATGAGAGATGATTTGATGTAATGGGTTCAAACTCATGCAGAAAGGATCAAACACATGAAGAAGAGGTGAAGTATCGTTTCCTCTTCTTCTTCGTCCAGGCAACTTATCTAAATTCATTTAAGAGGTTGAAGAAACGTGTTTTTATTTGTCTCTTTTATAGTGGGTTACAGATAAAAAAATACATATTTAATTAAAAAGGTCAGACGATTATTGGTTAGCAGTTCGAATACGGTTTGACTCGGCATGCACCACAGTCACCAATATTCTTACTGTTCCCCTGGTAATTTGTCTCCGAACTAGCAATAGACAGTCCAAGGATCAAATTAGCGATCACGTAGTTCTTGACTATTGCCAGCACTTACCTCGTCGCTGCCAGAATCAGAGTGACTTTGCATCGAGGGAACATTTCCTTTTATACAATTTTTCGGGTGCAAAGATCAACTCCACTTAAAATTAAGCCACACCCCATTGTGCACGAAACTTTACAATCCAAAAACAATGTGCTACAATGTGGGTGTATGTGCTTTACAAAAAAAAACTAAACTTCAAATTACAGTCAGGGTTAAAGAAAAGGATACGGAAATTTACGATTTGCTAATGCAAGACGGGACACATGTTAAATTAATTATCGACATAAAAGTTATATTAATTACTGACTTGTTTCTATAATATAATAAATGTAATAAATACAATGGTATAATAAAATGAGGCTGCTACAAGGTCCTATTGGCATGCTGACCGATGATGTATTCTGTAATGATAACTACTGCACATAATAATACGCGCATCATTTTTACTATAATTAAACGTTTGTGATCCAGCTCAATCCTGAACTGCTTGGTGATAGTGCACGTAATGCCACTTGGCAATCTGCGGTTTATGGTATTAATCGCATTCTGTTTGAGTAGCAGTTTGCATGTAACCAGAGGCATGCCAATAAAGGTGTACCATGCCTAGCGAGTTCGTCATACATTTCCCTCGAATATCTCTATGCCCCAGCGCCCACATAAGGTCAGTTTTCAATTGATCAGCTATCTTGTTAAGAGGCAAGTCACAGCTTAGAGCAATTTTTGAATTGTGTGTGACAGATTTTAGGTACTTATTCGCGGCTTGGGAGTCGGTAAAAATTGTGATATCCCGCTTAGATATCGCATTATATTTACTTCAGCCAAGGGCCTATTCAACCGTCATTATCTCCACCTGGAAAACGCTACAGTACCTAGGGAGGCGGAAGGAGATATTTATGTTTAAGTCTTTGAAGAAGACACCTCCAGCCGTTCCAGATTTTGTTTTAAAACCATCTGTGTAGGGGTATAAAGATTCCCTTTGTAACTTTGGATCATCCTCCTATTGGAGTTTGGAGTGGATGATGGTTTCAAAGTTTCTGACGAATGGAGGTTGTGGTAGTGTAGTCGATATCTTGCGGAAGGAATTCTCAGTTTTTAAGAAAAGTGGGGTGTCCCGTATGCAAACTGTTCCACTGAGATATGGCTTGAATGGATATGGCTGCACTCACTGCCATATGTTTGCCATAAATATCCAAGGGCAGCATGTGGAACAATATATCGAGAGCCGCTGAGGACACAGACAGGCCGATCTTTGCACTCCGTCAAGATGCTTATGATGGACAGCTTTGCGCATTCGGTCCGCCAGACGATCACGCCATACGTTAGCATTGGTCTCATAATGGATATATAGAACAAATATGCAATTCATGACTCATTTCTTATAGCTTTTTTGCCGCAGTACAGAGGTGTCTACTTTTCTTCAGTGCAGTATATTCCAGGTGAGAATAGGACCCAGATATTGAGCCTTATCTGTGAGTAAACAGCCGGTTATACACAAACACACCGTTTCGGAGGATCAACATGAGGAATTTTATGTTTCCTAGTAAAGATGACTAGTTCATTTTTTTTTTAGAGTTGATTCGAAGATCGCTGCTCATGGTCCATTTATAATAGAATGGTTAGAGATAGCGTTTTGCACAAGATATCTGAGCGTAGTGATGTGTTCCCCCAAGACAGCTATAGGAACATCGTGGGTGAAGGCAATTACCTCGCAGCCTTCTTCTTCCAGAATAAAAGTAGCTCAATTACCCCCAGGTTACAGAGAATAGGTGAAAGTACACCTCTTTCTGACGAACCTCGGAACAGTGGCATCGGATTTTCCTCTTACTCAGTTCAATTTTGATGACAGATGAAAATGCGAGTAAGAGGGACCCGACTTTACATATAAAACGTCATATAGCTTACACAATTCTCGGTTGAATCTTCTCCTATTCTTGCATTCTTCGCACATCTGACTACATATCTGAAGAAAAGTCTTTCTCGAGAGAATTCATTTGATTTTCTACTTTCTGATTTGTTGCACAATACTCGGCACCATATAATATGAGTGGTTATAGCCAACGCTTTTAAGAGCATTACTTTTTTCCATGGTGTTAGAAGTTTTGAAAGAAGCTGTTTTGTCAAAGAAGAAGCAGTAGTATTCTAGAGTTATTCTTCGACTTCGTATTACGGAACTTCTTCTCAAGAATTGGAAACCTTCGCTCACAGGCTATCAAAGTCATAGGCTTTAATGTTTTCCAGTTTCTTAAGAACTCTGACAACATCTTTCCAGCTAACAAGGCGAACTGATTCTTCATTGAGGTGTGTTTTTACACTATCATTCTTTTCACCGCATGTTTTTTTAACAAATGCTGAACGTTTTGTCTATGCTACTTCGAAAGGCTTGCGTCCTAAAACTGTTAGTTTCTTGGCTGGTAAAATGCGTAGGCTCTACGTGGGTTTTTTCCCGTTTCCCTTGTTATTTCTTTATATCCTTCCCTCGCTTGGTTTTGCAGTGCAGTGCTTGTAAAAGTTTATTTTCTGGACCTCTTTTGCTTCAGGCTCTCTCTGCAGGTGTAATAAGATGTACAACGTTGAATCTATTTTTCTGTCAGATTTATTGTTATCACAGTCGATGTTGACCGTACTGAATACGTCGACTAGTGCATAGTAGATTTGCTTGGAAAAATGCGAGATCTTGACACCTTGCACTACTTCTGCGTTGCATGAAGACTTATCCCAAGACTTATCTTTGAGTAGCAATGGCATTTGAAATGTGAACCATACTATTGACCTATTAGCTGTGCATTCGTTCCCGTTTTTTGAAGACTGAATATAGAACTGAGCAAAATACGTCAAAGTAGCTAAGCTGTACACTAAGTTTGTTTGCAGAAATTCAGATTTAAGTTCTACTGCGATCTTATAGCATTTGAACACACCTTTAAAAAAAAATACGTCCACTTACCATCTACCACTATCTTCCGAAGGAGACTACTCCGTTTTCCCAAAAAAATATAATCTAAATAGAAAACTGTAGTCCGAATGGCATTGATCTCGCGTTTAAAACAGACGTTGAGGCCAAGCAACAAGCCTCTCCAGCTGATTTGGTCATTATCTACCTGCTTCCAGTTGCGCGCACCAAGTTGGTTTAGGTCCCTTTTCACTTCTACGCGCCACCTTAGGCTAGGCCTTAGCAAGCAAGCTGCAATCAGACTGCACCACGTCCCCTGTCAGTGGAAAGTTGCTGAAGTGATCATGGTACCTAAACCACGTAAATCACCGTATGAAGCAGCATCCTATAGGCCTATATCTCTACTCCCAGTCATGTTAAAATTGTTCGAAGGATCTCTTCTCAAACGCCTAAAACCAATCATTGAGTGTAAAAAACTAGTACCAAGTCACCAGTTTGGCTTTAAAGAAAGTCATTCAACTATAGACCAAGTCTATAGAATTACTGATGTGATAGAAAAGTCGCTGGAAGAGAAAAAGGTTTGTTCTGCGTGTTTTCCGGATGTAGCTCAAGCTTTGACAAATTCTGGCATCAAGGACTAGTGAACTAACTGAAAAATACTCTGCCAATACAGTATTCAAAGTTACTTGAGTCATACTTAACACATCGATTCTTTAGAATAAAACAAGAAGATGCGTAATTTGAACTAAGGGAAATAAAAGCGGGAGTTCCTCAGGGCAGCATCTTGGGTCCAACACTCTACCTTTTGTTCACCAATGATTTACCTACCCGACCAGACAGCATAATAGCTACATTCGCTGATGATACAGCGGTTCTGGTAGTCGGCAAAATAGCGAGAAAGCTACAAACAGCGATGAGCAACATTAAATGTTGAGCTAAAAAATGGCGCATACAAATAAAGAACGCTAAGTCTGTGCATGTTGACTTTGCAAACAAAAGAATAAGGAAAATTCCGATATTCATCAACAATTCCTAAATTCCCTATGCCAACACCGCCAAATACCTAGGAATAACCTTAAATACAAGACTTCACTAGAAAGAGCAGGTCAAGAAAAAAAAAGAAACGAAATCAACCTAAAGCTAAACAAAATGGACTGGCTCATTGGAAGACGATCAGTCTTATCTATTCATAACAAACTTTTGCTCTACAAACAAGTGATAAAGCCAGTATGGACCTATGGTATCCAATTATGGGGGTGTGCTAAGAAAAGTACCATCAAAACCATTCAAAGTCTTCAAAACAAAGTATTACGGCGCATTGTTAATGCACCATGGTACATTCGTAACTCAGACCTACATCGTGATCTGGAGACCGTATCTAACGAGATTCAGAGGTATACAACAGCTCACGCGAAAAGACTGAGACAGCACGCAAATGAAGATGCATCTAAACTCCTAAACCAAAGCGAACAAGTTAGAAGACTCCAACTATAATCGTTTATCTACTTAACCTTTAATCATATACAAGCTGCTTGTTAGTCTTATTGACTAGTTGTAGTGTCATGTAACAAAGAAATTGTTTGAATAAAAAAAAAAAAAAAACCTTAGGCTAGGCTTTAAGTTTAACTTTAACCAAAGTCCTTCGTTTTTTTTTTCAACTACGAGTATATTTAGAGAAACAGTCAGTTGTAAGCACTTAGAGACTAAGTTACCAATACCCTAGATTTTTTACAATTGAATCGTGTACAAAACGTCTAAATATAATGAGTTGGAAGCATACACATCATAGTCATTGGCCAACCAATTCCAATCACACATTTTGCAGGATCTTCGCAAAAGCAAAATTTAAATATTTTCATTTACATAACTTCAAGGTGTCAAGGAGTTTACTAACTAGACTTCTACTCGTAGGTAGTGTTTCTTTCACTACCAATAGACGCTTGAATAAATAAATTACAAACTATTTAGCGCGCACTTGGAGCGAGTATCAAATTAACAGTTGTCAGTTACCAGTGGCGACTCCTTCAAGTGACTTCCTTAAGGACATAATTAGCAATCATTGCAAGCAGCAGGTTTAAGAAAAGCAAAAAAGCACAACACAACTAGAAAATGACTTTCAACAACAATAATTATCTGGAAAAACTTTCTTAATGAGCACTCCTCTACGCGCCGCCCACTGTTCAGCTTTCTTCATTCCAATTGGCAATCTTCAATCCAGCAATCTGTGCTTCTCTAAGGAAATCACTGGACAACGCGCAAAACTTCCTTGTTAATTAACATTTTTAAGTGATTTTTGCCGTCGAAGGAAACAACAAAAGCAAAATTAGTCTCTTAGCGACAATTAATTGGCGGAGCACGTTCTTAGAATAGCTTTCAGTGCGCCTTCGTTCGACACCTTCCTCGCTTTCTCTGGTATGACTGGCCCGCCTCCTTGCTATTATTGACAGATGACAGCATCAGTTAAGGACATTCAATAATTCCCAATTCAGAGAAATCGTTCGTTAATTTGTTCTTCCTCGCTCTAACAAAAACCAAGAGCAGTTTAATATTCTTGTCAGGTTAACGACGATTACGTAAGGACCGAGTTAATTAGTCGCGACACTCCATTTCTACAGTTTATACAGCGCTTTGCTTGTAGTTTTGATTTCGTCCTTATTTTATCAAGTAATTTATATCCACACTGTCGTCTGTTTGTTAATTAAGAGAAGCATGTTCGTTCGTTTCGCGCGCTCTATGGCAAAGCCGACCACAATTATTATTATTGTTCATACGAGCCAGATTAATGCAGTACAATCAGAGCGCATATCTAGCATCATTATAGTTATTATTGTTATCACCCGAATGATTATCCTTAGTCAGTAAAATGTCAGCTTGATCGCAATCAAATTGCGGCTATGGTGCAGCCTGGGGTACTCGCACTTAAAACACTGGATAATGGTTCAGTGCTTTTGCAAATCAGCAAATGAATTTGCATTCGGAAAACAATTGCAATGCGACAGAGGTAGACGCAGAGGCAGGCAAAGTTTCTGGGAAAGGAGTTGGGGAGGCCTAGACGTTCACTCTTAAGCATCCACCCAGATGGGCGGATGATTGATGCATACGGATACAAGCTGGATTATGGCCTACGGTGCGTGAGTGACTAATTATCAACCAATTGTGACCGATAATTACGGATAATTACATTTATTCAGTAGGCTATTAAAATTCATTATATTGCTACAAGTTGTGTGTATTTACAGTGATGGACTGTGGAGTGGTGTCAAGTGTGCTATTAATGAGGTCGTGCTTGTGGAACACCCTCTACTGATGCAGCAAAGTAAAATATTGGCATCACATTGATTGGGCTCGCATTTTGTTTTTATTTAATTCGACTAAGTCTTTAAGCTGCTTTTAAGATTATGGGAAATAGTAATCGGGGATATTGTGACAATTAAATGTAAGCTTTTATTTCTTTAGCGCAGTATTGACCATGATTATCTGTTAGAGTATTCTACTCTGATCTTTAATGATGGGAAGTGGATGTCTCCCGTTGATGAACATTAATCCTTGATATCTACCTCCTGATATACACGCCAGCTTGGTTAAGATCAACCTCTTTTTGATGGTCGCTTTGTTATGAACCTTAGGATCTAAATATTGATGGTCGTGAAATCTGCATGACCAAAAAATCAAAGCAAGTACCTCTAACATATGCTGTCAGCACAAACAAGAGTGGAAATTAATCAGACATCTTAATATTTTTTTTTAACATCCATAGGTGTTTCCTTAGTTGGCCATGAAAAGGGAGTTCACTACACCATTGCCTTCCTAGCCCCAAAAAATAATGATTGTCAAAAGTAAATGTACCGTGTTTAGAATTTAAAAGAAATCTGTTTTTTAATTCAGACTACGACTGTATAATTCAACGATCAGTCCAAGTCGTACCCTACTTTAACGATGTTTAAAATATAGTCTAATTAACTATGAATCAGTCAAAGGTTTGACATATTTTATGAAAATTATTTTCTTCAATATCTGTCATTTGAATCCGTATTTGGTGGATTTCCGCGCTAGTTGCATAACTCGTTACCTATTTAACAAAATACATCTCAAGGAACAAAGGCCATTCTGCGAAATGAACTTCATCGTTCGGGCGCTCTGAGAAGTTTGTAAAGAATGCCCTCAAGCCTTTAAAAGTTACGGAAAATGGGAGAAAGTAGAAAAAAACTTCACCGACTGTCCAAATCTGACCCTTTTGCGTGTTCAAGGACCATTTGAGCACAAATTGGAAATGTAGTGAATGCGTGCACAGTTCGTCGAAGACTCCAAGATGCCAGTTTGCCAGGAAGAATCGCCAGGAAAGTTCCACTTTTAAGGGGTCAGAACTTAAAGTCTAGCAAAGAATTTGCTTTAAGCCACAAAGAGTGGACCGGACCTGAAGGATTAAGAAACTGGTATAACATCCATTGAAGTGACGAAACAAAAATAAATTTGTTTTGCTCGGACTCTGAACATAACGTGCGAAGACCGAAAGGTAGGGAGTTTGAAGTGCGCTACACAAGAAAAACGGTAAGGCACGGAGGGGGCAATATCATGGTGTGGGGTTGCTTTCGTGGCATGGTATTGGTCCTATGTTTCGAGTAAATAACACCATGACCAAGTTCGGATACAAGAACATTTTGGAGAACATAATTCTTCCATATGCCGAAAAAAACATGCCCCTTCAATGGAACTATCAGCAAGATAATGACCCGAAGCACACATTGGGCCTTGTAAAGGATTGGTTTCGAGATAATGAAGTGACTGTAATCCCGTGACCCAGTCAGTCCCCTGATCCCAATCCTATTGAGAACTTGTGGTATAAGCTGAAGCGGAGATTAGCGGGTCAATATTTCACCAACAGGGATCAGTTATGGGAAGCGGTATAAAGACAGTGGTATGTTATAACCTTGGCAACATGTTAAAATCTAATCCATTTAATGCCACGAAGAATTGAAAAAGTTTTAGCAAATGATGGAGGATATTCAGGATATTAAGGTAAGGAAACGAAAAACGTTCGAATTTTCGAAAACATGTTCGTAAAAATGATGAATTTCATTGTTTTAGGTCAACACACCTCTTTAAGTGCCAGGGCTTGGCTTTTCGCAACCACTCATGTTGTGTGCGTTATATTTTTCACACAAATGGAAAGGACCTACAGTTTAGTGCCGTATCCGAACGGCAATTTGAGAAGCTTTTTCGTGACAACAATACTCTCGGATGTTTGTCAGACGCTCGCGAGAGGTGGGACCGTAAAAAAACTTGTTCGTGTTTTTTTGGAATTCGAACTCGGAACCTCACGCGCAGTGATCCGACACACTAACCACTTACGCCACGGCGCCCAAATTAGTTTGCTCCTAATCAGTAACATCCGGTTTGCGCAGTATTTAATTATTGCTTATCTAGCAGGATGGTTATCGCAAACATTCTTGGCTCCATGCAGGTTACATCGTTTTAGGTAGCTCGGAATGCACTGCATGAATTCAACGCACACATTTAATACACTGACACGATATTTAATCTCTTTTAGTTCATCTTGGTATGGCATAAAGGATTATTAATGTAACTGTTTTGGCCAGAAGTATTTTTGACTAAACCTTGTTGTCCACGATGATTGATGCTTAAGGTGGCGACGGGACAACTGAAGCAAGTCCCTACCAGATAATCTTCAGTGACCTTCTCTACTTCATGTAGACACTTGCATTAATAGCCGTATTTTATTATCACTAATGATCCATATGGATCATTGGTTTCTATGCAATACAACAACAAAACGAGATCTTAATTTCTATCAGGATCAATTTCGTGATCTAGAAATTTTATTCCTTGGTAGGTTACACAACCACACTACAAGACACAAGGAAAATAGTTCGTTGATCCAGATCCAGATCATTTTATTTTCGTCGTGTGATCTATATACATAGATCTTGGGTGATAATAAAATACGGCTAATAACATCTTTTAATTACTTAAGCACAACGCAAACTAAACGGATGTTGTTTTAAACAGCGTATATTTAGACTAAATATACAATTACTTCTTTTAAATTATAAAATCGAGTAGTTAAACCATAACATTTCCTGACCAATTTTCGTACAATGCTCGCATCGCCTTGAAGTTGGCTTAAACCCTGATGATTAGTTAATCTACGTTCGTACAACTAAGTATATAGAAGTATTTTATCTTTTTGAACATACATATGTATATTTGTGTGAAAGGGCGATGCATTAAGAGCTACTGCCTTCGCAGCGTAAGATATTTACGACAGTCAGATGATCGCAAGTGCATTCATTCGACTAAAAGCGATCCAACGGCTAAGTGAACCATTCCTTGATTTTTTTTTTATATAATTTGCGCTCAATCAAGGGGTTATGAATAGTCTTAACATGTTTACACACAGTGCGGGCGTTGAAAAGGATAGATAGAGAGAGAGAGAAAGGTCTGGTGCAGTGGTTTGAAGCTCGGTTATTTATGCTTCAGAGAAACGCCGGGTGTGGCGTCCAGATAACTTGAGAAATTTTTGTTATTTATTGTCTTTGCTTCTGATTCACAGTATTTTTTTCCCCGATAACCGATGTCATAGGCAAATCATCAACAACAGAGCGAACAATTTTCCCAGTCATATGAGCAAGCTACTGCCAGTGTTAAACCTTCGCAGTAGTGTTCACACAAGCTTTCGCAATTGATCGGCCTGACTTTATATATTTCAGGAGAAATAAATAAATGCTTTCTGACATCAGGATTTCAAACATCAACCATTAGCGTGGCAATTGACGACCACTACACCATTGCCACCCCTTAATTGTTACTTCTTTTTTTTAAATTTTTTCCACCACTTAGATCTAGCAGTTATCTAAAAGACTTAAAGTCTAATCACCAATCAATATAAACACTTTACGCTGAACACATGCTTAGGCCTCCAATCCAAATGGAAAAAGAACTAATCCTTTAGAAGAGTCATTCTGGAAGCTTTCCCTTTCGGCAATCTTCGTAATCTGGCGAACACTGACGTGAAAAGCATTGTCTACAGGTTTATTCAACTCGCCACATACAGCTACAGATAGCAATAAAACTTGCGTTATAGTATATTATAATTTGCTAATCGCGATTGCTAGAGCGGAGTTGAAAAGAGTAGAAGTACTTCTTTTAGTTTTTAAGTAAGGACCAGTTGTAACTTTACAGATGGTGTTCTTGGGTTTAAGTATTACTTATGTTTTGACTTAATTCGTAGTAGTAACAAATAAGACGAACTTGGAGAAAACCACCCCTGGGTGAAAAGCTCGCTATATACTCCGTAGTTCCTATACTCAAACAGCAGACTCTATTTAGTTTTTCTAAGAAAGTACGTATAATCTCTTCAAATCTGCCATTCATTCGTAGCGATAGTTTTCCCACGCCTATTCCTATTCGACAGTGATGCATTGTCAATTATAGTTCTATGGTACATTTTATTAAAACAAACTCCTTTTATCTCCTATGTGTAGCTTTATAAATATCCACACAACCTGGCCAGGCCTTCAGAACGCGATATTAGTATTATCGCTGACAGTGTATTTTGTATGTAATATGTTTATAGGCTTCTAATTAGAAGGAGTAACTTCTCGGCTACCGTATTTGCTCCTTCCGCAAACATTCAATCAACCTGCGGCACTTAATGTATTAACGCAACTCTAATGGAATTCCTATTGTCCTAACACCATTCGGTTATGGAATTTAGTTGACACCCACATTTTGAGAGTTCGTGCAATTGGCACAATTCTCTTACGCAAGCGATACCTATCCTCCTAGTTGTCATACAAAGCCTTCCACAAGCACCAATTTGTTCATTTAAATGCAAAAATGTAACCCAAGAACTGTTTGCTCGCATATAGAAACTAAGCACAACCAGTTCCGCCCTCAAATTAGCCTCCAGTTTGTATGGTGACACATTGAACAAAACTGCGGCTGACAAAAAAAAAAAAAAAAAACAAACTCATATCAATTCGCCGCGTTCAAATAGGACATCCTTTTCGGTTCACCAAATAACGTAACAAAATACCCAGTTGTCTAACTACATGCTCCCCCTAAGGTAGTGCAGAGACACAAAAGCGTCCACTGGCCTTCTGTTGCACAACAGCCTCCCCCCCCCGCAGCGACCACACATTTCACACATGCCATCGCTGCCACCACCGCCTCCACCACTGCTGTTAGTTGTCTGCCCTACGGTATACCAACATCTACTGTAAATGCACTGCCATGGGCACACAGATGTGTTAAACTGCTCTGACTGTCGCTGCCACCACCGAGACACAAATTGGGTGGCCAAAGGATGGACATGTCTCTGTGCGGCGCCTCCTCCAATCCACTCGCCACTCAGCCGATCTAAGCACATACGCACACGCCAACCAAATATGTCAGCCGAATGAATGTGTATGCACTGCTGCTGAAAACTTGTATGTCAACATGATTGAAAGTAATTTTCCAATTCATTGGGAAAACATTCCACAACTCGGGGCTTTCCCGGTTGGCCTAGGACTTCTCATGGTACTACCACTACACTCCTACTTTCACACTTCCGCCCAAACAATCGAAAAGGGATCGGAAACCTTTTGGGGGCGGAAATATGCACCACGGTTACATGTAAATAAATTTGCCTTCACCACGGGGGTACAAAAAAAAAGGAAAACAAGGACTACCCGGCTGGCTAAAAGTATTTACCTTTACAAGGGAAAAAAAGATTTGTTCCTTCTATCTCGTTGTGTCCTGCGAAATTCAATTAATCCTGATTTGTTTGAATTGATTTCATCGTGACGTATAGAGAGGACCTGTGCCTTTCTATCGAACGATGACTCCATGTTGTTTCGACAAACAATAAAAGAAAAAAGGTTCAAAAATAAAAAAGAGGGTCACTGCGTGGCGTTGTCCTCGCATACAAGATTAATATAAATCAGGTTTTCGTGAATTCGTTGAAATGTTTTCGTGCAAGTCTGAGTGGTTCAAGGAATAAACTGCCTGCGAGATAATCGCATACTGTGTTTGAACTTTCTCGTCTACATCTACCGATAGGCTACACAATAATAAAAGGAACCCACCCCACCGACAATTCGTTAAGGATCCGGTTGTAAATATAAACAGCGACTTGGTTTGTATATTTAGGACGAGAAAGTCCAATTACTAATTTAATGACGAAATATTTTGTGGGTCAAAAATAATGGTCAAGTGCGGTACGGTTCAGCAAGTGTATCGTAAAGAGCCTTTAATGTCCGCCTCTTGAAGAGGAAATTGCATTGCGCAAGGGTGTGTTGACCTAGGCGAAAATGAATGCGAACTTAATTACCGACCAAAGGACAGAGATTAAGCCAGTCATCTACACTAGATTACAGATTTTATGGTTTCCTTTAATTGAACGGCAAAGTTCAAGGATGTTGCCGCTCACTCTCTCTCTGAAGTAAGAAGCGTATGGGTGGTGGTGCAACCATTTTCGTTCGGGGACTTAATGGCTTATGAAGTTTTGGACATAAGGAGAACATTATAAAACACCTTGAGGTGGACTGAAGGAAATATTGCTTAATGCTGTGCAATAAGTACAGTAAGTCGATTTTGGTAGACAAGTGCACACCAGTGGGTGTATATATTTTAAAAGCATTGACATGGGCGCATTAACATGCTGCTTGTAGTAGTAGTATGTATTTACATTGGGATTGGCACATACATGTATTAAAGTAAAACTTGCAAATAAAAAGAATAACGTGTTAAATGAAATTAAAAGTATTTCTCAAAGCCATGCTCATTGGAAAAAAAAGAACGCAACAAACCATTTGATCAGCTGGGGGGTTTAAAACAACTTTTTGGTGCTTTTGAGAAACTTTAACCTTAAACCTTGCGCTCAGTAGCATAAGTCACTAATTATAATACAAAATAAAAAGAAATGTGTATATAAGCAATCAGTTTAGGCCAGTGAACCCATTATTATGTTAATTTAACTGGGAACAGGCTAGAAACCCGCTGCGCTGGAACCACATTGACAACATAGAGTTACAAATTTATCCAGATCCTCAAAAAAATAACTACCAGAAGTCGACTATTTCCTGTTGCATCCTTAACATTGCATACAAGTTTTTGTGGCTGTATTTAAAAAGAAAAACGGATAGAAGCAGCCATAGTGTATAAACATAATCTACCTGTCTCTTGTAGAAATTTTAATATTCTCAATCTGACAATTGGCGATTGGAAACTTATATCCAGAATACCATTTACGATCCATACTTTGCGCTGTCGATTTTTCTAAAGTTGTGTACACTCTGATACACACGTTGGCTCTTTTTCAGTTGCATCTTGACATGTAATATAGTTATATTCAGTTAATTTTGTTTTGGCTTACTTTAATAAATTATTCCTTAATCACCTCGCTTCACTCGTCAATAAAAAATACTGACAACTGACTGACTGATTTGAGCCATAAGAATAAAAATAAATAAAAAATCGCAATCTACGAATTACTACTAATACTAGGAACGTCAGAAATATTCTAATTCTATTTACGACTTCTGCGGCTTTTGTTCTTCCATTTCATTTCTACAAATTAAATTTCAAAGGAGCCGCGTCTAATGAGTCAGTGCGTAAGTCCAGTTATAGCCCATAAAACTAGTATTTAAATATATATACATATGTATGTAGAATATCTATAGCATTTACATTTGCGTTAACCAGCTACTAACTCACATTATAGAAAGCAAGTTGAAGAATATAGTAGTTTTTGAATTGCGCCGTCGGCATGTGCTGCTGAATTCTAACATTTGGCTTTCCAGCAATACATTCTTGCATCTACGGTGTCATGCTATGATGACTTCAGTTTTACTGAGATCTAAAGTTGACCAAAAATTCCTATAAGTATCATAAACGATTAAATGCACCCACCTATGAATACATTTATTTACTGCTTCTGCATGGCTCTTAACAAATGATATTGTTGAATTGAAATTATTAAAGTGCCAGTTTTTATATCGAATAAGCTTTGTCTAGCAAGGCCTCGTTAAACAGAGCGCATTTTTAACGCCGCGGTGAAATTATTTTACGCGGTGGTAAGGTTTGACGTCACATTTCAACCGCCGCGTTAGAGAGCGTCAAACGGATAGCTGTCAGCACTTTTGTATAAACATTAGAATCATTTTCCCCCGGTCGTGGATAATAACAAAAATCCCTTAAGTACATAAACAAATTCCAACTACGACACAATACAATGCAAAATTAGTTCTAACGCGCCGCGTCAATAAATAATCTGTAATTTATCACAACGCCGCGTTTTAACGCCGCGGTGAATTCAATGCGACATTGAAAACGCGCTCTGTGTGACAGGGGATATGTATTGCTGTATATTACAACGCGGTGGTGGCACACGACGCGACGTTAAAACGCGCTCTGTTTGACGAGGCATTAATTCATCAGCCGCACAATTTCTTAGAACATCGCAATAGCCAAATACCCAGCAAAGAATGACGTCAAACTGTTTATCTATCTCATAAGAAATAATTTGCAGTCCTGCATTACCCTAAATTCTATAAGCCGCGAGAAATCTGATTATTGCTTGAACAAAACCTGTATACTAAGATGATAGAGAAACTTGAGAAAGTGGGCCTCTCAATTCTGTCCGGCTATTTTACTTAGAACAATTCTTGTGTGTTCTAGGCCATAAAGGCATCCGCGGCAACGAAATGGCGGATGAAAAAGCTCGGAAGAGATCAAAATAGGACCAATGGATAGTTGAAAATTCAATTCTGCCCCCCATGACAGTCCAGTATATCACTGGACCTCCAACAGCTAACTGACAAGAGCCGGAGCATACTCTCACCATGACGTGTTTCTAGACCTTCGAGATGCATTTAGCCTTAAAGCTATATTCTGCTCCTTAGTTATTTAGAATAAACATCCATCGTACGAGTATATTTATTTGTTTTTGATTCAAAAATGATTGTTTATTTAAAGTGGTCTATAAGATTGAAAATCGGTAGATGATTCAGAACAGTTGTGTAAAGCGATATTAAGTGTGCTCTGTGATGAAAAAAAACTGAACACAGTACAAAATAACAATTGCCAGTCACCAATCCCGGGATTTTCGGGATTGAAATCTGATTTTATTTGATACTCTCTGTCTCTGAAGCAAATACATAAGTAATTTTTGATTTTTAAAATTAGATTATTAATTTTTTGTGATCGAAATTAACCTTTGCCTTGCCGTTTTCCAAAAATGATGTACAGAAAAGAAACAAATCTAGAATAGGTTAGATTACGGTAGTGCTTGACAAATCTGGCGCCGTTGAAGCGCAAATCAAGGTATGCGTTCATATAATTTATTTGTATTATGGTTTCTTCAGTGCTTATAGGTTCCATGAACCACGCACAAACACAAACAGAATCGGATTTAACAGCGTGCCTAAGAAAAGAGTTGAATCTTTTTCAAAATGGAATTACCCGAGGACATCAGCTGGTTTTAGTTCACAAGTATTTACTCTCCATTCCACCAGCAAGCGTAGAAGCAGAGCGAGCGTTTTCAGCGGCCAGATATATTGGCAATAAATTTAGAAGCCGGCTTGGGGATGATACTCTCTCTCGATGCCCTTATTTTCCCGCGGTTTTATTTCCAAAGGTCGGATGAAGACCAAGAGTAAGAATAAATGCGCCCTTACATTTTTTCACTATTTTTTTTTTTTTTTGGATTTTGTAAACCCCTTGAATTGAGGTATTTTTTTTTATTTCTTTATCAAGATTTATCATCTTTAAATTTTTTATGGAGTGTAAATGTTTGTTTGTTTCTTAGCAATTAAGTTTTTATTAATTTAAATAAACTTCCTAAATTTTGTTCCTTTTGATTCATTTTAATAATGAAAAAAAAAATGCAGAGCATAATAGTTACGCCACTTTTTATTTAAAAAGATACTTACTTACTTACTTAGATCCTTTAACCCCTCGGAGGGCATAGGGCGTCAACCACGTCTGCGCGCCATCGTGTTCGAAGTTCTGCAACACATCTGAACTGCCGCCAACTCATTCCTAAAGACCTCGATTCCTCCTCAACTGTTCTGCGCCACGTTTGCCAAGGGCGTCCCGCTATTCTGCCTGCCTGGGTGTGCGGATTCCACTGCATGGAGTATTTCGCAATGGAGTTGTCTTCGCGCCGTAGGGTGTGTCCAATCCATTGCCACTTTCTTCTTCGTATAGTAATGCTTATAGGTTCTTGGCCCGTTCTCAGATAAAGTTGTTCGTTAGAGATGCGGTTCGGCCAAAAAATCCTCAAGATGATTCTTAAGCATTTTTTTACAAAGACTTGCAGCTTGCGTGTGTTAATGGTGTCCACCTTCCAAGTACTGCACCCATAAAGCAGCACTGATTCAACGTTGGAGCGGAACAGTCGCAGCTTGGTTCTTAAGCTGATAACATTACTTCTCCAGATTTTAGATAGCATTCCGAACGCAGCTTTGGCCTTCCCGATTCTGCTGCACACATCCAGTTCGGTGCCACCGCGGTTAGCCGAGACCACACTTCCTTAATAAAGAAAGTTACCGACTTTCTCGACTTCCTGTCCGGCAATGTAAAGTTGAGCGCGGTTGTTAGAAGAAGTGCTCAGGGCTTTTGTTTTGCCTGTATTTTTTTTTAGCCCCACTTTGTTTGCCTCAGCTTCTAGATTTTGGGCCATCAGTTGAAGATCCATTATCCGATGTGAAAGTAGACAAACATCGTCAGCGTAATCTAAGTGTTTAAGATAAGATGTTATAGTCCAACGAATTCCATAGTTGCCTTCCGTCAATGCTGCACGGAGTACATCGCTGATAACCACCAAGAACAATAGTGGTGACAGTATACACCCTTTACGTACTCCACTTTGAACTTCAAAATCCTCCGACACCTTACCATTGTGAACGACGTGACACTTATCGCCCTCGTATGTAGCCTTGATAATAGCTATAAGTTTTTCTGGGATGCCTCTCTTGCGCAAGACCAACCAGATAGCATCTCGATTCAATCTGTCGAAAGCCTTCTCGATGTCGATAAACATTAAATGTAGCGGAGACCTATACTCAACGCATTGCTCGATAATGATCCGTAAGGTGTTTATGTGGTCGATGCAGAAGGATCCAGCGCGAAAGCCTGCCTGTACGACATCGAGAGTTGAATCTAAATGTTCATTAATTCGTTCTAGAATTATTTTAGCTATTATTTTAGCCACGGCTGGAAGAACGCAACTACCTCTCCAGTTACCGCAATCCATCAAGTTTCCCTTCTTTGGAAGTTTAATGATCATCCCCCTTTTCCACTCCTGTGGAAATTGTCCAATCCCGGGATTCATTTTTCCAAATCCCGGAATCCCGGAATTGAAAATTAGCTTCGGGCTTGAAATCCCTATGCACAACCCACTACTTATGCGAATGCACAAGCCTTTGCAGCCCGATTTTGAAAAATTGTTATTTTCTCAAAAACGGGTCCAGCGATTTTGTTCAAATTTATAGTATTTGAACTAGCTCGAATATATGCTATCAGAAGGCGTACAAGATGCTATGCGTTGCCCGCATGCATCGCAACAACGTTTGCTGGAAATGCCGAAGCGGCTAACTACAACACAATACGTGCATCCTCGCGGCTTACGTTTGGAATAAGTTAAAACTGTTTTATATGTAAAATGTCATTATGTCTTGCAGGTAACTCAAAACGAATATTTATATTTTGTTACGGCTCGGCGCAAGTTTATTTAAAAAAAATTTTTTTTTAATTCTTATTTCCAATCGTGAATTAAGCTGGGTATTATGCCGGGTTTTCGACCGCAGTATTTTCGTCTTCTTTTGAACGGAAGAAAAAAATAATCCGTTGAACGGAGATAAGATTAAAGTAGCACCGACAATTGGTAATGATCCAAATGGAAAGAAAACATGTCTTTTACTTAGCTAGCAACTAATAGTTATTACTATTTATTTACTTAATTATTTAATTTTAAGTACAATTTTCCGAGCGAACTCGATCTAAAGCGATATTGATAAAAACTCAGGTGCAGCGTCGTTTCGCACCTCTATTTGTATTCTCTCATCACTTTTTATTACGGCGTGCGTCAGCGTCTGGCAATTTTTTGATTTACCGTGAGAACTTGGTGAATGTGGAAACCTGATGATATTCGTTGTTCTGTGGGAATTCACTGACGATTTTCGCTGCGCTGTTCAAATCTGCTGACGATTTGGTATCTGACCTCCGTAACAATATATTTTTAGAGCAACATCTGTTTAAGTGCCTAGGCCTAGCTTCTCACAACCTCTCGTGTTAAGTGCGTTATATTTTTCGCACGAATGCAAGGGACCTACAGTTTTGTGCCGTACCCGAAGGGCAATTTTTATTTTGAGAAGCTTTTTCGTGACAACAATACTCTCGGATATTTGTCAAACGTTCGCGAGAGGTGCGACTGTGAAACAAATGTTTGTATTTTTCTGGGATTAGAACATGGAACCTCTCGCGCAGTGATCCGACACACTAACCACTACTCCACGGCGCCCACATTCAAAGGAAATATTAGCTCAAGTTCAGTAGAATCTTAATACTTGGTAGATTGATTCTTTGCTGAAGAACTGTGATGTAACATATGCTTTCGAAAAGAATTCATCCTCCATTTAAGTTGCTTTTAATCCACAAATTATTCTTCGTGAATTTGTTCTTCATACAGCTGGTAGTGGAGTTATTTTAATAAAGGAAGATGAGGCATTACATCTGTTTATGAAATTCCAGATACTAATGGCTTACGGCTTCTTTGTTCAATTTAGTGTGTATTTCGATTACAGCCTCTTGTACACTTTCCCATTCATCCCTACCAATCTAGTGGGCCATGTACATGTCGACAACTTTTAATGCATTTCCTTCGATAAAGCACTATTTTATAAAACCAGACGATTTTGAACTCCATTTCCAATGCATATACAACGTTTGACTATATTTATCTACTGTAATTACACTGCAAATTGGAAATCGGATAACGTTTCAAAACTAATCAACCTATTTGTAAAATCTATACTGCGATGCGTCATCGCATACACCACCCGCAAACAGTGTTAATTCGGACATTTTCATTTCTACATAAGAGTTTGATTTTGAGCGTTTGCAATTTTCTAACTGCTGTTTATCCTCTACTTCGTTGTGTCATAAGATTTTGTTGTCAATTTCAGATTTCTGGTAATAACTCTGTTTTCAGTCATACGATTTACCTCTGACCTCTTACCTTTTATAGTCTAAAATATACAATTATTAAATTTAATTACTTTTATATAATGTAACTATTCTTATCGTATCTTAATAATAGTATTTACAATGCTTCATCTTGTATTTGCTTCCGATAGCTTAAAGCAGTTTTTAGATAACTCGCAGGCACACTTCAATTTTGGCCGTTCAGAAGTGAAATAACTTCGTTTGACAGGCTGCTTTTTTCCCGATGAATTCTCCTAATCTCGTTCAGTATGGGACATATTCTAATGAAGTGATAAATGTCTGCTTTAGCTCATAGATTGCACAAACTGCATTCCGGATTTCCTTCGGTGCTATACGGCACATAATTTAATCAGAGAAGCTCACCTCTAGCCTTGAAAATTAACGAGATTGTGCATAAGCTGTGTTGGTCGTGAAAATAATTTGTTTCCCCGAAGTCATATTCAAGAATTCAATACGTGTTCCTGGTAAGGCTTTCCTGCGCTCATACTCTAAAAGTGATACGGCTAAATAGCTCGATCTTCATCAACAGATCCTGAAGAGACTCTTTCCATCATGCTACATTGTAGTCCATGATATAGTCATATATCATTCGCTGCACAACCTAAACCATTTACTGAAGAATTTTAGTTTCCCTCGTAGTAAGCGCATTGCAACTATATGCGGGACGCGTTGACTCGGGAGTGACATTACTTTTAAAATATACAGTGGTCGCAAACCGGCTTCCAAGTGCACCATATAGTTTGGCGTATTTTCTGGTAATCTGAACATCTCTTTGATAAAATATCTCAGCAGTTTTTCAGCTTACTGAAAAATACCCCATACATGACCCGCATAGCACATAATACCATAGACTTTACTACTGCTTCATAGACTTTGTACTTTGTGCTTAATTCAATGTCCCTTTCGCAAAGTATGCCTTTCCAGGTGCAATTTATTGCCCTTTTGGCTTCTTTTAGTTTTCCTTGCAGGTGTTTATTAAAAGTCAGTCGAGGTGTTATCATGACTCCGAGGTATTTATACTCTTTCACCTTTTTAGTTCTTCGTCTTCCCATGCCCATTTTTCATCCCTTGCGTAGCGACCAGAACCATTTCGGAACACCATTATTTTGGGGTTGGTGGTATTGACTTTTAGGTTCCAAAAACCGCAATATTGCGCTAATTTATTAATCATGATTTGCATCATCGTTGGTGTTTCCGACAATGACAATGTCATCAGTGTATAGGAGCAGCTTTATCTTGATCTCACCGATATCGCTCCCACCGGGCAAGAAAGTTGGTAGATCATCCAGGAACAACGAAAACAGAGGAGGACTTATGAGTACAGCTCTACTTGACACCTATTTTTGTCTCAAAGCAGTCCGACATGTTGACTCCAACCCATACTGCAGTCGTATTATTTTCGAAAAGGCTTTGTATAACTTTAAGCTTTGTTGAGACTCTCAGATTAATTAGCTTGTAAAAGGGCGCCCTTCTGTCAACACAGTTAAATGCCGGCCGCCTTAAAATCTACGAAAAACGCATACAGCTTCTTGCCCTTGTCCAGGTAAGTTCTAGCAATACTTGTCAGTGTAAAAATATTGTCCACCGTAGAATAGTTTTTCCTGAACCCAGTTTGGAACTGGCTAAGTAGGTCATTTGCCTGTACCCATTCTGTAAGACGTTCTAGAATGATTCCCGTAAAAATTTTCATTGCTGAGTTCAGGAACGATATTCCTCGTTACTTGGATCTCTGGGATCTCCTTTTCTATATAAGGGAAAAATTATATTTTTCCTGAAGCTGGCTGGCACATCACCCACGTCAAAATGAAATTAAAGGCCTTTGTTAGCTTTTCCAGTAACCCGTTGGTCGCATACTTGAAAAATTCGTAGATTATTATTATTTTTACTTACGGAATTTTAGATTTATAATTAAGAATTAAATTTGAATTAAAAGAACCAGGAAATAAAATAATAAGACAATAAGTGTCAGAAAACGCTTAATTTCTTTCATCACACGACTCATAGTCGTTTTTGCATTCTCTTTAGACACACTCGTACATATACATATATGTATATGTAACCCGGATAGAGACACTTCGCAAATAACAACAGGATATGCCTAATATTTGTTGAATTTTCATATTTTCGGAATTTCTATCACGTTCATCGTTTATCGATTGTCATTCATTTTCCATCCATGTTGTTCATTTTCCTATTTCGAGGATTATATCCTTTCATCAAATGTTTTTCACGTATATCCAGTTTTATTACTTTGCTCATGTGAATGATGCTAATCTACCACCATATGCCACACTTACTATCTGTCTACCATTAAGTTGCCTCTTGGAAAAGGAACAACAAAAAATAACAATTCATAACATTTCATGCAAGTGGTGTATTCTGGCTGAAGGATACTTAGTTTGAACTAAATTTTTATTTAAAATCATAAATTACTCGCGGTTTGTGTGGGATAGAAAGGATGGACAGTAGATGGTCTCTACACATATGTACATAACGCAGGATTAACGAGCCTCATATGGTCTATAAGTGAGATCTTTCGAATTGCTTTTTTGTGCTGTTGCCTGCGGCGGTGAGCCCGGGATAAATCATCCCTTTTTTCGAACAATGTAGAAATTTTATCCCACATTCGATAGGGTATATCTACTTTTATTTATATTTTGTAACGTAAAGAAATAATGAAATATGATATGATAATATGACCACTCCGCCTATGGTTAAAGTTTAAATCCTAAACTCTAAACTCCTGAGTATATATGTATAAAAATTCGGGCGAGTACTTCCCTACAGAGGCAAGCAAATTGTCAAAAGAGCAATCATAGGGCACCACACACTCTTTTCAGATACTTTGTAACTTTTTTTATGTTCTGATACAAAACCAAAAAAAAATCAAATGAATGGAATAACATTTGGACTAGGATAAAGTCCTAAAATAGACTTTTTATGATTTTCGTTTTATAGCAGTCAAATGAAAAAAAGGGATGAAGTCAAAAGTGAAGAAATTGGAAGTGGAAATATCTTCTTCTTTTTTTTTTTTTTTTGTTTCTGATGCGGGAATAAAAAGTCAGTTAAGCTGCAAAAGGATCTCTGAAGGTTGGGAGCTATTAAAGTTGCTGTACTCGGTAGAAGACTAATGGTGTTAAGTTACTATAAAAGTTTTATTAATAGCAGCAGAGGGCATACTCTGGTCTTCGTAAACTTCTTTCTGTGAGTTCAGAAGAGAGAAAATAAAAAGAGGAAACAAATTTTCAGAGTTTTCATTTAGCTTTTCTTTTATGAGGAGATACATATAAACCTTAAAAGAAGTCTAGACCGGTGTGGTAATTTTTATTTTAATTAAAATATTTCAGTTCACTGTTTTTAAAGAGAATGTGGTCCGTATGACCATTTGAAGTGCATAAATTTCGTCCTTTAGTAGTTGATTACATCCTTATTTCTTAGGGGTTGCATAATAAAGTTATATTTTCTTAAATACGATTGCGTAGAGAACCAGTCAGTATTATTCTAAAATAGTTCTTAAATACATACATATATGGTATACACAAAGAGGCCGACTATTTCATCTTTATTTTCGAAATTACTATTTTAAGGTGCTCAAATAAATAGATGATGACAGGCATTCAAATTCCGCATTCAGGCTATGATAAGTCGATTAAGTGCATGTATTATATAAAATTAAAATAATTTTTCTACTTTCCATGCCCGTACCAAATAAACATTTAAAACACATTATTTCAAAAACGTTTCCCAATTGTTTTCCAATCGCCTCCCACTTGGTTTAAATATACTTGAAACCATTTGCCTTTCTACGGCTCCTAAGAAGCATGCACACCAATTATGCAAAATGTATGTACCAGGTTGCAAATAAGAAGTTTAAAAGCATCTGCGAGCAAAAACAAAGGCTCTACATTCAGAACATCTCGTCAGCGCTCGCAAACATACAAGACAGCAGGTCCTTTTGGAGGATGGCAAAAGCACTAAACGGTTCGCTCTTCGCGAAGGGTATCAAGGTAGAAGCCTCCATTTTAGCCGAATACTTCGAAAATCTGCTGAACCCACCGCAGGCTCAACCCCAAATACAATGTGTGCTACCTCACGCCGAAGTAATCTCTTTACACCGTCCTATAACTTTCCAGGATGTCATCAGAGTTATAAATAGATGCTTCTCAAATAAGGCTCCAGAGGAAGATCGTATTCCTTACGATTTTTTTTTTAAATGCGACTGATGCCTTCCTGCAGAAGCTCACGGAAACTTATGATTTTATTTTCAGTACTGGCGAGGTGCCATCATCCTTCGAGAAAAACGTAATATTTCCGATTTTCAAGAAAGGAGACCCAAATGAGCCAAGCAATTATAGAGGGATATCTTTCCTAAATGCGACTTCCAAAATTTTTACAGGAATTATCTTGGAACGATTAAGAAACTGGATATGCGAAAATGACCTACTTAGCGAGTTCCAAGCTGATTTCCGCAAAGATTATTCCACAGTGGACAACATATTTTCTCTAACAAACATCACTCAGACTTTTTTGAATAAAAGTAAAAAACTGTACGTTTTCTTCGTGGATTTCAAGGCGGCCTTTGATTGTATCGACAGAAGAGCCCTTTTCTACAAACTGAGCAACCTAGGAGTCTCGTCAAAGGTACTAAAAGTGCTACAAAAAATTTACGAAGAGAACACCACAGCGGTTTGGGATGGAAACACCTTGTCTTACTGGTTTCAGTCGAAATCTGGTGTGAAGCAAGGATGTCTGCTGAGCCCTATTTTGTTTTCGATCTTTCTGGACGATCTAGTTGCATACCTCCCAGGAGGGATATCTCTCGATGGATTACGTGTTAACATCTTGCTCTACGCTGATGATATCGTAATACTCACGGTAACCCCGAACATCCTACAAATCATTATAAATAAGCTGTATCAACACTGCCAAATATGGAACTTGCAGCTGAACACCAACAAATCAAAAGTTATGATTTTCCGAAATGGATGGGGGCGCTACGCAACCAATGAAAAATGAACCTGGCAAAATGAGGAACTGGAAAAGGTTAAAGAATATAAATACCTCGGAGTACTGATCACCCCACAGTTATCTTTTAGAAAACACCTTCAAGAGAAGCTAAGAGAGTCAAAAATGGCAATCAATTGTAACTGGAGAGGGATTTTGGGAAAAATGAAAATCGCGCCGAGTGTAAAATATAAAGTCTTTGAAGCAGTCATAAGGTCAATCATGTGCTATGTGGGACAAGTGTGGGGGATCTGGCAGTTTGAGGAGGTTGAAAAACTTTTGAGATACTTCCTAAAGAAAATATTCAAACTGCCAGAAAGCACGCCAAACTACATGTTGTACCTGGAAACGGGGCTGCCACCGCTGCATATGTTCACTTCCTATACATCTTGAAAATTCTATCACAACCAAGTCATCGTCTTCCCCATAAAATTGCTATAGACCTGAAAAATATGAACCTTTATTTCTTTGCCGAATGGTCAAGGCTGGGCCGTGACCATAATGTACCCCTACATGAAGTACACGTAGACGAAATAAACCTAGGAAAGGCACTGGAGGAACTTTCAATTAGGACCGAAGAATCCACACGGCAGTCTTTTCAAAGGCAAAGTGAACAAAGCCATGTATGAAATATTTATAAAGTTTTAAAGAATGACCTTGGAGAGCTGAACTATTTTCATGATTGTAACAGTTTAGATCTGATCTCAACAGTATTCAAAGCCAGGGGCGAACTATTGCGATTAAACTACATGCCCCATATAACATATGGAAGTGATGAATGTACACTGTGCAACCATAGAACAAGAGAAGACGGCCTTCATTTCATTGGAACCTGCCCTATTCTGAGCGCAATCAGAAGATCCTTTTATGGAAAAAACTCTCTCTCTTCCGATGAAGTCGTTCGCATCTTAAATGGAGAAAACTGGACCATACTGTTTAAATATATTAAATCTGCTCTAAAATACCGGCTACAAATTATAAACCAAGCTTTTTAAAAAAAAAAAAAAATGCTTTTATATATGAATTAATTCTGTAATTTAAAAACTCTCTTTTCTCGGCTGACGGCAAAAGCCAATGCTTACTATGTAAAACTGTAACAACTGAATTTTTTTCCTGCATTAATAAAGTTACACACTACTACTACTACTACTACTACTATATTTGAGTAACACCCAAGAAAACTTTTTGTTTGTTCATTGTTTCCGAAATATTTCTTCAATAATGTTACTATTAATAAAAACAACCTTCCTGGAATCTGTTTTCAATTTCAATTATCGTCTTCCGCAAAAATTTTTCCAGCTCATAACCTTATTAAATAGAGGATTTTCTCACTATGCCATACGTTTTTGACATATTTTTCTTAGTTTAGGTTCATTTCCACTGCTTAATAGCTTTTGCGCAAGTGTAGCTTGAAGAGTAAAAATATTTTTGCGGCAGGAATGGAAAGATTGAAAAATATTTGAGAAACCTTTGAAAAAAAAAAATCGCGTCAACACAGGAAAAATGTTTCTAAATTGTTTCAAACATGATTGTTTATTTGGAAACAGTTCAAGAACATTTCAGAAACAAAAATGTTTTCTAGTTATTTCTAAAATATTTCTCAATGGTTTTTGAAACGTTTCCCCAATGTTTCTGTGGTATGGACAAATCTTTAGATGAACGATAAATTAATTTGAACACGCATGCCGGGGTAAGGGTTTATTTTTAATTCAACTTTATTTCAACTTCGCGAAAACTAGGAAAGAGTCCGATCCGACTATTGAATTATAAAAGAAAAACTAGGATGGATTCTGTAATAAAGAGCAAAAGCTCTTTATAATGCTTCTCTTTTTAAATATCCTACTCGATTAGTAGCTAATGAGAAGAAATCGCCACTTACAGGCGAAAAGCTGGTTCGAATTCCAACAAGAAGATGGAAGTTGACGAGCTCCTATTTCGTTTTCTGAGTGAACGTATGCGTTAATGATGGGTATTCGATTTAAAAGCCTCTGCCGAGTATAAATTCTATTCGAAAATTGGATAGAAATTAAATTATTAAATGCAGTTTAAATGCGACCTGAATACAGCTAGTCGCAGTATTGAATCCGGACAATACAGTCAAATGTTTGGTCTTTAGACAGTCTGATCACACCTTAGAGTCTATCATTCTCAACATACCACCTTGATCAAAAAGTTCCCGGAATAAAAACCGTGTAGCGCTCCCATCGTTCCGATTTGAGTTCTGTTTTCTTTGTTAAGTTGGTACATCTGTTGTTGATATTCCCTCTAAATCTTAGCGTCATAGCTTAACATTTGCAAAAGTTACGTAGTCAAAAGTATATCTATCTCTGTGTGTGTTGGCGATTTTTTACAATTTTAGAAATGGATTTAAATTTGCAACAACGAACTTGTATTAAATTTTGCGTAAAAAACGAATTTAATGGTGCGCGAACGTTGGAAATGTTGGAAAAGTGTTTCGGCAACGATTCTCGAAAGAAAACGGTCGTTTACCAGTGGCACGAGCGGTTCAAAAGTGGTCGTGAGTCAATCGAAGATGATGAACGCAGTGGCAGACCATCGACATCGAAAACCGACGAAAACATTGATAAAGTAAAAGAAATGTTGGTCAATAACCGCAAATTAACCATCAGAGAGATAGCGGAGGACTTGAACATTGCCTATGGATCCGTCCAAGACATTTTGGTTAACGATTTGGGTTTCCGTCGTGTAGCAGCAAAGTTGGTGCCAAAAGACATCAATTTCATGCAAAAAGAGACCGTGTTGACGTCGCAAAAGACATGATTTGCAAGGCTAATTCCGATCTCACATTCATCAAAAGGATCATTACTGGAGACGAGACGTGGGTTTATGAGTACGACACGCAATCCAGACATCAGGCAAGTGAATGGCGTTCACCAAATGAGCCGAGACCAAAAAAACCACGTCGTTTTCAGTCAAAATAGAAGGCAATGCTCACGGTTTTCATAGATTACAACGGTGTAGTGCATCATGCATTTTTGCCAGAAGGCCAGACAGTAAACAAAGAGTATTATTTGGGCGTTATGAGACGTCTGCGTGAAGCAATTCGCCGAAAGAGACCAGAATTGTGGGCAGAAAACTCGTGGATTTTGCACCATGATAACGCACCGTCGCACAGTGCCATCATTATTCGTAATATTTTGACGAGAAATGCAACAAATACCATCCAACAGCCACCGAATTCACCTAATTTGGCTCCCTGTGACTTCTTTCTGTTCAATCGAGTTAAAAAACCATTACGGGGAACGCGTTTCAGCAGCCGAGAGGAAGTAATGGAAAAATCGCAGAAAGCACTGATGGACATACCGAAAACCGAATATAAAAAATGTTTCGAAGATTGGATCAAGCGCTGGCATAAGTGTGTGGCAGTCGATGGGGATTACTTTGAAGGGGACAATATAGGTTTAGATGAATAAACTTGTATTTTTAATTTTCTGAATAAATTCCGGGAACTTTTTGATCAAGGTGGTACATATGTAAGTGAAGCTTAAATAGCAAAGTAACAGAGTATGAAAACTGAAGATTACTGAAAGGGCTGGTAAGAACCGCATTAACGTGATGTGGTGAAAGCTTCTTGAGAACAAATACCTCCTTCAAGCATGAAACATAGCACTTGCTGAACATCTTTAGTTCTATCTGGTATCGGAGCGTGCTTACATATGTCATAAGCATTCATGGCTTTTTAGCAATTAAATTAAATAATAAACTATCTATATTTACTTCAATTTAAACAGACAAACTTATGAGATTTTGTTCCATCGCTTCTACAATTCCTTAGCTGGAGGAATTCATTACGCCTTTAAGTCAGTATCCAATTCTATCCTTTTCAGAACTTACTTTGTTTTGGGGTTGTCTTTGAGTCCAATCACAAGAATGTATACTGTCAGCAACACTAGATCATATGATCATAAAAGGTACCCCTAACGCATTCATATGAAGGTACTAGAGAGCCTCAATTCGCCTTATACATGTTTCTACTTTCATGTCTTGAGACCTGAGACCTCCTATACTCAAAGAAAACAAAAATTGTCACCCCGCGAAAATTTAGCATAATGTTTAGAAAATAGAATCTGCCAAAAAAATGTTGAGATAAAACTTCAAAGATATATGCTCTGATAGATATAAATATAAATGTAAATATTTTATGTACTTAAATAATTTCAAATATTATGCCTGTCTTCGGGCTTAATCGTTTACTCCAGGCGGATTGATCAAAGGTTTTTTAGCACATAAATATTTATGCGAATGAAATGGTCCGCACACGCCAGAGGGCCTTACAAATTTAGCTGCTGTACATTTGCATCGTGAAATATCCAAGTCGTCATCACAGAACGCAGATATAAAAAATTTAAATTCTTACTTCTCTCGCATTCATATTACTGGCAAACAAATCATTGTCTAACAACTTAAACATATCCGGTATCACTTTGTTCGCGCGACGTGGAATGATAAAATCATTCTTCGTCTCTGCCAGAGGGAACATTAATAATACTCGCACAATCAGGCACACAGAGTTCAGCGCGCAAAGCGAATCCCTACGTTTCCTGCCGCTCAACCACCAGTCTTTTTCATCTACAATGCTGATGAAAACAACGAAAAACCACCACGGGGCTGTGTTGAAAACGGTTTACAGAAAAGTGGGCGGGAAAAAAAATATAAAAACCTTTTTAATGGGAGCGGTATACAGGAAACAGAAATTAGGTTTTCCACCGAACTGGTGCTTCCAATATCAATACACATTACGAAGACCAGCTGGGATAGGGGATATGTGCGCGAACCTACTACGAGTATATGTGGATAGGTTTTCAATTAACTCTCTCGTCGGCTCTTGCCACAAATGAACGAAGACGAAGATGAACGAGAACGAGAATGGAAATTTCTATTTTGTGTTCTAATAACCGCAGAAAATATTTCCCTTCAGCCCTCTGCCTACTGGAGGGATGGTTGGCAAGACGTAGTCGTGAAAATTTGAAATTTATCACTTGGCAATAGCTCTGGATGCTGCTATTTCACATAATGAAAAAGTTCCTTCCCGCCTTGCCTACGAGTACGAGTATGTGTGTGATCTGAATATTGCTGGAATTGATGGATGCCTTGAAGAGAAATGGGGTTCCATATTGTTGAGCAATTTCAATACCCCACTCATCTTCATCATGGGGAATACTACAACGTGTCAAAGGGAACGATACCGTAGGAGTGTAGTACTTGGTTATTGTTTTTTATTACAATTCCATGTGCTTTATGTAAGCATACAAAATATCGCATTTTTTATAGAAATTGAAACTCACTTGCAATATTTTCATTTTATCCAGAGTAGTAGTAGCGAACAGTAATGAGGAAAACACCAGCATAAACATTTTTCTATTTTTGAAGACAGGTTTGCCATGCAACAAAAAGTGCTTATCAACATTAGAAACCACTCATGTCCTCTTTATATTGTAGAAGAAGATAGTGGATGAGTTTTGCACAATATAACATTAAAACTTTTATTGCAGAGTTTGCACAATATAAAATGAAAGCTTCTATTGCAGAGTGCAAAACAGTGATGGTATATGCTTATACATAAATAGGTTTGACATGTTGAAAACCACTGAAGGCTTACACTTAAATTATTCAAGAGCATCTGTTTTTCCAAATTTGAATTAGCGCGAGATTCTCGATGGTACGGCTTTAATAACATCTGCCTTTCCAAATTCAAATTAGCTCAAGATTCACGATGGTACGGCTTTAATAACTGATGAGCAGAACGCCATCACCTGTAGTTACGCTTTAGATTCTGTAACTTGGTTGACTGAAAACTGTGGTATAAACTTTCTAATTGGAAATCCTTCCAGTACGACATTTCATGTACAGCACCGATGTTCTTATGCCAATTAAGAATTTAGCAGTATGTACCTAATTATGAACTAGCTCACCACTGAAGTCTATCATTTTGAAAGGAACTATTGGAAACCATTAATCTGTGATAATAGACCAACTTACACGACGAAAAAAATCACAAAATTGCAGAGTATGCTTTCCATGTACAGATACAGATTATCTTCGATCTTTCACCTATACACTTCCTAATTAAGAATGCAAAAAAAAACTGGAATAAAGAGAATAAAACTAACAGTCAATATCATCTAGTTGTAGCATAGGAATAGAGCTTCATCAAAGCTTCAGGAGGGAACTGTGACATCTTCGATGTAAAGGTGTACCTTCATCGACTACGATTATAAATGAGGAGACCTGAGCAAGGTATTGACTCTCTTTTAATCTGTCTTTCTGTTATTGTTTTTGGCATAAGCGATTTTTGATGAAAATAAAAAGTATTTTCTACATATCGTAAAGAAAGCATTTAGTACTTTCTGTACCCGAGAAACAAACCATCCAGAGGATTTAATGAAGTTTGCGATGTCGTTTATCGGTCTGCTGGACAACTCTTATAAATCCTTAAAGAAGTATTGTCCAATGAACTTATTTCTTAAATGATAGAGGCCTGGGCAATAGCAACGAAAGTGGGTGGTGTCCTCCTGAACCTCCTCGTCACCGCAGCCTCTACAAAGGGGTTCGTTCGTCAAACGTAACTTTTTCATGTATTATCGCATATGTAGCGTTATGCCCTGTAATGACTCCTTTGAGAGTAGAGATGGATTTTCCTCTGCATGAGTTTATTGGTTCTTGCTCTGTCGAATGCAGGCCATAACTTCTTCGTGGTGACACAAGTATCTGAAGAGGTTAGAGCTTTGTTTCCTGCTTTGAGTTTTAGCCAGTTCGTCGGCTTTCTTATTCCCTGGTATACCTTCTTGACTAGGGACCCAGAAGACTTTACCTCGTCCTATGTTCCAAAAACCTTGAGCTCTTCTCTACAACACTTCACAACCTTTGGTTTTATTTCTTTAGCAGATATTGCTTTTATCGCTGCCTGGCTGTCGATGAAAAATGTGATATCCTTCCGTGGTATTACCCTTATCGCAGTCTCATGGGCTGCTATTGTCACTGCTAGGATCTCTGCCTGGAAAACGCTGTTGTAGTTCGGAAACCGAGCTGACATGGAGAAACTAAGCATTTCAGAGAAGATGCCTGCACCTACACCTATTTCTAGTTTGGATCCATCGGCGTATACAGCTACGGATCGCTCGTTAGGCATTCTGTCATTTTCTAGTCTTCCCTGCTCGGTTAGGTGCTTAAAAAGTGCTAGAAAGCTATCGTGGGTTTTTTGACTCTGCCGGTAATGTTCAGTCTCCAGTTCAATCTCCTATCGAGCACCAGACCTAGGTATCTCGCGTTACTGGTGATACCTAGGGGAATACCCCTTACAGAAGGTATTACGAATTGTGGAATTATCCTTTTGTTAGTGAGTAGTACTAACTCCGTTTTCTGGGGATTGACCGCTAGTCCACATTTCTTCGTCCAGGAGTCAATTGTTCTTAGCGCCCCTTCAATTTCCTCGTTGAGGGTCGGGAAAAATGTTCCTGTTGCCAGCAGCACAACGTCGTCTGCATAAGCTATAGTTTTGAAGCTGCTGTTTCTGAGTTTTAGAAGAACTTCGTTCAGGAAAATTATCCACAGCAGTGGGGATATAACCCCTTCCTGAGGAGTTCCTCTTGAGGCTTCAAGCTTTGTTCCTCCGAATCCAACTTTAATATGTTTTTCCTCTAGCATATTGACGATCATTGAACAGAACTTTGTTTCAAAAACGTTTCCCAATTGTTTTCCAATCGCCCCCCACTTGGTTTAAATATATTTGAGTAACACCCAAGAAAATTTTTTGTTTGTTCATTGTTTCCGAAATGTTTCTTCAATGTTTCCCAAATGTTACTGTTAATATGGTATAATAAAAAAAAAATTCCTGGAATGTGTTTTCAATTTCAATTATCGTCTTCCGCAAAATTCTTTCCAGCTCATAACGTTATTAAATAGACGATTTTCTCACGACTTTGACGATCCACTTATCAGGGAGTTGTGAATACTGAGGTTTGTTAGAGTAATATAAACCGCATCTGTTTTGACATTGTTAAGGGCTCTTTCAATGTCTAGGGAAGCGGCTAGTGTATATTCCTTGTCTTTCAATGATTTTTCAATTGGACCGACTTCATAGTACAGCGCTGCCTTCACGCTTTTCCCTTTCATATAAGCGCGGTGCGCTGGGAATAGGTCAGCAGGGCGTAGTTTGCTACGAATGTATATGTCAGCTAATCTTTCTAAGGCCTTTAGGACAAAGAAGGTAATATTATTAGCCTAAAGTATTTTGCGGTACTGTAGCTTGCCTTACCGGTCGGCCTCAAGTTTTGTTCTTTGGGCTACATTTAGAAGGTGTCTGGTTACTTTTCTAATGTTAGGTAGTTCCTCCGACCGACCATGGTGGTAATTGTTTGTCTTTACTTTTGGTTTCTGGACATGCTTTGACATAGGCTTCGTTAAAGGCCGATGTCTGTGGATAGCCTTTCGGTCGATATCTGCAGGTCCTTGGCAATTACTTTTCTGCAGGAGTCTGCCACTTTTCCTCACCACGTTGCTTAAGAGGTCCCAGTTGGTGTTTCTGGGATTTCTGTATGGTCGGCGCCGTGGAGTAAGTGGTTAGTGTGTGGTTCCATGTTCGAATCCCAGAAAACACCAAACAGTTTTTTTCACAGTCCCACTCCTCGCGAACGTCTGACAAACATCCGAGAGTATTGTTGTCTCGAGAAAGCTCCTCAAAACAAATTGCCCTTCGGCTACGGCACTAAACTGTAGCTCCCTTCCATTCGTGTGAAGAATATAACGCACACAACATGAGTGGTTGCCAGAAGCTAGACCCAGGCACTTAAAGAGCTGTTGCGCCAAATAATTATTTATTTATCTATTGTATGGCTTAGGTGAGTCATAGTTGCTACCGACGAGAAATTCAATAATTTTGTGGTCAGAGAAGGATTCCTCCCCCATCACGTTTCACTTGTAAATAATTAGAGTACTCGGATTTCTGGCTTAAGTTGCATCTATAACTCTTGCCTGTTCTTTACTACAAAGTTAGGTGCATTACCTCTATTTGCCACAATAAGGTTATTTTTAATTTTTGATCTTAAAAAAAGGCTCACCGCGAAAGTTTATGTCGCTGCTTCCCCATTGAGAGTGATGAAAGTTAACATCAGACCCCATCAGCAAATTCCATCTTTCCTGTTCCGCTTTTTGTACAAGAGGGCGGGTTAGTATGGATGGCGGTCCCTCCTTGGCGTCAAAAGGCATGTAAACATCTGACATAATCAGTGGACAGAGCCCCCTCCGCTCAAGCCTTACCACTGTTTGGTCCACGTTGCTGTAGGTAGATAAAAGAAAAAAATTAATATGTTTCCTAGCTACAATGCACGTTCTGTTTTTACATTCCGCTTTTTGTGGTGCAATGCTGTATTTTATAAGGTCTCTATGTCTTAACCCACTTATTTTCCCCCGGGATATCCATGGCTCTTGAATTAGGGTCATGTCTATATATCTATCTCCCATGAGATAGATAAGGTTGGCGCTAGCTGCTATGCTATGGTGAAGGCTTATTTGTGCTTTAATTATGAGCTAGTTTCTGAGAATTTACCATATCTTGGCTGCTCTGAATCTATTTGATTCAAAATGAATATTTCAGCAATGCAATATCAAACTTTTGAAATGTGAAGAATATAATTTTCTTTTTAATGGACTTTTTGAAGAATTTAATTGGAACACTGTAGTTTATGTAATAAACTTGTTTGGCCTTAAAACTTCTTTTCGTTCTTTACCAATAGAAGGCAGGAAATATATAAATAATATCTTCAAAGATTGTCATTCAACTACTTTTAGTGTGCCACAAGGGTCAATCCTCCTTTGCAGATCTATTTTTTTTTTTTACTTCGTTATGTGATCCCTCCATCACTAGACATTGCACGTTTCACATGTACGCTGACGACATTCAGATATACTCGTTCATTACCTAAAAGTGTTTAAGAGTTTATATTTCTTCTATTGTACTCAATTCTGCTCAAAAACTCAATAAAATGACATTGCCCACATAAGCCTGACGTCAATTTATGAAAATTGATTAAAAGCTTAGTGATCGAAATTTTCACAGAAGCAATATTTGTACATTGTATCCTTTTACCTAATTTAAAGTATCAGATCTATCTTTCACTGACTCAGTGCAGTGATTTCAATTAACATTAAGCCTTTTGCAAATAATTATCTACACGTTGATTAAAATCCCATCAAAATATGTTTAGGGTTTTGGGATAATTACGAACAGTGATTTGTATATCTCATTGTAGTAGAAGTAGATAGATACAAACAAAAATTCGTTGACATGAAAAATTGTTATTTTATGGTAAATGCCCAAGAGAGCAACACTACTAGGAAAGCCCTCATCATCCTCTTCTTCGGTTCAAAAGCAATAACTTTTGCCATCAGTGTAGCTCGTGTCACTTAAGTTGCTTTAAAATTGTCCTGATAGTATGTTTTATTTATTGAGTCATATTCTGGCCTTTGCAAACCATATAACCTCTCCACTTGACGATGTCAAAAGTCATTTCAAAATTCTCGTAAAGCATATGTTTAAACCTAAGTACCTACATTCGTTTATAATGTCTCGAAAAGTATTATTACTGTACTTGCTCCTTGCAGAAAGGAATACACAAAGCTCCTTAAGGTGGTATTATTTTGAGTCATTACGGCAGGTGACGACGTAAATAAATTTCCCTATGGTAACCGTACACCTTGATTTGTTTGCCTCCATTGCCAACACAATGACTTCTTTTCATAAAGGATTTCATATGAATGCAGAGGAAATGTTAAATTGGCGAAATCTGTGAAAATGCATAACTCACTTGAGTTCCGTTTTGAAATTATTTTCAAAACAGAAAATCCGCTGTATACATAAAACCTTTTGATTTCAAATCGAATCTAGACAAATTTAAAAATATCAAATGATATAATGACAAAAAATAAATAACTATCACTTAACGCTTGTGACAATATTATAATACATTGTTATCACTCTGAATTGTCTCCTGTTATCCTGTTTCAGTTTTAGATAAAAACAAAGGCCTACCAACTGCAATCAAATTTCAAGTAGATTTCAATTGCACATCAGATGTACTCCAATAACAACATCATTTGCCAATTATACGATTGTCATGAATTATTTTTCAAATGTGTGGGGCATCAAGTCGAGAAGTTCAACATCCGGCCCAGCCCTCCAACCCCACTTTGTACACACTCACACACTCAGGAGTATGCATCAAATAATCATTTGGCAATTGGGTCATCTCCAATATTTAATTTCAATTCTAGTCAGGATGTAACCACATATTCTCGTACATGGTTACCTTTTACTTATTCCTTTGTTGTCCTGTCAAACTACCATCCACTATCATGCTAACATGTTTAGTTGGTGTTCGGTGCCAAATTATTCCGTACATGTGTGTATTCCATTCTTACGGGGGCGAATATTTGGACACTTTATTGATTTTACGAGATTCTGAGAGGAAAGTAGATGACTTCTTCGAAATGGGAAATGTTTGTTACTTCCTTGCTTTTAATTGACTTTTACTCTGGGCCATAGGCTGGCTGATTACAGTCAGGATTACAATAAGAAACTGTTTTTTTTAAATATACTAACATTGGAATACTCAACCGGCGATGACGGACGCCGATAATTTTATCAGTTCCGACTAAGGACAACATAGAACATTGGTAAGGACGTTAGATAGTTTTGCCATGCTGCCTTGCCGCACCGTATTCTAAAACTGCATTACAATTTTCACAAAGCTGTGTTTAATAATCGTATATCGAAAATCTGATTTGTCAAAAGTATAACACTGATCTAAAAAAATAACATGATACTAAATCTAAAGATAGAATTAAAAAAATCGACCACGCATACTTTTTTTCTAACAAATAATAAAAAAAAAACGCCATTTTTGCTACAAATTATAATCTCCGGCATATTTACTATAACAATACGAGTATTTACAAACCAAAAAAAATTTAAAAACGTTAAAATCATCATAATTATTGAAAAACAATCTAATTACTTATGTATATAATAATACAATTTTACTTAGTAGTTTCCTTTCTTTTCATATTTTTCATCGGAGTTTCGCCGCAAATCGACCAACAACACCTCCAAGCATTGCTTCTGACCATTTTCCGTTGTATCGTCTCTCTATGTGCAACATATCTTGATGAAATTTTTCACCATGTTCATTTGACACTTACTTACTTACTTAAATGGGACTACAGTCCGGGGTGGACCTGGGCCTCAACCAACAAACCTCTGAAGTCAGCACAGTTACGAGCCAGCTGCCTCCAGTTGCGCACGCCAAGTTGGTTGAGGTCCCCCTCCACTTGTTTACGCCACCTACCGCGAGGTCGTCCTCTACTGCGCCGTCCATCCCGGTGAATTCGAAGACTTTCTTAGCAAGAACGTTGGGCTCCATCCGCTCTACATGACCCAGCCATCTTAGTCGCTGTATGTGAACTCTTCTGGCTAAGTCGATGTCTTTGTATAGGCCGTATAGTTCGGCATTGTACCTTCTCCTTCACTCACCGTCTATGCAGACGGGACGAAAGATCACTCGAAATAACCAAGGGCATCCTTATCCACTTTTGTCAAAGCCCATGCCTTTGCGCCATACAGCAGGACTGGGATGATTAGAGTTACCTTAGTAGTTCGAGATAGGGCTTTGCTACTCAATTGCCGTTTTATCCCATAGAAACAACGATTGGTAAGAGTAATTCTTCGTGTGAACTCCCTACTGATGTCATTCGCGGAGTTCACCATAGAGCCTAGGTAGACAAAATCCTTTACTACCTCAAAATTATATCTGTCTATTGTGGCGTTCTGTCCAAGACGCCGATGTTGGGTGTCCTTTTTTGCAGACAGCATATATTTTGTTTTCCTTTCATTGACCGCTAGACCCATCTTTGCTGCCTCGATCTCAATACTCGTAAATGCCCCATTGACGGCCCGCTGAGTTCTTCCTATTATGTCAATGTCATCGGCATAAGAGAGTAGTTATACAGACTTGTAAAAGATTGTACCTCCGGTGTTGGCTTGTGAGTTTCGTACAATTCTCTCAAGTAATATGTTAAATAGATCGCATGATAGCGCGTCACCTTGTCTAAGACCTTTCCTGACATCGAACGGTTCGGTACCGACTTTGATAGAGCAGCGAGAGTTCTCCATCGTCATTCTGCACAAACGGACGAACTTGGCAGGGATGCCAAGACTAAACATGGCTCTGTATAACTCGTCTCTAAACACGCTATCATAGGCAACTTTGAAATCGATGAAGAGGTGATGCGCATCGATTTTATATTCATGGGTCTTTTCCACGATCTGCCGTAGTGTGAATATTTGGTCAATGGTGTACTTTCCAGGCTTGAGACCGCACTGATAAGGACCTATCAGATTGTTGACGATCGGTCTTAGGCGTTCACACAATACAGTAGACAGGATCTTATATGCGATGTTGAGGGACTTATACCTCTGTAGTCGGCGCAGTTCAAAGGGTCTCTTTTCTTCAGGATGGCGCAAACGATGCTGAAGTTCCATTCATCGGGCATACTTTCGTCCGTCATGATTTTATAGATGAGCTGGTGCATACTCCTTACTCGTACCAACTCGTCTCCCCCTGCCTTGAAAATTTCGGCGGCAAGGCCGTCGGCTCCAGCAGCTTTGTTGGATTTGAGTTTAGATATCGCTATCCTCACTTCATTCTGGCATGTTCTTTTTACCCTTTGGCACAATTTTCGAACATCATTCCTACAATAAAGTCTCTCAATCTCCTCGATCGAGCGCTTCTCAAGCTCCTTTTTTCTTCTTTCTGAGAAGTAGATGTTCCTCTTTCTCCTGTGCACGTAGAGCTCGTAAGCGGCTCTAGTCCTTCTATGCAGCGCCGCTTTGTATGCCTCTTGTTTAGCTGAATGTGCGGCATTCCTCATCAAACCAGACTTAGATTAAGATTAGAAGAAATTCGATCGGCAAAGGTTCTGGCAGTCTCTTGCGATTGTAGCCGCCCGACGTCAAATTTCCTCACAGTATTTCGTTGATTTCGCTCCGTTGTGGATATCCGCATCCGTACCTTGGCTACAACTAGGTAGTGATCCGAGTTCATGTTGGCTCATCGGAAAGGCCGCACACCCAAAATACTGGAAGAGTGCCTTGCGTCGATCACAATGTGATCGATTTGGTTGACAGTTTTTCGATCAAAGGAGAGCCATGTTCCCTTGTGAATATCGAGACGTGGGAACCGCGTACTAGCTACGACAAAGTTTCGTCCCGCCGCAAAGTCAACTAGCCTGAGTCCGTTGTCGGATGTGATGTCGTGCAGGCTGTGCTTTCCGACCACGCTACTAAAGACATCCTCTCTTCCTAGCTTTGCGTTAAAATCACCTAGAATAATTTTAACGTCGTGGCTAGGGCATTGCTCATACGTCTTGTCCAAAAGCTGGTAGAAGTCATCCTTGATCGCGTCGTCCATCTTCTCGTGAGGGGCGTGGGCGCATATTAAGATAATGTTGACAAATTTTGCCTTGATACGGATAGTCATGAGACGCTCGTTCACATGCCGGAAACTCAAGACTTCTTGCCTAGGTCTGTCTCCAATGACAAATCCGCATCCGAATAGACACTGTCCTTGTTGTCTGTAGCAATCGCCGTAGTAGATGTCGCAGTTTTTCATACTCCTTTTGCCCGGCCCATCCCATCGCAATTCTTGGATGGCGGTGATGTCTGCTTTGATACACTCTAGGGCCTCCGCAAGTTGTTCGGCGTGGTTTGTAGAGGGACCTAACATTCCACGTTCAGACACGAAGATCGTTGCCCTTTTAACGCTTGCTTGGGTCATGAACAGTAAAATCATCCGTATCCGAGGCTGTTGGTTGCTTCGTAACCGAAGGTTTTTTACGTGGTAGGGAAGTTAACCCGACGGCACAACCCCCAGCCTGGAGGGCCAGATCCTTTTTTTTTTACCCCTAGGACAAGAGGCCGGATACACCGATGCCAGTAACCCACTTCGGGGATATGAGCGCTGCCGTTGGCCCATTAAGGGTTCATCCGCCACCATCTCTTTTTCAATACCCTGACGTAGTATTGAAAATCCTTACAGACCTCAGCTCCAAATGTGTCGAAGTAGCTCAAGTAGGTTATCCGCTGGCTTGTAGACGTACACTCAAACTGAATATTGACTATATTCTCAGCACACTTAGGATGGGAGAAGAGCGATTACCAAGAAAGGTTGTTAAATACGCAGTACATACCCGAAGTCTGTGGTATAAAGAGATGATCAATTTGGCAGAAAATTACAAGTACCAGTTGGAATTGGACTGGAATGCGCGAAGTAGTTGGAAGTGTTACCTCTATGACTTTCTGTCACAATTAGATACACAGATTCGGCAAAAATATATCGAGCAAGCGAGTGTGTCAACCCATAGGGAGATCTACAAAGAACTACAGCTGAACCTGGGCTCTCTAAACTACTTTAAGGACACGAATAAAATAAGATGCATCTCTATAATCGTTCGTGCAAGGGGAGAGCTACTTCCACTAAACTTTATACCGCATAAAGATGACCTTCCGGTTTTATGTTCATTGTGCAATATGTCACAGTCTCCCTCTGTGTTATGCATTTCATAGGGATTTGTCCAATTTTTCGTGATATTAGGAGGTTCCACTTTGGGAAAACCAGCTTGCTATCTGAAGACGTCAAGGCATTGCTAAACGAGTCCAATTGGAGAGCTCTCACATCATATTGCTTATTGCATATTGCATATTGTTTGGCTTACAGAAAAAGAATTATGGAGGAGAATTTTTAAATTTTCTAAAGTGAATCAAATGTAAAATTATGCTGTTAGTCTTTGGCAGACGGCTTTTAGCCATGTCACTTAAGATAGATTTAGTACTTTTATTGTTATTGTAATGAGTTTAAACTAATTGGAATTAATAAAATCTAATCTAATCTAAAATCTAATCTAGTAAATTCACCACAAATGAAGCAAAACAAGTCTGCAGAATTTTTGCAAGTCCTTGGCATTTTTTACCTTTAACAAAATTTAAATTTGTTATAAAATCATAACAATATATATAAATTTTGTAAGAACTTAAAAAAATTTAATTTTCAATTACTGGCTGAATAGTCTTCACACACAAGTCGTTTGAGTAATGCACTAACATTGAAAAAATTAAATTTAATCCAAGTTCTTAAGTACGGTTTAGCATTATAAAATTTCAGACAAATGAAATCTACCTAGTAATGATCAGAGCAATAAAGTCTGAGAAAAACCCTTCCGGAAGGAAAAAAGAAGAAGGGAATTCCATAGTTTTTTACAAGCCTAATACCCTCTGTAACCTTAAAATTCCTTAAAAAATGTATACCCGACAGCAAAAAATCGAATAAAGATGTAGATCCAGCACGTTAAAATCTTTAGATTCATAGTGTTTTTATTTAAAGGAAGATTGCGTTGCAGACCAGTTTAATCAGCTGAAGTTTTTTTTAAAAAAAAATTTATTCTTGAGGCAATTTACAAGAAGCAAGAAGCTCGTTTTAGCCGAAGAAAGCATAAACAAATGAATAACTTAACTACGCACGCTCTTTCCTTTCTATGGGGGGTGCTTTAGTCAGAGAAAAGCCCTATCTTGCCGCATACCGCAAATTATATATAAAAATTAAATAAGAGTACCTGAATGCGATACTCAAATGAACTGAAGAATTACCAGCTGCAAGAGAAATACATATAGCTATTAACAGAGGTCTCTCGTTAAATTAGAAAGTTTAAAATGGAAAAAAATCTTAATTAATTTGTGCAATCAAGGGGAAGAAATTAGTATAGATAAACCTATGAAGGTCAGGGGAACTGATGAACGTGAGAATAAAGACGGAATTTTTGAATGTAGAATATACGTAGATGTAAAGTTCAGGACACTCAGGCCGCAGATATGTATTGTGTTTAATGTAATGACTTAATAGGACATAATAGGAACTATCAACATACTGGAAGCCAGAATTAAGCAGGAAGTTAGTCTCTAGTATACGAACCGAACCTAGCATACAATCCAACTGAAAAAGCTACAGCGACCCTTTTGTCTGAATACGAATTACATACTTCTGAAAATTAAGGATTGAAAGCTGGTAAAATCCAATCAAAAGAAATGTATTCATAAGCTTGCTTGGAATTGTCAAGAGCGGCTGGCTACCAACGATATGATAGCTCTAAGTTTCATTTCCAAGTCTCAGTGCAATATTTGATTTATACCCACTAATCATATGCAACTAAACCAGCACTTTTTAGAACTTCATAAAACTTTTTAAATGAAGCACAACAAAAGTGCAACTCTTATACTCTTTCTTGACAGTAATGGGCATGGTGCATTACATTGGATTTCGTTAATTCAAACATAAGCTGGCAATGATATATTAAGAGACAGACTACGTAAAGGTTTGGCGAAATTTGGCCTATTTGAAAGCATATTATACAATTTGTGAGATTCGCACTATACATATATATGCAGTAACTCTTGGAACATCAATTGCAAATATGATACCTGCTAATATACCATATATTTCTATTATAAATGTTCGCTTTAATTTGAACTATAGAAGGCTACGTTTCTATTGTAGCATTAACATTACACTCGCAATCTATTTCGTTAGGCTTTGTGTCAATAAGTTCTTGAAAATATCCCAAAAAAAAAAGTTTAATTTTTTCAGATTTGTTCCTTTTTGCATATTCGTCTCTAAGTCAGCTGTGGTCTTATTCAAACGTACACGTTATTAAATAGTAGTGTCATATGCATGCGAGTAAATTCAATTTGTTAGGCTGGAGGAGCTAATGAGCCCGTTGCAGAAGGGTGGGCGTTAAATTATCGAAAAAAGGGATCATAACCCTACCACTTCATCGCATTTCTACTGATCCGCATGTGGGGTTCGCCTATTAGACATCACAAAATATCGGCAGGGCTCCCGAGTTTAGATCAATCGGTTACTGAGGTCAATGAAATGACGATGTCGTCGCATTTGTGTGATCCAGGCGTTTATAGGCCTACCTCTCCTGCCTTTCGATGTCTTTGGAACGTGCATTCATACTGCCTTGTTATCAGGATTCAAATGATCTCTTCTTTGAACATGGCAATACCAGCTGCGCCGGTCGCGCTCTATTTTTTGTAACATGGTTTCCTTGACTTGAAGAGTTTCACGGATCTTCGAACGTCTTATTCGATCAAGCTTTGTCACTCCTGCTGTCATGCGAAGCATCTTCATCTCAGCTGCCGTTAATTTACTCTCATACTTTTTGTACATCGTCCAACATTGTGAACCGTATGTGAGCGCTGGACGCACAACTGCGGTATAGAGCCTTCCTTTCAACTTAGGTCGCATTTTTCTTACACAGAAGATAGCGGACCTTTCTCGCCACTTCATCCACCCTACGCTTACGCGATGATTGATGTCGTCATCACGGGCTGCTTAGCTATTGATCATAGATCCCAAATATTTGAACTTTTCGCACATGGGAAGCACTGTTCCATTCAAATAAATGTCTGGAATATACCTGAGTGGATCAGAGAAGGGGCAGCACAAGTACTCTGTCGTTTTTAGACTAATGCGGTACCCATTTCTCTCCAAAACATTCACCCACACATCAAGTGCTCGCTGCAGGGACGTAGGATCCTCACTTATGATAGATCATTGTCAGCAAAGAATAATTGATGTACCTTGGGGTCCATTACTTTACCTTCAAGCACATACATAGTCAATGCCTGCAATAAAGAGTAAAGGACTTAAGACGCTTCCCTGGTGCACCCTGACTCTTCGGTTACTCCAGAGGGGCATCTTATCCTTATCTTTGCTCCTTCGTAGATGTCTATGATCATCTATACATATGTTTCTGTAACCCCTCGATGTCTTAGCGCCACCCATATCAGATCTCGTGGTTGTCTGTCGAATGCCTTTTCAAAGTCAACCAATACAATATGCAAATCCTTTAAGGAATTACTATGTTTTTCCATTGCGATCCTTATACTTTGGATTGCATATATGGTTAATTTACCGGCGATAAGCCCACACTCATTATCAGATAGCCGTATTATTTTTCGCAGTCGGCCACCTAATACCCACTCAACGATCTTCATGCTATGTGACATCAGCTTGTTCGGACAGTAATTATCACATTTTCGCACATCACCCTTCCTTTTGCACAGGGAGAAGGCAACTTTCCCTCCATTAATTCGGTATTGGATCACCTCTCATAAGTTTGGAGCGGATAAGTTGGATAAGTTTCTGAGCCATCCGAACTCGATGTCTGTCATCTTTTTCCAGAACTCAGAGAGCATCTCGTCTGTCCCAACCCCTTTTAATTTTTTGGTTATTTGATCGCCTCACTAGCTTGTTCGCCTGTTATGTCGGGGAAAGCATTTATTCAAAAGTCCTAAACAATACTGTCGCCACCTATGCAGAAGGCCAGTATTGTGAATTGCTAATGAACTTTGGCGAACGAATCTCGTGAGCATTCCTATTTCTTTGGGCGGCTATATTGAAGGTAGTTGCGCCCTTTTGCATATTGTGTCGTCGCAGCTCTTAAATAGCCTGATTTGCATTAGCAACCTATATCTTCGAGCTCCCGATTCAGGCCCTCCGTACTCTCTCCTTGAAGCTGGGCGCACTTTTTCTTCTCTTGTTTCTTGCAATGTCTGTGCTTCACTTCGTGGGGGGACTTTTTTGTCTCTATTTTTAGAGGGGCACTTTGACAAAGTTTTGAAAGTCGCTTTTTTCTCATTTACTACTTCTTTAGCTTCATCACTCCGCCACCATGTTTCTTTGATGGCCTTTTGAAGCTCCTTGCAGTGATTTGGCCTTCTTTAAGCAAGTTCGCAGTAGGGAATCTCGTACATTACTGATTACTCCCAAGATTACTGATGCTGCAGATGTGGTGCTAGATGCCTCATGAGGTGCTATGTATTATACCTGAATAGGCATAGTTAAGCGTACTTTCTGAGGAATATACTAAAATCCCACGTACGGGACATTAACTTAGAGGACATTTTTCGGTCACAGAAGACAGCCGAATTTTCTCGCCACTTCATCCCCCCTACGCTTACGCGATGATTGATGTCGTCATCACAGGTTGCTTTGCTATTGATCATAGATCCCAGATATTTGAACTTTCCGCACTTGGGAAGCACTCTTCCATTCAAATAAATATCTGGAATAGGTCTGAGTAGATGGAGCACAGTACTCTGTCTTTTTTGAACTAATGCGATACCCATTTCCCTCCAAAACGTACATCCACATATCAAGTGCTCGTTGCAAGAATTTGGCTGTTTGGTACAACAAAATGTAAGGGTCACACAATATTCAAACCTTTCTAAGGAAACGAAAGAGTGGATGTAAGCTGACGAATGGCAAGTAAGTACGATTGGCATAGTAAATCTGATGTCCTGACCATGATGGGTTGATCCAAGTACTGCTAGAACTGTTGCTCGAATTTTCCTAGGTAGAAGCACCTGCTTGTACCACAATTTTTTTATACGTGGACTTGGGACTGCAAATTAAGAAAAATTTGTTCCCTGCGTCTACGCTTAGAAATTTGTTTTCTTAATTACGCCTATATTGCAGTGGAGACAGTAGGTGAAGAGACCAAATTAAACATCAAGAATTGTATAGCCTAGCTGCTACAAAATACTCATCACGGATAGTGTCCGTACTTTTTTGAATGGGCTTAAAAGAATGGAATGATATACCATATAGGTATATACAATATGGATTGTAACGGTGCAGTGATGCAATTGCATTTCTTATATGAAAACAATTTGTTTGTTGCTGTGCAAATTGACGTTTTAGACAGAAAAGGCAGCAACGAATGCGTAGTATAGTACATAAAATATTGCTAATACCTGCAAGAAGTTTTCGAGTGAATTACCTCAGAATGGGATGCTTCAGTAAAATATATCGCTTTGGTTGGAAAAAAAGATAAGTTTTCAATATCAATACACCAATGTATCCGATTCTTAAGAAATGAGTTACGTATATATCAATTTATCGACTTTTTGGTATACCTACCGGTACTTTTTGTTTTGCTGTTAAATCCATAGAAATTTAGTGCTCTATGCAATTGAAATAGAAGTTATTCTGTGCCCCTCTAATAATAATGACGAAAAAGCTCGCCTCGAAATGGAATACAGATGCTGCAAGAAAAAAGCGAAGAAGAAGTGCGCCCAGCTTCAAGCAGAGAGTACGGAGGGCCTGTATCGGGAGCTGGAGAAAATATTTTCCCCGGTTGCTGATGCAAACTAGTCTATCCAGCAGCTGCGAAGACACAATATGAACAAGAGCGCCACTATCTTCAAAATAGCCGCCCAAAGAAGGAGCAATGCTCAGGAGATTCGTTCGCCAAAGTTCATTAGCAATGCCAGCTTCTTGTGGACGACGACAAAATTCTGCAGGGGTGGGGGCAGCATTGTGAAGAGCTTTTAAATGAACAGTTTCCCCGGCTATACTTTCCAAGAGCCACCCCTAACTGTGAAGAAATACCCGACATTACAGTCGAAGAAGTTAGTGAGGCGGTCAAATACTCCAAAAAACGAAAAGCGGTTGGGCCAGACGAAATACCCTCTGAGTTCTGGAAAAAGATGGGAGACATCGGGTTCAGATGGCTCAGAATTCTCATCTCCAAATTTGTGAAAGGTGATCCAATGCCGTATCAATGGAGGAAAAATTACCTTCTCCCTGTACACAAAGGGAAGGGTGATACGCGAAACTGTGATAACTACCGTTCGATCAAGCTGATGTCACACACAATGAAGATCGTTGAGCGGGTATTAGGTGGCCGACTGCGAAAAATAATACGGCTATCTGATGATCAGTGCGGGTTTGTCTCGGGTAAATCAACCACAGATGCAATCCAAAGTATAAGGATCATAATGGAAAAACATCGTGATTCCTTAAGGGATTTACATATTGTATTGGTTGACTTTGAAAAGGCATTCGACAGACAACCACGAGATCTGATATGGGTGGCTAAGACATCGAGGGGTTCCAGAAACCTATGTACAGATGATCATGGACATGTACGAAGGAGCAAAGACAAGAGTAAGATGCCCCGCTGGAGTAACCGAAGAGTTCCCAATCAAAGTCGGGGTGCACCAGGGAAGCGTTTTAAGTCATTTGCTCTTTATTACAGTCCTTGATTATCTGCTTGAAGGTAAAGTGATGGACCCCAAGGTACATCAGTTTTATTCTTTGCTGATGATGGAGCCATCATAAGTGAGGATCCTACATCCCTGCAACGAGCACTTGATGTGTGGGTGGACGTTTTGGAGGGAAATGGGTATCGCATTAGTTCAAAAAAGACAGAGTACTTGTGCTGCCCCTTCTCTGATCCACTCAGGCTTATTCCAGACATTTATTTGAATGGAACAGTGCTTCCCAAGTGCGAAAAGTTCAAATATCTGGGATCTATGATCAATAGCAAAGCAACTTGTGATGACGACATCAATCATCGTGTAAGCGTAGGGTGGATGAAGTGGCGAGAAAATTCCGCTATCTTCTGTGACAGAAAAATGCCCCCTGAGTTGAAAGGAAGGCTCTATACCGCAGTTGTGCGACCAGCGCTCACATACGGTTCACAATGTTGGACGATGTACAAAAAGTATGAGAGTAAATTAACGGCAGCTGAGATGAAGATGCTTCGCATGACAGCAGGAGTGACAAAGCTTGCTCGAATAAGAAGTTCGAAGATCCGTGGAAGCTTTCACATCAAGGAAACCATCGTACAAAAATTAGAGCGCGACCGGCTCAGCTGGTATTGCCACGTTCAAAGAAGAGATAATTTGAACCCTGTTAAAAATGCAATATCTATGCACGTTCCAAAGACATCGCGATGTAGAAAAGGCCTGGATCAGACAAATGCGACGACATCGGCATTTCATTGGCCTCAGTAACCGAGTGATCCAAAATCGGCAGGCCTGCCGATATTTTCTGAGGTCAAATAGGCGAAGCCCACATGCGGATCAGTAGAAATGCGGTAAAGTGAGAGGGCTGTGATCCCTGGTTTTCGGATCATAGCCTCGCTGATAAAAGGAAGAAGAAGAAGAATGTATCGACTTTATGACACATCGATATTTTTTGTTCATCCTTAGTTACACATATATTAAGCCCATAGGAATTTAGTGCAAGTCATATCTCTGTGCATTTGAAATAGAAGTTCTTTTAAGTACTCTCTCAAAAGTTGTACGAGTATCGTAAGCCTACAGCCTTACGGATACCCTAAATGTCCCTTACAATTCGTTTCCGGCTGAATGACCAATTTGTCTGAGTCGATTTTTTGATGATCTTTTATGGAAATATCCGAATATTTCAGGATACTAATCCTGGCTCTGCAAATTATTAACCAAACTTGGATATTCACCAGTTGTGTGCCATAAAAGAACCAACTTCCCCAGAGTAAACTCTGGAGGAGCAGAATGAATTAAATTGTATTTGGGTCATTGGATCCTTTGCATATCTGAGTATTCTTACTCTTATTCCCTTTCCGATACAATTACTCATTTGAATATAATACTTTTCTTCATTTCTCTTTCCATTCCAATTTCCTTTGCATGCATAGCTTAACCATGTCGACTGTATCACTTGGATATAGGAATGGAAAGTTTTTTTTCTTCGCCTTTCAGTAAAAATGAAAAATGTCCTTTTCAGTTTTTCACTTCATCAGTGGAATGTCGACATTTCATTTTTATTTCCTTTTCCCTTCCGTACGCTTAAAACTTCAAACAAAAAAAAAACAAAAGCGAAGGAACGCCAAACAAGAGGAAAGTGAACAAAATATGCAAACTGCATAAAACACATTTTCGTCGATTAGTCAGTTACATTTTGGTCCTTTCATTTTCGTCACAGACGTCGCTGTTGGACTGGTGAAACCCGGCAACGGAAAGTGAAACGTGATTTATGGACTTGTGTCGCAAAAATGTCGCAATGTATGCATTCACATTGATATCCTGGCCTCATTTCATTTCCATTTCTCTTTCAGTTCATATGATATTGTGTTTTGTGCGCTTAAATAAGAACCTCTCACAAGGACCAACCATACGCTGTATATTGAGTGAATGTCCTTTTTTATTCAGATGTACTTTTTTTGGTTCCTTTGCTTTGGTGGAGATCACAAGTGATTTAAATCGTGTGTTCATGTGCAAGCGGTGGATTTCGTTTGCCTGATGTTTGTATATTGCCTGAGTTAAAACAGTGGTAACCAAAAATATGGTTGCACTTTTTTATTGTGACTTTTCTAAGGAGTCCCCTTGATGTGAATTTGGAGACGTCTGAAAGGAGTATTAACCCTTTTTGTTTTTTTAAATAAATAAAACCCACATCTCATAGCATTCAGACTCGCCTGTACATTATACTACAAAGCAGGAATCTTTCTTTGGTGCAGTGGTTGGAGAAAGTTTGATGTTATTCGTTTCCCTTTTATACTGCGGTGGCTGATGGTTGCTGTACCCCGCTGGGGCTTTATCTTGCACACATCGGTGCTTACAAGCAAACACACTATTCACTGCGCCATCGCCACCTTCTGAGTATTGACCTTGCTTTGTATGAACCTTAAGCTTTAAATGCATATTTTCTTAACTAGGCAAATATTAGTCCATACACTTCGTGATTGAATCTTTTCTTCCATATACCCTCAATGCAGATAAGTCCATAGATCTTCCGAAGGATTTTTCTACCGAATACCCCAAAAACACGTTCACTCGACTTTACCAAAAACCACGCTTCTGTATCAAGTGAGAGCGCTGATATGATGAGGGTCTTATAGAACATGTCTTCAATTTTTCTTGATGGGGCTCTGCTACTTAAATTCGTTCTTAGTCCATTCGACCTCCGCTCTAATGTCGTTTGCAGAATTAACTACGAAGCCTAGGTAAAGAATGTACAGCTGTCTGTCGTGATTTTTGGCCAATGAGTCGGTGGTGGGTATCAACATTTATAAACAGTAAATATTTCGTCCAATCCTTCGCTTACAACAAGACCTATTTCGGTCATTCCTGATTCTACCATAAACAAATACAATAATTTCACTGACTTACATACATAAGAAATATGATGTCCGATATGTTGTATCGTACGTTAAAAGTAAAGGCGATATAACACAGTGTAGCCGCGTCTAAAACTTATGGCAATATTAAAGGTCTCGGTGATGTATTTTTATTATTGAAGAAGTACCGAACACAATGATTTTTGGTTACAGCCTACATAAAGGAATATATTTGAGTGCAACACAGATCACATGGACCGAATTCTCCCCAACTATTTCTCCTTCCACGTAGCAAATTGCACCGCTTGGAGACAAACTCATCCTCCCCTCTTAAACTTATCTAACCTAATTCATAAGGTATATTGAGACATTTTTTTATGTGTATCATTTCACTATACTGGGCAAGAAAAAGAAGTTAAGCTGATTCACCCGTCATCCATGTTAATAGCGAGTAAAAGAAAACCTTTTTTTTTTTTTTTGCCTAAGGGATGATGGGAAACGCTACTGCTCACGAGAAACAGGCCCGCTCTTTTTGATTTAAGCACTTTTTCTATAAACGAACGCACTTGATTCCAGCTCTGGTCACTCATAGACATTTGTCACTAGGTTTTCCGGGGTGAAGATGCGGATTAGAGATTCTAGCGACCTCCTTTCAGCTTCCAATCTGTGGTTTGCGTCGTCCAGTTCTGAGTCGCCATATTGGGGGGCTCCCTGTTTTGTCTATTTTGTTGGATGTAGGCGTTGAAATAACCATGCCCGGTAAGAAATTGGATGACGTAATAATTTACTTCCCCAAGTTTCAGTCCCTTCCATTCAGCGATGTTGCTCGCGGTCCATCGTCCTCTGCTTTCTGAGCTCCATCTCTCCTGCCATTTCTGTTTGGTGAGCTCCTTCGCCTTCTCGGTTGCCGCTTCCACTCCAATTTCCACCTTTCTGGCGTAGACATACTTCCTCTCTGCCGCAAGGAGATCAATAGGGGTCACTCCCACGACTATGAGGACGGCTGGTTCCGACACCGTTCGGTACGAACTTGCAACCCGTAGTTCCGCGCACCTTTGTACTGCGGCAATTTGTTTCCTGTATTTCTTTTGTTGTAGTGCGTCGGCCCATATCTCGCCGATAGGAAAATACAGGAGAATAGCGTGGGTGACTGCCATCAGGTGCTTTCTCTTGGTAGCTGTTGGACCTTCAACGTTTGCCATTAATCTGCTCAGTGACATTGTGACCTTCGCAGCTCGTTCCGAAGCAGATCTTATTTGATGCCAGAAAGTGAGCTTCGTGTTTAGGGCCATCCCTAGGTACTTCAACGCTTTCTTATTGGTTATTACATCAGACCCGAGTCGACAATAGTTGGAATCCTCTTCTTTGTCAAAAAGACTATCTCCGTCTTTTCTGTGGCCAAACCTAACCCATGTTCTTTCATCCAGAGGTGCACCCGCCTCATCACCTAGTTGAGTTTTCTTTGCGCGCTTTCGGTGCCTCGTGCCGTAATCACCGCGGCGATATCATCTGCATACCCTAGCAGGAAGGTGTCTTCAGGCATTTCTATACGAAGGATGCCATCGTAGGAGATGTTCCAGAGATCGGGTTAGAGGATTGATCTCTTCGCTGCTCCAGCAGTAATCTCCTTTATTCGAGGTCCTTCTGCGGTATTGTATAACAGCTTCCGGTCCTTGAGATAGTCCTTTACCATCCGCAATATATGGCTCCATCTGGCTGAATTGAAAGCATTTCGCACGTTATGAGTTGTTAGCAATACGCTTTTCCTTGAATAGTGGTTGTCCTATTGAGCCAATTGAACGGTCCTTACCACTTCTTCAATTGCTCCAATCGTAGAGTGGCCCTTTCTGAATCCGTGCTGTCTCTTGGACAAATCTCCTGCGCTCTGCACGGCTGCTGTAAGCCTTGGTTTTAACAACTTTTCCAGGAGTTTCCCTGCGGTGTCCAGCATACATATAGGCCTGTATGCTGATGGGGAATCCGGGTTCCTTTTCCTTTGCTGATCGGTACCAAACGCTGTAACTTCCAGCTCCTAGGAAAACTTCTTCCTAGAGACAGCTATTGGACATGTTCAGCAGCAGCTGAGCACATGTCTGAGCAATCGTCTTGAGCACCTCCGCTGGTATTCCGTCAGGTCCAGGGGCCTTTCGGTTTTGTAGGGTTTTCGAAGCGAGGATCAACTCTTTTTCACTGAACACCGGGGTTTCTGTTCGTTGGACCGGAGAGGTGTCGGTGCCGATTACGATGCGTTGGCAAGAGTGTGTTCACTATAAACTCCATACTTTCTTCGCCGAGGACAGGGCTGGCTAGCCATCTGTGTTCCCAGTCTTTGCATTACGACTTTGAAGCCTAGCCCCCAGGGGTTGCTGTTGACATCCCGTCTCGGCGGAGATCCGGAAATAAAACCATAACTGCTATGCTAGGCCCCGCATTGAATTATCAAAACTTCTACTCCAACTTGCATAAGAATCGTGAATCCTGGTATTTTGCTATACCGAACTATCAGTGCTTCTTATAGTCATTCGTGTTTTGTAATGACGGCAACTCTAAACTTATTGACCTATTCGGTTTCAGACTGGAAAGAAATATTTTAAGAAGTTTCTAGGCAATGTGCTTGAATCTATTACAGGCTAGTTTTTTTTTTTTTACTTTTTTGATGTCCCTAAATTTTTGCAAGCACGTTAAATTGTAACCAGCTGCTGAATAAATAGCTTCTAGACGTCAAAATGTAACCAACTCTAAAAGTTCACACAATAAGTCCATTCGCGTACTTTTCCGGTAAAAAATTTCACATTTGCCAAAACGAGAAATGTACTTTGAAATTTGCTGTTGTTTTCCCTTTTTATAGAAAAGGGATGCGCAATATTATACCATTAGTTCTATATACATACCTTAAAGCAAATGAACCAGCCACGTGCTCAAAGACTTGTTTTTGTCAAATAAAAGCAAAATGTTTGACTTTTCAAAAAGATACGAGTACATTTCACTCATTTGACAGACAATTATGTATTTGCAGATACTTGAATAAATAGACTTGTTCAGCTTGGGAGGACTCCCGCAAGTAAACTGTCAGTCTCTGGCAAAAATTAGATTTCGTTTTATTAGATTTCGGAGAATAAATGTTTTGAATTCAATTTCTCACCCTCTGTTGGGAAACCAAAATACTTAAATATTTTCTCCGTAGAGTCACAGCTCTTTTGCCGAAGTCCCCGTAAGTGTAAGATGAACAGTCTCATGTATTGGGCAGAGAAATGAGTAACTCTCTGGGTGTCTTAATTAATTTGAAATTTACCTTTGTAGGGGGTCTGAAGAGATAACTTATGCAAAAAATATTATACACTATGCATAATGAAACGAAAAACAAGAAATATGTGTTCACCAAAGCTTCATATAGCGGTAATGTATTAGGTTCCTGAGCGGTAGGTTTTTGGTTCCAGAACCAACTATAGACACTCAAGTGTTCTAGTAATAAAATTAAAAGATGCGGTATGACCACCAATAATGCAAAAATCACAGCATATTTTCCACGAATAGCTCAGACTCCACCCATGGAGTAAATATGTAATGAAGCTTTATAGCACCTGAGTTTCAAATCACTCCAACGGAAATATCTTTCTTTCCTATCTCTTGTCTTCATTTCCAACCAACTTCATATGATTATATTAAAAGAGTTAAACTCTTAGATGTAAGTTAATATTTAAAGTGAAAACTTTTAACTTACTCGTATATTCCAAATGCTGGCAAACGCTAGAATTAACCCACACTTGCAAAATATACATACATATTTTTGTAATTAATCGTACAAAATTCAACCGCCCTCATTTTTGAAATACCCCACTCCATGACTTTTTTTTTTTTATTTTTCTTTTAATTGCGTTATATAAAATCTTACTGCTTCTGCTGACGGAAGAGATTGATTTCGAATTACCTCAAGCATCCGCTTAACCACAATGCCACTAAAGTCGATCACTGATAACTTCTTGGCATTACTGTTTGTGCATATGTCTCTCCTGCTCCTCTCTGTGGAAGCATAAGAATTGGAATCCTTTTCAGGGATTAAGAGCACACATTGCTTGAATTATTTATAACATCAATCTGTAAATCGCCATCCTCTCCAGTATTACCCTGGATTACGTCTGAATAAATTTGTTTTTATTTGTGATTCTATACCAGTAGCACCCGGTCCCCTTTTTCTATCCTTTTTCACAAACTCTTTCGGATTTTAGAATACACATTGATTTCAAGTCTTTTTTTAGTTGCTTTTGAATATGTAGCACACACGTTGTTATCGTTAAAAAGCAATTTTGAAATATTTACCGGATGCCTTTTTTTCGTGTGCATGAAGTTGGGGAGTCCTCCCAGGGAGAGGTGGACAAATGCATTTTGCATTAGCTGCAGGAGCAAGAGTGACCTTTTAGTGAATATTGTTGCCATTGCCAGTGACGGCTTACATTTGCTGTTAGTTGATGGTTTCTTGTTTAGTGATGGTGGGTTTGGGTAAATTAAAAATCCATCAAAATGTTAAATTGTACATCACTGGGCATGACGTTGAGGAGTCCATTGAAATTTAGAATAAGTGTGCCTGTGGAATGTACCTACTCGGTGTATAAATGAAATATTAATATTAACTACTTTTTTCTGTCTCTTTCCAGCACTACAGAGGTTCACTAAAGTCACTGAATACGGGAATAGTTACACTGTTAAACTATGGAAAACACGTACCACCAGCTGTTTCACATGTCACTCTGGCCCATGAAATTGGTCATAATTTTGGATCACCGGTGAGTTGGGCGAGTGGGGGGTCCACGATGGGCTATAGGGAAGTTTGTTTGTCACGTGTGAAATATTCTGACTGAATGAATGATTTCTTAAAAATCATCTGACTCAGCTTTGATTGATTTATGTGTTCGGGGTGTTTTTATTTATGTTGTACCATGATTGGCAGGACAACCATTTTTTCTGCCAAAATATTAGCAAAAATCCTCACGGAAATGATAAAAGGTTATTTGAAGTTGTAGTGAAAAAGAGTGAAGGTAAGGTTAACACGTAACACCAGGTGTCATAACAATCTGGGAACATAAAAAAGGAGTCGTATTGACAGAACCATTAGTTTAACACGTGCTTCATCTAAGGACATAAAACATTCAGTTAGACTAAACATTATCGTGTGCAGACTATGAAAAACAATCCTATGAAACTGTAGAAAACGGGAACCCACTTTTGATTCATATACACTTTTTTTAAATGATCTACTAGAGACTAAGAACGAAATTTATAAATTCATCAAATCTTCAGTTTGGTTTGAGTCGCAAAATAAATACCTTTAAAGGGTATTTTTCCCCAGTTGAATTACTTACCTAGCCCAAGGGTCAGCAAAAATGCTGAGAAATATATAAATAGTAGTAAAACTGCGTGTTCCTTGTTAAATCGTAAGTTATTTATATTTAGTGATATGTTAAGGTGCATAGCGTATGTATATTAGCGCATTTTATATTTATGATACTTTAACGAAAATGACATGCTACTGCTGATATGTTTTTAAAAAAAATTCCCATTTGCCTTTTTGGGGATCCTGTTTCTATACCAAGCCTTTGGGGTAAGTACAAGACGTTTGATATCGTACCAAGACTTTACTGTGGCTGTAGAGCCTAGCAGTCTGGCACTCAGATTCCCTGAACTCGACCCCACTACATAGTAATGTATTTTTGATGTGTAAACCAAGAGACAGTAGGTGTAAATAGTGTCTAACTTGTCGTTCTTTTTCTTTTATTGTCTACTAAAGGCGAGACATCCAACGATTGCTTCATAAGTAAGAATTGGACATACAACGGGTGTATTCATTACGTCCATACAGTCATTCTGGACCGAAGTCCCAATTTTTAATAAAAATTTTACTACAAGCATAGAAGCTATAGGATATAGAAAACTATCAGGTCAAAAACCATACCTATATACTGAAAGATAATGAAAGTGACTGGCCATTCAGTTTGGGAAGCGTGAAGTCTTATACTTGGCTTAAGTGGTAAAAAGTATCATTTCAGTTGTGTCTGGATTTACTCAAAGCTATTTCAGTGATACTAATATTCTGTCCTTCTCTAGTCGCATTAAGATTTTATTCATGACCATTAGCCATAATAGGGGAGAGACAACGCCACCCTGAGGAGTTCTTGTATTGACAGTTTTAGTTAAACTGCTGTTTTCTTATGTTGCTTGATTAATTCGATGAGAAACCTTCTCATGACAACAATACTCTCAGATGTTTGTCAGGCGTTCGCGAGAGGTGGGAGCGTGTAAAATTTGTTAGTGTTTTCTAGGATTCGAACATTGAACCACTCCTTTAAGCATATATATAATCTATTGACTTATAGTGATTAGTGATTGCCGTGGTGCAAGTGGTTAGTCTGTCGGATCACTGCTCGTGAGGTTCCAAGTTCGAATCCCAGAAAAACACCAAAGAGTTTTTTTCACTGTCCCACCTCTCGCGAACTTCTGACAAACATCCCAGAGTATTGTTGTCACGAAAAAGCTTCTCAAAACTAGCCCTTCGGATATGGCACTAAGCTGTAGGTGCCTTCCATTTGTGAGAAAAATATAACGCACACAACACGAGTGGTTGCGAGAAGCTAGGCCCAGGCACTTGAAGAGCTGTTACGCCAAATATATACGAGTATATATACAACATGTTTTTTTTTTATTTCATGGTTAAAAAATTTCCTATTTTATTAGTTTCAATCAATACCTGGTCTGGTCTGGTATTTTGAAAACTGTTCTCGATGAAGCAGCCAACACTTTATCAACTGCACTATCTTGCAATTGAGACTCACAACTACCCATAGCATCTGCTGAATCCAATGAAAATAGGCCTGGGCCTCAGCCAATAAATTTCTGCAGCCAGCCCGGTTATGAGCCAAGTACCTCCAGTTGCGCATGCCAAGTTGGTTTAGATCCCCCTTCACCTTGTCCTTGTTTTGCTGCATATGCTTGCCGGCATTCTTCATAGGGATCACAACTAGGGATTTCATTATGGTGACCGCGAGAAACCCAGTACATCAGAGGGGGCATCTCTGATGGCTTGTTAGCAACGTTGCCACTGGTCTTCCGCATTTGCTGCTGACTGCATAGGACGTAGATTGAGATTTGTACTGCGTTCCCAATACAAATAAAAACTAAATAAATGAATATTTGGCGCAACAGCTCTTTACGTGCCAAGACTTAGCTTCTCGCAACCACTTATGTTGTGTGCGGTATATTTTTCACACGAATGCAAGGGACCTGCAGTTTATTGCCGCATCCGAAAGGCAATTTGTTTTAAGAAGCTTTCTCGAGAAAACAATACTCTCGGATGTTTGTCAGACGTTCGCGAGAGGTGGGACCGTAAAAAAACTGTTTGGTGTTTTCTGGGATTCGAACATGAGCCACTTACGCCACGGCGCCCAACATCAGCACATTAATTTTCAAAACTCCAATGCAGTGCAGTATGTGGTACAAAGTTTTGACAGAGTAAAGGGTGTTTTTTTTTTTAAGTGATAGAACTTTCAGTAGGTATAACTGTTAAGCTAGCTTTCAGATTGGGCAGATGGAAATGACAGTTTTATTCAGTATACTTTGGCAAATCATCATGGAAAGACTCACGCCTCAACAACGTTTACGTGTCGTGAAAATTGATTGTACTGTTCGCCATACTTATAGAGCGCTTCGTCCATTTTATGGTGCCCATAGTCGTCCACATTTAAAAGCTATTCATCAAACCATCGATAAATAAACAGCCACGTATACGCTTATATACGTACGATACCCATCCAGTATGACTATTTTCTTGGCGGCCACCAGGCATTGGTTTATGCGTAAAGACTAGCATCCGACTACTTGGAAGCCAATGTTGTGACTGCTATTCACGATATACAGGCCGATTTACTCGAAAAAGTGGTCAAAAATTGGACTGATAGGATGACCTTTATAAAACGTAGTCGATGTGTTCATATGCCTGATATTGTATTTAAATATTAAATGCCATAAATTCATCAATTATATAAAATGAAAATATGACCGTTTGATTGATATTTGTGTGTTTTATTTCAATACAAAGTTCTCACGCTCAAAAACTAAACAACCCCTTAGTATATAAACGATCTAACGTCTTAAAATTCTAGTAGCCTTCAAAACTTTTTCATGTAATTAATTGTGCAGCTTCTTAAGGTATAATTGCCCAAAAGATATGACAGAATTTCCAAATATTTTTCAACTTCTTAAACCCACTCTCACTCTTCTATAAGCAATAGCGTATCCAATTGCTCAAACTCTAACAATCTGGGTGTGTGTCTGCTCAAATACCAACCCACGCCTCAAGGAGTAAAACTTTTATGTAAAATTTGTAAGCGAACAAAAACTTTTAATTACGAAAAATATCCTATTGAATTATTAATGAGTCCTTCTTCGCACACATACGTTGCCGCCACCACCGACTACCGCACAGAACACAGTTCCATAAATGTAACGATGCTTAAAATATATCCCACCCACTGCTCTACCCCTACCAAAAATCTAACGAAAAAATTACCAATGGTGAAAATTACTCAGGGTTCAGAGGAAACATACCCAAGGAGTTGGAAAAGTCTCTGAACAATATCCTTTTTCTCATTATGAAATTGCAAAGCAGCAAGTACACGTTGCTTTTCGTATTTCTAACAACTTACTCGACCTTTCTTACTTTCTCACTGTGGTTCAGAGAGTGTAATTTCTTGGAGAAAATAAATTTTTGCATTTTTTTGTTTTCTTGCAACCATTTTTTTATATTTATATTTTAAATTACAATAGTTCTACTCAATTTGTTACTCTAAAACATTTTCTTCTTTTCAGCATTTAAGTAAACCTTTCATACTGATTAATATATTTTCATTTTTATACATACGTTCGGGTATAGTATACTCGTATGTAGTTTTGACCACAGAGGTATGTGCTCCTGCCCCACTGTACCTTGATAGAGACGACACTGAATAAATAGATATATTTTGGAACAGCATCGATGTAGCAGTTCCCAGATGAATATTCCTCTTAAAAAAGGATTCAAACCTATACACAAGACCAGAAAAAAAAAAAAAAAAAAACGAAAAGACAAACAAGAAGGATATTCAAACTTCCTTGCAAGTAGCGAATGTCACACATCCTTTCTACCGTAAATGAACATACATAGAGTATACTAGTACTACTGTCCCAACAATCGTTGCAATGCTCACGAGAAATGGAAATTGCACGTTCCGGAGTAACTCCAATCCTTTCATCCTTTGCGGCACCAATGACTGAAGGGGGTAGAAAAGTACTGTAGTAGTCTTCTGCTCATACGTAACCTCAAAATTGAGCATTCCAAAGGAAAATGAGTTCTGTGTCCTTGTTTTTATGGTTCTTAAGTACATAACAAATAAGATTCGGTTTGCAGAGCATGTAAGCTCTGCATCACAACGTATTTTTCGTTGGGAGGCTAGTATCAGAGTGGCGTGCGATTTTCATGGTGGTCGCAGAAAAAGTTTCTAACCTACTTTTATCGTCATCATTGCTGCTACACACTGGCCGGGTGTGTGATTTTATGCGACTGGCTGCCGGGGAGAGAAAAGGAATCTTGAAGGATTCGAATGCCATCTGCTTTGGACTATTTATATTTTCTTCTTCTAGGACGATGGGAAAACTTTCATTTCCGATGGACCAGACCACATCTATTTAATTTGTTTTACTTAGCTGGCGAATGAGGGGAGAAGAGAGAATATTACTGAAACATAGTCGTATTTGTTGGATATGCCTAATGACATCGTAAATAAAATGAAACTTTTCCAAATAAGTGAGGCAATGACTACATAAAAATGGGAAGCGAAAATAAAAATATGCGACATATGTATATCCGTATTTAATATTGGTTCTGGAATTTAATTTGTATGCCCCACTCTTGGTGTTTTGTTAAAGACTAATAAAGCAATAATGTGGACGTCTTATTGGCGAAATTACGTTTAAATTGAGCTCAGTAGACTGGGTAATATTTGTTTGTACATAATAATTTGATTGCCATGGTTATGAAATGAATCAATTCAAATTGAATTGAATGTGTAATTATTATTTTTGCTTCGAGAGAAAATTCTTCTGTTTTAGTCGCCAAAGTATGTAACTTAGAATTGATAAAAAAGTTTAATAAACTGCAGCATAACGCAACGAGAAATCGAATTACAAAATTGCAAAGAGAATTGTGGAAGTAGGTCCATGTAATTGTCGACTTTTCCATTCGTTATTTCTCTGTCGTCTCTAAATAAGACCATTTCAAATCAGGAATATACAAGTAAGTCATTGCAGTAAATTTCGTATATTTACGATAAGTTATAGATATTAATATGCAGTCACTTTGACTATCTTTTGTGTCACAATTGGAGAAAAAGGAAAACGCAAACCACCAAAGGATATACAAATCGGGCCAATCTACATATCACAATCGTTAGCACAAGTCCAACCTACTTTTTATAAATAAAATCAATCTAAAGTCATTGCATAGGCGGTGGAATGAAGAGTCAACAATTGAAGTTCATTAGTCGGTAGAACCCATCTGTATACAAAAATCACCCAAATTAATTTTCCCTGTCAAATTCAGCGCTATTAATCTGTTCACCCTCTCTAAAACTCAATATGAAATGTCTAAGACTTCTTTCTACATTACTCGTAGTTGCACCCATTATGTGCTTAATCAATCGGTTGCGCCAATTTTTACGACTACCTAATGAGGTTGTTATGCTGATTCCAAGTGAATAATGAAGCTGTTATGCCAATTTCTCGGCTCCCTACCAACGTAAGCGGTTCTGTAAAAACATTAACGTATGAAATGCATTTTTAAGTAAAATAGCTATAGAAGCTAGATAAGACATGGTTACAACCATTTGTTAAATATTGGACATTGACGGCCCCTAGCTCATGGGTTAGAGCGATGACATTTTCTTTAGATGTTAGAATCGGAGATAAAATATAATTTACGGAGTTCTAGCAAATATTTGGAGAACTGTAAACTTGAAACTGCTTGACTGCTGCGTTGGAACAGTGATACATCTGTTCCTTAGATAATCGTACATATTTCTTAAAAACATGATTTACAAAATCTAACTTACATATAATCACCAATGTACCTTGACTGTAGGTTATAGAGGTAGGAGTCTTTGCGATTCAAGATAGGTTTTTCACCAGATGGCTTATAACCACTTCTACGACTTTAACGTTGATATACGTTAATTCAATTGGTCTCTAGCCGAAGAAGATTGGAAAATCTGGTTTTTATTTGTTCATGTACAAAGTTCGGACAAGAAAGATAGATAACACTGGTCAACAATGGTTTTGTTCCCCTTGATATGAAAGTGTTTTCGAATAATTGTATGCCTACAATTTATGAAACTATGAATGATTTTGGAAGATTTTTAAATCTTCATTCTCTTATTACACTACAAAAAAACAGAATGAAATAGCTAGTATATTCTTTAACATTAAATTTTTATTGAAAAATATTACTAATTGTTTTGTTTTAGTGTTTAGTTAATGTACATAGAAGTAAAAAGACAGAAACATTTTTAAAACTTATGTTTTACTTTAAGGAAACACCTTTTATAAGCTTTTCTCCTATAATTCTTTTGGGGGCAATCTCTTCTTAAGGACCAGGAGTAATCTGCCATGATGTGACGGTCCCATCTACCCTTATATCTTTGTACCGTAATTATCTACATTTAAAAAAAAACAATTAAATTGGCTGAAAATGACGGGCGGTAGAGGGACACATACGCATTTTGCCACTTAGTTTTATATATAAGAGTAGATGGCACCCGGTGTGCGTTGCTGCGCCTAAAAAAACAAAACTGTCAGGCAGGCGCCTTCGGCAACAACTGTCAGGCAGACGCCTGGGGCAGCAATTGGCAGACAGGCGCCTGGGGCTAAGTCTGTTAGAGAACAGTTTTGTACCGGGCAATAGTGCGTAAGTGGCCCAACTTAAATACATATGTATATCAATTTTTTTTTAGTACAAGTTTAGTACTATAATACGAAAGTAGGGGGTAGACTGCTGAACCAAGAGTACCTGGCGGCGTGCGTTGCTGCACCTAACAAAAAGAAGAAAAAAAGTGTAGTACTTAAGTACTTTCCTACTAAATTACTACTAAAGTAGTGGGCCGATTTCGACCAAACTTCACAAGAACGCACTCGGGATAATATCGAAGATTGCCTGATTGAGCTCAATCGGTTCAGTGGTTTCCGAGTCCATTGCATACAAACAAACAAACAAACCACAACGCTATCGCACACAAAAATGTTTAATTTTTTTTTCAATGTTTTTGTAGTTTTAATTTTTTTTTTTTACCTATCACCTTTGTAGCGTAATTATCTACATTTAAAAAAAAATCAACTAAATTGATTGAAAATGACGGGCGGTAGAGGGACACATACGCATACTGCCACTTAGATTTATATACAGTAGGAGCTCGAAAATTAGGAAAAAAAAAGTTTTGACCAATTCTAATTTTTAAATGTTTCCAACAGAAGAGATCACTATATTAATCTGCATTCTTTCGTCCAAAGTGAATAAATCTCAGTAAAATCAAAAAAAAAAAAAAAAACCTACATAACTGAGTTGTTTACTTAAAAAACAAAAACAAATGTACAATTCCAAAAAAAAAAAATTATTTTACTTAGTTTGGAAGAATTCGGATATGATTGACTGCCTTTGCCTTTTGTTTGTCAAAAACTTAACCGCTTTTTCCCGCACATTTTGAATGGAAATGATTTCCAAAGTTGAAACGCTATTCCTCTGAGCCCAAGTCAACAATCCACTTGCAAATTTAATTACAACCTTGTGGGAAACGTCCGTTCCAAGTCCATCTTCTTCGGAACATGTGCAATGCTGCTGGAATCGTTTCAATTGATTGAACATCAACAGAAACGTTGTCAGAGTTCCAGACTTCAAATTCACGAGCTGATACAGGCTGTCCAAGAAGGTTTAACAGGTCAATTGTGTCCTGAACATGAACGTTAGGAATTAACCTAGCAAGGGGTAGATTGTCCTCTTCATCAAAATCAATATCTAACAATGATTCAGTCAGTTCAGAGTTGCATTTATTTGACCGATCAAATATCTTATGCCAGCAATTCTTTAATTGTTTTGCTGTTACCTTATCTCAAGCTGATTTTCAGAAGATGATTGCCTCCCTTATTGTAATTTTCTTTAAAATCTCTGTAATTCATTCGTTTTCCTTAGCAAGCACCATCGGTAATAAGCTTTGCCTATGGTAAAGCTTAGTCAGCCATATGGCATTTTAGTCCATGGGTTGTAAAATAGGTGTGACATTTGGTGGAAGGAACATCACGACAATGTTTCCGTCATTGCTTTGCATTTCTTCATGGCTTGCTGCATTGTCGAGTAGTAGAAATGCTTTCATCGGTAGATTATGTTCTTCCATAAATTCACGAACCTGTGTTCATGCATTTTCACTTCAAATTTTACAAACCTGTCGTATGAATGAATTGAACCACTTTCGGAAAATAAATGCTGTCATCCAGGCGGATTTGGATGAGTCGTACTCAAGTGGGTTTTCAAAATTCTTGAAACATCTCGGTTTTTTAGACTTGCCAATAACAAGTGGCTTTATTTTGTGTATTCCGGAAGCATTGCAGCACAACATAAAAGTTATTCTTTCTTTTGGAATTTTAAGCCCAGGAGCATTTTTTTCGTTGCTGGAGACAATAGTTCTGTCCAGTAGTAGGCCAGACTCATCTGCGTTGTAAATTTGATCCTGCCTCAGACGCATTTGCCTGATTGTCTCATCAAATTTTTGCTGAAATGGCACAACCGAATTTACATTGCAAGACAACCTTTCGCCACACACTTTGAGATGCCGTAATCCGAAACGACGTTTAAAATTTTGCAACCATCCATCACTTGCATTGAAAGCAGCGTCACAATCCAAAGATGCTAAAATTGCAATAGCTTTTTGCTTAATTATGGGACCGTTTAACACACAGTTTCTTTCGCGCTGCCGAATCCAAGCGTAAAGTTTACTTTCCATTATTGGAAATTCAGCAACATGAAGCCTTTTCTTTTTCACTGGCAAAAATGAATTTGTTACTTTGTCCATTATTAAGAGTTTCTTTTTCTTTAAATAAGTAATAAATGACGGCGCGACCCCATACTGATTAGCCAACGCTTTGTTTGAAGCACCGTTTTTAATCTGTTCAATGATTTTGGACTTCACTTCTATTGAGAGTATTTGTTTTTTTCTTTTGATTGGAGGTATTTTAACTCACTTGGACACACACCTATACGCTTTCGGAGGTACTAACAGTGAAAATCCCTTTAATATATTGAAACATCATACAAAGCATACCAAAGAGAAACAAGGAAATGTCCCGTAATAGTCTTTACCAGTCTAGACACATTTTTCGACTTCAACAAAATACATGCGTAAACTGGAGAAGCTTAAGCTTGAAATTTGGAATAATTTTTTCTAATTTCCAAGCTGTTCATATACCATATGGTATAGTAAAATTGTATTCTAATTTCCAAACAATTCCAATTTCCGCGAGTTCTAATTATCGAGCCTTACCTGTATATAGATAAGATACACCAAAATCATAAAAACTAGAGCCAATTCAGTACTTTCATGAATATAATCGCAAACTGGGTACTTGAAAATATAGAAATCCGCAGAGATATCCAGGGCAACAAGAAAAAATATGTTTTTTTATTGAGCTGTGTAATAGAACACAAATTTGCACCTTTCTATCACGTGTTATTAAAATTCAATTCACTCAAATATTAAATTAGAGCAACGTCGTTACAATTATTTTTTTTTATTTCCATAAATGCAAATATTTTTTTCTTACCAAGATATTAATTTTGAGTCAAATCGGCTTAGAAAAACTAATTTTAGAAAATCGGTTAATAACACAATACTACAAATTAACAACTTTTTCCTCCCTTCTCGGTGTCTATAGCCGATTATGGGGTTTGGGACCCCCTATTTATGAATATGAACTCGTTTTTTTTTTCCTATCACGTCAGGATTATTCACAATATAATTTTTTTATAATTACTCAATAATTGAGGTATTTTAGTAAAAAAAAATCATATAATATAACATAAAAACGCTTGTAAAACCTTGTCTGTTTTTCATGGAAGCTTCTGTGAAGCGAGACTTGTTGGGTCTCACGCTTTGACATCCAGCAGTAATTTGCCATAGTGCTTGTGATACATTTTCCCTGCGTACATTTCCCTACGTATGTTTCATTTCTTATATATCCTGATGAAATCTTTCACCTTGCTCTTCACTTACAGCTCCCAATTTATGAGGAAAGTAGCTTACATGAGAATGAGGAAAGTGAAGTCTGAGACTCATCAGACAACCTAATCTTTGGAAACTTTCAAGCATATTATTTATTATTTCTTTATAATTTGAGTTTCCCAAGAAATTTCTAATTAGTTCTTTTAACGATACCTATGCTGCCAATTCTGTAGGATTCAGTTTCCTATCGAAGTTTTCATCTTTCATCTGTTTTCTTATATCAACGAAAATACATTTTTTCAGTTTAGTTTCAGATAAAGATGGGGGAATACTCCCAGTAAATGCATAAATTCATCCCCTTGTTCATTTAAAGCTTTTACAAAATGTTTCATAATAAGATTGAACCAAATCACTTGAAATACCCTAACGTGCGCAGAGAGAAATTTCCTAAAGTAATAAAGGGGATGAAATCTCTCTTCTAAGAATGGTTAATGATTTTCTGCACTTTACTCTGTATGATGTTCTTTTTTTAGTTTGGTAAAACTTCTTTTGGTTTTTATAAAGCGGAAAACGTTAGTTATGAGCAAATATTTTATAAATATAATTAAAGTGGTATGGTTTTATTGCGTATTAATTTATTTATTTATTGTATTAGTTAATTAAGTATGTATTGTTATATTTCGTTTAGCCCAAATAAAACTGTTTCTTTAATTTTCCAAAATATGAATACAATACATGTTTTTATTTAAAAACCAAATAAAGTCGACGTACAAAACAACAACTGAAAAAATTCCCTTCAATTGTTATGCATCCTTCAAGCAAATAAATCTGTAAAGCTAGAATTTGTTCCCTTTGGTCCTTTTCTCAAATTCGGTATACTTATTACGCAACTTGATTCTGATTCGTCAGTAGGCCCGCAGCTTTGTGATGAAAAACATCAAATTATGGGTATACAGCCTGTTTTCCATTTGCTCCTCCTCTTTTTCTTTCCTTCACTCGAATTTGAATTTTTTTTAGCTGTAGTTGTTGTTGCTTTATCTCTTAGGAATGAAAATGAGTAAAACTCGTACAAATAAAAGAGACCTGCGCAGAAACCCGATCAAGTGATTTGGAACGGACTATACATAATAAGGGTTATTGTGAATAAATTTTTCCCCCGAACAAAAATTAGGTATGTTCAAAAAAAGGGACGAAATTCATGGGGAAAAAATTAAATATCGCGATTGCGTTGAAAATTCAACTGAATTGTCATTCATGATACCTATTTCTTTTCCGCGGAATTATTTCCTCTTTTTGGAAGGGTAGGTACTTAATTTTTGTTCGGGGGAAAAATTCCGAGGGAAAATTTATTCACGATAACCCTGAATATAATGTAGAACCATTGACAAAACTTTTGCGCTTGAGCAGACACAAACTCATTCGACTCAAGCGCAAGCACTTATGCATAGAAAAAATAGAAATAATTCGCTCTTGCTCTCTTAAAAAATTACGAATAGGCCTCGAAAGAAAACTAAAAGAAGAAAACACTGAGATTGATTTGAAAATCTTGGTCAATTAATAAATTTAAAAAAAAAAGGAATTTTGCAAAGATATTATCAGCTCAGCTTTTAGAGCACGTAGAAATATAATTTTGGACTTAACAGATGCGTATTTAGAGCTCTGAACTTAGTTTCATTGAAATAGAAGAAGGAAAAGTTTCTTTTTTTTTAGTTCAAAGACTAATTATTAAATTTCTTGGTCTTTTACAATCAAAATCAAATATTTTTGTACGCACGAACCTGCTCCTTATCAAACCCTAATCAACCCTTATCAAAATCCGTTCAGTCGTTTAGTGTGTAGGTCCTTGCAAAGAAATATTCACTTTCTTTTATATTATTAGGGATTTAGCATCTACTAAAGTGAGTGAAAAATCGGCTTACCCTGATATCGGGCGAATAAGTTCCCTCTGTTTTTTTAGTTGCAATAAAAGACAGATATTAATTGTTAGAAAAAACGTTTATCAATTATACATATGTACGCCATTATTTTTGACAACTCTCTTCCACCTTTCGTCCAATTTCATAATGCCCCTCTCGTAGAACATTTGATTTTTCTGAGCGAAGAATTGGTACAAGCTTCCATCGAGGTGAACATTTTTCCATTAAGTAAGTTCTGCAGAGACCGGAACAAATGGTAATATGTGCAAGATCAGGTGAATGCGGCGGGTGGAGTAAGACATCCCATCCAAACTGTACCCACGTCTGCCGAGTCTGCAAAGAGACATCTAGCGTTGTTTTAATGAAACACAACACAGTTCGAGTAATTTTTGGTTGATTCAAGCCTTCAGTCGGTCCAATTGAGAGCAGTACTTATCGAAATCAATGGTTTGGCTATGATAAAGAAGCTCAAGGTACACAATTCCTTCCCAAACCCACCAAATACGGAGCATAACATTCCACGCGTGAAGACCATGTTTTGGAATGGCTAAAGGTGGCTCACCTCTTTTGTTCCATGATATAATATATTCCATTCCACGTTGTTACAAAAAATCTACTTTTCATCGCCCGTAATTATCCGTTAAAGGAATGGTTCAATTTCGTTGCATTTCTGCGTTTCTGTATCGATTTGCGTATTGCAGTTTGGGCAAATGATATTCTAAACTTAATTTCGCTATATCCAATGCTTCTACTGTGTGCCTGGTGGTGTAGCGTGCATTATTTTCATTTGGAGCCTTAATTTGGTACACATCGATATCAATGGGTCGTCTAGAATGGAGCAAATCAGAGCATTTGAAATTTCCACCTCGACAACGTCAGAACCACTCACGAACCAAATGTGTAAAACCTGACCGATCGCGACGAACTTTCTTTCACATTTAAAAAAAAAAAACTGCATGCTCGGAGCTACATGAGCAAATGGCGTCATACAAAACTAATGGGGACACTAGCGATAAACAGAGGGAATTTATTGGCCAACCCAATAGTATAAATGCAAAAAGGAAGCGTATGTCTCGGTTGTTTAGAATGCGCAAAGTTCCAATGATAACAGACTTGGTTCTGATGATAAACGTTAATTACTCTGGCTGAAAATGTTGTTGAAAATTCTTCTTTTTAATATGAAGCATTAATTTCATATGAAAGCGAGAAATGGTTGCACCACCGGAACTACTAAAACGCATTCATCTGGGTCATCATCATTTGTTGAAATCTTTTAAATAGTCCTAGGAAACTGAACTCAGCTTTTCAAATGACCTCCTTTGGTGGCAAATTCATAACATAGACGGGGAAAGCAAGGCAAGCTCGGATCAGGTAGTATTATATATAATAGAAACCAATACAGAAAATCTCAAAAAGTGGGTCTCTCAATTCTATCCCTCTGTCTGTTCATCCGTGCCTACTGCACCCCTAAACGCCTAGACTTTATTGCTTCAAATTTCTTATCTACAGTCAATTCGATGCGAAATCGAAATTCCAATTCGACCCTCAGAATGAATGGTACTTTACTTACGGCAGAATTGGGAAAAACTCGATTTTCACAAAAACGATTGCAAAGATTTTATCAAAATTTCATATTTTCGTGGCATGCGCTACCAAATTACGTACAGATTTTGGCCAAAAACTTACTCTTGCTGACCGGTTTTCGAAATTAGGTATTTCTCATTCGATTTGGTTCAAAATAATATTTAAACAACATGACCATAGAACAGCGAGCTTTGAAATATTGTAATATTTTATTTTTTTTTTTGCTTTGTTGCGGAATTTTTAAAAAGTGGCACCATTTTTTGTCTCTGCGACTAATCTAAAAAGAATATGTCTTCGGTGGTTGAATATCCTGAGCTGAATTCTACCAGATAATCCTTAAGAAGGTTATTGGCATTAATCCGTGCAACGAATCGTCATTTGACGACTCCAGTGAAGATTTTATTGGAAGCTTTCAAAGATGAAATGCTGCGATAATTTTTTTTTTTTATTTTAGTGAAAGTGAAAATCTCGATAGACACTGTGGGGTTAGAAACCCAGAGTAATGTGGGATTCTAAAAACACCTCCTTAATCATGACCAATCAAAGAAGATCGACAAATGATTTTAGTTGCAACGTTCAGTTGCGTTTGAGAATGTATTATAATTAAAATGCGGATTTTCATAATTGTCAGATTAAAAGTTTGTGAAGCTTAGTTCTTCTTAACCTACGAATATTAGCAATATTAGCATATAGATACATACTCAGGTGCTGTGTTAGGTCATGGAACTACCTGATTATTAATAACTACAGGAAGATTCCTTATTTTTTTATTTGTGAAATTGATATGAGTGGACTTTGACTCACTAAATTTAATTCGCCATCATTGCGTCCAATCACATATCTCATTAACGGAATTTTGTAGCTTCTCTGTTGCTTTAGCCACGCATCCATCAGTTGATAGGAGAGCAGTGTCATCTGCAATTGTGACTACTATCGTGACATTTGCATGTGGTATATCACTAGTATATAATAAATATAGGGTGGGTCCTAGAACATGACACCTATTTGTATTTTTTAAGTTCAGAAAACGCTGTACGATAGCGAACTCTAAAGTATCTATTTCCTATATAAGATTAAAGTATCTCATAGTTCTATGAGATCTCATAGATCTAGGTAGATCTCTATGAAGTTTATACTCTAAACCACTATGCCAAACTTTATCAAAAGCATGTGCAACGTCTAGGAATAATGAAGAACAAACTTGTTTTTCTTCTAGTGGTTTTTCTTTAACATTCGTTATACGATGCACTTGGTCTATCATCGAATGCTTATTTCTAAACCCGAATTGATTCCGTCTAGTATGTATTGGGTTGATTAGAGTCTCCTTAAATTGCTAGTTTATTTAGGGGTAAATTGGATATTTGCAGAATCCGAGACTGGCGCCTTGCACGTTCGTATTGGGTAATTAACGGATCAAGTTTATTGTTTTCGAAGTCGAGAGCAGCATGCTGAAATATGACCCTAGCAACAATATGACTTAGCGTGGTCGGAAAGCACAGCCTGCACGACAACACATCCGGCAACGGACTCAGTCTAATCGACTTTGCGGCGGGGCGAAACTTTGTCGTAGCTAGCACGCGGCTCCCACGTCTCGATATTTACAAAGGAACATGGCTCTGCTTTGATCGAAAAACTGTCAACCAAATCGATCACATTGCGATCGACGCAAGGCACTGTTCCAGTATTCTGGGTGTCCGAACTTTCCGAGGAGCCAACGTGGACTCGGATCACTACCTAGTTGTAGCCAAGGTTCGGATGCGGATATCCACAACGGAGCGAAATCAACGAACTACTGTGAGGAAATTTGACGTCGGGCGGCTACAATCGCAAGAGACCGCCAGAACCTTTACCGATCGTGTTTCTTCTAATCTCAATCTAAGTCCTATGCCGCCAGCAGCAAATGCGGAAGACCAGTGGCAGCGTTGCCAAAAAGCCATCAGAGATGCCGCCTCTAATGTACTAGAATTCTCTCGCCCACCACAACGAAACCCCTGGTTTGATGAGGAATGCCGGCAAGCACATGCAGCTAAACAAGAGGCGTACAAAGCGGCGCTGCATAGAAGGACTAGAGCTGCTTACGAGCTCTACGTGCGCAGGAGAAAAGAGGAACATCGACTTCTCAGAAAGAAGAAGAGGGAGAGAAGAAGCGCTCGATCGAAGAGATTGCGAGAATTCATTGCAGGAATAATGTTCGAAAATTTTACCAAAGGGTAGAAGAACATGCCAGGGTTTCAAAGCCAGAACAGAGGCCTGCAAGGACGAAAATAGCAACATAGTAGTAGAATCGCAGTCGGCGCTGAGGATATGGAAGGAACACTTCTGCAGACTGTTAAACGGCGATGATGATCAATATTCCGCTGTCAGCCAGAATGAGCCATTTAACAGTGACGATGACAGTCAAAATTCCCATCAACCCGATCAGAATGAACTAAGGATAGCGATATCTAAACTCAAATCCAACAAAGCTGCTGGAGCCGACGGCCTTGCCGCTGAACTTTTCAAGTCAGGGGGAAATGAGTTGGTAAGGAGCATGCACCAGCTCATCTGTAAAATCTGGTCGGACGAAAGTATGCCCGATGAATGGAACCTCAGCATCGTTTGCCCGATCCTGAAGAAAGGAGACCCTGTGAACTGCGCCAACTACAGAGGTATAAGTCTCCTAAATATCGCATATAAGATCCTGTCTGCCGTACTATGTGAACGCCTAAAACCGATCGTCAACAACCTGATAGGTCCTTATCAGTGCGGTTTCAGGCCTGGAAAGTCCACCATTGACCAAATATTCACACTACGGCAGATCTTGGAAAAAACCCATGAATATAAAATCGATACGCACCACCTTTTCATCGATTTCAAAGTTGCCTATGATAGCGTGTATAGAGACGAGTTATACAGAGCCGTGTCTAGTCTTGGCATCCCTGCCAAGCTCGTCCGTTTGTGCAGAATGACGATGGAGAACTCTCGCTGCTCCATCAAAGTCGGTAAGAACATCACCGAACCGTTCGATGTCAGGAAAGGTCTTAGACAAGGCGACGCGCTATCATGCGATCTCTTTAACATAGTACTTGAGAGAATTGTACGAAACTCACAAGCCAACCCCGGAGGTACAATCTTCTTCAAGTCTGTACAACTACTCGCTTATGTCGATGACATTGACATAATCGGAAGAACTCAGTGGGCAGTCAATGGGGCATTTACGAGTATTGAGAACGAGGCAGCAAAGATGGGTCTAGCGGTCAATGAAAGCAAAACAAAATATATGCTGTCTACAAAAAAGGACACCCAACATCGGCGTCTTGGACAGAACGCCATAATAGACAGATATAATTTTGAGGTAGTAAAGGATTTTGTCTACCTAGGCTCTATGGTCAGCTCCGCAAATGACATCAGTAGGGAGTTCACACGAAGAATTACTCTTGCCAATCGTTGTTTCTATGGGCTAAAACGGCAATTGAGTAGCAAAGCCCTATCTCGAACTACTAAGGTAACTCTTTATAAGACATTAATCATCCCAGTCCTGCTGTATGGCGCAGAGGCATGGGCTTTGACAAAACCGGATGAGGATGTCCTTGGTTATTTCGAGAGAAAAGTTCTTTGGTCCCGTCTGCATAGACGGTGAGTGGAGGAGAAGGTACAATGCCGAACTGTACAGCCTGTACAAGGACATCGACTTAGCCAGAAGAGTTCACATACAGCGACTAAGATGGCTGGGTCATTTAGAGCGGATGGAGCCCAACCTTCCCGCTAAGAAAGTCTTCGAATCCACCCCGGACGGACGGCGCAGTAGAGGACGACCTCGCGGTAGGTGGCGCAAACAAGTGGGCGGGGACCTCAACCAACTTGGCCTGCGCAACTGGAGGCAGCTGGCTCGTAACCGTGCTGGCTGGAGAGGTTTGTTGGTTGAGGCCCAGGTCCACCCCGGACTGTAGCGCCATCTAAGTAAGTAAGTAACAATATGAATTAGCAACTGTGCAAGAAGTATATCCGGGCTTAAATCCTGGGTTAAATCTCTGCTAAGTAGTGCTTTGCTATCATATGGACGCTTGTGGCTTCTGGCTAAGGACAACCCTTCTCGTTTTCATCAAACGACGTTTTAATAAAGACTAGTTTATTGTTTCTTTTATTCCTTTCAAATCTGGTTTCGGCTACGTTTGTAAATGAATATCCAATTGTATTTTGGGGATAAATGAATTGGAGCTGCTCCATACCAACTTATGCTCAACTCTTGTATCTCTAAAGCAAAACGTTACATGTAGAGGTAGATGGTGGAAATACGAAGCATTATCAAAACCACTTATAGTAAAGGGTTTTCCGCAAGGATGTTCGAAGTTCGCATGCCCTCTTCTCGAAATAACGTGACCTGATTACTTTTCTATCAATAACGCCATTGTTTCAACCGTTGTGTAGCACAACCGTGTGCCGGGCCACTATGCATGAGGTTCGAAGTTCGAGTCCCAGAAAACACAAAAAGTTTTTTTTCACGGTCCCATCTCTCGCGAACGTTTGAAAAACATCCGAGAGTATTGCTGTCACAGTTGTAATGTCGCAGCTGAGAAAGAAACTCTTATCCACTTTTTATGCGCCTGTCCGGCACTAGCTAGGACCAGACAACGAGTTTTAGGAAAACCCTTTTCAATTCCCTTGAGGAAGTCTCAGAGAGAAACCTTAAAGATTGAATAATCTTCTTAAACTCCACGGATTGGATCTAGAGACCCCTCACCAACACACTTTCACATCCAGGTACATGAGTTTTATGGTATCAAAACCGCAGTGCTAATTGTGTTTCTTCTTTAAATTTGTTCAATTTCGATGCGTTGTTGAAGCGGGTAGCTTTTCACGATTAACCGTTGTCGCAGAATGACAACGCTGTCATTTAAAACATACATAACTACAATCGGTTGTCAATGTTCAGGCATGGTTATTGAAAGATCCTGTATAACTACAGTAGCTTTACCAACTCTCTTTACAAAATTAGAAGTTTCTAAATCAACTTCCTTCTGACACTATTTTTCTTGCCATTTCCTTCATCATTTTCTAAAATAGATTAAAGAAAATTTCCAATTAATTCATTTTCATTAACTTATTATCACAGTTGTCAATAATTACACAACAAACACATTGATTCCTACACCAGTAAGCTTGTCGAACAAGACCTTTGTTCACACAAATACAATCCTTCAGTACAATATTCTTTACTGTCCTCAATCCCACAACTCACTCGAGGCGAATTAAAAATGAATGCATTCCTCGGGCTCCATACTGCACTCTTGCTGTCGCAATATCCCAGGTGACGTTTCCCAAAGACCTCCTTTCGAATATCCCTCCCCATCCTTCCTCAAAATGAATAAAACTGACAGGATACCGAACTGACAAATTCAATTTATTACCCGACTGCATGCGGGCATGTGCATGTGCTTAAAAGTGTTTACGGCGACATGTCAGTGCCACACCTTTGATTGTACTCCAGGCAGCATCGACACTAATTTGCTTTTCCTTCTTGTTTGTCTCTTGCAGCACGACCCAGAACAATGCACACCCGGTGGTGAGGATGGCAACTACATCATGTTCGCCCGTGCCACCTCAGGTGACAAGCGCAACAACAACAAGTTCTCTCCGTGTTCCCTGAAATCCATCGAACCCGTCCTCAACGCCAAGGCGCGCAGCGTCAAGGGCTGCTTCACCGAACCACAGACGTCCATTTGCGGCAATGGTGTCGTCGAACCGGGAGAGCAATGTGATTGCGGTTGGGAAGAGGACTGCAAAGACAGCTGCTGTTTCCCAATGTCTCGACACGCGAGGCTCGATGAGCGGCCCTGTACCTTAACTCCGCGTGCCATGTGCAGCCCCTCACAGGGACCTTGCTGTACCACAGATTGCAAATTGAAGTTCGGTGACAAGTGTCGCGATGACAATGGTTGCCGCGATCCAAGCTTCTGTGATGGACGTATGCCGCAGTGTCCGCCATCAGTGAACAAGCCCAACAAGACCATCTGCAACAAGGAATTCGTGTGCTATATGGGCGAATGTACGGGCAGCATATGCCTGGCCTATGGACTGGAATCATGTCAATGCATACCGGGTCCCAGTGACCCGAAAACAAAGTCCTGCGAACTGTGTTGCAAGCAGCCGGGCGAAGGACAATTCTGCCGCAGTTCCTTCGAATGGAACGAACCGCCATTCGATGTGCCAGATATGTTCGCCAAGCCAGGAACGCCATGCAATGACTACAATGGGTAAGTAGCTTAAGGCTCCTCGCTGGCGCCCTCCTCCACACTGTTAAGTTAATAAATCCACTTTCTTATTGCAGATACTGTGATGTTTTCCAGAAATGTCGTGAAGTTGATCCTTCCGGTCCATTGGCCACGCTGAGAAAACTTCTGTTGTCCGAGGAGAGCATAGCATCCTTCAAGAAGTGGATACAAACCAACTGGTACACGGTGGCTCTGGCCGTGCTCGGAGTGTTCCTTTTGCTGGTAAGTAATGGAGTTGCATTATACCACCGGCCACCGGGGTGGCGGCGGTGGTGGCGGAAATCTCCTTTTATAGGATTTTGTTGTCGGATTTCCGGTTCCCCTACATGGTTATCCGGTTATCCCTTTCCTTATCCTTGTTCTTTTCTTTTCTGGAAATTTATTTGTTTTCCGATTGAATTTTCTTATCCTACTCGTTGGTGTTTTTGTTGTTGTTGATGATGATGCTACCAGTTTGTGCGGGTTATTGGCCAAATGGCGAGAGACGTCGACGACGACGGCCACGATTGTGAGGCGAACAGTGTACCAAGGAGTAAGTTGTGTGTGTATGTGTGTTTATCGATGGGGATAACTTGTGGTTGTCTATCATGTATATCGCTAGCTACGGTTAGTTTAGAGATAAGGCCGGCAAAGGAGAATCATGACGATGGTTATGATCGTAATGGAGAACATTGAATGTGTTCGGTGGAGTGTGGCAAATGGAGTTTTACCTCCCATGTCATCTTGTAGGTCATGTAGGGCGGAATAGATGCCCGTGCCGCATTGTCGTTTATTATGTGCCACTAGAGTTGTGTTCATGATGTTCATTGGTAGTTTATTAGGTCATTGTTGTCGTTGTCGTATTATATTTTGGTGTATACGCATTGTTAGAGCTAGTTAAGATGACTTAACAATTTCTGGGTAGGTTAACATCACCACATACTGGATACATATTGTAGGGGTTGTGTTGGGACCACCCTTCAACTGTCATTGCTATTCATTGCCAAACTGACTCCACTTAGAGCAAGAGTGGGTTCCTTTGTACTATTTCAGTTATTATGAGATATTATTATATTTTTAGATTGCGTTCTGTGGCCACTTATGATTTCTTCTATCAAGTCCATCAGCACAAATATTATAGACTCATCACATGTACTTTTCTATTCGTTGTCATCTGTTTTTCTTTCACTTCCTCTAATGCCGTGTTCGACGAAAGTAACTTCCTACAATTAAAGAACGATAAATTCTAGATTGGGCTCCGAGCTTGGACTTCTGAGAAATGTTGCTTCCAACGAGAACAAGCTTTATATGTTCTTCATTACTTAGAACTTTGCTCTTCAGAATTAAACACCAGAGATGAAATGAAAAGAAAGTGGATACGAAAGCATTATATTAAAGATTTCAAAGAAATTAGAGTGTCCTTGTATATTTTGAATCGAGGTTGAAAATAGATTTCTGAATTTTCTGAGAAGGGCAAGTTGTTCCGGGTTTGTGTTTTGTGGATCGATTCGTCACAATAGAACAAATAGATGAGCAGGAGACAACTATAGTTTTCGTCTAAAAATTGGCGGAAGTATCAATGAAGCAGGTTTAACTTGGATACTTACTTGTTCACCCCATGAGCGATATAGGGCATCAATGTAACTGAAACCTGTACCCTGTAACAAAGTCCGCGCGATTTATCATCTTATTTGGAGTTCTGCAACGCGCTTCGGGCTTGATTTCTCCTCTAATGTTCTGCGCCACGTTTCCTAAAAGTGACCCATTCCTCTGCATACTTACTTTACTTACTTATGTCCTGTATCCCCTTGTGGGTCCTAGGGCCTCTACTACTACGGTTTCTGGTAATGTGTCTGAGTTCTCCCCAACTTTTCCCTAACTGCCGTGCCTCCTTCTCGACTGTTCTGCGCTATGTTCTCCTCGGACCGCCAGGTCTTCTGCCATCCTGAGTTAGAGGGTTCCATTGCATAGCATGGTTCGCTATGGAACTGTCACCCTTTCGGAAAGTGTGACCAATCCACTGCCACTTCCGTCGTTGGATGGGTGTGCCTATTGGTTCCTAACCCGTTCTCTCGTAAAGGTGTTCGTTAGAGATACGATTGGGCCAGAAAATCCTTAAGATATTGCGCAGGCACCTAATAACAAACGTTTGCAGCTTTCTGGCGATAGTAGTGGTTACTCTCCACGTGCTGCAACCATATAGCAGCACGGATTCAACGTTGGAGCGCAACAGTCTTATTTTGGTGCTCAAACTGATTACATTGCTTCGCCATATTTTGGACAACATCCCGAACGCGGACTTTGCTTTGGCGATCCTGTTGGCTATATCCAGTTCGGCTCCACCATCGGTCTAGACAATACTCCCAAGATACTGGAAATCCTCTACTCTCTCTACCGGTTGTCCAGCAATGCATATTTGAGCCGATGAGTTTGTTCCAAGGCTGATAATTTTAGTTTTTGCCGTATTAATTTTCAGCCCGACGACACCTGCCTCCCTCTCCACATCTGCTGTCATTTGGTGGAGGTCCATAATTCTGTGGGAGAGTAAGCATACATCGTCAGCGTAGTCAAGATGTTTCAGTTGAGATGTAAGAGTCCATCGAATTCCTCCCTTTCCCGTCGACAAAGCTGCATGAAGCACATCGCTAATCACCAATAGGAATAATATTGGTGAAAGGATACAGCCTTGTCTTACCCCACTTTGGATTTCAAATTCCTCAGACAACCTTCCCCTGTGCAGAACGTGACATTTGGAGCCTTCATATGTAGCTTTGATAATGGCAATTAGTTTATCGGGAATACCTCGCAGGGTACCCTTACGCAGGGTAAGGAACGCCAAATAAACTCCCTGTTGACACTATCGAACGCCTTCTCAAAATCGATGAACAGCAGGTGCAGTGGCGATCGATATTCAACACACTGTTCGATGATAATCCGCAGGGTGTTGATGTGGTCGGAACAAGAGGATCCAGAGCGGAAACCTGCTTGTTCGGCATCGAGTGTGTCTTCGAGATGTTGTTTGATTCGCTCAAGGATGATTTTAGCTATTATCTTAGCTACAGCAGGCAGCACGCAGATACCCCTCCAGTTTCCGCACTCCATTGGATTTCCTTTCTTAGGAAGCTTGACGATCATTCCTTTTTTCCACTCGTTAGGAAAGCTCTCAGCTTCCCAAGCTCTATCTATAAGTGGAAGCAGAAGCTCAGCCGATGTTGTGGGCGCTGCTCGTAAGAGCTCTGCTGGAATACCGTCAAGTCCTACCGCCTTGTTGGTTTTGAGTGCCTTGATCGCGGTAATGATCTCATCTTTACTGGGAGTCGTGGTGCGTATTCGGAAGCTTCTCACCTCGGGCATCTCAGTCTGATTTGGGAGCATATCGCTAGCGAATACGCTGTTCAAAACCGTAGCAAAATGCTCTTTCCATCTCTTGAGCTGCTCCCCATCCGAAATGAGCAAGGAGCCGTCTAGGCTTTTCACTGGGTGTTGGCTGGAGCTGCGACCACCTGTTAGCTCTTTCGTGATTCTGTAGACGGTCCTGCTGTCGCACCTCCGTGCTGTTTCTTCTGCTTCTGTAGCCAGCGCATTGATGTATTTGCGCTTGTCACATCGCACGCTACGCTGAACTTCTCTCATCTTCATGCGATATAGGGACTCTAGCTCGCTTCTCCCTTCTGCTGGGGTAGCTGCAACGCGAGCTTTCAGCTGTTTTCGTTCGTCAATCCGTCTCCAGGTATCCTCGGAAAGCCACGCACTATGTCTTCCCTGCGATCGACCGACAATTCTTTCAGCACACGATGTAAAAACATTTTTCACAGCACACCAATGGTCTTGGATGGTTGCGGGCATTGAGCTGCTGATTGCTTCCACACCTTGCGAAAAGTGCTCCCTTAATTGTTGGCGCACTGAAGGATCACTAAGTCTATTGATGTTGAGCCCGGGCATTCTTGTGTTGTCGTGGGATCTTCGAACTGCAGCAGTGCGTAGTTGGAGAGTAGCTATCATAAGATGGTGATCACGTACTATCCCCACATCTGCCTCTTGCCTGTTTCGGACGTCCAGGAGACTACTTCTAAAGCGGCGGCTGATAGCAAAATGGTCAATTTGGTTGGTAGTTGCTTGCCTGTCATTGGAAACCCAGCTGACTTTATGGCAGGTCTTGTGCTCAAACATGGTGCCACCTATCACAAGGCGGTTGGCATTGCAGAAATCCACAAACCTTTCGCCGCTGTCATTGCGGTTGCCTAGTCCATGCTTCCCGATTACATGTTTGAGCCCTACGTTGTCGTTGCCCACCTTGGCATTCAAATACCCCATCACTATGACAATGTCTCCATTTGGTGTTGTGTTGAAGACGGCGCTTAAGAGATTGTAGAAGCTCTCCTTTTCGTCCTCAGACGAACTATTCGATGGGGCGTAACACTGTATTATGGTGACGCGTCGTACTCTAGTCCGGAATCTGGCCGTCAAAATCCTATCACCATGAGGCTGCCAGGAAATTAGGCTCTTGCGTGCTGTTGTTGTTAGCAGTAGTCCAACTCCATATTCCCGCGGACTTCCGGATGGTCTTCCAGAATAGAGTAGTACAGTGTTACGCGTTGGAGACTGGTACTCGCCCGCTTCTAACCATCTTACTTCACTTACCCCCAAAATGTCCAATTGATATCGCATGAATTATTTTTCCAATTGGAGGAATCTGGCATTGTAAGGACCTTCTCTTCCCGAGTCGAGGAGCGTCTTTACATTCCAGAAACCTATCTTTGACCGGGTACAATAGCCAAAAGTCGTCAACATGCATAGTGTCGGTTTCTGTAGCGGGCAATATTCGGTAACGCAGGTTGCTGGCCCACGTTACCTAGCCTAGAATCAAGGCCCTTGACAAACCGCACTTACAATTTTGGCCTATGCGTATAAGGGTTTATACGTATAGTTGCCCGGGGACCACCACTAGGAGGTAAAGTAAGCACTTCATCACGAACTCGATTGTTGCGCTACTGGCCCAAGCCAAGTTTTGAGCAGTCAGTAGTTTCCCGATCAATCGCAATGCAGGTCCGGGTCATGTCTTCCCATCACTTGCCGAAGACAATGATGATATCTCCATCAGACGTTACATTATGTGCAGAAATTAGTTGGTTATAGCAGCGCTGTAAGCTGTTTGAGTTCCTTAACCCTATTAATTGTCAATACTCTATCGGCAAAACGCTTACAGGATATAAGCTCCTTAAGTGTGTCCAGCGCTGTAAGTTAACCTACACAGGGTTCCTGGTGTAGTATGAAGGCTTTACGCATTGGAACTCATCCACATTTAATGTACCTAGCTTAGCACTTTCCGGATGGAAACCTTCCTGGTCAAAATCAAGACCGGTTCTCATACTCCGGAAACCAAACTTTTTCCGGCCTTATTGGAGGTTTGGTAGCTGATTCGCAATCATTTCAATTTTCTAAGGGCAAGAGAGAATTGTTTTTAAAGAACTACAAGAAACTCGTCAAGTCTGGAAATGGTAAAACCTCATACATCTGCTCGGATATATAAGCCCCTGATTTTAGATTTAAAATAAAGGATATCTTTATGATGAGCTATCGAAATGGCTTTATATCAGTGAATGTAAGACCTTCGGTCGTATTAAAGTGGCTATCTTAGGCAAACACGAGCTGATTAACCTAAACCTTGCTTATTGTATTTGCCTTGCGTAGGGTATGGGCAAGTTTAGAGCTCTTGGCTAGATGCACAACAGCCAAACGAGCGACTGATTCCTTGAAAATCCATTTTGGCGTTATCTTTTCATCTTCTTCGCAGTCTGCCTAAGGGTGTCTTGCTTCCCGATTTACCAACAAGGATTCTACACAGGATTCTCTCGTTTCCCATTCCTGCCACATGCCCGGCCCATCTCAATCTGTGTGACTTTATTACTCTGACAATAATCGGCACTGAATAAATTTTTCCGTAATTATGTGCCTGAAAGCAGGGAAATGATTTTTGAGATTCCTAAAGTTCTGAAGCAGTAAAACAAAAGCCAAAATTTAAATGCCGAAAAGAGACTGTGTCATGAATTCAATAATAATATGATTAACATGAGTACCTTGTCGAATCTGGGACGAGATTATGAAGAGATGTTGAAACGTCCAGCTCAATAAGTAAATAACCATTAAGATCATCAATTGGTACGTTATGGCCTAAGTTAGATAGAACCGAAGTTATACTTACGCTTGCATTTGAGAAGCTCGTATATTGTATGTTTTTTTTATTTTATTCACCCTCACCTCTCAAAGATATCGCTATAAAAGCAAATCTATTATTAAAGAGTTCCTATAATTACTAATTCACTCTAATTTCTTTCACAGATCCTCAGCACGAAACTACTGGCCAAGCGTTCCAACTTAAAACTGAAATCGGTAACAATAATTCACAGTGCGACTACGGAGACCGTACGTCTACCTGAAGACAATAATGGCGTAATCGTCCACACAGCCGTTCGTACAAAAGTTCCCTTTAAGAAAAAGGTGCGCGGCGAACGATCTGTCAAGACAAAAATCATTAGCAAATCTGCTAACGCTATACCGACCAGTACCCAGAACAAATCACAGGGTATCTTCAATTCGAAGCAACAACGCGAAGGCGCTCTTAAGAAACCCCCACGTAAGAAGAATCGCGTCGCAGCGCCCATACCAGGAATAACCACCAAGTCTATGCCAGTGCCAGCGACCACCGCTACCGAAGATGTTCCTGTTGTAGCGAAATCCATTGAATCGAAATCAAAGTCAAAGGCAAAATCCAACAAAAAGCACAAGGAAATCATAGACTACTCGAACAACACTAGAATGGCGCCTAGCGGGCATACAAATACGTTTGGAAAAGTTCACAAGTGGCTGTTGGAGTCCCCGATTGTCTCACAGCCCCTGTCACATATTGAGCACTCTTCGAAGGTGCGCAAGGTTATGTCCAAGTCACAATCAACGCCCGAGCGACTTGTCCAAAAGTCGCCTCAGAAGACAAAGTCTGTGGGTAATCTTAGCAATGAAAAGGTTAAACTCCAGGTAGTCTACAAGCCGCCTTTCAAATTCTCGTTGCGACTGTCCAAGAATTCTGCGGTGAAGACGCATGTGATAGGAAGTAGCCTAAATAAAATGAAAAGAAAGGTCCGCTCCAGTGATAAAAAGCGGGTCAACGCCGCAGCAGTAGCACCAGATAAGGTGAGCAACGAAAGGGGAAAGCGCGCCGCACTTCTCCTACGCCGTAATGTAGAGGAAGACAGTCAAGTTCTGACAACCAGTGAACCCAACTATGAGACTCTAAATTCCAAACATCCCCCACCCCCCATTCCAGTTGATAGCCCACCTCTCTATGAGAATATGCAAGCATCTGGCGAAGGTTTAATCCCTGCCAATAGTCTTACAAAAGACCCCAAACCTAGTACATCGAAATCATCGGGACGCATAAGTCGCAGCTCCAGCAATACAAATCTCAGTGCCGCTCTTCCACAGCCGCACAGCTATAGTCGCAGCAATTCCATATCGAATCAATCCACGGCTGCAAAACACCCAGCCAGTCGCAAGTACAGTGACAACTCTGTGCACCTAAGTCGAAACTTCGGCAGCACTCAGAATCTCATCCACCCCAGTAGCAGTCAGACGAACCTTTCCAAGTCGAAGAAGCGCAGTAGTCTGAACCTAAAGACGTCGTCGTCCACAGCGGCCGCAGTCAATCTTCAACTGCCAACGAAACGCAGCAATTCGAATCTGAACCTGCGTCGAGAAAACTCCACAACGAATGACATTAAGACGCCATCACCGCAACAGCCTCCGCCCTTGAAGCGGAGCTCCAGCAACAACACCCAGCCAGTGCTGCCGCCGCCACCACAATCCATATCACCGCCGAATCGTGGATCAATAGCACGTGGCAGCTTCAGCAACATACCCCGTGCGAGTCTAAATATTGCGGCCAATTTCCAGCGCCAAGCGTCAACATCCGCCGCGTCCGCTTCTTCGAATTCAACTCAACCTAGTTGTAGCAGCAATACTAGTAATAGTCTAAATAGTTTTAGCAATCATCATCATAGTTTTAGTAACAACCGCCCCCCCACTGCCGCCTGTGATGACACCAATACCAATAGCAAACCGCGTCCATTCGAGTGGCTACAGCCTAGCGGTCCTAGTAGTCATAGTAACAGCAGCAACCATAATCAAATTAGGAGAGGTAGTCGCAGTAGTGCTTCTTCAGGGCATCACCATCAATCCCAGCATCAGCACCAACAACAACAGCAACAACTGCCCTCAGACCTGGAGGTCATGGTCTCTGATGTAGAGAATCTGGTTAGTTAGGACTTGTAGACTTCTAGTAGGTTTAAAGATTTTAGTTTTCTTTTTCTTTGGGCTTACGTGTAGTTGGGATTTTTGTTTTAGTTTCTGCGAATCCTTTAACTATTTTTTTTTTTTTTGGGGCACTGATAAAGCAATTTTAGGTTAGGTAAGCTATGCTAGCTGGCTGATGTTTGTAAGTGTAGGTGAATGGGCTTTTTTAAAAGAGATATTTATGTTGTTAACCAAGTCGATGCAATGTATAGATGTAGTACGCGAAATTGGGTAAATTGGAGAGCTTAGTGTCCTGCGAACCTAAGTCCTTAATATAGAGCATTTAGTAGTTAGAAACATTATCTTCTATAACTTCCTCTCAGAAAATGTGAGCCTACGTACAACACTGAGACAGCGTTACGAGAAATTAATTCCGCTTTTAAATACCTGGAGGCTGTAAGTTTCTGCAAATTTGACTTTAGGAAATAACAAAGGAGACTTTGAAAAAGAGATGGTCACGCCGTTAGCACCTTAGCGCATTCCTATCGATCCTTTCATCAAGTTCTTCGAAACATGGTAGTATCTGTATTATAAGAATAGGTCAGCTACCCCCTACCCTTCAGTGAGTCAATGATTTGTGATTGCATGTTAGCGAGGGCATGAGCTTTACCCATTTCTTTTTAAATGGCTGCCCCTTCTTGTCATCCCGCTTTTCTGGCACCAAAGCTCTATTAAAACATGCTTTTCAGTATTGCTTACTGCTTTCAGCATGGCATTTCTTCGTATGCCTATGATGTGCTCCATTTTTTCTGGCACTTCTGGGTATACTTTGCAGAAAAGAATATCTTCATTTTTAAATCTGGACAAAGCGTACAATGCGTCATCTGATATATCGCTACATGCTCTCAAAGTTATTCGGTTTTTTGTGTTACATGAATTTTGCCTCCCTTAACGTGCTCCATAATTTATGATCGAATTTATCCTTAACCCTCGAAACTAGAAGCAATCTTCACTTGCACTTTGGACTCCCACCGTATAATTTTCCCTATAGAAGCCATATTTTTGCAAGATTTTCTTTCTCGCCAAGAGTTGGTTGATGTCTTTGAATGAATCTAAGATTTTGCACATTGTATTTAAGATAGAAAGATTTTGGAAGGATTCATTCGGGCTTTTTGTCGCCTTCCGCCTTCTCGGTCGATTTCACTTTGATCGCAGTCACGCAATCTCACCACTCCATCCATCAATATGCTGAGGTCCAGTAATTAATAGCTAATTTGCACAACTGCAACTAACTTGAAACGCTACACGGCAACGTTGTTTGTCATATGAGCCGGTTTATTTACTTCTATTGATGATGTTCATGATCCGGTGGTAGATGAAATCCACCTTCTAGAATAAAGATATCTTTCCACTGAAAGCAGTATATGGGTAGCATTTCGTCCCAAAGCATTCACGTTTAGCTAGCGTAAGCAATAAAAACCACCAGAACGGCCTTTTTTTTTCTCCGACTGACTTCACTTTTATTTTCACTGCTTATTGATAAAGCATGGGAATACAAAGCATATGATATTCCGGAGACAATGGCTGACGGATAATCGCAATAGAACAGTTTTTAAGTGAATTTTTTCTTGCTTATAATGCAGTTTAGATTAAATGCATCAATTGTCCGAAATTTTGAACCAGCTACGCACAGATTTAGTTCTTCAGCTTCTTCAACAAATAAGTTATATTATCCACAAGTCTCTATCGCCGATAATAATTATAAGCTCCTACGGTGATTACTTTGAAATAGCTCAAATTAATAGTCGTATCATTTTTTTGTTTAATTGTCTAAATCTGGCTCTTAAATGTCGATTTTGAGCCGATCTTATACAACGAATATCGGTGCAGATGGCCCCTCTCTTCTAACCACGTTCTTCATTTCATTTGCAATAGCCGTTTCAAGAAGCTTTCACTTTTGAATTCTCTCTCCAACTACCCCTAATAAATAGACAGATATGTACTTAAATTAATTTTTCTAACAAAAATAACAAAAAATAAAATTATGTAATTTATATGTAATATGAATGTGTAATTATAAAATAACTGATGTGAAGTTAAGAATAACAAAAGTAAAAATGTTTGTGTCAATTAATTGTATGATGTTAACCTTAATTAATTGAGTTGAAATTTAATTTAACTATTTTCCTTTTATAATTTTAAATTTAATCATATATTTTCATGTTACAACAATCACCGTAACCATTTTGTTAAGTTTTGTAATATACCTTTCTCTTAAAAAAAAAAAAACTGAACTATAATTTACTTTAAAATTGTTTTCCTAAATTTTTATTTTATATGATAAACATAAATATTTCTATGTAAATTTCTAGATATTATATATTTCTAATAAAACAAAAACGAATCGAATCAACTAAAACTAAATAAGAGCAAATAAGATATTAAACTTAAAATTTAAAAATAATAATTATAAATATTAAAAAAAAAAAAAAAACTGCTGTGCTTATAAGGAATACAATTTTTGGCGTTTTAATTATTTTTTATCAAAATGAAAAACAAAAAAAAAAAAAAAACAAAATTGTATAAATGGAAAAATGGCCAATTATTTTAAATAAAATTAATATCTTAAGTATATTTTTTAACAAAATATGGAAATTCAAGTGTTTTATTTGATAAGTTGAAATGGATTACACTCAGTCAAAAAGGTATTATCGCTTACATTTCCCATTCCCTTGTTTAAATATAATGATATCCGTGTTCATGTGCGTGTGTTTACGTGAATAAATAGAGTTAGGCTTCCTGTATCCTTTCCTTCACACATCTACAATAGAGCAGGACAAGACAGAGTAAACTTTTAACACAAACTTTAGTGCGTTATCACCGTGCGAAGTTTATTTGAAATCTAATAAATGTCATATCATCAGGATGAAATCCTCTATCCCATAGCTATATAATTTCACAATTAACAAAAGAGGATTATGGGTTCTGCGTGTGGGAATGACACAATCAACATAGAACCTACATATTTATATGCCGGAAGTAGAATAGCTACAAATAGTTGCGGCTACGTAAAAGGATATGGATCTAGCAGGATGTGTGTTGGCTGTGAATTGTTTTTAATAGTTTATGTAAACAATTTGATATGATTTATTGTCCTATCGCTTTCAATTACTCTTGGGCACACAAACGGTTGTTGGGTGATAAACGAGTTTTCAGAATGGAAATTTATTTGAGGCCCATATGTGGTCTGGTCTGGTCGGAACTATTTTTGCTTTGATCTCATAAACATAATTGTGTGTGAATTTTAATAGATTCTGTTGGAGTGGTTTTGTTTATTCATGAGGTAGATACGTGTATCAATAGGCTTTTCACAATATTCTGTGGAATTATTTGAGAATGCATTAATTTTAATCAATTGCTTGTGATGCGGATAAGCTATAAAGATAATGACCTGGCACCCACATGCATTAGTCCAATGAAACCATTATATGCAGATATTTAAAATTAAACTTCACCAGGGTTGTACAGAATTGCAATAGTTAAATATTTCAAAAGCAATTTATAACCCACAATAATTATTTATAGTTATGCACTTTTGCAATCTTATAATACATTTTGTTTATACATAGTTTCATTTGACTAACCTGAAAGCACCTCATTATGGTTACATATAATCACTGTAAACATCAAATGCGCTAACAAAATTGTTACTAGAAATCAGTAATAATATTTATATTTATTACATTTATATTTATATTATTTCTCCATTCTTGCAATGAATTATGGCCAATGGAGACCGAGGGTAATACCTAATAAAATCATTAACAAAATAGGGGCCAGCGAAACATATAAAAATGGCCATCCAAGCGAGTCAGAGAACGATGAAGATAGTTACCCCATTCCTTAACTTTTTATGAATGGATATTTAATCGTCGCTTAGTAGTGTGATAACGAAGATGAACTGTGCACGAATTTGGCTTAATGAATTATAGGTTCCCTTTTTAATACTTGAGGACGAGGCATCTCTTGTTAACCTGATCGGCTGAAATATGCGTCTCAGAAGTCTAGCAAGAGCTCCTCAGCAGGAGGACGTGCGGCAGATGAATTCTCTCGATGGAATCAACGGTGACGTCTACAGACCAGCGGATACCTTACCGGAGCTACTTCAACATATTTGGAGCTGAGGTCTGTAAGGATTTTCAATACTACGTCAGGGTATTGAAAAAGAGATGGTGGCGAATGAACCCTTAATGGGCCAATGGGGGTTTCTGACATCGGTGTATCCGGCCTCATGTCCTAGGGGTACAAAAAAAAGGATCTAGCCCTCCAGGTTGGGGGTTGTGCCGTCGGGGTAACTTCCCTACCACGCCTCGGATACGGATGATCTTACTGTTGACGACCGATGCAAACGTAAAAAGGCAACGATCTTCGTGTCTGCACATGGAATGTTAGGTCCCTCTGCAAACCACGTGCAGTCGAACAACTTGCGGAGGCCCTAGAGTGTCTCAAAGCAGACATTACCGCCATCCAAGAAGTGCGATGGGATGGACCGGGCAAAAGGAGTATGAAAAACTGCGACATCTACTACGGCGATTGCTACAGACAAAAAGGACAGCGTCTATTCGGGTGCGGATTTGTTATTGGAGGCAGACTTAGGCAAGAAGTCTTGAGTTTCCGGCATGTGAACGAGCGCCTCATGACTATCCGTATCAAGGTTTAATTTGCCAACATTAGCCTAATATGCGTTCACGCCCCTCACGAGGAGAAGGACAAAGCGACAAAGGATGACTTCTACCAGCTCTTGGACAAGACGTGTGAGCAATTCCTTAGCCACGACGTTAAAATTATCCTAGGCGACTTTAACGCAAAGCTAGGAAGAGAGGAAGTCTTTAGTAGCGTGGTCGGAAAGCACAGGCTGCACGACAACACATCCGGCAACGGACTCAGGCTAATCGACTTTGCGGCGGGGCGAAACTTTGTCGTAGCTAGTACGCGGTTCCCACGTCTCGATATTCACAAAGGAACATGGCTCTCCTTTGATCGAAAAACCGGTAACCAAATCGGTCACATTGCGATCGACGCAAGGCACTCTTCCAGTATTCTGGGTGTCCGGACATTCCGAGGAGCCAACGTGGACTCGGATCACTACCTAGTTGTAGCCAAGGTACGGATGCGGATATCCAGAACGGAGCGAAATCAATGAAATACTATGAGGAAATTTGACGTCAGGCGGCTACAATCGCAAGAGACCGCCAGAACCGTTGCCGATCGTGTTTCTTCTAATCTCAATCTAAGTCCTATGCCGCCAGCAGCAAATGCGGAAGACCAGTGGATCAGTGGATCGTCAACAACGTGATAGGTCCTTATTAGTGCGGTTTCAGGCCTGAAAAGTCCACCATAGACCAAATATTCACACTACGGCAGATCTTGGAAAAAACCCATGAATATAAAGTCGATACGCACCACCTTTTCATCGATTTCAAAGTTGCCTATGATAGCGTGTATAGAGACGAGTTATACAGAGCCGTGTCTAGTCTTGACATCCCTGCCAAGCTCGTCCGTTTGTGCAGAATGACGATGGAGAACTCTCGCTGCTCTATCAAAGTCGGTAAGAACATCACCGAACCGTTCGATGTCAGGAAAGGTCTTAGACAAGGCGACGCGCTATCATGCGATCTCTTTAACATAGTACTTGAGAGAATTGTGCGAAACTCACAAGCCAACCCCGGAGGTACAATCTTCTTCAAGTCTGTACAACTACTCGCTTATGCCGATGACAATGACATAATCGGAAGAACTCAGCGGGCCGTCAATGAGGCATTTACGAGTATTGAGAACGAGGCAGCAAAGGTGGGTCTAGCGGTCAATGAAAGCAAAACAAAATATATGCTGTCTACAAAAAAGGACACCCAACATCGGCGTCTTGGACAGAACGCCATAATAGACAGATACAATTTTGAGGTAGTAAAGGATTTTGTCTACCTACGCTGTATGGTCAGCTCCGCAAATGACATCAGTGGAGAGATCACACGGAGAATTACTCTTGCCAATCGTTGTTTCTATGGGCTAAAACGGCAATTGAGTAGCAAAGCCCTATCTCGAACTACTAAGGTAACTCTTTATAAGACATTAATCATCCCAGTCCTGCTGTATGGCGCAGAGGCATGGGCTTTGACAAAACCGGATGAGGATGCCCTTGGTTATTTCGAGAGAAAAGTTCTTCGAGCGATCTTTGGTCCCTCTGCATAGACGGTGAGTGGAGGAGAAGGTACAATGCGGAACTATACGGCCTGTACAAGGACATCGACATATCCAGAAGAGTTCACATACAGCGACTAAGATGGCTGGGTCATTTAGAGCGAATGGAGCCCAACCTTCCCGCTAAGAAAGTCTTCGAATCCACCCCGGACGGACGGCGCAGTAGAGGACGACCTCGCGGTAGGTGGCGCAAACAGTGGAAGGGGACCTCAACCAACTTGGCGTGCGCAACTGGAGGCAGCTGGCTCGTAATCGTGCTGGCTGGAGAGGTTTGTTGGTTGAGGCCCAGGTCCACCCCGGACTGTAGCGCCATCTAAGTAAGTAAGTAAGTTTTTAATACTTATTTAAGAATAGTTTGAAAAGCTCAAATTAATTGAAAGTTTCTTTTATTAATCTTTGAACTGATTTTTTACTACTGTGTTTTATTAGATATATGATTAGCACATTTAATACGGAAAGTCAAACGAAGACTACGAAGACTGCCATGGAAGACTGGGATACGGCACCGGCAACCTTCCTAAGCACGGTATTTAACACGGTACTATCGTGTTAAATACCATGTTCATTCAACAAAGCCGACACCTGATCCCAGCTGTGATGGAGATGAAACCTAGACTGACTACCAATTAGTAGCCAGTTTCAGGAAGCCTCGGATAAAAGATTGCAAACTGATCCTGGGAGAGGCGACCGCTCAGGAACACGGTCTCCTGCTAACAGAAATTTTTACGAGGACACCAAAGAAAAGCAAACAAACAAGGGTCCCTGAGAAAATCAAGTGGTACAATCTGGACAAGGAAAAAGGCGAGCCTTTTGAAAAATTACCTCTCTCACATCATCAACGCAGCTGAGGATGAAGAATGCAGAGCACAAAATATGTGGCATTCCATACAGCGAACTTGCTTAAAGAAGGCCAAATCACTACTAGCAGCTTCAAAAGGCCACCACTAACACGCCGAAGAAACATGGTGGTGGAGTGATGAAGCTAAGGAAGTGATAAATGAGAAAAAAGCGGCTTTCAAAGCTTGGTCAAAGTGCCCCTCTAATAACAGAGACGAAAAAGCTCGCTTCAAAGTGGAATACCGATGTTGCAAGAAAAAAACGAAGAAGAAGTGCGCCCAGTTTCAAGCAGCGAGTACGGAGGACCTGTTTCGGGAGCTGGAGAAAATATCTTCCCGGTTGCTGGTGCAAATCAGGCTATTCAGGAACTGCGAATACACAATATGAAAAAGAGTGCAACCATCTTCAAAATAGCCGCCCAAAGAAGGAGGAATGCTCAGGAGATTCGCCAAAGTTCATTAACAATGCTCATGGCCTGCTTCTTGTGGTTGACGAAAAAATTCTGCAGAGGTGGGGGCAGTATTGTGAAGAGTTTTTGAATGAACAGTTTCCCCGGCTAAACTTTCCAAGAGCCACCCCTAACTGTGAAGAAATACCCGACAATACAGTCGAAGAAGTTAGTGCGTCGCTCATACTCCAAAAAACGGAAAGCGGTTGGGCCAGACGAGATGCCCTCTGAGTTCTGGAAAAAGATGAGAGACGTCGGGTTCAGATGGCTCAGAATTCTCATCTCCAAATTTGTGAAAGGGGATCCAATGCAGAATCAATGGAGGGAAAGTTACCTTCTCTCTGTATACAAAGGGAAGGGTGATACGCGAAACTGTGATAACTACCGTTCGATCGAACTGATGTCACACACCATGAAGATCGTTGAGCGGGTATTAGGTGGCCGACTGCGAAAAATAATACGGCTATCTGATGATCAGTGCGGGTTTGTCTCGGGTAAATCAACCACAGATGCAATCCAAAGTATAAGGATCATAATGGAAAAACATCGTGATTCCTTAAGGGATTTGCATATTGTATTGGTTGACTTTGAAAAGGCATTCGACAGACAACCACGAGATCTGATATGGGTGGCGCTAAGACATCGAGGGGTTCCAGAAACCTATGTACAGATGATCATGGACATGTACGAAGGAGCAAAGACAAGAGTAAGATGCCCCGCTGGAGTAACCGAAGAGTTCCCAATCAAAGTCGGGGTGCACCAGGGAAGCGTTTTAAGTCATTTGCTCTTTATTACAGTCCTTGATTATCTGCTTGAAGGTAAAGTGATGGACCCCAAGGTACATCAGTTTTATTCTTTGCTGATGATGGAGCCATCATAAGTGAGGATCCTACATCCCTGCAACGAGCACTTGGTGTGTGGGTGGACGTTTTGGAGAGAAATGGGTATCGCATTAGTTCAAAAAAGACAGAGTACTTGCACTGCCTATTCTCTGATCTAGTCAGGCCTATTCCAGACATTTATTTGAATGGAACAGTGCTTCCCAAGTGCGAAAAGTTCAAATATCTGGGATCTATGGTCAATAGCAAAGCAACTTGTGTTGACGACATCAATCATCGCGTAAGCGTAGGGTGGATGAAGTGGCGAGAAAAGTCCGCTATCTTCTGTGTAAGAAGGAAGGCTCTAAACCGCAGTTGTGCGTCCAGCGCTCACATACGGTTCACAATGTTGGACGATGTACAAAACGTATGAGAGTAAATTAACGGCACCGTGGCGTAAGTGGTTAGTGTATCGGATCACTACGCATGAGGTTCCAAGTTCGAATCCCATAAAATACCAAAAAGTTTTTTCACGGACCCACCTCTCGCGAGCGTCTGACAAACATCCGAGATTATTGTTGTCACGAAAAAGCTTCTCAAATAGCCGTTTGGATTCGGCATTAAACTGTAGGTCCCTTCCATTCGTGTGAAAAACATAACGCACACAACATGAGCGGTTGCGAGAAGCTAGGCCCTGGCACTTTAAAGAGCTGTTGCGCCGAATATTTGTATTTTCTCAATTAACGGCAGCTGAGATGAAGAAGCTTCGCATGACAGCAGGAGTGACAAAGCTTGATCGAATAAGAAGTTCGAAGATCCGTGGAAACCCGCACGTCTAGGAAACCATCTTAGGAAAAATATAGCGCGTCCGGCTTAGCTGGTTCAAAGAAGAGATCATTTGAACCCTGTTAAAAAGGAAATATCAATTAACGTTCCAATGACATCGCGAGGCAGGAGGGACAGGCCTATAAACGCCTAGATCACACAAATGCGACGACATCGGTATTTCACTACCCTTAGTAACCGAGTGATACAAAATCGGGAGAACTGCCGATATTTTCTGAGGTCGAATAGGCGAAACCCAAAGGTGGATCAGTAGAAATGCGATGAAGTGGGAGGGTTGTGATCCCTTGTTTTCGGATCATAGCCTCGCCAAAATAGAAAGAAGAAGGAAACATTTAACAGGATTTACATTTTTTCAATCGCAATACTAATTATAACACAAAAGTCTCTTAAATCAACTTTGAATGATTTCAGTAAAAAATAATGAAAAGAATGTCTTACTTAAAAAATTACATGAAGGCAGTTTTCAAAACTGTTCGCACTTGTAGTGCATCAGATTCTGTCAACTTTGAATATGAGATTTTATTAACTTAGCTCAAAATTTAAAGCCCACAAATTGGTTATGGGGCCGGACTCCATTATTCATCTTTGTTGCAAACTAACGTACCAATCGGGTGGAAAAGCGAAGGGTATAATTTTTCTAGACTGTAAATAAACACACAGAAAAATGAACTTGAAATTCTTTGCCTTTGCACAACAATATTCGGATGCACAGAGCACAGGTTGCCTAGACTGCTATGAGGAAGAGGGATTCTGAAGACCTCGCAGCACTCATGACCAAAGACTACTTACTTAAGTAGTTTCACCATGAATCTTCTTCTTTCTTCTTCTTCCTTTTTCAGCGACGTTATGATCCGAAAATAAGGGATCATAACCGTCCCACTTCATCGCATTTCTACTGATCCGCCTGTGGGCTTCGCCTATTTGACCTCAGAAAATATCGGCAGGCCCGTCGATTTTGGATCACTCGGTTACTGAGGCCAATGAAATGCCGATGTCGTCGCATTTGTCTGAGCCAGGCGTTTATAGCCTTTCCTACATCGCAATGTCTTTGGAACGTGCATTGATGTTGTCTTTTTAACAGGGTTCAAATGATCTCCTCTTTGAACGTGGCAATACCAGCTAAGCCGGTTGCGCTCTATCTTTTGTATGATGGTTTCCTTGACGCGAAAGTTTCACCATAAATGGCATGACGCATTAACAATGCCTTCGAGCCGTAGGATGTAGCCGATCGACTACCACCTTCTCCTCTGTATAGTCATGTCTATAGGCTCTTGACCAATTCTTAGTATTACTCGTATTATATAATCTCCTACTACACCTATTCAGAATACTGATTCAACGTTGGCGGGGAACAATCGCAGCCTGGCTCTTTTTGTGAAAACATCGCTTTTCCAAATTGTCCAAATTGATAGCATTCCAATGCATCGTCAGCTTTCTGGGTTCTGCTACACACATCCAGCTCGATGTCACCATCGACGGCGAAGACCATGCTAGATATATTGTAGAATGCTGTTAACTTTCTTGACCTGCTGTCCGGCAATGTTGAGTCAATCGCGTCAGTTTGCAATGCTCATGGCTTGTGTGTTCCTCGTATTTGTTTATCTCGGCTTCCCTAAATGTGAACCATTAGATAGAGATTCATTATTATGTTTGAAGTAGGCAAATATCGTCAGCGTAGTTCAGATATCCTGGATAAGCTGTCATAGTTCATTTAGTTCCATGATTTCCCTCATTTACTTCTACCCGAATTGCATCGCTGATGGCCACTAAAAATTGATACTTATTGATACTCAGTATATTCAGTTTTTTTTTTTTTTTTGGGAGGTGTAATCTTCAAAAGATGAAATACAGCACGTACTGAGTAACCATGCGGGACTCTTACCCACTAAACCCCCTCTCATGACCGCCGCATTGAATCTATATTATGTGCATTATACTCCCAGCGACTGCGTCTCATGCCTCCTGGCTTTTTAACATTTCGCCAACGATGTTTTCTGGCGTCAGTGGCTGGCCGAGTTCACTCCTTAGTGGATTCCTTTCGTTGAGGAATCTCGGACATTGGAAAAACACGTGTTCTGCGTTTTCTATGCAGTCAGTACTCCCCGGGTAGTAGGGGCTATTGTCGTGTTTATACTTAAATAAGTACGAACGAAAACATCCATCCGTTGGGAACTGCGTTAAGTAAAAATCAAGTTCTCCATGGCGTCTATCAATCCATAGCTGGATCTGGTGTATGAGCGTATGAGTCCACTTACCTTTCTCAGAAGCATTCCAGCGTTCTTGCCATTCCTTTAGGGTTTCTGTTCTATGTAGACGGTTTGCGCTGGCCTCATTTCTTTCTCTTCTTGCACAGTACTAAAGTTGCTGTTCTACTGTCTATTGGGAGCATTCTCTCCATCGCTAGAAGTAGTGCGAATTGCGCAGCTAGCTCTTAATCCGCATATTGGGTACACAGATGTGATATGTGATCTGTATGTTTTGATTGCCATGGCCCCAGCCCAAATCGGGGCGGTGGCGTATAGCGCCGTATTGATATTGATCAGTCAAGCAATACATATACATATGTATGGCTTATTCAAGTATATCAAATATTTCATTGCAAATAGTGAATGGTGTTGGATGCATCTGCATAAGATGAACTGCCACCTAGTCACCATGGAATATATTTAACCTAGCCTAATTATACCTCACCGATTCAGCGTACGTGCTTTATTACCTCGTTCTAAATCGAATTTTATTTAATAAATTTACTTCAAGCTTTCTTGCAGATGTCTGACAGTAACGTCATAAAGCAAACTAAAATGCACAACCAAATGGAAGAATAAACACAACACATTCGCACCATCCCTTTAGACATTCATCAATTTCCATAAAAAGTTCTAGCTGAAAATTGTTTTTCACACGAATTTATCCAGCGCTTTACTGGCTCTGCTACTCCCCACTCAACAGTATGAGTCTGTTAATCCTGTTTAAAGTTTTCCCGGCATCCGAGCGTTGATGCGAGAGCAGGAAACTTCTGCGGATGTGATGCTAATAAGTCTTAGTGTTAAACAAACGATAACAAACGATAATGGTTGTTTCGTTTTAGGTTCCGGGGCAATTTTTGCGTTTTGCCACCATTTTTTATTTTGGTTGTATTTTTTAGGTTATACTAACAAACGTGCCTGCGAAAACTTTGCCCTGCGTTGTTTCGGAGCAAAGTTATGCAGTTCTTTTTATTTTTTTTTATGCATCGGAAATTTGTTGACTGCAGCAGCGAATAGTCGCAGGAAGACTACCTATGTCGAGAAATAGGACCTGGTAATGTATTGCAGATTATTGTTCTAGGTTTTAATAGGAACAACATACAGGAGTACCTCGAGTTACATCACTAATTGGTTCCACGGAAACGCGTAAGCTTAAATCGACCTACATAAGTGGGGGAAAAAAAATACAACAAACTGAAAGCAATGCCTTAAATTTAATTCATATTAACATCATCGCCTACCAATAAGACTTGTAGTTCAGCGTCTTCAACTTGCTCTGCTTCTACATTATTAGCCAATGTTGCTTGAGAAGCTTCCAACGTCTTCTTTGTTTTTGTACAGATCTTTGTAACAAGATATATTTTCGGAAACCAAATGTTGTCGCTTCTCATTTTATTCGGATCATTTTCAATATATTCAAGTGCCTTTCCATGTAATCTGAAAATTCTGCTATTTTGAAGTGAATACTTACTTACCAGCATTTTCAGAGCTTGCATCCGCCTTTTCTGAATCTTCTAAAATTTCAATTAATTTGTCAATGGAAAGTGGTTCTTCTTGGACGTGAATTAAATCTGTTATCTATACATATAATAAAACTATAGAGTTTTTCTTTTGTTACCTAATGGCGTGAGAACCGCAGAGCAGATTTGGATGAAACTTTTTTTGAAATGTATCTTAAGACTCCGGGAAGGACATAGGCTATGTCGTCTTTTGCCCAGCTTACGTTTTGGGAGCGTTTTTGTAGTTTTTATTTATTTATACTGACTTTACTACCTTTAACCTCCTATTACTCGGATAATTCATAATCAATACAAAAAAAAAGAGTACATAATGGGGTCGGCACTTCCCTTAATATTTTAAGCTATCCATCAGCTTTCTGCTTCGTCTAGAAGCTGAGGTACAGACCAAAATCGAACATTATCAAATTAAATTTACTTTCTCAAATCTAAAGAAATTAACAACGATTGTTCCTGATCGTTGTTCGGCTGGGGTGGTAGGCGCACATCGAAGGCACATTCACTTCAACAAATACTGTGTGTCGTTTTCTCTGTTAGATCGGAACGAAAGAGAAGTATGCGCACGTGTGGTGGTGTAAATACAAATTGAGTGCAAGGGTATTCTCAGTTTTTTTTTTTTTTTTTAAGAAACACTCCATTTGATGTGAGTAAAAATTGTTTTCGTCAAGTTTAATGAAAATCTGTTACTCACTCACATAATGTTGAAACTTTATACATAGTTGATGTTTCCCCTAAATGAGTGTACATATGTATGTATCATCTTGCACTGTCCTCAATAGAATCTACGTGGAATGTTATTTTTTGTTTGATAATATTTTAGAGAATGTTGGTTTTTGAGACGACGTAAACGGGCCTCGGATATTGCCAAACCTGGTAAGCCAGGGCATCCTTTGGAGCCAGGCATGAAGGGTGTCAGTATGCGAGCATCTGGTGGTCGGCCTGTCCCGCTCGGCAGCCGGCCGGGTCAAACCCGAAATGGCTACGAGCCTCCCGTCAATGGTCTCGCGAACCATTACGGGGGTCAAGACGTGAGCGCGCTGTGCACCGATAGGGGCACAGATGGACTCTCTGAGATTCGACAACGGCATCGACTTAAGATAGGCACATGGAACGTCTCATCGCTCACAGGGAAGGATCTTGAGCTTGTTGGGGAGGCTGTTAAAGGTCGACTAGATAGAGTTGGCGGCTCTTCAACAAAGCAGAGAGGTTCTAAAACTGTGGACCTTCCGGGTGGGTGGAAGCTCTTCCTGACAGGAGTCGCACCCTCAATGTCTGCTCGGGCGGGAGTGGGGATACTCACAAGTCCCAGGTTGACAGACAGAGTATTGGAGTGGATACCATTAGGAGGGAGAGTTGCGATCTTAAAGCTCAAGCTTGAAAGATCAACTCTGGCATTGGTGCAGGTGTATGCACCGAACCTTCAGTCAGAGTACGCAGCTTTCTTAGATGAAGTTGATGTTGCCCTTGAAAAGGTTGCAGATATGGATTCTTTTGTCCTGATGGGTGACTTCAATGCTCATGTGGGTGTAGATGTTATGACATGGGGGAGTGTGATTGGGAGGAACGGTGATCCTGATCAAAACGCGAACGGAGAGAGGTTGTTGGATTTTTGTTGTGAAAATGGCTTATCCATCATGAACACTATCTTTCCGCACAAAGACATTCACAAATACACGTGGTACCGTCAGAGTCTTCAGCAGAAGTCGCTGATCGATTTCTTTGTGGTACCACCGTGTCTGAAGGGAATGGTCTGTGATGTTCGCGTATTGAGAGGAGCCGAACTGTCAACTGATCATCACTTAGTGCTGTGCAAATTGTATCTTAGCGAGAGAGCGCCTCCCCTACCAAAGCGTAAACCAAGGATGGTTACACGCATACGATGGGAGAGGTTACAGGACGATGAGATACGGGAGACATTTGCGCGGCAAACATCTGAGAGGTTTGAACGAATTCCAACTGTTCCATCAAATGTAGAGGAAGAATGGCAACTGTTTTCAACAGCGGTTATTGCCTCTGTGGGAGATGTTTGTGGAGTGAAGCGGCTTGGTGTGGCGGCTGGTGGTGAGAAAAGAACTGCTTGGTTTAAAACGCCCGGAGTTCAAGAAACCATCAGAGAGAAGAAGAGAGCCTTTAAGGAGTGGATTCACTTGGGAAACTCCGATTCTCGAAATCGGTACGCTGAGGCGCGAAGAACTTGCAAATTAGCTGTGAAAACAGCGAAAGAACAGTCCTGAAAGGAGTTTGGCAAGAAATTGGAACGTGACCACAGATCTGCAAATAAGATGTTCTGGCAGACCGCCTGCCGACTCAGAGGAAAAAAGTTGAATATCGTTGAAGGAGTCAAATCTAAAGACGGTACACTTTTTTTTTTCCAATGAGGAGGACATCTTACGCAGATGGAGCGAACACTTTTAAGAATTGCTCAATCCCGAACAGGGCACCGAAGATGACAGACCTATGGTCGAGAGTAGGGCTCAAAGTAGTCCTACGGTAGAGGAAGTAACTTTGGCGATCAAAGCGCTAAAAGTTGGCAAATCTGCTGATGTGGATGAAATTCGGCCAGAAATGCTCTAGGCTTTAGGTAAAGAGGGAGTGCAATCGCTCTCGCGTGTCATAAAAGTGTCCTGGGAATGCGGTGAAAGACCTGGTGATAGTCCCTCTTTTTAAAAAGTGGACAAACGAGATTGCGCCAACTATAGGGGTATATCTCTTTTAAGTCTCCCTGGAAAAGTCTTCGCTAAGGTACTAGAAACGCGTTCCAGAGGTGTGGTTGAGGACAGTTTGGGGGATAAGCAGTGCGATTTTCGTCCCGGTAGAAGCACAACGGACCAGTTATTCACTCTCAGAATGGTTCTTGAGAAGGCCTGGGAGTATGCTAAACCTGTCTGTTTGTGGATTTAGAAAAAGCATATGATAAGGCTCCTCGGGGCAAACTCTGGAGTGTTCTGCAGGAGTATGGGATTGATGGTTCCCTGTTAAAGGTGATTCAGTCTTTATATACAAATTGTAGAAGCTGTTTTCGAAAAATCGGTGTTAAATCAATGCATTTCACTATGAGCGTTGGACTCCGCCAAGGGTGCATTTTGTCAACTCTCCTCTTCATTGTATATATGGATTGGATGTTGCAGCGCAGCCGTGGCGGGGAATGTTTCAAAGTGGGAGACCTAAGGATTAGTCATCTGCTCTTTGCGGATGATTTGGTCCTCCTTGGATCCTCTCAAATCGAACTTCAGCACGCACTCGAAAGGTTTGTAGCCGTTTGTGATAATGCTGGAATGATGATCAACGTGAACAAGTCGGAAGTAATGGTCGTTTCCAAAAAAAAGCCCATTCAGTGCACTCTGCATGTTAGTGGAGTCCCACTGAAGCAGGTGGAGAAGTTTAAGTACCTCGGGGTCCTATTCACAAGTGATGGGAAGAGCAATGCCGACTTATCCTGAAGAATTGATCAGGCTGGATCAGTTTTGAGAGAACTTGGCCAATCTGTTATAAGGAAGGCCGAACATAGTGTTCAAGCTAAGCTATCAGTTTTTAACTCGGTGTATGTTCCAACTCTCACCTATGGTCATGAAATTTGGGTAGTGACCGAAAGAATAAGATCGCGGATACAAGCTGCCGAAATGAGGTTCCTTCGCGGTGTTGCTGGAATAATTTGTAGGGATCAAGTGCGCAACACCAGAGTACGCGAGGCGCATAATGTTGAGCAGCTACTTCTCCGAACGGAACGATCTATGCTTCGATGGTTTGGTCACGTAGTGCGTATGGCCCCAGATTGGCTTCCAAGACGTGCTATGGTTGCCGTGCCATCCGGTGGGCCAAGAAATAGATGGTTGGACCGAGTCCGACATCTCTCCTGGAGCCGTCTAAGGATTCCTCCTGATGAGTTGGAGTCAATGGCGGAGAATCGAGAAGGATGGAGAGTTCACCTGAGCATCCTACTCCCGCGATCCTCATGAAGGATTGGCGGGCCATTGAAAATGTATGTATGTATGTACAAGTTCGAATCTGAATTTGAGCCTCTTTTGGCGTTCGGCTTGCACCTCGCAATAAACGGATTTACTACAATCATATCCGAGGTCAGTGGGCCAATAGCCCGAGGAGAAATTACAATTTTACTTTTCTAAAGGTCGGTCGTTATCCTTGAAAGCTGTTCCAACGATTTTGATCAAATTCTATATTTGAGTTAGGAGATAACTCTATGTAAAAAAAAAAGGATCTGGCCCTCCAGGTTGGGGGTTGTGCCGTCGGGTTAACTTCCCTACCACGTAAAAAACCTTTGGTTACGAAGCAACCAACAGCCTCGGATACGGATGATCTTACTGTTGACGACCCATGCAAACGTAAAAACGACAACGATCTTCGTGTCTGCACATGGAATGTTAGGTCCCTCTACAAACCACGTGCAGCCGAACAACTTGCGGAGGCCCTAGAGTGTCTCAAAGCAGACATTACCGCCATCCAAGAAGTGCGATGGGATGGGCCGGGCAAAAGGAGTATGAAAAACTGCGACATCTACTACGGCGATTGCTACAGACAAAAAGGACAGCGTCTATTCGGGTGCGGATTTGTCATTGGAGACAGACTTAGGCAAGAAGTCTTGAGTTTCCGGCATGTGAACGAGCGCCTCATGACTATCCGTATCAAGGTTTAATTTGCCAACATTAGCCTAATATGCGTTCACGCCCCTCACGAGGAGAAGGACGACGCGACAAAGGATGACTTCTACCAGCTCTTGGACAAGACGTATGAGCAATGCCCTAGCCACGACGTTAAAATTATCCTAGGCGACTTTAACGCAAAGCTAGGAAGAGAGGAAGTCTTTAGTAGCGTGGTCGGAAAGCACAGCCTGCACGACAACACTTCCGGCAACGGACTCAGGCTAATCGACTTTGCGGCGGGGCGAAACTTTGTTATAGCTAGTACGCGGTTCCCACGTCTCGATATTCACAAAGGAACATGGCTCTCCTTTGATCGAAAAATCGTCAACCAAATCGATCACATTGCGATCGATGCAAGGCACTCTTCCAGTATTCTGGGTGTCCGGACTTTCCGAGGAGCCAACGTGGACTCGGATCACTACCTAGTTGTAGCCAAGGTACGGATGCGGATATCCACAACGGAGCGAAATCAACGAAATGCTGTGAGGAAATTTGACGTCGAAAAGCTACAATCGCAAGGGACCGCCAGAACCTTTGCCGATCGTGTTTCTTCTAATCTCAATCTTAGTCCTATGCCGCTAGCAGCAAATGCGGAAGACCAGTGGCAGCGTTGCCAAAAAGCCATCAGAGATGCCGCCTCTGATGTACTGGGTTTCTCTCGCCCACCACAACGAAACCCCTGGTTTGATGAGGAATGCCGGCAAGCACATGCAGCAAAACAAGAGGCGTACAAAGCGGCGCTGCATAGAAGGACTAGAGCTGCTTACGAGCTCTACGTGCGCAGGAGAAAAGAGGAACATCGACTTCTCAGAAAGAAGGAAAAAGAGCATGAGAAGCGCTCGATCGTGGAGATTGAGAGACTTTATTGCAGGAATAATGTTCGAAAATTTTACCAAAGGGTAAAAAGAACATGCCAGTGTTTCAAAGCCAGAACAGAAGCCTGCAGGGACGAAAATGGCAACATAGTAGTAGAATCGCAGTCGGTGCTGAGGATATGGAAGGAACACTTCTGCAGACTGTTAAACGGCGATGATGACCAATATTCCGCTGTCAGGCAGAATGAGCCATTCAACAGTGACGATGGCAGTCAAAATTCCCGTCAACCCGATCATAATGAAGTGAGGATAGCGATATCTAAACTCAAATCCAACAAAGCTGCTGGAGCCGACGGCCTTGCCGCTGAACTCTTCAAGGCAGGAGGAGATGAGTTGGTAAGGAGCATGCACCAGCTCATCTGTAAAATCTGGTCGGACGAAAGTATGCCCGATGAATGGAACATCAGCATCGTTTGCCCGATCCTGAAGAAAGGAGACCCTCTGAACTGCGCCAACTACAGAGGTATAAGTCTCCTAAATATCGCATATAAGATCCTGTCTGCCGTACTATGTGAACGCCTAAAACCGATCGTCAACAACCTGATAGGTCCTTATCAGTGCGGTTTCAGGCCTGGAAAGTCCACCATTGACCAAATATTCACACTACGGCAGATCTTGGAAAAAACCCATGAATATAAAATCGATACGCACCACCTTTTCATCGATTTCAAAGTTGCCTATGATAGCGTGTATAGAGACGAGTTATACAGAGCCATGTCTAGTCTTGGCATCCCTGCCAAGCTCGTCCGTTTGTGCAGAATGACGATGGAGAACTCTCGCTGCTCCATCAAAGTCGGTAAGAACATCACCAAACCGTTCGATGTCAGGAAAGGTCTTAGACAAGGCGACGCGCTATCATGCGATCTCTTTAACATAATACTTGAGAGAATTGTACGAAACTCACAAGCCAACCCCGGAGGTACAATCTTCTTCAAGTCTGTACAACTACTCGCTTATGCCGATGACATTGACATAATCGGAAGAACTCAGCGGGCCGTCAATGGGGCATTTACGAGTATTGAGATCGAGGCAGCAAAGATGGGTCTAGCGGTCAATGAAAGCAAAACAAAATATATGCTGTCTACAAAAAAGGACACCCAACATCGGCGTCTTGGGCAGAACGCCACAATAGACAGATACAATTTTGAGGTAGTAAAGGATTTTGCCTACCTAGGCTCTATGGTCAGCTCCGCAAATGACATGAATGGAGAGATCACACGAAGAATTACTCTTGCCAATCGTTGTTTCTATGGGCTAAAACGGCAATTGAGTAGCAAAGCCCTATCTCGAACTACTAAGGTAACTTTTTATAAGACATTAATCATCCCAGTCCTGCTGTATGGCGCAGAGGCATGGGCTTTGAAAAAACCGGATGAGGATGCCCTTGGTTATTTCGAGAGAAAAGTTCTTCGAGCGATCTTTGGTCCCGTCTGCATAGACGGTGAGTGGAGGAGAAGGTACAATGCCGAACTATACGGCCTGTACAAGGACATCGACTTAGCCAGAAGAGTTCACATACAGCGACTAAGATGGCTGGGTCATTTAGAGCGGATGGAGCCCAACCTTCCCGCTAAGAAAGTCTTCGAATCCAACCCGGACGGACGGCGCAGTAGAGGACGACATCGCGGTAGGTGGCGCAAACAAGTGGAGAGGGACCTCAACCAACTTGGCGTGCGCAACTGGAGGCAGCTGGCTCGTAACCGTGCTGGCTGGAGAGGTTTGTTGGTTGAGGCCCAGGTCCACCCCGGACTGTAGCGCCATCTAAAGGAAAAAAAGGAAAGGATAACTCTATGTAGATGGGGTATAGGTTTTTTTTTTTTTTTAATTCGTACAATGGTTTTTTATTAGCAAGGATTTGAAATTTTTTTTATTTCATGACCGTTTCTCAATGGGTTTGGCTCAAAACTAATATCGAAGCAATATAAGGCATATGAACATACATGGCATACCAAAAGAAGTGAACCAATTTGCCCAAATTTTGTGATATTTTCCAAATTTGTGTTGCCTTAGGAAATAGGCATCCTACAAGAAATTATTTGTTTGCATAAATTGTGGTATTTTTTCATAGTCCTTCAGATTTTGAAACAACAAATCCAACTAACTTTGCCTTTTGACTAGTCTGGTGGTAGTTGTCATTTAGTACACTTTATGGGATACACACTATATGATAACTAAAAATACCCGGTTACAGGTTTGCTCGCATTTCGCAGAAAGTTTGAATTCTTGTAAATGGTTACTGTTTATGAACAGAAAATGTGAGACAGAGGCTCATGATGGTTGCATGAGGTAGTGATAATGTGTTCAATTACTGAGTGGGTCAGTTTGGGTATAATATTAACAGTACCTAAGATTGCCTTCTGTGGTAACCTTCCAGAGTTGGAAGTTTAAGGAGCTCCAGTCACTTAATCTGGATTTTGGTGGTTATTACGCACAACTTCTGCTATATGGCCATCTCCTTATCTTTTGTGGTAATCTCGCACAAAGTTGCAGTCTCCCCAACATTCTTGTACCTTTAACGAAGCTTCTGTGGTAATCTCCCACAGTGGGAGAATTCCAAAAGTGTTCAGATAGATCAACACAATTAGCGGAATCGATGTAGTTCCGTCCTTATGTCGCCACTTTTGCGGCCACAAAGTGAAATTTTATAATGTACATAAGTATGTGCAATTAACTGGCACGCCCACATAACACTAGTTTCTTGTTCTGATCACCTAACGGTAGAAAAATGGAGGGTTTTGGAGGAGGCATCTCTTTCTGATCACAAATGGATACGCTTCCATATTAATTTCCAAACTAGGGCTAGCAACAGCTACAAAAACCCTAAAAGTACAGACTGGGTTATGTTCACAGAGCTAGTAAGGAAACATCTTAAGGATGGGCCTATTCGCAGCTGCGACCCTCAAGATATAGATAAGGCGGTGGACAATTTAGGCAAAGTAATGAACATGGAATTTGAAAGGGCCTGTCCACTAAGAAAGAAGCCCAATAGGTCCCAACCTCCTTGGTGGAGCAAGGAAATCAACTCCAAGAAAAAACAGGTTAGACATTTCTACAACAGGGCCAAAGAAATAGGGGACGGTACTACATGGGATGAATATATGGATCGCAAGCGGGAGTTAAAATACTTAATTAGGCAATCAAAAAGAAAGTCGTGAAAGGAATTTTGTCAGTCCATTGCGGATACCAGTGAAGCTTCCAGACTTCGTAAGATGCTAGCTAAAGACACTTCTGTCCCAAGCTTCATCAACAAATCTGACGGCTCGTGGGCAGAAAGTAGGGAAGAAGTTTTAGAAACGTTAATTGAAGCTCACTTCCCAGGAAGTAGATCACCAATGGATTCTACTACTCATGGCTACTCGTATATTGGTAGGTCAATAGGGTACGACGTAGAAAATCTCATTACATGGAAGAATCTGCGATGGGCTATTATGTCATTCGCATCATTCAAGGCACCAGGCCCTGATGGAATTTTGCCAGCTATGCTGCAAAAAGCTTCAGCCAAGGTTAGAAACAGGGTTAGGGAAATTTTTAAACATTGTTTAAGGTCATGCTACGTACCAGTGGCATGGAGGGAAGTGCGGGTTATATTCATACCTAAGGCAGGTAAACCAAGCCACACTTCAGCGAAAGACTACAGACCCATAAGTCTCTCGTCATTCCTGCTCAAGACACTTGAAAGGCTTCTTGATATTCACATCAGAAGTAAGTGTTGCAACGGCTTTCTATGCAAAGCTCAACATGCATTATTTGAAGGGGAAATCGGTGGAAACAGCTTTACACGACGTAGTAGGGAAGATAGAAGCTAGCCTTCACTATAAGGAATTTACACTAGCAGCCTTCCTAGACATAGAAGGTACTTTCAATAATGTAGAAGGTAGGGCCATCAAACAGGCCCTGGAGCCTATGAATGTCGAGCATAGCATTACCAATTGGCTCTGCAATATGCTCGGCACTAGAAACATTAACTCCACTATCGGAAACAGTTCAATAAGAAAATCCGTTACCAGGGGGACTCCACAGGGAGGCGTTATCTCACCCCTCCTCTGGGTTCTAGTCATCGATGGGATACTTAAAGAACTAGGCAATACAGGTATAAGCGTCACTGTTTACGCGGATGACGTGGTGGTTCAGGGTAAGTTCCTTGATACATTAAGTGAAATGATGGAATCAGCTCTTAATAGTCTCGAAAAATGGCAGAGGTTCTAGCGGTACTTAAAGCTGCGGAATTACTTGAGATGGGATCAATATCCGATAAGAATATCGCCATCTACATTGACAGTCAGGCCGCGCTAAAGGCACTAGAATCTTACGTCACCAAATCTGAGTTAATCAGGAATTGCCGCACAATGCTTAGGGCATTATGTACGCAGAACCGAGTCAGATTATGTTGGGTACCTGGACACTGCGATATTGAAGGCAACGAGCAGGCCGACGCGCTGGCTAAAAGAGGAGCGGGGCTCCCACGTAGCGATATAATTGGTAGTAGTAAGCCACCAGGGTGCGTGACTAAGGGAATTATTCGGGATAAAATCATTGACACGGCTAATCTAAGATGGTCAAACTTAGATGGTCACAGGGTGTTTAAGGCCTTGTGGCCTGTGTTAGATCGCAGAAAATCTGGGGAGATAATCAAGTTAGATAGATCGAGGCTAAGAACAGTGATAGGAATACTCTCTGGCAAGTGTCTCCTAAGGAGGCATGCCATGAGACTAGGGTTATCCGATACGGATGTTTGTAGGTACTGCGACGACCTACATGTCTCAGAGGATATAACTCATATACTCTGTGAATGTCAAGAAATTGCCAGGATAAGGCTTAAGTACCTGGGTAGATACTTCTTCGATAACTTCGAGGAGGTGAGGTCCTTGAACCATAACAAGGATCTCTTCAGATTTTGTAGGGAGATTAATTGCTTGGAGGATTGGGTTTAGGTCTTTTGCCGTGAAGGTTTCCTAGGGATCGCGATGGGCCCACCTTGGTGCCTAGTGTTTTATGACAACCTCATAACCCTACCTAACCTAACCTAACCTAACTGGCACGCCCATTTTTCGCACGCCAATTTTGCTTGTACTATTTCGACTAGATACCATAAAAAGTTATAATAATTGTCAGTTAGTGTTCTCTGTAAGTGCCTTCAAAGAAGGCGCTTACATCTTTACGTCTCCATTTGGTTAGTGTCCGATGTCCAATATCCTGCCAAAAATATCACAAGAACTAGGCCTAAAGAGCTGCAATTTTACAAGAAGGTAGATCTCTTTAAATATAGTGGGATTTGAATACTTTAAAAATGGTATTCCTCCGACTTGATCCCAACACGCTTGAAATAACCGCACAATCAGCATCCAATTTATCGAGAACAAAAAGTGATAGAGTACTAGAATTTCGTGAAAATTATTACATGATATATGGTATGATATATCGTGGAATTTTGTACCGTTGATTTTTCATTGGGCTATAAGATATTGTGTACATAGGATCTAGGCTACTCTATAATTCCCCTATGCATAAGGTCAAACCCACTGAATTTTATATAATTTCTACCAAGTTTATATCACAAAACCTCATGACCTATTTTATAGGGTTGGGTTAAAGGTAAGGGATAATTTGTCATACGATCTGGTCCACATGGATTATAACCTTTCTATATGTTTTAGGTTTTTGCTTTTCTTATCGCAAGCAGTGATTTTTATTTAAATATGAAGAATAAGTCGGATATAAAATATCCTTATGAATTTTTCCAATGAAATTTCCACTTGAAATTTCGCATTCGGACACAAAAAAAAAATTTTTTTCATCTACTGTGCCGCGGCACGACGATCTGAAATTAAGGATTCAATGCATTAATTATATACACTAGACTGCGTTGTCGCTTGTTATTTAAAAAAAAAAACTAAATAACTATTACGTGCACGTTGTAACCATAACTCCTACTTCATAACCTGCCCACTCACACCTGAGTGACAATCGAAAACCAATGGATACGTGATTCCACCTGCTTACGGGTCCTCCATACAATACATATTTTTAATTGAATCAATGGATGACTAGAAAAGTAGCCAAACAAAACGCCTCCTCGTGTCCCGATAGTTTGGATAAAACCGACAGATACACTGCAGATTGTGGTGAGGGCAAACAGAAAACCCTCACACAACAAGTAATTAGTTGAAAGTAATTTTACAGCTTTTCTGCTGTTGGTGTTGATGCTTCTGGTTTCGTTCGTTCTTCACTGGCAGAGCAAAATGTGTTGCTCTGGTGTCAGGACATCCTGTAATCCTTTAGCTGACAATCAGACAGTATGTTGTATATGGGTGGGCCAGAGAGACATACATATACCATACACCGAAGCAGAGCGTGTACTGTGATCTATGCAAATGATGTCCTGGGGTGAAATAAATTAAGTAGGTGTTACCGAATGGCGTCGGATGAGCTGCGAAGTTGGTGCCTTGTTTATGTGTGTATATGCCCCATCGGGAGTGGTGCACAGCTAGTGAAGGCAGCAGACTGGGTGTGGCTACTTAACGATGTTAATTCCATTCGAAACACTGGCAATGGAATTGCTGTCGATGTTCGGGTCGTGTTTTCTGGATTCTGATTTTGGAATAGAAATAGAAATAGAAATTGTAATGAAGTTTGGCGTGTGAAGCAGTTCGTATGGGATGTGTGTATCTACATGGAAAACAGTGAGATACAGGATATGTGTAGGGAATTTTCGTTAGCCTCAATGAACGAAGATTTATAGGAGTCGTGTTTGGATTCATTTCAATTTGTTTGCATAGAGTGCTTTATCCAAAGATTACTCGGGATTGTGAGGTAATGGAGGGTTAGAGTCACGACCTGAGCAGATGGTGGTGTCAAAAATTGACTGGTTGAAGTAATGTTCGTTAAATTTCATAGGATCCACAAAGATTAGTTGCTGATGAGTTATCGTGTTGTAAAATGGTATACATACATATTCTAGACTCCTTCAGAATAAGGAAGTACAAATTAGTTTAGTGACAGTTTAGTGTTAAACAGATCATGGAGGTTTAGTTAGGGTGGCTGCATGTATTCCAGTGTTGTGGTGTTCTTACTACCTAATGAACTTATTAAAATAGTTGGAGCATCTTTTTTGCACTGGAAATGTTCCTCACTAAAAACGAGTTTTATTCTTCTGTTGGTGTCCCATCTTCACCGCGGGGGAAGCTATGTCTTCACAGTGTAGGGTTTAATACTTGGTGGTTCTCGGCAAATTATTCTCGATAAGATTTTCGTTCGAAGTCTAACCGTTGCTCTTCATTTAGCGAAGTTCCTTATAACATTCATTGAGCTGCTATGTTTATGACCAAATATGATGCTTTCCACCCTTGGTTGCTTATATTCCATAAGTTTCACGTTGTGCATCCTAAAGCCTCTGCTACCCATACTCATCATATCGTATAATAATTGCTGAATTGTTTCTATTTTGCGTTACTGGATTCTATTGCAACGCGAAATTTATTATGGGACAATCTCCTTTTCGTAGTGTAGGGTAGAGGCACTAGTATCCGGACAGTGCTAGTATCCGGACACTTCGTCGTTTATTGTCAAAAAATAAGAGAATTTTCCGGTTTTAGTGTGAAAAATACATCAAAAAACAACCCTCTATGTTTTTTTCATACACCCACGTAGTTTCCAATAGATGCGATAACTGGTTTGCGAAATACGCATCAGTTAGTACGTGGTAGTCGTGAAGTGTGCATCTAAGTGCGTTTTTTCTCTAAAAAAAATAGTGACGCTATTTTCAAAATGTAAGTATTTTAAACATTATTTATTGCATTTGCACATAAAATTAGGTTTAATTTTAGTTAAAAATAAATAATTTCTGTGTTCAATTAAAAAAAAAAGAAAAAAATGTTAAATTCTATGCAAATTATTTGGTGTCCGGATACTGGAGCCCAAATTTTATACTGATTTTAGTTACCGGACAGAGTGTCCGGGTTCTGAAACTTTAATGCAAATTTTAAATTCATGTTTTAATACTTTTAAACGATACCTATGTATATTTTGCTTAATTTAAATAAAGAATATTGCATGTTTCTTTAATAATTTCAGTATGCGGACAGTGTTTTTTAACTAAGAAACCGGCTGTCCGGGTACTGAAAAATTAGGTTTAGTATTCGGACAATGTTTTTTTACGCATTAAAATATGTCATATTTTTAGATTTAATTACTTAAGAATGGAGGAAAGCAGTTTAATACGGGCTTTAAAAGATATTCGGATAAATAATTTGAGTTTAAGAAAAGCAGCTGCCAAATATGGTCTGTGTCGATCAACTCTTCATGACCGACTAAAAGGTAAAGGGCAACAAAAAAGGGGCCAGATCCTTACTTAACACCTGAAGAAGAAAGTAAAATTGTTGAGTGGTGTACCGATATTTGCAAATGTGGGTTTCCCTTAAAGACTAATGACCTCCTTAATACGGTGCAAAAAATAATTAAGAACTCGAAAAGGGAAACACGTTTTAAAGATGATCGACCAGGTAAAACATGGCTCAAATCATTTATGAAAAGAAATCCTTCTTTGGCTATGAGAGAAGCTGAAAGCATAAGCAAAGACAGGGCCATCGTCACAAAAGAAAATATTTTAAAATGGTTTAAAGAGCTGGAAGACTATTTAAAGAGCATAAACCCGGAGGAAATAATGCCCGACCCAACAAAGATCCTCAACGGCGATGAAAGCAGTTTTTGCCTTTGTCCAAAAACTGGCAAAGTAATAGCACCAAACGGTTATAAAAATATTTACCAAACATGTGCTGGTAATGAAAAAGAAACGTTAACCGTACTAATTGTTTTCTCGGCTGAAGGAAAACTCTTTTAACCTATGGTAGTGTTCCCATACTTACGTCCTCCAAAGGACATTGTTGAAAGTATGCCTCAATCTTGGATCCTAGGGAAAAGCGAGAGCGGTTGGATGCGCAGTGAAACATTTTATGAGTACGTGGCTAATTGTGTACATAAACGCTTACTGACAGACCAAGTAAAACGTCCAGTTATATTATTTGTTGATGGTCACAAATCCCATTTGACTTTGGAGTTAAGCGAATTTTGCAATATATGGCAAGCTCCATGGCAAACATAGAGTACAATATCGCAAGCACAAAAGAATTTATTTGCAACTATTGCTGTGATATTTAAATACCATAAATAGTTAACGGAGCGAAATTTATGCTTAATTTAATATTAATTTTACTGAATATTTTGCAATAATAATATTTTCTTTTTTATTTTTGTTTTACTGAATTTAAAGTTTCAATTTTGTTTTATGTTTATTTTATGTTTACTTATTTTGAATTATGTTTCGTTCCTTTTAAAACGTGTACCAAGAAGTATTCTTAAGTGTTAGTTAAGCACTAGACTGAATTTAAAACATTAAGTTTAGATACTTTTACAGTATAGTATATTAAATATCTTTTATAAATTCCTTTTTATTTTGTGGTTAAAGAGTATATATGTACATCCATTTATATTTATTGTTATGTATTAACTATGTTAAGTTGTTAACAAACTGTGATTAGAACTTAATTTCTTTTATAAAACTAAGTATCTTTTATGAATTCTTTATTTTTTTTTTTTAGTTAAAGAGTTTATAAATACAAATTCATATATTTATTGTTATTTACTTACTATGTGAAAAATTAGTTAACAAAAATGTGAATAAATCTTATTTTTTTCGTATAAAACTAAATAAAATGTTTCATTAATCAAAAAGAAAACGTTAGAAGTTGATATGAAATTTTGGTGTCCGGCTTCTGAAACTAAAACGTCCGGACACTAAATATTACTGTCCGGATACTAGCGCAAACAGAACTTTTTTTAAGAATTAATAAAACAATTGTCCACAATAATAAATATGTTTGAGGAGTTTTACTATCTTTTTAAAAATTATCTACATTATTTATATATCCAAACCTTTTCACTGAAGCTTTAATAGTTAAAAAATAAGAAGAAGTCAAAGTTAAGATTTGTGTTAACTGTCCGGCTACTAGTGCCTTTACCCTATATAACCGCCTCATTACCTGCAACTAATTATAGCCGTTTTCTGATAAAAGTGTTCGTTAGAAATACGATCCAGAAAATCGTTAAAATACTTCGCAGATAAACGTTTGCGGCTTTTCGTGATCAGACAATCTCAACAATGTACTACAAAAAAATAATATTCTCTAAACAGCAAACTCGTGCAGAAATAATTTAAAAATAGGTCTAACCTTTGGCGTGCTGACCAATCGGATCATGCTGTACGAGGACGCAAATTACTGTACTGATATGTTATTGCTTTAGCGACACCAACCAATTAAACAATTCTGATCCAAGATAGATTGATGACACCAGCAAACGAAATAAGGGAAATAACAATAAAGCCTTCGGAACTGTATGTGGAGTGTTTGGACTCCTAATCGACCACGCACAGTCGAATAATAAGCAGAGGCCCTAGACTGCTACAAAGCAGATATAACCGCCATCCACGAAGTGCGGTGGGATGGACCAGGCAAAAGGAGGATGAAAACCTGTGACATCTACTACGGTGATTGCTACAGTGACAACAAGCAGCATTTATTTGGATGCGGATTTGCTATACGAGGCAAACTTAGGCAAGAAATCTTAAGCTTCCAATCCGGATGAAGCCTAAATTCGCTTACATAAGCCTGATATTTGCTCATGCGTCGAAAAGCTACAATCGCAAGAGACCGCCAGAGTCTTCGCTGATCGCATATCCCGAAATCTTTCAATCACCCCTATCCCGCCAGCATCAAGTGCCGAAGACCAATGCCAAGGCTACAACCATGATACCAGAAACGCCGCAACTAATGTGCTGGGTTTCGCCCAACAAACACCGCGAAACAAAGAATGTAGGCGGATGTATGCAGCAAAACAAGAAGCATATAAAGCAGTGCTGCAAAAGAAGACGAGAGCTGCAAAAGGGACGGGAAGAACATCGGCTTCTCCAAAGAAGAAAAAAGAGCATGAGAAATGCACGATCGATTATATTGACAGCTTATAATCCAGGAACAATGTACGGAAGTTTAACCAAAAGGTAAAAAGAACGTGTCAGAGAAGCAAAACCCGTACAAAAACCTCGTAGTGCGATCGCAGTCGGTGCTGAGAATATGAAAAAATTAGTTCTCCATGCTGTATAAAGGCGATGAAGACCAATATCCCGCTTTCAGGCAGAATAAACCATTCAACTTAGGCGATGATAGTCAAAACTTCCGTCCACCTGATGAATGGAATCTTGACAATGTTTGTCCGATACAGAAGAACGGCGACCCCCTCAACTGCGCCAATTATAGAGACATTAGTCTCCTCAACATCGCAAACAAGATCTTTTCTGCAATATGGTGTGAACGCCTGAAACATTTTATCAACAGCCTGATTGGTCTCTATGAGTGCGGTTTCAGGCCAGGAAAGTCCACCATTGATCAAATCTTCACATTTCGATAGATCCTGGAGAAAGCCCAAGAAGTCCAAATCGATATTCATCATCTCCTTCTCTTTAACGATTTAAAGGCCGCCTATGACAGTATCTATAGAGAAGAGCTACATATATAGAGCCAAGTCTAGTTTTGACATCCTTGCCAAACTTGTCCGTCTGTACAGGATGACGATAGGCAACGCTCGCTGCTCCATCAAGGTCGGTAATGACCTCAAACAAATACAAAAACAAATATTTGGCGCAACAGCTCTTGAAAGTGCCAGGGCCCAGCTTCTCGCAACTACTCATGTTGTGTGCGTTATATTTTTCACACGAATGGAAGGGACCTACAGTTTAGTGCCGTATTCGAACGGCGATTTGAGAAGCTTTTTCGTGACAACAATACTCATGGATGTTTGTCAGACGCTCGCGAGAGGTGGGACCGTGAGAAAACTTTTTGGTGTTTTCTGGGATTCGAACTTGGAACCACATGCGTAGTGATCCGACACACTAACCACTTACGCCACGGCGCCCACCGTAATGACCTCACCGAGACCTTTGATGACAACAAAGTTTTAGACAAGGTGACGCGCTGTCATGTGACTTCTTTAGTATTGTATTGTACTTGAGTGGATTGTGCTTAACTCACAAGCCAACACCAGAGGGATAATCTATCAAAAGTCTATACAACTACTTGCAAACGCCGACGATATTTACATTATTGGAAGAACTCATCGGGTTATCACCCGTGCACTTGCAAGCATTGAAGCAAAAGCGGCCAAAATGGGTTTAGCGATAAACGAGAGCAAAACCAAGTATATGCTGTTCAACACCGACGAATTGGACAGAATGTCACGGTGGGCATCTACAACTTCGAGGTAGTAAGGGACTTTGTCTACCTTGGCTTTGCTATTGATTCTGAAAACGACACCGGAAATCAAGCGAAGAATAACTCCTGCCGATCGCTGTTTTTTTTTTTTTTTTGGCTAATAAGGCAGTCCAAAAGTAAAGCCGTATACTCTGATCATCATCTGCCCAGTACCCATTTTAGCTAATTCATCTGCCTTGTAGTTGCCTGGAATATCTCTGTGTCCGGAGACCCAGCACAGAGTAATGTTATATCTGTTCGCAATCTCGTTAAGAGATTCGCGGCATTGTTTGACCAACTCCGATCTTATTGTTGGCGCTTCCAGAGCTTTAATTGCTGAATGACTGTCTATGTAACAAATGGTCGAGGAGTAACGACGGACTGCGCATTCTCCAATTCCGTGAAGCGTGTGCAATAAAATACTGTGTGTTCTGTACCTTCATCTTCATTTGGACATACCGGGTAGGATAGTGAACTGTCGTGTCCAGAGCAGTGGAGATACTTGCGGTAACCGCCGTGACTAAACATGAATTGCGGAAGATGGTAGTTGCAGTCTCCATGCTTTGGACTTACCCAGTCTTGGATTGCCGGTATCAGTTTAAATGTCCATCTGCCTTTTCTTGTATTAGCCCAACTAGCTCGCCACATAACTACTGACGCTGCCCTTACCAATGGCATTGTGTTGGCTCAATGCTCTTTTATTATACATCCTGAACATTTCATCTGCGAGGATGTCGATAGGGGCCTTTCTAGCTATAACAAATGCAGCTTCGTCCAAAATGGTTCAAAAGCCGCTGATTGCCTGTAGCGCGTAGAGTCTGTATGTTGTCGATTCTCTCTTTTTGACCTCCTTCGTCCTTAGTACCTCCGAGAGTAGAATTTTTCTAGTAGAATTCTTCTAGAGTATCCCGATCCACCGATGTTGGGCAGTATAAACAAGAGAGCTCCCTGCATTTGGGATGCTTTTTGATTATGTAATCAACATGTGTTTTGAACTACAGTTTGTTGTCCAGCAAAACTTCAAGGTACTTAATCGCTTCTTTGGACCTGATGGTGTGGTTACCAACCTAAAAGTTGGGGAATACAACGGTTTTCCAACTATTTATAAGGACTAGTATCGCTTGTGCTCGAAATTCAACCATTTCTCTAATTTGGTTACAGCGTTTTGTATGAGGAAATCGTGTGTGTATGTTCACTTTATTTTACCTAACTTAATGGTAACGTATGCACATGACTTCTATTTTCTGCACATCTATGTCACAGCACCTTTCGAATGATATAAGTTTCATCCCCCTCTTTTTATAATAAATACTTAAAAAACGTACGATAAATCTCGTGTTCACGTATTAATATATAAGATAGCTTCGGATGGTGGGATGGTCGGCTAGTTCTTTAATCCGGGCAGACTTGAAAGGTCATGTCATTCAACCATTGTTATTGACTGCATATCTAACTTCAGCATATACATATGTATATGTTTGCAATTTCAATCAGAAACAGAAGGTCGATGACTTCCTGGCGAACTCGTCAACTTTATACTTTCCCAGAATAGCTTTTGGCGAACAAATCTAAATTCAAATACCAGTCACATCTCCTCATATCACATTTAATTCAAAAACGAATATTGCCATAAATAACTTCAGAAATGCAGAGTTCGCCTTTGTACATTTAATATTATGCCCTCAGACAGCCCAACCGTATAATGAACATAAAATGGACCTCGCTTGTGTCCTCATTCGGCTCATACCATGTCCGTTAAAAGTCAACGTTCTAGAAAATATTTACGAAATTATAAAGAAAAAAACAAAAACTACAGATGCAATCTGCAGGACATTAACAAACGTAAACGAATCACTGACCGTGAAAAAATAGCATTTCCCCTCTCTGACTCACATCCACAGTAGGTATAGTACACAAAACACGACAATTCAACTTAAGAGCTCTTCATGCATTCGAAAATGTAACCATGGCCCGAGGATACTCTTCCTTTCGAACTAAAGTTGTGAAAAAGTTTTCATATATATATATTTATTTTTTTTCCTTAATCAAAAAAACTGCAACTGAAATTGTGCACTGAGGAACAGGGTTCATTCGGTGTATTGTATGTATGTATTGCATTCGCTTCGCATTCATTTGGTGCGCACCACAACGAAATCTGAATCTGGCGGAATGAAGTTTTTAAATTGAATTTACCTTTAAGTTTATTAAGTTCTGTCAACTATAAATTGTTATTAGAGGCGACATGCAGCAGAACTAGTTAGCGCTCACTGGTCGTTGTCCTGTTCCTGTTATCCTGAGCACTCCCTTTAGATTTCAGTTGAACGTGAATAGTAGGAGTGGGTTTTGTAAAAATGCCTTGTCCTGCTCGTAAGTTTCCATTTTGTGTGTATAACTAACTTGTATAACTTTCTGGCTCAAAGTCATAACCGGATAAAATGAAGGAAGCTTTGGCAATAAGCGCTACTTTATATTGGAACAGATGCATCATGTTAGTCGTAGTGGTAGTGGGTGTAACTGCTGCTCCAGATGAAGCTAATGGGAATAGTTTAAGGTGTTGTAGAACTAAGCATGACTAATGGGTCAAGCACGATACCCCGAGGTGGTCAAATGGAATTGTGTTCGTTAGAAGGAAGAAGAGCGTTTGCCAAGTAACTTGAACGTATGCATAGTCGTGCTATGAGAATTTCATGACCAACTGGCTGAGATAAATTATTTTATATATCTTTTACTTAGACTTTCTGCGAACGGAAATTATTAAACAGGGGATTTAAATTGACAATCGTGTGTCTGAATTTAATTAGCCGATTTCATTCCAAGCAGAATATACCATCTAAATAGGGATACGAATGGTTTTGGATAAGGTATTCCTACATATCCTCTTTTTTGTATTAAGTCTAAGAATTTAACTGTTTTAATACAATTGCACGACGTTAGCTAGAAATAAAAGAAAAAGACAGGAAAAAGTGTTTTTTTTATGGTTTGCAACACGGGTGAAATAAGGTTTCTGTACATACCTACTCCATGGGTGGTGACCAAACTAGTCAGGAAGAATTAGCTGTGATTTTTTTTATATTGGGTTTCGAATTCTAGTATTTGTGTCGAGTGCGTGTTGAATTACTGCATTTATAAGGTACAAAACAAGTTTAATAGATGTGGTTGATACTTGTACCGATTACATCAAAATCAAAATACTCTAGTGATATGCTCCGCCCTGCATGGTCATAGAAAAATGACTACGCTGACAAGGGGTGACTGGCATTCCCGCGTAGGATCATTGGCCTCCAACAAATAACAAACAAACGCAGAAAGAGAGGCAAGATTAACATCTCTCGCTAACTCTAGAGATTGGTGGACAGCTGGTTGAGAAAGCGGAATCGTTAAAGTGAAGATATCATAGTTTTTGTAATGTTGTCGAAGAGGCATGGGCTTTGACAAAACCGGATGAGGATGCCCTTGGTTATTTCGAGAGAAAAGTTCTTCGAGCGATCTTTGGCCCCGTCTGCATAGACGGTGAGTGGAGGAGAAGGTACAATGCCGAACTATACGGCCTGTACAAGGACATCGACTTAGCCAGAAGAGTTCACATACAGCGACTAAGATGGCTGGGTCATTTAGAGCGGATGGAGCCCAACCTTCCCGCTAAGAAAGTCTTCGAATCCACCCCGGACGGACGGCGCAGTAGAGGACGACCTCGCGGTAGGTGGCGCAAACAAGTGGAGGGGGACAACCAACTTGGCGTGCGCAACTGGAGGCAGCTGGTCCGTAACCATGCTGGCTGGAGAGGTTTGTTGGTTGAGGCCCAGGTCTACCCCGGACTGTAGCGCCATCTAAGGAAGTAAGTAATGTTGTCGAAAATATGGCGAAGTAACGCCATTAGCTTAAACTGTTCGTGTCCAATGTTGATTCCGTGCTATAGGTGCAGCACTTGGAAATTGACCGCCACTATCACGAAAAAGCTGCAAATGTTAGTAAATCAGCATCTACGAAGTATTCTAAGGATTTTCTCACCGAACCACTGACCCGAGCCACTATCACGCGACAAGGAAACTGGCAATCGACCGGTCATACAGTTCGAAAAGGTGACAGTTCCATAACAAAGTACACAATGCAATGGAATGCGTTAACCCAAGACGACAGAGAAGTGGATTGGTCGGAAAGTATATCACGCTGAACAGTAGATGAAGAGTTTCGGCAGCTGAATGAGAAGTTGAAACAGCTAAAACAGGTCGCCAGAAACCGTACGATATAGCGCGTATGCGTAGTAGACAAGAAAATTCCTAGGACATGAGAATACACTATGTAATGGACAAAATTATAGTTTAATTCAACTGGATACATATATATGGTATGCCACTGGGTGTTGTTTATCTCACTTCTTCAGAATAGCTCTAACAGTTCTGTCGCCTAAGCTCGTCAATTTGTTTGCAATAATCTATAAAGTTGGGTTTCCATCGTTGCATGTTTGTATCGTTAACATCGATCGCGTATTCCCCTGGTCTACACCATTCTTCGAACTACAGAATCTTCCACTGCAAAGCATATGTAGCTATGTACTTGAAGATTCTGCTGTCTTCCATCAGCATTACTTCGAAGCCCCTAAATGCAAAATCAAACTGCAAACTAAGCCAAAGCGTAAGATCGCACAGGAAAAAGTAGGCAAACTAAAACTACTGGGTTCAGAGCGCAAAACGTTGACGGAAAAACTGACAACAGAAAAGTCCTCGACCTCTGTTCTTAAAAGAAACGGCACTGAAAAGTTAACATTGAAAAAGCCACCGGGTAATGACCTTCGGACAGCAGGAGTGCAGACTTACGCTCAGGCCGCGGCATCCGAAAAACCAAAAAACGTTGAAATTTCGACGGTCCCTGTCTCTCATGTTTTGTCGGTTATTCTCGAGAAATTTGAAGAACAAAGCAAAATAAATAAAATTATTCTCGATAGGCTGATTAAGCTTGAAAATAATTCACTGAAAACGCGTACTTCACCTAGAATATGAATGAAAAACGAATGTTAAATATATGTACTTGGAATGCAAACGGACTTTTGCAAAAACTTGACGAATTGAAAATCTTCATGCATGGAAAAGATATTGATATTTGCTTGATTTCTGAAACCCACGTAAAAAACGAATCGCATTTAAAAACAAAAGGCTATTGTGATTAATACGCTTACCCTTCGGGAAAAGCGAGGGGCGGATCATCCTTGTTTATTAAAGACTGCATCGAACAATCCGAAGACCTAAAGATAGAGCTTGAAACTTTGCAACTGTGCACGATTCGAGCTAAAAATAGTCAGCGTACTCTTAAGATCTCATCTATCTACTGTCCACCGCCTTCCGCGCTTGGAAAAAGTGATTTTACTAACTTGTTTGAATCGCTGAAACCTAATTTATTATTGGCGGCGATTTTAATCTGAAACATTCGTTCTGGGGCTCAAGACACAGCTCGAAAAAAGGTAGAATGCTCTATGGGGCAGGTATGGAGTACAGTTGTGATTTCCATTCGACGACTAAACCGACATACTGGCCAACTGATACTTCGAAAATACCTGACCTGATAGATTTTGGGCGCCATGGCGTAAGTGGTTAGTGTATCGGATCACTACGCAGTACGCGTGAGGTTCTAAGTTCGAATCCCACAAAACACCAACAAGTTTTTTCTCGGTCCCACCTCTCGCGAGCGTCTGACAAACATCCGAGAGTATTGTTGTCACGAAAAAGCTTCTCAAACCGCCGTTCGGATACGGCACTAAACTGTAGGTCCCTTCCATTCGTGTGAAAAATATAACGCACACAACATGAGTGGTTGCGAGAAGCTAGGCCCTGGCACTTAATGAGCTGTTGGGCCAAATATTTATTTATTTTATTTGATAGATTTTTTGGTTGTGAAAGGAATATCTACCAACCATATACAAGTTAAAGAGAGCTTTGATCTGTCATCTGATCATTCTCCAGTTATTTTAACAATGAGCGACAAACTGGTCTATAACCTAGAGCCAGCGAGATTAACTGGTTGAACAACTAACTGGGAAGGCTTTAGGAACGAAATTGAAGATAATGTTGAACTGAGCGTTCCACTTACGACACCCTATGAACTTGAGGTTGAAGTTGAAGCGATCAACTTGAACTTGAGCGATGAAGTTGAGATCGTACAGCTCGCCTCTTGGAATAATACGCCTAATCCAAGGAAAACGCCGGACAGATACGGTTTACGATATCCTCCGGAAATAAAAGAATTGGTCAAGGAAAAAAGAAAAGCGCGTAAAAAATAGTAACAGAGTCGTGTTACGCACGATAAGGCACACTTGAATCGTCTGTGCAATTTGTTGAAGAAGACTATTAAGGATTTTAAGAATCGTGCAATAGGCTCGACGTCTTTGCGGCCCACCTGGAAGAAACCTTTAAACCCTACGATGTTCAAGCGGAGGGAAGCTAAGGGAACTCAAACATGAGATCAAGAATCTTAAACCTAAGAAATATCCTGGTTATGATTTGATTACCGGAGAAATTCTCAAAGTTTTACCTAGAAAAGCATTGATCAAGCCTTCTCCATATTGTAAATGCTGCGCTCAGATTAAAACACGTTCCAAGCCAATGGAAAGTTGCGGAAGTCATAATGGTTTTAAAACCAGTAAAACCGTCAAATGAGGTAAAATCTTATAGACCAATTTCGCTTCTTCCAGTCATCTCCAAACTGTTCGAGAGGCGTCTCCAACCGGTTATAGAAGAAAATAATCTTATCCCTGACAACCAGTTTGGGTTCAGAAGTAAGCATTCGACGATTGACCAGGTGCATAGAATTACTGACGTAATCGAGAAAGCATTTGAAGAAAAAAAGATTTGCTCAAGCGTATTTCTTGACATCTCGCAAGCCTTTGATAAGTTGTGGCATGATGGCTTGAAATCCAAACTACGACAAGTTCTCCCTGTATGCCTATACGATATTCTATAATCATATCTCGGGAATGGACTCTTTCGTGTTAGACAGTCGAATACTCCGAGCTCAAAAAAATGTCGGACGACGTACCGCAGGAACCGTTCTTGGGCCGCTTCTCTATTTGTTATATACTCGTGATATACCAAACGAAGATGGCACTATCCTTGCTATGTTTGACGATGACACCGCTATCCTAGCAGTAGACAAAACAATTGAAGAAACGACTGCAAAACTGCAAAACGCACGCTGAATGGACGAGGGACTGGCGGATCGCCTTTAACAAATCTAAATCTGTTCACGTGAATTTCACTTATAAGAAAACTAATAACTTTCCAATTTTCCTAAATTCGGCCCGAATACCTTTTGCAAACGAGGTCAAATACCTGGGAATGACACTCGACGCAAGGCTGCAATGGAATTTGCACGTGAATATGAAACGTAAAGAACTCGAAATCAAATACAAATAAATGTACTGGTTACTCGGAAAACATTCCCAGTTCAGTACTGAGAACAAACTGCTTTTATACAAGCAAGTGCTATAGCCGGTGTGGACCTACGGTATACAACTTTGGGGTTGTACCAAGAAAACAAATGCGAATATTTTACAAGCTTTTCAAAATAAAGTGCTAAGAGAAGTTGTCCAAGCACCGTGGTATAGTAGAAACGACGATATCCACTGGGATCTCGGAATTCCAACAATCGAAGCTGAAACTAGAAGCTTCGCGAGAAAGCATAGAAACCGACTAATCGAACATGTCAACAATACAGTCCAACAAATTTTGGAGGAAAGCAATTTATTGCGCCGACTACAAAGGACGAAGCCTTTCGACTTGGCGAGATAATGATAAACCGCGTCTCGATTGCGGGATATGCAGTATCTTTCAGTGGAAAGTAACCTGCCAAACGTTCTTAATTCATGATAGAAAAATTGCTTGATAAGTTAATACTTAGTTGCGATATCTAAAAACTTTATTCGAAGCGTGGTGTTTTGTTTTTTTTATGAAATTGCTATCCCTAAAAAATTTCCTTAAAACTATGTTAAGTAACTTTTTTACCTACGATCAACAGAAGTTGTAGTTAAAGCCATTTTTTGTCAAACAAAAATGGTCAAAAAGAAGTGTAGGTATCTACTGAATAAGTCTTAAAACAGAACAGTTTATGGAATGTTTATAGCAATTATTCGAAGTGCCTTCCTTCCATTTGAATACACTTTCGGGCGCGTTTAAGCATTTCGGATTGCAGATTAACGAGCAGCAAATTTCTTCTCATCTCTTCTCAAACGGCACTCATTTTTTCTTGGAGCTCTTCCAGACTCGACATTTCTCTAAAATAATTTTTTTCTTTCATAGCACCCCAGAAGAAGAAATCCATGGGTGTTAGATCAGGAGATCTGGGTGGCCAAGGGTTGGAGCCATATCGACAAATCCACTGTTGGTTAAAACTATGGCTGAGGAACGAAGTTACTCCGCTGCTACTGTGACAAGGTGCTCCATCTTGTTGAAAGAACATCGCCCTTCTCTGAACAAGAGGAACATTTTCAAGGAGCTCCGGTAATCGTTCCCCAAGAAATTAACTCTTCGTGGAAGAACGTGCGGGCCTAGTAAAGTGTTTCCTATTAATCCAACCCAAACATTTACGCTAAACTTCCTTTCAAATAAGCATCACATTTTGAAGAAGTTGCTTACAATAATTAAATTCTTACCTTTAAAAGGATGTTGTGCGTATTAAATGTGGATTAGAATCTGACCAATGGTGCAAATTATGGTGGTTTGTTACCCCATCTCTTGTGAATTGCGCTTCATCAGTCCACAGAATGTTATTGAGAAAGTGACCGTTTTCTGCTTGTTTGCGCAGTAGCCATTGGCAAAATTCCACTCTTCTTTGCGCATTTCCTGATAGTAAATCCTGTGCCGGTGTTAAATGGAAAGGGTGTAATCTATTACTCTGTAGAGTTCTGTGAATCCTGGTTCTGGGAAGTTTTTTTTTTTTTTTTTATAATTTGTGCGTGCCAAAGAGATTATTAATACCCTTATACTGGTTCTCAGGGCACGGCTGCACAGCTAGGACGCTGACTGAAGGATGAACTTCCACAGCACGCAAAATCCCACTCTCAACTTCTGCCGCCGCTGCGTCTGAATGTCGTTTCATTTTATTTGGTGCAGCTGACCCAGTATCAACAAGGCGCTGATACGCATCAGCGAACATCCGACTAGATGGTGTTCTACGACTTGGGTATCGTCGTTGGTACTCCAATCTTGCCAATGAAGCGTTTCCATTGCAGAACCCGTATACAAACACTATTTCCGCGTATTCACGTTCTGAATACGTTTTGTGGGGATCGGCTGTTACCTTACCCCTGGTCAAAACTAGCAATAATTCATTGCAAGAAATATTTCATGCAATCGAAATTTCCAATGGAGACCGCAAATTTCTTGAAATTTCAAGAAATCGATTTCTGCTTTCATTTCTTGCCATCTCCGTGGAAATAAACCCTGAAATAAATTTGACAGGAAGTGTCAATTTGAGTTTTACTACGAAGAAAACATGGCTGACTGGTGCCTGACATGAAGCCTGAAATAAATATGTCTCGTGGAGACTCGGTGCCAAGGAAGAATTGGTTGTTGCTTGCTCTTACGTGATATGGTTGAAAATGAAATTTCTTGACATAATTTGCCCACCGTATAAAAAAATAAAAATTTCTAACATTTCTAACATGTCTGACATAATGTTTGAAATAAATATGTCTCGTGGAGACTCGGTGTTACAGAGCAAAATGTCGATTTGTTTTTGTTACGCTTTGTTTTCCTATTCGACAATTAACTGTTAATTGCATTGCTCATGGTAGGTAGCTAGGTAGGAGTGGTTGTGTTAGCAAACCATGCCGACACTTAATTAGCGCTGAAGCGCCGTTTTATTACCACAACTCAAGTGACCTAACGGATGTTAACTACTAGGGGAAAGAATAAGAAAAAGGGGGTAAAGATTATTCAAATCCACCCCGTTGCATTGAGGAAGCTGATAATATCCCCAATGCTAATCTCCGCTAGCTCTATAAGGTTGTCGAAAAAGAATTTACCTAAGGTGCGCTGTCTGGCCTTGCCTAAAGCCGGACACATGCAGAGGAAGTGTAAGATTGTTTCTATTTCATCAGCAGTATTGCAGCTGCCTCATGAACACCGATGGGCCAGTGACCAGTACTAACTGCGAGAGTTCTTGCGATATCTGTACGGTTTCTGTTTAGTAGATCTTGCGTTCTTTTCAGGGAGTATTTGGGCCACATCTGCCTGGAGATGACACAGTTCCGCACCCACTGCCATCTAATATCCGCCTTTAGCAGTTAGTGCGCGAAGATGACCCCCTTAAGGACCCCCAACGGGACGTTCACATTGCATTGATCATAGGTACGTTAGTTTATTATTCTCACTAAATTTTGTTTGACCATTTTTGTCTGACAAAAATGGCTTTTACTACAACTTCTGTTGATCGTACGTAAAAAAGTTACCTGCCATAATTTAAAGGAAATTTTTTAGGGATACAAATTTTATAAAAAACGAAAAATATTAAGTAAAAATTTTGAGAAAAATGCATTTTAAGTGGAAAAATGGAACAACAAAGTTTAAGGAGCCATCATTTTTTTTTTTGTATTGGCACAGCTGTAACCAATGTGTTTGAAACTTGTATGCGCTACTAAATTGTCTTTCCAAAATGTAAAAATGTTTTTGTACCTATAACAGTTTAGAAAAAGCATTTGATAGGGTTCCTCGAGGCATACTCTGGAGTGCTCTGCAGGAGTATAGGATTGCTAGTTCCCTGTTAAGGGTGATTCAGTCGTTATATACAAACTGTAGAAGCTGTGTTCGGATAAACGGTGTTAAATCAATACCTTTCACTGTGGGCGTTGGACTCCGCCAGGTGTGCGTTTTGTCACGTCTCCTCTTCATTGTATATATGGATTGGATGTTGCAGCGCAGCCGTGGCGGGGAATGTTTCAAAGTGGGAGACCTAAGGATTAGTCATCTGCTCTTTGCTGATGATTTGGTCATCCTTGGATCCTCTCAAACCGAACTTCAGCGCGCACTCGAAAGGTTTGTAGCCGTTTTTGATGATGCTGGAATGAAGATCAACGTGAACAAATCGGAAGTAATGGTCATATCCAAAAAACCCATTCAGTGCATTCTGCATGTTAGTGGAGTCCCACTGAAGCAGGTGGATAAGCTTAAGTACCTCGAGGTCTTATTCACGAGTGATGGGAGGAGCAATGCCGACTTATCCTGTAGAATTGGTCAGGCTGGATCAATTTTGAGAGAGCTTGGCCAATCTGTTATAAGGAAGGCCGAACTTAGTGTTCAAGCTAAGCTATCAGTTTTTAACTCGGTGTATGTTCCAACTCTCACCTATGGTCATGAAATTTGGGTAGTGGCCGAAAGAATAAGATCGCGGACACAAGCTGCCGAAATGAGGTTCCTTCACGGTGTTGTTGGAATAACTCGTAGGGATCGAGTGCGCAACACCAGAGTACGCGAGGCGCTCAATGTTGAGCAGCTACTTCTCCGAATGGAACGATCTATGCTTCGATGGTTTGGTCACGTAGTGCGTATGCCCCCAGACCGGCTTCCAAAACGCGCCATGGTTGCCGTGCCATCAGGTGGGCGACTTCGCGGAAAGCCTAGAAATAGATGGTTGGACCAAGTCCGACATCTCTCCTGGAGCCGCTTAGGGATTCCTCCTGATGAATTGGAGTCAATGGCGGAGGACCGAGAAGGATGGAGAGTTCACCTGAGCATCCTACCCCCGCGACCCTCATGAAGGATTAGCGGGCCATTGAAAATGAATGAACGAATGAATGAATGAATGAATAATAGTTTAGAAGTTATAGCATTTAAAGTGGTTACACCTCCAAATAAGAGGTCACCCACTTTGATGGGCTATAACTTGAAATGTGTTGCTTGGGCTCTTAGTTCGGCGGCACCAAAGACTGAGCTGATAAATTTCCTTGCATACGTACATACTGTAAAAATTAAACTGCGAGAATATGAAAGTCTAAATTATACAACTTTTATTGTGCGAATAAATAAATAGGAAATGGATTAATACAAAGTAGAGAAATATGAAAGAGAAGAACATAAGGAGAGAAGAAAATAGAGTAAGACCATGCACGTTGCATACGGGTTGCCAAGTTATATTTCTTTTTCTTTCAACACATACATACATTTTCAATGGCTTGCTAATCCTTCATGAAGGTACCGAGGGTAGGGTGCACGGTGGGCTCTCCATCCTTCTCGATCCTCCGCTATTGATTCCAACTCTTCAGGAGGAATCCCCAGACGGGTCCAGGAGAGATGTCTGACTTGGTTCAACCATCTATTTCTATGCGTACCAGGCAGTCGCTTACCTGATGGCACGGCAATCATGGCACGTCATGGCCAGTCTGGGGGAAAACGCGCTACGCGACCAAACAATCGAAGCATTGAACGTTCCGTTCGGAGAAGTAGCTGCTCAACATTGAGCGCCTCGCGTACACTGGGGATTGCGCACTCGATCCCTACGAGTTACTCCAACAACACCACGAAGGACCCTCATTTCGGCAGCTTGTATTCGTGATCTTTTTGCCTTTATATATGGAAATGTAAAGTTACTTAACTGTGAGGAAAACCGTATATCTGATCTCTGATTTTGTACCATAGGAACGGCTTTTACATGCTATGGATTAATTTGGATGCACCTTAATCCAATGATAGCGTTCACCTTTGGAATATGCTGGCAGCACTGTCAACATACTACCTTAATCTACCATTACACTTTTCGCCATTTCAGTTTAGTAGTGTTTGAAGCAGCTTGGATCTAGTTAAAAGGACACTTGTGCACCCTGCTTAACAGAATTTATTTTGTGAGCAAATTATGTAACCATAGCTCTAGCTACATAGATCTAATATGGGAGACAGTGCCTGACAGGCTTGAGTTTGAATATATTCTGATTCTGTCCAGCGCCGACGTTAGCCATCTTTTAATTTCTGTATAGTGGCAGGTGACAGATAACCTAATCTTAAAGGGCATATGAGGGCGGCAAGTGTCACGTCGTGCACAATGGTAAGGTGTCGGAGGACTTTGAAGTTCAAAGTGGAGTACGTCAAGGGTGCATACTGTCCCCACTATTGTTCTTGGTGGTTATCAGCGATGTACTCCGTGCAGCATTGACGGAAGCTAATTCTGGAATTCGTTGGACTATGACATCTTACCTTAAACACCTAGATTACGCTGACGATGTTTGTCTACTTTCACATCGGATAATGGATCTTCATTTGATGGCCCAAAATCTAGAAGCTGAGGCAAACAAAGTGGGGCTAAAAATAAACACAGCCAAAACAAAAGCCCTGAGTACTTCCAATACCCGCGCTCAACTTAACATTGCCGGAAAGCAAGTCGAGAAAGTTGATAACTTTCTATATTTAGGAAGTGTCGTCTCGGCTAATCGCGGTGGCACCGAACTGAATGTGTGCAGCAGAATCGGGAAAGCTAAAGCTGCATTCGGAATGCTGTCCAAAATCTGGAGAAGCAATGTTATTAGCTTAAGAACCAAGCTACGACTGTTCCGCTCCAACGTAGAATCAGTGCTGCTTTATGGGTGCAGTACCTGGAAGGTGGACACCATTAACACACGCAAGCTGCAAGTCTTTGTAAACAAATGCTTAAGAATCATCTTGAGGATTTTTTGGCCGAACCGCATCTCTAACGAACAACTTTATCTGAGAACGGGCCAAGAACCTATAAGCATTACTATACGAAGAAGAAAGTGGCAATGGATTGGACACACCCTACGGCGCGAAGACAACTCCATTGCGAAATACGCTATGCAGTGGAATCCGCTCACCCAGGCAGGCAGAATAGCGGGACGCCCTAGGCAAACGTGGCGCAGAACAGTTGAGGAGGAATCGAGCTCTTTAGGAATGAGTTGGAGGCAGCTCAAACGCGTTGCAGAACTCCGAACACGATGGCGCGCAGGCGTGGTTGACGCCATATGCCCCCCGAGGGGTTAAAGGACATAAGTAAGTAAGTAAGTATCCTGACTTTTTGCTGACTGGCTGTATAATCCTGATGTAGATATTAGCACGATATCCGCTGCTCGTTTAAAATAATCGTGGATTTATTTCTTATTGTTTACTAAGTACATGGCCTGAAGTATGCAATATATCTACCGGGGCAGATTACAGTGATAGAATATTGCGTCTCCGATGCACATATCTCTGTTCTTTGTACCATTCAGTCTGTAAATGTCTCTTTTCCAAAGCAACTTACCTTCATAATTTCATGTTTTATTCGTGTTTGTGACGTATTAGACCTCTATCAACAACATGAGAACACGATGGGTTGCCTTAACAAACTTGTGTTTATCGATGCCATAAGAAAGGTTCTCAATTCCATCCTATGTAAAACTATAGGTCTGTCCCATTCGTAAAAAAAAACAAAGCACGAAAGACTACAAAAAGCTAGGCTTTTGCCTTAGATGGGTCTATTACCCCAATGAAATCAAAAAGGATGCCAAAATAACTCCTATCTTTCTACAATCGCTACATAGAAAGGAACACTTTTGAAGTATCTTTGCAAAAACTTAAAGCCCTATGAAGTAGTGCTGTTCTTTAACCTAAGCGAAGATCGACAACAGTTATATATATGTATGTCATCACTACGTGGATGGAGTAACTCCAGATATCTAAGTTGTCTGTAAATACCCTTCTCATAAAATCAGTTTATAATAAACATCCGAGGTTTTATCCTGCAAACATCTCTAATGTATTTCAATCGTCGCCCATTTTGCGTAAACTGAGTTATTTTGTTAAAAGCATCTCTCACATCTCAATCGAGTGTATGGTCAATCTCCAAAATAGCCAACACATCATGTCTCCGACATAGCCCTACATCACTGCACCAATAGCTTGAATCATTCCTTCCCTTCTCACATGGTAAGAGCTGTTGGCAAAGACTTCTCTTTCGTAAACTAAATTTCCTCAATATCAAATGACAATTGACGAAAGACAAGTAACACGGTCAAAGTCGGAGACCCATGCAATGAACTCATCCATCTAACAAATCCAACACACACATCGCTCCCTCACTGTTCGGATGTTCCATCCTTTCACAAAGCAACCCGACTCAATCAAACTTTAAAAATCACACCCCCGCACTTATTGATTACAGCAAACTACAAACTTTGTGTTCCCTTCGACTTCGAGAGAATTCTCCACCACACTTGCTGAAGGGTGACATTTTTTTCTTAAGTGAGGTATTAAGTGGAAGTGACAACAACTTTATATTGAGAAGGAACACATATCCACCCATACAAAGGGTCAACTACTGATGATGGGGGTAAGAACTGGGTGTAAATAAACTGATTGCTAAACTGATGACATATACCGCTTAGTTATCTTTCCTCTGTATCCTTCTACGGAGTAGCGTCCTTTGACAGATGAGGATGAGCCACCAGTAATAAATGCATAGCAGGCGGATTTTAACGTAAATTGGAATACACATGACATGACACATGACGACGAAATTACAACTAAAAAACGAAATTTTCAAGTGGAATTTTTTTCTGAAATCTCAGAAAAGAAAAATGGACATCCAAATCTGAAAGATGTATATTTAAAAAAAAAAAAGGATTCGTAACCAACATAACCACACACACATGGAAACAAATCTGACAACAATTTTGGTCGGAAAGTAATCCGCGTCCTAACTACAACTTGAAGTGCAGAAATGTCCTTGCTATGGTCCTGTAACCAAGGCAAAGGACTTGCTCTACACACAAAGAGAGAACTGAAAAGAGCAAATCCACATGGCACCAACGAAACAAAAAAGTGTTTTATTTGTGCTCGTCCTGCACGTAATGCCCTCATTTACTGCGGCGTTACTTGATTGAGGAGCGAGGATAAAAAAAATTAAATATGCTCACCAGAGTGTAATTAAAAAATTACACTTTTGCATCGTTGGACTGTACTTCGGTTGAAATGCGTTTTCAGTGGAAATTTTTTTAAATTTTCTTCAAAAGGAACAAAGCAGGTACACCGAATTGTTTTGCCAAATACTCGTAAGTACCTTAGCACTGCATTTCTAAGAGCTATGCTATGAATTAGACATTTTCAGTTGTCTTCTGCTGCGTAATTGTGCTCCTATAGAATGAATAACCGATAGATCTTACTAACTGTCACAAACTCTTCTTCAGGACAGTAAGTCTTACTATCTTCTTTCTTCTCAGAAGGGTAAACAGTACCATATTCGATTAGACTATTCTAAAGTGCCGAAGCAATCGACATATGCTGAAAATTATAATACAAAACATAAATTTATCTAAAACCAATTGTCTCCCAATATGTGGAGAACAAATATACAGGGTTCATGGACTATGTCTTGACAGGGGTTGTTGACAAATAATAAATCGACAACTGTCCATTTTAGAAAAATTAAGATTTTTTATTTAAATTTAGAGTAAAATTTTACTTAGGGAACAGCTTATACATTCTAGTTGCGGTTGCAATTTTTCTTATGCTTAATTCGTGTCTCCTATTAAATAAGATGTTAGTTTTGTCAAGCGCTTCGAGATCTAAGTTATAAATTTAGGCTGAAGGTAGAATATAAATAAGCAAATAACATATAAAAAATATTAAAAAATAAAACAAAATTGATTGCAATTAATTACTGATTAAAGATATAACCATTATCATTTAATATCCTTCATCCTTGAATATAAAATATTCATTTCTTAAAGCCCTTCCTTGATTAAGCGCTACGACCAGCAGAAACAAAATTGTAGTATTTTACATCTAGCAAAAGAGTATCAAATTCTGCCTCTTTTCTAAATTTGCAATCCTTCCTCTCCTAACTTTAGCAAAATCCTGCACTAATATTCCTATTACCAGCAGAAATATTTGTGCTTATTTTGATTAAAGTAGTAAGGGGTCGGTAAGAGCTTCCCAAATGGATTTTGCGTCGAGTGACCCTGGTGTTAATAATTTAAAAATATTCACCCCTATCGTAGGATCTGACGGATTAAAATTTTGCATCACTCATTCGATTCATTTTCATTTCACTTTGGTATCGTAGAATCTGTCGGGAAAGTTTCCGCAATGAGTTAGCCCGCGATGAGAAATGTGTTCTTTTTTTGAATAATAACGCTTTTTATTTTGATTTAAAAATTATTCACATTACCGACAAGGAAATGATTCACTCCAGTGGATTCACTGATACCGAACTTTAAATTTCTGTGAAACTTTTTTCCAGAAAATTATATGATAAGGATGATAATTCGCACTATGTTATGTTTGCCTTGTGAACGATAATAAGGCATTCTAATTCCGACAAACAGATAGAACTGTCTATAACACCAGAAACTTGGCTGTGATAATGTAACATTGCTCTGACAAAAAGTTAGAACATAGCATCTAGCAAGATCAGGTACATATATTACTTAGAGAATTTCAATGCAGCCCTAATACTTCAACACATGCGTTCAGCATTTTTGACCACATTACCAGCAGACGAAAATATTTGCGAAGAACATTCTGACGAATTCGGAGCGAACGTCAAGTCTGAGGTGAGTAGAGGTCCCGTTTGACATATAAGTTGATAGCACGTATTAGATGTACGAAATGTATAATAAATAAATCTTGATTGAAGGGGAGTATATCATCAGATATTTTGTCTTTAACTGCTTTTGAACTAATTCGTCCATTCTTTTTCTCAGTTAAATCCGAAGATTCATAAGGTGAATGATAGGCAAGCTACACTGACCTCTCAAATCAAATTTAAACCCTTTCGTTGGCCTTAAGTAAAGACATAATTGTTTATCCGATGTCGAATGCTACACTACTGCTAATAGAAATTTTCTATCCGATGCACGACGTATCATATTTTCATATTTTATTTATTTCAATCTATGATTTACATGTGTTTGCCTAGGCAAAAAGCCTTAAGCTTCCGACACGTTAGCGAGCGTATTATGACTATCCGGATCAAGGCTAAATTCGGTAACATAAACCTAAGATGTAATCATGCCCCCACGGAAGAAAAGGACCCTGCCACCAAAGAGTGTTTCTACGAGCTCCTCGACAAAACAAACGAGCAATGTCCTTAATACGACGTTAAAATCGTATTGGGCGATTTTAACGCCAAAATAGGAAAGGAGGACGTCTTTGGTAGGGCAGTCGGTAAGCATAGCCTACACGACACCACGTCTGATAACGGACTAAGGCTAATTAATTTCGCTGTGGAACGAAATGTCACCATAGCAAGCACATGGTTTCCTCATCTCGATATTCATAAACAGACATGGCGGTCCAATGATCATGTAGCGATTAACCAAATTGATCATATTGCGATCGACGCAAGGCACGCCTCCAGTATTCTGGATGTCCGGACCTTCCGAGCGGCCAACATAGACTCGGATCATTACCTTGTTGTAGCCAAGGTACAAATGCGGATATCGCAATCTGAGCAACAAAGAAGAATTGCTGTGAGAAAATTTATCGTCGAAAAGCTACAATCGCAAGAGACCGCCAGACTCTTCGCTGAACGCGTATCCCGAAATCTCTCAATCACGCCTTTGCCGCCAGCATCAAGTACCGAAGACCAGTGGCAACGCTGCCAACATGCCATCAGAAACGTCGCGACTGATGTGCTAGGTCTCGCTCGCCCACCACCGCGAAACCCCTGGTTTGACGAAGAATACCGGCGAGTGCATGCTGCAAAACAAGAAGCATACAAAGCGGCGCTGCAAAGGAAGACGAGAGCTGCTCGTGAACTCTACGAGCAAAAGAGACGGGAAGAACATCGACTTCTCCAAAAGAAGAAGAAAGAGCATGAGAAGCGCGCGTTTGAGAATGTCGCGAGTTTATACTCCAGGAACAATGTACGGAAGTTTTACCAAAAGGTAAAAAGAACGTGTCAGTGGAGCAATACCCGTACAGAAACCTGGAGAGATGAAAATGGAAACCTCCTAGTAGAATCACAGTCGGTACTGAGAATATGGAAAAACTACTTCTGCAGACTGTATAACGGCGACGAAGACCAACATCCCGCTGTCAGGCAGAATGAACCATTCAACATAGACGATGATAGTCAAAATTTCCATCCACCTGACCAAAACGAAGTGACGATAGCAATATCCAAGCTAAAATCGAACAAGGCTGCTGGACCTGACGGCTTACCGGCCGAACTTTTCAAGGCAGCTGGTGATGAATTGGTATAGTGCATACACCAACTCGCATATAAAATCTTTTCTGCGATATTGTGTGAACGCCTGAAACCTTTTATCAACAGCCTGATTGGACCCTATCAGTGCGGTTTCAGGCCAGGAATCCACCATCGATCAAATCTTCACACTTCGCTGCTCCATCAAGGTCGGTAATGATCTCACCGAGACCTTTGATGTCAAAAAAGGTTTTAGACAAGGTGACGCGCTGTCATGTGACTTCTTCAATATTGTACTTGAACGGACTGTGCGGAACTCACAAGCCAACACCGGAGGCACAATCTATTACAAGTCTGTACAACTACTTGCATACGCCGACGATATAGACATTATCGGAAGAACTCAGCGGGCTGTCACCGGTGCGTTTGCAAGCATTGAGGCGGAAGCGGCCAAAATGGGTTTAGCGATAAACGAGGGCAAAACCAAGTATATGCTAACAAGAAGGGAAAACCAACACCGACGAATTGGACAAAACGTCACCGTGGGCAGCTATAACTTCGAGGTAGTAAGGGACTTTGTCTACCTTGGCTCTGCTATAAATTCTACAAGCAAAAGCAGTGCAGAAATCAAGCTTAGAATAACTCTTGCCAATCGCTGTTTTTTTTTGGGCTTATAAGGCAATTCAACAGTAAAGCCCTATCTCGAACAACCAAGGAGACTCTATATAAGACCTTGATCATCCCAGTCCTGCTTTACGGCGCTGAAACATGGACTTTATTAAAAGAGGAAGAAGATATCCTTAGTCGCTTCGAGAGAAAAATTCTTCGTAAGATTTTCGGTCCCGTTTGCGTTGAGGGATTTTGGAGGAGAAGATTCAATCACGAACTATACGAGCTGTACAGCGACATCGTCCTAGTCAAAAAACTGCGTATTGGACGTCTGAGATGGCTAGGACATGTAGAGCGAATGGACACCAACACTCCGGCCCGCAGAGTCTTCGAATCTAGCCCCGAGGGACGACGCAGTAGAGGGAATCATCGCCGTAGGTGGCGCGCACAAGTTCAAGGGGACCTCGACCAAATTGGAGTGCGCAACTGGAGGCAACTAGCTAAAGACCGAGCTAAATGGAGAGGCTTGTTGGTTGAGGCCCAGGTTCACCCCGAACTGTAGCGCCACCTATGTAAGTAAGTAAAGAACTGGAGGAAAAAATTACAGACTGCGCCGGCCTGGAAGCTCCTTCTTCATCCTCACTTTCCGACTCAAAGAATATCATTTTTTATTCGGACTTGGAAAATGATTTACGAATTTTGGATTAAAAAATATCTGTTTGATACTCCACATTATAGTTCGCAATGAAATTTTTAAGTACAAATCACAACCAAACTCGTTTCAATTACGTGCTGCCAAGAAACTTTTGTTTGGAGTTGAACGTCGATCAACAAACCTCGATTGTATCAAGTTACGTGCTGGCACCCCAGCTTTGTAGAATCCGAAACAATACAAGTGTACGAAATGTTCAAAACTGCTCACCCGCGCCCTTTTGGAAAGCAATCATTTGACGCTTTTATTTACCAGAAGCTGATGTTTCCTACAACAGGTGGCAGCCACATTTTTCTAAAACTATTTTCGAAAATGATATAATTTTTTTTAAAATCGAGTTAATCCTCTCTGTTGACAGAGAAATCACCACGTTTGGAATAAATAATTTACAACACGTATTCAATTTATTTCAAATTGGATTAATGATGAGGGAAGGGTATTATACCATCCGATCCAAACGGATAGTGACCTTTCTGTTTATTTTTGATAAATCATTGTGCATCGACTATAAGCCTAATCAGTGATCTTCGCAAAGCAGAGGTAGCTGGGAGAGTTGAGCTCAATCAGCTTATCCTCCCAGAGAAAGTATTTGCCTAAAGAAGCCTGATTCGGATGAATGAACCACAGACGATGCATATAAATGCCGTTTCATCATCCTCGAGACAACATTCACGTACACTCCAGCTTCAGGAACTAATATTAAATGGTGAAGGAATAGATAATTAAACCAGTGATGTAGTAAGCAAAGGTATAAATATAGAACCATTCGACAATATCTTTCAAGCACTTCAATAAATTTCATCATGCCGATGGACTTTATTTCAGATCCTCTTCTAATCAATAAGACAGTTGTCGCTGTAAATTTCGTCGACTTCCCCAGAATAATAACAACACTGTTCATCCTCAACTTTTCACATAAAAGCATATTGTATACACTCCAACTCCTTACACTGGGCAATATCAGAGAATGACTCATCTGTTTTTACTGTCCTTTTTCTCTAAATTCGCTGTCGACTGGCTTTTCGGATAGATGCAAATTTATGTGCACAACACCTAAAACTAATGCTATTCACCGATAGTGTTAAGAACCGAGACACCACTTCAGTCCACAATACAATTACCCAAACGCCCAGAGAAGATGGAAGGGACGTGCCCGTACATACAATACAGTATCCTCCAATCGCCAGAAAGCAGCGGCAAGTCATCCGAAGAGCAATGTTTGCCAGGCAAACAAAATAATTTATTGGGCCCTCGAAAGTGGAATTATTTGTCGTAGATAAATTCCACCAGTAAAATGAATGGCGAGGAACGGTCCAAGCTCCAGATCCTTTGTCCCACTTCCCCCGCTTGCAGTTCATATTCGCGTGGTGGGCATTTCTCTTCTGTTATTATCTTCTGGCTGCCGCATAAATCCTCGAATTTATTGGCAAAGTCCGAGGGGGAATTTTGTTAGATTTTAATTTCCCTTGCCGTTTAAGATACATGTTTGGAAAAAATAGAAAGCACATACACAAGGACTAAAAAAAATTAAAAATAACAGTATAGGATTTTATTTAATTGCTTGCAGTTGTTCTCCGTGTTAGTACCCACAAAGGGTAGAATGCCATCCTTCAGTTCATCATACAACTCTCGTAGGTGGGTATCATATACTTGATGTTGATGTACGCATCTGGGCCACCGCATCGCTCGAGTGCTTGTAGGGTATCCTCAATGACATCACCAATTCGAATATCACGGTCAGGATCAATACCATCGCCTAGGTTAACGTTGATTTGCTTGTATAAATTGCACACCGGCAGGAGTTGACGAAAGTAGGGCACTAGCGCTTGTCCCACACAAGGACCTGTTTGACATGTTTGCCATTTTGATGGTGGCTTACAATTATGCAAATTCTGTGAAGGATGTGTGCTTGTTAATTACCTACGATTACCATCAGTTGAAGGACCTTGAGTGCAGCAATGATGATTCTTTTGACTCTAGTGTTGAATGCTCGCTTCAGTGGCAGTATTAGCTTGGGTATAACTGGAAGTACCTGCAAAGGGGAAAGAACGTTTGTAAATGGTGTGAATTTGTATTTAGTAGTCATACGAATGCAGTTAAGGACGTTCAATTCAGTAATAGCTGCGTTCAAAGTTCTCAAACAGTGCCGGCATGATTTTGTGACTCGTTATGTGACTAGTTGAAGAGTGTAATTGAAGATAAAATGGTCTAAGGATCTATATAATCCACGCGCTTGGTGGTTTATGGGGCGCTAAAGCTATAAAGCAACACATTACTGCTACATAAACATTCCTGGGTGTTTCGTAGTTTATTGAAGGAATTAAAACTCCAATAGTTTCGGATAAACTGATTAGTTTTATGCTGATGACATAATCTAATTTATGTATCTGTTTGTACGTATCTGTTGGTACTTTGAACAGATGGAGTGCAGGCGAGCAACTCGAAGTGATCTTGAACTGCCATATTGGGATTTGCCAAGAATTTTAAAAGCAGAGACGGGAATACCTGCCTTGGCATCAGCAGCAATTATGATTATTTTAATGCAGCTTTTCATGCAGATGCATCCTTAAGGAAGGAGTCTTAACCTTTACTCATTTAAGTAAGGTTGTGACAAAGGCATCTCAATCCTTACCCAATAGCATTCAGGCTTATCAATTTTTTTGTTAGACACAAAACATCGTAATTTGGGGTACGAGGTACGCATCTGCTAGTAATGATGAAATCGCAGCCGCGATAAAAACACTCTAAACAAATCAGCCTGCAGGGCTTGACGGCATTCCTGCGCAGCATTCCATTAATGAGCTTCCATTCTGAAGCATCTCACGTTTACGACGTAGATACCTTGCGATTAATTCCAAGAGTAGTAGAGCTTTATTAACGCGAAGTGTATTAATGCCTTACATCATATCTCAAGCACTTCGACTACGCTGACCACAGACGAATTTTATCGCATAGAGCTATGGACCTGCAGCAAATGTGACTAAGGATAAACCCCACCAAAACCAAGATCATCAGTATTACTGACAATTCACAAACCTCACAAATAAGCATTACAAGGGAGTAACACGTCGAGAAAGTACTAACTTGTCAGTACCTTAGAAGTGTTATCTCAATCATAGGTAGTCTTATGAAAGAATGGGCTAACATACGTATGCAGAAGCGAAGAGGCAGTGTATTAATCATACTCTATGAAAAGACGAAAATTGAATAGACCGTCAAGCTATGTAATCCTGGTAATTAAGTACAATGGACCAGTTGCGTATGAGTGTTTCAGTCGACCTTCTCATATCCCGACAAAAAAAAAAACTATGTAACAAGCTCCATTAACAGAACAGTAATACGCCTACCTGTTTGAACGTCTTGTTTTCCGCTGAACTTGCAAAAGAAAAAATGAATACCTTATTGTCGGTGCTAAAAAAAAGGATCGAAGCAATTTGGCTTTGAGTGGCTTTTCAGATATGCTCTAATTATATTATCCGATTGGATAAACGGATTGGAGCATTATTTTTTCTAAGACATCAGCAATACACTAAATTACTCCTATCTGTAATGCGTCTGCACCATTGCCTACATTGTACGAATAAGATTGAATTGCCTTATACGCTATGAATAGTACTTTCTATGAATGATATGAGAATGAACGTCGAACTTTCACAGGATTTCAATGTATGTGAGTCTTCCATCATATCTTTGGAAATTTCTACCATACATTTTTTCCTAAGGTAAATGTTTAGTAAATACTAATGCAGACAACTTTTTCGGCAGAAGCTTTCCTAAACTAAATATATTGTTTAAAAAAGGATAAATTCTTAAGACTGCCGATCAGATTAGCACTAACGAAAATAGGATTCTGAACCTTACTTAAGAAAGTAATATACAAAATTGAAGTTATGGTGAACAGAAACAAACTCTAAGCACAACAGATTAAACTCAATAAAACAAACAACTTCACTGTAAACTTAAATTTCTAAATCAATTCTCCAGCGTATACTAACCTTTTTCCGACCACGTAATATCAAATCCATAGCAGCGTATTGTGCAAGATGCCTCAAATGTGAATCGTACTCCGATAATCTAAAAATACATATAAATCAATTTCAATCTAAGCCATAAACAAGAAAACAAAATCCACATTATATCCTCAGAAACAATGATTCTCCAAATAATAATATACAATACCCATACATACCCATCAACGAATATTGGCAAATAGTAGCAATAGTCCAATTTGTCTGGATCACAGTACCACTTAATGGGGAATTGTTTCTTGGGGTTATTCAACTTGATGGGCGGTCCAATGCTGCACACCGGAATGTCACCCCTCTTAAAGTATGTCCGAAAGAATGTCCGCTTGGCTGGCCGTGGCGTAAAGAGGTAAATCCTGCAATATAGCACAAGATGTATGAGGATATTCGATTGTAGTTGTGGTTTTACGTTCCATTCTCTTTTTTGTGCTTTTAATTAGAAAAAAATTCGCAAGGACTTATAAAGGATAAGAGAACTGAACTGAAGATATTTGCTCCTTTGACAACCATTGTTGGAGAGGTAGGAGTATTGCTATAGAGCTTACGACAATATAAGCCCTTAACAGATTCCTATATGTACGTACAATAGATGTCTGTGTCTACGACCTTATGGATATCAAGTACCTTAATCGCAATCCAATCAGCCAAATTGGAAATAATTGTACTTTGTTTGCATGGAGCACCACTCGAGAGAGAAGCGGATGAAGCTACAGATGGAATTTAGCAGGAAACGAAATTACCAAGTTGTATACTCATTAATTTGGGATTTGAACTGGATCATACCTAGCAAAGTAAGTATCAAGGTGGAAGTGATTTTTTTGAAATATTACGGTAAGGGCTCTTGCAAGCCCCGTTTTATTAGATGAATAACTTGAGCGCAATTGTTTTGATGAATTCAAACACACCGCGGTTAATAACCTCTCCAACTTTGAAAACGGCTTTCATATTGACGAAATTTATGTTTCAATTTAAGCCCTCAATTTTGGTGATTGTTTGACTGTTTTGCCGAAAATACCATATAGCAGAAAAAAACGTACAAAAGAATGGTATGCGATCATTATCAAATCGAGAGATTGCAGAGCAATCTGCCTGCCGCTCCCTAATCGCGTAACATGTTAAAAAAAATCAGCAGCTCAATGTCATCAGCCAATTACCCAATATTCCACTGGAATACGGATGTACAAGCAATTTTTTATCTGTTCTCTGTTGCTTGTTCTAATTTCACGTGAAACATTTATCAGGAGAATTTTAGCTCCAAAGTGGCGTCCGGCAAAGATGTATGCTTACAACACTGATTCCTTTTAATTATCTGCTTCATAGCAAACGGATTCCGATATCTATCTGATGGTCACCAGAAAAAGATATCATCAGAAGCATTGGGAAAGCTATCCAGGATATAGCACATCAATGCTATTATCTTAAGCACCAAGATGAAATTATTCTGGTCAAATATGGGATCTGTGCTGTTCTTATGGAAAATAACTACGATTGCTGGAAAAAAAAAAACTAAAATCGTTTGTGGATCGTTGTCTAAAAGACTTTTTGAGAGGACCAGGCTCAGGAATCAATAGGCACCACCATATCAAGATGAAAGCGTCAAACAGACGATCAGCAATAACAACAAGGTCGTCAGTGTATCAATTTAGCAAAACGCTTGCATCCCTTCTTAGCAAGCGTACGGTCAAAACAAAAGTCTATGAAGTCAACTGCCTTGGAAAAAAGAACGGAGATTTTGATCTATGTATGCTTCATTGATACAGCCAAAAAGCTACGTAAATAGCATATGTTGCACATATGTCTAATCGCAGATTAAACATTAGAACCAATAAAACAGCGCTTTCAAGCCATAGCATTGAGAGGAGCCAAAAACCGGAAAATCGTCCAATAAACGGAGAAACACACATCGAAATACCACACACTCAAGACGTTACATATTCTAAACAATAAAAAACAAATGAACTCTCGTATGTAGATAGTATGGTATATGTTGGAAATATTTAAGACTCATTCCCCGTGCAGGGACGGGTTGAGAATATCACTGCAGCGCCCCCCAACAACTAGCGCTTGTCGTAAAAGGCGACTAAGGGGACAAATCAGATCTAGGCAATATAACACCCAAGTGAGCCTAGCGACAAATATACCACCTTAAAAACCCTCGCACAAGTGCGCATGCGAGTCCGTGGGTTGACACGACTGGAGATCACCGGTGTCATAGAAGAAAGATCAAACAATATTAAAACAGGAGCATGCACGTGTCAAACAACAAACACCATCGCAATATGGTAATATTGCAAAACTGTATCATTATGGTAATACTTGCTAAAAGGAAAGGCACCACCCCGCCAGGCACTACCACTGCTGTGCATGGTACTGATCCTGGACTGAGCACAAATGTTCGGGTCAGAGATAGACGGATTCCGGGGGCTAGCAAAATAATGAAATAGTTTCGTCGAAATTTGAGGGTCGCGAGTTGGTACGTTGGAAGCATGATCGGTCGAAGTTACGAGCTGGAAGAGATGATGAATAGAAGGCGGGTGGATATCTTGTGCGTCCAAGAGACGAAATCGGGCGCGTTTCTTGGACGTTAGGACAAAAGATTACAAGATGTTCTACTACGGAACGGAAAAGGCTAAGAACGGAATCGGTATCATCCTTGCGGCAGAGCTACTTGGTAACGTCTTGAGCATTTCGAAGTCCAGCGACCGTTTGATGTCTCTCAAACTAGTTATACAAGGAGAGGTGTGGAATATTGTCAGTGCATATGCTCCCCAAAATGGGTGCAATCAGACAGATAAAGATGCATTTAGAACAAAGCCGACACCTGATCACTTACAGCAGTGGTGGAGTTGAAACTCAGATTGACTACCATTTGGTAGGCAGTTTCATGAAGCCCCGTGTAAAAGATTGCAAAGTGATCCTGTGAGAGGTAATCGCTCGGCAACACCGTCTCCTGCTAACAGAAATTTTTATGAAAACACCGAAGAAAAGCAAACAAACAAGGGTCTCTGAGAAAATCAAGTGGTACAATCTGGACAAAGAAAAAGGCGAAGCTTTTGTTTTCGTAATGAAAAATTACCTCTCTCACACCATCAACGGAGCTGAAGATGAAGAGTGCAGAGCACAAAATATGTGGGATTCCCTACAGCGAACATGCTTAAAGACGGCCAAATCACTGCTAGGAGCTTCAAAAGGCCACCATCAACACGCCAAAGAAACATGGTGGTGAAGTGATAAAGCTAAGAAAGTGATAAATGAGAAAAAATCGTCTTTCAAAGCCTGGTCAAAGTGCCCCTCTAATAATAGTGACGAAAAAACTCGCCTCGAAATGGAATACAGATGTTGCAAGAAAAAGGCGAAGAAGAAGTGCTCCCAGCTTCAAGCAGAGAGTACGGAGGGGCTGTATCGGGAGCTGAAGAAAATATCTTCCCCGGTTCCTGATGCAAACCAAGTTATCCAAGAGCTGCGAAGACACAATATGAACAAGAGCGCAACCATCTTCAAAATAGCCGCCCAAAGAAGGAGGAATGCTCAGGAGATTCGTTCGCCAAAGTTCATTAACAATGCTCATGGCCAGCTACTTGTGGATGACGACAAAATTCTGCAGAGGTGGCGGCAGTATTTTGAAGGACTTTTAAATGAACAGTTTCCCCGGCTATACTTTCCATGAGCCACCCCTAGCTGTGAAGAAATACCCGACATTACAGTCGAAGAAGTTAGTGAGGCGGTCAAATACTCAAAAAACGAAAAGCGGTTGGGCCAGACGAGATGCCCTCTGAGCTCTGGAAAAAGATGGGAGACATCGGGTTGAGATGGCTCAGAATTCTCATCTCTAAATTTGTGAGAGGTGACCCAATGCCGAATGAATGGAGGGAAAGTTACCTTCTCCCTGTATACAAAGGGAAGGGTGATATGCGGAACTGTGATAACTACCGTGCGATCAAGCTGATGTCACACACAATGAAGATCGTTGACCGGGTATTAGGTGGCCGACTGCGAAAAATAATACGGCTATCTGATGATCAGTGCGGGTTTTTTCGGGGGTAAATTAACCACAGATGCAATCCAAAGTATAAAGATCATAATGGAAAAACATCGTGATTCCTTAAGGGATTTGCATATGGTATTGGTTGACTTTGAAAAGGCATTCGACAGACAACCACGAGATCTGATATGGGTGGCGCTAAGACATCGAGGGGTTCCAGAAACCTATGTACAGATGATCATGGACATGTACGAAGGAGCAAAGACAAGAGCAAGATGCCCCGCTGGAGTAACCGAAAAGTTCCCAATCAAAGTCGCGGTGCACCAGGGAAGCGTTTTAAGTCCTTTGCTCTTTATTTTTTATTTTTTTTTTTATATAATTTGCGCCTTGATTATCTGCTTGAAGGTAAAGTGATAAACCCCAAGGTACATCAGTTATTCTTTGCTGACGATGGAGCCATCATAAGTGAGGATGCTATATCCCTGCAACGAGCACTTGATGTGTGGGTGGACGCTCTGGAGGGAAATGGATATCGCATTAGTTCAAAAAAGACAAAGTACTTGTGCTGCCCGTTCTCTGATCCACTCAGGCCTATTCCAGACATTTATTTGAATGGAACAGTGCTTCCCAAGTGCGAAATGTTTAAATATCTGGGATCTATGATCAATAGCGAAGCAACTTGTGATGACGACATCAATCATCGCGTAAGCGTAGGGTGGATGAAGTGGCGAGAAAACTCCGCTATCTTCTGTGACAGAAAAATGCCACCTTAGTTGAAAGGAAGGCTATACACCGCAGCTGTACGTCCAGCGCTCACATACGGTTCACAATGTTGGACGATGTACAAAACGTATGAGAGTAAATTAACGGCAGCTGAGATGAAGATGCTTCGCATGATAGCAGGAGTGACAAAGCTTGATCGAATAAGAAGTTGGAAGATCCGTGGAAGCTTTCACATCAAGGAAACCATCGTGCAACAAATAGAGCGCGACCGGCTCAACCGGTATTGCCACGTTCAAAGAAGAGATCATTTGAACCCTGTTAAAAAGGCAATATCAATGTACGTTCCAAAGACATCGCGGTGTAGGAAAGGCAGGCCTATAAACGCCTGGATAAGACATATGCGACGACATCTGCATTTCATTGGCCTCAGTAACCGAGTGATCCAAAATCGGCAGGCCTGCCGATATTTTCTAAGGTCAAATAGGCGAACCCCACAGGCGGATCAGTAGAAATGCGATGAAGTGAGAGGGTTATGATCCCTTATTTTCGGATCATAACCTCGCTGATAAAAGGAAGAAGAAGATTTAAGACTCATTTTGAGCCCTTCAAGTCTCCGCGCGTAAATTATTATGGCAGATTTTTTCGCATCTCTCCATTACTTCACTGAGGACTTTAAAGGCATACTGGGAATATAATCGTAGATAATAACTTGATAACTTCTACATACGATTCAGAAATTGGTCTTTAAATTTTAGCTGAATGCATAAGGCCCTTAACATTAAAAATGTAGACCAGACAAGTTATACTGATTTGTCCTACCGTCATGTTAGTCTGGTCGACATTTGTCTGTATATCTTGATTTATCGTAGCCGGCAATCTATGAAGATTAAGTCGGAGTGTAAAGAATATGATAACTTCTGTTCACATTTAACCGTTAAAAAAAAACCCACACACCTGACATATTTTCACTTTGTCGGATCGTGCGGATCACACACTCAAATTAATCTATCTGATTATATTTGAACGCCTTTGTTGGTTACGTACTTCTCACAATGCATGGATCAAATTTTACCTTTAGCATTTTAATGTCAATAGTGTAAATCAGGAGAGCGAAGATTTTAGAATAAGGAATAGCAGCTCTGTTCAAAGGAGAAGTAGTAGCACAGAATCAGACACAATAGCGCACTTTAGTGAAAACTGGCAGAACTAATTGGACCAACAATTTTTTGTTGGAATCAACCACAACATGTTCGAAAGTGTTCCTCTTTTGCGGCCATCAAGATGCGAAATTGACTAAAATTAACTTTTAAAAAAAGCAAGTCTTAGCTTATCCTTAAAAAGGATATTGATGGAAATACATTTACACATACTCCTGCTTGCTTAAACTACAGCTAAAGCCGAATGCATACTTAATTCAAACAAAGTTTGTCAGGCGAAACAGCTACATTGAACAAATGTGTTCTACCTCAAGAATACATATGTGCAGAAAATCTTGTGCGAAATTGTTCGGAACAGAGAAACTGTACAAAAAGACGAAGATTTTTGGACGAAGATTTTTGGACGAAGATTTTTGGACGAAGATTTTTGGACGGTAAATTATCTCAGTGCAGGCAAAAACCTATAATTTTCTCTGCTGATCTATTTCCAACACAGTTATGAAACAAAGCTAGTATAGCATTTTGAAGTTCTGTCAAAACTTATCTGGATGCACGCCATCCTTTTGAGCATCTGCATCCAACTAGGGGAGATAATTTACTTTGTCTTACCTCTCTGGCGGCCTTACTATAGTGTTTGGCTGTAGGGCCTGATATGAGAACGCCGGCACAGTCCGTGGGGTCTGTAAAGCCAAATTTTATTAGTTTTTCATCAACTAGGATTTTTTTTATAACAATTGCACCTCATTCTCCTTCCCAAAGCATTGGCGCAACTCCTTTCCTGGAATATGCTTCCCCATTTGGGTTACCAGAACAAATGACAATTTATTGTGTATAGTTTTAAATTCCGAATTTTATTTCTGTGAATACGTAATTTCATTTAACGAAGCTTTTGTTTATTCAATTAATTTGCAACAAAAATTTTGCCAGTGATAAACCTACGGGTTTTTACTGTTTCGCCAGTATTTATCGTGCAAGCGACCAAAAAAATTACATTACGCATTAATTAATTCATCATAATTATGCGCGCTTGTACACACAGACACACCGACCGACTCACAAGAACAAAGCACTTGTGTCCTAGGAACGAGAACGCTTAATATTCATGTAAACGACCTTCGCGAGCATCCTGTATAATTGAGGCTGTTTGTTGCGAGCGCCAAAAGTGACAAATCAGCTGAAATTATTTATGCTAGGTCATATTTTGTTATTCATGTGCGAAATTTTGCACTGCTGCGTCCGTCCAGGCGTAACTTTGACACAATGGCACCGACCGGTACGCACCACGGCGGCGCGCGGCGGTGGCGGGTGTCACACCGTCGAGCTTGAATATTACAGGGTTTAATTAACATTTCAATCTCTGTGCCAGAATGTTTGTGTGGGACGATAACGGGTTGCACACGTAATAGCCGGTTTACATTTTCAGTGTCCACTTTGATTAACAGCTCTCACAACTCACATCTGTCTAATTATGTTCTGCAGATGATAAGAGATGGTGCCATGTAGACAGGTGCCACACAGAGAATGGCATTTAAATAATTGTCGTACTGATGCAAATACATTGAGATGCGCAACACCCCGGCAGTGCTTTCATTCTAACAAAAGGACGAGTGAGCAGGATACATGAGATGAAATTTAATTGTCATCGCTGGGAGCAATAGAAATTCACAATTTAAAGCTCTTAATCACTTTAATGCAAATGATTGTTGAATGTTAAAAGAGATGTCCTTGCAGGAGCTTTGAACGTGTTCACGCATAAATTTTAGATCTGGATTTTGCAATTGTTTGAACTGGCAAAAAAATATAAGTGTTCATTAATGTTAATGGGTGTTAACCAGGAGGATGGATTTGGAGAATGTGATTACGAGTTGAGATAAGTATATCCAGCTTGTCATGGGGGTTAAGACGAATGGTAAATTGTGTGCTTACTCTGCTTCGTATTATCAAAGCATAGCATTTTTTTGGGAACTCACAATTTTATTGACATCTGTATTTGGGATTGGTGTATTGATTAAGGAATTCCGTCCATTGCGAGTTGTAACATAAAATACAATAGATACACTATATCTAGACCAACCAATAAGGCGAACCCCACAGGCGGATCAGTATAAATGCGGTGAAGTGGGAGAGTTATGATCCCCTATTTTCGGATCATAATCTCGCTGATAAAAGGAAGAAGAAGAAGACACTATATCTAGACCAACCTTGTCTTCCGACCACATATGCGCAGCCTCTTCTTCACGAGTGAATTTCTGAAATCAAAAACTTTAAAGAGGATTTAACGTTTAACGTTTAACGTTAACGTTAAAGGATTATTCTCTGAGAGCTCCTCTTCACCACTCTTCTTATTAAATCCTAACATTGAGATATCAGTGGGATGGTTCTTATACGGACGAATTTTTTTTTAAATATGGTCTATAATTAGTGCTGCGATCTATCCTTTTTTCGCAGGATATTCCTTTTTTTCAGCTCCCAAAAACCTATCCGCGAAATTTTTCTAAATCCTTTTTTTCATACGAAATTTCTAACGTATATAATATTGTATTTTGAATTTGATTTGTGGCGAATGTTAGACTGTTGGACTGAAAGATAAAAGCAGGCGAATATTATATACACGTTCACAGCGAACAAGTAAGCCACACACATTATTACTAGGTACATGTACGCGTAGTTGTCATTCATGTGCGCGTCCAGTGTTGCCAAGTCATTCTGGCGTTTGAGCATCGTTTTTACAATGTTGAACGTTAATTTTGACCTCTTGGGCACCAAAACGGTGATTTTCTCAAAAACATCTTCCAAGTACAATAAATTTAGAGTTTTCCAATAAGAATTTCCATTTGGAATAGTGCGTTATTCTGTCACCGAACAGATGAGAAGTAAAAACTTCGCCACTAATAAACATGGAACAATACACACCTCAATGACGCATTAAAGTTCTTAAATTTCGCTACAAAAATGGCGAACATTTCGCTGGAACAGTTCGAAAAATCAAAAGTTTACACGGTCGACGTGAAACACCTCCTCGTCCAGCAATTGCTAAATTGGTTCAGAAATTAGAGCGATTGGAATAAGTTTATGATGTAAAGAACCAGAATCGTGCGCATAGAGCAAGAACAGCTGAGAATATTGCTTCTGCAGCTCACGACGATCTCAGGAATTGGACATATCACGAGCAGCACTCCACCGAATTTTGCATAAAGGTTCAGTTGACGCACAAACTTAAGACTGCCGATCATCAGCAGTGCGTCACTTTTTGTTGAATTTGCTGCCCTTCAGTCTTAGTGAATTTGTTCGTATCAGTGTTTCATTAATCTAAAGGAAGTCGAAAGAGAATGTCGAAACCGAAAGGAAAATGTATCATCAACGCAAAAGTTCGCGAGAGTTGACACATTGAAACAAACTGCTTTGCTTATTTTGTAAACTTCATCACCGTTCCAAATGTCCTTCTTTAAAAGCTTAGAGGAAATGTCAGCCATGCTAAAAAATAGTATCAGACCTGCAAATCATTTCTAGGTGCAGACCATCGTGAGACCATCGTGCAGATGCTTGATCCAATCACAATTGGATCATGGGAAATGGGATCTCCGATCAGATTTTTGAACAAGACTCTGAGGAAGTTATTTAGACCTGAGCTTGTTATATGTCTTCCTGTGTCCTCAGCCAAGTCTTCCACTGACGATTATATTTCCAAACAGAATTATGTGTGACATGACTTTTTAAGATGCAAGCAGACCAAGGGAATGCTCTCGAACGTCTATAAACGATCCGCAGCGCTCTTGCTGTGCTATCGTGAGCTGTCCATCACTGAAGCGCTTGCTCGGCTCTCGAAATACGAACAATTTTCTTTCTTTGTAATAAAATGGGTTATACTGAGTTTGCTTCCTATGGGCAGTTACCCATGCGCTTACACCTACGCAAAGCAAGTGCGCCCGCGTGTGCATCGTGTGATATTACAGTTCATGGAATTGTTGGTATGATGCAAAAAGTGGTTCAAAGTGGTTTAATGCAAACAAATACAGTGTGTAAAATTCGATTTTACGCAAACAGAAATAAATGCAGTGACTCAAAAACCGTACGTTAATAATGGATGATATTAATAAAAACTGACTTTGCTAAAATATAAAGCAATTCCTAGAAAAAGTAACTATTGCTTGCTTCCGTATAATAAAAAAAACTTACTTCAGGAATTGCTATGTTCAAAAATGCCGTTTGATCAAATTGGTATGAGTAAAAGACATAAAACTAAGCATTTGGTTGAAAAATACCTATTTGGTTGACTGTTAGCGTTTACTACGTACTTTTGACAAAAATGAGATCTTTTTTACAATATGTTAGTGATCCAGGCTTCCAGGTACCTATCAGGAGTACCTATCGTCCTTTAAGCTGGCGCGAAAACAGTTAAGCAGAGTTATCAAGGAGAGCAAAGCAAGTTGTTTCAGGCAGCTCTGCGATGAAGCTAACGTAGACCCTTGGGACACAGCGTATAGGATGGTGATGAGAAAGCTTAAGGGCGGCAACTCCCCGCAGATAACATGCCCGATAATGCTGAAGTCAATAGTAGAACATCTTTTTCCAAGGAGAGCATCTACTATGTGCGCAATCACCAGAGAAAACTTTACAGAGGTAATTCCAGCGATTACAACAGAGGAATTGACAATCGCATCCAGAAAGATAGGTGACAACAAGACGCCCGGACCTGACGGCATCCCTAACAAAGCAGTGAAAGCCGCTGTTTAAAAAAGGCCAGACATCTTTATTGCAACAATGCAAAAGTGCCTAGAAGAAGGAATTTTTTATTGCCAAAAGGAAACAAACCCCCAGGAGACCCATCGTCGTATCGCCCGATATGCCTACTGGACACAATGACAAAGATCCTGGAGCGAATCATTTACAACAGATTGCTCACAATAGCGGAGGAGAAAGGGGCTTTGCCCAACCACCAATTCGGATTCCGAAAGTCTCGCTCAACAATTGACGCCATTAAAGCTGTAGTTAATATAGCGGCGGAAGCAATTGAAGATGAAAGATGGCGATACGGCACCAAGGAATACTGCGCAGTAGTGACGCTAGATGTCAAAAATGCGTTTAATTCGGCAGACTGGCCCACTATAAGAAGATCTCTTGCTAGGATGGATACACCATCTTACTTGCTGCCGATAATGGCGAGCTACTTTACCAACAGCAAACTGAGGTATGATACCGACGAAGGAGTGAAGTACTACGATGTTACAGCTGAGGTCCCGCAAGGATCAGTGCTGGGCCCATTACTATGGAACATAATGTACGACGGAGTTTTACGACTACCACTGCTACCTAAAGGGAATATAATTGGATTTGCTGACGACATCGCTGTTGTTACAGTAGCAAAACAAATCAGTGAAGTAGAATCAGCTACAAATGTGGCAATCAGTCAAATCAAAAGCTGGCTAGGATCCGCCGGTTTAGAAGTAGCTGACCACAAAACAGAAGCTGTTCTAATAACCAGTCGGAAATGTCTGGAATATATGAATGTCCAGGTTGGAACCCAAATCATCAGATCCAAAGAAGCAATCAAATATCTAAGAGTAATGCTCGACAATAGACTGCGGTTTAAACAGCATGTTGATTATTCGAGCAAAAAAGCGTCACGACTTCAGGCAGCACTCTCAAGGATAATGCACAACATTGGAGGACCTGGATACGCTAGGAGGATCCTGCTATCCAGAGTTGTCAGCTCAGTCCTTCTTTATGCGGCTCCGGTTTGGGCAGGGGCTCTCGCGACCAAAGAAACAAGGAGGAAACTTACATCAGCCTACAGACGCTGCGCTATAAGGACCATCAGTGGTTTTAGAACTATCTCTGACGAAGCAGCCTTTGTCATAGCAGGAATGGTTCCGATCGACATCCTCGCGAACGAGATGCAGAGAATCTACAATCGGAGAGGCTCGAGCCCTCAAGAGGCTAACAAAAGAAGAAGGGTTATAGAAGAAGAAAAAGCAGCTTCAAGAGGTGTGTGGCAAGATCGATAGAATAATGCGGTTAAAGGCAGATGGACCTATAAATTAATCCCAACTATCGAAATTTGGATAAACCGAGCACATGGGAACTGCACCTACCACCTCACGCAGTTCCTGTCTGGCCATGGAGGTTATCGCAAATATCTTTGCCGGTTTGGACACGATAGCTCTCCGTTGTGTCCAGAATGTCCAGACCAGGAGGAAGATACGGAGCATGCAGTCTTCTACTGTAGGCGATTTGAAAACTGGAGAAACGAACTTCCCAGTCCCCCATTCCTCATAGATCATATGGTACAATCTGAGGAAAAATGGATGAAAATTTGCGCGTTTATTACGCACGTGCAAATGCAGCTTCGAATTCAAGAAAGAATACGTCGAGAAGCAGAAAGCACAGCATAAATTGCTAACCAGCCCCGCGAAGTAATACCTAACGGCAGTCCCGCGGGGAGAGTGTGTAGGGTGTGTGTTTAGTACGTAGGCGTATTCCTGGAATCGAGTACTCAGGTTTGCGAATGGTGCATGCTAATAGCACTCGGGCTATTAGTATCTATTACCCCGTTTATATGCAGAGTCGGAACTGGTTCCAAATACATATAAACGCTTTTCGAGTCCAAATGGGTTCGAGTCGACTCGACTCAGCTAACAGAGCTGGGTCGAGTCCGAAAAATGCATGTATACCTGGGTCGAGTGATTGAACTGACATGTTGTCTCTGTGTGTGTGAGATCTCTTTCTTTTTTTTTTTTTTTGTTCGGGGTGGGAAATCGCTTTGTTTTGATTGAGTTCATGGTTAGCTGCGGGTAAAGTTGTCTGTTCAGTTATTTCATATTTATTGCATCCAAAAAATAGAACTAAACAGAACACTAACACAATCAAAACCAGTGTGTCTGCTATACTCATCTGTCAGATCGACCACATTTGGACCATTCGACTCGGTGTGTAGAAATACTCAGATCGAAATCTGGACTCGAACCTGACTCGACTACTTGACTCTGCATATAAACGGGGTATATGAAGATTACACATCCCTGGCGCAACCTAAAAAAAAAAAAAAAAAGGCTAAGTATAACATGCATTACATTTTTTTTTTTTTTTTTTTTGTTAATTGTTTTAAGAAATATTGGTATGAGATTTTATTGCCTCTTTTTCAATAATACTAAAAATCCTATTGCGCTGAGAGTATGCCTAATTGTGTTCAAATGCTCTGAGGACTTCCATGCATCCATAATTAATTCTCGGAGCTAGGCAACGTTCGCGAATTGCCGATTATGGGCATAAACTTGGGGTGTAATGATTCCTCAAAGATTTTCTATCGGATTACAATCTAATCCCAGCAAGCTCGTCAACCCTTTCGTTCCCTTCGATATCCATATGCCCTGGTACCCAGCAGAGCGTCACCGTATTGGCTAGATATCTCGTTTAAAAGTGATTTTCAGATCCTTACAAACCTCTACCTAATTACAGCAGAGACTTAACGGCTGCCTGGCTGTCTATATAGACAACGCTCGTTTTACCAACGATATTACTCTCACGTATAATTTCAGCATCCTGTATAAAGGCTTTCGCACACCGCCGCGATAACGATAACTATCGCCATAGCGATAAACAACTAAACACACCAGCGCTATAGCGATAGAAGTCTTGTTTTTAATTTTTGCTAAGTTTTGTTTTTATATTTTTATATTTTTCACAGAAGAAATAAAATGTTCCACATCCACCATTGCGCGATAGAGCGATAGAATGTAACATGCAGCGACATCGCGACAATCGCCGGTGTATATCGCACTCGGTGTGCGTGAACAAACTTGAATACACGTGTTGCGATAAATCGCTATCGCTATCACTTTGCGATAGATCGCTATCGCTATCACTTTGCGATAGATCGCTATCGCTATCACTTTGCGATAGATCGCTATCGCTATCACTATCGCTATCGCGGCGGTGTGTGGAAGCCTTTGGCTATTACTTCGGCCTAAAAGACGCTGCAGTCGTCGCTAATTCTTAGAGAGTTGTTTATCCCTAGGGCTTCACATTAACTCCGGCTCCCGTGCCAACGTCAATATTAGAACCATAGGTATAGAAGGCCAGTTCCTTTTTCTTCATGGTTCTTCTATTTTTCCATTGAATTCTGCCAGGAATTCTTGTAAGAAATCTCCTTTCAAATGCTAGCATCGGGTTCATGGAATCAATTTCCATCGATCCGCTGGCAGTCCCCCATTAGGATAAAATGGAGTCATGGCCGTAAACGTTCAGTGACCACAATCGTCCGTCTATCAGTCTTACAGCAGTTTTGGCCGCCAAACTGCTACAGAATATATCAAGCGGAATGAAACTAGGCGTGGTTTCCATTCCTGCTGTTGGTATTGTTCTTTGAACTTGGGGATCGATTTCTTCTTAGTGAGAAGAACTATACGTACCTTCGTCTTTGATAGTTAGACGTATCTAATGTATCTTATGTATGCGATGTTGAGAAGACTGATGCCTCTATAATTCACGCAGTTGAGGGGGTCTCCTTTCTTGTGGATCGAGCAAACGATGCTGAGATTCCATTCATCAGGCATACACTCGTCTGACCAAATCTTAGAGATGAGTTGGTGTATGAACTCTACCAATTCATCACCAGCTGTCTTGAAAAGTTCGGCCGGTAAGCCGTCAGGTCCAGCATCCTTGTTGGATTTTAGCTTGTATATTGCTATCCTCACTTCGTTTTGGTCAGGTGGACGGAAATAATGACTATCATCATCGATGTTGCATGGTTCATTCTGCCTGACAGCGGGATGTTGGTCTTCGTCGCCGTTATACAGTCTGCAGAAGTAGTTTTTCTCAGCACCGACTGTGATTCTAGTACGAGGTTTCCATTTTCATCTCTACAGGTTTCTGTACGGGTATTGCTTCTCTGGCACGTTCTTTTTACCTTTTCGTAAAACTTCCGTACATTGTTCCTGGAGTATAAACTGTCGATATTCTCAAACGTGCGCTTCTCATGGTCTTTCTTCTTTTTTTGGAGAAACCGATGCTCTTCCCGTCTCTTTTGCTCGTAGAGCTCATGAGCAGCTCTCGTCTTCATTTGCAGCGCTGCTTTGTATGCTTCTTATTTTGCTGCATGCACTCGCCGGCATTCTTCGTCAAACCAGGGGTTTCGCGGTGGTGGGCGAGCAAAACCCAGCACATTAGTAGCGGCGTTTCTGATGGCATGTTGGCAGCGTTGCAACTGGTCTTCGGCACTTGATGCTGGCGGCAAAGGGGTGATTGAGAGATTTCGGGATACGCGTTCAGCGAAGAGTCTGGCGGTCTCTTGCGATTGTAGCTTTTCGACGTTAAATTTTCTCACAGTGATTCTTCTTTGTTGCTCAGATTGGGATATCCGCATTCGTACCTTAGCTACAACAAGGTAATGATCCGAGTCTATGTTGGCCGCTCGGAAAGTCCGAACATCCAGAATACTGGAGGAATGCCTTGCGTCGATCGCAATATGATCAATTTGGTTGATCGCTACATGATCATTGGACCGCCATGTCTGCTTATGAATATCGAGATGAGAAAACCATGTGCTTGCTATGGTGACATTTGGCTCCACAGCGAATTCAATTAGCCTTAATCCGTTATTACACGTGGTGTCGTGTAGGCTATGCTTACCGACTGTCCTACCAAGGACGTCCGCCTTTCATATTTTGGCGTTAAAATCGCCCAATACGATTTTAACGTCGTATTTAGGACATTGCTCGTATGTTTTGTCGAGGAGCTCGTAGAAACACTCTTTGGTGGCAGGGTCGTTTTCTTCCGTGGGGGCATGAACACATATTGACCTTATATTAGCGAATTTAGCCTTGATCCGGATAGTCATAATACGCTCGCTTACATGTCGGAAGCTTAAGACTTCTTGCCTAAGTCTGCCGCGTATGACAAATTCGCATCCGACTAAGCGTTGCCTGTTGCCTCTGTAGAAATCACCGTAGTAGATGTCACAGTTTTTCATCCTCTTTTTATGAAGGGCGTATGATAGAAAAAGGACTATGATAGGAAAGCACGTACACTCGGAGACCTAAAAGATCCATTGTGTTTACCCTTGGTGGTGGAGTGGGATTAAAAATATGCACAATAATTTTTGAGGGAGATAAAACCTATTTTAATTTATGTAACCTCTCATTAAACCAGTTGGTACTCTTTAAGAATCTAAGTAGGTCGTTTATCCGTAACTCTGCTGCCTCTGCAATGCTAACAAAGAACACTGGAGTCTAGTATGCGTTGGTGTCGTTTTTGTAGGACGATGCAGTGGCAAACAGATGTTGGATTGATTCTACGTCTTCCTAGTCCCCGCAGCTTCTGCATAAATCGTTGGACTTAGCATTTCATTTGCGGATAGAGGATCGATCCAGTACCAGCAGTGTCTTTGTTTTTATTTTGTTCAGTTCTGGTCATAAAGAGCGACAGGTAGCTCAGTGCTCACTGTATTGACAAGAGGCGTTGGCCTCTTTCTCTATTATATTATCCATGGCTAGCGGGTACCCGGCGTGCGTTGCTGCGCCTAACAAAAATAAATACATGCACTTAAATTTACATAGACCGAAAAACATGTCTCACTCAAAATGCAATTGTAGACAAACTACTGGACCGATTTTGACCAAACTTCACAAAGATACTCTCGAATGAATACCGAAATTGAGCTCAATCGGCTCTGTGGTTTCGGGGTCCATAGCATACATACAAACATTGATAAAATACAGACTTCCTATCGGTGTGTAATTATCCGCCTCACTGATGTTCAGAGCTGACCCCATCCTTTCCAATTCCTCTGCATTTTCGTTACCTTCTACATTGCTCTATCCAGGTGCCCAGCAAAGTTTGACTTTGTAATGTCTGATGGTGATCAGTGAATCGCGACATTTCCTGACTGCCTTTAATGTACATACACGTGTATGTTCTAGACATATTCTCAAGCCAAAACCAATGTTAGCGTCGATTTGTTAGGCATCCTACTACTACTACTACAGTTTTTTCTAGCAAAAGCACTCTAAGATTACGAATGGCGGTAACAATAACTTCAAACGGAACTCTTGCACCAAATGGATTTAAATAATTAATCGGATCCATATTCTTGCAAATGCCAAATAACACTCTCCGTAAAACTTTAACCTTGTTGGTAAACTCATGCCCCAAATAAAATTATTAACTCACAAACTTTGCACCTAAAACTGAGAAACCGGCCCATAGCTTCTGCTATTGCCTCCAATGAACAGTTTAATAAAATAAAATTCACCAACCACAAAACAATTTTGATTAAAAAAGTTTACTTCGCCGGTGTTTATCATTGCCTCGTTAAAGTCGAGCGAAACAGGTGTTCCAATGTCATCAAACAACAACAACACTTTTTGGCCCCTTAATTATTAACCATCCAATATTGCAGGGGAATACTTCAACTTCAACACATTGCAAGGACCCAAACAAAAGCTAAACATCAGATTATGGGCGAACTGACGACAATATGTGGCTCTAACCCTCTGGGCGGGTTCACTCTTCCCTATTCATAAACTAAAAATCCAATTTGTCTCCAAGTCGCACTATAAACTATATATTGCCCCAAATGTGGCAGCACAAACATCTAATGAGGAAACTTTAAAAGTTCCTCGAGACCAAGCCAAGCGCCACAAGACCAACCACATCATCTATAATGGGGTTCCTCGCATAGCATTACTCTATGCGATTATATCCAATAGTGCACCCATACTAAAGCCACAGGTTCACTTAATGACGATTCCTTTGTGTGTGAAGCAGAACCCCCTCTGTTGGCGCTTGGCAAGAGTCATAAAATATTTATTTACACTATACTCGCCGTGTATCCTTAAAGAGCACACACAAAACAGTACACAGCTAGGAAGCTAGGCGACTCTCCGAGATGACGACGACGACAATAACGAAGAGGACGATAATGATGATGATGATAATGATAGTGGTAGTAGTGATGAGTATAATGCACACCCAGCCCTGATGATGATCGCTTGGTTGGGCACTACTCCTTTGGTGATATGGTTAAAACGACTCAGAGAGATGAAAAGCAGAAGCATCGGCAAAAACCGACAGCCAGTAGTAAGAAAGTCAAATTTATGAGAACCAAGAGACCGTAAAAGCGTTCCCCAGTGCAAAATAATCGGCTTTAATTAACGTATGGCATGGTCTAGACGCAAGCCGCTTTATAGGCGATTTAATGGCCAGCACCCCGAAGCCATAAAGACACCCGTTCTCCTTGGTCACCTTCTGAGGAAATGTTAAATTGTAATGAGCCACAAAATGGGGGTCAAAACGAGTACGAGCTGTGCAGTAAAAATGTAAAGCGCATGTTACTGCTGCCAGATGCCTTGGTCCGGTAGCTCCTTTTTTGCTTAACCGTAAATAATAGGAGCAATAGGTTTCACTATGCGGGATATCCGTGCGACAGTAGTTAGTGACTTTCAAGTGGCAAGTGTTTGAGCCCAGGCGTAATTTAAATTCATTACCACCATCAGTGGGTACTTTATAGCAGCCAAAGGTAAAATTTGTTCCATTGTTCAGCTTCATGAAGCCTCATTTGCTGTAGTTCCCGTGGTACAGTTGTTGACATTTTTTTGTGAAAATGTTATTGCGCCGACTTTATGCGATTTTAAAGTGCAGAGAGTAGAATAGTTTGAACATTCATCACTGAAATGTATGCCAAAGGATTATTGTTGTCAATGATCTGAATTCACTGAAATTGATGGTGCAAACCTGCAGTTCACACACCTTACTATTGGAGTTCATCTATGTAATTCAGTATGTGTTCAATAAAACTGGAATCAATAACGATGCTGTTCCACAATTAAATTTTGAAACTACTTAGCAGAATCGCTTTTGGGAAGGACGATATTGACACAGATACAAAGAGTGCCTTTTCCCATTAAGGCGATAAAGCAGAGCGCTCCTAAGTCAATAACTATACGGCTGCTTTCCAAGTTTTGCATGTGTTTGTTCTTGAACTACTGGATAGTCCAGAAATTCTATTTCCTGAATGGTAGAACCTTGATGCGAGACACAGGAAGTGTCCTCTTTGCATTTTCTGATACCGTAGATCCTTCATGTGTCTTCACCGCTTACCAATGATTTCAAGCATTATATCTTACCAGGACACATCGCCTTAATTAAGTATTTGTTGACAAACAGGGTCATTAGCTCTAAGCTGGGCGACGCCATAGCTCGAAGGTTTGTGAGTAGAGGAACTCCGCAAGGCGGGGTGATTTCTCCCTTTCTTTGGAACCTGGCAGTGAATGAACTGCTTCTAATCCTAATTGCAATTCATTCTGGACAAGAAACTTATCTGGAAACCCAATATCGATTTGAGAAGCTTTTTCGTGACAAAAATACTCTCGGATGTTTGTCAGATGCTCGCGAGAGGTGGGATCGTGGAAACTTTTTGGTGTTTTCTGGGATTCGAAAATGGAACTTCACGCGCAGTGATCCGACACACTAACCACTTGCGCCACGGCGCCCATACAGGCAGGGTACGAGCCTATCGATTTCACCGAATAAAGAGAATATCGTTATACCCCTCGATACAGTGAAACTGCTGCTTAAGCTCAACACTAACTAAGTAATCAATCGCAGATGGGAAAACGGCACTGCGTACCTCATCACGTAAGTGTCATTACAGGGCACTGTATTATTAGAAGGCATGCCATCAGACTAGACCTCCTTGCAAACGAATTCTCTAAAAAACGCATGGACGAGGCTTGTAAGTGTCAGGCTCTCTCCGCTAGTAGAAGATTGCACTCAGGAGCCTCTTTCTTCTTAGTTTAGGCGAATTGGCTAAGGCCAACATCAACAGCCTCCAGAGCTTTATAACAAACTCCAATTCATTCACAATGGACCATTGCTGGTCTAGGTGAGGCTGCATCCATTGCAGCCTCCCACGCTAACCTAACCTAACCTACCAGGTCACATGCACAGATCAGTGAGAGCAGATACTGAGAAACAACCTTATGTAAAAAAAAAGTATTTATACAGACAGAGAAAAAGGTAATTACCTCACACGGTATAGCTGTCATAAGTGTTTTGAAGTCTTTAAATGGATTGTGGCTTAAAACGTCTAATGTGTCTGACAAAAGCTAATTAGAGTACACGGATTAACTGAACTAAAATAAGAATCTTGGGTTGTACTCGGAAGTTCAACCGGTGGTAACGTTCTTGTACTCATGAATAGTTTTACTTCCGTCACTTGTGGATTGTAATGGTCAGATTCCGCACTGCGGCTTTTGGCTATCTTCCCTGGCTAAACTGGCAGATTTGGTACATAATTGACCCAAATACCAAAGAAGTTTTTTTTTGGAGCTTATCACCCCATACCACAGCGTACCTACATATATAAAGATCATCGGATGATATATCCGTAATAACATCCGATCTATGGTCGATAATGCTCCAAGTCTGGTGCTGTGGTCTCTGGAGAGAGGAATCATGCGACGGGGGCAAGAAGGGACCATCACGCCATAGCTCTTTACTGCTGATCAGGCGAGAGATCCGCAAGCCACACTCTCTCCATATGGCTAACATCGCAGTGTCACAAGCTAGGGATAAAGCCAAAAGCCGTAGGGTGGAAAGCCAGTCTAGTGCGGAGGGTGAACGTGTGCGGAAGGCCGGCTAGGGGTTTTGTTTTAATTTTAAGTGGGTTGGAAATAATATAGTTAGCTTGACTAGCTAAGTTAAGAAAATAAGACTCACCCAAGCTTTCACATTTCATCAGTGAACAATTCATTTCCGTGACCAAGAAAAAAAACTCGTGTACTAAATTCATATCCCCCTTTCTGCCGAGCCTATCTACCCCCTTTAAATCTGCAGTTCCTTCGCGATAGTAAAAAAGAAAAGACAAAAAAACCCAAAAAAAATCCCCTCTCGTTAATTTTACCACCTGTGGAAAACCACAAACTAAAAAGAAAAGGAAAAACAAAACATAAATAACAAAAAGAAAAAAACTCGCTTAGTGCACTCGCTTCTACTGGTATAGCGGTGGTTTGGTACCAAAACACGTACCAAGGCGACTAAACCCCATCAGTGAGATCAGGCCAAGAAAGACGAGAAAGTAAGGTTCTGGAAATCGACGGCTTATTTGACGTGGCAGCAGACCACCAGCTAGCAGCGGATATACCAATTTGACAGGGACTTATTGAGCAGCAGCAGTTATTTTTAGATATTTTTTTTTATATTATTTATGTTACTTACTTACTTAGGTGGCGCTACAGTTCGGGGTGAACCTGGGCCTCAACCAACAAGCCTCTCCATTTAGCTCGGTCTTTAGCTAATTGCCTCCAGTTGCGCACTCCAAGTTGGTCGAGGTCCCCTTGAACTTGTGCGCGCCACCTACGGCGATGATTCCCTCTACTGCGGCGTCCCTCGGGATTAGATTCGAAGACTCTGCGGGCCGGAGCGTTGGTGTCCATTCGCTCTACATGTCCTAGCCATCTCAGACGTCCAATACGCAGTTTTTTGACTAGGTCGATGTCGCTGTACAGCTCGTATAGTTCGTGATTGAATCTTCTCCTCCAAAACCCGTCAACGCAAACGGGACCGAAAATCTTACGAAGAATTTTTCTCTCGAAGCGACCAAGGATATCTTCATCCTCTTTTAATAAAGTCCATGTTTCAGCGCCGTAAAGTAGGACTGGGATGATCAAGGTCTTATATAGAGTCTCCTTAGTTGTTCGAGATAGGGCTTTACTGTTGAATTGCCTTATAAGCCCAAAAAAACAGCGATTGGCAAGAGTTATTCTTCGATTGATTTCTGCACTGATTTTGTTTTTCGAGTTTATAGCAGAGCCAAGGTAGACAAAGTCCCTTACTACCTCGAAGTTATAGCTGCCCACGGTGACGTTTTGTCCAATTCGTCGGTGTTGGTTTTCCCTTCTAGTTGACAGCATATACTTGGTTTTGCCCTCGTTTATCGCCAAACTCATTTTGGCCGCTTCCGCCTCAATGCTTGCAAAAGCACCGGTGACAGCCCGCTGAGATCTTCCGATAATGTCTATATCGTCGGCGAATGCAAGCAGTTGTACAGACTTGTAATAGATTGTGCCTCCGGTGTTGGCTTGTGAGTTCCGCACAATCCGTTCAAGTACAATATTGAAGAAGTCACATGACAGCGCGTCACCTTGTCTAAAGCCTTTTTTGACATCAAAGGTCTCGGTGAGGTCATTACCGACATTGATGGAGCAGCGAGCGTTATCCATCGTCAGCCCGCACAGACGGACAAGTTTGGCAGGGATGTCAAAACTAGACATGGCTCTATAAAGCTCTTCTCTATAGATGCTGTCATAGGCGGCCTTGAAATCGATAAAGAGGTGGTGAGTATCGATTTGGAATTCTTGGGTTTTCTCCAGGATCTGTCGAAGTGTGAAGATTTGATCGATGGTGGACTTTCCTGGCCTGAAACCGCACTGATATGGTCCAATCAGGCTGTTCATAAAAGGTTTCAGGCGTTCACACAATATCGCAGAAAATATCTTATATGCGATGTTGAGGAGACTGATGCCTCTATAATTGGCGCAGTTGAGGGGGCTCCTTTCTTGTGAATCGGGCAAACGATGCTGAGATTCCATTCATCAGGCACACACTCGTCTGACCAAATATTAGAAATGAGTTGGTGTATGCACTCCACCAATTCATCACCAACTGCCTTGAAAAGTTCGGCCGGTAAGCCGTCAGGTCCAGCAGCCTTGTTCGATTTTAGCTTGGATATTGCTATCCTCACCTCGTTTTGGTCAGGTGGACGGAAATTTTGATTATCATCGTCTATGTTGAATGGTTCATTCTGCCTGACAGCGGGATGTTGGTCTTCGTCGCCGTTATACAGTCTGCAGAAGTAGTTTTTCCATATTCTCAGCACCGACTGTGATTCTACTACGAGGTTTCCATTTTCATCTCTACAGGTTTCTGTACGGGTATTACTTCTCTGACACGTTCTTTTTACCTTTTGGTAAAACTTCCGTACATTGTTCCTGGAGTATAGGCTCTCGATATTCTCAAACGCGCGCTTCTCATGCTCTTTCTTCTTCTTTTGGAGAAGCCGATGTTCTTCCCGTCTCTTTTGCTCGTAGAGCTCATGAGCAGCTCTCGTCTTCCTTTGCAGCGCCGCTTTGTATGCCTCTTGTTTTGCTGCATGCACTCGCCGGCATTCTTCGTCAAACCAGGGGTTTCGCGGTGGTGGTCGAGCGAGACCCAGCACATCAGTCGCGGCGTTTCTGATGGCATGTTGGCAGCGTTGCCACTGGTCTTCGGTACTTGATGCTGGCGGCAAAGGGGTGATTGAGAGATTTCGGGATACGCGTTCAGCGAAGAGTCTGGCGGTCTCTTGCGATTGTAGCTTTTCGACGTTAAATTTTCTCACAGTAATTCTTCTTTGTTGCTCAGATTGGGATATCCGCATTCGTACCTTGGCTACAACAAGGTAATGATCCGAGTCTATGTTGGCCGCTCGGAAGGTACGGACATCCAGAATACTGGAGGCATGCCTTGCGTCGATCGCAATATGATCAATTTGGTTGATCGTGACATGATCATTGGACCGCCATGTCTGCTTATGAATATCGAGATGAGGAAACCACGTGCTTACTATGGTGACATTTCGCTCCACAGCGAAATCAATTAGCCTTAGTCCGTTATCAGACGTGGTGTCGTGTAGGCTATGCTTACCGACTGCCCTACCAAAGACGTCCTCCTTTCCTATTTTGGCGTTAAAATCGTCCAATACGATTTTAACGTCGTATTTAGGACATTGCTCGTATGTTTTGTCGAGGAGCTCGTAAAAACACTCTTTGGTGTCCTTTTCTTCTGTGGGGGCATGAACACATATTAGGCTTATGTTAGCGAATTTAGCCTTGATCCGGATAGTCATAATACGCTCGCTCACGTGTCGGAAGCTTAAGACTTCTTGCCTAAGTCTGCCGCGTATGACAAATCCGCATCCGAATAAGCGTTGCCTGTTGCCTCTGTAGCAATCACCGTAGTAGATGTCACAGTTTTTCATCCTCTTTTTGCCCGGCCCATCCCATCGCACTTCCTGGATGGCGGTAATATCTGCTTTATAGCAGTTTAGGGCCTCTGCTAGTTGTTCGGGTGCACGTGGTCTGTAAAGGGACAGAACATTCCACGTACAGATCCGAAGGTCGTTGTCCTTATTTCGTTTGCTGGGGTCGTCATTAGTTGAGTCATCCTTATCCGAGGCTTTTGGTTGTTTCGGTTATGTTGCTATTTCTTTTTTTCCTTTTCTGTTAAATGTAGCGTAAGATTAATTATCTACGGTATCTTTGAAGAAAGTGTGTCTTTAATTTTTTTTTTTATTTTACTTTGTAGGTTAAAACCCCCCCTTCTTACTTGTATGTGTGTGTGAGTGTGTGTACAGTGGGTGGTAAGAATTTCCGTACTCACCCATGTGGTGAAATAATAATTACCTAGTGACAAAAATATATATATATATAACTGAAATAAAAGTGATTAATATAATCCACCTGCGCCAGCAAATCACATCGACAGGCCTGACGACGCGGATGCACAGGTAAGCAAATATTTCTATAATCTATAGCATTACCTACAACTATACACACCTTATAGCAAATTAAATAGTATTAATTGGGTGGGCTACCACTTCTGCGTAGATACTACCTCCCTCAGATACATATACACTTTTTCGCAGATTCCAGGTGTTAGATTTTTTTTCCCCATAATATCCGTAAAGTTAATTTTTTGTTCAATTTCTAATACCTCAGATCTTATATCTTACATCTTATTTATATACTATGATTTATCTGTTAGAGCTTACAGTTTTTTTTTCATGAATTTTCATTTAAGATTCTATCTAGTATAAGTGATTAATAATATTAATAAAGTTCTTATAATGCCAGCGTAAGGCTATTCAAACTGAGTGTCTCATTTCGGTGGCAGGGTAGCTGGTCCACACAATAAGTAAAGGAGTTACAATTTCTTTTAGGGTGCCAGGAACACATCAGCGGACGATGGCACAGGTCTGGGTGGGCGAAGACCCGCTAGGAGGACAAATACCTGTTCCTCCCATAGTAGTGTTAGGTACTCTTTTTTTTTCTCTTCCGGCATTGTTTTTTTTTCTATAACTTCTCGTCATATCTTTATCTTTCCCTATTTTCTGTTATCTTCGCATGCATTTTTTTTTGTGTAATGGGGACACTCGTATGCTCTGGGGTAAGAATCCACCCTCCGGCGAGCTCAAGCCGAGACCAGCAAGGCATGCACCCGCCCTAGAGTTGACGATAAATCCTTTTCCGCTTCCTATCCTCTGATCCAAACCTTATATCCATTTCCTCCCAAGTTTCTTCTTATGATTACGACATTTCACGCTTCCCACATATTTTCTCCTACCTACCATTACAGGATGCACGTTCAGTCAGCATCCTTTTGTGATTTAAGATGTTATGGATATAGCAGTTCAGTGAAGGTAGGTCAAAATTTACCCATTTCCAATAAGACCTTATTCTACCGTTCTCTGTTTCAATTGCAAACAAGATCCGTATTGATGGTTTTAGTTATGAACTAAAGCTGATATGCACATAAAATTGCCAAGGCGACTACTGCCTTGTGGGCCTGTCGCCGTATGTACGGCAAGACCTGGGGCCTGTCTCCAAAGGTCATTTTCTGGTTATATACCACGGTTGTAAGACCCATTCTGACATACGCGTCCGTAGTCTAGGGGACGAAAACCAAAGAGGTCACAACCATAAATAAACTCACAAAACTTCAAAGACTAGCTTGCCTCGGCATCACAGGTACTATGCACACTTGTCCCACAACAGCCATTGAAGCCATAATCGGACTTACTCCGTTACATATATTTATAAAAAAAAAGTGGCAATCCGCAGTGCAGTTAGTCTTAGAAAATCAGATGCTAATAGTACACGGGATCACGTGGATCTCATGGAGCTATTGTCCGACTTCCCCGAACTAGACATGCTCAGCACGGTCTCCGACTTTACGCCTAAATCACTCTACTTTGGTAGAAGGTTTGAGATTGTGATCCCAAGCCGTGATATATGGAATAATGGCGGACCGTCGCTTGATCCAAAAGGTATAGTGTGGTACGCCGATGGATCAAAAATGGATTCAGGAGTTGGCGCCGGTGTGTATGGACCCAACCATAAAATTTCGAAATCACTCGGAAAGAGTCCTAGTGTTTTCCAGGCCGAGCTTTACGCCATTGAAACTTGTGCTAACATTAACCTGCACTCAGGCATCAAAGGTGCCTCTATCCATATACTCACCGATAGCCAAGCGGCGCTCAAAGCACTGATCTCCCATGTGATCAGTTCAAAATCAGTTCTAAGCTGCTTCGACAGCTTACAAAATCTGTGCCGACACAATAAAGTAAAATTGTGGTGGGTACCGGGTCATGTAGGCGTTGACGGCAATGAAACTGCAGACCTGCTAGCTAGGAAGGGCTCCTCTGAGTTGTTCACTGGACCTGAACCCTTCTGTGGGATACCCGATTCCGACTTCAAACTTACCCTAAACATGTGGGAACGCAACATGTGCATCTCCCACTGGAATAACTCCCAAGGTCTCAGGCAGGCTAAAAGAGCTGTCCAACCCTTCCAAAGACAGGCAGTTGATATCCTAAAATACGGCAGAAATGACATAAGAAGGCTTGTGAGCTTCCTTACCGGTCCCTGCCAACTTCTCTACCACCTTAACAAAATGAGAATTTCGGAGGATATCACCTGCCGCCTCTGCCTAGAAGAGGACGAAACCGCAGAACACATACTATGTGAGTGTGTAGCTCTGTGTAGAACTAGGAGAAGCTTTTTCATTAAAGAGATCATATCTCAAAAAGATCTTAGGAACTCCTCCGCAGCCGTAATTACAGCTTTCATAAGGAGAGTAGAAGTACTGCTGCCCTAAAAGTGGCCTATGGCACAATAGATCTCCTTGGTCGCAGTGCCTACACGCCATTTGGGCGTGGCCACACACCTGTTTAAAAAAAAAATGCACTTTCCTACCAGTTCGAGAGAAAAGGATCTATGATTATGTAGTCTAGAGCCTTCGCTTCAACTTTATTGAAGGCCCCTTTAATGTCCAGAAAAGTTGGTACAGTAATATCCTTGCGGATGAGACAAATGCAGAGAATTTTTTTCTTTTTCTACTTTTTCTTGCCAATAAAAACTTTTTTAAAAGAAAACTACGAAAATTCAATTGTATTTAAAAGGATAGATAGATAGATAGATATACTTTATTCTGCAATATAATTTACATTCGCTGCCGCACATTTTACAATACAATTCAGAGATATGATATACTTTTATCTTTCTACTGAAACATTATATTAACAATTTTGAAAGTTATTTAGGAAATATACAATACTTTGGGGAAAATGCAAGAAAACCTCCAATTTAAGAAAAAAAATAAAATAAAATAAAAAACAATAAATAAATAACTAAAAAATTAAATAAAAAACACCAGTACTAATAACATAATTCAAAAGAGATATTTGTTTTCAAATAAAACTTAAGGGTATCACAGAAAAAATAAATACAAAATCGGTAAGTTGATTAGTAATAAATAAATAAATATATATGAACATAAATAAATAGATAAATAAATAAATATATAACTAAATGAATAAATAAATAAATATATAAATAAATAAATTAATTAATAAATAAATAAATAAGTAATTAGATAAATAAATAAATAAATCAATGAGTAAAAGGATAGGTCACAATCTATTGATACCAATAATTGAGACTAAAAACATATGACTGCAATCCGGAGAACAAATCCTGAATCCTGCTTAAAGTATGCGCACATGCATGTATTATCTAGATCGCTTTGAATGGACTTACTTTTCTTTCATACAGATGTGTCTCAAATGAAGAAATAAGAGCTTCGAAATTAATTCACAAGAGTACAGCTATCGTTCAGCTTACGTTTTAGTAAGTATGTATAAGCAATCAATTGAGATCGGGAGGCAAATAAGTACCTACAGCCCCAAAGCAGTAAAATTTGTTGCTTCGATAAATCATTATAGACATTTTCAGTGAATTACTGTGCTTACAGATTAATTTTGCTCTTGTAATAGCAAAGTTAAAATAAAATATTATTGCAACACTCAACCGCATAACTTTAATCCATCATGTAACCCTCACAACCAATTATACCTAGTTTCCAATGAGCGCACAAAAAAAAAGCTTTTCCCTCGAAATTCTAACATTCAACTGAATTAGCATTTATTTACATAAGCCCCTGCCAATTTTCATGGCGTAGTTTTTAATTATAAAAAAAAAAACCAAGGCAACTTTACCATTTGAATAAAAAAAAACTTGACCTAGTTCCCTTGAACTTGCTTCCCAAGCACCCCTCACAAGCCATACACTTTTTTCCTAAATAACCCCCCATTGAGTGGGTACTATCATATTCCACAGAGGCAGAAAGAACACTTTGCTTGCAGCCCTTTTACTCGAAGAACCAACTATCTATTTCTATATACATATGTACATATGTATGTAGCAACACAAAAATTACCGGAAGCAACAGCAGCACAACCTTTCGCTATCAGATTCCCAAGGGGAGAAAATTCATGCAACGCGCGTGCCAAAATATACGAGTATCTCATTCCCTGGTGCAATGATTAAAATTTCAGCGTTTTTCTTTTCCTTTGAGTACAAAATACGTTCACTAGCATTAATCCTTAAAATAGGTTTTAATTAATATTTTCATTGGCCATTTCATTCATTTCAACCATCTCATCTATTCCATCTATCCTCGAGTAAATGAACATATCTCAATTTCCTTCCACACACCTAAGGCCGAATAAAACAATCAGGAAGGATAGAGAAGAAAAAATATAATAAAAATGAAATAAAGAAAAACTTTCCCACAGAGGACATTCTGTGTCGTCCTTTTTTCGTCATTGGCCAAGCAAAAGAATATCAACATGTGTGCGCCTCCCTTCCTTGAGCACACACATAGCTGAGGCTGGGGCAATTTTCGTGGTTGAATCAGCCATAGAAAAAAGCTTTTAATTTAAAGTCTCTTTCTTGGAATGAGCTGCAAAAAGAGAAATAAGTCATAGGAAGGACTTGGTTCTTGCTCACGTATAAGGCTACTTCCAACCGCATGCACAAAGCCGCAGAACTTCCAGATGTTTCAAATTGATGTTATATCTTTTTTATACTTTTCTTTCGGTCTCTGTGTCATATGGAAATTTCTGGTCGTCGGCAGGAATGAAAAGATAAGCCAGGAAAAAAAATAAAATTGCATAAGGCAGTCGACCACACACAAAAATATCTTTTTTCACAGAAGCAGCAGGAGAGCAGTAAAAAACTGCATTAAAATAGTCCTTTTAGAGAGCAAAAGTCTGAAGCTAATTTTAACTTCTCTTTGTTTTTGGCTTCGTTCTTCTTGTTGCATTTTTTTCCCCGGATGTACCATTTGGAGTAGGTTAGTTATATTTGTATCTACGTCAAGACACATGTGTACAATATGTACATACTATAAACCTCGGGTCAAATTGCCATGTCCGTGAGCGGATGGCTCGTCACGTATGTAGCTGCTAGACCAGAAGAAAGAAGACCCTCTGAACTACGCCAACTACAGAGGTATAAGTCTCCTCAACATCGCATGTAAGATCCTGTCTGCCGTATTATGTGAACGCCTAAAACCGATCGTCAACAACCTGATAGGTCCTTATCAGTGCGGTTTCAGGCCGGGAAAGTCCACCATTGACCAAATATTCACACTACCGCAGATTTCAAAGTTGCGTATGATAGCGTTTTTTCATGGCCCCACCTCTCGCGAGCGTCTGACAAACATCAGAGAGTATTGTTGTCACGAAAAAACTTCTCAAATCGCCGTTCGGATTCGGCACTAAACTGTTGGTCCCTTCCATTAGTGTGAAAAATATAACGCACACAACATGAGTAGTTGCGAGAAGCTAGACCCTTAAAGAGCTGTTGCGGCAAATATATATATATGTATGATAGTGACGAGTTATACAGAGCCATGTCTAGTCTTGACATCCCTGCCAAGCTCGTCCGTTTGTGCAGAATGACGTTGGAGAACTCTCGCTGCTCCATCAAAGTCGGTAAGAACATCACCGAACCGTTCCATGTCAGGAAAGCTCTTAGACAAGGTGACGCGCTATCATGCGATCTCTTTAACATAGTACTTGAGAGAATTGTACGAAACTCACAAGCCAACACCGGAGGTACAATCTTTTACAAGTCTGTACAACTACTCGCTTATGCCATTGCCGTCAATGGGGCATTTGCGAGTATTGAGATTGAGGCAGCAATGATGGGTTTAGCGGTAAATTCTTTTTTTTTCCCCCGAGGGTAGGTGAAAAATCTTCCATAGACACTATGAGAATAGCAAGCGGTAGTTCTGTATAGCAAGGATTTTTGCGAGATTGGGTTTTATTCCCTCAGTGGAAACGATGTGCCCTAGGAAGGCGATTTCCTTCCGCAAAAATTCTGATTTGTCAAGCTGGATTTGAAGTTGAATGTACGTAATTTTTCGAAAACTAATGTGAGACTTTCTCTGTGCTCTTGGAGCGAGGTAGAAAAGATGATGATATCATCTAAGTAAACTAAACAAATTTTCCCAATAAGTTCTTTCAGAACGTTATCCATTACCCGTTGGAAGGTTGAAGGAGCGTTCTTCAGACCAAACGGCATTCTGACATACTCATAGTGACCTCCTTCTATCGTAAAGGCAGTTTTTTGAATGTCTTTTTTGTCCATCTCTATTTGATGGAAGCCGTTGGCAAGATCTAAAGTGGTGAAATACATACATTTGCCGAATTTATCTGGTATTTCGGCTATGTTTTGGAGGGGGTATCTGTCTGAAATTGTTTTTTCATTTAGTTTTCGAAAATCGATTACCATTCTCCATTTCTGTTTTCCACTAGCGTCCTGTTTTTTGGATACAATCCAAACAGGCGAGCTCCAAGGAGAGTAGCTAGGGCGAATTATACCTTGGTCTAGCAACTTGGTGATCTGTGCTTGCACCTCCTCCTTGTGGATGAATGGATGTCTGTAAGATCTCACATAGATCGGTATGTCATCGGTTGTGACAATTTTGTGTTTAATTTTGTTAGAAAAGGTTGACGCTTGACCTTCTTTATATAAAATATCATCATACTTTTTGAATACTTTCAGAAGTGATTTTCCTTCTTTCGTATTGAGGTGGTCTATACGAAGTAGCTCAGAAATGTTTGCTTGTTTGTCGTTTTCCGTATATTCAAAATTGATATTGTTAATTTCAATAAATTGGGAGTTATTATATGGGTTAGCTTTAAGCGGTTGTTCTAGTAGAAGTATTTCTTCTTTATCTGAGGTATTAATTACTTCCACTATACCATACCATTCTTTAACGTGGTATATTCCTTCTGGAATATATAGATTTCCGCTTAGTTTGGTGGTGTTCAAATAAACATCTCCTGTGCGTACATCTAAGGGAAGTTTCAGTAGGACTTTAGAGTTTGGGGCAATGTTGTGTTTGCCTGAGGTGAGGTTTGGTTTTAATTGTAGGGGAATCCTAGCATTCTTTGTATAAACGATTTTATCTACTAAGTCTATTTTAGATCCGATATGTGTTAAAAAGTCTAAACCCAAAAGTCAGTCAAAATAGTCAATGAAGCGACTGTTAACCGAACCGGACGACTGCGCCAATTACGAGACTGAACCGTGCGGAGAATAAAAAAAAAGTCGATGTTACTGCTTTGACTGACAAGTTTATTCTGATTTCATTTTCAAATATTCTTAACTGATTTTGGATTGAACAACAATTAATGCAATAATGCATTTCTAGACAATTTCTTGGAGAATAAATAATATTGCTAAATTGACAATTCAAATAATTAAATGATAATGCAAAATTGACAGATTCTTGAGATTCAAATAATAAAGTGTAAAATGAAAAGCGAAAGAACAAAAGTAAAAATATATGTCTGGAGCGATGACCGGAGCGATGACCGCAATAGGTGGATTACTTTTAACATCCGGTCAATCGTGGAGGCTTTGGAGGTGCCGTGTCAGCTTGATGTCCCTGCGTAACTCGTGCTCAGAGTAGTGTCAAATTCTGGCTGACTAAAAAACACCTCCCTTCGATATAAATTTGTTAGATATCGCAACTAAGTATTAACTTATCAAGCAATTTTTCTATCATGAAATAAAAACGTTTGGCAGGTTACTTTCCACTAAAAGAACCTGCATGTGCCGCAATCTAGACGCGGTTAATCATTATCTCGCAATAAATTGCTTTCATCTAAAATTTGTAGGACTGTATTGTTGACATGTTCGATTAGTCGGTTTCTATGCTTTCTCGCGAAGCTTCTAGTTTCAGCTTCGATTGTCGGTATTCCGTCGTTTCTATTTTACCACGGTGCTTGGACAATTTCTCTTAGCACTTTATTTTGAAAGTTTGTAAAATATTTGCATTTGTTTTCTTGGTACAACCCCAAAGTTGTATACCATATGTCCACACCGGCTTTAGCACTAGCTTGTATAAAAGCAGTTTGTTCTCAGTACTGAACTGGGAATGTTTTCCGAGTAACCAGTACATTTCTCTACATTTGATTTCGAATTCTTTACGTTTCATTTTCACGTGCGAATGCCATTTCAGCCTTGCGTCGAGTGTCATTCTCAGGTATTTGACCTCGTTTGCAAAAGGTATTCGGGCCGAGTTTAGAAAGATTGGCAAGTCATTAGTTTTCTTATAAGTGAAATTCACGTGAACAGATTTAGATTCGTTGAGGGCGATCCGCCAGTCCCTCGTCTAATCATTTACATTATTCAGTGCGTTTTGCAGTTTTACGGCCGTTTCTTCAATTGTTTTACCTACTGTCATCGGCAAACGTAGCACGGATAGTGCCATCTTCGTTCGGTATATCACGAGTATATAGCAAATAGAGAAGCGGCCCAAGAACGCTTCCTTGTGGTGCGCCTGCCGAAATTTCCTTGAGCTCGGAGTATTCGACTCCATGTCTTACGCGAAAGAGTCTATTCCCGAGATATGATTCTAGAATATCGTATAGGCATACAGGGAGAACTTGTCGCAGTTTGCATTTCAAGCCATCATGCCACACCTTGTCAAAAGCTTGCGAGACGTGAAGAAATAAGCTTGAGCAAATCTTTTTTTCTTCAAGTGCTTTCTCGATTACGTCAGTAAGTCTATGCACCTGGTCAATCATCGAATGCTTACTTCTGAACCCGAACTGGTGGTCAGGGATAAGATTATTTTCTTCTATAACTGGTTGGAGACGCCTTAATAATATCCTCTCGAAAATTTTCGATATGACTGGAAGAAGTGAAATTGGTCAATACGATTTTACCTCATTTGGCGGTTTTCCTGGCTTTAAAACCATTATGACTTCCATATCAATGTAAAGAATGATTATTTTTGGAGAATTGATCAAAGAAGAAAACATTATTTCCAGAGGCAGGAGACGAACCTGCGATAGTGATGGTTTTAGCCACCAATGCTCTACCACTAAGCTATCCTTGGAAAAAAATGCATGTGCCAAAAACGCGATTCGAACCTTGATCACCGAGGGAAGAATGGTGAACACAGCATCTTAGCCATCTCGGCAATGGTAGTGTTCCGCTAGGCGATGTCAAAGCCCTACCAGTCTTCTGCAGATAATGCAATAGTAACGTTCAGTTTTCATTATGACTTCCGCAACTTTCCATTGGCTCGGCATGTGTTTTAATCTAAGTGCAGCATTTACAATATGGAGAAGCTTAATCAATGCTTTTCTAGGTAAAACTTTGAGAATTTCTCCGGTAATCAAATCATAACCAGGAGATTTCTTAGGTTTTAGATTATCGATCTCATGTTTGAGTTCCCTTAGCGTTGCACTTGTGAGCGTTAAATCGTCAGATGGTAAATCCAGCCTATTGCGATTGTCGTAAACCACTTGACCATCGTACGGCTTAAAGGTTTCTTCCAGGTGCGCCGCAAAGACGTCCGCTTTTTCTTTATCTTCCCTCGCCCATTCATTTTAATTTAATTTAATTGACGGCGCGGGGACTTTGGACTTTGGTGCCTATTACAGCTTTCCATAGTGAATAATTGGAATCTTTTTACGCTGTTAAACTTTCAAGGTAAAAGCCTATTGCACGATTCTTAAAATTCTTAATAGTCTTCTTCAACAAATTGCACAGACGATTCAAGTGTGCTTTATGCTGCGGAACACGACTCTGTTGCCATTTTTACGCGCTTTTCTTTTTTCCTTGACCAATCTTTTAATTCCGGAGGATATCGTAAAACGTATCTGTCCGGCGTTTTCTTTAGATTGGCCGTATTATTCCAAGAGGCGAGCTGTACGATTTCAACGAAGTGATCAACTTCAACCTCAAGTTCATAGGGTGTCGTAAGTGAAACGCTCAGTTCAACATTATCTTCAATTTCGTTCCTAAAGCCTTCCCAGTTAGTTGTTCGACCAGTTAATCTCGCTGGCTCTAGGTTATAGACTAGTTTGTCGCTCATTATTAAAATAGCTGGGGAATGATCAGACAACAGATCAAAGTTGTCTTTAACTTTCATGTGGTTGGTAGATATTCGTTTCACAACGAAAAAATCCAAGTATCAGTAGGCCAGTAAGTCGGTTTAGCTGTCGAATGGAAATCACAACTATACTCCATACCTGCCCCATAGAGCATTCCACCTTTTTTCGAGTTGTTTCTTGAGCCCCAGAACGTATGTTTCGCATTAAAGTCGCCGCCAATGATAAAATTAGGTTTCGGCGATTCAAACAAGTTAGTAAAATCAGATGTTTCAAGTGCGGAATGCGGTGGACAGTAGACAGATGATATTTTAAGAGTACGCTGAATACTTTTAACTCGAATCGTGCACAGTTGCAAAGTTTCAAGCTCTATCTTTAGGTCTTCGGATTGTTCGATGCAGTCTTTAATAAGCAAGGATGATCCGCCTCGCGCTTTTTCCGAAGGGTGACAAGCGTGGTAATCATTATATAGCCTTTTATTTTTAAATGCGATTCGTTTTTTACGTGGGTTTCAGAAATCAAACAAATGTCAATATCTTTTTCATGCATGAATATTTCCAGTTTGTCAAGTTTTTGCAAAAGTCCGTTTGCATTCCAAGTACATATTTTTAACATTCGTTTGTCATGCATATTCTATTGTAGTTGAAGTACGCGTTTTCTGTGAGTTATTTTCAAGCTTTACGAGCCTATCGAGAATATTTTTTTGTATTTTGCTTTGTTCTTCAAATTTCTCGAGAATAACTGAGAAAACATGAGAGACATGAGTAAGTCGAAATTTCAACGTTTTTTGGTTTTTCGGATGCCGCGGCCTGAGCGTAAGTCTGCACTCCTGATGTCCGAGGGTTATTACTCGGTGGCTTTTCAATGTTAACTTTTCAGTACCGTTTCTTTTAAGAACAGAGGTCGAGGACTTTTTTGTTGTCACTCTTTCCCTCACCTTTTTGCGCTCTGAACCCTGTAGCTTTAGTTTGCCTACTTTCTCGTGTGCGATCTTACGCTTTGGCATAGTTTGCAGTTTTGATTTTGCATTCAGGAGCTTAAGGAGCGCATCTCTCCATTTTTGCAACTCTTTAGCTACTTCACAGCCTCTATAATTTGCCGGGTGCTTTCCCTTACAATTAGCACAGGTTGCAGAGGTTTGTTTATTTAGTCCACAAACTTGGGAGAAGTGATTTCCGGTGCATTTCACACATCGGTGTTCTTTTTTTGCAGTACATTTGCGTATGGTTAAATCCTTGGCAACGTTTGCACTGCGGACTTATTTTTAAATTTCTACGCATGGGCTCGATTTTGACCACGATATTTAGTATAGCTCTAATTCGGTAGATATCGTCGATATTATCTGACTTATCGAAGGTAAGCATAAAAAGCGGAAGTCCACACCTTACCAAAACGTCTTTATCTATTCTCGTTTGTTTCTTCTTCTTCTTGTTGATATTAACGGCATCAAGAATCTTAAAGCCTTTGGCTTGAAGATCAGTCATAACCTCTTCTTTGGTGCATGAGGGGTGGAGTCCCCTTGCAACAACACAAAAATACAAATATTTGGCGCAACAGCTCTTTAAAGTGCCAGGGCCTAGCTTCTCGCAACCACTCATGTTGTGTGCGTTATATTTTTCACACGAATGGAAGGGACCTATAGTTAAATGCCGAATCCGAACGGCGATTTGAGAAGCTTTTTCGTGACAACAATACTCTCGGATGTTTGTCAGACGCTCGCGAGAGGTGGGACCGTGAAAAAACTTTTAGGTGTTTTCTGGGATTCGAACTTGGAACCTCATGCGTAGTGATTCGACACACTAACCACTTACGCCACCGCCCCCTTGCAACAACACGATGTGGCCTTTCTCACTTGGTTCGAAAGTATACCACTGAATCTTTTCGGTATTTAGCTTTTGGGACACGGCTCTCCACAGCTATCCCTGAAAAATGTAACCTTATATTTCGATGTTAACGTTCCTTTAAGGAGGCTTTGCAACTTATTGTATTCCGTTATCCCGACGATGTTTATTGGTGGGGCTAGACGAAATTGTCCTCGAAGTTACTTACTTACTTAGGTGGCGCTACAGTGCAGGGTGAACCTGGGCCTCAACCAACAAGCCTCTCTATTTAGCTCGGTCTTTAGCTAATTGCCTCCAGTTGCGCACTCCAAGTTGGTCGAGGTCCCCTTGAACTTGTGCGCGCCACCTACGGCGATGATTCCCTCTACTGCGTCGTCCCTCGGGATTAGATTCGAAGACTCTGCGGGTCGGAGCGTTGGTGTCCATTCGCTCTACATGTCCTAGCCATCTCAGACGTCCAATAAGCAGTTTTTGTCTAGGTCGATGTCGCTGTACAGCTCGTATAGTTCGTGATTGAATCTTCTCCTCCAAAACCCGTCAACGCAAACGGGACCGAAAATCTTACGAAGAATTTTCCTCTCGAAGCGACCAAGGATATCTTCATCCTCTTTTAATAAAGTCCATGTTTCAGCGCGATAAAGCAGGACTGGGATGATCGGGCACTTATACAGAGTCTCCTTAGTAGTTCGAGATAGGGCTTTACTGTTGAATTGCCTTACAAGCCCAAAAAACAGCGATTGGCAAGAGTTATTCTTCGCTTGATTTCTGCGCTGATGTTGTTCTCAGAGTTTATAGCAGAGCCAAGGTAGACAAAGTCCCTTACTACCTCGAAGTTATAGCTGCCCACTGTGACGTTTCAATTTCGTCCAATTTCGTTTCCAATTCGTCGGTGTTGGCTTTCCCTTCTTGTTGACAGCATATGGTATACTTGGTTTTGCCCTCGTTTATCGCTAAACCCATTTTGGCGGGTTCCGCCTCAATGCTTGCAAACGCACCGGTGACAGCCCGCTGAGTTCTTCCGATAATGTCTATATCGTCGGCATATGCAAGCAGTTGTACAGACTTGTAATAGATTGTGCCTCCGGTGTTGGCTTGTCAGTTCCGCACAATCCGTACAAGTTAAAGAAGTACAATGTTAAAGAAGTCACATGACAGCACGTCGCCTTGTCTAAAACCTTTTTTGACATCAAAGGTCTCGGTGAGGTCATTACCGACCTTGATGGAGCAGCGAGCGTTCTCCATCGTCAGCCTCCACAGACGGACAAGTTTGGCAGGGATGTCAAAACTAGACATGGCTTTATAAAGCTCTTCTCTATAGATGCTGTCATAGGCGGCCTTGAAATCGATAAAGAGATGGTGAGTATCGATTTAGAATTCTTGGGTTTTCTCCAGGATCTGCCGAAGTGTGAAGATTTGATCGATGGTGCACTTTCCTGGCCTGAAACCGCACTGATAGGGTCCAATCAGGCTGTTGATAAAAGGTCTCAGGCGTTCACACAATATCGCAGAAAAGATCTTGTATGCGATGTTAAGGAGACTGATGCCTCTATAATTGGCGCAGTTGAGGGGGTCTCCTTTCTTGTGGATCGGGCAAACAATGCTGAGGTTCCATTCATCAGGCATACACTCGTCTGACCATATATTAGAAATGAGTTGGTGTATGTACTCTACCAATTCATCCCCAGCTGCCTTATAAAGTTCGGCCGGTAAGCCGTCAGGTCCAGCAGCCTTGTTGGATTTTAGCTTGGATATTGCTATCCTCACTTCGTTTTGGTCAGGTGGACGGAAATTTTGACTATCATCGACTATGTTGAATGGCTCTCGAAGTTGCTTTTCTTGTGGTTCTTTGTGATTTTTTTCTTTTAGGGACTCGACTTTCGGCTCTCCGTTTTTCACTAGGCCTTTTTTTGGGACCAGATACGTGTCGCGTGCTAGCTCTTCTTCGTCGGTGTTATATTCCCGACTAGCTTAGCGTGCTGTAGTACATTCGCGTTCATTCTGGATATGTGTGTTCTTTGGGACCTTATTTTCTTCTTTTAATAAGACTATCTCTTTCTTAAGATCTTGATAGAGTAGATCCATTTCGTTAAGCTTGATTCGGAGTGTTTTATTTTCTTCCTGAAAACTTTTATTTTTCGCTGAGTCCTGAATTTCGCGCGCTGGCGCTCCTGGTGGACTACTTTTCCCGGAGTTATTTGATCTTGGTGGAGGAGATCGAGATACCCTTGAACTTTTTGAAAAATGGTCGTTGGACCGCAATAAGCGGCTCTCTCCAGAATCCGTAGAGCCGACCTCCTAAAAGGGTGGATTTTCCGGTAAAGGTGGACTGCCACCTGGGGTAATATATCTTGTCGTTTTGTTCATTGCATTTTTTGTATACACCATACACTCGGTATACGGAGATTGGATTTTAGTCGCCTCTTACGACAGGCATGCCTACCTCGGGTATATTGTAACCCCTACCCGAGGAGGTCTAAGTGATCAAATCCTGACGATTGCGGAGGATAGTCATCTAACCTAAACTAACCTTTTCCTAAAGTTCAAGAAACACGCTCGATTTTCAATGTTTTTCTACTTCGTTTCTTGGACACACAAGATGTACATTCGCCTTCTATGCATCATCTCCTTAAGATTATAACTTTGACCGGTCATACTGGCAACGTTACAACTCACGGCCTTTAAATCTCGTTCAATATGTTATGCATTAACTTTTTGCGATGCAATCAGGCTTCCATATTTTTTTTTGCATTTGTTTACAACTAGCTCTCTCTTTAAGATTTCCTTTGCTATGTGAAAAGTTTTATTACGAGTTAAATCAAGCACACGCTTCCTACATACAATATCCTCTAAGAACCTTTGTGAACAATAAATTCTTATTGAAATAAACACGATACATTTCCAACATTCAGTGTGTAATATCACGACAAAAACCACCTCTATAAATAAGAGTCCTCTAATACACTCAAGTGGCTCTGTCTCACGTCAAATAAGCCCTTCAAAGGAATCCATTAAATCTTATCCAAACATCAGTCAAGGTAGTAATTAACAGCAACATAAACCATTTCACTTATAACCAGGCCATTAATTCCTGAGCAAATGGCTTCGTCCATGTGAGCTGTTTCAAAGGCAGCCACCACTACTGACCGCAGCACGACAACCATTGGTTCCCCCAAAACGTAAGACGATTGTGATAGCAGACCAGGCCTCCACCACCGCACCCGGATACCGATGTACACACCATTAATTTGCCAAAACTCTGTGTATGTGTACCGTGTCCTCCGGTGTCATATGGCAATGGACCGCTCACTTATTTATTTTCATCTCTAATGCACTCGACTTAATAAAACTCGCTTTTCTCACTCTCTCTCTCGTTCTTCGGGTGGTCTTGGTGTCCTGCATTCTGAAGTCCGAAGAACCAAACGTCGACAACGAAAAGCTACAGTTTCAGAGAATTTTCCTAATGAAATCACATAAAGGACATCAATCTGTGGCATGCCATAACTTTAACGCAATTTGTGTCCACTCCTTTGGAGTTGGAGGCCAAGGAGTAGCACTGGGCAACCATGGTCTGAGTGGTATTCAAGTGGTTCCACCCAGATGTCGCTGTAGAATTACTTCTTTGGTGGTTAGCTTTCTTGATGGTAGGTACGTGTCTCATAAGACTAATTGCGAAAAATTACGAAACTTATCCCACAAGGACTTTGCCGCATCCAACGAAGGTTCCATTCGAAAGCATCGTCCTTCGTCGACGGAGGAACTTATCTTTGAAGGAAAATCTTACCAAAGGGGGGAGCTAGTAAGTAGAAGACCGGCAGCAAAATGATGACTTGTCTTTCCATCTCAGTCTCTCGCTGAGTCTGTTTCACTTAATTACGAAACTTTACCGGGTGGCACTGGACATAAGCCGTTTAAATATGCGAGGAATGGTGTCGACGGTTCCGCTTTACTTTGGAGACATATTAGTCAATGCACATGGTCGTCGTTTTTCATTGTAAAAGTGGAAGTTTAGAAGGAGAGTTTGTTTTGATTACGAAAAGTTTTTGGGGGATTTAACATAGGTGTTGCAACAATTATGGCAGTTTGGACGTTGTTTTATCTGTCAGTATTGGTGTTGTGGGGTAATGGGTATAGCCTCGTTCGGATTTTCCTTTAAATGTGGTCAATTGGGTACCGCATGTGTATATATGACAACATTCACCAATAACATGATTTCCATATGATCTCCAGCTGCTTTTATTTGCGTATGCACGTCCTTGATTCTTTTGCCGAAAGTGTGTTAATGGCTAGAAACCCCAGGATTAAAATCCGTTGTTGTCAAATTATACGTCTTCCCGAAAGACTTCCCAAAAATGACGAGCATAAAACCAGGTGAAAGTTTTTGTTTAGCCTCATATTTACCTTCGCCGCTGCCACCACTTACGTCGTTTTCGCTGCCCAGTTACTGGCATCGCCATTTACGCAGCTTTTGTCACCGCCACCTCTGCTCACGCCACTTTCATCGCTCTGCCACTTTCGCTGCTGCCCGTTTTCAAGACTTTAGGTAAAGAGGGAGTATCATTTGATTTTTTTATACAAACTGCAGTAAATTGTGTTCCAGTAAATGGAATTACTTTCACTGCGTTAGTTAGACTCTGTCGAGGATGCATCCTGTCACCCCTCCGTTTTAGTATAAATATATTTGGACTACATGTTACAGCGTAGCTGTGGAGGAGAACGTAAGAATTAATCATGAGCTTTCTGCGAAATTTTCGGTTGTCCTTGGGTCCTCCCAAACCGAACTTGTGAATACTGGAAGGGTTTGTAGCTATCTATGCTGATACTGGAATAGAAGAAAAAATGAACAAATCACAAGTGATGGTAATTCTTAAAACGCCCGTTCAATACACCTTGCCTGTTAATGGAGTCCCATTGAAGCAGGAGAAGTTTAAGTACCTCTGAAAGAAGATAGAACTGTCCTTGCTACATTTGCCGATGACACCGCTATCCTAGCAGTAGGTAAAACAATCGAAGAAACGAGTGCAAAACGCACTGAATAATCTAAATGAATGGTGGAGGGACTGGCGGATCGCCCTCAACGAATCTAAATCTGTTCACGTGAATTTCACTCACAAGAAAACTAATAACTTACCAATCTTTCTAAACTCGGCCCGAATACCTTTTGCAAACGAGGTCAAATACCTGAGAATGACACTCGATGCAAGGCTAAAATCGAATTCGTACGTGAAAATGAAATGTAAAGAACTGCAGAAAAATGTACTGGTTACTCGGAAAACATTCCCAGCTCTGTACTGAGAACAAACTGCTTTTATACAAGCTAGTGCTAAAGCCGGTGTGGACCTACGGTATACAACTTTGGGGTTGTACCAAGAAAACAAATGCAAATATTTTACAAACTTTTCGAAATAAAGTGCTAAGAGAAATTGTCCATGCACCGTGGTAAAGTAGAAACGACGATATCCACAGGGATCTCGGAATTCCGACAATCGAAGCTGAAACTAGAAGCTTCGCGAGAAAGCATAGAAACCGACTAATCGGACATGTCAACAATACAGTCCTACAAATTTTGGATGAAAGCAATTTATTGCGCCAACTACAAAGGGCGAAACCTTTCGACTTGGCGAGATAAGGATTAACCGCGTCTAGATTGCGGAACATGCAGGATCTTTCAGTGGAAAGTAACCTGTCAAACGTTTTTATTTCGTGGTAGAAATATTGCTTGATAAGTTATTACTTAGTTGTGATATCTAATAAATTTATATCGAAGGGCGGTGTTTTTTTAGTCAGTAAGAATCTGACACTACTGCGAGCACGCGCTTGCTATTCTCATAGTGTCTATGGAAGATGTTTCACCTACCCACGGGAAAGGAAAGTACCTCCGCGGCTTATTTAACTTTTTAGTTTTTTATAATTTGCGCATACCCTTAATATGTTTACACAGAGTGCGGGCGTTGGAAAGGACAGAGAGAGAGGGAGAAAGATTGGTGCAGTGGTGTTGAAACTCAGATGTTAGGTTTCACCCACTCCGGGATTTTTGTTATTTTTTGTCTTTGCTACCGATTCACAGTATTTTTTTTTTTTTTTTTTTTAACTACCTGATGTCATATCAATCACCCAAATAGTGTTCTCACAAGCGTTCGCAATTGATCGGACTGACTCCTTATTTCATAAGAAATCAAATTGCTTACATTATAACACTTTGTTAGTTTTCGATTCAATATTTAATTTTAAATATAAATTTGGAGTCAACGGTTTCAATAAGGACAAATGTGTTTCTAAAGCTAGTATTAGACGATATCTTGAATCCGCATACGTATGCTGAAAAATGAGTCCCAATCACAACATATCGTGTAATAGCGAAATTTCTGTCATCATATGTATGCTAAAGGTGTTTGTTGGCAAATTTGTTGGCTATTCAGCATATGTATGTTGGCGACCTAAACACATCGTGTAATACCCCCTTTGGGACCGTATGCTAGGTTAGGTTAGGTTATGTTAGGTAGGGTTATGAGGTTATCATAAAACACTAGGCACCAAAGTGGGCCCATCGCGATCCCTTGGAAACCTTCACGGCAAAAGGCCTAAACCCATTCCCCCAAGCAATTAACCTCCCTTCAAAATTTGAAGAGATCCTTGTTATGGTTCAAGGACCTCACCTCCTCCAAATTATCGAAGAAGTATCTACCAAGGTACTTTAGCCTTATCCTAGCAATTCCTTGACATTCACAGAGTATATGAGTTATATCCTCTGAGACATGTAGGTCATCGCAGTACCTACAAACATCCGTATCGGATAACCCTAGTCTCATGGCATGCCTCCTTAGGAGACAGTGGCCAGAGAGTATTCCTATCGCTGTTCTTAGCCTCGATCTATCTAACTTGATTATCTCCCCAAATTTTCTGCGATCTAACACAGGCCACAAGGCCTTAGACACCCTGTGACCATGTAAGTTTGACCATCTTAGATTAGCCGTGTCAATGATTTTATCCCGAATAATTGCCTTAGCCACGCACCCTGGTGGTTTAATACTACCAACTATATCGCTACGTGGGAGCCCCGCTCCTCTTTTAGCCAGCGCGTCGGCTTGCTCGTTGCCTTAGATATCACAGTGTCTAGGTACCCAACATAATCTAACTCGGTTCTGCGTACATAATGCCCTAAGCATTGTGCGGCAATTCCTGATTATCTCAGAATTGGTGACGTAAGACTCTAGCGCCTTTAGCGCGGTCTGACTGTCAATGTAGATGGCGATATTCTTATCGGATATTGATCCCATCTCAAGAAATTACGCAGCTTTAAGTACAGCTAGAACCTCTGCTTGGAACACACTGCATGTGTCCGGAAGTCTCAGCGCCTCCTGTAGGTTCGTATCTCTCGAGTAAATACCTGACCCCATGCCCTCACTGGTCTTAGAACCATCTGTGTATATTGCAATCTCGTTATGGACAGAGACTGGCTTCCTTTGCCAGTCCTCTCTAATAGGATATAGTACTTCGTATGGTATGTCGAAGTCTAAGGTACGAAGTATATCGTCCGATTCGTCGGGGATTCCGGGAAAAGATTCCTTGAGAATGGAGCTGTGTCCTATGTTATTAGTCCTGAAGAGACCAACGGTAGTGAGCCGAAGCGCACTGTTGCCCGCTTGAAATTTAATTTGTAGGTCTAATGGTAAAAGATACAGGAAGATCTCGAGTGCAGCCGTAGGTGTTGTGCGTAGAGCACCTGTGATGGCAATGCAGGCTGTTCTTTGTACCATGGCCAACATATCCCGTGTGTTTTTCGTATTCGTTGCCTTCCACCACACAAGAGCCCCATACGTAAGGATGGGTTTGACTACCATGATGTATAGCCAGTTCATCATTGCGGGCTTCAGGCCCCATTTTTTCCCCGCGGTCCGCTTACAGATGAAGAGAGCATTATATGCTTTGCGGACTCATTCCTGTATGTTAAGTTTCCAATTTAGTTTCCTATCTAGCAATATACCAAGATATCTAGCGCGATCCGAAAGGGAAAGCTCCACCCCTGCTAGCTTAGGCAGTTTGAAGGGTGGTATCTTGTATTTTCTACTGAAGAGTACCAATTCAGTTTTATCCGGGTTGACGTGTAGCCCATTTTTCGAGACTATTAAGAGCTGATTCCATCATTTCACCTCATGTATCAAGGAACTTGCCCTAAACTAAAGTCACCACGTCATCCGCGTAAGCAGTGACGCTTATGCCTGTATTGCTTAGTTCTTTAAGTATCCCATCGATGACTAGAACCCAGAGGAGGGGTAAGATAACGCCTCCCTGGGGAGTCCCCCTGGTAACGGATTTTCTTATTGAACTGTTTCCGATAGTGGAGGTAAGGCTATTCTCGCCATTCATAGATTTTAGGGCCTGTTTAATGGCCCTTCCTTCTACATTATTGAAAGCACCTTCTATGTCTAGGAAGGCCGTATGCTAGCATTCGGACAAATTTTTGGCGTATGCTGACTCGTATGATATATGCTGACGAGCTAAAGTAGGCTCATCAGCATACGCCACATTTTTCAGCATACGGCTTTGATATTTTTGAAGTTTCGATAAATTTTGAACGACACGTGTTTTTTGTGTTTCTATTGTCTTGATTTTTATTGTTAAAAGAAAAATGGCTGAGTTGGTTAGTTCGCAGCTTATCATCGAGGACGAAGATAGGAATAATAAGGATCCAAGTCATCCTGAAGATTAGCAGGAGTCCGATTGTGGCAAAAAACAAAAAAGAAGATACAAGCAAATAAGAACTAAGTCAAAGCGAGATTGGTAGCACGAAGACATCGTAAAACTAGTAAAAGCCGTCGAGCAGTGCCGCACGTTGTGGGATATATCCGCTACAGAATATAAATTTCCCAAAACGCCCGTGTGGAAGGAAATATCAGAGAGTTTTGGCCAATACACGTTGGAGGATTGTAAAGCAAAATGGACCAATCTGCGGGTCTCCTTTAAAACGAATTTGGTTAAGCATCGCGCCAGTAAATCCGGCCAAGCCACCAACGAATCGACTGATCCTGTTTGGAAGTATTTCAAACAAATCTTGTTTTTAGAAGTTAACGATAACCATCATTCAACGAAATCGACTTCGTCAATCCTTCTTCGGCATGCAGGATGACCCAATTCCTTGCCCAAACTTTTCGCTGCTTCCGTAGCAATTTCTCTTCGTCGACATCGTCGAATACACACATGGCCAATATTACAGCGAGGGCTCTTTTTTTATTTTTTCAACTAAACCAAACAAAAACGATAAAAACAAATACAATTTAATCAATGAAATGATAATTAAAATAAATACGATGAATTGAACACGTTCTGTAGAATATAAATAACTTCTTCTTCTTCTTCTTCCTTTTATCAGCGAGTTTATGATCCGAAAATAAGGGATCATAACCCTCCCACTTCACCGCATTTCTACTGATCCGTCTGTGGGGTTCGCCTATTTGACCTCAGAAAATATCGGCAGGCCCGCCGATTTTGGATCACTCGGTTACTAAGGCCAATGAAATGCCGATGTCGTCGCATTTGTCTGATCCAGGCGTTTATAGGCCTGCCTTTCCTACATCGCGATGTCTTTGGAACGTGCATTGATATTGCCTTTTTAACGGGGTTCAAATGATCTCTTCTTTGAACGTGGCAATACCAGCTGAGCCGGTCGCGCTCTATTTTTTGTACGATGGTTTCCTTGATGTGAAAGATATTTGAACTTTTCGCACTTGGGAAGCACTGTTCCATTCAAATAAATGTCTGGAATAGGCCTGAGTGGATCAGAGAACGGGCAGCACAAGTACTCTGTCTTTTTTTGAACTAATGCGATACCCATTTCCCTCCAGAGCGTCCACCCACACATCAAGTGCTCGTTGCAGGGATGTAGGATTCTCACTTATGATGGCTCCATCGTCAGCAAAGAATAACTGATGTACCTTGGGTTCAAGCAGATAATCAATGACTGTAATAAAAAGCAAAGGACTTAAGACGCTTCCCTGATGCACCCCGACTTTGATTGGGAATTCTTCGGTTATTCCACCGGGGCATCTTACTCTTGCCTTTGCTCCTTCGTACATGTTCATGATCATCTGTACATAAGTTTCTGGAACCCCTCGATGCCTTGGCGCCACCCATATCAGATCTCGTGGTTGTCTGTCGAATGCTTTTTCAAAGTCAACCAATACCGTATGCAAACCCCTTAAGGAATCACGATGTTTTTCCATTATGATCCTTATACTTTGGATTGCATCTGTGGTTGATTTACCCGAGACAAACCCGCACTGATAATCAGATAGCCGTATTATTTTTCGCAGTCGGCCACCTAATACCCGCTCAACGATCTTCATGGTGTGTGACATCAGCTGGATCGAACGGTAGTTATCACAGTTTCGCGTATCACCCTTCCCTTTGTATACAGGGAGAAGGTAACTATCCCTCTATTGATTCGGCATTGGGTCACCTCTCACAAATTTGGAGATGAGAATTCTGAGCCATCTGAACCCGATGTCTCCCATCATTTTCCAGAACTCAGAGGGCATCTCGTCTGGTCCAACCGCTTTTCGTTTTTTGGAGTATTTGACCGCCTCACTAACTTCTTCGACTGTAATGTCGGGTATTTCTTCACAGTTAGGGGTGACTCTTGGAAAGTATAGCCGGGGAAACTGTTCATTTAAAAGTTCTGCACAATAGTGCCGCCACCTCTGCAGGATTTTGTCGTCATTCACAAAAAGGTGGCCATGAGCATTGTAAATGAACTTTGGCGAACGAATCTCCTGAGCATTCCTCCTCCCTTGGGCGGTTTTTTGAAGATGGTTGCGCTCTTGTTCATATTGTGTCTTCGCAGCTTCTGGATAGCCTGGTTTGCATCAGGAACCGGGGAAGATATTTTCTCTAGCTCCCGATACAGGCCCTCCGTACTCTCTGCTTGAAGCTGGGCGCACTTCTTCTTCGCTTTTTTCTTGCAACATCTGTATTGCATTTCGAGGTGAGGTTTCTCGTCTCTATTATTAGAGGGGCACTTTGACCAAGCCTTGAAAGCCGATTTCTTCTCATTTATCACTTTCTTAGCTTCATCATTCCACCACCATGTTACTTTGGCGCGTTGATGGTGGCCTTTTGAAGCTCCTAGCAGTGATTTGGCCTTCTTTAAGCAAGTTCGCTGTAGGGAATCCCACATATTATGTGCTCTGCACTCTTCATCCTCAGCTCCGTTGATGGTGTGAGAGAGGTAATTTTTCATTACGAAAACAAAAGCCTCGCCTTTTTCTTTGTCCAGATTGTACCACTTGATTTTCTCAGAGACCCTTGTTTGTTTGCTTTTCTTTGGTGTTTTCATAAAAATTTCTGTTAGCAGGAGACGGTGTTGCCGAGCGATTGCCTCTCCCAGGATCACTTTGCAATCTTTTACCCGAGGCTTCATGAAACTGGCTATCACATGGTAGTCAATCTGAGTTTCATCTCCACCACTGCTGTAAGAGATCAGGTGTCGGCTTTGTTTGATGAACATGGTATTTAACACGATAAGACCGTGTGATTTGCACATGCTTAGGATGTCTTCACCAGGAAGGTTCCTGGTGGCATATACTAGTCCTCCATGGCAGTCTTCATAGTCTTCGTTTGACTTCCCGACATGTCCATTCAAATCTCCTCCAACAAACAGAAACTCTTCCTTTGGGATCTTCTTAAGGAGATTGTGGAAATCTACCCAAAATGCATCTTTATCTCTCTGATTGCACCCATTCTGGGGAGCATATGCACTGACAATATTCCACACCTCTCCTTGTATTACTAGTTTGAGAAACATCAAACGGTCGCTGGACTTCGAAATGCTCAAGACGTTACCAAGTAGCTCTGCCGCAAGGATGATACCGATTCCGTTCTTAGCCTTTTCCGTTCCGTAGTAGAACATCTTGTAATCTTTTGTCCTAACGTCCAAGAAACGCGCCCGATTTCGTCTCTTGGACGCACAAGATATCCACCCGCCTTCTATTCATCATCTCTTCCAGCTCGTAACTTCGACCGGTCATGCTTCCAACGTTCCAACTCGCGACCCTCAAATTTCTTCCAAACTATTTCATTAGTTTGCTAGCCCCCGGAATCCGTATAGCTCTGACCCGAACATTTCTGCTCAGTCCAGGATCAGTACCATGCACAGCAGTGGTAGTGCCTGGCGGGGTAGTGCCTTTCCTTTTAGCAAGTATTACCATAATGATACAGTTTTGCAATATTACCATATTGCAATGGTTTGTTCTTTGACACGTGCATGCTCCTGTTTTAGTATTGTTTGATCTTTCTTCTATGACACCGGTGATCTCCAGTCGTGTCAAGCCACGGACTCGCATGCACACTTGTGGGAGGGCTTTTAAGGTTGTATATGTGTCGCTAGACTCACTTGGGTGTTATATTGCCTAGATCTGATTTGTCCCCTTAGTCGCCTTTTACGACAAGCGCTAGTTGTTGTCCTCTTAACCCGTCCCTGCACGGGGATCTGTAGAATACAAATAATATTAATATTTATTATTAAAAACTAGAGTACTATACACTGCAGTGTTGTACACTACACGTACATTTCACCAGAATCGCAGAAAATCGGTTAATACAACACGCACGTATGCTAAAATCGCGATCTGTAAATTTTTCAGCATATAATCATACGGGTTTTCAAATTTTTCAGCATACCGAATTCAACATATCGTGTAATAGGGCTTCATATATGCTGAAAAAATATGATAGCAAACTGTTTGTTAGCATATGCTGTCAACAAACCATTTGCAGCTTTGGGACAAATTCAACATATCGTGTAATAGGGCATCATACGCCAGACGAACATACAGACGTATGCATATTTGCTGAGAATTGTTAGCATACGTATGATCATTCAACATATCGTCTAATACTAGCTTAAGGCACAACAGTAATACTAAACTGCCAAGTATTCTTTTATAAATAAGATCACCCTCATCCGCTATTAGAGTTATTTCGTCACTTTAACTTGCTTTAACTCCTTATGTTCACATCTATGTCCACATCTTTTCACTTCCAGCATCTACCTCGTTGACCCAAACCTCAAAAAGTCTTATAACATACTCCTTCCATAACCCATTAACCTAGAATGAAATTTTGACGTGATACCGTAAGACTCATCGCAGCACACACAAGCCGCAGGTATCATGGAATCCAATTTATAGGAGGATTCTGCTCATTTCGGAAGAGTAATTAAACTCCGCTCAAAAGACAAAAAAGAAGAATTATTTTCTTCTTCGTTAATATATACATATGTACTTAAGCCAAGTGCCACAGTATAGCCACCACAATTCGTTTTTCAGTCATCTAGAGCAAGTCTCACTAGTCTGGATCTGGAATAAGCCCATATCACGCCTAACAAGAACAAGAGATGTCTAACCCACCAAGCTCATGAACACGTAAAACAAGTTCAATACCGTACACCATCCCGGATGGTTCCTAGTCGTGTATGAGTGTGGGTAGATGATATGCGAGTACATACAGTATGTGCATCTTTCGTTCTAAAACGGGCTTGTATTAACAAAACCATTCATTTTAACTGTCGTTCCCTTATCCTGGTCGCGCACTTAAAGAAAACCAATAAATTTACTCAACCATAAAGACGTAAGCATGTTGGTTGAAAGGGCGAAGGATAGGCAAGGACAACTTGCAAGAAACCGCCACCGCTACCATTGCCAGCTGTTGCTATGTTGGAATCGTGTAGCACTAGCGCGGGAGTTGTGGATGCCGTTTGGCATGGCTTACATATATATTTAATGTCTGTATATAGAGGTACATATTCCACGCGACGTAGAGAAGCGCGGCGTTCATAAATTGAATCGCTTCTTTTCCTTACAAAGGAGATAGACGTTGCTTTCGTTTTCAGAATTCTCTTCTTATTTTTCTGCAAGGGTATATTTGCCTTACCCCGTCTATGATGTTCGTCCTCTTTATGCTTAAAAGTCTTCAACAGTAAAAAAAAAAAAAAAAGTATTTATCGTACATGGATCTGTCCTTGTGTATGAGAGAGGAACGAACGGAACGAAAATGTACCGAAGAAACAATTTCGTTATCTGATGAGACAAAGAAAAACTATTTTTGAAAGAAACTTCACTTAAGGTTTGAGGCACATTAGTGCGTTTCACTTCTTGACATTACTGTGAAAGGAAATGGGGGCTTAAACTACGAAAAGTAGAATAACTCATAGTGTAGCAGTAGAAAATGATTTCATACAAATAGACCGCTCAGAGCCTGTAGTTTAGACAGCCTCCTTTCTTGAGCGTCAGGCGAAGTATGCTGATGTCCTATTCATCGGGCACAATTTTATCTGACTTATTTTAAGTACGAAATACACAATACAATCGTTGTACTAACGGTTGGACAGATTTGGTGTTGTATACAGCAATTGTATCGTGTGTTCCCACATAACCGACCGCTGTACCGATATTGTATGGTCGCATGCTCTTGAGTGTACAACCGCTGTCGCATGCATAAATTGTTTTGGAAATTATATGGCGTGTATGTATGAAATGACTGAATAAAATGTCTGGTTGTACGTAAATTGTATAATACGCAGATTGTATAACGTGTGTGCTGCATACAACAGTTGGGCCGATATCGGCACAACGCAAGTCAGTAAAACGATTGTATCCTGTATTTCGTTCTTTACAAAGGAATTGATGTGCCCTCTTTGCCATATCATTCCCCGTGTTTTAAAGATCTCGCTAGATAGGCTATCAGCTCCAGAATCTTTGTTGGACTCACAAAAAGATGTTGCTTTCCTCATCTCGTCATAGTCGTCGTAGTGAACGGAAATGTTATCCATTAGCATCAACCTTCATCTATTATCCTTGAAAATTTTATTCTTTACCAATCTTATACGTTCTTAGCACCAACTGCAATTCCATTTCTAGGTTTGCATGTTCGTCACTACAGGCTTTTGTTCTGGCTTTATAGCATTGGCATGTTCCTTTTACTCTCCACTAAAATGTTCGCAAAAAACTTACTTAGAATTGTCACCTAACAAAAGCCATTATGGACCAGCATAAGTCCCATTGGTAGAAATTGGGGCCTAAAGCCCAAGACGATACTATGACTCTACACGACGATAGTAAGGCCAATTGTCACATATGCAGCACCAGTATGGTGGCAAAAAACAAAACAAAAGTCTACAAAGGACAGACACAATAAAATACAACGACTAGCCTGTGTAAGCACAACAGGTGCAATGAAAACTGTTCCTACTGCAGCGATGGAAATTATTCTATAAAGATAAACGCTATGGTTAACGCCTTTATGCTCATCGCAGAAGATAACTCAAATTCCAAACTAGTTAACTCGGATATTGCGCATGAACTCAACAGTAATGAATTACCAGGAATAACAATTTCGGACAAATATCTGCCAAAATGTAACTTCAGTCACAACTTCAAGGTTACATTCCCAAATCGCAATAATTGGGAACAGAAAAAACCTACATTTGCCAGTAACTCTCACAGATGGATCCAAGGCAGATGAAGGAGTTGGGGCTGGAGTATATGGCGCTACTACAAAGACATTCATCCACTCGTGAATGGAAAAAAGTAACTGCGTATTCCAAGCCGAAGTATTCGCTATAGAACTATGTATCAGAAAAATATAAACAAATCTACAACCAACAAGAACATTTATATTTGATCAGATAGCAAGGCTGTTCTATCAGCAATTAAGGCTTATGAAATAACATCCAAACTGGTATGGGACTGCCTTTATATCACTAACCAGCACAAACAGAGCTCATTTCATTTGGGTGCCAGGACAGTGCGGATATGAAGGAAATAAAAAGACTGACTTACTAGCCAGAACCAGAAGCTGCATCAAACTTCATGATGCCAATACGATTCTGTGGATTACCAGTGATTACATCAAAAACCTCTATAAAAGAATTGGCCAAAAGAAAAACCGCATCAGTACTGGATGGAAACTGAAGGTAACAGACAAGCCAATATTTTTCTGTCAAATACTTCCCTCAAAAGAATGAAGCAACTCCTACAATTAACTAGGAGTCGGATTTGAATAGTCAAAGGTTTCCTTACAGGCCAATGTCGAGTGAAAGAACATCTCATGGCTATGGGAGTAACATAAGACAACATTTGCAGAATGTGGAAGCAATACAAAGAGCGGCATGGAGAAACACTTCTTCTAGAAGCTATAAGACCAACCGCAACGAAAAGTATCCCAGAGAAATCATTGAACTGGTGGGGGAGAAAAGAAAAGTACGAAAGAAATGGCAAATCACTCGTGCACCGCAGCATAAAACGGTCCTTAACCGCCTGTGCAATCGCCTTAGAGATAGTATTCGGGAATTTAAAAGCAAAAAGATAGCGACCTACCTTGAAAATTTCTCCGGTGAAGCGAATCAAAATATTCGCTTTGGAAAGCGCTAAAAGACATCCGGAAACCTCAAATGCAAGCTTCACCAATTCGGAAAAACGATAGAAACTGGACCAAGAGCGACAAAGAAAAGGCAGAACTTTTTGCTTTGCACTTAGAAGAAACGTTTAAGCCGTTCGACAGCCCTTCGTTAACGCCCGACTCCCCAGTCACGACATCTGACAACTTTAAAGTAAAAAAAGTTGCATTGATTAAACTGAGGGAAGTGGTTAAAAATCTAAAGACGAAAAAAGCTCCGGGTTACGACTTGATAACGGCGCAGGTAGTTAAGGAATTGCCGAATAAAGCACTTATCAAACTGCTCTATTTGATCAGCGCTTCGTTAAGATTGCTCTACGTTCGGGGACAATGGAAAGTCGCCGAGATTATAATAGTCCCGAAACCAGGCAAACCGCTGAATGAGAAGAAATTATATAGGCCTATTTCCATATTGCCGGTTATCTCAAAAATATTTTAAAAACTTCTTTCCAAACGTTTAAATCCATAATCGACGAAAGACGTCTCATTCCTGACTATCAGTTTGGATTTAGAATCAAACATTCTACACGGCCACAAAATAACTGACGTGATTGAGAAAGTTCTCGAAGAAAAAAAGGTTTGTTGTGATTTGGCACGAAGGCTTGGAGTATTAATTGCAACGACTACTGCCACGGCAACTCTTTCTAATCTTACAATCGTACCTCACCGAGAGACTCTTTCGTGTTAAGCACGGAAATGATTACTCTGACTTCAAGGAGATTGCCGCCGGAGTTCCACAAGGAAGTATCCTTGGCCCACTTCTGTATGTACTCTACACGCGTGATATCCCGCAGGAAACAAACTATTGAAGCACCAACTGGAAAGCTGCAACATGCTATTAATAAAGTCCACGCTTGGACGAATTCTTGGCGTATTATGCTGAATGAAAGCAAATCTACTCACGGCCTACAAACAAGTGGATAGATTGCCTGTATATCTAAACTCGGCTCAAATAACGTTCACGAACAAAGCAAAATATCTATGAATGGCTCTAGAAGTTATGCTTAAATTGAAATCGCACGTTAAAGATAAACGCGACGAACTCGAAAACAAATATGCAACTATGGGATTGTACCAAGAAAAGCAATAGGAACATCATACAAACTTTTGAAAATAAAGTTCTTAGAACGATCGTTAACGCACCGTGGTATGTACGTAACGAAGATATTCAGCGAGATCTGAGAATTCCCAGCGTCGTCGAAGAGATACCTAACAAAATTTGAGCGTAGACACAAAGATCGTGTTCACGGCCGTTGTAACCGTACCGTTATTCAACTACTTGACGCGAATAATTCAATTCATCGTCTGCAAAGGACAAAACCTTTTAACCTCGCGTCGTAGTATATGCCAGTCGCGAAAAACGCAGGAACTTTCATTGGAATTTAACCTGTCTAAAGTGCTACATTTCTTTTAACTTCACACGAACACCTTTTTTCCAAAAATCACGTGTCTTTTAAGCGAAAATAAAACTGCTGGATAAGCGTCGGCTTAGTTGCAGTATTAATTTTGAAGAGAGGTGTTTTTTAGTGAGTAAAATTCTCACACTACCATAAGCACGCGCAGTCGGGCCTTATGGTGTCTTTAGAAGATTTTTTAGCTGCTCTCGGCAAAAAAAGAATGTGCAACGAAGACGAAGGATCAGCTGAACACATCTTAAGTCACGTCATCCTTACCTAGGTAAATTCTACATTGAAGCAGAAGGCATATCTGCAAGCTCACTCAAAAGCATAGTAGAGTTCATCACCAAAGCGGCCATATTGAATGAGCTTTAAGATTATAGAAAATCACAATAGGCCCAATGTGACCGCAGTGATAAGGCAACCTAATCCCACCTCAAACAACAATCTACAAAATGTTCGCACCATCATTATGTCGCTTATTTTCTCCCCATGCTCCTTCCTTTTTGCGCTTTAATAGAAAATAGTAGTTTTTCCTTTCTCTACAGCGCATAGACTCCGCTAGCAGATCCAGTTCTTCTATGAAACGATGCTTTGAATTCCTTTTATTTTATTGCAGGATCCATCGTGGAACTACATATGTGTTTCATTGCAGTCACAAAGAGAAATCCAGTACATCGGCATCACTCATGGCATAGAACTTCACTAAAATTTGCGTGACTCCTTTCCTCGATCGGCAAAGGCTCTGGCGTTTTATTAAAATGACAGCAATTCAGCATCAAAAGCGCTCACGATATTATGTTGTATCCACGATGTTGTGGATAATCGAATCCGGAGGTTGACTGCAACTAAGTAGTGGTTCTTATATGTATGGGAATCCTAGGACATAAATCCAATATACCTGTTGGACGAATATCTTATGTCGATCTCAGTAGAGATTAATTTGTCTGACAATCAAGTGCAAGAACTTAGTGCTAACTGCGATATCGTTTCGTACCGCCGCGCGGCAAGGTTAATTAACCGGAATAGGTAATCGGTTTTTGTGTAGCGCAGGCTTTGCTTCACGTGCTCACTTAGATGTCCTCATTCCCTAACTTTGCGCTACACTTTAAACGAGAACCGGTCTACTCATTTTTTAAATCACTCGAAATAATTTGCGAAAAACACCTTTTCAATAATGTAGGCCAGTCACGTCTAGTTTAATGTCATGCCTAGGATACTGCTCCAGAAGATTGTCGGAGTTATCTTGGATGCCATTGTCCTTACCTATTCCATTCGAAGGTAGAGTTTACAGAGCGATGAGGTCCAAGGAAAACTCGCGCGGCAAATATCTAGAAGGTTTGGAAACGCGGGTCGGGGTTCTTTCTATTTCATTTTTCTTTAAGAAATGTGAAAAACATTGAAAACCGAGCTGTGGAACCTTAACCCAAACTAAAATCACATCTGCATTCAATCCCTGCACCACACGGTACCGTTGTTAGGGTATGCCAGGGTTTGCAGGTCATTTACTTTTTTTTTTTTTGTTTTTATAATTTGCGCGCACTCAAAGGGTTATGAATACCTTTAACATGTTTAGACACAGTGCGGGCGTTGGAAAGGATAGATAGAGAGAGAGAGAGAAAGATTTTTGGTGTAGTGGTTCTTGAAGCTCAGTTGTTTATGCTTCAGGGATTCTCCGGGGGTGGCGTTCAGATAACTGGGGGATTTTTATTATTTTTGTCTTTGCTTCTGATTCACAGTACTTTTTCCCCGGTAACCGATGTCAAGGGCAAATCACTATCAACAGAGCGATCAATTTTTCCAGCCGCATGACCAAGCTACTGCCTGTGTTATGCCTTCGCAGTAGTGTTCACACAAGCTTTCGCAAATGATCGGACTGACTTTATATATTTCATGAGAAATAAATAAGTGCTTGCTGACATCAGGATTTGAACCATGAATTAGCGTGGCAATTGCCGACGTTACCACTACACCATTGCCACCCCCAAACTTCTCACTACTCCTTCCTCTAGGCGTAGTTACTGCATCATGCTTGTGATAACTTCATCCGCTGTCTTCCAGACTTCGCTCGTCGTCAGCATAAATGCTTTAAGTACTCTTAATGTCGCTTTGCCCGCAATTTCTCTTTTTAAGATGTTTTTAGTAGCTATAAACCGCCGGCATTCCGTCAAGATGTGTTCTGCGTTCTGAGTTTCGCCTTTACAGTGTTGGTCATTCACGTGCTTGTATTTGTATAGGTTCTCCTGCATAAATGCTTTATGCAGTTCTTTCCAATGAAGAGGACATCTTGCGCTGGAGGAACACTTTTTAAGAATTACTCAATCCCAAATACTGCGTTGAGGATGGCAAACCTAAGATCGTGAATATCGTTAAAAGTTAACAAATCTGCTGCTGTGGATGGAATCCGGCCAGAAATGCTTTGGTAAAGAGGAAGTACAATGGCGCTTGCATGTGATTAAAGTGGCCCGAGAATGTGGCTTCAAACGTGTCATGATTGCCATCCCATCAGGTAAGTATAAGGTTGGATCAAGTCCAAAATTTCTCCTGACAAGTTGCTTAGCGGTATACTACTCATAGATTTTAGAAGTTCCATGAAAGTAAAAGCCATTAGTTAATGGTCGCATCGAACACAGTTCAGTTCAATTCAGACCCTCTTCCAGCTAGTTACCAACACCCTAGGACCGAGCAAACAGTGTACCTACATCTCTTGCACTTTATTACTTACTTGCTGAGGTTTACCAGCACTGTCAGAAGATGTAATGAAGCTTTTTTGGTCATGACAGTCAGGCACTCTTCCATATAAAAACGCAAGCAGCGAATATCCTGCAATCCTGGGCTGTGATGTGAATTAAAGAGTACGCGATTTCTTTACCTGTATAACTGATTCCGTGGAGAACCGTCTTACCCATACACAATGCACCCTAAGTATAAATCCAACGTTTCTCATTGTTGCCAGAGTATTGCGCTGTGCTGCTATGGTAAATTCACGATATTGAAAAATTCCAAACAACACACTATGTGAAATGCAAAGCAAGTGACGGCAAGTAGAGGCAAAAGTAAACCTAGTACATCCAAGCGGAAGTTCTTATGACTTTTCGTCGTTGTATATTTTTTAGTTTTTATTTTTTTATTTTTTATTTTCTTCATGTGTCGTGTGTACTAGGGAACAAATGTCCTTTGCGAAGTGTGTGCCTGTAGAAAGAAACATGAATACAGATTGTGGTGCTACCGATGGTGCACTTCATCGCTTTGGAAACATCAACTGTTTTATATTATGCAATAGACACATACCTACTTGATGTTACATTCCAACTTCATTTCCATTAACATATTTTTTTTATAGATTAGGTTAGGTTAGGTTATGTTGGCTGTCCACACGAGAGTGTAGACACACTTAGACCAGCGAAGGTCCTTTGTGATACCAGGATCAAACCATTAGGCCACTCAGGGACTAACAAAACCAACCGGAGCTTTTGACAAAGCGATGGATGCTCATGACGTCCAAGGACGCCAGATCGCAGAGGTCGTCAAGGAAGGGGGACCCTAGATGGAGCATTCTTTTATGCGACAGGGCTGGACATGTGCATAGGAGGTGAAGGATGGTTTCCTCCTCCTCCTCGTCCCTACAGCTTCTGCAGAAGTCATTGGAGAAGAGGCCAAGTCTTTTGGCGTGCTGGCCTATAAGACAGTGTCCAGTGAGAACACCGACAACGCAGCTGATTTGTGCACGCTTTAGCTTGATCAGATCGGCACTACGGTTTTGATCCTGCTTAGGCCAGATCTGTCTCGAAATGTGACACGTTGAGCCGTTTCCTCATCTGAGGTTGGTCGTGCTAATAGCGTTCAGCTTTAGTAGATACTTACATGTAGCGAGGGGTATACCCAGGGCTTGCCTTTCAGGCAAAATTCTTAGAGTGGTACCCTGTCTGACGAGGTCATCAGCCCTGCAGTTACCTGGAATGTCTCTATGATCCGGCACCCAGCGAAGGTGAATGTTGAACTGCTCTGTCATCTCCATAAGAGATAGACGACAGTTTAAGGCAGCCTTTGAAGTGAAGGAGAACGATTCCAGGGACTTGATTGCCGCTTGGCTGTCAGTGAAAATGCTAATATCCCTGACAGATAATACATTACATTTCAGCCAGGACAGGGCTTCCCTAATGGCCTTGATTTCCGCCCGAAAAACGCTACAATGATCAGGGAGGCGGAAAGAGATGTTCAGATTGAGCTGTTCGGAGGAAACACCATAACCCACCCCACTCTCCGTCTTAGATCCATCCGTAAAGAAGTGAACCGAACTACCATCGACAGGGGAGGAGGTGTCCCATGCATCCCGGTTAGGAATGCTCGTACGGAAGTTACGGTCAAATCTCAGTTTCGGCGGGGTGTAGTCCGTGTTTTCGTGTTTGAAGTTGAGAAGATCAAGGATCGAGGAGTGGCCCAAGCGATAGCTAGACCACTGAGAGGAGGCTTTTAGGCGGATGGCCGCACAGGCAGCCATCTGTTTGCCGAAAACATCTAAAGGTAGCAGGTTGAACAAAATGTCCAGTGCCGCGGAGGGAGTAGTTCTCAGTGCACCACTGATGCAGATGCATGCAGATCTTTGCACCTTAGCTAGTTGAGTGAGGTGGACAGCCCTGTCGAGAGCAGGCCACCATACGATCACGCCATATAATAGTATAGGCCTGATAACGGACACGTATAGCCAATGCGTGATTTGAGGTTTGATACCCCAGCTCCTACCTATAGCCTTTTTACAGGAATAGAGAGCTACATTAGCTTTCTTGACGCGCTCTAGTAGATTGGCCTTCCAGTTTTAATTTAAGGTGAGACTGGTGCCATTTATCATAGGAGGGTCTATGAGGGGAACTTTATATTTCTTCGTGAGGAGAACGAGTTCCGTTTTATGGGGGTTAACCCCCAGTCCACATTTGGAGGCCCATTTGGTGAGCCGAAGGAGAGCATATTGGAGGATATCCCTGAGAGTATCCAGATGTTTACCAGAGGCAGCAATAGCAATGTCATCAGCATAGGCGATCACTCTACAACCTGACGTATCCAGGTCCATGAGTAGTTCATTAACTACCAGGTTCCACAGAAGAGGTGTACCGCAGCGAGCATCTGGCCGATGCTCCGCTCAGCTGTGTGTTAATAATCCTGCATGTAAGCAATTGATTGATCAACACTCCGAGCGAGGTATCAACTTTCAGATTTACAAGTGCGTCGGTAATCGCCTTTGGTTTGACATTGTTAAAAGCTCCCTCAATGTCAAGGAAAGCCACCATGGTGTATTCTTTGATGCTCAATGATTTTTCGATGATGCGCACAAGCGAATGTAAGGCAGTCTCAACTGATTTGCCTTTGCAGTACGCATGTTGGGACGGCGAGAGCAGAGCTGGGCTAATACTTTGCCGAAGATGGATATCTATTAACCTTTCTAACGTTTTGAGCAGAAAGGACGATAGACTGATAGGTCGGAGATCCTTTGGTTCCACGTGCGAGCTCTTTCCTGCCTTAGGTATGAATATGACTTCAACCTCGGTCCATAGTTTGAGAATATAGACCAGATTTAGACAGCCCGACAAGATGACTTTGAGCCATGGAAGCACAATGTCCTCGCATTACTGAATTTCAGCTGGAATAACACCGTTAGGTCCTGGGGACTTGAAGGGTTTGAAACTGCGCATGGCCCAACGGATCTTTTCTGTAGTTATCAAGACTAGCGAGTTGCTGCAAGGTTGAGGGGGGGGATTTCCCTCTCGCGATATAGCAACAGGGGAGCTACCAGGAAAGTGGGTATCCAGTAAGATGTCAATGGATTCCTCCGCAGAGGAGGTCCAGTAACCATCCGGATGCAAAAGGAAGCTGGGTGTAGCAGGGCTTTTAGAGAGGATTTTCCGCAACCTGGAAGCTTCCGAGGACTCTTCAATGCTGTCGCAGAAAAGTCTCCAGGAGCGTCGTTGCTCCTTCCTCAGTGAGATTTTGTATTTTCTGAGAGACAGTTTATAGGAGTCCCAGTCGGCCGTCTCACTGGAGCTTTTAGCAGTATTAAAAAGGAGCCTACTGTCTTTCCTAAGAGTACTGAGATTTGCATTCCACCAGGGAGGTTTCATTCTACCTCGAGGTTTGCGGAGTGGGCAGGCCTCGGCCATGGCACCATTTAGTACCGATGTTAGGGTGTTGACTAAATCGTCGAGGTCTTCAGTGCAAGAAGGTTCAGTAGGCAGATGGGAGGGAATAAGCGTTAATAAACGTTTCCTATAAATTGACCAGTTGGTTTTTCTATAATTTCTAAAAGCCTTCTGGTCAGGCAGATAGTCATCAAGACTAAATTGGAGGTAACGGTGGTCTGAAAAAGAGTGCTCATCAGAGACTCTCCAGTCCTTAACCAAGTTATATAAATGATCGGAGACAAGAGTGATGTCCAGGACTTCTTGTCGGTTTCGAGTAATGAAGGTCGGTTTGGACCCCCTGTTACAGATTAGGAGTTTAGTACTAAGGATAAAGTCAAAAAGTTGCTCACCTCTTACATTTATGTCGGAACTGCCCCAGATTGAGTGATGGGCATTCGCATCACAGCCAATGATGAGACCAGTGTTTCGGCTCTCTGCTACAGCAATCAAGCTCCCCAAGATGTCCGGGGGGAGTGGGACCGCAAGATCGTGACCTAAATAAGCCGATACCAACCAGTAATTTCTTGATCGCAATTCCAGGTTGGTAGCGACTATGTCTTGATTGCTGAAATTAGAGAGTAAATGAATGTTTAGATGGGTCTTCGCAAGGATACAGGATCTCGGTTTACCTTCTTTTCTTGCGTAGATTAATATGTAGTTTGGAGTCTTGAGTCCACAAACCCGGTTTCCAACAACCCATGGTTCCTGGATCAAGACTAAGTCTCCCCCGTATTTGCTGAGCCGGAGAAAGAGGGAGGCCGAAGCCGTGATGGAGTGATGCAGGTTAATCTGTAGGATCCGCAGCATTGGGGCTACTTCTCGCTACAGATACCATTACCACGGTATTATTGGCTTCCTCTGAATCTGATGACAGAAGGTCATCCTCGAGAGAGAGGCCACATGGGTCACTGTCCAGGAGTGATGGAGAGGGAGAGGGAGGACCAGAGAAGTCCAGTTTCAAAAGAGCGTCAACCATCTCGGTGTCTGTCGACGAGGAGTCAACCCCCGAAAAAGATGGATCGACGCAAGGGAGCGAGGGAAGGGGCTCGGAAGGAGAGGTATTCTTAGCTGGTGCAGAAGGGACTGCAACCTGCTTGGGAGGTACTTTCTCGAGCTCCTTCTCGTCACATTTGTAGACTTTCAGGGTGATGGAGCTGAAACCATAATTTACTACCCCTTTAGAAGATGCCAGGGGGGCCAGAGACTCTTCATTGATGACAATGATCACACTTCTGACGTCTCCTCTCGGCTCGTCCACTTTGGCAATCTTCCAATTATGGGTAGGAAGGGAGCTGTTGTTAGCCTTCAGAATATCCAGGATGATTTTAGGATCAGAGGGTTCAGCCGGAATGGTAGCACGTGTTCTTGGTCGGTTAGGAATCTGATCCTTTTCCACGACCTCCAACTGTGCACCTGGCCAAACCTGTCCTAATCTGGAGACAGCAAGTTTATAGAGATCCTTCGATCTTTGGTCAGCGCAGGCAACGAGTTTGACATGCCCTTGATGCCAGCCACCATCCCTGCAGGAAACATCAGGGCCGGGATGGTCACGTAGGATTTGGAGACAGTTGGTGGCGAGTTTAATCTCCACCTTCCTCCACTTATCCGCCGTAATGCTGCCATCCGGATCGCTATGGTCAACGACCGCAATCTCCAAGTGTGCCTTAAGCACTTGGTTGAAGGGCTTGGTAGTAGCGATGGACTGTACTACTTTGGTCTTTTTGGCAAGGGTGGGAGACTCATCTTGAGACCTCTGGCGTTTGGACGGCAAGTCCTTGCTGGATGAGTCAGGGGGGAGCTGGACACGTTTGAGTGCCCAGCTTAGAGAAGTCTTATGCTTCTGGGTCCTGTCCTGTTCAGGAATTACCTGGATGCGGCGAATTAGCTTATAAGCTAGCCGGCGATCTTGGTAGGAGATCTTGGGGAGAGCGACATTCGGCAAGCTCGAAGCCGAGCCATCCGTCGCCGCCGAAAGAGATTTGAGAAGGGGATGTGGATCCTTCGAAGTGGAGGGCACAGCACGCTGTAAGCTCGAGGCCGAACAGTATGCTGTCCCTGAAGGGGCAGAGATGTTAAGGGGTTTGCCCCCTCGCGTTTCCTGGTCTGGCTTTACGATGGGACCAGGTGTTGACACCACTGTCCTATCCGCCAGTGTACCAGACGCGCGTTCAGCAATCCTGGGGGCGTCAACCTGCTTGCAACTGCTTGCAACGCTAGTGCTAGGCCTCAAGGCCAATGCGCTAGATGGGATTGCCACAGCAGAGCTTGCGGGTATGCTTCCCAGGAGGCTGGAAGACGGTTTTTTAAGAGGACCGTCCTCTTTCTTTGTCTTTTTTATATTTTGTATGTTTTGTATGTTTTTGTTTTTTTTGTTCATTATTGGACCCACGAGTGGCGGAGAATGGGAGGTCGACCTGCACAGAGATCCGCATTGTGCAGGCAAGGCAGGCTAATCCGGAGGTCGCCAGGTATCCGGGTACTCCGTTAGCGACTGGACTATTATTTAAAGTGGGCCCCCAGCAAGGCTGATCCTCGGCACGGGTCGTATTACACCTTGATCCGGTCCACTGGAGAGGAGAGAGGGAGGGAAAGGATATGACGGGGAGGGATTAGGACGACTACAACTTGGCTTCGTGTCTCATCTGGGGAAATACCCGAGAATCCTTGACCATTACTAGGCCCCTACACCACGGCGAGGTGTGTAGTCATGTAGGAGTTTTTTTTATAGATTGCTACTAAGTGAAATAAATAATCTGATTCGGATCTAATTAATTAGTAAAACAGGCATTAATCAATCTGCTTTTACCAGACCACCACAGCCGGAGCAGTAAATAGAGAGTTCAAATTTCCATTAAGCTGGTGGAGCGCTAAATCTGACTCGAGTAATGTTCTCAAGCTTTTTGCCTACTCTCATCCCCAAAGCGAATATTGCATTGCAGTGAAACCGCACGCACGGTCGCTATTTGGCTATGAAATTGAGTTTTATCGTGGAATTTACGAGTATTAACGCCGCATTAGGACCGCACATACTTACGTTTGTGTTTGCGCCAGATTTTTTCAGTCGTAATTATTATATTTATTTCATATTTACAAGAGAGACGCCCGACACAGGGTGAATACATGCGCATTTATAGCGTGACCAGTTGGTTATAATTTGATTTTGATTAATAATTCAACTGAATAATCAAAAGCGTCGGCTGCTGTGCTCATCACAGGGGTTACGCTAAACGGGGTGGGACGATAAACTCAAATCAATTTAATGAAATTATCATATTTGCAACAAATGAGACTCGTAAAGCAAGTGTTGCCCTTCTACACTTCTACGGTTTTTTATTTATGTATTTATGTGTGTATATCAATTTCTGAATTGAATATACAAACATGGCATTGTCAATACTCCTAATCAAACAGGAAAAACGCTTAGTTACTTCATTGAATTGTAAACATTGGGACATATGCGCTACCGACATAGTCAGGGTTATCATGAATAATTTTTTTTTTTAATTTTTTTCCCGAACAAAAGTAACTTATCTGATTACATAGGTGGACCTGGGCCTAGATCAAAAAACCTCTCCAGCGAACCTGCTTCATCTGGTTACGCACAGCAAGTTGGTTGAGATCCCTTTCCACTTGTTTACACCACCTGCCGCGTGGTCGTCCCCTACTGCGCCGTCCATCCGGGGTGAATTAAAAGATTTTCCGACTAGAACGTTGGACTCCACCCGCTCTAAATGACCCAGTCATCTTAGTCGCTGTATGTGAACTCTTCTGGCTAGGTCAATGTCCTTGCATAGGCCGTATTGTACCTTCTTCTCCACTCGCTGTCTATGCAGACGGGACCAAAGATCACTCGAAGAACTTTTCTATCAAAGTACTCGTATGCAAGGACATTCTCATCCGATTTTTGTAAAGTCCAAGCCTCTCTGCAGAAGAACTAGGGTAGTAAGTGTCTTATATAAACGCAGAGAATGCGCCAAGGTTTCGCAAAGCCGACAAAGGCCAAGTTCTCGCAAAGCCGACCACGCGCACACTATGCAATATTTACACAAACAATTTCGAGGCCTCCCCTTTTCAGTGCCAGTTATGTTATAGGACCGAATTTTATCGGATGGGTTAAGGTTACTAAAAAGAGGTAGTATCTCAAATTGCATACGTCTAGGTGGAATAGTTATCAAGACACAAGTGTCTACGCGTGTCCAAAAATATTGGTCACTCACTGACGTAACTGAATGAGTGAGAGATCATAATAAATCTAGGGTACTCCCAATCGAGCTAGGACTTTGAAATTTTGAACATAGATGTTGTGCGACGCATGTAGGTTGGCTCTACTGAAAGGGAACATTTCCTGCTAACTTGATGGGCAAATCTAAACTACTCTCCTGTTTGCCACTTTGACGAACAAATCATGTTTGTACCAAAGTTCACCTAGTTCTTAAAAAATATTTTAATCGAAAAACTTTTGAATCTGAAAATAGAATTGAAATAAAATTTAATTGTGCTAGTTGTACATCTGGTCTTTTCATTTACCAGCATAGATAGTGTTCAAGGTGATAATTATGAGAAATTCAGAAGACAATAAACATCTTACATATAAAAATAGTCCTGTATGTAAGTTATACAGTGTTACTAGTGGAAACTAGTGGGCTAGGATTTTCAACTAATGTATGAAAATTCCGAAACTAAGGTTAATTAATTAGAACCATGCACCTATAAACTGCGAAACTAACCTAAATTGAAACCATGCAATTATTATAATAGGTCTACGTATTATATAAAACCTGACCATAAATTGAGCAAGCCTCGCCATGTTGCGTAAATTCGCATGAACTTATTTTCCTTTGCTTTGATATTTTGATATTTTTTTGTAAAACTCAGAATGGCGCCGATAGTGCAGGCGTATTCAATATGTGATAGGGCTTTAAGAGGCAAGCCTTAGAACACAGATAATATAATTATAGATTTAATATCTGTTATTAGAACTATAACGAAGCGTTACACTGTTTATCGCCTCCACTGTGGTTCACTTTCGCGGCCGCTACTGTCCATAGCTGGGACAGTGTAAACAAACAACATCGGGCGATGATAACGCCATGCGAATATAACCACTGCTCCCAATTTCATTGGCCAAGTGGTTTGCAAAAGTGAATTGCATCCACTTTTATAATTCGCATTCTCTTTTTGCAGAAAATTGTATAAGGCGGAGATTGGGAGATGTGGTCTACAGAGTTCCTCACTCAGTGGTTTAGTACCAATTTAGTGTACTTGTGAGTAAACTCTCCGACGTGGTGATACCACAGGAATTTTTTCATCGTTTGTCTCCGGACTTGGAAGATTTATAAATCGGACCTGCTGCTGACCACAGCCGATCCGAACGTAAGCTTTTGGGCTCATCCTCCTCAAGAATAAGCCATTGCCGGTCTTGTACTTAATCCTCGTTGGAGGATCCGATCCGTGCTCCTAGGAGTATACCGCGCTGTTGAAAGATAAGTGCCTGCCTTAAGCAAGTGCTGCCAAGTGACGGCCGTAAGCCGTTGCTGCCAAGTGACGTCGCAAGACATTGCTGCCAAGTGACTGCCACAAGCAGTTGCTGCCCAAGTGACTGCCACGAGCAGTTGCTGCCAAGTGACTCCGCAAGGTGTTGCTGCCCAAGTGACGGCCCCTAAGCCGTTGCTGCCAAGTGACTGCCACGAGCAGTTGCTGCCCAAGTGACGTTGCAAGACGTTACTTACTTACTTATGTCCTGTATCCCCTTGTGGGTCCTAGGGCCTCCGCCTACGCGCCATCGTGTACGGTTTCTGGCAATGTGTCTGAGTTCTCCCCAACTTTTCCCTAACTGCCGTGCCTCCTTCTCGACTGTTCTGCGCCATGTTTTCCGCGGACCGCCAGGTCTTCTGCCATCCTGAGTTAGAGGGTTCCATTGCATAGCATGGTTCGCTATGGAGCTGTCACCCTTTCGGAACGTGTGACCAATCCACTGCCACTTCCGCCGTTGGATAGTTGTGCCTATTGGTTCCTGACCCGTTCTCTCGTAAAGGTGTTCGTTAGAGATACAATTGGGCCAGAAAATCCTTAAGATATTGCGCAGACACCTATTAACGAACGTTTGCAGCTTTCTGGTGATAGTAGTGGTCACTCTCCACGTGCTGCAACCATATAGCAGCACGGATTCAACGTTGGAGCGGAACAGTCTTATTTTGGTGCTCAAACTGATTGCATTGCTTCGCCATATTTTGGACAACATCCCGAACGCGGACTTTGCTTTGGCGATCCTGTTGGCTATATCCAGTTCGGTTCCACCATCGGTCGAGACAATACTCCCAAGATACTGGAAATCCTCTACTCTCTCTACCGGTTGTCCAGCAATGCATATTTGAGCCGATGAGTTAGTTCCAAGGCTGATGATTTTAGTTTTTGTCGTATTAATTTTCAGCCCGACGACACCTGCCTCCCTCTCCACATCTGCTGTCATTTGGTGGAGGTCCATAATTCTGTGGGAGAGTAAGCATACATCGTCTGCGTAGTCAAGATGCTTCAGTTGAGATGTAAGAGTCCATCGAATTCCTCCGTTTCCCGTCGACAAAGCTGCATGAAGCACATCGCTAATCACCAATAGGAATAATATTGGTGAAAGGATACAGCCTTGTCTTACCCCACTTTGGATCTCAAATTCCTCAGACAACCTTCCCCTGTGCAGAACGTGACATTTTGAGCCTTCATATGTAGCTTTGATAATAGCAATTAGTTTATCGGGAATACCTCTCCTGCGTAAGGCACGCCAAATAAACTCCCTGTTGACACAATCGAACGCCTTCTCAAAATCGATGAACAGCAGGTGCAGTGGCGATCGATATTCAACACACTGTTCGATGATAATCCGCAGGGTGTTGATGTGGTCGGCACAGGAGGATCCAGAGCGGAAACCTGCTTGTTCGGCATCGAGTGTGTCTTCGAGATGTTGTTTGATTCGCTCAAGGATGATTTTAGCTATTATCTTAGCTACAGCAGGCAGCACGCAGATACCCCTCCAGTTTCCGCACTCCATTAAACTTCCTTTCTTAGGAAGCTTGACGATCATTCCCTTTTTCCACTCGTTAGGAAAGCTCTCAGCTTCCCAAGCTCTATCTATAAGTGGAAGCAGAAGCTCAGCCGATGTTGTTGGCGTTGCTCGTAAGAGCTCTGCTGGAATACCGTCAAGTCCTACCGCCTTGTTGGTTTTGAGTGCATTGATCGCGGTAATGATCTCATCTTTACTGGGAGTCGTGGTGCGTATTCGGGAACTTCTCACCTCGGGCATCTCAGTCTGATTTGGGAGCATATCGCTAGCGAATACACGGTTCAAAACCGTAGCAAAATGCTCTTTCCATCTCTTGAGCTGGTCCTCATCCGAAATGAGCAAGGAGCCGTCTAGGCTTTTCACTAGGTATTGGCTGGAGCTGCGACCACCTGTCAGCTCTTTCGTGATTCTGTAGACAGTCCTGCTATCGCACCTCCGTGCAGCTTCTTCTGCTTCTGTAGCCAGCGCGTTGATGTAGTTGCGCTTGTCACGTCGTACGCTACGCTGAACTTCTCTCATCTTCATGCGATATAGGGACTCTAGCTCGCTTCTCCCTGCTGCTGGGGTAGCTGAAACGCGAGCTTTTAGCAGTTTTCGTTCGTCAATCCGTCTCCAGGTATCCTCGGAAAGCCACGCCCTATGTCTTCCCTGCGATCGACCGACAATTCTTTCAGCACCAGATGTAAAAACATTTTTCACAGCACACCAATGGTCTTGGATGGTTGCGGGCATTGAGCTGCTGATTGCTTCCACACCTTGCGAAAAGTGCTCCCTTAATTGTTGGCGCACTGAGAGATCACTAAGTCTATCGATGTTGAACCTGGGCATTCTTCTGTTGTCATGGGATCTTCGAACTGCAGCAGTGCGTAGTTGGAGAGTAGCTATCATAAGATGGTGATCACGTACTATCCCCACATCTGCCCCTCGTCTGTTTCGGACGTCCAGGAGACTGCTTCTAAAGCGGCGGCTGATAGCAAAATGGTCAATTTGGCTGGAGGTTGCTTGCCTGTCATTGGAAACCCAGCTGACTTTGTGGCAGGTCTTGTGCTCAAACATGGTGCCACCTATCACAAGGCGGTTGGCATTGCAGAAATCCACAAACCTTTCGCCGTTGTCATTGCGGTTGCCTAGTCCATGCTTCCTGATTACATGCTTGAGCCCTTCGTTGTCGCTGCCTACCTTGGCATTCAAATCCCCCATCACTATGACAATGTCTCCATTTGGTGTTGTGTTGAAGACGGCGCTTAAGAGATTGTAGAAGCTCTCCTTTTCGTCCTCAGACGAACTATTCGTTGGGGCGTAACACTGTATGATGGTGACGCGTCGTACTCTAGTCCGGAATCTGGCCGTCAAAATCCTATCACCATGAGGCTGCCAGGAAATCAGGCCCTTGCGTGCTGTTGTTGTTAGCAGTAGTCCGACTCCATATTCCCGCGGACTTCCGGATGGTCTTCCAGAATAGAGTAGTACAGTGTTACGCGTTGGAGACTGGTACTCGCCCGCTTCTAACCATCTTACTTCACTTACCCCCAAAATGTCCAGTTTATATCGCATGAATTCCTTTTCCAGTTGGAGGAATCTGGCATTGTAAGGACCTTCTCTTCCCGAGTCGAGGAGCGTCTTTACATTCCAGAAACCTATCTTTGTCCGGGTACAATAGCCAAAAGTCGTCAACATGTGATCAGTCCTTATCCGAGGCATAGTGTCGGTTTCAGTAGCGAGCTGGGTTCAGTAACGCAGGACGTAATGCAAGACGTAGTAATGCAAGACGTTGCTGCCAAGTGACGCCGCAAGGTGTTGCTGCCCAAGTGACGGCCCCTAAGCCGTTGCTGCCAAGTGACTGCCACGAGCAGTTGCTGCCCAAGTGACGTTGCAAGACGTTGCTGCCAAGTGACGCCGCAAGGTGTTGCTGCCCAAGTGACGGCCCCTAGGCCGTTGCTGCCAAGTGACTGCCACGAGCAGCTGCTGCCCAAGTGACGTCGCAAGACGTTGCTGCCAAGTGACTGCCACAAGCAGTTGCTGCCAAGTGACGCCGCAAGGTGTTGCTGCCCAAGTGACGGCCCCTAGGCCGTTGCTGCCAAGTGACTGCCACGAGCAGCTGCTGCCCAAGTGACGTCGCAAGACGTTGCTGCCAAGTGACTGCTACAAGCAGTTGCTGCCCAAATGACGTCGCAAGACGTTGCTGCCAAGTGACTGCCACAAGCAGTTGCTGCCCAAGTGACTGCCACGAGCAGTTGCTGCCAAGTGACTCCGCAAGGTGTTGCTGCCCAAGTGACGGCCCCTAAGCCGTTGCTGCTAAGTGACTGCCATGAGCGGTTGCTGCCCAAGTGACGTCGCAAGACGTTGCTGCCAAGTGATTGCCACAAGCAGTTGCTGCCCAAGTGACGGCCCTAAGCCGTTGCTGCCAAGTGACTGCCACGAGCAGTTGCTGCCCAAGTGACGTCGCAAGACATTGCTGCCAAGTGACTGCCACAAGCAGTTGCTGCCCAAGTGACTGCCACGAGCAGTTGCTGCCCAAGTGACGTTGCAAGACGTTGCTGCCAAGTGACGCCGCAAGGTGTTGCTGCCCAAGTGACGGCCCCTAGGCCGTTGCTCCCAAGTGACTGCCACGAGCAGCTGCTGCCCAAGTGACGTCGCAAGACGTTGCTGCCAAGTGACTGCCACAAGCAGTTGCTGCCCAAATGACGTCGCAAGACGTTGCTGCCAAGTGACTGCCACAAGCAGTTGCTGCCCAAGTGACTGCCACGAGCAGTTGCTGCCAAGTGACGCCGCAAGGTGTTGCTGCCCAAGTGACGGCCCCTAAGCCGTTGCTGCCAAGTGACTGCCATGAGCGGTTGCTGCCCAAGTGACGTCGCAAGACGTTGCTGCCAAGTGATTGCCACAAGCAGTTGCTGCCCAAGTGACGGCCCTAAGCCGTTGCTGCCAAGTGACTGCCACAAGCAGTTGCTGCCCAAGTGACGGCCCTAAGCCGCTGCTGCTCAAGTGTCCAGCACCAAGCGGACGCTTACCAGTAGAGTAGTCAATAAGTTAGCAAGTAAGAAAGAAAGGCCAACGTAGGTATCCAATAATTGTTAAGTAGAAGAATATTGTTAAGGTTAGCTTACACCGGGCCTCATAAGAACATAGATTGAAATAGGAATCAACTAATTGTTAAGTAGCTCGATATTGTTAAGGCCAGCTAAACTGAACATTCATTGCGGTGTTAAATAAATAAGTTACCTCTTTACCCAAAGTTTCGGGTGTTTCTTTGGGAGACCCTGGGTCCGACGAGCGAAACCTCAGCCTTCGGAAAACACCCTCACAGAACTTAAAGGGCCTCTATACTACATGAAACAAAGAGAGCGAATCAAACTAACAGATGTCCTTAACTGACGATTAAAAAATCGGCCCTAAGAATAATATAACGTCATTATTACAGACATTCGTACTGTTACAATAGTGCATGGTTTTAATCACTCGTATTTTATTATTATAAACACTTACAATGTGCGACGCACGACGTGGAACACATAAACGTGCCGCGCAATGAGCCTGGCAGCGGAGAAGCTGGAGAGGAGATCCGCGTCTGAACAGTGCAGTCCTTAAGCTTACGTTGCAGTTAAACATTTAAACGGCATTCACCTCATTAATTGCTACCCTAGTCAAATTAAAGCCCAAGAATGTAACAGGCTGAGCTCGACATTCCGAAAAGATATAGAATTAATAATTTACAAAGAAATACAGTCAGGAAAACCGCAGAGAGAGAATCGGCTTTGCATCCAAGTATTTCAAAGGCACAATCACCCGGCACATCTTGTGTTAAAAGAAAAGTGGCTACGAATCGAAAGTCAGTTTATAAAATTGATCAAAAACAAAAAAGTAAACGTCAGTAACATACATTTTATATAGGTTATGTTGGGTCAAGTTGATGTGGCTGCCAGCTAAGAATCGTTAACACACTTACGAGTAGACCAATAATAGGTCCATTGTGATACCACGTGGATCTCTACCTGCTCGTTAAACCATTTTGAGCTTCTTAGGAAGCGTGGGAGGCTCTTAATGACGATATCTATCAGGTCGCCTACATCGTTATAATAGGGGTCTCCTAAGTAATGCTTCTTTCTACGGGAGAGAGCTGGTCAGAAACAAAAAAAGTGAGGAATAGTTTCTTTCTCTTCTTTATCCATGCAGCTCTACAAAAGTCGTTCGCAAAAAGGCCCAGCCTTGTAGCATACTTGCCTATTAGGCAGTGTCCAGTGATGACACCTATTGTAGTGCCGATATGCAATCTACTGAGAGAAATCAAATTCTTAGAATGTTTTAGATCCAGCTTCGACCAAATCTGTTTTGTCGCTAGACATGTTGATCCACTTGTCCACCTAAGATTTGTACTCTCGACAGCATACAGCTTAAATTTAGGTTTGCGAGTAGCGATTGGTATACCTAAGGTGCCTTTATCCGGCAGGATGGATATAGTTGTTCCTATTCTAGCGAGTTCATAGGCCTTAAAACTGGAATGCTCCTATGCCCCGGCACTTAACACATGTGAATATTGAACTGTTCAGCCATCTCCGCAAGAGACGAGCGGCAGTCTAGAGCTACTAAGGAATGTAAAGAGATCGATTCCAGGGATTTGATTGTGGGTTGGCTGTCTGAAAAGATGCGGATATCTCTAGCAGATACCACGTTTTTCTTAAGCAAATTTAAGACTTCTTTAATCGCCATTATTTCCGCCTGGAAAACGCTTCAATGATTTGGAAGACGGACGGAGAGCTTAAGATTAGGCCTGTCAGAAAAAACACCTGAACCACGCCGTTTTGTTTAGATTACTCTAAGTAAATATCATTTGGTTTTATAAACAAGTTTTTATTAAAGAACTGAGCAGTATTGAGACCCTTGAAAACTTTCCGAGTTTAGTCTGTAAATTTGTTAATTTACACAATATGTTTATGTGCTTATGAAAACGCTGCTTATAACGTATCGGCAAAGAACTTGGCATAACTTGTACATTTCAGTTCTTTTTCATATAACAAAGCACACAGTTCTGACGAAAAGTTGGCCTGTTTTTTACACGTGCATGTATGCAGTGTTATTGCATAACACTGGCAATACATTGGTCATACGGCTAAAAAAATTATTCGCTCTATTGAATTATTGATATGCCTATGACATCTGGTGGTCGGGAAAAAAATACTGTGAATCAGAAGCAAAGACAATAACAAAAAGAAAATAACAAAAATCTACCCAGTTATCTGGACCCTCCCCCCCCCCCCCCCGGGGTTTTCTGAAACAACATCTGAGTGAATCAGAAGCAAAGACGTAAATAACAAAATTCTCCCCAGTTATCTGGACGCCACCCCCGGAGTTTTTCTGAAACAACATCTGAGTTTCAAACCACTACACCAATCTTTCTATCTCACTATCTATCCTCTCCTACGCCCGTACTATGTAAAACCATTTAAAGAATATTCATAACCCCTTGATTGCGCGCAATTTATGTATAAAAAAAATATTGTTTTCAGAAGTTTCTTGGTAAAGTTCCTTGTAATCATTTCTGTTGCAGTATGGCGTCCATTGTCCGCATTTATTTTTTTCTTAAATTCTTATATAGCGAATAGTTGGTGAAATTAAGCAAATTCTGTGATACCTCATTCATCGCTTAGGTTCTAGATAGTAAGAGACCAATGCGATATAGCTATTCGTCTGTAGTAAAATATGGTAGTTGATTGATCGATCCATTGATTTATTGCCATTTCAAAAGAACGTTTTTAGTTCTAATATCTAAGTTATAACAAGTTTTACATTTTTATTTAATGCTTTCTTATGTCATTTAGCCACGAAATGGTAACCAACACCGTTTGAGAATTTTTGGCGGCAGCAGTGAGAGAGGGGGGAAGAGTGCTTTCTCAGTAGAACACTTCTTCTGGTTCCAGACGGCAGCGGATGAATTCCCTAAATGGAGTCGACGGTGGCATCCACAGTTCTAGTTAGGTTTGAACTTAGTGAACACCTTTCTCGAGCTGCTTCGACATATTCGGATCACAGGTCGGTAAGGAATTCCCAATGTTAGTCAGGACCTTTTTTTTTAAATCATCACAGAGCACACGGAACACTACACTCTCTGAGTGTATACTCTCAGTATCGCTTTACACAACAGATGTTTGTTGCGCGACTAATGATCATCTACCGATTTTGAATCTCATGGACTATCTCAAATAAACAATAACAACTATTATTGATCAAAAATCAATTAATAAACGCAATTTTTAAATTCTACTCGTGATAAGCTAAAACCAATTTCATTTCCAAGCTCATTGCGCGTGCATATACACCTAGTAATAGGCTCATTCCTACCATAATTAGTTCTATGCCTTCTGTCAAAAAGTCAATTTCTCACCCGAAGAGATCTTTGGGGAGCATATATATTTATGGGAAAAACGAAATCTGGTGAATTTATGTAATAACTAATTATGTCGTGGATAAACATGACCTTAGCCTGAAACTTAAGGTTTGCAAGCCAATAAGTCTACATCTTTCGACATCAAACCTATTTAATTTACGGACGACATATCTCGTGAACTCTTTCGAATCTAAGCTCTTGAACACCATATGGGGAATCCCAAATGATGGAGGAGTATTCTAAATAAGGCCTGACCAACGAACAGTAGATAGTTTTAAGACTATGAACATCTCGAAAGTCTTTACTATTTCGTTTAAGAAAGCCCAACAAAGAGTTAGACTTAGCTATGGCGTAATCATAATGTAATGAGAAATTCAATTTAGTGTCGAATATGACCCAGAGATCCTTCACTTCCTCAAGAAAAAGAAGTTTAAGATCATTAAAAAAATAATCATAAAAAAGCGGTGCTGTAATACGGTATGCTGTAAAGATCTTACATTTGGAAATATTAAGCTCTAATGCATTATGTTTACACCATCCCGGCAACCTATATACGAGTACATATATCTGACTGAAAACGAATGCAGTCAGTTGTATTTTTTATGTGTGCAAATAATTAAATCGTCCCCGAACGTTAAAACCTCACAAAAATTAAATATATCGTGAACATCATTTAAAAACAAAATGAACAGCAGCTGGCCCAGATGACTACTTTGTGGAACGCCAGAAGTAACTTCCATTACACGAGATGTAAAATTATCGACCTTTACCAATTGTCTTCTATTTCTTAAATAATTGGGAAACCACATCAGCATTAATGAGCGGAAACCCAACGATTTAATCTTAGCCAAAAATAAAGTGTGATATACTCTAACAAACGCTTTAGTCAAATCTGTGTAGAGTACATCAACTTGTAAACGATTCTCAAAACTGTCAAATATATAATTACTTAATAAAGTTAAGTTTGTAGTACAGGACCTACCACGAACAAAGCCATGCTGATGCTTGGAGAATATAGATGGTAGCGGAGGAGCCCTTAATGGGGTAACGACAGCGATCATACTCCCGCTGTGGTCTGCTGACACCGGTGTACCCGCCCAGCATCCTAGGGGTATAATAAAAAGTACTGGCCATACAGGTTGGGGGTTGCGCCGTCGGGTTAATTTCCCTACCACGTAAATCAAAAATATATGGTTACGAAGCAATCAATAGCCTCAGATACGGTTGACGACACTTGCCAAAGAAAAAAAGGAGAACGATCTTCGGGTCTGCACGTGGAATATTAGGTCCCTCTACAAACAACGTGCAGCCGAACAACTTGCGGAGGCCCTAAGCTGCTGCAAAGCAGACAATACCACCATCCAAGAAGTGCGATGGAGTGGGACGGGCATGCGGGGAATGAAAAACTGCGGCATCTACTACAGCGATTGCTACAGACAACAAGGACAGCATCTATTCGGGTGAAGATTTGTTATTAGAGGCAGACTTATGCAAGAACTCTTGAGATTCCGGCATGTGAACGAGCGCCTTATGACTATCCGTATCAAGTCTAAATTCGCCAATATTAGCCTAATATGCGCTCACGCCCCTCACGAGAAGATGGATGACTTCTACCTGCTCTTGGACAACACGTGTGAGTAATGGCCTAGCCACGACATTAAACTTGTCCTAGGTGATATTAATACAAAGTTATACAGAGCCCTGTCTAGTCTCGGCATTCCTGCCAAGCGTGTCCCTTTGTGCAAGATCTCGATGGAGAACTCTTGCCGCTCTGTCAAAGTCGGAAAAAACACCACCGAAACGTTCGATGTCAGGAAGGGTCGTAGACATGGTGACGCAGTATCATGCGATCTCTTTAACATAATACTTAAAAGAATTGTACGGAACTCACAAACCAACACCGGAGGTATAATCTTTTACAAGTTTGTACAACTACTCGCTTACGCCGATAACATTGACATAGTCGGAAGAACTGAGTGGGCCGTCAATGGGGCATTTGCAATTATTGAGATCGAGGCAACGAAGGTGAGCTTAGCGGTCAATTAAATCAAAACAAAATATATGCTGTCTATAAAGAAGGACACCCGACATCGACGTCTTGAACGCCACAACAGACAGATATCATTTTGAGGTAGTAAAGGACATTATCTACCTAGGTTCTATGGCGAGCTCCGTAAATGACACCAGTGGGGAGATAAAACGAAGAATTACTCTTGACTAAGCTAACTCTGTATAAGACACTCATCATCCCAGTCCTGTTGTATGGCGCAGAGGCATGGGCTTTGCAATAATCGGATAGTTATTTTGCGATAAAAAAATCTTTGAGTGATCTTTGGTCCCGTCTTCATAGACGGTGAGTGGAGGAAAAGGTACAATGCCGAACTCTATGGCCTATACCAAAAGAGTTCACATACAGCTATTAAGATGGCTGGGTCATTTAGAGTGGGTGGAGCCCAACGTTTCAGCCAAGAAAATCTTCGAATCCACCCCGGATAGACGGGGCAGTAGAAGACGACCTCGCGGTAGGTGGCTCAAACAAGTGTAGGGGGACATCAACCAATTTGGCGTGCGCAACTGGAAGCAGCTAGCTCGTAACCGGTCTGGCTAGAGAGATTTGTTGGTTAAGCCCCAGGTCCAGCACGGACTGTATCGCAACCTAAGTAAGCAAGTCACTTAACCATGAATTTTGCAGTTATTTTCGATTGGTTGAAACCACTTTACAAACCAGTATAGTAAGTGTATTTAGCTAATGTTCGCTTGTTGATGATGATTTGCCCTTGACATCGGTTATCGGGAAAAAAGTACTGTGAATCAGAAGCAATGACAATAATAACAAAAATCTCCCCAGTTATCCGGACGCCACCCCCGGAGAATAGCTGAAGCATAAACAGCTGAGCTTCAAAAACCACTACACTAAAATCTTTCTCTCTTTCTCTCTATCCATCCTTTCCAACGCCTGCACTGTGTGTAAACATGTTAAAGGTATTCATAACCCTTTGAGTGCGCACAAATTTAAAAAAAAATGTGAAAATATGAAAATAAGTTGTTAGTTGGGAGCACACGAACAATATTGAAAGTTATCAAAGTAGTAACACAGTAACACAATCAAGCGGAGAATAACTCTTGCCAATCGCTGTTTTTTGGACTTATAAGGCAATTCAACAGTAAAGCCCTATCTCGAACAACTAAGCAGACTCTGTATAAGACGCTGATCATCCCAGTCCTGCTTTACGGTACTGAAACATGGACTTTATTAAAAGAGGATGAAAATATCTTTGGTCGCTTGGAAAATGATTCATAAGATATTCGGTCCCGTTTGCGTTGACGGGTTTTGGAGGAGAAGATTCAATCACGAACTATACGAGCTGTACAGCGACATCGACCTAGTCAAAAAAGTGCGTATTGGACGCCTCAGATGGCTAGGACATGTAGAGCGAATGGACACCAAGGCTCCGGTATGCAGAATCTTCGAATCTAACCCGGAGGGACGACGCCATAGGTGGCGCGCACAAGTTCAAGGGGACCTCGACCAACTTGGAGTGCGCAACTAGAGGCAATTAGCTGAAGACCGAGCTAAATGGAGATGCTTGTTGGTTGAGGCCCAGGTTCACCCCGAACTGTAGCGCCACCTAAGTAAGTAAAGAAGAAACACGCCAAGCATAAAAATATAGTCATATTTGCTAAGCCCCAAGGTATCTCGTCAACAAGTTTATGATCTGTGAGATCCGATCTATAAAATGTGTACTGCCTTGCTTTACGACTTGACGTCACATTTCGTCATTTTGCTTTCCAATACGGTATAAGGAACTTACAAATAATTAGTGCATTACACTTTCGGAAATATTTATTGCATCCCCAATTTTCTTCGCTAAATTAATGACCGTTCTAAGTTTCATTCAGCAGATTTTTTTATTAAAATACCAAGTTTATATACATACATAGGGGAAATGGAGCTTATAAGATAAAGACGTAGTTCGGCTAAGCAATTTTGTTTTCAAGCTAACTTGTTAAATAATTTTCCAAGTTGTATAAAAGTGCTTTTAATTCCTTCATAAAACCTTGAAATACGCTAGAACATAATCATCCATCGATTGGTGCATTGTTTTTATTCATAAAACAGAAATAAAATTTTTATAAAACAAATAATAGTGCCAAAATGTCCCATCTGCAACAACAACAATCGAGCCGTGAAGCCCGCTTTGTAGCGAGAAACAGCCAACAACAAAATTCACCGGCGATTTCGAAAAAGCGGGGAGATGAGGAGCTTTTGAAGAGTTTCGAGTTACGCATACAAAAACAATCTGATGAAATAAAAACATTGATAATGAACGTCAACGCAAATTTAACTAATAAGATTGAGAAACTTGATCAAATTGTTTCCGATTTTACCAAACTCTTCAATAAAATAAGTGACACCGTATCTGAACTTACTGGGCGAATAGAAGTGCTCGAACGCTCAAACCTTTCTACCTCAGCAAACCAAGTGAGTGTAGATGTAACATTTCTCACATCAAAAATTGACCAGCTGGAGCGTGAAAGCATTTCTTCCGATGCCATAATGCATGGAATCCCTAAAACGAACACAGAGAACCTCCATGAAATGTTCAGTAAACTATGTTCATCAATAAATTGCACCCCAACACCTGTGCCACGGGAAATTTTTCGGATAAAGCCCAAAGGAGCATCTGTGGACACTGCTATTGTAATAAAGTTTAAAAACAGGACGGACAAATACAATTTATTGAAAGCAATTCACCATCGATATAAGCAAACAAAAAAATCACTTTGTTTACATGATATTGGGTTGGCGTCTAACAAAAGCTTTTATGTTAATGAAAGCCTAACAGCACGAAATCATATAATTTTTCGCGAAGCTTTTCACCTTAAACGCCAAAAGAAACTAACATCAGTCTTCACGCGCAATGGCCAGGTTTATGTGCGCAAAACACCATTTGGTAAAGCTGCTGTGGTGAATTCTTCCGAGTGCTTGAACTCAATTGCAACGAAGGAGTACGAGAGAGATGAAAGACTATCAACTGCATCGAGTGATGAACCAGCTGATCATGCGTGAGCTTGTAAAAGATAACTTGTTTAAGCTGCAAATGCAGTCGTCTTTTTGTACGTTTCTTCTTAATATCGAAGTTAGTTTTGTAGAAAGCAAATATTTATCCATTTTTAGTAAAACTTTCAAAGCAATATATTTTTATATTAATTTTTTAAAACTCACTAGACAATCATTAAATAAAATAATTAAACGTTTATCCGTTTGTCCGTATTCATGGTGTCTTACGTCGTACAATATTTATCGTTCCTCAATCGTAATCATTTTTTATGAGTACGACTGATGAAAATGTAGTACATGGCGAAGGTATTAACGATAATTTACGTGTTATGTTAAATGTTTTATGTAAACAGTACAGAGGCCTGCACATTTGTCACATAAATGCACAGAGCCTTTACCCAAAGATTGATAAATTTAGAAGATTATTTTTGGAGTCAAGTATTGATATTATATGTGTATCGGAGACATGGTTTCAAGTTGAGAATTGTGATGATCTATACAATCTAAATGGTTACAAAATGTTTCGCGTGGATAGGCATGGTAGGATCGGAGGTGGAGTGGCAATGTATGTTCGAAGTGGAATAAACTGTAGACTTGTTGCTACTTCTTGTCCTAGTTGTGCAATATTTTTCTGTTTTATAGAAATTACACTTGAGAGAAATAAAAGCCTAGTCGGAGTTGTATATCGACCAAATAGTAGCATAGACTGTACTCCTCTGCACACAATCCTCGAAAATATTTCTACTTCTTTCGCAGATATAATAATCAGCGGGGATTTCAATTGTAACTTGTTGAACAAAGAAATGTCTGAACCGTTTATTCAGACAATGAGCACTTTTAACCTAAGTCCAGTTAACATATCGATGCCCACGCATTTCACAAATACCACAAACACCTTACTGGACCTATTTTTTGTTAGTGACCATAAAGACGTTAGTCTCTACAGTCAACTGTCGTCTCCAGTTTTCTCCAAGCACGATCTTATTTTCGTAACCTTGAAACGAGACGTGTGTAATATGCCTTTGAAATACACATATAGGGATTTCAAACGTATAAATAATAGTGCTCTGGAGCAAGATCTGCTTGACACTAACTGGCAACAAATATATTTTATGACATGCCCCGAGGAAAAAGTAGAATGTTTGCAGAATAACATACGACATTTGTTCAATAATCATGTTCCACTTAAAAGCAAAATTGTTAAATATCCAAACAATCCTTGGTTCACCTCTGAAATCCTTCGGCTCAGAAATCAACGTGACTTAGCATACAAAAGATGGAAGCGTTTCAAACTTCCTGACTTGTATAACGATTTCCGCTTGTTGCGCAATGAGGTTGTTTCCAAAATAAAACAGGCCAAGAAAATATTTTATTCGGCTAGGCTAAATCATAATCTCCCATCCACTACCTTATGGAAAAATTTGGGCGATATTGGTGTAGGAAGAAAGAAAAAACGAAGCTTAGGTGCAGTAGATCCGGAAGCCTTAAATGCTGAATTTTTGAAATTTCAAACAACAAGGTCAACATCTGCAATTTCAAATATCTCAAACATAGCAGCGGCTGGAGCAGATGAATTTCAATTTTCAGGAATTGAGCAAACAGATGTGGTTAGAGCTATTCTCAGCATAAAATCGAAGTCAGTAGGTATTGATGACATTCATCCACTCTTCATTAAAATTATACTTCCCCATATACTCCCAGTGATCACACATACATTCAATTCGTTGATCTCGGCATCATATTTTCCCATAGCATGGAAGTTGGCCAAAGTTGTTCCAATTCTTAAAAATCCAGGAACACGACTTTCACCGCCAGAATACAGGCCAATTTCAATTCTTCCGTATCTGTCAAAAGTTATGGAAAAACTACTTTTCTATCAATTGTCGAGTTTCTTGCATTCGAATATGCTAATATGTAATAACCAGTCAGGTTTCAGACCAAAGCACAGCTGTATATCTGCTCTGTTAAAAGTAAGTGATGATATAAGAATTGCAATCGATAATGATTTAATCACATTTCTGACACTCCTAGATTTCTCTAAGGCATTTGACACTGTGGATCACGTAAAACTATTAGATAAGCTTAAAACTGATTTCAGATTCTCGTCGTCCGCAGTGAATTTAATACAGTCGTACCTATATGAAAGGAAATAAACAGTCGTCATAAACAACAGTAAGTCTCAACTAGCTAACATTCTGAGCGGGGTTCCGCAAGGTTCTATTTTAGGTCCCTTGCTGTTTTCTATTTTTATAAATGACCTTCCTCGCTGTATAAAAACTTCATCCGTACATATGTATGCTGATGATGTACAGCTCTATATGAGTTGCCGGCTAGGACTTATAGAGGATGGTGCTAGTAAACTGAACCATGATTTGCAAAGGATTTTAAATTGGTCCGAGAGTAATCGCTTGCGGCTAAATCCAACCAAATCTAAATGCCTAGTCATTTTTAGAAACAAACTTGATTTGAGCTACTTCCCTACCATTTCTCTCGGAGCCACCCCAATTGAATATATTGATAAGGTCAAAAATCTCGGCGTCTGGTTCAATAGAACGCTTTCCTGGGATAATCACGTCCGTACAGTGATTGGCAAAGTTTACGGTTGTTTAAGGAACCTCTCCCTTTCTCAGCATTATACGCCTTTTGGTACCAGATTGATGCTCGTGAGAGCCCTCATAATTCCTATGATATCCTATGGATGCGAAATATTTTGTAACCATAGTGCAGACACCAAACGGAAGCTAAATGTGGCGTTCAACAATATAGTTCGATACGTATATGATCTCAGGCGCTACGATCATGTCTCCAGATACGTAAAAACAATACTTGGGTGTAGCTTGAATTCCTATTTTGACTACTGTAGTTTAAAGTTATTGCGCAAAGTAATTATAACAAGAGAACCTGCATACCTTTATAATAAATTGCATTTCTCAAACTCTTCACGTTCACTTGTTCTTATTCATCCTAATTTTAAATGTTTATCTTCCGAGCGTCAATTTTTCGTAAATGCCATTCGTCTGTGGAATTCGTTACCTCTCGACGTAAGATGACTTTTTTGTGCGGATAATTTTGATGCTGTTTTATTCGCGTATTTGTCTAGTGAGTTATATTAGAGTTATATTAGAATTAAGGTTTATTTATGGATTTAATTGTCAAGTTTTGCTTTTATAATGTTATTACTTATGTATTATTTTCTTATTAATGTCTTAAATCGATTTTGTAGCTTCATTTTTTATTGAATTTGTGAAATGATTAACTTGTACTTTTACAATTTAAGAGATCAATTGGTCTAATGTAAAAGATTTAAACTTAAATAAATAAATGAAATGAAATAAATGAAATAGGGGAGAGGTTGGGGTACCGCATTTATGTAAATTCAGTATAAGTTTACAATTTTTATTTTCTTTTTTAGAAATAAGTCCTAATGTTCAAAAGTACCCCTCACTTTTGAACGGTAGAATTTTCAATGGCTTATACTGGTAACTTTGAGCTTGTTTTTCAAACAAATAAAATAACTAAAATAAATAACAAATAAAATAACTAAATAACAGCATATTTTGTAGGAAAAATTTTATTAAATTCATTTTATTCTTGCATGAAAAAAATCAATACAGTATAGAATTCATAAAAGAGGTTTACGAGTATTGAGGTCAGTGCATTTCGTAATTGTATGTTAACAGTTATCTTACCCAATAAATTTCAAAAAATCAAACTTAAATGTATGTATCGAAGCCGTTCTTGAAGTTCCTGTAGCCTTTGAACATGTTCAAAAGTGCCCCGACTGTTTTGTTCAAACCTGCCCCAACACACATAGCAACACGAAATTGATCATGTTGAATATTATCTAATATATCCATATCAAAACTTACCTTTATTTTATTCAAAGTAATCTTTTGTCTCCAACAAATATTTCAACAAAAGGAAGTCGTCGCAAAAAAATATTTACAACATTAGAAAAAACACCTGACTGAAGTAAGATGACGACTGAAAGAGCCACCACATGTTGTTGAAGACTAAATATGAGGGTATTGCAATATGGAAATTTTGGCTTGCACTTTGAAATATTTATTTATTGTGATTTTATTAGCAATGTTCAAATCTGCCCCGTTCAAAGTTGCCGCCCTCTCCCCTACTTATGTGTATTTATAATTAAACTAGCTGACCAGTGCTCGCCTTGCTTCGCCGCATTTTAGTTGACGGTTATTTACTTGTTGAATTATAATTGCCAACTGAATACAATACCGAAAATGTGTAAACCCAATTATAACTTCCACCGTGAGAATCCCAGCAGAGCATACGCAAACCCGCTCCCAATACACAATATATTTTAAATTCATTAAAACATTCTAAAATGTGGACAAATCCAACGATCAACATCTCATCTAACAAAATGGAAAAATATTGCAATAGTTCTATGTCTACACATGCATATGCATGTACATATGTACCTACGCGTATATTCCCAAGTCTCTTAATTGCATGAAGTTTTGACAGCACATGGATATCTTAATTAATAAAATTTACAATATCTTAGATTTGGCACTGATAATGTTTTTTTTTTCAATTTCAACTCTAGAAGAAATCGCACACTGAAGATCAAAACATAATCATGGGATAGCGCGCCCATATACTCACACACACATACTATTGCAACGATAGCCACTGCTGCATGATTGTTGACCGTGGCCTTCACTGAAGGGAAATTGTGGGCGATAATTTGATTGTTTTTAGCGTTGCTCGGCTTCAGAACAACGCAGAAGGATGTTTTATACCTTAAATGAATCAGCGGCTAATTTACTAAATTCACCTATTTGTTATTTTTTTTATCCGGAGAGCCAGTACTGAGCTACGGTTGTGGAATCAATATTTACAGGTGGAAAATTCGATCTCAACCCTGTTTATGCCACTTAGACCTTGAATTTCGGAAAAACCCTTCTTATCTCGCATCTAGGCAAAATAATGAATAACTGTGTAAAATTTCAAGTCTAGTAGTTTTCCAGAAACGCTGTTCACAAGGAAAATCGACTTTGCTTTTATAGTATTTAAGATTTAGGCAAAGCAAATAATATCTTTAATGCATATAATTTCAATTCTTGTATCGTTCATTGCACTGGACGTCCAGTTTTATAAATTTTCTTTTTGCGAATGTGCTATAACTATATTGTTTACCTTCATTTTACGAAAACCTGTTCGAGTACTGAGAATTTTCGAAGTTTTTCACAGAAGAGAGCGCTCTCGAGAAAGTAAGAAATTTCCCCATGCTGCAAATTTTAGTGCAAGCAATTTCTTTGGGCAGATTTGTAAAATCTGTCAAATCGCTGTATACGTCATTTTTTGTTGGCTTGTTCCTTCCTTCCTTTCTTTCTTTAGCGCACAAATCGATTTGAGGTTTGACGTTTAAAAAGTGGGCAAGTTTTGTGCTTCAACGCGTTCGATTACTTTTTCGTAATTTTAACTCTCTCTAAAAGAATTTTACCCCTACTCTTTAAAATTCGACAATCTATGCATTTTAGTGCAAGAAGTACGCGAACTGACCACTTGTACCATATTTAAATTAAAAGCTCCGGCTCGCATAAATTTTTAATTTCGAAAATTCAGTATTGCCACGACTTTGAACGCAGTCAATCAATCTTCGAAATAGGAACGCCGTCACCACAACTGTCAGACAGAAAACCGAGGCTGAAGGCAGTTCCATACCATCGCCGTGCACACGAATTTTGTTGTCATAAATGAAGCGAGTTACAAACGACAAAACGCTGACAAAGCCAGTGATAAAAACAATTTATACACTGATAAATAAAAATAAGATGAACTACCGAATTTTCACTCATGATAAAATTGTAAAATTAATCGACTTCTACCAAAAGAACCAATGTCTATGGAATATATCTTTCCCAGACTTCCGAAAGCAAAACAAGCGCCGGGCTGCGTTAACACAAATTGCCCGAGAGTTTGACGTTTCTCCCGACGAAGTTAAAAGAAAAATTCGTTCTCTGCGTGCCACCTATTTGCTGGAGCGGCGAAAAGTTCTTGCAAGTGAGAAACAACTACGGGATGGATTGAGGAGAGATGTCTACAAACCAGTATTGGTTTGGTACAAATCCATGAGTTTTTTGGATGACGTTATTGTGCATCGAAGACCAACGACATTTGAGGTAAATTAAATTGAGTTGCAGTTCCATGACAGTCACCCATGCTCTGCATTCCACTTTTCTTGTGAATTCAACCACCAAAAGTGGAATTGGCTGTTCTGTTCTGCATTCCAAACGATATGATGAATTGTGAATTATATGTTCGAAAGAGAATATTTTGGTGTTCTGTATTCCTCTCGAAATGAAAACAGTAAATCGGTGTTCTGCATTTCAGAAAACTTTGTTTTCATGTGAACTGAACTCACTTGAGTTGTTTTATGTGAAATTAAACTGTGATGAAAAGAAGCACTGGGAAAAATGTAGCTTAAAAAAGATGACTTGCTATTGGTGTTAAAAGGGTTTTTTTAGGGGAAAACACAAAAATTAAAGGCAAGAGAATATTCTCATGAATTACATGGAGGAAAATCAAGATTTATCGAAGGGTTTCGTTAAAGGAGGCAAAGTGCATACTGTAGATTTGTGGAGCAAGTTAGTGCAACAGCTGAATAGTGAAGGTCCTCGAACTAACTGCTGGAACACAATGCCAAGCCGCTGTGGTAGTGGCAGCCGTTCAGGTATGACCTGTCAATGTGTTGCGCGCTACGCTCTCTAAACTCGCCCACAATGAAGTGGCGCGCTAATGTCAAATTGAATTCTCATTGAGCCAGTTGTGAAATTTTTCTCGGTATTATTTTCAGTAAACTTATAAAACGTTATTAACCATTGATTTAGAAGTGTTTATTCAATAAAATGGATGACAAGAAAGAAATTGATTTTTTCGACTTCAGCGTCCTCCATTTCGTTGGTTTTTAGTGAGCTGTCAAAAAGCCGCGCGGCTTTTTTTAAAAGATAACCAACTCGTACCACACCACTACCACATGCCACAGCGGCTGCGGCCTATTGTGCACCGACGACTGCTTATGTATATATTTCAACTTTTGACAGCTCGTACCACAGCGGCCGCATTGTGTTCCGGCAGTAAGGATGTAACTGGATGGAAAACTTAACCTTAAAGGTCGATTCACAGCCCAGCGACCTGCGAATGCGAATGAGCGAATATTCGCAAATTTTGACATTTCTTTCACAGCTACTTTTTTATCTGGTCGCGCCAATCCGCGAATTTGAGTTGCCATTCATTTTATAACTAATTACAAATATTTGGCGCAACAGCTCTTTAAAGAGCCAGGGCCTAGCTTCTCGCAACCACTCATGTTGTGTGCATTATATTTTTCACACAAATGGAAGGGACCTACAGTTTAATGCCGAATCCGAACGGCGATTTGAGAAGCTTTTTCGTGACAACAATACTCTTTATATATTATTATACTGCTTTATAACTAATTGCCTAAACGTGAAAAATGCATAAATACATAGCACAGCTTTCATTCAGAAGGTAATATCCTACATTCTTTCGATAAATTCAACCACGATCCTACCCACCAAGAACAAAGCAAACGAATTGTGAGGTTAAACTCTCGCGAATGTTTTGGTCGCGGGAATGTGGATTGCGTCCTACATGTGTGGAATGTGAATAAAAGTTGACAGTTCGCAGAAATCATTCGCTTATTCGCGGAAAAACAGGCGAATTGCTAATTTCTTTGCAGAAACTAATTACAATTTAACTTTTTATATATTAATCGATAGATAAATTAAACTCCGTTCTCTTGAAATAGTAAAATTGCCCATGGCGTGTTTATAAATATGCTAAAAATGGTTTGTTCGCAGTTTGGGCATTCGCAGGTCGCTGAGCTGTGAATCGACCTTTTAACTTTCCGACTGACCTTCGGTAAATTCATCCACTCGAAAAACGGAGTGTTGCTCCGAGTTTCTGTGTTAGAAGAATTGAAGTTGACATCATCTCTAACTCCACTTCTCGCAAAATGTTAACAAATATTTCTTTACTTACCCTAAAGCTGTTTTTAAAACTACAAACAATCATAATACAAATTACTTTTCTTCAGTTGCCGCACTTCTACTTGCACTGTTTCTTGAAGTTTCAAGTTGTTACACGTATCTCGCAAAATCTTCCTGCGAACTCTTTCCAATCGGTTTTCTTCGCCGTTCCACCGATAATGTACTATAAAATAGCATCCATTTTTAAATAGGAAATATATTTTTCAATAATTATTCAATAATTAATCCACTTTCGCAAGAAAAACCAAACTTTTAACTTAAAATCGGAAATAGTTTTAAATTGGTTTTAAATTTACACCTGATTTTGACATTTCACACAAGAATTCGAAGTGGATTCAAAAAATTCGAATTCACTCGGAATGCAGAACACTGAATTTCATTTCGAGTGAAATGGAAATTCGATTTGAATCCACTTTCACTCGAAATGCAGAACAGGGGGGTGGGTTCCACCCTGAAGCATTTTGAGAAACCGGGAACGCTACCTTTTACCGGTGTAGAAAGTCTCGCCCCACAAAATCGAACATGGAAAAATCACGAAATTTTAAGAATCTTGCAGCACAGGATCTCGCAATGTGAATATCGAAAAATCGTTTCTTTTTTAAAGCCCGTGTGGGCTTATGTAACGGGCACGTCTACGGCTTCCGCTACGCCAAGGTTTGAAAACGGCATTTTATAGATCTCGACGAAATAATCACAAAATATAAAGTTAAAAAAATTGTTCAATCCCCTAGTTTAGGAGTAATCAAGGTTTTAAAATAAATATGTTTCCTATGGAAATTCTTTTAGGTGTCGCCAACAGTGAGTAAGTGGAATTCATTTATTTAGGCTCCGCTAAGGGTATGTCAACAACTGTCAGACAGGTACCTGAGACTAAGTCTAAGTATGTTATATACCCTTTTTTTAACAGAGATCTATCATAAAATATCGTCAATAGGTGGCAACACTGAACTTAGTTTTTTTATGTGCTTCATACCCGAAATCCACCGCGGAAAGGTAGTTTCTATTGAAATATCAGTTTTCGAAGTTCGATATTTCTTAAACTAAGCGATTCATCCAGTTTTTTTACTTTATATTTTGTGTTTATTTCGTCGAGGTTTACAAAATGGCGTTATCAAACCTTGACGCCCCGGAAACCGTAGAATCCCCGAGTAACGCCACGTAGCAGCACCCTGAAAACCCGCATGTGAGGCTGAAGCCCGTCCAGTGTATGAGTTGAAGAATCTCCTATAGTGTGAAATCATTTTAACCTGCGAAGCGGGCCACCTAAATACTATTTAACTCGGTTCGAATTATAATTTATTCAACTTTTGAACTTATTTTAGTGCTCCATTTCAAGAAATTTTAATGCCCCTTGAATACGGTACAAAATTGTAGGTCCCTTCGTGCGAAAAAATATAACGCACACAACACGAGTGGTTGCGAGAAACTAGGCCTAGGCACTTTTGAGCTGTTGCGCCAAATTTATATTATACACATTTTTGTATATGGTATTTCAAGAAATTGAGAAATGAAATCACCCCAACAAAATTGCGTTGTTCTTTATACACTTAACGAAAGATTATGTAGAATACAATGGTGCAATCGTAGTCAATTTCGTACGTCCGGTAAAAAGTTGAAATTCACACAATCGACTAACTGCTGGAACACAATGGTGTCACTGTGGCTGTCGTACGTCCTGTCAAAAGTTGAAATGAATAGAAGTGAATACAATCACCCTGATTGTCGTTGGCGTTTGTCGCTTTTCGACGATTGTAGTTCTATTCATAGCTACGACCTGCTGACCGTTAAACATTTACTAAGCAATTTGTTGTCGTGTAGAATACTATTGCAACTCTTTTACAGTAAAAACGGTTTAAAAGTGGATTCGTGCTACATCTGAAAAATAAAACGACAATCGTCGAATAGCGACAAACGTCAACGACAATCAGGGTGAATAAGTCACTGTCGTCGTCGCGTGAGTTGGTCTATTTTTATATTTGTCGCGCGACAAGGCTGGCAAATAGGAGGCAATGGAGGAACAGCAAACAGAAAAAGATTATTGGATTAGTGAAATCATATGAAATATTGTGGAATCTATCACATCTATTGTTTAAAAAACCTTTAAACCTTTCCCGGACTTTTATTTGAATTTAATAAACACATTTTCAATCCAGTTGATATTTAAATAACATAAGTATGCGACTTCATTGTGGACGCATTTTTTGAGGGGAATGCGACATGCAACGTGATAGACATATGAACGCGGCGTACGACAGCGACACCATTGTTGTCCAGCAGTAAAGGTCCATTCATAGCTCAGCGACCTGCGAATGCCCGAACTGGAAACAAACCGTTTTTAGCATATTCGTAACGCGCGTAACCGTGCTTCCTCAGTGTGTCGAGGGAAGAGTTCCGTGCGAAGAGACGAGTTTGTAAATAAAAACGAATACTTTGAGTTATCGTATATTTATTTGTTGTTCTTGTTATATAGGTCCGCTGTCTGGGCTTGGCTGCGACCTTTTAATATTTATTTATTTATTGTTTATATAGGTCCGCTGTCTGGGCTAGGCTGCAACCTTTACTGTTGATTTTATCAGTTCGACTCTGATTTCCTCTTGGATTCTCTACTCCTTTTATACTATATTTTCGGTATAATTCTATGTTCATCGCCTCTATTCGCACGCATTCTTCATTTGTTCTTACTAGCAAAATTGGGTAAGTGTGTCACGGCGCTCAGTAGGTCAAAGAGGCCCAAAACACATCTTCCCATATGTCATAATATTTGTTGTGTCACAGCATGTCGTCGGCATTCTACCCTAGTGCATCGTAGTGCGTTTTCAGCATATTCATATTCGTGTCAATGTTCTTTTATTGCTTTGCACCGTTGAAGTATGTATCGCTTTGCCGGCATTATGGTATATGCAGTGGAGTTCCCTTGACTGCGTCACATATGGGTTCTCGGGTATACCCATTACTCATAGTGTTTACGATTTGCCTGCGACAGTGATCGACAAGTGTTGCATTTGGCGAGCATATGCTGACATTGACCTTTTGCTGTAACACGAGCGTACGATCATTAGGTGACTGCCGTATAGACAAATGTACACAATGTGGTATTGTGATTGAAGTGTAGAAGAATGTGTGGAAGAGGAAATGAAATAATGATTCGATTTGGTTATGGGAGGGACGTTGTGTGGTCCATAAAGTGTGGGCACTACATATTTATAAGCACGCCAATTGGCAATTTTACTATTCCAAAAGAACGGCGCTTTATTTCTCTATCGAATAATATAAAAAAAACTTGAATTGCAATTAGTTTCTGCGAAGAAATTAACAATTCGCCGATTTTTCCGCGAATAGGCGAATGATTTTTGCGAACTATAGATCGTTTCAAATGAGTATGCTGTAAGTTCGCGCATGTTTTCTCTTTTCTAGTCATTCCACACAAAACAGAAGAAAAATCGCATATACGCTCACATTCATGTTTACTGCGTGAATTCTCAACGCAGACTGATAAATTTCTTGAATACAATTGGTCGATAAGGTGTTAAATCTATAGAGAAAATAAGAAGCCGCCGTTGCTAAATGTGAAAAATGAGTGTAAAGAGAATGTGCGGAGTATGAATTCATTATTTTTTTTAGTGAAGTGGGTAATGACAATTTGATGGAGGAATGGTTAGTTCTCAGTTATTGTGTTAAGGTGGTTTGCTAATATGAATTTGGCTTGAAAATATGGGTATGGAAAATTTTAAAAGCATATGTTTTTTTAATTAAATATGTATATTTATTTATTAGGATGTTTTTTTTTATGCAATAGCACTTAATCATCGTCGGTATCATCATCATCATCATCCTCGCCGTAGCTTTCCATTTCACTTGATCAGTCTTCGCCGGGTCTAATGACAATTCTTTCGGTGAAGGTATCCCAACTCTAATTGTCTTCTGTCCTTATGGCTTTATCGCAGGTACTTTTTCATTCCTCGACTGTAATTTTTGCGAATTCTTCTGCTAATTTCTTGACGGCGTCCAGATTTAGAAAAAATAGTTAGAAAATATTATTTCTACCTAACCCACATACATACATACATAAAAAAGGGATATTTCAGCTTAATTACTTCCTGCAATAATTGCGTAAATCTTAAAATTAATTTTTTTATCCATACATTTATTGCAGGATGTAATTAAATTTTGTCAAATAGATAACGCGCAGGAAAAACCCACGCTTACCCATTGAGTACTGTAAGTAAAAATCGGTATGATAAAATATCAATCAAAATGGAGAAAGTTCAGCCGATTTGTAAATATCATTTTCCAGGCAGCAAAGGCGTGGCAAATATTTCCATGCTCTCTTTCCGCAGCTTTCCAATTGCATAGTGATTTGAAACTATCTATATTAACTTTTATTCACATTCCACACATGTAGGACACAATCTAATTCCCGTGACCAAAACATTCACGAGAGTTTAACCTCACAATTCTTTTGTTTTGTTCTTGGTGGGTAAGATCGTGGTTGAATTTATCGAAAGAATGTAAGGTATTACCTTCTGAATGAAAGCTACGCTATGTATTTACGCATTTTTCATGTTTACGAAATTAGTTACAAAATGAACGACAGCTGAAATTCGCGGATTGCTGCGACCAGATAAAAAAGCAGCTGTGAATGAAATGTCCAAATTGACGAATGTTCGTTTGCTCCCATTCGCAGGTCGCTGAGCTGTGAATGAACCTTAAAAGTGAATAAAAAAAGTCGCTGTCGTGGTTGTAGTCGGAGTCGTATAAAGTTGAACAAGCTTTAATATTTGTTGCGCTACAAGACTGAAAAGTGTGCGCAAACTCAAGTGACAGCAACACCATTGTGTTCTACCACTACCACTCCTCTTCTTCGTTTTCAATAGTTAATGTGCAAAGTAGCATATCTGCACCACCGACATTAAGAAGGCACTTTCCTCCCAGTCATACATTTTATTAAATAAGCACTTCCAAATCAATTCTTAATACAGTTTTACAACACTATCGAAAATCATACCACAGAAAAATTTCGCAACTGGCTCAATGACAATTCAATTTGACATTAGCGCGCAACTTCATTATGGGCGAACTTTGAGGGCGTAGCGCGCCACACTTTGACAGCTCATACCACAGCGGCTTTGCATTGTGTTCCAGCAGTAAGGGTATACGTTCTGCTCTCACACACTGTGTGTATAAAGTGTTGAGTTGATATGCTTTCAGAATGCATGCACACAATCATTTTACTCTACATTTTGTGCATGCCAAATTCTGAGCTGCAGAATTCTATGGTCGAGATCTTGTAACAATCTTGTGCATATCACAGATATAATAGGCTTTTTCTTGTTGCGCCAAAAAATATGGTTTACATTAAGAAAAATCTATTTGGTATCCAATAAATCAACGATGCACTCATGAAAATGAAGTTCAGAGCAAAAAGTAAGTTCACATTTGGCAAAATATCTGCATTACAGCTCAATGGTTTTTTTTTTTTTTTTTTTGAGAAAACCCTGGTTTTTTTGACACAACCAATAATTGTCAAAAAAACCTGGGGCCAATCTTATGTGAATTTTTTTCAGAGTGGTCCTAAGCTGAGCGATAGATTCGAAACACAAGCTAAAGAGGTAGAATACTGCCAAGATGTCCATCTGGAGAAGATAGAAGAGATATATTACAGAAATGATGGCAGTGACTTCGAACGTGAAAGTATTACTGATATGTCAACTGAGTATTTGGAGGCCAACTACCTTAGCGAAGACACGGAGGACCAAATGAAGGCTATTGACGTTGATTTTCTTGTGCAGGATTGTCATGAGAGTTTCAAGAAAAATGAAATAGAGTACGTAGACAAAGATAATGACAACCTAGCTGCTTTAAAAGCGGATAGGATTCGTGCGGAAATGGTATATTTTCAGAAGAAATCGGAATATGTTGACATTTGTATAGAAAAAGAAAGAAGACTGCAGCCGTTGCTGATTGCCAAGTTGAAACTGGAAATAGAAAATTTAAGGAAAAGTCGTGACGACATTAATAGTTGAAGCGGAAGTTATCGATATGCTTTATAGAGGGAGTTCATTTGATGTTGATGTTTGTATAAGTATTTAATCATACGAAAATAATAATAAAGGAAGAGTGGGAAAATAAAAATGCCTTCATATTAAATTTTCTCGAAAAAAACCCTTTCCCGCCGGAGTGCAGTTTTTTTTTTTTTCTATTCCGCTCTGCGCTTAAATTATTACCCTTTATTATGCTGAAAATAGAAGTTTTATGTCTATTCGCGTACAGTACACAATCTAAAGCGTTATAAAGTGCTCGAAGTGTGGCCCTATTCAAAAATGCGGTGTTGCAGCAACATTTTGGTAGTACTGCTCAATTCCAAAACGCAGTACTTCAGCATTACTGCTTAATCAAGCGCTCCAAAACGTAAACGGATTACTATGATGCAATGCATACTTTTTCAAAACGCATTGTGAATGGCTGCATTCACGTGTATACAACAGTTGTAATTGTTCAACTGAATGGCACCGCTCACTCAACATGGTGACTGAGAGGTCGCCATTTTATGTATCGAAAACTTTCTACGTTACTTTTACTCAACTTTTTTTTCCGCGGCATTTGTGCTTGACTTTTCACAGCTGTTAAAACTTAAAAATGGAAACGATTGAGTGCCACTATCAAATAGACTTCATAAATTATGTTCTCGTGGAATCCGTGGAGATGCACCACAAATTGAAAAAAGGTAAGATAAATGATTTAATTCTCATCTAGTCATATTTCATTTTATTTAAGGCCCCGATATCTTAATGAAGTATGTTGCCGAAAATGCCGGTACCATTGAGTTTGAAGTCAGTCGCAAAGTTGTCTAACATTTGTATTTTACATATGCTAAAATGACGGAGGATAGCCGAAAAAAGTAGCAATGCGTTCATGGAAATGTAGCGATGATTTTACAACTGTTGTGAACTCAGGAATGCAACCAATGTATCAACTGCGCAAACAAAAGCAAACAGAGCATCATGAATGATTATGATGCAAATGACATTGACATTTCAGTTTGACTATCCCGCCAAATAAAATGGATTCATCGCCGTAAGTTGGTTAAAACTAAGGTTGTTACTAATCTTTTTGACATTATTGATGTTTAAACCATTTGATGATAGTATGATGGTATATACAATTTTGTTAGCATCAAAGTCGTTCCAAAACGTCAAAAATTGCAAAGCATTGCATAAGTTTAGCAACGCAAAAGTATCATAACTTCGCATCACAAAAGCAGTCTACACAATGCGCATTTTTTTGACGTTTTGGGTTTCAACCCAAATGTTTCTTTTTATGCAACACCAGTGCAACCAACCGTCAAAACAGAATAACCTGTGCAACAGTAGGTCTGTTCCTTTACTTTTTGGGCGAAAATGCGTAAAAGGGAAATTATCAACCTTAGAGTAAAATTCTCTCTTAAAGAGAGAAGCTATAAAAAAAGTAAAGGAACGCGTTAGACAAAAAACTTGCCCATAATTAAACGTCAACGTTCTCAGCTGTTTCTTGGTACTTCACATCTATGTAAAGCATTTTCATTGAACTTTAAAGTTCGTTTTTATTGCCTTTAAATACGAATTAACATATTTAAATATACGCGAATGCCCTAGGAGAATATTTAACTTTCATTTCGGCCCCATTTTCCATTTTTTATTTGCCCTTTTGCAGCAAATTGATTTAAAATGAAAAAAAAACCAAAAACAAAAGAAAAGTTAAAACATTCAAATAAAGTAACAGCTGACTTTGACAGAAAGTACACTTCTTACCGGGAGAAATTTGTTGAGTAACAATTCGTAAGATTTTTCACTGAGGGAAAGTTTTACTCTCTCGTTGGCTCTCTCTTTTACGAGTTTTTTGAGTAAAGGAAGGCTATTGGGCAAGAATTCGTACAAATTTGTACGAATTTGGAAGTAAAGAATCAGACCTGGTTATTTTTCGGTTCTTTTCATTTGTTTTAGATAAGCTTTTAATTATTTATTTGCTTTGAAAATCTATTTATTTTTGTTTATAAATTAATTTATATTTGTTCATAAATGTCAAAATAAACTGCGCAGGGCATAAGCAACACACAGCATGTTATGTTGCGGCAACACTGCGCAGTTTTATGACGTTTTTGAATTCACCCTGTATTCGGTTACTGAACGAACATGACAGATAAAGAGAAAAATTGAGAAGCAATGACTATTAAGTATTTTATTGCCTCTCTGTGCTTAAATTTGCTGAAGGATTTCTGCTGGCAGGAACGTAGGTACACTGACAGCTAATTTAGTTGCTAAAAGATAAACATAAAAAATAAATGCAAAGTATCTTGAAGTAAATGTTGTTATGTGTAAACTTTCTTCCAAAACATTTCTTTATAACTTAAGGAAAAAAAATATTTATCTGTTTGCTTTTTACACGAGCTTATTTGTTCATTACAATTTCTATTTTTTTTTAACCCTAGATGGTTATGCTTCGTCGAATCGACGAACACCTCTTTTATTTTGTACAAATGTCTTAAACTATCCAACATCCAATTTTTATTTTAAGTAAACTAAAAATATCAGGATTTTTTAAAAATCTAATTTACTCTATTAAAAATATGTTTAAGAGTTTTGTTTACCAATTTCAGGTTCCAGGTTACCATAGTTTAGGGAGTAGGTAGGGTTTAAGGTCGACTTCGTCGATTTGACGAAGCATAACTTTAGTGTACGTAAAATATGCATAACCATCCAGTGTTAATGACAGTTGGCTGGACAAGGCTTGCTTTTATCAATTCCATTTGTTTATTTAGCAATATTTAGCTATTCTATGACAACTAAATAATTACATAAACCCTACATAATTTTCAATCGAGTACTTCTGCTCTATGAAAGTTTTCACTCTCAGCATGCCATGACAACTCATTAGTTTTTGGGTCGGAAAGTACGCGAACCGGCCTTTTATTGTTGTCCTTTATATCCTATCGCGAGAAGGTGATGATGCGTGCAGCGGATGAATTCTCTCGATGGAATCAACGGTGACGTCTACAGGCCAGCGGATACCTTTTTTGAACTACTTCCGACATATTTGGAGCTGAGGTCTGTAAGGATTTTCAGTACTGCGTCAGGGTACTGAAAAAGAGATGGTGGCGGATGAATCCTTAATGGGCCAACGGCAGCGCTCGGATGTGGATTTGCCATTGGAGACAGACTTAGGCAAGAAGTCTTGAGTTTCCAGCATGCGAACGAACGTCTCATGACTATCCGTATCAAGGCTAAATTTGCCAACATTAGCCTAATATGCGCCCACGCCCCTCACGAGAAGATGGACGACGCGACGAAGGATGACTTCTACCAGCTCTTGGGCAAGACGTATGAGCAATGCCCTAGCCACGACGTTAAAACTATCTTAGGTGATTTTAACGCAAAGCTAGAAAAAAAGGACGTCTTTAGTAGTGTGGTCGGAAAGCACAGCCTACACGACATCACATCCGACAACGGACTCAGGCTAGTCGACTTTGCGGCGGGACCAAATGTTGTCGTAGCTAGTACGCGATTCCCACGTCTCGATATTCACAAAGGAACATGGCTCTCCTTTGATCGAAAAATTGTCAACCAAATCGATCGCATTGCGATCGACGCAAGGCACTCTTCCAGTATTCTGGGTGTCCGGACTTTCCGTGGAGCCAACATGGACTCGGATCACTACCCAGTTGTAGGCAAGGTACGGATGCGGATATCTACAACGGAGCGCAATCAACGAAATACTGTGAGGAAATTTGACGTCGGGCGGCTACAATCGCAAGATACCGCCAGAGCCTTTGCCGATCGAGATTCTTCTAATCTCAATCTAAGTCCTATGCCGCCAGCAGCAAATGCGGAAGACCAGTGGCAGCGTTGCCAACAAGCCATCAGAGATGCCGCCTCTGTTGTACTGGGTTTCTCTCGCCCACCACAACGAAACCCCTGGTTTGATGAGGAATGCCGGCAAGCACATGCAGCTAAACAAGAGGCGTACAAAACGGCGCTGCATAGATGGACTAGAGCTGCCTACGATGAGTTGGTAAGGAGCATGCACCAGCTCATATGTAAAATCTGGTCGGACGAAAGTATGCCAGATGAATGGAACCTTAGCATCGTTTGCCGGATCCCGAAAAAAGGAGACCCTCTGAACTGCGCCAATTACAGAGGTATAAGTCTCCTCAACACCGCATATAAGATCCTGTCTGCGGTATTATGTGAACGCCTAAAACCTACTTACTTACTTATGTCCTGTATCCCCTTGTGGGTCCTAGGGCATCTACTATGCCTACGCGCCATCGTGTACGCTTTCTGGCAATGTGTCTGAGTTCTGCCCAAACTGCCGTGCCTCCTTCTCGACTGTACTGCGCCATGTTTTCCTTGGATCGCCAGGTCTTCTGCCATCCTGAGTTAAAGGGTTTCATTGCATAGTATGGTCCGCTATGGAACTGTCACCCTTACGGAACGTGTGACCAATCCACTGCCACTTCCGTCGTTGGATGGTTGTGCCTATTGGTTCCTGACCCGTTCTCTCGTAAAGGTGTTCGTTAGAGATACGATTGGGCCATAAAATCCTTAAAATATTACGCAGGCAGCTATTAACAAACGTTTCCAGCTTTCTGGTGATAGTAGTGGTCACGTGCTGCAACCATATAACAGCACGGATTCAACGTTGGAGCGGAACAGCCTTATCTTGGTCGTCAAACTGATTGCATTGCTTCGCCATATTTTGGACAACATACCGAACGCGGACTTTGCTTTGGCGATCCTGTTGGCTACATCCAGTTCGGTTCCACCATCAGTCGAGATAATACTCGTCAACAACCTGATAGGTCCTTATCAGTGCGGTTTCAGGTCGGGAAAGTCCACCATTGACCAAATATTCACACTACGGCAGATCTTGGAAAAGACCCATGAATATAAAATCGATACGCACCAGCTCTTCATCGATTTCAAAGTTGCCTATGATAGCGTGTTTAGAGACGAGTTATACAGAGCCATGTCTAGTCTTGATATCCCTGCCAAGCTCGTTTTATCCACACCCCAGTCAGGAACACAGAGCATTCCCTTGGGCATGGTGGGTATCTCCTCTGGGAGTACCGCTCGCAGTGCAGACCCTTCCCAGAGTTTAAAATAGCGGACCGTGGCTTTCGCAAAGTCAAGCGATAACTGATCCTTGCAGTCTATCATAATGAACCCACGATGCCACTTCGCTCTCCCGAATATGGGTGCCGTTCCACTGGCATTCTTTCGGATACGGTCGAAGATTGCTCCAGCTAAGGCCTTCTCAATCATCTGACCGCATTCTTGGGAATACTGGCCACTAGGTTTTCCGAAAACCACCACAGCTAACTGCAGTGAACTGCGAAGCGGCCCCTGAAGAGCATCCACATATCAGCATTCGACCTTTTGGAGAGATTTTTGTGTCCTCCAAAGACTAAGCCTCTTTGACACAAAATCCTCCCTCCTGGTCTCAGCCATCTTACGACGATGTTCAGCGACCCTCAATTTTTCTGGCTGATCAACAGCAAGACCTGCCTTAGCGGCAACCGTCTTGCTGGTGGTTTTGGTCTTGATGGCTGCTCCTTTCGCGTTGAGGTTTGCCTTTGGAGGAACGATCTTATGACTGGCCTTGGTTCCAGCAACGCCCTGTTTAGGCGCAGATCTCGTCAGAGCGGTCTTTGCTATTGTATCAATAGCCCAGGCCAGGGAGAGGGACGAGGAGTCTTTTGCCTCCAGCACCGACTTGAGATTCGTCGCTCTACGGACAACCGCCGTCTCATCTGGAGAGACCTTCTTCCCTCCCTTTGGTTTCCGGGGACTCGGATGGATCTGCTAGTAGCCGCTCCTCCATCTCTATAGAGATCTCCTCATTCGAGCTAGCTACCGATGGTGGCTGCAGCTCAACCAGTTCCGGTACGCCCACGGGTACTGGTATTTTTGTTTTCGGTTTGGTTTTTGTTTTCTTTTATGTCGTCATTCATTTTGTTCCCACGAGTAAGGCTGGAATGTATATTTGCGTGCCAGAGCCGCTGTTATATCTCGCAGATATCATTGAGTACCTGTCTGCATCCAATCTGTCCCAGTCTTGCTGGAGCTCTTGCAAAGAACTTTTTCCATCCATCAAGTCTCTGGCGATGCTTTTATGATTGCCGACTTTAATGGTGAGTGGTCTTGGTGTGGCCGGAGGCTTGAGATTTCTGGATGCCACTTCAGAGCGTCGACCAATCCTGAATGGTTTACCACTGATTGTTTTAGTTCAGCGTTAACATCAAAGTGCTGTTAGTAGGCGAACTTTATTTCCTTCGTGCTGGCTTCGCAAGGTTGTGTCATTTTAAACATTCCTGGGCCTTCCAATATAGCGGTATAGCGAGCCCATTGCAGTTTATATACCAATGGGGTTTTTAAGCTAAAAAGCCCTTGATTTGCTAACGTCATTTTTAAGAGGACGCCATCGTTGATTGGGACTGCTACATACTGACAGGAAACGGTTGTGGGGGCAGTATGCTGAAGAAGCTCGACCAAACACTGTGAGTCCCCTGAGGTTAGGATTGGGGCCTCGTAACTGCAGACCTCAATCGTAGACTCCACTTTCTCGTAGGATACTGTTGAGCGTTGCGAATGCTCTTGGTGGTTTAGCAGTATGAAAAACGCGTGGTTCTCAGACTCAGCGATGTACTCATATTTGGTATCGATTATTAAGTCCCACTGCTCGTTGAAGGCTGTTGGTAACGGATATACTTTGTGAATATCGTAGTGTAAGGGTTCCGGCAAGGGGATGGTGATTTTCATCAGCAGACTTCCTTCGTTAGGGAACACCGATGTTTTGGCTGCTTGATGAAGGACAAATAGGTCTTCAAAAATTGGTCTTCCCTTCGATACAATGGTGTGCAGGACGTCCGTGATGTTGTCTACGTCCAATATGAATGGATGGAGTTTGGACTGGTAAAGGTCATTAACGATTGAAAGCTCAATCTGTCTGTTCTGGATCTCTGCCACTTTGGACGCGATAATTGACACCAATCCGTTTACGTCACTTCTCGTTTTCAGCAAAGAGACCTCCTTATTGTTGATATGCTGAAGTTGACGAACGAGTCGCTCAGTTGTTTTATGCCTTTTGCTATGCTGTGAATGGGTTTGCTCAGCTTGTCAAAATTCGAGCCCACTGATATTTGCCATCGCATCAGTTGGAAAGAGACCTCATTCTTCTTGTGTAAAAACTCCAGCTGGTGGTAGACTTTACGCGCGTCGTCGCTGTCCAACGTACCGAATGCCCATTTGGAGAACTGCCCGATAAATTCCAACGTTCTTTTTTGTCGATGGAGTTGGAAGGTATGCCTCATGCGAATGCCGTTTTGTCGAAGATGGGAGAGGCTTACTGCAGGTTTTCAACCAGTACTCTCTGCCCTACTTGAAACGAGATGCATATGGTGTGCTTAACGTAACTATCCTTCGACTTCATTTTTGCCTTTCGAAGGTTCTCGTTAGCTAGTCTGTGGGCCCTTACGAGTTGGTACTTATGTTGAGAGGGATAACTCTCTGACGTGTAAAGAGGGACGGTTTGCCTTTTTAAGTTGGTGGGAATTTCGAATTGGAACCCGAATAAAGCGCTTAAACCCGTCATCTTGGAATTATTATGCACATGCATAGCTTGCCTGAGCCGCTGGTCCCAGTTTTCTTTCGTCATTGGCAACAAATGATCGTAAGTACTCAGCTAAGGGCCTATGCCTTCTCTATTAGGAGCCGTTTGACTGCGGATGGTATGCAATAGTGTGCATTTTTTTTATCCCAAGTAACTTGAAAGTACGCGAGAACACCTTGGGCGTGAAATTTGCCCCATTGTCCGTGAAAGGACTTTTGGTATTCTATATCTGGTAACGATTTGCTCGCAGAATACTCTTGCCACAGTGGACGCTTCAGCATCCGGCAGTGCAGTGCAATCCATAAATTTAGTCAGATCATCCTGAAAGGTTAGGATGTATCTGTTGCCAGCGTAGGACGTGGGTAGGCCGCAAACGATATCCATGTACACTTTGTCGAAAGGTAACGCTGGGGTGTCGGTAACTATCATTGACATTTTTGTAGGTGGCGAGCACTTATTTTTTTGACGTAATCCAATACATCCTTTTTCATGCCTTTCCACCTGAATTGTTGTCTGATACGCGCATAAGTCCTCTTTCCCCCCTGGTGGCCAACAAGTAGAGTTAGAATTTCATCAGGGTCAGTCAGCATTACCCAATTGGATTTTTTAAAGTCATATGGATTTTTACTAACCTCTTTGCCTCCTTCCGCATTGGTTTTGTCTTCTATGTTTTTTGTTTTCTCAGATTGCCTGATTTCCTCATCAATCTTTCGAGCTTGGACCCTAGTGACGGAAGGGCAATGCTTTTCTGGTATCTTTCCAACTCTTGTTTCAGGTTTGGGTATTCGGCTCAGGGCATCAGCGTTTTTGTTCACCTTCCCAGGTTTATACTCGGTTTATCATACACCGAGAGTTTATGATGGAAATTTACTAGATGTGACGTTGGGTCCTTCACGTTGAATACACCTTTTAGGGGCTGGTGATCGCTGTATACTATTAAGGGTCTTCCCAGCAAATATGCGCGAACATTTTTAGTAGCCCAAACTATCGCAAGAAGCTCCCTTTCTATGGTGAAGCATTCCTTTTCCATTGGAATTTGTGATGCTAGAGCTATTGGCTTATGCTCGTCAAATTTGCCTTGCGATAACACTGCACCTAACGCTTTATTACTGGAATCTGTGGTCAGAATGAACGGCTTAGTGAAATCTGGGTCAATCAGGACTGATGGAGTAGTTACTGCCCTTTTCAGTGCTTCAAACGATTTTTGGCATTCATCCGTCCAGTTAAACTCGGCATCCTTTCTCAACAACTTGTTAATTGGAGCGGCTATACCGGCGAAATTGGGGATAAATTTTCGATAATAGCTGGCAAAACCTTAAAACGACTGAGTTTCTTTAATGTTCTTTGGGGTAGGGAAATCGTTAACACAGCTGGTTTTGGACGGGTCCGGGAGTGCACCGCTTTCTGAACACTTATGTCCCAAGTACACCACTTCCCGGCACAGAAACTTGCATTTTTCGGTATTGAGCTTTAAATTATTCTCTCTTAGTTTAGAAAATTCTTATCGTAAATAACGATGTCATCTGAATACACGAAACAGTCTATGTCGTGGAGTTCGGTTAAGGGTATTCATAGCCCAAATTATAAAAAAAAAAATGTGGTTCATAATTCTTTGGAACGTCGCGGGGACACCCATCAGCCCGAAGGGCATTCGGTTGAATTCGTAATAACCGAGTCCAGTACTGAAAGCGGTCTCCTCTCTGTCCTATTTCTTTATCATTACTTGATGGTAACCGTTGGCCAAGTCGAGAGAGGTAAAATAACGGCAGTTTCCTAGCTTGTCTAGAATATCTTCTATTCTATTCACCTCGTAGAGCTTTCGAAAATCCACTACAACTCGCCATCTCTTTTTCTCGTCGGGGCCCCATTTTTTCGGAACGACTAAGAGAAAGAAATTCCATCGGGATTTGCTTGGGGAGACAACTCCATCGTCTAGCATTTTTTTTTACCTGGAAATTGATCTTGTCTCTGGCAAGTTGCGGTAACCTGTACTGTTTTTGGTTGATTGGCCCTTGGTCTGTTTTTGTTGGAATATTATGCAAGAACATCAGTATGGGTTACCGGGTCACCTTCAAGCAGGAAAATGTCGTTGAATTGGATGCATAATTTTTCAATACAAGATTCCTCCTCTTGATTTAGGTTAGGACCTAGGTTTAGCGATTTCAACAATTTTGAAATCCTATTCGCTGGCTCTAGCTTACTAACCTCAAAAATTTAGTTTTTCTGGTTGGTGTCACGTAATACATTGTATTGGTTAAAATTGCTGAATTGGGGTACGAAAGTGCTGTCTATTGTGAAATGTTCCGTGGAAGTATTTAATATGGGATGGCGAACGACTAACAAAGGCCTAGTAGGGGTAGCATCTCCCGATAGGTGCTGGTCCGCTAAGTAACGAGAAGGAGCCACTGCAGCCAAAAACCTATCAGCTCCGTTAGTAAGCCCTACTCCCACCTTATCGTGGTGCCATCTGGGAATTTCTTCGGAAATTGCTAACGGGAGAGGACGAATGGCGAGCTTCCTGCGCCAAAAAACAGGATAATTGTCAGTTGGTCTGTGGCCCAGCGAGCCGCAACCGTAAAAAAATCATTACTCCGAAACGGAATCAAACGCCTCGGATATGGACTGATAATTTGCTGACGACCTTTGGCTATCGAACACGGACAGCGATCGGATTCTGGAACGTTGATACCCTCCTGGACTCACTCAAGGAAGGGCCTTATAACGCCAGATTCCTCCAATTGGAGCGCGAATTCGCACGGTATAAAATCGACATCTTAGGGCTGAGCGAAATAAGATGGTACGATGTTGGGGAATACATCTCCCCAATAAAGAGCACTGTCATGCTCTACTCTGGTAAACCAGCTGGAAGTGCACGGAGTTCCGGCGTAGGACTCATGCTAACTCCAGCAGCAAGTAATAGCCTCATATCCTGGAAACCCCATAGTGACCGGATATTGACAGCTAGGTTTCAGCGTAGAGTTAGAAAAATTACCATTATACAGTGTTATGCCCCGACTCTAGACTTGACTGAGGATGAAAAGGATGATTTTTATAGCCACTACAACCAAACGCCTAATGGGGACATCGTAATGGTGATAGGAGATCTCAATGCCATGGTGGATAGCGACAGTACCATGCTTAAGCACGTGATGGGAGTTCACGGCATGGGACACCGTAACGGTGAGCGCTTTATGGACTTCTGCAATACCAACCACCTAGTTATTGGAGGCACGCTGTTTAAGCATAACACCTGCCACAAGATCAGTTGGGTCTCTACTGATAGGCAACGAACATCCAACCAGATCGACCACATTGCGATCAGTCGCCGCTTTAGTACTCTAATTATAAGCTATTTAAATATATAAAAATGAAAAATATAACTAAAATTATAAATCATAAAACAAAAATTAATAAATAAACTTTTAAATTATTATTTTGTATTATATAATTAAATTGAGAATGCTCCTGGACGTCCGAAACAGACGTGGAGCTGACGTCGGACAAGAACGTGATCACCATCTTATGGTAGCTCATTTACGCCTTCGTACTGCATCCGTCAACAGCAACCGCTCAAACCTACTTAACATCACCAGGTTTAATATCGACAGTCTCAAGGTTCCCCAAGTGCGCCAACAGTTCAGGGTCCATCTTGCCTTAGAAACAGAAGCAATCAGCAGCATAGAGAACATGGAAGACCACTGGAGTGCTGTGAAAAATGCCTTTGCGACTGGGGCACGCACGTATGTCGGTAAAAAGCAGAAACACCATCGCACATGGCTTTCAACAGACACCTGGAGACGGATCGGTGAGCGTACAGCAATCAAGGTTCGGATTGCAGCGGCATCAGCAGTAGAGAGAACCGAGCTTGAAGCCCAATACCGTGCGAAGAAGAAAGAAGTGCAGCGTAGTGTGAGACGTGACAAACATCAATATGTCAACTCACTGGCCTCAAGGGCTGAAGAAGCAGCGAGTAGATGCGACAGTAGGACTGTTTACAACATCACTAAGGAGCTCATTGGTGGTCGGAACTCCAAACAACACCCAGTGAAGAGTCTAGACGGTAACCTTCTGATTTCGGATGAGGATCAGCTCACTAGATGGAGAGAACATTTTGCTACAGTGCTAAATCACTTAGACGATGGCGGTATGATCTTGAATTCGAATGAGCAGTTCGAAGCAACCAATTCCCGAATTCGCACCGAACCTCCCAGTAAAACTGAAATAATAACAGCAATCAAGTCCCTCAAGAAGAACAAAGCGGTGGGTATTGATGGCATCTCTGCCGAGCTATTTCAAGCGGCCCCAAATACATCGGCAGATTTGCTGCATCCGCTAGTACGGAGAGCTTGGGATAGTGAACAATTTCCACAGGAGTGGAAAAGGGGGATGATCATTAAGCTTCCAAAGAAGGGAAACTTGATGGAGTGCGGTAATTATAGAACGAATTAAAGAACATTTAGATTCAACTCTCGATGTCGAACAGGCAGGCTTTCGCGCTGGATACTCCTGCATCGACCACACAAACACCTTACGGATCATAATCGAGCAATGCGTTGAGTATAGGTCTCCGCTACATTTACAGTTTATTGACTTCGAGAAGGCTTTTGACAGCTTGAATCGAGATGCTATCTGGTTGGCCTTGCGCAGGAGAGGCATTCCAGAAAAACTTATAGCTATTATCAAGGCTACATACGAGGGCGGTAAATGTCACGTCGTGCACAATGGTAAGGTGTCGGAGAATTTTGAAGTCCAAAGTGGAGTACGTCAAGGGTGCATACTGTCCCCACTATTGTTCTTGGTAGTTATCAGCGATGTACTCCGTGCAGCATTGACGGAAGCTAATTATGGAATTCATTAGACGATGACATCTTACCTTAAACACCTAGATTACGCTGACGATTTTTGTCTACTTTCACATCGGATAATGGATCTTCATTTGATGGCCCAAAACCTAGAAGCTGAGGCAAACAAAGTGGGGCTAAAAATAAACACAGCCAAAACAAAAGCCCTGAGCACTTCTAATACCCGCGCTCAACTTAACATTGTCGGAAAGCAAGTCGAGAAAGTTGATAACTTTCTATATTTAGGAAGTGTCGTCTCGGCTAATCGCGGTGGCACCGAACTTGATGTGTGCAGCAGAATCGGGAAGGTTAAAGCTGCGTTCGGAATGCTATCCAAAATCTGGAGAAGCAATGTTATCAGCTTAAGAACCAAGCTACGACTGTTCCGCTCCAACGTAGAATCAGTGCTGCTTTATGGGTGCAGTACTTGGAAGGTGGACACCATTAACACACGCAAGCTGCAAGTCTTCGTAAACAGATGCTTAAGAATCATCTTGAGGATTTTTTGGCCGAACCGCATCTCCAACGAACAACTTTATCTGAGAACGGGCCAAGAACCTATAAGCATTACTATACGTAGAAGAAAGTAGCAATGGATTGAACACACCCTACGGCGCGAAGACAACTCCATTGCGAAATACGCCATGCAGTGGAATTCGCTCACCCAGGCAGGCAGAATAGCGGGGCGCCCTAGGCAAACGTGGCGCAGAACAGTTGAGGAGGAATCGAGCTCTTTAGGAATGAGTTGGAGGCAGCTCAAACACGTTGCAGAACTTCAAACACGATGGCGCGCAGGCGTGGTTGACGCCCTATGCCCCCCGAGGGGTTAAAGGATCTAAGTAAAGTAAGTAAAGTATTTAATTTGGGGACGAGAATAGTACTGTCTTTGACTGCGGTGATTGTGTTAGCTAAATATGCACCCGGCTTTAGTTCCTGGGCATGTACCCGAATTTCCTCTAGGCCAGTTTTAACTTTTAATCTAACAACCGACTGCGAACGTGCTTTTATTTTCGGAACATTGGAGTTAGCTTCGTTGGTCAGTCTTTTTGTGGCTTCAAATTACCTTAGATGCAATTCTGCTAAGACAGTTTTACTTGTTCTGTCCCGGAATTTCAGGCGCTTGGCCACCGAGTCAATAACAGCGTCATTCCATAGTACGTCACGACCCAAAATACCATCTGCGGGTATGTCATGGGAATTACCTATAATATGTAACTTTGTGTTGAGGCTTAAATTGTTGGATAGTGGGATAATCGTCGACAGTGTTCCCAGCGTCTCCATTACTTCTCCGAATGCTCCACCTAACTTCTTCATTTCTGAGGAATTGATATCGTTTGCGTTGAGAAGTGTTTTTTTGTTTCAACAAAATGACGTCCGCACCAGTGTCAATTAAAATTGTGTCCACACCATTTTTTGTAATGGGCAGTGGCAATTGTACAAATACGTCGTGTCCGTGCCGCTTACACGTAAGTAACCGATCGATGTGTGTCTTCAGCCGGTAGCTGGTATGAGCACTTTATTTCCGCTGCTGCGCTATCCAAAATTGTTCTTCTCTTCTTCTGGTTAAGAAGCTCTTTATAAGTTTCTCCAGATCCACGACTGTCTTGGGCGCATGGCTTCTGACCAGTTCGAAGGCTTCCCTTACTAAGTTCGTAGTAATTAGGGAAACGCACTTTTCCTCGTCTTCAGATTTTATACACTGCAACCCCAATTGGCAAGTGTTTACAAACTCATAAACCCTTCCTGATAAGTCGGGCGTGCTAGCTCCAGAAAACTGCGGAATTAGACGTGAAACCGTTTTGACAATCCCCTCGTAGGGCATTGTAGTATTGTTAGTTAGGGCTGGTTTTGGCAAAACTTGTAATGCAATCGTCGAAACTCTTGGTGAAATAGTATTCCCTCTTCTCAGTTTAACGCTTAGCTCGCTTTTAGTTGTGGACTTGGACTTCGGTTGACCTGAAGAAGACGAGGTCGACTTTTGGCCAAAAGGGTTTACCAGTGACAGGAGCTTTTGGCCATCAAGCACGGGCTGATGTTTTACTTTCGCCTTTTCCCGTAACTCTTTAAGCACGGTCAAACCTTGTTTGAGCTCACTCGTAAGCTCACCTACCTGTTGGTCAGCTTCTTCAACGGCTTCCCTTAAGTGGTTTTCGAGGTCTTTGTGTATGCACTTGCTTTATTTTAGTCTGTCAGCGAGCTTCTGCACTTCGTTGGCGTGACTTTGTTAAAGATTCTGTACGGCTTTGATATATTCCGTCAGAATCGCGTCAGTTGTTTCCATCGAGTAAATTTACCCTACTGGGAACTCAACAGGGACCGCACCAACTCGAAGACCTGAAACTTCAAAATGTCTTTGAGTTCAGAGAGTAAAGCGTCGTTTAATTCCTTCACTTCCTATCTTTGCTCTTTAAGCTCCTTCCTCAGCTTTTCGTTCTCGTTCATTATGTCGTCGAATCTGGCCTCAATTTCGTTGTTGGCCATATACTTGAACGATCGGAAACTGTACTAGAAAGGGAGCAATCTTATCTTTTGCAAGAATTGTGACAGACCGTGAAGAAACCCAAGTAACCGACATAAACCCGGCAATTTAGTTCGTAATTCGCAAAGCAGATATGTATATGTAATATTGAACATGTAGTCGTATACGCTATTACCCTACCAGATTACTCACTTACTCAAATTGTTCACCTTTCTACTTCCTAAGGGCTTATCTTCATTTATTTTTTATTTCTATTTTTATATTTTTTTTTTTTTTTTGCTCTATTGGTCTTTTTTTCCTTATCTATCTTCAGTCACTCACCAGCTTTTACTTTATTTGTTGTTAATAAGAAAAACAAACAGCAAAAAAAGAAAACTAATTTTTCGCGAGAGGTCGATGATCGTATCGGCTGCGCCAAAAAATGTTATATCTCGCGCAAGAAAAACAACCGCACCGTTCCGTGTTCAATTTACGACTCTCCATTCGCCTCTCGTTCTAGTCGAAACTTGAGGTAGGTCGGGACGCTAGATCAGCGATTCTTCGTTGGTTGACCTGCCGTTGCGAAACTGAACAGTATTGCTCCGTAAGCAAAACGGTGTTATTGCAGCGAGCAATAACATTGCCAGAGCATTGGCTTTGATTTAACGGCAATATACGCAAATTAGTGCACCGCAATATTCTTTCGACATAGTGCAACGACTTTGCAGGTTGAACAAATAGCAAAAACTGGGGCAAAACACCGCAATACCGGGGTAAGGTATTTGTTTTACACAGACTTCGCCAGGGCATCTTTGAGAGCTCGTTACTGATTGGTTTCTTATCCCGCCAACCTTTAATCTTTCGGCACGGTTTAAATGCTCACACGACCGGTAGAATTAGGGAGACTATCTCTCGGTTTTTTTTGGGCCTTAGTGACTCCAGGAGTTACCAGCACGGCCCTACTTAAGCCCCAGCACCACAACAAGGTGGATAGTCATCGCTGGGGAAGTAAGTAAGTAAGTATGTCATTTAACCATGAATTTTGCAATTGTTATCGATTGGTTGAAACCACTTTACAAACCAGTATAGTAAGTGTATTTAGCTATTGTTTGTGGTTTTTATATGTTATCAAATCCACTCTGAGAGAAAATAACTTGATTGTTGGGAGCGCACGAGCAGGACCAATATTGAAAGTTATCAAAGTATGAAAAAATTATGATATTTTCTAAGCCCCAAGGTATCTCGTCAACAAGCTTATGATCTGTGAGATCCAATCTATAAAATGCGTGTTGTCCTGCTTTACGACTTGACCTGAAATTTCTTGGGCCTGTATTTGTCATTTTGTTTTCCAATAAGATAGAAGGAACTTACAAATAATTAGTGCATTAAACTTTCGGAAATATTTAGGTATTGCATTGCCATTTTTCTTCACTACATTAATGACCGTTCTAAGTTTTATTCAACAAATTTTTCTATTGAAATACCATGTTTATATTCATACTTATGTACATGTAACATATTTATACTTAAATTTAGGCATAGAAAATAATATCTTTATTTCATATAATTTCAATCCTTGTATTGTTCATTGCACTGGACGTCCAGTTTTATAAATTTTCTGTCTGCAAATGTTGTATATATTGTTTACCTTCATGAAATAAATTGTATTTAAATTAACAACTACTGCGCGCGTAAATTTTTAATTTCGAAAATTCAGTATCGCTACGACTTTGAACGCAGTCAATCAATCTTTGAAATAGGAACGCCGTCACTACAACTGTCAGACCAGTAACCGCGGCTAAAGGCAGTCATATACCACCGCCGTGCATACGAATTTTGTTGTCATAAATGAAGCGAGTTACAAACAGCAAAATACTGTCAAAGCCAGTGATAAAAACAATTTATACACTGATAAATAAAAATAAGCTCAAATACCGAATTTACACTCATCATAAAATTCTAAAATTAATCGACTTCTACCAGAAGAACGAATGTTTGTGGGACATATCTTCCCCAGAATTCCGAAAGCAAAACACCGTTTCGCTTGTTTGTCAAATGACGTTTAAGTGAAATGCCATTTCTGATGGCCAAGCAATTGGTTATTTGTGTTTAGCTGCGCGGAATAAATGGAAGTTAGAAAACGCCTCCAAAACGTGAGATTTCAAAAATATTTGTGCGTTTGGTACGTGTAAGTATTAATAGCACTTCTACCTATTATTTTTTCACACAAAAAATGTATACTTTAAGTGTAAAATGCCGGCTAAGTGCTGTGTTGTTGGCTGTAGTAATCGGCATGATAGGGATGGTGGCAGAGTACGGTTCTTTAGATTCCCAACAGACCGGAGGTCTAAGGAACTTGCAGAGATCACCAATGCAAGGCAAGTTGCCTGGCTGAATGCTATTAGAAGGCTGGACCTAAAGGAATCTTCTTTCAAGCATACCCATATTTGCTCTGAACATTTTATCACAGGTTTGTCAAATAAAATCATAATCATACATCTTAAGTAACGTGCTCATTTTTACAGGACGTCCTGCAAAGCCTAGGGACAAACTGAATCCAGATTGGGTTCCTAACAAAAATATGGGATACAGAACTAGGTCGCATACAAGCAGGTATCAAAGGCGGAAGAATCGGAAGTTGCAAGTTGCAGATGATTGGTACTTGAATGATGCAACTATACCAAGTACATCAGTCGAAGCTGTCTCCGAAATTTCTGAGATAGATAAACTGAGGCAAAAAGTAAGACACAAACAAGAGTTGTAAAAAAAAAACCTGGGCAAATCTTATTTGAATTTATTTCAGAGCGGTCCTAAGCTGAGCGATAGATTCCAAACACAGGTAGAACATTGCCCAGATGTCCAACTGGAGAAGATAGAAGAGATATATTACAAAAATGATGCCAGTGACTTCGAACGTGAAAGTATTGCTGATATGTCAGCTGAGTATTTGGAGGCCAACTATCTTAGCGAAGACACCGTGGACCAGATGGAGTGTATTGACGTTGCAGATAACACTGCAGATTTTCTTGTGGAGGATTCTCAGGAGAGTTTCAAGAAAAACAAAATAGAGTACTTAGACAAAGATAATGACAACCTAGCTGCTTTAGAAGCGGATAGGATTCGTGCGGAAACGGTATATTTTCAAAAGAAATCAGAATATATTGATATTTGCATAGAAAAAGAAAGAAGACTGCAGCCGTTGCTGATTGCTAAGTTGGAACTGGAAATAGAAAATTTAATGAAAAAGCGTGACGACAATAGTTGAAGCGGAAGTTATCAACATGATTGGTAGAGAGAGCTCATTTGATGTTAATGTTTGTATAAGTATTTAATCATACGAAAATAATAAGAGAAAAGTGGGAAAATAAAAATGCCTTCATATTAAATTTTCTCAAAAAAAGAAACATCTCCCGCCGGAGTGCAGTTTTTTTTTTTTATTCCGCTTTGCACTTAAATTATTACCCTTTATTATGCTGAAAATAGAAATTGTATGTCTATTCGCATGCAGTACATAATCTAAAGCGTTATTAAGTGCTCGAAGTGTGGCGCAATTCAAAAATGCAGTGTTGCAGCAACATTTTGGCAGTACTGCTCAAATCAAATGTTTTTTTTGGAACACCAGTGCAACCAAACGTCAAAACAACAACCAGCGCAACAGTTATATTATTTTTCTGCTTCAAAGGAAGTTCTATATAAGGTTTTGTTTTGTACAATTATTAAGTAACTTTTATTATTTATTTTGCTTTGAAAAGCAATTTATAACAATTTTAATGCTTTATTTTTCTTTTTTTGTTCATAAACGTCAAACTAAACTGCGCAGGGCAAAAGCAACACACAGCATGTTATGTTGCAACAACTCTGCGCATTTTTTTTTTTTTGATATTTTTTAATTAACCCTGTAATGACTAGCGAGTATTTTATTTCCTCTTTGCACCTAAATTTGCAGAAGGATTTCTGCTGGCAGGAACGTAGGTACACTGACAACTTAATTTAACACGGTACATCCAGGAGCCATGAGTCATACTTGGGCATATGTCGGACATCTGTCAGGCGATGCCCAGGCAGCTAACATATTTTAATGGGCGGGCAGTTCATGTCTGAACATTTCATTGAAGATAGAGCTCATTTTTGCACTTAAAGCTTTAGAACAACTGCAAAAAAAGGGGAAAAAGAACACAAGTAAATAAAACGTCGATTCTGCGTAAAACCTTACGTTTTCCACTCGGCCGTGACTGAATTTTGTTCAGTGACAGCCCATGCCCAATCTTATGACAGGCATGGATGGCAAGCCATAAATCCCAACATACTTATATGTCTGGGCATGAGAACATGAAGACATAATACGGTCTCTATGAGGCATTTTGAAGACAGGATATATGCATAAGTCATGGTTCGTGGAGACTCCGTGTAATTGCTAAAACAGTCATAAAAAATGGATGCAAAGTATCTTCAAGTACATGCTATGATGTGTGAGCGATCTCCCAAAACATTTCTTCTTAAATAAAGGAGAAAAAAAATATTTATCTATCTTTTTACACGAATTTATTTGTTGAATATAATTTTTTATTTTTTTTTTTTTTTAATGACAGTTGGCTGGACACGACTCGCTTTTTTCAATTCAATTTGTTTATTTAGCAATATTTAGCTATTCTGTTACAACAAATTAATTGCATAAATGCTAGGTACATAATACTCAAACAACACTTCTGCTTAGACTTTCTGCTCTCTGAAATATTTCACTCTTCCCATGCCAGTTTAGCTGGTTTTTGGGTCGGAAAGCACGCGAACCGACCGTTTATTAGGGGCTTTTTTTTTTTAGTTCAGAGCAGAGCCTGAAATGTCTAAAAAAATTCGTGTTTCTTTTTTAGCTCAGACACATCAGAGCTCAAAATTCGTTTTTCTTTTTTCGTTCAGAGCATACTCTGAGCGCGCTCTATGAACTCTGGATTAATTGACCGAGCGTTCAGAGCAAAATCCTGAGCACAGTAGTTTTTCGTGTTTGACAGGAGAGGACGAAGAAAAAAAAATGCAAAACTATTGAAATGGAGGACGAAATTTGTTGTTCTGGTGCAGGAAGTAAATATAACATAAAAAATAACTATCAATAGATATTCTATTCATATTTTGACAGCTCAAGCTCTAATTACTAATTGTGTTTCATAAACAAATCTGACCGCTCTGAGCACGCTCGGTTCAGAGCACGCTTAGAGCGCGCTCGATGTGCTCGAGCTCTGTTCAGAGCACTGCCCTGAACGAAAAAAGAAAAACGCCTATTCTTGTTCTCTGTTTCCTCTCATGTCCTGGAGAGAGAGAGAAAGAGACCCTTCGAACTGCGCGAACTACAGAGGTGTAAGTCTCCTCAACAACGCATGTAAGATCCTGTCTGCCGTATTATGTGAACGTCTAAAACCGATCGTCAACAACTTGATAGGTCCTTATCAGTGCAGTTTCAGGCCGGAAAAGTCCACCAGTGACCAAATATTCATACTAAGGCAGATCTTGGAAAAGACCCATGAATATATAATCGGTACGCACCACCTCTTCATTGATTTCAAAGTTACCTATGAGAGCGTATATAGAGACGAGTTATACAGAGCCATGTCTAGACTTGACATCCCTGCCAAGCTCGCCCGTTTGTGCAGAATGACGATGGAGAACTCTCGCTGCTCCATCAAAGTCGGTAAGAACATTACCGAACCGTTCGATGTCAGGAAAGGTCTCAGGCAAGGTGACGCGCTATCATGCGATCTCTTTAAGATAGTACCTGAGAGAATTGTACGAAATCACATGCCAACACCGGAGGTACAATCTTTTGCAAGTCTGTATAACTGCTCGCTTATGCCGATGACATTGACATAATAGGAAGAACTCAGCGGCCCGTCAGTTGAGCATTTACGAGTATTGTGATCGAGGCAGCAAAGATGGGCTTAGCGGTCAATGAAGACAAAACAAAATATATGCTGTCTACAAAAAAGGACACTAATCATCCCAGTCCTGTTGTATGGCACAGAGGCATGGGCTTTGACAAAACCGGATGAGGATGCCTTTGGTTATTTCGAGAAAAAGGTCTTCGAGCGATCTCTAGTCTCGTCTGCATAGACGGTGAGTGGAGGAAAAGGTACAATGCCGAACTATAAGTACATCGACTTAGCCAGAAGAGTTCACATACTGAAACTAAGATGGCTGGGTCATGTAGAGCGGATGGAGCCCAACGTTTCCGCCAAGAAAGTCTTCGAATCCACCCCGGATGGACGTCGCAGTAGAGGACGACCTCGAGGTAGACGGCGCAAACAAGTGGAGGGGGACCTCAACCAACTTGGTGTGCGCAACTGGAGGCAGCTGGCTCGTGGCCGTACTGGCTGGAGAGGTTTGTTGGTTGAGGCCAAGGTCCACCCCGGACTATAGCGCCACCTAAGTAAATAAGTAAGCAGTGCACGACAAGGATACAGGTAGTATCAAAATAAAACCAGTGCGAGTTTTTCACAAGAAGATGGGTTCCGTTAGAAACGACCATTTTAAGGAATTGAAGACACTGTTCTACCTATCACTTTCTAACACAGCGAGACCTCGATTTACGTTATTTCGATTTTTGTTGTTCGGGTTTTCACTTACCAGTTTCGATTAACGTCGTTTCTTGAAACACAATTTTCTCAAGGAATCCCCTCTTTCGTCATTCTTATTTAACCGAGATGCACATCTCACCGATTTCATGCATAACATCATTCACAGAAAAGCCTGAAACAGACGTACATCAAAATCCATGCAGCAAAATTATAGAACATGACCATATGATTTCCACATAATCTGTGCATGTGACAGCGGTTGTACAACCACGCGGTTGTACAGCAGTTGTACAACCAAGCAGTCCCATAGTCAAGATCATACGATAACGGTACAACGGTCAGTTGTGGGGATACACACGATACAATTGTCGTAAACAACACCAAAGGTGTCAAACCGTTGGTACAACAGTTGTATCGTGTATTTCCCACTTAAGAGAACACATATGTTTACTGCAGGGCCATGCATTGATGCAAGATGTTTATATCTAATTTTGATCCAAACCCAAAGTAGTGGAACAGCAAAATACTACAATTTGGTACAATTTTTGTGATTTGACGTTTCATGTAAGTGAGAATGACAGCATGCGGTTTTATGCTAATTTCGTGAAATATGCCAAGAAGTAGTTTTTGGCTGCACTATACTTTTAGCTTTGTTGGTATAAGATTGCGTATAAGTGGGCGCCGTGGCGTAAGTGGTTAGTGTGTCGGATCACTACGCATGAGGTTCCAAGTTCGAATCCCAAAAAATACCAAAAAGTTTTTTCACGGTCCCACCTCTCGCGAGCGTCTGACAAACATCCGAGAGTATTGTTGTCACGAAAAAGCTTCTCAACTCGCCGTTCGGAGTCGGCATTAAACTGTAGGTGCCTTCCATTCGTGTGAAAAATATAACGCACTCAACATGAGTGGTTGCGAGAAGCTAGGCCCTGGTACTTTAAAGAGCTGTTGCGCCAAATATTTGTATTTTGGTATAAGATTTTTTGCAAACATTATGATATGTTACTTTTCAATTTGTCTAACATTTGGCAATCGTCCGGTACTGTGCGTTTAAATGTTATATTTTTTATACGCCCCTTTGTTTTTATGTCCAGAATTATAAAATATACATACTTCTTTTTTGTTTCCACTTCCTTCCTAAACATATAACATCGCTGAATCTTTACTAATATTTCCTGTCCTATTATCGCTGGTGTCGGGCGCAAGTTCACTCGCCAACGGTGCATTTGGTGTTGATTGCGATATTGTTGATTGTTGTGATGACGTATTACAAAATTATGAATCAATAGATGGTACAGTCTCTTCTTTGGCATAATATTTGGTCATTAGTGCGGTAAAATTTTTATAGCATTTAGCATGGTATCCATGAGAGTCACACAAGATGGTAGAACAATATCACTGAATTTTAAATTATTGGGTACCCGAATTTCGATAATATTAACACTTTTTTTTTAATTATCTCCTGTAAATAAATTTAACTTGTACTTAGCAGTATTGCAAAATACACAAGTCATGGTAGAAGAGGTCATTATATTTGGCAAATGGTATAAGGCAAAGAATGAAATAATATGTTTAAGACCCAAATGCGCTTACTAATATAGCAATTACTAGACTACACCGGCAATATTTTCAATATGAGTCAATGCTAAGGCTTCTTTGCACGCATTCTCTTGTTTTGCACGAAGTGCTCTCATATAGACCGCAACTTCAGTGGTTTCACTTACATAACTCAACATAACAATTGTACATATATGTAGGACAATTTTATTCAATTGGTGAAAACGCATTTACTGATATCTCTAAATAAACAATAAATGGTTTGGTATCGCGGCTACTGGCTCTTTTTAAAATATCTTCTGTTCTATGATGAAAATCTTGTATATTATACTATTTTATTTAAAATTAAATTATCTATAAGACACACTTAGTAGGTTTTCAAATGCTTCAATAGTTTCGATGAAAATCGATGAAATTTTCGTCTGGCAATTGTGAATAATTACTCACTGTGATCTCAATTAACGATTAAAAAAAATGTTGCCCTGTCATTATGACGTTACCGGCCCTCATTTTTATGCAGGTTTCAGCCTGTCTGGCACCCTTTCGGACCCGACCAAAATGTCTGGCAGTGGTAAAATATGTTATATTGTAAAAAAGTAAACTACTCATATACCAAAAATCGGCTTTGCTGAAATAACGTAACCACATCCCTTTTTTCGACGCCTTTGGGGCCCAGCCCTCCCAAACGCACCAACACACAGCTGCCAGACGTTGATATTTGTGATCATTAGCTCAAGTTTAACAAAACAATATATTAATTTGCTGTGCTAAAATGACGTTTCAAAAACGTTCACCAGCTCTCCGACTATCATTGAACAACAAAAGTTTTCCACTTTTTAAACGTCGAACGTCAAACCCAAGTGTACAAAAGGAAGAAGAAGAGAAGGTCAATAAAATGAGTAACATATCGTCGATCACGCAAAAAGAATTTCTCTGAATCCCGAGAGGGTTTTTGAACTTTTTTTATTTGTCTAGAATTGTTTTTACTTAAATTTACTTTTAACAAAAAAATTAAATCTAGTAAAATTTTATTTTTCTTAGCTTGACAACTGCGCGTCTCTAGTAGCGCCTGATGACTAGTTCCTGTGGTAAACTCATAGCCTCTGCAAAGTTGCTTTCTCTCCTTAGCATCCGTTGAAATTGGCTCAGGTCAAAGAAGTTTCGAGGTCAGGCTACACCCACTGAAACCTTGTCTCGTATAAGGGGGGTTCACATTCTCAAATTTGTTTGACAAGCACGGCATGATTGCCTTGATTTTGGTAATGTGAACGCTCCATCCAGCGGCATTTCAAACATGGTGGATGGATTTCACAATGCTTTGATATTTTGCTTGCATGACAAACAAATTTGAGAATGTGAACGCCTGCTTGTCATGCCGGAAAAAAATTTCATTTTCAAGAAACTTCCAACCGGTGCGCATCGTGTGATTTTTGGAGAGAATTTTTTGAAATGTATAAAAGCTTTCCAAAGACAGCAAATTAAAAGCGAAGATTATAAAAACAAAATAAAAAGAAAGTAATGCGTATGAAATTCTTTTGGAAAAATTAAAAGAATTAATCTTAATTCGCCCAGTAAATTAAAGGAAGAAAAATTTGGTCCCTTTTTAGCTATTTCTTAGTCCAAATTCGTTTCCTCTTATTTGTTTTCCTTTCTCTTCTTCTTTTTCTTCATCTTCTAAAACTGCATCGATTACGAGAGCTGCGATTACAACATCCGCCATGGTTGAAATTCTAATCAGAACTGATGTTTGACAGCATGTTTGACAATGTGAACGCTAATGGTTTTCATCCATCAAACGTTCATCAGACCGTGCTTGTCAAACAAATTTAAGAATGTGAACCCCCCTATACAGAACTCGACTGGGACAGCTATTACCCTCTGCTCAATGAACATCGACATGGACACAGTTGCCTCTGTATGAGCTAGGAGTAATTCTGATGACGTGGATCCCGAAACCTTAGTACGAGTATGTGTTTTCGTTGACAACTGCAGTGGGCGATGACTATTGCAGCAGCGCTCGTTTTAGTTGGGGCAGAAGGCCACTCGTTGTCGCTCGTTTACCTCTGGTGGATGCGTAACTAATCGCGCACCTTGCAGTGACAGGTGGGTTACTGGATCTGGGTAACTATCTACCGGGCTTCGATGGTGGTGGTCTAGCTGGTCAGACTGCGTTACAAGTAGTGCTGGGCGATCCTGAATCGTTAATGGTTCCGCTCGATACTACAGTCGTCATTGACATTAGGCAACTTGTGTTAATTTCTCCTTGAGTCCATCTAGCCTTCTTTCGAAACCATTCTGGAACTCCATGAGTTGGGTTTGCTTCCGGGTGACCTCCTCGAGTACTCGACTTACTTCATCTGTGTTTATTTTGATTTACGTGATGAGAATTATGCTTAATTCTGTCCACGTAACCCCACATCTGACACCAATGTTGCAAAAATCATCAATGTTGCCGATCGCGCAGAGAACTTCCAGACTGCGTCGGATGATGGAAATTAAAAAAAAAAAACCGAATAACTCTGGTTCCCGAAAGGGTTTTTGAATTTGTGTTTTTAACTAAATCTACTCTAAGCAATAAAATTAAATCTAGTACAACTTTATTCTTCTTAGGTTGGGAACTGCGCGTCTCTAAAAATCGCTGTTACCGCTTACTAAAACAAAACTTATCACTGGGATACTGCCAGCCTCCTTTTATATTTGACTCTGGCTTTCCAGGCAAATTACCAAATTTTTCAATTCGCCACTGGAATTCCATTCGCCAAGAATCGGGAAAGTTCTGGTACCTTCGGGTTGATAACTTCGAGATGTCTCTCAGGGCTTTTCGGTGCTTACGTTTCGGTTTATGCGCTCGCATAACAATATATAGCAACTTGATAGATTTCATAAATCGGGCCAAGGACATTTTTTGGGCTGAAATTCGCAGCATAGGGAAATTTATTACTGTCTCATGAGCTCTCTCCTCTACGAAAAAACTAAGAGGTGGCAATAATGTAGGTGCAATGTCGTCAATTATCACGGTAGTGGTTCCTGGTTCAAATTCTGACGTCAGCATTCATTTATTTTTTCTCATGAAATGTATAGTCAGTCCGATTAACTGCGAAAGCTTATGTGAGCACTACTGCAAAGGCTTGTAGCTTGCTTATTATAGCTGAAAAAATTGTTCGCTCTGTTGGATGATTGATATGACTATGACATCGGTGGACACAAAGAAAAATACTGTGAATCAGAAGCAAAGACAAAAAATAATAAAAATCTCCCCAACTATCTGGATGCTACCACTGGAGTTTCTCTGAAGCATAAACAACAGAGCTTTAAACCACTTCACCAAATCTTTCTCTTTCAATCTATCCTTTCTGCCCACACTGTGTAAAAACATGTTAAATGTACTCATAACCCGTCGAAAATAAAAATAAAAAAATTTAATGGATTGCATGCCAGAGATCAGAGTGGGAGAGTTAACGTAGGGGGTTTTCTTAATTTTGTTCCGACCTCTGTTACTGTCAAATAATATAACAGTGACATAGGTATGTGCTCCGTGTGAAAGCATTGCGACGCTTTTGAGTCACACGTCTAGTAGCCTTTTCCCCTTTTATTGGTCATAACCGTCCTTGCCAATCTTGCTGTCAAAACATGATTACTCTGGCGTGCGAGCGTTGCGTTCGACGTTTACGGTCAAACTGTGTGCCTCGCGCAACGCACGCATTGCTTTTCAGTTTATATTGTTTGATTTTGCCCGCATTGACCTCCGATTTTTTACTCACAATTGTTATTTTCAACATACGTCTTAAATTAAACACTTGCCTATGGATTAAGGTTCTTTATTCCATAACGCCTCTTATCGAACTAACTTAAGACTAATAATTCATGTTATACAAAAACCTAGCTTCCTAGTATTATTTTATGTACAGTAGTGTCTGTATAAACTGTATTCTAAATTATACAGTGAGCTAATAATTCTATATTATATTTTCAACCATTTTCCCTCTTTTTATAAAAATATTATTACATTTTATCGTACGCTAATCTCTCAGGTTTTCTTGTCATTCTTATGGGTTGGTTGATCAAATACTCCGAATTACATGCTGCATCTGGAAACAGGCTTACCTCCTTTATATGTATTTACCTTAAGGTTGCACTTCCTTTACATTCTAAAAGTTATGGAGCTCCCCCGCCATCGCCTTCCCCATATTATCGCAAAACTCCTGATACACCGAAAACAGCAATTTTTCGGCGAATGGTCTAGGCTAAGCAGGGAATACAATCTCCCCATAGATGAAAATAGCACGGAAACATGGAAGCGTACCCTACAGGAGCTGTTGATGAATATTGAAGATTCCACACGAGCGGCATTCAGAGTGAAAGCGCAGCATAGCGAGACGAGAATCACTTATCCTTTACTCGATCATGATCTGGGGGATAGAAATTATTTCCACGATCGCAACAGCCTAAATACAATTTCCACCATCTTCAAGGCCAGAGGCGAACTTCTTCGACTAAACTTTATGCCCTACGTAAGCGATGGGAATGAGGAATGCACTATATGCAACCTTGGTGCGAAAGAAGACGTTCTCCACTTTATTGGAATATGTCCCGTATTAAAACAGATTAGGCGAGTCTACTTGGGTAAAAATACACTTGCAGAAAATGAAGTAATCGCGCAATTAAATGGTCAAGACTGGAATCTGTTAGCCAACTATATCAGATCTGCATCAAAATATCGTCAACAAATAATAAACGAAGCTTTTTAGATATATTCGTAAAACCAAAACCAAAACTGTATTTTTTATTTTATTGGAAAATTTGTTTTTAATTATAAATATGAATTAGAATTCTCTCTTTTTTTCGGCTGACGGCAATTGCCAATGTCATTTACTGTGAATTATTGTAACAGACCAAACTTTTGTTAAATAAAAATCACAAATTACTACTTACTACTACTACTTGATCAAATAATTTTCATTATGTTCTATTTCACTTTCACTTCTTTTTCTTTTTTCAGTTTTCCTATTATCCTGACCATTCTTGTACTGAGTTTCAAAATTAGATTTATTATAGTAATTTTTTACATTATGTTTGTTTGCAGAGGAATTTGTGGTTTGATTTGATTAATATGCGCTATTTTGATAACACTATTGTTTATACAGACTTCGTAAATAAATTTATTTAATTTTCTAATGATTTTACCTGGTATCCGTTTAACATTATTTCCAAATACATTTTTTTAAACATAAATATTTCATTAGGTTTATATTAAATTTTTCTTTTATTCTTTTTTTCAAGTGTATTTTGATCAACTAACCCATTCCTTTATCATTCAATAAATATTTGTTATTATTTTTTGTATTTTTATTGTTATTTATCGAATCTTATATAATTCTAGGCTTATAACTGAAAATCATGTTGGAAGGTGTGCAAGATGTTGATGTTGCTGCAGTATTTCTTTGCATAAGAACGTTTACTGCATGAACGTTTGTTTTCTGCATGACTTCAATGTGAACGTACTTGCTATACGAGTCTAATAAGTCCGCTATTATACGGTGACTCTTTTCTCTTCTGTGTGGCTCGCGCTATTACACGTTGACTCTTTTCCATGACCCTAATTTGACAGCTCTCTTTTATTTTTTCTTTCGTCGTGAAGTGTTTAGAGCTCTTGAAACAAATATTTTTAACATCTGGCTCTGAAATGTATGGATACCAACAGAAGTATCGATAGAGAAAAAGTTCTTGAGTTGTTAAACATGCATAAATATATTCTGAAGACATTTAATTTAATTTATTCCGTACTTTCCACGTCTACGCTCTGCAGGCAACGAATAGAAATGAAGTAAAACCGAAAAATAACGAACAAGGAAAAGGAGAAACGTCAAAAAGAGTCACCGAAATTCTACCCACGACTCTCCGGGTTGCTGTTTTTTTTATCTCATCTTTTTTCTCATTTGCACAAGAGTCACCGTGTAATAGCGGACTAAGAAAAATGTGTTCTTGCCAAAAAAGAAAAAATCCAAATGGACGCGTTCAAAAGGAATTTTACTAACAGGCGAATGCGAAGTTTCATTTTTTGAATAATTTTGCATTTGCTGGCAGGACATGCCTGATTTTACAAAATTCTCGATATCAGCATCGATTTGTGGCCACCAAATATAACGTCTAGATAGCTGTTTTATTTTATTACACCAGCATGACTTTCATGCAACACTTTTAACATACTTTCCCGTAGATCCCTAGGTACAACTAACTTATCCATATAAAAAATGCAATTATTTTCTACACATAATCAACTCATGTTTTCTAAATTTTTCTAAAACATTTTCTTTAAGCAAGTTTCTATTACTTACTTACTTAAATGGCGCTACGGTCCGGGGTGGTGTGGCGTTTCGCAGAACTCAGCAGCTCACGAAATTCGATGTAGAGCGCAAAATTAATTTTTCAAATTACTCGTCTAAAGTTTTCAGCAAAGCAAGTCACGAAATTCGATGTAGAGCGCAAAATTAATTTTTCAAATTAGTCGTCTAAAGTTTTCAGCAAAGCAAGTCATGCTTTAAAAATTAATTTGTTTTCTATTTTTTCGAGTTTTCAAAATAAATTTAATTTTGAAATATTTAAAATTGTGCACTGGCATTTAGTTAATTTGATAGCAAGACGGCAAACAGAGCGCCGTCGACCCGCTACTTTTTGGTGACCCCGACGTGATGCCAGTGCACAATAAATTCTCGGAGCAGTGCCGGACGATGCACTGCAGCACCAGCAACCGCTGAACTAACCACCGCCGGATGAACAACTGCAGAGCCCGCAACCGCTGAAGCGACCGGCCGAACCAACACGAGCAGAACCAGCAACCACGGCTGGACCAACGCCTGTGGAACCAGCAGCCACTGAACGGACCATGAACGGACCGAGGCTAGACCAACGCCTGCAGGAGCAGCAGCTGCTGAGCCGGCCACGTCTGGATCGACGCCTGCAGGGGTAGCAACCGCTGAACCGACCACGTCTGGACCAACCACCGCTGGATGGAACACGGCTGGAGCCGACGCTTGTTGAGCCAGCACGGCCAACTAGGCCCAATACGCTTCAGCGTGGGCAACGAGGTTCAACACGCTCCAACACGGCCAACTAGGCCCAGCGCTGCTCAACATGCTGCAGAACGGCCATCTAGGCCCAACACGCTCCAGCATGGCACAGCGCGCTTCAGCTCCAGCCCGTCCAACGAAGGCAAGCACGGTCACGCTTCAGCAGGGCTCAACCTGCTACAGCACGGCCAACTAGGGCCAACACGCTCCAGCATGGCCAACTAGGGCCAACACGCTCCAGCATGGCCCACGCTTTAGCGCGGCCAACGAGGTGCAGCACGCTTCCGCCCCCAGCAGACCCAAGGAGGCCCAGCAAGCTCCAGCACGCTGCCGTTTCCAGTCCGTCCAACGAAGGCAAGCACAGTCACGCTTCAGCAGGGCTCAACATGCTACAGCACGGCCAACTAGGCCCCACACGCTCCAGCATGGCCCACGCTTTAGCGCGGCTAACGAGGTCCAGCACGCTTTCGTTCCCTGCCCAGCCAATGAGCCCCAGCACGCTCCAGTACGGTCCAGCTAGGCTTAGCACGCTCCGACACGCCCGACTAAGCCCGCACGCTTCAGCATAACCAACCAGATCTCGCATGCTTTCGCTCCCAGCATGGTCAACCAGGCACAGTGTGATCCCGCTCAACACGACCAACGCTGCCCAACATGACTCAACGCGGCACAGCACGCCTCCAACATGCTCAACATGGCCAACGTGACCCACATACACCTCAGCAAACGCCATCCGCCTCGCATTGGCTCCTTACAATCGTAATTGCAACTGCATTACTGGAGGGGGAGTACTGTGGCGTTTCGCAGAACTCAGCAGCTCACGAAATTCGATGTAGAGCGAAAAATTAATTTTTCAAATTAGTCGTCTAAAGTTTTCTGCAAAGCAAGTCAAGCAAGCTTTAAAAATTAATTTGTTTTCTATTTTTTCGAGTTTTCAAAATAAATTTAATTTTGAAATATTTAAAATTATGCACTGGCATTTAGTTAATTTGATAGCAAGACGGCGAACAGAGCGCCGTCGACCCGCTACAGTGGACCTGGGCCTCAACCAACAAACCTCTCCAGCTAACACGATTACGAGCCAGCTGCCTCCAGTTGCGCACGTCAAGTTGGTTGAGGCCCCCCTCCACTTGTTTGCGCCACCTACCGCGAGGTCGTCCTCTACTGCGTCGTCCATCCGGGGTGGATTCGAAGACTTTCTTAGCGGGAAGGTTGGGCACCATCCGCTCTAAATGACCCAGCCATCTTAGTCGCTGTATGTGAACTCTTCTGGCTAAGTCGATGTCCTTGTACAGGCCGTATAGCTCGGCATTGTACCTTCTCCTCCACTCATTGTCTATGCAGACGGGACCAAAGATCGCTCGAAGAACTTTTCTCTCCAAATAACCAAGGGCATCCTCATCCGGTTTTGTCAAAGCCCATGCATCTGCGCCATACAGCAGGACTGGGATGATTAATGTCTTATAAAGAGTTACCTTAGTAGTTCGAAATAGGGCTTTGCTACTCAATTGCCGTTTTAGCCCATAGAAACAACGATTGGCAAGAGTAATTCTCCGTGTGATCTCCCTACTGATGTCATTTACGGAGCTGACCATAGAGCCTAGGTAGACAAAATCCTTTACTACCTCAAAATTGTATCTGTGTATTGTGGCGTTCTGTCCAAGACGCCGATGTTGGGTGTCCTTTTTTGTAGACAGCATATATTTTGTTTTGCTTTCATTGACCGCTAGACCCATCTTTGCTGCCTCGATCATAATACTCGTAAATGCCCCACTCGTGACTGCCCGCTGAGTTCTTCCGATTATGTCAATGTCATCGGCATAAGCGAGTAGTTGTACAGACTTGTAAAAGATTGTACCTCCGGTGTTGGCTTGTGAGTATCGTACTTTTCTCTCAAGTACTTTGTTAAAGAGATCGCATGATAGCGCGTCACCTTGTCTAAGACCTTTCCTGACATCGAACGGTTCGGTGATGTGCTTACCGACTTTGATGGAGCAACGAGAGTTCTCCATCGTCATTCTGCACAAACGGACGAGCTTGGCAGGGATGCCAAGACTAGACATGGCTCTGTATAACTCGTCTCTATACACGCTATCATAGGCAACTTTGAAATCGATAAAGAGGTGGTGCGTATCGATTTTGTATTCATGGGTTTTTTCCAAGATCTGCCTTAGTGTGAATATTTGGTCACTGGTGGACTTTCCCGGCCTGAAACCGCACTGATAAGGACCTATCAGGTTGTTGACGATCGGGTTTAAGCGTTCACATAATACGGCAGACAGGATTTTATATGCGATGTTGAGGAGACTTATACCTCTGTAATTGGCACAGTTCAGAGGGTCTCCTTTCTTCAGGATCGGTCAACCGATGCTGAGGTTCTATTCATCGGGCATACTTTCGTCCGACCAGATTTTACAGATAAGCTGGTGCATGCTCCTTACCAACTCATCTCCTCCTGCCTTGAAAAGTTCAGCGGCAAGGCCGTCGGCTCCAGCAGCTTTGTTGGATTTGAGTTTAGATATCGCTATCCCCACTTCATTCTGATCGGGTTGACGGGAATCTTGACTGCCATCGTCACTGTTGAATGGCTCATTCTGCCTGACAGCGGAATATTGATCATCATCGCCGTTTAACAGTCTGCAGAAGTGTTCCTTCCATATCCTCAGCACCGACTGCGATTCCACTACTATGTTGCCATTTTCGTCCCTGCAGGCTTCTGTTCTGACTTTGAAACCCTGGCATGTTCTTTTTACCTTTTGGTAAAATTTTCGAACATTATTCCTGCAATAAAGTCTCTCAATCTCCTCGATCGAGCACTTCTCATGATCTTTTTTCTTCTTTCTGAGAAGTCGATGTTCCTCTTTTCTCCTGCAAACGTAGAGCTCGTAAGCAGCTCTAGTCCTTCTATGCAGCGCCGCTTTGTACGTCTCTTGTTTTGCTGCATGTGCTTGCCGGCATTCCTCATCAAACCAGGGGTTTCGTTGTGGTGGGCGAGAGAAACCCAGTACATCAGAGGCGGCATCTTTGATGGCTTGTTGGCAACGCTGCCACTGGTCTTCCGCATTTGCTGCTGGCGGCATAGGACTTAGATTGAGATTAGAAGAAATCGATCGGCAAAGGTTCTGGCGGTCTCTTGCGATTGTAGCCGCCCGACGTCAAATTTCCTCACAGTATTTCGTTGATTTCGCTCCGTTCTTGATATCCGCATCCGTACCTTGGCTACAACTAGGTAGTGATCCGAGTCCACGTTGGCTCCTCGGAAAGTCCGAACACCCAGAACACTGGAAGAGTGCCTTGCGTCGATCGCAATGTGATCGATTTGGTTGACACTTTTTCGATCAAAAGAGAGCCATGTTCGTTTGTGAATGTCGAGACGTGGGAACCGCATACTAGCTACGACAAAGTTTCTCCCCGCTGCAAAGACGATTAGCCTAAGTCCGTTGTCGGAGGTGTTGTCGTGCAGGCTGTGCTTTCCGACCACGCTACTAAAGAGAGACCACTACCCACTTTTTTTAATTCAGCATAATATTTTGTTATCAATTTGTTAGTAATCAGCTCCAAATCTATAGGTATTTCCAAAGAAATGACAAAAAGTTAATCATATTCTCCTTGATGACATTCTCCACTACTGACAACGGTAGACGAGAGAGTGCGTCCACATGTGCCATTGAATAATTTGATATTGATACATATTTAATTTAACCGCGTACATATCTCCGCAACCGTTGCGCGGCAAATGCACTACTACTTATGGATGGCTTAAAAATTTCCGTAATCGCTTGATTATCAGAAAAGAGTGTGAATTGGTGACCGTATATGTTTTTGTGAAAATGTTCAACCGCAAAAATAATAGCAAATGCTTCTCTATGAAGCTGACTACAATTCTTTGGAGCTGGGGTCAATGAACGCGAAACAAGTCGAATCGGTTTTTCAACACCATTTACCAAATGACTCATTACCGCCCCAATTCCATACGGACCAGCATCCGTAGCAATTAAAATTGGCTTTCTTGGGTCATACAATACTAAAGCACAGTTCTTTTTTAACAATTTTTCTTTCCTCAAAGACTTTTGCTCTACCGAGGTCCATTTAAATTGCTGATTCTTTTTTAAAAGATCATACAGATTTCTTAATTGGAACGAAATATTCGGAATACATTGTGAATAATAGTTCAGCAACCCTGGGTACGCTATTCCCACAAGCCCTTGACATGGAGTCAATCCATCGGGCCTTTTAGGCTGTGAACCAAAGTACGAATGGATTAGTCAAAATAAATACTAGACCCACTTTTTCAATTTCTCCATTATATGTATGTATATGATTAGAATAATATATAAGAACAAGTTTGTCGAACGATTTTCCAAATAGGGCAAAACTCTGTCATTATTTTTGTTTTTATAATTTGCGCGCACTCAAGTGCACTCATACCATTAAATTGTTTTACACACAGTGTGAGCGTTGGAAAGGATAGATAGAGAGAGACAGAGAAATATCCCGTTTATATGGTGAACTGAATTTTTATTCCATTCTGATTAAGTGTAAAATACCTACGTCATCTAAACGCGAATTGGATTGGAATAACTCAATTCAATCACAAAATTTTCTGTGACTGAGTTGAAATTTTACATTTACACGCGGATTGAAAAGTTGAGTTGATGTCAGCAAGGATTTATTTATTTCTGACTTTATAGTCAGTGGGATCAATTGCGAAAGTTTGTTTAAAAAATACTGTGAATCGGAAGGAAAACCAAGAATAACAGAAACCTCCCCAGTTATCTGGACGCCACTCCCTGAGTTTTTCTGAAAAACATCTGAGTTTCAAACCACTGCACTTATCTTTCTCTCTATCTATCTACCCTTTCCTATGCCTGACCCGTGTAAAAAACATTTAAAGGGTATTCATAACTTCTTGAGTGCACAAAAATTACAAAAACCGTCACCACTTCCAAAGGAAGCAAATCGAATGAAAGACTTACGGTCATATTAGGCGTTTTTCTTTTTTAGTTCAGAGCAGAGCCTGAGTTGTGAGAAAAAAAGTTGGGTTTCTTTTTTAGCTCAGACACATCAGAGCTCTGAATTTGTTTTTCTTTTTTCGTTCAGAGTATACTCAGAGCGCACAATTTGACCGAGTGTTCAGAACAAAATCCTGAGCACAGCCATTTTTCATATTTGACAGGAGAGGAAAAAGAAAAAAAAAATTACAAAACAATTGAAATGGCGGACGAAATTTGATGTTCTGCTGCAGAAAGTAAATATAGCATAAAAAATTAATATCAATAGATATTCTATTCATATTTTGACAGCTCAACCTATAATTGCTAATCAAATGACATCAGAGTGCTCAAGTGTGTTTCATAAATAAATCAGAGCGCCCTGAGCGCGCTCGGTTCAGAGCACGTTCAGAGCACGCTCGATGTGCTCCAGCTCTGTATGCACTCCGGGTGTAAAGCAGGTTAAAATGAATTTTAAACCAGACCATTTAATCCGCATTTTTTAAATCTGTAAATTCAAACCTATGTTCATAATAGTCACTCAAAAACATGCATTCAGCTCGGTGGATTAAAGATGCATTTAACCCGGATTTAAAACAGTTTAAACTGGTTTTTAAACCATTTTAAACCTACGTATTGTCGAATTTTAACAGCGGTAGGGTGTCACCTCCAGGGAGACGACGGTAACGCCGAGAACAAGTCAGACATCGAATTTATTAGATGAGGTGTCTCCTATATTGTCGACCCCTGTCCTAATAGTGGCTGCAGTGGCAACAAGACCCTCATTGAATGATGAAATGGCCATACCATGGCCAATGGCAAGAGGGTGGTTGACCATCAGCTGTTCTGTCAGATCTTCCAATGTCGTCTATCATAACAGATCAACATTTCATCAATTTCAAGAATGAAATAAATTTGTTTTGGTTCTTGCTACTTTTTATATTTATTTCAATTTTGCTGCCTCCTGCGAACAAAGAAATGTCAAATGTGACTTGAGAAAAAGGAGTCAATATTATGAAATTGTGTTTTAATCCAAGTTAAAGTACTTAAACTGGTCTCCGGAGGGCAGTTTAAATTTGATCGGGTTAAACGCCAACCAGGTTTATACAACTGGTTTTAACTTTGGGTTTAACGAGTGATTATTATGGACTTGGGTTTGATTTTCTCGTTAGACTCGCTTTAACGGCCATATTATTCACTCCGGGTATAAAGCAGGTTAAAGTGAATTCTAAACCCGACCATTTAATCAGCATTTTTTAAACTCGAAAAATGAAACCTATGTTCAGAATATTCACTCCAAAACACTTATTAAACCCGCTGGATTAAAGATGTATTTAACCTGGATTTAAACTAGTTTAAACTCGTTTTTAAATCGTTTTAAACATACGTATTGTCAAATTTCACCGAAAACTACAATTTACATGTGTTTACAATTTTTGTTTTTTTTTTGCTTGTTGATTGTACTCTTCGTACATGTCACTCGAAATTCATTTAAAAGTGAGAAAATTGATGTGATTTGCATGTATTCATTTATTTGTTTGTTTGTATGAATGCAATACGACGTCTATTACCATCCAATTCCTGTCCGATTAACGAATGCAGACGCCAAAATAACGAGGAGGACAGTGGTTCACCATCTGCTGTTCTATCAGCTCTTCCAGATATGCATCTTCTGACGATGAACACATCAACAGGTCCGTTCGCGTACACTCTCTAAATACCGAATTTTTACGAAAAGTTGCGAATTTTTTTACGTAAGAAAAAAAGGAAAATAATTTTCGTAGTTTTTCACGGAAGAGCGCTCTCGAGAGAGTAAGAAATTTCCCCATGCTACGAATTTTAGCCCAAGGAATTTCTTTCACAGATTTCACAAATCTGTCCAAAACGGTGTATGTGTATGTCATTTTCTTTTGGCTTGTTCCTTCTTTCTTTCTATCGCGTACAATTGGGTTTGAAGTTTGACGTTTAAAAAGTGGTCAACTTTTGTGGTTCAACGCGTTCGTTTACTTTTTCGTAATTTTACCCCTCTCTGAGAGAATTTTACCCCACTCGTTGAAATTTTGCAAACTGCATATTTTGGTGCAGAGAGTACGCGAACAGACCTAATATTTCATCAATTTCATGAATGAAATCTACTTTGTTTTATTGGTTCTTGCTATTTCTTATATTTACTTCACATTTCCTGCCTCCTGCGAACAAAGGAATGTCAAATGTGACTGGAACAAAAAGAGTCAAAATTATAAAATTGTGTTTTAATTCGAGTTAAAGTACTTAAACTGGTCTCCGGAGGCGTTTAAATTTGATCGGGTTAAACGCCAGCCAGGTTTATATAACTCGGTTTAAGTTCTGGCTTAACGAGTGAATATTATGGACTTGGGTTTAATTTTCGGGTTAAACTCGCTTTAACCCGGATGTAAATTTTAACCCGGGTTAAAGTTATTGAATAATATGGCGGTTAAAAATAAAAATACAAAAAAAAAAATGCATTGCTTAGGTGTTGGTAATTCCTTAAGGATATTTACGATCAAAAGTCGACCGAAGCCAGAGGTCGCATTTTGTTTTAGTCCATATGCACACGTTATTTCTATCAAATATATCAGAGCGTGACCACACCAACGCCAAAATGTGGTTTGGCCTTGAATTTGTACCATCGTTATATTTCCTGAAGAAACTGAAAAGAGATTAGCACATGCTGCTATCAAAGTTACGAACATGAAAAAACCAGCAATGAAATTTGCTTATTTCATAGTCAGACATGAATGAAATGCAATACATTTCACAAATGTGTATTGTTTTCGTTTTCTTTTTTATTCTTTTAATTTCCCTTATTTCGTTTGGTTTTTAGTTCATATTCATAATTGCTTTTTTTTCGTAGATATCTCTTATTGTAATAAATAAGAGGTCTCTCTCAATATTATAAATATAAGAGAACATAATACTATAATTGCCCTCGTATATTATTATTATATAGGTATATTATTAAAAATGCAAAAATTTAACACTCTAAACTTGGTCATCATGACCATGCGACAGCGCCACTGACGCCTACCGCCTACCGACGCCACAGCAAACGTCAAATTTTCAAAATGTCATCCGCAGCTAGAAAAACCAAGCTGTCAATTCCAAATGCGCTTTTTCAGCGGTGGAAAGCGTATCGAGTTTAGTGAAAATTACGCTTTATTTCCATTTGTTCGTCAACTCCAAGTGTAAAAATAAAAAACAGATCCAGAACAATGTCCAATCAATTCGTTGACTGTGGGTCGTTCCGTAAGTGCACTTTCCCCTCAAAATCTAGCGAAATAAATCAATTTTTTATCGCTTTGTTTACTCTCATCTAGAAAATACAGAATTTAAATGGACACATTCAGCAAATTGGCTCCTTATCAACAGTTACCTTGAAATGAAGGAGCGATTCCGCGATCCAGGTATTCGCAAGAAAGATCTTTGGTTGAGAATAGCTGATAAATTCCGTGAAAACGGCTACGATATCCCACAGGAGGTGCTGGACAAGAAGTTTCGGAACCTGAAAGCCACCTACTACCAAGTAAGAGAGTGACAACATGATAGTTCTATCTTGCCTTCATATTTACTGCTGCACATGTTTTGTTTGTTTATATTTGCACCGTCGTTTTTAGGTGAAGGAGAGGAAGCGTCATTCTACAAATAAACAAATCAAGTGGGAGTATTACAAAGTTTTCGAAGACCTATTACAAGACGAAGACGTTCCAGCTTCATCTATAGCTATAGAAACAGTTGTACAAGAGGATCCGCGATTGGCCAACTTTCGCTCATCGGTTTATGTACCTGTGGTGAGTAAGATTTGGAGTTTGACTTAAATTAATTAGGGTTAAGATTCGGGTCAGGTTTTGCGCTACAGTGTTCAGAAGCATCCTTTTAACTAAATCTTAATTTTGCTCTCTTAATATAAGGAAGATGTACAAGCTGTCGACCGAAGACTACAGTTCAAAATGAGCGTTTCTCCATGTGTGCCCGTATGTAAAGTCGTGCATTTACAGTTGTATATGTAGGTGCTTTGAGTAGGGTTATGAGGTTTACATCAAATCCTAGGCACCAAGGTGGTCCCATCGTCGTTCCCAAGGAACCTTCTCGCAAAAGACAAACCAATTCCCCCCATACACTTCCCCCTACAGAACTTGAAAATGTCATTGTTGTGGTTCAAGGAACTTGCATCTTTTAGATTGGCGAAAAAGTATCTTCCAAGGTACTTTAGCATTGTGCTGGTAATGCCTTGACATTCACAGAGTATATGTATGTCTTATGTCCTCTGAAACATTTACCTGCAAGCATCCGTATTCGATAATCATACAGGGTTATCGTGAATAAATTTTCCCTTGGAATTTTTCCCCCGAACAAAATTTAGGTATCTTTAAAATAGAGGAAATAATTCCGCAGAAAATAAATAGGTATCATGAATGCTAATTCAGAAGCATTTTTAACGCATTCGCGATACTTAAATTTTCCCCGATGATTTTTTTCCCTATTTTTGAAGATACCTAATTTTTGTTCGGTGGAAAAATTCCGAGGGAAAATTTATTCGCGATAGCCCTGATAGTCTCATAGCAAGTTTCCTTAGAAGACAATACTCAGGGTATTTCTATCGCTGTTCTTAGCCGGGTCCAAGTGTTAAAGTGGTAAAAGATATAGAAAGATCTCGAGTGCAGCCGTCGGCGTTGTGTGTAAAGCACCCGTATTGGCAATGCAGGCTGTTCTTTGTACCATGCCCAACATATTCCATGTTTTTCGTATTCTATACCGTCCTTTACACAAGAGCCTCGTACGTAAGAATGGGTCTGACTATCATGATGTATAGCCAGTGCATACTTGCGGCTTTAGGCCCCCTTTTTTTTCGCCGTCATTTTACGGATGAAAAGAGCATTATGAGCCTTGCATGCTCTTTCCTGTATATTTAGTTTCCTATCTAGCATTGTACCAAGATATCTAACGCGATCTGAAAGGGAATGCTCCATCGCTGCTAGCTTAGGCAGTTTAAAGGGTGGTATCTTGTATTTTGTGCTGAAGAGTTTCTATTCTGTTTTATATGGGTTGACGTGCAGTCCACACCCTCTAGCCCATTTTCCGAGACTATTAAGAGCGGATTCTACCATTTCACTTAATGTGTCTAGGAATTTGCGTTAGTACCTGGTCATTCTACAAGAGTATCGGGTAAAACCTATCTTTACCAGAAGTGTCGAAAATTGCACTCTTGTTTTTAGTCTAATAGATTAGCTCACGCTGATCACGATTCTAAAATTTTTTTTGGCGCTCACTTACTTATCTGGAAGATGCCAAATGTAGGCATTCCAACTAAATTGAAACACGACTTCTTTTATTTTCTCAAATGTTAACATTTATTGAAATAATTATTCGCTTAATGGCTCTGCCTCTATTGCGTTTGGTGTTTAATGAGGAAATAATTACAGAACCCGACAGAATAGCACAAATTAGAGAAAACTGTCAGAACCGTTTGGAACTGATAAGTATAAAACATATCTTAAAGCATTTTTCTTTCCCAGCTGTCCAAATGCTAAAATCACTCGAATTAACAAATATAAACGTAGTTAACAAAGTTATAGATGTGGAATGTCACTAAATACTTTTGCTTAAAATAATAAAGAATATAGTCACGTTCTAAACCAAATTAAGTACAAATTCAATTGATTTGGAACCTTTGATAAATGTGTTCTACCACGGGAGAATAAATGCAGAAAATCGTGTGTGTGGAATGGTTCGGAACTGAGAAGAAGAATTTTTCGTTAAACGCAAACAGCTGTAATTTTCTGTTCCGATTAGCTACTTTTTCACTCTTGAGATTTTCGCAGTTGAATTTCAGACCTAATTTCTGCATAAGCGCAATATTCAAACGCACTGAATTGTTCTGTTTCAATGCTACCTTGCTCTATTCTTCCTTCCGTCATTAGTTTTTCATTGTCGCTTCAAATGATATTCACCCTGATTGTCGTTGACGTTTGTCGCTTTTCGACGATTCTCGTTTTATTCATAGCTATGAACTGCTGACCATTAAACATTAAGCAATTTGCTTGTCGTGTAAAATACTATTACAACTCTTTCACAGTGAAAAAGTATGAAAATGGATTCGTGCTACATCTGAAGAGTAAAACGACAATCTTCGAAAAGCGACAAACGCCAACGACAATCAGGGTGATTGATTGTAATCTCAGGCTTGACTAAGATTCGGTCAAATCAAAATTGTTTCCTATTTTAGTATAAATTTATTCATTACTAACGATTCAACATACATTCAGAAATCGAATAGTTTATATAATAATTATTAGTTTACACTCAATTCATCATGACATATTTATTTTACATGAAATCATTTTTATATCTGTTTGCAAGGATGGTCGAAAAAGAAGACGAGCACCAAGTAAAACAAAATCTCAGAAGGAAACTATTAAAATTGTTGATATTGAGCCAGCTGTCGATGGTATTGACGATGAAACTATGGACACTAACGAAAAGACAAACATAAATGGGGACCACCGGTTTAAGGAAGTTCTGACACCTGTCGACGGTACAATAATGGAAGATTCTCAAGATGGGACATTTGAAGATGATGACGAGGAATATGAAGATGATGTTAGTGGAAATTACGATGTCCCATCATTTAGTAAAAAGAGTAATTCGAACCTTGAAGCCCGGAAGCTACAAGCTGAAACACGATACTTTCAGAAAAAGGCAGACTATTTTGAAAAGCAAACAATGTGTCTCGATGTACAGAGAAAGTTGATGATTCTGCAAGCGCACAAATTAAAACTTGAAATAGAACGAATGAGGAATGAGAAAAAGAGTGACAACTTTACCACTTAGTATATACATACCTATACATATATTGGGAATAGATTTGGTTGTCTATGTAATTTCAAAAGTAAATAAATTAAGAATCTTATATTGAACTGTCGTTGAAGTAGATTATCAAATTTGATTAAAAAAAACAAACATTGGCTTCCTAATTCATGCACCTTACTTATGCTCCGGTGTTTGGTACAACTTATTTTTTTAGGCAGCGCCAAGAAATATCTTATAAGTGCTCGTTAATTCTACCCAAATGTCAGCTTATTATACCCTCCAGTATGCTAGTAAGCATCTAAATAGGTAAGCATAATATATTTATATATTTCTTCTTATTATATAAACTTAATAATAATGGGTACATTAATATCAGCTATGATAGGTAATACATCCTAGAACTATGCAACACTATTTCTGCTCCAAATAAAATGATGGTAGAATAAAGATTCACGGAAATTTTTACGTTTGCTAATTTCGGGCGCCGTGGCGTAAATGGTTAGTGTGTCGGATCACTACGCGTGAGGTTCCCAGTTCGAATCCTACAAAACACCAAAAAGTTTTTTCACGGTCCCACCTCTCGCGAGCGTCTGACAAACATCCGAGAGTATTGTTGTCCCGAAAAAGCTTCTCAAATCGCCGTTCGGATTCGGCACTAAACTGTAGGTCCCTTCCATTCGTGCGAAAAATATAACGCACACAACATGAATGGTTGCGAGAAGCTAGGCCCTGGCACTTAATGAGCTGTTGCGCCAAATATTTATTTTTTTTTTTTTTTAATTTCGCTAAAATTCCCAAAGTAATATTTCCCACTCTCATTTCCATCCTTCGGAAAATAAAAACAAAGCAAAATCAAAAACTGAACATGTATCCTAGCGACAATTTCGTATCTATTTATGACTTGTTTTAGAGATACACACCCTGATTGTCGTTGGCGTTTGTCGCTTTTCGACGATTGTCGTTTTTTTAATAATAGCTACGACTTGGTGACTGTTAAACATTACTAAGCAATTTGTTTGTCGCGTAGAATACTATTCCAACTCTTTCACAGTGAAAAAGTTATGAAAATGGTTTCGTGCTACATCTGAAGAATAAAATGACAATCGTCGAAAACGATAATCAGGGTGACTGTTAATTAAGATACTCTAAACTATAATACGAATAGTTTTGCTTTAAATTTTATTTTGGCCGAAAAGAAACGGTTGTTTCAGAAATAGATACTCACGCTAATTGTCGTTGGCGTTTGTTGCTTTTCGACGATTGTCTTTTTATTCATAGGTACGACCTGCTGACCGTTAAACATTACTAAGCAATTTGTTTGTCGTGTAAAATACTTCTACAACTCGTATCACAGTGAAAAAGTTATGAAAATGGATTCGTGCTACATCTGAATAATAAACCTACTTAGGCGGTTTTTCATCACGGGGTACAACACTCTGCGGTACCACTTGAAGAAACTACGCCTGACGGAGGAGGAACTCTGCAGAGGCTGTGGTGACGAGGAGGTTTTTGAGGACACAACCCACTTCCTGTGACACTGCCCGAGTCTTCAACACCCCAGGAAAAAGTTCCTTGGTAAATTTTTCTTCCAGGATCTCGAGGAAGTCTCCGGCGTTTCAACGGAAAAGATGTTGAACTTCATCAAATCATCAGGGTGGTTTGTATGCAGAAATCAAGTAAGTGACTGAGTTAGTAGTTTTTAGTTTCATTGGCTAAGGGATTACTTTTTCCCCCATGGGTACCACAATGGGTCAACGCTGACCTGAGTGTGGCAGAGAGTGTCGCTCCCTCCAGCCCACATACCTAACCTAACCTAGGCGGTTTTACCTTGTAGCCACAGAATTATTCAATGGTGGATCTTTTAGGCATTTTGGGCCTATCCTCTTAAAGCTTTGAACATTTATTTGAAGTTGACAGTAGTTGTTGAATGAAATGAATTAAGTTTGTTATAGTGAAATTACTTTATCTTAGTGCAATAAAGGGGGTTCACATATCTGACAGACTTGGTCGGATGGATGCCGGACAGACCGATGTCGTTAGCGTTCACATTGTCAAACATGTCATCAGACTTTACTTTTCAATTGAATTTCAATGATGCTGGACAAACGCTAGCGATAAATAAAATTTTAGAAGAAGAAATCGATCTTTATACTCTTCACTTTTTCTCTTTAAGTCTCCGGTACACTTCTGTATATTTCAGAACATTTTTTTCAGAATTGCACATTTCGCAAACAGCCATTTTTTACTTCAGTTTAATTTTCCGTGAATAATCACACAGCGTGAATATCTTTTCGGAAAGATATGTTAGACCGTGTGAACACCCCTATACATTCTTTATATTAAGGCATAGCAATTTTTGTGTTTATTTCATCTATTTTAAAATGGTTTTAAATATATAATAATAATAATAATATATTGTAAAAATGTATTGAATAGGGATTGACGCGTTGCCTTCCAGTACAGAGTTTGGCTAAATTATCAAACACATTTCCAGAGATCAATGTTCTGAGTGGAGGGGTCCAGGAGGGGAGAGTTGCGTTGGAGAGGGAAAGTGGTGTTGTTTGGTGATAGACGAAACAACATTTTGTTATGTGTTACCAACTCCAGAGCTAGTGCATTGAAATGAAAATAATGCCGTTTGTCAAGAAATTGCTGCCATTCTACATGAAATGACCCGCCAAGTTATCAACAACTTTCGTAAACACCTACATCGTGTGCATAGTACATGTACATTATTCCATAACATAATCCCATAGAAGACCTATGAGATTTTTTGGACAGAAATATAAGAAAACGGAAAATCTATCTATATATAAAATTCAAGTGTGTACCTATGTTTGTTTATATGCTACGGACTCCAAAACCACCGAACCGATTGAGCTCAAATGTTCATGCAATCTTGGTCCTTCAAGTATTAGTCCGAGAGTGTTCCTGTGAAGTTTGGTTAAAATCGATCCACTACTTTAGTATTTAGTACTAAAAAAACTGTTCGCTAATAGATTTAGCCCCAGGCGATGCCTGACAGTTGCTGCCCCAGCGCCTGCCTGCCAGTTTTTTACTTTTATGGCGCAGCTACGCACGCCGGGTACCCGCTAGTATATATAAAACTCAATGTACCTATGTTTGTATCTATGCTATAGACTCCGAAACCGCCGAAAGGCTTGAGCTCAAATTTTCAGGCAATTATAGTATTGGCTCAAGAGTGTTTCTGTGAAGTTTCGTTTTTCTAAATCGGTCTAGCAGTTTGCCCACAACTGTATTTTTAGTGAGACAGGTGTGCTACTATTTACTGTCAGGTACCCGCTAGTAATATATAAACATGAAATACACTGCTTTAACTGAAGAATTTGCCAAAAGTTTGTCTGATGTTACTACCTTATTAATTCTGTTCCTAAGGCTTTTCTTTCCGGCTAAGTATCAACTAACCGTTTGCTTTTTATACCTAGGTAAGGTGACAAAGTGTTAATATTTTATGTGTATACTAACTTTTGACTGCATTTATTATGTGATTTCTCTTTTCATCGTGAATACTTAATGAATTTCTTTTATTTTAAACTATAATGCGGTGAATAATTAAACAGTAAAACAAAAACTTTATTTTTATGTTGAAACCATTTCTCTTATAACTGGTTAAATAGCTCAAATTAACATCTGCAGTAGTAAGTATTAGCTGTATACACATTTTTGACTCTCACTCTATATATGTATATAGTATGTACAATGTACATATATCATCCACTCTTTTTTTTAACCCAATTCATAAATACACATTTCCGTTAACCGCAAGATTAATTGAATGATCAATACAAAAAGGAGATTACAACGCAATCGTAAAAGCTGTACGATGGGAAATTGCTATACATATGAATACTACTAAATTTATAAACCTGTTAAAAAGGAACCTTGAAATTTTCTGTTTGATATTCTAAGAAATCCTGACATCAAACTAGAAAAAAATCATTAATATACTAACCTGCTCTCAATTTTGCTTATTTTATTTTGTAAACAATTTTAAAAAAAATTAAATTCTATGGAACTAGAAAAGGTTGGGGACGGAGATCACTCGAGCGAAATGCTATCAGCACTGAAGAGATTTGAAGATGTTTGCAATTCTTTAGAGGATGAGCACACCAAGCTGCTAGAACTGGAGAAAAGGAGGCAGAAGTTAAATGAAGATTTGGAACGCTTGCGAAATGAAATTAAAGAAGAAAAAGACTATTTCCGCTCGGCTATAGATGATCCATTGGTAGAAGAGTTACAAAATGTAAATTATAACAGTAGTAGTGAACACTTGAGCGAATTGGGGGAACCAATGAATCTTGATACTGGTTGGCGAATTTTCCTCATAAGTATCAGATAAGATTTCCATAATTTTTTGTCATTAGGAGCCATTAAGGAGTTTATAAAAAATCAGAGAGATGAACTTGCATCTCGAGAGCAAGAAATGGAACATATGAGAGGAAATCTGAAACAGTATCAAGAATCTTATCTTGGTGAACAGTTTCAAGACATTGAGCGACAGACAGAAGAAAGCCCAGCAGAATTTGGTGCACAATGTAGCTCAAAGAAACGTCAAATGATTGATGTGTGCAAGGATGACGATACTGAGGTAAAGTAATGTTTTGAAGATTGTTTAATAGGTAATTTGTAAAGCAAACAATCAGGTAAACGCATTTAACCCACAGAGCGATAGTTGTATTGCAATATATGTATTACTGCAAAGCTACGAAATATAATATCCGGGTTTAGATAAGGGTAATTCTTGTTCCATTTCAATGGCGCCCGACGCGTTGTTCCTCACGTTGTCTTTGTTCACAAATTTGAAACCATGAAGCGAAAAAGTTTTGTCAAGCAAAGGCTTGTGGTTGTAATTATGCATGGTCTGCTCCTTGATCACTTCCTTTGGCGTGGTTTAAAACTCGCTGTTAAGAGAAATTCGGTCTGGCTCAAAATCCATCACAGAAATATTTCTGCATTGCCATTGGCTGTGGCAGGGGCTTCCATGCTTTGTCTCTTTATAGCAGGGAACCTTTTCGTATGTCAGTTCGTTTATAAATGAATATGTCCATGTATCTGTTAGCTCCAAGTGTGCATCTAAGTGTGGTGCATTCTAGTCAAATATCGGAAGTATTCAACCGATCTTGAGCTCTTCCATGTGGAATCGCGAGTCACAGATTCTTCTAGCGTCTTTATATTTAATGCCCATGCCTCGATTAGAACACATTTCTCTTCGGGTATACATTTTGATCTTGTATGTATAGATTAAGATGTATAAGGTAAAATAAATTGTCCTCTGATCGCTTTTCAATCTTTTTACGTCTTATTTTTTAAGTGTATAATTTTTTATTTATTTACAGATCCTAAATACGGCGGACATCGATTATGATACCAGCGATGATGAATAAATCATAAAAATAGGATTTGTTTTCCAGCTTCTAAATGTTTATTCCAAAATAATAGAAAATATATATCAACATTGTTCTTCAACAAACTGCTTAAACGCTTTATGATACTGTTGAAAATCCTTAGTAACGTCTTCTAAATCAGACTTTTCCAAATGCTCAATAAATGTTTTGTAGATTTGCCGTACTAGCTGTGAAATTATTCGGTTTACAGCATTATTCAACAAGTTTTCTTGAAGTACTTACCTCCCGAATCCGTGGAGTACCATTGTGTGTCGCAATAGCTTCCATCAGAATATTAGGAAATTGTTCAAAAAACTTTAACAAATTTATATTCATAACTTCGACAGTTATAATATACAGACTTGTTAAATAGCATATATGGAATCGCTGCAAAGCAAAAACAAACTTGTTAGAACTGAAAAAGAGCTAAACAAAAATCAAGCCGACTAAACCTGAAGCATCTTCTCACACATCGACGAACTCTCCAACATTTTATGCGACTCTCCTACAAACAGTTTGAGTATATACAGTGCCCATCGATATGATGCGCATGAAGAGATTTTACTGCATTCCAAACGGAATTTCTCAAAGTCTTCACTGGACAGGGAATCATAATCACGTACGAGAAACTCTTCAACTTCTTTGCGATTCGGAGTAAAGCGCAGAAGAACTTTTGGGATAAAGGACAACAGACAAATGATGATGTCTGACTTTGTGGCGTGCTTTAAGCTTCCCAACAGGTTCTCCATCATCTCATCGGTCATGTCCCACTGCAATCAGAAATTAATGAAATAAATTGAAAGAAGACTCCAATAGCTCAGTCAGATTTACAAATGAAATAGAATTAATTATACGACGACTGATCATCTCCAATTTGATAGAGGATAAGTATTTTCAGCATTTTGCGGCAATATTTAGAAATAAAATTGTGTCTGTTGTGATAATTATGGATATGTTAGATTATTTAAAGACAATTCATATTCTTATAATCTTTTTTCAGATTTCTATCTGAATACCTTTTAAATGTTTATATACGTTGCGGGTGTTAGAGAGGATAGACAGAGAGAAAGCTTGGTGTAGTTGTTTGGAACTCAGGTGTTAGGTTTCATAAAAACTCCAGGGGGTGCTGCCCAGAGAAGTGGGCAGATTTGTTTCGATATTTCGTCTTTGCAATCCTACTGGAGTGGAATATCTTGCAATACTATGGGTATTGTTGGCACAGAAATTGCAAGCCTTATATTCGGTTTTCTGTCAGCTAACACGTGAACCGGATTTTCCATGTGCCGATTCCCACTCTTCCAATATATATTACAGGTCTTTCGAGTCGTCCGTAGTAAGGACAATGTCATCCGTGTACAGGATGTTCGACGGAGGATGGCGTAATTCTGCCTTGATATGCAGATATGCACATATAAATTTACCATTTCTTAAACTATGGACATACGCTCCTAAAACATTATTTTAATTCCCTACAAAGCGCATTTATATCACTCAACGCGATATTTCATTTTAGACCGTTGATATTAATATGATGACAAGTAAGAATATAGGTAGGTATGTATCTAATTGGAGATTATCAGTCGTCAGATTATTTGACTGGACTACAAGTTAAACGTACATCCCAGGAATCAGTGTCGTCATTAAAGTCCAAGCAGTCGCAAAGGCATTTCCACACGGCATAGGTACCCTCAACTGTGTCCACCGTGCGGACACTATTAAGGACTGCATCGAAGATGACCTCAGGGATGTTGACTTCTTTAAGTTCTGTAGCATCCTTTGGAAAATGTGGTTAAGATGAGGACAACTCGATATATAACAATATGCTTACGGAATGGCTTATAATAATTTGGAATATTGTTGTGCTCAGTTCTTTGTAAGTCGTCAAATGACACTCGCGCAAGGTGAGACCCACAGACAGAGAGAAATTTGCCCACTTAGACGAGAGCTTGCGCCCGGCTGACACATGCAACTGAAAAGGATTTGTAACCAAATGCAAGACAAAGCTGTGATAGTATTCTGTACCTCGAGAAATCTTGCAAACCCATGGATTGTCCCGATATGACGCTTCCAGACGACCGCCTTTAAGTACTGCGTGTATTCTTTAAGTATGTACTCCTCCACCTCTCTACTGGTTCCTAGGATTTTGTGAAAGTTTTTTTCTAAAAATTTATTCAGAATCTCAAGAAAGTGTTCGTTTTGAGTCTTGTACAACGTATTGTGAGCTGTTATTTCGCTGATGAGCATTAAGAGTCTGCCTTTAACCTAAAACAAGGGATAAACGAATTAGTGCCGGTGAATCCTAAGGCAAGTCTCACCTCTAAGGTCCTCTCACTGTCCTCTGTTGAGTAGAGCACCTCATCACTTTTGTGGATGAAATCGAACAGCAAAGGTAGCTGCTGATTCAGCAGCTGCCGGTGCTCATCAAAGTGGCCAGATTCAATAGGGCTGTTGTCTAGGTCTACAGTTAAATCTGGCACTGAGCACGAGGCAATGAGATCTTTTGCGAGAGCCAATTTGTTTTCCATTGGGTAATGTGCACTTTTTAACTTACTCAAAAGGAACAGAAATGTGTCACTAGTGTCATATATACACTCCTAGGAATTGGCTAAATCATTTTATTGATTTAATCGTTTAAAATGTGTAAATTTCAGGGAATATTCTTATCCGAACCTTAGACTTTTTGTTTACCTGTGGAATGAAATGTCATACGAAGAATAGACAGACACCAGCCTAAGTGAAGCCAAGTTTCGTAAGGAAATTTTGAGTTGTTTTCGTATTAACTAAAGCAATTTCTAAAAAAATTCGAACTTAAGAGATGCTTAATTTCCAATATGAATTCAACGAAAAAGAAGGCTTACTTACTTATTTAGGTGGCGCTACAGGTTAGGGTGAACCTGGGCCTTAACCAGCAAGCCTCTCTATTTAGCTCGGTCTTTAGCTAATTGCCTCTAGTTGCGCACTTCAACTTCGTCGAGGTCCCCTTGAACTTGTGCGCATCACCTACTGCATCGTCCTTCCAGGTTAGATTCGAAGACTCTGGAGGCCAGAGCATTGGTGTCCATTCGCTCTACATGTCCTAACCACCTCAAACGTCCAATACGCGTTTTTTTTATTAGATCGATGTCGCTGTACAGCTCGTATAGTTCGTCATTAGCCGTGTTTTGTTTTCTCCGTGAACTGGTTCAGTTCATATTTTTACACAGGATGCAAGAACAACAACCACCATGCCAACCATGTCTCGTCTGCGCGGGAGCTTTCCCGAGTACGCCTGGCTCTGCTCTAGACGCTTTGCTGAACTTACCTCCACTTGATACTTATATCATGGGTTGCACTATCAAAGCCATCCATCCTCTTAGGCGGGGCGGTTTTTCGTATACTCCACACGGGAACTTTGATGAACTTGAGCGACACTTATCTTACAACTCCTGTCTTATGGATATGCCGTCTGATGCAATGACACCAGAACTCCAGCTGATGCGCAAATTCAGAGTCGACTTTCCTTGTGTCCAGGACTGGCTTCAGTCAGAGTCTGAGCCGGGAATGGAATATAGTCCTATTTTCACGGATGGTTCCAAAAGCATTCAAGGGTCTGGCGCTGGGGTCTTCGTGGAAGTCGACAACATTAGACTTCACTTCTCGTTAGGCAAATATACGTCTGCTTTCCAAGCGGAAACTTATGCAATCCTAATGGCCATGAACTATGTTGTGAAGAACAGGCGGAAGGGACGTAGCATTTGTGTCTGTAGTGACAGTCAGGCTGCGCTTAAGGCCTTGCTTAACCCGTTAACCACTACCAAAATAGTTCGCGAAACCAAAAACTCTTTGAACTCGGTCGCAAGGCTGAATTCTCTGTCTCTTATCTGGGTCTCAGATCACACTGGGATCTTGGGGAACGAGATCTCCAATGAGATTGCTAGACAAGGCTCAGAGGAGGGTTTCTCAGGTTCCGAACCCGAGTTGGGTCTCCCTGCGTCCTCGGTTAGGGCTTCCATTGAAGATTGGGTCTCTCACGAGCACAACTGTGTGTGGTATGACTCTCCGGGATGCAGGTTGACTAAACGCATGCTCCCGGACGTCTGTAAGAAATCAGCGGCATTCTTGCTGTCTCTTAGCAGAAAAAACTGTAGACAACTTATTGGCGTCTTGACAGGCCACTTCGCTTTTGCCAAGCACCTTAACGTGTTGGGCTTAAGTGACACTACAATCTGCGACGCTTGTGGAGAGAGCGACGACACCGCGGAACATTTTCTCTGTGAGTGTCCGGCCTTTGCTCGTATCAGGTGGCAGATCCTCGGTGCGGATGTGGTGAGTGCTGGCACTGTAAGCTCCTCATCACTGAAGTGCTTGCTTGGCTTTCTTAGAAAGACAAGGAAATTCCAATAAAATGTGTAAATCAGGGTTTGCTCTCTGGTAGTACAATGGACCAGTTGTGTCTGAGTGCTCCAGTTGAGCGTTTCCTATCCCGACAAAAAAAAAAAAAATAAAAATAATAAATGCCAACCATGTTTGAAAAATTTCCTATTAACTAATTAACTTAAACTTCTTGCAAATCTACTTTGACTTGATGAAAATGTTGAAGTTCGTCAGGAATGTACATCCCAATAGGGTGAAGAAAGTATCATTGAAATATTGTTGTTGTTGTTGTTGTTGTAGCAACTATGTTGATTCGTATGGTTCAAACGTTAAGATGGTGCAGGTGGGTTGTCATCAGTGAGGTCGAGGCCCAGGAAAGCGGCAGCTTCGACTGGGTGAGTCCATAAGGATCTTGGTGTAAGTGTTGTGGGATGCGACGGACAGCTGAACAAATGGGCGGTGTTATGTGATGACGAGCCACAGTCTGGGCATTGATCAGTGATACTGTCGCGTAAGCGGTGCATATAATTGTTCAGCATGCAGCTCCAGCCGGATCGCAGTTGGGCAAGTGTGGATCTGGTGCGTCTAGGAAGATGATCTTCACTATGATGTATCGGTGGAGGACGGCCGCCTAGCACAATGTTAGTCTGGCGGTTATCAAGCGCAGTTTGGACAGCGTGTTGATGAATAGAGTTCAAAGCCAGCTTGTGAGACGCTGGGACAAGTGGTGTATGAGTTATAAACTTATTAACCTCTTCACGGTATGAACGGATGTCAGATCGAATATGCCTCGGAGGTGTAGGGAGGCTGAGTATATCTCGGTTCGGGTGATCGGGACGATTGCAAGCCAGTAAGAACTGTTTCGATAGAAGTTCGTTATGGTCTTTGACTTTGAGCAACTTTGTTTCCTGATGTAGGTGATCTTCATGGGACATGCGGTGACAGCCTGTGATAATGCGTAGAGCAGCATTCTGGCTTGTTTGGAGTCTATGCCATTGAGTATCACTGAGGCGTGGGGTCCAGATTGGTGCCGCATAGTTGAGAACCGATCTTCCGATTGCTTGATATGTGGTGAGGAGAGTTTCTTTGTCTTTCCCCCATGTGCTACCGGCCAGAGATTTTAGGACCTTATTCCTGGACATAACTCGTTCACTGACATTTCTAGAATGATTAGAGAAAGTCAGTAGGCTGTCAAATATGACTCCTAGAATCTTTGGGCGGTTTGTTGTCGGGATCGCCCTGCCATGTATCTCAATGTCGAGTGGTAGGTTTACCTCTTTGGTCCAGGTGGTGAATAGGGTGGATGAGGATTTTTCTGGGGACAGCTTGAGATTGTGACTGGCAAAGAAGTCTTCCAATTCATTAAGGTAGGCATTGATGTTACGGCAGATTGAGCGGATGTCCTTTCCTGAGGCGAGAATGGTGCAGTCGTCGGCATACGATACCAGTTTGACTCCGGATGGTGGTGTAGGGAGTTTCGCCAGGTAGTAGTTAAAAAGGATCGGGGAAAGGACTCCTCCTTGAGGAACCCCTTGCTTGACCTTCCTCAATTTCGATTTACAGTTGCGGAATTCAACGAAGGACTGTCGGCCATTTAGGTAATTGGCAAGCCATCGTTTAGTGGAGTTTGAGATTTGTGAGTCTAGGATGTCTTGAAGTAGGATTCCTAGGTCGACAGTATCAAATGCCTTTGATAAGTCAAGTGCAACTAGAACAGTGCGATCGCATGGTCGTTGTTGGTTAAGACCTTGTGTGATGTGAGTCGTGATCTCGGAAAGGGCTGTTGTAGTACTTCGCAATTTGCGGAAGCCGTGTTGGTGGTCGGCTAGCTGAAATTCAGAATGAAGCTTGGGTAGTATCAAAGCTTCGAGTATTTTCGCAACTGGAGAGAGAAGAGATATCGGTCGATATGAAGTACCTTCTCACGGCAATTGGGTCTACGTCCCGGAATCGACCCAGGAATTTTCCTGGCCAAAGATTGTCAACAATTCAACTACAACATTCGTATCATTGAAATATTCACACCCCTTGGTGAGATGATAACCGTACTCCGGAGATGAGATTATTGCGCTGCATTCCAGGATTTGAAAACGAAGTTTTTGGATATGCAAATTGAGTGCTAAATTTTACTTTCCCATATTAATAAATTAGATTCGGTGCAAATACGATATGTTGCTGGTACTTATTCGTTGTATGCTTCAAAAAGAAAGCTATTTCTTATTTTTCCCATTTTCGGGAGCACTTGCAAATGTTACTTCCCCTCCAGAGTAGTATTACAAAACTCTCGGACCCAAAATGCAGCTGGTACTCGAAAAACAACGAATATAGTTGGAATTATAGTGATTACCAACCTCTGCCATATTAATATGCTATTAAATATTCATTTTCACTGCCCGAAAATTCGTACCTATCCTATGAACACACCCCTCACATTTTGGAAAGTATTGCATCGCATCGCACGTCTGCCGTATTAGAAGTTGCCATTCAACTGACGTGGTAGAAGCGGCGAAAAGTTGAAGAGTTGTCAACTACCTAGTGGAAGCCACTTCTCGGGAAAATCGAAGCTTTTCCTCGTTAGCTCCTAAAATAAGCATTTAGTTCTAGTTTGGAGTATTCCAATTAAAAAAAAATCATTCAAAATGGGCCTTCCCGAACTGCTAAAATTCGATGAAATGATGAAGGACTTCAACAGAATGAACAAGCGGCAGGTAATTGTCTCACACGCTGCCATCCCGTTATTTGGCATGCTCCGCTAGCCAATTTGGCTACGTAAACAATATTCGAGAGTACAGAACCCATGTCTTATTAATTTGCAGAGTCTGTACCAGATCCTTAGCTTCGCTATGATCGTCTCGTCGGCGCTTATGATCTGGAAGGGCCTGATGGTGGTGACTGGTAGTGAATCTCCAATTGTGGTTGTACTTAGCGGCAGTATGGAGCCGGCTTTCCATCGGGGCGACTTATTGTTCCTCACCAACTACAAAGAGGAGCCCGTGCGTGTCGGAGAGATTGTTGTCTTTAAGGTCGAGGGGAGAGACATCCCCATCGTCCATCGGGTGATTAAGTTACATGAGAAGTAAGTCGAAGTGCTGTCTGTTTTGCGATTCTCTAAGTTCTGGGTTTCAGGAGTGATGGTTCAGTGAAATTCCTGACAAAGGGTGATAACAACAACGTGGACGACAGAGGTCTATACGCTCCTGGCCAGCTGTGGCTGACGAAAAAGGATATTGTCGGGCGGGCTAGAGGCTTCTTGCCTTACGTAGGCATTATCACAATATTTATGAATGAGTATCCTAAAGTTAAGGTGGGTTCAAGTCGCAGGGAGTTAAGAACAGCGTGTGCAACTTCATTTCTCTTTTCTCTTTCAGTGGGCAATTCTATCAATTCTAGCGATATTCGTTCTCCTGCACAGGGAATAATAGTGTGCTCTCTTCCGGCTTTGCGCAAGCAAGTAAAAAAACCATGAATATAAGCGTATGTTAGAAATTTGAGCAGCCAATAGAATATACTTTTGTGAATTGCATTCTTTTTTATAAACTTTCCGTAACTTAAGCGAGCGAACTGGGAACTCAGTGCGGGCTGTTCCCTGAGAACTGTTTGAAAAATTTTAAATAAAAAAAAAAGCGAAGAAAAGTTTTAATCATGTAGGTTTTATTATTTTCATATAACTGTCGGGTACGGCATGTTTTGCAGCTATAGATAATCTCGCATGGAAAAATAGTAAAATTTTGAGAATCCCGTAGCAACAAAATTTCGCAGCACAGAAAAACGCAGGTTGAGCCTTGAAATATCTCACGGCAGGACCGGTAACACTCCCCATAACGGCGCCCTAAACATCTGGAAGTGAGGGCGAAGGCTGTCCGGTGTATGAGTCGAAGAAGGTCCCATACCATAGTGTGATATCCTTTTCAGCCGCAAAAGAAACAAGCCAGCCAATAACTGTTTAGTTTGTTTTGATTATTAATTTAATAAATAAATTTTAATCATATTCCGCGGTAGAATTTTGTGCTGTGGTATTTTGTGACAAAAGCTTTTGTGATGCGGTATTCCGTGGGCAAGATTATTTGCGCAAGATTTCGTGGCCAACCCCTAACTGTCGCCAAAAGTAAGTACGTTAAAGGTGTGAAATGCACCTGAATAACGTTTATCAGTAGAGAGGAAAATTATACTTTACTCACAAGTGTTAATTAAAGATGGAACATATCGTTAAAACAGTCCTTTCTATTTTTGGTACAGTGAAGTAATTTAGAATTTAAACAAACATTGATTGAGAATAAAGATGTGTATTTGCGGTCGAGGGGACTGTAACTATGATTATCAATGTTGGAAACTAGTCCTAATAAAATGCATTTTTCATTTTTGTTTGTAGATAATTATGGAAGAAATGACAGTCAAGCAGCTACAGGCAGAGTTGAAGAGTAGAAACTTGCCAATCAGTGGCTCGAAGAGAGTTCTACTTAATAGGGTATTACTCTTCGATAAAGCGCAAGGTGAACTAGGAGTTCCGCAGGTTGCTTCAAACTCAAGTGAAACCACAACAGATTTAACTCCTCAGTTCCAGTCTCATGATAGTAGTCAATAAGGAACACAAAACGTTATCGCAAGCTTTGATATGACTACAGTGGACGATGAAGTGCTGAGATCAAGAGAATGGACATAATTCAGGGCGAGAAAAAGTTAATTGAAAAAGAACGGGAACTGATCCGGAAGGAACGGGAACTAGATGAGAAGCTAAAACTTCTTGAAGCATGGCAGGGTGGTAATGCTCAACGGATGTCCAGGATGTACTGTAGTATCAATGATATTGCTGAGGTGCTACCAGTGTTTCACCCAGTCGAAACTTCTTCGATGACTGCGCAGCGCTGGGTGGATCGAGTAGAATGCTTGTCAAAAATGTATGATTGGGATGAAAGGGCGCTTTTAATGGCATCAGCTTCGAAGATGCAAGGTCCGGCGCGATACTTTTGGGATACAACCTAAGGAGCATCAACTACTTGGACCCAACTCGCGGTGGGACTTAAGGCGAACTTTTCGCATCAGCATAGTGAGGTGGAGGTTCACCAGCAACTCGTCAAAAGGCACAGGAAGCCACAGGAGACCATCGAGAATTACTGTTTCGAAATGAACATGCTGGGTAAGAGGATACAACTGAGTGACAAGGCCATCGTCCAATACATTCTTATCGGGCTAAATGATCCACATATGACTTCAAGTCTGGCAGCGGGAGATTTTAAAGGCATAGCCGATCTCATAGGGAAAATAAAATGGTACGACAGCACCCGATCGAGTTCACGTCAAAGGTCGTCAACTGGGATCCTTAAGCCACTAAACGCTAATTACACCACTCGACCATCAACTAGTGGGCAAGCCAACTGGCAACCTCGTCCGATATATGTAGGGCAACGAAGTTCAAATCCGGTGACCTGTTACAACTGCAACCAAACAGAACATTTGGCAGGGCAATGTGCATATCCAAGGAAGTGGCAATGGCCGGAAAAGCGTGAGAACAACCCTCGCTAACCGAGTAAAGAAGATAAATCGGCAGATACAAAATATAGAATCAACGCTATTTCCAAGGTTTCCGGGGTCGACTGTTACCACAAAACAGTACATGTCCATGGAAAGCAATATGCTGCGCTCCTAGATTCGGGGAGTGAACAGTCGATCGCTTCTGAAGCTGTTGCTGCGGAGATAGGAATACCTTTAGAAAAATTTAACGCCAGCCTACATGGATTCGGAGGAGGAACGTGTTAGACACTGGGTACCGTATCCTGCACAGTTAGAATAGACGGAGCCCTTTTCCCGGTCGAGCTTTTTATAGTTGAGGATACATTTCTTCCAGAGCCAGTTCTCATCGGCAAAGACGTATTGGGCGATACTACTTGCGACATGCGAAAGCACGGGAATGACTTTGACAGTACACTGCAAGCATTTGAAATTGTTCCCGAGACACATGTAAGCACGTCAAATGCTTTATGTAGAAGTATTACGGCTGCTGATATACGAAGATTTGAATCCGGAGTCTTTGGTTAATCTTTTCAATGAATATCGTGGATGTGTTGCTTTAAATTTGAAAGAGTTGGGTTGGACTAATTTCATCGAAATGGAAATTGAACTGACCAAGCAAGAGCCAATAGTATATCATCCTTATAAGGTCCCTTACGCCAAGAGACAAGTTCTATCATCAATGGTCTCGGAACTTATGGACAATGGAATTGTCAAGGAGTCGCAATCAGATTATGCATCGCCAGTCATTTTGGTTAAAAAGAAAAACGGAGGAGATAGGATGTGTGTGGATTACCGGAATCTAAATTCAATTACAAAAAAGATTAAATTTCCAATGCCACTTATTAAAGGATAGCTTAACAACTTGGTGGAATATAAATATTATACTGTGTTGGATTTAGCGTCAGGATATTACCAAATCCCTATCAAGAGCGAACATACCCACTACACATCTTTCATAACTCCGGGTAGGTTATATGAATTCAAAACCATGCCTTTTGGTCTTGTAAATGCCCCATCAGTTTTTCAAAAGCTGATGAACACCATAGTACATAAGATGAGACCAGAAACTTTGGTGAATTATATGGATGATGTAGTGATTCCTTCTAAGTCAATTGAAGATGGCATGAGAAAACTCGACATGTTTTTAAAAATACTCAGGGAGGCACTTGACCCTAAACACCAAAAAGTGTTCTTTAAGACAGAAATAGAGTTTCTTGGACATGTGATCCAAAACGGTACTATACAACCAGGGAGCGCCAAAACTTTACCTGTGGAGAAGTTCGAAACACCAAGTTCAGACGCAAGTGGTATAAAAAAGTGCCGGATGGTAATTGACTACCGCAAGTTGAACGACTTGACTATTTCAGACAATTACCCCCTACCCAACATAAACGAGATCCTCGACCAATTGGGAAAAGCCAAATATTTTTCAACCCTGGACTTAACGTCTCTCTTTCACCAAATCCCAATGGACGAAGAAGACATCGAAAAGACGGCATTTAGTACTCCATACGGCCATTTCGAGTATACAAGAATGCCGTTTGGTTTAAAAAATGCTCCGGCCTGTTTCCAGAGATTGATGAATACAGTTCTGGCAGGTCTGCAGGGAATCAGATGACATCGTCGTGTACGGAAAGAATCTACAGGAGCATAATGAAAAATTAGTGGAAGTTTTCGAGCAACTGCGAAAGGCAAATCTCAAATTGCAGCCTGATAGTGCGAGTTCCTTAGGAGGGAAGTTTCATACTTAGGGCATGTTATCACCGACGAGGGAGTCAAACCCGATCCAGGGAAGGTAGAAATCATTAAATAAATGGAAGCACCAAACAACCCTAGAGGAATAAAGTCATTCCTCGGAATGATAGGGTATTACAGAAAATTCATAAAGAATTTTAGTAAAGTCGCTGAGCCGTTGAACAAATTGTTAAAAAAAGATGCTGAATCCATCTGGACTCAAGACAAAGAAGAAGTATTTAATAAACTAAAGAAATTAATAACAACATATCCCATACTACAGTATCCAGACTATGGTAAAACATTTATCATAACAACAGATGCCTCTAATAAAGGTATTGGTGTAGTCGAGAGAGCAACGGTAAAGATTCACCAGTACACTTTGTTAGTCGAACGCTGAACAAAGCTGAGATTAACTACAGCACGACCAAGAAAGAGTGTCTAGCCATCGTATGGGCTACAAAACAATTTCGACCGTACATGTACGGAACAAAATTTATTATCCAAACCGATCACAGACTTCTAACGTGGTTTTTCAAAGTAAAAGATCCTGGTAGTCGACTCGTGAGATGACGCCTCAAATTAGAGGAATTCGACTATACTATTGTGTATAAGAAAGGTAAGGATAATGTTGTAGCCGATGAACTTAGCAGGAATGTTAGAATACCAGAAAAAGAAAGAAGAAGAGGGCATTGAAGTTAATAATGAGGTTAGAGAAAATATAGAAAATAATAACGAAATCACAAATGAAAGCAATTTGTTAGAAGAGAATAGGAACATAAGAGATGATAGCATAATAGAGGATATCGAAGACAACCAAGAAGACGACGTTATATCGCAAAATTAATCTCCTAGTGATAGAGAAGAAAATGTTTCAGATAATAAAGAAGAAGTATTCGACTCTGAGAGAGGACGAGCCATAATAAAAGAGTATCATGAAAGACTGTTAGGAGGACATACCGGAAAAAAGGCAACTTACACAAGAATTAGAAAGAAATTTAAGTGGAAAGGTATGCAGAAAGACATAGAGTATTTTGCAAAAATTGTCCTCAATGCCAAACAGAAAAGGTAAATAGAGTTCCTACAAGGAACCCCATGAAAATTGTTACGTCAGCGGATAGGTTTAGGTAAGTTTATTCCATTAAAAATCAAAGAGATTAGCACTGTCGCTCGTGCAATAATGGAGGAATGGATAGTGAATTTTGGAATGCCCAAAATTATTCTATCTGATAACGGCCTACAATTCTGTTATGGTCTTTTCAAAGAATTCTGCGAATTGCTCGGTATCAGCCACATAACAATAAGCGTGGCCTATCCACAAGCCAATGGGAGCGTAGAAAGATCCCATTGTAGGCTGTTAGAGTATCTTAAGTCCACATGAAGGGAACTAAACCAACTGAAAGAATGGCACAAACAAATGCCATATGCAGAATTTTGCTATAACACCACAGGCTATACGCCTTAAGAAATAGTACTCGGATTCGAAATATACAGACCCAGCGCGGTAGACACAGTTAACGAGACAACCATCTATGATCAACTATGATGAACTAAAATCAAATCTCTTTGAAAAACAATAAATCGTTAAAGAAAATACAAGAAAATGCAGGCAAAAATCGAAATTAAGGTATGACAAAAAATTAGGCAAATCAATAGAATATAAAGTAGATCAAAAGGTAATTATACGAAATGAAAGAAAAGGAAAATTATTGAGTACATATAAAGGCCCGTTTCCCATTCTAGAAGTACACGATAATCACTTCGTCGTAAAACTTCAAAACAAGCAACAGAAATTTAACAAAGCTAATGTCAAACCCTATTTTTCAGGATCTCGTGCGTTTGCGCGACAAACGCAGGGAACTTAGCCATAAGAGATCTTCAGAAACATACCTGGATATACTTCAACCACATTGGAAATGGAAAAGAATCAATAGCACATTTAGATATATACACCCCTATTATGGTTAGCGAATCGAACGTTGGACTCAAGTCGAACTGTCAGCGAATTGCTTCTGTCGTGGTATCGCTGTTAGCAAACATTTTCATTCGATTAAAGAATAAGTGCTGACAAAGGAAGAAACAATTAAATGCCATCTGTGAAGTCTATAAAGCGACAGAAGTAATTCGCCGGGAGGTTTGACTTGAGTCGAACATTCGATTCGCTAACCATAATAGGGGTGATAACCATTCTGGAGCAGACAAGTTTTAACATTAGAAATGTGATTAACTCAATAGACAACCTTTGTATAGAATCTAAAACAGAGTGTAAACAATTTCAAAAATCAGCGAAACAAGAGATAGCTAAAGCAGATCATAGAATTGGCATAATTTCAGGCATAGTAGGAAAACCGAAAAGAATAAAACGAGGTCTATCTAATATAATAGGTTCAGGCCTTAAGGTCTTATTTGGAACGATGGACAACGAGGATGCTGAATATTACCCGACAGTAATTCAGAGCATAGCCCATCCTGTTGGAAGGGATCAGGGTTGACCCACAGAAACAGGTCAAGTATCTAGGTCTAACACTAGACAGGAATCTCCTCTGGAGAGAACATGTAGAAACTGTGGTAACCAAAGCCACCAGAGCACTTATGGTGTGCAGGAACATTTCAGGAAAGACCTGGGGTTGCAGCCAGCCACACTGAGATGGATGTACCTGATGATAGTAAGACCCATCATCACTTACGGGGCAGTGGCATGGGTTAACAGAACTAGACTAACCACGACGAGGACATCCCTCAACAAAGTGCAAAGATTAGCCTGTATATGTATAACAGGAGCCATGCGAAACTGTCCCACAGCAGCTCTAGAAGTGATCGTAGGGATACCTCCACTACACATAGTGCTAGAGCGAATCGCCAAGGAGACCATTTTAAGAATCGGCAATGAGGGCATCGGGAAAGGAACATGTATCGCAAATAAAAAGCGAGTAACCCTTCTGTTCTATTACATTGTAAATGCATTCAGATTTCCATAGAGAATAATATCATGATTTTCTTACATCCTTTTCTCAGTGAAAAATGGGAAACAGATCTACCATTTCACATAAAATATCGAAAATTGCATGCGGAGTTTTGTAATAAAATAATAAAAAAAATGTTTTTAAAAATCTGACCGATCATATTGCAGATACAATTTCTTTTATATGCAACAATAGTTGAACTGTAGGTCCCTTCCATTCGTCCGAAAAATATAACGCACACAACACGAGTGGTTGCGGGAAGCTAATGAGCTGTTACGCCAAATATGTATATATATAGCCTAATCCTTAATCAACCTAACCCAATTTAAAAGTTGTATTTTGAACAAATTTTCCCTAAGCGTACACAAGATAGCAAAATAACGCACCTAATGGTTCAGCGCTGCGATGGTATTTGTTACTTGAGACTACTGCACTATAGTATTTACCACTTTACTTGACTTTTTTGTTATTATTCTTGTACGTTGTACTAGGTTTCTCCAACAGCTGTATAAATTGATTTGTGCATAGAAATTATACAAAAAAGAATTGAGCAGTATTTAGCGCAATTTTGCGGTTTGTGTTATTATTCTTAAGTTGCAATGACCACATTGAAGAAAAGTTCATAGCACAAAAGTTAACCACAGAACAGAGAAATAAACGCGAAATGGCTAGATAGTAACATATGTACTTGTGTGCTATTGGGTTGCAGTTCCCTCCGACCTTCCTACCGACCGACCTACAAACCGAACATTTTTTGTTTCTTTGACAATGACATTAAGCGTTGGATATTTATCTGTGTCCAGCACTCCCCTTGGTTGGAGCATCAACAATTACTTCTGGCAAAAGTGCTGTACCACAACTTGATGGTGGCATTATCTCTTCGCGTATAAGATCAGAAATGTGTAGTAAGTATTTGTAGAATTTACAAATAGTAATAAATTCCATTGTTTTATTGAATAATGTGGAGGTAACCGATACCTACCACATACAAAATCCACTGAAAAGAAAACATAGGGCAAATTTGACACTAGATTTAAAAATTTTCAAAATAAAACAAATTTCAGGATAATATTTAAGGGCAACTGCCAAATAGTTTAAAATGTAGTAGATTGAAGAAAAAGTATTTACGTTTTGTAAGAGATGTGCTAAAAACTTGTTATTGGTAAATTTTGTTTTAAGTTCCACTGTATTTTTTATGCTGAATATTTCTTTAAATAGTCTTTAATGTTTGGTTATTAGTAAGGCCCTAATATTTTGTTCAATCAATCAAATTCTGTATAAAAAAAAGGTTTGATGACATTTTTCTTAAAATTAATCCTTTTCGATGTAGTGCCACTAGAAGTTTTTGATTAATATAAGTGCACAAACTCAAAACTTATGCATGAGATTGTATTTCAATTAAACTTTTAAATTTAAAACGCATGAGCTGTCAAATGGATCAACTAAAAAAACATCGGTGTAAAACATTTTTTATAAATCTACATTTCATCAAATTGTCGTACATTTCATTTAAGTAAATTCCCTTAATTCTAACGCGTCCTCTTATTTCAATAAGCCCTACAATTTGAGAAAGTCTGATTGCCTAAAATCTTATTATAACTAATATACTTATATATGTAAACAGTATGTAAGACATGTACAATACATCCATGCAAAACAACCAGTTTTTAGGACACAATACATGTTTTTCGCGAAGTACGTCAAATTTTTTTCGAATCAAAACCCATCTTTCTTAGCTTATAAATGTTAGTGGCGCTCTTAGACGGCATAGAATTCGGTCTTGCGAAAAGCGTAGAACCCGGAAGATCACATTATTTTATTTTCGGATAATTGTTTGTTGACACACGATCTTTTGATTTGTCGATCAATTTTAGCACAAACACGTTCATTAGATAGATTTAAAAGCTTTATATGTAATACTAGTTGCAGTTTTTAACAACCAAGCGGTAGCAATTATTCGAAATCATGATACCTGTTTCGCTGATTATTTTTCTAAACATAAAAAAGATTAGATGGAACGGCGAAACATGTATTTTAAACAAATCAAAGGAAATCAGCAGTGACACAGTAAAGTACTGGTCATCGGATCCAATAGCCAAGATAAACAATATGGGGTATATATCATAAGTTAAGATATGCTCGCAAGATATCTAAACTCTGATACTTACGTATATTTGTAACGTTGAGAAATGTATATTTGGAATTCTTTTAAAACATTCACCCTGTTTTATTTGAAAACTTATAACTTAGAATCTAAATTTTGTTTCCATTTTGCAAAAAAACGGCCGCTAATTTGAAAATTTTAAAAATGCATCTCCGTGTTTCTATTATTTGCCACCCATGAAATAGCACTTCACATTAAAGAAATACAGGGTGTCCGGCGGGAAGGTATACTACTTTGTTTGTTTATAATTTTTGATTAAATGAAAGAGAATGGATCTTATATCGACAAATGTTTTATTTAATGTCGGCAATTATGTATGGAATACAATATCAGGTAAATGTCCGCCTCTGCTTGTCTCACAAATGCGAGCCCTTTTGAGCACATTTTTCATTACATTCTCACACATTTCACGCGGTATTTCATTAATTTCATCACGAATATTTTGTTTGAGTTGCTCAAGCGTTTCTGGTTTGTTTGCATAAACCTTGTTTTTCAGATATCCCCACAAAAAGAAGTCAGGAGCAGTCAAATCAGGCGACCGTGGAGGCCAATCAACATCACCATTTTTTGAAATAACTTGTTGTGGAAAGAGGTCTCGCAGTAATTCCATTGTAATCCTGGCTGTATGCGATGTGGCACCGTCTTGTTGATACCACATGTTAATCAAGCCCAAACTGAATCTTAAATGGAAACAAATGCAAATCCTTGTGCAAAATTGTGGCCAAAGTTGTTCTTTGAAGACCAAGCTCCTGAGCACGGCGTCGAATTGAGGTTGATGGATTGTTTTGAACACTTCCTTGAACAGCAGTAATGTTTTCAGCCGATCTTGCAGTACGTTGTGGCCCATGCTTGGGCCTATCACCTACAGACCCTCTTTCTTCGAAATCATTCACTACACGATAAATAGTGCGTTTTGTTGGCACGTTGTTTCTCCCAAAAATTTCACGTAACTTTCTCATCGTCACAGTAATCGATGATTGATTTTGATAAAATGTTTTAACGATTAAACACGTTGGTTTATCGAATATTTTTCCATAATAAATTTGCCACGTGTCTACTTCACGACTGCCAAATATGAACCGTCAAGACTAATGTTTACCAAAATGCCCTGTTTACCAAATTACCCTGTACTTTAGTGTCCATACGCAAAACAATAGATTTTGTGTTTATCATTGAAAGCTACGTCTCTCTGATCTGCAGTTGATTTGTTTTAAATTTGTCGTTCCAAAAAAAAATAGAGCATCCCATTACCCATCGAACATTTATATTAAAGTATAAATACATGCATGCACTTATTTAAATTCAATTAATATTTACTGACAGTATCGGGGTATAATTACCATAAGATGTTTATTCGACTGTGCATGGTACTGATCCTGGACCGAGCAGAAATGTTCGGGTCAGAGCTATACGGATTCCGGGGGCTAGCAACATAATGAAACAGTTTGGATGCAATTTAAGGGTCGCGAGTTGGAACGTTGGAAGCATGACCGGTCGAAGTTACGAGCTGGAAGAGATGATGAATAGAAGGCGGGTGGACATTTTGTGTGTCCAAGAGACGAAATGGAAAAACACCGGGAATCGGGCGCGTTTCTTGGACGTTAGGACAAAAGATTACAAGATGTTCTACTACGGAACGGAAAAGGCTAAAAACGGAATCGGTATCATCCTTGCGGCAGAGCTACTTGGAAACGTCTTGAGCATTTCGAAGTCCAGCGACCGTTTGATGTCTCTCAAACTAGTAATACAAGGAGAGGTGTGGAATATTGTCAGTGCATATGCTCCCCACGATGGGTACAATCAGAGAGATAAAGATGCATTTTGGCTAGATTTCCACAATCTCCTTAAGGACATCCCAAAGGAAGAATTTCTGTTTGTTGGGGGAGATTTGAATGGACATGTCGGGAAATCAAACGAAGACTATGAAGACTGCCATGGAGGACTAGGATATGGCACCAGGAACCTTCCTGGTGAAGACATCCTAAGCATGTGCAAATCACACGGTCTTATCGTGTTAAATACCATGTTCATCAAACAAAGCCGGCACCTGATCACTTACAGCAGTGGTGGAGATGAAACTCAGATTGACTACCATTTGGTAGGCAGTTTCATGAAGCCTCGGGTAAAAGATTGCAAAGTGATCCTGGGAGAGGCAATCGCTCGACAACACCGTCTCCTGCTAACAGAAATTTTTATGAAAACACCAAAGAAAAGCAAACAAACAAGGGTCTCTGAGAAAATTAAGTGGTACAATCTGGACAAAGAAAAAGGCGAGGCTTTTGTTTTCGTAATGAAGAATTACCTCTCTCACACCATCAACGGAGCTGAGGATGAAGAGTGCAGAGCACAAAATATGTGGGATTCCCTACAGCGAACTTGCTTAAAGAAGGCCAAATCACTGCTAGGAGCTTCAAAAGGCCACCATCAACACGCCAAAGAAACATGGTGGTGGAGTGATGAAGCTAAGAAAGTGATAAATGAGAAGAAAGCGGCTTTCAAAGCTTGGTCAAAGTGCCCCTCTAATAATAATGACGAAAAAGCTCGCCTCGAAATGGAATACAGATGCTGCAAGAAAAAAGCGAAGAAGAAGTGCGCCCAGCTTCAAGCAGAGAGTACGGAGGGCCTGTATCGGGAGCTGGAGAAAATATTTTCCCCGGTTGCTGATGCAAACCAGGCTATCCAGGAGCTGCGAAGACACAATATGAACAAGAGTGCCACTATCTTCAAAATAGCCGCCCAAAGAAGGAAGAATGCTCAGGAGATTCGTTCGCCAAAGTTCATTAGCAATGCTCATGGCCAGCTTCTTGTGGATGACGACAAAATTCTGCAGAGGTGGCGGCAGTATTGTGAAGAGCTTTTGAATGAACAGTTTCCCCGGCTATACTTTCCAAGAGCCACCCCTAACTGTGAAGAAATACCCGACATTACAGTCGAAGAAGTTAGTGAGGCGGTCAAATACTCCAAAAAACGAAAAGCAATTGGGCCAGACGAAATGCCCTCTGAGTTCTGGAAAAAGATGGGAGATATCGGGTTCAGATGGCTCAGAATTCTCATCTCCAAATTCGTGAGAGGTGATCCAATGCCGAATGAATGGAGGGAAAGTTACCTTCTCCCTGTATACAAAGGGAAGGGTGATACGCGAAACTGTGATAACTACCGTTCGATCAAGCTGATGTCACACACCATGAAGATCGTTGAGCGGGTATTAGGTGGCCGACTGCGAAAAATAATACGGCTATCTGATGATCAGTGCGGGTTTGTCTCGGGTAAATCAACCACAGATGCAATCCAAAGTATAAGGATCATAATGGAAAAACATCGTGATTGTATTGGTTGACTTTGAAAAGGCATTCGACAGACAACCACGAGATCTGATATGGGTGGCGCTAAGACACCGAGGGGTTCTAGAAACCTATGTACAGATGATTATGGACATGTACGAAGGAGCAAAGACAAAAGTAAGATGCCCCGCTGGAGTAACCGAAGAGTTCCCAATCAAAGTCGGGGTACACCAGGGAAGCGTTTTAAGTCCTTTGCTCTTTATTACAGTCTTTGATTATCTGCTTGAAGGTAAAGTGATGGACCCCAAGGTACATCAGTTATTCTTTGCTGACGATGGAGCCATCATAAGTGAGGATCCTACATCCCTGCAACGAGCACTTGATGTGTGGGTGGACGTTTTGGAGGGAAATGGGTATCGCATTAGTTCAAAAAAGACAGAGTACTTGTGCTGCCCGTTCTCTGATCCACTCAGGCCTATTCCAGACATTTATTTGAATGGAACAGTGCTTCCCAAGTGCGAAAAGTTCAAATATCTGGGATCTATGATCAATAGCAAAGCAACTTGTGATGACGACATCAATCATCGTGTAAGCGTAGGGTGGATGAAGTGGCGAGAAAATTCCGCTATCTTCTGTGACAGAAAAATGCCCCCTAAGTTGAAAGGAAGGCTCTACACCGCAGTTGTACGTCCAGCGCTCACATACGGTTCACAATGTTGGACGATGTACAAAAAGTATGAGAGTAAATTAACGGCAGCTGAGATGAAGATGCTTCGCATGACAGCAGGAGTGACAAAGCTTGATCGAATAAGAAGTTCGAAGATCCGTGGAAGCTTTCACATCAAGGAAACCATCGTACAAAAAATAGAGCGTGACCGGCTCAGTTGGTATTGCCACGTTCAAAGAAGAGATCATTTGAACCCTGTTAAAAAGGCAATATCAATGCACGTTCCAAAGACATCGCGATGTAGGAAAGGCAGGCCTATAAACGCCTGGATCAGACAAATGCGACGACATCGGCATTTCATTGGCCTCAGTAACCGAGTGATCCAAAATCGGCAGGCCTGCCGATATTTTCTGAGGTCAAATAGGCGAACCCCACAGGCGGATCAGTAGAAATGCGGTGAAGTGGGAGGGTTGTGATCCCTTGTTTTCGGATCATGGCCTCGCTGATAAAAGGAAGAAGAAGAAGAAGATGTTTATTCGACCAGAACAACCGATAAACCATTTTTATAATACAATATACTCGTAATAGATAGTTACATTTTTTGATGTCGTTTGTCCCCGAGAATTGTAGAAAATAAATAACTTTTACTTTCGCACAAAAGAAAAAAGACTTTGCAGAGTAAATTTCTCACAAAGTGAAATTTTTTTACTGTAGATTCTACGAATGCTACAAATCAAATTTCAGGCGGGCAACAGTGCGCTTCGGCTCACTAACGTTGGTCTCTTCAGGACTAATAACATAGGACACAGCTCCATTCTCAAGGAATCTTTTCCCGGAATCCCTGACGAATCGGTCGATATACTTGGCACCTTAGACTTCGACACACCATACGAAGTACTGTATCCTATTAGAGAGGACTGGTAAAGGAAGACAGTCTCTGTCCACAACGAGATTGCAATATACACAGATGGTTCTAAGACCTGTGAGGGCATGGGGTCAGATATTTACTCGAGAGATACGAACCTACAGGTGGCCCTGAGACTTCCGGACACATGCAGTGTGTTCCAAGCAGAGGTTCTAGCTGTACTTAAAGCTGTGGAATTACTTGAGATGGGATCAATATCCGATAAGAATATCGCCATCTACATTGACAGTCAGGCTGCGCTAAAGGCGCTAGAGTCTTACGTTACCAAATCTGAGTTAATCAGGAATTGCCGCACAATGCTTAGGGCATTATGTACGCAGAACCGAGTCAGATTATGTTAGGTACCTGGACACTTCGATATCGAAGGCAACGAGCAAGCCGATGCGCTGGCTAAAAGAGGAGCGGGGCTCCCACGTAGCGATATAATTGGTAGTATTAAACCACCAGGGTGCGTGGCTAAGGGAATTATCCGGGATAAAATCATTGACACGGCTAATCTAAGATGGTCAGACTTAGATGGTCACAGGGTGTCTAAGGCCTTGTGGCCTGTGTTAGATCGCAGAAAATCTGGGGAGATAATTAAGTTAGATAGATCGAGGCTAAGAACAGCGATAGGAATACTCTCTGGCCACTGTCTCCTAAGGAGGCATGCCATGAGACTAGGATTATCCGATACAGATGTTTGTAGGTACTGCGATGACCTACATGTCTCAGAGGATATAACTCAGATACTCTGTGAATGTCAAGGAATTGCCAGGATAAGGCTAAAGTACCTGGGTAGATACTTCTTCGATAACTTGGAGGAGGTGAGGTCCTTGAACCATAACAAGGATCTCTTCAGATTTTGTAGGGAGATTAATTGCTTGGAGGATTGGGTTTAGGTCTTTTGCCGTGAAGGTTTCCTAGGGATCGCGATGGGCCCACTTTAGTGCCTAGTGTTTTATGACAACCTCATAACCCTACCTAATCAACCTAACCTAACCTTCTACGAATGCTGGAACTATTAGTTTTCAATATATTACATGGTCATGAAATTTGGGTAATGACCGAAAGAATAAGATCGCGGATACAAGCTGCCGAAATGAGGTACCTTCGCGGTGTTGCTGGAATAACTCGTAGGGATCGAGTGCGCAACACCAGAGTACGCGAGTCGCTCAATGTTGAGCAGCTACGTCACGTAGTGCGTATGCCCCCCGACCGGCTTCCAAGACGCGCCATGGTTGCCGTGCCATCAGGTAGGCGACTCCGCGGAAGGCCTAGAAGTAGATGGTTGAATCAAGTCCGACATCTCTCCTAGAGCCGCCTAGGGATTCCTCCTGATGAATTGGAGTCAATGGCGGAGGATCGAGAAGGATGGAGAGTCCACCGGAGCATCCTACCCCCGCGACCCTCACGAAGGAGGTAGGATGACCGCATTTTAATACAATACAATAATAATACAAAATAAATGCAGCAATTGGTTTTAATTACTGCGTAGTTAATTTGCACCTGCTACCATAATCAGCTACCCAGGGAAAGCATTTAAACTTTAAAATTATTAAATCGGCCTTCATTGCAAACAACGTGTTATAATTAGTGTTAACAATAACACTTCAAAACGGAAATTATAGACTTTCCTAATGTTATCAGATTATAATCTTGGCCCCTGGAGTTTTGTATCAAAACAAACCGGTACGATAGTGTCAACCTTATTTATTATCTTAAGTGTATTAAGTGTATTATCAATTGTTAATTTCTTGGTGTATTAATAAATTATTATAATAGCCTTAAATAACAATTTCAATTACAATGTCTTCAATATAAGACATTTTACGATAAGGTAATCGAATATGTGCTACATTAAGACAACTCAAGCCAATCAATGACGTTCTGTCACCCTTCCATCATAACTCTTTACTCACCATGCCAATGACAAACATCAAATCACGATGAGAAGTTCACCAATCAAGAATAACTCTGTTTTGCTTGGGTTTGAGGTTCTGTAAACAATGTTATCAGTTATTTCTTTGTTTTGAATTAGAGCGCTCTGATTTCACATCGAAGATATGGGATTATACTGATACTAGGTAAGTCCGTAGCAGATGTTCAAATCTAGATTGGAGATAAATTTTAATCAAAGGGCCTCTGCCAGAGTTACCGTTGATAGCTTTCAAATTCTTGCATACAAAAGATCTAATAGCTAATAAATAAATGAATAAAAAAGTAAACATGAAAAATGTTGCTTCGATAAAAATTAAAAAAGAAGAAGAAGAAGAAGATAACATGCCAAATTTTCTTAATAACTATCATGTATGCTCGTACGTATTCATACATTTGTAACTTAGACTCTCTATTTGCCAAAGAGAATAGTTTCTTATGCCACTTTGGTCGCATAAAGGTAACCCTGACTTTACCACCCGCTGATTGATTACTTAAAAGTAATGTTATCTAATTCTTAGTATACAGTTGCATCTCAGCATAATGAGAATGCCTGTCTGAAACGCCACAAACAATTCTATATCAGATGTGCACTTTGAACCGCATTGAATGTGTTCTTAGATGATATCGACCATTACCAGAAGTCTCACCTTAAATAGTCAATTGACAAAAAATCAGTTTGATTGAAACACTAGAGCAGCAATGATCACAGAAATTCTAGTGGCCGGCCTATCGGTCTTATTTTTTTACATTTCGTATCGGTACGCGATTAAAAGACCTGAAGGGTTTCCTCCAGGTAGGATAAGAAAAATTATTTAAAGAATAAAAAAAATGATCAAGTTTTTATTTTTAAAACAGAAAATAATTGTTTCCACCAAATTCAATTACATTTATTATTTTTTCGATGGATTATATAACACTCGCTTGCAAATATTTATTATTTGAAATGTTATTACTATTTTTGCTTTTGTTAAATTTTAATTTTTTTTATTTTCAAGGACCACCTCGAATACCGATATTTGGAAGCTATCTTTTTTTGATGGTGGCTGGTGGGAAATGGTTACACAAGGGTGCACTTTTATTCAGCAGGATGTACAAATCGGATGTAATAAGTGTGTATGTTGGGAACTTTTTAGCATATGTGGTTCATAATCAGGAGGGAGTTCGAGAGATTTTAAACAATAGTGCTTTTGATGGAAGACCAGATTTGTTCCTTTCTAGAATGAGGGATCCAAACCATAACAGGAAAGGTGAGTGAGTTTGTTATATTATTACTGATACCGGACATACCTTGTAGTGTAGATCGAATTTTTTACTCCATAAACTGTGATATTTCGTATCTGAAAATATGCAAATTCATATTATGTCCTGATATGTGTGTGTTCTTATTGAAATTTGCAAATTTGGTCAACAAGGAAAGTTGAAATGTTTTGTTTCCTCTTTTCCTTTTTTCGTCCTGCATATTCTGCTTACTTGAGTTTCGATTGTGTTTTCTAATACCAAAAGGAATTTATATTAACTGAACGTATCATTTCTTAGAATCAGCGACAGGATAAGGAAAAGTCTGGCTTACCGGAGTTCTGGAATACAAATGTACATCAAATAAATTTCAAGCGACATGCCGTTTCTTAAATATTGTACATTTTAAGAAGGTGGCCACATTGATATATTTTTTTTTTAATGACCGACACCCGTCTAACTTAAAAAGCTTAGAGAGCTATCTGGCTCCAGTTTGGTCGAGGTTTCTTCCACTTGTGAAACCTTTGTAAACTAAGCCGCCTCTCTGCAGTTTTTTTTTTTTTTTTTTGGGTAAGTATTATACTTGCCATAAGCTGTGTTCATTTCTTAGGGTACGTCCATAGTGGTCACTAAACCAGCTTCTTTATTTCTCGCTTTCAAGCCGCTGGTTCATGCTGGTTAAAAATAAAACCGACGATGAATGGGCGCGTCAGTAGTGAACTTCCAGCCTTAACAAGCTTTAACCAGCTTTTTACCAGAACGAATTTTTAATTCCTGTTGACGCCGTTAACCAGCTTTCAAGCGTTTTTTCTTTGGGAATAATTCTATTCTGATGGAGGTTACAACCATCACCTATTAGGATCGCGCTGGCTCTGAGTACCGGCGTGAATCTCGCCGGAAAGCTGGTAAGCGATAAAGCGAGAAGCTGGCACACTATGAACGTACCCTTAGAAGAGACTTTCCTTTTTAAGCAAAAGCGAATACATTTTCGGAGTTACTTAGCACATACATACATATGTATGTTGTTTGTATGTATATATGCTTCCATGAGGAAAAATTATTTCCTCGACGGAGAACGCTTGAGTAGTTACTGCCATTCAGATATACAGAAGTTCAAAGTACTTGACCTGACCAGTTTCAAAGGAACGTGGTATTTTTTTTTTATATATCATTTTAAAATCGAAACATACTTGCTTTGGATCTAATTTTCTATCGATGTTTACTCCTTTGATACCCCTGATACCTATCCCTACTAGCAGTGTGTGCACATATAGGAGTTAACTACAAATTTCAAGTAAGTATTTGATAGCCTATTAGTTGCAAGTTGCAGCACAAACAAGTAAACAGGTGAACATTTTCTTTTCGGAATTCCTTTTCTTTTAACTAAAATGGGGGCGTGGGACATGTGAACTACATACATATGTATGTATGATACATACATCGGAGAAGGGTCGAGAGCACCCGTATTTACATCCTCTACGACAGCCAGGCAGCATTTATGGGTCTGAAATCCTACATGGTAGGATCCATACTTGTATGGGACTGCCTCAAACTACTCGAAGATCTCGCATTAAAAAACACCACCACTGTGGCCTGAATACCAGAACACGAAGGCTTCGAGGGCAATAAACGGATGGATTGCTAAGCGAGAAGAGGCGCCAGTCATCCACTAGTCGGTCCTATTTAGAGTTACATGGAGTAGCATAAACCTAAAAATAAAATAATGAGAAACTGATCGTCACGCAGAGTACTGTGCCTAAGACAAGTAAAAAAATTCATCAACCTCAACCGTTGTAAGGCTAAGAAGCTACTTGAGCTTAGGACGGCAGACTTAAGGACCTTAACAGGCTACTTGATTGGTCATCGCCCACTCAGGTACCATCTGCACTAAATAGGAGTAGCAGATACAGACGTGTGCCGGCTATGTGGAGGGCAAAAAGAGATGACAGAACATATTCTTGTAAATGCCCCATGGCCACAAGGAAACGACTTCTTCAACTCAGACGGGTTTTACCGAAGTCCTCAGACTTTTGGAACATTGAGCCTGGTGCTTTGTTGAAGTTTATCAACAGCAATAACACAGTTCTCGGCTAAGCACCGGGATGCCACAATAGATCTTTGAGGTCGCAGTGCGTACAAGGCCCTTGTATGGTATATAGTATAGTATACATACATATACGTATGTACATACCTACATTCGAACAAGTGAAATTTAATTGTGTTGACTTGCTTTTCGTGCTCGGACATCATTACATTGCTTGTTTTGTTAGAGTGTAATATGATGTATAATATATACTACGGGATGAGTGTATATTGAGTACCCTATGGGATATGGTATGAAATTGAAATATTTTGTTAAACTAAGATGACAAAAATCTATAAAAAAAAAGAAAATTCTACTGAAATGAAATACATAGATTTTTATGACGGTTCTGAATAATAAATTATATTTCCTACGACTTGAGATTACTCCGTTTAAGTACCCAAGTTGTTATCAACATAATTAAAGATCTATTAAAAGTGCTCGCGAATAATACGCGAGAAAACTAAATTCTGCCTCTCAGATTCGTCGCAGTTCCCCGACTCTTTTCGCAGTATTGAATATTAAGTTTATTATCGTTACCAATTCTTAATTGCATTTGATTAAGAATGAAGACATTATTTGTTGTGAATTCTTTCGCAAAGTGATTATATGAAACAAAAATAATAAAGATCAAGGAGAAGGAGAAGGCTTCCAACTTGTACGTCTCTTCTTTTTTAAATATAGACTTTAGATATTGTTCGCAACAATGTATATGTATTGTTCTTTATATGTATCTGTGGCATGGATTTAAGGAAACTGTGCATATATCCAACCTTGCATCTACTCCAAATTTATCAGTGACCCCAAGTAGGGGGATTGCAGGGGGGCAGCATTCCATACAGATTCCATTGTTTATGCATTCCGGCCTTACGTATGTGTATCCCATAGTTTACCAAAATGATAGTACACCATTGTTTTGTTGCTTAAAACTAAAGCCACCGTTGTGATAACGGTTTCCTTTGTCATGTCTTGGGTGACATGCATCATCGTTGCATGCATTAGAAAAATTAGAAAAAGGACCCAACATTTTGGGGCTATTTTTCATAATGAAAAATCAAAAAATAGTTTATAATTAAAGGCATGATCTTATCAATTTAGCAAGTTATATATTTTTGGAAAATTAGAATCAAATAAATACTACTGCTCTCAATTTACTACTCCAATATGATACATACAGCATACCCCTAATTCTTAGTATTCTCAATCTATGCTACATAATCCTCAGCCTCCATGCCTTGCAGCCCATTATCTCTAGGTTTAATCATTCATCCATGGCTACTTTACGTGGCCTAGCTCTGAATGATTACCAATCTTGATCGTGCTCGGTAATATTCAACATCTCTAATGTAGTTTCCGATTAGGCACTTAAGGTTTTAATCTCAGAAATTAAATTTTTTAGTGCCCAGTCGAATACGAAAGTCAGATTAGATTGTTCTTGTTATTTTATATTTTTATTATTTATTTACAATTTTTTTTTAGACAAAAAGGTCTGATTAGCTTCTTGTTCAAACAATTTCATAGTTAATTATATCTCTGTACTTACCTTCCACAAAAAGATAGTAAGGTGAGACGTACTTAACCTTCCGTCCTCACACCTATGTTTTACTTACGTGGTCCTCACACTGGGGTGTGACATACCCGTATTATAAATGTAGAAAAAAGATGTGTTTTTGTTGAATTAAATTTTTATTCGTTATTTATTTTTGTAAGACACCCAAATAGCGTTCAATAATCCAATCATTTAAAAAAAAATATATATTTATTAAAGAAAAAAAGATATTTAAAAATTAGATTAATAAAAATAGCATGAGAAATTAGGTGTTCAATAAAAGTCAAACTTCTCAAAACTAATATGTATATATAAAAAAAAAAAATACCACGTATGTTGTGCGAAATGATGTTATATAATAATGGAAAATATTACGCATTTTTTGTTGCAAACCATTGTTAGCGGAGTGTTGAAATGTATGTATCAAAAACGAAAGTTTATTTACTGCATTTGATACAATGCAGCGCGCGATGCTCTTCGCGCATAGGCTGTTGACATGCCATACACCCTTTTTTGGTATTTCTATCTTTTTTCCATTCACAGAAGTTGCATCGAACATATTTTTCTAAATTTGTTGGTTGTCGTACTTCAAAACTCGTTGTCGTTTCATTTTGTGATTCACTCCTTCAATAATTTGTTTCAAACCCCGTCTTAAACTAATTTTTTATAATTAAACAAACCTCACACTTGCAGATCAATGTATTTGTATTTTTTTTTTATTCAAATGCTGGATAAACTACTAAAAACGAAATAAAAACACTTGAACACATTTACATTTACAAACTTTAAAAAATACTTACATGAACTGCACACTGGGGTGTATGATACCCAATATAAAATGTTAAAGTAGAATTATATACATATGTAAGAAAAATTCAAATCACTCAAAACCACCGCCTACTACTGCAAAAAATGTTGTATTGAATTTACATAGGCATGCTATGGTTGAAAAAAATGTTAATGGTAACGGCACGGATTGAAATGTTTGTGCGGTATCTCATACCCCAGCGGGAGGAGGGAAGGTTAAGCATAATCATTCAAATTATGCTCTGATAAGACTGTATTATCTTATTTATTCTTTGTATCACTAATAGAAAGTGTTAATTATCGAACTGTAAATATGAGTCAATAGACGATTGACTGTAGACTATAGACTATTCACTCAATACCACAGCGTGCAGTTACACGCTTTAACTTATAAATATTTCATTGCATCTATGATGATATAGATATTACTAAACTTTTAAGCATATAAGAGTCAAATCTGAGCTAAAATTATGTAACTTTGGTTAAGACAGATTATAATTTTTTAATGATGAAAATATAAACTGTAAAAAATAAATGCAAATTTAGTACTTATATTTCTTAATGCAAATTTTATAATAGTAATAATAGTAATTTAAGTAGTAATTTTATAAGAAAACCCGAATGGTTCCAAAGTTACATCCAAAAGAAATGAGGTGATTTATTTTGGGCCACCCTGTACATTTAATAAACTAGGTTCGATTTATAAACTGTAAAAGCAAAAGGTGTCAATTATAGTCTGCTTACTATATTTTTCAACAGTTGAATTGAAAGCTAGAAAAAAAAAATAGTCATTTTTAAAATGACATTCATTTGGAAGATCGTCTGTTCTATTTACATTCTTATTTCGCCCATCTTTTCAGATCAAGATGCAAGATATAATACATATGTATATGTACGTAACAAAGTGGCCAGTTCATGGACCGTTTTTATCAACTAGGACTCATGGTTGTTTTAAAGAATTATTCATGGCTGCTGGATTCAGATCCATTTATGTATATCCACGTATGTACAATGAACATACATACGTATGTATCGTATACCAGTCTTACCGTTCCTATTTATCTACTGCTTTAACGGTTAAACTGATGTTTATGAAAGAAAATTGAAAATACTGCATTGACTAATGTAAACAGAAATAAGACCACAAGCTTCATTTTATTGCTTTAAGAAAACATAAAGAATATTAAGTACGACAATATTATCGGCTACAAGAGTTCTCAGATAATGATCAGTGCATTTATACATAGTTAATACCATCTTTACAATTTCAGGAATCTTCTTTCAAGATGGACCTATTTGGAAGGAACAGCGCCGTTTTATCCTGCGTTACTTGCGTGATTTCGGATTTGGCCGCCGCTTTCAAGACTTAGAATTGGTCATTAATGAAGAAATTCATGATCTTATTGATTTAATTAAAAATGGACCTAGATTTGATCATGAGAAAGCTATTGCACGTAAGGGACAAATTTTGTGTCCATTGGTCTTCAGTTCATACACTGCAAACTCTATTCTATATGTAATGTTCAATGAACGTGTACCTCGTGCCGAACAAGATGTTTTAGTTAAACTCGGGTATTATGGCATGGTTTTCCAACGAAATGCCGATGATTATGGAAAAATGCTCAGCATTATCCCATGGATTCGACATATATTTCCTGAAAAGAGTTGCTATCGGATATTGTTGGAGTCAAACAATTATGTGTACAATTTTTTTGAAAGCTGGATAAAAAAAAATATTAAAACTTATGATGAAAGTCATGAGCGAAATTTCATAGATTTGTATATAAAGGAGATGCGCAAGGAACAAATGGAGGGGAACATCAACACATCTTACTTATGTAAAGCAGATTGGATTTCATACTCGTAGCATACTTTTAAAAAATAATGTATTTTTTTTTCCTAATTTAAATTAGATGACCAATTCGTTCTCAGCTTAGTTGATTTTTCATTTCCTGCATTCACGGCAATCGGTACACAAATGTCCTTAATTTTCCAATGGCTTCTCTTGCGGCCGGAAGTGCTGAAACGGATACAAACGGAAATTGATGAGTATGTTGGCAGTGGACGATTGCCTTGCCTTGACGATCGTAAGAATTTACACTATACCGAAGCAACAGTACGAGAAGGACTACGAATGGAGACTCTGGTGCCATCGGATGTGCCACATGTGGCTATGCATGATACTGAAATTCTTGGTTATCGTGTTGAAAAGGTACAAGAGTTAATACGTTCTCAGATGAGTTTAACATATCTTTTTTTGAATTCAGGGTACCATTATGATTCCCAGCCTATATGCATATCACTGTGATAAACGAGTTTGGAATGATCCAGAAAATTTCAGACCCGATCGATTTTTAGATGAAAATGGAAAGTTATGCCTCAAGAAAGATGTTTCGCTGCCATTTGGTGCAGGTAATTGTTTAATTGATACAAATCTTATTTGAAATGAAAATTGATGAAATGTCTTTCCTTAGGTAAACGCTTATGTGCTGGTGAAACTTTTGCAAGGAATATGCTTTTTCTATTGCTATCATCTATTTGTCAGAATTTCAATGTCGTTCTCGCTCCAGGTGAACAACCTCCAGATCTTTTGAAAAACAATAGCGGACTTATTATTTCACCACCCGACTACTGGGTTACATTACAGTCAAGATAAAATGTTATTACTTAAAGTGTTTTGTGGTCTTCTTATTTAATTTCAACTAGGTGTTTAAACATGTTTTTATAATTAATTATATTCCTAACAATTTTAATAAAATGGACAATAAACTTGTGATAACCAATGTCTTAAATGAAACAAAAACGAAATGAACTGCAAAAATAAAAAAAATAAAAAAATTAGAACAAGAAAGAAGCGAGAAAAATTCATCTTGTGTTAAAGATGTAAGTAAAGTAAAGATCTTATGCTAAAAGAAGAGTACAAGTTTTATATGATTATTCAAATAAACCGTTGATATCCATCCAATAGTAAAATATTGAGTTTGCCAGCGTGCAAAGCATATACAAATGTTCTGAAAAAGAATAATTTTGGAATTTTCATCCTCCTTACTTAAAGTCAATTTTTCCAAAATTCCTTTTTCTAGAAAACGAAACTTAATCTTGCGCAAATTTTATATCTGATGTTGAGTTTTTATTTAGTATAGCAAAATTTTATTCTAAAAGTTTATGTCAATTTCTATTTATTCTGAATCGAAAATATTGAAATAAGGGAAAATCTGACTGAAGAGGTTAAGTATTGTCCTCTGTTCTTACGAAAATTCCAGATTAGATAAAGTTAATATTCATCATTTCATATTCAAGTTTACCACCCAATGAATCTTTTTGTCAAAATCTTGCCGGATAGTTTTGGTTTTTTGCCATTATTTTTCTTGTTGAAACTATAAGAAATTAATAAATAAAATTGAACCCAACAGGCCAGCAGATAGTGTGCTTCCTAAAAGATTTTAAATTTTCCATAGGATGCAACTTTAGGCATTTATTTGTTTGTTAAGTTCACAACTGAGTATGAGTTGCCAAACAAAAATTTATGTTTCTAGCTAACAGACTTCAAATATAGACAATTGTGTTCTTTGTTTGATCAGACACTGACCAGACCGCTCTCTATGGGTTCAGAAAAACATAAATGAACAGAGTGAATACTATCATTTTGACAATAAATCACAGAAAGTTTAAAAAAAATGTCAGGATAGTACCTATTAAAGTATTTCGAATTCCTCATGTGGCTTCTCTGTGAATTGAGGGGTTAATGGATAACATGCATTCCACAAATCTACTAGCCTTACTTATTTTCTATTTCAATTCATAATTTTATTAAATTTTTCGCATTTTTCCGCCATGTTTCACTGCTGGCACCAAGCTTTTTTTTTTTCTAGCTCCGTATATGGCTTCCTATACACCAGAACTTCGCCATCACTTCTAAAATGGTTGAACTTACTCTCATTTGCAAAAATAAGATCCATCCAGAACTTCTGAGACTTGGTAACAAGCCAAATACGGAGATAGAAGAAAAAAACGTCGTGCAAACAGTGAAACATGGCGGATGAGGTGTTTTGGTATGGGGGTGTATGGCGTAACAACCAAAAGCCTCAGATAAGGACGACTCAACTGATGATGAACCCAGCAAACGAAATAAGGACAGCGACCTTCGGATCTGTACGTGGAATGTTCTGTCCCTTTACAGACCACGTGCAGCCGAACAATTAGCAGAGGCCCTTAACTGCTATAAAGCAGATATTACCGCCATTCAGGAAGTGCGATGGGATGGGCCGGCAAAAAGAGGATGAAAAACTGACATCTACTACGGTGATTGCTACAGAGGCAACAGGCAGCGCTTATTCGGATACGGATTTGTTATACGCGGCAGACTTAGGCAAGAAGTCTTAAGCTTCCGCGACGTGATCGAGCGTATTATGACTATCCGGACCAAGGCTAAATTCGCTAACATAAGCCTAACCGAGTTCATGCCCCCACAGAAGAAAAGGACCCTGCCATCAAAGATTGTTTCTACGAGCTCATCGACAAAACATACGACCAATGTCCTAAATACGATGTTGAAATCGTATTGGGCGATTTTAACGCCAAAATAAGAAAAACGGACGTCTTTGGTAGGACAGTCGGTAAGCATAGCCTACACGACACCACGTCTGATAACGGACTAAAGCTAATTGATTTCGCTGTGTAGCGAAATGTCACCATAGCAAGCTCATGGTTTCCTCATCTCGATATTCATGAGCAGACATGGCGGTCATGTAACGATCAACCAAGTTGATCATATCCCGATCAACGCAAGGCATGCCTCCAGTATTTTGGATGTCCGGACCTTCTGAGCGGCCAACATAGACTCGGATCATTACCTTGTTTTAGCCAAGGTATGAATGCGGATATCCCAAACTGAGCAACAAAGAAGAATCACTGTGAGAAAATTTAACTTCGAAAAGCTACAATCACAAGAGACCGCCAGACTCTTCGCTGAACGCGTATCCCGAAATCTCTCAATCACCCCTATGCCACCAGCATCAAGTGCCGAAGACCAGTGGTAACGCTGCTAAGACTCCATCGGAAACGCCGCGACTGATGTGCTGGGTCTCGCTCGTCCACCACCGCCAAACTCCTGGTTTGACGAAGAATGCCGACGAGTGCATGCAGCAAAACAAGAGGCATACAAAGTGTAGCTGCAAAGGATGACGAGAGCTGCTCGTGAGCTCTACGAGCAAAAGAGACGGGAAGAACATCGGCTTCTCCAAAAAAAGGAGAAAGAGTATGAGAAGCGCGCGTTTGAGAATATCGAGAGCTTATACTTCAGGAACAATCTACGAAAGTTTTACCAAAAGGTAAAAGAACGTGTCAGAGAAGCAATGCCCATACGGAAACTATTAGAGTTGAAAATAGAAACCTCGTAGTAGAATCACAGTCGGTGCTGAGAATATGGAAAAACTCCTTCTGCAGACTGTATAACGGCGACGAAGACCAACATCCCGCTGTCAGGCAGAATGAACCATTCAACATAGACGATAAATAAATAAATAAATATTTGGCGCAACAGCTCTTTAAAGTGCCAGAGCCTAGCTTCTCGCAACCACTGATGTTGTGTGCGTTATACTTTTCACACGAATGGAAGGGACCTACAGTTTGGTGCAGTATCCGAACGGCGATTCCAGAAGCTTTTTCGTGACAACAATACTCTCGGATGTTTGTCAGACGCTCGCGAGAGGTGGGACCGTGGAAAAACTTTTTGGTGTTTTCTGGGATTCGAACTTGGAACGTCATGCGTAGTGTTCCGACACACTAACCACGTAAGCCACGGCGCGCACATAGACGATGATAGTCAAAATTTCCAGCCATCTGACCAAAACGAAGTGAGGATAGCAATATCCAAGCTGAAATCCAACAAGGCTGCTGGACCTGACGGCTTACCGGCCTAATTTTTAAAGACAGCTGGTGATGAATTGGTAGAGTGCATACACCAACTCGTCTCTAAGATTTGGTCTGACGAGTGTATGCCTGATGAATGGAATCTCAGCATCGTTTGCCCGATCCACACGAAAGGAGACCCCCTGAACTGCTCCAATTATAGAGGCATCAGTCTCCTCAACATCGCATATAAGATCGTTTCTCCGATATTGTGTGAACGCCTGGAAAATTTTATCAACAGCCTGATTGGCCCCTTCAGTGCGCTTTCAGGCCAGGAAAGTCCACCATCGATCAAATCTTCACACTTCGGCAGATCTTGGAGAAAACCCAAGAATTCCAAATCGATACTCACCAGCTCTTTATCGACTTCAAGGCCGCCTATGACAGCATCTATAGAGAAGAGCTTTGAAGAGCCATGTCTAGTTTTGACATCCCTGCCAAACTTGTTCGTCTTTGCAGGATGACGATGGAGAACACTCGCTGCTCCATCAAGGTCGGTAATGATCTCAATGAGACCTTTGATGTGAAAAATGGTTTTAGACAAGGTGACGCGCTGTCATGTGACTTCTTTAATATTGTACTTGAACGGATTGTGCGGAACTCACAAGCCAATCGATCACAAGTACTCAGTGGACTGTCACCGGTGCGTTTGCAAGCATTGAGGCGGAAGCGGCCAAAATGGGTTTAGCGATAAACGAGGGCAAAACCAAGTATATGCTGTCAACAAAAAGGAACAACCAACAACGACGATTTGGACAGAACCTCACAGTGGCAGCTATAACTTCGAGGTAGTAAGGGACTTTGTCTACCTTGGCTCTGCTATAAACTCGAAAAACAAGATCAGCGCAGAAATCAAGCAAAGAATAACTCTTGCCAATAGCTGTTTTTGGTGCTAATAAAGCAATTCAACAGTAAAGCCCTATCTCGAACAACTAAGGAGACTCTGTATAAGACTCTGATCACCCCAGTCCTGGTTTACGGCGCTGAAACATCGACTTTATTAAAAGAGGATGAAGATATCCTTGGTCGCTTTGAGAGAAAAATTCTTCGTAAGATATTCGGTCCCGTTTGCGTTTACGGGTTCTGGAGGAGAAGATTCATTCACGAAATATATGCGAAATCGACCTAGTCAAAAAACTGCGTATTGTACGTCTGAGATGGCTAGGACATGTAGAGCGAATGGACACCAACGCTCCGGCCAACAGAGACTTCGAATCTAACCTAGGCCTAGGTTCACCCCGAACTGTAGCGCCACCTAAGTAAGTGAATGTATGGCGGCTTCGGGTGTGGGAAATTTGGTTTTCTTACGGAACGATGGATTATACATTTTATTTTAATTTTCTAAAAGAAAATTTACTCGCTAGTGCAGAAAGAATAGAACTTGGACAACATTTTCTGTTCTATCAAGATAATGATCTAAAGCACATCGCTTTAAATAGAACACTTCGGCTCCTATACAACTGTCCCAAAGTGATTAAAACGCCTGCTCAATCACCCGATCTGAACCCCATAGAGCACCTATGGGGTTATTTGAAAAAAAAAAAATTGCGAGCACACACCTTTACCAACAGAAACCAAATAAAAACTGCTTTACTGGGGTCATGGACTAACATTGATCCTGAATACACTAAAACATTGGTCAAATTGATGCCAAACCATCTACGAGAGGTCATGCGACACAAAGATAAGCTACGACACTACTAGATATTAGTGATTCAAAAAAATATATATTTCGTCTAATTTTATTTAATGCCGAACACTTTTTTAGTTGTGAATTTATCTTCATTTGATATGATTTAGTTTTTTTTTTTTTGAAATGCGAAAAATTAAAGAAGATAATGAGTTGAAATAAAAAATAAATAAGTCTAGTATGTTTGTTATTTTTCTATACTCTCTATTGGATTTATGGAAGGTACCCTTATTTCAAATACTTTTTTTTTATCACTGTAGGTAATCCTGTTGTCGGTCAATTTAAGCACAAAAATTATAATATTGTATATACAAAAAGCGCAAACGCGTTCATCAGATAGATTTAAAATCTTAATATGTAATACTAGTTGAAGTTTTTAACAATCAAGCAATTATTCGTGTAATAAAACTCGAAATCATGATACCTGCTTCGTTGATTATTTTTCTGGATATAAAAAAGATTAGATAGAACAGCGTAACATTTACTTAAAACAAATCAAAGAAAATTCACAGCGACGCAGTAAAGCACGTGTCATCGAGTCCACTGATCAAGGTATATATGTACATAAAGGATTTTCCATTAAGCGTTTCGTATCTTTAAATTTGAATAAAACAAACTGTGAGTGAGATATCATTGAAATGTCATCAGAAACGTCCAATTTTCCATAACTCTGGCGCATAAATCAGGCTGAATTGGACCAATGGCATTGATTATGTTGGCTTTCAGGGCAGTGGTGGTTTGTGGTTTATTGGCATAGACCTGTGACTTAAGAAAACCCCACAAGAAGAAGTCTAATGGGGTCAAATCGCACGATCTCGGTGGTCAATTCACATTGCCTCTGCGTAAGATAACGCTAAGAAATCGCTCGTGCAGAATGTCCATCGTGGCACCAGCTATGTGGCATCGAACGCTGTCCTGTTGTTGAACCAGTCGACTCGAATTTATCCACCACGTTGCGAATAGTCCTCTCTGAAGGACACTTATGGCGACCGTAAAATAGGCGAAGCGCGCGCAATGTTGCACGAATAGAAGACCCACTTTCATAAAACAATTTAATCTCCATGTTGATTTGACAAGACAGACTAAATAAATGACAGCCAATTTGACAGATGCAGCTTCAACAATATGGCCGCAATCACCTGTCAAAGTTCGGAAATCCCTATTGGAAAACCCTTTATATGTACATATGTACAGGTTAAGATATACCTGCAAGATATATAAACTCTGATACTTAATTTGTAGCGTATATGTCAATATATTACCTTCACTATCAAAAAGTTTTGCAAAAAAACGGGCATCAATTTAAAAAATTTTAAAATGCATTTTCATTTTTCTATTATAATTCGCAACCCATGAAGTAGCTCTTCGTTTAAGAGAAAAACTTTAGTGTCCATAGGCAAAACAATGGATTTTGTGTTTATCAATGACAGTTACGTCTGTCTAATCTGCAGTTGATTTGTTTTAAATTTTCCGATCAAAAAAGCATACACCCCTATCATGGAATCCGTCGGAATTGAGTTTCACTTCACCTATTCGATTCCCTTTCACTTTCTACTGCTATCGTGGAATCCGCCGAGAACGTCTCATTATCGACAGGCATTGGGGAAAGGTAGTTTCACTGTCAAACAGCTGTCTTTTATTTGTCAATAAAAATCTGTGTTGCTACATTCGTTTCGTAAAACGAAAATTTCTTTAAAAAGTGATTAAAATAAAAATAAGGCACACAAGTGGACAGGATAGCTGTTTTTGGAAGCAGAAGAGGAAGAAGATGAACAGTTTTCCCAGAGAAGAGTACGACAGAGGTTAATAGCAACAGTGTATGATTTCATGGAACTTCGAGATGAAATGTATGCTTCTAGAAACCATATTTTTTATTTATTTCTGATTTAAATAAAGTTCAATATTGCATAGATTTATTAACATTTTTCGGCTTAATAAAGCAGTTGTAGTTTTCTTCCTGTAATTTATATGTAAACACAAATTGTTTGTACACAGAAGACGATGTGCACCCAGCCAAGGCAGAAATCCGCAATGATTTTGATGCGGATGAGAAATGTCATTTTGTTCGGGAAAAATTCGATTCGAATGTTTTCCACGATACAGTGGAACTGATTCACATTACCCACACGGGGAACTGTTCACTTTGCGGATTTGACGATGCCGAAATATTTTTTTCGGTGAATAATTCCCCCCGGCGGATTCCACGATAGGGGTGATAGATCACTCCATTACTCACCGGACATTTATTTTAAGGCATAAAAGCATGCATGTACTTATTTAAATTCAATTAATATTTACTGATTGCTCACAGTACTGGGGTATAATTAAGATAATTTCCAATCAAGTAAGGACAGACACTCATTATTCGACGAGAACAACGGATACATTTTTTTATGTCGCTTTTCCTCGAGAATTGTTGCAAATTAATAACTTTTACTCTCGCACAAAAGAAAAAAAAAGAAAAATTTGAGTAGAGTAAATTTCTCACGAATCAACCTTTTCTTTTACTATAGATTCTGCGAAGATAGTTGGAAATATTAATTTTACAAAAAAAAAGTGCAGCAATTGGTTTAAATTACTCCGTAATCAATTTGCACCGATAGGTACCCGTGTACCTTTTAATCAGCGACCGAGGGAAAGCATTTAAATGTCAAAATTATCACATCGACATTCATTTTAAACAACGTTATACATATATAGTGTTACCAATAACACTTCAAAACTTGTAGTCTTTCATAATGTTATCATAATTTTGGCCCCTGGAGTTTTGTATCAAAGTAAACCCGTACGAAAGCCGTGTTAACCTTATTTATTATATCTTTATATCTTGTATAATTATATCTGTGATTGCTGATTTCAATAAATTATTTAAATAGCATTTAAAAACAATTTCAATTACAGTTCTCATTTTCGATAAAGTAATGGAGTATGTGCTACATTGAGACAACTCAACCCAATTAATGACGTTCCGTCCCCTCCCATCATTATAATTCTTTGCTAGTCTTATCATCATGCTGATGACAAACATCAAATCACGATGATATGTGTTATCAAATAACTTTTGTTTTATAGTATTAAGTTCATCAACCAAGAATAACCCTGTTTTGCTTGGGTTTGAGGTCCTGTAAACAATGTTATCAGTTATTTGTTTGTTTTGATTAAGAGAGCTCTGATTTCAGATCGAAGATATGAATTGTATTGATACTAGATCATAGCAGGTGATCAAATCTACTGTAGATTGGAAAGAAAATTAAAACTAAGACCGTCTGCCAGAGTTACTGCTGATAGTTTTCAAATCTTCTTAGACAGAAAAGTTAATCACTACATATTACCTACCTATATAAATACGACTAAAACAAACCCGCCGCAACCGTCTGTCTATCTAAGCGCGATTTTCTCCGCAACAGATAAACGGATTTTGTTCCGGTGTCCAAGGTTAGATAGATTGATTCAAGAAGGTTTAAATGTATTCTTGATGAATGTTTTGTGTAAATTTACTGACTTACGATGATGAATATTAGTGATGTCGGAAAAAAGAATCATCGATGAGGTAGTCTTCGACCTGGCAAAATTCAACACGATCGTGTGCGCAATCGAGTCAAGCATCCTGGCGCAAGTAGCTGACGCAATAGTGTCTCCACCGGAGAAAGGCAAGTACGAACATTTAAAAAAATTAATTTTAGAGAGGTTTGGGGACAGCGAGCAGCGTAAGATCAAGAAGTTGTTATCAGAGATAGAGCTGGGAGACAAGCGACCAACCCAGCTACTGAACGAACTACAAAGCCTGGCCGGAACGAAGTTGAACGAAGAGTTCCTGAAAACATTGTGGCTACAACGGCTGCCCGTGCAAGTACGTGCGATCTTTCAAGCCAGCAACGAGCGCTTAAATTCTTTGGCTACGCTCGCGGATAAGATTATGGAGGTGGGAGATTTTGTCACCATCGCAACGTCTTCACGCATGCCTCCTGACGACATGTACCGAACGAATGCTGATTTACGAAGCCAAGTGGCGAGTTTGATAGCCAAGGTCGACCAGCTACTGCTGTCACGACGAGAACAGCAACCCTCGCAGTCCAGGCACCGAAATCGAAGTCGCTCCAACTCTAGGTACAACCAACTTCAGTCGCCAAATGCTGCAGACATCTGCTGGTACCATCGTACGTTCGGCGGGAGTGCACGCAGGTGCAGGGACCCATGTTCCCACCGAAACGACAATGTCCCAAAAAACTAAATACGAAGTTGGCCGAGTCAGTCCCTGTGAGACTCGATCAACGCATATACCGCTTAGAAATCAAAGACAGGGAAACGAAAACCAATTTTTTAATCGACACGGGCGCTGACATTTCGGTCGTACCACGTACATACAACGAACGTAACTCTAAGCCAACAACAACTTTCCTCTTCGCCGCAAATGGAACGCAAATTAAGACCTACGGTGAACGTCGCAAGTCATTGAACCTGGGATTACGCAGATCATTCGTCTGGAATTTCATCATAGCAGATGTGACATCACCGATTATTGGGTCAGATTTTCTCAAACACTTTGGCTTGCTAATAGATGTAAAAGGAAACAAGTTAATCGATACAAAGACCGAGTTAACGACGATAGCCGCGAGCCGCGAATTAGGCACTTTAATATTAAGAACTTATAATATTAACGACCCTTTTGTACATCTTTTAGAAGAATTCAAAGACTTGACCTTACTCAATCCGAACAAGAAACATCACGAATCGTCAATCTCGCATCACATCGAGACTAGAGGACCGCCGGTTTTCGCTAAACCAAGACGCCTTCCGCCGGATAAGCTTCAAGCAGCAAGAGAAGAGTTTTGTTTCCTGATGGAGAGAGGCATCTGCACGCCATCGAAGAGCAGCTGGTCAAGTCCGTTACACATGGTCCGAAAACCAAACGGACAGTGGCGACCATGCGGTGATTACCGCGCCCTCAACGCGCAAACAGTACCGGACAGGTACCCTATTCCATTCATCCAGGACTTCTCAACAATTCTTCACAATAAGACCATCTTTTCGACGATCGATCTGAAGCGCGCTTATCATCAGATACCGGTTCAGCCAGCGGACATTCCCAAGACGGCGATAACCACACCATTTGGTTTATACGAATTCCGCTACATGACGTTCGGATTAAGAAACGCGGCCCAGACATTTCAAAGGCACATGCACGAAGTCTTACGTGATCTAGATTTTGCTTTTCCGTACCTAGATGATATCTTCATTGCATCGGAGAACGCTACCCAGCATGAACAGCATCTACGACAAGTTTTTAATCGTCTGCGAACTTTCGGCCTAGTTATCAACCCTTCCAAATGCCACCTGGGGAAGCAGGAAATCGTTTTCGTTGGTCACACAGTCACAGCACAAGGCATCCGACCCACAGCAGAGAAAGTACAAGCTATGATCGACTTTCCTAAACCTAAAACCGTGCGCGAGTTGAAGAGATGCCTAGCGACATTAAATTTCTACAGAAGATTTCTCCCGAACGCAGTGGCAAACCAGATGATACTTCAAGACCTCATCGGGAAACGAAATTTAAAAAACGACACCACTCCCGTCATTTGGAACGAAGCATCGTCGAACGCTTTTGAAAGCTGCAAAACCGAATTGGCAAACGCCACGATGCTAGCGCACCCAGCAGCCGACGCACCCCTGTCCATCACATCATCCAAAGCGCAACAACAAGACGGCGAGCTAAAGACATTGTTGCAGACAGAGTCCGACGCACAAGTTTTCTGCGACACATCTGCGGAAAAGATTCGACCTTGGGTGCCGCTCTCCTATCGTCATAAGATACTGTCCAACTGCCATCAAATGTCTCACCCAGGTGTACGGGGTACACTCAAGATGATCGCAGAACGCTACGTTTGGCCAGGTATGCGAAGGGACATGACACAATTTGTTCAGCAATGCATAGCCTGCCAGAGATGCAAAACCCAACGACATAATCGAACACCACTGGCTCAATACTCGCAAACACCGGAGCGTTTTGAGCATGTCAACGTAGACATCGTGGGACCATTACCACCGTCCAAAGGTTATCAATATTTGCTAACCTGCGTCGATCGGTGCACAAGGTGGCCAGAAGCAATTCCTCTCGCGGATATCACGGCAGAGTCTGTTGTGATTTCCTTCTTGAGCGGATGGGTATCACGCTATGGAGTTCCAGCGACAGTAACAACCGACCTCGGAAGACAGTTCATATCATCAACATTCCAGGAGCTTGCGCAGACTCTCGGATTTAAACATACCAAGACGACACCGTATCACCCTCAAGTAAATGGCATTGTGGAACGCTGGCATCGGACTCTTAAAGCCGCGCTCAAGAGTCATCTAACAACAAATTGGGTTACCGTCTTGCCAATCATCATGCTCGGGCTGAGAGCAACATTCAAACCAGACATTCAAGCAACGCCAGCGGACTTAGTCTTCGGAACGACTTTAAGGCTACCAGGTCAATTCCTAGTCCCTGACTCAAGACAAGTTTGCGGACACGAGCTGCTACGAAATATACGCAACGCTATGAAAAAGCTGACGCCGAAACCAACCTCATTCCACGACCGACAAGCTGTTTTCGTCCAACAGGAGTTAAAGAGCTGCACGCACGTTTTCGTCAGGAACGACACTGTAAGAGCTCCACTACAGCCAACGTATGATGGACCTTACGAAGTACTCCGTCGCAACGATAAATATTTCACCGTCAGATTGAAGCACCGAAATAGTAACATATCAATCGACAGACTTAAAGCAGCTTACATGACAACAACCAGCCACGACTTGTCAAATACACCAGCGATGACAACAACCAGCCACGATTTGTCAAATATACCAGCGTCGACAACAACCAGCCAAGACTCACAAGATATCCCAGCAACGACATCAACCGAAGAGGACAATCATCGAGATAGAGAACAGCGTAGTGAAGAAACACGATGCGGTCGACGAGTGAAGTTACCGATGCGTTATCGATGATAGTCTTTCCTCTAGGAGGGGAGTAATGTGGCGACATCTGGCAACACCGGCGCATAAGCACAGGACACTACCTTCAGTCATGTAGACCAAAAGATGACTCATCCTTTGTTCATCATTCAAGTAACAAGTCCTCTCGCACACATACTTCCCGCCATAACTTACTTGCCGCCGTAAATTATATTTAACCGATAATTGCACAATAAACATTTTATATTATACATTTAAGTGGTCGTATTTCATTGTTCCTACAGGAGCACAAATATCATAGTCCACATTGGTGACTATATCCCACAGATCTATACATATAATAAAACTGTAAATGTAGAACTGTTTCCACACGCAGCACGTAAAAAAACTACTACACGAAATTGAACAGAGTTTTCTTAGTTGCATTGCTGAGAGCTTAAGCTTTACAATAATGTATGTTGTATCGTTATCCACCATCCAGAAGCTGAGTTCTAATCCAAAATATCTTTTGCAAAATTCAGAAGTAAATTCGTTTTTACGGGATCATGATCTCGAATCTGCACTTAGTGGAGGTCTCTTTACAGTATTTAAGAGCAGAGCCGGCTGATGGAAGGGGGATGGTACTCTTCGTGTTTTCTTATCCTTCCGTTTCCTTTTCTATTATACCTGCTTGATGGGTTGTGTGTTGTGTGCGAGTTTATGTGTTCTCTGGTGGGGATTCCGGGTTGGGTATGAAATGCTCTTTTCCATAAGTCCCTGTATCAAAATCCCCTGCTCCAAAATCCCTTTTACCAAGATTCCTTGTTTCAAAATCTTATGTGCTAGGCACAATTCTAGTGCCAGAATTGAAAACACCAAAATCTAAGAGCGTTATCCATTAAAAAATTTTCATTGACAGAAATTCTGAAATGTTGCAGCTGGCGTATACATAGAAATTTTGATAATACATTTATTATTATTTTTTGCATACAAAAATTATTATTTTTACCCTTCTTTGATTTCTACTTATAGTTCTCTTTAATTTTGTTTACTGCTTTTGTTGGTTGATGGATATTCTTATCACTGGGCAGTTAAATGAATAAAATGAGCAGTAACCTGAGTGGAGCTATTAAATCAGTATTCCGCTAAGGGTAAGAGCTTGTCTGGTAGGCGCCTATATCTTAGCAGTATTTGGGTGTCCCACTTCGCGGGTTAAAAGAATTTCACACTAAGGGGTATTCTTCGTCTCATACGCCTGACGTCCTTCAGTCTCACATGCAGGCGCTCAGTGCGCCGGCCGCTATGCAGTGTGTATTACACACCGAGAACTGGCGAACGTCCATGCGATTCATTCTGAGGATTACCACTGGGGAAGTTATAATTGAGCTAACACATTTTGAGTTGGCAATTATATTTAAAAAGTTAATGAGTGTCAACTCAAATGCGGGCGAAGGCGAGCACGGGTCGGCTAGTAGTTAATAAATAAAAATATAAAAAAACTAAACACGAACAATTTTGCTTCCCTAAAAATTAAAAAAGAAAAGAGTTAACAAGACAAATTTTGTTAATAACTGGTATTCGTATTGATACATTTGTAATTTTGACTCACTATTTGCCAAAGAGAATAGTTTCTTATGCGACTGTAGTCGCACAAAACTAACCCTGACTTAACCCGCTGAATAATTACTTAAAAGTAAAGTTGTATAATCCCTAGTAACATAATCATGGAATCGACACTCTTATTGAATCCTTAGTGCCTATCTTCAGATCCAGCTATGAACTCAGCTACATCCCATCAATATGGAGAAAAGTTAATGTAGTGTTCATTCCTAAAGCCACCGCCAGATCACAATCAGACCCAAAGGCATTTAGGCCAATCAGTCTCACCTCTGTGTTTCTTAAGGTAATGGAAAAAAATCATTGGTCTTCTCATAAGAAATTCCGCCCTTATAGAACACCCCCTAAATAATCTTCAATTTGCATATCAATCTGGTAAATCTGCGATCACAGCCCTTCACCATCTAGTCAGCACTATTGAAGAAACTTTGTCAAAGAAGGGAATAGCCTTATGCTTCTTCCTGGACATCTCTGGCGCCTTCAATACCACATCGTTTCAATCAATTAAGTCTGCTGCTGATGTCAAAGGCATTGATCCGCAAACTACCAAATGGATATGCTCCATGCTCAGAAGGACTTATTACTGCCAAGCTTGTACACATCTCAATCTCCGTAAGAACTATTATCCCTATCTCCCATTTTATGGTCCATTGTAGTGGACAGTATCATAAATGACCTCAATAGTTCTGGATTTCTCACCCAGGGCTACGCTGACGACGTAGTCATTATAGCTAAGGGCAAGGATGAAACCAGCATTTCTGAACAAATGCAACACGCTCTAAATAAAGTAAATAACTGGTGCCAGTCAGAAGGTCTAACAGTTAACCCTGCAAAAACCGTAATCATTCCTTTCACCAGGAGGAGAAACTTAAGCCTTCAAGCACTATCACTAAACAATATTCAAACTGAGTTCTCAAAAGAAACAAAATATCTTGGGATTACTCTAGACAACAAATTAAACTGGAAACCTCATATAAACAGAACTGCTGAGAACTCTATTCACCAACACGCTGTCCAAACTGCGCTTGATAACCGCCAGACTAACATTGTGCTAGGCGGCCGTCCTCCACCGATACATCATAGTGAAGATCATCTTCCTAGACGCACCAGATCCACACTTGCCCAACTGCGATCCGGCTGGAGCTGCATGCTGAACAATTATATGCACCGCTTACGCGACAGTATCACTGATCAATGCCCAGACTGTGGCTCGTCACCACATAACACCGCCCATTTGTTCAGCTGTCCGTCGCATCCCACAACACTTACACCAAGATCCTTATGGACTCACCCAGTCGAAGCTGCCGCTTTCCTGGGCCTCGACCTCACTGATGACAACCCACCTGCACCATCTTAACGTTTGAACCATACGAATCAACATAGTTGCTACAACAACAACAACAACAACAACAACTGAGAAGGCGACTAAAGCCTTCTGAGCCTGTTCTAGGTTTTTCGGCAAAAAATGGAGATTATATCCAAAAATGATCCATTGGACCTATACCACAATCATCGTTCCGATAATAACTTATGCTTCGCTAGTATGGTGGGATAAAGTTAATCAAACCTCCAGAAGGTGCAGAGACTAGTCTGTGTAAGTATTACGGGGGCAATGCGCACCTGCCCAACAGCTGCGCTGGAAGTTCTCTTAAACCTTCCACGCCTACACATAAATATTATGAAGACTGCGGCTGCTAGTGCTCTAAAGCTTCACCTTTTATGCAACAAGACAAATTCCGAATTAGTTGGCCATATGAAGATCCTTGAGAAAATTCCGCTACGCTACAGTATGCATCTCAGACTTCATGCCTAAAAGAATCCACCTCAATCACCCCTTCATAGTAAACATACCTGACCGCAGCTACTGGAACTATCCTTAAATCCCTCGATCAAAATCTCAAATCAATTGGTACACTGATGGTTCAAAAATGTCAACTGGGGTTGGAGCTGGTATCTTTGGCCCCAACTACAAACTCTTTACACCATTAGGTCAATCCACTACTATCTTCCAAGCAGAGGTCTATGCTATCGAGCTCTGCGCCAGAGTATGCATTAGACGAAACCTCCGAAGATCACATATTAATGTAATGTCAGATAGCCAAGCAGCACTCAAGGCTCTCACATCCTTTGACTATAAGTCCAAGCTGGTTTGGAATTGTCTCCAGACGCTTTTGCAGCTTGCTGCACACAATAAAATCACACTAATGTGGGTCCCTGGTCACAAAGGTATCCCTGGTAATGAAGCGGCTGATAAGCTTGCCAGACTAGGTGCCCAATCTCCTTACATTGGACCTGAACCCTTCTGCGGTTTACGCACTAGCCAGATTGAAATAGAGCTACTCCACTGGGAACGCGAACAAATGCTCTCTCAATGGAATGCTCAACCCGCCCTAAGGCATTCCAAGAAATTTATTAACTTCTCAAAAAAAAGAACTAGAGACATTCTATCAATGAGCAAACAGAATGCTAAGATCCTTACTGACTTCGTAACTGGATATTGCTCTCTCAACTACCATCTGAAGAAAATGTCTATCTTGAAGACACCGAAACAGCACATTACATACTCTGTGATTGTCCGGCCATAGACAGACTTAGACTAAATAACTTTAATAAAAGCGCTACATCACCTTCTGACGTCACCTCTTCTTCAGCTCGAACTATTCTTAGCTTCATTAATGAACTTGATTTCAGCTAGTTGTAAAATTCAAAAAAATCAACCAGGGGATAGCACAAAAGATCTTTTTAGGTCGCAGTGCTCAAAAAAAAAAAAAAAACATAAACCAATAAATCAGATCATTGTATATCATGTACATATACAGCTGCGTCTCAGCATCTTGACAGTGCCTGTCTGAAACACGACACAAGCAATTCTATATCAGATGTGTACTTTAACCTCCTTGAATGTGTTCCTAGATGATATCGACCATTACCAGAAGTCTCACCTTAATGACTATTGACAAAAAATCAGTTTGATTGAAACACTGGAACAGCAATGATCACAGAAATTCTAGTGGCCGGTCTATCGGTCTTATTTTTTTACATTTCGTATCGGTACGTGATTAAAAGACCTGAAGGGTTTCCTCCGGGTGAGATTAAAAAAATATTTAAAGATTAAAAAATGGAACGAATTTTTATTTTTAAAATAGATTGTTTCCACCAAATTTAATTACATTTAATATCTTTTGTATGAATTGCACTAACCTACATACTGTTTGCAAATATTTATCGTTTTAAATGCTATTACTATTTTTCATTTTGTTAAATTAAATTTTTTTTTATTTTCAAGGACCACCTCGAATACCGATATTTGGAAGCTATCTTTTTTTAATGGTGGCTGGTGGAAAATGGTTACACAAGGGTTCACTTTTATTCAGTAGGATGTACAAATCGGATATAATAAGCCTGTATATCGGAAACTTTCTAACGTTTGTTGTTCATAATCAGGAGGGAGTTCGAGAGATTTTAAACAACAGTGCTTTTGATGGAAGACCAGATTTGTTCGTTTTTAGAATGAGGGATCCAAACCATAATAGGAAAGGTGAGTGAGTTTGTTGTGTTATTACTGATACTGATACCGAACATACGAGTACATTGTAGTGTAGATCGCTTTTTTTACTTTATAAACTGTGTTACTTCGTATCTGAAAATACGTAAATTCATATATAGGTACGTAATGTCCTGATATGTGTGTGTTTTTATTGTAATTTGCAAATTTGAAGTTGAAAAGTTTTATTTTCTCTTTTACTTTTTTTCATTCAATTCATTAATTATATATGTATATTCCTTGAAAGTACGAGTATTATACTTGACCAGTTCCAAGAGAACCTGATTACTACGTGGCCATTTTTTTATACGTCATTTCAAAATCGCAACATAGTTGCTTTGGATGTAATTTATACCTTTGATACTAATCCCTACTATAATAGTAGTGTGTGTATAGGTGCACAAACAAGATTTAACTACAAATTTCAACTAGGTATTTGATAGCATATTACTTACAACAAGACCTGTAAAGTAATTAAGTATTTTGGGACTGAAGTAGGTTCAACTTAAGTACAATTACCTCGTACTTATATTTTTTTAAAGTTCAAGTATTGTACAATATCTTGGTATTTGTACTTAAAAAAATTAAAATACCAGTACCGGGACTTGTACTTGTACTTGCAATTCCTTCGAAGTACTTGAAAATATTTGCGGCCCTACTCGTGGGACTCAAAATTGACTCAATAAAAACAACAAAAACAATAATTCGGACGCTGGCGTATTACCTGTGGGCGCACCCGAACTGGAAGAGCTGCAGTCAATAACGACTGCCAGCACCTCTGCTGAGGAGATCTTGAAGGAAATGGATGACCAACTGCTTGCAGATCCATCCGAGAGTCTCCGGTTTAAGAAGGAATAAGATCTCTTCAGGACAGAAGAGAAGGTGGTTGTTCAAAAAGGCAGCGTTCATCAAATCTATCCTGGAGGCCAAACACCCTTCTTCTCTTTCCGATAGAGAAAGAAACTCTTTGGTATGGTGGCCTGCATCTAAACCGAGAGTGACCGTAGCCGATGCCAATGCGAAGGCATGTCCTGGTGAGAAGCAGTGTCCCAAGAAGGGAAGAGGCAAGGCGACCACGAAGTTCGACACCGCTAATGCAAGTTCAAGTTCTAGTGGTGCGCAGTCGGCTAAACAAAGAGAATCGCGGAGGAGGCAAGAAAGGTTGCTGAGGGCAAGAGGGTGGACTTTGCATCCAAAAGGGTTATATCCTCGGAGGATGCAAAGAATCCTCCAAAAAGGTCCAAGGCAGAACCGTACAAGCAATACAGGGAGGCGATCCGGAGTTCATAGTAGCTTGCTGGCCAAGCGGCCAGTATTTCCTCGAGTGCGGTCAACAAAAGGCTTTGACTAGAGCAGTTATTGGCCGCATTCGAGGGAGTGCAAAATCAGCTGCATCCACTTTCGACAGAGCAAAGTGGTATCGCGAAATCATTGTGCTGTACTGCAAAGATCAGCTTTCTTATGACTTTGCAAAGGCCACAATACGCGGAATGAAACCCTGGGCGGAAGCTGCACTGCAAGCAGTACCCCCGGAGGAGGTGCCTAGTAGACCTAATAGCTACTCTTAAGAGCAGCTGGATCTTGCCCTAATCTGGGAATGGTGGATTCATAACAATCGCGTGATGGGATTAGGGTCAAACAAATACAATTTTTTTTTTAGAAAAGCAACGGCGACAAGGTTGTGACTTATATCGTAGCTAAGAAAACCTTCATGTACTAATGCAATCTCATTTCAGCTCTTGCGATTTGACGGTAATGTAGGTTAGATGGCGGGACGGTAGCTGTACTGTGGCATCTGCGTGTCTACCCTATGAGGATGGCAAAACGTTCCCAAATCAAGAGTAAATTGTAACCTCGCTAAAGAAGGGGTCATTGAACAACTTTTGAAAGAATCTTTGGTTACCTATTGATTCAACGCTGGAGCCGGAAAGTCATAGCAAAGTAGCCATCACCTGCATCTTCTATCAAGAAGGGCTATGGCACTTGGGCAGACTCACATGAGGAGACGCTGGACATTCTAATGAGCACTCATTTTCCTGGCTGCACTGATATTCCTGGAGATAGTTGACCTATTCCAGTGTCGGTGGCAGAACTTGACGCGGATGAAAATGACGAAATAGTCAACGATCCCTAGTATGGGCAATTAAACCTATTGCTCCATACAAGACGCCAGGAATAGATAACATTCATCACGCGATGTTGCAAGAGTCTATGGAAACTATCATTCCATGGCTTAAGCGAATTAATCTCTCAAAGTCAGCATGATACCTGGGCGTTATTTTAGATTCCAAATTAAGCTGTAAGTATAGTATTGAGGATCGCATTAAAAAAAGCATGTGTATCCTTTTACGTTTGCAAAAAGGCGTTTGGCAACACTTAGTAGTACATTGTACTACATACACTGTAGTATATTGGTTATACCTGGCCACGGCGGCAAAGAAGACTACGATAAGTCTCATTCTGCTGAATTTATTGGGCAAAAGCTCAGCGGCCAAATCGACACTAAGACTGAAGGAGGTAGGAGTTTGGTCATTTGAACCTTACGGTCACGCCCCCATCCTATTCAGATGGGAATTCACAAGTAGGCAGGTAGCAACCGATTACATGACTCCGAGGCTGGTATTTGTCAGTAGATTCAATATCAGAATTCCTGATGGAAACGACTGGATAGACGAGCATATTACTAGTAATGAGGAATTGGTCTCCTACACTGACGGTTCCAAAATGGATGTCGGTGTAGGAGCTGGGGTGTACTGCAAAACCCTCGGGGTAAACAACTAATTTAAAATCAATAACAAATGCAGAGTTTTTCAGGCCGAAATCACAGCCGTTATCCAGACTACGAAAATTATCACCTGGAACAACATCATGGGCAAATTTATTACTGTTTACATTAATACCCATGCAGCCGTTAAGGCTCTGGAATCTATAGTAGTTAGATATAAACTTGTCAGAATGTGCAAACGACATCTAAATGAGGTATCACAAGCCAATAAGGTGACCCTGAGGTGCTGAGTACCAGGACACATGGGCATACCGGGTAATGAAGGAGCGGACAAACTCACTAGAATGGGGTCGGCGTTGCATATCTCACAGGTTCTCCCTTACGTTAAAGTTCCTATTGCCACTAGAGAAGCCATCAGACGATGGATCCATTTGGATACGTGCGTCAGTGCTAGGATGCTGTGGCCGGCCTACGATTTGAGGAGAAGACATTCTCTGGTTAGGCTTAGCGTACGTAGATCATCTCTGACATAATCACGGGACCGTCACCTACTTTGCGAATGCCCTGCACTTGCCGACAGAAGAATGAGGACTCTTCGCAGTTACTTCTTCACCGAGTAGAATGATCTACGTCACATTGAACTAAACGATCTCCTGAGATTAATATCCCTATCTAGATGGGTATAAAATCATCAGTTTCCTTTAGAATCCCAGGGTAAAAACAATATGGGTACAATGGATCCTTGCTGGTGGAAGTGAGCAGTGACAGTGACTCATGTCACAAGGCACCCATATACCTAACCTAACTGACCCTATGGGATACGGTATGAAATTGAAATATTTTGAAATATTTTTAAAATGATAAAAATCTATTAATAAAAATCCCAAATGAAAATTCTACTGTCGCTATGCATTCTTATTACGGTTTTAAATAATAATATATATTTCGTACGAGTTGAGATAACTCTGTTTAAGTACCCAAGTTGTTATCAGCATAATTATAGGCCTATTAAGAGTGCTCACGAATAATACGCGAGAAAACAAAGCTCTACCTCTCAGATTCTTCGCAGTTCATCGACTCTTTTTGCAATATTGAATGTTAAATTTATTATTGTTACCAAATTTTAACAGAATTCAATTAAGTAAGAAGACATTATCTGTTGTGATTTCTTTCGCAAAGTGATTATATGAAAGAAAAATAATAAAGATCAAGGAGAAGGAGAAGGCTTCCAACTTTTATGTCTCTTGCTTTTGAAATATAGACTATAGATACTGTTCTGCAACATGAAAACAAATATTTGTATGATGAATAACAGATTCGTGTTTTGAGAAAACCAATCGTTTTTTAATATGTATGAAAGATGAGCTCCGTATACATTCAAGGAGGCGCTTCGATTTGCTTTCTCAAAGATACTAGTTCTCATTTAAAATTTTGTTTAGTCTAAAAAGATATGCATGCATGATAAACTCCACCAAAACAAATGTCCTCAGTGTGGCTGATAACTCATCAAACTCACATATAAACCTTGTAGAGCTACAGATCGAAGGAATACAAAATTTCCGGTGCCTTGAAAGTATTGTCAGCGCCAGACTAAGATTTTATTATTACTTTTAGTAGACGTACCTCGCTTATACGAATGTTTTTAGAAAACCTAACGTATGGCATTTATTTTGTTTCCAATAGTGCTTAACGATTTTAATGTGTACATTTTTAGTGCCAGTTAAAATAAACATGATCAGTTTTATTTCAACTACCTAGTCGTTAAGTGGATCCTCCATCCTTCTCGATCCTCCTTTCAGCAGCTTGTATCCGTGATCTTATCATTTCGGTCAATACCTAAATTTCATGATCATACTCGTATATTATTATTAGCGTTTTTATTATTTATTTATGATAATTTTTTATTAACGTAAATGTTTCGCTTAGCAAGCAATTTCTTCACCCGAGTGAATAGAAAAAAAAAAGGTCTGATTAGCTTCTTGTTCAAACAAATTCATAGGTAATTATACCCCGCACTTACCTTCCCCAAAACTATAGTCAGGTGAGACGTACTTGAGAATAATCAATGAAAATTATGCTCCCTTGATAAGACTGTATTATCTTATCTATTCTTTGTGACACTAATAGAAGGTGTTGCTTATCGAGCTGTAAATATGGGTCAATAGACGATTGACTATAGACTATAGACTATTGACTCAATAGTGCAGCCCACACACTTTAATTTGTAAATATTGCATTGCATCTATGATAATATAGATATTACTAAACTTTTAACCCTATAATAGTCAAATCGGAGCTAAAAGAATGTAACTTTGGTTAATTGAGATATTAGGTGTCCTAAAACTAATCACCTCACTTGCTTGCTTATAACTTTAATTGGTGAAAATATAAACTGTATAAAATAAAAGAAAATTAAGTACTTATATTTTCCTATACAAGTTTTATATTAGTAATAGGTTTATGTTAAAAAAAATTAGAGAAAAACCGCATGGTTACATTCAAAAGAAATGAGTTGATTAATTTTGGGACACCCCGTACCTTATTGTGATATTCTTGCTGGGATTCGTACAAATAAAACCGTCTTTTGTGTATTTGAACTGTTTATTTATTAGCAATTATCAACTTCACTTTACGTGGGTGCCGTGGTGTAAGTGGTTAGTGTGTCGAATCACTACGCATGAAGTTCCAAGTTCGAATCCCAGAAAACACCAAAAAGTTTTTTTCACGGTCCCACCTCTCGCGAGCGTCTGACAAACATCCGCGAGTATTGTTGTCACGAAAAAGCTTCTCTCAAATCGCCGTTCGGATACGGCACTAAACTGTAGGTCCCCTTCCCTTCGTGTGAAAAATATAACGCACACAACATGAGTGGTTGCGAGAAGCTAGGCCCTGGTGCATTAAAGAGTTGTTGCGCCAAATACTTATTTTTCTTTTTAACTTCACTTTAGCACAATATTCAAATCACTTTATTCTTTATTTATTTCAAATTAAACTGTCTCTACAAATTTACTTTCAATCACAATGTCGCTTATTTTCACCACTATTTGAATCTCTCTTTTTGATCACTGTATTCACCTTTTTCAACTATGTCGACTGTGGTTGTGGTCGGTATATTTGTACCAAATACAAGATGTTCTAGAATATGCTGGATATCACTGGGGATGATTGTTGACTGTGGTGAAGGTGAAATATGGAGTAAACCAATTGGCACGCTGGGTGCTTTGGCGAATAGGTGGCGTTGTTTCAGTTCGTTTGGTACACAAATCCTGCAGTGCGGTGGTACTTTTTGTCTATACTTCATTATATTAACTACTTTCGATTTATAAACTATAAAAGCAAAGGGTACTAATTGGTATTGGTAATAGTTTGTTACCATATTTTTTGCAGGTTAGTCGAAAACTAGATAAAAAAAATTGAGTAATTTTTAAAACGACAATCATCTGAAAGAACGTCTGTTCTATTTAGGTTCTTATTTCGCACATCTTTTCAGCTCTTTCCACATTCCACAATTTACCCCTAGTGACATAATGTTCGAAAATATTCTAAAGGTTCTTGTATTCGGTATAAATACACCAACCACCAGCACAGTCGATACAGTCGGTAGAAGTGAAAATAGTGATCAACAAGTGCGATTACTCTGAGATTAATATTTGAAAATTGGTGTTAAGAATAAACGATATTGTGATTAAAAGTAAAGTTGAGATTAATAAAGAATAAGTGATTTGATTATTTTAAAGTGTAACAAAAGTAAAGTTGATAGTTGTTTATAAATAAATAGTTCAAATACACAGAAGACGTTTTATTATTACTAACCCCAAGAAGAATATTACAATACATATACATATGTCACAAAGTGATCAGTTAAATTACCGTTTTCATCAACTAGGACTCAGCGCTGTTTTAAAGAATATTTCATGGTTGCTGGATTGAGATCCAACTATATCCACGCATGTACATACTAACATATGAATTGTATATCATCCTAGCCCTACAATTTATCTACAGCCTCTATCTACAGTAATACGGATTTTTATGAAAAAAACATGTAATTACTGCATTGACTAATGTAAACGGAAATAAGACAACAACTTTCATTTTATTGCTTTAAAAAACATAAAAAATATTAAGTACGACAGTATTATCTATAGAAGAGTTCTCAGATAATTATTACACTTCACATAGGTAACACGATCTTTACAATTTCAGGAATCTTCTTTCAAGATGGACCTATTTGGAAGGAACAGCGCCGTTTTATCCTGCGTTACTTGCGTGATTTCGGATTTGGCCGCCGCTTTCAAGACTTAGAATTGGTCATTAATGAAGAAATTAATGATCTTATTGATTTAATTAAAAATGGACCAAGATTTGATCATGAGAATGCTATTGCACGTAAGGGACAAGTTTTGTGTCCATTGGTCTTCAGTTCATGCACTGCAAACTCTATTCTATATGTAATGGTCAATGAGCGTATACCACGCCCCGAACAAGATGTTTTAGTAAAACTCGGTTATCATGGTATGGTTTTGCAAAGGAATGCCGATGATTATGGAAAAATGCTCAGCATTATCCCATGGATTCGACATATATTTCCTGAAAAGAGTTGTTATCGGATGTTGTTGGAGTCAAACAATTATATGTACAATTTTTTTGAAAGCTGGATAAAAAAAAATATTAAAACTTATGATGAAAGTCATGAGCGAAATTTCATAGATTTGTATATAAAGGAGATGCGCAAGGAACAAATGGAGGGGAACATCAACACATCTTACTTATGTAAAGCAGATTGGATTTCATACTCGTAGCATACTTTTAAAAAATAATGTATTTTTTTTTTTTTTTTTTATAATTTAAATTAGATGACCAATTCGTTCTCAGCTTAGTTGATTTTTCATTTCCTGCATTCACGGCAATCGGTACACAAATGTCCTTAATTTTCCAATGGCTTCTATTGCGGCCGGAAGTGCTGAAACGGATACAAACGGAAATTGATGAGTATGTTGGCAGTGGACGATTGCCTTGCCTTGACGATCGTAAGAATTTACACTATACCGAAGCAACAGTACGAGAAGGACTACGAATGGAGACTCTGGTGCCATCGGATGTGCCACATGTGGCTATGCATGATACTGAAATTCTTGGTTATCGTGTTGAAAAGGTACAAGAGTTAATACGTTCTCAGATGAGTTTAACATATCTTTTTTTGAATTCAGGGTACCATTATGATTCCCAGCCTATATGCATATCACTGTGATAAACGAGTTTGGAATGATCCAGAAAATTTTAGACCCGATCGATTTTTAGATGAAAATGGAAAGTTATGCCTCAAGAAAGATGTTTCGCTGCCATTTGGCGCAGGTAATTGTTCAATTGATACAAATCTTATTTGAAATGAAAATTAATTAAATGTCTTCCCTTAGGTAAACGCTTATGTGCTGGTGAAACTTTTGCAAGGAATATGCTTTTTCTATTGCTATCATCTATTTGTCAGAATTTCAATGTCGTTCTCGCTCCAGGTGAGCAACCTCCAGATCTTTTGAAAAACAATAGCGGACTCATTATTTCACCACCCGACTACTGGGTTACATTAGAGTCAAGATAAAATGTTTGCATTACTTAAAGTGTTTTGTGGTCTTCTTATTTAATTTCAACTAAGTGTTTAAATTTGTTTTTCTAATTAACTATATTCTTAACAATTTTTATACAGTGGACAATAATCTTGTGATAATGAATGTTTAAAATGCAATGAAAACGAAAATAACTGCAAAATTATACAAAAAGTATTTGAACAAAAGCGAAGCGGGAAAAATGTTGTTATGCAAAAAATCTGTACCAGTTTTATATGATTAACCAAACAAAGCTGTGATATCCATTCGACGAAATATAAATGGTGCTCAAGCTTCGGGGAGAAATCCTTGAACTTAATTTCATACCGTAGGGGAATGTTTTACCCCTATATTTTTATTTTTTTTAATTAAAAGGAAACCCAAATCCCAGAGCACTTAGACTCTCCGGTCCATTGTACTGCCAGGCAGGAACCTTTCTTTGGTGCAGTGGTTGGACAAATTTCGATGTAATTCGTTTTCCTTTATACTCGGGTGGCTGATGATTGCTGTTCCCCGCTGGGGCTTGGACTTGCACACATCGGTTAGCCCCTATACTGCATCTGATGCAAGCTGCAGGGAAGGGAGGATATTTTCCATTTCATTGGTCAATGTCTAATAGAGACAAGAGGTGGAATATTTTTAACAGTGACTTTTTGAAGGAGGAGCAAGCATACCCTTCCTTGATGAAATTAATGTTTTCAAACTGTTTCGGTCATTGAAGTACTAATATATGGACAGCTAAACTTCAAGTCAGTCAAGACAGTCGAACTTCAAGTATGTTCTAGCAGCTCAAGCTCCTCTGTTTTATGGCGGGAAAAATTGGAAACTGGTACTTTGTTTAACAGTTCGTCCTCCAATTTGTAATTTGTGCTTTTGATTGTGGAAAAATAAGCTGGCAATATTTAATTGTGGAATAAATAATAATTCTAACTGAAAAAAGGAGGATAGAGATAACATGAAGTGCTATGTGGTTGGCTGTGATTCGCAATACAGATTGTGTTGCAACGAAATTCAATTTCATAATATTGTATATTGTATATATTATATTTTTGTATATTGTAAAATATTTGCAGTGACATCTATGGCATCGAATATTGAAACAATTGACGTACTATGTATGGACTTCTAGTAAAATGTCAGTTCCATACAATCTCTGCCCAAAAAATGACGCCAACGTAACTAGCCCTCTTGGTTCGGAGCGGAATAATGTGGAAACAAATTGCCAACCATCTTGAATTTCTCTATAGAATGGTAGAGACACCTCTTGGGTTTGTGTGGATTTACTAAGTAAACGGTTGAACAGATGTCACTTGCAAAATGTGCTAGTTCATATAATTACTGATAGATGGAACCAACACAATTAAAATAAAAATCGTTATATATGCATTTTAATGCCCCATAAGTTGCACAATATTCGTATGTTTATTACGAATCAGTTTTTTATGTAATATGTCAATGAAAACACTGTCTTTGTGCACCCAACTGCATCCAACGAAATTTCGAACAAGTGTGAGTTTCCATTTGTTCCGCTCCGAACCAACAGAGCTAGCGCTAATGTTGGAACCAACGCGAAGTTGGCTATTAGCAGTCAATATATAGAATGTCAATGATTGAAAATATTTAAAGGTTTACAGTTTTTTTTACAGCCAGTACACTTGATCAAACACAGATGTCGCAAGTTTCTATGGCGAATATCTGTGATGATGGGTATTTTGTTTCTGTTTTACACCGTTTTGAAACAAAGGAGCTGGAGATGTTGGAACATATTTTTCTGCAGACATGGTATGAAAGTGACATTTCACTAGCAGTCCATATATTAATAATAATAGAGGATACTGAATAAAAGCTTTTAAAACCAAAATACAACATTTGTATTTATTAGGTTTATGTAGAAATGAATGCTTTGAATCACTACAAATGAATTCAAAATTGCTAATCTGGTAGACAGAAGGCCCATGTTTACTGATTTTTGTATTTAATTATTATTGCTATAATGAGTGTTTGGCCGTGGCGCAGTGATTAGTATGTCGGACCACTGCATGGAAGTTTCATGCTCGAATCCCATACAACACGATCCCACCCCCGGCATACAACACTTGTGGTTGCGAGAAGCTGGGCCTAGCCACTTAATGGGCTGTGGTGCTAAATATCTATACATATATATAACAATGAGTAGGTACTCAAATAGCAAACTGTTTAGTTTGCCAGTATATGTATAAAGCGAATGCCGTTTTTTTTTTAAAGAATGATTTTTGAAATTTTCATTGGGCATATTCAGTTTTCCAGATTTACATAGATGCAAAATCTATCTGCCCAGTCAGTCAGGGTTGAGGTTTTTGCTCGCAATTTTCGAAGATAAAATACAACACTTTAAATGTGAAAGTAACCGAGAAAGTAAGTTATTCTGCAGTTAAAACATCTCGGAATAGATAAATTCACAAACTTAAAAGAATTTCAGCAACCGGGATTTTATTAATCTGCTGTCTTTGTTTGTATTAGTTTCTATTCCCCAGCAATGAAAATCCATGAAATTTTTCCCTTTGAGTTGGGATGAGTCCGCTGATTAAAAGTCACCTAGATTTTTTAGACGATTTCCCAATCGCGATCAAGCAAAATCCAAATATCTGAAAACCTGAACATACCCATTCTCATATTAAAAAAACACTGTCTTACTGAACGTTAATTTTTGCAAGAATCCATTTTCAAGAAAACGACTTTAACTTAATTTTCTTGAAATTTTGTATCTGCGTTTGAATTTTTAGTTAGTATAGCAAAATCTTATATAGTTAATGTAAATTTCCATTTATTCTGAATCAAAAATGTTGAAATGAGCGAAGCATGACTGGAGTTCAGTATTATTTGTTGTACCCTCTATCCTATGAATAATTCAGATTAGAAAAAGTCAATATATGTACCTACATCATTTCATATGTAAGCTTACACCCAATGCACGTATTTTTTCAGAATATTGGCAGACAGTTTTGCTTTTTAGCCGTTATTCTTTTTGTTAAAACTATAACAAATTAATAAAAAAAAAAATGTAACCTAACAGGCCAGCAGATAGAGTGCTACCTGAAATATTTTTAATTTTCCACAGGATGCAACTGTAGGCATTTATTGTTTGTTTAGTTCATATATTTATTTATTCCTCTTAAAGCGTACAAACTTTTCTAGACAACAATTATTCCACAACTATTTAACAATTAATAGTAACATGATAAAAAAAATATTTCAAAAAATAGAAAAATAAAGATATGATACAAAATACAAAATTTAAATAACTTTAAAGTTTAAAAAGAATGCAAAATAGCACTTTTACAACGCATTCCGCTCATATTAAAATTTAAACACAAGCCGTAGTTATAGGGTAATTCTGACCATAATTAGTACAATGTCTAGAAACATGAAAGAAACTCTTTTGTCTAGGTCGTAGATTGCTGGATGGTGCATAAACATTAAACATTGAAAGTAAAGGCGGACAATCGATGTGTGCAGATAAGACACAATAAGCAAAAATGCAGAGTAATAAATTCTTCTTTTACTAAGCGGATTCAAATCAATTAGAGCACATCTAGCTTCGTATGTAGGCATTTAACCATTCCACAACATCTTTCGGAGAGCAAATTTCGTAGACCGCTTTTGAATTTTCTCAATACGAGTTTCAGTATTGCAGTAGTAAGGATTCCAAACTAAACAACAGTATTCAAGTTCAGAACATTTTAATGAAATGTAAAGGGACTTAAGAGTATATGGGTCCTGCATGTCTTTAGAGTTACGAAATAGAAATACGGTTAGCTTTACAAATAGCGTAATCAAAATGAAAGGAGAAATTAAGCTCATCATCAAAAACAATTAGTTTAGAGCTGAGTCTGAATTGTCGAACAAAAGGTTTTGTTTTTAATTAACAGACTCCAAATATCTAAAATTGTGTTCTTTGTTTGATCCGACGCTGACCAGACCGCTCTTTAGGTGTTCAGAAAAAGTTAGTTGAACAGAGTGAGAATTATCAATTTGACAATAAATCACAGAAAATTTAAAAAAATGTCAGGATAGTTCTTTTTAATGCATTTCGAATTCCCCATGTGGTTTGCCTGTGAATTCAGGGGCTAAAGGATAATATTCTGCAAATCTTTCACGAAAACTAGGTTATATACAACACGAAGGAAAATGTCAAAATTTAGCCACTGATTAAAACACAACCACCACTGCATAGATGAGGATACTTAAAACTTATTTGAAATTGTATTTCTTCAGTTAATGAAACAGAAATTGACGTTTTCAAAACAAAATTGAAAAACATAAAAATGAAATATCATATTTCGTATATTAGCGAAAAGTCTAAGAAATTAAAGTCATATAAACTTTTTAAAGGCGCTGTACATTTCCATTGAGACAGAATACTAGAGTTGAAGGCAGCCTTTCATGACAGCTGATAATTCTCACTTCCCTCAGTAGAAATATTTCCAAACCACAATTTGCGAATCTTGTTAAAATGTTTCGATTTGCACGAACAATTGCTCAAAAAGGTATCTACATAACTTAAATAAAAAACTAAACTTGAGTTTAATTCACTTTGTAGCTACTGTCATCAGTCTAGTTACTTCAACACGACCATTCTCCGTAACCGCAAAATATCTAACCACAACCGAAGCAGCCCCGAGCTCCGATGAGCCAGTAGACATACCGAATCCCTTCGAGAAGGAAAAACAGGAGTGTATCCTCTGCCGACTAGACATAACCCCCAACTACAAAAATGTGAAACTTCTGTCGCAGTTCCAGAGCCCATACACAGGTCGCATATACGGTCGGCACATCACCGGACTCTGTAAGTCAAAGCAGGAGCAAGTGGAAAAAGCGATAATTCACGCCCAAAATTGTGCCATGATGCCTTACTATCACAAGGACTTGGACTTCTTAAAAGATCCAAAGCTCTTCGACCCAGAAAGACCAGTTAGGCCACATAAATACTGAATGTAACGAACAAATCCTTTATTTCTTAAAGGTAAATAAACTAGGGGCTCTTGACTATAACTATGTGTATTCAATCATCTCAGGGGAAAGACCAAGTCGAGCAATCAAATCTTCCACTTCCATTCGCGGTTCTACCTTCGACGAAAGTTCCTCCAGAGACATCTTGAAGGCCTCCGTCCAGGTGTTGATGACATTCTTTAGCTCTCGCACCTTCTCCTGGTGCTTTTGGTGGGAGTTGAGTATTCTTTCCTTGTGTACAATGTCCTGAGCCAGGTCAGCTGGTCTAACGTTGCAAAGGGAGCTTGTACCATCACACGTCAAATCACTATCTGGCTCGACTATAGAGGGTGTAAATTCAAGTTTCTTCTTCTTGTACTTATCTCGTACCCGCCGGCTGAGGGACAGACGGTACGGCAGACAATTTGTTGTGGAAGCGGATGCTATGAGAGGTAGCTTTTGGGGTAGACATGGAGTTGACGGTGATGATGCAGCTGTAGCGCAGTTTTCGAGCGATTTGTAGTTGACTTTGACATCACTTAGAGGTGTTTTCGGCAAATTGTTTCTTCTAATACTTCTTTTTAAGCCCAGGCTATGAACCTTGTTTTTTGGTGTCAATGTTTCTGGATTGTTTTCCATCTAAAAGTAGTTTCCCAAATTTGTTTTTAAATTTTAAAGTTCACGGATGAAAGACAAATGACAGAATAGTGTCATATAGTGCTACCTTGTGGATTGCAATATGGGTACAGTACGTACTAAAATCAAAATTCAAATCACATAATAGTAGTAGAGATGTGTGAGAATTCGGACAAATCGGAGAATTCGTACCGAATCCACCCAGTATAAAACATTTCAATACAATAACAATTTTTTTTTATTAATTTCTACACTTAAAGCAATAATTCGACAGTACTCTGTACTATCGGGCTTACTCGAGCAACATCAACTCAATCGACACATCTTCCGAAAGTCTCTTCATTCTTTTCGTCTTAATTATAAACTCTCATTCTGAATGGGAACCCGCCTGAGGTTCTAGTGGTCGAATAATGATAGATTTATCCAATGGTTCTCCAGGCACAATCTGCCAATGGTGGAATACAGATAAACAAAACGCTTGTCCTTGCGTGTGACCGTATGACAAACCACATTTACAAGTTTCAGGCAAAAGAAGGAGACTCCAAAAATAGTTAGTGCAGTCTAGTCGGGAATTATTGACGACTTTCCACCGCTTCTGTTGGAGTTCTGGGGCCTCACGCTGTATTGCTACTCTAAAGTCAAATTATTCGAATTCGCAGAATTGTCACTCTGTAATTCGAATCGCAAATCCAAATTTACGAAAATCGAACAAACTTTTGTTGTCAACTTCAATGTCAATTTCTTATCGCAAATCTGGCACTCTAAACGAAATGTCAAAGTAACTCGAATTCGCATCATTTTGTTCTATTGCTATTTGGTTTGCAGATGTTGAGATAAGCAATTGTGTTTCTTTTAAAATGTAAGTATTTTATGATATAAGAAGTTATTTTTGACTTAAAATACAATGAAAGTGAAATTCCTTGACTAAAACCTGTTTTAAAACATATGAAACCAGTCCACCAAAAATCAAATGTAAATGCTCCACCTTAACTTCTCTTGTAGAGAAAGTAATATATTTGCTGGATCTCACCTTAGCAATGGATAGAATGAGTAAAGTGGGAAATACACGATACAACTGTTGTACCAACGGTTTGACAGCTTTAGTGTTGTATACGATACTTGTGTCGTGTGTATCCTCGCAACCGACCGTTGTACCGATATCATATGGGCGCGTGGTCTTGACGGTACAACCGCTGTCACATACACAAATTGTATGGAAATTATATGGTGTGTATGTGTAAAATGACTGAATAAAATGTTTGGTTGTACGTAAGTCGTATGCAAATTGTATGTGTGTGCTGCATACAACAGTATGCCGATGTCGGTACAACACAAGTCGATACGACGGTTGTATCGTGTATTTCCCACTAAATACTTTCAGTTTCGGGTTGAACCAACCACTACTACATTTTTGTTCTACTTTTTATCAATTAGCTCCATTATATTCGACCTATCTCTAATTCGCCTGCGTTCTATTCTTTCTCCTTGTGTGTCATCTTGATGGAACCACAATTCGACAGCATCCAGTTCCATTTCTATAACATATATTTAACTTTCTTTCTCAAATACAAATATAACACAAAATTCCTTAGAACGAAATTTGCTTCAAAGTGACATTTTAACGTTCGATACTCGAAGCAAGATTCGCACATTTCATAGCTTCAGTTGGCAATACTTCCATTCGATTCTGTTTTCTTACAGAGGTAAAAATTGTTATTTTTTTTTTTTTTGGAAAAAAACCTGGTACGTTAGGTACTTTTTTTTCAAAATGTGTCGTAAGTGAAATACCTACTGTTAATTTTGAGGTTAGAATGAAAATTCCGATATCACCTCGAATTGACGCCGCATATTGACTTCGAGGCCAATACGCTTAACGGCTTCGGCAGCAGTTGAGCGCTCATACTGTTATAAGTGCAAATAAAGAAAATAATACTTACCCTTGTAGGTACAAGCATAGTTGCCACTTGGAAACAAAATTCACGACCATAATATTTTAAAGCTGGAAACGTGAATAAAACACAAAAAGATACAGTTCACTTTGAGCAAATCATAACATACCTATCCTCAATTGAGACTTTTTCCTGACTTGCAAAAAATTAGTACATTCAGTCATTTTTGGTATAGAACATGGGTGATGTAGAGCGTGCACTCTTGACTGACAATTCTTAATTAGTTTCAAGAATGTTACCAAATCAGGATAAAACTTACCAAATCATCAAGCCAAAAAAATTAAGGTCCAACTATGAATTCATATAAGAGCTGCATAAGGAGTGTAGAACATAAAATTTGCTTTTATATCGTTCGGTTCTATTGCGCTTTGGAAAGATGAGAAAGAGTACTTGATGGTAGTGTTATTGGTTTTTGATACATTCACCCTGATTACCGTTGGCGTTTTACGCTTTTCGACGATTCTCGTTTTATTCCTCTGGTGTACCACGAATTCATTTTCAAAACTTTTTCAATGTGAAAGATTTGTAATAGTATTCCACATGACAAAAACAATCCTTAGTAGCAGCAGGTCGTAACTATGAATAAAATGACAATCGTCGAAAAGCGTAAACCGCCAACGGTAATCGGAGTGATTGTAAAAAGTACAATTATTTTGCAACTTGAAAGCAAAAAAAAGTATTCCATGGAACAGGTTGCAAATGGGTTTTTGAAAATATAAATTCTTTTTTATTAAATTTTTATTTTAATTTTTTTATTACAGAAAATACAAAAATATGATTTTAGGAAGAATTATCCCTACAGTACTGTAAAACTTAGGGTATTGATGTCTATTACGCACTTGGTTTTTTAACATCACATACAAAAATGCCCAGTTAACGAGTAAATAGAAATTGCCACTTTTGGACACTTTTCCCAAGTTCTCATAAAAATACTAGTAGAGAGAAAATCATCTGTTCGGTATTTACTACCTACTTCAAGAACGAGAAATTTTACTGGGATGAGATTTTACACTCATTGCAAGTCAGGGGTTCTACCTAATGAGATAAAGGACGAAGTTGTTTTAAGAAGATTGAGAAAATCTATTATCACATGTACGAGATACAGTAACTTAAAGTTAAACCATATTTTCTTATTTAAAATAATTAAATAAGCTAAATGAGTTATAGTAGTAACTGATACAAATTAATGAATGTATATGTACGTAAATACAGATGCGTTCACTCCAAATTGAAGAAACCCCTTTTTAGTAAAAATTTATATCCAAACCGTATACTTGGGGTCGAATCGCCGTATCTGTGAACGGATGATTGGTCTCTTAATTGTATTGTGTTGTTGGTAGATCTGGCAACAACATACATACAAATTACGTAACGAGTGATCCGTTCAAGGATACGGCGATTCGACTCCTGCTGTTTATTTTTTTTTAACTCGATGTTGGATTGGCTTATACGTTTTAGAAACGCGGGCAGACCCACAGGGTCAGCTGGTGTAAAATAAATATCTATGTTTGTACTGACATTATAATGAGATGAAAGTGCTGATGGTTAAATACGACATTTAAATTACTTTACGAAAGAGCCTCTCCTCAAAAATACTCAAAAGGGGTCAGTGAATTGCATATCTCAGCCAAGTACTCAAATTTTTGGAAGCACTCAAATGTTGTTAATAGTAACGTGGATAGGCACGGTTCTTTCACTCGTTAGACATACGCATACATTCACGACCTCATAATTCACCCTTATTGTCGCTTTTCGACGATTGTCGTTTTATTCTGCAGATGTAGCACAAATCCATTTCCATAACTTTTTCACTATGAAAAAGTTGTAATAGTATTCTACACGACAAACAAATTGCTAAGTTATGTTTTACGGTCAGCAGGTCGTAGCTATAAATAAAACGACAATCGTCGAAAAGCGACAAACGCCAACGACAATCAGGATGAATATTTTCACTAAAAAAAAAACCAACGACTGTATTTCCATATATTCGTATGAGTAGGGCAGATGAAAGTAATGGCAAAGTAAAGGCATCAACATGACCACAAACGTCACTCTATTCATATGTAGTAATTCTGTCTACGAAATTTGATACATATCCATTGGCACATGTATTTTACTTAGAAACAGCTCAGTAATACGAGTGTTGATTAGACATGATGAATCAGAACAATAATACGATGACAATCTTTCCGAAGCAAAATAAACATCTAGAAAATTCAACATGCCAATAAGATTACCCACCGATAGATTCACAAACATCGATTTCCATAATTACTACTTCGCAAAAGCAGAAACTTTATTTTATCTCGTTTTAATAAATTTAACATTATATCCCAATATATCTTTATGTTATATATCTACTGACTAACTTCATGGTTAATAAATGATCGCTTAACATTACTAATAGTGTAAGAATACCTGGGAGTAACGTATATGAGTTCTGAAGAAAGATAGAGAAGACTTTTGGTCAACAGAAAAAAACTTAAAAATTTCCTACAACTCTGCTGGGCGCTGCGCTCACTTGTGGTGCCGTTCCACGTCCGACGATCTAAAGCTGGTCTTACACGTGCACATCTGCTGTCGGGTCAGGTGCACTAGGCACACCCGACATACCAAGTGCTTGCATGTTTGAATCTCGTAAGAGTAGTCCTCCGACTTGCAGCCAATGCAGGCGGCACGTCTGATTTCCGCTGGCCTGGTAGTGAAGCGGGTGATTCTTTGCAGAGCCATGGCGATGGCGGTGTCCACGTTCGAGGTGAGAGTTGTTGGTAAGGGCATCGCTGGCCTGTAGGAAGATTCTTCGAGTTTTTGCCGCTTGCAAGGTGTAATCGATGTGTCGCTGTCACTGGCAAAGAGAGAGGCATGGCGATTTTTGCTGCGACGGACTCGGCTACTGCCCAGGGTGCGGGGGACTGTCTTGAAGTGCTCGGAATTCTCCATGAGGAACTTCTCAATGCGCGCCTTCAATGCCAAGTCAAGAATTGCCTTGCGATGGGTTGTGAATTCAAGGCCAGTGAAGGGATCCGACGGTAAGCGACCCCACTTGGCTTCGACCTCTGAGTGCTTGTCGATGGTCGATTGGTCGACAATCTTGCCCGAGGGCAAGACAGTGGGGAAAACCATCAGCTCCCATGTGATGGCGTCGAGGAACTCCTCGGGAATCTGTAGATGCGATGACTCAAACAGTTCCGGAGCGTTCCGCGATGGCGAGCGTGGTCCCTTTTCTCGCTCACGTGTACCAGGCGGATTTATAACTTCGTTCCAGATGGTCTTGACTAGTTCCCGGTCGGCTTTCTCCAAACTTCGTGCAGGCAAACCCCAGATTTGTATCTTTTGCAGAACGGGTGGGCAGCGCTGTGTCCCCTTTATGGTCACCTTGACGCTGGTGCAATTGGAGAGGATTTTGCTAGCCGTTTTGAAGAAGAATGCCCTTTCGCACTGGTTGCTGTTCCTACTAGAGTAGTCGCTCTGGTAGCAAAATGTCACTGACTCACCCCGCAAATCGCGTACGTATCCTACTCGCTCATATATCCCCTCCAGTTTTCCATGAATCTCAAACGCTGTGGACTTCAGCGAACCGATTGTGTTCCAAATTTTTATGATTTTCAGGTCGATGGCCTTGGGGAACTCAAAGAAAATGTCTACCGGGGGTTTGGTTACGTTGAATGCCATAAATCCTCGGTTGAGCTGTTGGATATCGTCCGCGATGAGGTTGGAAGCAGTGTAACCATCCTCGCAGATCGCCTCAGTCTCCACCGACGGTTTTAGCTTGGCGTTGAGAAAGTTTATCAAGCTCATGCTAGGTACCGAGGAAATTTATTAAATTAATTTGAATGCACAATGGCGTCGCGTTTTTGTGTGATAAAGGCGAGGAAAAACGAACGGAAAAAATCACAGCTAGCAGCTTAAAAAACAATTAATCCACGGGGGTGAAGAAGAGATATGGCGTTTTTGGGTTGAGTGTTTGTCGTAGTTTTGACGTTTCGCATGACAGTGTTGAATGAGATAAAGTGACATTTAGTTAAGGGTGCGTTGTCAGATTGTGATTTAATGAAGTTGGTTTGTGGCATGGATAGTTACTGCCATTATGATGGCAGATGAAATAAATTCCAATAAGAGCAATGTTACAAAATTAAGTAACTTCAAGTAAGTTACCCATATAATTACTCGTAATTGGTTGCAATAAGTTAGTATTTATTTTTCAAGTAATGCAAATAAAGTAACAAATGTAACTTAATGTTAATAAACAGCTTTAATGACAAATATTATATATATATTGTATAATATGCAAATAATTTCTATTCAATAAAACAAAAAAAAAAGTAAGTATGTAAACCAAGAAATACTGCGTTCTGAGAAATACAAAGGAATACTCTACCCTCTAGTGTTACTGCTCTACCCGCGGTAGCGCTAGGTACTCGATGTGGTAGCTCGGTATGCTCGAGTGGTGTGTTAGCCATTGTTCAGTTCAATTTCGGCAAAGAGTCCTTTTATCTGCAAGTGAATATCGACCAAAGTATTTCCATCCTGCACGTTAAAATATATTACACGAATTCTTCAAAGTCCTCGAGATCAAGGCTTTCGTCTTTCATCCTTAGAGTTGCATATAAATGTATACGCTTCTTCGAGCGTTCGAATAACAGCCGATTCTTCGGAGGGGTATGAATTAATGACCATTTAGTAAAAATACGCTCTATTTATGCAGATGAAGCTGGAATTTTAAGTACTATAGGAGCAATTTCGTGGGCGCCGGCCACGTAAGTGGTTAGTGTGTCGGATCACTACGCATGAGGTTCCAAGTTCGAATCCCAGAAAACATAAAAAAAAGTTTGTTCACGGTCCCACCTTTCGCGAGCGTCTGACAAACATCCGAGAGTATTGATGTCATGAAAAAGCCTCTCAAATCAACTTTCGGATACGGCATTAAACTGTAGGTCGAGAAGCTAGGCCCTGGCACTTAAAAGCTGTTGCGCCAAATATTTATTTTATTTGAAGTTCCGCCGAACAAAAAATTGTATGGCAGGGGGGGTCTATTCTCACCACATTTCAAGGTATAGCCCATCAAAGTGGGTGACCACTTATTTGGAGGTGTAACCACTTTAAACGCTATAACTTCTAAACTATTATAGGTACAAAAATAGTTTTATACAATTTAGTAGCGCATACAAGTTTCAAACACATTGGGTACAGCTGTGCAGCTACAAAAAAGTTATGGCTCCTTAAACTCAAAATAATGAAAAATTGTTGTTCCATTTTTTCACTTAAAATGCATTATTCTCAAAATTTTTACTTAGGACGGTATTCACCGACCAATCTTAGACTAAGAGCTTCATAAACCTATTCACCAGCGAATATTAGTGCAGATTTTTTATTTTTTTTTGAGGTAGAAGGGGAGGAAGGCATAGACTGACCTCTGGAGCACTGGGACCTAAAAATATCTTTTCTGCTATCCCCTGGTTGATTGATTTTGAATTTGTCAACTAGATGAAATCAAGTTCATTAATGAAGCTCTTAAAGGATTATACTGCTTTACTAGGACACCCTGTATAATAATTGTCAGTTCGTGTCTGATGTGCAGTCAACGGGCCTGCGTCATAGCTTGACGCAACCACTTCTGTTGTGTGTGTTATATTTTTCACGCGCACGGAAAGGACCCTACAGGGCTCTCACTCTGTATTGCTACTCTAAAGTCAAATCATTCGAATTCGCAGAATTGTCACTCTGTAATTCGAATCGCAAATCCAAATTTACGAGAATCGAACAAACTTTTGTTGCCAACTTCAACGTCAATTTCTTATCGCAAATCCGGCACTCTGTATTGCTAAACGAAATGTCAAAGTAACTCGAATTCGCATAATTTTGTTCTATTGCTATTTGGTTTGCGGATGTTGAGGTAAGCAATTGTGTTTCTTTTAAAATGTATGTATTTCATGACATAAAAAGTTATTTTTAACTTAAAATACAATGAAAGTGATATACATAAAATAATTTAGTGAAATTACTTGATTAAAACGTGTTTTGAAACATGAAGGCAGTCCACCGAAAAATCAAATGTAAATGCTCCATCTTAACTTCTCTTGAAGAGAAAGTAATATATGTATGTATTTGAAACATCTCACCATAGCTTTGGTGTTGTATACGATAATTGTGTTGTGTGTATTCACACAACCGACCGTTGTACCGATATCGTATGGTCGCATGGTCGTGACTGTACAACCCCTATCACATATACAAATTGTATGGAGATTATCAGGGTTATCGGGAATAAATTTTCCCTCGGAATTTTTCCCCCGAACAAAAATAAGGTATCTTCAAAATAAAGGAAAAAATTCATCGGAGAGAAATTAAATACCGCGATCGCCTTGAAAATTCTCTCGAATTGTCATTTATGATACCTATTTCCTTTCCACGGAATTATTTCCTCTTTTTTGAAGATACCTAATTTTTGTTCGGGGGAAAAATTCCGAGGGAAAATTTATTCACGATAACGCTGTATTATATGGTGTGTATGTGTAAAATGCAAATTGTATATGTGTTCTGGATACAAAAGTATGCCGATGTCGGTACAACGGTTGTATCGTGTATTTCACACTTAATACTCTCAGTTTCGGGTTGAAGCAACCACTGCTATATTTTGCTTCTACTTTTTGTCACTTAGCTCCATTATATTCGACCTATTTCTAATTCGCCTGTGTTCTATTCTTTCTCCTTGTGCCATCTTGATGGAACCACAATTCGACAGTATCCAGTTCCATTTCTATAACATATATTTAACTTTATTTCTCAAATATAAATAAAACACAAGATTCTTTGGAACGAAATTTGCTTCAAAGTGACACTTCAACGTTCGATACTCGAAGCTAGATTCGCACATTTCATAACCCCAGTTGGCAATACTTCCATTTGATTCTGTTTTCTTACAGAGTGCCGGCTAATATTAGAATCGCAAAGCACTTTCGCAAAAATTTGACTTTTGAGTAGCAATACAGAGTGAGCCCCCAGTTTTGTGTCGTATTCGAAGGTTTTATTTGCTTTTTTTTTCCAGAAATTTTCTCATGACAACAATGCCCTCGGATGTTTGTCAGACATTCGGAAGAGATTGCTGTTTGGTGTTTTCTGGGACTCGAATATTGAACTATACACACAGTGGCCCGACACATTAACCACTGCGCCACAGCCCACATAAGGAAAAGAGAGCACGAATGCTATGGTATACCTCCTTCGGCTTCGTTTCCGCACCCTCGAAATTACCGCACAATCGGCGTCTAACTTCTCGAAAAACAAAAGGTCTGGAGAGCTGAAATTTTACAGGAAGGTAGATCTCTCAGAAAAAGGGACATGAATACTTTAAAAATTGTATATCCCTCCGGCTTGATCCCACGACCCTCGAAATGTGTGTTGCAGTGCTAGAACGTTGTGAAGGCTATTATATAAGTTCAATACATTCTATTGTCTTGAAGTGTTGATTTTTCTACGGTACATAATCTAGCCTAAAAGATAATTAACTATTTTATTTATCGTGTGGTAGGCAAGAAAATACATGATTTGTTAACAATTTTGCGTGAATTGAGCAGTGGACGGATATATTGTAGCATCCACAAAAAGTACATTTCGCACTGCATTATCAATGAACTAAGTTCAACACCACCTCTGCTTATCTGTCATCTGTCACAACTATCATCATGCACAGTAGTTTGCTCCACATTCCACAATTCACTTCTAAGGACATCTAGTGTCTTCAAACAGAGACTTTAAGCATCTTCGAAAATATTCTAAAGGTTCTTATATTTGATATAAATACACCAACTAACAGCAGATGGAAAGCATCGATAGAATGGAAAATAGCGGTTAACAAGTGCGATTAATTATTTGAAAATTGATGTTGAGAATAAACGATGTTTTGATCAAAAGTGAATTTGTAAAGACAGTTTAAATTGAGTTTGATAAAGAATGAAGAGATTTGATAATTTTGAAGTACACGAAAGTAAATTTAGTGATTGTTTATAAATAAACAGTTTAAATACACAGACGACTATTTTATTATTACGAACACGGGCAAGAATAATTCAATATGTTCAACAGTTTGGTTCGGGAAACGGCAAACGCATTTCGGAGATGGTGCTATACTTCATTTGTGCAGAGTGTAAGCATAGCGGCCGTGACCTGTTCAAATTCGATTTAGCTGCGTCCAAAGTTTCCTTGGAAGGTCGAGCACATCAACTGGTTGAGGTGAGCTAAAGAGTTTGAGGTTATTAGAGATGGGTTGATTCCTCCAGTCTTCGAACCATGCGGAATCTATTTTGAAACTTTCACTTTGTTGGCTTCTGGCGAGAGCAAAAGGCGGTCCTCGGGATTTTAGACGATGGCAGTTTGTTACTGATAAGTCCTCGTGTATTGGTCGTAAGAGACGGCTTAAGATTGTATCCCAAGTTCTGTTTATTTGGCGTAGGGTTGGTGGTTTAGTATTGCTCAGTACTGGTAGCCATGCAACTGGGATATATTTAATAGTGCCGGATATTATTGTCATTGTAGTATTTAATTGCACGTCTACTCGTTTTGTACAAGTATGTCGGCTAATGATCGAAACTGCTGCATTGTATTCAGAGGTAGAGTAAACCAAGCCTAGCTCTGAAGTGCGTAGTGTAGATGCATCTGCGCCCCATCCTGATCCAGCGAGTTTATGGATGAAGTTATTTCTGTATTTTAGTTTCGCTTGCTGTCAAGGATCAATCGAGTGTAGTACAGGGATACTTTTGACTGCTTTCATGATTCAGTACTCTGCCCAGACACTTAATTTTAAGCTTGTCAGCGGCAAGATGCCTGCTGAGGTGAAAGCAAGCCGTTTCTGTTTTTGAGGCATTCGGGCATAGACGCAATTTTTGTTAGTAGCGTCCAAGGATATTTAGGTCTGGTGCCAGTTTTAGTTTTAATTTTTGGAAGCTGTTACTTTAAGTTGTGAGTGATGTATCATCTGCGTAAATGAATTTGGGTATTTGGAATGTCACTAATAAATAGATTGAAGAAGAGAGGCGCCAGCACTGATCCTTGTGGGAGGACATTGTTTAAGTTTCGGATATAAGTTAAAAATATGTAATCAGGATACCTACAAATCACTAAATGTTTTTAGTACATCATATCTCAGAAACTTAGCCCTGGCTAGATAATCGTCATTATTTATTTTCGATCTATTGTAGAATTATCGCTATATTGACCTCGGAAGTTGAACTTATTATATCTGACATACTGTGTAACTATAGGCATTACCCAAACTCGTGTTATAGTTTTTCTACTAAATGTTCCATACCCACGTGCCCCAATGTGCGAGTACATGTAGTATATATGTAACATATGTACGTGAGCAATCTAGCATTGATTTGGTGGCACGTGTGTAATAAAAAGAAGCCAACTCGATCAATAAACAAACAAATTTGACATCTGATATCCGATGTTTTACGATCAAGGAAATTATTATTTAATTACTTATTTATAGGTGTGCAAGTAATCTGTGAAGGTATCTATGTATGTTTTACTTTAGGTAAGGCTAAGGCGCCATCTTTATAATTTAATAAAACAGTTTAATATTTGCACACTTTGTATTCTTGGCCAAAAAAGACGTAAAAATGATAGAGTTATTCATTAACCACACTACAGTGTAAGGTAAATCATACTATCATGTGCAAGGGACAACAATGAATGATTAAATAAATGCACTACAAGGTATTTGCTACTAAATATAAATATAAATATACATGTACACAACAAGAGGCCTCATTCATAACAATTGAAGATTCTGTTAATAAGACATCTCAGTCTCTCATTTCTCTTCTTAAAGTTGATGTCAGTCCACTTTTAAACGCATGAACTAGCTTTTCGAAAAATTGTAATGTACTAAGATGAAAGTAACTGTGTACTATCAAGTAATAATTGCATTTATAACTTATTTGTTTAGTTCAGCTGAAACTTTTATAAAATGTTCAGGTTTGTGGTAGTTCTTTGTTTTTTTTTTCTTCTTTTTTCTGTTCACCAAGTATCTGTTTATTTTTCCATCAATATAATATTTATGTACTTGCATGTGTATGTACATTATACATATATCTGCCCTGGTGTAATTAATTTTTATTTTATAGATAAGATTAGGAATTATATTGCCGTGTTTTATTTAATATGCTACTTAAAAGATCATTAGTGTGAGTGAAAGTATTCAAATATTGTGTACAAAGTGAGATATACATATTATGTAACGTATAGACAAAATACTGCAACTTTCGCTCTTTGGTTTAAGAACGTGTGTAGAGTAAATACTCAATAGATACAGCCGTATACATACAGACATATTTTTTTTTACTCCATCGGAAGTTCTATCCTTCCTCCTGGAAGGATCACCGATTTGTAATAAATTGTCTTTGTTTTACAAGCAAAGTAGATGCAATTTTGAATGGTCTAGACTAGGTTATAATTTGTGAGGGTAACATAAACTGGTTGGGCAAAATCGCATCATCACCTCCCCGTGGTGCCCGCTGGATAGCTATCTGATAGTGAACTAACGATGAGCGTATGCTGAGTCTGACGATATATGGGTAGCTGAACACTCGGACCTGCGTAAGCACATCTGGGTGAACTTCAGCGCGCATATGTTTAACCGGACGAGGCATCTCTTGTTGACCTGATCGGCTGAAATATGCGTCTCAGAAGTCTAACAAGAGGTCCTCAGAAGGAGGACGTGCGGCGGATAAATTCTCCCAATGGAATCAACGGTGACGTCTACAGGCCAGCGGAAACCTTACCGGAGCTACTTCAACATATTTGAAGCTGAGGTCTGTAAGGATTTTCAATACTACGTCAGGGTATTGAAAAAGAGATGGTGGCGGATGAACCCTTAATGGGCCAACGGCAGCGCTCATATCCCCGAAGTGGGTTACTGACATCGGTGTATCCGGCCTCTTGTCCTAGGGGTTGCTAAAAAAGGATCTGGTCCTCCAGGTTGGGGGTTGTGCCGTCGGGTTAACTTCCCTACCACGTAAAAAACCTTCGGTTATGAAGCAACCAACAGCCTCGGATACGGATGAATTTACTGTTGACGACCCAAGCAAACGTAAAAAGGACAACGATCTTCGTGTCTGCACATGGAAAGTTAGGTCCCTCTACAAACCACGTGCAGCCGAACAACTTGCGGAGGCCCTAGAGTGTCTCAAAGCAGACATTACCGCCATCCAAGAAGTGCGATGGGATGGGCCGGCCAAAAGGAGTATGAAAAACTGCGACATCTACTACGGCGATTGCTACAGACAAAAAGGACAGCGTCTATTCGGGTGCGGATTTGTTATTGGAGGCAGACTTAGGCAAGAAGTCTTGAGTTTCAGGCATGTCAACGAGCGCCTTATGACTATCCGTATCAAGGCTAAATTTGCCAACATTAGCCTAATATGCGTTCACGCCCCTCATGAGGAGAAGGACGACGCGTCAAAGGACGACTTTTACCAGCTCTTGGACAAGACGTATGAGCAATGCCCTAGCCACGACGTTAAAATTCTCCTAGGTGATTTTAACGCAAAGCTAGGAAGAGAGGACGTATTTAGTAGCGTGGTCGGAAAGCACAGCCTGCACGACAACACACCCGACAACGGACTCAGGCTAATCGACTTTGCAGCGGGGCGAAACTTTGTCGTAGCTAGTACGCGGTTCCCACGTCTCGATATTCACAAAGGAACATGGCTCTCCTTTGATCGAAAAATCGTTAAACAAATCGATCACATTGCGATCGACGCAAGGCACTCTTCCAGTATTCTGGGTGTCCGGACTTTCCAAGGAGCCAACGTGGACTCGGATCACTACCTAGTTGTAGTCAAGGTACGGATGCGGATATCCACAACGGAGCGAAATCAACGAAATGCTGTGAGGAAATTTGACGTCGAAAAGCTACAATCGCAAGAGACCGCCAGAACCTTTGCCGATCGTGTTTCTTCTAATCTCAATCTTAGTCCTATGCCGCCAGCAGCAAATGAGGAAGACCAGTGGCAGCGTTGCCAAAAAGCCATCAGAGATGCCGCCTCTGATGTACTGGGCTTCTCTCGCCCACCACAATGAAACCCCTGGTTTGATGAGGAATGCCGGCAAGCACATACAGCAAAACAAGAGGCGTACAAAGCGGCGCTGCATAGAAGGACTAGAGCTGCTTACGAGCTCTACGTGCGCAGGAGAAAAGAGGAACATCGACTTCTCAGAAAAAAGAAAAAGGAGCATGAGAAGCGCTCGATCGAGGAGATTGAGAGACTCTATTGCAGGAATAATGTTCGAAAATTTTACCAAAGGGTAAAAAGAACATGCCAGGGTTTCAAAGCCAGAACAGAAGCCTGCAGGGGCGAAAATGGCAATATAGTAGTGGAATCGCAGTCGGTGCTGAGGATATGGAAAGAACACTTCTGCAGACTGTTAAACGCCGATGATGACCAATATTCCGCTGTCAGGCAGAATGAGCCATTCAACAGTGACGATGGCAGTCAAGATTCCCCTCAACCCGATCAGAATGAAGTGAGGATAGCGATATCTAAACTCAAATCCAATAAAGCTGCTGGAGCCGACGGCCTTGCCGCTGAACTTTTCAAGGCAGGAGGAGATGAGTTGGTAAGGAGCATGTACCAGTTCATCTGTAAAATCTGGTCGGACGAAAGTATGCCCGATGAATGGAACCTCAGCATCGTTTGCCTGATCCTGAAGAAAGGAGACCCTCTGAACTGCGCCAATTACAGAGGTATAAGTCTCCTCAACATCGCATATAAGATCCTGTCTGCCGTATTATGTGAACGCCTAAAACCGATCGTCAACAACCTGATAGGTCCTTATCAGTGCGGTTTCAGGCCGGGAAAGTTCACCATTGACCAAATATTCACACTACGGCAGATCTTGGAAAAAACCCATGAATACAAAATCGATACGCACCACCTCTTTATCGATTTCAAAGTTGCCTATGATAGCGTGTATAGAGACGAGTTATACAGAGCCATGTCTAGTCTTGGCATCCCTGCCAAGCTCGTCCGTTTGTGCAGAATGACGATGGAGAACTCTCGCTGCTCCATCAAAGTCGGTAAGAACATCACCGAACCGTTCAATGTCAGGAAAGGTCTTAGACAAGGCGACGCGCTATCATGCGATCTCTTTAATATAGTACTTGAGAGAATTGTACGAAACTCACAAGCCAACACCGGAGGTACAATCTTTTACAAGTCTGTACAACTACTCGCTTATGCCGATGACACTGACATAATCGGAAGAACTCAGCGGGCCGTCAGTGGGGCATTTACGAGTATTGAGATCGAGGCAGCAAAGATGGGTCTAGCGGTCAATGAAAGCAAAACAAAATATATGCTGTCTACAAAAAAGGACACCCAACATCGGCGTCTTGGACAGAACGCCACAATACCAAGATACAATTTTGAGGTAGTAAAGGATTTTGTCTACCTAGGCTCTATTGTGAACTCCGCAAATGACATCAGTAGAGAGATCACACGAAGAATTACTCTTGCCAATCGTTGTTTCTATGGGCTAAAACGGCAATTGAGTAGCAAAGCCCTATCTCGAACTACTAAGACACTAATCATCCCAGTCCTGCTGTATGGCGCAGAGGCATGGGCTTTGACAAAACCGGATGAGGATGCCCTTGGTTATTTGGAGAGAAAAGTTCTTCGAGCGATCTTTGGTCCCGTCTGCATAGACGGTGAGTGGAGGAGAAGGTACAATGCCGAGCTATACGGCGTGTACAAGGACATCGACTTAGCCAGAAGAGTTCACATACAGCGACTAAGATGGCTGAGTCATTTAGAGCGGATGGAGCCCAACGTTCCCGCTAAGAAAGTTTTCGAATCCACCCCGGATGGACGACGCAGTAGAGGACGACCTCGCGGTAGGTGGCGCAAACAAGTGGAGGGGGACTTCAACCAACTTGGCGTGCGCAACTGGAGGCAGCTGGCTCGTAATCGTGCTAGCTGGAGAGGTTTGTTGGTTGAGGCCCAGGTCCACCCCGGACCGTAGCGCCATCTAAGTAAGTAAGTAACATAAACTCGGAGCTACAATAAGCAGCTGGGATACAGAAAAGATGAACTCCTTAACTTTGATAATATTTTCAAATAGCTCTCAACAGCAACACTTTATCTTAGGTGATGAATAGATTTAGTCGATTTTAGGATTTATTAGTTGTTTGAGTTTGCATCATGCTGGAGAGTCATTCAATCAGTGAGTCGAAAGTAACCGTAATTTGTCGAGTGATGTAAACTTTATTCGCTCTATTTATTCTTTTCCTTCCAACTGAATAAAAGTACATTTGTCTTATTGCGTATAAATACCTAACTAAACTTTGGATTCCCTTGTTGCTGCCTTGTTTCATCTTGTGATTTTGGTTTTGAATGCATATTGCAAGCAATTTTAGATGAATCAGCAAGACAGTACAGTTGAGTTAGTATAAAATATATAAGTATTGTATATCCTCTAATGTTAATTGTTTCTTTTTATTTGTACCTATTTAATCACTGTTAAGAGCTTTATTATAAACACTATATCTAATATATATACGATTTGTAACTTACGCATTTAAAACCACTTTGCACATTTCCTTATGTCTTGCTTATCTATAGATAAAATACATTTTTGCATTCCTTTTTAGCTAATAGAATTCAATGTCAATCCGAATCTAAACCAAATTTCAGCAATCTTTGTTTATACAATCTACATTTATTTGATAAAGAATTCTATTCTTGCTTTCACTATTAAACCACATCAGGATCTACTTCGGTAGCCATAAAGATAATCTTACCGCTTTAGATTAAAAAGTTCTGCTCTAATCATGATTGAACACAATAAGCGGTATAAAGTTCTAAGAATCTTATTGAACCTTCTTAGTTTATTGGGGAGCATTAGAATACTTACAACGTTTGTGTCAGATTTGAACAAAATTAGTCCAATATGTTGTTGGTCCTAGTCCTTGGGGCATTGCTTGTCAGCAGCAGTGCTTTCAACCTGCCGGAGAATAAAAATAAAATATTCTCAGCCGAAGACAATGACGCTGCCCTCTCTGCTATGTGTGGTGAGTGATAGAAGGATTATGTTGCTCAAAAGTGTTATGCATAACTTATTATATCGTTGGAATACATCATTTAAAAAAGAAAATAATCAAATTTACTTTGGGGATTTCCCAAAAAAACAGATTTACAATTCAAATGAATTTTAATCGATTTTCAAGTGCTAAATGAGAAAAGTTCTTTATTTTGTTCATCTCTCGTGGACAACCCTCTATTAGTCGGTTGGAATTAAAAAGTTTGTTAATTTATACACTGTGAATACGCAGGCATCCTTTCGTTTGATTATTCGTTATCAAAGGCAAATACTTGAATTTTGGATAAAATTTAGTCGAAGGGTTATTGATGGTATTTATAAGTAATTAAAATGCTAAAGAAAAACGATTTCATTTCTTTTAAATACACAATTGAAAATGGTCCAGTGTTTTAGACATTGCCTAAAGTTTTATAAATTTTTCATAAAAAGTATTGCCCGTTTTCAATTTTTCAAAGAAACTTATTACCGGGAGCATATCGAAATCCCGTTTATCAAAATCTCAAAAAAAAAGTTTTAAAAACCCGATTCCTTTATATCTGGCTTTTTAAAAGCCCGACTCTAAAAATCCTGCATTTTATTTGAATCTGACGAATAAAATGTTGGTTATTTTTCATTGCTTTATATAGGTAATCTTATCAGTTTTTGTCTCCATATATGTACTCGTACATATGTCGTTGCACGCCGTATAGCATAGCGGCTCCCGTAGATCCTGCGTGTGAGTCCGAAACCCGCCCGGTTTATGAGTCGAAGAATGTCCAATAGAGTGAAATCTTTTTAATCCGCGAAGCGTGTCACCCAACTTCTGTTAAGATATAGGAGACAGCCAGGCAACAAGCACTTCCCCTGTTAGTGGAGCAGCGAAGTCGCGTTAGCGGGATTCAAATAGTATATAGGTAGATCTAGAATTTTTTATTTTTTTTTTTATAATTTGGCGCGCACTCAAGGGGTTATGAATACCCTTAACATGTTTACACACAGTGCGGGCGTTGGAAAGGATAGTTGTAGAGAGACAGAGAAGGATTTGGTGTAGTGGTTTTTGAAGCTCAGTTGTTTATGCTTCAGAGAAACTCCGAAGGTGGCTTCCAAATAACTGGGGAGATTTTTTGTTATTTTTTGTTTTTGCTTCTAAATCACAGTATTTTTTTCCCGATAATCGATGTCATTAATCATAATTAATATTAAAACAGCTAGTTGTTATCGGAAAAGCGGGGTTTTACGAAACAGGATTATAAAAAAGCTGTTGTAGGTACATACTCGCATATTTAAAAAAAAAGTAGCCCCTTATATTTTTTCTGCATTCATAGCTAGTATTTCGATATATGTACATCATGTTTATATCTACGAGTACTATGTGTTTTTTTATGAAACAAATATGTACTCGTATGTATCGTACAATCTGGACTACATGGATTAAAGCTTTCCTGCAATTTTTTTAAAAATATTTTCCATCTGTTTTCTCCCAACGTGTTTTTTTTTTTTTTTCTGATGCAGAACAACTGGATTTTTTTTATGAATACCTGTACCTGCTTATTAGTGTATTGCATGGGATTTCACACAGAAAGTTAAAAAGAGTCTAATTTGTAGAATTTAGGAAGGTCAGATCTTGCTAGTTCTTTGTTTGTAGATAGGGTTATAAAAGCTTATATAATATTTCAAATCGATGCATTATGAAGTCGCTTGAAAACTATCAAACCATGGTGATCAGAAACTATAGGTAGTCAGCACTGATAGCCAAGAGGTTTATCTGGCTAAAAGTGACTTCCTTCCTGTGTCACTTTATCACGTACCAGATTTTATGTCATTTTCATTTAAATCTTCACTATCGAAGATTAGTTTTGGTTAAATTCATGAGCTACACTCATTTGTAAAAAGAATTTATTCAACATGCATATGTATTAACAATGAAAGAATTCCAAAACTGAGCAATGTCTTAAATTTTGAGCACAGGTTTTATGCTAGTGATCAGTTTGTCACCAAGGGCATCCATATGCCTTTCTCTTATTCTCATAAACTAAAACTTTCGTCGGCTGGGAATGGAATGGAATTCATTAATAAATCACTAAAATTTGCTGAGTCCGAATCAAAACGATAACTATCTAAAATAATAAAATAATAGGTATTTTTTTTTGCCATGGGAAATAACGTTTTTATTTTGTTAAACATCAGTATAAACACTTGACATTATCGCTACGCAAGTTCAAAAGTATTAGACTTTGGATAACAATGTTATCTGAACGATTTTTAACTACCTAATCGAACAGTGATTGTGATCGAGATGGTAAAAAATAACACCCGAACAGAAGTGAATAATAATTTATCAACACATTTATATTATTGTTTTATTGCTTGAGTGACCAACCACGAACTTTTTGAATGGGATTTCCATGAAAAATACATGATATGAGTATGTTAGACTGAAATGTTAAAAAAAACCTATGCACGAGAAGATAAATATTATTGTATAATTAATCGCAAAATTCTTTATTATGTAATATCAATATCTGGACATCAGATACATACTTACATACGCATGTATTGAGATAATTTAGAAGTAGGTACCTTCTTAGTTAGCCTTAGCCTTTCCTTACAAAAGTAGAAGTGTGTATAGGTTATAATATATCATATATTATAAAAGGCAGACCGAAACTCATTTAAAACTTTAAACTGTTTTTCTTAGGCTTACTGGCGCACTAAGCGACTTGTACCAATCTCTTAGAAACATTGATTAAGTCCTGCGATTGATATCAACCATCTAATATTGTAGAATAATTAATGGGAGATGCAGAATTTACTCACCAATATTCGATAATCATTTCTCCTTTTTTGACTGTAGATGATGTTGCTAACAAGTTCGAAAAGGAATACATCAACTTCATGAGGACGGGTGTGGAATCACCAACATTAAGGCAACTTTCTCGACAATTGGCTAAATCTCATACAAAGCACATCGTTACTGCTGAAGTCGAAGGTGTAGGCAGAGCCGATCAGGTAAAACGAAGATTTCTTCATTTTTCTGATCAATCATTTAATTACAAATGTCTTTGCAGATCTTCTTGTGTACAACATGTCGCGCTACTGTGAATGTCATATCACGCATGTTCCGCGATGGCGGTGAATTTTCTGGTCCAGGGAGTCATGATATCCTAAAAGCTACTATCCTAGACTTTTGCACTCGCTTTGAGATCCAAACCGAAGAAGTCTGTGGTGAATTGGCCGAAACTAACATGGTACATATGTAACAAAGAAAATATGTTGAGTATCCTTGTCTAACTATTTTAATAAATTTCGCAGCCCATTGCAAAATTTATTCTTGACGGAGGTGACATCGATTCGAAGTCATTCTGTGGTACTTTCTTGCAAGCTAGCTTCTGTAAAGTGACCAATAATGCATACAACTGGCAGATCGTAATCGACTCAAATGGCGCCCCTATCGAAGGTCCCAAGATCGAAATTCCGGATAAGGGAACTAATGATCTGAAAATCCTTCATCTGACCGACATCCATTATGATCCACTGTATGAGGTTGGATCGTTAGCCGAGTGCGATGAACCACAGTGTTGTCAACGTCATAAGGACGTTGCACAAGGCACCTCCAAGGCGGCCGGACAATGGGGTGATTATCGAGATTGTGATACTCCATGGCATACGATTGTTGCATCCTTGAATCACATAAAGGAGAATCATGAGAATATTGATTATGTTTATCACACTGGTGATGTAATTGACCATGCTGTCTGGCTGACGTCACGGGACAAGAATACAAAGAGCTTGACGGATGTAAATGAACAGCTTAAGTCTGCTTTTGGTAACATACCTGTATATCCGACGATTGGAAATCATGAAAATCATCCATTGAATGTGTAAGTTCGATTCAGTTGAACAGGTACATTCTTGGAGGTTAATGGGTTTTTTTCTTCTTTGAATACAGTTTTGCTCCTCCTGATGTCACTGAAGAAGAATTGAGTAGTAAATGGTTATATGAACTTCTTGCTGAGTTGTGGTCCGCTTGGTTGCCAGCTTCAACAAAGGAGACCATCACCAAGGGTGGTTATTATACAGTGAGCCCGCGTGCTGGATTTAGAATCATCGCGCTGAATAACAACGATTGTTACGTTTTTAATTGGTGGATCCTGTATGATGGCAATTATTTGTCAGTGCAATTGCAATGGCTTCATGACGTACTCCTGCAAGCCGAGAAGGACGGTGAGCATGTGCATATTTTGGCGCATATCCCCACCGGCACCACAAGCTGTTGGAATGTTTGGTCACGTGAATTCAGTAGGATTGTTGAGCGTTTCAGTAAAACAATAAGCGGCATTTTCAATGGACATACGCATAGAGATGAGCTCAGTGTTTACTATTCTAATGCAACGATCCCTGTAAATGTTGCATGGAACGGAGGCAGTTTGACAACATTCACTAATAAGAATCCAAATTATAAGCTGTATCAAGTTGAACCGACTACTTTCGTAAGTTTATTATATATTTTTTGCTAAATTTAAATTGAACATGCCTTGTTTTGTAGCAAGTTGTAGAGCACGAGACTTGGTTCTTTAATTTAACTGCGGCTAACTTGAATGAGGGGGAAAACCCAAAATGGGTATTGGAATACAAATTTACAGAAGCATTCGAATTGAAAGACTTGAGTCCAGCATCCGTTGATGAACTTTTGACAAGATTCGCAGAGAAGCCATCTCTTCTCAGGAAAGTATGTTTAGAAATGATTTTTATTTTGAGATTTACTAACAGTCGTTGTTTTGTTATACTCGTAGTACTGGAGATACTACGTGGTTCAAGGTGATCCCAGATTAGCTGAGGGATGCAATGATGCATGTTTGAAGGACTTCCTATGCCTTTTGTCGAGAGGTGATAACACCCAAACTGTGCGGTGCGAAGAACTACAAGTGAAGCTACAAGACGCGGTGAGTTGAGTTGAAAAATGAAGATTTACTAATATATAGAGCACAAGTAAGTCTTTTAAAGGCATTCCTGAGGTGTTTACCAAACAATCTAAATTTCTCGGAAAGCTTAAGTCATTAAGCCAATTACATTGTCATGGTCATATTAAATCTAAAACTTTCTTCTCATTGGCAACAATAACTCAGAATTATTGTGTTGAAGTACAAGTACTTCGCCATACTTTTTCAGGGTCTTGAACTCATTCTTGCCTTGGGGAATACATATCTCTATTCACAACGTGTTTTAATACTATGTAAAGCATTAGTTTTATCTCATAAGTCGATACTTATTTTAGATATCAGAGAAGCCACCTCGGTTGCCGAATGTTTTAAAATGCTTCGGCTCTGCTATCCATCTCTAAGTGCTATGGATTCATATGAAAAAAAACTCTGTGTGTATGACTAGTTTTATTGCTCCCTCAACATTACTTTCTGCTCCTGTGGCATACAGGTAGTAATACTAGTTCTCTTGAAGACGAATAGAAGTTACGATGGAATGGAAACTACTGTCATTCCGATATCGTTTTTCTACACCGTCGGCTAAGACGTTTGATCAGTTGGGTTAAACCTTTTCTACCAATTAGACCGTACGCGTAACTAAATGACACGCCTTATGCTCGCACATACATATATATGTGGTTATCGGTTTTGTAGAAATCCATCACCATCATTTTTTGGTGAGTGAGGCTAAATTTTCGAGTAACAAGTTGTAACGTTACTTAGATATTGCTCGACTTGCCATTGAAGTCTAACCCCAAAAAAGTCCGGATCCAAGGTTTAAGTTTCCCAAAGTTTTCAAACATTTTTATGTTCGCGCTATAAAATATGAACATTTTTCGCTAGGAATAAACTTTCGTACGTTGATGCTTACCGTCAGTTTCGAGGAGTAGAATGAAAATTCTCTTTTGCCTTGGGATAGAGTCTCAAGAGTTCAGAATTAATGTTAAGCTAATCCATCCAGTCATTCGGAGATCCACCCGAACGAATTAATCTATTGTCGTAATATTAGTATCATAATTGATAAAAATTTCTAAATCAACAATTTCCTTAAGAGCTACGAGTATATGTGTTCTATAAGTTTATAGATGCATGTAAAAAAGTGAATTTATTTTTTAATTAAATATTATTGTACTTTTACAATGTTTTTGCCATTTCAGCTCGATAATGAAGAAGACGAGGATGAGGACGGTAGTGGTGATGCTAATTCCATTATGGCCCTAAAAATCACAACAATCCTAGCTATGTACTTTGGAATGAAATTGTTCATATAAATCACAATAGAATTTAGGTTATATATATTTATACAAAATGAAAAAAACACTAATGCTCCCTATTTAAGTATATTTAAAGATAGTAATACTAATTGTATATTAACAATAAAACCCATCAACTTAAATAAAAAGAAAATAATTTTAAGGCATTTTTGCAATAGAATTTTCTAAAATATTCCATGAGGTGAATCCATGGGCAGATCAGAAAATCGGTATGCAGCAACCTGATTCAGTTCAGTTCCTTATAACTATTGAACCGTTTGACATAGAGAACTGAAATGCACCAGTAAGTGTCTGAAAACGAAGATGATATGAAATATTCTACTAATTGCATTTTTGGGACACTTTGTTTAAAAGGCAAAAGGAATTTCTTTTGCATCACGTGACATGCCGAATGAAACGTCAAACAGTAAGGAATCCAAATTCTGTCTCCTTTATCTTCAAACATTGGATATGAGCGACTTGAAGCTTAAATTTAATAAAAATTCGTTATGCAATTTCTGGATTAGGCATATTAGAAGAAGGTGGGCGCCGTGGCGAAGTGGTTAGTGTGTCGGATCACTACGCATGAGGTTCCAAGTTCGAATCCTACAAAACACCAAAAAGTTTTTTCACGGTCCCACCTCTCGCGAGCGTCTGACAAACATCCGAGAGTATTGTTGTCACGAAAAAGCTTCTCAAATCGCCGTTCGGATTCGGCATTAAACTGTAGGTCCCTTCCATTCGTGTAAGAAATATAACGCACACAACATGAGTGGTTGCGAGAAGCTAGGCCCTGGCACTTTAAAGAGCTGTTGCGCCAAATATTTGTATTTGTATATTAGAAGAAAGCGCAAAATTCTTTGCTATGTACATATACGAATATCTTACGCCCACTCCATCCGAATATTATTATCTATACAATCGCACACATACGTGAATACATTCTGCTCCTTTTTACATTTTTGGGCTTTTACACAGATACAATGCATATTTTTTGCAAACAATGTTGGGCTTTTGTGCATACATAGTATATGTATGCGATACGAAATAATTGTACATTTCTAAGTATTGACGGAGCTTTTGGAAAACATGTCAAAAAATGAATCTATTGCATAATTCTTTGCGCATTTATTGGTGGACTTATTCTACTCTAATATTCCTTTAGTATTTCTTGTCACACTTCACCTAAACCAATATATTCATTTTTTTACTTTTCAAGGAAAATGATACCTCACTTTGTATAGGAGGTAAGTGTGGCAGGACTCGCTGATTTCCATATGTAAAGCTTGTTTGGTTAAAAGAAATCGTTACCCCGAATTTCGTTAAGATCGAGAGAAGCCTTTATGAAATACTATATTTTAAATGTACCCACTTTTACATCATGATTGTGTGAGGTGTAGTTAGAGATCTCTGAGGCATCAAGGCTCAGAAAGGTCTTAGCCACCTTTCCTAAACCCCTAGCTATAAAAAAACAGCTGATGGGTCCTGAATCACCTCTAGTATCGAATCCCTTGAATTGTCAATATATTCTCACTTCCCCAGCTGCCGCAATGATATAGCGCATCCTATCGTAACCGATACGGTATCTGTACCAGGCAGTACAACTCAGCAGCAAAATTATCTGGGCAATACGTAGTTTCAAACCATTCAAGTCGGCAGGACCTGACGGTATAATACCCGCTGAGGTCCAACCAACTGCGAACCTTATCCTTCCCTGTTTATTTGCAGTCTTCAAATGTTGCCTGCATCTGGCACATCCCCAAATCTTGGACGGAAGTTAATGTGGTTTTTATACCAAAAGCAGGCAAAAGCTCGAATATTAACCCCAAAGATCTTAGGCCCATACGTCTATCATCGTTTCTTCTGAAGACTCTGGAAAAACGAATATACTCCCACATTCGTTGCAGCATTAGTCCAAGCATGTGTTCAGTAAAGGGAAATCGGCAGAAACTAATTGATGCGCACCATAGAAAAATCCTTCGATTGTAAAGAATACACTCCGGTAGTATTTCTCAACATAGAGGGTGCTTTTAACAATGCCGAACCTGAAGCAATTATGCGGGCACTCACGAGTCTTAGTATTATAGGGTCGATTGGTTTAGTTAACTAGTTGTTGATAGTAACAGTTATCAACTCTAAGCTAAGCTAAGTAGGGACACTCCGCAATGCGGGGTGCTCTCTCCTTTTCTATGGAACCTGGCGGTGAACTTACTTACTTACTTAGGTGGCGCTACAGTGAACCTGGGCCTCAACCAACAAACCTCTCCATTTAGCTCGATCTTTAGCTATTGCCTCCAGTTTCGCACTCCAATTTGGTCGAGGTCTCCTTGAACCTGTGCGCGCCACCTACAGCGAGGAGGTCCTCTACTGCATCGTCCCTTGGGGTTAGATTCGAAGACTCTGCAGGCCGGAGCGTTGGTGTCCATTCGCTCTACATATCCTAACCATCTCAGACGTCCAATACGCAGTTTTTTTGACTAGGTCGATGTCACTGTACAGCTCGTTTCGTGATTGAATCTTCTCCTCCAAAACTCATCAACGCAAACGGGACCGAAAATCTTACGAAGAACTTTTCGCTCGAAGCGACCAAGGATATCTACATCGTAGTTTAATAAAGTCTATGTTTCAGCGCCGTAAAGCAGGACTGGGATGATCAGAGTCTTATACAGAGTATCCTTAGTTGTTCGAGATAGAGCTTTCTGTTTAATTGTCTTATAAGCCCAAAAAACAGCGATTGGCAAGAGTTATTCTTCACTTGATTTCTGCGCTGATCTTGTTTTTAGAGTTTACAGCAGAGCCGAGGTAAATAAAGTCCCTTACTACCTGGAAGTTATAGTTGCCCACTGTGACGTTCTGTCCAATTCGTCGGTGCTGCTTGTCCCTTCTTAAAACCTTTTTTGACATCAAAGGTCTCGGTGAGGTTATTACTGACTTTGATGGAACAGCGAGCGTTCTCCATCGTCATCCTGCACAGACGAACAAGTTTGGGCGCCCGTGAGTCTGCGGTAGGGGCAATAGCACCAGAAGGTATCACCATCTTTATCGACAACCAGGCAGCTATAAAAGCGATTACTGCCATAGAAATTAAATCGAAGCTTGTGAAGTGTTGTCGAGAAGAGCTCAGGGCTCTTGGAACACAGCACAAGGTATCGCTCTGTTGGGTCCCCAGGGTGTCCCAGGTAATGAGAAAGCCGACGAGCTGGCGAAAATCGGCTCAGCAGCCATACCAGAACAAGTTGACCCCCCTGTGTGTATCCCGCCTTGCACACTCAAGTTCGTTGCGGGGAATAAAGCCATTAAAGAGGCGAACATAAGATGAAACTCCATGGAAACCTGTGCCATCACCAGGAAGCTATGGCCATCCTTCAACAAAGCAAGGACCGAGAAAATTACTCGGAAATATAGGAAATCCCTTTGCACAATCGTGGGCATCATCACGGGGCACAACACTCTGCTGTACCACATGAAGAAACTACGCCTGACGGAGAAGGGGCGCCGTGGCGTAAGTGGTTAATGTGTCGGATCACTACGCATGAGGTTCCAAGTTCGAATCCCAGAAAATACCAAACAGTTTTTTCACGGTCCCACCTCTCGCGAGCGTCTGACAAACATCCGAGAGTATTGTTGTCACGAAAAAGCTTCTCAAATCGCCGTTCAGATTCGGCATTAAACTGTAGGTCCCTTCCATTCGTGTGAAAAATAAAACGCACACAACATGAGTGGTTGCGAGAAGCTAGGCCCTGGCACTTTTAAGAGCTGTTGCGCCAAATATTTGTATTTGTAACCTAACCTTGGCAGGGATGTTAAAACTAGACATGGCTCTATAAAGCTCTTCTCTGTAGATGCTGCCATAGGCGGCCTTGAAATCGATAAAGAGTTGGTGAGTATCGACTTGGACTTCTTGGGTTTTCTCCAGGATCTGCCGAAGTGTGAAGATTTGATCGGTGGTGGACTTTCTTGGCCTGAAACCGCACTGATAGGGTCCAATCAGGCTGTTGATAAAAGGTTTCAGGCGTTAACACAATATCGCAGAAAAGATCTTATATGCGATGTTGAGGAGACTGATGCCTCTATAATTGGCGCAGTTGGGGGGGTCTCCTTTCTTGTGGATCGGGCAAATGATGCTGAGATTCCATTCATCAAGCATACACTCGTCTGACCAAATCTTAGAGATGAGTTGATGTATGAACTCTACCAATTCATCACCAGCTGCCTTGAAAAGTTCGACCGGTAAGCCGTCAGGTCCAGCAGGCTTGTTGGATTTCAGCTTGGATATTGCTATCCTCACTTCGTTTTGGTCACGTGGACGGAAATATTGACTATCATCGTCTATGTTGAATTGGTTCATTCTGCCTGACAGTGGGATGTTGGTCTTCGTCGCCGTTATACAGTCTGCAGAAGTAGTTTTTCCATATTCTCAGCACCGACTGTGATTCTACTACGAGGTTTCCATTTTCATCTCTACAGGTTTCTGTACGGGTATTGCTTCTCTGACACGATCTTTTTACCTTTTGGTAAGACTTCCGTACATTGTTCCTGGAGTATAAACTCTCGATATTTTCGAACGCGCGCTTCTCATGCTCTTTCTTCTTCTTTTGAAGAAGCCGATGTTTTTCCCGTCTCTTTTGCTCGTAGAGCTCATGAACAGCTCTCGTCTTCCTTTGCAGCGCCGCTTTGTATGCTTCTTGTTTTGCTGCATGTACTCGCCGGCATTCTTCGTCAAACCAGGGGTTTCGCGGTGAAGAGCGAGCGAGACCCAGCGTATCAGTCGCGGCGTTTCTGATGGCATGTTGGCAGCGTTGCCACTGGTCTTCGGCACTTGATGCTGGCGGCATAGGGGTGATTGAGAGATTTCGGGATACGCGAAGAGTCTGGCGGTCTCTTGCGATTGTAGCTTTTCGACGTTAAATTTTCTCACAGTTATTCTTCTTTGTTTCTCAGTATGGGATGTCCGCATTCGTACCTTGGCTACAACAAGGTAATGATCCGAGTCTATGTTGGCCGCTTGGAAGGTCCGGACATCCAGAATACTGGAGGCTTGCCTTGCGTTGATCGCAATATGATTAATTTGGTTGATCTTTACATGATCATTGAACCGCCATGTCTGCTTATGAATATCGAGATGAGGAAACTATGTTCTTGCTATGGTGACATTTCGTCCCACAGCGAATTCAATTAGCCTGAGTCCGTTATCAGACGTGGTCTCGTGTAGGCTATGCTTACCGACTGCCCTACCAAAGACGTCCTCCTTTCCTATTTTGGCGTTAAAATCTCCCAATACGATTTTAACGTCGTATTTAGGACATTGCTCGTATGTTTTGTCGAGGAGCTCGTAGAAACAATCTTTGGTGCAGGGTCCTTTTCTTCTGTGGGGGCATGAACACGTAATAGGCTTATGTTAGCGAATTTAGCTTTGATCTGGATAGTCATAATACGCTCGCTCACGTGTCGGACTTCTTTCCTAAGTCTGTCGCGTATGACAAATCCGCATCCGAATAAGCGCTGCATGTTGCCTCTGTAGCAATCACCATAGTGGACGTCACAGTTTTTCATCCTCTTTTTGGACGGCCCATCCCATCGCATTTCCTGGATGGCGGTAATATCTGCTTTATAGCAGTCTAGGGCCTCTGCTAGTTGTTCGGCTGCACGTGGTCTGTAAAGGGACAGAACATTCCACGTACAGATCCGAAGGTCGTTGTCCTTATTTCGTTTTCTGGGGTCGTCATTAGTTGAGTCATCCTTATCCGAGGCTTTTGGTTGTTTCGGAACCATAGGTTTTTTACGTGGTAGGGATGTTACCCCGACGGCACAATCCCCAAGTCCGGCTATCAATTGCTTTTGATCCTGGAAGGGGAAGGCTGTAAAGTAGTTGCTTTTGCGGACAACGTTGCTCAATACGCTAAGGGATCTTCTACAAAACGCTCTCTCTAAGCTCTCGAAATGGACTAATGAATGTAGTCTCAGTGTAAACACAGAAAAAATAGAACTGGTCCTCTTCACAAGGAAATATAAGATTCCGCATTTTGACTCGCCAAAACTATGTGGCACTAGCTTAACTCTTGCAGGTAAAGTGAAATATTTGGGTCCTATTCTGGACAAAAAACTCAGCTGGATGTCCAATATCGTAGAATGAGTGAAGAAAGCCACAACAGTTTTATACTGCTGCAAGAAAGTAATAGGAAATAAATGTAGACTACAGCCACGAATTATACACTGGCTTTATGTATCGCTAATCAGACCCATATTAACGTATGGCGAGATCGTTTGGTGGACGGCTTTGGAGAAAGCTGTTCATCTAACCTCACTTGACCGTGTGCAAAGGACGGCCTGCCAGTGCATCGGCGGAGCACTAAGAACAACTTCAACAGAGGCATCCGCACCTGCCTTCTCTAGATATATATAGCAAACAAGTGGCAGCATGTACAGCCACCCGCATGAAGGCCATATCTCAGTGGTCCAGTCTAAGTACATGGTACTCTTCTATTCTCAATATGGAGGAATTACGGTTGGATACGAGGTCATTAAAACATTGATGTATGCCGATGATATCGTGATTTTACCACATACACCACACAGTGAACAAAAGCAAATCGCAAGTTATAGTTTTTTGGAAGCGGAATAGGAAGGCAGTTATCAACAGATAGATGGAGATACCAAGGGGAGCCAGTCGAAGTTATAAAATAAATATTTGGCGCAACAGCTCATTAAGTGCCAGGGCCTAGCTTCTCGCAACCACTCATGTTGTGTGCGTTATATTTTTCGTACGAATGGAAGGGACCTACAGTTTATTGCCGTATCCGAACGGCGATTTGAGAAGCTTTTTCGAGACAACAATACTCTCGGATGTTTGTCAGACGCTCGCGAGAGGTGGGACCGTGAAAAAACTTTTTGGTGTTTTGTAGGATTCGAACTTGGAACCTCACGCGTAGTGATCCGACACACTAACCACTTACGCCACGGCGCCCACAGTCGAAGTTGTAAAGATGTATAATTATCTTGGAGTTACTTTGACACCACGAAATAACTTTAATTTACATTTAAAACTAAAATTAAAGGAAGCCAAAAAGTCAATCAACATTTCATGGAGGGACTGCTTCTCAAACAAAAACATCAGCCACACAACGCAATACAAAATATTTGAGGCAACAGAGAGATCCATATTGTTATATGCTTTCTAAGTATGGGGATACAAGCAGAGCGATACTGTAGATCAGCTGTTACGTTTCTTCCTAAAACGAATTTTCCGGCTACCAATGACTACTCCAAATTATATGCTCCATATTGAAATTGGGCTGCCAGCGATGGTCATCACAACCCTAAAAATGCATTTCGATTAAATGGTAAAGGTTTTCCAGAGGGAAGTAACGCGTCTTCCCCGGATTTTCGCTACATACGCATTCAACATAAGAGTATCCTGTTTTGAGACGTGGAGGGACCTGCCAGGTGAAACAGAATGTGAGTTAAATATGGAGGTAGAAACGGTGCACAACATCAAGGCGGAGCTGTACAATATCTTAAAAAACTTAGATAGCAAGCTTCATTTCACTTTTATTGATCAGGCAAAGTCCTCAATTTATAGAGAGTTTTACTCCAAGCTTGCACATGATTTGAGTGGAAGGAGTTGTTTTGCAGAACATTATGGAACGGATGCAATATCTGCTATTTTTAAAGCACAGAGAGAACTTCTATCTCTGAATTATGTACCAAATCAAGACAACCAACCTGTACAATGTACGCTATGTAATATGTCGACAAGAGGAAATGTGATGCATTTTCTAGGAGTTTGTCCAATTCTGAGGGAGCTAAGGACACTTTATTTCGGCCAAAATCAACTGTCTACGGAAGAAGTACACTACATTTTAAATGGGAATAACTGGAACTGTTTGTACAAATATTTAAAAGCGGCCTTACAGTATCGGCGTCAAATCTTAAATAAAGCATTTTAGAGAAATTACTTTTTCTTCATTAAAACATAAAGATTTATTAAGTATGTTTATTTCATTAACTAATTGTAATTCTGTCAGACGGCTTTAGCAATGTTATTTAAAAGATTTGTATCTTATTACTCATGTAATCTGAATTATAAATGAATTTGAAATAAATCTTATAACGTATAATCTAATCTAATCTATCTATTCTGAATAATCTTGAGCTCCTTCCAACAGACACCGACTATGTACTTCCACAACTTTTGTTTGATAACAACTTTGAAACCCGCATTCCTTCTAGACTTGGATGGGACTCAAGAGGAATCCATTTGCTTTTACACAGATAGACCCAAAACAGAATCGGGAGTGGGGGGAGGTATCTTCTAAAAAGAACTGAACATTAGCATCTCTTTTCGGCGGAGATCATGGCAATAAAGAAAGCCTTGTAGTGGCTGAAGTATAATACAATGTGATATCCAGGCGGGTATTACCATTTTTACGGACGGGCAAGCTGCGATCAAGTCTCTGGAATCTGTCACCTTCAACTCAAAAACATCCTTAAATTGTCGCTTGCGTCTTAGCGAAATGACCAAACAGTTCAACATTCACCTAATCTGGGTGCCGGGGCACAGGGACATTCCTGTGAATTGCTCTTGTTTACCGATTTCGTCGAGTAAGGCGATTTTCGACATGCCTCTCGCTACAGTGAAACTGCTATTTAAGCTCAACTCCACTAGCTTGACCAACCGCATATTCGAGGGGTAGTTCTCCCTGGCGATGCCAGATCTATGTGATACCACAATGGGCTTAGTCAGGCTTAAGTGAGCCTGTATTTTGCAGCCTGCCACCCTAACCTAACCTGACCTAAGTGTATTTAAGTGAATATTTCCGTTTTGGGTAAGATGTCGCATCTTTTATATTTTGTATGACCGTGCTTCAACAGATTGTCTTAATTTTTATTCCGTACATATATTACACAGTGGAAATCAAATTAAATTTCATCAATTTGATCGCATACTACCACATTACGAGTATAAAGAAATAAAAATTAGCAGTTCGACTTATGTTGCGAATTCTGAAACACTATTGATCAAGGCCCACCTCGCACTTATTGTTATATCAGCAAACAAACCATCCATTCTTTAATGACTGAATATTAAATAAGCAAACATGGTGAAAGTGGATAGCGCAATGGACTAACTGCGATTCTCTGTACACATGGTTGTTGGTTATTTTTACTTAGGCATATGTATTTGTACCTGTACCAGGCGAACCCCGCATCAGTAGAAATGCGGTGAAGTGGGAGGGTTGTGATCCCTTGTTTTCGGATCATGGCCTCGCTGATAAAAGGAAGAAGAAGAAGAAGAATATGCGTACATATACAACTACAAAGTATTGGTTTCGTGATTTTCTTTGTATTTTGCGAGTTAAATTCTGTTTTTTCTCTTTACCGCATTATTAATTTTTATTTCCCTGCTTTTTATTGTAATTAATTTTTTATTTGTGTTTCGGTTTGATATTTTTTTTATATCCTATTCTATAGGGTATATTATGAGTAAGTTTTACATATAGTAAATTATAACGTGGAGAAATAGCGGAGATAGACCCCAAAAGCTGAGCCGATTGATCAATGTTCATCTGCCCGTCCGCCTGTTCAATGTTTGGCTTTAAAACATTTAGCTTGGAGGATGACACGTGGTATACAAGCTTTCTAGAATCCGAAGAACTAAAATGTAAATTCTTTTAAAACCCGCTCACAGATATGCTCACATTTACAAAATTGGCGAACGAACAGGAGGTCGGAGGCAGTTCAATCCACTCGGCTATTTGTACTAAATTTTTATATGTATACATACTCTATTGGACCTGCCTTATTACTTGTCTATGTTACAAGCTATGTGTTAAAGTTAATTTACCCTACGGAATAGGGTATCAAAATAAAAGGCGCAGGTATTACACGAATTATTGCTCACTGATTTAAGCTTTCAGTACATTTGTATCCTATCCCATAAGGTATGTTATGTTTGGTCAATAGTTTATCACGTAGAGAAAGTAGTATAAATGATCAGCACTAACGGCTGATTCGATTGAATTATGTCCATTCGTCCGTCTGTCGTGGGTCCCAGTTTTTGGGCAAAGAAAGGCGAAATTTTGTATGTGGGCACCGCCATTGTAACAGAGCTTAAGGTCTGTCCATAGACACGACCACTTTTCGAAAATGAGTTCTTATCAATATTTTTACTAGAAAACATAAAATATGTGGACATTGAACTTCTGTATAAGTCACCCATACAATATGTATTATAGTTCATTTTTTTGGGGCGTTTAAAAAAAAAGTGATTTCGCGACCCGATGGAATTACACCTAAGAAACAAGCTTTGCTTTCCCAACGCGTCCACTTAAATAGGGCTTTCCTTTATGTCTCTTATTTATTTTATTATTGTTGACAACCTTTCCAAACCATATCTCTTAGGGTATACATATTGGTTTTGACACATATAGAAGTGATCAGTATCAGCAGCTTAGTCGATTACTTCTTTTTAGTCCTTCAATTTTTGGTTTACAAAACCAAATTTTGTATGTATACGTACCTATAGGCTTTCAAGAGATAGAACTTCATAAAAATCATTATAGACGAATAGGGTATAATTCGATCCATTTCACATGGGTTGTAACTTCTCTGTATGTTTATAAATGTAATTTGCACGTTTTTTTATATTCATTTGCTTATCTATAGGTTAAATACATTTGAAGTATGTTTTCTTCCATGCGTGTTCTAAGCCAAATGAATTGAATGCCAGTCAACAGTCAGCTACCTAATCTTCACTCATTATAATATACGTATTTGTGATAAAGAATTACGACGAAATTCTCAGATAATCTCATCGCTTTAGATTACAAAGTTTTGTTCTTGTAAAATATTAGGAAGTGCATTCAAAATTCTTAGATCATTGGAGAGTATTAGAAGACTTCAACGTTTATTTCGGATTCGAACCAAATTAGTGTTAAATATGCTGTGGGTTCTAGTGTTTGGGGCATTGCTTGTTAGTAATCATGCTATCAACCTGAAGAATAATACAATTTTCCCGGCTGCAGACAATGATGCTGACTTATCAGCTATATGTGGTGAGTGATAATCGCAGTATTTGTGTCGAGAGTGTTATGCATAAAAAACTATATCGCTGGCATAATAATTTATAAATAAAAGCAATAAGAAAATAAATATTTTGAATAAGAAAATGCTTCTCAAAATAAAATTTTAATTAGGACCACTTTTAATTGATTGAAATGCTAAATGAATAAGTTCTATATTTTATATGTACGAGTACCTAGTCGGTTGTCCTCTATTAAATCGCTACCATTAAAAAGTTCTCATTTTTTTATTGTTTGAAACCGGCTTAGAATTGGATTTGCATTTACAAATTAACAAGTAATTTGTCGAGCCATTGATTATGTTTATCAGCAATTAAAATCCTAAATGATTTTCGTCAAATCAATTTGTTTTAATTGCATTCCAGAAAACATGTGGCTGGTTAAATACATAAATAAACTACCTAAGGAAAGTCTATTGTTTTTTTTTTTTTCTTCTTTTTGAGGTACACTTCGCTTATAAATTAGTTTGTAACATTTGGAGGCATTTGAAATTCCATTGGCTGCAGAACGTATTATTGATTGATTGAAATGAAATGAAATGATTGAAATTTATGCACTATGAAATGGCTATGAATTATTTATAGCTTCACCTAATAACCAAGACTAATCAAGTTTAATAAGGAGTTCTATCTCTTGCCAGTTTATCACATAGAATTATCTTATATCATTATCATATCCATCACCGGTTTAATATCATTGAGGATTACAAGAGTCAAATTCATATGACAGTGGTTCATTTGCTTTTATCTAATTTCTCAAAGATGACTACGTCTCTTAATCTATGTCTGAGTCATTTTGTTTTGCACTAACTTTTAAATTGACATTTCTTTTCTTTCTGCTATTTTTTCCCTTGATTTAGCTTTCATCTTTTATTTTAACGTTTTTTGGCTTATGTTTTTAAAATTTACAGATCGCCGAAATAATATTTTTTGTTTTCGTACTTAGGCATTTTAAATTTTATTTTTGGCGTGTCTAATCGTGGGAGCTATTAATCGCTTAAAATGCCGAAGCCGGTAGTTAAGTTATTACTCCGTTAATAAACGTTAAATAACTACACAAAATGTTCTGCCCATTCATTTGATCGAACTTTGTTTCACGTGACTTTACGCTTACATATGTGTACGTATATTAAGCGTTTATTAATTTGGACACGGGAAATAAATTTATTTTTATGGGCGCCATTTCATCTTACGGATAACTCTTTAAACTGTGGAAACTTTCAAAATATTACATTTGTATTAAAATACCACAGCGTATATTTTATTTATTTATTAAAAGCTTTCGCCTCGACGATCAAATAAAGAATGTCATAGTTTTTACAAAAAAATAACAATCAGAAATTAGAATAAAGCTATCAAGTAAAAATGTAGACTTGGATAAATTTAGATTTTAGATTCAAAGTAATTAATTAGCAAAGTACAAATTACACTACAGCTCTTCCAATCTGACCTTTCGATCGACCTCGATCGGTCATGATAGATTTACATATATAATACTATTGAACTACAATAAATAATTTTACGTTAAACAAATGAGCGGAGGCTCGGAGAGCCAGGCCTCCACGTAAGTGCCTCTATTGAACCAAATTACTAGTCGTAGGTTCAGTCAAATCTGACTGTATCCACCTTCTCATATTACGTGCTTCGACAATACCATTGTATGGGGTCTGAGTGTTCGGGCAACCTTCGATATCTGTTACCACGTATCGATCGTTCGGCTATATTTTACTGATCATGTATGGACCTTTATATTTTGCTATTAGCTTCTTATTTCCAACAGAAGTGTCAATGTTCCTAAGCACAACGTGTTCATCGAGTGCATATGTACGAGGTGGTCGATGAATCTCCTCAAAACGCTTCAAACTTGTCTCCTGTGTTACCTGTATTCTTTTGGCTGCATGATGGCGTATCTGTTCTAAATTTCGTTCCACGACATGTAGTTCTTTTGAGTCAAGGTGCTCAAGCAATTCATCAATGACGACACCTCGTTGCTCAACACCAAATAAGAGTTTGCTGAGAGTCGTCCCGGTGGTTCGATGCACAGTGTTATTAAGAGCACACTCGACTCGAGACAACATTTTCACCCAATCACTATGCTGTATTGGTTCACTTGTTTTACTTAGCATGCTAGGTTATGAACGATTGACCCTCTCCACTTGACCATTGGCCTGCGGTGAAGCCACAGCCACCTTTACGTGTATAATGTTATTTGTCAAAAGGAAAGAGTCAAATTCCAATGATGTAAGCATGAGCCACGGTCACTGATAAGCCGACGTGGGCGGCTATAGTATTCAAAATATTTTGACAATGAAGCGCATACCTCTTTCGTACTTGTTGAAATTATTGATGATCAACATGTATAGTGTCAAACGGGAGCGATTTTTTCGGTATATTATAAAGATTCTGCTCGTTAGATCGTGCTGGCACTGAATACAATAGACACTTAATGCAACTCCTAATGTAATTTTCTACCTTGCTACGCATATTCGGGAACCAATAATGTGTATTCAGTCGATCGTAAGTCTTTCCCATACCCATGTGACCAATTTTCTCATGTTCATGACGTATCAAATTGGTTTCCATTTCAGCAGGCACATGCAGTCGCAATCGTTTCGATCGTCCCTTAAAGTAAACCAAACCATTATGCAACTCGTAATCGTTCATGTTTTCAAATTCCAATTTTTCTCGAAGAGCAAGAATGGTTTTGTCTCTACTCTGGGCAGTCGGTAACTGAAAATCAATATCTTCTCCGCATATGGCGGCTACCACATGGCAACGGCTTAGGGCGTCTACATGACCCATTCGACTCCCAATGCGATGCTGAATAGTATAATTATAATTTTCTAATTCTAGGCCCCACCTGGCAATTCGGGCATTTACCGTTTTCTTATTGAGAGTGAGTGTCAATGAATTACAATCAGTAACGATGCGAAAAGGTATGCCCTCTAAATACACACGAAAACGCTTCAATGCATATATAATTGCCAATGTTTCTAATTCAAAGCTATGGTATCGCGATTCAGCCGGTGTTGTGCTCTTTGAAAAATATGCAATTGGATGCAATTTCTTGTCTGCCTGTCTCTGCAATAGGATAGCACCAAAGCCCAAAGCACATGCATCGCAATGCAATTCAGTTTCATAAGTTGTGTTGTATATGGCCAGCACCGGAGAATCCATTAGAAGATCTTTCAATTTACTAAACGCAGCCCTACATTCGTCATCAAAGTTGAAAGCTACATTTCGCTCAATTAAATTATTAAGAGGGCGAGCAATCCGCGAGAAATCCGGAACGAATCGTCGGATATAAGAGAAGAGATCTATACATGCCTGTACCTGCTTAACATTAGTTGGTATTGGGTAATTCGATATTGCTTTTACATGCGATTTACTAAGTCTGATTCCATCTGCACTAATTTCATAGCCCAAGTAATCAATTGTTGAGTACCCGAAGTGACACTTAGACAATCTGAGCTCAAGCCCATGCTGAGCAATAGAAACTAACACTCTCCCAACAACATCCATGTGTTTGTCGATGTTCTTCGAGGCAATTATAATATCATCAATATAAACCACGATTTCTCCGTCCCGAATAAATGCACCCAACACCGTGGTAATAAACCGCTGGAATACTGAAGGTGCGTTTTTAAGCCCAAATGGCATTCGCAGATATTCATACTGGCCCATTGGTGTGACGAATGAGGTGTATCGGACTGAATCTGATGACATTCGGACTTGATGGAAACCGCTTTTTAAATCGAGCAATGTGAAGAACTTTTTACCTTCGAGGTACTCTAGACAATCGTCTATTAGTGGCAGTGGAAAATTATCACGTAAAGTAATTTTGTTTATAGCGCGGTAGTCCGCGCACATACGTCGTTCACCGTTTGTCTTTCTCACTAGAACGATAGGTGAAGCATACGGCGAATCATTGGGTCGAATGACCCCTTCCTTTAGCAAATCACGAATCATAGCTTCGACATCCTTTTTCTCTTGAAAAGATAAGCGCCGAGGTCCACAATGGAAAGGTGTATCAGAAGTAAGTTGCATTTTCATTTCATACTCCAATGGCTTCACTTTGGCTATATCACAGCTATAACCGCAAATGATTCTTTCACGAAATTTGCTCTGTAAAAGAATATGCAATGACTTGTCGATATCAAGTTCAATATTATTACCACTTATACTGATAGTGCAGACTGGAAGCAAACAATTCGGAAGCTCCGAAAAATCGCTAGATTCATTTAACGCTGGCAAACGACACACGTTTGCGTAATCATAACAATTGTAAGACTGAGTACAATTCAATTCACACTCTTTAGCATCATTACAAGAATCAGTGGATTCTTTCGACAATGGCAAACGACACACATTTGCGTAATCATTATAATCAGAAGACTCATACTCACTGGCAACGCCACTTTCAATAGGTTTCTGGTCCTGATCAATATGGTGGCTTATCACTCTAGGTCTACTTACAACAGTACACAAAGTTGTAGACCCATTACACGATTTATCATAAGAATCAACTTTATTTGTGTCGGTATCGACAATTGGCAAAAAGCACATTAACGAAATGGAAAACAATCGCAAAAAATCGCGCCCCAGCAACAGTGGAACAGGAAGCGAGTCATCTGGAACAATAAAAACCATAAGCGAGTGCTTGATTTTACGAAACTCAATTGAACACATAAATTTGCCATATGTTAGTATTGTTGACTGCGCAAGACCATGATATTTTGAGTGGTGTAAAGTCGGACGATCGATACCCAGTGGTAACAAAGAAGCTCCCATAAAACTAACCGGACTACCGGTGTCAAAAATACTTCTAATTAATTTGGATTCACTACGACCAGATTCATTTAGTACAAAAGAAACACTTACCAACTGCATGGCATCGATTTTGCCAATCCATTCATCTTGGTCTTCATCGTCTCGATCGCTATCACAGTGCTGACATCTGGCTGCGGAAGCGACTTTTTGTTTCTTGTTCCTCTTCGGACACTCCTTGACCATGTGGTCCTTTGATCCACATTCAAAGCAAGTGGCCTTTTCACGTAGTTTCTCTGGGCAATTTCTGGAGATGTGTCCCCGTTGCAAACAATTGTAGCAGCGAGGTGGCTGCAAAGGTATGTCACTGATTCTTCGTGAGGCCGATGGTTCGAATATCATCTTACTAGTGTTGACTAATCTGGTACGAGCCAGTCTGTCACGTTGACTTCGTTCGTAGCACATTAGCATTCCTTTTAGCTCGTGAATAGTACTTGCTTGATAGAATGCAGATACATTTGCTTGACTATCACGCAAACCTCCAACGATGATTTCAATCAGGTCCCTTTCGGGTATGTTGGTGTGAGTTGCAATTTCCTGAACGCAAACAACATAGTGCAATATGGATTCGTCTTTTGTCCACGTGCGATGTTGAAGTTGACGATACACTTCTTTCATCGGTAGATACCGATCATATTCCCGCAGCAATTCAACCCGAAGTTCAGCCCACGATTGCACTGTAATCGTACGAAGAAATATTTTGGGTGTTCCAGTCATCAAACGACGAGCACACAGCAGCTGGTATTGTGCATCCATATGTAGCGATGTAACACTTTCAAAATCGTCGATCCATTTACGGATAGTGTATGAATTATCTCCACTAAACATTGGCACCGCATTCTCAATTGAACTAAAATTGTCATAGCGATGGTATACAGGTACCAATGGTGGCACAGGAGGTGATTGCTGTGCTTTGAATTCATCCAACTCTGCTTGAAGCACAAGGAATCGTTTTCTTTTTTCAAGCAGCTCCAATGCTGAATCCAATTCGTCATCCGCCGGAAGTCGTCCACCATCTCCACAATCACCAGAACCAATGTGTTCCTTGTGAGACAGTCTTCTAGCATCTCCGTCACCATCACCAACTTGCTCCTCATGTCGATGGCGATGACCTTCATTTGCAGCAATGTTTTTTTCATATAAGACTTGTAATTGTGTCGTAGTTGCGCTCCTTGGGAAATCAACACCAGCATTCGTCAATACTTCAACGAACTGACCTTTCGTCCAACGCTGAATATTGGCCATTATTGAAAATTTCAATAAAACGGGATTTTTTTTTGTAATCAAAATATATGGTTACCCCACATCTGAGATAAAATACCACAGCGTATATTTTATTTATTTATTAAAAGCTTTCGCTTCGACGATCAAATAGAGAATGTCATAGTTTTTACAATAAAACAATAATCAGAAATTGGAATAAAGCTGTCAAGTAAAAATGTAGACTTAGATAAATTTAGATTTTAGATTCAAAGTAATTAATTAGCAAAGTACAAATTACACTACAGTATAAAAACTATTTTAACAAAATTTCTACGATTTTAGATTACATTTCATAATATCAAGTAAAGGTGGTTTTCATTGTTATGAATTTGTCAGCTAATGAAATGAAAACGATACAATATACTCGTACTAAAGATGAATTAGTGTGAAAGGAAAGGAAGAAAAACACAATCATAGACGTTTTTAAAATATATATATATAAAAATAAAATATGGATGACATACTTTTTATAGCAAAATACCAAATTTAAGAAAAAACTAAGAGGTCTAATCAACTCCGCTCTGATAGTATTGGACTTAACATGAATCCATCTAAAATCGAACTGTTAAAAGAAAATACAAAATTCCGACTATACGAGTAACTCCACCCAAGCTTAAAAAAACGAAAATGTGTTATTTGATATTGAAATTAATAAAGAAAATGAAACGCAGATAGAGAGAAAACTAAGAGGATTTTTTTAAACAACTTTTAAACACCTCTAATAATGTATAATTCGAGAGTTTTTCGAATCAGACCACCATGCTGGGTCCCTTTTCGTCTCTCTACCACGATTCATCTTAGCCAGAGGGACTCTCTGGATTTCTTCACAGTTCTTCTCTGGCTTTGATTCCTAGCATCTGTTCATCGTCTGGGTTTTCAAGCAATGGTGCCTTACGATCTCCCTTCTTCTGATGGTTAGTGCCGGACATTGACACAATATATGTGCCGCCGGCCGTCTCAACTTCCTCCAGGCATAGTTTTCATCTCCAGAAGACCCGTCTTCTTCAGGTGATACCCGAAATACCTATTACCTGTAGATAATGCTACCACCCATTTCAGTGTCCTTCGCTCTAGGCTTGGAACTTCTGTACGAGTGGTGCCAGTCGGCATTTTAACAGCCATTTTTGCCTGCCTGCAACTTCCCACGGTTGATCACCTTTTCTGGTGTTCTGCCGCGGTCCAGTTGTTGATCAGGTGCTCTACCATTCCCCATTCCGGACCAGAAAATTCAGTGGTTGGCCCTTGTTTTGCTAGAGAGTCCGTGTTTTCGTTACCTTCAGTCCCTACGTGTCCTCTCACCCAGAGCAGCGTCATTTCATTTCGAAGTGAGCACTCATTGAGTTTTTGAACACAATGTAGATATAACAGATGTATTGATATCTATTTGTTACATGCGTTTAATCACTATAGCAATATTTTTACCAACAACCTGAGCATCCTTCAGGTGATCCAACGCATGCAATAAGACAATCGTCTCGGCTTGATAAACTGAGGTACATTTCCCTAAACCAATATAACAAACTAGTTCTAGTTCTCCTGAAAAGATACCTGCCACAGCTCTGCCATCCATCATGGATCCATCCATAAAGATGATTATATTCTTTTCTTTCTTTCGGTAATACGCATTCTCTTCCATGGGCATATTCAACTCCCTAATCTCGGTAACTCACAGTGACCAGATATTGACGGCTAGATTCCAAAGTAAAGTAAGAAAAATTACCATCATACAGTGTTATGCTCCGATCGAAGATGCGACTGAGGATAATAATAACAATTTTTATAGTCATTTTAGCTCCGTCTACAACCAAACACCTAATGGTGGCAACGTAATGGTGATGGGGGATTTCAACGCCAAGGTAGGAAGCGACAATACTAAGCTTAAGCACGTGATGGGAGTTCACGGTCTTGGAGACCGGAATAACAACGGAAAGCGGTATGTGGATTTCTGCAATACCAACCGTCTAGTCATTGGAGGTACACTGTTTAAGCATAACACTTGCCACAAAATCACATTGCGATCAGCCCCCGGCCGCTTCAGAAATTGTCTTCTGGACATCCGAAACAAACGTGGAGTCGACATCAGGGACCATCTTGTCTTAGAATCAGAGACAATCAGCAGCACAATGCAGAAGAGCGTAGATGACCACTGAAAGCGGTGAAAAATGTTTTTGTAACTAAGGCACGCACCTACGTTGATAAAAGGCAGAATAGGCACCGCAATTGGTTATCGGCAGCAACCTGGAGATGGATCAACGAACGTAAAGCAATCAAGGCTCAGATTGCAGCCGCCTCGACAGTAGAGAGTACGGAGCTGGAAGCCCAATATCGCGTGAAAAAGAAGGAAGTGCAGCATTGAGCGTAGTGTAAGACGGGACAAACGTTAGTACATCGACTCGTTTGCCTCAAGGGCTGAAGAAGCAGCAGCAGATATGACAGTAGGACTGTCTATAACATCATCAAGGAGCTCATTGGTGGTCGGAACTCCAAACAGCATCGGATGAGGATCAGCTCACTAGATGAAGAGATAGTTTCTTTACAGTCCTTAACCATATAGGCGATGGTGATATGATTTCGATCGCTAATGAGCCTTCCGAAGCAATACATTTTCGAATTCACAACGGACCTAAATAAAATCGAAATAACAGCAGCAATCAAGTCCCAAGTATTGATGTCATCCCTGCCGAAATATTCCAAGCAGCGCCAAGCACATCGGCTGAACTGCTACACCCGCTCATACAGAGGCCGTGTGAAAATGAACAATTTCTTCAGGAGTGAAAAAGAGGGATGATCGTCAAGCTTCCGAAGAAGGGAAATCTAATGGATAGTCGAAACTGGAGAGGTATATTCGTTCTGCCGGCCGTAGCCAAGATAATAGCTAGAATCATATTAAGACGCGTTAGGGAGCATTTAGATTTAACTCTCGATGTCGAACACCTTATGGATTATAATACAGCAATGCATCGAGTATAAGTCTTCGCTACATCTACTGTTTATCGACTTCGAGAAGGCTATGGACCTTCATCTGATGGCCCAAAATCTAGAAGCTGAGGCAACCAGTGGAAATAAAACAAAAGATCTGAGCGCTTCTTACACCAGCGCTGAACCTAAAATTGCCAGCAACTTGTAGACAACCTTCTATACTTAGGAAGTGTGGTCTCGGCTGACCGCTGTGGAACGGAACTGGATGTATGCAGCAGAATAGGGAAGGCTAATGCTGCGTTCGGAATGCTATCGAAAGTCTGGAGAAGCAATGTTCTCAGCTTAAGAACCAAGCTGCCACTGTTCCGTTCCAACGTAGAATCAGTAGTGCTGTATGGGTGCAGTACTTGGAAGGTGGATACCACTATCGCACGCAAGCTGCAAACTTTTGTGAGCAAATGTCTAAGAATCATCCTGACGATCTTTTGGCCCAATCGTATTTCCAACGAACAATTTTAGCTGAGAACAAGCCAAGAACCTCTAGACATTACCGTGAGAAGAAGAAAGTGGCAGTGGATTGGACACACACCACAGCGCGACGACAACTGTATTGCGAAATACGCCATGCAGTGGAATTCGCTCACCCAGGAAGGCAGAACAGCGGGACGCCCTAGGCAAACGTGGCACAGAACAGTTGAGGATGAATCAAGCTCTTTGGGAATGAGTTGGAGGCTGCTCAAACTCGTTGCAGAACTCCGAACAAGATGGCGCGCAGGTGTTGTTGACGCCCAATGCCTTTCGAGGAAAGGATTTAAGTAAGTAAGTAGGTAATCTCGTTCTTCATGAGAGGGTAGGAGGTAAGATTGATTAAGATGTTTGTTTTCTTGTGCACTTCAATGACTTAGATTTTGCAACAATATGATAGTAACTAGGTCTTTAGAATTTTTTTTAATTCCTTGCAATTTCTTTAGATGATGTTGCTAGCAAGTTCGAAGAGGAATATATCAACTTTATGAGAACAAGTGTTGAATCGCCAAAATTACGTGAACTTTCCCAGCAATTGGTCGAATCTCACGTAAAAGATATTTCTACTGCATCTCTTGAGGATCTAAACAGGACCAATCAGGTAAAACTAAATCTTCTCCTTATTTTCTTAAGAATTTCTTAAGTCTATTTTTACTTTTTTTTTTCAGATGTTTCTGTGTACAACATGTCGCGCCACTGTCAATATCATAACTCGCATGTTTCGGTATGGCGGTGAACTTTCTGGTCCAGGTTCTCGTGATGTCATTAAAGCAACACTCCTTGACTTTTGCAAGCGCTTTGAGATCCAAAGCGAAGAGGTCTGCGGAGGATTGGTCGACTTTCATCTGGTACATATGTATGTACAACAATATCAGCTTTGTCTAACTATTTTAATAAATTTCCCAGCCTATTGCTAAATTCATACTTGACGAAAGTGATGTCGATTCGAAGACATTCTGCGGTACCTTTTACCATACCAACTTCTGCAAAGTGAACAATAACGCTTACAACTGGAAGATTGAAATCGACTCTAATGGTCCGGCTATCGAAGGACCCAAGATTAAAATTCCTGACAAGGGAAACAATGACTTAAACATTCTGCATATTACCGATATTCACTACGACCCGCTGTATGTGCCTGGATCATTGGCCGAGTGTGACGAAATACTGTGCTGCCAACGTCATAAAAATATTGTAGAAGGTACCTCCAAAGCGGCCGGTTACTGGGGTGATTATCGGATATGTGATATTCCTTGGCATACGATCGTAGCATCTTTGGATCACATTAAGAAGAATCATGCGAATATTGATTATGTTTATCACACTGGTGATGTAATTGACCATGCCGTCTGGTTGACGTCACGTGAAAAGAACACCAAGAGCTTGAAGGAGATAAATCAACTGATTAAAGAGACTTTTGGTGACATTCCTGTGTATCCAACTATAGGCAATCATGAAAGTCATCCATCGACTACGTAAGTTGAATCCACTTACGCGAACGTGCACCCTTTGAATCCAATGGGTTATTTTTTAATATAGCTTTGCTCCTCCTGAAGTCACTGATGAAGAAGTGAGTACCAGATGGTTGTATGAAGTTCTCGCAGACTTATGGTCTGTTTGGCTGCCAAATTCGACGAAAGAGACCATCACCAAGGGTGGTTATTACACAGTGAGTCCGCGTACAGGGTTCAGAGTCATCGCACTAAACAATAACGAATGTGCCGACATGAATTGGTGGATCCTGTATGATAGTAACTACTTGTCCGTCCAATTGCAATGGCTTCATGACACACTATTACAAGCCGAGAAGGACGGTGAGAACGTTCATATTCTGTCCCATTATCCCAGCGGTGACAACGGTTGTTGGAATGTGTGGTCACGTGAATTTAGTAGGATTGTTGAGCGTTTCAGTAAAACAATAAGCGGAATTTTCAATGGACATACTCATAGAGACGAACTGAGTGTATACTATTCTAACGCAACGATCCCGGTTAATGTTGCATGGAACGGAGGCAGTTTGACAACTTACACTAATAAAAATCCAAACTATAAGCTGTATGAAGTTGAACCGACTACTTTCGTAAGCTTATCAGATGTTTGTTGCTAAATGTTAACGTTATCCTATTTTGTTTTGCAGCAAGTCGTAGATCAAGAGGTTTGGTATTTTAACCTAACTGCGGCTAATTTGAATACGGAGGAGAGCCCCAAATGGGCGTTGGAATACAAATTTACAGAAGCATTTGAATTGAAAGACTTGAGTCCAGCATCTATTGATGAACTTCTGACAAGTTTCGCAGAGAAACCTTGCCTTCTTAGGAAAGTGTGTAAAAAACGCTCTTGCATTCCGAACCCTAGCAATAATTCTGTATTTATTTATTTGTTTATTTTGTTCAGTATTGGAGATTCTATGTAGTTCATGGTGATCCCAGACTAGCTGCGGGATGCAATAATTCGTGCTTAAAGGAGCTGATATGTACTTTAGCGCGAGGTGATAATTCCCAAATTGAGCGATGCAAGGAACTACAAGTGAAACTACAAGAGGCGGTAAGGTATTGTGACTCCCACCTTTTCGAAAAGATGGTCAAGTCCCAATAAATTAAAATTAATTAATTAAAAATTTTATAAGAAGTAGATATATGTACGTTTAAAACTTTTAGGTTGGTTAAGTGCTTGACCTGCAAGAAGCAATTTTTTTTTTTTTTTTTTTCGAGGGTAGGTGAAAAATCTTCCATAGACACTATGAGAATAGCAAGCGCATGCTCATAGTAGTGTCAGATTCTTACTGACTAAAAAAACACCACCCTTCGATATAAAGTTGTTAGATATCGCAACTAAGTATTAACTTATCAAGGAGTTTCTCTATCATGAAATAAAAACGTTTGGCAGGTTTCTTTCCACTGAAAGATCCGACATGTTCCGCAAACTAGACGCGGTTAATCATTATCTCGCCAAGTCGAAAGGTTTCGTCCTTTGTAGTCGGCGCAATAAATTGCTCTCATCCAAAATTTGTAGGACTGTATTGTTGGCATGACCGATTAGTCGGTTTCTATGCTTTCTCGCGAAGTTTCAGCTTCGATTGTCGGAATTCCAAGATCCCTGTGGATATCGTCGTTTCTACTATACCACGGCGCTTGGACAATTTCTCTTAGCACTTTATTTTGAAAAGCTTGTAAAATATTTGTATTTGTTTTCTTGGTACAACCCCAAAGTTGTATACCGTAGGTCCACACCGGCTTTAGCACTTGCTTGTATAAAAGTAGTTTGTTCTCAGTACTGAGCTGGGAATGTTTTTCGAGTAACCAGTACATTTCTCTATATTTGATTTCGAGTTCTTTTCCTTTCATTTTCACGTGCGAATTTCATTTCAGTCTTGCGTCGAGAGTCATTCCCAGGTATTTTGCCTCGTTTGCAAAAGGTATTCGGGCCGAGTTTAGGAAAATTGGCAAGTCATCAGTTTTCTTATAAGTGAAATTCACGTGAACAGATTTAGATTCATTGAGGGCGATCCGCCAGTCCCTCGTCCATTCATTTACATTATTCAGTGCATTTTGCAGTTTTGCAGTCGTTTCTTCGATTGTTTTACCTACTGCTAGCATAGCGGTGTCATCGGAAAACTTATCAAGGACAGTGCCATCTTCGTTCGGTATATCACGAGTATATAGCAAATAGAGAAGCGGCCCAAGAACGCTTCCTTGCGGTATGCCGGCCGAAATTTCTTTGAGCTCGGAGTATTCGACTCCATGTCTAACACGAAAGAGTCTATTCCCAAGATATGATTCTAGAATATCGCATAAGCATACAGGGAGAACTTGTCGTAGTTTGCATTTCAAGCCATCATGCCACACCTTATCAAAGGCTTGCGAGACGTCAAGAAATGCGCTTGAGCAAATCTTTTTCTCTTCAAGTGCTTTCTCGATTACGTCAACAAGAAACAATGAATGATTTTAAGATTGTCAGTTTGTCGATTTGTTTTTGTCAGCACTTAACACCCCCTTTACATGCGGCTGCTCTTATTGCGCTAATATTTGGCGTAGTCAACGCATAAGATTTGTTTCGTCCAGAAATTGAAATAGCATTGCAACAATGAGCACAAAGACGAGTACGGAGTGTGCGTACAAAGCTTGTTACTTCTTTTTTCACGATGGTTATTGCTAAATCTATGTGGATATCACCATTCCTAATATACTATTCAGCGTTCACGATTGATCTTACTCTTAGTACTTTGTTTTGGGTAAGATTGTAAAATATTTCTATTGCCTGGTTTATATGTTCAAATAGGCCTGATAACTTGCTTGAATTAAAGCAGTTTGTTATATATGCTAAACTTGGAATGCCTTCTAAGTAGCCAATACATTTGTCTGAATCTGTTCTTAAAATCGTTGCGTTTCTTTTTAACATGTATGGAAGCTTAAAGTACGGTAAGTTGTTCACTTTTTTATCTCATTAAGAACAATATACCAAGTCTTTGTCCACTCGCAGACATTATTCAAAGCTCCTCAAATTTCCAGCAATTTTCTTAAATTCGGTATATTCCGTTCCGTGTTTAACGCGGAAAAGTCTATTCGCAAGGTAGACCTCTAAGATCTTACATTACTTTTCTGGAAGAGCCTGTATTAGATTAAACTTCAAGACTTCATGCCATACCTTGTCGATGGCTTGAGAGATATCAATAGAAGCGGTAAAACATATGTATGAATCTTTGTCCAATCTAGGGATTTATCAATTTCATTGGTTATTCTATAAACCTGGTAAAGTGATCGGGAATTGAACGTCCTTCTTCGATAATAGGGTGTAGGCGCTTCAACAAAGGTTCTTCAAATGCATTTGATATTGATTTGGGCTGTCTTTGATGATTCCTTGAGGATCTGTCCGGTTATTAAACTATATCCAGGAGCCTTGTTATTTTTCAGATTTGTTATTGCCTGGCAGAGTTCAGTCAACGAAACATTTCTTCTTTTAAAGTTTTCAGATGTCGTAAACTTATCACCGAGATCGTCGGGCCGTCAAATGGCTTAAACCTTTGCTCTAAATGCTCGGCAAGTAAATCCGCCTTGTCTTTATTTCCTTTTGCCCGTTAGCCGTTATCTGATCTTATTTGTGGCGATTGAATCTAGGGTAATTTATCATATAGGCAAGCGAAGTGGCTACAGTTTTGACTCGGGCATCGTTGTAAAACGTCATAATAACGTAGGGGTGGCAATGGTGTAGTGGTAACGTCGTCAATTGCCACGCTAATGGTTCATGGTTCAAATCCTGATGTCAGCAAGCATTTATTTATTTCTCAGGAAATATATAAAGTCAGTCCGATCATTCGCGAATACTTGTGTGAACACTACTGCGAAGGTATAACACTGGCAGTAGCTTGGTCATCTGGCTGGCTACCCCTTCGGGTAGGGGTTAGAATATACCCGAGGTAGGCATGCCTGTCGTAAGAGGCAACTAAAATCCACCCTCCGTATACCGAGTATGGCGTATACAAAGTATGCAATGAACAAAACAAAAGATATAAATACCACAGGTGGCAGTCCAGGTACACTGGAAAATCCACCCTCTTCGGAGGTCGGCTCTACGGATTCTGGGGAGAGCCATTTATTGCGTTCATCTGACCCTTTTTAAAAAGGTACCAGGGTAATTAGATCTCCACCATCAAGATCTACCATAAAAACGTGCGAAACTAGGAGTCCGGCGACATCGATAGTGTCGGCGCACAACAACGGACTTCAGCGAAAATTCAAAGCCTTACAGACGAAAATATGGAACTCCGGACCAGGCTAAGTAAAATGGAACTTCTCTGCGAAGAACTAAGACAAGAATTAAATGTACTTAAAGCAGAAAATAAAGCATTTAAGGATATGAAGAAACCTCGTAATGAGTCTGCTGCGAGTTCAAACGTCCCCGATAACACTGATTATCAAACGGATGAAGAAGAACTAGCTCGGGAAACTAACTGGATCCTAAAAAAACGGCCAGTTAAGAAACGAAAAGCTGGTTCTTCGTCCGAAATGGTAACGAGGCAAGAAAACACGCAAAATGAGCGTGACAAAATAAACACATGTGTCGAAGAAAATCCACGAACTAAGGTACGATCACCGCCACCAATTAACGTAATCGGAATTGCAGACTATAATAAACTGCATTCTATTCTTAAACCTCTGTTGCTATCCGATTTTGAAGTAACATCGCTCAGCAAGAACAAATGGAAAGTAAACGTAAAGGACTCAGACAGTTACCGCTTAGTATCTACTGAAAAAATTCAGTGGTATACTTACGAAAATAAATCTGAAAGACCGATACGAGTCGTAGCTAGAGGACTTCATGCCTCATGCTTAAAGGAAGATGTTGTCCACGATTTGAAGAATAAAAACTTTAAAATCGTCGATGCAGTAAATTTAATTAAACGGGAAAAACAAAAATTGGAAGGCGAGGAAACGACGGTAAAGCGCGGGCTCCCTCTTTTTATGCTAACTTTTGATAAAGCTGAGAGTTTGGATAAGATTTACGAAATAAGAACAATTCTGAATGTCGTAGTCAAAATCGAACCCATGCACAAGAATACAAGATTGATACCTCAGTGTAAACGATGCCAAGGATTCAATCATACGCAAACGTATTGTCGAAAAGAACCACGATGTGTGAAATGCGCCGGAAATCACTTCTCCCAAGTTTGTGGAGTAAACAAACAAATCTCTGCAACATGTGTTAATTGTAAGGGAAAGCACCCGGCAAATTATAGAGGCTGTGAAGTAGCTAAGGAGTTGCAAAAACGGAGAGATGCGCTCCTTAAGCCACTAAATATAAAATCAAAATTGGAAACCAAGCCAAAGCGTAAGATCGCACCGGAGAAACTAGGCAAACTAAAACTACCGGACTCAGAGCACAAAAAGGTGAGGGAAAGATTGACAACAGAAAAGTCCTCAACCTCTGCTCTTAAAAGAAGCGGTACTGAAAAGCTAAGATTAGAAAAGCCACCGGGTAATGACCCTCGGAAAGCAGCAATGCAGTCTTATGCTCAGGCCGTAGCTTCCGAAAAACCAAAAAAACCTTGAAATTTCGACGGACCCCTTTTCTCATGTTTCTCAGTTATTCTCGCGAAACTTGAAGAACAAAGCAAAATAAATAAAATGATTCTCGATAGGCTGGTTAAGCTTGAAAAGAATTCACAGAAAACGCGCACTTTAACTAGAACATGAATGACAAACGAATGTTAAATATATGTACTTGGAATGCAAACGGACTTTTGCAAAAAAAACTTGACGAATTGGAAATATGGTATTTATGCGCCAAAAAGATATTGATATTTGCTTGATTTCTGAAACCCACATCAAAAAGGAATCGCATTTAAAAATAAAAGGCTATAATGATTACCACGCTTGTCACCCTTCGGGAAAAGCGAGAGGCGGATCATCCTTCCTTATTAAAGACTGTATCGAGCAATCGGAAGACCTAAAGATAGAGCTTGAAACTTTGCAACTTTGCACGATTCGAGTTAAAAATAGTCAGCGTACTCTTAAAATTTCGTCTATCTACTGTCCACCGCGTTCCGCGCTTGAAAAAAGTAATTTATTAACATGTTTGAATCGCTTAAACCTAATTTCATTATTGGCGGCGATTTTAATGCGAAACACACGTTCTGGGGCTCAAGATACAGTTCGAAAAAAGGTAGAATGCTCTATGGGGCAGGTATGGAGCACAGTTGCGATTTCCATTCGACGGGTAAACCGACTTACTGGCCAACTGATACTTCAAAAATACCTGATCTGATAGATTTTTTCGTTGTGAAAGGAATATCTACCAACCACATAAAAGTCGAAGAGAGTTTTGATCTGTCGTCTGATCATTCCCCAATTATTTTGACATTGAGCGAAAAACTAGTCTATAACCTAGAGCCAGCGAGATTAACTGGTAGAACAACTAACTGGGAAGGTTTTAGGAACGAAATTGAAGATAATGTTGAACTGAGCGTTCCACTTACGACACCATATGAACTTAAGGTTGAAGTTGATCGCTTCGTTGAGATCGTACAGCTCGCCTCTTGGAATAATACTCCCATTCCAAGGAAAACGCCGGACAAATATGGCAATATCCTGCGGAAATAAAGGAATTGGTCAAGGAAAAACGAAAAGCGTGTAAAGAACCGTGCTCCGCAGCATAAAGCACACTTGAATCGTCTGTGCTGAACACCGAAAAAAGATTACAATTATTCACTTCGGAAAGCCGTAAAAGGCACCAAAAGGTCCAAAGTCCCCGCGCCGCCAATTAAATTAAATCAAAATGAATGGGCAAGGGAAGATAAAGAAAAATCGGACGTCTTTGCGACCCACCTGAAAGAAACCTTTAAACCGTATGATAGCCAAGTGGTTTACGATAACATCAATAGGCCGGATTTACCATCTGGCAATTTAACACTCACAAGTGCAACACTAAGGGAACTCAAAAATGAGATCGAGATTCTAAAACCTAAGAAAACTCCTGGTTATGATTTAATCACTGGAGAAATTCTCAATGTTTTACCTAGAAAAGCTTTGATTAAGCTTCTCTATATTGTTAATGCTGCGCTCAGATTAAAACACGTTCCGAGCCAATGGAAAGTTGAGGAAGTAATAATGGTCTTAAAACCAGGAAAACCGCCAAATGAGGTAAAATCGTATAGACCAATTTCGCTTCTTCCAGTCATATCAAAAATTTTCGAGAGGATATTACTAAGGCGTCTCCGACCGGTTATAGACGAAAATAATCTTATCCCTGACCACCAGTTTGGGCTCAGAAGTAAGCATTCGACGATTGACCAGGTGCATAGAATTACTGACGTAATCGAGAAAGCATTTGAAGAAAAAAGGATTTGCTCAAGCGTATTTCTTGACGTCTCGCAAACCTTTGATAGGGTGTGGCATGATGGCTTGAAATGCAAACTACGACAAGTTCTCCCTGTGTGCTTATACGATATTCTAGTATCATATCTTGGGAATAGACTCTTCCGTGTTAGACATGAAAACGAATACTCGCAGCTCAAAGAAATTTCGGCCGGCGTACCACAAGGAAGCGTTCTTGGGCCGCTTCTCTATCTGTTATATACTCGTGATATACCGAACGAAGATGGCACTATCCTTGCTGGATAGTGGCACTTGGCACTGGCCGATTGCCAGTCCATCGTCCAGTAAATCTGTTCACGTGAATTTCACTTACAAGAAAACTAATAACTTGCCAATTTTCCTAAACTCGGCCCGAATACCTTTTGCAAACGAGGCCAAATACCTGGGAATGACACTCGACGCAGGGCTGAAATGGAATTCGCACGTGAAAATGAAAGGAAAAGAACTCGAAATCAAATATAGAGAAATGTACTGGTTACATTCCCAGCTCAGTACTGAGAACAAACTACTTTTATACAAGCAAGTGCTAAAGCCGGTGTGGACCTACGGTATACAACTTTGGGGTTGTACCAAGAAAACAAATACAAATATTTTACAAGCTTTTCAAAATGAAGTGCTAAGAGAAATTGTCCAAGCGCCGTGGTATAGTAGAAACGACGATATCCACAGGGATCTTGGAATTCCGACAATCGAAGCTGAAACTTCGCGAGAAAGCATAGAAACCGACTAATCGGTCATGCCAACAATACAGTCCTACAAATTTTGGATGAGAGCAATTTATTGCGCCGACTACAAAGGACGAAACCTTTCGACTTGGCGAGATAATGATTAACCGCGTCTAGATTGCGGAATATGCACGATCTCTCAGTGGAAAGAAACCTGGCAAACGTTTTTATTTCGTGATAGAAAAATTGCTTGATAAGTTATTACTTAGTTGCGATATCTAACAAATTTATATCGAAGGGTGGTTTTTTTAGTCAGTAAGAATCTGACACTACTATGAGCACGCGCTTGCTATTCTCATAGTGTCTATGGAAGATTTTTCACCAACCCTCGGAAAAAAAAAAAAATGTGGCTGGAAAAATTGTTCGCTCTGTTGATGCTGATTTGCCCTTGACATATGTTATCGGGAAAAAAGTACTGCGAATCAGAAGCAAAAGACAAAAAATAACAAAAATCTCCCCAATCCACCCCCGGAGAATCTCTGAAGCATAAACAACTGAGCTTCAACCAATACACCAAAATTTTTCTCTCTCTCTCTCTAAATATCCTTTCCAATGCCCACAGTGTGTGTAACCATTTTAAAGGTATTCATAACCCTTTGAGTGCGCGCAAATTAAAAAAATAATAATAATAATAACTTGGTCCTTCGAAGCTATGTTAGAACTTTATTCTAAAATCGGAAAACCGAGTTTTGAGTTTAAAAGATTTAATACTCAAATAGGAGAAAAACTTTTACATGAAAAAAAAAGAAGATTATAGAAATTAAAGTTTATGAAATTGTTATAAGGTGCCTTTTTGTAAGATAGGGTCGAAGTTACATACACCTCAGCTCAAAGATAGAAGTAGAAGAACACATATGCACAAAACACATGTTAAAAACTCGCGGTTTCCGCAAAGCCGTGTCTATTCAGGCCCTAAATCAACTCTTACTACCGCCACAGCCACAACTACCCATTGTTTCTACGCTATTGATTTTGTGTATATTTCAGTTTTGGACAGCACGTTCTACTGGCACAGATACACACCACAACTACATATATTTACATTGTATTTCGGCAGCAAGCGATTAAGACCATTCCTAGCCTTCTTTCGTTTATTCCCGAATTCGATCTCGTTTAATATTCCGACGCTTATTAAAAATGTATATATTTTTTGTTATTTCAGCTCGATAAAGAAGAAGAGGGCAGTGGTAAACCAGGAGGAGTTGCTTCTTCAATCATGGCTCTCGAAATTACAACATTTCTAGTTCTTTACTTGGGATTGAAGTTGCTTATTTAAATCGCAATCAATTTTAAGTTACACTATACATCTATATAAAAGGAAATATTAATCATTAATCCTCCTTACTTAATTATATTTAAAGATAATAACACTGATTTTAACAATAAAATCTACAAAATTAATTAAAAAAATATTTAAGTTCAAAGCATTTCTTAAATACCGCGCATTTCAGTTGGCCAAAGACAGGAAAAAAGCCGAAACACTTTCCAACTGTGTCCTAATTACAATTTTTAATCCTTTCAAAATTGAAAAGACACTCACCCTCTCTAACCCCATGGAATTCCATTTGATTTAATTATTAAAAGTTCGATATCTTCCCAGACTCGTGCCATCGAAAGGTCTCTGAGTAAAGTACATACTTCATTTCCATCCCAACCTTTGCAAATTCTGTATTTTTGGCCAAGAAAAAGAATCTGCACGAAGAAAGGAATTAAATTAATGTGGAATCTAATTAAAATCGCAATTTGTGGTTACGTTTCATTTTTCTGTTCCTCTCTGTGTAATAGTTAATCCCCGCAACAGGTTCCTTGCGTATTCCCCCGTTCGCAGGAGTTATCATTAGAACACATGGTACTGTAATGATGTAGATAATAAGGACACTTTAAGGTTGTTTGAAGATACACAGTATTTTATGATTATGTGAGAGGGTGAGACCTTGGGAATAATTTGCGTTGGTATTAAAGGAATTCCGATAAAAGGGCTGATTAATAGCTAATACAATGTCGTTTTACTCGAGCAGACAAAAATGTGGGGATCATAATTTAAATTGGTTATGATTAAATTGAGTGATTAACATTCTTTATTCTTTCTGTGAGTCATGACTTTGGGTTTTCAGCTTGATGATATTGAGTTGAAAGTAGGTGTAAATGCTTTTGAAAATTGAATTTTCAAATGAATTTGAAATTTTCTGTTAAGTCATCTTACACAGGTTTTATAAGCGAAAGGAGGTTTTCTTGTGGCTAAAAATATAAAACGTAGGTTGGCGAGCTTAGCAACACAAGTCATCAATAATTATAAATAGACTTAATTAAAAAAAAAAAAAAAAGTGCGGGGTTGAGTTGCAGTTGTTATTATGTTTTCTTTCCTTTTTGTGTTTTAGGATGCCTTTAATGCTGATACGCCATTTTGAATTGTTAGAGACGATATGTTTTAAGCAGATGTCACACAGAAAGTGAGAAAAGGTTATTTGATTTTTTTTTTATATGCATACATACTAGCTGTTACCCGCGACTTTGTATGACTTATTAGTACTTTTATTATAAGGAGTGATAATGAATTAGTAAGCTAGTACCCTTCTTTTTTTTTTTAATTTTTTCTTGTAAAATTACTGAAAAAGGTGAGTTTTTGAAAAGTGGGTCGATGTTATATGGATATATTGTGCGAATATGAGTTCTATCGGATTGTAAATTAAACATATATTTCTAAAACTAATCCCTTAAAAAAGACATCGACTTTTTTAAGTAGTCTAAACGGAACAGGCGAAATGTTTTTTTTCCACACACGACAAAAATTTGAAATTTGTTTTTTTTTTTCATTAAATTTTAATATATTCTTTTAAATGTTTATTTTAATGCTTTTTGGTAGACAACATTTTTATTTTTTCATCGGTTCTGGAAACAAATAATGCCGCTGGTTTGCCTACTCGTGAGCATGCAACATAGTGCTGTCCGTGTGAAAAGCATGGATATTCCAAATTTATACCGCAGACTTTCAAAGACTGGCCTTGTGCCTAATTGTTGGTGATCGCAAAAGTAAGACGAACATGAAATTGAAGTCGCTTAAAACCAAATGGCATGTCGGGTGGAATCATGGGAATTCGGGGAATCAAAACGTCTTCGCCTTTGAAAATAATTGCTTCGATTACGTTGTTAGCTTTTTCACTGCAAGTCTAGTACTATTACTAAGTCGTGGTTAATTTTTATTGTGAAGCATAATGATCGGTGCTTCAAATTTTAATTGCAGATTGTGTGGTTGTTAGCTTTTTTACTGCAAGTCTAGTATTACCACGAAGTCGTGGTTGATTTATATTGTGAAGCATAATAATCGGTGCTCCAAATTTTAATTGCAAATTGTGTGGTGGCATTCCTGCCAATCCAAGTGAATTCAAAAATTCGGTACGATAATTCATAACATCGTCTTGATTCATAACAATGTCCACTGACTTGTTTTTAATTTATTGGCCTGCTATGTCTTTTTGAATAGCCGGGTTAAGATCATCGACACCTTTGTTTTTCGCTTCCAATATTTCCAGTTCGCTCAGCCAAACATGATTTTTATGTTGCTGTGTTATATTTGGGAACACGCTTTGAATTAGTTCTTCTTTCGATTGTGTAATCCTGCAAAATGTGGTTCGCAGTGTTATGAAGCCAGTTAAATTATTGATTGGCATTTTGTCATTTATGATGTCCAACAATTGTTTTGGTTTGTATTGAGTGTAAGTATTTTAACATTTCTCCACAAATTTGAAGATTTCATACACGCGCTTAGTTCATCAGCAGCAATAGATCAAGGAATAACAGGTAATGTTTTTCGAAAATCACCTGCTAACAATATCATTGTACTACCAAACAATTCTTGATTTCCTCGTAGATCTTACAATGTTCTATCTAGCGATGAGCATAATCGAATGATTTAAAGAATCGAGACATTAGTACTCCAGTAATCCGTATAATCGAATGATCATTTGAGATATGAGAGCTACCTCAAGATAGAGGTTTACTATACCCACTTCCTACGAAGCAGCGAGAACCAAGAACGAGGGAGAAGAGTAAACATCTCGAGGCATCGTCTAAAATCATTCGAATGATCTACGGATACTATATCTACTTCTTACGAAGCAGTGAGAACCAAGAACGAATTCTCGAGATATTGGAAGAATCGATTATAAACGACTATATCATTCGAATGCGCCCATCACTAGTTCTATCTTATGCTTCCAAGGATTTCTTGTGGGCCATAGTAAACTAATCCCTTACGACTAGTTTGCATTGTTGCAAAACTTTTGCCATTCCAAGAGTCTTAGGAATATTGTATGTAGGGCTGTCGGTCAACTGCATGTTCAATGGTAATTTAAGTGCAGAGTGTGCTGCTCGAATTTACTGTTGACGACCCAAGCAAACGTAAAATGGACAACGATCTTCGTGTCTGCACGTGGAATGTTAGGTCCCTCTACAAACCACGTGCAGCCGAACAACTTGCGGAGGCCCTAGATTGTCTCAAAGCAGATATTACCGCCAAAGAGTTATGCAAACAAAAGCGCATTCATCACATCCATGACCTTACAAATTAGCTCGCGATAACAAATGATCCCAAAACGTACTGGAGAGTAATAAGGAGGCTGAATGGTGTAAAATGCATCAAAGGTTTGAAGTTAGATGCTAATGCTTTAGCAGCACATTTCCAAAATCTGCTGAATTCAAATAACCTTGTAACTGTGCACCAGTATGCCTTGCCATGGATATCAGTAGAATCAATGGATCAAGAAATCTCATTTGCGGAAGTACAAAAGGCAATCATTGGAAGCAAAAACAACAAAGCTCCAGGGGAGGACAGGATCACCTTCGAGTTTTTTTTAAAAATGCGTCAACGAACTTTATGTATCTGGTTACGGAAGGTTTCAACATGATTTATAACGCAGGTACGGTTCCGGAAAGCTTCAAGAAGAATATAATATTCCCCCTATTTAAAAAGGGAGACGCTAACAACCCAGGTAACTACAGGGGTATTTCCTTCCTGAATACTCTTCTGAAACTGTTTACGAGTGTTTTTTTCTGCAACGGCTGTCCACATGGGTAGAATCAAGAGGACTTTTGATTGAGTTTCAGGCTGGCTTTAGAGCGAACTACTCAACGTTCGACAACATATTTGTATTAACCAACTTAGCAAAATTGTATCTCAGCAAGGGGAAAAAACTGTATGCATTTTTTGTGGATTTTCGTGCTGCCTTTGATACGGTACGGAGGCAATCGCTTTTTTATAAGCTAAGTTTACTGGGTATATCGTCGAAGATGTTAAGGATAATACAAAGCCTATACAACGATAATCAGACGGCAGTATGGGACGGTGTCACGCTATCAGAATGGTTTTCCACAAATACAGGTGTCAAACAAGGTTGCATGTTAAGTCCGCTATTGTTTAGTTTATACCTAGATGATCTAGCATCCTACTTGCCAGGTGGAATTGAGTTTGAGGACTGTATCATTAAAGTTCTCTTCTATGCTGACGATATCGTCATTCTAGCAGAATCGCCAAATATGCTGCAGCATATGAGCAACAAGCTGGAGGAGTACTGCAAGCTATGGAACCTCAGTGTAAACACCGATAAATCGAAAGTCTTGATATTTCGAAATAATTCAGGAAGATACGCCAGAGAGGAGAAATGGTCGTTTACTCATGAGCAACTAGAAGTAGTTAAGCAATATCGCTACCTAGGGGTAACACTTACACCAAGACTGTCATATGCAAGTCACCTAAAGGAGAAGCTGAAAGAGTCGAAAAGAGTCATAAGCAGCATCTGGAAAAGGGTTTTCGGAAGAAACGATGTATCAACGAAAGCAAAGTATAAACTTTTTGAAGCCACAGCTAAATTTATTATGTGTTACGCAAGCCAAGTATGGGGTTATGAGGACTATGATGAAGTCGAGGCGCTACAAAGATATTTTTTAAAGCACATCTTCAAACTTCCGCTAAATACCCCAAATTATATGCTATATGTTGAGACAGAACTGCCTATGTTGAGCCTATATGCCTTGGGATTGCACTTCAAATATATACTAAAAGTAGTAGACATGCCAGACTATCGATTGCCAAAAATAATGCTTCGTTATCTTCTCAACAGAAGATTACTGTTCCGTAAGTGGGAAGAACTTAATGAATATTGCAGTGTGGATATGTCATTAAGATGGGAAGACAAAAGTAGCTGGAGTGCAGCTATGAATATTATATTAAGGACCCTTGATGAAAGGAAACATGCAGCTTTCATGGAAAGGGCTTCTCAATCAGGGAGTCGCAGTATATATAGAGTTCTAAATCATAGCCTGAAGGAGAGAAACTATTTCAACGATAAAAATACGGTACAGCAGATGAGCATAGCCTTTAAAGCGAGAGGAGAGTTGTTACCACTGAATTTCAGACCTCACCGGAACGATTTTCCAATCTTTTGCTCACTGTGCAATTTAAAGGAGAGAGAAGATGTATACCTCTTTCTGGGAAGATGCCCTATTCTGCAGGAACTGAGGAGGCTCTATTGGAATCAGTCCGTGCTATCGAGGGAGGAGGTAATTCAAATCTTGAATGGTAGTAACTGGAAAGTACTTTTCTACTACGTCTCAGCTGCATTGGAGTACAGAAAGCAATATTTAGAAATATAGTTCTACACATTTAACTTTATTTTTATGTTATTATTATCATTATTATTTTTTTTTTTTTCTTTTAACCGATTCATTACTCGAATTATAACTGTCATTCTGGCTGACGGCTTTTGCCATTGCTTTAAAAGAATTTGTAAACCGATGTACATTAACATAATTCAGTGAAATAAATTCTATTCTATCTATCTATCTATTACCGCCATCCAAGAAGTGCGATGGGATGGGCCGGGCAAAAGGAGTATGAAAAACTGCGACATCTACTACGGCGATTGCTACAGACAAAAAGGACAGCGTCTATTCGGGTGCGGATTTGTTATTGGAGGCAGACTTAGGCAAGAAGTCTTGAGTTTCCGGCATGTGAACGAGCGCCTTATGACTATCCGTATCAAGGCTAAATTTGCCAACATTAGCCTAATATGCGTTCACGCCCCCCGTGAGGAGAAGGACGACGCGACAAAGGACGACTTCTACCAGCTCTTGGACAAGACGTATGAGCAATGCCCTAGCCACGACGTTTAAATTATCCTAGGTGATTTTAACGCAAAGCTAGGAAGAGAGGACGTCTTTAGTAGCGTGGTCGGAAAGCACAGCCTGCACGACAACACATCCGACAACGGACTCAGGCTAATCGACTTTGCAGCGGGGCGAAACCTTGTCGTAGCTAGTACGCGGTTCCCACGTCTCGACATTCACAAGGGAACATGGCTCTCCTTTGATCGAAAAACTGTCAACCAAATCGATCACATTGCGATCGACGCAAGGCACTCTTCCAGTCTTCTGGGTGTCCGGACTTTCCAAGGAGCCAACGTGGACTCGGATCACTACCTAGTTGTAGCCAAGGTACGGATGCGGATACCCAGAACGGAGCGAAATCAACGAAATACTGTGAGGAAATTTGACGTCGGGCGGCTACAATCACAAGAGACCGCCAGAACCTTTGCCGATCGTGTTTCTTCTAATCTCAATCTAAGTCCTATGCCGCCAGCAGCAAATGCGGAAGACCAGTTGCAGCGTTGCCAACAAGCCATCAGAGATGCCGCCTCTGAGGTACTGGGTTTCTCTCGCCCACCACAACGAAACCCCTGGTTTGATGAGGAATGCCGGCAAGCACATGCAGCAAAACAAGAGGCGTACAAAGCGGCGCTGCATAGAAGGACTAGAGCTGCTTACGAGCTCTACGTGCGCAGGAGAAAAGAGGAACATCGACTTCTCAGAAAGAAGAAAAAGGAGCATGAGAAGCTCTCGATCGAGGAGATTGAGAGACGTTATTGCAGGAATAATGTTCGAAAATTTTACCAAAAGGTAAAAAGAATATGCCAGGGTTTCAAAGCCAGAACAGAAGCCTGCAGGGACGAAAATGGTAGTAGAATCGCAGTCGGTGCTGAGGATATGGAAGGAACACTTCTGCAGACTGTTAAACGGCGATGATGACCAATATTCCGCTGTCAGCCAGAATGAGCCATTCAACAGTGACGATGGCAGTCAAGATTCCCGTCAACCCGATCAGAATGAAGTGAGGATAGCGATATCTAAACTCAAATCCAACAAAGCTGCTGAAGCCGACGGCCTTGCCGCTGAAATCTTCAAGGCAGGAGGAGATGAGTTGGTAAGGAGCATGTACCAGCTCATCTGTAAAATCTGGTCGGATGAAAGTATGCCCGATGAATGGAACCTGAGCGTCGTTTGGCCGATCCTGAAGAAAGGAGACCCTCTGAACTGCGCCAATTACATAGGTATAAGTCTCCTAAATATCGCATATAAAATCCTGTCTGCCGTATTATGTGAACGCCTAAAACCGATCGTCAACAACCTGATAGGTCCTTATCAGTGCGGTTTCAGGCCGGGAAAGTTCACCATTGACCAAATATTCACACTACCGCAGATCTTGAAAAAACCCATGAATACAAAATCGATACGCACCACCTCTTTATCGATTTCAAAGTTGCCTATGATAGCGTGTATAGAGACGAGTTATACAGAGCCATGTCTAGCCTTGGCATATCTGCCAAGCTCGTCCGTTTGTGCAGAATGACGATGGAGAACTCTCGCTGCTCCATCAAAGTCGGTAAGAACATCACCGAACCGTTCGATGTCAGGAAAGGTCTTAGAGAAGGTGACGCGCTAGCACGCGATCTCTTTAACATAGTACTTGAGAGAATTGTACGAAACTCACAAGCCAACACCGGAGGTACAATCTTTTATAAGTCTGTATAACTACTCTCTTATGCCGATGACATTGACATAATCGGAAGAACTCAGCGGGCAGTCAGTGGGGCATTTACGAGTATTGAGATCGAGGCAGCAAAGATGGGTTTAGCGGTCAATGAAAGCAAAACAAAATATATGCTGTCTACAAAAAAGGGCACCCAACATCGGCGTCTTGGACAAAACGCCACAATAGACAGATATAATTTTGAGGTAGTAAAGGATTTTGTCTACCTAGGCTCTATGGTGAACTCCGCAAATGACATCAGTTGGGAGATCACACGAAGAATTACTCTTGCCAATCGTTGTTTCTATGGGCTAAAACGGCAATTGAGTAGCAAAGCCCTATCTCGAACTACTAAGGTAACTCCCTATAAGACACTTATCACCCCAGTCCTGCTGTATGGCGCAGAGGCATGGGCTTTGACAAAACCGGATGAGGATGCCCTTGGTTATTTGGAGAGAAAAGTTCTTCGAGCGATCTTTGGTCCCGTCTGCATAGACGGTGAGTGGAGGAGAAGCTACAATGCCGAACTATACGGCCTGTACAAGGACATCGACTTAGCCAGAAGAGTTCACATACAGCGACTAAGATGGCTGGGTCATTTGGAGCGGATGGAGCCCAACGTTCCCGCTAAGAAAGGTTTCGAATCCACCCCGGATGGACGACGCAGTAGAGGACGACCTCGCGGTAGGTGGCGCAAACAAGTGGAGGGGGACCTCAACCAACTTGGTGTGCGCAACTGGAGGCAGCTGGCTCGTAACCGTGCTGGTTGGAGAGGTTTGTTGGTTGAGGCCCAGGTCCACCCCGGACCGTAGCGCCATCTAAGTAAGTAAGTAAGTAAGTGTGCTGCTCGAACGCCGTCCAATAAAATGGCAGGAATTCCAGAAGAAGCGAGTGCCAATGCTGTTTTATTCTGCGATCCTATAGCTACTAAATGCAATGAAATCAAAAATGTTTTTCCCCTGCCTCCAGGCGCATCCAAAATATATGTTCCACCACTTTCATCGTTAACAACTTGTATGATTGAATCGTAGGCATGTTTTTGTTGATCATTCAATTTTGGAGTATTTAATTGTACAATTTGTGGGCGCCGTGGCGTAAGTGGTTAGTTTGTCGGATCACTGCGCGTGAGGTTCCAAGTTCGAAGCCCAGAAAACACCGAAAAGCTTTTTCACGGTCCCACCTCTCGCGAACGTCTGACAAACATCCGAGAGTATTGATGTCTCGAAAAAACTTCTCAACCCAAATTGCCCTTCGGATACGGCACTAAACTGTAATTTAGTAATCATTTTTAATTTGTAATTTTTCCATTCGTGTGAAAAATATAACGCACACAACATGAGTGGTTATGAGAAGCTAGGCCCTGGCACTTAAAGAGCTGTTGCGCCAAATATATATATATATTTTTTCATTGTACAAATGCGCTCAATTCATTGCAATCAAACTGTTGTTCGCGTTGGAAATCTCGATCAAATATGTAATGCATTGGACGATAGGGCGATATCATGTCTAATTGTGCTAATGCTCTATTTGCTATTGCTAAACACATGTCTTCAATCGTAATCAATGCTTCATTATGCGTTTCCAGTGTGATTATCAATTCTGAATTTGAAATCGTGCGACGCATTCAATGTAAAATGTCATCTGTCATGTAATCTCGATATTTTCTCTATATTTCAAGTTGATTTGTTGGGAAACATGTTGATATTATTATTGAAAATAATGTCCGTATTTGATGCGGGTGAGCTAAAATTAATGCGTCGGCAAGTGTAACATCCCAGTAAATGCAGTTGTTGACATGCTTGACGTAATGTCGCACACAATCGTCCATCAACTGTTCTCAAATTTTGGTGTGATGTTGGTCCACGAACGTTAATCAACAACAAACGCAAGTAACAATATTCAACATTGTTAGGGTGAACTATGTCAATTCGTTATAGACGGTCTAGATCTAAAAAATTGACGTAATGTCGCACACAATCGTCCATCAACTGTTCTCAAATTTTGGTGTGATGTTGGTCCACGAACGTTAATCAACAACAAACGCAAGTAACAATATTCAACATTGTTAGGGTGAACTATGTCAATTCGTTATAGACGGTCTAGATCTAAAAAATTAATGAAGGGAGATTCGTTTATCATTATTTTTGCGACTTCAGCAGCTGAAGTGAATGCAAATTCATCCTCCGTTTTTGTCCTTTGTATGGTAAGTACTTACTTACTTATGTCCTGTATCCCCTTGTGGGTCCTAGGGCCTCTACTACGCCTACGCGCCATCGTGTACGGTTTTTGGCAATGTGTCTGAGTTCTCCCCAACTTTTCCCTAACTGCCGTGCCTCCTTTTCGACTGTTCTGCGCCATGTTCTCCTCGGACCGCCAGGTCTTCCGCCGTCCTGAGTTGGAGGGTTCCAATGCATAGCATGGTTCGCTATGGAACTGTCACCCTTTCGGAACGTGTGACCAATCCACTGCCACTTCCGCCGTTGGATGGTTGTGCCTATTGGTTCCTAACCCGTTCTCTCGTAAAGGTGTTCGTTAGAGATACGATTGGGCCAGAAAATCCTTAAGATATTGCGCAGGCACCTATTAACGAACATTTGCAGCTTTCTGGTGATAGAAGTGGTCACTCTCCACGTGCTGCAACCATATAACAGCACGGATTCAACGTTGGAGTGGAACAGTCTTATTTTGGTGCTCAAACTGATTGCATTGCTTCGCCATATTTTGGACAACATCCCGAACGCGGACTTTGCTTTGGCGATCCTGTTGTCTATATCCAGTTCGGTTCCACCATCGGTCGAGACAATATTCCCAAGACACTGGAAATCCTCTACTCTCTCTACCGGTTGTCCAGCAATGCATATTTGAGCCGATGAGTTAGTTCCAAGGCTAATAATTTTAGTTTTGCCGTATTTTTAACCCAACGACGCCTGCCTCCCTCTCCACATCTGCTGTCATTTGGTGGAGGTCCATAATTCTGTGGGAGAGTAAGCATACATCGTCAGCGTAGTCAAGATGTTTTAGTTGAGATGCAAGAGTCCATCGAATTCGTCCGTTTCTCTTCGACAAAGCTGCATGAAGCACATCGCTAATCACCAATAGGAATAATATTGGTGAAAGGATACAGCCTTGTCTTACCCCACTTTGGATCTCAAATTTCTCAAACAACCTTCCCTGTGCAGAACGTGACATTTGGAGCCTTCGTATGTAGCTGTGATAACAGCAATTAGTTTATCGGGAAGATCTCTTCTGCGTAAGGCACGCCAAATAAACTCCCTGTTGACACTATCGAACGCCTTCTCAAAATCGATGAATAACAGGTGCAGTGGCGATCGATATTCAACACACTGTTCGATGATAATCCGCAGGGTGTTGATGTGGTCGCCACAGGAGGATCCAGAGCGGAAACCTGCTTGTTCGGCATCGAGTGTGTCTTCGAGATGTTGTTTGATTCGCTGCAGGATGATTTTAGCTATTATCTTAGCTACAGCAGGCAGCACGCGGATACCCCTCCAGTTTCCGCACTCCATTAAATTTCCTTTCTTCGAAAGCTTGACAATCATTCCCTTCTCCACTCGTTAGGAAAGCTCACAGCTTCCCAAGCTCTCTCTATAAGTGGAAGCAGAAGCTGAGCCGATGTTGTGGGCGCTGCTCGTAAGAGCTCTGCTGAAATACCGTCAAGTCATACCGCCTTGTTGGTTTTGAGTGCCTTGATCGCGGTAATGATCTCATCTTTACTGGGCGCCGTGGCGTAAGTGGTTAGTGTGTCGGATCACTACGCATGAGGTTCCAAGTTCGAATCCCAGAAAACACCAAAAAGTTTTTCACGGTCCCACCTCTCGCGAACGTCTGACAAACATCCGAGAGTATTGTTGTCACGAAAAAGCTTCTCAAATCGCCGTTCGGATTCGGCATTAAACTTTAGGTCCCTTCGATTCGTGTGAAAAATATAACGCACACAACATGAGTGGTTGCGAGAAGCTAGGCCCTGGCACTTTAAAGAGCTGTTGCGCCAAATATTTGTTTTTGTTTGTTTGTTCGTGGTGCGTATTCGGGAACTTCTCACCTCGGGCATCTCAGTCTGATTTGGGAGCATATCGCTAGCGAATACACGGTTCAAAACCGTAGCAAAATGCTCTTTCCATCTCTTCAGCTGGTCCTCATCCGAAATGAGCAAGGAGCCGTCTAGGCTTTTCACTCGGTGTTGGCTGGAGCTGCGACCACCTGTCAGCTTTTTGGTGATTCAGTAGACGGTCCTGCTGTCGCACCTCCGTGCAGCTTCTTTTGCTTCTGTAGCCAGCGCGTTGATGTAGTTGCGCTTGTCACGTCGCACGCTACGCTGAACTTCTCTAATCTTCATGCGATATAAGGACTCTAGCTCGCTTCTCCCTGCTGCTGGGGTAGCTACAACGCGAGCTTTCAGCTGTTTTCCTTCGTCAATCCCTCTCCAGGCATCCTCGGAAAGCCACGCCCTATGTCTTCCCTGCGATCGACCGACAATTCTTTCAGCACCAGATGTAAAAACATTTTTCACAGCATACCAATGGTCTTGGATGGTTGGGGGCATTGAGCTGCTGATTGCTTCCACACCTTGCGAAAAGTGTTCCCTTAATTATTGGCACACTGCGGGATCACTAAGTCTATCGATGTTGAACCTGGGCATTCTTGTGTTGTCGTGGGATCTTCGAACTGCAGCAGTGCGTAGTTGGAGAGTAGCGGTCATAAGATGGTGATCACGTATGGTAAGTAACTTAACGATCATTATCTCTTCCACTTCGCTCTATAAGTGAATACAACAGCTCAGCTTAACTGGAATACTGTAAGTCCACTGCTTTGTTGTTTTCAGTGCATTAATCGTGCTAATGATCAGGGCTGTAGACGAATGCATTGTGGAATGCATTCCTTGAAGTCATACTACAAAATGTTATGGATATGTTTCAGTTCAATGACTTTAAGATAAAAGGAATAAATCACCATTTATGTTGAAGTCATGACTGAAGCCATCATTTTCAGCAATCATTTTCAACAATCAGAATTTTGATGTCAAAAAGAATGCTATCTTTTTGATTGCTCCGCATTCATTGAATTCACTTTGAAGTCACTAACTCTCACCGAAATCATTCAGTCGATTGTAGTCTTTGCATTCAATGACTTCAAAGACTTTAATGACTTCAATTGACTACAAATTCATGACCACGTGTTATGCCTTCCTTGTGCTCTACCGACAATACTTTTCACTTCAGAAATATATGAATTGTTTTGTATGGTCGTAGGTAATAATCTGCTGATTGTTTTTAATCCTTGCGGAAGTGGACTCCTGATTGTAAGCCCACTAAAACATTGTTTAGTCCGTAGATTAACTATAGAATCTGTAAGGGGGTTTCGTACCATACCAGTATTGACTCTCCGTCTGTGTTTCTATATTTAACAGAAAAATTTTAAAATTTCGTATCTGCCAGTTGACGCACAGATACCTACTCCTCGAACATAAAGCCACCTATGACAAGACGATTTGCAAAATCCACAAAACGTTAACCATTGCCATTTCGGTCGCCAAGGCCGCGTTTTCTTAACGACATTGTCTATTATTATCTCACTTATGTCGTATGTGTGCACTTTAGTTTGGGAAATCTGTATGGTTTGCGGTTGATTAAGATACACTTTGTTCTTTAGATATCCTGATAAAAGGTAGTCAGATGCTTTTAAATTTGGCGACCGTGGGAACCACTCGATGCAACCATTTCTGAAGATAATCCGGTCTATAAACAGTTGATAGAGTAATTGCATTGTTGCGTTACCCTGTTGAAAGCACATGATTAGTAAGCCCACAGCGTTTGAATCTTGTACAGAAAAAAATGCAAATCTCTATGGAGAACTCACTACAAAGCATTGGGACTGAATCCAAGTTCCTGGCATTGGTATCAGACACGCTATCTTGTACAGCAACAATGCTTTAAGACATTGGCGCAGCACAACGTAGGCCTTCAAGTTCCTCTTTCTTTAATTTCACGCACTATGAGGTAGATAGTCGCTCTCTTTGGCACATTATTTCGACCCGAAATATTCCGTACTATTCCTATGGTTGCTGTAATTGACGACTAATTTTCATTAAATGTTTAACCACAAAAACACGTTGATTTATTGACTACCGTTACATGATAAATTTGGCACGTATGTATATACTTTACGAATGCCAAATACAAACTGTTAAAACTAACCTTTACCAAAAAAGCAGTCTGGCAAAGTAGTATATCTTTCTGTAGAACACACTGTATATTCAATCATTATTCAAGGGGTAGTATCGGTTTTAGGACTACAATAATTTTTGGTATAGTCCGTTCCAAATCACTTGATCGGGTTTCTGCGCAGGTCTCTTTTATTTGTACCAGTTTTACTCATTTTCATTCCTAAGAGATAAAGCAACAACAATTACAGCTAAAAAAAAATCAAATTCGAGAGAACGAAAGAAAAAGACACCTTCTTTTCATCGCAAAGATGCGGGACTACTGACGAAACAGAGTCAAATTGCGTGATGAGCAGTGATGCCGTTTGCCAATTTTTTAGTGAAGTGTTTTCAGGAAAAAATAGAAGTGTTTTGCTGAAAAGTGAAGTGTGATTATAAAAGTTGAGTTCCTTATATTAAACGACTATTTATGGGAAAAAAAAACATATTTTTTTTTTAAATAAGGGAGCTTTAATCTAAGCTTTGTGGTATCTTAATACAACATCTTTTGGCGATACCCAGTTCCTGAAACCGCTTTCAGAAACAATTCCTTAACAAGCATCAATGAATTAACAGTGCTAACCTTTAAGTTGTCTCGGCCTAAACTCTTAATCAATTTAGTTTAGGAAAACACCCTATTAGTAGTTGCACTACTATGAGGAAGACCCAACAAGGCTCCTATAAACTCTTTTAAACGAGGGTACATAATCTGCCCCAAAGCATTTTTGAGGCAGAAGACAGAATGCCAGAAGACTTAAAGACTTTCTTCTTTGGGTAGAATTGTAGACTTATAGTTATCGATGTAGTTATTGAATGGATGTGTTCGCGTATACGATTTTTGGCTACTTTATGGAGAGCTCATTAATGAATATCAAAGTCTACAAAAAGTGAAGTGTTTTTGCGAAAAAGAGAGTGTCGAAGTGTTGTCTATGAAAACGAAGTAAAATACTTCGATTGAAGTATAAACGACAACGCTGGTGATGAGTATACCGAATTTGAGAAAAGGACCAAAGGGATCAAATTTTTGCTTCTCAGATTTACTTGCTTGAACGATGCATATCAACTGAAGGGAATTTTTTTTAGTTGTTGTTTTGTATATCGACTTTATTTGGTTTTTAAATAAAAACATGTATTTTATTTGTTGTATTTATCCTATTCTGGGAAATTAAAGAAACGGTGTTATTTGGGCTAAACGAAATATAATAATACATACTTAATTAACTAATACAATAAATAAATTAATTAATACGTAGTAAAACATACCACTTTAATTATATTTATAAAATATTTACTCATAACTAACGCTTTCCGCTTTATAAAAACGAAAATAAGTTTTACCAATCTAGAAAAAGAACATCATACCTACAGAGTAAAGTGGAGAAAATCATTAACCATTTTTAGAAGAATTAATAGAGATTTCATCCCCTTTATTATTTTGGAAAATCTCTCTCTGCGCACATTGGGGTATTTCAAGCAGAGTATATCCATTCATGAGTAGGGACACTCTACACCAGTGGTGTCATTTTACCATTTTTTATGCCAAATCTGGCATATTTGGACTTCAAATTGCATAAAAGTAAAAATAAAATATGCTGCATGCAACTAGCATATTTTAAACTTTAAGCACAAAAACCCAAAAACTTTATACCCATCATAAGAATATGTTGGTGTTATTATTCGCTATACAAATAACGAACGCATCCATCAAATAGATAATACGAAATAGAATGAAATCAAAGCTTAATAGTACATTGCATATTAGAGACGGGTTAAGATTAGAGGACAAATGCTGCATGTTCTACGAAATACCGGAAGATGTCAGTAATAAAGTAAAAGACTCGGCAAAATATCAGAACGAATGCGACGAAGATGATGAACTAAGTTCTGTAATTGACGAGCTTTTGAGCAATTACATGTAATTTTTATTACAAAGGACTAATTTTTGTTCATTCCTTAAATAGAACTCATTTTATGTTTATATTTTTTGCAATTTTTTTTTTGTTGAACTTAATTTATCTTTGTAATAAAGTCGTTGTTGTTATTAACTTAAGCATATTTTCTTTTACTCCCCCATATAATTTAGCATATTTATTTTTTAATCTGGCATATTCTTCTGGAAAACTTCTGGCAATACTGCTCTACACGTATGCATTGCCTACTATACAAAGCAAAATTGATAAAAAAATTTCCAATAAGTGGAAGCAGGTCAATGATACATTTTAACCCTTACACAAGGACCACTTGTGAAAAAAAGGGTACACAACACATTTGCCCGTACCACTACTTGCGCCGTGGTGTGTAAGACTTATGCGTGTGGGTTTTTTCATAATGCTTTTTTAAAGGCGTGATGACTTGATCATCGTTGTGTGGAAGTCTTAACTTTGGGCAATGTGACCTGACTTGCTTTGTTTAAAATGGTTTTATGATTAGTTTTATGATTTTTTTTTTCACTAATTACAGTTAATTAAAATTAACCCTTTAATGTAAAATATGACAACAAATGTTTCTTTTATAGTTTGACCTCCATAAAAATAATGCAATCCAGTGTTCGGCAATTGAGTGCAATTTGACTCCTTAATTCATAGTTTCCGTGGTAACTGGTTACACTGGTTTTGTAATCAGGCTGGGGTTGGTATTGCTTTCCTTTTTTTGCTGATGCATATTTAAAGGCGTGTTGACTTCAATTCTTATCAGTCGTGCAAAGAAGTAAAGTAAACATAATAAAGTGTGGCGCGTGATAATTCTCGGTGCCAACAAAAGCGATTTATTAATCGTTTTGGTGTAATTTTATGAAATACATATGATATTGTACTTGATAACAAGAAAGTAAACTGGAACGATGTAGTTCATTTTTGCTTGTGGGACAAAAATCGTTCATTCAGATTGGATCATAACTTAACAGATGAACACATTTTTCCCAATAATTTCCAGAAGGTGTGGGTGAGGCTTGCTACATTAAGTGCAACAGTTTCAGCTGGTATTTATACACTTGCCAGTGTAGGTGCTGCATCCTCAACCGCTATTAATACTGCCGAAATAAAAGCAAAATTAGACGAGTTATACGACATGTTTAATTCTTCTGAATTCAAAGAACCCAAAAAATACAGAAGGCCATTTTTGGGAAATGAAGAACAAGTAAATTTCTTAAACGAAACGAATATTTGTTTTTGTTTTTTTTAAATATATATTTGTTTATAATATTTGTTTGCACAATATTAAATGGTTTGATAAGTCTACCAATATAAGTAAAAATATGCAATTTTTAAAGGGACTTAAGGGCAGATGGCATTCAGTTCCTTTTAAGCAGAAACCTCAACCAAGATTGTTTGAAATACGCTTTTGCTGTTTTACGCAACCGGGGAGGAAATAATAAGTTGCTGACTCCGTTTCAATTCATTTGTTCGCTTATGAGATCAACTGCAAATTTAGAGCTTCCCCACATTGAAATGCAGTTACAACCACCAAAAAAGAAGGGCAAAGTGATTGACTTTTTCAAAACCGAATCTGATAAAACTGTTGATTTCTGTAGTAAAAATGCCTTTTACTAATTTTTAGATGCATTAGAGACTCTGCAGCAAAGATTTATTTCTCGTTTTCTCAATATGTACTTCTTAAATAATTTTGAATTGAAAATGTATAACGTACTAAATCAGGAATTTTATTACTTTTGCTGCATAAAGCAAAACAAAGAATTTCTTACAAAATTTTATGTACGTGATCGAGTGTATTATATCATCAAAAAATTCAATAAAGCTATGAAAAAAGCCAACAAAAAACAAAAATATATCAGCGTAACACATATGTAGTTGTAATTATAAATAAGAAAAAAATCTGAAAAAAATAAATGTTTGCCTTTTTTTAATGGGGCACCCTGTGCCGTTTGCCGAAAAGACACTCCTCCTCTATCTATCTCTCTCTCTCTACAACGCTCTTATATCCGTCTACTTCGCGTGTCTGTGTGATTTACTAATAAGCACTGATAAAGAAAACGTGGAGAGTGAATGGATATACTCTGATTTCAAGTGATTTGGAACAGACTATAACGCAGAACACTAACGTGCTTCATCTTCTGTAGAACTATAGCAATAGTTACACTTCTAATGTTGCACTACGGTATAAGCTATGGCGTAGTGAATGGTTTAAGTACCGCCAGGAAAATCACTTGTTTCTCAAATAAAAACATCGCCTAGTTAAGACGAGACTGCAAACTCTGGGGTATTAACAACGTGGTTTGGTTCGAGTGCTCGATTATTATGAACTTAATTGTCACCCTACTGGGTCAATATGTTGAGCAAATAATGGTCCCATATGACGCCTTTGGTGATTAATTTTGATCAACATTATTGCATTGAACATATCTTCAAGTTAAAGAAATCGACGAAGCGTCTGGGAGTAAATTGCAATGCCATTTTTTCTTTTACCTTCTGAAAGTTCTTCTTTCATATTTGGCATTTCAAGCATGTATCTCTCAGCAGCTCTCGGCTGCCATTTGCCATTGCAAACGCGCTATCGTACTCATCACGCTTCAAAATATACGATAATATATTATATTTACATACGTTTTTGAAAACTTCTTGAAGTGCCATTTTGCCAGAGCAGTGCACGTGAACGCTAGGGATATAGGCATTCCGCAAATGGGCCGAATTAGTTTACTTTATAAGGCCCATCATGATGAGTTAGGGTTTTTGGAATTTCGGAATAAAAAGCAAAACATTTGTATCTTTCATATGTTTTTATTAATTTATTCAATGAAATAATTTTAACATTTATATACTCATATAATATTGTTACAGCAATTACTTTTAATTTATTTATTTTTATTTTTTTTTTATTATATTTACACATTTGGGAGACAGATTTATGTAGCATTATGCGGGAAGATGTAGGTATTTATATATTTTACTACTCCTAAGGGAAACTGGACAAATGCCAGTAAATTGCAGTACATTATTACAACAATGGTTACAGAGAAAATTTTATGTGATGATGTTGTCACAATATGTATTTATTTATTAGCCTTATATAATAAAATAATAATTTAACGAATAAGAAAGTAAATAAACTTATACAAAATAATCGATGGACCTTTTGTGTCTTATGCTTAAGCAAATTATAATGGACAGACAAGTGTAGCTATTTCCAAATCATTTTCATCCGCCTTCCTTAGGACAATCATTGCTTGATTTTGATACTTTCCGGTGGATAGGAGCCGTACGGTGGTAATGCTGCAGAAAATTGCTTGTTCCGGACCTGTTTGAAATTATACAACTATAATTTGGGTCGGTTCAACCATTAGGAAAAAATTCACCTTGCTCCTCAGAGTATCCACAAACTTCACTTGATTTTTCCAAACCAGTCGAGTCCAAGCCCGAGGTACCTCCAATTTCAAGTCTGTCTTCCAGGGTGCACTAGAGAATAAGTTCTTTATTTAAGTGTACTTTAATTGAATAAAAACCTACTTCATAATTGACTTTTTCCTGACGGGCGCTTTTGCCAGCAATTTTCAAATTGCCTAGGGCTATCACAGCTGGAAACAAAGCCGAAAGTGTACAGTTCCTTCGGTGGCCAAAGTTACTGAGGTGATAAATGGAGGCTGTATCATGGACAAGAATATTGCAAGCTAAAAACACAAAAGTTATGATTAAAATTTCATTAAATTTATGAAAGATTAAACCTTACGTTGTGTAATCTTGTGGAATCTAACGTTAGCTATAAATGATCCTCTGGTCGGAATTCTGTATTGCAGGAGGGCTGCATTTTGGCTCGATCGGAAGAATTTCTTATTGCTTATTGGAGGCCTATAAAAAAATACATTTACTAAGTTTACTACAAACTTATACTGATTGATTGCTATACCATTGGTTATAGTTATTACAAAACTCCACCACACGATCTTCGAGCTGCCGATGATGATCTTTCAGACCAGGGAAGTACTCTCCATTAAGTTCCCAGCCATCAACGAACTGTTAAAAATGGTTTAAATAATTGATAGTAAGACAAAAAAACTCTTAAATAAGTTACCGCCATTAGCCCTCCTGATTCACAATTAATATCGTAGTATTTCATAGTGATCTCTACTATGGTATCTGGTTCTCCAATTATATACAAACCACACACAGTCATAGAATCACCTACTTCCAAAATGTCAGCTTCTTTGGGTGGAGTCAGATGTGGTACCTTCTTGAAGACGTAGTCTCCTGGTTCGGATCCAACATGCATGCAATCTGAAAATAATAATAGATATTGTAACAAATCTGCTAATAAAGGATGTACTTCATGCTGATTAACGTAATATTCATTTTGATTCATTTTATAACTATTAGTGGTGGAGATGGCGCATATTTAACCAAGTGGTTCGATAAATCCACAGCTTTTTTTTTGTTTTATTTCTTTGATTTATTTTTTTTTCAGTAATTCTAAAACAAAACAAGGGTATTCACTTAAACTCGTAAAATGACCTGCCAAATTTTATATGAAAAATTATTTACGAGAGCCCCGTCAATTTCTGCGACTATTTTGGCTCGGAAATCACCCTCGGAAAATTACACTGCTGTCGAAAATTGTGCTACTGTGAAATTTGAAACTATGGCAGAGGTGGGAATATAATCTAATAAGATTTTCTTTTCACTAATTTTCGGCATTTTCATATGTTTGGCGACAGTTTGATGACAGTTGCAGAAAAGCTGATTCAATTACGCAACTTGTTTCCGAGGGATATTCATTTAAAGCACCTCGTAAATTTACAGAACTACGAGATGAGTGAATTTATCAGTTTAAGTGAATACCCTTAACATGTATTTTGTTTTTGTATTGTTAGAAAATGATCGACTTTTACACTTTAACAACTATGCAGATACAACGAAGCGTGAATACCCCTATTGTATTGTATTTCAACAGTCTCAGTGCTATCCATAATCAATAGTTTCATGAAAAATGGTAACAAAATCCAGAAACGTCCACCAGAATACGTTAAATTGGGTTCCACTTGTGTCGGAGGTCATGGAAAGAATTAGAGCCGCTCTATGAATGTTTCTGAAAAAGTGCAAATTGCGCAACATACGAGTAGATCACGATTGTTTAATTTGCTCATTTCGCCAACAGGTAGAGAAAGAAAAAAAAATAACGAAGCTCATTTTCATCTAAACGGCTTTGTTTATAAGCAGATTAGCAGCACATAGACAACCGCGAATCCAAGAACCATATTACGACCCAATGAGGTTCCAGGTTGGTGTTTTTTCTACAAGGGTTATCGGCTAATATCTTTTTGAAAATAAAAACTGTATCGCTAACATCGCAAATGCTAATAATTCGCAGATATGGTGGATGGAACGATAGCTCACATAATGGAACTGTTGTGTCAAAGTTTTGGTGATCTTCTGATTTTTAGAAACCTTAGTTTTTTTGCTTTAATGTTCCTTCAAGAAGCCTGTCCTTGCGAAGCAGAAAGTGGCAATCACTTGCACGTTAAAAGCTGATATGAAAAAAGTTTATATTTTATTCTTCATAAAAAAATTAAATTAACAAAAACCAGTGATTTATTAATGTTTTAAATCCCTAGAATTGATATGCGCCACCCTACGTTACGTGGTGTCTCCACGAGCCATGAGTCATGCTAGGGCATATGTCTTGTCTTTAAAATGTTTCATGGAGATCGCATTATGTCTTCATATTTGCATGCCCTGACATTTATTTTTAGATTTATCACTTGCCATCCATGCCTGCCATGGAGTTGGACATGAGCAGTCACTTTGAACAAAATTCAGTCACAACCGAGTGGAAAACGTAAGGATTTGCCCAGAATCGACGTTTTCTTTGTTTTTGCTCTTTAACTTGTTTATCTTGCAGTTGCTCTAAAGCTTTGAGTGCAAAAATGAGCTCCACCTTCAGTGAAATATTCAGACATGAACTGCCCACCCGTTAAAATATGGCAGCTGTCTGAGCATCGTCTGACAGATGTCGGACATATGCCCAAGGCATGACTCGTGGCTCGTGGTGACACCGTGTTACGAAACAAATTATTTTAACTATGTCATTAGAATGCTTTTTAAAAAATAAATTGCTTTTCGGATAGGGTATAATACGACGACGACGACAAGGAGGAAACCATCCTTCACTTCCTATGCACATGTCCAGCCCCATCTCGTAAAAGAATGCTCCATATAGGGACCCTCTTTCTTGATGTCCTGGGCGATTTCGCGTCCTTAGGCGTCATAAACATCCATCGTTTTATAAAAGCTCCGGTTGATTTTAATTAGTCGCTGAGTGGTCTAATGATAGATCCATGGTATCACAATGAACCTTTACTGGTCTAAGTGTGTCTGCATTCTCGTGCAGATAGCCAATCTATCTATGAAAACACAAGCGTTTTCACTCAGCTGAGGCCTACCAACTCCTACTCTCAACCTCCACGCGGTGACAGCCGGCTGCCTAGTACCTTAATCCAAGAAATGGGTAACCAACCCCGTTTGGAGAATTCTTGGCGGCAGCAGATGAGAGAAGGGGGGAAGAGTGTTTTCCCACTAGAGCACTTCTTCCTGTTCCAGGCGGCAGCGGACGAATTCCCTAGACGGAGTCAACGGTGGCGTATATAGTTCCAGTTAGGCTGAACTTAGTGAATACCTTGCGCGAGCTGCTTCGACGTATTCGGATCACAGGTCAGTAAGGAATTTCCAATGTTGGTCAGCATATTGGAATAGAGATGGTGGCGGAGGAGCCCTTAATGGGCCAAATGCAGCGCTCACACTCCCGTAGTGGACTACTGGCACCGGTGTAACCGGCCCCCCGTCCTAAGGGAATAATTAAGGAACTGGCCCTCTAGCTTGGGGGTTGTGCCGTCGGGGTAACTTCCCCACCACGTAAAAAATCTATGGTTCCGAAACAACCAAAAGCCTCGGATAAGGATGACTCAGCTAATGACGACCCCAGCAAACGAAATAAGGACAATAACCTTCGGATCTGTACGTGGAATGTTCTATCCCTTTACAGACCACGTGCAGCCGAACAACTAGCGGAGGCCCTAGACTGCTATAAAGCAGATATTACCGCCATCCAGGAAGTGCGATGGGATGGGCCGGGCAAAAAGAGGATGAAAAACTGTGACATCTACTACGGTGATTGCTACAGAGGCAACAGGAAACGCTTATTCGGATGCGGATTTGTCATACGCGGCAGACTTAGGCAAGAAGTTTTAAGCTTCCGACACGTGAGCGAGCGTATTATGACTATCTGGATCAAGGCTAAATTCGCCAACATAAGCCTAATATAAGTTCATGCCCCCACAGAAGAAAAGAACCCTGCCACCAAAGAATGTTTCTACGAGCTCCTCGACAAAACATTCGAGCAATGTCCTAAATACGACGTTAAAATCGTATTGGGAGATTTTAACGCCAAAATAGGAAAGGAGGACGTCTTTGGTAGGGCAGTCGGTAAGCATAGCCTACACGACACCACGTCTGATAACGGACTAAGGCTAATGAATTTGCAATGTCACCATAGCAAGCACATGGTTTCCTCATCTCCATATTCATAAGCAGACATGGCGGTCCAATGATCATGTAACGATTAACCAAATTTATCATATTGCGATCGACGCAAGGCATGCCTCCAGTATTCTGGATGTCCGGACCTTCCGAGCGGTCAACATAGACTCGGATCATTACCTTGTTGTAGCCAAGGTACGAATGCGGATATCCCAATATGAGCAACAAAGAAGAATCACTGTGAAAAAATTTAACGTCGAAAAGCTACAATCGCAAGAGACCGCAAGACTCTTCGCTGAACGCGTATCCCGAAATCTCTCAATTACCCCTTTGGCGGCCTTTGCCGCCAGCATCAAGTACCGAAGACCAGTGGCAACGCTGCCAATATGCCATAACAAACGCCGCGACTGATGTGCTGGGTCTCGCTCGCCCACCACCGCGAAACCCCCGGTTTGACAAAGAATGCCGGCGAGTGCATGCAGCAAAACAAGAGGCATACAAAGCGGCGCTGCAAAGGAAGACGAGAGCTGCTCGTGAACTCTACGAGCAAAAGAGACGGGAAGAACATCGGCTTCTCCAAAAGAAGAAGAAAGAGCATGAGAAGCGCGCGTTTGAGAATATCGAGAGTTTATACTCCAGGAACAACGTACGGAAGTTTTACCAAAAGGTAAAAAGAACGTGTCAGAGAAGTAATACTCGTACAGAGACGTGTAGAGATGAAAATGGAAACCTCGTAGTAGAATCACAGTCGGTGCTGAGAATATGGAAAAACTACTTCTGCAGACTGTATAACGGCGACGAAGACCAACATCCCGCTGTCAGGCAGAATGAACCATTCAAATTTCCGTCCACCTGACCAAAACGAAGTGAGGATAGCAATATCCAAACTAAAATCCAACAAGGCTGCTGGACCTGACGGCTTATCGGCCGAACTTTCCAAAGCAGCTGGGGATGAATTGGTAGAGTGCATACACCAACTCATCTCTAAGATTTGGTCAGACGAGTGTATGCCTGATGAATGGAATCTCAGCATCGTTTGCCCGATCCACAAGAAAGGAGACCCCCTCAACTGCGCCAATTATAGAGGCATCAGTCTCATCAACATCGCATATAAGATCTTTTCTGCGATATTGTGTGAACGCCTGAAACCTTTTACGAACAGCCTGATTGGACCCTATCAGTGCGGTTTCAGGCCAGGAAAGTCCACCATCGATCAAATTCTCATACTTCGGCAGGTCCTGGAGAAAACCCAAGAATTCCAAATCGATACTCACCATCTCTTTATCGATTTCAAGGCCGCCTATGACAGTATCTATAGAGAAGAGCTTTATAAAGCGATGTCTAGTTTTGACATCCCTGCCAAACTTGTCCGTCTGTGCAGGATGACGATGGAGAACGCTCGCTGCTCCATCAAGGTCGGTAATGATCTCACCGAGACCTTTGGTGTCAAAAAAGGTTTTAGACAAGGTGACGCGCGGTCATGTGACTTCTTTAATATTGTACTTGAATGGATTGTGCGGAACTCACAAGCCAACAGCGGAGGCACAATCTATTACAAGTCTGTACAACGGCTTGCATACGCCGACGATATAGACATTATCGGAAGAACTCAGCGGGCTGTCACCGGTGCGTTTGCAAGCATTGAGGCGGAAGCGGTCAAAATGGGTTTAGCGATAAATGAGGGCAAAACCAAGTATACGCTGTCAACAAGAAGGGAAAGCCAACACCGACGAATTGGACAGAACGTCACCGTGGGCAGCTATAACTTCGAGGTAGTAAGGGACTTTGTCTATCTTGGCTCTGCTATAAACTCGAAAAACAACATCAGCGCAGAAATCAAGCGACGAATAACTCTTGCCAATCGCTGTTTTTTTTGCTTATAAGGCAATTCAACAGTAAAGCCCTATCTCGAACAACTAAGGAGACTCAGTATAAGACCCTGATCATCCCAGTCCTGCTTTATGGCGCTGAAACATGGACTTTAATAAAAGAGGATGAAGATATCCTTGGTCGCTTCGAAAGAAAAATTCTTCGTAAGATTTTCGGTCCCATTTGCGTTGTCGGGTTTTGGAGGAGAAGATTCAATCACGAACTATACGAGCTGTACAGCGACATCGACCTAGTAAAAAAACTGCGTATTGGACGTCTGGGATGGCTAGGACATATAGAGCGAATGGACACCAACGCTCCGGCCCGCAGAGTCTTCGAATCTAATCCCGAGGGACGACTCAGTAGAGGAAATCATCGCCGTAGGTGGCGCGCACAAGTTCAAGGGGACCTCGACCAACTTGGAGTGCGCAACTGGAGGCAGTTAGCTAAAGACCGAGCTAAATGGAGAAGCTTGTTAGTTGAGGACCAGGTTCACCCCGAACTGTAGCGCCACCTAAGTAAGTAAGTAAGGGTATACAAATGTAAATCTCTTTCATTTGTTCGGATAACATGTATGGTTGAGAGAAGCTAAGCCGAAGGCCTTTATATGATATTTGTGCCAAGTATTTTTATATTTTCTAATTTTAGTTTCTGTTTAAGTGTATATAACCCAAAATAGAATTTGAAATAATTTCCAAGAGTTAGTTAAATTCATAAACTGTCACAGGTTCATCTCCTGTCAGTGGATTCATTTTGTATTCCTTGTGAAATCTTTCGACAAGGCTTCACGGATAATTAAGTATGTACATATTTTACCACAGTTACTAGATACCGAAAAGTACCGATACTTTTTGTTAGTTTTAGAAGTAGAATTGATAATTTGATTCGATACTGCTGCCATGAGTACTCGTAAATAAGATGATGGCACTTTTAAACAATTAGCCGGAAAAAAAAGTTTGCTATTCAATTACCTCTATACCCAAATAAAGAATGCAAAGCAAGATAAATTAATCATTCAAAGAACCTATGCGTAGATATTCTTCTATGATTACGATAGAAAACTTATGGATGAACTTCAACAGTACTAGGTACAGTAACAGAACCAAGTTGGGTAATTGGTGACAGGCCAGGAGCCTCGGAAAAGCGAGATATCCTGCATATACTTGTATTGGGCTAAGGATGATGAAATTAAATCAAATGAAGAACTTACATCTCCAGCAAATTTCGTCTTCCTCGCATCTTGTGTTACTCATATGTATATATGAGTACTGTTCAAACAGATTAGTCAGTTGCAGCCGTTACGTTCTTGTTGAAGAATTGAACGAATCAGTTCGTTTCTACTATTTCTCTTTCATTAACTCTAAATTGAAAAATTGAATTAACACTGTAATTGTACACATTTCATATGTTTTTGTCGTCACATTGTTCAACACTCATTGGATTAGCAACATATGTAGTTTCCGCCACGCATATACATATAGGTAGTCATCCAAAATAACTAGAATAGTGTATTTCTTGTAAAAGTCCTCAGTCTACAGTCTATACTCTTCCCTCAGCACTTCGTCAGGACCAATTAGGTACGAGTATATGATTCATGTATCAGAAGATACCTATAGCAAGATGTTTACCATATTATTTCTTAGTGATTGCAAACTTTCGCAGCACCACATTGCATCACAGCAGGAAGTTACTCCTTCAATTCTGGGAGCCATAACTGAACCGTAGATTTATGATTCACCTATAGAGCTGTATGTAATCCATTGGTATTTTGATATTTTGATTAATGTACATACTTATGTACATATATGCATCATTAAAGAGTCACATGTTTTCTTCGATTGCGAGTCGTATGGGTACTTGTTTTGCGTGAATCAAAGAAGATACGAGTATGTTTGTGTGGGCTGGTAGGTTCTTAATAAATCAAGCCCACAACCTCGTTACGACTAAGATGTTCATAAAATCTTGTAACAACCCATTATGTTTTTAGCCAATACCATGGCTAATTGACTATTTATGAAACCAATTCAAGATCGCTTTCAAGCAGACTCGAAGACTACATGATTCATAACTTTACAACGCCGGCGGCGCGACTGTTGGCAGTTGGAGATTATCAACCAAATGGCGACTGGCGATTGCGATTCGCAAACCTAAGTGCCCTATAATATTAATCAGAGATTAAATACGTGCGACGAATTGTAATTAAATATAAAATATACACTTTCCGTTGTAGTGGTTGAATGATTTATTGCGGTCTCGCTGTGTTGAGTCACAATTAAACACACAGTAGCGGGAGGACAATATAAATCCTTTTTATCACTTGCACACTAAGGTCACATAATTAAAGTTAAGAGATGAGTTGTGTTAGTGCAGAGATCGGGATGGTCCAAGTGAACCCCCACAATTAGTAACGTAAGGTCAACTCTTGGATACGAGAGTAGGTAGAATTCAATGCACGTATACTGTGGGTAGATTACAGCTCAGGGCTGTGATGATACTTTATGAATGGGCTCATTCATAAGTCTCCCACAATTTTTCTGGTGACGAAAACTTTTCGAATTGGTTGTTACCCGACCAATAACACTCCGCAGTTATTATTATTCTTTTTCTTTTTGCGACCACAACAAGACACAATGTTGGAATCGAAATATTTTATTTGGGGTAGAAAGCATCCTTAGTTGCTTGTTCTGTATTTGTTTTGAGTGGGTGTGAGGGAAAGTTTGTAGCAAGTCTTAAACTCTCTTCATCTTTCTTTCTTTTGAGAACATTTCGTAAAATTTAAAATTTGTTTTGATATTTTGAAGAACTCTAAATCTGTACATTGCAAGCGATTTCTAATTTTCTTGGCTGCAATTAAGTTTGAACTTTACTCGCTCTTACAAATGACGGGTAACTTGACCATAAGAACTTATACAGCAGAGTTATGGCATAGAGTCTAAACAAATTTACAATCACTATTGCTTTTCTAGTCCTTCGTGCTTATCAATGAATTGATTATTATGTATTTGATGTATTTTTTTACAACTTTTTATTTGCTACATTGTGTGAGTTTGAATAGCCTACATTTAACTTATTGGACATTGGGGTTAGATGAAGTAATGTAATTTTAAAAGTTCCATATTTGGTGTTTGGGTAGGTCCTTAAAAATACAACTTACTTACTTACTTACTTACTTACTTACGTCTTTAAAAATACAAACTTCTCTAAAAAAAAACAAATAGGAAGAGCCATGCTATTCGCAACGATTCCCCTCGGTTGTATAGTAATGCCCTCATACATACTGCCAAATTCAACCAAAATGAAGTTGCAGGGTGATAAAATACTTAGAGATGAGATGAAAAGACATATGAACTTGACAAAAAGGAAATAATAATAACCGCCGACTAAAAAATTGTAAATGATATAAAATTCACTGAACAAAACGTTCTGAGCCATTCGATTCTCCATTGTTGGCTTGAAGCATTTTCGAATATAGGTAATTAATCTTTTATCAGATGCAGGTACATTTTAATTACTGAAAAAACTATAAAAGGATTTGAAAGGTCGCGAATTTATAGTTGTTTCAAGACTTATGGATAATAATGTATTGGTTATGTTACTAGTCAGTTGAAACAAACCTAAAAGTATTGCATCTGAGAATTATCATTGCAAACAGAATCTTTTATTTATATTTTATCTGACTGTGAAACAGTAGATCAGATTTTTGAAGAAATGCTTCAATAGAACTAAAGTAAGTTATCCGTTTAGTGATATTAGGATGGACTCAAAAGGTTTTCGAATAGTGGTCCATTTACTAAAATACGTCTCTGTTTTCAGTACTATGTACGAGTATGTGTACACATGAGTTGATATTGGAAAATAAAATTAATGCTTTGAATGGCTGACAATATTAGAATAAACTTAAGCTTAACGTACCCAGAACCAAATGTATGTAAACGATAGATATTGGAATTTTCGTATTTCTATGAATGGTGAATATTAAAACGCAAAATAAGAACAAAATTGTAATTTATTGTGGTTTTAATTAATAATCCTTAAGTTCACGTTAATTCCACCTTATTTCTTATTACCTTCATCCATTTTCAATGGCTTTCAAGCACAACTATGCAAATCTGCTGATTTTTTTTCAAGGGAGGCGTGTGACAAGAATCAATTGTAATACTATATAATATAATTGTAGCAACAAATTGTCTATGATTACAGTATGAAAATTTCTCCTAAGAGCTGAAGACAAACTTAAATAAAAATTGGTTAAAATGACTAAAAGTAGTGTTATATGGAAATGCTTTCTAAACTGCAGAAAGTATAATGTAAACGGTGTATGTAACTGGCTATCAGCTCAGCATTAAGAATAATGCTCCACAAATAGTGGAGTAAACATAGTACTGGACATGCGAGAATCCTATCGATGCACCGACACGTTCTCAGCATCATCGACCACCTGCCCGCTGAACTAGATCTTAATTTGGGTTACAAACCCTCAATATAGGATAAAGCAGATTAGAAGCATCGCGATGTCACACACAATTAAGCGCTGTAAAATTTCATAGATGGGCCCAAAGCTAAGGACGGATTTAGTGCCGGCATCTTCTTAGAAGATATTCATCTCTCCTTTAATCTCCCGAGGCAATGTAATGTTTTCCAGGCTTAAGTTACCGCAGTTTGCAAAGCCTCTGACTGGCTGGCGGTTAACACTTCAATATATCACAGAAGTCATAGCGTCATATCGATAGTCAGGCAGTCATCAATGTATCTCTTAACGGCATAATATGTAGCTTAACAGTACAACTTCGCCTTTTGCTGGCACAGTGCCACATTCTAGGGAACTTTGAAGCTGACGAACTCACTCAACAAGCTTTTTCTGGTGCGAACAGCATAGACTTCACCGACATAGTAGCAGTTCTGAAACATGGGAGAGGGACTTCTATCTTTGAACTAACTAATGGACCATTCACAGCTCAATGACCTGTGAATGCGAACAAGTGAATATTCGTCAATTTTGACATTTCATTCACAGCTTCTTTTTTATCTGATCGCGGCAATCCGAGAATTTCAGTTGTCATTCATTTTATCACTAATTGCCTAAACGAGAAAAATACATAAATTCATAGCGTAGCTTTCATTTTTATTTTAGATGGTCAATATCTAAGCTTGGATGGCAAACGACTAACAAAGGCCTCATAGGGGCAGCATCTCCCGATAGGTGCTGGTCCGCTAAGTAACGAGAAGGAGCCACTGCAGCCGAAAACCTAGTAGCTCTGTTAGTAAGCCCTACTCCCACCTCCTCGTGGTGTCATCTGGGAATTTCTTGGGAAATTGCTAACGGGAGAGGACGAATGGCGAGCTTCCTGCGCCAAAAAACAGGATAAGTGTCGGTTGGTCTTTGGCCCAGCGAGCCACAACCGTAAAACAAACTATTGCTCCGAAACGGAAACAATCGCCTCGGATAAGGACGGATAATTTGTTGACGACCTTTGGCTATCGAACACGGACAACGATCGGATTCTGGAACGTTAAGACATTCCTGGACTCACTCAAGGAGGGGCCTTATAACGCCAGATTCCTCCAATTGGAGCGCGAATTCGCACGGTATAAAATCGACATCTTAGGGCTGAGCGATATAAGATGGTACGATGCTGGGGAATACATCTCCCCAACAAAAAGCACTGTGATGCTCTACTCTGGTAAACCAGCTGAAATTGCACGGAGTTCCGGCGTAGGACTCATGCTAACTCCAGCAGCACGTAGTAGCCTCATATCCTGGAAACCCCATAGTGACCGGATATTGACGGCTAGGTTCCAGAGTAGAGTTAGAAAAATTACCATCATACAGTGTTATGCTCGGACACTCGACGCGACTGAGGATGAAAAGGATGATTTTTATAGCCACTTAGGCGCCGCCTACAACCAAACGCCTAATGGGGACATCGTAATGGTGATGGGAGATCTCAATGCCAAGGTGGGTAGCGACAACACCATGCTTAAGCACGTGATGGGAATTCATGGCGTGGGAGACCGTAATGGTGATGGGAGATCTCAATGCCAAGGTGGGTAGCGACAACACCATGCTTAAGCACGTGATGGGAATTCACGGCGTGGGAGACCGTAATGACAATGGTGAGCGGTTTGTGGACTTTCGCAATACCAACCGCCTAGTCATCGGAGGTACGCTGTCTAAGCATAACACCGCCATAAGATCAGTTGGGTCTCTACTGATAGGCAACGAACATCCAACCAGATCGACCACATTGCGATCAGTCGCCGCTTTAGAAATTGTATCCTGGACGTCCGAAACAGACGTGGAGCTGACGTCGGACGAGAACGAGATCACAACCTTATGGTAGCTCATTTACGCCTTCGTACTGCATCCGTCAACAGCAACCGCTCAAACCTACTTAACATCACCAGGTTTAATATCGACAGGCTCAAGGTTCCCCAAGTGCGCCAACAGTTCAGGGACCATCTTGCCTTAGAAGCAGAAGCAATCAGCAGCATAGAGAACATGGATGACCACTGGAGTGCTGTGTAAAATGCTTTTGCGACTGGGTAAAAATTTATTACTGAGACATTTCTTCCATACAACATTGATGGCCATTTTAGACTTTGCTAGTTTTTCATTTAGATGTCTCTCCATATCTAAATTTTTTGTAAAGTAGACCCCAAGATACTTATATTCCTTGACGACTTCAATACTTTCGCCGTTGTAGTACCATTTCTCGTTTCTGCAGTCCTTTCCGCCCCCTCTCTTAAATTTCATAACCTTTGACTTGCTAAGATTTACGATTAAGTTCCATAGCTTACAGTAGTCATACAGCCTGTTGATCATTAGTTGTAAGGATTCAGGTGATTGCGCCATTAGTACTATATCGTCAGCGAACAAAAGTGCTTTGATCAATAGTCCTGCATACTCAACACCTCCAGGCAGAATATCTACGATGTCTTCGATGTATAGCGCAAATAAGCTTGGACTCAGCGAACAACCTTGTCTTACTCCGGACAATGACTGGAACCATCCTGACAACTCCTCACCACTCCACACTGCTGATTTGGTATCTGCATACAAATTTTGGATGACGCGTCCGAACTTCCTCGACATGCCCATGCAGTAAAGCTTATAAAATAGAGCATTTCGGTCTACCGTGTCAAATGCCGACTTAAAGTCTACAAAAAACGCATACAGTTTTTTACCCCTTCCAATGTAAGACTCCACAATGCTCCTCAAAACAAACACGTGGTCGATAGTAGAGTATCCTGGCCTGAAACCCGCTTGATGTTCTTTAAGTAGATTATTTTCCTTTATCCATGTAGATTGTCGGTCCTGCAAGATTGCTGTGAATATCTTATATGAAGCGTTTAAAAAAGAAATGCCTCTATAATTCGCTGGATCTGAAGTACTGCCTTTTTTATGTATGGGGAAAATTAAGGCTTCTCTAAAACGGTTTGGAACTACTCCACTATTCAGGATATTATCAAACATCGTAGTAAGCTTGTTGTGCAACTCGTTAGTACCATATTTATAGAACTCGGAAGGTATCCCATCCGATCCTGCGGCTTTACCATCTTTTAATGCACTTAGAGCTCCGATAACTTCCTTATAGCTAATCGATCTGTCTAAGGTAAGATTTTGAAATCCCGGAACAGCATAGTTGAAGACTAATTCACTAGGGGGTGGGTTCAGTAGTGCATTAAAATGTACTAGGAGGACACTGGGGCCTAAATTCGTATTTATGACGAAGTTACCACCATTAAGTTTTCTAGCCGCTTTCCAAAAATCCGCCGAATTATTACCACATGCCAAGCTTCGAGCAAGGGATTCATAGTAATTTCTTCGCTTTTCCCTCAATATGGCCTTGAACTCTCTATTTGCTTTTAGGTACATCCACTTCATGGCGCCTTCGTTGTGTTGTCGAAACATCCTGAGCCAGCCAAACGATAATTGCCTTGCTTTATAGCACTCTTTGTCAAACCACGGCTCTTTATACTCCTTCTTTCTGATAGTGCTTGGGGTTATACGCAGATATACATCTTTTATAATTGTTTCGATCTTTCTAAGGTCTGTATCCTGTTGCATTTGTAGTTGCTCCACCAGTAGGCTTCTATACAAATGTGCTTTATGTTTATTCCAAATCAGCTTGGGCAGAATATTCATATCCCTTCCACCCTTTTCCGTTATTTGATGACCAAAGCTAGCTACAATCGGTAAGTGGTCAGAATATGGTAGTTGCTTAACCTCCATATTTGTCACGTAAGCGTTCCAATCCCCTCCTATTAAGCAGTAGTCAATAACGGACACTCCTTGTTCTCCAACGAATGTGAGCTCACCATTTCTGTCACTGTCGCTCGTTCCATTCAGTATTCTCAGCCCAAAAGAATCGCAAAATTCCAAAAATTGTTTACCTCTTGCATTAAATGTACTATCCTTTGACTGCCTCCTTATTCCAGCTTCTCTATTTACTGTCCCCTCTTCCTTCCCTGTCTTCGCATTTACGTCGCCGATAACCATCATATTCGGGTTTTCACAGCTCAGTACTACCTCCTGAAGTTTTTCGAAATCTCTTTCTCCCATCATACAGTGTTATGCTCCGACTCTAGACGCGACTGAGGATAAAAAGGATGATTTTTATAGCCACTTAGGCGCCGCCTACAACCAAACGCCTAATGAGGACATCGTAATGGTGATGGGAGATCTCAATGCCAAGGTGGGTAGCGACAACACCATGCTTAAGCACGTGATGGGAGTTCACGGCGTGGGAGACCGTAATGACAATGGTGAGCGGTTTGTGGACTTCTGCAATACCAACCGCCTAGTCATTGGAGGTACGCTGTCTAAGCATAACACCGCCATAAGATCAGTTGGGTCTCTACTGATAGGCAACGAACATCCAACCAGATCGACCACATTGCGATCAGTCGCCGCTTTAGAAATTGTCTCCTGGACGTCCGAAACAGACGTGGAGCTGACGTCGGACTAGAACGAGATCACCAGCTTATGGTAGCTCATTTACGCCTTCGTACTGCATCCGTCAACAGCAACCGCTCAAACCTACTTAACATCACCAGGTTTAATATCGACAGGCTCAAGGTTCCCCAAGTACGCCAACAGTTCAGGGACCATCTTGCCTTAGAAGCAGAAGCAATCAGCAGCATAGAGAACATGGACGACCACTGGAGTGCTGTGAAAAATGCTTTTGCGACTGGGGCACGCACTTATGTCGGTAAAAAGTAGAAACACCACCGCACATGGCTTTCTACAGATACCTGGAGACGGATCGATGAGCGTACAGCAATCAAGGCTCGGATTGCAACGGCATCAGCAGTAGAGAGAACCGAGCTTGAAGCCCAATACCGTGCGAAGAAGAAAGAAGTGCAGCGAGTAGGTGCGACAGTAGGACTGTTACAACATCACTAAGGGGCTCATTGGTGGTCGAAACTTCAAACAACATCCAGTGAAGAGTCTAGACGGTAACCTTTTGATTTCGGATGAGGACCAGCTCACTAGATGGAGAGAACATTTTGCTACAGTGCTAAATCACTTAGACGACGGCGGTATGATCTTGAATTCGAATGAGCAGTTCGAAGCAACAAATTCCCGAATTCGCACCGTACCTCCCAGTAAAACTGAAATAATAACAGCAATCAAGTCCCTCAAGAAGAACAAAGTGGTGGGTATTGATGGCATCCCTGTCGAGCTATTTCAAGCGGCGCCAAATACATCGACAGATTTGCTGCATCCGCTAATACGGAGAGCTTGGGATAGCGAACAATTTCCACAGGAGTGGAAAAGGCGGATGATCATTAAGCTTCCAAAGAAGGGTAACTTGATGGATTGCGGTAACTGGAGAAGTATATGCGTTCTTCCAGCTGTAGCCAAAATAATAGCTAGAATAATTCTAGAACGAATTAAAGAACATTTAGATTCAACTCTCGATGTCGAACAGGCAGAATTTCGCGCTGGATCCTCCTGCATCGACCACATACCCACCTTACGGATCATAATCGAACAATGCGTTGAGTATAGGTCTCCGCTACATTTACTGTTTATCGACTTCGAGAAGGAAAGCTGCAAGTCTTCGTAAACAAATGCTTAAGAATCATCTTGAGGATTTTTTGGCCGAACCACATCTCCAAAGAACAACTTTATCTGAGAACGGGCCAAGAACCTATAAGCATTACTATACGAAGAAGAAAGTGGCAATGGATTGGACACACCCTACGGCGCGAAGACAACTCCATTGCGAAATGCGCTATGCAGTGGAATCCGCTCACCCAGGCAGGCAGAATAGCGGGACGCCCTAGGCAAACGTGGCGCAGAACAGTTGAGGAGGAATCGAGCTCTTTAGGAATGAGTTGGAGGCAGCTCAAACGCGTTGCAGAACTCCGAACACGATGGCGCGCAGGCGTGGTTGACGCCCTATGCCCCCCGAGGGGTTAAAGGATATAAGTAAGTAATATCTAACCTTCTTTTCGATAAATTTAACCACCAAGAGCAAAACAGGAGAATTATGAGGTTTAACTCTCGCGAATGTGGATTGCACCCTGCATATTTGGAATGTGAATTAAAGTTGTCAGTACGCAAAAAGCATTCGCTTATTCGCAGAAAAATCAGCGCATTGTCAATTTCTTCGCAAAAACAAATTACAATTCAACTTCTTTTTATATCAATCGATAGATAAATTAAGGTCTGTTCTTTTGGAATAGTGGAATTGCCAATTGTGCGCCTTTAAATATGCTAAAAATGGTTTCTTCGCCGATCAGACATTCGCAGGTCGCTGACCTGTGGATGGACCTTAACGTGTATGTAACCTCGACCCTCTCCTCACAATTTTAGCTGTAGCAAAGTAAGAAAAAAAAAAAAAAAACTAAGCTGTTTAAAAAGATCTTCAAGAGTCTTCCACCAACATAAGAGAAGCTGTCAGAAACCATTATACGATTTTTTATTTTATTTTAGTTCCAAAGAAGTATTATGCACACGTGATAACAGTTTGCAAGGGAAAAAGGAATACGCTTTGTATCCACCTGTCTTGTCATTGTTGCATGTATGACAAACTATGAAGTTTTGATCCTACCCATGTTGCGAAACTTAAATTCAATTTAATTTCACGTCACGCACGTTGTATAATAATAGGTGCCCCTTCTCTAGTCACGTCTCGGGGGCTTTTCATGTTAATTTCATATTTTCGTTTTGTTGCCAGATTTATTTCACAGAAAATATATTTTTTATATGAAGTGTCCAAAAATACAAATTAAATTATTCTTACCTGAGATTGTGTGAACTTTATAACCAGCTGGAAACATGTCGAATGGATTTTTCATCGGTGGCCATGCCTGAAACCAGATACAATGCGATTTTAATTGCACTCATTGTATAAGAATAATACATGTAATATATTATTATATTTTATATATTATATGTGTGTATGTTATTTCTGGAATACGACATTTAATTACCAAATGCCGCAGTATGGTGTTATTCAAGTGCACGTAATAAATATCTTTATTTCAATGAATGGTTGCAATTATCATAGTAGTCGGACATGCTACTGAATAAAATAATATAAGGTTTAATAAAAATGATAAAATGTTAAGCCACATTTTATTAATTAAGAGAGATTCTGATAGTCGTTAATGAAAGAAAATATATTTTAACAGATTATCTCCTAAACACCTCAACAGATCTATAAATAAGCATATATACGTATTTCATATATAATAGATAGCTTGATATTTTATCTTATATTAAAAGATTGTAAATGTAAATCCAAATTATAGCCATGAACATCAAAATTTTAATTTATGAAGAAAGTTCACAAGGAGAAGAATGCTCACCTTGGTTTTCGCTTTTATTGGGTTCGCATTTCAGATGTTGCTAAGCTAGCTAAAAACTGTTTGTTGATACATGTCCTTATATTAAGGCCAGCACCTATATTTTGTCAGTAAAAATGCGTCCTAAATATGTGAAATCTTTTACGCAAACTATGTATTTCTCATCCAATGTTATCCATACTCGCTGCACATAAGTTTGGATTTCTCCTAGCTTATTTTTAATCCTGGTTTCCGTGCTTGAGAATATAAAAATTCAAGTTTAGTTTAGAATTCAGATATTCTATGACTATTGAGAAAGACATCGGCTGCATATTCAACGCCTTCGAGCTATTCTAAAATGTCAGACTACCAATATATACCGTCCCTTCCTGTGAGCATTTAATAGAGAACCAGAATAAAGAGCTCTCCACAAGAAAGGAGACCCCCTCAACTGCGCCAATTATAGAGGCATCAGTCTCCTCAACATCGCATACAAGATCTTTTCTGCGATATTGTGTGAACGCCTGAAACCTTTTATGAACAGCCTGATTGGACCCTATCAGTGCGGTTTCAGGCGAGGAAAGTCCACCATTGATCAAATCTTCACACTTCGGCAGATCCTGGAGAAAACCCAAGAATTCCAAATCGATACTCACCATCTCTTTATCGATTTTAAGGCCGCCTATGACAGCATCTATAGAGAAGAGCTTTATAAAGCCATGTCTAGTTTTGACACCGCTGTCAAACTTGTCCGTCTGTGCAGGATCAAGGCACTCAAAACCAACAAGGCGGTAGGACTTGACGGTATTCCAGCAGAGGTCTTACGAGCAGCGCCAACAACATCGGCTGAGCTTCTGCTTCCACTTATAGATAGAGCTTGGGAAGCTGAGAGCTTTCCTAACGAGTGGAAAAAGGGAATGATCGTCAAGCTTCCTAAGAAAGGAAATTTAATGGAGTGCGGAAACTGGAGGGGTATCTGTGTGCTGCCTGCTGTAGCTAAGATAATAGCTAAAATCATCCTTGAGCGAATCAACCAACATCTTGAAGACACACTCGATGCCGAACAAGCAGGTTTCCGCTCTGGATCCTCCTGTGCCGACCACATCAACACCCTGCGGATTATCATCGAACAGTGTGTTGAATATCGATCGCCACTGCACCTGCTGTTCATCGATTTTGAGAAGGCGTTCGATAGTGTCAACAGGGAGTTTATTTGGCGTGCCTTACGCAGGAGAGGCATTCCCGATAAACTAATTGCTATTATCAAAGCTACATATGAAGGCTCCAAATTCACAATGTTGGACGATGTACAAAAAGTATGAGAGTAAATTAACGGCAGCTGAGATGAAGATGCTTTGCATGACAGCAGGAGTGACCAAGCTTGATCGAATAAGAAGTTCGAAGATCCGTGGAAGCTTCCACATCAAGGAAACCATCGTACACAAATTAGAGCGCGACCGGCTCAGCTGGTATTGCCACGTTCAAAGAAGAGATCATTTGAACCCTGTTAAAAAGGCAATATCTATGCACGTTCCAAAGACATCGCGATGTAGGAAAGGCAGGCCTATAAACGCCTGGATCAGACAAATGCGACGACATCGGCATTTCATTGGCCTCAGTAACCGAGTGATCCAAAATCGGCAGGCCTGCCGATATTTTCTGAGGTCAAATAGGCGAACCCCACAGGCGGATCAGTAGAAATGCAGTGAAGTGGGAGGGCTGTGATCCCTTGTTTTCGGATCATAGCCTCGCTAATAAAAGGAAGAAGAAGAAGAAGAAGAAGAAGATATGAAGGCTCCAAATGTCACGTTCTGCACAGGGGAAGGTTGTCTGAGGAATTTGAGATCCAAAGTGGGGTAAGACAAGGCTGTATCCTTTCACCAATATTATTCCTATTGGTGATTAGCGATGTGCTTCATGCAGCTTTGTCGACGGGAAACGGAGGAATTCGATGGACTCTTACATCTCAACTGAAACATCTTGACTACGCAGACGATGTATGTTTACTCTCCCACAAAATTATGGACCTCCACCAAATGACAGCAGATGTGGAGAGGGAGGCAGGTGTCGTCGGGCTGAAAATTAATACGACAAAAACTAGAATTATCAGCCTTGGAACTAACTCATCGGCTCAAATATGCATTGCTGGACAACCGATAGAGAGAGTAGAGGATTTCCAGTATCTTGGGAGTATTGTCTCGACCGATGGTGGAACCGAACTGGATATAGCCAACAGGATCGCCAAAGCAAAGTCCGCGTTTGGAATGTTGTCCAAAATATGGCGAAGCAATGCAATCAGTTTGAGCACCAAAATAAGACTGTTCCGCTCCAACGTTGAATCCGTGCTGCTATGTGGTTGCAGCACGTGGAGAGTGACCACTACTATTACCAGAAAGCTGCAAACGTTCGTTAATAGGTGTCTGCGCAATATCTTAAGGATTTTCTGGCCCAATCGTATCTCTAACGAACACCTTTACGAGAGAACGGGTCAGGAACCAATAGGCACAACTATCCAACGGCGGAAGTGGCAGTGGATTGGTCACACGTTCCGAAAGGGTGACAGCTCCATAGCGAACCATGCTATGCAATGGAACCCTCTAACTCAGGATGGCAGAAGACCTGGCGGTCCGCGAAAAACATGGCGCAGAACAGTCGAGAAGGAGGCACGGCAGTTAGGGAAAAGTTGGGGAGAACTCAGACACATTGCCAGAAACCGTACACTATGGCGCGTAGGCATAGTAGAGGCCCTAGGACCCACAAGGGGATACAGGACATAAGCTGTCTGTGCAGGATGACGATGGAGAACGCTCGCTGCTCCATCAAGGTCGATAATGATCTCACCGAGACCTTTGATGTCAAAAAACGTTTTAGAGAAGGTGACGCGCTGTCATGTGACTTCTTTAATATTGTACTTGAAAGGATTGTGCGGAAATCACAAGCCAACACTGGAGGCACAAGTTTGTATAACTGCTTGCATACGCCGCCGATATAGACATTATCGGGAGAACTCAGCGGGCTGTCACCTGTGCGTTTGGGTTTAGCGATAAACGAGGGCAAAACAAAGTATATGCTGTCAACAAGAAGGGACAACCAACAACGACGAATTGGACAGACCGTCACGGTGGGCATCTATAACTTTGAGGTAGTAAGGGACTTTGTCTATCTTGGCTCTGCTATAAACTCGAAAAACAAGATCAGCGCAGAAATCAAGCGACGAATAACTCTTGCCAATCGCTGTTTTTTGGGCTTATAAGACAATTCAATAGTAAAGCCCTATCTCGAACAACTAAGAAGACTCTGTATAAGACCTTGATCATCCCAGTCCTGCTTTACGACGCTGAGATATGGACCTTATTAAAAGAGGATGAAGATATCCTTGGTCGCTTCGAGAGAAAAATTCTTTGTAAAATTTTCGGTCCCGTTTGCGTTGACGGGTTTTGGAGGAGAAGATTCAATCACGAACTATACGAGCTGTACAGCGACATCGACCTAGTCAAAAAACTGCGTATTGGACGTCTGAGATGGCTAGGACATGTAGAGCGAATGGACATCAACGCTCCGGTCCGCAGAGTCTTCGAATCTAACCCCGAGGGACGACGCAGTAGAAGGAATCATCGCCGTGGGTGGCGCGCACAAGTTCAAGGTGACCTCGACCAACTTGGAGTGCACAACTGGAGGCAATTAGCTAAAGACCGAGCTAAATGGTTGAGGCCCAGGTTCACCCCGAACTGTAGCGCCACCTAAGTAAGTAAGTAAGAATAAAGAGTAGTGGGGGAAAATAAATATGAAGCCCTGAGGCACGCACAGAATATTACTTTCAGAATATTGAAACTTATTCGAAGAGACCAATGTCAGCAAAAGTCAACTTGAAATACTACCAGCAAGTGTTGAAACTGTATCAAAGTGAACAACGACGAAAGCTAACATTCTTCTGCATTACAGTTCGATCATTTCCTCACAATTGTCGTACAAATCATAAAGGATATCAACAAGAATCAAAAATCATTTGCTTGCATGAATAGCGAAATACGCCCAAGTCAGCACAACTGAATCTCGTTTCATAAGTAAAAAATACTTGGATATGCGAACTAGTCTGACAAACAGGGTGCAACTTTCACTTTAGACGTAAGACATTTCAAAGTCTTTGTTAACAGCGAAGTCATGACGGTACATTATCTTTTTCATCAACAGGCTTACGAACTTTTAATGCTTTAATGCAGCGCAACAACCTATCAATATTGTTCAACGGCAACCTTTTAATATTACATCTGAAGGGCCTCAAAAAGTACAATATGCTACAAAAAAATTAATGATCACAAAGCCACATTATCTACAAAGGCATCCCTTACAAGTGCTTAATGGCGAACTAATGGCAACATCTGCTGTCAGAAAATAAACCAAGACATTTCAATCAGCTTATATGGCAAACAAAATTGATTATTTCCATCCACCAAGTATGCCACAGAAGTATCCTCATATGATTTTCATTTCTAAACCACGAAACCAAATCAAACAGAAAAGACGTAATCCTCTCAACATCGTTAAGAATGTAGCTACGGATATGCACGGGTTCACTGATTTAACTTTGCCCAGAATACTTTGCTTCTATTTTGAGAATATTTTCACACAATTAAATTCCAAAAATAAGAAAGGTTGAGGCACCACATGTTTTGTCGGGTAGCATGTTGGTTCTAGTCAATTCCTCTTAAGGGACCCATATTGATGACGAGCCATTATCCAAACGCCACCCCCGTCAGACATGTGATCAAACCAAAGGACATTTTTTTCCCTTAGTTTCTTGAGTAAAAATTTCATAAAACGAGTCCTAAGGGATGAATAATTTGTTCTGCCTGAATTGAGATGTTAAAAGTCAGAGAGTTAATCTATTGAGAAGGAAAAATTTTACAAATAACAACGTCAAGGATATTGGTTACCATTGACCTTCGCAATACGTTTATATGGTAGTGAACTTGCCTATTGAAGTATATTTGGGTATGAGTGGTTTCGATAACGGATAAGGATTAATCTTAAATATGATATCCTTTAGTAGGGTGTAATCCCATCGTTGGGAATTTGCATAACAAACGCCATCTTTGCAGTTCTCAATGTTCTGCTCTTGCTTTGCATTTTGAAGATATTGAAGAACACTTTAACGTTTGACATGCTAATGAAGATTTCGAATCAATTTCATCATCCCTTGGTATTGAAGTAAAAATAAACAATAATCAGGGAGAAACATATTGCTTTTCAGTTCGTCTTTATTTACAAATATGATACGTTAGTTGTCGTCCATTAAATAACCTGAAATTATGTAATCTCCAATAGGATTGTTCGTGTTGCCTGCGGGGAAGCAATTTCCATCGAATATTATTTTTATATTGTAATTTAAGAAATATTTTGCTAATAACAATGAAATTATCGATTGGAGTCTGTTTGCTTGAGGGCGTATAATTCTAGTGGTAATCTTATTGCGATTTAATCGAATGAGAAGTTTCAAAGATAAATTTAATTAGTACTACGTCGCTGAAGCCTAAGGCTATTACTTTTAAGTCTAATTAATTGCCTAATTGGCACAAGCTATTGAATTTATTTATTAATGGTATTTATGGTGTTTGCCTTAATAACTATGGAGATATTCTTTGAGTGTCTTACCTTTATGAAATTAAAGGCTTGAAGTAAACGTTTGTAAATCAATTAAACGTTTTAATTCCGGACAAATTAATTCAAATTGCGGGGTGTGTGGTACGACGAATTTATAGTTGTCGCATACTTATGTTGTGTTTGGAACTATTTTGGGTGTTCAAACATAAACAAAATCATCACACCTGGATAACGTGCCAAAAGAGACCCCAAAATTAGCGACAAAAAAGCAAAGAATTTTAAGTGTTTCTTCTGACTGACACAACTATTATAGAAAGAAGTAGGACTAGGTTTAGATATCCTTCAAGCGATTTGCTTGCCCGATCCACAAGAAAGGAGACCCCCTCAACTGCGCCAATTATAGAGGCATCAGTCTCCTCAATATTGCATATAAGATCTATTCTGCGATATTGTGTAAACGCCTGAAGCCTTTTATCAACAGCCTGATTGGACCCTATCAGTACGGTTTCAGGCCAGGAAAGTCCACCATCGATCAAATCTTCACACTTCGGTAGATCCTGGAGAAAACACAAGAATTCCAAAGCGATATTCACCAACTCTTTATCGATTTCAAGGCCGCCTATGACAGCATCAATAGAGAAGAGCTTTATAAAGCCATGTCTAGTTTTGACATCCCTGCCAAACTTGTCCGTCTGTACAGGATGACAATGGAGAACGCTCGCTGCTCCATCAAGATCGGTAATGATATCACCGAGACCTTTGATGTCAAAAAAGGTTTTAGACAAGGTGACGCTCTGTCATGTGACTTCTTTAATATTGTACTTGAACGGATTGTGCGGAACTCACAAGCAAACACTGGAGGCACAATCTATCACAAGTCTGTACAACTGCTTGCATACGCCGCCGATATTGAAATTATTGGAAGAACTCAGCGGGCTGTCACCGGTGCGTTTGCAAGCATTGAGGCGGAAGCGGCGAAAATGGGTTTAGCGATAAACGAGGGCAAAACCAAGTATTGCTGTCAACAAGAAGGGACAACCAACAACGACGAATTGGACAGAATGTCACAGTGGACAGCTATAACTTCGAGGTAGTAAGGGACTTTGTCTATCTTGGCTCTGCTATAAACTCGAAAAACAAGATCAGCGCAGAAATCAAGCGACGAATAACTCTTGCCAATCGCTGTTTTTTTGGGCTTATAAGATAATTCAACAGTAAAGCCCTATCTCGAACAACTAAAGAGACTCTGTATATGACCCTAATCATCCCAGTTCTGCTTTACGGCGCTGAAGCATGTACTTTATTAAACTACGATGAAGATATCCTTGGTCGCTTCGAGAGAAAATTGATTCGTAAGATTTTCGGTCCCGTTTGTGTTGACGGGTTTTGGAGAAGAAGATTCAATCACGAACTATACGAGCTGTACAGCGACATCGACCTAGTCAAAAAACTGCGTATTAGACGTCTGAGATGGCTAGGACATGTAGAGCGAATGGACACCAACGCTCTGGCCCGCAGAGTCTTCGAATCTAATCCCGTTTTTTTTTTTTTTTTATGTGTAAAACACCAGTTGTTATTTTATAATATTGTAATATTCTTGCTGGGGTTCGTTTAATTAAAACTGTCTTTTGCGTATTACACTGTTTATTTATTGTCAACTGCTAACTTTACTTCGACACAATATTCAATCACTTTATTCTTTATTTATTTCAAATTAAACTGTCGCTACAGATTTACTTTCAATACGTCGCTTGTTTTCACCACTGGTCTAATCTCCCTCTTGTAATCGCTGTATGCACTTATAAAAAACTGTGTCCACGATGGTTGTGGTATGGGTATTTATATAAAATACAAGTCCTTCTAGAAAATGCTAGATGTCGCTCGGGATGAATTAATGATCCTGGAATATTCGGATATTGTGTGGAACAATTGTGGAACGTAAGCACACCAGGTTGGAATATTTACTGCTAGCAGGTTCTGGTAATAGATGTCGCTGCTTACAGTTTGTTTACACGAACCACGCAGTACCTGACGATGTACTTGATACTACAATATAGAAACGTGAAGCTCAAGCCGAAACTGATGAAGTCGAATTTTTGCGACGACACTGCTTGATGGGACCGAAAATGAGCTTCTCCAGGGTCTAAAAAGTCGAAATTTGTATTTTCTGTTTTTTAAAGCAATCATTTTTTATAAAAAGTAATTAGTCGTCTAAACCAGTAAGTGGGTACGCAGGATAAAAAAAAAATATTTTGCCATTTTACTCATACTCATTCTGTTATTTATTATGTAGTTCTTAAGTCAAAAATATACAGAGTGTGTTGTAAGGCCAGGCCAACACTTCGATTCCTAATAGAGCAATCAGCAAAAAAGCTAAAATTATAGGTCCAACTTTTAGCACAATTCTTATTTTATTTTATTTTTTCTCTTGTACAGCCCATGCCCGTGTGGCAACGACCTGAAAGATCTATCTATCTATATACTACCTCCCTTATGAAAGTGAGTATGTCTTTAGTAGTGGAGCATTTCAGTTCCATTGAAGTGAGTATCTCCTTGTGGAGAATACGTTTCCTTAACCAGCGTAGTGCCGAGCATTCACAAAGAATGTGTTCGGATGTTTCATCCTCCTCTAAACATAACCGACAGTCCTTCTCTTGGCACAGGTTCATCTTGTTAAGGTGGTATCTCAGGCCACAATAGCCAGTAAGAAAGCTCACAAGCTTCTAAATGCTTTCTCTATCTAAGTTAGTTAATTATTTATTTCATCAAACAGAGATACAAGTTATACTCTAATAGATTACTTAACGATAAAATTATAAAGTGATAAATAAACTAATTTTCTCCACCCAAGTTACCTAAAAGTAATACTGATTCATTTTTAAAGGTATCTCTACTTAAGGAAGATTGAAAATCAATTAAATTACACACTAAATTGGCTTCTCTTAAACATCTCGTAAGCGGTTCATTAAAACCATAATTTACTCTATGACGAGGTTCATCAAATAAATTGCGATTTCTCAGAGATCTCGTAGGAGTATAAAACCCGATTTTGGACAAAGGAAAAGAGCAATCGATGCGATACGTTAATAAATCTCTAACAAATATAATAGAAAAATATTTCCTGCGAAAGTTAAAAGGTAACATTCCAATTAGCTTGCATCTAGTTTTGTAAGAGGGTGTATCAATATTCCAACGCAAACGTTGTGTTACAACTCTGGTGAATTTTCGTGAAATGTTTTCAATTCTAGCCGAATGAACTTCATAAAATGAATTCCATACGATACTGCAATATTCTAAAGAATATTCATATGCAAAAAAAAAGAGATTTTAGGGAGTGAGGATCAGAAAAATCCTTTGAGTTACGTAAAATAAACCCTAGTAGCGAGTTACATTTCGCAACTAGAAAATCAATGTGATTGGAAAAACTAAGTGTTCGATCGAAGACGACACCCAAGTCCTTCTTGGACGATACAATAGACAGGGGAATGTTATCAATGTTATAAGTATATTGAATTGGTGAATGATTACGCCGGAAGCTAAGGCTTTGACACTTGGATACATTAAGGTCCAAGTAGTTAATTTTACACCAATATGATAATCTATCCAAATCAGCTTGCAATAATACACAATCATGAATAGATTTTAAACACCGAAAAACTTTTAAATCATCTGCAAACATAAGACATTGGGAATTCAGGATAATATTAGGTATGTCATTTACAAATAATAGAAAGAACAGAGGACCAAGGTGGCTGCCTTGTGGTACCCCAGATGTAACAAGAACGGGGACCGACAGAATTTCATTAATACGAACGTATTGCGTACGCCCTCTTATGTAAGAACTGAACCAATTTAAAAGGTTCCAGTGAAAACCTAATTTATTCAGTTTCCTGATTAAGATATCGTGGTTAACCCGGTCAAATGCCTTGGAAAAATCGGTGTAGATAACATCACACCGAAATCCATTTTCTAAATTATTCACGATGTAATTACAAAAAATTGTGAGATTTGTAGAAGTTGATCTACCTGAAACAAATCCATGTTGATAAGGAGAAACTATACTCTTTAAATGAAAGGTGAGTTTATTACAAACGAGTTTCTCAAAATTTTTTGGAATAGTTGATAGTTTACAAATTGGGCGGTAATTAGTCACTTCCTGTTTTGGTCCAGATTTGTGTACAGGTGTTATGTAAGAAATGTTCCATTCACGTAGAAAAACACCACTAGCTAGGGAACGATTAAAGATAATTTGAAGAGGTAGTGAAAAAAACGCACTAGCACACCTTTTTAAAATAATTGGTGCAATACCGTCAACACCTGCTCAATCATCAGAGTTCAAATTAGAGAGAGCCTCTTCAATTTCAGTAACTGATAAATAAAGGCTACTTAAGTTGATAGAATTTTCCGAAAAGTCACTTATCGCGGGGATAGTTATTGAACGATCAGTATACACAGATTGAAAATGCTTAGCAAACAAGTTGCATATAACTGAGATATCAGATGAAGTAACACCCTCATATTGCATGCTATTCGGAATACCATTTGATTTTTTTTTACTGTTAATGAAACTCCAGAAACATTTACTATTATTTTTTATATTACTTTCAACAGAAAGAACATAATTTTTGTACAAAAATTTATTTAAAACATCGAATTCTTTCTAAAGCATTCGATATTGACGATAAAGTTCAGCGTTATAATTTGATTTCCGCCACCGTTTATAAACCTTGTTCTTTTTCTTATTTAAGTTTATCAGGTGTTTATTGAACCATATAGGCTTGGAACTGTTAACTAATTTTACCTTCGGCGTATTAGCATCGATTGCCTCTTTAACAATATTTATGAGAAGAGAAAAAGAATTTTCTAAGTCCGAGTTGCTAAATAACGAAGACCAATTAATAGAATTTAACTGATTTTCAATATTGAAAAAGTTTGCCCTAGCAAAATTGTACCTAAAAGTTAAGCTAGATGCCGGCTTAAGAAATTGATAAAATTCAAAGTTCATACATAATGCGACGTGATGCATTCTTACTGGTACAAATGGAACTAAGGAGTTGTAAATGTTAACACAAAAATCATCGTCAACAAAAACTAGATCCAGAATTCTATTTAAGGAATTACGAATATAATTAATTTGACGAAGGTCAAATTCAGCAAACGAATCAACTACCTCACATTCAAAATCAAATCTAACATTGTATGGAATAAGTTTAGATTCGTCTTGATCAAATAACCAATTAACATTTTTTAAATTAAAATCTCCAAGTATCACAATATGCTGATTATCTTTAAGATTTTTGAGAATAAAAGAACAATTATCGACATGAAATTTATATAAACCAATTGAACTATTAGGTTTTTTTTTTTTTTTTTTTTTTTTTTACACTTATTTATTTCCAGTAAATATATAACATAGTTTTTATTTTAAGTATAAATAAGCTAAATACTAAAAACAATAACTTTTAATAAAAGTAAATGACTGTTTTTGACAATTCTCGTTACTTAACTTATATGTTAGTCTATCTATTATTCTATATATTTATAATTAAGATACATTTTAGATGTCTGTATTTTAAAATGTCGAAAAGAAAATGCGGAAATTTAAAAAACTTTTCTGTCATATAATTTTTTGTTATATAGTCTACCTTAAAAATTAAATGAAAACTATTTACAACAATAAAAAACAAAACGAACAAACAGAAAAACTAAAACTAACTTAATCTAATCTAATCGACGTATTCCATATTCCCCGCCAGCGGTAGTCGAAACAGTACCCCGGGATCCGCTTGACAACCTGTCAGTAATGAGTCTGGCACCCGCTAGCTGAAAAGTTGTCATCGCGTACTGGGATACAACTTCCACTAGCGCCAGCGGGGTGCATGGAATGCGCCGAATCTAAGCATCAGCTTCAACCCAGTCAAGCCACCAGTATTTTTCTTTATTTAACCGGTAAGTATTGCATACATCCCTATCAGGTACACTTACGCAGTATTTCAGTATAGCATTGCCATTCCTAAAGAATGTAGGATCATATAGAATTCTTTTGTCCGTCGCCCTTCTTGGAACATGATATATGATAGGAATGTTGGATGAGTCTGATAAATAACCATATGCATCCAGATACAAAAATGCCTCAGGTGGTATATGCCCATTTTCTAATGAATTTTTAAAATACTCGGGGTTAGGATAAAATAGTCCAGAGACTAATTCATTCTCCGTAACATTTGCCGTTCGCACAAAGTGATTTCTTGCAAGGTCCAAAATGACGTTATCGATCCTGGACACGCCGGACTCATCCAATAATCTTTTGTTAGAGATGTAATGCTGAAAGTCAGAATGAGCACTTCTGTACATCTGCATGCAGGCTCTGAGACACTTCCGTTCAAAAATTCGTAGTTTTTCCATGTAAGATGGAGTAATGTTCCACCATACTGGACTCGCATAGGTCAGAATTGGGCGCACAAAAGCCTGGTAACATATGAGTTTCACATCGGATCTCAAATAATTGGAGTAGAAAAGACTTCTGAGAGACATAAATGCCGCTCTTGCCTTTTTCAACTGTATATTTATGTGGTCATTGTAGTATAAAAAATTATCCAGATAAACACCTAAATATTTCACAAGAGTTTTTGATTCTATGTGATGTCCATTATTACCAACTATTTGTATGTTTTTCCAGTTACGTCTCAAATCTGAGTTACCGCGTCTTAGAGGGGTGCGGAACAATATGGTTTCACATTTAGAGTTATTTATTTTTAACTTCCAATTTCGACAGAATGTCAGGAGATTGTTGAATTTAATTTGAAGCTCATTTTGTACATCTGCGATCTTAGAGCCATGTGCATACAGGACGACATCATCAGCAAATGCTAAGGAATTATCCACATCCTTGAGCATTTCAGAAACATAAATATTAAAGAGTATTGGTGCCGTAACTGTACCCTGCGGCAGACCATTGCTGATATTAAATACTCTGGTCGTCGTGTATTGTCTATCTGTTACAACGAATTTTTTCCCGCGAACCATTGAGTTGATCATCTTTACAAGCTCATGTGGAAATTCATATCTGATAAGCTTATAAATTAACCCGTCAATCCAAACCGTGTCGAAGGCTTTTTCGATATCCACCAGGCAGGCAGCTGTACATCTCTTTGCGCTAAAATTCCAGTTAATATCCGAAATTAGTTTGGTTATAGCATGCACTGACGAGTGGTTTCTTTTGAACCCAAATTGATTCCGCGGAATTATCTCCTTTCTTTCGCACGCGAACAGAATTAACTTGCTGATAACTATCTCAAAAACTTTCCCAATATTAGGCAGGAGACTGATTGGCCTATAATTCATAAGATCAGAAGGATCTTTTTTTTTCTTTATAATTGGAAAAACCTTCGATATTTTCCAACAACTAGGGAAGTAACTGTTATTCAGCAGATTATTAAAAATAACGCAGTATTGCCGTATAATTTCGATTGGTATATGCTTCAGCACAATGTTTGGAATGCTATCCAACCCAGACGACTTTTTATTGCTCAGTTTCCTGAATATGTCCGTCAGGTCGTCTAGCGTCGTATAGTAATTGTTCACCTGATCTGTCGTCAGTTCATTTGCCTTTACTTGGTCAGAAAAATGGAGCACAGTGTCTGAATCTCTGTTTACTGTCCAAAACCTTATCAGCTCCCTAGATACGTCATCAGCTTTGCAACTTGGGAGGTCTGTTGCATGAACTGCCTCAAAATGAGAGCCAATCAGATTAAGCTTATCCATCCCCCCATCGATAACGAAATGGTTATCGATGAGGGGACAATATTGGCTATCAATCCCTGCCTGAGAAAGCAGCGGCTCATAAAGTACTGGTACTTTCAATTTCGGAACTCGAATGGTTTTACGAGGCTTAAAAATCTGGTTTATTTGAGGAAACATGTTCCTAGAATCAGATTTCACTATTTTTTCGGCTCGTTGCTTCCAGTAATCGTTGATGGAATTCCGAAATTGCTGATTTATGAGCGACTTAACATTTCTTAGAAGGGATTTTAATCTTATCAACTCCAGATTGTGCGATTCATCCTGAAACCGTTGGCGTATCCGGTTTATCTGAGTAAGCAAAAAGCTTTTGTGGGTCTGAAGTGTTTGAATATCGCGGTTAAGATAGCATTCCATACTATTTTTGCTTTTAAGCCTTGGTACTGTCGACCCCACTGCTTCCAGCACCACTGTATTAAGATTCCCGATGTAGACCTCACACTCCTCGTTCGTGAGGTTCCTATTGTTAGGAACTTCGGAAGAGGTGCGGTGAGATCTATATTTTCTAGTGGCACAACGGGCGAACTTACACCAATCAGTTTTCCTAAAATTTAATTTAGGAAACTCGTGTTCCGTTGCAAAACTTAGCAGAGCGTCAGTAGGGAAAGATGTTACCATTACAATAGCATTATGATCGCTATCATACGGCAATAGCGGGATTTTATTATCGTGGATTGTATTGATTTGCAAACGCGCATCCGCGATGCATAGATCGAGATATGAATTTCCAGATGGATAGCTGGGTGTAACTGGGCTATATAATTTAAACTTGTACCCGACCTGGTTTGCATCAAGGAAGCGCTTCAGGAATCTGCCTCTTCCATTAGTTGTTGAGTTCAACCAAGCCGAGTGCTTCGCGTTCAGATCTCCCGCTAAGACGAAATAGTTGTCTAAACTATCTAGCCTGAGTAGTTCGAACAATTTTTCCAACTCGATGTTAAATTGACTAGCGGATGTGGATGCCCCATATGCCGATATAAGATACAGACTACCATTACCCCTTAAAGGCAGTGAGATAATGGTTGTCTCCAAACAACTAAAGTTTTTAATTTCAGCTAGTTCAGTTATTGTGAATCTAAGCGGTTTCCGAACCATAATCGCCGTACCGCCGCTACGAATCGAGTTTATCCTGTCAGTTCGTATTAAATTATAGTCCTTGAATTCCAAGTAATGTCGGTCGTTCAATTTTGTTTCGCTTAAAAAAAGCACGTCAGGTCTATGATCTGTCGTAAAACGCAGTAAGTCACCTCGTCTAGCATTAGTTATTATGGAATTGACATTCAGAGCAGCTATCTTGAGTTCAACGCTGGGTAGTCTAGACATTTTGGCGATTTAAAATGTCTAGAAGGGCGTTTACTTTTGCCGTCAGGTCTCTAACATCAGTGGTTAAGTTGTTTACTTGTTTCTGTAGATTTTCGTTCGTAGAAGCTGTAACAGCATCCGGACCATTGACGTTTCGAGCAACATTGGCATAAGAAACTCCCTTCTTAACAATATTTTCGACCATCATTATTTTGCGGGTCGATTTGTCGCGCGCATCTTTTTTAGTTTGCTGAAGTTTGGATAAAAATCCCTTATAAATTTCGCATCCCCTGAACGAGGCAGGGTGACCAGTCTTCTTGCAAAGAACACAGAATAGCTGCTCTTTTGATGCTTCCTTTTGCACCAGACACTTACCAGGCTCGTGGTTTTCTGCGCACTTTACGCATCTTTTTATCATGCCGCAATTCGACGCACTATGGCCGAATCGTTGGCATCTATGGCATTGCAGGACATCGCTATGCCGAATTTTTTCGAAAGTGACGACGTGGCCGGCGAGATACCTAATGTTTCTTAGGAATTGGACTTTGCTATCTGGAGATAGCTGTACCGCAATAAATGGTAGGGTTTTGTTATTTTGCTTGGAACGCACCGTAGTATACCTGAATGTTTTTTCGAATTTAAGATTTTCCGTTTTCAAATCTTGGAGTTCATAGAGCACTTCTTCTGGTGTGAAGCTATTGCTTAGACCTTTCAGCAAGAATGTCTGCAACTTGTCTTCTTTATTTGTGTACGAAAAGTACTCAGTGTCAGTTTCTTTAAGAAGATCCTTGACAGTGTTGCAGTCATTCTTGCTGTTTAAGTTAACAGATAAGCTGTCATTGCCTGTGTTCTTTATTATAAAGTTACCCTTACCCACGATGTCATTCAGCAAATTGGTGATATCTCGGCTGTCCTGCTTGTAAATTTTGATTGGTGGTGGTCTCTTTTTAGGAGCCGCTGATGTAGTCGGGCTCTTCTGCAATGTATTCATTTCACCACTGCCATTTATTTTTAATGTTGGACTGTTTGCTGCAGCCTTTTTTTTCTCTTCGTTTCTATTTTTTATATTAGCGATTAAGTTTGTTGTCGCGACCTTTTGTTGTTCGTTTTTATGACAAACCACTTCACTAATTTTATCATCAGCAAGTAACGCGAAGGAGTTACTTGAAATTTGGTCATTTTTGGTACACTCTACCACTTTTTTTCTCTTGTTTAATCTTTTTTTAAACCCGTCGTCACTATCACTCTCAATTTTTTTTAGTTGTTCCCTTAGGATTAACACTTCTTCATAATATTTTTTGGCAAGGCTAAGTGCCTCATTAAAATCTTTACAAGAAATGCCTGTGAGAGGCATTTCCTCATTGTCCCCCGCATTTGCGGAGGACTCCATTGTTGGATATGTGTTTTCCACTATTTTGTTTTGCTTAAGATGTAACTATTATTTATAATATATATGTTTTTTTTTACTAGTTAATAGTAAACAAAACCTTTTTTTTCACTTTCCTTTTTTTCCCCCTTTTAATTTTCACTTTTTGAACTTTTTTTTTTTCACAACAAAAAATAAAAACCGGCCGACTCAAAAGTCGACGACTCCTTTTTTATTGAACTATTAGGTGGAATATAACTAACAATAACAAATAATTCATTAACATTGTCAATTTTGATGGGAATAATAATCTGGTCGATGTCCAGCTCCGATGAGTTGACATTTCAGCATCCTTTTAATAAGTTTGAAGCACTGAATAAGAGAAGGCGGAATATCAGTTTTGTAAGACACATGTGTGATAATATCAGTGGGATTGGTATCAACTCGGAATTTAGAAATGTGAAGCCATTTATAAGTGGGCAAAACATTAAGAGAGGAAGAAGTGTCACTACCGAAAATCTTTTTCGAATTTGTTTTTGTTTTTGTTTTTTTTTGCGAGCACTCTTTTATTTTGGTTTTGTTTAACAACTATTTTGTTTTTATTGTTGTAATTAGTCTCAGTGGTAGACGAAAAACTATCATCAAGAGAAGATAAGAGGTAGGTAGAGGTAGGTTACCCCGTGCAGGGACGGGTTAAGAATATCACTGCAGCGCCTCCCCCAACAACCAGCGCTTGTCGTAAAAGGCGACTAAGGGGACAAATCAGATCTAGGCAATATAACACCCAAGTGAGCCTAGCGACACATATACTACCTTAAAAACCCTCCCACAAGTGTGCATGCGAGTCCGTGGGTTGACACGACTGGAGATCACCGGTGTCATAAAAGAAAGATCAAACAATACTAAAACAGGAGCATGCACGTGTCAAACAACAAACACCATCGCAATATGGTGCAAAAAATTGTATTGCAAAACTGTATCATTATGGTAATACTTGCAAAAAGGAAAGGCACTACCCCGCCAGGCACTACCACTGCTGTGCATGGTACTGATCCTGGACCGAGCAGAAATGTTCGGGTCAGAGCTATACGGATTCCGGGGGCTAGCAAAATAATGAAACAGTTTGGATGCAATTTGAGGGTCGCGAGTTGGAACGTTGGAAGCATGACCGGTCGAAGTTACGAGCTGGAAGAGATGATGAATAGACGGCGGGTGGACATCTTGTGTGTCCAAGAGACGAAATGGAAAAACACCGGGAATCGGGCGCGTTTCTTGGACGTTAGGACAAAAGATAACAAGATGTTCTACTACGGAACGGAAAAGTCTAAGAACGGAATCGGTATCATCCTTGCGGCAGAGCTACTTGGTAACGTCTTGAGCATTTCGAAGTCCAGCGACCGTTTGATGTCTCTCAAACTAGTAATACAAGGAGAGGTGTGGAATATTGTCAGTGCATATGCTCCCCACGATGGGTACAATCAGAGAGATAAAGATGCATTTTGGCTAGTTTTCCACAATCTCCTTAAGAACATCCCAAAGGAAGAATTTCTATTTGTTGGAGGAGATTTGAATGGACATGTCGGGAAATCAAGCGAAGACTATGAAGACTGCCATGGAGGACTAGGATATGGCACCAGGAACCTTCCTGGTGAAGACATCCTAAGCATGTGCAAATCACACAGTCTTATCGTGTTAAATACCATGTTCATCAAACAAAGCCGACACCTGATCACTTACAGCAGTGGTGGAGATGAAACTCAGATTGACTACCATTTGGTAGGCAGTTTCATGAAGCCCCGGGTAAAAGATTGCAAAGTGATCCTGGGAGAGGCAATCGCTCGGCAACACCGTCTCCTGCTAACAGAAATTTTTATGAAAACACCAAAGAAAAGCAAACAAACAAGGGTCTCTGAGAAAATCAAGTGGTACAATCTGGACAAAAAAAAGGCGAAGCTTTTGTTTTCGTAATGAAAAATTACCTCTCTCACACCATCAACGGAGCTGAGGATGAAGAGTGCAGAGCACAAAATATGTGGGATTCCCTACAGCGAACTTGCTTAAATAAGGCCAAATCACTGCTAGGAGCTTCAAAAGGCCACCATCAACACGCCAAAGAAACATGGTGGTGGAGTGATGAAGCTAAGAATGTGATAAATGAGAAGAAAGCGGCTTTCAAAGCTTGGTCAAAGTGCCCCTCTAATAATAATGACGAAAAAGCTCGCCTCGAAATGGAATACAGATGCTGCAAGAAAAAAGCGAAAAAGAAGTGCGCCCAGCTTCAAGCAGAGAGTACGGAGGGCCTGTATCGGGAGCTGGAGAAAATATTTTCCCCGGTTGCTGATGCAAACCAGGCTATCCAGGAGCTGCGAAGACACAATATGAACAAGAGCGCCACTATCTTCAAAATAGCCGCCCAAAGAAGGAACAATGCTCAGGAGATACGTTCGCCAAAGTTCATTAGCAATGCTCATGGCCAGCTTCTTGTGGATGACGACAAAATTCTGCAGAGGTGGCGACAGTATTGTGAAGAGCTTTTAAATGAACAGTTTCCCCGGCTATACTTTCCAAGAGCCACCCCTAACTGTGAAGAAATAGCCGACATTACAGTCGAAGAAGTTAGTGAGGCGGTCAAATACTCCAAAAAACGAAAAGCGGTTGGGCCAGACGAAATACCCTCTGAGTTCTGGAAAAAGATGGGAGACATCGGGTTCAGATGGCTCAGAATTCTTATCTCCAAATTCGTGAGAGGTGATCCAATGCCGAATCAATGAAGGGAAAGTTACCTCCTCCCTATATACAAAGGGAAGGGTGATACGCGAAACTGTGATAACTACCGTTCGATCAAGCTGATGTCACACACCATGAAGATCGTTGAGCGGGTATTAGGTGGCCGACTGCGAAAAATAATACGGCTATCTGATGATCAGTGCGGGTTTGTCTCGGGTAAATCAACCACAGATGCAATCCAAAGTATAAGGATCATAATGGAAAAACATCGTGATTCCTTAAGGGATTTGCATATTGTATTGGTTGACTTTGAAAAGGCATTCGACAGACAACCACGAGATCTGATATGGGTGGCGCTAAGACATCGAGGGGTTCCAGAAACCTATGTACAGATGATCATGGACATGTACGAAGGAGCAAAGACAAGAGTAAGATGTCCCGCTGGAGTAACCGAAGAGTTCCCAATCAAAGTCGGGGTGCACCAGGGAAGCGTTTTAAGTCCTTTGCTCTTTATTACAGTCTTTGATTATCTGCTTGAAGGTAAAGTGATGGACCCCAAGGTACATCAGTTATTCTTTGCTGACGATGGAGCCATCATAAGTGAGGATCCTACATCCCTGCAACGAGCACTTGATGTGTGGGTGGACGTTTTGGAGGGAAATGGGTATCGCATTAGTTCAAAAAAGACAGAGTACTTGTGCTGCCCGTTCTCTGATCCACTCAGGCCTATTCCAGACATTTATTTGAATGGAACAGTGCTTCCCAAGTGCGAAAAGTTCAAATATCTGGGATCTATGATCAATAGCAAAGCAACTTGCGATGACGACATCAATCATCGTGTAAGCGTAGGGTGGATGAAGTGGCGAGAAAATTCCGCTATCTTCTGTGACTGAAAAATGCCCCCTAAGTTGAAAGGAAGGCTCTACACCGCAGTTGTACGTCCAGCGCTCACAAACGGTTCACAATGTGGGACGATGTACAAAACGTATGAGAGTAAATTAACGGCAGCTGAGATGAAGATGCTTCGCATGACAGCAGGAGTGACAAAGCTTGATCGAATAAGAAGTTCGAAGATCCGTGGAAGCTTTCACATCAAGGAAACCATCGTACACAAATTAGAGCGCGACCGGCTCAGCTGGTATTGCCACGTTCAAAGAAGAGATCATTTGAACCCTGTTAAAAAGGCAATATCTATGCACGTTCCAAAGACATCGCGATGTAGGAAAGGCAGGCCTATAAACGCCTGGATCAGACAAATGCGACGACATCGGCATTTCATTGGCCTCAGTAACCGAGTGATCCAAAATCGGCAGGCCTGCCGATATTTTCTGAGGTCAAATAGGCGAACCCCACAGGCGGATCAGTAGAAATGCAGTGAAGTGGGAGGGCTGTGATCCCTTGTTTTCGGATCATAGCCTCGCTGATAAAAGGAAGAAGAAGAAGAAGATAAGAGGTAGGTTGGGGGGAAAGGAGAATTGATAATAAGTTAGTATTAGAGAGTAGATTTCAATTAATATTGTTTGGATTATTGGCGGAGATTTCGCGGAGTGATTCACTAGTGTTTTCATTGGAAATATTAGGGCTATAATTTTGTATATTCAGCACAATATTTGATTTAGCAGTATTTTTATTGGTTTTTGGGAGAATGCTTTTTTCAATTAATGATTTAAGAGACAAAAATTCCTTCTTAAGGTCACTAACACCGTTAAAAAGTTCATCGTAACGAAGAACAAAGTTAGAAAAATTTAAGTGAACACAAGAATTGCATTTCCAAAAAAAGTTTAGGTTTTGTAACATTTTTAAGTCACTGCATTTTAATTGAACACAATCCTTATGAAATGATTGACCACAAAAAGATTCGCAGACTACGCTTTGATAAAGCTTTGATCGCGGAATTTTCTGTTGGCAAACTGCACAATTTTTTGACATTTTAGAGGAAGGAATTGAGAACACGTCTTAACTAATTGAGAACTGAATTCTGAATGAACGAAATGAAAGTTAAGGATCTCCTTATAGGAGTAAGGCTTGATTAATCTTTTGGATTGTCTTAGACCTGGCCCATTAGTCCAGTGGTCTTCACGAAGTTTGTTTTCCCATTCGTTAGTCAGCGTTGTAGCTGTCGCCCAATTAACGCCACAATAAGGTTCAGGACCTACGAACGCAGATTCTGAGCCAGCCCTAGCAAGTTCATCTGCAGATTCGTTGCCCACAATCCCTTGTAGTCCAATGACCTAACCGAGTTTTACCCTGTTGTATTTGACAAGGTCTTGTAACGCATCGTAGCAGCATTTCACGGTTCTGGAGTCCATTAGGTTGGACGATAGTGTCATAAGTGCTGCTTGGCTATCTGAAAAGATATGTATTCTAGCGCCTTTGATCCCCTTGCGGAGATTGTGTCTGGCGCAGATCTCAATGGCATGGATTTCAGCCTGAATCACAGTGGGATTCGTACACATAGGTACCGAAATCTTTGTGTTATGTCCAAAGACCCCAGCTCCAACTCCAGAGCCCATTTTCGAACCGTCGGTGAACCAGACCAGACTTCTAGGGTCCAGTGTTGGAGCACCATTGGGCCAATATTGGCGGTCCAATATTTCAACCTCGAATAACCTACCAAAGCAATGTTGCCTGACCACTATATCTGGTAAGTGCAGAACATGTCTCTTTTAGGGATTGAGTTGAGTATCTTTAAATGTCCCACAAGGTCACCTGGTTTATACTCATAATCTAGCTGCAGCCTGATGGCATATCTTGCAGCCATCTTCCTAATGAAGACTTGTTTGCCGTTATCCGCTGGAGAGTTTTTGCCCACCATGTACATATTTGCATTTGCACATTGTATTTATGTTGTTTTATTGGAAATTATACACAAGCTAAATTTTCTGTAATTTTTATAAGTTTCCATTTTAACAAAAATTTTTCCAGAAAAAACACTTTTCTAGTTACATTTTTTACTTAACAGTCTTAACAGCATAACTAAAAATTACTGCAACAATTTTTTTAAGGATGCACACTTTCCGAAATGCAATATAATAACAAATAGAAGCGGAAGTTCTTTATTATTTTGTCTTGAAAAGTGTGCGTCGTACAAAAATATATTTCTTAATACAATTATAGTACACATTTTTAATTATGTTTCAGATCATATAAAGAATAAGATTGTAAGAATACTATAAAATAAACAAATTGATTGGAAGAAAAAGTAATTGTGCATTCTTCTTCAAAATTACTTTAAATTTAAAAGAAAAAAATCAGATCGTGCATAATTTTCAAGAAAACTGCAGTTTACACGTTTTTGAAATTATTCTAGGATATTGAGCATTGAACATTTTCATTTCGATTTAAAACTTAATCAATGAGAGTGATGTGTATTTAAAAATGATAGAGCCCACACACAATGATAACCAAAACACCAAAACTGATATATGTATGTCACTAGTATGATTTGAACCCCTTACTAGATACACTTGCAAATTTAGAATTCAAATTTCTGTATCCGCTGTTTCAAATGCTATTTTTAAGTTAAAAAAATCGGATACTATTGATATTTTGTCGTGTATCTCAATTTTCAGCTTAGTAAGCACCAAATTTATTGAAGTAAGATATTTAATTGTCAGACTCGAGATAACTCTGAAGCTGATTGTAAACTAATTTATATATAATTATAAACTTATTGCATCATAACTGGACTTAAATCTTCCTTATTGTTTAATTTTTTAATTTTGATAGATCATTAGGAAGATACACTGAACATTTTCTGCCATGTTCCATCATGTTTATGACCAAATAGCGGCGAGCATACTACCACATATTTTTGGGATGAGGCTCCATACTGTTATCGAATATAAAGATTTCAAAAAATCATTTACAAGTATGTACTTCATCACAACTTGAAAGGATTCATTAAAAGTAATGGCATCATATCCATCAATTCGTCAAACGTCATTACGAGTATGTGTACATTTTCAAATTAAGTTTGACATTTTTCTCCAAAGGAAGAATAAGGCAATTGAAGTGTTTGATGCTCCCTTCAATCTCTGTGTCAAAAATCATTCATAATGAGAAAATGTCGAATTAAAATTAAAAAAGAAATAACACCGCAATCGAATTTGGTGCCCCCTTCCGGGAAATATTTTCTTATTAAAAAAATACCTACATGCCATTTGTTTTTCCACTGATGAGATTCACACGGAGTCTCTGTGTTACGAGTATGTCATTCAAATGTGAAATCAAAATCAGCACACACTTGAAATGGAACCATAATCTCATCCCACTTAATGGAAGTTCTAAAGACTGCTACAGATGCCAGATTCATCACCATCACCCATCAAGAGAAAAGCGATCCTTTTCATTCAAAAAATTTACATATTCAGATACACATCCCTAAGAAATGAGAATTCTTGGCAATAAGGAATCTTCACGCTTTTACTCTCTCATTGAATAGATTTTATTGTCCGGATATGACGCGGCGTGAATAACGATAAACTACATTTTTAACTGAAATCCCTCAATTTTTATCTATTATCCCGTTTAAGTGGATCTACATTCACCACCAATGACTTTAAAAGATTTTTATGATAATGTTTATGAAGAAGGAGGACGTAGACGAATGAAAGGATATTGGATAACCCTGCTTAGCTTGCTATCGACGCACAGGGATAGAGTGACTGTATTGGGATACAATTTGATACCAGTTGATTGTTGACGACTTGAACTCATGTTTGACACCTACTGGATTTGAAATTGAAAAATTTATTTTTAGGCTGTATGCCTTGTGCTTGGCATACATTCACTCTTCTCGATGTCGTCTTACGTTGAATGTAATTTTTGTTCGACAGTAATGGAATATTGTATATTCACAGGTGAAGAGATTTGCTTCTCTATTTTTTCAGAAAAAAATAACAATTTAATTCAAATATGTGCGTCCTTTGAAGTGGCTTAAGGAGATGAATGGAAGAATGCCTCTTTGTATGTGAGCTGCTTTTGTGATTTTGTCGGCAATTGCCTTATGGCGCGAACGATGACGAATGCTGATAACTAAGAATAATAATTATGTTCTTTTGGAAGTAAAAAGTTGTTGTAAGCCTTAGGTTCATTCTGTGTTTGTAGGCCACGAAAGAAAAGTCACAAACACGTATTCGATAAGTTTCTATGTTATCTGACTTGTGCAGAAGTAATACACTTGTGAAATAAGGTTTCATTGTTCTTATTGTATTTGTTTTGTGTCATCCCTAAGGTAACTTGCTATTGTTTACTTTAAAAGTAATCCGTTTCGAGGTGTACGTAAGTCATTAGAGATGAGCCTAAAGATACTGACATTTCTATTGTTATTACTTTCGGATGTAAACAAAAGTAAGCGTTCGGATACTTATCCCCAATAAATGCTTTTGAGAATTATTTTCGTTTTAATTGGAATTGTCAGGGAATAGTTTTTTTCTGTGAGTTGTAAACTAGGGTAGCTCTTAGTTTTTTATTTTTTTTTTTATATTTTTTGCGCGCACTCAAGTGTTTATACTTCAGAGAAACTCCGGGGGTGGCGTCCAGATAACTGGGGAAATTTTTGTTATTTTTTGTTTTTGCTTCTGATTCACAGTATTTTTTTCGCGACCACCGACGTTATGGGCATATCTCTCATCCAACAGAGCGAACCATTTTTCCAGCCATATGATCAAGCTACTGGCAGTGTTATGCCTTTGCAGTCGATCGGACTGACTTTATATATTTCATGAGAAATAAATAAATACTTGCTGACATTAGGATTTGAACCACAAATCATTAGCGCGGCAATTGACGATGTTGCCACTACACCATTGCCACCCCCAATTAACGTTAAGATAGTTTTATTAAGGCGTTTTTAGATCTTTAGGTATCAGATTGAGAGGTTTCTTTTACTGAATAAGCATCTACATCACTACAAGGATTTTCTAGAATAAACAAAAAATAACTTCGAACACCATCCATGTACGGCAAGATTCGGATAAGAACTTTGGCTGACCAAACGTATAGCAAAGTCAAACCTTTTTCAGACATGTTCACAGCTGGTTAAGATTCTCAACAGGTATTCAGACCAAAGCAGACCTAAATGCAAAGAAAGTTTTTCAGTGAAGTAAATTTAAGTCCCCTGGCAAATGATTTACGGTGGTCTTTCTAAGCCTTACGAGCTCCTTCAAACTTGTTGCGACAAATAAAAAATAATAATATTTATCACTAGCTGAATTACCCAGCTTCGCACGGAGTATGAAGATGGTATATTACTCGGCTTTGCTACTGTTGAAAAATAAAGCGGCCTCAAAAGGAGGGCTTTACCATACATTTCGTGTAGACGATTTGTAGAACGTGCCTTCAATGTATTCATATTTGCTAAAGCCGGTTCTTTCGAGTTGCTTAGAAAATAACAGAAAAAAAAAATGTGTTTTTCTATAAGTGGACGTGGGAGTGGGCGAAAATCTTTAACATATAGATAAGATATGGTGGCCGTCTTCTGGACGAGCCTTACCACAACATCCGGGCGAAGCGCATAATTTTTGGAGTACGGGCCATTAATTCTTCCGTAATTTGGAAATGTGAGTAGTAATTTTCCTCATATTTTGACTCATCGGACTGAAACTGTAGACCTGTTTAACAGGCAAAGATAGATTACATACTACCTTGATCAAAAATTTCCCGGAATAAAAACCGTGTGGATGGGATCCTTCCGATTTGAGTTCTGTTTTCTTTGTTAAGTTGGTACATCTGTTATTGATATTCCCTCTAAATCTTAGCGTCATAGCTTGATATTTGCAAAAGTTACGTAGCCAAGAGTACATCTATCTCTGTGTGTGTTGACGATTTTTTACAATTTCAGAAATGGATTTAAATTTGCAACAACGAACTTGTATTAAATTTTGCGTAAAAAACGGATTTAATGGTGCGCGAACGTTGGAAATGTTGGAAAAGTGTTTCGGCAACGATTCTCTAAAGAAAACGGTCGTTTACCAGTGGCACGAGCGGTTCAAAAGTGGTCGTGAGTCAATCGAAGATGATGAACGCAGTGGCAGACCCTCGACATCGAAAACCGACCAAAACATTGATAAAGTAAAAGAAATGTTGGTCAATAACCGCAAATTAACCATCAGAGAGATAGCGGAAGACTTGAACATTGCCTATGGATCCGTCCAAGACATTTTGGTTAATGATTTGATATTTCGTCGTGTAGCAGCAAAGTTGATGTCAAAAGACCTCAATTTCATGCAAAAAAGAGGCCGTGTTGACGTCGCAAAAGACATGATTTACGAGGCTGAGTCCGATCCCACATTCATCAAAAGGATCATTACTGGAGACGAGACGTGGGTTTATGAGTACGACACAATCCAGACATCAGGCAAGTGAATGGCGTTCACCAAATGAGCCGAGACCAAAAAAACCACGTCGTTTTCAGTCAAAAAAGAAGGCAATGCTCACGGTTTTCATGGATTACAACGGTGTAGTGCATCATGAATTTTTGCCAGAAGGCCAGATAGTAAACAAAGAGTATTATTTGGGCGTTATGAGACGTTTGCGCGAAGCAATTCGCCGAAAGAGACCAGAATTGTGGGCAGAAAACTCGTGGATTTTGCACCATGAAAACGCACCGTCGCACAGTGCCATCATTATTCGTAATTTTTTGACGAGAAATGCAACAAATACCATTCAACAGCCACCGAATTCACCTGATTTGGCTCCCTGCGACTTCTTTCTGTTCAATAGAGTTAAAAAACCATTACGGGGAACGCGTTTCAGGAAGTAATGGAAAAATCGCAGGAAGCACTGATGGACATACCGAAAACCGAATATAAAAAATGTTTCGAAGATTGGATCAAGCGCTGGCATAAGTGTGTTGCAGTCGATGGGGATTACTTTGAAGGGGACAATACAGATTTAGATGAATAAACTTGTATTTTTAATTTTCTGAATAAATTCCGGGAACTTTTTGATCAAGGTGGTAAGTTTGCGCTCATCAGAGCAAATTTTAAGCTCCTACCCTCTGCAAAAGTAGTGCTTTATTAAAACCTCAAGTAAAAGAGCTACAATCAACGCATAATTAAAAAAAATCCTATTCCCTACTTCGTGTCACAATGCTGGCCTCCACATAGTGTAACACAGCTGACTTACTTACTTACTCAAATGCAAGCACCACCAATTCGGAAAATCGATGGAATCTGGGCCAAGAGCGACAAAGAAAAGGCAGAACTTTTTGCTTTGCACTTAGAAGAAACGTTTAAGCCGTTCGACGGCTCTTCGTTAACGCCCGACTCCCCAGTCACGACATCTGACAACTTTAAAGTAAAAAAAGTTGCATTGATTGAACTGAGGGAAGTGATTAAAAATTTAAAGACAAAAAAAGCTCCGGGTTACGAATTGATAACGGCGCAGGTAGTCAAGGAATTGCCGAATATAGCTATTATCAAACTGCTCTATTTGATCAACGCTTCGTTCAGATTGCTTTATGTTCCGAGGCAATGCAAAGTCGCCGAGATTATAATGGTCCCGAAACCAGGCAAACCGCTAAATGAGAAGAAATCATATCGGCCTATTTCCCTATTGCCGGTTATCTCAAAAATATTCGAAAAACTTCTTTCCAAACATCTACAGCCCGTAATCGACGAAAGACGTCTCATTCCTGACCATCAGTTTGGATTTAGAATTAAACATTCTACAATTGACCAAGTCCACAAAATTACTGACGTGATTGAGAAAGCTCTGGAAGAAAAAAAGATTTGTTGTGGTGTATTTCTTGACGTCTCACAAGCTTTCGATAAGGTTTGGCACGAAGGCTTGGAATATAAATTGCAACGACTACTGCCACGGCAACTCTTTTTAATCTTACGATCCTACCTCACCGAGAGACTCTTTCGTGTTAAGCACGGACACGATTATTCTGACTTCAAGGAGATTGCAGCCGGAGTCCCGCAAGGAAGTGTCCTTGGACCACTTCTATATGTACTCTACACGCTTGACATCCCGCAAGAAAGAAACTGTGTCGTCGCCACGTTTGCGGACGATACGGCGATATTGACAACGGGAGATACCATTGAAGCAGCAACCGGAAAGCTTCAACATGCTATTAATAAAGTCCACGCTTGGACGAATTCTTGGCGTATTGTGCTGAACGAAAGCAAATCTACTCACGTCAACTTTACGTACAAAAAAGTGGATAGATTGCCTGTATATCTAAACTCGGCTCAAATACCATACGCAAACGAAGCAAAATATCTAGGAATGACTCTAGATGTCTAGGAATGACTCTAGATGTCAAGCTCAAATGGAAATCGCACGTGAAAAAGAAACGCGATGAACTTCAAAACAAATACCGACATATGTACAGGCTACTCGGAAAACATTCGAAGTTGAGCCTACATAACAAACTGCTTATCTATAAGCAAGTGCTAAAGCAAGTGTGGACGTATGGTATACAACTATGGGGTTGTACCAAGAAAAGCAATAGAAACATCATACAAACTTTCGAAAATAAAGTTCTTAGAACGATCGTTAACGCACCGTGGTATGTACGTAACGAAGATATTCATCGGGATCTGGGAATTCCCAGCGTCTTCGAAGAGATAAGAAAATTTGCGCGTAAACACAAAGATCGTGTTCACGGCCATTGTAACCGTACTGTCACTCAACTACTTGACGCGAACAATTCAATTCGTCGTCTTCAAAGGACAAAACTTTTTGACCTCGCGTCATAGCATATGAAGGTCGTGAAAAAGGCAGGAACTTTCGTTGGAATTTAACCTGTCTAAAGTGCTACATTTATTTTTAATCACATACGATCATCCTTTTCTAGAATAACGATTCTCGTAAGCGAAAATAAAACTACTGGATAAGCACTGGCTTAGTTGTAGTATTAATTTTGAGGAGAGGTGTTTTTTTAGTGAGTAAAAATCTCACACTACGATAAGCACGCACGCCTTATGGTGTCTTTGGAAGATTTTGCACCTGCTCTCGGCAAAAAAAAAAAAAAAAAAACTTACTTAGATGGTACTACAGTTCGGGGTGAACCTGAGGCTCAACCAATAAGCCTCTCCATTTAGCTCGGTCTTTAGCTAATTGCCTCCAGTTGCGCACTCCAAGTTAGTCGAGGTCCCCTTGAATTTGTGTGCACCACCTACGGCGAGAAACCCCTCTACTACGTCGTCCCTCCGGGTTAAATCCGAAGACTTTGCGGACCGGATCGTTGGTGTCCATTCGCTCTACTTGTCCTAGCCATCTCAAACACCCAATACGCAGTTTTTTGACTAGGTCGATGTCACTGTACAGCTCGTATAGTTCGTCATTGAATCTGCTCTTCAAAACCCGTCAGCGCAAATGGGTCCGAATATCGTACAAACATTTTTTTTCTCCCGAAGCGACCAAAGATATCTTCATCTGCTTTTACTAAAATTCATGTTTTAGCGCCATAAGGCAGGACTGGGATGGTCTTGTATAGAGTCTCCTTAGTTATTCGAGAAAAGGCTTTAATATTGAATTGCCTTATAAGCGGAAAAAAAACAGCGATTGGCAAGAGTTATTCTTCGCTTTATTTCTACGCTGGTGTCGTTTTCAGAATTTATAGCAGAACCAAGATAGACAAGGTCCCTTACTACCTCGAAGTTGCAGCTGCCCACCGTGACGTGCTGTTCAATTCGTCAGCGCTGATTATCCTTTCTTGTTGAATTTTCTTTCGTTTATCGCTTCACATATTTTAGCCGCCTCTGCTTCAATGCTTGCAAACGCATCGGTGACAGCCCGCTGAGTTCTGTATAAAGTTCCATATATCAATATCGTAGGCATATGCAAGCAGTTGTACGGACTTTTGATAGAGTGTGCCTCTGGTGTTTGCTTGTAAGTTCCGCACAATCCGTTCAAGTACAAAGTTAGAGAAGTCTCGTGTCGGCGCGTCACCTTGTCTAAAACCGTTTATGACATAAAAGGTCTCGGTGAGGTCATTACCCACCTTGATGGAGCAGTGAACATTCTCTATTGTCATCCTGCCCAGACGAACAAGTTTAGCAGGGATGTCATAACTAGATATGGCTCTATATAGCGCTTCTCTATAGATGCTGTCATAGCTGGCCTTGAAATCGAGAAAGAGATGCCGAGTATTGGTTTTCTGCAGGATCTGCCGAAGTGTGAAGATTTGATCGATGGTGGACTTTCCTGGCGTGAAACCGCACTGATAGATGCCGATCAGGCAGTTGATAAAAGGTTTCATGCGTTTCATGCACAATATCGCAGAAAAGATCGTATATGCAATATTGAGGAGACTGATGCCTCTATAATTGGCGCAATTGAGGGGGTCTCCTTTCTGTGGATCGGACAAACGATGCTGAAATTCCTTTCATCAGGCATACACTCGTCTGACCAAATTTTAGAGATGAGCGGGCTTATGTCCTCTATCAATCCATCACCAGCTGCCTTCAAAAACCGAGCCGTTAGGTACGACGTCAGGTCCAGCAGCCTTTTTAGATTTCAGCTTGGATATTGCTATCCTCACTTCGCTTTGGTCAGGTGGATGAACATTTTGGTTTTCATCGTCTATGTTGAATGGTTCATTCTGTTTGACAGCGTGATATTGGTTTTTGTCACCGTTATACAGTCTGCAGAAGTAGTTTTTCCATATTTTTTGCACCGACTGTGATTGCACTATGAGGTTTCCATTTTCATCTCTATATTTGTCTGTACGAGTTTTGTTTCTCTGACACGTTCTTTTACCTTTTGGTGAAACTTCCGTACATTGTTCCTGAAGTATAAACTCTCGATATTCTCGAACGCGCGCTTCTCATGCGCTTTCTTCATTCTTCTTTTGGAGAAGCCGATGTTCTTCCCGTCTCTTTTGCTCGTAGAACTCACGACCAGCTCTCGTCTTTCGTTGCAGAGCCTCTTTGTATGCCTCTGATTTTGCTGCATGCACTCGCCGGCACTTTTCATTAAACCAGGGATTTCGCTGTGTTGGTCGGGCAAGGTGGTAGCGTTGCCACTGGCCTTGGGCACTTGATGCTGACGGTGCGCGTAGGGGTGATCAAGAGATTTCGAGACATGCGATCAGCGAAGACTCTGGCGGTCTCTTGCGATTTTGCTAAAGCTTTGTTTCTCAGCTTGGGATATCCGCTTTCGTACCTGGGCTATAACAAGGTAATGATCGAAGTCTATGTTGGCAGCTCGGAAGGTCCGGACATTCAGAATACTGGAGACATGTCTTGCGTCGATCGCAATTTGATCAATTTGGTTGATCGTTACATGATCATTAGACTACCATGTCTGCTTGTGAATATTGAGATGAGAAAACCATGTTCTTCCTGTAGTGACGTTTCGCTCCACATCTAGATGATGTTTACCCTATCAAAGAGGTCCTCCTTTCATATTTTGTCGTATTTAGGGTATTTAGGACATTGCTTGTATGTTTTGTCGAGGAGCTCTCAGAAACACTCTTTGGTGGCATGGTTCTTTTTTCCCGTGGGGGCATGAGTACATTCCAGGCTAATGTTAGCAAATTTAGCCTTGATCCGAATTGTCATCTCGCTCACGTGTCAGAAGCTTAAGAGTTCTTGTCCAAGTCTGGCACGTCCGCATCCAAATAACAGCTGCTTGTTGTATCAATCAATCAGCAATCACCGTGGTAGATGTCCCATTCCTAGATGGCAGTTATATCTACTTTATAGCAGTCTAGGGTCTCTGCTAATTGTTCGGCTGCGTGTGGTCTGTTGAGGGTCCGAAGGTCGTTGTCCTTATTTCGTTTGCTAAGATCGTCATCAGTTGAATCGTCCTTGTCCGAGGCCTGTGGTAGGGAAGTTACCCTGACGGCACAACCCCCAACCTGGAGGGCCAGTTCCTTTTGTTATACCCCTTGGACAAGGGGCCGGGTATACCGGTGCCAGCAGTCCACTACGGGAGTATGAATGCTGTCATTGGCCCATTATGGGGTCCTGCGCCACCATCTCTGTTCCAAGGTCCTGACTAACATTGAAAATTCCTCGCCGACCTGTGATTCGCATATGTCGAAGCAGCTCGCCCAAGGTGTTCACTAAGTGCAACGTAACTGGAACTGCAGACGCCACGCCAGGGTACTAGGGGTCACCACGTGAAGGTTGAGAATATGAGTTGGTAGGTCTAGGCTAAGTAAAAACGCTTGTGTTTTCATATAATCGCATGCACTACCGTTTGCTCACCTAATAGAGCTGATGGATAAATCATTAATTAAGTACAGTTGGGATAATAAATGTTAACAATGTGCTAGCATTAAGTTTATAACTTCGAAAGTAGTGACTTAACGTAAAAACTGTCATAAAGTGCTTAAATAAAACTCTTTTTGAGACAACATTTACAACACAACTTAGAGATTACGGGTTTCTGTGACAATTTAATTTACTTTGAACCACTAGAAAGACTTTGATAATATTACAGTTTAACTCTTTTAATGCAATTGCATGAAGTAAGTTGGAAATAAATGCTAAGTCTATGGATGATGTCCGAACTAGCGGAGAGGAATTTGCTTTAATTTTTGTATTTGGGTTTGAATTGAATTATTTATTTTGAACACGTCTTGAGTTACTCTTTGTGTATCATTAAATCATTTAATTTTGTTACTAGAAAACTTTAATGCATATGGTTGGTAATTAAGCCACTCAGTATCTGAACTTATTTACTACTACACTATGTCATGTTTAATACATTAAAATCGTCGTTGGTAAAAGAAATATAATAGATGAACATAGGGATATACTGCCGTGTTAAGTTGAATTGATGTATCTGCATTTTTGCCATTTCGAGATAAATGCGGTTTTCTGTATTTATCTGCAACCTTTTTATGTTTTGACCAATGTCTTTCATAAGTAGTAAAAGTTTTGAATAAGAGTAAAATAATAACCATCCCAAAGATGCCAAAAGTTGCCCTAACTCCTAAACACCAAAAATGTAGATACGTCGTTTCAACTTAACACGGCAGTATACAAATTAGCCAAGTCGCAAAAAACATAATAACAACCTTCACAAAGAAGATTTATTACATATACGTATACGTATACGAGCACGTGAGCATCTATTGATCATGTATAAATATAATATTTTCTAACTTACTGCTTCTAAGTGCTACTCAATGCCTCTACAAGAGGACAAGGACAAGAAAATACACCTTCGCGATGCACTTTAATTACTAATTTACGTAAAGTGCGGTTTGTTTGCAAAGAAACTTCTCCTCAGGTAAGAGCTTGACGGATTCTTGCACCTCGTGTGGGAACTACCTGCCTGTATTGTGATGGCAAACCTCTTTGTCTTGGATATAAAAAGTTCTCCTCTTTCTCTGTAATAATGAATCCGGATATTTCCGATTTCCTCTTTAATTAATTAGTTTCCTACGATTATTGATTGTATTGCATTGAATAATGGGTTCTCTGGAAACGCTGAATGGACTATAGAAGTCATTTTTTTGCTTCCAGTCTCCTGTTTCCCATTCTGAAGTGAAACTATATTTTTAAAGGAGGTGGCTGCCACATTGTAAGAAAAGTTTCACACAAAGTTCTTCCATAAACTTATCATTGATGCTTTTAAGATATTGTGAAATCAATTTATTGATTTTGTGCCTTACGAGAGGAAGTGATTCAAGGAAAGGAAAGAATATCCAGAGATCGATTGTACAGTGTTAATTTGATACGTTTGTTGAGTAGAAGATTGTTTATATTATGATAAGTCGCAGTTGCATCCATTAAATTTAAGTGATAGGACTGCACACCTCCTAGAGTAAACAAAGACGCGCCTGAAAAATTGACTTTGATTCAGAACCGAATGCAAAAATCACAAGAACTATACCCGAGTAAGGGCCAATTTTTCAACTGTGGGATAAAAAGTTTGATTGTTAACTAATGATTAAATTTACTCCGCTTATTATCTACTAGATGAGCAGAGTGAGTTTTTTCGAGTAGCTACTGTACGACTAATAAAAAATATGGATTTAACACCTTGCTCAAAAAGTTCCCGGATTTTTACCCAGAAAATTAAAAATACAAGTTTATTCATCTAAATCTATATTGTCCCCTTCAAAGTAATCCCCATCGACTGCAACACACTTATGCCAGCGCTTGATCCAATCTTCGAAACATTTTTTATATTCGGTTTTCGGTATGTCCATCAGTGCTTCCTGCGATTTTTCCATTACTTCCTGAAACGCGTTCCCCGTAATGGTTTTTTAACTTGATTGAACAGAAAGAAGTCACAGGGAGCCAAATCAGGTGAATTCGGTGGCTGTTGGATGGTATTTGTTGCATTTCTCGTCAAAAAATCATGTCTTTTGCGACGTCAACACGGCCTCTTTTTGCATTAAATTGAGGTCTTTTGGCACCAACTTTGCTGCTACACGACGAAAACCCAAATCATTAACCAAAATGTCTTGGACGGATCCATAGGCAATGTTCAAGTCTTCCGCTATCTCTCTGATGGTTAATTTGCGGTTATTGACCAACATTTCTTTTACTTTATCAATGTTTTGGTCGGTTTTCGATGTCGAGGGTCTGCCACTGCGTTCATCATCTTCGATTGACTCACGACCACTTTTGAACCGCTCGTGCCACTGGTAAACGACCGTTTTCTTTAGAGAATCGTTGCTGAAACACTTTTCCAACATTTCCAACGTTCGCGCACCATTAAATCCGTTTTTTACGCAAAATTTAATACAAGTTCGTTGTTGCAAATTTAAATCCATCTCTGAAATTGTAAAAAATCGTCAACACACACAGAGATAGATGTACTCTTGGCTACGTAACTTTTGCAAATGTCAAGCTATCACGCTAAGATTTAGAGGGAATATCAACAACAAATGTACCAACTTAACAAAGAAAACAGAACTCAAATCGGATGGGAGCGCCATACGGTTTTTATTCCGGGAACTTTTTGATCAAGGTGGTATGTCTCATTTGAAGAATTGGCCATAAGTGTCAAAACCATACGCTTAGATATATACAGTTTTTCTTACACTTCTCTCCATTTCGAATTTACATCGTGTAATGAAAAGAACCGCGGAAGTTAATACTAGTAAACTGGTCCAAAACTCAGTTCTTCCTCAACTAGAATTTGTTAAATCAGACATAGCACTTGACTTCAAACGACTAGCAGACGAAAGATGAAGAGCACTATCAGCATGCCGCGCCCACAGAAACATCTGGACAAAACACGACAATATGAAAACCAAGCTCATCTTCACTCAAAGTAGACAAAACTTGGCGCTTTTCATAGGAATCATTACCGGCCACAACCTATGGCGGCTAAGTACAGACGAACTTTGCAGAGGCTGCGGCAATACGGACGCATAGGTGCATATGGATCACTTCCTATGCAAATGCCCTAGTCTCTGCAACACCAGAAAGATGACCCTCGGAGAGTACTTCTTCAATCATATGTGCGACCTGTCCCATTAAGCCACCAACCACCATCCTGAAATTCATAATTTCTTCAGGATGGTTTCGAGGAGCCCGCTCCAACACCACAGAGCTCTAGCTAATTTGTTTCTTTTTTCTAACTTTTCAGTGTTTCAGCCAGGAGTTTCCACATCAGGGGACTACAATGGATCCTTTTGAGATCCGAGTGCAGGTGCATCAGGTCGATGCAGCTAACCCCTTTAACCTACCCTAATACTAGCAAGAAAAATATAAAAAAAAAAGATGTTCTTCCAAGAGTGGTTCAAAGCCTTATCACGATATTGCCTCTTACATAACAGGAAACTTTACATTAACTTCTCCTTGATGTCAAAATTTGAATAAATGTGTTTTGAACTCATACATGAACATGCGTCGCTCCTTTACAAGTCATCCATCCATGAAAGACGAACTCCCAATATTGTAACAACGTTTACGACAAATGCCGCCGGTGAAACTAAAATGATAAAAGGAATACATTTTACCCTTATTTTTGGCAGACTCACTGTGTCAGACAGATGGTTTACCAATTGATGTCAGTTACATACGAGTATATTCAGTGAGGTAATAACTTAAATTCAAAATCATTCTTCCTTTGTTACAATTAAAGATCTCTTACATCACTCGAATTGGGTTACTTAAACATCCATTATCCTTAAAAAAAAATTACCTAAGACTGTCTTTTCCCTTTAGCCTCAAAGATTAATTGGATTACTTTTTTCTTTTAAAACAACGTAAAAAGGAAACTTTGCATTAAACACCCGCCACCATGAGTTGAGTTTTCCCTAAATCAGTGTAAGGACGTGTCAACAAGAAAAAAATAAAAAAATAAAAAAGAGAACAATCAACTTTTGGGTCTATTTTCAAATCTGTAGGCGTTTATTCGCTCAATTTTGTCGGAGGGGGGGAACATTAAATTTCACGCACAATTAAATATCCTTTTCACACCCCTTGTATCATGGCATGACCAGAGGGTAACCACTGCTCGTTGTAAATTTCTTCCTCTCGATTGCCGCTAAAGAGCCATTATGCTATCGACAGAAGCTTCCGAAAAATTAAACTAATTCCATTTACAATGTTGCTGGCGCGCTTTCCGTCGAATTAGTGGTTTACGGGGGAGTTCAACAACACTGGTTGCTGGTGATGTTGAGTTTGACAATCTGACATTTGTTTTAATTAGATTCGACCTTCTCGCCCAGCTAGTGGAGAGTGAGTGTTAGTTTTGAGATATTACTTGGTTTTTCTATTAGTTAATCTGGTGTGTTAAACACATGGGAAAACAGTGGAATTGATATTAATGAGTTCTTGGTTGGTGTAATGGCACAGTGGTGATTTGATTAATTGCTGAATGAAGAGGGAAGTTTTGTTTCTTAAAATCAATGCACGCAGGGATTGTAACCAGGGCTAATATATGAAACGCAATTGCAGTATAATCCTTTAGAATAATTCATAGTTCATTGCTCTAGTTGACATTTTAGATTTAGAGCAAAATTTCAGCAAGAAGACAGATTTTTGTTGAATTCCTTATAAAACATCTCCAATTTCTTTTAACTATTACTACCCCTACACTACGAGTATAGGTTAGGTTAGGTTAGGTTGAAGTGGCTGCCAGCTTACGCCATCACACTTAGACCAGAGATAGGTCCTTTGTGATATCACGTGGATCATGTAATCACAATCTTCTCGTTATAACTTCTGATGAAGCGAAGTAGGCGTCTAATATCGACCTATGTTTATCAAATCGCCTAAATCATTTTAATAGAAGGAGCCTAAGTGAAGCTTCCTTCTGTGAGAGAGAGCTGGGCATGTACAAAAAAGCTGATGAATGGTTTCTTCCTCTTCTTCGCCAATACAGCTCTTACAAAAATCTGTTTTGCCGCTAGACATATTGGTTCACTTGACCACCTAAGATTTGTCCTTTCGAGAGCATCCAGCTTAAATTTTAGTTTCCAAGTAGCGATCGGTATACCTAGAGTATCCGTATTTGGAAGAATGGGTATAGTTGTTCCTATTCCGGCAAGTTCATCAGCCTTACAATTCCCTGGAATGTCCCTATGGCCTGGCGCCCAACACAGGTAAATATTGAAATGCTCCGCCATCTATGTGAGAGGCTATCGGTAATCTGGAGCTACTAAAGAAGTTATAGAGATCGATTCCAACGATTTGATTGCTGCTTGGCTGTCTGAAAAGATGCAGATATCTTTAGCAGATATCATGTTCTTTTTTAGCCAAGATATGACTTCCTTAATCGCCAATATTTCCGCCTGGAACACGCTACAATGATTTGGAAAACAGAAGGAGAGTTATGTAAGAGAAAACACCTCCACCAACTCCGTCCATAGTTTTTGAGCCGTCGTCGGTATAAAAATTAACCGACTCTTCTTCTTCTGGGTATGCTTTTTTCTCCCAGAATGAACTGGATGGAATAGTAAAAAAGAACATTTTTATCAAAGTTAAGGCGGGAGTAGTTAAGTCCGTGTTTTCGAGAGAGACTATGAAATTAATTAGAATAGAGGCGTAGCCAAACTCTTTTATTGACCACTGTGACGTTTATTTTATTTATTATTTTATAATTGGATACTCCTTTTTTTCGAATGCATATCCTTTTTGATTTGAGTTCTTTATTTGGTACATTTTCGGTCCTTTTTTTCAGCCTGAAAAAAAGTATATAAAAGAAACACAACTCCAACCGTACGTATTGTCTACAACAAACGCATCAATTCATTATAAAGGACTTCTGTCACCTGAAATTTTCCTAGCTGGTCGGAAATAAGACTGTCCATGAAAAAAATTTCCGAAAAACTTCGTTTGATGAGTACAAACATTCTTAGAATGTACTTGATCATTCATTCATTCATTCATTTTCAATGGCCCGCTAATCCTTCATGAGGGTCGCGGGGGTAGGATGCTCAGGTGTACTCTCCATCCTTCTCGATCCTTCGCCATTGACTCCAATTCATCAGGAGGAATCCCTAAGCGGCTCCAGGAGAGATGTCGGACTTGATCCAACCATCTATTTCTAGGCCTTCCGCGAAGTCGCCTACCTGATGGCACGGCAACCACGGCGCGTCTTGGAAGCCGGTCTGGGGGCATACGCACTTCGTGACCAAACCATCGAAGCATAGATCGTTCCGTTCGGAGAAGTAGCTGCTCAACGTTGAGCGCCTCGCGTTTTCTGGTGTTGCGCACTCGATCCCTACGAGTTATTCCAACAACACCGCGAAGGAACCTCATTTCGGCAGCTTGTATCCGCGATCTTGATCAGTGCAACTATATTAAAAATGACTGCACTGAAGAATTCACCAAGTGGAATTCCGAAAATTTGTCTACTGTTGAAAATTGGGTGAAAGTCTTCCAACATATGGACGCTCAACACGTGCCTTTCGTCGAATTTTCTCAAATCATTGAGTTCGTCATTTGCTTCCCTGGTTCTTCAGCTCCGGTTAAACGTGTGTCTTCACAAGCGAAGAACGTTTGGAAAAAGGTGAGCTCAGCTCTTCAGATATCGACGCCGAAAGCTATTTCAACTGTGAAAATCAATTTGGAATTTACGTGCATCGGCTTCTATAATTTTATCAAAACTCAACCGGAGTTGCTACGAAAAATTGCGAGCAAGGAGAAGTACAATTTCAAATCAAGAGAAGGTCAAGCCGAGAGAAGTCCGGGCGTAATGTCAACAATGTCAGTTGATGTGAATGAAAGTGGATAAATTGTTTCGATTTCTATTTTTAATTCATTTTTGAACTTAAACTTTGATGTTACACAAATTTTCGACTGAAATACATGTTTTCAACGCAGCTTTTAATATACTTTTTTTTTGAAAATGAAATATCATTTTTTCGCCCAAAAAGGGTTGGTAGGACTAGGCATGAAGTATTTGATAAGGTCTTAGCACTAAATGAAAATTTAAAAATTCATGGAACAGTATTTATGCACATCGAACTAAACAGTCACAGGGGTGGATTAAGTAGTGTAAATATAGCTTGATTGCGTTTTCGACTTGTAGCTCGTATTTGCAAGAAATTTGAAAAGAGCTAAATATTTGGAGTGACCGAATAATTCCATGATTCGGTTTATGCTAAATAGTCCCCACGTATCATAGATAAAGGCATGCACCGAAACGGATGTGTTATCTAGCCACTGTGATAATGTAAGAGTGCCTATTCAATTTTATATCTCTTGCCGTGTTATTAATTGATTTATTCGGTTTTTCTAGACAAGCGTGTCATTAATAACCTAAAGCTGATAAGCTTATCTATAATAATGGCTGAATGAGCATTATTTACCCCACGGTTCAAGCGAGTAATATTTCAAAAGCATATTACAGATACTGGCTATTTATTTAAGCAACATCCTGTTTCCTTCACTATATGATTTGAGTTACTTCTAATATATAAAGCCGACTCATTATATTTGGCATGTGTGATGTAAAGCGGGAATACCATTCCATAACATTCACATATAAAATCAAAATTGTAATACTGCTCGTTGAACGACACGCGTACTAAAAGCTATTTGAATTTTTACAGAATCATTAAGTGTTTTGGTAAACTCTTATTATATAGGTATATCTTATAGGTGTCCTTGCATTCTTCAACTAACGACAGCTATCTAAATTGATGAAAATAGTAAGAAACATACAATCACTGAGTTTTGAAAAATAGTCTACCTCTCAGGTTAATAGTTGGTTGGATATTTTTAATACTATATCACTTAGGCCTGACTCCCATCCAAGAAAGGTTGACTTATAGATGAAAATGATGGCTCTCGCCTTAATAAGTCGTTTTTTAGCTATACTACTTATCATGTGAATTCGATTAACTTCTAACCATTCATCCTATCCAACAGGAATTCTAATAAGCTTAAGGCACAGCATATAGTTTTTGAGCATGTAGCAGCAGGGCTCTGGTTTTCGGTATTATGCAGGCAGTCGAAGAACTCTCTCACCACCCAATTAAACTGGACATTACACAAAAAAACCATCGAACCTCCAGTATAAAGACCAAGTACTCGCAGATGCCAGCAAATTTGGTCTGCGTAACTGGAAGCAGCCCGTGGATCAACGAGGATGAAAGGATGCTGTGTCTCAGGTAGAAACTCTACGTGGATCGGAAGTCCATTAAGAAGAAGGAGAAGAAATACCTAATACGATCGTATTTACATACAGTAATGGAGGAAATTAAAGCAATTATTTATAGGAAAGCATGCCTTAATAAAAACTCCTAAACATAGAGCTAGAATTCATGTGTATAACCGTATATTGCTTTATAATTTTATGTATCCTGAAGATAAAGTAAATCTTGGAAATAACTCCATTTATTTGTTTCTTTTTTCAACTACTGAGCTTAGGTAGGTAGGTAGAAGTGGTTGTGTCAGCGAACCATGCCGACACTTAATTAGCGCAGAAGCGCCGTTTTAATACCACAACTCAAGTGACCTAATGGATGTAACAAGGACGTTAACTACTAGGGAAAAGAAGAAGGAAAAGGGGTAGGGATTATTCAAATCCACCCCGTTACATTGAGGAAGCTGATAATATCCCCAATGCTAGTCTCCACTAGCTCTATAAGGTTGTCGAAAAAGAGTTTACCTAAGGTGCGCTGTCTGGTTTTGCCTAACTGGCTGAACACAATGCATGCCGCGGTAGCGTAGTACGTAGAGCTGTCAAATGGTGTGGCGCTGCACTCACAAAATTCGCCCACAATGGTGTAGCGCGTAGTAATGTCAAATAATGCCAGCTGATTAAAATTGTGTTTTTCTTTTTGAGTGTTATTGAGATTTGATTATTTTTGTGAGATTATTGTGCTATAATAATACAATAAAAATAATAAGAAATGGATAAATTTATTTTCCTTTCACTAGCAAAATAATTTTTTCCACGGCGTGCCCTTCCATTTTGAGTGTAACGAATATTTCAAATTTATTGCGCTACTGTTGAACTCAGTTCAAGAATCCACCACGAAAACATCGTATAGAAAACCAAAACAGTCTTCAATAGTCGCCAATTTCTCTATCTGTCACTTGTGGCTCTGCACAAGTTAAAAGTAAACCAACTTCGTACTACACCACTGCTACCGCCACGCCGCAGCTACCTCATTGTGGGCGCTCTAGTGAGTTCCCATATATTTTAACTCTGTGACAGGTCGTACTACGCTACCGCGGCGCGGCCGCTGCATGCATTGTGTTCGGCCAGTAAAGCGTGACACTTGCAGAGGAAGTGTAAGATTGTTTCTATCTCGTTAGCAGTATTACAGCTGCGACAGTGTGCATTAAATGCAATGCCTATTCTGGCCGCATGAACCCCGATGGGCCAGTGGCAAGTACTAACTGCCAGAACTCTTGCGATATCTGCACGGTTTCTGTTTAGTAGATCTTGCGTTCTTTTCCGGGAGTATTTGGGCCACATCTGCCTGGAGATGACACAGTTCCGCACCCCCTGCCATCTACTATCAGCCTTTAGCAGTTAGTGCGCGAAGATGCCTCCCTTAAGGAGCCCCAACGGGACGTTCACCTCCTTTGCTAGGGAAGGATCAAGGTCAGATCCTTGCCTCGCGAGTTCATCAGCTCGCTCATTCCCCTCAATGTTGCTGTGACCCGGAACCCAAAGGAGACAGATCCTTAGCCGGTGACCAAAGGAGACAGATCCTTAGCCGGTGACCAAGCGAGGCGAATTCTTTTTTGCACTGTTATACTAGCCTTGAGGATGTAGTGGCAGATACTACAGCCTTGATAGCCGCCTGGCTGTCAATGAGGATGGCAATGGTATTTAGGGGTGTAGAGGTTTGCTTAAGTAGACAAGAGGCCTCACGTACAGCAAAAACTTCCGCCTGGAAGACACTGTATGAATCAGGAACCCGGTAAGACCTGGAAATATTGGGAGAATCAGAGAATATCCCCGCTCCTACCCCGCAGTCCATTTTTGAACCGTCGGTGAAAATTGTTGATTCGAACTCATTTGTCAGTACGCCAGTTTCCCATTCCGCCTTAGTTGGGAATCTGACCGTGACGTCATTTCTAAAGTTCACTGTGGGACTTATTAGTCGGTCAGATTAGCTACCAGATCCTGCGGTAGCTACTGAGTTCGAATCCCAAAAAATACCAAAAAGTTTTTTTCATGGTCCCACCTCTCGCGAGCGTCTGACAAACATCCGAGTGTATTGTTGTCAAGAAAAAGTTTCTCAAACCGCCGTTCGGATTCGGCATTAAACTGTAGGTCCCTTCCATTCGTGTGAAAAATATAACGCACACAACATGAGTGGGTGCGAGAAGCTAGGTCCTGGCACTTTAAAGAGCTGTTGCGCCAAATATTTGTTTTGTTTGTTTTTACTGAGCTTACATTAATATACTCTCGTACAGACAGCACTTAGATCAGTAGAAGTTTACTGCGATACCATTGATCTTTCCAGTTGGCTACCCAGAGACTAATGAAACCAACCGGAGCTTTTGATAAAGCGAAGAATACTCATAACGCCTGACGACAATAGCTCGTCCAGGTTATCAAAGAGGGAGCCCCTAGATGGGGCAGTCTTTTTAAGGACATGGCCGGACATGTGCATAAGGGGTAAAGGATGATCTTGTCTTCCTTTTCGTCTTTACAGCTCATGCAGAAGTAAGTATTACAAAAGAGGCCCAACCTTTAAGCATGTTGGCCTATCAAACAGTGTCCAGTGAGGACACCGATAACAGCTCATCACTACGTTCACGCTGAGCCATTTTTCAATCTGTGGCTTGTTTTGTTAATAGCGTCCAGCTTAAGTAGATATTTACATGTTACAAGGGGCATACCCAAAGACCGCAACTTTTGCAGAGTTCTTAGAGTCGTACCCTTTCTGGCGAGCTCGTCAGCCTTACAGTTTCCCGGAATGTCTCTCTGGCCTCACACCCAGCATAGGTGAATATTGAACTACTTCGTCATCTCCGTGAGAGACAAACGTCAGCATAAGATGACCTTTGAAGTGAAATAGCACTATTCCAAGGACCTGATTGACAGTGTTTATTTGCAGTATAACTATAAATATGCCTTGGAATGTAAAAAAAAAATTACAATAAAATTCCAATTTTCCCAGTGGCGTTTTCATGTAGGTAGGAGTAGGTACATACATATATCCACATATTGAAGAACTTGTGCAAGCTGCCATCAACCTATAAAAAATTCAATACGGAAGAGAAACACATATTCAAAAGCACTGATGTTTAGATGTAAAACTTTCAATAACACACTAACAAACATAAACATTTTCGTTATTATACAAATATCAAATGACAACAATATTGCTAACCTGGCACAACTTTCAACTCGTGCGATGAAAATCCCTTCTACTTCCACACATTCAAAATTTAATGCAACGAATTATATTGCAATTAAAGTTTTCCTTTTACTCAGGATTCCCAATGCGAAAAGTTTTAAATCAGCTTAAGGTCTTTGTTTTACGCAACACATAATTATTGCCACAATAAAAACTTGCCCTGGTATGGCCAGGACTTTCACTTGGGTTGCATTCAAATTATATCCACGCGAAATAATACTCATTTCCAGTAGTCAGAGCAACTTTTTAGCCATTAATAATGCGAAGCAAACTTGTTGTTATTTTACTAGAAACCGTGAACATCCTTTTAATCTCGCATAGCCCATAATCCGGATGTGAAATCAGTAGTTAAAACATTTGGTGGGCACGAGACTTTTCCATTAAGTCGAAACGCATTAAATATTGAAAAGGTTGTACATTTTGTAATTATCCCTAACCTTAAACTTTCCCTTTAAAACTCAATTTGTAATTATTATTAAAGTACACTTCCGGTTTGTGGGTAGCAGCATGTTGACTCTAGCAGAATACATAAATATTCCTCATACGCCCCAGGATCAGGTACAGCCGGCGCTGTTGTGAATTTATTGCCTCTGAATGGGATGCATGTCTCACATGTCAATGCCAATCAGAGACACCATTGAAATCCATTCCTTTTTGAATTTGTGTAATGCCGCCATGACTGAATTAATTTAAATTTTCTTTAACCAAAAAATAAGAACCTATTTCATGGAAATATGGGTATATGCCACCAAATACCAAATGACAAAAAGAAATCGATGATTCCATTACCGCGTCAGATGAGACACATTCATCGGGCCCCGGTGCTGGTGCAAAATTAATTAAAATTTCATGAGCAATGATGAAGAATGAAAAGTGTGGCCTTAACGGTCTCAAGTATTGGCAATTATTTTAATTTCGTGGGAAAATTGTGAAAGTGACAGCGATGCTTATATTATTCAGCTTAATGGTGCAAATTGCAATCTAGAGAGCAATCTGTGTTAAGTGACTAATTAATGGTATTTAATTCGTTTGTTAAAATTGAAGCACGAAATTTGCGACGAGACTTTTTGCTGAAAATGCAGAGATTAGAAAATTTACATTATTTGATCCATATAAGAAGTAGTATTAAGTATTCGCACGTAGTTTGGATATAGAGCGATTCAAGTCAGCTACTAAAATATGCTATGTATGATTTCTTTAGAACACGTGTGGTGGACGTTCTGAGTACTTTGAAAAAGGTTTATATTTCAAAAGAAACCTCGAAGTATTTCACTTTCGAAATTTTGTCTCGAATTTCTTATGAATTCCTACAACACAGTAAGGAGCTAAATTTCATTTCATCGAATATTATTGGTAGGATTGGCATTGAACCATAGAGTCAAGAAAACTTTTTATTGAATGGTATTGGGAAAGGATCTTAACTTCATAATTCGATATCGTTGAATTGCTAGAATTGGTATGAGAATACACGCATTTTAGACCTTTTAAGCGCATGTATCACGAAATTGGATTGAAAAGTTTTGTGTACTCTTAAAGAAAAATTAAAGAAATTTACTGATGGCTACTGCCATCATTTTTATTTTCAAGTCGCCTACACAAGTCAAGTCTGTTTACCGAAATGAGATTTTTCAGAAATCCAAAATCCAATCGAGGGACGGCTCTTTATTTTAAGTTATCAAGCGATTAGCTTGAAACGTGATTTAAAGTATAAATAAAATCTCAACCCAAGCACATTTTTTGAGGTTGTGTCTATTAAAGATAAAAAAACGATTTTGAAAATATTTTTAAAATTTGTTATTTGTTTCTCATTTAAGTAAGAAGCAGATTATTTCAATACATGTCAGGACAAACCAAGGTATATAGAAATAATGGTAAAATATTCCGAGTTCGATTTCTGTTCCGTTCTGCGCATGACGTCACGTGGTGACTATCTTGTTCTGTAAAACGCTTTTTGCTGCCCTTTGAAAATCATCCTAGTTGAGAACATAAGATATTTATAATAAAATAACCGAAATAAAATAAATTTGTACTAAATTTTATTTAATTGTTTTATTGATTTTTCGTTTCTTTGAATTGGCTTCATCAACAATCTTTGCATTTAGGATCCTTATTTTAAAAAATTATTTACATCGAAAGAATATTTCTTTAATTTTTAATTCTAAGTTCACTTTCTCTGATTTGGCTAACAAAGTTTGAATATAAGAATGGCCGGCTTTAAGCGAGTCCCCGTTGTGTTCATTGAAAGTATCTTCCAACTTCTTTAACAATTGTATGAACTTCATATTTGGTTTTTGTACGCTACCTTCTGATAGTTCATTAGTCCATGTATATGTATAACTGGTAGAATTATTTTCACGGCACTTGTTGAGCATATCCGGAATTTTATTTTTAAGGCGGTAAATAATGTAGCCACCAACATGTTCAAGTCCGTCATACTCCAGTTCAGTCATATCCAGCATAAGATCTGGTGGATTTGGAGAGCCTTCTTTTTCGCAGATGAGATCGACAAGCATAGTAGATGTAAGACTTTGCGTAGAGAACTCTTCTGTATTATCTTCCGGTAATTCATCATAGTTATCTGTTAAGCATTTATTTTCATTAGGATTTAATACCCCTTCTACGAGTATCTGCATCTCTCGCTGATCGCTGTTGTCACACTCCACATTTGAATATTCTGGGATGATACTCTCATTTTTGCCCAGTATATAATTGCGAAGCCGAAATTTGAACTGTAGACTACTAGGATGGTCGTAAAGACCACCCTTTTGCCCCATGATGGCAAAAAACATTTCTAGTGGGTCTTGATTTAGTCGATAAGTCAACAGGTACTGGATGTTGTATTCTTATTTTAGGTCATTGAAGAGCAAGTTCAATGCTGTAAAATTTGAAAGAATACCCATTTGGAAAGGCAGCAGAGATTTCTTGCTCCCAACCCGCATTTGTCTCATAACTTTTTCCATTTTTCGAGAATGATTTGATGTTCTGCCATTTCTGGCCCATACGCTGCTACTCTTGGTCTTAGATCTATTCGAGGCCCACGAGAATTAAATAAATCGAACCAGTCGTTAACCTAAAATAAATGTTTCAAATAATAAATAACATAGGCTTACATCTTTTAAGAGAATAGACAGCTCATTCCATAAAGGGGATTTTAAAATTCCCAGAGTGCCAGCCCTAAGCAAGGCTTTAGAATTTGTATGGGAAAATAACTGAGTGGCGTATTTACTCGCTGCTTTTCCCATACTTGCAGGTTAAATGCATTGGGGTTAATCGGCTGGGGATCTTTAAATCTAGTCCAGATTGATTATCCAGTAGTTCAAGAAGTGGTTGTTTCGTCAAAAGTGTGTCATCCACCGAAAATCCAGAATCGAGGAAATGGTTGCGTAGTAGCTTTATTAAATGAGGAGTGTCGCTGAAGACATACCATATACTTGTTTTTCCTTATTGCAAGGGTTAGCAAAAAATGCCTGGAGTTCATTTATCTTCATTGACCTCCACAGCCCTCTATTGCCGCCTCCCAAATCTGAAACAACAGCTGCGACATGATAACCAATTCTGTGAAGTTTAGCAATAGATATTTTGATCATCCACTGTGTTGATTTGGTATCGAAATTGTAGCAAATGGGTTGCTTCCAGTTTTTAAATAATCCTCTGACCATTATTACCTGCACATAATCTTCAGGAACAGGCAGGCAGGCCTGCCGATATTTTCTGAGGTCAAATAGGCGAACCCCACAGGCGGATCAGTAGAAATGCGGTGAAGTGGGAGGGTTGTGATCCCTAGTTTTCGGATCATAGCCTCGCTGATAAAAGGAAGAAGAAGAAGAAGAAGAAGATAATCTTCAGGAACAAGCAGAATATCACCTTTTTGATCGTATTTATAAGATTTTTCGATTTTCATCTCATCTCATCATAATAACGCAAACATTTTGATAGGGCGTTAGTTCTGCATTTCGCATTAAAGGAAAAACTGACTGCAGGAATCCTGAGTAAATAGCAATTTTCTGTGCCCATTTTTTTAAAGTAGAAACAGCTGGGAGAGGATAGTGTTGCGTGGATTGCAATTGCTCTAGAAATGTCTTCGACATCCCATCGAATCCTTTTCCCTTCCTTTTGGAGTTTTCTAATTTGGCCAGCGGTAAAGATTTCTTTGATGCACTCATTCTCCTTGCGCAATAAATGGCACTGTTTTAATAGTTCTTAGTCTTGTTTTTTAAGCATACCAATTTGCGAAGTTATGCTGTAATATAAAATAACTTTGGGATAATTTTAAGTAACTGTGATCTACCTATTAATATTTTCATTGAATCCAGCCATATCTGTGGAATTATCAACTTTGGTGGTGGTTTCTTGAAAAGAAAAGATTCTCGGTGTTATTAGCAGAGTCGGACGAAGGATCGGGCGATATGTGTGGTTCGTTGTCAACTAATTTTAAAAGCCCCGTAACTGCTGCCTGTTGCCAGTTTTATAGAATGAGTTACTTTATCTAACTAAATACATATGAAAATAACTTACAAAATTTCGTTTGCTATCTTCTTCGAATTTCTTTTAGCTATCCTTTCCCTTCGTTTTACAAAAGATTCCTGGTTTGCTGTCGATAATTGGTTGATTGTGAAAACTGGCAAATTTTCTATTGGAATTGCGTCCGGCTTTTTTTTTTATGAAAACACCAAAGAAAAGCAAACAGACAAGGGTCTCTGAGAAAATCAAGTGGTACAATCTTGACAAAGAAAAAGGCGAGGCTTTTGTTTTCGTAATGAAGAATTACCTCTCTCACACCATCAACGGAGCTGAGGATGAAGAGTGCAGAGCACAAAATATGTAGGATTCCCTACAGCGAACTTGCTTAAAGAAGGCCAAATCACTGCTAGGAGCTTCAAAAGGCCACCATCAACACGCCAAAGAAACATGGTGGTGGAGTGATGAAGCTAAGAAAGTGATAAATGAGAAGAAAGCGGCTTTCAAAGCTTGGTCAAAGTGCCCCTCTAATAATAGTGACGAAAAAGCTCGCCTCGAAATGGAATACAGATGCTGCAAGAAAAAAGCGAAGAAGAAGTGCGCTCAGCTTCAAGCAGAGAGTACGGAGGGCCTGTATCGGGAGCTGGAGAAAATATTTTCCCCGGTTGCTGATGCAAACCAGGCTATCCAGGAGCTGCGAAGACACAATATGAACAAGAGTGCCACTATCTTCAAAATAGCCGCCCAAAGAAGGAAGAATGCTCAGGAGATTCGTTCGCCAAAGTTCATTAGCAATGCTCATGGCCAGCTTCTTGTGGATGACGACAAAATTCTGCAGAGGTGGCGGCAGTATTGTGAAGAGCTTTTGAATGAACAGTTTCCCCGGCTATACTTTCCAAGAGCCACCCCTAACTGTGAAGAAATACCCGACATTACAGTCGAAGAAGTTAGTGAGGCGGTCAAATACTCCAAAAACTGAAAAGCGATTGGGCCAGACGAAATACCCTCTGAGTTCTGGAAAAAGATGGGAGATATCGGGTTCAGATGGCTCAGAATTCTCATCTCCAAATTCGTGAGAGGTGATCCAATGCCGAATGAATGGAGGGAAAGTTACCTTCTCCCTGTATACAAAGGGAAGGGTGATACGCGAAACTGTGATAACTACCGTTCGATCAAGCTGATGTCACACACCATGAAGATCGTTGAGCGGGTATTAGGTGGCCGACTGCGAAAAATAATACGGCTATCTGATGATCAGTGCGGGTTTGTCTCGGGTAAATCAACCACAGATGCAATCCAAAGTATAAGGATCATAATGGAAAAACATCGTGATTCCTTAAGGGATTTGCATATTGTATTGGTTGACTTTGAAAAGGCATTCGACAGACAACCACGAGATCTGATATGGGTGGCGCTAAGACATCGAGGGGTTCCAGAAACCTATGTACAGATGATTATGGACATGTACGAAGGAGCAAAGACAAAAGTAAGATGCCCCGCTGGAGTAACCGAAGAGTTCCCAATCAAAGTCGGGGTACACCAGGGAAGCGTTTTAAGTCCTTTGCTCTTTATTACGGTCCTTGATTATCTGCTTGAAGGTAAAGTGATGGACCCCAAGGTACATCAGTTATTCTTTGCTGACGATGGAGCCATCATAAGTGAAGATCCTACATCCCTGCAACGAGCACTTGATGTGTGGGTGGACGTTTTGGAGGGAAATGGGTATCGCATTAGTTCAAAAAAGACAGAGTACTTGTGCTGCCCGTTCTCTGATCCACTCAGGCCTATTCCAGACATTTATTTGAATGGAACAGTGCTTCCCAAGTGCGAAAAGTTCAAATATCTGGGATCTATGATCAATAGCAAAGCAACTTGTGATGACGACATCAATCATCGTGTAAGCGTAGGGTGGATGAAGTGGCGAGAAAATTCCGCTATCTTCTGTGACAGAAAAATGCCCCCTAAGTTGAAAGGAAGGCTATACACCACAGTTGTACGTCCAGCGCTCACATACGGTTCACAATGTTGGACGATGTACAAAAAGTATGAGAGTAAATTAACGGCAGCTGAGATGAAGATGCTTCGCATGACAGCAGGAGTGACAAAGCTTGATCGAATAAGAAGTTCGAAGATCCGTGGAAGCTTTCACATCAAGGAAACCATCGTACAGAAAATAGAGCGTGACCGGCTCAGTTGGTATTGCCACGTTCAAAGAAGAGATCATTTGAACCCTGTTAAAAAGGCAATATCAATGCACGTTCCAAAGACATCGCGATGTAGGAAAGGTAGGCCTATAAACGCCTGGATCAGACAAATGCGACGACATCGGCATTTCATTGGCCTCAGTAACCGAGTGATCCAAAATTGGCAGGCCTGCCGATATTTTCTGAGGTCAAATAGGCGAACCCCACATGCGGATCAGTAGAAATGCGGTGAAGTGGGAGGGTTGTGATCCCTTGTTTTCGGATCATGGCCTCGCTGATAAAAGGAAGAAGAAGAAGAAGAAGATTTGCGTCCGGCTTTAACTTTTTAATATTTGAAGGGGAATACTTTAGAAGTTCGTGTCTTAAACTTTTGGAGAAACTTTCTATAGGAAAATGCCTTGAACAAATGCGAGCATTCTCTTTATTTATTTTATCTTTTCTACCGCACTTTTGTCCACAAATATTTGATAGCTCTAAATTTCGGGGGAATCGAAAAATTTCACTCTTTCGCAGTTATTTCTATTGTTACTGAAACAATTATACACCGCACAATTGACCATTTTAAAATTTAAACATTATTAATTTCTGCAATTATCAATTTTCTTCTTTTGCAAAGAGACGCGCGCTTTCTGTTGTGTGCACCAACTGACGCAGTTTGACAGCTAAGTGCGAGAAAGAGTAAGAATGATATATGCGCAATATATTACCACTTTATCTATATACCTTGAGGACAAACCATATTTCCTTAAATTTATTTTAGTTATCTTTGATTTGGGCATGTAATAAGACAGGTTTTTTAAAAGTTTTGCGTTTTGGAAGTGGAAGGAACCACTTATGGATACAAATTTTTGCGATGAACGTTTTTGAAACGCCACTTCAATTCATTATAATTATGTATATTTAATAGTGCAACTTCGCTTCAAATTCAATTGTACCCTCATGGGGGCTGGATTGAGTTTTAAAGGGTTTTTCATTAAGGACGCTCCATTTAGTTTTTGTTTTTTCATAAAACACCTTTATCTAAAAAAATCTGTTTCGGATCTAAGTACCTCGATGTCATTTATTATGAAACACAACATCATCCAAATGTCCTTTACGGAAACGCATGAAGGCCCTGAGTTTCTCGCACAAATCGGGCGATATACCGTCAATTTCATGTTCAATATTGGTCCTGAGGTCGTTTTATGTCATTGGATTATTGGCATAGACCATGGACTTAACACTGCCCCAACAAAAAAGAGGAGTACGCGCATATACTCGTACAATAAAAACCTTTTATTGTATATGCTCGTACTTTGTTTTTAAGGATAATGGAATATTGCTACAAAATTACAAGACAATCTGACAGTTTCGGTTTTTGGAACTCCAGCCATGAATTTCTATAGGCGCTTTTATCTTCGGAATTTGCTTCGAGCCCTGAGGTGAACATTTCTTAGAGACAAAATTGAGCCTGTACTCAGTAATAGCGTGAGATTTGCGTTCACTACATCCAACTTTCTTCGTTGATATTTTTCCACACGATACAGTCGTTTGGGCTTTTATTGTACGTACTTCTAAGGGGTTTTTTAATAGCAACGCCCCATTTTTCGAGTAGGATTTCTCGGCTATGCGTGAAGATAGCTGCAAGCTGGTTGGAAGTTTCAGCTCGTACTCTTCAACAACATTTGCTAATATTCCAATTTTTTTTTTATAAATTTCGCTTCCGGTTGCGAAAACTTTAGGTGCGCTAACTCCAAATTTTCAGTTATCGTACTCATCCAGATAAATATACAATTTAACACCTAGTGGAAAAGTTAACGTTCGTGTGATTTGACGCCTCTCGATCCGAAAACAAGGGATCATAACCCTCCCACTTCATCGCATTTCTACTGATCCGCCTGTAAGGTTCGCCTATTTGACCTCAGAAAATATCGGCAGGCCTCCCGATTTCGGATCACTCGGTTACTGAAGCCAATCAAATGCCGATGTCGTCGCATTTGTGTGATCCAGGCGTTTATAGGCCTGCCTCACGATGTCTTTGGAACGTTCATTGATATTGCCTTTTTAACAGGGTTCAAATGATCTCTTCTTTGAACGTGGCAGTACCAGCTGAGCCGGTCGTGCTCTATTTTTCGTAAGATGGTTTTCTTGAAGGCTTCCACGGATCTTCAAACTTCTTATTCGATCAAGCTTGGTCACTCCTGCTGTCATGCGAAGCATCTTCATCTCAGCTGCCGTTAATTTACTCTCATACTTTTGTACAATGTCCAACATTATGAACCATATGTGAACGCTGGACGCACAACTGTGGTGTAGAGCCTTCCTTTCAACTTAGGGGCATTTTCCGGTCACAGAAGATAGCGGAGATTTCTCGCCACTTTATCCACCCTACGCTTACGCGATGATTGATGTCGTCATCACAGGATGCTTTGCTATTGATCATAGATTCCATATATTTGAACTTTTCGTACTTGGGAAGCATTGTTCCATTCAAATAAATGTCTGGAATAGGGCTGAGTGGATTAGGAATCCTCCTACTATGTCAATGTCATCGGCGTAGGCGAGTAATTATACAGACTTGTATATGATTGAGGAACTTGTGTTGGCATCTAAGTTTCGTTCAATTCGTTCAAGTATTATGTTAAAAAGATCGCATGCCGGTGCGTCAACTGACGTCGAGCAGTTCGGTGGTGTTCTTTCCGACTTTAATGAAGCAGCGAGAGTTCTCCATCGTCATCCTTCATAGATGGACAACCTTGGGAGGGATTCCAAACCTAGACATAGATCTGTAAAACTCGTCTCTATACACGCTTCCATAGGCAAATTTGAAATCGATGAAGAGGTGGTAATGCGGCAGACAAGATCTTATATGACATGTTGAGAAGACTTATACCTCAGTTCAGAGAGTCTCTTGTCTCATTATATATTTTTTATTACATATATTATTTGTGAAAACCTAGGGAGAAAGGCAGAAACCAAACTAAGAGAACTAATGATCTTCTAAAGAACTTCAATAATAAAGTAATCAAAACATGTATTAACTTCCTTATAGAAAGCAAATCAATCGTTGCAAAGAACGGAGTGTGCAAATTTTGTGTGAAACCAGAGAGACGCTAAACCAATGTTGCAAATGTATAAATTCTCTAGGGGTCTATCATACAAACGAGGTAGTCCTCAAACCTTAAAATCGAATATAGGCTCAACACGATGGGGTTCAATTGATATTTTAGAATGCCGTGTATTTACTACCCACCGACAGATAGATGTTCCAATAAATACAAAATTTACACTTTTTTCCAATTCTCCACTAAAATTTCTTCTTTTACCAAAGAAGTTGTCGTTGAAAAACCCACACCAGAAACTTTCAGTTTGTAACTATCCATGAGCTGAACAGACTCGGGAAACTTTCCTAGCTTAATAGATTCGCCTTTCCTGAGAGAAGGTTATAAAAAAGGGTTAAGTGAGGAGAATCTACTGGTCTCAAAAATTGAATTACCTACCTAAATTTCACTAAATGTTTTTCGCTAAATTCTTCGCTTCTGACTTAACTTGTTTCGAGGTTCTATTGTGGATTTAAGCTGTTATCTGTTATCAATCTGGTAAGATTTTCAATCCTGCACTATATATTAAAAAATCTATTTGTCACTACAATAACGTACTAAATAAATTCCCACCTTAACTTGCTGGTGTAGTAGTTTCACTTCCGCATGTCAACATGTCCAAATTGATTAATTAAACTCCAAACCCACAGCAATTCTCGAAATTCCAACCCACGTTGTTAAGCGCCATATCTACACTCCAGAAACTTTTAAAACCCCAATTGGAATATGCCAATTCTAATCAAGCGGAAAATATATGAGAATAATAGTTTTCCGCCGCGTCATTTCAAAAGGCTGCTGAAATTTCCATATATCATCCCTTATCAGAAGATTGCAGGCTTGACAATTCAATATTTACATTTTCATAATTCCCCCGGCAAGCTAATTATATCCAAACGCTTTGTGGCATATTGATGCCCTGAGTGCACCGCAACTTTCCTTCATCTCAGCACCGATGACGACCGTATAAGCCGCGCTTATGTTTACAAAAGTAATTGCTATGTGTCCCGGCAACAAGACTCATTCCATTTATTCTCAAGTGGGTTAATAGTAATTGAATGCAAATTTGTATGCAAACACTGGCGCAGCATAGAGGAAAAAGAAGTTCAGCTCTGCTCAGAGGAAGTTTCCACAATTTGTTTTCTTTATTAATTTCTACGTCACGCAATGCTGGCGCCATGAATCAGTGTATACCCAATGACCATTTATTCCATACCATAGTGACTCAACTATTCGGGGAGAAAGTGCCCACGACTAATGAAAAAGAGAAACATGCAATTTTGCAGTTTTATTGATTTTCACACATTTAAGCGTGTGGCAATTAACTCTTAATTAATGACCAACAAATAATATCAAAATGGTATAATTGCAATCAAATCTTGATAACAGAGTAAATAAGCAATGTTCCACGCGAAAGATATTATGTTTGGGACTTGTGTGCTCGACAGTTGTCATTGAGTTCATTTCCCCCGCACATGCACATGGCGGGAAAATCGAATTGGAAAACTCATACGACTGTCCCCACCCGACTCAGCCCCTGCTGTCCAATTCAGGAAAGCCTTCGATTAAACTAAATCATATGCAAACACTCGTCGGACATTTGTGGGAAATAAATTGCGCCCTTTAGTGAATGTCTACATGTGCTATGGCCTGGAGGGTTGTGGTTGTTCAATTTATCGGCATTTACAGGAAATCGACTTTGGGAGTGTTGGTACTCGTATTCAGTTATTTTTTGCAAATAAAATTAATGACCGAGCTGACAGTTCTGTGAATGGTACTTAGATTCTCTTAATGCTAAGTGTAAAATCAATCACGGCTATCTTTGACAGAAGGGTTGGAATTTCATTCAAAGGACTTCACATATTTAGAGATTTGCATTTGAATGCAGAGTATGTTATAAGGAAGGCCGAACTTAGTGTTCAAGCTAAGCTATCGGTTTTTAACTCGGTGTATGTTCCAACTCTAACCTATGGTCATGAAATTTAGGTAGTGACCGAAAGAATAAGATCGCGGATACAAGCTGCCGAAATGAGGTTCCTTCGCGGTGTTGTTGGAATAACTCGTAGGGATCGAGTGTGCAACACCAGAGTACGCGAGGCGCTCAACGTTGAGCAGCTACTTCTCCGAACGGAACGATCTATGCTTCGATGGTTTGGTCACGTAGTGCGTATGCCCCCAGACCGGCTTCCAAGACGCGCCATGGTTGCCGTGCCATCAGGTAGGCGACTTCGCGGAAGGCTTAGAAATAGATGGTTGGATCAAGTCCGACAGGGATTCTTAGGGATTCCCCCTGATGAATTGGGTCAGTCAATGGCGGAGGATCGAGAAGGATGGAGAGTCCACCTGAGCATCCTACCCCCGCGACCCTCATGAAGGATTAGCGGGCCATTGAAAATGAATGAAAAAAAAATGCAGAGTATAGAAAGCGAAGATGGGTTAAGATGTGCATATGACTCGATCTAAAGCCGAGTCCGTCCATTGATGTGAAGTGTGTGCACGGATTTGCCCTTGTGTCGTCTTTTGACAAATCGAGCTCAGACGTAAATCCCTTGAATGAATACGATCTCATTTCTAATTGATCAACTGAAGTCGCTATTAAGAAAAGGTAGTGGAAGATTCCCAAATCAGATTAAAATAATAGTAAAGAGGACTAATGTATCTGTTGACATTTTATGTGACCACCAAACATTGCGAAAGATCAGTGCAAGTTGATCGCTGTAAGTAGTTTTGGGAAAGTCACTAGAAACAGAACTTTCGGAACAAATTTATCATTAATCATGAGGGGAAGTAAAAGTCCATGCAGTGGAAAAAAGTGTTTAGACCAACCAAACAAATTCAAACTCAAACATCTTAAATACTATAAAAGGAAAGACTTGTGACTTGTGAACCTTTGGAAAACCCAGAACTGTTGGAGATGGAGGTACTTGAAATTTTGCACAGTTATTCGTTATTTTGCCTATATGCGAGATAAGAAGGGATTTTCCGAAATTCGAGGTGGCATAAAAGGCGTTGAGATCGAATTTTCCGTCACTAAAAGGTGATTATACAGCCCTAGTTTAGTAATGCCTCATCGGATTGAAAAAATACAAAATAATTGAACTTAGTAAATTCACCGCTGATTCATTCAAGGTATAAGTCATCCTTCTGCGTTGTCCTGAAGCTGAGCAATGCTAAAAGCAATGAATCAAATTATCGCCCACAATTTTCCTTCAGTGGAGACCACTGCCAGCAGTCATGCTGCAGTGGCTTTCGCTGCAATAATGTGCGTGTGTGAGTATATACTCACGCTTCTTTGAACTATAGTGTGTGAACACTTCTAGAGTAAAAATTAAAAAAAGGCCAAATCTAAGACATTTTAAATGTTATTAATTAAGATATGTATTAACTATCAAATCTTTGTGCAATTAAGAGATTTGGCGGTATACGCGTACATATATGCATACATACATATGCGTGTACAGAAATAGAAACATCGCAATAATTTTCTATTTTGTTAGATGAGATGTTGTTGATCGTTGAATTTGGCCACATTTTTGAAGGTTTTAATGGATTTAAATTAAATTGTGTGTTGTGAGCGGGTTTGTGCGTACTCTGGTTGGGAAAGTTCTAATTGGGTTTACACATATTCGGTATTGTACTCAGTTGACAATTATATTTCAGCAAGTAAATAACCATCAACTAAAATGCGGGAGAAGCAAGGCGAGCACTGGTCAGCTACTTCAGCTATAAAGTTGACGGATGTACTCATACGCATTTTTTAGGCTACAATAAAAAAAACCTGAAGATAGAACACAAAAAAAATATAGTAAACGCCATTTTTAAAGAACTGTTATTTTGAAAGTGGCTCCATTCCAAGCAAAAAAGCGACAATATGTCTTTCTTCGAATAAACCTCGAGTATATGTATGTCGATGCTCACAGTGCAGGCATGTTTGAAACAACTACGAACTAGCCACTTAGCTATGAATTTTGGCTGTGAGATTTAGTTCCTACTTTTGGGAGATAGTTCATTTGGTTGCTTGTTCATTATGGACTAACTCCCAGTGAACCAAGTCCCAATATGTAAATAGTGGGAGTTAGTTCATTTTTATTTATGGTGCCCTAAGTACCTGCATGTGAGGCCAAAGCCTGTCTGGTGTATGAGTCGAAAAACGTCCAATAGTGTGAAATCCTTTTAACCCACCCAAACACTGTTAAGGTATAGACGCCTGCCAAGTTGATCATGAAGGGTAACGTAAGATTAACCGATTAACTTTAAAATGCTGACATTTTTTTCAGCGGAAAACCAAAATGTCGAAATTCTGAAATCTCGACTTTGCTTAAAGTCGAATGCATTGTACCAAAAGTAGAGAAAAATATCAATCGTCCACATTTTTTGCTAACGAGTATTGGAAACAGACAAGATAGTGTCTAGTGATACGCCTCCATATTCGCGGACAAAATATCCACATGATATCCGGAGAAGTTAAGCTACAGGAACTTGCCTGACAGTTATTGACTGACATACCCTTAGTGGAGCGACGAAGTCCCGTGAGCCGCTAAACCAACCCAGAAAGCGGAGTTCATTAAATTAATAGCGCGAAGGGCGCCACTTATCCAAAACTTGATAAAAACAAATTGAGAAAAATAACAGGTGTTTTCCTAGAAAACGCAGCATCACGCTGAAATTTTCTTAAAGCCAATGGCGCAAATTCATAGTCAGCCTTTGATTAGGGTATAAAACCGATTCTATTTAAACCCGGTTTTAAATTCAAAACCGTATTTTAAGTTTTGTTATGTAACAGGTGTTCCCTTCCTCTAACAAGTTCCTTCTTTAAAATGTATTTTAAATGTTTTTTGATCAAACAGGCCCAAACGCCGACATACTCTGACAGAAATTGAGTACATTCACATACCTAAAAAAATAATTCAAACTTAAAAATGGATTCAAAAAATTAAACGAAGGTAATTTCTGTGATCACAAGGCATAACAGCATAAGTATACTTATGCCAAAATTAAAACATTTTTTGGTGTAATATTTTTTATATAATCTTCTCTCGGGAAAGGCGAACCTATAAGGCTGAAACAGTTGGTTGCGACATTCCATGTAGGGCTCCTGTAAATACCAATGGATAGTAATTTGTCTAATTTGCTTATAAGTATATATATACTTATTTGTCTTACCAATATCACTCTGATGAACATTTCTTCCAAAAAAGTGTAAAGTTACTAGGTAGGGTAGGTAGGTAGGTGTGGTGGTTCTTCTAAGAAAAGAGGTGAACCCAATTAGCACTAGGTGCCTGGGTTCTGGATGCCGTGTACCTGTTTGTAAAAGGTGTGTTTGTAGGGAGTCTCTAGATCCAGCCTGTGGAGTTTAAAAGATTATAAAATCTTGAAGGTTTCTCTCTGAGACTTTCTCAAGGGAATCGAAAAATAGTTTTCCTATTGTCTGGCCCTAGCTAATGCCGGACAGGCACATAAAAAGTGCGTAAGAAATTCTTTATCAGTTGCGACATTGCAACTGCGACAGTGTGTGTTGTGTAGGATACCTAGTTTGACTGCATGGTCTCCTATAGGCCAGTAACCCGTGGTGGTTGCTGTTACCCTGGCGATGTCCCTACGCGTTCTGTTTAAGAAGTCGGTTGTTTTTGATTTGTTGTAATTTGGCCCCATTTTTCTAGATATGACACAGCTTATTAGACTAGTCCATCTGAGGTTAGCTTGGGCAAGGAATTTCTAGGATATTTCTGCTTTGACTGCTCCAAGCGGAATCTGAACTGATTCCGGAAGAGAGTTGTGGGAGGCTGAGCCTTGGCTAGCCAGTTCATTTGCGTTCTTTTCCATAAATGTTACTGTGCCCTGGAACCCAAATCAGGGTTACCTTGAGTGGGCTATCTAACGAAGCTAGCTCACTTTGGTATTTAAGCACCAGGTTGAAGGATGTAGTAACCGATACAATGGCTTTGGTGGCTGCATTGCTATCAATAAAAAATAGCGACCTTTTGCCTTGGCGTTATATTGGTGTGAGTTTTGATTTAACGACAAGCTTCGCGGACAGCGAGTAATTCTGCATGGAAACGTTGGCAGAATCCGGAAGCCTATATAATTTAGAGACGTTTAGGGATTCGGAAAACATACCCACACCGACTCCAAAGTTACTAGATCTTGTGTATGTATTGGAATCGGTAGCCCGCGATTCGTTTGCTTTATGAATAAGGGATTTAATTCGTTCGTAATATTGAACTTAGTTCATTCTAGAGTTGGGCTTTAGTTCTAAAATTCGTGGGAGTTGGTTCATATGAACTAAGACCCAAAGTTTCTGGGAGTTAGTTCATTGGGAGTTAACTCGATTGGGAGCTAGTATGTATGTACTAGACTTAAAATGTTGATATTCATCGTAAACCAGGTTTGAATTGTATTTTCTGTTCTTATTTTTTGCAAATAAATTATATATAAAATATTTTGCAGAAGCGAGTACATATTCATAAAATAAAATTGGATAATTATTACAAATTTTATACGTTCTTATAGGTTAAAGAGGAAAATGCAGTTTCTTGTATTAATACGAGTATATTGACTAAAGCCACACACAGTAATAGAAAGAGGAAACCTAGAAATATGGTCAAATTTTTGAACGCAATATACCATATGTTACATAATAAATTGTTCAATTAAATGTCAATTCCAGTTTTGTGAAAGTAAAAGAATTTTCATTGCTAAATACTACTGGACTATAGCTTATAATAGCGTGCAAGTAGTTAACGTCCTGATGCTTCAAGTTTTTGTAAATTAAGCGGGAATTTCAGTTTTCTGCTTCACTAATGAAGTCTCTTTGCATAGCCCGGTCCACATCGGATACAAAACTGTACATGTAGCTTTCCCATTCTGAAAGATTTGTTTCAGCCATACGTAGACGAAGTCCGTACTTCTTAGCAATATCCTCCAGCCTTTTTCTTAACGCTTTCTTTGCCAGGATCTGCGTAAGCTGCCTGTCATCTTCTCCTTTCAATACCTTCAATATGTACTTCATGTTTATCTTAAGCGTGTATGTAAAGAGTGGTGACATACCACTTCCAATATGAAGCATATGCATAGTTGGGAGTGTTTGAGGGCAATTGGTATAACTTTTTCAGAAAGAACCTCAACAATTTCTCGACTTCATCGTATGGTTTGCTTCCCCATACTTGTGCTCTATAGCACATTACTAAGCGCATTACAGCTTTAAATATTTTAACTTTCGACGTTATAGATACTTTAGAGCTAGAAAGTAGGTTCCTCCACGTATAGTTTATTGTCTTCTTGGCTTCATATAGCTTAAGTTCGAGGTGTTTTTTCATTGAGAGGTTTTGATTTATTGTGACTCCTAGGTACTTATATGACATTACTACTTCCAGATCCTCCCCACTATACTTCCATTTCTCGTTCCTCGCTAACCGACCGGTTCTTTTTCTGAAAACTAGTACTTTTGATTTTTCAGTATTTATACTTAGGCCATTAAGTTTACAATATTCTTCGATCTTATTTATTATAAGTTGCAGCGAGCTCGGTGATTCTGCTAATATTACTATATCATCTGCGTATAGAAGTGCCTTAACATTCAGTTGTTCTACTTTTACACCAGCCGGCAAGATGTCAAGTATCATCATTGGTTTAGTACTATTGGACATCATCTGCATATATATAAGTGAATAGAAGCATTAAAGCATCCAAAAGGTAGATCATTTATGAAGAGGGAGTACAACAACAGACGCTTATATAGATCCCTTTGTAGCAGTTGCTATAAACTAACAATACAAAGTATAGTCTGAAATTGAAATGATGCGCTATCCTAACCTTTGGTCGACACAAAATGGAAACATTGTTCTGGTCAAATTCATGTCTTATGTCATTCAGTATTTTAACAATAGCTGATGTGCTCCTATTTTTCGGTCTGAAGCCAGATTGACATGAAGTTAACAGATTATTAATAGAACTTTGAGGACTCTTGACAAATTTTTATTGGCCTTAAATCTTTTGATATAGGTTAGGTTAGGTATGTGGGCTGGCAGGGAGCGATGCTCTCTGCCACACTCAGGTCAGCGTTGACTCATTGTGGTACCCATAGGGGAAAAAGTAATCCCTTACCCAATGAAACTAAAAAAACTACTCAGTCACTTACTTCTTTTCTGCATACAAACAACCCTGATGATTTGATGAAGTTCAACATCTTTTCTGTTGAAACGCCGGAGAGTTCCTCGAGATCCTGGAAGAAAAATTTTCCAAGGAACTTTTTCCTGGAGTGTTGAAGACTCGGGCAGTGGCACAGGAAGTGGGTTGTGTCCTCAAAAACTTCCTCGTCACCACAGCCTCTGCAGAGTTCCTCCTCCGTCAGGCGTAGTTTCTTCAAATGGTACCGCAGAGTGTTGTGCCCCGTGATGATGCCCACGAGGGTGGTAAGGGATTTCCTATCTTTACGTATGATTCTCTCGGTCTTTGGTTTGTCGAAAGATGGCCATAGCTTCCTAGTGATGGCGCAAGTTTCCATGGAGTTCCATCTTTTGTTCGCCTCCTCAGTGGCTTTATTCCCTGCAGCGAGCTTGAGTGTGCAAGGCGGGATACACACAGGGGGGTCAACTTGTTCTGTTGGGGCTGCTGAGCCGATTCTCGCCAGCTCATCAGCTTTCTCATTGCCTGGGATACAACAGAGCGATACCTTGTGCTGTGTTCCAAGAACCCTGAGCTCTTCTCGACAACACTTCACAAGCTTCGATTTAATTTCTATGGCAGTAATCGCTTTTATAGCTGCCTGGCTGTCGATAAAGATGGTGATACCTTCTGGCGGCTGTTGCCACTGCTAAGACCTCTGCTTGGAAAACACTGCTGTGGTCTGGAAGTCGTATGGATTTTGATACACCTAGAGGGTCGGAGAAGATACCTGATCCTACACCAGTGCTCATTTTTGAACCATCCGTGTAGATGGCTATAGATTTGGCATTAGGTATATGACCGCTTTTCCAATCTTCCCTGCTAGGGTAGGCGGTAGAGAAAGGCCTTGTAAAGTCTATATATGGCGTCATGTAATCCGTTACGGGCATGAGGCCAAAGTAATCGAGTAGGATCATCGAGTGACCTGTTCTGCTTGGTTTCCAGTTCGCTGACTGACTTATTCTCATAGCATTAATAGCTGCTGATGTTCGTATAAAGATGTCTAGCGGTAGCAGGTTGAGGATAGCCTCGAGTCCTGCGGTTGGGGTTGTCCTCATTGCACTGGTGATGCCAATGCACGCTAGTCTTTGAACTTTGGTGATTGCCTTTAAGTTGGTGGATTTGTTGACAGCTGGCCACCATACTAGATTGCCGTAAGTTAGTATGGGTCTAACTACAGCCGTATACATCCATAGTATGATTTTGGGGGAGGGTCCCCAGGTTCTACCAAAAATTCTACTACATGAGTAAAAGGCTATTGTTGCTTTCTTAATTCTTTCCTCTATATTTAATCTCCAGTTGAGCTTTTTGTCAAGTACAAGGCCCAGGTATTTTGCGCTAACGGACAATCTGAGTGGGATACCATCAACCATATCTTCTGATATACTTTTTGCTACTTTTTTCAGTACGGTGACAATTTTTGTATATTTTCAACAGCTTGAAAACTCCGAACTCATAATGCCGAACTTAATTATATAAGTTACTTATGCGGTAGAATAAATTGTACAATCTTTAAAAACACCTAGTCAAGTCACCGCCTTAAGAACTTCATACTTAGACACACACTGAAATTCTAGCCGAAATGTTTGTTTTTAGCCTTCGGTTTTTTTGACTATAGTGAAAACTTAGACAAATAAACTAGATATGTGTTCATGAAAAGCATGGAGCAAATTTATGCAATTATGAGTTGAGAGAATTTATTTCTTTAAATGAATAACTTTGCTCTAATGAATTATAACATTTTCAACACCCAGCTCTAAAACATTAGATTGAAAACAAGTAATTAACAAAACAAGGTGATAACAAAAAGTTCCATTAAAATTTTGATTGACGTATTAATTACCTCCCATGATTGCATTTTAATTTGAATGTGATGATTTTACCCAGGATTTGATTTATCCCGTATTAGATAACCCAAGCGGTTTTTCAATCCACATGAATATTTTCCTTGTCATAGAAATAAAAGTAATTATTTTTCGCCTTAACTCTAAGGACTGTGTTAAGCTATGTACATATTTCTTCTGCATAATAGAGACTGTCACTTGGAAGTTTTACGAGGGAAGTCCAATTGTTTAAAGTTAAAGTAACTTTGGAATTATTTCGATAGCAAGTTAAAAGAAATTCTAGAACATTCTAAAAATAAATTAAAAGGAACGAATAAGCACAAGAAATCGAAATCGATTTAATTTGCAATTCAGCCGTATTATTTTATGCATTGAAAAGTTATTTTTCCAATAAAAATCTTAAGAAGTTCTCGATTGCTTTACAAGAAAAAAGAAACTGTTGAAACCAAAGTTGAACAGATTCACTATTTGTTTAGCATTACTGGCTGCAGCAAACTTAAGATGACTATGCTAATATTCTCTGACTATGGTCAGCTATCGTCTATGGCATGGCAATTGATGGATTTTTTTTATTGAAATTCTACTTCGAAACAACGGTTATGTTCATCACAAAAAAAACAAAAAAGTGGCTGATGTGCTAAGAAATGAATCGCCTGGAAAATCGGGCTAACATTTTCTTTTTTTTTTTTTTCTTTTTTCGAGGCTAGGTGAAAATCTTCAACAAAACACTATGAGAATCGCTAGCGCGTGCTCATAGTAGTGTTGGATTCTTACCCACTAAAAAACCTCCTTTCAAAACAATCTTGTTTTTATTTTTACTACAACTAAGTATTCGACTTACCAAGTAGTTTTCATTTCACGAAATAAGAACGTTTTGCAGGTACCTTCCCATTAGAAGTTTCTGCTAGATCCGCAGTTTAGACGCGGTTACTCATCGTGCTAAGTCTAAAGGTTTGGTTCTTTGTAGGCGGTGTAGTAAATTTCTTTCATCCAAAACATGGAGGACTGTAATATTTACGTGACTTTCTAGTCGACTTTTATGCTTTCTCGCGTAGGTTTGAATTTCGTCTTCTATAGTTTAAATGCCAAGATCTCTATGAATATCGCTATTTCTGATATACCATGGCGCATTAACAATACCTCTTAGCACTTTGTTTTCAAAAGTTTAGCAATTGCTTATATAAAAGCAGTTTGTTCTCTATATTAAGCATGGAATATTTTCCAAGTAACCAATACATTTCTCTATATTTATTATCTAGTTCTTTGCGTTTTTTCTTAACGTGCGTTTTCCACTTCAGCTATGCGTCAAGTGTCATTCCAAGATACACATACATACATACTTGGCGCAACAGCTCTTTAAAAGTGCCAGGGCCTAGCTTCTCGCAACCACTCATGTTGTGTGCGTTATATTTTTCACACGAATGGAATGAACCTACAGTTTAGTGCCGTATCCGACCGGCGATTTGAGAAGCTTTTTCGAGACAACAATACTCTCGTATGTTTGTCAAATGCTCGCGAGAGGTGGGACCGTGAAAAAAACTTTTTGGTGTTGGTCATTCCAAGATACTTTGCCTCGTTTTCAAACGGAATTTAAACCAAGTTTGAAAAGATTGGCAAATTATTTATTTTCTTATAAGTAAAATTTACATGAACAGATTTGGTCTCGTTGAGTGCGATTCGCCAAACCTTTGTCCATTCATTTACTCTATCCAAAGCTTCTTGCAGTTTTTCTGTAGTATCTTCGACAGTTTTACCTACTGGCAAGATACTCGTAGCAGTGTCGTCGGCAAATGTAGCTAGCTCAGTGCCTTCTACTTGCGGTATATCACGAGTGTATAATAGACATAAGACTGAACCAAGAACACTTCCTTGCGGCACCCCAGCCATTATTTCCTTAAAATCTGAATATGTATTCGTTTCCACATTTGACGCGGAATAATCTATTCGTAAGGTAGTTCTTCAAAATATTATGTAGGTACTTTGGCAGAATTTGTAGTAATTTAAACTTTAAGCCTTCGTACCAGACCTTCTCAAAGGCTTGAGAAACGTCAAGGAACACGCTTGAACAAATCCTTTTTTTTCAAGAAATTTTTCGATTACATGTGTTATTCTATTCACTTGTTCAACTGTAGAATGCTTACTTCTGAATCCGAATTGATGATCCGGAATGGTATGCCTTTCTTCTATTACCGGCTGTATTCGCCTAATTAATATACCCTCGAACACTTTGGATATCATTGGAAGAAGCGAAATCGGTCAATAAGACGAGTTTTTATTCGGCGGTTTTCCGGGCTTAATGGCCATTATTACTTCGGCGACTTTCCATTGACTGGGAACATATTCTAGTCTAAGCGCGGCGTTTATAATGAACAGAAGCTTAATTAGACCTTTTCTTAGTAGTGATTTAACCCGTTCATGCCCGATGTTGCTTATAGGCAACATTATATGTTTTAGCTTCTAAGTCGCGTAATTTTAATTTATTCTCCAACGACTTTTTTTTTAGAATAGCTTGATATGTTGTGCAAGTTTGTTGTACAATTTTGTTTTCGAATATTTTATTAAAAGTATTTCTAGTGATCACTTTGTAGCTGATGTTCGTTGAGTGCACATGTAAAATTTTTTTATGCAAAATAAGAGTTTTTATTTAAAAAAATATATAAAGAAATTTAAGTGTATAAAACCAAGTATGTAAAATAATTAAACACATGTAAGAAAATTAGGAAAAACAAAAAAAAAAAAATCGAAAAAAACTTTTAGTTTATGGTCAGTAATTTTTTTAAACTTTTTAGGCAACATCTCATAACTTCTAAACCAGGGTACATATGACTTTGAAATTGATATCACTTCATATCTACGTCTAAACTAACAACTCCATATATATATATGCCAAGAGAAGGACTGACGGCTATGCCTAGAGAAGGCCTGTCGGCTATGTCTAGAGGAGGATGAAACATCCGAACACATTCTTTGTGAATGCCCGGCACTACACTGCTTAAGGAAACGTATTTTCCACAAGGAGATACTCACTTCAGTGGAACTGAAATGCTCCACTACTAAAGACATACTCACTTTCATAAGGGAGGTAGTATGTCTGTTAGGTTAACTCCAACCCTCCGATACAATAGATCTTTCAGGTCGAGTATCGTTGCCACGCGGGCATGGGTTGTACAAGAGGCAAAAAAAAAAAAAAACTCCATATCCTTAAAATAGTATTAGCCACGCCAATTAATTCGGGCATGAAAGGGTTAAGAACCTCTCCCGTGATTAGGTTGTATCCCGGAGCCTTCTTCGGTTTAAATTTCTTTATTTCTTCCTTAAGTTCGGTTTGTGTTGCATTCCTTAATACACCATTGTCTTTATACGACGTATTTATATTTTGAATAAGAGCTTGTCCATCAAACGATTTGAAAGTTTCTTCCAGGTGGGCGGTAAAAACTTGCGCTTTCTCTTTATCATGCCTGGCCCATTCTTCTTAATTTTTCCCAATTGGTGCGGCTTGAATTTGACCTTTTATAGCCTTCCAAAGCGAGTAAGTAGAATCTTTTTCTACCGTTAAACTTTCTAAGTAAGTTTGTATTTCATTATTCTTAAGGTCTTCAATAGATCTTTTTAGTGAGTTGCACAAACGGTTAAGATATGCTTTATGTTGCGGAGCCCGAGTTTGTCGCCATTTTTCACGCGCTTTTCTTTTCTCTTTAATCATCTCTTTTATTTCCTATGGATAAGCTTGAATGTAACTGGCCAGCGTTTTCTTTGGTTTGGAAGTATTCTTCCACGCGGCTTCCTGTAAGATCTCGACGAGGCGATCAACTTCAACTTCAAGCTCATATGGCGTTTTATGTGATACACTCAGCTCAAAAATTGCTTCAATATCTTTTCTGAAGCCATCCCAATTAGTTTTCGCGCTGGTTAATCTGGCCGGTCCTACTTTTTTAATCAGAGCTCCGCTTATCGTCATAATGAGAATGATCAGAAGAAAGATCAAAGCTTTCTTCAACTTTTCTACAATTGCTGGATATTCCTTTAACAACAAAGAAATCGATCAGATCTGGTATCTTATTTCTATCAATCGGCCAATATGTTGGGTTACCCGTCGAGTGAAAATCGCAACTGTATTACATACCTGCATTATAAAGCTTTCTACCTTTCTGAGAGGCGTACCTTGAACCATAGAAGGGCTGTTTCGCGTTAAAATCGCCACCAATAATAAAATTTGGTTTAAGGAAGTTGAAGATGTTTGTGAAAAATGCTCAAAGTATTTAAAAACTATCAGGTGGGGTTTCGTTGAGGATATTCAAATATGGACTAAATAATTTTACTGAGAACCATAATCGACCTCTACTGTACAAAGGCAAAAGGTCTATGCCTATTTTTTGATTTTAAAGGTATTTTAGACTGTTTTTATAAAGACTTACTGTTGCATAAATTGTTAACTCTGGGAATTTCTTTAAACCTGGTCAAAACTTTTTTACTTCATTGGTATGGAACGTATTGGCGATGAATAAAAAGTTCTTAGTCAGCAAAAGACTTCGAGAAAGATATAAATTTAATACAACCCTTTTTATTTTCTATACAGATGTGGATTTTAAGTTTCCTAATTGGAGGCAGAAGTGGTTGGAAATGAGAGCATTAAAACTTCAAGGCATGTGGATGGTATAGCACTTTTGGGTGATGCACTACCCAAACTTCAAATGATGATGACAAAATTGAAAAGCTGTTAAGATGCACCAGAGTAACTTTGACATAACAAAACGTCTTAAATTTGCACCTTCGACAAATATTTTAGCAGTTGGAAAATGCCATAAACATTACTTGGAAGTATTGTATTAGAAAAGTATTGTCATAGAAAAGAAATTATTTGACGCAACAGCTAGACCCGGATTACTATGTATGCATCGCCAGTGGAGAGGTATATATCGTCGTGTGCATTGAAATACCACTCAGCTAACATTTTAACAGTTAAACTTGAGTTTTATATTTGAGAAAAGTTACTAAGAAAACAAAATGGGATACAGTCGTTCCCCTTATTTAAATTAAAGACCAAAAATTTCAGAAATCAGAAATAATAATGTAACTTCCTTCTATGATATTATATCTTCCATAAAATGAGGAAGAAAAATATTTAGATAAAATATATGCAAAGGTTAAAGAACCCATTTATTTATTGACAGCAAGTAATCACTGCAAATGCTTTCTTTCGCTTCATTAGCTTGCAATTTATCACATTACCAGCTCAACCACCACCTCATAACCTCTGTGCTACGATGTTTCAAATACTGTAACGTCAAATAGAAAATTATTGATATTTTCTTTTACAATGCCTCAATGGTGTTATATTGAAATCTTCTCTGTTGATCTATTAATCATTACTCTTGAAAAAACAATTTATCATATTAAGGGCTTAGTATAATCAATCGATAACTTAATGCTTTTATGCTTATTTGAAGTAGGCCATTAAAAAGTCAAAGAGCAAATTTGTAGACACCTGTTTACTGTCACACTGCAAAAATTTCAATTAAAGGAGATAAGTCAAATATTTATTCTTTAATCTACTTTCGCAATAGAAAAATGTTATTAAATATATTGTAATATAAATCTTGTTTATTTGACATCATTTGATATTGAATGTAAGAAAGAAGAAAAAAGTATTTTATTTTCACTACATTAAGCACACAATGAATTAGCAAACTAACGCAGAAAATTTCCGAACTTTCCAATTACTCTTCACCAAGTTCAGATTCCCCTAACTTGGCTCTTACAAGTTAAAATTGAAAGATTAAAGGCTCTTGACCATTGGAGATGCGGAAAAGTTAGTTTGATTAATTATTGGGATTAATGCAAAAGATTATATACATAGGTTCCTACTTATCTTTTATTTTCCTGATGTATATGTCTTGTGAGATAGAATTTACGAAGAATTATTAACATTTTCCGAAAAATTAAGTTTAACATTCTCTTATATCCTCTTTCACACTGGAATTACGCAACACAAGTCCAAACTAAATGTTATATTATAAATATTATGGGGCATTATTACCATTCGGGAGGCGAACGTGCTGCCTGCTTTGGTGTATTTGGCGAATTACTCGCCGTATGGAATTATGATTCGCAAACGAAAACTGACAGCTAAAAGTAACGAGTTGAATATTGTTCGTTCGCCAATCAGTCGTTGACTATTCTGAACGCCTGATTTAGATGAATGAGAGGTTTGCCTTGTGAATGAATCTCTTCTAGTTTCTAAACTATAAACGTTACATACTATACGTATATATGATTTTTACAATTTTTGAAAAAAAAATTCGGAAACAATCTGAACATATATATAATATCTTTTTTTTTTTTGAATTTAGATTTTAAATATAACCGTGGAGGATTTTTATTTCTATTTTTCAATGTTATAGAGCACCTTTGAATCGATAAGAGTAAATAAGACTGAATTTACAAAAAACACAAATATTTGGCGCAACAGCTCTTTAAAGTGCCAGGGCCTAGCTTCTCGCAACCACTCATGTTGTGTGCGTTATATTTTTCACACGAATGGAAGGGTTCTACACAGTTTAATGCCGAATCCAAACGGCGATTTGAGAACCTTTTTCGTGACAACAATACTCTCGGATGTTTGTCAGACGCTCGCGAGAGGTGGGACCGTGAAAAAACTTTTTTTTTTGTATTTTCTAGGATTCGAACTTGGAACCTCATGCGTAGTGATCCGACACACTAACCACTTACGCCACGGCACCCACTAAGACTGAAGTTGATAGGAGTATATTCAGCAGTCGGCGGTGCAAGGGTTTTTGTGTTTTCGTTGCGTCCTGAAGAAGCAACCAGGAAGCATATTCATACAAGAAAATCACAAAACCTCTAAAGAAATCCTTAAATGAAATTTTGCTAAAGTCAGTCCAATAATACCGAACTTACTTAGAGGAGAAAATGTTCGACAAAACATGGAGTTCTTTACTTTAGAATACTCGTTTTTATTGGACCGCCTTTATATGCAAATAAAATCGCTCGCGATGAATTTTTCTATGCTTAAAGCTAAACAAACAAAAAAGTAAAAATCCACATGGAATCGATGGTATAATATCCTATCCATTATTGCTTAGCCTATGCCTGTTAAAGTTACATGCATTTGCTTCATTTTCCCAAAAAAATTATATGAAATTCTGGTTTATTAAAGCACAGACCTTAAAAACTTATGTTTGCAACATTTCGTGTTTGAGACTGTTACAAAGGTTCGAATCCTCGCGGTGACGCTTTTTTTCATTATTTCAGACTTTACTTTAAGATTATATGTGAGAATAAAGGAAACATTTTGTCCAGCGGCATGAGACGCACCTGTACACTGAGAGAAAAAATAACGTAAAATCAAATAAAACAACTTTAAATTAAAGTAAAATCGGAATGATTTGGCACCAAACGTGAAAATTTTTAAATCAAAACAGTACAACTTTAAAAAATAATTGTAGTTAAAATCAGTTGAAATGAAATACGACTTAACTTTAAATCAAAATATTTGAAACAATAGATTTAAATGTGTTGCGATACACTTTTAATATATATAACTTTAAATTTACTGCGGTATGTACTTACATTAAATAAAAACCAGCATTGAATCAATAAAAAGTAAGATCAATGTAAATATGGCAGTTACTGAATTTAAATGTGTGGCCAAATATATTTTAATATCATTTACTTTGTTTTTAATATGACACTCTTTTAGATGGTGATGCTTCCATGCTAAAACTAAATCGGATGAATCTTCCATTTTAAAACCGTTCGTTGTTGATTTAAATGCGATGGTAAATGAAACAGGGGTGAAAATACATATGTATGTATACAGCTATATATATAGAAATATAAATATGTGATCAATAAATACAAGACATTTTTTTTTTTTAAATATTTATTACGGCTTAAAATGTTCATGTAAATTTTACATAGATTTATTCCTTACAAAGGTTTTTTTCCATTATTAATTTGATATAGCTGAAGTGGAGGATTACTAGAAGTTCATATTTTTGATAAGAATGCTACTAAATTTGTCTCCAACTTCATAAGCAAATGTTCATCAAACATTATAATTTTTATTTGAGAACAAACAACGAATAAATTTTCGTTTTCATAAAGTAAGTCAGTTATTTTAAACAATTCAAATCAGGACGAATTGATTGAAGCTAAGTAATAATTATTTTGTGTACGAAATATTCGTATACGTCACATAGTTAGAAACTTCAATATGCATCAAAGTTATGATTTCAGTAGAAGATAAATGAAGATAATATGGTTTGCTTGATAAACCTTCGATTTTGAAATAGAAATCTAAATCGCTATCGGTCGGACCAACTGCTTTAATGAAGGGCTGATTTGTCAGACTTACAATGTAGTATTTCTTGATAAGTTCATCTATTTTTTCCGAGTAATTATTGACCTATAGTCACCTTGCGTTAATTACTTCCCGTTTCATCCCTGAATTTCCCTGAATTGAGCAACGTAGCCAGTATATTATCTTCGGAATCTAGCAAAAATTAAATTTTATTTATGTTTTACGCCATTCTGAAACCGCACTGATAAGGACCTATCAGGTTGTTTACGATCGGTTTTAGGCGTTCACATAGTACGGCAGACAGGATCTCATATGCGATATTTAGGAGACTTATACCTCTGTAGTTGGCGCAGTTCAGAGGGTCTCCTTTCTTCAGGATCAGGCAAACGATGCTGAGGTTCCATTCATCGGGCATACTTTCGTCCGACCAGATTTTACAGATGAGCTGGTACATGCTCCTTACCAACTCATCTCCTCCTGCCTTGAAAAGTTCAGCGGCAAGGCCGTCGGCTCCAGCAGCTTTATTGGATTTGAGTTTAGATACCGCTATCCTCACTTCATTCTGATCGGGTTGACGGGAATTTTGACTGCCATCGTCACTGTTGAATGGCTCATTCTGCCTGTCAGCGGAATATTGATCATCATCGCCGTTTAACAGCCTGCAGAAGTGTTCCTTCCATATCCTCAGCACCGACTGCGAAATTTTACTTGTGTTTTACGTCATTCTTAACCAAATATTCACACTACGGCAGATCTTGGAAAAAACCCATGAATATAAAATCGATACGCACCACCTTTTCTTCGATTTCAAAGTTGCTTATGATAGCGTGTATAGAGACGAGTAATACAGAGCCATGTCTAGTCTTGGCATCCCTGCCAAGCTCGTCCGTTTGTGCAGAATGATGATGGAGAACTCTCGTTGCTCCATCAAAGTCGGTAAGAACATCACCGAACCGTTCGATGTCAGGAAAGGTCTTAGACAAGGCGACGCGCTATCATGCGATCTCTTTAACATAGTACTTGAGAGAATTGTACGAAACTCACAAGCCAACACCGGAGGTACAATCTTCTTCAAGTCTGTACAACTACTCGCTTATGCCAAGACAATGACATAATCGGAAGAACTCAGCGGGCAGTCAATGGGGCATTTACGAGTATTGAGAACGAGGCAGCAAAGATGGGTCTAGCGGTCAATGAAAGCAAAACAAAATATATGCTGTCTACAAAAAAGGACACCCAACATCGGCGTCTTGGAGAGAACGCCACAATAGACAGATATAATTTTGAGGTAGTAAAGGATTTTGTCTACCTAGGCTCTATGGTCAGCTCCGCAAATGACATCAGTGGAGAGATCACACGGAGAATTACTCTTGCCAATCGTTGTTTCTATGGGCTAAAACGGCAATTGAGTAGCAAAGCCCTATCTCGAACTACTAAGGTAACTCTTTATAAGACATTAATCATCCCAGTCCTGCTGTATGGCGCAGAGGCATGGGCTTTGACAAAATGAGGATGAGGATGTCCTTGGTTATTTCGAGAGAAAAGTTCTTCGAGCGATCTTTGGTCCCGTCTGCATAGACGTTAAGTGGAGGAGAAGGAACAATGGCCTGTACAAGGACATCGACTTAGCCAGAAGAGTTCACATACAGCGACTAAGATGGCTGGGTCATTTAGAGCGGATGGAGCCCAACCTTCCCGCTAAGAAAGCCTTCGAATCCACCCCGGACGGACGGCGCAGTAGAGGACGACCTCGCGGTAGGTGGCGCAAACATGTGGAGGGGGACCTCAACCAACTTGGCGTGCGCAACTGGAGGCAGCTGGCTCGTAACCGTGCTGGCTGGAGAGGTTTGTTGGTTGAGGCCCAGGTCCACCCCGGACTGTAGCGCCATCTAAGTAAGTAAGTAAGTTTACGCCATTCTATTTACATACCTTTTTTAAAGAAGCTTTGGATAATGCAAACTTTTTTTTTGAAATGTCGTTGTGAATGTTTACTTCGTAGTACTTATTGACGTCAACTTTAAACCTTTCCGACAGAGGAGACGCGTCTGCCTTTTACAGTTGAATGCATGCGAAAACAATTCACCTTGTAAAAAGCAACGTGTTCCGCTTAAAGTAAATATGTTTCCATTTTGATTGCGGAGCTTCAACTTTGAATGGAAGTGGAAAGTCATCAAATAAAAAATGCACGATATTTTAAGTCAAGGTTATTTCATACGTTCCTGAATTGCTTAACATATTGAGATTAAAACATGTTCACTTTGATTTAAATATGCCCATGAGAGGTGACACATATATTAAAATCAAATACGCAAAATTTCTCTCAATCAAATACGTTTTATTGAAAGAAAATAAAATGTTTTTTATATTTTTATCGAATATTTTCAACTTGAAAATAAAGTCGCAGTCTTGTTAAAGTGAAATGTATTCAATATTATGATTTTAAGAGTAGAGTAATTTTGAAAAGAAGCACACAACGTCTAGATTCAAAGTTTTTCCACACTTATCTGATTTTCTTATATCTTTTCGTATTTAAATCAATACATTTTCAAATACGTTTGAAAAAATTATAAAATTTTTGTTTTTAATACGAAGCTATTAAAATCTATCATGCAATTTTTCTCTGAGTGTAGTAGTTATGGTTTTGGCCACTAACGCTCTACTCCCGAACTATCCCCGGATAATCTTTTTTTTTGCCAATTTGCCAACTTCACTACTTTGCTGTCATATGCAACAAGTTTCACCACGAGGATTCAAACATAAGCATCTGGCTAGGCCGCTAGGCCAACCAAATGTTACTCGTGGTGATGACTAATGTTGTACAATTCTTGACTAGGTCACGTTGACTATACGAAACGTCAATGGCCTATAATCCATAGCAAATAAACCCACGCATATAAAATCGAAGTGGTGATGTTGGAAAATGGTTATGTTTCTTTTCGTGGGGATTGGCATGGCTCCAGTGATGGTAGTTTTAGCTTCACGCATCTAAGAGATTTAAGTCGAGAAGTATTCATCACCTCAAAAGTTTTAAACGAAAAGTTTTCTCGGAAACTAAGCCCCAAAATGCACTAAAAATTACGATTTCTATACTGTCGCAGCTTGGTTCTAAATATTGCTATATTTTACCACATACTATTTACATATGTACCTGTCTCAACAAACCCATCGCTAGTTTATAAAAAAGTCTGTTGAACCAAATAAAACACGTGCTGCGATATCTTCAGTAAGAAGGTTTATTACAGACCAAAGAAAAGTAAAAACATACGTTTATATATTTGTATATGTAATCCAGTCAATGTAAGGAAAAAGGATAGTTATACAATGTCATGTAAATATTGGGATTGATATATTGAGCTACTCTTTCAACAAAAACTTAAAACACTACCTACATGGTCGATTATTTTAGAAACTGTAACACTATCTGATTTGTATCCGCACATAAATACATACGGTATATCGAATGATTCAAATTCATCTAGCTAGTTTGTGTAGGACAATGATTTGATTATCCTCAAAGTCTTTGTTGGTCCTTTGGTTCCCTCATCCCCATGTTTAGCCAGCACACGACGTCCAATGATAATAGTTTGTAGGTGATTTAATTTAAATGAAATCCGTTACATCGTTGAATTAGGAGTATGCCGAAGATGAAAAGATTCACTGGACCAGAGATGGACAGATAAAATGATATTTATAAATCAAGGACCAGAAATGGTATATTTTCATATATGAAGACATACGTTCGTACTATTTGCATATGGTGATAAGCAATATCCTTTTATAATCCATTTACTTAATTTGAAATAGATTTTCAAAACAAGTATTTTATGAGAGAAGTTTCATTGCTAGCTATCTAGCCTTTTGAACAGAGTATATTGATTGCAAATTTCGTACACATTTGCACTTTAATTTCGTAGAGACTTTATTAAAGAGAGAAAAATAAAACATGTCATTTTTATTTGAACGAATTATTAGCCGAATTGCAATTTTTATATTAAAGGTTCATTAACATCCCTTACATTAAAGTAGGCAACATAGTAACTTAATACACACATCGGCATCACACTTTTTATTATTACGTATATTTAATATAATGTCATGAGTAACTTTATGTGCAATGTCGTAAAATTCTTAAGAAATCTGTTAGAAGATATTTTTTTATGGGACATGAAATAATGTTAAAAATCGTATGAAAAAGTTGTGGTAGGCGTAGTGTGGTGGCTAACCACAAGCACACACTTTTCGCTCACGGAAATTAACGAATTAATAATTTAGCAGGTAATTAAACTGGTACAGTGCACCTTAAAGCTGATTTTCTTAAGTATAGCGTCCCATTATGTTAAAAATTAGGCGTAATGATTCAGCCAATAAGCTGATGCAATATCTGAGCGTTTACAATACATTTTATTTTAAATTCAATTCAATTAATTTCAATCTTTTTTCAGCTATTATGGGTACAATAACACAGTTCTACAAAATAACTTTTTTCCCCTCTTCTCTCTTGCTATAGCCGATTATGGGGATTGGGGACCTCCTTTTTACGAACTTGAACTCAGTATTTTTCTATCACGTCAGGATTATTCACAATATGAAATTTTGATAATTACGCAATAATTGAGGTACAAGTAAAAAAAAGGCTTAGTAAAAAAATAAGTGTGTAGTTGATACTTTTTTAATTTAAATATACTACATACACAAAAATAAGCATTTTATAACATTGCAAAAGCTTGTTAAGCCTTGTCTTTTTTTCATGGAAGCTCTGTAGAGGGATTTCCTCTTATAAGCTTTCTTCTAGTGACTTCAATGTGACTTCAATGAGTGCAGAGCATTCAAAATGATTGCATTCATCCTGACTTCACAACTATGATTGGAGAAAATGATTGCTAAATCATGACTTCAAAATGAATGGTGATTTATTTTTTCTAAGTTGAAGTCATTGAATTGAAACAAATCCACGTGAAGTCAAATGAGTTAAATAACAAAATGATTGGATTCTTTTACAGCTCTGATACGTGAGAATCTTACGTCCCTGCAACGAGCATTTGACGTATGGGTGGACCTTTTGGAGAAAAACGTGTACCGCATTAGTCAAAAAAAAAAAAAATCCAAGTTCTTATGCTACCCGTCCCCTGTTCACACTCTGGCCTATTCCGGACATTTATTTGACGGAACAGTGCCTCTCAAGTGCGAAAAGATCAAATATCTGGGATCTTTGATCAAAAGCGAAGCAACCTTCGATAATTACATCAATCACCGCGTAAGCGGAGGGTGGATGAAATGGCGCAAAAACTCCGCTTCTGAGACCGCAAAATGCCTCTGAAAGGAAAGCTCTTCGACGCAGTTGTGTGTTCAGCACTCACAATGTTGGACAATCTAGAAAAAGTAAATTAGCGGGAGCTGAGATAAAGATGCTTCGCATGACAGCAGGAGTTACAAAGCTTCATTGAATAAGAGGTTCAAAGCCTTAATGTCAAAGAAATCATTTCATGAAAAATTGATCGTGACCGGCTCGTCGGTATTGTCATATTCAAAGAAGAGATCATTTGAACCCCTCAAATGGCAATATCAGTTCCACTCATATCGGGACAGTAAGACAGGCCTAAAAACTCCTGGAAAAAATTCCTTAAGGTCAATCAGACGAGCTCCATAGGCGGATCAGCAGAAATGTAGTGAAGTGGAAGCGTTAAAATCTCTTAAATTCAGGTCATAACCTCGTCGATATAGGAAGAAGAAAAAAATGAAAGGTATCCAAAAGTCGATAATATTTTACCCAGCTTCATATTAATTTTCCTGGTGTTAGTTTTGCAATTATTGAAAATCCTACTGCAATTAGGAATGCGATTTTTGTTCTGTTTTTCTGTGAACACGGGTGAATCAACTTAAGTGATTTTTTCCTCCAGCAAATTTAGCAAATCGAGTCTTACGACGCACGGCGAAAAGAAACAGCGCACGATAAAATGTTGCCCTCTTAAGACTTGACTTTCGTAAAATTACTTTCCCTATCTTTCATTCTTGTTAGTGGCGGATAAGATTAAGAAAAGGGGATCATTGTTCGATGGACAAACAATCATTTATAATAATTTAACATGTTTGTGTGTTTAAAACTCGTGGGTCTGACCATGAATTAATATGAAGTGATGGCTGTACCAAGAAAGTTAATGTGGACTGTTCGAATTAAGGTTTATGTCCACATCATGACACGCCTGTCATAATGAAAGCGGTGCAGTAATTTTTTGGATTTGGATTGCATTTTTTTTACCAAGCAATAGGTTCAAGGGTATTAGGACAACCATGTTATCATTCAAAGCATTCAACTTGTTCTATTTCTGCCTATAAGCGGTTTAAAGTTAAAACCAAGAAACAGATAAACAGAAAAATACTTAAAAACTTTGAAACTCGTATCTGGATTTCTACAAATTCCAATAGACACAAATCTTCAGATGTATCGAATAGAGGACTTTAACACAAATTATTAAATCTGTGTATTTTTTAGGGTTAATTTAAATTGAATACTTTGCACATAAAATTCTTCCTTAAAGAAATTTGCGACTGATCCCATCGAAATGGGATGATTCTTATTTTATAATAAATCCATTTGATATTTTCGTTCGGATCAAAATAATGCAGACTTTAAAGATATCGCACTCATATTTTTAGAAACTGTAAGTAAAGAGCCAAACAGCGGAGTAGAAGATGGCTGAAAATTCTTAATCAAGTTCATTGCTTCGATGTCTATTCTGCAGACAATAAAAGCCACTTGGACAACTGTATACCGTCGGAGATACGTTCCCTATTTTAAAATAAGTGGATAGCCAATGTATGTACTTATTTGAAAATATGTTTCTTTAAATATGAGTTGAAAACATTTTTCAAACGTAAAACTATGAGTGCGCATTGTAAAAATAACCCTTTGCTATCAACTTGCATGGAAGGCAACTACTGCGCTCTTAGTTGAATATACTGTGCCCCTGCAGCAAGACAACGAGCAAATTTAATTACATCCTATACAAAACAAATGGTTTGCCTACTGTCGAACAGGGTAAAAATGAACTCGGCCCTACACCGACACACTTTGAGCCTGAATTGATTAAATTTTAAAATGGTTTCTCTATGAATAGATAGAAATATTAATTAAAAAATCAAATGCAAGTCCCTTTGTATAAAACCCAATGCAGACCCTTTACAGTTAGGATACCTAACAAATGAGTTTACAAAACCCACGCGGCGATAATACCATCGGATGAATTAATTAATAAACTTGTGGTATCTTCATTTAATATATTTCAACTACGATGCGAACCAATATTTTCCAAATTGCATTTGTGAGGAATCCTCCCCCATTCACTACCAGGACCTTTCGTTTTAAAAACAACTTAAAAAAAGGCAAAACTTCACTTCTAAGGATTTACATTTTGTAATTACAAACCCGATATCTAAAGTGCCTGATATGAAAGATAAATAATGAGAAAAAAAAAAATGTAATTAAATTTTCTCATAAACTGACTGCATCCTTTCTCTCGCAGCAATGAACCAATAATACTCAAAACAAACACCACAGACACAAATTAGAAAAAAAATACCCAACATCAGCGGACGAGTCAGAAGTAATCTGAGGAGGCAGATAAATCTTTAGACGGGATTGTAGTTCATATAAATGACCACCCCCAGTCAGCATAATCACCCCGATTACTCACCTTAACACCTAGGATTATAATTGAAAGCGAAAAGAACAGCACGGCTTTCATGTTTGCGCGTCGTTGTTTCCTTTGAACCTTTTACAAACACAAAACTCTCACCGAAAACGCACCAAATTTTCGAAGGAATCGTAAATTTAACGTAATTATTAGCTAATTCCGGATACTTTCGCAACCGTAAACCGAACTGAGCGGCACGCAGGATGGATTTAACAAAATGCCAATTTAACACAAAACCAGGAGAACACAGAAAAAGAAAAAATCTCCAAATGTAATTAAGTTAACCGATTGAATCGGTTAAAATCAATTTATTGTTGCTTCCACTTTTTTTATATTTCACACCCAGAACTCTATTTGTCACCAGTGTGCTAGTTCGCGCGCCCGTAAAGTAACAGCAACACACTCAAACAAAGCACAGATTCTTTAGATCTTTGATCCTTTTCAACAAAAGCAACGCGATTGAATTAAATTTTTTTCATTTACTGGCGTTTTGAACCGAAAAGAACGATACGCAAAACGGAAAAACGACACTGGTACTGCACTGCACTAAGAAGACGAAGCCAATTCAACCATGGAAGACCATCGACGGAATGGTGTTGTTATCAGTTGCTCGTATCCTTTTATAGTGGATGCCTTTCGCAGAAAGCTTACAGATTTCCCTCAACAAGGGTGGTTTACTGTGTGCTGTACTGTTGGAAGCAGCATGGCACTGAGTGGGTGTATGGGTGGTAGGCAGCAGAGAAGAACATGGCAATGGCGATGAGGTGGTTAAGTTGCTTGCTGTACAGCACTTGTTGCCCTGGCACTTTACGAGTAAATGGAAACATGTGCTTTTGTGTATAGAATCTGACGGCAAAGGAAGAATGGATGAGAAGTAGAGAAAGGCTAACATTTTTAGGTGACCAGGCTACTTAAATTGGTCTCTAAAAGATATGGTAGGCATATCTGCGAAATACAAAAATACATCTTGGCTATACAATATAATATATAAAGGCACAACAGCTCATTAAGTCCCTAGGCTTAGCTTCTCGCAACCACTCATGTTGTGTGCGTTATGTTTCGCATGAATGGAAGGGACCTACAGTTTTGTGCCGTATCCGAAGGGCAATTTTTAATTTGAGAAGCTTTTTTGTAACAGCAAATACTTTCGGATGTTTGTCAGACGTTCGCGAGAGGTGGGACCGTGAAAAAACGTTTTTGTGTTTTCTGGGATTCGAACATGGAACCTCACGCGCAGTGATCCGACACACTAACCATTTGCGCCACGGCGGCGTCCGAACAAATGTCGAAAAGCATTTCTTGGGTTCATATAAGAAGCAGCTTTTTGTATATGTAGGTACATAACTACTACAATTTGAGGTAGTTTTCTTCCAAAAACAAATTTTAGTGAAATACTATTGATTCCACGAATAATATACATACATACATACATCTGTCTTTTAGTTATGGAAATGCCGTGTAGTGACTCGTAGGCTATATGTTCAACCATTTTATTTACCCCAATAACTAAACGGCAAGTAATGCAGTAATTACAAAATTCGAACTCGAGATTTTGGTCAAAATTGATAGTATATATATGTATGTATACATATGTATACTAGCGGACCCGTTCCTGCCTTCGCATTTTAGTTGACGCTCATTTACTTAGTTTTGAATTGTAACTGCCAACTTAATACAATACTGAAAATATAAAAGCTCCCCAGTGGGAATCCCTACACAACGCACAACCCATCAAGCAGAAAAGGAAACCAAAGAACACCGTTGCCACTTTTATCCAGAGCAAATGTAGTATACTAACAATAAAAAAATTATATTTTCGCAGAAAATGTAACAAAATAGAAATTTTAGTTAAGTTATTTTATTATTAGCTATCAATAAAATTTTTAGTTTTATTTAAGTTTTATCAATAAAATATAATAAAAAGATATAACAAAAAATGTTTAATTCAACAAACTAAACATGGCCGTATTGAAGTATCATACATTTATATAAACTAGTATCGCATGTGGTTGAAATTCGACCGGGGGGAAATAAACAAATAGCGAGAGAAACAACGCTATATATTCGTTTGCATAACTTTTTTTTTCTTGTAATATTTTCCCGTGCTGGGAAGGCAAAGAGATCTAAGCTCATATAGCTATGGTTAAAGCGTTTTGTATGGGGAAATCATGTGTGTATGTTCACTTTATTTTACCTGATTTAAAGGTAACATACGCACATGCCATATAACATCTATATATTTGGCGCAACAGCTCTTTAAAGTGCCAGGGCCTAGCTTCGTTTCTCTCCGTCCCTTTATAATAAATACTAAGAAAACGTACGAAAAGTTTCGGGTTCACGTGTTAATATATAACTAGTATCGTCAACGGTCGTCGAAAGCTACAATCGCAAGAGACCGGCAGACTCTTCACTGAACGCGTATCCTGAAATCTCTCAATCACCCCTATGCCGCCAGCATCAAGTGCCGAAGACCAGTGGCAACGCTGCCAACATGCCATCAGAAACGCCGTGACTGATGTGCTGGGTTTCGCTCGCCCACGACCGCGAAACCCCTGGTTTGACGAAGAATGCCGGCGACTGCATGCAGCAAAACAAGAGGCATACAAAGCGGCGCTGCAAAGGAAGACGAGAGCTGCTGGTGAGCTCTACGAGTAAAAGAGACGGGAACAACATCGGCTCTCCAAAAGAAGAAGAAAGAGCATGAGAAGCGTGCATTTGAGAATATCGAGAGTTTATACTCCAGGAACAATGTACAGAAGTTTTACCAAAAGGTAAAAAGAACGTGTCAGAGAAGCAATACCCGTACAGAAACCTGTAGAGATGAAAATGGAAACCTCGTAGTAGAATCACAGTCGGTGCTGAGAATATGGAAAAACTACTTCTGCAGACTGTATAACGGCGACGAAGACCAACATCCCGCTGTCAGGCAGAATGAACCATTCAACATAGACGCTGATAGTCAAAATTTCCGTCCACCTGACCAAAACGAAGTGGGGATAGCAATATCCAAGCTAAAATCCAACAAGGCTGCTGGACCTGACGGCTTATCGGCCGAACTTTTCAAGGCAGCTGGTGATGAATTGATAGAGTGCATACACCAACTCATTTCTAAGATTTGGTCAGACGAGTGTATTGCCTGATGAATGGAATCTCAGCATCGTTTGCCCGATCCACAAGAAAGGAGACTCCCTCAACTGCGGCAATTATAGAGGCATCAGTCTCCTCAACATCGCATACAAGGTCTTTTCTGCGATCTTTTCTATTGTTTGAACGCCTGGAACCTTTTATCAGCAGCCTGATTGGACCCTATCAGTATGGTTTCAGGTCAGGAAAGTCCACCATCGATCAAATCTTCACACTTCGGCAGATTCTGGAGAAAACCCAGGAATTCCAAATCGATACTCACCACCTCTTTATCGAGTTCAAGGCCGCCTATGAAAGCATCTATAGAGAAGAGCTTTATAGAGCCATGTCTAGTTTTGACATCCCTGCCAAACTTGTCCATCTGTGCAGGATGACGATGGAGAACGCTCGCTGCTCCATCAAGATCGGTAATGATCTCACCGAGACCTTTGATGTCAAAAAAGGTTTTAGACAAGGTGACGCGCTGTCATGTGGCTTCTTCAATATTATACTTGAACGGATCGTGCGAAACTCACAAGCCAACACCGGAGGCACAATCTATTACAAGTCTCTACAACTGATTGCGGTAGTAAGGGACTTTGTCTACCTTGGCTCTGCTATAAACTCGAAAAACAAGACCAGCGTAGAAATCAAGCGAAGAATAACTCTTGTCAACCGCTGTCTTTTTGGGCTTATAAGGCAATTCAACAGTAAAGCCCTATCTCGAATAACTAAGGAGACTCTGTATAAGACCCTGATCATCCCAGTCCTGCTTTACGGCGCTGAAACATGGATTTTGTTAAACTACGATGAAGAAATCCTTGGTCGCTTCGAGAGAAAAATTCTTTGTAAAATTTTCGGTCCCGTTTGCGTTGACGGGTTTTGGAGGAGAAGATTCAATCACGAGCTATACGAGCTGTACAGCGACATCGGCCTAGTCAATAAACTGCGTATTAGATGTCTGAGATGGTTAGGATATGTAGAGCGAATAGACACCAACGCTCCGGCCCACAGAATCTTCGAATCCAACCCCGAGGGACGACGCAGTAGTCGACCTCCTCGCCGTAGGTGGCGCACAAGTTCAAGGGGACCTCGACCAACTTGGAGTGCGCAACTGGAGGCAATTAGCTAAAGACCGAGCTAAATAGAGAGGCTTATTGGTTGAGGCCCAGGTTCACCCTGAACTGTATTGCCACTTTAGTAAGTAAGTATCGTCTATGGTCGAAATTCGATCAAATATGCTTGAAAAGTAAAGAAATTCAACTTATTTTTCACGTAATTAATTGGAATTTATTTATATGAACATTTTTAATTCTTAATTCTTACATCGAAGCTATGAGGAAAAGAGGGGGAAAGGTGAAGAGAAAGCATGAGGGAATTAATGACAAAAATTTAGTAAACATATAAAATTCCTTAAAGGTAAAAAATTCAATTATTATACGGTAGAATAATATAACCAAGAAATAAAGATAAATCAAAATTCCATGTGAAAGAAATGGTGGTAAACCACCAGACGAAACTAAGAAAGTTTGCTGAAGAGCTTTTGATTGCATAATCATTATCACAAATTATTTTATCATAGCTGTAATACATTTTCGCTGCACCTGGTATACGATTGAGCATATCGTTTTTTATTAAAACGCAATCTTGACTTTTTGGTGCTAAAACAACATTATTTAAAATGCGTTGCGATAAAATGTTTTCCGCAATGTTGCCATAAATATCATTATTATACTATTGTGATCGCCAACTAATTGCTGTGGTATGTCAATAATATTTTCACCAAACTAAGGAAATTGCCTTGCTTCCGTTATCATTATTTTTTTTTTTTAAATTCAACATACTTTAATTCATGTAGTAAAGCCCTCATCTTTTGAGTCAAAGTGACATGATAAAATGTAGCAAACTCATTCCAACTTGTAACGCAGTTTTCAAGTAATGTTGCACGTGATCCATGTAAAACAACCGGTCAAATTTGTGGAAAATCAGCGCACAAAACAATAGTTTTACCTCCAAAAAGTTTATATGTATATGTTAGCTTCATCCATACAAATATCTTTAAATAATCTGTCTATGGAAACTTCATCAATTAGAATCAATGAAGATGAATTATGTATTGACCATAGCTACTATTTGTTATAATATTGGCCACTGAAGTTTCCAAAATTGGATAGGTAATTTAAACACATTGTGTAAGGTTCTTCCTCCAATTAAAAGTTTAGGTGAATGTTTTACCACAACCTGCATGAGCAGTTAAACAAAAAACATTTGAGCCAGTGTAATGATACTGAACTTCACGAATAACGCGATCAAGGAAGTATAATAAACAAATCATAGCAAATAAATGACGCATTTGTTTTGGAGAACTGAATTCCTTTGCTTCATTTGAACATTCACGCCATTCATTGTCATTTGAAGCAATACCGTGAGCGTGATACGCTTCAATAAACGTGTTGTAAGCAATTAAAATATAAGTTCTAACATCTTCAAATGACTTAGGACCACAAACATGTAATAATATCAAACGGAAATGAAAAAGCTCTACGTCCTTTGGAGATACTACATACATGCGTGTAATGATTTTGTCACCACTACGTACTTTCTTTTTCCATTTTTTTTTTCACCATCTACCTATCCAACTTACTTACTTACTTATGTCCTTTAACCCCTCGGGGGGCATAGGGCGTCAACCACGCCTGCGCGCCATCGTGTTCGGAGTTCTGCAACGCGTTTGAGCTGCCTCCAACTCATTCCTAAAGAGCTCGATTCCTCCTCAACTGTTCTGCCCCACGTTTGCCTAGGGCGTCCCGCTATTCTGCCTGCCTGGGTGAGCGGATTCCACTGCATAGCGTATTTCGCAATGGAGTTGTCCTCGCGCCGTAGGGTGTGTCCAATCCATTGCCACTTTCTTCTTCGTATAGTAATGCTTATAGGTTCTTGGCCCGTTCTCAGATAAAGTTGTTCGTTGGAGATGCGGTTCGGCCAAAAAATCCTCAAGATGATTCTTAAGCATTTGTTTACGAAGACTTGCAGCTTGCATGTGTTAATGGTGTCCACCTTCCAGGTACTGCACCCATAAAGCAGCACTGATTCTATGTTGGAGCGGAACAGTCGTAGCTTGGTTCTTAAGCTAATAACATTGCTTCTCCAGATTTTGGACAGCATTCCGAACGCAGCTTTAGCCTTCCCGATTCTGCTGCACACATCCAGTTCGGTGCCACCGCGATTAGCCGAGACGACACTTCCTAAATATAGAAAGTTATCAACTTTCTCGACTTGCTTTCCGGCAATGTTAAGTTGAGCGCGGGTATTGGAAGTACTCAGGGCTTTTGTTTTGGCTGTGTTTATTTTTAGCCCCACTTTGTTTGCCTCAGCTTCTAGATTTTGGGCCATCAAATGAAGATCCATTATCCGATGTGAAAGTAGACAAACATCGTCAGCGTAATCTAGGTGTTTAAGGTAAGATGTCATAGTCCAACGAATTCCAGAATTAGCTTCCGTCAATGCTGCACGGAGTACATCGCTGATAACCACCAAGAACAATAGTGGGGACAGTATGCACCCTTGACGTACTCCACTTTGGACTTCAAAGTCCTCCGACACCTTACCATTGTGCACGACGTGACACTTGCCGCCCTCATATGTAGCCTTGATAATAGCTATAAGCTTTTCTGGAATGCCTCTCCTGCGCAAGGCCAGCCAGATAGCATCTCGATTCAAGCTGTCGAAAGCCTTCTCGAAGTCGATAAACAGTAAATGTAGCGGAGACCTATACTCAACGCATTGTTCGATTATGATCCGTAAGGTGTTTATGTGGTCGATGCAGGAGGATCCAGCGCGAAAGCCTGCCTGTTCGACATCGAGAGTTGAATCTAAATGATCTTTAATTCGTTCTAGAATTATTCTAGCTATTATTTTGGCTACAGCTGGAAGAACACATATACCTCTCCAGTTACCGCACTCCATCAAGTTACCCTTCTTTGGAAGCTTAATGATCATCCCCCTTTTCCACTCCTGTGGAAATTGTTCACTATCCCAAGCTCTCCGTATTAGCGGATGCAGCAAATCTGCCGATGTATTTGGCGCCGCTTGAAATAGCTCGGCAGGGATGCCATCAATACCCACCGCTTTGTTTTTCTTGAGGGACTTGATTGCTGTTATTATTTCAGCTTTACTGGGAGGTACGGTGCGAATTCGGGAATTTGTTGCTTCGAACTGCTCATTCGAATTCAAGATCATACCGCCATCGTCTAAGTGATTTAGCACTGCAGCAAAATGTTCTCTCCATCTAGTGAGCTGATCCTCATCCGAAATCAAAAGGTCACCGTCTAGACTCTTCACTGGATGTTGTTTGGAGTTTCGACCACCAATGAGCTCCTTAGTGATGTTGTAAACAGTCCTACTGTCGCACCTACTCGCTGCTTCTTCAGCCCTTGAGGCCAGTGAGTTGACATGGTGACGCTTGTCACGTCTCACACTACGCTGCACTTCTTTCTTCTTCGCACGGTATTGGGCTTCAAGCTCGGTTCTCTCTACTGCTGAGGCCGCTGCAATCCGAGCCTTGATTGCTGTACGCTCATCGATCCGTCTCCAGGTGTCTGTAGAAAGCCATGTGCGGTGGTGTTTCTGCTTTTTACCGACATAAGTGCGTGCCCCAGTCGCAAAAGCATTTTTCACAGCACTCCAGTGGTCATCCATGTTCTCTATGCTGCTGATTGCTTCTGCTTCTAAGGCAAGATGGTCCCTGAACTGTTGGCGCACTTGGGGAACCTTGAGCCTGTCGATATTAAACCTGGTGATGTTAAGCAGGTTTGAGCGGTTGCTGTTGACGGATGCAGTACGAAGGCGTAAATGAACTACCATAAGATGGTGATCTAGTTCTTGTCCGACGTCAGCTCCACGTCTGTTTCGGACGTCCAGGAGACAATTTCTAAAGCGGCGACTGATCGCAATGTGGTCGATCTGGTTGGATGTTCGTTGCCTATCAGTAGAGACCCAACTGATCTTATGGCAGGTGTTATGCTTAAACAGCGTACCTCCGATGACTAGGCGGTTGGTATTGCAGAAGTCCACAAACCGCTCACCATTGTCATTACGGTCTCCCACGCCGTGAACTCTCATCACGTGCTTAAGCATGGTGTTGTCGCTACCCACCTTGGCATTGAGATCTCCCATTACCATTACAATGTCCCCATTAGGCGTTTGGTTGTAGGCGGCACCTAAGTGGCTATAAAAATTGTCCTTTTCATCCTCAGTCGCGTCTAGAGTCGGAGCATAACACTGTATTATGGTAATTTTTCTAACTCTACTCTGGAACCTAGCCGTCAATATCCGGTCACTATGGGGTTTCCAGGATATGAGGCTACTACGTGCTGCTGGAGTTAGCATGAGTCCTACGCCAGAACTCCGCGCAGTTCCAGCTGGTTTACCAGAGTAGAGCATGACAGTGCTTTTTGTTGGGGAGATGTATTCCCCAGCATCGTACCATCTTATCTCGCTCAGCCCTAAGATGTCGATTTTATACCGTGCGAATTCGGGCTCCAATTGGGGGAATCTGGCATTATAAGGCCCTTCCTTGAGTGAGTCCAGGAGGGTCTTAACGTTCCAGAATCCGATCGTTGTCCGTGTCCGATAGCCAAAGGTCGTCAACAAATGATCAGTCCGTATCCGAGGCGTATGTTTCCGTTTCGGAGCAATAGTTTGTTTTACGGTTGCGGCTCGCTGGGCCACAGACCAACCGACACTTATCCTGTTTTTTGGCGCAGGAAGCTCGCCATTCGTCCTCTCCCGTTAGCAATTTCCGAAGAAATTCCCAGATAGCACCACGAGGAGGTGGGAGTAGGGCTTACTAACAGAGCTGTTTTCGGCTGCAGTGGCTCCTACTCGTTACTTAGCGGACCAGCACCTATCCGGAGATGCTGCCCCTACGAGGCCTTTGTTAGTCGTTTGCCATCCAAAATCTACCTATCCAAACATAGTGCAAAGGAATTTTAGTATAGTCATATACATACATTCGCCGATGGATCGTTTTCATTTAATGCAGAGAATGATAACAGTTTGGTTTGTTTAGCATTTTCAACTGCATCCAATTCTTGTCCCACTCTAAAGTAAACATTCTGTCTGCGTGGTAAATGAATATCAAGCCTAATGATAGTGTGCGATTGAAAATGCATTGGAAATTCGTCAATACGCCATACCGCTTCAGTTGATCCGACATAGCGGCATTTCAAAAAATGTCTCACTTCAAAGCTCACACAGCTTTCATTTAATTGGTCAAAAATCATTTTGTATGGGGATATCGTGTCTGTATGTTCGCTTTATTTGGCCTGACTTAACGGTAACATACACACACGATTATTTTTTTTGGTGCACATCTATGGCATAGTATCTTTTGAATGATATAAGTTTTATCCCCCTCTTTTTATAATAAATACTAAAAAAACGTACGATGAGTTTCGTGTTCACATATTAATATATAAGATATTAACATTATGGCAACACTTAATGCTGCTGTGATTTGAAAGTTTTAAAATGAAATGAAAAGTAACTTGATGAATTCATTTGTATAATTTACATTCACTATTTGTGAATCTGATATGAAAATAAAGATTTAAATAGAGCGAGCAGAAATTACTTTGGCTATTGCATTTCTTCTGTACTCTATTGGTTTATATTCTGCGTACAATCAATCGGACTAAATCTAAAAGAAAAGTTAAAGGGCGTGAACGATCACGCGGACCACTTCTAACGATAATGTTTTATAAGGAAGAAAAACGTTCGCCCTTATAATCTGTTTTTGTCTCTTTTTCAATATACATTTTATTTCCAATAAATTACTGAAGATCTACCAACATTGTGCATTTGATTCTCTAAACTGACAGTGAGGTGGCGTACGAAGACCTCGCTAAAGATGGACCTGTGCCTCAACCAACAAACCTCTCCAGCCGGTTCAGTCATTAATTAGCGGCTTCCAGTTACGTGTGTCAAGTTGATTGAGGTTCTATTTCCACCTAAGGTGAGGCCTTCCTCTCATTCGTCGTCCCTTTCTTCCTCTACAGTCCTAGTCATCACTGTCGATTTATGTGTACTCTTTTAGCTAGATCGATATCTCTGTAAGGCTTATACAGTTCTTCATTGTATCTTCTCCTCCACTCTTCGCCTATGAAGACGGGTTCATAAATTACTCGAAGAACCTTTCTCTCAAAGTAACCAGGACACCCTCATCCGATTTCGTTGGAATTCATGGCATATAGCAGAACTGCGGTGATAAGGGTCTTGTACGGGACTACTTGGGCCTTTTTAGCCCAAAGAAACAGCAATTGACAAGATTGCTTCTTCGTTTGATTTCCGCGCTTATGTTATTGCTCAAGTTTATAGCGAAGCCTGGGAAGACAAATCCATAATTACCTCAAAGTTGTAATTGCCTATCCTGTAATTTTTATTTTTATTATTAATTAATTGATCAACCAAAAGAAACAAAAATGCCTTATACAAAGGTTGAAAAGAGATAATATAAAATGAATGACAGCAAATAAAAGAATAAAAGTACTAGTATACAAACATACATGTGAAGATTTCAGATAAAAAAAAACTCAAAAGAAACTTTTTTTTTTTCTGCACTCAGGACCAATGATGAAAATTAGACTTCTAAGAATCAATATTACTACTCCGGATTATAAAATATTTAAACTTACCAAGACTCATAGACTCCAGCTGCGGAACGTTGGTCTCCAGCGCATTCCAAAGTTTGGACGAACGTACAGTGAATGATAACTCCGTGATTACAGATGTATGAAGTGGTATAAGTAAACCTCTTCTACGCAAAAAAGATAGAAATTGAAACTGAGAAAAAATGTACATAGGCTTTCGAGAACGGAAAACCTTGAAAAGAAAGATGAGATTTCTGACGTTAAGAAACTTGTTGAAAGAACTGCCAAGAAACGTTAGATGGAAAGGGCTGACATGATCGTATCTTTTGAGGGAGTAAATAAACCTGTTACAACTATTAAAAATTGTACGCAGCTTGTTTCGGACACCGATGGAACAGCCAGGAAAAAGTTCACACCCATATGTGAAGAAAAGCATAATTAAGCTTTTAACCGACCTTGCACGAACATTTACAGGTACAAATTGTTTTACTAAATTCAAGGCTCGGAGAGTAAGATAAGTTCTACGACTGATACCATTAATATGTGTCCAGGACAAAGTCTCATCAATCTTAAAACCAAGGCTTTCCACGCACCTAAAATAACGCACTTATTAAGACTGCATTGAGATATAGACTGCTTAGATAAGACATAGAATGCCTGCAAATTGCAATGGCTTTAGATTTAAGAGGGTTAAGCGTTAAGTTGTTCAAAGTGGCCCATGTATATATATAAAACTAAGTGGCAATATGCGTATGTTTCCCACTATCGCCCGTAATTTTCAACCAATTTAGCTGTTTTTTTTTAAATGTAGATAATTAAGGCACAAAGGTGATAAGCAAAAAAAAATTACAACAACAAAAAAAGTTATTTTTTAATGCCTTGCGAGCGGGCGGAAGCTAGTAAAGATAAATTATTCAAACATGCATTAATCTCACTAATGGAGCTTTCAATGCCCTTTAAGGGCACCATCAGCATACAGGTGAATATTACAATTAAGAAGAGCAGATGAATGACCTTCGTTAATAAAAAGGCTGAAAAGCAAAGGTCCCAAAACGGATCCCTGGGGTACACCTTGACCTAAATTTTAGAATGAGGGCACAGAGGACACTAACCTGTTGCCGTCTGTCCTTAAGGTAAGTCTGCAAGAGGTTCGAGCAAATTGCAAATTAGAAGTAAGCTTGGAACATAGAATGTTATGATCAATGTTATCGAATGCCTTTGTAAGATCAAGCAGCACAAGAATGGCAGCGTATTTTTTATCGATGTTAAAGCGGATTTCATCAGTGATAGCAATTATAGCTGAAGTAGTGCTGTGATGTCGGCGAAAGTCTGATTGAAAAAGGTAGAGTAGATTATTAACACTGAGAAATTCCATTATTTGATTTTTCAAGTTAATCTCTAAAACCTTAGAAAGAGTGGGTAAAATAGAAATTGGTCAAAAATCGGAAAGCATTGCAGGAAACGAGCCAGTCTTGGGTATATGTATAACTTTCGCCTCTTTCCAGGCCTCGGGAGAAGTAGAAGTCATTATCGCAGTATTAATAATGTGGGCAAATGGGTTACCAAATGCAGGCAAAATGATTTTAATAAATTTTAAAGAAAGCTTGTAAAGATCGACGGAATTCGTTTAAATAGAGAATAAAGCAGTAAGGAAATCACAATAAGAAATACTACGAATAACTCATGTTGGACGGTGGCTGAACAAAATATTCATTGAATTCATCCGTTGACCAATTGAAATTTTTTTTTGTTTTTATTGACTACACCAAAGTTTCGAGTGTTTTTCCAAAAATCTTTTGAATCTCTTATCTTAGAGAATTCATTCACCCCAAGTTGACGATTTGTGTTTCTTTATCAGGCTAGTGCAAGGTGCCCTCAATTTAACTTTCGATTGGTGCAGGACAAAGGAACTTACCATCAACCCCGGAAAAACTACACTTGTACCCTGTTCCAGGAAAAAAAAACCATACTCTCAAACAAATTACACTGGAAAACGTCCGATTCGACATATCCAAGGAAGCGAAATGCCTAGGTGTCTTACCAAACTCTCAAACTTGGTACATAGATGGTTCCAGCACTGGCGCAGGGGTTTATGGACCCAGGTTCCAACGTGCGGCAGCGCTTGGGAAATCACCAACAATATTTCAGGCAGAAGTCCATGCAATCGAGCTCTGTATACGAGAATGTCTGCGAAGAGCCATGCAGCACTTATGGCTCTGAAATCGTACACGGTAGAATCAAAACTTATATGGGACTGTCTAAACCTACTCGAAGATCTTGAATCGGAAAACACCGTCACTGTGGCCTGGATACCAGGACACGAAGGCTTCGAGGGCAACGAACGGACAGACTGCTTAGCGAGAACTAGTCGGTCGTGAACCCTATTTTAGAGTAGCGCAAACATCAAAATAAAGAAATGGGAGGATGATCATTATGCAGAGTACTGGGCTAAACTTAAGGGCCTAAGACAGGCAAAGAAGTTCATAAATCTCAACCGTTGTAAGGCTAAAAAGCTACTTGAGCTTAGGAAAGCAGACTTAAGAACCTTAACAGGCTACTTGATTATTGATTGACTTATTGAGTCCCTCTGACTTCTGGAACATTGAGCCTGGAGCTTTGTTGAGGTTTATCAAGAGCCTTAACCAAGTTATCAGCTAAACACCGGGCTGGCACAATAGATCTCATAGGTAGCAGTGCGCACAAGGCCCTAGTATAGTATAGTATAGTATCAGGCTAGTACTCTATTCTATTTCGGAATTAAAAAAATAAAATAAATATTTGGCGGAACAGCTCTTGAAAGTGCCAGGGCCTAGCTTCTCGCAACCACTCATGTTGTGTGCGTTATATTTTTCACACGAATGGAAGGGACCTACAGTTTAATGCCGTATCCGAACGGCGATTTGAGAAGCTTTTTCGTTAACTTGAATGTTGACATCATTTGTGCAATAAAGAGGCGATAGGTCAACTAGGTTACAATCTCTAAATAAAGCCCCAAGATCCAGAGATCTATAATCCCTGTAAGCATATACTAGTTTTACCAACTCCACACGAAAATCAAATGCTATAAATATAAAGGCATGCTTGGAAATATAACTTATCCAGAATTGATTGGATAACAGAATTTTCGCAGGACAGCTGATCACAAAAATATCTAAGAAGGAAGTAGATCCATGATGCACATCGTAATGGGTTTCCACATTATTTGTTTCTACGAATAGCCCCTGCTGCTCGAAAAAATGATGGCACTCTTTCGCTAATAGGATCTAAAAGTAGATTCAAATTGAAGTCACCAACAATAATTATATTACTGTAGTTGACTGATATAGTACTTAAGACATCATTAAGAATAGAAAAATTTCCCCAAGACCTATAAACAACTCTAACAACTCCACATGTGCAATACCACCACCCCTTAAACTAATCCTATCATTTCTGAACAGATTGAAGCCAAGGATATTCAATGGAGTATTTGTATGATGTTCTTTTAGCCAAATTTTAGATATGCCAACAATTTTAAATTTGAAGTAGAAATAAGTGTAATTTATTTACTTGTTAATAAAGTTATTGGCGCAAAATTATAGTAAAATGTGTGTTATCTTAATTATAGTCGATATAATACCCATTTTATCTTTTTAAATCCGTACTAAACTTAAAAGGAACGATAGCCCATATTATCTTCTGACATGGCGAAATTCAATAAAATGTTTTCTGTGGATATTTTTGAAATAAAAAAAAATAAAAAATGTGGTTATTGTTATGTCAAATTCCTTTAAATTTGTCAAAAGAGTATCTCTCGAACTGTGTTCGTTTTCCTAAACTGTCATTTTTTGGGTTTGTTCGACTAAAATTCATTGCGGATTCGTTCGAAAGATGATACTCGTTGTAGGTAGGTTAAAAGTGTTTATAATTAGATACAAAGCTAGGACCTTAGAGTTAGGACCTTAAAGTTAACATGATACTACTTATTATGCACTTAAACTCCTTAAAATACGGTGACTATAATTTTGCGCCAAGGTCTTTAATTTCGATAAATTTATTAACACGTTTCTGAGGATATATGCTCTGTGCATAAAGGTGACCAACGTTCGGGGCGTGACGAGTGTGAGACAAGTTAGGAACTGGGGGCAAATCACGTAACTTTTCAGACGATTATCGTTTGGACGATAGTAATCGACTGATGAAAAAGATTGTTGCATATTGTAGGAGTTAACAATTCTCTACCACAGTTGGTTGCCCACTGTTAGTCGTATAACGCCTAAATGCATGCGAACTTTTGGCGATTGCGATTTTTGCTATTGTTCAAACATACATTTGGGCGTTATACAGCCAACAGTGCGCAACCAACTGTGGTAGGGAAATATTAACCGCTATAATATGGAACAATTTTTTCCATTCGTCGGTTTCTATCGTTCAAACGATGATCGTCTGAAAAGTTACGTGATTTGCCCCCTGATAAACGTGAGCAATCATTATTACTTAGAAAATTAGGAGCTCGATTCATGATTGTTAGAAATCGGTTTACGAATATGTGGAAAAAAATTGATATAAAAAAAAAAATAATATTTAATTTTTTTTTTTTTCCTCTTGTACAACCCATGCCCGCGTGGCAACGACACTGCGACCTGAAAGATCTATTGTATCGGAGGGTTGGAGTTAATCTAACAGACGTACTACCTCCCTTATGAAAGTGAGTATGTCCTTAGTAGCGGAGCATTTCAGTTCCACTGAAGTAAGTATCTCCTTATGGAGAATACGTTTCCTTAACCAGTGTAGTGCCGGGCATTCACAAAGAATGTGTTCGGAGATTTCATCCTCCTCTAAACAGAAATATTTAATATTAAATTATAGTAGAACTTTTGAGTACAACAATTGAATAAGCATATTTTGTGTATGTTGACTGTCCATTTTTGTTGACAGCATATACATATGTATATCAATGTCGTCCGCGTAGTCGAGTAATTGTTTTTGACTTTTGAAATATTGTACCTCTTATGTTGGATTGTGAGTTGCACACAGCGATGCCAGAGGTGCAGATTTGACTGCATTTTGCAGATATTAGATCTCTGCCGCAGATTCCGAAAATTCTAAAATCTAGCCAACATGTTTTCACCAAACTTGACTTTTTTTTAAACAAGAAAAAAATTAGTATAAGCAATAAAACGAACTTCCTCCACTGTAACTTTTTTTATTCGGCCCTATTTGTATTAAAATTTGTTGAAATCATTTATCTGACAAAATGACTGTGACACTGAACGAAAAAAAAAAAAACGCTTAAGTACATAATTATAAAAAAAAACTATACTGACAAACTTAATAAATTGAATGAAATTTCTATTCTGTTTGATCAAAATGTTATGAATGCCGTTTTTTTTAGGAATTTGGTTTGCATATTTCTGTCGGCAATATTTGCAGATTTTTTTTTAATTTTTTCCGGTAACATTGGTTGCGAACAATACTTTCAAGTACGATATTGAACAAATCGCATGACAGAGCGTCACTTTGTCTAAGGTGACGTTACCGACTTTGATGGAGCAGAGTGAGATTTCCATTGTCATCCTGCATAGGCGGATAAGTTTGACAGGAATTTCAAAACTAGACATGTGTATGTATTCTCGGTTATGGTATACTGTCACGGGCGGCTTTGAAATTGATAAAAGGGTGGTTGGTATTGATTTTATGTTCATGGGCTTTTCGAAGATCTGTCGCAGTGTGAATATTTGGTCGATGGTGAACTTTCCTGGTATAAGACCGCACTGATATGGACCATTTAGGTTGTAAACAAATAGTTATCAATGGTTAACAATGATTATCTTATTAGCGATGCTTAGAAAACTGATGGCCCTACAATGGCGCAATTTATGGGGCCCCTTTTCTTGATTATCGAAAAAAGATGCTTATTTCGTCCGACCATATTTTACAGGTGATTCGGCATATGTTCCCTACTAATTCATCTCCCGCTACTTTAAAGAGTTCGGCGGGACTAGGTCATCCGATATAGCAGCTTCGTTTGGCTTTAGCTTGGATATCGGTATCCTGACCTCATCAAGGTGGGGTGGACAGAAATGTTGTCAATCATTGTCATTGTTGTCGGCATTTCTAATGGCTTGCTAGCAACGTAGCCACTGGATATCTGCACTTGTTGCCGGTGGTCTTTTTTTTTTTTGGTTGCGCCAAGGGGTGTGGTCATTTTCCAAAGATACTAGTAGCCCGGGCTGCTAGCGTGCACGATTCGCAAGGCCGAATAATCGATGCCAGGAATGCGCCTACGTACACAACCTGCACACTTCTACCACTCTCCCCGCGGGACTACCGTAAGGTATTACTTCGTGGGGCTGGTTAGCAATTAATGCTATGCTTCTTCTGCTCTCCTTGCTCTCTCAATTATTCGGAGCTCTTTTTGCACATTCGTTAGGAGTGCACAAATTTCCAGCCAATTCTCCTCTGACCACAGCATTTGGTCTATAAGGAATGGTTGACTTGGCAGGATATTTCTCCATTCCGTAAAGCGATTGCAATGGAATATTGTGTGCTCTGTATCTACCTCCTGGTCTGGACAATATGGACAGAGAGGTGAGTTATCATGTCTAAATCTGTGTAAATATTTGCGACATAAGGTAAGGACATCTTTTGAGATTGAGGGATACTCGATCGGCAAAGTCTCTGGCAGTTTCTTGCGATTGCAACCCCTCGATGTCTAACCTTCTCACAGTATTTCGCTGATTCCGCATTGCACTGAAATGCGGCTCCAACCAAGTAGTGGTCCGAGTCCTTCATGGGCTGTTGCGCCAAATATGAATGCATGCATGCTGAATCTGACGATATGTATGTAGCTGAATACTCGAACCTGCGCAGGCACATCTGGGTGAACCTTAGCGCACGTATATTAAACCGGACATGGCATCTCTTGATTACCTGATTGGTTGAAGTATGCATCTCAGAAGTTTAGCAAGAGCCCCTTAAAAAAAGAACGTGCGGCGTGTCAATTCTCTCAATGAAATCAACGGTGACGTTTAAAGCTCAGCAGTTATCTAACTTGAGCTACGTCGACCTATTTACATATTTGGAGCTGAGGTCTGTACGAATTATATATAATACTTAATCAGGGTATTAAAAAGATGTGGTGGCGGATGAACCCTTAACGGGCCAACAACAGCGCTCAGGTTGGGTGATGTGCCGTTGGTGTAACGTCCCTACCACTTAAAAATGGCTTACTTACGAAGTAACCAAACAGCCTTGGATAAGGACTATTTAACGGTTGACGACTCTTACTTACTAACTTGGGTGGCGCTACAGTTCGGGGTGAACCTGAGCCTCAACCAAGAAACTTCTCCATATAACTCTGTCTTTAGCTTATTGCCTCCAGTTGCGCACTCCAAGTTCGTCGAGGTCCACTTGAACGGCGAGGAGTCCCTCTACTGCTTCATCTGTCCGGATTAGATTCGAAGACTCTGTGGTCCGGTGCGTTGGTGACCATTCACTCTAGCTATCTCAATCGTCTGATGTACTCGAAACTCTTCAAAAAATTGGACATTTTAATTGAAATTCGTGCTGCATAATTCATTTAAACGGAAAATAGTTAATGCTTTCATTGTTTTTAGAATTTAAGTAGTTTCAATTTGTTGTAAAAACAACGCTCTTGTATTTGGTTTCCGCGTAAATTAGAACCTACAGGTAATAAAAATGTTAATAATCGTCATGTTAATGACCGGCGCGTCATGAGAGCAACTGAAAAAAATCTTCGATAGTTTTAGACGTTATTTGTTGGGTTAAAATTCCTCGGTGGAAGTGAAATATAAAAAAAAATGATTGTACCACAATTTGTTGTTTTATTAAAATTTATTTATTTACAACGCTCATGATCCGAAGTTCTAAACCTATACCTCTACCGGTCGCGCTATAATACTCTGAATATTTCTAGGATGATGAGCGTCTCCTCGATCATAGTATCCGTAGCCAAACTGTTCTCCTGGCACTTGATATAGACCATAATGCACACCACTGTTGGCAACCTGTGAAAAATTATTTAAAAAACTTCAACATCAAATAAATAAACTATTGCCTTGTATTCGCACCTTTTTCAAGCCATTTATGGATGCTAACAACAGAGCCATTTTAGCCAGCAACAATGCTTTCCCGCTAACCACTGACAAAATCTGAAATCCCATTGGCACCAAAACTGCTCCCAGTGCTGTCACTCCGAACACCATCGCAATCATCATATTATTCCGATGACGCCGAAGGCGTGGAGTACCATGCACCTCACTGGATCTACCTAAAATCAAATACCAGCTAATGAGGGCTCCACTTACAAGCGATTACAATCTGCATTGAGATGTTATTTTACCTTTGCTATCCAAAATGGCTTCAGTGAATTCCTTCAAACTCACTTGAAGGGCATGCGTTTGAAGAACTCGTGAGATTCGCTTTACAATCTGCTCCAGGTACATAAAACCTTCGATATCTCCTTGCATAGGAATGGATATTGTTTTTCTCTTCAACTCGTTACGTCTGTCGTGGGACAAGAATTAAGTTTCATCGTTAAGCAATCAGTGTTATAATTCACCTTGGATCATTGGGGCTGTCATCATTATCGTAATCAGCTACCCGAACTAGTCGAATACCACCCCATATGGGAATCATATTCGAGGACATCATTTCGTCAAATAACTTCAGGGATGAGATTTTCATACAGCTCCAAGTGGTATTGCCGGATGTCTGCGAAAAGAGAGTGTTTTTTTTTTTAGTAAATGGACGTCAGTGTTATACGAGTACGTCATAAATGAACATTCAGTCGAACGCTTACATAACTTAATAAGCTCAGATGAATAACAGAAACACAAAATCATTTACAGCACTGAAAGGAGCAGGATTAAAGCTGAAACGTGAACATTTCAAGCTCAAAGCCTGAAATCAATATTTAAAAATCGTGCAGGGGGTTGGTAGTTTGGTGGAGGTTTGGTTTTTTTCCAAGGGGTTTGGTTGTGTTATCGCGTCGAATAGCTCATGGGTGGTCAAAGTTTATGGTGAAGTAGTAGCTTGTAGCTACATGCAATAACAATCACGTTTTCGTTTTTTTTTTTTATTTTTTATTTTTTTTTCATTTTCAGAAAGGAAGGGATATCCCCCGGTGGCATTGGGGACGACTTAATGTGATGCTGATACACTTGTAGTCGTATCAACAAAACGTGTGTGTTGGGGTTGGGAAATTTGCATATGAATTTTATGTGAAACTATGAAAGTGATAGGCAGCTGTAAAGTGACAACTTCTGAGAGAAATCAGATTACAGGATTTCTGAAAATATTATTCATGCGTGATAGGGTGGGTGTTTAGGGCATTAATGTAAAATAGTTGGAAAATATTCTGTAAATCCCTCTTGAAGAGTAGTAGAGCTTAATCTAACCTGAAGTATGGATTTGTTGGATATTTAGAAACTATTTTTAGAATCAAGATATGTGGGATAATCTTGTTATAATATGCATATAATGTATGCAAGCAGAACGAGGATATCGGGAACTTAAGTGATACAATTATTTGAGCGATTTTTGGTTCATAAATGCTGTCTGCCGATTATATTTATTTCGTCCAAATAATATTTGAAATGAACCAGAATAATTTTAGAGTCAGGCCAGTAGTAAGCGGAAAGTTATAGATTCTTCCGGCTTAGAAGCATAATAGTAAGTAAACCTTAACATCTTTAGGTAAAGCTAAGAACTCTGCTATGGGTGCCGTGCACCGTTGTTAGTGTTTCGGAGCACTGTGCGCGAGATTCAGTAAGACTACCTTGCAGGATTAATGAAGCTACATTTTAGTCAGGTGTAAGAAAGATAACAGAAACGAACCAAAACAAAGAATAATTCGGTTATAGTGTGTTTTATTTATTTAAGTACTATTCGATGATCAATCGTTCTCACTGCCACGATTGTCGATGAATAGCCACTTATTCAGCTGCAGTATTTGTTTATGTACCTTTGGGGGTTTGTATGCACCGTTTGAACTTACAACTCGGCCATCCTTAAATGATCCGATTCTCGGTGTCGCTCTTCAGGTGGAGTTGTTTCCTGAAGCCTCGATCCGCTTCGACTTCTTGTGAAACCGCTACGAATTTGCCGTGAGCCGCTGTGGTCACAAGGCATTACAGCATAAGTTTACTTATGCCAAAATTAAAATATTTTTTATATAATCTTCTCTCAGCAAAGGCGAACCTATAACGCTGAAACAGTGTACCGATATTTGTGGAATTCATTATCTGCAGCAGTTACTGAGTTAAGGGCAGGGAAGTGAGACATAAATACATCTTTACATATGTTTTCTGAAATGTGAAAAGGCACTTATGCTGTTATGCCTTGTAGCCCCAGATTTCAACCCGCAATCGTCCTATGATAGACAAGAAGCTTCTATTACTTGTAAGATTCAATTCTGATTTTGTTATGTTGTTATATCTAGTTTTCGTGCATTATGTTGCATTGCTGTTCCAAGAATTTTATTTTGTACTCCTTTTTTTGGAATTTAAAGGAAGTGATTCAATTGATTTTGTTAGTCTAATGCTGAGACCTTTCTTAACGGTTTGTATATCTTCCCAATTGCTGGTGTACCCTTAGGACTAGGTACTCAGCTATGTTCTATTTTGTACTGTGCACCAAGAACCTCGATAGCGGAAAGCCTCCCCAAATCTTAACTATCACACCGACGTAAATAAATAAATAAATATTTGGCGCAACAGCTCTTTAAGTGTCAGGGCCTAGCATCTCGCAACCACTCATGTTGTGTGCGTTATATTTTTCCCACGAATGGAAGGGACCTACAGTTTAGTGCCGAATCTTAACGGCGATCTGAGAAGCTTTTTCATGATAACAATACTCTCGGATGTTTGTCAGACGCTCGCGAGAAGTGGAACCGTGCAAAAAAAACTTTTTGGTGTTTTCTGGGATTTGAACTTGGCACTTCATGCGTAGTGATCCGACACACTAACCACTTACGCCACGGCGCCCACCGACGTAGGCAGACCGATTACTTGGGAGTGCATTTAAATACATAGGTGGAATTCCAAGATTATACCAGCAACACTCTAAAAAGCATCAAACTTGCTATTAAAATGTTATATCCCTTCATTTATAGAAAACCCTCATGTTCTTATTTTAATTTTTATTTTTTTAAGCTGAATTACAGGGTCTTGTGCAAATGATATAGTATATCCTTTCAAGTATGGCCAAACGTAATAACGAAAAAACAATAGATAATAAAGATTTTAAAGAAAGTGCATATAATGAAATTCAAAATTATACTTAAAATAAAGTTAACTAACCTACAGATCATACGACATGTTTGCTCTCTTAACTTTCTGATGAAGACTATAATGCAGAAGAATGTGAAAATAACTTTTGCTTGATAGCATTGAATGTATTGAAGCTGATTGATGCTTTCAAATGGTGAAGCGAAGAATTGTAGAGCTTAAGAGTATGGCTGAAAAAGAGACTGATCGTGGCATAATGATATTACAAGTTCTTCTGGATCGACTGAAAGTTAGGTTTACAAATACGTATCTTGGACAATTATACTTAATAATTTTAACCAATAAAAGTAAAGAACGATAGTCCAAGAACAACTGAAGACTGCATCCAACGATTGGGTTTCGATAGTTTGAAACATGGTCGTATCTTCGAAGCTAGACATATCTAATAATGTATGGTAGTTAAATGCCACTGTAAGTTTCCTGGCATTAACATAGCAATATGATTATCGTACGTTTTTTTTTAGTATTTATTATAAAAGAAGGGGGATGAAACTTATATCATTCAAAACATACTGTACCATAGATGTGCAAAAACAAAATCATGTGCGTATGATACCGTTAAGTGATTTCCCCATACAAAACTCTTTAACCAATTAAATGAAAGCATTTTGATCACGTTCATGGCTGTATAAGCCTAGATCCCTTCGACCATAGACGATACTAGCTCACTTTAATATGTAACAAATCAAATTGAAAAGTATTAGCTTATAGCTATAGTTATATTCATTTTCACCTACCCTCGGAAAATAAAACTATAATTACACAGGCCAACAAAACAAATGTTTGTAAAAACTTTTTAAACCAATTCACATAAATCTTATGTATTTCCGGGTGCTGAAACCGTATTTGGTATCAGTTCTTTTTTATTACCTACAATTTTCTCACAATATGACATCGATTATATATCATATTTCAAAATAGGGAAAAATTGATACATAAATACAATTTTTACTTACGATAATATTAAATTACTACAATACGAATATTTTAGGTGCTTATTTTTTTATTTTTCCCTTTTCTCTGTAAAGTTTCTTGTAAAGTTTTTTCTCCGATGTGATGCATTTTGTTGTTCTCTGTGAAGTGACCAACAATAATCACCCATTATGTTATGAGGGCAAGGTGAAAAGTTCTCGGCCTTACAATGAAAGGCCTGACAAGAAGATTTTCAGTTAAAAAATGATTTTATATTATTACCCCTTCGGGTAGGGGGCAGAATATACCCGAGGTAGGCATGCCTGTCGTAAGAGGCGACTAAAATCCACCCTTCGTATACCGGGGATAAAATGTATACATAATATGCAATGAGTAAAACAAATAGATATAGTACCCCAGGTGGCAGTCCAGGTTCTCTGGAAAATCCACCCTCTTCGGAGGTAGGCCCTACGGATTCTGGGGAGAGCCAATTGTTGCATTTAATAAACCCCTTTTTGAGAAATTCAAGGGTAACTCGGTCTCCACCATCAAGACCGAATGTCTCCGGAAAAAGAAGTCCGCCGGAAGGGCAAGCGCAAGAGAAACGGGACTCAGTGAAATGTAATAGCTTTGAGGAAGAAAACAATGAACTCCGTATTAAGCTAAATAAAATGGATCTACTCTACCAAGAGCTTAAGAGAGAGGTAGAATCACTAAAAGAGGAAAACAAGGCGTTAAAGAATTCACTTTTGCAAAGAGAACGGGAAATTACCCCACCCCGTGCAGCTAGTCCCAAATATCACACGGATGAAGAAGAGCTAGCACGCGAAACAAATGGGGTCTCAAAGAAAAGACCCAGCAAAAAACGAAGAGCCGGTTCTTCACCTGAAGTCGAGCCACGAAAACAAGACAAGGAAAAAGACTTGAAACAGAAACAAACTCACGACAAATTACGTCCCCCGCCTGCAATAAACGTCGTCGGCTTTACGGACTACAATAAATTGCATTGCCTTCTTAAGGGAACTGTGACATCGGAATTTAAAGTAACGTCATTCCGAAACAATGATTGGAAAATTAATGTAGTTGACTCTGACGGCTACCGAGCAATATCGAAAAAACTAAACGCGGAAAAGATCCAGTGGTTCACCTACGAAAATAAATCAGAAAGACCACTCCGTGTTATAGCAAGGGGTCTCCACCCCTCATGCACTAAAGATGACATTATAAATGACCTTAAAGGAAAAGGCTTGAAAATTATCGACGCAATTAATATCTTAAAGAAGATAAAGCAGAAAACGGAACAAGGCAATGAAATCTTGGTCAAGCATGGACTTCCGCTCTTTATGCTAACCTTCGATAGAAGCGAAAATATAGACGATATTTATAACGTAAAAAGTATTTTGAATATCGTAGTTAAAATCGAGCCTATGCGTACGAATACACGATCGATACCTCAGTGCAAACGCTGTCAAGGTTTCAATCACACCCAGTCGTATTGCCAAAAAGAACCGAAATGTGTAAAATGTGCCGGGAACCACTTATCAGAAAGGTGTGACTTAAATAAGCAGGCTCCGGCGACCTGCATAAACTGTAAAGGCAAGCACCCAGCAAACTATCGAGGTTGTGAAGTAGCAAAGGAGCTTCAAAAAAGGCGCGATACTCTCAAGAAACCGATACACCCGAACCCAAGCTTAAGAGATCGTAAAACCGATAAGCCCAAGACCGCTAAGCCAGTCAAAACGAAGCGACCGATAAAGGGAAATAAAAAAATTGCGCAAGAGAACGTCGCTGGTCCAAGTGCAGCGGAAAAACCGCCACAGGTTGACGCGAGATCGTACGCGCAAGTTGCGTCAAACGAAAACAAATTAAGATCAGCTACAACAGATCCGGTTAGCCAAATATTTACCATTATATTGGAAAAATTTGAGGAGCAAACCAAAGTTAATAAAATTATACTTGACAAATTGAGCAAGCTCGAGTTCAAACCTCGCAAGACAATCAAAAAAACATGAATATGAAACAGCTACTTAACATACTAACGTGGAATGCAAACGGCCTTCTGAAAAAAATCGACGAGTTAGAAGTGTTTCTACGGAAAAATAACATTGACATATGTTTGGTATCGGAAACGCACTTAAAAAAGGGACTTAGACCCAAAATAAAAGGCTACAGCGATTACCATGCGAATCATCCTTCGGAAAATGCGAGAAGCGGGTCCTCTCTTTACATCAAAGACTGTATTAAGCACTCCGAAAACATAGAAATAGAATTTGATTCTATGCAAATAAGCTCAGTCTCCGTAAAAATAAACCACTTAGACTACAACATCGGATCTAGTTACTTCCCTCCGGGATATAAGCTAGTAGAAGACGACCTCGTTCGTCTCTATGACTCACTCGGACCTAATTTTGTCTTAGGTGGTGACTTTAACGCGAAACACACTTTCTGGGGATCCAGATGCAATTCGACAAAAGGCAGATTATTGTACAAAGCCAGCATGAAACGTGGGGTGAACTTTTTTTCGACAGGAAAGCCAACTTATTGGCCAACTGACAAAAATAAAATCCCTGACCTCGTCGACTTCTTTATCGTAAAAGGGTTAACTAAAAATTTGACGGAAATCGAAGAATGCTATGATCTATGCTCAGATCACTCGGCAGTCACTCTGAAAATAGGGGGAAGTCTAGTAAAAAAAGAAGGACCGCCTAGGTTAACTAGTAACAAAACTAACTGGGACGCTTTCAGAAGAGACTGCAAGGAAAATGTTGCTTTAAATGTACCGCTAAAGACACCGTTCGAAATAGAAGAAGAAATCGACAAACTCGTCGAAGCCATTCAGAGCTCAGCGTGGAAAAACACTCCTTTGCGAAAGACAGAAGCGCGGAACAATAAAGTCAAATACCAGCCTGAAATCGAAGACCTCATACGAGAAAAGAGGAGAGCGCGCAAGAGATGGCAACAATCCCTCGCGCCACCGGATAAAACTTATCTGAACCATCTTTGTAACAAGCTTAAAAAAGTGCTGCAGGACCTACTTACCTCGAGGGTTTGACCGCTGATAAGTATTCAAACTACTCTCTATGGAAAGCCTTGAAGTCCATAAGGAAACCTGTAATGCACTCGCCGCCAATTAGGAAAGCTAACGGGGAATGGGCAAAAGAAGATAAAGAGAAAGCAGAATTATTTGCCGATCACTTAGAGGAAACGTTCAAGCCGTTCGATGGACAACCGTTGATCGAAGATCCGAATGATAATATGGCACCCGACAACTTTAGAGTAAAAACCGTATCCCTGTCCGAACTTCGAATGACAATACAAAAATTGAAAAATAACAAGGCTCCGGGATATGATTTAATCACTGGCGAAATTTTGAAAGAGCTACCGAAAAAAGTGCTGGTTAAGTTGCTCTACATTATAAATGCTTTCTTAAGACTATTATATGTCCCAAGGCAATGGAAAGTCGCCGAAGTTATTATGGTTCCGAAACCGGGGAAATGTGCAAATGACAAGAAATCATATAGACCCATTTCACTTCTGCCAATAATATCTAAGGTCTTCGAGAAACTTCTGCTGAAACGATTGCAACCAGTAACTGAAGAAAGACACTTGATCCCGGATCATCAATTCGGGTTTCGGGTCAAACATTCCACAATCGATCAGGTGTATCGAATAACGAACGAGATTGAAAAAGCTCTAGAAGAGAAAAAAATATGCTCTAGCGCTTTTCTCGACGTATCGCAAGCCTTCGACAAGGTATGGCACGAAGGCCTAAGGTATAAGCTAAGGGTAATCTTACCGGAAAAGTTGTACAGAATATTGGAATCTTATCTTGAAAACAGACTTTTCCGTGTTAGACACGGGAGTGAATATTCGGATTTCAAAGATATCTACGCCGGTGTTCCACAAGGAAGTGTTCTCGGTCCAATCCTGTTCTTGCTCTACACAAGAGATATACCACAAGATGAAGGGACCATTGTAGCAACGTTCGCAGACGACACGGCTATCCTCGTAACGGATGAGTCAGTCGAATCATCAACGGGAAAACTCCAACGAGCTTTGAACAATGTATGCGAATGGACAAAAACCTGGCGAATAGTCCTCAATGAGACAAAATCAACGCATGTCAATTTTACGTTGAGAAAGATAAACAACTTACCTATATCCATTAACTCGGTACAAATACCTTACGCAAACGAAGCAAAATATTTAGGAATGACCCTAGACGCAAAACTTAAGTGGAAACCACACGTTAAAAAAAAGCGCGAAGAGCTCGAAATCAGATTTAGAGAAATGTATTGGCTACTCGGAAGATACTCGGAGTTAAGCGTATACAACAAACTGGTTCTGTATAAGCAAGTGCTAAAACCGTCTTGGACATATGGTATACAACTTTGGGGTTGTACCAAACCAAGCAATATGGCTCTACTGCAACCATTTCAAAATAAAATGCTAAGAGCAATCGTGAATGCTCCTTGGTATATAAGGAATAGTGATATTCACAGAGATCTAGGAATTGCTACCGTGAGGGACGAAGTAACAAACTTTGCTCGCAAACTTCGTACCCGTCTTCGTGTTCATTGCAATAATGAAATAATCCGTACTATGGACGTGACAAGCCTTGAGCGCCGACTACAAAGAACAAGACCTTTCGACCTAGCGCCGTGAGGAAAAACCGCATGTAATGACGGTATTAGTAGGTGCCTTCACTGGAAAGCTACCTACCTAACGCGATTAACACTACAGAAGCGTAAACTACTCGTTAAGGCAACTTAGTCGTAGTCATCACAAAAATGAAAAAATGAGAGGAACGAATTTCCTACTACTATGAGTACGCGCAGCCGGTTCTCATAGTGCCTCTCTGAGGGGGTGAGGTTTAGCCCGTAGGCATATACTGACTAGCACTGATGGCATTGTCAGATATATGAATCGGGCATAACCAATGGTACGGACCATTGGTATCTTTTGAAGATTCCTGCACCTCCAGGCGCAACCAAAAAAAAAAAAAAAAAATTTATAGAATAATCTCCCTTGACTTCAACACACTTAGTCCAGCATTTCTCCAACATCAGTATTCCTTCTCGGAAGTGAGAGTCTGGAAGGCTGTGAAAATATTCATCTAGGGCCCCCTCAACTTCTACATTGGATGCGAAGCGCTTCCCAGGAACAAGTTTCTTCAAGTTTGGGAACAGATGGAGGTCTGAGGGTGCCAAATCAGGTGAATACGGGGGATGTCCGAGCAAATCGTACCCCAAATCCCTTAGTTTTCCCATCGCCAACGCACACTTGTGTACAGGTGCATTGTCCTGGTGAAAGATGATTTTTTCTTCTTCAAGCCAGGCCTCTTCTCGCGAAATTTTGGCATCCAGCTGGTCAAGAAGGTTGGAGTAATATTCGCCTGTAATTGTTCTGCCTTTCTCAAGGTAATCAATTAACAGGATCCTTTTCGCATCCCAAAACACACTGGCCATGACCTTTCCGGCAGATGCGATCGACTTCACTTTCGGCGTTGGCGCTGAACCACCGGCTTCCACCCACTGCTTCGACTGCTGTTTCGTTTCTGGCGTGTAGTGGTGGACCCATGTCTCATCCATGGTGACAAATCGCTGCACAAAATCGGTCGGATCCCTTTTGAATCGGTCCAAAGAATGCCGCGAAAATCGTTTGCGCATTTGCTTTTGATTGGCATTCAGCAAATGCGGCACCGATCTTGCGCAGAGCTTTCGCATCCCTAATTTTTTGTCCAAGATGTTTCGCACCCTCTCTTCCGATATACACACAGTCTCAGCTATCTTACTCACCTTTACTCGCCTATCGACCAACACGATATCATGCACTTTTTCGATGGTTTCGGGTGTGGTTGCGGTTTTTGGCCGTCCTTCACGTGGGTCATCTTCGAGGGACGTACGACCACGTTTAAATTCAGCTGCCCACTTTTTAATGATTGACTTGGAAGGAGCAGAGTCCCCGTACGCTTTTGTCAACTTTGGATGAATTTCCTTAGGGGTTAACTCATCCAAAACGAAGAATTTTATGACCGCATGATATTCAAGTTTATCCATTTTAACGAAAAACACAGAAGACGTCTACTGCAAAAATTCGTGTAAACAAATTACTTGAGAGAAGAAGTGGAATCTTGTTATACGAACTATTGAGAAGTGCACCCAGGCAGGAAACATAAATGTTTGCTGATTGGAACGCTATCTCTGCGTCAGGCCGAGAACTTTTCGCTTGCCCTCGTATATATTCCACCGTCCCTGGTATCGTTTCTCCATCTCTTTTATGTCCTGATGAAACCGTTCCCCCTACTCTTCACTCACATCACCCAAGTTTTTAGGAAAAAAGTTAAGATAGTTGTGCAAGAAGTGGACTTTAAGGCGCATAAGACAACCAAGAGTTTTGAACTTATATATGATATTTTGAACTTATATAGGCTACATTGGAACTCATAAGTACTCGGTTAACTTTCACTAAATTCGGAACTGGACTGTAAAACGTCATCAATAGACTAAGGTAGCTCAGGGACAGGAACTCCAGGTCAATGTTATACCGACCGATCAGCTGAAGTAAGGTTAGGATAGACAATTACTTCCTTATTTTCGGAGTTATTTCCAGAAACATCAATGCTGCATAGATAACAATCGTTTGAATGATTTTTTTGTTCTCTCCATACCATGGGTACTGCAAATTTAAAAGCTTTTTTCTCTTTTTTATACCATTTTCTAAGATCCTCGACACAAACTTATTGTAGGAATGACTTGCATGTTTTCCAATGCAGAAATTATTCACACCCCGGCGACGAAACTGCAGTAACTAGAAAAAGTTAGTTTTGAGAAAAACGCAAACATTTTTTGCGAAATATTTTTTTTGCTGGAATGTGTATGGCTGTCAATAAATCATCTCTCAAATCAAGCGCTAACTACGGAGGAAATAATATAGCTCGATTAATACGCTTTTCAGGGTTGATAGAGTATTACTTTTAGGATTTTGTCAAAATTACGAACATCGTTGTTTTCGAGTTATTACAGTTTTGTCGTTGGGATGCGATATACTCGTATGTATTCTTCTTCTTCCTTTTATCAGCGAGGCTATGATCCGAAAACAAGGTATCACAACCCTCCCACTTCACCGCATTTCGATTGATCCCCCTGTGGGGTTCGCTTATTTGACCTCAGAAAATATAGGCAGGCCTGCCGATTTTAGATGACTCGGTTACTGAGGCCAATGAATTTCCGATGTCGTCGCATTTGTGTGATCCAGGCGTTTATAGGCCTGCCTCTCCTGCCTCGCGATTTTTTTGTAGTTCCTTTGTACGATACCAAATCAAAAATTTGTAAGATGACATCATACTACATAGTTACAAGTAGTTTCCCGAAAAATAGCAACTCAGACTCCTGTCCTCGATCAATCGACTTTCGGTTAATTCATAGTTATTTGAACGATCTGGTTTAATTTCTTATTAATTTTATACCCTATGCCCAAAACACTTTTGACATTTTAAGACTAGCTCCTAAGTGTTGATTACTATTGTAATCAATTGATTGTATTAATGTAATGCTGAACCAACTGACAAGCTATCCCAGAAGTGCCAGATTGATGATTTTATCCTCATCTGGCCGATTTTTTGGGCAAACAGCCCTTGAAGTGCTTAGGACCCAGTTTCTCGCAACCATTAGTGTTCTCCGCGTTATATATATCGCATGAATGGAACGGATCTACACTTTTATGCCGTTTTCGAATAGCATTTTATTTTTTTTGAGAAGCTTTTTCATGATAATTGGTGCGTTTTGGTGAGAATTATGCAAAGCAAAGTGAAAGCTTTTCCACAATACGATCCCAAGTCAATCTGGTTTAAAACTTGTTTTATTGTTTGAAGATTGGTGATTGAATTGAAATTGAATTAAAAAGTATGAAAAGTTATGCTTAAATTTGTAAAATACTACTGAATCACTCAAGTTGAATGAAAAAGCTCTTCTCAGCGCCATCTGAAATTTGTAGCGCAAAGTAAACATCCCAACTCAGTTTCGACTGAGATAACAGTTTCATGATTTCAATGATAACAGAAATTTTGCATAAACATAGGTAACATACTGATTTGTATTATATTTATGTATTTATATATAAATTCATAGCTAGTAGGTACCATACAAGCTAAGCTTCCGACAGACTATGGCATTTTTGTACGATCAAATTTTAGAAGAAACAAAAAACAAACACCTTCATTTTTTTTCGTAGAATGTAAAATAATTGAAAATAGAGAGCTATTACAAAATCAATTGTTTATTGTATTCTGCAATATGCCTGAAAGTTCGTGAGGGTAGAATAAAAATGACCATGACTTACCTTCTTCACCAACATTATAAAATACACATATTTTATATTTCCATGTCATACCTTAAGTTAAAAATAATATATGCATTATTCTCTTCACTTAATTCGAAATAAATGTAATTTATACATATACTCGTACATACTCGTATGTATTAAACGCTCTGACGAAAACAAAGGCAATTTGTAAGCAACAACACTTGAAAAAAACAATGTTTGTTAGTTCTATCAAGGTATATAACGCTAACATCGAACAGATGTGTCTCATAAACGCAATCGACTTCGATTTACCTTACGCGATACATTATCTACCCTTATTGCTTTCCTTGTTCGACGAATTCCAAATGAATATGTAACTTACATACATTTTTAATTCCGAAAACCACTTTTCCGTACCTTAACACAATCCTTAACATCTCGTCGTATCGTTCGCATCCTCGTTATCCATGAGTTCCTACTGCCAGCATCGTATTTTGCACCTTTACACGCACATAAATTATTCATAAGAATGAGAATGAGAATCCACTTCAGATACATCACAGAAACACTCGTACGACAGATACGACAAAGAATAACGATTCAAAAAGTACTATTATTTTCCCGTACAACTAACTCAACTCCTTAAATGCATTTTACTTTAACGATGTTCGAATTTGAAGGGAAGGACTTGTACTAGTACACATAACCAGCTGTAGACGGACAACGGTCTGACATTGAACTGAAGACCACTCAAAAGTCATCCAGGTTTAAGTAGCTGCATTACCATGACCTAGCTATGTGGCCATGGCCAATGATCACTTTAATGAGCATATAATGCATGAATGGATATGTGCAAGTCACAGGTATCAGGGTGCAATTATATGTAGGTACGAGTATAGTGTATCTGCAGCAACCCGCTGACCGATAAAGCTGGGGAAACTAACATCGTAATACCAGTGACCGAATTACATTATCTTTATGTAAAATAGAATTTTAAATGCCAGTGGTTTGTCAGAGTGAAGTGAAACGAGAATCTCATCTGATTATGGAGATACGTACGTAGTTAGATGTTCATGCTCCATTTGAAAGGGATCGGGTAATCTTTTCTGAATTAGAAATGGAAAGGTGGTATCACTGCGTGTAAGTTTTTGTTTGGTTGTCAGGAGTTTATGAATAAATGCTGAAAGTTCAGTTTTAATATACGAGTATACATATTTAGTATATACGTATAGGCGCCATGGCTCAGTGGGTAGTACGTTGGACTGCTCCTAGGGCAGTTAAGATTTACATTATATCAGCGATTGTATCAAAAGCTCAATCGGGCTCCATTTTAGTTACATCTACGTATGTATGGGATGCCGGACATCCCTCAGTGCTGGCAGCACCCTAAAAGATGTCCTAAAACATGAAGCAGAAGAAAGACAAATTGAAAAGTGAACACAGATGATCGCGACGATGAACAAAGAAGTCGAAGAGGCAAGACGCAAGGCGAAGACGAGAGAGAAGACTTTTAGTTTGTTCATCCTAAAATCATTGATTTTCTATCTATCATTCAGTTATAATAAACCATTTAATTCAGTTTTTAAAATACAGTTCGGAGGATAAATCGATTTATTTTTAAATCAGCGTTTTATTTCCATTGACCTTCCGGGATCCCTACATATACATACTCGTATATATTATAACTATAGGGCAAGTACTGTAGTCATGACAGAAGTAGATTCCATTAATATTATATTACTACGTTTACAGACACTCAAAAAAATGGGTCTCGCAATTCTGTACGTCTATATGTCTGGACATCTGTACCTCGATCTGCAACCTAAACGGCTGGACGTATTTACTTGTAGCTCTATCATATTCGGCGTCATTAAGCTTACATTCCGAGGCAAAATCAGAACTTTTAATCTATATATGTACATATACATACATTTTTTTTTTAAATCAGCTTAACGATATTTTGTCCAGGTTTTAAATGTTAGCTAGTTTTAGCATATCAATCAAATGGTAAATAGTAATTGGCTAAAAATGACATTAATTATGCTTTATTTATTAATCGGTGCTAATATGTCATTTGGAATTTTTCAGCCTATATGGATAAAATAAAATTTAATATATAATTAATATATGACATAAGAGTCTCTTTATAAACTATGAATTAAAATGTATACCAGCTGTAAAAACAAATTTATATGGAAGAGGGAGTGGAGATGAACTATTTGGATACCGCAAGCAGCTGCAAGGAGTAGCGATTGAATTTAAGAGGGTGGAAGAAACTTCTGTGCTGGAAATTAAAAACGACAATACCATCCTCTATATAGTGCCCGTGTATCTAAACGGTAGTCATTGGGAGCATGATTTTGATAATTGTACCAACAGAATCTTACCACAGAACTCGTAAGTTTTCACGAATCAAACACTTCCTTTAGTATAGAAGCGTTAACGGAGATAATTAGGAGAGCTGCCCCGCAAAATGCTCTAACGAGAAGAAATGGCAGATTAAATAAACAAAAATGGTTTGACAATGAATGCATTAGGGCTAGGGATGCATCCTTTGCATTCCTTAGATTACTACGCACCAGCAATTCCACTTCATTTAAAGTCCTTTACGCGATGGCAAACAAATATTTTAAAAATCTTTGCTTTTCAAAAAAGCAAGAGTATGATCAACGAAACATAGATCTACTAAATGGAGCAAGATCCTCAGCAGAGTTCTGGAAGGCTGTAAAGATCGTCAATGGAAAGAGGAATACTATCAGCCTGGGATTGCAAGCAGATAAGCTGAAAGATCACTTCAAGAACCTTCTCAATGCAACACAAACCTCGCCATCATTCCATTATGCAGCTCCTCTGATTGTTGATGAATTTTTAGATGCACCGATCACGGAAGATGAAGTCCTAATTGCTATTGAGAATGCTAAAAGGAACAAAGCCCCAGGAGAAGATAGTATTTCTTTCGAATTCTACAAGAATTGTACGTCTGAATTTCTAGCAGCACTTACGTCGGAATTCGACCAAATATTTAAAATAGCGACTTTTAAGAAAGGCGACTACGAGGACCCAGCTAATTATCGGGGTATATCATTCTTAAACACATCGGCTAAGTTGTTTGCCGCAGTAATTTTCAACAGGCTTACTTTGTGGGTCGAAAATAAGGACATTTTGCACGAATACCAGGCAGGGTTTAGGCGAAATTATTCAACCATAGATCAAGTATTCTCACTCATAAATATCGCAGAGGATTATAAGAAGAATCACAAAAAACTATATGCATTTTTCGTAGACTTTCGAGTCGCCTTTGATACTATAGCCCGCGATGCGCTTTTTCATAAGCTCTATAAGATTGGATTTTCAACAAAGGTAGTTAACGTTTTGAGGTCTATGTATGACAATAACGTGGCCTACGTCTGGGATAGGATCCACTTATCAGAGGAGTTTCAAACTTCAATGGGCGTTAAGCAAGGATGTGTCCTAAGTACATTGCTGTTCGTTCTATATGTTAACGACATAACAGAAGCTGTAAGAGGTGGAATAGATATAAATCGAACAAGGACCCTGCTCTGTTATTTGCTGATGATATTGTCTTCTTCGCAGATACAGTGGACGGCAACTCATGATAAATAGACTAGAAAGTTATTGTAACACCTGGAACTTGTCTGTTAACTTAACAAAGTCGAAGATGATGATATTTAGAAGCGGAGGTGGCAGGTACTCGCGAGGAGAAAAGTGGTCATATCAGGGTGAGCAAATAGAAGTTGTCCGCGAATATAAGTACCTAGGTGTGTTGATTGCATCCAACCTGAGCATGAGTAAGCATTTAAAATCCAAATTAGCGGAAGCTAAACGAGCAATTGGTTCTGTTTGGGGAAGTTGCATCAACAACAAAAAGGTTGGGTGTCAAATCGCCCAAAACCAAATCGCCCAAAATGCAAAAAACTAAAAAAATGTCAAATCGCCCACTTTCTTGGGCGTTTTGTCATTTTTTAATTTTTGGGCGATGTGTCGTTGTGTCATATTGCCCATAATTTTTGGGCGATGTGACATTTTTCCGATTTGGGCGATTTGGTTTTGGGCGATTTGACACCCAACCCAACAAAAACGTTACGCACACTGCGAAGCTAAAAGTATTCCGTGCAACTGCAAACACCATTCTCCTTTACGGAGCAAAAGTATGGGGATACTGTTCGTTTGAAGCTGTTGAAAAGTTCCATCGCTACTTCATAAGGAGAATATTTAAGCTGCCGAGCAATTCACCCAACTACATGCTCCACCTTGAGACCGGTATAGCACCTCAAGCTCCACTTCGACTACGTGGTAAGAGTTATGGCAATGAAGGAGGAAAGAGTGCCGAAAATTGTGCTAACTCAGATGCTAACGACTAGGGGAAAGACCATTCAAGAATGGGAAAGGCTAGCAACGGATTGCGGGTTGGATTTATTGATTGCTCCCAACGAGCAGCCAGCATCAATGAAACAAAAGTTCAACATTCTGTTGCAGAAAACCGGCCAAAAAATGTATGACAATTATGTCAGAGAAGCTAAGTCATCACAATATAGAGCATATTACAGCAGGCTAAATCACTTTCTGTGCCACAGAACATATTTCTTAGCAGACAAAAAGTCAGAAATGATGAGCATCATCTTTAAAATAAGAGGAGAACTCTTACCCCTTAACTATGTACCCCATCGCCCCGAACTTCCCTTACTGTGTAACCTATGCAATCGCAAAGACCGAAAAGCTGTGTATCACTTCCTTGCAGTATGTCCCATTCTAAAGGAATTTCGTATTTTTTGGAACACATTTACTTGAGCTGGAAGAAGCGATGAGCATACTAAACGGAGACAGAGGTTGGGATTTACTACATAGGTACACCGTAAATGCTCTACGTTATCGAACCTGTATTCTTGAAGAAAACTTTTAAAATGCAGCTATCATCGCAAATATTTTTTGAACTAATTTGAAATAGTAGAAAAGACAAAAAAAAAATCATAAGTGCGTTTATCTTACTTTATTCATTTATTTATTTTTTAATGTTAGTTTGGTAGACGGCCTTCAGCCAAACCAAATAGACTTGCTAACCTAAATACCAAAAATTTGTAAATATTTTTTTTCTATGAAAAATAAATAGTCTAACTAACTAACTAACTAATATATGACATCCGACAAGGATATCCATACCTTTTCAGACAGTCAAGCTGCAATCAAATCCGTGGAATCGATCTCTATAAATTCAGTAGTAGCCCTAGACTGCCAATCGTCTCTTAAGAAGATGGCGGAGCAGTTTAATATTCACATTTGTTGGGATCTGGGGCATAGGGATATTCCGGGGAATTGTGAGGCTGCTTAGCTCACTAGAATAGGAACAACTGTACCCATCCTTCCAGAAAGGGATAATCCAGGTATACCAATCGCTACTTGCAAACTTAAACTCAAGCTGGATGCAATCGAAAGAACAAATCTTTGGTGGACAAGTGGTACAACATATCTAGCGACTAAGCAGATTTAGCCCAAGTTGGATCTGAAATGCTCTGAGAAATTGACCTCTCTTAACCGATTGCCGATTGACCCCATTATAGGTGTAATTACAGGGCATTGCCTAATAGGCAAGCATGCAACAAGGTTTGGCGTATATTCAAACGATAGCTTCGTAGAAGCTGCGTGGACGTAGAAGAGGAAGAAACCACTCCTTCACCTAGGAGCTTTCTACTTTAACGATTTGGGCGAACTGATAGATTTAGACATCAAAAGCCTCCTTCGCTTCATTAGAAGCTCTAATTGGTTCTAACGAGTAAGCTGAGATTACATGATCCTTCGTGGAACCACAACCGACCTTCCTTGTTTTATATGTGTTGGCGTTAACTGGCAGCCGCTATATGTCACCTAAACTACTATATGACATATGGAACGACATGACATACCAAGTTTGGAAAAATGGAAAAATGGTTTTATTAAGATAATTTTAAAAACAGCTATCGAACTTTAATAATTCATCGATTAAAAATCAATTTGCAAAAAATCACCACACAGGTGCAAGTAGGTATGATCCAGTCATGTCCATTATTTTCAATGTTTCGCGCTTCCATGATCAAAATGCAAATGACGCTTTTCTTCTCCTTTTCCTACATTTTTTCTATATTGCGGAAATTATGTCAGACTCCACTTCGAAAATAATTCTTAGAATTCTGGAAATAGCCGCATTATTATAAGAATACAAGATAGGTATGTATGCTTGCAGGTGAAGAAATAGGCCGGAGCGTTGGTGTCCATTCGCTTTACATGTCCTAGCCATCTCAACGCCCAATACTATTTGACTAGGCCGATGTCACTGTACAGCTCGTAGAATTTGTCATTAAATCTGCTTCTCCAAAACCCATCAGCGCAAACGGGTCCGAATATCGTCAAAGAATTTTTTCTCTTGAAGCGACTAAGGATATCTTCATCTGCTTTCAATAAAATGCATGTTTTAGCGTCGTAAAGCAGGACTGGGATGGTCTTATATAGAGTCTCCTTAGTTATTCGAGATAGAGTTCTAGTTGAATTGCCTTATTAGCCAAAAAAAAAAAAAAATTACGATTGACAAGAGTTTTTTCTTGCTTGATTTCTGTACTGGTGTCGTTTTCAGAACTTATAGCAGAATTAGTTTTCCCCTCGTTTATTGCTAATCGCATTTTGGCCGCTTCACTTCAATGTTTGCAAACGCATCGGTGATAGCCCGCTGAGTTCTTCCAATAATATCAATATCGTCGACGTATGCAAGCAGTTGTACGGACTCTTGATAGACTGTGCCTCTGGTGTTGGCTTGTAAGTTCCGCAATCCGTTTAAGTACAAAATTAAAGAAGTCACATGACGGTGCATCACCTTGTCTAAGACCTTTTTGACATAAAAGGTCTCGGTGAGGTCATTACCGACCTTGATGGAGCAGCGAGTGTTCTCCATGATCATCCTGCGCAGACGAACAAGTTTGGCAGGGATTTCATAACTAGACAGGGGTCCATATAGCTCTTTTCTATAGACGCTGTCATAGGCGGCATTGAAATCGATAAACAGATGGTAAGTATCGGTTTTCTCCAGGATCTGCCGATGGAGGGTTTGATCGATGGTGGACTTACCTGGCATGATACCGCACTGATAGGGCCCAATCAAGCTGTTCATAAAAGGCTTTATGCGTTCATACAATATCGCAGAAAAGATCTTATATGCGATGTTAAGGAGACTGATGCCCCTGTAGTTGGCGCAATTTAGGGGTCTCCTTTCTTGTGGATCGGGCAAATGATGCTGAGACTCCGTTCATCACGCATACACTCGTTTTACCAAATCTTAGAGATGAGTGGATGTACGTTCTCTACCAATTCATCACCAGCTGCCTTGAAAGGTTAGGCCGTAAAATATGACGTCAGGTCCAGCCTTGTTAAATTTCAGCTTGGATATTGCTAACCTCACTTCGTTTTAGTCAGGTGGAAGGAAATTTTGGTTATCATCGTCTATGTTGAATGGTTCATTCTGCCTGACAGCGGGATATTGGTCTTCGTCACCGTTATACTTATACAGTCTGCAGATGTAGTTTTTCCATATTCTCAGCACAGACCGTGATTCTACTACGAGGTTTCCATTTTCATCTCTACAGGTTTCTGTACGGGTTTTGCTTCTTGACACGTTCTTTTTACCTTTTGGTAAAACTTCCGTACATTCATGGAGTATAAGCTCTCAATGTTTTCGATCGCGCTCTTCTCATGCTGTTTCTTCTTCTTTTGGAGAAGCCAATGTTTTTCCCGTCTCCTTTACTCGTAGAGCTCACCAGCAATTCTCGTCTTTCTTTGCAGCGCCACTTTATATGCTTCTTGTTTTGCTGTATGCACTCGTCGGCATTCTTCGTCAAACCAGGGGTTTCGCGGTAATGGGCGAACGAAACCCAGCACATCAGTCGCGGCGTTTCTGATGGCATGTTGGCAGCATTGCCACTGGTCTTCGGCACTTGATGCTGGCGACATAGGGGTGATTGAGGGATTTTGGGATACGCGTTCGGCGAAGACACTGGCGGTCTTTTGCGATTGTAGCTTTTCGACGTTGAATTTTCTAACCGTAGTTCTTCTTTGTTGCTCAGTTTGGGATATCCGCATTCGTACCTTAGCTACAATAAGGTAATGATCGGAGTCTATGTTGGACTCTCGGAAGGTAAGGGCATCCAGAATACTGGAGGCATGTCTTGCGTCGATCGCAATGTGATCAATTTGATTGACCTTTACATGATCATTGTACCGCCATGTCAGTTTATGAGTATTGAGATGAGGAAACCATGGGCATACTATATTGACGTTTCGTTCCACAGTGAAATCAATTAGCCTTAATCCGTTTCAGACGTGGTGTTGTGTAGACTATGTTTACCGACTGCCCTACCAAAAACGTCCACCTTTCCTATTTTGGCGTTAAAATTCCCCTATACTATTATACAGAAGTTCGAAAAAGTCAGTCCCTTAAATTTTTATTTCGACCTTAGAAAGAACGGTAGCAGTTTACTTTTGAAAATAGTCCATTTCTTTTAATTTTCTCGGAAACAAAAACAATGATTTTGCTTAAATTTCATAAATGGATTAACTTAGACATATACCTACTACCAGATGGCGTATCAGGTTTTAGTAAAAAAAAAATCTACATAACGTTGCTTTATTGTTAGCTGGTTTTCGAAAATTGGATTTTTCTCAGTCGACTTGGTTCAACAGTTAAACACTTCAAGTTTTAGAAAATTGAAAACATATTTTTTTTTACTTTTTAACGTAGTTTTCAAGAAATTTGTTTGAGCTTCAAACATAGAAGTTAACACACGCGCGGACAACCCAGTATAACACCGGACACCATTACACTTCAAACCAACACTGCACGTCCGTCACACGCTACACTTCCGTACATTTACCCCAATCATATCCACCCATTCACCTCAATCCAATCTTACACTATCAGCACCTTTCACCCCATGCACCGACAATTTCTCTTACTAAGAATATTATAAAAAATGTTAAGTTAGAATTACGAGTAGGCTCAAAATAAAGAAATCAGTCATGGACTGAAATAAAAAAACAACGAAAAGCTGTATTAAAATAATTTAGACAATATGCAATATAGGGTTCGTTACGTGCGACCCAGTTGCACCCTTTTATTTAAATGAAACAGGAAGGTAACCAGCCGAAAGTACACAAAAAAATTAATAAATAGACAATTGTGATCTGAATTGTCTGAGATGTCCTTAAACACTAAACTTGATTTCGCTAGAAAATTAGCAACATTTTTTGTGTAGACATTTTTTTAAAAAAACTTAATCACTTCCGTCCGATGTATTGTTTTGTAATATATAAAATGTTTTTCGCTGGAGAGAAGCGATTACCAGCCAGTTGAACATAACACAACGGTAGTAGAGTAGTAGTCGAATCAGAATTGATTAGGCGCATCCTCAATGAGATGCAATTTCAAAACAGTCACACTAGCACTGGAAAAGTCTAGTGAGATATGGCGTGATTATGAGACATGAACCCAATTGGGAATTTTGCATTGAACGGTAATGAAAATTTAAGGAAGGTGCGCAAGGTTTGTAGAATGCTTCTATTCCCCATATCCGGTTAGGTTAGGTTAGGTCGAAGTGGCTACCAGCTGAGAATCGCCAACACACACAGATCAATCATAGGTCAATTGTGATACCACGTGAATCATGGGAGAACGTTTTTCTCTACCTACTCGTTAAACCATTTTGAGCTTCTTTTGAAGCGTAGGAGGCTGCTAATATCGATGTCTATCAGGTGGCCTATATCGTTATAATAGGATGCGCCTAGGTGAAACTTCCTTCTATGGGAGAGAGCTGGCCAGAAACAAAGAAGGTGAGGAATAGTCTCTTCCTCTTCTTCATCCATGCAGCTTCTACAAAAGTCCTTCGCAAAAAGGTCCAGCCTTGTAGCATGCTTGCCAATTAGACAGTGCCCAGTGATGACGCATATTGTTGTGCCGATATATACTCTGTTGAGATTGCATATCGGCATACATTTAAAAAATATAATAGTTATCATATGAATGTATCGAGATATTATTCGAAAAAAAGTCAGAAAACATAAAAGTGATATTTCTTTATTGATTTACTTGTACTTAAAAGATTTACATTTCCTTTATTATTATTATCACCGCATTTTAAAAACACAACAATTATTATATCCCAGTAATGAACAATATTTGGACATCAATTTCATTATTCTTGCTATTATCTCCTAGTTTTTTCTAAAATATTACAGATTTTACTTAAAAATTGATCTATTTGTACCTCATTGGTATTAATTATCGTATTTTTTTATTTAACAAATTCATTCTAAATTATTTATATAAAGCTTTTAAAGTTAATAACAAAATTAAGAACAAATACAAAGTTATGGAGAGGACGAAGATTTTTTAACTATTTTTTTTGTATCTGTATGGAACTCTTTATATTTATGCAAAGTATTTAATATGCCTACTAAAGTCATAATTTAATATTTTAACTATAGTAAAATATTTGTAAGAAAATTAGAGAAATGCAAATAGTACCTACCTAATCTTATTATTTTTTAACTAAATGTATATTTACTTTTATGAATTAAAAAAATTATCTATTTTTCTAATGTAAGTTATTATAAAATAAATTATATATTTTTTTTTTTTAGTGTGACAAAAAATGTTCTGACTAATAGAAACTGTTCGAAGTTCGGGAATTTTGAAAAATTACGTATCGAGGCATGTTCCCATATTTTATCGCCACACTCTTAAAAACAGGCAATCTCCTCATGGTTAAATGATTAACTTATAAAGTACCTGGACTGTAATATTTCAAGTCTAATTAATTAAATTTGCGGTCAAATATAATATTATAGTTTCTTTTGAGTTGTCAACTCAAGTTTAAATAAATTACATACGCTTAAATAAATTCTACCTGATATCCAGACTTTGTTTTAAAAAAATGATTATTCAAGAAAAATAACTGCGTTAAATTCTTTTTAATTTGGAATTAAAATCCTAATGCAGGACTTTTATATATTTTTTAACTCCAATCAAAATTCTTATAAATTAAGGAATTTGAGAATTATAACGCCCTTACAATCAAATTTTTTTACCTTTATTCATAGGCAATCAAAGAAAGAGGAAGCGAGTTTCTACCAAACCAATAGAAGCGGAAAATATCCGGAAAATGTTCTACTCAGCTTCGCCTAGGTAGAATAAAAATGCTTATTAAATGCTTTATGTAATATGTAAATAGCTACTATCAAAATAACCTCAAGACCGCTTAATCAATTTCCGTGAAATAGATTTTATGATTTAAAATAACTATAATTAAAGATTTAAAACCATAGATAATTTTAATACGTTGTTTTGAAGCTGAGAAATACACAAACGCATTTGCAAACCGCACGGTTCAACCGCAGAAAAATATATTGCGTTCAGACAACTGACGATTATCGCACGGTTATGCAGGAGAGGGTTGATGGGGTCTGCACAGTGTTGAGTATCGACTAGATACGACGGATTGTCCGTCGTATCCCAGAAGCGGATCTTATTTGGATCTAATGCGACGTACGGTTACAACTGACCGACATAAAGTGACAAACGATAAACTGCTTACACACTCTTGTGTAGGACATTGCGGACTCAGTGCCAAAATAACTATTCCCAACGAAATTGCGGAATTGGAGGAGTTTGTCCAATTGCACTCCTACAATTACAGTAGAACGCGTTGGATTCGCTTCTGCAGACAATTAACGAGAGCACTCTCCTCGAACTTGCACGACCTACGGACCAATAGGAATTTGTCAAACAAGGAGATTGATAGATACCTAAAACAAATGGACGAGGTAATAAAACAAACGATGGACAGTACGGTATCCCGGTATCAATACACTGACAACTTGGACACTTACAGCAATGTCAATAAATTAACGCACTGCAGGAACATAAAAGTAGACTGCTGTCGAGATTAAAAACATTTTGCAGACAGTTTATTTACAGACAGAACTTGGAGGAGGAGGTAGTTAGGACGCTGAAGTCGTTGATTAGAAACCTTTCGAAGTTAATTAAAGAAAATTACAGCCTTTCTGTAAATTTGCACTGGGACAGTAAAATTCGGGCTGTAAAATCCAAAAACCCGAGTATGCTCCCACAAATTCTTCTTCTTCCTTTTATCAGCGAGGCTATGATCCGAAAACAAGGGATCACAGCCCTCCCACTTCACCGCATTGCTACTGATCCGCCTGTGGGGTTCGCCTATTTGACCTCAGAAAATATCGGTAGGCCTGCTGATTTTGGATCACTCGGTTACTAAGGCCAATGAAATGCCGATGTCGTCGCATTTGTCTGATCCAGGCGTTTATAGGCCTGCCTTTCTACATCGCGATGTCCTTGGAACGTGCATAGATATTGCCTTTTTAACAGGGTTCAAATGATCTCTTCTTTGAACGTGGTAATACCAACTGAGCCGGTCGCGCTCTAATTTTTATACGATGGTTTCCTTGATGTGAAAGCTTCCACGGATCTTCGAACTTCTTATTCGATCAAGCTTGGTCACTCCTGCTGTCATGCGAAGCATCTTCATCTCAGCTGCCGTTAATTTACTCTCATACTTTTTGTACATCGTCCAACATTGTGAACCGAATGTGAGCGCTGGACGTACAACTGCGGTGTATAGCCTTCCTTTCAACTTAGGGGGCATTTTTCTGTCATAGAAGATAGCGGAATTTTCTCGCCACTTCATCCACCCTACGCTTACACGATGATTGATGTCGTCATCACAAGTTGCTTTGCTATTGATCATAGATCCCAGATATTTGAACTTTTCGCACTTGGGAAGCACTGTTCCATTCAAATAAATGTCTGGAATAGGCCTGAGTGGATCAGAGAACGGGCAGCACAAGTACTCTGTCTTTTTTGAACTAATGCGATACACATTTCCCTCCAAAACATCCACCCACACATCAAGTACTCGTTGCAGGGATGTAGGATCCTCACTTATGATGGCTCCATCGTCAGCAAAGAATAACTGATGTACCTTTGTCCATCACTTTACCTTCAAGCAGATAATCAAAGACTGTAATAGAGAGCAAAGGACTTAAAACGCTTCCCTGGTGCACCCCGACTTTGATTGGGAACTCTTCGGTTACTCCAGCGGGGCATCTTACTCTTGTCTTTGCTCCTTCGTACATGTCCATGATCATCTGTACATAGGTTTCTGGAAGCTCTCGATGTCTTAGCGCCACCCATATCAGATCTCGTGGTTGTCTGTCGAATGCCTTTTCAAAGTCAACCAATACAATATGCAAATCCCTTAAGGAATCACGATGTTTTTCCATTATGATCCTTATACTTTGGATTGCATCTGTGGTTGATTTACCCGAGACAAACCCGCACTGATCATCAGATAGCCGTATTATTTTTCGCAGTCGGCCACCTGCCATATGCTCCCACAAATAAACAAGATATATCTGAGGAATAATCAAAACGACCTTCCGCGTCTTAAAATCCTCCGAACTAGGAACAATGTACAAATACTTATAACAGCAGGTATAGATCCGGATAACGCAGCTGAGGATACAAATTTCTTTATGATCGAAGATCCACAGGAGAAGGTAGAAGCTATAGGAGCGACTTTCCAGGAAGTGTATAAGGTGAATGATAGTATTTGCCTGAATCACGACCTGGAAAATCGACTCCTCGTGCACAACTTCTACCTTCGAAATGACATGGAGCATTGGCGATCTGAGAACACTGGTTTCACCGTGTTCAATGAAAGAAATATGGCAAACAATGCCGTCGCCGATGAAAGGGTACATCCCCTGTTCATTTCGAAGGCAGAGCTCCAAGCAATCTTCGAATCACTGAGAAAAAAGAAATCCTTGGGAATCAATGTTATACCCAACATTGTACTTAGACATTTTCCTTCAGAAGGGATGAACATTTACATCATCCTGTTCAATAGTGCAATGAATAATGCCCATTATCCAGAGCATTGGAAAACAGCGGTGGTACAGCCCATTCCAAAGAAGAATAAAGATAGCTGCGGTGGATAAGAACCTTTCCGAACATCAACAAGGTATTCGAAAAGTGATCCATAGAGCACTGGCTAAGTGGGTTGAGGACATGCACATAAGTAAAAAATGGTCTGCAATAGAGTGCGGTTAATCCGCCAATCCCATTCAATATTTACACGAGCGATCGCATAGGTTTACTTCACCATGCCATGTCGCGTACAGGTCAGAGCCTAAGATCGAGGTAATTGCAATACTATTGCAGCACGACTTCGATAATATCAAGAAATACTGCGATGGCTGGAAGCTGAAAGTCAACTTTGAGAAGTCGGAGACCCTCCTGTTCAGAACGCCGTTGTCTGGGGTCTGTTGGGATACCAGAAAGTTGGCGAAAGTTCTCTATTGTGGGACAGCACGGGTAGCCACTTGCGAGTTGAAGTGTGGTCAGGTACCTTGTGGTCTGGTTAGATCAATATCTATATTTTAACAAACCTCATTCGGCCTATGCTCGCATATGGATGTCCCGTGTGATTCAACGTGGGGCTAAGCTTGTTGGAAAATATGTGGGTGTTGGAGAGGGCTTGTCTTCATTTGTACAGAACACCAGAGTCTGAGTACATACAATTCTATAGTAATGAGGTTCTGTACAACAGGACGAATCTGATCAGAGTGGATAATTTCTTGATCAAGAAAAAAACGAAAAACGAAAAAAAAATTACACATAGAAGTTAAGTAGTTGAGTTAGCTTAAGATTATTTTAAGGTAGTTATAAGTTTTATTTATATTTAACATCAAAGATACTAAATTTTTTTTTTTTAAATAAAAAGATTTTTCTTATTTTTTTAAATAGTTAATTTATGATAAATTAATTTAGTTAGATTAGGTCGAAAGACATAGTTTAAGTGTTAGAATTAGCTTTGAGCGCCTGCATGGGGCTAGTAAGTTAGAGTAAGCTAGTTAAGTTAATTATCTGAGATCTGTATGAACAGATTCATTTGCCTTCTCTTAACATGCACAGTAGTTCAGTGTGCTGTATTCATTGTAATCGAGTGCAGTGGGCAGTTTGTCATAGTTTTAATCGAATGTAGCAAAATAAACATATTGCTAACAATCGTCTATTGTTTTGATGTGACAAAGTGAACATTAATGAAGAAAATTAATTTGCACGATTTGGACACGTATTTTGAAAAAAAAAAAAAAAATAAAATAAAAACTTTTTTAATTATATCGATTCTTTTATTAAAAAATTATTGATTACAGTTACTTTTCTTCATTAGCACCTTCATGCATCTTTATCAGGGGCTAAATTCCGCAAGCAGAGGTTTTTTGCCTGTGTACACACTTAACAAAACTCACATTCACACCACGTGTACAACAAAACCAGTTTATGTGATTCCGCAACATGCTGTGAGTTTCAATGTGCTGAATTAATAATTTTTTGTCAGCCGAGTGAGCTGAATTCAGTTTGACGTTTCATTTTCATTGCACCGTGAATATTGCAAATAATTACTTTATCAATTTTTTTTTTGAATGAATGAGGTCTGCATATAACGTCATTGTAAGAAGATACATTAGATGAGAAAATCGGTATATTAAATTCATTTTAATGAAGTTGTTTTGTGTCTTATCATTTATGTTTCCCCTGGAGAAAATTAAAAATTATCAGAAGACATATCAAAAACTCTCGTGATCTATTTGAGGAAGCAATAGAATAGCAATTCATCGACTTGTTTCGTTTTCCAAAGCATCTAGTTTTGGAATTTCTGGGAAAAATTCAACAGCTTTTTTTATAAAAAATTAGCGACAATCTGAAATTAGTATTACTACTCGTTTCTCTTATGCTTTGCGATATTTTGCCACTGGAAATTATCACGAGCAGTTAGACAAGATTCTATGTCTCAGACATTAGTTTCATAGTGCCCCATCTGATGATTCAAATCTGCATTAAAAAAGAAAATTAAATATACTCTATACGAGTATCTTCTCCCATATGGGTCAATAAATACTCCTTCTACTCATCACTGGTTTTTATTTTTTGCCGTCCGCCCATTTTTATTTTATTCACGATTTCACCACCGTAACTTAGCCGAAAACAGGGTGAATAAATTTCTTCAGCTGTGTACACGGAACTGTCAAAAAAAAACTCACTCACACGCTTGCGGAATCGGATCAAGCCAGCGTACACATTTTTTTTTTTGTATACACGGCAAAACTCACGCTTGCAGAATTTAGCCCACTTCAATTGCCATAATTGACTATTACACCCTTCATTAGAAAATGAGTATACTCAGTGTACTCGGTGTATTCGGTGTACTCAGTGTACACAGTGCACTGCACCCATTCTACATGAGTACTCTACACTATGTTTTGTTAGGAATGGGTGAACTACACATTTGATAATCAAACATCAGGTGATCAATTCGTTTTACTTTTCAAGCTATCAGTTGAACAGTGGAGGTGTTTGATATGAGACAGAATGTCCTGAGGTTGAGCAGGTTTCAAAGCATTCATTGCAGATATCTATTAGTTAAGCTAGTTTTAAGCGTTCTTGTTAGCATGTGTGAATCAATGAATTATACAATAAAAATGCGTTAAAAATTAATGAAAATGAGGGTCGAGGCTACATACAACTTTGTTCAAAGATAAATGTCAAAGAAGCAATACACACAATAAACACATTACACAATACACACGTACAAAACGCGCGATTTCTGCATTGCAACTGAACATTCTCTAGGCACGCCAAAGAAATAGAACCGCGTGGGTATATTTTCCGGCGGTTGAAGTGTGAACGCATATGAAGGCAGTAATGTAAATAAGAACCGCACGGTTCAAACGCAAAATTGGCAAACTGCGGTTTTTGCCGTGTCTTTTCGGGCCATAAACGCGAGCAGAGCGCCGGGTTCAGGGAGTCTACAATAAATCGCAGTATAGAAAGCTTAAAATGTATCAATTTCTGTTCCAATTGAAGAACAGCTTTGGAAAAGTACGTAATTTTTTTTTCCAATGTTGCTTATTTGAAGGGAATAATGACGTTACCTATTTATGTTTTATGGAATATGAATATTGTCAGCCAATTGATTTAAAGAATTTGATATTAGCCTTAGAAAGACGCAGAGGGGCTACTGTGCGCTGCGCTACGGATAATCCCATAATTTGTGATTCATTCAGCTCGCTTCGCGGCGATAATGACAGCTGTGCAATACGATTGTTTGGAATAACGGCTTTCCAAAATTTGCCAAAGTGACATGGAAAGAATATAAGTATGATATTTTTTTTTTCAAAATTCGCTAAAACACCGGTTAATAATTGGAAGAATGGCGCAAAATTATAGTCACCGTATTTTAAGAAACGTTAACTGCATACTAAGTAGTATCATGTTAGGACTTTGTATCTAATTATAAAAACTTGTTAACCAACGTACAAATAGTATCAGCTTTCGAACGAATGCGCAATGAATTTTAGTCAAACAAACCCAAAAATAACAGAAGTTTCAAAGTCGATACTTAAAGATAATATGGGCTCTCGTTTGTTTTAAGTTTAGTACGGGATTATAAAGATAAAGTGGGTATTATATCGACTATAATTATTAAGATAACACAAATTTTAGCTTTGGTACGTACTAAAATAATTTTAAAGGGCACTTTAATTTTGCACTATAAAGGTTTGTTTTTCTGCCCCGAATACAACAAAAGTATTCATTGTTTTCATTAATTTACATTTTCAATTTAAAATGCACCGCCAACAACCCTTGCATCATCAAAATATGTATCGCATTTGAGACGTTCGAATTATGTTCGTATTTATATAGCTGCGCGAATGTATTAAATTGAAGTGCGATAGTGTTCGCCCGCGAATTGCATAGTACCAAAATGCGAAATCGCCCGAAAGTGCGATTCGCGGTGCAAAGTGTGCATAGTAGGGCCACAGGATTAACCGTTGGTGGTGAGATGGGTTAACAATATGCTGAAAAATAGGACGGTATATATTCAGGTTGGAACTTCAAGACTTAGAGAAAGGTTTAGCAGAGGCTGCCCGTAGGGAAGAGTTTAGTTACCTACTCTGTGTACTCTCTAATGAAAAGGCTTGAGGAGACTGGCATGCATATTGTCGGATATGCCGATGACATAGCAATAATGGCAAGAGGTAAGTTCATGAATGCCACAACAGCGGTGGTGTCAGGAAAAAGGGCTCTCCATTAATGCGGAAAAGACAGGTCTAATCATCTTTAGTGGTTAGTGTGTCGGACCACTGCGCGTGGTGTTCTAAATTCGAATCCCAGAAAACACCAGAGTTTTTTCACGGACCCACCTCTCGCGAACGTCTGACAAACATCCGAGGACCGAGAGTATTGTTGTCACGAGGAAGCTTGTCAAAACATATTGCCCTTTAGATGCGGCACTAAACTGTAGGTCCCTCCCGTTCGTGCGAAAAATATAACGCGCACAACACGGGTGGTTGCGGGGGCCTAGGCCCAGGCACTTAAGGAGCTTTTCTGTCAATTATTTATTTATTTATTTTTTAATTATCTTCACAAGGAAGAGAAAAGATTTGAAGTTTCAGCCGTTGACACTTTTCGGATCAGAGCTAAAGGTGACCAGGAAAGTTAAATATCTGGGTGTATACATAGATAGTGGAGCTTCCATGTAGGAGAGAATATCTGGAAGGCGAAAAGCGACCTTCATCAATGCAAACGGGTATATGGACAAAGGTGAGGAATCTCGCCGAGGTTAGCGTACTGGATGTATACGATGATAGTTAGACCAATTATCTCATATGTGTAAGTTGTATGGTGGCAAAAAGCCTCCCATAAAACTGTAAAGATGCATCTGGATAGGGTCCAACGTCTAGCTTGTATAAGGATCATCAATACGAACGACACCTATAAGCGCAGTGGAAGCGATCCTAAGGTGTTCTGCCGTTCGACTTATTTATTAAGAAAGTCGACGGCACTTCATCTGCACCGAGATGTCAACTGGCACTGCCGCGATATTATCTAGGAACATAGGAAAATCCTGGATATCATGAAAAACGAGATTACGGAGTTGAATGAGCCAACTTTTTTTTTTATAATTTGCGCGCACTCAAGCGGTTATGAATACCTTTAACATGTTTACACACAGTGCGGGCGTTGAAAAGGGTAGATAGAGAGAGAGAAAGATTTTGTTTCGTGTAGGGGTTCTTGGAGCTCAGTTGTTTATGCTTCAGAGATTCTCCGGGTGTGGCGTCCAGATGACTGAGAAGATTTTTGTTATTTTTTTGTCTTTTGCTTCTGATTCACAGTACTTTTTTTTCCCGATAACGGATGTCAAGAACAAATCACCATCAATAGAGCGAACAATTTTTCCAGCCACATAACCAAGCTACTGCCAGTGTCATGCCATCGCAGTAGTGTTCACGCAAGCTTTCGCAAATGATCGGACTGACTCTATATATTTCATGAGAAATAAATAAATGCTTGCTGACATCAGGATTTGAACCATGAACCATTAGCGTGGAAATTGACGACGTTACCACTACACCATTGCCAGCCCCTTAATGTTTACACACAGGACACAGGATGGAAAGGATAAAGAAAGAGAAAGATTGGTGTCGTGGTATTGAAATTCAGATGTTTTTTCAGAAAAACTCCGGGGGTGGCGTCCAGATAACTGACGAAATTTTGTTATTTTTTGTCTTTCCTTCTGATTCACAGTATTTATTTCCCGACTACCTGATGTCATAGGCATATCAATCACCCAAAAGATCGAACAATTTTTCCAGCCATATAACCTACTGTCAGTGTTATGCCTTATATAAGAAATAAATAAATGCTTTGCTGGCATCGGGATTTGAACCAGAAATCATTAGCGTGGTTCTTGATGACGTTCCCACTACTCAATGGCCAACCTGTGGATGGAATAAAGAGAATACGTGTTACCGAAAGGTATCACAGAACATTTATCGCGAATGGAACACTTCCGGAAAGAAAGATTAGTGATGTAATCATCTTTACGAAGATGGATTAATGATTAATAGCAGAACGACGGCAGGTATCTTTTCAGAAGAACTAGAACTAGCTTGTCATATTAGTTTGGGGAAATGAACCTCAGTTTATCAAGGCGAGATGATTGCTTTGTTGCATGCGTTGGATCCTGAAAGGTGATCGGTAAAAGTATAACTATTGCACTGAACAATCAATCTATGATTAAAAGCATGCAACAACCAGATATCAATACATCATTGGCATTGGAATGTGTTCAGAAACTCAATGAGTGCTCACTTCGAAATGAAATGACACTACTCTGGGTGAGAGGGCACGTAGGGACTGCGGGTGAAGAAAGACGGACACTCTAGCGAAGCAAGGGTCAACCTCTGTGTTCTCTGGTCCGGAACCATTTGCTGCAATTGGCAGAGGAATGGTAGACCACCTGATCAACTACTGGGCCGCGGCGGAACACCAGAGAAGGTGGTTGACACGAGGACAACACCTTAAAGAACTCCTGCTATCGATAGGGAGTTGCGGAATATAAAAGGTTTTTACTAAAAAGTAAACGACGCGCCGTACCGGACAATATGTATAAAATTGAATATCAATGCATATGCACATATACATACTTAAAAAAAAAAATAACAGGCGTACTGTTTAGAGTTCAATCTAAATTTTTCCAAAAACTGAGAAAACTAAAGTCAAAAATACCTCATCTTTAAAAAATAAAAACGAAATAAAAGAAAAGAAAAATATCAACGAAAATAAAAATAATATATTTCCTTAAATGTTTCAGCTAGGTACACATTTGTTAACATTTTTCGTTCATTATTATTTAAACTTTACACAACTTACTTATGAAATAAATGCTAGGCACAATCAACAATAAATTATAATTAACAAAAATCTCTTCACTGAAATTAATATCCTTCTTCTTTGTGTTCATTTCTTTTATATTATTTTAGTAATTCGTTTTCATTTCCCAAACGTTCGTATGGACAGTATTGAAATTTATTTTAGAACACTATTCAGCTTATTAAAAACAAATAAATTATTAAATTCTTCTAAGTTTTGCTGCAATATTCGGTGTGAGTTTATAAAAAAAAAAAAAAGAAACGTTTTAAAAAATAAATTGTCTACAAAGAGGTTTTCTTTGAAATGGCTCCAGCCACTGTTTCTACTTTTTTTTTTACTAGAGTTTGTTCTTATTTTATATATTTTTCTGTTTTGTAAATTTGTTTAGGTTTTTACACTTAATTTTATTAATTTAGTTTTCCTAGCAAAAGAAAAGAAATTAAATTTCTTTTAAAAAATATAAAAATCTTAACTGGCGATGCTAGATGTATTGGATCATCATGATTCCGTCGAGGTTGCTGGTAATGGTCCACCGAAACGTGGTAGACAAAGACCAAATTTGGATTCAATACCATTTAACATAGGCACAGCCGCACGATAACCGCCAATGTGATCAGGATTTACTCTATGCACAGCGGTTTCAATTGGTTTTGATTTCTTCACTTCGGAACCGGTTGGCTGAGTGCCACCAAAGTCGACATAGAACATACGTTGCAGCAGTTCATAGGTCACGAGGGTGACACCAAATTGTGGTGATGAACGGAGAACACGAGCTAAGTGGACAATAAAATAGTATAAGGGGTATTTTATTGACTCATGTAATTTTACCAGCAGTTCCCTTCCAAAAGGCACGAGGACCCTCCTCCGCCATGATTTTCTTCGTCGCGTCCCAGACACCTTTATACGTAGTTTGTCCGGTACGAGCAACGACTTGCAACCTTGTTTTGATGACATCGGCAGGTGTAACTAAAGAAGCAGCCGGAACACCAGCAATTGCACCGGCAGCTAGCAGTGTAAGAGGATGGTTGTATCTGTAAAAAGAAAATTTAATGAATTTATTAAGTTAATCAAATATCATCACTTACCCATCTTCATCAGCGAACATAGCCTTTGTGTGGGCATAAGTGGGAAAGTAAATGGCAGAGAATGGTACATCACGTAAGAGGCAGGCACGAGCTCCTTTGTATAAACCAAAAAGTCCTAAATCGCGAACGACTGATAAGGCACGAACTTTTGCGCCACCTAAGGACGTGGTAAATGTAAGAATAATACTAGTGGGTACACATAAAACAAGAATTAAGTAGTCTAATAGTCAAGAATTAACTGCCTAAAACTGGGTTCAAGACAGTAGCGCAGTAACTAAATACTTCCAGTATATACTAGTTTTATCTTCTTTGGATGGTTCCAGTTTTTTATAAGTACGGTGACTGAGGTTTCACAAGAAAAAGTATTGCAGACATTTGCATACGTGGTAGAAGAGAGTTTGAGTTCCAATACCGCATTAATATAAGTGAAGTTCATCATAGCATGCACCTCGAGAAATGTAATGAAGAAAATACCGAAGACGCCATAACAGATAATACAGGAGAAATGTATTCAGATTCACTAAACAACAGATAAGTGGTCACAGTTTGTGCCCAATCAATGAAGAATTTTGAGGATTTTTCTCTGGATTCATATAGGGACGTGCCACGAAGAACAAGAGTAAATTGATTGCACCTGCCACAATTCCAAAGTTTGACATTGGACTTCTTACCAAAGATATATTTTATAACATCGGCAAACCTTGCCCAGACATTTATTGTATGGAAGGACGGGTTGAGTTATAAACTATTATTCTAAAGAAAATATGACAATACAGCGGATTACAACATGTGAAGAAGAATTGTAAACATAAAAAATTGCATATCTCGCAAACTTTTGAAGATGTTTGTTTATTATTAAAGAACCAAAGGTTTTGTAGTATGTTGGTTCAAACACTTTCCAAGATAGAGAAGCGTGGCACACTTATTTTCAAACATTCCTCCACAGTGAGTTAATATTTCAAATCAAAAAAATGCTTTCGCATTCTAGTCTTTTACTTGTATATTCTCGTACATAAGCATACATTCGAAGAAAACATTGTTTTTGCCACACCCCAGCAAACTAAAAGTCATGACCGCCATAAAAAAAAAAAAAAAAACAAAAACACAAAAAATGATGTGTGAAGGACAATGTTATAGATAATCTGTATAAACATCATACTTTTATGCGCCTTGAAAGTATTGTCTCCTTGAAGCTCGTACTAAATTGGAAGTAAGACGAATAGCAAAAGAAGGCTGGGTTATGGCACCTAAAACTTGTAGAAGCCGTGTAATCTTTTGTAGCTGTTGTACTCCGCCAATGTCACAGAAAACCGATCTTTCATACTTCATTTTTCAAACTAACAGATTTATGAAAGACGTACCGATACTACTATACAGAGTAGATTGGCTTCATCTTGTCGCCAGACAATGTATTGGTACATGGAACCTACTTACCCGAGATGAAAGAATAGCAGACCGACCCAGCAAAACAGTAAGGACAAATAGAAAGGAATTAAAGCAATTACGTGTGAAAATTCGAAAATTATACGTTCAAAAACAACGAACATGTTGGTGTTGCTTTTCAGATTTGAGTCCAAATAGTGCGTTTCACACTCACGAAAAAAAAAACTTGACTTTTCTTACAAGATAGGTATCTTTAGCTTTGTTACGTGCTCAAAGTTCTAAACATGCCAGATTATCGATAATCAAAAGAGCAGCTTTTAACGCAATACGACAAAAAAACGGGATGGTACAAAGAATGGATGGAGCTAGCTACTGGATGTGGGGTAGAGTTTAATCTCGAAAATGTTGTGGACTAGAAGCCCAAGCTTTACCAGGAGTGGAATCCTTTAAGGTGATAGTTGATAGTCACACTTTTGACAGTCAAAATTGATGATCACACTTTGTTAGCTCTCCGTAAAACGGTCGCAAAGTCACACAAAAACAATCGCAAAAAGGTGATGATCACGCTGATGGTGACCTTAGAGAGAGCAAAAGGGATGATTGTAATCGTCAACAATCAACTATCACCTTAGAGGATGCCACTCCAGCTCATTGCAGGTGTAGATGAACAAGCCAAAACAGGATTTGTAGAGGAAGCGTTAGGGTCGCAGCAAAATAACTATTTTCGTAATGAACATAGTATTGAGGAAATAAATAGCGACGGTGCTAAAACTACAAGGAGAGCTTTTGAAATTAAATTATATGCCACCTGCCAATACTTTGCAGCTTGTGCAACATGGCAAAGAGGAAAGACGTTTTGCACTTTGCTGGCAGGTGCCCAATTCTCAGGGAGGCAAGGATCTTAATGAAATCAACGTGTCAAAATGAACCAGATATTGCAAGATTGCGTTACAGTACCGAGAAAGGATTCTGAATGAAAATTTCTAATATTTAAACAAATTTACTTCGTTCTATTTTATTTTATTTGAATGTACTACTGAATTCAATGTACGTAAACAGTTATTTGCACGAATTTAACAGCAGCCCATGCCAATCGATTTTTTTCTAATATACAATGTAACGAACATGTTTGTTCTCAAATAAAATCTAATCGATCTCTTTTGTTAGATATTTCGCACCGAATTTTTCGAGAAATCGTTATTGAGTATAATATATCGGAAGAAGTACGATCCATGGAAAAAATACTGACAGTCAAAATATTATGAAAATTATACAAGCTAGTTAAAAAATCAATTTTTCCGGAACTTTTCGATTTTATCGTCTTTGATTGCTAAAAATACATTTTCTATCAGTAGGTAGGAAACGTAATTTTAGGGATCCATATTTTATGTACTGAAATTTTGTTAAAGTAGCTGCAGTTCTGTAAAGAATTCATTGCTACTTGCCTTACATCAAAGCCCAAACATGATGCTCTATAGATCGATGATTCTTCCTCTTCTGTTTTACGATATGAATTGTGGGTAATGAGCAGGAAAGTTGAGAAAAAGTATTCATCGGGCAGAAGTTGAATCTTGTACAAGGGGTTGGCATATGGAAAGCTTGCAATGGTAAACTTGAAACCCATGACATTCGTTGAAATGTCGATAAAAGCGAACAGAGGATGTAGAGAGATACTATTATCTTAGAATGGTATTACGTAAAAATATAAATGCCATGTTTTCTAAACAATTTCTTCGATCTATGCATAGCCGGCTTTAAAGTTAAGTTAAGTATATATGCTTTGAAGGAATTTTCATAACTTTCGCAGACCAAATCACACCAACGGTGATAGCATCAAAAATACAATGTATCAAAAATTTGTTAAAGAAGATGTCAGAAAATCGATCCAAGCATACGAAAGTTAATAGAAGACTATACAGAGCTACAACATCGTTACTTACCCGCGATTTCTCCAGCAACTTGAAGTCGAATTTTAACAATCTCCAATGGATTTGTAAAAACGACTTGAGATGCGCCAGCCTAAAAAAAAAAAAAAAAAAGAACTCTTTAACTGTGACCACAAACAATAAAGAAAGTTACTAACACATCCTCCGGCTAACACCTCCGCATATTTCGAGATAACTCCCTGCTTGTCGGTAAACTTGTCACGAACAAAATCATTCACAGTCAGCTTGATGGCCTTCTCTGGCGCTACACCCATCAATTGTGGTAGTAAGCCACGATACAACCCAAGCACGCCTTCATGCCGAATAACCTATAGAAATAGAAATAATTCTTATCAATTTTTATTATACCTCTGTTAAAGATAAAACCTTCTTAAAGCAGTCCCACGAGTTCCTGTAGGCAATTTCACCAATAAACGAGCCGGCTCGTTGATTCTGCATTCGTGTCTTCACCAAATCGATTGGATAGACCACAGTAGCGCCAACAGCTGAAAAATTCTACTTAGATGGAAACAAATTTAAATATTTTTACGACTCACCTCCAGCAATTGAGCCAAGAACGAACCGATACGAGCTCTCTAAAATCTGAATGAATGCCGATCGATCAGCAGGACTATCCACAGCCTTGATATCAGCTAAACGTGTTGTGATATGCTTTGTATAATGCTCTGGGGCAATGTTGCTGAGATCGCCATAGACAATCCGTCTAATTAGAATATAAAATAGAAAGTAGTTAATTCATTCAAGGTCCACATACAATACTGTATCACAATAGCGAGGGGGGATCAGAGAGGCAACAACACCAATTAATTATGAAACGCAAAAATTTGATTTTGATTTCAAACTCAAAACTCTTCCGAGATAATCGCTGGACTTGGGATGGGTTTAAACTCAAAACTTGCCTATTGATGTCGATCTTTTTGCGCCTCCACCAACTTTACGTATGAACGCGTGGAAAAGATACAAAAAACGGGACAATAAAAGACCGGTTATTTACTTTAGCGCGACTAAAATGGATAAGTTAGGGTGTGCGTAGAGCGGTTATAGTCCACTCAGCTGTTTAGATTGTGAAACAGAATAGATAGATCTACACCATAAAATAATTCTTCAACTGATTGTAACTTTTTTTTTTTTGAGAGACTTCCGAATCGCTTACCCCGTTTGATGCAGTGCACCAGTCAGTTGAAAAAGAATATCAATCTCGAGGGGTGTTATGTGGCTCATTGTTTGTGCTGCATAGAGGAGTTCATCCTTTGTGACTGGTTCCACTCGACTCCCTTGAGTTGCATTCAGGTAGATACGTTTGATCAATTCCATGTTATTCAAAAGCGATGTGAAAGCCATGAAGTAGGGAAAACTTACTTTGTGGCCCTCAGTAACCTATGGACGAAGTTTTACTAGTATATACAACGGTCTGAATTTTCTTACATACAGCAACTAGATTGTCTTTAACATCCGAGGTGAGTAAATGCCGCTTCACTTTGACCATGATGTCTTGGAAGTCCAATGGTGAGATGTATCCAGAACCAGCTGGATCTTTACTTCGGAAGGCTTCCATTGCGTATTCTTCATGAAAATCATGCAGGAGCTGAGTGAATTCGGCATAGTTGATTAGGCGTTGTTTATCCTGTGGAATAAAGGCAAATAAAAAACAGTTATTCTCCTTGAGCTCCAAGGCAACTCACCTTTCCGAAATAACGTTTGATGAAAGGACCATCTAAGCCAAACGGAATTTTCGAATGTAGTTCCGTCTTTTGTACGACTTCCGCAAATTCAACTGCAAATTAGAAAGAAGACAAGTTATATTCTTCATTCGCCTCGTGGTTATTGCGTTAATTGTAATCATAGCCAACAAAATAACAACCTATCCATATCATGCACAACACCACTATCAAGTAACTTTCTTAATTGGAGCTACATTCCTTCGAAAAAAAAAATTCATCGGGCTTACGCTTCGGTCATCGACGGCACAAGTACTGTAAAAGACAAAAAAAAAAAATGGAAACTGGTCCAGTAAAGGTATTCGCCTTGGCACGCAAGAGTCCAAAAATCCTCGCTGGTATATCTAAAAATACAGGATGCTTATCTGCCACCGCAAGAGAAGAGAGCGCAAGCAATTTCACAAAGGAATCAAGGAAACTAAGAGGTAACTGGTGGATATATACACCGCAAACACCTAGATTGCGAACGAAAATTGGTGCATACTGCTGCTAGTTACGAAGGTATAAAATTCCAACGAAGTCTCTCCAGAGCCCAATAGCAGGAAAAGGCTAAAGAAACAAATCAACTGTAGATGTAGGAGAAATACTACCTGGGACTAAAACTATCTTCCTGCAAACGCGTACAGCAAATGATAAAGGTCTAATGCCGACACATAGCGGGGTTCCGCGGGTAGAACTTAACGAAAAATGAAAAGCATAGGATCTCCAGAGGTACACGTAGAAGTTAATCTAGGCTTACTGCTGTGCTACCTGGCCTGACTAACCCTAATTCAGATTCCTAGAAATCCAGCAGGACCGACAATAAATCTTCAAATCAAAGGTGTACAAACAGAGAAGTAGAAAGTATTTATAACTTACAAAAATGAGGTAAGACAAGCAAAAGTTAACTGAGAGTGAACAAAAACACTGGTATTGATCAAATTAAATTAGCTTCGTGCTTACTCTGTTCGTTAAAAGAAGCGCGAAGAGCTCGAAATCAGAATAAGAGAAATGTATTGGCTACTCGGAAGATACTCGAAGTTAAGCATATACAACAAACTGCTTCTGTATAAGCAAGTGCTAAAACCGTCTTGGGCATATGGTATACAACTTTGGGGTTGTACCAAACCAAGCAATATGGCTCTACTGCAAGCATTTCAAAACAAAGTACTAAGAGCAATCGTGAATGCTCCTTGGTATATAAGAAATAGTGATATTCACAGAGATCCAGGAATTGCTACCGTGAGGGACGAAGTAACAAACTTTGCTCGCAAACTTTGTACCCGTCTTCATGTTCACTGCAATAATGAAATAATCCATACTATGGACGTGACAAACCTTGAGCGCCGACTACAAAGAACAAGACCTTTCGACCTAGCGCCGTAAGGAAAAACCGCATGTAATGACGGTATTAGTAGGTGCCTTCACTGGAAAGCTACCTACCTAACGCTACAGAAGCGTAAACTACTTGTTAAGGCAACTTAGTCGTAGTCATCACAAAAATGAAAAAATGAGAGGGACGAATTTCCTACTACTATGAGTACGCGCAGCCGGTTCTCATAGTGCCTCTCTGAGGGTGTGAGGTTTAGCCCGTAGGCATATACTGACTAGCACTGATGGCATTGTCAGATATATGAATCGGGCATAACCAATGGTACGGACCATTGGAATCTTTTGAAGATTCCTGCACCTCCAGGCGCAACCAAAAAAAAAAAAAAATCTGTTCGACAATTAAAATGATTCAAGCCAATCTTTAGCACAGTAGAATGTTTACGTAGAATGTTTACTGCCCTGCCAACCAATCCAGAAAGATTGGTCAAAAATACCAGATTTAACGCATCTCAGAAAGACAGCAATTGGCGATGAGAACGAAGCTGCTTCGATTACTTTACATAATTGGTTTTCTATCGTTGTAGTTCCCACATACCTCAATACAGGAGAGAGCGACTATCCTACCCTCAACAAATAACAAATCAACCTCGATGCAATGAACTACATATCTCTTACAACAAAAAGGAAGAACAAACTCCTGATAAGGTAAAAGCTTCGAGTTTTGCAAAGTCAACTTGTTGAGATTAAATCCTGGTATGGATTCTATAATGTTTTATCAGCTTACATACTCATTGACATGTTGGTATACAGCTTCCGAGACTGCTATAGACTACAATTGAAAAAAACCAGCGATGGCGTAGATCATAAATCAACGGCCAACTCTCACAATCAGCAAATAATAGCCAATAAATTATAGCATTCTTAATTTACAGTGCAGACCTTTGCTTCGTAGGCTTCCCCCAACAATAAAAAGTCCACCGTTCATTCATTCCATTTTAAGAAGCGATTAATTCCAGGAATAAAAATCACAATCTATCCATAAATCTAAATGCTGTTGCCAATTTAAAGTGAATTTTGAACTTTGCATCTCGCAATGAAAACTCATGGGGTGTTATCAACAGTTCACCTAAATATTTTACATATAAACATATTCATATCGTCTACTCAATAATTAGATTAATCACAATCAAACTGATATATCCAAACTTACACTAGACACTTACCATATGATACTGAACCATTGCCTTTGCGGTCGAACAATTGAAATGCTGTCTTGTACAAGGCATCAGGGGTGCAGAGCAATCCTTCGAAAGCTTGAAATTCAGCGAAGGAAATGAGGCCATCCTTGCTTGTGTCTGCAATGCCGGCCAACAGTCTTACTGATTCCTGCAAATAATAACGAATTTATGTTAAGGTTATCGACAGCATAAGGAGAGCGTAGAATATTGGCCAATGGGGACAAATAATTACTTTTAATTTAAGCGATAAGAGTAACCAAAACCGTTCATTTCTGGTTCTATTTGGTTATCTATACAATTTATAATTTTAAAGAGCCAAAGTTTATGGTGTGTTTATTGTGACCAACAAAAATCAGGGTCGGTGCTGTACATATATGAAGATACCCATTGATTAGTTTGATTTATTCGAAAAGAATGCTTGAAAAAGCGCCACCAATAATGTGATATCTTTTCCTCTTGGTGCTTACTGGTTACCTATTACAGCATGTACGGTACGTTGAGTGTATTGTTGCCTTTTTCCATGTAAGACATATCGAAGATTTTTTTTGTGTTCAAAAGAAATAAAAATGCACAGTATGATGGTTAACGCAAAAGTCTAGATTTGAACAATAGTCCTAACTACCTGAAATAATGGAGCTATAGCTGTATCTTAAGTTGATGATTGAAATCTTTGTGGTAGGGTCCTATTGTCTTTAATTCAGAAGCCTGTACTTAACATTTTTCTGTTTTTGTAAGACCTGTATCATAAATGCCTTTACATACATCAGAGATGAGTCTTTATTACAAAAACTTTTATAAGTAATAAAATTGAAGTTCTTATAGCATTAAATAAAAATAAAGCATTATGGTGCATTGGCGATGGAAGAGTTAAATGCAAATATTGTCAGCTTTATACAGTGTACTCGTATTCTTTAGATGTCTTCTGAAAATGGGTATTCTTGGCACAAACAAAATTTTATATAAATATGTAGGCTTATCCTGTAGCACTTATATTTTTAGGGTAAAATGCTGTTCGCACAGCCATTAGAAACGAGCAATCTCAATGTCCATCGCCAATTAAAATGATAATCCTACTAAGCACCTTAGCTGGTGTCGAAGGTTCCTAGAGTGGTACCTAGATAAGCACTAAAGAGTCTGAAGAAGCTCAGATGTAGTTTGTAGGAGCGAATTTTCTTGCCCACTCGGCTGCGATGAGGTGAAACCCCGATCACCCCGATTCCGATTGTCGTTTTCGTTGTTCCACTATCATGTTTTATTCGCTAGGCGATTTAATAAAATTGTTGGAACTGATGGGCTATCGGCCGAGCTTTTCAAAGCAGCGGTTGAAGATTTGATAAGTGCATTACGCGAGCTAATTTCTGAAATATGGTCGGTTTCACAAAGCCATATGAAGTTTTGGCATACCTACCAAAAAAACCCGTCCGTCTTTTCAGAATGATAGTGGAGAATGGCAAGGCAAGGCCAAATAAGTTCAACATTGTGCTTGACACTGTTGGTGAGAAGCATTCAACAACCAAAAACACTATCTTACTCTACTCTGGAACACCAGCCGGAAGCACTCGAGAACGGTGTGGAACGGTTGCTAATTCCAATCCAACTACGGCTAGATCCTCATATCTTTGAAACCTGTCGTTGAACGGAAATTGTCTGATGTCTCGGACTACTGTACATGAGATTCAATGTTTGAAAAAACACCAATGTTCCAGAAAACACCAAACGCTCTTTTTACGGTCTCATCTCTTTTGACGAATATCACGCAGTATGTTGTAATTTTCACTCTTCGGATACGGCATAAAACTTTAGATCCCTTTCCTTCGTGCGGTTAATATGGATATAACGCAACACGAATAGTTACGACAAGCTAGGCTCTATGACTGTTATGAAAAGTTTGTGCCAAATTTTTTTTTGTGTATTACGCTCCTACTGAAGATGTGTTACGCTCCTACTGAAGATGTGAAGGGTGACTTCTACAGTCAGATAGAGCTGCCTACATCCATGGTACATAACAGATCGCAAGTTAGATTAATGCAGCAGCTCCACACATCACTGAACATTCTGCCAGCAACCTCTTATTCCGATGTACAGACAATGATGAATTAAGCGAGATATATATTTTCTCACAAGAACGATGCAAACAACGCGAATTCTATACATAGACACGCCTATTTACCCACAAATGGTTCACACTATCATTTAGGACAAATGCACTCGGCAATATGTGGAACCAGCATAATAAAGTGTTTGGCATTGATTGTTCAAGTAACTTTTTTCTTTTTTTTTAATTAAATAAAATCGTCATGACAGTCGGTAGATAGCTATCTCCACATAGTTTAAGCCCGATATCACACTGTTTCTATGATATAATAGTAACTACTACAAAACAAAAATTGCCTACGTACACCGTGCAAACTCCCTTAATAGACACAGCTCATAAGCAGACGGCTGACATGAGTACAATTTTAAGGTGCGCGGTAGAAGGAGTATAAGTCAAAATTTGGTCAAAATGAGATAAGTACGCCATTCGATTTTATATGTCATGTTTAGTAAAAGCGCTATAAGTCTATTGCACACACAAGTCGTTCAAAAAGACAGTGGTCAAAGTAGCCTTACTGTATGGGGCATACTTGATTTTACCAGTAGATGTCACCTTTCGAACAAAAGCTTAGTGATCAAATGAGTACAAGTCACCTTATTTCCTTATTTACTACATAACATTAAAAAAATCTTTTTGTATCTTTTAGTCTGGTATAAAAATATAAATTCACAGTTTAAATTTTAGAAAAATCGGAAAATTGAAAGCTTCATTAAGTTTTTTTCCTCTCCTGAAAAATTGCATTTTTTGACTTATACTCCTTCTAGCGCGCACCTTAGAATTTATCCACGACCTCCGATAATTGAATAAATTTCTCAGTCCCATCGTTGTCCGTTCAAGAGAGATTTCACTTTACATGCACATATACAAATAACGTGTAAGATCTCCTGCTTAACACACTGTAATAAAAATTCAAAACAAACTCACATCATTAAATGCAGCATCTGTGAATAGTCCCAAAAATTTCCGCACGAAATCCTCACTGGTCATGAAAGACTCTCCATCCTTTTGAAGAGATGCATATTTAACGAAGACTTCCTTTAGTTTATCTGTGCTGGCACGTTTTAAATGTGACGGCCCCTAAAAATAAAAACAAAAGAAAACGTAAATGTCAAAATTTTCATTACATAATACAAGCAAATTTTAATTGGCGCGAAACCCACAATCACCCTCTTCTTAGTCAGCATGATAAATGCTGCGTGAATTTTTTTTTTTGGTAACGTATTCCTAACAAAACAAAACGGAAACGTTGGCTAAAAATCAAAAAAAAGAACTTAATCTGAAAAAAAAAACTTAACTCTACCACGAAATGTCAAACGCTAGACACGTACAATGGCGGACTGAAACCACGCCGCATAACCAGTTTTTGTCGCTTATCAGCTGCTGAAGCATTTGCCATATAAAAGCAAAATAATATAAAAAGAATCACAGAAATACCCCCAATACATACAAAAACGAAGTATCATAATATTATATTTCGAAGCTTTTCATTTCTGATTACAATTGTCATCCGCACTGCAAGCCGTGTGACATTTGACCGACTGTGGCAAATGAACTATTCAAATTTTTGGCTCGAGTTCAAAGACCACGAGTCCGATACTATGAGAGCGAAATTAATTCAGTTTTTTTTTTTTTTTTTTGTGGATTTGATGTTGAAATTTGAAAACCAACCGACTCAGATAATTAGTCATCTTTTGGGTATGCCCAAGTTTGCCGGCAATTTGACAGTTTTGAAGGTCATCATATAAATGTCAATGTCAATCTGCGGAGAGTTTGTCAAATAATTAGCAGATATTCGCTTGTGACGAATTAGAATTTAATTAACTGGGATGGTATGGTTTTTGGAAGCCATATCAATAATAGTATTTCGTTATGGCTTCACAGGTTAATAAACTTGGTTTTGGCTAGAAAAAAAAAAGTTTTCTAATTAACCAATATAATGAGAAAAGAAACATTAGATAAGAAGACAAAATAGATAAGAATTTATTCAGTCGCCTGATGCAACTCTGTCGCCAAGCTAATTAATGATGTGTTCGTGTGAGTTGATCTTATCAACGATGCACATAAATAAATCCGAGTATGATGAATATGTTGCGATAAGGAAAAGGCGCAGGCAGTAGTCGATGAAATATTAAATAAATTACATAATTTAATTTACGATTAGGTTCAGTTAAGTAAATGAAATATTTAAAGCTTTTGTTGAGAATATTGTTACATATATTACAATCAGGCCTTTAGGGATATTTAACTTTTGAATTGAATTTTCATTGTACTCAAAAAGAACGCATCTACGAGTATGTAACATACTTAGGTTAGGTTATATTGGCTGTCTGCAGGACGATGCAGACACACTTAGACCAGTAAAGGTTCATTGTGATGCCAAGAATCTACCATTAGACCACTCAGGGACTAATAAAACCAACCGGAGCTTTTGATGAAGCGATGGATGCTCATGACGTCTAAGGACGCCAAATCGCTGAGGTCGTCAAGGAAGGGAGCCCCTAGATAGAGCATTCTTTTGCGTGATAGAGCAGGACATGCGCATAGGAAGTGAAGGATGGTTTCCTCCTCCTCCTCGTCGCTACAGCTCCTGCAGAAGTCATTGGAAAAGAGCCCAAGTCTTTTGGCATGTTGGCCAATTAGACAGTGGAGTATGTACTTAGTTTCCGATCATTGGTAGGCGACCTTTGGACTGGACGCAGGGCTGGAATACCGACTGGGCGAATCAAAGATGTAATCACTTAGTAGAGTAAAGGCTTATATGAGCCGCTTAGTTATTACTATTAGCAAATATAACAGACATTTGAGAAAGTGAGTAACGTAAACTTAACCGTACGTATGGCTATAAGGAAATACTTAGACTCAACAAAGGTTGTATCAAGTTGCTTTCATGTCAACAATACAGTCCTACAAATTTTGGATGAGAGCAATTTATTGCGCCGACTACAAAGGACGAAACCTTTCGACTTGGCGAGATAATGATTAACCGCGTCTAGTTTGCGGAATATGCAGGATCCTTCAGTGGAAAGTAACCTGCCAAACGTTTTTATTTCGTGATAGAAAATTTGCTTGATAAGTTATTACTTAGTTGCAATATCTAATAAATTTATATCGAAGGTTGATGTTTTTTGGTCAGTAAGAATCTGACACTACTATGAGCATGCGCTTGCTTTTCTCATATAATATTAATAAACATGAATTATCTCTAACTCAAATCCCAGAAATCCTGCAATGCAATGCTGCAATATTGCTCATATTGCTACTCCAAATACGGTTGGACAAACTTTTGGTGTTTGGAAGGCTAGATTTCTCTAGAGATGTAAAAACTATCATTGTTCTACATAACCTCGCCAATTATTATGACGTTTCAATAGAATGTAGATTTTGCTTTCTTTTTGGTACAATTAAGGACAGTTGTTGCCATTTGCAAGCTCTAGATATTATTAAAACGTCAGATAGCTATTGCATGGAGAAAACATTTTTATTAATAATAAAATTTAACTTATGGATAACCTCGCTAACTACGAATTAGTTAACTCGTGGGTTATCGGTGTGTTAGCGATTTTTTGTGAATACGGCTGATAGTATCTATGGCCTGCCTTTCCTACATCGCGATGTCTTTGGAACGTGCATTGATATTGCCTTTTTAACAGGGTTCAAATAATCTCTTCTTTGAACGTGGCAATACCAACTGGGCCGATCGCGCTCTATTTTTTGTACGATGATTTCCTTGATGTGAAAGCTTCCACGGATCTTCGAACTTTTTATTCGATCAAGCTTTGTCACTCCTGCTGTCATGCGAAGCATCTTCATCCCAGCTGCCGTTAATTTACTCTCATACTTTTTGTACATTGTCCAACATTGTGAACCGTATGTGAGCGCTGGACGCACAACTGCGGTGTAGAGCCTTCCTTTCAACTTAGGGGACATTTTTCTGTCACAGAAGATAGCAGAATTTTCTCGACACTTCATCCACCCTACGCTTACACGATGATTGATGTCGTCATCACAAGTTGCTTTGCTATTGATCATAGATCCCAGATATTTGAACTTTTCGCACTTGGGAAGCACTGTTCCATTCAAGTAAATATCTGGAATAGGCCTGAGTGGATCAGAGAACGGGCAGCACAAGTACTCTGTCTTTTTTGAACTAATGCGATACCCATTTCCCTCGAAAACGTCCACCCACACATCAAGTGCTCGTTGCAGGGATGTAGGATCCTCACCTATTATGGCTCCATCGTCAGCAAAGAATAACTGATGTACCTTGGGGTCCATCACTTTACCTTCAAGCAGATAATCAAAGACTGTAATAAAGAGCAAAGGGCTTAAAACGCTTCCCCGGTGCACCCCGACTTTGATTGGGAACTCTTCGGTTACTCCAGCGGGGCATCTTACTTTTGTCTTTGCTCCTTCGTACATGTCCATGATCATCTGTACATAGGTTCGAATTCCTTTTCAAAGTCAACCAATACAATATGCAAGTCCCTTAAGGAATCACGATGTTTTTCCATTATGATCCTTATACTTTGGATTGCATCTGTGGTTGATTTACCCGAGACAAACCCGCACTGATCATCAGATAGCCGTATTATTTTTCGCACACGGACACCTAATACCCGCTCAACGATCTTCATGGTGTGTGACATCAGCTTAATCGAACGGTAGTTATCACAGTTTCGTGATAACTTCCCTTTGTATACAGGGAGAAGGTAACTTTCCCTCCATTGTCTCCCTATATCCTCATACTGAAATTGTCATTGCGAGCGATTTCAATATACACTATTCGGATTGGTTTCAACATTCTGGCCAGACAACACCAGAAGGAAGGTATGTTGAACTTTTTGCTGAGATAATCAATTTGACTCAGCTTGTAAATGAGCATACACGCATACCGGAGTCATACCGCAAGTCATTTTGCCAACACTCTGGACTTGTTTCTTACTTCACACCCTTATAAATATCATTAATATTTTAGCGTCTCAAGGCCGGTCTGACCACAACATCGTACCAGCTGAATTCTCGTACTCTGACAACTCAGTTAAGGAAAAAACTCCCAAAAGAAAAGCATGGCGTTAGGAGAAAGCCAACTGGGACGGCCTCAATCTGATAGGGTCCAATCAGGCTGTTGATAAATGGTTTCAGGCGTTCACACAATATCGCAGAAAAGATCTTGTATGCGATGTTGAGGAGACTGATGCCTCTATAATTGGCGCAGTTGAGGGGGTCTCCTTTCTTGTGGATCGGGCAAACGATGCTGAGGTTCCATTCATCAGGCATACACTCGTCGGACCAAATCTTAAAGATGAGTTGGTGTATGCACTCTATCAATTCATCCCCAGCTGTCTTGAAAAGTTCGGCCGGTAAGCCGTCAGGTCCAGCAGCCTTGTTGGATTTTAGCCTGGATATTGCTATCCTCACTTCGTTTTGGTCAGGTGGACGGAAATTTTGACTATGTGCATCAATAACCATCTTTGTTGTTTCGAGGTCGTCAAAAATGCTGCAAAATGTCTAGGATTCCTTAAGTGGTGCAAAAAATATTTTACCCCGTCTGAACTAGCCTCCATCTATGTATAAGGCATTCATCCGCCCAAAGTTGGAATATAACGCCCCTGGTGCACCCAAGACCGTTCTGCACATTCTATATAGGGTACAGAATCGCGCGTTAAAGTTTACAGGTGATAGAGATATTGTGTACTCCATAGTCTCACTTGAACAACGTACGTTGTTCTCACGTCTTTCCGTTTATAAGCCGAACAACACGTTTGTGGAACGATCTACAAGCCTCCGTATTTCCTAATCATTACAACCTTCAAACATTTAAAGCCAACGCAAACCGGCATCTCCTCTGTCTCTTTCCCCCCTTTTCCCATCCGCCCGCGCCATGAGAACCAGTATAAGGGTATTGATAATTCCTTTGGCACGCGCAAATTATAAAAAAAAAAAAAAAAACGCATTAACAGCAATCTGAAAAGTGGTGTGTTAAGAACCTAACATATTATAACAGGTCATATACTCGTATGATCAGATCGGTTTATCTGACGTCTGGTGTCGTCACTTTGTCAAAAAAAAACTTAATACACCCTTAATTTGGCGGCCTTCTGATAGACCAATAATAGATCATTCGGCAACATCACAAGCAAATAGGTCGGATCAGCCCAATACCGAACAGACCGATCAGATCGTTAATGAACCCAACTTATTATTGTTACCCACATTTCTTTAACAAGAACACTTAAGAATGGGGGGACTACAAAATTCTTACTTACGTTAAATTGCAACGCTATATTGGAACCACAAGACTTAATGCATAAAAATCGACAACAGTCATACTCCTAATATCCATAATTTAAAAAAATAGTTCGAACATATTTGAAGTGTAAAATATTGTTTCCTAATCCTATAAACCATCGGTTGGATAATATAGCACTAGAAATATTTTTAGATTTTTTTCCTTAAGTTATAAATAAAGAAAAAGTATAAAATCAGAAGTTTGTCATTGAAAACTATAGACAGCGGAAAGAAAAAACATTTTGTATGTACGGCGTATACGTAATGTTTTTCTTTTATAAATTCACACCATCACCAAGGCTTTGGATTTAATATGTTGCATTTTATTTTTTAGACAGATAAGTATTGCAATATATTCATGTACATACAAGCTACATCAGATGTTCGAATTTTCTACATCAGACATCATGCGAGACGAAAAATGTAATTGAATTAGAAAACTCTTAATTATAGTCGATTAAATTCGGAAGAGAAAAAAAACATTGAGCATTTGCCGCCAAATAGTCTTACTTGCTCTACAGGTGTTAACCTAAGCAATCTGCCACTGCGGATGAACAAAAAAAATAAAAAAAATAGCTTTTACTTCAGCTGGCAATGAGAAGAATTTCTATTTTTACTCTTCTTACTTGATAGTTAACCTTAATTGAAAAAACGCAAAGATAATTGAATAGTTTGATACGGCTTCTATTTTAAGTGATGTGCTTTATTGCGATCATCCCGAAAAGGGATGAATATTGTGGGGGCGGCATTCTGTAAATAATTTTACATAGATAGTTATAACATAGTCCTTTTATGCGGGGTGACAATTCATTGAAATAATCTTCTTTATGGCATGTAATTTCCCATATATGGTGGAACTTAAACTCAATACATTGATCTTATATATAAAATACAATATATGTTTGTATGTATGTTTGTACATATGTACATATGTTTGTTTGTTTGTTTGTGTGTTTGTTTGTATGCTATGGACTCGGAAACCACTAAACCGATTGACCTCAAATTTTGTTTGGTCAAAATCGGCTCACTACTTTAGTAGTAATTTAGTAGTAAAGTACTTTAGTACTACGATTTTTTGTTTGTTAGGTGCAGCAACACACGCCACCGGGTACCCTCGGCCCAGCAGTCTACCCACTTCTTTAGTATTATAGTACTTTAGTACTAAACAAAAATTGAATATATATATTTAAGGTTGGACCATTTACCCACTATTGCCCGGTTTGAAACTGTTCTCTAACAGACTTAGCCCCAGGCACCTGCCTGACTGTCGTTTTTTTTTTTTTTCTGTTAGGCGCAGCAACGCGCCGGGTACCCGCTAGTATATTGGATAAAAACAGTTTGCAAAAGCGGTGCATGCCAGAATATTGTGCTCTTGTAATTCCTTCATTATTTTGAATACTCTTAATAAACCATCTCGTGAAAAATAGAGCGCGACCGGCTCAGCTGGTATTGCCATGTTCAAAAAAGAGATCATTTAAACCTTGTTAAAAAGGCAATATCAGTGACTGTTCCAAAGATATCACGAAAGAAAGACAGACCTAAAAACTCCTGGATCACACAAATGTAATGACACCAGCATTTGATTTGCCTCTTTAATAAAGTGATCAAAAATCGAGAAGGCCTGCCGATATTTTCTAAGGTCAAACAAGCGAAACCGACAGGCGGATCAGTAGAAACAGAGTGAAGTGGGAGGGTTTGATCCCTTGAATTCAGACAATAACCCCGCCGATATAAGACTCAAATTGGTTTTTAGTTTTTTCGGTTATAAAAGAGCTGGGGCCATCGAATGCAATGTTTTTTTAAGATATTTGCTTGACAACATTTTGTGGAAAAATTTGTTTCCTTTTCAAGTTTATTTATGTGGGCGCCGCACAGTGGAACGACCCACATCAATAAATAAACAAATCACGTATTTTAGGGCTACTTTTGAGTGATTGGCAAGTCATCTCAAACATATATAAGCTTTAACTGCATTCAAATTATTTGGATTTGTCAACTCGTGCAACAGTTACAGAGCCGTAAGCATTGACTAGTTGAAGTTCTTTCGCAGAAATTGGTTACATATTAAATTGTGCGCATGAATAATTATTTTACTATAGGTAATGATAACAACCAAGGCATAAGAAATCATATGGCATTTAAAAAAATTGTATCTATTTCGTGGGTTTTTTTAATATGAATCCGTGGCTAATTCGAATTAAAAAATTTGTGAATTTTAGATTTAAGTCAACTTTTCTCATTATTGACTAAATCATGAAAGAAACTTTGCGCAAGTTTGCGCCTGTTTTAATAATTGACATTTTTGTAGATTTAACTCTATCAATCAAGAATGGTGACCTCTTGCAAACATGGATTTAAAGTGAGAAGTCAATGAAATTAATTACCGCTGGTGCAAAAATTCTTGAATTACTAGGCTAAGAAGAGTCAACTGAAGATATTTAACCTAAAATTCAAAACATTTCCAAGTTCTATTGTCTAAAAGTAAAACAAAAATGGAACCAGTGCCAAAGAAAACGGAAGAGGTTCATGCAACTTAATGAACGATGGATAAACCTTAGTTTGGTGTTACCAAATGATTTACTAAATTATTTAAGTGAGACTGATAACCCAAATGTATCAGGGACGAGCATAGCAAGACCGTCAACAAATGTTAAAGAGTGCAGAACGTACGAAAAAACATGCGTACAAGAACTCATCTTGCAACATAGTACAAAGGAGCTAAGTTATGCTGCTGAAATGACTGGTCGTTTTTCAAGGTCTCCTCAAAAATCGGATAAGTCTTTACGTATAACTATCCAGCAAAGCTTTGCATTGCACTTAGACTTGGGTTTGTATAAGAGGAACTACGCTCTTCTACGTTCTGTTGTCAATAGTTCACATAAAGTTTTCCAAGTCACTACATTTTACTTACTTACTTACTTATATCCTTTAACCCCTCGGGGGGCATAGGGCGTCAACCACGCCTGCGCGCCATCGTGTTCGGAGTTCTGCAACGCGTTTGAGCTGCCTCCAACTCATTCCTAAAGAGCTCGATTCCTCCTCAACTGTTCTGCGCCACGTTTGCCTAGGGCGTCCCGCTATTCTGCCTGCCTGGGTGAGCGGATTCCACTGCATGGCGTATTTCGCAATGGAGTTGTCTTCGCGCCGTAGGGCGTGTCCAATCCATTGCCACTTTCTTCTTCGTATAGTAATGCTTATAGGTTCTTGGCCCGTTCTCAGATAAAGTTGTTCGTTGGAGATGCGGTTCGGCCGAAAAATCCTCAAGATTTACGAAGACTTGCAGCTTTCGCGTGTTAATGGTGTCCACCTTCCAGGTACTGCACCCATAAAGCAGCACTGATTCTACGTCGGAGCGGAACAGTCGTAGCTTGGTTCTTAAGCTAATAACATTGCTTCTCCAGATTTTGGACAGCATTCCGAACGCAGCTTTAGCCTTCCCGATTCTGCTGCACACATCCAGTTCGGTGCCACCGCGACTAGCCGAGACGACACTAGATATAGAAAGTTATCAACTTTCTCGACTTGCTTTCCGGCAATGTTAAGTTGAGCGCGGGTATTGGAAGTACTCAGGGCTTTTGTTTTGGCTGTGTTTATTTTTAGCCCCACTACATATTACAAATATATAAAGCACAACTCCTTCCAGAAATTGCTGCTGTATCGGAAACTATGGCTGAAGTTAACATATAATCGCTATTAAATAAAACTGCTAAAAGCATTATTGAAATTATTAAGGAAAATCTGTCATCTGTAGAGAATATGTGCACTTTATTCGATCTCATATTCAAGTGGGGCTTTGATAGCAGTTCCGGACACAGCAATTATAAATAAACATATGTATGTCAATAGTGATAATACGGATAGTTTCTTATTTGTTACTGCTTTTGTGCCATTAAAATTAGTAGATACCATCAGCAGCAGAGAAGTTTTGGTAAATTCTCGGCCAATTCTACTTATTTCTGTAGGCCCGTGAAATAAATTTTCTTCAAAGAAAATAGTGCCTCATTATATGTCTGAGGAGATCTAGAGGAGATTATTGAACAACTTGAAAATTTCCACACATATTCTATAGAAAGCCCGCTGTCCAACTCTTTTTGCACGAACAAAGTCGGGCGGGACAGCTAGTACTCGTCTATTCATGTAGTTTAAAGTTGATAACACAGATATATATAGAATAAAAGGTTATATGCAAAATAATTAGGTTCGATTCATAAAAACATGAGATATTCATTTCGCCGATTTTCCAATACACACGTCCCACTGTGCGTCGTGGCGTAAGTGGTTAGTGTGCCGGATCACTGCGCATGAAGTTCCAAGTTCGAATCCCAGAATACACCAGAAAGTTTTTTTTTACGGTCCCACCTCTCGCGAACGTCTGACAAACATCCGAGCGTATTGTTGTCTCGAGAAAGCTTCTCAAAACATATTGCCCTTCTCAAAACATATTGCCCCACGAGTAAACTGTAGGTCCCTTCCATTCGTGTGAAAAATATAACGCACACAACACGAGTGGTTGCCAGAGGCTAGGCCCAGGCACTTAAAGAGCTGTTGCGCCAAGTATAAAAAATTAAAGTTTATTGTATCATTATATTTTTATATAGAAGCGGCAAATTCTGCCGTGGGGAACATCGAGACCCAAAAAGAGCACCCGCAAAATATTTTTATCATTATTTCTTCGGATTATATTTGCACCGTCTTACGTGTTATGTATAATATTAGAGGGACCTTATAACCAAACACATTACTACTACATATGAGAAGAAAACAAAATACTACACGCCTTATAGCCACTGTAGTTACTCAAGAAAGCACTAGTTTGAATCCATAAATGAGAATGGTAGAACATTTTACATTAGAATGCAGTGTCAATCCGACGAACAATAGTAGTGAAGCTCTAGTGAGAACTAGAGCTAAGCCTGAGCTTAAAGGATGAATTTCTGTGTTAAATTGTCTCGATATTCTTCACAGTTGAATAGTCGACACCATGTCAACAGACTACTCTGCAACCCCCGCCTACCCGAACAATAGATCCATAGACACTCGTAGACAGATAAAAAGTAAATGGATTTTAATAACCTATTATAGATTCCTTAACTTTACCAAAGAATTGCCTGAACAAAATTAAGCCCTGACGAATATATTGGCACAACCTTTAATCCAAATTCGGATTGCGTATGCACAATGTCTTATTAAATGAATAATATTTATTGTCATGCATCGCGTGCTTTCTTGGAGCTTCACTCATCAATTTATCAGCGAATAAATCACGAACGTGCAGCAACTCACACGTATTCAGGATTAAGATATTGATTCACTTATTAATATAAAAATATTTTCTGTATAACATCGGTACGCAGAACCTTATCGATTGCACATCCAATATATATTTGTCACTTGCTCTTAACATAAAATGCACCTACTTTTATCGTTGAAATAATGACACCAACAGTCTTAAGAATGAACAGTATACACATACATACATATATATGTATATCATTTGCACGCGACCCTTCATAGTAACAACACCCATTAAAGTGCTTATGCGATACATACATAGTACTATTACTTCAACAGTGACCTACACCGCATAGTCTATGACGCATACAACGTCATTGTATTCTAAGGCAACAAAACCATGGATTGAGAATAATATTTATTGGAGCAAATATTTACTGAATTTTAACTTTTAATCGATATGACGTTAATAGCTGTGGAAAATAACGAGCTAAACTGATAACACCATTATTCTTCCTACCGGATAAGTGCAGTTTTTTTTTTTTACAACGCCATGAGGAGATATTGTTACATAGCTGTTCTGTGAACAACAAAATAGCACTTGGATGATGCAACTTAAGCTACGATAGCAGTAATTCCCCCTAAATCAGTCAACCATGCGGATGTTGTTGAGCAAAAGTATCTCATCAGATGTTTGTTGTGCATTTTAAAGCACCGCTTTAATCGCTTATAATTAAAAATCTTTTAATAAGAGTTAAGTACACGGACCCACTTCTCTTATGGGTGAAGATTTGTGCTACACTTTGTGCCAGTTGCAATTCACGTGGGATATATTTTTTTTATTTTTCAGTTTTCTTATAATGAAGATTAAAAAAAATGTCTGAAACATTTAATAAAATAAACGCAAACCTTACAATTTGTCTGAAAGGAATCGTATGATGGTCTATTCGTCATTTTTTAAGCCTTCCTTGGAAAACGCTTGACAAATACTTAATTCGAATGAAATGAATCAAGATTGGTCGATTCGTCGATTTTTAAGAGACTTTATAGCAAAAATAGTTATTACTTTTTGTTAAAAAAAAATGGGGCATAAAAGTTCAACATTTCTAGTCAAAGTTCATGGAATGTTCTTTGAAATGAATTAAACAATAGCTGTAAACGGCTTTCAAAAGCAAGCACGTTTTTAAGGAAAACGACCCAACAAAGCAGACGAAACCCTATATATTAGCCGTGTTTTTTTTTTAAACCTAGCCAGCCAGTAGTTGCTAGTAAAGTAAAATTTTACACATAAAACAAATACAACAACCGGCTGGCTACTACTCTTGATTTTATCCCCAGCAAAAAGTTACTGGCTGGGAATTTCGTGATGTCTAATTTCAGGCGGCGCAAATACGAATGTTTTTTAGTTATTTGTCGTTGCTGTCACTGCGAGGTTGCTTGGTTCCTAGAGATATGTTCGTATAAAATCGACTGGCTTTGGCTGACTGGCAAATCGTTTAAATGAACGACTGACTGGCTAGGTTTAAAAAAAACACGGCAATTGTATGGATGAGGAAAAAAAAGAAGAAACATTCACACATTTTATTTATGCGATTTTTTTAGTTTTCAGGCAGAGAATTTTTAAGTCCACCCAAAAAAGGTATTTAGAAATACATGTGCGCTACAGGCAGAGACTACTCTGACAAGCATATGGTCTTAAAAGAAATATACCCAAAGAAATCAAAGCGTTTCAAAGTATCGCCTGCTTTAATAAAGTCGATACAAATATTGTGAGTTTCGACTTCGTTGATTTTTCAAGATTGACCTCAGTGCAAAAATTTCATCCATTGTCATCACATGCCGACTAGTGTGTTGCAGTGCAGTCATACTTGAAAGATAAATTAGATAGGATCTTATACTCGTATGCGAGGAGCTTGAACTTGATATTTGTGGGAGTATAGATTCGATTATATGTTATAATTGACCACAATAAATTTAATCAACTACACAGACGTGGCTGTAATAACCAACTACTATGCAATTCATACCGTTTACTGAAATTTCCAAAGCTATTTCCATAAACAAAACAACAAATTCTCTCTGACCCACTGCACAGCGACCCACGTTGTTTGTTTGTTGATGTTGTTTTTTTTTTTTTAATGAATGGTAGGTTATGCAAACGTGTGTATGTGAATACAGACGAATAACACGTACGTAAATACACACGAACAGCATGTGCATTGAATGGATGAAGAACTTGCAGAAATTGCAATAATGAATGACAATGACCTTGGAAACATTGCAAAAATTTTATAATTCTTCTCATCGTTTTTTTTTTTTTTTTTTTATATTGTCTCATTTTGCATTTTCAATATTTTGCTTCCATGTTCCTTTTTGCAATTTTTTTTTTTTTTTTTCCTCACAAATGAGGGAAACAATTTTGCAGGATACGTTTACAATGCATTTCCTTATGCGAACTCGTAGTCGAGTCTCCAGTTAAAAAAACTGTTTACATTTTCTATCAGGATGCTCTCACGTATATGGATCTGTGAATATAAAGACATTCCAATAAAGAAAAAAAATATCTAATGAAAACAATTATTAAATCACGAACAAACCTTCATGTATGTATGTATAATCGTCTAATAAAATTGTTCCTAATTACTTTGACGTGGCGAAATATAGTCTCAACTCTCAGAGTTCCGTGTTATTAGAAATATGAATTTAACGACTTGCGACTCATTTACTTTTTTATTTCATATAATCGTAAACTTGTAATGTGTTATAGTGTGGAACGTACTTTGTAATTTAATGTCGATTCACAGCAAATTAATTTATGACATAACAAACTGAAATAATTTCAGCAAATCACTAATTGTTTTAGAACAATATCTGGGTGATCGATCCCTTTAAATAATATCTTTAGCTTTCATTGCGCATCAGAATAGTCTGGCCAGAGAAACTATAGTTCATAATGCTGTGCTGCGCATTGACAACTCACCTTTACTTTACACTGAACAGACAAACTAATTCACCATGAGGTCAGAGTTGTAAAAGAATGCAATCATTTCTGAATACATACAGATATGAGAATAAAGAAAACCTTCATTAAAACGTGATGGTTTAATGAAAATAATATTTAAAAGTTTGAAGAAAAGTAAAACTAAAAAAAAACTTTACTAATATCTGTTCTTCTTTCCACGTAAACTTTTTTCGGATGGTTAAGGTTAGATTAGGTTAGATTAGGTAGGGTTATGAGGTTGTCATAAAACACTAGGCACCAAAGTGGGCCCATCGCGATCCCTAGGAAACCTTCACGGCAAAAGACCTAAACCCAATCTCCCAAGCAATTAATCTCCCTACAAAATCTGGAGAGATCCTTGACATGATTCAAGGACCTCACCTCCTCCAAGTTATCGAAGAAGTCTCTACCCAGGTACTTTAGCCTTATCCTGGCAATTCCTTGACATTCACAGAGTATATGAGTTATGTCCTCTGAGACATGTAGGTCGTCGCAGTACCTACAAACATCCGTATCGGATAACCCTAGTCTCATGGCATGCCTCCTTAGGAGACAGTGACCAGAGAGTATTCCTATCGCTGTTCTTATCCTCGATCTATCTAAGTAAATTATCTCCCCAGATTTTCTGCGATCTAACACAGGCCACAAGGCCTTAGACACCCTGTGACCATCTAAGTTTGACCATCTTAGATTAGCCGTGTCAATGATTTTATCCCGGATAATTCCCTTAGCCACGCACCCTGGTGGTTTAATACTACCAATTATATCGCTACGTGGGAGCCCCGCTCCTCTTTTAGCCAGCGCGTCGGCTTGCTCGTTGCCTTCGATATCGCAATGTCCAGGTACCCAACATAATCTGACTCGGTTCTGCGTACATAATGCCCTAAGCATTGTGCGGCAATTCCTGATTAACTCAGATTTGGTGACGTAAGACTCTAGCGCCTTTAGCGCAGCCTGACTGTCAATGTAGATGGCGATATTCTTATCGGATATCTATCCATCTCAAGTAATTCCGCAGCTTTAAGTACAGCTAGAACCTCTGCTTGGAACACACTGCATGTGTCCGGAAGTCTCAGGGCCACCTGTAGGTTCGTATCTCTCGAGTAAATACCTGCCCCCTGCCCTCACTGGTCTTAGAACCATCTGTGTATATTGCAATCTCGTTGTGGACAGAGACTGTCTTCCTTTGCCAGTCCTCTCTAATAGGATACAGTACTTCGTATGGTATGTCGAAGTCTAAGGTGCCAAGTATATCGTCCGATTCGTCAGGGATTCCAGGAAAAGATTCCTTGAGAATGGAGTTGTGTCCTATGTTATTAGTCCTGAAGAGACCAACGTTAGTGAGCCGAAGCGCACTGTTGCCCGCTTGAAATTTGATTTGTAGGTCTAATGGTAAGAGATACAGGAAGATCTCGAGTGCAGCCGTAGGTGTTGTGCGTAGAGCACCTGTGATGGCAATGCAGGCTGATCTTTGTACCATGGCCAACATATCCCGTGTGTTTTTCGTATTCGTTGCCTTCCACCACACAAGAGCCCCGTACGTAAGGATGGGTCTGACTACCATGATGTATGGCCAGTGCATCATTGCGGGCTTCAGGCCCCATTTTTTCCCCGCGGTCCGCTTACAGATGAAGAGAGCATTATATGCTTTGCGGACTCGTTCCTGTATGTTAAGTTTCCAATTTAGTTTCCTATCCCGCATTATACCAAGATATCTGGCGCGATCCGAAAGGGAAAGCTCCACCCCTGCTAGCTTAGGCAGTTTGAAGGGTGGTATTTTGTATTTTCTACTGAAGAGTACCAATTCAGTTTTATCCGGGTTGACGTGTAGTCCACACCCTCTAGCCCATTTTTCGAGACTATTAAGAGCTGATTCCATCATTTCACTTAATGTATCAAGGAACTTACCCTGAACTAAAATCACCACGTCATCCGCGTAAGCAGTGACGCTTATACCTGTATTGCTTAGTTCTTTAAGTATCCCATCGATGACTAGAACCCAGAGGAGGGGTGAGATAACGCCTCCCTGGGGAGTCCCCCTGGTAATAATAATATGCCTAAATTTAGTATGAAAAGTAGGCAAAAAGTAATAATATGCCTACTTTTCATACTAAATTTCGGATAAGATTTAAATGAGCTTTAAGAATGCAAAAGAATGCAAAGAATACAAATGAATGCAAAAGAATGCAAGAAATGCAAATGCGTGTAAGAGAAATCATAAATTTATAAATGAATATAAATAAATATATAATTGAATGGTAGAAAAATGAATACAGTCCATTGAAGATTAAATGAATGTCGATTGCATTCATTTTCTTCGAAATCTCAAAATGAAGTCAATGAATCCTAAAATTTAACTCATTAAAGAATGTATTCCAAAATGATTTCATTCTTTTATAACTCTGGTAGTTACCCCTTTACTAGTTTAAAATCTTTGTGAATCAGTACATTAAGTTAATGAATAAATTAAATTATAATGCAATAAGTTTGTCCTCCTTCAAGCGTAATTTTCCCGAATGATAAAAATGTTTATTTAAAGTGGTTTCTTCATTTTATCTATACATACACGCTACCATTCAGGTTTTCGAAATCTTCTTTAGACAGTCTCAAATCTGTATTACAACAATCATGTAACTATTATGATTTAACAGAAATATATCCAATTTTTATTTTTATTATTTTTTTTAATGAATGATCAAACGAATGGCGAACAAGTAGGATAGTGGCAATACAGTCGACACAGAATATGTCCCACAGTTTATTGAATACTAGCTTACAATGAACATTATAAGATAGAATGAGCAGTAGCAACTAAGGCCTTTAGCTTATTTAATGTAGTGAGTAATCACAGAATAGGTTAAATTGTCCCATTGCCTTAAAAAAAAACGTATAGATGGTATATCTTGTAAAACATCTTAGGAATACTCTTTATTTTTTGAAGGCCAGTACTCGACGTATGGAAACTGTAAGTTTTCTTAACAGACATTATTTAAGTAGGTATAGGAACACCATGTTAACTGATATTTGAGCAGAACTTGTGCGATGGTTGTATCGTATATTCTCTTCTTCAAAAAGCAACACTTTATTTGTAGACCTAGTAAGGCGCAATGCCGTGCTGGCTACGAAATCGAACATTAAACAATGACTTTGAGGAAAGCACAGTGTCTCAACTGATTTGAGGAGATTGTAATACATTTCACTTGACGATGGACTTTGTACCACTACACATTCTTATGCCCAAAACACATGTGCAGAAATTCCCCATGCAGTGCAGTGTGCAGATCTGAAGGTGAAACACATGTGCAGACATTTTTTTTATATCCATCGCATCGGCTACTATCACTCGCTGACTTACAGCCGAGGTGTTTTGGCTTTTGTTTATGTTTCTGTACCACTTAAGGTACATTCACAGCTCAGCGACCTGCGAATGCCCGAACTGCGAACAAACCTTTTTCAGTACATTTATAGCACTCCATTGGCAATTTTACTATTCCAAAAGAACGGAGCTTAATTTATCTATCGATTAATATAAAAAAAGTTGAATTGTATTTAGTTCTGCGAAGAAATTAACAATTCGCCAATTTTTTCGCGAATAAGTGAATGCTTTTTGCGAACTGTCAACTTTTATTCACATTTCACACATGTAGGACGCAATATTCTGAATTCTATGTCACAAACGATGAACGTATAAAATACTACAGCAAAGTTGAATAGCATATACAACGGTCACATTTTGATTTCCAGCAAGGAGAGAAACGTCCTTGAAAGAAAAACGATAACTATAAAAATGAATTCTTTCTTTCCAGACTTTATTCGCATTATTCATCATAAAATTAGCAACTACAACAGTACAGCAATATCTGTCTATTGTTCAATACATACATCTGTAGATATTCGTATATAAATGTATAGTTCGTAAGTTTAAAAAATTATATCGCCATAAAATAATTCATCTGTATGGATAAATATGAATTGACCTTGAACTTTGAGCTCAAACGACGTGAAACAAAAATGTCAACAATCTTTGACTAGACCTTGATGAAGCAAAATAAAAATACAAATCTCTGCGCATAGAAAACAATAAGTTATCTCGTGATTTTCTTTTTAAAAAGTCTAAGCTGAAAGTTGTGTGGGCATGGTGGTTCTAATTTTGTGGGCGAAATATGTATGTATGCATATTTAAAAAATGTACGCGATGTACGGCTCATTAACACTTGTAGTTAAAATTATTATCAATCAACATATTACCCTTTAATACTATTTCCTGTGTACACGAAGAATGCACATAGCATCGTCATTTTCTACAATTAACTCTCGCAATTATGAAAACTATTCCACATAAAGGTTAATGTGTTTAATAGCAGAAATTTCCGACTTTCTACACCCTTTTGCCATACATTTGACCTCTCATTCTAGACAACATTTTTACTGAAAATGAAAACTTTGCAATTTTCCAAAGCAAGGACACATTTATCGACAAAAGGAAAAGGATATACATATGTCCATTCTTTAGTTCGCTTTATGCATAGATAAAAAAGGAAGACTATGGCCGCATGCCACATGCATTATTACATCATTAAGAAGTCAAACGCAATCCACACAACGGAAGACGAATAGGAAGACAAAGGGGACTGGCAGGAGGCAATTTTTTCACATATCTATCTATCTAGGCAGTTGTATTCCGGTGACTTTTCCAAAGTCACCCAGTGAACGAATATAAGCTTTCACCGAACACAGCGGGTGGAACGACGACATACACAGCAGCCAAAGAAGGAAGCTTTCAAGATGTAAATTACATTTATTTATTTTTTGCCACCCTCTTCCACAACCCTCTGACAAACACACTCAATTGGAGAGGATGTGCTGTAATAAGTAACTAGTGCACACATACCTCTTTGGAATCCTTCTTTTCCGGCATAATAAAATAAATTATCCTTCTCGTTCAATCTAGAATGTGCCTGCACTAGAACACTAAAAATGGTTATATCGTTGGCTTTTATCTCGATTGCACGCTAATAGGTTGTTTCCGTGAAACACTTATTTTTTTGGTTTAGGGAGTATCGCGCAGAGGTTTAAAAATATTCGCGCACGAAAGTCTTGTAAAAGATATGTATAGGTGCGTATGTAGGAACTAGAGGTAGTAGTCTGTTCGTCCGCGAATATTAGACCCCAACTAAAACACACGAGGAATGTGAAAATCCAGCAGAGACTAAATTTTTTCAAAAACTCTCAGTAGGAACACACACGGGAAGCTTTTGTTTTGTTTGCAATTTAAACAAAATGCATATTCAAAAACTCAAATGCAGTGCGAGAGAAACAAAAAAGTGTGATTGCTGCACTCTCGATAGCCGCTGCTAACCGTGTCGACTATACGAAACACGAGTGACTACAGAAAATCACGGGCTGTAATGAGCTAGCAGCACACACAATTAGCTTGGAGAGTGCCCTGTAAAGTATCTATGTAGTGTCTGTCTATTCTAGAGAGTATTGATAACGATCTAATGAGATTTCTCATTTCGATTCGCGAAAAACAAATCCCCACACACTCATTTCCCTGGTGGTGCCGTGATTAAAAATGGAAAACAGTAAGAAGTTGTTCAATCGTGAGGGTACTCATACATGAGATACTCGTACACTATTCAATCTGAATTTTATAACAGTGTGAGAGAGCGGAAAAGCTGAATATTTAAAAATGAAAGTGTTCCACGCATGTGAACTTGTGTCGAGTTTTGCCAGCCGACTTTGACAAATAATTTCCATGGTCACTTGGGATGTTTATACAAACTAATAAAAAAGGGGTAAAATGTATTTTTAATTTGTTCTTAATGATTTGTTAGATGATGCATGTAAGAGGTGAGCTTTATTTATTATAAAGTGTAGAAGTTGATTTGGTAACGGATTCGGAACAAACATTTTTTAAGGTTAAAATAATTAACTCGATCATCTCAGTCACTAGCAAATACTATCCCACCTATAAAAGCTTATACTTCGACATCTTGTTCCATGTATCAATGGATTAGAGTGTTTCAAATTTAAACCAACAACACTCAGGTCACGTCAGTTGTGGTATTACAATGTACATACTAACTAAACTAACACCTCTACATAAATATTCGTAGCTATCAAAGCGATAAAAAATAAAAATAAATATTTGGCGCAACAGCTCTTTGAGTGCCAGGGCCTAGCTTCTCGCAACCACTCATGTTGTGTGCGTTATATTTTTCACATGAATGGAAGGGACCTACAGTTTAGTGCCGTATCCGAACGGCGATTTGAGAAGCTTTTTCGAGACAACAATACTCTCGGATGTTTGTCAGACGCTCGCGAGAGGTGGGACAGTGAAAAAACTTTTTGGTGTTTTGTAGGATTCGAACTTGGAACCTCACGCGTAGTGATCCCACACACTAACCATTTACGCCACGGCGCCCACAAAAAACGATATGTTAGATATATTTACAAACATGATGTTAAGGCAACAGGTTGCTTCTCTCAAGACACCATTCATATCTTAAACAGGATTCCAGTGCAGTCGCGACATTAACTTGTCTTTAAAAAAAAACGCTTCCTGCTTACTCCTCGCCAGACTGTTACCTATAGGGTATTCGAGAAATGAAGTTGCCCTAGCCCACACCTAAGGGGTAGCGCAATAAAGGGATATTGTCTCTTCAAAGGGATGCAACATTAAGGTTTTCTAGATCGACAGATTTCTCTCCCTTCTTGTTCTAGTAATAAAATGAAACGATGCGATCATACGCTACCTAGAAACTAGAGTACGGAAACAAAATATGTAGTAGAAACCAGAACCGAATGCAAAATTCACAGCAAATTCTCCGCGAATAGTTCGGACACCACCCTTGGAGTAAGCATTTAAGGAAACCTAATATCACCTCAGTTTCAAACCACTACACCAAAAATAATTCTTTTCGATATCTTGCCCTTCTTTTCATTGTCAACTCACGCCGTTCAATTACATTAGAAGCATTTAACTCTTAGATAATATTTAAAAAAAAAAACTTATTATTCTAGTCTTACTACATACTATATAGTACGAGTATACTATATAGTATACCAACGCTGACGGTACGTACATGGAGGATAAGTTTCAATCACGAACTACACGAGCTGTACAGCGACATTGACCTAGTGAGAAAGACGCAAATTCATCGCCTTGGGTGGCTAGGTAATATTCGGTGGATAAACACTAGTGTTCCAGACCTCAACTAACTTGCAGTACGCGATTGGAAACAGTTGATAAAGAATCATGTTGTCTGAAAAGGCTTGTTCTTTAAGACCCATGTCTTAGCGTTATTAAAATCCAATGAAATGTATGCTGAACACGGGGAACGCAGTTTTAAGAATATGTACATAATTGGTTCTAAAATTGAAATTCGCTTCTGCACATTATTATCTTATTTTAAATTTCTTAACCCTTTGTTGACCAAGCTATTAAAAAAAAATTATAATTATTTTTTTATTTCATAATTTTTGAGTTGAGTGTATTTTAAGATGGCAGACTCATTTTTAGAATTTTCAAGGACTCGTAAGGACGAAATTTGAAGGTGGTACTTAAAAATACCGTTGGACTATAAAATAACAAAAAGTTATAAAAAGAAATTTGTATTTACATATTTTTTACTTGTTTATTTTAGCTTTCGAATACATATACGTACGTATAACGGGTGGGCCATCTAGTGATTTCTTTTTAAATCAAGGGTTATTTTGACACTGACAGCTGTTTCCCGCTCGAAATCTTGACAAAAAGTCAGTATCATACCTCCGCGGAACGAAATGAGTCGCTTTACGCTTGAACATCATTGGGAAATATTGAAAACTTATTTCCAAAGTGAGTGCTGTGTAGCCCAAACAGTGCGAGTTTTGAAAATAAGTTTTGGCCGAAATGAAGCACCCACCGCGCCTGCTGGTACGCAAGTTTGTGCAAAAAGATCGTGAGACTGGTATGCTAGTGGACAACACTCATGGTCCCCGTCGTCGTACGGTGCGCATAGACGAGAATGGCTGCTGTAGCCGAGAGTGTGAGACTCAATTCACGAACATCAACTCGTCATCGATCTCAACAGCTCAACATTTCACGCACTAGCCTGAGGAGAATTCTGCACAAAGATCTGGGATTATTCGCTTACTTACTTATTTATAAGGTCCAATTGATTCAGCAATTGAAAGCACACGACCATCCGCTTCGTTATCGCTTCGCAGTTTGGGCCTTAGAGCAGCTTAAATTGGACAATGATTTTGGGTGAAAAATCATCTTTTCTGACGAGGCACATTTTCATCTCGGCGGCTACGTTAACAAACAAAATTGCCGCATCTGGTGCTCGGAAAACCCGCACGTTATTGTCGAGAAGCTAATGCATCCACAGAGAGTGACAGTTCGGTGCGGATTGTGGAGTGGTGGCATCATTGGACCATTTTTCTTCGAAAATGCGGCTGGGAACAACGTTTCGGTCAACGGTGGGCGTTACAGAGCCATGTTAACGACTTTTTTTTTTACTGAAATTGAAGACATGGATTTGGACGACCTCTGGTTCAGGCAGGATGGCGCGCCATGCCACACAGCCCATGCCACAATCAATTTGTGTACCAAATTCCCAAATCGTGTTATCAGCCGTCTTGGCGATTTCAATTGGCCGCCTCGGAGCTGCGATTTGACCCCTTTGGACTTTTTTTTTGTGGGGAACGGTGAAAGACCGATGTTATGCCAACAATCCGGAAACGATTCAACCACTTAAGGCCAATATCATCCAAGCAATCTGTGATCTACAGCCCGAAACCTTCAACAAGGTCTTGGAAAATTGGAGTGATAGAATGCGCTACTGCGAGGCCAGCCGAGGCAGCCACTTGAACGACGTTGTGTTCCATAATTAATACGAATGTTTGCTCTTACTAATAAAGCCATAATACATGGAAAAAATTTCATTTTGTTCATTTTATTGCATTTTTAAAAAGAATCTTGTATATATAAAGCTTTCAATCAAAAAAAAAGATCGAAACAATGTAAACATATTATGACAAACATATAACAAATGCATTTTTTTTCAGCAAAGGTATACATTACAATAACTGCCTTTCGCATATGGCTGTCAACAAATTTGGGGCTAAGCTACGACAAACATACATGAAAAACAAAAAGGGTTTAAGCTAAAATGGTACTTAAACGCCTCGTTGGGTCTTAGTGTCTAAATTTCTTAATATGTATAAAAATTTTATTTGAAGTGAAACATGTTGGTATTTGTAAGTACCGTCAGTCAACAAAGGGTTAATAGATCAACATCCTATCCTAAAATGTAGGAAACGATTGGAAACAAGGAACATCTTCTCACACTTTCAACTTATATAAACTACTTAACGGTTTTCGAAAAAAAAAAAATTGGCTTTTATGTTGACCGGTTTCCAAGACGCGCCATGGTTGCCGTACCATCAGGTAGACGACTTCGCGGAAGGCCCAGAAATAGATGGTTGGATCAAGTCCGACATCTCTCTTGGAGCCGCTTAGGGATTCTCCCTGATGAATTGGAGTCAATGGCGGAGGATCGAGAAGGATGGAGAGTCCACCTGAGCATCCTACCCCCGCGACCCTCATGAAGGATTAGCGGGCCATTGAAAATGAATGAATGAATGTTGATAGATTGATAGAGGGGGAGAAGAGGCACCGATTTCGTAATTTTTTGCCCAATTGAAATCTTTAGCTTTTATCTAAGATGACACATACGTAGGTTGCTACTTAAGTTTTGAGATAGACAAGTAAAAATAATGGCTTTATTGTTCTTCAAAATATTCTCCATGAAGATGAATACACTTTGCATGCGTTCGAACAAACTTTCGATGCACTTTTCACTCCGATTGAGGTACCTCCAAAACATGTGATTTGAACGCATCAGCCGCTTCTTCAGGCGTCGAAAAACGTTGAGCTCGCATTTTATTTTTGATCTGCGGGAATAAGAAGAAATCACTGGGTGCTAAAACACTACTGTACGGCGGATTACCCATCAGTTCGATGTTTTGAATGCTTACAAATTCACTTGTTTGAGCAGATGTGTGAGAGCTTGCATTGTCGTGGTGGAGAATGATTCGTCTTCTGCGATTGGTTTCCCTTATTTTTCCGAACACTTCTGGCAAACAAATGGTGGTGTACCATTCAGAATTGACCGTTCTACGTTGCTCTAATAACACGGTGGCGACATGTCCAATTATTCCGAGAAAAACAGGCGACCATTTGCTTCGAAGTGCTTCGTGCGCGAACAAATTTTGTTGGATTTGGCTCGTCTTGAAAAACCCATACAGTCGATTGTTTAGTTTCGGGTTCATATGCATAGATCCCTGATTCGTCGCCTGTCACCATTTTATTGACGTCTTTTGAAGCACCGCGATTGAATTTTTTCAACATTTCTTGGCACCAATCCACTCGAGCCTTTTTTTGAGCGATTGTCAAATTATGCGGTATCCAACGCGAACAAATCTTTTTGACGGCCAAATGTTAATGCAATATTGAATGTATGCGAGTGGAACTAATGCCCAAGCATGCTTTAATCTCTCGGTATATCACATGACGATCTGCCAACATTAGTTCACGCACAGCACCAATTTTTTCTGGCACAACAACCGATTTTGGACGACCTTCACGAAATTCGTCCTGTAGCGTAGTGCGACCACGATTGAATTCGGAAAACCAGCGAAACACGGTGGCTCGAGATGGTGCTTCATTACCAAGAGTCGAAGTGAGTTGATCGGCATACTGTTGTTCGTTTAATCCGCGTCGAAAGTCATAAAAAATCATTGCACATCTTTTGACATATTCACACTGGTGTTGCCATATCTCAAAACTTACGTAGCAACCCTCGTAACGCAAAAGCTTTTTGAATTCCCAATTTACACAAGTCTTCGTATTTAATCCATAAGGGTTTCATTTTAACTTTTGAGTTACATTGAATTATAATGTAAAATATGTTATCTCATTACTCTATAGTTGAAGGCAACATCTATTTGAACTAGTCTCAAATGAGCTGTAAACTGGAAACAAACTTTGATAAGTAATACTTAATGGTGTAAGCCTAATGCATATAACTCAAAAAACCATTAACCTATATGCCAATAATTGCTTATCTTTAGATAATCACATTTGTGCACAGGAAATCAACTTAACCACGTTTCAGTTCCATGAATCGATTTTTCTTCCGGTCAAGCGGTTCATCATCCCCAAACGTTGAGGCTATTTCTTATTGTTAACAGAAAAGAATGTACTATTGATAAAGCTAACAGAGAAACGTGATTGGTTTTCGATACCCTGATTTAATTTATCTGAATCAGTTTTGAGTTTTTTTTGCATGCATGAAATTGAAGATAAGGTAGTGGAAAAAGATAATAAGAAGAGTATCTACTATTCTCAAGGAAAAAAACCGATTTTCCACATTTTTTGAGTCTTATTTATTTCCACTAATGTATATTATATGTTTATTTGTTTATAAACAAAATTAAGGGAAATAGGTATACGTTGAATAATCTTATATAGTCATTCAACCATGCATAGTTGATGGTTCTCATTACATAAACTTTAATATAAATTATGTTTTTTTTTTAGTTTTACTACACCTTATTGTGTTTATGTTTTAAAATGTAGGGCGAAAAAACTTTCTTAGCAGTATTATTTTTTTTTTCTGTAAAACAAGACTAAAACTACCTACAATATTAAAGAAAAAGAAAAAAACTAGACTAACTTAACCTAAGCTTCAGCTTCAAACCAATCAAGCCACCAATATTTCTCACGACTGGCACACTTGTGCAGTATCTCAGATCAGCATTTCCGTCGGTGGCTCTTTTAGCAACATGATAGATAATGGGAACATTTCTCGAGTCTGATAAGTAACAATGTGCGTCGAGATACAAGAATGCTTTGGATGGTATATGTCCATTTTAAAGAATGAATTTCTAAAATACACAGGGTTAGGATAAAACAAGCCCGAGATTAGTTCGTGACATTCGCTGACCGCGCAAAATGACTCCTTACAAAGTCCAGAAAGACATTGTCAATTCTGAATACGCCGGAATCATCCAGTAATCTTTTCTTGAAGACGTAATGCCGAAAGTCAGAATATGCGCTTCTGTATCTGGATGCATGCTCGAAGACATATTCTCTCGAAAGCCCTTAGTTTTTCCATAAATGACGGACTTATATTCCACCATACTGACTACATATATTACATTTTAAAAGCGGGTAGTAGCAAATAGGAATCGAGAACTTTGTTCGTGTATTCAACCACTTTGGGAGTGTGTTCTCATATGCATATAGCACTCATATCTCGAATGATCATTCGAGTATACGGATCACTCGAGTACTTATGCCTCGATTCCTTAAATCATTCGTTTATGCCCATCGCTACTAGATACTTCACAGCACTCTTTGACTTGATGCGAGGCCCATCGAAACCTATTATTTGGAAGTTTTTCCAATTGTGTCGTAAATCTGAATTACTGAGTGTCTGAATTACTCGGCAAAAGTCTGTTGAATTTAAGCTGAAGTTTATTTTGCATTTCTGCAATTTTCGTGCCGTGAGCAGACAGAATGACATCGTCCAATGCCAGCGAATTATCCACATCTCTCAACATTTCGGAAACATAATTGTTCAAGAGTATAAGCACTGTAACTGTACCTTGCGGCAGACCATTACTTGTTGTCGTGCATTGTCTCTCTGTTACAATAAATTTCTTTTCGCGTATCATAGAGATGACCATCTTTATGAGGTGAGGGGGAAATTCATATCTGATAAGTTTGTAAACTAACCTGTCGATCCAAACCGTGTCGAAGGCTTTTCCGATATCCACTATAAAGGCCGCTGTGCATATCTTGGCGTTAAGATACCAATTAGTGTCTGAAACCAGATTTGTGATAGCATGCTCTGACGAGTGGTTTCTTTTGAACCCAAATTGGTTCCGCGGAATTATCTCCTTTTTTTTCGCACGCGATCAAAATTGAATTGCTGATAACTACGAGTATCTCAAAGACTTTCTCTATGTTAGGGTACGTCCATAGTGAACTAGCTTCTCGCTTTCTCGCTTACCAGCTTTCCGGCAAGATTCACGTCAGAGCCAGTGTGATTCTAGTAGGTCATGGTCATAGTGAACATCGTGCCGGTGCCGCCGGCTTTTCGTTCAGCCTACATCATGGAGTTTCCACGTGAGGAACTACTTTGCGTTTTTTTCATGGGTGATAGTATAACCTCCAAAATTAAACCACTGCGGTCAAAAGTTCATGAAATTAACAAGTCTCGTGGAAAATAAGTTGAATACTACACCTTACTTCCAAAACTCAAAACTCATCCAGAGAAGTTTTTTGAATATTTCCGTATGACAAAACAAACTTTCGTCTACAATTGGTGTAACCTCCATCAGAATAGAATTTTTTTCCCTAAAAACTGAAAGAACACGCTTCAAAGCTGGTTACCAGCGTCAACAAGGATTAAAAGTTAATTCCGGTAAAAGCTGGTTAAAGCTTGTTAAAGTAGGAAGCGGGTTCACTATGGACGCGCCCATTTATCACCGGCTTAATTTATAACCACTGTTGACGTACCCTTAGGTAGGAGATTGGCCTACATATAATAAGAAGGGTCAGATGGATATATTTTTTTTTTTCTTAAGCATTGAAAATACCTTCGATGTATTCCCCCAGCTCGGGAAGCAGCAGTTATTCAGTAAGTTATTGAAGATTGCGCAGTATTGTCGTATGATTTCGATTGGTATATGTTTCAGTACGATGTTTGGAGTCTCATCTAATCCGGAAGTCTTTTTATTACTCAATCTGTTGTTAGTTCGTTTGCTTTTAATTGCCCAGAAAAATGAAGTGGAGTAGTTGAGTCACTATTTTGGCTAACTCTGGCTTTATGTGTGACTTTACAGTTCTCATAAGGGATTTTAATCTTATAAGCTCCAGATTGTTCGATTCGTCCTAAAACTGATGGCGTATCCGATTTATCTGGATAAGCAGTAAACTTTTGTGAGTCTGTAACGTTCGTATGCCACGGTTTAGATAACATTCCATACTGTTTCTGCTTTTTATCCTCGGTACTGGCAATTCCACAGCTTCCAACACCACCGTATTGAGTTTCCCAATATAGAGATCGCATTCCTCATTCGTGAGGTTCCTTTCGTTAGGAACTTGCGAAGATGGTTGGTGATTCCTATATTTTCGGTCGGCGCAACGGGCGAACTAACATTAATCAGTTTTTCTTAAATTGAACTTAGGAACCTCCTGATATATTGCTAAGCTGGGGCTGGAGTCGTCAAAAAAGGATGTTACCATTAAAATGGCATTCTGGTCGCTATCATACCAATTACATGCCAATAGCGCGATTTTATTGTCGTGTACGTACCGCTTCTATTTGCAATGGCGCGTCCGTGATGCAGAGATGGAGATATGAATTTCCGGAAGGGAAACTTTGTGTAAATGGCGTACATAATTTAAGCTTATACTCGACCTGGTTGTCTTCAACAAAACGCTTCAAGAATCTGCCCCTTCCATTAACAGTTGCATTCAACCGGACGCCTCGCGTTCAAATCTCCCGCTAAGACGAAAAAGTTATTTATACTATCCAGTCTTAGTATTTCAAACAATATTTCCAATTATTCGAAGTTAAATTGACTTGCGGTTGACGATGTATGGGGCACGCTGTTTGATTATTTCGGATCTTAACGGTTTTCGTATAAGGATCGCGGTACCACAGCTTCGAATCGAGTTTTTTCTGTCAGTACGTATTAAATTATAGTCTATGAATTCCAAGTAATGTCGGTCGATTAATTGAGTTTTTCTTAATAATAGCCCGTCAAGGTTGGGTGTCAAATCGCCCAAAATGCAAAAAACTAAAAAAATGTCAAATCACCCAAAAAACAGGTTGGGCGATTTAACATTTTTATTTTTTGGGCGATTTGACATGATGTCAAAACACCCAAAAAAGTGATTTTGGGCGATTTTGTGTTTCGGCTATTTTAAGACGGATCTGTGTCATATCGCCCAACACCAAATCGCCCAAATCTGGAAAATGTCACATCGCCCAACATGTTTGGCATTGACAGATCGACCAAGAAATGAAATGTCAAATCGCCTAAGGCAGAAATGGGCATTTCATCGCAATTTGAAAATACCAACACATAGGAAGGTAAAAAAAGACGACCAAATTGAAAAAGGTTGAAAACATTTATTTTCCGCAATTTTGGGCGCAGGGACATTAGTCCCCGGGGCATAAGTCCCACCGCATTGGGACATAAAATGTTGGGTCGTATGTCCCACCTACAAACCTCTCAAGGAAAACAACGGCCAAATAAGATTGGGCATACATAAGTCCACAATGTATAAACAGTACAATGTGTAAGGGGGGGCATGGTCCCTCCCTACAACCCCCCTGCTTGGGGTCACTGTTGGATTTGAGGCGGGTGCGAGGTTGGGTGTGAAACATGGATATAAAGAAACTTTGCATACACGCATTCTCGCACCCACCTCAAATCCAACAGTGACCCCAAGCAGGGGGGTTGCAGGGAGGCAGCATGCCCCCCCTTACACATTGCACTGTTTATGCATTGTGGACTTATGTATACGCCTCTTCGGAAAAAAAAAATGTTCACATACATATGTATGTCCCTGCGCTCATATTATATTCATTAATAATCGGAAATAAACGATTGAAGAAATGGATATATAGTATTGCCAAAAAAACGTAAAAAACGGCCGCCCTTCGCGCGCGGACGCGACGTGAAAGCGCTGTGACCGCTAATGTAATTGTTACAATTCGTTTTGAATGCAGTCTTAAACCCAATTTAACGAAAATGTCAATCCGCTCAAAATCTGTTATATTTTTGGGTGATTTGACATTATGCTAAATAGCCCAAAATTAAAAATGTTAAATCGCCCAAACAGATTTTTGGGCGATTTCACATTTTTCTGCATTTTTTCGCATTTTGGGCGATTTGGTTTTGGGCGATCGGAAGCAAGGCTATCAATGAATTCTGACAAAACGCCCACTTTCTTGGGCGTTTTGTCATTTTTTAATTTTTGGGCGATGTGTCGTTGTGTCATATTGCCCGTAATTTTTAGGCGCTGTGACATTTTTCTTATTTGGGCGATTTGGTTTTGGGCGATTTGACACCCAACCGCCCGTCAAGTCTGTGATCTGTCGCAAGGCGCAGAACGCCGCCTCGCCTAGCATTAGTGATTATGGAGTTGATAATCAGAGCTGCTATCTTGAGTTTATTGTGTGTTAAAAAAAAAAATAAAATACAAATATTTGGCGCAACAGCTCTTTAAAGTGCCAGGGCCTAGCTTCTCGCAACCACTCATGTTGTGTGCGTTATATTTTTCACACGAATGGAACAGACCTACAGTTTAATGCCGAATCCGAACGGCAATTTGCGAAGCTTTTTCGTGACAACAATACTCTCGGATGTTTGTCAGACGCTCGCGAGAGGTGGGACCGTGAAAAATCTTTTTGGTGTTTTCTGGGATTCGAACTTGGAACCTCATGCATAGTGATCGGACACACTAACCACTTACGCCGCGGCGCCCTTATTATGTGTTATAAACATTATTAAAAATGTTCAGAATGGCGTCTAGTTTTAACATCTCTTGCGTGGTTGTTTACTCGACTCTGCAAAGTTTCATGTGTGGAGCGTGAAACAGTATGTGAGCCTTGAGCGTTTCTGAAAATGCTGGCATCGAGACACCCTTTTTAACAGTATTTTCGACAATATCTACTTTTTTTCTGGAGCTTTTTTTCGCCGCTCTTTTCCTCTCTTGCATTTTGTCTACTAGATTTTTATAGACCGGACATCCTCTGGAAGAAGCAGGATGACCAAACTGTTTGCAAAAAGCGCATAATAGCTGTTCTTTATTTGTGTCCTTTTTCACCTGGCACTTAGCAAGCTCGTGAGTTTCCGGGTACTTTACGCACCTGAATATCATGTTACAATTCGCGGCAACATGGCCAAATCTTGGGCACATATGACATTGGATGATGTCGCTTTATCAGATTTTTTTCGAAGGCGATAACATATCCTCATATATACCTAATTTCTTGGAGATTCTGGACCCTGGGAGACAACTGTGCTGCTATAATAGGTAGGGTTCTGCTGAGTCTTTTAGAACGCGCGGTAGCGTACTTTATCCTTCCGCTCCCACAGGAAAACCATTTTCTTTCATTTTTCTAACTCGCGCTTGCTGGATAACTTTCTGCGTCTATTGACCATAGCAGAATATCTGTACACTTCATTCGTATAAAAAATTGATCTCAAACATTTTTTATTTTTTTTTTATTTTTTCAATAAATTACTAGAATTGGACAACGAACTCTACGAACACTCGTAGATGAATACTGAATATCTTATAATAGATACACAGATATGCAGTGATTGTCGCCAACTACCTTAACCTACATACCTGAATGGATTTTCATGATAATTCCTTGTAAGAGTATTGTGTTTTGTTTAGGTATTTCCAAAGAACCAGGCGATTAATTAGAATGTTTACTGTCGTCCAATGAACAATTTGATTGAATGATGTATCAAACAGAAACGTCCAGAATTGATAAATCATATATATCAAATATTCATATACATATGTTATAACTTAGAAAATATTGATTATATTTCCAATCATAAATTTTTAGTAATCTACACGCAATTGAGTGATTTAAATTGCACTAAAAATATGCTACATAACTTGCCAACATAGACAACTTAAACTAGTACACATTAAATTGCGTTATTCAGCCACCCCACAGCACAAAAAAAATACATCCCTTTTCATCAATATAAGCTGACAAGTAAAACAACTATTTTTTATCTACATATATCCCTCAGCTGAATGAAAAATGACGATTATTGTGTTCCAACTATTGTGATTCATCATCAGCTGCGAGTATGTACATATGTTTAAAAAAAAGTCCACAATATTACGCATAGCGCGAGATACCGCTTCGCTGGTTAATTAAAAAAAATCCGCATTCCAAGCTCTAAGAAAATTATATAAATTGAAACTCATTAAATATTAAAAACCAAAACAAAAACAAAATAAGTGCAAGCACCTATTATCTATAGAAGACATCATTATTGGGTGTTAAATTATTTCAAGTTCAAATAAAGATAATAAGCATTATACCACCACACAGTGTCTGGACTATATATGTATATGTACACGTATTTACAGTGCATATTTAAGTTTAGAAAAATAAAATTAAAACAAACAAGAAAGAAGAACGAACACAAGTCAACAGCGTGATACACACTTCAATATTACGTGTTGTAGGCGTCATGTACACATTGTGGAATATCTGCAATAGAATGACATTAGTAGATATGTTCACGAAGCTAAGATACTAATTACTTTTGGCGGGCTTTTTTAAGTTTAAACTGACATTCAAATAAAAAAATAAATATATTGTTGCATTCTGAGAATTATAGTTTTTGCAATAAATCTGAAAGGCTTTCTGTGCCAATCTTAAATCGATTCCAATTGAGTTTTATCGATGACACATAAATGTTTACGAACATATGTAAGACGATTATAAAAACAATCAATCGTAAATGCATTTGCAGTCACCTCAACCGGTTATAGGTAGATATATTTATATATAAGAGCATTAGTTTAATTGGAAGTGGGTAATAAATGCTTAGGAATATCATCGTAAGTGATATCCGATAGTAAGAGTGATTAGCTCTATATTTAGTTAATATAATTGGGTCGGATTATTGTTTAAATGTTTACTGTGAATTAGATTTATTTTCAACTGAAAAGGGGAACTATTATGAAAAGTTTATTCCCAGACTATAACATTTGGCAGGAGTGGAATCCTCTAAGGTGATAGTTGATAGTCATACTTTTGACAGTCAAAATTGATGATCACACTTTGTTAGCTCTCCGTAAAACGATCGCAAAACCACACAAAAACGATCGCAAAAAGGTGATGACCACGCTGATGGTCACCTTAGAGAGAGCAAAAGGGATGATTGTGATAGTCAACAATCAACTATCACCTTAAAGGATTCCACTCCAGGTTCTCAAATCCGCTTTTTAAATATGGCTTACATTTCTAGACACCTTCCATTCGTACAAATAATAGAACTGGCATCAAGTTTTGTATAATAACTGCAACAGGACTTTAAAATTACAAGTGAGGTACGAGAATGTGGCGCACTATCTATCACCATTGCTGTTTCTAGTGATGTTTTTTTTTTTTTGAGCAGCATTAATGGAGAAATGCCACGAAATACTCGTTTAATGGACGTTAACGTCTTGTCTCAAGTATCTTCACTGATGACAATGGTTACCTGCTGTCACATAGGATAATGGATACATAGCGAATCGACCATAATTTGGAAACTGAAATAAATAAAGCGAGTTCCTCAAATTCCACCGCTCAAACTAATATATGTTAGGTTGGCGCCGTGGTTAGTGTGTCGAACCACTGCGCGTGGGGTTCAATGTTCGAACGTTAAGAAAACACCAACGAGTTTTTTCACGCACATCCGAGAGTATTGTTGTTATGAGAAAGCTTCAAATCCCAAAAAATCTCAAAAGTTTTTTCACGGTCCCACCTCTCGCGAACGTTCGACAAACATCCGAGAGTATTGGTGTCACGAGAAAGATTCTCAAAACAAATTGCCCTTCGGATACGGCACTAAACTGTAGGTGTGAAAAATATAGCGCACACGAGTGGTTGCGAGAAGCTAGGCCCAGGCACTTAAAGAGCTGTTGCGCCAAATACTTATTTAGTTTTTAGTCTGGGCCAGGTATCTCATTTCGAACTGAGTTCGGTATACTAACCACTATACTCGTATAAAAAAGCAATGTTTTCAGAACAAGAATCAAACTGCTATTGATTCGTTCGGACGTTGAACGCTCTTACGTAGAACACCAATACAAAGTCCGTTTTAGCCCTTTTCGAGCAATTTCGGTGGTCACTCAAGGCAGTTATATTAAACCAATTATCTTTCTTCTTACAATTAATGATGCCGTAGGCGACATCTATTCTATAGAGGATTCTGGTCAACACTGATGACATGAAATTTTTCAGAAGCATATCATCAATTCAATTTCAATTTCACGACGGCCTGGGATAGGCTCTCCATTTGATGTCATAAAAATCCCTCAAAGCTCAATGTCAAATAACGTTAATCTATCACATTTTCAAGCAAGCACTTTTCATTGCATCGCAGATCCTACTTCATCCATGACCAGCTTGTCCCCTCAATCACTTCTATACGTGAGCAGAGCTAACTCAACAATTCACTTTGTGAAACGCTATTCCAAAGAATTCTCGAATCCATGCGTTACTTAATTACTTTATTTTATCTTCGAAAAGCCCATCCTTGAATATGCTAGCCAAATTATCCATCCCACGAGCATCGAAGCTGTCCGGCGGAGATTCATTCGTTTCGTTTTGTGCGTCTTTCTTGGGCTAGTCATTATAACCTTCCACTCTATCAATCAACTGATTACATACACTTTTTGTAAAAAATGTTGTGATAATGTTTTTCTTCATCAGTTGTTAGCTTGCGACATATGGTATGATCTCCTTAAATACACGTCTGAGCTTCTTTTTCGTGCTATTTCGCTCCGCACCAATTATGGTAACCACGAACCAATATTCAGAAAGCTATACAAATCAACTAACTCGGCCGCTACCTTTGATTTTATTAGCAGCAAAGCTACAGTCAGAAATGCCCTATTCTGTCCCCTAATCTGTCTTGACCATGTGTATTCTCTCCTTCGACATTCATGCATTTCACTACTCAATTGTCAATCACTCGGAGTATTGATAACTTTAAATATTGTATTATAACAAAAATGTCTAATTCTGCCAAATACTTTCCACGGTTGAGACCGATGATCGAGGAAAAACACGGATGGTGGAAGATGGAGACAAAATAACTGAATTTTTCTGGTTCCCGAGAGGGCGAACTTCTTTTTTTTATTTAAATAGAATGACTACAATTAAATTTAATTCTCGAGAAAAAAAATCTAGTACAATGTTTATTCATCTAAAAATCTGCGCGTCTGTACGTAGCAGTCGCTATCGCGGTTACTGTCTGCCAACACATAACTCATCCCTGGGCTTCTGCCAACCTTCTTTTACATTTGACTCTGACTTTTCAGGCAAATTCCCATATTTCCAATTCGCCGCTCGAATTCAAATTGCCAAAAATCTGGAAAGTTCTGATACCTTCTGGTTGATGGCTTCGAGATTTCTCTCAGTGCTTCTCGTTTGTCTTGTTTATTGTCTGGTGTTTATGCGCTCGCGTAACATTACCCCATTTACACTACATTACAAACGTGCTATTCCGAAAAACTCTTTCCTCTGCCAATTTCTCAGTACTTTCCTTAGAATAGTGGGCGTAAGTGGTTAGTGTGTCTGATTACTGCGTGTGAGGTTCCAAGTTCGAATTCCAGAAAACACCAAAAAGTTTTTTCATGGTCCCACATCTCGCGAGCATCTGACAAACATCCGAAAGTATTGTTGTCTCGAAAAAGCTTCTCAAAACTCTAAACTCTAGGTCCCTTCCATTCGTGTGAAAAATAAAACGCACACAATATGAGTGGTTGCGAGAAGCTAGGCCCTGGCACTTAAAGAGCTGTTGCGCCAAATATTTCTTTTTTTTATTTCTTCGAATAGTCTGGAAGATGTTCGGTTTTTCGTTGAGTTGTCGGTGGGAGCTCCCATCGCTTAGTCGCGCACACGCGCCTGACGACTAGTTCCTGTGGTAAGCTCACAGCCTCTGCAAAGGTGCTCTCCTTACCATCTGTTGAGATTGGCTGGGGTCGATGAAGTTTCGCAATAAGGCTAACCCCGCAGGAAGCTCGTTTCGTACACAGACCTCGACTGGGGCAGCCACTTCTCTTTGCTAAATGAACGTCGACTTGGGTACAACTGCCTATGCATCAGCTTGCGGTGACGGGTGGGTTACTAAAACAGAACAACTATCTACCTGGCTTCGATGGCGATGGTCTAGCTTGTCTGACTGCCTTACGAGTAGTGCTTGGCGATCCTGAATCGTTGATGGTTCCGCTCGATACTACAAATCGTAATTGGCATTCGGCATACATACTCGTTCGGCGACGGCTGCTTTCATGATCACCCATGTTGCAGCCAATTTGCAACTGACACGGGTTTTTCACTCGCATTGCTCGCGGCGCAGGTAATGCTGTGGTAAAGGCAATTTGAATTAATATCTCCTCCATTCCATCTAGCTTTCTTTCAAAACCATTCTGCCACTCCAAGCATTACCTTTTCCATGAGCTGGGTATGCTTCTGGGTGGCCGCATTGATCTGGTACAATTTTTCTTTGTCTTAAAATCTGCGCATCTCTATGTAGCAGCTGCTATCGCTGTTACTGCCTGCCAACGCAGAACTCATACCTGGGCTTCTTTTATATTTAACTTTGGCCAGGCAAATTCCTAATTTCCAATTCGCCGCTGAAATTCAATTTGCCAAAAATCTGGAAAGTTCTGATACCTTCGGATTGAAGCCTCTCAGTCAGTGCTCTCGTTTGTTTTGTTTATTGTCTGGTGTTTATGCGCTCGCGTAACAATATTTTCACAAGGGCAGCGTAAGCCTGCACAACCTAATATTATCAAAGTTCCAAACCAATACTCCAAAAAATTACTTTACTCGTATTAAGGTCATATTTCTGTTAGATATCTCTGTTTTAAAATCCCCGTAGGTCTTAGAGCATTAATACAAACACCTATTATCATTCGCAATGATGTCGATTTGTAAAAATCCTTGAGTGCGTTCCTCCAAGCTTCATGGTATTCTCCCGCTTCGTAAAAACCAAAAACGGAACGGCTGACAATGAGGTTTCCCTCTTCGACTAAATGTGAGATTTCCTTTTATTGCGGACTGAAATGACGTCTTGTCCGGGGCGGAAAAAAACGTACTTCAATTCGTCGTGAGCGCACAATTTATGAACACTTCTTTGACATTTCTAGAGCACATTTTCTCTTTGCTAAGATTATATTTCAAAAGGATAATCTGTCTCTCCGTCTGCGCTCCTTGTAACCACTTTATGCATTTGATGAGCACCTAATCAAAAGAAAGGGGGTATTTCCACTTTTGAGCTTTCTTAACTTTCCTTGCGATTGTGTATTCGTTTTATAGTCGTTTCCGATATATTAAAGTATCATTTAGGATTGCAGAACAGAAAATTTGATTAAAATACATACATTTACATACATACATATAAATTTCTTCTTTTTGTTAATATGCCTTTCTTTTCAGCAGATGCTTCTTCTCCTTTATACTAATTAATGCAGGCGGGGGGGATAAATGCTTCTCCATCCCGTACCATTAGAGTTATTCGCACACTAATTAGTTTGCATTACTATGTTTCTCTTACTTCTCTCACTTTGCCTTTTGAAAGTGTATTCCCCTAGTTTAATTCTATTGTTTTTCACGAAACTTTTAGTGTATCTGTGTGGAAGTCCTTGTTTTGTTTTTAGTTCTCAAGAGGATACTACTTCAAAGAATAGATAGCTTTTCGAATGTCGTGAAAGATTCTAGGCGCTGCAGACCTGTGGTTTTGATAAAACTTATTTCTTTATATTTGCAATAAAAGATAAAGAATGAAAAATTCTTGGAATAAAGTTCAAAAATAGTACAAATTAGGTGCAGAACTCTTTTATTTTGTATTATGCTTTCACAGAAGTTTAAAAGTTTCCTTGAACTCCAGAGCTGCGGTAAATTTACTTGTCTATATTGTGTTGGGATAAATTTTCTGTATAAGCTTTAATAGTTGCAAACCATGCTTTGACCCATGCTTTTTGACAGTCCCCAGATGTGTTAAAAACATGGGCTTTATATTTTCAAAATGTGCATAAGGCCTGTCATTTTGAGATTTGGGGATTCAATATTAATACCAAAAATACAAGCGATAGAGAAGTTTTTACTAAACAAAGCGCCACATTAGAAAATATCGGCAGGAGTCCCGATTTTGAATCACTCGGTTACTGAGGCCAATGAAATGCCAATGTCGTCGAATTTGTGAGATCCAGGCGTTTATAGGCCTGCCTCTCCTGCCTCGCGATGTCTTTGGAATATTTATTGCCTTTTTAACAGGTTCAAATGATCTCTTCTTTGAACTTGGAAATACCAGCTGAGCCGGTCACACTCTATTTTTCGTATGATGGTTTCCTTGACGTGAAGGCTTCCATGGATCTTCGAACTTCTTATTCGATCAAGCTTTGCCACTCCTGCTGTCATGCGAAGCATCTTCATCTCAACTGCCGTTAATTTACTCTGATACTTTTTATACATCGTCCAACATTATGAACCGTATGTGAGCGCTGGACGCACAACTGCGGTGTAGAGCCTTACTTTCAACTTAGGGGGCATTTTTCGGTCACAGAAGACAGCCGAGTTTTCTCGCAACTTCATCCACCTTACGCTTACGCAATGATTGATGTCGTCATCACAGGTTGCTTTGCTATTGATTTTAGATCCTAGATATGCTGTTTTTTACATGTATGTTTTTGGTGGGATGAAAATTTTCCACCAAATGGCAACAAGTGTGGAATAGGAGACGCTAAACTCTACGTAAAGAAAGAAGAATCCCATTGGTAAGGACGTGAGAACCCGAGATGCAGGACTTAACTAAGAGACTTGCTTTAGGAAAGGTCTTAGTGATAGTAAATCCATATTTAAATGTTCATTTCTGCTATCCTATCCTTGGCGTCAACTTCTGAAAACAACTACTTTTGGCACGGGAGAAACAGCTTGATTATCATTAAATTATTGTATATGTGGGTGCTCAAGTAAAAACTTGGCTTCAATAGCTTTTTTTGTTTCAGATAAACACGTAGAAACAATGATACAGACTTCAGAAACTCTTATGAATCGCTGAAAATGAAATAAACATTTGACCTCGGTACCTGAGCATGCAATGCCAAAATGGGATTCACATAATGGTTACCATTGAACGTCTACAAGCGCACAGTCTATCAATACCTGAGGGAGACCTCAATCAGTATTTCAAGTTTATCTTTAATTTTTATCTATTCCCAGTTATTGGCAAGACACAGAACAAACAACGAATCTCTACTCATTAGCTTTGCCAAATGAGTTCCCCGATATATAGACATTATTCTATCGATTGAGATGGTGCGTGTTTGAGTTCTCAAAAAAAAAAACTACAATAATTCTTACAACCCCATAAAGAATTATGTGGCACGTACCACTGAAATGAAAAAAAAAAAAAAAAATAGGTACTACCACCCCTTAAATAGGCACGACTTTAAAAAATATAAAACGTGAGTAAAATAAAGAAAAATATGTTATATTCATTATAAAAGGGCATGCCAGTTCATTTTGATCTTGCAAAATCATTATTATAGATAACGATATAACGTACATCTATATTATAATTTAATTAAGGTTTTTAGGACAACATCCTTTCTGTATCTGTAGTTTCTCTTTTTTCCTTTCAATTTCGTATACTACTTTTCGGAATTCCAATAGAATATCTGGTAAATAGTAATATACATCATTTATCGATTTACTTGAAGATGTGTTGATGAGGATAAATTGGTGAAAAGAACGAATAACGTTTCAAATACCTTATTTCATGTAAAGCAAATGTCAATGTCGGCCATTGAGACTACTTTTTCCTGCATATTAATAAAGACAAATGTGTTTTAATGTGACACGCTATGTACATTAAACTTGCAGTTCCATAGAAATGCCTAGTATTATAACATAATGGGTGCCCTAGGAACTGCTATACATACTAATGTGGCTCTCTTTTTTCTGATTAGATTTTGCAAAATTCAGAATTTAATTAATTTTTTCTTGGTCATGATCTCGAATCTGAACTCAGTGGAGGTAATAATTCTTTTTTATTTTTTATTCTCCTTTCACGGTCTCTTTCCTATCTTTATGAGCAGAGCCGACTGGCTGACAGAAGGGGTATACAAATATGTGCTCTTGGCGATCGCATATAAAAGCTTCCATTTATGTTACCCATATTTTAATGTAGTTTAGACTATTGTCCTAGGCGACTTTAACGCAAAGCTAGGAAGAGAGGACGTCTTAAGTAGCGTGGTCGGAAAGCACAGCCTGCACGACATCACATCCGACAACGGACTCAGGCTGATCGACTTTGCGGCGGGGCGAAACTTTGTCGTAGCTGGTACGCGGTTCCCAAGTCTCGATATTCACAAGCGAACATGGCTCTCCTTTGATCGAAAAATCGTCAACCAAATCGATCACATTGCGATCGACGCAAGGCACTCTTCCAGTATTCTGGGTGTCCGGACTTTCCGAGGAGTCAACGTGGACTCGGATCACTACCTAGTTGTAGCCAAGGTACGGATGCGGATATCCAGAACAGAGCGAAATCAACGAAATACTGTGAGGAAATTTGACGTCGGGCGGCTACAATCGCAAGAGACCGCCAGAACCTTTGCCGATCGAGTTTCTTCTAATCTTATTCTAAGTCATATGTCGCCAGCAGCAAATGCGGAAGACCAGTGGCAGCGTTGCCAACAAGCCATCAGAGATGCCGCCTCTGATGTACTGGGTTTTTCTCGACCACCACAACGAAACCCCTGGTTTGATGAAGAATGCCGGCAAGCACATGCAGCTAAACAAGAGGCGTACAAAGCGGCGCTGCATAGAAGGACTAGAGCTGCTTACGAGCTATACGTGAGCAGAAGAAAAGAGAAACATCGACTTCTCAGAAAGAAGAAAAAGGAGCATGAGAAGCGGTCGATCGAGGAGATTGAGAGACTTTATTGCAGGAATGATGTTCGAAAAGGATATGGAAGGAACACTTCTGCAAACTGTTAAACGGCGATGATGACCAATATTCCGCTGTCAGGCAGAATGAGCCATACAACAGTGACGATGAGAGTCAAGATTCCCGTCAACCCGATCAGAATGAAGAGAGGATAGCGATATCTAAACTCAAATCCAACAAAGCTGCTGGAGCCGACGGCCTTGCCATTAAACTTTTTAAGGCAGGAGGAGATGAGTTGGTAAGGAGCATGCACCAGCTCATCTGTAAAATCTGGTCGGACGAAAGTATGCCCGATGAATGGAACCTCAGCATCGTTTGCCTGATCCTGAAGAAAGGAGACCCTCTGAACTGCGCCAACTACAGAGGTATAAGTCTCCTAAATATCGCATATAAGATCCTGTCTGCCGTATTATGTGAACGCCTAAAACCGATCGTCAACAACCTGATAGGTCCTTATCAGTGCGGTTTCAGGCCTGGAAAGTCCACCATTGACCCCAATATTCACACAACGGCAGATCTTGGAAAAAACTCATGAATATAAAATCGATACGCACCACCTTTTCATCGATTTCAAAGTTGCCTATGATAGCGTGTATAGAGACGAGTTATACAAAGCCATGTCTAGTCTTGGCATCCCTGCCAAGCTCGTCCGTTTGTGCAGAATGACGATGGAGAACTCTCGCTGCTCCATCAAAGTCGGTAAGAATATCACCGAACCGTTCGATGTCAGGAAAGGTCTTAGACAAGGCGACGCGCTATCATGCGATCTCTTTAACATAGTGCTTGAGATAATTGAACAAAACTCACAAGCCAACCCCGGAGGTACAATCTTCTTCGAGTCTGTACAACTACTCGCTTATGCCGATGACATTGACATAATCGGAAGAACTCACCGGGCAGTCAATGGGGCATTTACGAGTATTGAGACCGAGGCAGCAAAGATGGGTCTAGCGGTCAATGAAAGCAAAACAAAATATATGCTGTCTACAAAAAAGGACACCCAACATCGGCGTCTTGGACAGAACGCCACAATAGACAGATACAATTTTGAGGTAGTAAAGGATTTTGTTTACCTAGGCTCTATAGTCAGCTCCGCAAATGACATCAGCAGGGAGATCACACGGAGAATTACTCTTGCCAATCGTTGTTTCTATGGGCTAAAACGGCAATTGAGTAGCAAAGCCCTATCTAGAACTACTAAGGTAACTCTTTATAAGACATTAATCATCCCAGTCCTGCTGTATGGCGCAGAGGCATGGGCTTTAACAAAACCGGATGAGGATGCCCTTGATAATTTCGAGAGAAAAGTTCTTCGAGCGATCTTTGGTCCCGTCTGCATAGACGGTGAGTGGAGGAGAAGGTACAATGCCGAACTATACGGCCTGTACAAGGACATCGACTTAGCCAGAAGAGTTCACATACAGCGACTAAGATGGCTGGGTCATTTAGAGGGGATGGAGCCCAACCTTCCTGCTAAGAAAGTCTTCGAATCCACCCCGGACGGACGGCGCAGTAGAGGACGACCTCGCGGTAGGTGGCGCAAACAAGTGGAGGGGGACCTCAACCAACTTGGCGTGCGCAACTGGAGGCAGCTGGCTCGTAACCGTGCTGGCTGGAGAGGTTTATTGGTTAAGGCCCAGGTCCATCCCGGACCGTAGCGCCATCTAAGTAAGTAAGTTAGACTATTGTCCAAATTCTTCACATTCAATTTGTGTAAATGTGTAAAGCTACATATTCACAACAGATGTTTTTGACGTTTCGCAAATATGCCGAAAAAGGAGTGATTGATTGATTATGTTCTGTATCCCCTTGTGGGTCCTAGGGCCTCTACTACGCCTACGCGCCATCGTGTACGGTTTCTGGCAATGTGTCTGAGTTCTCCCCAACTTTTCCCCAACTGCCGTGCCTCCTTCTCGACTGTTCTGCGCCATGTTCTCCTCGGACCGCCAGGTCTTCTGCCATCCTAAGTTAGAGGGTTCCATTGCATAGCATGGTTCGCTATGGAGCTGTCACCCTTTCGGAACGTGTGACCAATCCACTGCCACTTCCGCCGTTGAATGGTTGTGCCTATTGGTTCCTGACCCGTTCTCTCGTAAAGGTGTTCGTTAGAGATACGATTGGGCCAGAAAATCCTTAAGATATTGCGCAGACACCTATTAACGAACGTTTGCAGCTTTCTGGTGGTAGTAGTGGTCACTCTCCACGTGCTGCAACCATATAGCAGCACGGATTCAACGTTGGAGCGGAGCAGTCTTATTTTGGTGCTCAAACTGATTGCATTGCTTCGCCATATTTTGGACAACTTCCCGAACGCGGACTTTGCTTTGGCGATCCTGTTGGCTATATCCAGTTCGGTTCCACCATCGGTCGAGACAATACTCCCAAGATACTGGAAATCCTCTACTCTCTCTACCGGTTGTCCAGCAATACATATTTGAGCCGATGAGTTTGTTCCAAGGCTGATAATTTTAGTTTTTGCCATATTAATTTTCAGCCCGACGACACCTGCCTCCCTCTCCACATCTGCTGTCATTTGGTGGAGGTCCATAATTCTGTGGGAGAGTAAGCATACATCGTCTGCGAAAAAGGAGTGGGCTTCTGTTTTTGTTTTGGCCACGGTCGGATTAAAAATAATAAGAAAAAAATACAAAGAAGTAGAAGTTGTGTGGACAGGTCGCATTTGGAGGAAAAATTGGATGGGACTTCGGAAAACGGAGGGTAATCAACTAAAAAAGAAGGACCATAGACAAAAAAAGAACAAAAAAAAGCAGTTAAATGAAAATAAATAGCCAAAAAGCATGTATTGATCATTTCTAATATGTACTCAACCCAGGTTCCTACATAGTAAGGTCCAAGTATTCCCGACCTAATCATAAAACTTCGAAAAATTTCGAACATTTTTTTTTTCTTTTCCATTAGGAGTAATTTCATAAAGAAGTCCTTTATGAAAAATTGTAAAAAGAAGTCCAGGTCAATGAATTCTCATCAATTTAGTGATTTGAATAAAGTGCAGTTCTTGGGAAGCTTTAAAAAAGGGATATTGAATATCGTGCGGAAATAAAATTTTTTACAAATAAAGGATTTATTCCAAAATAAATAAAGGATGAGCTGGGTAATGTTTGTACACCATCGTGTACAGTCATTGAGGATTGGTTAGATACAAGTGCATAACAAAATTATGTAGTTGTAGGTTTTCACACGGGCGGCATATAACTTTCGCTGCCACATATTTGTGTAGCAAAGTTTTTAAATCTCAGAAGTTGAATGTGGCACCCGATTACGATATGTAAAAATGCACATATATTTATGGGAAACAGGTACAGAGATTGTTGACATAATATTATGTCCTATATGCGACTGACATATTTATTTCTATTACACGATATGTAACGATATGTAGCCATTAATGACAGGAGGCAGACGTCAAAAATACGTCACGGGTACATAATTATGTAGTTTTTAAATTCCTTCTAATCTTAGCTTTATACTTAATTAAGTTTATACATTTTAAGTATCTACTACGGGTAGAATAAAAACGCTTATTACAGACTTTACGTAATAGGTAGATAGTAACTAATCGAAATAACGTCAAAACCGCTTCATCAATTTCCATGAAATTAATTTTATAATTTAAAGCAAATGTCATCAAAGATTTAAAGCCATAGATAATTTTAATATACGAATGTCACGAAGCTCAGAAATCCACAAATGAATATGGTAAGAATAATAAATTCATATCCGCGAGCAGAACCGCGGGTACAGCTAGTATATTATAATATTTTAATAAACACCCAAATAAAGAACATATTTCCTTTAGTGTCGAAGTACTGTCGTTCATGATACAAAATCGTTTATACTCGTACCATACCTGTTATGTATAGGTATGTATTTAATCAAGTGTTGTGCAGGTTCTAGGTCACACAACTGACCTAGAGTCCATACAACATTTGATTAAATTCAACAGGCGTCATGCTGCCAAAGTTCTATTGTGTATGTATAACTAAATTTCTGGAATAATCGTTTTTACAATCCAAAGTCATTCACAAAGACAAAAGTAATAAAAAGCATGTCAGGAAAATATTTACCGATTTTATTTCTTGAGCATTTTTTTTAGAGTAAGAGGACACGAGTAGATAAGCCTCAAACAATATTAAATTCTCAAAGTGAGATGAATTAGAAGAAAACAGAAGTTCAAACGCTCTGCATTTTCCCAATCTACTTTCATTATGTGTTCGGTGTATCCGTTAACAATAAGAAACTTGTGAATTAAAGATCTTACTACTTAAACTTCGACAAAGACAAGTATTGTCTGAAAGAGGAGAGCTCTCACACATTCCAAAATGAATGTCTGAACCCTAATTGAACTTGCTATGAATATTCCTACATACATATATGATTTTCCCTGTCATTTAATCTTTTTTAAGTATTTTTGACATTTAATTAAAATATGTTACATACCGTTTTTGCGTTATGAAGGGACTTAGACAAAATATTTACCGTTGGAGAACGCAGGGAGCTATATAAAATGTTTAAAAATATTTTGCAATATATGCGCATATACATGTGAAGTTAAATTTTATGCTGAATCCATGTTCGTGGGGTAAGTGGTTAGTGCGTCGGATCACTACGCATGAGGTTCCAAGTTCGATTCCCAGAAAACACGAAAAAGTATTTCACGGTCCCACCTCTCGCGAGCGTCTGACAAACATCCGAGAGTATTGTTGTCACGAAAAAGCTTCTCAAATCGTCGTTCGGATTCGGCATTAAACTGTAGGTCCCTTCCATTCGTGTGAAAAATATAACGCACACAACATGAGTCGTTGCGAAAAGCTAGGCCCTGCCACTTAAAGAGCGTTGCGCCAAATATATATATATCCATGTTCGTATAAAGAGAAATCTGACGTTAATAGTTTTTCAGTTACGTTGTCAATGATCACGTCTTGTAATTTTAAAAATTTCATACAATTTATTCATTGCCTCACGACAATATCTGTGACAGGAACATTTTGTTAACAGATATGGATTGTGCATAAAATTATCAATCAAAAATCTACTAAAGCACACATAAGACGTGGCCAGTAATAAACAGTGATTATTATTAACAAAAAGCTTCATGAAACCCTTTTTGTACAAATACTTAATATTAATTGATTTTTAGTACTAATTTTCTGTATACAAATTTCTACTACACTGACTTAGGTAAAAAAAATGTAGATTCTACTGCATCCAAATATTGGCCCGCAGTTACACTGATTATAAATACCTATTATCAACTTATTTTTGCTATAATTTGTCAGTCGTAAGCCATTCCTTCCAATTCAAACAAATCACCATCAAACAAACAAAAAGCAGAAAAATTATTCATTAATCCCCAGTCACTTATGTATACATTTCCATCCACACACATGGTTCAAGGGATGATAGGGTGGTGGACCTTTATATAATTTCAATGTCGTGGCGATACAATTCGACCTAGGCCTAGGCATGTGACGACTACGGTAGATGTGTAGTATTGGCTTTACCTATATATTTTTGTATGACGTTTCAACAAGGTTACATAAATGTCATAATACACCTAACGTGTTTCAGGGGAGCACATTTTAAAGTGTTGCATTTATGATTGTAGTATAGCCAATTTAAAAAATACATTCAAATTGATATAGAGATCTGAAAAATTATGCAGTTATAGTGCTGAACATGAGAAGAGCCGTATGAAGTAGATTTTAAAATTTTGTAACAACATGTGCTTTAAAGAATACCCTTTATAAATCAGGGTTATCGTGAATTAATTTTCCCTCGGAATTTTTCCCCCGAGCAAAAATTAAGTTTCTTTAAAAGAGAGGAAATAATTCCCCGGAAAAGAAATAAATATCATGAATGACTATTAAAGAGAATTTTTAACGCAATCGCGATATCTATTTATTCCCTGATGAATGTTTTCCCTTATTTTGAAGATATCTAATTTTTGTTCGAGGTGAAAAATTTTTCATGATAACCCTGAATATGAAATTTTTTAATGTGTGTAACATTCCATTTAACAAGAAACACTAAGCAGACATTTCAATAGCTGGGTTTTAGATTGATTGCAACATAACAGCAATACACGAACAAAAGTAAATATGAGCTTATCTGAAATGGCTATGCTGCTCTAGCTCTGCATGACGGATACAATTATACGACTTATCTAGCAGGATTTGATTGGTTTTTTTTTTTTTTTGCAAATCGAAGAACATGATCGGTACTAACATGGCGGTACTAACATGGTGTAATGTTTGGGGGGCTTGGGGTTAAAAAAACAACATTTTACTTTGGTAACTATAGACACACAAAGCGGATTTTAAAATTATTTTTTGGATCTGACTCAAAGCCATCCAAATAGTATGGAATTAGGGTAAGTAATATACGCTGGGGTAAATATTGTAAAAACCCACCATCCGCAGTTTTTCTTTTAAATACTGCTTTTCATTTAAAACTACATTTCAGACTTCAAATACCGATAATTGCTTATCCGCGATTGGAACTTAACAATACGAGTATATTATGTATGTATTGGTATATCGCTCAGTGGTAACACATCTATATAAATTTTCTTACCTTATTAAGGATATAATTATTATGCTCTGATATTCCTGTCAGTTATAAATACATAAACAGTTGGCGCATCAACTCTTCAAGTGCCTGGGCCTAGCTTCTCGTAACCACTCGTGTTGTGTGCGTTATATTTTTCACACGAATGGAAGTTACCTGCAGTTTAGTGCCGTATCCGACAATAACAATAACAACAATACTCTCGCGAGAGGTGGGACCGTAAAAAAAACTTTTTTTGTGTTTTCTGGGATTCAAACATAGAACTTCACTCGCAGTGATCCGACACTAACCACTTGCGCAACGGCGCCCACAAGACAAGATTCCTGTCAGTTATGATACGAAAAAGACAGGAGAGTTCGCAAAATGCAAAACTGGCAATACTGCAGTGTCAACTATGGCACGAAAACAACACGTTTGACAAAAAGGGAAACTGGTTTAGTATCAGTTTGGTTTCCCACTTTTCAGTAGCAAATATAAATGTTTTCTTACCAATTTAAGGCCTTCTATCAGTTAGTAGTAAAATTTGAGCCAGTGACTAAACATTGGCACTAATATGGTGAGTATTTACCCGAATCTAAATCTGAATAAATTTTTTCCAATTAGGTAAACTCTAACCTTTACTTTTTTAAGGGGGTTTGGGGGCCTGGAAATGTAAGAGGGGGCAATACTCTTTCAGATTCTACTCTTTTGTCTTAAAAATCGTTAATAATCACTAGAGGTGGGACTGTTGCAGGGAATAGTTGTGATTGCTCTGTAATAGAGCTGCTCACTGTGATTTACAGTTTCGCACACCGTAGACGTCTCCACATCACAACTGTTTGCTATTGTTTTTCAATAACATTACATTAAAAACTTTAAATCGATTTTTCCCGAAAACGAAGGCGTATCGCGTTACCGCAGGTTACCCGCTACACTACAACATATGATATATAAAAATTAATGCCCGGTTTCACAGTGAGAGCTTAAGCCTCAATTGGAGCTTAAGCTTCGGTTTAACTCATCTTTGTATTTCACGGTGCCGGCTTAGGAGCTAAACATCACTTAAGTGTTGATATAACTTAAGCCGCCGATTTTGGTGGCTTAAGTATTGGTTTAACTACTGTCAGAGCAAAATTCATCATTAGATGCTACCAGCATTAGCACATTACATTTGTTTAATGTAACTTCTTTATTGATGGACATGAACCTAACCCTGCAAAATAATGTTTTTTTTTTTGTTCTATTTGTGGGAATATTGCTTTACTCAATAAATATCTACTCTCTTACAATGGGGCAAATTAGCAAGGCATACCTGAGTGCAATTCACTTATTAATCTCGTTAAAGACCTGCGCCCCTTGTGTTTTATGGTTATACGTATGTATAGTATATGGACACATAGAAATGTTCTCTGGCAATACCCATTGCTTGAGAGCAGCTAAATGCAGCGATATTTTCTTTTTTTAATTTATTATTCGTATGACATTTTTTTCATTTTTGTTTCAGCTGAGCTGAAATTCGCACTTCTTTTTTTGTCGTCACACATGTTCCACTCTTCTTTTATTGAAAAGAAAAACAAATGTATTTACATCACTAACAAGACATTTGTCTATTTGAGATTATCCGATCCATTCACAGTAGTTATTTACCCACAAGCTGTTCACAATCACGTCTAATGCTTGGCTTAACTAAGCCTCACATTTTAAATGACTGTGAAACCCGAAAAACTTAAGCCAAAACTTAAGCTCTGCGTTTTACTTAACTAAGCAGCGACTTAAGTTCCCACTGTGAAACCGGGCATAAGTGATAAAGGATTGTTTGATACTCCCCTTGTAAGCTCGGTATTAGCCTTCATCCGTCCCTCGAGTCTTTTTATGCACAAAGCAATTTTTCTATTCAGATATATTTTAAAATATGAGGCATACAGTTTCGAGGTTAAGTGACTAGGCTTTGTGCGCAACTAGTACTTTTGATAGAAAAATTTACATATATATTAGTAGGTTCGTCCCAGTAAAAATAGTAACACTACAGTTCCTCGAGTCTACAAAGACCGGCTAGTGTTATTTCTCACTACACTCGCTTTACACACATAATATCAGCTGTGTTCAATTTAAAAAAAAAAATGAAGTCCAATAAAGTATCATTTATATTAAAAAAAACATAAGGGTCAAAAAACCCAAAGCACTATAGTGTAAGTTTTTTTTTGTGAGACGAATGAAGGTTAACAAACAATGTGGAATGAGACAAGTTCAGAAGAGACCCACAGACTAATGTCTTACATTTTTTTTTTATTGTTTGCTGTGTTCAATTTTTGTGGGATGGATGAAGGTTAAGCAAAACCGTTGAAATTCCTTCTTTTTTGTAAAGTTGGTTAAAAAGAAAAAAAAAAAATATTTTATTATTTTTCAAAACATGTACATGCAATCTCTTAATATTAAAATTCAATTAGATGAAAAATTAGTGACATCTACTCTAAAAAGCTTTTCGTCCTAACTTGGTGTCTGGGCTCGTAAGTAAAAGACTACCAAATCTTGTATGAATCAAAATCATATATGAATAGTTAAAATCATATATACACCCCTATTATGGTTAGCGAATCGAACGTTCGACTCAAGTCGAACTGTCAGCGAATTGCTTCTGTCGTGGTATTGCTGTAATCAAACATTTTCATTCGAATAAAGAATAAGTGCTGACAAAGAGAAAAACAATTAAATGTCATCTTTGAAGTGTATAAAGCGACAGAAGTAATTCGCCGGGAGGTTCGACTTGAGTCGAACCCATATAGGGGTGATAGCCTCGGTATTTATGGAGCAAAACAGTGCTCCTAGGTAAGATTTGGTGGATGTCTAGTCTACTGACTAGACCAACCAGCAAAACAGGGCGATTCGCAGTTCAGTGTATTGCGCTCCACTTACCAGATTTAACTTACATTTTAACCCAAACAGGCTAAGAAACCGCCAAAAAATACCAAAGTATATCTACCATTATACGAATTTTAGGCCAAAAATGGGATACATACATCTTATAGTACATATATGAAATTTAAACAAAATTTTTCGAGCCAAAAACAAACATGTTTTTTCCGAAATTGACTTTAGATAAAATTTGTCAAGCAGTTTGGCAAAACTTTACTTTACCGGAAATGTCGAAAATTGCACTTTTTTTTTAATCCAGTAGATTAGCTCACGGTGAGGACGAATCTGTCTTTTTTTTTTTGCGCTCTCTTAGCGGAGAGACGCAACCCGCCCCTAAAGTTTCAAAAAAGCCATGTAGCATGATACCAAAATTTCGGGAATGGAGCACCCAAATTCTTAAATTATTCTTTTGGTGCAAAGATAAAGATTTAGATTAACAAATAAAAAAAGTTTCATGAAAATCAGTCTAGAACAACCGAAGTTATAACAAAAATAAATACACCAAGTGTTCAGGCCACAAAAAAAATGGTTAGGTACGCACTCGCCACACAAGCAAATCCCACAGGAAAATAAGCTCAGGAGAAAAGAAAAAGAAGAATTACGTAGATCCTAAAGAAATTTAGCGATTGAAAATTTGAGAAAATAATAGTGAAAAGTTCGCGCGAATTTCGCTAAATTTCTTTAGGATCTAAGTAGGTAATTCTCCTTTTTCTTTTCTCTTGAGCTCATTTTCTTGAGGTTTTCTCACATGGTGGGTATACGATCGACCGATGGTATATTTACTTTTACTATAACTTTCGTTTTTGTGGACCGATTTTGATGAAACTTTTTTTATTTGTTAATATAATTCTTTATCTTTGCAGCAAAAGAATAATTTAAATTAAATTTGGTATCAATTTATATTGCCTTTTTGAAACGTTGGGGGCGGGTTACGCCTCTCTGGTAAAAGAGCGCCAAAAAAAAAAATTACAGATTCGTGCTCAGCGTGAGCTAATCTATCGAACTCAACAAAAAAAAGTTTAATTTTCGACATTTCCGGTAAAATAAAATCTAGCCGCAATTTGGCATGATTTTGAGTGATACATACAGAATTACAGACAGACTCATTTTAAAGTTCCTTCTGGTACAAAGATTTTACTTTACGGGAAATATGGAAAATAGCAATTTTAAGACTTGTCTTAGTAATGTCGAAACTGATCTCGAAATTACAATTTTTCACCAAACTTGCCCCAGAAGGTTATATATATTACGGTTAACTATTTTTCAAGTTTGGAAATGAAATTCGCAAAAGTGTTACACCAAATCCTAAGTCTGTATCCCACCTGGAGTTAACTCCAACTCCAACAACTTCTCTATTCCTCCAAATGTACGAAAAGTTCAGTTTTTTTTTTTTTTTTTTTACAGAATATTAAAAGAAGACAGTATGATGATTAGATGACTTAGAAGAAAAGAAGATAAAGCAATAGGTGGGTATAATGAAATAACTGGATTGGATCACGTACAACATGAGGATGGTTGTGGTTAACTGACGACTGGTCCTTTTATTAGAGCCATCAAAGAAAAAAATCAAAAAGATTCTAACCTTCGGGAAGATTTACACTGCGACACTCACCTCTTGACATTGAACTGCAGGTAAAATCCACTGGGCAGGGGAAAATTCACTTTTCATTATCACAACTGCTAAAAGCACTTTTCACTTTCCTTCCGTTACTTGTATTCTTTTCGATATTTATTCTACGGAAATCTGATTCTATACACACTCACTTTGTTTTCGCGAGGAAACCACTCGCACGTATGCTCACGTAATTGGAATGGATACACAAGTTAAGTGAATACGACCGCGTAACTAATTATTCTGGAAACAATTGTTTTAATCTGAAATTTTAATGAAAATATGAAAAAACATGCAAGGTACTTTCGCAGGCAGACATGAAATGGATTTACTCGACTCACAGAAAAGCACTGGAAAACCACTCGCATGAATCACAAATCACACTCACTGGCGGTTGAACAAGAATGATGGGGCGGTTGGGGAAGTATCGCCGTGTAATGGAGAAACGTCAAATGTTTGTTGATGTCGTGCACGACGATTTTTGCGTTTTTACTTTTGTGATGTTATTCTAGCGGGCTGTTGCGAAATAAAAGCAAAAGATGAGGAGCGGCATGTGAAGCTCAAAAGCAGAGATGTGCAAATATTTTGATTGAAAGAGTTGAGACCGTAGTTAGTCTGTGACCTGAAGTTTTTCTACAGAACTTTAACCCTTGTGTCAATACGACATACCTGGGTATGTATTTGCATTTTCAAATCAAATCACCGGGCTGAATTTTCCAGTAGCTTCCTAAAAATGGAAACACAACAAATTGCAATTAATTCTAAAAATATAAATATTGATAAATATCTACTTGATAACAAGTTTTTCATACGTACACCACACTAAACATACGCCGATACCCGGGTATGCATGTGTTCACTAAAGCGTTGTGCGACACTCGCAATGACACAAAGGTTAAAAAATGCAATTTGACAGGAAGAACAAAACTGCAATTGTATACCTATGCAGCAGGACAGAATTTGTTGTCGTTATTGTACTAAAAATCTATCAAAGGACTTACCCCTAGCAATAATTCATTGCAAGAAATATGTCAAGCAATTAAAATTTCCAATGGACACCGCAAATTTCTTGAAATAATTCATTTCATTTGCGGTCTCCATTGGAAATTTCGATTGCTTGACACATTTCTTGCAATGAATTATTGCCAGTGGAGACTGGGGGTTATGGATGAAACACATTAGCCGCGTTTTGTTTTCCCCGTGAACTGGTACAGTTCATATTTTTACACAGGATGCAAAAACAACAATTGAACCAGCACTTGAGCTGATTCAATTTTCGTGAACCAGAATTTTTATCCACTAGATGGCTTTTCACAAAAAAAAATATATGTAAAGCTTGGTAGCTCTGCTGAATGGCAGAAGTAAATCATAGATATTTGTTGTATCCTCACTTTCTAACATGAGTATCTAAAAACACAAACAATTATTGAAGAAATATAAAAATATTAAGCACTTTTCTCACTTCAATTGCTATTTTTCCGCCACTTGTAATCCATATTAAACGTCAGTGTGTAGCTGCTGCTACGAACTTGTGAAAATGAAATTTCTAGGTGAAACAGGAGCGTTCTATTATTTTGAGATGAACTAGGTCAGTTCACGTGGGAAACAAAACGCGGCTATTACCACAGTAAATGTAAGTAAATAAAATGTCTGCTTGAAATCATACGGCGCAACCGTTTTCTTCGTACTTTTACTTTTGTTTTGTAAACAATAATCCCGAAATTTCAAATTTCGTTGTGTGTTGCTGCTGTGCCAATGTGCTTCACATCACAGCAGTTGTTATTTATTGTTGGCTATCGAAATTGTTCGCTGTTGCTGTCCTAATGTATTTTTACTATGTATTATAAAAACAAAAGGAATGGAATTTCTTCGTTTTCGAATAGATATATATTTTACGGCTATTTGTTTCTTTTGGTAATAATTTAGAAAAGTACATCAACCTCCGATTTTAAGGAAATTTCAAATTCATATTTTCAAACTTCTTCAACTCCTAAGAGTATGCAAGGATCAGTGGGTGCCAACAGCGGGTAAGTGATGTGCTTCGCGGGTTAATTTAATAATCTCCGCTTTCCGAGATGGTTAAGAAGCTCACGCGACCTCTTCGCTCTGCTATGGGTATCTCAACAACAGTCAGGCAGGCGCCTGGAGCTAAAGTCGTTAGTAATGTCTTCTAAACCATTCAAATCAGAACCTTGCGTTCTAAAAAAAAACAACTTGGTTTTATTTAAAACATGAATGCTTATTTCCAGGTTAAACTATAAGCTCAACAAGCTGGATTTTGTATGACAACTTTTTAGGCTTATATCTTCGAAAGTAGACTAGTCCGATCTGAAATATATACATATATCAACATTTTCAGGAAAGTGTATTCTATCACATATTGAACTTTCATAAAATTCGGAAGTGAATGCCCTTTGTCTAAATAAATACCTAATACCTTTGTGCACTCACGTCTCTATATGTTATTCACCTAAGAATAACGAATGCAAATAAAGTAGTCCATACACGATTCAATTCGATTGTAAACTGAGTTGTCAACTGACCTGATACGTGCCTACACACTACATAAACTGAATTGAAAGACTTTGTCAAAGACTGTCAAAAATATATTTTTTTAGGAAGATTATTCGAAGTGAATTTGTGACGATGAGTGAAAAAAATAAAATACTCGCATTAATGAAAATTGCAGAATGTGCAGAAGATAAAGTGAAACATGTAAAAAAAGCGTAGAATTTGGATGAAAGAATGGCTGAAAAATAAGAAAGTTTTCGAATTTAAAATGAATAAGAGAACTAATTTGTATTTCGATTTCTTTGTATTTCTCCAGTATTATTTCCCATGCCTGTTTTTTTCATTTTATTTTTTAACTCTGGCTCTTTATCCGCCAGAGCGCTGGATTTTGTTCCAGTAATCCGAAAATTTGTATCCACGAGTTACTGCTGGCACTTTGTGTCATCTTAATTTTAACTGACTTTATCTATAATAATAAAATTTTTTTTATTGTTATTTTATAGTTTGTTATTACATAGTATAGTGGGCGCCGTGGCGTAAGTGGTTAGTGTGTCGGATCACTTCGCATGAGGTTCCAAGTTCGAATCCCAGAAAACACCAAAAAGATTTTCACGGTCCCACCTCTCGCGAGCGTCTGACAAACATCCGAGAGTATTGTTGTCTCGAAAAAGCTTCTCAAATCGCCGTTCGGATTCGGCACTAAACTGTAGGTCCCTTCCATTCGTGTGAAAAATATAACGCACACAACATGAGTGGTTGCGAGAAGCTAGGCCCTGGCACTTAAAGAGCTGTTGCGTCAAATATTTATTTTTTTTTTTTTTTTTATATAGTTCAATTCATTGTCTCAAACATCATTAACATGCAATAGAAGTGCATGCACAAAGAAATTTAACTATAAAATAGCAATAAAAAGCTTGTTTTTTTTTACTTTAAACAATAAATAAAAACTCCCGGAAAATTACACCGAGAGCTATGTATATGCGAACGATTTGACGTCTGGTTGTCGACTGCAAATTTTCTTAAATTTGACAGCTAGTCAAAGACTTGCTCACGCACAGTTCAATTGAGTTGAAAGACTTGCCAGTCAACTTCCAAAATTCAAAATCTTTTGATTTTTCTTCAACCAACTCGTCAACCATCAAACTGATCAATTGACAAAGCCACACACGAGTTTATTTCACTGTGATTTAACTGAGTTGATGATTGCATTGAATCGTGTATGGTCTGCATAATAGTTATCAGATCCCCCGAAATTTCAGTTCGACTCGCGAACAGTACAGTACTACCTCGATAAAATGAACTTTTAAATTTTCTCACCTCTATAATGTAAACTTTTCCGCAGTATTTTGCATTCTTCTTTTTTATTGTATTGATACTTGCAATTATTTGCTTAGACATGTTTTTTGCGTGTTGTACCACCTGTTATTTATTCGGGGAATACCCTTTTTATTGTTATACGGGCATTAGTTATTCGAAAATTCTCTTTTTTTTTGGGATGAAAACAAAGGTTCCGATAATTTGATGTGAACCCCTCCAAAATGTGAACACTCCCTTGTTTTAATTAGTTCATATTATCGAGCTAGTACTGTAATAGAACCCTCTATAATCGCAATGCAGTCACCCTGATTATCGTTGGCGTTTGTCGCTTTCCGACGGTTGTCGTTTTATTCTCCAAATGTAGCACGAATCCATTTTCATAACTTTTTCACTATGAAGGAGTTGTAATAGTATTCTACACGACAAACAAATTGCTTTGTAATGTTTAACGATAGGCAGGTCGTAGCTATGAATAAAACGACAACCGTCGAAAAGCGACAATCAGGGGTGGAATCGGCTAAGCTGATAGTTGACTGTTGACAATCAAAATCAAATGTTTTGTTCTGCGTAAGTTGATTATCAAGTTGATAGTCGTTTTCGTGCGACAGCTATTTAGGTGTCGTTTTTAAATATTTCAGTAGTTTTCTTTTAGTGTTTGGTTTGCTTTTTAGGTTCTTACAGAAAAGTTGAGGGAACTAAGTGTAATTAAAGCAATTTGGGACGGAATTACGGAAAACTTGGCCGCCAATCTCACATAATAAAAACTTTTTTTTTAAATACATACATACAAAAATCTTATTTATTTCACTCTTTCATTCGCGGTTTTTTTTTATTCAATATCGTTATTTAATTATTTTTGTCATTGAGCTCCAACAGCTTTAACCCATTTGCCACTTTCGGTACCTCCAGCTCCAATTTTCTAATCTTGAGCTCTTCAGTCCTAGTTTTATTCGCTTGAATCCTTGAAGAAGAAGGAATAAATCAAATTGTTATTCCTAAACAATATATTATCATCAATTCTATGTACTTACATATTATTTATTTTCAACAAGTTTCACACAAACACAATACGAAAAATAATAAGGGTTTTAGAAAGCAGTTAATCAGCCTTGACAACGAAATGACATTCAAATTGTATTGCGTCGCTAAGTATAACGACAAATTTGTTGATCGTTTTACACAGAGCAAGGAGCAGTTGATAATCAAATACGACTATCAACTATCAACTTAGCCGATTCCACCCAGAGTAAGTGAAAATCGTCGAAACTTAATTACACGAACTAGGAAAATTGTATTATGAACATTATTCACACACATTTTGGTTTAATTTATTTTAATTGTGTTACACAATTCTTAAAATGCCATCAAAGTCTTTTCAAATTATACACAAAAGGTAGATTAAACAAAAACGTTTACAACAAATCACATCGCAGCGTGATGATGATGATCAATTAAATTCAATTTAAATAAAACAGTTTTCATAAATAAATGCAACTACACTCCCAAAAAATAGTCAACCCCCCAACTATCCCCTTTCATACAGTTTTCTATGTAAATGGTATAGAAGCCACCGTATAAAGCACATTATTTGTTTATTTTTGTAAATTTTCGAGATGAATCTCGTTTGCTTCAGCTCAGCAACAACATTAAACATGATGGGTTAACTGCGTTTGCATTTGCATCCCTTGAACAGTATTTCTTTTTTTGTTTTTGGTATAAGTTGATTGAGATCTTAAGAGTCTGATGCATAGCACCAGACTATCTCCTAAGATCGACCACTTCAACGCTTAAATTCTCATCGAGTTGAATATGGGTGGCATCCTAAGAGAGGGAGAGGGATATTAAAGAAAGCAAAAGGTGAGTCACACACAACTAACCATGAAGAGAGGAGGGTCATTGGGATGCGGATGAAACCCGGCTTGCCGGCACTGGGCAATGTAATCCAAACCGTACGTGGGTGTCAGACAAAAGAAACCAGATCTGTAGGGATGGTTAGAGTTACAAAAAATAAACGCACTGATGAAACTTACGTTTGATATTTTGGTGCACAGACAATGGCGATTGCTTCGGGCATCATCATTTGATAGGAGCAGTGAGTATGCAAGTCCACCGAAGATAGAAAAGCCGTTTGGGTGGGATGAGTCTACACAAGGAAACCATACAGAACAAGAGTGACTTGCAGACTTCTAACCGACTTACATGAATCCACCCTAAAGTGATAAGGTTCTGTTGATCCTGAACATCAAAGATTTCCTCTTCGTTCATTGTATTGCAGCTATCAGCAGTGCCATGCTGCTTGGGGATTATCACATGCGTAATGAGTAGGCGGTTTTGGGCCAAGCGCCCGGCGAGAATCCCACAGGTTTCTACGTTGTTTGCCGTGTTTTTGCTGGCTAAACTCAGGAATAACGACATCGTGTTATGCGGAATGACAACGGTTCGGAGAGAACCCGAGGCAAGTAAGGACTCCGATGAAGTACCCGCTGGTTTTTGGCTCCTATCGAATGCTGGTCTACGAAATGCTTGAAAGTGAAAAACCGATTTGAACCGACACTGGCACAACTTACTTTCCTGACTTCTTGTCCGAATCTGGAAGAAGTAATCCCGATGAGGGTAAATTCGATCGACCTCCAGTTCCACTGGGAAAGTCATTGGGGTACACCACCTGATCCAAGAGACTCAAGTCTGGGGCACTGGGTTGCACATTTGGATCGATCTGGACTTGTAGATTCGCTGGCACTATCCTACCTGATTTGTCTTTCTGTTCTTGCTGCTGACGCTGCTTTTCCCGTTCCAATTCTCGAGCCTTCTCGGCCTCCTTGTTGGCAAGAAACTGCTCGTACTCCTTCTGGTAGCGAATGAGGAGCTTCTCTTTCAGTTTCTCCGTGACGGGAATTATTTCTTTGAGTTTTGCGCGGATGGGCTGCTTCACCGCCGGCGGGACACTATTATAGTCCGGGTGAGCTCGGATTTTCTCTATGAACAGAGTCATGAACTTGATGTAGAGAATGTAGGCATTCTCATGATTACCCTCGGAGAGGTACACGTTCGCCATGCGGAGAATTTCGGTTCCCGAGCGGAAATATCTGGAAAGAGACAGTGGTGTTCGGTTTGGAGTGCGTGCTTTGACAAAGTTCCCCGTGACTCACCGCTGTACGGGCATATTTGGATCAACTTCGACCATGTTTCCATAGTTGGCCAGATGCTTTATGCGGGCTTGGGGCTCCACGATACTCATGCCCATGTAGTTGACCACTTTAGACATCTTGCGGCGGTCAGTTGGATTACGCTTCGATGGAGTGGAGGATTTTTATTGGTGTTTTCACAATTTTACAACTTTTACGATTTTTCTCTTGACCTCGCACACAGCTGATTGATTCACAACAAATGGTTATGACATATTTGTTTGACGTTTTCTTTTACGCTGTGCGAAGAGGATGAGTTTCCGAATAATGGAGTTCTGGTTTAGATACGTGATGCGGTGTGGAAATGTGGTGGAGGGCAACTTCGAATTCTAAGATAAAATACAATAGGTGGCATTGTACAAATTTGAGTTCAAAGAACGTTTGCCGGTGGAAGAATTGGATACTTTCGCATGTTGTAAACCAACAGGAGTTATTTGCTATTAGGGTGTTGTTCTTAAAACCCAGCTTATCAGTGACGAACAGAAACAATAAACTCTACCAGCCGTATTAATAAACATGAGTTATCTCTAACTCATGGTTTACGCAGTGGATATGTTTAAATCCGCGTGCGTGTGTGTAAAATTGCTGCAAGGAAGATACAAAAAAATGGTTTATCATCAAAAATTTAGAGACAGGTAGAAGAATCAGGGCAGTACTATGTAAATAGAAAACGTTACTTTTCTACTAACACCCAAGTTGCTTGCGACTCCCACTTAAGAATAAGGGGTATTGTTGCTCACTGATGTGAAAGTACCCCTGATTCTCGAATTTTCAGAGAGAGCAGGATAAAAGATCGTTTAGAAAAGGGGGGTTCATGGGGTCGTCTTTTAGGAGATGGTGGTTATGCTTGCACCAACCGTCTTTTTTACGCCGTTTTAAATCCCAGAAAGCCTGCAATATTGCTCATATTCCTACTTCAAATACGGTTGGACCAACCTTTGGTTTGGAAGGCCAGATTTCTTTTTAGAATGTAAAAACTATCATTGTAGCCCTAGGCGTTCTACATAACCTGATCAATTATTATGACGTTTCAATAGAATGTAGCAGGTTTTGCTTTCTTTTTGGTGCTGTAATGAAGTGTTACACTTTTATCGCCTCCACTGGCTCGTGGGCAGAAAGTAGCAAAGAAGTTTTAAAAACGTTAATTGAAGCTCACTTTCCAGGAAGTAGATCACCAATGGATTCTACTACTAATAGCTACTCGTATACTGGTAGGTCAATAGGGGGCGATGTAGAGAATCTCATTACATGGAAGAATCTGCGATGGGCTATTATGTCATTCGCACCATTCAAAGCACCAGACCCTGATGGAATTTTGCCAGCTATTCTGCAAAAAGCTCCAACCAAGGTCAGAAGCAGGCTTAGGAAAATTTTAAAACATTGTTTGAGGTCATGTTACGTACTAGTGGCATGGAGGGAAGTGCGGATTATATTCATACCTAAAGCAGGTAAACCAAACTACCCTTCACCATAAGGAATATGCACTAGCAGCCTTCCTAGATATAGAAGGTGCGTTCAATAACGTAGAAGGAAGGGCCATCAAACAGGCCCTAGAAACTATGAATGTCGAGCATAGCATTACCAATTGGCTTTGCAATATGCTCGGCACTAGAAACATTAACTCCACTATCGGAAATAGTTCAATAAGAAAATCCGTTACCAGGGGGACTCCCCAGGGAGGCGTTATCTCACCCCTCCTCTGGGTTCTAGTCATCGATGGGATACTTAAAGAACTAAGCAACACAGGCATAAGCGTCACTGCTTACGCAGACGACGTGGTGATTTTAGTTCAGGGCAAGTTCCTTGACACATTAAGTGAAATGATGGAATCAGCTCTTAATAGTCTTAAAAAATGGGCTAGGGGGTGTGGACTACACGTCAACCTGGATAAAACTGAATTGGTACTCTTCAGTAAAAAAACAAAAGATACCACCTATCAAACTGCCTAAGCTAGCATGGGTGGAGCTTTCCCTTTCGGATCGCGCTAGATATATTGGTATAATGCTGGACAGGAAACTAAATTGGAAACTTAACATACAGGAACGAGTCCGCAAAGCTTATAATGCTCTTTTCATCTGTAAGCGGACCGCGGGGAGAAAATGGGGCCTGAAGCCCGCAATGATGCACTGGCTATACATCATGATAGTCAGACCCATCCTTACGTATGGGGCTCTTGTGTGGTGGAAAGCAACGAATACGAAAAACACACGGCATATGTTGGCCATGTGTGCACGGCTGCACTCGAGATCTTTCTGTATCTTTTACCATTAGACCTACAAATTAAATTTCGAGCGGGCAACAGTGCGCTTTGGTTCACTAACGTTGGTCTCTTCAAGACTAATAACATAGGACACAGCTCCATTCTCAAGGAATCTTTTCCCGGAATCCCTGACGAATCGGACGATATACTTGGCACCTTAGACTTATACGAAGTACTGTATACTATTAGAGAGGACTGGCGAAGGAAGACAGTCTCTGTCCATAACGAGATTGCAATATACACAGATGGTTCTAAGACCAGTGAGGGCACGGGGTCAGCTATTTACTCGAGAGATACGAACCTACAGGTGGCCCTGAGACTTCCGGACACATGCAGTGTGTTCCAAGCAGAGGTTCTAGCTGTACTTAAAGCTGCGGAATTACTTGAGATGGGATCAATATCCGATAAGAATATCGCCATCTACATTGACAGTCAGGCTGCGCTAAAAGCGCTAGGGTCTTATGTCACCAAATCTGAGATAATCAGGAATTGTCGCACTATGCTATGCTTAGGGCATTATGTACGCAGAACCGAGTCAGATTATGTTGGGTATCTGGACACTGCGATATCGAAGGCAACGAGCAAGCCGACGCGCTGGCTAAAAGAGGAGCGGGGCTCCCACGTAGCGATATAATTGGTAGTATTAAGCCACCAGGGTGCGTGGCTAAGGGAATTATTCGAGATAAAATCATTGACACGGCTAATCTAAGATGGTCGCAGGGTGTCTAAGGCCTTGTGGCCTGTGTTAGATCGCAGAAAATCTGGGGAGATAATTAAATTAGATTATCAAGACTAAAAACAGCGATAGGAATACTCTCTGGCCACTGTCTCCTAAGGAGGCATGCAATGAGACTAGAGTTATCCGATACGGATGTTTGTAGGTACTGCGACGACCTACATGTCTCAGGGGATATAACTCATATACTCTGTGAATGTCAACGAATTGCCAGGACAAGGCTAAAGCACCTTGGTAAATACTTCTTCGGTAACCTTGAAGAGGTGAGGTCCCTGAACCATAACAACGATCTCTTCAGATTCTGTAGGTAGATTAATTGCTTGGGAGAATGGGTTTAGGTCTTCTGCCGTGAAGGTTCCCTAGGGATCGCGATGGGCCCACTTTGGTGCCTAGTGTTTTATGATAACCTCATAGCCCTACCTAACCTATCGCCTCCACTGGGTTCCATTTTTGCGGCAGCTACTGTACACAGTTGGTTATGTACAAACAACAACATCTGGCGATGATCACGCCACCCGAACATGACCACTTCTCTCAATCTCATTGGCCAAGTTGTTTGCAAAAGTGAATTGCATTCACTTATGTAATTCACATTTGCTTTTTGCAGAAATTCATAAGCGGAAGATTGACAAGTGGTGTAAGTACCACTCTACATAGTGTACTCTTGACAGCCTCTCCAGAGAATCGTTTTTCGAACCATTCCGCTTTTTTTGACGCCTTCACTTCGTTGATTGGGCGACTAAATACGAGTCTGCTACTAACCATAGCTGGCTTGTTGTCCGATAGGTTTCTCCCCGTCTGGGCGAAACATTGTGGTTTATATACAGCGTATTTGCCGCCTCTTGAACCTGTCCCTTGCGCGGACTGGATCCTAGCAAGCCTGCCCTAAGTGCGAATTGCCTCTTCCAAGACTTCCCCTTGTGCGGACTGGATCATTGCAAGCCTGCCCTAAGTGCGGACTACCTCTTCCAAGCCTGGCCTTGCGCGGACTGGATCCTTGCAAGCCTGCCCTAAGTGCGGACTGCCTTAGTGGCTAACATTGCGATAGTATGTGTTTATGTGGTTTTGCGCGAGGTGTTTGCAAAATTTTGAATTTAATTCATTATTTCCTGATCATGATCTCGAATCTGCACTCAGTGGAAGAAATACTTTTTTTCTTTATTCTTCTTTAGCTCTCTCTTCGCAATCTTTAAAAGCGGATCTGACTTGCTGACGGGTGGGGGGTGGTGCGCTGCTCTTCGTGTTTTTGTGAGCGGGTTTGTGTGTGCTTTGATGGAGATTCCCATGAATCGAATACAACAGATTATGAATTGCGCATGTCCGCCATCTTGCAAAACGATCTGACAGCTAAAGTGACGTCACATGTGCGTAAAACTTGATCGAGAGTAGTTGTGTTGATAGAACGTAAAGGATTTAATTAAATAGTATTATTATAATCGTGGGTGTTTGTGCTCTGCTCTGTATGAGTGTAGAAATAACACTGAAAATAAAATTTCGGTAAATACTGGTGTTTCCACGCTTTTTTAACAGATAAAAAAATATTAAAACAGTGGATACTTTTTTGTAGACGACAGGATAAATTTCATCCCAAAAATGCCAGGATTTGGAGTTTGAATTTCGTAAAAGAAGATTTTGAAAATAATTTGAGATATGAAATGGGTAAGCAAACAATTACATATTTATTATTTTCTAGACAAATCAGAAAATTGAAGAATGGCGTAAAAAGGTTAACTTGGACAGAGGACATCGCCAAATCAAAAACGCTTTATTCCGCAAGCTTTAGGGCATATAAATTGCTGAAAAAAAAAAACAATTTCCCCTACCCGCTGTTAGAACACTGCAAAACAGGGCCGAAAAAATACAAATTTCTCCTGGCATTTTAGAGAAGAAAAATATTTTGAATCATCCATGTACCAAGCCCAAGTGAAGAATGCGAACCAGAACTGGAAATTGGTCGGCAAATGGCGTAGATGGCCTTGAAAACTTGGCAGGATATATTTGACATCAAATGAAAAACAAATTTCCAGATTGCCGGATTAATAATGAAGCTGACGAGTCTTTCTCTTGGGTCAGTCATCTTAATGAAGGTGGTCTTTTTAAATCCCGCATGTATTTTCAGATAAGAAAACTTAATCGAGAAATTTGTGACAACTCCGCACTGAAAAAACGTCATCAATCAAACGTCCATACACCCTTTATATATTGTCTCCGCGCATGTGACGTCATGCGAAGAAGAGGACAAAAAATGAACGCGGGATGGCATAATCTTTTATGTTTGATTCATGGGAGATTCCCACTGGGAAAGTTATAATTGAATTTACACATTTTCTGTATCCATTTGGCAATTATATTTAAAAAAAAATAAGTAAATGAGCGTAAACAATAAATGGGCGAAGCAAAGCTAGCACTAGTCAGTTTGTCTTGAATTGCCGTTGAACTTTTTTCTTCAGGGTTTTTTGAAGTCTAGGGTTTATGTCAACAAGCCAACGATCACCCACGCCTTGAAGGAAGTATAAACGAAATTTAGCCACATTTATGAAAAACGGTCATGGAATATTTGGACAAAAGAGTGCGTATGTGCCAGCAAAGCCATGGAGGCTCGATATGCTTTCACAATTCAAACAAATTCACTCTGGATGTTTTCTTTCAAAACATTTTATATTTTTACCACACACACATCGTCTGCAAATAATGCAATTTTACTGTAATAAAGCATCATTTTGATTCTTAATCAAAGATTTTAATTATCTTAGACGACGCGGCGTATTAATTTAAATTAACTAATATGTTAGCAAGTGGGCGTCGTGGCGCAATGGTTAGTGTATCGGATAACTGTGCGTGAAGTTCAATGTTCGAATCCCAGAAAACACCAAAACGTTTTTTCACGGTCCCACCCCCCGCGAACGTGTGACAATCATGTCACGAGAAAGCGTCTTAAAAACAAACACAAAAATTGCCCTTCGGATAAGGCACGAAAATATAGGTCCTTTCGATTTGTACGAAAAAACGCACACAACACGAATGATTGCGATAAGCTAGGTCTAGGCACTTGATGAGCCTATTTATTTTCGTTTCCAAAATATCTATCTTTATTCATTATTCGTTAGTCTATCCTACTGACCACAGAACCTTAACCACGTCTTCAATCAATATCGCTTTCATACTATGTCTGCAGAAAAATATGTTCCAACATCTCCAGCTCCCTTGTTTCAGTGCGGTTTTAAACAGAAACAAAATATCCGCCATCATAGATATCCCACATAGAAACTTGCGCCATATGTGTTTGTTCAAGTGTACTGGCTGTAAAAAACTTTTAACATTTAAATAGTTTCAATATTCGTTGGCATTGGTGTCACTGCAAATATTTTCTTGTTACCTACAGTTACAATATTACGAATTTGAAGTTCGTTGCAACACATCTGTATTGAGAATCACAGCCAACCACATAGCACTTCATTTTATCTCTATGCTCCTTTTTTTTAGTTAGAGTTATTATTTATTCCTCAATTAAATGTTCCCAGCTTATTTTTCCACAATCAAAAACACAAATCAAAACACAACTTTTTTTTTCCATTGGCTCGCGAACTGTCAAACAAAGTACCAGTTTCAAAGTGTGAAACAAGGGGCTTGAGATGTTGAAACATGTGTGAAGTTGGGCACTAGCAGTCTATATACGGAAATCCTTTGGACTCCCTGCAGTGCGTCTGATGTTTCGTTGATTAGCGGCAGAGGGTAGTTATACCTTCTGAGGATGTCATTCAGCCCCAGGTAGTTCACGCAAAATCAGGTGCTGTCATCTTTCCGCTTGACCAGTACAAAAGATTCCACCCACAGACTTTCGAAACTTTCAACCAGCTTTTCTTTTTCCATCATCGACACCATTTCTCTAACCTTAGTCTGGTTCGCTAACAGAAGTAGTCTTGCAGTCTGATGAATTGGAATGACATCCCTAGTGTCTACGAGATCTTAGAATAGATGTATTTTTCATACTCCTAATCTTATGAAGCGAATACATTAGAAAACTTAACAATTACATTACCCGTATCTGCAGTCATACGCTGGTCCTCATCCATAATTCCTGAGAATCGTCTACCTTATTTCTAGTTTGGCTGGTGAGGCAGGCATCGTTGATTTTCATTTGGTTATTGTTGAGATCGGAAAAATCAACTCATATTTACCTATTACATATATACCTCTGCTGGCCTTATCTTTGCGCTATAAATTTTTAAATCCATATATTATTACGGGAACTGCAAATAAAATCGGCACCTTCCAGGATCACCTTCCAGCTTTATCAAAAGTATTGTCTCTTAAGATAGTGGAAAATTTCGTCCTTTCTGAGAACTGTCTTGAGATTTGAGGCATTTTCGTTCTCAAATACCATAGGTAGCTCTAGGTTTTTGTAAGCCTGTTTATCCTCAAATACTAAAAAGTATATATTGACACGAGTTCGAGTTGTTTTTCTATGATAGTAAATAAAGAAAGACCTAATGACCGTCACAAGAGCATATTTTTGATTTCCATTTCTGAAATAAAATTAATTCTTCAGACTCTAAAATAAATAAAAAAATAAATAAATCAGAAAAAAACACTTGCTTTCATGGTCATCTTTGTTTTTATTTATTTTCTTAGATATAGATAATAGTGCTATTAAAGATCATCATTTAAATTACATTAAAGCTTCCAGAACTCTAACGTTGGCGTCTGTATTGTTTATTTTCTCTAAAGGGAATGAAATGTCGGCGAAGTTTTTTTTTCGTACTCTCTTCTTTTTTTACTCTAATTTTGGTCTTTCTCATTAAATATAAGTGGAACAATCCACTTCTCAGTCTCTTGACTAGCATGCTATTCATCCGACACCGCAAAAGTACGGCTCACACCTTCATAGGGGAATATACCTCCTAAGATGTATTTATAATTTCCAAAGTGTCGAATTCTATACTCTCCTGGCAAGGTATTCGGCCCAATCTTCCAATAAATATGGAAATCACTGAATCCTAAAATAGTGGATATCCTTTCCCAAACAAATCTAAAAAAATAGAAAATTATAGGATTCGGTTCACGCATACCTAATTATGTTTGCCTCATACCTAGTCTCCCAATTAGCATCAGTTAATGCCACTTTCCATCTCTCCTCATTCACCTTCCTCTCTATCACATAGTACGTTTTCTCATGAAAGATGTTATTTCTGGGATTGCCGGCAATAAATGTAACACTTACGGTGTCGTTAACTCCATATGCAGCTTCTGGCTCCATTTTCACGGTTCCAAAGTCTTTTCCAATCGGGTGACCATCGAAAATTACTCCAGTGTTGAGGGAAAGCATTCGGTCGTTCATGTATGGAGGATCTGGACCTGGATCAACCATTTCACCCTTGATAAGTGACTTGGTCAATTTTTCATACTGATCCATGTAAATGGTGTGAGTGTGAGGTCCATAGATTGTGGATGCAGCTTCATATCTCTGTGCTTGATATTCCTCCGGCGTGACTATGTAACTTGTGTAAATGTTTGACAAACCGGCAATTATAACATCATTTTCTGATCCTCCAGCTGCAGCAGCAACCGCTCGGACTTTATTTCGAAGTCTCCGCCCAGCCATGGTGGTAAATTCTCCAGGTACAGCCGTAATTATCACATCACCAATTTTAAGCATTTGTGTCGGCACGATTTTTGGTTGCCATTCGTATGGAAAGGTGGCCTGAAAAAAATGTTATACATGGCTTGCAGTACTTAATATTTCATAGAGCTTACTCTTCCAGTAGCTAATAAAATAGGTTTCGGTGAATGACACATAATATCGACTTCAGTTGGGGGAACAATAAAATCTCGTACAGCATTCCACATGGCGTTCTCTGTAAGGGTACCTTGTGCGAAATTGAATGCTCCCGGACCATCTGTGGTACCTGCTGCAAAACTATAACCCATTGCAGGCTCGCATCCTCGAACTTTGTCTAATTTTCTCGTCAGTGAGTTATACGTGGAGCCATTGTACTTAGTCATATCGAGAAATTGATGGATGAAGGCAATATCTCCAGTTACTTCGCGACCTCCATTATCATGTAGAAGTCGCTGTAAATTTTTATTTAAGAAGATATATAAATGCACATAATTAGTGGACTTACCAATGCACCTTCATACAATCTACTTGCAATCATTTCGGTACTTTCGAACATATCGCGACCTGGCCCAGATGCGAAGCATTCACCATCTTTTTCACTGCATTTGGAAGTCAGCAGATCGCAATCAGCGCCACTAATGGAACATTTAGGGCCCATAATATTTGGTGAGACATCACCCAGATTCGAAGAACAAAAGGCACCAACAAATTTACCCTGAAATATAAATAACAAATATATGTTAATGGTCTACACGCGATTTCCGCATCTCAACATCCACAAGGCAACTTAGTGGTTCCCAATTTCTGAAGAACAAAAATGGAATCGGACCATTAATAACTAGCCAACGTTACTAGACTCCTAAACACATTGAAGGATCTGCAAAGTTTCTGGCAGTTCCTGTTCATCGGCCCTTGCTTCACCTGGCGACATGAAACTATGAATTATTAAGCGTCTTACACATATGCCCTATGAATGAAACCTCAGGATCGTCTGAATCAAATATATGAATCTACTTGCAAGATCAGGAATAGCTCTATAAACTATACAATTCTTTTATGGAACAGTGAGCTGAAAGCCAAAGTAAAAAAAAACTGTTTAACTTAGCTAAACGGGCCAATATGTGCAATGCCGTTTGGCACTTACGACTATTGCCGAAGTATGCAGGTTCTTTCAAAGCCCCATCAAAGTCGCTTTGGACTATTATATTTATAAGGCTGAAGGTAACTTAAAGGACAGCCACAGCAAATTTCACCCATTTAAGTGGCTCAGAATTACTAATTCCTCAACCTTCTCTCCAACTGCAAAAAAAACTTTATCGGGAAGAATCTTCTTTTTTGGTATCATTAAATCCACTGAAAAGGATGTCATGGTGCAGCACTGTTTATCATTTTCTATTTCATTCTTTATTATACATTTAGATATACATAGATGTAAGTTACATTCGCCTAAAATGGAATAGAATCCAAGAAGGGTTCAACTCTCAATTCAATTTCATCTACGTAAAAGCCTGCTATACAAAAAAATATTTATTCTTTCAAGAAAGTAAGTCCACAGTCACGGCACTTATATACGATACGATACGCCATACTATTCGATTAATAAAGTCGCGTATGCTTAACAGACCTTTTCAGAATCAAATGAGTTAAATTCATGCTAAGTAGCAAAACCAGTCTTGTCAGCTACGGGCACTCATCTGCCGCAATCAATTTTATCAGCATCCAAGTTCACACCTATGGTCAATCCACAATAAATAATACTTTACTTATGTCCTGTATCCCCTTGTGGGTCCTAGGGCCTCTGATACGCCTACGCGCCATCGGGTACCGTTTCTGGCAATGTATCTCAGCTCTCTCCAACTTTTCCCCAACTGCCGTTCCTCTTTCTCGACTGTTCTGCGCCATGTTCTCCTCGGACCGCCAGGTCTTCTGCCAGCCTGAGTTAAAGAGTTCCATTACATAGCACGGTTCGCTATGGAACTGTCACCCTTTCGGAACGTGTGACGTATCCACTGACACTTCCGTCGTTAGATGGTTGTGCCTATTGGTTCCTGATCCGTGGAACACAGCAGGTGTAGTGGCGATCGATATTCAACGCACTGTTCGATGATAATCCGCAGGGTGTTAATGTGGCGGGTACAGGAGGATCCAGAGCGGGAACCTGCTTGTTCGGCATCGAGTGTGTCTTCGAGATGTTGTTTGATTCGCACCAGGATGATTTTAGCTATTATCTTAGCTACAGCAGGTAGTATGCAGATACCCCTCCAGTTTCCGCACTCCATTAAATTTCCTTTCTTAGGAAGCTTGACGATTATTCCCTTTTCCACTCGCTAGGAAAGCTTTCAGCTTCCCAAGCTCTATCTATAAGTGGAAGCAGAAGCTCAGACGATGTTGTTGGCGCTGCTCGTAAGAGCTCTGCGGAAATACCGTCAAGTCCTACCGCCTTGTTGATTTCAGTGCCTTGATCGCGGTAGTGATCTTTATCAATACTGGGAGTCGTGGTGCGTATTCGGGAATTTCTCACCTCGGGCACCGCAGTCTGATTTGGGAGCACATGGCTAGCGAATACGGGGTTCAAAACCGTAGCAAAATGCTCTTTCCGTCTCTTGAGCTGGTCCTCATCCGAAATGAGCAAGGACTCGTCTATGCTTTTTACTGGGTGTTGGCTGGAGTTGCGATCACCTGTCAGCGCTTTGGTGATTCTGTAGACGGTCCTACTGTCGCACCTCCGTGCAGCTTCTTCTGCTTCTGTAGCCAGCGCATTGATGCAGTTGCGCATGTCACGTTGCACGCTACGTTCAACTTATCCTATCTTTAGCGATGCAATAAATAATAGAGTAGCCATGAAACTATATTAAACAGCCTGACAAAAAGTGCCTTAAAACAAGTCCGGGATTAGTGCTAACCCGAATGGATAAACATAAATCCCAACAAAGCAGTCATAACGCCTTTTATCAAGAAGAAAATTCTGCACCTATCAACTCTATGGGTGATTGCTATAGAGACAACAAGCTGCGCTTATTCGGATGTGGATTGGTTATACGTGGCAGGCACGACAAGAAGCCCAGATCAAGACTAAATTCCACCCTACGGAACAAGAAGAAAATTCTGCACCTATCAACTATAATATATGGGTGATTGCTATAGAGACAACAAGCTGCGCTCATTCGGATGCGGATTGGCTATACGTGGCAGACAAGACAAAAAGTCTAGATCAAGACTAAATTCCCCCCTACGGAACAAAAGAACCCTGCCACCAAAGATTGTTTCTACGACGTTAAAATCGTATTGGGCGATTTTAATTTCTAAATCGGAAAGGAGGACGTCTTCGATAGCCCACACGGAACCACCTCTGACAATGGACTAAGGCTAACTGATTTCGCTGTGGAGCGAAATGTCACTATAGCAAGCACATGGTTTCCTCATCTAAATATTCACAAGCAGACAACGATAATGTAACGATTAAATAAATTGATCATATTGAGATCGACGCAAGATATGTCTCCAGTATTCTGGATGTCCGGACCTTCCGAACGCCCAACATAGACTCGGATCATTACCTTGTTGTAGCCAAGGTACGAATGCGAATATCACAAACTGTGTAACAACGAAGAATCACTGTGAGAAAAATTAACGTCGAAAAGCTACAATTGGAAGAGACCGCCAAAGTCTTCGCTGAACGCGTATCCCGAAATCTCTCAACCATCCATATGCCTTCAGCATCAAGTGCCGAAGATCCGCACTGATAGGGGCCAATCAGGCTCTTGATAAAAGGTTTCAGACGCTCACACAATATCGCAGAAAAGATCTTCTATTATGTGAACGGCTGAAACCTTTTATCAACAGCCTGATTGGCACCTATCAGTGCAGTTTCAGGCCAGAAAACTCCACCATCGATTAAATCTTCACACTTCGGCAAATCCTGGTGAAAATCCACGATATTGGCATTATTGGAAGAACTCAGCAGGCTGTCACCGGTGCGTTTGCAAGCAGAAGCGGCTAAAATGAATTTAGCGATAAACGAGGGCAAAACCAAGTATATGCTGTTTACAAGAAGGGACAATCAACAACAGAACGTCACAGTGGGCAGCTGCAACTTCGAGGTAGTAAGGGACTTTGTCTACATTGGCTCTGCTATAAATTCTAAAAACGACACCAGTGCAGAAATCAAGCGAAGAATAACTCTTACCAATCGCCGCTTTTTGGCCTAATAAGGCGAAGTATACGAGATGTACAGCAACATCGACCTAGTCAAAAACTGCGTATAAGACATTTGAGATGGCTAGAACATGTAGAGTGAATGGATACCAACGTTCCGACCCGCATAGTCTTCAGATCTTACCCGGAGGGACGACGCAGTAGAAGGGGCACAAGTTCAAGTGAATCTCGACCAACTTGGAGTGCGCAACTTGAAGCAATTAGCTAAAGACCGAACTAAATGGAGAAGCTTGTTGGTTTAGGCCCAGGTTTACTTTGAACTGCAGCGCCAACCAAGTAAGTAAATAACTCTATTACTTGAAAGCTTTTCTTTCCCAAACCAGTTTAAATACAAAGGAGTACAAAAGACGTCAGGCAAGGAACATTAGGTCTGTGCGCTTGCACAACCAACATTATTTACTGGGTCTATCTCGTTATCGTAATTTCAGTAATTACCTGTATATGTTTTACTATTTGGGTGGTAAAATGGAGCAATCCTCTGCCCAAATTCGCGGCATAACTACTAATGTATCGTCTGGCCAAAATGCAACTCAATTTTTTTTCCTTATATCATTATACATATGTAACTGGCAAAATGATGTAATTTGTATTTTAACACTCGTAAAAATAAGACATATAAAACCAAACCATGAAGTGTCGGCTTTAGAAAGTGATAACGTTGAATGCTCCTCAAAATATTCTCGTAATCTAAAGACAGTGTTATTTAGGTATTCTCCAGAATCTTAGAACATCGGACGTTTAGAGGCTGCAGCCTGAAGATGGCTAAAGAGAAGCCCAAAATAATGGTTTCAACAACCATGACTGCGAAAGAAACATTTCATTGTTTAAACAATTTACAGTACCTGAGACTTGAGACAAGACCAGGTTTTAGCATTAGAGTGAGTTACAGTAATTAGCGAATACTAGTTTCCAACACTTATGAACATAATGACGAGAACAGGAAAGAAATTGGTAAACCGATTCAACACACGCAATTGTATCACAAAGTAAATTACGTGTGTACTCACCTTTCCTGGCACTTTATTTGGATTGTATTCCTTTTCTAGTAATATTGAAGCGTATCCCACATTATCACTCGAAACCAAGTGATTTGTATTATTCATCGAAGTAGCGTGCACCGCAAACCAATTGAACACTCCTAGCAGATTCTCTTCCATATCAAGGAATCTTAATTGCATTAAAGTCTTATCTACGTCATGTTCATACTGAGCACGTTCTTCCTCGGGATTCCGTAGATACGAAGTTGGTGATCTGTTGATGTTTGCATTCAAAATTACTGTCTGCGACAGGAACATACGGCCAACATGCATATTATCAGTCGCCCGTTTGACACTCTAGAAAGAATGAATTATAATCAAAAACAATTTACTATTCAACTTCATTTGTATACAAACCAAATAGATTCCCAAAGCTAAAGCATCAAAGGTCTGTGGCACAAATCCCAAAATTGAAATATCATACAAAAGATGCATTAAGAATCCACCGGGTCCACTGTGTGTATGTGTTCCACTAATAACCACATTGTCGTCCGTATAAGCTTCCCCATATCTCAGTTGCAACCGTCGCAAAACCTCCCTCTTCACGGCATAACCCATCATACCGGCATCAACCGAAACGAAGGCCACTCGCCGATTGTTGTCATCTTCCACTACGAATGCCCTTGCGAATTGCCTCAGATGAATGCCTTGGCCTCGTTGCTTTAGATTCGCATATCCCATCTGTGGTCGTTTATCGTGACATTAGATTCAGAGAAATATTTATATTGTCCGCAGATGAGAAACTTACAAAACTGATCTCCACTGGTGGTCCTGTGACATCGCCACGTCCAACACCAATTTTATAACACTCCACTACTCTATTGCAGAGAATGAAACACATCACAATCAGTAAGATAATTACTTTTGTTTCCATTTTTTAGTGAAGGTGTTAGTTTTCCCTTTGAGAAGAAAGTAGAAAAAAAAAACTATATCTAATAGTCCTCCGCGCGCTGCAGACGTGACCTCCGATGCTATTGAGGTTCCTTTTAATACTGAACTGTAATAAAGAAGCAAACCGTTGAGGTAATATTAGCATTAGAACAGCAATGAGGGTGCATTGAAATGATATGTGGAAATGAATGCACGAAAGGTTACATGTATAATAATTGATTTTTTTTTTGATCTCGAGATAAAAAGTAGCATCGCTATGACCAGGTATGCAATTAAACTTACACACGAACGTGTCTTTTATTTGTTTTGTGGAAATGTTTTTGATTACTTCAGATAGAAGGAACTTTTCAAACAGGTAGTAGAGGCTTGTTTTGTAAACATTTGTCAGTATACAAAGGTTGGTGTGCAATCATTCGTTTTTATCTTTCAGCATCTTCTTTGGGATCCTATAGATTCTATGATTCATTGTTTCGATTTTTGTCTAAAAATTTGAAAGGACACATGGAAGGTGTTTCTGGTTAATTCATGACAGTAATTATAATGCAGATAATAAAGAAAATTGGAGAATGGTAACATAAATATATATGCGACTTCACTGACTGAAATAGTTGGTAGGTAGGTGTGCGAGTAATATGCGAGTTTTATTGCAGTTTCGTGTGTAATTTTTATAGATTGTACATACGAGTAAAATAACGTTTACATCTTTTGAGAAATTCGACGCATCCAGCAGCACCTTTCGCAACATCAATGATCTGCTTATTCCAGCGAAGGTCTGGTCTAACATGCATACGAGCAGTGCTGCCAGACGATAGAAGCATCATTTCATAATAATTTCATAAAAACATCTGGGAAAAATGTTCCCCAAATTTTGTACTAGGCGATAAGAAATGCCCCAAAACAAGGGTAGGTGCAAAATATACTATAATACTTAAATGGACTTTTCGTCGATTCGATGATAAACGAAATAGGTAACTAATTTTTTGGGAACGATGTCTCTTTTTAACTAAATTAAGTGTTTTTTTTTTTTATTTGATTTTTGATTGCAGAAAATTATTCGGTATTCAAATTTGTTATTTTGTGTTGGACTTTTCCCAAAACTCCCCAAATTCAAAAAGTGTTCGCCAGTTTGGGGAAAAAAACCCAACCAGCAGCGATACCAGGCAATGTCAGCTCCAAATTAATGATTAATGATGCAGCCTGAGCACAACTTTATTTTACATATCATTTTTTTTCCGAATATCCTAAATGACTATGTTTACTAAAGATCACTTTTTCATTTTTTCCGAACAAGAGTTCTGTACTCGTAGTTCACTTTCTTGCTGAAAATCACTGAGTAAGGATGTTCTCCTTAGTTCTTTTTTTTTTGTTCTTAATGACACTGTTCGCCACCCCCTGGTCGCTGACCTCTTCGTGGTGGGGGGCGGGCAACGTGACTGGGATGTGCGGATGAGGTAACTTAAATAGTTATTCCCATCCATACAATCCAGTTACGGCTAAGAAAGCGCACACCTCATGATGACAAGAAGGAATCGACCGGCCTCGGATATTGCCAAGCCTGGTAAGCCAGGGCATCCTTTGGAGCCAGGCCTGAAGGGTGTCAGTATGCGAGCGTCTGGTGGTCGGCCTGTCCCGCTCGGCAGCCGGCCGGGTCAAACCCGAAATGGCTACGAGCTTCCTGTCAATGGTCTCGCGAACCATTACGGGGGTCAAGGGGAGAGCGCGCTGTGCACCGATAGGGGCACAGATGGACTCTCTGAGATTCGACAACGGCATCGACTTAGGATAGGTACATGGAACGTCTCATCGCTCACAGGGAAGGATCTTGAGCTTGTTGGGGAGGCTGTTAAAAGTCGACTAGATATAGTTGGCGTCTCTTCAACAAAGCAGAGAGCTTCTAAAACTGTGGACCTTTCGGGTGGGTGGAAGCTCTTCCTGTCAGGAGTCGCACTCTCAATGTCTGCTCGGGCGGGAGTGGGGATTCTCACAAGTCCCAGGTTGACAGACAGAGTATTGGAGTGGATACCATTAGGAGGGAGAGTTGCGATCTTAAAGCTCAAGCTTGAAAGATCAACTCTGGCATTGGTGCAGGTGTATGCACCGAACCTTCAGTCAGAGTACGCAGCTTTCTTAGATGAAGTTTATGTTGCCCTTGAAAAGGTTGCAGATATGGATTCTTTTGTCCTGATGGGTGACTTCAATGCTCATGTGGGTGTAGATGTTATGACATGGGGGAGTGTGATTGGGAGGAACAGTGATCCTGATCAAAACGCGAACGGAGAGAGGTTGTTGGATTTTTGTTGTGAAAATAGCGTATCCATCATGAACACTATCTTTCCACACAAAGACATTCACAAATACACGTGGTACCGTCAGAGTCTTCAGCAGAAGTCGCTGATCGATTTCTTTGTGGTACCATCGTGTCTGAAGAGAATGGTTTGTGATGTTCGCGTATCAAGAGGGGCCGAACTGTCAACTGATCATCACTTAGTGCTGTGCAAATTGTATCTTAGCGAGAGAGTGCCTCCCCTACCAAAGCGTAAACCAAGGATGGTCACACGCTTACGATGGGAGAGGTTACAGGACGATGAGATACGGGAGACATTTGCGTGGCAAATATCTGAGAGGTTTGAACGAATTCCAACCGTTCCATCAAATGTAGAGGAAGAATGGCAACTGTTTTCAACAGCGGTTATTGCCTCTGCGGGAGATGTTTGTAGAGTGAAGCGGCTTGGTGTGGCGGCTGGTGGTGAGAAAAGAACTGCTTGGTTTAAAACGCCCGGAGTTCAGGAAGCCATCAGAGAGAAGAAGAGAGCCTTTAAGGTGCGGATTCACTTGGGAAACTCCGATTCTCGAAATCGGTACACTGAGGCGCGAAGAACTTGCAAATTAGCTGTGAAAACAGCGAAAGAACAGTCTTGAAAGGAGTTTGGCGAGAAATTGGAACGTGACCACAGATCTGCAAATAAGATGTTCTGGCAGACCGTCCGCCGACTCAGAGGAAAAAAGTTGAATATCGTTGAAGGAGTCAAATCTAAAGGCGGTAGACTTCTTTCCAATGAGGAGGACATCTTACGCAGATGGAGCGAGCACTTTTCAGAATTGCTCAATCCCGAACAGGGCACCGAAGATGACAGACCTATGGTCGAGAGTAGGGCGGAAAGTAGTCCTATGGTAGAGGAAGTAACTTTGGCGATCAAAGCGCTAAAAGTTGGCAAATCTGCTGCTGTGGATGAAATTCGGCCAGAAATGCTCAAGGCTTTAGGTAAAGAGGGAGTTCAATGGCTCTCGCGTGTCATTAAAGTGGCCTGGGAATGCGGTGAAACACCTGGTGATTGGCAAATGGGGGTGATAGTTCCTCTTTTTAAAAAAGGGGACAAAAGAGATTGCGCCAACTATAGGGGTATATCTCTTTTAATTCTCCCTGGAAAAGTATTCGCTAAGGTTCTAGAAACGCGTTCCAGAGCTGTGGTTGAGGACAGTTTGTGGGATGAGCAGTGCGGTTTTCCTCCCGGTAGAAGCACAACCGACCAGTTGTTCATTCTCAGAATGGTTCTTGAGAAGGCCTGGGAATATGCCAAACCTGTCTACACTTGTTTTGTGGATTTGGAAAAAGCATATGATAGGGTTCCTCGAGGCAAACTCTGGAGTGTTCTGCAGGAGTATGGGATTGCTGGTTCCCTGTTAAGGGCGATTCAGTCTTTATATACAAACTGTAGAAGCTGTGTTCGGATAAACGGTGTTAAATCAATACCTTTCACTGTGGGCGTTGGACTCCGCCAGGGGTGCGTTTTGTCACCTCTCCTCTTCATTGTATATATGGATTGGATGTTACAGCGCAGCCGTGGCGGGGAATGTTTCGAAGTGGGAGACCTAAGGATTAGTCATCTGCTCTTTGCGGATGATTTGGTCATCCTTGGGTCCTCTCAAACCGAACTTCAGCGCGCACTCGAAAGGTTTGTAGCCGTTTGTGATGATGCTGGAATGAAGATCAACGTGAACAAATCGGAAGTAATGGTCGTTTCCAAAAAACACATTCAGTGCACTCTGCATGTTAGTGGAGTCCCACTGAAGCAGGTGGAGAAGTTTAAGTACTTCGGGGTTTTATTCACGAGTGATGGGAGGAGCAATGCCGAGTTATCGTGTAGAATTGGTCAGGCTGGATCAATTTTGAGAGAGCTTGGCCAATCTGTTATAAGGAAGGCCGAACTTAGTGTTCAAGCTAAGCTATCGGTTTTTAACTCGGTGTATGTTCCAACTCTCACCTATGGTCATGAAATTTGGGAAGTGACCGAAAGAATAAGATCGCGGATACAAGCTGCCGAAATGAGGATCCTTCGCGATGTTGTTGGAATAACTCGTAGGGATCGAGTGCGTAACACCAGAGTACGCGAGGTGCTCAACGTTGAGCAGCTACTTCTCCGAACGGAACGATCTATGTTTCGATGGTTTGGTCACGTAGTGCGTATGCCCCCAGACCGGCTTCCAAGACGCGCCATGGTTGCCGTGCCATCAGGTAGGCGACTTCGCGGAAGGCCTAGAAATAGATGGTTGGATCAAGTCCGACATCTCTCCTGGAGCCGCTTAGGGATTCCTCCTGATGAATTGGAGTCAATGGCGGAAGATCGAGAAGGATGGAGAGTCCACCTGAGCATCCTACCCCCGTGACCCTCATGAAGGATTAGCGGGGCATTGAAAATGAATGAATGAATGAATGAATGACACTGTTCTGCATAGCTTAGAACACCATCCTCTACGCCTACTTTTGAGTAGGGATTGCCGAATCATATGAATTAAATATAATATCTACGAAAACGGATTCTTATTAAAAAGGTTCGCAGATACAAATGTAAAAACTAAAAGAAAAAATTGAGATAAGGGAAAGTAGAACACTTTTGTGAAAAGTGTAAAAATCAGCTTTTTGGATTTTGCTATACTCTTCCAGCAAAAATAGTGATATCACAAAATAGCATGACCTCAATATTCTAGTAATCAAATTTTTGATACTTTTGAATTGCTATAGGTAAAGTAAGTACACCTTAGGTATGATATATACATAATGTACATGTGTTCTGGTTCATTGGAACACAGGGCTGTAGTTTTCACTAATTTGCACCGTTTTGTGTTGCTTTTTAATATTATGTACTCATATACAGAATATGTAGGTTTCATTTGTTTTCATCTGCTATTACAACGCTTTTTATTCAATGCATGTGTGCAATCAATCACCCATGTTCGCAATGTCTGTTGCAAAAGCCTGGACAAAGCAGCAAAAAAGCAAAATGCACGCAAGAGTTGAAATGACCTTACAATAAAATTAATTGATGTCGATTCCGCTCTCACTTATCTGTTGATAGTGTTGCACTGCACTTATAATGCCATTTTTTTGAAACAAAGTTGCTGTCACATACATATGTGTATTTTAACATCAGACAAGTATTTCAATGTCTTACAAAGACTCTTATCATTTCTGAACAGTTTATTGAACTTGAAAAACAGCTTCAATGTGTTTTTACATTATAATCGCGTTACGGGTACATTATTTTTATGACCAGAAAAATGCTGAAGTCAGATATCAGGCTTAGCCTTACAGCCTTACAGCTACAATGGACTGGAAATTGCATTTCTAAAAATCGAAACAAAGGAAAATTTCAGACCTCACATCCGTGACTAATATGAGTTTTTCTATTCTTTGAGTAAGGAGTTATACCTATAGTTATAGTGCACCACGATCCAATCCAGCACTATTTGCGACAAGTCTCTGTGCCGCGAAATCTGATCCGAAGTTCAATGGCTTCTAAAGAATTGTTAGTTGTACTAATGACTTAGATAAATGTTTGGCAATCGTTTCACGTATATGTTTCCAGACGATGACGGCATTGACTCATCGATGCGCTAATAGCATAATTTAATAAAACGAGGAAGTCTATGTAATTCGTAAAGAAACGGAATCGAACGGATTCGAAAAAAAAACCGAAATTTGGAATTCAAATTCTGATTCGTTTCCAAATCCAGTAGATACATTATGACTGAGATTTTCTGAGTGACAAATAAAGCCGGCATAGACGAGCACGTTGTGCGTACGTCCATGCGGTGAATTATAAATTCTCTTACAGAGAATGTTTTATTAATAGAAGGTATAAGGTCGTATTAGCATGCGTTTGATTGAAGAAAAAGGCGTGTTCTGATTCAATAACCTTGACGTAACAATTTACTCTGTAGCGAAGGAGATTAGTGTGACGTAAGTAATTCGTTGGCAAGAGTTAGATCGTTCGCCTAATTTCTTGTAAGAAATGAAATTGAAATGTATTTCTCAAATTGAGATTGAGCCGAAAAAAAAAAACAAAATCAATATTTCAAAAATTCAAAGAGACTATAGCGCTGGTTTACTCAACAAATCATGGCTTATAGTTGTTCGGACAGAAAAAATTAAATTTGAGGCTTTGTCGCAGCTCAAGAATTTTTTTATAAAGAGAATCGAACGGAACAGTGTTTCGCAAGAGCATGTGCCACCATTCTTTTTTATTTTTTTCTGCAAACGCCTTCCGCAATATACGCTTCAAATATACATAAGCATATGTACATATAGTGGGCAAAATCGCATCATCACCTCCCCGTGGTGCCCACTGGATAGCTATCTGATAGTGAACTAACGATGAGCGTATGCTGAGTCTGCCGATATATGGGTAGCTGAACACTCGGACCTGCGTAAGCACATCTGGGTGAACTTCAGCGCGCATATGTTTAACTGGACGAGGCATCTCTTGTTGACCTGATCGGCTGAAATATGCGTCTCAGAAGTCTAAAAAGAGGTCCTCAGAAGGAGGACGTGCGGCGGATGAATTCTGCCGATGGAATCAACGCTGACGTCTACAGGCCAGCGGAAACCTTACCGGAGCTACTTCCACATATTTGAAGCTGAGGTCTGTAAGGATTTTCAATACTACGTGGCGGATGAACCCTTAATGGGCCAACGGCAACGCTCATATCCCCGAAGTGGGCTACTGACATCGGTGTATCCGGCCTAGGGGTTGCTAAAAAAAGGATATGTTCCTCCAGGTTGGGGGTTGTGCCGTCAGGTTAACTTCCCTACCACGTACAAAAACTTCGGTTACAAAGCAATCAACAGCCTCGGATACGGATGAATTTACTGTTTACGACCCATGCAAACGTAAAAGGGACAACGATCTTCGTGTCTGCACGTGAAATGTTAGGTCCCTCTACAAACCACGTGCAGCCGAACAACTTGCGGAGGCCCTAGAGTGTCTCAAAGCAGACATTACCGCCATCCAAGAAGTGCGATGGGATGGGCCGGGCAAAAGGAGTATGAAAAACTAGGGCATCTACTACGGCGATTGCTACAGACAAAAAGGACAGCGTCTATTCGGGTGCGGATTTGTTATTGGAGGCAGACTTAGGCAAGAAGTCTTGAGTTTCCGGCATGTGAACGAGCGCCTTATGACTATCCGTATAAAGGCTAAATTTGCCAACATTAGCCTAATATGCGTTCACGCCGAGGAGCCAACGTGGACTCGGATCACTACCTAGTTGTAGCCAAGGTACGGATGCGGATATCCAGAACGGAGCGAAATCAAAGAAATACTGTGAGGAAATTTGACGTCGAAAAGCTACAATTGCAAGAGACCGCCAGAATCTTCTTCTAATCTCAATCTAAGTCCTATGCCGCCAGCAGCAAATGCGGAAGACCAGTGGCAGCGTTGCCAACAAGCCATCAGAGATGCCGCCTCTGATGTACTGGGTTTCTCTCGGCCAACACAACGAAAGCCCTGGTTCGATGAGGAATGCCGGCAAGCACATGCAGCAAAACAAGAGGCGTACAAAGCGGCGCTGCATAGAAGGACTAGAGCTGCTTACGAGCTCTACGTGCGCAGGAGAAAAGAGGAACATCGACTTCTCAGAAAGAAGAAAAAGGAGCATGAGAAGCGCTCGATCGATGAGAGTGAGAGACTTTAATGCAGGAATAATGTTCGAAAATTTTACCAAAGGGTAAAAAGAACATGCCAGGGTTTCAAATTCAGAACAGAAGCCTGCAGGGACGAAAATGGCAATATAGTAGTGGAATCGCAGTCGGTGCTGAGGATATGGAAAGAACACTTCTGCAGACTGTTAAACGGCGTTTATGACCAATATTCCGCTGTCAGGCAGGATGAGCCATTCAACAGTGACGATGGCAGTCAAGATTCCCGACAACCCGATCAGAATGAAGAGAGGATAGCGATATCTAAACTCAAATCCAACAAAGCTGCTGGAGCCGACGGCCTTGCCGCTGAACTTTTCAAGGCAGGAGGAGATGAGTTGTGGGCGCCGTGGCGTAAGTGGTTAGTGTGTCAGATTACTACGCATGAGGTTCCAAGTTCGAATCCCAGTAAATACCAAAAAGTTTGATCACGGTCCCACCTCTCGCGAGCGTCTGACAAACATCCGAGAGTATTGTTGTCACGAAAAAGCTTCTCAAATCGTCGTTCGGATTCGGCATTTAACTGTAGGTCCCTTCCATCCGTGTGAAAAATATAACGCACACAACATGAGTGGTTGCGAGAAGCTAGGCCTTGGCACTTTAAAGAGCTGTTGCGCCAAATACTTGTATTTGTAGGAGATGAGTTGGTAAGGAGCATGCACCAGCTCATCTGTAAAATCTGGTCGGACGAAAGTATGCCCGATGAATGGAACCTCACCATCGTTTGCCCGATCCTGAAGAAAGGAGATCCTCTGAACTGCGCCAATTACAGAGGTATAAGTCTCCTCAACATCGCATATAAAATCCTGTCTGCCGTATTATGGGAACGCCTAAAACCGATCGTCAACAACCTGATAGGTCCTTATCAGTGCGGTTTCAGGCCGGGAAAGTCCACCATTGACCAAATATTCACACTACGGCAGATCTTGGAAAAAAAAAAACCATGAATAAACCTCTTTATCGATTTCAAAGTTGCCTATGATAGCGTGTATAGAGACGAGTTATACAGAGCCATGTCTAGTCTTGGCATTCCTGCCAAGCTCGTCCGTTTGTGCAGAATGACGATGGAGAACTCTCGCTGCTTCATCAAAGTCGATAAGAACATCACCGAACCGTTCGATGTCAGGAAAGGTCTTAGACAAGGTGACGCGCTATCATGCGATCTCTTTAATATAGTACTTGAGAGAATTGTACGAAACTCACAAGCCAACACCGGAGGTACAATCTTTTACAAGTCTGTACAACTACTCGCTTATGCCGATGACATTGACATAATCGGAAGAACTCAGCGGGCAGTCAATGGGGCATTTACGAGTATTGAGATCGAGGCAGCAAAGATGGGTCTAGCGGTCAATGAAAGCAAAACAAAATATATGCTGTCTACAAAAAAGGACACCCAACATCGGCGTCTTGGACAGAACGCCACGCCAGACAGATATAAATTTGAGGTAGTAAAGGATTTTGTCTACCTAGGCTCTATGGTGAACTCCGCAAATGACATCAGTAGGGAGATCACACGAAGAATTACTCTTGCCCATCGCTGTTTCTATGGGCTAAAACGGCAATTGAGTAGCAAAGCCCTATCTAGAACTACTAAGGTAACTCTTTATAAGACACTAATCATCCCAGTCCTGCTGTATGGCGCAGAGGCATGGGCTTTGACAAAACCGGATGAGGATGCCCTTGGTTATTTCGAGAGAAAAGTTCTTCGATCGATCTTTGGTCCCGCCTGCATAGACGGTGAGTGGAGGAGAAGGTACAATGCCGAACTATACGGCCTGTACAAGGACATCGACTTAGCCAGAAGGGTTCACATACAGCGACTAAGATGGCTGAGTCATTTAGAGCGGATGGAGCCCAACGTTCCCGCTAAGAAAGTTTTCGAATCCACCCCGGATGGACGACCTCGCGGTAGGTGGCGCAAACAAGTGGAGGGGGACCTCAACCAACTTGGTGTGCGCAACTGGAGGCAGCTGGCTCGTAATCGTGCTAGCTGGAGAGGTTTGTTGGTTGAGGCCCAGGTCTACCCCGGACCGTAGCCCCATCTAAGTAAGTATATGTACATATTTATGTACAAACTATAAAGTCTAGTTATACTGAGCTACATACCAATTACGATCCTTTCCTTTTTTTCCTGAACTATGGAACGTTTTTTTTCGCTGCAGCTTTAAAAACCACAACGTGTTTTTAACAAAATTATTTTTCGTATTAAAGTAAACTAAACCAATCTGCGTTTCGCAAACTACCTAAAATGAAGATCGTCCTTGAGAATAAAACCTGTATGCGAATATGGCAACGGTTTGATGAAGTTCCAACTAAATTCGGTTGATAAGTGCCTATGTACGAGTACCATGCCATTCATAAATTAGCAAAATGATGTAGGCTTACGCTGCAATCGTAACTTTACTCCACAACATACGTAATTAAGAAATTAACAGCCTTGCATAACACAGCCCAAATCTGGTAGTCTTACCTTATCTTTATTGTTGTTGGTATTATAGTAAATATTTATAACTACATAATTTAAGTAAGCAATTATTATTTTGTAAAGTTCTGCCGCATGTATTTGAATGGATGATACAGATGCAAAGTGCAGTGACGCTATATTTATTATTTTATCTCGTTAAATTGCATACAACACTTCCACATAAATAAAACACCTCATGTTTATGTATAAACTATAAATTTACAGTTGAGAGCCAAGTAAATGTTAAGAAAGTGGTCACTGCGGCACTGTTGTTAGTGCGTCGGACCATTGTGCGTGAGCTTCAAATCCCCAAAAATACCAAACAGGCTTCCCACATTCCGCGAATGTCTGGCAAATATTCAAGAGTACTTACTATTATCATAGAATACTGTAGGTCCATTTCGCTTGTGCAAAAAATATTACATGCACTACGCGAATGGTCGAGTGATTAAATCTTAGGAAAAGAATCAATCTGGTTTGTTATTCCCTGCTTATCAGTTAAGACTCCATTAGGTGATCTTGTTGCAGATCTTGTGTCTAGACAGCATGCCGCCAACGACAAAAAGGTTTACATTGCAGGAATCCGCAATCAATTTCGGAAAGTCGAGGGATAACAAGAAACACAATCAGGGTTATCGTGAATAAATTTTCCCTCGGAATTTTTCCCCCGAACAAAAATTTGGTATTTTCAAAAAAGAGGAAATAATTCCGCGGAAAAGAAATAGGTATAATAAATGGCAATTTAGGAGACTTTTCAACGTAATCGCGATATTTAATTTTTCCCCGATGAATTTTTTCCGTATTTTTGAAGATACCTAATTTTTGTTCGGGGGAAAAATTCCGAGGGAAAAGTTATTCGCGATAACCCTGAATGTTTTCTTGTTACATAATGAAGAGGATAAGTATAAGTTAAGAGCATTTAATTATACTCTAAATAGTGCGGAGAGAACTGTGTGTGTCATGTTTAGATAAATTTGCATAATTGATTAATTTTTACAGATACCTACCAACTATTTTGAACCATAAGTTAATGAAGGGTCGAGCATCGAGCATTTGACTGTGTACTAGCTTTTAACTCAAGTTAAATTGCAACTTCAATCTACTATAATCTAGATCTACTATAACGTTTCGTAAGCTTTAAGCAAATTGTGAATTATATTGGACTGTGTGTTTACCTTTCAAGTTTGTTTTCAAACATGAGCTTAATATTTAAGGGTCAGGTACCATTAGTTGTATGTTACAATCATGTCCATTAGGATACCGAAAATAAGTCAATATCTGCTGGATGGAAAATAAGCATTTTATTAAATATTTTGTGTGCTGTTTGGAATGTTTAAGACTAGTAAGTGGATTTTTCCATAGCCTCGATAAACATATAATTTGCTTAAGAGTTATCTGGCTGATTGTCTATTTTCAGAGCTCCACTAGCTTATGCCGGATGTTGACAGTGTATACCATATATGCCGCTATCTCCACATCCATTATGCATATCCCATACAACTGAAGTTTTCAATCCCGCAAAAAAAATATAGCAAAACACTGTTTTTAATTTTAATGCCGTCAGCCATTCGTTAGAAATAAGCAGTAAAGTAGTTAAAATATTTATTCATTTAAAGTAATTGCATACTCGTATGTACAGGCTTACCCACTAATTTTATTTTTAAAGTTATAAACGAATTTGAGGTACCTATTCTTTTTATCTGAAACTTTTTTATAAGTATGTATGTACATCAGAATTTCGAAAAATATATCTGCTTTAATGATCACACTCTACGGCCCTTAGAATATTATAAATAACCCGCTGTCTACAGTTTTATTCTGCAAGCAAGTGAAGTTCCAGAATGCTTCATTCACATACATATGTACATATCTTCCAACTAAAAGGTCAGTTCTTCCAAATTGGGAAAGGCTGGACGAAGATTAGAATTTGGGACTTCCTGTAGTGAACAGCACATGATTCTTTTTTTTTTATTTCTTCAAAAGGAAACTCGAATCCCACAGACCTCAGACTCTCCGGTCCATTGTACTACCAGGCAGGAACCTTTCTTTGGTGCAGTGGTTGGAAAAACTTTGCTCTTATTCGTTTTCCCTTTTATGCTCGGGTGGCTGACGATTGCTGTTCCCCTATTGCCACCCCGCGCACTGGAGCATTACTCTGTATTGCTATTCCAAAGTCAAATCGTTCGCATTCGAGAAGTTGGCACTCTCTTAATTCGATTACCACATGCAAATGTGTCTCTAGTTGCCAACTTCAATTTCGATTCCTTTTCGCAAAATTGGCATTTTGTATTGCGAATCTAACATAAATATCAAAGTCATTCGAATTCGCACCATTTTGTTCGATTGATGTTTTTTTAATGGACGCAGTTTAGTTTTTATTAAACTGTAAGTATTTTATGATCTAGCTTTTGCTTTTAGATTAAAACACAATAAGAAACGATCTTTTTTTTTAAATATATATTGATATACAGTGAAGTCTGGGTAGCGTGAACCCCTAATGCCGTGAATTATTCGCTAGCGTGAACACCCTTTTTTTATAGCGTGAACAGCAAAAACTCGATAACGTGAACAAAAAATTTAGAGAATATGACTTGAACACACACAGTACAATTTTATGTTGTACCTGTAATTTTCCTTTACTGTTAATATTTTATCTCTCAGTGCAGTTGTAGTTATGGTTTCGCGCAAAATGTCTACTGAAAATCCGAAGTTCCTATCTTTAAAGAAAAAGTTGATTGAGAGATTAGAAAAAGGTACACCAAATTTGTCCAGGCAATATGATGATGTGGCTAAATCTACAATTTCGGTCATAAAAAAAAAGAACAGAATCTTCTGTGGTGACCACTATCCAAATCGGTTCCTTGAAAAGACAAACCCTAAAACAGTGTGAGTATCCTCATATGGAACGAGCGCTATATGTTGCACCATTCAAATCTAGCATGGAAAAAAAATTTCGTACAGTTGTCTAAAAACCAACTCTATAATGCTGATGAGTCGGGTTTGTTTTAGATGAACAAACAGACTAGTATTAAGAATTTTTTTTTACAAAGTAATAGAAGTGGAAAACAATGTACCTAGGTATATAAAAATAATAAAAACAAAAGTATTGCCACTTGCATTTACTTGATATTTAAAAATGATTGGATAACGTGAACAATTTGGTTAGTGTGAACAGCCTGTGAAATAATTAGTTCGCGTATATATATTCTTTTTAATTGTGCTACTAAATCATGTTTTGTATAGGGAATCCACCTAAAATGTTAATTAAAACAAGCTCAGTTTGATATTCTTGTCGATTGTATGGTGGCTAATCCAGATTTTTTAAGAAGATATTTAAAGACACCAGACATTGGGAGTAAGTCTGCTAGGAAACCCTTTTGAGTGACGGGTACGGAGATTAATAAAACATACTTTTTTCAGAAAACGAAAATTGGTCTTTATAACATTTTAATGACATTTTTACCTCCTGACTCCCAAATTTTGTAACGATTTTGTTTTCTTACAAAGTGACGGTTAAAATTAGAATCGCGAATCATTTTCGCATATATTTGACTTTAGAATAGTAATACAGAGTGAGAGCCAGAATAGACAATTACGCTAAAGATAATACGAACAAAAGCAGCAGTCTTTTCAAAGTTCAAACAAAAAGCACAACAGAGTGCCAACAGAATTACATATACAAACGTACCTGCCTGTGCCATAATCTGGGAAAACACTATTTTCAATACAAAAACGATTTTAGCAATTTTCAAGATGGGAGGTGAACTCATCCCGCACATCAATAATCAATGTACAAATTGGGCCCTGTGTTGTCTACTAGTAAAAGAAGATTTAATACATTTTATTCACATTTCGTCAGAACAGCTCACAATCAAATAATACCGATATTCAATAGACAAAAACAAAAAAGTGCTTTGAAGCTACATCCACACTAAATCAAATTATGGAGTCAGAATAATAAGCGAAAACTTTTTAGACCCTTTCTTCCTTTCTTCCTATTTTGGTATCGTTTACGTTATAAACTATTTATGTATATGTAGTATTTAGTTTCCTTTTACTTTTTGGATCTCTTTAATCTGGATGATGGCACAAACCAAAGCAAAAAAATGTTGTATGTCGAGGAATTAAATTGAGTTTAAGAAAAATAAATACAACCTATCTATCTATCTGCATAGTATGCAGTTATCATTATCGAGCAAACCCTTCTTTTTATATGATATCTGAAGTTTCCATTTCCTGTGAGCATTGCTATAATACTAATCATTTTTGTATTTATCGCTCAGGGATTTTAGCGACGAATAGAGGGATGAAGGAAAATGCAGTGTTATCATAGTCATAAGCGCGTGTACTGTAACCGTATGCTTATGCTAACATATTATTTATATCTACGTATCTACATAGCGTTTATTTTTCAGCAACTTAATTCAGAATAAGAAAATTATAATCTTACAACTAAAATCCATACCCTATTAGACTGTACTTTTCAATAGTCTAACGGAAGCTTCCCTTCAAATTGAAGGTCACGAGGGCACATACGATGTACGTGTCTAATAAATCCCGAGTCCGTCAATTGAATTGAATCACAAGTGAATAAATAATAACAACAAACAAATGTCATGTCATTACACTTGTCAACTATTATAATGCCACTTCGCCGACAATCAACCAATTAAGCGAAGAACCCAAACAGAAAAGGCGGACTACACGTGAATTTCAAATCATTTTCTATCGTCTTTCCTCACACACTTTGCTAAGTCACTTAGGTATTGACGGTTGCATAAATATCCAAAAACCCAAACGACCCACCAAATATAGTCCAAGTAAACATCGACCACCACCCGGCAAGCCGGCTTAAATACACGAAATGTATCTCAATTGCGAAGCTGATGCTAATCAGTGGCAATCCTCACGATACGAGGAGATCATACACAAAAAAAGAGCAAAATCAAATTTAAATTTAATTTATGTATAAGTAGCTTAAGTGTATTATCAAACCGTCACTGTAGTGTGTTTGTGTACGTTATATCATCAGAGCAAACAGACAATTTTTTTACAATGAATGGAGAGACATGAGCCATTCAATGTCCCCTCAATTCACGATGATGATGGCAATGGTGATGAATCTATGGCTTAAAACTTACACTCACTAGTTTTTTAGGTGATATTTCTCTTACGGATGTTTTGCGTATGCGTCCCCTCTCCTTGTTTGTATCATATAATGCAATTAGCTCTCTGTGATATCACTGCGAGGTATCGTCATTGCTTAACACCAACAAGAGTGGAATGCCTTCATTTGAAAACAGAAATGCAACTGCAATTTACGTTCTCGTTTTTCGGCGCCAAAACTGGATCTTGCGTTGATCTTCACCTACTTACAAAGACGATCGCAGGAGAAAGTGAATACGTTTCGTAACTTTAAATTTAAGTGTCACTTTTTTATAACACATTTTAGTGTTACACCGCTTCTTTTAACTTTTATGACTATTAGGTCAATGTCATAGCAAAGTGTAAATGAACTTTTCACAGGCAAGATACTTGTTTTTTGTTACGGATTAAAGGTAAAACACAGAGCGTGCCGTGCTTGACCTATGGTTTGATTAGACTTGAACTCTTTAATTATGAGAATTAACACATAAAACTGTAGAAACCTAAGATTAAATTCGAACATACGATTCGCGTCTAAGCTGGCTCCCGTTTGGCCATTGTTCCCCCCTTAAACCAGAGACGAATTCGGTTGGAGCGGAAATTGTTTCTACTTCGACGCGCACCGATCGTGGACTGATCACTTGGCTTGCTGCGAATGAAACCCAGAGGCATCAAATGGTCTATCTTTTATTGAAATGGGTGTAATGGGGGAGCGAAGTCTATGTCGCAAACGGCGCACTTTCTGTAGACTGCACAAATTGAGTTTGTGTAGTGATAGTGACCAGCAAAGCGATTCAAATGTTAAGAGCTGTTTAAGTTGAAATATAGACAGCAATATTGTTCGATAAGCTGAATGCCGAATGATAATTTGAGTGGGAGTATACGATAGCAGTTTGAGTGGGTTTGATGGAAACATTTCTTTGTTTAAAGGAACTTTTGTAAGTGGTGCGGTGGTATCTTTTGTATTTGACTAAAAAATAATAAATAATTCATTAACGCGATTTATTAATTATAAAGAAGAGGACAAAGGAAAGAACTATCTGTTTTTGTGATCAGAAATTAGATCTTTCAATTTCCTTAAGAAGAGGACAAAAAGCTATTTAGCTATTTCCTTATATCACCAGAAGTAGCATCTTTTAATTTTCTTTATATCTTTTTTCACTATAGGCTGAATCATCGTCCTCGCTTATCATCATATCCATACACATACTATATGTATGTATACATAAACGTTTATGAAGGCAAGTATTTGCATGCACTTTTACAGATTGTGCATTAATATTTCTGGGATTAGCATTGCATTCAATGTTCTATCTTTATTTAGATTTACTTAAAAGGCACTGTACCTACCCTTAAATGATTGTAGAGTAGACAGCTAATTGCTATTCAACAGGTGTTTTCTACACCTTCAAAGGAATTCAAAGGAATGATCTTTATATTGTTTAAGCGTGAAGCGCTTAGCTTTTTATAATACAATGGGGCAATGGAAAATTGCAAACGTGAATGAACGTCTATGGATCGTTGTACACTCCTAGTAAAGGATGCTGTCTCAGAGGAAGTTTTCTTAGGACCCGAACCTGCGTTGGGTCTCCCTACTCTCTCTTCAGTTATGGCTTTCATTGAAGATTGGGTTTCTCACGAGCATAATTGTGTGCGGGATGACGAATGCACCCAGAAGTCTGTAAGAAATCAGCGGTATTCTTGCCGTCTCTCAACAGAAAAGACTGCAGACAACTTTGGTGTCTTGATAGGCTACTTCGCTTTCGCCAAGCATCTTAATGTGCTAGACTTAAGTGACACTACAGTCGGCGACGCGTGTGGAGAGAGCGACGACACTGCGGAACATTTTCTCTGCCAGTTTCCTGCCTTTGCCCGTGTCAGGTGGCAGATTTTCGGTGCCGATGTGGTTAGTGTTGGTATCGTTAGTTCTTGATCACTGAAGTCCTTGCTTGGCTTCCTTATAAAGACAAGGAAATTGCAATAAAATGGGTAAACAAGGGTTTTGCTCTCTGGTAGTACAATGAACCAGTTACGCCTGAGAGCTCCAGTTGAGCGTTTCATATCCCGACAAAAAAAAAATGATGCTGTTAACATGGTATCAAAAAGTCACTCAACCATATTTTCGGGTGAGAATACAGAAATGAATTCAACAAAACGTTAATTGAAATAGTCTCGACAAATTGAACACATTACATTAGCTCTGTAATTGAAATACAAACGACTAAGATTTTAGCTGGAATTTAACCAAGTAAATGTAGTGATGTAGAGACTGCAATGCAAGAATCGACCTGTCGTGACTTTCAAACCTTGGGCCGGAGTTCATAAACGTAGCTACAAATGCTGGCAGACGCTATAAATGGAAAGAATGACGAGTTGATCGGTATAACAGTGCTGAATGGAAGAACCAATAGCGGTGTGCACGAAGATTGTTAAAGTGATTTGAAACTGAGATGATATAAGGTTTTAGAGAAACTCAAGGAGTGGCGTCCAGATTAATTGAGAGAATTGGTTTATTATTTTGTCGTTGCTTTATGATTCGCAGTATTTCATCCCCGTCAACTTTTTATTATGCCTTCGCGGTAGAGTTGACACAAGCTCTCACAATTGATCAGACTAATTTCTTTCATTAGAAATAAGTATATATTTCTTGAAATCGGAATTTTAACCGTGAACAGTTAGCGTGATAATCGATGACGCTACCACTACAACATTTCTATTGAGTCAAAGAAATTCATTGGTCTCCTTATGATGGATAAGATGTCTTATCGAGAAGTGAAGAAGATAAAGACAAAACTGAAGCCTACATCGAGTATCTGATATGAGAGCCATTGTGAGATAGAAATAGCCACAGAGGTCATTGGTCTACAGAGGTATTATGTGATGGCCTAAAATCGATCGTCAACAACCTGATAGCCGGGAAAGTCCACCATTAACTAAATATTCGCACTACGGCAGATCTCGGAAAAAACCCATGAATATAAAATCGATGAGCACCACCTCTTCATCGATTTGAAAGTAGTCTATGATAGCGTGTATAAAGACCAGTTATACAGAGCAATGTCTAGTCTCGGCATCCCTGCCAAGCTCGTCTGTCTGTGTAGGATGACGATAGAAAACTCTTGCTCCCGCTGGAAAAAGTGCGCCCAGCTTCAAGCAGAGAGTACGGAGGGCCTGTATCGGGAGCTGGAGAAAATATCTTCCCAGGTTGTTGATGCAAACCAGGCTATCCAGGAGCTGCGAAGACACAATATGAACGAGAGCGAAACCATCTTCAAAATAGCCGCCCAAAGAAGGAGGAATGCTCAGGAGATTCGTTCGCCAAAGTTCATTTACGATGCTCATGGCCAGCTTCTTTTGGATGACGATAAAATTCTGCGGATGTGGCGGCAGTATTGCGAAGAACTTTGAACTGTGAAGAAATACCCGACATTACAGTCGAAGAAGTTAGTGAGGCGGTCAAATACTCCAAGAAACGAAAAGCGGGGATCCAGAAACCTATGTACAGATGATCATGGACATGTACGAGGGAGCAAAGACAAGAGTAAGATGCCCCGCTGGAGTAACCGAAGAGTTCCCAATCAAAGTCGGGGTGCACCAGGGAAGCGTCTTAAATCCTTTCCTCTTTATTACAGTCCTTGATTATCTGCTTGAAGGTAAAGTGATGGACCCCAAGGTACATCAGTTATTCTTTGCTGACGATAGAGTCATCATAAGTGAGGATCCTACATCCCTGAAACGAGCACTTGATGTGTGGGTGGACGTTTTGGAGGGAAATAGGTATTGCATTAGTTCAAAAAAGACAGAGTACTTGTGCTGCCCGTTCTCTGATCCACTCAGTCCTATTCCAGACATTTATTTGAATGGAACAGTGCTTCCCAAGTGCGAAAAGTTCAAATATCTGGGATCTATGATCAATAGCAAAGCAACTTGTAATGACGACATCAATCATCGCGTAAGCGAAGGGTGGATGAAGTGGCGAGAAAATTCCGCTATCTTCTGTGATAGAAAAATGCCACCTAAGTTGAAGGGAAGGATCTACACCGCAGTTGTGCGTCCAGCGCTCACATACGGTTCACAATGTGGGACGATGTACAAAACGTATGAGAGTAAATTAACGGCAGCTGAGATGAAGATGCTTCGCATGACAGCAGGAGTGACAAAGGTTGATCGAATAAGAAGTTCGAAGATCCGTGGAAGCTTTCACATCAAGGAAACCATCGTACAAAAAAATAGAGTGCGACCGGCTCAGCTGGTATTGCCACGTTCAAAGAAGAGATCATTTGAACCCCGTTAAAAAGGCAATATTAATGCACGTTCCAAAGACATCGCGATGTAGGAAAGGCAGGCCTATAAACGCCTGGATCAGACAAATGCGACGACATCGGCATTTCATTGGCCTCAGTAACCGAGTGATCCAAAAAGATATTTTCTGAGGTAAAATAGGCGGATCAGTAGAAATGCAGTGAAGTGGGAGGGTTGCGATCCCTTATTTTCAGATCATAACCTCGCTGATAAAAGGAAGAAGAAGAATACTTGAATACTTCACGGTCCCACCTCTCGCGAGCGTCTGACAAACATCCGAGAGTATTGTTGTCTCGAGAAAGCTTCTCAAAACAAATTGCCCTTCGGATACGGCACTAAACTGTAGGTCCATTCCATTCGTGTGGAAAATATAACGCACACAACATGAGTGCTTGCGAAAAGCTTGGACCTGACACTTAAAGAGCTGTTGCGTCAAGTATATATATAATACTTGAAAGAATTGTACGAAACTCAAAAGCCAACACCGGAGGTACAATCTTTTTCAGGTCTGTACAACTACTCGCTTACGCCAATGACATCGACATAGTCGTAAGGACTCAGCGGGCCGTCAGTGGGGCGCTTGCGAGTATTGAGACAAAGACACAAATATAGTTTTGGCGGTCAATGTAGGCAAAACAAAATATATGCTGTCAAGAAGAATACCCAACATCGGCGTCTTGGACAGAACGCCACAATAGACAGATATAATTTCGAGGTAATAAAAGACTTTGTGTACCTAGGCTCTATAGTGTAGTGAGTTCCGCAAATGATACCAGTGGTGAGGTCAACCAAATAACTGCTCTTGCCAATCCCTATGTTTATGAGCTAAGAAGGCAATTGAGTAACAAAGCCCTATCTCGAACTACTAAAGTAACTTTATATAAGACACCAGTCCTGCAGTATGGCGCAGAGGCATAGACTTTATCAAAATCGGATGAGGATGCCCTTGGTTACTTTGAGAGAAAAGTTCTTCGAGGGATCTTTGGTCCCGTCTACGGTACAATGCCGAACTATACGACCTATACAATGACATCGACTTGGAGTTCGCATACAGCGACCTAGATAGCTGGGTTGCATAGAGTGGATGGAACCCAACGTTCCAAACCGGAAAATCTTCGAACTCACCCCAGATGGACCCCGTAGTAGAGGGCGACCTCGAGGTAGGAGGAGGAAGCTGACCCGTACCGGGGCTGGCTGGAGAGGTTTGTTGGTTGAGGCCCAAGTCCATCCCGGACTGTAGCGCCGCCTGAGTAAGTAAGTATGTTCAGCTTCAAATGAATTGTGTAACCTTTCTACTTCCTTTTCAGGCTAAAGGTATAACAATAAGGGCTCTATAAGGGATCCTGTAAAAGTCGCCTTTAGTTGGGTTCACATCTGAACTTTTGCTTTTTTTATGAAGTTCATATAACACTAACCATGTGTCACTTTTAACTACACTAAGATTTAACAATACTAACTGGCGTTACACGATACGTACATATAAAAAATTTAAATAAACGTGGCACATGACTTACTAATCTCTAAACATTTCAATATATGTCTATATTGTATAATAAGTGATAATTGAGTGATAAGATGTTTAGCAAAAGCATTTTTCTCTCTGCTTGCCTAAAAGAAGTCGACACACTCTAGTCGATCATATTCATAGGTATATACAAGTATGTATGTATGTACATAATTGTATCCTGCAGAATAATTAAATGTGTGTTATCTTGCGAGTTAGTGTGATAACAATAAACGCATAATCAGATATCTTATCAGTAAACAACAAAACAACAGTAAACAGAAGTAATAAATAAATACACTAACATCTTACCAACTACAATACCAATAAAAAGAATATCGTCCTTCGAACGTTACTAAAACTTTGAACTATGATATTGGTTCTCTAGTAAGACCTTACATATAAGAAATGAAAAAGATTCGTTTGCTGCTTTTTTTTAAACGATAGTGACGGTTATCTCAGTACTTAAATGCAACTACAATTACAATTAATGATAACCAGCAAATCACCGGCATATTAGTAAGTACTCAAACGGACCATTTACACTTATTTACATGTACACCAGCACCAGCAATCCTTTTTCGGACGTTCTCTACTATTTTTTTTTTATTTGTTACTAACATTGACATGAGGTATTATAATGATTGGACTTTAATTTGCATTCACTTATCTATGAATGAAATAGAATTTAAAATATGGATACTGACAGCATTAAACTAAATGAAACTTTTCGCACTAATACGAATATAAAAACAAATTATAATTCATTACGGTCTCATTTATGAGTAAATAACCGCGTTTAACATAGCCATTATCTCGTTAGGACCACACTGCACATTTTTCATTCACATATTTCACGTTTTGTTTTACATCATTAAAAAAAGCTACCAACACTTTTATAAATATAAAATTATATAAGTTAATAAATTTAAATAAATTCTACATACAAATGCTTACATTTTAAAGCAATCCGTTCGTGTACTGTTCTTAGAGTCGACCCCCAGCCAAAACTGAACTTTAAAATCTAATCGCAATTTTTAGGTACTATTTTTATAGTTTATTACCGAGTAATATTTTTTAGATTAACAAATCTGACCATCTACAATAATACTAGAGATAATCAATATAGATCTTATAAAACTACTGTAACCGTAAATACAATTCATTCTTGGTTTATTGGGGATTGGTTAAAGGTATTATATCATACATATATAATGCGATAATTAATCGCATAGGTTTTATCTCGTATAAGCGTACGACTTATACGTGCGTCTTCATAAATTCTTATTATATCTATTATTATTGACCAAACCTTTTCATAATACAGTTCTTATCAGAATTAATTATGTAATATACGTTAAATGTAATTGCCTAGAATTCAGCTCTTAAATACTTTGAGATTTTCTGACAATAAGTAGGTCCATCGCTCTTAAGCTATCAACTTTTTAGTATTTATAGTTCTACATAACACTTTCCGCCAATCTAGTTGTATTCAAATTTTAGGCAGTCCGAAGTCTAGTGTCAACATATGGTATACTATCCGCATATATGGGTTCAACTCGATAAGGTATCTTAGTTTCGACTTCAATCTATGGACAACAAGTAAGTATTCAGATCAATCTTTTAAGAGTGACCTGTTATTTTTAGGGTATGAGCGCCATGGCGCATTGGTTAATGTGTCGGCGTGCGGTTCAATGTTCGAATCACAGAAAACAGTTATTCCCCAGCTCTCGCTAACATCTAACAAATGTCCGACTTACAAAATAAAAATTGGCAATACGGCACAAAATTGTAGGTCCCTTCCATTCGTGCGGAAAATATAGCGCACACAATACGAGTGGTTACGAGAAGCTTGGCCTAAGCCCTTCATGGGCTATTGCGCCAAATATATATGTATTTGTGTATGTAATAGATAGCGGTTTGGGCTATTATGAAAGCGACCGAGGCGGATGTTTAATTTCTAGTCATTTCTAGTCAAATTCTCAGGAAATTTCTAAGCGATTGTCAAAGTCAAATTGAATTTTCATATTTTGACGACGAAAAATTGCTCAGCAATGTTTTAATAGGTATGTTTTGGTGAGACGTCGCTTCTCAGTGAAACAAGATTTAGCACGGAGTACAACAACAAACAATTACTAGCAACTACTTTAGCTTTTTTCTCCAGTCAAAAGTGACTTGCGATGACCATCAATTTCGGAGGGCGCTAAAAAGAGCTTTTTTATTCAATTTGATTCAAGTTGTATTTCACAAATTTAAGCACAACTTTTTCATACTTCAATTCCAATTCATTCACCAATCTTCAAATAATAAAATAAGCTGTAAGACAGATTGACTGTGAATCGTTTTGTTGAGAAGCTTTTACTTTGCTTTGCATAATTCTCACCAACACACGCCTAATATTGTAATATGGTATTCTTGGTAGAGTTCGTAATAATAAAACCGTGTCTGTGTATTTAAACTGTTTATTTATAAACAACTAACAAATTCACTTTCGCAATAATTCGAAATCATGAAATATCCTTATTCTATTACTCTCAACTTAAACTGTCTTTACAGCATCACTTTCAATCAACATAAAGTTTATTTTCACCACCAATTTTCAAATAATTAACTCTCACAGTAATCGCACTTCTTTAACTCTTTCTCCAATTACAATAGATCGGCTGTATGTGCCCATTTACACCTCACTGTATTTATATCAAAACAGGAACCTCCAGAATATTTTCGAAAATACTAAATCTCCAAACTAATCGAGATTCGACTTTAGGGATGGGTTGTGGAATAAACTGCTGTGGATGACGATTTTATTTCGAGTTCTTTGGGTACATTGCTTGCATAAGGTCTGTTTTTTTTAGAACTTGGGTCGCTCGAATTTTGCTCTAAAATCACTATAAACATTTTTTTTTTAAAACAGAACTCTCTTCAAGTTTTTCTTGGGTAAGGAAAGTGGAGCTGTTAAAACCATATGTGCCGTTTGTAGTTATAATTTATGTTGTATATCACGGAAATAATAGACTCGATTTTTGCCTTGAATTATGTTTAAATTTATCTCAATCATGCAATAAGCTAACGATGCAAATATGAAATTAAGTTTAGAGCGGAAAATAAAATCACATTGGCAAAACACTAGAATGAAAGCACCAATGCGTTTTTTGAGAATGGAAACCTCAGCTTTTTTGACACATCTGGGAGTTGGCAAAAAACCTGTGTCAAACCTTGGACGAATCTAAAATAACAGACCTATTGTGGGATGGTGGTAGGTTGCAGTGATTTAGATACAGATCACTACGCATGAGGTTCCAAGTTCGAATCCCAGAAAATACCAAAAAGTTTTTTCACGGTCCCACCTCTCGCGAGCGTCTGACAAACATCCAAGAGTATTGTTGTCACGAAAAAGCTTCTCAAATCGCCGTTCGGTTTCGGCATTAAACTGTAGGTCTCTTCCATTCGTGTGGAAAATATAACGTATACAACATGATTGGTTGCGAAAAGCTAGGCCCTGGCACTTTAAAGAGCTGTTGCGCCAAATATTTGTATTTGTACATGCGGATTCAGAGTGAAAGCGAAGCGAAGGAGATTTACTACTGGGAAAAACAAAATTCGCGTAATTGGCGACCAGTTCTAATGAACATCATATAATATCAATATAATATCAATAGTTTCATTTTTAAATGAAATGGTACTACATATTTTTTTAAATTAATAATTAGTATTTTGTTACTCCCGATTATATTGTAGCATCCACAGAAGTTCTTTTCGCACCGTAATATCAATTAATAAAATATGGTACGGTAGCACCACAACACCACCCACAGCAGGTCCCTTTATTTCCGCCATTGCCTGATAAAGTTTGTAAAATATGGGTAAACCACTAAGTCTACGTACCTCTAATAGCATGTAAACCACCATCGCGATCAGCGCTGAGCTGATAAGGATTACAAGAAGTCTCATTTTGGAACCAGATGGAAGGCCAATCCTTTCGGAGGCGCTTTTCACAGTCCACCTCTAGAGTTCTCTCGATTAGTCTAGACAGCAATTCACCGGAAATCCGGCATTTTCGAAAATGTTCTGGAGGCTCTTATATTTGATATAAATACACAGAACATCAAATGGACACACACAGTCGATCTAATTGGGGAAAGAGTTAAAGAAGTGAGAGTTAATTATCCGAAAATTGGTGTTCAAAATAAACGACATTTTAATTAAAAGTGATGTTGTAAAGACAGTTTAAGTTGAGTTTGACGAAGAATAAAGATATTCCATAATTTTAAATTATAACAAAAATTAATTTGTTAGTTGTTTGTAAGTAAACTGTTTAAATACACAGAATCGGTTTTATTTTATTTTTTTTATTTTTATTTATATTTATTTAAGCTTAATACAAGCACGAACTCAAAGGTAGCTTAAAACCAACAAAGGGACACTTAACCTAACTTAAATAAAAAATGTATTTTTTTTATTGTGCTGGGCCAAAAGGGCCCACATTATTATTATTACGAACCCCAGCAATAATATTGCGCTTTTTGAATAGAATAATATTATTTACATATTTTTCAAATTAATAATTAGTATCGTTTTCTTTCCGATTATATGTTTAACATGCTCGAGTTATTAATATGGCAGAGAAGATGCATAACTCATTTAGCGTGCCATATAAATTCTTTACAACAAAGTTTCTGTAGCCACTATAGTGCGCAAAATAACTCCAATATATAGGACAAGCATTTCCATTTATATTTAAAAAAATGAAATAAAAACTTCTTGAGTGACACATACTTTTTTTCAGTATGCTGATATGTGGAGTGTATTTAGTAAACACAACTCTCTCCTTTTATTCTTGTTACGGGTTATTCTTTCGTGTGCTGTTAGCTTTGCGGTGCGAAATAAATATAACAGAAAAGAGTTTCAGTCATACGTTTATAGTGATAAATAAAATTTTAAACGGAACATATAGCACAAATTAATTTGAATCGGTATATTACTGAAAACATTTAGTGCGCTTAATTAATTTCTAATCAAATAAAATTTCTTCTTTTTTGCAACCAAAAGAAAATACCTAGGGGAAAAGAACTGTCCGTGGACGAGGGGCTAACAATTTTAAATTTAAAAAAAAATAATAGTTTTAACCATTAGAGAAATAGAGGAAGAAGTACATCCAAATAAAGATTTTATTTAAAATTTCCTAAAAGATACTTATAATTATGAGAAACAAGGGAGATCTGGTCATCCACCAAAATTTGGCAACAGAATTAAGAGGTAAATAAAATAATAAATAAATACTTAGCGGCTAACGAGAAAATCAGATCTTCCCGTATTAGGTTTCAGTTATCTCTGCCAGTAACAATAAGAAGAATCCATAAACTTTTAAAGAAGAGCGAGTTCATTGTATATAAAAGGCGCTTGCACGACATCTAAGCTGCTCGGGCGACATAAGGAGGCCAGATTAAGTTATGTCGAAAACATCAGTTTTGGATGATAAAATGGCAATACGTCATCTTCAGTGATGACAAAAAATGTAATCTTCATGGTCCTGATAGAGCACAGAAGATATACGCCGATAGCGTGAAACTTGGCACTCGAGAAACTTCCTAAGAGGTTTTGGGTGCAGTGGAAAGACTCCTACTTGCATTGTTTCCCATGAAATGAATTCGGAGATATACGAGTATGTAGAATTGATGGGCAGTGTTTTTGTTGATTCTCAAAATGCAATACAAAATATATACTGGACGTTTCAGCACGATAACGCAGCCATACACTCCTCGGCTTACACAAATAGCTTTTAAGGGTTGCGTAATATCCCTAGTCTTCGTTAGCCTGCAGTTATTCCTGACTTAAACTCCATAGAGAACCTAAGGGGCCTATTTTCGAAAAGGGTTTACTCAGTTGGACTCTAGTTTGAATCACTTTTGTAGCTAAAAACCGCTATTCAGGAAGAATGACTAAAATTGGTATATCCACACCAGAGAACTGTTGTAAATAGCTTGTTTTATGAGCTACTCGAAATATTCACTGCCTTCATACACATTCACATTCGTTCCAAGAAATGGTTAGCTACCCTCACATTTTATTGCCTCTCATATTATGAATCTCAAACTAGCTCACATTGTTTTGAATAAGGCAATAAATATTTCAAGTGGCTCGTGCGATCTTCTATGGGCATACTTGTTATACAAACAATCATATGAAATGAACAAAACAAAACAGAAGCTCTTTTTCAATTTTGAAGAATCATAAAATGTAATTGTAGCATTAATTATGCGACCATAATATGTATCCTGAAAATTCTACACTTATTCAATACGAGTTACTTAAAACCATTTGAAGGCTTGTGAATCACATATACATTTGTGAATACTCTGATTGAATGAATACTTTGAGTGCGAGCCTACTATGCATTCCGAGAGTATTTGAAGTCAATATAATGTGCATTCGTATTTTCATTGTTGAGCAAAGTGAACTTTGTTATCATTTCTTATATGATTCATACTTGCGTATTTTCTGTGTGCGTGAGACTGTGAACGGCTCATGTTTTAGCGAATGATTCACAACTGTAAATGCGTAGATTCATGCAGTTCTCTGATCGTTCAACTTTAATCATCTCAATGCCTCGTCGCTTAGTAAGACTTTCAGAAAAAAAGCAAGAGGAAAAATTCGAATTAAATACTAACAGCAGAATTAACTTTTAAATTCTTGTCTGCTATACTTATTTCATTTAGAGTTATACAAAATATAGGTTTTTTATAAAAGCACAACTTATTTTTTAATAATTTGTATTTTTTTTTAAGCGTATAATTCAAATGAAATAAAGTCCTTTAATCAATATTAAAAACGTTTTTTTTATAGGTTTTTTGCTTGACCGCTATATATTTATTTCGCGCACTGTATTTACTATTACCTTCCGCACTGCCTTTCCTTGCCCAACACCGCCATCTACATCAGACAATTTATAACCCAATTGATAAGAATAAATCTGACAGTTAGAATAAAGAAAAACATGAAGTTTCCATATGATTGACATTAATTGGATCTCATCTCCCGACCAAAATACTGCAAAAACTACTAACCCGGCCAGAAAATCCCGCGGTCATTGCTCCTCAGAGCAGTTGGAACATACCGATTGGTATTCCTATTCAAATTCGATGTCAAATAGCGCACGTCATCCATAGCTCCCCATCATCACGTACTCAGCTCATCTATCCGGTTGCACCCGCAAGGTGATAACTATTTTTAGAACGCAAATTCTTTTCTCCGACTTCCACCCTTAGTCCATTTACCCCCGTCTAAAGCGTGTCCTCATTTCAGTGCCAACACTCGTCCAAGTAAACAAGTAGAACATGCTGCCAACCACTATATTTCGTCAGATGTACCGGCCCGGCATGTGTAAGGGTCTGACAGACCTCTTGCGCACCACCCGCGAGGGTACCTGTCTGAATCGCTATGCTGCTGCCACTGGGCTGCTGAAGACATCGTTCCTGGATTACCAACGATGGGACATTGTTTCGCTGCGGCTGTACGCCGATTCGAAGAAGCAATCCTTCCATCTGCGGACAATCAAAAGCCGTGACCTCATACAAAATGTCATCGAGAAGAAACGTGAGAGCTTTATCGAGCGCAAGAATGTGCTGGTCAAGGATATTCGCAAGACCAAGTCCAAGGTGCAGGAGAGGGTACGCGAAAAGATGGAGGAAGTCATCGAGCGGGAGAACATCATGACCATACCGAATCTGCTGACGGTGGGACGGGCATTTCTCGCTCCATACATCGGGTATGTGATTGTCGATGGAGATTTCAGTTTGGCAATAGGTTTGCTAGTCGTTGCTGGAGTCACTGATTTGGTGAATAAGAGGCTTTGGCGTTGGCGACGAAATAATGAATAATTTCAAGTTCGTTACAGCTAGACGGACAGATTGCTCGCCATTGGCCAACTCAGGCCAGCAAGGCTGGCTCGTTTTTGGACCCAATGGCTGACAAGCTGTTGATTGGATCACTTGTGATATCGATGGGCTACTGCGACCTGATGCCATTGTGGTTGGCCGGGACTATTCTGTTTCGTGATGTCTTCCTGCTAGGAGCAGGTTTTGTTATTCGTTATATCAGCCTGCCGCCGCCGGTAAGTTAGTTAATTTTTTAATTACAGCTGTAACTTAATCGTTTTGCGCAAAGGCATATTCTCTCTCTTGAAACTAAGGAAAAAGTTAAGCGCTTGCTAGAATCTATTCGAACCTCAAATTTTTAGAGGAAATCGACATAAGTTCATATATTTTCATGTTCGTTAACTACCCTATAATTGCATTATCGCAGAATCATGCGTTTGCAGCACGGCGAGAATGATGCAATTGGCCCATTCAATGAATTAATGGTGACTGATCCAAATTCAGCGGAACTGCTGAACGTGTCTGAGGGATTTCCATGATAATTGTTAGGTTTTGCCGGTCTCGTAGGAATTATTTTATAGCTAGTGTTTGTATGTTTTGAGTGCAATTAAATGTCCTATGAGTGTACTCGTAGCTTGGATTCCTGTCTTATAACCTAATGATTATCGTGCATTGCACGGCTGGGTCGCACGCACTTGCGTCTACATACAGTGTTTTCCACTAATATAGCGTCACTGCGATCCTTCAAATATCTTTATAAACATGTCATTTGCTAACACGTTCTTTGAGCCCACCCAAATGAGACAAGGCAGTCATACGCTTACTCCACTGTTTCAAAAATACTGAAAAACTAATAAAATCATCAAAAGTCTTATTTTCTTGTTGAAAAAATAACCAAAAATAGTGTATCCCGAAGAAGAGTACTGCACCCTACCACTGCAATAGAAATGGTTATAGTAAGTTTAATATTTAAAATAGACATTAGTATCGTGGGGTATTGCATCATAATAAAGCCTAATTGTAGATAGATACAAATAAATCTGCGATACACGCCCAGAGTTCTACCTGAGTCTTGGAACTTACAGATCTTATATATTAATACGTGAACACGAAATTTATCGTACGTTTTTTTTAGTATTTATTATAAAAGGAGGGGATGAAACTTATATCATTCGAAAGGTACTATGCCATAGATGTGCAGAAAAGAAAAATAATGCTTGTTTATTTTCCCTCGGTCGAATTTCGATCATACGGTATACTAGTATTTATTAACAGTTGAAGTTCAAGTAAGGGTTACAAATTAAGAGTGATGAAGGTTTCCCAGTACATGGAACCTTAAAAAATAAATGTGTAAATAAATAAATATTTGGCGCAACAGCTCAAGTGCCTGGGCATCTTCTCGCAACCACTCATGTTCTGTGCGTTATATTTATTATTTTTACACAAATGGAAGGGACCTACAGTTTAGTTGCGTATCCGAAGAGCAATTTGTTTGTGAGAAAGCTTTCTCGTGACAACAATACTCTTGGATGTTTGTCAGACGTTCGCAAGAGGTGGGACCGTGAAATGTTTATTTATTTTTTATTTTTTATTTTCTGGGATTCGAATAATAGAACCTCAGGCTCAGTGATCCGACACACTAAACACTTGCGCCACGGCGCCCATATATGGAACCTTGGGGTTTCCGAAATAGTCCACTTACATTTTTTGTTTAAGTTTAGCACAGAAAAATCGATTTGGGATGACATCCACTGTGACGACTTAAAAAACGAAGAACAAATTTTATCCAAACAGACGGTAAAATAATAGCTTTCACGGATCTTAGAACTTCTTATTAGATCAAGCTTTTTCACTTGTGCTGTCATGCCAAGCATCTTCATTTCAGCTGTCGTTAATTTACTCTCATGCTCTTTGTAGATTGTCCAACATTGTGAACCGAATGTGGGTGCTGGATGCACAACCGCGGAGTAGAGCCTTCCTTTTCGGCTTAAGGCGATTTTTCGGTCGCTGAAGATAGCGAAGTTTTCCCACCACTTCACCCACCGTACGCTTACGCGATGATTGATTTCGTCATAAAAGCTTGCTTTGCTATTGATCATAAATCCTAGATATTTGAACTTTTCGCACTTGTAATTTAAAAATAAATGTCTGAATTAGATAACGGGCAGCACAAGTACACTGTCTTTTTTGGACTAATGTGGTAGCCCTTTCCTTCCAAAATGTCTACTTAAGATGGCTCCATCGTCAGCAAAGAATAACTGGTGCACATTGGGGTCCCTCACTTTACACAGACTGCAATATAGAGCAAAAGGCTTAAGATGTTTCCCTGGTGTTTGATTGAGAACTCTTCGGTTGCTCCTGCGGGGCATCTTACTCTTGTCTTTGTTCCCTCGTGTATGTACATGATCATCTGCACATAGGTTTCTGGAATACCTCCTTGTCTTAGTGCCATCCATATCAAATCTCATGGTAAAATAGTAGGACTAAGGTTTAAAAAGTTTATTCTTTATAACGGAGCCGTTGAACTTAGATTTAAACTGTTTATTAACACAAACTAATGCTGAAAAGTATACTGTCAACATAATTTTTTGATACATCTGTGGCACCATAGGCGAGAAGAATGTGCTACGGTTTGGGGAGCAGCTTCGTTCTATGGAATTATTGAATTGATTTTCAAACCTTAAAAATTGGACAAGCGAGCAGAATGTGAGATTACTACAGTAGGTACCATACTCACCGAATCTTTATATAATAGAAAATGTATGGGAATGGTTAATTTGTAAGGTTTATGAGCAATTCCCTTATTACTGCAATTTAAATAGCATGGAAAGAAAGATACTACTAAAAGGAACTCCATATTTTCATCGCTTAAACAACGGAGGTGGTAATAAAATCAACGACAGCTGATAATATAACAACTTTACTTTATCCCACCGAACGATTTCCTGTAATAAGAACAGGTCTACCTATTCAGATAATACATTTATATGTACGTTTTTTGAACAGACTATTCTATCGAGTAACAAAGAGCGAACTTATCTTTTACGAACCTTCTTAAGAGACAATTGATGGAAATACATTGAAAATATCGGACCTACTTATTCAATTGACGCGGAGTGTATGTTTTCTTCATATGCTTATTATTCTGATTTGAAATAAAAAATCGTATGTCTGTCTATCTGTTTGCCTTCGCGACAGTGTTGTAATCATAGGTGATATGAACATTTTGAAAGTTGGCAATAAAATGTTCTAGCTAGAACGACAATTGTTGAGCTATTCTCTAATGGTAATCACAAAATTGATCAATATTTTCGAGATCGAAATAGTTATAGGTGTAAGTAAAACAATCAACGGTGCACATACAGTAAAGCCTTTCTGATATAAAAGGCAACTTTCGGTTTTGGGGATTAGGCAAAGAAAAAAACCTCTGCATGCTGTTAAACATTAGGATTCTGGAACATAAGATCACTCCTCGCCCGCGGAGAAGAAGTTTCCCAAAATGTTATATTCCTCCATGCTATAACGTGATTTCATGCCGTACAATTGTCTTTCCCTACTCTGGGAACTAGCTGAAGGCGCTCGCGAATTTGGCATACGGCTGATAGCTTGTACAAATTTTGCTGATGTGAATGACATCAAATGGTCGAAAGAAAAATACTGCGAATCATAAGCAAGAACAAAGTAATAAAACAATTCTCCACAGTTGACTATCTCTGGAGAATTTGCTGTGTCTATCCTCAGGGACCTGGAAACAAATTGAAGAGTGTACGTATTTCATTTAAAGGTTAAATTTCAGTACCCTTGACAGAAAAATAATTTAAATTGAACTGCAACTCAGCACTTCATAAAGAGCTATTAAGCACGAAAAAAGTAACCGCATCAACGCTCTTGCTTCACAAGCTAATGAAGTAAAACAAAAAATATGTGACTGTAGCACCATTTACTGGTACAAATAAAGTGTCAGAGCTCCAAACAGAACACACTGATCTCGGATGAGGCTTATTTCAGTCACTGACAGGAGCATTTCCCAACTACACACGAGCTAAAGACGAAGATATGGTCAAAGTCAAATGATTGTATGATCTATAGAAAATGAGAACGACTCAACTTCGCCAATTGGAGATCTTATAGAATCCTGCTCAAAGTCGTCAAAATCACCACTGAAACATTAAAAAAAGCCCCTGGAACTACCAGTTTAGAAGTGAATTGAACATGGAGGCCTTAATGAAGAGACCAATTAACTAAGACACTGAAAGCAACATGACAATCAAATGAACAGGTAAATTGAAAGCGTAAAGGCACAAATGCTCTTGGTTGTTCGTCTGTCTGACAGCGCCTCTAGCTCCCTAACTATACCATATATGCTACAAACATTATTTTACACAGATTATGTGGAACTTTTAAAACATAGCTGGTGTAATTTCTCAAGCAATTGGTATTTTTCAGGTTAATCACGTATAAGTACAAGAAAGTGATATATCGTTTGTTTTTGGGGAAAATACTTTTAAAACATGTTTACCTTCTGGAGAGGCTTGTTGAATGTTAAGTTGCCTTAAATTGTGTTAATACGTTATAGTTGATTCTTCTTCTTCCTTTTATCAGCGAGGTTATGATCCGAAAATAAGGGATCATAACCCTCCCACTTCACTGCATTTCTACTGATCCGCCTGTGGGGTTCACCTAATAAGTTATATATAATACGTTATAGTTGATTTCATCTGCGGAAATGAAGCATGCATTTCAAATTTATAAAGAGAATGCTGAACTTTATTATTGCATTTGTGCCGGGGACAAGTATGACTTTCGGCTTGTGGAACACTACCAATCGCTGTTTTAACAAAACATTCAATGATAGCTCAGTTGGTGGAGCACAGGTAGCTAGGACCATAAATATCGCAGGCTCGGTCCTTACATACATACATATTTGGCGCAACAGGCCATGAAGGGTCTAGGCCTAGCTTTTCGAAAACCGTTTGTTTTGTGCCGCATCCGAAGGGCAATTTTTATTTTGTTTTTAAGAAACTATTTCGTGACAACAATGCTCTCGGATGTTTGTCAAACGTTCGCGAGAGGTGAGCCCATTAAAAAACTTTTGGTGCTTTCTGGGATTTAAACATGAAACCTCACGCACAGTGATCCGACACACTAACCACTGCGTCCGGTCCTTGCCTCTGGATAAACTGTCTTTTTCTTGGCCCAATTCTCCAAAGATACATTCTTTACATAAAGAAAAGAAAAAATAACACTGCGAACACTTCTAGATATGTCCCAATGCTGCAGTCTTAATAAATATTTTCTAATCAATTTCAGAAAACCTTGTCTCGTTATTTTGATGCCACACATGTAACTGCCCAACTGGAACCCACATTGATAAGCAAAGTAAACACCTTCGTTCAGCTCACTGCCATCGGGTTGAGCTTAGGTGCTCCTGTTTGGAACTATCTCGGTAAGTCATCTTTTTACACAAAACATGCTTTCAATTTATGCACTTTTTTTTTCAAAGACCACTCGCTACTTCATGGACTATGGTATCTAACCGGCGCAACAACTGTAGCTGCCGCCCTCAGTTATATCCTCAACAAAAACACCTATAAAATTCTGAAGAAGCGAACATGAACCCCCGCTGCGTTCCAGTGCACTTAGATTTTAAGATTCAACGAAGCGGGTAACCAGCAATAATCTTATTGTTTTTATTTTAGGTTGGCTTTTTCCTTCAGTTGACGAGAATTTTCATAGACGCTGTAAAATAAAATTTATATATATATATGACTGAAACGAGCGACTTTTGCTACAAAGTCAATCTTTATTTCCTAATATTACGTGGCGGCGATGTATTTGTCGGTCTTGTACATTTCGTATGCAAACTCTTCTTGGTGGCCGGGGTCGAATTCCAAGCCAACATAGCTGATTTCTAAGCTGAAAGGGCCATCGTGGCCGGCCCTAGCGCCGACTGAGAAACCCAGATGTGTGACACGGTTTAGTACAATGGCGCTTTGCCGGTCCTGCACGCGACCTTTCGATGCGAAGAAGAACTTCGAAAAGGGTATCTGCGATGGGAATCTATTTGAATTTACTAAAAAGGAAAGAAGTTTGTATTTACCAACCCTAACGGTCTGCCAGTGGGGGCCACCTCGGGTGTAAAGCACATAGTGGTAGACATCGTTCCAGAGAAGATCAAAATATCCCTCAGTGTGTAGATTTATTAGGTATGAGCGACCGTCGCCTCTCACCTTGAGGACCAGTATATTGTATTGCGTCCAGTCGTAGGTCGATTCCCGTTTGAATGATCTCTGCAAAGCGGATGCACTACAAGAAACAGACATTCTGAACTGTACCTCTTACCCTGACTCTCTTGGTGCGGATGTTGGCGTAACCAGTCCTCTTGATTTTTCCGTCTTTGAGAAAGTCCCCGCTGACATAACCATGAAACAGGCCAGCATTAGCATCGCTTATCTCCAGTTTCGCTGTGCTTTTTCCTTCACTATGGTCATTGTCAGTGGTGATAACCCACTTGTTGAGGTCCTCCTCACTCTTGAATTGAAACACAACATCAGTCTCGCCTAGAAAACCAAAGGAAAATATTATTTAACGAGCATTTCGTAAGATTTCGCGACACGAACCAGGACGAAAGATTAGAATCGGGTCACTCTCCAACTTCTCCTTCATTTCCTGCTTCCATAGGGCTATTTCTTGTTTAAGTTCTTTCATTCCGTCCAGGATGAGCTGCTTCTTCGACGGCAGTGGGAGTTCTTTGCGATAGCCGCCTTTCTTTTCCCTTTCCCAGAACTCCGCAAGGACGGGTGTTGTGTGAAATGCATTGCTGGTTCTTGTGGCAGCAGGGGGAAGTGATTTTTGTACACAGTACGTGAAACGTGAAGTACACGTTCTGCTTTGTAAAATATTTCGTGCTAAACTGTTCATATTTTAATCAAAATCTATGCATTTTGCATTTTTTTAAGAAAAATTCCATGCAGAAAGAAAATGTTATGAGACCGGGTGACAGACAGTTCACCCGCAGTAGACCAAAGTGTCAAACGGAGGAATCTGTCGACCTCGTTCAGGTGACTAGAATACCAGCATCAAAGAGACACATTAAGCCAGAGACACATTACTGACCATTCACGTATTAATATATGGACTGCTAGTGAAATGCCACTTTCATGCCTATGTCTGCAGAGAAATATGTTCCAACACCACTAATCTGTTGCAAACACAATCTGTATTGTGAATCACAGCTAACCACATAGCACATTATTCTTTTTTTAGTTAGAGTTATAATTTATTCCACAATTAAAAGTTTCCGGGTTATTTTTCCACAATCAAAACACAGAACAACAAAACTTTTTTTTTTCCATTCGCTAGCGAACCGTCAAACAAAGTACCAGTTTCCAATTTTTCCCGCCGTGAAACAAAAGAGCTAGTGATGTTGGAACATACGTGAAGTTGGGCATTTCCATATACGCATACGTCAAGATTCAATGTTACTGACGATTGGAAAAGTTGTCCGGCGATACCTGGAGAGATAAAAGAAAAGAGAAATAATCCCGTAGAAATTTGACGGCTACCAAATCTATGTGAAGTGAGAAACAATTGAAATAAGTGCAAAGTAAATTAACTAGTTTATGAATAAAAAGTGATTGAATGTTTAAAAACATGGTCAGATAGACAAATTGAGTCACATTGATGAATGCCAAAAGGCGAGGATTTATCACATATTATTTTTTGATTAGCATAATCTGAGAACAAAATAGCACTCACACGAAGCCAAATCCTTTTTACAATAACCACTTAAAATATCCGCTAAAAGAGTTTTGATTATTTTCACATAAGATAGTGCGTAATGTTTAAACTTTATTTCGGTACTTTTTCTTTCACTAAACAATTACAAGAGCCCTTTTCTTTCATTATTTACTTTTGTCCCAATGCATTTTCTATACGATTGTGTCTGAGCTTTCGAATTCGATGGTACTAACTCATTTCTAAGCATCGCCACCAGAAGTTTGCTTCTAACTGTCAATTGCGTTGGATTGTGAAAACGATGCAATTCCTTTGCAACTATCGTTCTTCCATCTTAACCAGCATCGGATGAATACATTCTTCCGGAAGTATTATACAAATATATTTAAGTGTATAGGGAAACGAAAATGGCAAAAATTAACTTTAATTAAAAGCTCTAACCATTTAATTTGTCATATTCGGATATTGTTGAATTTCAATTCAGTTGCTTAATATAGATATCTAACTGGTAGACCACAATGATGTCGCTGTCGCAGTCGTAGTCGCTGTCACTTCAGTGTGCGGACACTTTTCAGCGCGACAAATTGCCCAACTTTATACGACTACGTCTACGAGTACGAATACAACCACGACAGCGACTTATTGTATTCACTTTTATTCATTTGTGTGTTTTTCAGCTTTGACAAGACGTACGAACGTGACTACGAATACGACGGTGACACCATTGTGTTCTACAAGTAAGATCGGTTATATGATTATAAATTAATTTTCATTTACGAATATAAAATTCAAATTTTCAAAGCAAAAATGAAATATATCGTTTTCGCTCCAAGCAGAAACGAATGGAATATATTTTGTTTTTGGTCCCTGACCAGAACCATTTCCAACACGCCGCAAATATGTGCATATTATTTTACAAGGCATACATAGTATACCACAGCATGGCACGCCGATGGATTTAATTTAGTTTTGGTCCGTATTCTAAATATAAACTATTGACCTGTGCATGGACAGAACTAAGAACTCATCATTATTTAACCTTCTACTTATTACTTTCAGCCAGCAAAAACTTCGAAATAAAACAGAAATGATTTGTGAAGAGAAAATTTTCGAATCCTCCACTTGTGTTTCCTGTGAGTATTACCTAGTCCAATTTATCTTTTAAAACCCTTTTGGGCACATTTTTATTGAGATTTTGCTATAAAAATTGGATTTAAAGGTTGAAGTCCTTAGTTAATTTCTTCGAAAAAGTAAATAAGTTCTACGCTAGGTCGAAACACGAATTTTGACATTTAAATTACGTGGGATTGCTTTAAGCCGCGAATATATGATTAAATTTAATTTAGTAGCTACACTATTACGTTTCGCGAAACGAAAACTACTTGATAAGTCGAATACTTAGTTGTAGTAAAAATAAAAACAAGTCTGCTTTGAAGGGAGGTTTTTTAGTGGGTAAGAATCCCACACTACTATGAGCACGCGCTGTCGATCCTCATAGTGTCTTGTTGAAGATTTTCACCTACCCTCGGAAAAAAAAAAAAAAAAAAAACTATTACGTTTCCTTGCATGTTGAATATAAATCACATACATAAGCCTTGGTGAAAGAATGTTTACTTAATATTACTGTTGTTTCCTTTGAAGTTTAAAAAACGTGATCAGTCTGATTGAAAATTGTTATTTCAATGCGTTACTATAGCCATATCTATTGGTGTGTGAGAGTGTGGCTAGTCATGTCATGACTGAGTGCAATGAATGTAAAATGTGGCTTATCATTTTATTACAATAAGCCTTTCAATTGTAAAAATATATGCAGCTGCAGAGCCGGTTAAATTCACATGTCTAAAATGTTAATTTGATTACTACGACTACGATTACTACGATTTAGCCACTATCTAAAATCTAACACCCGACTGATACACTGTCAAGTTCTTTATAATCACATTTTTCTATTTAAAGACATTGATGATTTTTTAATATGAACATCCTTTAAAGTTTGGACTAGGCCTATTAGTCTAATCTTAGGGAGTATTTACATATACGACTATTATAATCGATGTAGAGTGTGAATCGAGTCCATTTCTATGACATCAAAGCTTCTATGTTAGTCATAAGCTGAATGATTATTCCTGAAGGCATATGTATTGTACATATTTTCAGATTTTGAAGAACTGACTCTGAAATCAAATTCCTTCCACCTGTGTTTTCATAACGCTGGGCGTCGAAAATATTTTTAAGTTTGCGAGTTGGAAACATATACACAACTACTTCAGATAATGAATAATGACAAAGGAGAAAGATCAAGAGGTCATAGGAGGGGTACAATATGGATCGGCAATGGTGCTGTGAAATATCATGTTCGAAGGCATTCATCGGGCAGAAATACCATGCAGGCTAAAATCATGAGATTTGACGATGACATCGCAATAGTTATAGCTGCAAAAGTTTGTGCGGATAAAACAGAGTGCTTCACAAGCTTAAGAGTGTGACATCACCGCTCGCAGACAAGGAGAGTTTTATAAATCGCAGTACTGGCTACCAAGAACGTATGCTAATGAGTGGTTTTTGTGCCGTAAGAATCCTTAATAGTATCTTTAGAAAATTTAAACTTTGAACGGTCTAGCGCAAAAAAAAAACAACATGTGCTAGAATTTATCTTGCAAAAGTTATAAGATAATAGGTATATCGTCGAAGATCCAATTAAAGTTTAGAATGCAAACGACATTCCACCAAAAAGGTGGTACGTGCCCATAAACAATCCCTAAATCAGCAGGACTCAATTATTATATATATAAGCAACGAACAGGTAAACCTAGCCGCATTGTAAAATATTAATCGAAAAAAGACATCTTGTTTGGACTGCCTGATGAGTGGGGCAATGGTGATTTTGAGCGATATGTGAATATTTATATGCAATGCAGATATAAGAAATTGAACATTGATCCCTTCGCAAAAATATTTGTTAAACCGGAGAACAACTAGCCTTCAGTAAGAGTATTGTAAATAAAATCAAATTAAAGAATAAAAGAAGTTTAGGTAAGTATTATACAACAAAACTTTAACTATGAAGCTTTTCAAATTGTTTCATTCAAGCTTATTCCATTTTGCACCCGAGCCTATAATAGTTGAATTTTTTTTAATGCCATTAATTCACTTGACTTCGATAAGTTTTTTGCACACGTTCTATTTAACTTAATGAAAATATTCCATTGGGTTTAATTTTCAGGTAGATACAGAGCTAGTACTCAGATTGCTTCAGGCGTATGGCATGAAATATACGTTCCTTGCTTGTTGCTATCACCACTTCAAACAAAAGAGGAAAGTAAAAACCAAAGTCTATAACTACATGATTTCTACAAATATAAAGAAAAACCAACAATATAGCAGAGTTCTCTTATCAATCTTAAAATTGATCATAAAATAATAATGCAGAACTTATTGATTGTACTCGCAGTACCATATAAGTTTTACTTGATAGATGCATGTTTGATTACTATCTATTCTAGTAGAAACATTAAATTTAATTTCAGGGTCCATGGAAAAAATATTTCACTTAATCGACCACGGCAGATATCTACATATGTATGTACCTGTAATCTTACAGAAACTTGATAAAGACTTGTACTTTTAGTAATATCAACGGACTGATAAGACACAACGCTGGGTTCCCCTGGCACTGCGATTAACACACTGGATTGTCTGATAATTTTGTATTTCATTTATAAAAAAGGTTCTGTATAGTAATTTAATTCAGTCGTGAAGAAGATACGCTGCCAGTGCAGTTGAAACGGTAGATCGCTTTTAAGTTACAGTATTTTTTTTTTTTAATTACTTATCGGTTAATTAAAAAATGGATCACGATCATGATCACGGTGGCGGTGCAGAGTCTTCAGATTCCAGGACTTGCCCAATGATTATGACGGTGAGTTGAAAGCTCAGGAAATTTATTTTTGTGGAAGTGAATATCTGAATATCTTTTCATACCTTTATCCGATAAAAAGATAATGCTGTGTGTTTTATAGCAGTGGAAGATATTAAGGAATTTAAAGTTTGTTTGTCATCTTCTAAACTGATTACGTTTCCATTATCTCGATTTATATCTAGTGAAAGAGCAGAGTTGATATGAGTATGCCAAATATGCATATTTTTAATCTCAAAGATAGTTCAATTGATAAACAAAGTTTGTTGAACTAAGCACATGCCTATTCTTTTTATTAATATCGCTGCAACCTCTTGTTACTATTGTGTAGTTCTAAAATATTTTTGATCTGTATCCTGGAATAAAATATGGACCGGACTGCCTTTATTTGCCGAAATATTTATTATCCAGGACCTAAATTTTATCTTTCAGCTTATAGAAATATGGGTATCTTCTTTGTTTTAGACTAATATATAATAAAAAATATTTGTGGCCTCAAGCGATAACCGCTTAAGTCGAGTTATGACGGATTTTACTTAAGGATACCAAATATCCAATATTCGAAGTTTATGTCATATATTTTTTACTTTTCTCTCTGCAGTGGTTACCGAGTTATAAGCAAAGAAAGAAGACCAATATAGTAAAATCCCATACGTTTTTGAGAAAAAGAAAAATTTCAAACTCGTTTTCTGAGAAACTGTGAAAATCGACTTAAGCGGTTATTGCCTGAGGCCACAGATATAAAAATAAAATAAATATTTGGCGCAACAGCTCTTTAAAGTGCCAGGGCCTAGCTTCTCGAAACCACTCATGTTGTGTGCGTTATATTTTTCACACGAATGGAAGGGACCTACAGTTTTAATGCCGACTCCGAACGGCAATTTGAGAAGCTTTTTCGTGACAACAATACTCTCGGATGTTTGTCAGACGCTCGCGAGAGGTGGGACCGTGAAAAAACTTATTGGTGTTGTCTGGGATTCGAACATGGAACCTCATGCGTAGTGATCCGACACACTAACCACTTACGCCACGGCGCCCACAGATATGTACCATAAAAAAATCGTTTAATTTTTTCATTCAATCAAATACAAGGAGAGTGTCTTATCTATGATCAAAATATATGATCTTGTCAAATATTATGAAAGTTGGCTGGCTACACACAGTAATATTTCTTTGATTAAAAACTTATAGAAGCCTTGAATATTCTGAAAAAAAATATTTTTTTCGAAGGCCCTGTGTGCAATCCACTCTTATTTTCCTTGGTCATGTTTTTTTTATACTTTGCGCGCACTCAGGGGATTATGAATACCCTAGATACCTACTTAGATAGAGAGAGAGAAAGATTTGGTGTAGTGGTTTGAAACAGTTATTTATGTTTCAGAAAAACGCCGGGGCGTCCAGATAATTGGGAAGATTTTTGGTTATCTTTGTCTTTGCTAATTTCTATTCTAATTATCATACTTGTATGTTACATATTCGCAACAAACTCCACTTGAAATCTGGAAAGCCGCTTTATAGTCTTATAACACCTTTTCACTATCCTACTGTAGTAGATGTAAAAAATATAAAAAATTATGATTTACTTAATAAAGTCTGACCGTAACCAGAATGCATTTTTTCTGTTAATGTGCTGGCAGATCATTGTGCAAGATGGCGGACATGCACAAAGCGTAATCTGTTGTACTTGACTCATGCTCAATACTAGTATCCAATATATAACAAACTATTGTCTTCTTTCTTTCCACTGTTTTACCATATTTTCCGGGCTCCAACTAGATTAAGTCTCCTTTCTCAGGGAGATTGACAATCATAGCTTTCGGAAATATCGTTAGCCTGTCATCAACCATTTCTTCAAATTAATGCAAGGTGGTATGAGGACCATGGAAATATTGGGGCCTGAATCTTCTCCATACAGCTGGGAGACCTTCGATGCGTGCCTTAAATTCTCTAAGTTCCTCGATTCGTTTCCAGCAACTCATGTACAATGCCGTCTTTTTGATTAGTCGATTGTAGTTTCTGCTGTAAAGATGGTATTTGATTGCTGTACTCCTTTTCGAAAGAGAGCATTTAGATTCCTCAACATAATGTCAATGTTTTCGTAGAATATTGATAGCGCTTTATCTGAACTAGTGGGCAGCGCAGCAGCCGAAATTCGACCGCATTCTAGTTAATCAAATATTTTATGTATTTCATACTTCTTACTTACTTATGTCCTGTATCCCCTTGTGGGTCCTAGGGCCTCTACTACGCCTACGCTTCATCGTGTACGGTTTCTGGCAGTGTGTCTGAGTTCTCCCCAACTTTTCCCTAACTGCCGTGCCTCCTTCTCGACTGTTCTGCGCCATGTTCTCCTCGGAGCGCCAGGTCTTCTGTCATCCTGAGTTAGAGGGTTCCATTGCATAGCATGGTTCGCTATGGAGCTGTCACCCTTTCGGAACGTGTGACCAATCCACTGCCACTTCCGCCGTTGGATAGTTGTGCCTATTGGTTCCTGACCCGTTCTCTCGTAAAGGTGTTCGTTAGAGATACGATTGGGCCAGAAAATCTTTAAGATATTGCGCAGGCACCTATTAACGAACGTTTGCAGCTTTCTTGTGATAGTAGTGGTCACTCTCCACGTGCTGCAACCATATAGCAGCACGGATTCAACGTTGGAGCGGAACAGTCTTATTTTGGCGCTCAAACTGATTGCATTGCTTCGCCATATTTTGGATAACATCCCGAACGCGGACTTTGCTTTGGCGATCCTGTTGGCTATATCCAGTTCGGTTCCACCATCGGTCGAGACAATACTCCCAAGATACTGGAAATCCTCTACTCTCTCTACCGGTTGTCCAGCAATGCATATTTGAGCCGATGAGTTAGTTCCAAGGCTGATAATTTTAGTTTTTGCCGTATTAATTTTCAGCCCGACGAAACCTGCCTCCCTCTCCACATCTGCTGTCATTTGGTGGAGGTCCATAATTCTGTGGGAAAGTAAGCATACATCGTCTACGTAGTCAAGATGTTTGAGTTGAGATGTAAGAGTCCATCGAATTCCTCCGTTTCCCGTCGACAAAGCTGCATGAAGCGCATCGCTAATCACCAATAGGAATAATATTGGTGAAAGGATACAGCCTTGTCTTACCCCACTTTGGATCTCAAAATCCTCAGACAACCTTCCCCTGTGCAGAACGTGACATTTGGAGCCTTCATATGTAGCTTTGATAATAGCAATTAGTTTATCGGGAATGCCTCTCCTGCGTAAGGCACTCCAAATAAACTCCCTATTGACACTATCGAACGCCTTCTCAAAATCGATGAACAGCAGGTGCAGTGGCGATCGATATTCAACACACTGTTCGATGATAATCCGCAAGGTTTTGATGTGGTCGGCACAGGAGGATCCAGAGCGGAAACCTGCTTGTTCGGCATCGAGTGTGTCTTCGAGATGTTGTTTGATTCGCTCAAGGATGATTTTAGCTATTATCTTAGCTACAGCAGGCAGCATGCAGATACCCCTCCAGTTTCCGCACTCCATTAAATTTCCTTTCTTAGGAAGCTTGACGATCATTCCCTTTTTCCACTCGTTAGGAAAGCTCTCAGCTTCCCAAGCTCTCTCTATAAGTGGAAGCAGAAGCTCGGCCGATGTTGTTGGCTCTGCTCGTAAGAGCTCTGCTGGAATACCGTCAAGTCCTACCGCCTTGTTGGTTTTGAGTGCCTTGATCGCGGTAATGATCTCATCTTTACTGGGAGTCGTGGTGCGTATTCGGGAACTTCTCACCTCGGGCATCTCAGTCTGATTTGGGAGCATATCGCTAGCGAATACACGGTTCAAAACCGTAGCAAAATGCTCTTTCCATCTCTTGAGCTGGTCCTCATCCGAAATGAGCAAGGAGCCGTCTAGGCTTTTCACTGGGTGTTGGCTGGAGCTGCGACCACCTGTCAGCTCTTTCGTGATTCTGTAGACGGTCCTGCTGTCGCACCTCCATGCAGCTTCTTCTGCTTCTGTAGCCAGCGCGTTGATGTAGTTGCGCTTGTCACGTCGCACGCTACGCTGAACTTCTCTCATCTTCATGCGATATAGGGACTCTAGCTCGCTTCTCCCTGCTGCTGGAGTAGCTGCAATGCGAGCTTTCAGCTGTTTTCGTTCGTCAATCCGTCTCCAGGTATCCTCGGAAAGCCACGCCCTATGTCTTCCCTGCGATTGACCGACAATTCTTTCAGCACCAGATGTAAAAACATTTTTCACAGCACACCAATGATCTTGGATGGTTGCGGGCATTGAGCTGCTGATTGCTTCCACACCTTGCGAAAAGTCTATCGATGTTGAACCTGGCCATTCTTGTGTTGTCGTAGGATCTTCGAACTGCAGCAGTGCGTAGTTGGAGAGTAGCTATCATAAGATGGTGGTCACGTACTATCCCCACATCTGCCCCTCGCCTGTTTCGGACGTCCAGGAGACTACTTCTAAAGCGGCGGCTGATAGCAAAATGGTCAATTTGGTTGGAGGTTGCTTGCCTGTCATTGGAAACCCAACTGACTTTGTGGCAGGTCTTGTGCTCAAACATGGTGCCACCTATCACAAGGCGGTTGGCATTGCAGAAATCCGCAAACCTTTCGCCGTTGTCATTGCGGTTGCCTAGTCCATGCTTCCCGATTGCATGTTTGAGCCCTTCGTTGTCGCTGCCTACCTTGGCATTCAAATCCCCCATCACTATGACAATGTCTCCATTTGGTGTTGTGTTGAAGACGGCGCTTAAGAGATCTTAAGAGATTGTAGAAGCTCTCCTTTTCGTCCTCAGACCAACTATTCGTTGGGGCGTAACACTGTATGGTGGTGACGCGTCGTACTCTAGTCCGGAATCTGGCCGTCAAAATCCTATCACCATGAGGCTGCCAGGATATTAGGCCCTTGCGTGCTGTTGTTGTAAGCAGTAGTCCGACTCCATATTCCCGCGGACTTCCGGCTAGTCTTCCAGAATAGAGTAGTACAGTGCTACGCGTTGGAGACTGGTACTCGCCCGCGTCTAACCATCTTACTTCACTTACCCCCAAAATGTCCAGTTTATATCGCATGAATTCGTTTTCCAATTGGAGGAATCTGGCATTGTAAGGACCTTCTCTTCCCGAGTCGAGGAACGTCTTCACATTCCAGAAACCTATCTTTGTCCGGGTACAATAGCCAAAAGTCGTCAACATGTGATCATTCCTTATCCGAGGCATAGTGTCGGTTTCTGTAGCGGGCAATATTCGGTAACGCAGGTTGCTGGCCCACGTTACTTAGCCTAGAATCAAGGCCCTAGACAACCCGCACATACAATTTTGGCCTATACGTATAAGGGTTTATGCGTATAGTTGCCCGGTGACCACCACTAGGAGGTAAAGTAAGCACTTCATCACGAACTTGATTGTTGCGCTACTGGCCCAAGCCAAGTTCTGAGCAGTCAGTAGTTTCCCGATCAATCGCAATGCAGGTCCGCAATGCAGGTCATGAAAATGCATTATTACTTAATTCAATGGCATTCATTTTTAATATTTGCATTATAAAAATATACATATGTACGATTTGCGCGATTTCTGTGGTACATTTGTTTTAAAGTAGTACATTTAAAGATAAATAAGTGGCGTCACTGATTGCTCTCTTTTAACGTAAGCAGCTTTCCGAAAGTGAAATGCAAAAGCTCAGTGCAACTGTGCGGGCTCAAGAGAGCGATGGCTTACACTGTATGTGTTATTTGTGTATTTATTGCATGCATAAATGCATATGGATTGACTTACTTTATATGGTGATTGCAGCTTTCTTACTAGCCTGGGCTTAAATTGAAAAACTTTGTGCACATTTGAATAGAAAAAGATTTCCAATGGTATATCATTTATGAAAATCGCTTCAGTAGAAATGCCGTAAAAGGGATCACAAAGTTCATATTTGCCTATTAATATAACAGATATAACAGTTGGATATACAGGACATAAGGCTTTAGCATGCTTCTAGTACATTGAGTATGAACAGAAAAGTCTGTTGCCATAATGTACAATGTTTTTGGAAACTGCTTTAGTCGTAAGTTTTGTATGAGGAAATTTATGGAAAGATTTTCCTGATCGTTTTTGTTTAAAGTTTTTTTTTTTTTTTTGTGTGGAAGTAAATATGATTCTTTTTGACTACGAAACAAAAATGCAAACTAATTCTATTCATTCTCATTTCTTTAACAGTTCCATGCTGGACATTGTGAGAGGATACTATGGAAAGGATGGCTTGCATACACTGTAACCGAATTTGTATTCTCTGCATTGGGAATTTTCGTTGTTGCATTCATCTATGAAGCATTAAAATTCGTCCGAGAATACCATCTTCGCAAAGAGCTAAGGAAAGAAAGCGAGCGCATTCTTGCACTCCAATCCAAAAGCAGTAATTCCAATGAAGGATCCTGTTCCAATACTCCACTTCACGCTGGCGGACAACTAACTTGCCGACAAAGAATATTCAGTGCTCCGCATCTTATACAAACGCTGCTGAATCTGATTCAGATTGTAATATCATATCTGCTGATGTTGATTTTCATGACATTCAACTATTGGCTTTGTTTAGCTGTAATACTTGGCTTGGGTCTGGGTTATTTCTGCTTCGGTTGGATAAAACAGGAAGTGTATGAAAATGAGTGTTGTCATTAGGCTACTTAAGAATTAGACGTTGTGATAACGAACAGTGTAACGATATTAACTTTCGAACTGAGCCTAATACGTGCCTATTACTAGGACCTGTGCGTAAACATAAGTACTGCGATTATTATCTATTTTGCTGTATATTGCGAACAAATATTTAATTCTAACAATGGTCACTTAAGATTGACCAAGAAACAGATTATGTTAAATACAGATAACTCTTTTTTCACAAAAATTAAATAACTATACTTGCATACTAGATACACTTGAAATACACAATTTTGGGTTTTGTCAACACGCTAGTATCTAGTAAATCGAGGTATTACTTAGTCGATATTTTGTTTGTCAGTATCCCATGAACTGATTTGATTTTCTTGTGATGTAAATTGTAAACGCAAATAAATTAATATGTATAAGACACGATGACACATTTTTTTTTTTTTGTAAAGAATTGATACCTCGTACGTTGTAGATCAAATTACTCGTTAACCTTGCAACAAATATAAGGGTGGGAGAACGAAAGTATGAGAAGCCGTACACGCCCAATTCAATATGCTACTCTACAAGGACATGCTGATGTACGATCACACAAAAGAGTGTCACGTTCACGATGAACGTTCTGTGAAATTTCTCGCCATGCTTGATTAATGTCCGAGCGCCTTACTTTTGTAATGCGATACTACTGTGAAAAAAAAGGAAGAGCGAGTTTGCTTATATCGATTGAATTCAAGCGCAATGGGAATAGCCTTATATTCTAATTTTAAAATATATTTATTTTACTGTTTGTTAATCGCTTATTAATCACAATTTTGGTGGAAACACAGCTATGGAGAGTTATATATTTTATTTATGCCATTTTTGTGGAATTTTATACAATAGCTACACATTTGGAGCTGCTGTTTATAAATACAAGCTTAGAAATCATGCAATTTTAATTGAAATCAAGTTGAACTACATTGCCTCGTTTGAATTATCATAATGCACCAACCCATATAAACCATTTTGGTACAGCTGATTATACAATAGTAATATGCAAAGAATGTTGAAAGTGAAGAAGGTGCTAGCATCAGCAGCAGAAGTTAAATCTCGGATCCATGAGGTGCACACTGAGTGGGCCTGTTCGAGGACAAGCATGGCATTTTACGGGCTGTTTTGAAGCCACTGAACGGATATACCGACAATACAAATCGGCTAAAGTAGGAAATAAGTAGCGGATACATACTTACTTAGATCCTTTACTTCCTCGGGGACATAGGGCGTCAACCACGCTTGTGCGCCATCTTGTTCGAAGTTCTGCAACGCGTTTGAGCTGCCTCCAACTCATTCCTAAAGAGCTCGATTCCTCCTCAACTGTTCTGCGCCACGTTTGCCTAGGGCGTCCCGCTATTCTGCCTGCCTGGGTGAGCGGATTCCACTGCATGGCGTATTTCGCAATGGAGTTGTCTTCGCGCCGTAGGGTGTGTCCAATCCATTGCCACTTTCTTTTTCGTATAGTAATGCTTAGAGGTTCTTGGCCCGTTCTCAGATAAAGTTGTTCATTAGAGATGCGGTTCGGCCAAAAAATCCTCAAGATGATTCTTAAGCATTTGTTTACAAAGACTTGCAGCTTCCGTGTGTTAATGGTGTCCACCTTCCAAGTACTGCACCCATAAAGCAGCACTGATTCTACGTTGGAGCGGAACAGTCGCAGCTTGGTTCTTAAGCTGATAACATTACTTCTCCAGATTTTAGATAGCATTCCGAACGCAGCTTTCGCCTTCCCGATTCTGCTGCACACATCCAGTTCGGTGCCACCGCGATTAGCCGAGACCACACTTCCTAAATAAAGAAAGTTATCAACTTTCTCGACTTCCTGTCCGGCAATGTAAAGTTGAGCGCGGTTGTTAGAAGAAGTGCTCAGGGTTTTTGTTTTGGCTGTGTTTATTTTTAGCCCCACTTTGTTTGCCTCAGCTTCTAGATTTTGGGCCATCAGATGAAGATCCATTATCCGATGTGAAAGTAGACAAACATCGTCAGCGTAATCTAGGTGTTTAAGGTAAGATGTCATAGTCCAACGAATTCCATAGTTGCCTTCCGTCAATGCTGCACGGAATACATCGCTGATAACCACCAAGAACAATAGTGGTGACAGTATGCACCCTTGACGTACTCCACTTTGGACTTCAGAATCCTCCGTCATCTTACCATTGTGCACGACGTGACACTTACCGCCCTCATATGTAGCCTTGATAATAGCTATAAGCTTTTCTGGGATGCCTCTCCTGAGCTAGGCCAACCAGATAGCATCTCGATTCAATCTGTCGAAAGCTTTCTCGAAGTCGATAAACATTAAAAGTAGCGGAGACCTATAGTCAACGCATTGCTCGATAATGATCCGTAAGGTGTTTATGTGGTTGATGCAGGAGGATCCAGCGCGAAAGCCTGCCTGTTCGACATCGAGAGTTGAATCTAAATGTTCTTTAATTCGTTCTAGAATTATTTTAGCTATTATTTTGGCCACGGCTGGAAGAACACATATACCTCTCCAGTTACCGCAATCCATCAAGTTTCCCTTCTTTGGTAGTTTAATGATCATCCCCCTTTTTCACTCCTGTGGAAATTGTTCGCTGTCCCAAGCTCTCCGTATTAGGGGATGCAGCAAATCTGCCGATGTAGTTGGCGCCGCTTGAAATAGCTCGGCAGGGATGCCATTAATACCCACCGCCTTGTTCTTCTTGAGGGACTTGATTGCTGTTATTATCTCGGTTATACTGGGAGGTGCGGTGCGAATTCGGGCATTTGTTGCTTCGAACTGCTCATTTGAATTCGAGATCATACCGCCATCGTCTAAGTGATTTAGCACTGTAGCAAAATGTTCTCTCCATCTAGTGAGCTGATTCTCATCCGAAATCAGAAGGTTACCGTCTAGACTCTTCACTGGATGTTGTTTGGAGTTTCGATCACCGATGAGCTCCTTAGTGATGCTATAAACAGTCCTACTGTCGCACCTACTCGCTGCTTCTTCCGCCATCGAGGCCAGTGAGTTGACATATTGGCGTTTGTCACGTCTCACACTACGCTGCACTTCTTTCTTCTTCGCACGGTATTGGGTTTCAAACTCGGTTCTCTCTACTGCTGAGGCCGCTGCAATTCGAGCGTTGATTGCTGTACGCTCATCGATCCATCTCCAGGTGTCTGTAGAAAGCCATGTGCGGTTCTATTATCATTGAAATGGTAAATTCACTGATAACCACATCAGCTGTAGGTAACGTAGAAATTAAATAAAATTATTTCACTGACTTCCACTTGAGAAGAGCTTCGGGTAACATTACACCAGATGTATTGATGTAGGAATTGTATGGTTTTTATTTTATATTTAAACTTCAAAATACTGTTGTTTAGCTTCAAAATATTATTTGTGATAATATGTATAAACTTGAAATTGAAACAAATAAAAATTGAAATTTAATCTCAAGAAATATATTTCTTTGCCCCACCCTGCGTAAGGAAACAGTCGCTTTGAAATGAATGAAGTAGCCACTTACTAGTTACTACTTTCTTATTTAGGCGGCGCTACAGTTCGGGGTGAACCTGGGCCTCAACCAACAAGCCTCTCCATTTAGCTCCGTCTTTAGCTTATTGCCCCAGTTGCGCACTCCAAGTTAGATGAGGTCCTCTTGAAATTGTGCGCACCACCTACGGCGAGGAGGCCCATTTCTGCGTCGTCTGTCCAGGTTAGATTCGAAGACTCTACGGGCCGGAGTTTTCTTGGGTTTTCTCCAGGATCTGTCGAAGTGTAAAGATTTGATTGATGGTGGACTTTCCTGGTTGAAGCCGCAGTGATAGGGGCCAATCAAAATTTCGATGACAGATTTCATGCATTTACATAATAGCGTAGACAAGATTTGGTATGTAGTGTTAAGGAGACTGGTGCCTCTATAATTGGCGCATTTGAGGGGGTCTCTTTTCTTGTGGATCGAGCAAGGGATGCTGAGATTCCATTCATCATTATTCCATCATCACTCGTCTGACCAATTCTTAGAGATGAGTTGATGCATGCTCTCTACCAATTTATCACCAACTGCCTCAGCCGGTAAACCCTCAGGTCCAGCAGCCTTGATGAATTTCAGTTTGGATATTGCTTTGCTCATTTCGCTCTGGTCAGGTGGACGGAATCTTTGACTATCATCGTCCATGTTGAATTCTACCTGACGGTGGGATGTTGGCCTTCGTCGCCGTTATACAGTCTGCGGAAGTAGTTTTGTGATACTACTACGAGATTTCCTTTTTCAACTCTACATGTTTCTGTACGGGTTTTGCTCTTTTGACACGTTTTCTTTACCTTCTGGTAAAACTTCGGTACATTAGTACAGTATGGAGTATAAGCTCTCAATATTCTCCATCACGCGATTCTCATGCACTTCCTATTTCTTTCGGCGAAGCCGATGTTCTCCCATCTCTTTTGCCGGTAGAGCTCATGAGCAGCTCTCGTCTTCCTTTGCAGAGCGCGTAGCTTTATATGCCTCTTGTTTTGCTGCATGCACTCGCCGGCATTCTTTGTCGCGGTGTTGGTCGGGCAAAACCCAGTTCATCAGTTGCGATGTTTCTGATAGCATGTTAGCAGCGTTACCAATGGTCTTCCGCACTTGATGCTGGTGGAATAGGGGTGGTTCAGAGATTTCGGGATACGCGTTCAGCAAAGACTCTGTCGTTCTCTGCCGATTATAGCTTCCCGAGGTTAAAATTTCTCTCAGTAATTCTTTTTTGTTACGCAGTTTGTGATATCTGCATTTGTATCTTGACTACAACAAGATAATGATCCGAGTCTATGTTTGGTGTTCGGAAGGTCTAGACATTCATACTGGAGACATGTCTTGCGTCAATCGCAATATGATTCATTTGGTTGATCGTTAGATGATCATCTGCTTGTCTGCTTGTGAATATTGAGATCAGGAAACCATGTGCTTGCTATAGTGACGCTTCGCTCCAGAACGAAATCGATTAGCCTTAGTCCGTTGTCAGACGTGGTTCCGTGTAAACTATGTTTTTACTACTGCCATCTCACCGCACCTCCTGGATGGCGGTTATATCTGCTTTATAGCAGTCTAGAACCTCTGCTAACTGTTCGGGTGCAAGTGGTCTGTTAAGTGTCCGAATATTTCATGTTCAGATCCGAAGGTCTTTGTCCTTATTTCGCTTGCTGGGGTCGTCAACAGTTCAATCTTCCTTATCCGAGGCTGTTGGTTGTTTCGAAACCAGTGTCTTTTTACGTCCTAAGGAAGTTAACTTGACGACACAACCCTCAACCTGGAGGGCCAGCTCCTTTTGTTATACCTCTAGGACGCAGAGCCGTGTACGCTGCCAGTAGTCCACTATGGGAGTGTGAGCATAACCATTGGCCCGTTAAGTGCTGTCCCCATATCTATTCCAAGCTCCTGACTAACATTGGAAATTCCTCACCGACGTGTTACCCGAATACGTCGAAGAGAAAAAAACGGATTTGTGCTCGGTTTTAAGCTTGGTAAGAGCCACCTCTGTTCCACAATTTTTTATGTAATACAAATTTACCAACTTCAGCGGTGTCTGATGACGATGGATGACGATCCAGACAAAGCACCTAACTTACATTTTTAACTATTTTCCTTTGTTATTAAAGATTTATTTTTTGTTTTCAAGCTTCTGTTAAAATGCATTAAATCTATTTCTATTTTTTTACTGCATGACAATATTTTATTTCTTGACTTCAGTCTTACTGCGAAAAAAAAGTTTACAAGTTATAAGAAGTGAGAAGGTCCTAAGGAGTTAACCCAAAAAAAAACAGTAAATACTAATAAATTTTGCAGAATGTCTTAATATAAATATAAGTCATCATTTCCATGTTTGTTTTCACTGAACTCCCGTGGTGTGGAATATTGTCAGTGCATATGCTCCCCAAAATGGGTGCAATCAGGGAGATAAAGATGCATTTTGGATAGATTTCCACAACCCCTTAAGAAGATCCCAAAGGAAGAGTTTCTGTTTGTTGGAGGAGATTTGAATGGACATGTCGGGAAGTCAAACGAAGACTATGAAGACTGCCATGGAGGACTAGAATATGGCACCAGGAACCTTCCTGGTGAAAACATCCTAAGCATGTGCAAATCACACGGTCTTTTCGTGTTAAATACCATGTTCATCAAACAAAGCCGACACCTGATCGCTTACAGCAGTGGTGGAGATGAAACTCAGATTGACTACCATTTGGTAGCCAGTTTCATGAAGCCTCGGGTAAACGATTGCAAAGTGATCCTGGGGGAGGCAATCGCTCGGCAACACCGTCTCCTGCTAACAGAAATTTTTATGAAAGCACCGAAGAAAAGCAAACAAACAAGGGTCTCTGAGAAAATCAAGTGGTACAATTGTCAAGTGGATCATTTGAACCCCGTTAAAAAGGCAGGCAGAAGGAACACTTCTGCAGACTGTAAAACGGCGATGATGATCAATATTCCGCTTTCAGGCAGAATGAGCCATTCAACAGTGACGATGACAGTCAAGATTCCCATCAACCCGATCAGAATGAGTGAGGATAGCGATATCTAAACTCAAATCCAACAAAGCTGCTGGAGCCGACGGCCTTTCCGGCTGAACTTTTCAAGGCAGGAGGAGATGAGTTGGTAAGGAGCATGCACCAGCTCATCTGTAAAATCTGGTCAGACGAAAGTATGCCCGATGAATGGAACCTCAGCATCGTTTGCTGATCCTGAAGAAAGGAGACCCTCTGACCTGCGCCAACTACAGAGGTATAAGTCTCCTAAATATCGCATATAAGATACTGTCTGCCGTACTATGTGAACGCTTAAAACCGATTGTCAACAACCTGATAGGTCCTTATCAGTGCGGTTTTAGGCCGGGAAAGTCCACCATTGACCAATTATTCACACTACGGCAGATCTTGGAAAAAACCCATGAATATAAAATCGATACGCACCACCTTTTCATCGATTTCAAAGTTGCCTATGATAGCGTGTATAGAGACGAGTTATACAGAGCCATGTCTAGTCTTGGCATCCCTGCCAACTCGTCCGTTTGTGCAGAATGACGATGGAGAACTCTCGCTGCTCCATCAAAGTCGGTAAGAACATCACCGAACCGTTCGATGTCAGGAAAAGTCTTAGACAAGCCGACGCGCTATCATGCGATCTCCTTAACATAGTACTTGAGAGAATTGTACGAAACACACAAGCCAACCCCGGAGGTACAATCTTCTTCAAGTCTGTACAACTACTCGCTTATGTCGATGACATTGACATAATCGGAAGAACTCAGTGGGCCATCAATGGGGAATTTACGTGTATTGAGACCGAGGCAGCAAAGATGCGTCTAGCAGTCAATGAAAGCAAAACAAAATATATGCTGTCTACAAAAAAGGACACCCAACATCGGCGTCTTGGACAGAACGCCACAATAGACAGATATAATTTTGAGGTAGAAAAGGATTTTGTCTACCTAGGCTCCATGGTCAGCTCCGCAAATGACATCAGTAGGGAGATTACGCGCAGAATTACTCTTACCAATCGTTGTTTCTATGGGCTAAGACGGCAATTGAGTAGCAAAGCCCTATCTCCAACTACTAAGGTAACTCTTTATAAGACATTAATCATCCCAGTCCTGCTGTATGGCGCAGAGGCATGTGCTTTGACAAAACCCAACCTTCCCGCTTAGAAAGTCTTCGAATCCACCCCGGACGGACGGCGCGGTAGAGGACGACCTCGCGGTAGGTGGCGCACACAAGTGGAGGGGGACCTCAACCAACTTGGCGTGCGCAACTGGAGGCAGCTGGCTCGTAACCGTGCTGGCTGGAGAGGTTTGTTGGTTGAGGCCCAGGTCCACCCCGGACTGTAGCGCCATCTAAGTAAGTAAGTAAGTAAAAAGGCAATATCAATGCACGTTCCAAGAACATCGCGATGTAGGAAAGGCAGGCCTATAAATGCCTGGATCAGACAAATACGACGACATCGGCATTTCATTGGCCTCAGTAACCGAGTGATCCAAAATCGGCAGGCCTACCGATATTTTCTGAGGTCAAATAGGCGAACCCCACAGGCAGATCAGTAGAAATGCGGTGAAGTGGGAGGGTTGTGATCCCCTGTTTTCGGATCATAACCTCGCTGATAAAAGGAAGAAGAAGAAGAAGTTTTCACTGAACTCCCGCTTGGCTGCTATCGCCTTGTTGAAAACCAAATTTTTTCATAAAATTATAGTGAAATTGGTTGATAGCAGCTCTTTTTTATTATAATTTGCACGCACTCAAGGGGTTATGAATACCCTTAGCATGTTTACACATAGTGCGGGCGTTGGAAAGGATAGATATATAGAGAGAGAGAGAGAAAGATTTGCTGTAGTGATTCGAAGCTCAGTTGTTTATGCTTCAGAAAAACGCCCGGGATGGCGTCCAGATAACTGGGGAGATTTTTATTATTTTTTGTCTTTTGCTTTTGACTCACAGTTTTTTTTCCCGACAACCGATGTCATAGGCAAATCATCATCCACAGAGCGAACAATTTTTCCAGCCATATGACCAAGCTACTACCAGTGTTATGCCCTTGCAGTAGTGTTCACACAAGCTTTCGCAATTGATCGGACTGACTTTATATACATATTTCATGAGAAGTGCTTGATGACATCATGATTTGAACCATGAACCATTAGCGTGGCAATGGACGACGTTACCACTACATCATTGCCACCCCAAATAAGAATTAAAACAAGCATTTCTTTTGTATTATTGGAAAATAGTTTAGTGCTTAGTATTTATCTGCAAATAAGTATTTCAGTCAACAATATCATTATCCGTATCAATTAATATGTGGATTTCGATTTATGCTTATCATTATCTTAAATGTTTTCCCTGTTGTCTCATCAATAATCTTTGGAGTTTCTGTAGTACTAGGATTAGTAATAGCGCTTGTTGTTGTTATTGTAGTAATGGCAGGATGTGGCTCCATAGGCTCTTCTTTTTCGCCTTCACCTTCGTTGTAATAGTACTCATATTCATCGCACCCAAATAAGAAATCTAATTCAAAGAGTAATACAAAATATAAATCTTCAAATGTTTTCTCATTTGTATACCCACTTCTAACAAATTTTTTAAGAAACATAGGGAAAACGCCCTCTGTACTCGTGTCATCAACAAGTTCTGCTTTCGCTGGAGCATTTTCTATTGCATTTGACAGGGTATCTGCCGTTACCGGTCCCATTCTGTATAATTCTGATGATATTGTTGGTTTCGGCCTTCCGCTGATTCCTTTCAATAACAAAATCACAAATAATAAGTATTTTACACTATGCTTTAACATGATACTTAACAGATTTTCACTGTTTTACTGTTTTAAACCAAACTTAAAATCGATGTGAACATTTCAGTTAGCATTTGAAACTATTTATACCATATTGGGTTGCCTGAATGTATAAAAACTCCCATTACAACAATGCGATTAACTTTAAGAATACACCCCGGAATAAGTTTCACTACTAATGAGGTCGTTACGTAAAATTTTATCAGAAAACAAGTTTGCAATTTTTTTTTTTCAATCGCCACTGCAAGATAGTAAAGTAAAAAAAATTTATCGCATGAACATCTTTAAATCGATTCTGACCTAAATAAGCTTAAGAGGTTATTCCATGTAAAAAAAATATAAAAGATAAACGGAGAAGGACTTATTGAATTTGTTTTATTGTTAAAAAAATAGAAAACAAGTAAATGGAGCGAAACGATTACTATCGCACGTAAATTGTCGTCGAAAATGAAAGCTAAACTAAAATCTATTTTTACATAAATTTAACTGATACTGCAACTAAAACTGCTCAATTTAATTTACTCGCTTCACTTTTTACATTTAAATGATAGCTGAACTGTACTTATTCATTTTATTTTGTATTATTTAATTAATTTCATTATATATTTTTTTTACTTTTATTTAAACTACAAAACTCATTTTCGCAACGAATATTTAAATTCCTCCATCCCGGACAGGGCACCGAAGATGACAGACATATGGTCGATAGTAGTGCGGAGAGTAGTCCTATGGTAGAGGAAGTAACTTTGGTGATCAAATCGCTAAAATTTGGTAGGCCTGCCGGTGTGAATGAAATCCTATCAGAAATGCTCAAGGCTTTAGGTAAAGAGGGAGTGCAATGGCTCTCTCGTGTCTATTAAAGTGACCTGGGAATGTGGTGAAACACCTGGTGATTGGCAAATGGATGTGATTGTTTCTCCTTTTAAAAAAGGAGACAAAAGAGATTGCACCAACTATAGGGGTACGAGTATATCTCTTCTAAGTCTCCGTGGAAAAGTATTAACTAAGGTGTTAGAAACGCGTTTTAGAGCTGTGGTTGAAGAAAGTTTGGGGGATTAGCAATGCGGTTTTCGTCCCGATATAAGCAGAACCGATCAGTTAGGTTAGGTTAGGTAAGAGTGCCAGGCTACAAAAAGCAGCCTTACTTAGGCCAGACTAGGCCCATTGCGTTTTCAAAAAATCTCTCCAAATGTGTGCGCTGGTGTTAACTTTGATCTCCATATCACTGATCATTGTATGACTGGTATTTTGCTAAGGGGCCTATGTAACACGACGCAGAATAAATATTCTCATCCACTTAATCTAACCAAAATTAGATTTGACCAACTGAACAATGAACTACGTTATGAAAATTGGGAGGAAGTCTACGCCGAAGGAAATGCTTCCAAGGCTTATGAATTATTTTTAAATATTTTGAAAAATTACATAAATACAAATAGTTTCACTGTTGTGCGAAGAAGGTCAGAAACAAGACTAAAGCCTTGGATAGACCGCTTTATCCTCAAAAAAATTAAAATTAAAAATAAACTGGGTAGAAAGTGCTGCAAGCATCCGCTGAATACTATTTTAAAAAATCGGTATAAAAGAATGTGTCATGACATCAACAAGGAAATTCGATTGTGTCGAGATAGATACTATTATACTAAAGTTAGAACTTCATTAGGAAATTCTAGAAAAGAATGGAAGGTGATAAATAGCATTACTAACACTAACTCTTCAAAACCACCCAACCCTATCGTACTGAGTAGCGGAAGTACTGAAATTGTAAATCCTGTTGCAATCGCTAACGAATTTAATGACTTTTTTGCCTCAGTTGGTCAATCGTCTTTTCCAAGTGCTCCTCCGACATCCTGTTACCGTTGCACCGGATCTGGTTTAACGGAAAGTATCTCAAGTACATATACGAGTAGTTTTTTTTTTTGAGGATATTACAGGATTGGAGCTTTTAAGTATCATTAATTCACTCAACAACTCGAGTTCTTGTGGTAGCGATGAGATTTCAAACATAACTCTTAAATGCATCGCCTTAAATATAGTTGACATTTTGGCACATCTTTTTAATTTAAGTATTGTAGCTGGGATTTTTCCTGATAAACTTAAATGTGCTCACATAATACCTCTCTTTAAAAAGGGAAATAAAAAACTTAAAAACAACTACAGGCCGATTTCTTTGTTGTCCTCGATTTCAAAAACTTTTGAAAAAGCCGTAAAGAAAAGGGTCTTGGCATATCTTAAAAGAGTACATTTTTTCAGTCCTTTGCAGTTTGGCTTTAGGGAAGGACTTTCCACGGAAGATGCTCTTCTGGCTTTTTGCACTTTTGTAAACAAAGGACTGGATGAAAAGAAATTTTGTGCCGGCCTTTTCGTTGACATAACAAAGGCTTTTGATATGGTTAACCACACGATTCTATTGAACAAATTGTATTCTGCAGGATTCCGGGGTTTCATGTATAATTGGTTTGCGTCTTATCTAAAAGACAGGACACAGAGAGTGAAAGTTGGGAGTTATATTAGTAATTCTAAGACTATTAATATAGGTGTACCCCAAGGATCTGTCCTTGGTCCTATTTTGTTCTTGATTTATATCAACTCTCTATTTGGGCAACTATTTGCTGGTAAAGTTACGGCATTTGCGGATGATCTTGGTTTAGCCTATGCTTCAGCCAGCCCTCTAGATTTAGTTGCTAATTTAAATCATGATGTTCATTTGCTGAGAATATGGTTTGCGGAACATAGGCTTGTTGTTAGTGACAAAACCAAAATAATGTTTTTCAGCCTTAGGGCACAGGAGTCTCCTGATTTGGAAATTCATTTTCATGCACCTAATTGTTTACGACATAACTTATTTTATTGTACATGTACTGTTGAGGGTTCTAAAACTATGTTCGATAAGAGTATATCTTGTAATGCTAAATGTTTTAAAATTGAAATAGTTAAGCAGTTTAAATACTTAGGTATCACAATCGACCAGAAGCTAAGCTGGTCCGATCACATTTTATCATTGAAGCAATATCTGCGGTCATCCATTCGTAGTCTTTATCGCCTCAGAAAATATTGCAGCAATAATACATTAAAAATGGTCTATTTTGGGATATTCCACTCAAAATTGCAGTATGGAATAACATGCTGGGGAGGTGCTTACCGCTCAAAAATCCAACCTTTGTCTGTTTTGCAAAAATGTGCTATTAGAAAAATTTGTAATGCTAACCGTTTGGCCCATTCTATGGAGCTATTTCGATTGTTAGAAATTCTGCCAGTTAGGCATTTGTATTATTTCAAAGTCTCAAAAGTTTTTTTTTATGAGAGGTGGCTATTTGCAGAGTCCAATCTCTGATATCCATAACTTACGGAGTAATTCTGATTTCACTGTGAACATTCCTGCTTATCACACCTCTCATTTTAGAATTTTTTATTGTATTGCGTCTCGGAGATTTTTTAATATGCTCCCTGTAGGAATACGAGTCATCAGAACGTTGTTTGCGTTTTTAAAAAAAGTGAAATTATGGCTTCTAGATTCAGATCATGATGAAATTGAAGTTTTGTTGCCCATCATTATTTAATAACAAACATCACATACTTCTCATTAGCTATATTTGGCACTTTTCTTAATTTGTTGTTTGCCTTACTTATATTTTTATTTTTATTTTCAATTAACTTCTTTGTAATAGTCTAAGTAAACTAAATACTGTTCACCCCACAATAATGAATTATTATATCTTTTTTGAAGTGACATCACCACTATTTTCATTCTTAATAAGAATGTCACTAACTATTCCCTTTTATAATACTGTTAAATGAATTTGTGTATGATTAGCTTAAGTATATTTAAGTTTGTGAATTGGGAATAAAGAATTAATAAATAAAAAAAAAATAAAAAAATACCACGTGGATCCATTATCTCTTAGTAACGTCGAAAGCTTTTGTATGGCTAACCTTATATCTAAATCTAAATAAATATGGACGCTTTGCTTAAAATAGTAACATGGAATGCAAATGGGCTCTTACAAAAATCTAACGAATCAGAAATGTTTCTAATAAGAGAAAATATCGACGTATGTTTGATCTCCGAAACCCATCTAACAAGGGAGTCGCAAATAAAGATAAGAGGCTACGCTGGTTATCACCCCTACCATCCTTCTGAAAGAGCGCGGGGCGGTTCGTCCTTATTCATTAAAACTAACATCGAACATTCGGCCGATATAAGCATAGAGCTGGAAAAACTCCAGTTGTGCGCGGTAAGGGTTAAAAATAAACACCTGAGCTACAAAATAGCATCTGTTTACTGTCCGCCGCGATGCTTACTAGAAAAAGATGACTACTTTCGTGTCTTCAATGACCTTGGTTCAAATTTCCTTATTGGTGGAGATTTCAATGCGAAGCACACCTTCTGGGGTTCAAGATGTACATCTTCTAAAGGAAAAATTCTCTACGAAGTGGCATATGAATTCGGTTGTTGTTTTTATTCGACAGGAAAACCGACCTATTGGCCAACTGACTCACAAAAAATTCTCGATCTTATCGATTTTTTTGTTACAAAAGGCATTTACGAGAAGTTTATTACAGTCAAAGAATGTTTTGATCGCTCTTCTGACCACTCGCCGGTAATTTTATTACTTGGAGAAGCACTGATCAAGAAAAAGGGACCTCCAAGACTCACTAGCAATAGAACAAACTGGGAGGGCTTTAGAAATCATTGCGAAACAAATATCGCCTTGAATGTATCACTTAGAACACCTTGTGAACTAGAGGACGAAATTGATCGTTTCGTGGAAGCAATTCAAAGAGCGGCATGGAGAAACACTCCTTCTAGAAGCTGTAAGATCAACCGCAACGAAAAGTATCCCAGAGAAATCATTGAACTGGTGAGGGAGAAACGAAAAGCACGAAACAAGTGGCAAATCACTCGTGCACCGCAGCATAAAACGGTCCTTAACCGACTATGCAATCGGCTTAGAGATAGTATTCGCGAATTTAAAAGCAAAAAGATAGCGACCTACCTTGAAAATCTCTCCGGTAAAAGAGAATCAAATTATTCGCTTCGGAAAGCGCTAAAAGGCATCCGGAAACCTCAAATGCAAGCAAGAGCGACAAAGAAAAGGCAGAACTTTTTGCTTTGCACTTAGAAGAAACGTTTAAGCCGTTCAACGGCCCTTCGTTAACGCCCGACTCCCCAGTCACGACATCTGACAACTTTAAAGTAAAAAAAGTTGCATTGATTGAACTGAGGGAAGTGATTAAAAATTTAAAGACAAAAAAAGCTCCGGGTTACGACTTGATAACGGCGCAAGTAGTCAAGGAATTGCCGAATAAAGCTATTATCAAACTGCTGTATTTGATCAACGCTTCTTTCAGATTGCTTTATGTTGCGAGGCAATGGAAAGTCGCCGAGATTATAATGGTCCAGAAACCAGGTAAACCGCTAAATGAGAAGAAATTATATCGGCCTATTTCCCTATTGCCGGTTATCTCAAAAATATTTGAAAAACTTCTTTCCAAACGTCTACAGCCCGTAATCGACGAAAGACGTCTCATTCCTGACCATCAGTTTGGATTTAGAATTAAACATTCTACAATTGACCAAGTCCACAAAATAACTGACGTGATTGAGAAAGCTCTGGAAGAAAAAAAGATTTGTTGTGGTGTATTTCTTGACGTCTCACAAGCTTTTGATAAGGTTTGGCACGAAGGCTTGGAGTATAAATTGCAACGACTACTGCCACGGCAACTCTTTCTAATCCTACTATTGTATCTCACCGAGAGACTCTTTCTGTTAAGCTCGGAAACGATTACTCAGACTTCAAGGAGATTGCGGCCGGAGTTCCACAAGGAAGTGTCCTTGGCCCGCTTCTATATGTACTCTACACGCGTGATATCCCACAGGAAAGAAACTGTTTCGTCGCCACGTTCGCGGACACACGGCGATATTGACCACTATTGAAGCAGCAACTGGAAAGCTGCAACATGCTATTAATAAAGTCCACGCTTGGACGAATTCTTGGCGTATTCTGCTGACTGAAAGCAAATCTACTCACGTCAACTTTACCTATAAAAAAGTGGATAGATAACCTCTATATCTTAACTCGGCTCAAATACCGTACGCGAACGAAGCAAAATATCTAGGAATGACTCTAGATGTTAAGCTTAAATGGAAATAACACGTAAAAAAGAAACACGACGAGCTAGAAAACAAATACCGTCAAATGTACTGGCTACTCGGAAAATATTCGAAGTTGAGCCTACATAGCAAACTGCTTATCTATAAGCAAGTGCTAAAGCCTGTGTGGACGTATGGTATGCAACTATAGGGTTGTACCAAGAAAAGCAATAGAAACATCATACAGACTTTTGAAAATAAAGTTTTTAGAACGATGTACGTAACGAAGATATTCATCGAGATCTGGGAATTCCCAGCGTCGCCGAAGAGATAACAAAATTTGCGCGTAAGCACAAAGATCGTGTTCACGGCCATTGTAACCGTACCGTCATTCAACTACTTGACGCGAATAATTCAATTCGTCGTCTGCAAAGGATAAATCCTTTTGACCTCGCGTCATAGTATATGCCGGTCGCGAAAAAGGCAGGAACTATCATTGGAATTTAACCTGCCTAAAGTTCTACATTTCTTTTAACTTCGTACGAACATTTTTTTTTTTTCAAAAATCACGAGTCTCGTAAGCGAAAATACAACTGCTAGATAAGCGTCGGCTTAGTTGTAGTATTACTTTTGAAGAGAGGTGTTTTTTTAGTGAGTAAAAATCTCACACTACCATAAGCACGCTCGGTCGGGCCTTATGGTGTCTTTAGAAGATTTTTCACCTACTCTCGGCAAAAAAAAAAAAAAAAATTATCTCCAGAAAAAGCTACCCCTGGAACCAGTTGGAATTGTTATGAAGTGCTGTAGGCTGCCGATGCTGACATTAGCTAGCCCGCCTAAATTGTCAAAGAGGTAGGCTTCTAGGTGTCGTCTTCTACCGCAGCGGAGAGGGGCTGACACATGCAAAGAAGGTATAGTATAATTTCCTCTTCCTCGTCGTGCATGCAAATTTTACAAAAACCTTTTGTTAAGATGCCCAGCCTAATTGCATGCCTACCAATGATGCAGTGCCCCGTAATGACACCTACTGTAATTGCGATGAGCGACCTTTTAGCCCGAAAAGGCTAAGAATGTCCCTGTGCTCCGGCACCCAGATGAGGTGAATGTTGAACTATCTAGCCACCTCGTTAAAAGACAAGCAACAGTTTAAGGCTGTTTTTGAGTTGAAGGTAACAGATTCCAGGGACTTGATCGCAGTTGACTGTTAGTAAAAGTAATATCCCGCCTGGATATCGCATTGTACTTCAGCTATGACAAGGCTTCTTTTATTGCTGTATACGCCGCAACTTATTTACTATAAATATCTAGAGGAGGTAGGTGCAAAAGAATGTCCAGAGCCGCTGTTGGAGTTGTTCTTAGTACTCCGCTGATGCACAGGCAGGTCGTCCTTTGCGCATGGCAAAGTGAGGTTAGGTGTAGAGCTTACCGACCAGTTATTCACTGTTTTGTAGGTTTAGATAAAGCATATGATAGGGTTCCTCGAGGCAAATTCTGGAGTGTTCTGCAGGAGTATGGAATTGATGGTTCCCTGATAACTGCGATTCAGTCTTTGTATACAAACTGTAGACCATGAGTTTGGATAAACAGCATTAAATTAATACCTTTCCCTGTGGGTGTTGGACTCCGCCATGGAAACGTTTTGTCACCTCTCCGCTTCATTGTATATATGGACTGGATGTTACACCGCAGCCGCGGCGGAGAATGTTTCGAAGTGGGAGACTTAAACATTAGTCATCTGCTCTTTGCAGATGATTTGGTCATACTTGCGTCCTCTCAAGCTGAACTTCAGCGCGCACTCGAAAGATTTGTAGGCGTTTGTGATGATGCTGCAATGAAGGTAAACATGAACAAATCGGAAGTAATGGTCATTTCCAGAACACCCATTCAGTGCACTCTACATGATAGTGGAGTCCCACTGAAGTAGGTGGATAAATTTAACTACCTCGGGGTCTTATTCACGAGTGATGGAAAGATCAATGCCGAGTTATCTTGTACAATTGGTCAGGCCGAATCAATATTGAGAGAGCTTGTTCCATCTGTTATAAGGAATAGGTACCGAACTTAGTGTTCAGGCTTAGCTATCGATTTTTAACTGACTGGTCAGACAAAGTCTAGAATTTCAAATAAATCTATTAGAATATGTATGTACGTTCGACAAAGCAATGGTATTTATGATTTTTCGATTATTATCAGAAGTCAGTTGACAATGCTTTTACGACAGAAAAATATTGCAAATTATATGATAAAAATTGTGTGGAAAAAAAATGTTGTTTACATATTTACATTTTATACTTTTGTGGAATATACGACAAGAATCACAATGAATATTTCTGTAACTAAGATACCTACGGCAAAATGTTCAATAGAATAGCGACTCTTAAAAAATAGAGTTGCATTAAAAGGTCAAAAAAGTAGTTTTGGCGTTTACGATTTAAAAATAAATCACTAGTGAAAAGTGCAGAATCTAAAAACCAGCGTAGGATTCAATATCAACTACTTTATTAATTCATACTTTACAAAAAATCATTCTAAGAAAAACGAATGGTAAAAACATCGATAAGAAGAAAAAATAAAATAAACGAATAATTTAACCTCACAAAACATAAGTTTACGTGGTACAGTACAAGAAAACATGAAAAATATAATTTTAAAAATTTCCAAATGGCATTTAATATTTTACCGGCCCTCCATTTGATTCTGCGACTGGTTGCAGTCTCCTGCGCATCGAAAGAACAAGATTTTGTGTACATCCGTAACAGTAATCAAAATCTTGTACTGTGCAAAACAGTTTCGTAACATAGTTAATAAAAAAATTCTACTCCTGAAGTTGAATTTCTACAAACAAAAATTCTCAATGCCAGAAACGACCCAACAAAAAAACACCTAGTAACCACAAGTTGAAAGAAAAACCACCATGTGCTAATCATGTTCATATATTTAAGCAAAGCCTTCGTCACTTTGAGTCATGAGAAGCTCATAGAAGGCCTCAATAGAATCAGCGTAAGGGGGATTCTAGCAAAGTGGATAAAAAACTATCAGAAAGAACAATAAGGGTTAAAGTGGTAATTACATTGACAGAAGTAAAACAAAGCACGTATGGTGTACCTCAAGGCTCAAAATTGGGACTAATTTTGTTCATCCTGTTCATCAACGAAGTTCTCCGTGTTTTCAAAAGAAGTACTGGTAAGTACCTTAATACTGCAACATCAATAATGCAGGATGAGTTTGATAGTGCTTTCAGATGGTGCCATGACCAATGATTAGTAATGAACGCTGCGAAAACTAAGATGATGCACATACCACCTTGATCAAAAATTTCCCGGAATAAAAACCGTGTGGCGCTCCCATCGTTCCGATTTGAGTTCTGTTTTCTTTGTTAAGTTGGTACATCTGTTGTTGATATTCACTCTAAATCTTAGCATCATAGCTTGACATTTGCAAAAGCTACGTAGCCAAGAGTACATCTATCTCTGTGTGTGTTGGCGATTTTTTACTAGACCAGAATTGTGGGCAGAAAACTCGTGGATTTTGCACCATGATAACGCACCGTCGCACAGTGCCATCATTATTCGTAATTCTTTGACGAGAAATGCAACAAATACCATCCAACAGTCACCGAATTCATCTGATTTGGCTCCCTGTGACTTCTTTCTGTTCAATCGAGTTAAAAAACCATTACGGGGAACGCGTTTCAGCAGCCGAGAGGAAGTAATGGAAAAATCGCAGGAAGCACTGATGGACATACCGAAAACCGAATATAAAAAATGTTTCGAAGATTGGATCAAGCGCTGGCATAAGTGTGTTGCAGTCGATGGGGATTACTTTGAAGGGAACAATATAAATTTAGATGAATAAACTTGTATTTTTAATTTTCTGAATAAATTCCGGGAACTTTTTGATCAAGGTGGTATGTACGTACACCATGCCAACCCGAAGCTCCAATCACCACACTTTATCACCAAAGAAACGACTGCTCCACAACAACAAGAAGCTAAAACGATAAAGTATTTAGGAGTCATAATTAACGATCATTTTATATGGCATGAACACGTACATAAGCTACGACTACAACTAAAAAGCGCTGTTTTTGCGATCGTACGAAGGGACTAACAAAAGTTCGCTTAGTTGGTGTCAATTTAGTAGTTTTTGGAAAAAAAAAATGATGCATTTCAGCTTATTATCTAACAATATTTATTTCCAAATTTCAGAACAATAGGTAAAAATGGAGACAAGAAAGAGAAAAATTAGTGACGTAAGCTCGGTTGAAGTTTCACCGCCAACGCAGGAAGAAATTCGTTTTGCCATTCTCTTCGGATTTCGTCGTCAACTCATGCCAGTCAAAATTCTGCGTGAATGCCAAAATGCATCCGGAATAAATAAACGCAAATAAATGTTACTATTTCAAAGTGGTTCCGAAGATTCCAGACTGGCCATTTTTCTGTGGAGGACGAATCTCGTGAAGATCCGCCCAAATCCTCGACCGACGATACAAATGTGGCCCCTGGTGAAGACTAAAATTGACGAAGATGTCAGGATAACATAGGAGATGATAGCGGATGAACTGAGCTTGAATGCCATGGCTGTGTCACGAATTTTAAATTATCACCTGAAATATTCGAAAAAGTCAGCTCGATGGGTTCCAACAATTTTGAATGGAGAGCAAAAAGAGGCTCGTGTTCGTTTTGCTCAATATTTCCTGAATAAGTTTCAAAATGGAGAATCAAGGTGCTTCAATAAGATCGTTACAGGTGATGAATCTTGGTTTTAGAAGTACGATCCGGAAACCAAACAGCAGTCCATGGTAAGGAGCCCAGAAGGTGCAAATCCTCCAGTTAAGGCCAAGCAACAAAAGTCAGCGACAAAAGTTATGATGTCGATGTACTTTACCAGGGCGAAAATGGTCACCGTCATCCCGCTTAAAACTGGTCAGGCAGTCACTGCTAATTGGTATGCTGAAAATTGCTTACCACAAGTTTTCCAAAATTTACTAGAACACCGACAAAAAGAGGAACTGAGCCGCTACTTTTGCACCACGACAATGCGCTTGCGCACACTGCTGAAAAAACGAACAACATTCTTGCGCACTCGGGCATCAATGAAATTCGCTCAGCACCTTATTCTCTGTATCTAGCGCCGTCTGACTTTCGGCTGTTTCCAAAAATAAAAAAAGATTTGAGGGGAAAAATCTTCACATCTAATGAGGAAATTATTAATGTAGTCAATGTCGAAATCGAAAAGCTCCAAAAAGATGATTTTGAAAGCTGTTTTGAAAGATCGATCTATCAGCTGAAAAAAGGTATTGAAATAAATGGGAATTATGTGGAATTATTTTGATGTTAAAATTATTTTTGTATTTTATTATTCAATCAACTAAGCGAACTTTTTTTAGTCCCTACGTATACCTCAAAAGATATACGACCCCCGATGTACAAAAACAAGTGTTTTCGTTCATGTATACATTCATTAGTTGAATCTCGCATAAAATAAAGGATATTAGCTTGGGGAAACGCGTCGAAAACCCATCTAGATAAGATTAAAACTCTTCAACAGCGTGTGCTTAAAATGATTAATACAGAAAATATTAATTTCAAGGTTTTAGGTGTAAACGCATTATTCAAGATGACTAAAATATTAGAATACTACGATGACCTTTATTTCCAACAACCTATACGTCACACTCTGAATACAATAAGATGAGCCCAGGGACTTTTCGAGATACCAAAAACTTACAATAATAGGTCTGTTCGCGTACCCTATCAAAACAGCGAATTTTTACGAAAAGTTACTAATTTTTACGAAAACCTGTTCCAGTACTGAGAATTTTCCTAGTTTTTGACAGAAGAGCGCTCTCGAGAGAGTAAGGAATTTCCCCATGCTGCGAATTTTAGTGCAAGAAATTTCTGTGGGCTAGTTTGTGAAAACTTTCAAATCTGCCAAATAGCTGTACATGGGATTTTTTCGTTGCATTGTTCCTTCTCTTTCTTTCTTTCGTGTACAATTGGGTTTGAGGTTTGACGTTTAAAAAGTGGGCAACTTTTGTGGTTCAACGCGTTTGTTTACTTTTTCGTAATTTTACCTTTTTCGGAGAGGATTTTAGCACCATTCGTAGATATTTGATAAACTGCGAGTTTTGGTGCAGAAAGTACGCGAACAGACCTATTCATTTCTAAAATTTTTTCTCATCCCGCAAAATGACAATATCATCTGCATATAGTAACAGATTTATTATTAAATTTCTTTGACGTTAGGTAAAAAGGGGTTAAGTCAGAAATTGCGGTTACCAGAAAATGAGATTTTAAGTGTGCTTTTTACATGAGCAATTTGCTGACTTATTGCCTGTGGATCAGTGAATTACTATGGGAAGCAGTTGAGCTAGACTTGCGTTGATAATACCAATCAGAAAAGTAAACAAACTTAATTTAAAATTTAAACCCATTTGCCATTTTTTGACTTAACCCCTTAACACCTGACACCAGAGATTTCTGTATATAAGGCACCTTAAAATCGACGAAGAAAGTGTGGACTTTTTCTTCTCTGCAAGTATCAAGCGGGCAATACCCAGGTTAATATTCCGTCAACACATATTATTTCTTTGCAGCCATTCGCTTAGCCTTTCGTTAAGGATTCCCATCAAGATTGCGATGCAATTCATAAGAGAGATACCTCTGTAGTTTGTAGGTTGATTCAAATCATCAATCAATTTTTGAAGATCAGGAAATATTGAGAGTATCATCTACTGTGCCCACATTTCTCATTCTGCTGTAGACAAACGCTATGTATTCGTTTTCGTAACTCGTAATTAATTCTGTCTTCAGCCGGTACTTTATAAAACAAAGTAAATCTAAACACATTGTTTTAATATATACGCCACTTCTTATATCGATACTTCCTTGTCCAACTTTTTTGTCCTCTATTAGATTCAGAGCGTCTTAAAATCGATTCTCCAATTGAACTGAATTTAAAAGCGAGCTAAAATATGTTCTAAATTCAAGAGCTCTAGCTCTATCTCTCTGTGAGATAATTGTTTATCACTTAACCAGAATCCATCAAAAATGAGGACATTGCTTTAGGTGTCACCTAACTTTAGGAAACGATATGCAATCTAGCGCACTATCTATCGCAATAATGTGAATTTTAGCCTGAAAGACACTGGGACACATTCTTATTGGTATCGAGATCTTGATGGTGAATCCGAGGACACCAGTTCCTGCTCTGGACCCCATTTTTGATCTATCAGTTAACTAAACTGGGCCCAGACAAGGCCCACTATCAGACCATATTAAATGGCCTAAGATTTACATCTCGAATAACCTTCCATCGCTGTATGTTCTGCTAATCAGGGACGGTGCAAATTATACCTTTTTTAAGCGGAGTGTTTTAGGTGCCGCGTACGTGATGATACATAAGTCTTACCATCATAGCGTACAGTCAGTACATACTCGCATATCATTTTAGGATTAAGATCTCAAGTTCTACCGTATAGGCATAGTGTATCTCTACGGTAACCTACAGTGCTCCTTGGCCTACTCTAGGCTGATCGCTGTGACTGCAACAACTCACACAAATAAACAAATCATAGCCTGGCAGTAGAAGGAAGAAAAAGAATACAAAAATTTTTTTCAAAGCCTCAGAAATAAATTCAAAAATTACAATCTTATTTGTGTGTAAAGATTTTATTTACTCATATTATAATCTTAAAAGTATAAATTCACATTTGATGTGGGCACAATATTACGTATTTTCAATGCTTCACTGTAAGGTATTTATTTAACAACGAAAAATACCACAAGTTATATAATAATTCTAAACAGATACATATCCCTAAATGGATAAACATTTTACACAAACTCTTCACTATAATACTTTATAAACTTGCACTTAAAATTGTGTCACGTACCAAGACCAGACCCAGTACAAGACAATAACTTAAAAGGGACCTAATAACAATTCGAAATGATTCCTGCAATAAACTTAATAACAATACATTTACCTAATACTATAATGTTGTTACCGCAAGACATAAAAATAAAATTAATTAAGTATAGGTATTACATACATTTTATAAAAAAAAAAAAAAAAAACTAACGCTAACCCTATTAACCCCGCAGAGGTTTCTTCATAAGCCCGTCGCAGTTGTCATCATGCCGCCATGATGCATCATACTGGCATTCTGGATGTACATGTAGTAATTAGTTTCATCGACACCGAGATGTGTCGCAACTGGTGATCCAGCAGTCGGCATCGAAGGAAGTACTCCGACATTACCATTACAACTGGTCCGCAAAGCATTGTTCGCCGCCTGCGCTTGATGGGCTAGAATATCTGTTACAGAGTGTGATGATGGCCAACAATGAGTAGGCCTTAGTTGACCTTGTGGTGGCGATGGACTACTGCAGGACACCGATCTCATGCCGTAAGGGTAGGTTTGATAAATCGAGTTGTACAGGTGCGTGTGGTGATGATGCGCAGCGGATGGCGTTGATGGCGAATGATGTGGCATTGAGCCTAATTTATTACGAAGAATTCTCGAAATTGAACTAACACTGGGCACATTCGTCTTATCGCAAACACCCTCGCTGAGTAGTCGGTCACGTATCTCCCATGCAAAAATACCCGGATCACGCTGCTTCAAATCTCGAATGTAGTTCACTACTTTTGGTGTGGTCACCCGTGGTTTGGATCCACCAATGGCCCCTGGCAAAATTGAACCAGTCTCATGGTACCTCGCAAGTATCTTCGATACACAGCCATGACTCACGCGTAGATGGCGCGAAATGTCACAAGGTCGAGTACCTCGCCGGGCCAATTCGACTATTTGTAGTCGAATGTTATTCGGAAGCGGACGTCCATTCACAAACACTCCACCCAGCTGATTTACTTCACCATATTGAGGGCATTGATTTTCTGCAAAGAGAAACAAAAAAAAAAATATGAAATTAGCAAATGCATGTACTAGATGCTCAGAGATTATTTAGACGGAATTATAATTTTGCAACATGTTAAACTTGCGCGCACATTTTTAATGAACTTTGCTTCCGATGGTGAATGCAGAACATATTCCAGGAACTGCGGATGTAGAATAGATGAGGAAGTTACGTCACGATCGAAGAAATGCATAGACGTGCAAAGTTGAAAGTACTTATTATTGCTGGCAATTGTGTTTAGTTTACATTTAGTAGATTTACTTCTCAATTTGAAAGCAGATGGCCGAACACAATAGAGAAGAAAGTAGAGATTATATTCAGAGGTGATTTTCATTTCAAACAATGTGCAACGATTAGAGGTATAACATAAGGAAGGAGGACTCTTGGAGCACAGAATTAAAACCATTGTCGGTGGGTATTCTGCGGGTCAAGAGGAATGCCTACTGTCGGAGTATATTCCCATAGCCGAATTTATAAGCACAGTTTAAAGACCCGATCGTTTGGCTTCTTGCATTAGCTTAGCATTTAATTCACCCTTCATTTATCCACTATAAACCTGCTGCCGGAAGACTCGGTAAGGATTGGCAGTTGGCAAGGCAAACCTCAATACCAACCTTTACGTTTGGTTTGAGTTCGTGCTTAAGTCATGAATGTGCTCATAACGCGACATGTGGATAATCAATCAAGTTTGTAGTCAGGCTCCTTTCTTGTGATGGTCATCCATATAAACCCTTTTTATGTTCTACAACACTTAGAACATATGTACATACATAATTGCTTAAAGTATTAGAAGAAAATCTTACAGGAAAGAAAAAAGAAGTGGACGGAGAATAAAAAAGTACCAGGATACGATGTTGTAAAGGATAGATAGAGAGAGATAGGGAAAGATCGGTGTAGTGGTTTGAAACTCAGATATAAGGTTTTCGAAAATCTCTAGGGTGGTGTCCAGATAACTGGAGAAATTTGTGTGTCTTTGTCTTTGCTTCTGATTCAGTATTTTCTTCTCAACTACCGATGTCATAGGCATATCAATGACCCAAAAGAGCGAACATTTTTTCCAGACATGTGACCAACCTACTACTGTGTTCATGAGAAATAAATAATAGCTTGCTGCATCGGGACTTCAACCATGAGCCATTAGGGTGGTAATTGATGACAATACAACTACACCATTTCATTCCCAGAAAGCTCAATTCAATGAAGACACCACTTCGCTTTGGCAAAACATCTGGGCTCAAAGTGATGACAATGCTCCGCCAAATATATTGTAGTCCTATTTAACCACGAAATAAGTGCTGCTGCCAAGAAATTTCCCATAGAAAACGAAGCAACGTGACCACGATCACGAAGAATGGAAGCTACAGACTTTCGAGCAGAGACTCTTTACTATATAAGATCCTATTAACTAAGTAGCATAAGACAGGGTGTGGAGTTGAGAATTAACAAGACAACTTTTAAAAATAGTTGGTTGGAGCATATAATTCAGTACTTGACTGTGACTTTTTTTATGGATTATTCAAACATTAGCAACGCATATGATAGGAAATCGTAATTTTGAAAAACCTGTATAGGCTCGCTAGTGTCATGGTAGTGAAACGTTCAGATAATAAAGTGAAAAAGTAAATAAGTATAATTTTAAAACAAATACAAGCTTAATTCGGTTGTGAACATTTTCAATGTAGTTCACATTTTCTGGATGCAAATTAGGTCCGAAGTTCTGTGTTTTTCGCTTGGTGTCTTGCCAAGTGGGGATTACTCCTTTTAGGTTTGAAACAAGGAGGGGTTATTTCTTTTCACATTCAAAGTTTCAACTAATTGATTGGTATTACCAGAAAAATATTTTCTTAGGCTGGGTTACTATAGGGAGGCTACAGACGGGCGTACAATCGGTAAGTTTTTAATTTTGTTTACTACAATACATACTTTTTTTGTTTTTCTTTCCAAGATTGCCCAATTTTGTCCTCAAAAACCCTGAACATTTTTAAGAGTTTCTTTACTCTTGCATTTTCCTGTACGAGTTAACATTACGTCATCTGTGTTGTTTTGTGGCAGAAGCCATGAATTCGCAAAATCATAATACAACTTATGTATAAATCTATAGCATTTATTTAACCTAACAGCAAATAAGTTTAACCGCAAAACACAAATATATTTAGCTCTTTAGCAAATAACTCTAACTTAAAAGCAAATATGTTTAACCTTTTAGCAAATATGTTTAACCCATTTAACAAATATATTTAACCAAAGAACAAATATATTTAACCCGAGAACAAATATATTTAAACCAAAAGCAAATCATTTTAACCCCAATCAAGGAATAATGCATTACCAGATTTTAACAAACTCCCCTTGTAACTCTAACAACTTTTGTTTATTTCTCCATGAATTTGCAGAAAAACTGAAAAACACATATTTTAATGGTGGCTTTTTAATTATGGATAACGCCAAAATCCATAAGACACAAGGAGTTCAGGACATGTTATCTACTACGAATTTCAGATTGAAATTCACATGCTTAGCCCCATTGAAAAATCTTTTTCAAAAACAAAGGTGCACTTCAACTTTTAAGTGATTTTAGCAAGGACCATAACTTAGTGGCAGTTATTGAAGATAGTTTGCAACAAATTACGCAAAAAGATTGCGCTAGTTATTATTGAATGTAATGAACAGGGATAGGATTTTGCTAACTTTGCCTCTTTTTTTTGCTTAATCGGAAGACAGTATCGACTTTACACAAACACGCTTCATGTCCTCCTGATTCCAAATATATGTATTTTATTTTGCCTTTTGTTGCCTTTTTATATCATTATTACCTTTTTTTGTCGTTGTTGCTTTTTCTGCCTTTTTTGCCTATTTTGCTTTTTTCTCAAAGATTGTTCGCTAAAAAAGTTGTAAAAAAATGCCCGTTTGCATGTATGTATATCTGTGCAAACATGCTTCTTACTCACACTACTTAATACGCATATCTAAATTCCTAGACGGATTAAAAAAATTGTCAGCGTTCTTGAAGACGATGCAAGCTGTGTTGTGTTTGCAAAGGAATTGATTGAAGATGAAGCAGTAGAAGCGCAGCTGGCGTACATCAAAGTCAAATTTAGGTTTTTAGTCGACCCAAAAAAAAAGAACTTTCGAAGACTTACAAAAAACAGGTATTTTTGAGAGTCTGTACTTATATTTTTAACTAGTGTTGCTGCACAACAAACTAAAAAACGAAAACCAAAACACTTCACACATTTGACACCTTACTCGTAGATGCAATTAATAGGCTGTGTGCATTGAATTACCAAGTACAATATGGAGTAATAGTAAGTTACACTTGCAACTAACATATTGCAAACTTGGTGGTTCAATGAACATTAGCCAATTTGATTTATACAAAATTTAAATATATTCTAACTAAGCACACGCGAAACTTAACCACACACGATGTAAACAACTAATGTCAAATATGTGAAGGTATAAGGCTAGGCCACTTGTAATGCATGCTATCTCTCTCCCATCCATCATAAAGCTTATTGCTTACAACATGTAAAACAACTACGGCTGAATTAATGATGGCCGAATTAAGGAAAGAGAAAGGATGCACTACATGAATAGATGCTTTACAGTCTAACTACAAGGCTTTCAATAGGGGGCATTGATCACATTGTCTACCTATGTTTTATCTTTTGTATGTAAATGTAAGAGATCATGTTCTAAAATTTATGGCAAAGTTTATTGAACTCGATACACATTGTATATAAGATCAGCTGGAATTTGTATATAGAAACAGAGGTTTCATTTAAGCTAGCTTTAATTAATTTTGTCACTCTTTCCTTTTGAGTTAACGAGTAAAGTATCAAGTGTCACGAGCAAAGTCAATTAATAATAAATAAAGATCATTATAACGTATCAGAAATACTGTGCTAGAGTTTCCTTTCGCATTTCTTTCAACCACAACTTACGGTTGTAAAGTTACTTCATCGTGGTTTGGACTAACATCTTAAGTCCCCTTTCAACTACAACTTACGGTTTCAAGGTCCACTTTCTTTTGGTTTGGACTAAAACCTTAAGTCCGAAACAACTAGCATTATTCTGATCAAGGAACATCAATTGGCGAAGTCTTTCCGGTTTTAAAGAACATTCAGCAAAACTTGAAAAAAGCAAAAGGGCCGATTGCAAAGGAAGTCCTGAAGAAGTTTACTGCCGTTTTCAATGCAAATACGGGACTGAAAACTATTCAGCAGATGAATTCTGTAATGAACGGCGACTTGGATTCCAAACTTCCAGAAAATATTGATGTTAATAATGTTGAAAGCTTTAAATGGGCTCCACTCGTTTCAGCTGAAGTAGAAAGGTCATTTAGCTTATTAAATGCGCTTCTAAGAAACAATCGGAGAAGATTATTACCAGAAAATTTCAAAAAGCTTTTGGTAGTTCAATGCTACTATAACTAAATGTGCATTTACTTTCCTTTTCTTATTTTTTAATAAATGCCTTTTTTTCCCTTTTTAATTGTTTTGTTTTGCCTTTTTTTACTTTTTTATGTCAACAAAATCCTAACCCTGGTAATGAATATGGTTTTACTCATTCCAAAGGCAGCAAATGTACTAAACAATTTTTAAAAAATATTAATTTTGTTTAAGGAGGTTTTATACTGTTTTTTTAAGGTTTTATACTATGCAAAGATGAAATGAATTTTGTATTTTAGTTAAAATGATTTGCTTTTGGTTAAACAAATTTGCTACATAAAAGGTTAAACATATTTGCTTTTAGGTTAAAATTATTTGCTAATGGGCTAAATATATTTGTGTTTGGCTTAAATTTATTTGCTGTTAGGCTAAATAAATGTGCAAATGCTACATGTTTATACTTTTTATGGATTGAAAAGGTAATATTTAAAAACTATTCGAAATATAAACGTTTTCGGGTTACTAAAGTTTCTGTGATAGCTTATGTACCACACCAAGTCTACCTAAGCAACTTTAATTTAAATTTTACCTCAAAACAATCAGAACAATATCAAAAATATTAAGAGTACGTAATCGATAGCTAATACACTGTCATTAAGGAAAACAAACACTAGCTGCTTCGTAAAGTGATATTCTTATCTGCAACGCGTACCATTTTATTTGTTTTTGAATCTGCACTCTAGTTTTGCACATCTGGCACGATAGTGAAAACAAAATATGAAAAATCTATAACAACATGGGGATTGTAAGGTCTCTCTCATTCATGAGTTGTACTACAATAAGTACCTACTATAGACTATTGTACGATGTGTATTAGAAAAAAGGGCCACTTGCTGCATCTTAGTCACGGACGCAAGTGCCTATTCCTCACGTAACAATGTGCGATTTTTTAAAACACATTTTGTTGTTTTTTTTTTTTTTTTTTTTACGAACACCATTTCCATCCGCATTTTACATTATCGTTTGGAGCTAGGTTATTAAATGAGCAATTCCAAGTTTATTACCGACAAGTGTGTGGAACTAATCGAACGATATGCAGAGCACTCCCTTGTGGCTCTATAGGATCGCTCTGATACAAAATTGAATTTCGTTAACACACTGTATGACTCAAAAAGTTCATTTTAAATTGTGCGTTACAAAATGCAGTACGAGTATGTAGTAGCAAATGGTGCATGTCGATAATAACTCGTGAACTAGTGTACTCATTTTTGTGTAATGTATTATGACCGTAAAACTTTAAGGAAGGTTATATTATACATAAATGTAATTTTAATTAAATTCGAAGGAAATGCTTCTTTCTTTTCTATTTTTGGGTGTGTCGTTCTGTAAATAAAAACTATTTTATAGGTCTGTTTTATTATTTTATTTAAAATGAATGAACTCTCAAGCCGTAAGTAAGGCTTGGCTTCTAATGATAAATTAAACTACTGAAAGGAATTTATACCCGTTGGAAGTTTATAGTTGTGAGCTCAAAGGAATTTAAGCAAGAGCATTATATCTGATACTCAGAGTTTTGTTTCGCCGCGCAAAGTGTTCTACGTTGTTAGTCCATTAAAGTCAGTAGTTATGCAGTTTCAAGGCCTTCAGGAACTTGAGATCGGAAGGTATTCTAAATGATGGCTCAATATCTGCAAAGTTTGAGAATCAGTCAATACTTGCATAGTATCCTCACATATAAAATAACTGTCCAACATAAGAACATTATCTTTTTATAAAACTTTTAGAGCTAGGAATTTTCCACAGAAAATGGAGAAGAGTTCGAGAGGTTTTTGTTGCTGTGAATTGGGCGTCTGGTGAAATTATAATAATATTTGAGGTGAACTTTACTAAAGCGAAATTAGTGTGAAAGGAGGCATTTATTATATATAGGGTTTTCCGGAAAGGTAAGGCTGGTAATATTTAGTGATGTTCCTCGCACTAATGCAAATAAAAAAATCTTCGTAAATTTCTGTCCGATTCCTTGCCGTTTTAGGTATGATGGTTTTTATGCTCTCTGCGACTATCGTCTTCTTTTCATGATATTTTCAAGTATTACAAGTATTTTGGCCAAATCATATCTCAAATGAACAGCTTTATGAGAGTATGATTAAGAAGAATATAGATGTGATTATACAAAAGCGAAAGTGGAAGTGGTTTGGTCACATCATATGAACATATGTACGTACGGACGAAAATTGTACCGATCGACAGGCCATGCAGTGGAATTTGCTAACATAAAAAGAGTGAATACATGGAAAGCTTCGTATGACGTGCTGTGGTGATCTTAATAGCGATTTGTTAACTAACAATGGATTAATGAATGATATGAGCTCATTTAACATGTACCCTGTCAACATTCGGACTCCAACTCATTTCTCCCAATTTGAGAGCACCCTTCTGGACGTATTTTTTATAACCGACACTAATAAAGCGCTATTCTACGACCAGTTGTCTGCACCTGCTTTTTCACGTCATGACCTTATTCATCTAACGTACGATTTCAACCTACCTTCACCATCAGTTCGATCATGTAAATTTCGTGATTTTAAAAGCATTGATAGACTGGCACTTGAAAATAGTGTTAATAGTATTCCATGGGAAAATATTTTTTACATGCCATCTTCAGATGAACAGGTTGAGTTTCTGAACACCAATGTTGTTAATCTCGCCAACGAACATGTCCCTATTAAAACAGTGGTGTTAAGATCCAGCTCGCAACCTTGGTTCACAAATGACATTCGTCGGCTTTTGAATGAGAGAAACCAAGTTTACAATCGGTGGAAACAATACAAAATTGATGAGGATCGTCGTCGGTATCGCTTACTTCGCAATCAGGTAGTCACTGCTATCCGCACAGAAAAGGCAAGAGTTCTTACAAGCCGGATCGCCACATCAGGTAACGGGCGAAAACTCTGGAACAGTTTGCGTAGTATGGGAATTGGAAGGCAAAAACCAGAACCGCCAATAAATGCCGACTGTGATGAACTCAATTCTAAGTTCATTTCCCAAGTGCCACAGCCCTTGTCTGATCCTCCAACCCTCACGTATGAAAATCAAGCGTCTCCAGGATTTAGCTTCTCCAGGGTCGAGCCTGCTGATGTGGTTGAAAGTGTGGTATCGATGAAATCGAATGCAGTAAGTCTGGACAACGTTCACCCGGTTTTCGTAAAAGCTCTCCTTCCCAAGCTCTTACCTTTTTTAACACATATACTAAACACGGTCCTAACAACGTCAGTTTTTCCTACACAGTGGAAGCTTGCAAAGGTCATTCCCATCCCTAAAGGAAGAAACAAGAATGAGTACAGACCTATATCAATACTCCCATTCCTCTCTAAAGTGTTCGAGAGAATTATTCAGAAACAGATTAATACTTATCTGAACGAGAAAGGTCTGCTTTCCATTTTTCAATCAGGTTTTCGTCCCAATCGCAGCTGCACAACAGCAGTTCTGAACGTTGTTGATGATATTAGAAGCGCAGTAGACAGCGATCAGATAACCTTCTTGGTGCTTCTTGATTTCTCGAAGGCATTCGATTCGATAAGTCATCCCGTATTATGCAGCAAATTATCAAATCTGTACGATTTTGCACCTGAAGCACTGAAATTAATTTTCTCATATCTGTCAGGTAGAAAGCAAGCTGTAGTAATTGGAGATAAGAAATCAGCATTATTAAGCTTAAAGCAAGGTGTCCCACAGGGCTCAATATTGGGGCCACTTCTTTTCTCTTTATACATTAATGAAATTCCTGAAACTGCTGTCCAATCTCTTATACACATGTACGCCGATGATGTTCAGTTATATAAAAGTTGTCCTCTGGGACTCATCGAACATTGTGCTCAGACCATAAACGAGGATCTACAAAATATTTATAACTGGTCGCGAGTCAATAGCTTAGTCCTTAATCCTGAAAAATCTAAAGTCATTGTAATATCTAAGAAATCGGTAGACTTATCGTACTTCCCCCGAATCTACCTAAATAATGCTCCCATAGAATTTGTTGACAATGCAAAAAACTTGGGAATTATATTTAATAGAAATTTAACCTGGAAGGACCACGTTAATTCCAATGTCGGCAAAGTATATGGTGCTCTTCGCTCGCTTTGGGTCACAAAAGATTTCACTGCTCTAAAAACACGCAAAATGCTCGCTAAGACATTAGTTATACCTGTCCTTACTTATGGATGGATGTGAAAAGCGATGCTGTGAGCCAGAGAAAACTTAATATGGCATATAACAATATCGCGCGCTATATTTACGGTTTAAGGAGGTACGATCATGTTTCGAGATTTTCTACAAGTATCTATGGTATGTCGTTCGATAACCTCTTAAATTTTCGAACACTTTTGCTATTATTTTATATAATTCAGAGCCATCACCCGTCCTATCTTTACAATAGGCTTCAGTTTTCAGCATCAAATAGACTCTCACAGCTCATCCTTCCCCGGTTTTCGTGTTTGACATCCGAAAGGCAATTTCTCGTCAATGCCGCTCGCTTATGGAATTCTCTACCACCCACTGTACGAAGAACTAGTAATCTCACCGAATTTAGGACGCGATTGCAATTATTCCTCTCTGCATCCGATTAGTTTTCCCTCCCTTCTGAACCAACACAATTTGTATGTCCTCTGTTAATAGCTTTTTTTCTCTTCTTCTTTTTTTTTCCTTAATTTACTACGATTAATTCATTGAATTTTTTTGATTGAAATAATGTGTTCTTTTTGCCAAGCTCCACAAATTTATAAGATATTGTATCTTAATGTGTCAGCATATAAATAAATAAAATACTAAATACTAAATACGTGACGCAGAGCAGTTGAAAAGAAATCTCGACAATTGGAAAAGAGCTGGATGGAGTTAAAGAAGATCGCCAAAAACAGAAAATGACGACGGCGCGTAGGCGTGGGAAATTTTTAATTTCCGTCAGAAGTGAATCTTGCTGTCCAACTCCAAAATAAAAGCAAAAGCTCCAGAGTAAAAGCTACAAAGTAAAAGCAAAAGAACTCCGCCTTGTGGGTAGACTCTGTAAACCTAAGTCGTTACTCTATCTTACCATTTGCTCTCAGCAGTTAGCAGCCTTTGAAACTGCATGATATAGATCCATCTCACGATGGTCTCAACTTTTCCATACCTTTTGGCAGAGTTACACATGGAATCAAATGTAGCATTGTCAGAGGTAACTTCTATACCGACGAAAACTCAAAGAGTACAGATTCCCTCTTCCAGTCAGTTCGATCCTGTACAAAAGGATGGGAAAAAATGCAATGAATCAGAAGCAAAGATAGATCTTTCCAGTCATCTGGACAGTTTTTCTGAAACCTAACATCTGAGTTTCAAACCTCTATACACATTTTTCTCTCACTCTCTCTGTGTATCCCTACAAAGGCATCCTCATCCAATTTTGACAAAACCCATGCCTCTGTGCCATACAGCAGGACTGGGATGATTATTGTCTTATAAAGAGTTACCTTAGTAGTTCGAGATAGGGATTTGTTACTCAATTGCCTTCTTAGCCCATAGAAACAGCGATTGGCAAGAGTAATTCTTTGTTTGATCTCCCCACTGATATCTTTTACGGAGCTCACCATAGAATCTAGGTAGACAGAGTCCTTTACTACCTCCAAATTATATCTGTCTATTATGACGTTCTGTTCAAGAAGCCGATGTTGGGTGTCCTTTTTTGTAGACAGCATATATTTTGTTTTGCTTTCATTGACCACTAATCTTTGCTGCTTCGATCTCAATACTCGCAAGTGCCTCACTGATGGCTCGCTGAGTTCTTCCGACTATATCAATGTCATCGGCGTAAGCAAGTAGTTGTACAGACTTGTAAAAGATTGTACCTCCGGTGTTGGTTTTTGAATTTCGCACAATTCTCTCAAGTACTACTTTAAAGAGATCGTGTGGTAGCGCGTCACCTTGTCTAAGACTTTTCCTAACATCGAACGGTTCGATGATGTTCTTACCGACTTTGATGGAGCAGCGAGAGTTCTCCAAACTGCGCAAACGGACGAGCTTGGCAGGAATGCCAAGACTAGATATGGTTCTGTATAATTCGTCTCTATACACACTATCATAGGCAACTTTGAAATCGATGAAGAGGTGGTGCGTATCGATTTTATATTCATGGGTTTTTTCCAAGATATGCCGTAGTGTGAATATTTGGTCAATGGTGGACTTTCCCAGCCTGAAACCGCACTGTTAAGGACCTATCAGGTTGTTGACGATCGGTTTTAGGCATTCAAATAATACGGCAGACAAGATCTTATATGCGATGTTGAGCAGACTTATACCTCTGTAGTTGACGCAGTTCAGAGGGTCTCCTATGTTCAGGATCAGGCAAACAATGCTGAGGTTCCATTCATTGGACATGCTTTCGACCGAACAGATTTTGCAGATGAGCTGGTGCATGTTGTTTTTACCTTTTGGTAAAATTATCTAACATCATTCCATTCATACAAAATGCTTATAAAACTAAAACTGTAACAACTTAGCCAAAGTAAAATGTTCTTTCCCTGGTTTGGGAATAAGGACCAACGTTAACATCGCACCAAAAAGATGGCACATATCCTAAGATAAGCAAGCACTAAAACTTCTGTTCGGAGCCTTTCTAATGTTGACACTACGCCTTTTAAGCATTACTCGGTATTTGTATGACGTAAGGTGATTCATAGTTTTCGAAAAACATAAAGGAAATCCTAGTCGTCTCTTCACTCACTATCCGGGGCAACATTTCAGTTAAGTCTTGTTATCCCAGAGACAGATCTAGAAGTTTCAGCCAGCACATTCCTGCAACATAGAAAGTGTGTCGCGAGCAAAACATAATTGACCTCCTGAATGGAAGTTGTGTAGGAACCATCGGACTTTCGAATTAAATCCAGCTTGATCATGTCGTCTTTTTAAAAGACTTTGCACGTTCTTGCGGCTCCCGCTTGTTCCATCAATTCTCCACACAGTTTGCTCTATGATTTCAGTTTATCTTTCCTCACTTTCATTTCCAGGCATACTCTTTTCGAGATTTATAGTCCGTGGTTAAGTACTCCAACACCAGTTGCTCCTTCTACTCAACCTAGCTTTAGATTCTCTTTCAATCGAGTCTCCTGAACTTCGGCATGTGAGGTGCTTTTTGATCAAGGAGATCTTGAGACGTATTTCAATCGAATTTTCTGGGATTTCGACCTGTTGGCTATTTCTCAATGGCTGACCGAAAATCTATATTTCGATGATCTAATAGAGTTCCCTCTTGCAAGCAAGCTCTCTGATCAACTCAAATATGGCCTTTAAGTGAAGGGAATACTTAGTAACATGAACTTAACATCATCCAAAAAATATTCTAAGAATAATTTCGAATAAAAAAAAAAAAAAACACTTAAATTGACGCCGGGTTAGTCCTCGTCGCGTGAGTAAGAGGGTTGAGTATGAGTATGATGATGACATCAATCATCGCGTAAGCGTAGCCTGGATAAAGTGTTGGGGAAACTCCGCTATCTTCTGTAAACGAAAAATGCCTCCTAAGTTGAAAGGAAGGGTTCACAGCGCAGTTGTGCGTCTTGCGCTCACATACGGTTCACAATGCTGTACAATGTAGATATAGTATGGGAGTAAATTAAAGGCAGCTTAGATAAGAATACATCGCATGACAGCAGGAGTGACAAAGCTTGATCGAATAAAAAGTTCGAAGATCCGCGTTTCAAACACATCGAGAAAGAAAGGCAGACCGATAAACGCCTGGATCACACAAATGCAACGACACTAGCATTTGATTTACCTCATTAACGAAGTGATCCAAAATTGAAAGGCCTGTCGATATCTTTAAAGGTCAAACAGGCGGATCAGTAGAAATGCAGCGAAGTCGCAGGGTTATTATCCATTGAGTTCAGATCGTTACCTCGCCGAAAAAGGAAGAAGAAGGTAGTTTTCTTGGGACTTTGCCTGAAACCTATCGATAAATCGAAAAAACACGCCTATTGCTAACTAGGATATTCATCGATATATCGATATTAATTTTCCCATCCCCAGCAAGTGTTCGCAATCCATGTGATCTAATTTTTTTAGTTGTATGTCATCAATTTCTGCAACTTTAAACACCTGTTCATCCAGGAAAAATTAGAATATCGGTATCATAAAATCGCAGTCGTTTTTTCAGATTCATGTATTATTTCTGTGGATTTTCAATATGATCTTTTGTTGCATTCCGACCTTAAGTATACGTACATGTTTGAAAACAATTGAAATAAAATCATAATTTTCCCTGCCTCAAAGTTATTCAATTTGTGTTTTGACTCAGTGTATTGTACACATGTTTTACTTTACGAACAGTCATAGTAAAATTTATTCAGATGTTTTTTTTATAGTTAATCGCTAATCAAAGCATAAAATTTGAAAATAAATGCGCTTGTATAATTATTGACTGTAAAATTTCAGTCAACAAATGTAGTATAAATAGTTTCAAATGAGAGTGAAACGTCCAGATCGAAATTAAGTTTTATTCAATATAGCAAAACAGTAAGGATCCGTTAGAGAGAATGTTAAAGTTCCGTATAGAATATTTATTAGTGGTGGTTCTGTTTTCGAAAGAAGTTAGCGGCAACCCAATGCCGGAACCATATTTGGATTTATCTCCGATTTTTGCTCCATTTGCGTATTGGGATGCATTTTTATATTTCTATGCATATTATGACGATATATATTACGATTATTATGACGATACATATTATAATTCATATTATGGTGACACAAAAACTATATTTGCGGATACATGTACAGATAAAGATCCAACTGAGAACACAGGTATAAATGTGAGTACAACTGCAGCTACAGAAATAAGTGAAGAACTAGGATCGGGCGACAGCACTTCAAGATATAATGAGGAAACAAGCCCAAAAGAAAAACAAAAGGGATCTTCAAAGGAAACCTTCCTCACGTCTAAAGCTCCGAACATCCACACAGGTACAGATAAATATACAGCCAGAGAAGCGATTGATAATATCCTACAGATCCGTTTACAGATGAAAGTACATATAGAGAAGATAATACAGAAGATATGTATTATGCAGGAACAGATGCCTATACCGAAGATGGTACATACACGGAAATAAATTCCTATACAGAAGATGTTACATATGCAGGCAGTACAGATAAAAATCCAATTGAGAATACAGATATAAATGTGGGGACAACTGTAACCATGGATATAAGTGAACAAATAGGATCGGGCGACAGTTCTTCAAAATATAATGAGGTACATAGCGCGAAAGAAAAACAAAAAGGACCTCCAAAGAAACCCTTTTCCACGTCCAAAGCTCCGAACATCTACACAAGTACAGGTAAATATATAGTCAGAGATAAAGATGCAGTTAATAATATATCACAGATCCATTTACAGATGCAAGTAATACACCTTCTGAAATAAAGACATATACAGAAGATATAGGAACAGACACCTATACCGAGGATGGATACACAAATTCTTATACAGAAGATGGTAGCTATGTTGGCAGTACGGATGAATATCCAACTGAGAATACAGATGTAAATGTGGGGACAACTGTAACCATGAATATAAGTGAAAAACCAGGATCGGGCGACAGTTCTTCAAAATATAATGAGGAGAATAGCGCGAAAGAAAAACAAAAAGGACCTTCAAAGAAATCCTTCTCCACGTCCAAAGCTTCGAACATCTACACAAGTACAGGTAAATATATAGTAAAACATAAAGACGCAGTTAATAATATATCATAGATCCATTTACAGACGCAATTAATACACCTTCTGAAATGAATACATATACAGAAGATATAGGAACAGACACCTATACCGAGGATGATGCATACACAAATTCTTATACAGAAGATGGTAGCTATGTTGACAGTACGGATGAAAATCCAGCTGAGAATACAGATGTAAATGTCGAAACCACTGTAACCATGAATATAAGTGAAAACCCAGGATCGGGCGACAGTTCTTCAAAATATAATGAGGTACATAGCGCGAAAGAAAAACAAAATGGACCTGCAAAAAAACCCTTCTCCACATCCAAAGCTCCGAACATCTACACAAGTACAGGTAAATATATAGTCAGAGATAAAGATGCAGTTAATAATATATCACAGATCCATTTACAGATGCAAGTAATACACCTTCTGAAATAAAGACATATACAGAAGATATAGGAACAGACACCTATACCGAGGATGGATACACAAATTCTTATACAGAAGATGGTAGCTATGTTGACAGTACGGATGAATATCCAACTGAGAATACAGATGTAAATGTGGGGACAACTGTAACCATGAATATAAGTGAAAAACCAGGATCGGGCGACAGTCCTTCAAAATATAATGAGGTACATAGCGCGAAAGAAAAACAAAATGGACCTTCAAAAAAACCCTTCTCCACATCCAAAGCTCCGAACATCTACACAAGTACAGGTAAATATATATTCAGAGATAAAGATGCAGTTAATAATATATCACAGATCCATTTACAGATGCAAGTAATACACCTTCTGAAATAAAGACATATACAGAAGATATAGGAACAGACACCTATACCGAGGATGGATACACAAATTCTTATACAGAAGATGGTAGCTATGTTGGCAGTACGGATGAATATCCAACTGAGAATACAGATGTAAATGTGGGGACAACTGTAACCATGAATATAAGTGAAAAACCAGGATCGGGCGACAGTTCTTCAAAATATAATGAGGAGAATAGCGCGAAAGAAAAACAAAAAGGACCTTCAAAGAAATCCTTCTCCACGTCCAAAGCTTCGAACATCTACACAAGTACAGGTAAATATATAGTAAAACATAAAGACGCAGTTAATAATATATCATAGATCCATTTACAGACGCAATTAATACACCTTCTGAAATGAATACATATACAGAAGATATAGGAACAGACACCTATACCGAGGATGATGCATACACAAATTCTTATACAGAAGATGGTAGCTATGTTGACAGTACGGATGAAAATCCAGCTGAGAATACAGATGTAAATGTCGAAACCACTGTAACCATGAATATAAGTGAAAACCCAGGATCGGGCGACAGTTCTTCAAAATATAATGAGGTACATAGCGCGAAAGAAAAACAAAATGGACCTGCAAAAAAACCCTTCTCCACATCCAAAGCTCCGAACATCTACACAAGTACAGGTAAATATATAGTCAGAGATAAAGATGCAGTTAATAATATATCACAGATCCATTTACAGATGCAAGTAATACACCTTCTGAAATAAAGACATATACAGAAGATATAGGAACAGACACCTATACCGAGGATGGATACACAAATTCTTATACAGAAGATGGTAGCTATGTTGACAGTACGGATGAATATCCAACTGAGAATACAGATGTAAATGTGGGGACAACTGTAACCATGAATATAAGTGAAAAACCAGGATCGGGCGACAGTCCTTCAAAATATAATGAGGTACATAGCGCGAAAGAAAAACAAAATGGACCTTCAAAAAAACCCTTCTCCACATCCAAAGCTCCGAACATCTACACAAGTACAGGTAAATATATATTCAGAGATAAAGATGCAGTTAATAATATATCACAGATCCATTTACAGATGCAAGTAATACACCTTCTGAAATAAAGACATATACAGAAGATATAGGAACAGACACCTATACCGAGGATGGATACACAAATTCTTATACAGAAGATGGTAGCTATGTTGGCAGTACGGATGAATATCCAACTGAGAATACAGATGTAAATGTGGGGACAACTGTAACCATGAATATAAGTGAAAAACCAGGATCGGGCGACAGTTCTTCAAAATATAATGAGGAGAATAGCGCGAAAGAAAAACAAAAAGGACCTTCAAAGAAATCCTTCTCCACGTCCAAAGCTTCGAACATCTACACAAGTACAGGTAAATATATAGTAAAACATAAAGACGCAGTTAATAATATATCATAGATCCATTTACAGACGCAATTAATACACCTTCTGAAATGAATACATATACAGAAGATATAGGAACAGACACCTATACCGAGGATGATGCATACACAAATTCTTATACAGAAGATGGTAGCTATGTTGACAGTACGGATGAAAATCCAACTGAGAATGCAGATGTAAATCTGGGGACAACTGTAACTATGGATATAAGTGAAGAAATAGGATCGGGCGACAGTTCTTCAAAATATAGTGAGGTACATAGCGCGAAAGAAAAACAAAAAGGACCTCCAAAGAAACCCTTCTCCACGTCCAAAGCTCCGAACATTTACACAAGTACAGGTAAATATATAGTAAAACATAAAGATGCAGTTAATAATATATCATAGATTCATTTACAGATGCAAGTAATACACCTTCTGAAATAAATTTATATACAGAAGATATAGGAACAGACACCTTTACCGAGGATGATGCATACACAAATTCTTATATAGAAGATGGTAGCTATGTTGACAGTACGGATGAAAATCCAACTGAGAATACAGATGTAGATCTGGGGACAACTGTAACTATGGATATAAGTGAAGAAATAGGATCGGGCGACAGTTCTTCAAAATATAATGAGGTACATAGCGCGAAAGAAAAACAAAAAGGACCTCCAAAGAAACCCTTTTCCACGTCCAAAGCTCCGAACATCTACACAAGTACAGGTAAATATATAGTCAGAGATAAAGATGCAGTTAATAATATATCACAGATCCATTTACAGATGCAAGTAATACACCTTCTGAAATAAAGACATATACAGAAGATATAGGAACAGACACCTATACCGAGGATGGATACACAAATTCTTATACAGAAGATGGTAGCTATGTTGGCAGTACGGATGAATATCCAACTGAGAATACAGATGTAAATGTGGGGACAACTGTAACCATGAATATAAGTGAAAAACCAGGATCGGGCGACAGTTCTTCAAAATATAATGAGGAGAATAGCGCGAAAGAAAAACAAAAAGGACCTTCAAAGAAATCCTTCTCCACGTCCAAAGCTTCGAACATCTACACAAGTACAGGTAAATATATAGTAAAACATAAAGACGCAGTTAATAATATATCATAGATCCATTTACAGACGCAATTAATACACCTTCTGAAATGAATACATATACAGAAGATATAGGAACAGACACCTATACCGAGGATGATGCATACACAAATTCTTATACAGAAGATGGTAGCTATGTTGACAGTACGGATGAAAATCCAGCTGAGAATACAGATGTAAATCTAGGGACAACTGTAACTATGGATATAAGTGAAGAAATGGGATCGGGCGACAGTTCTTCAAAATATAATGAGGTACATAGCGCGAAAGAAATACAAAAAGGACCTTCAAAGAAACACTTCTCCACGTCCAAAGCTCCGAACATCTACACAAGTACAGGTAAATATATAGTCAGAGATAAAGATGCAGTTAATAATATATCACAGATCCATTTACAGATGCAAGTAATACACCTTCTGAAATAAAGACATATACAGAAGATATAGGAACAGACACCTATACCGAGGATGGATACACAAATTCTTATACAGAAGATGGTAGCTATGTTGACAGTACGGATGAATATCCAACTGAGAATACAGATGTAAATGTGGGGACAACTGTAACCATGAATATAAGTGAAAAACCAGGATCGGGCGACAGTCCTTCAAAATATAATGAGGTACATAGCGCGAAAGAAAAACAAAATGGACCTGCAAAAAAACCCTTCTCCACATCCAAAGCTCCGAACATCTACACAAGTACAGGTAAATATATATTCAGAGATAAAGATGCAGTTAATAATATATCACAGATCCATTTACAGATGCAAGTAATACACCTTCTGAAATAAATTTATATACCGAAGATATAGGAACAGACACCTTTACCGAGGATGGTGCATACACAATTTCTTATGCAGAAGACGGTAGCTATGTTGACAGTACGGATGAAAATCCAACTGAGAATACAGATGTAAATATGGGGACAACTGTAACCATGGATATAAGTGAAAAACCAGGATCGGGCGACAGTTCTTCAAAATATAATGTGGTACATAGCGCGAAAGAAAAATCAAAAGGACCTTCAAAGAAACCCTTCTCCACGTCTAAAGTTCCGAACATCTACACAAGTACAGGTAAATATATAGTCAGAGATAAAGATGCAGTTAATAATATATCATAGATCCATTTACAGACGCAATTAATACACCTTCTGAAATGAATACATATACAGAAGATATAGGAACAGACACCTATACCGAGGATGATGCATACACAAATTCTTATACAGAAGATGGTAGCTATGTTGACAGTACGGATGAAAATCCAACTGAGAATGCAGATGTAAATCTGGGGACAACTGTAACTATGGATATAAGTGAAGAAATAGGATCGGGCGACAGTTCTTCAAAATATAGTGAGGTACATAGCGCGAAAGAAAAACAAAAAGGACCTCCAAAGAAACCCTTCTCCACGTCCAAAGCTCCGAACATTTACACAAGTACAGGTAAATATATAGTAAAACATAAAGACGCAGTTAATAATATATCATAGATTCATTTACAGATGCAAGTAATACACCTTCTGAAATAAATTTATATACAGAAGATATAGGAACAGACACCTTTACCGAGGATGGTGCATACACAATTTCTTATACAGAAGATGCTAGCTATGTTGACAGTACGGATGAAAATCCTACTGAGAATACAGATGTAAATGTGGGGACAACTGTAACCATGGATATAAGTGAACAAATAGGATCGGGCGACAGTTCTTCAAAATATAATGAGGTACATAGCGCGAAAGAAAAACAAAAAGGACCTCCAAAGAAACCCTTCTCCACGTCCAAAGCTCCGAACATTTACAAAAGTACAGGTAAATATATAGTAAAACATAAAGATGCAGTTAATAATATATCAAAGATTCATTTACAGATGCAAGTAATACACCTTCTGAAATAAATTTATATACAGAAGATACAGGAACAGACACCTTTACCGAGGATGGTGCATACACAAATTCTTATACAGAAGATGGTAGCTATGTTGACAGTACGGATGAATATCCAACTGAGAATACAGATGTAAATGTGGGGACAACTGTAACCATGAATATAAGTGAAAAACCAGGATCGGGCGATAGTTCTTCAAAATATAATGAGGAGAATAGCGCGAAAGAAAAACAAAAAGGACCTTCAAAGAAATCCTTCTCCACGTCCAAAGCTTCGAACATCTACACAAGTACAGGTGAATATATACTCAGAGATAAAGATGCAGTTAATAATATATCATAGATCCATTTACAGACGCAATTAATACACCTTCTGAAATAAATTCATATACAGAAGATATAGGAACAGACACCTATACCGAGGATGATGCATACACAAATTCTTATAGCTATGTTGACAGTACGGATGAAAATCCAACTGAGAATACAGATGTAAATGTGGGGACAACTGTAACCATGAATATAAGTGAAAAACCAGGATCGGGTGACAGTTCTTCAAAATATAATGAGGTACATAGCGCGAAAGAAAAACAAAAAGGACCTCCAAAGAAACCCTTCTCCACGTCCAAAGCTCCGAACATCTACACAAGTACAGGTAAATATATGGTCAGAGATAAAGATGCAGTTAATAATATATCATAGATCCATTTACAGATGCAATTAATACACCTTCTGAAATAAATTCATATACAGAAGATATAGGAACAGACACCTATACCGAGGATGATGCATACACAATTTCTTATGCAGAAGACGGTAGCTATGTTGACAGTACGGATGAAAATCCAACTGAGAATACAGATGTAAATGTGGGGACAACTGTAACCATGGATATAAGTGAAAAACCAGGATCGGGTGGCAGTCCTTCAAATCATAATGAAGAGAATAGAGTGAAAGAAAAACAAAAAAGACCTTCAGAGGAACCCTTCCATGCCTCCAAAGCTCCAAACATGCACACAAGTACAGGTAAATATACAGTCAGAGATAGAGAGGCAACTGAAAATATATTGCAGATCCATTTACAGATGCAATTGCATATACAGAAGACACAGAAACAGATTCCTATACCGAGGATAGCACATACACAGGAACAGATTCCTATACAAAAGATATAGATATACAGATATAGCTATAAGAGCATACACAAATGTAAATGAAGAATATTATAGAGTCGCAGAAACTTTCAAATATAAGCAGTTTTATTATCATTTGAATTTTTACATTAAATTGTTTGAAAGATCAATGATAAGAAAAAAAAACAAATAAGAACAATTATGTACTACGAAAACTGAAAATGTACACTAAAGTTCTTTGACAACTGTTATTCTACTCATTTAAAATTCTTTTTAAACATTTCATTACAATAAACACTTACCCCAACCCCCTTACTAAGATTTAATTATTTGCCAAAAAATAAAGTTGTTCTCCAGGCGCTATCTTGCAAAATGGTGGTAAAAAGCGTTCTGCAAGCATACCACCAAGAAGGTACCTACCCAACTTTCAAACTCTTGAACCATTTTTTTTTTTTAGATATTAACTTACGTTTAAGAGACTGTCAATGAATTTCACGGCGTAAACTTGAAAGTAAGAGAAGGGAAGTAAATTTTGATCTAAAAAAATATTTGGCGCAACAGCTCTTTAAGTGCCAGAGCCTAGCTTCTCGCAACCACTCATGTTGTGTGCGTTATATTTTTCACACGAATGGAAGGGATCTACAGTTTATTGCCGTATCCGAAGGGGAAATTTGGTTTGAGAAGCTTTTACATTTAATTTTATTTCATTTATTAATTCAATATACCTAATCATCTTTTTTTTTAACAGTTTACAATTAAAAGATAAATCGGTTATATAAATAAGTAATTATTTAGAAAAAGGAAAAAGAAGAGAATTGTATATAAACTTTATAATAATAATTTTAACTAAAAATTTTCGGCAAAATGTCTGAACAAAACCTTTTCAAATTGTCTGGTGCCACGAAGTTTTCTTATGTCTAGAGGCAATGCGTTTAACTCTCTGATAACACACACAAAAAATTGACGCTCAGAATTAGTACATATAAATCTAGGTTGGAGAACTAGAAAGCAGCGATTAGAGGTTGTAAATTAAATTTTTTTCATAGATATAATATGGCTCTTTGCTCATTGGGACTGTGTTTAACGTTTTGAGTGCGCGAAAGATTATATACTCGTATTATATAAGTCACATCCTAAGATACTTTTTTTTTTATAACGCGAGATATGGTCAAAGCGCTTCAGATTATGTACATATCTGATAACAGTATTGAAAGCCACGGTTAATTTTCTTTTTGTTTCGGAATTATGGCAGCAAAAGATCTGGCAACCATAGGTTATTATTGACATTATAAGTGTTTTGACAAGCCCAAGTTTGATGGGTTGCGGTGTAAAGTTTTTGGTAAGGGATGAAGTTCTTAGGCAGCCATATACTTTACCAATGACCAATTGGATATGAAAGTCCCATTCGAGGGAAGGATTTAGCCAAATACCAAGGTTATTAGCCTTTTCCACATATTCCAGAACTGTGCCCTCAAGATACAGAACAGGAAAATAGCAAAGATGAAGTTTAGTTTTATAAACCACAAGGCACTTTGATTTTTTCGAGTTTATTAGTCTTGGACCAGTTCATAATATTCCTTATGTCACTGTTTAGTCTTTATGCTGCATCTTCGGTCATTCGTAATTTGCAGTCGGTATAGATTTGAACATCGTCGGCATACATACATATGTACCGACGAGTTTTTAATAACACTGGGAAGATCATTGATGAACATACTGAACAACAGCGGCCCAATAATTGATCCCTGAGGTACTCCTGAAAATAACTCCAAAAAGCACGACGACCTATTACCGACAACGACAGTTTGTCTCTTCCCACTTAAGTATGAGATCATTAAGTCAGTTGCTGACTTGGAAAATCGAAATTGGCTTACTAATTGTGAGATCAAAATATTGTGATGTATCGAAGGCCTTCGAGAAGTCTAAAAGACCAAGAAAGTACACTCGATCTCGATCCATCGATATTCTTATGTCATCGGTGACTTTAAAAACCGCAATAGGTTGTTTTGCAATATCAATCTAGTTGCCTGTTTATAAAGTAACCTTTCCAATACCTTAGATAGTAATGGAAGAATAGAGATTGGCCTGTACACTGGAGGAGATGAGCGAGTTGTTGGTTCTTTTAAGAATTGCCATTACATTGGCGAACTTCCAACCCTTTTAATATAATTGTGTTATAAACATGTGTAAGTACAGGTAAAATATGTGGTAAGATTATTTTAACAAAAAGAGTGTGTACCTTATCAACACCAACAGCTTTAGATTTGATATCTAACACCGCCTTAACAACATTAGTTTCTTCCACTCGTGATAATTGAAATATCTGAGAGTCATCATTATTAAAGAGCAAAGGTGCACTTGCAGGGGGCAAAGGAGACTTTTGTGAGGTGGTCTGTATGGCAGCAAACCCAGCATTTAAAACGTCGACATTTAGATCCACAGAACACTGTTCTCTTTTCCACCCAACACCAAGTTCACGAATGTTCTTCCACAATGTTTTGGGTGGTAAGTCTTTGTCAAACCGTTCTGTGTAAGAACGAATCTTGGCCTCCCTGACTTTGACACTGATTTTGTTTCTTAGAGAACGAAGAACAGCGTTAAACTCAGGCAGTCTAAAACGCTATCATCGCTTGTAGGCCAAATCTCTAAGCATTAAGCTTGTAGAATATCAGGTGTAAACCAAAAGCTGCTTACATCCCTCAGAGTTTTTGTTTTCAGTGGTACGTTTGCTTCAAACAGATTTGCAATGGAATCTTGCAGAAACTTTACCTGATCCGTCGTTGACTGCATAAAATAAATTTGTTGCTAATTCACCCGAAAAATATTCCTTTCCAAGTGAATTATATCGATTCTCTTGAAATCTCGGTACTCATAAGTTGCACATATTTTTCGCGGTACTACTTAAAAGATGGCGAAAATAAGATCATGTTTTGAAAACGCGGGAACTGATAGCTGATCATAAAAGAGGGTATTTTCGGTGTTATTGACAAGAAACAGATGCAGTTAAGATGCAGAATTAGTGAAGTGTGTTGGATGGTCGCTGTTGAATGCTGTTACCAATCCTAGCGTATTCATTTTGTCGATAAAGGTACATCTTTTAAAAGCAGGTTGCAGTTAAAATCGCCACATAAAATTATTTCGGGGTAGAGGGTAGACATGTTTTCCAGAGCAGAGAAGACACCTGAAAGATCAAGGTCGCTACTCGGCCTGTAAATTACACTCAGCACACATTTATTCGTACCAATATTTATTTCAATAAAGCAGTATTCGACGGGAGTATTACCATCGCCGCAAGCGATTAACTTACAAAGAATACAGTTCCGATTGTATATTGCCGTTCCAACACCCCTACGATCAGTTTTACCTGTGCGCAATAGTCTGTAGCCATTTAGACTAAAAAGTTCGTCAGGCCTGTCAATCTGAAACCATGTTTCAGATATGCATATAATATCGACGCTTGACCCTTCGAACAAGATTCCAAATTCATCAATTTTGGGATATAAATTTTGCGCGAAGACCAGTATACTGCTTACACAAGATCTCAATCAGGGCGCGCAAGTTATTGCCTGTGTTATCAGCTGTAGAAACAGTATTACTCGTATTAACCATACATACATACATACATACATTTTCATATGGCCCGCTAATCCTTCATGAGGGTCGCGGGGGTAGGATGCTCAGGTAGACTCTCCATCCTTCTCGATCCTCCGCCATTGACTCCAATTCATCAGGAGGAATCCCGCGGCTTGGCTGTCTGACAGTATTGCGGTATCTTGCCCAACCGATAATTCCTGTCTAGGTTGATCTTTCGATCGCGTGAACTTCTGCTTGAAATAAACTGGGGAATATTTCCAGTGATTCTGAGTATCTGGTCCTGGGTCCGTACATCCCCGCCCCAGTGCCTGTAGATGTTTTCGATCCGTCCGTGTACCATTTAATTATATGTTGTTTGAGTTGGTACTTATCGGACTCACTGCTCCAATCCATTTTGTAGTTCAGCAGCTCAGTGCTGTTATGGGACAGGTTCGCACGGCACCTGTTATACATACTCAGGCTAATCTTTGCACCTTGCTCAGCGATGTCCTTGTCGTAGTTAACCTTGTTCAGTTAACCCATGCCACTGCCCCGTATGTGATGATGGGTATTACTATCATCATGTACATCCACCTCAGTGTGGTTGGGCTGCAACCCCAGGCCTTTTCTGAAATGTTCCTGCACACCATAAGTGCTCTAGTGGCTTTAATTACCACAGCTTCTAAGTGTTCTTTTCAAAGGAATTTATTTATTTATTAATTTATATATTTTCTATTTCTGTTTATTTATTATTATTATTATTTTTTAATATTTTTTTTTTTTTTTGTTTAATCGAAGATTTTTATGGTAACTTCCTTCAGAGTTGAAATAATTTTTTATATAATGTGTACCATTGATTGCAGCATGCATACATATTTCAGTTGGGAGATAAGATAATATCATATCTATGTATTTTAAATGTGCGGCAACAAACCAATTTTGTAAATTTATACCAAATAAATATCTATCTATCTATCTATCTATCTATCTATCTATCTACTGTCTAGTGTTATGCCTAGGTATTTGAACTGTTTCTGTGGGTCGATCCTGATACCTTCCAATAGGATAGGTTGCATACGCTTTAACTGTCTTTTCTTGGTAAAGGGTATCACAGTGGTTTTGGTAGGATTCACTACCGTGGTAGGATTCCTACCGTGCACTGTGTGATTCTTAATCTCCTTTGAATGACTTCGCATAGCGTTTCCTCAAATTTTCCTCTTGCAACAATGACTATATCGTCGGCGTACCCCTGACACTTATTGCCGGCGTCTGTCAATTTGTGCAGTAGTTCATCTACAACTAGGCTCCACATCAATGGTGATAATACCCCTCCTTGTGGGCAGCCTCTAGTGATGCTTAAAGTGATGGTTTTTTGACCCACCTCTGTTTCAGCAATTCTAGTTCTCAGCATCTCACACATCCAATTACTTGTGGTGTGATTTACTTCTTTTATTTCCAGATCCCTCCTAATTGCTTCATGTGAGGTGTTGTCGAAGGCTTCTTCGATGTCTAGAAAAACACATACTGCCCTTTCCTTGTTCTCTAGTGCTTCCTAGACCCAACTTGTCAGTTAGTAGAGCGCGGTTTCGATGGATCTTCCTGCTCTGTAGACGTGTTGATTGTGGTGGAGAGGTATTCTTACCAGCACAGTTATCCTTAGGTGATTATCTATGACCTTTTCTAGCGTTTTTAGCATGAATGAGGTCAGGCTAATGGGTCTATAGGATTTAGGTGAAGTGGTGTTTCTTTTACCCACTTTCTAGATGAATATGACCTTTGCCCTTCTCCAGATTCTTGGTATATGCCCAAGTGCTAAGCTGCTTCTCAGTAGTCCTAGGAGATGTGGCATAATAATTGCCTGTCATTTTTGTAATAGGGCAAAGAATATTCCGCCCGCTCCCAGTGCTTTAAATGGCTGAAAGGTCGTGCCTTTGTTTCGTGCAGATGTCTCTTACATTCGTCCAGTCTTCTCTCCTGGGCCTTTTAAACCCTTCGAATGCATTTGTGCTACTATAGATTGAGCTGCCCGGAAAGTGTGTTTTTAACAGTAGAAGGGCCCTCTGCTCTTCGTTTTCCGCGCAGCTGCCATCTTGCTTTTTCTGTGAGCACAGCTCGCCTGTTTTCTCCTTAGCCAGTGCCTTATGTAATTTGGCTGCTGCAGGAGTTGACACTATATTCTCACAGAATGCTCTAAAGCTACTCCGTTTAGCCTTCCTAATTTCCAAGTTGTATCTTGTTGGTGTATATCTGCCAGTCCCCGTCACGCTTTGCTTTGTTAAAGAGCACCTTTAACACCTTTGTTCCTTCGGATCTTTCTTACGACTGATAGGGCAACTGCTTTCATATGCCTGTATGATAGCCCTGTTGACCACTTCCACGTTGTTTTCCACTTCTAGGAAGTGGCTCGCCGTTTTCCTCCCTTTCACATTTATTAGGTTCCCCTCGAGTGTTGAGCTATACCTGTCCCAGTTTGTTTTGCGATGGTTCCTGTTCGGAGTATCCTCCTTTTTAAGACCTTCAATGCTGAAAGTGGAGAGGCTTGTTGGTTGAGGCCCAGGTTCACCCCGAACTGTAGCGCCACCTAAGTAAGTAAGTAATGCTGAAAGTGATGATCCTGTTGTCTGACATGGACGGCTCGTCGGAAACTTTCCAACCTGTTATACAGTTACTAATACTCGCGCTGCCGAGTGTGATATCGAGGACCTCCTTCCTCACCCTAGTTACGAAAGTTGGTGTATTAACCACATTTAAAATAGCTAGGTTTTCTTTGAGAATGAATTCGAGAAGTCCACAATCAATCAAATGTTTACACTTCGGCAGACCCTGGAGAAAACTTAAGAAGTCCAAATCGATACTCATCATCTCTTTGTCGGTTTCAAGCCCGCAAGTGAAAGCATCTATAGAGAGGAACTATATAGAACCATGTCTCGTTTTGACATCGCTGTCAAACATCTCTGTCTACACAGGACGACAATGGAGAACCTTCACTGCTCTATCAAGTTCTATAATGACCTCACTGAGACCAAAGTGGGTATAGTGATAAACGAGGGCAAAACCAAGTATATGCTGTCAATAAGAAGGACAATCAACGCCGACGAATTGGACAGAACGTCACAGTGGGTAGCTACAAATTTGAGGTAATAAGGCACTTTGACTACCTTGGTTCTGCTATTAATTCTGAAAACCACATCAGCGGAGAAATCAAGCGAATAACAACTCTTGCCATGCGCTGTTTTTTTTTTTTTTTTTTTGCTAATAAGACAATTCAATAGGGAAGCCCTATGTCGAACAACTAAGGAGACTCTATATAATATTCTGATCATCTCAATCCTGCTTTACGGCGCTGAAGCATAGACTTTATTGAAAGCGGATGATGATATCTTTGGTCACTTCCAGAGAAACCGATTGCGTTGACGGGTTTTGATGGAGACGATTCAACGGAGGCTGACGAACTATGCGAGCTGTACAGCGCCATCGACCTAGTCAAAAAACTGGGTATTGGACGTTTAAGAATGCTAGGACATGCAGAGCGAATGGACACCAACGTTCCGGCCAGCAGAGTTTTCGAATCTAACCCGGAGGGACGATGCAGTGGAAAGCGCACAAGTTCAAGTCGATCTCGACCAACTTAGAGTACGCAACTGGAGGCAATTAGCTAAAGATCGATGACGGTTCCCCCCTATTGTCAGGGGGTCTGATCTGCACCCTTCGTAGTTAGATTGTCCGCCTTGCAATTGCCTGGAATATTCCTGTGACCTGGAACCTAGCACAGAGATACGTCGAATCTGACAGCGATCTCGTTAACAGATCCGCGGCATTGCTGTACCAACTTGGGTCGAATTGTTGGCGATTCCAAGGCTTTTATCGCAGCTTGACTGACTATGTAGAAAACAATAGCGCTGCACTCTATCAAGTTAATTGTAAGCCAGGTCGCGGCTTCACGGATTGCTGTAACTTTTTCTTCAAATACGCTACAGTGGTCCGGCAATCGTGTAGTGATACAGATTCGTTTAGAATTTCTCCCGATTCCCAAGCACTTCTGCTAGGAATTCTGGTGTTATACTTGACGCTAAAGTCCAAAAAGGGGACAACATAGTCCGAATTACTAAGCATAGTGTTATGGCCGTTTAGGATGCTGAGTGGCCCATATTTCGACGAGCCAGTTACGAGTATTCCCTAAGCCGTAATGGTGCTTTGGCCGCTATCAGATTCGCAAAGATATCAACGGGAAGAATATGGATCATAGTTTCTAGTGCAGCTGTAGGAGTGGTTCTAAGGGCGCCCGTTATACAGACGCAGGATACCCTTTGAACCTTTTCAAGTATAGCAATGTTGCTTTCCTTGTCCAGTGCCGTCCACCAGACTAGTACTCCGTACATAAGGATGGGTCTAACGACTGCCGTATACATATATCCAGTGAACAATCCTGGGCTGAAGACCCCAGTTTGGGCCTATAGGCTTCCTACATGAATAGAGGGCAGTCGAGGCCTTCCTAGCACGGTCTTGAATATTCAGTCTCCAACTGAGTTTTTTATCGAGTATAACCCCCAAATATCTGGCGTGATCTGCAAATTCCAATTCAATACCCTTGAGTTTTGGAGGAGTAATAAAACTAGTTCAGTCTTGGACGGATTAACTCCGAGACCGACACTATCTGTGCACCTTACGAGTTTATTTAGAGTAGACTCCGTCAGGTCTCTAACTGGAAGAAGAAACTTCTCTGATATCGCAATCGCAATAGGTTGTATAGGCTATGACACTAAACCTCTCTTTACCCAAGATTAGGAGTATCTCATTAACTACCATGAGCAACAATAGTGGTGATAATACTCGCCCTTAAGGAGTACCCCTGTGCACCAACCGTCGGGTTAGATAACACACCAGCTCAGCATAGATGAGCCTGTTTTGCATTTGTTCGATCCAAAAACGAAGATAGTTGTCAGCCTTCAAGCTAAGAAGTGCAGCAGAAATAGCTTCTGTTTTGACATTGTTGAAGGCTCCTTCAATATCAAGGAAGGACCCCATAAGGAAATCTTTGTTCTTAAAAGATTTCTCAATGATTCCTACCATGCAGAGCAGTTTCCACCGATTTTCCCTTGCGATACGCATGTTGGGATACCGATAGGAGATAACTATCTAAATTTGTTCTAATATGGACGTCGATCAGCCTTTCGAAGGTCTTTAATAGAAAGGAGATAGGATGATCGGACGGAAGTCAATAGGTGATGCGTGAGAGCTCTTACCGGATCTCTATCTATTGAACAGGAAAACAATCCAATATATAAGCTTTGTTTACTTAGTTTTGAGACTAACTATACATCGAAATAAGCCGAGTATGACACGCTTTTAGGGTTTTTACTATTAGTGTCATGATTTTGTTAACTGTACCATTGTCTTCAGCCATAAGATTCAATATACCAAATGTTTTAAGCTCCAATAAGCTTGCTGTGGAAACATAAGAAAAGTATAAGAAATGTGACGTCCAATTCCTACTACTTAGAATTCATTGTTATATATTTGAGCTAGGCATTTTATTATTTCAACTGCTCTTAGCTTTAAGATTATTCAATTGTATTTGACTAAATTATTCTATAGGCTTCTGACTGACGGAAATAAACATTCAGAAGCATGATTATACATATCTTAACCTTCTAACTTATTCAGGTGCATACATACGTATTTTTTACTAAGGCTTAAAATAATCACGCTTATAGATTTGATATGTCCAGGCATCCAATATGGTATAAATAGTTTCAAATGCAAAATGTAACATTCAAATCAGATTTAAGTTTTGTTCAATACAGTAAAACAATAACCATCCGTCAAAGAAAATTTTGAAAATTCGGATTGAGAATATATTTTTGATAATTTTACTATCAAAAGGGGTCAATGTACAATTAATACCAGCAGCGAATAAGAACCGCATGAATGATAAGTATTTATGTAGATGCAGCAAACGATTCAGATGATGACAATGATGAGAAAGTTACAGACATATATATGACTTGTACGTAGATCCAGATAAACACCTAAAGGAGAACAATTTATCAGATACTGATGAGGATTTAGTCGAACATTTAGGAGAAGATCTAGGGTAGACATCAAACATAAACCCGGAGAACGATTAATTATCAGATACTAATCAAGATCTAATTGTTTTAGATGAAAACCCAATAACAGATGCAGATTCAGACGTTACTTCAAAGAAAGAGTAGCCTTCACATACTGGTAAGAATTTAAACCAAAATATAGACAAAAAGCTAAGTTCCAGAAAACGATACATTTCCGAACACACAAAAGTAATAATAGATTCAAATACAGGCTTAAGCACACCTGATCCTAAAGGTGACACTAGTTTTGAGTACAAATAAACAATATTATTGTGTATGTAAGTATGTTAATAATAAAAAAATATTTGTGCAGTTTTGCGTTTTATTTAATTCTGGTCATCAGGAAGCTTTGTGCTCGGAGTACTTAGAAAGACTACGAAACGAAACAAAAACAAAAATGTTAGATGTCTCGATGACAATTTGGAGGAAGACTGAAAACCTTTCGATCAATGTAGAAATAAAATAAAATGTGTCGAAAAGTACTTTCTATAATTTTTTTCTTTTTTATAAAAAGTACGAAGCAAGTAGGTTGGGAAAAGTTCTCAAAAAAGGAAGGGCGCCAAACCCACCTAAAAATATGGTATCTTTACTGAGAGAAAAGCGGAAGCCTTCAACCATTTGCTGAAATTTCAGTTTTCAATGAATCAATTAGGTGACAACCCGACCCGGTGTAAGTCTATCCATCAACTCAGCGTATTAAAAAAAAACTCAGCGTATTAAGTACATTGCAAAATATGGTGTGACATCCTTTGATATGCTTATGTATATATGCATGTAAGTTGGCCACACTGGAGAGAATTTTCTACTCTACTAAAAAAAATCGACAACTTTGAGGGTGCTTTTGGCAGCCTCATAGGGATAGGATTTTGACGGCCAGATTCCGGACTAGAGTACGACGCGTCACCATCATACAGTGTTACGCCCCAACGAATAGTTCGTCTGAGGACGAAAAGGAGAGCTTCTACAATCTCTTAAGCGCCGTCTTCAACACAACACCAAATGAAGACATTGTTATAGTGATGGGGGATTTGAATGCCAAGGTAGGCAACGATAACGAAGGGCTCAAACAAGACCTGCCACAAAGTCAGTTGGGTTTCCAATGACAGGCAAGCAACCTCCAATCAGATTGACTATTTTGCTATCAGTCGCCGCTTTAGAAGTAGTCTCCTGGATGTCCGAAACAGGCGAGGGGCAGATGTGGGGATAGTACGTGATCACCATCTCATGATAGCTACTCTCCAACTACGCACTGCTGCAGTTCGAAGATCCCACGACAACACAAGAATGTCCAGGTTCAACATCGATAGACTTAGTGATCCCTCAGTGCGCCAACAATTAAGGGAGCACTTTTCGCAAGGTGTGGAAGCAATCAGCAGCTCAATGCCCGCAACCATCTAAGACCATTGGTGTGCTGTGAAAAATGTTTTTACATGTGGTGCTGAAAGAATTGTCGGTCGATCACAGGGAAGACATAAGGCGTGGCTTTCCGAGGATACCTGGAGACGGATTGACGAACGAAAACAGCTAAAAGCTCGCGTTGCAGCTACCCCAGCAGCAGGGAGAAGCGAGCTAGAGTCCCTATATCGCATGAAGATGAGAGAAGTTCAGCGTGCGACGTGACAAGCGCAACTACATCAACGCGCTGGCTACAGAAGCAGAAAAAGCTGCACGGAGGTGCGACAGCAGGACCGTCTACAGAATCACGAAAGAGCTGATAGGTGGCCGCAGCTCCAGCCAACACCCAGTGAAAAGCCTAGACGGCTCCTTGCTCATTTCGGATAAGGACCAGCTCAAGAGCTGGAAGGAACATTTTGCTACGGTTTTGAACGGTGTATTCGCTAGCGATATGCTCCCAAATCAGACTGAGATGCCCGAGGTGAGGAGCTCCCGAATACGCACCACGACTCCCAGTAAAGATGAGATCATTACCGCGATCAAGGCACTCAAAACCAACAAGGCGGTAGGACTTGACGGTATTCCAGCAGAGCTCTTACGAGCATCGCCCGCAACATCGGCTGAGCTTCTGCTTCCACTTATAGAGAGAGCTTGGGAAGCTGAGAGCTTTCCTAATGAGTGGAAAAAGGGAATCATCGTCAAGCTTCCTAAGAAAGGAAATCCAATGGAGTACGGAAACTGGAGGGGTATCTGCGTGCTGCCTGCTGTAGCTAAGATAATAGCTAAGATCATCCTTGAGCGAATCAAACAACATCTCGAAGACACACTCGATGCCGAACAAGCAGGTTTCCGCTCTGAATCCTCCTGTGCCGACCACATCAACACCCTGCGGATTATCATCGAACAGTGTGTTGAATATCGATCGCCACTGCACCTGCTGTTCATCGATTTTGAGAATGCGTTTGATAGTGTCAACAGGGAGTTTATTTGGCGTGCCTTACGCAGGAGAGGCATTCCCGATAAACTAATTGCTATTATCAAAGCTACATATGAAGGCTCCAAATGTCACGTTCTGCACAGAGGAAGGTTGTCTGAGGAATTTGAAATCCAAAGTGGGGTAAGACAAGGCAGTATCCTTTCACCAATATTATTCCTATTGGTGATTAGTGATGTGCTTCATGCAGCTTTGTCGACGGGAAACGGAGGAATTCGATCAACTCTTACATCTCAACTGAAACATCTTGACTACGCTGACGATGTATGCTTACTCTCCCACAGAATTATGGACCTCCACCAAATGACAGCAGATGTGGAGAGGGAGGCAGGCGTCGTCGGGCTAAAAATGAATACGGCAAAAACTAAAATTATCAGCCTTGGAACAAACTCACCGGCTCAAATATGCATTGCTGGACAACCGGTAGAGAGAGTAGAGGATTTCCAGTATCTTGGGAGTATTGTCTCGACCGATGGTGGAACCGAACTGAATATAGCCAACAGGATCGCTAAAGCAAAGTCCGCGTTCGGGAATTGTCCAAAATATGGCGAAGCAATGCAATCAGTTTGAGCACCAAAATAAGACTGTTCCGCTCCAACGTTGAATCCGTGCTGCTATATGGTTGCAGCACGTGGAGAGTGACCACTACTATCACCAGAAAGCTGCAAACGTTTGTTAATAGGTGCCTGCGCAATATCTTAAAGATTTTCTGGCCCAATCGTATCTCTAACGAACACCTTTACGAGAGAACAGGTCAGGAACCAATAGGCACAACCATCCAACGACGGAAGTGGCAGTGAATTGGTCACACGTTCCGAAAGGGTGACAGCTCCATAGCGAACCATGCTATGCAATGGAACCCTCTAACTCAGGATGGCAGAAGACCTGGCGGTCCGAGGAGAACATGGCGCAGAACAGTCGAGAAGGAGGCACGGCAGTTAGGGAAAAGTTGGGGAGAACTCAGACACATTGCCAGAAACCGTACACGATGGCGCGTTGGCGTAGTAGAGGCCCTAGGACCCACAAGGGGACACAGGACATATGTAAGTAAGTAAGTGTGCTTTTGACAATGATATAGTTAGTTCTATGCACGAGTTCATGTTAAGTCAAAATAAGGGTGCTTTCTACATGCAATGATGAAACCAGTCTATCAGTTATTTGGTAAAAGTGGCTTGGATCTGAATATGTGATATGTATATAATTCACCTATGTATATCCAAAGAACGATTTGCTGCAGGGGAGAATTCTTAAACACATCTAGTTTTGCTCTATATACCTTGCTAAATTTTACTCCCTTTACTCATATATCATGTGTACAGCCAACAAAATCTTCTGTCTCGGACAAGGTAGCTTTGGTACAACCTGCACTGAAGGTCGTGCAGTTCTTCGACACTCGTCTTACTACTATGTGCTAAAAATTTTTTTCTGTCCCTATGACACAAGAACTCTGACTGGTGCACACATTTTAAGACGACTTAGTTCGCGTTCAGAGCCAGCTGTGGCTGGAATTTTGGAAGGAAAGCGTTGTAATCAATATTCCAGTGATAGGAATGCAGGGACTCTCTGAATTCAGTGGCAGGGTTAAATTCGATTAATCTTGTTCATGTCTTCGATCACAATTAAATCGCCCGAAATGAAACCCGCGACAACCTTGAACCTGTGTTTTCCGTGAACAGAATCGTATGTAGGGCAACTCAAGGATGCGTTCAGTCTCAACAAATACTCCGGGATTTCTGTACAAAATTTTACGTAATTTAACTCGGTAAGTTATGGAAGTTATTAATTTGCTTTACACATGCAGCTCTCATGCCTGTGCCTTTTTCTCCCGTTCATTATATTTGACGCAATAGCCCACGGAGGAGGACCTAGGCCTAGCCTCTCGCAACCACACGTGTTGTATGCGTTATATTTTTCACAAGAATGAATATATAGGGGACTTACAGTTTTGCGCCGTATCCGAAGGGCAATTTTAATTTTGTTTTTGAGAAGCTTTTCCTTGACAACAATACTCTCGGGTGTTTGTTGAACGTTCGAGAGAGTTGTGTCCTGGGATTCGAATATTGAATCTCACGCGCAGTGGTCCGACACACTAACCACAGCGCCCACGTTCATTATCTATTGCCACGTATTTATCTAAAAGTTTTTTTTTTTTTGAGAATTAAACACAATATGAGCTTTGTGTAGACGGTAAATTCGTTCCAGTTTTTCCCTTAGAAATGCCCAGTTTCTTGCCCCCACTCAACACTATTCAGCACAAGTGTGTACGAAGAAAAATATATGCTGACGCACGGTAGTAGTTTTTTTCCTAGACTTCCACATTTATGTAACCAGTTCATTAAAAATGAAACTTATTCCAGTAGTGTTTTGGAGTTAATCACAACGAAAATCTTGAAAATAAAAACATTCAGGCAACGAATATGGTATAAATAGTTTCGAATGCAAAGTGAAATGTTCATATCAAAATTAGGTTTTGTTTAGTATAGTAAAATAGTCGTGTCTATGGAAAATGTTAAAATTTTGTGGAAACTACATATATTTGTTTGTTTTATTAACGGGAATAGCAGCGGCATCATATGAAATGGGGCTAGCACTAGTAGGTGCACCATCAAATGCAATTAAAACAAAGGCTCCAGCGGATGAAAGAAATTATCAATTTTCTGCAGTTCCAGATAGCATAGACCATATACCAAGTGAGGGCGTACACCCAATGTTTTTTGGCTTGCTTCAAAATGGTAGGTTAACGCAATTGAGAACATATTTTCACAAAATAATAATTATTATGATTATTTAGCTTTCGATTATTTTGCCGAATCAGACTACTCGTATGTTTGTGAATGCGAGTCAAGTTCAAGTTCAAGTTCAAGTTCAGAATCGGAATATGAATCTATAGAACAACCGCCGCCAGAACAACCGCCGCCACCGCCGCCACCGCCGCCACCGCCGCCACCGCCGCCACCGCCACCAAAGCCTACTACTACGCAACGCACAACGCAAAAGCCAACAACCACAACGCAAAAGCCAACAACCACAACGCAAAAGCCAACAACCACAACACAAAAGCCAACAACCACAACGAAAAAGCCAACAACCACAACGAAAAAGCCAACAACCACAACGCAGAAGCCAACAACCACAACTCAACTAACAACAGCTTCAACGAAATACACTACTACGAGAAAAAGTACGCGGAAGACAACACTGACAACCCAATGGACAGAATCTGTAGGGACCTCAACTATTGGGAGTCACACAACGCAAAAACAGCCAGAATGCCAACCACCATGTTCACCACCATGTTCACCACCATGTTCACCACCATGTTCACCACCATGTTCACCACCATGCTCACCACCATGTTTACCACCATGCTCACCACCATGTTTACCACCATGTTCACCAGATGCGCCAGCACAACCAGCAGCACCAGCATTACCAGCATTGCCAGCATTGCCAGCATGGCCAGCATTTCCAGCATTTCCAGCATTACCAGCTGCACCAGCACTACCAGCTGCACCAGCCCCATCCGTGGAGGTACCAGCACCACCATGTTCACCACCAAATTCACCAGATGCATGCCCACCACCATGTTCGCCAGGTGCATGCCCACCACCATGTTTACCAGATGCATGCACACCACCATGTTCACCAGATGAATCCCCACCACCATTTTCACCAGACGAATGCCCACCACCATGTTCACCAGCTACACCAGCCCCATCCACGGATGCAGCAGCCCCATCCACGGATGCACCAGCTCCATCCACGGATGCACCAGCTCCATCCGCGGATGCACCAGCTCCATCCGCGGATGCACCAGCCCCATCCGCGGATGCACCAGCCCCATCCGCGGATGCACCAGCTCCATCCGCGGATGCACCAGCTCCATCCGCGGATGCACCAGCCCCATCCACGGATGCATCAGCCTCATCCTCGGAGGCACCAGAACCACCATCTTCACCAGATGCATGCACACCACCATGTTCACCACGATGTTCACCAGATGCATGCCCACCACCATATTCACAAGATGCGGCAGCACAACCAGCAGAACCAGCATTACCAGCATTTCCAGCATTACCAGCATTGCCAGCATTGCCAGCATTGCCAGCATTGCCAGCATTTCCAGCATTTCCAGCATTACCGGCATTACCGGCATTACCAGCTGCACCCGCTATACCAGATGCACCAACATCATCTTGATTTTTCTCGCCAAATCGATGAGCATCCAGTTTTTCCTTTTGGTAGGGCAGCTTAAATCGCTGCCGACGTTTTATTCCTAACCTTTTGTTAACTTGTTTGCTCTCTTTCTCATTTTATATACGCACGATATTGTTGTTCCACCAAACATGGGGTGCTTAAAATTGCTATTCCGCGTTCGACACTGTATTGTTGTAAACCTAGTAGGAATAAATCCGTTGTGACTTGATATGCACTTTAATTTGGTTACTACATATAAAATGCCAAAATTTTCCATTGTTGCCGTGTGCGCTGTATTCACGCATCTCTAATTTATCTGTCGAAGCGTGCGGTGGGTCCCTTGATCCAGATTGCAACCAATTGCAATTTTTACTTTTACTTACAATAAGAATTTATTTTTCATCAACCACCTCATTATTGCACCAATTTAATGGTTTTTTTTTTACACCGTCCTCAGAAATCCCCGCCCACATATAGCTTAATGTGAAGTTTTACTTACAGCTAAGTACTCGTAAAAAAAATTCGCTCTTTTCGAAACGTTATAGAAAGTGTGTGTGCAAGGTTTAAGGTGAGTGTTTTCTAGAATTTATTAATAAAAATAATATTGATATTATAAATTATGGAAATAACGCCAGCTTTTTAAACAGAGCTAGGGCGGAAGTTCTTGATCTAACCCTTAGTACCTCATTTATAAAAAAAACTTAATCGGAAACTGGCATGTTTCAACAGAATTATCCATGTCGGACCATCGCCATATTCGCTTCGATATGAAGTTAGGCGATTAACACTCTCGAACTTATAGACAGCTTAGATCCGCAGATATAGTCTAGAACTCATGGATAGCTTGAACCGTTGCAATAAGAATATTAGAGACATAGATAACCTAGAACTTGGTTGTGAGAATCTAAATCTAGTAATCAAATTAGCCTAACACCAGACCTGCCCAGAGAAAGAAAAATCAGGCAATCGCGTCACACCGTGGTGGAACAAAAGGCTCTCCAATCTAAGAAACTAGAAAATTATTCAATAAAGCGAAGCGCAACAATGATTGGACGTCATACTCTGAAGCTATAACCAAATATAACCTCGAGACTAGAAGAGCTAAAAGAAAATCTCGGAAAATGTTCTGCCAGGGGCTTTCTGATACTCCCAGCAGTGCCCGTATACACATTCTTCTCTCTAAACAGCACACTAATAAAATCGGTTTAATGAAAAAGCCAGATGGCACTTATGCCGAAAACGGTCTACAGACGCTACAGATCCTAGCTGAAGCACACTTCCCAGATTCTTTCATCGTTCCCATCCCTCCAGCCTATTCTCCCCAGAGCAGGATCGTAAGACCAACCAGAGAGGATCAAAGAAAATTTCCCACGAAGGAAAAATAATATGGGCCATAAATTCCTTTCTTCCTTTTAAGGCCCCAGGAGAAGACGGAATATTCTTTGCTCTCCTTTAAAAAGGCACTCCACATCTAACACCGCTACTAATTAACATACAATATTCAGAACAAGTTTTGCTTGGGGATATGTACCAAAAAGTTGGAAATAAGTAACGGTTACGGAGGGACTAACAAAAGTTCGCTTAGTTGCTGTCATTTTATTTTTTGAAAAAAAAGAAGATGCACTTCTGTAGCTTATAATCTAGCAATATTTATTTCCAAATTTCAGAACAATAGGTAAAAATGGAGACGAGAAAGAAAAAAATTAGTGACGTAAGCTCGGTTGAAGTTCCACCGCCAACACAGGAAGAAATTCTTCAGATTTCGACGTCAACTCATGGCAGTCAAAATTCTGCATGAATGCCAAAAGGCACCATCTCTTGTTACTATTTCAAAGTGGTTTCGAAGATTCCAGACTGGCCATTTTTCTGTGGAGGACGGATCTCGTGAAGGTCGGCCCAAATTCTCGACCGACGATACAAAAGTGGCCCTGGTGAAGGCTAAAATTGACGAAAATGCCAGGATGACACAGGAGATGATAACGGATGAACTGGGCTTAAATACCATGGCTGTGCTACGAATTTTAAATTATCACCTGAAATATTCAAAGAAGTCAGCTCGATGGGTTCCAACAATTTTGAATGGAGAGCAAAAAGAGGCTCGTGTTCGTTTTGCTCAATATTTCCTGGATAAGTTTCAAAATGGAGAGTCAAGCTGCTTTAATAAGATCATTACAGGTGATGAATCTTGGTTTTAGAAGTACGATCCGGAAACCAAACAGCTGTCCATGGTATGGAGCCCAGAAGGTGCAAATCCTCCAGTAAAGGCCAAACAACAAAAGTCAGCAACAAAAGTTATGATGTCGATGTATTGTACTTCACCAGGGTGAAAATGGTCGTCGTCATCACGCTTAAAACTGGTCAGACAGTCACTGCTAATTGGTATACTGAAACTTGCTTACCACAAGTTTTCCAAAATTTACTAGAACACCGACAAAAAGAGGAGCTGCGCCGCTACTTTTTGCACCACTACAATGCGCTTGCGCACACTGCTGAAAAAACTAACAACTTTCTTGCGCACTCGGGCATCAATGAAATTCGCCCAGCACCTTATTCTCCGGATCTAGCGCCCCGTGTGACTTTTGGCTGTTTCCGAAAATAAAAAAAAGATTTGAGGGGAAAACTCTTCACATCTAATGAGGAGATTATTAATGCAGTCAATGTCGAAATCGAAAAGCTTCAAAAAGAGGATTTTGAAAGCTGTTTTGAAAGATGGATCTATCGGCTGAAGAAATATATTGAAATAAATGGAAATTATGAGGAGAAATTTTAAAAAGGATGAAGATTTAATATCTTAAGTTAAAATTATTTTTGTGTTTTATTATTCAATCAACTAAGCGAACTTTTTTTTTTTTTTTTTTTTTCAAACAGGTGTGTGGCCACGCCCAAATGGCGTGTCGGCACTGCGACCAAGGAGATCTATTGTGCCATAGGCCACTTTTAGGGCAGCAGTACTTCTACTCTCCTTATGAAAGCTATAATTACGGCTGCGGAGGAGTTCCTAAAATCTTTTGGAGATATGATCTCTTTAAGGAAAGAGCTTCTCCTAGTTCTACACAGAGCTACACACTCACATAGTATGTGTTCTGCGGTTTCGTCCTCTTCTAGGCAGAGGCGGCAGGTGATATCCTCCGAAATTCTCATTTTGTTAAGGTGGTAGAGAAGTTGGCAGTGACCGGTAAGGAAGCTCACAAGCCTTCTTATGTCATTTCTGCCGTATTTTAGGATATCAACTGCCTGTCTTTGGAAGGGTTGGACAGCTGTTTTAGCCTGCCTGAGACCTTGGGAGTTATTCCAGTGGAAGATGCACATGTTGCGCTCCCAGATGTTTAGGGTAAGTTTGAAGTCGGAATCGGGTATCCCGCAGAAGGGTTCATGTCCAGTGAACAACACAGAGGAGCCCTTCCTAGCTAGCAGGTCTGCAGTTTCATTGCCGTCAACGCCTACATGACCCGGTACCCACCACAATTTTACTTTATTGTGACGGCACAGATTTTGTAAGCTGTCGAAGCAGCTTAGAACTGATTTTGACTTGATCACATGGGAGATCAGTGCTTTGAGCGCCGCTTGGCTATCGGTGAGTATATGGATAGAGGCACCTTTAATGCCTGAGTGCAAGTTAATGCTAGCACAAGTTTCAATGGCGTAAAGCTCGGCCTGGAAAACACTAGGACTCTTTCCGAGTGATTTCGAAATTTTATGGTTGGGTCCATACACACCGGCGCCAACTCCTGAATCCATTTTTGATCCATCGGTGTACCACACTATACCTTTTGGATCAAGCGACGGTCCGCCATTATTCCATATATCACGGCTTGGGATCACAATCTCAAACCTTCTACCAAAGTAGAGTGATTTAGGCGTAAAGTCGGAGACCGTGCTGAGCATGTCTAGCTCGGGGAAGTCGTACAATAGCTCCATGAGATCCACGTGATCCCGTGTACTATAAGCATCTGATTTTCTAAGACTAACTGCACTGCGGATTGCCACTTTTTTTTTATAAATTTATGTAACGGAGTAAGTCCGATTATGGCTTCAATGGCTGTTGTGGGACAAGTGTGCATAGTACCTGTGATACCGAGGCAAGCTAGTCTTTGAAGTTTTGTGAGTTTATTAATGGTTGTGACCTCTTTGGTTTTCGTCCACCAGACTACGGACGCGTATGTCAGAATGGGTCTTACAACCGTGCTGTATAACCAGAAAATGACCTTTGGAGACAGGCCCCAGGTCTTGCCGTACATACGGCGACAGGCCCACAAGGCAGTAGTCGCCTTGGCAATCTTATTCTTAATATGGGAGTTCCAGTTAAGCTTCTTATCCAGGGCAATTCCTAGATATTTGAGCTCATCGGAGAAATTGATTGTTGTGCCGTTTTGAGTCACTGAGTCAATATTCAGCGTCCTTCTTCTTGTAAACGGTACAACGACTGCCTTGCTGGGGTTAATCGATACGCCCTCCCCAGCACACCAATCCGAGACTACAAGGAGTGCATTATGCATGAGTTGACACACATTGTCTTCATGTTTGCCTTTAATGATGATCACTAGATCATCTGCATAGCCTATGGTTGTGAAACCTGAACTATTAATTGTGTTCAATAAGTCATCCACCACGAGTGACCATAAGAGAGGCGAGAGGATGCCGCCTTGGGGGCAGCCTTTGGCCGCGGAGACCGTCACAGAGACCTATCCTGACGAAGATGTTATTATGCGGCTATCGAGCATGTTCCTAACCCATCTGGTAGTAGGTTCGTCTATTCCCCTGCGTCTCATAGCACTAGTGATGGATTCATAACCAGTGTTATCAAAAGCACCTTCTATGTCAAGGAATGCACAAAGGCCGATTTCTTTGGAGCGGTAGGCAGCTTTAATCTCTGTGACGAGATAGTGAAGGGCGCCTTCCGTAGATCGACCTTTCCTGTATGCAAATTGACTAGAGTGCAGAGGTATAGTCTTTTCAAGAATGCCTCTAATGTGTAAGTCTAGCAGTCTTTCCATGGTTTTCAAGAAAAACGATGTCAAGCTGATTGGACAGTAGGATTTGGGTAGCTTGCTGGGTTTGTTACATAGCTTAGGGATAAACACCACATTTACCTCCCGCCAAGTTAGTGGAATGTATCCCAGGTTAAAGCTTGTTCTAAATAGAGCTACCAAGGCAGGCAAGATGTAATCCAGACCTTTCTGTATAAGAGCTGAAAAAATACTGTCACTGCCAGGTGCCTTAAAGGGTTTTAATGAACCGATTGCCCATTTAATTTTTTCTTGACTGAACAGATTTCCAGACAAGCTGTTGACTCTTCTGGAGGTGCCACATGTGGAGCCTTCAGGAGCAACAGGTACGTGGTCGCTTAGAATTGTTGAGCCAGGGAAGTGAACCTCGAGCAGAGTTTCCAGGGTTTCCCTTCGACTGGCGGTGTAGGTGCCATCAGGTCTGATGAGCAATCCCACCCCATTGGAATGATCCTTTGAGAGAGCCTTTTGGAGACGGGCTGCTACTGGAAGGGACTCGATATTTTCGCAGTTCTTTCTCCATGCTGTTCTCTTGGATTTCCTCAACTCTATGTTGAATTTAGTCAAAGCGGTCCTATATTCGTCCCAATTTTTATTGCGTTTTGCGGTGTTGAAAAGTTTTCTCACCCTTTTGCGGAGTATCTCTAGCTGGTCATTCCACCACGGTACGCTCCGTTTACCTGTATTGTAATTTTTCGGGACACAGCTACTCCTGAAGGAAGAGATTAGGAAGTCATTTAGTTGGCAGGCTGCCACATCAACATCGCATTTAGATCTTAAAGATGTTAGCAGCATGTCATCCTTGACGTCGAGATTTTCGCGAAAAAGTGCCCAATTAGTTTGTTTCGGTACGTAATGCGTTTGATTATTAGAACTTTTGTTAGTCCCTACGTAAGTTCATCTCTAAAGCGGGCCGTAGACCAATAGAATTACCGAAATCATACCGACCCATAAGCCTTACCTCTTTCTTGTTGAAAGCTATGGAGAAAGTAATTGATAGACATAATCAGGGATAGAGCTCTCAATATAAATCCTCTACATAAAAACCAATATGCCTATCAACCAGAAAAATCAATGACCTTTGCTCTTCAGGAACTCAGAACTAGGATTGAAGAATCCCTTAGAGACAAAGAGTTCGCAGTGGGCTGCTTCCTTGACATCGAAGGAGCTTTTGATAACACCGAATACCCCCAAATATACATATGCATCCAGTTTACAGAAGTAGATAATACAACATGTAACTGCATCAATAAACTCAGAGTCATTGCTACCAAAGGATGCCCACAAGTAGGAGTCCTCTCTCCCTTATTGTGATCTATCGTAGTTAATGAACTGTTGAAAATACTCAACAACGAAAGCTTTTATGTCCAATGCTAAGAAGATGATATTGCCATATTAATCAGAGGAAGATTCGAAGAAACAATCTCGAATCTCCTCCAGAGGGCCTTGAATCTAGTTGCTGACTGGTACCAAAAGAAGAAAGCGAGAGATATAAAAAGCACCCACACTCTTTGGTGAAACAATAGAGCTCTCTAAGGAGGTCAAATACCTTGGCTTAACACCGATGAAACTTACCTGGAATGCTCACCTAACAAAAGCCATAGACAAAGCTAGGATCTCATTATGGACCAACACAAGTCTCATTGGAAGAAATTGGGGCCTAAACCCCAAAATTATGCTATGGCTCTATACGGCAATAGCAAGGCCAATTGTCATATATTTAACGCCAGTATGGTGGCAAAAAACAAGGCAAAGGTCTACACAGGACATGCTCAATAAACTACAAACACTAGCTTGTGTATGCACAATAGTTGCAATGAAAACCGCTCCTACCTGCAGCGCTGGAGGTTATTCTAAACCTACCACCTCTACATCTTCATGAAAGAAGTTATGGTCCAAAGACATCGCGAGGCAGGACAGATAGGCCTGTAAACGCCTGGATTACACAAATGCGATGACATCGGCATTTCATTGGCCTCAGTAACTGAGTAATCCAAAATCGGCGGGCCTGCCGATTTTTTCAGAGGTCACATAGGCGAACCCCACAGGCGGATCAGTAGAAATGCAGCGAAGTCGCAGGGTTATTATCCATTGAGTTTAGATCATTACCTCGCCATAAAAGGAAGAAGAAGAAGAAAGAAGCTGTGATTAACGCCTTTATACGTCGCGGAAGATAACTCAAATTCCAAACTAGTTCACTCGGATATTGCGCATGTATTCAGCAACAATGAACTACTAGGAATAACAATTACGGATAAATGTCTGCCAAGATTCAACTTCAGCCACAACTTCAAGGTTACATTCCCAGATCGCAATAACTGGGAACAGAACAAACCTACATTTGCCAATAACTCTCATGTGTGGTCCACAGATGGATCCAAGACAGATGAAGGAGTTGGGGATGGAGTACACGGTGCTACTACAAAAACCTTCATTCACTCGTGCATGGAAAAAAGTAACTCCGTATTCCAAACCGCAGTATTCGCTATAGAACTATGCATCAGAGAAAATATAAACATATATATAACCAACATTTATATTCCATCAGATAGCAAGGCTGCTCTACTGGCAATTAAGGCTTTCGAAATAACATGGGACCGCCTTCGACTACTCATATCATTAGTCAGCATAAACAGAGTTCATCTCATTTGTCTGGTAGAACACAGCGGATATGAAGGAAATGAAAAAGCTGACCTGTTAGCCAGAATAGGAGCTGCGTCAAACTTTATGATGCCAAAACCATTCTGTGGATGACCAGTGAGTACGGCAAAAAGCTGTATCAAAAATTGGCTAAGAGAAAAAGCCCATCATTACTGGATGGAAACTGAAGGTAACAGACAAACCAAGATCTTTCTGCCAAATGCTTCCCTTAAAAGAACGAAATAACTCCTGCAATTAACTAGCAGTCAGATTGGAACAGCCAAAGGCTTCCTTACAGACTACCGTCGAATGAAAAAACATCTCATGGCTATGGGAGTAGCACAAGACAGTATCTGCAAAATGTGCAAAGAAAACGAATAATCAGCAGAACACATCTTATGTCTAATCAGAACACATCATCGATATTAAGGTGAATTCTACCTTAAAACTGAAAACCTATCTGCAGCTCACTCAAATGCATAGTAGAGTTCATCACCAAATCGGGTATATGGAATGTGGCGAATATTTGGCGCAACAGCTCTTTAAGTTCCAGGGCCTAGCTTCTCGCAACCACTCATGTTGTGTGCATTATATTTTTCACACGAATGAAAGGGACCTAAAGTTTAGTGCCGTATCCGAAGAGGAATTTGTTTTGAGAATACTATTACTCTCGGATGTTTGTCAGACGATCGCGAGAGACGGGACCGTGAAAAAACTTTTTATTGTGTTCTGGGATTCGAACTTGGAACCTCACACGCAGTGGTCCGGCACACTAACCACTTGGGCCAAGGGCGCCCACACGGCCGCAGTGATAAGGTGACCTAATCCCACCTCTTCAACAATCTTTTTTTTAATCTTTTATTTTTGCACTCATACACTAACGCAATTTACAGTTCCAATAAACTTTAAACTACACTATCATAATGCCTTAAAGTAACTGACCTGAATGGTGCTCAATTCATTTGTTTTATTTTAGTCGATATTTTCTCTTTAAAACTGGGCGTCATCAGTAAGATACCTAGGGGTTCATCTTGATACGAAATTAACATTCAACGAACATATAAAAAATACATTGAATAAAGTTAACATTGCTATAAAAATGTTATACCCGTTTATTAACAGAAAGTCAAAGCTATCGAACCAGAATAAAATTATTATAGCAAAGGTAGTTTTTCAGGCAATTTTACTCTACGGATGTCAAGCCTGGGGGAGCTGTGCTAATTCGCATATTAAAAAGCTGCAGATTGCACAAAATAAAGTTTTAAAAATGATGTTGAATTTGCCAAGGCATCATTCTACTTTCGACCTGCATAAAAAAGGGAATATTGAATTGATCTATGATAGAATTGCAAAACTTAAAAATAAGTTTATTGCTCGTTGTGTCCTTGCTGACAACATTCTGGTAAACCAATTATCTCATTGAAATGATATACTGGCATTTTATTAAATTATGTTAGCTTTATTATGTACAAAAAAATTCTATATTTAATGTATGTATGCATCCATGATTATCTATGTGTATATATTTAATTATTTGTATTTATTTATTTGTCTATTTATTTATATATTTATCCATGTATTTATTTACCTATTTATTTTATTAATTTATTAATTTAATTTATTTATTTATTTATTTATTTATTTCATTTATTAGTTTATTTATTTATATATTTATATATTTATTTATTTATTTATTTATTTATTTATTTGTTTATTTATTTATTTACTTCTTCATCTATGTATCTATCTTTATATGTTTTTTTTTTTTTTTTTTTTGTATCTATGTATGCATATAAAAGTCTACATTTAGCTATATTAACTACTTATTTATTGGTTTATTATTACATATTTACTATTTCTTTCTTTTTGGCTTTAAGTGAAGGTTTTTATCGAGTTTTCCTTCAACAATTTTTCTTTTTCCAGTATTTGCTCATCTGAGTATATCATTTCAGTAGTAAGAACATGAGTGTCAGATCTCTGTATGTAAAATGTGCGGTAACAACCAATATTGTATTTTATCTCGAAATAAACAAACTATCTATCTATCTAGAACATATATTTTTTTATTTCACTTTAAAGAAGAACGTGGGAAAACCTTTTAGAACACATTATCTTTTTATTAAATTAATCTAAAATCTAAACATAAAAAACTAAAACTACCTTAACCTAAATCCCTTGCCGGACCATGATATGTGATTTCCAAATCGCCACTGAAAAGACCAATCAAAAGATAGTTAAATCAGTCAATCGGCCGTTAAGTGGCGTGGTATGACAGAAATCACATATCCGTCCCGGCTTATCCTAGACGCTAGCCTCAACCCAGTCTAGCCACCAATATCCCACCCTATTCAACCTGCCGTTGTTAACTGAATCTCGCTCAGGTATGCTTACGCAGTATCTCAAGACAGCATTTCTTTCTCCTGAGTCCATCGGCTTGTAGAGAATACATTTATCTGTCGCCCTTCTAGCAAGACGGTAATTAATTGGAACGTTCAGCGAATCTGATAAGTAAGAATGCTTCAGGCGGTATGATTCAGAAAAACATTGTCGATTCTGGACACGCCGGAAGCATCCAATAGTCTCTTTTTGGAACATAATGCTAAAAGTCGGAATGAGCGTTTCTATACATATGCATGCGGGCTCAAAGTAATTTTCTTTCGAATAATCCAAGTTTTTCCATATAAGACGGTCTTATGTTCCACCATACTGGACTCGCATAAGTGAGAATTGGACAAACAAACACTTGGTAGCATATGATCTTCACATCGGATCTAAGATAGTTGGAGTAGAAAAAGCGTTTAGGGCCATTTGCCGCTCTCGCTTTTTGAAACTGTATATTTACGTGCATACTGTAGTACAAAAACTCACATTAAGGAAACCATCGTACAAAAAATAGAGCGCGACTGGCTCAGCTGGTATTGCCACGTTCAAAGAAGAGATCATTTGAACCCTGTTAAAAAGGCAATATCAATGCACGTTCCAAGGACATCGCGATGTAGGAAAGGCAGGCCTATAAACGCATGGATCAGACAAATGCGACGACATCGGCAGGCCTGCCGATATTTTCTGACGTCAAATAGGCGAACCACACAGGCGGATCAGTAGAAATGCGGGGAAGTGGGAGGTTTATGATCCCTTGTTTTCGGATCATAGCCTCGCTGATAAAAGGAAGAAGAAGAAGATTCTGCTGCTTGGTATCCCTAGCATGGATTGCCTCAAAATTTGAGCCGATTAAGTTTAGCTTTTTCGCTCCACTATCTATAACGAAATGGTTATCGATAATGAGACAGTATTGGCTTTTAATCTCCGCCTGAAGGAAAAAAAACTGGAAAGACAGTGGAACTTTTAATTTTAAGATCTTGACAATATTACATGGCTTGAAAATCTGATTAATTTTAGGAAACATGTTCCTGGAATCGGACTTCAATATATTTTCGGCGTGTTGCCTCCAACAATCGTTGACACTATTCCGAAACTGCTGGCTTAGCAGTGTTCGTCAACAATCTACAATCTACAAAGTGTGCAATACCTCTTTGGTTAGAACATTAGATCACTGCTCTAGGTTTGACATTAGCGGTGTTTTTTTTTGAAACCTAGCCAGCCAGTAGTTGCTAGTAAAGTACAATTTTACACATAAAACAAATACAACAAACGGCTGGCTACTACTCTTGATTTCATCCCCAGCAAAGAATTACTGGCTGGGAATTTCGTGATGCCTTATTTCAGGCGCCTCAAAAACGAATGTTTTTTAGTTATTTGTTGTTGCTGTCAGTGTGAGGTTGCTTGGTTCCTAGAGATATGTTCGTATAAAATCGGCTGGCTTTGGCTGGCTGGCAAATCATTTAAATGAACGACTGGCTGGCTAGGTTTCAAAAAAACACAGCAATTCTATAGTCCCATAAGGAAACAAATAAAGTGTATGACTGGGTCGCACATATTTGTACCTGTCTGGTGTATATTTGCAAATTAATAGATCTACTATGTATATACTATGTATATCCTTACTTACTTACTTACTTAGATCACGCTACAGTCCGGGGTGGACCTGGGTCTCAACCAACAAACCTCTCCAGCCAGCACGGTTACGAGCCAGCTGCCTCCAGTTGCAAACGCCAAGTTGGTTGATCCACTTGTTTGCGCCACCTGCCGCGAGGTCGTCCTCTACTGCGCCGTCCATCTGGGGTGGATTCGAAGACTTTCTAAGCGCGAACGTCGGGTTCCATCCGCTCTACATGACCCAGCCATCTTAGTCGCTGTATGTGAACTCTTCTGGCTAAGTCGATGTCCTTGTACAGGCCGTACAGTTCGGCATTGTAGCTTCTCCTCCACTCACCGTCTATGCAGACGGGACCAAAGATCGCTCGAAAAACTTTTCTCTCAAAATAACCAAGGGCATCCTCATCCGGTTTTGTCAAAGCCCATGCCTCTGCGCCATACAACAGGACTGGGATGATTAGTGTCTTGTAAAGAGTTACCTTGGTAATTCGAGACAGGGCTTTGCTACCCAATTTCCTTCTTAGCCCATAGAAACAACGATTGGCAAGAGTAATTCTTCGTGTGATCTCCCTACTGATGTCATTTGCGGAGTTCACCATAGAGCCTAGGTAGACAAGTTCCTTTACTACCTCAAAATGATATCTGTCTATTGTGGCGTTCTGTCCAAGACAGCATCATATATTTTGTTTTGCTTTCATTGACCGCTAGACCCATCTTTGCTGCCTCGATCTCATTACTCGTAAATGCCCCATTGACGGCCCGTTGAGTTCTTCCGATTATGTCAATGTCATCAGCATAAGCGAGTAGTTGTACAGACTTGTAAAAGATTTACCTCCGGTGTTGGCTTGTAAGTTCAAGTTCGTACAATTCTCTCAAGTACTATGTTAAAGAGATCGCATGTTAGCGCGTCACCTTGTCTAAGACCTTTCCTGACATCGAATGGTTCGGTGATGTTCTTACCCACTTTGATGGAGCAGCGAGAGTTCTCCAAACGATAACGTGCCCTATATAGAAGCGGTTGGGAACTTGATCTACTTGGCGATCGGTACTAGACCAGGCATTTCATTTGCAGTGAGAAACGTGAGCAGATACCTTGAGAAGCACACTAGGGTACACTAGAATGCAATAAAGCGAATTTTAAGATACCTTAAAGGGACTGTGGACTGCGGTTTGTTTTTAAAAGCTACAAGTGACAACACGCATAAGAGTGCCTAGAGCGATGCTGATTATGCAGGTGATATTATTACTAGAAAATCCACTTCTGGTTACATTTTTCAGAGTGGGTTTGGACCCTTATCATGATGTTCACAAAGGCAGCAAGTTGTAGCTCTGTCCACAACCGAATCAGAGTATGTTGCAGCTTGTAATAGTGTGAAGCAGTTAATCTGGATGCTGGCACTAGTAGCTGGATTATCTTCGTCTGATGTGGGCGTACCAAAACTTTTCGTGGATAAACAAAGCGCGATGAAATTGATTCGCAACTCCGAGTTCCAAAAACGTACTAAGCAAATCGATGTCAGACATCACTTCATCCGGGAGAAACTCAATGATGGTGTTTTTGAGCTTGAATACGTGCCGAGCAATAAGCAACTAGCAGACATATTCACAAAAGGATTGCCACGTGAACGTTTCCAGTTCTTAAGAGAGCTTATCGTCGTAAAGGACAAAGCGTTGTTTTATAATTAACTTAGTTTACTATACATCAAACAAAAGTGGGAGTGTTAGAAACGTTTATTTAATGTGAACCATTCCTAATAATTGTACAGTTTTTTTTATTTTTTGGCAACACCCCACTTTGATTATTGTAGAAATATTACCTATGTAAACTCTGCATAATGTTTCTATTTAATAAAAGTCAGAGCGTCAGATATTTATTCGATTGGCTGAGCTCAAAGCTTAAAGAGCTTCTTTAATTTTTTATTCTTTTCTGGATATAGTCTAATAGAAACAAATACCTGACAAGACACGTCCTGGTCGGACTGGATTCCTTTAGACATTTTATCGTCGAAAAAACCTTGAAGCTAACTCGGCATATAGACCGTTTCATGGATCCGTAGAGCTCATCGATTTTTCATCCCCTTATGACTTACTTTCAGCATTCTCCCCAGCCTTTCTTTCGTCAGATAGTTTTCGAAAGGCGAATACATCAGGCCCGAATGGGGGTAACTTATTCGCACCCTCACGCACCAATTTCGCAAAAGACTGTGAGAGAAAAAGTTTAACTTTCGAATTCAAATGGGATTATTTATTTTTTCCCTTTTTATTACTTCTTCGTATTAAATTTAATAACATTCGTTACAAGCTATTAAATATAAAACTTCTAAAAGTATATAGCAGCCTCATCAATTTTGTTTTAAGTCACGTGCAAAACAAAAGATAACACCAATTAAATTTTAAATTTACTGCACGCATAAATATTCAACAACACTGGATTTTCTATACTAATTTTGCAGTCAAGAGTAATCTATAAGCATAACCATACATTTGTATGTAAGTTTTTATGTTACGTATGCATTTAAATTTTTGAAAAAGAAGAAAAAAATCTGTTTCGTTGTTTTGTAGACAAGCAACGTCACATATATCGTATTAACTATCTGTGACTGTATCTAAATGGAAAAATATGAAAATACCGCCTTTGAGGGAGACACGCATACGGCTCCATGCACGTTTCTTTCTTAGTTCTTGTACAAATGTGTGCCCCAAGTTTGATGGAATACATTCGATAGAAATATTTTTATAAATCCGTTGGGTTATTTCAAACAGTGGTCGCGATTGTATTCTTCAATTTCCCAGAATTTATGGTTATGCCTCTTTAAGACAGTTTTAATTAGCCTTTTTATGGTTTGCTGTATGGAGTGATTTTTAAAGAAAAGAAGGAGGGGGATGAATAAGTCGCCAATTTAATGCGCTTACAAATGAGTATTCCCTTATTCTTAATTAGAAGTTTTACAAAAGTACGCATGTTATGTAGTTATTGATTTATTAAGAAAATAGTTGTAGCACAAATGTGTGTTTGGTTATTGAGCCAAACACCTAGCGTGATCAAATAAGTGGTCGAAGAAAATGCTGTTAATCAGAAAAGAATGCCTTTTTCCCAACCAATTTGAACACTGCCCGAAGTATGCAATGAAACCCAATACTACCGGAGCTGCATATAAAACCGTTACACCTTCAAATATACCTCTTTCTATCTCTTATCAAAATCTGGTGTATGCAATTGCATGAAAACACAAAGTTCTCACTTAGCCTAGGGCTACCAACTCCTACTCTCCAGCTCCACATTGGTGACCACTGGGTGGATTAGATTGGTCTGGGTAACCAACCCTCTGGAGGTCTCAGGGGCAGCAGACAAAAGGGTACTTTCTGACTAGGGCACTTCTTATTCTTACAAACGGCAGCAGAAGAAGTTCCTAGATGAGTCGACGGTGGCGTCTACAGTTCTAGTTACGTTGAACTTAGTGAGCACCTTGCGCGAGCTGCTTCGGCATATTCGGATCACAGGTCGGTAAGGAATTTCCAAAGTTTTTTAAGGCCTTAGAATAGAGATGGTGGCGGAGGACCTCTTAATGAGCCAACGGCAGCGTTCTTACGCCCGTAGTGGACTACTTTCACCGGTGTACCCGACCCCACAATCTCGAGGGCATAGCATAAGAAACTGGCCAACAAGGTTGGGGGCTGTGCCGTTGAGGAAACTTCAATACCATGTAAAAGGACTCTAGTTATGAAGTAACCAACAGCCTCGGATACGGATGATTTTGCTCAACCCTTGCAAACGTAAAACGGACAACGACCTTCGTGACAGAACGTGGAATGCCACGTGCAGCCGAACAACCCGTGAATACCTTTGACTGTTGCGAAGCAGGCATTACCGCCATTAGTGTGCGATGGAATGGGCCGGACAAAAGGAAGATCAAAAACTGCGGTATCTACTACAGCGATTGCTACAGACAACAAGGACAGCGTCTTTTCGGGTGCGGATTTGTTATTAGAAGCAGTCTTAGGCAGGAAGTTTTGAGCTTCCGGCATGTGAACGAGCGCCTTATGACAACCGTTATCATACGCCTTAGATGCGCTCATGCCCCTTAAGAGAAGATGAACGACGCGACTAAAGATGACTTCTACCAGTTCTGGAAAACACGTATAATACATCTCCTAACGACGTCGTTAAAATTATCCTGGACGATTTTAACGCAAAGTTAGGAAAAGAGGACATCTTTAGCAGTGTGGTCGGAAAGCACAGTCTCCACGACATCACATCCGGCAACGGATTTAGGCTAGTCGACTTTGCGGCGGGACGAAACGTTGTCGTAGCTAGTACGCGGTTCTCGAGTCTTGATATTTACAAGAAGACATGTCTTTCGTTTGGTGGAAAAACTGTCAAACAAATCGAACACATTGCGATCGACGCAAGGCACTCTTCCAGTATTCTGGGTATCCGGCCTTTCAGAGGATCCAACGTGGACTCGGATCACTACCTAGGTGTAGCTAAGGTACGGATGCGAATATCCAGAACGGAGCCAAAATCAACGAAATACTAAGAGGAAGTTTGATGTCGGACGGCAAGAAATCACCAGAGCCTTTGCCGGGTTTCTGGGTTTCTCTCCGTCACCACAACTAAGCCCCTGCTGAAAATATATTGAAGTCCGATTCCAGGAATATGTTTCCTAAAATTAATCAGATGTTCAAGCCTCGGAACATTATCAAAATTCCAAAACTGAAAATTCCACTGTCTTCCCAGTCTCTTCTCTCTCAGGCGGAGATTAATTCATGGTAACAGATGGACAATACACGACGACAAAGGTTTTTAATGTCACCAATGGGCTCCCACAAGGGACAGTTACAGCACCGCTTCTGTTCAACATATATGTTTCCGAAATGCTACAGGGTTTGGATGATTCTCTAGCGTTTGCTGACGACGTTATTCTGTATGCAAGTGGCTCAAAAATACAAGGCAGGTGAACTTCAAAATAATTTTGATAAGCTCCAAACATATTGCTCCGAATGGAAGCTTAAGATCAACCACGCGAAATGTGAAACTATACTGTTCCGCACCCCAGTAAGACGCGGTAATTCAGACTTGAGACGCAACTGGAAAAATTTACGAATCACGAGTTCTAATGGCCTTCGCATCGAATCAAAGATTGGTGTGAAATATCTAGGTGTCCATTTGGACAAATTTTTATACTATAATGAACATATAAATACACAGTTAAAAAAGGCAAGGGCAGCATTTATGTCCCTCAAACGCCTTTTTTACTCCAACTATCTGAGATCCGATGTGAAGGTCATATGTTACAAAGCTTTCGTTCGTCCAATCCTGACTTATGCGAGTCCCGTTTGGTGTTACATAAGTCCATCGTATATGGAAAAGCTCCGATTATTTGAGAGAAAATGTATTCGAGCATGTATGCGAATGTACAGAAGCCCACATTCCGACTTTCGACATTATGTCTCCAATAAGAGGCTACTCGATGCTTCCGGAGTATCCAGAATCGACAATTTCATTCTGGATCTTGTGAGGAATCATTTTGCACGGTCAGCAAACGTTACAGAGAACGAACTTGTGTCAGGTCTATTTTACCCTAACCCTGGGTATTTCGGAAATACTGTGGAGAGTGGATATATAACACCTGGGGCATTCTTGCATCTGGATGCACACGGTTATTTATCGGACTCAACGAACGTGCCAATTATCTATCACGTTTCTAGAAGGGCAACAGATAAACGTATTCTCAATAGGCCGATTGACTCGGCTGATCGAAATGCCGTCTGCGTAAGCATACCTGAAAGGGATATAATCAACACCGACCGGTTTAATCGGGAGAAATACTGGTGGCTCGACTGGGTTGAAGCTAATGTTTAGGTTAAGTAGGACTCGGCCCTGGTATGTAATTTTTGGTTCGCCGGTTAAACGGGGAATGACATTTGTCATTCGCTAATCATTTGTATAGACGGGCTGGAGATCGCATATCAATACCCAGTTCTGTCGTAGGTTAAGTTAGGTTAAGTTAGGTTCAACCTAGAATAAGTTAGTTTTATTTGTTTTCCCCTCTAGTTTAGTTGAATAAAAATAATAAACATTTGTATAAGGTTTTACCACATTTCTCCTTAAAACAAAATATAAAAATAGCATTAAAAAATTAATAAAATAAAATAAAAAATAATGAAAATATGCCAAGTATATAAAAATCATATTGTAAGTATTGAGAACCCTTCAGGTCAGATACTTTAAGTTATAATTATTGCTGTAGTTTTTGGGTTTATTTAAACAATATAATATGTAATAGTGTATAAGTGGATAAATAAACAAACAGAAAAAAAAAAACAACTAAGCCCCTGGTTTAAGGAAGAATGCCGGCAAGCAAATGCGGTATAACAAGAGCTGCTAGCAAGATCTACGAGTGGAGGAGATAAAAGGAGCACCGACTTCTCAGAAAGAAGTAAAAGCAGCGCGGGAGCACTCGACGGAGGAATTTAAGATAACACAGCTCAACAAAAAAAAATGTTCGTTATTATCCCGAGAATGTTTCTGTGAAGTTTGGTCGAAATCGGCCGACAACTTTAGTAGTAATTTAGTAGTAATGTACTTTAGTACTACACTTTTTTTTCTTTTTGTCAGCTGCAGCAACGCACACCGCCCGGTACCCTTGGTCCAGGAGTCTACCCACTACTTTCGTATTATAGTACGTAAGTACTAAAAAAAATTGATATATGTATTTAAGGTTGGACCACTTACCCACTATTGCCCGGTACAAAATTGTTCTCTAACAGTCTTAGCCCCAGGCGCCTGTCTGACAGTTGTTGCCCTAGGGGCCTTCCTGACAGTTGTTGCCCCAGGCGCCTGCCTGACAGTTGTTGCCCAAGACAGTGGTTCTGTTTTTTGCATTTTTTTTTAGGCGCGGCAACGCACGCCGGGTGCCCACTACTCTTATATATAAAACTAAGTGGCAAAATGCGTATGTGTCCCTCTACCGCCCGTAATTTTCAACCAATGTAATTTTTTTTTTAAATGTAGATAGTTACGGTACAAAGGTATAAGGGTAGATGGGACCGTCACATCATGGCAGATTACTCCTGGTCTTTAAGAAGAGATTGCCCCCAAAAGAATTATAGAAGAAAAGCTTATAAAAGGTGTTTCCTTAAAGTATAACATTCATTCATTCATTCATTCATTTTCAATGGCCCGCTAATCCTTCATGAGGGTCGCGGGGGTAGGATGCTCAGGTGGACTCTCCATCCTTCTCGATCCTCCGCCATTGACTCCAATTCATCAGGAGGAATCCCTAAGCGGCTCCAGGAGAGATGTCGGACTTGATCCAACGATCTATTTCTAGGCCTTCCGCGAAGTCGCCTACCTGATGCCACGGCAACCATGGCGCGTCTTGGAAGCCGGTCTGGGGGCATACGCACTACGTGACCAAACCATCGAAGCATAAATCGTTCCGTTCGGAGAAGTAGCTGCTCAACGTTGAGCGCCTCGCGTACTCTGGTGTTGCGTACTCGATCCCTACGAGTTATTCCAACAACACCGTGAAGGAACCTCATTTCGGCAGCTTGTATCCGCGATCTTATTCTTTCAGTCACTACCCAAATTTCATGACCATAGGTGAGAGTTGGAACATACACAGAGTTAAAAACCGATAGTTTAGCTTGAACACTAAGTTCGGCCTTCCTTATAACAGATTGGCCAAGCTCTCTCAAAATTGATCCAGCCTAACCAATTCTACAGGATAACTCGGCATTGCTCCTCCCATCACTCGTGAATAAAACCCCGAGGTACTTAAACTTCTCCACGTGCTTCAGTAGGACTCCACTAACATGCAGAGTGCACTGAATGGGTTTTTTGGAAACGACCATTACTTCCGATTTGTTCACGTTGATCTTCATTCCAGCATCATCACAAACGGCTACAAACCTTTCGAGTGCGCACTGAAGTTCGGTTTGAGGGGACCGAAGGATGACCAAATCATCCGCAAAGAGCAGATGACTAATCCTTAGATCTCCCACTTTGAAACATTCCCCGCCACGGCTGCGCTGTAACATCCAATCCATATACAATGAAAGTATAACATAAGTTTTAAAAATGTTTCTGTCTTTTTACTTCTATGTACATTAACTAAACACTAAAACAAAACAATTAGTAATATTTTTCAATAAAACTTTGATATACTAGTTATTTCATTCTGTTTTTTCTAGTGTAATAAGAAAATGAAGATTTAAAAAAAAACTAGAGCCAATCTTCCAAAATCATTCATAGTTTCATAAATTGTAGGCATACAATTATTCGAAACCACTTTCATATCAAGCGCAACAAAACCTTTGTTGACCAGTGTAATTTATAATTATTATTATGACTTTATTAGGTCATAAATAAATTATAAAGTTAATATAACTAGCACTAACCCGAGGGTTTACGGCTGTAATTTAATTAAGATAATTTATTGCAGGAATGTCGTTCGAAAATTTAACCAAAGGGTGAAGAGAACATGACAGAGCATCGAAGCCAGAACAGAACTTTGCAGGGACGAAAATGGTAATATAGAAGTAGAATTGCAGTCGATGCTGATAATATGAAAAGAACACTTCTAAAGACTGTTAAACGGCGACAGTTAAGTAAAGATGACAGTTAAAGTTTCCGTCAACCCGATCAAGTGAGGATGGCGATATCTAAAGTTAAATCCAACAAAGCTGCTGGAGCCGATGAGTAGCTTTTTGTTTGGTTGCACCACGGGATGTTTTTTTTTTTTTTTTTTTTTGCCGAGAGCAGGTGAAATATCTTTTAAAGACACCATAAGGCCCGACCGCGCTTTCTTATTGTAGTGTGGGATTTTTACTCACTAACTCACTAAACAAACACTTCTCTTCAAAATGAATACTACAATACAACTTAGCCGACGCGTATCCAGCAGTTTTATTTTCGGTTAAGAGACTCGTGATTTTGGAGCACTTTAAATAGGTTAAATTCCAGTGAAAGTTCCTGCCTTTTTCTCGACCGGCATATACTATGACGCGATGTCAAAAGGTTTTGTCCTTTGTAGACGGCGAATTGAATTGTTCGCGTCAAGTTGTTGAATATGACGGTACGGTTACAATGGTCGTGGACACGATCTTTGTGTTAACGTGCAAATTTTGTTATCTCTTCGACGACACTGGGAATTCCCAGATCCCGATGAATATCTACGTTACGTACATACCACGGTGCGTTAATGATCGTTCTAAAAACTTTATTTTCAAAAATTTGTATGATGTTTCTATTGCTGGTCTTGGTACAACCCCATAGTTGTATACCATACGTCCACACTGGCTTCATCACTTGGTTATAGATAAGCAGTTTAGTAGACTCAACTTCGAATGTTTTTCGAGTAGCCAGTACATTTGTCGGTATTTGTTTTCGGGCTCTTCGTGTTTCTTTTTTCCATTTAAGCTTAAGATCTAGAGTCATTCCTAGATATTCTGCTTCGTTCGCGTACGGTATTTGAGCCGAGTTTAGATATATAGGTAATCTATCCGCTTTTTTTGTAGGTAAAGTTGACGTGGTTAATCTTCCAAAGATAGTAGTAGCCCGGACTGCTACCATGCACGATTCGCAAACCCGAATAATCGATGCCAGGAATGCGCCTACGTACTAATCCACACCCTGCACACTTCCACCACTCTCCCCGCGGGACTGCCGTTAGGTATTACTTCTCGGGGCTGGTTAGCAATTGATGCTATGCTTCTTGTATTGCTTCTTCTGCTCCCCTTGCTCTCTCAATTATTCGGAGCTCTTTTGGCACATTCGTTATGAGTGTACAAATTTCAAGCTAATTCTCCTCTGACCGCAGTATTTGGTCTATAAAGAACGGTGGACTTGCCAGGTTATTTCTCCATTCCGTGAAGCGATTGCAATGGAATATTGCGTGCTCTGTATCTTCCTCCTGGTCTGGACAATGTAGACAGAGACGTGAGTTATCATGTCCAAATCTGTGTAAATATTTACGATAGCCGCTGCGCCGTGACCCAATACGAACTGCGTAAGGTGGTAGTTGCAGTTCCTATACACTTGCTTGGTCCAGACCTCAATGGTGGGGATCAGCTTGTAGGTCCATCTACCTTTTGCACTGTTATCCCACCTGGCTTGCCACATAGCTAGTGATATAGCCTTCTCCTCCCCCTTTATTCTCTTAACAATACCTGCTTCTTGATGACTCGAGGATCTCCTTTCGTAGAACCTTACCATTTCATTTGCGAGGATGGCGATGGGGATCATTCCAGAAATTCCAGATGATCAAATGTTATTGGCTTTTCTTCTACAAAATCTACAAAATACCGCCTTTCAAATGCTGGTAAGAGTATTCAGATTTGATCAATATTACTATCGATTTTTTGGTTTAACAGCATCTAATGACGGAAAGGTTAAATACTTTCTTTCCAAGAAATGTTAAAGTAAGTACTTAGTAGTTGAAATATTAAAATTAATATTGTTACGACCGAGCCTTTTAAATAAAACAATTAAACCACGATTACTTCGCAATTTGTCGATTACTTTTTATTTCTATTGACAAAGGTCTATACTGGTGAAAGATCTCTTTCGTTCTTCTCTTTTCTGACAGCTCAGTCCTGACAACTGTCAAAAACAAACGAAAAACTAGTTCAAGTGAACAATATAACAAAGAGTGTAGGCGGGCTCGTGTAACCTGCGCGTTCGATCTGCCAAATTGTTACACTACTCCCTTCTTTGAAGAGTGATTGTCCCAGTCACTGAGAGGACTGATATAGCGCCAAACGATCCCGGTGTACCACCAGTGGACGCCTTCCACCCTCCTTGGTTAAACGATAGAGAACCTCTCCCATTCTCCCGACTATCTCGTAGGGACCCTGCCAGTCGTTCTGCAGCTTGGGACAGAATCCTTTTCTCCTCTTAGGTGCATACAACCAAACCTTGTCTCCTGTCTTAAATGCTGCTGCCTTGGCACGGAGGTCATAGCGATCCTTCATACGCCTGCTATACTGCAACAGTTGATCTCGATTGAAAGAGTACGCCGTGTCCAATCTTTTCGCCAAATGATCAATGTAATTCGAAACTCCCGTGGGTCGGTCCGGGGCGAGACCAGTCCAAAGCTCTGAGGGTAAACGAAGTTCTCGTCCAAAAGTCAAAAAGGCAGGGGTCTGTTTTGTAGCTTCGTGGACTGCAGTCCTATAGGCCAGTAAAAGAAACGGCAAATGTTCATCCCAGTCTCGTTGGTTTTCATCAATGTACTTCGCAAGATAGTTGAGAAGCGTGCGATTAAAGCGTTCGACCATCCCGTCGGATTGTGGATGCAAGGCTGTTGTGCGCGTTTTGTCTACTCCAAACCTCTTCAACACGTTGGCGAACACAGCGGACTCAAAATGTCTCCCCTGGTCTGAGTGAAGCTGGATAGGGACGCCAAATCGAGAGAAAACGTGAGTAATAAGCGCCTCCGAAACGCTTTCCGCGGTCTGGTCCACCAATGGCATGGCCTCGGGCCACTTCGTAAAGTAATCACAGCAGACCAAGATGTATCTGTTGCTCCGGCTGGTGATTGGCAAGGGACCCAAAATGTCGATAGCTATACGCTCGAAAGGTGCAGCAACGTAGACCGGCTGTAAGGGTGCCCGAGCTCTTGGTAGAGCACCTTTCCGTCTTTGACATGTAACACAGGCTTTGCAGTACTGTTCAACATCTTGCGAGCACCCTACCCAATAATAGCGTTGTTTGACCTTCGCCAGAGTTTTACGCACACCGAAATGACCACCAGCTGGGCTATCATGCATTGCCTTCATGATCTCCACCTGCAACGAAATGGGAATTATAACTTGAGTAAACTCACCAGTGGCCGCACTCTGCCGTCGACATAAAGTTTCGTCCCGACATTCCAACATGTCGAACATGGCCCAATATGCCTTAAGTCTGGGGCTCAGGCCACGGATATTCTCGAATGCTGGTCGTTGTTTCTGTTGTACCCACTGCTTGACGACAAACAACTCACTATCGGTCGATTGCTGCTCTGCCATGTCCCCTACAAAGGTCGTTGTCCGCACTAAAATGCATTCCTGTTCATCCAGTCGTGAACAATGATGACACTGGGATTCCTCGCAAGGGCGGCGAGAAAGGGCGTCCGCATTTGTGTGATTCCTTCCTGATCGGTGTTCTACAGTAAAATCGAACTCTTGTAAACGCTCTAGCCAACGAGCCATTTGGCCTTCCGGTTCCCGGAAGTTTATGAGCCAACGCAGAGAGCTGTGGTCCGTCCTCAACAGAAATCGCCGCCCAAGCAAATACGGCCGAAAGTGGTTTGTTGCTTTGACTACGGCAAGAAGTTCTTTTCTTGTTACACAATAGTTTCTTTCTGGTTTGGTGAACGTTTTACTAAAATACTCGACTACTTTCTCATGGCCGTCCTTTACTTGTGACAAAACAGCCCCGCAAGCGAACTGGCTCGCATCAGTGTCCAGGATAAATTCATCTTCCTCTGTCGGTTGTACCAAGATAGGCGTGGAGACCAGTTTCTGCTTCAATTGAATGAACGCTTCTTCACAGGCAGCGGTCCACTGGAAGTGGCTTCTTTTTTCAGTCAAAGCGATCAATGGTCTCGCGATGGCAGAAAAATCTTTAATGAACCGCCGATAATAGGCACAGAGTCCTAGAAATGACTGAATTTGTGTTTTATTGACCGGTGGAGGCCAATCTTGCACCACGGAAACTTTCTTTGGATCGACAGCGATCCCTGCACCGGAGACAATGTGCCCTAAAAAACGCACCTCTCGCTGTCCCAAACAGCATTTCTTTGGAGATAATCGAAGACCAGCATCCTGTAGGCGGCGAAACACGATTTCCAGGTGATTTAAAAGTTCGTCGAAGGTTTTACCGTGAACAATAACGTCATCCAAGTACACTAGGCAAACGGTGTGCGAGAGTCCTTCTAATACCACATCCATCAGTCGCTGGAAGGTGGCAGGCGCGTTGGTCAGACCAAACGGCATGACATTGAACTCATAAAGGCCAGTGCCGAGGGAAAACGCCGTCTTCTCCCTATCCTTGGCGTCCATTTCCACCTGCCAGTAGCCAGAACGGAGATCTAAGGTGGCAAACCACGACGATCCACCCAACGCCTCCAGAGTGAGATCGATTCGTGGTAACGGGTAGGAGTCTTTTTTGGTAATGCTATTCAACCTACGATAATCGATGCAGAAGCGCAGCGACTCATCTTTTTTTCGCACTAGGACAACCGGCGAACACCAAGGGCTTTTAGATGGCTGCACGACGCCTTGGGCTTTCATGTCCTCCAAAATTCGGTCAGCTTCTCCTCTTCGGCTGAAAGGCAATTTTCGAGGCGGCTGTTTGATTGGGGTCGTGTCGCCTGTCTCTATCTGGTGCCGAATAACTGCGGTCCGTCCCTGGGGGCCTGAAAATAGACGATAATTTCGAGAAACTAAAGAAATTAACCTTTCCTGTTCCGCTTCCGCTTGATAGGGAGCGGTTCTTGCAATCATTTCTTGCAGGTCCGTAGGCAGATCAGGCATGACAGCGCCTTCGATACTCTCGATACGTCGGCAGCAGAATAAATTGGGTTCTGTTTCGATCTGGATAATCAGGTCGTCTTCCTTTACCATCATTTCTTGTTGCGATGTATGGGTTATTCGGACTTCAATCTCACCGTGAGACACTTGACAAATGGCGTCCGCCATCGAAAACTGCCCATTTGTTGATAGCACATTAACATGCACAGTTTCTTCATCAGGGACAGATGTTGGTAGGCGCAGCCATTGGTCCGAGAGTGCAGCGATATAGATGTCGCGTGGGCCGCTAGAGTTTTTTAACGAAGTAATCTCGTCGTCCAAATGTAGGGTTCTACTTTTAAGATCGATCTTTGCAGAAAACTGATGCAAAACATCTAAACCTACAATGCAGTCATCGGAGATGGTAGCGACGAATACGGGTTGGCAAAGTTGGTGCTTGCCTATTTGAATTGTGGCATGTAGAACTCCTGTAACTGGTGTCATCTCGCCGGTTGCGGTCTGGATAATTGCATGCGATGTTAGCATCGTCGGGCTGGTGACCATTTTCGGGATAAGACGAGGATGAATGATAGTGCGGGTGGCACCCGTGTCGAGGATGCCTAAACAGGAGACGTGGTTAATTTTTACTGGAGTGACTAAATTCTGGAAAATGTTGGTCGAGCGGATAAACAACATTTCTGGCTGGAGGGCTGCAATTTCTTCCCCTAACTCTGCCCTTAATGAGCTAGGGGCTGCTGGTTTCCCGGCAGCTCGGTAGGATGGGTGTTTAATGGCTCTGATGTATAGATCCGCAGGTTAATCGCACGTGGGCCCAAACGCGCAGTTTCGACATCAAAAATTACGGCCAAGCCCTGGTGTCGTAGGCTAGGAGTGCGTCTCAGCTCACTGCGAGGTATGTACACCACTTCGTCATTGTCGTCACGTCTCACGAACCCATACCCAGTCCGATGAATAAATTTAATTTTTCCGGCAACATCCTTCTTTCTGGTTGACATTAATTCGGTGGGAGCATGAGAGGTTTTTGTTGGCAGCTTACGCTCCTTTAAACTGCCTTTGCCCCGTTTCCCGACAAACCAACATCATCCTCATTTTTCAAGTCAACGACGTCCACTTCAGCAACACGTACTTGTCTCCGGTTTTGTCGCGTGGCGACAAGGTTTGCTTCCGCGCGTACTGCGAGAGACAATGCTAGTTCCAACGATTCGGGAGCGGAGTCACGCACACGCTGCTGGATGTCGATGTCAAATATTCCGTCGATGAATTGTCCGAGTGCAATTCGATTTTTTGCATGTTCCGGACAGTCTGGGAAAGCCAAATCAACTAAACGTTGGAGATCAGTTGCTAATTCGCAAAAGGTTTCTCTCGGCTTTTGAAGTCGCCCACGAAATTGAGAGTGTGCCGTCGCTTGCTCGAACTCGTTCCCAAACCTCCGTCGGAGAGCCGCTTCCAAGCGCGTGAAATCGTCTCGAACGGCCGGGGGTAGTGTTTCGAAAAACATCAGAGCAGTTCCTCGTAAGTAAGGGGCCAAGTAAAGCGCCTTAACATCATTTGTCCACCTGTTTACTTTAGCCACGGTCTGAAAATGTAAATGGTAAGTGCGCCACGGAGTTTTGCCGTCGAATTCTCGGGGTGCTACAATCACCCGAGGGGACTGCTCAGTCATATCGACTTGGGTGGAACACTCCCTTCCTGGTGATGAAGATTTCGCATCGGATTTCTGGTTAGCGTTAATATGTGTCGAGTCCAAGGCTGATTTGGCTGGTGGATCGCTTTCTAAGTCTGTCCTGGCTTGCTTATCTACGGGAGAAGAGAGGTTAGAAAAATCTCCTAGGCGGGTGTGAAAGAATTCGTGTTGGGAAGTCTCGACTTTTTCCATCCGGTGTGTAATATCGGTGACCGATTGTTGTAAAGTTTCCATCATCGTTAATTGGTCAGCCAGCAATTTGGACTGGGCGTCCAACTTGTCTAGCCACGACTGAAGTTTTTCTTCGTCCATGTGGAGGGGTTAGCGTGGAAAATAATTAAACTCTGTTGCGGAGTCGATCGCAACCCCACATCTGACACCAAATTGTTACGACCGAGCCTTTTAAATAAAACAATTAAACCACGATTACTTCGCAATTTGTCGATTACTTTTTATTTCTATTGACAAAGGTCTATACTGGTGAAAGATCTCTTTCGTTCTTCTCTTTTCTGACAGCTCAGTCCTGACAACTGTCAAAAACAAACGAAAAACTAGTTCAAGTGAACAATATAACAAAGAGTGTAGGCGGGCTCGTGTAACCTGCGCGTTCGATCTGCCAAATTGTTACAATATATTAATAAATATTAAAATTTAGTAATTTGAAATATTAAAATCGTAATATATAAAAATTGGGAAAAGTAGCCAGCAACGGTGGATTCTTCCGGTTTCCTTCGGCGTTCGTTTGATTCTGTCACATCTTTTGACGTGTCTTAGTCAACGACTTAAACTTACCTTCAAGTGTTGCATCATTTATAATATTCTATAAGCAGAGGAATTCCAATACGATACTTTGACAAGCCTCTGCCAACTGTAGTCGGAAATAAGAACTGAACTGATACTTATTTACACATCAGTTTAACTGACAATTAACTAAAAACTGATGGGAATTCCATAAGTGTCAGTCTCAGTTTCAATCTCAGTTTCAGTTTTAGGTAAAGTCTTCAGTTTACGCATTTTACACATCAGTTTAACTGAAAACTCAACTGAAATTGAAACTGAACTGATCGTCCAAAAGGGGCTTTACTCGCTTGCTACATAAAAGGCTATGTGAAATGGGTCTTTAACTCAGATCAGTTTCTGATTTTCATCAAATAGCGACAACTATAGTAGGGCAATGGAAACTCATACAACCTCCCAATAATATCCAGGATTTACTCTAAGACCATTTATTAAGTGCGGATGGTAGAGCAAAGATCAACCGTGCAGGGACGGGTTAAGAATATCACTGCAGCGCCCCCCAACACCCAGCGCTTGTCGTAAAAGGCGACTAAGGGGACAAATCAGATCTAGGCAATATAACACCCAAGTGAGCCTAGCGACACATATACTACCTTAAAAACCCTCCCACAAATGTGCATGCGAGTCCGTGGGTTGACACGACTGGAGATCACCGGTGTCATAGAAGAAAGATCAAACAATACTAAAACAGGAGCATGCACGTGTCAAACAACAAACACCATCGCAATATGGTAATATTGCAAAACTGTATCATTATGGTAATACTTGCAAGGAAAGGCACTACCCCGCCAGGCACTACCACTGCTGTGCATGGTACTGATCCTGGACCGAGCAGAAATCTTCGGGTCAGAGCTATACGGATTCCGGGGGCTAGCAAAATAATGAAACAGTTTGGGTCGCGAGTTGGAACGTTGGAAGCATGACCGGTCGAAGTTACGAGCTGGAAGAGATGATGAATAGAAGGCGGGTGGACATCTTGTGTGTCCAAGAGACGAAATGGAAAAACACCGGAAATCGGGCGCGTTTCTTGGACGTTAGAACAAAAGATTACAAGATGTTCTACTACGGAACGGAAAAGGCTAAGAACGGAATCGGTATCATCCTTGCGGCAGAGCTACTTGGAAACGTCTTGAGCATTTCGAAGTCCAGCGACCGTTTGATGTCTCTCAAACTAGTAATACAAGGAGAGGTGTGGAATATTGTCAGTGCATATGCTCCTCAAAATGGGTGCAATCAGAGAGATAAAGATGCATTTTGGCTAGATTTCCACAATCTCCTTAAGAACATCCCAAAGGAAGAGTTTCTGTTTGTTGGAGGAGATTTAAATGGACATGTCGGGAAATCAAACGAAGACTATGAAGACTGCCATGGAGGACTAGGATATGGCACCAGGAACCTTCCTGGTGAAGACATCCTAAGCATGTGCAAATCACACGGTCTTATCGTGTTAAATACCATGTTCATCAAACAAAGCCGACACCTGATCACTTACAGCAGTGGTGGAGATGAAACTCAGATTGACTACCATTTGGTAGACAGTTTCATGAAGCCTCAGGTAAAAGATTGCAAAGTGATCCTGGGAGAGGCAATCGCTCGGCAACATGGTCTCCTGCTAACAGAAATTTTTATGAAAACACCGAAGAAAAGCAAACAAACAAGGGTCTCTGAGAAAATCAAGTGGTACAATCTGTATAAAGAAAAAGGCGAGTCTTTTGTTTTCGTAATGAAAAATTACCTCTCTCACACCATCAACGGAGTTGAGGATGAAGAGTGCAGAGCACAAAATATGTGGGATTCCCTACAGCGAACTTGCTTAAATAAGGCCAAATCACTGCTAGGAGCTTCAAAAGGCCACCATCAACACGCCAAAGAAACATGGTGGTGGAGTGATGAAGCTAAGAAAGTGATAAATAAGAAGAAAGCGGCTTTCAAAGCTTGGTCAAAGTGCCCCTCTAATAATAATGACGAAAAAGTTCGCCTCGAAATGGAATACAGATGCTGCAAGAAAAAAGCGAAGAAGAAGTGCGCCCAGCTTCAAGCAGAGAGTACGGAGGGCCTGTATCGGGAGCTGGAGAAAATATCTTCCCCGGTTGCTGATGCAAACCAGGCTATCCAGGAGCTGCGAAGACGCAATATAAACAAGAGCGCCACTATCCTCAAAATAGCCGCCCAAAGAAGGAGGAATGCTCAGGAGATTCGTTCGCCAAAGTTCATTAACAATGCTCATGGCCAGCTTCTTGTGGATGAAGACAAAATTCTGCAGAGGTGGCGGCAGTATTGTGAAGAGCTTTTAAATGAACAGTTTCCCCGGCTATACTTTCCAAGAGCCACCCCTAACTGTGAAGAAATACCCAACATTACAGTCGAAGAAGTTAGTGAGGCGGTCAAATACTCCAAAAAACGAAAAGCGGTTGGGCCAGATGAGATGCCCTCTGAGTTCTGGAAAAAGATGGGAGACGTCGGGTTCAGATGGCTCAGAATTCTCATCTCCAAATTCGTGAGAGGTAATCCAATGCCGAATCAATGGAGGGAAAGTTACCTTCTCCCTGTATATAAAGGGAAGGGTGATACGCGAAACTGTGATAGCTACCGTTCGATCAAGCTGATGTCACACACCATGAAGATCTTTGAGCGGGTATTAGGTGGCCGACTGCGAAAAATAATACGGCTATCTGATGATCAGTGCGGGTTTGTCTCGGTTAAATCAACCACAGATGCAATCCAAAGTATAAGGATCATAATGGAAAAACATCGTGATTCCTTAAGGGATTTGCATATTGTATTGGTTGACTTTGAAAAGGCATTCGACAGACAACCACCAGATTTGATATGGGTGGCGCTAAGACATCGAGGGGTTCCAGAAACCTATGTACAGATGATCATGGACATGTACGAAGGAGCAAAGACAAGAGTAAGATGCCCCGCTGGAGTAACCGAAGAGTTCCCAATCAAAGTCGGGGTACACCAGGGAAGCGTTTTAAGTCCATTGCTCTTTATTACAGTCCTTGATTATCTGCTTGAGGGTAAAGTGATGGACCCCAAGGTACATCAGTTATTCTTTGCTGACGATGGAGCCATCATAAGTGAGGATCCTACATCCCTGCAACGAGCACTTGATGTGTGGGTGGACGCTCTGGAGGGAAATGGGTATCGCATTAGTTCAAAAAAGACAGAGTACTTGTGCTGCCCGTTCTCTGATCCAGTCAGGCCTATTCCAGACATTTATTTGAATGGAACAGTGCTTCCCAAGTGCGAAAAGTTCAAATATCTGGGATCTATGATCAATAGCAAAGCAAGCTGTGATGACGACATCAATCATCACGGGGTGAATGAAGTGGCGAGAAAATTTCGCTATCTTCTGTGACAGAAAAATGCCCCCTAAGTTGAAAGGAAGGCTCTACACCGCAGTTGTACGTCCAGCGCTCACATACGGATCACAATGTTGGACGATGTACAAAATGTATGAGAGTAAATTAACGGCAGCTGAGATGAAGATGCTTCGCATGACAGCAGGAGTGACAAAGCTTGATCGAATAAGAAGTTCGAAGATCCGTGGAAGCTTTCACATCAAGGAAACCATCGTTCAAAAAATAGAGCGCGACCGGCTCAGGCAGGCCTATAAACGCCTGGACGACATCGGCATTTCATTGGCCTCAGTAACCGAGTGATCCAAAATCGACAGGCCTGCCGATATTTTCTGAGGTCAAATAGGCGAACCCCACAGGCGGATCAGTAGAAATGCGGTGAAGTGGGAGGGTTGTGATCCCTTGTTTTCGGATCATAACCTCGCTGATAAAAGGAAGAAGAAGAAGAAGGTAGAGCAAAGATCAATTGGAAATGTTTATATGATAGAATCGGATTTTTTACCCGACAGTTTTGGCAAGATGACGAGTAACGATAGTTAATGAGTTCATTATAAAACCAAAAAATAATAATTACATAAATACATAATTGGCGCAACAGCCCATGAAGGGCCTAAGCCTAGCTTCACGCAACCACTCGTGTTGTGCACATTATACTTTTCACAGGAATGGAAGGGACTTATTCTTTTGTGTCGTATCCGAAGGGCAATTTTTATTTTGTTTTTGAGAAGCCGAAGCTCTCGGATGTTTCGAGAGGTGGGACCGTGAAAAAACATTTGGTGTTTATTGTCATTCGAACACTGAACCTCACGCTCAGTAGTCCGACACACTAACCACTGCGTCAAGACGCCCACAAAAAAAAAATAATAATAATAAAAATAATTCGGCTATTCATTATTCCCACTTCAAAAGGACAAAGTTTGTCAGTTACAGTAGCACCCCAATTATCCGGACTGTGTTTTAAAATGTATTGTATGTATTTACACATATCTACGCACTAAAAACCGGTCATTAATGGCCATCTGTGTGTTCTCATCAACCTCGCCTGTTGTTTGCAATTACTAGTATTTTGAGCATGTACTTTGGGGTCTTTTTCATTTGGTTGTGAAGCTTTCTTTTCTATAGAATGTATTATCCGGACTTTTAACTACACGCACTACTATAGGCACTAATTAGTTCGGATAAGCGAACTATTAAATATTTCATAAATTTTATGAAGTAGTACCTCGATGTAAAAAGGCTTTCTGGTCGAAGCTCAGAAAAAGCGCAGACCACCGCGCACCACATTCAAATGAAGTATTTTTTTCTTTTTATACATACATATATTGGTGCTGCTGATTGAATTGTACAGGAACCCTAGAGGACTTTCAATACTATTATCCCCTCCAAAAAGTCACATATTATAGTTACACGTCCTCGCAATTAGATACTCGAAAAACAATCATTAATTATTTGTACATCTCAACTCTCTCGCAGAAAAATTAACGATCGCGAGATTACACAAGTCACAACATATGTCATATTATGTTATTAATGTCAGACGACAAAGCGAATTTCGTTGGTTTCAACTATACCAACAGGGGAACGGAGATTCACGAGCGCGCACATACTATGCGAGAACAAGATTTGATGTCAACATGAAGTTGACACTGATCGCACATGAAACGTAGTCAGTTCCTAATTCCAGAGCGACTGAGTCGCCCACCCGCGAGAACTCTTGAAATTGAATTAATTATTTTCTTAAGGCAATTTTAAAATATTATTCCTATTAGGTGCTTGCTGCCGGATAAAATATAGAATAGTACGAGTATCTGTGTGAGACAACTCAAGCGCCAGTTTTGGATATTATAGAAGACGATTGTATGAGACATGGAGAAGGAACTTTGCAGTGTCGATGGTGGAGTGGAGATGTTAAGTATTCGCCATCGGCGGCAATTCATTTACACATCATCATCGCGCGAACTTTGTTTTCAGATAAATATGTGTATGTATAGTATAGGCAGCGCGGGAATGTCACAGTTGATAGGTTCGTGATTTGTTCGGTTGGCTGAATGTCTTTTGCTAGAAAGCATGTCAGTGGCAATTTGTTTATGTGACACATTTCTTTTGTATGAACCACCGTCTTTATTTTTTTATGTCTTGTGAAGTATTTATGTGCATTTTCTGTCAAGCAATTGGTAAAGAAGATAAAGAGAAGTGCTTGACTCTTGTTTGTTACAGATTCATTGTAGGTGTCCAGAGTGACAATAAGTTATTTAGATGCTGCCGATGGAATTTGTTAGGGATATTTATTATAATAGGCGTATTTTATGGAAAAATGTATCCACAACAACCCAAAATATCAAGGGGGTTTGAACATGCCAAAAGGTAATGAAATCAGGGATAGATTGTAATCACACAAATAAATTCGGATGATTTTAGCGCATTTTACGAACTATGTATATATATATGAACGCATGTACTTGGACAAAATACTTTTAGCACCGATACTTTTTCCTACACTCAATATCAATCGAAAGAATTTGCTTACCCATTATTGTTAGTATGTACTTATGTATATAGGAGTCCGCTTCTGACCACCGTGTTTTGTTGGCAATTCTAATAATGTATGTACATATATGTATGTACATATGTATAATAAGAGCGGATACAATATTAAATAGCCTACAAGGAGCTCAACTCAACACTGACCCTTAAACTGGATCAGGTTGGTGCTCAAATCTCGTGATATAAATTCAACTTTGGGAGAAGTTGACAGCAGATGGAAAGTCTGCAGGGGAACGCATCAAAGTGGTCGCCGATCTTTCATCACTTGTGGTTCCTTGTGGTGGATATGGTTTCGGAAATATTGAAAGGAAATGGCCTCAACGTGTATTGACAATGTTGTCATTTTAGTATCAACTAAATTCATTCCGGTCCTAAGCAAAATACTTGGGTCAACAGCCGAAGTTTCGGGGTCAATCATCCAAAAATACAGATTGTACTTTTCACTTATAAAAGACCAATCCCACAATGCTCGGAGGTATTCTTCTTCTTCTTCCTTTTTCAGCGAGGTTATGATCCGAAAACAGGGGATCACAACCCTCCCACTTCACCGCATTTCTACTGATCCGCCTGTGGGGTTCGCTTATTTGAGCTCAGAAAATATCGGCAGGCCTGTCGATTTTGGATCACTCGGTTACTGAGGCCAATGAAATGCCGATCTCATCGCATTTGTCCGATCCAGACGTGTATAGGCCTGCCTTTCCTACATCGCAATGTCTTTGGAACGTGTGTTGACATTGCCTTTTAACAGGGTTCAAATGATCTCTTCTTTGAACGTGGCAATACCAGCTGAGCCGGTCACGCTCTATCTTTTGTACGATGGTTTCCTTGGCGTGAAGGCTCCACGGATCTTCGAACTTCTTATTCGATCAAGCTTTGTCACTCCTGCTGTCACGCGAGCATCTTCATCTCAGCTGCTGTTAATTTACTCTCATACGTTTTGTACATCTTCCAATATTGTGAACCGTATGTGAGCGCTGGACGCACAACTGCGGTGTAGAGCCTTCCTTTCAACTTAGGGGGCATTTTTCGGTCACAGAAGATAGCGGAATTTTTTCGCCACTTCATCCACCCTACGCTTACGCGATGATTGTTGTCGTTATCACAGGTTGCTTTGCTATTGATCATAGATCCCAGATATTTGAAGTTTTCGCACTTGGGAAGCACTATTCCATTCAAATAAATGTCTGGAATATTGAAATGATAGGAGGTATTGATCTAAGCTTTTCATTGTTACCACGATAGCTGGGCGTAATCTTATAATAATTCCAAACTGAATTGGTAGAAGACTATGATCGCATTAAGAAAGCATTTACTCGTATAGTTTTCTATTCATACAAAAAGGCGTTCAGCAATACATAACAAACCTCAGCAAGATCCAGAAGACAGCTTGCATCGGCAGTGGATACCATGCTAAATATCAAAGACGGCACTTAGGCTGAGAGAAGCGATGTGACTCCGATTCTGGCATTTGACAAAAGGTTTACTATCAGAATTCCCTACAGAAATTACTGGAAGGATCGACAAGCCATCAGTAGAATACAACTGGCCTTCTATATTGATGGTTCCAAACTGGATATCAGTACAGGAGCTGGAGTTGAAAGTAAGTCCCTCGGAGTCATCCATTCCTGCAAAAAATATCGTTGAAGATGTGGCGGTCTGGCAATGCTATTCGCCAGTATCCACATAGCGAACACATCCGCGCAGACAAAAGGGCTAAATGTCAAAATCGTTATTGGAGACATTTGCTTGAGTCACGTAGTCCATCATCAACCCTCAACAGGAGAATCACGCGGCAGCAGTTCGGTCAGCATAAAATATATTGTAATAAATAGTTAAGTACACGTTAAGTCTGTAAGTATTAAAGGAAAGAGCAATTATCTTTCGGTCTTTTGCAACGTGCGATAGCGGGCCCATAAAGACAAAATCGTTGTAAATGGAATTACTATGTATATTGAAAGTCAGGCAGGCTTGAATTCGGCAGTAACTAGTGAGGTAGCAAAAACGAATTCGGTGACCCTACACTGATTACAGGGCACATGAATATCCCGTTGTGAGATGAAACCACTAGTAGAGCAAATAGGCACTGGATTCAGCTGAACACATACGTTGGAGCTAGAGCTTTATGGTCGGTCTATGATATTATAAGATTTCATTCGCTGGTTAAGCTTAGTCGCAGTGACGCACGAGTCGCCTCTGGAATGATTACTGGAGACTCCACCATTGGTATGCATGCGGAACATCTCGCACTTCGCTTTGAATACTATATTCATATTATCTTTTCTCGCAAATGTCTGAAAAACATCCGAGAGTATTGTTGCCATGAGAAAGCTTCTAAAAAAAATGAATTGCCCTTCGGATAAGGCATAAAAACTGTAGGTCATGCGAAGAACACAGTATGAATGGTTGGTAAAAGCTGTGCCCTAGGCCCATTGTGGGCTGTTTGCGCGAAGTATTCATTTTTTGGCGCCGTAATATAAGGACAAGTGTCATAAAGCCATTTTAAAATTTAGCCTTATGACACTTTCAGAAAGAGACATAAGGGCAAAATCTAACATTTGGCCTTAAGATTTCTGATTTTTGGAACTGACGCAAGGCCAATTTATATCACTTTCAAATACATCGGCGCAGAGAAATAACTTTTGACACATGGAAATGAACTTCCTATACAAAAAAAATAAATATTTAGCGCAACAGCTCTTTAAGTGCCAGGACCTAGGTTAGGTTAGATTGGCTGTCTGCACCACGATGCAGACACACTTAGACCAGTAAAGGTTAATTGTGATGCCAAGGATCTACCATTAGACCACTCAGGGACTAATAAAACTAACCGGAGCTTTTGATGAAGCGATGGATGCTCGTGACGTCTTAGGACGCCAAATCGCTGAGGTCGTTAAGGAAGGGAGCTCCTAGATGGAGCATTCTTTTGCGTGATAGAGCAGGACATGTGCATAGGAAGTGGAGAATGGTTTCCTCCTCCTCCTCGTCCCTACAGCTCCTGCAGAAGTCATTGGAAAAGAGGCCAAATCTTTTGGCATGTTGGCCGATTAGACAGTGTCCGGTGATGACACCGATAACGCAGCTGATCTCTGATCGCTTTAGTTTAACCAACTCGGCACTACGTTTCTGGTCCAGCTTAGGCCAGATCTGCCTCGAAATGAGACACGTAGAGCCACTATCCCACCTAAGGTTGGTCTTACTAATAGCGTTCAGCTTCAGTAGATGCTTACATGTAGCGAGGGGCATACCTAGGGCTTGCCTATCTGGCAGAATCCTTAGAGTAGTACCCTGTCTAGCGAGTTCATCCGCCCTACAGTTTCCTGGAATGTCTCTGTGACCTGGCACCCAGCATAGGTGAATGTTGAACTGCTCTGTCATCTCTGTAAGAGATGAACGGCAGTCTAAGACGGTCTTTGAAGTAAAGGAGCACGATTCCAGGGACTTGATAGCAGCTTGACTGTCAGTGAAAATGCTAATATCGCTGACAGATAGTACATTACATTTCAGCCAAGACAGGGCTTCCTTAATCGCCATGATTTCCGCCTGAAAAACGCTACAATGACCAGGGAGGCGGGAGCCAGGACCTAGCTTCTCGCAAACACTCATGTTGTGTGCGTTATATTTTTCACTTGAATGGAACAGACCTACAGTTTAGTGCCGTATCTGAAGGGCAATTTGTTTTGAGAAGCTTTTTCGAGACAACAATACTCTCGGATGTTTGTCAGACGTTCGCGAGAGGTGGGACCGTGAAAAACTTGTTTGGTGTTTTCTGGGATTCGAACTCGGAACCTCACGCGCAGTGGTCCGACACACTAACCACTTACGCCACGGCGGCGGCCACCTACTATAGTGAAGTTAAATCGCACAGAAAGTTGGAAATAATTTAACCAGAAAATTTGAGAAATTATTTCCCACCATTATCAAATACCTCAATTCACAGAAAATCTTTCCAGGTCGAAAGGATTTCAGCATTTTCTTCTACGTTGCTCCGCTAAGGGTAAATGCTGATTGTCTGGCAGTGGCCTACATCTTAATAGTACTTGGGTGGTGGAGTGGTCGCGGGTTAAAAGGATTTCACGGACATTCGTTGACTTATACATCGGACAGCCTTCGGGCTTACATGCAGATCCTCAGAACGCCGCTACGCGTATGAGTACCTACATTTCAGGGTGGACCAACCTGTCTGATAATTTAAGTATCTGTCCGACAAGGACGACTGATTACTATTCGTATCCTGTGAGATAGTGAAAGAACTTTTTGGTGCAAAATGAGATTGGAGAGGTAATGTAGGTTATACCACCTTGATCAAAAAGTTCTCGGAATAAAAACCGTGTGGCGCTCCCATCGTTCCGATTTGAGTTCTGTTTTCTTTGTTAAGTTGGTACATCTGTTGTTGATATTCCCTCTAAATCTTAGCATCATAGCCTTTGATAAAGGCAAAAGTTACGTAGCCAAGAGTACATCTATCCCTGTGTGTGTTGGCGATTTTTTACCAGACCAGAATTGTGGGCAGAAAACTCGTGGATTTTGCACCATGATAACGCATCGTCGCACAGTGCCATCATTATTCGTAACAGCCACCGAATTCACCTGATTTGGCTCCCTGTGACTTCTTTCTGTTCAATCGAGTTAAAAAACCATTACGGGGAACGCGTTTCAGCAGCCGAGAGGAAGTAATGGAAAAATCGCAGGAAGCACTGATGGACATACCGAAAACCGAATATAAAAAATGTTTCGAAGATTGGATCAAGCGCTGGCATAAGTGTGTTGCAGTCGATGGGGATTACTTTAAGGGGACAATATAGATTTAGGTGAATAAACTTGTATTTTTAATTTTCTGAATAAATTCCGGGAACTTTTTGATCAAGGTGGTATGTGATGGCATAGATGCGAACCATATACGACCATACATATTGTAAAGTCAGCGAGAAAGCGAGGTCTAAAAGTCACAAGAAAGCAATTGCGTCGGTAAGAATATGTTTTGTCTTCTACCTCTGAACTAATCGCTACATGCTAGGTTAATTTTTTATGTCACTCTTGGTATTAAAAACTCGAAACTTCTACCGCAAAGTTGCTTATGATACATAGTTTATACCCGGATACAGAAATAATCCACAGCGCCGTGCCATCAGGCAGAGAAGAAAAGTGGAAAGCTATGAAAAAGTGTTTGTCTCCGGTGAAGACAGCGCTTGGCTGTCCCTAGATACTTGGAGACAATTCAAAGAGTGGGAAAAACTGTTTCACCCGTTCATAAATTCCGTCATTCCAAGTCAGACTTCGAAAAAGTTCTTAATCGTTTACATGAGGAAGATTATACTAACAACTTCTACTTCCGAATCATTGCTTTAAGATTTCTTATTGATATATACGTATAGGTATAATAAATAAGATTTTGTCAATTGCTGAAAGGTCTTTAAGATGCCACCAAATTCTTTATCAATGCTCTGTAGTAATTTAAAATCACTGAATGTACAAATTTCTGATGTTTCCACTAGGGGTAAATCCAAAGAACACACTTGGTTGATTCAACGCAAATGATAAGGAAACGAACATGCGTCTAGCGACAGTTTAATGATCAATCAAGAAGATTAATTCCCAGTGCGGAATTTTGAGTGCGACAGTTTTCATCTTTTTTTTCCATCTCCTGGTTTCATTCATTTGTATCTAAAAACGCTTGAAGCCGGGAATATATCTCGAAAAAAAATACACAAAACCCACAAAAACATACCGCACATAATAGCAGGATAACCCAGTCAGAATATTAAAAAAAAAAAAAAAAAAAAAAAAAAAACGCTGGATGCTGCTACAGTTCGGCTGCCGTTGACATCCATTCTGTTGGTTTAAGTAATATGAGGGCACGACTCCAATGAAATTTTCGAATTTCCAGATTTAAAGAAAACCAACATCATGTGCTCGTACATACATACATACATCCATATGCATGCAGCATCTAATTGTACGAAAGCGGAGAAAATAGGATTTTTACGGGCCGTTTACACTGACTTATTACAGTCTTCGTTCTATTTTCTATACTAGAGCGAATTGAAGTTATTTGTGTTTAAATAGCAAACATAAGGGACAATAATTTAGTTTTTGTCTCTATTTGGTTTTTTTTTTCGATATGGCTGATGAGTTTCAGTGACATTCAAACTAAAACTGATGTTTTTTAAAATGCATACCCATTCAAATTAAATATAAAATGCGTGTATTCATACAGTTGGTGATGAAAACTTGAAAACGCATCAAATTAACACTTTGCTAACTTTTTATTGTGCATACTGGATGCCTAGCAATTTTATCCAATTATGAGACTGATTAACAAATCTTTACTAACTATAACCAAATTACTTAATTGAAAAGATAAAACTAGTATCTAATTCAAACGTACATTTCCATTAAACAGTTGCAGCTTAACAGGATTTAAATTTTTTTTCAACTTATAGAATAAGTGTGCATGCTCGTTGCTTGAATTAAAAATTCTAGACTTAAATAATACTCGTATGAAGAAAAGTAAATATCGAGAAGAATTTAGAGAAACAGCTTGTTTTTAGACCTCCAGCAACTCCGATCCCTCCTTTCTTTTCCAAAATCACACTAGTTTAGTCCAATAATATGTATATTTTTGACAAAATAAAACGTAAAAATTTCGCATAATATGGACTAGACGATCTTGTATGTAAAATTGAGGAGACTCATGCCTCTGTTGCTGATTTTTGAAAACGAAGTACAATTTTAACTTCTAGTGAAGCAATTAAGATATAAAAGATAGAATCTTCATTCCAACTCTATCGCTAAGCCGATATTCTCTTAAAAGTTTAAATAGAGAGTTTAGAATCAATCCTAGATCAAGAGGCCACCTGGGACCCTATCAAGGTAAAAATTCTTCCGGAAAGCTTGCTCAAGAATTTTCAACAAAAACTGAATTCAATTTGTTATTTTTGTTCCATCAATATTATCTACGAGTATGCTCTGCTGGTCCCCCAGGGAAGGATCGAACAAGCCTTGACCGAAAAGCATCGTTGTCCTCTTTACAGATTTCGGGTAATAGCAAGGACCAGGCAACATATACTAGGATACCATTTTTTTGACCACCTCGAAGATCTGGCAGAGGGATTGGAGAAGCCATTCTTTTATTAAATTCCTTAAGTTGGGTTTAAATACCAGAAACCAGGTCACACGAGTTCTGGTTCCAAAACGGCGCATCATAACGCTATATCTGTTCCTGTCAATCTTCCATTATCCACTCAAAATCGGAACGCTGTGCATTGGCGGCGGTCCTATCTGTAGAGACTATCAACCTGTAGGGATTCATGCAAAATTTGTCGTGACATTTTTCAACGGAACCTCAAACTAACAAACCCTCTCGGATGATCGAACTCTGTGCAACTATCTCGATATTTTAAAGCAGCTTACTGCTTCAACGAAGTCTCACTTTCTTAAGTACTTCATTTTTCATTCATTAGAAAGAATCATCAACCATCTTAAGAAAATAGTCTACGGATACATCCCAACGCTGCCTAGACGATCAGAAAACCACCGAATATTACATTTTATGTGAACGCTCATCTCCTTCATCGATATCTGAATCTATCTGAATCTTTTGCGTGTCTTGGCGTTTTCGGAGAAGGAACAAAATATGTCCTTGAATTGTTAGTGTTAGTCTTCCTTATCGCCCGCCCGCCTTAACATATGGGTGGCATGTGGTAGTAGTAATGCGTTCAGTTACTGAGTGGTATGTTGTCGGTTCAACTACCAACCATATTCGTTCAAGTTTTCTGGTAAATAATAAATGCGATTATTCACCACATAGAGTGATCAACACTTGCCGGAGACACATACTAGAAATCTGAACCGAATGCAAAAATCGCAGTAAATTTTCCCCGACTAGTTCAGACACCACCCATGGAATAAGCAAACATAATATCACCTGACAAACATCCGAGAGTATTGTTGTTTCGAAAAAGCTTCTCAAACCAAATTGCCCTTCGGATACGGCACTAAATTGTAGGTCCCTTCCATTCGTGTGGAAAATATAGCTCATACAATATGAGTGGTTCGGAGAAGCTAGGCCCTGGCACTTAAAGAGCTGTTGCGCCAAATATATATATATATAGGGTGGGCCATCTAGTGATTTCTTTTTAAATCATAGGTTATTTTGACATTGACAGCTATTTCCCGCTCGAAATCTTGACAGAAAGTCAGTATCATAACTCCGCGGAACGAAATGATTCACTTTACGCTTGAACAACATTGGGAAATATTGAAAACTTATTTCCAAAGTGAGTGCTGTGTAGCCCAAACAGTGCGTTTTTTGAAAAGAAGTTTTGACCGAAATGAAGCACCCACCGCGCCTGCTGTACGCAAGTTTGTGCAAAAAGTTCGTGAGACTGGTATGCTAGTGGACAACACTCATGGTCCCTGTCGTCGTACGGTGCGCACAGACGAGAATGCGGCTGCTGTAGCCAAGAGTGTGAGACTCAATTCACGAACATCAACTCGTCATCGATCTCAACAGCTCAATATTTCACGCACTAGCCTGAGGAGAATTCTGCACAAAGATCTGGGATTATTCGCTTACAAGATCCAATTGATTCAGCAATTGAAAGCGCACGACCATCCGCTTCGTTATCGCTTCGCAGTTTGGGCCTTAGAGCAGCTTGAATTGGGCAACGATTTTGGGCGAAAAATCATCTTTTCTGACGAGGCACATTTTCATCTCGGCGGCTACGTTAACAAACAAAATTGCCGCATCTGGGGCTCGGAAAACCCGCACGTTATTGTCGAGAAGCCAATGCATCCACAGAGAGTGACAGTTTGGTGCGGATTGTGGAGTGGTGGCATCGTTGGACGTTGAAATGAGGCTGGGAACAACGGTGGGCGTTACAGAGCCATGTTAACGACTTTTTTTTTTACTGAAATTGAAGAAATGGATTTGGACGACCTCTGGTTCGTGCAGGATGGCGCGCCATGCTACACAGTCCATGCCACAATCGGTCTTTTGCGCACCAAATTCCCAAATCGTGTTATCAGCCGTCTTGGCGATGTCAATTGGCCGCCTCGGAGCTGCGATTTGACCACTTTGGACTTTTTTTTTGTGGGGAACCGTGAAGGACCGATGTTATGCCAACAATCCGAAAACGATCCAAGCTCTTAAGGCCAATATCATCCAAGCAATCCGTTAGCTACAGCCCGAAACCATCAACAAGGTCTTGGAAAATTGGAGTGATAGAATGCACTACTGCGAGGCAAGCCGAGACAGCCACTTGAACACTCGTTGTATTCCATAATTAATGGGAATGTTTGCGCTTACTAATAAAGCCATAATACATGGAAAAAATTTCATTTTGTTCATTTTATTGCATTTTTGAAAAGAAACTTGTAATTGGCCCACTCTGTATATGTATATATAATATCACCTGGGTTTCAAACCACTGCACCAAAGATAACTCTTTCATTTCTCTTCTCTTCACTTTCAACTTACGTTGTACCACTGCATTAAAAGAGTTAAACTCTTAGGCGTAACTTAATATTAAAAAAAAAAGAATTTAAACACCTGTTTTTAAATCACAAATCTAAATACATACATATGTATGTATACGTATTAAAAAAAAATACTTATTTGTCTAATTAAAACTAAACACAAGTATAGGTAAATCTGGAAAAAAAAACGTAATAATCCGACGCCACGCCATAGAAAAGTCACCACTTCCACCAAAACACAGCATGGCCTGTGACGCGACTCTATGTCTAGTCAACTTGTCGCTCTAATCATGTCCATCCATAGACACAGAGCATCGTGTTCCCGTACTTACAATTATGTTATCGTGACCCGTCAATGTTGTCGATAACCTTTGCTTTGACCACTATTTCCTATTAATTGTGTATGTTCCCATAATTGTTTGACAATTCTAATTATACGGTCTAACGATAGTGAACTTCGTTTATTTCTGCTCATTAATGCTGATCCAATTGTTCAGCAATTAATATTGAATTGTATTATTTTTAAAATATTCAACGATGATGTAGCGATGATATTTTGCGTTAGAAAAATATTTCCATAGTTTGACAGTCTTAATAGATGACTAATTTCTACTAAATCTTTTGATTATTTTTTTACACTATCGTATCGTATAGCATTAATTATAAAACTCTTCAAAACAGATGCCAAGACAAATTTATCTGGTTTTGTTGATTTTATGTGTTTATAATTAATTAAAAGGGGGGTTAACACAAAAGTGTGCTAAGACGTTTTGTACACTCCAGGTAACGCGAGTAAGAAATTCGACTTTCGAGTGGGAAGTAAGCAATAAAATCTACACGACACATGTATTGTTTTTTTTTTTATTAAGGTTATTTTAATACATAAAAATTAAAGCCATTAATCAAAACATGACTTTTTTGCTTAATCTAAATTTTTCCACATGACATTAAGTTACATATGTACATACAAGTATATTGGTTATCCAGAAAGTTATTGCGAATTTTCTTTTTTGACATTTGTTTCCTAGTGAAATGGTTACTTGTATTTCTGTAAGTTAATGTTATATAAGGATTTGAAATGTACGTTTTGCTTAATATTATGAAAAAAAAGTGTGTTTTAAAAACTTTTTTTTTTCTTATCAGAGATCGAATTAATAGTGGACAGAAAGTAAATTCGAACAATTTTCTTGTACGAATTCAAAATGGGTCGAAAGCTGAGTTGGCTTGGAATATTAATAGCGCATTTCTTCCAGGTGAAGCTAATGAGTACGCAGTCAATGGTGGTTTCGAAAATTTCGTAGTGGAGATGAAGAGCGCCATTTGCAACCTACGGTCATTGACGACACCACTTGAAAGTGTTGGTTGAAGCAGATCCACGCACAACAATTCGGACGCTTGTAAGAGATCTTGGTGTAAGTTAATTAGCTGTTTCTGATCACCTGAAGCGACTTAAAAAGACAAAAAAGGTCAACAAATGAGTAGAACGATTTTCAGAATAATTTCCGAACGGAACGGCTTCTGTGCACCTGTTGTATAACATTGAACCATTTCTCGATCGAATTGTGACGTACGATAAAGAATGGATTCTGTACGACAACCGACGCCGTTCGGCGTAGTATTTAGATCGAGATGAAATGCCAAAGCATCACCCTAAGCTGAAGCTCCACGAAAAAAAAAACAAATGGTGACTATTTGGTGGTCAACAGCCGGATAAATCTACTTAATTTTTCTGAATCTAGGCGAAACCATTACGACAGAGAAGTACTGTCAAGAAATTGATATAATGCACCAAAACCTGTCACGCTAACGTCCGAGATTAATCAACAGAAAAGACCCAATCCTCCTACACGACAATGCACAACTGCTGCAAATGTTAAACCAACTGGGCTACGAAACACCGCACCTTTCGCCAACCGATTACCACTTCTTCAAGCATCTCGAACACTCCTAGCAGGAGAAAAACTTCAACAATCAAGTCGATATTTATAACGCCTTCGAAGAGTTTGTCGCCTCCAGATATTCGCAGTTTTATACCTCCGGAATAAATAATCTTGGTTCTCATTGTTTCTTGCTTCTTATTTCGACTAGAAACTCTATTCGAAACTCAGATATGAGCATTTGATTTTGAAGGTAAAAAACCGCAGCATTTTTCTGGACAACTAATACCTCAACTTCAAACATTTTAATATTTCTGTTACTATGGCTCACTGATGAATAAAAAAAAGTACGAGGACGTACTATTTCTATAAAATGTAATCAATGCATAACACTATCGTATAAAATGTCATGAGTGCTGTTTGAAAAAACACACAAAAACCGTCGGCATTAAACTCAATGTTTGCCATGCGGCTTCTTAAAAAAAAAATCCGATGACTCAAACATATGTCAGACGCAATCTAAAATTTAAATTTTTTCTTGATTCAACAATGCTGTTTTCTCAATGGTAGTAAAAAGAAATGCTATTTTGTACAGTGTAGTATGGGGTAGGATAGAAAACTTAATAACATAACTTAAATCTATCATAATATCAATATCAATGTATATCAAGCCGATATTTAAAGTCTGACAAATCGATGTTAAATACTGACTATCGAAAGCAATATTTTTTCCTATAAAATATTTTCACTTTTAAGTAAATCTCCGCAAATGCGGTTCTGTGGCGTGATTGTTCTTAGATAAATGATAAAGAATCGTTTGTTTTGTTCACAAAAGCAGAGTTACAGACCTTCTGGACAATAATTAGACGTGCACAACAACAAGTAGAAAAACTAAAGTAGACACTTTAGCGCCAATACAAGTGGCGTTGGAACTCATCCTTGGAAATACCTGTAATGAATTGTACGCCCGTGGTTATTGCAAAAATTTGTACTTATAGAGCAATAGCAATGAGTGCAGTTCAAGATATGATTGGTCCGAGGTCCTACGTCCGTTTAAGTAAGTTACAATGGATATTAGCGGCAATAATAATGCAACAGCTATTATGACTATTCAGTTTTCAAAAACGTCTCAACAAAAACTCGAACAGGTAAATTAGGCGAACCCCACAGGCGGATCAGTAGAAATGCGGTGAAGAGGGAGTGATACTCGTATAATCCCTTATTTTCGGATCATAACCTCGACGAAATAGGAAGAAGAAGAAGGTAAATTCTACAACAGATGTGGGATTACCAGTGCAAATAATTTTACTAAATGGAATCATTCAGAAATTGTGAACCCTCACTTTAAACAACTTCATTTCAACTCTTTAACTGCTATCGCCAACACAATATTCGATAAATTTATCCTGGATTCTCAGATCCGGGAAGCCATAAATCTGAAACTTTCAAAAAGATTTGCCGCAACTGTTAATTTTGCGTTATTAGTGCAGAATATACTGAAGAATTAAAACCAAATATATTTTAAGTCTTTTTTTTTAATTGCCACCCATTTTTTCCTCTTTTTTTAATGCGAAATAAAAAAATAGTCGATGTATCGACATGTTGATTTACTTTTTTCTTAAATTGATATAGATATTTTTTTTTAAATTTCGGTTTTCGATATGCGTATCAATTTTTTTTTTATATACTACATTGTATAGGAGTATGGGATTGATGATTCCCTGTTAAGAGATCAAGGTGAACAAATCGGAAGTAATGGTCATTTCCAAAATACCCATTCAGTGCACTCTCCATATTAGTGGAGTAAGTTTAAGTACCTCGGGGACTTGTTCACGAGTGATGGGAAGAGCATTGCCGAGTTATCCTGTAGAATTGGTCAGGCTGGATCAATTTTGAGAGAGCTTGGTCAATCTATTATAAGGAAGGCCGAACTTAGTGTTCAAGCTAAATTATCGGTTTTTCACTCGGTGTATGTTTAAGGTGACCACACGTCCCGCTTTCGAGCTTTGTGTCCCGCTGTCCCCAAAGAACGCAAAATGTCCCGCTTTGGAAAAAGGCCACCCCATATGGATGCATGTTTCGTTCATTAAACTCATTCTCAGTAAATGTATATATTAAAAATAATTTTGCTCACAGACATAGCACAAAAAAAGAAAAACCAAAAACAAAAACACTAAAACAACAGACTTGAAATTGAAAAACATAACTGGGTAGTTAATAGGTACTTTGTGCTCTGTCGCTCCGTGTATCGTGTCTGTATCTACTATGTATCTATAATGTATCGTTTGTTTGAGAATGAGAATGGCTTTTCTAAAGCCATCCCAATTAGTTTTCGCGCTGGTTAATCTGGCCGGTTCTACTTTATCAATCAGAGCTTCATTTATCATCATGATGATTGTAGAATCATCAGAGGAGAGATCAAAGCTTTCTTCATTTTTTGTACAGTTGCCAGATATTCCTTAAACAATAAAGAAATCAATCAGATATGGTATCTTATTTCTATAAGTCGGCCAATATGTTGGTTTACCCGTCGAGTGAAAATCACAACTGTATTGCATACCTGCACTATAAAGCTTTCTACTTTTCTGAGAGGCGTACCTTAAACGCCAGAAGGGGTGTTTCGCGTTGAAGTCGCCACCAATACTAAAATTTTGCTTAAGGAAGTTGAATATGTTTGTTGAATCACTTTCTTCAAGTTTACATCGCAGTGGACAATATATAGACGAAATGTTGAATGCAAAATGTCTATTTCTAACGCGTACCGTACTTACTTGCATTGCTTCAAATTCAATCTAAACTTCCGCTGAGTGTTCGATACATTCTTTTATAAACAAAGATGATCCGCCTCTGGGTCTCTCCAACGGGTGGAAGGAGTAAGACACGCTATATCCCCTTATTTTAACATTCGATTGTTTTGTTTCACAGACCAAGCATATATTAACACGTTGGCTGCCACGTGTGTCACCGGTGATCACAACAAAAATCTTTCCCTAGTTTCCAAGCAGAAATATATATGTTAGGATGAGTTGGGGGCTGAGATCTTTAGCACAAGCAATAATGGGTATGTCAAGACATATTTGAACATATTTTCATATAAATTTCTCCCTTTTTTGGGCACATTTTCTGGTATAAATATTTCTAGCCCGTCGAGTATTTGTATGAGCCCGTTAGGGTTCCATGTAAGAATTTTAAGCGTTTCTTTCATACTCTGGTGTAAATGCGCGTGTTATAAATGTTATTTTCTAGTGCAACTATTCTTTTGAAAATTAGTTGGTTTGTTTTGCATTGCTCTTCAAGTTTCGCAAGAATTAGGGAAAAACCATGGGATAAAGGATCTTGGGAGCTACCTCTATCACCGTTTCCCAATGTCAACTTGAGCAAGAGTCTTTACGTTAAAGTTTGGATGGTTTCTTGCTTTGATCTCCCATGAATTGTCAGTCATGTACTTGCCGTTGACGGTCATCGCCGCTTGAGCATAAGACTGCACGCCAATATTCGAAGATTTTGCTTTTGTCACCTTTTCTCTACTAGGTTTGGGTTTTTCTTCATTATCCGATCTTAAGTTAATATTGATGGATTTTCTATCTTTCGCTGCTTTTTTCGTAGCTACTTTGAGTCTATTTTTATTTGGTTTCTAATTCGCCTTTCTATGAGCTCTTCCGACACTTCGCAACCTCGATAGTTCGCAGGATGTTTTCCTTTGCAGTTTATACAAGTGGCTGGGTTTGCTTATTAAGGTGACACTCTTACGAGAGATGTCTACCTGCGCATTTCACGCATCGCGGTTTTCTCAGGCAGTAAATCTGCGTATGATTGAAGCCTTGACAGCGCTTGAACTGTGGGATCGATCTGGAGCTCTTACGCATAGGTTCGATTTTAACCACGATGCTTAGAATAGTCTTAATACCATATATTACATCTTTATTTTCGTCTTTATCATAGCTTAGCACGTCCAAAGCTTTGGTCCACGCTTTACCAATTTTTCCTGATCTCCCTCCGACTGTTGCTTCTCCTTTTTGATAATATTGACGGCATCAAGAATTTTGAAGCCTTTGTCTTGGAGGTCGTTTATGACATCTTCTTTAGTGCACGAAGTGTGGAGTCCCCTTGCTACAACACGCAGTGGTCTTTCTAACTTATTTTATAAGAATACCACTGAATCTTCTCGGCATTACATTTCTGAGACACTGCTCGGTAACCGTCGGCATCATCGATATTGATTTTCCACGTATTGTTTCGGAGAGATGTCACCTTAAACTTCGATGCCAGAGTTCCTTTAAGGAGGCAATGCAACTTATTATAGCTCGTAATTCCAACGACGTTTATCGGTGGTGGAGGACGTAATTTTATTTGTTTTGGCTTTTCTTGCAACTCTTTGCGCTTTCCATCTATTTGTGGCTCGACTTCCGGTGAGGAACCAGCTTAGCGTTTTTTGCGTTTCTTTTCGATCCAATTCGATTCACGTGTTAGCTCTTCTTCATCAGTTTGGTATTCGCGACTAGGTGAGCGATGTCGGCTAAACAAGATGGTATCGAGTATCGACATGAGGAATAAAATATTTTTATTCATTAAGATGGTACTCAAATCGAAAAAGAGAGAGAAGGAAGTAAATATTACCAAATTGATGACAATCTTATCGGCAAGATATGATAAACTCGCACCAGGAGAAAAATGTGAAATAGATGTGAAAAAACGACGCCACTCTGAAGCAATGCATCCGGTTCCGGAATGGATGGTGTCATGATGAAAAGGGGTTAAATGTGGGTTTTTAGTGAGTAGAAGTTTCGTGCGCATTAACATTTTTCCACTACCCCCTAGGCAAAAAAAAAATTATACTTTAACTTTCGAGCGCAAAAAAAAAAATACTTTCATTTTTTATCTAATTCATGTGAAATATACATTAACATTACTTATTTATATTTTGAATAATTTATTGAAAAAAATAAGATAATTGAAAAAAAAATATTATGTGTTTTGCCGAAAGAAATGTACAGGTGTCCCGCTTTGAGAGGAAAAAATGATGGTCACCTTATGTATGTATGTTCCAACTCTTACCTACGAGTATCGTCATAAAGTTTAGGTAGTGACCGAAAGAATAAAATTGCGGATAAAGGCTACCGAAATGAAGTTCATTCGCGGTGTTGCTTGAATAACCCGTAGAGATCGAGTGTGCCACATCAGAGTACGCGAGGCGCTCAATGTTGAGCAGCTACTTCTCCAAACGGAAAGATCTATGCTTCGATGGTTTGGTCAAGTAGTGCGCATGCCTCCAGATCGGCTTGTAAGACGTGCCATGATTGCCGTGCCATCAGGTAGGTGACTCCCCGGTAGGCCAGAAATAGATGGATGGACCAAATCAGACAACTCTCCTGGAGCCGTCTAGGGACGGCTCCTCATAAGTTGGAGTCAATGGCGGAGGATTGAGAAGGATGGAGGGTCCACCTGAGCATCTTCCCCTGCGACCCTCATGAAGGATTAGCAGGTCATTGAAAATGTGTATATGTATGTATGCATTCCCTTACTGGTTGCAATTTTGACATGGGGCTAGTGATGGCAGCTGCTTTGCTGTCCGAGCTGGTATCCATTTGCTTTCCAACGTTAGGGTCTTTAGAAAGTATTTCTACTCATTTCATTATAGCAAATACCTCCACAGAGGAAATAAGTTCAATCGACAAATTAGTACAAGCCCTTGATCGCCCTGCTATGTTTGACACATCGGTTTTCGTTCGTTCAAAATTCTTTTGTTGTGAAAATTGTTTCAAAGTTGTTAGTAAAGATATGCGATTTTTGAACAACTTCACTTAGACAGAAGTAAGTTACAGCGGATGTCAAGAAGCGCTGGAACCTATGTACATAGATATGTATGTATGTAAGAATATTTTTATGAACAATCGATAACAAATTTCTACGTCGATATATCTGTGGCAAAAAGGAATAACAGCATAAGTGCTTTTACACATTCCAAAAAACGTATTCAAAGATGTCTTTATCGTCTCATTTCCCTGCCCCCAATTCAGTAACCGCTTCAGATAATGAATTCCAGACATATCGAGGCAATGTTTCATCGTTATAGGTTCGGCTTTCCTGAGAGAATATTATATAAAAAATGTTAAAAACAAAAAATATTCCAATAACGGCATAAGTATACTTATGCTGTTATGCCTTGTTGCCACAGATATACATATGTATTATTTAAAATTGATCGCCATATAAATCGATCGACATTTAAACAGACTCTTTCCACTGTTCGTTATCCAAATTGCGTTGTCTATCGCATGTGCACTCAATGATTCAGTGATTGGCTACATCGCATCGCTCACTCTCACCTCGACGCTCGACAGCATTGGATTGTAAACAAATTTACACCGCGAGCGAACACTCTTGAAAATATTTAAATATTTGATCGGTAGAAACGTTTTTTTCGATCTTCTGTTGATTTTTCATCTATTTTCTTTTATGTGTTCGTTCTCATATACATATCTTATTTTTCATAACTATTTTTCTATTTTTCTTTATTTAATAAAGGTTTCACCGCGATTTAAGTCATCATTAAGAAGAGATTTATACGTTTATCGGTAATATTAGGAGCGGGAATCTGAATAGATTCTGTATATGCTTATGCCTCAGAATCAAAAGTTGTCAAAGAGTTAAGTTTAATTTATGAAGTGAATCGCCTATGACAATCGCCGATAACCTTAATACCTAATCTGAAGTTCCTTTATAGAAGTTTATTTCAAAGCAGTAAAGAAATGGCGCCAGATTGCAATTTACATCTGTTCATTGACTTCGCTTCAACTTACAGTGTTTAAACAAAAAACCCACATCCTAAACATGTTTGCACAAAATATTAAAGTACATACAAACAGACATGCAAACTCCCACTCCTCCGACGCGACGGTTCCTTCTCTACTACTAATCTCTTGTGTTCCTCTGGTGACTGCTATTAGCCACTTACAAATCCTTGACTTCCGTTGTCAATCCCTAAAATCGATTTTGCAAACAAAGAAATTAACCAAAATGTAGGAAAAACAAAACGAAATTTTTGCAGGACCACATACGGGTGCACAGCATACTCTCTTCCATCGATTAGGAGTTTTTGAGTCTCAAAGCACACTCAACAGCATCATCGTAAACAGAGATGAACCGAAACCGACCACCGTGTTGTTGATCCATTATCCCTTGAACGACGACGCGAACTCCGCTGTTTGTCTGTCTGGCTGTAAAATAATGCCAACATTATTTATATTTCGGGTACCGACTCACTACCGTTGAAGGCAGCCGTTTACGGTGCACAGTGTATGCCTATCATGTATCATAAAATCTTAATAAGGTGTACAAACAAATCCGTGGCCTCCACGGATGCTGTTGTGCCTCGCACAGCTAGACAGAAGTCGAGGTCGACTCTTAGTAAGGTAAGAGAGAAGTTGGCTTCCGAACATACATACAAGCGATCTTCAACACTGATCATCGAATCTAGCAGCATTTATATTTTTCTCCGTTGTTGTTGTCAATTTTCATTCGGAATGGTAAAAGAAATGTACACGAATGAGGGTAAATAAAAATTTGAAAAAAAAAACGGGTAGCTCCTAGTAGCTCACTAATGTGCATCTTTATTCCGACGTGTGATGATGACCGCTTTACGCACTATAGGTGATCTTTCTTTCTCCTTCTTTCTGGTGTTAGTACAAAACCCTTTCATGCTATTGTTGTCCGTCGGAGACCTCCAATGCTCCGACGGTATATCTCGGTATCGGTTTGTGGGCTAACAAATTTAAAACAAATAATAGGTCGGCTACTGGCTTTCATATCAAATGGCCAGATACTCTTCTACCTGCTTCGTGGCGGGGATTTGCTTAGTTTGTATTATTTGATCATTCCATTAAGCTGGAGGTACATTGAGATGAGGTTTTTTTCTCCTCTTTCATAACTCCCAGATATGTACCTTTAATGGATTTGATGAATTCTTGGCGGTATGCTTCCACAGAGTGTTGAATTTTGCGTAATTCGGTAAAAATTCAAATGAACTTTAGCTCATTGAACGACTAATAAGTGGTTTCGAATTGCTGTCAATAGTTGGATGAATGCTTGTAATGATGTTTGTCTTTCAAGGTGGCCTCATTGACGGCGAGTGCCTAATTTTTATTTTTGTTAATTTGTTTGCTGTCATTTTGGAATTTTTTTCTTGAAAATTTTGTTGAAATTAGCATCATGACACACGTTCTGCAAAGTAGACGTTTTGTGCCCTCGAAACATGTCCTCATTGGATTTAGAGATATTGAAGTGGATGGTATTTCCCTACCTAGTGTTAGATAGATAAATGAGTAAAATGTAAAAATATATTTTATATATGATTCCTAAAGCTAAAATATACTTGCTAAAGAACTCAGAGATGAAAAGGTGTGCCTTTACCTTTCACGAATAAAATATGCGCATTTATGATATGAAGTCATGTCACATTCTCTCTGCGATAGATAGCCATAAGGCGAACTTAGGATTATCATTGGGCTCTTGTGACCTACAAATCAAACAGCCAGGCTATCTTGCGTCTAACTTGATATTAGCACAAGTGAAACTATCAACCATAAATCCAATGCAGGTCTCTTCCAAACAAACGCATTAAAGGCAACGACTTACGCGTTTGTACCTTGAGCGCATATAACCGGTGGGCCATCTAGTGATTTCTTTTTAAATCATATGTTATTTTGACACTGACAGCTGATTCCCACTCGAAATCTTGACAGAAAGTCAGTATCATACCTCCGCGGAACGAAATGAGTCGCTTTACGCTTGAACAACATTGGGAAATATTGAAAACTTATTTTCAAAGTGAGTGATGTGTAGCCCAAACAGTGGGTTTTTTGAAAAGAAGTTTTGGCCGAAATGAAGCACCCAACGCGCCTGCTATACGCAAGTTTGTGCAAAAAGTTCGTGAGACTGGTATGCTAGTGGACACACTCATGGTCCCCGTTGTCGTACGGTGCGCACAGACGAGAATGTGGCTGCTGTAGCCGAGAGTCTGAGACTCAATTCACGAACATCAACTCGTCATCGATCTCAACAGCTCAACATTTCACGCACTAGCCTGAGGAGAATTCTGCACAGTTTGGGCATTAGAGCAGCTTGAATTGGACAACGATTTTGGGCGAAAAATCATCTTTTCTGACGAGGCACATTTTCATCTCGGCGGCTACGTTAAGTTAACAAACAAAATTGTCTCACCTGGGGCTCGAAAAACCCGCACGGCGTTACAGAGCCATGTTAACGACTTTTTTTTTTACTGAAATTGAAGACATGGATTTGGACGATCTCTGGTTCATGCAGGATGGCGCGCCATGCCACACAGCCCATGCCACAATCGTTCTTTGCGCACCAAATTCCCAAATCGTGTTATCAGCCGTCTTGGCGATGTCAATTGGCCGCCTGGGAGCTGCGATTTGACCCATTTGGACTTTTTTTTGTGGGGAACCGTGAAGGACCGATGTTATGCCAACAATCCGGAAACGATTCAAGCACTTAAGGCCAATATCATCCAAGCAATCCATGAGCCCGAAACTATCAACAAGGTCTTGGAAAATTGGAGTGATAGAATGCGCTACTGCGAAGCCAGCCGAGGCAGCCACTTGAAGGACGTTGTGTTCCATAATTAATGGGAATGTTCGCTCTTACTAATAAAGTCATAAAACATGGAAAAAATGTCATTTTGTTCATTTTATTGCATTTTTAAAAAGAAACTTGTAGTTGGCCCACCCTGTACATATGTATGTATGTAAGGCGGTCCGATATCTCACACCTCATAGATTGAGCGCATTCCTCAATTATGGGATCGATACGAGCGTAAACCCCCTTAAGCGAGGTAAAATAAAAGTTAAGTAGCAACCCAAAAATGCTTACAAAACCAACCAATCATATGTACTCGTACATATATACGAGTATCTAACGAATCACACATTAAATTGCAAAGATCTTCGGTCGACATACCCGAAATCTGGCAAGTGCGATGAAGAAGGCTTAGAAGAAATCTAGTAAAATCTATTATAAAACAGCTACAGTGAGCAGAACTCACTAAACCGCGCAGAACTCAACTAAACCGCACCATTGAATTGAATATTAGCAATCCCTGTCGAGGCTTAAATTCATCACATTAATATAAAGAGGACGAATAGGGGTGATATTTCAAGGAAAGTGTTCAAAAATGAGCTACATAAGCTGTACAGAGCGATTGGACTTAGACACTTTGAATATATCCTATGACCACAGAAGCCTTACATGAGGTAACTAGAGCTTTGGGCGCCTCAATGGTAAAGCAAATGGTCACTGGCTACTATCCTGATAGCTTACTAGTGGAATGAGAGAATTGTCTAACTTCAAGCCAGTGGTCAGTGACAAAGTAAGTACAGCCTACCAGGTAGTCAAGAACAGGTTCAAACGATAGCGGAAACCGATTTCCACTTATCCTGGGTTTATGCAAAACATTGTATACGCCTGTTTCTGCACTATCTTGCAACCTGATAAGTGAATGAATATGCCGTGGAAACACCTAACATTACTGTTGTAACCATAGTGAAATTCATCGGTATTTGCAATAGAATTAGAGACAGAAGAGCACCGGCATCGCAAACATAGTTCATGCTGTGAAGAAATGCTTCAACGGCTATACCACAAGGAAATTTCCATCCGAGGATGAAAAAAAAAACCTTTGTGGCGAAATCATAAGACCCTTATCATTTCAGTTTTGTTCTACGGCGCACTACCCCGAAGAGTCTTCGAATTTAAAGGGACCTCAACCAACTTGGCATTTGAAACTAGAGGCAGCTGGCCAAAGAGAAAGTTGAGGCCCATGTCCACCCCGAACTGTAGAGCCATCTAAAGTAAGTAAGTATCAGCGGGTAAAGCATTCAACAATATACATTTATATTTGTAGCAGGACAACATCCACACAACTATGGAAAATTACCATTAATTTACATACATACAAAACCTTGAGTCCGCAACTGACGCTCTGACGCAGCAAGATTGTCCACTTCATTAATATTGCTACAGTTCTGTTTGAAGTTGGTTACATTACCACTGTGAAGCCTTTCAATGCACGAAAAAATTAAGCAGACGCAAATTGTTGAAAGATATCTTCCAGATCAAACAGTCCGTAAATTGATGATTTACTAAACTGATTTCTGCTTTCCACTGAAATTATAATAGCTGAACCATGTAGGAAGCAAACTTCTTTGTTTTGTCTATCCCGGGGGTAGTTACTTAGACATTCTCTTTTTACTCAAGGAAAAAATGGAACTCAAGTGAATCCATTCTTGGGTATCGTCGTTTTCTACCGTCGCGTCGGTCTTATGTAGCAACCTGTAGGGATCTGACGGAGAGGATTTTACAAGAATGACAGAGGAAATATTCATAAAGGCCATTGTTTCATATGCCCCTTACACGTTTTCCGGGTATCAACCGCCTACTCTTATTCGTAACCTCATTCGAGGTTGTAATTAATGTTTACGATTGTTTTTATACAAGAAAACATTTTAACCCAATTTCTGTAATTTACCATTTTTGATTAAATTTACCGAATCAAAAGTTAAAACAAAAACATTAATACTCGTATACGAGTACATTGCATTCCACTAGAAATTTTGAATTCCTTTTTCCTTCAACAAAAAAAAAACCAACTTTAACCACATCAAATCCATTGAACAATTTTCACCCATCCGCCAAACCGTTCGTGATTGTGTGCCAAGGATGGATACAGAGAAATTAAATTTTTCGCATTACAAATTGATTTAATTAACGCTACCAAGTTGCGGCTACGTACACAAAATATTCATCCTCTGCGCAAAAGTGGGCGATTTATTATTTTGCGCCCAGTTATAATACTGCACACCTAATTGCAATTTGTTGCATTAAATGTGCGATCGTGTTTTCTGCCGCTAAGGAAGTGCTACACACTGTGCTATACTACAGTGTGCAAGTGTTTCCGACTGCAGGCGCAGCGTTTCAATGTTTCGAAATCGTTTCTAAAATCAAAAGAAATGAAAAAACGACTGTTTGTCAACGAAATAAATGACTTCATAAATCAAACGGAAGACATTTCTGAGCTGCAAACAACATTACAGGATTTGTATTTGAATCCCCCACAGTCGGGGGTCACTAATGAGCAGTGTGCAGAGTTACTGTGGTAGCATTACCACTGACGACTTTGGAAACATGTTTGTTGACAGTTCAACACACATGCCTCTTGTTAGGGTTGATTTGAATGTTTGACAATTTAGAAAACCAAAAATGCATTTTATGTACAGAGTGCACCTTTTCCCCAATGGGGTAGTCCAAAGGGTAAACGAAGATCATACAGATAGTTGAAGGTATTTTAAGAATTTTTATGGTATCCGGCGGAGTGTTGGAACGCGTGCCGACTATGCTCTAATATAACAGATTTATGTTGATGTTGTGCATAGAAACCACCGTTTGTGGTTGTTATGTCGTGTTTTGTAGAAGAAACACTTGTCAATCTGTATCTATCCCCTAGATATCAATAGGAGAAGATTAATGGGAAAACACATAAGTTCATGACATTTGGCGCACGCTGTGTCAGTGTTATACAGTGGGGGGAACTTAAATTATGTTTTGATATAGGATTTAGGTTTGCATAGGGTATTGAAAATAGTTTAAATATTTTGCTTTGATCTTTCGATAAGGAATCACTCATTATTTATTTTAACACTACTTCATATGTAGTAAGAAGGCAAATTGGGAAACTTTAGATACCAGTAATCCACCCAATTAAAGCAGCCAGGGTTTAGTTACTTAAAGTAATTTACTTGAGAGCGTGAATTTAGAGCACTTCTGTGTGTGATATTTCAAAGCTGTTCCATTGTACGCAACCAGTTTTTACTTTTTTGATCTCCGTGAATTTTCAAAATAAAGTTTTTTAGTATAAAGTATAAGCATGGACTCAAATGCAGGAACACGAGTATAATATAAAATAAAATATTTTGCTTAGTTAGATGTGGGAAATTTGGCAAAAATTAATGGCATCCTGACTGCAAATGCATATATTGGCATCCCCGTGAAAAGCTTCGTTCAAGTCGTGTTGGAAGACAGTTTTGTATTCCAACAGATTATTGACCCAAAGCTTAAGGCGAAAAAATTACAGCATTCTTCAGATCCAGTGAAGTAAAACTTTTCAATCAACTTCCACGATCACCCGATTTCACTGCCATTTAGAATCGATGTCCAATTTTGACTGACTATTATTTTGCAAGAAAGTGCCTTCAAATTCTCGGGTGAAGTATGCAAACACGTTTTCAGGTAGTGACCAATACAGGAGGATGTTATGCTAAGTGCTAAGTTTCAGCTACGTAAACATTTGTAACTAATAACTTAAATAACTAATTTAAGTCATAAGAACTCATTTCATTTCCTACGAATTTTTAGCACTAGAACACATTAGATGGTCTCATTTTTTATCGATCAAGCATTCAAATAGAACGCACGCTGTGGGGGATAAGAAACCCTAATCAGGGTACTTCAAGACATGTATGTCCGCAAGAGTTGGGCACTTTATTCATTTAAGGCGAAATTAGGCATTTTACTCTAAAAAGTCCCTAAAGTGATCATGGTGAAACTTCCTTTAAGAATCGTTAAATAGTTTTTGGGTGTATCCGGCCTCTTGTTTTGGGGGTACAAAAAAAAAGATCTGGCCCTCCAAGTTGGGGGTTGTGCCGTCGGCTTAACTTCCCTACCACGTAAAAAACCTTTGGTTACGAAGCAACCAACAGCCTCGGATATGGATGATTTTACTGTTGACGACCCATGCAAACGTAAAAAGGCCAACGATCTTCGTGTCTGCACGTGGAATGTTAGGTCCCTCTACAAACCACGTGAAGCCGAACAACTTGCGGAGGCCCTAGAGTGTTTCAAAGCAGACATTACCGCCATCCAAGAAGTGCGACGGGATGGGCCGGGCAAAAGGAGGATGAAAAACTGCGACATCTACTACAGCGACTGCTACAGACAACAAGGACAGCATCTATTGGTGCGGATTTGTCATTGGAGGCAGACTTAGGCAAGAAGTCTTGAGTTTCCGGCATGTGAACCAGCGCCTCATGACTATCCGTATCAAGGCTAAATTTGCCAACATTAGCCTAATATGCGTTCACGCCCCTCATGAGGAGAAGGACGACGCGTCAAAGGATGACTTCTACCAGCTCTTGGACAAGACGTATGAGCAATGCCCTAGCCACGACGTTAAAATTATCCTAGGCCACATTAACGCAAAGCTAGGAAGAGAGGACGTCTTTAGTAGCGTGGTCGGAAAGCACAACCTGCACGACATCACATCCGGCAACGGACTCAGGCTAATCGAATTTGCGGCGGGGCGCAACTTTGTCGTGGCTAGTACGCGGTTCCCACGTCTCGATATTCACAAAGGAACATGGCTCTCCTTTGATGGAAAAATCGTCAACTAAATCGATCACATTGCGATCGACGCAAGGCACTCTTCCAGTATTCTGGGTGTCCGGACTTTCCGAGGAGCCAACGTGGACTCGGATCACTATCTAGTTGTAGCCAAGGTACGGATGCGGATATCCAGAACGAAGCGAAATCAACGAAATACTGTGAGGAAATTTGACGTCGGGCGGCTACAATCGCAAGAGACCGCCAGAACCTTTGCCGATCGAGTTTCTTCTAATCTTAATCTAAGTCCTATGCCGCCAGCAGCAAATGCGGAAGACCAGTGGCAGCGTTGCCAACAAGCCATCAAAGATGCCGCCTCTGATGTACTGGGTTTCTCTCGGCCACCAGAGACGTACAAAGCGGCGCTGCATAGAAGGACTAGAGCTGCTTACGAGCTTTACGTGCGCAGAAGAAAAGAGGAACATCGACTTCTCAGAAAGAAGAAAAAGGAGCATGAGAAGCGCTCGATCGAGGAGATTGAGAGACTTTATTGCAGGAATGATGTTCGAAAATTTTACCGAAAGGTAGAAAGAACTTTTCAAGGCAGGAGGAGATGAGTTGGTAAGGAGCATGCACCAGCTCATCTGTAAAATCTGGTTGGACGAAAGTATGCCTGATGAATGGAACCTCAGCATCGTTTGTCCGATCCTGAAGAAAGGAGACCCTCTGAACTGCGTCAACTACAGAGGTATAAGTCTCCTAAATATCGCATATAAGATCCTGTCTGCCGTATTATGTGAACGCCTAAAACCGATCGCTAACAACCTGATAGGTCCTTATCAGTGCGGTTTCAGGCCTGGAAAGTCCACCATTGACCAATTATTCACACTACGGCCGATCTTGGAAAAAACCCATGAATATAAAATCGATACGCACCACCTTTTCATCGATTTCAAAGTTGCCTATGATAGCGTGTATAGAGACGAGTTATACAGAGCCATGCCTAGTCTTGGCATACCTGCCAAGCTCGTCCGTTTGTGCAGAATGACGATGGAGAACTCTTGCTGCTCCATCAAAGTCGGTAAGAACATCACTGAACCGTTCGATGTCAAGAAAGGTCTTGACGCGCTATCATGCGGTCTCTTTAAAATAGTACTTGAGAGAATTGCACGAAACTCACAAGCCAACACCGGAAGTACAATCTTCTTCAAGTCTGTACAAACACTCGCTTATGCCGATGACATTGACATAATCGGAAGAACTCAGCGGGCTGTCAATGGGGCATTTGCGAATATTGAGATCGAGGCAGCAAAGATGGGTCTAGCGGTCAATGAAAGCAAAACAAAATATATGATGTCTACAAAAAAGGACAGCCAACATCGGCGTCTTGGACAAAATGCCACAATAGACAGATATAATTTTGAGGTAGTAAAGGCTCGATGGTCAGCTCCGCAAATGACATCAGTAGGGATATCACACGAAGAATTACTCTTGCCAATCGTTGTTTCTATGGGCTAAAACGGCAATTGAGTAGCAAAGCTCTGTCTCGAAGTACTAAGGTAACTCTTTATAGGACATTAATCATCCCAGTCCAGCTGTATGGCGCAGAGGCATGGGCTTTGACAAACCCGGATGAGGATGCCCTTGGTTATTTCGAGAGAAAAGTTCTTCGAGCGATCTTTAGTCCCGTCTGCATAGACGGTGAGTGGAGGAGAAGGTACAATGCCGAACTATACGGCCTGTACAAGGACATCGACTTAGCCAAAAGAGTTCACATACAGCAACTAAGATGACTGGATCATTTAGAGCGGATGGGGCCCAACCTTCCCGCTAAGAAAGTCTTCGAATCCACCCCGGACGGACGGCGCAGTAGAAGACGACCTCGCGGTAGGTGGGGCAAACAAGTGGAGAGGACCTCAACCAACTCAGCGTGCGCAACTGGAGGCAGCTGGCTCGTAACCGTGCCGGCTGTAGAGGTTTGTTGGTTGAGGCCTAGGTCCACCCCGGACTGTAGCGCCATCTAAGTAAAAAGGTAGTCACAGTAAGCCTGCTTCGCATACGTTGAGATGAGACTTTTTGGCACATCACGCTGTGAAATATTTAGATGCAGTGATATGCTAAGGCTTTGTCATAGCTAAAAAAAACTCTCAACAAGCATTTCTAGACTGTTTGAAGGTAGACTGTATTAACAACCATCTCCAACTCAAGAGAAGGTTGTCTGAGGAATTTGAGATCCAAAGTGGGGTAAGACAAGGCTGTATCCTTTCACCAATATTATTCCTATTGGTGATTAGCGATGTGCTTCATGCAGCTTTGTCGACGGGAAACGGAGGAATTCGATGGACTCTTACATCTCAACTGAAGCATCTTGACTACGCAGACGATGTATGCTTACTCTCCCACAGAATTATGGACCTCCACCAAATGACAGCAGATGTGGAGAGGGAGGCAGGTGTCGTCGGGATGAAAATTAATACGACAAAAACTAAAATCATCAGCCTTGGAACTAACTCATCGGCTCAAATATGCATTGCTGGACAACCGGTAGAGAGAGTAGAGGATTTCCAGTATCTTGGGAGTATTGTCTCGACCGATGGTGGAACCGAACTGGATATAGCCAACAGGATCGCCAAAGCAAAGTCCGCGTTCGGGATGTTGTCCAAAATATGGCGAAGCAATGCAATCAGTTTGAGCACCAAAATAAGACTGTTCCGCTCCAACGTTGAATCCGTGCTGCTATATGGTTGCAGCACGTGGAGAGTGACCACTACTATCACCAGAAAGCTGCAAACGTTCGTTAATAGGTGTCTGCGCAATATCTTAAGGATTTTCTGGCCCAATCGTATCTCTAACGAACACCTTTACGAGAGAACGGGTCAGGAACCAATAGGCACAACTATCCAACGGCGGAAGTGGCAGTGGATTGGTCACACGTTCCGAAAGGGTGACAGCTCCATAGCGAACCATGCTATGCAATGGAACCCTCTAACTCAGGATGGCAGAAGACCTGGCGGTCCGCGGAAAACATGGCGCAGAACAGTCGAGAAGGAGGCACGGCAGTTAGGGAAAAGTTGGGGAGAACTCAGACACATTGCCAGAAACCGTACACGATGGCGCGTAGGCGTAGTAGAGGCCCTAGGACCCACAAGGGGATACAGGACATAAGAAAAGAAGAGAAGAAGAGAACTCAAGACATCTTATAAGGTGTCAAAGATAGACAGACTAAAAGAAAACGACCTCCAGTTTTCACTATATACTTAGCAAGCCGTTCGAGAAGTGTATTCACGTCGAAAATATAAATAGCACTGCGTTACCTTTTAACGTCTCATTTACATTCTTGACTATAATTGTGAAAAGAGTAAAAGATTTTCGTGGTTAATATGGACAATCGTGGTGTTTTCACATTCGAATAAGAAAATGACCATGGTTTCGAATATGGAAGAAAGGTATAGAAGCAAGTGTTGACTTTCTAAAAAGATTCACGAAGCGTCACAAGAGCATAGAAATCCAGAAGCCTGAAGCGATTCCCCTTTCAAAAGCCACTAGCTTCAATACGACAAACTCAGTGCTCACAAAGTATAAAATATTTGGGGCAACAGCTCTTTAAGTGCCTGGGCCTAGCTTCTCGCAAACACTCGGGTTGTGCGTTTTATATTTTTTCACGCGAATGAAAGGGACCTACAGTTTAGTGCCGTATCCGAAGGGCAATTTGTTTTGAGAAGTTTTCTCGTGACAACAATACTCTCGGATGTTTGTAAGACGGTTCGCGAGAGGTCAGACCTTGGAAAAACTTGTTGGCGTTTTCTGGGATTCGAACATGGGACCTCACGCACAGTGGTCCGACACAATAACCACTTACGCCACGGCACCCAAATGCGGAAAATTTATTATGGTATCCAATAATGCGAATACCTGCAAAAATTCAATTGCTTAGACGATAGATGAATAGCAGACCGAAACGTTTCAGCATAGTAAGAGCCGGCATTATTCCTCACTAATTGCTACTTTTTTACCAATTCACAATTGCGAAGAAAATTCGAGTTTGGAAGTCGAATAAGAATAAATTGGATTTGATTTATTTATTTATTTCATTAGTATCGACCTTATATCACGGGACCACACGAACATTATCACTCTTGAAATAGAGTGCGTGCCAAATGTTCAAAGGTGGAATCATTGATTCAGATGCTAAAAATAAATATCATAATCGAGCGAAGTACGAGTATTTCCCTTGATAACAAATTTCCACAACTAATTGGTATCCAAGCATGAGAAATGGAAATTTTTACAACCAAACTAATCTCTATGGAGTATGCACTATGAAATTTAGTTACGAAAAGTTGACATTCATGGAGTAGGTACATCGCTACTACATACAAGTATAAGCAAAGCCCATTAGATACACTACTCGCTTACATGAGATGAGTATATTTTTAGCCCGTTTTGAGTATATTTTAAAAACAAATAGTCCAACAGCATGGTTTACAAATTTACCACTAAATTACATAAAAATATGCCTACAACAATAATCTGCACATGCAACATTATGAGCATGTGTAGGATGTATGTATATATGTATCTCGACTTCTATCTCAATCAATCTGTCTGACAGTGTGTCGTTTTTATATTTTATTTATTTAAAATTCAGTCGTTTTTCTGTTTACATTAAGATTCTTGTTCTCGCGACGTGTGTATACATATGTTATGTATCGGTGTTGTTGGATTACATTTATTAATTAAACTTTCTATTTCATGCCAAATTTAAATTCAATTTGTGCTTGCTGATCCCAGAAAACTAAAAATATGCATATACGACTACGAGTACTACCTATAGTATATCTGTTTGTATGCAAGCATGTGTTTTTATAAAATGATCAATAAAAAAACTGCATTGAGTGTCCCTTGTATTGAGGAAAGATGCAAACCGAGAAATGCTGTTGTTACATAAAGACAAAATGAAAAAGAACTGGGAACTGTTTATTCGATTTAATTGGACGAAATGTTATAATTGATTAATTTATTTTAATTTATTACATGCAACATTAATAAAAGAACGTGTTAATTAAGAGAGCACGAAATATTTCTATTTTCATTTTGCTTTGTTTTATATTTTTGTGGGTATCGTACTTAAAGAATTTTTGTATTAATTCAGTGTGCTACAGTTGAATGCGGCGATGATTATAAATTTGTAAGCATATGTCGACATTGCAAGTTATTAGGGAAATATACTTGCACGGTCTTGGTACGGAAGAATGCACAAATCTAGCATATTTTAATATTCTGTTAGAGTCGTGGCAAAGTATGGGAGGAAAGATACATTATCATTATAGGATTAGATTGAAACGAATATTCCTTTTATTCTCTTTTGTAGATTTTTTTTATACTATTGCATAAGAGGAATAAAATTGTTTGGTGTCCTTGAATGATCTTGTTATAAAGTGTCCCAGACGTTGAAATAAAAAGGCCTAAGCACTTCTTTGCTTGTGATAGCCAATTGGCAGCATGTAGAATGACAAAACTCGTTTTATATGCAAATAATTCAAGGAAAAACCATTAGTTCTACAAATAAAAACCGCATATTTTAAAAAATGATAAAGAAACACAAAGGCAGTCATGGCCAAAACTTAGAAAAACGCAGTCGATTATTATTTAAACTTAAATGTTAACCGCTTGAATAAAATACCACTACAAGAAAATTTGAACAAACTTTCGATCTGCAGTGTATAGCTTTCGTATGATTGCAAGAATGTCAGAAACATAACCTTTTATACCTGTTCCTATTCCTTTTACGTTTGAAGTAACTCTTCTTTCTTATTTACCTGATAAAGACTGAAGCAAGAAAGACGGTGGTGTTTGCTTTGATGCAAGGTTGATCTATGCCCATAGCCATCCCAACTCAGGATAGAGAAAGAATAGTCTAGGCCGAGACTGAGAATGAAAAGCAATACTTTATGCAAGTATGCAATCTGTAGTCTACAACATCTAACAGCGGGATTATTATTGTAATAGGAGATTTAAAAAATACTTTAAGTAATAGCTGCTGCTGTAGCTTTTATATTTATTTAAACAATAAAATATGTAATTATGTACAAGTTAAGTGAAGATAGCGATATCTGAACTTAAATCCAACAAATCTGCTGGAGCCGACGGCCTTGCCGCCGAACTTTTCAAGACAGGAGAAGATGAGTTGGCGAGGAACATATACCAATTCATCTGTAAAATCTGGTCGGAAGAAAATATCCCAGATGAACGACATCTCAGCATCATTTTCGCGATCCTGAAGAAACTGCGCAAACTACAGAGGTATAAGTCGCCTCAACATTGAATATAAAATTCTGTCTGGCGTATTATGTGAACGCCTAAAGCCGATCGTAAAAAGTCCTTATCAGGTCAACAATTCCTTTAACAGTGCGGTTTCAGGCCGGGAAAGTCCACCATTGACCAAATACGAGTATTCACACTGATCTTGGAAAAAACCCATGAATATAAAATCGATACGCATCATCTTTTCACCGATTTCAAAGTTGCCTATGATACTGGTAGCGTGTACAGAGACGATTTATACAGAGCCATGTCTCGGAATCCCTTCCAAGCTCGTCTGTCTATGCAGGATGCCGATGATAAACTCTCGCTGCTCCATCAAAGTCGAAAAGAACACCACCGAACTGTTCTATGTCAGGAAAGGTCTTAACATAATACTTGAAAGAATTGTACGAAACTCACAAGCCAACACCGATGGTACAACTACTCGCTTACGCCGATGACATTGACATAGTCGGGAGAAGTCAGCGGGCCGCCATTCAGTGGGGTGTTTGCGAGTATTGAGATCGAGGCAGCAAAGATGGGCTTAGCAGTCAATGAAAGCAAAACAAAATATTTGCTGTCTACAAAAAAGGACACCCAACCTCGAAGTCTTGGATAAAATATCACAATAGACAAATATAACTTTGAAGTAGTAAAGGACTTTGCCTCCCTTGGCTCTATGGCGAGCTCCGCAAATGACATCAGTGAGGAGATCAAACAAATGACTTCCAATCGCTGTTTTTATGATTTAAGAAGGAAATTGAGTAACAAATCCCTATCTCGAACTACTAACGTAACTCTGTATAAGACACGCTGGACCTTGTCAAAATCGGGTGAGGATGCCCTTGGTTGCTTGAGAGAAAAGTTCTTCGAGTAAATTTTGATCCCGTCTGCATAGACGGCGAGTGGAGGAGAAAATACAATCCCAAAATATACGGCCTATGCAAGGACATCGACTTAGCCAGAAAAGTTTACATACAGCGACTAAGACTGCTGGGCCATATAGAGCGGATGGAACCCAACGTTCTAGCCCGAAAAATCTTTGAATCCACTCCGGAGGACGGCGCAGTAGAGGACAACCTCGCGGTAGATGGCGCAAATAGGTGGAGGGGACCTAAACCTACTTGGCGTACGCAACTGGAGGCAGATGGCTCGTAACCGGGCTGGCTGAAGATGTTTGTTGACTGAGGCCCAGGTCCACCCCAGACTGTACCGTATGTCCTATGCATACATATGTGTATAACTAGCTAAGTAATCTAATAAGTTGAGCAAAACCACAGTTCGCTCAAGTTTGCGATGCGATAGGTAAGAAATGACTCAGCAGTAGAGAGTAGAGGAAATCGAGTCCAAAACCCAATACCACTACCAAAGAAGAAAGACGTATACAATAAAGTATAAGCACGCTTGCCTCTCAGGCTAAGGAATCAAGAAATAAGTGTGACTGTTGGAGGGTGTATAGTATCACATACGCGCGAACGCACCGGATTTGTCTGTTGCACAGAGATTTCGGTCGCGATCAAAGCACTCAAACGAAATAAAGCGACATACCTTTCGATGTTTTCGAAACAGCACTAAAAGGAGAAGCTATAGGAAACTGGAAGCTTTCCAAGTAAGTGAAAGAGGGTGTGAGTATCAAACTCCAACAGAAAAACCGAAACCAGAGAGCCATTTGCATTCTCCTTGCAGTTTCCAAAATAATTCTCGATAGGATCAAATTACTATTGAATTGAACTCTCCCCGTCGAACAAGCAGGCTTCCACTCAAGATCATTCTGCATTGATCACATTAACACCAATTTAATCATAATAGAGTAATGTGTTGTGTAACTAAAGATCTCCGCTTCATCCGTCGTTCATCGACTTCTTTTAATCTCAATAATAATACGACCAAAACAAAAGCACTCTGTCTTTTAAATTCCACCGCCCAAGTAAGTATTACAGAACAGAAGGTGAAGAACGTTGATGATTTTATAGGAAGTTTCTATCAAGCCAAATCCTTCACATTTCCCCATTCATTTTTCAGATTTCGGAATGTCGGATATACTCGTATATGAAAACCGAGTGAACTCCACTTTTAGTTCGCTGATTCCAAAGAAACTTCCGGGTAACATTTGCGTTCGATGTAAATCAAAATTTTCTACAGATTTCTTGCAAATCACGAAACTACAGTGACACTACTCAGGATGCCCTGCTGCCAGAGACATCGAACAAACCTTTTCTATATCTAAAGGTATTGCTTTCTCGATCGAAATCGGGAAAAGCTATGTCTATGGCGTAGTGTCTAAAGGTGCGTCCAGACCAAAGAAACATTTCAGAAACATTTCAGAAACATTTCAGAAACATTTCAGAAACATTTCAGAAACATTTCAGAAACAGAGAAACATTTCTGAAATGTTTCTGAAATGTTTCCGAAATGTTTCTGAAATGTTTCTTTGGTGTGGACGCCGATGAAACATTTCTGAAATGTTTCTGAAATGTTTCTCTGTTTCCCATTCGCGACGGAAAACTATTTTTGTTTCTCAAGCTACACGTGTAGAAAGTGAGTGTTTTTTTGTGAAAATAAAAATAAAAAAAAGTCAAGAAAGACGTGGAGTAATGAGGATACAATTTCTTTAATTAAATTGTATGAAACTAAAAGAGTTGTATGAAACGAAAATTACAAAAAAAGAATTTTCTCTATTTTTAAAAAAAATATCTTTGCCACTGTTTTTTTTTCTTCTTCTTATCGTTTTCTATTTTTTTCATGATGATGAAGCACGACGCTATTAATACTACCTCTTTTGAGCCCATCATCTTCAAGAGCAAAAATGGATAAAAAGAAACATTTCAGAAACATTTCAGAAATGTTTCATTTGGCGTCCACACCAAAAGAAACATTTTAGAAACATTTCTGAAATGTTTCTGAAATGTTTCTGAAGCAAATGGGAAACAATCGGGAAACATTTCAGAAACAATGTTTCTGAAATGTTTCTTTGGTCTGGACGCACCTTAAGATGCAACTGTTTCGCTTCAATGGACACATTCAGGTTTCCAGATATCTGGATTTTGTGCGTCCTAGATGACATTTAATCATCAAATATTGAAATATTCCGTATTATTTTTACCATGGAATAACTTATTTTCCGGGACAATGTTGCATTTAAAGTGTTGTTTTTCGTCTTCGAAAATTGCAAGGGGAAAGTTTGACACTGACTTACTAGCCAGACAGATTTTGCATTCTGCATAATCTGACTTGCCTGAGCACTCAGAATCTAGAAACCTAATGTGTCCAATACTGCCTTCAGCATTGCTTTTGCATGTATAATAGTACTACCTGACAAGGGCTCGCCTTTCTTCACCCGCATTTTAGTTGACGATAATTTAATTGTTGAAATATAATTGCCAACTGAACACAATGCCGAAAATGTGTAAACTCAATTACAGCTACCCCGCTCACAACACACAAACAGAATCCGTCAACCAGGTACATATCATATAATTAATAAAATTTAAAATGTTTTAGGGTACGTCCAAAGTGAACCAGCTTTTCGCTATATCGCTTACCAGTTTTCCGGCGAGATTCACGCCGGTACTCAGAGCCAGCGCGGTTCTAGCAGGCGATGGTCATAGTAAACATCGCGCGATGCCGCCGGTTTTGGTTGTAATTCTCATCAGAATAGAAAACACACAGAACACGCTTGAAGCTGGTTACCGGCGCGCGTCAACGAGAATAAAAAATTCATTCCGGTAAAAGCTGGTTAAAGCTTGTTAAAGCTGGAAGCGAGTTCACTATGGACGCGCCCATTCATCGTCGGCTTTATTTTTAAACAGCGTTGAGCTAGAGGCTGAAAAGCGAAAAAGCGCGATGCTGGTTCTGTGACCACTATGGACTTACCCTTAGATTTGGCACTGGTAATGGTTTTTTTCTTTTTTAATTTTTATTCTAGAAGAAATCACACAGCGCGCCCATATACTCACACACACACGCACACTATTGCAGCGATAGCCACTGCTGCATGACTGTTGGCAGTGGTCTCCACTGAAGGGCGATGATTTGATTAATTGATTTTAACATTGCTCAGCTTTAGGACAACGCAGAAGAATGATTTATACCTTAAATGAATTGGCGGCGGATTTACTAAATTCACCTGCTTCTTATTTTTTAAATCCGATGAGCCATTACTGAGCTAGGACTGTATAATCAACTTTTAGTGACGGAAAATTCAATCTCAACCCCCTTATGCCGCTTAGACCTTGAAATTCGGAAAATCCCTTCTTATCTTGCATCTAGGCAAAATAAAGAGAAACTGTGAGAATTTTCAAGTACTACGTCTAGCAGTTTTGAATAAACAGCGTTTACAAGGAAAATCGTCTTTGCTATTATAATATTGAAGATTTGGAAGGAGACTAAAACTGACCCTTGTAAGCTTCAGACCTTCATAAGCTTGGTTATCGTTTCGTCTTCAGGATTTGCTGGGCAAATAGATCTATTGTTTCTATAACACTTTCGAAAATAATTCATCAATTGCATGATTTCCAAAAATTGTGCACACATGTACAAAGAATTCAAAATTCAAATCCATTTGAAGAAAACATAATCACAGTCATTATCTAAAATTAGAAGTGCCGCCGAAGAATAATAAAAATAACTCACCAAGCACAATAAATGAGATTGAATGGAGTCGAATATTGTATTTGTATGCCGAGTGTTTTTCCACCTGCACTTCAGGCCAATGTAAGTAAAGAAAGAATACCTCAACGGGTTGCCGCCATTGTTTGTAATTACTTTATGCTTCGGGCGTAATGTTAACTGAAGTGCTACCGGCACCTGTTGCCCTCATGATCAGTCCCATTCATATGTGTAAATCAGATATTTAGGGGCATGTGTGAGAGAGTTAAAAAAAAAAAAAAACCAAGAATAAGAGGAAGAACAAGTAAACTTAGCATCTTGGCGACGAGATGAAGGAGCATTTTAATTAAAAGTAAGCAATGTCCATCGACTGTTCGTCGACCAGATCGATGACGACGTTGTCGCCGTCTTCTTGAAAAGATGATGGCTTTTTGTGTGCACTGCCATTAAGCAGGAGCCACTTTATTTTATATGAAAACGACATATTGGCGACCAGTAGCTTCTGAAGGCAATGTTTTTTTTTTTTTTTTTCAGTCGTTAAAAAAGAGTAAGAGGTAAGAGTATGAAGACAAAGTTCGAAAGTATCTAAACTGGATGAAATGTGGTACCATAAATTTTAATTTTCATTAAATGATGCTACCCTTTGCAGACTTGTGAAAAGTAATCATCAATGTTCCGAGCTTGAGAGTTCAAATACAATATTCGCCGGCGCATAGTCGATTTGACAAGTTAAGAATCCTTCTTATTCGAAAAATACAATAATTACCTGTAAGTGCTTTCGGATACCAAAAACTTGAGGAGCGCGAATGTAATGTGTTCTTTTTTCAAGCGCAACTACAAGATTCCTATTACAACTTTCACCCACACAGCGAAAGGGTTCCCCGAATCTATTGAAAAGCCTTAATGCTAATGAAATGTAAGGTTAATTATGATGCGTAGTGCAAGAAATGGCTATTGAAGTTTGTGTTTCAATACAACTCAACGCGTTTTAAAGAAAAGCGTCGTAGCGCGAATAGTTTTCGGACGATGGGCTTCAAAATCTTTAATTGCCCCTATTTCATTGTTAGATAACACACCGTGATTTGTTTTATAAGTTCAGGATAATAGGTATGTGACGTAGCATTTTACTTGGAAAATAACCAAAATTGGATGTAGCGGGGTAAGATGTAGAAAAATGCAGAAAACCATTTATTACATATTCGGGATTGTTATATCTTTACCTTTCATTCAATACATATGTCATATGATGAGGAATAAAACTATTGAGTATAAGGTGCCCCAAAAAATAGACCCAAAAAAATACAAGTACAATACTGCATCTGTCAAGAGCAACCGATCAAACTGAAATATTACCAGGTTCAGTACTGATAGGCTCAGGAATCCCCAAGGGTGACAACAATTTAAGGATCATATTGCTTTAGAAGCAGAGACGATCAGCAGCACAATGCGTGGATGACCACTGGAATACTGTGAGAAATGTTTTTGCAACTGGGGACAATCACGGCTCGGATTGCAGTGGCCTCAGCAGTAGTGAGAGCCGAGCTAGAGCCTAATATCACATGAAAAATAAGGAAGTGAAGCGTAGAGCAAGACGCCAAAAACGACAGTACATCGAATCACTTGCTTCAAGGGCTGAAGAAGTATCAAGTAGGTGTGACCGTAGGACTGTCTATAACATTCCCAAAAAAGCTTATTGGTGGTCGGAACCTCAAACACCATCCAGTGAAGAGTTCGGATGGTAACCTTCTGATTTCGGATGAGGATCATCTCACGAGATGGAGAGATCATTTCGCTACAATCATTAACCACTTAGACGATGGTGGTCGCCTCTATGTTGAATACTCTAAATAGTTCTAACGTCTACGTTCAGGCACATGCGGATGATGTTACTGTACTTTCTGTCAGACCATGCCTGGCGACGGTCTGTGCTAACGCGCATGTGGCGTCAGATGATCGATGAATGGTGCACTACGAGTGGGCTCTCGGTAAATCCTCTAAAAACTAAAAAGCGTTACTATCCGCATTTCCAATGAAGCGAGTGATTCTTGATAAAAAAAAAAAACTTGATTGGTCTAAACACGTCGAGTCGAAAACATCCAAGGCGCTCTCCTTTTTTTGGCTGTGTAAATGTGCTTTTGACAAGACATGGGGCTTATCACCGAATAAGGTTCTCTAGATCTACACGGCTATGATAAGGTCATTCCTCGCATATGCGTCGGTTGTTTGGTGGAAGGGGCTCTAGCGTAAATGCGTGGCTGCCTTTTGCGCTAAACTCCGAAGAATGGCTTGTCTAGGCTGCACGGGAACTTTTCCGAGCACGCCTGGCTCTGCTTTAGATGCAGGGTGGTTTTTTGTATACTCCACACTGAAATATTGGTGAACTTGCGCGATACTTATCTTACGACTCCGGTGTTATGGATATGCCGTCTGATGCAATAACACCAGAACTTCAGACTATGTGCAAATACAGAGTCGACTTTTCTTGTGTTCAGGACTGGCTGCGGCCAAAGTCTGAGCCAGGAATGGAATACACTCGTATTTTCACGGACGGCTTCAAAGCCAGTGAAGGGTCTGGCGCAGGTGTCTTCGTGGAAGACGACAAAATTATATTTCTTTTATGCGTCTGTTTTACAAGCGGAAACTTATGCAATCCTTATGGCCATGAACTATGTTTTGAAGAACAGGTGGAAAAGTCATAGTATTTGTATCTGTAATGACAGTCAGGCTGCGCTTACGGTCTTACTTAACCCTTTAACCACTTCCAAAATAGTTCGTGACAACAAAAACTCTTTGAACTCGGTCGCAAGGCTGAATTATCTGTCTTTTATCTGGGTCCCAGATAACACTGAGATCCTGGGCTTTTTTTTTATAATTTGCGCGCATTCAAGGGGTTATGGATACCCTTAACATGTTAACACACAGTGCGGGCGTTGGAAAGGATAGATAGAGAGAGAAAGAAAGAGATTTTTGGTGTAGTGATTTTTGAAGCTCAGTTGCTTATGCTTCAGAGAAACTCCGGGGGTGGCGTCTAGATAACTGGGGAGATTTTTTTTTTCTCCTATGAAATTTTAGACTAGGCTCAGAGGAGGCTTTCTCAGGTCCAGACTCCGCGTTGGGTCTCCTTGCGTTCTCAGTTAGGGCTTCCACTAACGATTGGGTCTCTCAAGAACCCAATTGTGTGTGGCATGACTCTCCAGGATGTAGGTTGACTAAACGAATGCTCCCGGACGTTTGTAAAAAATCAGCGGCATTCTCACTGTCTCTCAGCAGAATGGACTACAAAGAGTGTGGAAAAATGAGCAATATACGGAGGAGTGGAAAAGAGGGGTGATAATTAAGCTTCCGAAAAAGGGAAATCTGATGGATTGTGGAAGCTGGAGAGGTACATGCGTTCTTCCCGCCGTAGCCAAGATAATAACTAGAATCATATTAGAACGCATTAAGAACATTAAGATTCAACTCTAAACGTCAAACAGGAAGGCTTTTACGCTGGATGCTCCTGCATCGATCACATAAACATCTTACGGAATGCGTTTAGCACAGGTCTTCTCTACATCTGCTGTTTGTCGACTGTGACAGAGTCACATATACTATTGGAGGTGGAGTAGCTTTATACCTATTGTAAAACAAATTTAAAATACAGAGTGATTAACAAATCAGAGGGTGTTGGCATTGAATTCATCGCTGTTGAAGTGTCTAGTAGCTTGCGTTTACCATTCCCACAAGTCTTTGTATCCGAATATAATTGTTTGTCGCGATTTCAACTTTAATTTGCAACGTAAAGACTCGTGCTCTATAAAAATCGTGTATGAAGTGGCTTCCGTTGGATTGACTGTAGTGAGTTCCAATCCTAATTTATTAGACCTAATTTTTGTATCTGACATCGGCTCTGTGCTTAAACGGTCTTTCGGATCATGATATGCTTTTTGCACGTATGACCTGCATGTTCGCGTGTTAATGTATTATACCTTCAACATTTGCCTTTCGTGACTATAGTTCAATTGATTTAAAATCCCTTACTTCGGATGTTAACTTCGTGAATTAGAGTGAATGTGAAGTGGAAGAGCGCTTCTCATGCTCCTTTTTCTTCTTACTGAGAAGTCGATGTTCCTCTTTTCTCCTCCGCTCGTAGAGCTCGCGAACAGCTCTAGTCCTTCTATGCAGCGCCGCTTTGTATGCCTCTTGTTTAGCTGCATGTGCTTGCCGGCATTCCTCATCGAACCAGGGCTTTCGTTGTGATGACCGAGAGAAACCCAGTACATCAGACGCGGCATCTCTCATGGCTTGTTGGCAGCGCTGCCACTGGTCTTCCGCATTTGCTGCTGGCGGCATAGGACTTAGATTAAGATTAGAAGAAAATCGATCGGCAAAGGCTCTGGCGGTCTCTTGCGATTGTAGCCGCCCGACGTCAAATTTCCTCACAATACTTCGTTGATTTCGTTCCGTTCTGGATATCCGCATCCGTACCTTGGCTACAACTAGATAGTGATCCGAGTCCACGTTGGCTCCTCGGAAAGTCCGGACACCCAGAATACTGAAAGAGTGCCTTGCGTCGATCGCAATGAGGTCGATTAGGTTGACAGTTTTTCGATCAAGGGAGAGCCATGTTCCCTTGTGAATATCGAGACGTGGGGACCGCGTACTAGCTACGACAAAGTTTCGTCCCGCCGCAAAGTCGACTAACCTGAGTCCGTTGCCGGATGTGATGTCGTGCAGGCTGTGCTTTCCAACCACGCTACTAAAGACGTCCTCTCTTCCTAGCCTTGCGTTAAAATCACCTAGGATAATTTTAACGTCATGGCTAGGGCATTGCTCATACGTCTTGTTCAAGAGCTGGTGGAAGTCCTTGGTCACGCCGTCCATCTTCTCGTGAGGGGTATGAGCGCAATGTTGGCAAATTTAGCCCTGATATGGATAGTCATGAGATGCTCGTTCACATGCCGGAAATTCAAGACTTCTTGCCTAAGCCTGCCTCCAATGACAAATCCGCACCCGAATAGACGTTGTCCTTGCTGTCTGTAGCAATCGTCGTAGTAGATGTCGCAGTTTTTCATCCTCCTTTTGCCCGACCCATCCCATCGCACTTCTTGGATGGCGGTAATGTCTGCTTTAAAACACTCTAGGGCTTCCGCAAGTTGTTCGGGTGCACGTGGTTTGTAGAGGGACGTAACATTCCACGTGCAGACACGAAGATCGTTGTCCTTTTTACGTTTGCTTGGGTCGTCAACAGTAAAATCATCCGTATCCGAGGCTGTTGGTTGCTTCGTAACCGAAGGTTTTTTAGCTTCTCATTACATACGAGTAGTTTTATGTTAAAAAAAAGATGAAGGACGAAATATTTTCGGCAATGTCTCGCCTCTCGCAACCACTCATGTTGTGTGCATTATATTTGTCACACGAATGGAAAGGAAATATAGTTTAGTGCCGTGCCTGAACGGCGATTTGAGAAGCTTTTTCGTGACAACAATACTCTCGGATTATTGTTAGACGCTCGCGAGAAGTGGGATCGTGAAAAAACTTTTTAGTGTTTTCTGGGATTCGAACTTGGAATCTCATGGTCAATGATCCGACACACTAACCACTTACGCCACGGCGCCCACAATGTTTCGGCAATGTCTCGGCAATGTTTCGTTTAAATTTGAGTAGTGCTCTATGCTGCGATTCTTAAAAAGCCGAAATTCGCACAATATTCGCGTCTGTCCTTAAGTCAAAGGGAATAAACCTCTGAAATTGTGTTAATTGTAGATAGGGTTTGTTTGCAGACATTTTATTTAATTTGTATTCCTTGTTAAAAATTGCTATTCATTCACATGACGTTTTACCTGTTCAAATTTTAACATTTGCTTTTTGAACTTGTGTGATATATTTGACGTTCCTATTATGGTGTTTCGAAATACTCGATCACTTGCGTGGCAATGTCAACTTTCAGCAGCGACTGAAATATCTTTTCTGTTCTGATGTGCCAAAAATTAGGCTAAACAGTTCACTAAAACAAACATCTAGCTACGTACAATGTATCCTTGCATGGCTAATACTTTTAACGAATGTGATTGACTCATCAAATTATTATATAACATATCAACAAAAGCCGTGTCACAATTGTTTTTTTTACAAGCCATTGATAACAAGTCTAAAATATCTTATGTCACATACAAAAACAATAATATTAAATCCAAAACAAAAGAATATAGAAATGACTAATCTCGTAATGTTAATCTAATATTTAAGTTTATTCAAACAATAGCATGACTGTGCCATCGCGAAACTCGTAAATATGGTAAAAATAATAACTATAAACGCTTAAGTTTAAAAATAGCAACATACATGCATAATCTAATTATCATGTCAAGAACTGTTAATAGTTACCTACTCTCTTAACTTGTCATCATTCTTCGCTTCGGTTAATTGAATGAATTAGCAACCAACCATTCTATTCGTAGCCGTTTTTAGTGGAACCGTGTAAAATTCCATATTTAAACATAAAATACAATACGTATATGGTAAAAAAAAAAAAAAAAAAAAAAAACAGTGGCCCTCAAGACCTGCGATTTTCAGTTGATTAGCGAAATGTTATTACGATTATAATTAATGAAAATATTTAATTATATATTAATCAACAGATTCTATTTATAAAGTCTACTGCTACCAACCTGGATCCATAGTGCGATTAGATGAAAAGTCTTCTAAATATCGTCGTCTGGCTGTATTATCCAAATCAATCGTCAATGCTATCACAACGTTTTTTGTCTGTTTTATTTTTTTAATATAATCAGATCGTGTCTACAATATTTTTTTATTTTTTTTTTTATTATTTATTTATTAATTTTTGTTTATTGTAGTATTCCCGACTACCACCGAATACACACAGTTATTGGCTAAAATTAAATTAACACTTTCTATAGGAGATCGCGCGCTCACTTCACACCTAATTTGAGTTCTTTTCGAGTGTGCAAATCCTATTGTTTGATTCTGTTCCGGTTTTTTTTTTGTATCTAAAAAATGTGCACACTCAACGGATGACACATGAGGTGTTTTGAATTATGACAACGAATAGTGTGTATTGGAGCAGATATACGCGCGAATATTGAATATTGACTTATCCTTGCGGTAGCAGTTCACTGATTCTTAATCAATCCGTAACTGATCGCCAGTGAAACGCATCTAACCAATGGTTGGATGCAATGAAGTCTACCGAGGGTGTTGTACACGCGCAACGATTGCACGGACTAATGATGTACCTATACTCGTATGTGTGATACGTAGTGAAACTAATCGAATACTGCAAAATAGCGCACTAATGTCAAATCAAATAAATCACCGCAGCAACAAGAAACGACGATCACCGCCACCGATCGAGTGGGTATCCAAATACTGAATTGGTAGCCAACAAAGATGCTAATCGCGGCATGCGAAGCACAAAAAAAAAATAGTGATGGCCCGCCTCCCTACCATACAGGCACTAAACAAGCAGCGAACATCGCTACAGCGATACACCCACACTATGAAGCGATCAGATCGCGCAGATGATCACAAGCCAACGAAACGACCAAGAAGAAAATGAAGAAAATCTGTCTGTGGCCATGGCGCGGTGTATCTATGAGATACACCATTCTCTGTCTGCCGATGTGATCTTCGCGAGTCGTTAGGCAGGCAGGCTGATATCTTTTTGTGGTAGTATTTTTTTTTTTTTTTTTTATTAACTTTTTTTTCTGAATGTGTATTTCATTGAGTTTGTGTGTAGACAACCGGGCGGAGTTAATTTTGGTATGGTTGAACGGCCAATCTGAAGCAAGCGAGCGTATCAACTGTAGGCGGAGATATTTAAACGCTACTTATAATGAGCATGATCATATCAATAATCGAAATCAGTTGAGTGACTTATTTTGTATTGCAGATACATTGGTTGGGTATTACCTGTTGGATAATTGGATGAGGCGGGCTGTCAATACCCAAACCATTACAGTTTTGATTCGCTCAATTCGAATGAATTGATTTCAATCGTTTATTACGTCTTAAGAAAAGATGGTGTAATTCAATTTAATAAAAAAGTCGTTAAACTTATTGTGGTTCGATGCCACTGTTTAACAAGGTGGAAACAGCATTTTATGTGATAAAAAGTGTATAATTTTGTTATACGATTTTTGAATCCGTTAAATAAGTAATCAAATATAAATTGGCTTAATTAAAATACATATACCTAATAACATGTACTTTTACAGCTCAATTAATTAATAAATAATAATATGATACAAATATGAGTGAAAGAGTATATAATAGTAAAGTATCTTAGGCATTTTAAAGAACCCAGTTTGCTAATCTATTGGGTCGTCACATGATTCTGATAGCTTAGACAAAATCACTCGACTAAAAAATATCATTCATACATTGTACGTATTTAGAAAATACCCCAGTATAGTAGGTAACCTACAATAAAATATCGAAAGAACTTTCTAGAATCTGGATGTAGTCCATAACGTAGATAATAGGTATTAAGTCTGTATGACAAATTCAGCAGAAATAGTAAGTAATAGAAAGTGTTTTTAGAAAAAATATTGGTTCTGAATATGTAAACCAATGTTTCTTTATTAAAGTCATCATTGAGGCGTTACTTTGGAAATGACCAATGGATTTCCGTCGGCTTAACATATTCCGTGGATTGAACCATATATAGGTACATATGATATGTATCGATACTTTTTAAAAAAAAATGAAGTTACTTTGTAATGCAACAAAAAAAAAATCATATGAATTGGCTTATAACAGCCATACAAATAAAAACAAAGCAGGGATAAACCACAGCTGACTATGTTGGCGTAAGTAGCTTGACCCCAGAAGTGAATACCTAAGCCGATAATGCACCCTTAAAAAATGGCATCAAAATCAAGAATAAGGAACTAGCTTTCTTCAACTCTCACAATATAGATACTGCTCCAAAATTATCATCTTAAAGTAACCGGGCATTTCAGGAAGGAAAACACAAGAAATGCGATTAGTTATCAGTGAAAACTGTCCTTACAACGCTAGGGCTAGGGCTAAAATACATCAAATAATTGTGATATAATCAGATTGGGTAGGTTATTAAATGGGCAAATCTTAAGAGGCCAATCAAATGAACAAAATTTGTATTTCGCCACTTTAGCGAAAAACACATACTAGCTTCAAATACCTTACCAAAATATAGGAAGCTATTTGGTACGTTAGGTTGAAGTGGCTGCCAGCTGAGAATCGCCAACACACTTAGACCAGTAATAGTTCCATTGTGATACCACGTGGGCGCCGTGGCGTAAGTGGTTAGTGTGTCGGATCACTACGCATGAGGTTCCAAGTTCGAATCCCAGAAAATACTAAAAAGTTTTTTCACGGTCCCACCTCTCGCGAGCGTCTGTCAAACATCCGAGAGTATTGTTGTCACGAAAAAGCTTCTCAAATCGCCGTACGGATTCGGCATTAAACTGTAGGTCCCTTCCATTCGTGTGAAAAATATAACGCACAAAACATGAGTGGTTGCGAGAAGATAGGCCCTGGAACTTAAAGAGCTGTTGCGCCAAATATTTGTATTGTGATACCAAGTGGATTATGGGAGAAAATCTCCCTTCTTACTCGCTAAAACCATTTTGAGTTTCTTATGAAGCTTTGGAGGCTCTTAATATCTTAAAGATATCGCGAGGCAGGAGAGGCAGGAATATAAACGCCTGAATCACACAAATGCGACGACATCGGCATTTCGTTGGCCTCAGTAACCGAGTGATCCAAAATCGGGAGGCCTGGCGATATTTTCTGAGGTCAAATAGACGAACCCGACAGGCGGATCAATAGAAATGCGGTGAGGTGGGAGGGTTATGATCTTGTTTTTGGATCATAACCTCGCCGAAATAAGAAGAAGGAGAAGGAGGCTCTCAATATCAATATCTATCAGGTCGCCTAAATCGTTGTAATAGGGGGCTCCTAAGTGAAGCTTCCTTCTACGGGAGAGAGCTGGGTAGAAACAAAGAAGGTGAGGAATATTTTCTTTCTCTTCTTCATCCATGCACCTTCTACTAAAGTCGTTTGCAAAAAGACCTAGCATTTTACCATGCTATTAGACAGTGCCCAGTGATGACACCTATTATAGCACAGATATGCAATCTGTTGAGAGAAATCAAATTCTTAGAACGTTTTAGATCCAACTTCGGCCAAATCTGTTTTGTCGCTAGACATGTTGATCCACTTGCCCCCCTAAGATTTGTACTCTCGACAGCATCCTTAAATTTAAGTTTGCAAGCAGCGATTGGTACACCTAAGGTACCTTTATCCGGCAGGATGGGTATAGTTGTTCCTATTCTGACGAGTTCATCGGCCTTACAATTCCCTAGAATGGCCCTATGCCCCAGCACTCAGTAGAAATGCGGTGAAGTTGGAAGGGTTGTGATCCCTTGTTTTCGGATCACGGCCTCGCTGAAAAAGGAAAGGAAGGAAGGCCCTATGCCCCAGCACCCAACACTGGTGAATATTGAACTGCTCAACCATCTCCGCAAGAGACGATCAGCAATTTAGAGCTTCTTAGGAATTTATAGAGGTCGATTCCAGGAATTTGATTGCTGCTTGGCTGTCTAAAAAGATGCGGATATCTCTAGCAGATATCACGTTTTTCTGAAGCCAAGATAAGACTTCTTTAATCGTCATTATTTCCGCCTGGAACACGCTACAATGATTTGAAAGTCGGAAGGAGAGCTTAAGATTAAGCCTGTCAGAGAAAACACATGTACCAACTCCGTCTTTGGTTTTTGACCCGTCAGTGTAGAAGTGAAGCTATTTGGTAAAAAGGATTGAAATTTGATTTGCATGCTAATGACTAAACTTACATTATATTTTATATATATTTACTTATTCAACTACATATTTAATATTTACTAACCGTCCGGGTAGAAACGGAGATAAATCCATAAGTACTACGTTTCTACCCGGACGGTTAGTAAATATTAAATATGTAGGCAAATAAGTAAATATACTTATATATATATATATCTGTTATTCTGCTACTGGCTTGTGACTTTCAATGGTTTAATCCAGTCCTATCTCGCATAGAACATCGGACGAATAAAGTATATCCGACACCAGATATATGGTATGCGGAATCTCTTAATTAATTTCTTATGTGTCGAGTTGGATATATGGCAAATTAAATCTACAACCCAAACTTTATAAAATATGCAATTTTATGAAAGCATTTTAGTCTTAATTTTTATTTAGAAATATACTTTTAGAACATATACCTTACCTATGTATAGGTACATACTCGTATCACATATGCAAGATATATTTCTTTCGAACGGAATTACCTGGATTTCCAATCGAAAACCAAACATTTGTAGATACGTCGAGCTCTCTCCTTTTATAGGAGAAGCAAATTAAGCTATCAGCTAAAGTTAAGACCCGGAACACTATTTCATGAGGCTAGTTTCTCACTTAACCTTTTTTCTAATAGTTGTATCTTGAAATATATAAAGACTTCTTCAGTGCTCCTTTTAACCAGGTTCAATATCTCACCCAACCTCATAAAAAAATGCTGCAACCTAAAAACTATAACTGTTAGAATAAAATAAAATAAAAGAAAATAAAAAACAAATTAAGGTGTTTTGCCGAAACATTTGTGTTTGCCATAGGTTCGCCGAGATATAGTGAACAATTTCAATAGTACTACGCACTAACGTCTAAGCCACACCTAAACCACAACTTAAAATCTATAGTTAATTGAAAAAACCATTTTCAATTATGGGTTTAGCAAAAAATTAACTTTATGAAAACGTTTTTGAGTTGCATGAAGGACGAAGGCCCTATAACACTTCGGACTTAATTCTGAAACTCGATTCGAATGGAAAATTAACGGAGTGGTTTGAAGACACAGTTTGATGATAAAAGTGCATGTTTTTATTACTCAAAATTGTGTAAGAAAGTGTTGATAGCAAGAATTTGAATAACTTAGGATTTGAATCGAGTTTCAGAACAATGGTGATCTACTTACGAATATTCCTTATCATAAAATTTAAAAGTATGCGTAAGGCCGTATAAAACAAGCAGAACAAGAAGTCTAAAAAAGCAGTCGATCATAACCCCATAACATAACACATACGTATTTGAATTTGGTGTAAGTTTTAGTTTAACATTTTTTATTAAAGGTGAAAGTTTGTTTAGATCCCGATGTTCTCATGAAATATATAAAGTCAGTCCGATCAATTGCGAGGCCTGGACAAACGGTAGTGCATGCGATCATATGAAAACACAAGCGTTTTCACTCAGCTGAGGCCTACCAACTCCTACTCTCAACCTCCACGCGGTGACAGCCGGGTGTTTAGTACCTTAATCCAAGAAATGGGTAACCAACCCCGTTTGGCGGATTCTTGGTGGCAGCAGATGAGAGAGGGGGGGAAAAGTGCTTTTCTCACTAGAGCGCTTCTTCCTGTGCCAGGCGGCAGCGGACGAATTCCCTAGACGGAGTCAACGGTGGCGTCTATAGTTCCAGTTAGGTTGAACTTAGTGAATACCTTGCGCGAGCTGCTTCGTCGTATTCGGATCACAGGTCGGTAAGGAATTTCCAATGTTGGGAAGGACATTGTAATAGAGATGGTGGCGGAGGAGCCCTTAATGGGCCAACGGCAGCGCTCATACTCCCGTAGTGGACTACTGGCACCGGTGTACCCGGCCCCTCGTCCTAGGGGAATAATTAAGGAACTGGCCCTCCAGGTTGGGGGTTGTGCCGTCGGGGTAACTTCCCTACCACGTAAAAAGCGCATGGTTCCGAAACAACCAAAAGCCTCGGATAAGGAGGAGGTCGTCAACTAATGACGACCCCAGCAAACGAAATAAGGACAACGACCTTCGGATCTGTACGTGGAATGTTCTGTCCCTTTACAGACCACGTGCCGCCGAACAACTAGCAGAGGCCCTAGACTGCTATAAAGCAGATATTACCGCCATCCAGGAAGTGCGATGGGATGGGCCGGGCAAAAAGAGGATGAAAAACTGTGACATCTACTACGGTAATTGCTACAGAGGCAACAGGCAACGCTTATTCGGATGCGGATTTGTCATACGCGGCAGACTTAGGCAAGAAGTCTTAAGCTTCCGACACGTGAGCGAGCGTATTATGACTATCCGGATCAAGGCTAAATTCGCTAACATAAGCCTAATATGTGTTCATGCCCCCACAGAAGAAAAGGACCCTGCCACCAAAGAGTGTTTCTACGAGCTCCGCGACAAAACATACGAGCAATGTCCTAAATACGACGTTAAAATCGTATTGGGCGATTTTAACGCCAAAATAGGAAAGGAGGACGTCTTTGGTAGGGCAGTCGGTAAGCATAGCCTACACGACACCACGTCTGATAACGGACTAAGGCTAATTGATTTCGCTGTGGAGCGAAATGTCACCATAGCAAGCACATGGTTTCCTCATCTCGATATTCATACGCAGACATGGCGGTCTAATGATCATGTAACGATCAACCAAATTGATCATATTGCGATCGACGCAAGGCATGCCTCCAGTATTCTGGATGTCCGGACCTTCCGAGCGGCCAACATAGACTCGGATATCCCAATCTGAGCAACAAAGAAGAATTACTGTGAGAAAATTTAACGTCGAAAAGCTACAATCGCAAGAGACCGCCAGACTCTTCGCTGAATGCGTATCCCGAAATCTCTCAATCACCCCTTTGCCGCCAGCATCAAGTACCGAAGACCAGTGGCAACGCTGCCAACATGCCATCAGAAACGCCGCGACTGATGCGTTGGGTCTCGCTCGACCACCACCGCGAAACCCCTGGTTTGACGAAGAATGCCGGCGAGTGCATGCAGCAAAACAAGAGGCATACAAAGCGGCGCTGCAAAGGAAGACGAGAGCTGCTCGTGAGCTCTACGAGCAAAAGAGACGGGAAGAACATCGGCTTCTCCAAAAGAAGAAGAAAGAGCATGAGAAGCGCGCGTTTGAGAATATCGAGAGCCTATACTCCAGGAACAATGTACGGAAGTTTTACCAAAAGGTAAAAAGAACGTGTCAGAGAAGTAATACCCGTACAGAAACCTGTAGAGATGAAAATGGAAACCTCGTAGTAGAATCACAGTCGGTGCTGAGAATATGAAAAAACTACTTCTGCAGACTGTATAACGGCGACGAAGACCAACATCCCGCTGTCAGGCAGAATGAACCATTCAACATAGACGATGATAGTCAAAATTTCCGTCCACCTGACCAAAACGAAGTGAGAATAGCAATATCCAAGCTAAAATCGAACAAGGCTGCTGGACCTGACGGCTTATCGGCCGAACTTTTCAAGGCAGCTGGGGATGAATTGGTAGAGTGCATACACCAACTCATTTCTAATATTTGGTCAGACGAGTGTATGCCTGATGAATGGAATCTCAGCATCATTTGCCCGATCCACAAGAAAGGAGACCCCCTCAACTGCGCCAATTATAGAGGCATCAGTCTCCTCAACATCGCAAACAAGATCTTTTCGGCGATATTGTGTGAACGCCTGAAATCCTTTATCAACAGCCTGATTGGACCCTATCAGTGCGGTTTCAGGCCAGGAAAGTCCACCATTGATCAAATCTTCACACTTCGGCAGATCCTGGAGAAAACCCAAGAATTGCAAATCGATACTCACCACCTCTTTATCGATTTCAAGGCCGCCTATGACAGCATCTATAGAGAAGAGCTTTATAGAGCCATGTCTAGTTTTGACATCCTTGCCAAACTTATCCGTCTGTGCAGGCTGACGATGGAGAACGCTCGCTGCTCCATCAAGGTCGGTAATGGCCTCACCGAGACCGTTGATGTCAAAAAAGGCTTTAGACAAGGTGACGCGCTGTCATGTGACTTCTTCAATATTGTACTTGAACGGATTGTGCGGAACTCACAAGCCAACACCGGAGGCACAATCTATTACAAGTCTGTACAACTGCTTGCATACGCCGACGATATAGACATTATCGGAAGATCTCAGCGGGCTGTCACCGGTGCTTTTGCAAGCATTGAGGCGGAAGCGGCCAAAATGGGTTTAGCGATAAACGAGGGCAAAACCAAGTATATGCTGTCAACTAGAAGGGACAACCAACACCGAGGAATTGGACAAAACGTCACCGTGGGCAGCTATAACTTCGAGGTAGTAAGGGACTTTGTCTACCTTGGCTCTGCTATAAATTCTACTAACAAAATCAGCGTAGAAATCAATCGAAGAATAACTCTTGCCAATCGCTGTTTTTTTGGGCTTATAAGGCAATTCAACAGTAAAGCCCTATCTCGAACAACTAAGGAGACCCTATATAAGACCTTGATCATCCCAGTCCTGCTTTACGGCGCTGAAACATGGACTTTATTAAAAGAGGATGAAGATATCCTTGGTCGCTTCGAGAGAAAAATTCTTCGTAAGATTTTCGGTCCCGTTTGCGTTGACGAGTTTTGGAGGAGAAGATTCAATCACGAACTATATGAGCTGTACAGCGACATCGACCTGGTCAAAAAACTGCGACACCAACGCTCCGGCAATTAGCTAAAGACCGAGCTAAATGGAGAGGCTTGTTGGTTGAGGCCCAGGTTCACCCCGAACTGTAGCGCCACCTAAGTAAGTAAGATCAATTGCGAGACCTTATGTTAACACTATTGCGAAGGTGAAACACTGGTAATAGGTTGGTCATATGGCTGGACAAATAGTTCGTTCTGCTTGGTGATTGAAATGTGTATGACATCAGGTGATCGGGAAAAAATACTGTCATTTGTTACAAAACAAATATCCCCAGTTATCTGAAATATATACAGCCTTGAAATCGAAATATCAGTAAGAAGAAAAAAAGACAGACTGGAAACCCTGAATAAAAACTATCATCTGAAAATCTTGAAACTATCAACAAAATCGTGATACAAAAAAACCACTAAGTACATATACCCCAAAATGATCATGTGATTATTTCTGTGTTTTGTTAATGTCAAATGCAAAAGCACATACAAATGCTAGTTGTACACAAGATCTCCTGAATTGAATAATGCGCTTGAAAGCAGGCTGCAAGACTCTTACAATTTAAATTCAGACGGATGGGACACAACAATATGGTTTATCTAAACACTTTTGATGAAATTACAGATATGGAAGCGATACGGACGCTTAATCCAATATTTCGGTAAACTCAGGCATGTGATACATCACTTAGCATAATGTGATTTAGCATTTAGATACATCTTTGGAGGCATCCGAGGCATCCAACGCCACATTTTAAAGTATCAAGAATCTGCAAGTTCCAGCAAAGGTCTATTCTAAAATGACCAAGCATTAACAAGCCATCAGATTCTTCTACTCCATTTATTTGTTGTTGTTATATTATCCTGCTTAAGAGACATGTCACTTAGTAGCGTAAACAGTCTTAAAATTTCGTCCTTACTAGGGTAGAATATTTAAGTTGTCCATCTTATGAAAGCCAAGTACATACTAATCTAATATGCCTCTCTTACATTTTATGAATTGTTTTTTTTTTTTCGTTAATTATCAACAACCAGACTTTGGAGAAATTTAAAAACTCTTGACATTGGGCGGAAAAAAAGCAAATGATGTTGATGTCATAGATCCTGACGATCTAAACAAAGTATTTATTAAAATGCAACCCTTAGCTTCGTCGGTGATATTACATTCCTCTTTTCATATGAAAAAGTTTTTGAACGATTGCCCAAATTTTAACTTTTGAAGGACAGATAAATGGACAGTTTAAGTTTCCTTTTTTTAACGCTATCAGTACTGCTTAAGGGCAAGCATTTTGTGACGAATATTACTTTGAACTGAGAGAGAAAAACTCAAATCGGCTACTAAGTAATATCCAGCTTGTCACAGTCATCATTTAGCGTGGTGTTAGTTGTTAGTATTGTGAATATTTATAAAGCCTAAAACCTTACACAAAAAGACTGGACAAGTAAACAAAAAGCAGATTGCATACTAAACAAAAGTATGAACTAAATATGAATATGCTACGCATAAGTCAAACATTACACTAAACACTTACAACAAAGAACTTAGTATCGTTCGTATAATAATAATAAGGTCCAAGTCAACCAGTTTTAATGAAATACACTTACACACTTACTACCATCTTTAACATATAAATTTAATACAATCCTCTTAACGTGATCTTGCCCCGCACTTTCGAAATTAGCTAAAGTTATCCCACTTGTAAAAAAGAAGACAACTCCAAGCTGTCCAGCGGAATACAGACCTGTTTCCGTACTGCCCTTCTTATCCAAAGTAATGGAGACACTTTTGCACCACAAAATGTCAACGTTCTTTAAATCCTCAAAAGGTATACTTACTTACTTATGTCCTGTATCCCCTTGTGAGTCCTAGGGCCTCTACTAAGCCTACGCGCCATCGGGTACGGTTTCTAGCAATGTGTCTGAGTTCTCCCCAACGTTTCCCTAACTGCAGTGCCTCCTTCTCGACTGTTCTGCGCCATGTTCTCCTCGGACCGCCAGGTCTTCTGCCATCCTGAGTTAGAGGGTTCCATTGCATAGCATGGTTCGCTATGGAACTGTCACCCTTTCAGAACGTGTGACCAATCCACTGCCACCTCCGCCGTTGGATGGTTGTGCCTATTGGTTCCTGGCCCGTTTTCTCGTAAAGGTGTTCGTTAGAGATACGATTGGGCCAGAAAATCCTTAAGATATTGCGCAGACACCTATTAACAAACGTTTGCAGCTTTCTGGTGATGATATGACAAGATGCATTCAGAGAATCTTAGAAAAGCAAAGATGAAGATTTGGTTTCTTTTCTAGTCTTGCTTTGTTTTTTCCAAAAGCGTTCGATACGACTAGGCACGATCTGTTGATTTTTATGCATACGATTTTGTCATACCTTTCTGAAAGGTACAAAACAAGCAGTTTTTGTAAATAAAAGGACATCGAAATATTTGTAAACGCAGAGAGGTGACTACAGGAATCAATTTTATGCCTTTTTTTATGTATGGAATAAATATTTGACACAACAGCCCATGGAGAGGCCTAACTTTTCGCAACCACTAGTGTTTGTTTTTTTTTTTTTTAATTCACTCGCAGTCAAGGGGTTATGAATACTCTTAACATGTTTTTACATAGTGTGGGAGTTGGAATAGAGAGAGAAAGATTTGGTGTAGTGAAGCTGAGTTGTTATGTTTCAGAGAAACTCCGGGGGTGGCGTCCAAATAACTAGGGAGATTTTAGTTATTTTTGTCTTTGCTTCCGATTCACAGTATTTTTTTCGCGACCACCGAAGTCATAGGCATATCTATCATCCAACAGCGCGAAACATTTTTCCAGCCATATGACCAAGCTGCTGCCAGTGCTATGCTTTTGCAGTAGTGTTCACACAAGCTTTAGCAATTGATCGGACTGACTTTATATATTTCATGAGAAATAAATAAATGCTTGCTGACATCAGGAATTGAACCATGAATCATTAGCGTGCCAATTGACGACGTTACCACTACACCATTGCAACCCGTGCGTTATATTTTTCGCACGAAAGGAAGGGACCTTCAGTTTTGTGCCGTATCCGAAAGGCAATTTTTAATTTTTGTTTTTGAGAAGCTGTTTCGTGACAACAATACTCTCGGATGTTTGTCAATTGCTCGCGAGAGGTGGGACCGTGAAAAAACGTTTGCTGTTTTTCTGGGATTCGAAAATTGAACCTCACGCGCAGTGGTCCGACACACTTATGCTAACCACTGCCCCACGGCACCGGCAAAGTGGATAGTCATTCCTATTGTGACTTACGGATGTGCATTTTTTTGTAGTCGCAGCGCTGAAATAAGACGTACATAGATTGACTGTTGCCTTCAACAACATTTTCAGATATGCTTACACCCTTAAAAAGAGGGATATAATAGCAGGTCCAGGCTCTCCAAGGTGTCCCTAGGTTATTATTTCACACTTACTTACGTCATTTGCATACGTTTATCAACTACGAAGCACTTGTATTGCTATACAAAACAATAATTAACAAACAACCTTCGTATCTATATCACAGTATATTTTTTGCAAGATCGTCGCGTTCCTTATTATTCATACGTACATCCAGCTTTACTTGTAGAGTAACAGACATGCAGTTTCTCGTTCATACTATTAGATTGTGGAACTCATTACCACTAAGCATAAGATACATAAATAATGGCCTTGAGGATATCTTGTTGAAGTATGTAGCTAGCAATTAATATTAAAATTTTATTTTTTTATAAAGTACATACATGTGTATATCCTTTTTTTTGCATACAACTTTGTTTTAATTTACTTTATGAACTTTAGGATTATATTAAGTACATACTTATATTGTCAGTTTTCAATTTTATCCTAATGCATCTATAACACTCTACAAAACAAAGACTTTATAATCTAATGTAAGAGATGCAAGTTGAATAAATAAATATCAAAAATGAGGATAGCAACCCACACAGTACACGAAGACTAATTGCGTTTTAGGTAACATTTTTGTATTATTATTCTATTAAACCTTTAATTTTGTTGATTTTTCAAATTGTTAAATCCATTTTGAAATAATAGCCAACAAATGGGAATACAAACAAACGGCGAGAAAATGTTGTGGCTAAGTGCGGCGGCCACCCAAAAAGTACACTTTGGTGGTCAGTAGTTAGCCGACGTGTTGGATAAGAAGAAATCCAATCCGAATTAAAAGTTCAAATGAATTGTGTAAATGTTTCCTGAAAAAATTGGTATTCCTCCCCCAACAAATTATATTTGTTTAATTTTGTTTCTTCCTCACATGTGATTAGTAGGATCTTTCGAACGACTCAAGCGGGTGTATATTTGATGTATGGTTATTACATTTTCATCGCTAATTATTTTACCTGTAGACAAAAATGCCTGTGATATTTGAAAAGGTAGAGCTGCATAGTTGATAGTGTGATTTGAATTCATCAATTTTCGTACAGCATGCGATTTGCATGGTGATAGGATTTTGACTTCCAGATTCCGGACTAAAGTACGACGTGTCACCATCATACAGTGTTACGCCCCAACGAATAGTTCGTCTGAGGACGAAAAGGAGAGCTTCTACAATCTCTTAAGCGCCGTCTTCAACACAACACCAAATGGAGACATTGTCATAGTGATGGGGGACATGAATGCCAAGGTAGGCAACGACAACGAAGGGCTCAAACATGTAATCGGGAAGCATAGACTAGGCAACCGTAATGACAACGGTGAAATGTTTGTGTATTTCTGCAATGCCAACCGCCTTGTGATAGGTGGCACCATGTTTGAGCACAAGACCTGCCACAAATTCAGCTGGGTTTCCAATAACAGGCAAGCAACCTCCAACCAAATTGACCATTTTGCTATCAGCCGCCGCTGTAGAAGTAGTCTCCTGGACGTCCGAAACAGGAGAGGAGAGGAGAGATGTCACCATCTTATGAAAGCTACTCTCCAACTACGCACTGCTGCAGTTCGAAGATCCCACGACAACACAAGAATGCCCAGGTTCACCATCGATAGACTTTGTGATCCCTCAGTGCACACACAATTAAGGGAGCACTTTTCGCAAGGTATGGAAGCAATTAGCAGCTCAAAGCCCGCAACCATCCAAGACCATTGGTGTGCTGTGAAAAATGTTTTTACATCTGGTGCTGAAAGAATTGTCGGTCGATCGCAGGGAAGACATAGGGCGTGGCTTTCCGAGGATACCTGGAGACGGATTGACGAACGAAAACAGCTAAAAGCTCGCGTTGCAGCTACCCCAGCAGCAGGGAGAAGCGAGCTAGAGTCCCTATATCGCATGAAGATGAGAGAAGTTCAGCGTAGCGTGCGACGTAACAAGCGCAACAACATCAACGCGCAGGCTACAAAAGCAGAAGAAACTGCACAGAGGTGCGACAGCAGGACCGTCTACAGAATCACGAAAGAGCTGACAGGTGGTCGCAGCTCCAGCCAACACCCAGTGAAAATCCTAGACGGCTTCTTGCTCATTTCGGATGAGGACCAGCTCAAGAGATGGAAACAACATTTTGCTACGGTTTTGAACCGTGTATTCGCTAGCGATATGCTCCCAAATCAAACTGAGATGCCCGAGGTGAGAAGCTCCCGAATACGCACCATGACTCCCAATAAAGATGAAATCATTACCGCGATCAAGGCACTCAAAACCAACAAGGCGATAGGACTTGACGGTATTCCAGCAGAGCTCTTACGAGCAGCGCCAACAACATCGGATGAGCTTCTGCTTCCACTTATAGAGAGAGCTTGGGAAGCTGAGAGCTTTCCTAACGAGTGGAAAAAGGGAATGATCGTCAAGCTTCCTAAGAAAGGAAATTTAATGGAGTGTGGAAACTGGAGGGGTATCTGCGTGCTGCCTGCTGTAGCTAAGATAATAGCTAAATTCATCCTTGAGCAATTCAAAGAACATCTCGAAGACACACTCGATGCCGAACAAGCAGGTTTCCGCTCTGGATCCTCCTGTGTCGACCACATCAACACCCTGCGGATTATCATCGAACAGTGTGTTGAATATCGATCGCCACTGCACCTGCTGTTCATCGATTTTAAGAATGCGTTCGATAGTGTCAACAGGGAGTTTATTTGGAGTGCCTTACGCAGGAGAAGCATTCCCGATAAACAAATTGCTATTATCAAAGCTACATATGAAGGCTCCAAATGTCACGTTCTGCACAGGGGAAGGTTGTCTGAGGAATTTGATATTCAAAGTGGGGTAAGACAAGGCTGTATCCTTTCACCAATATTATTCCTATTGGTGATTAGCAATGTGCTTCATGCAGCTTTGTCGACGGAAAACGGAGGAATTCGATGGACTCTTACATCTCAACTGAAACATCTTGACTACGCTGACGATGTATGCTTACTCTCCCACAGAATTATGGACCTCCACCAAAAGACAGCAGATGTGGAGAGGGAGGCAGGTGTCGTCGGGCTGAAAATTAATACGGCAAAAACTAAAATTATCAGCCTTGGAACTAACTCATCGGCTCAAATATGCATTGCTGGACAACCGGTAGAGAGAGTAGAGGATTTCCAGTATCTTGGGAGTATTGTCTCGACCGATGGTGGAACCGAACTGGATATAGCCAACAGGATCGCCAAAGCAAAGTCCGCGTTCGGGATGTTGTCCAAAATATAGCGAAGCAATGCAATCAGTTTGAGCACCAAAATAAGACGGTTCCGCTCCAACGTTGAATCCGTGCTGTTATATGGTTGCAGCACGTGGAGAGTGACCATTACTATCACCAGAAAGCTGCAAACATTCGTTAATAGGTGTCTGCGCAATATCTTAAGGATTTTCAGGCCCAATCGTATCTCTAACGAACACCTTTACGAGAGAACGGGTCAGGAACCAATAGGCACAACCATCCAACGGCGGAAGTGGCAGTGGATTGGTCACACATTCCGAAAGGGTGACAGCTCCATAGTGAACCATGCAATGCAATGGAACCCTTTAACTCAGGATGGCAGAAGACCTGGCGGTCCGAGGAGAACATGGCGCAGAACAGTCGAGAAGGAGGCACGGCAGTTAGGGAAAAGTTGGGGAGAACTCAGACACATTGCCAGAAACCGTACACGATGGCGCGTAGGCGTAGTAGAGGCCCTAGGACCCACAAGGGGATACAGGACATAAGTAAGTAGCAACCAATAAATGCTTGCAAAAAATCGTAATTTAAAATCGTAAATTGATAAATTATTCCGAATTAGCTTAAGACTTCAACTTCAATCTTAAATTATTTTTTTCTTTCTTTCTTTGAAACAGTTCTAATTTAACTAACTTGAACAGAAGTATGTGCATATATAATATGTATACATTTTTATGCAAAGGTTGCACTTTTTTTTTTTTTAATTTAAGAAGAAACAAACACTTTAGGAATAAGTTGCAGAAAGATTATAAGCATTACAATCAAAGGTCGCGACCGGCTCAGCTGGTATTGGCACGTTCAAAGAAGAGATCATTTGAACTCTGTTAAAAAGGCAATATCAGTAAACGTTCCAAAGACATCGCGAGGCAGGAGAGGCAGGCCTATAAACGCCTCGATCACACAAATGCAACGACTACAGCATTTGATTTGCCTCAGTAACCGAGTGATCCAAAATCAGGAGGCATGCTGAAATTTTATGAGGTCAAATAGGCGAACCCCACAGGCGGATCAGTAGAAATGCGGTGAAGTGTGAGGGTTATGATCCCTTACTTTCAGATCATAACCTCGTCGAAATAGGAAGAATAGAGATGGTGGAGGAGGAGCCCTTGATGGGCCAACGGCATCGCTCATACTCCCATAGTGGACTGCTGGCACCGGTGTACCCAGCCCCTCGTCCTAGGGAAATAACTAAAGGAACAGGCCCTCCAGGTTGGGGGTTATGCTGTCGGGGTAACTTCCCTAAGACGTAAAAGAACAAATGGTTTCGAAACAACCAAAAGCCTCGGATAAGGATGACTCAACTGATGACGACCCCAGCAAGCGAAATAAGGACAGCGACCTTCGGATCTGTACGTGAAATGTTCTGTCCCTTTACAGACCACGTGCAGCCGAACAACTAGTAGAGGCCCTAGACTGCTATAAAGCAGATATTACTGCCATCCAGGAAGTGCGATGGGATGGACCGGGCAAAAAGAGAATGAAAAACCGTGACATCTACTACAGTGATTGCTACAGAGGCAGCATGCAGCGCTTTTTCGGATGCGGATTAGTTATACGCGGCCAACTTAGGCAAGAAGTCTTAAGCTTCCGACACGTGAGCGAGCGTATTATGACTATCCGGATCAAGGCTAAATTCGCTAACATAAGCCTAATACGTGTTCATAAATACGACGTTAAAATCGTATTGGGCGATTTTTCTCCAAAAGAAGAAGAAAGAGCATGAGAAGCGCGCGTTCGAGAATATCGAGAGTTTATACGCCAGGAACAATGTACGGAAGTTTTACCAAAAGGTGAAAAGAACGTGTCAGAGAAGCAATGCCCGTACAGAAACCTGTAGAGATGAAAATGGAAACCTCGTAGTAGAATCACAGTCGGTGCTGAGAATATGGAAAAACTACTTCTGCAGACTGTATAACGGCGACGAAGACCAACATTCCCCTGTCAGGCAGAATGAACCATTCAACATAGAATACATACACCAACTCATCTCTAAGATTTGATCAGACGAGTGTTTGCCTGAATAATGGAATCTCAGCATCGTTTGCCCGATCCACAAGAAATAAGAATCCCTCAACAGCGCCTATTATAGAGGCATCAGTCTCCTCAACATCGCATACCTATATAAGATCTTTTCTGCAATATTGTGTTAACGCCTGAAATCTTTTATCAACAACCTGATTGGACCCTATCAATGCGGTTTCAGACCAGGAAAGTCCACCATTAATCTAATCTTCACACTTCGGCAGATCCTGGAGAAAACCCAAGAATTCCAAATCGATACTCACCACCTCTTTATCGATTTCAAGGCCGCCTATGACAGCATCTATAGAGAAGAGCTTTATAGAGCCGTGCCTAGTTTGGACATCTCTGCCAAACTTGTTCGTCTGTGCAGGATGACGATGGAGAACGCTCGCTGCTCCATCAAGTTCGGTAATGACCTCACCGAGACCGTTGATGTCAAAAAAGGTTTTAGACAAGGTAACGCGCTGGCATGTGACTTCTTTAATATTGTACTTGAACGGATTGTGCGGAACTCACAAGCCAACACCGGAGGCACAATCTATTACAAGTCTGTACAACTGCTTGCATACGCCGACGATATTGGCATAATTGGAAGAACTCAGCGGGCTGTCACCGTTGCATTTGCAAGCATTGAGGCGGAAGCGGCCAAAATGGGTTTAGCGATAAACGAGGGCAAAACCAAGTATATGCTGTCAACAAGAAGCGACAGCCATCACCGACGAATTAGACAGAACGTCACCGTGGGCAGCTATAAATTCGAGGTAGTAAGGTACTTTGTCTACCTTGGCTCTGCTATAAACTCTAAAAACAAGATCAGCGCAGAAATCAAGCGAAGATTAACTCTTGCCAATCGCTATTTTTTGGGGCTTATAAGGCAATTCAACAGTAAAGCCCTATCTAGAACAACTAAGGAGACCCTGTATAAAACCCTGATCATCGCAGTCCTGCTTTACGGCGCTGAAACATGGACTTTATAAAAAGAGGATAAAGACATCCTTGGTCGCTTGGAGAAAAAGATATTCGGTCCAGTTAGCGTTGACGGGTTTTGGACGAGAAGGCTCAATAACGAACTATACGAGCTGTACAGCGACATCGACCTAGTCAAAAACCTGCGTATTGGACGTCTGAGATGGCTAGGACATATAGAGCGAATGGACACCAACGCTTCAGCCCGCAGAGTCTTCGAATCTAACTCCGAAGGACGACGCAGTAGAGGACCTCCTCGCCGTAGGTGGCGCGCACAAGTTCAAGGGGACCTCGACCAACTTGGAGTGCGCAACTGGGCGCAATTAGCTAAAGACCGAGCTAAATGGAGTGGCTTGTTGGTTGAGGCCCAGGTGAACCCCGAACTGTAGCGCCACCGAAGTAAGTAAGTAAGAAATAAGAAGAACAAGAAGACAGTTAGACGTCGCATACATCAAGGTTTGTGAAAGCAAATGAGTACGTACATAGATTGCGTGATTCGACGGTAAGTATATTTACAGTACTACAGACGTATGCCTAGCTTTTGATATATTTTTTCTACGATTTCAAAAGCTTTATATTGCCTCACTGAAAAATGTAATTTTTGTGAGTTAAACTAGTTCTCCATTGTGACGAAATTATCTTACAAGATTTCGTCAAGCTTCGGTTTTTTTTTTTTTTAAACTTGAATATTTTATTGCTTTCTAGTGATCTAGTATTCAAAATCTATTATACTTAGGAGTACCTATAAAATGTAAGCTAACATTGATGGCAAGAAGGAAAATCATTAAAAAATGACAAATTATAACACCGTCACCCGTCGTTGAATAAAACAAATAACTAACCGCACTGTTAATACACATAGAGCATAGTAAGATTATCATAAATAAAAGTAGAAAAAACAATTAACAAAAATTTGACAACATCATCTAATAAAGCCGATGTCAAACCGGGGATTTATGAGCATCCGCAGCGAGCGCAGCCCTACACACCAAAATATTTATGAACCATGACGATAGCACATCTACACAGTAGCGTTGTTGCACACTTAGTACAGTCGAGGGTCGAGGAAACATTTCCTCTTGAGGCTCCTCGGTGTATGTCGTTCAAAGAGATACCGAAATATTGATCCAGTTTGCTGATGCTTGTATCCTCTTTGTGGAAAGCAAAACATGTGTTGAGATTTTTTTTTTTTTTTTCTTTTTCACACCCTAGTCTACTCGTAAGTGGTCGCAATCAGGTGCGGAATTGTGCAGATCCCATTTTCAAGTGGTGTAACGTATTAATCACATGGAAGTAGGCAGAATCTTAGACAAGCAGACGCTTATGCAATTGACCATCCGGATGCCGATATGTCTTGCAATCATGTAATAACTAAATAACATATCCATCGCTAAGATCGCATCAACTGATCCTTTTCTTTTTATAGCTTCAGCTTGGCTTGGAGCTCAATCTCAAGTTACTGTGAAGAGAACACTAAAGGTCTGCGAATGCTAGTCTGGCTGCTTTGATATTCGAGTTCACCGATTCAAGTTCTGTCTTCTTAAGTGTGGCAATTGATTGTATCTGTCACTTTGGTGTCGCACATGATGTCGCAACAGATCAAAGGTGTCAACTAATTTGTTAAAATGTTCTGAAATATGAGCATCACAGAGAATGACGTGCTGTTAGTCATCATTCCCACAGTGGTTTTAATTAATTCAAACATGTTCCGTATCATTGTGAATAACTCGCGAAAAATAATCAGAAATTATGGAATTGTGTGTTCTTATTAAAACCAAACATGGTTTATGAACGTGTATAAGCGCTAGAACGGGTGGCCAAAGTATAAGGTTTGCCTTGCCATATTAAACAGTCGGCGATTGTTTGCCAATTTGATGCGATTACATACGAAAAAACTAAATTCTGTCCTTAAAAAGAGACAGTGCTGCGAGACAATAAGTGTGTAATCATTTCGAATAGAAGAAAGTGGAAACTTTCTTTGATGAGGAGGCCTCTATTCTTGTCCACAGTGCACCCGTGGATCGAGCCCAAACGATTAGGCACACTGCTTTTGCACTTTTTTCTTTTTTGCTTCCGGAGGGAGGTGAAGAATTTTTAAAAGGCGAAACTGAGCCCGTACTCAAAAATAGTGTGGGATTTCGACTTACTAAAAAACACCTCCCCTTCATTGCCATTTTTTTCATGGTACCGCCGTCTTGGCGTTTCATCGTGCGGTGCAAACAGTGTTACTTGCTCAAAATTGGTGATTCATCACTCTGTCGTCTTTCTCGTTCAAGGTGTCTTAGTCGCGTCCTAATATGCTATGCATAGTCACACTCCATATCTCCGGCCATTGGATCGTAAGATGGACTATGTTCTCGCGAGTTGGTATTTCTCCATGCTTATTTCTTAGCGTTTGTCTCTCGAGTTCGAATCACGGACAGTGAAGGAATACATGTTCCGCATGACAGACAGACAGTTAAGGGTACGTACACGACCGACAACTCACGGGAGATCAAAGCAAGAAACCGTCCAAACTTTAATGTAAAAACTCCTTCTCAAGTTGCGACATTGAAAAATAGTGATAGAGGTAGTTCAGAAGATCATGTATCCAATGTTTTTTCCCTAATTCTTGCGAAACTTGAAGAGCAATGCAAAACAAATAAACTAATTTTCGAGAGACTAGTTGCACTAGAAAACAACATTCATAACACGCGCACTTCAACCAGAATATGAAAGAAACGCTTAAAATTCTTACTTGGAACGCTAACGGGCTCATACAAAGACTCGACGAGGTAGAAATATTTATGCGAGAGAAAGATATTGATATATGCTTGGTCTGTGAAACTCATCTGAAAAAGCAATCGAATATTAAGATAAGGGGATATAGCGGATATCACGCCTTTCACCCATCGGAAAGAGCCAGAGGCGGATCATCTTTGTTTATAAAAGAAAATATCGAACACTCAGCGGAAATAAAAATTGAATTAGAAGCAATGCAAGTAAGCACGGTACGCATTAGAAATAGACATTTTGCTTTCAACATTTCGTCTATATATTGTCCACTGCGATGTAAACTTGAAGAAAGTGATTTCACAAACATCTTCAACTTCCTTAAACCAAATTTTATTATTGGTGGTGACTTCAACGCGAAACACCCCTTCTGGGGCTCAAGGTACGCCTCTCAGAAAGGTAGAAAGCTTTATAATGCGGGTATGCAATTCAGTTGTGATTTTTACTCGACGGATAAACCAACATATTGGCCAACTGATAGAAATAAGATACCAGATCTGATTGATTTCTTTGTTGTTAAAGGAATATCTAGCAACTGTATAAAAGTTGAAGAAAGCTTTGATCTCTCCTCTGATCATTCTCCAATCATTATGACGATAAGCGAAGCTTTGATTAAAAAAGTAGGACCGGCCAGATTAACTGGCGCGAAAACTAATTGAGACGGCTTTAAAAAAGATATTGAAGCAAATATTGAGCTGAGCGTATCACTTAAAACGCCCTATGAACTTGAAGTTGAAGTAGATCGCTTCGTCGAAATCTTACAGGATGCCGCGTGGAAGAATACTCCCAACCTAAAGAGAACCCCGGCCAGTTACATTAAAATTTATCCGCAGGAAATAAAAGAGATGATTGAGGAGAAGAGAAAAGCGCGTAAAAGATGGCAACAAACTCGGGCTCCGCAACATAAAGCACATCTTAACCGTTTGTGCAACTCACTAAAACGATCTATTAAAGACCTTAAGAATAATGAAATACAAACTTACCTAGAAAGCTTAACGGCAGAAAAAAATTCTAACTATTCGCTTTGGAAGGCTATAAAAGGTATTAAAAAACCTCAAATTCAAGCCACGCCAATTAGGAAAAATCAAGACGAATGGGCCAGGCATGATAAAGAGAAAGCGCAAGTTTTTGCCGCCCACCTGGAAGAAACTTTCAAACCGTTTGATGGACAAGCTCTTATTGAAAATATAAATACGTCGTATATAGACAATAGCGTAATAAGAAATGCAACGCTTACCGAACTTAAGGAAGAAATAAAGAAACTTAAACCTAAGAAAGCTCCTGGATACGACCTAATTACGGGAGAGATTCTTAAAGCACTACCAAGAAAAGCTCTAATTAAGCTTCTGTTCATTATAAACGCCGCGATTAGACTAGAATATGTTCCCAGTCAATGGAAAGTCGCCGAAGTTATAATGGTCCTTAAGCCTGGAAAACCTCTTATAGACCGATTTCGCTTCTTCCAATTATATCCAAAGTGTTCGAGAGAATATTGGTTAGGCGAATACAGCCGGTTATAGAAGAAGGGCATCTCATCCCTGATCATCAATTCGGATTTAGAAGTAAGCATTCTACAGTTGAACAAGTACATCGAATAACACATGTAATCGAAAAATCACTTGAAGAAAAAAAGATTTGTTCAAGCGTATTCCTTGACGTTTCTCAAGCCTTTGACAAGGTCTGGCACGAAGGCTTAAAGTTTAAATTCCGACAAGTTCTGCCAGAGCACCTATATAATATTTTGAAGAACTACCTTACGAATAGACTATTCCGCGTCAAATGTGGAAACGAATATTCAGATTTTAAGGAAATAATGGCTGGGGTGCCGCAAGGAAGCGTTCTTGGTCCAGTCTTATATCTATTATACACTCGTGATATACCGCAAGTAGAAGGCACTGAGCTAGCTACATTTGCCGACGACACTGCTATCTTGACAGTAGGTAAAACGGTCGAAGATACTACAGAAAAACTGCAAGGAGCTTTGAATAGAGTAAATGAATGGACAAAGATTTGGCGAATCGCACTCAACGAGACCAAATCTGTTCATGTAAATTTTACTTATAAAAAAATAAATAATTTGCCGATCTTTTCAAACTCGGTTCAAATCCCGTTTGCAAACGAGGCTAAGTATCTTGGAATGACACTTGATACAAAGCTGAAATGGAAAACGCACGTTAAGAAAAAACGCAAAGAACTAGATAACAAATATCGAGAAATGTATTGGTTACTTGGAAAATATTCCAAGCTTAATATATATAACAAACTGCTTTTATATAAGCAAGTGCTAAAGCCTGTATGGACATATGGTATACAACTCTGGGGTTGTACCAAAATAAGTAATATTAAAATTTTACAAACTTTTGAAAACAAAGTGCTAAGAGGTATTGTAAATGCGCCATGGTATATCAGAAATAGCGATATCCACAGAGACCTTGGCATTAAAACAATCGAAGACGAAATTCAAACCTACGCGAGAAAGCATAGAAGTCGACTAGAAAGTCACGTAAATATTACAGTCCTCCAACTTTTGGAAGAAAGAAATTTACTGCGCCGTCTACAAAGAACCAAACCTTTAGACCTAGCGCGATAAGTAACCGCGTCTAAACTGCGGAGCTGGCAGGAACTTCCAATGGGAAGGTACCTGCAAAACGTCATTATTTCGCGAAACGAAAACTACTAACTAAGTCGAATACTTAGTTGTAGTAAAAATAAAAACAAGTCTGTTTTGAAGGGAGGTTTTTTAGTGGGTAAGAATCCCACACTACTATGAGCACGCGCTGTCGATCCTCATAGTGTCTTGTTGAAGATTTTCACCTACCCTCGAAAAAAAAAAAAAAAAAAAAAAAAGGCGCAAAAGCATCCATGTCTACTTAGCAATTGTGTTGTGTAGAAATCTACCTCGCCATGCTTGCGGCCTGTCCATCGGACTTTGCATTTGCACCTAGTAGGCAATGGCTGGTGGGTTTGCTTGTTGATTCAGAGGTATTTGGTTCATGCACCAACGGAAGGCGACATTGTTTCATTCAATCAAAAAATATTTAGAGTTTGATAACAATGCACGATTGAAATTTTGAATATTACTTCCTTAATCCCATGTATTAGTGCTATTTCAGATATCAATTTGATTTATCTCCAAATCTTCTCTTTTATTAACAACAAGTGAAGATACGATAAGCATTCAACTCATTTTTCAAATGATTATCTGCAAAGATACAGGTTATGATAGACAGACGAGAATACGGAGTGGAAACTAGCTTTCGCTAAATTTTTAATTTTTACACTTTTTTTTATTTTTCCTTTAGCAGCGCTACTTGGTGCCAGGATACGTTACCATAGTTCAGACTCTACTAGCGCGTAGTATACTTGCTTTTGAAGTTTCTAATTATATATTGTATTTTAATTACTATGCTTCCCATATTCATTTGTGTATTTCTCAGCTTCAGGACAAGGTACTAAGTTGATCTATGGTTTTAAATCTTTGATTGCCTATATTTACATTAAATCATGAAATCAATTTCGTGAAAACGGTTTTGACGGTATTTTGATTATTACATAAAGTTTGTAATGAGCATTTTATTCTACCCGGGCGAAGCTCAGTAGTAGATAATAAAAATTTGTAACCTCAATTCCCCAGTAGGAGTCTCCACCAGAGCACACAACCCGTCAAGCAGGTATAAGCGGCCTATTGACAATCAACTTGGTTCCCAAAATCAAATATCAACATCAATATCATTATCAAACACTTTTGATTTTACTCCAACCATTCGACCAACACAGAATGTAAGTTGTAAACCTGTCTACAGACGACCAGCATCGACACCAACATGGCATGTTGGCAACTTGGTTGACAACCGCTTTAACAGAAAACAAAACCGAAGAATAAGAAAAGTAGAAAGAAGAGTGTAATCCGCCCACCGTCAACTATTCGGTTCAGCTCTTTAAGATGGCGAAGAGACAACGAAATGAGAAAAAAATGATTACCTCCACTGAGGGCAAATTCGAGATCATGATGAAGAAATTTTTAATTTTGCAAAAGATACGGGTGGAATCGGCTAAGTTGATAGTTGATAGTCGTTTTGTTGATTGTCGTCTTTGATTATCAACTGCTCCTTGCTCTGTGTAAAACGATCAACAAATTTTTTTAGCCTTGGCAACGCGACGCAATTTTTTGTTTTTTACGTTGTCAAGCCTAATAAACTGACGTAAAAGCTCCTTATTAAATCGTCATATTGTGTTTATGAGTACATTTTCAAATTTCGCTCGAAGAAATTTTCAAAACTTATAAAATGTAAGTACATAAATTGAGCATAATAAATGTATGTACTAATTACAAATTGATTTAATCCTTCATCCTTTTTTTTATGACTTTCCTGGTTACTTCTGAGACAGTGCTCTGGCCCACTGGTGCAACCCAATCGGCTCCAACTTGTCTCTGATATCCCCCACCACCAAGTAGGTTTAATGTGGCAGCCAGTTGTAGAATTGGTGGGATGTGAGTAGACCGTACACCATCTGGTAAATCCAGTGAATTCAAGATATACAGAAAGGTTTCCTTACTTAGCCGAAAATTTTTCAAAAATCTAAAATACAATATAACCATTGATATAATTGCATATATTCATACACATATGTACAGAAACTTACATTGGATAAGGAAGTTCAAGAATATTCGATGGGTTCTTTAAATTAATTCGAAGTAACCTCACGTATTTATAATCGTTTTCTTTTTCATTATGACATGAGTTGAATAATTTTAACGACGTAACATTCTTTTTTTAGTCCACTGAACTTTAATCACGTAAAATTGTACCGACTAGCAAATGAAATCGTCTGAAATATGCGAAAACGACACCTAAATAGCTTTCACACGAGAACGACAGTTCGAAAACGACTATCGACCCCTGGTATTTTTGATTATATCTCAGCTTCTGCATGACAGATCAACATACATCGTTTTTTAAGGTAAGCAATACAACTGAAAAAACCCCGTCCAATTTTGTGCAGTAGTTTTTGCGTGATGCGTGTTCAAATAAACATACAGACAGACATTTATAGTTTTATTATATGTCTAAATTTTGGTGCCATTATCTTAATAAGCGAAGAAGCTCATTTATGTACATTATAAAGAATATTATAGAATTGGTCTGAGCTTCCACCATTGCGGAAGTTTATTTCTTTTTTACAGCTGCATCTATCTCCTTCGTTCACCTTAAATGTTAGGTTACGTAGTAACCCTGTAGCCAGTTTGCTGGTGCAATAATATTGCTGCTTATTTTTATTTTTCGTTACTAGAATAATTCGAGTAAAATACATTTACAAATTCATTCAGCAAATAGCGAATGGGAGTAACAAGTTCTGTAGGGCGTGGCGATGGTGTAATGGTAACGTCATCGATTGCCACGTTATTGGGTAATCGATATCAGCAAACATTTATATATTTCTCATTAAATATAATAAAGGCAGTCCGATCGATTGCGAAAGCTTGTGTGAACACTATTGCGAAGGCACAACACTGACAATAGGTTGGTCATATGACTGGAAAAATAGTTTGGTCTGATGGATAATTGATACATATGACATCAGGCGCCCGGAAAAAGAATACTATGAAAAATTAACAAAAATCTTCCCAGCTATCTGGTCGCCACCCCCGGAGTTTTTCTGAAACAACATCTGAGTTTCAAACCACTACGCCAATCCTTATCTCTCGTTCTAACTATCCTTTCCAAAGACCGCATTATGTAAAAAAAAACATTTAAAGGATATTCATAACCGCAATGAAGACTCTACACCGCAGTTGTGTGTCCAGCGCTCACACACGGTTCACAATGTTGGACAATGCACAAAAAGTAACGGCAGCTGAGATGAAGATGCCTTGCATGACAGCAGGAGTAACAAAGCTTGATGGGCTAAAAAGTTCGAAGATCCGTGGAAGCCTTCATGTCAAGGAAACGACCTTACGAAAAATAGAGCGCGACTGGCTCAGTTGATATTGCCAAGTTCAAAGAAGAGGTCATTTGAACCCTGTTAAAAATGCAATATCAATAAACATTCCAAAGACATCGCGAGACAGGAAGGACAGGCCTATAAATGCCAGGATCACACAAATGCAACGACATCAGCATTTGATTTGCCTCAGTAACCAAGTGGTCGAAAATTTGGAGGCCTGGTGATATTTTCATTCATCATTTTCATTTTCAATGGCCCGCTAATCCTTCATGAGGGTCGCGGGGGTAGGATGCTCAGGTGGACTCTCCATCCTTATCGATCCTCCGCCATTGACTCCAATTCATCAGGGGGAATCCCTAAGCGGCTCCAGGAGAGATGTCGGACTTGATCCAACCATCTATTTCTAGGCCTTCCGCGAAGTCGCCTACCTGATGGCACGGCAACCATGGCGCTTCTTGGAAGCCGGTCTGGGGACATACGCACTACATGACCAAACCATCGAAGCATAGATCGTTCCGTTCGGAGAAGTAGCTGCTCAACGTTGAGCGCCTCGCGTACTCTGGTGTTGCGCACTCGATCCCTACGAGTTATTCCAACAACACCGCGAAGGAACCTCATTTCGGCAGCTTGTATCCGCGATCTTATTCTTTCGGTCACTACCCAAATTTCATGACCATAGGTGAGAGTTGGAACATACACAGAGTTAAAAACCGATAGCTTAGCTTGAACACTAAGTTCGGCCTTCCTTATAACAGATTGGCCAAGCTCTCTCAAAATTGATCCAGCCTGACCAATTCTACAGGATAACTTGGCATTGCTCCTCCCATCACTCGTGAATAAAACCCCGAGGTACTTAAACTTCTCCACCTGCTTCAGTGGGACTCCACTAACATGCAGAGTGCCCTGAATGGGTTTTTTGGAAACGACCATTACTTCCGATTTGTTCACGTTGATCTTCATTCCAGCATCATCACAAACGGCTACAAACCTTTCGAGTGCGCGCTGAAGTTCGGTTTGAGGGGACCCAAGGATGACCAAATCATCCGCAAAGAGCAGATGAATAATCCTTAGGTCTCCCACTTTGAAACATTCCCCGCCACGGCTGCGCTGTAACATCCAATCCATATATACAAAGAAGAGGAGAAGTGACAAAACGCATCCCTGGCGGAGTCCAACGCCCACAGTGAAAGGTATTGATTTAACACCGTTTATCCGAACACAGCTTCTACAGTTTGTATACAAAGACTGAATCGCCCTTAACAGGGAACCAGCAATCCCATACTCCTGCAGAACACTCCAGAGTTTGCCTCGAGGAACCCTATCATATGCTTTTTCCAAATCCACAAAACATGTGTAGACAGGTTTGGCATATTCCCAGGCCTTCTCAAGAACCATTCTGAGAGTGAACAACTGGTCGGTTGTGCTTCTACCGGGACGAAAACCGCACTGCTAATCCCCCAAACTGTCCTCAACCACAGCTCTGGAACGCTTTTCTAGCACCTTAGCGAAGACTTTTCCAGGGAGACTTAAAAGAGATATACCCCTGTAGTTGGCGCAATCTGTCCCCTTTTTTAAAAAGAGGAACTATCACCCCCATTTGCCAATCACCAGGTGTTTCACCGCATTCCCAGGCCACTATAATGACACGCGAGAGCCATTGAACTCCCTCTTTACCTAAAGCCTTGAGCATTTCTGGACGAATTTCATCCAGACCAGCAGATTTGCCAACTTTTAGCGCTTTGATCGCCAAAGTTACTTCCTCTACCGTAGGACTACTTTCCGCCCTACTCTCGACCATAGGTCTGTCATCTTCGGTGCCCTGTTCGGGATTGAGCAATTCTGAAAAGTGCTTGCTCCATCTGCGTAAGATCTCATTCTCTTTGGAAAGAAGTGTACCGTCTTTGGATTTAACTCCTTCAACGATATTCAACTTTTTTCCTCTGAGTTGGCGGACGGTCTGCCAGAACATCTTATTTGCAGATCTGTGGTCACGTTCCAATTTCTCGCCGAACTCCTTCCAAGACTGTTCTTTCGCTGTTTTCACAGCTAATTTGCAAGTTCTTCGCGCCTCAGTGTACCGATTTCGAGAATCGGAGTTCCCCAAGTGAATCCGCACCTTAAAGGCTCTCTTCTTCTCTCTGATGGCTTCTTGAACTCCGGGCGTTTTAAACCAAGCAGTTCTTTTCTCACCACCAGCCGCCACACCAAGCCGCTTCACTCACAAATATCTCCCGCAGAGGCAATAACCGCTGTTGAAAACAGTTACCATTCTTCCTCTATATTTGATGGAACAGTTGGAATTCGTTCAAACCTCTCAGATATTTGCCGCGCAAATGTCTCCCGTATCTCATCGTCCTGTAACTTCTCCCATCGTATGCGTGTAACCATCCTTGGTTTACGCTTTGGTAGGGGAGGCACTCTCTCGCTAAGATACAATTTGCACAGCACTAAGTGATGATCAGTTGACAGTTCGGCCCCTCTCAATACGCGAACATCACAAAAATTTTGATATTTTCTGAGGTCAAATAGGCGAACCCCACAGGCGGATCAGTAGAAATGCGGTGAAGTGGAGGGCTTGTTTTCGCACCATAACGTCGCCGAAATAGGAAGAAGAAAATGCATAACCCCAAAACAAGAACTACTTCCATGCTCTCAGTAGAAAAATCAATCCCATTTCCATTCAATTTCAATTTAATCTGTCAGTTCGGTGAGACCGAAAATAAGGATCAAGTTTCGATGCAATCTTATTCTTCAATCCGTATATGTAAACAGGGTATATCTTACCCGACTTATCCCCAATATGTTGTAGCATCTGGTTATACATATTGTATTTTTGATAGGTAAAATGTCGCTCTTTGTCCCTAGACCAGCGTTATATTACTGGTCATAGGTAAACCTTAAATACTCGTATGTAGGTACATGCAAGGGTTTTAGCGTAAACCATGGCAAGAAGATAAAGCAAGCACTGGGTTACGAACTGATTGTTACCCGACAAATCTCCATCCAAATACCAGATCGTCCAGGTATCCTATCAACAGTTCGTACACACATTATGTTAGATTATTATATATACTGTCAAATTCGTTACGTAATAGTATTGCAAATGGTTCCGTGGTTTTATTTTCAAAAAGGCTAAATCTATTTTCCACTTTCCTCTTTACCACCAAAAATCCATTTATGCGGCAATTTACGCATTCACTGGCAATTTCAGAAAGAAATTATTCCTTTCGAGAACTAATCAAAGTGATTTCTTTCCTCCACTTGCAAAATTACGAGAGCAGAAAATTCGCAACGGCTTTTTGAGATCACCGTGAATGCGCTTTTGGGCCTGCAAACGAACAAAAAAAGACGTAAAGTGGTGCTAACTCAAACACTTTGGTGATGAAACCAAATGTTTTACTGCTCTGCGGGCCCTTTGAACGGATAAAATCACAGAAGACATCCAAAGTACTTGGGAATGGCGCAAAATCCGTTTTATGTTCGCGCGCATCAAATGTACCACAACTGACAATAATATATGCATTTCGAAAAAAAGATACGAAAAACAATCATTCGAATGCGAAATCATGACAGCCGTCGTCATTCCTACCGACACACGAGTCTGACTTTAAAGGCGCGCGAGCGAGAATATTAGTCTTGTTATCGCCTATGCACTTATTGGAATCACCTCAGATAATTTGAGTAGGTATGTATTCCGAAATGACATAAATCGCACAGCCATTGGCTCTGGTGAAAATGCTTATTTCTAGTTTTTTTTTTTGTATTGCTGGGTGTCTTGCTTCCCATTTTCAAATAAAATGTTCAATTAGAAACCGTATGCACGGGTCGTTTTGGTGTCTTTCTCAAGTCAAATACCATCATCGTCTATCTACAGCAAGATCAGCCACAGCAGAGGCACATCATCAGCATCAGCATCAGCTTTAGAAATTCGGGAGGCTAACCCCACTCTAAATATACGAAACCAAAAAATGAGAGTTCGCTTCATGCTGCGCTTGAACGAATGAACGCTTCGACGGTATTCTGATTTGTTGCTGCATATGCTGTCGAGTGATCGCGGTACTGCTACTTCTGCTGCTGCTACTGCCGGCCTAGCATCATTGCGGATAAACTGAATTCCGACAACGAAGAGAGCTCTCCTAGAATAGGTCTCGTATATCATAGACGTTTTTAATGTATAACTCTTGGTCTATAACTAATTAATAATATTATTATTATTTTTGTAAGTTTCTTTTTGTTGGGGTAAATGATTTCTATGTAATTTTTTGGTTTCTTGGATGCGGTTGCTGTTGGAAGACGCGTTGTGCTGTAGCTCATTTTGATATCTTTTCCGCATCATGATCTTCGATGATAGACGCGGTTTAAGTGCATAAAATTGCTGACTATAAATAAGATTTAATGAATCATTTTGGTTTAGTTCAGTTGGAGTATTTTTGTTCTTGTTCTGTGATTATATCAGGAGGTTGCGGATGAACTCGGACGAAAAAATAGCTCAGGGATATCGTTGATTTTTCTTTACCGCTATTAAAAACAAACTTAATATAGAATTGTATTTCAAGTTTTTTTTTTTAAACCCAATCCTGCTATGGTAGGGATATTAATTTTATTGTAGAATGAAACTAGTCCCCAAAATTTCAAATGAAGGAGCACACATATTCGTATACACAGTGATGGATTTATAATGGGGCACCGGCCTAGGGCATCAGCCCAGAGAGGGCACCACCAATGAGATTACTTTTTTCCCTAGTTAGAATACTTTCCGTTATTAGACTCCTGATTAAAGTAGATGGGTGCCGTGTGACAAAAGAGTTACTGCTCATTTAGACCAACAGTGAGTTACTGCTCAACAATGACCGATGGTGGAACCGAACTCGATATAGCCAACAGGTTCGCCAAAGCAAAATCCGCGTTCGGTATGTTGTCCAAAATATGTCGTAGCAATGCAATCAGTTTGAACACCAAGATAAGACTGTTCCGCTCCAACGTTAAATCCGTGCTGTTATATGGATGCAGCACATGGAGAGTGACCACTGCTATCACCAGAAAGCTGCAAACGTTCGTTAATAGGTGCCTACGCAATATCTTAAGGATTTTCTGGCCCAATCGTATCTCTAAAAAATACCTTTACGAGACAATGGGTCAGGAACCAATGGGCACAGCCATCCAACGACGGAAGTGGTAGTGGATTGGTCACACATTCCGAAAGGGTAACAGTTCCATAGAGAACCATGTTATGCAATGGAACCCTTTAATTCAGGATGGCAGAAGACCTGGCGATCCGAAGAGAAAATGGTGCAGAACAGTCGAGAAGAAGGCACGGCAGTTGGGGAAAAGTTGGGGAGAACTCAGACACATTACCAGAAACCGTACAGGATGGCGCGTAGGCGTAGTAGAGGCCCTAGGACCCACAAGGGGATACAGGACATAAGTAAGTAAGTAAGTAAACCAACAATTCAGGTCCATTGTGCCCAATTATTTAACCCTAGAAACACTGTAGAAATGCTCCGCTGTTAGAACAACCCAGATAGTGATATGAATCTCAGGAGGTCCATCAGCTCAACATTACCCAAGACATCCATCTCCAAATTTGTGAGAGGTGACCCAATGCCGAATCAATGGAGGGAAAGTTACCTTCTCACTGTATACAAAGGGAAGGGTGATACGCGAAACTGTGATAACTACCGTTCGATCAAGCTGATGTCACACACCATGAAGATCGTTGAGCGGGTATTAGGTGGCCGACTGCGAAAAATAATGCGGCTATCTGATGATCAGTGCGGGTTTGTCTCGGTTAAATCAACCACAGATGCAATCCAAAGTATAAGGATCATAATGGAAAAACATCGTGATTCCTTAAGGGATTTGCATATTGTATTGGTTGACTTTGAAAAGGCATTCGACAGACAACCACGAGATCTGATATGGGTGGCGCTAAGACATCGAGGGGTTCCAGAAACCTATGTACAGATGATCATGGACATGTACGAAGGAGCAAAGACAAGAGTAAGATGCCCCGCTGGAGTAACCGAAGAGTTCCCAATCAAAGTCGGGGTGCACCAGGGAAGCGTCTTAAGTCCTTTGCTCTTTATTACAGTCCTTGATTATCTGCTTGAAGGTAAAGTGATGGACCCCAAGGTACATCAGTTATTCTTTGTTGACGATGGATCCATCATAAGTGTGGATCCTACATCCCTGCGACGAGCACTTGATGTGTGGGTGGACGCTCTGGAGGGAAATGGGTATCGCATTAGTTACAAAAAGACAGAATACTTGTGCTGCCCGTTCTCTGATCCACTCAGGCCTATTCCAGACATTTATTTGAATGGAACAGTGCTTCCCAAGTGCGAAAAGTTCAAATATCTGGGATCTATGATCAATAGCAAAGCAACTTGTGATGACGACATCAATCATCGTATAAGCGTAGGGTGGATGAGGTGGCGAGAAAATTCCGCTATCTTCTGTGACAGAAAAATGCCACCTAAGTTGAAAGGAAGGCTCTACACCGCAGTTGTACGTCCAGCGCTCACATACGGTTCACAATGTTGGACGATGTACAAAAAGTATGAGAGTAAATTAACGGCAGCTGAGATGAAGATGCTTCGCATGACAGCAGGAGTGACAAAGCTTGATCGAATAAGAAGTTCGAAGATCCGTGGAAGCTTTCACATCAAGGAAACCATCGTACAAAAAATAGAGCGCGACCGGCTCAGCTGGTATTGCCACGTCCAAAGAAGAGATCATTTGAACCCTGTTAAAAAGGCAATATCAGTGCACGTTCCAAAGACATCGCGAGATAGGAAAGGCAGGCCTATAAACTCCTGGATCACACAAATGTGACGACATCGGCATTTCATTGGCCTCAGTAACCGAGTGATCCGAAATCGGCAGGCCTGCCGATATTTTTTGAGGTCAAATAGGCGAACCCCACAGGCTGATCAGTAGAAATGCGGTGAAGTGATCCCTTGTTTTCGGATCATTACCTCGCTGATAAAAGGAAGAAGAAGAAAGAAGATCCAGCTCCGAGAAGAAGTAACTACCAAGAGTCCTCATTCTTCTGATGGATAGGGTAGGAAAATCACACAGCAGGTAACGAACAGATTCAATTTCTTCTTCGTCCCTGCAACTTCTACAACAGTCGTTTTACAGTCACAGCAAATCATTCCGCATGAATGCCAATCACACAGTGACCAGTAATTATGCTGAAAATGACCAGTGCATTATGACGACTAAGTTTCACCAGAGAGGTTGATCTCTTTTTGCTAAAGACTGGCCATAGCGCCCTGGCCGTTGCGCACGTGTCCAGATAAATTATTCCATTTATCCTTTGGATATATATATATATATATATATATATATATATATATATATATATATATATATATATATATCTAAAAATAAAAACGCAAAAACTATGGCACCGTTCACTATAGAAACCTAGGGCATGAAAAGTTAAATCCGGCGCTGAGTATACATGAACACAAAAGATCGATGCCAAAACCTACATTGAACTATATAAATTATTTTCGATCCTACAAATTCGCGATTGAAAAACAATATTTATCTTTTAAACACTTATTATCATATCTTTTAAGTACGATTACCTGCGAGTAAATATTAATACAAAGTTTGATTTTTGTAATTCCTCTACAACCACCCTCATGGGTGCATTCAGGGTCCATGAATGAAAGATGAAAGATTATACCATCCTGCATTCAATTGTTGTACCTTTCTGCGCATTACGTCACATGCGCGGAGCAAATATGAACGTTGCTTACTTATATCCTGTCACCCCTCAGGGGGCATAGGGCTTCTACAACGCCTGTGCGCCATGGTGTTCAGAATTGTGCAACGCTGGAGAAAGTTGCCCAGCTCATCCCCAAAGTCCGAAATTTCTTCTCAACTGTTCTGCGCCACGTGTCACTTGTATGCCCCGGTGTTCTGTCTAATTGGGTAAGCAGATTTCATTGCGTGGCATTATTGGCAATGGGACTTTCTTCACAAGGTGTGACCAATTCACTCACACTTTCTCCATCGTATGGCGATGTCAATAGGTTCCTGGTCCGTTCTCATATGGAGCTATTGGTTTGAGATGTGGTTAGGCCAGAAAATCCTAAGGATGTTGCCTAAGCATCTATTGACGAAAGACTGCAGCTTACGAATGACAGAGGAGCACATCTTCCACGTACTACTACCATACAGTAATACTTAATCGACATTTCAGCAGTCGCAGCTTGCTTTTGGTGCTGTAAACATTGTTTCTCCAGATAAATAGTATTTAAAAGGCAGCCTTCGCTTTGCGGATTCTGTTCTCCACATCAAGATCGGCGCCACCTTTGGCCGAGACAATATTTCATAGGTAAAGAAAGTGGTCAACTTTCTCGACCTACTGTTCAGCAATGTTTAATCGAACAGTGGTATGCATCTGCAAGGCTAAGGGCTTTTGTTTTGGCTTTATTTATCTTCATCCCCACTTTGTTTGCCTCAGTTTCCAGACTGTGGGCCATTTGTTGTAGGTCCAGTATTCTGCAAATGTCATCAGAGTAGTCCAGGTGCTTAAGATGAGATGTCATTGTCCACTGTATACCGCTGTAATTTGACATTAGGGCTGCAAGGAGAACATCACTGATCACCAGTAGAAACGGTAATGGTGAAAGAATACACAAGATTCTTTCTTAACCTTAACCATTATAAGGAAGTAACAATTTCCTTACATTGTTTATTAATGATCCTGTTAGCTCGACTACCATAGATTCTGGAATATCTACATCAGAGGCCGGACATTCACAAAGATAATGCTCCGCGGTGTCGTCGCTCTCTCCACAAGCGTCGCAGATTGTAGTGTCACTTAAGCCCAGCACGTTAGGGTGCTTGGCAAAAGCAAAGTGGCCTGTCAAGATGATGTCTACAGTCTTTTCTGCTGAGAGACAGCAAGAATGCCACTGACTTCTTACATTCGTTTAGTCAACCTGCAACCTGGAGAGTAATGTCACACACAATTGTGCTCGTGAAAGACCCAATCCTCCATGGAAGCCCTAGCCGAGGACGCAGGGAGATCCAACGCGGGTTCGGGACCTGAGGAAGCCTCCTCTGAGCCTTGTCTAGCAATCTCATCGGAGATCTCGTTCCCCAAGATACCAGTGTGACCTGGGACCCTGAGACAGAGAATTCAGCCTTGCGACCGAGTTCAAAGAGTTTTTGGTTTCACCAACTATTTTGGAAGTGGTTAAAGTGTTAAGCACTGGCTGAGTCAGACCGGTCAGAATCCTCCTTCTCGTTAAGAGCACCCTTAGTCGCTGTATGTGAATTCTTCTGGCTAAGTCGATTACCTTGCATAATCTGTATAGTTCGGCATTGTATTTTATCCTCCACTCACCGTCTATGCAGACGGTACCAAAGATCACTCGAAGAACTTTTAACTCAAAGTAACCAAAGGCATCCTCATCCGATTTTGGCAAAGGCCATGCCTCTGCGCCATACAACAGGACAAAGTCCTTTACTAACTCAACATTATATCTGTCTTCTATGTTCTATTTACATTGGAATTATGCACATAAAAGCGTATCTGAAAGTTAATACTTCTCCCAATTACTCCTAATGATTTCAATATAATAATTATTGAGTGCATACCATAAGGAATCCTCGCAATTGGCTCGTGGAAATATGGGCCACGCAAGCATCCTAAACGGCCATAACACTATTCCTAGTAATTTGGACTAGATTGTCCCCTATTTGGACTTTAACGTCAAGTATAATACCAGGATTCCTAGCAGAAGTGCTTGGGAATCGAGAAAAATTCTGAACGAATCTGCGATAGAGATTTACACAGATGGATCCAAGAGAGGGTTTGGAACAGGTGCGGGAGCTTACTCCAGTGCAGTGGATATCTGTATTACCACACAACTGCCGGATCACTGTAGTGTATTTCAAGCAGAAGTCACAGCAGTCCGTGAAGCCGCGACCTGGCCTACAATTAACTCGATAGAGTGCAGCGCTATTGTTTTATAAATAGGTAAGCAAACTGCAATACAAGCCTTGGTATCGCCAATAATTCGATCCAAGTTGGTAAAGCAATGCCGCGGATCTCTTAACGAGATCGCTGTCAGGTGCGACGTATCCCTCTGCTGGGTTCCAAGTCACAGGGATATTCCAGACAATTGCAATGGCAATGGTGCAGTGGGTAGTGTGTTTGCACGTTAACGGATGTGTGCAGGTTCAAGCCCCAGCGGGGAACAGCAATCATCAGCCACCCGAGTATAAAGGAAAACGAATTATATCAATGTTTTTCCGACCACTGCACCAAAGAAAGGTTCCTGTCTGGTAGTACAATGGACCGGAGAGTCTGAGTGCTCTGGGATTTAGGTTTCCCTTTTTATGAGGCTGCAGACCAGAGCCCCCTGACAATAGGGGGGAACTTTCAGCACCTATTAAATCGATAAAATTCCAATTAGATACCGCAGCCATTAAAATGGCAAACAATGGGTGGAACAATATTAGTACACGTCTCTCTTCTAAACAAATCTGACCAGAGTTGGAATCTAGGAAAACCCGCAAACTTATTTCCGTTAATAGGACAAATCTAAGAAATATAATTGGAGCCCTCATGGGGCATTGTCTGGTAGGCAGACATGCCAGAAGACTTAATGCTTCCTGCAGCGATTTCTGTAGAAGCTGCAGAGAAGAGCAAGAGGAGGAAAACCATGATACACCTTCTGGGTACCTGTCCTGCCCTATCGATCTTGAGAAGGAAACCCCTAGGGGAATACTTCTTCGAAGATCTTAACGATCTGGCTAGACTTGACTTAAGCAAAATAAAAAGTTCGTATCCGGGTCAAACGGGTTTAATGTCTAAGGGTGAATCATACTTTTTCGGCATGGGATCGCACCGAAACCGGTTGCCCTGCCTCCTGTCCCATTCTCTTGGGAATTCTCCATGTAGGTACCCGGTGCTGGTAGTCCGGTTTTCCTCCATAGTGGTATCACAATGGACCTTCTTTTGGTATAAGTGTGTCCCTGCTGAAGGGGGACAGCCACCCAACCCAACCCAACCAACCAAGTTCATACCATTTTGCAGATGGCAAGAAGCAAGCACAGTTTCAGCACGAAATAAACCATATTTTGGAAGGAGTTAGATGTGGAAACTATAACCACACCACAAGGCACAACGAAAATTGCTCGTTAATCCAGACCCAGATTGTTTTGTTTTCGTCGTGCGAGCTATATGGATAATGTGTGATAATAAAACGCGGCTTTAGATGACAAACGTAGGAGAGACAAGGAATGTTATTTCACTAAAAACTAAAATTAAAGTTCTAGATACTCTCTTCTCTATTACTGGGGCCGCATTGAGTGGTACGAATTTTAATTTGAGTAAATCAGCGATTAGAACGATAAAGCAAAATTAAGGCAAAATTAGAGCGAATGTTACTGCACGTTTTTCGATCAGCCTCAAGAAGTCTCATGCACGAGAACAGTAATAGCATTCGGCAAAAAGATATTCGCCTTTCAACGCCTTTCTGCTAATGATGAAACAGCAAAAGCTTTTCTAGCATACGTGAGCCAAATTATCCAAGACGGTCACTGATCAGATCTTGGTGAGACTGCGTGTTTTGGAAGAAAATGCCAGATCGTACATACAGCCTGGAAGGAAACGTGCATGTTCATAGCTTTCGGCCAGGAAATTGCTCAAAACATGACCAGAAGTTTGAAGTTTCAGCGAAATCTCCAAGAAATGTTAGCACCATATCTTTTCATACGATAGAAATAATATAGCAAGCCAAGAAGCAATCGCTTATTACCGAATTTATCATTAATAGAAAACGCTCAGCCATGTCCCCAAAGCAATAGATTTTAATAAGGGATGCCAAGGACTTTCTTTGTTTTGTTTTCCTTTTTTTTTTTAAAGGGTAGATATAATATTAATTTATATTTCTGTCAATTTTCAGTCTTCTTATTCAATAAATTGTAAGAAATAAAATGGATTTGGTTGCATTTTGAGTTTTCTGGAACCTAACCCTCTCCTTTATGTCGATTTCAAGTATCAATCAACGCGATTTCATTTTACACACTGTTTTTTAGGGTTTTCGAGGGTTACCTGTAGTAATATTTGTATACCCAAAGCCTAAAACGTTTTACTTTGTGGTTGGTTGTTGATGTACTAATGATTCCCAAACCCGATAATCCGCCAAATGTAGTGTCATCGTGCAGACCTATCTGACTATTGCCAATGATATCAAAAGTGTTTGAGAAAATGCTCACGAAAAGTTTAAATAGGATGATAGGAAGAAAAAGCTGATTCCGAACCATCAGTTTGGTTTTCGAAGGCAGCACTCTACAATACAACAGGTACACAGAATAAGCATTAGAAGAAAGGAAGGTCTGCTCTGCTCGGATGTATTCTTAGATGTGGCGCAGGCCTTTGATGAAGTGTGACACAAAGGACTTATCTATAAACTGAAATGTATGCTTCCATTCTTAAATCTTATCTAGATTGAAGGCATTTTAGAATAAAACAACAGAATACTTACTCAAAATTAAGATAAATAAAGGCCGGCGTACCACAAGAGAGTGTACTGGGCCCAATATTATATTTATTCTACTCTAGTCATATTCCGGAACTAGAAAACCATACTATGGCAACATTTACAGATGGTAGAAGCAGCAGTGAAGATTCCACAGAAGAACTCCAAACAGGCATAAATAAAATCTGTGGATGGACTAAAAAGTGGAGAATCAAATTAAATAATTTTCCCAACAAAATGGCTGAACATATACCAATCATTAAAAAAAGAAATATTTGGCGCAACAGCTCTTTAAGTGTCAGGGCCTAGCTTCTCGCAACCACTCATGTTGTGTGCGTTATATTTTTCACACGAATGGAAAGGACCTACAGTTTAGTGCCTTATCCGAACGGCAATTTGTTTTGAGAAGCTTTTTCGAGACAACAATACTCTCGGATGTTTATCAGACGTTCGCGAAAGGTGGTACGGTGAAAAAACATTTTAGTGTTTTCTGGGATTCGAGCTTGGGACCTCACGCGCAATGATCCGACACACTAACCACTTACGCCACGGAGCCCACACTACGAGTATATAAACCAGAAAATTATTCCATATGGTAATACAGCGAAATCTTTAAATACAATACAAAGCTGCGATGGTAAGAGCACGTAAAAAAGAAAAAAGAAGAGAAATAAAATATAGTCGTAGTTTTCTGGCTATATTTTATTTCTCTTCTTTTCTGGCTGGTGGGCAAAATCGCATCATCACCTCCTCGCGGTGCCCGCTGGATAGCTATATGATAGTGAACTAACGATGAGCGTATACTGAGTCTGACGATATATGTGCAGCTGAACACTCAGACGTGCGTAAGCACATCAGCGCATATGTCTAACCGGACGAGGCATCTCTTGTTGACCTGATCGGCTGAAATCTGCGTCTCAGAAGTTTAGCAAGAGGTCCTCAGAAGGAGGACGTGCGGCGGATGAATTCTCTCGATGGACTCAACGGTGACGTCTACAGACCAGCGGATACCTTACCAGAGCTACTTCAACATATTTGGAGCTGAGGTCTGTAAGGATTTTCAATACTACGTCAGGGTATTGAAAAAGAGATGGCGGCGGATGAACTCTTAATGGGCAACGGCAGCGCTCATATCCCCGAAGTGGGTTACTGATATCGGTGTATCCGGCCTCTTGTCCTAGGGGTACAAAAAAAGGATCTGGCCCTCCAGGTTGGGGGTTGTGCCGTCGGGTTAACTTCCCTACCACGTAAAAAACCTTTGGTTACGAAGCAACCAACAGCCTCGGATACGGATGATCTTACTGTTGACGACCCATGCAAACGTAAAAAGGACAACGATCTTCGTGTCTGCACATGGAATGTTAGGTCCCTCTACAAACCACGTGCAGCCGAACAACTTGCGGAGGCCCTAGAGTGTCTCAAAGCAGACATTAGCGCCATGCAAGAAGTGCGATGGGCCGGGCAAAAGGAGTATGAAAAACTGCGACATCTACTACGACGATCGCTACAGACAACAAGGACAGCGTCTATTCGGGTGCAGATTTGTCATTGAAGGTAGACTTAGGCAAGAAGTCTTGAGTTTCCGGCATGTGAACGAGCACCTCATGACTATCCGTATCAAGGCTAAATTTGCCAACATTAGCCTAATATGCGTTCACGTCCCTCACGAGGAGAAGGACGACGCGACAAAGGATGACTTCTACCAGCTCTTGGACAAGACGTATGAGCAATGCTCTACCCACGACGTTAAAATTATCCTAGGCGACTTTAACGCAAAGCTAGAAAGAGAGGAAGTCTTTAGTAGCGTGGTCGTAAAGCACAGCCTGCACGACAACACATCCGGCAACGGACTCAGGCTAATCGACTTTGCGGTGGGGCGAAACTTTGTCGTAGCTAGTACGCGGTTCCCACGTCTCGATATTCACAAAGGAACATGGCTCTCTTTTGATCGAAAAACTGTCAACCAAATCGATCACATTGCGATCGACGCAAGGCACTCTTCCAGTATTCTGGGTGTCCGGGCTTTCCGAGGAGCCAACGTGGACTCGGATCACTACCTAGTTGTAGCCAAGGTACGGATGCGGATATCCACAACGGAGCGAAATCAACGAAATGCTGTGAGGAAATTTGACGTCGAAAAGCTACAATCGCAAGAGACCGCCAGAACCTTTGCCGATCGTGTTTCTTCTTATCTCAATCTAAGTCCTATGCCGCCAGCAGCAAATGCGGAAGACCAGTGGCAGCGTTGCCAACAAGCCATCAGAGATGCCGCCTCTGATGTACTGGGTTTCTCTCGCCCACCACAACGAAACCCCTGGTTTGATGAGGAATGCCGGCAAGCACATGCAGCAAAACAAGAGGCGTTCAAAGCGGAGCTGCATAGAAGGACTAGAGCTGCTTACGAGCTCTACGTGCGCAGGAGAAAAGAGGAACATCGACTCCTCAGAAATAAGAAAAAAGAGCATGAGAAGCGCTCGATCGAGGAGATTGAGAGACTTTATTGCAGGAATAATGTTCGAAAATTTTACCAAAGGGTAAAATGAACAAGCCAGGGTTTCAAAGCCAGATCAGAAACCTGCAGGGACAAAATTGGCAACATAGTAGTAGAATCGCAGTCGGTGCTGAGGATATGGAAGGAACACTTCTGCAGACTGTTAAACGGCGATGATGATCAATATTCCGCTATCAGGCAGAATGAGCCATTCAACAGTGACGATGGCAGTCAAAATTCCCGTCAACCCGATCAGAATGAAGTGAGGATAGCGATATCTAAACTCAAATCCAACAAAGCTGCTGGAGCCGACGGCCTTGCCGCTGAACTTTTCAAGGCAGGAGGAGATGAGTTGGTAAGGAGCATGCACCAGCTCATCTGTAAAATCTGGTCGGACGAAAGTATGCCCGATGAATGGAACCTCAGCATCGCTTGCCCGATCCTGAAGAAAGGAGACCGTCTGAACTGCGCCAACTACAGAGGTATAAGTCTCCTAAATATCGCATATAAGATCCTGTATACCATACTATGTGAACGCCTAAAACCGATCGTCAACAACCTGATAGGTCCTTCTCAGTGCGGTTTCAGGCCTGGAAAGTCCACCATTGACCAAATATTCACACCGATACGCACCACTTTTTCATCGATTTCAAAGTTGCCTATGATAGCGTGTATAGAGACGAGTTATACAGAGCCATGTCTAGTCTTGGCATACCTGCCAAGCTCGTCCGTTTGTGCAGAATGACGATGGAGAACTCTCGCTGCTCCATCAAAGTCGGTAAGAACATCACCGAACCGTTCGATGTCAGGAAAGGTCTTAGACAAGGCGACGCGCTATCATGCGATCTCTTCAACATAGTACTTGAGAGAATTGTACGAAACTCACAAGCCAACCCCGGAGGTACAATCTTCTTCAAGTCTGTACAACTACTCGCTTATGCCGATGACATTGACATAATCGGAAGAACTCAGCGGGCCGTAAATGGGGCATTTACAAGCATTGAGAACGAGGCAGCAAAGATGGGTCTAGTGGTCAATGAAAGCAAAACAAAATATATGCTGTCTACAAAAAAGGACATCCAACATCGGCGTCTTGGACAGAACGCCACAATAGACAGATACAATTTTGAGGCAGTAAAGGATTTTGTCTACCTAGGCTCTATGGTCAGCTCCGCAAATGACATCAGTGGAGAAATCACACGAAGAATTACTCTTGGCAATCGTTGTTTCTATGGGCTAAAACGGCAATTGAGTAGCAAAGCCCTATGTCAAACTACTAAGGTAACTCTTTATAAGACATTAATCATCCCAGTCCTGCTGTATGGCGCAGAGGCATGGGCTTTGATAAACCCGGATGAGGATGCCCGTGGTTATTTCGAGAGAAAAGTTCTTCGAGCGATCTTTGGTCCCGTCTGCATAGACGGTGAGTGGAGGAGAAGGTACAATGCCGAACTATATGGCCTGTACAAGGACATCGACTTAGCCAGAAGAGTTCACATACAGCGACTAAGATGGCTGGGTCATTCAGAGCGGATGGAGCCCAACGTTCCCGCTAAGCAAGTCTTCGAATCCACCCCGGACCGACGGCGCAGTAGAAGACGACCTCGCGGTAGGTAGCGCAAACAAGTGGAGGGGGACCTCAACCAACTTGGCGTGCGCAACTGGAGGCAGCTGGCTCTTAACCGTGCTGGCTGGAGAGGTTTGTTGGTTGAGGCCCAGGTCCACCTCGGACTGTAGCGCCATCTAAGTAAGTAAGTAGTAGTTTTCTGGCTAATAGAAAAAAACTCAACCTTATGAATTGAAAATAAAGTGCTTTTATACAATCAAATTCTGAAACCAAATGGACATATGGAATCCAACTATGTGGTTGTACCAAAAAGACAAACGAAAACATAATACAACGATTCCAAAATAAGGTGCTCAGAAATATAGTGATGTAGTTATATCTGCATGTAATGTTCATATTCATGGTGCAACCGTGCATACACTACTGCTATAAGGAACAGACGTAGCGACGGGATCAATAAGCACTGTCGCCAAAATAACATTAAGCTAATCGATGATGTAGTACGCAGAATATATACGAGTATAACATGGCTAGATGAAAATTTACCCAACGAATAGAACTTTGGGATCGTCTGCTCTCAACATTGCATGCTAGATACTGTGAGAACGCTTGAAGCTATTCATCCGTAATCTGATTGGTCGTTATCCGTGTGGTCTTATTAGAGAAAGATCCTCCAAATATCCATCACCTTTTCAGACACCTATGTACATAAGTATATTAAAACCAAGGATTGCATGATAACTCACCTCTATCTCAGCAGTTGTTAAAAAATTAATTACTCTTGCAAATAGATGTTTCTTTTAAGGTACCTAGGTTATTGAGAGCCAAGGAATTTTAAGAGTAACCTGCCAGCTTTTGGACCCTGAGACTTCTGGACAGATGCAGTGTGTTCCAAGCAGAGGTTCTAGCTGTACTTAAAGCTGCAGAATTACTTGAAATGGGATCAATATCTGACAACTATAACGACATCTACATTGACAGTCAGACTGCGCTAAGACCGCTTAACCAAATCTGAGATAGTCAGGAATTGCCGCACAATGCATAGGGCATTATGTACGCAGAACCGAGTCAGATTATGTTGGGTACCTGGACACTGCGGTATTGAATGCAACGAGAAAGCCGACGCCCTGGCCAAAAGCACACCTTTAGCTACTACTTTAAAAACATATACTAATTTATATGTTAATTTAATTAGTTAGTTAGGAGCGGAGTTCCCACATAGTGACATAATTGGTAGTATTAAACCACCAGGGTGTGTGGCGAGGGAATTATTCGTCCTAGAATCATCGACATGGCTTATAGAAGATGGTCAAACGTAGACGGTCGAAGGGTGTCTAAGGCCTTGTAGCCTGTGTTAGACAGCCGAAAATCGGGGGAGATAATAAAATAGAAAGATCACGGCTAAGAACAGCGATAGGAGTACTCTGGCCACTGCCTCCTATGGAAGCATGCTATGAGACTAGGATTATCCAACACGGATGTTTGTAGGTAGGTACTGCAATGTTTCAGAGGACATAACACATATAGGTACACTCTGTGAGTGCCAAGGCATTACCAGGACAAGGCTAAAGCACCTTGGAAGATACTTCTTCGATAACCTAGAAGATGTGAGGTCCTTCAACTACAACAAGGACCTTTTCAAATTCTATACGGACATTAATTGTATGAGAGAATTGGTTTAAGTCTTTTGCCGTAAAGGTTCCCTAGGCATCGCGATGGGCCACTTTGGTGCCTAGTGTTTTATGATAACCTCATAGCCCTACTCAACCTAACCTAACCTAACCTGCCAGCCTTTATATAAATTATTTTGGGCTGTTTCCAAAGAAAACTTACTCACTTACTCAAAGGAATGCCAGACCCAAATTGTAAATTTTTAAAGAAAACGGCATTTAGCGAACTTCTAACAACAATCCAAGATAGGAAAGTTTCTTAAACACAGTCTTTCGGATAGGGCATAAAATTGTAGGTCCCTTCCAGACATGAATGGTTGTGAGAAGCTATGGCATGGGCCATACATGGCCTTGTTGCGCCCAAAACATTTAATATATTTATATGTATTTATAATGAAAAAGGAATGACTCCCAAGTCGTGAAATTATTTTCAGCAAAGGAAATATGTACAAAAATTGTTGTGCCCTTTCAAAATTCCTTCAGATTTGTCGTATATTTTTTCTTTCTTATGAGTTTTATGATCCTTGACGAAATGATATTTTCTCAACTGTTGCACATTTGTTGCAAATTGCTGAAAATCAAAGAGGCGGTGGAAATGAATTCTAAATTGAGCGAAATACTTTTTATATCTTCATAGTCATTATTACGCATCCAGCGATTCGAGGATTGTCTGCCAGGTCTGTTGCATTTTTAATTAAGAATTGGAGAACTCCATTTCAACCGTGTGGGTGAGTATACGTTTTTTTTGAAACGGTAAGACATTTAATTTATTAACGAAAAACACAAGTGGCGACGTCGTCTGTCAGCGATTGTTGCGCTTTTTTTGGTAATTTAAAGTATATTAAATACATATTGCAATTCGGGGTGGTACGAAAATAATAAAAGGGTCAGAAAAATGCAGCTAATGTTAGTACACATATAATTATGTACATATATACACATGCATATGTATGCATTGGGATTCTTTTGAACGTGTGGAATAATTTTAAATAAAAGTACACGGGGTATGTCTCGAAGGATATTCACCCCGATTACCGTTGGCGTTCTACGCTTTTCGACGATTGTCGTTTTATTCATAGTTACGACCTGCTGACCGTTAAACGTCACTAAGCATTGTTTTTGTCATGTGGAATAATATTACAACTACAATTTTTCATAATTTAAAATAAAAAAAAGTAAAATTCATGAAAAAAAAATAACACTGAGCTACTCGTATATGTAATACTCCTTTGTCATCTATGTATGTATATCAAAGATGGCAGATGGTATTTCATATCACCCAGTGTAATGTTCAAAAGCAAGATTTTTTTTATATATGCGAGTATGTCATTTTCCCCCTCCTTATTGTCAGGTCCTTCTTCTCGAATGCAGTTTGGTTCTTCTTGCAATGTTCTTCTGAGGTGTGGGTTTATTCCTTATGGGCAGAAATGATTTCCTTTGGATCGCCAACCGGATCTACTGGAAAATGAAATTGAACTTCTGAAACATTGGATGAGTCTTCCTACTTGGCTTTTGATTACAAATGATGGCAGCCACGACTACTTCGGGCTGAGCTTTTTAATTTTCACTTTATAATATCTTATTCATGTTGTAAAAACCGCAAAATATAAAACTGAAAATAAAAGAATAAACGTAATAAGCGTAATAAAATCAAAAAATCCGTAGTTGTTGAAAATGATTTGTAATGTAGCTTGCAAACAGATTTCTATTCCAAATAAAAGCCGTAAACGCTAAAAAGTAGATGCTAATTTTTTATTTTATTGATTTTTGTCTCTATATATGTACATACATATTGTAGTACTGCATTACCAACTACCATGGTGTGGCAATACAAGCCATCTGTCAAAGCTGCCATCATGCAGATCAATTTGTTCCACATTTCACATTTCATTATTCACCCCTAGTGACGTCTAGCATGTTCGAAAATGTTCTAGAGGTTCTTGTATTTGTATTTGGTATAAATACAGCAAACACCAGCACAGTCGAGACAGTCGATAGAGGTGAAAATAGCGATAAACAAGTGCGATTGCACACTTATTAAGTGTGATTAAAAGTGAACTTGTAGAGACAGTTTACGTTGAGATTAATAAAGAATAAAGTGATTTGATTATTTAGAAGTATAACAAACGTGAAGTTTTTGGTTGTTTATAAATAAACAGTTTAAATACACAGAAGACGGTTTTATTATAACGAACCCCAGCAAGAATATTACAATATATACATACTTAGGTAACAGCCACATAGCGGAGCCCTGAACACCTGCATGTAAGGCCGTTTTTGCACTGTATTATGAGTACATGTCGTTTTTGAGATTTAAAAAATTAGTACAGTAAATTTCTCAAAAAAACACGGCTATTATTATAACATTAATAATACCATATATTGCAGAAAAACCTTTGAATTTGGAATTTTTTTTATAAATGAAATCTTTTTGCGACTTTTTTACAACTTCTCAGCTGTAACCCTGCTTACGGCAGGCGACGAAATGTGTTGTACTGAGAATACGCTTTTACTGCTTGGACACAATGGTGTCACTGTCCCTGTCGTACGTCGCCTTCATCTGTCAATCGCGTCGCATGGCGTATGGCTCTTAAAAAATGCGTCCACAATGAAGCCGTATACTTATGCCATTAAAATATCAACTGGATTAAAAATGTGTTAAAATAAATTCAAATACTTACTGTCGCTATTGAAATACAAACGGCCACAAAGTTTACTCTCATTTCCATATACACACTGTCCAAACAAAATTTTGTAACTTTGTCGTTCAAACCTGGTCAGAGTATTCTCAAGACTCAAACTTCTCCAATGATTTCATTACACAAAAGAACGAATTCTTCAAGTCCAGCTCAACTCATTATCTGTGTTGGCCTCCGCATTGAACAGCACATTACACTTACAGAATTCAAAGCAAGCCTTTGTAAAGCTGAAGGGAAAACACCGGGTAGAGATCGGATTTCATACCCAATGCTGACAAATTTACCTCCTGAAACCAGGACTCGTCTCATTCAACTGTACAATAACGTGCTAGACACTGGAATAATTCCTCAAAACCTCAAACTTGCCCCCAATCCAGCCAATTCCAAAACCAAATAAGGAAAAGAGCACAATTGACGGGTAACGTACAAATTGGCTTCTCCTCTGTATAGCCAAATTATTGGAAAAAATTGTGGCAAAACGTTTACTTTGGTTTACCGAAACTAAGAATCTTATAAGATTTAACCAGGTAGAATTTAAACCAAACAGAGGATGTGCTGATACTTTACTTTACATAGATTTCATTATCTCTAATGCATTCCATACTTCCGCCAAAAGCCATGTCTCCATTTTATCTCTTGACTTCGAAAAAACTTTCGACCAGATCGAGGTACATATCATTTTAAATAAGCTTAGAGATCATATCAAATCATTTTTTGTCTAATAGAAAACTCTGTGTCAAACTAAACAATTCTTTTTCCAATTCATTTCCGCTGCACAATGGTTTTCCTCAAGAATCGCCATTGCCTGTAATCCCATTTTCCATTTCTTTCGATGACATAAGCAAAATGTTATCAATCCGGATCATTGCCTTTATGCGGATGGTGTATACATTCTGTGCAAAAACAATGATTTAGATAAAAACAAAGGATACTTTGTACTTTGAAGCCGGCCTTCCCACCATCGAGGATAGAAGAGACGCAGTGATTTCTTAACTGAATGCAAAACTGTCCTTTTTCAGCGAGGTTATGATCCGAAACTAAGGGATCACAACCCTCCCATTTCTCCGCATTTCTACTGATTCGCCTGTGGGGTTCACCTATTTGACCTCAGGAAAATATTGGCAGGCCTGCTGATATTGGATCACTCGGTTACTGAGGCCAATAAAATGCCGCTGTCGTCGAATTTGTCTGATCCAGGCGTTTATAGGTCTGCCTTTCCTACATCGCGATGTCTTTGGAACGTGTATTGATATTGCCTTTTTAACAGGGTTTAAATGTTCTCTTCTCTGAACGTGGCAATACCATGCTGAGCCGGTCGCGCTCTTTCCTTTGTATAATACTATGGTTTCCTTGACGTGAACAACAATACTCCATTAGTTGCTGAAATAAGAAACCTTCTTCTAATACTCGTAACAAAACCAAAATCATGTGGATTCCAGGACATTGTGGCATCAAAGGAAATGAGTTGGCTGACGAAGTTGATACATACGCAAACAAAGCACCAGTATATACATTTGAAGCGTTTAGTAAGTCCGACCTGCTTACTTATATACACCAGTCGCTCAATCAACTCCTACAGGACAGATAGAACTCCTACAACGATTGACATACTATACTATATTATAGTAGTCTATGTATATATAATATGGACTGCTAGTAGCCAACTTCGCGTTGATTCAAACATTAGCGCTACCGCTGCTGGTTCGGAGCGGAAAAAAATGGAAACTCACACTTGTTTGAGATTTCGTTGGATGCAGTTAGGTGCGAAAAAACAGTGTTTTATTTTATTATTGCGATTAAATAAAGATTAAAAATTAAAAATGAAGCGTTGTATAATTGGTTGCGATTTACAATATGAATCAGTTTTCTTTGAAAGGGAAAACATCTTTTTTCATAGGAAAGATTTTCTATCAAAATGCATGAGGCAGGAAATTCATTTTGTTTTTGCTCCTATTTAGATTGCTCAGGAAAAATTAATTCAATGAGGATTGGCTTACTAAATAACGGATACCCGGACGTCCTTTTTTGTGTAATTAGACAATATTTCGACGAATGGGTTCAAAAGGGTTGTTAATTACATCTATTTGTTGTGAAACTTTGGCGATTGTGTGTTGGTTATTAGAGGGCACATTTCCACGGGTTTTTCCTAGTTTTATGATGTTTCCGGAAGTGCCCGACGAATGAGAGTAAATGATTTTTGATGAATGCCACCCTTTTCTCTCTCTTAAAATCTACCTGTCTCGCTGGATATGATGATAAATTAAGATTTGGCTTTTCCTTGTTTCAGACATATGATAATAGCTTGCTAAAAAGTTTGTCAGGTCGAAAAATTATAGGAAGTATCCTGTAGATCTACGATTATTCGCATTGACTCTACACTTTTGCAGCCCGCGAGCCTACCGTTATATAAGGTCTTTATTCAAAAAGAATTTACCTGCACCACGTACCCTTAGATCGTGGTATTCTTAATATTAGATAATATTTCCAAAAAGACAAATGGTAAACATCATACAAAATTGATTCCCAATAAATATACGAATATTTTGCAGTTTATGGGGCAATAAAAAGCACATGCAACGACTTTTTATTCAAATTTTGTTGTTTCTATCTATCGGAACTAGCCAAAATTTCAAAGTGACATCTGTTGCAAACAATACCCCAACAGTTTAAATTTCAACCGTTTTGCTTAGCAAATCCACACAAACCCAAGAGGTGTCTCTACCATTCTATGGAGAAATTCAATATGGTTGGCAATTTAATTCCACATTTTTCCGCTCTGGACTAAGAGGGCTAGTTATGTTGGCGTCATTTTTTGGGCAGAGATTGTATGAAACTGACATTTCTTTAGCAGTCCATACATAGTATGTCAATGCCTACAATCATCATTACAAAAAAATAAACCCTGACAGATTGCATCCATTTTACCCGCCAAACATCTTAAAATGTAAAATAACCAACTTTAGCAGCGTTTTGTTTACACCGTGATCTGAACTAGTTCATCTCAAAATAAAAAAACCTTCCTGGTTCACCTAGAAATTTCATTTTCACAAGTTGGTAGCAGCAGCTATCACACTGACGTTTAATATGAATTAAAAATGGTGGAAAAATAGCAATCGAAGTGAGAAAAGTGCTAATATTTTTATATTTGCTTAATAATTAAGTGTTTTTAGATACTTATGTCAGAAAGTGAGGATACAACAATTAACTATGATTTACTTCTGGCTTTCAGCAGAGCTGCCAAGCTTTACATATAATTTTTTTTTTTTGAAAAAGTCATCTAGTTGTGAGAAATTGTGGTTTACGAAAATTGAACGAGCTCAAGTGCTGGTTCAATTGTTGTTTTGCGTCCTGTGTAAAAATATGAACTGAACCAGTTCACGGGGAAAACAAAACGCGGCTAATATTTTACATGGTTTCACTAATTCAATAAATTTTTCTGTTTGCTTCTTCTCCATTGCCTTCTACTTGTCAGCCTTGTCGCGCGACAAAAATTATAAGTTCACCAACTCACGCGACGACGTCAGCAACTCATTGTCTTCATTTCTATTCATTTGTGTGTATTTTAACTTATGGCAGGACGTACGGCAGCGACACAATTGTGTTCCAGCTACTTTCAATAAAGAGTAAAACTCTACAAACGCGTAAATTGATAAAAAAAAAATTACAGCGACATCTAGCACTTACTAGAAGAAGAATCTTTCTTGGAATAAAATTCCACATGCACCGCGCAATCAGCTGTGCTTGACGTTTCCGACAAATAAGAAAAAAATCCGATGGCTCCAAAAGTGGTGGGTGGCGATTTGAAACAAAAATAAACACCGTGGGTGATTATTTTTAAACATTTTATATTTGCCACAAAATCCAAAGTGTCCCTCTCTTCGTTTTGACAATTTGCATATTTGATAGTTTTTTTTTGTTTAATCAAACGATAATTCACAGATCGCTTACGGTGTGAAAAATACGTTTAGCTCTTCCCAGACCAGTGGTGCACTATTGAACCTTTGCCGGGAAATGATCAAAGAATGCTAAATCTAACGGAGTAATTTTAGAACACGATTTGTTTAATTGAAAATTTGACAAAATTTTGCACCTCTTTGAAGTAATATCGAAAGGGAATTATGTAATTGCGACTTGATATCATTTTTTAGTTTTGTTTATCAGTTTAGTTAGCGTTTTCGTTTTGTTTAAATAAATTTATTGTTAAATAATAAAAACCACAAAAATGAGTATAATACTGTTTGTGACGGCAGCAGCGCATTTATTTTACACACCATTCACCAAAGTTGAGGAGAGCTTCAATCTCCAGGCGATGCATGATATTCTCTACTTGAGGCACAATTTTTCGCAGGTATTTGGTGCAAATAAATATTAAAATTGTGCATAGTATAGCTGAAACTCTTTATATGTAGTATGACCATCACGAGTTCCCCGGGGTTGTGCCACGAACATTTATTGGTCCGCTGTTTGTGTCGATCGTCTCGTCGCCATTTGTGCTGCTTTTTGAGGCGCTGGAAATACACAAATTCTGGACACAATATGTAGGTAAACATTATATATCTTGTTTTCGCTGAGAAGCCATGTAAATTAAATTTATTACTTTGTACGACAGTTCGGCTGGTCTTAGCGGGAACAATTGCAGTATCATGGAACGACTTGAGGAAAGTGATTACCAAGCAATTTGGATTGATGGTTTCGGTTTGGTTCACTCTGATAACCATATCACAGTTCCACTTCGTGTTCTACATGAGTCGAACTCTTCCGAACATTATGGCTTTGCCACTGGGTAAGATAAGGGTTTAAACTTGAAGCATTTTACAATGATTTGTTTTCTTGGCAGTACTCTCAGCAATATCATCTTGGATGAAGGGTCATAATAAATATTTTATAATTTATTCGGGTCTGGCGATTGTTGTATTTCGATCCGAGCTTGCTTTGTTTCTGGGGTTGCTCTTGGCATTTGACTTAAGTGTAAGAAAAATCACCATAAACGAGTAAGTATCAATTGTACCATATTGAGTGCTAAATTTATTTTGAGATCATAGACTTACTTAAGTTCTGTTACCCCTCGTAGGGTATAAAGCGGTCTTAATACCTGCGTGTCATCGTGTTTGAGTTTCTGCAACGTGTTTTTTGCTCTCTATTCGTCCACACGCTTAGGACGAGACTTGGCAGTATTCCAAATGCAGCTTTTGCTTTCACAATTCTTCTGTGCACATCCACTTCGTTTAAACCGTCAACCCCAACAATGAATCCTAAATATGGAAAGCTGCATACATTTTCTATTTGCTCAGCAGATTATCATGTTTACATGAGGGGTGGACTGTGAGAAGTATGGGCGTTCATGCTTCATTCTCAAGTCGAATGCCATTTGGTGGAAGTGCATTATTCAATGAGAAAACAATATAATCTCGTATCAGTAGGTGTACAGATTTATTAAAGATTATGTTGGCTCGTAAGATTCGCATAAACCTTTGACTCAGCTTGTAAACGAGCCTACACGTATACCGGACATTGAAAGTCATTCTGCCAACACTCTGGACTTGTTTCTTACCCCACACCCTGATAAATACATCATTGATGTTTTAGCGCCTTCAGGCCGATCTGACCACAACATCGTGTCAGCTAAATTGCAAAGAGGCTTTCAGGTTGAAAGAGGTAAGTTTTCGGTCTTATAAAGCCAACAAATCTGAGGAAAACCGAAAAAAGTTTAAACAAACCAGAAATGACTGCAATGCTCATATTCGAGGTGTAAAATTCTTGCATGACCAAAAATTGAGGCAAAAAATTCTACAATGTCCCAAAGGTAGTAACAATTTTTGATCATTCGTCAAAAATATTAAAAATTCTGCCTCGCCTGCCATCCCAACGCTCATTTATAATGAAATTCCAGCTGTCAGCTCCTTAGACAAGGCCAATCTGCTTGCTGCTCACTTTGCAGCGAACTCCACCCTGCCAGATAGTGCTTTGCCTCCGCCTGTACTTGAGAGCATTGAATTTTCCATGGGACAAGTCCACTTTCGCACTCGTACAGTTGCAGGAGTACTCAAAGGTCTTAACATACACCAATGCGCTGGTCCAGATGGTATCTTCCCCTTAGTTCTGAAGAGAGTTCTTCTACGCTGGCAAAACCTCTGCGAAAGCTTTTCTGTCTATCCTACTTTTCTGGCCTCTTTCCGAGTAGATGGAAAACAGCATTTGTCCAGCCCGTCCCTAAAAAAGACGAATCTTCCTCCCCGTCCAATTACCGACCCATTGCCCTTACGTCCCTTCATGGAAACACAGCTTATGAAATGTCTTGATTCACGAAAACTCCTCAATGACCGGCAGTATGGTTTTCGTAGCAACAGGCCCACTGGTTGATTTGATGGCATATATCACCGAGAAGTGGAACCAATCTCTCCATCACTTCGGCGAAACAAAGATGGTTGCACTCGTTATTTCTAAGGCATTTGACAGAGTTTGACATCAGGCTCTTTTGTCGAAAATGCGTGCATATGGCATCGATGAGTCTCTTCTTCAATGGATTAGAAATTACCTTTCGGGCCGTTCAATACAAGTTGTCTTGGGCGGCTTCAAGTCTGCAATTCACCACATAACTGCTGGTGTTCCCCAGGGCTCAGTTTTGTCTCCGATTCTCTTCCTCATTTCTATAAATGACCTCTTGTCTGCTACTTCTAATCCAATCCATTCCTTCGCTGATGACAGTACCCTCAGTTTTTCATATTCGTTCCCTATCTCACTATCTATCTCCCAAAGCAGGGCTCTTCGGCCGTAGAAGAGGAACGGCAACGTATGTTAAACTCATTAAATTCCGACTTGGACAACATAACCAAATGGGGTACAATCAATAGAATGGAATTTAATGCATCCAAAACACAATGCTGTCTTCTGTCTCTCAAGCGAAACCAAGACCCTCAACCATTATCCATGAATGGTACTTGTATCGCTGAATCCGAAAGACTTGCCATTCTCGGTATGTGAATCAATAACCGTCTTCGATGGAACGATCACATATTCGATGTCGCCAAAAATGCTGCAAAATGCCTACGATTCCTTAAGCGGTGCAAAAAATATTTTACCCCGTCTGATCTGGCCTCCATCTACAAGGCATTCATCCGCCCAAAGCTGTAATATAACACCCACATCTGGTCTGGTGCACCCAAGACCGTTCTGCACAGTCTAGATAGGGTACAGAATCGCGCGTTAAAACTGATAGGTGATAGAGACATTGTGAATTCCATAGTGTCACTTGAACAGCGAAATAGCCAGTTGCATTCTTCCCCTTCAAAACTTCAACCTCAATATGCGTCACGCTTTGAATGCACATCAGTTCACCCTTAAGCCCAACTTCGGACATACTGTCAAATATAGGGATTCGTTTATAAGCCGAACAACACGTTTGTGGGACGAACTACCAGCCTCTGTATTTCCTAATCATTACAACCTTCCAACATTCATTCCATTCCAACGCATAACGGCATCTCCTCTGTCTCTTTCCCCCCTTTTCCCATCCGCCCGTGCCCTGAGAACCAGTATAAGGGTATTAATAACCCCTTTGGCACACGCAAATTATAAAAAAAAAAAAAAAAAAAAAAGAACAATGTTATAAAATCGATAATGTTCGACATCGAATGTATCGGTGGAGTAATCGCCGACAACCTTTGCAGGAATTTCTAAACTAGATACTGCTTTGCTCGTCTCTATAGGCACTGCCATACTAGGCCCCAGCGTAGACAAAAAGATGGGGATATCAATTCAACTATGGGCTCGGCTCGCCTCTTTTGTTGATCTAACTAGATAATTCCACCCGTCGACCGACAACGTTTTCCAAATCCTTAATGCTCCTTACCAAACCAACTCCCTGTGCTTTAAAAGGACAGCTCCAGCAGCTGTAATGAAATAAAAAGGATAGCAATATCGAAATTTTATTTCGATATCGTTATCCTCATTTCATCGTTGTTTGTCCCTTATTGTCCAAGTTTAATTCTAAGAGCGGAATACTGATCGTCGCCGCCACTTAACTTTCTACAGGGGTATTCTTGCCATATCTTCAGGACTTACTGTGATTCTACTACTAGACGTCCTGTCCATGTTCGTTGCACAAAGCTTCTGTTCTGTTCTTCTTCATTTTACCTCTTGGTGGAATTTTCGAATTTGGTTCCTAATAGAAACTCTTTAATTACTAAATTTAGCGCTTCTTATGCTCCTAGCATTTCCACCTGCAGATTCGAATGTTGTTGTTACATGGCATTTTGTTAGTTAGTTCTGTTCTACCTCAGCATTCCTGTTTTAAGTGCTTGGGGTGCAAGTACTGTTTTCATAGCAATTCAATGAATTTCAACATTCAGTGGAGCAACGTAATACTGACAGAAACTGATATTGTAAAATTCCGGGTCACACATAAAAAAACGTGCACATAAGCACTTTTTAATTTTTGAGTTCGACAACTAAAAAGGATACTGAGCATCATGTTACAAAAGCCAAATCTTGACTAGAAATGGGAGTAACATGTTTTTAAGCCATCTTTATTCAACTTGTACTCGTATAGGCTTCTGTAGCTATCGAGTACTTAAGAGATACCCTGCTGAGTTATTTATTCAAAGTACATTGCCAGCAGAAAGACTTATTTCCTAATGGCTATAGGTAGGTGGGTAGAAGTGGCTGTAACGCTAATTAGCGTTTTAGTGCAATTTTATTACCACAACTAACGTTACCTTAACGGAACCTAAACTATAAGCGAAATTGGAGTAAAGGTCTCTAAATTCACCCTGTGGCGTTAAAAAAGCTGATTAATTCTTCGATACTTTTTCCGATATCTCTATCAGGTTGTCAAAGAAGTGTTTGCCTAATGTGCGTTGTCTGGCCCTACCTGGAATCGGATACACTTGCAAAACAAATGGTAAATTGTTACCAATGTTGCACCAGCGACAATGTTCATAGAATGCAATTTCTGGCCGCGTGGGTTCCAATATGCCAATGGCCTGTACTAATCACAACAACTCCAGCATAATCTGCACGGTTTCTGTTTTGTTATATCTTGTGTTCAGCGCCAATTGTAGTTAGGCCACATCTGCCTAGATATGATGCAATTCCACAACCCGTGTCATTTGTTGTTGGCCTTTGAAAGAAAATGGTTATTGTGTCGGCAAATTCATTTTGTTATTCGATTGATCACATACTTTCATTCCTTTATTTGTTTTTAATGTTTGTATTCTTTTCAGATTAATTCAAGTGGCAGTTCCTGCTGGAATCATTATCCTCTCTGCAACTGTAATCGTAGATTCCTTCTTTTGGCAACGCCCTTTATGGCCAGAAGGAATAGTTCTTTGGTACAATACAGTACTGAATAAGAGTGCTAACTGGGGTGTAAGTTAACTTTGTAAATATATTCACTAAATTTGTTTAAACAACACTTTCCCACAGACATCACCATTTTTGTGGTATTTCTATTCTGCCATACCACGAGCAATGGGATTCTCCTTATTCTTTGTTCCTCTTGGACTCTTCCTTGAGCCTCGCATTCGTCCACTTCTTATCAGCGTTATTGCATTTGTATTTTTATACTCTTTTCTACCGCATAAGGAGCTTAGATTTATAATTTACATTTTTCCAGTACTGAATATTGCAGCAGCATGTGCTTGCAATCGACTGTAAGTAAAACTTTGAAAAGAGTCGCTGCCGAACTAAGTGAGATTCCCATTACAGATGGATAAACGCTGGCAAATCAATATGGCAAGGACTTCTAGCACTCATTTGTGGAGGACATATAGCTTTAAATGTCTTTTTGACTCTATTCCTACTGGTTGTTTCCAGCACTAATTATCCAGGTGGTGTTGCTTTATCTCGCCTCCATAGAATAGAAGCAGCTTCGACCAACGTTTCGATCCACATATCAAATTTGGCTGCACAAAGTGGAGTATCTCGATTCATGGAGATACGTCCAGATTGGAGCTATGACAAGACGGAAAATCTGAAATATAACGATGAACAGTTGATCAGATATACTCACCTGCTTGTCGAGGCAAAAAGTAAACTCAACGATGATTGGCATTTCTTGCAGGAAAACTATGAAACTGTTGAATTTATTGATTGCTTCAGTAATATTGGAATACAATATAACTCCTTGCTGCCTGTGAGAGTCAAAACGAAACCTTGTGTTGGAATAATGAAACGAAAAGCTGGTCTTAAGAGAAAAGTAAGAGAGCAACCACCGATTAAGGTTGAAAAGATTGAGTTAGAAGAACCTGAAGTCAATGAGATCAACGTTAATGTAAAGTCCGACGAAGGTAATGTCGATGAGGTCGAAGTTATCACACCACCCGTAATGTCTCCCGTGGTACAGTCAGTTGAAATTGTCGCAGAAGTCACATATGAACCGGTGGTAACCGTCGAAGAATCACCCGATAATACAATACCTGAACAACTGAATACCACTCGGCCCACTGAAGATGAAGACGATGGTGTAGTTATCACCAATGATGAGTCCCTGGAAGATGGTTCCTCATCTCTAACTAAAGAAATAAATTTCAATGAGCTAAGGAATATTGCGCTGGGAAAGATCACCAAGACCACTCGAGCGAAGTTACGGGAAATTATCGAACAACATTATCGATCTAAAGGTTCTGTCATCGAAAATGATTCCAACGAGCACATAAGCAAGAGTGAAAGCGCCTCTCCGAAGCCAGTGTCTGGAGAAAAACGCCTTCGAAAAACAGTTAAATCTATTATACGACAAGAAAAAATTAAGGAAATGATCGAGAAGATCTCACTGATGGATCTAACGAAATTTTGTGATTTGGATAAGATATCAACGAAGGATTGCCTGAAAAGGGTGATCGACGATATTGATGAAAATAATAAATAAATTTTAAAATTGAAGTAGTTTTAGTCTTAAGTTATATAAAATCCTTGCCCATTGTTAACGTGTGATCTTACATTCCCCTGCCTAGCACCTCAATTGATAATTCAAATCAATTGACTGAAATATCAGGTTTGCTAGCTCTGTATATTGGAAGAAGTACCGAGGTAGGACTCTGTTTCAATGAACGTCGCACGATAATTAAGCTACCACAACCTTGGCATTGTTGTTTGTGAAGATATCTTTGCCATTTCCAGGATTTGGTCTCAACACCCCATCACATATATTTAACAATAGGGGACCCAATGTATAATAGAATCTCCACGCCACCTGTAATCTTTCATCGTCGGTATCGTATACAAGAACTATGTTTTCAAGTAGCTTGACTCTAAGGACTGCTATTATGTGCCTCTAGTTTATCCGCGAAGTTGCGTTGGAAGTATTTTTATTGTCTAGAGCTATTACATCACAGTATTATTTGCTTCCATATCAATGGTTTTCTCTCAAGTATTAACCACTTCTATTGTGTCTACCGTTGATCATTTTTTCCCGAAACCATATTAATACTTCGCTTACTTTAGGTGGAACTCTGTCCGGGGTGGACCTGAGTTTTAACCAACAAACCTCTCCAGCTAGCTCGATCTAACAGCTGCCCCCCGTTTTGCAGGCCAAGTTCGTTGTTGTCCCTCCGAGTTGAATTCGTATACCTTTCGAGCCTCATACCTCATGCGATGCACACACGCTTAAGGTGTTCCAGTCATCTTAGACGTTGAATGCGAATCTTTCTGACTAGGTAGATGTTGCTGTGTAACCCATATAGTTCGTCGTTGAATCTTCTTCATTTCCCGTTTACATACACGGGACCATAGATCACTCGAGGAACTTTTCTTTCAAAACGACCAAGCATTCATGCTTCTGCAATGTAGACCAGTATTTGGATGATGAGTATTTTATATAGTCTCCTTAATTAGACAAGGATGATGAATGTCTCATATAAAGTCTCCTTAGTTGTATAGGGATGATGAGGGTCTTATATAAAATCTGCTTAGTCGTTCGTTTTTGGTGTACAGGCCTTAGCACAAAGACGCAATGATTGGCAATAGAAATTCTTTATTTAATCTCTGTGATAATGCCATTTTCAGGGTTTACTGAGGAACCTAAGTAAACGAATTCCTTCACTATATCAAAATTATAGTTATAGAGTATTGTAACATTCTGCCCAAGAGTCCGATGCTTCACAGATTTGTGAAAGATTCTACCGCGTATGTTGTCTGTGAGTTTCGTACGATGCTTCCAAATATGATGTTAAAGAATTCACATGACATCACACATCAAATGACTTGGCGGTGTATTTTCCGATTTTGATAGAGCAGCGAGTATTTTCCAGTCATCCTGCATAGATGGACTGGATTGTTTGAGATGTTAAAACTAAACATGACTCTGTATGTTTAACTCGTCTCTATAAACAGCATCGATGTGAAACACATGGGCTTCTATTAAGATCTGCCAGTGTCCAAATTTGATCTCAATGGTGGTGATTCGCGACATAAAACCACAGTAAACACTGAAAGGTTGCGAACAAACGGTTTTAGGCTGTTACCGAAATATAGCAGATAGGATATTGAGCTGACTGAGGCCTCTATAGATGGCGCTGTTTAAAGCGTCTCTTTTCTTCAGGCAGGCAGTGCTAAGGTTCCTCTTTCCTCACAATTTTACAGCTTACAGCGGACTGTTGATAGCGCCGCCGCTTAACAGTATGCATACATGTTTTTTCCAGTCGGGTTTCTTCGTTACCGCCTAGTGAGACAAGCGGCAATTTAGATGAGTTCATAGCGATGTTTCCATTGGTCTTCAGAACTTTATACTGGCAAGAAGACTTCTCGAGAGATTGAGATACACAATCTCTGACAATTGCAGCCGTTGGACTGAAAACCTTCTTAGAGTGTTGTCCTTATGGTTTGTTGTTCGAGACATCCGCAAACGTATTTTGGCTACAACTAGGTAGTGGTTACTTCGCAAAGCTCTGCTATTTTCAAACCTTTCACTGATATGGACAATACAATATCGTCCCTATTAGCAATAACCCCGAACGTGCAAATTTGGGGGCGTTTTGGGGAAATGGTTGTTTTCACACTGGAAACAACCATTTCCCCAAAACTAAGAAATGGTTGTTTCCACACTGCACATTCACAGCTCCGGCACAACATAGAATACAGAGACAAACTAATAAACTCAAAAATCGAATTTACACATTCATGGCTCTGGCATGAGGGGGACGATATATCTTCAGTCGGCTTGTTTCCCTTGTGCTTCTGCCGTCGCTTCAGGCGACGTAATGCATGGTAATGCTTCCTCATGCTAAGATCTCCTTTCCTCCTCGTGAGTAGACTCAACTAGGCCCAGCCACTTACTCCGTTGCAAAACACTTACCAAAACATTGCACTCGAAGACGGAGTAGGAAAAAAAACAAAACAATTTACTTTAACAGTAAGATTAACATATATTTCTCTGTTTTAAATGCACAATAGAATGAATTGTTTTTCAGGGGAGATCCCTAACATGGAAAGGGATACACTGACTACAACTTAAAACACAGAAATATAAATTGGTCTTCTCTACTTTGGACTGGACTGGGGTATTTTAAGGGTTATCGAGTTTATCCCGTTTTGGGAACGCTCAGATCCCAGAACAGCTTAACCATGCCACCGACTCCTACAAGACACAGACCCATTGTCAGGCGATACAGCACCTGGTCCATGGCACCTCCCTTTAGGAAGACAGGCTTGCCGTCGGGTTTTTGGAATCTCTGTTGGATGTCCTTGAGCTTGAAGTATCCCTTCTCGATCTCACCGCCCTTAGCTCTAACAGCATTGCTGGTGGCAAATTGACGGATCACAGCCTGGGAAGAGAAAAATACTAAATTACGTAACGTTATCCAAAATGAGACTCTGGATAAATTTATGAGTGCCTTTGGCAAATTTCAATGTATTACATGAATTTAAGGCAATCAGGAAATAATTTCCGTTTAAACTTACCCTTGATACGTTCATTTTTAGTTAAATATATCAAAATTTCGAAAGTCGTGGAAAAGCAAGCAGCAGAAAAATCGAATAAAAATTTTTTTGACAGAATATATGATAATATGATTTTCATAATTTGGACAGGGGGCGTACCTGGAGCAATGGAGAATAGTATTGCCAAGTATTATTTTACAGTTTATGGCAGGTATAGGCCTGCCATAAAGTTAATTGAGTATGGGCGTGATCCACTTACGAATTTTCAAGGAAGATTTTAGTGTTTAGTTAATTGTACGTCGTAAACTCTATTCACTTTTGAGAGAGCAAGTCAGTAAACGAATTCTAAAACGTTAAACGTCGGTTTCACTGTAAACTCGTAAGTGTTGATTCAGCCTTAAGCTCCACTTAAAGAGAGATGTCAGTTTCTCCGTAACATATTTGAGTGCAAACTTAAGTGTTCAATATCAGAAACTTAAGTTTTAAGTGGGAAATACATGATACAACCATCGTACCGACCTGTGTTGTACGGCCCAACAGTTGTATGCAGCATACGCATAATAAAATCTGCGTACGATTTACGTAGAACCACACATTTTATTCAGTCATTTTACATATACCCACCATATAATTTCCATACAACCTGTGCATGTGACAGCGATTGTACAGTCAAGATCATGCGATATGGTGTGGGCATACTAGGAAATTTCTTTGTCGCTGTCGTCGCGAAATAATCGCCGTCCCTCCAGGAGCGAATAATAGCGTTGGTTTGGGAACACATTTACTCAAATCTTCTACAGCTATTCAGCCTTGCCACCTGAGTTGATTTTCCATTAATTTTCCATTTAATTTGGTTGAATTTGATCTAGTGTAAGCAAATGCACCAAGGTGTTAAAATAGCCTTTAACTATTGCACGCGGATATAAAACTGTATTTATTTTTTTTTTATTTTTTGATATCTTCGATATTTAAAGATCCGAAAATTAGTATATCAAAATTAGAACACACCTAGTAGAGCCGGGGTTCTTGAGGTGGGAAAGTCGTTCCATTGACAAACATATTGAGCCCTTAGCTTAGCAAACGTTTGACGAACCGGAGACTACACTAAATAACAATTTGCAAAATCTGCAGTAGAATTCCGCCATATACAGGAATAAAATGTTACCCACCATTAAGGATGGTGATTAAGGCAACATTGTTAGGTCAAGAGTATCAAACAAGTCCTTGAATAGCTTATCCCGTAAAACTGATTATAATAACCACAAATGAAACATTGTTGAATAATTGTATAAATATTATAAAAAATGCATTTTGTAGAAAACCAACATGATCTCGCATCATCAAAAGTCTACATCGTTTCCATCTATATACCACCTAGGTCTCAGCTGGCAGCAGTGGTTAGATACTTGAATGCAATTCGCTATGTTGAAAGTCTCTTATCTGCTTCAGACAAGTTTTATGTCTTTGGTGACTGTAACCAAACGAAAATTGAATGGACTCCTGGTGATATGGATTGTACGTTGCTCACCCCTAGCAATACCTTATCGACTGTTGGTGCGGAAATCATTGACTCCTTTCAATGCCTTGGACCGCTTCAACTCAATCCAAACCACCAAAATCGTTCGTTGGATCTTATATTTTCAAATCACAATAATGATAGCCAAGTCACAAGAAGTCTAACCCCACTGGTTCCTGAAGACATCTACCATCCCTCACTATATTTATTTTGACATTTGGATTTTAATTCTTCAAATATATCTAGTTCTTATTTTATTATCTAATTTCATTTTAAAAATGCAAACTATGATAATATTTATAATGGGCTTTGCAATTTTGACTGGAGTCCTTTCTTATCATTAGAAATTGATGATCTTTGTTCGGTATTTTATCGGGTTATTAATAACTTAATTTTGGATTTTGTTCCAATTGTTGAAGTCAAAAACTTTTTTAACGATATTTGTCCTTGGGACAATGATAGAACACAAAGAATAAAGATTCTTAAAAATAGAGCCTTCTTCTTTACACTTCTTTACACCATGCCTACTCAGCTCACATTAATGATATAGCTGCGTTTTGTTTCCCCGTGAAGTGAACTAGTTCATCTCGAAATAAAACAAACGCTCCTGGTTCACCTAGAAATTTGTCTTTACAAGTTGGTAGCAGCAGCTACACACTGACGTTTAATATGGATTAAAAATGGCGGAAAAATAGCAATCGAAGTGAGAAAAGTGCTTAATATTTTTATATTTGCTTAATAATTAAGTGTTTTTAGATACTTATGTCAGAAAGTGAGGATACAACAAATAACTATGATTTACTTCTGACATTCAGCAGAACTGCCAAGCTTTACATATATTTTTTTTTGTGAAAAGCCATCTAGTGGTGAGGTATGGGATAGAAATTCTGGTTCACGAAAATTGAACCAGCTCAAGGGCTGGTTCAATTGTTGTTTTACATCCTTTGTAAAAATATGAACTGAACCAGTTCACGGGGAAAACAAAACACGACTATTGAATCCAAAATCAAATCTCGCCAAACAATTTTTGGAATTTTATAAATTCTCAAAAAAAAAAAATAAACTGATGGCTTTCCAGGTTTTTTCTTCCACGAAGGCAAGCCAATAGAAAATCCCCGCATTATCTCCAACAGTTTTGCTTCATTTTTTCAATCAGTTTATTCGAACGCTGAATCAGTTATAGATGACCATTTTTTTTCCTATTTAGGTGCATCGCCCCCATCCATTTTCAGCCGAATTGAATTTTTTGAGGACATTGTCTTCAGTGAACTCAAGCGGTTGGAATCCAATTTTAATCCTGGACCCGATGGTATTTTCTCGGGCTTCTTAAATATGTGTGCCTTTCCTTTACAAACTATATTGTGCCACATATTTAACTTATCGTTGAAGGCTGGAATATTTCCAACCGTATGGAAAAACTCTTTTATAGTCACAATATTTAAAGCCGGCAGAAAAAATAAATTTAAAAATTAATGGGGTGATCTGTAAGCAATCGTCCATCCCTAAACTGTTTGATTCATTGGTTACTGAGAAATTACATTTTTTTTGTTAAAATATGATTTGCAATAACCAACATGGCTTTGTAAAAAATAGATCAATAGTTACAAATCTTCTCCGTTTTACAAATTTTTTAATCAGTGAGATCTGTAAACGTAATCAAGTCGATGCAATTTACATCGACTTGAACGACTTGGATTTCCTCTAGTTTTCCTAAAATGGCTTTCGTCATATTTAAAAAACAGATACCAATTTGTAAAGTTTCGATGCCAAATATCTAAAGAAATCGTGGTAACATCCGGTGTCCCACAAGGAAGCCACATTGGTCCTCTTTTATTTATTTTGTTTGTTAATGATGTTGTAAAATTGTTACCACAGTGTAATATCCTGATGTTTGCCAATGATTTTAAAATATACTCTTCGTGCAATGATTCTACCAGTTTTCATCGTTTGAATGGACATCTTAAAAAATTTGTTTTGTGGTGCTCTAAAAACTGCTTGTCTCTTAATGTTAGTAAATGCTCGGTCATTACTTTTTCTCGCCGTATCTCACCATGTATTCATGATTATTCCTTTGATCATAGTCTAATCCCAAGTGTCTCTTTAATAAAAGACTTGGGTGTTATGTTGGATAGTAACCTATCCTTCAATAAACATATTGAATATTCAACTAACAAAGCGAACAGAGCATGGGGAATGTTAGAACGTTATGCTAGAGTATTCTTCGACCCTTGTGCTCTAAAAACGTTATATGTATCGTTTGTTCGATCATTGTTGGAATATGCGTCGGTTGTTTGGTATACCCATTACAGCACTAACATCGCGAGTATGGAAGCAACTCAAAAAAGATTCCTAAGGTTTGCCCTCATGGGTCTTCTTTGGTCTGATTTGTACAACTTACCTCCCTATTCAGCTCGATTACACCTGGTTAGTCTCGTATCACTTGAGGTTAGAAGAAAGGTGTCAAGAGTTGTTTTCCTTCACAGAGTACTGATTGGCGAGATTGACTGCCCGGAAATCTTAAGTCTTGTCAATCTTAATGTTCCATTTTTCAATTTGCGTAATAACAGATTCTTTTATGTAGTCCGTTCTCGCACTAATTATGGCCAATCGTCTTCTATAAATGGTTTACTGTTATTGTATAATGATTGTGCGTCTTTAATTGACTTTAATATGTCGATATCGTAAGTGGGCACCGTGGCGTAAGTGGTTAGTGTGTCGGATCACTACGCATGAGGTTCCAAGTTCGAATCCCAGAAAACACCAAAAAGTTTTTCCACGGTCCCACCTCTCGCGAGCGTCTGACAAACATCCGAGAGTATTGTTGTCACGAAAAAGCTTCTCAAATCGCCGTTCGGATTCGGCATTAAACTGTAGGTCCCTTCCATTCGTGTGAAAAATATAACGCACACAACATGAGTGGTTGCAAGAAGCTAGGCCCTGGCACTTTAAAGAGCTGTTGCGCCAAATATTTGTATTTTTTATTTTTTTTATCTTTATATTATTTGGCTGTAAGCCATACATAAAATCAAGCTATTTTCTTTGCATTAGACGCGATTGTTGTTATTGCAATTAAATGTTAAATGACAAGTAAGTGCTTTTGTTATCACCATGAGAAGTACACGTACTTGCTTGGGAGTGTGGTCTTATGTGTCGTATTAACTATTCCATCTTCAGATTATGTTCAAATTCTCGAGGTGAAGCGATCCTCTCGCAGATATTTTTTTCTTAGTTAGTTTTCAATTAGTAACCAATTCGAATGAATCGGACGTAAGTGTCGTTCTTATTTCTTGACATATCTACTAAGTGAAAATTATTTGGTAAAAGCCAGTTTTGCTATTACACTATCTTTCGAACTCATTACACTATCAAGTACTCGAGCCAGAAAAAGAATAGCGCCAAGTGAGCAAAATTATTGCTATAAAAAAAGAAATCAATTTATCTGAAAGTATATGAAAAAATGGAAATAATTCCTGATAAATGTTAATTTGCGGAAAGAAAAGCCAATTCGAAAAACTGCTTTAATATATGGAATGGATCTAATGATCCTTCTCTTGAATGAAAGGTCGTTGTTCATCGATATGTAAGACTACTTCTTTGATTTGGAATCACGGAATATATTATTTAATATTTAATTTAATAATAATGTGCACTTTTAATTTTTGAATGTTTGTATACTAATAAATACAGTTGTTCACTAAACGGTATTAAAAAAAAATTCTTAAAGCTGTTTACAGGAAATCGATTTCTGAACATTGAAGTTATTTTTGAGGGCAAGGGTTAAGGCTTGTTGTTTTCACCCCGTACAGTACGGCAGGTCTACGGATGTCGGACATTAAATAATACTACTAAGCCTTTTAGCTTGACAGAAGCAGAATTATTAGACTCCTGGAGAATTTCTAAAAATAATTTAAAAGTCTTTAAATAAACAAGCCTTGAATATGTCCTTAAAATGGATATGCGATATATACCTATATACAGGGTAATCTCACTTATATGACCCCTCGGTTATATGGGTTATTCCAATTTTGTACTGGAATTCAGTTATATGAACTGTTTTTGTTTATATCCTTTAACCCCTCGGGGGGCATAGGGCGTCAACCACGCCTGCGCGCCATCGTGTTCGGAGTTCTGCAACGCGTTTGAGCTGCCTCCAACTCATTCCTAAAGAGCTCGATTCCTCCTCAACTGTTCTGCGCCACGTTTGCCTAGGGCGTCCCGCTATTCTGCCTGCCTGGGTGAGCGGATTCCACTGCATGGCGTATTTCGCAATGGAGTTGTCTTCGCGCCGTAGGGTGTGTCCAATCCATTGCCACTTTCTTCTTCGTATAGTAATGCTTATAGGTTCTTGGCACGTTCTCAGATAAAGTTGTTCGTTGGAGATGCGGTTCGGCCAAAAAATCCTCAAGATGATTCTTAAGCATTTGTTTACGAAGACTTGCAGCTTGCGTGTGTTAATGGTGTCCACCTTCTGCTGCACACATCCAGTTCGGTGCCACCGCGATTAGCCGAGACGACACTTCCTAAATATAGAAAGTTATCAACTTTCTCGACTTGCTTTCCGGCAATGTTAAGTTGAGCGCGGGTATTGGAAGTACTCAGGGCTTTTGTGTTGGCTGTGTTTATTTTTAGCCCCACTTTGTTTGCCTCAGCTTCTAGATTTTGGGCCATCAAATGAAGATCCATTATCCGATGTGAAAGTAGACAAACATCGTCAGCGTAATCTAGGTGTTTAAGGTAAGATGTCATAGTCCAACGAATTCCAGAATTAGCTTCCGTCAATGCTGCACGGAGTACATCGCTGATAACCACCAAGAACAATAGTGGGGACAGTATGCACCCTTGACGTACTCCACTTTGGACTTCAAAGTCCTCCGACACCTTACCATTGTGCACGACGTGACACTTGCCGCCCTCATATGTAGCCTTGATAATAGCTATAAGCTTTTCTGGAATGCCTCTCCTGCGCAAGGCCAACCAGATAGCATCTCGATTCAATCTGTCGAAAGCTTTCTCGAAGTCGATAAACAGTAAATGAAGCGGAGACCTATACTCAACGCATTGTTCGATTATGATCCGTAAGGTGTTTATGTGGTCGATGCAGGAGGATCCAGCGCGAAAGCCTGCCTGTTCGACATCGAGAGTTGAATCTAAATGTACTTTAATTCGTTCTAGAATTATTCTAGCTATTATTTTGCCTACAGCTGGAAGAACACATATACCTCTCCAGTTACCGCACTCCATCAAGTTACCCTTCTTTGGAAGCTCAATGATCATCCCCCTTTTCTACTCCTGTGGAAATTGTTCACTATCCCAAGCTCTCCGTATTATTAGCGGATGCAGCAAATCTGCCGATGTATTTGGCGCCGCTTGAAATAGCTCGGCAGGGATGCCATCAATACCCACCGCTTTGTCTTTCTTGAGGGACTTGATTGCTGTTATTATTTCAGTTTTACTGGGAGGTACGGTGCGAATTCGGGAATTTGTTGCTTCGAGCTGCTCATTCGAATTCAAGATCATACCGCCGTCGTGATTTAGCACTGTTGCAAAATGTTCTCTCCATCTAGTGAGCTGATCCTCATCCGAAATTAGAAGGTTACCGTCTAGACTCTTCACTGGATGTTGTTTGGAGTTTTGACCACCAATGAGCTCCTTAGTGATGTTGTAAACAGTCCTACTGTCGCACCTACTCGCTGCTTCTTCAGCCCTTGAGGCCAGTGAGTTGACATATTGACGTTTGTCACGTCTCACACTACGCTGCACTTCTTTCTTCTTCGCACGGTATTGGGCTTCAAGCTCGGTTCTCTCTACTGCTGAGGCCGCTGCAATCCGAGCCTTGATTGCTGTACGCTCATCGATCCGTCTCCAGATGTCTGTAGAAAGCCATGTGCGGTGGTGTTTCTGCTTTTTACCGACATACGTGCGAGCCCCAGTCGCAAAAGCATTTTTCACAGCACTCCAGTGGTCATCCATGTTCTCTATGCTGCTGATTGCTTCTGCTTCTAAGGCAAGATGCTCCCTGAACTGTTGGCGCACTTGGGGAACCTTGAGCCTGTCGATATTAAACCTGGTGATGTTAAGTAGGTTTGAGCGGTTGCTGTTGACGGATGCAGTACGAAGGCGTAAATGAGCAACCATAAGATGGTGATCTCGTTCTTGTCCGACGTCAGCTCCACGTCTGTTTCGGACGTCCAGGAGACAATTTCTAAAGCGGCGACTGATCGCAATGTGGTCGATCTGGTTGGATGTTCGTTGCCTATCAGTAGAGACCCAACTGATCTTATGGCAGGTGTTATGCTTAAACAGCGTACCTCCGATGACTAGGCGGTTGGTATTGCAGAAGTCCACAAACCGCTCACCATTGTCATTACGGTCTCCCACGCCGTGAACGCCCATCACGTGCTTAAGCATGGTGTTGTCGCTACCCACCTTGGCATTGAGATCTCCCATTACCATTACGATGTCCCCATTAGGCGCCGCCTACGCCTAAGTGGCTATAAAAATTATCCTTTTCATCCTCAGTCGCGTCTAGAGTCGGAGCATAACACTGTATGATGGTAATTTTTCTTACTCTACTCTGGAATCTAGCCGTCAATATCCGGTCACTATGGGGTTTCCAGGATATGAGGCTGCTACGTGCTGCTGGAGTTAGCATGAGTCCTACGCCAGAACTCCGTGCACTTCCAGCTGGTTTACCAGAGTAGAGCATCACAGTGCTTTTTGTTGGGGAGGTGTATTCCCCAGCATCGTACCATCTTATCTCGCTCAGCCCTAGGATGTCGATTTTATACCGTGCGAATTCGCGCTCCAATTGGAGGAATCTGGCGTTATAAGGCCCTTCCTTGAGTGAGTCCAGGAGGGTCTTAACGTTCCAGAATCCGATCGTTGTCCGTGTTCGATAGCCAAAGGTCGTCAACAAATTATCAGTCCTTATCCGAGGCGGTAGTTTCCGTTTCGGAGCAATAGTTTGTTTTACGGTTGCGGCTCGCTGGGCCACAGACCAACCGACACTTATCCTGTTTTTTGGCGCAGGAAGCTCGCCATTCGTCCTCTCCCGTTAGCAATTTCCGAAGAAATTCCCAGATGGCACCACGAGGAGGTGGGAGTAGGGCTTACTAACAGAGCTGCTAGGTTTTCGGCTGCAGTGGCTCCTTCTCGTTACTTAGCGGACCAACACCTATCGGGAGATGATGCCCCTACGAGGCCTTTGTTAGTCGTTTGCCATCCTAATGAACTGATACTCTAATAAAAGCACTACGCGTACATATAAGTGCATTTCTGTTGAAGATTGTATGAACCGCCAAATTTGTGTACTGGAATTCAGTTATATGAACTGATACTCTAATAAAAGCACTACACGCACATATAAGTGCATTTCTATTGAAGATTGTATGGATCAGAACATACCAAGGCTAACAAAGCTGTATTACCGCAATTTTTTGCTGCATAACATTATAGCACATCAGGAGGAGAGTGTGGGCGCCGTGGCGTAAGTGGTTAGTGTGTCGGATCACTACGCATGAGGTTCCAAGTTCGAATCCCAGAAAATACCAAAAAGTTCTTTCACGGCCCCACCTCTCGCGAGCGTCTGACAAACATCCGAGAGAATTGTTGTCACGAAGAAGCTTCTCAAATCGCCGTTCGAATTCGGCATTAAACTGTAGGTCCCTTCCATTCGTGTGAAAAATATAACGCACACAACGGAGGAGAGTGTATACGACCTTCTAAGATCAATAATTATGAAAGATGCTGTTTTATATTTTTTAAGCAGATACAATTGCTAAATGCTGGCGTGAGATATATTACAATCCAGATGATCCGGGCTTCACAGAAGAAAATGATGTGCCTTTGTCTCGATACTTGCAAGCAATTCATCCCGAACTAGCTGATGCTGCTCGTATGCCCTTAGCGTTGAAGCTGTCAGAGGCAATGACAGCTCTAAATACGCTGATGGATTGGACTTCAGAAAATAGATTTCCCTTACGAAGAACTGCTGATGCTGAGAGAAATATGTGAACGAGAAATCGAACTTGGATTTAAGAAAACTGCCGAAACAAAAAGTCCAACTTTTTCAACGGGTATTAACTTAAACAATTTGCAATAAATGATTTTTAAGTTTTTTTCATTACCTGGAGTAAATAAATATACTTTAATTTCATTTTTTAACTATTTCAAAAAAAAAATCATATTGTACATGGTTCCAATATATTAACTTTTCAGTTATATGAAGTGGCCCAATAATCATTAGTTCATATAAGTGAGACCTCACTGTATATCCAAGCAACATTGCTTAAAATCTGTATAAAATTGAACGACAAAATGTGCATTTATCATTAGGGGGGTTCACATTCTCAAATTTGTTTGACAAGCACGGCATGATTGCATTGATTTTGATAATGTGAATGCTCCATCCAGCGGCATGTCAATCTTGCTGGACGGATTTCACAATGTTTTGATATTTTGCTGGCATGACAAACAAATTTGAGAATGTGAACGCTTGCTTGTCATGCCGGGAAGAAATTTCATTTTCAAGAAACTTTCAACCGGTGTGCATAATAAATATGGCTGTAATCGGATATTGTGATTTTTTGGAATGTATAAAAGCTTTTTCAGAGACATGGCACATTAAAAGCGAAGATTATAAAAACAAAATAAAACAAAAATAGTGCGTATGAAATTGTTTTGGAAAAATTGAAAGAATTAATCTTAATTCGTCCAGTAAATTAAAAGAAGAAAAATTTGGTCGCTTTTTTAGTCATTCCTTAGTCCAAATTAGCTTCCTCTTATTTGTTTTCCTTTTTTCTTCATCTTCTGAAATTGCATCGATTACGAGAGCCTCGATTACAACATCTGGCATGTTTGAAATTCAAATCAGAACTGATGCCCATACACAATGATGAAGCTGAAGCTGAAGTACCTCGCGCTTTCAAAGTTAAATACACGCACATCCAATACTACGAACACAATGTGAAGCTGAAGCTTGCCGCTGAAGTAGAAGTGGAGTTAACTTCAGCTTCACTGCAGCGCGCTTTTTTGACATTTCCATACAAAACGAAAAAAAAAGATATGGCACACAAGTAAACAGAAAAATTAATCGATCTAGTAAAAAGAAACAATATTCTATGCAATTTGAATAATCCTCACTATGAATATATAACAAAAAAAAACCCAAGGTGTGAGAAAAAAAAATCTGAAGCATTTGGATTACCAACAACAAACACCCGTGCAGCACTTCACCATTTGTGTTCGTACTCAGCTTCATCAGTGCGCGATTTTTTGACAGCGCTACAGGCATATAGCTTCAGCTTCACCATTGTGTTCGGCCAGTAATGGTTTTCATCCATCAAACATTCATCATGCCGTGCTTGTCAAACAATTATGTTAATGTCTACCCCCCTATTCCCGTAGAGCACCTTTAAGTTTGTTTGTTTCTTTATAGTGTTCTTTACGATCATATACAAAATTCAATATGAATCTGTCAAATAATTTCGATGTTGAAGTTGTATTTATGCGAATTAAGGTGTCCAAACAATTTCTTAAGATGGTCTTCGTATTAGCTGAACATTTTCTATGTCTTCTCTCACTGTTCTTGTTATAAATAGAATAAAAATCGCCATAGGCCAAAATAGTTCAATCGAACAAAACTTCCTATTGGGGTAACCAATTGGAAGCATGTGTCTTTCAAGTGTCATTATCAGCTGTTTGTTTGTTTACGCCGCATTACTCATAGCATTTGGTTGTTCTACATCGAATATTTCAGTGAATTTCATAACAAAATCATGTCGTTGGCGAAATTCCTCAACAAATCCATCGAACATACTCAGAACCTCAAGCGAGTGTGCTTCCTCAAACCAACAGAAGCAGAACTGCAAGTAATTCATCTTAAGTCGGGTAAGAATGAGATTGGTCGAAGCAAAGAAACCGGCATTAGGGATGTACGGTGCTCCAAGCGGCAAGTACTCCTGAACGTGAACTTGGAAAAGTGTCAGGTTCAACTAGAAGTGTTGGGTGTTAATCCTTGCTCTCTGAACGGATTTATGATGAATCAAGGCACAGAGGCAGTCGCCGAGCATGGTGATGTTCTCGAAATCGTTTATGGGAGGCATTCATTTGAAATTGTTTTTAAACCAGCACCACCTGATGTTAAGCCTTCAGTTAAAGAAGAACCGGAGGTATCAGATCCTAATATGTCTGTTGATGACTCCACGAACAAGTGGGAAGTGATAGATAATGGTAAGCTGGTGGTATTCACTAGCAAGGGGGTGAAAGCATCAAGGAACATCGCAGGCTACGATATAGATGGAACCATAATAACTACAAAATCAGGGAATGTATTCCCGAAAAGCATCGATGATTGGCAGATTCTGCACCCAGATATCCCACCAAAACTGAAAAAACTGATAAAGGACGAGTACAAGGTCTGTTTCTTCACGAATCAAGCGGGGATTGCCAAAGGAAAAATCAAACTGGAGGACTTCAAGCTGAAAATAAAGGGAATCGTGGAAAAGTTGAATATCCCTGTTCAAGTGTTCATAGCAGTGGGTGATGGCCTCTATCGCAAACCGTCACCAGGCATGTGGACCTACTTGTCGGAGAAAAAGAATGATGGGGTGCCCATTGCGTTAGAGAAAAGTTTCTTTGTTGGCGACGCAGCTGGACGAGATGCAGAAGGCAAAAGAAAACGTGACCACTCCTGCTGTGATCGACTGTTTGCGCTCAATGTCGGTTTGAAATTTTATACTCCAGAGGAACACTTCTTCAATCAAAGACCAATGAAGTGGACCATGCCAGAGTTCAATCCAACAGACATACCAACCAATGTGGCTCACATTGAGCCAGAGAGTACGAAAATTCCATTATCTGCTTCCTGTGAGCTGATTATTCTCGTTGGGCTGCCCGGTTCTGGGAAGAGTGTATTCGCCAAGAATACATTGGAACCACTAGACTATACCATCTTCAGTGCTGACATTCTAGGCAGCACACAGGCGTGCGCCGTTCGTTGTGAAAAAGCCCTGCAAGCCGAGAAAAACTGTGTGATCGACAACACCAATGTGGACGTGGAATCACGCAAGAAATTTGTGGAAATCGCTAAACGACTTAACGTCCCTTGTCGCTGCTTCGTTATGAACGTCAACTTAGGCCAGGTGCTACATAACATAGCATTTCGACAGTTGACGGACACCAAACATTCCAAGATTAATCAAATGGTACTGAATACGTTGAAGAAAAAGTATAAAGACCCTTCGCAGGATGAAGGCTTCACTGCGATAGTAAAGGTCAACCCAAAGTACAAATTTCAATCTGCCGAAGAGGAGAAGCTCTACAAACTATACTTAGTTGAAAAATAAACGATCCACACATGAATTTAAACAAGTCTTTTATTGAAATTCTAGTCTAAGGTGAAGATTCTCTTTGCGATGTCCGCAATGAGCCAGTCCACAGCGCTGAGCAGTTTCTCCCCAGTTACAGCACTGACTCCAAGGACCAGCCAGTGATGGGTTGTGATGTTATCCAGTTCGAGAATCTGAAAACATTATGAAACATTACCTGTTCAACTGAGTACCACCTTCGTACCTCTTTAATTTCCTGAGACGACAGTGCTCCTGGCAGATCCTGTTTGTTAGCCAAAACTAGCAGAGTCGCGCCGGCCAATCTTTCCTCTTGCAGAAGAACCTCGAGCTCACTCTTACACGTTTCCATGCGCATTCGATCTGCACTGTCAACCACCCAAACTAGACCATCCGTGCATTCAAAGTAGTTCCTCCAATAAGAACGCAGAGACTTCTGCCCGCCGACGTCCCACATGTTCAGCGTGTAACCATTGTGCTCCAGGGTTTTTATATTGAATCCCAGTGTGGGTGAGATGGTGTCGATTGACTCGCCATTGAATCGCTTCAGAATCGTGGTTTTACCTGCATTGTCCAGTCCACTGGAGGAAAAAGCCCACGAGTTAGCCAAGACAAAAAAATCTATGATTTTCTCCCAATACTCACAGCAGAAGTATACGCATCTCCTTTTCCTTTTGACGCATTTTCTTCAGGACTGTTAGAAAACCCATTTTATTTGCTTCAACTGATTCGGTTTATTTATTAAAATTAAGAAAAACGAGACATATGCCGGAAAATAAGTACCTTTGTTTACGACTCAATTGGGTGACGTCATGGAGTGAATTGTCATAATGGTCACCGTCCAGTGGAATCGGCTTGATAGTCCTGTTTACTTTGACAATTATCCGAAAGTCTACCCCATACTTCCTCTGCATGTATGTTAAATATAAATTAATATGCAGGAATATTTCTTAGGCTAAGTGTAAATTTTAGCCAATGGCTAGATTTTGACATTTCGCTGTATGTTGAATTGAATTCTGATGTACGAAATTGTATAGATACGGGTGTGAGTGCACCCAGATGTGAGCGTAAATGCGGGCGCATGTGCAGGCGTAAAATAATGCGCGTTTTCAACTTACCAGAGATAGTTGACAATCTACTTGAAGGTAAGGTGAGGGACCCCAAGGTACATCAATCAATCTTTGCTGACGATGGAGCCATCATAAGTGAGGATCCTACATCCTTGCATCCAGCACTTGATGTGTGGGTGGATGTTTTTGAGGGAAATGGGTATTGCATTAGTTCAAAAAACACAGAGTACTTGTGCTGCCCGTTCTCTGATCCACTCAGGCCTATTCCATGCATTTATTTGAATGGAACAGTACTTCCGAAGTGCGAAAAGTTCAAATATCTGGGATCCATTATTAATAGCAAAGCAACTTGTGATGACGACATCAATCATCGTGTAAGCGTAGGGTGGATGAAGTGGCGGAAAAATTCCGCTATGCTCTGTGTTCGAAAAATGCCACCTAGGCTGAAAGGAAGGCCCTACACCGCAACTGTGCATCCAGGGCTCACATACGGTTCACAATGTTGGACAATATAGAAAAATATGAGAGTAAATTAACGCCAGCGGAGATAAAGGTGTTTCGCATGACAGCAGGAGTGACAAAGCTTGAGCCATCTTACGAAAGATAGAGCGCGACCGGCTCAGTTAGTATTGCCACGTTCAAAGAAGAGATCATTTGAATCCTGTTAAAAAGGCAATATCAATAAATGTTCCAAAGCCATCGCGAGGCAGGAGAGGCAGGCCTATAAACGCCTGGATCACACAAATGCAACAATATCGACATTTCATTGGCCTCAGTAACCCAGTGTTCCAAAATCGGGAGGCCTGCCGATATTTTCCTGGGCACCTGATGTCATAGGCAGTATATCAACGATCTTACGAAGCTAACTATTTTTCCAGCCATAACATCAACCTACTGCGAATATTATGCCTTCACAATAATATTGACATACGCTTTCGCAATTGATTGATCTGACTCTTTATATAATTCATGAGAAATAAATAAATAAGTATTTACTGGCATTAGGCGTGATAATGGATGACGTTAACACTACACCGCAACAGTGACGATGCTACTCTTATGCTCTTTTTTGTTACGTTTCATTAATCTTTTGGCAAGCCTGTTGAACAAAAGACAAATAGTTTGAGAGCTACTGTATTGAATAAATTTTATTCGAAAACAAACAGTTCCATACTGTGCCAAAATTTGACAACAAACAAATCAGCTGTTTTCATGTCGTCACCGCTTTAGGTGCAGAACTTCTGTTTATAGCATAATTCGGCGATCCCTTCATTTATTAAAAGTATGGCCGGATTTGAGGAATTTGTAACACGTGCTAAAAGGTCTGTTGAAACTTTCATCCGCACTCCCAACAAAGAAACCTTAAACTCTGCCGAGAAGGAGCTACAAAAGTACGATGGCATACAAATGCAAATGTTTCAAGTCCGTCTTTTGACGCCGCTGATGCTGAAACTGGACAAGTTGAATGGGTGACAAGAACACATTTTAGCCGGATATTGCGCTTTACTATCTCCTCATATTTTCAGCGAAAACATAGAGTTACAAGCCGGCATTATCCGACTAATGAAGACGGTCGTAGCTCGCACCTACCTCAAGGATGTAAAGGCTATAAAGACGATGCTGCTTATCCTCATTCGGCAAGTGCGTGATTGTGAGAAGGCTGCCATAAAACCAAACCTTTCAGAGGAAATAAAACTGGCCACTATTGAGTGTATAACAGAAGTCTTCAAACGTTCCACTTCGGATGTCCTGGAGCAGTATTACACGGTGGAATCGGCGCTGTTTATGGGACAAATACTTCTGGCTGCTGTCGAGTTTGTTTCCAGTGAGAAATACCGGAAGCTGGTGTAAGTGCTTATCAATACTTTTAAGAAATTCTTGCGAATTAAGATTGTATAAATGAAAGTATTCGAGGTTACGATGATTGACATTCGCGTGAACTGTTTCAACCCCAAGTTACTGGCGATGGCACTTAGTAAAAGCATTGCGCTAACACCCCAGCGCATCTGTAATACAAGGGTTCAGAAAGGGGGCTGACATTTCAAAAACGTTTTCGACATTAAGTCAATAACTAGCATTCTATTTGCTTGAGATTTCAATGTCTAATGGGAATTCGCTTCGTCACTCTGGACCAACAACAGCTTAAGGTCGTTACGCAGATATCTTCGCTTACTGCATTTTTTTATTTTACATAAATTCGTATACAAATTCACTCTACCTAGTTGAATTAGACGAAAGAAATATAATTTACTCTTCGGATGGGTCTTGCTTAGATTGATATCGTTAATATCCTTAATCATATTTGTGACTGGTTCATTAAGACCATAGTCAGTTCTTCCAAATAAGAGTGGTTAAGAAATATACCACCTTGATCAAAACGTTCCCGGAATTTATTCAGAAAATTAAAAATACAGTTTATTCATCTAAATCTATATTGCCCCCTTCAAAGTAATCCCCATCGACTGCAACACACTTATGCCAGCGCTTGATCCAATCTTCGAAACATTTTTTATACTCGGTTTTCGGTATGTCCATCAGTGCTTCCTGCGATTTTTCCATTACTTCCTCTCGGCTGCTGAAACGCGTTCCCCGTAATGGTTTTTTAACTCGATTGAACAGAAAGAAGTCACAGGGAGCCAAATCAAGTGAATTCGGTGGCTGTTGGATGGTATTTGTTGCATTTCTCGTCAAAAAATTACGAATAATGATGGCACTGTGCGACGGTGCGTTATCATGGTGCAAAATCCAAGAGTTTTCTGCCCACAATTCTGGTCTCTTTCGACGAATTGCTTCACGCAAACGTCTCATAACGCCGAAATAATACTCTTTGTTTATTGTCTAGCCTTCTGGCAAAAATTCATGATGCACTACACCGTTGTAATCCATGAAAACCGTGAGCATTGCCTTGTTTTTTGACTGAAAACGTCTGCCACTGCGTTCATCATCTTCTTTTTACTCATGACAACTTTTGAACCGCTCGTGCCACTGACAAACGACCGTTTTCTTTAAAGAATCGTTGCCGAAACACTTTTCCAACATTTCCAACGTTCGTGCAGCATTAAATCCGTTTTTTACGCAAAATTTAATACAAGTTGCAAATTTAAATCCATTTCTAAAATTGTAAAAAATCTACGTAACTTTTGCAAATGTCAAGCTATGACGCTAAGATTTAGAGGGAATATCAACAACAGATGTACCAACTTAACAAAGGCAAACAGAACTCAAATCGGAACGATGGGAGCGCCACACGGTTTTTATTCCGGGAACTTTTTGATCAAGGTGGTATGCATCTTAATGGTTTTGAACCACGTTAGCCTTATCGAGAAGTGTACGAAAATTTAGGAACCATTCCAATAAGTCGATCAAAAATAAAACATTTGTAATTGATCTGCGTTTCATATAAAGGGGAAAGGTGTTGGAGAAACAAATAGTTTAGATAGGAAAATTAGCTTGGGTTAATTCTTCATCTTTTATCAGCCAGTGAAAAACATACATATATACACGTACATGTTAAGTATCTGTCTAGCGCACCTCAATGTACAGACCGTTCTATGTATTTTGAATCACATCATTACTGAGGCTGAGAGTTAACTGTTGTTTTTGCATTTGAGTGAATTGTTTTTTCTTCTACCTCCTATTCAAACTTCGACTGGAACTTCTGTCGCTACTGCTTGAGCCTGGAGTTTTTTCACAGTTTTGGATGCTTCTGTGAATACGCGCACTTCGAACTGTGAAGTCATTGCACCAAGTCGAAATGCCGAGACAATATTTCTGTGCATTAACTTTTGCTAATAATTGGGTCAACCCAATATAGCCCTCTGAAATACCATTGTTTCGCTTGCGCGGCAATATTGTTCTGCTTTGGTACCAGCACGACACGTCAACCAACGGAGAATCTCTGATTGCATATACTGACCCACCTCGAGTTTCGACTATCACTGGAGCTTTTTGGTGGCAATGGTGCAGTGGTTAGCGTGTTTGCTCGTTAACCGATGTGTGCAGGTTCAAGCCCCAGCGGGAACAGCATTCATCAGCCATCCGATTGTAAACGAAAACGAATTCCCGCGAAGTTTTTCCAACCACTGAAAAAAACTGGAACTCAACGACGGAGTCGAGAGTCACTTAGGGAAAAATCGTGTCTTGCTTTTTTTTTTCAATTTGCTTCTTAAACTATTACACAATTACACTGCTCACTGTTAAGTTACAAGCGATACATAATTCATACCAACTCAAAACAATTGTACAATGTCAATCTACAATATATACGCAATAAAAAAAAATCATACTCTAGGACCAAGCTTCCCGCAACCATTCGTGTTGTGTGTGTTATACTCTTTGCACGAATGGAAGGGACCTGTAGTTTTATACCGTCTCCGAAGGCAATTAATTTTTTTTTGAGAAACTTTCTCATGACAACAATACTCCCGGATGTTTGTCAGACGCGCGCGAGAGGTGGGACTGTGAAAAAATGTTTGGTGTTTCCTGTGATTCGAACTTTGAACCTTACGCGCATTGGTCAGGCATACTAATCACTGCCACCGCGCCCACTCCACATTATTCTCATGTGCTGTCATAGTTGACTTCAAAGACTCATAGATGACCCTAAATACTGAAGAATTGAACCATCACCATCCCTCGGTCAACAATTTGTATGGAAAAGACGTATTTCTACCCCAATCTCAACTAGTGCTGGTGCACACAGCGATCGGTCCGCTCTCACAACTTTTGTCCGATATTAATCAATGACCTTTTCTCTCACTCTAATCCTTCGTGAACGACAGTACTCTTGACTTAGCACATGTTTGGGCGGGAGCTCCCGTAACATGTTTCAGTTTATTTGATCGTGGCATCTTCCGCCAGTCGTAGCGCACAGTAAAGATGAAATGGATTGACCTTCTCATTGTTCTCTAATAACTCTAATTGCAATGACTTGTAAATAACAATCATCGATCAAGGACTTGGTTCTAAGTGATATAACTCTTACGCAATTAAAACCTGATGTAATAATTTTTAACTTTAGGATTGCATCCATGCAGTGCCTAATGGCAGTGTTCTATGTACACGACGTGGCTGACCCAATGGATATAGTACTTCGTAACCAAGTGGCTGATACAGTGTTTATATTTGTTCCAAAAATAATAACAGTCCTCTTCAAGACAGCTCTTTCAGATGAAAAACTTGGAGAGACTTTGATTTCTGTAAGTCATTTCGCATTCGTTTTGTTAATTTGATTGTCTTAGAATAATCTTTTCAGACGGCCATCAGAGCGCTGGGACGCATTCTTCTTATAATGTTCGATAAAGGTGATCAGGGATCTCTGCCTTCCTATGACCAAAAATCATTTATCGATCTTGTCACGAAGTACCTAGAAGCCCAGACCATTGACGATGACGATGACTATGTTAAGAACCCCAAACATGCAAAGACAGATCTTGAAGAACAACTAATCAAACTCCAATCAGAGGGAAGAACTTTACCTTGGTTCGATGAAACAGCATCTAAACTAAGAAAACTTCTTCCGAAGCTGGCCATCCTTCGGGCGAATCAGTCAAGAAAAGTTCGCTATGAGTATGCGAAACTCTGCTGCCAATTGCTTGAAAGAGGATCCCGTCGATTAGGGGAAAATAACGTCGACCTTTTGGAATCGATAATGGCAATGTCTAAGGACGAATATGAACCAATCCAGATACTCTGCGCTCAGACTTTGCATACCATACAACGTTCTGATTGCAATTTTATTTTCGATGATCTTGTAGATGTTCTCTTCGATAAACATCTCACGAGATTACCACGCGTCATAAACAGATGTGACGACGAAGAACAGTACGCAGAGTTTCAGTTCTTGAAGGGGTTCTTTCAGAGTATCCCCGATGGTCGATTAAAAATGCTGTTCACCTTTTCAAAAAATTTAGAGGAATTCTGTCTTTGTTTGATTTCCGCATTTGAATTGAAAATGCAACGAGATTTGCTGATAGAGGAGTATGCACTGCGGAATATTTGTGAAGATGAACATGTTATGCATACCAAGTCATGGAGAAGATTCAAAAATATTGACTCTGCACGGGTGCTGGGTGTGCTGTGTGATATTTGCAGAACTCTTGGACGCCCTGAAACCTGCAATGTGGTGTGTGACCACTTGATGGAACTACTCCACACTAGCGATGAGATCATGAATGAAGTCATACTCATTAGCGGGATTATACTGACAAGTGAAACAGGTATAAAAAAAGAGGAGCTTGTTACTTCGTTGCTCAATGAACTTCTTGATGAAACTCACTGGCATTTGGCCTTGCGGCCGGATGAAATGAAAAGACTTAAGGTCAAAAAGGTGCGTCGTATTATAGATTCTATATTTGTTGTAATATTCTTTTTTTTAGAAATATGATTGGTATGTTGACCGTACGCCTGGTTTGTATGAATCAGCAATCGAGATCAGGTTGCAAGACTGTAATTCAGATGACTCTGATGATGATAGTATGCATTTGAACACTACTTATAATTTCATAGAAAAAAAAAGTTTTGTTTTGCAGATGAGCGATCGAATACGGTGAACTTTGCTGATGCGCAACTAAATGTACTTCATACATGCATCGTTTTAGATGCTCTTGGAAATATTGCCACTGCAATGGGAAAACGCTTCAAACCGTTTGTCTTTCAGTCACTTCACAAAGTTCTCCTTAAAGTCGGTAGGTAAAGGAATTCTCGTTATAAATGTGAATATATCGACATCGACAATGCCTGCATAGTTTCTTAATATCTAAATATCTGCAACACTTTCAAAATGTTCAACTCATAAGTACTTTAGATGCCCCCTTAACTGTTCTGTGCCATGATGAGTTTATGACTTGAAATTAAGAGAAGAAAAGAGGAAATGGATTATAGTTATTCGTCTGTGAAGAAGGCTAGAAGGGAAAGGATCTGAAAGGATGCTTTCATCGCCAACTGCAGACGTAATGACCATTTACAACTCCATCATTGCCACCAATTTCAGTACTGCTAAATTCCATGTTCGATTCATTAGTGTATATTCAAATTTTCTTGCTTGAGACGAATATGTTTAACGCGCATTTCTCCTTGGGAATTCAAATCAAGTAATCTTTCTCCACTATAAATTCAGTGGCATTAGCATAGTTGTGGTTTCCAGTCCTGCAGTAGAAGTTAATTTGAGAGGACTCGCTCTTACGAAATCTACAAGGGAAATTTCCACTAAAGACTTCAAATCTGTAGATGAGTCCCTCACTTCGGCTGCCGAGTTACTGGAAAAGTTATGAACATTGACATGCTTTACAAAACGCAATCTAATCCCAACATTGGTATACGGTTTCAACAGACACAACCATTTATTCATTTTCTAGGAAGTAGCAACTACAATGTGTACATGTGTGGAAGCTATGCGCTTTCAGCGATACGCAAGGCCCTAGGCTTCCACGAAATTTATGAACTAATTGAGGCATATACCGACTATATTTCCTACCACATGAGAACGATATTAAAAAGAGTAAGTGTCTCCCTAGTAGCTTCTAAATCTCACCATCATAAAAAAAACTTTACACTTAGTCTCCAGAAAGCCAGTCAGCCTGTGACATTTTATCGGTTGTTCTTCAATATAGTTCGCTTAACACAGTTGCCCACTTAGAGACGATATTCTCAGTGATTCAGGAAGAATGTGCAAAAGCTCATCAATCGGACAATGTGACATCATATTTAAAAGTTTTCCATGTCTTCTTCTCCAATGTCCCCAAGTGGACAAGTCATGTAGACGATTTAGGACGAATAACAGATGACGAAGCCAATATGCAAATAGAAGAGCTAGATCCATACACACAGTGGATGAATATATTAAATAAACCTCGATATGAAGATATACAAATGGATGATATCGAAGAAAATGGTGAAACAGAAACAATAGATCAAGGCGAGACCAATGCGACACCAGATGAACCGCCAAAACCAGAACTACCTCGTTACATCAAGCTGACGAAAGAGATAATTGAACAAATCTTAAAGTTTGTTTCATCCAAAAATAGAATGCAACAGATTGTTGCATTAGAATGCTTAATAAGCGGATTGCCGTTGTTAAAAGACTACGAAGATGAATTTTTACCTTTGGTACATCGCATATGGCAACCTTTCGTGGAGAGGGTGAAAGAAAAGGATCCAATTGTACTAAATCGATGTTTTACGTTGCTTGAAGTACTAGCAGTGCATGCCAAAGATTTTATTCTTAGAAGAACGCTTAAGTATGTGAATATCTGTAAAGTTAGTCACTTAAAGTAACAAAAACTTATTTTTAGTGAGGTTCTTCCATTTCTTGTGGGATTCCTTACAAATGCAGCGGCAACAAGCAAAGCAGAGAGTAGTTTAGCGTAAGATTGCTTTTATCCTCCTCCAGTTGATATAAATCTCGTTTTATTTTGCAGGCAAACACAAGAATTTAAGCTTCAGTCGAAATTATTACAGGAATTCGCAACATTAATAGTTAGTATGGACATCGGAGGAAAGCATTTCAATGACATTTCTTTAGCTGTAGCTTTGTATCTGTCCAGGAAACAACCAGCGGTCTTGCAATCCTATGCAGTTGAGTATTTTAAAGAATTAAGAACTTATAATGGACCTTTTGTGTATATAATTGTTACAAAGAAATCACATCTTTTAGAATATAAGGAGAACGTTGGTTTAGTTTTAGAATCTTTTAGAATTAAATAAATTTCCAGAAAAGAAGACCATGAATTTGTATATATCTTTGAAGATGCAGACTTTAAAGAGTTTTTGCCCGAGGTCACGAAGGGTAGTTATGTACATATGATTTATGTTGCCCAGGAGGCAGTGGAAAAATACTTCAGACGGAAACATCATGAGTCGAGCTAAGATTCAATCGAACCTGACTTATTCTACTGAGGTTTTCTTATCAAATAGATCGGATTTGCATAAATTAGTGACTAATTTGATGAACGAAAAGCAAAACATTACGGTTCCTTCTAAGTATCGATTTTCTTCTAACTATCCTCTTCTAACTATCGCCAATCATATTACCAAGCGCCGACTATTTTAATTTTTAATTATTGCAGTTTTTTACCTTCAAATTCAAATGCTCATACATATCTCAGGTTGGAATTAATTTTATCAGTCGAAGTAAAAACCGTTACAATTAACACATTTTTTGTCAACTAGAAACAAGTTCATTTATTTCGGTAGCATTAAACTTAAGAGATCTGGAGGCGATATACTCTTCAAAGACGTTATGAATATCGACTTGATTGTTGAAGGTTTACCGCTATCGGTTGGCGAAAGGTCTGGTGAGTATGGTAGGTAGCACAGTTGGTTTAATTTGTGCAGCGTCAGTTGTGCAACGTGTGGTCAAGCATTGTCATGTACAAGGATTGGAAATTTACTGTTGATCAATCTAGTAGGTATATAACATACTCGTATGTATATAACATTGACTTACAGAAACATCCACTTAACTTGGGAAACAATGCGTCAAATGTACAAGAAGAAAAACCACAATAACTTTCTGGACAACCTAATAATAGGTAGTTCGAATTTTTAAAATATATCATACGTTGTGACTGTCAGTGCCCGCATCAGCATAATTATTTTAATGCTCTTAACACAGGAACTAACGCGTCTCGATCCCTTTTGGTGGATCAAAAGAAGAGTTCAAGAGAAGGTTAGGTTAGGTTAAAGCTGCAACGAATGAGCGCAGCCTGCACTCGGATTTCAAATGGATCCATTGTGCTCCCCTGACGTGGAGTTTCCTGGCTGAAGAACTGTAAAGAGAGGAAAAAATAAAATAGCTAGAGTTCTGTGCTAGTGGAACGACCTCCTCTGAACCACCCTGAAGAAGTTATAAATTTCATGATGGTGGTTGGTGGCTTTTCAGACAGGTCGCCCAGATGTTTGAAGAAATACTCTCCAAGGGGCGTCTTCCTGTACTGCAGAGACTAGGGCATTTGCAAAGGAAGTGTTCCGTGTCCTCCTCTACGTCTGTATTGCCACATCCTCTGCAGAGTTCATCTGTACTTAGCCGCATTCTCTTCCGGTGGGCCGCCAATAGGTTGTGGCCGGTGATGATACCTGCGAGAAGCGCCAAGTTTTGTCTATTTTGAGTAAGGATAAGCTTGGTTTTCATCTTGTCATATTTTGTCCAGATGCTTCTGGAGACACGGCATGAAGGGAGCGCTCTCCATCTTTCTTTGAAGTCAAGTGCTATATTTGATTTGGACCCGTCAGTGAAGACTAAAATACTAAGTAGGTTAATGGCCCCACCGTCTTTCCAGTATTCCCTTGATGGGATGACCGTTTTGACGTTTAAGCTGAAGTCGGGGTATGGCGGAAGATAGTCAATGGTGGCGTCTACGTGAGTCCATCTTGAGATGAGATTGGTGGCCCGTGTGGCCCTTTCTCCATAGGTTGGATTCTTTTAGGCGCAGGGCACTCATCGGTGCTGATTTCTTAACAAATAAGTCTAGTGGAATCAGTGCGAGAATTGTTTCAAGTGCTGCGGTCGGGGTAGTTCTAATAGCGCCTATGGTTGCTATGCAGGTTGAAAAGAAAGTTGTTCATATAATCAATTCAGCTCATACAAACCTTGCTCGAGAATAATGGAGTAAATAACTATTCATAGATACATGCACGGATGAAGTAGGTGTTTTTCCAAGAAAGGCTTATTAGCTAGTAGGTAGGTATTGTACAAATAAGTCCCAAAATCTGTGAATGAATAACAGGTGTCTCGCTTTATTTTACTTCACGTATTTTACCACTATTTCTAGCACTTTTTATTTATATATATTTATATTTTTTTGCTACAGCGTCTCCCTATTTTCATAATCATAGTTGTTTGTCATACATCTCTTACGCCGATGTGTTTAAATATCTGCAATATGTGTAGACTGCAGCTTTTGATTAGCAGTAGCTGTTCAAGTAATGTACCTATATAGCAGTATCTATTGAATCAACATTAGAGATAACCAGTCTACTTATGTATGTATTTACTTAAGTAGCGCTACAGTCCGGGGTGAACCTAGGCCTAAGCCAACAAGCCTCTCCTACCAGCCTGGTTACGAACTATCTGCCTCCAGTTATGCACGCCAAGTTAGTTGAGGTCCCCCCCCACTTGTTTGCACCACCTGCGCGAGGACGTCCTCTACTGCGCCGTCGATACGGGATGGATTTGATGATTTTCCGAGCTGGAAAATTGGGCTCCATCCACTCTACATGACCCAGCCATCTTAGTCGCTGCATGTGAACTCTACTCTCTACCCGTTTCGACATGTACTCGGGTTCCTGCGAAATACGGGAAATACCCAAGTTAGTGGGTACCCGATAGTTTCGCTTAATGGATAACCAACAATTTCGTGTAATGGGTACCCTAAATTCGGAAGTACTTGGAATTGAATATCGACTTAGGTAATGGCAATTTTGGGACTAAACACATCGATACTGGAGATCAGAGGTAGGTATATAGGTATGTAGGTAGGGTGGCTGCCCATGCAAAGCACTCACACACGTAGGTCGAAGTAGATCTTTTGTGATACCACTTGGAACTATACCCGAAAAGTGTCACTCAAATTTATTGGAACCATTTGGGGAGCTCTTGATGAAGCTGTGGATAATTCGTAGGAAGAGATTAGTGCTGCGAATTTTTTATTGAAAGCTAAATGGTACAATGAAACCGTCAGTGAATTTGAAATATATCTACGTGAACCACAATTAGTCCACAATGTTCCCGACCCGTTAAAATGGTGGATGAATAATGCAGCAAAATATACAAATCTGGCATCGCTGACCAAAAAATATCTATTAATTACGTTGTTCTTCTGCTGCAGGAAATATTGCGAAACGAGAAAGAAGTTGTCTTTTAACGGAAAATGTGAACAATAGTTTTACATTAATAATTTTTTTTTTGGAAATGAATCATGATTTAATTTTTTATTAACTCGTTTATGTATGAATTTAACCGAAACAAAGCTGGTATCCTAAGCATACCGGGTACTCGATATTTTGGTATCCGGGTAATAGCTTGAAAACGCGGGTACCTGGGCATAACACGGGTATGCGTGTATCAACCTATCAGTACTGCTTAAGAGCAAGCATTTTGTGACGAATATTAGTTTGAACTGAGAGAGAAAAACTCAAATCAGCTACTAAGTAATATCCAGCTTGCCACAGTCATCATTTAGCGTGGTGTTAGTCGTTAGTATTGTGAATATTTATAAAGCCTAACACCTTACACGAAAAGACTGGACAAGTAAACAAAAAGCAGATTGCATACTAAACAAAAGTATGAACTAAAAATTAATATGCTACGCATAAGTCAAACATTACACTAAGCGCTTACAACAAAGAAGTTAGTATCGTTCGTATAATTTATGTTTTAGATTTAATTTACTATGGTTGTAATCAAATTTGTCGCGGTTACTATTAACTTCTCTCGTCATACGCGTAAGAGGTTCGTTCGGTGGAAATGTACGCGGAAAATCTCGGTATTTCTGGAGTTGTAGCATCTTACGTTTAAACCGACTTCATTTAAAAGATCCGGCGAGTCAATAAAACCATTTACGAGCTGGTGTAAAAATACTACAACACATACGTCCCTACGTTTCTCCAAAGAATGACTATTTAAGAGAAGAAGGCGGTCGCAATATGGTGGAAGACGTGTAGGGTCATTCCAGTTTAAAAGGCGAAGTGCAAATCGGACAAACTTACGCTGTACCGGTTCAATACGGTTAATATGTACTGCTTCTCCTAGTTATCCTAGTTTCTGCTTTTCTGGAGTTAATAGCGCCGATGTACTGGAAAGCATACTCAGTATCAAATCGTATGCTGTTGGCCTTGATGAGATGCATCCATCTTTTTTAAAAATTGTCTTGCCGGTTATATTGCCTTACATAACGCATATTTTTAACTCAATTCTAACGAAAGGGATCTTTCCGGTGCAATGGAAATTGCCAAAGTTATACCTATTCCTAAGACACCTAGAGGTGATGAATTCAGACCAATCTCCATCCTGCAATTTTTGTCAAATGCGTTTGAGAAAATTATGCAAAAACAGATTGGCCAGTATCTCACAACCAACAACATTCGGTCTCCCAAGCAATCAGGTTTTCGGCAAAAACATAGCTGCACCACAGCTGTTATAGGTGTCACTGAAGATATACGGTGTGCCCTGGATGAAGGAAGTGTGTCATTTTTAGTCCTATTAGATTTTTCTAAAGCGTTCGACACAGTTGACCATGCTATTTTATGTCAAAAGTTGCATCGGCTCTACAATTTTTCGCATTGCGCTGTAAAGCTTGTATCGTCCTACCTGACAAACAGAAAGCAAGCTGTAAAAATAAAAGACGTTCTATCTGAGTTCCTCCCTAACTCCCGTGGTGTTCCGCAGGGGTCCATACTAGGACCCTTACTTTTCTCCCTATATGTTCCGCACTATATTAAACACAGTTCGATAAACATGTATGCTGATGATGTACAGCTTATTTTAAGCTGTCCTTTGGGCTTTATGGAACATGCAGCGACTTGCATTAATAATGATCTTGCAGATATAGCACAGTTGTCAAATAGAAATGGTCTCCTGCTTAATCCTAAAAAATCAAAGTGTATTGTCATATCAAAAACGCTATTGGATCTGTCATACTTCCCCTCCTTCACCATGAACAATGCCATTATAGAGTATGTTGATTCAGTAAAAAATCTCGGCATGATTTTCAATCGGAACTTAGCCTGGGACAATCATGTCAATCTGTTCGTAGGTAAAACCTACGGTGTACTCCGTACGCTATGGGCCTCCCAGTCGTTCACCCCAATTAAAACAAGAACCTTACTCGCTAAAACACTTGCCGTACCTATACTCACATACGGCTGTGAAATATTTCACAACTGTAGCTACATTTACAATAGGAAACTCAATGTTGCCTTTAACAGTATAATACGCTACGTCTTTGGTTTGCGACGACATGACCGAATTTCTCGCTATACTAAGTACCTGTTGAACGTGACATTTGATAACTTTCTCCAGTTTCCCATCAGCCTTCCTATTTTTACGAAAAAATCAGATTTTCTTCCTCAAACAGATCCGGACAATTAATTCTTCCTCGCCATACTTGACATCGGAACGTCAATTTTTTACAAACTCCATTAGCTTATGGAATGCTTTGCCCCGTAGTCTTAGAAGAATAGACAACACTCCAAAATTTAAAAGGGAACTAAGAATACTTTTACGCTAGTACTCTCAAACTCTGGTTTCTTTTCTTTTTTCTTTTAGTTATTTTTCTTTTCTTTCTTTTAGTTATTTCTTTTTCTCATATTTATAATATTAAGTCAATTTAAACTCATGTAGCTTTCTTAAAATATTTTGAACTATTGAATGCTATTACTATACAGGGTGATTTGCATAAGATGCGACAAAAGCCTAGGGCGGATAGGATGGACCGAGACAAGAAAAAAATCGTAGTGGAGAGGGGGTCTATCTCCCCCCGTTAAGGCGGGAGGGTCAATTTTGCAAAAAATTGACTTTAAATGAAAAAAAAAATTATTAAAAATCAACGGAAACATGTAAAATAATGTGCTATAGCTTTTTTGAAAGCTAATATTCCATTATTTTATCTGCTTTTTAAATCAAGTTATTTCAGTGAATAGTTTTTGAAAAATTAAATTTCGAAGTCAAAATTTTGGGAAAATATTTTGAATTTTTTTTTCAAGTTGATTTTTTTTTCAAAATTTTGCGTTATTAACTGCCACTGATATTTTTATTTCTCAATGCACTTATTAATTCTTAATTAAACACCGAAAACCCGATGTAATAATCTTTCTTAGTTTTTGAGATATTAAAAAAAATGCACTCCTAAATCACATTGATGTGACTGTTAAGTACAGATTCATTAAGATTGTAATCATAAATTATTAAATTACGTTTTCTTCAGAAGATCATCGACTGGCATTTAGATACGTTCAAAAATAAATTGTTATTACAGCACCACTCAGCAAACGTATCTAAATCATTCTGCATAGCAATACAATCAGACTCACTGCGTACAAGTCTAAAGATTTTTATGTCGTCGGCATAGATGAAGATTCGAGTACTCTTAAGTATTGCCACCACGTCATTGATCGCAATAATAAATAAAAGAGGACCTAAGTGACTTCCTTGGGATACACCGGATATAGCGAGAATTGCATCGGATCTTATTCCCCGAAATAAAACTTGATAAGTTTGTTGTTCAAGATAGGAACATATCCATCGAACGAAATGATTTGGAAAGCCCAAAGACGTCATTTTAAACAGAATTAAGGTGTGAGAAAGTTTGTCAAAGGCCTTGCTAAAATCTGTATAAATACAGTCGACCTGACCACCCTCTTCGACAGCTTTGTTTGTAAAAGAAGTAAATTCCAACAGGTTGGTAACAGTGGATCTTCTATTCATAAATCCATGCTGCTTGGTTGATAGAAATGGTTTGCAAGCAAAATAAAAACCCTTACAAACTATAGCCTCGCAGTTTTGGCACACTCGATAGCTTGGCAATAGGTCTATAATTAGAAATTTCACCTCGATTTCCCTTTTTGTGTATTGGAATGATTAAAAATTTTAGGAAAAATGCTCTGCTTTAATGATGCCCAAAATAGCACAGCTAAGGGTGATGCCAAGGTATTGCAACAATATTTAAGCACAATCGGAGGAATTCCACCAGGCCCACAGGTATCGCTGTTAAGTAAAGCTAAATGCTCTCTCACATTTTCATCAATTATTGAAATCTGGCCCATTGGGCTGTTATAGAAACCTTCAAGGTGGGCGAAATTACTTTGGGTAGGTGAATAGTTGTCGGAACAGAAAGATAGGCCAAAGAATGAAGAGAACATATTGCAGATTACAAGAGGGCTGCTGCTTGATTCGCTTAAGTAAAACATATTAGCTGGATAACCATCCGTTTTTTTTTTTTTACTGTTTACAAATTTGCAAAAAGCTTTGGGATCGTAAAGAAGTGAGCCACGCATTTTATTAATGCAACTATCATATAGATTTTTCGATAAAATTTGAAAGTATCTATAGAGGATAGCGAACTGGTTATAATAGCTTGTTCTGTTTGTCATTAAATAATTTTCCCACGCTTTATTTCTTTTATTTCACAGACTCCGCAATTGGTTATTGTACCAAGGAGCACTTGTAGACAAATCCTTACGTGTGTTTCTTACGGGTACGGACGAGATACTCGTAAAAGAGTCAAATATACGTATGTAAAAATTTTCAGTCATTTCTTCAATATTAGTTAGTTTTAGTTAGTTAGACTATTTATTTTTCATAGAAAAAAAATATTTACAAATTTTTGGTATTTAGGTTAGCAAGTCTATTTGGTTTGGCTGAAGGCCGTCTACCAGACTGACATTAAAAAATAAATAAATGAATAAAATAAGATAAAAGCACATATGTATGATTTTTTTGTCTTTTCTACTATTTCAAATTATTTCAAAAAATATTTGCGATGATAGCTTGCATTTTAAAAGTTTTCTTCAAGAATACAGCTTCGATAACGTAGAGCATTTACGGTATACCTATGTAGTAAATCCCAACCTCTGTCTCCGTTTAGTATGCTCATCGCTTCTTCCAGCTCAAGTAAATGTGTTCCAAAAAAGTTAATGCGAAATTCCTTTAGAATGGGACATACTGCAAGGAAGTGATACACATCTTCTCGCTCTTTGCGATTGCATAGGTTACACAGTAAGGGAAGTTCGGGGCGATGGGGTACATAGTTAAGGGGTAGGAGTTCTCCTCTTATTTTAAAGATGATGCTCATCATTTCTGACTTCTTGTCTGCTAAGAAATATGTTCTGTGGCACAGAAAGTGATTTAGCCTGCTGTAATATGCTCTATATTGTGATGACTTAGCTTCTCTGACATAATTGTCATACATTTTTTGGCCGGTTTTCTGCAACAGAATGTTGAACTTTTGTTTCATTGATGCTGGCTGCTCGTTGGGAGCAATTAATAAATCCAACCCGCAATCCGTTGCTAGCCTTTCCCATTCTTGAATGGTCTTTCCCCTAGTCGTTAGCATCTGAGTTAACACAATTTTCGGCACTCTTTCCTCCTTCATTGCCATAACTCTTACCACGTAGTCGAAGTGGAGCTTGAGTGTATCCAAGAACAGAGGTGCTATACCGGTCTCAAGATGGAGCATGTAGTTGGGTGAATTGCTCGGCAGCTTAAATATTCTCCTTATGAAGTAGCGAAGGAACTTTTCAACAGCTTCAAACGAACAGTATCCCCATACTTGTGCTCCGTAAAGGAGAATGGCGGTTGCAGTTGCACGGAATACTTTTAGCTTCGCAGTGTGCGTAACGTTTTTGTTGTTGATGCAACTTCCCCAAACAGAACCAATTGCTCGTTTAGCTTCCGCTAATTTGGATTTTAAATGCTTACTCATGCTCAGGTTGGATGCAATCAACACACCTAGGTACTTATATTCGCGGACAACTTCTATTTGCTCACTCTGATATGACCACTTTTCTCCTCGCGAATACCTGCCACCTCCGCTTCTAAAGATCATCATCTTCGACTTTGTTAAGTTAACAGACAAGTTCCAGGTGTTACAATAACTTTCTAGTCTATTTATCATGAGTTGCATGCCGTCCACTGTATCTGCGAAGAAGACAATATCATCAGCAAATAACAGAGCAGGGATCTTTGTTCGATTTATATCTATTCCACCTCTTACAGCTTCTGTTATGTCGTTAACATATAGAACGAACAGCAATGTACTTAGGACACATCCTTGCTTAACGCCCATTGAAGTTTGAAACTCCTCTGATAAGTGGATCCCATCCCAGACGTAGGCCACGTTATTGTCATACATAGCCCTCAAAACGTTAACTACCTTTGTTGAAAATCCAATCTTATAGAGCTTATAAAAAAGCGCATCGCGGGCTATAGTATCAAAGGCGGCTCGAAAGTCTACGAAAAATGCATATAGTTTTTTGTGATTCTTCTTATAATCCTCTGTGATATTTATGAGTGAGAATACTTGATCGATGGTTGAATAATTTCGCCTAAACCCTGCCTGGTATTCATGCAAAATGTCCTTATTTTCGACCCACAAAGTGAGCCTGTTGAAAAGTACTGCGGCAAACAACTTAGCTGATGTATTTAAGAATGATATACCCCGATAATTAGCTGGGTCCTCGTAGTCGCCTTTCTTGTGCAACGGGTATATTATCGATTTTCGAAAGCTACCTGGTACATTCGCTGTTTTAAATATTTGGTCGAATTCCGACGTTAGTGCTGCTAGAAATTCTGACGTACAATTCTTGTAGAATTCGAAAGAAATACGATCTTCTCCTGGGGCTTTGTTCCTTTTAGCATTCTCAATAGCAATTAGGACTTCATCTTCCGTGATCGGTGCATCTAAAAATTCATCAACAATCAGAGGAGCTGCATAATGGAATGATGGCGAGGTTTGTGTTGCATTGAGAAGGTTCTTGAAGTGGTCTTTCAGCTTATCTGCTTGCAATCCCAGGCTGATAGTATTCCTCTTTCCATTGACGATCTTCACAGCCTTCCAGAACTCTGCTGAGGATCTTGCTCCATTTAGTAGATCTATGTTTCGTTGATCATACTCTTGCTTTTTTGAAAAGCAAAGATTTTTAAAATATTTGTTCGCCATCGCGTAAAGGACTTTAAATGAAGTGGAATTGCTGGTGCGCAGTAATCTAAGGAATGCAAAGGATGCATCCCTAGCCCTAATGCATTCATTGTCAAACCATTTTTGTTTATTTAATCTGCCATTTCTTCTCGTTAGAGCATTTTGCGGGGCAGCTCTCCTTGTCATCCCTTAAAGCAGTTTTCATGGTCGGTCGCAACTCTCGCAGAACTTTCATAACCGCAACCAACTTGGCCCTTCTTTTTCGGATATTGTGCGGCAAGTCTTTCCGAATACTGATTCGTGTACCTTTAAGTTTTTTTGCATTGCGTAGGACGTTTATAGCGCTGTCTCGGGAATTCATTTTGACGATGATTGTGGCTTTACTCATAACGCGATTGCCCACTCTATATGCGGTCTCGATGTTGTTGCTGTCATCGCCCAAGTCCAACAGTCCAGCGCATATGGACTTTGCACTCTCAGCCGGGTCCTTATTGGTCTCTAACGGCAGGTGCACCACTAGATTGGTTTCGGTGCTTATCTGCATAAGCTTGTCTATTTGAGCCTCCAGCAATCTGTTACGGTTCTCTAATTGAACTACTTTTGCAGAGATTTTTTCGTGATTCTCTTTCAAAATCATTAGTTCTGTACAAAGTAGCTGGAAGTCCGATTTTGACGCAAGGCCCTTGGCAAGTTCTGCATTCTTTTCATCGAGAATCTGCTTAAACTTTTCGATGCTGATGCCTATAATGCAATCCATTTCCAAGCCGCACGAACTTTTGCTAGAACGTCGTTTCTCACAATTGAAATTGTCTGGAGAAGTCTCCTGAAGTCCTCTTTTGTTCATGAGTTAGAGTAGATGTTGTTGGGAGTTGCGAACTTGGACGTAGTATGTCTTATCTACTAGAACTTACTCAGATTTTATTTTGAGGTCGTTCCTTGAACTTTTAGTGCACACTTAAAACAAGATTTTGCAAATATTTTTTGTATTTTCTCAATTTTAATTTAATTTATTCACGGAGGTATTCAGAAGCTAGACCACTTTGACAGATCACAAAATCTACAATATTACTATTGCTGTTGAAAATTCCTACAAAGTCAATGCTAGATATTAGTAAAGTAAAGTCTGATTTCTTAAAATCAAATTCAAGAGTAAGATTTTCTAAAGTATCATGAACCACGTCGTCATGAGAAAGAATAACGTGAAGTGGAGGATGATACGCGTCAATAGTACTCATCGTGGTGGAACTAGGTTCCACAATACAGCTGCTCGAATTTGTATAGAAAACCAGGTCATGTTCTCTGTCAAGAAAGTTTTTTATACTGCCTCGTTGCAGTAATCCACAAGACATTACATTGTCCACCAAAATTGTTTCTTGAGGTAAAGACGCATCAGCTACCACGTCGTCAGAAAGGGTCCACTTTAAGTAAAATTACCCACTAATAAAATGTCGTACAGGGGATTACAATTTTCCGATACATAATTTATGGTAACAGTAGCTTGCTTGTATACCTCAAACGAGCTTTCAGGAGGAATATAAATGTTAATAATTATAATGAACTTATATCCTAGATTTAATTTCACACAAATAACGTCCAGCGAGTCTGTATTAGGAATTGGAAAAATACAACTTTGCAAAGAATTTCGAACAGCAATTAGGATTGACTCCACCACCCCTTAGATGCTCAATATCTAAGTATCTATCTTTACGATATACCTCAAAGTCTGAGGAGAATAATTCCGTGTTCAGAAAGGTAAAATTAAGCCAAGTTTCCGTCAGTGCAATCACATCATGGATCGATGCATCACATGCCAATAATAATTCTCGTTTTTGTGCGGAGTCCCCTTACATTTTGGTAGTAAAGGGATACACGGTTTAGTTTTTTTGGAGAATTAAGAACAGGGCGAGTGTTGTTATTCTGAAGCTTAGCAAAAAACTCTCTAATGAATGCATCCTGAGGCCACATCTCTTTGTTCAATAATTTTTTAAAGAGACATAACTCCGTCGTTAGTTTAAATAAAGCGAAAGGACTAGTCTTTTTATTCATTTTTTAACATTTAATTTTAGACACGTCAACAGAATAGTCCGTTAAATTGTTAAGTATGTCGTCACAGGACGAGCCAGGAAGTAGTCTAGGAACGAAGATTTCTTTCGGTTTAGGCAAAGCTGACAGACGATTTTTGATTGGGGCTATATGAGTATTTGTTATGGTAGAGGTTGGAATGTCAACATCGGGTATATTTATTCCCGAATTCACGCTAGTGGTAGAAAGATCGGTAGATAGTTCAGTATTGGATGAAATACGTGGTGCTGTTATTCTACAGTCAAGAGCACTAGCATAGACCATATAGTTCGGCATTGTACCTTCTCCTCCACTCAGAATCTATGCAGACGGGACCAAATATCACTCGAAGAACTTTTCACTCAAAGTAACCAAGGGCACGGTTTTTATAAAGTCCATGGCTATTATCTGGTTTAAAGTTAAGAATCAAATAAAATAACGGAGCGCTATGGCTCGAGACAACTGACAAAATGTTTGTATTATCTGCATATTTACGGATTATTCTCTATGCCTACTTACATAAGTCCTCTTTCCCTTATAAGTCTTTTGGTAATGCACCTGCGCTCTCTCCTCAGTTGCCGTAACTCAACCGTTCTGCGCGATTTATTACTGGATCGACCAGGTCCCCTACAATTCTGAGTTACCGAGTTCCACCGCGTTGCATAGTTATCCGTAACTATGCCCTTTCAAAAAATGTGGTGAATCCACTGCCACTTCCGTAAACAGTGGTGCCTATTGGTCACTGACCCATTCTCTGATAAGAGTCTTCATTGTAGATACGATTCTGTAGACACCATTTTACAAATAGCTTCCGGTTTATTGTAATAATTCCGCGTGCTGCACTCATAACAGCACAGTTTCAACATTGGAGCGGTATAATTAAATGTAACAGTATCTCAAAAGTAGACTTACGAGTGCCTTTGTAGGTTTTTCCAATAACATCTAGTCCGATCCCATTTTCAGCTAAAACAATAGCTATCTACTCCATAGACCCTATAAGCAGCAACATGTGCTTGTGCGGATGAGTTATTTGCGAGGTCAAGATCTTGTTTTCTGATCTAATCTAATCTTCAGTCTTATAACGATCACCTCCCTATCCAAACTTAAGGTAACTTGGCGGATTTCAATGATCTCTAATAGAGCATGCAGATCATTGCGTCTATCTGATAAAGGAATTGTGTTAGAGTTAGTCACTAAATGTATCACCTACCACGGCGAAGCAGTGCGAATCCAATTTCCAATAAGAATAAAATTAGTGAAAGATACATAATCTCCTTTAAGGGCAATACACTTTTCCCAACGTCCCTCCTATTTCTTGAAACCCTCTTAAAAATAAGAATTGTCAAACTCTTCGAAATAGGCTTCTGTCTTAACGATGACCTCCTCGTCTGAGCTGCATTTTTTTCTCGCAAGCCACGTTTTCAGGTTAGGGAACAGAAAGAAGTCGCAGGGAACCGAATGAGCATGGTGGATGCGGCAATAATTAGTCGCGCAATTTGGCCGCAACAAATCCGGAAGAGTGAGCTGGTGCGTTATCATGGTGAAACAGCAAGAGCTTTTTCTTTGCCAAATGGCACCTTTTCTCTTTCAATTTCTTATCAAATCGGTCCAATAATTCACTGTAGCAGTTTTCTGTGATTGTGCTTCCTTTTTTTTTTTTTTTTAAGTCGATGAGAATTATGTCCTTTGAATCCCAAAAAATTGTAGCCATGACCTTTCCGGCCGAAGAAACTGTCTTTGCTTTCCACGGACCAGATTCGCCTGAAAAATCCATTGTTTTGATTGTCGCTTAAGCTCTGGCGTGAATGTATCCAGGTTTCATCAACGGTGATGAATCGACGAAAAAATTCCTGCGGATTTCGTTTAAAGAGGTCACTACTTTATCAGCTGAATCTGCTTGTTGAACAATCCATTAGGCCGATAGTTTGTTCATGCCTAACTTATCATGTAAACTGCTGAATGTCGTTTCGTACGACGCGCCTGCGCCTAGAGTCTCTGGTACTTCGCGCACTTTCGTTCGGCGATCAGCGAGAATCACATCATGGGCCTTTTCAACGATTTCCTCAGTAACGTGGCAGATGGCCTGGGCGCTTCTCATCAAAAACTGATGTATGGCCCGTTTAAATTGAACTAATGTCTACCGGTTGTCATAGATGGTCAAAGATCCCCATAAAAAGCATCCAACTTCGATTTTATTCCTTCACACGTTTTTCCATTCAAAAATAAAAAACGCATTACGCATCGATATTGTTCTTTTTCCATCGTATCGAAAAACACTAACAACGTTTAATTCAAATGGCTGTCAAGGCAAAACAAACCTAAGAATCAATCCAAAATTTGGTACGGCATGGTTTGAAAGATGATAGTTCATAATGGTAATACAAACTTTTCTCAGCAATGCCACCTGTCTTCGAACACAGTTACTTATTGATCCACCATCGTATGTGATTTTTATAGCGAGAATAGCAATTCGTTTATCACTCCTGCGCAAAGCAAACCAAATACCTACTTACCCTTCTTGTCGAATTATCGAAACCTCTTTTCAAAATCTATGGACCGTAAGTAGATTGATAATTCACGTATTGCTCAGCATCCGCAACCGAAAGGAGTAGATTTTGTTTCTTTTATTCGCTGCAAGGCGTCTGCAGAACTCATTATACCCGATCTCTAAGCAGCCTCCCAAGATGAGCTTCGAGATGCTACCTCTCCGGTGTCTTAGCAGAAGCCTTGTCCTGTTGAGATCTAGTGTTGGCCACACTAGCTTTGAAGTGTCGCAGTCATTTAGATGTATTTACCTACAAATTGGTTTTTTCACAATATTAACATGAGTCTGGTATGTAACAAATGGCATTAGGACATTTACTTACTGAACCTTATCCAGCCAGTGCATCAACCGCATTCCCGGGATATCGCAATGGCCTACTCAGCAGAGAATGACTTTAAACTGTTTACCTATTTCGTTAAGCGGTAGCAGCAGTCTTTTACTGATCTAATTGATCTAATTGCTGCTTTGCTATCGATCCGCTTTACTACAGTCCTTTTTCTGCCTTCTTGCCCAGGCGTTCAAGGACACGCACCAGAGAGGGTGAGGAAAGAAGGAGGTTGCTTTGAGTTTAGTTCTTGGAACACCTACTGCGAGCAATCACATTCCTTGACACTCTCCTGCCAAGACTCGTTAGCACCTAATGATGACCTTTCACCACGAAGGTGTGTTTTCATGTTGGGGCTTTATTCTTCATACCTATTCTTCTTACTTTTTAAATTGCCATACAGATTTTTTTAGTATCACATTTTTATGTCTTCAATAGCTACTTCCATATTCAATTCAGTCCGGAAGGTTTATTGCCATTTACAAATATCTTTTTGTAAGAAAATAACACATCTTTTGTGCTCCGCTATTGTAGACATGTCACCAAGATTGTCCGGATATTAAACGTTTTCAAAATTCATAAGAAGCTATAAAATATCCACAAGGACAAATTATGAATTCTCGGAACACAATAATACATATTTGCAAGGACAAATTAGAAATTCCCGGAACAACAAAACAACACGTCAATGGTGGATATGGTTGTTGTATACTCGTACGTAACGATAGCAATCAAGAAATAAGTTTTCAGACTTGTAATAGGTATGCGGTCTAATATTTAAATTGGATTTATGTCCTTTCATGTTGTTGCGGTATCTTTGAAATCCGCAAAAGGGATACAATTGGAAATTATTTTTTCTCACAGAAAATCATACAAAAGTAAGTGATTTATGTACAGATTTGTTTATTAGGTTGCTACCATTGGTTATAATACAATAAATCAAAACAGGTATAAATATGTAAGTGCATACTAGTATTTTTGCATGTAGAAAGGATGTTGTATGTGCACACATTACTCATTATTTTACCTATATATTGTTCTATCAAAATGATTCATATAACACGTTAAATGATTTCAGCCAAATGGTTAAATAGTTTGAACCTTTTATTACTCCAATACCCCTCTCACATACAATTTTTTTCAAGGAATCATACCGTGGTGGGTTGGCATTGCGTTTAAGAGAATTGGGAGTTTTTTTTTATCCATACGTATTGTAGTTCCCTTGATTTGGTTATTATATGTAGTTGCTTCATATATTGAGGTAAGGTCTAATCTGATGTAATCCACCATACTACAAACTAGATCCACCTCATCTTGCTACTCCTTTCGACAACAACAATTATTAGACTAGTGCAATGAATTCAAGTCATTCCGAAGTGGAAGCAATTGAAATTTGGGCTCGTTCAAGCGTCCAATAATGTTCATTCTAAATGACATTCATACATGCGACAGCATCATCATATTTCAATGGGTTTTCCCTAACAAGCCTTCCTTTCCTACCCTTGCCCGTCTATAGTAAAATTCATATAGCACAAATTAAACGGAAATATGTTCTGTACCGGACAGACATTTAGCAATTTGTATTTGTTCTATTGTTTCGTGGGCTTAAAAATTCTTCGAAGCATGAATATTTACTCTAATTAAAGCTTTGCATGGATACCGAAATTCCATGGTTTCATCGTCCCCGTTTAATTAATGGTCTGCAGTAGTTTGAGGATGGCTGTTTTATACATCAAAGTTGAATAGACTTAAACATTAAACACCCAGTTGTGCAAATAAAGAATTGGAGAGAGATCAAAATTGCTTGATATCTACCACAACTCATGGAGTTTTCGATAGTAGAAAATAGTAAGCGACATGGTTGAAGAATACAGTAAAGTATAGAATTCTGTAGTGTAACGTGAATAAAGTGTTATGTTGTACGCGATGGATAAACTCTTAAAAAAGAAACGTATCTTTGAAAGAGACACCAAAATTATTCAAAAAAGTATTGGTCAATAAATTATGGTTTTTTTTTAAATTGCTAGAAATGTCCTGCTCCAGAGTAAAATCCGTGCGTACACACGTACATACTCGTACCTATAAGAGATTCGATGTCGTTCATAAATCGTAGTTATCCGCCAGTAATAAAAATCGATGTTTTTTTCATCTGGAGGATCCGGCGGATTACACTAAAAACGGCTCTTTTGGACCTTTCTGTGGTAAAGGCCAACCACAGGGACTTTTGAATGCGGATGCGACAAAAGAATCGGGTGATAGCCACTTGAATCGTTTGAACTATGTAAATGCGAACCGTGACCGGGTTGTTGGTTGGCTTCCAATTAACGAACAATTTTTGATACCTACTGCATATTTGTACTAGCGCTATAGAGAAGAGGATTACTGTAGTTTTTTTTGTAGTATGTACTCGTATAATTCAGTAACTTTTAAAGTGTCCTAATCGGAATGAAGGTTTGTTCATAGTGAGTGGAATGGAAAACATTTTAAAAATTGCGTTATGACTTGAATTATTTGATTCAGACTTCTCTATACAATAGGGCATATTAATTTTGATAAATAAAATCTGTTCCCGTACTTTCTGCATAAACATTAGCAGCTTGCCACATTTAAACAGCATTGTTACAATAACCATAAAGACGAATACCTAGTCTACGAACAAATCTTGTTATTTCGTCTTCCACGGTAGGTATCCTCAGTCTCTGTGAATATCACTGCTCCCAATATGTGTACCATGGAGCATTCATAATTGCCCTTAGTACTTTGTTTGGGGAAAACTGTACAATATGTCTATTGCTTGGTTTAGTACAACCCCAAAGGTCGTCACGTTTTTTTTTTAACGTGTGGCTTTCATTTAATTTTCGCGTCTAGTGTCATTACTAGATATTTTGTTTGTATAAGGAATTTTTACCGAGTTAATATAGATATGTTGTTACTTGTTTGTAAGTAAAGTGAACATGTGTTTATTTGGTCTCATTAAGAAAAATGGACCAAGTTGTTGCCCCCTCGTAAATTTTGTTTAAAGCTCGTTGGAGCTTTGCAGTTGCCGACTAGACCGAGTTATCCGTTGTCAGTACACGCGTATCATCCTCGAGCGTGTCTACAATGGTGCCTTCTTCTTGAGGAATGTATCGAGTGTATACAAGAACAAGACTAGACCAAGAACACTTCCTTGCTAAATTCCGGCCGCAATTTCCTTAAATTCTGAAACTCTATTTGCAAGGTTGGATTCTAATACTTGTATAACTTTTCCGGAAAGATCTGTCTTAGCTTAAACTTCCAGCTTTCGTGCCATGCCTAGTCGAAGGTTTGAGAGACGTTAAGAAAAGCGGTAGAGCATATACTTGTTTTCTCTAGGGATTCCCCAATTTCATTAGGTATTCTAAAAACGCGGTCAATTGTTTTTCAATTGGTGATCGATCAGCAATTAAACGTCTTCTCTTGTAGGCACTTCAACAGAAGTTTTTCGAATACCTTTGAAACGATTTTTTTTCGTTTGGAGACTTTCTCTATTTTCAAACATTATGTCTTCGGCGACTTTTCATTGCCTTAAAATGAATAAAAGCCTTAGGCCGTATTTATAAGATAACGAAGCTAAATGGGCAATTTCTTAAGGATCTGTCCTATTGTTAAATTATTGTATATCCAGGAGTCAACTCCCTCTCCCTGTATACAAAGAGAAGGGTGATACGCGAAACTGTGATAACCAGGGTTAGGATTTTGTTGACATAAAAAAGTAAAAAAAGGCAAAACAAAACAATTAAAAAGGCAAAAAAAGGCATTTATTAAAAAATAAGAAAAGGAAAGTAAATGCACATTTAGTTATAGTAGCATTGAACTACCAAAAGCTTTTTAAAATTTTCTGGTAATAATCTTCTCCGGTTGTTTCTTAGAAGCGCCTTTAATGAGCTAAATGGCCTTTCTACTTCAGCTGAAACGAGTGGAGCCCATTTAAAGCTTTCAACATTATTAACATCAATATTTTCTGGAAGTTTGGAATCCAAGTCGCCGTTCATTACAGAATTTATCTGCTCAATAGTTTTCAGTCCCGTATTTGCATTGAAAACGGCAGTAAATTTCAGGACTTCCTTTGCAATCGGCCCTTTTGCTATTTTCAAGTTTTGCTGAATATTCTTTAAAACCGGCAACACTTCGCCAATTGATGTTCCTTGATCAGAATAATGCTAGTTAAAAATATAAGTACAAACTCTGTATACAAATACCTGTTTTTTGTAAGTCTTCGAAAATTCGTTTTTTTTGGGTCGACTAAAAACCTAAAATTGACTTTGATGTACGCCGGCTGCGCTTGTATTGCTTCATCTTCAATCAATTCCTTTGCAAACACAACACTGCTTGCATCGTCTTCAAGAACGCTGACGATTTTTTTAATCTGAGCAAAATACCATAATCCGCATAATATGTATTGTATACAAACAAGAAATATGTAATAGAGTTATACACAGTAACGTCTGCGGTCACATACAAGTGCAAACCGTCTGTGGTCAAGTACATATTTCCATGTTGACTCTCCCCACAGACTAGACGTTTTAAATTTGAATGCGTCTAGGAATTTAGGCACAATCTATTACAAGTCTGTACAACTGCTTGCATACGCCGACGATATAGACATTATCGGAAGATCTCAGCGGGCTGTCACCGGTGCTTTTGCAAGCATTGAGGCGGAAGCGGCCAAAATGGGTTTGGCGATAAACGAGGGCAAAACCAAGTATATGCTGTCAACTAGAAGGGAAAACCAACATCGACGAATTGGACAAACCGTCACCGTGGGCAGCTATAACTTCGAGGTAGTAAGGGACTTTGTCTACCTTGGCTCTGCTATAAATTCAGCAAACAAAATCAGCGCAGAAATCAATCGAAGAATAACTCTTGGCAATCGCTGTTTTTTTGGGCTTATATGGCAATTCAACAGTAAAGCCCTGTCTCGAACAACTAAGGAGACTCTATATAAGACCTTGATCATCCCAGTCCTGCTTTACGGCGCTGAAACATGGACTTTATTAAAAGAGGATGAAGATATCCTTGGTTGCTTCGAGAGAAAAATTCTTCGTAAGATTTTCGGTCCCGTTTGCGTTGACGGGTTTTGGAGGAGAAGATTCAATCACGAACTATACGAGCTGTACAGCGACATCGACCTAGTCAAAAAACTGCGTATTGGACGTCTGAGATGGCTAGGACATGTAGAGCGAATGGACACCAACGCTCCGGCCCGCAGAGTCTTCGAATCTAACCCCGAGGGACGACGCAGTAGAGGGAATTATCGCCGTAGGTGGCGCGCACAAGTTCAAGGGGACCTCGACCAACTTGGAGTGCGCAACTGGAGGCAATTAGCTAAAGACCGAGCTAAATGGAGAGGCTTGTTGGTTGAGGCCCAGGTTCACCCCGAACTGTAGCGCCACCTAAGTAAGTAAGTAGGAATTTAGGTATGCGTATTACGTAGTGTGAGTAAGAAGCATGTTTGCACAGATATACATACATACATGCAAACGGGCATTTTTCTACAATTTTTTTAGCGAACAAACTTTGAGAAAAAAGCAAAATAGGCAAAAAAGGCAGAAAAAGGCAACAGCGGCAAAAAAGGCAAAAAAAGGCAAAAAAGGCAATTATGGCATAAAAAGGCAAAATAAAATACATATATTTGGAATCAGGAGGACATGAAACGTGTTTGTGTTAAGTCGATACTATCTTCCGATTAACCAAAAAAAAAGAGGCAAAGTTTCCAAAATCCTATCCCTGGTGATAACTAACGTTCGATCAAGCTGATGTCACACACCATGAAGAGCGTTGAGCGGGTATTAAGTGGCCGACTGCGAAAAATAATACGGCTATCTGATGATCAGTGCGGGTTTGTCGCGGGTAAATCAAACACTGATGCAATCGAAAGTATAAGGATCATAATGGAAAAACATTGTGATTACTTAAAGGTTTAGTTTACTTTGAAAAGGTATTCCACAGACAACCACGAGATCTGATATGGGTGTCGCTAGGACATCGAGGGGTTCCAGAAACTTATGTACAGATGATCATGTACATGTACGAAAGAGCAAAGACAAGAGCAATATGCCCCGCTGGAGTAGCCGAAGAGTTCCCAATCAAAGTCGGGGTGCACCAGGGAAGCGTCTTAAATCCTTTGGTCTTTATTACAGTCCTTGACTATCTGCTTGATGGTAAAGTGACGGACCCCAAGGTACATCAATTGTTCTTTACTGTCGATGCAGCCATCATAAGTGAGGATCCTACATCCCTGCAACGAGCACTTGATGTGTGGGTGGACGTTCTGGAGCGAAATGGGTACCGCATTAGTTCAAAAAAGACAGAGTTCTTGTGCTGCCCGTTCTCTGATCCACTTAGGCCTATTCCAGACATTTATTTGAATGGAACAGTGCTTCCGAAGTGCGAAAAGTTCAAATATCTGGGATCTATGATCAATAACAAAGCAAACTGTGAAGACGACATCAATCATCGCGTAAGCGTAAAGTGGATGAAGTGGCGGGAAAACTCCGTTATCTTATGTGACCGAAAAATGCCAGCTAAGTTGAAAGGAAGGCTCTACACCGCAGTTGTGCGTCCAGCGCTTACATACGGTTCACAATGTTGGACAATATAGAAAAGTATGAGAGTAAATTAACGGCAGCTGAGATGAAGATGCTTCTCATGACATCAAGAGTGACAAAGCTTAATCTAATAAGAAGTTCGAAGATCCGTGGAAGTTTTCACGTCAAGGAAACCATTTTACGAAAAATAGAGCGCGACCGGCTCAGCTGGTATTGCCACGTTCAAAGAATAGATCATTTTAACTCTGTTAAAAAGGCAATATCAATTAACGTCCCAAAGACATCGCGAGGCAGGAGAGGCAGGCCTATAAATGCCTGGATCACACAAATGCGACGACAACGGCATTTCATTGTGCTCAGTAACCGAGTGATCCAAAATCGGCAGGCCTCCCGATATTTTCTGAGGTCAAATAGGCGGATCGATAGATATGCGGTAAAGTGGGAGGGGTATGATCTCTTGTTTCGGATCATAATGTACTTTTGAACTAATGCGATACCCATTTCCCTCCAGAGCGTCCACCCACATATCAAGTGCTCGTTGCAGGGATGTAGGATCCTCACTTATGATGGCTCCATCGTCAGCAAAGAATAACTGATGTACCTTGGGGTCCATCACTTTACCTTCAAGCAGATAATCAAGGACTGCAATAAAGAGCAAAGGACTTAAAACGTTTCCCTGTTGCACGCCGACTTTGTGTGGGAACTCTTCGGTTACTTCAGCGGGGCATCTTGCTCTTGTCTTTGCTCCTTCGTACATGTCCATGATCATCTGTACATAGGTTTCTGGAACCCCTCGATGTCTCAGCGCCACCCACATCAGATCTCGTAGTTGTCTGTCGAATGCCTTTTCAAAGTCAACCAATACAATATGCAAATCCCTTAAGGAATCACGAAGTTTTTCCATTATGATCCTTATACTTTGGATTGCATCTGTGGTTGATTTACCCGAGACAAATCCGCACTGATCATCAGATAGCCGTATTATTTTTCGCAGTCAGCCACCTAATACCCGCTCAACGATCTTCATGGTGTATGACATCAGCTTGATCGAACGGTAGTTATCACAGTTTCGCGTATCACCCTTCCCTTTGTATACGGGGAGAAGGTAACTTCCCCTCCATTGATTCGGTATAGGGTCACCTCTCACAAACTTGGAGATGAGAATTCTGAGCCATCTGAACCCGATGTCTCCCATCTTTTTCTAGAACTCAGAGGGCATTTCGTCTGGCCCGACCGCTTTCCGTTTTTTGGAGTATTTGACCGTCTCACTAACTTCTTCGACTGTAATGTCGGGTATTTCTTCAGAGTTAGGAGTGGCTCTTGGAAAGTATAGCCGGGGAAACTGTTCATTTAAAAGTTCTTCACAATACTGCCGCCACCTCTGCAGAATTTTTGTCGTCATCCACAAGGAGCTGGCCATGAGCATTGTTAATGAATTTTGGCGAACGAATCTCCTGAGCATTCCTCCTTCATTGGGCGGCTATTTTGAAGATGGTTGCGCTCTTGTTCATATTGTGTCTTCGCAGCTCCTGGATAGCCTGGTTTGCATCAGCAACCGGGGAAGATATTTTCTCTAGCTCCCGATACAGGCCCTCCGTACTCTCTGCTTGAAGCTGGGCGCACTTCTTCTTCGCTTTTTTCTTGCAACATTTGTATTCCATTTCGAGGCGAACTTTTTCGTCACTATTATCAGAGGGGCACTTTGACCAAGCTTTGAATGCAGCTTTCTTCTCATTTATCACCTTCTTAGCTTCATCACTCCACCACCATGTTTCTTTGGCGTGTTGATGGTGGCCTTTTGAAGCTCCTAGCAGTGATTTGGCCTTCTTTAAGCAAGTTCGCTGTAGGGAATCCTGCATATTTTGTGCTCTGCACTCTTCATCCTCAGCTCCGTTGATGATGTGAGAGAGGTAATTTTTCATTACGAAAGCAAAAGCCTCGCCTTTTTCTTTGTCCAGATTGTACCACTTGATTTTCTCAGAGACCCTTGTTTGTTTGCTTTTCTTCTGTGTTTCCATAAAAATTTATGTTAGCAGGAGACGATGTTGCCGAACGATTGCCTCTCCCAGGATCACTTTGCAATCGTTTACCCGAGGCTTTATGAAACTGGCTACCAAATAGTAGTCAATCTGAGTTTCATCTCCACCATTGCTGTAAGTGATCAGGTGTCGGCTTTGTTTGATGAACATGGTATTTAACACGATAAGACCATGTGATTTGCACATGCTTAGGATGTCTTCACCAGGAAGGTTCCTGGTGCCATATCCTAGTCCTCCATGGCAGTCTTCATAGTCTTCGTTTGACTTCCCGACATGTCCATTCAAATCTCCTCCATCAAACAGAAACTCTTCCTTTGGGATGTTCTTAAGGAAATCTACCCAAAATGCATCTTTATCTCTCTGATTGCACCCATTTTGGGGAGCATATGCACTGACAATATTCCACACCTCTCCTTGTATTACTAGTTTGAGAGACATCAAACGGTCGCTGGACTTCAAGACGTTATCAAGTAGCTCTGCCGCAAGGATGATACCGATTCCGTTCCTAGCCTTTTCCGTTCCGTAGTAGAACATCTTGTAATCTTTTGTCCTAACGTCCAAGAAACACGCCCGATTTCCGGTGTTTTTCCATTTCTTCTCTTGGACACACAAGATATCCACCCGCCTTCTATTCATCATCTCTTCCAGCTCGTAACTTCGACCGGTCATGCTTCCAACGTTCCAACTCGCGACCCTCAAATTCCTTCCAAACGGTTTCATTACTTTGCTAGCCCCCGGAATCCGTATAGCTCTGACCCGAACATTTCTGCTCGGTCCAGGATCAGTACCATGCACAGTAGTGCTAGTGCCTGCCGGGGTAGTCCCTTTCCTTTTAGCAAGTATTACCATAATGATACAGTTTTGCAATATTACCATACTGCGATGGTGTTTGTTGTTTGACACGTGCATGCTCCTGTTTTAGTATTGTTTGATCTTTCTTCTATGACACCGATGATCTCCAGTCGTGTCAACCCACGGACTCGCATGCACACTTGTGGGAGGATTTTTAAGGTAGTATATGTGTCGCTAGGCTCACTTGGGTGTTTTTTGTATTGCCTAGACCTGATTTGTCCCCTTAGTCGCCTTTTACGACAAGCGCTAGTTGTTGGGGGGCGCTGCAGTGATATTCTTAACCCGTCCCTGCACGGGGAAGTTAGTATTCTAATTCGTACGGTATTATTTTGAGCGACACATTCAGAACGATATTTTCTTTACAATCTGGGCTATTAGATTGTTTCTGCTTTAGTTCTATAAATGCATAAGTTTTCTGTGACAAATTACTAGCATTTAATAAGACTACCTCCAAGCAGATTATTTGATTCTCCTCTTTATTTTTTTATTTTGATAATAACGACAGAAATCTCGTGGATTTTATACATCTAAAGTTTACATCATCCCTTCACCTAAATGTGTTGAAACTTTTTTAATTAACTATGAGGTACTATCATTAATTTTCGTTTCAACAGAAAAATTGTCTGCGATTGATGTGAAGTTGGAGTTTGTAAAAAAAAACAAAAATAAAAAAAATATTTTTCCAAAAAAGTTTTTAAAGATTCAATGAGATAAGGGTGACGAAATGACCATCTGATATTAGCGTGTAAATAAAAGGGCACTCATCCAAAGGGATCTCGACTCAAAGGCGCTTGTCAATTAGATGATTAAAAAATGTTGAAGAAAATTAATTTAAAAACTTTATAATCTGTCAGTAGTGTGCTGCAGAGACATAATGTATGAATGGGAACAAGGCTTTTTTTTTGAAGTCGGGAATGGGGATAGTTGGAAGCGACAGTTTCTTAATAAACCTCCACCGTCGCACATTCAATACATTTGTAGTTAATATGTAGATATTTTAGCTGGTAAGGAATTCAAATGCTATTAGCGTCATGAATGAAGTGAAACTCTACACATTTGATTACTGGAGCATCTGGAGCATACGCAATAAAACAAAGGTGGTTACTACTAAAATGCACACAGTTGAAAGTGCTGGTTTTAGAACGTTAAACATTTCGTGTACTAAACAATTTTTTTTTTATTTACTCAATTTAAGGTGTGTAAAAAAAGCGTAGGTGGTCAAACGTAATCATGCAACTAGGCCTCTCTCAGTGCACTTCCTCTTGTTCCAGACGGCGGCAGTGGACGAATTCCCTAGACGGAATCAACGGTGGAGTCTACACTTCCAGTTAGGCTGAACTTAGTGAACACCTTGCGCGAGCTGCTTCGACATATTTGGACCACAGGTCGGTAAGAAATTTTCAAGGTTTATCAGGACCTTGGAATAGAGATGGTGGCGGAGGAGCACTTAATGAGCTAACGGCAGCGCCCATACTCCCGTAGTGGACTACTGCCACATGTGTACCCGACCCAACCCCGCGTCCTAGGGGTATAACAAAAGGAACTGGTCCTCCAGGTTGTGGGTTTTGCCTTCGCGTTAACTTCCCTACCAAGTAAAAAAAAAACACTGGTCATGAAGCAACCAGCAGTCTAGGATGATTTTACTGTTGACGACCCTTGCAAACGTAAAAAGGGCAACGATCTTCGTGTTTGCACGTGTAATAGTATGTCCCTCTACAAACCACGTGCAGCTGAACAGCTTGCGGAGGCCCCAGACTGGTACAAAGTAGGCATTACCCCCACCCAAGAAGTGCGATAGGATGGGCCGGGCAAAAAGAGGATGAAAAACTGCGACATCTACTACGGCGATTTCTACAGACAACAAGGACAGCGTCTATTCGGGTGCGGATTTGTTATTAAAGGCAAACTTAGGCATGTGAACGAGCGCCACATGAATATCCGTATCAAGGTTAAATTCGCCAACATGCGCTCACGCCCCTCACGAGAAGATGGACAACCCGACGATGGATGACTTCTAATAACGACGTAAAAATTGTCCTGGGTGTTTTTAACACAAAGCTAGAAAAAGAGGACGTCTTTAGTAGCGTGGTCGTAAAGCATAGCTTGTACAACATCACATCCGACAACGGATTCAGGCTAGTCAACTTTGCGGCGGGACGAATCGTTTTTGTAGCTATATTAGTACACGGTTCCCACGTCTTGAATCTCACAAGGGGACATGGCTCTCTTTTGATCGAAAAATCGTCAACCAAATCGATCACATTGTTATCGGCGCAGGGCACTCTTCTAATATTCTGGGGGTCCGGATTTTCCGAGAAGCCAACGTGATCTCGGATCACTACCTAGTTGTAGCTGAGGTACGGATGCGGATATTCAGAATGGAGCGAAAACAACAAAATACTGTGAGGAAGTTTGACGTCGGACGGCTACAATCGCAAGAGACCGCCAGAGCCTTTGCCGATCGAGTCTCATTTAATCTTAATCTAAGTCCTATGCCACCAGCAGCAAATGCGGAAGACCAGATGCCGCCACTGATGTACTGCGTTTCTTTCGGCTACCACAATGAAACCCCTGGCTTGATAAGAAATGCCGGCAAGCACATGCGGCAAAACAAGAAGTGTACAAGAGAGCTGCTCGCGAGCTGTACGAGCGAATCGGAAAGAAGAAAAAGGAGCATGCGAAGCGCTCGATCCAGAAAATTGAGTGAGTTTATTGCAGGAATGCGGTTCGGAAAATTTACCAAAAGGTAATAAGAACATGCCAGGGTTTTAAAGCCAGAACAGAAGCCTGGAGGGATGAAAATGATAATAATAATAGTGGAATCGCAGTCAGTGCTGAGGATATGGAAGGAACACTTCTGCAGACTGCTAAACGGCGTGTGACCAATATTCCGCTGTCAGGCAGAATTAACCATTCAACAGTGACGATGATAGTCAAGTTCCCGTCAACCCGATAAGAATGAAGTGAGGATAGCGATATCTAAAATGAAATCCAAAAAAGCTGCTGGGGCCGACCTTCTTACCGTCGGACTTTTCAAGGCATGAGGGGATGAGTTGGTAAGGAGCATGCAGCAACTCATCTGTAAGATCTGGTCGGACGGAAGTATGATGAATGAAACCTCAGCATCGTTTGCCCGATCCTGAAGAAATGGGACCCTCTCAACTGCGCCAACTACAGAGGTATAAGTCTTTTCAACATCGCACAAAATATCCTGTCTGCCGTACTATGTGAACGCCTAAAACCGATCATCAACAACCTGATGGCAGGTAGGGTTTTAGACAAGATGACGCGCTATCATGCGATCTCCTTAATATAATACTTGAGAGAATTGTACGAAACTCACAAGCCAACACCGGAGGTACAATCTTTTACAAGTCTGTACAACTACGCCGATGACATCGACATAGTCAAAAGAATTCAGGGGCTGTCAATGGGCATTTGCCAATATTGAGATCGATGCAGCAAATATGGGTTTAGCGGTCAAGGAAAGCAAAACAAAATATATGCTGTCTACAAAAAGCGAACCCAACATCGGCGTCTTGGACAGAACGCCACAATAGACAGATATAATTTTGAGGTAAAGGACTTTGTCTACCTAGGCTCTATGGTGAGTTCCGCAAATGACCCCAATGGGGAGATAAAGCGAAGAATTGCTCTTGGCAATAGCTGTTTTTTTTTTTTGTTTTTGGTTAAGAATGCCATTGAGTAACAAGGCCCTATCTCGAACTACTAAGGTAACACTGTATAATGTACTTATCATCCCAGTCCTGCTGGCGCAGAGGCATGGACTTTTTCAAAATCGGATGAGAACGCCCTTGATTATATTGAGAGAAATATTCTTCTAGTGATCTTTGGTCCCGTCTGCATAGACGATGAGTGGAGAAGAAGGTACAATGCCGAACTATACGGCCTACATGGGGACATCGACTTAGCATGAAGAGTTCGCAGCGACTAAGATGGCTGGGTTATGTAGAGCGGATGAAGCCAAACGTTCCAGCTCGAACGAATCCGCCCCAGATAGACAACGCAGAAAAAGAAATCAATGTATCATATTTTATGTACATACATGCATATATTCTTCTCAGAAGTAAATTCAATCCGTTCGCTGGAAAAATGTCACCACACAATGCCCTCGCTTCAGGCTCAAACTTCATGATAATCTAATTCTAAAGATATTCTCTGTCTCACAGATTATTATATTCTTATATTTTTCATTGTTACTCATAAAGATGACCTCAATATGACACTGACCGAGTGCATGTATGTATGTAGGTACACTCTTTGTATCCTCATTAAAATCCTTGTCTGGAACACTCTCTAGAAGAAGTGTGTGTATACTCAAATAATGTTGAAAGCGGATATTGCACTATGAAAACGAAGTTGTGAACTCCTAGGGGTATAGAACAGCAACATCATTGTTATTCTTAAGGATTCAACTTCATGCTGTGATAAACATAGACTGTAGCTTTTTGTCATTATGTCGTCCAGTGTCATCTCATTACATGCTTTCAGAAATAGCAGAAGTAGATTTCCCTGACCGAAGTATTTCACATCGTTCATCGTCGTCCTGATAAAACAAATGTGGGTTCATTGACACAACTGTATCTACTTAAAGGTGACTTGTGTTTCTATAAGTTTCATTTAAATGAATATGAAAAGATAAAAGTGTACTGACAAAAATGCGTCAAGTGATAACAATTATATACATCTGACTTAAACATACATACATATATTAAAAATAGTGTAATTGAAATTAGATTGAGATAGGATACTCTCCATCTATTAGAGGTGTAGTTAATTAAGTATAGAAAAATGTTTAGCACAAAACTTAATGGAAATGTTATTGATTTCAATGTTAATGACTCAAATTGACTTGTTCACGATGTATGTTAATAAACTTTATTATTATGCTGACATAAACTTCCGCCATTTAAACTTTAAATAATTTTTCGTTGAAATCATGTCAACCATAACATTATTATACACTCGTATGTATTCCCCTGAAGGATAATTAATATTGTGAGTAAACAAAATATTAAAATAGAGACCATCGACTAATCAGCGAATTATTAATTTGTATACTCGTACGTGTAGGTGTACCTGTAACTATAGTCATTCAAACAACTTAAATTGAGCGTACATACATATGTATATACAAACTTATATTATTTTTTGTAATACAGTACATGAATAGGCATGTGCTGTGTAGAAAATTGGAATTGTTTATTGTATACAATAAAACAATTTAACGAATAACCGTCAAATTCGTTAAATATGAACTAATTACTGAGCGTTGTTAATTATGTGCTGAGTATTTTAATTAGGGTAATTTATTGTACATAGTGTAAAACAGTTGACGCAATTATGTTTTGTTGGTTATTGTCAATAAATGATTGCGTATAAATAATTGATTTTAGTGCCACAATTTGGGTTGGTCGGGTCCACTCACATTGAATAATGTAAGTATAGCTGGTATTTTTAAAAGGTATGTTTTACTCACAAAATATAATTTCTGACTACAGACTTAAATATTTAAAACGATTCTTATCGAAAATTATTGTCCTTATAGATGGATACAATAAAACGCGATTTGAAGTCTTGAGTTAAAGGTATGCTATCATGCAACTGCTTTCTCAACTCCTTCCTTCCTGAAGTTAAGTTCAAAATGAAGTGCACGTCCTACATATGTAAATATCTCAGTACAGCATTCCTCTCGGCTTTCCTTAATGGCGAACATGCAGTTTTAACATCATCACCTGGGACAAAGATAACCAATCACCATCAGCGAATATTATGTTGTTGTGTTGAATAATTTTTGTTAACCTTGGAACTACCATCAGGTTATCATTATTGCATCACAATGTTAGCAAAGGGACTGAAAATCGAATAATGCAATTGGGAAGAAGAAGAAATACATGAGCTGGAGATCCTCCTTGACTTCGATGTGGTGATCAAATTTCAGAGGGCCTAGCAAAGTAAAAACCAGCAATTATCATGGCCTGGCGAACTCTTCTAAGCTTACTGTTCCGTGCTATACTTATAGGTCTTACGCTGACAAATGGACCAACTTAAAAAGGCTTGAGAAATATGTGAACTAAAATTCCTACCTTAGCTCTGCTATAAATTCTGAAAACGATACCAGCGCAGAAATCAAGCGAGGAATAACTCTTGCTAATCGCTGTTTTTTGGGGCTAATAAGGCGATTCAAGAGTAAAGCCCTATCTCGAACAACTAAGGAGACTATATTATTATTATTATTATTATTATTATTATTTCTTTTCTTTTTATTTCTCGATTTTACGGATATTTACATTATATTTTCAGGACCTAAGTCTAACAAAAATATAACAATTCTAATTTCAAAATTTGCGAACAATATGACATGTATCTAGTATTATTATTATTATTATTATCGATTTGTTGCACTTTCTCAGCTTTGTCGGCTGGAAAACTTTCACCAACCCCTTAAGGAGTTCGGCTCGGACGTTATGATTATTGCTTTTTGGCCGATCTGCGCTATTTTTGGGTTTATTCCGATGGATGGGCGCCGTGGCGTAAGTGGTTAGTGTGCCGGATCACTACGCATGAGGTTCCAAGTTCGAATCCCAGAAAACACCAAAAAGTTTTTTCACGGTCCCACCTCTCGCGAGCGTCTGACAAACATCCGAGAGTATTGTTGTCTTGAAAAAGCTTCTCAAATCGCCGTTCGGATTCGGCACTAAACTGTAGGTCCCTTCCATTCGTGTGAAAAATATAACGCACACAACATGAGTGGTTGTGAGAAGCTAGGCCCTGGCACTCAAAGAGCTGTTGCGCCAAATATTTATTTACTTTTTTTTTTTTTATTCCGATGGATTCTAAGTTTAGCTTCTGTTTCTTCGAGATTAACCCTTCAGCAGATATCACAACCGGGAAGATGTCAACCTTAGATAACTGCCATACCCTTTTGATTTCAATGGCTAGATTTTCGTATTTCGTTCTTTTTTCTGCTTCGCTCTTTTGTATGTTGTTGTTCAACGGCACCGCAATATCTATTGTCATAGCTCTTTTACTCTTTTTATCTATGACCAGGATATCTGGCCGGTTGTAGTCTACTGTCCGATCTGTATGCATAGGTTTGTCTCAGTATAGGATGTGGTCGTCCGATTCTAAGACTTCGGGTGGCTTATATTTGTAATAGGGCAGGGGATTTTCCTCTATTAAACTGAATTTAATAGCTAACTCCTGGTGTACCAGTTTTGCCAATTGGTTGTGTCTACCTAGATATGCGGAGTCAGATAGCATCGGGCATCCTCCTATTATATGTTCGATAGTTTCTCCCGGCTTTCCGCACCTTCCGCATTTATCTACCACGTCTGCCCCTAGACAGTGTTTTTCATAGTTTTTCGTCTTTATTATTTTATCTTGGATCGCTACAGCAAATCCTTCGGTCTCTGGGAACAGGTAGCCTTCGGTAAGCCATTTCAAGGAGCTGTTTTTGTCAATATGCTCCTCGAGCAATGCTTTCGGGAATCTCCCATGCAGATTTTTTTCTAGGTTTATTTGCTGTTCATCTTGCACCGTTGTTAATACTATTTCATCGGATGGGTTCTTCAGATTAAGAGGGGTAAATCGGTCATCCAGTACTCGAGCAGATGATATTATTTCTTCATTCAACACAAGAAATTTGCTCCTCATTTTCATTTCCTGGGTCCTGCACATTTTATAAATATTCAGCAAGCCCCTACCACCCTCTTTTCTGGGTAGATATAATCGCTGAGTCGACGAGTCAGGTCAGCATCCGACCACTTCAGAATGCCGAACGAGTAGGCTAGTACAGGAATTGTCCAGCTGTTAATACTTTCCACTAGATTCCTGGCAGTTAATTTCGTGTTTAATAGTTTTGTCAGCCTTTTTCGGTATTTTTCAGTAAAAACTGCCTTTAAACTCGTATGATCGATTCTTATATTTTGCGATATAACTAGGTACTTATAGAGGTCTCCTCTTTCTAGTTCCTCCACACCTTGAAAGGCCTCTAGGGTGGAAGTAGCATTACCTTTTATGACACTCAATATAGCGCATTTGTCTAATCCAAAGGACATGATAAGTGATTGCAATTTGTATCGACTTTCAGCGTAAAGTTTGAGGTCATCCATAAACAATAGGTGGGAAACTCTACTCTCACTTGCTGGGTTCAGTTTGTAGCCTAAACGTGTATTTTTAAGCATTGTTGACAATGGATTGAGCGCAAGACAAAACCAGAGCGGTGATAGAGAATCACCCTGGAAGATTCCCCTCTTTATGTCGATTGAAGCTATTTCTTGTTTTCCAATTCTTCATCACGGCGCTTAATAGGTTTATTATTTTTGGACAGATTTTGTATAGCTGTAATACCCTTAATACTTACTTACTTATGTCCTGTATCCCCTTGTGGGTCCTAGGGCCTCTACTACGCCTACGCGCCATCGTGTACGGTTTCTGGCAATGTGTCTGAGTTCTCCCCAACTTTTCCCTAACTGCCGTGCCTCCTTCTCGACTGTTCTGCGCCATGTTTTCCGCGGACCGCCAGGTCTTCTGCCATCCTGAGTTAGAGGGTTCCATTGCATAGCATGGTTCGCTATGGAGCTGTCACCCTTTCGGAACGTGTGACCAATCCACTGCCACTTCCGCCGTTGGATAGTTGTGCCTATTGGTTCCTGACCCGTTCTCTCGTAAAGGTGTTCGTTAGAGATACGATTGGGCCAGAAAATCCTTAAGATATTGCGCAGACACCTATTAACAAACGTTTGCAGCTTTCTGGTGATAGTAGTGGTCACTCCCCACGTGCTGCAACCATATAGCAGCACGGATTCAACGTTGAAGCGGAACAGTCTTATTTTGGTGCTCAAACTGATTGCATTGCTTCGCCATATTTTGGACAACATCCCGAACGCGGACTTTGCTTTGGCGATCCTGTTGGCTATATCCAGTTCGGTTCCACCATCGGTCGAGACAATACTCCCAAGATACTGGAAGTCCTCTACTCTCTCTACCGGTTGTCCAGCAATGCATATTTGAGCCGATGAGTTTGTTCCAAGGCTGATGATTTTAGTTTTTGTCGTATTAATTTTCAGCCCGACGACACCTGCCTCCCTCTCCACGTCTGCTGTCATTTGGTGGAGGTCCATAATTCTGTGGGCGAGTAAGCATACATCGTCTGCGTAGTCAAGATGTTTCAGTTGAGATGTAAGAGTCCATCGAATTCCTCCGTTTCCCGTCGACAAAGCTGCATGAAGCACATCGCTAATCACCAATAGGAATAATATTGGTGAAAGGATACAGCCTTGTCTTACCCCACTTTGGATCTCAAATTCCTCAGACAACCTTCCCCTGTGCAGAACGTGACATTTGGAGCCTTCATATGTAGCTTTGATAATAGCAATTAGTTTATCGCGTAAGGCACGCCAAATAAACTCCCTGTTGACACTATCGAACGCCTTCTCAAAATCGATGAACAGCAGGTGCAGTGGCGATCGATATTCAACACACTGTTCGATGATAATCCGCAGGGTGTTGATGTGGTCGGCACAGGAGGATCCAGAGCGGAAACCTGCTTGTTCGGCATCGAGTGCGTCTTCGAGATGTTGTTTGATTCGCTCAAGGATGATTTTAGCTATTATCTTAGCTACAGCAGGCAGCACGCAGATACCCCTCCAGTTTCCGCACTCCATGAAATTTCCTTTCTTAGGACCCTTTCTTAATACCCTTAATAGCCAGTCATGAGGGACAGAGTCGAAAGCCTTCTTGTAGTCAATGTAGCACATGTGCAAGTTTCGCTGTTTAATTTGCGCTTGTTTTAAGACAATAGCATCTATTGTAAGTTGGTGCTTACACCCGAGGGAATCTCTAACGCAACGTTTTTGTTCCTCTTCAAGGATGTCATTTTGACTGCAGTGTTGATATATTTTATTACTGATAAGTGCCGTAAGGAGTTTATATAGAACCGATAGGCACGTTATTGGCCTGTAGTTCTCCGGCTTGCTTTCGTCTCCTTTTTTGAACAGCAAATATGTTGTTCCGCGTGGTAGGTGTTCGGGCACCACACTTGGGTGGTTGAGTGCATTAGTGAATATATTTGCTATCGGTTCATGGACAGCTGTAAAGTATTTCAGCCAGAAGTTATGTATTTTGTCAGGACCTAGGGCCTTCCAGTTGTTTGTTTTTTTGATGATCTGTAGTACATCTTCTGCTGTAAATCTATCGACTCGCATGTCTGGTGTTAGGTCATGCTTATTCTTTGCTTCTTCTATCCATTCCATATTTTTGTTGTTGTGCTTCGTTTCGAAACAAATCGAGTTCCAGAATTCTCTAAATTGCTCTCTATTGACTTCTACGTTCGGCATTTCTCTGGCTGAAGCGCCATCCCCGTTACTCTCTAACGTTCTAAAGAAATGTTTTCGGCTTTTGTAGAATTCACTGTTTTGTTTCTTTCTCTTATACATTTCATTGTTACTTCTGAGTCTAGCGCCTTTGACCTTAGTTCTCTGCCTAAGGCTGTCCTTCAGGATTGTCAGCTGGTGCAAGCTGTCGGCACTCTGAAGATCAATGTTGTACCTGCTAGCTATCTCAGAAACTTTTCCGACGATTTTATTATTATTATTATTATTATTATGATTATTATTATTATTATTATGATTATTATTATTATTATTATTATTATTATTATTATAATTTCTTTATTTAAAAAAATAATATAAAGTTTACAATTTTAAATATAAAAGAAAATACAAGCATGGCATAAACGCCGTCTGCCATGAATTGACATTACTTGAACAAAAAATAAAATTAAAATTCTATTAGAAATTGAGATCAGAGGAATTGCAGTTGTTCAAAGTATACTATATAAATTAGTTAACAAAATTTAAAAACAGAAATTAATAACAATGATCTTGCAAGGTAAAGTAGACTCTTCATAAGACCCTGATCATCCCAGTCCAATATCTGCCATAGCTGTAAATATTGGCAGCCTTATAAAGACAGCTTTAGAAAATATAAACAATCTGTCAAAGTGGCTAAAAGACAGTCATGGATAGATTACTGCCAATCCATTGAGACCCTTATGGACTCTGCAAAATTTAGTAAAATTCAATCGAAAAAAACACTCCAATCCATCCCATTCACCATTCACCAAATAAAGATTTCCGTCAAAAACGGAACACAAAATCGACCTGTCCCGCGCAACATGACGTTCATGGGAAGACTAAGGTGAACAGGCACCTAGAACACATTCACGAACCACTTAACATAACGGAAACATTGAACGCATAAGTGGACCAGGCTCAGGTTTCCAAAACCGTAGTGAACTTTGATTTTTTTTTTTTATTATTATAACTATGGAGAGTTCACTGTAATTTAATTTCAAATCGAGATTACACTGCCAAATTAGATTGTGTGTGTAAATATAAGCTGTAGGTACTGGTACGTAGTAGCAAAAATAAACTTGCCCTTCTTAGAAAGATGGATGGGGAATGGACGAAGTCAACAGCAGAATCTCTAGAACTTCTGATAAACACCCATTTTCCCGGATGCACAGATAATAATGCAGAGCCTTCAAACTCTCAGCGCACGCAATCTAATGCCTGGGAAAACTTTATACCCATTATTACAGAGGAACAAATTCCCTGTGCATTAAACAGTTTCGCTCCTTATAAATCCCCAGTCCTTCACGGCATTCTACCCATTATGCTACAGAGGTCGCAAGGCCTAGCAATTCCATGGTTCTTGTCGATTTTCACGTACCCCTTTCATGGAGACGAGTGAGAGTGGTTTTCATCCCAAACGCGGGCAGACGCGGTCATGAAAACTCAAAAGATTTCAGACCAATCAGCCTAACTTCCTTTGTACTGAAGACTCTCGAGCGACTCCTCTACAACCATTTGCGAAGCAGAATAGAACCATCTCTCTCCAAAGCTCAGCACGCATACCTCAAAGGATCAACAGAGACAGCTCTTCACGAGGTAGTGCGCACTATAGAAAACTCCATACACTACAAAGAATATATACTAGCTACCTTCCTAGCCATAGAAGGAGCTTTTAATAACGTACACACTGAAGCAATCCTAGAGTCCCTTACGGAGATGGGAATAGAAAGCAATACAAGTCGTTTCTATGATTAGCACTAGAATTATTCAGGCAAGACTAGGCAATAGCAATATAACCAAATTCTCCAGTAGGGGAACACTCTAGGGCGGTATATCTCACCTCCACTATGGCTGATAGTCATACTATAGCACCACAGGCGCTCTGCGGTCAACCCCGACCGATGCTCTACCAGTCTTTTTGCATCTCCTACCTTTAGATCTACACATAATATCCGTAAACATCACAGCACACAGTGCGGTCAGACTTAGGGAATCTGGGTGCTGGATTATGAGACGCTATGGGCGTTATGAGTAACATTTTAAACTCTGCCGAGAGAACTCGCTTTGCTCACAACAGGCTTCCGGATTCTGACTGTGTGTTCTAGGCAGAATTACTCGCTGTCCGGGAAACTAGTCGTCAGATCAAAACACACTTTAATATAACGCCGAGACAAAGGATCGCTACTTTTTATTGATAGCCAAGCAGCCATCAAAGCCATTGCATCGGTTACTACATCCTCCAAGCTGGTGCTTGAACGCCAGAATGAGCTAGCTTCGCTAGATAGCCAACTCAAGGTAACCCTGATTTGGGTTCCAGGGCACAGTAACGTTTATGGAAACGAACTTGCGGATGGACTGGCTAGGCAAGGCTCAGCCCTCCACAGCTCTCTTGCGGAATCAGTTCAGATTCCGCTTGGAGCAGTCAAAGCAGAAATATCCTCAAAATTCCAAAAACACCTACCTACCTACCCATACATACCTACCTATACATACTTTGGGGACCTGCATTGCGATTAGGCAAATCAATCCGGACGTTTTTTGCTCTTGAACGATCCCGGGATTGCCACTCACCAATCCCGGGATTTTCGGGATTGTAAGCTGATTTTATTTGATACTCTCTGTCTCTGAAGCAAATACCTAAGTAATTTTTGATTTTTAAAATTAATATTATTAATTTTTTGTGATCGAAATTAACCGTTGCCTTGCCGTTTTCCAAAAATTATGTACAGAAAAGAAACATATCTAGAATAGGTTAGATTACGGTAGTTCTTGACAGATCTGGCGCCGTTGAAGCGCAAATCAAGGTATGCGTTCATCTTTATTGCGCATGCGCATACAAACTTAAAGTGTATGTTAGAACTTCGAAGGCGCCATTACCATTTCCTAGACTCACGAAAACCTGTTTTTTTTTAGAAAAGAAGAAAGTATTCAAGGAAAGGGGAACACGTTTTGAAAATCAGGCAATACCTACAGCGATGGCGCAGCACATGCAACTAAGAGTGGTTTCCACTATCTAGACACATGAAAACGTCTTTAAAGGAGAAAGAGAAACAAGTATTTTCGAACAAGAGTGAGCGATGTTGCAAGTGCGTCATAAAAATACTGTACGAGAAACAAGTGTAGTTATGGTTTAGTTTCTATTGTGTTTGTGGTGTTCTCGCACGCGTTTTAAATAAAGTACTAGTCCCTATAATTATTGTGTGATTTCAAAAATGTCAAGTGAAACTCATTTTACCAACCATAAAAAAGATTGTGAATCTGACCCATCACCATCAGTTTGGCATCATTTTTACACATCAAAAGATGGAAAAAGTGCACAGTGTAAAAGATGTAAGGCTGCCCTGAAGACTTTGGGAGGTTCAACGAAAGGCTTACACACGCACTTATTAGCCATCCATAAATCCAAAGTGCGAGGTGAACTGAGTATTGTTTCGACTAGTCGACAATCAAGAGAGAAGCAAACGGCAGGACCGCCGGTTAAACGGAAAATTGATGATTTTATTTCATTTTGATTCATTTTAATAATAAAAAAAATGCAGAGCATAATAATTACACTGTTTTTTATTTAAAAAGATAAGGCACTTATAAATAATTTCTACATTTTTGTGAGCAATTATCGGAAGTTGATTTTTTTTGTTAAAAACATGACTTATCAATTTTTTGACCCGTGTATCGGTTTTTGGTTAGATTTTTTTTTTTTTTTACAAAAAAAAAAAATATTCTGTCCAATCCCGGGATATCCCGGAATCCCGGGATTCATTTTTCCAAATCCCGGAATCCCGGGATGGAAAATTATTTTCGGAATTGAAATCTCTAATTGCGATTGATCGGGAAACTACTGACTGCTCAAAACTTGGCTTGGGCCAGTAGCGCAACAATCAAGTTCGTGATGAAGTGCTTACTTTACCTCCTAGTGGTGGTCCCCGGGCAACTATACGTATAAACCCTTATACGTATAGGCCAAAATTGTAAGTGCGGGTTGTCTAGGGCCTTGATTCTAGGCTAGGTAACGTGGGCCAGCAACCTGCGTTACTGAAACCAGCTCGCTACTGAAACCGACACTATGCCTCGGATAAGGACTGATCACATGTTGACGACTTTTGGCTATTGTACCCGGACAAAGATAGGTTTCTGGAATGTAAAGACGCTCCTCGACTCGGGAAGAGAAGGTCCTTACAATGCCAGATTCCTCCAATTGGAAAAACGAATTCATGCGATATCAATTGGACATTTTGGGGGTAAGTGAAGTAAGATGGTTAGAAGCGGGCGAGTACTAGTCTCCAACGCGTAACACTCTACTACTGTATTCTGGAAGACCATCCGGAAGTCCGCGGGAATATGGAGTCGGACTACTGCTAACAACAACAGCACGCAAGGGCCTGATTTCCTGGCAGCCTCATGGTGATAGGATTTTGACGGCCAGATTCCGGACTAGAGTACGACGCGTCACCATCATACAGTGTTACGCCCCAACGAATAGTTCGTCTGAGGACGAAAAGGAGAGCTTCTACAATCTCTTAAGCGCCGTCTTCAACACAACACCAAATGGAGACATTGTCATAGTGATGGGGGATTTGAATGCCAAGGTAGGCAGCGACAACGAAGGGCTCAAGCATGTAATCGGGAAGCATGGACTAGGCAACCGCAATGACAACGGCGAAAGGTTTGTGGATTTCTGCAATGCCAACCGCCTTGTGATAGGTGGCACCATGTTTGAGCACAAGACCTGCCACAAAGTCAGCTGGGTTTCCAATGACAGGCAAGCAACCTCCAACCAAATTGACCATTTTGCAATCAGCCGCCGCTTTAGAAGCAGTCTCCTGGACGTCCGAAACACGAGGGGCAGATGTGGGGATAGTACGTGAACATCATCTTATGGTAGCTACTCTCCAACTACGCACTGCTGCAGTTCGAAGATCCCACGACAACACAAGAATGCCCAGGTTCAACATCGATAGACTTAGTGATCCCTCAGTGCGCCAACAATTAAGGGAGCACTTTTCGCAAGGTGTGGAAGCAATCAGCAGCTCAATGCCCGCAACCATCCAAGACCATTGGTGTGCTGTGAAAAATGTTGTTACATCTGGTGCTGAAAGAATTGTCGGTCGATCGCAGGGAAGACATAGGGCGTGGCTTTCCGAGGATACCTGGAGACGGATTGACGAACGAAAACAGCTGAAAGCTCGCGTTGCAGCTACCCCAGCAGCAGGGAGAAGCGAGCTAGAATCCTTATATCGCATGAAGATGAGAGAAGTTCAGCGTAGCGTGCGACGTGACAAGCGCAACTACATCAACGCGCTGGCTACAGAAGCAAAAGAAGCTGCACGCAGGTGCGACAGCAGGACTGTCTACAGAATCACGAAAGAGCTGACAGATGGTTGCAGCTCCAGCCAACACCCAGTGAAAAGCCTAGACGGTTCCTTGCTCATTTCGGATGAGGACCAGCTCAAGAGATGGAAAGAGAATTTTGCTACGGTTTTGAACCGTGTATTCGCTAGCGATATGCTCCCAAATCAGACTGAGATGCCCGAGGTGAGAAGTTACCGAATACGCACCACGACTCCCAGTAAAGATGAGATCATTACCGCGATCAAGGCACTCAAAACCAACAAGGCGGTAGGACTTGACGGTATTCCAGCAGAGCTCTTACGAGCAGCGCCAACAACATCGGCTGAGTTTCTGCTTCCACCTTTAGAGAGAGCTTGGGAAGCTGAGAGCTTTCCTAACGAGTGGAAAAAGGGAATGATCGTCAAGCTTCCTAAGAAAGGAAATTTAATGGAGTGCGGAAACTGGAGGGGTATCTGCGTGTTGCCTGCTGTAACTAAGATAATAGCTTAAATCATCCTTGAGCGAATCAAACAACATCTCGAAGACACACTCGATGCCGAACAAGCAGGTTTTCGTTCTGGATCCTCCTGTGCCGACCACATCAACACCCTGCGGATTATCATCGAACAGTGTGTTGAATATCGATCGCCACTGCACCTGCTGTTCATCGATTTTGAGAAGGCGTTCGATAGTGTCAACAGGGAGTTTATTTGGCGTGCCTTACGCGATAAACTAATTGCTATTATCAAAGCTACATATGAAGGCTCCAAATGTCACGTTCTGCACAGGGGAAGGTTGTCTGAGGAATTTGAGATCCAAAGTGGGGTAAGACAAGGCTGTATCCTTTCACCAATATTATTCCTATTGGTGATTAGCGATGTGCTTCATGCAGCTTTGTCGACGGGAAAGGGAGGAATTCGATGGACTCTTACATCTCAACTGAAACATCTTGACTACGCAGACGATGTATGCTTACTCTCCCACAGAATTATGGACCTCCACCAAATGACAGCAGATGTGGAGAGGGGGGCAGGTGTCGTCGAGCTGAAACTTAATACGACAAAAACTAAAATCATCAGCCTTGGAACTAACTCATCGGCTCAAATATGCATTGCTGGACAACCGGTAGAGAGAGTAGAGGATTTCCAGTATCTTGGGAGTATTGTCTCGACCGATGGTGGAACCGAACTGGATATAGCGAACAGGATCGCCAAAGCAAAGTCCGCGTTCGGGATGTTGTCTAAAATATGGCGAAGCAATGCAATCAGTTTGAGCACCAAAATAAGACTGTTCCGCTCCAACGTTAAATCCGTGCTGTTATATGGATGCAGCACATGGAGAGTGACCACTGCTATCACCAGAAAGCTGCAAACGTTCGTTAATAGGTGCCTACGCAATATCTTAAGGATTTTCTGGCCCAATCGTATCTCTAACGAACACCTTTACGAGAGAACGGGTCAGGAACCAATAGGCACAACTATCCAACGACGGAAGTGGCAGTGGATTGGTCACACGTTCCGAAAGGGTGACAGCTCCATAGCGAACCATGCTATGCAATGGAACCCTCTAACTCAGGATGGCAGAAGACCTGGCGGTCCGCGGAAAACATGGCGCAGAACAGTCGAGAAGGAGGCACGGCAGTTAGGGAAAAGTTGGGGAGAACTCAGACACATTGCCAGAAACCGTACACGATGGCGCGTAGGCGTAGTAGAGGCCCTAGGACCCACAAGGGGATACAGGACATAAGTAAGTAAAGTACCGATACTAAACATAATGTTAAAAGGAGCGGGTAAAATACTAGTAATACGTCGATTTGACAGTAATGTCTATCGTAAGTTCTAAATTAACTCCATTATTTTGATATTCAATTTCTTAACCGGAAATAAAAAGAATACATTTAAATTCCAATAAAAATTAATAACTGATGTATCAATTTGTTGTTGATTTACCTTTAGATAATTACTAAAGTACAGCCGCAACTTGCAATGTTTTTTTTTTTATTAACACCAATGCGTATCGTATCAGAAGCACAAATCATTTTTTCAATATTTCCAGTTTACTAATGAACAAGACAAAAAGACTTCAAATAACGATTTTGATTTTCTTTGGCACTTTAGTTGGGATCAGTCATGATTAATTATATTTTAATCCTCACTTGAATGTCATTGACTTTTAGCCCATTTGTTTCATTTTGACAGGAAGCCGTCTAGCCTGAATTGTAAACACTGACGAATCGGCCGTTTTAAAAATCCCAATTATCAGTTAATTATTCATAAGTTCAGGTCAAGGTACTTCTGATCCAGATTTGCTGTGTTATAAATTCGCAAACAATTTCAAATCATATGACAGAGTTTCATCTTGTGGATACTAAAGAAGTTGAAATGCGTTTTGTTCTCGGAATCGTAATAGCTGTTGTATTGTGTCTTTTAAGCTTTGCAAGTGGTCAAAACAAACAGACTGATGATGAACCGGTAGATTTCTTGTCCGAAGCAGATGAATTACATGGGGCTGATGAGCAAGGGCATGAAAACGAGTCGGATCGTCAAGCTCGACAATTTCGATTTGGTCATGATTTTGGACTATATGGTGATTTAAGCCGTGGTTTCGGATATTACCAAATGCCTTTTGGTTAATAAGGTGTCCGTGTTTTTGGGATTTTTTTTCACAATGATACATTTTGTATACCTACTTTAATAAATAAATATTTAAAATAATCGTGTTTTACTATGTTAACAATACATATTTCGAAATGGCTTTAACACTCATAATGTGAACGTCAGTGATATTTTGCTCTCTACGAAATGACCCTTTATTTGTCATCGGAATTTATCTGATTTTGTACGCACTTACATTCAGATTAAATCATTTGGTCTGGTTTTCAATTGCATCAAGATAAATTGCATGAAGTTAAAATATTTCAGGATTGTTTTTATTTTTATTTACAAAAAGCGAAATCCAGGCATAAAAGCCTTTTTGGAGAAGAGGATAGAGAAACTTGATGATATTCATTTCTCAATTATATTTGCGTCCTTGTTGTTTGATTTCCTAATAGGTTTTTTTTTTTTTTTTCCTCTTGTACAACCCATGCCCGCGTGGCAACGACACTGCGACCTGAAAGATCTATTGTATCGGAGGGTTGGAGTTAATGTAACAGACGTACTACCCCCCTTATGAAAGTGAGTATGTCCTTAGTAGCGGTGCATTTCAGTTCCACTGAAGTAAGTATCTCCTTAACCAGTGTAGTGCCGGGCATTCACAAAGAATGTGTTCGGAGGTTGCATCCTCCTCTAAACAGAACCGACAGTCCTTCTCTTGGCACAGGTTCATCTTGTTAATGTGGTATCTCAAGCCGCAATGGCCAGTAAGAAAGCTCACAAGCTTCTTAATGCTTTCCCTATCTAAGTTAAGGATTTCCTTATAGGAGTAAGGCTTGATTAATCGTTTGGATTGTCTTAGACCTGGCCCACTAGTCCAGTGGTCTAAAAGAAGTTTGTTTTCCCATTCGTTAATCAGCGTTGTAGCTGTCGCCCAATTGACGCCACAATAAGGTTCAGGACCTATGAACACAGATTCTGAGCCAGCCCTAGCAAGCTCATCTGCAGATTCGTTGCCCACAATCCCTTGGTGTCCGGGTACCCAACCGAGTTTTACCCTTTTGTATTTGGCAAGGTCTTGTAATGCATCGTAGTAGCATTTCACGGTTCTGGAGTCCATTTGGTTGGACGACAGTGCCATAAGTACTGCTTAGCTATCTGAGAAGATATATATTCTAGCGCCTTTGATCCCCTTGCGGAGATTGTGTCTGGCGCAAATCTCAATGGCATGAATTTCAGCCTGAAACACAGTAGGAGTCGTACCCATAGGTACCGAAATCTGGGTCCGAAAACCCGAAAACCCCAGCTCCAACTCCAGAATTCATCTTCGAACCGTCGGTGAACCAGACCAGACTTCTAGGGTCCAGTGTTGGAGCACCATTGGGCCAGTTTTCGCGGTCCAATATTTCAACCTCGAATAGCCTACCAAAGCAGTGTTGCCTGACCATAATATCTGGTAAAGTGCAAAACATGTCTCTTTTAGGGATTGAGTTGAGTATCTTTAAATGTCCCACAAGGTCACCTGGTTTATACTCGTGATCTAGCTGCAGCCTGATGGCATATCTAGCAGCCATCTTCCTAATGAAGATTGGTAAGGGCGTAAGCCCAACAATAGCTTCCAGAGCTGTCGCGCATCGCACCTGTAATGCCAAGACAGGCAATTCTTTGCAACTTCTACAACTTGTTTCCCGTTGTCTGCTGGAGAGTTTTTGGCCACCAGACGATGGCCGCGTATGTGATAATGGGTCTAACCATCATTATGTACAACCAATGTATCATCTTAGGAGAGAGACCCCAAGTTCTGCCGTATAGGCGTTTATTGGCCCACAGTGCTCTAGTAGCGCCCTCAGTGGCGGACTTGATATGTGAATTCCAATTAAGTCGTTTGTCAAGAATTACACCAAGATATTTGACCTCGGTGGAATAAACTAGTGTGGTGCCTTTGATTGTAATAGGTTCAAGGTTGACCTGTGTCTTCCTTGTAAAAGGCACCAGAACGGTTTTACTAGGATTTATGGATAGTCCTTCTTTGTTACACCATTCTACAACTTGAGATATTGCACTTTGCATGACGTTGGAAATTGTCGTGCTGTGTTTACCTCTGATAAAAACCGCCAAGTCATCAGCATAACCGACGGTGGTGTAGCCTGATCTGTGAAGATCTACTAACAAGTTGTCGATGACTATAGACCATAACTCGGGAAAAGAACTCCTCCTTGAGGACAGCCTTTGGCTGCAGTTATGGACACCGACACTCCCCCAGAGGAGGAAGTAATGAATCGACTTACCAGCATGGCCTTGATCCATTGGTTGGTCGATTCTTCGATACCTCTGCTAATGATCGCCCTTGCGATCGAGTCGTAACCAGTGTTATTGAATGCGCCCTCGATATCAAGAAATGCACACAAGGCTATCTCCCTTGAACTGAGTGTTCCCTCTATCTTTTTGACGAGATAATGAAGGGCACCTACTGTAGATTTGCCTTTCCTGTATGCGTACTGATTCGAGTGCAGAGGGTTAGACAGATCTAACCGGTCTCTAATATGGATATCTATGAGTCTCTCCATTGTCTTAAGGACGAATGATGTTAGACTTATAGGTCTGTATGATTTAGGCAGCTCGCTAGGCCTATTGCCCGGCTTGGGGATGAAGACCACATTAACCTGCCTCCAGGTGGGTGGTATGTATCCCCAATTGTAGCTGGCTCTAAATAAAGCTGTCAACCCCGGCAGGATGAGGTCAATTGACTTTTGGAGAAGTGCTGGAAACAGACCGTCACCGCCGGGGGCTTTAAAAGGTTTGAATGTGCCTACCGCCCATTCAACTTTCTCTGGACTGAATATTTTTCCAGATAAACTATTAACTCTCCTGTCCACATAAACCCTGTGGTTTACTGTGTTCGAGTACACATGAGATGTGTTAAGAGACGAGCCTGGGAAATGTACTTGAAGTAAGGTTCTAAGTGTATCCACACGGTCTGTCGTGTAGCTTCCGTCATATTTCTTCAGTAACCCTACACAGTTGACATGATCGTTTGCGAGTGATTTATGGATTCGTGCCGCTGTAGGCATGTCAGCGATTGTTTCGCAGCATTTCCTCCAAGCAGCTCGCTTAGATCGTCTTAATACTAGATTGTATTCTGTGAGAGCAAACCTGTATTCGTCCCACCTCTTCGTTCGCTTTACAGAGTTGAAGAGTTTTCTGACTTTCTTCCTAAGTTCCGCCAGTTGGTCATTCCGCCAAGGCACTTTGCGTTTGCTAACATGTGTCTTTGGGACACAGCTGTCGTGGTATGAATCAAGCAGTATATTGTTAAGCTGGTATGCAGCTTCATCCAGGTCTTCTATGGACTCGATAGATGTGAGAATCATATATTTTTTTGAGAACACTAGTTCACGATAGCGATGCCAATCCGTAGATTTGGGATTGTATCTATTAGAGACATATGAGAGTTGGCCAGGTATGTCAAACCTGATGTGCTGATGGTCTGATAGAGAGGCCTCATCTGATACGTGCCAATTTTCAATAAAATTAGAAATAAATGGACTAGCGAGGGTGAGGTCAAGTACCTCCTCGCGAATCGCATTTATGAAGGTAGGTTTAGAGCCTTTGTTCAAAATATCTATTTGTCTACTTACAAAGTATTCTAAAAGACACTCACCCCTTCTAATAGGATTCACGGATGTTGTTTTGATTATACTATATAACTATGTACATATGTATGTCCTGCAAAGGTACGTCGTTTCTTACCAAGCAGTATTTTTTTTCCTCTTTTTTCTCCAATTAAAATAATAAAACCAAGAAACAAATCAGCAAACTTATAACATATCTTACAATCTTTTAGGAGAATTATCTGAACATATCACGCCTTAAAGGCAAACTGTTTTCGAATGACGAAATCAAAAGCAAATTTTACAATTCATATGTGTGTACCTTTCATAGCAAACTATGGATTAAACACCCTAATCCCAAACCACGGGAAAGAGAGATGGCATAACCAAAAGTCTACCATCATCAATCCACAGACAATCTGAATAAAATGTGGGCGCTTACCAAACATTCAAATTGTATACGTAACGTATACAAACAAACTTTGCGGCAGTTCCAGAGTTGCCGTCTCAAAAAATTGTTTCTTGTATTTAATAATTTCATTCTATACATTTATTTTTTTATAATTTGCGCTCTTTTAAGGGGTTATGAATACTCTTAAAATGTATACACAGTGCGGGCGTTGGAAAGGATAGAGAGAGAGAGAGAGATAGAGAAAGATTGGCGTAGTGGTTGGCAACTCAGCTGTTTATGTTTCAGAAAAACTCCGGGAGTGGCGTCCAAATAACTGGGGAGATTTTTGTTATTTTGGTCTTTGCTTCTGATTCACAGTATTTTTTCCCCGACCACCTGATGTCATAAGCATATCAATCATCCAATAGAACGAATCATTTTTTCAGCCATATAACCAACCTACTGCCAGTGTTATGCCTTTCGAATAGTGTTCACACAAGGTTTCGCAATTGATCGAACTGACTTTTATTTTATGAGAAACTAGCTGACCAGTGCTCGCCTCGCTTCGCCCGCACTTTAGTTGAAATATTATTGTAACTGAATACAATACTGAAAATATGTAAACTCAATTATAACTTCCCCCGTGGGAATCCCCACCAGGGCACACACAAACCCGCTCACAACACACAATTTATTTTAAATCCATTAAAACAATATATTAAAATCCATTAAAACAAATGTAAAATGTGGATTCTGTCTTAGATTTGGCAATAATAATGATTTTTTTCAATTTTTACTCTAAAAGAGATCACACACGAAAGTTCAAAACAGCGCGCCCATATACTCACGCACACACTATTGCAGCGATAGACGCTGCTCCATGACTGTTGGCAATGGTCTCCACTGAAGGAAAATTGTGAGCGTTGATTTGATTAATTGTTTTTAGCATTGCTCAGCCCTAGGACAACGCAGAAAAATGATTTATACCTTAAATGAATCAGCGGCGAATTTACTAAATTCAACTATTTCTTATTTTTTAATCCGATGAGGCATTGCTGAGCTAGGGCTGTACAATCACCTTTTAGTGTCGGAAAATTCGACCTCAACCCCTTTTATGCCACTTAGACCTAGAACTTCAGAAAATCACTTCCTATCTCTCAACTGGGCAAAATAAGGAATAACTGTGCAAAATTTCAAGTACCTACGTCCAACAGTTTTGAAGAAACCGTGTTCACAAGTCTTTAAGATAAGATAAATAAATAATTGCTAACATCACGATTTGAACCATGAACCATTAGCTTGGCAATCGATGACGTTACCTACCTACTACACCCTCGCCACCCCCTACGTTTTCGACTTCGTTTTTTAATGGCATTTTTAAAATCTTGAATATAATGGGAAATTCATTACAGCTGCTGGTGATCACTTTGTTAATAAGGACAATAAGCAGTATTCGTACTTTAATCATCTCCATGCATGCACTGTAGAAGTGCAGCTTATTTAGAAATAGATTTGAGCTTTATTATTTCATTTTCAACCGATAAACCATGAAAATTCCAGTGCACGCGATGTTCCGAAATGCGTTTTTAGCTTTAAATATCATGTGCTTCTCAGAGTAGTTATTATCTGTAGCCCACGATCATTTCAAAGTTCTCAGCAGGAAACGTATTTAATTTGATCATGTAATGTTAGCTTTTCTACATGCTTTGATCCTAATTTATCGTTTTAGAAACAGTTGGATATTCCTCTATTGCAGATCTTAATTTTTGTAGTTTCTCACTGATGCATTAAATTGAATGATTGATGTATTAAATTAAAATAAATTGGAAAACGCGGCAACCCTACTTGTAGTTCCAACAGATAGACAACCTATAGACCACACTCTTGAAACAACAGAAGTACTAGATTGGATGGACACATTTATTCTTTGGTCATGCACAAGAAATTACGAGAAGGACAAAATGAAACTATCTCCGAAGAATATACATACATATCTATCGAGAGACACACACCAGTAGTTTTAGTTTCCTGCATCAAACTTTATCATCGCTTGAGAATTCCTGCATTTTACTAACCGCACTGGCATTAGTGTCATCCCCAGACGAATATTTATGCTGGTTGATTTGTCACCTTTGTGGTGACTTGGTGACGTTGCGTCTGCATTGATTCGTCTGCACTTTATCGAAGGCGAAATGGCTTCTGAAGTTTCCGGTATGTTTTCCAAGAGATTAACCAACCCTGGACATTGAGATTTGTCGGTCGGGCACTTGGCGGACTACTCCCTTTGTTTGTACTCGCATTTCGAGGTCTGTGTCTTTGAATGTGAGATATGTCATGTGATATCAAGAGTGTACTCCCTGGGGAAATATTTGAGTTGCATTTAATTAAATGGCTCAGAGAAATAGTAAAATCAATCAATCGTAAGTGAAGTAAAATCAGTGTACTGTTTGAGAGATTGTCTTATGTTAGGATAGGCACTTTGCTGAGATTATTAAAGAATGACCTTTATGTAAATTATTTACTTCAACTTGATTTTTTAAAAGGAAGAGTTGTTATCAACTTTAAGTTCTAGCGTCAATTTAAAAAAAAAAACTGCTTTACCTAATAAGGTAAATGGATATTTTACAGCGAGTAATAAACTTCAGTAAAGTAGTCTGGCTAATTAAGGATAACGCGAATTGAGTTAATTTTAAATATGTTTGTCTGCCAATTCCGCATTAAATTGGTATTAAAATGTTCAGAGCATCCAATATTGTTGCTTAGCATTGTCAGGATAGATAGCAATTGGCAGAATGTGTACGACATAAATATCTCCTCATGTGAGCGGTGCTCTGCTGAAACTAAGCCGTCAAGCTGAAAATTGGATTTGTAAATTTGTAAAGTACTTTGCATGTCCAGTGTGTAGCGATTTAATTTGAGATTATATACTCTGACAACGACGAACACGGACACGCAAGTAATTTATGAATTAATTAGATATGCCCAACGAAATTATGCTACATCGAGTAGGATTAACAGAATTGTACATTGGCGCTTGGATTCACAAGCAACGTGCCAGGATCTAATTATGAGGAAATGTGGGGGTTTTTTTTTGCGAAAAATTGAATTTACATAGTCATCTGAATAAAGTGAAGCGTAAAATGAGAGAGATTATTATCGAAGTAGAGGCACGTGTAATACCTGTATTGTGCTTTTTGAGGACCATCCGTATACTCTCGGGGGGAACCTGTAACCCCTAGAGAACGCTTCCGTAGGTGGCGGATAAGCGCAGTAAAGTACTACCCGCAGACCAACAGGTCGGAGAGGAAAGCTATGTTACCAAACCACATCTGGAAGCTTCTTTAAAATAAGCGAAGTAGAGATTTCGAGTGTTGCTGTGCAATGCGCATTATTGCACAGAAGAATTGGCGGCGGATGAGCTATTGGCTAGTCAACAATCGGCGGTGCTCAAACCCCTCCAAGACAATTACTGTCTTGACGTCAGGTGACAACCGGTCGTAAATATACTTTCAGCCTATATATAAATCTCAAGTACAAATGGTCAAACGGTATTGCGTGCGATTCACATTTGGTGATACATTTACCGACTTTAGCAGTGCAGGCGTTTGTTATGTCCTGTATCCCCTTGTGGGTCCTAGCGCCCCTACTACTCCTACGCGCCATCGTGTACGATTTCTGGCAATGTGTCTGAGTTCTCCCCAACTTTTCCCTAACTGCCGTGCCTCCTTCTCGACTGTTCTGCGCCATGTTCTCCTCGGACCGCCAGGTCTTCTGCCATCCTGAGTTAGAGGGTTCCATTGCATAGCATGGTTCGCTATGGAGCTGTCACCCTTTCGGAATGTGTGACCAATCCACTGCCACTTCCGCCGGTGGATGGTTGTGCCTATTGGTTCCTGACCTGTTCTCTCGTAAAGGTGTTCGTTAGAGATACGATTGGGCCAGAAAATCCTTAAGATATTGCGCAGACACCTATTAACAAACGTTTGCAGCTTTCTGGTGATAGTAGTGGTCACTCTCCACGTACTGCAACCATATAGCAGCATGGATTCAACGTTGGAGCGGAACAGTCTTACTTTGGTGCTCAAACTGATTGCATTGCTTCGCCATATTTTGGACAACATCCCGAACGCGGACTTTGCTTTGGCGATCCTGTTGGCTATATCCAGTTCGGTTCCACCATCGGTCGAGACAATACTCTCAAGATACTGGAAATCCTCTACTCTCTCTACCGGTTGTCCAGCAATGAATATTTGAGCCGATGAGTTTGTTCCAAGGCTGATAATTTCAGTTTTTGTCGTATTAATTTTCAGCCCGACGACACCTGCCTCCCTCTCCACATCTGCTGTCATTTGGTGGAGGTCCATAATTCTGTGGGAGAGTAAGCATACATCGTCTGCGTAGTCAAGATGTTTCAGTTGAGATGTAAGAGTCCATCGAATTCCTCCGTTTCCCGTCGACAAAGCTGCATGAAGCACATCGCTAATCACCAATAGGAATAATATTGGTGAAAGGATACAGCCTTGTCTTACCCCACTTTGGATCTCAAATTCCTCAGACAACCTTTCCCTGTGCAGAACGTGACATTTGGAGCCTTCATATGTAGCTTTGATAATAGCAATTAGTTTATCGGGAATACCTCTCCTGCGTAAGGCACGCCAAATAAACTCCCTGTTGACACTATCGAACGCCTTCTCAAAATCGATGAACAGCAGGTGCAGTGGCGATCGATATTCAACACACTGTTCGATGATAATCCGCAGGGTGTTGATGTGGTCGGCACAGGAGGATCCAGAACGAAAACCTGCTTGTTCGGCATCGAGTGTGTCTTCGAGATGTTGTTTGATTCGCTCAAGGATGATTTAAGCTATTATCTTAGTTACAGCAGGCAACACGCAGATACCCCTCCAGTTTCCGCACTCCATTAAATTTCCTTTCTTAGGAAGCTTGACGATCATTCCCTTTTTCCACTCGTTAGGAAAGCTCTCAGCTTCCCAAGCTCTCTCTAAAGGTGGAAGCAGAAACTCAGCCGATGTTGTTGGCGCTGCTCGTAAGAGCTCTGCTGGAATACCGTCAAGTCCTACCGCCTTGTTGGTTTTGAGTGCCTTGATCGCGGTAATGATCTCATCTTTACTGGGAGTCGTGGTGCGTATTCGGTAACTTCTCACCTCGGGCATCTCAGTCTGATTTGGGAGCATATCGCTAGCGAATACACGGTTCAAAACCGTACCAAAATTCTCTTTCCATCTCTTGAGCTGGTCCTCATCCGAAATGAGCAAGGAGCCGTCTAGGCTTTTCACTGGGTGTTGGCTGGAGCTGCAACCATCTGTCAGCTCTTTCGTGATTCTGTAGACGGTCCTGCTGTCGCACCTCCGTGCAGCTTCTTTTGCTTCTGTAGCCAGCGCGTTGATGTAGTTGCGCTTGTCACGTCGCACGCTACGCTGAACTTCTCTCATCTTCATGCGATATAAGGATTCTAGCTCGCTTCTCCCTGCTGCTGGGGTAGCTGCAACGCGAGCTTTCAGCTGTTTTCGTTCGTCAATCCGTCTCCAGGTATCCTCGGAAAGCCACGCCCTATGTCTTCCCTGCGATCGACCGACAATTCTTTCAGCACCAGATGTAACAACATTTTTCACAGCACACCAATGGTCTTGGATGGTTGCGGGCATTGAGCTGCTGATTGCTTCCACACCTTGCGAAAAGTGCTCCCTTAATTGTTGGCGCACTGAGGGATCACTAAGTCTATCGATGTTGAACCTGGGCATTCTTGTGTTGTCGTGGGATCTTCGAACTGCAGCAGTGCGTAGTTGGAGAGTAGCTATGATAAGATGATGATCACGTACTATCCCCACATCTGCCCCTCGCCCCTCCAGGAGACTACTTCTACAACGGCGGCTGATAGCAAAATGGTCAATTTGGTTGGAGGTTGCTTGCCTGTCATTGGAAACCCAGCTGACTTTGTGGCAGGTCTTGTGCTCAAACATGGTGCCACCTATCACAAGGCGGTTGGCATTGCAGAAATCCACAAACCTTTCGCCGTTGTCATTGCGGTTGCCTAGTCCATGCTTCCCGATTACATGTTTGAGCCCTTCGTTGTCGTTGCCTACCTTGGCATTGAAATCCCCCATCACTATGACAATGTCTCCAAGAGCAGAAGCTCTCCGTTTCGTCCTCAGACGAACTATTCGTTGGGGCGTAACACTGTATGATGGTGACGCGTCGTACTCTAGTCCGGAATCTGGCCGTCAAAATCGTATCACCATGAGGCTGCCAGGAAATTAGGCCCTTGCGTGCTGTTGTTGTTAGCAGTAGTCCGACTCCATATTCCCGCGGACTTCCAGATGGTCTTCCAGAATACAGTAGTACAGTGTTACGCGTTGGAGACTAGTACTCACCCGCTTCTAACCATCTTACTTCACTTACCCCCAAAATGTCCAATTGATATCGCATGAATTCGTTTTTCCAATTGGAGGAATCTGGCATTGTAAGGACCTTCTCTTCCGAGTCGAGGAGCGTCTTTACATTCCAGAAACCTATCTTTGTCCGGGTACAATAGCCAAAAGTCGTCAACATGTGATCATTCCTTATACGAGGCATAGTGTCGGTTTCTGTAGCGGGCAATATTCGGTAACGCAGGTTGCTGGCCCACGTTACCTAGCCTAGAATCAAGGCCCTAGACAACCGGCACTTACAATTTTGGCCTATACGTATAAGGGTTTATACGTATAGTTGCCCGGGGACCACCACTAGGAGGTAAAGTAAGCACTTCATCACGAACTTGATTGTTGCGCTACTGGCCCAAGCCAAGTTTTGAGCAGTAAGTAGTTTCCCGATCAATCGCAATGCAGGTCCCAATTACTATCTTGACGTCAGGTGACAACCGGTCGTAAAAATACTTTCAGCCTAAATATAAATCTCAAGTACAAATGGTCAAACGGTATTGCATGCGATTCACATTTGGTGATATATTTACCGACTTTAGTCGTGCAGGCGTTGGAGAGATCACTTTAATAATTAAATAAGTTTTACCTCTTTGTAGCCTTCCTAATAGTGGCGAGTGCAAAACAAGTGCATAGAAGGTGACCAACGGTTTTTTCCTCTTTTTCTTCATCTAACCTTTGAGAAGAACCCCTTCTGTTTTTCAGGTGTTCTCTGATTTAGTATAGGCCCGAGGAGCCTACAGGTTTTGCATTGGTCTAAATGGTACCATCAGTAATTTTGTTAATAACCGCGTCGGTATGGATGAGGTATTTACCAAAGGACATTGGCGTCTCGATGTCGTCAATGCCTATGTTGTTTGTACCAGATGAACCTTGTCAAACTAACTCATCAGCTTTGCGATTCCCGGATATGACCTGGTACCCACCAGAGGAGGTTGTACTATCTAGCTACAGCATTAACATATACGCGGCAGCAGTCTTTTACTGCCTTTGAACTGATGGTGCTGCCTATCTTGTAAGCGTTGGTACTAACCATTTGAGTGTTCTTAGCTACGTTTTATTTAAATTTTTGGTTTTCGACCCTTGTTTTTAGTGGCTTACCTTTGCGGTGTTCAGTAGTGTTTTATTTCTCAATCTCGATCAATGATCATCACCTCTCGGCTTAGACCAGCATTAACTTGTAAGTGATTTTGTTATTTTGGTATCCTTTTGCCCAAATTTGTATGTATGTATCAATTATGTATTCCTATCCGTCAGTTACATCCATCTTCTGACCTTTCTCCTTAGTAACCTAGTGTGTAGCGTAGTTTGTGACCCATCTCTTCTGAGAAGAAACTTGGATCATGAATCCATTCGTAAGTATACTTATTTCCATTCATTTCCAGAATTAGTGTTGTGTAGTAACTTTCAATAGCACGACCCCCTTTTTATGTCACCCATGGGCAAATGCCGATTCATCATGTCGTACTTCTCAAAGTCCGGAATCCTCATATATTCGTAGATGGTATGTTAATATTCCCACGCATTATTAATGTACATATGTACATGTATTTGTACATATTTACAAAATATTATTATGAACCTTTTAAAGGTATTAGGCATCTTTTTTTCGAAAATTCCGTACCTCAAAGAGTTAAGGTCAACAATTTTCAGAATTCTTTCATCAACTTAATCTGCAATAAAGAATGTGCTAAGTCCCTTGCCACATACGCATTCATTCATTGTTACCAATAATTTAAAACGCTACAATACCAACTGCAATAATGCAAGTCACGGACCAGTGGAAAATCCAGACCGACAGCAAGGACAAACAAAGTTCTGCTTTTATTGCATAAGGCAGCATCAATTTGTACTAACGCCATCGTGTCGCGGCCGGTTGGATTGTTATTGATTTTCCAGTAATAAATTACACCAATTGCACCCTCAAATCGTTGCAGTCATGTACACAAAACTGAACAGAACAGCGTGCACGACTTACTACACAGGATTTCGAATACTTCCCATCCCGGCTCCTTTCCGCTGTTCTGCTCTTCCCATCCATGTTAACCAATCAATTTAAAATTTCCGTTTCCGCTGTGTATTTGCGTAAAATCAGAGAATTTCATTTCATAAAAGAAATGGTACGAAGCTTCCTAAAAAAAAAAAAAAAAACAGCAAAACTGTCCAATATTTCAAAAGTCAACCACGGCCCGTTTTCTCTAGTGTGATTTATAGCTGGCATGGAAATGAAACTTGTTAAACTGCAGATACAAATGGCAATTTGAAGTATGTCTATGTAGACGAAGGGATTTCCTATTTTTCTGCATCTCTAGCAATACGGAAAATATTGTCGTCACAGACTAATTGTCACCTTTCATATGGCCATATGTAGATTTGAAATTTGGTTGCTATTTCAAAATTGTTACAGCATCATCATATTGTTGCTCATCTTTCGTTAGATGATGTAATAGGACGCTGTTAATTGACGTTGCAACGACAGGGTAACACAAAAAAAATAACAACGCATTCCAATACCTATACTTTTTTAGGACATTTTATTGAACAAATATGTCCTGCATCCACTACAAACTAAATAAAAAAAAATTATTTTACTTCTCATATTTTCACAGCCATATGAGGTGTAACCCACAATTTTTGTTGGTTGCTGTTCTGGTGTTACATACATTCCTTACATTACCAACTATCAATACAAAAGTGGTGTAAGCCACCTTTTGGCATTCAAAAGCAGATGGAGCTGAAAAAATCGTTTTTGCACAGAGCATAATGTAACAAAGTAATAGAGCAATCAAATTTAAAATCCCCATTGTCTTCTAATTAAACAGTTTGGGGTTACACCACTTTTGTGCTGATAGCCTCATATTGTATATGGTATAAATAGAGTTGCCGCTGCGCTAAGCCCATAAATGATTTACATGTCATTCAAAGCAGAGCATTGAAGAACTATTCGGTTATCGCAGGTACACAGATACGATCAAATTGCTTAAAGAACTAGACTAATGTAATGTGTGTGGGCGCCGTGGCGTAAGTGGGTAGTGTGTCGGATCACTACGCATGAGGTTCCAAGTTCGAATCCCAGAAAATACCAAAAAGTTTTTTCACAGTCCCACCTCTCGCCAGCGTCTGACAAACATCCGAGAGTATTGTTGTCACGAAAAAGCTTCTCAAATCTCCGTTCGGATTCAGCATTAAACTGTAGGTCTCTTTCATTCGTGTGAAGAATAGAACGCACACAACATGAGTGGTTGCGAGAAACTAGGCCCTGGCACTTTAAAGAGCTGTTGCGCCAAATATTTGTATTTGTAATGTAATGTGTTGCAATGGACCTACAATGTAGTACGTAATATACCTAAATCAGAAGTGGATCAGCTCAGATGATGGAGAATGGTTTTCGCCTTGGTCACACGATGATATCACTACACCAGCTGTGAACTCCCAGTGACAGAGAGATCAAGAAAAATATAGCGATGGGACGTGATATACTTTTTAAACCTCCTTCAGCCATTTATAACAAACTTTGTTTATACCTGGAAAAATCAAAGTATCTTGTAGTTTATAAAACTAAACTTGATGTTTGCTACTTTCCTGTTCTCTATCTTGGTGGCGCAGTCCTGAAATATGTGAAAAAGTCCAATAACCTTGGTATTTGGCTAAATTTTACCTTTGAACGGAACTTTCCTATCGATTTGGTGATTGAAAAAGTATATAGCTGCCTAAGAACGTTAACGCACACAGCACGAGTGGTTGCGAGAAGACAGGCACTTGAAGAGCTGTTGCGCCAAATATTTATTTATTTAAGAACTTTTTTTCCAGTACCAGAAACTTTACACCGCAACCTATCAAACTTAGGCTTGTCAAATGCCGCCATACTTAATTCCGAATCGAATAGAAAACTAACCGTGGCTTCCAGCAATGTTATCAGATAAAAAAAAAATAAATAAATAAATATTTGGCGCAACAGCTCTTTTAGTGCCAGGGCCTAGCTTCTCGCAACCACTCATGTTGTGTGCGTTATATTTTTCACACGAATGGAAGGGACCAACAGTTTAGTGCCGTATCCGAACGGCGATTTGAGAAGCTTTTTCGAGACAACAATACTCTCGGATGTTTGTCAGACGCTCGCGAGAGGTGGGACCGTGAAAAAACTTTTTGGTGTTTTGTAGGATTCGAACTCGGAACCTCACGCGTTATCAGATACATACATGATTTGAAGAAAAATATAATATCTTAGGATGTGATTTATATAAATACATAATCGATCGCGTACTCAAAATTGAACAATTCGGAAGCAATGGCCATTTCCCGAACGCCCATTCAGTGCACTCTGCATGTTAGTGGAGTACCACTGAAACAGGTGGATAAGTTTAAGTACCTCGAGGTCTTATTCACGAGTGATGGAAAGAGCAATGCCGAGTTATCCTGTAGAATTGGTCAGGCTGGATCAATTTGGAGAGAGCTTAGTCAAACTGTTGTAAGGAAGACTGAACTTAGTATTTAACTGGGTATATGTTCCAACCCTTATCTACGGTCATGAAATTTGGGTAGTGGCTGAAAGAATAAGATCGGGGATACAAGCTGCCGAAATAAGGTTCCTTCGCGGTGTTGCTGGAATAACTCGTAGGGATCGAGTATGCAACACCAGAGTACGCGAGGCTCTCAATGTTGAGCAGTTATTTCTCTGAACGGAACGATCTATGCTTCGATGGTTTGGTCACGTAGTGCGTATGCCCACAGGCCCACTTCCAAGACGTAGCATGATTGCTATGCCATCAGGTAGGCGACTCTCCTGGAGCCGTCTAGGAATTCCTCCTGATGAGTTGAAATCAATGGAATGGAGAATCCACCTGAGCATCCTATCCCCGCGACCCTAATGAAGAATTAGCGGACCATTGAAAATGTATGTATGTAACGGGTGGGCCATCTAGTGATTTATTTTTAAATCATAGGTTATTTTGACACTGACAGCTGTTTCCCGCTCGAAATCTTGACAGAAAGTCAGTCGCGGAACGAAGTGAGTCGCTTTACGCTTGAACAACATTGGGAAATATTGAAAACTTATTTCCAAAGTGAGTGCTGTGTAGCCCAAACAGTGCTTTTTTTAAAAGAAGTTTTGGCCGAAATGAAGCACCCACCGCGCCTGCTGTACGCAAGTTTGTGCAAAAAGTTCATGAGACTGGTATGCTGGTGGACAACACTCATGGTCCCCATCGTCGTACGGTGCGCACAGACGAGAATGTGGCTGCTGTAGCCGAGAGTGTGAGACTCAATCGATCTGAACAGCTCAACATTTCATGAACTAGCCTGAGGAGAATTGTGCACAAAGATCTGGGATTAATCGCTTACAAGGTCCAATTGATTCAGCAATTGAAAGCGCACCACCATCCGCTTCGTTATCGCTTCGCAGTTTGGGCCTTAGAGCAGCTTGAATTGGACAACGATTTTGGGCGAAAAATCATCTTTTCTGACGTGGCACATTTTCATCTCGGCGGCTACGTTATCAAACAAAATTGCCGCATCTGGGGCTCGGAAAACCCGCACGTTATTGTCGAGAAGCCAATGCATCCACAGAGAGTGACAGTTTGGTGCGGATTGTGGAGTGGTGGCATCATTGGACCATTTTTCTTCCAAAATGAGGCTGGGAACAACGTTTCGGTCAACGGTGGGCGTTACAGAGCCATGTTAAGGACTTTTTTTTTACTGAATTTAAAGACATGGATTTGGACGACCTCTGGTTCTTGCAGGATGGCGCGCCATGCCACACAGCCCATGCCACAATCGGTCTTTTGCGCATCAAGTTCCCAAATCGTGTTATCAGCCGTCTTGGCGATGTCAATTGGCCGCCTCGGAGCTGCGATTTGACCCCTTTGGACTTTTTTTTTGTGGGGAACCGTGAAGGACCGATGTTATGCCAACAATCCGAAAACGATTCAAGCACTTAAGGCCAATATCATCCCAGCAATCCGTGAGCTACAGCCCGAAACCATCAACAAGGTCTTGGAAAATTGGAGTGATAGAATGCGCTACTGCGAGGCCAGCCGAGGCAGCCACTTGAACGACGTTGTGTTCCATAATTAATGGGAATGGGAAAAATCTCATTTTGTTCATTTTATTGCATTTTTAAAAAGAAACTTGTAGTTGGCCCACCCTGTATATGTGCAAAAAATAAAAAATAAAAATAAAGAGTCTAGGTACTCAAAAGCGAAAACTTCCTAAAAAAAACTTTTAAAGAAAAAGTGCACATCAAGCCGTCAAATGCTCGTTCTTTAAAAGTAGGCTGACCTAATTCGGAAAGTGGAGAGGTGCTTATACGCACGTCCTTTCTGATGTTTTCAAAATAAAATAAATTATCAGCTACAAGTATCATTAGGAATGCGTGTGAGTTGTCTGATGATTTCGAAGGAAAAATTGAAACTCGGGCGTTGTTTCCACACTATACTCTTACAATGATGGCAAGATTAACTTCAAAGTTAAGAAAAGTTTTCTATAAAAACATTTGGACAAAACAAACACGACGACTTATCAAAACAGCTCTTCCGTTTGATGAAGTATAAATCGAATCGAACAAATTTGAGTTTAAATCCATTTCATTGTCAAAACCTCACTCAGATATTTTTATTATTCTGTTTGATAAAATAGGAACTAAAAGATAAGTAGTAAATCATTAAGGACGATCCAGGTATTGTACAGACTTAACAGTTTTTTCTTCGCGAGCAGACCTCGCGTTTTTCCACGCTCTGCTTTTTTACCTCCCCTGGCAATTAAACTAGTTTCTTAACTACACCCCTCGAAATAAACTGAGTGTTCTTGTATAAACTATACAAAAATATACATTTAGGTAAATTCATGCTTTATCTCATCCAAACAGAAATAGCAATAGCAGTAGCCAAAACCAATACCAATGGGGAATATCTTCCAATTATTATTCCAATGGGCCAATCGAAAAGAACATCCTCGTATATGTTGATTTTAAGGCACGCACTCAATAACGTTACGAATCAAATATTCCATCCGGAGCTGCTTTTTCCGATGGAGCAATTAATCACGCAGCTTTTGTTTCGATATTGAATTGAAATCAAAGCTTATTACCACTCGCATTCCATTGTTTTCATTTCTTGTATTACGAGTATGAAGAATTACTGTGGCATTCCCATAACATAATTTATTTTTTTAAAGAGAAGTCAGCTCCATCTCCATTACGTTAAGCTTAAAGATTAAATATATTTATTTTCGACAGTGAATTACATGTAAATAAAATTTTTTTAAAGTGGTGAAATCGCACACGAAATTATTACTGATTTAACTAGGTACCGGGTAAATAAAAAATATAGAAACACCACCATAGCACTGCCGTCCAATTTTAAATCAAACAAAATCCAAAGTAGTAATTTCTCACGAAAAGAAAAACGAAACAGATATGAAAAGAGATAATTTACACAAAAAATTGAACTACATTACTACTGCTTGCTTGTCTATAGAAAACGTTATTTACTACTACATTACTCTCTCATAGGCTAACAACCTGAAAATATTTCAAGTGGGCTACAGAACAGAACCGTCGCTCGCGTCGTCCGTCGTCGACGTCCCCGCAATTCGAGCGAAGGATGTAAAATCATAAATTCTTTGCTATTTTTTTTTATATCATTGCAGACAAATGGAAAAAGATACATCTACACATACACATAGAGAGAGGAAATTTATGATTTAAAAAAAAATCATAATTTCCAGGACCAGACGCTATGGATAAAAGCATTGGGGCGAGGACTATAGGTGTGAGCCAACAGCGCCTAATAAAAATTGTGGTGGTAGGATAACCATGGAAAATGAAACGAAATTAAAAAAAAGGGGGCAGTACTACACAGAAGCATGGTTAACTTAATTACATGCATTTTTAGTCCACCTTCAGTTTATACTCTTGTAACCAGTAGAGTTGCAGCGTATAATAGTTCCTTCCATCTAGATACATCTTCATTATTTTAACATAGCTGAAGTGTAATATTTCAGTGTTTTTGACGGGAATATTATCAGAATCAATGGTGCTTACAAATGTTTTCCCCTTTTATTCGTAATTGGGCAATGACCTTTGCAGTTCCATGTCAGTTTAATTATGAGTGCATTTGCTAGTCCTGGGTAATGGGATTTTCTATGCCTAGTGTTCTGTCGAGATTTTAATAACTAAATTAGGTATGGAATAAATAGTCTAATTGTTTTTAATGGAATTCTCGATGCTTCTGAAAAGATTAATAAAATTAGCTGACTATAGTCTGTTTCAAATCACTTGAAATACCCCAACGTGCGCAGAGAGAAATTTCCCAAAATAATAAAGGGGATGAAGTCTCTCTTAATTCTTCTAAGAATGGTTAATGATTTTCTCCACTTTACTCTGTATGATGTTCTTTTTCTAGTTTGGTAAAACTGCTTTTCGTTTTTATAAAGCGGAAAGCGTTAGTTATGAGCAAATATTTTATAAATATATTTCCCCGATAAGTAAGCGAGAAGCCTGGTTCGATGCAGATTGTATGAAAGCAAGAAGGAAGTCTTTTGCGTATCTCAAGCTGGCCAGAAGTTTAAACTCTGATATTATAAAAAAGCTATACCAAGACAGTAGTAAAGCTTACAAAGAGTTATGCAAACAAAAGCGCATTCATCACATCCATGACCTTACAAATGAGCTCGCGACAACAAATTATCCCAAAACGTACTGGAGAGTAATAAGGAGGCTGAATGGTGTAAAATGCATCAAAGGTTTGAAGTTAGATGCTAATGCTTTAGCAGCCCATTTCCAAAATCTGCTAAATGCAAATAACCTCTGAACTGTGTACCAGTATGCTTTGCCATGGATATCAGTAGAATCAATGGATCAAGAAATCTCATTTGCGGAAGTACAAAAGGCAATCATTGGAAGCAAAAACAACAAAGCTCCAGGGGAGGACAGGATCACCTTCGAGTTTTTTTAAAAATGCATCAACGAGCTTTATGCATCTGGTTACGGAAGGTTTCAACATGAGTTATAACGCAGGTACAGTTCCGGAAAGCTTCAAGAAGAATATAATATTCCCCCTATTTAAAAAGGGAGATGCTAACAACCCAGGTAACTACAGGGGTATTTCCTTCCTGAATACTCTTCTGAAACTGTTTACGAGTGTTTTGCTGCAACGGTTGTCCACATGGGTAGAATCAAGAGGGCTTTTGAGTGAGTTTCAGGCTGGCTTTAGAGCGAACTACTCAACGTTCGACAACATATTTGTATTAACCAACTTAGCAAAATTGTATCTCAGCAAGGGGAAAAAACTGTATGCATTTTTTGTGGATTTTCGTGCTTCCTTTGATACGGTACGGAGGCAATAGCTTTTTTATAAGTTAAGTTTACTGGGTATATCGTCGAAAATGTTAAGGATAATACAAAGCCTATACAACGACAATCAGACGGCAGTATGGGACGGTGTCACGCTATCAGAATGGTTTTCCACAAATACAGGTGTCAAATAAGGTTGCATGTTAAGTCCGCTATTGTTTATTTTATACCTAGACGATCTAGCATCCTACTTACCAGGTGGAATTGAGTTCGAGGACTGTGTCATTAAAGTTCTCTTCTATGCCGACGATATCGTCATTCTAGCAGATTCGCCAAATATGCTGCAGCTTATGAGCAACAAGCTGGAGGAGTACTACAAGCTATGGAACCTTAGTGTAAACACCGATAAATCGAAAGTCTTGATATTTTGAAATAATTCAGGAAAATACGCCAGAGGGGAGAAATGGTCGTTTGCTCATGAGCAACTAGAAGTAGTTAAGCAATATCACTACCTAGGGGTAACACTTACACCAAGACTGTCATATGCAAGTCACCTAAAGGAGAAGCTAAAAGAGTCGAAAAGAGTAATAAGCAACACCTGGAAAAGGGTTTTCGGAAGAAACGATGTATCAACGAAAGCAAAGTATAAACTCTTTGAAGCCACAGCTAAATCTATTATGTGTTACGCAAGCCAAGTATGGGGTTAAGAGGACTATGATGAAGTCGAGGCGCTGCAAAGATATTTTTTAAAGCACATCTTCAAACTTCCGCTAAATACCCCGAATTATATGCTATATGTTGAGACAGGACTGCCTATGTTGAGCCTATATGCCTTGGGATTGCACTTCAAATATATACTAAAAGTAGTAGATATGCCAGGCCATCGTCTGCCAAAAATAATGCTTCGCTATCTTCTCAACAGAAAAGCTCTACTGTTCCGTAAGTGGGAAGAACTTAGTGAATATTGCAGTGTGGATATGTCATTAAGATGGGAAGACAAAAGTAGCTGGAGTGCAGCTATGAATGTTATATTAAGGACCCTTGATGAAAGGAAACATGCAGCTTTCATGGAAATGGCTTCTCAATCCGGGAGTCGCAGTATATATAGAGTTCTAAATCATAGCCTGAAGGAGAAACAATTTCAACGAAAAAAATACGGTACAGCAGATGAGCGTAGTCTTTAAAGCGAGAGGAGAGTTGTTACCACTGAGTTTCAGACCTCACCGGAACGATTTGCCAATCTTTTGCTCACTGTGCAATTTAAAGGAGAGAGAAGATGTATACCACTTTCTGGGAAGATGTCCTATTCTGCAGGAACTGAGGAGACTCTATTGGAATCAGTCCGTGCTATCGAGGGAGGAGGTAATTCAAATCTTGAATGGTAGTAACTGGAAAGTACTATTCTACTACGTCTCGGCTGCATTGGAGTACAGAAAGCAATATTTAGAAATATAGTTCTACACATTTAACTTTATTTTTATGTCATTTTTATTATATTTTTTTTCTTAACCGATTTATTACTCGAATTATAACTGTCATTCTGGCTGACGGCTTTTGACATTGCTTTCAAAGAATTTGTAAACCGATCTACATTAACATAATTCAGTGAAAATAAATTCTATTCTATTCTATTCTATTCTTATAAATATAATTAAAGTATTAGTTAATTAAGTATGTATTATTTTATTTCGTTTAGGCCAAATAAAACTGTTTCTTTAATTTTCCGAAATAGGATAAATACAATAAATACAATACATGCTTTTATTTAAAAACCAAATAAAGTTGACATACAAAACAACAAATGAAAAAATTCCCTTCAATTGATATGCATCGTTCAAGCAAGTAAATCTGAGAAGCTAGAATTTGTTCCCTTTGGTCCTTTTCTCAAATTCGGTATACTCATCACGCAACTTGATTCTGATTCGTCAGTAGTTCCGCTTCCGCAGTTTTGCGATGAAAAACATCAAAGTTTGGGTATGGTATACAGCCTGTTTTCCTTTTGCTCCTCCTCTTTTTCTTTCGTTCTCTCGAATTTGAATTTTTTTTAGCTGTACTTGTTGTTGCTTTATCTCTTAGGAATGAAAAGGAGTGAAACTCGTACAAATAAAAGAGACCTGTGCTGAAACCCGATCAAGTGATTTGAAACCGATTATACAAACTGCTTGTTTGGTACCTCGTTGTTGAGCTTTTTTATTTAATTTTTTTCTTTTTCGTTTCGCTGCAGAGTTTTTTCTAAACGTGCAAACTTCTAGTTTTTTTGCTAGATAATCTGTTAACTTCCTGATTCCATAAACTATGTATGTACGTATATACGAGTATATATAACTTATCAGCACCAACAACCGAGTCGAATAACCTATGTTTGTCCGTCCATGTGTCACCAGTCTTAAGGTCTTCAATTTTGCATAGGCTTTCTAGGATTCGATGCAGTACAAGTATAAACATCTTCGAGCTCCGCCTATGATATGCCCACTTTAAAAAAATACTCTTTTTCAATATTTCTCTAGAAATCATGAAAAGCAGCAATGTTTCATAGAATTCCTGTAAGTTCAAAGAATATAAATAATATTACTAAGTTAAATAGATTCCTTTCAGTCTGTATGGTTTTTTTTAAAAACTGATTGACAAGATGGAGGAGAATATTTGTTTTCCTAGGATACCTGCACAAGGAAAGTGCCTTCGTAACAAACGGTGTAGGAGTTACATTCAGCATTGCCACTTCTTCCAGAGCAAATGTAGCGTACTGACAATAAAAATGTAGCACTTGCAAAGAAAATGTAGCAAAATAGAATTTTTTGTTAATTTTCTCTATTTTTGCGTTATAACTTCAATTTTAACAATACAAAATATTATAAAAAAAAGAAAAAAAAACATGACAAAAAATATTAATTCAACAACTAGGGTCAGGTGGGGTTAAGTTGGTTGTCCAGTAAAGGTCTTTTGTGTTACCATGGATCAACCATTAGGCCACTCACGGACTAACAAAGCCAATCGGAGCTTTTCATAAAGCGATGGATACTCATGACTCGTAAGGACGGCAGATCGCCGAGGTCTTCAAGAAAGGGGGTTCCTAGATGGAGCATTCTTTTATGCGACAAGGCTGGACAAGTGCATAGGAGGTGAAGGATGGTTTCCTCCTCCTCGTCGTCCCTACAGCTCCTGCAGAAGTCGTTGGAGAAGAGGCCAAGTCTATTGGCATGTTGGCCTATAAGACCGTGTCCAGTGAGGACACCGACAACGCAGCTGATCTGTGATGGCTTTAGCTTGACCAACTAGGCACTACGTTTCTGGTTCAGTTTAGGCCAGATCTTTCTCGAAATGTGACACGTTCAGCTGTTTACACATCTGTGGTTGGTCTTGCTAAAAGCGTTTAGCTTTAGAAGATGCTTACATGAAGCCAGGGGCATACCTAGAGCTTGCCTATCAGGCAGAATCCTTAGAGTTGTACCCTGTCTGGCGATCCCGTCCGCCTTGCAGTTTCCCAGAATGTCCCTGTGGCCTGGCTTCCAGCATCGGTGAATGTTGAACTCGGTCATCTCCGTAAGAGATAAACGGCAGTTTAAGGCGGCCTTTGAAGTGAAGGAGCACGATTCCAGGGACTTGATTGCTACTTAACCGTCAGTGGAAATGCTTATATGCCTGACAGATGATACATTACACTTCAGCGAGGACAGGGCTGTCTTAATCTCCATGATTTCCGCCTGAAAAATGGTACAATGATCAGGGAGGTGGAACGAGATGCTCAGGTTAAGATTTTCAGAGAAAACAGCACATCCCATTCCACCCCGCTCTCAGAGCCATCTGTGAAGAAGTGAACCGAACTACCATCGACAGGGGAAGAGTTGTCCCATTCATCCCGCTAAGGGATGCTCGTACGAAATTTTCGGTCAAATCTCAGTCTCGGCAGGGTGAAGTCCGTGTTATCGTGGGAGAAATTGAGAAGATCAAGGATCGAGGAGTGCCCAATGTGATAATTAGACCACTGAGAGGAGGCTTCTAGACAGATGGCCACATTGGCTGCAATCTGTTTGCCAAAAATATTTATTCATTTCAACAACTTAAACATAAAAGAAAAGTAATAAATTAATTGATAAAGCATTTATAAAATTAAATAAACATATAGGAATTCATTGGTAAAAACAGATTAAATAAATAAATGAAAGTTAACGGTGTTAATTTATAATACACATTAAACTGCAAAATATCTCTTGAAGTAAACAAAATGAGAAATACTTCTTAAGAGTAGCAGAAATCGCTACTGATTTTTAATTTATTTTATGTATCTACAAACTTAAAACTCAAGCAAAACCTTACCAATTCGTCAGAAGGCTCAAATATTGCCACACCTTGCAAAACTTGCCAACTTGCAAATTGCAGGAACTCAGCAGTTTTCTGGAAGTCAGCGAGAAAACTCAACGGTATCTCTCCAAAAATCAGCAATAAGCTCACTGTTCAGGTCTTAAAAAGTCACTTCAAAAATCTTCTTAATCCACCTAATCACTCTAGTCCTATCCAGTATGCGAAGCCACTTTATTTCAATGAAACATTAGATGCTACAATTTCGAATGAAGATGTAAAAGAAGCCCTAATTCGATTCAAAGATTCCAAAGCACCCGGGTACGATAGAATACCAGCAGAATTCTTCAAATACAGCTCAGATGAATTTTAAGTCGCATTATCCACTGTTTTTAACAATATATTTGAATCGGGTAGCGTGCCGGAAAGCTTCAAACAAGCCATAATTTTTCCAATATTTAAGAAAGGCGACTCGTCAGACCCGGCCAATTACCGTGGGATATCCCTCTTAAACGCTTCTGCAAAAATCTTCACAAGTGTTCTACATTGTCGTTTATCGTGCTGGATTCAGGAAAACGCGCTCATAGGAGAATTCCAAGCAGGTTTTCGACCTGGATATTCAACGGTAGATCATATCTTTGTGTTATATAATATAGCAGAGAAGTTCATAGAACGCAAACAAAAGCTGTATGCTTTTTTTATCGACTTGAGAGCTGCTTTTGATACCATAGACCAGCAAAAATTATTCTACAAACTCTATCAATACGGAATATCTCATAAATTTGGAAAGATTATGGAAAATTTATACGACGGCACAAAAGCAGCAGTATGGAATGGAGATGGGTTGTCAGAATGGTTCGTCACAGAGGTAGGGGTTAGACAAGGTTGCAACGCGAGCCCCTCACTATTTGCCCTTTATATCGAAGACATCATTAGTTACCTTCCAGGGAGAATTTCATATGCAGACACCCTTATTAAGGCTCTCCTGTATGCTGATGATGTGGTCCTGTTAGCAAAATCACCAGAGACCCTGCAACTCATGATTAACCGAGTTTATGATTATTGTGTGCTGTGGAGTTTACAAATCAACCTGATGAAATCAAAAGTGATGATTTTCAGAAGAGGCGGGGGTAGACAGACAAGGGCGGAAAGGTGGACATTTAATGGCGATAGCATAGAAGTCGTAAAGCAGTACAAATACCTTGGAGCTATAATTTCAAGCAATTTAAGTATGGAACCACATTTGGCTGAAAAACTTCGGCAGTCTAAGAGTGCGATAACCTCAACATGGAAAAATTGCTTTCAAAACCGCAGCATACATCACAGCCTTAAATATCGGGTGTTTGAAGCGGTTTCAAAGTCAATACTCCTGTACGGGGCACAAGCATGGGGTCATAGGTGCTATGATACAGTAGAAAAGTTGCAGAGATTCTATCTACGGAGAACATTCCAATTACCTACAACTGCACCTAACTACATGCTGTTGATTGAAACAGGTCTCGCCCCGTTGTTCTTACAAACACTCAAACTGAATATTGACTATATTCTCAGCACACTTAGGATGGGAGAAGAGCGATTGCCAAGAAAGGTTGTTAAATACGCAGTACATACCCGAAGTCTGTGGTATAAAGAGATGATCAATTTGGCAGAAAATTACGAGTACCATTTGGAATTGGACTGGAATGCGCGAAGTAGTTGGAAGTGTTACCTCTATGACTTTCTGTCGCAATTAGATACACAGATTCGGCAAAAATATATCGAGCAAGCGAGTGTGTCAACCCATAGGGAGATCTACAAAGAGCTACAGCTGAACCTGGGCTCTCTAAACTACTTTAAGGACACGAATAAAATAGGATGCATCTCTATAATCTTTCGTGCAAGGGGAGAGCTACTTCCACTAAACTTTATACCGCATAGAGATGACCTTCCGGTTTTATGTTCATTGTGCAATATGTCACTGAGGGAGAACGTTATGTATTACATAAGGATTTGTCCAATTTTTCGTGATATTAGGAGATTTCACTTTGGGAAAGCCAGCTTGCTATCTGAAGACGTCAAGGCATTGCTAAATGGGTCCAATTGGAGAGCTCTCACATCATATTGCGAAATAAGTTTAGCTTACAGAAAAAGAATTATGGAGGAAAATTTTTAAATTTTCTAAAGTGAATCAAATGTAAAATTATGCTGTTAATCTTTGGCAGACGGCTTTTAGCCATGTCACTTAAGATAGATTTAGTACTTTTATTGTTTTTGTAATGAATTTAAACTAACTGGAATTAATAAAATCTAATCTAATCTAAAAAATCTATTGCCACACCTTTCAATAGCGCCCTAGCCAGTAAAATTAATTCAACAGTATCCGAACAACTTATTTCTCAAATCGTCTTTTATTATCTTGAACATATGAAAGTTAATAATATGAGTTAAAAGCAAAAAAAAAAAAAAAAACAATAATAATTAGGTAGACTGTTTGGGGAAAAGTAGCATAATGAGGGAAAGATGTATGTAGTAGGTAGCAATGCACTTCAAAATGTAGCAAAAGTGGCAACGCTGGTTACATTTTTAATATCTTCGCTATGGAAGGGTATTGGCGTTGAAGTAAAAACCAACTTTGTTTCAATGCTTGTGCTAAAAAAAAATATTAATTCATTTTTATATAGAAAGCAAAATAAATATACACTTTTCCAAATTTATTGACAAAATTCTTTACATCGCTCCTGAGTTACAATGGCTAAAAGCACAAATCTGAAAGAAACGGAAAGGTAAGAAGTTTATATTAGACAGTGATTTATGCTGTATTGTTTTTATTAGACTTCAGTGAATATTTTTCAGTAAAAAAAAAATGAGTAGAATAGTAGTTCACAATCAGTACTGCAGTATCTGGAGATGTTTCCCATTTTGGCTGGATTTTAATCAAATGAGGGCAGCAGAGAAGCTATTTGCAGCTGCTTTTTATTAGAGTACTTTTATAAAATAATTTTTTTTTAAATCGTAATACATAACTATATATGTATTAGTAAAAACATTTTTTTTCGAAGTGCGAAAAGTTCAAATATCTGGGATCTATGATCAATAGCAAAGCAACTTGTGATGACGACATCAATCATCGCGTAAGCGTAGGGTGGATGAAGTGACGAAAAAATTCCGCTATCTTCTGTGACAGAAAATGCCCCCTAAGTTGAAATGAAGGCTCTACACCGCAGTTGTGCGTCCAGCGCTCACATACGGTTCACAATGTTGGACGATATACAAAACGTATGAAAGTAAATTAACGGCAGCTGAGATGAAGATGCTTCGCATGACAGCAGGAGTGACAAAGCTTGATCGAATAGGAAGTTCGAAGATTCGTGGAAGCTTTCACATCAAGGAAACCATCGTACAAAAAATAGAGCGCGACCGGCTCAACTGGTTTTGCCACGTTCAAAGAAGAGATCATTTGAACTTAAAAAGGCAATACCAATGCACGTTCCGAAGACATCGCGATGTAGGAAAGAGGCCTATAAACGCCCGGATCAGACAAATGCGACGACATCGGCATTTCATTGGCCTCAGTAACCGAGTGATCCAAAATCGGCGGGCCTGCCGATATTTTCTGAGGTCAAATAGGCGAACCCCACAGGTGGATCAGTAGAAATGCGGTGAAGTGGGAGGGTTGTGATCCCTTATTTTGATAAAAGGAAGAAGAAGAAGTAAAAACATTTTTTTTATACGAGGGTAGGAGACAATCTTCCATAAGACACCATGAGGACCGGCAGCGCGTGCTCAAGGTAGTGTGACATTCTTACTCACCAAAAGCACCTCCTTTCAATACATGTTCGCAACTACAACTACGTTTTCAACTTATCAAACAACTTATCTTTCTCGAGATTAAAACATTTGGCAGGTACCTTTCCATTGAAAGTTCCTGTTTGTTCCACAAATTACACGCGGTTAGATATACTTTACCGCGCTAAATCGAAAGGTTTTGTCCTTTGTAGGCGGCACAATGAATTTCTGTCGTCCATTAACGTGTCCCTTCAAGCGATTTCTATGCTTTCGCGCGAAGTTCCTAATTTCGTCTTCGGGTGGAAAAATCTAACAACACTTTTTAAACTACTCGTACGTATTCACCTCATTTGTTTTGGCAGGATAAACGGACGCAACAAATTGGTTCGCTCATATTATGCTTTCTACCAGCGGTAGCCGGAACAGAATTTTTAAACCAGGATGAGATTACTTCAGCTAACTGGAGCTAGATTAATTAGAAACATATCTATCATGTATCAGATTAATACCAATTAGTTAGAGCTTAATAGATTGCATGGACCGACGGTCATTATTTCTTTGTTTTTACGTCAGGTATGCCTATATAAATCATAAGGCAAGGATTGATGTACACGAAAACGACATATGTATATATGCACTCGTAGTAGTTAGGCCATACTACCTGCGAAAAATAGTGGCAAACTATCTGAAAGCTAAGGTATGAAACCGACGAGGGCTTGAAATACTACAACGTGTCTGTGGGAGTTCCACTAGGTTCCGTACTGTGGAACATCATTACCCATGAGATAGAGACGGTCACAAATGAAGCAATATGCCGCATTAAGAACTGGTTAGTGACAGCTGGTCTGGAACTTGCTGGCCATAAAACGGAGGCTGTCCTTATGACCAGTCGAAAAGCCCCAGAATATGTCAACATTCAGGTTGGACCCAACAAAATAAAGTCCAGAGACGCCATCAAATACCTTGGTGTGATGCTAGACAACCGGCTGAACTCTAAGAGCCATGTATAATGCACGAGTAAAAACGCCTTGGTAATTCAGGCAGCGCTCTGCAGGATCCTTCCTAATATCGAGGAACGTGGTTACGCCAGGCAAATTCTGCTCTCAAGAGTAGTCAGCTCAGTGCTCCTCTATGCGGCCCCGGCGAAGGCATTGACAACAAAGGCGAGACGATATAGACTCACTTCGGTATACAGACATTGTGCTATAAGAACCTAAATGGATTTAGAACAATCTCTGATGAAGCATCATTTGTCATAGCCGGAATGGTCTCCATCGACATTCTCGCAGATGAGATGTGGCGAATCCATATAAGAAGACTCCCCCATCCATAAGATGCGACTGCAGCGAGAACAATAAAAGAAGAAGAAAGGTCAACATCACTAGCCAGCTGGCAGAACAGATGGGATAATGCCACAAAAGGCAGATGGACCTACCAACTTATACCAAAAATCGATGTTTGGACAAGTCGCGAACACGGAGACTGTAACTATCATCTTACACAGTTCTTATCCGGTCATGGACGATATCGCAAGTATTTGTACAAATTTGGACACGATACCTCACCGCTTTGCCCTGAATGTCCAGAAGAACTGCAGACAGTTCTCACATTGGAGAACAGCATTAGATAGCCCATCCTCTATAATCGAACACGTGCTATTTTCAGAAGAGAGAAATTGGCGCATACATAGCAAATGTGCAAATAAAGCTGGGAAGAGTCGAGAAAATACGCAAAGCAGCAGAAGCAGCAACAGCTCATGAAAGATGAAAAGCAAGATATGCTAACCAACCCCGCGAAGTAATACCTAACGGCACTCCCGTGGGGAGAGTGTTAGAAGTGTGCAGGATGTGGACGTGTACGTAGGCGCATTCCTGGCATCGATTATTTGGGCTTGCGAATTGTGCATACTAGCAGCCCCGGCTGCTAGTATCTTTAGAAGATTACAACATCCCTCGGCGCAACAAAAAAAAAAAAAAAACTCGTAGTTAAGAAAACAATATTAATAAATATTTATCCATAATACTCTCAACTGCTTTTCAACGTTCATTAAAAAATTTCAAAAACAAAGTTAGCGTGGTAATGATAATAAATTTATTTAAAAACTTTCGAATTCAATTAAAGCGATTCCCAATCAAATACACATGTACAATGTACATAAATGTGTGTGTACACACTGTACCTACTACCTACATATGTATACCAAACAAAAAAAACTCGCACTCAATTTGAATTTTATAAAGAAACATTTCCGTATGCATATCTATGTACATAACTATGTACTCAACAATAGAGAATTTCAATTCACTCAACTATTGCAACCACTTTTAAACTTCAACAGCTCATGATGCACTAGAGTTACCATAAAATAATCATTACAAAAAGAGCTTACTAGTATAATATATTATGCCACCATCACTACCACTACCTACAATAGCTATAGAAAAACACAAAAACGAAAGGAGCTCAAGAACAGAACACAAGACACAATAACACATCCCATAAAGATGGAATCATAGTAATAATAATAAAAATAACAATAAAAGTTGTTCGCTCCATTCACTGTGAAGTTGGATCTGTTATACGAGTATGTATAAATACACATTCATCGTAACTACCCTTGAACGGTAACAGTTATAGGGATTCTTTTCTTGTTGAAGTTTTAACGTACTGTTAAGAGTTTATATTTTGTTAAATTTTTAAAAATATGTATCTTTGTTTATTTTTTTTTTTTAAATCACAAGTTTTGTGATAATTTGAGTTTTGCCTTAACATACACACCCAAATGCTATAATTCCATTGAAGAAAAATGAAAGTGCATTATCTGCATTCCAATTTGAGTCGTAATGCAAAAACATTGCAAGAAGTATGTACAAATACTTTCTTGGTTAGCCTAGCAAAAGATATTTCCTCACGACTGACACTATCCTTGCAAGCATAGTTGCATAGTTTGCTACAATGTCGCGCAATAAAATCCAAAGATTTCACATTTTATTGCTGGTTTTTTGTGAGGCGCTCAATTGGATTTAAACCGTCTTCAGGTCTTCATAGTAGGGTATTCCACAAGGAGAAGTGTTAGCACCACTACTATGCATCTCAAATTTAAATTGAATTGTACAGTGAAATAACTCCGAAGCTCCTGAGATTAAGCGCGGTACAATAACAAAGACTGAAATATATTTGATATATACTAGACCACGAGGGGAACCCCACAGGCGGATCAGTAGAAATGCAGTGAAGTGGGAGGGTTATGTTTCCTTGAGTTCAGATCATAGCCTCGTCGACATATAGGAAGAAGAAGACTAGACCACAAGGTGATCTGGAAAGAAATATATGCAAACGTTTTTTTGGTGAGAGTTGGTGACCCAAGCGCTCCCTCTTTATGTAGCGTCCGTTACTATTTTGAGCTTGCATGCTGAAGTCGCCCTTTAATAGGCAGTGGCCGCAATTTCTGACCCGAAACTTAGTTCTTTCTGTGATAGCGCAGGTAAAAAAACGTGAACAAATTTGTCTTAGTTTTGAAAGCAATTTGACTGTCTCCAGGACTAAAACTGATTTCATTGTTACTTAGCAAAGTCATGTCCATCTTAAGATTTGAGCTACAGAATTAATATTTGGTACCCAGATTCGTTATTAGTTTAGTATTGATAGAGTGCTTAGTTGTTTAAATCCACCAAGAGTCACAGTCATTTTAGAGCAACGTTGATTTCCAAGAAGTGCACTGATATTTGGTATTTAGTATTTTCTAGCAGTCGGCGCTGAGGATATGGAAGGAACACTTCTGCAGACTGTTAAACGGCGATGATATTCCGCTGTCAGGCAGAATGAGCCATTCAACAGTGACGATGGCAGTCAAGATTCCCGTCAACCCGATCAGAATGAACTGAGGATAGCGATATCTAAACTCAAATCCAACAAAGCTGCTGGAGCCGACGGCCTTGCCGCTGAACTTTTCAAGGCAGGAGGAGATGAGTTGGTAAGGAGCATGCACCCGCTCATCTGTAAAATCTGGTCGGACGAAAGTATGTCCGATGAATGGAACCTCAGCATCATTTGCCCGATCCTAAAGAAAGGAGGCCCTCTGAACTGCGCCAATTACAGAGGTATAAGTCTCCTCAACATCGCATATAAGATCCTGTCTGCCGTATTATGTGAACACCTAAAACCGATCGTCAACAACCTGATAGGTCCTTATCAGTGCGGTTTCAGGCCGGGAAAGTCCGCCATTGACCAAATATTCACACTACGGCAGATCTTGGAAAAAACCCATGAATATAAAATCGATACGCACCACCTCTTCATCGATTTCAAAGTTGCCTATGATAGCGTGTATAGAGACGAGTTATACAGAACCATGTCTAGTCTTGGCATCCCTGCCAAGCTCGTCCGTTTGTGCAGAATGACGATGGAGAACTCTCGCTGCTCCATCAAAGTCGGTAAAACCATCAATGAACCGTTCGATGTTAGGAAAGGTCTTAGACAAGATGACGCGCTATCACGCGATCTCTTTAACATAGTACTTGAGAGAATTGTACGAAACTCACAAACCAACACCGGAGGTACAATCTTTTACAAGTTTGTACAACTACTCGCTTATGCCGATGACATTGACATAATCGGAAGAACTCAGCGGGCAGTCAATGAGGCATTTACGAGTATTGAGATCGAGGCAGCAAAGATGGGTCTAGCGGTCAAAGAAAGCAAAACAAAATATATGCTGTCTACAAAAAAGGACACCCAACATCGGCGTCTTGGACAGAACGCCACAATAGACAGATATCATTTTGAGGCAGTAAAAGATGTAAAAGATTTTGTCTACCTAGGCTCTATGGTGAACTCCGCAAATGACATCAGTAGGGAGATGACACGAAGAATTACTCTTGCCAATCGTTGTTTCTATGGGCTAAAACGGCAATTGAGTAGCAAAGCCCTATCTCGAACTACTAAGATAATTCTTTATAAGACACTAATCATCCCAGTCCTGCTGTATGGCGCAGATGCATGGGCTTTGACAAAACCAGATAAGGATGCCCTTGGTTATTTCGAGAGAAAATTCTTCGAGGGAAAAGTTCTTCGGGCGATCTTTGGTCCCGTCTGCATAGACGGTGAGTGGAGGAGAAGGTACAATGCCGAGCTATACGGCCTGTACAAGGACATCGACTTAGCCAGAAGACTTCACATACAGCGACTAAGATGGCTGGGTCATTTAGCGCGGATGGAGCCCAACGCTCCCACTAAGAAAGTTTTCGAATCCACCCCGGATGGACGACGCAGTAGAGACCTCGCGGTAAGTGGCGCAAACAAGTGGAGGGGGACCTCAACCAACTTGGCGTGCGCAACTGGAGGCAGCTGGGTCGTAATCGTGCTAGCTGGAGAGGTGTGTTGGTTGAGGCCCAGGTCCACCCCGGATCGTAGCGTCATCTAAGTAAGTAAGTAAGTATTTTCTAGCAATCCCCTTAATTATGTGCAAATATATATTATTCAGCTTAGGCCCACTTTCCTTCGAAACGGAAGCTTACATTTTTTTTCTTTAAATTTGACTGTAATCGAAAAAAAAGGTAGTTTAAAGTTCATATCAATGCCCAATTTCGGAGACCTTTTAACTAAAACAAAACATATATATTTGCCTATCAAACACATTCATTGTGATAATTAAGACTTATTTTGAAAATTTCATCAGAATTTCGTTGGAAGGTCCTGCCCACTTTTTTTACAGTAAAAGTGAAAATACGTAATAATTTGTATAATAAAATCCCTTAAAACCAATTAAGGTATCGAGTTATAATTGCATTTGAACTAAAAATTTACTAAAGCACACCTACTTTATAAGGGGTGAAATAAAAGATAAACAAAACCAGAAGACGGGTTGTAACTTTCCTTTATATTTAAAGATTATAAGCCAACTAAAACCTCAGAACACAGCTGCACTGTGCCGTAAAACCATTCAATGATAATAATTTTGAAAAGTAAAATTAAAACTTAAGTGCTCTTAAAAATGTGAACAAGTATTCGTAAACAAAATTTATACACTAACTTCGAACTATCGTGAAATTTCGTAGAACACAGATCCGTGCACACATTTCTGCATATTGGAAAAAAGCTGATAAAATATTCTTGAAGTGCATATTATTCTGCGTACCTGCGGAGCTATAAAACTTCTTTAGCGGAAAGTAACGAGATCAAGGAAAGCGACTTTCCGAAGACGAGCGAACGAACACCCTCCTGGAACAGAAATTTGGGTTAGTGATGTATGAAGGGAAGGATGTTTCTGAGATGAAGAGTGAGATTCAACCACAAAAAAAAAATGGGACGAAAAACCAAAACATGAAAAATATCCTGTGGGATACTCTCACCTTCATTTTATTTGTTGTGCGGGAGTGAAGTTGTACAGGTACATCACCCACATACATACCTATACATATATTTTTTTTTGATGGCAGTGTCGGAATTTATGCTAATGCAACGATTTTTACCTTTCAAGTGAATCTATCTCCAACACCCGTTCGGCACACCTGAGTGCATGTGCGAGAATAACCACGCCACGACTTCTCCAGCTGTTATACTGGTGATGGTGGTGTTTTCTTTTCTCAGCGAGAATGCATCAGTGGCAAAGAGGATTATGCAAATAAAATTATGTACCAGTTCCTGGCGCACTTGGGTTTGGTGGTGCACATGATTTTCAATTCAAATGTAAGTTTGTGGTGGTGCGCATATGTGGGTGGCCTTCTGCAATGGGGAACGAATTTAACTGCAGAAATATGATACCAATTTCTTTTTGATTGCAAGATCCTTTTTTTGAGAGTTCTCTTTGTTGGGGATAGTCCTTAAAGGAATCAAGTTTTTGAGTAATTTGCATTGTATGCAAATAACTTTGAGTTTTTATCTGTTTGTGTGTTGATTTATGGAATTTGAGATTTCAATTAATGGGGCTGAATGCCTTTGCATATTTGCATAGAAAGGATTGAGTTGAAACGAAAACATACGTCATAAAAGTGATATTTTCCTTAAAGCCAAAAAATTAAACGGATTATGGTCACCCCTTTTGGACAAGGGTTTGAAGAAGGATAAAATAACTTAAACTAATCAGCATATCTCGCTATAAAGAAGGTAAGTTTTGTTTTACATCAAGTTTCTTCGAGACTTCTTAAGAAAATATAAGATTCGACTTCTCCTTATGTAACTCGGGTTAGAACTCGAGGTCATATTTTGTTCGCAACAATCGGAATTCAGCCATAAGACAGCATTTGCGCACCAGTATACCATCTACCATCTAAAATAAATGATGTGTCTTATAGTATGAACCTCCAAGTTGATTCCACTTTCGATGTCAAGCAAGTAGGCGATTCTCTTCATCGTCATTTATTATATTCAAAAGTAACAAGTCCTGTAAGTTTCCAATTTAGTTTCCTATCCAGCATTATATCAAGATATCTAGTGCGATCCGAAAGGGAAAGCTCCACCCCTGCTAGCTTAGGCAGTTTGAAGGGTGGTATCTTGTATTTTCTGCTGAAGAGTACCAATTCTGTTTTATCCGGGTTGACGTGTAGTCCACACCCTCTAGCCCATTTTCCGAGACTATTAAGAGCTGATTCCATCATTTCCCTTAATGTATCAAGGAACTTGCCCTGAACTAAAATCACCACGTCATCCGCGTAAGCAGTGAAGCTTATGCCTGTATTACTTAGTTCTTTAAGTATCCCATCGATGACTAATTAAACTTAACATACAGGAACGAGTCCGCAAAGCATATAATGCTCTCTTCATCTGTAAGCGGACCGCGGGGAAAAATTGGGGCCTGAAGCCCGCAATGATGCACTGGCTATAGATCATGGTAGACAGACCCATCCTTACGTATGGGGCTCTTGTGTGGTGGAAGGCAACGAATACGAAAAACACACGGGATATGTTGGCCATGGTACAAAGATCAGCCTGCATTGCCATCACAGGTGCTCTACGCACAACACCTACGGCTGCACTCGAGATCTTCCTGTATCTTTTACCATTAGACCTACAAATTAAATTTCAAGCGGGCAACAGTGCGCGTTGGCTCACTAACGTTGGTCTCTTCAGGACTAATAACATAGGACACAGCTCCATTCTCAAGGAATCTTTTCCCGAAATCCCTGACGAATCGGACGATATACTTGGCACCTCAGACTTCGACACACCATACGAAGTACTGGCAAAGGAAGACAGTCTCTGTCCATAACGAGATTGCAATATACACAGATGGTTCTAAGACCAGTGGGGGCAGGGGGCCAGGTATTTACTCGAGAGATACGAACCTACAGGTGGCCCTGAGACTTCCGGACACATGCAGTGTTTTCCAAGCAGAGGTTCTAGCTGTACTTTAAGCTGCGGAATTACTTGAGGTGGGATCATTATCCGATAAGAATATCGCCATCTACATTGACAGTCAGGCTGCGCTAAAGGCGCTAGAGTCTCACGTCACTAAATCTGAGATAAACAGGAATTGCCGCACAATACTTAGGGCATTATGTACGCAGAACCGAGTCAGATTATGTTGGGTACCTGGACACTGCGATACCGAAGGCAACGAGCAAGCCGACGTGCTGGCTAAAAGAGGAGCGATGCTCCCACGTAGCGATATAATTGGTAATATTAAACCACCACGGTGCGTGGCTAAGGGAATTATCCGGGATAAAATCATTGACACGGCTAATCTAAGATGGTCAAACTTAGATGGTCACATGGTGTCTAAGGCCTTGTGGCCTGTGTTAGATCGCAGAAATTTTGGGGAGATAATTAAGTTAGATAGATCGAGGCTAAGAACAGCGGTAGGAATACTCTCTGGCCACTGTCTCCTAAGGAGGCATGCCATGAGACTAGGGTTATCCGATACGGATGTTTGTAGGTACTGCGATGACCTACATGTCTCAGGGGATATAACTCATATACTCTGTGAATGTCAAGGAATTGCCAGGATAAGACTAAAGTACCTGGGTAGATACTTCTTCGATAACTTGGAGGAGGTGAGGTCCTTGAACCATAACAAGGATCTCTTCAAATTTTGTAGGGAGATTAATTGCTTGGGGGAATGGGTTTAGGTCTTTTGCCGTGAAGGTTTCCTAGCGATCGCGATGGGCCCACTTTGGTGCCTAGTGTTTTATGATAACCTCATAACTCTACCTAACCTAACCTAACCTAACCTAACCTAACAAGTCCTGTAATGGTTTCATTCTGTATTCTTCAAGTTCGAGAAGACCGTCGCCAGCGTGGACATAAACTGAAGGAAAACTTGCATTTTCCATAGTTTTCTTTACAATCAGGTGAACAATGCAAGAAAAATATATCGAAAAATCATATTTTCATCCTCTCGATGAGTTTATTAAGGCATAAACCGATTTAAGTAACCCTCAAAAGAAAACTTTGAAAAATAACTATTTATGCAAGGTTACGTTAATGCTTAAACTATGTGTGCCCAACCTACAGCGAGGAGGCCCTCTACTGCGTCATCCCTCTGGGTTAGATTCGAAGACTGCGGAGCGGAACGTTAGTGTCCATCCGCTCTACATATCGTAGCCATCTCAAACGTCCAATACGCAGTTTTTCGACTAGGTCGATGTCGATGTACGCCTCGTATAATTCGTCATTGAATCTTCTCCTATAAAACTCGTCAACACAAACGGGGCCGAATATCTTACGAAGAATTTTTCTCTCAAAACGAACAAGAATATCTTCATCCGCCTTCAATATATTGCATGTTTCAGCACCATAAAGTAGGACTGGGATGATTACACGTTATACAGTCTGCAGAAGTTGTGTTTCCATATTTTCAGCACCGTCTGTGATTCTACTATATGGTTTCCTTCATCATCTCTACAGGTGGACGGGTTGTGTGGGCTTGGCACATTCCTTTTACCTTTGGGTAAAGCTTCGGTATATTGTTACTGAGGGCCTGATGAAGGATTCTTCTGCCGCATGTCCTCCTTCTGATGCACTCTTAGACTTCTGATACCCCTAATGTCAATCAGTTCGACAAGACGTTCCTCATTCGATACTAAAAGTATGCTCTGGAGTTTATCCGGGCGTGTCGGTACAGATCCCAGTGTTCAGTAGCGCACATAATACTAGACTCCGCTTACGCTTATCGTTAGTTTACTATCAAATAGCTATCCAGCGGGCACCGCGACGAGGTGGTTATGCAATTTTACCACGCCTTAACGACCAGCAGTACGTATACTTTCCAGAAAGAGAGACGGCACTGATCTTTCAATTTATTGCTTTTTGGATGTCAATAGGCGTGTTTATGTTATGCGTGTTATGTTTATGCAAAACAAAGTAAAAGCTTCTCACCAAAATGATCCCCAGTCAATCTGGATTTAAAGCTTTTTATTATATTTTAAGATTGGTGCACCTGCTCGCTATCAGCCTAACAAAATATTCACGCAATATATTCTTTTCAGCGCCCTCTGAAATTGAGTGTTACAAACTATATATCCCGAGGGACGACGCAGTAGAGGGAATCATCGCCGTAGGTGGCGCGCACAAGTTCAAGGGGACCTCGACCAACTTGGAGTGCGCAACTGGAGGCAATTAGCTAAAGACCGAGCTAAATGAAGAGGCTTGTTGGTTGAGGCCCAGGTTCCCCCGAACTGTAGCGCCACCTAAGTAAATAAGTAAGTAAACTATATATCCCAACTCACTTTTGAGTGTAGTAGTTGCCACTGATTTTTTCTTGTTTTACTTCGTGCTAGATTTTACTTTGCTGAGTGGCGACGTCTCACCAAAATACGCCATCTCAATTCACTGTCTATGCATACTATGCAAGCGTTCCTTAAAAGCTCTTAATTTGTTCAATTCAAAATGTATTTCCATCGTTCTTGTCTTTTGCTTCGTTTAGTCTCTGAACACAATTTCAATAAAAGTACCAACAGATTCCATGTATCACAATTATTTTCCTAAAATAACTTTGACCTCGTTTCTTTGAATTCTGTGAATGAAGTGACTGGTAAAAGAAATTAAATTGAACAATTTTAAATTGTCTTTTTTTTATTTATTGCAAATATTGTGTCGCAACATAATTTTAAATAGTATTATGCTTCGAAGAAAAACATAAAAATGATTTTATAAGTCCATTAATTTCCATCGCAATGTAAACATTTTATGTTGAACAATTTGCTTGTCATAGATGTCCTTGACCTTCATTCCATCTTTTGTTTTTCTTTTCCTGTTTTAATTCTGAAGGCGTTAAGCCATAAAAATGCTCGGGTACTTTAAGCAGTTAATGGGATATAAAATGTTAAATTCTCTTTAAAGCTAAAATATGCTAATTTTGTTCTTCAAAGTAGTAGCTTCCAAGTAAAGACTAATGCAAACTTTTTTCAGATTTCTTCTGCTCCTATTTCACACGTGCAACAGTCTACGTTTACTCTAAAAATACTAGCAACCGTGCATTCTACCAAAGTTTATGGTTCCCAAGCTACGAGTAGTACTTATACCATTAAAGCTCGTTTGGAGAAATTGATTTGAAAAGTTTTACTACTCTAACAAGTGTATGCGTGTACGAGTACACACATACTTCCTCTTTTTGCAGAAATCCTAAGACCCCACTTGACTAACAATATTCAACTTTATTCGAATAACCAATTCCACACACATACATCTTTGACTTCCATTAATTTGAATTTGCAACAATGAAGGTAGAATGTTTGGCGAGAGACCGAAAGGCAAAAAGAAAGAACTATACACAAGGATAATTGAATTTCATTGTAAACATCTGTTTACACAATTGCAACCACAATTAAATAATTTTCCAAAGTACCTACCAAGAAAGTTTGCCAATGCCAATACAAGAGACTCAGAATCACTCATAGAAGAGTAAAATTGGAGTGTGCTTATTTTTTATTTGCCCTTTCCTGTATTATGTATAGTCGGTTGAAAACAAAGTATTAGAGAAGGACTCAAAGTTTGAAATACAAGGATTTGGTTTCCTTGACATATCACAAGATGAAAAGTTTCTTTACTTAGTGAGAGAAATACGACGATGGCTTATTGGAAAAGTTTTTCCGCACCAGGAAGATAGTGAGTTTGGATAAATTCTTCAACATTTCGAAGTAACACGTGAGAAGTCTGATTTTTTTTTGAGCTGGTAATGTGAATCATGCGAAATGCAATGTTAATGAGTTGTTTGAAATACCTGTACTTTAATGTTATATTTCAACTTCAAAAAGAAAAAGGTGTCTGATGGAAGCAGCGGTACCAGAATAGAAGATTCAACGCATTTCTGAAATAAAATTTATCAAATTGGAGATTCGACTTCTTATGTTTGATAATGATAATGGCCCGGGAATTTCTTATTTGTGCCTGAATATTTGCTAATAGGCTTATGTAAGTTATTTTGCAAGCAAAAATACATATTTTCTAAAACAAAAGCTTTTCGCATTATGTCTTGGCAAAGGATGCAAATTAAAAAAAAAAATAAGCGATGGTGCTGAACAATTAACTATCCGAAAACAAAAAAAAATATTTTTTTTTAAAGAAAAGCATTGCTGCATTCTGCACATTTTGAGACTTCTCTCAATTCTCCAGGAAAAAGTGGGAAGGGACAAAAAGGGACCCAACACCGAGGTCTCCTCGCTCGGCACTTATTTTTTTTTTTATAAAAATACAACGAGTTAAAGATATTTTTGTACAAGATTCACGTTATACGTAGCAGTAGTATATATTTTTGGCGTAATATCTGGCAGTGCCTTTGACAACAATAAGACTATCAATGTATGTAGGTTCGAGCCTTAGCAAGGAAAACCAACCACAAACCGCCTAAACACAAAAGGGAAACAAAGTTTCCCTACCAAAAGAAATGTTCTTGTAGTCAGTGTTTCGAATCTGAGTACTCCGAGATTTGGGGTCGGTTACAAAAAACATGTCCGCTAAAGTACTGAAAAGTTCTTTGAAATGCCAATTAGTCATAGTCTCGACGAAGAGAAACTCCCTATTACACACCTCCCCGTAGTAGAGGACGTGCAACGTCCCCGTCTCCAAAGCGAAAGGGGGACCGAGCGGCTACCGGTATTGCAATTTCTTGTCCTTGGTTATTGGAAACCTAAAATACAAACGAACTACAACCGCGGTCAACGACATTAATCATAGCATGATGGCGGATGAGCCTATTTCTATAACGGTAGCAGGTAGTATATTCTACTTCCCATATTAGGCGCCTACAAAAAGTGTCTGTTTTTCCACTGTGGGTGACCTCAATCAATATGTGTTCGACCATACAAAGAACTCGTACGCCTGTCGAACCTGAGCTTATGGGGTTTTTCCATATCTTGGAAACCACCATCAGCTGAACGAGTAATGTTATTACATGAAATATGACAACGAATGGAGCTGGGTCTCCAAGAGGTAACCACGTCGGATTTAGGGGTGCGGCATCTTTCGTGTACTAACGTCATTCGAACTCCAGTTTATTGGGCACCTCTGGTTTCAACATAAGTTCCTGCAGCTGGCATGCGGGGCTCTGCCTTCGGTATATTTCTTTCCCTAGCTTCCCGCGGGAACGAAATTTCTAACCCTAATAAAAAAACCCAAGAACAAGATGCTGCTCTAAACGCATCCACACCCATGGACATCGGTCTTCCAGAAGACTTCTCCCTAATCGCTAGCGCGGAAGAGGACGATGTAACTATCAGTTCAATTGAAGAAGCGGCCCTTCTACTCGAAACCGCCCCACCTTTGTCGACTGATCCCCAGCCAAACAAACAAATACAAATATTTGGCGCAACAGCTCTTTAAAGTGCCAGGGCCTAGCTTCTCCCAACCACTCATGTTGTGTGCGTTATATTTTTTCACACGAATAGATCCCCAGCCCTCCACCTCAAAAACTGCCCTCGAGCGACTTAGCGGAGCGGGTCGCAAATGCCTGAAATGGCTCCTCTCCAAAGGCGTATCTCTTGAAGAAGCCAGAGAGAAAGCCAAAATCCCCTGTGGTCGCAAGAGAGACCGCTCAAATTCTTCTCCTCTGGGTTCAGAGCCTAAAAAGACAAAAATTGCACCCCATGCAAGAGCAACAGATGTGGTTCCCACGTCCATCCAGCCTGCTCCTATAGTGCCACTTACCACCTTTAAGCAAGGATAGGTTTTCAGGATAGGGATCACCGCCTCCAACTTTCCAGAAACCCTGCTAAACAACGACCAAATGACATCCATTCAAGACTCCATCTTTGAGCGTATTATCAACCTCACGGACGAGAAAATAAAACCTAAATTCCGTGGCACATCTTTCCGGTCTACGGCAGAATGGGTCAAAGGCATTGTCCCTAGTTTCATTCTATGGGAGGGTGCCTCACTGAAAGCTCTTGATGAGGATAACATTCCTCGGGAACAAATTTTAGTGGGACACTTTCCACCAAGCGATTCATTCGGAAACGAGAAGATCCTGAAGGCTGTTTCTGCCCAAAATTCAGATCTTCTCGCTTCTGAATGGCGCGTTTTAAAACGTGAGGACTAGGGTAACTTTGCCATATTGACTCTCTCCATAGACTACAAATCCATAGTTTGTTTGAAAAGGCTTCATTTTAAAATATACATTCGTTTCGGAGAAGTTATTCTTCGAACCAAACAATTTATCAGCAAAGACTCTCCCCCTCCCCTTCCTATCCCTACTCCTAAAGAATGCGATTCAGAGTTGACCTTCATCGACTCCAAGGGAATCGCTTCCTCCAACCTCCCGCCTTCCTGAACAGAAACAACCTGCATTGCTCCCAAAAGCAACGATCCAAGGCCTATCCAATCTCCTCACTCTGGAACTCTACGTTCAACATCTAAAGCTGTTCGGCTACCCAATAAGGCCCGACCAACTATTGGCCCAATTTTCACTAACTCTTCCAGCGGCTCTGTAGCAGCACCAAATCTATGCAGCACAAGGACCGAGCAGTCAAAGGCAAAGCCCGGCAAAAACTCATAAGAGCTCCCCCAGGCTGCACCTCTTCCCCGAAGTCCCAATGACCAGCACCATTAAATTTTTGCAAATAAACCTGCACCATGCCAAAGCGGCCTCTGCGGCCGCCTGCCGCAGGTTTATAAAAAACAACCTGGACATTATCTTAATTCAGGAGCCATGGGTCCGAGATGGCAGAATATGTGGCCTCCCCAGCAGCTCATGTAAGTTAATATATGACAACAGGCAACCCCTGTCCAAGGTCATTCATTAATGCCATTCTAATCAGTAATAGAATCAACTTTCTTCCTATCCCATAGTTTATAAGCAAAGACCTTGTACCAGCAGACCACAGCAACCCATCATTATCGCCTCAGAATACTTTGCTGACGACCAAACTCCAGCTCCACCTGACGAAGTCGCCAAACTGTTCAGATACGGTAAGAAGACTGGACAGCAGATCGTGTTAGGCTGCGACGCGTACGCCCATCACACGATCAGGGGCAGTTCCAATATCAACAAAAGATGTGAGTGCCTTCTTAACTTCCTTATTGGGTTAAATATTGATATTTTAAATAGAGGAAATGAACCTAATCTCTAGGTAGAAATCCTTAGGGGCGAATTCATTCCATCCTGTTCAAATAAAGACTCTTCTCATTCTCTTGAGGAAGAAGCCTCAAAACTTAGTTCTCAGATCACCTCCGCATATGAAGCCAACTGCTATCCCAAAAGCAGAACTAACTTCCGCCATGTACCATGGTGGAACAATGAGCTCGCCACTCTAAAAAAAAAAGGTTAGAAGGCTATTTAATAAAGCCAAGTCCACCAACTCATGGAGCAAATATAAGATAGCTCTCACAACATTCAACTCTGCTATTACGAGATCAAAAAGACATACATGGAGATCTTTCTGCGAAAGCATAAACGATCCCCCTTCAGCTATTAGGGCCCAGAAAACCCTATCCAAGAACCACAGCAACGGTATTGGTCTCCTACAAAAACCTGATGGCAGTTTTACACAGGGATACGCCAAAACATTAGGTCTGTTTATGCAGACCCACTTCCCTGACTCACTAATCACTGATCCTCACACATCTCTGCTGCATGAAATCATGCCACTCCCACCTAACCGACGCACTAGGATTCTGGCCAAGAAAATCTTCTCCCTCGATTCCATAAGTTGGGCCATGTCCACGCAGAAACCTTACAAAGCTCCCGGTGGAGATGGAATTTTGCCTGCCCTCTTACATCATGGAATCGACACTCTTATCGAATCCTTAGTGCCCATCTTCAGATCCAGCTATGAACTTAGCTACATCCCATCAATATGGAGAAAAGTTAATGTAGTGTTCATTCCTAAAGCCAGCGCCAGATCACAATCAGACCCTAAAGCCTTTAGGCCAATCAGTCTCACATCAAATCATTGATCTTCACATAAGAAATTCTGCCCTTATAGAACACCCCCTAAATAATCTTCAATTTGCACATCAATCTGGTAAATCTACGATCACAGACCTATACCATCTAGTCAGCACTATTGAAGAAGCCTTGCCAAAGAACGAAATAGCCTTATGCTCCTTCCTGGACATCTCTGGCGCCTTCGATAACACATCGTTTCAATCAATTTAGTCTGCTGCTGGTGTCGAAGGCATTGACCCGCAAACTACCAAATGGATATGCTCCAGGCTCAGTAGCAGATTAATTACTGCCAAGCTTGGACAAATCTCAATCTCCGTTAGAACTACTAAGGGTAGTCCCCAATGGGGTATCCTATCTCCTCTTTTATGGTCCATTGTAACGGACAGTATCATAAATGACCTCAATAGTTCTGGATTTCTCACCCAGGGCTACGCTGACGACGTAGTCATAATAGCTAAGGGCAAGGATGAATCCAGCATTTCTAAACAAATGCAACATGCCCTAAATAAAGTAAATAATTGGTGCCAGTCAGAAGGTCCAACCGTTAACCCAGCAAAAACCGTAATCATACCTTTCACTAGGAGGAGAAATTTAAACCTTCAAGGACTATCACTAAACAATATACAAACTGACTTCTCAAAAGAAACAAAATATCTTCGAATTACTTTTAACCACAAATTAAATTGTAAACCTCATATAGACAGAACCACTGAGAAGGCGACTAAAGCCTTCTGGGCCTGTTCTAGGTTTTTCGGCAAAAAATGGGCATTAAATCCAAAAATGATCCACTGGACCTACACCACAATCATCGTTCCGATAATAACTTATGCTTCGCTAGTATGGTGGGATAAAGTTAATCAAACCGTTACCCGCTCCACCCTCCAGAAGGTGCAAAGACTAGCCTGTGTAGGTATTACGGGCGCAATGCGCACCAGCCCAATAGCTCCGCTGGAAGCTCTCTTAAACATTCCTCCCCTAAACATAAATATTATGAAGATTGCGGCTGCCAGTGCTCTAATGCTTCATCTTTTATGCAACAACACAAATTCCGAATTAGTTGGCCACATGAAGATCCTTGAGGAAAATTCGCTACTTACTTCTCCAGCAGTATGCATCTCAGACTTCATGCCTAAAAGAATCCACCTTAATCACCCCTTCACAGTTAACATACCTGTCCGCAGCTGGTTTGGAATTATCTCCAGACTCTTTTGCAGCTTGCTGCACACAATAAAATCTTACTAATGTGGGTCCCCGGACACAAAGGCATCCCTGGTAACGAAGCGGCTGATAAGCTTGGCAGACTAGGTGCATAATCTCCTTACATTGGGCCTGAACCCTTCTGCGGTTTACCCACTAGCCAGATTAAAATAAAGCTACTTCGCTGGGAACGCGAACAAATGCTCTCACACTGGAATGCAATAAACAGAATTAGAGACATTCTATCCATGAGCAAACAGAATGCTAAGATCCTTACTGACTTCCTTACTGGACACTGCTCTCTCAACTACCATCTCATGAAAATGGGCCGTGTTCAATCGGATACGTGCCGTCTCTGTCTTGAAGACACCGAAACAGCCTATCACATACTCTGTGGTTGCCCGGCCATAGTCAGACTGATGCTAAAGCACTTTAATAAAGGCGTCACATCACCTTCTGATGTCACCTCTTCCTCAGCTCGAACTATTCTTAGTTTCATTAATAAACTTGATTTCAGCTAGTTGACAAATCCAAAGAAAAATAATCAACCAGGAAATAGCAAAAAAGATTTTTTTAGGTGGCAGTGCTCCGGGGGTCATTCTCTACCTTTCATCCTCATTTAACTTAAAAAAAACGTCATTCGAACCAAAGACTCAAATTGACCACATCATGATGATTGACGTTCGTAATGTAAGAAATTCTGATGTAAGGAAACGACCATCAATTGTTACTTGCGACTCTAAAGTTACAAACCGCAGCTGTCCAAAGGCGCTCAGAGGATGCAGCGAAAAGTACCGAATTCAACACGAACGCTTTAAATTACCGCAACATTTATCGCAATTTTACCACCACCCTCACCGACAGAGCTTCGTCATTAAACGAAATTGGGAGTTCTTCCGTCGAGGCGATCTGGGGGGAAACTGAGCCAAGACAGTCTAAATCTATTGACTAGACGGTCTTGCGGAAATAGTGGAATACGCTCCAAAAAAGGGAGATGTCAGAGAACTGCACCGAATATACAGAAAAGTTGTCAGCACTCTATTGGTATCAATTGAAGATTAGCTACGAAAATGGGAGGAACACTTTTGTGCCCTGCTCAACAACGACTCTGGCGAGCAGGGTATATGTAGCTATGACCTTCCAGTTGCTCAACATGCGCCGATCTTACAGGGTTATTGACACCGGACATCCAACAGTTGCAGGAATTCAAACTGAGTTCAACCTCCTCAAAGCCAATAAACCAGCTGGACATGATGGTATACCACCTGAGTTTCTGAAAGCAGATCCCGCCATAACGTCTAGTTCTACTTCCGTTAATAAAGGCGATCTTGGAAAGAAAACCTATCGCAGGGACTGGGAAGATACCAAAAACGCGCAACCAACTCTCCCCGCTCTCGCTGCCTTTGGTATCCTGTCACCAGTTTGAAAATCCAGTCAAATTTCCTTACGGACTAATTTGAGACTCTTTGAATCCAATCTTAAACTCGTGCTTCTGTATGCCTGTAAGCGCCGTGCCGCAGTGGTTAGTGTGTTGGACCACTACGCTTGAGATTCAATGTTCGAACCCCAGAAAACACCAAACGTTTTTTTCACGGTCCCACTTCTCGCGAACATCCGAGCATTGTTGTCATAAAAAATCTTCTCAAAACAAAAATTGCTCTTCGAACACGTCACAAACCGGTGGGTCCCTTACATTCGTGCGAAAAATATAACGCACGCAACACAATTGGTTGCGAGAAGCTATGCCTTCTTAAAAAAAATCAATGAAATTGCAATTACATAAGTAACATATTTTCATTTCACAAGTTCACGTGCGCTTTAAGAGAACTGAAGTAAAAGATGAATACTAGGGTATCATTTAGACGTATTTTTTACATTAAAATCTTAATCTCATTATCCAATATCCCTACGAAATAGTACTTCAGTAGGATACCGCTACTTAGAAAAAAAAGCTTCCTCAGTCATATTTAACTTTGCAAACAACCTAAGCTCTCACTTTAACCCACTTTTGAGGATTTCCCATGACTACCTATTCGTCTGCCGACATTTTTCTGTGAGAATGTCGGTCAATGAAAGTATAAACAAACTCTTGAGACGAATTATGAATGCTTAACATTTTGGCTGAAAATAAACATAAGTATATGCTTACACCTTAGCATAATAGGAAGATTCAAGGAAGTGCTGAGCCGATGAACAACAATTCATGTTAAAGTTTAGTTAAATTTACTCAACTGATTTAAAATATATTTGCCTGCCTATCTTTAAAATTTCATCCAAAATATGTTTCAGATAATTTTTTAATAAGAATTTTATATAACGCCTAACCAATAACTTTTCTTACTTTTTTATTTTTTTTTATTATATTTCTCTACATTCTATCTCACGGCATAGGAGTACATGGTACGGATATGTTTTACAACTTTTTTCATCACAAAAACCCATGCCTCCATCTTGCATAGCACAATCCTAAAATAGGCAATCCAAATGACAAAGGGTACATTTCAAACACTCTCACAATGATTCTCTCCTTCGATACACAAACGTAATCTTAGACTACAAGGCCGAACAGACAATCACCCACCTGCCAGCAGGAAGCTTAACCATGATTTAAAATTGCTCGAAGTAAAGGTATCAATAGTACTTTGCCTCCTTATACGGTGAGTATAGTTCAAGGACGTGTTTCAATAGTCCACAAGGAGGCTATCACGTACATGTTAACCGTGTTCTTAACAAGGATATACTGTCTAAGGCTTCAATACTGGATTTTGTGTGTGGTAGTTGGTTTTCGAATTCAAATGATTTTCTCTTTTTTTTGTAGTGACGGCGAATACACCTACGGATACGAAATGAAAATGAGTAATTCATCTCCAAATTCTCTTGCAACAAACTGTTAAAATTCATTTTCTTTCGAAAGCGTACACAGTTCATGCAGATACACCCTATACATTCTGTAAATTCTTTAGTAATACGATTTTTGTTACGCTATGTACCAAATATATACACACGGTTACAAAAGGAAAATTAGTAATTCGAAAGCATTCTCATTGCTGTAGCTCTCCGAATTCTCTTTCAACAAACTGTTAAAATTAACGTATACATTCTGTTAATTGTTTAGTAAACATTGTCCCAAGAGGATAATTAGAAATTCCGTGGCGCTATGTTAAGATGTTGAAAATAAATGAAACAGTCGATTCTATATCACGCAAATTCGAAAAGCATTTTGATTCATTTGAAAATCGGTTAAAGGTTGGTGACTTGTATACAATGTAGAAAGGTTAAGTATGTCCTGTGGAAGATATGTTAAAAATTCTTCGAATAAAAAGCGGAGACAGGGGAAAGAAGGAGTATTCTGCAGGGGAAATATGTTAAATGAGCACAACTGAAAACGCTTCATTCACTGTTGTATCTTAAGTGCAGGCTTATATACCATTTATATAATAAAGTTATTAGTATAACAATCTAATTTTGAGTATCTAAAATAGGAAAAACCGAAAAGAAATTAGGTAAAAATGCTTACTGTCATATGAAAATGAGCACACATTTTGTGGAATGTGTCTGTTAATAAATGAAGGGGACTTAGTAGGGGTTGTAGTTATTGGCGTTGAGTTTTTGGATTCAAATAAGGTTTGACATTGGTTCCACTAATGTAGATGTTATGTAAAATGTATCAGAACAATAAATGTTTTTCATAAAGGTTACGAAATCGAAATAAGACAGTTTTGCACAATTTCTTCGCTACACGTTTTTTCAAGTTGATAAAATATAATAACAAATACTTTAGCACAAACAGCTCATAAATGGCCTAGATCTAGCTTATCGCAACCACTCGTGTTGTGTTGGTTATTATTATTATTATTTGTGTAGGGTTATTTTGCACTGCGACCTAATGGTCTATTGTGCCCCCTGCTAATACCTTGGAGAGGTTTGTTCCCTCGTTAGAGTCCCCTTCGCAATTGCAATTCCTGCGGAATTGTGTTTGAAGGTCATATGCTCTTACTTTGCCTCGGCGAGAATAGTTCACCTTAGAGCTCTTTCTCAAGACCAGTTTCTTTTAAGAATCTGAGAATGAGAAGTGGGTCCATGGTTGGCATATCCTCTTCTGATACTTGGTATTTGCCCAAATATTTCAATCTTTTGTGGGTCAGTGCCCCACAAGACTCTAGAAGGTATTCCGGAGTCTCACATGACTCGTTGCAGAATCTGCAAAGGCCTTCATTTGTTATACCTAGTTTCCGTAGATGCTCCCTGAGTTTGCAGTGCCCCGGTAGGAAGCCTGTTAGGATATTCTTGCTAAGGTTAGGTAGGTTATTCTTGCTAAGGCAGATGCAGGCTTCGAATCTCTTCCGGTTGTAACATCCCAGTAGTTTCTTAGCTTGCCTCAGGCCTGTGGTATTGTTCCAGGTTCTTGCCCTGTCTTCTCTCTCCATTTTCCTGAATTTCTCGCGTATGGTGTGTTCCCCCATTCCGCAGAATGGTTCAGGTCCAATGAAGGGTTCTGCAGCCCCGGGTATCCAGTAAAGTGTAACTTTATTGTTTCTGTTGGTTACATTTTTCGCACGAATGGAAGGGACCTTCAGTTGAATGCCGTATCCTAAGGGCAATTTATTTTGTTTTCGAGAAGCTTTCTCAATACTTTCGGACATTTGTCAGATCACTCAGATGTTGGCGAGATGCGTAACCTCATGCGTAGGGGTCAAACACACTAACTACTGCGCCGCGGTTTAGTAGGTTAGGTTTTTTTTTTTAATTTTTGTGGGGTAGAAAATACTTACCTACTTACTTAGATGGCGCTACGGTCCGGGGTGGACCTGGGCCTCAACCAACAAACCTCTCCAGCTAGCACGATTACGAGCCAGCTGCCTCCAGTTGCACACGCCAAGTTGGTTGAGGTCCCCCTCCACTTGTTTGCGCCACCTACCGCGAGGTCGTCCTTTACTGCGTCGTCCATCCGAGGTGGATTCGAAAACTTTCTTAGCGGGAACGTTGGGTTCCATCCGCTCTAAATGACCCAGCCATCTTAGTCGCTGTATGTGATCTCTTCTGGCTAAGTCGATGTCCTTGTACAGGCCGGATAGTTCGGCATTATACCTTCTCCTCCACTCACCGTCTATGCAGACGGGACCAAAGATCGCCCGAAGAACTTTTCTCTCGAAATAACCAAGGGCATCCTCATCCGGTTTTGTCAAAGCCCATGCCTCTGCGCCATACAGCAGGACTGGGATGATTAGAGTCTTATAAAGAGTTACCTTAGTAGTTCGAGATAGGGCTTTGCTACTCAATTGCCGTTTTAGCCCATAGAAACAACGATTGGCAAGAGTAATTCTTCGTGTGATCTCCCTACTGATGTCATTTGCGGAGTTCACCATAGAGCCTAGGTAGACAAAATCCTTTACTACCTCAAAATTATATCTGTCTATTGTGGCGTTCTGTCCAAGACGCCGATGTTGAGTGTCCTTTTTTGTAGACAGCATATATTTTGTTTTGCTTTTATTGACCGCTAGACCCATCTTTGCTGCCTCGATCTCAATACTCGTAAATGCCCCATTGACGGCCCGCTGAGTTCTTCCGATTATGTCAATGTCACCGGCATAAGCGAGTAGTTGTACAGACTTGTAAAAGATTGTACCTCCGGTGTTGGCTTGTGAGTTTTGTACAATTCTCTCAAGTACTATATTAAAGAAATCCCGTGATAGCGCATCGCCTTGTCTAAGACCTTTCCTGACATCGAACGGTTCGGTGATGTTTTACCGACTTTGATGGAGCAGCGAGAGTTCTCGATCGTCATTCTGCACAAACGGACGAGCTTGGCAGGGATGCCAAGACTTGACATGGCTCTGTATAACTCGTCTCTATACATGCTATCATAGGCAACTTTGAAATCGATGAAGAAGTGGTGCGTATCGATTTTGTATTCATGGGTTTTTTCCAAGATCTGCCGTAGTGTGAATATTTGGTCAATGGTGGACTTTCCAGGCCTGAAACCGCACTGATAAGGACCTATCAGGTTGTTGACGATCGGTTTTAAGCGCTCACATAATACGGCAGACAGGACCTTATATGCGATGTTGAGGAGACTTATACCTCTGCAATTGGCGCAGTTCATAGGGTCTCCCTTCTTCAGGATCGGGCAAACGATGCTGAGATTCCATTCATCGGGCATTCTTTCGTCTGACCAGATTTTACAGATGAGCTGGTGCATGCTCCTTACCAACTCATCTCCTCCTGCCTTGAAAAGTTCAGCGGCAAGGCCGTCGGCTCCAGCAGTTTTGTTGGATTTGAGTTTAGATATCGCTATCCTCACTTCATTCTGATCGGGTTGACGGGAATCTTGACTCCCATCGTCACTGTTGAATGGCTCATTCTGCCTGACAGCGGAATATTGATCATCATCGCCGTTTAACAGTCTGCAGAAGTGTTCCTTCCATATCCTCAGCACCGACTGCGATTCTACTACTATGTTGCCATTTTCGTCCCTGCAGGCTTCTGTTCTGGCTTTGAAACCCTGGCATGTTCTTTTTATGCTTTGGTAAAATTTTCGAAGATTATTCCTGCAATAAAGTCTCTCAATCTCCTCGATCGAGCGCTTCTCATGCTCTTTTTTCTTCTTTCTGAGAAGTCGATGTTCCTCTTTTCTCTTGCGCACGTAGAGCTGGTAAGCAGCTCTAGTCCTTCTATGCAGCGCCGCTTTGTACGCCTCTTGTTTTGCTGCATGTGCTTGCTGGCATTCCTCATCAAACCAGGGGTTTCGTTGTGGTGGGCGAGAGAAACCCAGTACATCAGAGGCGGCATCTCTGATGGCTTGTTGGCAACGCTGCAACTGGTCTTCCGCATTTGCTGCTGGCGGCATAGTACTTAGATTAAGATTAGAAGAAACACGATCGGCAAAGGTTCTGGCGGTCTCTTGCGATTGTAGCTTTTCGACGTCTAATTTGCTCATAGTATTTCGTTGGTTTCGCTCCGTTCTGGATATCCGCATCCGTACCTTGGCTACAACTAGGTAGTGATCCGAGTCCACGTTGGCTCCTCGGAAAGTCCGGACACCCAGAATACTGGAAGAGTGCCTTGCGTCGATCGCAATGTGATCGATTTGGTTGACAGTTTTTCGATCAAAGGAGAGCCATGTTCCTTTGTGAATGTCGAGACGTGGGACCCGCGTACTAGCTACGACAAAGTTTCGCCCCGCTGCAAAGTCGATTAGCCTGAGTCCGTTGTCGAATGTGTTGTCGTGCAGGCTGTGCTTTCCGACCACGCTACTAAAGACGTCCTCTCTTCCTAGATTTCCGTTAAAATCACTTAGGATAATTTTAACGTCGTGGCTAGGGCATTGCTCATACGTCTTGTCCAAGAGCTGGTAGAAGTCATCCTTTATCGCGTCGTCCTTCTCCTCATGAGGGGCGTGAACGCATATTAGGCTTATGTTGGCAAATTTAGCCTTGATACGGATAGTCATAAGGCGCTCGTTCACTTGCCGGAAGCTCAAAACTTCTTGCCTAAGTCTGCCTCCAATAACAAATCCGCACCCGAATAGACGCTGTCCTTTTTGTCTGTAGCAATCGCCGTAGTAGATGTCGCAGTTTTTCATACTCCTTTTGCCCGGCCCATCCCATCGCACTTCTTGGATGGCGGTAATATCTGCTTTGACATACTCTAGGGCCTCCGCAAGTTGTTCGGCTGCACGTGGTTTGTAGAGGGGTGTAGAAAATACTAGCACTCTTATTTAAATGCTGGTCTATTGCAAAGACTCGTACTATCGAGAAGAAACAAAAAAAAACGAGTGGTTGAAACTATCGCTCATCTTCCATGTGGAAACTATCAAATGGCTTTTTGATTTTATCGCCATTTGACAACCTGCAGAAGTGTCTATTTGCTTTTTAGTAGAACTTTCAGACCCATTTTCTGCTGTAAAATTTCTGAATACCCTTGAACGTACGTTGCCCATTTTCCTTCTTCTTCCTTTCGAGCATGTATTATACTTTCGTCCCTCGTTTTCACCGTATAGAGCTGGCAAGCAGCTCTTGTCCTTTTCTGCAATGCAGCCATTCAATTTTTTTAACATTGGTCTATCAGATGCTACTTGACGACTTTTCAGAGATGGCGCTCGATCGTAACAGCTCGATTCGGCATGATTGCAGACGCACCTGCCAAAAATGCTTCAGACCTCTTTCCGAATTTTGAGCTAAAATGTCGAATAATGTTTTTCTGGCATCGCTTTTGTAGTACTTGTTTTTCTCCTCTGAAAACACTTTGTTTTTTTTTATAATTTGCGCGTGCCAAAGGGATTATTAATACCCTTATACTGGTTCTCAGGATACGGGCGGTTTGGTTTTGTGTATACCTAGTTTAGTCAGAAATGTGCGTCCTTTTAAAAAGACAATGACAAAATGCACTACCAAATTTCAATTTTCCAAATTTGTGGTTTTGTGTTCTTTTAAAAGACGGCAATATCATATGAATGAAATTCATCTTCAACAGAAGATTCAATTCTTAATTCAAAATTATCCGAAAGAATTTGAAAAGCAAATACCTATATACTCCTATATAAAATAATCTCCTTTGGACGTGAACCTTTTCATTCATAGGCAGATATTTGTATGTGCATATGTATAATTAGATAAGTTCACATCGTAAACCAAAGAGGAACATATGTATAAGTCTTTCATCCTAGAAAGGGTGACAAAATTATTTTATTATGCGGAATGCTCAATTGACGTCTTTGAGCTTTATTTTCTGGTTTGATACATGTATTTGTAGGTATATGTATGATTATGTTTTCTAGTTAGAACACAAACCTGCGTGGGAATTTTATGCCACCACAAAGAGATATTTCCGCTTTATCCGGATAGCAGTATGTTAAAAATGAGAATAATGTGCGTCAGTTGTAAGATTTGTGTCTATGCAAATGGCATGCAAGTTAAAAGCAAACCCGGGGTAATGAGACCAGAGAAAAAGGATTTATATCCTTTTACTTTGGCAGTAGAGAATTACACAAGCGGGAAAGAATTTGTGGTTTTGTCGGCAAAACGTATAATTGGATGACATCAATTTGAGGATCGTACACGCATATTTTAAGTAGAGCATGTTAAAGAGTGTAGGATTTGCTTTTAGAAAATACATTTGCAATTTGCAATGAAAAAGGTATAATGAACTGTATGTGGGAAGGGCTTCTTTTTCACATACCTAAATATTTACATAAGTCTGAGTCAAGGATAAAATTGCTGTAATTCCAGAGGGATTGAACACTAGTAATGTTAAAAGCAGTTGATATTTTTTTTAGAAAAAGTAAAGTTTCCTTTTATTACATTTATGTTGAATTTCCATTACATATGTATGTATGTCATCAAATTACCTAAATCCATTACATGTTATACTAAATATAATCGACTCTTTCAAATAGTACAAACAATGGAGTCTCGTTAAAATTCTGTGCAAGTTGCATCCACGCTAATAGCCATGCAACACTCTTTTTGCGACAAAAAAAATTATAAGATGCTGCTAGTAAAAGTTGCACTGTATTAACATTTTTGAATCGAAATTTAATACCACGTACCTACAGTTTCTGAGTTATAACTTATTTAAGATATATCGTGGGTGCGCCGTACCCAAATTGGTACATACTGTACGCTGTCGGTGTAAAAATGAACGTAACTTTTTTTATTGCTTATCGATTGCTTAAGTGGCGCTATAGTCCGGGTTGAACCTGGGCCTCAACCAACAAACTTCACCTGCCAGCCCGATTACAGCCAACTGCCTTCAGTTGCGCACGCCAAGTTGGTTGAAGTCCCCCTTCACTTGTTTGCGCCACCTGCACCGTCCATTCGGTGTGGATTCGAAGATTTTCCGGCTGAAACGTTGGGCTCCATCCGCTCTACATAACCCAGCACTCTTAGTCTGTATATGAACTCTTCTGGCTCGATGTCCTTGTATAGGTCGTATAGTTCGTACCTTCTCTTCCACGTGATTGTACATTCTCTTCCACCAAAGGTCACTCGAATAACTTTTCTCTCAAAGTATCCAAGGGCATCCTCATCCGATTTAGATAAAGTCCACGCCTCTGCGGCATACAGAAGGACTGGGATAATTAGTGTCTTATACAGAATAACCTTAGTATAATAATTCGAGATAGGGCCTTGTTACTCAATTGCTTTCTTAGCCCATAAAAACACCGATTGGCAAGAGCAATTCTTCGTTTGATCTACCCACTGGTGTCATTTCCGGAGTGCATAGAGCCTTGGTAGAGAAAGTCCTTTACTACCTCAAAATTATATCTGTCCAAGGCACCGATGTTGGGTGTCTCTTTTGTAGCCAGCATATATATATTTTGTTTTGCTTTCATTGACCGCTGTGGGCGCCGTGGCGTAAGTGGCTAGTGTGTCGGATTACTGCGCGTGAGGTTCCAAGTTCGAATCCCAGAAAATACCAAAAAGTTTTTCACGGTCCCACCTCTCGCGAGCGTCTGACAAACATACTGTTATCTCGAAAAGCTTCTCAAAACAAATTGCCCTTCGGATACGGCACTAAACCGTAGGTCCCTTCCATTCGTGTGGACAATATAATGCACACAACATGAGTGGTTTTGAGAAGCTAGGCCCTGGCACTTAAAGAGCTGTTGCGCCAAATATTTATTTATTTATTATTATTATTTTTTTTTTCATTTACCGCTAAACCCATCTTTGCTGCCTCGACCTCAATCTTGCAAATGTCCCACTGACGGCCTGCTGAATTCTTCCGACTATGTCAATGTCATCGGCATAAGCGAGTAGTTGTACAGACTTGTGAAAGATTGTATCTCCGGTGATGGCTTGTGAGTTCCGTACAATTCTTTCAAGTATTATATTAAAGAGATCGCATGATAGTGCGTCACCCTCTTTAAGACCTTTCCTGACATCGAACGGTTCGGTGGTGTTCTTTCCGACTCTGATGGAGCAGCCAGAATTCTCCATTGGCATCATGCACAAACGGACAAGCTTGGCAGGAATGCCGAGACTAGACATGGCTGTGTATAACTCGTCTCTATACACGCTTCTTCTTCTTCTACCTTTTATCAGCGAGGTTATGATCCGCAAATAAGGGATCACAACCCTCACACTTCACCGCATTTCTACTGATCCGCCTGTGGGGTTCGCCTATTTGACCTCAGAAAATATCGGCAGGCCTCCCGATTTTGGATCACTCAGTTAATGAGGCAATGAAATGCCGATGTCGCCGCATTTGTCTGATCCAGGCGTTTATAGGCCTGCCTTTCCTACATCGCGATGTCTTTGGAACGTGCATTGATATTGCCTTTTTAACAGGGTTCAAATGATCTCTTCTTTGAACGTGGCAATACCAGCTGAGCCGGTCGCGCTCTATTCTTTGTACGATGGTTTCCTTGATGTGAAAGCTTCCACGAATCTTCGAACTTCTTATTCGATCAAGTTTTGTCACTCCTGCTGTCATGCGAAGCATCTTCATCTCAGCTGCCGTTAATTTACTCTCATACGTTTTGTACATCATCCAACATTGTGAACCGTATGTGAGCGCTGGACGCACAACTGCGGTGTAGAGCCTTCCTTTCAATTTAGGTGGCATTTTTCTGTCCCACAAGATAGCGGAGTTTTCTCGCAGACTCCATCCACCCTACGCTTACGCGATGGTTGATGTCGTCAACGAAAGTTGCTTTGCGATTGATCATAGATCCCAGATATTTGAACTTTTCGCACTTGGGAAGCAGTGTTCCATTCAAATAAATGTCTGGAATAGGTCTGAGTGGATCAGAGAACGGGCAGCACAAGTACTCTGTCTTTTTCGAACTAATGCGATACCTATTTCTCTCCAGAACGTCCACCCACACATCAAGTGCTCGTTGCAGGGATATAGGATCCTCACTTATGATGGCTCCATCGTCAGCAAAGAATAACTGATGTACCTTGGGGTCCATCACTTTACCTTCAAGCAGATAATCAAGGACTGCAATAAAGAGCAAAGGAGTTAAAACGCTTCCCTGGTGCACCCCGACTTTGATTGGGAACTCTTCAGTTACTCCAGCGGGGCATCTTACTCTTATCTTTGCTCCTTCGTACATGTCCATGATCATCTGTACATAGGTTTCTGAGACCCCTCGATGTCTTAGCTCCACCCATATCAGATCTCGTGGTTGTCTGTCGAATGCCTTTTCAAAGTCAACCAATACAATATGCAAATCCCTTAAGGAATCACGATGTTTTTCCATTATGATTCTTATACTTTGGATTGCATCTGTGGTTGATTTACCCGAGACAAACCCGCACTGATCATCAGATAGCCGTATTATTTTTCGCAGTCGGCCACCTAATACCCGCTCAACGATCTTCATGGTGTGTGACATCAGCTTGATCGAACGGTAGTTATCACAGTTTCGCGTATCACCCTTCCCTTTGTATACAGGGAGAAGGTAACTTTGCCTCCATTGATTCGGCATTGGATCACCTCTCACAAATTTGTAGATGAGAACCCGACGTCTCCCATCTTTTTCCAGAACTCAGAGGGCACCTCGTCTGGCCCAACTGCTTTTCGTTTCTTGGAGTATTTGACCGCCTCACTGACTTCTTCAACTGTAATGTCGGGTATTTCTTTACAATTAGGGGTGGGTCTTGGAAAGTATAGCCGGGGAAACTGTTCATTTAAAAGTTCTTCACAGTACTGCCGCCACCTCTGCAGAATTTTGTCGTCATCCACAAGAAGAACAAGCCATGAGCATTGTGAATGAACTTTGGCGAACGAATCTCCTAAGCATTCCTCCTTCTTTGGGCGGCTATTTTGAAGATAGTTGCGCTCTTGTTCATATTGTGTCTTCGAAGCTTCTGGATAGCCTGGTTTACATCAGCAACCGGGGAAGATATTTTCTCCAGCTCCCGATACAGGCCCTCCGTACTCTCTGCTTGAAGCTGGGCGCACTTCTTCTTCGCTTTTTTCTTGCAACATCTGTATTCCATTTCGAGGCGAGCTTTTTTGTCATTATTATTAGAGGGGCACTTTGACCAAGCTTTGAAAGCCGCTTTCTTCTCATTTATCACCTTCTTAGTTTCATCACTCCACCTTGGCCCTTTGAAGCTCTTAGCAGTGATTTGGCCTTCTTTAAGCAAGTTCGCTGTAAGGAATCCCACATATTTTGTGCTCTGCACTCTTCGTCCTCAGCTCCGATGATGGTATGAGAGAGTTAGTTTTTCATCATGAAAACAAAAGCCTCACCTTTTTCTTTGTCCAGATTGTACCACTTGATTTTCTCAGAGACCCTTGTTTATTTGCTTTTCTTCGGTGTTTTCATAAAAATTTCTGTTAGCAGGAGACGATGTTGCCGAAAGATTGCCTCTCCCAGGATCACTTTGCAATCTTTTACCAAATAGTAGTCAATCTGGGTTTCGTCTCCACCACTGCTGTAAGTGATCAGGTGTCGGATTTGTTTGATGAACATGGTATTTAACACGATAAGACCATGTGATTTGCAAATGCTTGTCTTGTCTGCTTGACATGTCTTCGCCAGAAAGGTTCCTAGTGCCATATCCTGGTCCTCCATGGCAGTCTTCATAGTCTTCGTTTGACTTCCCGACATGTCCATTCAAATCTCCTTCAACAAACAGAAACTCTTCCTTTGGGATGTTCTTAAGGAAATCTACCCAAAATGCATCTTTATCTCTCTGATTGCACCCATTTTGGGGAGCATATGCACTGGCAATATTCCACACCTCTCCTTGTATTACTAGTCTGAGAGACATCAAACGGTCGCTGGACTTCGAAATGCTCAAGACGTTTTCAAGTAGCTCTGCCGCAAGGATGATACCGATTCCGTTCGTAGCCTTTGCCGTTCCGTAGTAGAACATCTTGTAATCTTTTGTCCTAACGTCCAAGAATCACGCCCGATTTCCGGTGTTTTTCCATTTCGTGTCTTGGACACACACGATATCCACCCGCTTTCTATTCATCATCTCTTCCAGCTCGTAACTTCGACCGGTCATGCTTCCAACGTTCCAACTCGCGACCCTCAAATTTCGACGAAACTGTTTCACTATTTTGCTAGCCCCCGGAATCCATATAGCTCTGACCGGAACATTTCTGCTCGGTCCAGGATCAGTACCATGCACAGCAGTGGTAGTGCCTGGCGGGGTAGTGCCTTTCCTTTTAGCAAGTATTACCATAATGATACAGTTTTACCATATTGCGATGGTGTTTGTTGTTTAACACGTGCATGCTCCTGTTTAATTGTTTGTTTGATCTTTCTTCTATGACACCGTTGATCTCCAGTCGTGTCAACCCACGGACTCGCATGCACATTTGTGGGAGGATTTTTAAGGTAGTATACGTGTCGCTAGGCTCACTTAAGTGTTATATTGCCTAGATCTGATTTGTCCCCGTCGTCTGATTTGTCCCCGGGGCGCCGTGGTGTAAGTGGTTAGTGTGTCGGATCACTACGCATGAGTTTCCAAGTTCGAATCGCAGAAAATACCAAAAAAGTTTTTTCACTGTGCCACCTCTCGCGAGCGTCTGACAAACATCCGAGAGTATTGTTGTCACGAAAAAGCTTCTAAAATCGCCGTTCGGATTCGGCATTAATTAAACTGTCGGTCCCTTCCATTCGTGTGAAAAATACAACGCACACAACAGGAGTCGTTGCGAGAAGCTAGGCCCTGGCACTTTAAAGAGCTGTTGCGCCAAATATTTGTATTTGTATTCTGATTTGTCCCCGTCGTCTTTATACACGCTATTATAGGCAACTTTGAAATCCATGAAAAAATTACGCGTATTGACTTTATATTCACGCGTTTTTACCAAGATCTGCCGTAGTGTGAATATTTGGTCAATGGTGGACTTTCAGGGCATGAAACGGCACTGATAAGGACCTATCAGGTTGTTGACAATCGGTTTAAGGCGTTCACATAATACGGCGGACAGAATTATATATGCGATGTTGTTTAGAGGGTCCCCTTCCTTCAGGATCGGGCAAACGATGCTTAGGTCCTATTCATCGGGCATACTTTCGTCCGACCAGATTTTACAGGTAAGCTAGTGCATGCTCCTTACTAACTCATCTACAATACTTTGGAAAGTTCGGCGACAAGGGCGTCGGCTCCAACAGCTTTCTTGGATTTTATTTTAGATATCGCTATCCTCACTTCATTCTGATCGGGTTGACGGGAATCTTGACTATCATCATCACTGTTGAATGGTTCATTCTGTCTGACAGCAGAATATTGGTCTTCGTCGCCGTTTAACAGTCTGCAGAAGTGTTCACTCCATTTCTTCTTCTGGCTTCTTCTGTTCCGGCTTTGAAGAAGCTTCCTTACCCTGGCATGTTCTTATTACCTTTTGGTACATTTTTCGAACCTCATTCCTGCAATAAAGTCTCTCAATTTCCTCGATTTTCATCTTTCTGAGAAGTCGATGCTCCTCCTTTCTCCTCCACTCGTAGAGCACGCGAGTAGCTCTAGTCCTTCTTGGTTGACGGTTTCTCGATCAAAAGGGAGCCATGTCTCCTTGAGAATATCAAGACGTGGGTACCGCGTACTAGCTACGACAACGTTTCGTTCTGCCGCAAAGTCGACTAGTCTGAATACCTTATCGGATGCTGTGTCATGCAGGCTGTACTGTCCTACCACGCTATTTAAGACGTCCTCTTTTTTAGGTTTGTGCTAAAACCACCAAAAATAATTTTAACGCTGTGGCTAAGGCGCCTTGTCCAATAGCTGATAGAAGTCATCCTTCGTCGCGTCGTGGATCTTCTGGTGAGGGGAGTGAGCGCATATAAGGCTAATCTTGGCACTCGTTCACATACCGGAAACTCAAGACCTCTTGCCTAAGTCTGCCTCTAATAACAAATCCGCACCCGAATAGACGCTGTCCTTGTTGTCTGTAGAAATCGCCAAAGTAGATGTCGCAGTTTTTCATCCTCCTTTTGCCCGACCCGTCGCATCGTACTTGTTGGATGGCGGCAATGTCTGCTTTGTAGCAGTCTAGGTCCTTTGCAAGTTGTTCGGCTGCACGTGGTTTCTAGAGGGACCTAACATTCCACGTGTAGACACGAAGATCGTTGTTCTTTTTACGTTTGCAAGAATCGTCAGCAGTAAAATCATCCGTATCTGAGGCTGTTGGCTGCTTCGTGACCAGTGTTTTTTTTTTCGGAGTTATGGAAATCACTCCGATGGCACAACCCCCAACTTAGAGGGACAGTTCAAACGAAATTGTTAGTAAGATGTATATTATGAATCTAGTTAGGAAATGCATTTATAGGTACATCCAACAATAAACACTTTTCACTCACGACTATAACCTCGCGACTACTCGTATCTCGCTTCTCGCAAAGATAAAACTTTGTAGAGCGAAAATATATACGTAAAATATAAAAATTGTTTCGACTTGGAGCAAATCGTAATTCTAGGTTTCTGTCCCGTAATAAACTGACAGGAGAGCTAATGAATTTCTATTCTTACATGATATACAATGACTACCAAGAAATAAATACCAAACTCGATTACTATTAGAGCAGCATCTCCGTAAACTTTTTGGAGCTCTCGAAGCGCTTCAGCCGCCGTTTTCTTCAAATGAAGGAAGAAAATCAACACTTCCCGCAATGACGCCAAAACAAAATCACTAATGTGTAATTTAATAACCGGACAAATCCTCAGGGAATTACCAAAAAAGGCACTATTAAAATTGCTTTATTTAATAAATGCTTCTATTAGGTTATTATACGTTCCAAATCAATGGAAAGTCGCAGAAGTCATAATGGTTCCGAAACCGGGGAAATCTACAAATGACAAAAAATCGATATCGCTACTACCAATAATATCGAAGGTATTTGAAAAACTCCTACTGAAACGGATTCTTCCGGTCATTGAAGAGAGACGCCTAATACCTGACCACCAATTCGGGCTCAGAATCAAGCATTCCACAATTGACCAGGTTTATAGAATAACCGACGAAATTGAAAAAGCCCTTGAGGAGAAAAAGATTAGTTCTGGCGCTTTTCTTGACGTATCTCAAGCCTTCGACACGGTTTAGCACGATGGATTGAATTATAAGCTAAGACGAATCCTTCTGGAGCAACTTCATAAGATCTTAGAATCATACCTTAAAAACAGACATTTTCGTGTCAAGCACGGAACTGAATATTCTGATTTTAAAGAAATCGCCGCCGGAGTTCCGCAAGGAAGTGTCCTTGGGCCTATCTTATTCTTGCTGTACACTGGGGACATACCACAAACTGAAGGCACTATTGCAGCTACGTTCGCTGACGATACGGCTATTCTGGCAACGGAAAGTTCAATCGAGTCAGCAACCATAAAACTCCAACGAGCTTTGGATAAAATCTGTGAGTGGACAAAAACTTGGCGCATTGTTCTTAAGCTTCCGACACGTGAGCGAGCGTATTATGACTATCCGGATCAAGGCTAAATTCGCTAACATAAGCCTAATATGTGTTCATGCCCCCACAGAAGAAAAGGACCCTGCCACCAAAGAGTGTTTCTACGAGCTCCTCGACAAAACATACGAGCAATGTCCTAAATACGACGTTAAAATCGTATTGGGCGATTTTAACGCCAAAATAGGAAAGGAGGACGTCTTTGGTAGGGCAGTCGGTAAGCATAGCCTACACGACACCACGTCTGATAACGGACTAAGGCTAATAAATGTCACCATGGCAAGTACATGGTTTCCTCATCTCGATATTCAAAAGCAGACATGGCGGTCCAATGATCATGTAACGATCAACCAAATTGATCATATTGCGATCGACGCAAGGCATGCCTCCAGTATTCTGGATGTCCGGACCTTCCGAGCGGCCAACATAGACTCGGATCATTATCTTGTTGTAGCCAAGGTACGAATGCGGATATCCCAATCTGAGCAACAAAGAAGAATTACTATGAGAAAATTTAACGTCGAAAAGCTACAATCGCAAGAGACCGCCAGACTCTTCGCTGAACGCGTATCCCGAAATCTCTCAATCACCCCTTTGCCGCCAGCATCAAGTACCGAAGACCAGTGGCAACACTGCCAACATGCCATCAGAAACGCCGCGACTGATGTGCTGGGTCTCGCTCGACCACCACCGCGAAATCCCTGGTTTGACGAAGAATGCCGGCGAGTGCATGCAGCAAACAAGAGGCATACAAAGCGACGCTGCAAAGGAAGACGAGAGCTGCTCGTGAGCTCTACGAGCAAAAGAAACGGGAAGAACATCGGCTTCTCCAAAAGAAGAAGAAAGAGCATGAGAAGCGCGCGTTTGAGAATATCGAGAGTCTATACTCCAGGAACAATGTACGGAAGTTTTACCAAAAGGTAAAAAGAACGTGTCAGAGAAGTAATACCCGTACAGAAACCTGTAGAGATGAAAATGGAAACCTCGTAGTAGAATCACAGTAGTGCTAAGGATATGGAAAAACTACTTCTGCAGACTGTATAACGGCGACGAAGACAAACACCCCGCTATCAGGCAGAATGAACCCTTCAACATAGACGATGATAGTCAAAATTTCCGTCCACCTGACCAAAACGAAGTGAGGATAGCAATATCCAAGCTAAAATCCAACAAGGCTGCTGGACCTGACGGCTTACCGCCCGAACTTTTCAAGGCAGCTGGGGATGAATTGGTAGAGTGCATACACCAACTCATTTCTAATATTTGGTCAGACGAATGTATGCCTGATGAATGGAATCTCAGCATCGTTTGCCCGATCCACAAGAAAGGAGACCCCCTCAACTGCGCCAATTATAGAGGCATCAGTCTCCTCAACATCGCATACAAGATCTTTTCTGCGATATTGTGTGAACGCCTGAAACCTTTTATCAACAGCCTGATTGGACCCTATCAGTGCGGTTTCAGGCCAGGAAAGTCCACCATCGATCAAATCTTCACACTTCGGCAGATCCTGGAGAAAACCCAAGAATTCCAAATCGATACTCACCACCTCTTTATCGATTTCAAGGCCGCCTATGACAGCATCTATAGAGAAGAGCTTTATAGAGCCATGCCTAGTTTTGACATCCCTGCCAAACTTGTCCGTCTGTGCAGGCTGACGATGGAGAACGGTCGCTGCTGCATCAAGGTCGGTAATGACCTCACCGAGACCTTTGATGTCAAAAAAGGCTTTAGACAAGGTGACGCGCTGTCATGTGACTTCTTCAATATTGTACTTGAACGGATTGTGCGGAACTCACAAGCCAACACCGGAGGCACAATCTATTACAAGTCTGTACAACTGCTTGCATACGCCGACGATATAGACATTTTCGGAAGAACTCAGCGGGCTGTCACCGGTGCGTTTGCAAGCATTGAGGCGGAAGCGGCCAAAATGGGTTTGGCGATAAACGAGGGCAAAACCAAGTACATGCTGTCAACTAGAAGGGAAAACCAACACCGACGAATTGGACAAAATGTCACCGTGGGCAGCTATAACTTCGAGGTAGTAAGGGACTTTGTATACCTTGGCTCTGCTATAAATTCTACTAACAAAATCAGTGCAGAAATCAAGCGAAGAATAACTCTTGGCAATCGCTGTTTTTTTGGGCTTATAAGGCATTCAACAGTAAAGCCCTATCTCGAACAACTAAGGAGACTCTATATAAGACCTTGATCATCCCAGTCCTGCTTTACGGCGCTGAAACATGGACTTTATTAAAAGAGGATGAAGATATCCTTGGTCGCTTCGAGAGAAAAATTCTTCGTAAGATTTTCGGTCCCGTTTGCGTTGACGGGTTTTGGTGGAGAAGATTCAATCACGAACTATACGAGCTGTACAGTCAAAAAACTCCGTATTGGACGTCTGAGATGGCTAGGACATGTAGAGCGAATGGACACCAATTCTCCGGCCCGCAGAGTCTTCGAATCTTACCCGGAGGGACGACGCAGTAGAGGGAATCATCGCCGTAGGTGGCGCGCACAAGTTCAAGGGGACCTCGACCAACTTGGAGTGCGCAACTGGAGGCAATTAGCTAAAGACGGAGCTAAATGGAGAGGCTTGTTGGTTGAGGCCCAGGTTCACCCCGAACTGTAGCGCCACCTAAGTAAGTAGTATTGTTCTTAACGAGACCAAATCGACGCATGTTAACTTCACTTACAAGAAAATAATCAACCTTCCCGTTTTCATTAACTCGGTACAAATACCGCATGCAAACGAAGCTAAATATCTGGGAATGACACTAGACGCGAAACTTAAATGGAAACCTCACGTTAAAAAGAAACGTGACGAAGTCGAAAATCGACTTAGAGAAATGTATTGGCTAATTGGAAGATATTCCAAACTAAGCGTATATAACAAACTGCTTTTGTATACGCAAGTGCTTAAACCCGTGTGGACGTACCGTATACAACTCTGGGGTTGTACCAAACCAAGCAATAGGAATCTCATACAATGATTCCAAAATAAAATTATAAGAATAATCGTGAACGCTCCCTGGTATATCAGAAACAATGATATTCACAGAGACTTAGGGATAGCCCGTGGAGGACGAAATAAAAAACTTCGCTCGCAAGCTTCGTATTCGTCTTCATGGCCATTGCAACTGTGCCCTACTCCAAACTTTGGATGTGACAAATCTTACGCGCCGACTTCAAAGAACGAAACCGTTCGAATTAGAGCAATAAGACAAAAAGCCGCATGTCATGATGGTTTCAGCAGGTGCTTTTATTGAAAATCTATCTGCCTCACGCGAATATTCTCTTCTGAAGCTTAAACTACTTGATAAGGTCTAACTTAGTTGTAGTAAACAAAACGAAGGGAAGGGTGTTTTTACTACTTACTTACTTTACTTAGATCCTTTAACCCCTCGGGGAGCATTGGGCGTCAACCACGCCTGCGCGCCATCGTGTTCGAAGTTCTGCAACGCGTTTGAGCTGCCTCCAACTCATTCCTAAAGAGCTCGATTCCTCCTCAACTGTTCTGCGCCACGTTTGCCTAGGGCGTCCCGCTATTCTGCCTGCCTGGGTGAGCGGATTCCACTGCATGGCGTATTTCGCAATGGAGTTGTCTTCGCGCCGTAGGGTGTGTCCAATCCATTGCCACTTTCTTCTTCGTATAGTAATGCTTATAGGTTCTTGGCCCGTTCTCAGATAAAGCTGTTCGTTAGAGATGCGGTTCGGCCAAAAAATCCTCAAGATGATTCTTAAGCATTTGTTTACAAAGACTTGCAGCTTCCGTGTGTTAATGGTGTCCACCTTCCAAGTACTGCACCCATAAAGCAGCACTGATTCTACGTTGGAGCGGAACAGTCGCAGCTTGGTTCTTAAGCTGATAACATTGCTTCTCCAGATTTTAGATAGCATTCCGAACGCAGCTTTAGCCTCCCGATTCTGCTGCACACATCCAGTTCGGTGCCACCGCGATTAGCCGAGACCACACTTCCTAAATAAAGAAAGTTATCAACTTTCTCGACTTCCTGTCCGGCAATGTTAAGTTGAGCGCGGTTGTTAGAAGAAGTGCTCAGGGCTTTTGTTTTGGCTGTGTTTATTTTTAGCCCCACTTTGTTTGCCTCAGCTTCTAGATTTTGGGCCATCAGATGAAGATCCATTATCCGATGTGAAAGTAGACAAACATCGTCAGCGTAATCTAGGTGTTTAAGGTAAGATGTCATAGTCCAACGAATTCCATAGTTGCCTTCCGTCAATGCTGCACGGAGTACATCGCTGATAACCACCAAAAACAATAGTGGTGACAGTATGCACCCTTGACGTACTCCACTTTGGACTTCAAAATCCTCCGACACCTTACCATTGTGCACTACGTGACACTTACCGCCCTCGTATGTAGCCTTGATAATAGCTATAAGTTTTTCTGGGATGCCTCTCCTGCGCAAGGCCAACCAGATAGCATCTCGATTCAATCTGTCGAAAGCTTTCTCGAAGTCGATAAACATTAAATGTAGCGGAGACCTATACTCAACGCATTGCTCGATAATGATCCGTAAGGTGTTTATGTGGTCAATGCAGGAGGATCCAGCGCGAAAGCCTGCCTGTTCGACATCGAGAGTTGAATCTAAATGTTCTTTAATTCGTTCTAGAATTATTTTAGCTATTATTTTGGCCACGGCTGGAAGAACGCATATACCTCTCCAGTTACCGCAATCCATCAAGTTTCCCTTCTTTGGAAGTTTAATGATCATCCCCCTTTTCCACTCCTGTGGAAATTGTTCACTATCCCAAGCTCTCCGTATTAGGGGATGCAGCAAATCTGCCGATGTATTTGGCGCCGCTTGAAATAGCTCGGCAGGGATGCCATCAATACCCACCGCCTTGTTCTTCTTGAGGGACCTGATTGCTGTTATTATCTCGGTTTTACTGGGAGGTGCGGTGCGAATTCGGGAACTTGTTGCTTCGAACTGCTCATTCGAATTCGAGATCATACCGCCATCGTCTATGTGATTTAGCACTGTAGCAAAATGTTCTCTCCATCTAGTGAGCTGATCCTCATCCGAAATCAGAAGGTTACCGTCTAGACTCTTCACTGGATGTTGTTTGGAGTTTCGACCACCGATGAGCTCCTTAGTGATGCTATACACAGTCCTACTGCCGCACCTACTCGCTGCTTCTTCAGCCCTTGAGGCCAGTGAGTTGATATATTGACGTTTGTCACGTCTCACACTACGCTGCACTTCTTTCTTCTTCGCACGGTATTGGGCTTCAAGCTCGGTTCTCTCTACTGCTGAAGCCGCTGCAATCCGAGCCTTGATTGCTGTACGCTCATCGATCCGTCTCCAGGTGTCTGTAGAAAGCCATGTGCGGTGGTGTTTCTGCTTTTTACCGACATACGTGCGTGCCCCAGTCGCAAAAGCATTTTTCACAGCACTCCAGTGGTCATCCATGTTCTCTATGCTGCTGATTGCTTCTGCTTCTAAGGCAAGATGGTCCCTGAACTGTTGGCGCACTTGGGGAACCTTGAGCCTGTCGATATTAAACCTGGTGATGTTAAGTAGGTTTGAGCGGTTGCTGTTGACGGATGCAGTACGAAGGCGTAAATGAGCAACCATAAGATGGTGATCTCATTCTTGTCCGACGTCAGCTCCACGTCTGTTTCGGACGTCCAGGAGACAATTTCTAAAGCGGCGACTGATCGCAATGTGGTCGATCTGGTTGGATGTTCGTTGCCTATCAGTAGAGACCCAACTGATCTTATGGCAGGTGTTATGCTTAAACAGCGTGCCTCCGATGACTAGGCGGTTGGTGTTGCAGAAGTCCACAAACCGCTCACCGTTATCATTACGGTCTCCCACGCCGTGAACTCCCATCACGTGCTTAAGAATAGTGTTGTCGCTACCCACCTTGGCATTGAAATCTCCCATCACTATTACGATGTCCCCATTAAGCGTTTGGTTGTAGGCGGCGCCTATATGGCTATAAAAATCATCCTTTTCATCCTCAGTCGCGTCTAGAGTCGGAGCATAACACTGTATGATGGTAATTTTTCTAACTCTACTCTGGAACCTAGCCGTCAATATCCGGTCACTATGGGGTTTCCAGGATATGAGGCTACTACGTGCTGCTGGAGTTAGCATGAGTCCTACTCCGGAACTCCGTGCTTTTCCAGCTGGTTTACCAGAGTAGAGCATGACAGTGCTTTTTGTTGGGGAGATGAATTCCCCAGCATCAAACCATCTTATCTCGCTCAGCCCTAAGATGTCGATTTTATACCGTGCGAATTCGCGCTCCAATTGGAGGAATCTGGCGTTATAAGGCCCTTCCTTGAGTGAGTCCAGGAGGGTCTTAACGTTCCAGAATCCGATCGTTGTCCGTGTCCGATAGCCAAAGGTCGTCATCAAATTATCCGTCCGTATCCGAGGCGTTGGTTTTCGTTTCGGAGCAGTAAAAGTTTTTACGGTTGCGGCTCGCTGGGCCACAGACCAACCGACACTTATCCTGTTTTTTGACGCAGGAAGCTCGCCATTCGTCCTCTCCCGTTAGCAATTTCCGAAAAAATCCCCAGATGGCACCACGAGGAGGTGGGAGTAGGGCTTACTAACAGAGCTGCTAGGTTTTCGGCTGCAGTGGCTCTTTCTCGTTACTTAGCGGACCAACACCTATCGGGAGATGCTGCCCCTACGAGGCCTTTGTTAGTCGTTTGCCATCCAAAAGGGTGTTTTTAGTCAGTAGAAATCTGACACTACTATAAGTACACGGTCTCATAGTGTCTCATGAAGATTTTCACCTACCCACGAAAAAAAAAAAAAAAAAAAAAACTAATGTGTCAAAACTGTTTGTTTACCATATGTCTAAGCTCGGTTCATTACGTTTTGGATATGTCAAAATATATGACCACCACTTACTGCTGGAGCCATCTATTGACAAACAGCGAGAACTTAGTTGCGCACCTACGAGTAATAAGATTACTTAATATTTTCTTTTCTTCCTTCTTTGAGATTCAATAGCAACTTAAAGGGTGCTTTATGGGAATAAAAAGTCACTGTAGGTGGATTTTTTAAACTATAGACCAAATATTATACCTTTAGTTCAAGATTGTATATACCAAAACCTGATACAAATGGGCAAATATTTGTCTGGAAATTAAGGGTTGGAGTTGAACAAAATTCACAATTTTCGCAAATACACTCATAACCTTTTAACACAAATAAATGGATCAATTTATTTGTGGTTTTCACTATGACTTCATTACCATAGACTATAAATTTAAGTTCGAACATCCACTTCAGTACCTTAGACGAACAAAAACCATGCGATTCGATGCTAGATAGCGTACATGCAATAAAATCGCATTTAATTGACCGTTGGAAATATTTCGGACATGCAGTATTAAATGGAAAGTCGCAACCCTTACTGTGCATCCATAGACAGCGTCATTCGGTCTTATTTTGTACAATGCAAGTATGGTTTTGGGTTTACCAAATAATGCTTCATTCTCGAGTTTACATTTTAAATTACCAGTTTCTCTTATTATCTTCGAATTTTGTAATTTTATTCATTTGGTTAATTTAATTTCCATAAAGTGCAACCATTCGTTCCGGCTACATCCTTTTTCTGCTGCGACAATCACATTTGTATTCAACTTCCACTACCCCTCCTCCGCGCAGTAGGTGGTAGTAATTCGAAATTCAAACGAGAAAATATTTATTCTCTTGCATCATTAAGCACATTGCATCTTCGCGAGGACTTTGCGCTCGAGTTCGAGTTACCCAGTTTTTTTTTTATTCTCTTAATCATTGTAAGTAGTTTTTCAGTTCGCACTAAAATCCCTCATGCTGGACAAAAAAGAAGTTAAGCGAAGTTTCAGCAGATGGAAGATTTGGATCATTGCGGATTTGAGCGAAGGAGTGAACATTATATCCATAGAATTGGCTAGAGACTGGATGTTAAATCGTAAAGTAGGGGTATAATGTTGTGATTAATGACGAATAGAGACATTGCAGTGAAGCAGTTAAAATCGTAAAAAAAGAAGAATAGAACTAAATAGTACGTCTTTCGGGTGCACTCTGCACTGACAATTTTAAGCTTGGTTGGATTATTATAATCCCTAAGTGAGTTATAAGGAAGTTCATTTCGTTTGTTTGCTTGAAGACTTGTAAAAAACTAGCTATAGGAAGAAATCATACCAAAATGGTTTCTCTTTGCGACCTCTAACCAAAACGTCCATTTTGCTACAGAAAGTCCTATAAAGATCGATCAATTATCAAACTGTACACCAATCTTAAACTTTATTTTAATTAAAAATCTAAATTATACTCGAATAACTGTAAACTTTCAGACACAACCACTCAACTTGAGTAAGAAATTTCTGACGTCGAAATTCTATTGGAAGTTACGAAACAAATTGGCATATCCTCCCTCAACATCCAACAGTGCAGCAAAACAGTAAAGAACACTGCCATTGATATCCAAGTGTCAGTGTTCAAAACTTTTACTTTGACGTGTTTTTGATTAAGTTCCCAACGACACAAGGTACTAGCAAAACGTTCTTCTTCCCCCAGCAGGATAAAGTGGCAAACAAGTCTGAAGAAAAATTTGTATATTTACAGGGAAATTTACCCCGCAACCAGAACGATGCATACAGTTTAATCAAAATCCTTTCGGGAAACCTCAAAAATCACTGAATTGCATTTTCTATCTGATTCCCTAACCCAAACAAAAGTCATTGTGCTATGGTCCGGTTGCTGTTGTCCCTAGTGCTGCTGGTGCTGAACCAATACGAGAAACAGCACTAGGTACCAGTATACAACAGCTGCCCACAATCGGATCGTCGTCCATTGGATTGGTGCACGTTTGAAGTTAATGTTAACTTAGATTGCTGTAATTGCGATCCTTGTACCACCAGTGGTCAGCAGAATTTATTGTTCTTCGAAAGACTATCATTATTCTCTGACTTAATCGGAATAGAGTTTGAGGTTTTTTCTTCATCTGTGTGCGTGCGTGTGTATGTGTAGTACTGCAGTGCAGGAGAACTGGATTTTTAGAAATTTGAACAAAGGATTTTGTGAGGTACCAGAGTAGGCTTTTAATTAGGTGAACAATAGCAATGAAAGCCTGTGATGCGATTTAAGTTTACATCAGCAAAAATATTTTATCTTACGGTAATTAATTGTGGTTTTGTATTGTACGTATATGAGGCTTTATTTTTAGCTGGAATTGGACATACGAGTAGTTGACATTAGATTCGAATTATCCGAATAGAATCGAAGCGAAGGAGAAACATCTGTAAAGCAGCAAAAATATCTACCGTTATTTAATATATGCGAGCGTAAGCTTATACTTCTAAATAATTTAAATCGTGAATGATATGCCAAACGTTTTGCAATATTAACTTTCATCAGAATGATTTCCTAGTCTTCGATGGCGTTCCTATGTACGTTCAGTCATGGGACCGTATGGTTAAGGCAAGACGTATGCGAAATGGAGTGGTATTATAAAACAATTTCCTTGATTCCAATGGCAACAGACGAATTCTGAAGATGAAAATTGTATAATAATCGGTACTAGTATCGCGTGTGGTCGAAATTCGACCTAAGAGAAAAAACAAACAGCTAGAGAAACAACGCATACAGCCATGAACGCGATCAAAATGTTTTGTATGGGGAAATCATGTGAGTATACTTACTTACTTAGGTGGCGCTACAGTTCGGGGTGAACCTGAGCCTCAACCAACAAGCCTCTCCATTTAGCTCCGTCTTTAGCTAATTGCCTCCAGTTGCGCACTCCAAGTTGGTCGAGGTCCCCTTAAACTTGTGCGCGCCACCTATGGCGATGACTTCCTCTACTGCGTCGTCCCTCGGGGTTAGATTCGAAGACTCTGCGGGACGGAGCGTTGGTGTCCATTCGCTCTACATGTCCTAGCCATCTCAGACGTCCAATACGCAGTTTTTTAACTAGGTCGATGTCGCTGTACAGCTCGTATAGTTCGTGATTGAATCTTCTCCTCCAAATCCCGTCAACGCAAACGGGACCGAACATTTTACGAAGAATTTTTCTCTCGGAGCGACCAAGGATATCTTCATCTTCTTTTAATAAAGTCCATGTTTCAGCGCCGTAAAGCAGGACTGGGATGATCAAGGTCTTATATAGAGTCTCCTTAGTTGTTCGAGATAGGGCTTTACTGTTGAATTGCCTTATAAGCCCAAAAAAACAGCGATTGGTAAGAGTTATTCTTCGATTGATTTCTGCGCTGATCTTGTTTGTAGAATTTATAGCAGAGCCAAGGTAGACAAAGTCCATTACTACCTCGAAGTTATAGCTGCCCACGGTGACGTTATGTCCAACTCGTCGGTGTTGGCTTTCCCTTCTTGTTGACAGCATATACTTGGTTTTGCCCTCGTTTATCGCTAAACCCATTTTGGCCGCTTCCGCCTCAATGCTTGCAAACGCACCGGTGACATCCTGCTGAGTTCTTCCGATAATGTCTATATCGTCGGCATATTGAAGCAGTTGTACAGACTTGTAATAGATTGTGCCTCCGGTGTTGGCTTTTGACTTCCGCACAATCCGTTCAAGTACAATATTAAAGAACTCACATGACAGCGCGTCACTGTCTAAAACCTTTTTTGACATCAAAGGCCTCGGTGAGGTCATTACCGACCTTGATAGAGCACCGAGCGTTCTCCATCGTCATCATGTTAAAACTAGACATGGCTCTATAAAGCTCTTCTCTATAGATGCTGTCATAGGCGGCCTTGAAATCGATAAAGAGGTGGTGAGTTCGATTTGGAATTCTTGGGTTTTCTCCAGGAAACCGCACTGATAAGGTCCAATCAGGCCGTTCATAAAAGGTTTCAGGTGTTCACACAATATCGCAGAAAAGATCTTGTATGCGATGTTGAGGAGACTGATGCCTCTATAGTTGGCGCAGTTGAGGGGGTCTCCTTTCTTGTGGATCGGGCAAATGATGCTGAGGTTCCATTCATCGGGCATATATTCGTCTGACCAAATCTTAGGGGTAAGTTGGTGTATGCACTTTATCAATTCATCCCCAGCTGCCTTGAAAAGTTCGGCCGGTAAGCCGTCAGGTCCAGCAGCCTTGTTGGATTTTAGCTTGGATATTGCTATCCTCACTTCGTTTTGGTCAGGCGGACGGAAGTTTTGACTATCATCGTCTATCATGTCCCCCTTGGGGACCTGCATTGCGATTGATCGGGAAACTACTGATTGCCCAAAACTTGGCTTGGGCCAGTAGCGCAACAATCAAGTTCGTGATGAAGTGCTTACTTTACCTCATAGTGGTGGTCCCCGGGCAACTATACGTATAAACCCTTATACGTATAGGCCAAAATTGTAAGTGCGGGTTGTCTAGGGCCTTGATTCTAGACTAGGTAACGTGGGCCAGCAACCTGCGTTGCCGAAAATTTCTCGCTACAGAAACCGACACTATGCCTCGGATACGGAATGATCACATGTTGACGACTTTTGGCTATTGTACCCGGACAAAGATAGGTTTCTGGAATGTCAAGACACTCCTCGACTCGGGAAGAGAAGGTCCTTACAATGCCAGATTCCTCCAATTGGAAAACGAATTCATGCGATATAAACTGGACATTTTGGGGGTAAGTGAAGTAAGATGGTTAGAAGCGGGCGAGTACCAGTCTCCAACGCGTAACACTGTATTACTCTATTCTGGAAGACCATCCGGAAGTCCGCGGGAATATGGAGTCGGACTACTGCTAACAACAACAGCACGCAAGGGCCTAATTTCCTGGCAGCCTCATGGTGATAGGATTTTGACGGCCAGATTCCGGACTAGAGTACGACGCGTCACCATCATATAGTGTTACGCCCCAACGAATAGTTCGTCTGAGGACGAAAAGGAGAGCTTCTACAATCTCTTAAGCGCCGTCTTCAACAAAACACCAAATGGAGACATTGTCATAGTGATGGGGGATTTCAATGCCAAGTTCGGCAGCGACAACGAAGGGCTCAAACATGTAATCGGGAACCATGGACTAGGCAACCGCAATGACAACGGCGAAAAGTTTGTGGATTTCTGCAATGGCAACCGCCTTGTGATAGGTGGCACCATGTTTGAGCACAAGACCTGCCACAAAGTCAGCTGGGTTTCCAATGACAGGCAAGCAACCTCCAACCAAATTGACCATTTTGCAATCAGCCACCGCTTTAGAAGTAGTCTCCTGGACGTCCGAAACAGGCGAGGGGCAGATGTGGGGATAGTACGTGATCACCATCTTATGATAGCTACTCTCCAACTACGCACTGCTGCAGTTCGAAGACACGACAACACAAGAATGCCCAGGTTCAACATCGATAGACTTAGTGATCCCTCAGTGCGCCAACAATTAAGGGAACACTTTTCGCAAGGTGTGGAAGCAATCAGCAGCTCAATGCCCGCAACCATCCAAGACCATTGGTGTGCTGTGAAAAATGTTTTTACATCTGGTGCTGAAAGAATTGTCGGTCGATCGCAGGGAAGACATAGGGCGTGGCTTTCCGAGGATACCTGGAGACAGATTGACGAACGAAAACAGCTGAAAGCTCGCGTTGCAGCTTTCCCAGCAGCAGGGAGAAGCGAGCTAGAGTCCTTATATCGCATGAAGATGAGAGAAGTTCAGCGTAGCGTGCGACGTGACAAGCGCAACTACATCAACGCGCTGGCTACAAAAGCAGAAGAAGCTGCACGGAGGTGCGACAGCAGGACCGTCTACAGAATCACGAAAGAGCTGACAGGTGATCGCAGCTCCAGCCAACACCCAGTGAAAAGCCTAGACGGCTCCTTGCTCATTTCGGATGAGGACCAGCTCAAGAGATGGAAAGAGCATTTTGCTACGGTTTTGAACCGTGTATTCGCTAGCGATATGCTCCCAAATCAGACTGAGATGCCCGAGGTGAGAAGTTCCCGAATACGCACCACGACTCCCAGTAAAGATGAGATCATTACCGCGATCAAGGCACTCAAAACCAACAAGGCGGTAGGACTTGACGGTATTCCAGCAGAGCTCTTACGAGCAGCGCCAGCAACATCGGCTGAGCTTCTGCTTCCACTTATAGATAGAGCTTGGGAAGCTGAGAGCTTTCCTAACGAGTGGAAAAAGGGAATGATCGTCAAGCTTCCTAAGAAAGGAAATTTAATGGAGTGCGGAAACTGGAGGGGTATCTGCGTGCTGCCTGCTGTAGCTAAGATAATAGCTAAAATCATCCTTGAGCGAATCAAACAACATCCCGAAGACACACTCGATGCCGAACAAGAGGTTTCCGCACTGGATCCTCCTGTGCCGACCACATCAACACCCTGCGGATTATCATCGAACAGTGTGTTGAATATCGATCGCCACTGCACCTGCTGTTCATCGATTTTGAGAAGGCGTTTGATAGTGTCAACAGAGAGTTTATTTGGCGTGCCTTACGCAGGAGAGGTATTCCCGATAAATTAATTGCTATTATCAAAGCTACATATGAAGATTCCAGATGTCACGTTCTGCACAGGGGAAGGTTGTCTGAGGAATTTGAGATCCAAAGTGGGGTAAGACAAGGCTGTATCCTTTCACCAATATTATTCCTATTGGTGATTAGAGATGTGCTTCATGCAGCTTTGTCGACGGGAAACGTAGGAATTCCATGGACTCTTACATCTCAACTGAAACATCTTGACTACGCAGACGATGTATGCTTACTCTCCCACAGAATTATGGACCTCCACCAAATGACAGCAGATGTGAAGAGGGAGGCAGGCGTCGTCGGGCTGAAAATTAATACGGCAAAAACTAAAATTATCAGCCTTGGAACAAACGCATCGGCTCAAATATGCATTGCTGGACAACCGGTAGAGAGAGTAGAGGATTTCCAGTATCTTGGGAGTATTGTCCCGATCGATGGATATAGCCAACAGGATCGCCAAAGCAAAGTCCGCGTTCGGGATGTTGTCCAAAATATGGCGAAGCAATGCAATCAGTTTGAGCACCAAAATAAGACTGTTCCGCTCCAACGTTGAATCAGTGCTGCTGTATGGTTGCAGCACGTGGAGAGTGACCACTACTATCACCAGAAAGCTGCAAACGTTCGTTAATAGGTGTCTGCGCAATATCTTAAGGATTTTCAGGCCCAATCGTATCTCTAACGAATACCTTTACGAGAGAACGGGTCAGGAACCAATAGGCGCAACCATCCAACGGCGGAAGTGGCAGTGGATTGGTCACACGTTCCGAAAGGGTGACAGTTCCATAGCGAACCATGCTATGCAATGGAACCCTCTAACTCAGGATGGCAGAAGACCTGGCGGTCCGAGGAGAACATGGCGCAGAACAGTCGAGAAGGAGGCACGGCAGTTAGGGAAAAGTTGGGGAGAACTCAGACACATTGCCAGAAACCGTACACGGTGGCGCGTAGGCGTAGTAGAGGCCCTAGGACCCACAAGGGGATACAGGACATAAGAAGAAGAAGATGTCCTGACGAACATTGGAAATTCCTTACCGACCTGTGATCCGAATACGTCAAAGCAGCTCGCGCAAGGTATTGACTAAGTTTAACTTAACTGGAACTATGGACGCCACCGTTGACTCCGTCTAGGGAATTCGTCCGCTGCCGCCTAATCATGTGAGTATGTTCACTTTATTTTACCCGACTTAACGGAAAAAAACAATAAAAAAAATAAAATAATTTTTTCTTTCTGCACATCTATGGCACAGTACCTTTCGAATGATATAGGTTTCATCCCCCTTCTTTTATAATTAATACTAAAAAACCGTACGATACATTTCGTGTTCACAAATTAATATACATATAAGATATGCAGCGAAAGTAACATCATAATTTTTTGGTATAGAGATATTGTATCTTTTCGAAGAAGAGAAATGAAATATGTGCTTGTAGTGAAGGAATATTTTGAAAAAATATAAAAAAAAAAAAAATTGACGCAAACGCTCTTTAAGTGCCTGTGCCTAGCTTATGCAACCGCTCGATTTGTGTGCGTTATATTTTTTCACACGAATGGAAGGCACCTACAGTTTAGTGCCGTATCCGAAGGGTAATTAGTTTTAAGAAGCCTTTCCGTGACAACAATACTCTCGGATGTTTGCCAGGCGTTCGCGAGAGGTGGGACCGTGAAAAATCTTTTTGGTGTTTTCTGGTATTCGAACATATAACCTCACGCGCAGTGGTTTGGCACACTAACCACTTACGTCACGGCGCCCACAGAATGAGAATATAAGAAAGAATAATAGAATCCTCGAGAACGCAAAACACAATAAGGGGCACGACTAGGTCCTATGTATGTACATACATACACTCCCGACAACTTGTCGAGGCAGCCCCCCTGATTTCGGTGTTTCTCGATAATTTTGTTCCCTATGTGCTACAAATATTGCTGTTAAGTAATCATTACCAATTTTTAAGAAAATTCGATTCACCATAAATCATTTTTTGCCTTAATTTTCTGCAATTTGTCGCTAAATGGCCGCAACAAGTGGTTGAGACAGGTTTGGGTTTTTTTTTAAATAGGAACAAAATTGGGAGTTTTATTACAATGGTTTTATTTTTAAAAGTAATGAGTACTTCCTCCCTCATTACTTACAACCTCTAACATTCTTAATGGAAAAGATTTAAACATTTTTTTAAATCATTTTCGTGGGATTTTGTCCCTTTCATTTTCAATGACGTCTTCAAGCTCTCCTGCGTTATTGAATTGTCGTCCGCCTTGGTAGGCAGGTCTGGAGAGATGTCCCCATACACTTCTAATTATATTGAGGTCTAGAGACAATACTAGCCAATCAAGAACAAAAACGTTGTTACGGTCGCAGGATGAAATGTTCGCCGAATTTTTCTTAGTTATGACGCACAATCTCCTCGTCTAAGCTCTTAAAGTAGTCTTCAGTTTTCATCCCGCCGCTTACGAAGCGGATATTAGTCTTATTTTAGTATGATATTCCTGCCCAAATCATGACTCCACCCCTGTCTCTTAAAAACAGCTCGTCCTTCCTCAAATCATGAAAATAATAATGAAATCCATCAGGTCCATCAAGGCAAAAGCGTTTCTCATCGGTGAAGATGAGAGTTCTTTTACGTCTTTTCCATCTTAAATGATTTCGTTTCGATGACGTTGAAGTAGAGCAGATTTTTTTTTTTTCAAACGCTTTCTTTGAAGATGTTCCGTTTCAGCTAACACACGCTTACAAATCCTTAGTTTTCTGTCCACATTACAAATCCCTGCTGATACCTCGATTTCCCTTGTTGTTGTTGTCGTAGAATTTGACGCTTCTCTTAGTAGGGCCGCCGATCTGCTGGCGTCAAGCTGTATTTTCGTCCAGGTAAGTATCTTTTCTCGTAGTTTTCTGGATCCTTTAAAAAGTTTGAAACAACTGTACAACTGCCGCTCAAAAGTTTTGCAATTTTCTTGCATTTTTTTAATGTTTTGGATCTCCGTTTGGTTTAACATCTTCCGACCCCATTTGTAACTTTTTTACTTCTAAGACGTAAACCTAACTACTAACAACTCACACTGCGAATGGAATCCGCAATTGAAATTCGAAAGTATATATAACATGTCTCAACCACTTGTCGCGGGTAATCAGGGACAAATTGCAAATTCCAAGAAAATTAAGGGAAAGAAAGGATTTATGGTGATTAGAATTTTTTTTAAAATTTGTAATGATTACCTACCTCAATATTTGGAGCACATACGGAACAAAATTATCGAGAAACGCCGAAATCAGGGGGGTGTCTTAACCAGCTGTCGAGGAGTGTATGTACTTGTACCTACTGTATTGCGTTTGCTTGGAAATTGATTTTACCTTAAATTTGTAAGTACAATTTTTACGTTTTTCCGAAACTTGGTGTATCATTTAATTCTACATGTCATATTTTGTGCAGATATTCATTTTGAACCGAATTGGCGTAGATAAGATTAAATTTTGCGAACCTTTTTTTAAACCGATTTTCTCCTAAATCAACTCTAAGTAAAATACCTACTGTTCATTTTAGGGTTAGAGTGAAAATTCTGATTTCGCCTCGAATTGTAACCCAGCATTTGATTTGATTTAAGGACGGTGCACCTTGAAATCGTAAAATGCTTGTCTTCGCACGCCAAGTGGAGAAGAACTTAATATTTTTTAAACGGCTTTTAAGCTATTTTGTTCAAAGCAGATGTCTGCAAAAAGAGAAAATATATTTTACTATGATGAAGATTTTCACTTATACTACTGTATAAGTAATCTTGATCGAACATTATGAAGGAGAAAAATTACCACCGGAATCGGGTGATACTTAGGTACTTACTGTCGCAGTAAGCGACATGCATAGTGTGTATGTACTCGTATCTAGATGGTAGTTATGTGAAATAAAATCTTTATAGTTTCTATGCCGACTGTGAAAAACCAACTTTATATCAAAATTTCACTTATCTAGTCATCAAAAAGATTTTTTTTTAAACCAAAAATATTTATGTCACAAAATGTAACAGCAGGGTGTGTATCTGTTAGAATCATTATTCAAGTGTTTCTCCCATTTCGGACAGTTGCTGAAGGGACAGAAAAACTTATTATTCATCAATTGTACTTTGTGTCTAGCACATCAAGAAGAGCAAAGTTTTTATGTGACTTCCTTCGTTGTCCCGCCACACTGTCATTTGTTCCGCTCCTATTTCGTTCATTTTTACCATCCGTACACTCTGTCAACCAGACAACAGAACCCAATGAAGTGAATATATATCTACTTGATGGCGTCTAACCAAAAATAAAAAGAAATCTCCGTTCCAGAATAATTTAACAAAAGTGCACTCGCTCACAATAAATGAAAGCATTTGTATGTGGCTTGAGCCATAAATAAGTTTGGAAAATGGGACTGAAGTGCAAGATAAATGAACTTTTGTCCAAGAGTTGAAATGACCAGCAGACAGATGCCCTGAGGGAATTCTTGCATACTTGTATAAGTGGTTAAGTTATGTGTATCAAGTTCCTGCCAGACAACCAAAGACACAACATTTATTTTATTTTTTTCCTCTCTCTGTCTTTCAAATAATATTTCTTTTATTCATTTGTTTAAAGTTTAATGATTTGCTATAATAAACAGTAAGATAGTGGAGAGTATAAAATAGTTCATAATAATTAAACAAAGCTACGTGAGTTGCATTTGATTTGTAAAAGATAAAAAAAATTAAATATTGACAAGAAATAACTAAATGAAAACCAAAACCATATGCTTAAGTAATTATGACATAAATTGTTTTTAGTTCACTTTTAAATCTTGAAGTGGTGTCTATCCTTCTAATACCGAGGAGGAAGAAAATCTAATTTATTCATAAAGACAGACAGGCTGATTAGTAAGTAGAATATCTGAAAGAAAACTTAGTGCAGAACTGGAGAAAATTATCGAAAGTCATGTTGTACAGGTACTTAGCGCAATTTGAGAGTAGGTCGCAATTCAAAGACATAACGTATAATACTGTTAAAAGCAACAATTAGTTTTCTTTTGGAGATGCAGCTGCAGTTGTTAAATATTTCAGAACCGTAAATAAGTATAGGTATTGTGGCACCACTGTAAAAGCTTTAGGAGAAAAAGGAATAAGAAAGAAAAAAGACGACATTGCTATAACGATCGTCAAAGAGGAAACACCTCATTCAGAAGTATACCTAAATTGTTTGTAATTCAAATTATATTCCTTTTAAATAAACACATACATATATATATAGTGAAGTGTTGTTGTTCTTCATTTTACACATATTGTTAAAAGCCATCCCTTACAGTATAGCCAGAGTTTTAGTGAGTAAGGTTCTCCTTTTAATTGAGGTGAAAAAGTGGCTCACAGCATACGGAGTACACCGTAAGTCTTCCCCACGGCCAGATTGACGTGATTGGCCCAGGTTAAATATCAATGGAAGATCACACCGAGGTTTTTGACTGATTCAACATACTCAAAAGTCCATAATGATGGAGGGAAAGTATGACAGATCTAAAGGCGTTTTTGAGATGACAATGCACTTCAATTTCTTAAGATTTAAAAGAACACCATTGGGCCATGTTTGCCCATTTGGGCGTGGATTACTACGCATAAAAAAAAAAAAAACTATCACGTAGATGCCTGGAGCAACAACTTTTAGGCAGACACCTGGGGCTAAGTCTATTAGAGAACAGTTTTGTGCCGGCCAACAGTGAGTAAGCGGTCCAACCTTAAATATATACAGTCAACTCCGCTTATTTGAACTACGCTTTACTGAAAAAATCGGTTAACTGAAACACAAAATTTGACACGGAGCATTTTTTCACAATCTTCATACAAATTACTCCGCTAGCTAAAATCCGCTTAACTTAAAAACCTGGTTAACTGAAAAAACTTTTACAACAGAAATTATTAATTTATACTCAAACTACTCCGCATAACTGAAATCTAATAACTGAATGCGCCCATCCCTAAAATCGTTTCGTTTTTCCTTTCTTTAGCGGGAAAACCAAATTTTCCACCAAATCTATCTTTCAGTTTTGACACCACAATATCACTTCGTAGTCGGCTTTGGCGAAAAAAATTATCTTAAATGTTTTTTTTTTTTAATAAATTATTGACATTATTAAAAATGATGTTGGTATTTTTTTAGATTTTCAGGTTGGATAAGTGAAATTGTTTTTCACTTGTCCGAATTCCGGTTAAATGAAATTTTTTTTTCAGCTATCCGAAGTTCGCTTAAGAGAAAATACCGCTTAAGTGAAAAAATAATTGTGGCAAATTGGTATTTCAGTTAAGCGGAGAAGACTGCATATCAACACTTCAGTACTAAAGTACTATAATACTATAGTCCAATTTCGGGGTCCAATTTTGATCAAACTTCAGAGGAAGACTCTCGAGCCAATATCGAATATTGCCTAAAAAATTGAGCTCAATCAGTTTCGGAATACATAGCATACAAACATAGTTACACACATTTGTTCCCATGGAAAAAAGCACTTTAAGTTTTTCCCGAACTTTTCAATTTTCTGGATAAGTTTTCCGATTTTTTTTTCCGTAAAACCTTACTCGGACTATTACGAACAAAAACAAATGAGTCAAATTGCACCAGCCGAACAGCATTTCATTTTTATTTATATATAATAAAATATAGTTTAGAACGACGACTTTAACGACTTTTAAATGAACAGTTTCCCCGGCTATACTTTCAAAGAGCTTCCACTAACTGTGAAGAAATACCCGACATTACAGTCGAACAAGTTAGTGAGGCGGTCAAATACTCAAAAAAATTAAAAGCGGTGGGGCCAGACGAGATGCCCTCTGAGTTCTGGAAAAAAACGGGAGACATCGGGTTCAGATGGCTCAGAATTCTCATCTCCAAATTTATGAGAGGTGATCCAATGCCCAATCAATGGAAGGGAAGTTGCCTTCTTCCTGTGTACAAAGGGATGGATGATACGCGAAACTATGATAACTACCGTTCGATCAAGATGGTATTAATTAGGTGGCCGACTGCGAAAAATAATACGGCTATATGATGATCAGTGGGGGTTTGTCGCTGGTTAATCAACCGCAGATGCAATCCAAAGTATAAGAATCATAATGGAAAAACATCGTGATTCCTTAAAGGATTTGCATCGGCAGACAACCACGAGATCTGATATGGGAGGCGCTAAGACATCCAGGGGTTCTACAAACCTATGTACAGATGATCATGGAAATGTCCCGCTGAAGTAACCGAAGAGTTCCCAATCAAAGTCGGGATGTACCAGGGAAGCGTCTTAAGCCCATTGCTCTTTATTACAGTCCTTGATTATCTGCTTGAAGGTAAAGTGATGGACCCCAAGGTACATACATCAATTATTCTTTGCTGTCGATGGAGCCATCATAAGTGAGGATCCTACATCCCTGCAACGAGCAATTGATGTGTTGGTGGACGTTTTGGAGGGAAATGGATATCGCATTAGTTCATAAAAAACAGAGTACTTGTGCTGCCGCTTCTCTGATCCACTCAAACATATTCCAGACATTTATTTGAATGGAACAGTGCTTTCCAAGTAAGAAAAATTCAAATATCTGGGAGCTATGATCAATAGAAAAACAACCTGTGGCAACCAAGTGGCGAGAAAACTCCGCTATTTTCTGTGACAGAAAAATGCCACCTAAGTTGAAAGGAAGGCTGTACACCACAGTTGTGAGTCCAGCCCTCACATACGGTTCACAATTTTGGACGATGTAGAAAAAGTATGAGGGTAAATTAAAGGCAGCGGAGATGAAGATGCTTCGCATGACAGCAGAAGTGACAAAGCTTGATCGAATAAAAAGTTCGAAGATCCGTGGAAGCATTCACGCCAAGGAAACCATCTTACGAAACATAGAGCGCGACCGGCTTAGTTGGTATTGCCACGTTCAAAGAAAAGATCATTTGAACCCTGTTAAAAATGCAATATCAACGAATGTTCGAAAGACATCGCGAGGCATGGGCGGCATGCCTATAAACGCCTGGATCACACAAATGCAACGACACCAGCATATGATTGGCCTCAGTAACCCAGTGATCCAGAGGCCTGCCAATGTTTTCTGAGGCCAAATAGGCGAATCCCACGGGCGGGTCAGTAGAAATGCAATGAAGTGTGAGGGTTATGATCTCTTGTTTTCGGATCATAACCTCACCGAAATAGGAAGAAGGAAGGTACTGTCCTCGAATCTATATTAGGGAACACTGGTATACTTGTATCATGAACTGAACTTTGCTGTCAATTCAAATTTAAACTAACTTTGAATATTTCTATTGTAGTACGCGGGTCCACAGTGGCATCTTTGTGCTTACGGGTTTTTCCTTTCAGTATAAAATGTGGCCACAAAACATTTTGCCAGAACAACGCTAGTATTCAGACAGTTAAAAAAGCAGTAAGGGTTAAGATTATACCTACATATTGAAGCGCGCACATGCCAATATTAGGGATATGAAAGTTAAACAGTCCACAGTAACTTATACCTGTCCTTATAATGTTCTCCATATTTTAATTTAGTACATCAACCTACCAAGTTTATGAAAAGTAGTGATGATAGTAGTTAATCACTAAAGTGAATATTTCGTTTCGATGACATTTTTAAGTAGGGGTCAGACTGTGATTGCGGTCACTGCTAGTGATTACTCAGTTCTTCTAACTGAGCAAGAAACAGTCATGATTGCTCTGTAGCATAACTGCTCCACTGATCACGTGTGATTGACTACTTCACACACTACGTGCTCATTGCATACAGAAACATGAATCTACCAAGCCGTAGTTTACATGTAACGCAATCGTCTCCTTTACTCTTGTTCAAATCATATTTATTCTCAGCTGTGATGAAAAATTTCAAGAATTTCGTCCCTTGATGTCCACTTCCTTACATTTATGTTGCCTTTGTCCTTCTTACTTACTACTTACTTAGGTGGCGCTACAGTTCGGGGTGAACCTGGGCCTCAACCAACAAGCCTCTCCATTTAGCTCGGTCTTTAGCTAATTGCCTCCAGTTGTGCACTCCAAGTTGGTCGAGGTCCCCTTGAACTTGTGCGCGCCACCTACGGCGATGATTCCCTCTACTGCGTCGTCCCTCGGGGTTAGATTCGAAGACTCTGCGGGCCGGAGCATTGGTGTCCATTCGCTCTACATGTCCTAGCCATCTCAGACGTCCAATACGCAGTTTTTTGACTGTACAGCTCGTATAGTTCGTGATTGAATCTTCTCCTCCAAAACCCGTCAACGCAAACGGGACCGAACATTTTACGAAGAATTTTTCTCTCGAAGCGACCAAGGATATCTTCATCCTCTTTTAATAAAGTCCATGTTTCAGCGCCGTAAAGCAGGACTGGGATGATCAAAGTCTTATATAGAGTCTCCTTAGTTGTTCGAGATAGGGCTTTACTGTTGAATGCCTTATAAGCCCAAAAAAACAGCGATTGCCAAGAGTTATTCTTCGCTTGATTTCTGCACTGATTTTGTTTGTAGAATTTATAGCAGAGCCAAGGTAGACAAAGTCCCTTACTACCTCGAAGTTATAGCTGCCCACGGTGACGTTTTGTCCAATTCGTCGGTGTTGGTTTTCCCTTCTAGTTGACAGCATATACGTGGTTTTGCCCTCGTTTATCGCTAAACCCATTTTGGCCGCTTCCGCCTCAATGCTTGCAAACGCACCAGTGACAGCCCGCTGAGTTCTTCCGATATTGTCTATATCGTCGGCGTATGCAAGTAGTTGTACAGACTTGTAATAGATTGTGCCTCCGGTGTTGGCTTGTGAGTTCCGCACAATCCGTTCAAGTACAACATTGAAGAAGTCACATGACAGCGCGTCACCTTGTCTAAAGCCTTTTTTGACATGAAAGGTCTCGGTGAGGTCATTACCGACCTTGATAGACCAGCGAGCGTTCTCCATCGTCAGCTTGCACAGACGGACAAGTTTGGCAGGGATGTCAAAATTAGACATGGCTCTATAAAGCTCTTCTCTATAGATGCTGTCATAGGCGGCCTTGAAATCGATAAAGAGGTGGTGAGTATCGATTTGGAATTCTTGGGTTTTCTCCAGGATCTGCCGAAGTGTGAAGATTTGATCCATGGTGGACTTTCCTGGCCTGAAACCGCTCTGATAGGGTCCAATCAGGCTGTTGATAAACGGTTTCAGGCGTTCACACAATATCGCAGAAAAGATCTTGTATGCGATGTTGAGGAGACTGATGCCTCTATAATTGGTGCAGTTGAGGGGGTCTCCTTTCTTGCGGATCGGGCAAACGATGCTAAGGTTCCATTCATCAGGCATACACTCGTCTGACCAAATCTTAGAGATGATTTGGTGTATGCACTCTACCAATTCATCACCAGCTGCCTTGAAAAGTTCGGTCGGCAAGCCGTCAGGTTCAGCAGCCTTGGTGGATTTCAGTTTGGATATTGCTATCCTCACTTCGTTTTGGTACGGTGGAAATTTTGACTATCATCGTCTATGTTGAATGGTTCATTCTGCCTGACAGCGGGATGTTGGTCTGCGTCGCCGTTATACAGTCTGCAGAAGTAGTTTTTCCATATCCTTAGCACTACTGTGATTCTACTACGAGGTTTCCATTTTCATCTCTACAGGTTTCTGTACGGGTATTGCTTCTCTGACACGTTTTTTTTTTACCTTTTGGTAAAACTTCCGTACATTGTTCCTGGAGTATAGACCCTCGATATTCTCAAACGCGCGCTTCTCATGCTCTTTCTTCTTCTTTTGGAGAAGCCGATGTTCTTCCCGTCTCTTTTGCTCGTAGAGCTCTTTCTTTGCAGCGCCGCTTTGTATGACTCTTGTTTTGCTGCATGCACTCGCCGGCATTCTTCATCAAACCAGGGGTTTTGCGGTGGTGGGCGAGCGAGACCCAGCACATCAGTCGCGGCGTTTCTGATGGCATGTTGGCAGTGTTGCCACTGGTCTTCGGTACTTGATGCTGGCGGTAAAGGGGTGGTTGAGAGATTTCGGGATACGCGTTCAGCGAAGAGTCTGGCGGTCTCTTGCGATTGTAGCTTTTCGACGTTAAATTTTCTCACAGTAATTCTTCTTTGTTGCGCAGATTGGGATATCCGCATTCGTACCTTGGCTACAACAAGATAATGATCCGAGTCTATGTTGGATCCGAGTCCGCTCGGAAGGTCCGGACATCCAGAATACTGGAGGCATGCCTTGCGTCGATCGCAATATGATCAATTTGGTTGATCGTTACATGATCATTGGATCGCCATGTCTGCCTATGAATAGGCAGCACCATGTGCTTGCTATGGTGACATTTCTCTCCACAGCGAAATCAATTAGCCTTAGTCCGTTATCAGACGTGGTGTCGTGTAGGCTATGCTTACCGACTGCCCTACCAAAGACGTCCTCCTTTCCTATTTTGGCGTTAAAATCGCCCAATACGATTTTAACGTCGTATTTAGGACATTGCTCGTATGTTTTGTCGAGGAGCTCGTAGAAACACTCTTTGGTGGCAGGGTCCTTTTCTTCTGTGGGGGCATGAACACATATTAGGCTTATGTTAGCGAATTTAGCCTTGATCCGGATAGTCATAATACGCTCGCTTACGTGTCGGAAGCTTAAGACTTCTTGCCTAAGTCTGCCGCCTATGACAAATCCGCATCCGAATAAGCGTTGCCTGTTGCCTCTTTAGCAATCACCGTAGTAGATGTCACAGTTTTTCATCCTCTTTTTGCCCGGCCTATCCCATCGCACTTCCTGGATGGCGGTAATATCTGCTTTATAGCAGTCTAGGGCCTCTGTTAGTTGTTCGGCTGCACGTGGTCTGTAAAGGGACAGAACATTCCACGTACAGATCCGAAGGTCGTTGTCCTTATTTCGTTTGCTGGGGTCGTCATTAGTTGAGTCATCCTTATCCGAGGCTTTTGGTTGTTTCGGAACCATGCGGTTTTTTTACGTGGTAAGGAAGTTACCCCGACGGCACAATCCCCAACCTGGACGGCCAGTTCCTTAATTATTCCCCTAGGACGAGGGGCCGGGTACACCGGTGCCAGTAGTCCACTACGGGAGTATGAGCGCTGCCGTTGGCCCATTAGTTGCTCCTCCGCCACCATCTCTATTCCCATGTCCTGACCAACATTGGAAATTCCTTACCGACCTGTGATCCGAATACGTCGAAGCAGCTCGCACAAGGTATTCACTAAGTTCAACCTAACTGAAACTATAGACGCCACCGTTGACTCTGTCTAGGGAATTCGTCCGCTGCCGCCTGGAACAGGAAGAAGTGCTCTAGTGAGAAAAGCACTCTTCGCCCCCTCTCTCATCTGTTGCCACCAAGAATCCGCCAAACGGGGTTGGTTACCCATTTCTTGGATTAAGGTACTAGGCACCCGGCTGTCACCGCGTGGAGGTTGAGAGTGGGAGTTGGTAGGCCTCAGCTGAGTGAAAACGCTTGTATTTTCATATGATCGCATGCACTACCATTTGACCAGCCTTCGTCCTTCGCTTACTTACATTTGTGGTGCTTGAGCTTGACTGTTTATTGATTGTCACTTGCGATTTGCTTGTTTTGAACAGAGTAAATGCTAATTACCATCTTAAGATTGGTTGAATCACTGTTAGTCTTAACTATGATCACTGCTCACTGAAAATCACTCTGCAGGCCATCTTTATTTTTAATTGCCCAGCAATAAAAATTGCGATTACAGTGCGAAGTGAATTATATAACTAACTCTTTCATGTCCCTCCAACATATCCACGTATGTACAATGTACAATATAGATATGCATAGTAGATTCTTCCAATATGCTCTTGATAGCATGTCACTCAGATTAATCGTTTGAGTTTTGTGAATCAATATTTGAGACAGCCACAGGGTTGTAAATTTATCCATCATAATCGACTTCCTTTTTGTGGGCAAAACTGCGTAGCAACACATGACATGTTGACGGTTTTCTTATATTTGGTATCAACACAGCTTCACCACAGAAGGTTAGCAATAACAGAAATGCGCTAGCTTAGTTAAAAGGCTATATGCACCACACACACACACACACACACACAAGTGGGTTTAACAAATTTTGAAAAAAAATTCAAATTCAAAGACATTATTTTCGTATCCTACAACCTTCAAACTGTGCATCCTGAAATTGACGAAGTTAAGGCCATTTAACCTATAGGGATACTTAAAACATGGCAAATTTAGCGTTCTTCTTATACAATGTTTTTAAATTTTTTTTAGAATCTAATGAGTATATCTCAAAGTATATAGTACTTTCATGGCGTGAGCGGAGGTTACCCCGGCAGGCTATTTTTTATACTTTTTGATAATATTTCTAGACAATGTACTTGAAGTATATGCTTTGAGATGCACTCATTGAATTAAAAAAAATAAAAATCTATATAAATAAAAATGAAATGCTGTTCGTTGGTCATCGCATCCCTTGAGAACGGCTGGACCGATTTGGCTGATTTTCTTTTAGAATGTTCGTAATAGTCCGAGTAAGGCCTTTGCTGAAAGAAAAATTGGAAAAGTTGCCCGGAAAATTTCAAAATTCGGGAAAAAATGAAAGCGCTTTTTTCCAGCGTTTGTACGCTATGGACACCGAAACCACTAGACCGATTGAGCTCAAATTTTCAGGCAATCTTCGGTATTAACCCGAGAGTGTTCCTGTAAAGTTTAGTTAAAATCGGTGTACTGCTTTAGTATTATCACACTTTAATACTAAAAAAATATATATTTTGTTAGTCGCAGCAAAGTACGCCGGGTACCATCGGTCCAGCAGCTTGCCCACTACTTAAGTATTATAGCACTTTAGTACCAAAAATATTTTGATATATGTATTTAAGGTTGGACCACTTACCTACTGTTGGCCGGCATAAAACTGTTCTCTAATAGGCTTAGCCCCAAGAGCCTGTCTGACAGTTGTTTTTTTTTTTTTTTTGTTAGGCACAGCAACACTCGCCGGGTACCCGCTAGTGTATAATAAAAATACGAAAAATGTACCCTATTTTAACTACCTCTAGGTTTATGTAGCCCCTTAAGAACTAAGCGTTTGGGTTTTTTCCAATCCCATTACGTACCATATATGCATTGTGAAATAGCACTGTCATCGACCCAAATTAATTAAGTCTAAATTTTGTAAGTGTACTTTTAGAAAATCTCTTGAATTTGGTAGCATTGCCCTTTATTCCGAAAGTGTCGAAAAAAAACGACGAATTTGTGGGTTGGTTCATTAAATCATTTTACTTTCTCTAGTTCCTGAGGCAGGATTCGATTCTTCACGTATGAAAGTTTAGAGATTATAATTAGGCCAAAGAAAATGTATTAAGAATTTATTTAACAGAAAATAAAATCGTCATTCATTGGAACACTGTTTGGTTTCTCTTTGTTTTGAAGAAATAAAAGAGCTTCTTCTGTGGACTTCGTTGGTGGCTATATTTGTTCCCGTAAGCTAAATCAACTCAGCAACAGCACGACCTGGTTAATTATTGCAAAAATACCAGCGTAATACACACAATGTTACATTAAGGTAGCACATTTAGAAGTCGTGATACAAAAATGGAATAGAAATAGTCCACTACAACGATATAATTCCATTTTGATGAATCGCATCAAAGTGTATGTATGTAACTTACATATGTATGTATCTTTCAATATCCTGAAATGCATACCTACTACGTTCAAACTTCGATATGTATTTTAGTATTACAAAACTTTTCGTCAGTTTGCCATTTTCTTATTCCCCATTCACTCATCGCAAAGCCATTCATACTTACTTAAATACAAACTTAATCTTCATTAAGTGAATTTGAATACACTGAAATTGCACTTCGGATGGTCTTATATTTGCAGAAATGCTCATAGTTTCAATAGTTCTTTACATTACTGCCACAAAACAAACAAGGTTTTTTATTAACTACTAATTATAAAATGTAACTTATACACCGAGAAACAGTTTCGTTCACTTTACCCATCAGTCGGAGAAACTTTTCTACTATTTGTTTAGCTTCCTTATGTATGTTCTTATACAACGCAATAGATGCTACCCGCAACGTTCATTCAAAGCCAACCCGACTACGAGTATCTCAAAAGTACAAGCAGCATTTGATGTCATAACGGCTTTCTCTTTTGCTAGTAATCGTACTCTCAGAACTCGTTTGTGTGTTTAAAAAAGAAGAGTGAATAATTAGCAATAAACATCCAGGTGCAGTGGACAAAACAAGCAAGCACTGTGCATTAATTGCTAATTATATGAACTTTATATTTCCTTTCGTCTTTTTTTTTAAATATGGGTTTTGATGAACGGCAGGACTAATTAAAGTAGTCGCATTCATTTCAAGTAGCAACAATTTATAGACTTAAATTTCACAGAAAGTACTAAAAACAATTAAATTGTTTGACAAAATTTAAATTCTTGTAGTATCTACTCCTGATGGAACACATTTAATGTCTTTTCGACCATGCAATATTCTTCTTCTAACAATGGACGACGACGACAAGTAGTCAACAATGGCTGAAGCATATCACTAACAAACTTGAAACTATCTTCCTGAATCATAAATTAAACTCATATCAGTAGAAAGATAAGGGAGATTTATGAATCACAGGGGGAAGGTAAGAACCTATTTCGGCCCACTCAACAATAGCTACGTGTCCAGGGTAGAGTAGGGGATTTGTATGAACCCATTCAAGCCTCATGCTCCTTGCATTTGTGTTAATCTAATTACAACACTCATTTGTTAGTGAAAGTGGAAAATAGTGCCAACGGGAAGGAAGTAAGATACCACCTTGCTGTAAATGGATGCTAAATTTTGCCATGGAACAATGAAAGAAAATTTAAAATACAAATTACGAGTAAGTGTAGAAGCATGCACCCCAAGAGGTGTCCAGAGAAGTTGTAAAGTAAATGGCTAATTTCAGAAACTGAGAAGGAGTTATTATTTCATAGAAATCATTGTTAAAAAAATGTATTGTTTTGCAGTTAGGATATGAACTATGGCCGTAATGATTAAATCTTTCAGGAGCCGTGTTATGACGTGATTAATCACTTGAAGTAAGAATTCAAGTTTAGGTTTCAAACGATATCGCAAGACTGGCGGAGTTGTTGGAGATCTATAGCACCTTCACATAGAAAAACAACAATGTAAAATCAAAAAATATGTATATATAATTTAACGTTTTTCAGCTATTCTGCTTCATAGCTGTTTCGAGTTGTTTCAAAATGATTTTCCTACATAACAAGCGCAAACATTTTTCATTTCGAAATAACAAAAAATTATTTGAATTAAAATGATCCTTATGTCAAAATAAAACGATGATTCCTGTTGAATCATATTGATCCTCATATTAATATAGTTAATTTTGTTGAGCATAATTTTATTTTAACATGTTTGAAGGTTGACTTTAACATGCCCAATTTTATTTTAACAATTACTCAATGGTGATTCAATTTCGTAAGTTCTACATTGTTAAGCTAATCACATTCCATTAAAAACAATTATTTGAACTTTCAATTCAAAATGAAAGCAATTTTAGATCATAATGATAGTACATACATACATACATTTTCAATGGCCCGCTAATCCTTCATGAGGGTCGCGAGGGTAGGATGCTCAGGTGGACTCTCCATCCTTCTCGATCATCCGCCATTGACTCCAACTCACCAGGAGAGATGCCGGACTTGGTCCAACCAACTATTTCTAAGCCTACCGCGGGGTCGCCTACATGCTGCCACGGCCACCATGGCACGTCTTGGAAGCCAGTCGGGGGGCATACGCACTACGTGACCAAACCATCGAAGCATAGATCGTTCCGTTCGGAGAAGTAGCTGCTCAATATTGAGCGCCTCGCGTACTCTGGTGTTGCGCATTCGATCCCTACGAGTTATTCCAGCAAAACCGCGAAGGAACCTTATTTCGGCAGCATGTATCCGCGATCTTATTCTTTCGGTCACTACCCAAATTTCATGACCATAGGTGAGAGTTGGAACATACACCGAGTTAAAAACCGATAGCTTAGCTTGAACACTAAGTTCAGCCTTCCTTACAACAGATTGGCCAAGCTCTCTCAAAATTGATTCAGCCTGACCAATTCTACAGAATAACTCGGCATTGCTCTTCCCATCACTCGTGAACAAGACCCCGATGTACTTAAACTTATCCACCTGCTTCAGAGGAACTCCACTAACATGCAGAGTGCACTGAATGGGTTTTTTGGAAACGACCATTACTTCTGAGTTGTTCACGTTGATCTTCATTCCAGCATAATCACAAACGGCTACAAACCTTTCGAGTGCGCGCTGAAGTTCGGTTTGAGAGGACCCAAGGATGACCAAATCATCCGAAAAGAGCAGATGACTAATCCTTAGGTCTCCCACTTCGAAACATTCCCCGCCACGGCTGCGCTGCAATATCCAATCCATATATACAATGAAGAGGAGAGGTGATAAAATGCACCCCTAACGGAGTCCAACGCCCACAGTGAAAGGTATTGATTTAACACCGTTTATCCGAACACATCTTCTACAGTTTGTATATAAAGACTGAATCGCCCTTAACAGAGAACCATCAATCCCATACTCCTGCAGAACACTCCAGAGTTTGTACATAATAATAGTAATGTACAAAATTATATTGCAATATTATATGATATAATCAACAATTTTAAATTTTGATTCTACAATGGAGTATTTTTTTTTTTTTTTTTTTTATGAAGGTGAAAATCTCGAAAGACACAGTGGGGTTAGCAACCCAAAGTAGTGTGGGACTCTTATCGCACTAAAAACACCTCCTTGATCATGACCAATCAACTAGTGATCGACAAAGATTTTATTTTCAATTTAAATACCGGCTCTCGTAATTGTCAAAAAAGTTCATGGGGCTTGGTTCTTCTTAACCTACGAATATTATTTCGTACATCGTCTATCTCAGGATTGATATGCATCTACAAACGCTCGTTGTGACGCATTGCGTACTTTTTAATTGTATCTGCTACGAGGTCGATCTGCAAATCTCGATGCAAGTCACTATTTCTAATGTACCATGGGGCATTCACTATTCCCCGAAGGACCTTATTTTGAAATGTTTGCAACATTTGAACATTTGTTTTCTTTGTGCAACCCCATAATTGGATACCATATGTTTAAACGGGTTTTAATATCTGATTGTATAATAGGATTTTATTCTCAATGGACAGTTCTGAGTTATATCCTAACAACCAATAAAGTTTTCTGTATCTAATATTTAGATCTTCTACTTTCTTTTTCACATGTTCCTTCCATTTCAGTTTAGCATCCAGATTCATACCGAGATACTTAGCTGTGTTAGAGTAAGGAACTACTTGATTATTAATAACCACGGGAAGATTCGTTATTTTTTTATTTGTAAAATTGATATGGATGGACTTTGACTCATTAAGTTTAATTCGCCATCGCTGCGTCCAATCGCATATCTCGTTAATTGAATTTTGTAGTTTTTCTGTAGCTTTAGCCACACATCCATCTGTTGATAGAAGAGCAGTGTCGTCTGCAAATGTGGCTATCATGGTATCACTCGCATGCGGTATATCATTCGTATGTAATAAATGCAGGGTGGGCACTAGAACACTTTCCTGTGGAACACCTGCTTGTATTTCTTTATGTTCAGAATACGCTGAGCCATAACGAACTCTAAAGAATCTATTACCTATATAAGATTTAAGGATCTCATAGTACTGTCTAGGTAGATCCCTATGAGTATTTTTCTGTGTGTTAATATCGCTATCATCCATGGAATATAGATACTCAAAAAGCAGCGTTACAGATGAAAAGTATTTAGGGATACCTGCTCGTTAACCAATGTGTGGAAGTTCAAGCCCCACCGGGGAACCGAAATCATCAGTCATCCAGGTATAAAAAGAAAATCGAATAACATCGAAGTTTTTTCAAACACTGTACCAAAGAAACTTTCCTGTCTGATAATACAATGGGCCGGAGGGTCTGAGTGGTCAGAGATTTGGATTTCGTTAAAAAAAATGTGAAATGAAGCATTAGCTTCATCAAATCGATAAAAAAAAGAGCATGAAAGCTGGCTCACCCGTCCTTCCTCTCCGTCAACACTTTCTAGCAATTGCTTTCTAGCGATTAATTGGATGAGAATTTATCGTCAAAAGTTAAACAAGGCGCATTGAGCTTCAGATATATAAGAACACACATCTTGGAAGTATCTAGGATACTAGCAGTGATGGATTTATAGTAAAGCACACTAGGCATCGGCATAGGGCATAACCACAAAGGGAGCACCACAAAAAAAGATTACTTTTTTTTCCTAGTTAGAATTATTTCGGCCTAATATTTCTGATTAAAAATTATACGTTCGCACAGGACTTATAGCATTTATGGTCACTTCATTATGGTTTCAGCACTTTTTCTTACTACGCAAAATCAATTTTGACTGTGTTATTAGAGTCACAATAGTGGCTTTGCTTGACATTGAGGAAGCTTTTAACAATGTCAAATCAAAGACATACCAACGCACTTGCAAGTCTGAAAATGGATATTTCGCTCGGAGTGCTGATCAAGCAATTGCTCAGGTGCAGGATTACTAACACACAGCTGGACGGAGCATCTGCCAGAAGACTTGCCTGCTGCTGAACACCCCAAGGTGGAGCATTTCACCATGTCACCTCTTCTGTGGAACCTGATAGTAAATGAGCTACTAATGAGCCTGGATAGGTCAGGTGGTAGAGTGATTGTATATGGTGATGACATTGCTGTTGCTGCCTCTGGAAAGCAAACAGACACTCGTAGTGAAATCCTCCTATATGCTCTCCTCCGGTTCACCAGATGAGCCTCCAAATGTAGACGGGGGGTTAACCCTCATAAAACAGAACTCGTTCTCTTAACGAGAAAATTGAAAGTTTCCCTCATATAATAAAAGGCACCAGTCTCACCTTCACTGGAAATGCAAAATACCTGGGTCTTATTTTGGATAGAACACTAAAGGTAGGAGGTGGGGTGTCCGATATCAGGCCTATACTACTCTATGACGTGATCGTATGGGGGCCTGCTCTTGATAGGGCTATCGACCTCACTCAACTAGCTAATGAAGATGCGGACTAATTAATGAAAATACGGATTACACCCTGCCGAAACTGAGATTTGACCGAAATTTCCGTACGAGTATCCCTGAACGTGATGAATGGGCAACTCTCGCCATGTGGCATGTCGGTGGTAATTCGGTTCACTTCTTTACTGAAGTCTCTAAGACCGAAGGTGTGGTGGGTTTTGGTATTTTCTCCGAAAAGCTCATATTGAGCAGTGCGTTCCGTCTCCTTGATCTTTGCAGCGTTTTTCGGTCGGAAATCAAGGCCATTAGGGAAGCCCTGTTCTGGCTAAAGTGTAATGTACTGGATAAAGTGTAAGTGTAATCTATCAGGGATATTAGTATTTTCACTAACAGTCAAGCGGCAATCAAGTCCCTGGAATCGTGCTCCTTTACTTCAAAGGCCACCTTAAATTGCCGTTTGTCTCTTACGGAGATGACAGAGCAGTTCAATATTCACCTATGCTGGGTGCCAGGCCACAGATACATTCCAGGAAAATGCAGCCCGGACGAACTCGCCATACCGAGTGCAACTCTAAGGAGTTTTTCTAATAAGCAAGCCCTAGGTAGAGGGAACACTCAGTTCAAGGGAGATAGCCTTGTTACTGGTTACGACTCGATCGCAAGGGCGATCAATAGCAGAGTTATCGAAAAATCAACCAACCAATGGATCAGGGCCATGCTGATAAGTCGATTCATTACTTCCTCCTCTGGGGGAGTGTCGGTGTCCATAACTGCAGCCAAAGGCTGTCCTCAAGGAGGAGTTCTTTCCCACCTGTTATGGTCTATGGTCATCGACAACTTGTTAGTAGATCTTCACAGATCAGGCTACACCACCGTCGGTTATGCTGATGACTTTGCGGTTTTTATCAGAGGTAAACACAGCACGACAATTTCCAACGTCATGCAAAGTGCAATATCTCAAGTTGTAGAATGGTGTAACAAAGAAGGACTATCCATAAATCCTAGTAAAACCGTTCTGGTGCCTTTTACAAGGAAGACACAGGTCAACCTTGAACCTATTACAATCAAAGGCACCACACTAGTTTATTCCACCGAGGTCAAATATCTTGGTGTAATTCTTGACAAACGACTTAATTGGAATTCACATATCAAATCCGCCACTGAGCGCGCTACTAGAGCACTGTGGGCCAGTAAACACCTATACGGCAGAACTTGGGGTCTCTCTCCTAAGATGATACATTGGTTGTACATAATGATGGTTAGACCCATTATCACATACGCGGCCATCGTCTGGTGGCCAAAAACTCTCCAGCAGACAACGGCAAACAAGTTGCAGAAGTTACAAAGAATTGCCTGTCTTGGCATTATAGGTGCGATGCGCACCTGCCCTACGACAGCTCTGGAAGCTATTGTTGGGCTTACACCCTTACCAATCTTCATTAGGAAGATGGCTGCTAGATATGCCATCAGGCTGCAGCTAGACCACAAGTATAAACCAGGTGACCTTGTGGAACATTTAAAGATACTCAACTCAATCCCTAAAAGAGACATGTTTTGCACTTTACCAGATATTATGGTCAGGCAACACTGCTTTGGTAGGTTATTCGAGGTTGAAATATTGGACCGCGAAAACTGGTCCAATGGTGCTCCAACACTGGACCCTAGAAGTCTGGTCTGGTTCACCGACGGTTCGGAGATGGATTCTGGAGTTTGAGCTGGGGTTTTTGAACCCAACAGAAAGATTTAGGTACCTATGGGTACGACTCCCACTGTCTTTAAGGCTGAAATCCATGCCATTGAGATTTGCGCCAGACACAATCTCCGCAAGTGGATCAAAGCAAAGCAGCACTTATGGCAGTGTCGTCCAACCAAATGGACTCCAGAATCGTGAAATGCTGCTACGATGCATTACAAGACCTTGCCAAATACAACAGGGTAATACTCGGTTGGGTACCTGGACACCAAGGGATTGTGAGATGAGCTTGCTAGGGCTGGCTCAGAATCTGTGTTCATAGGTCCTGAACCTTTTTGTGGCGTCAATTGGCCGACAGCTACAACGCTGATTGACGAATGGGAAAACAAACTTCGTCTAGACCACTGAACTAGTGGGCCAGGTCAAAGACAATCCAAACGATTAATCAAGCCTTACTTCTATAAGGAAATCCTTAACTTAGATAGGGAAAGCATTAAGAAGCTTGTGAGCTTTCTTACTGGCCATCGCGGCTTGAGATACCACCTTAACAAGATGAACCTGTGCCAAGAGAAGGACTGTCGGTTCTGTTTAGAGGAGGATGAAACTTCCGAACACATTCTTTGTGAATGCCCGGCACTACCTTGGTTATGGAAACGTATTCTCCACAAGGAGATACTTACTTCAGTGGAACTGAAATGCTCCGCTACTAAAGACATACTCACTTTCATAAGAGAGGTAGTACGTCTGTTAGATTAACTCCAACCCGGCGATACAATAGATCTTTCAGGTCGCAGTGTCGTTGCCACGCGAGCATGGGTTGTACAAGAGGAAAAAAAAAAAAGCCCTAGGTATGTCTCTCGCTACATGTAAACATCTCCTAAAGCTGAACGCTACAGATCGGTAAACGGCTCAACGTGTCACATTTCGAGACAGATCTGGCCTAAGCTAGACCACAAACGTAGCGCCGAGTTGGTTAAGCTAAAGCGATCACAGATCAGCTGCGTTATCCGTGTCCTCATTGGACATTGTCTTTTAGGCCAACATGTCAAAAGACTTGGCCTCTTCCCCAACGACTTCTGCAGATACTATAGAGGAGGAGGAGGAAACCATCCTTCACCTCCTATGTACATGTCCAGCCCTATCGCGTAAAAGGGCTCCCTTCCTTGATGACCTTGGCGATTTGAGAACGATTGTAACGATTTCACTTTGAATAAAAAACCAACATAAATATTTGTTTGTGTTACATGAATTTACTGTCATTTTTCTCCTTATTTCATTTATTTATGAATAAATGATTCCACCTATCCTTTGGAAGTGGATTTATCTAACAACAAAAAGAGAAAAACTAGGGCACCGTTCACTATAAAAACTTAGAGCACCAACAAGTTAAATCCGACCCTGGATACCTGCATTCCAGCTGTTTTTAAGAAGAAACTGTGAATTAAAGGAAAACTTCACCTTATGTAGCACGCTTGAAAATTGGACCTAAGCATCTTGATGTAACTAGAATCTAAATCTAACTACATGTCGAATTAGCTAAAGTGGTTTGTTGATTAAGTTCACATCGGGTTGGAGGACCGCTTGAAGTAAATAGTAACAACACTAAACCCTAAATTTCAAAAGGACTGCTAAGAGACCACAGAGATAGCATCTCTAAGCTCACTAGCGGTTTTACCAGACACTGTGTTCGGAAAATACTTCTTCAACCATTTTGCTGGTATAAACTAAACCAACACTACCAAAATAAATGACTTGGTCAAAGGGAGTAAATGCCGGTTTCAGGAGCAGATAAGGGCCGTGATCCCTACTTCATTGTGATATCAAAATAGACCTATGGTATTCTAAGCGCACCTCATAAATGATTACTTCCTCTCTACGAGTATCTATCAAAATAATAACATGATAGTTTTGATAACACACCAAACATGATATTTGCTTTCCAGATTCAATTAACATGCAATTCAGTAGTGCCTTATAACGTGATAGTATCTACCAGTAGTAGTCTCTAGGTTCTATAGACTAAAGTGCGATAACTAAAAGTCGCAACCATATGATCATCTCCTTACCAAGAAATTAAATACGAGTATGTATATGCACAGAAAACAAAAAAACATATTTATTATGTGAGAAACATACATATATCCATTTGGAGCCGTGACCACAATTCAAAATATTTTCATAACAGACGTATAATTTAAATGCAACCTAAAATCCTGTATGCACGTACATATGTATAAATGTATGTATTACTCGCACAATCAGTGCTAATGCACACAGTCAACTTACCACCCTCCATAGTTATCGACAATTATTTTATCGAACCACTCCAACACTCGGTCACCCAGCAGCCGGAACAAAATTAAATAAAATTTACCGCACATTGAACGTGAAAACTGCGGTCTGGATGAAGGCCATAATTGGCCTATAAACGGGTAGTTTAGTCCATTTGCATTGCACAGTCGTTCGCCATTGATATGAAATGATGCAAATAATTTGGCAAGCACTCGCGTTAACCTCAAAAATTATTTGCGACAGGTGTGCATCAAATTTCAACCATTTGATTGTGGGCAAATGCAGACCGTACGTTGCAGTGTATTTGCCATTTTGTGGAGTGTATTCAAAATAATTGAAATAATTAAGCACGTATGACCTAAATTTTTAGATAATTGACGAAGCTTTTGAAAATTGCCAAGTCCTTTTTCGTGAAAACTCTTGAACTCCCTCTGAACTCGGGTTTCTCTGTCACAACACACATAAAAACAAACCTATCTTTCTTCTAACCACAACCAGCTAATAACTCCTAATTATCTTCCCTCATTCCTTTGATTCAGTGCACTATGGTTCTATGAAATATTCCACAGTTCACAGCCAGGACCTAATAACAGACAACACAATCCGCACATTTCCTCGCTATTAGTCAATGCTTCGCAGACAGACGCTTCGATTTGAGGATAAATGTGCACCGATTAATCATATGCCTCATCGTCGTAAATACTACAAAACGTCACCGGTGTGTATCCACCACCATTGGCCATGCCATAAAGCAATACCACTCTGTCCTCTACACGCCCACGCACCTCATTCATTTAAGGTCAAGTCATTGTGCGATTCGTTAGATATTCCACAGACCACTCACTCCACAATGTTCGCAAAAATATTTAAATGAATAGCACACGCCACCACTTTAAATAGTGCTCCTTTAAATACCTACATATGTATGGTATATGTTGTACATGCATACATACGACCATATACTTTTTTTAAATTTTACGAAGGACAACGACAAGCGCCCTTCCGCACATACCCACACACATCCAATTAACAAAATATATCCACAATGTCCCGTCTGCATTGAAAATCCAATCATATGGCATTGTTATCCATATAATTGTCATGGATAGATATGCACTCATTTCACAAATTAAATGCAACCCACGCACCAAAAGCTTTTGTGTGCCTGGGTCCTTCTGTTCTGCATGAAGAGGATAAGCACTCCAGCGGACGACGACATTTGTGCAACTTCAGCTTGTGAATTTCTCTCTTTCATGAAGCGTGCATCCATGAAGCAGGGTGAGTGGGTGGGAATGACTGGTAGACTAAAACTGAATATCCCATTGCAAGGAACCACCGTCTAAAAAGGGATACATATAATATTCTCGTATTATCAAATTTCAATTGCACTATTCTGTATATAATAATATTACAATGAAGCCACAATTTGGATCGCTGAAATGGAAATAGTACAGGATGCGACAGTTGTCCGTATTCTCACGTAAAGTAAACGAATATATGGCAAATTTGATTTTCGGTTTATTGTTGCCTGAAGCGAAAATTTTCAAAGTTAAGGGCAAATCCTACGGTGTCAGCATTAACAGGTAAATTAATTATAAAAGTTATGACCGAATGTAAGGATGGGATTTTATAAGGATTCGATTTTAAACGTGAGCTTAATTTACAATTTGCTGTGATGCTTTGACCAAAAGCGCATTTAGACTGGGACTTTTATGTTGTTGTGGTCTGGGAAATAAGTGGTTATAGGAAAGATTGCTACGATTTTCAGCTTATATTCTATATCCTGATTGGAATGGAAAATTATTTGATTTCATCCAAACGGAGTGGCTTACAGACTATTTCCAACACACAATTTGATGGTATAAATGCATTTTCAAAATGTGTATCGCCTAAGTATGATGACTGAGAATTGTGCACTGATTGTACGAATTCGAATAATTTTTTATTCAAATCGAGTTTAATAATAAGGTTGTTTGCATTGACATACTATATATGGACTGAACCAACTTCGCCTTGGTTCTAACATTAGCACTAGCTTTCTTGGTTCAGAGCGGAAAAAATGGAAACTCACACTTGTTTGAAATCTTGGCAGTCTTGCTATCTTGGCAGTAGGTAAAACGGTCGAAGATACTACCGTAAAACTGCAAGAAGCTTTGGATAGAGTAAGTGAATGGACAAAATCTGTTCATGTTCATGTCCATTTCACTTATAAGAAAATACGTAATTTGCCGATCTTTTCAAACTCGGTTCAAATTCCATTTGCAAACGAGGCTAAGTATCTTGGAATGACACTTGATGCAAAGCTGAAATGGAAAGCGCATGTAAAGAAAAAACGCAAAGAACTAGATAATAAATATAGAGAAATGTATTGGTTACTTGAAAAATATTCCAAGCTTAATTTAGAAAACAAACTGCTTTTCTATAAGCAAGTGCTAAAGCCTGTTTGGACATATGGTATACAACTTTGGAGTTGTACTAAAATAAAAAAAAATAAAATAAATATTTAGCGCAACAGCTCTTTGAGTGCCACGGCCTAGCTTTTAGCAACCACTCATGTTGTGTGCCTTATATTTTTCACACGAATGGAAGGGACCTACAGTTTAGTGCCGAATCCGAACGGCGATTTGAGAAGCTTTTTCGTGACAACAATACTCTCGGATGTTTGTCAGACGCTCGCGAGAGATGGGACCGTGAAAAAACTTTTTGGTGTTTTCTGGGATTCGAACTTGGAACCTCATGCGTAGTGATCCGACACACTAACCACTTACGCCACGGCGCCCACAAAAATACCAAAATAAGTAATATTAAAATTTTACAAACTTTTGAAAACAATGTACTAAGAGGTATTGTTAATGCGCCATGGTATATTAGAAATAGCGATATCCTTAGAGATCTTGGCATTAAAACTATAGAAGACGAAATCAAAAACTACGCGAGAAAGCATACAAGTCGACTAGAAAGTCACGAAAATTTGACAGTCCTCCAAGTTTTGGATGAAAGAAATTTACTACGCCGTCTACAAAGAACCAAACCTTTAGACTTAGCGCGATAAGTAACCGCGTCTAAACTGCGGAGCTAGCAGGAACTTCTAATGGGAAGGTACCTGCAAAACATCATTATTTCGTGAAATTAAAACTACTGGATGAAGTATTTGACTTATACTTAGTTGTAGTTAAAATACAAACAAGTTTGTTTTGAAGGGAGGTTTTTTAGTGGGTAAGAATCCCACACTACTATGAGCACGCGCTGGCGATCCTCATAGTGTCTTGTTGAAGATTTTCACCTACCCTCGGAAAAAAAACAGTTTGAAATTTCGTTGGGTGTGCAAAGACAGTGTTTTCATTGACATATTACATAAAAAATTTATTCGTAATAAATATACGAATATTGTGCAATTTATGGGGCAGTAAAATGCATATACCACCTTGATCAAAAAGTTCCCGGAATTTATTCAGAAAATTAAAAATACAAGTTTATTCATCTAAATCTATATTGTCCCCTTCAAAGTAATCCCCATCGACTGCAACACACTTATGCCAGCGCTTGATCCAATCTTCGAAACATTTTTTATATTCGGTTTTCGGTATGTCCATCAGTGCTTTCTGCGATTTTTCCATTACTTCCTCTCGGCTGCTGAAACGCGTTCCCTGTAATGGTTTTTTAGCTCGATTGAACAGAAAGAAGTCACAGGGAGCCAAATCAGGTGAATTCGGTGGCTGTTGGATGGTATTTGTTGCATTTCTCGTCAAAAAATTACGAATAATGATGGCACTGTGCGACGGTGCGTTATCATGGTGCAAAATCCATGAGTTTTCTGCCCACAATTCTGGTCTGGTAAAAAATCGCCAAGACACACAGAGATAGATGTACTCTTGGCTACGTAACTTTTGCAAATGTCAAGCTATGACGCTAAGGTTTAGAGAAAATATCGACAACAGATGTACCAACTTAACAAAGAAAACAGAACTCAAATCGGAACGATGGGAGCGCCACACGGTTCTTATTCCGTGAACTTTTTGATCAAGGTGGTATAATGATTTTTTATTCAAATTTTGTTGGTTCCATCTATCAGTAATTATTTGAACTAGCACATTTTCGAGGTGACATCTGCAAACATTTTTTTTTTTTTTGATTTACCTTTTTCATTTTATTTTATTTTATTAAAAACCTCTAATCTGTTTTTAATTTCGAGCCCTCTTTCAGTTTTATAACTAAACGCGATTTGGCATTACTCTAAAAAAATCCACTTCTTCGGGAAATCCAATGTTTCGAGAGCTATCGGCTTGCATGCTATAGATTTACATATATTCTTTTCCGCATATCAGTGCTTCTGCTGAGCGAAAGTTCTCTCAATTAAATATAACAAAAGATGAGTTGAGAAATAGATTAAGCTCAAAAACAATTCATAATATTTTATTGACTAGATTAGGTTAGGTTAGGTTTAAGGAACTCGGATCTCAAAAGGATCCATTGTGCTCCCCTGACGTGAAACTACCTGGGTGTAGCACTGAAAAGGCAGAAAAAGAAGGAAAAGATAGGGTGATTAGATTTCTGAAGAGTAGGGGCGACCTAGAAACCATCCTACAGATGCTATGAATTTTAGAATGGCGGTTGGTGGATTTTTAGACAGGTCGCCAGATGATTGAAGAAATATTCTCCGAGGGCCGTCTTTCTGGTAATGCAGACACTAGGGCATTTGCATAGGAAGTGGTCTGTTTCCTTATCTGTTTCTGTGTTGCCGCAGCCTCTACAAAGTTCGTCTGTACTTAGCCGCATTCTTTTGCATCGGGCGCCGAAAGGTTGTGGCCGGTAATAATTCCTGTGAAGGACGCCAAGTTTTGCCTGTTTTGAGTGAGGATAAGCTTGGTTTTTACCTTGTCATGTTTTGTCCAGATACTTCTGGAGACACGGCACGATGGAAGCGCTCTCCAACTTTCATCTACTTGCTGTTTGAAGTCAAGTGCTATTTTGGCTTTAATAAGTTCTAGAGGAGGGAGGACTACGTTTTGGACCATTGACAGGTCTTGTTCTGATCCCTTTTTTGCTATTCATCCCCCATTTCATTCCCTGAGATACCTTTGTGTCCTGGGACCCACCAGAGTGTGACATGGTGGCTGGACGTGAGTATCTTAAGCTCCTCGCTGTAGCGTTTTATTTGTTTTGGTTTTGCAACCGCTGATGAAATGGCTTTATAGAAGCTTGACTATCTATAATATGTAAATGTCAATCTTTTTTCTGGTAACAAGTTTCATGGATAGTTCTCGTGCCTCCTCTGATATCGCCAGGATTTCCGCTTGCAACACACAGCCGTGGTTCGGAAGTCTTAGTGATATCGCAATTTCGGGTTCTGCTGAGTAGATACCCGAGCCCACTCCTTCGTTTGTTTTCGACCCGCCAGTGAAGATTGAAATACTATACGGGTTGGTGACCCCACCGTCTGTCCAGTAGTCCCTTGAAGAGATGAACGTTCTGGTGTTCAGGCTGAAGTCAGGGAATGGCGAAAGGTAGTCGGTGGTGTCGTCTACTGACTAAAGAGCTATTATATGATATTGTGTATGAATTATTTGACCAATTCGTGATATATTATAAAAATGTATTATACAAGAGGATTCCTTGTTTTGGCTTCTTTGGTCACATAAGTTATTTAATGAAACAGATTTATTTCATTACGCAGATAACGCAGATTTCATAGTTCTCAAAAACCAACATGCTCTAAAAAAAGAAACTGGAAAATTGTGGTGGTGGTTTGAGAAAAAAATAACATTCCACGTAGATTTTATTGAGGATGGATAGCAAGAAAATACATACATATGTAAATACTTTCACTAAGGGGAAACACCAACTATAAGGTTTCAACATTATGTGAGTGAGAACCGATTTTCACTAAACTTGACGGAAACAATTTTTACTCACAGTAAAGGCTTCGCCAAACAGAAAGCGATCCAGTTATTCTGATCACCGCGATCGCTGTACTGCGTAGAATTAAATCATTTTGTTCAAACAGAATGGGAGATCGCGGTCGGCGTGCCAATATCTGGTTGTAAATTTTTACAAAGATCGCGGCGTGAAAGCAGAAATAATAGCGGATGAGGTGGAGAAATTAATAGATTTGGTGCGCTCAAACGAGTTTCTTTATGATACACGACATCCCGATTACAAAGATCTTCGGTACGATGAGTTTGTGTATCATCTCAAACTGCTCTCGAGACATACGAAAAGAATTGAAGAAACGGTCTTCAAATAAATTGAGTTCCTTACAAAGACGATGGAATTCACCATAATCCTTCCTCTTTTTATATATTTCATGGACCCAATTTCTTCTCTTCTTTGATGCAAGAGTAAGAAGAAGAAGCATTTCATCTTCCTCAGAACTACTTCTCATTTTTGCTGTACAGCTACCGATGTGTTCTGGAGAAAATCGCTTTAATAAATGGATCGCTGAAAACTACCCGCTTTATGTTTGACATCACAAATCGCGCGGAGCAACAGCGCGATCTGCCCGCGTCGCTGGATCGCGTTCTGTTTGGCGAAGCCTTAAATGGAGTGTTTCTTCTAAAAAACTGGGGAAACACTTGCACTCAATTTGTATTGCATTTACACCACCCAACGTGCAGGTGTCAGCCTCACATTCGCATGCACATGTGTATATAGTTTTTACTCATACTAAATGGAGTGTTTCTTAAAAAAAAACTGGTAATAAACTTGCACTCAATTTGTTTTTACACCACCACACGTGCGCATACTTGTCTTGACACACAGCATTTATTGAAGTGAATGTGTTTTCGATGTGCGCCCACCACCCCAAGGAGAACAGCAATCAAGAACGATCGTTGTTTATTTCTTTAGATTTGAGGAAGTAATTTAAATTTGATCATGTTAGATTTTGGTTTGTAGCTCAGCTTCTAGATGAAGCAGAAAGCTGATGGATAGCTTAAAAAGTTAAGGGAAGTGTTGACCCCATTATGTATTCTTTTTGTTGTATTGATTAGGAATTACCCGAGTAATAGGAGGTTAAAGGCAGTAAAGTCAGTAAAAACAAATAAAAACTAGAAAAAAGCTCCCAAAACGTAGGCAGGACAAAAAACGACATATCCCTTGTCCTTCCCGAAGTCTTAAGAAACATTTCAAAAAAGTTTCATCGAAATCTGTGCAGCGGTTCTCACGCCATTAGGTAGCAAAAGAAAAACCCTACAGTTTTATTATACTCGTATGTATAGATGTTTTCCCAATGTTTCGGCAGGGATTGCTGCCTTCTTCAGGCAGCATAACAGTAGCGTGGACAGATCGGAATATGAAGAGAGAACGGCTGAACTGTTGTCAGACCGTTCTACATACCGAAGAGTGAGAATCAACCCAACAACAACAATTCAAAACAAAAGCAATGAGTTGGTCAAATGGTTGCATAGGAACAAACTAATTAACGATCGAGAAAAAACAACTATGACGACGTACATATACGGCACAACTTCCATCAATATATGGGCTGCCAAAAGTACCTCTCAGACCGATCACGTCATCAATACAAGTTCCATGCTACCAACTGTCGAGGTATGTAGGAAGGATACTACAGTGTGTGACAAATAATTCGGCCTACACCGTAAAAAATTCTTTTGAAAAAGGGAAAAATGTAGAATTTCGCTAGCACGATGTTTTGGTTTCTTGATGCAATTTCACTGTTTACCAATATTCCCACACAACTGGCAATTAGCATCGTCAAGAATAAATGGGTTATAATAAGTCAAAACACAAAGCTCAGCTTGACCTAATTCCTCGAAATTCTTGATTTCTGCCTCAAAGAGAACAACTACCTGCAGTTCAAAGATAAACTGTATAAGTAGGTTCACGGAGTACCGATGGGCAATCCGCTCTCACCAACGATTGCGAACCTAGTATTAGACCATGTATTGGACGAATCTTTCAAAACAACAGAAAGGCCAGGTTTCATAGTCAAATACGTTGACGACATATTCGCCGTAATAGACTACCGGAAGGTTGACGAAATGCTGCAGAGTTTAAATGACTTCGATCCAAAGATCCAGTTCACAGTCGAGAGGGAAGAAAATAGGGCGATAGCGTTTTTGGACGTCAAAATCTATCGCGAAAACGACCGACTCTCGTTTAACTGGTACCAAAAAGATACAGCATCGGGAGACTTGTCAACTTTCGGTCCAACCAGGCCAGACACATAGTCATAAATGCTTCGAACCTAGTGAGAAAGGTTTTTGCGTTGAGTGACCAAAAATTTCACTCGGCTAATGTCCAAAGAGTTACACGGATTCTCATGGATAATAGGTATTCTGGGGAGGTCATAAGGAGTCTACTATATCGCGAACAAACTAGAGCTCCTAGTGATGACGAAGCCATAAGAAGAAACGAGGTCTACAAGAGTATGGTCTACATTGCCAAGCTTGCTGAAAGCTTTAAGCAAGTAGTCGTCAATAACACCGAGGATTTTAATCAAGCGTATAAGTGCAACAGAACGCTTGCACCCCTTTTCAGTAAACTCACGGCCAAAACAGAGAAGGGTAGATGCGCAGATGTCATCTACAAAATAGACTGCCTTGGGAATGACAATGAAAACGGTGACCTATGCTACGTTGGTACAATGAAACAGCTCCTAAAACAGCGGATGTCCAATCACAAGTCGGACATAAGAAACAATAGTACCAATAAGACAGCCCTTGCGAGCCACAGCATCGAAAATAGCCACATACCAGACTTCGAAAACGTAGAGGTCCTGCAGACGGAAAAACATACATCGAAGCGCTACACTCTCAAAGCGTTGAACATGAAATCTATTTCATTTAATAACTTATGTGATCGAAGAAGCCGAAAACAAGGAATCTACCTCTTGTACATTTTTATAATATTATGTGATATTAAAATGGAATACAATTTTTAAACCTTGCTCAAATTTTGTATGACTTTTCAATTTATCGATGTAAATTAAAGGTAAATTTAAATAAAGTTCCCTAACGAAAAAACAAAAGCAGGTGTGCCTACGTCGCGGGTATGGACAAATGACGTGAATGCGTATACTATGTTCGCCAAGAGATGGTTTTGTTATCATTGTTATCGGGAAAGAAGGAAGGTAGGAAATAATCTGAAATCCACCAAGGCTGCTGAACCTGACGGCTTGCCGACCGAACTTTTCAAGGCAGCTGGTGATGAATTGGTAGAGTGCATACACCAACTCATCTCTAAGATTTGGTCAGGCGAGTGTATGTCTGATGAATGGAACCTTAGCATCGTTTGCCCGATCCACAAGAAAGGAGACCCCCTCAACTGTGGCAATTATAGAGGCATCAGTCTCCTCAACATCGCGTATAAGATCATTTCTGCGATATTGTGTGAACGCCTGAAACATTTTATCTGCAGCCTGATTGGACCCTATCAGTGCGGTTTCAGTCCAGGAAAGTCCACCATCGATCAAATCTTCACACTTCGGCAAATCCTGGTGTAAACCCAAGAATTCCAAATCGATACTCATCACCTCTTTATCGATTTCAAGGTCGCCTATGACAGCATCTATAGAGAAGAGCTTTATAGAGCCATGTCTAGTTTTGACATCCCTGCCAAACTTGTTCGTCTGTGAAGGATGACGATGGAGAACGTTCGCTGCTCCATCAAGGTCTGTAATGACCTCACCGAGACCTTTGATGTCAAAAAGGGTTTTAGACAAGGTAACGCGCTGTCATGTGACTTCTTTAATATTGTACTTGAAAGAATTGTGCGGAACTTACAAGCCAACACCGGAGGCACAATCTATTACAAGTCTGTACAACTGCTAGCATACGCTGACGATATTGACATTATTGAAAGAACTCAGCGGGATGTCACCGGTGCGTTTGCAAGCATTGAGGCGGAAGCGGCCAAAATGAGTTTAGCGATAAGCGAGGGTGAAACCAAGTATTTGCTGTCAACAAGAAGGGACAACCAACACCGACGGATTGGACAGAACGTCACAGCGGGCAGCTATAACTCAGCTAGTAAGCGACTTTGTCTACCATGGCTCTGCTATAAACTCGAAAAACAAGATCAGCGCAGAAATCAAGTGAAGAATAACTCTTGCCAATCGCTGTTTTTTTGGGCTTATAAGGTAATTCAACAGTAAAGCCCTATTTCGAACAACTAAGGAGACTCTATATAAGACCCTGATCATCGCAGTCCTGCTTTACGGCACTGAAACATGGACTTTATTAAAAGGGGATGAAAATATCCTTGGTCGCTTGGAGAGAAAAAATCTTCGTAAGATATTTGGTCCCGTTTGCGTTGACGGGGTTTGAAGAAGAAGGTTTAATAACGAAGTATACGAGCTTTACAGAGACATCGACCTAGTCAAAAAGCTGCGTATTGGACGTCTGAGATGGATAGGACATGTAGAGCGAATGGACACCAACGCTCCGGCCTGCAGAGTCTTCGAAGCTAACCCTAAGGAACGACGCAGTAGAGGACCTCCTCGCCGTAGGTGGCGCGCATAAGTTCAAGGGGACCTCGACCAACTTGGAGTGCGCAACTGGAGGCAATTAGCTAAAGACCGAGCTAAATGGAGAGGCTTGTTGGTTCAGGCTCAGGTTCACCCCGAACTGTAGCGCCACGTAAGTAAGTAAGTAAGTATTGATTTGAAACTCTCAGATTGTGTGTCCATGGGTGGTGTCCGAACTAGTCGTGGAGAATTTGCTGTGATTTCTTTAGTAGTCGATTCTGATTTCAAGTACTTTTTTCCAGTATCTATTTAATTACTCTAGGTAATGTATTATTGCATCATTTAAACTTGTTACTTAAAACGAACTTCAATCGGTATGCTTGGTACTTGAACGGACAGCCTAACAAATAACAGCCGAAAACTTTACCACTACATCATGCCAAGTTTCACTGTACTTCAATTTTTCTAAGTTAAAAAAGTAATTCTCTTGGTTTTCTTATTCTTATTTCGTTTCGATGTAATGTTTATATATATTTTTAATGTTTATATTTATAATTTACGCGCACTCAAGGGGTTATGAGTACCCTGAACATGTTAACATACAGTGCGGGTATTGGAAAGGATAGATAGAGAGAGAGAAGATTTGGTGTATTGGTTTTGAAGTTCAGTTGTTTATGCTTCAGAGAAACTCCGGTGGTGGCGTTCATATAACTGGGGACATTTTTGTTATATTTTGTATTTGCTTCTGATGCGCAGTATTTTTTTCCCCATAACTGATGTCATAGGCAAATCATCATCAACAGAGCGAAGAATTTTTCCAGCCATATGAGCAAGCTACTGGCAGTGTTATGCAGTAGTGTATCGCAGTAGTGTTCACAAAAGCTTTCGCAATTGTACGGATTGCTTTTGTATATTTCATGAGAAATAAATAAATGTTTGCTGACATCAGGATTTGAACCATGAAACATTAGCGTGGCAATTGACGACGTTACCACTACACCATTGCCACCCCAAACATACATACCATACATGTACTTTTTTTAAACAAACCTGAGTCTTTAAATTGATTTTAGGCTCAGGTTCACCCCGAAACGTAGCGCCACTTATGTAAGAGTCCTTAAATAAATTATTCCAAGGATCTATGACTATGGGCTTTAAGATCTGTTAATCTACATACCAATCCTCGGCAATTCTTATTTGGTATTCCTAAGATCCAAATAAACCAGCTTACAAACATTTGGTCTTATGATATTTACAGTTCTTTTTTATTAGTATTACAGTTTTCCGATAAACATAATGTGTCTAAACATTTTCTTATGTCCCATTGGCCTACATACTTACGAGTACCTAAGAACAATCCTTTCTCCATTAGGTATAACAACTTTATTTTTTATCCGCTCATCTCTAACTTCGAAAACAGGAGAAACCACCTACTTCTTACATCATAGAAGGTGGAATCTATTTGTATTTGCCCGATTTCCCCTCAGAATGTTACACGTTAATGTTAGCAGTTTGAAGTCATGCGCCTTAAATATTAACTTCCATATAAAAATCACCCTTATAGCATAAAATGATGCAATTTAAAATGTTCTGTCAATGAAATGTTGCAGTAGACTCTCGAACGAACTCGTGTTTAAATGTTTTCAACGGTGGTTTTGATAATATCCTTTACATTTATATGTATTGGCAATATTTCAAAAAAATTTGTATTTTTTTAGTGATGAAATTTCGTTAATTTATGTATAAAACCTGTTGTACGAGTAGATTCAACTTTTAGAAAAACTACCGAAACTATGCATTCTCCATTCTTACTTTATAACCAGAAACCTCTGCATAGCTTTGGTTTGGCTCTTGAAATGAATCCCAAAAATACATTGATCTGCAATATTTATTGGACCAGTACTATCGTTATTGCAGTTATTTATGAAGCATCTTGATGCATGAAACATATCTTTAACTAATGGTGAAATACAGCATCTAAACATTTTGTATGCTTCTAGATTTAATTGCCTTAACCTAAACCTGCTAATTATAATTCAAAATATACATATATGTACCAACTATTTTTCAAATGCCATTCTAATGTCAAAATACCTAATTCTAAACGAATACTATATGTCGCATGACTGCGCAGAATAATTAAACCGATAATTACTGCTTTGACATTCTTATCCTAAATTCTGTCTGGAAGCCGAAAACTATCAAACCAGCAACTACCTATACTTGTAATTTTTGCCTGGTCATGTATATAATTATTCTCTATGAATTGCGATCAAAGGGCAAACGATTTTCAGAAATTTTTCATATAAAAATCAATCCATGCAACAACTTGTCATCAGTTTGAGGTTTACAGCATAATAAGCCAAATAGTGTTTCAACCAAAGATGCGTATCTTCGCTTTAAGTTTTGTTTTTGTTGTGCTTGCGATTGTATGGGGTCAGGCATTTGTGGTACCCCAAGAAAAAGGAGATTCACTAGCAGCAAAGGACCTCTTAGCTGCGGACAGTTACATCGAACCTATCGGCGATGGAGGACGAAAGGCAAGGCAACTTTTCTATACAAGTCCAGTAGTAATTGGTGGATATAATTCCAATACTGATCCTGTTTATGGATATGGACAAGTGAGAGTTTCTGTTCGACGATATCCAACATACACTGTTAATAGGAATGATAATAATCCATATCCTTATTATGGATACCCACTGTTCGGATAAGATGATAAAATAAAAATAAATCTAGCTGTAGAATAATTAAAGGTTTAAAGCAATAGACATCGAGTTAAATAAAAGAAAATTTAAATGGGATCTAGAGAGTATTATTTCAATGAATTGTTCTCAAATTTTCTTAGATAACCTCAATGCACTTCTTTTCTGCTATCTGAAGTAATTTCTAGTAAATCTTGAAAAGGTAAGCCTTTTTCATCTATCTGGCGTATGACGTACAATTAGTTCTTTTGTGAAAAACTACCTCACAGTTTTGTAAAAGGTTGTCCCCGCTTGGTTGAAGACAAGGGCTGCCAATGTCCAGAGTTACATAGTTGTTTAGTTGTTTTTTGAATTTGTAATGTCCGTTATTATCCTAAATCTATTTGATTTTGCAGGCCTGCAAAACTTTCTGAAGGTTGCCTTCAACCCTGAAGTGCTGAGACCTACTAATTCCTTTTGAATGCTTTTCCATGTACCAAAGTTTGCTTCTATGACTGAAAGGAGTCAATTTTTCCTCCATGCTCGTAAATGTCGTTACCTGATGCAAAACATTCTCTATGAATCTACATCGTATACGTATGCTGTTTAGCACTGTTACGCTAGGGTAGATATCTATAAGCTTTCTAACGTGACATCAGGCTGACATGTTGAGAAACTTCGAGTGAATATTTTTTTGTTGGCTTTTTAATTTGCGCGCGCCGAAGGGGTTATTAATACCCTTATACTGATCTTCATAACACGGGCGGCTTGGAAAAGGGGGAAGATGAATGGAGGAGATGCCCGTTTGCGTTGGCTTTAAATGTCTGGAGGTTGTAATGATCAGAAAACACCAAGCCTAGTAGATCATTCCGCTCATGAAATAATGACCATCCGATCAGACTACTTCAACCTTTATCCGACTGGTCGACGGGTTACAGATTCAGTACTCTCCACGTGACCTAAAATTCGCTATATAAATTTGGTTATCTCCTATAACAGCACCAATATATACCAACTGGAGTATTGATAAGCAATAGCTGAAATCTAAACAACAACGGTGAAAGTCCCAATAAGTATTCCAGACGACACAAGTAGCTTTGAAAATACCCTAGTTCATTACTTACTTAGATCCTTTAACCCCTCGGGGGGCATAGGGCGTCAACCACGACTGCGCGCCATCGTGTTCGAAGTTCTGCAACGCGTTTAAGCTGCCTCCAACTCATTCCTAAAGAGCTCGATTCCTCCTCAACTGTTCTGCGCCACGTTTGCCTAGGGCGTCCCGCTATTCTGCCTGCCTGGGTGAGCGGATTCCACTGCATGACGTATTTCGCAATGGAGGTGTCTTCGCGCCGTAGGGTGTGTCCAATCCGTTGCCACTTTCTTCTTCGTATAGTAATGCTTATAGGTTCTTGGCCCGTTCTCAGATAAAGTTGTTCGTTAGAGATGCGGTTCGGCCAAAAAATCCCCAAGATGATTCTTAAGCATTTGTTTACAAAGACTTGCAGCTTTCGTGTGTTAATGGTGTCCACCTTCCAACTACTGCACCCATAAAGCAGCACTGATTCTACGTTGGAGCGGAACAGTCGCAGCTTGGTTCTTAAGCTGATAACATTACTTCTCCAGATTTTAGACAGCATTCCGAACGCAGCTTTAGCCTTCCCGATTCTGCTGCACACATCCTAAATAAAATAAAACTACCTAAATAAAGAAAGTTATCAACTTTCTCGACTTCTTGTCCGGCAATGTAAAGTTGAGCGCGGTTGTTAGAAGAAGTGCTCAGGGCTTTTGTTTTGGCTGTGTTTATTTTTAGCCCCACTTTGTTTGCCTCAGCTTCTAGATTTTGGGCCATCAGATGAAGATCCAGTATCCGATGTGAAAGTAGACAAACATCGTCAGCGTAATCTAGGTGTTTAAGGTAAAATGTCATAGTCCAACAAATTCCATAGTTGCCTTCCGTCAATGCTGCACGGAGTACATCGCTGATAACCACCAAGAACAATAGTGGTGACAGTATGCACACTTTGGACTTCAAAATCCTCCGACACCTTACCATTGTGCCTTGATAATAGCTATAAGTTTTTCTGGGATGCCTCTCCTGCGCAACGCCAACCAGATAGCATCTCGATTCAAACTGTCGAAAGTTTTCTCGAAGTCGATAAACATTAAAAGTAGCGGAGACCTATACTCAACGCATTGCTCGATAATGATCCGTAAGGTGTTTATGTGGTCGATGCAGGAGGATCCAGCGCGAAAGCCTGCCTGTTCGACATCGAGAGTTAAATATAAATGTTCTTTAATTCGTTCTAGAATTATTTTAGCTATTATTTTGGCCACGGCTGGAAGAACGCATATACCTCTCCAGTTACCGCAATCCATCAAGTTTCCCTTCTTTGGTAGTTTAATGATCATCCCCCTTTTCCACTCCTGTGGAAATTGTTCGCTATCCCAAGCTCTCCGTATTAGAGGATGCAGCAAATCTGCCGATGTATTTGGCGCCGCTTGAAATAGCTCGGCAGGGATGCCATCTATACCCACCGCCTTGTTCTTCTTGAGGGACTTGATTGCTGTTATTATCTCGGTTTTACTGGGAAGTGCGGTGCGAATTCGGGAATTTGTTGCTTCGAACTGCTCATTCGAATTCGAGATCATACCGCCATCGTCTAAGTGATTTAGCATTGTAGCAAAATGTTCTCTCCATCTAGTGAGCTGATCCTTATCCGAAATCAGAAGGTTACCGTCTAGACTCTTCACTGGATGTTGTTTGGAGTTTCGACCACCGATGAGCTCCTTAGTGATGCTATACACAGTCCTACTGTCGCACCTACTCGCTGCTTCTTCAGCCCTTGAGGCCAGTGAGTTGACATATTGACGTTTGTCACGTCTCGCTGTACTTCTTTCTTCTTCGCACGGTATTGGGTTTCAAGCTCGGTTCTCTCTACTGCTGAAGCCGCTGCAATCCGAGCCTTGATTGCTGTACGCTCATCGATCCGTCTCCAGGTGTCTGTAGAAAGCCATGTGCGGTGGTGTTTCTGCTTTTTACCGACATACGTGCGAGCCTTAGTCGCAAAAGCATTTTTCACAGCACTCCAGTGGTCATCCATGTTCTCTATGCTGCTGATTGCTTCTGCTTCTAAGGCAAGATGGTCCCTGAACTGTTGGCGCACTTGGGGAACCTTGAGCCTGTCGATATTAAACCTGGTGATGTTAAGTAGGTTTGAGCGGTTGCTGTTGACGGATGCAGTACGAAGGCGTAAATGAGCTACCATAAGATGGTGATCTCGTTCTAGTCCGACGTCAGCTCCACGTCTGTTTCGGACGTCCAGGAAACAATTTCTAAAGCGGCGACTGATCGCAATGTGGTCGATCTGGTTGGATGTTCGTTGCCTATCAGTAGAGACCCAACTGATTTTGTGGCAGGTGTTATGCTTAAACAGCGTACCTCCGATGACTAGGCGGTTGGTATTGCAGAAGTCCACAAACCGCTCACCGTTATCATTACGGTCTCCCACGCCGTGAACTCCCATCACGTGCTTAAGCATGGTGTTGTCGCTACCCACCTTGGCATTGAAATCTCCCATCACCATTACGATGTCCCCATTAGGCGTTTGGTTGTAGGCGGCGCCTAAGTGGCTATAAAAATCATCCTTTTCGTCCTCAGTCGCGTCTAGAGTCGGAGCATAACACTGTATGATGGTAATTTTTCTAACTCTACTCTGGAACCTAGCCGTCAATATCCGGTCATTATGGGGTTTCCAGGATATGAGGCTACTACGTGCTGCTGGAGTTAGCATGAGTCCTACTCCGGAGCTCCGTGCACTTCCAGCTGGTTTCCCAGAGTAGAGCATGACAGTGTTTTTGGTTGGGGAGATGAATTCCCCAGCATCGAACCATCTTATCTCGCTCAGCCCTAAGATGTCTATTTTATACCTTGCGAATTCGCGTTCTAATTGAAGGAATCTGGCGTTATAAGGCCCTTCCTTGAGTGAGTCCAGGAGGGTCTTAACGTTCCAGAATCCGATCGTTGTCCGTGTCCGATAGCCAAAGGTCGTCATCAAATTATCCGTCCGTATCCGAGGCGTTGGTTTACGTTTCGGAGCAGTAAAAGTTTTTACGGTTGCGGCTCGCTGGGCCACAGGCCAACCGACACTTATCCTGTTTTTTGGCGCAGGAAGCTCGCCATTCGTCCTCTCCCGTTAGCAATTTCCAAAGAAATCCCCAGATGGCACCACGAGGAGGTGGGAGTAGGGCTTACTAACAGAGCTGCTAGGTTTTCGGCTGCAGTGGCTCTTTCTCGTTACTTAGCGGACCAACACCTATCGGGAGATGCTGCCCCTATGAGGCCTTTGTTAGTCGTTTGCCATCCAAATCATTGTATCTCATAAAAGCCAGACAAAACGCAAGCTTTCCGAAACACCTAGAGTTCTACAAGGTGCGTTCCAAAGTAAGCAGGACTTTTTAAAATATTATAAGAACAACAAAAAGTTTTTTTGGCAAAACCAATTTATTTTATTCAAAATAGTCCCCTTCTGACTCAATGCAGCGATTTCCACGGTGTAAAAGTATGTCGAATGAGTGTTTTAGGTCGTCGCCCGGGATGCCCTTCAGGATGTCGGTGCAAGCATTTTGGATGTCTTCTACGTCCACGAAACGCTTTTCTTTCATCGGCAAATGCATTTATCCGAAAAGGTAAAAGTCGCACGGTGCCAAATCAGGCGAATTAGGAGAGTGGTTGACAGTTGAAAATGCCAACGAAAAATCGGTCACAAGTGCCGATCGATGAGATGGCGCATTATCGTGCAACGAACTCCAACTTCCTTATGTGCGATATTCTGGCTGAATACGACGAATATGATGCAAAATGTGATAAATTCATGTTTTTGAGATGCTCAATTCCAACTGCATGAATTTCAATGAAGATTTTGGCTGATCTTTGATGAATTCACGCACCGTTTTGATCTGCGGTGATTACAGATTCGGTTGACCAACATGTTGCTCATCATTTATGTCCTCACGACCGTTTTTAAACCGCGTATACTACTTATGAACTCTGCCACGGGATAGACAATCATCACCATAAACTTGGTTTAACAATTGAAACGTTTCGGTAAAAGTTTTACCAAGTTTAAAACAAAACTTAATTAGATTTTTGTTCAATGCTCCGTTTTGTACCGATGACATACCATAAACATACTGACTCTTCAGACGCAATAACTCCGCTTCTATTCGTTCAAATATCATGAAATTTTGACAGTACATAAGTGAAGGATCTACCTTTACGACGCGTGTAATTGCCAATAGATGGCCTCACTAGAAATACCTATTTCTAAAAAGTCCTGTTTACTTTGGAAAGTACCTTGTAGTCTAGAATATAACTGGGTCTCTCAAAACATAATTCGCAGAAACTGCAAATGTGCCCAGATCTTACCCAAAAAGCATTTGATTTTTTCTGTGATCCGAACATTTTAACCTCACGCACAGTGGTCACCACTGCGCGGCACCCACTTACGAGGTCAGCCCATGGTTCACGGTTTCATAATGCCCATCGTTCACGGCATAATAATCAAAATTCGTAAGCAGTTCTAATTGGGGAAGTCCCACGTTATAAAAAAAAACTTGAGAGCACACATGATATAATAACATTTTAGTAAAAAACTTCTTTATTTATATTTGTACATTTTGGATAGTTTCATTCCAATTGAACTAACTGCCTTTTCAGTTCTCCGTCATTCTTTTTGACATCTAGTCAGTATTTTTGGTGGCGTCTTTGAAAACGAATAATGAAGTCATTTCTAACCATGCGGATGTATCCAATCTTCCCTTTTTTTCATATAATGAATGAAGTCCTTAACCTCATTTATAATTATTTCCACTCCGAGGGACTAGAATTAAATTAAAATGCAACTATTAAATAGGAATGCTTTATTATGTTTCGTAGCTTTAAAATTCACCATTAACGTAGTCTCTCATCATAAAAATACGTCTACCATAAATTCTCTGAATAACTCAGCAAGAATTTACTTTAGGAACATTTGCACCACATGAAGGGCAAACCACAAAAAAAAAAAAAAAACAGAGAAGCGTAAAACAACTAAAGAAAAAAGGACCGCTAAAATAATTGAATGTACTGCTATCCTGGAAACGCAGTTAAATTCGTCGGCAAATTGTCCATACATACATACATATGCAGAACCCTGCAGGTAGTCATTAAAGTTAGACACTGTCAACGGGAGGAACCACATTATGGCTGAACCCAGTCTGGGTAGCAAATATTGTACTTCGCATGGTTTTGTTATAATCTTTGGAATTTCAGGAATTCACTGTCGCAGTAGCAGAAGAGTGGAGCAAAAGGACATTTCACATACCTATCTGCATTACTAAATTATAGCCAAGGATGCAGGACCTCAGCGTTTTGTGTGTACTTCCTGATTCTTTTTTTATAAACATACATATGTACATATGTACATATTTATGAACATATAGGTATGAAAACCGTTAAGCAACTTATTGTAGGGAAGCTCTACTTAATGTGAAGAGAGCAGTGCATATTTAGGTCAACTAAAGTGGTTAAGGGTCATAAGAATTAAAAGAATGTTGAATGCAAGCGTATAGAAGGAAATAAAGGTGCGAAGGAAACTTCAACTAACGTTCATGCTTCCTGTTCTTGTAAAAGTAGGTTCTTATAAATGCATTCGACCTGCAGAATTGTTGTCGTTGGTAGAGTGCATCTAGCTTTCAGGGTGATAGTATGTTGCTCAGTATCTGGTAGAAGTAAGAAGACCTACTTATTTGCAAATATGTATGTAGAGAAGGAATGGGTTATTTTATGTTAATGTGAACATACCCGTAGTTTAGACATTTTTGTGTGAAAAGGTTTCTGTCAAATATGGTAGATATAAAAGAACCGAACTTGTTGAAACTGTCACATAATATATTATTTTTTATTTAAAAACAACCAAGACAACGATTAACAAAACAGACATTTCTCTTGTACGTATTATATTAATCACGAACCTTATACGTATAGCAATAGGGACCGACTAAAACAGTATCCTGCGGAATGACTGATGCAAAAGTCAATATACATAGGTCGCTCAAGCAAAACCTAAGCCGACAGCCATTATCAATAAATGGCACTTACATCTACGAAACCGAAAGACTTTCCATATTGTGAAGAACGCTGCAAAATGTGTAGGATTCCTTAAACGGTGCAAAAACTACTTTACCCCTCTGATCTGGCAGCGACATATAAGGCATACATCCGCTCCAAGCTCGTGTATAACGCCCTCGTCTGGTCCGGTGCACCTAAAACCACATTGCACTTGCTGGATCAGATTCAAACCCCAAAGAATTGTTGCCAGTCTCTCTTTATTTTATTGCTTTTCTCACAAACAGTGCTCCAGCAAAATAGCCAATTGCATTCCGCCAACTCAACAGCTCTCTCGCAATACTCGTCACGCCCTGAATGCTCATCAATTCACCCTCAAGCCTATTTTCGGACTCACTGTGAAATACATAGATTCTTTTCTGAGCTATACAACATGGATGTGGAATGCTTTGGAAAGCTCTATTTTTCCCTCTCGTTATAACCCACAATCATTTAAAAACCAATGTGCATGGGTTTCTCCTGTCCGCACTCTGTCTTAACGTTTTAAGGATAAACATAGCCCCTCCGCGCAAATTATAAAAAAATTAAATTATATGTAAAAAATACTTTTTTAAAAAAAAGCCTTTATTATTTAGATGTACACTGCTCGCGTGAGGTTCACTGTTCGCATGAGGTTCAATGTTCGAATCCCAGAAAATACGTAAAAGTTTTTTCACGGTTTCACCTTTCGTGAACGTTTGACAAACACCCGAGAGTATTGTTAGCACGAGAAAACTTCTCAAAAAAGAAAAAAAAATGCCCTTAGGATACGGCACAAAACTGTAGGTTCCTAACGCACACAATACGACTGGTTGCGAAAAACTAGGCCTAGGCACTTAATGAGCTGTTGGGCCAAAGATATACATGTACATTGTACACATATAAAACGAAAACAATAACTTATCACCGAAACCGATATAATGAATTATGTTGAATTTTTTGTCTTAAAAGCCATCCCGTTTAGAATTTCCCTTCTGGGAGAATTATTGTTGTCACTTTACTTACTAAGGTGGCGCTACAGTTCGGGGTGTACCCGGGCCTTAACCAACAAGCCTCTTCATTTAGCTCAATCTTTAGCTAATTGCCTCCAGTTGCGCATTCCAAGTTGGTCGAGGTCCACTTGAACTTGTGCGCGCGTCCCTCGGGGTTAGATTCGAAGACTCTGCGGGCCGGAGCGTTGGTGTCCATTCGCTCTATATGTCCTAGCCATCTCAGACGTCCAATACGCAGTTTTTTGACTAGGTCGATGTCGCTGTACAGCTCGTATAGTTCGTGATTGAATCTTCTCCTCGAAAACCCGTCAACGCAAACGGGACCGAAAATCTTACGAAGAATTTTTCTCTCGAAGCGACCAAGGATATCTTCATCCACTTTTAATAAAGTTCATGTTTCAGCGCCGTAAAGCAGGACTGGGATGATCAAGGTCTTATATAGAGTCTCCTTAGTTGTTCGAGATAGGGCTTTACTGTTGAATTGCCTTATAAGCCCAAAAAAACAGCGATTGGCAAGAGTAATTCTTCGATTGATTTCTGCGCTGATCTTGTTTGTAGAATTTATAGCAGAGCCAAGGTAGACGCCGTGGCGTAAGTGGTTAGTGTGTCGGATCACTACGCATGAGGTTCCAAGTTCGAATCCCAGAAAACACCAAAAAGTTTTTCCACGGTCCCACCTCTCGCGAGCGTCTGACAAACATCCGAGAGTATTGCTGTCACGAAAAAGCTTCTCAAATCGCCGTTCGGATTCGGCATTAAACTGTAGGTCCCTTCCATTCGTGTGGAAAATATAATGCACACAACATGAGTGGTTGCTAGAAGCTAGGCCCTGACACTTTAAAGAGCTGTTGCGCCAAATATTTGTTTTTTTGTAAGGTAGACAAAGTCCCTTACTACCTCAAAGTTATAGGTGCCGACTGTGACGTTTTGTCCAATTCGTCGGTGTTGGCTTTCCCTTCTTGTTGACAGCATATACTTAGTTTTGCCCTCATTTATCGCTAAACCCATTTTGGCCACTTCCGCCTCAATGCTTGCAAACGCACCGGTGACAGATGTTATCACGATCAAGCGAATTTACCGCTGCAGAGCTTTTCTTCTGCAAGACTCGGGCCCGGAACCGACTCTTAAAAGTTGGAACCGAGTCCGGAACCGACCCTAAAAAGCCGGAACCGACCCTAAAAAGTCGGAACGGAATCCGGAACTGCACATAATAAGACAGGAACCGAGTCCGGAACCGACCCTCAAAAAGCAGGAACCGAGTCCAGAACCAAGTTAAGAACCGCCCTCAAAAGGGTAGGAGACGAGTCCGGAACTAATCTTAAAAAGTCGGAACCCGAACCTTAAAAGTCAGGACCAAGTCCGGAACCGCCTCTCAAAAGGCAGGAACCGAGTCCGGAACCGACCTTAAACAGTCGGAACCGCCACTCAAAAGGCGGGAACTGAGTTCGGAACTACCCCTCAAAAGGCAGGAACCGAGTCCGGAGCCGACCCATTAACCGCCTTAGACCGCCTCTCGAAAACAGGAACCGAGTCTGGAACTGTCCCTCAAAAGACAGAAACCGAGTCCGGAACCGACATTAAACAGTCGGAACCGCCCCTCAAAAGGCAGGAATTGAGTTCGGATCTGCTCATCAAAAGCCAGTAACCGAATCTGGAACCAACCCCAAAGAGTCGGAACCGAAACTGTATCTCATGCGCCGAGATTTCCCGAAAGGACCCTTGTCCGCCTGCCCGAAAGGTAGCGAATTAAGGTAGAGTTAAGCTATCGATCAAATTGTTAGATCCACACAAACTTGCATTGTTAAGGGAATCCATTAAATTGTATAATTCATTTAATAAAGTATCTCTGCCCTGAAGCTTAGGTGTCTTTTTGGGTTAACCCTTGAACCGGAAAGCTAGCCTCAGCCTTCGAGAAAAACACCGTCACAGTAAAAACAAGAACTCACTGCACTGAATGATATTATTCATATATAGTATGAACGAAAATGTGTGAAGCTTCTTCAAAATCCACACATATTCTTCGTATACTATTATACATTTCGTAGTCCTTTAACAAAAAAAAATTTAGTGAAATAAACATATTTTAAATATGTAGAATAAAACAAAGAAAATATTTTCTGCGAGAAAATTCGTTTGAAAGTTGCCAAAATGGAAACATTCTTTTCCTCATCATCTTTTTGCACCATCGCCCATGTGGAACGCTGGTGTGATGGTGTTCCTCGCGTTTAGCCAGACAAATGAAAAATGTCCATCAAGCCCAAATGCAAATTGCTGACAAAATGAAAAATACTTGCCAGCGATTATTAGCTTTCTCTACATTCTAATTCTGTTGTGCCTTTACATATTGTAGGTCACATTTCAAAGATTTTGTTAGAAGACATGGAATTAATTTCTAAGAAATTGTTTATTATTGCATGAAAGTGAGGGCATAATTAATTGTTTCCCAAACGAATACATGCTTAAAAGGATACCCTTATGTAAATTGCTGAAAGACTTTGTACTCATTCCAACATAAACGTTTTTTTTTCATTTATTTCAAGAATTGCATTGCTGTGATACATACGATTCCCTTTTTAAATAATAGAACAATTCCTTTCACCAAAATGCATTATATTCCTTTAAATGCACTTTTGGTCTGATATGGTACAAATCCTACATCACAAAGCCAAACTAGTAATTGGGCATTCAATGCAATCGAATTCCGTCTTCCATAAAATCTATATACAATATATATATATCTGCCATATCATAAATGATAAAGTTTAGAAGTCTTTGCTTTCGACTTTCAATTGTCCATACATCTCTGATATCTCTCATGGATTTAAGTAGAATCCTGCAGATGATGGCAGCATTTTTGTATGATTCCGGAGAATATAATCGAAGAGAACCGGAGAAAGCGCATTGAAATCGTAAATCATTCATGGCTCAGTTTTATAAAGTTAAAATATAGCCTCTTTGGGTTTAAAATATTATTTTAAAGAGTATTGCTTTGAATCTATTTTTAACTACGGAAAGGTTTTTGGGGTGAATTTTTTTAATAGATTATAATCTATATACATATATGTATATAATCTATAATTATAGAGGGCGCCCGAGAGTTATTATTTTCACGGCACACTGATATTCGATTACCAATTTTCTAACCCATCCCTTATAAATAGAAATTATTTTAGGGAATAGATATGACATTTTATCGGGTTTTAAGAGATTGTTTTGATTGTTACAACTTTAAGGCCCTATCTGCCATCGTCTGAAACAAAGGAATTCTACTGAAAACTTCAGAGATCGGCCAGATGCTCGTGCCCTAATGTGTGATGACCAGTGTGACCAGAAGCTTCCCTCACGCACATATGAGGTTTTCTGAAACTACTGGTGTATTAAATCAATGAACCACTCAATTCTTAGATTACTTCGGAATTTATTCATTAACCTAAAAAGAAGTATAAATTCAACTATGTACATAACGGGTGGGCCATCTAGTGATTTCTTTTTAAATCATAGGTTATTTTGGCACTGACAGCTGTTTCCCGCTCGAAATCTTGACAGAAAGAGCCGCTTTACGCTTGAACAACATTGGGAAATATTGAAAACTTATTTCCAAAGTGAGTGCTGTGTAGCCCAAGCAGTGCGTTTTTTTGAAAAGAAGTTTTGGCCGAAATGCAGCACCCACCGCGCCTGCTGTACGCAAGTTTGTGCAAACAGTTCGTGAGACTGGTATGCTAGTGGACAACACTCATCGACCCCGTCGTCGTACGGTGCGCACAGACGAGAATGTGGCTGCCGAGAGTGTGAGACTCAATTCACGAACATCAACTCGTCATCGATCTGAATAGCTCAACATTTCACGCACTAGCCTGAGGAGAATTCTGCACAAAGATCTGGGCTTATTCGCTTACAATTGAAAGCGCACGACCATCCGCTTCGTTATCGCTTCGCAGTTTGGGCCTTAGAGCAGCTTGAATTGGACAACGATTTTGGGCGAAAAATCATCTTTTCTGACGAGGCAAATTTTCATCTCGGCGGCTTCGTTAACAAACAAAATTGCCGCATCTGGGGCTCGGAAAACCCGCACGTTATTGTCGAGAAGCCAATGCATCCACAGATAGTGACAGTTTGGTGCGGATTGTGGAGTGGTGGCATCATTATTCTTCGAAAATGAGGCTGGGAACAACGTTTCGGTCAACGGTGGGCGTTACAGAGTCATGTTAAGGACTTTTTTTTTTTACTGAAATTGAAGGCATGGATTTGGACGACCTCTGGTTCATGCAGGATGGCGCGCCATGCTACACAGCCCATGCCACAATCGGTCTTTTGCACACCAAATTCCCAAATCGTGTTATCAGCCATCTTGGCGATGTCAATTGGCCGCCTCGGAGCTGCGATTTGACCCCTTTGGACTTTTTTTTGTGGGGAACCGTGAAGGACCGATATTATGCCAACAATCCGGAAACGATTCAAGCACTTAAGGCCAATATCATCCAAGCAATCCGTGAGCTACAGCCCGAAACCATCAACACGGTCTTGGAAAATTGGAGTGATAGAATGCGCTATTGGGGGCGAGGTCAGCCGAGGCAGCCACTTGAACGATGTTGTGTTCCATAATTAATGGGAATGTTTGCTCTTACTAATAAAGCCATAATACATGGAAAAAATTTCATTTTGTTCATTTTATTGCATTTTTAAAAAGAAACTTGTAGTTGGCCTACCCTGTATAATGGAATGATCGGAATGGTTCTCATTAGTTTTTCTATAACATTCGATGAACAGAAGAGCACTCATCACATTTAAAATGATGTTAATTATGGACAAATTTAAAATGATGTTAATTATGGACAAATTGTGAATGGATAGGAGAGAACCATAAGATCAATTTGCTCGAACAACATGTCCGTGAATGCACACAGCTCACATCGTCAAAGATGCGAACAAACTCAGTCATTAGATAAAGATCTGCAGAAAATCTTGCAGTGAGAGAAGGCAAACTTCATTGCGAAGAAAACCCAATCTACTACCTTTTCCAGAAAAGATACTTCCATTATACGACAGCTGATTAGATTAGATCGATTTTTATTTATGTACTTCATTTTTATAACAAAGTTTTAACAAAAAATCAATAAATATGGCTTTGCCGTCTGCCTGATTGACAACATTAAATAAATTCAAAATTAAAATCAAAAATTGACTAAACTATGTATGCATATTTTTTTATTTTAAGCGATTTCTAGAAATGTTCATTAATGATCCTTTCACGATAATTTAAACCAATTTTGCAGTACTGGGATAGCTTAAATAAGTTTGTTTCGTTAAGAAGCATAAAAACTTGATCCACCCACAGAACATTACTTCCAAAGATATGTCTCCTAATTTCGCTTACAATTGGACACTTCCCAACAAAATGTATGACATCTTCTCTTTCTGCTAAGTTGCACAGGTTGCATAGCATTGGTAGGTCTGCTCTGTGTGGAGTATAATTAAGCTTTAGAAGCTCTCCCCGTAATTTAGAAACAGTCGCTATTTCCGATATGCTGTATTCACCACGGACGTAGTTATTTTCCTGCAAGTTATGACTCAAGCGGCTGCAGATCATTCTATGCAGTGATGCCGAAGTTTGCTCTAAATGCATGAACCAAGCCTTTTCGTCCATACTTAAGATGAGTTGATAAAGTTGGGGTTTCCAGTCTCCGCTATTACCCAGATCCAAATGTACCCCACAGTACTCAGCGAGTTCCAACCACTCCCTGTACCATTCTGTCCTGGATTGTATTGCTTGTAGAACAGCTTTTTTCGGCAGTCTGGTATCCGGCATATTCAAAACCTTTAGAACGTAGTCCACATGCAATTTAAAAGGTTTGGTGTACAGTGGGGACAAGCCTGTTTCCAGCATTAGCATATAATTGGGAGTGTTGGGTGGGAGGTGAAATGCTCTCTTAACGTAGTACCGTAGTAATTTCTCAACAGCCTCATACTTCCTTACTCCCCAAACTTGCGCAGCATAGAACATCATGGACTCTGACACCGCTGTGGGTAATGAATTTATTACTGATTTCCATTTAAGCTTAACATCTAGAGTCATTCCTAGATATTTTGCTTCGTTCGCGTACGGTATTTCAGCCGAGTTAAGATATAGAGGTAATCTATCCACTTTTTTATAGGTAAAGTTGACGTGAGTAGATTTGTTTCGTTCAGCACAATACGCCAAGAATTCGTCCAAGCATGCACTTTATTAATAGCATCTTGCAGCTTTCCAATTGCTGCTTCAATAGTTTCGCCCGTGGTCAATATCGCCGTATCGTCCGCAAACGTGGCGACGACACAGTTTCTTTCCTGCGGGATATCACGCGTGTAGAGTACATATAGAAGCGGGCCAAGGACACTTCCTTGTGGAACTCCGGCCGCAATCTCCTTGAAGTCAGAGTAATCACCGCGCTTAACACGAAAGAGTCTCTCGGTGAGATACGATAGTAAGATTAGAAAGAGTTGCCGTGGCAGTAGTCGTTGCAATTTATACTCCAAGCCTTCGTGCCAAACCTTATCGAAAGCTTGTGAGACGTCAAGAAATACACCACAACAATTCTTTTTTTCTTCCAGAGCTTTCTCAATCACGTCAGTTATTTTGTGGACTTGGTCAATTGTAGAATGTTTAATTCTAAATCCAAACTGATGGTCAGGAATGAGACGTCTTTCGTCGATTACGGGCTGTAGACGTTTGGAAAGAAGTTTTTCAAATATTTTTGAGATAACCGGAAATAGGCCGATATGATTTCTTCTCATTTAGCGGTTTACCTGGTTTCGGGACCATTATAATCTCGGCGACTTTCCATTGCCTCGGAACATAAAGCAATCTGAACGAAGCGTTGATCAAATAAAGCAGTTTGATAATAGCTTTATTCGGCAATTCCTTGACTACCTGCGCCGTTATCAAGTCGTAACCCAGAGCTTTTTTTGTCTTTAAATTTCACTCACTTCCCTCAGTTCAATCAATGCAACTTTTTTTACTTTAAAGTTGTCAGATGTCGTGACTGGGGAGCCGGGCGTTAGCGAAGGGCCGTCGAACGGCTTAAACGTTTCTTCTAAGTGCAAAGCAAAAATTTTTGCATTTTCTTTGTCGCTCTTGGCCCAGTTTCCATCGATTTTCCGAATTGGTGGTGCTGCATTTGAGGTTTCCGGATGCCTTTTAGCGCTTTCCAAAGCGAATAATTCGATTCTCTTTCACCGGAGAGATTTTCAAGGTAGGTCGCTATCTTTTTGCTTTTAAATTCGCGAATACTATCTCTAAGCCGATTGCATAGTCGGTTAAGGACCGTTTTATGCTGCGGTGCACGAGTGATTTGCCACTTCTTTCGTGCTTTTCGTTTCTCCCTCACCAGTTCAGTGATTTCTCTGGGATAATTTTCATTGCGGTTGATCTTATAGCTTCTAGAAGGAGTATTTCTCCATGCCGCTGTTTGAATTGCTTCCACGAAACGATCAATTTCGTCCTCTAGTTCACAAGGTGTTCTAAGTGATACATTTAAGGCGATATTTGTTTCGCAATCATTTCTAAAGACCTCCCAGTTTGTTCTATTGCTAATGAGTCTTGGAGCCCCTTTTGTCTTGATCAGCGCTTCTCCAAGTAATAAAATTACCGGCGAGTGGTCAGAAGAGAGATCAAAACATTCTCTGACTGTAATAAACTTATCGTAAATGCCTTTTGTAACAAAAAAATCGATAAGATCGGGAATTTTTTGTGAGTCAGTTGGCCAATAGGTCGGTTTTCCTGTCGAATAAAAACAACAACCGAATTCATATGCCACTTCGTAGAGAATTTTTCCTTTAGAAGATGTACATCTTGAACCCCAGAAGGTGTGCTTCGCATTGAAATCTCCACCAATAAGGAAATTTGAACCAAGGTCATTGAAGACACGAAAGTAGTCATCTTTTTCTAGTAAGCATCGCGGCGGACAGTAAACAGATGCTATATTGTAGCTCAGGTGTTTATTTTTAACCCTTACCGCGCACAACTGCAATTTTTCCAGCTCTATGCTTATATCGGCCGAATGTTCAATGTTAGTTTTAATGAATAAGGACGAACCGCCCCGCGCTCTATCAGAAGGATGATAGGCGTGATAACCAGCGTAGCCTCTTATCTTTATTTGCGACTCCCTTGTTAGATGGGTTTCGGAGATCAAACATATGTCGATATTTTCTCTTATTAGAAACATTTCTAATTCGTTAGATTTTTGTAAGAGTCCATTTGCATTCCATGTTACTATTTTAAGCAAAGCATCCATATTTACTTAGATTTAGATATAAGGTTAGCCATACAAAAGCTTTCGACGTTACTAAGACGTTCGAGAATTCGTTTGTTAACTTCACATTGTTCCTCGAACTTAGCGTAGATGCAGTTCAGAATTTCATTCAACAGATCAGAGGGTGGGCCGTCGTTTCGTTTGGTTGCTTTGACTGCAGCCTGAGAATACGTCAGACGTACGGGGTTCGCAGGCTTATCCGAGGTTATTTTTCGTTCAGCCTTTTTAGTGGACGGCTTTGACGTACGTTTAATCGGCTCAGAAGGCTGGTTGACTGTTGTAAGAGTCTGCCCTGCTGATTCAAGCGTCCTTTCAGTCGGCTTAGTAGTTTGAACAATTGGTTTACGAGCCCGCTCAGTCTGCTTAGCAATACGTTCTATCGACTTAGGAGCCCGATCGACTGATTTTGTTCCCCGTACGATCGGCGTTGTAGATTTTTTCCGTCGCATCTGTAGTTCCTTAGCGACTTCGCAACCGCCATAATTTGCTGGGTGCCTTCCTTTGCAGTTAACGCAAGTTGCTTTTTCATTTTTGCTCAAACTGCAATTTTCCGAAGAGTGTTTTCCAGCGCACTTAACGCAGCGCGGCTCTTTCTGACAGTACGCCTGTGTATGGTTAAACTCTTGGCAACGCTTACATTGAGGGATGGTCTTCGTGTTGACACGTAGCGGCTCGATTTTAACGACCATACTCATGATTGTACGAATGTTATATATCTTTTCCTGGCTTTCCGTTTTATCGAATGACAGCGCAAAAAGCGGAAGTTTACGTTTCACTATAGGTTCTTCTCCACTCTCGGGTCGTTTTCTCTTCTTTTTTAAAAGGTTCACGGCGTCGAGAATGTTATAACCTCTATCGCGTAAATCACCTATAACGTCTTCTTTAGCGCATGATGGATGAAGTCCTCTAGCTACGACCCTCAAAGGCCTCTCAGACTTGTTTTCGTAAGTATGCCATTGAATTTTTTCGTTGTTAAGCTTTTAAGATACAGCCCGATAGCCCTCAGCGTCATTAACCTTGATTTGCCATGCATCGTTTCGCAAGGAAGTTAATTTAAATTCAGTAGCGATCGTTGTTTTTAAAATTTTCCTCAAAGAATTGTAGTCCGCAACGCCTGTAATATTTATAGAACATGAATCTTCTTGGTATCACAGCCCACTCTGAGGTAATAAGGCTCGACCACATATCCAACATCGTTAAAACAGAAATGGTCCGATTAAGCGAAGATGCGGTAATAACAGACAACCTTCAATCGTTGGCTCATCGAACACGGGTAGCCGACTTATGCGTGTACAACAGATTCCAACATGGAAGATGTTCCGATGAACTCAATGGAATAATTTCTAGAAGTACGACATTCGGACATCCTACCAGGCCGGTTAGAAGGACCTACCACTTTCACATTCACATGGCATCTGCAAAAATAAATATCTTCCTACCGAAATTCAGTTTATTACAACCAAACCATGAAACGCACTGTCTGAAATAGTATTTCTAGAAGCCTTCAATCTACAGCTATTCAAAAAAAGAATCAAGAGGCATCTGCAGACATCTCGAAAACAGAAGCAATGACAAAGAATAACAAAAATCTCCCCAGTTATCTGGACGGCACCCCCGGAGAATCTTCTTCTTCCTTTTATCAACGAGGTTATGATCCGAAAACAAGGGATCATAACCCTCCCACTTCACCGCATTTCTACTGATCCGCCTGTGGGGTTCGCCTATTTGACCTCAGAAAATATCGGCAGGTCCGCCGATTTTGGATCACTCGGTTACTGAGGCCAATAAAATGCCGATGTCGTCGCATTTGTCTGATCCAGGCGTTTATAGGCCTGCCTTTCCTACATCGCGATGTCGCACCCCCGGAGAATCTCTGAAGCATAAACAACTGAGCTTCAAGAACCACTACAACAAAAATCTTTCTCTCTCTCTCAATATCCATCCCTTCCAACGCCCGCACTGTGTGTAAACATGTTAAAGGTATTCATAACCCTTTGAGTGCGCGCAAAACGCAATAGGCTCCCCTATCCTAATGTATATAAATTTGGCGCAATAATTCATTAAGTGCCTAGGCCAAGCTTCAAGCTTCTCGAAACCACTCGTGTTGTGTGCGTTCGATTTTTCGCACTAATGGAAGGGACCTACAGTTTTGTGCGGTATCCGAAGGGCATTTTAAATTTTTGAGAAGCTTTCTCGTGACAACAAATACTCTCGGATGTTTGTCAAACGTTCGCGAGAGGTTGGACCGTGAAAAAACTTGGTGGTGTTTTCTGGGATTCGCACATGGAACCTCACGCGCAATGCCCCGACACACTAACCACTGCGCCACGGCGATGCCCACATCCTCATAGACAATAATTAAAAACAAAAAGATTTGGTAACGTTAATAAATCACTAAGATTAAGATAAAAACCACTTACCACTAAGAACCACTCCCGAATTATTAGATATTTTGAAATACACTATTCGAACAAATGACTAGTTTCAGATTTTTCAGAAATTATAAATTAAAATGTAAAAATAAAGTTCAAATTCAATGAAGTCGCTCGTACTCGCTTTTACGCTTTTCGTTTTCAAATTATTTAAATTTGTATTTGTATTTGTATTGCATTGTATTGGGTTGGCCAATAAATTCCCTTTGTTTATCGTTAGTTTTCCCGTTAACTTTACTTTAGTTACTTATGCCCTGTATCCCCTTGTGGGTCCTAGGGCCTCTACTACGCCTACGCGCCATCGTGTACGGTTTCTGGCAATGTGTCTGAGTTCTCCCCAACTTTTCCCTAACTGCCGTGCCTCCTTCTCGACTGTTCTGCGCCATGTTCTCCTCGGACCGCCAGGTCTTCTGCCATCCTGAGTTAGAGGGTTCCATTGCATAGCATGGTTCGCTACGGAACTGTCACCCTTTCGGAACGTGTGACCAATCCACTGCCACTTCCGCCGTTGGATGGTTGTGCCTATTGGTTCCTGACCCGTTCTCTCGAAAAGGTGTTCGTTAGAGATACGATTGGACCAGAAAATCCTTAAGATATTGCGCAGGCACCTATTAACAAATGTTTGCTTTGAATGACGCCCTTTGTAAATGTTGCTTCGAGCTTGCAGTTTTTTCTTCGTTAAATACACATCGCAGTGCATATGTGAAAGAAAGTTCATAGCGATCTGTTGTGTTTTACGCATTTGGTAAACTTTTGAAAATAGAGGCAAATAAGGAGTATTTTCGGCATATAATGCTCTTTTATTTTTGGAAAGGAAAAAACGCTGCACAAACACAGGAAGATTTGCGCTGTGCACGGGGATAACTCTGTAAGTGATTTGACTGTTCCCGAGTGGTTCCGGCGTTTTCGTGATGGCGATTTCACATGTTCTGACTTGCCCCGTTCTGGACGACCGGTTGAGATTGATGGCGACCAAATTAAAGCTCTAGCTAAAAATAATGCACGCTACACAACCAGGCACATAGTTGATATATTGGATATATCAAAATCAAGCGTAGAAAATCACTTGCGTAAACTGCAATACGTAAGTCGATACGATATTTGGCTGCCGCACAATTTGAGTTAACAAAATCTATTCGATCGTCTCTCCATCAGCGATTCCCTGCAGAAACGAACGAAAGTGAACCATTTTTAAAACGGATGATAATGGGCGATGAAAAGTGGATACTTTATAATAACGTGGAGCGGAAAAGATCAAGGAGCAAAAGAGGTGAGCCACCTTTAGCCATTCCAAAAGCTGGTCTTCCACCTAAGAAAGTTATGCTCTGTATTTGGTGGAATTGGAAGGGAATTGTGTATTATGAGCTTTTTCCGCATAACCAAACCATTGATGCCGATAAATACTGCTCTCAATTGGATAAACTGAAGTATGCAATCACCGAAAAACGACCGGAATTGCCTAGCCGGAAGGGCGTTGTGTTCAATCAAGACAACGCTAGACCGCATGTCTTTTTGCAGACTTGGCAGAAGTTGGTGCACTTTGGATGGGATGTTTTACCTCACCCGGCGTATTCACCTGATCTTGCACCTTCTGATTGCCATTTATTCCGGTCCCTGCAGAACTCACTTAATGGAAAAAATTTCATCTCACTGGAAGCTTGTAAAATCCACTTGGAGCAATTTTTCGCCAATAAAAATCAAACGTTCTACGAAAGACGCATTATGAAATTGCCCGAAAGATGGCTTAAAGTGGTAGAAAATAATGGTGCATATAAAACTGATTAAAGTTTTTTCTAACAATAAATATTTAATCTTTGAAATCGCCTAAAAAAACAAAGGGAACTCATTGGCCAACCATATTTTTGTGCTTGTACATTGTCATAAGTCCACACATTATTTTGTATTAACTAGGTAAGCTAAAATAAGTAATTTTTAATAAAACAGCATTTAATTAGAAATAGTAACATTTGTACAGTTTTAATTTTCCTTCTAGATTCCAAGAACATTCATAACCACCTTAGTAACCTCCAATAAGCACTTTAGCAATGTCTTTAACCAACAATTCATTCTGTTCAAATACGAAACATGCAATTAATGCAGATAAGCACACTAACGATGGTATGCACGCCTTAATCCTGCAAAATTGAAAACAATATCCACTCATTTTGCTGTGACATGCAAAGTAAGTCATATGCATACATCGCGAAAACCTGGAATTAATTTACTGTACAGTATATTTACCTTGTCCTAAAAACCTCACTGAAACCTTCAAGTGGATATGTACATGGTTATAAACTAAGATTTTCCACTTATGCTTTTTTTCCGCAAAAGTACAAAAATCCAAGCAAATTTAATTCGTCCAAAATTGAATGCACAACATTCGACTCGTATAGTACAGAGCTGGAGTAAGAATTTGATGGCGTAAAGCCTTTGCTGGAGCAGGACTAGTCTTCCCAATTGTGTAAATATGAGTGAATGAATTCGTATAGAATCGGTCGGGTCCCAACTGTTATGAACGAAAATTAATTATGCCAGCGGGAAGTTTTGATTAAACTCAGAACCAGAAATTGAATTTAAAAATTTATCAACAACTACTAGTCTGTGGTTGTATGCTAAAATAAGAAGTGCATATCCACGTGCATTGACATAAGGAAACTTTTTTTTTAGCAATACATACATGCGAGTATACTCGTACAATTAAAGTACTAGCAAACACTTGAAGCGAACAATGCACTTCGCGTATTGAAGTCAGAACAAACAGACAAATTAATTACGTTACTTTGCTCATGTAGAGAGGGTGAGTATACTTGAGGTCTCGGTGTAGGGGATGTTCATTGAAAAGTATTTCGACTTTAATACACCAGCTCCTGTTCCAGTTTCCAGTCATACAATTTCGTGGTCCTCTTCCTAAAAAGAAGAATAGAAATCAATTTTGCATCTTGCAATTTCCTTTGAACTGTATGATTGTTGTTTAAACATTTTGTTTAGCAAAACTCGCAACTGTATATGACAACGAAAAAGAACTAACTCTTTAACTGAATTGAAAACATAGAATAACAATGAATCATACTACCGTATGCCATGGCTAAAATGTTGACCCTTCGGAAATTGCGTTTGAGTTTGGACTGAGATCACTTTCTATACTAGCATAGGGCTAGTTGGTATAGTAATGACACAGTTTGAAAGAATACATACGAGTATGTAATCGTACATATTTCCACAATGCATGTATGTACTCGTACATATTTCTATATGTATGTACTCGTACATATTTCTGATGCGATGAACCATCATCATACCGCCCGCTCTGTATGTTAGATACGGCTGGCAAAATATTGGAGCGAATCATCTGTAACAGGCTAGAGACAATAATTCAAGAATCTGGAGGTCTTTCAGAAGACCACAACGCTCAATCAATATGGTAGTTAAAGCAGCACAAGAGGCTGTGCAAGGAAGAAGATGGAGAGGCGGTTGCAAAAATGACTGCTTGGTTATAATAGTCTAAGAGCTGGTGAACGTTTTTGAAACGTCATTTTAGCACAGGAAATAAGTATATTTTTTGTTAAACTTGAGCTAATGATCACAAATATCAACGTCCGGCAGCAGTCTGTTGGTGCGTTTGGGGGGGGCTGAGCCCCAAAGACGTCGAAAAAAGGGATGCGGTCACGTCATTTCAGCAAAGCTGATTTTTTTTATATGAGTAGTTTACTTGTTTATATAACATATTTTACCACTGCCAGACATTTTGGCCGGGTCTAAAAGGGTGCCAGACAGGCTGAAACCTGTATAAAAATGAGGGCAAGGCTATTCTTTTTTTAATCGTTAGTTGAGATCACTGTGAGTAATTATTCGCAACTGCCAGACGAAAATCCCGGGTCTAACATTCTGCCAGACGCAAGCGAAGTTTGAATGTCGCTACTAAAGCGATGTGCGACAAATGTATCTAATAGCCAATTTTCATCGAAATTATTGAAGCATTTGAAAACTTACTAAGTGTGTCTTATAGGAAATTAAATTTTTAATAAAATAGTATATATACAAAATTTTCATATATCCAGTAGAACAGAAGATATTTTAAAAAGAGTCAGTAGCTGGTATTCAAATTCATGCAACTGAAAAGCCAAGATTCAATGGCCCTTTTATTCATCTAGGCAGCTTCCACATCTTACTTACTTACTAAGGTGGTGCTACAGTTCGGGGTGAACCTGGGCCTCAACCAACAAGCCTCTCCATTTAGCTCGGTCTTTAGCTAATTGCCTCCAGTTGCGCACTCCAAGTTGATCGAGGTCCCCTTGAACTTGTGCGCGCCACCTACGGCGATGATTCCCTCTACTGCGTCGTCCCTCGGGGTTAGATTCGAAGACTCTGCGGGCCGGAGCGTTGGTGTCCATTCGCTCTACATGTCCTAGCCATCTCAGACGTCCAATACGCAGTTTTTTGACTAGGTCGATGTCGCTGTACAGCTCGTATAGTTCGTGATTGAATCTTCTCCTCCAAAACCCGTCAACGCAAACGGGACCGAAAATCTTACGAAAAATTTTTCTCTCGAAGCGACCAAGGATATCTTCATCCTCTTTTAATAAAGTCCATGTTTCAGCGCCGTAAAGCAGGACTGGGATGATCAAGGTCTTATATAGAGTCTCCTTAGTTGTTCGAGATAGGGCTTTACTGTTGAATTGCCTTATAAGCCCAAAAAAACAGCGATTGGCAAGAGTTATTCTTCGATTGATTTCTGCACTGATTTTGTTAGAAGAATTTATAGCAGAGCCAAGGTAGACAAAGTCCCTTACTACCTCGAAGTTATAGCTGCCCACGGTGACGTTTTGTCCAATTCGTCGGTGTTGGTTTTCCCTTCTAGTTGACAGCATATACTTGGTTTTGCCCTCGTTTATCGCCCAACCCATTTTGGCCGCTTCCGCCTCAATGCTTGCAAAAGCACCGGTGACAGCCCGCTGAGATCTTCCGATAATGTCTATATCGTCGGCGTATGCAAGCAGTTGTACAGACTTGTAATAGATTATGCCTCCGGTGTTGGCTTGTGAGTTCCGCACAATCCGCTCAAGTACAATATTGAAGAAGTCACATGACAGCGCGTCACCTTGTCTAAAGCCTTTTTTGATATCAAAGGTCTCGGTGAGGTCATTACCGACCTTGATGGAGCAGCGAGCGTTCTCCATCGTCAGCCTGCACAGACGGACAAGTTTGGCAGGGATGTCAAAACTAGACATGGCTCTATAAAGCTCTTCTCTATAGATGCTGTCATAGGCGGCCTTGAAATCGATAAAGAGGTGGTGAGTATCGTTTTGGAATTCTTGGGTTTTCTCCAAGATCTGCCGAAGTGTGAAGATTTGATCGATGGTGGACTTCCCTGGCCTGAAACCGCACTGATATGGTCCAATCAGGCTGTTGATAAAAGGTTTCAGGCGTTCACACAATATCGCAGAAAAGATCTTGTATGCGATGTTGAGAAGACTGATGCCTCTATAATTGGCGCAGTTGAGGGGGTCTCCTTTCTTGTGGATCGGGCAAACGATGCTGAGATTCCATTCATCAGGCATACACTCGTCTGACCAAATCTTAGGGATGAGTTGGTGTATGCACTCTACCAATTCATCACCAGCTGCCCTGAAAAGTTCGGTCGGCAAGGCGTCAGGTTCAGCAGCCTTGTTGGATTTCAGCTTGGATATTGCTATCCTCACTTCGTTTTGGTCAGGTGGAAATTTTGACTATCATCGTCTATGCTGAATGGTTCATTCTGCCTGACAGCGGGATGTTGGTCTGCGTCGCCGTTATATAGTCTGCAGAAGTACTTTTTCCATATCCTTAGCACCGACTGTGATTCTACTACGAGGTTTCCATTTTCATCTCTACAGGTTTCCGTACGGCTATTGCTTCTCTGACACGTCCTTTTTACCTTTTGGTAAAACTTCCGTACATTGTTCCTGGAGTATAGACTCTCGATATTCTCAAACGCGCGCTTCTCATGCTCTTTCTTCTTCTTTTGGAGAAGCCGATGTTCTTCCCGTCTCTTTTGCTCGTAGAGCTCACGAGCAGCTCTCGTCTTCCTTTGCAGCGCCGCTTTGTATGCCTCTTGTTTTGCTGCATGCACTCGCCGGCATTCTTCGTCAAACCAGGGGTTTCGCGGTGGTGGGCGAGCGAGACCCAGCACATCAGTCGCGGCGTTTCTGATGGCATGTTGGCAGCGTTGCCACTGGTCTTCGGCACTTGATGCTGGCGGTATAGGGGTGATTGAGAGATTTCGGGATACGCGTTCAGCGAAGAGTCTGGCGGTCTCTTGCGATTGTAGCTTTTCGACGTTAAATTTTCTCACAGTAATTCTTCTTTGTTGCTCAGATTGGGATATCCGCATTCGTACCTTGGCTACAACAAGGTAATGATCCGAGTCTATGTTGGCCGCTCGGATGGTCCGGACATCCAGAATACTGGAGGCATGCCTTGCGTCGATCGCAATATGATCAATTTGGTTGATCGTGACATGATCATTGCACCGCCATGTCTGCTTATGAATGTCGAGATGACGAAACCATGTGCTTGCTATGGTGACATTTCGCTCCAGAGCGAAATCAATTAGCCTTAGTCCGTTATCAGACGTGGTGTCGTGTAGGCTATGCTTACCGACTGCCCTACCAAAGACGTCCTCCTTCCCTATTTTGGCGTTAAAATCGCCCAATACGATTTTAACGTCGTATTTAGGACATTGCTCGTATGTTTTGTCGAGGAGCTCGTAGAAACACTCTTTGGTGGCAGGGTCCTTTTCTTCTGTGGGGGCAAGAACACATATTAGGCTTATGTTAGCGAATTTAGCCTTGATCCGGATAGTCATAATACGCTCGCTCACGTGTCGGAAGCTTAAGACTTCTTGCCTAAGTCTGCCGCGTATGACAAATCCGCATCCGAATAAGCGTTGCCTGTTGCCTCTGTAGCAATCACCGTAGTAGATGTCACAGTTTTTCATCCTCTTTTTGCCCGGCCCATCCCATCGCACTTCCTGGATGGCTGTAATATCTGCTTTATAGCAGTCTAGGGCCTCTGCTAGTTGTGCGGCTGCACGTGGTCTGTAAAGGGACAGAACATTCCACGTACAGATCCGAAGGTCGTTGTCCTTATTTCGTTTGCTGGGGTCGTCATTAGTTGAGTCATCCTTATCCGAGGCTTTTGGTTGTTTCGGAACCATGCGCTTTTTACATGGTAGGGAAGTTACCCCGACGGCACAACCCCCAACCTGGAGGGCCAGTTCCTTAATTATTCCCCTAGGACGAGGGGCCGGGTACACCGGTGCCAGTAGTCCACTACGGGAGTATGAGCGCTGCCGTTGGCCCATTAAGGGCTCCTCCGCCACCATCTCTATTCCAATGTCCTGACCAGCATTGGAAATTCCTTACCGACCTGTGATCCGAATACGTCGAAGCAGCTCGCGTAAGGTATTCACTAAGTTCAACCTAACTGGAACTACAGACGCCACCGTTGACTCCGTCTAGGGAATTCGTCCGCTGCCGCCTGGAACAGGAAGAAAAAAAAGAAAAAAGCACTCTTCCCCCCCTCTCTCATCTGCTGCCACCAAGAATCCGCCAAACGGGGTTGGTAACCCATCTCTTGGATTAAGGTACTAGGCACCCGGCTGTAACCGCGTGGAGGTTGAGAGTAGGAGTTGGTAGGCCTCAGCTGAGTGAAAACGCTTGTGTTTTCATATGATCGCATGCACTACCGTTTGACCAGCCACATCATGATGGCTTATTTCAAAGCCATCGGAAAGCTTATGCATAATTCTGGATTGGCTTATGTATGTAATGGTGGACAGCGAACTTTTAGCTGGATTTATAGCTGGGAAGCATTTTAACAGGTGCAAGAGACTGCATCCTTTAATGACTTTGGGCTTACAGATCTTACATTTTTAAACTTTTATGAAGAAAGAACTAATAGAAATTGGCGATCGAAATCAGTTATCTTAATGACTTTCAATCTACACAGACATCAAGTCCCACTATTGACCATCCTTACCTTATACAATTGTTTAGAAAATATAATGAATATCTAGAAGCAACGATTAATGGACAATTTGGCAAAACACCACAGTTCTACATGATTTATGTAGATCTTGTTAATTATTATTTCATTTTGACACGAAGCATTCGTACTGCAGATTTCGAATTATTTAAATACATATTGCCCAAAATCGCAAATTTATTTTTTATATTCAACCAACCCAACTACGCACGGTGGTTGGTCAAGTACCACGATAATTTATTAAAAATCGACGAAACTCACCCAGGACTAAGAGAACTTTTTGAGAAAGGGTCCTTCGGTGTGAAAAGAACCGAAAAAGCATTCTCTAGACAGCCAATAGATTTGACGTTGGAACAAACAATAAATGCAGATGCTGCAAAAAGATTGACAGGAGTTATACATTTCACCAATTCGATATCTGCTCGTCAACGCTGATCTAAAAATCACAGCATAAGATCAACGATAATATCGCACGTATTTGAGGAATGTGGATTGCATAAAGCTCAAGTTATTACAGCAGACTTGGAAAGAAGTAGAATGAAAAAAGTTTCGTGCAGCTTCAGAATTTTATGCATTACATTAAACAAAATATAAATCCTTTTGCACCAGAATTAAGCAACGATTTCTTATATAACATTGCAACAGGACGAGCAGCACCAAACCCTACAGCCGATTTCTTATTGGACATCGAAAGCAAAGGGAGTAATCTACGTGAGAAATTCATTTCTGAATGTGCTGAAAATCCTGACCGTTTTGAAAAACCAATTAGAAAAATTAAGTCTTAACCTTTTCAACTGCAGGAAAAAATAAGAAGGTCAAAGTTGCTGGAAAAATACAAGAAATTCGTATGCAACGGGATTTATTCGGACGACTTTTATGTATTTCAATGGAACAAAATATAGATATTGCAAAAGTTTTATCGTATCCTTTGACGCTTGTTCGTTTATCAATGTGCCATTTAGATGGAACAATTTGTAAAACCAATAAATCTGTTCTCATGAAATTGTTGGAGGCAAAAGTTTATAGTCAGGCAGTACGCAATATTGATATTGTAATTATTGATGGCTTTTTCATGCTGCATCTCTTAAAGGAAGTTCCAAGAACATTCGGCAACATCTGGAAAAAAATTTTACAAATGGCTACTAGGTATTCTGCACCCAGAATCGATATCATTTTCGATCGTTATTTTTCATCATCTATCAAAGATAGCGAACATCTTCTGAGAGATAGCTTGGACAACCACAACTACGTCATTTCTGGGCCTGATCAAGTACGTCCAACAGATTTTGTAAAGGGACTGAAAAATATCAAATTTAAGAAAGCGATGGCTAATTTCTTAGCAATCCATTGGGCTAGTGATGACATGGCACCCTTTATCGGAAAAAGGAGTGTATACATAAATTATGACTTTTGTTACGGTTTTAAAACTGACAATGGAAAAGTGAAAAAAACTATGGAAGGCAATTTATCTTGTGAAAAATATGAAGAAGCTGACACCAAAATCGTCTTCCATGTTTGCAACATCGATCAAGATGCAAATGTTTTAATAAAATGCTCAGATACAGACGTTATTGTGATTATGTTAGGTAACATGGAAATTTAAAGAGCTCTCTGAACATTTGGATGGAGGTTGGCGTTGGAAATTCACAACGATTTGTAGATTTATCCAAATTGTTTAATGCTCTAGGAAAGTCTTTGTGTTATTCTTTACCAGGATTTCATGCAGTAACTGGTTGCGATTATAATGCTATATTTTATAAAAAAGGAAAACGAAGACCTCTTAAGCAATTGAATGAGTCCCACAAATATCAAAAAGCATTTACTGATCTTAGTACTTTGGATGTACAAGGCTCGAGGGAAAAAGTTTTTGAAGTCTTAGAGGAGTTTGTATGTCGTTTGTATAATATCCGTAATATAAATGACGTCAAAAAATCCAGATATAAGATATTTACAAAAACATATAATAAAATGAACATGAATGACGATTTCCATAAAAAATTTAAGAATTTTGACGCTGGAAATTTGCCACCGTGTAAATCAGAGCTGCGTCAACATTTCTTACGGGCTCATTATATTTCAAATATTTGGAGAAATGCACATTTAAAAAATTCAACTAATTTATCCCCAATTGAAAATGGATGATTGGAATCTAATGGTGTATATGAGTTTCTTTGGTTCGACGGTGATCAATTACCCGCTTTAGTGAAAGACGTTGTAATCCAACCTCCTGATATTTATGATGAAAACGAGAATTCAGATACATACCTTATGAATATTGTAATGCATTATTTTTATTGCAATATAATTGCATATTGATTATTCCATGACAACTAAAAAAATGTTAAATTCTTTAATTTAGGTGATGATGGATCTGAACCTGACGACGAAGAAGACGATGATATACAAGATTAAAATACCGTAATACAGGAAGTTATATTCTTTCAAATCATTTATATAACCCAATAAAAAAACAGCAAATTATTGAAAGCATGATTGTTTTGTTTTTCCCAAGTAAAACAGCTGAAGGTAGAAGACATATGATGCATTTTGTATGAAAATGATATCTTAATACGAAACAAATAGTTTCGTATCGCGGCTACTGACTCTTTTTAAAATATCTTCTGTTCTACTGGATATATGAAAATTTTGTATATGTATATACTATTTTATTAAAAATTTAATTTCCTATAAGACACACTTAGTAAGTTTTCAAATGTTTCAATAATTTCGATGAAAATTGGCTATTAGATACATTTGTCGCACATCGCTTTAGTAGCGACATTCAAACTTCGCTTGCGTCTGGCAGGATGTTAGACCCGGGATTTTCATCTGGCAGTTGCGAATAACTACTCACATTGATCTCAACTAACGATTAAAAAAAAGAATAGCCTTGCCATTATGACGTTACCGACCCTCATTTTTATACAGGTTTCAGCCTGTCTGGCACACTTCTGGACCCGGCCAAAATGTCTGGCAGTGGTAACAAGTAAACTTGTTTACCAAGTAAACTGCTCATATAAAAAAAATCAGCTTAGCTGACCGCATCCCCCCCCCCCCCCCCCCCTGGCGGAGCATAAAACTAAAGCGGTAGGAAAAAGGTAGAAACTGTCACAATTACAGTCGGCAGTCATGAAATCACATCTAAATTGCATATAAAATATCTAGGCATTATGATAGATTCGAGACTCTCATTTAAAAATCACCTTAAGTACGTAGGCCGAAAAGGTGCAATAACAAGTGCTGCACTAGCACGTATCATGCACAACATAGGTGGGCCGGGGCCATGTCAATTAAAACATACAGATCACATATCACATATGTGTACGGAATATGTGCATTGAGAGCTAGCTGTGCATTTCGCACTACTTCTAGCGATGCAGCCTGCGTGGTAGCGAGAATGCTTCCAATAGATATTCTGACAGTAGAACAACAATGTCAGTACTGCGCAAGAAGAGAAAGAAATGAGGCCAGCGAAAACTGGCTACATAGAACAGAAAACCTAAGAGAATTGCAAGAACGCTGGAGTGCTGGGAGTACAATGCGCATATTGAAGATTCTTAGAACCTTAGAAAGAGAAAGGAAAGAATCAGACAGGCGAAATACAATAAATGCAGTGCAGGAGAATGCAAACAAAGTACTACAAAGACGAGAGGAAGAAAGGAAGGGAATCAGAGTGGTACAGATGTCTGGACTAAGCATTTTGTTTTTAATTCATTGCGGCCTAAGGGCAAATCACGAAGACCTTTGTAGAGGCTACGGCGACAAGGAGGCTCAGGAGGACACCGCCCACTTTCTCTGTCATTGCCCAGGCCTCTATCATTTGAGAAATAAGATCCTTGGACAACACTTCTTTGAGGATCTAGAAGAGTTGTCCAACAGACCAATAAATGACATCGCAAACTTCATCAAATCCTCTGGATGGTTTGTATCTAGGGCACAGTAAGTAATAAATTCTTTCTTTAGGATATTTACAAAGACGGTTATTTTTCCACGAGGAAGGGATTCTCTTTTCTATCTCCTTTCCCCCCATGGGTATCACAATGGGTCTATACTGACCTGAGTGTGGTGTGGAGGTTTTCTATCCCCCTACACCAGCCCACTTACCTAACCTAACCTAAGGGCAAATCACGTAACTTTTCAGACGATCATCGTTTAAACAATAGTAACCGACGAATTGAAAAATTGTTGCATATTATAGGTGTCAACAATTCTCTACTACCGTTGGTTGCGCACTGTTGGCTATGTAACACCTAAATGCACGTTTGAACGATAGCAAAAATCGCTATCCAAACGATGATCGTCTGAAAAGTTACGTGACTTGCCCCCTGGCAATGAAGTTAAATTCTTAAGACTGCATTCTATTACACATTTTTCTTAACTAGGAATTGAAGTTTCTACTTAAAAGGCAAACTCTACATTACCTACGTCACATCCTTCGCAATCTTACTCCGTAAGCTTGAATAAAAACCTCCTTGTGAATTGATGCACCATGTTAGTACATTTCATTCTTCACATAAGAATTGCTTTTCAAATTTAACCATTTAAGACGCATTTGGAATTTTATAAATTACCTGGACGTGCATTATGCTCAAGCCTACCGATCTTAAAGTAATTATGTAAGTATGCTTAAAAAAGAAGCCAACACCTTTTCGATATACGTAAACTGAGCCTTTTTAATGCGTTCCACTTGCATTCTTGTTTAAGATCTTAATAATTCACTCTCATGTACATATTTCATAAATGGGTGCGAATCCGCTTCAAACTTCAAACTCCAATTTCTCTATTTGGTGCAAATAGAACAATTAAATACTTCAGTCAACAGCATAATGCACGCGAAATGCAGAATGAGTAAAATTTAACGCAACTGGAAATATTTCGTCAGAATATTTACTTACGACCGAGGTTATAATGTACAAATAGAATCTTAGGAAAATGTCTGAATAGCAGCACCCACTGCAAGGGTCTAAAAAATCTGTTTAACATCTACCTATTATTTAAATTAATGCATCTTTTCTGGGACACTATACTTGAAACGCGCACGTACTACTTACGTGAGTGTGGCAAATTATAAATTATTTCATTTTGGAAACGTACATGCATAGGCATTTACATACTCATACATGCTCGTATGTACATATGTACATATATACACACTCCATGTAAGTGAGACAGATACCATCGTCTCCGCACTACAGAATGTTTTGCGAAATTCAAATCCTATTCGAATTTGCGATTTTATGGGAAATGAGTTTTCACAAAATGCGTTTGCAGTTGCAGTGCAGAATCTATTCATCCGTTGAATAGAGTTAGTGGTAGAATTATAAGCATTGGAAGTATTATGTTTAGCAGAGAGGTCCGTATTCAGAAATAGTGTGCATTTGCAGATGAAGAAATGAGGAGTATTTGAATTTTAATCTAAATGTAAATACATTCAGTACTTACATATAACTCGTAGCTCTCTGTCTCTCTCAAATACAAAATCCTTAGAGAAGAAGAAAAAAGGAAAAAAAATAACTACGAAATACACTTGAGGAAATCTGAAATAGTTCAGATGCATGCGAAATTTGCATTTCTTTGAATTATGAAAATCTGAAGCAAATTGAGCTTTTACAAAATGTTTAGAGCTCTCATAATTGATTGACCTTGTTTCTAACATGGTGAACCATTAAAGATGAGCTTCCTTCGAATAAAAAGCAATTTGTAACGTAGAAAGTTAAAGTCAATTTGTTAACTGCCCAGACAGTCCTGATACTAGAACGCAGAGCTCATTAATTAATGAACAGGATATTCAACTCTACACTGACAGGTATAAAATGGATATTGCAACCGGCTCTGGAGTTTTCTGTAAGTCACTCAAAATTAACGACCCATAGAAACCATAGAAATGACTGCAGTATCTTTCAAGCCGAAGTTTTCACCATTCAAAGGGCTGCACAAACTATACATACACATGCATACATATTTGGCGCAACAAGCCATGAAGGGCCTGGACCTAGCTTCTCGCACTCACTCGTATTGTGTGCGTTATACTTTTCGCACGAATGGGACATATAGTTTTGTGCCGTATCCGAGGGCAATTCTTATTTTTTTTTAATAAGATTTTTCCTGACAATAATACTCTCGGATGTTTGTCAAACGTTCTCGAGAAATGAGATCGAAAAAAAAGGTTCGTGTTATCTGCGATTCGATCGAACATTGAACCTCACGCGCGGTGGTCCGACACACTAACTACTGCACCACTGCACCCCCAGAGGGGGCGGAGGTAGAAACCATAGAACACCTGCTGTATGATTGCCCAAATCTTCAAAATTACCGCTTTCGCCATATGGGAAACAGGCTTTTTTTTATAATTAACTCGCACTACAGGGGTTATGACTACCCTTTTTATCTGTTGTTTCGATAGATAGCATCGGCATAATGAGGTGAGAGTTAGAGTGAAAGCAGAGACCGATGTGCATTAGTCTTAAATGTCAGTAGAATGTAATTCTTCTTCTTCTTATATCCTTTAACCCCTCGGGGGGCATAGGGCGTCAACCACGCCTGTGCGTCTCCAACTCATTCCTAAAGAGCTCGATTCCTCCTCAACTGTTCTGCGCCACGTTTGCCTAGGGCGTCCCGCTATTCTGCCTGCCTGGGTGAGCGGATTCCACTGCATGGCGTATTTCGCAATGGAGTTGTCTTCGCGCCGTAGGGTGTGTCCAATCCATTGCGACTTTCTTCTTCGTATAGTAATGCTTATATTCTTGGCCCGTTCTCAGATAAAGTTGTTCGTTGGAGATGCGGTTCGGCCAAAAAATCCTCAAGATGATTCTTAAGCATTTGTTTACGAAGACTTGCAGCTTGCGTGTGTTAATGGTGTCCACCTTCCAGGTACTGCACCCATAAAGCAGCACTGATTCTACGTTGGAGCGGAACAGTCGTAGCTTGGTTCTTAAGCTAATAACATTGTCTCCAGATTTTGGACAGCATTCCGAACGCAGCTTTAGCCTTCCCGATTCTGCTGCACACATCCAGTTCGGTGCCACCGCGGTTAGCCGAGACGACACTTCCTAAATATAGAAAGTTATCAACTTTCTCGACTTGCTTTCCGGCAATGTTAAGTTGAGTGCGGGTATTGGAAGTACTCAGGGCTTTTGTTTTAGCTGTGTTTATTTTTAGCCCCACTTTGTTTGCCTCAGCTTCTAGATTTTGGGCCATCAAATGAAGATCCATTATCCGATGTGAAAGTAGACAAACATCGTCAGCGTAATCTAGGTGTTTAAGGTAAGATGTCATAGTCCAACGAATTCCAGAATTAGCTTCCGTCAATGCTGCACGGAGTACATCGCTGATAACCACCAAGAACAATAGTGGAGACAGTATGCACCCTTGACGTACTCCACTTTGGACTTCAAAGTCGTCCGACACCTTACCATTGTGCACGACGTCACACTTGCCGCCCTCATATGTAGCCTTGATAATAGCTATAAGCTTTTCTGGGATGCCTCTCCTGCGCAAGGCCAACCAGATAGCATCTCGATTCAATCTGTCGAAAGCTTTCTCGAAGTCGATAAACATTAAATGTAGCGGAGACCTATACTCAACGCATTGCTCGATAATGATCCGTAAGGTGTTTATGTGGTCAATGCAGGAGGATCCAGCGCGAAAGCCTGCCTGTTCGACATCGAGAGTTGAATGTTCTTTAATTCGTTCTAGAATTATTTTAGCTATTATTTTAGCCGCGGCTGGAAGAACGCATATACCTCTCCAGTTACCGCAATCCATCAAGTTTCCCTTCTTTGGAAGTTTAATGATCATCCCCCTTTTCCACTCCTGTGGAAATTGTTCACTATCCCAAGCTCTCCGTATTAGGGGATGCAGCAAATCTGCCGATGTATTTGGCGCCGCTTGAAATAGCTCGGCAGGGATGCCATCAATACCCACCGCCTTGTTCTTCTTGAGGGACTTGATTGCTGTTATTATCTTGGTTTTACTGGGAGGTGCGGTGCGAATTCGGGAATTTGTTGCTTCGAACTGCTCATTCGCCATCGTCTATGTGATTTAGCACTGTAGCAAAATGTTCTCTCCATCTAGTGAGCTGATCCTCATCCGAAATCAGAAGGTTACCGTCTAGACTCTTCACTGGATGTTGTTTGGAGTTTCGACCACCAATGAGCTCCTTAGTGATGTTGTAAACAGTCCTACTGTCGCACCTACTCGCTGCTTCTTCGGCCCTTGAGGCCAGTGAGTTGACATATTGACGTTTGTCACGTCTCACACTACGCTGCACTTCTTTCTTCTTCGCACGGTATTGGGCTACAAGCTCGGTTCTCTCTACTGCTGAGGCCGCTGCATCCCGAGCCTTAATTGCTGTACGCTCATCGATCCGTCTCCAGGTGTCTGTGGAAAGCCATGTGCGGTGGTGTTTCTGCTTTTTACCGACATACGTGCGTAGAATGTAATGGGAAGGAAAAACAGAGTCTCTAAGAGCATGCCACAAGCGTGTTGTGCGGAAGAATCTCTAAATTTTACTCTTTAGAGTAAACTTCTTCTTATATATTGACGAGGTTATGATCTGAATCCAAGAGATCATTACCCGCCCACTTCACTGCATGTCTACTGATCCACCTGTGGGATACGCCTCTTTGACATCACATCACAATTTTTTTGGTTTCAACGATGCAAGTACCATTGTACTTGAGTGTACTGTCGTCAGCGCAGAAATGGATTGAAGTAAAAGTTCCAGTCAGAGATCATTAATGAAAATGAAAAAGAGAGTCGGAAACAAAACAGAGCCTTCGGGAACACCATCATTATTTGGTGAGATGCAGAATTGAGGACGTCCAAAACAGCTTGAATAAAACGTCCCGAAAGGTAATTTCTAATCCATAGAAGAAGAGTAACGTCTATCCCAAATGCACGCATCTTCGATGAAAAAAGCTTGATGCCAAACTCTATCAAATGCTTTTGAAATATCAAGCGCAATAATATTGCTTTCACCAAATTGTTGCGGATATTAGTTCCACTTATCGGTGAGATAATCACCAGTGCACCTGTTGCCACGAAAGCCATACCGGCGGTCATTGAGAACCTTTCGCGCTTCAAGATATTTCATTATCTGACGATTTATCAGCATTTTCATAACCTTGAAAAGAAGAAACGTAAGTACAATCGGTCGGGAGCTGGAGAGAGAAGAATTCTTTTTTTAGGTATGGGCTAGGCAAATGCTATTTTGCACCTACACCGAAAGAGACCTGAAAAGTAGGATCGGTGAACAAGTTTTCGCAATGGCTTTCCCATCGAAGGACAACCTCTTCAAAACAATAGGAGGTATACCATCTGGACTTGTGGATTTTTGTATATTTAAATCAGCAAGTACTCTTGCAACTGTACAAGTACAAAAATTGATTGGTCCCATGGAGTATTCTACGCTCTCAACTACAGATTATTTGCCTCAACCTGTACTGAACCGGCAGCGTTCAGCTAGCTACAAAATGCGCAGCAAACAGGTTGGTTTTGTCTAAAAATCTGACAGTTGTTCTATCCAGAGAATATAGAAGTGCCAAGGTTTCCTGTAACTATAAATTGAAGCTTACTAAACTCGTTTTATTGTTATTTACAATACATTTTACATTTATTATATGATTTTTTGCACCTAAAAAAAAAAAAACATTTTTCTTTGATGTTCAACTATTTATTTATTCAGCCATTTAGGAATGCTTAGTACACAAGTATAAATTATTTATCCGTAAAAACCTCTAAAGTGGCGATGGCGATGGTGATGACGATGACCGAATCCACCATATCCACCACCAAATCCGCCATATCTGCCATATCCACCACCAAATCCGCCATATCTGCCATATCCACCATACCCGCCATATCCTCCAAAACCGCCATATCCGCCGAATCCTCTACCAAATCCAAATCCAATATTACGGGCCTGGCGTTCAGCTTCATTTTCATGTTCAATACCAGCGTCAACGTCTATTAGAGCCTCAGCCTGCGATAAGTTTTTTTCCCACACTGGAGAAGCCAAAGCTAGTCCAAGCAAACACAAAGCAATCAATAAAATAATGCAACGCATTTTTATAGTCAATATGAATTTTGTGTTTCAAAATCTGATTACAACTGTTTAATAGCTCAGAAGTTACTGTTGTGAATGGATCAATTGCAAATCGATTTATATATCAAGTGAACTTGATGACATCATTGAGCCACAAATCGTAGCTCTAAGTAAGCGAGGAGATTCACATCTATTGTTTTTTATGAAATTCGACAGCAGACAAAGAAAGGCACCTTGTCCAAATGCACGAATCACCAAATCTTCATAACATAATTTAAAAAAAAAAAAATGTAAACAAATCAAGCGCCTTGTACAATTTCAGTACTCAGCCGGTTCTTATTCTCTCAATTGCCTACCGTCAATTATATGTAAGTGGTGGTCTTGACCAATTAGTCAAGATCATCAAATGACGCAACAGACTTTGAAAATTAGGTTATTGCTCCTACCTCACTTACGGAATGGGTAAAATCCCAAATTGTTATTGTACAAAATACGTTTTCTAGCCTGAAAGTTCATTAAATAAAAATAAAACCCATATGTGTGTATGTACACATATTCTGGGGGTAAAAACGGTGTTAGAACAAGTTATCTGAATAACTTTTGCAGAGTACAGGTTCATTAGAACGAAATAACAACAAGCCTCTTACTCGTATTATCTAAAAGGTGTTAATTGCCAATCTAGAAATTTCATTAACCGGCATTTGCGTTTTATTTTGATACGAATTATAACCGTTTGTTATGGGACAGGGCTATAGGTCGAAAATATGCAAATGTGTCATCCAGCATTTATTTGGAAGTCACGAGTTAAATTATTAAAAGTAAATTACCAGTTATCAATCCGTAAGTAAATATGTTTTCACTAATCTCTTGTTTTTGATCAATTTTGTTCATATGTAATTACGTTGTTACTTTAATGGGGACTATTCACAATGGTCCAGTGCAAACGGTTATACCAATGTGCTCTGAGCTAAGTACTTAGATGACTAAAATTACATATTACCAGCTGATGCAAGACTCTATATTGCTCTACATATGTGCATAAATCTACCTTCTTCTTGAAGTAATTCCATTCACTGTGGTTGTAGTTTACATATATCCGAATATAATGTTATTTCCGGCAATGATGTTTTACTTTCAATGAAAGAGTACATTTCCTGCCAAAGCAATATTCGGTAACATTGTGTCCACCATATACATAAAGAAAGTTCGGTTTCCATATTTTATTTATTTTTATGGTTTTACACTGGTCTAGAATAAGTGGGCTGAAAAGTTGCTTGAAGTGCAGTCAGGGTAATTTTAATATCGAAAGCGCAGTCCCAAGACTCCGACAAACTTCAAGTCAATAAGCCTCATTATGTATTATTCATATTTATAGCATTAGACAGAATATACGAACCCCCAGGCGGATCAGTAGAAATGCAGTGAAGTAGGATATATATATATCGTCAATATTCTTAGAGCAGTCTATAAAAATAATACAGCTTTCGTTTGAGATGGAGAACAACATTAATAAGGGTATGACAAGGATGCATACTAAGGCGTGTGTCGCCGATCTACAGCCCCTTTCTCCTCCCTACAGTGCTTCCTATAGATTCTTGACCCATTCTCTGATCGAGTTGTTTGTTAGAACAAAAGATCCTCAAGATGATTCATAGACATCTGTTTACGAAGGTTTGCAGCATGCGTGTGAAAGTAATACCTATATCTTCCAAGTGCTGCACTCATAAAACAGTACTGGTTCTACATCGCAATGGAATAATCGCAGCTTGGTTCTTATGCTGAGAACATTGCTTCTCCAGACTTTGGATAGCATTCCGAATGCGTCTTTCGCCTTCCCGATTCTGCTGCACACATTCAGTTCGGTGTCACCGCCGCGACCGTTAACCGAGATATAGAAAGTTGTCTACTTTCTCGACTTGCTGCCCTGCAATGTTGATTTGAGCGCGAGAGATTGAAGTGTACAGACCTTTTGTTTTAGCTCTCAGCTTCTAGACTGTGGACCATCACGTGAACGTCCATTATCCGATGTGAAAGTAGGCAAACATCGTCAGCATTGTGAAGTTGTTTTAGGTGGGATGTCATTGTCCATTAAATTCCATGGTGTCCTATAGCTGATGACCGCCAAGTACAAAAGCGATGACAATATATGCCCTTCTCGTACCCCACTTTGAAAAAAATCCTCTGATACCTTACCATTATGTAACATGTAACACTTGCTACCCTTGTATGAAGCCTTTATAATAGCTATGAGTTTCTCTCGGATGCCTCTCCTGCGTAAGGCCAATCAAATAATATCGCAATTCAAGCTGTCGGAAGCCTTCTCGGAGTCGATGAACAACAGATGTAGCGGAGACCTATACTCGACGCATTGCTCTATGATGATCCTAAGGTGTTTATGTAGTCGATGTAAGAGGATCGAGCACGAAAGCCCATCTGCTTTACATCGAGAGTTGAAGCTCAATGTTCTTAGTTTTTATCTTGGCTAAGGTCAGGAGAACGCATATACCTCTCCAGTTTACCTATTCCATCAAATTCTCCTTTTTCCACTCCTGTGGGAAATGCTTATTTTCCCATGCTCTCCGTATAACAGTTCAACCAATGTATTTGGCGCCGCTTGAAATAGCAGCTTTAAATCCAACAAAGCTGCTGGAGCTGACGGCCTTGCCGCCGAACTTTTCAAGGTAAAAGGAGATGAGTTGGTAAGGAGCATGCACCAGTTAATGTGTAAAATCTGGTCGGATGAAAGTATGCCCGATGAATGGAACTTCAGCATCGTTTAACCGATCCAGAAGAAAGGAGACCATCTGAACTGCGCGAACTACAGAGGTAAAAGTCTTCTCAACATCGCATATAAGATCCTGTCTGCCATATTATGTGAACGTCTAAAACCGATCGTGAACAACCTGATAGATCCTTATCAATCCAGTTTCAGGCCGGGAAAGTCCACCATTGACCAAAAATTATATATAGGTACACGAGTATATAATTTATTGTCTGTGCTTTCACCACATTTACGCATGCATCTCTCCGATGCTCAATACTATTTCACTATATACACTTGCATACTTTCAGGTGTTGTTTCCAATAACACTGATCAACAAAACACAAATGCATTATTTTGCCGTGCTTCGCAAATGCTTGTTTTTTATACCTTGGCATGAGATTATTTAAAAAAGTCTGTGAAAAACCAAAGAAACATATTCTTAAAAAGACCTGTTAAGTAAAAAAGATGAAAATGCAAGAACATTTTTAGATATTAACTTTTTTTTTTATTCTGCAGACTTTTTTATATGTTTTGTCTGTTTTTATACAAATTGATGGATGACCTCGTTTCGATCTTCTTCTTCCTTTTATCAGCGAGGCCATGATCCGAAAACAAGGGATCACAACCCTCCCACTTCACCGCATTTCTACTGATCCGCATGTGGGGTTCGCCTATTTGACCTCAGAAAATATCGGCAGGCCTGCCGATTTTGGATCACTCGGTTACTGAGGCCAATGAAATGCCGATGTCGTCGCATTTGTCTGATCCAGGCGTTTATAGGCCTGCCTTTCCTACATCGCGATGTCTTTGGAACGTGCATTGATATTGCCTTTTTAACAGGGTTCAAATGATCTCTTCTTTGAACGTGGCAATACCAACTGAGCCGGTCACGCTCTATTTTTTGTACGATGGTTTCCTTGATGTGAAAGCTTCCACGGATCTTCGAACTTCTTATTCGATCAAGCTTGGTCACTCCTGCTGTCATGCGAAGCATCTTCATCTCAGCTGCCGTTAATTTACTCTCATACTTTTTGTACATCGTCCAACATTGTGAACCGTATGTGAGCGCTGGACGTACAACTGCGGTGTAGAGCCTTCCTTTCAACTTAGGGGGCATTTTTCTGTCACAGAAGATAGCGGAATTTTCTCACCACTTCATCCACCCTACGCTTACACGATGATTGATGTCGTCATCACAAGTTGCTTTGCTATTGATCATAGATCCCAGATATTTAAACTTTTCGCACTTGGGAAGCACTGTTCCATTCAAATAAATGTCTGGAATAGGCCTGAGTGGATCAGAGAACGGGCAGCACAAGTACTCTGTCTTTTTTGAACTAATGCGATACTCATTTCCCTCCAAAACGTCCACCCACACATCAAGTGCTCGTTGCAGGGATGTAGGATCCTCACTTATGATGGCTCCATCGTCAGCAAAGAATAACTGATGTACCTTGGGGTCCATCACTTTACCTTCAAGCAGATAATCAAGGACTGTAATAAAGAGCAAAGGACTTAAAACGCTTCCCTGGTGTACCCCGATTTTGATTGGGAACTCTTCGGTTACTCCAGCGGGGCATCTTACTTTTGTCTTTGCTCCTTCGTACATGTCCATAATCATCTGTACATGGGTTTCTGGAACCCCTCGATGTCTTAGCGCCACCCATATCAGATCTCGTGGTTGTCTGTCGAATGCCTTTTCAAAGTCAACCAATACAATATGCAAATCCCTTAAGGAATCACGATGTTTTTCCATTATGATCCTTATACTTTGGATTGCATCTGTGGTTGATTTACCCGAGACAAACCCGCACTGATCATCAGATAGCCGTATTATTTTTCGCAGTCGGCCACCTAATACCCGCTCAACGATCTTCATGGTGTGTGACATCAGCTTGATCGAACGGTAGTTATCACAGTTTCGCGTATCACCCTTCCCTTTGTATACAGGGAGAAGGTAACTTTCCCTCCATTCATTCGGCATTGGATCACCACTCACGAATTTGGAGATGAGAATTCTGAGCCATCTGAACCCGATATCTCCCATCTTTTTCCAGAACTCAGAGGGTATTTCGTCTGGCCCAATCGCTTTTCGTTTTTTGGAGTATTTGACCGCCTCACTAACTTCTTCGACTGTAATGTCGGGTATTTCTTCACAGTTAGGGGTGGCTCTTGGAAAGTATAGCCGGGGAAACTGTTCATTCAAAAGCTCTTCACAATACTGCCGCCACCTCTGCAGAATTTTGTCGTCATCCACAAGAAGCTGGCCATGAGCATTGCTAATGAACTTTGGCGAACGAATCTCCTGAGCATTCTTCCTTCTTTGGGCGGCTATTTTGAAGATAGTGGCACTCTTGTTCATATTGTGTCTTCGCAGCTCCTGGATAGCCTGGTTTGCATCAGCAACCGGGGAAAATATTTTCTCCAGCTCCCGATACAGGCCCTCCGTACTCTCTGCTTGAAGCTGAGCGCACTTCTTCTTCGCTTTTTTCTTGCAGCATCTGTATTCCATTTCGAGGCGAGCTTTTTCGTCACTATTATTAGAGGGGCACTTTGACCAAGCTTTGAAAGCCGCTTTCTTCTCATTTATCACTTTCTTAGCTTCATCACTCCACCACCATGTTTCTTTGGCGTGTTGATGGTGGCCTTTTGAAGCTCCTAGCAGTGATTTGGCCTTCTTTAAGCAAGTTCGCTGTAGGGAATCCCACATATTTTGTGCTCTGCACTCTTCATCCTCAGCTCCGTTGATGGTGTGAGAGAGGTAATTTTTCATTACGAAAACAAAAGCCTCGCCTTTTTCTTTGTCCAGATTGTACCACTTGATTTTCTCAGAGACCCTTGTTTGTTTGCTTTTCTTTGGTGTTTTCATAAAAATTTCTGTTAGCAGGAGACGGTGTTGTCGAGCGATTGCCTCTCCAGGATCACTTTGCAATCTTTTACCCGAGGCTTCATGAAACTGGCTACCAAATGGTAGTCAATCTGAGTTTCATCTCCACCACTGCTGTAAGTGATCAGGTGTCGGCTTTGTTTGATGAACATGGTATTTAACACGATAAGACCGTGTGATTTGCACATGCTTAGGATGTCTTCACCAGGAAGGTTCCTGGTGCCATATCCTAGTCCTCCATGGCAGTCTTCATAGTCTTCGTTTGATTTCCCGACATGTCCATTCAAATCTCCTCCAACAAACAGAAATTCTTCCTTTGGGATGTCCTTAAGGAGATTGTGGAAATCTAGCCAAAATGCATCTTTATCTCTCTGATTGTACCCATCGTGGGGAGCATATGCACTGACAATATTCCACACCTCTCCTTGTATTACTAGTTTGAGAGACATCAAACGGTCGCTGGACTTCGAAATGCTCAAGACGTTTCCAAGTAGCTCTGCCGCAAGGATGATACCGATTCCGTTCCTAGCCTTTTCCGTTCCGTAGTAGAACATCTTGTAATCTTTTGTCCTAACGTCCAAGAAACGCGCCCGATTCCCGGTGTTTTTCCATTTCGTCTCTTGGACACACAAGATGTCCACCCGCCTTCTATTCATCATCTCTTCCAGCTCGTAACTTCGACCGGTCATGCTTCTAATGTTCCAACTCGCGACCCTTAAATTGCGTCCAAACTGTTTCATTATGTTGCTAGCCCCCGGAATCCGTATAGCTCTGACCCGAACATTTCTGCTCGGTCCAGGATCAGTACCATGCACAGCAGTGGTAGTGCCTGGCGGGGTAGTGCCTTTCCTTTTTGCAAGTATTATCATAATGATACAGTTTTGCAATACAATTTTTGCACCATATTGCGATGGTGTTTGTTGTTTGACACGTGCATGCTCCTGTTTTAGTATTGTTTGATCTTTCTTTTATGACACCGGTGATCTCCAGTCGTGTCAACCCACGGACTCGCATGCACACTTGTGGGAGGGTTTTTATGGTAGTATATGTGTCGCTAGGCTCACTTGGGTGTTATATTGCCTAGATCTGATTTGTCCCCTTAGTCGCCTTTTACGACAAGCGCTAGTTGTTGGGGGGCGCTGCAGTGATATTCTTAACCCGTCCCTGCACGGGCAAGATGACCTCGTTTCGATGTTAAAAAAAAATCTGCGACCATCCTCGATGACTATTTCCCTTGATATCTCCTTTGCCTCGCCGTAATGTCTTAATGAAATCTCTCCCCATGCATGTCGCAAAGCCATGCATTTTTTCCTTGTACAATATATTTAATTTTTCAATAAAATTTCAATCCTTCGTGACCTTTTTACATATATATGACTCTACAAAAATGCCTCCTTTTAATTTAGCTTTGATCTGGGCATCAACATTTTTAAGTAGAGAAAACCGTCTCCTATTCTATCCTAGCTTTAAGGAAGCTTTTCATAATGGCCAATTTGATGGATAAGGGCGGGAAAATGTCGTTATTTAACACTACTAAGGGACTTTGAAGAATTTTTTTTGTGTATGAGTGTATTTATTCCTCAATGGCTATCCGTTAATTTCCAGCTCTACTATCCCACTCGCAAAGAAAATCGCAGTATTTTGTGTAGCCGCCCTGAAACACAAGCAATATTTCAACAACGTTAAGGTTAGCACATATTTTCCAAGAATGAAGGTTCGTACTGAATTTTCTCGAGCTTGTTCATGTTTTTTATGTTACCATAAGTTTCTTTGAGATGGATCCCATTTGCTATACATACATAGATACAAAAGGAAGATTATTGCCACTATGCAATACGACTGCTTTCAAACTTAACTTCGATGAATCAATAAATAGTCTCCATTACTTTAATTACTTACTTACTTACTTAGGTGGCGCTACAGTTCGGGGTGAACCTGGGCCTCAACCAATAAGCCTTTCCATTTAGCTCAGTCTTTAGCTAATTGCCTCCAGTTGCGCACTCCAAGTTGGTCGATGTCCCCTTGAACTTGTGCACGCTACCTACGGCGACGAGGTCCTCTACTGCGTCGTCCCTCCGGATTAGATTCGAAGACTCTGTGGGCCGGAGCGTTGGTGTCCATTCGCTCTACATGTCGTAGCCATCTCAGACGTCCAATACGCAGTTTTTCAACCAGGTCGATGTCGCTGTACAGCTCATATAGTTCGTTATTGAACCTTCTCCTCCAAAACCCGTCAACACAAACGAGACCGAATATCTTACGAAGAATTTTTTTTTTAAAAAGGTCATGTTTCAGCACCGTAAAGCAGGACTGGGATGATCAGATTCTTATACAGAGTCTCCTTAGTTGTTCGAGATAGGGCTTTACTGTTGAATTGCCTTATAAGCCCAAAAAAACAGCGATTGGCAAGAGTTATTCTTCGATTGATTTCTGCACTGATTTTGTTAGAAGAATTTATAGCAGAGCCAAGGTAGACAAAGTCCCTTACTACCTCGAAGTTATAGCTGCCCACGGTGCGTTTTTTCCAATTCGTCTGTGTTGGTTTTCCCTTCTTGTTGACAGCATATACTTGGTTTTGCCCTCGTTTATCGCTAAACCCATTTTGGCCGCTTCCGCATCAATGCTTGCAAACGCACCGGTGACAGCCCGCTGAGTTCTTCCGAAAATGTCTATATCGTCGGCGTATGCAAGCAGTTGTACAGACTTGTAATAGATTGTGCCTCCGGTGTTGGCTTGTGAGTTCCGCACAATCCGCTCAAGTACAATATTGAAGAAGTCACATGACAGCGCGTCACCTTGTCTAAAGCCTTTTTTGACATCAAAGGTCTCGGTGGGGTCAATACCGACCTTGATGGAGCAGCGAGCGTTCTCCATCGTCAGCCTGCACAGACGGACAAGTTTGGCAGGGATGTCAAAACTAGACATGGCTTTATAAAGCTCTTCTCTATAGATGCTGTCATAGGCGGCCTTGAAATCGATAAAGAGGTGGTGAGTATCGATTTGGAATTCTTGGGTTTTCTCCAGGATCTGCCGAAGTGTGAAGATTTGATCGATGGTGGACTTTCCTGGCCTGAAACCGCACTGATAGGGTCCAATCAGGCTGTTGATAAAAGGTTTCAGGCGTTCACACAATATCGCAGAAAAGATCTTGTATGAGATGTTGAGGAGACTGATGCCTCTATAATTGGCGCAGTTGAGGGGGTCTCCTTTCTTGTGGATCGGGCAAACGATGCTGAGGTTCCATTCATCAGGCATACACTCTTCTGACCAAATCTTAGAGATGAGTTGGTGTATGCACTCTACCAATTCATCCCCAGCTGCCTTGAAAAGTTCGGCCGGTAAGTCGTCAGGTGGATTTTAGCTTGGATATTGCTATCCTCACTTCGTTTTGGTCAGGTGGACGGAAATTTTGACTATCATCGTCTATATTGAATGGTTCATTCTGCCTGACAGCGGGATGTTGGTCTTCGTCGCCGTTATACAGTCTGCAGAAGTAGTTTTTCCATATTCTCAGCACTGTGATTCTACTACGAGGTTTCCATTTTCATCTCTACAGGTTTCTGTACGGCTATTGCTTCTCTGACACGTTCTTTTTACCTTTTGGTAAAACTTCCGTACATTGTTCCTGGAGTATAGACTCATAGATTTCGGGATACGCATTCAGCCAAGAGTCTGGCGGTCTCTTGCGATTGTAGCTTTTCGACGTTAAATTTTCTCACGGTGATTCTTCTTTGTTGCTCAGATTGGGATATCCGCATTCGTACCTTGGCTACAACAAGGTAATGATCCGAGTCTATGTTGGCCGCTCGGAAGGTCCGGACATCCAGAATACTGGAGACATGCCTTGCGTCGATTGCAATATGATCAACTTGGTTGATCGTTACATGATAATTGGACCGCCATGTCTGCTTATAAATATCGAGATGAGGAAAATATGTGCTTGCTATGGTGACATTTCGCTCCACAACGAAATCAATTAGCCTTAGTCCGTTATCAGACGTGGTGTCGTGTAGGCTATGCTTACCGACTGCCCTACCAAAGACGTCCTCCTTTCCTATTTTGGCGTTGAAATCGCCCAATACGATTTTAACGTCGTATTTAGGACATCGCTCGTATGTTTTGTCGAGGAGCTCGTAGAAACACTCTTTGGTGGCAGGGTCCTTTTCTTCCGTGGGGGCATGAACACATATTAAGCTTATGTTAGCGAATTTAGCCTTGATCCGGATAGTCGTAATACGCTCGCTTACGTGTCGGAAGCTTAAAACTTCTTGCCTAAGTCTGCCACGTATGACAAATCCGCATCCGAATAAGCGTTGCCTGTTGCCTCTGTAGCAATCACCGTAGTAGATGTCACAGTTTTTCATCCTCTTTTTGCCCGACCCATCCCATCGCACTTCCTGGATGGCGGTAATATCTGCTTTATAGCAGTCTAGGGCCTCTGCTAGTTGTTCGGCTGCACGTGGTCTGTAAAGGGACAGAACATTCCACGTACAGATCCGAAGGTCGTTGTCCTTATTTCGTTTGCTGGGGTCGTCATTAGTTGAGTCATCCTTATCCGAGGCTTTTGGTTGTTTCGGAACCATGAGTTTTTTACGTGGTAGGGAAGTTACCCCGACGGCACAACCCCCAACCTGGAGGGCCAGTTCCTTAATTATTCCCCTAGGACAAGGGGCCGGGTACACCGGTGCCAGTAGTCCACTACGGGAGTATGAGCGCTGCCGTTGGCCCATTAAGGGCTCCTCCGCCACCATATCTATTCCAATGTCCTGACCAACATTGGAAATTCCTTACCGACCTGTGATCCGACTACGTCGAAGCAGCTCGCGCAAGGTATTCACTAAGTTCAACCTAACTGGAACTATAGACGCCACCGTTGACTCCATCTAGGGAATTCGTCCGCTCCCGCCTGGATCGGGAAGAAGTGCTCTAGTGGAAAAGCACTCTTCCCCCCCTCTCTCATCTGCTGCCACCAAGAATCCTCCAAACGGGGTTGGCTACCCACTTCTTGGATTAAAGTACTAGGCACCCGGCTGTCACCGCGTGGAGGTTGAGAGTAGGAGTTGGTAGGCCTCAGCTTAGTGAAAACGCTTGCGTTTTCATATGATCGCATGCACTACCGTTTGACCAGCCTTTAAACAGTTATTGTCAAAATATATGATATAATAAAATTAAAACAAAAACAGTGAAAACGTAAATGTTTGTTACTATCCTAAATTATTTTACAAAAATAAGAACATTACAATAAATATTTAAGAAAACTTAAGTCATCGGTGAATCACTCATCTTTTGTCAATATAGATAAAAACCACCATCAAACAAAATAAACGTAAATAATAACATCTGCTAATTCACGATGCGCTGTTTGCCTTTGCTTCCGCAGTGAAATCTGTTTACAATGCATTTTGGAACGTGACGCAATGTAACGATGCCTGTGTTTGCATTAAGGAATGTTTGCAGATGCACAATGCAGGCAGTACTGCATTAAGGAATTCAGCCTATTTGTTGTCACAAAAAATGTCCTTCGGATACGGCACAAAAATGTAGGTCCCTTTCATTCGTGCGAAAAATATAACGCACACAGCACGAGTGGTTGCGAGAAGCTAGGCCTAGGCACTTAATGAGCTGTTGCGCCAAATTTATTGTTATTATTATTTATGATGTTGTAAAGCACGGCTGATTTGTTTGCTATTGCAAACTCATCAGAGTGGATTGTCTTAACACCAATTTTTTCATACACTTCTTGTTCTGTCCACTTGTTTAACTTATTATGTTGTTCGCATATCTATTTTTTATTTATTTTTTTTGTATTACTGATTCCAATTTTATAGTAATTTTGTCCCTTTTTGAATTCATTGCAGCTTTCTTCAGTATTGATCATCCTTCCCATTTGGCACATCCGTATATAGCGTTTTTTGCACCCCACAAACCATCTGTTAGTTTTATTGTCTGTTCTTATATTTCTTCACTGATAAATTTACTTATAATACTTCTACAACCATGTACATTTATTCCTTAATTTCTTGTACGCTACCATAGCGTTGCATGCCATATCCATTTAACTCGCGGAAATAGTTCTATGCGGTATTTGAAAACCTCTATGTGGTCTGAAATCTTATTACTTGCATCCATTTTTACTTGAATATTTAGATGTAATAAAATAATCAATTATGCTTCTCATGTAACTATATTCTTTAATTTTTTATTTTAAATAATTGTCATTTGTGGATCTCATTAAAAGTGAATTTGTAAAGACAGTAAAGTTTAGATTGATAATGAATAAAGATATTGTAACGACAGCGACATCTAAATCGTTAATGCAGCAAATATGTAGCGCGTCGACGGCGCTCTGAACGCCGCCATCTAAGCAGCGACATCTAGTCCTGTGTTATAGAAAATATTCCAGCGAAATGATTGGGAAATCAATTATCAAAAAGTTCGAGAAGAAGCTGCTCAGTCGAGAAAAACAAGAACGAGAAGCGGTTGATTTTTGCGGAAAAAACAAGCTGTCGATAGAAACAGGGGTAAATAAAAATTAGAAGCTTTTAATCGTTGAGATTTTTGTCTTTTCATTTGGGTTCATTTCGTCGCAATCCAGTGGTCGAATCAAGAGGCCGAATTTCGTAACAATATTTTATGATTTTGAAGTAAAGCGAAAGTGAATTAGTAGTTGTTTATAAATACACAGAAGACAGTTTTATTATTACGATCCCCAGTTAAGCAGTATAATCCTTTAAGAGGACTTACCTGAAGTTCCGCCGAACAAGAAATTGTACGACAAGAGTTTTATACATTTTGGAAAGACAATTTAGTAGCGCATACAAGTTTCGAACACATTGAGTACATGTGCAGCTACAAAAAAGTCATGGCTCCTTAAACTCAAAATAATGAAAATTAGTTGTTCCATTTTTTCACTTAAAATGCATTTTTCTCAAAATTTGTACTTAATATTTTTTTTTTTTTATGAAATTTTTATTCCTAAATCCTTAAATTATGTTAAGCAACTTTTTTACGTACGATCAACAGAAGTTGTAGTAAATGCAATTTTTTGTTAGACAAAAATGGTCATAAAGAAAGAAGTGTAGGTACCTACTGAATTAGTGTTTAAGCATTTCGGATGGCAGATTAACGAGCAGCAAACTTCTTCTCATCTCTTCTGAAATGGAACTAATATTTTCTTGGAGCTCTTCCAGACTCTCTAAAATAAACTTTTTCTTTGATAGCACCCCAGAAGAAGATATCCATGGGTGTTAGATCAGGAGATCTGGGTGGCGAAGGGTTGGGGCCAAATCGACCAATCCACTGTTCGTTAAAAGTATGGTTGAGGAACGAAGTTACTCCGCTGCCACTGCGACAAGGTGCTCCATCATGTTGAAAGAACATCGCCCTTCTCTGAGCAAGAGGAACATCTTCAAGGAGCTCCGGCAATCATTCTCCAAGAAATTCCAGGTAGTAATGGGAATTAACTCTTCGTTGAAGAACGTGCGGGCATACTAAAGTGTTTCCTATTAATCCAGCCCAAACATTTACGCTAAACCTCCTTTGAAATAAGCAACACATTTTGAAGAAGTTGTTCACAATAATTCAATTCTTACCTTTGAAAGGATGTTGTGCGTATTAAATAGGGATTGGAGTCTGACCAATGGCGCAAATTATGGTGGTTTGTTACCCCATCTATTGTGAATTGCGCTTCGTCAGTCCACAGAATGTTATTGAGGAAGTGCCCGTTTTCTGCTTGTTTGCGCAGTAGCCTTTGGCAATATTCCACTCTTCTTTGCGCATCTCCTGGTAGTAAATCCTGTACCCGTGTTAAATGGAAAGGGTGTAATATATTACTCTGTAGAGTTCTTTAAATCCTGGTTCTGGGAAGTTCCAACTGCACAGCTAGTCTACGGACGCTGACAGAAGGCTGAACTTCCACAGCACGCAAAATCCCACTCTCAACTTCTGCCGCCACTGCGTCTGAATGTCGTTCCCTTTTATTTGGTGCAACTGACCCAGTATCAACAAGGCACTGACGCGCATCAGCGAACATCCGACTACATGGTGTTCTACGATTTGGGTATCGTCGTTGGTACTCCAATCTTGCCAATGAAGCGTTTCCATTGCAGAACCCGTATACAAACACTATTTCCGCGTATTCACGTTTTGAATACATTTTGTGGGGATCGGCTGTTACCTTACAGAGCGAAATGTCTATTGTAAATCAGTTGAAAAAAAATTACGGTACATTTGCAAATCTGTGATAATTCTTTGTTACGCTTTTTTTTCCTATTCGATAATTAACTGTTAACTGCATTGCTCATAGGTACGTTAGTTTATTATTCTCACTTGATTTTGTTTGACAAGAAATGGCTTTTACTACAACTTCTGTTGATCGAACGTAAAAAAGTTGCTTAACATAATTTTAAGGAAATTTTTTTTTAGGGATAAAACTTTCATAAAAAAAAAAAAATATTAAATAAAAATTTTGAGAAAAATGCATTCATTATTTTGAGCTTAAGGAGCCATAAATTTCTTGTAGCTGCACAGCTGTACCCAATGTGTTTGAAACTTATATGCGCTACTAAATGTATAAACCTATTTTTGTACCTAAAATAGTTTAGAAGTTATAGCGTTTAAAGTGGTTACACCTCCAAATAAGTGGTCACCCACTTTGAAGGGCTATAACTTGAAATGTGGTGAGAATAGCCCCCCTGCCATACAATTTTTTGTTTAGCGGAACTTCAGGTATCTCCTCTTAAAGGATTATACTGCTTAACTGGGACACCCTGTATATACTATATTACAATATAGTTCAAAACTGAAGAATTATATCCCATAAAATATATTTATTTATTTTTTTGCCTGCGATAGAATGATTTGATTAAAAAACTGAACAAGACGAACGGCAATGACATGCAACAAAGATTTTTGTAAAGTTATGTCTAATTTTTTCTATGGAAAACAAATTTATCTAATCTATCTAGACCTTATCGCGAAAAGAGCCGGTTATAAACTCCATTATGCTCGCCTAGCCTAAATACTCGGGTCAAATTTAAAACTAAACGGTTTACTGTTCATCGCCGCCTATTGATAAATAGATTTAACCACCATAAGCTAATTTTACCATAATTTGTTGCAAATTCCGACCATCAGATGTCGGATCTCTGTTCTGTTTACATATATGAATTTGACATTTCTTTTAGTTTCACGTGCTGTTCATTGTTTTCATTCATTTCGCATTTTATTTTCGGCAGAATGGAGTCCTTTTCAACTGTTCCCGGTTTTTGTCCCATTTGCGGATCAATATTCCCGGACCTTAAATCGATTGGCGATGTCAGCTGCTACAATTGCAAGAAAAATTTTGCTCCAGATGGTAAGAAGCGCATTGCAAACTAGAATTGGTAAAAGAAAACTAATTCCCCTACTTCTAGTGTTCGGTGAAATGGAAGTAGAATACACAATTCATTTCAACACCTATGACGTGAAGAAGACTCAAGCCAAAAGAAAGGAAGAAAACGAAGAAGCCGATGGTCCTATAGTCGAACGAAAGTGCCCCAAATGTGGAAACGATAAAATGTCCTACGCTACCCTGCAACTACGATCTGCCGATGAAGGACAGACAGTCTTCTTCACATGTCTCAAGTGCAAGTAAGTGAATAAAAACACTGCCACACAGCTCTGTTTAAATAAATTGTCTTCCCTTTCAGGTTTAAAGAATCGGAGAATTCATGAATCTCTTTCAGCGCCAGGCAGTTTATTTCTTTTTTATTTCAATCGTAATTACATTCTCTTGTAAATATAAATAAAATTAAAATTCAACAACTAAAACGAAGGGACTTCATTTCGCTGACGGAGGAGGCTTCTTTGCATCCTTCCCTTTGGTTTCTTCCTCAGACTCCTCGGTACTTTCTTCGCCCTCTTCGTCGTCGTCATCATCTTCGTCATCGTCATCGTCCTCATCGTAATCATCATCGTCGTCATCGTCATCATTGCCATAGCTAGTTGCTCCAGAGTAACCGCTGGGTTGATACGACGACGACGCATAGTAAGACTCGTACTCTTCGTCGTCGTCTTCGCCAAATTGAGCCTGCCTGCCGAACTTATGGCTCCTGGTGGACATACTCAAGTCCTTAGTAACCGAAGTGTCATAGTTGCACTTGGGACACGGTATCGCCTTATTCTTGTCGTACTTGAACCCTTTGCGGCGCACATGATCCTCGCAGTAGCATGTCTTACAACGCAAACACGAGTACTGCCCCAGACGATTACACGACTGGCACTTGTAGTTCTCCGACTCGAGAACCTGACACGAAGCTTGATGTTCGAACTGATCATCCTCGCAGAGGAACCCCTCGCAAAAGGAACACTTAAAGATGCGACCGCCGTGCTCCCAGACGCCTCGCTCGCACTCAATACAGTTGGCATTCTGCAGCGGACACGTGCATGCGTGTGACTGCAAACACTTCCGTCCATGACAAACCCACGCCTCACAGAAGTCACAGATTGCACCCACCATGCCCAGTCCGGTGGTGTACACCCCCGGATGTTTGACCACACAGTCGCCAGTCTTCAGCATGCACTTCACCTTGCCGCATTGGGCGCAGATCGGAAGACGTTGTAAGCTCTGGCAGAAATAGCAGAATGCCCGGGATTTCTGCTTCTTCAGACATTTTTCACATTCCATCGGCGCATTGCAAGGATTCTCCGCGAGTTGGACCTCCTTGTTGCGGATCTCCTTGAGACGAAGTTTCTGTTTTTCTGCCTTCTTCCGCTGACCAGTTTTCTTCTTGGGCATTTTAGTTGTGCTGTTTTTTATTGATTCACACTAAAATATTAGAAAGAGGAGAAGATTGTGCTTAACTGACGAACAAATAATTTTCAGGGAAATGGAAGAGACAGCAAAAGCGAAATGCCAACGTGACGGATCACTATATAAAAATGACAGTTCGAAAAATGAAATAATCCAGTGCTGGATATAAGGGTACCAGCACTGTCTTAACCGCTGTACAAGTTGCGCCCATTCCGATCCAGTCCGCTCCTACTAAATTAAAAATAAGTACAGTATTAAATATATGAATTAATGAAGTCTGGAGCTAAAGCTAGATGCAAAAGAACAAGTGCCAGGGCCTTGCAGCTCGCAACCACTCATGTTGTGTGCGTTATATTTTTCACACGAATGGAAGGGACCTACAGTTTAATGCCGAATCCGAACGGCGATTTGAGAGCTTTATCGAGACGACAATACTCTCGGATGTTTGTCAGGCATTCGCGAGAGGTGGGACCGTAAAAACAACTTTTTGGTGTTTTCTGCGATTCGAACTGCGCAGTGGTCCGACACACTAATCACTTACGCCACATTCCTTGAAGCTATATTCACCGCTTGATTTTTGGATCTTTCAACTGTTAAAACAACTGGGGTTAAAATAGCTTTCAAACTTGTCATTTAAACGGCCCTTTTCTTATTCATTAAATATTTTTAAAATATGATCCCATTTTTTTATAAAGAAAATTGAATGAAATGGGAAATCAAAAGTTGAATAACCTTTAAAAATGCCCTTTAACTTTCCGAATTTCAGCAATAATCGCGTTTAATTATCGCACATGATCCATATAGATTACACGACGAAAATAAAATGATCTGTGTTTTGTGGTTATAGTATCCACATCTAACTCCTTTTAAAATATGCTTTATTTTTTGTCGGAATTGTGCTTCATAGTTGCTATAGGCATCCAGGACAATATTTGTTTTTTCTGGTGTTCAACTTATTATTGTTTTCATTCAATAATTAGTTATTTAAAAATACTAATCACTAGGCACATTCAGGTTTCCAGATTCTTGATTCTCAGGCACCTCAGAATACACACAACGCAAAATCTATCCGGACAGTGTCAAGCATTTTCCTCGTTTTTTTTTTTCGAAAATAAAATACAACGCTTTAGAATGTAAAGTATCGGGAAAATAATTATTCTATGGTCAAAATAATTCGGAAAGATAAAATCTTATCGAAACTTAATAGAATTTCGGCAACCGAATTTTTTTTCATCAGCTGTTTTGTTTGTGATGAGTGGGAAAGATTCAATTTTCCAGATGGATTTTCCACGTTCGTGATTTGGCAGTCGCCTTGAAACTTGACGACACTTAATCAGCTGACTCAGGTAAACTCAGAGGAAAAAAATTATGTAGAGGCGAATACAAACAGGACAGCTAATGAAAGAAATCATTGCTGCTAAAGTTCTTTTAAATTTCGATAAAATCTTGTTGAATTTATCTATTCCGATGTGTTTTGATCAGAGAAGACCTTGTTTTCGGAGTTGATTTTGCATATTAAGTGTTGGCTTTTGTTTTCAAAAATTGCGAGGGAAAAATTTGACACTGACTTACTAGCCAGAGAGATTTTGCATTATGTGTAATCTGACGTGCCTGAGCAGCCAGAATTTCAAAACCTGAATGTGCCAACGTAAGCAGGCACACTAGAATTGCACAGCTGAGTTCGTACTTACGCTTAAGGCGCAGTTGCCATGCGATTGATTTTTATCTTACAAAATTCAAATTCTTTTATTTACTACATATTTTCCCGATACTAATTAATTCAAAATTGTGTATATTCACTCAATAATTATTAATTTTAAATCATTAGGAAGTAATTGGGTAAAGTGTTTCCTAGCGACAAAAGTGTAACTTAGCGAAGTCTAGTGCGAACTAATTTCAAGATCACAAGAATTGGTTTTGGTCATTGGTGATAATAAAACGCGTCTAATGACATCGATTCTTTACATTGATACAACTACAAGACAACTAATTTCTATATTTATTACCTTATCGCTGAAAATCGAATTCCCCGGTCGCTTCATCTTAGTTGTCCTTTCCATTTTTATAGCAATTGAATTTGTTTTGTTTCCGAAAAAAAAATTTACAAAAAAGCTGGTTTTCGTTTTTGCAGATAAACGCAAAAGAATTCTGTTTTTGTACTAGTTTGGTTAAGATACATAATTATTAATATACAAACTTTACATGTTAGTTACATAATAGTTACCACAGATAATAAACAATCGTAATAATTTCCGAGATCCTTCATAACTACATATACGTACTTATACGCTGTCTAATTCAAAAACGAAAAGAGGCTGTCTAAGCAAATCTAATTTCTTTTCTATAATTTGCCCGCATTCAAGGGTTTATGAATACCCTTAAAGTGTTTTATACAGTGTGGGTGTTGAAAAAGATAGACGTAGAGAGAAAGATTGTTGTAGAGGTTTTGAAACTCAGATGTTAGGTTTCAGAAAAACTCCAGATAACTGAGGAGATTATTTTTTATTTTATCTTGTATTGTGTACGTGTGCAATATTAAACACGTTCTTGTGAGTCACGATTTTGTATCAACAAATAAATATATGTGAAGGGTTTTTTATTTTTTCAAATTCTTGTATTTGGAGTTTTTTTTTATTTTTTTTCAAGCTTTATTTACAGATTTTTGTTCTCAAGGTTATGAATTTTAACAAATCCTTGGCACAAATATTTTTGCTTATTTTGTTGTCCAACATTTTATAGAAATGCATTCGAAAACTTAACGGAGTAAAAATTTGAGAAATTTCGAAACAATTTTTTTTTAGTTTTCTTTTTTAGACTTTACAGTTGAGATTTTTGTACTATTCGAGATGATTGATAGGGGAATCCTTATAAAAAGAAATCCCAAATTATGGTGCCAAAAATTGCGAACTGAGTTGGTTCGCCCCATACCGATCCCGAGGGGTCAAAGTAAATGGTGAACTTTCAAATCCGAAGGAGGTACTAGGAACTCTACTGTTCATTATATATATTAATGACCACCAAAGTGTGGTGAATGTGGTGAAGTATAGTCAACTGGCGCTGTTTGATGACGACGCTCGGGAACAACGTCGAAGATAGTTTCCGAAAATCCAAAAAATTTGAATATATTTATAGATGGCTTTGTCAAAACAAATTAAAATTTAATGCAACGAAAACTACGTGTATGGTTTTAAATAACAAAATAAGCTTAAATTTAAACTTAGTAATTGAAAATGAAATTATTGAAAGAGTAGAAGAAATAAAATATATTTGTATTATTAGCCGCGTTTTTTTTTTACCCGTAAACTGTTTCAGTTCATATTTTCACACAGGATGCAAAAGCAATAATTGAACCAGCACTTGAGCTGGTTCGACTTTCGTGAACCAGAATTTCTATCTCATATCTCACCACTAGATGGCTTCTCACAAAATATTAAGCACTTTCTCACTTTGATTGCTATTTTTCCCCCATTTTTAATCCATATTAGACGTCAGTGCGATAGCTGCTGCTACCAACTTGTAAAAATGAAATTTCTAGGTGAACCAGGAGCGTTTTCTTATTTTGAGATGAACTAGTTCAGTTCACGGGGAAAACAAAGTAAAAAATTTCTAAATATAGAGTTTATCTATCTATCTATTCCAAATAATCCCATGATTTCATTTTATACATTTGTATTGTCACAGAACTTCTGCTGGTCCACCTTTTTGTATGCAAATGAAGAATCTCTATCCGAAAAAGTCTACGTGTAAAAGCAGACTAAGCTAACACTTTCTATATCAAAATTCGATGCCAATTGTATTCAATGTAAGGAGGTCATAAGTTTATTAATTATATCGTTGATGTAGACGCCTAATATCCGTTTCAGTTTCAATTCAAATCGTTTCGGAGATGCCACGTCGACGTGTTGAACCCAAGCCGCCATTCCTGTTCATTCTTCTTCGAGTGTTCGTGTAGTGTGCTACATTTGCGTGAGTGCTAATAAAGTTTTTCTTTTATTTTTCAACGAATTGTGGTTTATCTTGCCAATTTAAGAAGTTCTGTATTATAAAAATGACAAATTCAGACAACCAAACAAATGGAAACTACAACAATCGAGACGACGATGATGTAAGTGCAAAAGTTTATCGATTCCGTATTAGGTCATAGGAAGCTAATCGACTTCTGTTGGCCGCCATTTTTTTTTTATTCGATAAGTTTTTTCCTCATTTTTTTAAATTGTGAATTAAAAATTTTAGGGAATTCATGAGCCCGAGCATCTGAGGAAACTCTTCATCGGTGGCTTGGATTACCGCACCACCGATGATTCTTTAAAGTCCCATTTTGAGAAATGGGGAAAAATTGTCGACGTCGTGGTAATGAAGGATCCCCGCACTAAGCGGTCGCGAGGCTTTGGCTTTATTACCTATTCTCGGGCATTTATGATTGATGATGCCCAAAATGCACGCCCACATAAGATCGATGGCCGAGTTGTTGAACCGAAACGCGCCGTTCCACGCCAAGATATCGATCGTCCAGACGCTGGTGCCACTGTCAAGAAATTGTTTGTCGGTGGATTGAGGGATGAACACGATGAGGATTCGCTGCGCGATTATTTCTCTAAATATGGGAAAATACTGGGGGTTAACATCGTCACCGACAAGGACACCGGAAAGAGGCGTGGCTTTGCCTTTATCGAGTTTGATGACTACGATCCGGTTGATAAAATTGTTTGTAAGTACCATTACTCATCTATTACAGTACTTGGCACAGCCCCAGCTCCGCACATAATTTTCTATAGTTGAGTGCGGCGTTTCATGGCTGTTAGAGTGAAGTTAGCTTTTATTATATCGCATGTTAATTTGCAAGTACTGCAAATTGATGAAAAAGTATTTGCAACAAAAAAAAGATACATGCATATATATTATGTATGAAATCACGCTTCACAGTCCCAGCTCCGTGCAGTTTCATTGATAAATTAGTACGGCGTTTCATGACTGTAAGAGTAAACATTTTGCGCTGGTATTATATTATTGTTGTTTTACTTGATTAGTAGTAGACCGATGAAAAAGTATCTGCGACAGTTTAAAACACGATTTTAGAGTATGTTTAGTTTAATTTGTGATTAGCATTTTATTTGTACGGAGCAAGAACACAATCACCCTGATTGTCCTTGGTGTTTGTCGCTTTTCGACAATTGTCGTTTTATTCATAGCTACGACCTGCTGACCGTTGAACATTACTAAGCAACTTGTTTGTCGTGTAGAACACTATTACAACTCTTTCACAATGAAAAAGTTATGAAAATGGATTCGTGCTACATCAGAAGAACAAAACGACAATCGTCGAAAAGCGACAAACACCAACGACAATCAGGGTGAATATTTGTTGCTTTATCAGCAGTATCGATTGAGGAAAGACCGCCATTAGAATTGCTGACATCGTCATTTGGGTTGTTCAAAGGGGGTTGTATGTTAAGTTTGGCTGGATTTTACTTTACCGGAAATGTCGAAAATTACATTTTTTTTGTTTAATCAGATAGTTTAGCTCACGCTGAGCACGAATCTGTATTTATTAATTATTTTTTCGGCGCTCTCTTACCGGAGAGGAATAACCCACCCCTAAAGTTTGAAAAAGGCTCTATGGTAGCAACATTTTGGGAATGGAGCATCCAAATTCTTAAATTATTCTTTTGTTGCAAAGATAAAAACTATATTAACAAATAGAAAAAAGTTTCATCAACATCAATCCATAAAACGAAAGTTATAGTAAAAATAAATATACCAATGGTCGATCGTATTCCCACCATGCGAGAAAACCTCAACACAATGACCAGCGTGTTTCACACTACAATTTGCTTGACCAAAAATTGCTTAGCGGTCGAATTGTACTACATGCTTGATAGACTTCATTTGTGATAGGCCCAGGCCCATAGAATCCGTTGATCCGTTGAAGTTGTCGTATTGCCAGAGAAAACAGACCCATAGGAATCCGTCGCATACGTTAAATTTCATTTGATTGTGCGAAAATTACCAGATAATTATGGAAAAAAAATAAGTGAACGAATTCTTTTCAACGATTATTCTCATACTGCTTTTATCAGAATCATTTGAGTACATGAAAATAATCAGGGGTAACAGTCGCCGGTTTTGGTTTCATCGATTGTACGCGGACCGAGATCTTCATACATTTTTGTAACTTCAACTTTCACCAGCTATATAATGATGATCCGGAACAATTTAAAGTGGCGTCTCTCACGCGTCAGGCGGGTCATTGAAAATGCATTCGGCATTTTATTGTCCTGGTGAAGAATCTTGCTTGTTCCCGCTAATTATGGCCCCGGAGTCAGTGGAGAGAATTGAGAAGGCAGCTGTTTTACTTCACAATTTCGTGAAGATGCATGATGCCACCTATATTCCCCCAGACTACGTGGATCAATACCAAGGCGAGGAAATACCTAACGCATTCAAATTGCGAGACCAATTAAAAAAGTCTCTGCATCTCTGTACTTTCATACTTTTTTTTTTTATATAAAACATTAAAACTCAAATTTCGGTTTGTATTTTTCAATTTTCTAAACGCACAGAACTTGAAATTTTCCTTTTCCATTCACAAAATAGTTTCAAATTGAATGTCAACCGATTTTCAATGGCGATGACAATATCTCGTCATTCTGTCAATGCTTCCACTAATGAATATGCTTACTCTCAATTTGTCAATTCATGCTTTCACCAACGAAAGTGCTTACTCTCAATTTGTGAATGCATTACAAATTGTGAATGTGTGAAACTGTCAATGAATCAACGGACGGAAAAAGTAGAAAGTAAACCTAATTTCATCCGTTAAAGTTGACGTATCCGTTGGTATAGGCCACATTCCATAAGAATGTGTGTATTTTATCTAAGTGTCAGTTAAAAACGACGAATCAACAGATTCTATGGGCCTGGGCCTTTAGATTTTGATCTGGGAATACTCGTTATGGCGGCAGACGTTTTAGTTGCGGCTCATGTTATCGGCAAACTTTTGGAAAGTGAGGAAAATGAGAAAAAAGAAAAAAAACGAATGCCCACTTCTTTATATTTCTGCAGTAAAACTTCATACGCCTTTTTCTTCAGAATCTTATTTTGATGTTTTTCACTCTTGATTTGCCACAATTCACGAAATTACCGGTAAAGATAAAAAAAACTCTTTGCCTGCGCTCGACACCATATTTTTATGCTTAGTTTTGCAATGTTTCCTCGTCGAAATCGGAAGCAAAACTGAAAAATGTTCTGAAGTTGTACGACAAAGCGTTCAAATTGAACGACAAGTCTATCAAGCAAAGTAAAAAGTTGAAAATTTTGAAAAACCGTTGGATGACTCCAATTTGTAGTGCAGCTCTCTTCCCTTGAGACTTATTGGGTTCTTGGTTGACATTGATAAGGCCTCTCAAGCTAAAAAGTCTTCAAAAAACTTTTCAAGAAAGCTCGCTCCATACAATATGCTAACTCACAGATTCCCCTTGAAATAAATTAATTTAATATACTTCTGTACGTAAATTATAGCTTATATTTCCCATCATCAGTTAATAACTTTACTTGAAAATTTTCAGTACAAAAGGCGCATTCAATCAAGAACAAACTGTTGGACATAAAGAAAGCTTTACCTAAACAAGAAATGGATCGCCAAGGTGGTGGAGGTGGCCATGGTGGTGGTGGACCACGTGGCGGGCGCAGTGGTAGCGGTCGTAATGATCGTGGCAACAATAATAATCAAGGCAACGGTTGGGGTGGCAACCGTAATCAGAACGATAACTGGGGCGGAAATGGTAACTTTGGCGGCGGTTTTAACGGTAACCAAGGTGGTGGAGGTGGTGGAGGTAACTGGAACAACCAGATGACACCTTGGGATAATGGCAACCAAGGCGGTGGTGGTTGGAACCAGGGCGGCAGCGGCAACTTTGGAAACAATGGTAACCAAGGTGGCGGTGGAGGCGACGGTAATTGGGGAAACAACGACAATTTTGGTGGTGGATACCAACAAGGTTTTGGTGGTGGCCCGATGAGAGGTGGCAACAACTTCAGTAACAACCGCATGAACCCCTATGGAGGCGGAAATCAAGGGGGTGGTGGTGGAAACTTTGGCAAACCAATGGGTAAGTGCAACTGACATTGAATCCCTTAACCACATTCCTTCCTATTAAAATCCTTCCCCAGAGTAGAAGAGCATCACAGTCCCTGACAAATTGACAAAACTAATTTAGTGTTTGTTCAGTTTTATTTTAATATACTGTGAGAGTAAATTTAAAGACGTTGACTTTCGCTATGTTATGCGAATAAGAATGAAAACCACGTTCGATGTAACACGCAGTCGCGCCACAAATATAACAACCCTTTCTAAAGTTCCCTTTCCCCACCATTAATTAGTTTAGCGATAAGAGTTTAGATTAGGCTGCTAATAGAGGCATACCAACTCTGTGATTTCAGGCAACCAAGGTTATGGCGGTGGTAATCAGGGTTATAATAACGGCCCAGGAAATATGATGGGCGGAGGAGGCGGTGGCGGCAATAGGAGATATTGAGGTGAGCATCATCTTTACACAGTACAGAATAGTAATTCACAGTTGTAGTCAGTTCGCGTTTAACTTGAATGCAGTGTTCAGATTCGATGAAGAGCGAAAAGAATATATATCAACTGCAAGAAAGTATTTAGAACACTCGAAAAGCTGCCGCCAGAACTCTAGAAATAGGTTCAATTTCAATACACTATATTCTTTGATGTTTACCTGTTGAAAAGGTTGGAAGTTACTGGCAACTACATCCAGCTGTTTAGTTTCCAAAAGTCTAAGCTCTGCTGATACCTTAAAACCAATCACTGATAAAACAATGTTGAAACATGCAATAACATTTATTTTTTTATGTATTTATTCTTTATCTTCACAAATAGGTAAAAAAGTGCCAGGTCACATTCAGTCTTAAACAGAATCATTCAAAAAGCAAGATCAAGGCAGAACAGACACAGTGTGTAAGAGGAAGACAGAGAAACATTAATAGGCACAGTGATCATACAAAATAGTATTGCAAGAAAAGGAGTTTGTATTATAGAGAGAGCGCATATATGTACATATATATCAGTTTAAAAAAAAAGTAACATCAATGAGAAGCAAAGAACAAAAAATATATATTTATTTCTTGTGTGTGGCAATGGTGCACAGGCAAACCAGAGAAGAATGAAGATACATCTTTCAATCGCTAGATCTGACAGAAAAATCCAAACCAGCCCCGTAATTCTAGAATTTATACACTTAACGAAAGAAAAGAAGAAAATAATGTTTACATTGATGTTAGTGTGTAATTTAAGATTTTTTTGTTTCATAAACAATTTTTTATACAAAATATAACAAAACCGAAAAAATTAAATCTAAAATTAAGTAACCTAGTACTGTAAGTTTAGCATTAAATCCAAAAGAAAAATTCTTTTAAAACAAAAATGCACCCCCATTCTCCCAAACAAAAAAGAAAAACAAGATCCCAATGGCAACAAACAAATTTATGAGAATTCTTTTACAAATTTTCTTCGCTATTAGAAAAAGAAAGAAACATTGTTATTTAGTAGATCATAAAGATACTTAAATGTAGAATGTAATTACAATATTTAAATGTATATATTTACAAGAAGGAAACCAAAAGAGAAAACAGTTTAAATTTTAAACAATTAAAATTTAGAGATTATTGTCAACACATAAGTAGTTTTTATTCTAAAGTCCTTTCTCAACACACACAGCAAAAAAAAAAAACGAAGTTGTGTGTTTCTGGACGTATAGAATGTAGAAAATATATATATTTTTGTCGTTGCATCCAAATTAGTGGAGAAAAGGATATTTGTTTTTTAGTTGTGAATCAAGAATACCCCACGCATTAGAAAGATAGACGAAGTTGAATAAAAAAGATGGTGTGCAGAGAAGTTAAGGAAGCCATATCAGCCAGAGAGCAACAGAAGGAGAAAAAAAAGAAAGGAAAGGAGAAAATTTAAGGATAAATATGTCGATTGGGCAATGAAAATGAGATCTCCCTTGAGAGGAGAGAGTACAGAGTAGGAAGCATAATATTATATACGGCTTCTCCAAATATTTATTATTTCGATTTTTCTGTTTTGTTTTTTTTTTTTTTTTATTTATTTTGGAGAAAATTATATTTTTGTTTTATGCATTTCTTGCAAGACTGACGTCATCGAGTTGCGACATCTGTTGCTGTTGATGTTTAGAAAATCGCCGCCTTCCTTTTATCACCTAGGATGTGAGTGAGGAATTTCCAAGGGCTGGTGGATACGCGTGGCTCTTCAATTGTATGGACTGATTGGAAAAAAAAACTAGTAAGTGAGCTTGGAAACAATCGATTGAAATTGAAACTGTAAGGTTGTGAAACACCTGCATATTCTTAGAGCTTTAATTTTAAGCGGTTGTTTCTGATTTGAGATTTTTTTACATAACTTTTTTATTTCTATTTTGAATAAATAAAGAAAAATAAAACGAAATCAAATTGTGTTCTTCCATTTATTGAGTGTGTTGCCGGAGGCATCAGTCAGGGTTATCGTGAATAAATTTTCCCTTGGATTTCTTTATAAAATAGGAAATGATATCCCGGAAAAGAAATAGTGTCATGAATGACAATTCAAGAGAATTTTCAAAGCAATCGCGGTATCTTTTCCCCGATAATTTTTTTTGTGAAGTAGATATCTTCATTTTTGTTTAAGGGAAAATTTATTCACGATAACACTGATTGCGACAAGGGTGAGTATCGGAAGTAGGGGGAAGTGTCTTCGCCAACGTTCTTAACATGAGTACTTGTTGCCGCCTCCCCAATCACTGCAGTGTTTTCCAAGCGGAGATTATTGCAATAAAGGAAGGCTTACACCCCTATTATGGTTAGCGAATCGAACGTTCGACTCAAGTCGAACCTCCCGGCGAATTACTTCTGTCGCTTTATACACTTCACAGATGACATTTAATTGTTTCTTACTTTGTCAGCACTTATTCTTTAATTGAATGAAAATGTTTGCTAACAGCAATACCACGACAGAAGCAATTTGCTGACAGTTCGACTTGAGTCGAACGTTCGATTCGCTAACCATAATAGGGGTGTTAAGGTACAATGTGATATCTAATCGGAATATCGCTATTTTTTCTGATAGACACACTTTTAACTTAAACTTTATTGCAGATTGACCAATGGTTCTATGTTATGCCTTGTTTCATATACCTCGTCGAAGTAGGTCCACGACGAAGCATTTCTCACACTTTCGTTGTTTCTCTTAATCCGCTTTGTTCAGTCAATCTCTTCAATGGGAAGAGGTGAAGGCTTGTTCCTATGGACAAGGTGGACGGGGGGTGGGGGATGTCACGTAGTCTGAGGAACAGGCTCAGTTACCTCCGAGACTTTGAAGTGTGTAGATCGCACTCGAAGTGAAAGTGTGTTCAGTGTTCGCGCCGGGTCAAGATTTTTCTTTGACGCACAACATGTGGTCACAAGGAGTTTGTGCCTGCTGTGCAATCAGTGAACAGACAATTTTACGCAGAAGTGCTCGAGCGTGTGAGGATTAGGGTCCGCCGCGTCCGAAGGTAGATCGCTTATGTCTTGATACTACATCACGACAATGCGCCCAGTCTCGCATCGCGGATTGTGAGGAAGGCACTGTCCAACCACCCTATAGCCCAGTTTTGGCTCCCCCGACCTCTATTTCTTCCCTCGGGTCAAAAGGAGCCTGAAAGGACATCGTTTCGGGGCGATTTAGGCGGTTCAAGTGGCTCCGACGCGGTCCCTGAACATTCTTGCGGTTGCCGATTTCCAGGGAACGTATGAACCATGGAAAAGGTGCTGTCAACGGTGTATTGATGCGAGAGGATATATTTTGATAAACTCTAACTCACTGTACCATATATATGTATGTATAGAATATATTATGACTTCAGTCCCGATACTTATTGGACAAACCCTGTAATGTATTGCAGGGAAAAATAAGACAAATTTTGGTAAAATATTACTTTACCGCAAATGTCGTAAATTGTACTTTTTTTGTTAGTCCGATAGATAAGCTCACACTGAGCATATATCTGAAAATTTTGTTTGCGCTCTCTTATCGGGCGGGCATAAACCGCCTCCAAAATTTCAAAAAGACTGTATAAAATGGTACGAACATTTCAGGAATGAAGCACCAAATTCTTTGCTGCATAGATAAAAAAGTTTCATCAAAATCGGCCCATAAAAACCAAAAAAGCCGGTTTTTTGCATTAATGAATTCAGCCGACATTCCAGGGAATTGCATTGCCAATGAACTCGCCAGGCAGGGTACTATCATATCGATTTTACCGAGCAAGGTGAACCTCGGCATGCCTCTCGCTACAGTTAAACACTTAAGTTCAATGCTTTCAACGTAACCAACCGCAGATGGGCAGAAGGCACTATGAGCCTTGTTACGAGACAGATTTGGTCTAAGCTGGATCAATAGGACTATAGTAGGTGTCGTTACGGGGCACTGGATCATCTGAAGGCATACCATCAGGTTAAGCCTCCTCGCAAATGACGTATGTAGAAGCTGTATGGACAAAGAAGCGGAGGAAACCATACTACTTGTATACCTTCTTTGTACGTGCCAGGTTCTCATTTCGTAAAAGATTGCACTTAGGGGCATACACTTTAGGCGAATTGGCTAACTCCAACATCCGCAGCTTCTAGCACTTTATAAAAACAAGCTCTAATTGGTTCCAGGAGCAGTTCTTCCTTGATACTATAGATCGATGTGGTACTAGAATGGACCTATCTGGTCAAAATGTGTGCATCCAATGCAGCCTGCCACGCCAACCTAACCTAAGATGAGTATCATATTCTACGGCATGTTTGGGAAAACATTGGGCTACACGGTGTTTTTTTTTTGGCATTTTGACCGCATACATATTAAGCCAAATTCCCCAAGCCCTATCAAATGTCCCATATGAAACCAAATATCGCAATAAATATCAAACACACGTTAGTTAAAAGATCCCAAAACACCACTTAAGTCGTATTCGACTACCAAATGTCAATCACCCAGATTGCCGTTGGCATTTTTCTGCTTTTAGTTAAAAGATCCCAAAACACCACTTAAGTCAATGGTGGCAATGGTGTAGTGGTAACGTCGTCAATTGCCACGCTAATTGTTCATGCTTCAAATCCTGATGCCAGCAAGCTTTTATTTATTTCTCATGAAATACAATAACATATACAGGGTGATTTGCATAAGATGCGACAAAAGCCTAGGGCGGATAGGTTGGGTCAAGGCAAGAAAAAAATTCTATGGGAGGGGGGGTCTGTCTCCCCCCGTTTAAGCGGGAGGGGCAATTTTGCAAAAAAGAGATATTAAAAAAATGTAAAGGTACTTTTTTCCCAGAAAACCCCTTTTTGGGTTTTTCTATGATTGGACTTTATTGAATGAGCAGATTATCCCTTTTTCAATGAAAACGAAATGAATACTGTTTACTGAATTTTTTTTAATATCTCAAAAACTAAGAAAGATTCTTACATCGGGTTTTCGGCATTTAATTAAGAATTGATAAGAGCATTGAAAAATAAAAATATCAGTGGCAGTTAATAACACAAAATTTAAAAAAAAAACTCAAAATATTTTTCAAAATTTTTGACTTTGAAATTAAATTTTTCAAAAACTAAAACTATTCACTGAAACAACTTGATTTAAAAAGCATATAAAAGAATGGAATACTAGCTTTTCATTTAGTCTTTTTTTTTTACAAAATTGCCCCTCCCGCCTAAACGGGGAGAGATAGACCCCCCCCCCACTGCCATACAATTTTTTTCTTATCTTGACCCAACCTATCCGTCCTAGGCTTTTGTCGCATCTTATGCAAATCACCCTGTATAGTCAGTTCGATCATTTGCGAAAGCTTGTGTGAACACTACTGCGAAGGCATAACACTGGCAGTAGCTTGGTCATGCGGCTGAAAAAAATGTTCGCTGTTGATGGTGATTTGCCTTTGACATCGGCAAATCTCCCCAGTTATCTGGACGCCACCCCCGGAGAATCTCTGAAGCATAAACAACTGAGCTTCAAGAATCACTACACCAAAATCTTTCTCTCTCTCTCTCTCTCTATCTATCCTTTCCAACGCCCGTACTGTGTGTAAACATGTTAAAGGTATTCATAACCCTTTGAGTGGGCGCAAATTATATAATAAAAAAAAAAGTATTCGACTACCAATGTCAATCACCCCGATTGCCGTTGGCATTTTTCTGCTTTTCGACGATTGTGAATATAACCCAAGTTAAAATACCATCAAAAAGTACATTTATTCTAAAAACCGACTATCGGTCTATCCTATCATTTTTTTATGACTTCAGTTCTTAATTGGGAAATACACGATACAACTGTTGTACCAACGTTTTGACAGCTTTGGTATTGTATACGATAATTAGATCGTGGGTATTCACACAACCGACCGTTGTACCGATATTGTATGGTCGCATAGTCTTGACTGTACAACCGCTGTCACATGCACAGATTGTATGTCGTTGTACAGCTCGTATAATTCGTTATTGAATCTTCTCTAAAACCCGTCAACGCAAACGGGACTGAATATCTTACGAAGAAATTTTTTCTCGAAGCGACCAATATCTTCATCTTGTTTAATAAAGTCCATGTTTCAGTGCCGTAAAGCAAGACTGGGATGATCAGGAGTGGAATCCTCTAAGGTGATAGTTGATAGTCACACTTTTGATAGTCAAAGTTGATGATCACACTTTGTTAGTTCTCCGTAAAACGATCGCAAAGAATTATTTAAAACTTGGAAGCACAGCTTTTTGAAATGTCATTTTCTTGACAGTGGTATCGCGCGCCGGTTGCAGGTGTAATTGTTTATTTGTTTCACGTAATTGTTTTATTGCATTTGGTACATGTTAAATATAGCATAGCATAGAATTTATATTATGCCTTCCACTTTTGGTATGTCCAACAACTGCAAGGCATACATAAGAATCTAAATTAAAAAAATAAAATAAATTTAGCGACACAAAGAATAGGAATTTTTTTTTCCATTGGATTTGGAAATTCCAAAATATTTGAGTTATTTGTCAAATTAGATCATATCAGTCGTACATGAGAATTATGTTCATCAGTACTTGCTTTATACAATAATTGGAGAATGATAAACATTTTTGTAGCACTTCACAAATAGCATTTCTTTACTAATAATCGTAAAAAACGTAATGGCTCTATATGGAAGTGACACCTAAACAGCTGTCACACAAAAACGATCGCAAACATGTGATGATCACGCTGAAATTACAGTAAGAAATGCAATGAACTGGAATGAAACAGAGCAAAATCTTCAACCAGCTATGAGATGGTTTAACATCGGGGTAAACTAATACACACATAACTTCTCAATTTCGAGGTGCAGAAAAATGAGTATTTCACACCACTACAATGAAAATCGGTTCATGTATACACAATTTTATCCCGGCGTTATTCAGCCAGTGTGTGATTGAAGTAAAAGATATCCCGGTGATACCCCAGTGTTACCCCGGGGTAACATTACTCCAGTGTGCGATGGCACAATGAGATCAAACGAAGCATAACTCTTACCAATCGCTATTTTTCGGCCTAATAAGGCAATCCAGCAGTATAGCCCTGTCTCGAATAACTAGGTCTATTCCTTTACTTTTTGGGCAAAAAATAGTAAAAGAGAAATTATCAACCTTAAGAGCAAAATTCTGTCTCAAAGAGAGAAGCTACAAAAAAGTAAAGGAACGCGTTAGACAAAAAAACTTGCCCATAATTAAACGTCAACGTTTTCAGCTGTTTCTTCCGTACTCCACATCTATGTAAACCATTTTCATTGAACTTTGAAGTTCATTTTTATTGCTTTTAAATACAAATTTACATATTTAAATGCGCAGGAATGTCCTAGGAAAATATGCAACTTTCATTTGGGTCCTCTTTTTTTTCATTTTTTATTTGCCCTTTTGCTGCAAATTGAATTAAAATGAAAAACAACCCAAAACAAAAGAAAAATAAAAACATCCAAACAAAGTAACAGCTGACTTTGACAGAAAGTACACTCCTTACCGGCAGAAATTTGTTGAGTAAGAATTCGTAAGATTTTTCCCTGAGGGGAAATTTTTACTCTCTCGTTTCCCCTCTCTTTTACTACTTTTTGGAGTAAAGGAACGCTGTTGAGTAAGAATTCGTACAAATTCGTACAAATTTGTACGAATTTGCAAGTAAAGGAACAGACCTACTAATTTCATTTTCCATTGGTTTCACTCCTTTTGATTCCAATGGAACATGTGAAATTGTCTTCTGCTTACTTCTGTGTGTGTTGGTGAATGTCTGATTTATTAGGTCTGTTCCTTTACTTTTTGGGCAAAAAATAGTAAAAGAGAGATTATTAACCTTAAGAGTAAAATTCTGTCTCAAAGAGAGAAGCTACAAAAAAGTAAAGGAACGCGTTAAACAAAAAAACTTGCCCATAATTAAACGTCAACGTTTTCAGCTGTTTCTTCCGTACTCCACATCTATGTAAACCATTTTCATTGAACTTTGAAGTTCATTTTTATTGCTTTTAAATACAAATTTACATATTTAAATGCGCAGGAATGTCCTAGGAAAATATTCAACTTTTATTTGCGTCCTCTTTTTTTTCATTTTTTATTTGCCCTTTTGCGCAAATTGAATTAAAATGAAAAATAACCCAAAACAAAAGAAAAATAAAAACATCCAAACAAAGTAACAGCTGACTTTGACAGAAAGTACACTTCTTACCGGCAGAAATTTGTTGAGTAAGAATTCGTAAGATTTTTCACTGAGGGGAAATTTTTACTCTCTTGTTGCCTCTCTCTTTTACTACTTTTTTGAGTAAAGGATCGCTGTTGAGTAAGAATTCGTACAAATTCGTACAAATTTGTACGAATTTGCAAGTAAAGGAACAAACCTATTGTTGATATTTTTCATAGAAAAACAAATTAAGAAATGGCTTCTTTTCGCCCAATGGAAAACGACATTAGAATTCCATCATGTTTTTATTAATATATTATCAATTTGTTAATTATATCTATGTAAAATTTGTCTCTAATACTCCAAGAAACGAAAAGCGGTTGGGCCAGACGAGGTGCCCTCTGAGTTCTGGAAAAAGATGGGAGACGGAGAGGTGATCCAATGGCGAATCAATTGAGGGAAAGTTACCTTCTCCCTGTATACAAAGGGAAGGGTAATACGCGAAACTGTGATAACTTCCGTTCGATCAAGCTGATGTCACACTCCATGAAGATCGTTGAGCGGGTATAAGGTGGCCGACTGCGAAAAATAATACGGCTATCTGATGATCAGTGCGGGTTTGTCTCGGGCGAATCAACCACAGATGCAATCCAAAGTATAAGGATCATAATGGAAAAACATCGTGATTCCTTAAGGGATTTGCACATTGTATTGATTGACTTTGAAAAGGCATTTGACAGACAACCACGAGATCTGATATGGGTGGCGCTAAGACATCGAGGAGTCCCAGAAACCTATGTACAGATGATCATGGACATGTACGAAGGAGCAAAGACAAGAGTAAGATGCCCCGCTGGAGTAACCGAAGAGTTCCCAATCAAAGTCGGAGTGCACCAGGGAAGCGTTTTAAGTCCTTTGCTCTTTATTGCAGTCCTTGATTATCTGCTTGAAGGTAAAGTGATGGACCCCAAGGTTCATCAGTAATTCTTTGCTGACTATGGAGCCATAATAAGTGAGGATCCTACATACCTGCAACGAACACTTGATGTGTGTGTGGACGTTCTGGAGGCAAATGGGTATCGCATTAGTTCGAAAAAGACAGAATACTTGTGCTGCCCGTTCTCTGATATACTCAGACCTATTGTTGACATTTATTTAATTGGAACAGTGCTTCCCAAGTGCGAAAAGTTCAAATATCTGGGATCTATGATCAATAGCAAAGCAACTTGTGAAGACGACATCAATCATCGCGTAAGCGTAGGGTGGATGAAGTGGCGAGAAAATTCCGCTATCTTCTGTGACAGAAAAATGTCCCCTAAGTTGAAAAGAAGGCTCTACACCGCAGTTGTGCGTCCAGCGCTTACATACGGTTCACAATGTTGGACGATGTACAAAACGTATGAGAGTAATGGCGTTTTCCTTTGGTTTCACTCCCGATTTCACTCCTTTTTGATTCCAATGGAACATGTGAAAGCGTCTTTTGCTTACTTCTGCGTGTGTTGGTGAATGTCGGATTTTTTGTTTACATTTTTTACAGATAAACAAAGCCAAAAATGTCTTCTTTTTGCCAAATGGAAAAGGATATTAGCAATCCCATCATGTTTTTATTGACATATTATCAATTTGTTAATTATACCTATGTAAAATTTGTTTCTACTAACTTGCCCCAACTGAGAAAATAAAATAAACAAAGGAATGCGTCTTGTACTATACGACTTTGACAAGTAGTCCGATGTAAGGGTTTATATGTGTGAGTGCATTTTGAAAGCACTCCCAAATGAAATCCGGAAGAGAAAAACACTTCCGGAACAGGACTCCAAACAGCTAATGGAACATGGTTGGGAGTGCTTTTTCTGTGCGGAACACAAATAGAGTACTCCTTTTGGCCCAATGGAAAACGACATAAATTAACGGCAGCTGAGATGAAGTTGCTTCGCATGACAGCAGGAGTGACAAAGCTTGATCGCATAAGAAGTTCGAACATCCGTGGAAGCTTTCACATCAAGGAAACCATCGTACAAAAAATAGAGCGCGACCGGCTCAGTTGGTATTGCCACGTTCAAAGAAGAGATCATTTGAACCCTGTTAAAAAGGCAATATCAATGCACGTTCCAAAGACATCGGATAAGGATGACTCAACTAATGACGACCCCAGCAAACGAAATAAGGACAACGACCTTCGGATCTGTACGTGGAATGTTCTGTCCCTTTACAGACCATGTGCAGCCGAACAACTAGCAGAGGCCCTAGACTGCTATAAAGCAGATATTACCGCCATCCAGGAAGTGCGATGGGATGGGCCGGGCAAAAAGAGGATGAAAAACTGTGACATCTACTACGGTGATTGCTACAGAGGCAACAGGCAACGCTTATTCGGATGCGGATTTGTCATACGCGGCAGACTTAGGCAAGAAGTCTTAAGCTTCCGACACGTGAGCGAGCGTATTATGACTATCCGGATCAAGGCTAAGTTCGCTAACATAAGCCTAATATATGTTCATGTAATATGTTCATTGGGCGATTTTAACGCCAAAATAGGAAAAGAGGACGTCTTTGGTAGGGCAGTCGGTAAGCATAGCCTACACGACACCACGTCTGATAACGGACTAAGGCTAATTGATTTCGCTGTGGAGCGAAATGTCACCATAGCAAGCACATGGTTTCCTCATCTCGATATTCATAAGCAGACATGGCGGTCCAATGATCATGTCACGATCAACCAAATTGATCATATTGCGATCAACGCAAGGCATGCCTCCAGTATTCTGGATGTTCGGACCTTCCGAGCGGCCAACATAGACTCGGATCATTACCTTGTTGTAGCCAAGGTACGAATGCGGATATCCCAATCTGAGCAACAAAGAAGAATTACTGTGAGAAAATTTAACGTCGAAAAGCTACAATCGCAAGAGACCGCCAGACTCTTCGTTGAACGCGTATCCCGAAATCTCTCAATCACCCCTTTGCCGCCAGCATCAAGTACCGAAGACCAGTGGCAACGCTGCCAACATGCCATCAGAAACGCCGCGACTGATGTGCTGGGTCTCGCTCGACCACCACCGCGAAATCCCTGGTTTGACGAAGAATGCCGGCGAGTGCATGCAGCAAAACAAGAGGCATACAAAGCGGCGCTGCAAAGGAAGACGAGAGCTGCTCGTGAGCTCTACGAGCAAAAGAGACGGGAAGAACATCGGCTTCTCCAAAAGAAGAAGAAAGAGCATGAGAAGCGCGCGTTTGAGAATATCGAGAGTCTATACTCCAGGAACAATGTACGGAAGTTTTACCAAAAGGTAAAAAGAACGTGTCAGAGAAGTAATACCCGTACAGAAACCTGTAGAGATGAAAATGGAAACCTCGTAGTAGAATCACAGTCAGTGCTGAGAATATGGAAAAACTTCTTCTGCAGACTGTATAACGGCGACGAAGACCAACATCCCGCTATCAGGCAGAATGAACCATTCAACATAGACGATGATAGTCAAAATTTCCGTCCACCTGACCAAAACGAAGTGAGGATAGCAATATCCAAGCTAAAATCCAACAAGGCTGCTGGACCTGACGGCTTACCGCCCGAACTTTTCAAGGCGGCTGGGGATGAATTGGTAGAGTGCATACACCAACTTATTTCTAATATTTGGTCAGACGAGGGTATGCCTGATGAATGGAATCTCAGCATCGTTTGCCCGATCCACAAGAAAGGAGACCCCCTCAACTGCGCCAATTATAGAGGCATCAGTCTTCTCAACATCGCATACAAGATCTTTTCTGCGATATTGTGTGAACGCCTGAAACCTTTTATCAACAGCCTGATTGGACCCTATCAGTGCGGTTTCAGGCCAGGAAAGTCCACCATCGATCAAATCTTCACACTTCGGCAGATCCTGGAGAAAACCCAAGAATTCCAAATCGATACTCACCATCTCTTTATCGATTTTAAGGCCGCCTATGACAGCATCTATAGAGAAGAGCTTTATAGAGCCATGTCTAGCTTTGACATCCCTGCCAAACTTGTCCGTCTGTGCAGGCTGACGATGGAGAACGCTCGCTGCTCCATCAAGGTCGGTAATGACCTCACCGAGACCTTTGATGTCAAAAAGGCTTTAGACAAGGTGACGCGCTGTCATGTGACTTCTTCAATATTGTACTTGAGCGGATTGTGCGGAACTCACAAGCCAACACCGGAGGCACAATCTATTACAAGTCTGTACAACTGCTTGCATACGCCGACGATATAGACATTATCGGAAGATCTCAGCGGGCTGTCACCGGTGCTTTTGCAAGCATTGAGGCGGAAGCGGCCAAAATGGGTTTGGCGATAAACGAGGGCAAAACCAAGTATATGCTGTCAACTAGAAGGGAAAACCAACACCGACGAATTGGACAAAACGTCACCGTGGGCAGCTATAACTTCGAGGTAGTAAGGGACTTTGTCTACCTTGGCTCTGCTATAAATTCTTCTAACAAAATCAGTGCAGAAATCAATCGAAGAATAACTCTTGCCAATCGCTGTTTTTTTTGAGCTTATAAGGCAATTCAACAGTAAAGCCCTATCTCGAACAACTAAGGACACTCTATATAAGACCTTGATCATCCCAGTCCTGCTTTACGGCGCTGAAACATGGACTTTATTAAAAGAGGATGAAGATATCCTTGGTCGCTTCGAGAGAAAAATTCTTCGTAAGATTTTCGGTCCCGTTTGCGTTGACGGGTTTTGGAGGAGAAGATTCAATCACGAACTATACGAGCTGTACAGCGACATCGACCTAGTCAAAAAACTGCGTATTGGACGTCTGAGATGGCTAGGACATGTAGAGCGAATGGACACCAACGCTCCGGCCCGCAGAGTCTTCGAATCTAACCCCGAGGGACGACGCAGTAGGGGGAATCATCGCCGTAGGTGGCGCGCACAAGTTCAAGGGGACCTCGACCAACTTGGAGTGCGCAACTGGAGGCAATTAGCTAAAAAGACCGAGCTAAATAGAGAGGCTTGTTGGTTGAGGCCCAGGTTCACCCCGAACTGTTGCGCCACCTAAGTAAGTAAGTAAGTTCCAAAGACATCGCGATGTAGGAAAGGCAGGCCTATAAACGCCTGGATCACACAAATGCGACGACATCGGCATTTCATTGGCCTCAGTAACCGAGTGATCCAAAATCGGCGGGCCAGCCAATATTTTCTGAGGTCAAATAGGCGAACCCCACCGGCGGATCAGTAGAAATGCGGTGAAGTGGGAGGGTTATGTTCCCTTATTTTCAGATCGTAACCTCGCTGATAAAAGGAAGAAGAAGTAAAATTCGTCTCTAATAACTTGCCCCAACCGAGAAAATAAAATAAACAAAAGAATGCGTCTTGTACCGTATGACTTTGACAAGTAGTCGGATGTAAGGGTTTATATATGTGAGTGCATTTTGAAAGCACTCCCAAATGAAATCCGGAAGATAAAAAAACACTCCCGGAACAGCACTCCGAACAGCCAATGGAACATGATTGGGAGTGTTTTTTCTGTGCGGAACACAAAAAGAGTACTCCTTTCGTTCCAATGGAAAACGACATAAGGAAACTCTTTATAAGATCCTGATCATCCTGTTGTGTGAAGTTTGTCTCTATTTCATTTAATATTTTTATAGTTTACTTATGTCGTTTTCCATTGGTTTCACTCAAGAATTGGCTTCTTCTGGATTCCAATGGAACATGCGATTTATCTTCCGCTCAATTATGTGTGTATTGGTGAAATGCCAGATATTTTGCTTATCTTTTTCACAAAAACCAAAGCAAAAAATGGATTCTTTTTGTCCAATGGAAAACGACATTATTATCAATTTACCAATTATTATTTATATCTGTGTAAAATTGCTTTTTACCGAATTCTCTCAACTAAGAAAATAAAATAAACAAAAAAATATGTCTTGTACCATATGACTTTGACAAGCAGTTCGATGTAACACTTTATATGTGTGAGTGAATTTTGAGTGTCTTCCGAAATGAAATCGGGAAGCGAAAATCTCTCCCAGAAGATGATTCCGAAGAGCCAATGGAACATGTGCGGCAGTGTTTTTTCTCTTCGGAAGACAAAAAGAAGGCTTCTTTTTGCCCAATGGGAAACGACATTAGCTTTAACCCTTAAATGCATGATTTTTTGTTTTGAATTTAAAAAAAATCGTTTTTTTTGTAGAGGAATGTAGTCATAGGTGACGTAAAAAATAAATAAAAAAATGCAGGTAATAATATTGAGTATTTATTTTGAAAAAAGTTGTATGTAGACTTTTGGCAACAATAGCCGTTTATTACTAAAATTGTTGTGGACGTAAACAAATGGTCATGTGTAACAGGAATGTAGACAATTGGCAACAATAAGTTAGTACTAAGCATTTACACTTGAATAAATATATTAACTCGTGACTACGGAATAAAGTCTTTTAATTCATTTTATAAATATAACGCATCGTAAATCTACAGATGTACTTTACGGAGCTGAAATATGGACTTTATTGAAGACGGATAATGATATTCTTGGTCGCTTGAGCAAAACATTCGATCTCATTTGCGTTAAGTTTCGCACACGTTCAAGGAGGCATTAAGCAACTTGGAGTTCACAAGCGAAGGCTAAGGAACGCGGTAAATAGAGAGGCTTGTTCGGTGTAACCCGGGTTCACCCTGAAGTGTAGCACCGCTTATATAAGTAAGACACTTTTAACTAAACAACATGTCTAGCAAGAATCTATCAAACCGAACGTGCCCGTTATAAGTTATACGTTTTCGGATACGACCCAGGGATTGAATCCTGTCCTTCATCAACGGTACTTGTATAACAGAAAATTCCGTCATACATCATACGAAGACATTCATTGGGATTACGAAAGCAGACGGATCGAATACAAAGTTCGAAGATCCGTGGAAGCGTCCACGTCAAGGAAACCGAAAGATAGAACGCGATTGGCTCAGCTTGTATTGCCGCGTTCAAAGATATCATTTGAACCCTATTAAAAAGGCAATCAATGAACGTTGCAAAGATATCGCGAGGCAAGAGAGGCAGGTCTATAAACGCCTGGATAACCCAAATGCGACGATATCGGCGTTTCATTGGCCTCAGTAACCGAGTGATCCAAAATCAGGCCTGTCCATATTTTCTGAGGTCAAATAGGCGAATCAGTAGAAATGCGGTGAAGTGGGAGGGTTATGATCCCTTGTTTTCGGATCATACCCTCTCCGAAATAGGAAAAAGATCTTTCAACTTAGGTGGCATTTTTCTGTCACAGAAGTTAGCGGAATTTTCTCACCACTTCATCCACCCTAAGCTTACGCAATGATTGATGTCATCATCACAGGTTGCTTTGATATTGATCATAGATCCCAGATATTTGAACTTCTCGCACTTGAGAAGCACTGTTCCCTTCAAATAAATGTCTGAAATAGGCCTAAGTAGATCTTTTATGAACTAATGCGATACCTATTTCCCTTCAGAACGTCCACACACACAGCAAGTGCTCGTTGCTGGGATGTAGGATCCTCACTTATTATGGCTCCATCGTCAGCAAAGAATAACTGATGAACCTTGGGGTCCGTCACTTTACCCTCAAGCAAATAGTCGACTGCTGTAATAAAGAGCAAAAGACTTAAAACGCTTCCCTGGTGCACCCCGACTCTCATTGGGAACTCTTCGGTTACTCCAGCGGGGCATCTTACTCTTGTCTTTGCTCTTTTGTACATGTCCATGATCATCTGTACATAGGTTCCTGGAACCCTTCGATGTCTTAGCGCCACCCATATCAAATCTCGTGGTTGTCTGTCAAATGCCTTTTCTAAGTCAACCAATATAATATTCAAATGCTTAAAGGAATCACGATGTTTTTCCATTATGATCCTCATACTTTGGATTGCATCTGTGGTTGATTTACCCGCGACAAACCCGCACTGGTCATCAGATAGCCGTATTATTTTTCGCAGTCGGGCACCTAATACTCGCTCAACGATCTTCATGGTGTGTGACATTAGCTTGATCGAACGGAAGTTATCACAGTTTCGCGTATTACCCTTCCCTTTGTATACAGGGAGAAGGTAACTTTCCCTCCATTGATTTGGCATTGAATCACCTCTCAGAAATTTGGAGATGAGAATTCTGAGCCATCTGAACCCGATGTCTCCCATCTTTTTCCAGAACTCAGAGGGCATCTCTTCTGGCCCAACCGCTTTTCGTTTTTTGAAGTATTTGGCCGCCTCACTAACTTCTTCAACTGTAATGTCGGGTATTTCTTCACAGTTAGGGGTGGCTCTTGGAAAGTATTGCCGGGAAAACTGTTCATTCAAAAGTTCTATGGAGGTTCTATGTTCGAATCCCAGAAAACACCAAAAAGTTTTTTCATGGTCCCACCTATTGCGAACGTCTGATAAACATCCGAGAGTATTGTTGTCACGAGAAAGCTTCTCAAAACAAATTGCGCTTCGGATACGACACTAAACTATAGGTCCCACCCATTCGTGTGAAATATACCATATATCGCACACAACGCGAGTGGTTGCGAGAAACTCGGCCCAGGCACTTAAAGACCTGTTGCGCCAAACATTTAAATATTTTATTTAGATCAATCGAATGACTGCTGGAACGAGCATATTAATATACTCGTTGACGGTAGTGGTGATACAAAATTACGCTTATGTGCTTACGTTCAGGGATGTTGCGATCCCAAACACACACATTCCGTTCAAGTTACTCATTTACGGAGGATGCGATTCGACCCCTTATTTGCCGCGTCTGTTGAGAGCGCCCTTGCTTTTGAAATTTCAGTTTCAGGTTATTGGCAGCATACATTTTTACTTGCTAGTTAATTTCAATAGATAATTAATGCTTTGCGCAATAGTAATACTCGCTTCACCACGAAAGAAAGAACCGTGAGTCTACTTGTTTACAAAAAGCAAAGTCTTGTGCTGAGTTCAAATGTGATTTATTGACAAAAGTAGAGATATACATACTCCTGTTAAACCCAACTTCGGGCTCGTTTTCTTAGATGGCGCCCAACGCAAAGGTGACAGAATTTGATTTGTTCCTTTGACTTTTCCATCTCAGCAACAATGAAACCAAATCTCTATTTTATTTTCTCCCCTCGTTAGTCAGGAGTCTATACCCTTATGTCGAGTTGTTTGATATTAATTTCACAATTTGTCCCATTAAGCAGGCTGTGTTTAAGTCACATTAACCATACATACGTATCCCGACAATGCAGATCGAGTATTGAGCAATGCTCTTGAAAAAAAAAAATCACTTTTTCATAACTTACGGTATTGAGAAACCTACCTGTTTGATTGATAAGAGTAATTATAACCAGTTTATTGTTACCAACAAAAGAAATGAAACATAACTATATTGGAATAAAAAAAACTTTTATTACCATTTTCTTAAAATACTGTGAACAAAAGATTTCGTATTACCATTAGTCTGTCTCATAAGCATATTATGTACATTCCAGCAATGACACTGACATTGCGCCTTCAACGTCCGAGAAAGCTGAAAAGGTGAAAAGAAAACTTACCTATGGTGTGGTACATCTTCCTTTCCACCTGAGGTACTTCTCTAATAATTGTAGCCCGCTGAAGAAAAAAAAATGAGAAAATATTATTTTAGACATTGAAGGCATTTCCACTAGCGCTTAATCCTTATCAAACTAGATCATTACAAGTGCAAACACGTTTAAAATAATGGGGAAGCATAGAAAATAATACTAAGCAATGGCTTTATGCTATTAAAATGATTCGTAATTTAATATTATTGTTTTCTGTTGTGCCAGTCCCTGATAGCTTATTGTTTGCTTATATCCTAAGTCGTCGATGTACAATACACGTATATGTGCGTATTTAGAGCATAGAAATTTTGAACTTTCTTATTAGATTTAAACTTAATCTAAGCTCTATATCCGAAATATTTTTCTTAAACCTACAAACATATCGTCAGCGGAAAGCTTAATTGGTCTAAGTCACAAAAACAAAATTTTACAGGGACTATTTTTTGGTTTTACATTGAATTATAGCCACATATATTGGCTCGTTGATCTCATGTAATTTTTTTTAAGTCCTCTTACCAATTTTTTTTCTTAAATAAAAAAAAATTGCTTTATAAATAACTATCTACTATTTTTAAATAAAATTTTTATTTTTATTTAAACAAAAAACACAAAAATGGAGATAGAACCTATTCCCATACAAATGTGCATCCTCCTAAAAAATAACATGGACATAGAACAAAATTCAGCAGTAGACTCATTTGAGATAGACCATATGAGAATTCTTTGTCGCTAAGAACAAAATGTTCTTACGAATCGTATGCAATTCCCTATTGGTCTAAATGACACTGTAAATTGGAATTAGACTATTTTGAATTTTTTTTTATTGAATCGTGTATGACAAATTGTTCTATTCCATACAATCATGTATCTTCGAACAATTTGGAATGAATTTCCCTTTAAAAATTTGGAACTTAGAACAAAGAGGGTGTAGATTATCTGATAAACAGAATTAGATACGCCAAAACGAACTTCAGATTCGGAAAGAGCATCCTCATTTTCGAAAAAAAGTAGACATAGAACAATTTAGCTTTCTTCTACAATTTAAATTAAGTACCAATTCGAATTTTTTCCCCTAGAAAACTAGATGTGTCTGGAAATTATACTTCTTGGTCCCACTTGACATTTTTGTTTGTCTGATCTTGTAGGCGCATTGATTTAAGATATATTCAAGAGATTTATAATACGACACACCCTAACAAAAATATTGATACCTGATACTTGCGCGAACAACTAAGCTTATGCTGGGGGAAGGTGATTGTTAGGAACATTCTACTGTTTTATTCTTTTTACTTAAAAGCCTAACACTAGCAGTGCTTTACATAAATTAGCATCCATATCAACTGGATAATGAAAAAAAAAAAAAAAAAAAAAAAAAAACGGTCGAAGTATGTTGTAGTCATACGTATGCATAGTAATCAATTCGTTAAATAAAATGTTACAATGGCTGATAATTTCGCGAACGAAAACAATTCCACGTAACTCGTTACTTTGATCTGTCTTTTTATATTTCACCAATCATACAGCAACAAAAAATGTGTCCTTTTAGAATGAATCTTGTATTCATAATAGTATTTCTTAAAAAAAAGAGCCGTAATCTATTAAAAAGGGCTCAAAAACTTGACAAAAAAGCTGCTTGCCGTATATCATGCACCCAATATGCAGTAACGATCTAAGTGGTTGAACTGTTTAAGAGAGGAGTGCGGCCTGGGGCTATGTAGATAAGATAATAAGGGTTATCGTGAATAAATTTTCCCTCGAGGTTTTTCCTCCGAACAAAAATTAGATATCTTAAAAAAAAAAAAAATTGAAAAAAATCATCGGGGAAAAATAGATATCGCGATTGCATTGAAAATTCTCTTGAATTGTCATTCATGATACTTATTTCTTTTCTGGGGAATCATTTCCTCGTTTATAGAGAAACCAACTTTTTGATCGGGGAAAAATGTAGTTACGATAACCCTAATAAAACCACATTTGTCATTTGACTATCACTTATCTTAAAAAGAAATATTGCTAGCTATTCTATAACTGTATTTCCGTGTACTTGTCGTCTAAAAATATCAATTTTATAAAATGTATGCGTGATTACAAGATTACAGAAATGAAAGATGCTTAATCGGAAATGTTTAACGGCTTAAAATCATTAAATCGATCGTGTCTACATATGCAATAAATATGCTTTTGTAAAATACTTGCATCAAATATTTTCTAGGTTGCCTATTGCTTTGCGTGAGCCGTCTGTCATAGAGATTCTCAGATATCAACGTTCAATTGTAGCATGAATCGAATCGAATAGTTATGGTTTGTGACGACAAATATACATAGCTATGTACATAATAGATATATTGATAAGAGAAATAAAAACACATAACAAGAGGAATGCTACATTTGAAGACATGAGTGAGTGGGTAAAGGTGTTATGCCGCATTTAAAAGATATGCCAGTACAACAATCTTTGGAGTTAGAGAACCTTAACTCTGAAATTTAAACTTTGTACCTCTACATTGTGTCATCCCATTGAAGTGTAAAATGGAAGACTCAAACCGAAGGTTCGAAATTGAAACAACTGTAAAGATAGATATACATAGTTAACATTTTTGAAATGCGTTATAACACCTTTAATCAAGGCGAACCCCACAGGCGGATCAGTAGAAATGCGGTGAAGTGGGAGGGTTATGATCCCTTGTTTTTGGACCATAACCTCGCCGAAATAGGAAGAAGAAGAAGCACACCTTTACTCACTCAAATCTTGATTTTTCTTTTACGAATTTCTTAAGCAAGCGTGCGTACTCCTTACAAAAATACCTATTCGTACATTTTTGTATAACTCTAAGTTTGAATAAATATTGCCCTTACAAACTACTTACATATTATGTATTAATAATGCCCTGTATGGTAGGATTAAAAACTTAAATTGCCTATGGGATAGTATAGCAGCTAGCAATAGTAATAACACTAATTAAAATCGAAATAAGTGGATGAAATTGTTTATTGTCGCATTTGTTTATTGTTGCCTTCTCATATGTATACTTGATCAGAATTGACGATTTTCCAATTAGTGAAATAATCCGAAGACACACCGAAAAATGTATGTAAAAATATATTAACCATTATATACATACCTATGATACCACCATAATATAAATATTTATATATAGCATAATATTTATATAAGTAACATATAGCTGCTGAAAATTAAGCAAATTTATATTTAAATAATTTCATATATGTATAAGATAAATAAGAATGCTGCCTCTTTATGAGGGTGATGATTTTCGTATTAATATATGCTCAACGCAATAAACTTACATATTTATTATTTCAATATATATAAATTATTTTACATATAATTGCATACTTGAGAGTTTTATCAATTGTCCCGTTTGCTTACGTTTTTAGATCTTTTTTTTTTTTTTTTTTTCTTGTATGGTTTGTTTAATGAAAGTAATTATTGTTTATATTTAAATATTTATTGGAAATACAATGTATTCATAAGATATAATGGAAAACAATGAGAAATACAAACATATATCCCTATAACACTTCACAGGTTTGTGAATATCAACCAGAGATTAGCGAAAACACAACAACATCAGGTTCGGATTATTTTTTAGTGAATTTTACAGATTTTCTCTCTTATGATGTTATTGCGTTTCTCTTCTAATCCTTATATTTTTTTTTTATTAATTTAATTTTAATACTCCTGAAATCTATTTGTTATGAATAGATATGTGTCTTGTCGAATTTACGTTTCTTTGCTATATATTTTTTAAGTCTTTTGTTTATTTGTATTTTCACTTTTAAATAATATTCAGTTAGACTTCTTGTTATTGGCTGAAGTTTTTTTTTAAGTTTTCTTTTGTAATAAATGTATATTTTTTATGTTAAATTTTATACAGTTTCTTAAAAAATATTCTGCGACCTTATTTGAAGAGATAGAGATAAACACATGACGTCACTTTGTTCTGGTATTTTTTTTTTAAGATTTTCATATAATTAGGTATACATCTTACATGCCTAAAGTAAAGAGAGATAAGATATTTATAGAAAAAATATATATAAAATAATATAACAAATATTTATACAAATGTAAATAAGAATATGTTTTAAAAATAAAGATGTGCAGAAGTTTCTAGCAGAGTAGGGCCACCCTATTTGTAATGATTGGTTTGAAACTATTATCCATTGATTTTATTACAGCTAAACATACATATGTATACAAGCTAATGCCTAATATATTGCATTGATTGAGTTGAGTTAAGAGACATTTAATCGATAATTAATGTATGTATGTACATATCATATCTGTGGCCACAAGGTAAAACCGCCTAAGTCGAGTTAGGACAAAATTGAGTTAAAGATGCCAAAATTTTACCTTATTACCTGTTTCCCTTACCGACTTATAGACAAAGGAACAAGACTAAAATTCCAAATTCCCATACGTTTTCAAGAAAAACGAAAACTTTGAACTTGATTTCTGAGAATCTGTGAAAATCGACTTAGGTAGTTTTACCTTGTGGCCACAGATATTATGTATGTACGTACGTATGTATTTGATAACGCCCAAGCGGATAAAATGCATGTGGACCCACTGACAATCACTGTTTTGCGGATAGTTCAAATTTTTGAATTGTCGAAAACTCGGCGATTAAATCCAGAACATGATCCTGTCTCTTTCAAACCGTAAGATTTGTTAAGATGGAGATTCGAACCAAGTGAATATTTCAAGCTATTAACAATCGCCTAACGCATTTCAAAAGAAAATAACAAAAATCCAGAGATCAGTTTTACAGAAGGGGGGTTCACATTCTCAAATATGCTTGACAAGCATGGCTTGATGATGTTTGATGGATTGAAGCCATTTTCCGTTCACATTTGTCAAACAGGCTGTCAAACATGAGTTCTCTTTAGAATTTTAACCTCTTTTTTTTTTCTTTTCTTTGATGCGCACAGGTTGACAACTTTTTTTAGAATGAAATTTCCTCCTGGTTTGACAAGAATGCGTTCATATTCTCAAACATGTGTGTCAAGCAAGCAAAATATCAAAATATTTTGATATCCATCCAACATGCTTGTCAAACTGTTTGATGGAGCGTTCACATTTTCGAGTCAAACAAACCATGCTTGTCAAGCATATTTGAGAATGTGAACCCCCCTAGAGTCACAACAAATGAAGTTCATTTAGGGCTTAATTCATACACATGCATGCTACAAACTGACCCAATAATTATGGATTTCCAAACATGTGGAGCAAAACTGAAAGAAATGTTGCCTTCCGTTCACATCACTTAAGTTTCCACGAAGAAAACACTTATTGTGTCTATGAGATGGAAAGCTTTGCTTACTTTTGACAAAGTCCAAATACGACCCTTCCAACCTTAAGGAAGTTATACCTAACATGACATATGTATGTACATACAAATACCTTATTACTATAAATCTAATACCGGTGGAGAAATATACGAGGGGTTTTGATAAGTTCGTGGCCTGAGATTCTCAACGAGTCATCTTCTTATTAATGATAGCACTAAACCTCGGCACTCTTTAGTGGTATAAATATCTACTCGTTTCAGTAATAATCACATTTTGTTATTATCTGTAGGATAAACATCACCATGTCAGGCGAAACGAAAATTCTCGTTTTGAGCACCAAGCCGTGATAAAGTACTTTGTGAAAAAAGAGAAATCGCCTAAAGAAATGTTCGAAGACATGTCATCGACTCCTCAGGATTTTGGGTGTTGTGTCTTTTCTACCATGGTAAAAAAAAATTGGTTCGCTTATTTCAACAACGGCGAGAAAGCTATGAAGACAAGCCCCGCCCAGGCCCTCCTTTGTCAGTGGTCACTGAAGAAAACGTCGGAAAAGTCGAAAAATTACTTCTGACAGAATAAAAATGTGACAGATAGTGGACGAGCATTCTGACAGAATGCGCGCTGCACAAGCAACGACGAGTCGAGGTTTTGAGTTAGCCGAGAACAATATCTGCGAAATTTGCAACCGAATCATAACTGTAGGTGAGACTTGGCTCGACTTTTTCATTTTTTCCAATTTCTAAAAGGAGCTACGAGGCCGCAGATTTGCAGATGAGGACGAGATCAAAGCGGCCGTAGAAAGTCATTTTGAAGGCAAAGAAAGAGAATATTTTTTCGATGGTATTTATGCGCTGTATGGCCGATGTGAGAAATGCATTTCACTCGAGGAAGATTTAATTGAAAAATAAAGTTTTTTAATTGGATCTCTTTTTTCACTTAATGCCTTAGGCCGCAAACTTATCAGCCCCTCGTATATATGTATGTATATACATATATATAAATAGGTGAACCCATCAAGCAGATCAGTGGAAATGCGGTAAAGTGGGAGGGTTGTGATCCCTTGAGTTCGGGTCATAATCTCGCCGAGTTAGGAAGACTGGTGGAGAAATATAAAATAAATAGGGTGGCCATATCTAACCGGAAATCCCTGCAAAAACCCAAACGCAGATATTTCGCCTTTTTTCCTTTCTCTTATCGTTTACATAGACACAACCATACACATACATATGTATATGGTTGAATTACAATGTAATTCAAAACCTTGTAAACTATAAAAGGACTTATTATTATTTTGTTAAATTTATTCCCTAAACACTAGATTTAAACCGACCTGCTTAAATAATTACTACTTAAGCGAACGAGATATTTCCCTCCAATAAGACATTCACGCTAATAACACTCTAAAAGCATAAATAATAGCGATATAAATAGCAACTGTCATAATTGTGGTTTGTGCTGACAATACAAGCATTTGTAAAATATGTATTGTGCCGTTAATGCAGTAGAGTCCTTGAATATTATTCTTTAACTTTACAATAACTTAAGACAAGAGAAATATTAGAACAATAGATATTTACCCACATATTAGTATTGTTTTTAAGTATGGCTTCTTACCATCTGTGAAAGTGTAACGACTGGTTTAATACCTACTGCCTAACAGAAACATTTTCTACCATTCTTAGAACCTTTTATAGTTTGCAAGAAAGCGTCGTAAAAATTAATAAAATAATGGTAACAACAATGACGAAACCCAAATGTGTTTTTTTTTTTTTTAATATGTATCATATATTCGCAGAGACGATCGCAAACATACCTGCAAATATATAGTGTTTAATATTGCCGATTTGATGCACGTCCAGATGCGCCTCCACCTTTAATTGGTGTATAACTTGCTGGTAGGGATTGTTGCTGCGTACTATACGAGTTATAGTAGGCTTGAGCGGAACCATAAGTGTTCTGCGGAATGTTTCCTGAAAGTAGGTTTATAATTGATGGCAGCCATTCTACTTTTTTTCTCATGTTGCCTTAAAATTATACCTAATCATAATGCGTACTATTGTATCTTAAATGAGTATGGTTAGTAGACAAAGAAATGTTTAAGTAAAAAACACAACACGGGGTACAAGTGGTAGTTTATCACCATCAGTTGAGTGACACACAAATTGCTTTTATATTAGTACTACTAATGGATATTTGGTGACTATAGTATAGTCAAGGGCAGAAAACTTAACTAAATGCTTTATTTCTACACACGCACGTGGCCATTCAAATATCACAAGTGGCCATTTAGTTCGTCCTAATGAGCATATAAAAAGAAACACCCTCTTCCCCCCAACTATAGAAGACAAATCGTGTTTGATTTCTTACCATAATTATTTCCTGCCGTTACACCATACGGATTCATACGATTTCCACCTAAATTACCGGCCTTTGTTGGACCACCATTATAAGCTTGTTGATACTCACTGCCAAAATTATTACCACCAGTCCAATTGGTGGGTGGTGCTGCGCCTGCTGGTGGGCCTTGTGGCGGGACAGCAGCGGGCGCTCCATAACCTTGGTTCTGATTCCAGCCTCCCTGATAAGCGGGCGGGGCATTATTCCAACCGTTCGCGCTAGTCTGTGGTTGATAACTGTATGCTTGTGGTGGCGCTGCACCTGCCGGCGGTGGTTGGCTATATGCGTTAGCATAGCTATTCATTCCCCAGCCATTATTGGCGTAACCTTGTGGCGGTGGCGCCATATTACTAGCCATTGCATACTGTCCATTTTGTGGCATTATGCCACCGGGTCCTTGTTGAATTTGATGTTTACGCATAACTTCCTGTTTGTAGACGGATTTCTTAACGTCCACAAAGACATATTTGATTGTGTGGTTTTTTTTTACTGTAAATAAGAAATAAATTTAAATTTAGATTTTGCTTCAAGTTCCAGTCATAGTTGTTAGTCTAAACTGTATTCTACATAATGGTTGTTTTTTTTACTTAGTAAGTACACTAAGAACTTGACGACAAAATGAGTTTTTCTAAGCTTAAAATCGAATTAGCTACGCATCTTTAGGCAAGACAAGAATCGTGATCAAAGAAGTCAAAGCAAAAAAAGGTAGCAATGTTACAGTTGTAGCTTCAGATTTGCATAACTTTTGCTGCTACTTCTCGGAAAAAATGATGAGATATCTCAACCTGCAAGGAAAATTGAGTTTTAAAAAAAATGGTAACATAACGAAGTTTCCTCACTTAGACAATTCATTGTCTTCGCGAACACATTTGATAATGTAAGCAATATGTTTGCGAAATAACACGTGGTGTACGAGAGTAGGCTATCCGAGAAATCAAGACAAAATTTCATAAGAGAGGAGTATGTCTACATTATGATACAACTGTTGTCAAAGATCTAAGAACAAGCCGTTCACTAAATGGACAAGCTATCCAGTATATTCCTGGCGGAAATTCACCGGATTCAGGAACTACAACAGTTCGATATGTTATCATACCAATTAGCTCTCACGACATCCGCTCTGGTAAGTAATAAGTGGACAAACGTTAGTCTGATCAACGTAACCCTATATTGGTTGTTAGGCCAAATTGAATTGGATGGTAACGCGGAAGCCAAGAGAATATAAAGAGCCACCGTTCTACTCTTCTACTGTTTGGGCAGATACTTCATCTAAAAGTTACAGTAGCTTAGGTAGAAATAAGCCCCACACGAATGCTACTAAAACTTAATATAGAAAAAAGAGATATTACGTTTTTGACTTATAGAGGAACGTTTTTTACGAGTTCATGTCTACTTTAACGGGATTACAAGCGGCTTACGTACATTTGTTAACCTAAGATTAAAAATAAAGCTCATTATTTCTGACAAAAAACAGTACCTATGTATTGTACATAGTCTGATAAATTCATATTCGTACAGCTGACTGCTTAATTTTGATTCTAACAACCACGCTACAATGGTTTTTTTTTTTTTTTTTTTAATATACAGAGGGGCGTTTTTAGGTTCGCGGAATAAGTAGGTAGGTCATTAGTGAGGGTAGTTTACTGATACGTAACAAGTTCAGTGACTCAAGTTTTAATCGAGCCATTCGATTTTGAACTACCGTCGACCAAGCAACTCAATCGGGAATAAAGTATAGAATATGGAGAAAATCGAGTAAAAAATTTAAGGTGTCACAGTCTGCTGGAAAAATCATGGCGACCGTTTTTTGGGACTCAGAAGGGATCCTGTTGATAGATTATAAAGACAAAGGCGTCTCCATAACCGGAGAATACTACGCTTCAATCCTAGAGCAATTCAATCAATCAATTAACCCAGGGTGTCCTCCTTCTGCACGACAACGCGCATGTTCACAAAAGTCGTGTTACGTTGGCTGCTCTGCATACGATGGGCTCCGATATTGCGGATCACCCACCCTACAGCCCTGACCTGGCTACCAGCGATTATTATCTTTTCCCAAGTTGAAAAAGGAACTTCGTGGAAGAAGTATTCAAGCGATGAAGAAGTGAAGGACGCTTACTTTTCCGACAAAGACAAAAGCATTTTTTTTTAGAAAGTATACATAAACTATCAGAAAAATATTATATATGTATTAGAGTAGCAGGTAAATATATTGAAAAAGAAAAATAGATTTGCGTTTAATTTTCACTTCTTTACCCCCATTCCCCCAACTTAAACCCCCCTTGTACGTTGATTGAATCCCATAAAAGTACGCTTCATAACTCTCAGTGGATACAGAACAAAACAGAAGAATCAAATCAATTTCGTACAGTTTCCATTGATATAATAATACATTTTCTTCCAGGGGAGAAAAAAGAGTTCCACTTTTTTTTTAGAAGAACAATTCCTGCAGAATCTTCTAAACATTGCAAATACAGATATCTGTTTCTGTGTCTAAAATTTGTTTTAAGAGCTTTTGTTATAGAGGCATTGTTTATTAGAAAGGTATTTTCATAAAAGTTCTTGAACACCAGTACTACAAAGAGGTGGAAAATAGATCTAACGGGTGGTTGAGTTGCTTGATTTGTTTGTCCGGTATATGCAAGTTAAAATGGAAAAGTTAGTGGCAGAGAAGAGAACGATTGAGCATATCAATACCTCCAATACAGAAGTGTACAAACTAACCAATGACTGCTCTTATAGTTAGCAGTACACAGTACACACAAATGCGGAGTGCTGTGAATAGAGAAAATACATTTTGAACAAGCCGTGATTTGGACTATTTAAAGATACATTTCTATGTACATATTGAGTGGTATTAATGTAGTGTGGGCGCCGTGGCGTAAGCGGTTAGTATGTCGGATCGCTGTGCGTGAGGTTCCAAGTTCGATTCACAGAAAACATCGAAAAGTTTTTTTCGTGGTTTCACCTCTCGTGAACGTCTGACAAACATCCAAGAGTATTGTTGTCACGAAAAAGCTTCTTTAAACAAATTGCCCTTCGGATACGGCACTAAACTGTAGGTCCCTTCCATTCGTGTGAAAAATATAACGCACACAACATGAGTGGTTGCGAGAAGCTAGGCTGTGGCACCAAGAGCTGTTGCGCCAAATATTTTTTTTTTTTTTATGTAGTGAAACTCTTTTCGACGGACACCGATGGGACTGAGAATGCATGACCATTTAAGGGTATTATATCTACATACAGCTTATGAGGTGTCCCTTAACGGAGGTTTCACTATATACATTTTTATTTGCGCTAAGCAGGGAATTGACCTTTGCACGCTTTGGTAAACACATTGCGAATGCGAACGAGCGAATATTCGCCAATTTTGACATTTCATTCACAGCTGCTTTTTTCATCCGTTCGCGGTAATACACGAATTTCAGTTATCATTCATTTTGTAATTAATTGTCTAAACTTGAAAAATGCATAAATACTTAGCGTACAAAAAAAAGAGCGACCGGCTCAGCTGGTAATGCCACGTTCAAAGATGAGATCATTTGAACCCCGTTAAAAAGGCAATATCAATGCACGTTCCATAGACATCGCGATGTATGAAAGGCGGGCCTATAAACGCCTGGATCAGACAAATGCGACGACATCGGCATTTCATTAGCCTCAGTAACCGAGTGATCCAAAATCGGCAGGCCTGCCGATATTTTCTGAGGTCAAATAGGCTAACCCCACAGGCGGATCAGTAGAAATCCAGTGAATTGGGAGGGTTATGATCCCATATTTTCGGAACGCTGATAAAAGGAAGAAGAAGACATAGCGTAGCTTTCATTCAAAAGGTAGTATCTTACCTTCTTTCGATAAATTCAACCACGATCTTACGCACCAAGAACAAAAGAATTGTGAGGTTAAACTCTGGCGAATGCTTTGGTCACGGGAATGTGGACTGCGTCCTACATGTGTGGAATGTGAACAAAAAATTTACAGTTCGCAAAAAGCATTCGCATATTCGCGGAAGAATCGGCCAATTGTTAATTGCTTCGCAAACTAATTACAATTTTAATCGATAGATAAATTAAACTCCGTTCTTTTGGAAGTTAAATTGCCAATGGGATGCTTACAAATGGGTTAAACAGGTTTGTTTGCAGTTCGGGCATACGCAGGTCGCTAAGCTACAAATGGACCTTTACACGCTTTTGTAAACAAGTTATTAAGTGCTGTTGCGAATAGCTTATTCTTGGAAGAAAGCGTAAGGCAAGATTCTGGTGTGCCCTGGCTTGGACATTAAGGCAGAAAACGAGAAGGTTCCACCGGATCACGTAGATCCTGCCTTACAAATAAATTAGTAAAATATATTGCAGAGTATATAAGAGTAAATAAAACCTAAGCAGACTATACGATTTAACTTTCTTTAAAAAAAATCTTCAGCTATACGAACATGAATTTTCATTGACTGTATATTGCAGCAGACAGACTTACTTCTATTGCCTGATCCTTAAATGAATTAGGTTTCTTAAATCAATAAATCAAATGTTTGCCTTATCGCCTTGCCGTTGAAGTGCATGCGCAATAAAAGCAGCAACCGAGTGTACATTTATATTGTTCCCACAATCTTCATCTGCCTAGTCCCTATTTTTTTTTTATTTTTTAATTAATTAACCTTTGCCAAAATTTAATCGGCCATCTTAAACCAACACTACGAATGAACCAAACCACATACACGCACAGATGTTTAAGTAAAGAAATAATTTGTATACTTACAAACTGCTTTGTCTACGGCATCGTAATCATCAAACTCCACGAACGCAAAACCTCGCTTACGGCCGGTGGCCTTATCTGTGAGAATCTTAACGCTAACCACATTGCCAAACTGATGGAAGTACTCATCCAAACACGCCTCGTCGTGGACTTCCTTGAGACCACCGACGAATATCTTCTTAACCGAAGCATTCGACTCGGGTTTATCTAATTCTGGACGAGGGAGAGCGCGCTTAGCATCAACGGCCCTGAAAAAAAAAACGAAAATATAAAATACAAACCTTCGCATGAGGTGTATCGTTAAACTTACTTTCCATCTATTATATGAGGTCGTGCCAACTGTGCTTGGTCGACCATAGCAGCCTTTGCAAAGGAAATGAAGCCAAAACCCCGCGAACGTTTGGTAGCTGGATCTCGCATAACCACAACATCCGTAACCTCACCCCATTGCTCATAGAATTGTTTCAGCGAATCTTCATTTGTCATCGGCGAAAGACCACCGATAAATAATTTACGCAAATGCTCCAATTCTCCAGTCTCCTCCTAAATAAAAGGAAAAAAAAAATTTTTCAAGACGCCATTTTGGGAAAAGTCTGCAGCAATACTAAATCTTTTTTCCTTACTAAGTTCGACTTAACTTGATTTATTTAAAAAAAATAACTTACCATTCCATTGCCCACAGATCTACCCATATAATTATCCTTGTGCATAATTTTTGTTTGATTTTAATTAATTCGAGACGACAAATAGCGTGGACGAATTAAACCGAATATAACTCGCAAAAATACCGAACAAACTGAAATGAGACAGGGCACGGAATGAACGGCGTCGGTTTAACTTTCCTGACACAAATAATTATCAGAATTGCCGTGGTCTTCAACTGAAATTCAAAGAAAGGTACGTTATGGTTTTAGATGCTAATAATCAAAATGTGGAAGGTATTATTCACGCCTTTTATATGTTCAAATTTGCGACAAAATGAGCTCATTAAGCCAAAATTAATGCCAATTTCTAAATAGTAAAGCATTTGCAGAGATTGATTAACTTATATAAATATTGCAAATTTTATCGATTGATCTATCAATTCCCTAATTCACATTCCCTACTTAATTATTTTACTTTTTCACTCAATGCTGACATAAACTCTTTCTCATATCGTATTCGCGTATTCCCTCTGAATTTAATTTTTGCCCTCTATTATTATTTCACCTAGATACTAGTACTAAGGTACTTATTTTAGTGAACTGGACCCACCCATCATGTGAAATTCATATAATTAGCGCGTCCCACAGAAACGAGAATCGAAGTCACTTAGTCGACGTTTACACGCAAAGCTGGACTCGGCCGAGTCTCGATTGTGAGGTTGACTAAATGATGTACCACGTTTATATGAAGAGTCGAGGAGTCGATTCGATCTGAGTATTTCTACACACCAAGTCTTTTAAAAATCGCATATTTTTAGTTATATTGGCAGACTTATCAAAAAATTTAATGTTTTGCGAACAAATATTCGTTTCGTTTAAGAAATTTATTTGTTCCAAAATGGCCTTCTGGATTTTTTGGCTTCTTTGAATTTAGAATAATTGAACATGTCGCATAACTTGTCTAATTTTCCTATTATTTCGGCAGTATTAATACCGGTTGAGGATGCCGCACCTACACTGGCAAGAGTATAAACACCAGCGGAAACTGTTGCACTTAATGTAGCAAGCCTCACCCATACCTTCTGGAAATTATTTGGAAAAATGTGTTCATCTGTTAACTTAGGACCCAATCTGAATGAACGATTTTTGTCCCACAAGTAAAAATAACCTACATCGTTCCAGTTTACTTTCTTGTTATCAAGTACAATATCGGATTTCAAAAAATTACACCAAAGGGTTAATAATAAATCGCTTTAGTTGGCACCGAAAATTGTCACGCGCCACCCTTTATTATGTTTACTTTACTTCTTCGCACGACTGATAAGAATTCAAGTCAACACGCCTTTAAATATGCATCAGCAAAAAAATGAAAGCAATACCAACCCCAGCCTAAACCCCTACCCCCGAAAACTATCAATTCAACTCAAATTATTTTTCTTATTACTAGGCCGAACACTCGATTGTATTATTTGTATGGAGGTCAAATTATAAAAGAGACATTTATTATCATATTTTACATTGAAGGGTTAATTGTAAGGGTTCATAATTAGTTGTAATTAGTGAAAAAAAAATCATAAAACTAATCATAAAACTATTTTCAACAAAGCAAGTCAGTTCACATTGCCCAAAGTTAAAACACCTACACAACTACACATTAGGCGAACCCCACAGGCGGATCAGTAGAAATGCAGTGAAGTGGGAGGGTTATGATCCCTTATTTTCGGATCATAACCTCGCTGATAAAAGGAAGAAGAAGAACGATGATCAAGTCATTACGCCTTTAAAAAAACATTATGAAAAAACCCACACGCATTAGTCTTACACATCACGGCGCAAGTAGTGGTACAGGCAAAATGTTTTGTGTACCATTTTTTTCACAAGTGGTCGTTGTATAAGGGTTAAAATGTATCATTTTGACCTGCTTACACTTATTGTACATTTTTTTTATCAATTTTTTTTTTCGAATACTAGGCAATGCATATGTGTAGAGATTGTCCCTACTCATTGAATGGAAATACTCTGAGTTCAACCAATCGACCCAGGTATACATGCATTTTTCTGACTCGATCCAACTCTGTTAGCTGAGTCGAGACGAACCCATTATGACTCGAACTGGGTTTATATGAATTTGGAACCGGTTTGGAACCATTTTCAACTCTCCATATAAGTCCACTATTACACGGTGACTCTTGAGTCATGACTCTTTTCAAATCACACAAGTGCAAAAGAACTATAACAAATAAGAAATAGAAAAATAACAAACAAGGAAAAGGAGAAACGTCAAAAAGAGGCAGCGAAATTCTACCCACGACTCTCCGGGTTGCTGTTTTTCTATCTCATCTTTTTTCTCTTTTGCACTTGTGTGATTTCAAAAGAGTCATGACTCAAAAGTCACGGTATAATAGCGGACTTATGCAGAGCATACACGATTCAATTCAATCATCAACTCAGTCAAATCATAGTGAAATCAACCCGTGTGTGGCTTTGTCAATTGATCAGTTTGATAGTTGACGAGATGGTTGAAGAAAAATCAAAAGAATTTGAATTTTGGAAGTTGACTGGCAAGTCTTTCAACTCAATTGAACTGTGAGTGGGCAAATCATTTGACTAGCTGTCAAATTTAAGAATTTGCAGTAGATATTCTTTGTCAAATCGTCTGCACATGCGCTCGTCGTGTTTTTTTTACGCCGCGTCGTACCACTTCCAACAAAAATAATAATATTTTTGACAGTTGAAGCAAAGTCTTTCAATTCAGTTGATGTAGTGTAGCATAAGTACATAGTATAAATTCAGTTGACAACTCAGTTTACAATCGAATTGAATTGTGTATGGGCTGCTTTATGGGTAGGACTTGAGTAATTCAGCTGAAATTGAGTTGAGATTTCGACCTGGGTATTCCAGCGCACCGAACGATTGAAAAGTCCAAACGTAATTGAACTGACAGATGAGTATAGCAGACATTCTGCTTTTGATTGTTAGTGTTCTGTTTGATTTTAGTTTTTGCATTTAATAAATATAAAATAACTGAACTCAACACTTTACCCCCAGCTAACCACAAACGTGATTTCCCACCCCAAACAACGAAAAAAAAAACAAAGAACGAAATCACACACACACACAGAGAGAACATGTGAGTTCAACTACTCAGCCTAGGTATACGTGCGTTTTTCTAACTCGACCCAGCTCTATTAACTGAGTTGAGTTGAGTCAACCCCAATCTAACTCGATCTGCGTTTATATGAATTTCAAACCGGTTTGAAATCCGTTTCAACCCTGCATATAAACGTGGTACTAGGCGAAAAGTTGAACATCTTAAACTGAGGCCAAATCAAGTTGAATTGACAGATGAACATTGAACACATTTAAGTTTTCAGTCCTGCACAGGGGAAGGTTGTCTGAGGAATTTGAGATCCAAAGTGGGGTAAGACAAGGCTGTATCCTTTCACCAATATTATTCCTATTGGTGATTGGCGATGTTTCTAATGCAGCTTTGTCGACGGGAAACGGAGGAATTCGATGGACTCTTAAAGCATGTCCCCACCAAAACTAAATCCGGGATTTAGCAAGAATTTAGCTAAATCCACCTAAATCTTCACTAAATCCCGAGGATTTACCATACGATTTGACGTCTATAAATCCCGTCTAAATTCGAGATTTATAATAAATCTCACTTAAATCCTCACGCGACACAAATCAAACAATCCTTTTTTATGTTAGCACATGCCATTTTCGTGTGCTGACAAAGAAAAAATTGAAGTCTGTCGGAAAATTTCAAACTTCAAATAAATAAAATAAAATATTGACCGATTTGGATTATTTTTTGGCAAGTATTTTTAAATTTTTGTACATAATTCGTAATTAATACAAATCATTTGCTTTGCTTGCAGACAATGGAACAAAACAGGTGAAAAGCCGCAAAACATGGTGCAAACGTCAATATAAATCCTAAATTCCGGTGGGGACACCTCACGTAAATCTAAATCTTTTTTCGCTAAATCTCGTATTTAGTTTTGGTGGTGACATGCTATTACATCTCAATTAAAACATCTTGACTACGCAGACGATGTGTGCTTACTCTCACACAGAATTATGGACCTCCACCAAATGACAGCAGATGTGGAGAGAGAGGCAGGTGTCGTCGGGCTGAAAATGAATACGGCAAAAACTAAAATTATCAGCCTTGGAACAAACTCATCGGCTCAAATATTCATTGCTGGACAACCGGTAGAGAGAGTAGAGGATTTCCAGTATCTTGGGAGTATTGTCTCGACCGATGGTGGAACCGAACTGGATATAGCCAACAGGATCGCCAAAGCAAAGTCCGCGTTCGGGATGTTGTCCAAAATATGGCGAAGCAATGCAATCAGTTTGAGCACCAAAATAAGACTGTTCCGCTCCAACGTTGAATCCGTGCTGCTAAATGGTTGCAGCACGTGGAAAGTGACCACTACTATCACCAGAAAGCTGCAAACGATTGTTAATAGGTGCCTGCGCAATATCTTAAGGATTTTCTGGCCCAATCGTATCTCTAACGAACACCTTTACGAGAGAACGGGTCAGGAACCAATAGGCACAACCATCCAACGGCGGAAGTGGCAGTGGATTGGTCACACGTTCCGAAAGGGTGACAGCTCCATAGCGAACCATGCTATGCAATGAAACCCTCTAACTCAGGATGGCAGAAGACCTGGCGGTCCGAGGAGAACATGGCGCAGAACAGTCGAGAAGGAGGCACCGCAGTTAGGGAAAAGTTGGAGAACTCAGATACATTGCCAGAAACCGTACACGATAGCGCGTAGGCGTAGTAGAGGCCCTAGGACCCACAAGGGGATACAGGACATAAGTAATACCATTGAGGAGTTCCAAAGTATGCTTGATAGGCTCGTGGATGATGCTAGAGGTCGTAGCCCAACGATTATAGCTGGAGACTTCAATGCATGGGCCACTGATTGGGGCAGGGCACGGACCAATAGAAGGAGAGAAGCTCTCCTAGAAGCCGTATCGTCACTAGACATAATATTGCTAAATACAGGAAGTGAGCACACTTTTAGTAGAAATGGTGTAGTCTCCATAGTTGATATCACCTTTGCAACTAGTTCCTTATCGAGAGGCGCCAACTGGAGAGTCAGTAATCAATATACTCACAGCGACCACCTTGCCATCCTGTTTGAAGTACAACCTAGGAGACCAACCCAGGAACGCCCAAAGAAGGCACAACGAATGGGGTGGAAAATAAGCACCATGGACAAAGACACTTTTGCCCTGATTTTTGCAGAGTCAACAATAAGCCCAGGAACAGCAAACGCTATGGCCGTTGAGGTTACCAAACAAGTAACTATGGCTTGCGACGCATCCATGGCCCGGAAAACGTCAACAAATCGCCGGCCACCAGTATACTGGTGGAACCAAGAGATAGCAGAGCTACGCAGCAAGTGCCATAGAGCCAGAAGACTATTCCAGCGATCCAGAGGTTTGTCCACACATCAGGACCTACGGGTGCAATTCAAAGATAGGCGAAGAGAGCTAAAACTAGCCATCCGCAGAAGTAAGAGCAATAGCTTTAAGGAACTCTGCGAGCAAGCAGATGTAAATCCTTGGGGCACCGCCTATAGAACAGTAATGGCAAAACTCAACTCACTAGGGCACCCTCCCCCTCATGCCCTCTCCTTATGCAGAGAATTGTATCGGGGTTGTTTCCACCTCAAATACCAGCAGAGCGTATAGAGCCACCTCCGGAAGTACAGGACATCCCAACTGTCACGCAAAGGGAACTCCTGGATATATGCAGACGATTCGAGGATACCAAGTCACCTGGATTGGATGGCATACCGAACAAGGCCCTTAAGTTAGCCATTAAAACAAATACATTTGTGGAATTCTACAACAAGTGTCTAACAGAAGGAGTTTTTCCAGACCAATGGAAAAAGCAACGTCTAGTGCTGCTGTCTAAAGGGAAAAAAACACCAGACGAGCCCTCGTCATACCGTCCCATATGCCTGTTAGACACAATGGGTAAAATACTGGAGCGAATCGTATGCAACCGATTAGAAGTGGCAATTGGTGAAGCCGGCGGACTCTCCAACCAACAGTACGGCTTTAGGAAAGCTCGATCTACAGTAGACGCAATAAGAAGGGTAACTACAACCTTGGAAGAAGCTATTCAGGGCAGGAGATGGAGAGGCGGTGCTAAGAAATACGGTGCCGTAATAACATTGGACGTCAAAAACGCGTTCAACTCTGCGAATTGGGGACTCATAGTGCAATCGCTTAGGTCAATGATGGTGCCATGGTTCTTAATTAAAATAATATTGAGCTACTTCGAGAAACGGTTTCTGCTCTTCGATACCGACGATGGAGTAAAGCAGTACCACATATCTGGCGGAGTTCCACAGTGATCGGTATTAGGCCCTATCCTTTGGAACATTATGTATGATGGGGTTCTAAGGCTTGGAATCCCAAATGAGGGAAAAATCATAGGCTTTGCCGATGATATTGCAATTGTCGTGGTTGCAAAACATCTAGAGGAAATAGAGGATATTGCAAATGAATGTATCCGAAAAGTGAAACGGTGGATGGCAGCAGTCGGGTTAGAGCTCGCCGAACATAAAACAGAGGCAGTATTGGTAAGCAGCCGCAAGAAAAGAGAGGAAATCACCATCAGGGTAGGAGATCATAATACGACACCAAAATCGGTTATCAAATACCTAGGTGTGATGATCGACGCGAGGCTCACTTACAAGGAGCACCTTGAAAGAACGTGTGACAAAGCGGCTCGGGTGAGCGGTGCCTTATCAAGAATAATGATAAATATAGGAGGACCTAGGCAACGAAGGAGACTTATTCTATCCAGGGTGGTGCAGTCCATCCTTATGTATGCCTCACCCATATGGGCCAAAGCTATGGCGAAAAAGACCTACGCAAGAAGGATAAACTCTATCAACAGACTATGTGCGCTGAGAGTATGCTGTGCCTTCCGTACGGTGTCAGACGAGGTAGTATGTGTCATCGCGGGAATGCTACCAGCGGATATCTTTGCTATCGAGCTACAAAGGACCTACGACGCCAAAATTCAGGAACCTTAAGCGTCAGTCAAAAATATCAAGCTGGAAGAAAGACAGCGAAGCATTAGAGCATGGCAGGAGCGATGGAACCAGTCCTCAAAGGGAAGATGGACCCATCGACTTATACCGGATATCCAAAAATGGATGGACCGGAAACACGGAGAGGTAGATTTCTATCTTAGCCAGTTCCTAACAGGACATGGCTGCTTTCGAGCGTATCTCAACAGGTTTGGGCTCGATGAATCTCCCAACTGTCCAAATTGCGGAAAGGCCCCAGAAGATGCTCACCACGTATTTTTTCAGTGCCCACGTTTTCATATAGAGCACAGAGAACTGGAGGAAAAAATTGGAGAAATACCAACCCCCGAAAACATTGTGCACCATATGATAGCATCGAATGCAATATGGGACGCGGTGAAACAAGTTGCAGCGATAATCGTGCAGGAACCTAGGCGGCTGAAAAGAGTCAGAAAGAGCAACCAAGTCCAACCGGCAACACTTTTGGAACAAGGAGCGGAAGACAGAGCATAAATAGCTAACCAGCCCCGCGAAGTAATACCTAACGGTAGTCCCGTGGGGTACTGGTATCTTTAGAAGATTACACACCCTTTGGCGCAACCATAAAAAAAAAAAAAAGGACATAAGTAAGTAAGTAAGTAAAGTTTTCAGATATCTGGGGCCTCATTCTGTATTGCTATTCTAAACTCAAATATATGACAAAGTGATTTGCGATTCTAATTTTAGCCGGCAGTATGTAAGAAAACAGAATCGAATGCAACTGTTGCTAATTCGCACTACAAACTTTGCGAATACTTTTTCGAGACTCGAAGCGAAAATGTCACAAGACCAATTTTCGTTTTATTGAAATTTGTTTCGCTTATTTCTCCAACAAATATACGAAAAAAAGCTTTCCCAGAGACTAGCTCTTGGCTTTTGGTGTCTTTAAATAGCCTTGGAAATTGTGTAAATATTCTTGGTACCTATATAACAAAACAACATGTTTTATTAGCATAATAAGGCAGGTATTCACCGACCAATATTAAACTAAGAGCTTCATAAATCTATTCACCAACCAATATTAGTGCAGATTTATTAGCGCTCATAAGACTTATAAGTGGTCCCAACCACCCTTAAGTTAAGAGAGCTCATAACTTAGGAATTTCGAAAATTTTCGAAATCAGCTGTGAACTGTCACTCAGACCAAACAAAGGACAGACGCATTGGCATTGGCGTAATGCAAAAGAAGAAATGCTGGGAGCAGTTAACCGACGAATTTAATGTCTCCAACATTTCCGTGAAAAGAACTGCCAACCAAATAAAAATTAAAATGTGCCTTGATTATGACTAAAATCAGGAAAATACAACATTTTTTCTTTTTTACATTTCTCCCAGTTCGAAAGAGAGTTCGGAAACTCATTTTAGAACGCGTTTGGAAATCCGAAAATTAATTTTTCCCATATTCGAATTAGCATGGACAAAAACCTATTAGTACTTGGTGAATACGTAGCAAAAATGTAAAACTAAGAGCTTCATAACATTAAAATCGATTTAAGAGCGCTTGATAATTACCGGCCTTAATGTGCTTTGAGTTAAAACCAAAAGTTAAATCATAAAATAATTACATTTTCAATGAAATTTGTTGAAGTGTTTTTTAATTTGAACTGGTGTTATCGCTTTACAAAAATATTAAAAAAAAGACATATGAACGGAAAACCATTGCAATATCACTCAAAAAGAAAAACGCTATTTCAATCAGCTGGCTTTATTTGAAAATACTATGCGCTACACCATTGTGCGCGAATTTTGCGAGTGCACAATTGCGTACTATTACTACAACTTTGCGTTGTTTGTTTCATTGTATGCGTAAAACGATGATATTGCACAAATTATCCATTGCCTAAAAAATACATCTAAAAATTAAAATATTTTTTATTTTCTCAAAAGTGCAATGGGAATTGGTTATTAACCGTTTTTCCACTTACTATTTGTGATAAATTAATAAGATATAAAAAAAAAAACCTTTATTCTTTGAAATTTTTTTACGTACGAAATCCTCCTTCCTTCTTTGTTTCCTTATTCGAGAAATTACACAGTTTATCAGTCCCACATTCTGGTTTATGTTGAACTCAGTTTAAGGTTAGAAGATTATGTAGTTGTTGCGAATGCGTATATCACCCGCAGTTTTTTTTACAAAATTCGCATGACATAAAATAGGAAACAATGGGAAAGGAAGATATGGCAATGCTTGAAACCATTTAACTGAAAATTGTACCACGAGTTACACTATTCGACAGCGATCGACACTCGAAATCGTTTCATTCGAAAGTGTTTCATTTGCAAAGCCGCAAGCCGGCTTTTTGCTACCGGCATCATCCGCCTGTTCCACCAAAGCCGCCGCTTTCGTTTCGTCATTCGTTTCCACCATCTTTTTGTGCTAACTTCGTTTGAGTTAAATCGTTCCGCGTGCGTGTGTGGGAGCGATTCTGTGAAGAATAAATTAAATAATTATTGATTGGATAAGTTCCAGTATTTGCTCGTTTTGATTTTTATTATAATTAAAATAATATATACCCACAATGACCGACGTTGATAATCGCAATGGTAATTCGAATGGAAATTACGAGGAGGAAGTAAGTTTTTTTTTTTCGATAAAAGTTATTGGTAGATGCATGTTTTATGAGAGAAAAGTATTTAGTGTGTTGAGTTTATAAAATGGCGGACTTTTTTGCAAAAAGAAAAAATGCAAATTTAGTCATATTTTAATGATGGGGGTAAAAACAGCAGAGCGTCCTATCCCGAAAAAAATGATTTCTGACATTAGTTTTCAATTATATCGCCATTTTCACGTCTGCCCATAAATGATTTGAAGGAAGCCATTTTTATTTTATAATTTTTTTTTTTTCATCAGGGTATCAATGAACCCGAACACTTGAGAAAGTTGTTCATTGGTGGTTTGGATTATCGTACCACAGACGATTCGTTGAAGGGTCACTTCGAAAAATGGGGCAATATCGTAGATGTTGTCGTCATGAAGGACCCAAAGACTAAGCGTTCAAGGGGTTTTGGCTTTATCACGTACTCGCAATCGTTTATGGTTGATAATGCTCAAAATGCCCGCCCACATAAAATCGATGGACGTGTGGTTGAACCAAAGCGTGCGGTGCCGCGCCAAGAAATTGATAGCCCCAATGCCGGAGCTACGGTCAAGAAATTATTTGTCGGCGGTCTGCGCGACGACCATGATGAGGAATGTATTCGGGAGTACTTCTGCGACTATGGAAAAATCCTTAGTATTAACATCGTTACCGACAAAGATACCGGAAAGAAGCGTGGATTTGCATTTGTTGAATTCGATGACTATGATCCAGTGGACAAAGTTGTTTGTAAGTACAAGTATTTGTTTATATTTTAATAAATTTATTCTGAATTACATTCATATGTATTCAACTATTTATAACATAAATGCGTTAACAACTAATTTGTGTACATGAATCACAAGAATTGCTGTATATGGGCTCCAAAATTGCATGAACTCCAGGTAACTGGACTTTGGACTAGTATACGATACCAAATGGTACAATATTTGTATTCACGCTTAAGAAACTGTTTGATATAGCGCGTGTTCTGCAAACTGTTTTTGTCTACCACATTGGGTCTCTTACATATACGCCTTATTCCACTCAATAGTGTGGAACATGTGAAAATTGACCGTCCTGGACGCGCAAATAAATTGTATCGTCTTACTAAAATTAAAATGAATTGAAGTAATTTCCGCCGGATTTTTATTTTACCTAAAACAAAACCATAGAACAGACACTGTCACACGATATGATCGGTCGGACAAAAGAAAAATGCCTATGTTCAGTCACGAGCGAATGGGGCGCGTCTAAAATCAATGGCTCCAGTTTTTCCCGTGCGATTAAACCCTGTAAAATCCATTAGATTATTTCAGATAAACTATAATAGTTCTATGAACCGATCTATAGTTCATAGCCGCGTCATATTCTTTGCACTTAACATTGATGGTCGTTTTTACTTGCACGCAGAATTATAGGCAAGGCAACTACACTCATAGGTCGCTATACGGCCTCCCGTTACAACGTCCTTTTTTTTTTTTGATTACTTTTCGTTTTACGGCTAATATTTTTCTTAACAACGACAAAAAAAAACCCTTAACACGTTGGCTACCGCCATACAACATTTTTTCCCTTACCAGGGTGGCAAGTGTGCTTTTTTTGTTTAAAAGTATATGGTATTTAAGTGTTGTATTTTATGTTATCATGTTGTATTTTATGTTTTAATTTTGTAATATTCATACAAAAATACTCAGTTTGTGCCTGCCAGGGACGTGGCCTCAGGAAAAGTGACATGACAACCAACGTGTTTTATGTTCTTACAATGCAAGAATATAATATGTACAATCAAGCACTTTATCTACTTTGTGATTTTTTTCTTGTTTTCTTAACTTTCGATCGTTGTGTAACTACCCCATACCAAACTCCAAATTACACAACGCATAATGCACAACAAAGTCGACGTCTCCTCTTTGGTATGAGACAGTTTTTAAGTCAGAAGATGTGTTGATGAATTGTAATGTTTCACGTCGCATTGAAGCCGGCTAGAAGATTTTGCAAATTTGTTCAGCATTAAGTCTTGCAAAATCCACTGTTCATACAATACGAGATAATAAAGACAAAATCAGGGCGCATGTACATTCAGCGGCATCTATAAGCATTTGTACATTTGTAACTCAAAAAGGAAGTGATATGGAGAAAATGGAAATGGGTCTTGTGGATCGAAGACAATAACAAAAGAAAGATGCAAATGAAATGAGTCAAATGATTATCCAAGAAAAGGCTAAGAGCATTTTAGAAAATTTTAAATTAGAGGATGTTGAAGTGTCAAAAGATGAAATTTTCTTAGGAAGTCTAGGTTGTTTTGAAAAAAATTTAAAATCGACAACTGGCCCACAAGGTAAAACCGCGTAAGTCGAGTTAGGGTAAAATTGTGGCCTGAGATACTACCTTAACAAGTTGAACCTGTGCCAAAAGAACTGTCGGCTATGTTCAGAGGAGGATGAAACATCCGAACACATTCTTTGCGAATGCTCGGCACTAAACTGGTTAAGGTAACGTATTCTCCACAAGGAGATACTTCAGTGGAACTGAAATGCTCCACTACTAAAGGCATACTCACTTTCATAACTCCAACCCTCCGATACAATAGATTTTTCAGGTCGCAGTGTCGTTGCCACGTGGGCATGTTTGTACACGAGGAAAAAAAAAAGGTAAAATTGAGTTAAGGTCCATTCACAGCTCAGCGACCTGCGAATGCCCAAACTGCGAACAAACCATTTTTACCATATTTATAAACACGCCATGGGCAATTTTACTATTCCAAAAGAACAGAGTTCAATTTATCTATCGATTAATATATAAAAAATTAAATTGTAATTAGTTTCTGCGAAGAAATTAACAATTCGCCGATTTTTCCGCGAATAAGCGAATGATTTCTGCGAACTGTCAACTTTTATTCACATTCCACACATGTAGGACGCAATCCACATTCCCGCGACCAAAACATTCGCGAGAGTTTAACCTCACAATTCGTTTGCTTTGTTCTTGGTGGGTAGGATCGTGGTTGAATTTATCGAAAGAATGTAGGATATTACCTTCTGAATGAAAGCTGTGCTATGTATATATGCATTTTTCACGTTTAGGCAATTAGTTATAAAATGAATGACAACTCAAATTCGCGGATTGCCGCGACCACAAAAAAAGCAGCTGTGAAAGAAATGTCAAAATTTGCGAATATTCGCTTATTCGCATTCGCAGGTCGCTGAGAATCGACCTTTAAGGATGCGAGAAGATGTTCTACTATTTGAAGTTTATGCTACCAAATTTTTAATTTATTGCATGTTATCCTTGCCAAGTTATAGGCAAAAGAACAAGACCAAAATTCCAAACTCCCATATGTTTTCGGGAAAATCGAAAACTTAAGTTTTCTGAGAATCTGTGAAAATCGACTTATGTTGTAACTGGATAATTCCGTGCTTCCTCTGACCAGAGGGAAGAGTAAATTAAACATTACAAGCTAACGGTTGCAGCCTCGCATAAGACAGCGGAACGTATAGCAAAGAAATACAGTAAAACAATACATATAAAGATAATAACTGGTGTTGGTAGAAGGTATCGTGTAGAGTGCATGTAGTGTATTCACTACATTTGGGCGGTTTTGCTTTGTGGCCACAGATATGTACGTAGTTTGTATAAGATCAAGATGCATTTTTTCTGGATATATTTTTGAAAATTTTGGAACCAATCTCACCCCTAGTCTCCACTGGAAATAATTGATTGCAAGAAATATGTCAAGCAATCGAAATTTCCAATGGAGACCGCAAATTTCTTGAAATAATTGATTTCATTTGCGGTCTCCATTGGAAATTTCTTGCAATGAATTATTGCCAGTGCAGACTAGGGGTAATGGATTTTGTATGAAGAAAACGATTCGTTATACGGCATTTCGCGTTAAGGCCCGATTTTGTTGGACGTATCTAGGCCGTTAACCGAGGTATTATAAGTGTATTTTGAACTTTTTTCGCGAGCGGTGGTAGGTGCAACAAGAAAAAATAAATATCGCACGATTGTTGAAGACTGAGTATACAGAAGCAAAGCATTTTTAATTTTCCATATACAGGGTGGTGTGTATGAAAATTGAATATCGTATTAATGCAATTTGTTAAAAATGCATTATGTCCTTTCATAGGTACTTACTAAACACACCATACTTCGGGAAAATCAAAATTGACTTCTGACAAGTCAGCCCTGTCACCTGGTAGCTTCTAGATAGCGCTAGAGGTATCACACTGATGCTCGGGTTGATTTTTGCTTCCATGGTTAACCAAGCCAAAAAAAAAAAAATAAAAAATAAAAAATCTAGCCCATTACTAATTTTTGGTATATACCATTTTTCTGTAAAGTAAGTTATTTTTGACATAATCACCTAGAAAGACATTTTGGTTACCAATTTTTATGACAGCCGCTAGGCTTTTAAGTTCATTCTTTTGTGTTTAGCATTCTCATTTCGATTTAAAAAAATTTGTGGCGGTTCTCATTGAATTGAGTCAGACTTAGAATGTAGCCTCCTTTGTGAAATCATTCGTTTGTAGGTAAAATGAATAGCTTTTAAAACTTCAAGAGTACTAAACTTCCTTTACTGCAAAAACATGATGTTTGAATATTTATTATTGTTTTAATTTTTAGTGCAAAAGAACCATACCATTAAAAATAAGCTTTTGGATGTAAAGAAAGCGATTGCTAAGCAAGATATGGACCGCAACCAAGGTGGTGGTGGCGGTGGCGGCGGTGGTGGTGGTGGTCGAGGTGGACCACAAGGCGCCCGCGGAGGAATGGGCAGCGGTGGCGGTCGTGGTGGTGATCGTCAAAGCAACTGGGGTGGTGGTGGTGGCGGTAATAGCCGAGGCCAGAACAGTAGCTGGGGAGGTAACAGTGGGAACTTTGGCAACAACGGCGGCGGTGGCGGTGGTTACAGTCAAGGAGGTGGAGGTGGAAACTGGAATAGTCAGCCAGCACCATGGAATAACAATGCTGGTGGAGGTAACAGCGACTGGAACCAAGGAGCTAATGGTGGCTTCGGAGCCAATGCGAATGGCGGAGGAAACCAAGGCAGCTGGGGTAGTGGCGGTGGGGGCGGTGGTAACTTCGGCAACGACTACCAACAAGGCTACGGCGGCGGACCTGCGAGAAGTAACTTTGGAAACAACAGAGCCGCGCCATACAACCAGGGAGGCGGTAGTGGTGGTGGCGGCGGCTTCCACAAAAATCAGAATGGTAATGCCGATAAAATATTTGAAAGTGATGTTAATTATAATTGTTCCTCGTTTATTTTATAGCCGGAGGTATGGGACAAAGTGGTGGCGGCGGCGGAGGTGGTTTCGGCGGTAATTACGGAGGTGGTCAAGGAAACATGGGTGGAAATAACAGACGGTATTAATAGGTGAGTGCTATGATATAAGTTTTTTATTTTTTATTTTAAATCTATTCCTTAGAGGTTAGTGTCAACAGAGAGTATAAGTTCATTTCAAAAATGGAATTTTTTAACTCAAAATTTAATTGTAAAGAAAGATGTGCATAAGTTTTACAAGCTATGAAGAAAGCGCCTAAAGTAGCATTGTAGATCAACTCTTTGACTTAAAACTTTTGGTTAGAATATGGTGCAGGATTTGTTTAGCAATACAATCCAATAATCTAAATTACTATAAATAGAAGTTTGAGAATTTGATATTAAAGTATTTAATTCAAATCACATTGAGATGCTCAAAAGGTACAATCATAGCTGCTAACTTGTTGTTTCAACGCTTCAACTAGATTCTTACAAATAGCGGCCCACACAAAAGGGTTATCAAACGATAGGAAAACATGATCAAAACCTTCTAAAATTATTTTATTTGCCAGAAAAACTGTAAACTTATTCTCACATTGTTACGGCAATATATCGCTTTCATTTGCGCTGCGCAATTTAATGCGAATCGAGGATGCCGAAGATATTCCTTACCTTGCTGGACAGTACAATATATCTTTATTGTATCCCCAAATGCAATAACCAAGCATGGGCTGGCAATGGTGTAGTGGTAACGTCGTCAATTGCCACGCTAATGGTTCATGGTTCAAATACTGATGTCAGCAAGCATTTATTTATTTCTCATGAAATATATAAAGTCAGTCCGATCATTTGCAAAAGCTTCTGTTAACATTACTGCGAAGGCATAGCACTGGCAGTAGCTTGGTCATGTGGCTGGAAATATTGTTAACTCTGTTGATGATTATTTGCTCTTGATATCGGTTATCGGGAAAAAAGTACTGTGAATCAAAAGCAAAGACAATAATAACAAAAATAAATCTCCCCAGTTATCTGGACGCCACCCCCGGAGAATAGCTGAAGCATGAAGAACTGAGCTTCAAGAACCACTACACCAAAAAATCTTTCTCTCTATCCATCCTTTCCAACGCCCGCACTGTGTGTAAACATGTTAAAAGTATTCATAACCATTTGAGTGTGCGCAAATTATAAAAAAAAAGCTTCAGTAATAAATCGAGAATTTAAAAAAAAAAACTCCATTGTAAGCGTGGGTGAGATGCCCAATTTTGACACTGAACAATTAGTAAAGCTGATACAGCATCATCACTGCAGTAATGTTTCTGAATTTATTCTATGCAATTATAATACATGTAGTGTGATTTTTACTCAAATCGAACTGTAATAAGTAAGCGTGTTGCGGCGAAAATTGATAGATAAATAAAAAAATAGCAATCATTTTGTTCCAAAATCAAAAATTAAGTAAATCGAAGGCTGCAAATCTTTTAAAAAGGTATAATTGAGAAAAAATAAAATGGCTATACGGGCTACTACCAAGTGAAAACAACTGTCCAATTCTAACTTCGATCCGCAGTATGTAAGAGTATTATATTAGGACTTAGTATTGTTCGTTGCATATGTATGATACATATATCCAAACAGTTATTGTAATATGATAATCGAATCGAACCTAGAATGCTCCTTTATATAAGACTTGTAGACGTGAAATGTTTGTTTCTATACTTCGCCATCACCCAAAAGTATAATATAAAATACAGAACCTTTTTTGCAACAAAATGAACAAATCTCTCTAAAAATAAGTTTAAGAAAAACAAACTTAAAAAAATTTAATCTTAACAATTTTTTCTTTTTACGAATATAGGTAAAATGCAAAAGTACAGACAGAAGAGTGACAAGATAGGCAGAGAGTTGTAAGAAAATCAAACAGAAGCGATGAGGTAGTTAACTGAGGATTTTAGTTCCTACCTTGACAAAAAGAAACAAGAAAAGCAGACAAAGCAAAATTTTTAATCAATAAATCATGAACTCAATTTCTTGACGAAAACAAAAAAAAAAAAAATTATTCATAACATTTATTACAAACAATAGGAAGTACTCGTATGTAGTCCCGTCATAAGAAACCTTCATCACTGTTTTAAATTTTTATTTGCATTTATACCAAAATATGATCATTTAAAAATAGTAATTTTTTTTATTCAATAACTAAACTATTAAGTGCTTATTTATAAAAGAACAGAATATTTGATATTGACATTCAATTATTTTCCCTCCAAAATAACATTTGCAAAGAGAGAACTTCTGTCATAGAGATGGTATTTACGAAATGCGTTATTCCAATTAAAATTTTTTTTTTTTTTTATGAAAATAAAAGAAAACAAGCGAGGCAAACCGCTGTATCTCTTAGCGTTTTACAGTTCGTCCACCAATTATATAATCTGAATATTAAGTAATATTAGTAAGATATTAATTACTACAACTATCTGTAAGAATTAATAAAAAAAAAAAAAAGAATAATAATAGAAGATAAAATAAATGTGTAACATGTAGTATCATTTTTAAGAATTTACATTTGAGGGAAGAGCATACAGATTTCGTTGCTGTAGTGCAAGAAAGCATTCCCACTTCAACCAGAGTTTCAAGTACGAAGTATTCCCAGTAGGGACTAATTGTGTAGCCCAAAATGAAATAAGAACACACCAGCATTCAACCGAGAAATTCATCAACTAATGACGAGGTAGGAGTCAGCAAGAAAGGGCCTTCTTCCTCTGAAAAAGAAAACGTCTAAAAGAAAAATTCAAATACTTTGAGGTAGTTGCAGGAGCTTTACCAAAACAAGTCGGCAGCTTTTGTTGACTTTACGAAAACTAAAAGCAGTATATGTACGCACATTTATTTAAAACCCAGGAGATACAGGAAATCAATTCATACATATTTTTATCATTCACAAAATCGAACTAATGAGACGTTTATATATTTTGTTGCAAGCAATTTTAGGTTTGTGGAAGGTGAATAACCGCTTTAAATTGAGAAAAGGAAGTCACCGTGATGCTTGACTCGAACTGTGCATTGGGATCTATATACATATGCGGTTCATGGTGGTGAGTTTTAATCTACATTTCTTTTTCAGGTGACTTGTGGTAGAGGTAATGCTACTTACGTGTTTTTTCTTTAATTTTATTAAATAAATATTAAAAAAAAAAAACTTTGTTTTATTTATAAATGTATGTTGATTTTTTCGGATATTTTAAAGGTAAGGCAATGAGTCAGAGCAAAAACGAACCTAGTCTATTATTTTTAAAATCAAAATAAAACTAATTTTGAAAACAGTAGGTACGCGTTTTATAAGCCGCGCTGAGTACCAGTATAAGGGTATTAATAAATCCCTTCGGCGCGCGCAAATTATAAGAGAAGTACTATTTTTAGGCAAGTCCATAGTTCACTTGATCTCTCCTAGATAACAGGAGTAGGATGTAACTATGGAAGTACCGGCAATGGTGAACCGAGTCCAAATTCTACCCACGCGGGTCTCCACGTGTCGCCAACCCGTAATCAAGGTGGAGCATGGTGTTCTTGTGTTGCGACATTTCTCATAAGACAATCACATCCTATAATCCGAGGGTCGGAGATTCCTTTCATTCATCCGATTCACTTTGGGCTCATTCATAAATGCAATATTGCGCAAGATTTGGTAAGCAGAGAGAATTGACGTCACTGCGAAGCAGAGATTTCATAAATGTAGTAAAGCTTTATTCATTGCGCAATTTTGAGCGCAATCGTGCAACTTTCAGAATTGTATTGCGTATTGCTTTGCAAGCACATACTTTGCAGTAGACTTAAACTTGCATTTGCGTAGCTTTTCCTGGGGCCTTATTTTGTATTGCGTTTCTATAGAAAATGTATACAAACTCAATTTCCAAGTAACTTAAGTGACGTTTGATAGATGTTTTGACAATCTAACTTTCGGAAATTTTTGATTTTGAGTTGGAAGCACGTACACCCAATCCGAGAACCATACAAAATACCAATTCATTTTAAAATCGGATTACATTTCCGAATGGCAATCCGAATCCGAAAGCAGTACAAAATAAGGCCCCTGCTTTGTATTGCGTTTGTTTTGCAAAGCTTGCATTTTTTTTTTCCGAGGGTAGGTGAAAATCTTCAATAAGACACTATGAGGATCGATAGCGCGTGCTCATAGTAGTGTGGGATTCTTACCCACTAAAAAACCTCCCTTCAAAACAGACTTGTTTTCATTTTTACTACAACTAAGTCATCGACTTATCAAGTAGTTTTCGTTTCGCGAAATAATGACGTTTTGCAGGTACCTTCCCATTAGGAGTTCCTGCTAGCTCCGCAGTTTAGACGCGGTTACTTAACGCGCTAAGTCTAAAGGTTTAATTCTTTGTAGACGGCGAAGTAAATTTCTTTCATCCAAAACTTGGAGGACTGTTATATTAGCGTGACTTTCTAGTCGACTTTTATGCTTTCTCGCGTAGTTTTTGATTTCGTCTTCGATTGTTTTAATGCCGAGATCTCTGTGGATATCGCTATTTCGGATATACCATGGCGCATTAACAATACCCCTTAGCACTTTGTTCTCAAAAGTTTGTAAAATTTTAATGTTACTTATTTTGGTACAACCCCAGAGTTGTATACCGTATGTCCATACAGGCTTTAGCACCCGCTTATATAAAAGCAGTTTGTTATATATATTAAGTTTGGAATATTTTCCAAATAACCAATACATTTCTCTATATTTATTATCTAATTCTTTGCGTTTTTTCTTCACGTGCGTTTTCCATTTCAGCTTTGTATCAAGTGTCATTCCAAGATACTTAGCCTCGTTTGCAAACGGGATTTGAACCGAGTTTGAAAAGATCGGCAAATTATTTATTTTCTTATAAGTAAAATTTACATGAACAGATTTGGTCTCGTTGAGTGCGATTCGCCAAATCTTTGTCCATTCATTTACTCTATCCAAAGCTTCTTGCAGTTTTTCTGTAGTATCTTCGACCGTTTTACCTACTGTCAAGATAGCAGTGTCGTCGGCAAATGTAGCTAGCTCAGTGCCTTCTACTTGCGGTATATCACGAGTGTATAATAGATATAAGACTGGACCAAGAACGCTTCCTTGCGGCACCCCAGCCATTATTTCCTTAAAATCAGAATATTCGTTTCCACATTTGACGCGGAATAGCCTATTCGTAAGGTAGTTCTTCAAAATAATATATAGGTGCTCTGGCAGAACTTGTCGTAATTTAAACTTTAAGCCTTCGTGCCAGACCTTGTCAAAGGCTTGAGAAACGTCAAGGAATACGCTTGAACAAATTTTTTTTTCTTCAAGAGATTTTTCGATTACATGTGTTATTCGATGTACTTGTTCAACTGTAGAATGCTTACTTCTGAATCCGAATTGATGATCAGGGATGAGATGCCCTTCTTCTATTACCGGCTGTATTCGCCTAACCAATATTCTCTCGAACACTTTGGATATAATTGGAAGAAGCGAAATCGGTCTATAAGACGTTTTTTCATTCGGCGGTTTTCCGGGCTTAAGGACCATTATAACTTCGGCGACTTTCCTTTGGGCATTTATGAATGGGCCTTTTTACATGATATTAGCATGGCAGAATCCACCGTGGAAGTTTCCTTATCGACGAGTATGTCGAGTAGGAAGTGCCGATCGTAAAGCAGTTTTTTTTGTGATAAGTGACAGTAAAGTTTGTGTCTGAAAAAAAAAATTAACTAAAAACTTTAGTTCGGCATGATTTTCCGAAACTTCGACATCTAAATAAGGGTCCATTCATAAATGCAAGCTTTGCAAATCAGGAAAAGCTGCGCAAATGCAAGTTTAATTTAAGCAATACCAAAGACCATATAACAACAAGATAGTGCACGCCATAAAAAAAAAATGTTCGGAAATGTTTGTATGGGGGGGTCGTATAACACGACCCCCAAGCTTTTCACAATATTTTCGCTCGCAAAAGTTCATTCGCTCTTAGAGCTTTAAGATATTTGTTGCTTTTTTTTCTTATTGAATGCTCTTTCGCAAAATAATAGAAGGAAAGGAAAAAGATCGACAGAAACTCGTTTTGTTATTGTGTTTTTGTTTTTGTATTTTCTTGTGTGCGGTATGTATGTATGTACATAGGTACATATCCATATATGCATTCAGGGCTATCGTGAATAAATGTTCCCTCGGAATGTTTCCCCCGAACAAAAATTAGGTACCTTCAAAAATAGAGAAAAAAATCATCAGGAACAAGTTAAATATCGCGATTGCGTTGAAAATTCTCCTGAATTGTCATTCATGATACATATTTCTTTTCTCCGGAATTTATCCTCTTTTTGAAGATACCTAATTTTTGTTCGGGGGAAAAATTCCGAGGGAAAATGTATTCACGATAACCCTGATTATCTTATGGGATTTAATTTTCTGTGAACTTGCAGTATCTTGTTTTATTATTGTTTTTTTGTTTTTGTATTTTCTTGTGTGCGGTATGTATGTATGTACATATCCATATATGTAGGTATGTATGCATTATCTTATGGGATTTAATTTTCTGTGAACGTGCAGTATCATTTGTTTTTCTTAATACAGGTTGAAATTTGTTCGATCCATACTTATATATATATATGTATGTTCAGTCTAGCCGGTTAAAATTTGGACCTTTTTACTGGACCTGCGTTCATTTTTTTCAACCGCCCAAGAGCAATGCTTTCGAAGTAGAACTAAAATAAGAAATTCTGTAATTTTTATTTTATGCTTAAGCCATGAACTATCAGAACAAAACCAATCAGGTGTAGTTTCCTTGTATTTTGCGATAGTTATTGCCTTTATGCCAACTATTTCAGGACTGTTAGTAAACACAGAATATATATATATATATATATATATATATATATATAAATCGTGAATGAAAGTGTATCGCAAAGTAAAGATCCACAAACCAGAAGCCAGAAAAATAAAGAAAATCGTGTGCTATTTACATTTATTCATCCCTATTCCGGCCACTCATCATACACATATACCATAGGTTGAAGTGGCTGCTGCGGCAACGAAAAAATTGTTCCATATACTTCGGTTGGCGATATACACACAATCTGAAAAAAGTGGAAAAAGCTTTTCTCTCTCTGAATATGATCACCTCTTCTTCCCGACTGCCCGTGCCTGGGAGAGCTTTTTACTTTTCATCAATTTGATGTGCCAGTTGCACTATCTTGGTATTATATGGTCTTTGGCAATACGCAATACGATTATGACAACTGCACGATTGCGCAATAAATAAAGCTTTACTACATATGTACATATGAATTCTATTGTTCGTAGTGATGCCAATTCGTGCAGTTGTGAACTCTCTGCTTAGCACAGATTGCGCATATTACATTTATGAATGGGGCCTAAGTGAGTCCTTAAACCAAAAAATAAAGTTTTTATTTAGAGGCAAGGCAGCACAAGAGCTTAAAGCTTATTTCATGATTTTCAACGACTAAAATCACTCAATTTGTATTTTTTTTTTATTCAGGATCTGAGTTTTAACCCAAGAACACACTCGGGTACCCGTGTATCCACTTCCGACTTTGAACCGCTATTGCTCTTGAACCAGCCACCCTACAGTATTGAAATTCAGAATCTAAGAAATTTAAGTAATTCTGAGCAATTTAAAAAGTTAGTTCATTAAGTTTATTTTTGGCGGCGTCGTGGCGTAAGCGGTTAATGTGTCGGACCAGAAAACACCAACAAGTTTTTTTACAGTCCCACTTCTTGCGAACGTTTGACAAACATCCGAGAGTATTGTCTCAAGAAAGCTTCTCAAAACAAATTGCTCTTTGGATACAGCACTAAACTGTAGGTCCCTTCCATTCCTAAGAAAAATATAACGCACACAACATGAGTGGTTGCAAGAGCTGCTGCGCCAAATATTTTTTTTTTTTCATTTATTATGGTCCAGTGGTTCAGGAGCTACAAGCTTCCAAAGTTGACACCTACTCAAATACACACCCGGGGTACTTACATGTGTTTTGTAATGAAATAACAGTAATGTACAGAAAATAACAAGTTTTTGTAATTTTTTTATTATAAATCTTTATTGAAATTAAAAAAAAATAAAAATATCTTAATCTAAACAAAACATTTATGTATTTTATTCAAAATTATTACACAATATGCGTATACAAAATTCTATAGAATGCTGCAAACATATTGGCTTCTCACATATGGTCTATTCTGGTCTTCCTGTGACGTTTTTCATCCCGAATGTAACACAAATAGAAATGAAAACAATTTCGCTTGTTTACCTCTAACAACCCCTATATAGTTTTGTTTGGAAATTCCCGTTTTATTTATACAGCAAAAACGACTTTTTTTCTATTTCGCAAAACAGTTCAATTACTTTGTTATACATCAATTTTAACTGAAATGCTAGATAATTTTTTGCTTATTCTATTTATGTCAGCGCCGTAACTAGGATTTCAATGAATAATTTACGGAATAATAATGTTGGTCTATTTGTTTTCTGATAAGTCACCAGTTATAATATAGGATGATGTTCCTCTCTTGTCGAGGTAGAGTTATAATACTAATCTGAACGATAACGCAAAGACCGGCAACTTTCCCAGCATGGCTACTTAGAGAAGAATCCATAAATACTGCTCTCAATGCATTGCCTACGGCCTCAACTTCCAATGAAACCTATACGCAGATGTTCATCGAAATAACGATACAAGAGAAAAATAATAACTGAAACATTCTTTATACGGGTCGAAAATAGAATCTAGAACTGCTTTTTCAGTTCTCGATCAACAAGGGCTGCTAGCCCCTTTCTGTTCGGTTTTCTCTGCTGAGGCTGCAGCTGCTCTTCAAGTCACGTCATTAGCTGAATACAAAGACTTATAATATGCATTGACACCCTGTCAGCAATAGCAGCCACATAAGGATAAAAGGGAATGAAGTGACGGACAGGGCGGGCAAGGCTGCGGTCACAGAACCTCTCCTCTCACTGAACCTTCAACAAAAAGGAGATACAAAACGGATACAATCGATTATGCAACAATCAACCCTGTTGGCAAAACAGCCTTCTATCCAATTGACTGTCACACAATCCTCACACACAGCCACCTCCTCACCGAAAATAGTTCAATACTTTGTCATCATTGTAACACCAACCAAATACTATCCATCAAACATCTAGTATATGAATGCACCACCATTAAAGTTAAATTAAAAAACATTTTCTCTAAATCAACTTAAGCCGATTTCCTCAATGTTACTTCCGAGGAAAACATTAAAAATACTTATAAATTCCTCACTCTGATGAAGTTATAAGACATGATCTAAAAAAAAAAAAAATATTTGGCGCAACAGCTCTTTAAGTGCCAGGGCCTAGCTTCTCGCAACCACTCATGTTGTGTGCGTTATATTTCTCACACAAATGGAAGGGACCTACAGTTTACTGCCGAATCCGAACGGCGATCTGAGAAGCTTTTTCGAGACAACAATACTCTCGGATGTTCGTCAGACGCTCGCAAGAGGTGGGACCGTGAAAAAAACTTTTTGGTGTTTTCTGGGATTCGAACTTGGAACCTCATGCGTAGTGATCCGACACACTAACCACTTACGCCACGGCGCCCACATGATCTAGCATCCTAAATATATACACATTTTGCCCTGGCAGCTAGCGCTATAAGTTTTTTATCTATTAACTTTGTAATTTATTCTAACACCCCTATTATGGTTATCGAATCGAACGTTCGACTCGAGTCGAACTGCCCGGCGAATTGCTTCTGGCGTGGTATTGCTGTTAGCGAACACTTTCTTTCTAGCAAAGTATCAGTGCTGACAAAGGAAAAAAAAAATGAAATGTAATTTTTGACGTGTCAAAAGCGACAGAAGTGATTCGCTTGGCAGTTCGACTTGAGTCGAACGTTCGATTCGCTAATCATAATAGGGGCGTAAGTTAATAAAGTTTATAATAATAATCACCCCAATTCTTCAACTCGTATATGACACTCGAATCCGACCATGGTCGCATTTAGTCGCAGACTCGTACGTAAAATACGGCTTTGTAATAACTAAATGCGATCATGGTCGGATTCGACTGTCGTATACGAGTTGAAGAAATGCGATGAATAATAATAATATAACGTAGTCTCTTATTCTGTTCATGATGTCAACCGTCGTGACTATGATTTCAATGAATAACTTACGAAACAATAATGTTGGTCTATTTGTTTTTTGGTTAGCCACCAGTCATAATAAAGGATGATAGTTTTATGGACCATTATGGGTATCTTGGTATATAATACCCACTAAATCTTTTGATAGGCAGTTGTAAAAAATGAAAAAAAAATTTTCGCATCACATTTCTGTAAGTAAAAATAATAAAACCTAATGTCTAAAATATTTCAAAGAAATGTATATGAAGTGTAGTAAAACGTATAAATGTTTATAAACCTTGGTAAAACGGCATCATACGGCTTTGTTGCCCGAATGCGTTCCTAATATGAGCATTGTAAACCTAGTTTATAAGTTTATTTACAAATAAATAAATAAATAAAATTAGCTGATGTAATGAGAACCATTCCACTGGTCATTTACTTAGTAAGATTATTGATGTTTCTCTTATTTTTGCTTAAAAGCAGATGTACAAATAAATACCTCTCTTAATGAGGTAGAGTTATAAACTGAACGATAAAATATCGCTTCTGATGCTATGGATAAAACGACACTCGTCGGAAAAGGTAAGACAAATGGAAACATATTGAATGCATGTATGTAGATTCAAATGTAACTACACATCAATAAACTTGAGGCATAAAGGGCAATCAAGGGGAAATCCAAGTATGAAAATCGGTGGCTCAACGGCGACGACGTTTAGAAAAGGTTGCTAGGGGAAGAAGAAATTTCACAGGATAGCATTCACCCCGATTGCCCGATTGATCGACGATAATTGTCGAAAAGCGAAAAACGCCAACGGTATTCGGGGTGATTCATTCAGTCATATATTACCACCCCTATTATGGTTAGCGAATCGAACCTTCGACTCAAGTCGAACTGCCAGGCGAATTACTTCTGTCGCTTTTGACACTTCACAGATGACATTTAATTGTTTTTTTCTTTTGTCAGCAATTATTCTTTATTAGAATGAAAATGTTTAATTTATTTAATTTCGTCGAGCTGAGTTACATTAATGTGTACTCTAAGGACTACTTAAAACAAAAATAAAATACTTATTAACTACCACCAAGGCTTCTTCCTATCTCGGCGAGGCTATGATCCGAAAACAAGAGATCATAACTTCCCACTTCACAGCATTTCTACTGATCCGCCTGTGTGGTACGCCTACACGACCTCAGAAAATATCGGCAGGTCTCCCGATTTTGGATCACTGGGTTACTGAGCCCAATCAAATGCTGGTGTCGTTGCATTTGTGTGATCCAGACGTTTATAGGCCTGCCTCCCCTGCCTGCTGCGATGTATTTGGAACGTTTATTGATATTGCCTTTTTAACAGGGTTCAAGTGATCTCTTCTTTGAACGTGGCAATACCAGCTGAGCCGGTCGCGCTCTATTTTTCGCAAGATGGTTTCCTTGACGTGAAGGCTTCCACGGATCTTCGAACTTCTTATTACTACCCAAGGCTACTGAAAGTTAATAATAAATTATTTTTAGATGTATCTCGATTTCCTTCAAAATCCAACAAGTCACAGACGCTCCCCTTAAATATGTTCATTAAAACCATAGTTAACTCTATGAAAAGGAACATGGAATAAAAAAGAATTCTAAGTGTTCTCAAAGGAGCATAAAACCGAATTAGGGACAAAAGATAGGGCAATCAATATGATCATTAATGTCACGAATAAACAAAATCGAAAAGTACATTCGTTTAGTGCAGAGAGGTCCTTTCAATACGCAGCGCCACTAACCACCGATGAATTCCTAGATGCACCATTTAATTTGGAAGAAGTTAACCTCGTTATTAAAGCAGCCAAGTTAAATAAGGCACCTGGAGACGACAGGATCCCATTCGAATTTTATAAAAACTGCACTTCAGAAATTCTCTCGGCATTAACAAATGAGTTTAATCGAATTTTCGAAACAGGCGATGTCCCAAGTTCATTTAAAAAATCGGTAGTACTTCCGCTACATAAAAAGGGCGCTTAAGATGACCCAGGAAACTACAGAGGAATATCTTTTCTTAATACATCGGCGAAATTGTTTGGCACTTTGTTGTATAGAACACTTGCTATATGGGTGGGGAATACCAACATATTGAAAGAGTTTCAAGGTGGTTTCAGAAAGCAATTATCAAATCTTTACACTCATCAATATAGCTGAAATCTTCAAAAATAAGCATACAAAACTGTACACCTTCTTCGTGGATTTTCGCGCTGCTTTCGATTCTATGCATGAAACTTTGTTTCACAAGTTCAGCATGCTTGGAATTACAAGTAAAATTATTAATATTTTGAAATCGTTGTACGAAAACAACTTAGCTTAACTGTGGAATGGCGAACTTATCTCTGATGAGTTTACAACATCTATAGGTGTGAAACAAGGGTGCATCCTGAGTGCACTGCTTTTTATACTCTACATCAATGATATTACTGACTCAGTAGGCGGAGGAATTGTGATTGGTGGTACGAATATCCCAGTCTTTCTTGCCGAAACAGTCGATGGAATGCAGCTTATGATTAATATGTTGGCAAGTTACTGTCAAACTTGGAATCTTTCCGTCAACTTAACGAAATCGAAAATGATGGTCATAAGAAGAGGAGGCGGCAGATACTCACGTAGTGAAAAGTTGAATTTTCAAGGAGTCTATATAGAGATTATACGAGAGTATAATAATCTAGGAATTCTTATCACAGCAAACCTTAGTTTGAACAAGCACCTTCAAAATAAGCTATCAGAAGCTAAAAGAGCAATCTCTTCTGTATGGAATCGCTGCATTGATAACAGAAACATTTCACATAATGCGAAGCAAAAGATATTTCGGACAACTGCTGCTGCTGTACTGTTATATGGGGCTCAAGTGTGGGGACACAGTACTTTTGAGGCTTCCGAAAAATTTCTCCGCTACTTTTTGAAAACAATTTTCAGACTGCCAAACAGTACATCCAACTACATGCTTTACTTGGAATGTGAAGTACCACCCTTATATCTAGGATACTTTAAAACTGCATTTCGATTATGTCATTAAAATAATTATGATGAAAAATGAAAGACTTCCAAAGCTTATTTTGTTGCAAATGTTGATGTACATATAGAGGCTTCGTTATCGAGTGGGACCATTGGGCGGCGGCTTGCTGTTTAAATATAACAATCGACCCTGAGGAACACCCAGCATCTGCAAGGATGAAGTTTAACGAGTTGTTATTAGCAACTGGACAGAGGATATATGCTCAACTTACAAATGAGGCTAAACAATCTCAATATAGAATGATTTACAGTAAATTAGCCTACAATCTTCAGGAAAACACGTATCTCCTTAATTCATATAAAATAGATATGATTAGCACGATTTTCAAATTAAGGGGTGAACTAATACACCTTTACTTTGTCCCTCATCGACCGGATCTGCCAATGTTGTGTGACCTTTGCAATCTTAAGGAGAGAGAGAACGTCATTCATTTTATTGCAACCTGTCCTATCCTCAATGAATTCCGATTAAGATACTTTGGATCTTATCATCTCGGCGAAGACAAAGTAATGGGTATACTAAATGGGGAAGAAGGATGGGATCTACTCTATAATTATGCTGTAAGTGCACTTCGATACCGGAAACGAATTATAGATGACTTATTTGGTATAATAGATACACGTAATAAACAAAAACCTTTAATGTAGTGAACAATTAATGTCAATTTGGTAGACGGCCTCAGGCCAAACCATAGACTTAAGTCTAATTTGCATTGCAATTTCATATGTATTGTAGATTTTACGAAATTAATTATTCTTGTATTGAAATTTTATAATGCAATAAAAGTCTTTAAAACTGACTAAACTAGTGCAGAGAGGTTGAATTCCAAATAATTTACATTGAGTGTTATACGAAGTCATATCTATATACCGGCGGAGTCTGTGAATGACAACTTTGGTAAATCGTTTTTGAATCTTCAATATTATTAAGGCGTGACGCTTGTAAAAAGGTCGTTATCAAAGTCCTTAAACCAACAATTTTTAGGTTTTATGACAGGTATTTCTTTTTTTGCGTTTTAGTTTTTGGTTGTTAAATCCTTCTGCGTACATATAAACATTTCGCTAGTCTACTTTTGACAAATATTGTAATAGTAATACTTAAGTTATCTTGAACTTTGTTTTTACAATACAAGCTTGTATTTATTTTTCATAAAATCGTGTAATGTACATGTACCTACATAGATCAGAAGGGCTTGCCACTGTGGGACCACAATCACGTCATTTGCTTCGTACTACGGTTCTTCTTTTCACCTATTTGTGAGTGAGCTCGCTTTCGAGTTGAATGAAGATTGGTATTTGTGAATTCGACCGAGATTCGCAAACGCGCTTTGCATTCAGACTCTAAACACGCCCATGAAGCTATTGTTAACGTCCCTATTAGAGAGGTTTTACCTACCATTTAACATGATATTCCAACTTTATCCCATTCCTCGACATTTGCCTGCTTACCACTCACTTATTTTCAGCGTCGCATTATTTCTTATTGCACATCTTATGAAGATGGGAGCCGTTGGATCTATAAAAAATAGACTCTTGTTCAAAAGTCAAGGAGAATAATAAATAATAAGACATTTTTTGCATTTTTTAAATTTTGTTTATATTTAAAATAACCAAACCACAAACAAATATGTATATTGTATACTTCAGTCAAACCAAAATCATGAATCAAGCATCACTTTCTATTCACTTACCACACGATATTCGATATCAAATATGATGTTACTCGAAGTAAAATTAAGAGTTCGAAACAACGACGGGATTTGAGATGTTTTCACAGGTACACAGTTATTTCAAATGTTTTTTGCTTCTATTTCCAGTGTCGCTCAAATATAGTTAAACATATTATGTAAAAATGCACTGCTATAGTGGAAACAAAAAAAAAATGGTGCAACCGCTATATCTGTCGGATTATCATATAAACCCAAAGCTGGTTTTGAGCTAGTTCTTTTACACGGTGGATGATGTTCTGGATGGAAATTTCCGTGTTCGTTGTTATCTGTACACCGAACAACGTGATATATAAACAACGAAAACCGTACGTTGTTTTTTTGTAGTTTCGTCGTTTCTTATTTTATTTTAACCTAGATGAGTAATTTGAAGAAGCATTTTCACTCAGCTGAGGCCTACCAACTCCTACTCTCAACCTCCACGCGGTGACAGCCGGGTGCCTAGTACCTTAATCCAAGAAGTGGGTAACCAACCCCGTTTGGCGGATTCTTGGTGGCAGCAGATGAGAGAGGGGGGGCAAGAGTGCTTTCCCACTAGAGCACCTATTCCTGTTCCAGGCGGCAGCGGACGAATCCCCTAGACGGAGTCAACGGTGGCGTCTATAGCTCCAGTTAGATTGAACTTAGCGAATACCTTGCGCGAGCTGCTTCGACGTATTCGGATCACAGGTCGGTAAGGAATTTCCAATGTTGGTCAGGACATTGGAATAGAGATGGTGGCGAAGGAGCCCTTAATAGGCCAACGGCTGCGCTCATATTCCCATAGTGGACCACTGGCACCGGTGTACCCGGCCCCTCGTCCTAGGGGAATAATTAAGGAACTGGCCCTCTAGGTTGGGGGTTGTGCCGTCGGGGTAACTTCCCTACAACGTAAAAAACGAATGGTTCCGAAACAACCAAAAGCCTCGGATAAGGATGACTCAACTAATAACGACCCCAGCAAACGAAATAAGAACAACGACCTTCGGATCTGTACGTGGAAAGTTCTGTCCCTTTACAGACCACAGGCAGCCGAACAACTAGCAGAGGCCGTAGACTGCTATAAAGCAGATATTACCGCCATCCAGGAAGTGCGATGGGATGGGCCGCGCAAAAAGAGGATGAAAAACTGTGACATCTACTACGGTGATTGCTACAGAGGCAACAGGCAACGCTTATTCGAATGCGGAATTGTCATACGCGGCAGGCTTAGGCAAGAAGTCTTAAGCTTCCGACACGTTAGCGAGCGTGTTATGATTATCCGGATAAAGGCTAAATTCGCTAACATAAGCCTAATATGTGCGGAATAAAAGGACCCTGCCACCGAAGTGTTTCTAGGAGCTCCTCGACAAAACATACGAGCAATGCCCTAAATATGACGTTAAAATCGTATTGGGCGATTTTAACGCCAAAATAGGAAAGGATGACGTCTTTGGTGGGCAGTCGGTAAGCATAGCCTACACGACACCACGTCTGATAACGGACTAAGGCTAATTGATTTCGCTGTAGAGCGAAATGTCACCATAGCAAGCACATGGTTTCCTCATCTCGATATTCATAAGCAGACATGGCGGTCCAATGATCATGTAACGATCATATTGCGATCGACGCAAGGCATGCCTACAGTATTCTGGATGTCCTGACCTTCCGAGAGGCCAACATAGACTCGGATCATTACCTTGTTGTAGCCAAGGTACCGAATGCGGATATCCCAATCTGAGCAACAAAGAAAAATCACGGTGCGAAAATTTAACGTCGAAAAGCTACAATCGCAAGAGACCGCCAGACTCTTCGCTGAACGCGTATCCCGAAATCTCTCAATCACCTCTATGCCGCCAGCATCAAGTGCCGAAGACCAGTGGCAACGCTGCCAAGATGCCATCAGAAACGCCGCGACTAATGTGCTGGGTCTCGCTCGCCCAGCACCGCCAAACGCCTGGTTTGACGAAGAATGCCGGTGAGTGCATGCAGCAAAACAAGAGGCATACAAAGCCGCGCTGCAAAGGAAGACGAGAGCTGCTCGTGAGCTCTACGAGCAAAAGAGACGGGAAGAACATCGGCTTCTCCAAAAGAAGAAGAAAGAGCATGAGAAGCACGCGTTTGAGAATATCGAGAGTATATACTCCAGAAACAATGTACGGAAATTTTATTAAAAGGTAAAAAGAACGTGTCAGAGAAGCAATACCCATACAGAAACCTGTAGAGATGAAAATGGAAACCTCGTATTCGAATCACAGTCGGTGCTGAGAATATGGAAAAACTACTTCTGCAGACTGTATGACGGCGACGAAGACCAACATCCCACTGTCAGGCAGAATGAACCATTCAACATAGACGATGATATTAAAAATGTCCGTCCACCTGACCAAAACGAATTGAGGATAGCAATATCCAAGCTAAAATCCGACAAGGCTGCTGGATCTGACGGTTACCGGCCGAAATTTTCAAGGCAGCTGGTGATGAATTGGTAGATTGCATACACCAACTCATCTCTAAGATTGGGTCAGGCGAGTGTATGCCTGACGAATGGAATCTCAGCATCGTTTGCCCGATCCACAAGAAAGGAGACCCCTCAACTGCGCCAATTATAGAGGCATCAGTCTCCTCAACATCGCATGCAAGATCTTTTCTGCGATATTGTGTGAACGCCTGAAACCTTATATCAACAGCCTGATTGGATCCTATCAGTGCGGTTTCAGGCCAGGAAAGTCCACAATCGATCAAATCTCCACACTTCGGCAGATCCTGAAAAAAACCCAAGAATTCCAAATCGATACTCACCATCTCTTTATCGACTTCAAGGCCGCCTATGACAGCATCTATAGAGAAGAGCTTTATAAAGCAATATCTAGTTTTGACATCCCTGCCCAACTTGTCCGTCTGTGCAGGATGACAATGGAGAACGTTCGCTGCTTCTTCAAGGTCGGTAATGACCTCACCGAGACCTTTGATGTGAAAAAAGGTTTTAGACAAGGTGACACGCTGTCATGGGACTTCTTTAATATTGTACTTGAACGGACTGTGCGGAACTCACAAGCCAACACCGGAGGCACAATCTATCACAAGTCTGTACAACTGCTTGCATACGCCGACGATATAGACATTATCGGAAGAACTCAGCGGGCTGTCACCGGTGCGTTTGCAAGCATTGAGGCGGAAACGGCCAAAATGGGTTTAGCGATAAACGAGGGCAAAACCAAGTATATGCTGTCAACAAGAAGGGACAGCCAACACCGACGAATTGGACAGAATGTCACAGTGGGCAGCTATAACTTCGAGGTAGTAAGGGACTTTGTCTACCTTGGCTCTGCTATAAACTCAAAAACAACATCAGCGCAAAAATCAAGGGAAGAATATACTATATGAGCTGTACAGCGACATCCACCTAGTCAAAAAACTGCGTATTGGACGTCTGAGATGGCTAGGACATGTAGAGCGAATGGACACCAACGCTCCGGCCCGCAGAGTCTTCGAATCTAACCCCGAGTGACGACGCAGTAGAGGGAATCATCGCCGTAGGTGCCGTACACAAGTTCAAGGGGACCTCGACCATCTTGGGGTGCGCAACTGGAGGCAATTAGCTAAAGACCGAGTTAAATGGAGAGGCTTGTTGGTTGAGGCCCAGGTTCACCCCGAACTGTAGCGCCACCTAAGTAAGTAAGTGTGTAGATAATACCGGTTGAAATTTATCAGACATGAGATGCGTGGTTTAGGAACCTTTAAATCTCCATTGTCATCCCCCTAGCCTAAAAATATTCGAACGGAATTGAAGGTTGCCGTCACATGACAAGCGCCCACCGGCTCTGGCGAATGTCGTACGTTAGTTTTTATACTCTTTTGAACCCAGCATTGAATGGCAGGTCCTTTCTATATGTTCGAAATAGATAAAACGAATTAATGCGAAAAGCTAGCTAGGTCTAAGGCCGTATATGGGTTTATGAGACAAATACGTACTATGTGCTTCTAATCTCTAGAAAATAAAATGGAATGTGTTCTTGACTTCTGATATAAGAACGAACATTTTTGGCAGTTACTTCGGGGAGTTGAAGGATTTACATCAAATCCAATTGAATTCTATATTAGCGGTTTATTCTTTTTTACAATGTACCCGACTATGAACTATATGAAAAGTGAATGGCATCACAGAACTATCGTATCTCAAGATTGTCATAGTTGGCGAGAATTTTTAAGGAACACATTGAGAATACGATAACAATGATCTGATCACTAATCGGTGCACACTAAACTCTTACCACCACCAACAACTCCGGATTAGTATCTAAGTACACTGAACCCTCTACATACGTTAATTCTTTTATATGCTATTTATTTTTTACAAACTTCCCGCCACATACGCTGTTTATCAAAAATGCGTCGCAAAATGAAAATCAATGGAAGTTGAACTCTACCTTAAGAGTTAGAACTTAAACTTCAAAGTACTGCTTATTCTCGATAATGCGGAAAGTCATCGTCGGGATATATGCAAGTCTAACCCAAATGCAAAAGCTTGTGTTTATGCCCCAAACACTACATTTATAGTTCAGCCAATAGACAAAGGACATTGGTACATTTAAGAAAATGTACCTACGCCAAACTTTTCGTACAATGTGAGAAGCTACAGACGGACCTAACAAGCCCACTCTTCGGGAGTTTTGACGTAAGTACAACATTGCGGGTGCAATAAATAACATCAAACGATTCTTGCTGTGATATAACACAAAAATATTAATGCAGTTTGGAAACCATTATGGCTAGAGTGTGTAGAAAGCAATGTGGGCGGTACTCTAAATGCATTGCAGAAAACTTCCGTTTCCTTGGAAGACGGATTTGAGCAGATGGCTTACAAGATCTGGAGCTAAGTGATATTAAGGTGCTCATAGAAGCGCAGGATACTCAGCTATCAGCCTATGAACTGAGAGATCTCCAAGGGCAGGTCGAATCGGGTGAAGTAACTCAGATCCAGAAAGAGAAACTGACCAACTGAGCTTAAAAACATGGAGCAATTGATGTCAAAAGTTAATGAAACCACTGATATTATAAAATCGATTGATTCTAATTTGAAGAAAAATTCAACGACCACAGCAGGTCTACTTAACGCAACTGCTACTGCATTATATTGAAAAAATAAAAATAAAACGATCAAGCTCTCACGACGATCGGTCCTACGTACCGGAGCAACTCGAAGACAATACCTCGAACAAGGATCGTCAACCTCAGCTACACAGCTGCTACAACAACAAAGTTCTTTGATTGATGAACACCAAGCTTTCTCATTAAGTTTCATAGTGATTTTTTTTGTTTTGATGTCCTGTTATTATTTTTTATTTTTTTTTAAATAAAAGGAAACCCAAATCCCAAAGCACTCAGACTCTCTGGTCCCGTGTACTACCAGACAGGAACCTTTCTTTGGTGCAGTGGTTGGAAAAACTTCGATGTAATTATTTTGCCTTTATATTCGGGTGCTTGATGTTTGCTGTTCCCCGCTGGGGCGTTTACTTTTTTTTAAAAAAGTCTTAAATAAAATAATTATAGTCAAATTTGTTGTATTTGGAACGGCATCGCTGAACTTGCATACATTCCCTAGTCTCGACATGCGCGGTGTTTTATTTTGGAATACATACTTGGCGTATGTGGAGGGTTTAGTGTACGCAGTGGAATAAACACAAATCCGAGGGCCATAATAAAATACAGTAATATAAATAATAGTTCAAAATGCTTATCTGCAATTAAATACTAAACTTAAAAAATACATAAAAACAATAATTAGCAGCAATAAAAAAATCAATAATAAAAGTAAGACTTTGAATACATACATATGTAAGTAAAATATTTGTTTAGTTCTTTATTATAGTCATACGATAGTTTTTATAAACTATATTTATTCATAGAGGATAAATTATTAAAACAATTATACATTCTTATCGTTTTCTTTGCTTCTGAAACTAACAAAAAAAAAAAAAACATTTGAAATAAATCTTTTCCAAATGCTTGCGTAAATTGTACACATAACGATTTGGCCAATGTGCTGCAATCGCTAATTTAAAAACATACTAACAGCAATTAAGTAAATTAAATACTTTTACATATAATTAATTTATTATACCTAGTTTTATGATTGGAGCGATACCATTCCATACTTTTAACTTAATAGATTGTGTATTAGTTCTTAGAGCTTTCATTGTTTTGACTTTCATAGCATAAGTTCTTAAAATTTGTAGATGATCGTCCTAGTGGAATTTAAAAAATATATATGTAAAGTTTAGACGTTACAATGGAATAATTATAAAAAGTTGGAGAATACTTAAACTATACGTAGGGGAATATGTCGATTAAAGACTTAGCCTTAGGTGCCTTTTGATGACAATACACAAAAATACCTTTAGCCCTCTTTTCAACGAGACTTTTTTTTTGGCAGTTACACACTGAGGCTATCACAACGGGCTTACCTTTTTACTCTTCGCACTAATCAGCATTTATTGGTGCCGTATTAATAGCGACGCGCGGCATTGACTGGCGGAACCGTTTGCTGTTGTGACTCTACGTTTCCTAGAAAGGAACAACAGGCAAAATAGTATCGAATTTATATGGCATCGCTAGTATAGCAGTGGTATAAGTGGTATTTACCTCCTGCTGGTGTGTTGTAGGGGTTCTTGCGAATATTGTTACCCAAGTTGCTCTTTTGTGGACCTCCACCGTAATTTTGTTGGTAGCCGCTTCCAAAGTTTTGTTGTGGTTGTTGCTGTGGAGGAGGTGGGCCGGCATTCCAGTTACCTTGTGGTGGTACTGGACCACTATTCCAACTACCTTGTGGCGGCACAGGTCCAGCATTCCAGTTGGCTTGAGGTGGCGGACCATAGTTGCCTTGATTCCATTGACCCTGTGGCGGACCATTCCAACTATTCTGTGGTGGCTGATTCCAGTTCCAGTTGTTCATCGGTGGCTGATTGTAGCCATTGTAGTTGTTTGGTGGTCCCCAGCTATTGTAGTTTGCCGGCGGTTGTGGTGGACCACTCATTGGTGGACCAGCTTGATAAGGACCTGGGGGAATTTGTGATGGAACTTGACCGTTCATATTGACACCAACGCCAGGACCACCAGCTGCTGCTGCACGTTTTTGCATTTCTTGTTTATAAACAGATTTCTTCACATCAACTAGGACGTATTTAATGGAATGGGCCTTTTGCACTAAGGAGTGGGTAAATAAGTACATGAAACATAACTTGATCGATATAACTTACGAATAGCCTTATCAACAGCATCGTAGTCATCGAATTCGACAAAAGCAAAGCCGCGCCTTTTTCCAGTGGCTTTGTCGGTGAGAATCTTAACACTGACCACGTTGCCGAATTGTGAGAAGTGTTCCCGCAGACACTCTTCATCGTGGTTATCCTTAAGCCCTCCAATGAAGATCTTTTTGACAGTTACGTTAGATTCACGGTTCTCACGTTCTGGACGTGGTAGAGCACGCTTGGCTTCAACACTCCTACAAAAAAAAAAAAAAAAACATTAAAAATTAAATTAAGTATTCCACAGCAATAGGCAGCTGAAGAAACTTATTTAATGGTATAAAGGGAAATAAATGGGGTGTTAGCATTATGAATATGTGTGTATGTACAGTCATATTTCAACGCCAAATCTCTCCAAATCTTATCAAAATAATAATTTTTGCAATTTGGCTATTGTTACACCCAGGCCCAAAAATGATCATATCATGATACATACATACATTATGTAAGTATGTACATATGTAGGCATTCATATATTATATCCGTCATTTGGTTCCTTTTTTTACGATTCTTATCGTTTTTCTACAGAAACATTAGACGATCCTACGGGAAATATTCTTTTTATAATTTGCTTATACTCAAGAGGTTATGATACCCTTTAAATGTTATTTTATCTTTGCATATGATTCACAGTATTTTTTTTTTCGACCACCTAATGTCATAAGGTATCAATCATCCAAGAGAGCAAACAATTTTTCCCCGCTACCTATATGATTAAGCTATTGCCAGTGTTATGCCTTCGCAATAGTGTTCACACGAGCTTTAGCTTTTTTTGGTCGGACTGACTTTATATATGTATATTTCATGATAAATAAATAAATGCTTGGTGACATCAGGATTTGAACCATGATTTATTGGCGTGGCGATCGATGACGTTACCACTAGACCATCGCCACCCTTAAGCCGGGAATGAACAATCTCTTACTCAGAATTATTCCGAAGTCTGCAAGTCTCGGAAAATAAACATCGTCAAAATTAAGAATTCGAATAACTTTAGATACGAATCGAGTTTCGATTAATGGTGAATATTTCTCATTACTCTTTTTTGAGTAATTTTTAATCCCTAAGTGAAGCGAAATTTACGGTGGAACTTTGAGAACTCAAACGACGAGGCTTAAGAGTACACACGCATACATATGTATATGCATGCAATAAATATGTGTGTATGTACCCTATTCGTATAAATTTAAAATAAATTGCAGATGCACTTCTGCATCTAGTGTAGAAAAAGAACCATAGATGCTGTTTTATGTAACCACTCCCTTGCATGCAAACCAATGTAAATCACAATCCAAACTCTACTTTAGTTAAATATGTATGTACTCACTTTCCATCAATAATATGTGGCCGGGCATCCTGGGCTTTATCGACCATAAAAGCTTTAGTGTATGTAATGAAACCAAATCCACGAGATTTCTTGGATGTAGGATCACGCATTACAACGCAATCTACAACTTTACCCCATTGCTCGTAGAAACTTCGGAGAGTCTCCTCATTAGTATAAGGAGCTAGTCCGCCAATGAAAAGTTTTCGCAAATGCTCCAACTCACAGATTTCCTTCATGAAAAAATAGAACTCAACTGAATGGAATATTTTACTTTGGTTACATGAATAAATTACTTACATCTTCGTCGTTGCTCTTTATCGATTGGGTTCTTCGGGTGGCCATTTTTGTAGCTTGACTTTTAGTAATCAATTTATGACACAAGCTCCAGTATTGTATTGTATTCGCGCAAAATTACTTCTAAACTCGGACGCGACTAATTTTAGAATGAATCACAAACGAGAATGGATTTTCGGCCATCCCTGGAAATCCAAGCGAGAATCGATTGAGGAGAACGCGTGGCAAATTTTAATAATATCTCGTTGGACTGTTCCGATGACAGAGTACAACAAAAAAAAAAAAAACTATACAATCGTAGATTAGTAGTGCGTTTGGGAAAAATATGAAATAAACCCGGTTTTTGAATTTGGACTCGATCAAATTAATTTATTATTTTGCCATTTTCCATGAAAGCGTAAGCATGCTAAACCTACAAAGGAACGAGAGATTTTTCGGCAATTTCCCAGCTGAATCTTTTGTTCTAAGTGGAACAACATTCTCGGTAGTGGTGTAAAAAAGGTAATCATTCGGTACAATGTACCCGTTATTGCCATGTACTCATTCGTACTCGTTACTTCCAAAGTATTCATATACCTACTCATTCCATTTTGCACTACCAATACCCAACGCACGTAACATTGCAAAGGAATCTTATTCGCCACAGATATGTATTCAAACAGGTACTCATTCTCTCTTGCACTACCCATTTTAAGAGATTATCTTACCCACCATACACCAATACTATAAACGATACGAATGACGTGCCTGTGGGTATTTTAAAGGTTAACTGTTCAGTTAAATGCTCTATCAGTTCTTAGCACACATCACTGATATATGTCGAAGGAAATCTGGACCTTTATTTCCAATGAACAAGACTAAGATGTAATTGAAACGCATTTGTTAACACGTTTCTAATCGATTACCGATTAGATGTGACTCTCGTCGTTGTTATCTGTGAACTGCCATTCATCTTGTTTGTGTCGTTCTTTTATGGATTTTCGTCGGGTTGGTTCAGACTTAGTTTTTGTGACCTGGATGTTTAAGTGTGTGCATGACACACAGTTTTATATTCCAGTACATATATTTCTAACACCGGTCACTTGCCGATATCGTCCAAAATTACAGCGTTACAACTAGGAATCTATGTTTGCTTTGACTTGTTAGAAATATGTGAATCCAGTATTAGTTTTTTCTAAGAATCAATTTTGTAAATAACAAATCGCATTACACATATACTCGTATACCACCTTTCTTTTTGTGTGCAATATGCACATATAGGTCCTAGGTAGATGATAATAATTAGATACACAATAATTCCACGATGATGTAGTGGTAACGTCATCGATTGCCACGCTTATAGTTTATGGTCCAAATCCTGATGTCACCAAGCATTTATTTATTCCCCATGAAATATATAAACAGTCAGCTCGATCAATTGCGAAAGCTTATGTGAACACTATTGTGGGTGCCGTGGTGCAGTGGTTAGTGTATCGGACAACTGTGCGTGATTTTCAATGTCCGAATCCCAGAAAACACCAACCGATTTTTCGCGGCAACAGCTTTCGTGAACGTTTGGCGAATACCCAAAAATAAAACAAAAAATTGCCCTTCGGATAGGGCACAAAACTGTAGGTTCCTTCCATTTGTGCTTGCGAAGAGCCAGGCCTAGGCCCTTCATAGGCTGTTGCGCTAAATATGTATGTATGTATGCAAAGGCAAAACAATGGCAGTAAGTTCGTCAAACAGCTGGAAAAATCGTTCGCTGGGTTGGATGATTATTATGTCTGTAGTGACCTATCATCCTCGAAGCGACCACCAAAAAATTCAAATCAATAATTGCCAATAAATATTTCATCGCTACGCGGATTAGCCGACAGAGCGCGACACTTGTTGCCAGGAAAATTAGACAGCTAGCACAAGAGGAATAGCTGATCATACCATGCAGTCCTTCTCCTGGATTCCCTCAGTAATCAACATATATTCTAAATTATCAATTTTATTACCTATTATACCTTGTAAAATTGTCTATATATTTTTTTTTGTTAAAGGAAACCCAAATCCCAGAGCACTCAGACTCTCAGGTCCATTGTATTACCAGGCAGGAACCTTTTCTTTGGTGCAGTGGTTGGAAAAACTTCAATGTAATTCGTTTTTCCTTTTAAACTCGGGTGGCCCATGATTGTTGTTCCCCGCTGGGGCTTGAACCTGCACACATCAGTTAACGAGCAAACATACTATCCACTGCACCATTGCCCCCCCCCCCACATCATCGATGCCAGAAGTCTGACAATATCCTATTTGCCGCCAATGGAACTCCTATTCCAACCTACTGATGCCTAGGTGTGAACGTCAATCTAGGACTTCGTCGCGAGTTTTCATGGCGTTTCGTGGTGGCTGATGTCAGCAAGCCAATACTACCAACTACTCGTTGACGTAGCGCATAGCAGACTTATAAACGGTCTCACTGGACTATCAACTCGAGGAACCAACGCTTCTCTTAACTGTGCAGCAGGGTAAAATGCGTTTCTGGCCAATCTATATATATTCAGCTGCTAAAGGAGTTCCCCAGCTTAACTAAACAGGATGGTGCCTTCAAAGAGATTTGTCATTCAACAGTTCATCACATCAAGACTAAACTGGGCTCTCCAGTCGCATGTAAAACCCGACGCCTCGTTCCTGATAAAATGCAAATTGCTAAACGTGAGTTTGAGATCATGTTTAAAATGGGTATAGCTCGCCGCTCTAAAACTTGCTGGTCATCTCCACTCCACCTGGCTCCGAAGAAAACTTTCGGTGAATGGCGGCCTTGCGGTGACTATCGCGCTCTAAATGCTCGCACCGTTCCCGACAATTACCCGCCACGCAACATAGAGGATTGTTCGTCGAACCTCGCAGGAAAGAACATATTTTCCAAGATTGATCATGTGAGAGCTTTCAATCAGATCCCCGTAGCTACAAGCGATATCGAGAAAACAGCAATAATCACTCCTTTCGGGTTATTTGAATTCCCATTCATAACCTTTGGCCTCAGAAATGCTGGACAAACCTTTCAGAAGTTTAAAGATGAGGTGACAGCAGGTGTGTGGAATTCTGTTTCCCTTATATCGATGATATTCTTGTATCGTCAGATGATGAAGAGCAGCATTACCAACAAGGGATTACGGTGTGGTTACTAACCTTGCAAAAAGTGAGTTCGGCAAGAGCGAGACCACCTTTCTAGGTTACACCATCTCAGCCAAAGGAACAGAGCCATCAGAAAAAAAGAGTTAAAGCCATCATCGACATGAAACCACCCGAAATCGTAAGGAAACTACGTAGGTTCCTCGGGACAGTCAACTTTTATAGGCGATTTATTAAAAATGCAGAAAAGCAAGCTGCATTAAACGAATGCCTTAAAGGGCCAAAAAGTAGTGGCAACAACCCAATAACATGGACACCAATCCTGCAATAAGCGTTCGATTCCTGCAAAATGGCCTTATCCAAGCAGCGTTGTTGGCACATCCTGATCCAAATCTACAACTGGGTTTATTCACCGATGCTTCGGACAATTCAATGGGAGCAGTCATTCAATAAGATCTGTTAAGGGCTGGCAGCCACTTTCATATTTCTCTAAAGGATTCAGTCCAGCACAACGAAAGTACAGCACCTACGATAGGGAGCTGCTGGCAATCTACACAGCGGTAAAGCATTTTAGGTTCATGCTGGAAGCCAGGAATTTCACGATTTTCACAGATTTTTGCTTTTAGCCAAAAGCCTCAAAAATCATCGCCGAGGCAATTTAGATACCTGGACTTCATTGGCCAGTTCTCCACCGAAATTAAACACCTCGCTGGAGCCGAAAACGTCGTTGCAGATATGCTGTCCAGGATCGAAGGCATTAGCAAGCCCATTGACTTTCAGGATCTCGCTGCATCGCAAACAGGTGACGTAGAACTTGCTAAACTAATTCAAACTGGTTCTGCATTTCAGCTGGTCAAGATTCCTATACCGAACTTACCACTTCATCTCAACTGCGACGCCTCTCAGGGCACAGCTAGACCGTTTGTCACACACCCTTTTCGACGTCAAGTGTTCAACTCACTCCATAATCTAAGGCATTGCGGTGTCAACGCTACTGCAAAGCTAATCGCTTTCAAGTGCATTTGGCCGTCGCTGCGCAAAGATTGTAGGGCATGGGCGCACGCTTGCGTGCCATGTCAGAGAAGTAAAGTCACGCGCCATACGTTATCCCGAATTGGACATTTCGTCCCTCCAAGCTCGGGGTTTGGCACATCCATGCAGATTTCGTTGGACCCTTGCCGTATTCTCGAGGATCAAGGTTTTTCCTCACTGTCGTGGATCGGTTTTCACGCTGGCCGGAAGTTTATCCACTGGAAGACGCTACTGCCGAAAGGCTGGCGAGAACCCTGTTTGGCAACTAGATCGCTCGTTATAGTGTCCCTCTGAAGGTAACTTCTGACCGTGGAAGACAATTTCTTTCTAATTTGTTTCAGGCACTAGCTCAGTTGTTTGCTATAACACACTTGACGACCACAGCATACCATCCTGCAGCTAATGGCATGGTCGAGAGGTTCCATTGCCAGCTAAAAGCCGCCATCGAGCGCCACGAATTAGAAACCTGGGTTGACGAACTGCCAGTCCTCTTGCTGGGTTTCAGAGCTTCGTTCAAAGAATACATCAAAGCCACCGTAGCAGAGATGGTGTACGGAGAGACCATTCGTATACCTGGTGAATTTCTATCTCCACGGCACAACAACATCGACCCGCCGAACTTTATAAGCCAACTCAAGCGTCATTTTGAGGCATTGCAGCCTGAAGCAGCTTCGCATCATGGACCGCGGTCCATATTCATCTTCAAGGAGTTGTCAACAGCCTCACAGGTTTTCATCAGGCGGGATGCAGTTAGAGCCGTATTGCAGCAGTCATACAAAGGACCATTCCCTGTGGTGAAACGGCCTAACAAATTCTTTGTCATCAGAATAAGAGGCAAAGATGTCACGGTTTCTATTGACCGATTAAAAACAGCTTTTTTTTTTTTTTTTTATAATTTGCGCGCACTCAAAGGGTTATGAATACCTTTAACATGTTTACACACAGCGCGGGCGTTGGAAAGGATGGATAGAGAGAGAGAGAAAGATTTTTGGTGTAGTGGTTCATGAAGCTCAGTTGTTTTATGCTTCAGCTATTCTCCGGGGGTGGCGTCCAGATAACTGGGGAGATTTTTTGTTATTATTGTCATTGCTTCTGCTTCTGCTTATGAATTATCCTATTATACCTTGTAAAATTGTCTATACATTAAATATATTGAATATACTAAATGCCTATGACATCAGCTGACCGGGAAAAATACTGTGAATCAGAAGCAAGGACAAAATAATACAAAAATCTCCCCAGTTATCTGGACACCACCGAAGTATTTGCGAAAGCTAACATCAGAGTTCCAAAGCACCACACTAATCTTTCTATCTCTATCTATCTGTTCCAACACCAACACTATATAAACCAATTTAAGGGTATTCATAAACCGTTGAGTGAACGCAAATTATAAAAATAAAAAAATAAATAAGCGGATTGGATTCTCTGGTAATGGTATGCACTATTAGTAATATTTTGATTATCACTAAATGTACATATATGCATTGACTTTATAAGGCTTGAAATTGTTGGTCATCTTCCGCATGACCCGTACTTATATAAATTGCTTTTATTTAGTGAATTGTGGTGAAATTTCTATCATTATGTCAAAATCACTGAAAATAAAAATCCGGCAGAATCCAAATTGTGATATATCGGTAATGCAACTTTGAACTTGTTCAGTTAGCCGCCGGTTTTAATAAAATTAGCCGATTATGCCATATTTACAATTACATATATATTCTCTATTAATTTACTAATTTCGGTATAGGTATACGGTATACCTATCTCAATAGGATGTATCGGGTTACTTTTCTCTATATTTGGCTGAATTCTAAAAACCGAAACGTCTTTACTTCGTGAACACGTCGTTGTGACCAACCCCCAAGAATTAATTTTTGCTCTATTAAATCTATGCATTTATAGTTCTGTGGTCAGTGACAGTTACCAGCTGTTACGAAAGTTTGTTGACAAAAAATAAAGTAAGTTTGTATGTTGTTATATTACTTGGATATGTTATAAAAGTGCATGCTGATTGCAAAATAAAAATAAGATCATATTTCATTATCATTATTTATGATTACTGCATTGAAATATTACAGAATAAAGTGCAAAGTGCGGAATTTCAGATCGAAATGGTTCTGTTTCCTCATTGAATTGTAAGGGAATATTCGTGTTCAGGCGTTTTAGCGTTAGAATTAGATCTTTTCAACAAAATTTCAGAAGTGGTAAGATATTTTCAACAGTTACAATACCCCTGTTTTTTGGCGTTTGTAAGTAGTAAAGCGAAGTAAAGTAAACCACATTTAAAAAAAACGATCCGCAGCTGCCAGATTTTCTGTATTTCAAAATTTCATATTTCCTTATAAAAAAAAACACCAGACCTACCAATATTTCTGTCTTTCAATTAAAAAATAGACGTACGTAAATAAAAAAATTCAAAATCTTTATCTTTGCCAACTTGGATGAATGAAATAATTGAACTCGCAATCGAGTTTCGAAAAATTATCTACATTTGAATCCGGCTGCGGAACTTATTGGCAGTCGTTGGCAGTGGGATATTGTAGTGGATTTACATACAAAATCCTACTTTACTTCACTTTGATGTGCCAAAAAAACAAGGGTAATATCATCATAAACATACATGTAAAAACTTTTTGTCAGAACTGCGAATTTTGTTATATAGAAAAAAAAAAAAATATATGCAGAAGTTATTCCAAGTTCCTTGCCTACACGTTATTAGCAGTGTTTTGATAAGCACAAAAATATTGTGCGTATTGATAAATTTACATACCAAACTTGACAAGTTTTTGTTAAGGATTCCACCATATTGAATTTTAATTTTTTTCGTAATTAATGGCCTCAAACAATATCCATGTTCCAAATTTCAAAGCTCTAGCTTGATTGGGAGTACCTTAGATTTATAATGATCTAACAGTCAGTGAATGCCCAAAATTGTGATATTTTGACACTCGTATATTGGAAACTATTTGGGTATGAAATGTGGAATACTGTTTCTTTTGGTAACGTTAACCCCCCTGAAAAAAATGCAGTCCTGTAACGTTACTAACCTCGAAATGGTTCGTGTAAATGTTGGACGGTGCGCGCCCGATCGGTTTTGCGATAAATTTACCTGGCGCATTCTGTGCGTTTAGATTTTACAATTCAGTGCAGTATATTGATCAGTGATGACTTATTTTGGCTAAATTCAAATTTCCTCGAACATTCGCAAAAATTATTTTTTTTTCACCAGATAAATGCCTGCCGCTGAGCTCAAATCTGCAAAGATTTCTCTTACGGTTTGTACATAATCCGCCCTCAAAGTTTCAAAAGGCAATTTGAAATGCAACCACTATTTTTGGAATGCTCCGTGCATGCATATCTATCGGATTAAAACAAAAGTGATTTTTGCAAATTGGAATGAAGAAAGCTACATCCGCCATTTTGATGGTTTTCAAAAAATATCACTCTGAAATTTCTTTCACTTTCTGTAATTTATCGTCAAACTGGAAGTGTGTGACAGAGTGCTGATTCTGTGCTAAGCCAATTTCCAATGAGCCCGTAAAAATACAAACTTTTCTTTCTTTACTCCGGCTCTGCTCTAATTTAAACAAGAAAAACGCCCATTATTGTATAATAGAGGAACTCTATGAATGATTCTCTTAATTCTATGTGTTAATGTGTATGTATGCTCAATTCCAGCCCAAACAATTAAACAGATTTAGGGCCGGTCTGTTCACTCTCGGTTAACTTTAACCAGTGGTTATTCCAGCTGATAACCATCGATTGTGTTTGTTCATCGAAATTTTAACCAGAGAATCCATGGTTTGGTTAGTTAACCAGAGAAATCGATAACCAGCCGAATTTCCTTGGTTAACGTCATTTTAACCAATGATTTTCTGGAATTTTGTTTGTTCATGCTTAGTTTTCATACTGCGGGTTACTTTTGACACAATATTATGCGACACAACAAAATTCTATGCAGATATTGTGCGATAAAAATATAGATAATATACATACATGCATACATTTTCAATGGCCCGCTAATCCTTCATGACGGTCGCGGGGGTAGGATGCTCAGGTGGATTCTCCATCCTTCTCGATCCTCCGCCATTGACTCCAACTCATCAGGAAGAATACCTAGACGGCTCCAGGAGAGATGTCGGACTTGGTCCAACCATCTATTTCTAGGCCTACCGCGGAGTCGCCTACCTGATGGCACGGCAACCATGGCACGTCTTGGAAGCCGGTCTGGGAGCATACGCACTACGTGACCAAACCATCGAAGTATAGATCGTTCCGTTCGGAGAAGTAGCTGCTCAACATTGAGCGCCTCGCGTACTCTGGTGTTGCGCACTCGATCCCTACGAGTTATTCCAGCAAAACCGCGAAGGAACTCATAGGTGAGAGTTGGAGCATACACCGAGTTAAAAACCGTTACCTTAGCTTGAACACTAAGTTCGGCCTTCCTTATAACAGATTGGCCAAGCTTTCTCAAAATTGATCCAGCCTGACCAATTCTACAGGATAACTCGGCATTGCTCTTCCCATCACTCGTGAATAAGAGCCCGAGGTACTTAAACTTATCCACCTGCTTCAGTGGGACTCCACTAATATGCAGAGTGCACTGAATGGGTTTTTTTTGGAAACGACGATTACTTCTGACCTGTTCACGTTGATCTTCATTCCAGCATCATCACAAACGGCTACAAACCTTTCGAGTGCGCTGAAGTTCTGTTTGAGAAGACCCAAGGATGACCAAATCATCCGCAAAGAGCAGGTGACTAATCCTTAGGTCTCCCACTTTGAAACATTCTCCGCCACGGCTGCGCTGCAACATCCAATCCATATATAAAATGAAGAGGAGAGCTATTAAAACGCACCCCTGGCGGAGTCCAATGCCCCACAGTGAAAAGTATTGATTTAACGCAGTTATCCGAACACAGCTTCTACAGTTTATGTTTATAAGACTGAATCGCTCTTAACAGGAACCATCAATCCCATACTCCTGCAGAACACTCCAGAGTTTGCCTCGAGAAACCATGTCATATGCTTTTTCCAAATCCACAAAACAAGTGTAGACAGGTTTAGCATACTTCCAGGCCTTTTCAAGAACCATTCCGGTCGGTTGTGCTTCTACCGGGACGAAAACCGCACTGCTCATCCCCCAAACTGTCCTCAACCACAGCTCTGGAACGCGATTCTAACACCTTAGCGAAAACTTTTCCAATGAGACTTTAAAGGGTATATAGCCCTATAGTTGGCGCAATCTCTTTTGTCCCCTTTTTTTAAAAGAGGAACTATCACCCCCATTTGCCATTCACCAGGTGTTTCACCGCATTCCCAGGCCACTTTAATGACACGCCCTCCCTCTTTACCTAAAGTCTTGAGCATTTCTGGCCGATTTTCATCCACAGATTTCATTGCAGATAATATAATAAATAAAAAATAACACAAAATGGAGTGAGTTTTTTTTATTTGTCATCCATTCAAATTTTGTATGTAATTTCAAATTTGAACGTGTTCTACAATCGAACAAAGCCGGCAAACTAAAACAAAGTTAACCACAGATTAATTTGACAAACGAGATGACAGATAAACTGGAAAATAGAACGAATTTCCACAAAACTATGGTTTGGTGACCAAAGTGAAAAAAATGGTGAACAAACGCTCTTTGGTTACCATAGATTTATAACCATGGGTTAAGCAAAATCTGTGGTCATTTTGGTAACCATCTGGTTAACATTTTGGTGAACAAACACAATCGATGGTTATCAGTTGGAATAACCACTGGTTAAAGTTAACCGAGAGTGAACAGACCGGGCCACTAAATTAAAGAAACATTATTTAATGCCATGTTTCAAACAATTTTTTTTCTCCACTCATTGAATTTTTCGTTCAATTACTTTTTTCCTCTCGATAGTAGGTCTGAACTCAGAAAGATTTCACGCATGCATTGAACTTTTCGTTCAACAACTTTTTCCCTCGAACCTCGATAGTTCGACTGGATTTTTTTTTATCATTTAATAGTCCCTTCGAATGATTTTGCTCTGTTTCTGGTTATTGTTTCATACTGTGAACGTTTTTCTTTTTCCTCATAATTTTCTTTTGTTATGTGCATTTGCAGTCGTTTTGGAATTATTTCTTGGAGGTTGTTTTCTTTTTGATCGGTTTGTTTTGTGTGATAAATATTTCCGTTTTAGTATGTTTACCAATTACCCGTTCGTACTCCTTTCTATAAGTACTTATTGCATTACATCACATTTGAACTTAATGAATGAATAAACGAATTCATTCAATAGTTGAAATCGTTCAGTCACTATTTATAGTTCGTTCGATAGTTCCTATTATTAACTTTTACCACAACCTCAATAGCCGTTCCCACCGAGTTGAAATGATTTTAAGGCCGGTAATTATCAAGCGCTCTTAAATCGATTTTAAGTTTATGTAGCTCTTAGTTTTAAATTTTTGCTACGTATTCACCAAGCACTAATAGGTTTTTGTCCATGTTAATTCGAATATGCGAAAAACTAATTTTCGCATTTCCAAACACATTCTAAAATGAGTTTCCGCACTCTCTTTCGAACTGGAAGAAATGTCAAAGGAAAAGAAAACATTGTATTTTCCTGATTTTAGTCAGAATTAATCAAGGCATATTTTATTTTTTATTTGGTTGGCAGTCTTATGAGCGCTAATAAATCTGCACTAATATTCGTTGGTGAATAGGTTTATGAAGCTCTTAATTTAAGATTGGTCGGTGAATACCGGCATAAATGTCTGTAACTGTCAATTTTGAAGTGGCTGGCATATAATATTTTTACATCTGAGAGAACAGCTGAGATTACCAAATTAATCATGCTCCGCCACGACTTTCTGAAACATTGGCATCTTAGGCCAGTAATTACCAAGCACTCTTAAATCGATTTTAATTTTATGAAGCTCTTAGTTCTAAATTTTTGCTACGTATTCACCAAGCACTAATAAGTTTTTGTCCATGTTAATTCGAATATGCAAAAAAATTAATTTTCGGATTTTGAAACGCGTTCTAAAATGAGTTTCCGAACTCTCTTTCGAACTGGGAGAAATGCCAATGAAAAAGAAAACATTGTATTTTCCTGATTTTAGTCAGAATTAATCACGGCACATTTTATTTTTTATTTGGTTGGCAGTTCTTTTGACGGAAATGCTGGAGGCATTAAATTCGTCGGCATTTCTTCTTTTGCATTTCGCCAATGCAGCTTGTTCTTTGTTTGGTCTAAGTGACAGTTCACAGCTGCTTTCGAAAACTTTCGAAATTCCTAAGTTATGAGCACTAATAACTTAAGAGTGGTTGGGTTGGGACCACTCATAAGTCTTATGAGCGCTAATAAATCTGCACTATTATTGGTTGGTGAATAGGTTTATGAAGCTCTTAGTTTAAGATTGGTCGGTGAATACCGGCCTAAGACTAATAGTCGGTCCTTAAAACGAAGAGAAAGTTGTTGTTAAGAGGTAGCTCAAAGAGCTTGAAGCTTATTTTATGGTTCCCAACGACTTAAATCACTTTTAAGCTGAACAAGATTGTTTCTTAATTTTACAGGAAATTTTTTGCAAATACTTCAGAGAATATACATTTAAAAAATTAGCAATTTTCTTAGTACCGTTACTTTTTAGCAGCGTTTAGCTTAGCTTCGAAACTTCGAAATTTAACTACCCGAGTCGTGATCTTCAGATCCACAAGAAAGGAGACTCCCTCAACTGCGCCAATTATAGAGGCATCAGTATCCTCAACATCGCATAAAGGATCTTTTCTACGATTGGGCTGATTGTAGCCGTCTGACGTCAAACTTCCTCACAGTATTTCGTTGATTTCGCTCTGGATATCCGCTTCCGTACCTTGGCTACAACTAGGTAGTGATCCGAGTCCACGTTGGCTTCTCCGAAAGTCCGGATACGCAGAATACGCCTGTGCTTTCTGCCCACGCTACTAGACGTCCTCTTTTCTTAGCTTTGCGTTAAAATTATCCAGAACAATTTTAACGTCTAGGCTAGGGCATTGCTCATTCTTCTTGTCCAAGAGCTGCTACAAGTCTTCCTTCGTGGCGTCGTCCATCTTTTGATACGGATAGTCATGAGGTGGGCACCGTGGCGTAAGTGGTTAGTGTGTCGGATCACTACGCATGAGGTTCCAAGTTCGAATCCCAGAAAACACCAAAAAGTTTTTTCACGGTCCCACCTCTCGCGAGCGTCTGACAAACATCCGAGAGTATTGTTGTCACGAAAAAGCTTCTCAAATCGCAGTTCGGAGTCGGCATTAAACTGTAGGTCCCTTCCATTCCATTCGTGTGAAAAATATAACGCACACAACATGAGTGGTTGCGAGAAGCTGTTGCGCGAAATATTTGTATTTGTATTTTTGGATAGTCATAAGGAGCTCGTTTACATGCCGGAAACTCAAGACATCTTACCTTAGTCTTCCTCTAATAAAAAATCCGTCATCAGTCTATGGCCTCCGCAAGTTGTTCGGTTGGATGTGTTTTGTAGAGGGATCTAACATTCCACGTGCAGATACGACTATCGTTGTCCTTTTTACGTTTGTAAGGGTCGTCAACAGTAAAATCATCCGTATCCGAGGCTGTTGCTTGCTTAGTAACCGAAGGTTTTTTTACGTGGTAGGGAAGTTAACTTGACGACACAACCCCCAACCTGGAGGGCCAGCTCCTTATGTTATGCCCCTAGGATGCGGGCCAGGGCACACCGGTGCCAGCAGTCCACTACGGGAGTATGAGCGCTGCCATTTGTCCATTAAGGGCTCGCCCAGCACTATCTCAATTCCTTACCGACCTTTGATCTGAATATGTCGAAGCAGCTCGCACTAGGTGTTTACTAAGTTCAACCTAACTGGAACTGTAGACGCCATCGTTGACTCCATCTAAAGAATTCGTCCGTTGCCGTCTAGTGAGATGGCACTCTTCCCCCCTTTCTCATTTGCTGCAGCCAAGAATCTTCCAAAGAGGTTGGCTACCCAATCTCCGACTAAGGTACTAGGCACCCAGCGGTCACCAACGTGAAGGTTGAAAGTAGGGGTTGGTAGGTGTAGTCTGAGTGAAAACGCTTGTGTTTTCATGTAATTGCATGTACTACCGTTTGACCTAGGGTATATTCATTTTGACTCCTATAGTGGCTCCAAGCCATGCTTGCTCATTCCAGAAATAGAAGTCCAATGCTAAAATTATACAACAAAAATTGTTAAGAGACAAAAATGAAAATAGCTTTTCAGGCTGCTGTGTGCTATATTACAAAAAAAAAACTTTTTTATTTTGTTTTTAATTTTAGGTTGCAATTTTTCGCAATACGCATCAAAACCAAGTCCATTTCTTAATCTGACCAGTATAGAATTTCCTTTCCAATTGTGTTCATTATTACTTTCTTTAAGATTTCGACAATCTGTTCAAAAAATCACTGGAGCAAAGAACAAATGGTTGTATTTAGCTCGTTCTCACCCTTATTCGTTCACCCAAATCCATTCAAATGCTTGAATATCAAGGCAAGGTACCCACCATCTCTTCTTGGCATTTCAATTTGGTAACTTAAATTCACGTGATTGAAATATAACAAGAGAACTTCGCTTCCTTGTAATTATTCTTCTTGTTTTATTCTCTCATAATTTGTCTTACTTCTCTAGAAAAGGCATAAATAATTCTTATCAATAAAAAGCTTCAAAATTATTTACATCACCATGTTGTAAAGAAAAAAGGTATTCCATTTAAAAATGAAAATAAAAAAAATAACCTTCCGCCCACTTTGCTACCTTGGACTATATTTTGAGCATTGGCGCGCGTGGATGCGCTACCATTAATCTTCCAACAATAGTAATATAAGGGTAATTAAAATCGTAATAAAAGTAAAAATAATTGCTAACATGAATTTACTGCGTTGTGTTTGTAAAAGCCACTTATTTCATTGTAATTAAGATCGCTTTGATTAGGCGCGGATATTGTCAGTGCTGAGGGTGCTGTCAGAGGATCTGATGGCTGTGGTGGTACTTGGCCAGGGGTTGATGGTGTTGTTGGCAGAGAAACTGATGGAAGCATTCGTGATGAGAGCCCATTGTGATTATGGAAGTGCTGATGAAGATTCGATATAATTGGTGGATAAGCATTCTGTCCCATGATCGATGTCATAAAACCATTGGCCACAACAAAATTCCTGCAGAATAGATACGCGACGGGGTTGGTAATTAATGCGTGTTTATTTTATTAGACATTTATTTGAGCAATAAAAGTGGGTTTGCGGTGAATGTAGACAGCGTACAGGTGATACCCGGAAATTGTTAAGACAAATTAATTTACTGCACGTAGTAACATTTTGGACTACTGTATCTAAAATAACTCTTACCTGTACTGTTGATCAATGTGAGCCTTTTCGATGCGTTTATCTTTGGCACGTCGATTTTGAAACCATATTTTGATTTGGGTTTCAGTCAGTCGTAATGTCTCAGCCAATTCAAATCTTCGACTTCTTGAAATGTATTCGTTGCGATGAAATTCAACTTCGAGGCGAAGGGTTTGTTCTGTACTAAAGGTGGTACGTTGGCGCCGTGGACGTCCCTCTTTCCGGCGACGCCTTGCCACTGTAAGATACAATAACAAAAATTATGTGAATACGAGTATGTATCTAGGTACATAAACTATTTGTGGGGGCAGAATTAATTTTTGAAGTGATATTGAAAGTGCTTGAAATTATTGTCGGGTTAGTGACTGCTAGCTGAAAGTGATTTGACTCATCGTCAAAATTAACCGCCCAGCAAGATAGAAACAGTTTGGCTACATCCAATTCGTTGAGAATTTCTATGACTTGCTCATCTATCAGGAAGTCACTACCTGGGATACTTCGCCTTGTTTCTTATAAAGTCGGACATTCTCCAACAAAATGCAGCATGTCCTCGCGTTCTGTTAGGTTGCATATTCCGCACAGAATAAAAAGATCATCTCTATGAGTTATAAAACTAAGCGTGAGCAGTTCTCGCAGTTGAACTATCATAGATATTTCCTCAATTTTATTACCGCTTCGGAAATAGTTCGCTTGTTGAAGGTTATGATCTAAGCGCCTATAAACTGCTCTTTGCAAGGAGTTTGAAGACCCTTATAACCCATTTCTCTGCACTTCATACCAACCATGGCAATAAACTGGTAAAGTTTCGCCTTCTAATTCCTAAGCTCTGCACATTTAGTTCGAGCTTCGTTCCGCAGTCTTGGGCTAGATCCATCCAATCACGGTACCAGCTGCTCTTGTTTACAACAAATTTAAGAGCAACATTCTTTGTAAGCCGTTCATCTGAACATAGTCCACCTGAAATTTCAACATATAACTAAACTAAAAAAGGATGAAAATTAGAAAAAAAATCATAGCTTCTTCCGCTTTTGAATCACTTTATTTAATAATCTATTCATTCCGTTAAAGAAGAATCCAATGTATGAATGAAATCTTGTTAATGCGTAACAACAAGCAAGATTATATAACGTGGCTTTAAAATCGTCCAAAATAATACAATATTTCGTTCTCCGGAAACCGGCTCATTGTGCTCTCTGTGATGGTGAGTTACGTTCACCGCCACGACCGTGAAATCATCTTGGATTGCTAGACTGGTAGATAAGTATTGTTGTTTTATGGTATTTTTTAGCATGGAGTAAATACAGATGAAATGATTTGTCTTCAATTCCAAGCACTGCAGCCCTTTGACTTGGTTTGTCTATTTGATTATTTATCAACAGCATTTTCTTTGAAACACATAATTCATACTGATGCAAGGCACCCCACCAGTACGAGTATTTTGGAACTCCTGATATAAAAAAAAAAAATCAAAGAAGTGCCTTATGGTGTAATAGTACAAAAGCTAAGGAGACTTCGTACTAGACTCTTGTTATGATAATAATAAGTAATAACTCCTTTTTTATGAGTCTTGTAATGCAAGTCTGTTTCTATGAACCTGAAATTTTTCGAGTAAAAGCATAGAGGAGAAGGTGCAACGCGGAATTGTAATGGTACCTGGATAACGCGATAAAATATCTCTTTTTAATGTGCGCTTTTGAGTGGTAAAGGGCAACTTACTTGGTGGGTGGGAGAAGGGGTTTTTATTTTAAGCCAATGTTCATCCCAGATCATGTCAAATACTTGAAGTAAGGACTTAGAAAACCTACATAGATCAAAATTTGATCTCATTTCGATTATATCCACAGATTCCCAATATACTATGTATGAATGTATGTGTATACAAATGGTAAAATTTCAAGCAACGGAAATTTCTCTTTTAAAAATATTTGATCAGTATCGTACAGTCTAAAGAAATCTACGTTATTCTAGGTAATAAAAATCACAGCTCACTTCAACGCCTTATCACAATAACAATTAAATCCAATTACCGCCCGACAGTCAATTACTCACAGTATATCACACAAGATTATCAGAATTATAATAAAATCAAAACCTACTCAACCAAGGCGCCACATCGTATTTGATTCCTCGCAATAAATCATCATTATAATCACCACAAGAGGGTGATATAAAACCTCTTTTCAAGTGGGCCTACAAACATATATCTCTTAGGAAGGAAGGGTGGTTACTCCAACATCGTTTTGCTCAACCTTATGTACACAATTGTATAACATTCCCACAGACATTAACAATAAAATTAATCTCCAGAATTTCAAAATCCCCTCTGTGGCTTCTCATATGAGCTAATGAGTGTACCACCATAAGCGGGGGTGGTATGTTTATCTACTTGCCGCAATTGCGATTGTATCAGCGACTCACTTAAATAAATCATCCATAATGAATTATAATGCTATTAATTCTGCGCTGTGGATCACTGTGATGTTAACTCCCATTTAATTGTGCTACGAATTCAACGTGTGTGTTGATTGGCAGAATATGTTGCATGTCCTGTCAGTGGAAGACTTGAATATGTTTCTCATATTTATCATACAGAGAACATTATAAAAAAAGTCGCAATAAAAACTTGTTATCCCTTGATTGAATCCTTTTTAGACAGGAAGAGAACGTTCTTTCACAACTATTTTATTTCATAATAATGTGTTTCTGGATGTCCTCTCTTTTTGTCGTTGATATTAAACCGAGGGTAAAAACACATGGTGTTATGATATGGGGTGGATTGTAAATAATAACATTGAAAAGATTAATGCTTCAACGAGTGCGTGGTAGGGTGTAGTTTTTATAAAAAATGTTTTTATTAACAGAGAAGTAAAGTTGAGAAACGCAACTTAAAAATTGGGGTTGTTACGAGTACTCTCTTCTCCAACATCTCAATAAGGTTTTTCTTAGAAAAGGATTTTGTATGATTAGGATATAGCATTCGTCGATGATTGAGGAGCTACATATATGCAGAGCTGCAATTAATTCATTTTTTGTTGCGAGTGGATCTGCTTCGCAAGTAAAGCTATGTTCAGACGGTTGTCAGATCTTGCAATATTGTCAGGTCTTCCAATGAAAAATGTGTCCCAAATGTCCTACAGCCGTGTGAACTACCGATTTTGGTCTGACAACATTGTCAGAAAAGCCTTGTCAAACCATTGTCAGAGCGCCATCTAACAACGAAATTATAAGGCATCTATCAATCGTGTGAACACCCTCTTCAGCCTCATTGGAAATTGTCAGATGTACGAAGCTCATGACATCTGACAATGGCATTATTGTAAGATATTTTTGATGTCAATTCAGTGAAATATTTGGTGCAGGGAAACAACTTCATGGGAACTTACTTCACATGGGAATTAACTTCACCTCAAGTGGGAACTAAATGCACTTTTATGATGCGAAGTTATTTCTAACTCAAAGTGGAAAATAATTTAATCAGAAATCTTGTGAAATTATTTCTCGACTATGATATGTATGGGAGAGCATGCTTCTCATCTGCAACCCTCCTGCTTGGGGTCACTGTTGGATTTGAAGTATTTTTTTTTCTCTTGTACAACCCATGCCCGCGTGGCAACGACACTGCGACCTGAAAGATCTATTGTATCGGACTTGGAGTAGGTGTGAGGTTTGGTGTATGCAAGTTTTTTTTTTTAAATCCATGCGAAACATGAAGGCTATGCGCAAAAATTGCGATACAATTGTGGTTCCTCAGCACGCAATTCGCAGAATAGTTTCGCGTAAAATTCCTCCTGCTAGCGGCGGGCTACCCAATCCTTCGTCCAAACACTACGGCATTTGTGTGGCATTTCATCTTACTTCTCGATGTTTTCCAATATGTACGCGGCCAAGTGCCTCTTTTTGTTCCACTTTGGTTTATATTTTAAAAATTGTCAGACTCCAATTCAATGCAGCATGGAAAAAAGAAGTTCTGTCATATGCTTGAATCTGACAACCTCTGACAACGGATCTGCATTCATTTACTAACTGTGAACTGACAATTTTTAATTTGACAACGTTGTCAGAAAAAGCATTGTTATGTCGTTTTCCATTGGGCCAAAAGGAGTACTCTTTTTGTGTTCCGCACAGAAAAAGCACTCCCAATCATGTTCCATTGGGTGTTTGGAGTGCTGTTCCGGGAGTGTTTTTCTCTTCCGGATTTCATTTGGGAGTGCTTTCAAAATGCACTCATACATATAAACCCTTACATCGGACTACTTGTCAAAGTCATATGGTACAATACACATTCTTTTGTTTATCTTATTTTCTCAGTTGGGGCAAGTTAGTAGAAACAAATTTTACATAGATATAATTAAAAAAATTTATAATATATTAATAAAAACGTGATAGAATTGCTAATGTGGTTTTCCATTAGGCAAAAAGAAGCCATTTTTTTGCTTTATTTTTCTGTGAAAAATGTAAACAAAAATCAGACATTCACCAACACACACAAAAGTAAGCAGAAGACGATTTTACATGTTCCATTGGAATCAAAAAAGAGTGAAATCGGGAGTGAAACCAAAGGAAAACGACATTAGACCAGCCATCTGACAATAGAGTTGTCAGAATTCGGGACACAATCTGACAACTGTTTGAACTGACAATTTAACGTTGGGAGATAGTTTGCCATTGGCTGCATTCACGTGTACACAACAGTTGTAATTTTTCAACTGGATGGCACCGCTTACTCAACATGTTGACTGAGCGGTCGCCATTTTATGTAGCGAACAATTGAACTTGTTTTTCCGCGGCAATTTTGTGCTTGACTTATCGATGTAGAGGTGAAAATTTAAAAATGAGTGCCGCTATCACATAGACGGCACCGACAAAAGTAGCAATCCATTCCTGGAAATGTAGCGATGATTTCACAACTGTTGTGTACACGTGAATGCAGCCATTGTCAAATCATCGGCAGCTAATTGTCGCACATTGGTAGACTTGACAATATTGTAAGATCTGACAACCGTCTGAATATTGCTTTACGCTTGTGAGAGTGTAAGGTTGTTAACGCGTGTACGCTTGTAAATCAAAAGTACGTATATGGCTAATCCATGCATTGGTCATGTTTCACGCTCGTTAAGTGTACGCGTGTAAGAGAACGGGCGCAAAATGCTTATACTCTTATAAGCGTGAGATGTGACTGCAGCTGAGAGTGTGCATTTCGAAACCACTTTTTCTTTTTCGCCTCGCCTCGTTTAAAAAAAAATAACTTTTTTCCTCGCTAGTTTTGGATGAAATTTGTGTAATAATCTATTTTTTCTTGTTCATACTTTTTTTTTACCTTCGATGTCTTCTGGGTTGGTGCAACCATGTCGCATCGCATTTATAGTACACATTCCTCTCTTATGAAAATTCGCGTTTTTTCTCGCTAGCGGCAATTTTTGATATTTCGAAATGAGAAAGAAGGAAAGGTACTTTAGTTTTCAACGTGGGACCTTCCTCACTCGAATTTAAGCAAAAAGAAAAAAATATTTTAAATTGCACGGAATATTTTAAACCCCACCTACTCGTATAAGTAATGTTTTAAAAGAGTGTTTTTGATTCTCTGAGTATTTGTTGTACTGTATACAATTTAATTTGAAAACGGCCCTACACATTTTTTCAAATCACAATATTGTTTACTTTATATCGGATTTTAGTCTATAATCTTAGGCGATAAACATAATTTGTAAAGTCTACACTACTAATTTTTGCGAAATTTGGGCTTTTTGCGCCAAATACATACGTACCTATATATACCTTTAATTAGTGATTATCTACTCGCATTTAATTAAGGCGTTAATCAAATCAATAAGATTGAGCTCCAGAGCACACACAAACACAAATAAATGTTCTAAACAGATATATAAATTTCATTTTAATCTGTTTGGTGAAGGTCAAGAAAAATTAAGATGACCGATCAAAAAATGTAAATAATTGGAAAAAAATATTTCTTTTGTTAATTTAAAACCTTCTTGTTGAAAAAATTTTAATATCTGGTATAGAAATTATTATCTGAAGATTCCTGAACTTGCGGGAAAAAACCACATTCAAATCCGTTGGGTAGATTCGGAGTTTTTGTGTCATATACATAAATACTTACTTACTTACATACTTAGGTGGCGCTACAGTCCGGGGTGGACCTGGGCCTCAACCAACAAACCTCTCCAGCCAGCAGGGTTACGAGCCAACTGCCTCCAGTTGAGGTCCCTCTCCACTTGTTTGCGCCAACTACCGCGAGGTCGTCTTCTACTGCGCCATCCAGTCCGTCCGGGGTGGGTTCGAAGACTTTCTTGGCGGGAACGTTGGACTCCATCCGTTCTACATGACCCAGCCATCTTAGTCGCTGTATGTGAACTCTTCTGGCTAAGTCGATGTCCTTATATAGGCCTTATAGTTGGGCATTGTACCTTCTCCTCCACTCACCGTCTATGCAGACGGGGCCAAAGATCACTCGAAGAACTTTTCTCTCGAAATAACCAAGGGCATCCTCATCCGGTTTTGTCAAAGCCCATGCCTCTGCGCCATACAGCAGGACTGGGATGATTAGTGTTATAGTTATAAAGAGTTACTTTAGTAGTTCGAGATAGGGCTTTGCTACTCAATTGCCTTCTTAGCCCATAGAAAAAACGATTGGCAAGAGTAATTCTTCGTGTGATCTCCCTACTGATGTCATTTGCGGAGCTCACCATAGAGCCTAGGTAGACAAAATCCTTTACTACCTCAAAATTTTATCTGTCTATTGTGACGTTCTGTCCAAGATGCCGATGTTGGGTGTCATCTTTTGTAGACAGCATATATTTTGTTTTGTTTTCATTGACCGCTAAACCCATCTTTGCTGCCTCGATCTCAATACTCGCAAATGCCCCACTGACGGCCTGCTGAGTTCTTCCAATTATGTCAATGTCATCGGCATAAGCGAGTAGTTGTACAGACTTATAAAAGATTGTACCTTCGGTGTTGGTTTGTGAGTTTCGTACAATTCTCTCACCTTGTCTGAGACTTTTCCTGGAATCGAAAGGTTCGGTGACGTTCATATCGACTTTGTTGGAGCAGCGAGAGTTCTCCATCGTCATTCTGCACGAACGGACGAGCTTGGCAGGGATGTTAATACTAAACTTGGCTCTGTATAACTCGTCTCTATACACGTTATCATAGGCAACTTTGAAATCGATGAAGAGGTGGTGCGTATCGATTTTATATTCATGGGTTTTTTCAAGATCTGCCGCAGTGTGAATATTTGGTCAATGGTGGACTTTTCCGGCCTGAAACCGCACTGATAAGGACCTATCAGGTTGTTGGCGATTGGTTTTAGGCGTTCACATAATACGGCAGACATGATCTTATATGCGATGTTGAGGAGACTTATACCTATGTAGTTGGCGCAGTTCAGAGGGTTTCCTTTCTTTATACATAAATATGCGCATCAAAATAAATGTGGTCTCCCATCTACCTACCCTAACCTACAATCGTATAATATTCTATCCCTTATACAATATTTTAACCCAGTCCTATTAAAGGGAGCGTGATGTTGGTTAGTTAAAAGTTGCTCTACGGATAGATGTCCAATTTTACAGAAATTATATGAAATTGTGATTTGTTGAAGAAAACGCACTCAAAAAGTAGGCGTGGTTTTTATATCGTACTAGCTGGTAAAGAAAAAAAAAAATTGTCTGGCAGGCGCCTGGCGCTAAGTCTATGTGTTTTTGTAATTTTTTTTTTACCTATCACCTTTGTACCATAATTATCTATATTTGAAAAAAAAAAAACAAGTAAATTGGTTGAAAATTACGGGCGGTAGAGGAACACAAACGCATTTTGACCATATATAAGAAGAAGATGGTATGAAACTCAAAGAGAAGCTGATCGACCAAGGTCGGACAATACACTAGGTGGTGTTGTGGTGAGAAAAGATTGCGCAAAATAAGACCAACCGCTGGCGCTGGAACTGCTAACCTGGAAAGCAATTGAAAAGGGAGATCATTTTGCATTGAGATAAAAGTTAGAATTCTGAATGAAATCCTCATTTATACCGAGCTGTGGTCTGATTAAGAAGTAAAGATGACTTATAGTCTTATAATATATTCAGAGGATCTACTGTCTGATCTGCGTGTTTCACGAAGTGTACACCGACATGAGATTCGCCGCTCTGCCCATGTTTGAATCCACTCATAGTCAGTAATGTTTTTAGAAAAATAGTATAACACAAAGTTCATATGTTCGTGTACTCAAGAAGCACCTCCTTGTATCCAAAGAGATATACATACATATGTATTTACCCCCGTAAATTTGCATGTCACGCATAAAGTGATTTTCATGTTTAAGATATAATTTTTCGGGTCTGTGCTTATAGGTTCCTTTCGGTATATGTAAATATTCATATTCATCCATAGCAGACTCTATAAAGTTCAATAATCCTACGCAAGTACTCCCCATGCCACCCCCAAAACATTAAACCACCACCATCATTCTTCACAGTTGGTAGTAAATTTTCTTTGTTAATTGGCGGACCAGATCTTCTAATACCGGATTTTTTTAATACCAACAATGCAGAATTTGCGTTCATCAGAAAATTCCACTTTCTGTCATAAGTTTACTGGTTTATTTATGTCATTATAAGCATATTTAAGTCTCTTCTCAATTGAGTCTTGATATAAAGGGTGCAATACGCGGTTTTTAAAAAAAATTCTCGTGGTATCAGCACACATTTTCTATGAAATCGTTCTTCAACATTTTGTAATGTCGGCATTCAAAGATATTTTTTTTAATAATCCAATTAGAATATACCTTTCTCTAGTGGATAACTTTGAAGGACGACCAGGACGAGGTTTTGAAAGTAAACTTCCCATTAATTTGAAACTGTTTACAACTCTTTGAATAGATAAATATGTCCTATTGACTTTTTTTCCGATTTCTCTGAAGCTTTTGCCTTCTCTTCGCTCACTTAACTAAGTTTCTTTTCCTTTTCGAACCATTTTTATAAAATCCATATTTTTGACCAATGAAAAAGAATGTTTAATTGTAATGTACAACGTGCTGACGATCCTTCAGCAAGTTTCTCAACTGATTTTTGTGTGTATTTATATACAGAATGTGACATCAAATCTGACGCCATAGATACTTGTAAATGTACGCAGATTTTTTCCCCCTTATATCTTTTACTTCCACGTATTGTTTTTGAGTAACGTGTAACGCAACTTTAGGTTTGTTTCGTCTTAATTTTCACCGCATCAACTATGGCTGTAACGAACCGTGACGAACCGAATGCAAAGCTCCTTTGATTATTAATTGCAGCAAATTTGCACTGAGAAATTCTCTTAACTTTACCCTCCCCTCCCTTTCTTTGTTCAAGCTTTTGTTAAGTAATTATAGTTTTAGTTTAAAAAAAAAGGTTAAGCTAGCTTTCATTTTCTGTTTACTTAAGGCTCCGTCGAACAGAGCGCATTTTTAACCCCGCGGTGAGATTTTTTTACGCGGTGGTAAGATTATTTTGACGCGACGTTCTAATTGCCGCGTTAGAGAACATCAAACAGATAGCTGCCAGCACTGTGTATAAATATTCAAATCTCGATTTTTTTTTATCTTACCCTTCAAAACTATATTTTTATAACTTTCATCATCCATATCGTACAGACATGGGTAGTTTCTTACACTTTCAATTAATAATTCCATTAGTGCCGAGATTTGAGTAATATACAATAAAGACAAACCCGGGTTTTTATGAAATTTAATATAAACTTTTCCCTGGTCGTGGATAGTAAAAAAAAAAACCCTTAAGTACGTAAACAAATTCCAACTACGACACAATACAATGCAAAATCACTTCTACAATAAATTCAATGCAAAAACTTCACAATAAATAATCTGTAGTTTATCACAACGCTGCGTTTCATCGCCGCTGTGAATTCATCGCGACGTTGAAAACGCGCTCTATGTGACAGGGGATATGTATTGCTGTATATTACAACGCGGTGGTTAAACACGACGTTAAAGACGTTAAAACGCGCTCTGTGTGTTGACGACGTCTTTAAAGAGCTAGTTTTTGTCCGCCATTTAGTCTTTAATTTTTAAGTTTAGCTTTAAGTTGTTATTAGATGTTTGTATTTAGCTTAAATAAATAAATAAGCGTTATGCTTGGGTTTCTTTGGTTGATCCAAAGTTGTTGTCTAAATTCAGAACATGAATGAGAGATATTGTAATTTTATTTTGAAAGTACAAGCAAAAAATTTTTTTTTTACGAACGAGTTTCAAATTGCATAGTGTACGCACTACTACACTACTACTCGTAAGCATTTGAAGATTTTGGGGAGCCATTTCAGTGAAAGAGGAGTCACCGAAAAAGTATCAAATATTTAGTGTAACGATTAACCCATTGGATTGTATGAGTAAGGTTTCCCAACAAATTCAGTTGTTAGTCGTTACCTTATCTAAAAAGTATCTTTATTAAAAAAAAGACTTAAACATATCACTTCATAATGACTTTAAAGTTTTTTCCCGGTTTTTCAACCCGAAATGGATTACACGATTTCTCCACGAGCCATGATTCATGCTTGGGTATGTGCCGGACATCTGCCAGACAATGCCCAAGCAGCTGCCATATTTTAATGGGTGGGAATTTCATGTCTGAACATTCAATTCTGGGTAGATCCTTGCGTTTTTCACTCGGTCATGACTGAATTTTGTCCGAAGTGACGGCTCATGCACAACTTCATGGCAGACGTGGATGGTAAGCGATAAATCCAAACATACATGCCAGAGCATGAAAACATGGAGACATAATGCGGTCTCCATGAGACATTTTGAATACAAGTCATATGCCCAAGCATGAATCATGGCACGTAGAGACACTGTGTCAGGGAAGGGCAATTTTCTACTTAAAATAGAGATGCGCAAATTATGTATGCAACGAATATTCGCTATGAAATTGTATTATAATAAAATGGAAATATTGTTAAGCATAGGTATTAAAATTTACCTTATTATATTTGTTCTTTGCAAATTCAACTTTACAATTTGGGAAGCCTTTTTGAATTAGTGCTCAGCAAAGGAGCTAAAATTTCCTAAAGGAGCCCTTCCGACAGCGCTGCTCGTAAGTGTTTTAAGATTTAGTTGACTTGTATGCGCCGCGCTAAGTAAGTGTCCTTATAAATAAATTATTATTAATGTATGGCAAAAGATACACATAAATAGGTAAAATAGATACAATAGATACAGTAGGTATAGGTACAATGCAATAAATAAGTATACAGATACATATTACAATAAACAATTAAGAAAATATATAATAAATATGTACATATCGCAACAAATAATGCATAGAATATTGCACGTATAACTGAAAAAAATAAAAAATAAAAAATTGCACGGTTAATAACGCAGATTAATTTTCGCGGGGCATCATATTTTTTAGTTCAGGTTTTTTTTATCCAACTAACAGCTGTGAGGTTAAGATTATGCGAGTGTCCGATAATATATATTATATTATACGATCGGACACTCATTCAGGATGTGCTCCATCGTTTTATGTTCAGCGCCACAGTCGCATGCAGGACTTTGAGCCAACGACCATCTGTGCATAAGAAAACCACATCTTTCTGTATTAGTGCGGAAGTGATTTACGATGCACCATTCTCTACGAGGTAGCTCAAATCCGTTGACTCTTTGGCTTGGGTCTGCCAGGATGTGCTTGTTAAATAGGTTGCTTTTCCGTAGTTCTTCGGCCCATGCTTTGTTCACATCAAAATTTTCTTACTTACTTAGGTGGCGCTACAGTTCGGGGTGAACCTGGGCCTCAACCAACAAGCCTCTCCATTTAGCTCGGTCTTTAGCTAATTGCCTCCAGTTGCGCACTCCAAGTTGGTCGAGGTCCCCTTGAACTTGTGCGCGCCACCTACGGCGATAATTCCCTCTACTGCGTCGTCCCTCGGGGTTAGATTCGAAGACTCTGCGGGCCGGAGCGTTGGTGTCCATTCGCTCTACATGTCCTAGCCATCTCAGACGTCCAATACGCAGTTTTTTGACTAGGTCGATGTCGCTGTACAGCTCGTATAGTTCGTGATTGAATCTTCTCCTCCAAAACCCGTCAGCGCAAACGGGACCGAAAATCTTACGAAGAATTTTTCTCTCGAAGCGACCAAGGATATCTTCATCCTCTTTTAATAAAGTCCATGTTTCAGCGCCGTAAAGCAGGACTGGGATGATCAAGGTCTTATATAGAGTCTCCTTAGTTGTTCGAGAGAGGGCTTTACTGTTGAATTGCCTTATAAGCCCAAAAAAACAGCGATTGGCAAGAGTTATTCTTCGAATGATTTCTGCGCTGATTTTGTTTGCTGAATTTATAGCAGAGCCAAGGTAGACAAAGTCCCTTACTACCTCGAAGTTATAGCTGCCCACGGTGACGTTTTGTCCAATTCGTCGATGTTGGTTTTCCCTTCTAGTTGACAGCATATACTTGGTTTTGCCCTCGTTTATCGCCAAACCCATTTTGGCCGCTTCCGCCTCAATGCTTGCAAAAGCACCGGTGACAGCCCGCTGAGATCTTCCGATAATGTCTATATCGTCGGCGTATGCAAGCAGTTGTACAGACTTGTAATAGATTGTGCCTCCGGTGTTGGCTTGTGAGTTCCGCACAATCCGTTCAAGTACAATATTGAAGAAGTCACATGACAGCGCGTCACCTTGTCTTAAGCCTTTTTTGACATCAAAGGTCTCGGTGAGGTCATTACCGACCTTGATGGAGCAGCGAGCGTTCTCCATCGTCAGCCTGCACAGGCGGACAAGTTTGGCAGGGATGTCAAAACTAGACATGGCTCTATAAAGCTCTTCTCTATAGATGCTGTCATAGGCGGCCTTGAAATCGATAAAGAGGTGGTGAGTATCGATTTGGAATTCTTGGGTTTTCTCCAGGATCTGCCGAAGAGTGAAGATTTGATCGATGGTGGACTTTCCTGGCCTGAAACCGCACTGATAGGGTCCAATCAGGCTGTTGATAAAAGGTTTCAGGCGTTCACACAATATCGCAGAAAAGATGTTGTACGCGATGTTGAGGAGACTGATGCCTCTATAATTGGCGCAGTTGAGGGGGTCTCCTTTCTTGTGGATCGGGCAAACGATGCTGAGATTCCATTCATCAGGCATACACTCCTCTGACCAAATATTAGAAATGAGTTGGTGTATGCACTCTACCAATTCATCCCCAGCTGCCTTGAAAAGTTCGGCCGGTAAACCGTCAGGTCCAGCAGCCTTGTTCGATTTTAGCTTGGATATTGCTATCCTCACTTCGTTTTGGTCAGGTGGACGGAAATTTTGACTATCATCGTCCATGTTGAATGGTTCATTCTGCCTGACAGCGGGATGTTGGTCTTCGTCGCCGTTATACAGTCTGCAGAAGTAGTTTTTCCATATTCTCAGCACCGACTGTGATTCTACTACGAGGTTTCCATTCTCATCTCTACAGGTTTCTGTACGGGTATTACTTCTCTGACACGTTCTTTTTACCTTTTGGTAAAACTTCCGTACATTGTTCCTGGAGTATAGACTCTCGATATTCTCAAACGCGCGCTTCTCATGCTCTTTCTTCTTCTTTTGGAGAAGCCGATGTTCTTCCCGTCTCTTTTGCTCGTAGAGCTCACGAGCAGCTCTCGTCTTCCTTTGCAACGCCGCTTTGTATGCCTCTTGTTTTGCTGTATGCACTCGCCGGCATTCTTCGTCAAACCAGGGGTTTCGCGGTGGTGGGCGAGCGAGACCCAGCACATCAGTCGCGGCGTTTCTGATGGCATGTTGGCAGCGTTGCCACTGGTCTTCGGCACTTGATGCTGGCGGTATAGGGGTGATTGAGAGATTTCGGGATACGCGTTCAGCGAAGAGTCTGGCGGTCTCTTGCGATTGTAGCTTTTCGACGTTGAATTTTCTCACAGTAATTCTTCTTTGTTGCTCAGATTGGGATATCCGCATTCGTACCTTGGCTACAACAAGGTAATGATCCGAGTCTATGTTGGCCGCTCGGAAGGTCCGGACATCCAGAATACTGGAGGCATGCCTTGCGTCGATCGCAATATGATCAATTTGGTTGATCGTGACATGATCATTGGACCGCCATGTCTGCTTATGAATATCGAGATGAGGAAACCATGTGCTTGCTATGGTGACATTTCGCTCCACAGCGAAATCAATTAGCCTTAGTCCGTTATCAGACGTGGTGTCGTGTAGGCTATGCTTACCGACTGCTCTACCGAAGACGTCCTCCTTTCCTATTTTGGCGTTAAAATCGCCCAATACGATCTTAACGTCGTATTTAGGACATTGCTCGTATGTTTTGTCGAGGAGCTCGTAGAAACACTCTTTGGAGGCAGGGTCCTTTTCTTCTGTGGGGGCATGAACACATATTAGGCTTATGTTAGCGAATTTAGCCTTGATCCGGATAGTCATAATACGCTCGCTCACGTGTCGGAAGCTTAAGACTTCTTGCCTAAGTCTGCCGCGTATGACAAATCCTCATCCGAATAAGCGTTGCCTGTTGCCTCTGTAGCAATCACCGTAGTAGATGTCACAGTTTTTCATCCTCTTTTTGCCTGGCCCATCCCATCGCACTTCCTGGATGGCGGTAATATCTGCTTTATAGCAGTCTAGGGCCTCTGCTAGTTGTTGGGCTGCACGTGGTCTGTAAAGGGACAGAACATTCCACGTACAGATCCGAAGGTCGTTGTCCTTATTTCGTTTGCTGGGGTCGTCATTAGTTGGGTCATCCTTATCCGAGGCTTTTGGTTGTTTCGGAACCATGCGTTTTTTACGTTGTAGGGAAGTTACCCCGACGGCACAACCCCCAACCTCGAGGGCCAGTTCCTTAATTATTCCCCTAGGACGAGGGGCCGGGTACACCGGTGCCAGTAGTCCACTACGGGAGTATGAGCGCTGCCGTTGGCCCATTAAGGGCTCCTCCGCCACCATCTCTATTCCAATGTCCTGACCAACATTGGAAATTCCTTACCGACCTGTGATCCGAATACGTCGAAGCAGCTCGCGCAAGGTATTCACTAAGTTCAACCTAACTGGAACTATAGACGCCACCGTTGACTCCGTCTAGGGAATTCGTCCGCTGCCGCCTGGGACAGGAAGAAGTGCTCTAGTGAGAAAAGCACTCTTCCCCCCCTCTCTCATCTGCTGCCACCAAGAATCCGCCAAACGGGGTTGGTTACCCATTTCTTGGATTAAGGTACTAGGCACCCGGCTGTCACCGCGTGGAGGTTGAGAGTAGGAGTTGGTAGGCCTCAGCTGAGTGAAAACACTTGTGTTTTCATATGATCGCATGCACTACCGTTTGACTAGCCCAACGTTTTTGTTGGAGCCATCAAAATTTTCGCTTTCGAGTTTTTCTCCAGCCGTCCAGAATGGGTTCCGGGACTTCAACCGTAAACTTGGAGGGTTGTTTATTTCACGTCCGAGGAGTAAGGCGCGCTGTTGACATTTTCTCCACTCATTTAGTGTAGTAGCATCACGTCTCAGATGTGGGGGGTGCAATGTTAGAAAGGATGGGCAGCCATTGTGTTTGTGTAGGTCTAAGGCTACCAGTTGCAATTCTCATTGCAGCGTTCAGTTTGGTGTCCACTTGTTTGGTGTGCTTGCTTCTACACCATACCGGGGCGCAGAACTCCGCCGAAAAGTAGACTAGAGCCACCACAGCAGTTTTGACGGAAGTTGGACTTGTACCCCAGTCAGAACCGGTCAGCCTTTGTATTAAGTTGTTTCTGGTGCCAAGCTTTAGTGAGGTTTTCTTTAAGTGTGCTCTGTATGTCCGTTGCGGTCCAGTGTGACACATAGATATTTTGGGTTTGGATTGTGGTTGCTCCATCGAAGGTTATATTCATCTATTTTCTCGCCTGTCGGTTATCCAAGTGAAAGGCACAACCTTCTATTTTAGATGGGTTTGTCTTCAGTATCCACTTTTTGAAGTATACATTCAGTGATTCCAGGTTTTCAGTGAGTTCGTACTCACAAGCTGTGATAGTTCGTTGTTGTGATGCGAGAGCAATATCGTCTGCATATTGGAATATTTTGCTGCGCTTCGAGGGCAAGTCATGGACAAATAAGTTAAATAGTATAGGTACCAGAACCGAACCCTGTGGTAAGCCATCTTTCAGTGATCTCCAGCGGCTTCTCTTTGGGCCCATAGATACTTGGAATATTTGGTTAGTTAGCGACTCATTCACCAATGCGAGGATTTTCTTACATCTTACAACTTCGGAAAGTTTAAGTAGTTATGTTTCCATACAGTGTCATACGCTGCAGTCAGATCAACAAAGGCAACCGCAGTCTTGAAATTAAATAAAAATAAACTATTGGGATACGAGATTTTTTGAAATATGATAGCCTAGAATGATGAAACTGACTGGCCACTGTGCAGCGGTGTGTATTACAGTGGACATTGGATTGAATTAACGACAAATTCTCATTAATTCTATCTATCTACGCTTAGTTAAAGTAACATTATTAGTCCCGGCCAGAATATTTATATTTTTTTTCCAATAATTCAAGCAACTACCCGTTAAGTTATTAATATTTCAACCCTTATTTGTCAACATCTTAACCTCTGGCATACGATAAATCTTATTGAGTTTTTACTTAATTTCGTGTGGTAAATCCTTTTTTCCGTGTCTGCCCGTATGGTTTACTGTTCTTACTGCACATGGTCATTCGATACAAGCTCATTGCAATTTGTCGTTTTGATGGCTTCCTTTTCAGATCGATTACAATCTTTTTCCTCAAACATAAAAAAACGAACCCAGATAAACATTTATTTGTTTAACAAAAAAATTCAGTCTTCGTACAAACTACCCTCTATATTACTTGAAGTGTTATGCTAACAATAGGCGTTTAACAGGTTGTACGTCAATCCCATAATCGATCGAACCACATATGGTCAACGTAAGTGATTTCTTCTTCTTTTTTTTGCATGTGCTAAAAAAAGGTAACAAAGTCAGTTAGGGATATGATACTAGTTTTTTTTTCTATATTTAGGTGTTGTGTATTGAAAAAAAATGCTTGAAAGAAATCCTTAATAAATGAGTGTCTATTGATCGGATATTATGAAATCCGATACTGATTTGCTATAATCTGATTCTGAAACTTTTTTTTTATTCATATCCGTTTATTCCAGTTTTTCCGGAACGTTACCGTTTTTTGTGACTTGTTTGAAGAAATATTTGCATTTTTACAAGGATACCTTACACATCTGTTTCTTGTAAATTTTCAGATTATGCATATTTTGATATCCCACAGATATAGTGGGAGAATTTTCAGAGATATTATAAGAAGGTTGACCGGTACGGCAGGTTTGTGCTCGAAAAAAATACCATATGATGATATTAAAGTATGTACTCGAATTGTAGGTGTATGATAAATGCAAACTGTTAAATTTTTTAGATTCCACCTGAACCGACAACCTGCTGTATGTCCGGTTGTGCAAATTGTGTGTGGATTGCATACGCTGAAGAATTGTTAAAATTGTACGGGGGAAATGATGAAAAAGTCCGAGAGACGGTCTTGGAAAAAATCACAGACCCAAATTTGAAAATGTTTCTGAGTGTAGAATTGAAATGTATAACACATAAGTGAACTGACATGTGTCTGTTTTCGAATTATGTAGATTTTATGTAGAAAAATTAAAGAAATTTTGAATTATAGTATAAAATGGTTATTAAAATTATATACATATACGAATATACATATTTAGTTTTATTTCTTCAATTGATTACACCTTATTTAAAGCGGTTGTAAGTCTAACAAGATACATCCTAAGTTTAAGATACATCCGCATAACAAGAGAATCTTTGCCAAAGGTGATAATAGGTGATCTTGGAAATTACCTCATATACTCGTACATATGTACAAGTACCGGGTGTCCGCCGGGAAGGTATACTACTTTGTTTGTTTATAATTTTTGATTAAATGAAAGAGAATGGATCTTATATTGATAAATGTTTTATTTAATGTCGGCAATTATGTATGGAATACAATATCAGGTAAATGTCCGCCTCTGCTAGTCTCACAAATGCGAGCCCTTTTGAGCACATTTTTCATTACATTCTCACACATTTCACGCGGTATTTCATTAATTTCATCACGAATATTTTGTTTGAGTTGCTCAAGCGTTTCTGGTTTGTTTGCATAAACCTTGCTTTTCAGATATCCCCACAAAAAGAAGTCAGGAGCAGTCAAATCAGGCGACCGTGGAGGCCAATCAACATCACCATTTTTTGAAATAACTTGTTGTGGAAAGAGGTCTCGCAGTAATTCCATTGTAATCCTGGCTGTATGCGATGTGGCACCGTCTTGTTGATACCACATGTTAATCAAGCCCAAAGCATGCAGTTGTGGCGTTAAAACGTTTTCAATCATATCACGATATCGCTCCCCATTCACAGTTACCGTTACGCCGTTTTCATTTTCAAAGAAGTAAGGTCCAATGATTCCTCCTGACCAAATTGCACACCAGACTGTTACTTTTAATGGATGCAAAGGTGACTGATGAATAATTTGAGGGTTTTCCATTGCCCAGAACGGACTATTCTGTTTATTCACATATCCATTCAAATGAAAATGTGCCTCGTCACTCATTATGATTTTTTCATGAAAATCGGGGTTGTCATGGGCTAGCTGTAACATCGTATTGGCATATGTACGGCGGCGTAAATGGTCTTCTTGAAGAAGCTCTTGTGTTAACTGAATCTTAAATGGAAACAAATGCAAATCCTTGTGCAAAATTGTGGCCAAAGTTGTTCTTTGAAGACCAAGCTCCTGAGCACGGCGTCGAATTGAGGTTGATGGATTGTTTTGAACACTTCCTTGAACAGCAGTAATGTTTTCAGCCGATCTTGCAGTACGTTGTGGCCCATGCTTGAGCCTATCACCTACAGACCCTCTTTCTTCGAAATCATTCACTACACGATAAATAGTGCGTTTTGTTGGCACGTTGTTTCTCCCAAAAATTTCACGTAACTTTCTCATCGTCACAGTAATCGATGATTGATTTTGATAAAATGTTTTAACGATTAAAACACGTTGGTTTATCGAATATTTTTCCATAATTAATTTGCCACGTGTCTACTTCACGACTGTCAAATATGAACTGTCAAGACTAATGTTTACCAAAATGGCGGCAAAACAAAGTAGTATACGTTCCCGGCGGGCACCCTGTATTACATTACACGAAAATTACCAAGCAGACTGTATTGAGAACAATCAAAGCGCGTATAGGAAAAGAAACATAAGGGGGGGACAAACCCTCTCCTAGAGAAAATGTAGAGGACAACGAATTCAAAACATCAAAATATAAAAATGGTGTATACGGTTTCGATGGTTTGGTCACGTAGTGCGTATGCCCCCAGACCGGCTTCCAAGACGTGCCATGGTGGCCGTGCCATCAGGTAGGCGACCCCGCGGTCGTCGGACCAAGTCCGACATCTCTTCTGGAGCCGTCTGGGGATTCCTCCTGATGAGTTGGAGTCAATGGCGGGGGATCGAGAAGGATGGAGAGTCTGAGCAGTCCTGAGCGTCCTACCCCTGCGACCCCCATGAAGGATTAGCGGGCTATTGAAAATGTATGTATGTATGTATGTATGTATGTATGTGTATACGGCCCAGAACTATATATTCGAAGTCCCTGTAAAGTTTCACTCGCGTTTATACTCGCATTTGCGAGCATTGAGATCAAGGCAGCAAAGATGGCTTTAGCGGTCAATGAAAGCAAAGCAAAATATATACTGTCTACAAAAAAGGACACCCAACATCGGCGTCTTCGACAGAACGCCACAATTGACAGATATACTTTTGAGGTAGTAAAGGACTGTGTCTACCTAGACTCTACGGTGTGCTCCGCAAATGACACCAGTGCGGAGATCACACGAAGAACCTAGAGCCAGCGAGATTAACTGGTCGAACAACTAACTGGGAAGGCTTTAGGAACGAAATTGAAGATAATGTTGAACTAAGCGTTCCACTTACGACACCCTATGAACTTGAGGTTGAAGTTGATTGCTTCGTTGAGATCGTACAGCTCGCCTCTTGGAATAATACTCCTAATCCAAGGAAAACGCCGGACAGATACGGTTTGCGATATCCTCCGGAAATAAAAGAATTGGTCAAGGAAAAAAGAAAAGCGCGTAAAAAATGGCAACAGAGTCGTGTTCCGCAACATAAAGCACACTTGAATCGTCTGTGCAATTTGTTGAAGATGACTATTAAGGATTTTAAGAATCGTGCAATAGCCTCTTACCTTGAAAGTTTAACAGCGAAAAAAGATTCCAATTAATCACTTTGGAAAGCTGTAAAAGGCACCAAAAGGCACAAAGTCCCCGCGCCGCCAATCAAATTAAATCAAAATGAATGGGCGAGGGAAGATAAAGAAAAGGCGGACGTCTTTGCGGCCCACCTGGAAGAAACATTTAAACCATACGATGGTCAAGTGGTTTACGATAACCGCAATAGGCTGGATTTACCATCTGACGATTTGACGCCCACAAGTGCAACGCTAAGGGAACTCAAACATGAGATCGAGAATCTAAAACCCAAGAAGTCTCCTGGTTATGATTTGATTACCGGAGAAATTCTCAAAGTTTTACCTAGAAAAGCATTGATTAAGCTTCTCCATATTGTAAATGCTGCACTTAGATTAAAACACGTGCCGAGCCAATGGAAAGTTGCGGAAGTCATAATGGTTTTAAAACCAGGAAAACCGCCAAATGAGGTAAAATCGTATAGACCAATTTTGCTTCTTCCAGTCATATCGAAAATTTTCGAGAGGATATTATTAAGGCGTCTCCAACCGGTTATAGAAGAAAATAATCTTATCCCTGACCACCAGTTTGGGTTCAGAAGCAAGCATTCGGCGATTGACCAGGTGTATAGAATTACTGACGTAATCGAGAAAGCATTTGAAGAAAAAAAGATTTGCTCAAGCGTATTTCTTGACGTCTCGCAAGCCTTTGATAAGGTGTGGCATGATGGCTTGATATACCGAACGAAGATGGCACTATCCTTGCTACGTTTGCCGATGACACCGCTATCCTAGCAGTAGGTAAAACAATCGAAGAAACGACTGCAAAACTGCAAAACGCACTGAATAATGTAAATGAATGGACGAGGGACTGGCGGATCGCCCTCAACGAATCTAAATCTGTTCACGTGAATTTCACTTACAAGAAAACTAATGACTTGCCAATTTTCCTAAACTCGGCCCGAATACCCTTTGCAAACGAGGCCAAATACCTGGGAATGACACTCGACGCAAGACTGAAATGGAATTCGCACGTGAAAATGAAACGAAAAGAACTCGAAATCAAATATAGAGAAATGTACTGCTTACTCGGAAAACATTCCCAGCTCAGTACTGAGAACAAACTGCTTTTATACAAACAAGTGCTAAAGCCGGTGTGGACCTACGGTATACAACTTTGGGGTTGTACCAAGAAAACAAATGCAAATATTTTACAAGCTTTTCAAAATAAAGTGCTGAGTGAAATTGTCCAAGCACCGTGGTATATTAGAAACGACGATATCCACAGGGATCTCGGAATTCCGACAATCGAAGCTGAAACTCGAAGCTTCGCGAGAAAGCATAGAAACCGACTAATCGGACATGTCAACAATACAGTCCTACAAATTTTGGAGGAGAGCAATTTATTGCGCCGACTACAAAGGACGAAACCTTTCGACTTGGCGAGATAATGATTAACCGCGTCTAGATTGCGGAATATGCAGGAACCTTCAGTGGAAAGTAACCTGCCAAACGTTTTTATTTCATGATAGAAAAATTGCTTGATAAGTTAAGACTTAGTTGCGATATCTAACAAATTTATATCGAAGGGTGGTGTTTTTTTAGTCAGTAAGAATCTGACACCACTATGAGCACGCGCTTGCTATTCTCATAGTGTTTATGGAAGATTTTTCACCTACCCTCGGAAAAAAAAACACGAAGAATAACTCTCGCTAATAGTTGTTTCTATGGACTAAGAAGCCAATTGAGTAACAAAACCCTATCTCGAACTACTAAGGTAACTCTGTGTAAAACACTAAGTATCCCAGTCCTGCTGTATGGCGCAGAGGTATGGACTTTGTCACAATTGGATGGGATGCTCTTGGTTACTTTGAGAGAAAAGTTCTTCGAATGCTCTTTGGTCCCGTCTGCATGGTGAGGTGAGGAGACGGTACAATGCCAAACTATGCGGCCTGTACAACGACATCGACTTAGCCAGAAGAGTTCACATACAGCGTCTAAGATCACTGTTCCACGTTCTAGCCAAGAAAGTCTTTGAATCCACCCCGGATGGACGGCGCAGTAGAGGACGACCTCGCGGTAGGTGACGCAAGCAACTTGTGGGGGACCTCAACCAACTTAGCGTGCGCAACTGGAGGCATCTGGCTGCAGAGGTTTGTTGGTTGAGGCCGGTCCACCCCGGACTGTAGCGCCACCTATATACCTATAGTAGTAATAATAATTATTATATTTTTATTTAGCCAACGAGCCATTATTATGGTCAAACTAGTTACTAATTAAAAACAAAAAAACCTAACCGTGATATTGTTTATACATATATGTGAGTAACAAAGTATACCTATATGTATATTCGAGATAAATCCTGATACATTACATTGCAACCGTGTATCTGGGTCCAATATTTGAGTTCCATAAACGTTCGATTCGTGTCAAGATTCGCGTACCCTCATCTAATAAGAATCCAAGTAATCTGGTAATCTGGGATATCTGGTAGCTACGATAATCGAATTTAAGATCCGACTATCCGGACATAAGACTCGAATAGGTATCATTCAAGTAATCGGTTGTCCAACTATTCGGGTGCTCGAATCTGAGATCCGTTGGCATTATAGATTCGAGTGCCCCCGTATCCGAAATCAATGAATAAAAATCCAGGAGGAAATAATTGCTAGAACTAATTTTATTTTGCTTATCAGTAAGAACATATTCGGTGCTGAAGAAGTTCAAGGAAATATTCAGAAACCTGAAAAGCAAAACTTTCGCGACTAAAAATTTATTGGGACTTCTATAAGCAGAAAGCGACTTGAAGAAATCAAAGAGTCCGATTTAAACGAAATTACTAACTTCATAAAGTCAGGTTCATAAGCCTTCATCAATATAAATTTCTTGCGTGAGATTAAAGAAATACGAGTATGTATTCTTCAAAGTAGTACCTTGTAAACAGGATGGTTAGCACCAGGTCAGAAAACCCGTCTGGAATGTGCGCTCTCGGATAGCGGATAGCCTCCGAAGAGATGGTTAGTTCTTTCTTTTTATCGTCTAAGTACGCGTGCGATAAGTCATCCAGACGCGATGCACTCATGTGCAATCACTAATGTGTTTTGGGTAAGTAAATCATTCTGTCTCTATTTTTATCGTGTAAAACGGCATACTACACATTATTTTATCATATATAGGGATGCATATTATAGATTTATATGTATATAGTTAATAATAGTAATAATAAAGTTTGTATTTATAATTTTCAAACACTGTATGTTTTAAAAGGCCGCTTCTCTAATATTTAATTTTATTTTAGGTTTTACCACCATTAATGCAAAGTAGCGGTTTATTTTATTACAAATTCTATGGAATTCTTTTTTAAGTACTTTTTAATGCATTAAACTTGCAAAAAAGCCCTTAATAGGTACTAAACCTTTGCGAAATATTTTAGAATCAAAAGCTTGTATCGATTGGATTTCTTTGCCTTTGTGGTACTTCGGTATTCTGATATCGTTTCATTGCTCGTAGAAGTTTAAAAAAACTAGGGTTACGCAATGGGTATTGTCCGTTATTGTGAATAAAACAGCCTCGGTATTATTTACATATAAGAGTAAACACGTTTTAATGATTCCACTTAGAAGTGTTTATGTCGTAACTCTTCAATTTCCAACTGATGTAAAATATCTTCAAATTATCCCGGGGGAAAATATAAATAGAACAGGTCCTCAGAATATTCTTCGAAATTGATTTAATAATATGAGGTTATAGTCCGGGTGTATTGAAGCATTGTTTCCATAAATTATGTACTTTGGACTTCGATGTCAAGGGGGGGATTCAGCTCTCTCACTATTTGAAACATGATATTTTAAGGCGTTTTTGATGATCAACGAACAATATTTATGTTCATAAATAACAAAAACATGGTCTATAAAACGTGTTAGAGTGATAGAGGTCTGCAGATCAAACATATGCCCGGGCAGAATATTCTAGTGGAAATTAGGTCGTATGACTCGAGGTTGCATAACTCATTTTCAGAAATTCTATGTTTAAGGACGAGCGAAACGAGCAGAAATTGTAAGCAGATCTGAATGAACTTTGACTATGTGCATTGTAATACACATGTAATACATAATAATTTTAATACATAATTAATGACACTTAATAGCCAGAACCATAAAACATAGTCATAGCTTTGTATTATAGTTTTGTAACACTATAAATTACAATTAAATTCCTTCACTTTTATTCCACATTGGATTGCATTGTATGAATGAGACTGAACCGCGGATCACTAAATCGAGTAAAATCGGAGCTTCACTAAGAATATTTTTACAACATGAACACTTCTTTCAAAACACAAAACTTACGAAATGCTGTTAATCCGACAGGGAAATGTGAATCCGTCGGAAATCCGAATGCCGACTTTCCGTTCAAACTATCCGACATAAACGGCAAATGCGTCGATGTAGGAGTCATTGTATTGAAACCATTTGCGTGTTCCGTGGGATAACTGCTATATATTGAATTGTTATCACAATGCCTACAAAAAACATGCGTATATTTATTTATTTATAAGCACTACAAACATTCTGAAAAAAAAAACGAACCTTTCATCATTTACAATGTCGGGTGACGAGCTGGTATCACTTTGATATGATGTATCACATTTCTGACTAATTGTCTTATAGTTCAACTCATTAGAAGAGAGATTATTTTTTGTTCTATCCTCCTGTTGAGGTTTCACATTATCAGCGTCATTTTTAGCAGCAGGTGTAGTCTCACGGTGACCGTAGAGTCGTTCGAAAAATTGTCGCGGCGATGAAGGTCTATGTGTGAGCACAACGGATGAAGTTTTCGTAAGGGAACTCGGCGATACTCTTTGGAAACCTCTATTGACCGGATGCATTTTATAAAATGTACAAAATTTAGAGGCAATATATTAAATATAAACGTTCACGTTCAACGACCGCTTGTAAGGAACTGACCACTGGCGAGTCCTTTCCGCCTTTCAATGATGAGAAGGAAGTATTCTCAACTCATCACCTGACCGATATACCATGCAGTCGATAAAACACCTTTACAGTGCAAGGAGCGACGAGAGAAAATTTGCTTCCTGACATCCGTTTCATAATCTTCCTGTTTTACGCTTATATTTGTGTATCCGTATGATTAACCGCCACAGACATCAGCTAAGACACCAGGCGTACGCAATCTGTATTAAATTACCACCCGAACAACACCCTACTGGATAGTATCATCACACTATCGACATCATGAGCGACACTCTATCATTGACACAGGTACAGCGGCAGGTGGTTTGAGCAGTAGAGAGAGTGATGATAATTCCTGTGACAAGTGGCACGTCGCTCATTGGCTAGACTGGTCAACCCTTATCCTTTCGCATAAGAAGGAAGTATTATAAACTCCTCCTTAATCGCAATTAATCATTTTGCAGGAGTAAATCGGAGGAATTGCAGACCAAAAAAAAGGTTATTCTCAGTCATTTGTAATATTGCGATGGGATTGGTTAAACTTGAGGTAATTATCCTTTATTATCAAATTTGATGCGGGTGGGGTAGGAGTAATTCACATAATTATTTTGTTGAGGAGGGCGCATGGCTCCGCCTTTGCGCAAGGACATTTTCTTCCATTGCTGTAATGCAGGATTGCGATCTGTTCACAATAGACACATATTTTCTTAAAACAAAATGAATAATATTTTTGGGACAGGGCTCCTCATCGTTTGTGGAGCAAGGTCAAACCGTCATAATTCCATTTTTTTTGTACAGAAGAATAAAAATACGTTTTCTACGATTTACGATTAGTATGAGAATTGTTGCGTTTTAATGAAATTTAAAGACTTTACAGTCGATTTTTGATGGGAAATTGTAAATTTTTTAATTTCAAAAATATAAAGATAATTAAAATTGCATGCCAATTAAAGTTTGCTTAATACTTATCCAGTCATAAGAATTTTTAGTACCTACTTATTATTTTTACACAGCGTTGGAGAATATTTTCTTTCAATGCAAGGATGCAAGGAATATTGTCGAGAGCCTCATGGTCTGCGATATCTGTTAACTTCAGTATGTAGTGCTATTGTTTTCATGCTAATTTCAACCCTTCTCAGATGTTGATAAGATTGTATTTAAAATATGGTGCGTGGTATAAAATTCATTGTCGAAAACCGCTTTGTTGTATAAATATGTTGACCAAATCTGCTGTTACAATAAAGATTTGGGTATACATGCCTAGTTTTCTAAGCTTTGCCTTTAGACAGATTTAGTAAATAAATTCCCATCAATGCAGTCATCCGATGTGAGCCAATATAATCTTAGTCTACTCCAAAAAACAAGGCGATACGCTAAATGCAATTTTTCAACGTTGTTCTTGAAAGGATTGTACGAAATTCAAAAGCGGATAAGTGATCTTTGGTTCCGCCTGCTTATAGATGATATGTAAAAAGAAGGTACAGTTGGTTGGTTGAGCCTAAGGGCTCGGTTTGCAAGCGTTTAAGCTTGCTCTTTAATATTGGAGGTATGATATCCAGTATACAGTAGGTGTAGTGATCCAGTTACACTAATGCAGGTTGCCACTTGGGTTTTAGATAAGTTCGGAATATGACTCTTCAACCGAAGATTGTACAATATGCTATTGTACCAGAATGAGCTTCAATAGCTTTTTTGTTTTTTTGTAAAACGTAACGCTATTAAAAAAAAAATAAATTTCAACATGGAGTTTATAAAAACCGTATGCTTAGTTCAGTAAGCAGCAACGACCTTAATTCCAATTATGGCACTGATAAACTAATTTCGTGTATTTCGATGGCCGCAAGGTCATTTCAATCGACGGGAAGGCGGATGAGGAAAGACCCTTGGTACGACACAGAGTGCGAAGCGGTTAGGAAGAAATCGTTTGCATTCTTACGACTTGTAAGAAATTCAAATTCAAACTTTGCAAAATCTATGTATCAAGAAACAGACAGACTATACAAAAGTATCTGCAAGAAAAAACAGAAAGCGTACTCAGAGCTCCTGATACGAATACTAGCCGATGTCAGAGATAGTAACTCCTTTTGCAAATTAGTTCGTTCTCTTAATGGTGCAAATTTTGCTAGAAACATTAAAATTGAAACAAACATGCTAGCTGAGCATTTTAAAAAATTGCTTAACCCCTCGGCTCGCTTAAACCAATTGCAATAAGCCCTTCCATACTTGGAACATATCCAACTTGACCGTACAATTACAGTACAAGAAGCCATCAAGGTCATCCATAGATGCAGCCTGAACAAGGCGCCTGGGGATGATCGTGTTCCATATGAATTTTTTAAATATGCCACTGAAGATTTTATGGGAAAACTTACGGAAACATATAATTTCATATTTACCTCGGGTGAAGTGCCAGACAGTTTTCGAAAAAATATAATATTCCCCTTGTTCAAGAAAGGGGATGTTAACGACCCAAATAATTATCGCGGCATTTCATTCATGAACTCTGTCATGAAAATATTCACGGGTGTCATCCTTGATCGTTTAACAGAGTGGATACAGCAAAACAACCTGCTTTCGGAGTTTCAAGCTGGTTTCAGAAGGAAATACTCAACTGTGGATAACATATTTTCATTAACAACTATCGTAAAATCATATCTGTCTAGGGGAAAGAAGTTATACGCATTCTTCGTGGATTTCAAGGCGGCTTTCGACTCTATCGATAGGAATGCCCTCTTCTACAAGCTGAGCAACCTGGGAATGTCAACAAAGATGCTCAAAGTAATCCAAAGCCTTTATGATGAAAACAAGACCTCAGTCTGGGATGTAAATGAAGGATCCTCGTGGTTTCAGACGAAAACGGAAGTTAAGCAAGGCTGCCTACTTAGTCCTCTACTTTTCTCGCTCTTTTTAGATGACCTTACAACATACTTACCAGGTGGGATCATGTTCGTCGGTCTGATCATCAAAATGCTCCTGTATGCGGATGACATCGTTATACTGGCGGAGACCCCACACATGTTGCAAATGATGATACACAGATTGCAGCAGTATTGCTGTTTGTGGAATCTTAAAGTTAATACGAGCAAATCCAAAATAATGGTTTTTCGAAACGGGACAGGGAGATATGCAAGAGATGAAAAGTGGACCTGGGAAAGCGAGGAACAGGAGATAGTAAAGGAATATAGGTGTCTTGAAGTCATCATCACACCAAAGCTATCACACCAAAACATCTTCAAGAGAAACTGAAGGAAGCCAAAACGGCCATCAACTGCAATTGGAGAGGAATCTTGGTAAAAGAAAAATGTAGCCACTAGTGCCAAATATAAACTTTTTGAGGCGGTAATGAGGTCAATAATGTGTTATGCGGCTCAGGTATGGGGATTTCTTCAGTATGAAGAGGTGGAGAAGTTGCTGAGGTACTTCGTCAAAAAAATATTCAGATTACCAGAAAACACCCCTACTTATATGTTACACCTAGAAACTGGGATCCGTCCGTTATACATATTTACCCTTAGGATGCACTTCAGCTACGTGGAAAAAATAATGTCACTCCCAAGTCACCGACTTCCCCATATGATTACAAAGCACCTTCTTCAGCGAAAACTACAGTTCTTCGAGGAATGGTCAAGGCTGGCTTTTCAACATAATGTACTGTTCAGGCTTGAGGAAGGAGGCGCGGAGTCTTGGAAAAATTATTTCCAAACTATTCTGGGCGAAATCGAAAAGACTAGCTTCCAAAAGTTTACAGACAGAGCACAGCAAAGTGAGTCTAGAAACATGTATCGTATACTCCAACATAAACTCGGAGTAAAAAACTACTTCAACGACCGTTACACTCTAGATACTATCTCTTGGATTTTCAAAGTCAGGGGAGAGCTTTTGCATCTAAACTATGTCCCACATGGCCCTGAGCGAAACACAGAGTGTAGTTTATGCAATCTCAGGGAGAAAGAAAACGTACAGCACTTTGTTGGGATCTGTCCCATTTTGGGTGAGATAAGGCGAGTTCATTGGGGTAAATTCACTCTATCTACAATACAAGCGAAACCGTAGACGCACTAAATGGCCAGGACTGGGCGGTTCTGTATAGCTATTTAAAGTCCGCTCTGCGATATCGTCAACAAATTATTAATGAAGCATTTTAAATTCTATTGAAATTAATTAACTACTAAGCTAAGATCTAAAACTTTCCTATTGAAACTATTAAACATACATTGTGTTCTTTCTTTTTTTTTAATTTTTTTTATTTTATTACTACGAGTACTTATGTATTAAACTGATAGTAAACTCTTTCTTTCTCTGGCTGACGGCAAAAGCCAATGCTATAATTTGTGAAATTGTAAATCTAGTAAAATGAAGTATTAATAAAATTACATTACTACATTACATTACTACATAAAAACATGAGTAACGATTTTGCCTATAGCTGCAGAGTGACATTTTGCAATTTTAAGAAACTTAGCATAAATCATGGGTACCCCTATTGTCATTAAATCGAAATATAACAGAACAAGCAATTAATTAAAAATTCAACAATTAAACAAAAACTAAATGAACTACACATTTTTTACATTAACTAAAACACTCAGCCAGCCCCAGACATTTTTTTAAATATTGACAAAGACATTTAGTTCAGTTCGAAATCGAGGTAAACATAAGTAATACAATTATCCTCATTCTCTCCTTTTTATAACCCTATACCATATGGTATATTAATATTGATATCTGGGTCTTAACATAGAAAACAAGCCAATAGATACACGGCTTTAACATGTAGTAATCTTCAATATGTGTGTTCTTTGCATGGACAATTTCATCCTACACACAAATATTTAATTAAAATATAAGTCAGTATACCTCTTAACAATAAAAATATCCAACCGCCCATTTGTTTATTTTGAGTTACATACATGTTTATGTGCCACTAATGTATGTATACAATCATACAACAATCATAACACTCACAAAATACAGTGGACTGTTAACAGCTTCCTCCCACACAAATCTCCAGGACTCGATGCGATAACACCAGTGGAGCTGCAAAGCTTGCATTTTGAACTCCCTGGTTTCACGTGATATTTAATAGCTGCCTCAAATTCAGTTATACTCCCTCCTCATGGGAAAAGGTTAAATTAGTTTTCATTCCGAAATGCGGTAAAGCCTCACACCACAATCCAAAAGATTTCATGCTAATCAGTCTTTCCTCCTTCCTAAAGACTTTAGAAAGGTAAGTTAACAATAACATTCGTACGAAAACAAAGGTACATACTTTATCGAACTCGCAGCATGTGTATCGCAAGGGATTCTCGGTGAAGACAGCACTACACTCTCCAGTAGGCACCATTGAAAAGTCCTTTACTGTACAGGAGTATACAATGTATCTTCCCTGATATAGAAGGCGCGTTTAACAACGTCAATGCAGAGTCCATTATAAGCGCGCTGGAGGTATATAGCTGCCTTCGTACCTGGATAGAACAAATGCTTAAAAGCATACTTATTCTGTCCGAGCTAGTGTGTTACACAACCAAAAGTCAACGCACTGAGGTACACCCCAGGGGGTTTTTCGAACAATTTATAATTATCACTTATACTAAAAATTTAATGCAAGATGTAATCATGTAAGAAACAATCGCGTGTAGGTGTCAGTTTTCATGAAAAACGCCAGTTTAAACCCTCATTAGCGACCATTTTAGTCAACCTAAGTTTAAACTCTTGGTTGGGTTTAAGCCAGCATTGAAAAACAGATTTTTTCAAAATTGTATATCGTCGGCTTAGTGCAAAAACTCACTAAGTACATTTTCGCCATTTTTCAGTTTAAAGCACCTAAGTGCTTGTTTTAATGTTATTCAGCCATGCAAAAACTCTGCATGTGCACAAGTGCATCAGATGAGATAATAATCATTTGAAAACAAAAAAAAAATCTTTGAAAATGTTTTAATAAACATTTTTTTACTTCACCGCCAATTTGAATTGTGAATAACCAAATATTGAGCAAATGTACTTAATGACTTTTTGCACTAAGCCGACGATATATCTATATACCTATATGTATAAAAATTGCTTGTTCATATGTACGCTAAGATCTCAAAAACGAACTATCCGATTGACCTGAAACTTGCACAATATATTTGCTATCAAATGAGTAGTGCACGAAAATCAAAAGTTTTCAGGTTTTCTGATAGATGGCGCTGAAAAGCAATACATATCTCAAAAACCAACCATCCGATTGAGCTGAAACTTACACAACATATTTGTTATGAATTGAGAAGTGCACGTAAATCAAAAGTTTTTAAGTTTTCCGATAGATGGCGCTGAAATCTCAAGCTAAAAAATGTACGATCCGATTGAACACAAATGTTTGCAAATTTATTTCTTGGGAGGAGCGGATGATGTCGCACAAGCTCAACAGCGCGAAATATTCAATCCAGGCGCCGAACATCGGATAATCGCCGAACTGCAAAATTTGTTTCATGACCACAATGAATTAGTTCGATTTATTGATTGCACTGCAATATCCGGTAATCTCCTGGCAAGGTGAAGACGGATATCACTTTAACATCAAACAAGTCAATCAATCTACCAGTGACAGAAATAATTATAAACATACTTTAAATATAATTATTTTTTCATTCGATTCGATTTAAAATAATTTTTTTTTTTTTTTTTCGAGGGTAGGTGAAAATCTTCCATAGACACTATGAGAATAGTCTCGAAAGGTTTCGTCCTTTGTAGTCGGCGCAATAAATTGCTCTCATCCAAAATTTGTAGGACTGTATTGTTGACATGTCCGATTAGTCGATTTCTATGCTTTCTCGCGAAGCTTCTAATTTCAGCTTCGATTGTCGGAATTCCGAGATCCCTGTGGATATGGTCGCTTCTAATATACCACGGTGCTTGGACAATTTCTCTTAGCACTTTATTTTGAAAAGTTGGTAAAATATTGGTATTTATTTTCTTGGTACAACCCCAAAGTTGTATACCGTACGTCCACACCAGCTTTAGCACTTACTTGTATAAAAGCAGTTTGTTCTCAATACTGAGCTGGGAATGTTTTCCGAGTAAGCAGTACATTTCTCTATATTTGATTTCGAGTTTTTTACGTTTCATTTTCATTCCATTTCAGCCTTGCGTCGAGTGTCATTCCCAGGTATTTGGCTTCGATTGCAAAAGGTGTTCGGACCGAGTTTAGGAAAATTGGCAAGTCATTAGTTTTCTTGTAAGTGAAATTCACGTGAATAGATTTAGATTCGTTGAGGGCGATCCGCCAGTCCCTCGCCCATTCATTTACATTATTTAGTGCGTTTTGCAGTTTTGCAGTCGTTTCTTCGATTGTTTTGCCTACTGCTCGGATAGCGGTGTCATCGGCAAACGTAGCAAGGCTAGTGCCATCTTCGTTCGGTATATCACTAGTATATAACAAATAGAGAAGCGGCACAAGAACGCTTCCTTGCGGTACGCCGGCCGAAATTACTTTGAGCTTGGAGTATTCGATTCCATGTCTAACACGAAATAGTCTATTCCCGAGATATGAGATTAAAAATAATGAAAACATCATTTTTGTTTTTGCGCCGCGGATACGAGAAAAAGAGAAAATAAACGAAAAAAGTGAGTATTTCAACCAAGCGTCAATATTAACACAATTATTTCGCAGGAAATGACAACCAAAACTGCAGTGGTATTTCTCACGCTACAAGTGAAATATTAACCATACGATAGCACAAATAAAGAATTTTAGTTTACTAAACGTTAAATAAAAAAACATCCCAAGAAGTATTTTATAAAACTTATTTAAAATATTCTTCAATTACATTGATTATAGCTGTTAAAAAGCAGAAAACTTATAGAGGTGGTGCAAGAGTCATCCGGGCTGGTCAAACGTAGTGCATGCGATCATATGAAAACACAAGTGTTTTCACTCAGCTAAGGCCTACCAACTCCTACTCTCAACCTCCACGCGGTGACAGCTGGGTGCGTAGTACCTTAATCCAAGAAATGGGTAACCAGCCCCGTTTGGTGGATTCTTGGCGGCAGCAGATGAGAGAGGGGGGAAGAGTGCTTTCTCACTAGACCACTTCTTCCTGTTCCAGGCGGCAGCGGAAGAATTCCCTAGACGGAGTCAACGGTGGCGTCTATAGTTCCAGTTAGGTTGAACTTAGTGAATACCTTGCGCGAGCTGCTTCGACGTATTCGGATCACAGGTCGGTAAGGAATTTCCAGGAATTGGTCAGGACCTTGGAATAGAGATGGTGGCGGAGGAGCCCTTAATGGGCCAACGGCAGCGCTCATACTCCTGTAGTGGACTACTGGCACCGGTGTACCCGCCCCCTCGTCCTAGGGGAATAATTAAGGAACTGGCACTCCAGATTGGGGGTTGTGCCGTCGGGGTAACTTCCCTACCATGTAAAAAGCCTATGGTTCCGAAACAACCAAAAGCCTCGGATAAGGACGACTCAACTGATGACGACCCCAGCAAACGAAATAAGGACAACGACCTTCGGATCTGTACGTGAAATGTTCTGTCTCTTTACAGACCACGTGCATCCAAACAACTAGCAGAGGCCCTAGACTGCTATAAAGCAGATATTACCGCCACCCAGGAAGTGCGATGGGATGGGCCGGGCAAGAAGAGGATGAAAAACTGTGGCATCTACTACGGTGATTGCTACAAAGGCAACAGGCAACGCTTATTCGGATGCGGATTTGTCATACGCGGCAGACTTGGGCAAGAAGTCTTAAGCTTCCGACACGTGAGCGAGCGTATTATGTATGACTATCCAGATCAAGGCTAAATTCGCTAACATAAGCCTAATATGTGTTCATGCCCCCACGACGAAAAGCATTCTGCCACCAAAGAGTGTTTCTACGAGCTCCTCGACAAAACATACGAGGTCGAAACATGTCCTTAATACGACGTTAAAATCGTATTGGGCGATTTTAACGTAAAAATAGGAAAGAAGGACGTCTTTGATAGGGCAGTCGGTAAGCATAGCCTACACGATACCACTCCTGATAACGGACTTAGGTTAATTGATTTCGCTGTGGAGCGAAATGTCACCATAGCAAGCACATGGTTTCCTCATCTCGATATTCATAAGCAGACATGGCGGTCCAATGATCATGTAACGATCAACCAAGTTGATCATATTGCGATCGACGCAAGACATGCCTCCAGTATTCTGGATGTCCGGACCTTCCGAGCGGCCAATACAGACTCGCATCATTACCTTGTTGTAGCCAAGGTACGAATGCGGATATCCTAAACTGAGCAACAAAGAAGAATCACTTTGAGAAAATTTAACGTCGAAAAGTTACAATCGCAAGAGACCGTCAGACTCTTCGCTGAACGCGTATCCCGAAATCTCTCAATCACCCTTATGCTGCCACCATCAAGTGCCGAAGACCAGTGGCAACGCTGCCAACATGCCATCGGAAACGCCGTGACTGATGTGCTGGGTCTCACTCGCCTACCACCGCGAAACCCCTGGTTTGACGAAGAATGCCGGGGAGTGCATGCAGCAAAACAAGAGGCATACAAAGCGGCGTTGCAAAGGAAGACGAGAGCTGCTCGTGAGCTCTACGAGCAAATGAGACGGGAAGAACATCGGCTTCTCCAAAAGAAGAAGAAAGAGCATGAGAAGCGCGCGTTTGAGAATATCGAGAGTTTATACTCCAGGAACAATGTATGGAAGTTTTACCAAAAGGTAAAAAGAACGTGTCAGAGAAGTAATACCCGTACAGAAACCTGTAGAGATGAAAATGGAAACCTCGTAGTAGAATCACAGTCGGTGCTGAGAATATGGAAGAACTACTTCTGCAGACTGTATAACGGCGACGAAGACCAACATCCCGCTGTCAGGCAGAATGAACCATTCAACACAGACGATGATACTCAAAATTTCCGTCCACCTGACTAAAACGAATTGAGGATAGCAATATCCAAGCTAAAATCCAACCATCTCTAAGATTGGGTCAGACGAGTGTATGCCTGACGAATGGAATCTCAGCATCGTTTGCCCGATCCACAAGAAAGGAGACCCCGTCAACTGCGCCAATTATAGAGGCATCAGTCTCCTCAACATCGCATGCAAGATCTTTCTGCGATATTGTGTGAACGCCTGAAACCTTTTATGAACAGCCTGATTGGACCCTATCAATGCGGTTTCAGGCCAGGAAAGTCCACTATCGATCAAATCTTCACACTTCGGCAGATCCTGGAGAAAACCCAAGAATTCCAAATCAATACACACCAACTTCTTATCAATTTCAAGGCCGCCTATGGCAGCATCTTAGAGTGAATCCTACCAAAACCACTGTAATACTTTCGTCAAGAGGCTAAGATCCGACGATTGAATTTATTCTAACATATCGAGCAAATGAAAACAATGATGCAGTGAAGGGCTCTAAATTTGAGTCCAGATCGTGGATGCATCCCATTTTCCCTTTCAAAACAAGACGGACATGTTGGGTCTTCGATAATACGCACAATGTGTTATGTATTATTCACAAGATCCACAAGAAAGGAGACCTCCTCAACAGCGCCATTTATAGAGGCATCAGTCTCCTCAACATTGCATATAAGATCTTTTCTGGAATATTATTTGAACGCCTGAAACCTTTTATCAACACCCTGATTGGACCCTATCAGTGCGGTTACAGGCCAGTAAAGTCCACCATCGATCAAATCTTCACAGTTCGGCAGATCCTGCAGAAAACCTTAGAACTCCAAATCGATACTCACCATCTCTTTATCGATTTCAAGGCCGCCTGTGACAGCATCTATAGAGAAGAGCTTTATAGAGCCATATCTAGTTTTGAAATTCCAGCCAAACTTGATCGTCTGTGCAGGATGACGATGGAGAACGCTCGCTGCTCCATCAAGGACGGTAATGACCTCACTGAGAGCTTTGATGTCAAAAAAGTTTTTCGACAAGGTGACGCGCTGTCATGTGACTTCTTTAATATTGTACTTGAACGAATTGTGCGGAACTAACAAGTCAACACGAGAGGCACAATCTATCACAAGTCTATACAACTGCTTGCATACGCCGACGATATTGACATTATTGAAAGAACTCAGCGGGTTGTCACCGGTGCGTTTGCAAGCATTGATGCGGAAGCGGCCAAAATGGGTTTAGCGGTAAACGAGGGCAAAACCAAGTATATGCTGTCAACAAGAAGGGACAGCCACAACCGACGAATTGGAAAGAACGTCACAGTGGGCAGCTATAACTTTGAGGTAGTAAGGGACTTTGTCTACCTTGGCTCTGCTATAAACTCTAAAAACAACATCAGCGCAGAAATCAAGCGAAGAATAACTCTTGCCAATCGCTGTTTTTTTGGGCTTATAAGACAATTCAACAGCAAAGCCCTCTCTCGAACAACTAAGGAGACTCTGTATAAGACCCTGATCATCCCAGTTTTGCTTTACGGCGCTGAAACATGGACTTTATTGAAAGAGGATGAAGATATCCTTGGTCGCTTCGAGAGAAAAATTCTTCGTAAGATTTTCGGTCCCTTTTGCGTTGACGGGTTTTGGAGGAGAAGATTCAATAACGAACTATACGAGCTATACAGCGACATCGACCTAGTCAAAAAACTGCGTATTGGACGTCTGAGATGGCTAGGACATGTAGAGCGAATGGGCACCAACGCTCCGGCCCGCAGAGTCTTCGAATCTAACCCCGAGGGACGACGCAGTAGAGGACCTCCTCGCTGTACGTGGCGCGCACAAGTTCAAAGTGACCTCGACCAACATGGAGTGCGCAACTGGAGGCAATTAGCTAAAGACCGAGCTAAATGGAGAGGCTTGTTGGTTGAGGCCCAGGTTCACCACCTAAGTAAGTAAGTAAGTAAGAGTCATCCGATTTTGTTAGCTTTGGTTTTAAATAAAATAAATTGAATTTTTGAAACTTTTATTGTGACTTATAAGTTTTATGCCATCACAGATCCGGCTAATGACCGCCATTCGAATTCTTATAAATGTGAGCTCTTTTTATTGCATTTTCCATGGAATCCTGATTTTTCTGACTTATTAACATTAGCCAATGTCTCTTTCCATTTATCCTGTGTGGTGCCAGTCTGGTTGAACTGTGCAGCGAGATGTCAAATAGTGTGTGGAGCAGACGCTGAACAGTCTAGATTCATATTTTGTTAAGACCACCGGCGAATTATTACGTAAAAACATTTTCAGAACTTCTCCTCGTTTTTTAGGGGTATAGCTAGAGTGACCATATCGCACCTTTGTGACAAAACTGTAGTACCGAACTCAAAAGTCACGATCTTCCTGATTTTGACAAAATACAATCCTAAAAACAATACTCCATCAAGCCTCGTATTAATCTAGCTTTATTATTTCCCCTGTAGTTAGTGCTTAAGTCATTGTAGGTGATTGATTGTCAGCTATATACATTTCAGCAAAAGTATTGTAAAATACGTGACAAAGAGTTTTTTGCGTTTTTCTCAAGCTAATGGCTAAACCACATTATAGCGTTAGGTTATTTTGACTTTAATTTGTTTTTTAGTGGCGTCTTAGAAAGTTACGATATTACCTGTAAAAAAGCGGGACCAGAGAATTTGCAAAACGAAATATCGCTTCAAAGTGGGCGCCCTTTGGGAGCCTAGGAATATGACAATATAAGTTCTCTTTCACTGGTGGAGGAATTGAAATCATTTCCTCGTTAGATTCTTTCTCATTTAACTGGTGTAAATAAAAAGGATACGTATTGCTTAACTCTCTCTATAGCACTTATTTATTTTGTTGACATATTTTTATTTTGCAAATATGGTTTAAGCATTTAATTTTTATTTCTCGGAGTTCCACAACTCCCTCGCGTGTTTATTTTAGGATGAATCTCCACCTCGGAGTAAGTTTTTCCGTTTAAATATGTACAAGTATCTAAAAAAAAAAAAGTTGAGCGAACATCGCCCAGTTATTCGTTAGTTGAATGTAAGTTTGGGAAAACAGCAGTGAATTGTCAAACTCGCGGGGAAGTAGAGAATAGCTTTACTTGGGCATTGTGGTGTTTACGATGTCTACGATCTAAAGCGGACACAACGCCTGAGGCGCAAACGCGATATTGTGAATTATTGCTGGAACACAAATTAAATAGCATCAGTATGCGACTTCATTGTGGACGCATTTTTGAGAGGCATGCGACACGCGACGCGATTAACATACGAACGCGAAATACGACAGCGGCACCATTGTGTTCCAGCAGTTAGGTACAAAACAAAGTAGCGATTTCATTTCGGCTTTAGTTCCGTTACGTTCCATCTGCTTTGAGTGCGTTTTGAAATGGAATTGCCGGAGGAATTTGTTTTTTTTACACTTTTTTATCTTTCCTCCATAGCTGTAATGTACCGAAATTTTTAATTTTAATTTTAATTTTTTTTTTTAATTTTTAATTTAATTTTATTATCAACAAAGTACAAGCCTTCTTAGATAGAATTACAATGAGTTTAAAAAGAACAATTGAAATAGTAAATTTAAGAATAAAACAACAAAACAGGTAGAAAATAAAAAATAAAATAAAATGAAGATAAAAAATTTATTAAAATTATGACCGGGTAAGAGCATTCATAACGTTTCTTTTTATAATATTGACCGAAGAATTAAAGTCGAAGAAATGAGCATTTTCATTATACAACTTCATAGGCCCATTTATTGATAAAGAAAGGCCGTAATTAGTTCGCGAGAGAGTTATACTAAAAAATCGTTGATTTCTTAAGCCAGCAGCTGGAATATTTATATTTAAAAGACTTAAAATCTCAGGGGAATTAATCTCACCAATAAGTAGCTTATGAAGAAAAATTGTTATAGCCACCACTCTTCTAATTTCAAGCGGTTCTAACCTAATCAGCTTAAGTCTCGATCTCAAAAATCTTTTTTGGGTGGCTTCAATTTTTAAGATATGTACCTACATTGTAATAAGGATACCAAACAATTGACGCATATTCCAAATTGGACCTAACAAACGATACATATAACATTTTAATTACGTACGACTTGGTAAATTCACCAGCATAGCGTCTTATCATTTATTTGGAAGCTGTGCGTGTTTTTTCCGGATGCAAACAATTTAAAGTCATCCGCAAACATTAAAATATCACATTGAGGTTTAAATTTAACAATATCATTTACAAATAGGACGAAGAGGAGTGGACCAATGTGGCTTCCTTGCGACACACCAGAAGTAACTAAAATTTTATTTGAAATTGTATTACGGAAGTTTACAAATTGGTATCTATTACATAAATATGATGACAACCAATTAACAAAGGAAATTGGAAAACCCAGAAGATTAAGCTTGAAAAGCAATAGACTATGATCTACACGGTCGAATGCTTTACTAAAGTCTGTGTAAACGGTATCTACTTGGTTACCTTTACTTATTTCAGAGACAACAAAATTTGTAAATGAGATTAGGTTTGTTACAGTCGAGCGCTGTTTTACAAATCCATGCTGATTATTACAAATCAATAACTTACAAAAAAAGCTAAGGCTTTCGGTAACTAATTTGTCAAATAATTTAAGAATTACAGATTGTTTACATATGCCACGGTAGTTTTCAATTTTGTTTCTCCTACCAGACTTAAATATGGGTATTATAAAAGATTTTTTCCAAATAGATGGGAATGTAGATGACTTTAATGACAAATTAAAGATGTGACAGAGAATTTTGTGTAAGGGTTGTGCACAATTCTTTAGAAAAGCAGAGGGTAAACCGTCAGGTCCGGGATTTAAGTTTGATTCCAATTCCAACAAACACTTCAATGTGCTATCCTCGCAAATTTCAATATTATTGAAAATAGGACACTCAGATTCCTGAAGATAACTAAAAAATTCTTCATCAATGTTTGACACTTTATTCGCGTACACAGATTGGAAAAAATATCCGAAGTTGTTGCATATAGTTATCGATGAGTCGAACGACTGATCCTTGTAAGAAAGAGAGGTCGGATAACCGTCGGATTTATTTTTAGTATTAATGAAATTCCAGAAATAATTAGGCTTAGATTTAATATTAGTCTCAATATTTTTGATATAAATGAGGTAGGCATGATACAGAGACGTCTTAAATTCAGACTTAAGTTTAAGGTACGATAAGTAGTCCTCATTCGCTAAACTTTTACGCCATCTTCTATGCGCTCTATTCTTTTGAGTTTTTAAAAAACGAGTAAACTCATTATCCCAAGGGCAAGAACTGACCGAAGAGTTTCGAACGCGAACTACAGGCACATATTTAAAAATAACTTCCTTAATGACCCGATAAAATTCAGAACATAAATGGTTAATTTGCAAGGAAAGAAAAGGATATGATGATAGAAATGAGCTGTACAGTAGGAACTTTTTTTTCGTCTGTACCGTGCACCTAAGCAATTTTTTATAATCTTCTCTCAGGAATGGCGAACCTATTACGGTGAAACAGCACCCCGAGTTATCTGCAGATGTCTGTTGATATTGTTTTTGATTAGCTGGATATTGCAATCTTCTGGAAATATACATACATGCTTCGTGGGAGTAAGTTCCAAAGTTTGCTCGTCCTATAACAAAAGGAATTTCGATAGAAAGATGCTCACGCGGTGTCTAGGTTAACGGGGAAAAGGTGTGCTCTTTCAGCTCGTCCGATAGGACATCTAAATGTTTTCAGGGATTATTGTTCGTAATTCTTAGGAGCCTACTACTCACCAACGTAGTCGATTCGATGTTAGCGCGGGGTCTTCTATTAGGCGAACTGCTCGTCTCTGGATGCTGTCTTATAAATGTAGAAAAAACATATAGAACAGTCACAATCAGCTTGGAGCAGAAGATTGTATGATATCAGATCCCTTATGACTTAATCCAGACCTATTTAAGTGAGTGTGGTTTTCTGCACTAAAAATTTTCTAGTTATATGTGTTTTCTTCGGATTTCCTGAAATAATGTATATGAAACTTAGGTTTTTTTTTAAAGAAAACGCTTGTGCTGCTACGAATCTTGAAAGCTGGTATATAAAATTTCATCATCCTTGCTCATAATTTCAGGCGCAAAACAGTGGTGACATAATGTTTATATATATATTTTAATCGACTACATGCCAAATGTAATATACCATATGGGAAGTGCTTTATTAAGAAAATCACGTTATATAAATCTTCTATATACCTTGCAAACCTTATAAACGTTTGTTTTGTGAATGATGTCATATGAGCCAAAGAACGCACAAAGAATATTGAACGCTTGTCCGCAATAGAATTGGTCACTACTGTATTTACTCAGTTCCTTTGCAGCGGTTGCATTCAGCATAATTACATCTTTTGCGTAGCATAACTCTAGGCAAAACAAAAATTATCCACCAAACGTCAAAAAAAGAATCCAATTGTTATCAACTGTCAAGAGAAATTTCAAAGACGAAGGTTAAAGATGGAAGTGAACACCTGATCCGGTAAGATTTTCCCCAAAAAAACGAATTTACCTCGGAAATAATCAATTATTACATATTTTGCAAAGCCCCCAAACCCGTTGAATGCCTACATATATCGAAAATGAACGGAAAAGTGTCGGATATTCTGCGAAGAAAGCGCCTAATTGTGTCCACAGGCGCTGACTACGTTACCAAAAAAAACGACGACAATCATCAAAACCAAAACCAGCCCAACCAGCAGCACCAGGAGGATGACATCCAGCAAACCACCACTCGAAGTGGTGACAACGACGAAGAATCTAGGTAAGCAAGCAAAGCAAACACACTCGTGTGTGGTGTGTGTTGTCCACGGGTTTTTTTTTTTGTAATTTTTTTTTCTCTTGTTGGCATACATAAGTATTGATGTGTTGTGCGTAGTGTGACCAGGGGCTCTGCAAAAATATTACATTTGTTGTAAAGTAAAATATTTACTCGTGCTGGACACCAGTGCTTTGGGGAATTAAAAATCAATTTTTATGCGATTGAAAATTAATTGAAACGATCATTTCCATGTAACTTAATCGTTAGTAGTCTGTTTTTTGGGCTGGGGAATAAAAAGACAGCTTCAAAAGAATAGAGAAGGTAGATTTATCAGAAGAGAGCTATTTTGACTATCAGGGGGTAGAGAAGAAGTGAGATCTCCGTAATGAATTGAATGAAAGAATTTGTGGCCTTTACTAAAAAAATGCAATTATTCCTTATATCTGTGGCAACAAGGCATAACAGCATAAGTATACTTATGCCGTTATTGAAATATGTTTTGTTTTTAACATTTTTTATATAATGTTCTCTCAGGAAATCTAAAGCGGTTACTGAATTAGGGGCAGGGAAATGAGAAGATAAAGACATGTTTAAATACGTTTTTTTTGGAATGTGTAAATGCACTTATGCTGTTATTCCTTTTTGCCACAGATATGGTGGTTGGGTTATCAGTTGACAACCACCACATCCACTGTTTACTCAATGGATATGGATTTTTTCTGCTAAAAGCAGATGTGATCCATATACTAGTCTGGTCAAAGACTGCAAGTGAAAGTATGTATTGCCCCTGAACAGATTGTTGTTTATTTCTTCAAGTCGATGTCGTTGTATGTACAGATCGTGGTTTGGGCTTTAACACCATATATTTATGTAGAACTAATGCCGATAGGACCATGCATAGAGCACGGCGGAAAAAGATGATATTGCGCTGAGTTTTATTTGTTGGTATATTCATTAAAGCCACCCTATTCAAATGACTTGTAAGCCAGCCGAGCCCCGGTGGTGACATTGCCTACATTGGCCAATTGAATTCTTTCTATGGAACATACAATTACCCAAAGATGCTTTATCTCAGCTCATCTCCGTAGAGCTTGAATAGTTCAATTGCTGTTGTGTAGTCTAAACTTGGCTGACATTGAGACTTCTGCTTTCTTAGTTATAGTGATGATAAATGGTCTCTTCACATTTTCAACGCCTTTCCTGCTTTCCCTTGGCTAGAAGAAAGAATCGTTCACTAGTAATTCCTTCTATAAAAATGTGGCTAACAGTGTATTTTGAGAGCCAAGCCATTCGGACTAACTATGCATTCGGTCATAATTAAGCATACCAACCGTACACATTTTATTTTATAGTAGGTGGAGTGAACAGTACGATCAGATCCAAACGTATTCATGGGTTTCATTGCGAATCATGCCTGCCTGACACCAAATTGAGCGAACTATGGAAGAAATTCCTCAATTCGGTTTGAATAAATATTCAAACAAAGTTCACGCTCAATACGACCATGTAAAGTCGTAGTGCACACCGGATAAATTTGTAGAGTGGAATGGGGAGAAAGTCCCAATGGAAAAAAAATGGGCTGAAATTTTTAAGCACATGGATACCGCGCAAGTGCCCTATTTGGATTTTTCACTTATCATCGAATTCATTTTTTGCTTGCCTGGAACGAGCGCACCAGTCGAACGTATTTTTCTTCCACCAAAAATATTTGGAAAACCGAGTCGGTCAATCTTAACATCGACACACTGAAATCAATTTTATTCGTGAAATGTAATTTAGATTACAATTGTATTGATTTCTACCATTTCCTGAAGAAACAGCCACAACTATTGAGACCTATCGCGAGCCAGGGCAAGTACATATTCAAAGAGGCTACTGGCTCCAGTAGTATTGCCTCCGGAAACGATGATGAAGCTGCTGGTATCAGTAAGATGTCAGTTGATAGCTCACAGGCTGATGACGACGAATCAGTTTTTTGAATATGGTTTCATAAGCAACATTTCATATTATTATTTACCTTTTGCTATTTATTAATTATTTTCTTCAGAATAAAAAAATTGGTACAGATTTGGTACAGATTTTTGAGTATGATTTTGGGTACAGATTTCGTGCGATCGAGAGTTGGTATGCTTAGTCATAAGTAACGTTACAGTGGAGATAAATAAAGTAAAGTGAAAGAATGAAAGATATGTTTTTAGAGGTCAAGAGTTCTTCTGTGAAGAAATGCTGTTTCACATTCGGTGGACTGAGAAGGGGGAGAAGTAATTAAAACTATGTGAGCTACATGTGCCGAGGATCCTCACCTCCTTAGGCACAATTTTAAATACGAAGGAAAGCTCTATATATGTAAGTTATATTACGGGTTTCTACGACTAGTGTTCAATACATGTCTTTGATGAAAAGTTAAAGTTTTTGACACCTTTCTATTTGTACCTAATTTGAAAGTAAACTATGAAAATTACCTTAATGTATTGGGTTGGCCAATAAATTCCCTCTGTTGCATTTTGGTGCAGTTTGGATGGGATATTTTACCTCGCCCGCCGTATTCGCCTGATCTTGCACCTTCCGATTACCATTTATTCCGGTCCCTGCAGAACTCACTTAATGGAAAAAATTTCGTCTCGCTGGAAGCTTGTAAAATCCACTTGGAGAAATTCTTTGCCAATAAAAATCAAACGTTCTACGAAAGGGGCATCATGAAATCGCCCGAAAGATGGCATAAAGTGGTAGAAAATAACGGTGCATACATAACTGATTAAAGTTTTTCCTAACAATAAATATTTAATCTTTGATTCAGCCTAAAAAAAAAACAGAGAGAACTTATTGGCAAACTCAATAATGTATTAGGTATGAGTAGGAGACCTAGCTTAACTTCTGCCACTAATATTCGATTAATTTCTTTGGATTTTGATTATTAATCACAAGACTGAACCATAAAATATTGAGGATTGATGGCATAGCGTTTTTATGTTTTTGTTTTTAATTGATAAGGGAAAATTGATAATTTGGTCATAAAAAGTCGGAGAAAATCAGAGAAAATTATTTCGAAAAAAGAAAAGACACCCCGCAATCGTGCGTATGCTGATCAACAACAAGTATGCCTATCGTGCAAAGGAAATTCAGGGCCGACAATGGACTTTTCCAACAAGATCTTTCCCCGTTTCACGTAAAAGTTACTTCGTTGAAATGAAGAATGTTGGGTTTAAAGATCTCAAATTCAGACTTATTTATCGATATAGATCATGATTTGTTTTAAAATCTTTGTGTTATGTATTTTCGAAAGTAGAGTGCGAAAGACAAATTTTTTTCAAATATTCCTCCTAGTAAACGCATATTTTTAATTTAAATTACGAGATTAGGATTCAATTTAAAAAGAATTTCAACATGCACAGCACGCCTCTTATCAACATCAGATTTTCTTAATGAAATTTCAAAATTTTTATGTTTCAGTTACATGGAATACAAAAGTATTAACATGCGTAAAATGTTTGTTTCTTATCGGTGTGTTTGGTTTTAGTCTGTTTTTAATTGTTTCCAATCCAATCAGAGTAGGCTGTTTGAGAAAAATCAAATTTAACGTACAAAAACATGCATACCGTTGCAAAGTGCCAAGATAAATAGAGTGTTATGGAGAAATATTATACATATATATTCAGTATATGTATATTAATAAATCTTGTGACATTGATCCAGATTAGTCCAAAAACTATTTTCTTTCTCATGAAGCCCCCTCAAATTATGATAACATATCTACAGTAATGACTCCTTTTAGTAGACACCCTCACCTCTCACTATTATTATTTGATTGTGCATCAGAGCCGGTGTTATGTGTTTTTCATTTTTCCAAAGTTTTTGATACCGTAAAGTATACATTTTTATGTACTCGTAATAAATTGGCAAATATGTTTGGTTTCAACTAGCTCTTAGACACTCCATGAAAACTTATCTAATTGGATTAGAAATTACTTTTCGGGCCGTTCAATCCAAGTTGTTTTGGATGGCTTCAAGTCTGCATCTCACCAAATAAATGCTGGTATCCCCCAAGGCTCTGTTTTGTCTCCAACTCTCTTTCTCGTTTTCATAAATGATCTTCTGTCTGCAACTTCTAATCCAATCCATTCCTTCGGTGATGATAACACCCTCAGTTTTTCATATTCGTTCCCAAACTCACGACCGTGCTCTTCGGTCGTGGATGAAGAACGGCAACGTATGTTAAACACATTAAATTCCGACCTCGACAGCATATTTAAATGGGGTCTAACCAATAAAGTGGAATTTAATGGCTCTAAAACTCAATTCTGTCTTCTATCATTAAAGCGAACCCCTATTTATCAGCCATTATCCATGAATAGCACTTGCATCGTTTAAACCGAAAAACTTTTCATGCTCTGTATGTGTGTCAACAACAAACTCTGTTGGAACGACCATAATATTCGAAATCACCAAGAATGCAGCGAAATGTTTAGGTTTCCTAAAGCGGTGTAAGCAATATTTTACTCTTTTGATCTGGCTTCAATTTATAAGGCGTACATTCGTTTGGTCAGATGCACCAAAAACCATATTGCACTTATTAGATAGGATACAAAATCGCGCGTTAATGCTTATAGGAGACACGAGTATTGCGAGCAATTTTGCTTCGCTCGCACATCGCCGTAATGTCTTCTGCCTTTCTCTGTTTTATCGATATTTTCACCGAAAATGCTCAAATGAAATAGCCAATAGCATTCCTACCCTTCTTCGTTTTAACCACAATACTCGCTATGCCTCGACTGTTCATCAGTTTACCCTTAAACCTATCTTTGGACATACCGTGAAATATAGAGATTCTTTTATGAACCGCACAACACGTTTGTGGAATGCTCTCCCTGAGTCTGCCTTTCCTCTCCATTATAACCTACAGACATTTAAGACCATTGTGCATTGGTGCCTCCTTTCTCCCTAACCACTGTTCCTTAATGCTCACGCTATGTATCGAAATACATTAAAAGGGTAGTCACAACCCCTTTAGCGCGAGTAAATTATATATAAAAAAAAAAATTCAGATCTTTAAAATCTTGAAATATTTCTTGTTAATCACATACATATGTACCAACAAACTTCATTCTGATACCATTGGAGATGTGCAAGGGAACATCGGTCTTGAAATCGTTTAAGCTTTTTTATTTCTTATACTCTTTACCTTATATTTGATGGGAAACAAAGATACAAAATATACATACATACAATTTGGTCGTAATATTTCAGATTTTTAAGACAAACGGTGTTAAAGTTACACGGGTTTTCCAGATTGATAGGCGAATGGAATGGTTGCATATTTAAATGTTCCATTTTTACCTTTGAGGTTCAGAACACTAAAAAGAGCTGCCAGAACTAGAAACATCATAAATTTAAAGGTAGACCTATAATAGAACTAATCCATAAACAAGTTTGGAATTATTTTCTTCGGTTTGAAAAGATTATATTTAACTTTTATACATACTGACGCATAAAAGTAAACATATTACCATGTTACACCACAGTAGAACATTTTCAAAGTGTTACAGAACAAAGAAAATAATTCCACAAAAATAACGAGCATGACCCAGCGGAAGATCCTAAAATAGCCAACGTACTAAAAGACGATTGAAAAAATTTCCACCAGTGGAATATAATTCTACTGTGGGCACACTGATTGTACACATGTACATACGTGGGGCCTGGAGGGAGCTCCATTCGGTTGGCGAAAACAAAAAAAGTAAATAATACTATCGCCGCTGAGTGTGTTATTCGAAACGCGGCACAGTATTCACGTTTATCTAAGTACATGACGACGGTCTCCACTATCGATAGTGAGTGAAATGTTTATTATTTTACCGATGTAAGCTCGTTTACCTATTTCAGTGAATAGCGGCGTACTCATTCAATTATAAAAATCAGAAAATTACAGCTGAGTATGAGGAAATTTGACCCCTAAGTGGAGGAGAAAAGTGTGAATGAAAAATTTACTCGCTGCTGACAGTATTTCGCCGTGATTACATGTATTTTGACAGCCTTACGTTTAATGTCCGAGGCTGTATCTAAGTGGGAAAAAGTGAATTTTAAGCGTTGTAATTCCCCCTTCAAAGAAAGGGAATATCCTTTGTGCAGAACGATACATATTTCTTCGAAGGGAGTTTTTTTTTTTTTTTACTCACCCGGACTAGAGTGGAGAGATTAATTTTAGTGACTTATTGGGTGTGATGAAATTTTCATTTGATCAAACGTGAATTCTCGTCTCGAGATGCAGAAGATTCAGCGGAAAAAGTAAGAACACACTTTTATTGATTGAATTTAAAGTTTGATTGAAAATCGGGTGTGGATAGTGGAGAGCATTCTTCAAAGACAAAGTGAGTGGAGAGTTTGTTGTGACATCAATGGCAGAAAACATGTACCCATCAAATGTGAATATTGCATGCCAATTCGATTGTTTTTCTATGACAAGAAAAAGATAAATACTAGAGAGAGCACGTGAGCATCACAGGGTCAAGGCCAAATTCATAAACACCTAGTTGATTAGATCCGGCGAGTCGTGTACTTAACCAGAAGGCATTCGTAATTTTGTGTAGTCTTTTTCTCATAAAGTTAAGTAGGTAGGTCTTCCCCGAGACAATCGAAAGAGAAAGTTTAGTTACGGTTATTGTAGATTAGGTATCGAAGGCTTAAATTCTAGTTTGCTTTACTGTTGTCACGCAAAATTTATTTATTAACATTTTTGTAGCACAGTATTCTTCTTATTTACTCACCCACTTAGGTACCTACTCCACAATGGAGAAGTGTGTATGCAGAAGAAGTAGCATACCTCTTTCAGTTGTTATGCCATTTCAAGAGATCAAATTGTTCAATATTTACACTCGATCGGTTTGGTGCTTGTGCTTCTAAGTTGTTTTTTTGTTCCATTTTTCGTTTACAGATACGTATGTGCATGCTTTGGCGTGAATTTGTTATAACAGCAGTTTCATTAACAATTTGGATACTGAATTCTGACTATGCTCACATTATTTTTTTTTTTTTGCCTTTTCCGCGAATATCCATCAAATAACCATGGTATTCATCACATAACGAATCGTAAGAGTGCTCCGCAGAGAGGTGTCGTGATAGTTAAGAAGCGAAAAAAGAATTTTTTGTAGGTACTAAACAATTGTTACCCGAGATATGTATCTACTTAATTAAGATTGATACTCTAACCGAGGTGTAGGCGTAGTATTCATCTTACTTTTCCTGTCATTGTCTTGTTTCCCTCAAGGGTCCCGTTTTGCCTTTAACTGCTCCTTTTCCTATTATATTATCTGCTGGTTATAATATCTCCTGATACGTGCATTTGGCGACTGTTTTGATTTTTTTCGAAGTCGTTTGTAGTCTTCACTTTTACAATATATGTGAGCGATATTTGCTTGTCAGATCCCATCTGGCACAGTTCATATGCTTTTTCGTTTCGCGTGAGGTTCAATGTTCGAACCCCAGTAAACACCAAAAGTTTGACAAACATCCGAGAGTATTGTCACGAGAAAGTTTCTAAAAAACAAAACAAAAATTGCCCTTCGGATACGGCACAAAACCGTAGGAACCTTCTATTCGTGCGAAAAATATAACGCACACAATATACGAGTGATTGCGAGAGGCTAGGACTAGCCCCCTTCATGTGCTGTTGCGCCAAATATGTATGTATGAAGTTATGACTTGGTGCGTGAATAAGTTGAACGTTGTTCTGCCTATTCAAAGCCCTGACTTCTGCGTCACATAGTTAAAACATCTTCGATTTTATAGTTTTTGCTGTCGCTCTTTGGTCGGCTGCTACAATAGCCCTCTTGGAGGGCGCATGTATTTGAAGATATTAAGATTCTTTGAGAACACACCAGCCTTATTATCTTGTTTCATCTTCAATCCATGGGTATATATTGAGATCGATGTTCAGCTAAATATCTTAAATAGTTTTTATTTAACCAAAGCAACATTTTTTTTGCGGAACTCTAAAAGTATTTTGTGGAAGTGGCTAGATGACACATTATATCTCTACTGCTACTCAGCTTATATCAACACTAGTAGCTTCATAGATCTGCCCTTAGCTCCGATGTAATTTGAAACTAGTTTACCCTTTTAGTTCCTTGTCTTAACGCATTTAGTTGCTCATCTTTTCCTTCTATTCATTGTCTGTTACCCTTTTAAATATGAATGCCTTTTCAACGACTTTAACAACTTCAGCAAATCTTGGCCGCCTAACGTCAAGTGTAATGTATATATAGGTAGTGAAGATTAATTGTAAGTGTTGCGGTTTAGTGGTTAGTGCGTTGAATTACCGACTGCGAGGTTCATATATGTAAATAAGAAAAATAAGAAACCAAAACAGTTTTTTACTACCAAACATCTGACGAACATCAAAGAATATAACTTTCATGAGAAAGTTTCTCAACTCCGTCTTTGATATGTGACATACGAGTGAAGATCCCTTCGAGTCATGCGAAAATATAAATTATATGTATAAACAAATTACTTCTACCAAATCGCCACCTCGCTCTTAACAGTTCAGTACATTCAGATAATTCTTTTTTATTATCGATTAATTTTAACTTGCTTTCTTTCTCTTACTTATACGATTATGTGATCTTTTTTTTTGTATTTAAAAATCGATTGAACCAAGTTCTCGAATTAAATATCTCTTTCGTTTGTTTTATCGTAAACCTTTCAGTTGAAACTTGAGTTTTCCAGCCACTCCAAAATATAACCTCATTCAATGCCAGGTAATTAAATGCTACGCTTCTTCCCACAGAATTACTACGGTAATCTAATAACAAATAACCGTGGAATAAAGGGTTTTTGTTCCTGCAGATACAGAACATATTTATCTATTATCTAATCAGTTGGCCACTTATCAGCAAGTTAACGCGTCTCCTAATGTGTCAAGTGGCTCTCATTAATTATGCATAATTTATTGAGCACGAGAGAATTAATCGCATGCCAATCACTCAATCATATCATAGTGAATTATAGCACTGTAACATCGCAACGGCTTTTCTCCATACTCTCCATCATATAAAATGAAGAAACGAATGTTAGCATATTGTCTAGACTTAGATTTTCTAATTCACAATATTAATGCATATCCTTTACCATTTATCTTTCTAGTGTGGAATTTCGTGTTAAATCCGCTGCAAAACAAATACTAAATGCCAATGAGCGAGGCACAGCTCTCGAGGATGAGTGGGGACATCCTGACGATGTTCTCTTTGCAAAGTTCGATGACCTTGGCAATACACCGCCACGAACTAGGATGAAAATAAAAAACCGTGACTGGGATAGGAAGCAGAAGTCGTAAGTTGAAATAATGCATTCAAATTTCATCAGCTAACCAACAGGTATCCACCTTGTTCAGTACCGATCCAGCTCCAAAGAAAGGTATGAGTCGTCTTGCTCGATCTAGAGTATGTCGACGGAACACAATGGATTGCGCCTTGCTCAACGAGATATTTATCGATGAGGAGACCAAACGTAATGACAAACGTGCTCAGGCATTGTTGCGAGATGCCGAGAGAGATATGAAAAACGCAGCGGCGGGTAATCAGCATCCACGCGTTACTAGCTTCCATGAGGCGAATCCCGAAATTGTTGATACCTGCTCGAATTCTGGCTCACGGAATTCTGAAGTGCCTACATTTATTGAGTCATGTAATCGTTATATGAGTGTTTCATCGAGACCAATCGGGTGTCGTTCATCTGCTCCACCATTAGCGTTCGCAATGAATTTAGGAATGGTGGCAAAAGAGACGCCAGCTTTACATTCGCGTAAAGAATTCCATGAGACTTTTGCAAATCTAATTAAGCTAGGCAGCACCGATCGTCAGGAGATTAAGGTAAATTAGGCCTAAAATTTGAATTAAAATTAAGTTTTAAGTTCTATGTGTCATTCTTTTAGCCTACTCAAGAGGAACACACATGGCAGACAGAATTAAAAGATCTCATCTGGCTTGAGTTACAAGCCTGGCAAGCAGATCGTACAATGGAACAACAGGACCGATATTTATTCGCATCGCGGCAAGGTGTTCCTGATCTTCTTACCGAGATCATAAATTACAAGTAATGCATGCACTTGTTTGATTATTGTATTGTATTGTGTACATAGCTTGTGCTTTCTAGTTGAGTGCTTTATTCATTTCATTGTAGTACTCAAATCTTTCCAAATGTATTCAAACATAATGTTTCCTTAGTTTATACTCTTTAACTTGACTTATACGTTAGCAAAGGAGAAATTTCGTTAGTAAAGTGCTTTGATTTACACCGTTTCTAGGCGGTGGTGTATTGTCCTATAAATGGTCTTTGTACGACTACTTTTTTAAGGTGTCTACTTACGACTGCTTAAAAAGCTTTAGATATCACTCAGTTAAGATTACTACTCGATTTCCACCTTTTTACTTCCTATGTTATTACGGCCATATGTTACATGTTTCGTTGCCTAGGCAAATATTCAACTAGTGTTTTCAGATAGTTGAGTACTAAGATGTATAAAACCAATTTATTCCAAACGTAAAAATACAAAAAAAAAGTTTTCATATGTTCATATGTTTTTTTTTGGACATTAGTCAATAGTTAATGCGTTTTTACCTGATGGCCGAACATAGTTGTAATGAGCATCGTTGAGATTGTTCGATGGATTTCGGGGTCCTTTCCACAGATATTATATTTTTACTAAAACCAACAATACCTCGGCGACAAATAAAAAAAATCTTAGCATCTAATAACTTTTCTAGCAATGCACAACCGTATAACAAATTTGTTGTACGATTAAATGCAGAAAATATTAAATGTAAAGCCTAATATATTAGACCTGTATTTTGGCTGCCTGCTTCGGGTGTAAAGGTACCAAGTCACATTTTTCTTAAGCTTTCTCACGTTTCATTCTTGGACGTGCAGCAATCATAGATGCAGTTCCTCAGAAAAGTGAGAGTCTATTCTCTGTTCTCTCTGCATGATCAGTAGTTTATCTGTTCTTGAGAAAACAATTTTCAATGAACACTGATAAGTGAATCAATATTGGCTTGAGCCCCTATTAGACTTTATAAATATTATTAGTATTTAGTTGCGTAACTTTGTAGTGTTTTTATTTTTGGTTTTGAATATCCATCTAAGTCAAACATACAATAATCATTTTTTTCTAGATTTCGCCCGAAATATGTAAGAGAGCTCAGTACAGTAAGCACGGACAGTGGAGTAAGCTCTGGATCATGTAGTGAAAATGCATCAACTGCTACCTGTAAGTTAATAAAAAAAGTCAAATCTCTCAAATCGCCTTTCATCTTCTTTTCTTCTCCAGCACCATCGATAAAAAGTTGCACAGGTTGTATGTCGCTCTACTGCAAAAATTGTATAGACGAACAAGCGACTGCATTAAAAGAAGTCGAAGAACTTCTTACAAGACTTGAAGCTGCTGAGGCTCTTTACCCATCATCGCAAGCAATGGGTGTGTTCCATCCAATATATAAAAGTGAAAGTTTTGTTGGTCGAATAAAAGCAATGTGCCTATGGTATAACATTACCCGACAAACGCGGCTTAAACTGACTATATTGGGTAAACTACTAACACGGTAATTTTATTCATTTTTTTTTTTTTTATTATAAAAATTAATTCAATTAATGTGCTTTCATTGAATTTTATAAAGACTGCAAGGAGAAAAATTCAGTTGGCCTGTTCAGACTTCAGTTACAGAAAGTTCCTCATCTTCTTCGGGCCATGAAAATGATGATTCAGCTATACACTCTGCCGATTCTAAAAGTTCAGCAAAGGAATTCCAACGAGTACCTAAAGTGCAGTTTCAATTGGATGAGCAAAGTGCTCCCAGTGATGCATCTAGTAGTAATGAGTAATTAGTGCACGCTAGCTAAGCGATATTTTTTAAATGAATTGATTTTTTATTGCTTTCTTCTAGATCTACGTCGACAAACATGAGTCAGTGTTCGGAGTTTCATGAGCTAGCAAAAACGGTGAACGATTTTAGTTTTTTCAACGTTGAACCTCTAGCCAACATAACCTACGACAATGTAAACAATTCTACAACGTTATATAGGTGAGTAGTTGGGAAATTTTATAATTTTTGTTGTTGACATTTTCAGTTTAAAAGCCAATTGTAGTGCGTTCTTCAAGCGCTTTCGTTTGAAGTAATGAGTGGAAACAGTAAAAATCTCAGACAGTCCTATACTAAACCCATTTAATGTGTCTTATTCAAGTTGTAAAGTAAACTTTGACCACTCTGTAAATCTATAAAATGCAAGAGCTTAAGTTCAAAAACTAGGTTCACATTCATTCTTTCTTATCTCAGCCCAAAACGCTTTGCAATCTGCTCCTTGCTTTCACATTATTGGCTAAGCCATCAAAGGTGCCTCTATCCACATACTCACCGACAGTCAAGCGGCGCTTAATGCACTGATCTCCTACTTGATCAGCTCAAAATCAGTTCTAAGCTGTTTCGACAGCTTACAAAACTTGGCCCAACATAATAAAATAAAATTGTGGTGCGTACCGGGTCATGTACGCGTTGACGGTAACGAAACTGCAGACCAGTTAGCTAGAGAATGCTCCTATGAGTTGTTCACTGGACCTGAACCTTTTTGCGGAATATCTGATTCTGTCTTTAAACTGACCCTTAACAGTTGGGAACGCAATATGTGCATCTCTCACTGGAATAACTCCAAAGGCCTCAGACAAGCAAAAAGAGCTGTCCAATCCTTCCAAAAAAGGCTGTTGATATCCTAAAATATGGCAGAAACGACATAAGAAGGCTTGTGAGCTTCCTTACCGGTCACTGTCAATTAATTTACCACCTTAATAAAATGAGAATTTCGGAGGATATCACATGCCGCTTCTGTCTAGAAGAGGACGAAACCGCAGAACACATACTATGTGAGTGTGTAGCTCAGTAGAATTAGGCGAAGTCTTTTCCTTAAGGAGATTACATCTCCAATAGACTTAAGGAACTCCTCCGTAACCATAATTATAGCGTTCATAAGGAAAGTAGAAGTACTGCTGCCGTAAAAAGTGACCTGGCACAATAGATCATTCTGGTTGCAGTGCCTACACACCATTTGGGCGTGGCCGCATACCTGTAAAAAAAAAAAAATGCATACACTTCTGGCTAGGTCGATATCTCTGTACAGCCCATACAATTCTTCATTGTATCTTCTCCTACACTCTTCATCTATGCAGATGGGTGCATAAATCACTTGAAGAACCTTTCTCTCAAAGTAACCAAGGGTATCCCCATCCGATTCCGATAGGGTCCTGCCTCTGCGTTATAAAGTAAGTCTGGGATGATTTGTATCTTGTACAGTGCTACTTTAGTCGTTCGAGAGAGCTTTACTCTTCAATTGCTTTCTTAGCCCACAGAAACAGCGATTGACAAGATTGATTCTTCGTTTGATTTCCACGCTGATGTTATTACTCGACATTACAACGAAGCCTAGGTAAAGTAAGTCCTTAACTACCTCAAAGTTGTAACTGCCTATCATAACATTCCGTCGATATTGATCGTCCTCTTTCGTTGACAGCATGCACTTTGTTTTGCCCTCATTCACCGTTAAACCCATTTTTGTCATTTCTGCTTCAATACTCACGAACGAACCATTGACATAAAGCTCTCTCCTCCCAATTAGTCAATATTATGCATGTAGGCGAGTAATTGTACAGACTTTTGAAATATTGTGCCTCATATGTTGCCTTGTGAGTTGCGCGCAATACTTTGAAGTACGATGTTTAAAAAATTGCATGGCAGAGTGTTTCCTTGTCTTAATCTTTTTTTATGTCAAAGGGGTCCGTCCGTAAGGTCATTACTGATCTTGATGGAGCAGCGTGAGTTCTCCATTGTCGTCCTGCATAGGCGAATCTTCTCGATATATACTGTCGTAGGTGGCTTTAGAATCGATAAGAGCTAGTGGGTATCGATTTTGTGTTTCTGTTTTTTTTTGCAAGATCTGTCTTAGTGTGAATATTTGCTCGATGGTGGGGTTTCTTGGTCTAAAACCGCACTGATATGGACCAATCAGGTTGTTAACAAATGGTTTTGGACGTTCACTCAACACGACGGATAACATCTTGTAAGCGATGTTTAGGAGACTGATGCCTCTGTAATTGTTTAGGGGGGCCCTTTTTTTAAGGATCTGGGCATACTTTCGTCCGACCATATTTTATAGGTGAATTGGTGTATGCTCCCTACCAAATCATCTCCCGTTGCTTTAAAGAGTTCGGTGGCTAGGCTGTGCGCTCCAGCAGCTTTGTTTAGCATTAGCTTTGGATATCGCTATCCTAACCTTGTCAAGGACGGGTGGAAGTGCTGCCCATCATCAACGTTATTCTGTCTGACAGCGGGATTTTGGTCATCGTTACCGTTTAACGGTCTGCATAATCATTCTCTTAGAATTGACTGCGATTCTACCACTAAGTGTCCTTCGTATCTCTGCATCTCTTCGATCGAGCGCTTCTTATGCTCTTCCTTTCTGCTCTGCGCGTAGAGCTCGCGAGCAGGTCTGGTCGTTCTGTGCGACGCCGCTTTATATGCTTCTTGTTTAGTTACATGTGCTCGCCGGTATTCTTACTCAAACCAGGGACTTATTTTTGGTAATCTGGAAAACCCAACACAACAGAAGCGGCAATGGTTTACTGTCAACGTTGCCACTGGTTATCTGCACTTGCTCCTGGCGGCATAGGACATCTTTGGAGATTGAGGGATTCTCGATCGGTAAAAGCTCTAGCGGTTTCTTGCGATAGCAGCCGCTCGATGCTAAACTTTTTCACAGTATTTCGCTGATTCCACTGGAGCACTGGATATCGCAATATGATCAGTTTGGTTGACGGTTATATGATCATTAGACCGACATGTTCCCTTGTGGATTCTGAGGCAAGGAAACCGCGTGTTTGCTACTACAATGTTTCGACCCGGCGTGTAGGTTATGTTTTCCGATTGTACCACCAAAGACGCTTTCCTTTCCCAGCTTTGCGTTAAAGTCTAGGGCATTTCTCATAGGTTTGGTCGAGGAGCTCGTCAAAGTAATTTTTGGCGTCGTCATCGCTCTTCTCTGTTGGGGCATGAGTGCATATGAGGTTACTGTTGACGAACTTAGCCTTGATTGTCATGAGGCGTTCGTTTATGTGCCGGAAACTTAAGAATCGCACTTCTTGGAGGGCGGTTAAATCTGCTTTGTAGCAGTCTAGGGCCTCCGCAGGTTATTCGGCTGCACGCGGCTTATAGAGGGACCTTACATTCCACGTGCAGTATCGAAGATCGTTGTCTTTTTTCCGTTTGCCAGGGTCGTCAACAGCTAAGTTATTCTTACCCAAGGCTGTTGGTTGCTTCGTAATTAAGCCTTTTTACATGGTAGGAAAGTTACCCAGACGGCACAATCACCAACCTGGATGGTCAGTTCCCTTTTTTCAACCTCTAAGAGTCCTGAGTATTGAAAATCCTTGCAGACCTTAGTTGCAAATATATGAAAGTAGCTCAAGCAAGGTATATGCTGTCCTGTAAGCGTCAGTGTTGATCCCATCGAGAGAATACATCCGCCGCACGTCCTACTTCTGAGGCGCATATTTTAGCAAATCAGGTCATCAACGCTTATCGTTAGTTCACTATTAAATACTCGTAACTGTCTAGCGGGCACCACGAGAAGGTGATGATGGGATTTTACCACGCCCATGTCGTTCGTTAAGAACAGAAGTAAAAGCTTTACCGATGTCACTTAGGTGACTAGCTGTAAACTGCGACAATATTTTTGATGTTATTTTTTTAATTTACAATTTCAGAAAATTCATTGAGAACGTACTTAAATCCCGTGGTTTGGCGAAATCACTTTCATTCCTTCACCGTCTCCATAACGTAGTGCTGCATAAAGCACAAATATCTCTGGAGAAAATCGGCACTGAAGAATACGATTTCGAAACAGAATCACTAGACAAAGATCTGCCACGCCTTGATCCTGTGATAAGTCAAGAACAAATCGAGGAATTGCGCCGCTATGGCTATTGGAGCCCAGAAGCACAATCCCTCAGTTTACCTTCATATATTCCAACATTTGTTTTTCTCAGCATTATTCCGTTGGAGTTTATGCATGAGTTTCTACGAATGCGACTTGAAACACGACCACAGAAACCAAATCCACTTAGCTTAAAACAACTAATGAAGGAACTGCGCGAAGGTTTAACATTAGCTCTTACCCATCGAGAGCATTATCAGAGGCATGTAAACACTGCTTTAACGGATAATGAAACAGAACTGGAGAAGTATTTGGCGATTTTGGATCAATTTGATTCGACTGTAAGAACTGTTTTTGAAGTAAGTTGAATTTATAATGCGTGTAGAGTTTAAACCATAACATTTTTATTTTTTTTGTTTTTGAAGGTGTACCTAGATTACGTTGACCAAATGGTGCTGGATGCATCATCTGAGACTAGTCAGAAATCAGCGTTGGAAAAGGAATGGATGTTCACTAAGCTCGTTAGTCCAATGATCAATGGAATGCATACACTAGCAACAAAGAAATTTTGGTGAGAGTTCAAAATTTAGTCATGCAAGTAAGTCGATTTGAAGGTTCTGAGAATGGGTAATAAACGAGATATTGCTACAAAAGAAGGGATTCTCGATGGTATTGAATCACATGTAAGGACAAGATAATAACAGGGCCAAGGAAACATTGTCCGAAAGTATCCGGTCATATTGAAAGTCACAGTCAGCAAAAATTGGAGTAATTGTACTTTTTCTTAAGCTGCTCCAGCGTGGCAAAGCGTCTTAGTCATATGGTGATTATGCATAGATACAGTGTCGATAATTTTAATTGAACCAATGGCGGGTGAGCTCAACATGCAATGATCTCATTGATAACTTCTATTATGAGGTATACATCTTCTACTTAATATTACAGTAATACCTACAGCAAGCAATAATGTTTCTGTTGGTTTACTGGGTACGTTTAATTACTATGCACTTTGTTGACCGCAGTAGCTGTGTATGTATAGTCCGTGGTGTGTTTTTAAGAGCTGATTGGCCAATTTTCGACGCTAAAGTCGTCTGATAAATACTCTTTCTAGCTGATTCAAATGTCGAAGATAGTCAAAGCCCCTTCGATAAGGGAATGTGAACACTAGCGTTGGTCTTTTATTTAAGAAGCTGTCTGAGTCTTCGAATTTATTATTATGCAGAAATAATCTCGAAATATGAATTTATAAGAATCGGATATTCACCTTCGTTTAGTTATGTGTTTCACCCTTACATCTAGCATATTAGGTCTGTTTCTGTAATTTCTGGGCTCCAAAAGTTTGTGTTGTTTCCTACTCCTACCCAAAAGGTAAAGAAATGTAGTTTGCGCCGTTTTGGTATCCCAAACCAGAGTGAAGAAACAGAACTACTGCTTTTGTTTTCTACTTCAGTCCCATCAATCTTTGCTATTTTTTGTGTCTGTTTTGTGGGCGCCGTGGTGTAAGTGGTTAGTGTGTCCAAAAGTTTTTTCACGGTCCCAAGCGTCTGACAAACATCCGAGAGTATTGTTGTCACGAAAAAGCTTCTCAAATCGTCGTTTGGACTCGGCATTAAACTGTAGGTCCCTTCCATTCGTGTGAAAAATATAACGCGCACAACATAAGTGGTTGCGAGAAGCTAGGCCCTGGCACTTTAAAGAGCTATTGCGCCAAATATTTGTATTTTTTGTCTTTTTCTTGCTTGTCCAATCCAATTTGCGATAAATATTCGAAAGCAGGGCTTACAGCCGAGAGACATGACTCCTCACCACAGGTTTCTGTCGGGCGTTGTTGAGCCCATACGCTGGTAGCTTTTTTTTTTTTCGGGATAGGAAACGCTCGACTGGAGCACTCAGACGCAACTGGTCCATTGTACTACCAGAGAGCAAACCCTCATTTACCCATTTTATTGGAATTTCCTTATCTTTCTAAGAAAGCCAAGCAAGCACTTCAGTGATGAGGAGCTTACAGTACCAGTACTCACCACATCAGCACCGAGGATCTGCCACCTGATACGAGCAAAGGCCGGACACTCACAGAGATAATGTTCCGCGGTGTCGTCGCTATCTCCAAAAGAGTCGCAGATTGTAGTGTCACTCAAGCCCAACACGTTAAGGTGCTTGTTAAAAGCAAAGTGGCCTCTCAAGACATCAATAAGTTGTCTACAGTCTTTTCTGCTGAGAGGCAGCAAGAATGCCGCTGATTTCTTACAGACGTCCGGGAGCATACGTTTAGTCAACCTGCATCCTGGAGAGTCATGCCAGACACAATTGTGCTCGTGAGAGACCCAATTGTCAATGGAAACCCTAACTGAGGACGCAGGGAGACCCAACGCGGGTTCGGGACAATGAGAAAGCCTCCTCTGAGCCTTGTCCAGCAATCTCATCGGATATCTCGTTCCCCAAGATCCCAGTGTGACCTGGGACCCAGACGCTGGTAGAATAATTTGTCATGCGTTTTTGTTCAGTTTTAGTTTTCCAAAATTTATATATATTGCAAAAAGATCTTAATGTGTCTTCTCTTTGGCTATCAATTCTTAAAACTTTCAAAGTGATTTACTCCATAATTATAAGAAATTAACGAACTTGACTTTCTTTTTAGATTAAATTGCATAACCCTTTTGCCGTTCTTCTCATTTTTTTAGTCTAATCATCCGAAATCTGCTTCGTGGAATTAGTGAGCGTCTGATAAAGCGAGCGCAAGAACTTAATGTTAAAATAGAGGGTACTAGTACCCAAACAGAAGCAAAGAAGTGGCAACTTCTCACAATTTGTCGTGAAACTCAATCTCTGTTCACTCTAGAACGTGAACGCTCCGTAAAAGTACTGTTCTTTGCAAAAACATTCTGTCGTGATGTGGAACAATCCGATTTCCATCGTGAACACTATGAAGAATACCTAAGTAGAAATCAATTAAATCATTTTGTGTGCCCGGCGGTGAAACAAGAATTCAAATTGGTACAAAAAGATGTCCTCGACGTTCGAAACAAGTTGACGCAAATTATTGAAGGTGTTCATGCCCAGTGTTGCCTGAAAAACATCATAGAATTGGATGAGCAGGATCGTCAAGCGGTGCTATCTCGTTCGCGTGAAATTCTTCACCAGGGCTATAAATTCGGTTTTGAGTACAACAAAGACGTTATTCGTCTGTTCGAACAGAAGATCATGATGAACAGAGATGAAGTGTGTGATAAAGATCTTGCCTTAGGAATCATTGCCTTTGCCAAAATGTGGATGCAATTCGTTACGGAACGTTGTGAACGAGGACGTGGTGTTCGACCACGTTGGGCGTCTCAGGGACTAGAATTTCTTATACTTGCCTGTGATCCTCAGATTACGCGGTATCTCGATGAGCAACAGTTCGAGGAGTTAAAGCATAAAATGGATTGTTGTATATCGCATGTGATTGGTATCACTTCAGAGCCCGAGAAGACGAAGAAAAGGGCAAGTCCACGCACCCGTAAGACATCTTCTCCGGCAACTAGTCGATCAAGGACACCCACTCGATCACCAATGTCACCCATGTCAGCGGGTATAATTGTCAATGCACCTCAGAAGTTCCTCCATCCGCAGTTCAGTTTAAAAGAGGAGACATCTTCACTGTCGGATTACAGTTCGGTAGATACGCCCGATTGTGAGAACACGACGAAACCTCGCGAGTTTAGACTGATTGTTCCAAGTGGTACGGCAGTAGACAGTCTAGCTTTGCGACAAATCAGAGTTCGTGATGCTGTCAATCGGCTGGATATGGAAATCGAAGATGCACTGCGTGAGAGGAATTTAATTGGCCAGGTGAAGGCTTTGAATTCTTCCGACAAAATACAGATTCGCGCACGTAGTGTCAACTTCCGTTGGCATAGGGGCATTAAGGTAAATTCAATTGCTGTCCTGGCTTCAGGAAATTCATAAAGTGAAATTGATTTGTCTTTCTAGATTGGCCAAGGTCGCTTCGGAAAAGTGTACACAGCGGTTAATAATACGTCGGGCGAACTGATGGCAATGAAAGAAATCGCCATTCAACCAGGTGAAACGCGAGCGTTAAAGAATGTTGCTGAAGAACTGAAAATTTTGGAGGGTATTAAGCATCGACATTTGGTGCGCTATTATGGCATTGAAGTCCATAGGGTAAGTTCTACTACAACCAGGTATTAGTTCATGCTTGATTATGTTTGGTTGACAGGAGGAACTTTTAATATTTATGGAGCTGTGCTCAGAGGGCACATTGGAGTCGCTAGTGGAAATGTCAGGTGGACTCCCTGAGGGTCTGACTAGACGGTTTACAGCACAATTACTTTCCGGTGTTGCTGAATTACATAAACATGGTATTGTTCATCGCGACATAAAGACTGCAAATATATTCTTAGTTGATGGTAGTAACAGCCTTAAGTTGGGCGATTTCGGTTCGGCGGTGAAAATTCAAGCTCACACCACAGTCCCTGGCGAATTGCAGGGCTATGTTGGAACACAAGGTGAGCCAAAAAAGGTGCAATATTTCTGTAAAAGATTCTAATTGCGTTTTCATTTATACAGCGTATATGGCTCCTGAAGTTTTCACCAAATCGAATACCGATGGGCATGGTCGGGCGGCAGATATTTGGTCTGTCGGGTGTGTTGCTGTCGAAATGGCTTCAGGAAAGGTAAGTCGAATTGGCAAACAACAGCTCGTATGCAATCTGAATTAATATCCTGATTTTAGCGTCCATGGTCGCAGTACGATTCGAATTTCCAAATTATGTTTAAAGTTGGCATGGGTGAGGCTCCAGAAGCTCCGGACAGTCTGTCACAGGAGGGACATGATTTTATTCAAATGTCACTGCAGCATGATCCTAAAAATCGTTGGACAGCAGTCCAACTGTTGGAGAGTAACTTTTGCAAGGTACTTTGTGTTTAACTTAAAAAAAAATTTGTTTTAATTTTTCATGTTTTAGGTTGGTTTAGACGAGGAATGTAAAGGCGATCATATACTGGAGCACGGTCGACGTTCTTTTCGAAGAAATAAATTTTAAAAGCGACGCTTTTGTAAGGGCCGACTGCTTAATTTATCCCTCAACTCAGGTGTTCGTTTTCATCATTCTGATGATGACCAAAGAACTAGATCAGTTTATCCCCTAATAGAAATGGACTTACACTTAGTTGTCTTTGTTATAAAAATGCATTTGTTTTTCGTCAATGGGGTATTACTTAATTTAATGTCTTAATTATTTTTTTTATTATTTTTAAGTGAAGACAATAATATAACACAATTAGAAAGAAAGAGAAAGAGATGAGCAAAAGAGCAAAGAAATTGTTATCTAAGGTCAATCAATCATAGGGCGACAGTAAATTATGAAATACATTACAATTTATTTATAACAGTGAACAAGCTGGGAACGTTTTTGTTTTTGTTTTTCTTTATCACCTATTAAACACATGGCTTGAAATATAGCACTGCAAACAAATTTTTCTTGTAGCCTACAAGGAATTTACTCAGAACGTAAGAATTTAATAACGTTGAAGTGAAGAAAACCTTTCGAACTGTGTAGAATGTGTTCAGAACGACATGCATAAACTCAGAGCTAAGAGGGTGCACAGGACCTGGTTTTCCAGTGCTCTCACTACTCCTATAAATCTTAGTTATAAAGTATCGCAATTATGTACAAAGAAAATAACAATACCGGCGTTAGAACACTTGAGACTAAAAAGAGTGCAACTCAAAAACTTGGATTCATACCAGACTGCAAGCTGATTTCATTTAATTTAATTTAATTTAATTTTAATTTAATTTAATTTAAGAAGCTACCCTGGAGAGGGTTCAGAAAGGCTTTTGTAAAAGATGAAGGCATAAGCCCGCCAACATCTTATTGGATGTATACGGGCATCACCAGACTGATCCGGAAAGAGACCAAGTTAAGTCTAGTGTAACTGCTTCCTATAGTAATTAACTGATCCGCAGGCAATCAGGGCTATCGCGAATAAATTTTCCCTCGGAATTTTTCCCCCGAACAAAAATTAGGTGTCTTCAAAAATAGGAAAAAAATTGATCGGGGAAAAATGAAGTATCGCGATTGCGTTGAAAATGCTCCTGAATTGCAATTCATGATACCTATTTATTTTCCGCGGATTTATTTCCTCTATTTTAAAGGTACCTAATTTTTGTTCGGGGGGAAAATTCCGAGGGAAAATTCATTCACGATAACCCTGAATAAGTCAGTAAATTGCTCATATAAAAAGCACACTTAAAATCTCATTTTCTGGTAACTGCAATTTCTGACTTAACCCTTTTTACTTAACGTCAAAGAATTGCTATTCGGATATAGCATAAAACTGTAAGTCCTATTCATTCGTGTGAAAAATATAGCATGCTGAATGGTTGTGAGGCAGGCATTACGCCCTTTATCATCAAAAAAGGAAACACAAATAAATTTGTCTCATTATTGTTTAAAGTCTTAATTTTGCGTTCCCCAAACAGCAATAATTGCATCGTTATCATAATATGCACAGTGCAATGGAAAACCCCAACTAGACCCAGCCCCAACTCGACCAGAAACTGCTGCTGCCGAGCAATAAGCTATACTATGTGGATTATGCGCGGGTGTGTTGATCAAAGTCCTCCAGGTTGGGGGTTGTGCCGTCGGGGTAACTTCCCTACCACGTAAAAAACGCATGGTTCCGAAACAACCAAAAGCCTCGGATAAGGATGACCCAACTAATGACGACCCCAGCAAACGAAATAAGGACAACGACCTTCGGATCTGTACGTGGAATGTTCTGTCCCTTTACAGACCACGTGCAGCCGAACAACTAGCAGAGGCCCTAGACTGCTATAAAGCAGATATTACCGCCATCCAGGAAGTGCGATGGGATGGGCCGGGCAAAAAGAGGATGAAAAACTGTGACATCTACTACGGTGATTGCTACAGAGGCAACAGGCAACGCTTATTCGGATGCGGATTTGTCATACGCGGCAGACTTAGGCAAGAAGTGTTAAGCTTCCGACACGTAAGCGAGCGTATTATGACTATCCGGATCAAGGCTAAATTCGCTAACATAAGCCTAATATGTGTTCATGCCCCCACAGAAGAAAAGGACCCTGCCTCCAAAGAGTGTTTCTACGAGCTCCTCGACAAAACATACGAGCAATGTCCTAAATACGACGTTAAGATCGTATTGGGCGATTTTAACGCCAAAATAGGAAAGGAGGACGTCTTCGGTAGAACAGTCGGTAAGCATAGCCTACACGACACCACGTCTGATAACGGACTAAGGCTAATTGATTTCGCTGTGGAGCGAAATGTCACCATAGCAAGCACATGATTTCCTCATCTCGATATTCATAAGCAGACATGGCGGTCCAATGATCATGTCACGATCAACCAAATTGATCATATTGCGATCGACGCAAGGCATGCCTCCAGTATTCTGGATGACCGGACCTTCCGAGCGGCCAACATAGACTCGGATCATTACCTTGTTGTAGCCAAGGTACGAATGCGGATATCCCAATCTGAGCAACAAAGAAGAATTACTGTGAGAAAATTTAACGTCGAAAAGCTACAATCGTAAGAGACCGCCAGACTCTTCGCTGAACGCGTATCCCGAAATCTCTCAATCACCCCTTTGCCGCCAGCATCAAGTATCGAAGACCAGTGGCAACGCTGCCAGCATGCCATCAGAAACGCCGCGACTGATGTGTTGGGTCTCGCTCGCCCACCACCGCGAAACCCCTGGTTTGACGAAGAATGCCGGCGAGTGCATGCAGCAAAACAAGAGGCATACAAAGCGGCGCTGCAAAGGAAGACGAGAGCTGCTCGTGAGCTCTACGAGCAAAAGAGACGGGAAGAACATCGGCTTCTCCAAAAGAAGAAGAAAGAGCATGAGAAGCGCGCGTTTGAGAATATCGAGAGTCTATACTCCAGGAACAATGTACGGAAGTTTTACCAAAAGGTAAAAAGATCGTGTCAGAGAAGTAATACCCGTACAGAAACCTGTAGAGATGAGAATGGAAACCTCGTAGTAGAATCACAGTCGGTGCTGAGAATATGGAAAAACTACTTCTGCAGACTGTATAACGGCGACGAAGACCAACATCCCGCTGTCAGGCAGAATGAACCATTCAACATGGACGATGATAGTCAAAATTTCCGTCCACCTGACCAAAACGAAGTGAGGATAGCAATATCCAAGCTAAAATCGAACAAGGCTGCTGGACCTGACGGCTTATCGGCCGAACTTTTCAAGGCAGCTGGGGATGAATTGGTAGAGTGCATACACCAACTCATTTCTAATATTTGGTCAGAGGAGTGTATGCCTGATCAATGGAATCTCAGCATCGTTTGCCCGATCCACAAGAAAGGAGACCCCCTCAACTGCGCCAATTATAGAGGCATCAGTCTCCTCAACATCGCATACAAGATCTTTTCTGCGATATTGTGTGAACGCCTGAAACCCTTTATCAACAGCCTGATTGGACCCTATCAGTGCGGTTTCAGGCCAGGAAAGTCCACCATCGATCAAATCTTCACACTTCGGCAGATCCTGGAGAAAACCCAAGAATTCCAAATCGATACTCACCACCTCTTTATCGATTTCAAGGCCGCCTATGACAGCATCTATAGAGAAGAGCTTTATAGAGCCATGTCTAGTTTTGACATCCCTGCCAAACTTGTCCGCCTGTGCAGGCTGACGATGGAGAACGCTCGCTGCTCCATCAAGGTCGGTAATGACCTCTCCGAGACCTTTGATGTCAAAAAAGGCTTTAGACAAGGTGACGCGTTGTCATGTGACTTCTTCAATATTGTTCTTGAACGGATTGTGCGGAACTCACAAGCCAACACCGGAGGCACAATCTATTACAAGTCTGTACAACTGCTTGCATACGCCGACGATATAGACATTATCGGAAGATCTCAGCGGGCTGTCACCGGTGCTTTTGCAAGCATTGAGGCGGAAGCGGCCAAAATGGGTTTAGCGATAAACGAGGGCAAAACCAAGTATATGCTGTCAACTAGAAGGGAAAACCAACATCGACGAATTGGACAAAACGTCACCGTGGGCAGCTATAACTTCGAGGTAGTAAGGGACTTTGTCTACCTTGGCTCTGCTATAAATTCAGCAAACAAAATCAGTGCAGAAATCAATCGAAGAATAACTCTTGCCAATCGCTGTTTTTTTGTGCTTATAAGGCAATTCAACAGTAAAGCCCTTTCTCGAACAACTAAGAAGACTCTATATAAGACCTTGATCATCCCAGTCCTGCTTTACGGCGCTGAAACATGGACTTTATTAAAAGAGGATGAAGATATCCTTGGTCGCTTCGAGAGAAAAATTCTTCGGAAGATTTTCGGTACCGTTTGCGTTGACGGGTTTTGGAGGAGAAGATTCAATCACGAACTATACGAGCTGTACAGCGACATCGACCTAGTCAAAAAACTGCGTATTGGACGTCTGAGATGGCTAGGACATGTAGAGCGAATGGACACCAACGCTCCGGCCCGCAGAGTCATCGAATCTAACCCCGAGGGACGACGCAGTAGAGGGAATTATCGCCGTAGGTGGCGCGCACAAGTTCAAGGGGACCTCGACCAACTTGGAGTGCGCAACTGGAGGCAATTAGCTAAAGACCGAGCTAAATGGAGAGGCTTGTTGGTTGAGGCCCAGGTTCACCCCGAACTGTAGCGCCACCTAAGTAAGTAAGTAAGTTGATCAAAGTAGACTAGGCATTGGATCGTGCTGCTGCTGCTAATTTCAATTATATTCCATCTTAATGGCGTATTCGGGTTTGGTTTTCTTCTAAATCAATCGGTGCCCCCTTGAGTTTGTCGTTTCGAGTCGTTTTTTACTCTCGATTTCGCATGACCGCCTTCGTTGTCGCCTCCACTGTTTCACCACCACCACCACCACCACCACCACCACCACCACCACCATTACCACCGAGGGTGTAGTACCTACAATCTTACATAGCCATTCAAAGTAACTGAATAATAAAAAAAAAACCCACAAAGAACTAACCACGCTCCTCCACTCTACTCCACCGTTGCTCAAACTGTTGTTGTTGTTGTGTGTATGCGCGAGTTCAAAGTTGTTGTCTTGGGGTCTGGGGGTGTCGGCAAGTCCTCATAGTGCAATTTTGCCGGGCTGTTTCATTGAGAAATACGACCCGACCATCGAGGACTTCTATCGCAAGGAGATCGTGGTCAACAATTCCCCGTGTGTACTGGAAATCCTCGACACCGCTGGCACAGAGCAATTCGCCTCAATTCGTGACCTCTACATCAAAAACGGCCACGACTTCATTATCATGTACTCACTGACCAACCATCAGACCTTTCAGGATATTTCCAGTATGAAGAATGTCATCAATCGTGTCAAGGGCAGTCAGCCCGCAACCATTCTACTAGTCGCTAACAAATTTGATCTAGACTGCCAAAGAGAAGTCTACACAGCCGAGGGCAACGCTTTGACCCAACAATGGGAATGTCCTTTCATTGAAGCCTCAGCCAAGGATCGAATCAATGTCAACGAAGTGTTGACAACAATTGTACGCGAAATGAATATGACTTCAGAGAAAAGACAGAAAAAAAGTGACTGGTGTTGCACGGTCTTATAGCGAATAGTATTCAAGCACTAAATCAAAATTTATGAGTTGTTTGAGCCAAGTTTGGACATTACTTCAGAACTTCGTGCAAAAATGTAGGCAATTATTCACAAATATTAAAATAAAACTACTGCCCGCTCCATACAGTAGTGGGAATTCTGTCAACACTTTAGTGCAGGTGTAATTTACGGTATGGGCATTTTCGGTTTAGATTTTCCCTTAAAATAAAGGTATTTAAGTACCTCAGTTGAAAACTGCAACAATAATTATAGCTATCAATTGAAAGAACAGTTACATACCATATGTACGTATTGTTGTATAGATAGATTCTCATTTAATACTTCTCGATACTTAAGAATTTCTAGGCAAATACGTATATCAATAAATTGATAAAACCTAATTATGATAAAACCAAACAAGTCAAACCGTAAATAAGATATAGATAACATCCATCATGGATGACGAAACTTAAAGGTTTATTTTATTTATAATTTTCGAGCAGATACGTTTTGGAATTTTTTTTAGATTTCATTCAGATTATTTCAGATTATTAACCTTTAATAACTCATGATAGGAAATTACACTTGTGCGGCTTTTTTTGAAGTCTGGTAAGCATTATGTTGTTTGTTTCTTTTCTAGAGAGATGCACCAAAAATAAAAGAAATGATTCATTTAGAAAGCGGTAAGCCCTTGATGATGAACGAGTTGAAGAGATGATAGTAGTCCTTATTTATGTACATTGTACATATGTATGTCTCAAAAGTTTTCTCAATGTGTTTTATTCAGTGTGTTCGATGCTTGATAAAGGTTCTCTAGTTGATTGTTTTCATACATTTGTGACACTCATAATTATAAATGTCTTGCTCGAAAAACTGGGAAAGAGATTTGACTTTAACATACGTAGGGACTAACAAAAGTTCGTTAGTTGATTGAATAATAAAACAAAAATAATTTTAACTTTAGATATTTAACCTTCATCTTTTTTTAATTTCTCCACATAATTCCCAATCATTTCAATACATTAGGTCTGTTCGCGTACCCTCCCAAAACAGGGAATTTTTACGAAAAGTTACGAATTTTTACGAAAACCTGTTCCAGTACTGAGAATTTTCGTAGTTTTTGACAGAAGAGAGCGCTCTCGAGAGAGTAAGAAATTTCCTCATGCTGCGAATTTCAGTGCAAGAAATTTCTGTGGGCTAGTTTGTGAAAACTGTCAAATCTGCCAAATCGCTGAATATGTGATTTTTTGTTGGATTGTTCCTTCTCTTTCTTTCTTTCGCGTACAATTGGGTTTGAGGTTTGGCGTTTAAAAAGTGGGCAACTTTTGTGGTTCAACGCGTTCGTTTACTTTTTCCTAATTTTATCTCTCTTAGAGAGTTTTACCTCCACTCGTGGAAATTTCTTACTCTCTCGAGAGTGCTCTCTTCTGTCAAAAACTATGAAAATTCTCAGTACTCGAACAGGTTTTCGTAAAAATTCGTAACTTTTCGTAAAAATTCGCTGTTTTGGGAGGATACGCGAACAGACCTAATGTGTAATTATCCGTTTGGACTCTTACATCCGATAGCCAGGCTGCACAAAAATTCCTGAAGCCGGTCAATTGTGTACATATGTATGTATATCAGGGTTCGAATCGAGTCCTCTGTCAACGGATGACTGGTAATACGTAATTTGTATTGTGTTGTTGGTAGATCTAGCAACAACATACAATTACGTGACGGGTTATAGGTTCTCGGAGGACGCGATTCGACCTCATATTTGTGTGAAGAAACGCTTTAGGCAAACAGCTACCGCGAGCAGAGATTTGCCAAGCATACAAAATGCTTCCACAGGGTCATCATTTAGTGTTAGTGCTAGTGCTAGTATTTAGCACTTCGCCATCCAAGGTGCGACTAAATTGTCAGAATTTTCTTAAATAATTGGCTAAAGAATTCAATTATGCTAGCTGATATTCCAGGGAGCTACATGGTAACCTTTTTTTATTTATTTATTATTTTCTATTTATTTATTTTATTTGTAAACCTATAACTATACGACAGACAACCACGAGATCTGATACGGGTGGCGCTCAGACATCGAGGGGTTCCAGAAACCTATGCTCAAATCATCATGGACGCGTACGAAGCAGCGAAGACAAGAGTAAGATGTACCACTGGATTAACCGAAGATTTCCCAATTAAAGTCGCAGTATACCAGGGAAGCGTCCTAAGTCCTTTGTTCTTGATTGCAGTCCTTGACTATACGCTTGAAGCTAAATTGACGGACTCCAAAGTGAACCAGTTATTCTTTGCTGACGATGGAGCCATCATAAGTGATGATCCTACGTCACTGCAACGAACAATCGACGTGTACTAATAAAGAAAGTAAGATTACATTTTTGAGGGAAATGGGTACCTCATTAGTCCAAAAAAGACTGAGTTCTTTTGTTGTTCGTTCTCTGATCCACTCAGGTCTATTCCAGACATTTATTTGAATAGAAGAGTGCTCCCCTATGATCTATTGCGGATCAACATGTGATGACGACATCAATCATCGCGTAAGTGTAGGGTGGGTGAAGTGGCGGGAAAACTCTGCTAACTTCTGTGACAGAAAAATGGTGTAAGGCAGGCTTTACTTCGCATTTGTGCGTCCAGCACTCACATACGGTTCACAATGTTGGATAATATCGGAAGGAATAGACTGAGACAGACAACATTCCTTTAGCGTATTGGGCCATAACCTGGTTGTATAACAGACATCCAACTATCTAATGATGTAACATTCAGAAGACTAAAGAAGTACAACACCGAAATGCATTAAAAGCCCCAACTGTAAGGCACTACTAGAAACTTTGTTAATAGGGTATCCTTAAAGCTCTTGAGAAATCCTATGATGGCAACAGCAAGAATGATCAATGACAACCACGAGATCTGATATGGGTGGCGCTAAGACATTGAGGGGTTCCAGAAACTCATGTATAGATGATCATGGAAATGTACGAAGGAGCAAAGACAAGAGTAAGATGTCCCGCTGGAGTAATCGAAGAGTTCCCAATCAAAGTCGGCAAGCGTCTTAAGTCCTTTGCTCTTTATGGCAGGTCTTGACTATTTGCTTGAAGGTAAAGTGACGGACCCCAAGGTACATCAATTATTCTTTACTGACGATGGACGCAACGAGCACTTGATGTGTGGGTGGAGGTTTTGGAGGGAAATGAGTATCGCATTAATTCAAAAAAGACAGAGTTGTCCGTTTTCTGATCTACTCAGGCCTATTCCAGACATTTATTTGAATAGAACAGTGCTTCCCAAGTGCGAAAAGTTCAAATATATGGGATCGTTGATCAATAGCAAAGCAACCTGTGATGATGACATCAATCATCGTGTAAGCGTAGGGTGGGTGAAGTGGCGGGAAAACTCCGCTATCTTCTGTGACCGAAAAATGCTAAGCTGAAAGGAAGGCTCTACACTCCAGTTGTGCATCCAGCTCTCACATATGGCTCACAATGTTGGACGATGTACAAAAAGTATGAGAGTAAATTAACGGCAGCTGAGATGAAGATGCTTCGCATGACAGCAGGAGTGACAAAGCTTGATCGAATAAGAAGTTCGAAGATCCGTAGAAGCCTTCACGTAAAGAAACCATCTTACGAAAAATAGAGCGCGACCGGCTCAGCTAGTATTGCCACGTTCAAATAAGAGATCATTTGAACGCTGTTAAAAAGGCAATATCAATGAACGTTCCAAAACATCGTGAGGCAGGGGAGGGAGGCCTATATACGCCTGGATCACACAAACGCAACGACACCAACATTTGATTGGCCTCAGTAACCCAGTGATCCAAAATCGGGAGGCCTGTCGAAAGGTCAAATAAACGAACCCCGCAGGCGGATTAGTAGAAATGCGGTGAAGTGGGAGAGTTATGATCTCTTGTTTTCGAATCGTAGCCTCACCGAAATAGGAAGAAGAAGAAGAAGAAGAAGAAGAAGGTTTTGTATTATTATTATTGCAATCTCACTCTGTGAGATTCAGGTAACTGCAGAGCAGACGAATTACCTAAAAATGGCATGATACTGGAGCTCTCTACTGCGGAAGGGGGGGCTCCATCTACCTATAGAAACTGCAAGATACAAAATCTCCATAGCGGCACTGAATCAGGCCAATGAGAGATGGCGCAATCTTGACACATGTAACCATGCGAGACAAACATGACCACAATTAAATAAAACAAAAACAAAACGCCTGATCAACAGACCACGTATAGGCATCCTCGTTGGTCTGTTTACTGGTCATTACGTACTAGGGGGCACTCCGCGAGGCTTGGAATTCCAGCCAATGATCTTTGTCGCAGCTGTATGGACAAAGAAGAGGAGGAATCTCCCTTTCACTTGCTCTGCGGCTGCCCAGGACTATCCTCAGCTAGAAAACAAACTTTTGGGAAATTTTTCTTTGAGGAACTTACAGATATTGCCGATTCGGATATCAACAGCATCTGGAAATTAGTCCAAAAATCAAAATGGTTCCAAGAGTAACGGAAATAACCGGCTCATGGACCTCATTTGGTCTAAGTAAATCCTAACGATTACGGAGGATAGCCACCTAACGTAACCTACTTATGTCCTGTATCCCCTTGTGGGTCCTAGGGCCTCTACTACGCCTACGCGCCATCGTGTACGGTTTCTGGCAATGTGTCTGAGTTCTCCCCAACTTTTCCTTAACTACCGTGCCTCCTTCTCGACTGTTCTGCGCCATGTTCTCTTCGGACCGCCAGGTCTTCTGCCATCCTGAGTTAAAGGGTTCCATTGCATAGCATGATTCGCTATGGAACTGTCACCCTTTCGGAACGTGTGACCAATCCACTGCCACTTCAGTCGTTGGATGGTTGTGCCTATTGGTTCCTGACCCGTTCTCTAGTAGAGATGTTTGTTAGAGATACGATTGGGCCAGAAAATCCTTAAGATATTGCGCAGGCACCTATTAACAAACGTTTGCAGCTTTCTGGTGATAGTAATGGTCACTCTCCACGTACTGCAACCATATAACAGCACGGATTCAACGTTGGAGCGGAACAGTCTTATCTTGGTATTCAAACTGATTGCATTGCTTCGCCATATTTTGGACAACATATCGAACGCGGACTTTGCTTTGGCGATCCTGCTGGCTATATCCAGTTCGGTTCCACCATCGGTCGAGACAATACTCCCAAGATACTGGAAATCCTCTACTCTCTCTACCGATTGTCCAGCAATGCATATTTGAGCCGATGAGTTTGTTCCAAGGCTGATCATTTTAGTTTTTGCCGTATTAATTTTTAGCCCGACGACGCATGCCTCCCTCTCCACATCTGCTGTCATTTGGTGGAGGTCCATAATTCGGTGGGAGAGTAAGCATACATCGTCTGCGTAGTCAAGATGTTTTAGTTGAGATGTAAGAGTCCATCGAATTCCTCCGTTTCCCGTCGACAAAGCTGCACGAAGCACATCGCTAATCACCAATAGGAATAATATTGGTGAAAGGATACAGCCTTGTCTTACCCCACTTTGGATCTCAAATTCCTCAGACAACCTTTCCCTGTGCAGAACGTGACATTTGGAGCCTTCATATGTAGCTTTGATAATAGCAATTAGTTTATCGGGAATACCTCTCCTGCGTAAGGCACGCCAAATAAACTCCCTGTTGACACTATCGAACGCCTTCTCAAAATCGATGAACAGCAGGTGGAGTGGCGATCGATATTCAACGCACTGCTCGACGATAATACGCAGGGTGTTGATGTGATCGACACAAGAGGACACAGAGCGGAAACCTGCTTGTTCGGCATCGAGTGTGTCTTGGAGATGTTGTTTGATTCACTCCAGTATGATTTTAGCTATTATCTTAGCCACAGCATGTAGCACGCAGATACCCCTTCAGTTTCCGCACTCCATTAAATTTCCTTCCTCAGGAAGCTTGACGATCATTCCCTTTTTCCACTCGTCAGGAAAGCTGTCAGCTTCCCAAGCTCTCTCTATAAGTGGAAGCAGAAGCTCAGCCGATGTTGTTGGCGCTGCTCGTAAGAGCTCTGCTGGAATACCGTCAAGTCCTACCGCCTTGTTTGTTTTGAGTGCTTTGATCGCGGTAGTGATCTCATCTTTACTGGGAGTCGTGGTGCGTATTCGGGAACTTCTCACCTCGGGCATCTTAGTCTGATTTGGGAGCATATCGCTGGCGAATACGTGGTTCAAATCCGTAGCAAAATGCTCCTACCATCTTGAGCTGGTCCTCATCCGAAATGAGCAAGGAGCCGTCTATGCTTTTCACTGGGTGTTGGCTGGAGCTACGACCACCTGTCAGCTCTTTGGTGATTCTGTAGACGGTCCTGCTGTCACACCTCCGTGCAGCATCTTCTGCTTCTGTAGCCAGCGCGTTGATGTAGTTGCGCTTGTCACGTCGTACGTTACACTGAACTTCTCTCATCTTCATGCGATATAGGGACTCTAGCTCGCTTCTCCCTGCTGCTGGAGTAGCTGCAACGCGAGCTTTCAGCTGTTTTCGTTCGTCAATCCGTCTCCAGGTATCCTCGGAAAGCCACGCCCTATGTCTTCCCTGCGATCGACCGACAATTCTTTCAGTACCAGATGCAAAAACATTTTTCACAGCACACCAATGGTCTTGGATGGTTGCGGGCATTGAACTGCTGATTGCTTCCACACCTTTCGAAAGGTGCTCCCTTAGTTGTTGGCGCACTGAGGGATCACTAAGTCTTTCGATGTTGAACCTGGGCATTCTTGTGTTGTCGTGGGATCTTCGAACTGCAGCAGTGCCATGAATGGATAGTGAATGGTTTAAAACATAAAGGGATTAACGACCTAGGACAAAACAAAATTTTGGCAATCAGAAAAAACAATTTTTTTCGCTTTCGTTGGATCACGATCGAGTAACTTGGGCTTACGATCAAAAAGTTACCATATATTTATTGCACTGTTTGTAGACATGGGGCACGCAGCAGTTTGTCCTTTGCCGAGGTTAGCGTCGGTTGTTTGGAAAAAGATTACCACCGCATTGACATCTCCAATTTGGAGATTTCTTGCATGGACTTTCGGCTTGGCGACCGACGGTGAAACTCTTCCAATGCGTCGTCGGCTTTATTACTGCTTTCATTTCTTTCAATGTACCTGTGTTTTGGAACTTATTTCTGTGATTGCCGAGTTCGGAACCTGCCGTTTCATACATAAATCGTGTATAAAAAATCACGAAATCTCCCAATGACGGATATTTTTCAATCGGGCTTACTCACTAAAATGAAGGGTTACACATTTTTCGACGGAAGTTAAGAATTTGTAATTATGACATGAAAAAAAAAAAAAAAATTGGTACAAGTAATAATAATAAAAAAAAAAAAAAAATGAAACAATGGCAAATTATTTATCCGGAAGATGCAGTTGTTGTTGTCGTTGTAGATGTGTTAAGTGCCGGGGTCGGAGGTGTATTTACTGGAGTTGGTGGACCATCATATGTAGTAGCTTCACCGCCAACAGTTGGTGGTGTAGGTGCAGCAGTTGGAACGGTTGGAACAGTAAAAGTAGTCTGTCCATGTACCAAAACGGCGACCATAAGGACGGCAAACACTATAGCAGCTAAATTCAACATATATAGAAAGAAATTATTATTAATACATATAGTAATTAAGGTCAATATTAATTAGGAAATCAATTTAAATAGGTCGTACCTTTCATTTGTAGGTATTTCACGTCTTGAACTCAAATAAAAACTGAAGAAGACAATTAGCCTCGGTTCGGTTTTTATTGAAGTTCTAAATGGAATATTGCGAAATGCTTATCGCTGGTCATTGGGGAAATTTGCATTCAATCTTATTATATAGAATTTTATAATTAATAAGATTTCTGATGATATCAAGGCTAATCAAGATAAGAAAATTTCATTGAAATGCTACCTGTTGAGCATATGGGTTTTATCCATTTTGTGTTTTACGATAAATCAAAAGAAAAAAAGAATTCTGGCATATTTTGGTGCAAAAAATGCCTATTCATCCTGCACAAGAGCCAGTTCCTCGAATTTATTTACGCAATCCGATGGAAAGATATCGATAGGTCTTTCATATATGTAAATTTGTTTTAGTCTGTGAACATACATGCATATAGCCTATTCAATGAAAATCGTGTGTTTTGTAGGGACCTTTACTAACATAAACAAAATTCTTAAATTTATCAAATATAAGATTCTAGATAAGTACTATCGAAGTGAAAGCAGCTCGGCACGTTTCCATAGTATGAAGCTGTTTCGAACAGAACAGATAATTAATGGTTTTTGCGTTCAATGAGTTCAATGATTGTTGTTATCAACTTCCTAAGTTCAAAATGTTGATTTGCTTAATAAGTTCCAAAGCAAACTGCCAACATATTATCCATGTTCGGTTGGCAATTGAACGAAATCGGATGTGGTTAGGGATGCCACATCTACAGTTTCAGTTTAATGGATATATTGGGAATTTTTTTATTTAAAATGGGGAAAAATGAGTGGGAGGGAGAAGTAACACGAAATGAGGATATTTAGTTTCTCCTACCTCCTCATAAAAGGAACATTCTCAAAGTAAAAATCTACAACTACATCTACAAAAATCTAGCACGGGGTGGACTACACACTAACGGTATTTCTTTCGACCTAGGTACTTCACTTTTATCGACGCTATTAAGACTGATTTTAATAAAACTTGACAGTGCAAAACCTATACAGCCCTTGACTGTCAGTGAAAGTTTTATCGTAGTCGGATAAGTAGAACGCGAACTTCTATTTTTTTATTAGTACTCTTAGTAAATAATGTGGAATAATCTTGTGTATATGAAGATTTTGTTTTTTAACCTTTTTGACCAGCAAGATTTATAAGAAAAAGTATATTACATATTCAAACATTGGCGTACGCAAAGGCACCTTCTCTCCCTCCTGGAACGGTTCGACGGTATAAATACTCGTATTAGAAAGTGTGGGAAAAAAATAGTAGCGTTGGGACGAGAAAATATTCATATAAAACGCCGAGTCGTATCTAAGAAATAGATGATTTAGAATAGTCCACATTCCTTAATTGTGGGATCTATACAAGTGTAAACCCCCTAAAGCGAGTCCGCTATTTCATAAACTTAATAACGTCTTTGCGGCCCACTTGGAAGAAACCTTTAAACCGTACGATGGTCAAGTGGTTTACGACAACATCAATTTTCCGGATTTACCATCTGAGGGTTTAACACTCACAAGTGCAACACTAAGGGAACTCAAACACGAGATCGAGAATCTAAAACCTAAGAAAGTTCCTGGTTATGATTTGATCACCGGAGAAATTCTCAAAGTTTTACCTAGAAAAGCATTGACTAAGCTTCTCCATATTGTAAACGATGCGCTCAGATTAAAACACGTGCTCAGATTAAAACTGAGCCAATGGAAAGTTGCGGAAGTCATGATTATTTTATTCATAAAGAAGTCATAATAGTTTTAAGACCAGGAAAGCCGCCAAATGAGGTAAAATCGTGTAGACCAATTTTGCTTCTTCCAGTCATATCAAAAATTTTCGAGAGGATATGACTAAGGCGTCTCCAACTGCTTAAAGAAGAAAATAATCTTATCACTGACCACCAGTTTGGGCTCAGAAGTAAGCTTTCGACGATTGACCAGGTGCATAGAATTACTGACGTAATCGAGAAAGCAGTTGGAAAAAAAAGATGTAGACATATTTCTTGACGTCTCGCAAGGTTTTGATAAGGTGTGACATGATGGCTTGAAATGCAAACTACGACAAGTTCTCCCTGTATGCCTATACGACATCTTCTTCCTTTTATCAGCGAGGCTATGATCCGAAAACAAGGGATCACAACCCTCCCACTTCACCGCATTTCTACTGATCCGCTTGTGGGGTTCGCCTATTTGACCTCAGAAAATATCGGCAGGCCCGCCGATTTTGGATCACTCGGTTACTGAGGCCAATGAAATGCCGATGTCGTCGCATTTGTCTGATCCAGGCGTTTATAGGCCTGCCTTTCGTACATCGCGATGTCTTTGGAACGTGCATTGATATTGCCTTTTTAACAGGGTTCAAATGATCTCTTCTTTGAACGTGGCAATACCAACTGAGCCGGTCGCGCTCTATTTTTTGTACGATGGTTTCCTTGATGTGAAATATACGACATTTTTGAATAATATCTCGGGAATAGACGTTTCCGTGTTAGACAAGGAAACGAATACTCGGCGTACCACAAGGAAGCGTTCTAGGACCGATTCTCTATCTGTTATATATTCGTGATATACCGAAAGAAGATGGCACTATCCTTGCTGATGACACCGCTATCGTAGCAGTAGGTAAAACAATCGAAAACGACTGCAAAACTGCAAAGCGCACTGAATAAAGTAAATGAATGGACGAGGGACTGGCGGATCGCCCTCAACGAATCTGTTCACGTGAATTTCACTTATAAGAAAACTATTAACTTGGCAGTTTTTCTAAACTTGGCCCGAATACCTTTTGCTAACAAAGCCAAATACCTGGGAATGACACTCGACACAAGACTGAAATGGAATTCGCAAGTGAAAATGAAACGTAAAGAACTCGAAATCAAATGTAGAGAAATGAACTGGTTACTCGGATGGCTGAGATGTTTCAGCTCAGTACTGAGAACAAACTGCTTTTATACAAGCAAGTGCGAAAGCTGGCGTGGACCTACTGTATACATCTTGGGGTTGTACCAAGAAAACAAATGCCAATATTTTACAAACTTTTAAAAAGAAAGTGATAAGAGAAATTGTCCAAGCACCGTGGTATACTAGAAACGACGATATCCACAGGGATCTCGGAATTCTGACAATCGAAGCTGAAATTAGAAGCTTCGCGAGAAAGCATAGAAACTGACTAATCGGACATGTCAACAATACAGTCCTACAAATTTTGGATGAGAGCAATTTATTGCACTGACTACAAAGGACGAAACCTTTCGACTTGGCGTGATAAGGATAACCAAAATTGTGGCAGGATAATAAAAATTGTGGCATTTCAAATGAAGGGCTTATTAGTAGTAGGTTTAGGAGAGATCTGGGCCAGCCCCATAGGGCAACGTGTGTTAGAGTGAGACCCCATAGGGTGGAATGTGTTAGAGTGAGATGGAAGGTTTGGGGTGTAGTCTAGCTCTCCATAAAAAGCAATGGGTTAGAGTGAGATGTAAGATTTGGGGCGAGGCTTTTTTTCCCTTCGATGTTGGGATCGAGGTGTCATATTTTATGTTTGTTTATTTTAGCTTTTGGATTGAGATCTGAATTTGGGGCGCGAGGTGTCATATTTCAAGTTTGTTTATGTTTTGCTTTTGGACTAAGATCTGAATTTGGAGCGAGGGGTCATATTTCATATTTGTTAGTGTTTAGCTGGGGCAATCATCATCGGAGCGAGGTGTCATATTTCAAGTTTGTTTATTTTAGCTTTTGGATTGAGATCAGAATTTGGGAGCAAGGTGTCATATTTCATATTTGTTAGTTTTGACTGGGGGATTCGTAAGATCAGAGTCAGGGAGTGTGTGTGTGTGGAGAGCGAGTTGTCATATTTGATTTGATTGGCGAATTGCAGATTCCATAGATGGGTTATGATTGCTTAAAGGGGAGTTTTTTATTGCTGCTGATCTGTGTGTGTGTGTAAAAATTTCAAGTTTGTTTATTTTTTGTCTTTGGACTGAGATCTGAATTTGACAACCAGGTGTCATATTTCATATTTGTTAGTTTGGGCTGTGGGGAAGTCGTACGATTCCAGGAATTTGGTTGAGATGTAAGATCAGAGTCAGGGAGTGAGGCATTAAGATTAAGTGTGTGTGGAGAGCGAGGTATCATATTTGATTTGATTGGGGAATTGCGGATTCCATAGATGGGTTATGATTGCTTAGAGGGTATATTTTTTTTTATTGATCAGTATGTGTCTTTTTTCGTTTAGGGTGGGTGAGAGTGAGAGGGGAGAGGGGAATTTGGCTGATTCGCGGAATTGAGTTTCGGATTCTATAGAGGAATTATGAAAACGTATAAGACTTCGAGAAGAGTCAGGCTGATTCATTGCTGTGTGTTTATTCTTGAATGCTGCTCCTGAGCTTGTAAGTGTTTATCCCATAGCAAAATGCTGTGCACTACAAATGTTCATCTGTTGCTGTTCCGCAAAAAGTATAATATGAGTAAAAAGGATGACATAAGTGAAAAAAATAAAAATCTGGACTATGTGAGTCAAATTGATCTGTTTGCTATTCGGTAAAGAAAACGGGGGATTTTATTTTCATTCATCTGCGTGTACTTACTTACTTATATCCTTTAACCCCTCGGGGGGCATAGGGTGTCAACCACGCCTGCGCGCCATCGTGTTCGGAGTTCTGCCACGCGTTTGAGCTGCCTCCAACTCATTCCTAAAGAGCTCGATTCCTCCTCAACTGTTCTGCGCCACGTTTGCCTAGGGCGTCCCGCTATTCTGCCTGCCTGGGTTAGCGGATTCCACTGCATGGCGTATTTCGCAATGGAGTTGCCTTCGCGCCGTAGGGTGTGTCCAATCCATTGCCACTTTCTTCTTCGTAAAGTAATGCTTATAGGTTCTTGGCCCGTTCTCAGATAAAGTTGTTCGTTGGAGATGCGGTTCGGCCAAAAAATCCTCAAGATGATTCTTAAGCATTTGTTTACGAAGACTTGCAGCTTGCGTGTGTTAATGGTGTCCACCTTCCAGGTACTGCACTCATAAAGCAGCACTGATTCTATGTTGGAGCGGAACAGTCGTAGCTTGGTTCTTAAGCTAATAACATTGCTTCTCCAGATTTTGGACAGCATTCCGAACGCAGCTTTAGCCTTGCCGATTCTGCTGCACACATCCAGTTCGGTGCCACCGCGATTAGCCGAGACGACACTTCCTAAATATAGAAAGTTATCAACTTTCTCGACTTCAGTTCCGGCAATGTTAAGTTGAGCGCGGGTATTGGAAGTACTCAGGGCTTTTATTTTGGCTGTGTTTATTTTTAGCCCCACTTTGTTTGCCTCAGCTTCTAGATTTTAGGCCACCAAATGAAGATCCATTATCCGATGTGAAAGTAGACAAACATCGTCAGCGTAATCTAGGTGTTTAAGGTAAGATGTCATAGTCCAACGAATTCCATAGTTGCCTTCCGTCAATGCTGCACGGAGTACATCGCTGATAACCACCAAGAACAATAGTGGGGACAGTATGCACCCTTGACGTACTCCACTTTGGACTTCAAAATCGTCCGACACCTTACCATTGTGCACTACGTGACACTTGCCGCCCTCATATGTAGCCTTGATAATAGCTATAAGCTTTTCTGAAATGCCTCTCCTGCGCAAGGCCAACCAGATAGCATCTCGATTCAATCTGTCGAAAGCTTTCTCGAAGTCGATAAACAGTAAATGAAGCGGAGACCTATACTCAACGCATTGTTCGATTATGATCCGTAAGGTGTTTATGTGGTCGATGCAGGAGGATCCAGCGCGAAAGCCTGCCTGTTCGACATCGAGAGTTGAATCTAAATGTACTTTAATTCGTTCTAGAATTATTCTAGCTATTATTTTGCCTACAGCTGGAAGAACACATATACCTCTCCAGTTACCGCACTCCATCAAGTTACCCTTCTTTGGAAGCTCAATGATCATCCCCCTTTTCCACTCCTGTGGAAATTGTTCACTATCCCAAGCTCTCCGTATTAGCGGATGCAGCAAATCTGCCGATGTATTTGGCGCCGCTTGAAATAGCTCGGCAGGGATGCCATCAATACCCACCGCTTTGTTTTTCTTGAGGGACTTGATTGCTGTTATTATTTCAGTTTTACTGGGAGGTACGGTGCGAATTCGGGAATTTGTTGCTTCGAGCTGCTCATTCGAATTCAAGATCATACCGCCGTCGTCTAAGTGATTTAGCACTGTTGCAAAATGTTCTCTCCATCTAGTGAGCTGATCCTTATCCGAAATTAGAAGGTTACCGTCTAGACTCTTCACTGGATGTTGTTTGGAGTTTCGACCACCAATGAGCTCCTTAGTGATGCTATAAACAGTCCTACTGTCGCACCTACTCGCTGCTTCTTCAGCCCTTGAGGCCAGTGAGTTGACATATTGACGTTTGTCACGTCTCACACTACGCTGCACTTTTTTCTTCTTCGCACGGTATTGGGCTTCAAGCTCGGTTCTCTCTACTGCTGAGGCCGCTGCAATCCGAGCCTTGATTGCTGTACGCTCATCGATCCGTCTCCAGGTGTCTGTAGAAAACCATGTGCGGTGGTGTTTCTGCTTTTTACCGACATACGTGCGAGCCCCAGTCGCAAAAGCATTTTTCACAGCACTCCAGTGGTCATCCATGTTCTCTATGCTGCTGATTGCTTCTGCTTCTAAGGCAAGATGGTCCCTGAACTGTTGGCGCACTTGGGGAACCTTGAGCCTGTCGATATTAAACCTGGTGATGTTAAGTAGGTTTGAGCGGATGCTGTTGACGGATGCAGTACGAAGGCGTAAATGAGCAACCATAAGATGGTGATCTCGTTCTTGTCTGACGTCAGCTCCACGTCTGTTTCGGACGTTCAGGAAACAATTTCTAAAGCGGCGACTGACCGCAATGTGGTCGATCTGGTTGGATGTTTGTTGCCTATCAGTAGAGACCCAACTGATCTTATGGCAGGTGTTATGCTTAAACAGCGTACCTCCGATGACTAGGCGGTTGGTATTGCAGAAGTCCACAAACCGCTCACCATTGTCATTACGGTCTCCCACGCCGTGAACTCCCATCACGTGCTTAAGCATGGTGTTGTCGCTACCCACCTTGGCATTGAGATCACCCATTACCATTACGATGTCCCCATTAGGCGTTTGGTTGTAGGCGGCACCTAAGTGGCTATAAAAATTATCCTTTTCATCCTTAGTCGCGTCTAGAGTCGGAGCATAACACTGTATGATGGTAATTTTTCTAACTCTACTCTGGAATCTAGCCGTCAATATCCGGTCACTATGGGGTTTCCAGGATATGAGGCTGCTACGTGCTGCTGGAGTTAGCATGAGTCCTACGCCAGAACTCCGTGCACTTCCAGCTGGTTTACCAGAGTAGAGCATCACAGTGCTTTTTGTTGGGGAGATGTATTCCCCAGCATCGTACCATCTTATCTCGCTCAGCCCTAAGATGTCGATTTTATACCGTGCGAATTCGCGCTCCAATTGGAGGAATCTGGCGTTATAAGGCCCTTCCTTGAGTGAGTCCAGGAGGGTCTTAACGTTCCAGAATCCGATCGTTGTCCGTGTTCGATAGCCAAAGGTCGTCAACAAATTATCAGTCCTTATCCGAGGCGATAGTTTCCGTTTCGGAGCAATAGTTTGTTTTACGGTTGCGGCTCGCTGGGCCACAGACCAACCGACACTTATCCTGTTTTTTGGCGCAGGAAGCTCGCCATTCGTCCTCTCCCGTTAGCAATTTCCGAAGAAATTCCCAGATGGCACCACGAGGAGGTGGGAGTAGGGCTTACTAACAGAGCTGCTAGGTTTTCGGCTGCAGTGGCTCCTTCTCGTTACTTCGCGGACCAACACCTATCGGGAGATGCTGCCCCTATGAGGCCTTTGTTAGTCGTTTGCCACCCAAAGAAATTCATCTGCGTGTGTGGGACATCATCGGGGGTGGAGCTTAGATTGGTTTAATCGGATTCCAAACATGGGCTATGATTGCTTAGAAGAGATCTTCTATTTTTTATTTCTATTGATCAGTGTGTGTCTTTTTTCGTTTAGGAAGAATGAGAGGGAGAGGGGAGAGGGGCTGATTCCAGGAATTGAGTTTTGGATTCCATAGAGGAATTATGAACACGTATAAGAATTTGAGAAGAGTTCTGGGCTACGAGTCAGGCAGATTCATAGCTGTGTGTTTATTCTTGAATGCTGACCTTGAGTTAGTAAATGTTTATCCCATAGGAAATACTGTGCTGTATAAATGTTTATCTGTTGCTGTTCTGTAAAAAAAAGTATAATATGAGTAAAGAGGATGACATAAGGGAAAACAAAATCTGGACTATGTGAGTCAAATTGATTTGTTTGCTATTCGGTAGAAAAAAATGGAATTTTATTTCTATTGATCTGTGTGTGCGTGACGTCATCGGGGGTTGGAGCTTAGATTGGCGAAATTGACTAATTCCAGGAAATTGGTATCGGATTCCACAGATGGCTTGTGATTACTTAGAGGAGATTTTTTATTTTTTTATTTCAATTGATCTCTGTGTATGTGTACGATCATATTTCAGAGATTAATTTGATTTAATTGGCAGTAAATAGCTAGGCTATTGATCATTTGCTAGAGTGAGAAGGGCTACATGGATGGCACCAAAAATACTGTTGTTGTTGCTGTTCCATAAAGAAAAAAAGTACGATATGAGTAAAGAGGATGACATAAGAAAAAAAAAAAAAAAAATCTGGACTATGTGAATCAAATTGATTTGTTTGCTGATCGGTAGAGAAAAAATAAAGCAAATAAGTGTATGATATGACTAAAGAGGATGATATAAGGAAGGAATAAAAAATCTGGATTCTGTGAATCAAACTGATTGTTTATTCTTAAACACCAGACTTGAGTTAGTAATTTTAATGTGAGATATAGAATATTGAGGTAGGTTAGCTCTTTAAAGGAGATAAATAAATAAAGAGGTGACGTACAATAGTTAATGTTTTATCAGAGCAGAGCTAAAAATATTGAAACAAACAGGTGAAGTGGGGGGTGATTTAGGGGCTGTTAAGGAGTAAAAGATGATTAATGCAAAGTCTCGTTTTTTGCAATTATCAAAGCATAGACCTAATCAGAAGACGGGACGTCTTTCCTTATGATTATTTAAGCTCGTAGGATAAATTAAATGAATTATCTCTTACGTATAGAATTTTTAAATAAACTAACTAATGAGGAATGTTCTAAGAAAGATTATGCTCCTAAGGGATTCTTTAATGGCAACTAAAGCATCGTCTTTAATGATTTCCTTCAGTAAGGAGGTTTATGCAATGCAGTCACAAATATTCAAGGTCAAATAATGAATTTATTTCTTCATTTGTTCGGAGATATACCTACACAATATACTGTATATTTAGATACTGTACGCTTGGGTAATGTCTCAATAACTTCCTTATAAAGCATGTGAGTGGACAAATCTGAAAAAATTAACAACTGTCTATATAAAAGTGCTAGATGATAATGGAGAAAATATGTATGTATTAGAAGTAGATTTAGATTATCCAGAATCTCTTCATGACGCACTTACCTAAAAGCAGATAGTCAAGGAAGCAGTACTTAATGCTGAAATTACAAATTTTATCGAATAATCACCATTATGAAAATAAAACGTACAAGCTCAGAGCAGAAAAACTGACCGATTTTAAATCTGAAAACAAATGATATGTTATAAACACAAATTCATATTTTAAAAGAATTTTCTTATTTTATTTGTATCCACTTAAAAACTTTTCCAATAGATAAACATAAATTCTTAACGCTAATTTTGCTTTTGACTGATGATTATTATTGCCAGCATTTTGCAATGCAATCCCAAATACAAGTGTTGGGCTACAAATACAAGTGTTGGGCTACAAATACAAGTGTTGGGCTACAAATACAAGTGCTGGGATACAAATACAAGTGCTGGGATACAAATACAAGTGCTGGGATACAAATACAAGTGTTGGGCTGCAAATACAAGTGTTGGGCTACAAATACAAGTGTTGGGATACAAATACAAGTGTTGGGCTACAAATACAAGTGTTGGGATACAAATACAAGTGTTGGGATACAAATACAAGTGTTGGGATACAAATACAAGTGTTGGGCTACAAATACAAGTGTTGGGCTGCAAATACAAGTGTTGGGATACAAATACAAGTGTTGGGCTACAAATACAAGTGCTGGGATACAAATACAAGTGCTGGGATACAAATACAAGTGTTGGGATACAAATACAAGTGTTGGGCTACAAATACAAGTGTTGGGATACAAATACAAGTGTTGGGATACAAATACAAGTGTTGGGCTACAAATACAAGTGTTGGGCTACAAATACAAGTGTTGGGCTACAAATACAAGTGCTGGGATACAAATACAAGTGCTGGGATACAAATACAAGTGTTGGGCTACAAATACAAGTGTTGGGATACAAATACAAGTGTTGGGCTACAAATACAAGTGTTGGGATACAAATACAAGTGTTGGGCTACAAATACAAGTGTTGGGATACAAATACAAGTGTTGGGCTACAAATACAAGTGCTGGGATACAAATTCAAGTGTTGGGCCACAAATACAAGTGTTGGGCTACAAATACAAGTGTTGGGCTACAAATACAAGTGTTGGGCTGCAAATACAAGTGTTGGGATACAAATACAAGTGTTGGGCTACAAATACAAGTGTTGGGCCACAAATACACGCAGCGGAAGCAATTGAAGGTGAAAGATTGCGATACGGCACCAAGGAATACTGCGCAGTAGTGACGCTAGATGTCAAAAACGCGTTTAATTCGGCAGACTGGCCCACTATAAGAAGATCTCTTGCTAGGATGGATACACCATCTTACTTGCTGCAGATAATGGTGAGCTACTTTACCAACAGGAAACTGAGGTATGATACCGACGAAGGAGTGAAGCACTACGTTGTTACAGCTGGGGTCCAGCAAGGATCGGTCCTGGGCCCATTACTATGGAACATAATGTACGACGGAGTTTTACGACTACCACTGCCACCACTGTTCTAATATACCGACCGGTTTTATATATACCGACCCAGTTATTATATACCGCCCTGTTTTTTATATACCGACCGGTTTTTTATATACCGCACCGGTTATTATATACCGCCCCGGTTTTTATATACCGACCCGTTTATTTGGAACGGACCTTAATCAATTAAAGAAACCATTGCTTTAGAAAACTGCTAGTCATTAATCATCTTTGGAACCGAACGGATCGCAACTGCCCTATTTAATTGAAATCGACCTGTTTCACAAATATGGAACTCAATGAGGATTTACTTAAAGACCTTATAAAAACGAGAAAAGCTTTGCGGAGAAAATATAAGTTTCTCAAAACTGGGCAAATCATGAAGGAAAGGGAATTTGCAAATACTTTTAGGCCAATAGTTGATCCCTTAAAAGAAATTGTGAAAAATGTCAAAAGTCGAGATACTGTTGAGTACGATATAATGACTAAAACAAAGCCTCGACGAAAATTACAATTCCAAAGTCCAGCAAAAGAAAAACTTGCTCTAGTTTTGACTCAAAGATTCAACCAACGATGGATGATAAAGATTTTTCATTTAGAACACCCGAAAATTTCGATATAGACAAAATTGATTAAAGTACGCCTGCCAACAGACCATCGCCATCAGAATCGAATCTGGATAAGATCTATGGTCCGCATTTCGATGTACAATCAAATTCAACAAAGTTGGGCAGATCAAGTTTTGTAATTAACGAGCAAAAGAATCTCGTTATTGATGATGAAATCTTCCCTGGAACAGAGGGCCTCTATGAATTAATTTTTCGGAAAAACCCTAGAAAAAAACGATATACCAATGAAGACTTGGATGAATATCTTAAAATTCTACAAAAAAACAAAGGTACACTTAAAAAATGATAATGGCAACTCACAGGTTAAAGGTAATGGAGGTTATAAGTATAAACATGTTATGTGGCCTTTATTACAACACCTTACGCAAAGGGTTATAAAGAAAATTGGAAAAGCATACAATAATAATTCATCAGATATGGGCTATTCTAATAATCCCGTTAAATATGTGTACTGGAATGACCCCAATGAGCTCGTTGAAAGACTAAGACTTAATGAGGTAAACTCAATTGTGGAAGATCTACGGGAAGCAGATATCATATATTAACATCAGTTCTTATCAAACACATTGTCAAAAGCAAAATTAGCGTTAAGAATTTATGTTTATCTATTGGAAAAGTTTTTAAGTGGATACAAATAAAATAAGAAAATTCTTTTAAAATATGAATTTGTGTTTTATAACATATCATTTGTTTTCAGATTTAAAATCGGTCAGTTTTTCTGCTCTGAGCTTGTACGTTTTATTTTCATAATGGTGATTATTCGATAAAATTTGTAATTTCAGCATTAAGTACTGCTTCCTTGACTATCTGCTTTTAGGTAAGTGCGTCATGAAGAGATTCTGGATAATCTAAATCTACTTCTAATATATACATATTTTCTCCATTATCATCTAGCACTTTTATATAGACAGTTGTTAATTTTTTCAGATTTGTCCACTCAAATACTTTATAAGGAAGTTATTGAGATATTACCCAAGCGTGCAGTATCTAAATATACAGTATATTGTGTAGGTATATCTCCGAACAAATGAAGAAATAAATTCATTATTTGACCTTGAATATTTGTGACTGCATTACATAAACCTCCTTACTGAAGGAAATCATTAAAGACGATGCTTTAGTTGCCATTAAAGAATTCCTTAGGAGCATTATCTTTCTTAGAACATTCCTCATTAGTTAGTTTATTTAAAAATTCTATACGTAAGAGATAATTCATTTAATTTATCCTACGAGCTTAAATAATCATAAGGAAAGACGTCCCGTCTTTTGATTAGGTCTATGCTTTGATAATTGCAAAAAACGAGACTTTGCATTAATCATCTTTTACTCCTTAACAGCCCCTAAATCACCCCCCACTTCACCTGTTTGTTTCAATATTTTTAGCTCTGCTCTGATAAAACATTAACTATTGTACGTCACCTCTTTATTTATTTATCTCCTTTAAAGAGCTAACCTACCTCAATATTCTATATCTCACATTAAAATTACTAACTCAAGTCTGGTGTTTAAGAATAAACAATCAGTTTGATTCACAGAGTCCAGATTTTTTATTCCTTCCTTATATCATCCTCTTTAGTCATATCATACACTTATTTGTTTTATTTTTTCTCTACCGATCAGCAAACAAATCAATTTGACTCACATAGTCCAGATTTTTTTTTTTTCGTATGTCATCCTCTTTACTCATATCGTACTTTTTTTTCTTTATGGAACAGCAACAACAACAGTTTTTGTAATGCCATCCATGTAGCCCTTCTCACTCTAGCAAATGATCAATAGCCTAGCTATTTACTGCCAATTAAATCAAATTAATCTCTGAAATATGATCGTACACATACACAGAGATCAATTGAAATAAAAAAATAAAAAATCTCCTCTAAGTTATCACAAGCCATCTGTGGAATCCGATACCAATTTCCTGGAATTAGTCAATTTCGGCAATCCAACCAATCTAAGCTCCGACCCCGATGACGTCACGCACACACAGATCAATAGAAATAAAATTCCAATTTTTTTTTCTACCGAATAGCAAACAAATCAATTTGACTCACATAGTCCAGATTTTTGTTTTCCCTTATGTCATCCTCTTTACTCATATTATACTTTTTTTTTACAGAACAGCAACAGATAAACATTTATACAGCACAGTATTTCCTATGGGATAAACATTTACTAACTCAAGATCAGCATTCAAGAATAAACACATAGCTATGAATCTACCTGACTCGTAGCCCAGAACTCTTCTCAAATTCTTATACGTGTTCATAATTCCTCTATGGAATCCAAAACCCAATTCCTGGAATCAGCCCCTCTCCCCTCTCCCTCTCATTCTTCCTAAACGAAAAAAGATACACACTGATCAATAGAAATTAGAACATAACCTGTAAGCAATCATAACCCATCTATTTAATTTGCCAATTTCCCCAAACAAACCAATCTAAGCTCCACCCCGATGACGTCACACACACGCAGATCAATAGATATAGAATCCCCCCTTTTTCTTTACCGAATAGCAAACAAATCAATTTGACTCAAATAATTCAGATTTTTCTTTTGTTCCCTTATGTCATCCTCTTTACTCATATTATACATTTTTACGGAATAGCAACAGATAAACATTTGTAGTGCCCAACATTTGCTTTGGGATAAACACTTACTAACTCCGGGTCAGCATTCAAAAAGAAACACACAGCTATGAATCAGCCTGACTCGTAGCCCAAAACTCTTCTCAAATTCTTATATGTGTTCATAATTCCTCTATAAAATCCAAAAATCAATTCCCGAAATCAGCCAAACCCCCCTCTCTCCTCTCCCTCTCAACCGCCCTAAACGAAAAAGACACACACTGATCAATAGAAATAAAAAATAAAAAAAATCTCGTCTTAGCAATCATAACCCATGTATGGAATCCGATACCAATTTCTCAAATCAACCCAGTCTAAGCTGCACCCCCAATGACGTCACACCCATAGAATATTGTAAAATCCAAATACTTCGCTCTCAACATCAAATATAATCACACAAAAACACACAGATCAGCAGCAATAAAAAACTCCCCTCTAAGCAATCATAACCCATCTATGGAATATGCAATTCATCAATCAAACCAAATATAAAAATCGCTCTCCACACGCACTCACACATGCTAAATGCTGCCTCACTCCCTGACTCTGATCTTACGATTCCCCCAGTCAAAACTAGCAAATATGAAATATGAAATGAAATGAAATGAAATATGACACCTGGTTCCCAAATTCAGATCTCAGTCCAAAGACGAAAAATAAAAAACTTGTAATATGACACTTCGCTCCGATGATGATTCGCCCAGCTAAACACTAACAAATATGAAATATGACCCCCCCCCCCCCCCCCTCCCTCTCGTTACCAAATTGAGATCTGAATGCAAAAACAAAAAAACAAAAAATCAAAAAAATAAACACTACATCTTCCATCTCACTCTAACACATTGCACCAAATAGCACCTCAAGGGCTCTCACTCTAACACATAGCACCAAATAGCACCTGAGCCAGAACTCTCGTAAACCTACTACTCTTATTGTAATAACATGATAAACCGCGCAAGGAAGAAATTGAGAAAATGCCCTTTAAAGTTTAAAAAACGCGATCAGTCAGATAGAAAACTGTTATTTCAATGCGTTACTGTGGCCATATCTATTGGTGTGTGAGTGAGTGTGTTAGAGTGTGGCTATTCATGTCATTGCAATGGAAGTAAAATGAAGAAGCTAAGCGGAACCTTATGGCTTCTAATTTTGTACCATGCCTAATCGGTTATTAGCTCTTTACTTATTACAAACTGCTACCTAGAAAGATCTATATGTGTATCAGATCAGAACTCACCTCCTGATACAGTTTCATCTACTTATTCGACTACCCTTGAGAACTCATGTTTCCAAATGCTACGTAGCATTTTGTTAAAATAATTGTTTGCTTTCATTCAAATCGCCCATTAAGCTATTTTAAGCTTCGTAGTTTAATAGATTTTTATAGTGGAAGTACTTTTTCTCTTGGGTCGCAGCTTGTGAAACCGCTTGTTTTAAATTACGGTAATACCAAGATGATTTAAAAAATGTCATGTCAATCACTTTAGTAAAAAAAATCTTACTTCCAACTCAAATGAGACAAAAATAAATATCGTCCGAGTTCATCTATCTTCAAGTGATGTCAAGCAGAAGATTATGAGAAGCAAAAAAGGCCCACAGAAAAATCTAAACACTTCGTTATTCGGTGATGGAAGTAGGGAAAGTATATTCATTAATGACTATTTCACGAATTACACTAGGGCCTTGTTTACTTACTTACTTAGATGGCGCTACAGTCCGGGGTGGACCTGGCCTCAACCAACAAACCTCTCCAGCCAGCACGGTTACGAGTCAGCTGCCTCCAGTTGCGCACGCCAAGTTGGTTGAGGTCCCCCTCCACTTGTTTGCGCCACCTACCGCGAGGTCGTCCTCTACTGCGTCGTCCGTCCGCGGTGGATTCGAAGACTTTCTTAGCGGGAAGGTTGGGCTCCATCCGCTCTAAATGACCCAGCCATCTTAGTCGCTGTATATGAACTCTTCTGGCTAAGTCGATGTCCTTGTACAGGCCGTATAGTTCGGCATTGTACCTTCTCCTCCACTCACCGTCTATGCAGACGGGACCAAAGATCGGTCGAAGAACTTTTCTCTCGAAATAACCAAGGGCATTCTCATCCGGTTTTTTCAAAGCCCATGCCTCTGCGCCATACAGCAGGACTGGGATGATTAATGTCTTATAAAGAGTTACCTTAGTAGTTCGAGATAGGGCTTTGCTACTCAATTGCCGTTTTAGCCCATAGAAACAACGATTGGCAAGAGTAATTCTCCGTGTGATCTCTCCACTCATGTCATTTGCGGAGCTGACCATAGAGCCTAGGTAGACAAAATCCTTTACTACCTCAAAATTGTATCTGTCTATTGTGGCGTTCTGCCCAAGACGCCGATGTTGGGTGTCCTTTTTTGTAGACAGCATATATTTTGTTTTGCTTTCATTGACCGCTAGACCCATCTTTGCTGCCTCGATCTCAATACTCGTAAATGCCCCATTGACTACCCGCTGAGTTCTTCCGATTATGTCAATGTCATCGGCATAAGCGAGTAGTTGTACAGACTTGAAGAAGATTGTACCTCCGGGGTTGGCTTGTGAGTTTCGTACTATTCTCTCAAGTACTATGTTAAAGAGATCGCATGATAGCGCGTCGCCTTGTCTAAGACCCTTCCTGACATCGAACGGTTCGGTGATGTTCTTACCGACTTTGATGGAGCAGCGGGAGTTCTCCATCGTCATTTTGCACAAACGGACGAGCTTGGCAGGAATGCCAAGACTAGACATGGCTCTGTATAACTCGTCTCTATACACGCTATCATAGGCAACTTTGAAATCGATAAAGAGGTGGTGCGTATCGATTTTATATTCATGGGTTTTTTCCAAGATCTGCCGTAGTGTGAATATTTGGTCAATGGTGGACTTTCCAGGCCTGAAACCGCACTGATAAGGACCTATCAGGTTGTTGACGATCGGTTTTAGGCGTTCACATAGTACGGCAGACAGGATCTTATATGCGATATTTAGGAGACTTATACCTCTGTAGTTGGCGCAGTTCAGAGGGTTTCCTTTCTTCAGGATCGGGCAAACGATGCTGAGGTTCCATTCATCGGGCATACTTTCGTCCGACCAGATTTTACAGATGAGCTGGTGCATGCTCCTTACCAACTCATCTCCTCCTGCCTCGAAAAGTTCAGCGGCAAGGCCGTCGGCTCCAGCAGCTTTGTTGGATTTGGGTTTAGATATCGCTATCCTCACTTCATTATGATCGGGTTGACGGGAATTTTGACTGCCATCGTCACTGTTGAATGGCTCATTCTGCCTGACAGCGGAATATTGATCATCATCGCCGTTTAACAGTCTGCAGAAGTGTTCCTTCCATATCCTCAGCACCGACTACGATTCTACTACTATGTTGCCATTTTCGTCCCTGCAGGCTTCTGTTCTGGCTTTGAAACCCTGGCATGTTCTTTTTACCCTTTGGTAAAATTTTCGAACATTATTCCTGCTGTAAAGTCTCTCAATCTCCTCGATCGAGCGCTTCTCATGCTCTTTTTTCTTCTTTCTGAGAAGTCGATGTTCCTCTTTTCTCCTGCTCACGTAAAGCTCGTAAGCAGCTCTAGTCCTTCTATGCAGCGCCGCTTTGTACGCCTCTTGTTTTGCTGCATGTGCTTGCCGGCATTCCTCATCAAACCAGGGGTTTCGTTGTGGTGGGCGAGAGAAACCCAGTACATCAGAGGCGGCATCTCTGATGGCTTGTTGGCAACGCTGCCACTGGTCTTCCGCATTTGCTGCTGGCGGCATAGGACTAAGATTGAGATTAGAAGAAACACGATCGGCAAAGGTTCTGGCGGTCTCTTGCGATTGTAGCTTTTCGACGTCAAATTTCCTCACAGCACTTCGTTGATTTCGCTCCGTTCTGGATATCCGCATCCGTACCTTGGCTACAACTAGGTAGTGATCCGAGCCCACGTTGGCTCCTCGGAAAGTCCGGACACCCAGAATTCTGGAAGAGTGCCTTGCGTCGATCGCAATGTGATCGATTTGGTTGACGATTTTTCGATTAAAGGAGAGCCATGTTCCTTTGTGAATATCGAGACGTGGGAGCCGCGTACTAGCTACAACAAAGTTTCGCCCCGCCGCAAAGTCGATTAGCCTGAGTCCGTTGCCGGAAGTGTTGTCGTGCAGGCTGTGCTTTCCGACCACGCTACTAAAGACTTCCTCTCTTCCTAGCTTTGCGTTAAAGTCGCCTAGGATAATTTTAACGTCGTGGCTAGGGCATTGCTCATACGTCTTGTCCAAGAGCTGGTAGAAGTCATCCTTTGTCGCGTAGTCCTTCTCCTCGTGAGGGGCGTGAACGCATATTAGGCTAATGTTGGCAAATTTAGCCTTGATACGGATAGTCATGAGGCGCTCGTTCACATGCCGGAAATGCAAGACTTCTTGCCTAAGTCTGTCTCCAATGACAAATCCGCACCCGAATAGACGCTGTCCTTTTTGTCTGTAGCAATCGCCGTAGTAGATGTCGCAGTTTTTCATACTCCTTTTGCCCGGCCCATCCCATCGCACTTCTTGGATGGCGGTAATGTCTGCTTTGAGACACTCTAAGGCCTCCGCAAGTTGTTCGGCTGCACGTGGTTTGTAGAGGGACCCAACATTCCATGTGCAGACACGAAGATCGTTGTCCTTTTTACGTTTGCATGGGTCGTGAACAGTAAGATCATCCGTATCCGAGGCTGTTGGTTGCTTCGTAACCGAAGGTTTTTTACGTGGTAGGGAAGTTAACCCGACGGCACAACCCCCAACCTGGAGGGCCAGATCCTTTTTTTTGTACCCCTAGGACAATAGGCCGGATACACCGATGTCAGTAACCCACTTCGGGGATATGAGCGCTGCCGTTGGCCCATTAAGGGTTCATCCGCCACCATCTCTTTTTCAATACCCTGACGTAGTATTGAAAATCCTTACAGACCTCAGCTCCAAATATGTTGAAGTAGCTCCAGTAAGGTATCCGCTGGTCTGTAGACGTCACCGTTGATTCCATCGAGAGAATTCGTCCGCCGCACGTCCTCCTACTGAGGACCTCTTGCTAGACTTCTGAGACGCATATTTCAGCCGATCAGGTCAACAAGAGATGCCTCGTCTGGTTAGACATATGCGCGCTGAAATTCACCCAGATGTGCTTACGCAGGTCTGAGTGTTCAGCTGCACATATATCGTCAGACTCAGCATATGCTCATCGTTAGTTCACTATCAGATAGCTATCCAGCGGGCACCGCGTGGAGGTGATGATGCGATTTTCGCCCATCATGGCGGCAAAAAAAGTTAAAATTCAGAAACATTATAAATATTTATGGTTTAGCAACTCTAAAATTTTGATGAGAAAGGTTGAAAATGGTAATGTCGTCGTTATAAGATCCTTTGAAGATTTAGCAACTGTTGTAGATTAGCATTATGTTTGATGACAGTCTTGATCTTATAAACGACGACATTGCCATTAAGACCACTAGAAGTATTTACGATAATATTTTTCATTCTAATACTAATGATAAAAAATCAGTGTTCATTGTGCATCAAAATATTAGAAGTGTGCGAAAAAATGTTGACGTATTATTATGTAATCTAGAAGTTTTTGTGAATGCTCCTGATTTTATATTCTTGTCGGAGATATGGATTTACTCTTGTGAAACAGAAGACTTCAAAATTCCAAACTACAATTTTTTTGCTAACACTAATGATTCGTATTCTGCGGGAGGAGTAGGAGTATTTGTGCGAGATTCATATGAGTGTAAGGTTTTTTCTCATAGTTTGAATAGTGCGGATGTTATAAAAATCGCCTGTAACATTAATAGTGACATTTTCAACATTGTTTGTGTATATAGAGTTCAGTATATGTCCCTTCAATTGTTTCTTGATGAGTTCTCAGTTTTTCTAAGCATTGAAAAAGCGGATAATCTCATTATTCTTGGTGATTTTAATGTGGGTATCCTAAGTTCCAACTCTGGAGTAGATACTTACGGATCCATAATGGCAGAGCATGGGTTAACATCATTTATCAATGAACCTACTAGACCTGCTTCCAGCACTTGTCTCGATCACGTATTTGGTCGTTTTAAGAACTTGGCAACTAATCTATGTACTGCTGTTAGCTTTGACTTACAAATTACCGATCACTGTTTGATTGGATTAATCCTTAGTATCTTAAATGACAAAAAGAGTGTAATCGCCACTTCTCCTAAAGTAACCAAAATTAACTTCAGTCTTCTAAATGATAAATTGCTGCGCGAAAGCTGGGAAGAAATTTACACCTCAAGTAATGCTTCTCTGGCGTACGATATATTTTAAAATCCTTAACATATTATGTTGAGAACTCTAGCTTTTCCATAGAGAGAAGCAAATCTAAAATTAAGCTGAAACCTTGGATGAACAATTCTCTTCTCAGAAAAATTAAACTCAAGCATATGTTGCGTATTAAATGCTACAAACATGCACTTAATTCTGCTTTGAAAAACCGCTTGAACCATCTGTGCCAAACAATTAATAAGGACATCACAATCTGCCGTGATAGTCACTTTCAAAGCAGGATAAGCAATGCACGAGGGAATCTTAAAAAAGAATGGGAAGTTGTCAATAGTATACTTAATCGTAACATAAGAACTCATAGCGCATCTGTGGTACTTAAAAGTGAAAACATTACTGTTACAGATCCTTTAGAAGTAGCTAATGAGTTTAATAAATACTTTGCCTCGGTGGGGCAAACATCTTTTTCTAATGATCCTCCAAAATCATACAGTTGTTGTGATACAACAGGTCTTGCTGTATTGTCCCCTGTAAATAACAGCTTCTTCTTTGAACCCATTACAGGACTTGAGCTCTTGAAAATAATAAACTCCCTCAACAATTCGAATTCATGTGGCAACGATGGAATTTCCAACGTCGTCTTGAAAAAAAGTAGCCTTCAATGTTGTTGATATTTTAACACATATTTTTAATTTGAGTGTTTTCTCGGGTAAATTTCCTGATCTCTTGAAATGCGCCAATGTAATACCTATTTTTAAAAAGGGTAACCGAAATGAAAAAAGTAATTACAGGCCGATTTCCTTACTTTCTGGAATATCGAAAGTGTTCGAGAAAGCAATCAAAAGCAGAGTTCTGAAATATCTTACCAGAATAAAATTTTTCAGTGGAAAACAGTTTGGTTTTAGGGAAAACCGCTCTACGGAAGATGCGCTCCTGGATTTTTTTACATTTATTTAGAAGGGACTTGATGTTAAGAAATGCTGTGCCGGGTTATTTGTAGACATTACAAAAGCCTTCGATATGGTTGACTATAGCATTCTCTTGAAGAAATTGCATAGCGTGGGATTTCGTGGATTCATATTAGATTGGTTTGCTTCTTATCTTAAGAATAGATCACAAAAAGTCAAAATTGGACATAGTCTAAGTAGTTCCGAGGAAATCAATCTAGGTGTTCCCCAAGGATCTGTCCTTGGTCCCATTTTGTTCCTGATTTATGTCAACTCGCTATTTGCACTCCCGTTTGCTGGTGAAGTTAAGGCTTTTGCCGACGACTTGGCTTTTGCATATGGCTCAACTAACCCCCTAAATTTAGTTGCTGACATCAATCATGATATCCATTTGCTAAGACTTTGGTTCGCCGAACACAACTTAGTTGTAAGCAATAAAACTAAGCTTATGTTTTTCAGTCTTACCGTGCAAAAATCGCCAGACATTGACATTGTATTCCATGCTTCTAATTGTAGTAGACATACCTTGCGAAACTGTGCTTACGATGTACAAATCACCAATGGCTTATATGATGCAAATATTGGCTGTAATGTGAATTGCTTTAAAATTGAAATAGTTGAACACTACAAATACTTAGGTGTCATTATTGACAATACTTTGAGCTGGCGCGAACAAATTTCAATTTTGAAGCAATACCTACTATCGTCTCTACGTAGTCTCTACCGTCTTGGGAAATACTGCTCTACGGAGCTTTTAAAAACTATTTACTTTTGGATCTTCCACTCTAGATTACAGTACGGAATAAGCTGCTGGGGAGGTGCTAACCTCAATAAACGCTTACAGCTGGTTGTCCTACAAAAAAGTGCTATTAGGAAGGTATGTAAATCGGCTCGTTTAGCTAACTCCATGGAATTATTTAGAAAAATGGAAGTTCTGCCTGTAAGGCATCTCTACTATTTTAGAGTCCTCAAAATTTTCTTCATAAGGGGTGGCTATTTGCAAAGCCCGAACTCTGACTACCATAACTTACGAAGCAACACCGGAACCTTCGTCTGTATTCCCTCTTTTCATACCTCCAGCTTCAGGAACTTCTATTCGATTGTTTCTTGCAAATTATTTAATGGTCTTCCCGCTAATATACGAATCGTTAGAACTCTACCCGGATTAAAAAAAAAAGTAAAAGTGTGGCTTCTTGATATTAATCACAATGATATAGATTCTTTATTGCGCTTCAATATTTGATGAAACTTTGCCTTTGTTTGTCTCTATTTTTTTTTTCTTTTTGTATTAATTTTGAATTTGGAATGAATTTTTAATATACTATATAGACTTGTTCACCCCACATTGTATTGATCTGAAGTGACATTTATCTCTATTTATTTCACTAAATAAAAATGTCACTAACTATTCTCATTTGTAATTTAGACATATTTTAAGAATTGAATTGTAAGAATTTTGTATAAATTATGAATGAATGCATGAGAATAAAGATTATATATGGTATAATAAAAAAATAATAAATACTATTACTGTGTGTAAACTCTGTTATTTGCATTGCCTGTAAATATTTTTTCTATTAAATATCTATAAGACATCACTCATATGGCCATATAAAAAAAACAATTTCCTTCATCGTCAAATATATTGCTTCTATTTATTTTAAATTTATTTAAACATTTAACATTTATATAATGTATTCATATTTTTTTCTGGGATGTAGAATGTGTTTTTCCCCATCCTAAGTCAAATTATTTTGTTTTTTCTTTTGTTAAAACTTTATTTTACAAATTTTCAAGAGAAAATCTATAAATCTTCCTTTATTTTTAATTTAACAACTAAAATACCATAAAATTCTCTGATAGGATAAACAAGCTGTGAACACACTCTTCAGAAAATTTATTTCTATAAACTGTATAATTTATTTGTTTGCATCTTTTATTTATTTTGTGTAGTATTTTTTCTAACATTGTCTAATAATAACACCATTTTTTTTTATTCTAAACATATATGAATCTTTTGTGTATATAATTTGTTAGTATATGTATACTTATGTATGTTTATATAAATACTTATGTCAATTTTTCCTTGTTATGATATGTATTGTTTATTTTCAAGTCTATTCATAGATATGTTTCATGTTGTCTTTTTTATAATTAGTTCAAAGTGTTTTCTCTTCTAATGTACACACATAATATTGTTTTCTGTATAACTTTGCTACTTACAACAAATCATTTTTCGAATATAATTTCTCTAACACTTTTTACTAATAGTTTGCTATAATAATGGGTTTATATTTTTTCCTCTGTATTTACTAATATATAATTACTTTAGACATTATACGTATATATTTTATATTTCCTTAGTAGTGGACAAGAGATACTGTGCGGGCTTTTAATCAGTAATTTAAATAATTACAGATATTTTTCCATTTAAATTATAAGGTGATAGAATGTTAAAGGGATACAACGAACTAAGTAATATATTTATAAAATTGTTTTAGACTGTAATTAGTATTACCTGGCAACATCCAACATAGCTCTGGTTGAATCACGTATTTACTTCACTAGTGTATATAGAAAATGTGGCAACGCTTATTTACTGGACCGTGTGGCCTAATGGATAAGGCGTCGGACTTCGGATCCGAAGATTGCAGGTTCGAGTCCTGTCACGGTCGAAGCATATTATTTACTTTTTTTTTATTTTTTTTGCCAAATAATATTTAGTCACTAAACAAATTGTTTTGTGCACAATTCTTACAAGGAAAATGCCTAGAATACATCTATACTAGATGGAGAGTAAATTTGGAAAAAAAAGTTGGTGGTATTGCATACTCGTAGGCGAATCAAAAATCGTGTACGTGAATGTCTTTTTCTCGCTTAGGATAAAAGCAAAATTGAAGATTAAGATAGGATACGTCAGGCTACTCACATTTGAGGAGAAGAGTGATCAGATTCCGGGACTAGGAAAATTTTCCCGCAACAATATTATTGATTTAGCTTTCAAACTGGTTTCGAGTGCAATTTGAAAACCTTTCAGCACATACAATATAATTATTTGATTTATTATCTGTGCTTTCAGCTTCTTTGTTTAATAGAAGACATGTGGATGAACTCGTATACATAATAAATATTAGTATTATATATAAGCTTGGGTCATTGAAGTAAAGTTTTAATACAGGTGAAATTGGAAACTGAAAGGAGTTAAAAAGGAGTCCTCTTCTGACCACTCCTGGATACTAATATTCAACAACAGGCAGACTTTGTGCATAAAAGCAAGGCTTATTGTTCAACAGAACAAGTTGACCCCCCTGTGTGTAGCCCGCCTTGCACACTCAAGCTCGCTGCAGGGAATAAAGCCACTGAGGAGGCGAACACAAGATGGAACTCCATGGAAACTTGCGCCATCACTAGGAAGCTATGGCCATCTTTCGACAAAGCAAAGACCGAGAGAATCATCCGTAAAGATAGGAAATCCCTTTCCACCCTCGTGGGCATCATCACGGGGCACAACACTCTGCGGTATCACTTGAAGAAACTACGCCTGACGGAGGAGGAACTCTGCAGAGGCTGTGGTGACGAGGAAGTTTTTGAGGACACAACGCACTTCCTGTGCCACTGCCCGAGTCTTCAACACTCCAGGAAAAAGTTCCTTGGTAAATTTTTCTTCCAAGATCCCGAGGAACTCTCCGGCGCTTCAACGGAAAAGATGTTGAACTTCGTCAAATAATCAGGGTGGTTTGTATGCAGAAATGAAGTAAGTGACTGAGTTAGTAGTTTTTAGTTTCATTGGGTAAGGGATTACTTTTTCCCCCATGGGTACCACAATGGGTCAACGCTGACCTGAGTGTGGCAGAGAGCGTCGCTCCCTGCCAGCCCACATACCTAACCTAACCTAACCTAAGGCTTATTGTTAGACCAGTGCGTTTATTCTTCAAGGGATACTGACTGGATAGTGGTTCGATGAGACAAATCGTCTACCAATTATGAAACACGAAGATAGAATAGCTAAAACCCTGCCTAGGATGAAACTAACGAGTAGTCCACTAAAAAAAAATATAATTCCTCCTGTTAGGTTAGGTTGAAATGGCTGCCAGCTTACGCCAACACACATAGACCAAGGAAGGTCCGTTGTGGTACCACGAAGGATCATGTAATCACAGCCTACTCGTTACAACCAATTATAGCTTCGAATGAAGCGAAGGGGGCTCCTGATGTTTAAATCTATCAGATCGCCTAAACTACCATAGTGCTGTGGCTCTGAATCGAAAATAGTTTTGGGAGCTATGTAGTAGTTTACTAAGTGACATATGTCCAGATAGCTGAAAAATAAATAAATAACTAGACGAAGAAATCATATATTTTTTTTTAGAATGCATACTGTATACCTACATGATGAGAAGATGCAAACTAAACAGGATACTACCTTCAGGTGAGTGTAGCTTAAGTTGGAAGGTTGCCACCACACTAGCTAATGTCGCCATTTTTTAAGTCGAAGCACCGAAGTGAAGTCAGTCATAAATAATAAATCAATAACAGAAATTTTGAAGAATTCATTGCGAATGATTCTTTCACAACTCCGAATGTAAATGGATAAATTTTTTCCAAGCATAAATATTCAATGAATAACAAATTGATGTTAGTTTCTTTTTTAATTGAACTAATTTTAGACTTCTCTTTAAATATTCAACATGTACAGGTCAACCAATTGAACACTCTAACCAGTGGGACGTAAAATAATCCAATACGGTCTCCTTCGGAAAATGTCATGTTTTTTGTTTGCGGATATTAGTTTCAAATTTTCAACAAAATTACTTAAAAACCAAAGAAATATATTCGAATAAATAATATTTAAATTATTTAAAACTAACATGAGCGTACCTGCGTTTCGTCAGGGCCGCCTATAACTGTAATACGCCTCTGGTAAACATTCACAAATATTGACATTCCAAGAATGTAGAAAAAAAAAATGACAACGTCACACAATTTTGACGAGATATAAAAGTTTAACATTCATAAGTTCTTAGATTATACATTTTTTTACGCCATTAGGTTTCATAAACAAAATAGCGACTTCTTCCAGTTTTTTTTTTTTTTATTAAATTTGAACAATTGCAGGCAAAGAGAGCTTACCTAAAGTAATGATAAATACTTTCTTTGAAAAATTAAAAATACAAATATTTGGCGCAACAGCTCTTTAAAGTGCCAGGGCCTAGCTTCTCGCAACCACTTATGTTGTGTGCGTTAAATTTTTCACACGAATGGAAGGGACCTACAGTTTAATGCCGAATCCGAACGGCGATTTGAGAAGCTTTTTCGTGACAACAATACTCTCGGATGTTTGTCAGACGCTCGCGAGAGCGTTTTTGTTTTTTTTTTTTCTTTGAAAAATTCCAACAGGGATTTCAAGTTTAACAAAACGGGTTTGCTTCCCATTTTTACAACAAATAAATATTCAATTTCAAATATAGTTACAAATAAATATTCTCCAAAGATAATCTTAACAACAAATTGAGAACATTTGATAAATACTCTTGTAATTATAGTAAACAAGTAAAAATCTACAAATTCGTTTAATCAGTTAACTTTGTTAATAAGATTAAGTAATAAAAAATCAACAATGATAGTGCAAACATAAGCGTAAGGAGTACAAGTAAATAGATAATTATGCATTTAACGACATTAGAAATTTGCTTTTAACTAATAACAATTGATAGAATCTATAGTAACAGTTTATATGTATAATAAATATTTTTAATTCTGGTTTTTTAACTCAATATACTATAAATATTGTATATAATTACCTTTCAGTTCTACCACATTTAATTGACTGACTACTATAAACGATTTTTTTTTTAAACTAATTTCGTTAATTTACTACCGGTGTACATTTAATTGTCACATTTACTAAAAATACATATTTAATAATGTAAATAGAGTAATTTATTGTGTTATGAAGGTATATTTAATATATATGTTATATTATTGCGTTACACTTTAGTTGTATGATATGTTTATTTTTATACTTTTGACTTAATTTTGTTAATATATTTTTTATGTCAAGGCATTACAGTTGATATGTTTGTTTCTAGGAAGTGTTGCACGAAGATAGGAGGTGGTATGAATAAAGCTTTTTCAAAATGACATGCTAGTAAATGCTAAGTATTTTGAACTTATTTTTCGTAAAAATGTTCAATGCGTACATATAATAAATAATACTTAATCATCCTGTGGACGATTCTCTAGCTCCATCTGTCCAGTCGCCAACTGTTTTAAATATTGTACAATGTACTAACTACATTTTATAAGAACTAGAATATACTTAAGCACTAGCATTTACTAGCAAGTGCGTACATATATTTTTATGCATACCACTTATGGATTCTTTTACCTGCAAATTATCGATGTTGATGATATTATGCATCTGGTCTGTTTTAATTTTTCAATAAATCTCGCATAATTTCTAAGGAATCTTGTAGAGATTTCGCATAGCGTGATGCACTTGTATCTTCACAGGAATAAAATGCAGAAACACAAAATACTATTTCATCAGGATGAGGATTATAAGAGCATCCGTATCCACGTGGTGTTACCGGACCGTATCCCATGACGGAATCAGAGGCACTAGCCACCTTAAGAATGAAATAAAAATAAATTTGAGTTTTTTTTTACATCACTTTGTAGTATATTAAAGAAATGTAAGTAGGTGCGATTAACAAGTGAAATAATTTAAAATTTTGTAAAATAAAATAAAAGAACAGCAATTCTGCGTTTTATGTTGTCAATGGTAACAAAGTATTGTACCCGTGCTGGGACGGGTTAAGAATATCACTGCAGCCCCCCCCCGCCCCAACAACCAGCGCTTGTCGTAAAAGGCGACTAAGGGGGACAAATCAGGTCTAGGCAATATAACACCCAAGTGAGCCTAGCGACACATATACTACCTTAAAAACCCTTATGCGAGTCCGTGGGTTGACACGACTGGAGATCACCGGTGTCATAGAAGAAAGATCAAACAATACTAAAACAGAGGCATGCACGTGTCAAACAACAAACACCATCGCAATATGGTAATATTGCAAAACTGTATCATTATGGTAATACTTGCTAAAAGGAAAGGCACTACCCCGGCAGGCACTAGCACTGCTGTGCATGGTACGGGTCAGGGCTATACGGTTTCCGGGGGCTAGCAAAATAATGAAACAGTTTGGAAGAAATTTGAGGGTCGCGAGTTGGAACGTTGGAAGCATGACCGGTCGAAGTTACGAGTTGGAAGAGATGATGAATAGAAGGCGGGTGGACATCTTGTGTGTCCAAGAGACGAAATGGAAAAACACCGGGAATCGGGCGCGTTTCTTGGAAGTTAGGACAAAAGATTACAAGATGTTCTACTACGGAACGGAAAAGGCTAAAAACGGAATCGATATCATCCTTGCGGCAGAGCTACTTGGAAACGTCTTGATCATTTCGAAGTCCAGCGACCGTTTGATGTCTCTCAAACTAGTAATACAAGGAGAGGTGTGGAATATCGTATTGTCAGTGCATATGCTCCCCACAATGGGTGCAATCAGAGAGATAAAGATGCATTTTGGCTAGATTTCCACAATCTCCTTAAGAACATTCCAAAGGAAGAATTTCTGTTTGTTGGAGGAGATTTGAATGGACATGTCGGGAAATCAAACGAAGACTATGAAGACTGCCATGGAGGACTAGGATATGGCACCAGGAACCTTCCTGGTGAAGACATCCTAAGCATGTGCAAATCACACGGTCTTATCGTGTTAAATACCATCTTCATCAAACAAAGCCGACACCTGATCACTTACAGCAGTGGTGTAGATAAAACTCAGATGGCATGAAGCCTCAGGTAAAAGATTGCAAAGTGATCCTGGGAGAGGCAATCGCTCGGCAACACCGTCTCCTGCTAACAGAAATTTTTATGAAAACACCGAAGAAAAGCAAACAAACAAGGGTCTCTGAGAAAATCAAGTGGTACAATCTGGACAAAAAAAAGGAGAAGCTTTTGTTTTCGTAATTAAAAATTACCTCTCTCACACCATCAACGGAGCTGAGGATGAAGAGTGCAGAGCACAAAATATGTGGGATTCCCTACAGCGAACTTACTTAAATAAGGCCAAATCACTGCTAGGAGCTTCAGAAGGCCACCATCAACACGCCAAAGAAACATGGTGGTGGAGTGATGAAGCAGAGAAAGTGTTAAATGAGAAGAAAGCGGCTTTCAAAGCTTGGTCAAAGTGCCCCTCTAATAATAATGTCGAAAAAGCTCGCCTCGAAATGGAATACAGATGCTGCAAGAAAAAAGCGAAGAAGAAGTGCCCCCAGCTTTAAGCAGAGAGTACGGAGGGCCTGTATCGGGAGCTGGAGAAAATATTTTCCCCGGTTGCTGATGCAAACCAGGCTATCCAGGAGCTGCGAAGACACAATATGAACAAGAGCGCCACTATCTTCAAAATAGCCGCCCAAAGAAGGAGCAATGCTCAGGAGATTCGTTCGCCAAAGTTCATTAGCAATGCTCATGGCCAGCTTCTTGTGGATGACGACAAAATTCTGCAGAGGTGGCGGCAGTATTGTGAAGAGCTTTTAAATGAACAGTTTCCCCGGCTATACTTTCCAAGAGCCACCCCTAACCACCCCTTAGTGAGGCGGTCAAATACTCCAAAAAACGAAAAGCGGTTGGGCCAGACGAAATACCCTCTGAGTTCTGGAAAAAGATGGGAGACATCGGGTTCAGATGGCTCAGAATTCTCATCTCCAAATTCGTGAGAGGTGATCCAATGCCGAATCAATGGTGGGAAAGTTACCTGCTCCCTGTATACAAAGGGAAGGGTGATACGCGAAACTGTGATAACTACCGTTCGATCAAGCTGATGTCACACACCATGCAGATCGTTGAGCGGGTATTAGGTGGCCGACTGCGAAAAATAATACGGTTATCTGATGATCAGTGCGGGTTTGTCTCGGGTAAATCAACCACAGATGCAATCCAAAATATAAGGATCATAATGGAAAAACATCGTGATTCCTTAAGGGATTTGCATATTGTATTGGTTGACTTTGAAAAGGCATTCGACAGACAACCACGAGATCTGATATGGGTGGCGCTAAGACATCGAGGGGTTCCAGAAACCTATGTACAGATGATCATGGACATGTACGAAGGAGCAAAGACAAGAGTAAGATGCCCCACTGGAGTAACCGAAGAGTTCCCAATCAAAGTCGGGGTGCACCAGGGAAGCGTTTTAAGTCCTTTGCTCTTTATTACAGTCCTTGATTATCTGCTTGAAGGTAAAGTGATGGACCCCAAGGTACATCAGTTATTCTTTGCTGACGATGGAGCCATCATAAGTGAGGATCCTACATCCCTACAACGAGCACTTGATGTGTGGGTGGACGTTTTGGAGGGAAATGGGTATCGCATTAGTTCAAAAAAGACAGAGTACTTGTGCTGCCCGTTCTCTGATCCACTCAGGCCTATTCCAGACATTTATTTGAATGGAACAGTGCTTCCCAAGTGCGAAAAGTTCAAATATCTGGGATCTATGATCAATAGCAAAGCAACTTGTGATGACGACATCAATCATCGTGTAAGCGTAGGGTAGATGAAGTGGCGAGAAAATTCCGCTATCTTCTGTGACAGAAAAATGCCCCCTAAGTTGAAAGGAAGGCTCTACACCGCAGTTGTATGTCCAGCGCTCACATACGGTTCACAATGTTGGACGATGTACAAAAAGTATGAGAGTAAATTAACGGCAGCTGAGATGAAGATGCTTCGCATGACAGCAGGAGTGACAAAGCTTGATCGAATAAGAAGTTCAAAGATCCGTGGAAGCTTTCACATCAAGGAAACCATCGTACAAAAAATAGAGCGCGACCGGCTCAGTTGGTATTGCCACGTTCAAAGAAGAGATCATTTGACCCCTGTTAAAAAGGCAATATCAATGCACATTCCAAAGACATCGCGATGTAGGAAAGGCAGGCCTATTAACGCCTGGATCAGACAAACGCGACGACATCGGCATTTCATTGGCCTCAGTAACCGAGTGATCCAAAATCGGCACGCCTGCCTATATTTTCTGAGGTCAAATAGGCGAACTCCACAGGCGGATCAGTAGAAATGCGGTGAAGTGGGAGGGTTGTGATCCCTTGTTTTCGGATCATAGCCTCGCTGATAGAAGGAAGAATAAGAAGAATGGTAACAAAGTATTGATATTCTTTTATAAGCGCATATACTCGTTTAATGTTGCACTAAAGTAAAAATTAATTTAGTTTTGTTGGGTGTCTGTTTTTTGTTAGTTTTTGAGTTAGTATCCCCCGATAGATAGTAGACCCTAAAATGACAGAAAATAACCACCTTAGCCGAATGTCTTGCATGTAGCTCTTCTGAATGAAAAGTTACTTCATTTTCGGCTTTAAAAAGATAAGATCCTACTCTACTTCGAAATTGAGGGTCTTCAAAATGCGAGGCTTTCCCACATAGAGCATACATTTATGCTGAGAGAAATTAGATGGCAGGGTGTGGCAGATTCACTAGTGGCTGCCAGCTTACGCCAACACACATAGACTAAGGAAGGTCCGTTGTGGTACCACGAAGGTTCATGTACTCCCTGCCTGCTTGTTAGAATCATTTTTAGCTTCTAATGAAGCGTAAGAGGCTCCACATGTCCGAGTCTATCAGATCGCCTAAATCGTTATAAAAGAAAGCTTCTAAGTGAAGCTTCCTTCTATGGGAGAGAGCTGGGCACGCACAAAGGAGGTGAGGAATAGTTTCTTCCTCTTCTTCGTGCTTGTAGATTCTGCAGAATTTATTCGAATATACGCTAAGCCAATATGCAATCGGTTGAGAGAAATCAGTTTCTTAGAGCGTTTCACACCCAGCTTGGGCCAAATCTGTTTAGTTGCTAGACATATTGTACCACTTGTCCACCTAAGATTTGTTCTTTGTATTGCATCCAACTTGAACTTAAATTTGCGAGTAACGATTGATATACCTAGAGTACCATTGTCCAGAGAGATGAGTACAGTTGTTCCTATTCTAGTGAGCTCATCAGCCTTACAGTTCCCCGGACTTTCTCTAGGCCCTGGCACCCAACAGAGGTGAATGTTAAACTGCTCCGCATCTCCTCGAGAGACGATCGGGCGTCTAGGGCTACTAATTAATTTATAGAGACCGACTCCAAGGATTTGATTGCTGTTTGACTGTCTGAAAAGATGCGACTGTCTTTGCTGGATATCAGGTTTTTCTTAAGCCAAAATAAGACTTTAATTGCCTGCATTATTTCCCCCTGGAACACGCTACAATGATTTGGAAGACGGAAGGAGAGGTTACGATTAAGTCTATCAGAGAAGACACTTCCACCCACCCCGTCCTTGGGGGTGAATCGATTCATCTTCCACTAAGAGTGAACGACTTCCTCCCAGTATAACCTGGAAGGAATGGTGACGTGGACATTTTTATCAAAATAAAGACGCGGAATGCTGTAGTCCGTGTTTTCGGGGGAGATCAGATTCACTAACAAGAATTACTATTTTTCTATTCTATGGGAAACCTGTTGGGATTATTGGCAATTCGGTATGAGACTGCTGCTACCTCGGACCTGCACGCAAAACCCTTATTACCTGGGAACTATTCTGTTGATAGTCAGATTTCAGAGGAGATAGGGATATAAAGATAAGAATGACAATGTAAGCAGTAATGTCAGTTTGTTGCTTTCACCAGAACCAAATTAATCACCTTTCCATCAACTCGCACACTCGAGTGCTTAAAGTTTTGGAGGTTTCGCCAGATAAACTACGTTCCTATTTTCTGACCTGATAGCTATTAGATCGTTTGATATACTGGTGGCAGCGACCGCGTAACTTCTCCTTCTTATTTCGGCGAGGTTATAATCCGAAAACAAGGAATCATAACCCTCCCACTTCATCGCATTCCTACTGATCCGCCTGTGGGGTTCGCCTATGACCTCAGAAAATATCGGCATGCCTCCCGATTTTGGTTCACTCGGTTACTGACGCCATTTAAGTGCCGATGTCGTCGCAATGAAGATGGTTTCCTTGACGTGAATGCTTACACGGATCTTCGAACTTCTTATTCGATCGAGCTTTGTCACTCCTACCGTCATGTGACGCATTTTCATCTCAGCTATCGTTAATTTACACTCATACTCTTTGAACATCGTCCAGCATTGTGAAACGTATGTGAGCGCTGGATGCACAACTGCGGTGTAGAGCCTTCCTTTTAACGTAGGGGGCATTTTTCGGCCACAGAAGATAGCCACTTCATCCACCCTACGCTTACGCGATGATTGATGTCGTCATCATAGGTTGCTTTCCTATTGATCATAGATCCCAGATATTTGATCCCTTTTTTGCAGTTGGGAAGCACTGTTCCATTAAAATAAATGTTTGGAATAGGCCTGAGTACATCAGATAACATACCGCACAAGTAGTATGTCTTTTTTGAACTAATGCGAAACTCATTTCCCTCAAAAACGTCCACCCAAACACAAGTGCTCCTTGCAGGGACGTAGGATCCTCGCTTATGATAGCTCCATCATCAGCAAAGAATATTTCATGTACCTTCGGGTCCGTCACTTTACCTTCAAGCAGATAGTCAAGGACTGCCATAAAGAGCAAAGGATTTAAGACGCTTCCCTGGTGCACCCCGACTTTGATTGGGAACTCTTCGGTTACTCCAGCGGGACATCTTACTCTTGTCCTTGCTTCTTCGTACATTTCCATGATTACATAGGTTTCTGGAACCCCTCGATGTCTTAGCCTTTTCAAAGTCAACCAATATGTATTGTACAATATGCAAATTCTTTAAGGAATCACGGTGTTTTTCCAGGTGTAAGGAAATAACTCCACGGGAATTTACTCCACATGGGAATTTATTTCACATATAGTGGGAAATAAGTCCTCATTTTTATTGTGTAGTTATTTCCCACAAGAAGTGAGATTTAATTTAATGAGAAATTGGTGGAGTTGTTTCCCACATTCAATTTGAAAAATGCTCGTTAATTTCGGCTACATGAAATAAGGCCCCAAAGAAAAATGGCCCCAAAAACAAAATGAAAAAAATCCTCAAAATGGAAAAATTTAGCAACCAAAAATGAAAAGTCACCCCAAACTTTATGGCGACGTAGAGTTGCGAAATTACAAGTAAATCCCATAAACAGTGCAATGTGTATGGGGACATGCTTCCCCCATGCAACCCGCCTGCTTGGGGTAACTGTAGGATTTGGACTGTGGGTAAGTGGGGGGCTTCGCGCGATCAGTTTAATAAACTCCGCTTTCCGGAGGGGTTTAGCCGCTCACGCGACTTTGTCGCTCAGCTTAGGGTATGTCAACAACTGTTTGGTAGGCGCTCGGTTGCATAACGCCTAAAAACACGTAAACTGTTTTAAAAATAAACTTTGTTTTCGCGATTGCGCATTTTTGGAATTTGGGCGATTTTGTTTTGGTCAGTTATGAAGTAGGGCAATTTTCCATTAAGAAGTGGTACTGATTCTCAATTCTAGTGGGAAATAACGCCACATTAAAAAAGTGAACTTATTTCCCACTATATGTGGAATAAATTCCCATGTGGAGTAAAATTCCGTGGAGTTATTTCTCTATACCATTTTTCCATTGGGCGCCGTGGCGTAAGTGGTTAGTGTGCCGGATCACTACGCATGAGGTTCCAAGTTTGAATCCCAGAAAATACCAAAAAGTTTTTTTCATGGCCCCACCTCTCGCGAGCGTCTGACAAACATCCGAGAGTATTGTTGTCAGGAAAAAACTTCTCAAATCGCCGTTCGGATACGGCATTAAACTGTAGGTCCCTTCCATTCGTGTGAAAAATATAACGCACACAACATGAGTGGTTGCGAGAAGCTAGGCCCTGACACTTTAAAGAGCTGTTGCGCCAAATATTTGTTCTTTTTTTGTTTTTTATTTTTCCATTACGATCCTTATACTTTGGATTCCATCTGTGGTTGATTTACCCGCGACAAACCCGCAATGATCATCAGATAGCCGTATTATTTTTCGTAGCCGGCCTAATAACCTAATACCTGCTCAATGATCTTCATGGTGTGTGACATCAGATTGATCGAACGGTAGTTATCATACTTTCGCGTATCACCCTTCCTTTTGTATAGAGGGAGAAGGTAGCTTTCCCTCCACTGATTGGGCAATGGATCACCTCTCATAAATATGGAGATGAGAATTCTGAGCCATCTGAACCCGATGTCTCCCATCTTTTCCAAAACTCAAAGGTCTGGCCCAATTGCTTTTTGTTTTTTTGGAGTATTTGACCGCCTCACTACTTCTTCGACTGTAATGTCAGGTATTTGTTCACAGAAAGGGGTGGCTCTTGGAAAGTATAGCCGGGGAAACCGTTCATTCAAAAGTTTTTCACAATACTGCCGCCACATCTGCAGAATTTTGTCGTCATCCACAAGAAGCTGGCCATAAGCATCGTTAATGAGCTTTGGCGAACGAATCTCCTGAGCATTCCTCCTTCTTTGAGGGCTATTTTGAAGATGATTGCGCTCCTGCTAATATTGTGTCGTCGCAGCTCCTGGATAGCCTGGTTTGCATCAGCAACCGGGAAGATATTTTCTCCAGCTCCCGATGCAGGCCCTCCGTACTCTCTGCTTGAAGCTAGGTGCACTTCTTCTTCGCTTTTTTCAACAACTGTTTTCTACTTCGCGGCGAGATTTTTCGTCTCTATTATTAGAGGGACACTTTGACCAAGCTTTGAAAGCTGCTTTTTTTCTCATTTATCACATCTTTAGCTTCATCACTCCACCATCATGTTTCTTCGGCGTGTTGTTGATGGCCTTTTGTAGCTCCTAGCAGTGATTTGGCCTTCTTTAAGCAAGTTCGCTGTAGGGAATCCCACATATTTTGTGCTTTGCACTCTTCATCCTCACCTCCGTTAATGGTGTGAGAGAGGTAATTTTTCATCGCAAAAACAAAAGCCTCGCCTTTTTCTTTGTCTTTTATCTTTATGAGACTGGCTACCAAATGGTAGTCAATATGGGTTTCACTTCAATTACTGCTGTAAGTGATTAGGTGCCGGCTTTGTTTGAATAACATGGTATTTAACACGATAAGACCGTGTGATTTACACATGCTTAGGATGTCTTCACCAGGAAGGTTCCTGGTTTGACTTCGCGACATGTCCATTCAAATCTCCTCCAACAAACAGAAACTCTTCCTTTGGGATTTTTTTGAACGAGATTGTGGAAATCTAGCTACCGCGTAACTATCGGGAATTAATAGCTACATACATATGTATGTACCAACTAATACTCCTAAAGCAGTTGTTAATGCCATGCCAATTTGAGTGTTGGTTTTACCTTGTATTTGGAGTACGAAAATTTAGTTTATAAGCTGGAAAGGGGTAATTTTTCGTGGAAAAGCTGTTCTGTAGGCGAACTTTTTTTTTAAACTATTTTGCACTTGCAATGGCTAAAGTTCCAAGAAATTCGTTTCCTAATTTTGCTTAAAGTTTTACGTGCGAATAAGTTAAAATTTATTTGTATGAGGAAACAAAAAATTTACAATAATTATTACATAAACAACTACCACTTACATATTTCTAGCCATCTGATCGTCATCACACCGGAAATAGTAAACAATTTTCGAACTAATCATAAAATGAACAATAAAGTGCAGGTGCTTAAATGAGTAAAATAAATTAATTTAAATAAAACCAAAGTTAATGGCACATTAGCAATATGTTCGTGATTTTATATGGTGCTTTGTCTTGCATCGATTCCTCTGTGCAATTTCTAATTATTGTGCTTATGAGTGCAATTTTTTCTTTCAAACTTTGTTCAAAGGGATCTACCTGACTCGTCGACAATAGAAAGCAATTTGCAATTCGAAAGCTATCGTCAGTGAAGAGCTCATGTAGTGAACCCGTTTGTTCACGGCTTGCCTCACGCAGTCCCAACAGAGGGATGTCAATTCCATTACCCAAAATATTTTGTACCATTACTTCGGTCTGGCGAGCTACAGCACAACGGAACAACTCACGCAGGTGATCTTTCTGTGAATGGAAAAGGTTGGGAATTTTATTTAAATTTTTTCGGAGAGTTTGAGTGTTTCTTACGCTATATATGCTAAACTTCACTTTGCGTGAGTCTTCCTCTTCTTCTCGGTCACTTTCGAGTGCAACATTTGGACCTTCACCTTGACACATCGCCTTGGCCCATTCAAGTGCTTCGGTACTGGCCGAGCGGATACAATCAACTCTTCCCTAAAAAGGAGATTTTGTCAAATACCTTTTTGTGGAGACTTTTGGTTCTCCGAATACTCACAAGTAAAAATCTTCTCGTGGAAGCACTCTCATAAGTTGCGACCAGGTGACCATAAAGCCTGAAAATCAATCGAAACGTAAATATGAAGCCTTAGCCCATTGCTTACTTACTTATAGTATGCCAGCTGCAGTGACAGTTGGATGTACACGTCCGGGCTAACCTGACAAGATTTGATAAAGTTTTTCCCATATCCCTTGTGCCGATACACATAGAGGTCCAAGTCATCGATTGCCCTAAAAAAAAGTTCGCAGCCAAGCGTACCTTTCAAGTTAATTCAAACATACTTATCAACAGTTATTGCAGCTTGAGACAGTCGATGTGAAATCTCCGGTGCCACTTCCCACTCTAAACGCTCTGGTGGAGGTAAATGATGCTGTGGCACGCCATCGTCCGCATCCCCCATCTCTACTATATCTTTATAGATTTTCTCTAGTAGTTGAACTACAGCTATGCCCTCTGACGGTGAATGCTCATAGCATATGCCCCAGGTGCCATCAGTGCAGATAACTATTTGCAACGTTTTGTCAAACCAACGATTACCTGAATTAAAATCACTACCACCGCCATGGATCATTTCATGTGCCATATTGGTCTCATCACGACTTCCGGCAAAATGCGTAGGAGGTGTGGCACCTGTAAAGCCGCGGGCATTAAAAGTGTTCGCCAGAGGTTCGTCCAACGCCAATACTATAAGTGCCTTCTCAATGAGTTCAATATTTCGTTGGTTACGTTCCTCTAGTAAAATTGTAGCACGATCGTGTGCCCATCTTGATCTTGGCTCGGCAGTAAGTAGACCGATTGGTGGTGGTTTGGCTGGCAGACATGGTGCATCGCTTAGAACGAAGAGAATCTGTGACGCTATTTCACTCTCGGAGAGTTTACCCCGGTCGCTGGCCTTGAGAACGACACAGTACATCTGATTGCGACAAAATACAATTATGTGTTCATCAGCGCTGCGTTCTGGCAAGTATTGGGAGTCACGTTCAATGCCAGGTCTGCGACATGAACCTAGCAATCGGTAGTATTGAGCCATGCAAAGAGGTTGGCCTTTCTCACGGGAGGTGGCACGTTCTGGTTGCAATTTACAACTAGAATACAAATTAATATTAGTCAGGCTATAGTCGTATTTTGGGATGTGCATTGTATTACGTGTCAAGCATTTCCTTGTGCTGCATTATAGCTTCGATGATGCGTGCTGAAAATCGGGCGACATCATGCACTGTGGTGAATTTTCTGGGTGGAAGTACCATGCCAGGATTTGAATTGATTGGTAGAGGTATTCTAATGTCCATGTACATGTCATTCAGCCAATAGTCGTAGGCCTAAAAATAAAAAATGGGAGTTAGTTATATGATTAAGGTTATAGATCTTATTCAATAAGAGATAGTGGATTACTAGATATTTCTAAGCTATGTATGCATGCTATTGAGATAAATTGTTTCGACTTTATTGTTTCAGGGTACACCTATGTTCGAAAAGAACGGGGGATGTACGAGTATGTTAAAAATGTTAACTACTGATTAAAAAAATATTGTAAAACCTCCTTGAGTTACTTGAATGTAGGATGGGCGAATAGAACAAAAGTTACCAGCCCAGACTTGCAGCAATAATTTGTTACGTTGCCAGAATAATTCCAATGAATTTAAGAATAATCTCTGTTCCTTTGTATTCCTTTGCTTAGATAGAACTTACAATAGGTATAACTTTCATACTCAGCTCTCATTCTGCTCGCTCTTTTTGACACTTATGTATGTTCAGTATAGCCTGGCAGATCATCAGCTTTATTATAGTCCTTGACTATTTGCTTGAAGGTAAAGTGACGGACCCCGAGGTACATCAATTATTCTTTGCTGACGATGGAGCCATCATGCTCGTAAGTGAGGATCCTAAATCCCTGCAACGAGCACTTAAAAAAGAAAGAGTACTTGTGCTGCCCATTCTCTGATTCACCCAGGCCTATTCCAGATATTTATTTGAATGGAACAGTGCTTCCCAAGTGCGAAAAGTTCAAATATCTGGGATCTACGATCAACAGCAAAGCAACCTGTGATGATGACATCAATCCTTCAAAGCATTCACGTCAAGGTAACCATCTTACGAAAAATAGAGCGCGATCGGGTCAGCTGGTATTGCCACGTTCAAAGAAGAGATCATTTTAACCCTCTTAAAAAGGCAATATCAATGAACGTTCAAGACATCGCGATGCAGGAGAGGCAGGCCTATAAACACCTGGATCACACAAACTCGACGACATCGGCATTTCATTGGCCTCAGTGATCCAAAATCGGGAGGCATGCCGATATATTCTGAGGTCAAATAGGCGAACCCCACAGGCGGATCAGTAGAAATTCGGTAAAGTGGTAGGGTTATGATTCTTTGTTTTCGGATTATAACCTCGCCGAAATAGGAGGAAGAAGTCTGGCAGATCGTAATCAATAGATTATTATATTTTTATTTATTATTTAGATCCTTTAACCCCTCGGCGGGCATAGGGCGTCAACCACGTGAAGAAGGTGCTAGCATCATCAGCAGAGGTTAAATCTCTGATCCATGAGGTGCACACTGAGTGGAAGAGTCATAATATTGGGCCTGTTCGAGGACAAGCATGGCATTTTACGGGCTATTTTTGAAGCCACTGAACGGATATTCCGACAATACAAATCGGCTAAAGTAGGAAATAAGTAGCGGATATATACTTACTTCAATCCTTTAACCCCTCGGGGGCATAGGGCGTCAACCACGCCTGCGCGCCACCTTGTTCGAAGTTCTGCAACGCGTTTGAGCTGCCTCCAACTCATTCCTAAAGAGCTCGATTCCTCCTCAACTGTTCTGCGCCACGTTTGCCTAGGGCGTCCCGCTATTCTGCCTGCCTGGGTGAGCGGATTCCACTGCATGGCGTATTTCGCAATGGAGTTGCCTTCGCGCAGTAGGGTGTGTCCAATCCATTGCCACTTTCTTCTTCGTATAGTAATGCTTATAGGTTCTTGGCCCGTTCTCAGATAAAGTTGTTCGTTAGAGATGCGGTTCGGCCAAAAAATCCTCAAGATGATTCTTAAGCATTTGTTTACAATGACTTGCAGCTTGCGTGTGTTAATGCCTTCCAAGTACTGCACCCATAAAGCAGCACTGATTCTACGTTGGAGCGGAACAGTCGCAGCTTGGTTCTTAAGCTGATAACATTACTTCTCCAGATTTTAGATAGCATTCCGAACGCAGCTTTAGCCTTCCCGATTCTGCTGCACACATCCAGTTCGGTGCCACCGCGATTAGCCGAGACCACACTTCCTAAATAAAGAAAGTTATCAACTTCTCGACTTCCTGTCCAGCAATGTAAAGTTGAGCGCGGTTGTTAGAAGAAATGCTCAGGGCTTTTATTTTGGCTGTGTTTATTTTTAGCCCCACTTTGTTTGCCTCAGCTTCTAGATTTTGGGCCATCAAATGAAGATCCATTATCCGATGTGAAAGTAGACAAACATCATCAGCGTAATCTAGGTGTTTAAGGTAAGATGTCATAGTCCAACGAATTCCATAGTTGCCTTTCGTCAATGCTGCACGGAGTACATCGCTGATAACCACCAAGAACAATAGTGGGGACAGTATGCACCCTTGACGTACTCCACTTTGGACTTCAAAATCCTCCGACATCTTACCATTGTGCACGACGTGACACTTACCGCCCTCGTATGTAGCCTTGATAATAGCTATAAGTTTTTCTGGAATGCCTTTCCTGCACAAGGCCAACCAGATAGCATCTCGATTCAATCTGTCGAAAGCTTTCTTGAAGTCGATAAATATTAAATGTAGCGGAGACCTATACTCAACGCATTGCTCGATAATGATCCGTAAGGTGTTTATGTGGTCGATGCAGGAGGATCCAGCGCGAAAGCCTGCCTGTTCGACATCGAGAGTTGAATCTAAATGTTCTTTAATTCGTTCTAGAATTATTTTAGCTATTATTTTAGTCACGGCTGGAAGAACGCATATACCTCTCCAGTTACCGCAATCCATCAAGTTTCCCTTCTTTGGAGGTTTAATGATCATCCCCCTTTTCCACTACTGTGGAAAATGGTTCGCTATCCTAAGCTCTCCGTATTAGGGGATGCAGCAAATCTGCCGATGTATTTGGCGCTGCTTGAAATAGCTCGGTAGCCATCAATACCCACCGCCTTGTTCTTCTTGAGGGACTTGATTGCTGTTATTATCTCGGTTTTACTGGGAGGTGCGGTGCAAATTGGGGAATTTGTTGCTTCGAACTGCTCATTCGAATTCGAGATCATACCGCCATCGTCTATGTGATTTAGCACTGTAGCAAAATGTTCTCTCCATCTAATGAGCTGATCCTCATCCGAAATCAGAAGGTTACCGTCTAGACTCTTCACTGGATGTTGTTTGGAGTTTCGAACACCGATGAGCTCCTTAGTGATGTTGTAAACAGTCCTACTGTCGCACCTACTCGCTGCTTCTTCAGCCCTTGAGGCCAGTGAGTTGACATATTGACGTTTATCACATCTCACACTACGCTGCACTTCTTTCTTCTTCAAGCTCAGTTCTCTCTACTACTGAGGCCGCTGCAATCCGAGCCTTGATTGCTGTACGCTCATCGATCCGTCTCCAGGTGTCTGTAGAAAGCCATGTGTAGTGGTGTTTCTGCTTTTTACCGACATAAGTGCGTGCCACAGTCGCAAAAGCATTTTTCACAGCACTCCAGTGGTCATCCATGTTCTCTATGCTGTTGATTGCTTCTGCTTCTAAGGCAAGATGGTCCCTGAACTGTTGGCGCACTTGGGGAACCTTGAGCCTGTCGATATTAAACCTGGTGATGTTAAGTAGGTTTGAGCGGTTGCTGTTGACGGATGCAGTACGAAGGCGTAAATGAGCTACTATAAGATGGTGATCTCGTTCTAGTCCGACGTCAGCTCCACGTCTGTTTCGGACGTCCAGGAGACAATTTCTGAAGCGGCGACTGATCGCAATGTGGTCGATCTGGTTGGATGTTCGTTGCCTATCAGTAGAGATCCAACTGATTTTGTGGCAGGTGTTATGCTTAAACAGCGTGCCTCCGGTGACGAGGCGGTTGGTATTGCAGAAGTCCACAAACCGCTCACCGTTATCATTACGGTCTCCCACGCCGTGAACTCCCATCACGTGCTTAAGCATGGTGTTGTCGCTACCCACCTTGTCATTGAGATCTCCCATCACCATTACGATGTCCCCATTAGGCGTTTGGTTGTAGGCGGCGCCTAAGTGGCTATAAAAATCATCCTTTTCATTCTCAGTCGCGTCTAGAGTCGGAGCATAACACTGTATGATGGTAATTTTCACTTGAACAGCGCTACCGAATTGTCTTTAAAAATCGATCGCCAATTCGCGAATGATGATCATGATTTTTATAGCGGTGATCATATGCCCGCAATCATTTACAAATATTGATACCATGAATTAATCTTTCGAGTAAAAGAAGATTATTGATTGAAAGTTGCATTTTTGCGTTATATTTTTATATATAAAGTTCTATCGGGCTTAAAAGAACACCCTTTATATGAGTGTATCTGAGCTAGCAGTTAGTAGATTAGAGGAGTGAATCTCTCCTTTGACCTCGACAATTTTGACCTCAGGAATACTAAGCTCTTAACTATTTCGATTATTTTCCATCGCTTGTTTGTAGTTTGACTAAAAGCATTTTATGAATGTATTTGTTTCTGCACACATTCTCGTATGCATAACGACAAGTTAAAAGCATTTTATCTGATTTCATAAAATACAATTTAATTAGTTGTTAGATAAAGTCGGAAATGAACATTTGACGGTAGCAAATGCAGAAGAAACCAAGAACTTCGAAAAATACTGTTCGAATTTTTAGATGGTTTATTTAGTGTGGTACACAAGTAGAACAGGTGGTTGACTACATAAAAATAAGGGTGTTTCGTTTGTTAATTGAAACTCCATTTGGACTCCATTAGCTCAACTAATCATGCCCGCTTACGAAAGCCGACAAAGAGAAGAATAAAAATAAGACTTTCAAATATTGAAACGAATAACCTAAGATGAAGAGGAAAATGTTCATCAATCCGACTTTAAAACCCAGAAGCCAACCATTTAATTTACTTACTTACTTACGTGCCGCTACAGTTCGGGGTGAACCTGGGCCTCAACCAACAAGCCTCTGCATTTAGCTTTAGTTAATTGCCTCCGGGTTTCGCACACTAAGTTGATTGAGGTCGCCTTGAACTTGTGCGCGCCATCTACAGCGAGAAGGCCCTCTACCGACTCATCCATCCGGATTAGATTCGAAGACTCTGTGGGTCGGAGCGTTAGTGTCTATTCGCTTTACATGTCGTAGCCATCTCAAACGTCCAATAGGCAGTTTTTTAGACTATAGGTCGATGTCGCTATATAGCTCGTATAGTCCGTTATTGAATCTTCTCTTCCAAAATCCGTCAATGCAAACGGGATCGAATATCTTACGAATAATTTCTCTCTCGAAGCGACTAATCCGCTTTCAATAAAGTCCATGTTTTAGCTCCGTAAAGCAGGACTGGGATAATCAGGGACTTATACATAGTATCCTTAGTTATTCGAGATAGGAGTTTACTGTTGAATAACCTTATTAGCCCAAAAAACAGCGATTGGCAAGAGTTATTCTTCGCTTGATTTGTGCTCTGGTATCATTATCAGAAGTTGTAGTGTTGTAGTGTAGTTGTATCCACTGTGACGTTTTGTCCAATTCGTCGGTGTTGATTGTCCTTTCTTGTTGTCAGCATATATTTGGTTTTGCTGAGCCCACTCTGGCCGCTTCTGCTTCAATGCTTGCAAACGCATTGGTGACAGCCCGCTGAGTTCTTCCGATAATGCCAATTTCGTCGGCGTATCCAAGCAGTTGTACGGACTTTTGATAGATTATGCTTCTGGTGTTGGCTTGTCTGTTCCGCACAATCCGTTACGTACAATACTAAAGAAGCCACATGACAGCACATCAGCCTTGGTTAGGACTTTTTTTTTATATCAACGGTCTCGGTGAGGTGCGAGCATTGTCCATAGTCATCCTGCACAGACGGACAAGGGCAGGGATGTCAAAACTAGACATGGCTCTATATAGGTCTTCTCTGTAGATAAGGCGTCCTAGGCGTCCTTGAAATCGATAAAGACAATAAAGAGATGATGAGTATCGATTTGGACTTCTTGGATTTTCTACAGCAAGTGTGAAGATTTGATCGATGGTGGACTTTCCTGGCTTGAAACGCGCTGATAGGAGCAAATAATGCTGTTGATGAGAGGTTTCAGGCGTTCACACAATATCGCAGAAAATATCTTATATGCGATGTTGAGGAGACTGATGCCTCTATAATTGGCGCAGTTGAGGGGGTCTTCTTCTTCGATCGGGCAAACGATACTGAGATTCTATTCATCAGGCATACATGCGTTTGACTAAATCTTATAATTTTACTAATCTTAATTTAGTGAATAAATATTCTGTTGCAGTTTTCAAAAATATAACTAGTTAAGATAAACATCAAGCTATTATATGACTACGTAACGTCTTCAACAGTACCATTCAAACGAGAATTTCCCCTTAATAATGTATTAGAACGTTGGTAAGCGAACGAACGATTCTGATTTCTGGGCCATTGAGATTAACCAATAATCAACTGCAAGTCTCGGAACGCGATAAATACCTCGGATGCATAACCGACAGTAGATATGTTAATATGGTAAGAAAACTTCTTAGAATGATAACAAAATGGGGCCTATGAGTGACTTAGAAATCTGGCTAGCTATAAAAATGGCCACAAATGTAAAAAAGTTCACCAAGATAGAGTGGCTCGTATGGATAGGCAGAAATGGTGCCATCAGAACTAAACTGATACTCTCTCTATTCCCAGCGGAAGCTCTAGACATTACTGGAGCGGACCGAGAGCTATTCTAAACCCTACACACAGGAAAAGATATCGACATATTATAGATATAGACAGATAGTCAAGCAGGGCCCCAGGACACAAGGGTATCTATGCATTTCAAGGTTTGTTATTCGCTGACGATTCGAATAAACTGTGGATGTTTGCAAGTACCTTCAAGAAGATTGTTAAAAGTGTCCAAGTGTCAAAGCCTTACCTGCACTGGGAGCACAAGCTCAATACTCATTGAGTAAGCTCCAAAAAAGAACTCTATTAGATACACAACTTGACAAATCCAATTTGGGATGACTCTGCCATATAATTCCAGGTCGAGAATTGTTACCGATTTATTTAGCCTAAAGAAAAAAACTCGAAGGTTGTCAAATCGCACGATCGTGGGGGCAAGTTGACAATGACATTACTTCTCTCCAAATAATGCAATCTGCAACCTTTTTCTTCAATAATGACATTGCTTCATTCGCTGTGTGGTACCTAGCACCGTCTTCCTGGAACCAAATGTTGTCTATGTCCATATGATCTAAATCGGTCCAAGGAAAATCGTTTATCGTTTCTCGATACCTTTCGCCTAGAGCAATTGCCTCGCCTCTTCCATTTCGGAGGACAATGCCGCTGCCTGACCAAAGTGCACAGCAAACACTGATATTTCCTTCATGCAAAGGAAGTTCCGAGAACTTTTCCGGATTACCATTGTCTCAGATCCGATACTTTTCATTATTGACGAAGCCATTCAGTCAAAAATATGCTTCGTCGCATAAGATGACTTTTTTTTTGCACTTTTGGCGAACAGAGAACACATTTTTTAAAACATTCAAAGAAATTTGACACGTTGTTGAAGCGTGTAGTTTTTCATGATAAGATGGCCAGCTATGACAGAACACAATCGCCACAGAATGATAGCGCTGTCATTTCAACATAACCACAATCGACTTTCAAAGTTCACGCGTGGCTATTGAAAGATCTTAAAACGTCCTGTAGATAAATTTCGCTTCTTCCAATTATATCCAAAGTGTTCGAGAGAATATTGATTAGGCGAATACAGCCGGTAAAAGAAGACAGGCACCTCATTCCGGATCATCAATTCTGATTCAGAACCAAGCATTCTACAGCTGAACAAGTGCATAGAATAACACATGTAGTCGAAAAATCTCTTGAAGAAAAAAGGATTTGATAAAGCATATTCCTTGACTCTGGAGCCTTTGATAAGGTCTGGCATGAAGGCTTACAGTTTAAATTACGACAAGTTCTGCCAGAGCACCTATATAATATTTTGAAGAACTACCTTCCGAATAGATTATTCCGCATCAAATGTGGAAACGAATATTCCGATTTTAAGGAAATAATGGCTGGGGTGCCGCAAGGAAGCGCTCTTGGACCAGTTTTATATCTATTATACACTCGTGATATACCGCAAGTAGAAGGCATTGAGCTAGCTACATTTGCCGACGACACTGCTATCTTGGCAGTAAGTTAAACTTTTGAAGATACTACAGAAAAACTGCAAGAGGCTTTGGATAGAGTAAATGAATGGACAAATCGCACTCAACGAGACCAAATCTGTTATTTATAAGAAAACAAATAATTCGCCGACCTTTTCAAACGCGGTTCAAATTCCGTTTGCAAGCGAGGCTAAGTATCTTGGAATGACAATTGATGCAAAGCTCAAATGGAAAGCGCATGCAAAAAAAAAAACGTAAAGAACTAGATAATAAATATAGAGAAACGTATTGGTTACTTGGAAAATATTCTAAGCTTAATATGGAGAACGAACTGCTTTTATATAAGCAAGTGCTAAAGCCAGTGTGGACATATGTATGGTATGCAACTCTGGGGTTGTACCAAAAATAAGTAAAATTAATATTTTACAAACTCTTGAAAACAAAGTGCTAAGAGGTATTGTTAATGCGCCACGGTAGATCAGAAATAGCGATATCCACCGAGATCTCGGCATTTAAACAAACAAGAAAACAAATAACAAACAATTGGTGCAATAGCTCTTTAAAGTGCCAGGGCCTAGCTTCTCGCAACCACTCATGTTGGGTGCGTTATATTTTTCACACGAATGGAAGGGACCTACAGTTTAATGCCAAGTCCGAACGGAGATTTGAGAAGCTTTTTCGTGACAACAATACTCTCGGATGTTTGTCAGACGGTCGCGAGAGGTGGGACCGCGAACATTTTTTTTTGTGTTTTCTGGGATTCGAACTTGGAACCTCATGCGTAGTGATCCGACACACTAACCACTTACGCCACGGCGCCCCCGGCATTGAAACAATCGAAGATGAAAAAAAACTACGCGAGAAAGCATAAAAGTCGACAGAAAGTCACGTAAGTATTACAGGCCTCCAAGCTTTGGATGAAAGAAGTTTACTACGCCATCTACAAAGAATCAAGCTTTTAGACTTAGAGCGATAAGTAACCGCGTCTAAACTGCGGAGCTAGCAGGAACTTCTAATGGGAAGGTACCTGCAAAATGTCCTTATTTCGTGAAATGAAAACTACTTGACAAGTCGAATACTTAGTTGTAGTAAAAAAAAGGAGAAGAAAACAAGTTTGTTTTGAAGGGAGGTTTTTTTTAGTGGGAAAGAATCCAGCACTACTATGAGCCCGCGCTGGCGATCCTCATAGTGTTTTGTTAAAGATTTTCACCTACCCTGGTGTTATTTTAGTAACCATTAACAAATTCACAATACTTCATTTAAAACAAAAGCATTACCGTCTGCCTGGCTAACAACTAAATAATATTTTTCAATTTTATATGTATAAAAAGAAAAAATAAAGAAAAAAAAAACAAAAATCGAGTTAAGAGTTTTCTTTTGCTTTTCTATCACGAAATGCTAAGGCTACCTTGCAAAAACGCTATAACTTGGATACATTCGATTCATTGAGCAGGGCTAAGGTTTCGTGGTCTGTTAGGATGTCCTTGCCGAGGAAGTGTCTCCTTGTTTCCTTCAAAATTGGGTAACTGCCAACAAAATGCATAACGTCTTCTCTTTCCCCAAGGTTGGATAAGTAATATAATATAGGATGATCCTCACGATGTAGTATGTAGTTCAGCTGAAAGAGCTCCCCTCATAGTGTCAATGTCAACATGAGAGGAGAAGTTAGTTGGTGTAGAGCTATCGTCGAAGACAGTGGTTCTTGTCCGCTGGCGCTATTTTTAATTAATACTTTTTATAACTTTAAATTATCCCTTCAATTGTATTCTCTTTCCATTCTTTTTATAAAGTATAATAAATGGTTTATAATCAAGGCTATCCTTTTGACAAGTCAGAAGTGGGATGCTCACAGTTTAATTCTGGAAATCGAACATTCTCGAAGCTAGAGATTTGTGTGAATTGAAGAATCCTGTACTTACAAGCGTGCTAAAGGGAGAGCAAAACGAAAGAGCCAACGATAGTCTCAACGAAAAGGGTAGAATAATCTCGCCAACGAAAAGGAAGCCGATATTGTCAACGAAGAGCAGAGAAAACGATTACCGAACGAGAGACAAAACAATAATTTGTCAACGACAGAGACAGCTCAAACAACGAACGAGGAATATCCCTTAATAAGATCGACGAAAGAAAAACAGTCAACGACAGGGACGACGCAATCCTAACGAAGAGCACGACAGGACGATTGAAAAGATAACCAGAAAGAAAAAAGGAAAAACGTCAAGGAGAACAGAAAAGATGGTGAAATTAACGTCGCTGAAGGCAGGGCAATTAAATAAATTACTCCAGACATACGACATGCCCATCAAAGGCGATAAAAGACACAAGATCGCAAAACTAACCGAAGTTTTGGGTACCGACGAAGTGAACACCGAGGAAATGGAAGAGTTGGAGCCGTGGACTGCCCAAATCACAGAATTGCGCAGCATCGTGTTGAATTTGGCGAAAACTGTAAACGATTTTGTGGCTAACGTAAATAGTGTCCAATCTGTAGACACGACGCAACAAACACAGAACAGAAACGAAAATTCAACGACATCTGAGAATCAACGTGGTCCTGAAACCGAAACCGTAGTTCCCAGTAGAGCAGCCACCCCAGCAACGTAAATTCTTCCATCTTCATCGCAGATACCTGGTGCTAACGGAACCCTAGACGTCATCGGAATTCTTCCGAATTTCGATCCACTCAAGCGCACACTCTCGTCACAACAATTCATCAGCAAAGTAGAGCAGCTGCAGCGTCTGTATGCGTGGAGCGACGAAATGACGTTATTCGCTGTACAGCATAAGCTAGATGGAGTCGCAAGGGATTGGCGAGACGCACAGCCAGTATTCCAGACGTGGAGAGTTTGTCATCGCGCTCGAAAGAGATTTTCCATGTACACTTAGTGTGGCAGATGTGCATAGAGATCTCATGAAGCGGATGCGAAGGTCAGACGAATCGTTGATCGAGTTTTATTACGCAATGCTAGCCATAGGACGACGAGGTAAGTTGGATGACTTATCTATTAACTCGTATATTATTAATGGATTAAACGATTCCATCCTTTCTCGCACACTACTCGCCATGAATCTGCGAACGTCCAACGAGTTGCTAAGTTCCCTGGATGGTGTATCCTCATTGCCGACATCATTACGAGCCACGAGTACGATAACAGAATCGGTACGGCCAATACCCGATGGTGGCGTCACACACGACAGAAGAGGCATCAAGTGCTTTAATTGTAATCAGATGGGACACATTGCTTCGAAGTGTCCACAGCCGCAGCGAAAAGTACGATGCTCAAATTGCAGTAAGCCAGGGCACGAGGCGAAGGATTGTCGCGCAAAAAAGTCAACAGTAGCCAAGGTCGAAATTAGCCGAAACGCAGCAGTATTCATTCCGCCAGTTATGAAAGAAGTCACCATGGCTGGAGGCACATACTCGGCATTCATCGACACTGGAAGCGATCACTCTCTGATAAGAGAGTCAATGACCCCCAAAGATGCTCAACGACAAACATCCGTAAAACAGCTGAAGGGATTTGGAGGATCGATTGTGGAGTCTACGAAAATGATTGTAATGCGCATGCAGATGGACCAGAACGAGATTGAGGTAGCATTCCAGATTGTACCAGACGAAGTCTTGCTACAGGCAATACTTTTGGGACGGGATGTCTTATGTCGACAGAATCAGCGAATGGTGATTGAGTCTGGAGTGCTGCAGGTTCAATTGTGTCAACCGAAACCATTTGAAATTGGTGAAGAACTCGATGAAGGTCATCGCAAAGCAGTACTCGAACTCCTGGTAAAGTATCACGATTGTTTTGCAGAAGATATTTCCCATTTAGGTCGATGAAATACGCTGTCAATAGAGATAGAGGTGATAACAGATAAGCCGATAGTGGGGAAACGTTACCAAGTACCATTCGCCCAAAGAAAACCACTTTCTGCAATTATAGAAAATTTAGTCAAACACAACATCATCCGTCCGAGCAATTCTCCTCACGCAGCTTCTGTGGTGTTGGTCGCTAAATCTAACGGAGAAAGCCGAATGTGCGTCGACTACCGCACCTTGAATGCCGTCACTATAAAAAAACAATTCGTAATGCCAGTGGTAGAGGAGCAACTTTCGCAGCTGAGGGGTAAGAAATATTTTACCACCCTTGATATGACAGCAGGCTATTACCAGATCCCTCTGGCTGAGAGGAGTAAGGCGCTTACAGCCTTTTCAACACCAGATGGATTGTTCGAACACAATGTCATGCCATTCGGCTTAGTAAACGCACCAATGTACTTCCAGGAAATGATAACACAGCTTATCAGAGGTCTAAAACATCGAAGCAGCATCAGTAATTATGTCGACGAAGTCATTATTGCCACCGATACACCTGATGAAGGATTTGATGTGTTGGAAGAATTTTTAGAGGTAGTGAGGAATGCAGGCCTGACGTTAAGACGATCGAAATGCGTTTTCATGACAACGAAGGTGAGTTTCCTCGGACATATAATTAGTTGTAGTGGAATACAACCAGGCAATGACAAAACGAAGTGTATCAGCGAATTTCCTAGACCAACCAACGCAACGGAAGTTCGACGATTCTTAGGAATCACCGGATTCTTTCGCAAGTTCGTGAAGGGGTACAGTTGCACTGCACAACCATTAACGAAATTGTTAAAGAAGGATGTCATCTTCGGGTGGACCGTTGAACAAGAGATCGCATTTACGGAATTAAAATCAGCCATCAGTGAACAACCGATACTAGTATTGTTCAATGCTACGAAGGAACACGAAGTGCATACCGACGCCAGTTCTGTGGGCCTGGGTGGAGTTCTACTGCAACGTGAAGGTGAGGACCTGAAACCAGTTTTTTATTACAGTAGGCAATGTTCTGAGACAGAAAGGAAGTACGCTAGTCATGATTTGGAGGTTTTGGCGGTGGTTGAGACACTAAGCAGGTTTCGAATTTATTTGTTGGGCACACGTTTTCGTATCATCACGGATTGCAACGCCATTGCACGGTGGTGGCTCAAATTGCAAGAATTTGATTTCGAGTGTATTCATCGCCCGGGCGTTAAAATGAGTCACGTTGATGGGATGAGTCGCGCCCCAATACTACCACCAGAGGAACCGACGACTGTTGCTGAAAATGTTTTGAAAGTATGCTTGGTGGATGAAGACTGGATTTTCACCATGCAGATGCAAGATAACAAACTTAAAAGCATCGTGGGCACTCTTCAACAAAAGGATGCGGAGAGTCCGGCACTGTTGAAGCAAACGGAAATGGACTATGAAATTGTGTCGGGTCGGCTACGTCGGAAGGTTGGATGCCAAAGCAAGTTAGTGGTGCCGCAGCTAGTAAGGTGGCGCATCACGAAGGCATGTCACGATGATGTAGGCCACTTTAGCCTAGAAAAAACATTGGGTCGTATCAAAAAGGATTTCTGGTTTCCTCGAATGAGGCGATATGTAACGTCGTACATCGCTGCGTGTCCTGAATGCTGCCTGAACAAAGTAAAAGGTGGTAAATCGGAAAGTCAACTCCATGTGATGGATGTTTTCCCAATCCCTTTCCGGTGTTTAAACATGGACCATCTAGGACTCTTCCCTAAAAGTAAGAAAGGTAATCTTTACATAATCGTTTTAGTCTGTTCTTTCAGCAAATACACAGCGATAAGAGCTGTTCGGTCTACCAAGTCCACACCCGTCGTCACAATGCTGTAAGAAGTGATGACAATATTTGGGCAGCCGTTACGAATCACCACCGACAGGGGCACCGCCTTTACATCGAAGGAGTTTGAGAATTTCACTGCCAGGTATGGAATCCAACACGTCAAGACGGCTGTAAGGACTCCAAGGGCAAACGGCCAGGCAGAGCGTATAAATAAGGTCTTACTAAGCGCAATTAAATGTTCAACCCGTAACGACAAGGAATGGGACCTCACGCTGCCGAACCTTCAATGGAGCATCAATTCGCAAATTAATACAACCACTAAGTTCTCGCCAAATGAGTTGGTATTCAATTTCAACGTGAGAGACGTCAGCCAAATCGAATGATACAAGCGTTGGACGAGGAACAGCATGTTGGTAGTGATGCCGAGACGAGAAGGCAACAAGCTGCAGAGAACATCGCAGAAGAGAGGCGTAAATGGAAGATTCGATACGACAGAAAACATCAAGCCCTGTACCAATATAGCGAAGGTGACTTGGTTGTGATGGATTACGTGTCACAACATATCGGCGACTCACATAAACTCGATCCGGCCTTTAAGGGGCCGTACATCGTCACAAAGGTCTTGGCCCATGACCGATACTTGGTAGAAGATCTTCCTGATAATCCGAAAAGCCGACGTCACTACAGCAACGTTCTATCAAGCGACCACATGAAGCCGTGGTGCCACATGAGTCCTGACATAGACGGTGCTGACCAAGAAGACAACGGGCATGAACCCGATTCGTCCAGTGAGGACGAAATATCAGGAGAGGCCGAGCTGTCAACGTCAAGAGAGGAGAAGTTAGTTGGTGTAGAGCTATCGTCGAAGACAGTGGTTCTTGTCCGCTGGCGCTATTTTTAATTAATACTTTTTATAACTTTAAATTATCCCTTCAATTGTATTCTCCTTCCATTCTTTTTATAAAGTATAATAAATGGTTTATAATCAAGGCTATCCTTTTGACAATAGTCTAAACATCATAGATATCACGTCCTCCCTGTGTTCATCCTGAAAATAGTTTTTCAGCCGAAGTATGTGACATAAACGGCTTTAGATCATTCTATGCAGGGATCCCATCGCTTCCTCTATGAATCGTTCTCTGTACTTTATGTCCACCGTTGAGATTAATTGATAAAGTACAGCTTTCCAGGTGCCAAAGACTGAGCTATTTAGATTTAAATCAATACCACAAAAGTTCGCCAGTTCCAACCACACGGAACTGGTCAAACGGTAGTGCATGCGATCATATGAAAACACAAGCGTTTTCACTCAGCTGAGGCCTACCAACTCCTACTCTCAACCTCCACGCTGTGACAGCCGGGTGCCTAGTACCTTAATCCAAGAAATGGGTAACCAACCCCGTTTGGCGGATTCTTGGTGGCAGCAGATGAGAGAGGGGGGGAAGAGTGCTTTTCTCACTAGAGCGCTTCTTCCTGTTCCAGGCGGCAGCGGACGAATTCCCTAGACGGAGTCAACGGTGGCGTCTATAGTTCCAGTTAGGTTGAACTTAGTGAACACCTTGCGCGAGCTGCTTCGACGTATTCGGATCACAGGTCGGTAAGGAATTTCCAATGTTGGTCAGGACATTGGAATAGAGATGGTGGCGGAGGAGCCCTTAATGGGCCAACGGCAGCGCTCATACTCCCGTAGTGGACTACTGGCACCGGTGTACCCGGCCCCTCGTCCTAGGGGAATAATTAAGGATCTGGCCCTCCAGGTTGGGGGTTGCGCCGTCGGGGTAACTTCCCTACCACGTAAAAACCGCATGGTTCCGAAAAAACCAAAAGCCTCGGATAAGGATGACCCAACTAATGACGACCCCAGCAAACGAAATAAGGACAACGACCTTCGGATCTGTACGTGGAATGTTCTGTCCCTTTACAGACCACGTGCAGCCGAACAACTAGCAGAGGCCCTAGACTGCTATAAAGCAGATATTACCGCCATCCAGGAAGTGCGATGGGATGGGCCGGGCAAAAAGAGGATGAAAAACTGTGACATCTACTACGGTGATTGCTACAGAGGCAACAGGCAACGCTTATTCGGATGCGAATTTGTCATACGTGGCAGACTTAGGCAAGAAGTCTTAAGCTTCCGACACGTGAGCGAGCGTATTATGACGATCCGGATCAAGGCTAAATTCGCTTACATAAGCCTAATATGTGTTCATGCCCCCACAGAAGAAAAGGACCCTGCCACCAAAGAGTGTTTCTACGAGCTCCTCGACAAAACATACGAGCAATGTCCTAAATACGACGTTAAAATCGTATTGGGCGATTTTAACGCCAAAATAGGAAAGGAGGACGTCTTTGGTAGGGCAGTCGGTAAGCATAGCCTACACGACACCACGTCTGATAACGGACTAAGGCTAATTTATTTCGCTGTGGAGCGAAATGTCACCATAGCAAGCACATGGTTTCCTCATCTCGATATTCATAAGCAGACATGGCGGTCCAATGATCATGTAACGATCAACCAAATTGATAATATAGCGATTGACGCAAGGCATGCCTCCAGTATTCTGGATGTCCGGACCTTCCGAGCGGCCAACATAGACTCGGATCATTACCTTGTTGTAGCCAAGGTACGAATGCGGATATCCCAATCTGAGCAACAAAGAAGAATTACTGTGAGAAAATTTAACGTCGAAAAGTTACAATCGCAAGAGACCGTCAGACTCTTCGCTGAACGCGTATCCCGAAAACTCTCAATCACCCTTATGCTGCCACCATCAAGTGCCGAAGACCAGTGGCAACGCTGCCAACATGCCATCGGAAACGCCGGGACTGATGTGCTGGGTCTCACTCGCCTACCACCGCGAAACCCCTGGTTTGACGAAGAATGCCGGCGAGTGCATGCAGCAAAACAAGAGGCATAAAAAGCGGCGTTGCAAAGGAAGACGAGAGCTGCTAATGAGCTCTACGAGCAAAAGAGACGGGAAGAACATCGGCTTCTCCAAAAGAAGAAGAAAGAGCATGAGAAGCGCGCGTTTGAGAATATCGAGAGTTTATACTCCAGGAACAATGTATGGAAGTTTTACCAAAAGGTAAAAAGAACGTGTCAGAGAAGTAATACCCGTACAGAAACCTGTAGAGATGAAAATGGAAACCTCGTCGTAGAATCACAGTCGGTGCTGAGAATATGGAAAAACTACTTCTGCAGACTGTATAACGGCGACGAAGACCAACATCCCGCTGTCAGGCAGAATGAACCATTCAACATGGACGATGATAGTCAAAATTTCCGTCCACCTGACCAAAACGAAGTGAGGATAGCAATATCCAAGCTAAAATCGAACAAGGCTGCTGGACCTGACGGCTTACCGGCCGAACTTTTCAAGGCAGCTGGGGATGAATTGGTAGAGTGCATACACCAACTCATTTCTAATATTTGGTCAGACGAGTGTATGCCTGATGAATGGAATCTCAGCATCGTTTGCCCGATCCACAAAAAAGGAGACCCCCTCAACTGCGCCAATTATAGAGGCATCAGTCTCCTCAACATCGCATACAAGATCTTTTCTGCGATATTGTATGAACGCCTGAAACCCTTTATCAACAGCCTGATTGGACCCTATCAGTGCGGTTTCAGGCCAGGAAAGTCCACCATCGATCAAATCTTCACACTTCGGCAGATCCTGGAGAAAACCCAAGAATTCCAAATCGATACTCACCACCTCTTTATCGATTTCAAGGCCGCCTATGACAGCATCTATAGAGAAGAGCTTTATAGAGCCATGTCTAGTTTTGACATCCCTGCCAAACTTGTCCGTCTGTGCAGGCTGACGATGGAGAACGCTCGCTGCTCCATCAAGGTCGGTAATGACCTCACCGAGACCTTTGATGTCAAAAAAGGCTTTAGACAAGGTGATGCGCTGTCATGTGACTTCTTCAATATTGTACTTGAACGGATTGTGCGGAACTCACAAGCCAACACCGGAGGCACAATCTATTACAAGTCTGTACAACTGCTTGCATACGCCGACGATATAGACATTATCGGAAGATCTCAGCGGGCTGTCACCGGTGCTTTTGCAAGCATTGAGGCGGAAGCGGCCAAATTGGGTTTGGCGATAAACGAGGGCAAAACCAAGTATATGCTGTCAACTAGAAGGGAAAACCAACACCGACGAATTGGACAAAACGTCACCGTGGGCAGCTATAACTTCGAGGTAGTAAGGGACTTTGTCTACCTTGGCTCTGCTATAAATTCTTCTAACAAAATCAGCGTAGAAATCAATCGAAGAATAACTCTTGCCAATCGCTGTTTTTTTGGGCTTATAAGGCAATTCAACAGTAAAGCCCTATCTCGAACAACTAAGGAGACTCTGTATAAGACCCTGATCATCCCAGTCCTGCTTTACGGCGCTGAAACATGGACTTTATTAAAAGAGGATGAAGATACCCTTGGTCGCTTCGAGAGAAAAATTCTTCGTAAGATTTTCGGTCCCGTTTGTGTTGACGGGTTTTGGAGGAGAAGATTCAATCACGAACTATACGAGCTGTACAGCGACATCGACCTAGTCAAAAAACCGCGTATTGGACGTCTGAGATGGCTAGGACATGTAGAGCGAATGGACACCAACGCTCCGGCCCGCAGAGTCTTCGAATCTAACCCGAAGGGACGACGCAGTAGAGGGAATCATCGCCGTAGGTGGCGCGCACAAGTTCAAGGGGACCTCGACCAACTTGGAGTGCGCAACTGGAGGCAATTAGCTAAAGACCGAGCTAAATGGAGAGGCTTGTTGGTTGAGGCCCAGGTTCACCCCGAACTGTAGCGCCACCTAAGTAAGTAAGTAAGTAAGTTGTTCATATTGAGGACTTTCAAAATATAGTCAACTTTTAACTTGACTGTTTTGATAAACAGTGGAGACAATTCCGTTTCCAACACAATCATGTAGTTGGGGGTGCTAGGTGGTAGCTGAAATACTCGTGCGATACATTAACTCAACTACTTTTCGACTGTTTCATAGTGCCTGCATACTTGGGCTCCATAAAACAAAATGGCGTCAGGCGATGCTTCAAAAATGTTGTACTTGCTGCAGTGCGCAATGTTTTTATTGGCAAGTAGTGCAGCAGGGATCGGCGGTGCTCATTATGTTATGAGTAATTTACTTTTGTTCTCCTTGTTTTAAACATTCAGTAGCGGTTTTCCCAAAAGTTTTTTCCATGTATTTAATACGATAAAATGACCTTGTTGTTCAAACTTGCTTAAAATTAAATACAAGGTATTATGATACAAAGTTCTTGTAGTTAAGTCATCGCTGACCAGACTAATCTAGAAAATTATTTCATAATTACGTACAAATCGCTGATCTATCTTACCCCATGCGCTATGATAACGTACAATGGTTGTTGTGAACTTTATCTTGTTTCGTGTTTTTTTTTTTAAGCGGAAATCAGTTCTAATATCAATTCTGCTAATTTTTTACATTGTTCGGCAAAATTTCAAATTTGATATATCTTATCATTTATCTACTTGAGTTGGCATTCGATCGGTTTTTTTTTATAGTTGAGAGATTGTTACTGTTAATGTGAATACAATGTTAAACAACTTGTCTTAATTTGACACGATAACACCTATTAAAAGAGTAGGGTTGTGCACAACAAGAACGAATTTTTGTTAATGAACTTTTAACATTTTAGTGAAAAGAAATGTGTAGCATTGCCAGACTTGATTTATGCCAAATGTTAAGGTTTTGGAAAATTTTAAATAATATTGAGTATCTTTCTATCCTACACGAATTTCTTAGCCTAGCAAAGGTTAGGCTTGACTGCTCTAGATTATTTTGGGTTGCGTTGGTTACTTTTTCTTTGAAATTTCCAATTTTCCAAAGTTCTTAAGTTTTTGGGTAAAAGTGAGTTTTGATTTATCAAATAATTTCACAGATATCGCATCCTTAAAATAAGATTGATTAGCTACTAGAGGCACTATTGCTATTGGATAATAGCTTTTAGATAAGATTCAAACATAAACATAACTTTTTATGACTGGTAATTCCATCAAAAAGCACTTGTAAACGATCTCTTTACGAAACGGAAATTGTCGGCTTTTCATTAAAGAATGGAAGCATTTGGGGAATAAAATGATATTTCAGTACATTAATATACAGAATAGGAAGCGTGTGTCTCAAGTTCAAGTTCCTCACCATCACTTAACCATCATACCTTATCATGGCATCTCATGTACGAATAAAAGAACACATCTTATCAAGCCATTTTTTGTTGTGATTTTTAGCAATTCCACTCTCCACTATATAAATTGAAGATACATTAATTTTCGTTTAGTTTCCAATACACACTGGGTTTCGATTGACAATACACAACACAACAAGGATACGAAAACTATATACACTCTCGCAGGATGAAAGGTAATGACATCGGTGATCAGAAGCCTGAGCATCACCAAAACGAAAACCCTTAATGGGTTATTTAAGGAATAACAAAATAAATAATTTTGCTTTTATTTTTTATTTAAAGTAGCATTAGCCCTCTTATCATTGATCCTAGTTGTGTCATGTACCGCTGAACCATACGAATTGAAATGTACCCGCAATGAAATGGGAATTCTTTGGCCAAATTATGATGACACTACGCAATACTATTATTGCATGAATGTTAGAAAAGCGGTCTCAATGACTTGCAATTCTGGACTACTATTTACATTTGTCTACCAGAGCTGTACTCTTCAGTCGGATTATATTCCAGCACCCCCATTAGAGAATTTACCAACAGATCCTCCAACAGGTAGTGGAACGACAGAAGGAGGATCTACTGGAACTACCCCACCACCTTTTACTTTGCCAACGCCGCAGACACCAGACGCAAATTCCACAACTCCAGCATCGACAACGTCGACAACCGTTTCAACAACTAAAAGTACAACATCTTCGACAACGTCAACGTCAACGACAAAAACCACACCAACTTCTACTTCTACTTCTACTACTACCGCAAGTCCACCTACACCTCCAACACCATCAGGAGGAGTTCCTAATCCACCATCACCACCAGCTACAGATATTCCAATGCCATCCACTCCTGCGGCCACACCCCCCGTCATTGATGTTTCACCACCAAATGCGCCGTCTACTGTTCCAAGTTCAGTTTAGTGCGGAACTCTTCAGCGTGTCATTTTGATGAAATTAATTATTAAACAGAAGTGTAGAGTGATATAAAATAAAAATGAACGTTTTCACAAAAAAGGTCCAAGTCAAATAGAAACAAAATGAACAGACGAGAGAAACATTCAAAGTGTTCATTAAATTTTGTATTTACTTTAGATGACGCTACAGTCCGGGGGGGAATGAATCAACAAGGCTGCGCAGGCAGGATGATCTCTTACCATCTGAGTCTGCCTTTCTTTGTGTCAGTTTGAAACGGACTTTAAAAGAAGCCCAGGCAGCTGGCTTCAAATTCGGAGTGCATACTCATCGAAATAGTGAAGGAAACCTAGTCACCAAGTCATCGTTGGACATATTTTTTCGTCTAGATGAGCCTACACGAATGTCTTCGGATCTGGTCGTGAGACATTAACGACTGTGCAAACGTTCCTTATTAACATGTTAGATCGACGACAGATCTAATTTTTACACCGACAGAGGCAAATCCTAGCAAAAACCGATGAATTTCACGTTGAGACATATAACATTTTCTTCGATATTAATGCAGCATGCGATAGTAACTATGTTATGTATCACCTGGGGCTGGCTATGTAAGGTAGTGATAATTAAGTTAAAAATGCAATTTAAGAAGAATAATTTGGAATTATTCCATGCACTACCTTCTTCTTCTTAATGCAACCGATAATGGGTAGGGCTTGCCTCAAGATTAAGGGTATTATGTTATATAACAAGTTCGTGCTGGGCTAGTACATATGGTATATCTATACATGGCACGTCGTCGTGCGTTCACGGAGCATCTTTCAAGATGATTTAAAAGAAAGTTATTGAAGAAAAGGTAATAGATGTCCGTCTTGAAGTCAGACAACGCGTTTTGATATCTAAATCTTTGAAGTACTAAATCAGATACTCCGTAAGTACTCCTTGAAGAAGAATTATTATAGTAAATTGTTGCTACTTCGGCTGGAAAAAACCCGAGTCGTAACTGGATAAGAACATTAATGATCTACAGGTCGCAGATATTACCAGCCCTATGTAGGTTATGATATATGCATAGACAGGGAAACATAGTATACATTGATTTTCACATAAATATAGAAATTTTGGTCTGGCTTTTAAGCCCATAAGGTAGTAGCCATTAAACTTGTAGTATCTCGACTTGGGCGGTTATGGTATGCGACCACAGACCTACATACATGTCTGGCTAAGTTGGGCTCTGAACACCTTCCAGCCGTTTAAAGCACCGGGAGCGGACGGAATATTCCCTGCCCTACTACAACAAGGCCAGGAAATCATTATGCCACACCTCCTAGGACTATTGAGAAGCAGCGTCGCACTTGGGCATATACCAAGAATACGGAGAAGGGCAAAGGTCATATTCATTCCGAAAGTGGGAAAAAGAGACACCACTTCACACCTCCTTTAGGCCCATCAGCTTGACCTCATTCATGTTAAAGACGCTAGAAAAGGTGATAGATAATCACCTAAGAATGACTGTGCTGGAAAGAATACCTCTCCACCACAAAAACATGCCTACAGAGCAGAAAGATCCACCGAAACTGCGCTCTACCAGCTGACAAGTTGGGTTCAGGATACACTGGAGAGCAAGGAAACAGCAGTATGCGCATTTCTAGACATCGAAGGAGCCTTCGATAACACCTCCCACGAAGCAATTAGGAGGGGTCTCGAAATAAAAGGAGTAAATCACACCACAAGTAACTGGATGTGTGAGATGCTAAGAACTAGGACTGCTGAGATAGAGGTGGGTCAAAAAACCATCACAATAAGCACCACTAGAGGCTGTCCACAAGGAGGGGTGTTATCACCATTGATGTGGAGCCTAGTAGCAGATGAACTACTGCCATTACGTGCCAGGGGTACGCCGACGATATAGTCATTGTCGCAAGAGGAAAATTTGAAGAAACGCTATGCGAAATCATTCAGAGGGGTCTACGAATCACACAGAAGTGGTGTAAAACGGTAGGACTCAGAGTGAACCCTACCAAAACCACTGTGATACCCTTCACCAAGAAAAGATAGTTAAAGCGTATGCAACCCATCCTGTTGGAAGGGATCAGAGTTGACCCACAGAAACAGGTCATGTATCTAGGTCTAACACTAGACAGCAAACTCCTCTGGAGAGAACATGTAGAAACTGTGGTAACCAAAGCCACCAGAGCACTTATGGTGCGCAAAAACATTTCAGGAAAGACCTGGGGTTGTAGCCCAGCCACACTGAGACGGATGTGTCTGATGATAGTAAGACCCATCATCACTTACGGGGCAGTGGCATGGGTCAACAGATCTAGACTAACCACGACGAGGACATCCCTCAACAAAGTGCAAAGATTAGCCTGTATATGTATAACAGGAGCCATGCCAACTTGTCCCACAGCAGCTCTAGAGGTGATCGTAGGGATACCTGCACTACACATAGTGCTAGAGCGAATTGCCAAGGAGACCATTTTAAGAATCAGCAAAGAGGGCATCGGGAAAGGAACATGCATCGCAAATAAAGAGCGAGTAACCGTATACAAATCGGTGCCGCTTCTGGACTGGCCCAGAGATGATATGGTCAAGAAATACTGCTTTGAAAGGAAAATTGACTCAAAGGTGAGCAACAAAAGAGATTGGAGCAGCGAATCCGATAAATACCAACTCAAACAACACACAATTAAATGGTACACAGACGGATCGAAAACATCTACTGGCACTGGGGCAGGAGTGTACGGGCCCAGGACTAGATACTCAGAACCACTGGGAATATTCCCCAGTATATTTCAAGCAGAAGTTCACGCGATCGAAAGATGCGCGCAATTCAACTTAGACAGGAAATATCGCGGGCAGGACATCGCGATACTATCAGACAGCCAAGCCGCTATTAAAGCACTGACCTCGCATGAGATCAGATCCAAACTGGTATGGGAGTGTCTCACCAGGATCAACAAACTGGGAGAAACAAACAAAGTAACTCTCTACTGGGTACCAGGACATGTAGGAGTAGAGGGGAACGAAGCAGCTGATGAACTAGCTAGAAACGGATCAGACACGCCGTTCCTTGGACCAGAACCCGTCTGTGGGATAGGACCCCACAAAATAAGGGAAGACTTAAGGAAAGAAGAAGAGAACAAATGGGCCAAACATTGGAACGATATCCCCCAAATAAGACAGGCAAAAGAACTTCTGGGGAAATACAACCAGAAAAGAAGCAGAGCCTGCTTAAGAGTTAGTAAGAATCGGCTTCGCATCTTGGCGGGCATGTTAAAAGGTCACTGCAGACTTAAGGAGCACCTTAGGAAACTGGGAATAGAGGGAGACGGACACTGCAGATTCTGCAGGGACTTCGCAGAAACACCAGCGCACCTTCTTGTGGAATGCGAAGCACTGATCCACAAAAGTAGGAATCACCTTGGTGCCTACCTCCTATCAGAAACGGATTTACCTTCGCTGGATCCACTGAAGATACTCCGGTTCGCTGTAGCAGCTGGACTGGAGGAAGTGCTCTAGACCAAGTATATCATCGGCTAGAACCTTAGTAAGGGGGGCACAATAGATCTTTTATAGGTCGCAGTGCACTTGCACCTCTCAACAATATACATCTACATCTACATGTCTGTGGCAACAAGGTAAAACCGCTTAAGTCGAGTTAGGACAAAATTGAGTTAAGGATGCCAGAAGATACTCTGTTATTCGAAGTTTATGCCACCAACATTTTATCTTATTACCGGTTATCAATACCGACTTATAAACAAAAGAACAAGACTAAAATTTCAAATTCCCATATATTTTTGGGAAAAACGGAAAATTTAAACTCGTTTTCTGAGAACCTGTTTAAATCGACTTAGGCGATTTTACCTTGTGGCCACAGAAGTATTGAAGCCTCTCGAGAAAGACATAGAGAAGAAGAACTATATAAGCTATATCAAGACAATAAATAAGCAAATGAAGAAGAAAGCGATTAGCGCTATTCATCCGCTAATCGCTTTCTTTTGACCGTTCATGGAATCCTACGTAGGTATATACAAATATCGATAAAGTTGAGGTTAGGGAAAAAGTAGTATATTTAATAAAATGTGTTCGGCTATTGAGTTATAAATTGTCAGTTCAATTATATGGTCATATTATTCGAAATTAAATAATGCGACATACAGCACCAAGAGTAACTCATCGCTCCCTCGAACCAAATGCTGAAATTCAAAATCGAGTGCAAATATGAAAGTAATTTCTCCCTGACTAGTTCGGACACCACCTATGGAGTGAGTCTGCACTAAAACCTTTTTTCCTCCTAGGGGGTGGTGGAAAAACGCTAATGCGGATGAGAAACAGTCCCGCTCTGTTTCAAGTAGTGTGAGACTTCTACTCACTAAAAAAGCACCTTTAACCCCTTTTCAATCTGACACCATCCACTCCGGAACCGCTTTAGCACTCCTTCAGAGTGGCGTCGTTTTCTTTCCCCTCTGGGGACCGGCTTATATCGAATGAGTTTCAAAATACTGCACCAAATATTTTCTCTTTTCTATCTTTTCTCTCCATTTCCCACTTCTAAATATATATGTATGTTTAATATATACTTATATTTACATGTGTTTGGCTCAACAGCTCATCAAGTTCCTAGGCCTAGCTTTTCGCAACCACTCGTGTTGTGTACGTTATATTTTTTTTCGCACGAATGAAAGGGACCTACCATTTTGTAGAATTTTTTTGTTTTTGAGAAGCTTTCTCGTGACAACAATACTCTCGGATGTTTGTCAGACGTTGGTGAGAGGTGGGACCGTGAAAAATTTGTTTGGTGTTTTTCTGGGATTCGAACATAGAAACTCACGCGTAGTAGTCCGACACACTAACCACGGCGCCGACGATTCATTTCCCACATACGCTGTGGAATTGCATCAAAAGACTATTAGATGAAGTCAATATTTAAAAATAATAAATGAATCGATTCCAGAAGCCGGATATCCGACGTCATATAAATGTGTGAGTAAAATGACAAGCAGATTTTCGCACCATATCTTTCATCGACTTCCACAAAACAAATTTCTTTGAAATTCATTTAGACGCTTTCGAGTTAAGTGGTTGATAAGAAAGAAGTAGTTAAAGACTTTGATTTTTGAATATGTACATTGTACATATATGCTACCGATGTTATCCATCATCAAAAATATAGTCGTTTGGCGCCTTGCGGAAATGTACAGGTGATGATTGCGGGCCTGGTCACAAGTTCCAGTGCCCAGCCATCACTTAATCGTCCTACTTAATCGTGGCATGAATGATTAAAATCACATATTTTATCAAATATGTGATATTTAGTTAGTATTTATATATAGAAGTTAAATAATGTTCGGTTAGTTTTCGATACATTCTCGGAGGAATAACACGCTAGCAGCACCCAATACGGATAAGAAAAATACAAATACTCTCGCAGTATGAAAGGTAATGCACAAAAATGCATTCACAAGGATTAACAAAACTTTATTTTATTTTATTTTAAGTTGAACTAACCGTCATATCGTTGATCTTGGTTGGATCATGTACCGCTGATCCATATTTGAAATGTACACGCAATGAATTGGGAACGCTTTGGCCAAATTATGACAACATTGCGCAGTACTATATGTGCACGAATATTGGAAAATCCTTTATAATGACTTGTAACACAAATACGGTGTTCACATTCGTCTACCAAAGTTGCACTTCGCAATCACAGTATATACCAGCGCCACCGTTGGAAAGTCTGCCAACTGATGCTCCGACTGGTGAGACAACAACACCAGGAACTACAGGAACTACTGAACCTCCTTTCACTTTGCCAACACCACAGACACCGTCAGGATCTACACCAGGATCTACAACAGGATCTACAAGTACCCAGACAACTACTCCAACAACAGCAGTAACAACTCCTTCTACTGCTGCACCTACATCATCTTCATCTACCTCTACTACTACTGTTGCTACTCCACCGACAGAAGCCCCGCCTACACCTTCAACAACACCGGGTGTACCAGCACCGCCATCACCAGCTCCCACCGATGTACCATTGCCATCTACTCCAGCACCCACACCACCTACCGTTGAAATTGCCCCACCAACTGCTCCAGCAACTGTTCCTAGCGGTTAAGTATAAACTGCATTTAGAGCCGTCGCGTGGTCAGGTTGGTTTCGAAGTCCTCAATGGTGCGCGGATGAATTTTTTTTTAAACAGAACTGTAAAGTGATGTGCAATAAAACGTAACGCTTTCATATATATAAAAAAAAAAACTTATTGTTATACATTTATATGTGCATACGAATGCATGCCCTCAAAAGGATTATAATACGAGTAAAGTTATGCAATCCAAAATTTAAGATTCGAGAGTTTTTGGTTCACATATTGGACAGATGAAGTGATTATTATAGTGTACAATAAATTGTTTGAACAAAAAATATTTGCAGTTCTCGCCTAGCTGAATAGGAATAATATTTAAATTAGGCATTTAAAAAAAACATTTTCGCTACTACCTCAATCAATTCTATGAACATACGTTCGTATCTTTGGAATGCTTATGCATTTTACTCCTGGTAAATTTTTATAAAAGCTCTGTAATGCGAAAACTGTAAGTGATAGAAAATATGTTGCTTGCAAATATAAATTAAGCATAAAATTCCACTTTACTTCTTTGAAAAACTTGTATTGTATTTAAAATACGTTATATGCAGGGTTGTCAACTGTTCACTTTTAACGAGAACATGTTTAATTTTCGCACAATTTATTCTTATTATTATGGAATCTTTCAATTCTAATTTGAATACCAAGAATTAAAAGTAAGAATTCTATTACCATTCCTGGACATCACAGTATTTCTAGTATACGATGAAAACGATAATTTGTGATACATGTAAAATAATTATTCAAGTGCGAATTTGTTTGCGAATAGAGGGAATATAGTCCGTTTTGGATGCCAATTACTCTTATATAGGTACATAAAACTTCTAAATTTGTTGGACTGCTTTTGGCAATTGTTTCTTGTTGATAAAAGTCTTGGGATGCATACTTTTCTGGATTGGAGGCGAGGAGAAAAGCATTGCAAACATACAAAATGTCATGTCTCGCAAGTTGTTGAAGATATTAAAACAGGCTATCTGATGATTTAGGTTCAAAGGTGCTTTTTTGTAATGACTTATTTTTCAAATTTTAAAGTCAGGAAATTCCATGGTCTTCATCTTCCTATTTCGACGAAGTTATGATCCGAAAACAAGGAATCATAACCGTCCCACTTCACCGTATTTCTACTGATCTGCCTGTGGGGTTCGCCTATTTGACCTCAGAAAATATCGACAGGCCTCCCGATTTTGGATCACTCGGTTACTGAGGCCAATAAAATGCCGATGTCCTCGCATTTGTGTGATCCAGGCGTTTATACAACTGCCTCTCCTGCCTCACGATGTCTTTGGAAAGTTCATTGATATCTTTCGTAAGATGGTTTTCTTGACGTGAAGGCTTCCACGGATCTTCGAGATTCTAATTCGATCAAGCACATTCAAGGACATTCCATGGTAATTCGCTTTATATAATATTTAGGGCTCGAATTATTAGTATTATTATTATATTATAGTTTTGGTTATAACAATATTCAAACGATATTACCATTTCGTATATTTTTATTTAGGAAGGTTTATGCTTGCTAGTGTTAGTAAATAGTGTTCTGAAACTTCATCAATATTAAAAAAAAATGAATTGTCTTAGTTGAACAATCTGCATTATTTCATTACGAATTATTGTAATCTAAATCTGACTCACTGTACTTGTTGTTTTTATTATTGAGTGTAACAGACTTAATCGGCTTTTATAGATAGATAGATAGATAGATAAAATAATTTACCTCGCATTAAAGTTTTATAAGAATATAGTTGCTGGTATCTAAAATTAATTCATTTCAATGAAAATAACTAATAAAAGTTGCCTGTCAAGTTACTAGGTTGGTTAAACAATAATTTCTTAGCTTAGTGAGTTTTTGAGTTTACGAAAATTCATTTAATATAAGTGATAGGTATCTTAACGCATACTTCAAAAATTCATAAAGCTGTAGCCATTCAGGATACTAAAAAGCGGGTGAGCACATTGCTTCCAAAGAATTCTCTCCTGAATTCGCTGAAAATCGGGCAGATTCCAACGAAGTGGTAAGTATTTTCGATAACATCGAGGTTGCTCTGGTGTTTAAATTAAGCAGACCACAACGTGCTTTCAATATAATCGGTTTTTTTTTTATACATATGTATATTGGCATTGCGCGGTACTTGTATTGAACTATACTTAATATTCTCTCTGGAATAGAACAGTTTGAGTTTTTTGACCTAGTGCTTATCTTCATCTATATTTTCTCGTCCACTTGGATTCCGACCATAACCCACACCTTGTAAGATAAGCGCAAGATATCCTAGTCAAATAATCTTTTTTTTTTGTGTTAATAAATTCAACATTTCTACCATTTTGTCGCCTGGTTAAATTTTATTTATTCGCCATTGTTTCGTGGATTATAAATATCAGCAGCGTGGTTTACCCTTTCGTTACTGGTTTGATTCCTTGTGGATTAAACCACTCTAATTCAAATAGGAAAACTACGATAGTTATAAATTATTTAAATTGATAGATATCCAGTTACGATTTTAGGACACAATTTTCTTTTACCAATTTCTGAAAGAGCCTGTAACGTAGAATGTTGGGCTATCGAACACCCTTTATAAAGAGATGACACTGAGCAGAGAATAACAAATTGGATATTCAGAATCACTGTTGCCATTTGGAGAACAAAAAAATCGCCAATCCACCGCTTAAGATTGACTATAAATGTTAGTTTCTGTACCTCAAAAATCCGCTAGAAATCTCTAGAATGCCAAAGTAATCATACAGGAATGCCTAATAATAATTAATAAAACACTTGCACACATGTTACATAATTAATGAGTCGCGTCAAACGAAAACAAATTAAGATCAGCTACAACAGATCCGGTCAGCCAAATATTAACCATTATATTGGAAAAATTTGAGAAGCAAACCAATGTTAATAAAATTATACTTAACAAATTGAGCAAGCTCGAGTTCAAACCTAGCAAGACAATCAATAAAACATGAATATGAAACAGCTACTTAAGATACTAACGTGGAACGCAAACGGCCTTCTGAAAAAAATCGACGAGCTAGAAGTGTTTCTACGGAAACATAATATTGATATTTGTTTGGTATCGGAAACGCACTTAATAAGGGGACTTAGACACAAAATAAAAGGTTACAGCGATTACCACGCGAATCATCCTTCGGAAAATGCGAGAGGCGGGTCCTCCCTTTACATCAAGGACTGTATTAAGCACTCTGAAAACATAGAAATAGAATTTGATTCTATGCAAATAAGCTCAGTCTCCGTAAAAATAAACCACTTAGACTACAACATCGGATCTAGTTACTTCCCTCCGGGATATAAGCTAGTAGAAGACGACCTCGTACGTCTCTTTGACTCACTCGGACCTAATTTTGTCTTAGGTGGTGACTTTAACGCGAAACACACTTTCTGGGGATCAAGATGCAATTCGACACAAGGCAGATTATTGTACAAAGCCAGCATGAAACGTGGGGTGAATTTTTTTTCGACAGGAAAGCCAACTTATTGGCCAACTGACAAAAATAAAATCCCTGACCTCGTCGACTTCTTTATCGCAAAAGGGTTAACTAAAAATTTAACGGAAGTCGAAGAATGCTATGATCTATGCTCAGATCACTCAGCGGTCACTCTGAAAATAGGTGGAAGTCTAGTAAAAAAAGAAGTACCGCCTAGGTTAACTAGTAACAAAACTAACTGGGACGCTTTCAGAAGAGACTGCAAGGAAAATGTTGCTTTAAATGTACCACTAAAGACACCGTACAAAATAAAAGAAATCGACAAACTCGTCGAAGCCATTCAGAGCTCAGCGTGGAAAAACACTCCTTTGCGGAAGACAGAAGCGCGGAACAATAAAGTCAAATACCAGCCTGAAATCGAAGACCTCATACGAGAAAAGAGGAGAGCGCGCAAGAGATGGCAACAATCCCGCGCGCCACCGGATAAAACTTATGTGAACCACCTTTGTAACAGGCTAAAAAATGTGCTGCAGGACCTAAAAAATCACGAGACTTCTACTTACCTCGAGGGTCTGACCGCTGATAAGTATTCAAACTACTCTCTATGGAAAGCCTTGAAGTCCATAAGGAAATCTGTAATGCACTCGCCGCCATGTAGGAAAGCTAACGGGGAATGGGCAAAAGAAGACAAAGAGAAAGCAGAATTATTTGTCGATCACTTAGAGGAAACGTTTAAGCCGTTCGATGGACAACCATTGATCGAAGATCCGAATGATAATATGGCACCCGACAACTTTAGAGTAAAAACCGTATCCCTGTCCGAACTTCGAATGCCAATAAAAAATTGAAAAATAACAAGGCTCCGGGATATGATTTAATCACTGGCGAAATTTTGAAAGAGCTACCGAAAAAAGTGCTGGTTAAGTTGCTCTACATTATAAATGCTTCCTTAAGACTATTATATGTTCCAAGGCAATGGAAAGTCGCCGAAGTTATTATGGTTCCGATACCGGGGAAATGTGCAAATGACAAGAAATCATATAGACCCATTTCACTTCTGCCAATAATATCTAAGGTCTTCGAGAAACTTTTGCTGAAACGATTGCAACCAGTAATTGAAGAAAGACACTTGATCCCGGATCATCAATTCGGCTTTCGGGTCAAACATTCCACAATCGATCAGGTGTATCGAATAACGAACGAAATTGAAAAAGCTCTAGAAAGGGAAAAAATATGCTCTAGCGCTTTTCTCGACGTATCGCAAGCCTTCGACAAGGTTTGGCACGAAGGCCTAACGTATAAGCTAAGGGTAATCTTACCGGCAAAGTTGTGCAGAATATTGGAATCTTACCTTGAAAACAGACTTTCCGTGTTAGACACGGGAGTGAATATTCGGATTTCAAAGAAATCTACACCGGTGTTCCACAAGGAAGTGTTCTCGGTCCAATCCTGTTCCTGCTCTACACAAGAGATATACCACAAGATGAAGGGACCGTTGTAGCAACGTTCGCAGACGACACGGCTATCCTCGTAACGGATGAGTCAGTCGAATCATCAACGGGAAAACTCCAACGAGCTTTGAACAATGTATGCGAATGGACAAAAACCTGGCGAATAGTCCTCAATGAGACAAAATCAACGCATGTAAATTTTACGTTAAGAAAGATAAACAACTTGCCTATATCCATTAACTCGGTGCAAATACCATACGCAAACGAGGTAAAATATTTAGGAATGACCCTAGACGCAAAACTTAAGTGGAAACCACACGTCAAAAAGAAGCGCGAAGAGCTCGAAATCAGATTTAGAGAACTGTATTGGCTACTCGGAAGATACTCGAAGTTAAGCGTATACAACAAACTGCTTCTGTATAAGCAAGTGCTAAAACCGTCTTGGACATATGGTATACAACTTTGGGGTTTTACCAAACCAAGCAATATGGCTCTACTGCAAGCATTTCAAAACAAAATACTAAGAGCAATCGTGAATGCTCCTTGTTATATAAGGAATAGTGATATTCACAGAGATCTAGGAATTGCTAACGTGAGGGACGAAGTAACAAACTTTGCTCGCAAACTTCGTACCCGTCTTCGTGTTCACTGCAATAATGAAATAATCCGTACTATGGACGTGACAAACCTTGAGCGCCGACTACAAAGAACAAGACCTTTCGACCTAGCGCCGTAAGGAAAAACCGCATGTAATGACGGTATTAGTAGGTGCGTTCACTGGAAAGCTACCTACCTGACGCGATTAACACTACAGAAGCGTAAACTACTTGTTAAGGCAAATTAGTCGTAGTCATCACAAAAATGAAAAAATGAGAGGGATGAATTTCCTACTACTATGAGTACGCGCAGCCGGTTCTCATAGTGCCTCTCTGAGGGGGTGAGGTTTAGCCCGTAGGCATATACTGACTAGCACTGATGGCATTGTCAGATATATGAATCGGGCATAACCAATGGTACGGACCATTGGTCTCTTTTGAAGATTCCTGCACCTCCAGGCGCAACCAAAAAAAAAATTAATGAGGCACTTAACGGAACTCGAAATATAATTTAAAATATTCCTAAGTATTCAATGTAACCGGAAAATCAAAAAGCTGTAAACATAAATTTTTTAAAAAAAATCAATGCAAAAAGGCTCCAGCTCAAAAACCGGTTTCTTCCTAGTTGAGTGTATCTTCGAAAACAGACGTTAATGTACAAGGAACAGCTGTTATTAAGTCAGCTTTAAGCTTCTTCAAAAATATAATATATTTATAATATATATATATTATAATATATAAAATAATATTATTACAGGGTGTTTTAACAAGATCGCTGACTTTTTTTTTCTAATAAAACGCACAAAAATTTGTGAAAATGTTTTTTTTTTTTTTATATTTCATTGTGTTCTTTAGCCTATGGCATTTATGTATCCGACAAATGCCCACCATGAACTCCTTTAGCAACACAGGATGCACGTATCAAAATTGTCCATTACTTTTTGGTATAGTTCGGGCTGTACATCATGAATTAGGCGTATGATTTCGTTTTTCAGCTCTGGAATCGTTTGGACTTATTAGCGTAGACCTTACTTTTCACGTAGTCCAAAAAAAAGAAGTTAATCGCAGGATATCGGCGGCCATTTGTCCTTATTATTTTGTGAGATAATGTGTCCTGGGAATTTGGTTCGCAATAGGGCGATTCTTTTACGCGCTGTGTGACAGGTGACACAATTTTGTAAAAACCACATTTTTGCAAGTTCATGCCATCTAAGTTTGTTATCATTTCACGATAAAATACGGTGCGATGACTCCGCCACCCCAAAATAGCACCGAACAGTGACTCGTTGTGGATGCAAAGGTTTTTTTTAGAATGACTTGTGGATTTTCAGTACCCCAGATGCGGTAGTTTTGCTTGTATTCGTTTATGTGGGAATGTGCTTGATCGCTGAAGATTACTTTTTTTTTGTTGGAAAACATTTTTTTTTTGTGCCGAGAGCAGGTGAAAAATCTTCTAAAGACACCATAAGGCCCGACCGCGCGTGCTTATGGTAGTGTGAGATTTTTACTCACTAAAAAACACCTCTCTTCAAAATTAATACTACAACTAAGCCGACGCTTATCCAGCAGTTCTATTTTCGCTACGAGACTCGTGATTTTTGGAAGAAGAGGATCGTATGTAATTAAAAAGAAATGTAGAACTTTAGACAGGTTAAATTCCAATGAAAGTTCCTGCCTTTTTCATGACCGGCATATACTATGACGCGAGGTCAAAAGGTTTTGTCCTTTGCAGACGACGAATTGAATTGTTCGCGACAAGTGGTTGAGTGACGGTACGGTTACAATGGGCGTGAACACGATCCTTGTGTTTACGCGCCAATTTTGTTACCTCTTCGACGACGCTTGGAATTCCCAGATCTCGATGAATATCTTCGTTACGTACATACCACGGTGCGTTAACTATCGTTCTAAGAACTTTATTTTCAAAAGTTTGTATGATGTTTCTATTGCTTTTCTTGGTACAACCCCATAGTTGTATACCATACGCGCACACTGGCTTTAGCACTTGCTTATAGATAAGCAGTTTGTTATGTAGGCTCAACTTCGAATGTTTTCCGAGTAGCCGAGTGTAGGTAAAGTTGACGTGAGTACATTTGCTTTCGTTCAGCACAATACGCCAAGAATTCGTCCAAGCGTGGACTTTATTAATAGCATGTTGCCGCTTTCCAGTTGCTGCTTCGATAGTATCGCCCGTGATCAATATCGCCGTATAGTCCGCAAACGTGGCGACGACACAGTTTCTTTCCTGCGGGATATCACGCGTGTAGAGTACATATAGAAGTGGGCCAAGGACACTTCCTTGTGGTACTCCGGCCGCAATCTCCTTGAAGTTAGAGTAATCATTTCCGTGCTTAACACGAAAGAGTCTTTCAGTGAGGTACGATCGTAAGATTAGAAAGAGTTGTAGTGGCAGTATTAGTCGCAATTTATACTCCAAGCCTTCGTGCCAAACCTTATCGAAAGCTTGTGAGACGTCAAGAAATACACCACAACAAATCTTTTTTTCTTCGAGAGCTTTCTCAATCACGTCAGTTATTTTGTGGTCTTGGTCGATTGTAGAAGGTTAGGTTAGGTTAGGTTGGCTGTCCACACGAGAGTGCAGACACACTTAGACCAGTGAAGGTCCTTTGTGATACCATGGATCAAACCGTTAGGCCACTCAGGGACTAACAAAACCAACCGGAGCCTTTGACAAAGCGATGGATGCTCATGACGTCCAAGGACGCCAGATCGCAGAGGTCGTCAAGGAATGGGGACCCTAGATGGAGCATTCTTTTATGCGACAGGGCTGGACATGTGCGTAGGAGGTGAAGGATGGTTTCCTCCTCCTCCTCGTTCCTACAGCTTCTGCAGAAGTCATTGGAGAAGAGACCAAGTCTTTTGGCGTGTTGGCCTATAAGACAGTGTCTAGTGAGAACACCGACAACGCAGCTGATTTGTGTGCGCTTTAACTTGATCAGATCGGCAATACGTTTTTGATCCAGCTTAGGCCAGATCTGTCTCGAAATGTGACACGTTGAGCCGTTTCCCCATCTGAAGTTGGTCGTGCTGATAGCGTTCAGCTTTAGTAGATACTTACATGTAGCGAGGGGTATACCCAGGGCTTGCCTTTCAGGCAAAATCCTTAGAGTGGTACCCTGTTTGAATCTTCTCCTCCAAAACCCGTCAACGCAAACGGGACCGAAAATCTTACGAAGAATTTTTCTCTCGAAGCGACCAAGGATATCTTCATCCTTTTTTAATAAAGTCCATGTTTCAGCGCCGTAAAGCAGGACTGGGATGATCAAGGTCTTATATAGAGTCTTCTTAGTTGTTCGAGAAAGGGCTTTACTGTTGAATTGCCTTATAAGCCCAATAAAACAGCGATTGGCAAGAGTTATTCTTCGATTGATTTCTGCACTGATTTTGTTTGCTGAATTTATAGCAGAGCCAAGGTAGACAAAGTCCCTTACTACCTCGAAGTTATAGCTGCCCACGGTGACGTTTTGTCCAATTCGTCGATGTTGGTTTTCCCTTCTAGTTGACAGCATATACTTGGTTTTGCCCTCGTTTATCGCTAAACCCATTTTGGCCGTTTCCGCCTCAATGCTTGCAAAAGCACCGGTGACAGCCCGCTGAGATCTTCCGATAATGTCTATATCGTCGGCGTATGCAAGCAGTTGTACAGACTTGTAATAGATTGTGCCTCCGGTGTTGGCTTGTGAGTTCCGCACAATCCGTTCAAGTACAATATTAAAGAAGTCACATGACAACGCGTCACCTTGTCTAAAGCCTTTTTTGACATCAAAGGTCTCGGTGAGGTCATTACCGACCTTGATGGAGCAGCGAGCGTTCTCCATCGTCAGCCTGCACAGGCGGACAAGTTTGGCAGGGATGTCAAAACTAGACATGGCTCTATAAAGCTCTTCTCTATAGATGCTGTCATAGGCGGCCTTGAAATCGATAAAGAGGTGGTGAGTATCGATTTGGAATTCTTGGGTTTTCTCCAGGATCTGCCGAAGTGTGAAGATTTGATCGATGGTGGACTTTCCTGGCCTGAAACCGCACTGATAGGGTCCAATCAGGCTGTTGATAAAAGGTTTCAGGCGTTCACACAATATCGCAGAAAAGATCTTGTACGCGATGTTGAGGAGACTGATGCCTCTATAATTGGCGCAGTTGAGGGGGTCTCCTTTCTTGTGGATCGGGCAAACAATGCTGAGATTCCATTCATCAGGCATACACTCCTCTGACCAAATATTAGAAATGAGTTGGTGTATGCACTCTACCAATTCATCCCCAGCTGCCTTGAAAAGTTCGGCCGGTAAGCCGTCAGGTCCAGCAGCCTTGTATTGCTTGCGTATTGGACGTCTGAGATGGCTAGGACATGTAGAGCGAATGGACACCAACGCTCCGGCCCGCAGAGTCTTCGAATCTAACCCCGATGGACGACGCAGTAGAGGGAATTATCGCCGTAGGTGGCGCGCACAAGTTCAAGGGGACCTCGACCAACTTGGAGTGCGCAACTGGAGGCAATTAGCTAAAGACCGAGCTAAATGGAGAGGCTTGTTGGTTGAGGCCCAGGTTCACACCGAACTGTAGCGCCACCTAAGTAAGTTAGTAAGGTACCCTGTTTGGCGAGGTCGTCAGCCCTGCAGTTACCTGGAATGTCTCTATGGCCCGGCACCCAGCATAGGTGAATGTTAAACTGCGCTGTCATTTTTTTTTTTTTTTTTTTTTTGATGACTTCCGCCTGGAAAACGCTACAATGATCAGGGAGGCGGAAAGATATGCTCAGATTGAGTTGTTCGGAGAAAACACCACAACCCACCCCACCATCCGTCTTAGATCCATCTGTATAGAAGTGAACCGAACTACCATCGACAGGGGGGAAAGTGTCCCATACATCCCGGTTAAGGATGCTCGTACGGAAGTTACGGTCAAATCTCAGTTTTGGCGGGGTGTAGTCCGTGTTTTCGTGTTTGAAGTTGAGAAGATCAAGGATTGAGGAGTGGCCAAAGCGATAGCTAGACCACTGAGAGGACGCTTTCTGGCGGATGGCCGCACAGGCAGCCATCTGTTTGCCGAAAATATCTAAAGGTAGCAGGTTGAACAAGATGTCCAGTGCCGTCGATTGTAGAATGTTTGATATTAAATCCAAACTGATGTTCAGGAATGAGACGTTTTTCGTTGATTACGAGTTGTAGACGTTTGGAAAGTAGTTTTTCGAATATTTTTGAGATAACCGCCAATAGGGAAATAAGTATGAGAGGTATTGGTGTACACATACAATTTTTTTTTTTATTGTGGTGCTCGTAGTAGTTTGTGTAACTACCTACGCGCAAATTTTCTTTCCTAATTTCTACTGATCCACCTGTGGGGTTCGCTTATTTGACATCAGAAAATATCGGCAAGCCTCCTGTTTTTGGATCACATGGTTACTGAGGCCAATCAAATGCTGGTGTCGTTGTATTTGTATGATCCAAGCGTATATAGGCTTGCTTCCTTGACTCACGATGTCTTTGGAACGTTCATTGATATTGTCTTTTTAACAAAGTTCAAATGATCTCTTCTTTGAACTTGGCAATACTTTTTATTTTACACTTACGCTGTGCAATTAAATCGAAAGACTAGTAGACGTAAGTCAATAGTTAAAAAAATAAATCGATTCCAGAAGCCGTATGTCCGATGTTATATATCCCATACTGAAAATGTGTGGGTAAAATGACAGATAGATTTTCGCCCCATATCTTTCCTCGATTTCCACAAACCGAATTATTTTAAAATCCATTTAGAAGCTTTTGAGTTAAGTGGTTGATAAGAAAGAAATAGCTAAAGACTTTATTTTTGAATATGTATATTTTATATGCTACCGATGTTATCCATCATCAAAAATATAGCCGTTTGGCGCCTTGCGGAAATGTACAGGTGATGATTGCGGGCCTGGTCACAAGTTCCACTGCCTAGCCATCACTTAATCGTCCTACTTAGTTAAAATCACATATTTTATCAAATATGTGATATTTAGCAAGTATTTATATACAGAAGTTAAATAATGTTCGGTTAGTTTTCGATACATTTTCGGAGGAATAACACGTTAGCAGCACCCAATACAGATAAGGAAAATACAAATTCTTTCGCAATATGAAAGGTAATGCACGAAAATGCATTCACAAGTAATAACAAAACTTTATTTTAAGTTCAACTAACCGTCACATCGCTGATTTTGGTTGTATCATGTACCGCTGATCCATATTTGAAATGTACTCGCAATGAATTGGGAATACTTTGGCCGAATTATGAGAACATTGCGCAGTACTATATGTGCACGAATATTGGAAAATCTCTTATAATGACTTGTAGCACAAATACGGTGTTCACATTCATCCAGCAAAATTGTATTCCAAAATCACAGTACATACTAGCGCCACCGTTGGAAAGTCTGCCAACTGATGCCCCGAATATTGAGACAGCAACACCAGAAATAAAAGGAAATACCGAACCTCCTTTCACTTTGCCAACACCACAGACGCCGCCAGCATATACACCAGGATCAACTACAGAAAGTACCGAGCCTCCTTTCACTTTGCCAACACCGAAGACGCCGCCAGGGTCTACACCAGAATCTACAACAGGATTTACAGGTACCCCGACAACAACTCCAACAGCAGTAGTAACAACTCTTTCTACTGCTGAACCTACATCATCTTCATGTCCCACTACTAATACTGTAATAGTGGTACCACCGGGAGAAGGCCCGCCTACACCTCCAACATCCCCGAGCGTACCAGCACCGCCATCACCAGCTACCACCGCTGTACCAACGCCACCTCCTCCCACTTATGTACCAACGCCACCTCCTCCCACCGATGTACCAACGCCACCTCCTCCCACTTATGTACCAACGCCACCTCCTTCCATCGATGTACCAACGCCACCTCCTACCACCGCTGTACCATTGCCATCTACTCCAGGACCCACACCACCTACCGTTGAAATTGCCCCACCAACTGCTCCAGCAACTGTTCCTAGCGGTTAAGTATAAACTGCATTTAGAGCGGTCGCGTGGTCAGGTTGGTTTCGAACTCCTTAATGGTGTGCGGATGAGTTTATTTAAACAGAATTGTAAAGTGATGTGCAATAATACGGAACGCTTTTATATATTATATAAAAAAAAAATGATTATGATATATACATATGCATATGTACATACGTACTCATACCTTCAACAAGATTATAATAAAGTTATGGAATTAAAAATTCAAGCTTCAAGATTTTTTTGCTTAAATATTGGACAGAAGAAGTGATTACTATAGTACGAGATGTGCAATGAATTGTTTGATCGAAAAATATTTGAAGTTCTCGCATAGCTTAATTACTTACTAAGATGGTGCTACAATTCGGGGTGAACCTGGGCCTTAACAAACAATCATCTCCATATAGTTCGGTGTTTAGCTAATTGCCTGCATTTTAGCACTCCAAGTTGGTTGAGGTCCCCTTGAACTTGTGCGCTCCAAATACGTCGAGAAGGCCCTCTACTCCCTCCGGGATAGAATCAAAGACTCGGAGCCTTGGTGTCCATTTGCTTTACATGTCCTTGCCATCTCAGACGTCCAATACGCACTTTTTTGACTAGGTTGATGTCGTTGTACAGCTCGAATAGTTCGTTATTGAATCTTCTCATCCAAAACCCGTCAACGCAAACAGGATCGATCTTACGAAGAATTTTTCTCTCGAAGCGACCAAGGATATCTTCATCCTCTTTTTTTTTTATTAAAAAGACACTAAGGACACTCTGTATACGACACTGATCATCCCAGTCCTGCTTTACGGCGCTGAAACATGGACTTTATTGTCCATGTTTTACGGTGGACAATAAAGTCCATGTTTCAGCGCCGTAAAGCAGGACTGGGATGATCAGTGTCGTGTACAGAGTGTCCTTAGTTCTTCGACTACTGTTGAATTGCCTTATAAGCCCAAAAAAAAACAGCAATTGGCAAGAGTAATTCGCTTGATTTCTGCGCTGGTGCAGAGCCAAGGTAGACAAAGTCTCTCACTACCTCTAAGTCTTAGCTGCGCACTGTGACGTTCTCTCCAATTCGTCGGTGTTGATTCTCCCTTCTTGTTTGACAGCATATACTAGGTTTTGCCTCGTTTATCACTAAACTCATTTTGGCTGCTTCTGCTTCAATGCTTACAAGCGCACCGGTGACAGCCCACTGAGTTCTTCCAATAATGTTAATATCGTCGACGTATGCAAGCAGTTGTACTTCTACTTACTACTACTTAGGTGGCGCTACAATTCGGGATGAATCTGGGCCTCAACCAACAAATGCGCCAGCCCGGTTACGAGCCAGCTGCCTCCAGTTGCACACGCCAAATTGGTTGAGGTCCCTCTGTATTTGTTTGCGCCACCAACCGCGAGGTCGTAATCTACTGCACCGTCCGTCCGTCCGAATCGAATCGCTTGAAATCGCTACATTTTATTTTAGCAACAAAATTAAGTTGCTTGAATTAAGAAATATTAGATCAGTAGCTGGACATACTCATATGCATTTCATTATTTAAAACATGAACCACAAGGGGCAAGCTATATCCTGAGTGTAACTGCGTTACTGTGTTCAATGGGCACCTATGGACCTAACTGCTGTAGTGATCATTGTTCGGATAATTTTTTTTAAATGCACCAAGTGGATTCACTTCAACAAAACGAGATCTTATATTCGCTCTGCGGAGCCAGTCACTAAAGTGGTGATCATAAGTCGTAAGGCAGCGAAATTATAAGAGTATTTATGACGACAGAACTAACTATTCAAGTGCCATAATAAAAAATAAATAATCAGTTTGCGAATTACCGCAATGCCTCACCAGCTTAGGCAAGGGGGGGGATCTGCATTGCCATTAATCGGAAAACTACTGACTGCTCAAAACTTGGCTTAGACAGTAGCGCGACAATCAAGTTCGTGATGAAGTGTTTGCTTTACCTCCTAGTGGTGGTTTCCGGGCAACTATACGTATAAATCCTTATAAGTGTAGGCTAAATTTGCAAGTGCGGGTTGTCTAGGACCTTGATTCTAGACTAAGTAACGCCGGCCAGCAACCTGTGTTACCGGAAATTCCCCACTACAGAAAGCAACACTATGCTTCGGATAAAGAATGATCACATGTTGACGACTTTTGGCTATTGTACCAGGAGAAAGATAGGTTTCTGGAATATAAAAACGTTCCTCGGCTCATGAAGTGGAGGACCTTACACTGCCAGGTTACTCCAATTGGAACTCATGCGATATATGTAAATTTTTGGGGTAAGTGAAATGAGATGGTTAGAAGTGGGTGAGTACCAGTCCCCACCGCCTAACACTGTACTACTTTATTCCGGAAGACCATCCGGAAGGCGGCGGGAATATGGAGTCAGACTGGTGCTAACAACAACAGCACGCCTGTGCCTAATTTCCTGGTAGCCTCATTGTGATACGATTATGATGGACAGATTCCGGACTAGAGTACGACGTGTCACCATTATACAGTGTTATGCCGGAACGGAGGGCTTTTCTGATGACCAGAGCTTCTACAATATCTTAAGTGCCGTTTTCAACACACCACCAAATGGAGACATTGTAATAGTGATGGGGGATTTGAATGCCGAGGTAGGCAACGACAATGAAGGGCTCAAATATGTAATCGGGAAGCATGGACTAGGCAACCGCAATGATAACGGCGAAAGGTTTGTGGATTTCAGGTGGCATCATGTTTGAGCACAAGACCTCCCACAAAGTCAGGTGGGTTTCTACCGACAGGCAAGCTACCTCCAATCAAATTGATTTTGCAATAAGCCGCCGCTTTAGAACTAGTCTCCTGGACGTCCAAAGCAGGCGAGAAGCAGATGTGGGGATAGTACGAGATCACCGTCTTATGAGCTACTCTCTATCTACGCACTGCTGCAGTTCGAAGATCCTACGACAGCACAAGGATACCCAGGTTCAACCTCTATAGACTTAGTGATCCCTCAGTGCGTCAAATATAAGAGAGCCAACACCTTTTGCAAGGTGTGGAAGCAATTAGCAGCTCACTGCCCGCAACCATCCAAGACCATTGGTTGTGCTGTGAAAAATGTTTTTACATTTGGTGCTGAAAAAATTGTCGGTCGATCGCAGGGAAGACATACGATGTGGCTTTCCGAGGATACCTCGAAACGAATTGACGAATAAAAATACCTGAAAGCTCGCATTACAGCTACTCCAGCAGCAGGGAAAAGGAGCTAGAGTTCCTATATCGCATTAAGATGAGAGAAGTTCAGCGTAGCGTGCGACGTGACAGGCGCAACTACATCAATGCGCTGGCTACAGAGTCCCAAAGTTTACAGAATCACCAAAGAGCTGACAGGTGGTCGCAGCTCCAGCCAACAGTCAGTGAAAAGCCTAGACGGTTCCTTGCTCATTTCGGATGAGGACCAACTCAAGAGATGGAAAGAGCATTTTGCTACGGTTTTGATCCGCGTATTCGCTAGCGATATGCTCCCAAATCAGACTGAGGTGCCCGAGGTGAGAAATTCCCGAATACTCACCACGACTCCCAGTAATGATGAGATCACTACCGCAAACAAAGCACTTAAAACCAACAAGGCGATACGGCTTGATGGCATTCCCGCAGAGCTCTTACGAGCAGCACCAACAACCGAGAGCTTTCCTGACGAGTGGAAAGAGGGAATGATCGTCAAGCTTCCTAAGAAAGGAAATAAAATTGTGTGCTGAAACTGAAGGGGTATCTGCCTGCTGTAGCTAAGCTAAAATAGCTAAAATAATGCTGGTGCGAATTAAAGAACATCTCGAAGACACACTCGATGCCGAACAAGCAGGTTTCCGCTCTGGATCCTCCTCTGTCGACCACATAAATACCCTGCGGATTATCATCGAACAGTGCGTTGAATATCGATCGCCACTGCACCTGCTCTTCATCGATTTTGAGAAGGCGTTCGATAGTGTCAACAGGGAGTTTATTTGGCGTGCCTTACGCAGGAGAGGTATTCCCGATAAATTAATTGCTATTATCAAAGCTACATATGAAGGCTCCAAATGTCACGTTCTGCACAGGGGGAGGTTGTCTGAGGAATTTGAGATTCAATGTGGGGTTAGACAAGACTGTATTCTTTCACCAATATATTGGTGTTTAGCAATGTGCTTTCACAGCTTTGTCGATGGGAAACGGAGGAATTCGATGGACTCTTACATTCCAACTGAAACTTCTTGACTGCGCTGACGATGTAGGTATGCTTACTCTCTCACAGAATTATGTATCTTCACCAAATGACAGTAGATGTGAAGAGGGAGGCAGGCGTCATCGGGCAGAAAATTAACACGGCAAACACTAAAATCATCGGCCTTGTAACAAACTCATTAAGTCAAATATGCATTGCTGGATAACTGGTAGAGAGAGTAGAGGATTTTCAGTATCTTGGGAGCATTGTCTCGACCGATGGTGGAACCGAACTGGATACAGCCAACAAGATCAGCAAAGCAAAGTTCGCGTTCGGGATGTCGTCCAAAATATGGCAAAGCAATGCAATAAGTTTGAACACCAAGCTAAGACTGTTCCATTCTAACGTTGAATCCGTGCTGTTATATGAACGCAGCACGTGGAGAGTGACCACTACTATCACCAGAAAGCTGCAAATGTTCATTAATAGGCGCCTGCGCAATATCTGAACGATTTTCTGGCCCAATCGTATCTCTAACAAACATCTCTACTAGAGAACGGGTCAGGAACCAATAGGCACAACCATCCAACGGCGGAAGTGGCAGTGGGTTGGGCACACGTTACGAAAAGGGCGAGAGTTCCATAGCAAACTATGCTATGCAATGAACTCTTTAACCGAAGATGGCAGAATACCTGGCGGTCCGAGGAGAACATGGCGCAGAACAGTCGAGGAGGAGGCACGGCAGTTGGGGAGACCTGAGACACATTGCAAGAAACCGTCCATGATGGTGCGTAGGCGTAGTAGAGGTCCTAGGACCCACAATGGGGTACGTAGTAAGTAGTACGTAGTAAGTAAGGCAAGATTCAACTGGTTTGCGAAGCAAATATGATTGGAAAAGTTCCAGATCCGATGGTATCTTAATGAATCCATTTTCTCTATTGTCAATTCAAAACTACGGTAAAAAAAGAAAATAATCCAAGGGTAAGCATTGGCGTTTGGTGTATTTGTCTCAAATACAGATAAATATACTAGACAGAAACATAGACAAAACGAACTCCTTTTAAATATAGGTTACACACATGGAAGTAGTGTGTCTGAAATTTGTGAGTAAATCATAGTACCTCTTTAATAGCTGGAAGTGCAGATGACGGAGTTGGAGGTATTTGAACAACTCCTATTGTAGGAGGTGATGACGGACCATGTATAATGGACAAACTACTCCTACGTGCATCTTCTATCGATGATCCGCCCGAAGTTGTAAGATCCGCACCTCGAGAATCGGTAGCTACAGAACCTGTAGGCGAAGAATTTGTAGTTGGAGAATTAGTGGCTGAAGAATTTGTAGCTGGAAAATTCTTAGTTAGAGAATTTGTAGCTGAAGTATCTGCAGCTGGGGAATCTGGAGAACCTGCAGCTGGAGAATCCGCAGCTGGAGAATCTACAGCAAGAGAATCCGCAGTTAAAACATCTGCAGCTGGAATAGGCCTAGGAGCCTCCTCAGGGGGTTTAATGGCCGATGGTGTAACAAATACCGACGATGTTGTAATAGTGGCTGGCTCAGGTGCTGCTAAAGTTGCTGTTGTTGTTATTGATGATTTTGTCAATGATATTGATGACGCTGCTGCTGATGTTGTTGTTACAGGTGGTATAGGAATTATATTCATTGATGGAAGCTCGGTTGGTAGATTTCCCTGATCCGGTGGAGGAACGTAATCATTTTCTGAGTGACATGATTGATAAACGAAAACGAAGATACTATTTTGGCTGCATTTTATAAGTACTGGCAGACCTATGCCCTTGCAGTTGTAGTAGTAATTGTTATCCTCATAATATGGCCAAAGTATGTCCAATTCCTTGGGACTACAATTAGGAACGAAAATTTGCGCGTAGGCAGTGACACAAATCACTATGAGCGCCACAATAACTATGAAAGGTGAATATAAATGAATTAATGGGTCTAGGTAAAAAAATATATACAACAATACCTCTCATACTTCTTACTTGATCAAGGGGCACTTAATTGAAAAGTGTAAGAAAATGAAGCTGTTCGCGTTTTTATAGGCTGAGTATCGCGAATAATTAAATGAAAAGCTTCGAGAGCCGCAGTTTCGATTGTAAGAGTCGGTAAATTTGGATATAAAAATAAATTTATTATTGTATGGTAATTATCGGCAGCCAATTATATTATTGCATTTAAATGTAGCTTATGTTTTTGATCAGATTGTAGAGTTTAAGACCTCATATTAGTTATTCAACATATTTATTTAAAGTGTTAGTTATATTAGGCTAAAGCAGGAAGTAATTGGTAAGCTCTCGAAAAGTTGTTCCTTCTTACTAACAGGGGTTCAAATTTTCTAACACACTTAAGATCTATGCGGGAAATCATCAATTATACTCTGCTTACGATACATTTTCTAGACAGTAAAGCAGTGACTTTTGATATAAAAATAGCACATTTAAAACTAAAACACTGCAATACATCAGCTTATGATTGAAACGTCGAAAAGCATAGTTAAGCATTTTTAGCGCGCTGTTAAGTCATGATATCCATTTTAAAATGGAGAACGAGTTGCAATTAAAGAATCATTCTTTTGGTACAGTAAAGTAAATTGTTCATTTTATGAGGACTAATGCTGTGTTCGGAAGGTGGCTATACTGTCTTTAACCGGAAATTGCTACGATTATCCTTAGACTAGTAAGCAGGTCATTTTGAGTTGTAACTTTTATTAGAAGTCATATTACTCATTGCTGAACATGACATAACTTAGAAAATACGTGTGATTAAGCCTTTATGGTACTGAATATTTCTCGCATAAGAAATTACTGTGACTTTTACAATTTAATGGCTTTGAGTTCGTGAAGAGAGTCTGCTATATGTGGATTTAAAGTAAAATTAAATGCTGCTAAGCTAAATTTAGTTACATCCATGTAGATATTCTAGAATAATTGGTTAACAGATGTGCTTCAAATCAACCAATCCTAGGCTCTATGGGACTTCCAGATGAAAAATTGGAGAAGAGAGGTACAGACCTCAGGCTGCGTGGGCCTGTGTTAAGGGAGATCATTTGGAGCAGCGCAGGGCAATCGATGTTTCTTGTTGATAGCTGATGTTCAAGAGTGTATCGACGACTTCTCCGTATTTTCAAGTGACTGAAAAATAATCAATTCCAAACGGGTGTAAGTTGCATAAAGGACGAACCTGCGTTGAATAGCCTCGATTCGAGAGGAATGGCTATCGTGATCGGTAGACTAGACTAGCATATTCAAGGACTGAGTTATTCATTGTGAAGTAGAGGGATTTCGTGACATAAGGATTTGAGAATTCCTTGAGCCAGCATATCATGAAACTCTGGCACTGCTGATAATGTTATCAATAAGGCAGCTAAAATTCAGTTCTCTGTAGCAGATAATTCTAAAATCATGGAATAATTCGGCGGAAGGAATAGGCTCGTCACAGATGAAATACGATCTGCGAGTTGCTGACCCTTTGGGCGATGCAACGATAACTCGGCTTAACAGCAAATCTGTTGGTTACGAGATGTTTCCTTTTTATGCCGATAGACTTTGAACCTTTGCTGATCGTGTTTCTTCTAATTTCAATCTAAGTCCTATGTCGCCAGCAGCAAATGCGGAAGACCAGTGGCAGCGTTGCCAACAAGCCATCAGAGATGCCGCCTCTGATGTACTGGGTTTCTCTCGCCCACCATAATGAAACCCCTGGTTTGATAAGGAATGCCGGCAAGCACGTGCAGCGAAACAAGAGGCGTACAAAGCGGCGCTGCATAGAAGGACTAGAGATGCTTACGAGCTCTACGTGCACAGGAGAAAAGAGAAACATCGACTTCTCAGAAAGAAGAAAAAAGAGCATGAGAAGCGCTCGATCGAGGAGATTGAGAGACTTTATTGCAGGAATAATGTTCGAAAATTTTACCAAAGGGTAAAAAGAACATGCCAGGGTTTCAAAGCCAGAACAGAAGCCTGCAGGGACGAAAATGGCAACATAGTAGTAGAATCGCAGTCGGTGCTTAGGATATGGAAGGAACACTTCTGCAGACTGTTAAACGGCGATGATGACCAATATTCCGCTGTCAGGCAGAATGAGTCATTCAACAGTGACGATGGCAGTCAAGATTCCCGTCAACCCGATCAGAATGAAGTGAGGATAGCGATGTCTAAACTCAAATCCAACAAAACTGCTGGAGCCGACGGCCTTGCCGCTGAACTTTTCAAGGCAGGAGGAGATGAGTTGGTAAGGAGCATGCACCAGCTCATCTGTAAAATCTGGTCGGACGAAAGTATGCCCGATGAATGGAACCTCAGCATCGTTTGCCCGATCCTGAAGAAAGGAGCCCCTCTGAACTGCGCCAATTACAGAGGTATAAGTCTCCTAAATACCGCATATAAGATCCTGTCTGCCGTACTATGTGAACGCCTAAAATCGATCGTCAACAACCTGATAGGTTCTTATCAGTGCGGTTTCAGGCCGGGAAAGTCCACCATTGACCAAATATTCACACTACGGCAGATCTTGGAAAAAACCCATGAATATAAAATCGATACGCACCACCTTTTCATCGATTTCAAAGTTGCCTATGATAGCGTGTATAGAGACGAGTTATACAGAGCCATGTCTAGTCTTGGCATCCCTGCCAAGCTCATCCGTTTATGCAGAATGACGATGGAGAACTTTCGCTGCTCCATCAAAGTCGGTAAGAACATCACCGAACCGTTCGATGTCAGGAAAGGTCTTAGACAAGGTGACGCGCTATCATGCGATCTCTTTAACATAGTACTTGAGAGAATTGTACGAAACTCACAAGCCAACCCTGGAGGTACAATCTTCTTCAAGTCTGTACAACTACTCGCTTATGCCGTTAACATTTACATAATCGGAAGAACTCAGCGGGCAGTCAATGGGGCATTTACGAGTATTGAGAACGAGGCAGCAAAGATGGTTCTAGCGGTCAATGAAAGCAAAACAAGATATATGCTGTCTAGAAAAAAGACACCCAACATCGGCGTCTTGGACAAAATGCCACAATAGACAGATATAATTTTGAGGTAGTAAAGGATTTTGTCTACCTAGGCTCTATGGTAAGCTCCGCAAATGACATCAGTAGGGAGATCACACGGAGAATTACTCTTGTCAATCGCTGTTTCTATGGGCTAAACCGGCAATTAAGTAGCAAAGCCCTATCTCGAACTACTAAGGTAACTCTTTATAAGACATTAATCATCCCAGTCCTGCTGTATAGCGCAGAGGCATGGGCTTTGACAAAACCGGATGAGGATGCCCTTGGTTATTTCGAGAGAAAAGTTCTTCGAGCGATCTTTGGTCCCGTCTGCATAGACGGTGAGTGGAGGAGAAGGTACAATGCCGAACTATACGGCCTGTACAAGGACATCGACTTAGCCAGAAGAGTTCACATACAGCGACTAACATGGCTGGGTCATTTAGAGCGGATGGAGCCCAACCTTCCCGCTAAGAAAGTCTTCGAATCCACCCCGGACGGACGGCGCAGTAGAGGACGACCTCGCGGTACGTGGCGCAAGCAAGTGGAGGGGACCTCAACCAACTTGGCGTGCGCAACTGGAAGCAGCTGGCTCGTAACCGTGCTGGCTGGAGAGGTTTGTTGGCTGAGGCCCAGGTCCACCCCGGACTGTAGCGCCATCTAAGTAAGTAAGTAAGTACACACATGAATTCCCCATACAAAACGCTTTAAACAAATTAATAAAAGTATTTTGATCACGCTCATGGTTGTATGAGTTTAAGTCCCTTTACCTTCCCTCCACGGGAGAATATAGTATTACAAAACAAAAAGTTATGTAAACGAATACACAGCGTTGTTTCTTTCGCTGTTTGTTTATTTCACCTCGGTCGAATTTCGACCACACGCGATACTAGTAGATATTAAAGATTTTAGGGCAAAGTACATATAAGCATAATCTATCCTTGATTCGCTTTTCCTTACCGGCTTGTGAAGTTTTCAGTTGATACGGAGCGATATCTTTTTATTTAAAAGCTATTCCTTGAATGTTAAGAGATCGTATTATAAATACTATAATACTTCTTGAACGCTTCTGAAGAGGAAAGCAAGCGTGGCTTATCATTTGCAACAAACCTTTAATATGATTTTTTTTTAGGTTGCGCCAAGGATGTATAATCTTCATAGATACTAATAGCCCGAGTGCTACTAGCATGCACGATTCGCAAACCTGAGTATTCGATTCCAGGAATACGCCTACGTACTAAACACACACCCTACACACTTCAGCCACTCTCCCCTTTAATATGGGACTTGTAGTATTCGAAAAATAATTTCTGTATTAAAAATTAACATATGTCAATGTTAGTATACCCTATTGGTGAGGTAATAAAATATGAAAGTAGAATATTTATCATACAAATACACTCATACGTCGGGTAACGGCGTAGATACGTTCCACAAAATCAGGCCGTAAAGCGAAATGCCGTGTAACGAGTCATTTTTTTTCGTACAAACCCATACAAAATTCATTAGATTAGTTCCAAATCTTACAAAGGTAATTGATAAAACTTTATAAAAAAAAAATTAATTTATTGTGTTAAATTCAGAGCACAGCTACATTTCATTTTAATGTTGACAGGATCCAAATTAAAATCTACATACATAACTGCAAACAACATAATTAAGTAAGAAAAAAAAAGAAAAAAAATTAAGATATTGAAGTATTTAAACTGGAGGAAGAATCGCTGTCATCTACACGAGCGGCTGCGGGTTAAAATATCGTTCCAGCATTGGTTTTTTTGCTTTCTTTTTTTAACTGTTTATTAATTTCTTTATAGCATATAGACACAGTTATTCTACCGTAGGCCAAATTTACAACATCTCCTGCCTTATTCAGATTCAATTGCGCCGAAAGAAAAAGTTGGATGTGTTTTTCGTCGATTTAAAAGCTGCATTTGATAATATCAATAGAGAAGCCCTGTTTTATAAACTGTCGATTTTAGGAATCTCCTCAAAGATGATATCTGTCATAAAGGCTCTATACCACAACATCGTAGTAACAGTTTGGAATGGAAAAAGTATGAGCGAATGATCTCCACTCCGAACTTTCAGGCGGAATAACCATTGAAGATGTGATGATAAAGGTTTTACTATATGCTGACGACATACCAATAATGTCTGACAGCGCTGCTTCCTTACAAACTATGATTAATAGCTTCACCAACTGCTGCAACAAATGGAATTTGATAGTAAATCTGACTAAGTCAGAAATAGTCATTTTCAGAAATGGAGGTCGCAGAGGGGTAGATGAAAAATGGTTTTTCAACGGCACTGAAATAAATGTTACGAACAAATACAAATACTTGGGAGTAACTCTTACGTACAACATGTCTTGGTCGGAACATCTATACCAAAGACTCGCAATGTCCACAAACTCAATAAACGCAACATGGTCCAATCTCATCAAAAACAAAAATATCCGGGTGTTCCGAACACATCCAAGTCGAAAAACTTCAGCGCGTCTTCATAAAAAGATGTTTCCTTCTCCCAACCAACACACCCAACTATGTCCTTAACATAGAAACCGGCCTCCCTAAAGCGTTCCTTACAACTCTAAAACTGCATTTCGGATATATTCGGAGAGTCGCTCAGCTCCCTCAAAATAGACTGCCACGTAAATTTACAGATATAATAATAAGCCGTAAAATCTATTGGGCCAAGGAATGGTCTGCGCTTTTCCAGGGAACTGGTATCGAATTCAATTGGACTTTGAAGTCCGAATGGAACAGAGTACACAATACACTTCTCACCAACCGCGCACTTCAGTCACAGTTTCATGACGAGTACTGCGATGTATCATACGCTGATATCCCCATCAACTTCGAAGACACCAATCCCCGCGATATGATCAGCCTTATTTTGAAGTCCCGGTGCGGGCTACTCAATCTAAATGACAGGGTATTTGGGAGCGATACAGTTGGTATATGTACAATCTGCAACCTTGATGCAACCGAAAATACATTCCACTTCGTAAGTGTATGCCCTATGTTCAAATCATACAGGAGACAATTTCTTGGTAGTAATGAACTCGACCGCATTCAATTCCTTAGTATTTTAAATGGAAAAAATTACCTCCAGTTATACAATTTCCTGAAACACGCTCTTAGGTACCGTACCTTGTTAATTAATGAATACTTTTAAATAATTCTCACTAAGCTTAAAGTAATAAAATAGAACGGCTTTAACCTGACAGGCAACTTTTAAAGTTATTGTCATGCATTTAATTTTTGAATAATTTGAATTAATTTGAATACTGTTTATATAAAAACTTTATGAAGAAAATAAAATTATTTTATCGTATCTTTATCTATCTTAATTTCTTTATACCAATTAATGGCTTCGTTAACAGCTCTTGAAACTTTAGCACTGCGTTTTTCGTTGGGATCGTTTTGGTTTCCAATCTCTCTTCGAAATGATGCTGTGCTTCATACAAATTTCTTGATGTCAACTGGCGACTCGCGGAAGGCTCAGGCTCTTCATCTGACTCTTGATCTGATTCCAACCGCATTAACTCTTCATTTGAAAGCGGAGCTCTGTCAACGTTAAGAAGACTGGTGACATCGTGCTCTTCTAAATCCTCAAATCCGATTTCTATTGCCATATTTGAAATGTTGCGTTCAATTTCAGGGATCAGCATCAGATTGGCCATTGGTAATGCATCCCGGCTATAGTTTCTTCCAAACATGATTCATCGTTGTTGATTTTAATTCATTCCAAGACTCACTTATGTTCTAAATGGCTCTTGATGTAATAATAATAGAGGATCTTCCATCCGTTTCATTAACAAGCCTTTGAAAAGTTCTGCGCAAATAATACGAAATAAAAGTGGTTATTGCACCCTGATCCATAGTCTGAATAAGGGTTGTCGTGTTTTTGGGCAGAAGCTAAACTCTTACATTTTCAGACAGCTCACCTAAATTAACCCGATGCCCCGGAGCATTATCCAAAATAAGCAAGACTTTATTGCTTACATTTTTATTTTCCAAGTGGGTTTTGACTTCAGGGCAGAAGTAATTCTTAAACCAATCTTCAAAAAGTGATTTTATCATTCAATCCTTTTTGTTCAATTTCCAAGTGACTGGGAAATCTTTCTTGTTCAATCCCTTGAAAGCACTTGGATTTTCAGACAGGTATACCAATAGCGGCTTAAGCTTGAAATCCTCAGCAGCGTTAACACCAAGAAGAAGAGTCAAACGTCTTTTGACACCTTATATCTACATAGATGCAGATTTTTCATCGTTTGAAATAAAGCTCCGCTCAGGCATTCACTTCCAATAAAAACCTGCCTCGTCCGCATTAAAAACTTGTTCTGGAACGTAACCACCTTCTTCAACGATTTTTTTAAAGATTGGTCGCATACTCGAGATCTGTAACTGAATCGGCACCTGCTGCTTCGCCTTTCATCTTGATGTTATGCAAATTATGTCGATTTTTACATTTTTCAAGCCAACCTCGAATTCCTAGGAAAATTTCATCTTTTGACGCTTCGCCAACATCTTCCAATTTAAGATTTTCAAAAAAGCTCTTAGCCTTTTCTTGAATAATTATTTGACTCATTGGCATCTTTTTTTTGTTGTTGTCTTCGATCCATAGGATGTGGAATTTATCAATTTTCTCCATAATATCACTTCTTTTTCGAGTCAATTTTGTACAAATGCTTTAAGCTAATGATGATCAAATTTTAAAAATCTTTTCACCTGCATCAATACGTTGCGCAACATCTAGTTTAGTGTGATCGATTTTCTGCTTCTTTTTTTTTCGCGCTCTACACGTTTTGGTGGCATTTTGTGTGTAAATGCCTATGTTCTTATCTGCCAAATCATTCTAAAATATTAATCTTAGAATAGATTTAAGAAATAAATAACCCAACTTCCTGTATCTGTTGGGAATATTTTTGAAAAACTCTCCTATTTTTCTTAAAATCTCCAAAGCTTTTGATAGAGTGTGGCATGATGCCTTCTTAAACACGCTCCAAGTTTGTGGATTGAGAATTTTTTAAGTAGTTGATAAATGCAAGTTGTATAAGGTTGATGTACATAATGTACTTGTACCCCATTCCTAACTAATGCAAACGTTCCCACGGCTCTGTCACAATGCCAATCCTGTTTCTGATTTACATCAATGACTGTATTGCTACTTACTTACTTACTTAGGTGGCGCTACAGTTCGGGGTGAACCTGGGCCTCAACCAACAAGCCTCTCCATTTAGCTCGGTCTTTAGCTAATTGCCTCCAGTTGCGCACTCCAAGTTGGTCGAGGTCCCCTTGAACTTGTGCGCGCCACCTACGGCGATAATTCCCTCTACTGCGTCGTCCCTCGGGGTTAGATTCGAAGACTCTGCGGGCCGGAGCGTTGGTGTCCATTCGCTCTACATGTCCTAGCTATCTCAGACGTCCAATACGCAGTTTTTTGACTAGATCGATGTCGCTGTACAGCTCGTATAGTTCGTGATTGAATCTTCTCCTCCAAAACCCGTCAACGCAAACGGGACCGAAAATCTTACGAAGAATTTTTCTCTCGAAGCGACCAAGGATATCTTCATCCTCTTTTAATAAAGTCCATGTTTCAGCGCCGTAAAGCAGGACTGGGATGATCAAGGTCTTATATAGAGTCTCCTTAGTTGTTCGAGATAGGGCTTTACTGTTGAATTGCCTTATAAGCCCAAAAAAACAGCGATTGGCAAGAGTTATTCTTCGATTGATTTCTGCGCTGATTTTGTTTGCTGAATTTATAGCAGAGCCAAAGTAGACAAAGTCCCTTACTACCTCGAAGTTATAGCTGCCCACGGTGACGTTTTGTCCAATTCGTCGATGTTGGTTTTCCCTTCTAGTTGACAGCATATACTTGGTTTTGCCCTCGTTTATCGCCAAACCCATTTTGGCCGCTTCCGCCTCAATGCTTGCAAAAGCACCGGTGACAGCCCGCTGAGATCCTCCGATAATGTCTATATCGTCGGCGTATGCAAGCAGTTGTACAGACTTCTAATAGATTGTGCCTCCGGTGTTGGTTTGTGAGTTCCGCACAATCCGTTCAAGTACAATATTGAAGAAGTCACATGACAGCGCGTCACCTTGTCTAAAGCCTTTTTTGACATCAAAGGTCTCGGTGAGGTCATTACCGACCTTGATGGAGCAGCGAGCGTTCTCCATCATCAGCCTGCACAGGCGGACAAGTTTGGCAGGGATGTCAAAACTAGACATGGCTCTATAAAGCTCTTCTCTATAGATGCTGTCATAGGCGGCCTTGAAATCGATAAAGAGGTGGTGAGTATCGATTTGGAATTCTTGGGTTTTCTCCAGGATCTGCCGAAGTGTGAAGATTTGATCGATGGTGGACTTTCCTGGCCTGAAACCGCACTGATAGGGTCCAATCAGGCTGTTGATAAAAGGTTTCAGGCGTTCACACAATATCGCAGAAAAGATCTTGTACGCGATGTTGAGGAGACTGATGCCTCTATAATTGGCGCAGTTGAGGGGGTCTCCTTTCTTGTGGATCGGGCAAACGATGCTGAGATTCCATTCATCAGGCATACACTCCTCTGACCAAATATTAGAAATGAGTTGGTGTATGCACTCTACCAATTCATCCCCAGCTGCATTGAAAAGTTCGGCCGGTAAACCGTCAGGTCCAGCAGCCTTGTTCGATTTTAGCTTGGATATTGCTATCCTCACTTCGTTTTGGTCAGGTGGACGGAAATTTTGACTATCATCGTCCATGTTGAATGGTTCATTCTGCCTGACAGCGGGATGTTGGTCTTCGTCGCCGTTATACAGTCTGCAGAAGTAGTTTTTCCATATTCTCAGCACCGACTGTGATTCTACTACGAGGTTTCCATTCTCATCTCTACAGGTTTCTGTACGGGTATTACTTCTCTGACACGTTCTTTTTACCTTTTGGTAAAACTTCCGTACATTGTTCCTGGAGTATAGACTCTCGATATTCTCAAACGCGCGCTTCTCATGCTCTTTCTTCTTCTTTTGGAGAAGCTGATGTTCTTCCCGTCTCTTTTGCTCGTAGAGCTCACGAGCAGCTCTCGTCTTCCTTTGCAGCGCCGCTTTGTATGCCTCTTGTTTTGCTGCATGCACTCGCCGGCATTCTTCGTCAAACCAGGGGTTTCGCGGTGGTGGGCGAGCGAGACCCAGCACATCAGTCGCGGCGTTTCTGATGGCATGTTGGCAGCGTTGCCACTGGTCTTCGGCACTTGATGCTGGCGGTATAGGGGTGATTGAGAGATTTCGGGATACGCGTTCAGCGAAGAGTCTGGCGGTCTCTTGCGATTGTAGCTTTTCGACGTTGAATTTTCTCACAGTAATTCTTCTTTGTTGCTCAGATTGGGATATCCGCATTCGTACCTTGGCTACAACAAGGTAATGATCCGAGTCTATGTTGGCCGCTCGGAAGGTCCGGACATCCAGAATACTGGAGGCATGCCTTGCGTCGATCGCAATATGATCAATTTGGTTGATCGTGACATGATCATTGGACCGCCATGTCTGCTTATGAATATCGAGATGAGGAAACCATGTGCTTGCTATGGTGACATTTCGCTCCACAGCGAAATCAATTAGCCTTAGTCCGTTATCAGACGTGGTGTCGTGTAGGCTATGCTTACCGACTGCTCTACCGAAGGCGTCCTCCTTTCCTATTTTGGCGTTAAAATCGCCCAATACGATTTTAACGTCGTATTTAGGACATTGCTCGTATGTTTTGTCGAGGAGCTCGTAGAAACACTCTTTGGAGGCAGGGTCCTTTTCTTCTGTGGGGGCATGAACACATATTAGGCTTATGTTAGCGAATTTAGCCTTGATCCGGATAGTCATAATACGCTCGCTCACGTGTCGGAAGCTTAAGACTTCTTGCCTAAGTCTGCCGCGTATGACAAATCCGCATCCGAATAAGCGTTGCCTGTTGCCTCTGTAGCAATCACCGTAGTAGATGTCACAGTTTTTCATCCTCTTTTTGCCTGGCCCATCCCATCGCACTTCCTGGATGGCGGTAATATCTGCTTTATAGCAGTCTAGGGCCTCTGCTAGTTGTTCGGCTGCACGTGGTCTGTAAAGGGACAGAACATTCCACGTACAGATCCGAAGGTCGTTGTCCTTATTTCGTTTGCTGGGGTCGTCATTAGTTGGGTCATCCTTATCCGAGGCTTTTGGTTGTTTCGGAACCATGCGTTTTTTACGTGGTAGGGAAGTTACCCCGACGGCACAACCCCCAACCTGGAGGGCCAGTTCCTTAATTATTCCCCTAGGACGAGGGGCCGGGTACACCGGTGCCAGTAGTCCACTACGGGAGTATGAGCGCTGCCGTTGGCCCATTAAGGGCTCCTCCGCCACCATCTCTATTCCACTGTCCTGACCAACATTGGAAATTCCTTACCGACCTGTGATCCGAATACGTCGAAGCAGCTCGCGCAAGGTATTCACTAAGTTCAACCTAACTGGAACTATAGACGCCACCGTTGACTCCGTCTAGGGAATTCGTCCGCTGCCGCCTGGGACAGGAAGAAGTGCTCTAGTGAGAAAAGCACTCTTCCCCCCCTCTCTCATCTGCTGCCACCAAGAATCCGCCAAACGGGGTTGGTTACCCATTTCTTGGATTAAGGTACTAGGCACCCGGCTGTCACCGCGTGGAGGTTGAGAGTAGGAGTTGGTAGGCCTCAGCTGAGTGAAAACGCTTGTGTTTTCATATGATCGCATGCACTACCGTTTGACTACCTGTATTGCTACTCGCAATCCAATTTATTCCTTCGCGGACGACAGAACTCTTGACATTGCCTATTCATTAATGACCACGCGACAAAGGCCCAGCTGAGGTCAATGCGTCAAAAATCTAGTGCTGTCTCCTGCAATACGGTAGCCAAACTAAATATGAATGGAGTTTACATTGAAGAAACCAATGGCTTGTCAATCAAACTTTCACTGTAATTAGCAGATTATTAATATTGCGAAAGGTAGTATGTAGTAGACGTTTCGGATGCCTCAAAAGATGAATCGTTTTTCCACTCCTACATCTTTCGTTACAACCTATAAAGCTCACATTCGTCTAATACTTGAAAACTTGAAACTCGAATGTTTGATCATATTCGGTGATTAGTCAACAACTAGTCACACTGTATATGAACATGAAACGTATTCGTTTTTAATCAGTAACACTGTATGACACAGCGCATTTAAGGTTTAAATCATAATCGTCTCTTGACTACGATCATACTATTACAGTATCTGTCGTCTGACAGACTGTGGTTGTAAAAATCAAATTACCAAACAAATTTTTAAACTTTTGGCCAGTTATCGCTCAGTTGTCCGTCCAATTAATTATTTTGCGTTAGCTACTATTATCAAGCAATCGTTACTTATCCGCACACTTTACTAACCTCAATCTTACAATCAAACACCACGATGTACAAAAGTACCTGTAAACTTATTAATTCCTAAGATCCCAACATTCTTAGCGATAGTCCTCACACTGTTTTGGTCTTAAGCCCTATGAGTAGGAAAAAACCTAATTAACCCTTGAGACTAAGCGATGTTATCATGGAAACAAGAGGTTAGAAAAACAACAATTTTTCAAAGTTCCACGAGGCATAATCTTTACATTGTCATTATAAAAGTGATTATCACAGGAAACACATGCATTTATCGCTAATCAACATATGATGAGTTGCAGGACAATGATTGATTAGGTGTATGTCATGTATATTTCTTTATCTAAAGTAAGACATGCATTCTATCTGGAATTCTGCAAACTTCAATCGGCACATATGTACTTACTTTTTGCGCATTAAAAAAAAATGTTTACTTTGAATATTTCTAAAAATATTTGAATATCGCAAAAAATGCTAAAATTAGCGTAGACATTCGTTTACATTTTCACCAGTGACTGTGACAAAACGTGGGCCATAAATTAAGTTTGAAATTTGTCGTTTTATCAGTTAGAACTGGTAATGATCCGACGAATACCACAACGATTACACGAGCGTTATAAATACGCGATTGACAATAAGTTGACGTACTATGATATACGAGTATATCAACGAATATAGGGTGATAATCAATAGTACAGATAAGAGTTTAGTCAATGGTAAGTATATAAGTGATGGGAATGAAGAATGGTACTTTTGGACTTACCCAGTTATCTTCGGCCTCACGCTTATCCTGAAGGTACTGATGCAATCTCGGACCTAATCCAGTAGGTGCGGTAAATTGTTTTATGATGGCTTTGGTGCGTTCAAGTTGAGCGGGAGTAACAATTGGCTCTAGGGCCCGGACGTAATCGGTCATTGTCTGATCCAGTGGTGGGACTGGTACTTTTGGTAGTGCCTGAAAAAATAAAAAAATAAAAATATTTATTACGAGCTGTTTAATTGCGTGTAGAAAAAAGATTACTTTATAGAACTTTGGAAAATTTATATTATTATGTACTGCTATCGCCATTAAACATATAGACGACTGAAACATTTTCATTTGCTTGATACACAACTAAAGACATCAAAATTGGTTCATGAATAAGCGCCTTTGGATTATCATTACAGATGACTAAGCGTTAGTGTGGACATTTGCAAGTCCCATAATTCTTAATTTATTTAATTAGTTTTTTATACAAAATGATATTTGCTGTGGGCATAGTGTTTGGTTTGTATATTAGATTATTGGTGCTTGACTCTTTGGGAAGGCAGAGAGTCTTAAAATGACAAGTGTACTTGAATCATCACTTTACATTCCTTTTCAAAATAATTGGCAACAGATGGATGCTTCAAGATTCGGAGATACTCTGTTAATTTGTTTGCTTCCCACAATTAAATCAAATGGATTTTTAAATTATTGAATCATCATTGTCATTAGATGCTTTTCGAGGAATGCTTCCACAGACTGATTGTCGCCAAGGCAGATGATTGAACAGACATATGGGGAGATGAACAGGCCAGATATATACGAGTATATACGTAGATAGATTCATGGATGAAAAGATAGACAATGAGGCTTAAAGAAAGACGGACGAGACCATAATTAGTCAGGCTTTTAATTATTTTAGTATATATATTGATGTGATACTTGTAGCACGATCACCATAGGTATGCTACCAGCCGACCGTTAAACGATGTCCTTTAGGCTTTAATGACTGCCCCGACGATATATTAGTAATCAAACAGATCAATAGGAATAAGATAATGATTAAAGAAAAAAAAAAAGAGAAAAATAAAATCAGTCAAATTCAAATTCAAGAGGATTCATTTCGAATTTTGCGTTGATTTTTACCAAATGCAGATGGAGCTGTCATGTGTGATAGTTGTCGAGTGCGAAATAAGTTTCCTCTGCCCGGGCCTAACTACAACGAGTGTCTCTAGCAAAGAACCTGATATCCGAAAGCGTTCAATAACAAAGGGTGGATATTCAGTCAGAAGTTTCTTTTACGTCCACGGCTGTCTGGATCGTTGGACTTGAAACCGCTGGACTTATTTCTAAGGAGTTAGGTGAAGGATAACTTTAATGGCGATATTTCGCAAACGATTCAAGCGCTCAAAGATAATACTAAAACAGGATAGTTTTTCCTCCACCATAGAGCAACTAGCCAGGAATCGTTATGGCCTGAGGAGCACGTAGCATTAAGTTGATTTGTTAAATATTTGTCCGATGAGCTACAGTTCTGTGAAAAGGGTTCTGCGTTAAGTGAAGTAATTTTATATGCAAATCCTTTTAAGGTTCAGTGGGAACAATTCAGTGAGACTTTGAAAACTTTTCTTCGAAATCCTCGACTTCAGTTCTGTGGGAACGTAATCTTAATTCTATATATGCCTTTATATGTACCTATACTCGTATATGTAAATATTTTGTTTTTTATATATAATTCTTTTAACTAAACATAAAAATCTGTGTTGTGGAGCGCTTCAAGCAAGCAGCTACCGCTAGCAGAGATTTGCTAACCATACACAATGCTTCCACAGGCATCATTTAGTGCTAGTATAAGTAGTTAGAGATAAAATATCTTTTTTCACAGCACAAGCTCAAGCCCATGGAAAAATAATAAAACAATATATAAAATATACAATAGTTGTTGCTTGATCCTTAAAAAAGGAGACCCTCTTTAAAAATAATAAATAAATTAAATAAACATAAAATCGAAAGCATCACATTTTTATCGGTTTCAAAGATGCCTATGATAGCGTGTATAGGGACGAGTTATACAGAGCCATGTCTAGTCACGGCATCCCTGCCAATCTCGTCCGTTTGTGCAGAATGACAATGGAGAACTATCGCTGCTCCACCAAAGTCGGTAAGAGCATCACCGAACCGTTCAATGTCAGGAACGGTCTTAAGCAAGGTGACGCGCTATCATGCGATCTCATTAATATAATACGAAACTTCCAAGCCAACATCGGAGGTACAATCTCTTGCAAGTCTGTACAACTACGCCGATGACCTTGACATAGTCAGAAGAACTCAGCGGGCCGTCAGTGCGAGTATTGAGATCGAGGCAACAAAGACGGGTTTACCGGTCAATGAAAGCAAAACAAAATATGTGCTGTCTACAAAAAAGAACACCCAACATCGTCGTCTTGGACAGAACGCCACAATAGACGGATATAATTTTGAGGTAGTAAAGGACTTTTTCTACATAAGCTCTATGATGAGGTCCGTAAATGACATCAGTGGGGAGATCACACGAAAACTTACTCTGCCAATCGCTGTTTCTATGTGTTAAGAGGGTTAATCATTTAACAAAGCCCTATCTCGAACTACTAATGTAACTCTGTATAAGACACTAATCATCCCAGTCCTACTGTATGGCGCAGAGGCATAGACTTTGTCAAAATCGGATGAGGATGCCCTTAGTTACTTTCAGAGAAAAGTTCTTCGAGTGATTTTTGGTCCCGTCTGCATAGATGGTGAGTGAAGGAGAAAGTACAATGTCGAACTATACAGCCTATACAAGGTAACTTAGTCAGAAGACTTCACATACAGCGGCTAAGATGGCTGGGTCATTTAGTGCGGATGGAGCCCCACGTTCCAGCCAAGAGAGTTTTCGAATCCACCCCGGATAGACGACGCAGTACAGGACGACCTCGCGGTAGTTGGTGCAAACAAGTGGAGGGAGACCATAACCAACTTAGCGTGCGCAACTTGAGGCAGCAAGCTCGTAACCAGGCTGGCTGGAGAGGTTTGTTGGTTGAGGCCCAGGTCCACCCCGGACTGTAGCGCCACCTAAGTAAGTAAGTAAGTAAGTTTGGTGTGCATCGTCACTAGGAGTGAGAGAATTTTAGACAGATTTCCCTTTGTACTCTAGTCAGTATAAAATTATCGGTCTTTATCACTATACTGCAGACACATAGGTAAAGTCTGATGATTGCAATGTACAAACAGCCAGTGCATTACCGCAGGTTTTAGACCCCACGTCTTGCTAAAAGCTCTAGGATAGGGGAGATTGGGGGACATCTGCACTTTTGCTATTATAACACTTTTAATTAACACTTTAAAGTTTTTCGACTGATTCTAGAGCTTTAAATAATGTTTTATTCATTTGATTGATATTGATATTGATTAACCACATTAAATGATTGGAAGAGAAGCTTAAATCTGTCGCACATTAATCGTCCAAAAGTGCCTCATATGCGCCTTTCGAAGAGAAATTTGAATAAAAAAAACAGATTCCTATAATCTGAATTTTTAGTTGCTGCCGAAATATTATATATGGTTGGTGCGTGTCGGATCATTACGAGTGAGGTTCGATGTTCGAATCCCAAAAAGCACCAACAAGTTTATTCACGGCTCCACCTCTTGCGAACGTCTGACAAACATCCGAGGGAATTTGTTGTCATGAAAAAGCTTCTCAAAACAAATTGCCCTTCGGATACGGCTTTCCTTACAGCGTAAGTAAAGCCAATGTAGCTCTCTATGCCTGTAAAAAGGTAGTAGGTAGGAGCGGAGGTATGAAACCTCAAATCACTCGCTGGCTTTCATGGCGATTAAGGAAGCCCTGTCTTGGCTAAGGTGTAATGTATTATCTGTCAGGGATATTAGCATTTTCACTGACAGTCAAGCAGCAATCAAGTCCCTGGAATCGTGCTCTTTCACTTCAAAGGCCATCTTAATCTGCCGTTTGTCTCTTACGGAGATGACACAGCTATTCAACATTCACTTATGCTGGGTGCCAGGCCACAGAGACATTCCAGGAAACTGTAGGGCGGACGAGCTCGCCAGGCAGGGTACAACTCTAAGGATTCTGCCAGATAGGCAAGCCCTTGGTATGCCCCTCGCTACATGTAAGCATCTACTAAAGCTAAACGCTATCAGCAAGACCAACCATACGTGGGAAATTGGCTCAACGTATCACATTTCGAGGCAAATCTGGCCTAAGCTGGACCAGAAACGTAGTGCCGAGTTGGTTAACCTAAAGCGATTACAGATCAGCTGCGTTATCGGTGTCACCACTGGACACTGTCTTATAGGTCAAAATGCCAAAGGACTTGTCCTCTTTTCTAATGACTTCTGCAGGAGCTGTAGGGACGAGGAGGAGGAGGAAACCATCATCCACCTCCTCTGAACATGTCCTGCTTTATCACGTAAAATAATGCTCCATCTAGGGGCTCCCTTCCTTGATGACCTCAGCGATTTGGCGTCCATAGGCATCATGAGCATCCACCGCTTTATTAGTCTCTGACTGGTCTAATGATAGATCATTGACATCACAATGGATCTTTACTGGTCTAAGTGTGTCTGCACCGTCATGCAGACAGCCAATCTAACCTAACATAACCTATGGCACTAAACTGTAGGTCCCTTCCATTCGTGTAAAAAAAATACAACTCACACAACACGAGAGGTTGCGAGAAGCTAGGCCTATGCACTTAATGAGCTGTTGCACCAAATTTATGTTATATTATATTAGGCGTGTTTTGGTAAGACAGTAATTCTCGCTAAAGTAAAATCTAGCACGGAGTACAAGAACAAAAAATTACTGGTAACTACTTTAGCTTTTATGTTCAGTCAAAAGTGAGTTGCAATATATAGTTTGTAACACTCAGTTTCACACTGAAAATATATTTTTAGAGTTTCAGAGGCCGATTGCGAGCAGGTGCACCAATCTTCAAATATTAAAAAAGCTTTTAAACCAGTTTGACTGTGAATCGTTTTGGTGAGAATTTCTCATCAAAACACGCCTAATATCAGGGTTATCGTGAATAAATGTTCCCTGGGAATTTTTCCCCCAACAAAAATTAGGTGTTTTCTAAAAAAAATGGAAAAAATCATCTAGGAAAAAATATATATCGTGAATTCTCTTGGATTGCCGTTCATACTACCTATTTCTTTTCTGGGCAATTATTTCCTCTTTTTTGAGAAACCTAATTTTTGTTCGCGAGAAAAATTCCGAGGCAAAATTTATTCACGATAACCTTGTATATATGATATTATCAAGTCTGAAAATTGTTCCGTTTTCGAGTTAAAGGGGTGTCGCATTGTGGCCTTCCAGTGAAAGTGTCTCACTATCTCCTACTTATAGAATAAATAAATATTTTTTTTACTTGGTTTATTTTAATTGGTTTACCAGGCATACATATATTCTCTGCAGAATAAAATAGATTTGATGTAATGAAAACGTGTCTCTGTTCGTTTTAAATCCACTACGCACATCCCCAAGTTGTTACCATAGAAACCGCAAATATATAATCTCTGACAAGGCTAATTAAAATTTAGATATCGTTTGTGATGCATGCGCAAAGGGACGTAAATTTTTTAAGGATGAGGAATACAAATATTGTGTTCACCTGTCAAAATTCCCTCGAAACTCGACAAACCATAAATAATTTTCTAAAAGAGAAGGAAAAATTAAATACACAAGCATTCGCTTCAAATGTAAACGAGCTTCGCCAGTAACCACTTGCATAGCCTTACGTTCGATCTCCCCACGCAATGGTGAATTGTTATTCTTGCACCACATCCAAAACCATTTCAAATTTGGCCTTGTGTGGGGGTCGAGCAACCGTGAAAAGATAATCCTTACTATGATATATATCAGAAATACCTCAGGGACTGTACAGACACATTAATCTGCATAAGAATTCAAAATTCTCTTTATTCTCTGCTTTTGTGTCGATAGCGTTTGAATGCAAGTAGTGGGGTGTTGGTAAATATGTGACAACACACAAAAATATCACCAATATTTATACACATTACCATTGCGGGCTTATAAGTTTACCTTGCCTGTTACAACGATTGGCACTTCGGCAACAAAATGTATGCATACCAGGGATGACGGGGATGCCATTCCACCCCTGGATATTTTTCTCAATTTAAACTGTCATTGTTTCGGTTTTGAACTGTAAATTCCTTTATGATAAGTGTTTCAACAAGGGGCTCCCTCAACTCCAAATGGTGGTTGGTTCTCAGATTAATAAACTTCAGCTATGAAAAATATTTATTGCAGTGGGTCTTAGGATATAAAAGAGAGACAGAGAGAGGATAAAATAGAAACAAAGGGTTCTAAGAAACTAAGAAAGGTGAACCACCATCCCCTGTAAAATGTGCAAACTCGTTCAGGATATCCAATTTCGTGTAATTGTTCTTCGACAATAGAATATCGCTGAGCACTCGACCCAAGGAGTTCACGTATATAGGGTACACAGTTTCTGAGCAAAGCTCAAGTGCATTGAATCCCCGTTTGTATTGTTTACAATGAGGGTGCAGATTGCCATGGAATTGGAGGAGAAAAATAATTTAAAATAAACCAGATGGGATGTAGCAGAAGCAATACATTTTTCAAAAGCGCTGAGCTGAACATTTTTGATTATTCCTAACTTGAATGTACGAGTATTTTTATGAGCTGTTTTAGTACTCCGAAAATGGCTCCGTGATTTCATTAATTTTTCGCTTTTGATCTTTGGAACTGTGGCGGAGTGGTCATTGCGAAAGATGAGACCGACGATAAGACTGTAAGTCTTATGTGATTTAGTACGCTTAGGTTCCATAGACGCTAGGGGAGAATATGCTTAACCTGAACAAGACAAATTCTGTCATAGAAGGCAGAAGATTAAAGGGAGGTGTTAAAGTTCATTGCTTGGTCATTACCCTGTACGTTCGAAACGTATTTAACTGTTTTAATTTGGCTTTCTAATATGGCCGTTAGTTATGTGTTTCCAACATCCCTCCACTGTGGGCCCATTTTTCAAACCATACAACCAAAAAATAATTTTTGTATTTTACTCAAAAATATCTTTTCAACGACGTATCAGATGCATGCATTCGGTGAAAAGAGATACTGAAGCCAGCTCCAAATTTGAGGTGAAATGCCTCTTTGTAGGTAAGGAATTTTCAAGGTTAGTCAGGACCTTGGAATATAAAATGGTGGCGGAGAAACTCTTAATAGGTCAACGGCTGCGCTCATACTCCCGTTGTGGACTACTGGCACCGGTGTACCCGGCCCGTGTTCTAGGGGTATATTATATGAAACCGCCCTCCAGATTGGGGGTTGTGCTGTCGGGTTAAGTTTAAAAAACCTTCGGTTACGAAGCAACTAAAAGCTTCACCTACTACGGTGATTGCTACAGATAACAAGGGCAGCATCTATTCGAGTGCGGGTTCGTTATTAAAGGCAGACTTAGGTGCGAAGTCTTGAGTTTCCGGCATGTGAACGAGCTCCTCATGACTAACCGTATCAAAGCTAAATTTGCCAGCATTAGCCTAACATGCGCTCACGCCTCTCACGAAAAGATGAACGACGCGGCGAAGCATGACTTCTACCAGCTCTTGGACAAGACGTATAAGCAATTCCCTAGCCACGACGTTAAAGCTGTCCTGTGCGATTTTAACGCAAAGCTAAGAAAGGAGTAGCGTGGCCGAAAAGCACAACCTGTATGACACCACATCCGACAGTGGATTAAGGCTAGTCGATTTTGCGGCGGAACGAAACGTTGTCGTAGCTAGTACGCGGTTTCCACGTCTTAAAATTCAGAAGGGGACATTGCTCTACTTATTCGTAAAACCGTTAACCAAATCGATCAAATTGCGATCGATGCAAGGCACTCTTCTAGTATTCTGGTGTCCGGACTTTCCGAGGCGCCAATGGGGACTCGGATAACTACTTATTCAGAAATGTTACCTAAAGGTAAAAGGAACATGCCAGAGTTTCAAAGCCAGAACAGAAACCTGCAGGGACGAAAATAGTAATATAGTAGTGGAATTGCAGTCGGTTCTGATGATGTAGAAGGAACACTTATGCAGACTGCTAAATCGTAATGATGACCAATGGTCCGCTGTTAGGCGGAATAAGCCATTCAATAGTGAAGATGATAGTCAAGATTCCCGTCAATCTGATCGGAATGAAGTGAGGATCCCGAAATCTAAACTTGAATTCAACAAAGCTGCTGGAGCCGACGGCCTTGCCGCTAAATTTTTCCAGGCAGAAGGAGACGAGTTGGTGAGGAGCATCCACCAGATCATCTACAAAATTTGGTCGGACGAAAGTAAGCTCGATGAATGGAACTTTAGCATCGTTTACCCGATCCTGAAGAAAGGATATCCTCTGAACTATAATATTTTGAGGTAGTAAAGGACTTTGTGTACCTAAGCTATATGGTGAGCTCTAAAAATTACACCAGTGGGGAGATCAAACGAATAATGACTCTTGCCAATCGATGTTTTTATGGCCTAAGAAGGCAATTGAGTAATAAACCCCAATCTTGAACAAATGAGTTATAAGACACTAACCATTCCAGTCCTGCTGTATGGTGCAGAGGCTTGTACTTTGTCCAAATCTGATGAGGATGCCCTTGGTTACTTTGAGAAAAAAGTTCTTTGAGTGATCTTTGGTCTTGTCTGCGTAGACGACGGCGAGTAGAGAAGAAGGTACAATGTCGAACTATACGGCCTATACAAGGACATCGATTTAGCCAGAAGAGTTGATATACAGCGACTAAGATGGCTGGGTCATTTAGAGCGGATGGAGCCCAACGTTCCAGCCAAGAAAGTCTTGGAATCCATCCCGGATGGATGGCGCAGTAAAGGACCACCTCGCGGTAGGTAGTGCAACCTGGCGCAGAGGTTTGTTGGTTGAGGCCCAGGTCCACCCCAGACTGTAACGCCATTTAAGTAAGTAACATTTTTTTATTTTTTTTTTTATAATTTGCTCGCTCTCCAGGGGTTATGAATACTAGCTGTATTCAGACACAAATTCATTCGACTTAAGCTCAAGCACGAATGTACATAAAAAAGAGAAATAATTCGCTCTTGCTTTCTTAAAAAAAATTACGAATAGGCCTCGAAAGAAAACTAAGAGAAGAAAGCACCACTGAGATTGATTTGAAAATCTTGGTCAATTAAGAAATTAAAAAAAAAGGAATTTTGCAAGATGTTATTAATATAGCTCAGCTTTTAGAGCACATAGAAAAATAATTTTGGACTTAAAACATGCGCATTTTAGAGCTCTAAAAATTAAACTTAGTTTCATTGAAATAGAAGAAGGAAAAGTTCACTTTTTTTAGTTCAAAGTTTAATTATTGAATTTTGTGGTCTTTTACAATCAAAATCAATTATTTTGGTACGCGCAATCCTGTTCCTTATCAAAATCTAGTCAACAAAAAACAATTATCAAAATCCGTTCAGTTGTTTGGTGTGTAGGTCCTTGCAAAGTATCAATTGCTTTGCAGTTTTCATAGTTATGTTAATACATTTGGTCATGAAATTTGGGTACTGACGGAAAGAATAAGATCGCAGATACAATCTGCTGAAATGAGGTTCCTTCGCGGTGTTGCTGGAATAACTCGCAGGGATTGAGTGCGCAACACCAGAGCACGCGATGCGGTCAATGTTGAGCAGCTACTTCTCCGAACGGAATGATCTATGCTTCGATGGTTTGGTCACGTAGTGCGTATGCCCCCAGACTGGCTTCCAGGACGTGCCGTGAATTTCCTGCCATCAGGTAGGCGACTCTCCGGTAGGCCCACAAATAGATGGTTGGACCAAATCAGACATTTCTCCTGGATTTCTCCTGCTGAGTTGGAGTCAATGGCGGATGATCGAGAAGGATGGAGAGTCCACCTGAGCATCCTACCCCCCGACCCTTATGAAGGATTAGCGAGCCATTGAAAATGTATGTATGTATGTATGTATGTTAATACATTTGTGAACTACGTCGCTTCTTCCCAACTCGGAAGTTAAAAACAGTCTTGAATACAAGCTCCAATGTAGCAGCTATGTATTGCATATACAAATACAAAGAAGTGACCGGATATTGACGGCTAGGTTCCAGAGTAGAGTTAGAAAAATGACCATCATACAGTGGTATGCTCCGCCTCTACACGCGACTGAGGGTGAAAAGGATGATTTTTATAGCCACTTAGGCGCCGCCTACAACCAAACGCCTAATGGGGACATCGTAATGGTAATGGGAGATCTCAAGCCAAGGTGGGTAGCGACAACACCATGCTTAAGCACGTGATAGGAGTTCACGGCGTGGGAGACCGTAATGACAATGGTGAGCGGTTTGTGGACTTCTGCAATACCAACCACCTAGTCATCGGAGGTACGCTGTTTAAGCCATAAGATCAGCTGGGTCTCTACTGATAGGCAACGAACATCCAACCAGATCGACCACATTGCGATCAGTCGCCGCTTTAGAAATTGTCTCCTGGACGTCCGAAACAGACGTGGAGCTGACGTCGGACAAGAACGAGATCACCATCTTATGGTAGTTCATTTACGCCTTCGTACTGCATCCGTCAACAGCAACCGCTCAAACCTACTTAACATCACGTGGTTTAATATCGACAGGCTCAAGGTTCCCCAAGTGCGCCAACAGTTCAGGGACCATCTTGCCTTAGAAGCAGAAGCAATCAGCAGCATAGAGAACATGGATGACCACTGGAGTGCTGTGAAAAATGCTTTTGCGACTGGGGCACACACTTATGTCGGTAAAAAGCAGAAACACCACCGCACATGGCTTTCTACAGACACCTGGAGACGGATCGATGAGCGTACAGCAATCAAGGCTCGGATTGCAGCGGCCTCAGCAGTAGAGAGAACCGAGCTTGAAACCCAATACCGTGCGAAGAAGAAAGAAGTGCAGCGTAGTGTGAGACGTGACAAACGTCAATATGTCAACTCACTGGCCCCAAGAGCTGAAGAAGCAGCGAGTATGTGCGACAGTAGGACTGTTTACAATTACGCTGACGATGTTTGTCTACTTTCACATCGGATAATGGATCTTCATTTGATGGCCCAAAATCTAGAAGCTGAGGCAAACAAAGTGGGGCTAAAAATAAACACAGCCAAAACAAAAGCCCTGAGTATTTCCAATACCCGCGCTCAACTTAACATTGCCGGAAAGCAAGTCGAGAAAGTTGATAACTTTCTATATTTAGGAAGTGTCGTCTCGGCACAGAATCGGGAAGGCTAAAGCTGCGTTCGCAATGCTGTCCAAAATCTGGAGAAGCAATGTTATTAGCTTAAGAACCAAGCTACGACTGTTCCGCTCCAACATAGAATCAGTGCTGCTTTATGAGTGCAGTACCTGGAAGGTGGACACCATTAACACACGCAAGCTGCAAGTCTTCGTAAACAAATGCTTAAGAATCATCTTGAGGATTTTTTGGCCGAACCGCATCTCCAACGAACAACTTTATCTGAGAACGGGCCAAGAACCTATAAGCATTACTTTACGAAGAAGAAAGTGGCAATGGATTGGACACACCCTACGGCGCGAAGGCAACTCCATTGCGAAATACGCCATGCAGTGGAATCCGCTCACCCAGGCAGGCAGAATAGCGGGACGCCCTAGGCAAACGTGGCGCAGAACCGTTGAGGAGGAATCGAGCTCTTTAGGAATGAGTTGGAGGCAGCTCAAACGCGTTGCAGAACTCCGAACACGATGGCGGCCAGGCGTGCTTGACGCCCTATGCCCCCCGAGCGGTTAAAGGATATAAGTAAGTAAGTAAATACAAAGAAGTGCGAAAGAAAAAATAAACAACAACAGATGCACAAATGGCAAAGAACTACGAAATATATAAAATAAAAAAAATAAAAATGTAAAAATAAATAAACAAATTTCAATTAATTGAAAATGAATAAAGATATCGGCCTCGGGCATATATTGGGAGCTTATGTACTGGAAGAGTCACAGTGAATGGTACTCGGTTATATCCTTGCGGTAAAACAGCTGAAGTGAAAGCGTCGTAGTATCCGGGTGAAAGAAAGGATTGTCTGGCCGCAAATTCACGATTAAGATGAGCTGGTGAATTTTTTTCATCCAGCCAATTAATTTTAACTTTTTGTTATTCGTTTCGGCCTCTTTTTTAACCTGCCATCGTTTGATGTTTTTGACATTTCGGTTTTTCATAAAATTTCATTCAATCAAACGGTGTTCAAAACCACAACTGTCCAATCATAATATGACCCGATTACTTTATACGCCATTATGATGTCAAATGATGTCAAACTGCCAACCAGCAAACATTTTGAAGCGGAAAATTTGACCATTACTTGCCAAAATTTACGAAGGAAAAATGTCACACGCTTGGTATTTTGTCAAGCAGTAGTATCGTAGTTTACACTCAGCCAAGCCAAGTTTCATATTAAATTAAAGTCTATTTAATCACCTAATGGGTTTACTGGCTTAATGCATTTACATCTGGTTTTATAATTTCACGAATAAGATCATAAAGCTACGAACATATGAATATATGACATTTTCATTTCAAATTAATGAAGTATTCACCTGCAATATGATATTTATTGATTTTCAAGAGCTTCTGTGACGAAATTAATTCACGGTTTCAATCAATGCACCTGTTTATTTAAACTAAAGTGATTTATTGTTTAATAACTAAAAAAAATGATATAGGTATTGAATGAGGAAAAAGCACTTACAGCGCAACGACTCTGTAAGGTTGTAAAGTTAACTTTCCAGTTAAATGGCCGAAGAAACTATCAAAAAATTACCGCCTTTTCGGCAGTCTACCCATTGACCTACAGCATGATATAGCCTTTAATATATGAAAATTTCAACCAAGTCCTTCATAGCTATACCAAAACTTTGTCTTTGTTCTAATATTTTGCATAAATGTCAATGAGCCATTTCTTTCCAATTAATTTTCCTTAATTACATTTTAAAATCACCACTTCGCAGAATCATTAGATACTCCCTTGAACTTTAAGCATCAAAAACCATTCGTTCAAAAAATAGTAATAAAAAAGATAACGTTGCCACCATCTGTCCATCAAAGAAGAAAATATGAAAATCCTATTCAGCATGATTTTTTGAAAAGTTTTCGCTGTCAGTAATTTAAAATTCAAACCCGGTTCGCATTGAATTTGTATTCCCTGTAGTGCGGAGTTTCTTACACATTCACATAATGTACACCTCAATTCCATTGAAAGGAGCACAATTTATAGAAAATAAAAAATATATACATCTGTATGTATTTGCAAGTTGAATAAAATAATTTCCTCATCTCGCCACGCTGAAGAACCATCACCAAAAAGTAAAAAAGAAAGCCCTGCCGTACGTATGTAACATTGTAGGGCTATTCCCCAGAGATTCCACACTTCCTTTCACTTTCTCTTCTCGTGTACAATGAGAATGTGTTTCGGTAAAATGCAAATGTTTGACACTAACACAATAATGACAATTGCCGGCACTGTATTCGGAGGGGGAGTTTGTGGAAACAAAACCCACCGTTCAGACTTTGGTGTAGGCAGAAAATTACCTGCGAACATCCCAGTGGGGTGGATCCACCACCCTTCCTCCGAACCGAAGAGCATCGCTTGAAGGTAACATCAAGTGGACTTTTCGGAGGGATGAATGGAATTCCATTTCGAACGAGAACTCCCTTGGGGCACGAAACAAAAAAGTTATTTACCCTCATTGCACCCACACGTAGACAAAGGACGGACATACTTTCCTACGGACAGACTGACTTTAGCAGTATATTTTTCTAGGGGAATGGAATTGCAGGTATTATGGGGTCGTACGACATTGAAATGTCACCCCAGTTCGAGATTCCAAAAATGTGACTGACACGGAGAGGAACTGCTAGCAGGATGTGTCTGTATGTTGCTGTGTTTGTTTCATTTCTTTCTTCGACTCATTCAGGATGCTTCCGAGGACTAATTGAGATGCCTTTTGCTGGTATCCTTGGGCCTCTGTATACTCTGGGCAAACAATTGTTTAAACAATGTGCCTACGGAAGGAAAGTGGGTGGGCTGTAGTCGATTAAGCGGTTGGCTGTTGTACTGTTTGGTTATTGTTGTTAGCTTCTGTTTAGTTTTGTATTATTGTTTGTCCTTGAAGAGGGGGGTGGTTGGTATTTTCTTGGTTATTTCTTTCTCTGTCTGCTATTTGCATTACTAATTATATAAAACTGGATTAGCTTTTCATTGTCAATTGAGGAGGGATGGGAAGATGTTAACCGATGTTTCTTTTTGTCCAATGATTCGCAAGATCGCATACTAACCAATTTCATCAAAACGGCTTTCGGAAAGTCGAAAAATATGGTAAATTCGATAGCATACCCCTATTACCGTTGTCATTTATCGGTTTTTATTCATCAGGCGATTTTTGAACCAAATAGCATCGCATTTGTATGCAACAAAATCGCGAGAGAACTTTAGAGAACAAACAAATGGTATTTGAAAAAAACAATCTGTTTGAAGTTGACATTTATAAAAAAAAACAAGATTTTTCGAAAGACGATCTGTTCTAAACATCTTTTGATCGTGGGCGCAGTGGTTAGTGTGTCGGACCATTCCGCGTGAGGTTAAATATTCCAGGAAACACTAAACGTTTTTTCCACGATCCCACCCCTCGTTAACGTTTGACAAACATCTGAGAGTACTTTTGTCACGAAAACGCGTTTCAAGAACAAATAAAAATTGCCCTTCGGGTACGGCATAAAACTGTAGGTCGCTTCCATTCGTGCGAGAAACGAAAGAAGAAAGAAAGATATAACGCTGTGGATGCGAGGTGGGCTTTCTTTTTTTTCTGCGTCGCAAGGTGGGAATCTTTTAAAGACGAAACTGAGGCCATACTCAGAGATAGTGTGGGATTTCCACCCACTTAACCAACCTCCCCTTCTACTGGTTCTCGCGGCACTGCAGTCAAGCATTTCATTGTGGGAGGCCTTAAGCATTAGGCACTCGGCTCGTTCGTGTTGTCAGTCTCCTGCGCTGCGTTTTGTTGTCGGTCTTAATATTAATACCTGTAATTGCTTCACAGGCATCTTCCCTGCTCATCATCTGTCTGGTGATGCTGGGTTAGGTCCTCACTCAGTTTATTTACCAGCAGGTGTCGTTCTTCGTAGTATCGTCTGCTCGACTGCTTCCGTACACGTTGGGCAATGGGGGTTATCGTCTAGTCTAAACCTGTGGAGGTAGACTCTAAAGCAACCGTGGCCAGTAAGCAGCTGGGTCAGGTAGAAATCTAGCTCCCCATGTTTCCAATTGATCCTACCGTTTATGTTGGGGATCAATCTCTGCGTCCACCTGGCTTTATCAGAGTGATCAGATCTCTCCTGCTATTCCTCCAGACTTGACGCATGGTGGTGCCTCAGTGACACTTCGACTCGTCGCAGTCGTACCATGCCGCTGTCCTGCTGGCACGGTATTTCATTTGGCTTCTTTAACTGGAATGTCTATTGGTACCATGCCAGCCACTATACATGCCGCGTCGTAGGAGGTTGCTCGGAAGGCGCTGCATACTCTCAACTCGTTGATTCTGTAACCTGTCTCCGTCTTCCTTCTGTATGACTTCGTCTTCAAGGCACATGCCCATATAGGGGAGCCGTAGAGCATTATCGATGCTGCAACTCTTGCTAAGAGCAGTATCCTCTTGTGCTTTGGTCCGCCAATATATGGCATGATCCTTGCCAAGGCAGCCGTTGCCTTTGCTGCCTTCTCAGCAGCATATTGCGGATTTTGGAAAGTTTACCCTTGAAAGTTACCCTTGCATGTATAGTAATGCCAAAGTACTTCAGCTCTGGTTTGAAAACTATCATGTGATTGCCCATGGTTACTTTTATAGTCTGTATGACTCGCCTGCTACTTATGAGCACTGCTTTTGTCTTCTCCTCTGCAAGTTGCCAGTCCTGAACTATCCCAATAGCTTCATTGCAGTCATGCTCCAATCCCTCAAGAAGTTTGGTCACTATAATGATTGCTATGTCGTCGGCGAACCCTATTATTTTCGAAGATCTCAGAATTCTAAGTCTAAGGATGTCATAATGTATTAGATTCCACAGTAGCGGACCTAGTATGGAGCCTTGGGGCACACCGGCTTGTGATTTTATACTGCCTCGTTCCATCGTCGGTGTCGTAGTGCAGTATCCTATTTCTGAAATAGCCCGTCATTATCTTCTGCAGGTAGTCTGTGTACTCTCTTTGCGGTAAGTGCTCGCGGGATATCTCTCCAGTTTGCGGTGTTGAAGACGTTCTTCACATCCAGCCTGATGATTGCGAAGTAGTGTTTACTCCCACCTTTCCATAGTCTTCCTTCGATGGTCCTAGGAGGACCAGGCAGGTATTGTATACTTCTGCAAAGATGTGTGGGCGCCAATTGATTGCCACTTTTAAGGCAATATTGGGGACTCCATTGACACCAGGCCTTGGTTCTTGATTTTTGTACATACTTACAGGATATCTTCTGCGGTGACAAAGGGTATTGGTAATGCCTCCGTCGAATTTCCCCTCTCCGTATGTTCCCCTATTCCCTGTTGTTGTGGAAAAAGCACCGTGACCACGTTTTCGACAAACGCTCTGGACGTGGAGGGTTTTCGACCACCCTTCAACTTCATCATAACCACTTGATAGGCTTTCCCCCATGGAATTTGGTCAGTCAGTTCGACGAAACTTCTCTTTTTACTGTTTTTAATTACAATTTTTAGGGTTCTCCGGGCAGTTACCAATCTCACGTGAAGTTCTCCGTGGCTGCTATGTTGCCTGGAGCGCTGCTACAATTGGAGCGCACTCTGACGATTTCATCGTTCCACCAGTATACTGGTGACCTTCCGTGTTTGCTGTTTTCCGTTTCATGGATGCATCACAGGCTCTTACCAATCCTCTTGTGAGCTGATTCGCCTTGTCGGCGGCTGATCCACAAAGGGATATATGTATTATCATCATCAACTGGAGTATTTCAACGTTCAGGGTGTGTGGTTTTCACCCCCTTTTCGGTGGCTGCTTTCTATGCTCTTCCCTATTTTCAATGGCACTGGGCTCTAGATGGAACTTTATTGCTTAATGGTCGCTGTGCGTATACTTCGTGCTTATTCTCCACGCAGCATTTCTTGTCAAACACGTGCTCACAAAGGTAATGTCTACTACTGACCCTCTTCTTCTTTTTGCAGAAGATCAGTTTGCTTCCGGAATTTGCAAGAACTATGTCCAACAATATGAACGCTGCCAGGAGTGTTCTTCCTCTGGTGTTTTTGCCACAAGCTTTGTGGTACGTGAACCCCATTCTACCGCCCACGCGTTGGAATCGCCTGCAATGACGACGCAGTTTCTTCTTCTTGCAGTGGTTGTGATGTTATCGACTATTCGTTCGATTTCTTCGTGCGTGATGCTGCGAGGCGTGTAGCACTTCTTCAGCTGCTATTTACTTTGGCCCACACGACGCTACATTCGAATGTTCGTTGGCCACATATCCATATCGCGGCTTTGTCTAAAGTGGCGGCTGCTTGTAAGGCTCCCTAAGTATTGCGATATCCGCATCGTACTCTCGGACCGTCTGTGTAAGTAGGTCCGAGCCGCCTCGCAATGGTTGAGGTTTAGTTGGATAACCTTCATGTTCGCTTCTGGGAAGCGTTCAGCGCGAGCTGGAATGCAGGGCATCTTAAGCTTCCAGTACTGTGCTTGGCGCTAAGCCCACTTTCTTTACAGAGCATGCATTCCGGCTCTGAGGAGCAATTCTTTGTCTTGTGACTCTTTTCGCCGCATCTGTAGCATTGTACAGACCAGTCTTTGCTTTTGCACCAGTCTTCCTTTGCACAATGACCATACTCAAGACACACCGATTCTGATTTTTCCGACCGCTAGCGCCTTGTTGGCTATGCTTAGGTCTTCCTCATAGAGTTCATTGCAGTTTCTGATATCGGCTTTTGTTGTTCGAGCTCCTTCGAGAGGGCTAGAACGACCTCTACCTTGGCCGAGAATTCATGAAGATCCTTAACCTCTATTGTGACCTCATGCGTTACGGTTCTGACTTCAGCTTTGCTTTCCAGGATTTTCTCCACTTTTTGTTGGGGGTCCAAAGTTTGAGCGTCGGCTGTTTTCTTCAGATGCAGCAATAAATCTCATTTCACGGTCTTTCGCACGTGGTCAACATTTTCTCCCAGCTTGTTTAGTGAGGGGTAAGTTTTTACCTTTCTCAGCATGTCCACGTAAGAAAGATCGCCTGTTGCCTTTATCACAAGTACATCGGGACGGGTTGGTTTCCTTCTATATGTTTCACGTCCCTTCACATGTGTCCATTCCTGTTTCTTGCTGGTCTTTTTCTCTTCGTCGTCGTTTGTTCTCGGTCTGGGTCCACCAATCCTCAGCCCGCCTATGTCTCCGATGTTTTCCTTTTTGGCTCAGGCAAGTTCCATTTTTGTGGACTGGCTTGCCTATTTGGCTTGGGAGTCGTATCTTTCCTCCTTTTGATTGTGGCTGTTGCCTGCTTCCAGGATTTTGCGCGGGACTCCACACCGAATCGGGCATATTGAGTGAGCTTTAAGAACAGAGGAAATCACAATAGGCCCAATGTGTCCGCAGTGCTACAAGCTAACCTTTTTTAAATTTTCGGAACTCCTGGAACAAGATTTGTTAGCAGGAGCATTGTCGAAGCATATCACCCAGATTGCAAGGATGACCGCATTAAAACATTGTGGTAGAACTGTGATGGTTTAGGGTTGTATGGCGGCGAACGGAGTAAGAGAACTATTCATGTGGAGAAATTTAAGCCTTCAAGCACTATACGTATCAGGCGAACCCCACAGGCGGATCAGTAGAAATGCGGTGAAGTGGGAGGGTTGAGATCCCTTGTTTTCGGATCACAGCCTCGCTGATAAAAGGAAGAAGAAGAAGAAGCACTATACGTATCACTAAACAATTCACAAATTGATTTCTCAATAGAAACAAATTATCTTGGGATTACTCTAGACCACAAATTAAATTGGAAACCTCATACAGACAGAACCACTGAGAAGGGGACTAAAGCATTTTGGGCTTGTTCTAGGTTCTACGGCAAAAAATGGGGATTAAATCTAGAAATGATCCATTGGACCTATACCACTATCATCATCCCGATAATAACCTATGCTTAGCTATGCTTAGTATGGTTTGATAAAGTTAATCAAACCATCACCCGCTCCCCACTCCAGAAGGTGCAAAGACTAGCCTGTGTAGGTATTACGGGCGTAATGCGCACCTGCAACAACGCAAATTCTGAAGATCCTTTAGAAATTCCGCTACTTACTTCTCCACCAGAATGCATTTCAGACTTCATGCCTAAAAGAATCCACCTCAACCACCCCTTCACAGTTACCATCCCTGACCGCAGCTACTGGAATTAACCTCAAATACCTCAATCAAAACCTCAAATCAACTTGTACACTGATGGTTCGAAATGATAAATGGGGCAGGAGCTGGTATCTTTGGCCCCAACTATACGTACAAACTCTTTACACCACTAGGTCAATCAACTAATATCTTCCAAGCAGAGGTCCATGCTATCGAGCTCTGCTCCACAGAATGCATTAAAAGAAACCTCCAAAGATAACATATTAATATAATGTCAGATAGCCAAGCAGCACTCAAAGCTCTCACGTCCTTTGACTATAAGTCTAAGCTGATTTGGAATTACCTCCAGATTCTCTTGCAGCTTGCTGCACACAATAAAATTACATTAATGTGGGTCCCCGGACACAAAGGCTAGGTGTCCAATTTCCTTACATTGGACCTGAACCCTTCGGCGGTTTACCTTCCACCAGTTTAAAATAGATCTATTTCGTTGGGAACGCGGACAAATGCTCTCACATTGGAATACATAACCTAGCTTAAGGCATTCCAAGGAATTTATTAATTTCTCCAAAAATAGAACTAGAGACATTCTATCAATGAGCAAACAGAATGCTAAGATCCTAGCTGACTTCCTAACTAGACACTGCTCTCTCAATTACCATCTCAAGAAAATGGGTCGTGTTCAAACATTGTGCCATCTCTGTCTTGAAGACATCGAAACAGCCCATCACATGCTCAGTGATTGCCCGGCCATAGCCAGACTGAGGCTAAGGCACTTTAATAAAGGCGTCACATCACTTTCTGACGAAACCTCTTTCTTAGCTCGAACTATCCTTAGCTTCATTAATGAACTAGATTTCAGCTAGTTGACAACTACTACTCAAACAACCAACCAGGGAATAGCACAAAAGATCTTCTTAGGTCGCAGTGCTCCGGGGGTCATTGTCGCCCTTTCTCCCCCTCTACCTAAAAAGAAAAAAAACAAAATTTGCACAAAAGGAAGCTTTATCAGAACGAACGTGAATAATTTGAGAAACACACTTCTACGTACATTAAAAGCTCACTGGTCGAATTCGCTCAACACGACCGATGAACTTTTTTTTAACACTCCTCTTGAAATTTTCCCATGAAATTGAATATTTCAAAAAGGGACTTTTAAAGATGCCCATCGACTTTTAATGGAAACCACTTAAACTCACTTGCTTCAAGTAGCGAATCAAATTCTTTTCGCAAACACCGTGCGTTCCGTTCGGCCGTTGTAAGTCCAGAGAAGTGCAAATGTTATCTACTTTGTCCGTAAAGAGTCGACAGTAGGAGTAGTGTCAATGTTATTTGATCAGTAATTGAAAAGAAGGAAAGAGAATAGTATCGTAAGGATGGGGGAAAGGACATTTTCGGTAGTTCTTCTTGGAAGTGTTTCGTCTAGTATTTCAAATAAACTTGGCTATAGCTGAAGTGACTTTTTGGATATTTGTTGATGTCCTGCCCTGGACTAAGGAAATTTCTTAATGTTTATGCTATGTAAAATTTTCATTTCATTTCATACTTAATTTACATAAATTAAGCATGTTTCAAATTAAGTCATCCTGTTTTGACTATCATAATGGGATATCTCAGATAGTCTATTGAACTATGAAGATTCAAAAGCAGAAACCATTAAACAAGTCAGTCCAATGTCCTTGATGTTCGCGGCCAATCATCGATAGGACTTAAGAAATTAAAATTGATATTGAAAAAACTCACGTCAGGGAATCCAAATTCGTCGGTAGACTCGGCAGTAGAGAGCCATTTCTTCGGGAGCGAGAGTATTGAGTCCTTCCATCCTGCAAAAAAAAGAAAGAAAGAAGAATACATATCATGAATAATATTTAAATAATAATAACCATTGTCATAAAAAAATATTTACATTGATTACTTTATTGGCCGAAGATAATGACAATCAATTTCTTTTATTTATCCCGTTGCCGGGACACAAACAAATAGATTATATCACGTGTCATGTAAAAACAGTGTTGACATCCCCCTTTCTGGTAATCTTATCCAACCCCATTTTGCCGATGTGAGGGTAGTTTGATAGATTGGCCGACAGAGGCGATTTGTTCAATCATTTTGGTCCTGGTACCAAATTAAGGATTTTTCTTTTCTCCTTTCCGTTTTTTTGTCTGGGGCGAATAAGGCAGTTACAAGACTTGCAACGTTGGTAGACAATTTAAGTCGTGACCACAAGATTGATGACAGTTTCGTGGTCTTTATTAGTATCTTAAATGTGTATGATACTTGGCAGGAATGATCAAATAAGAGGTGCTGACTTAATGCTGGCATGAAATATAACGTCTATTAGAAGTGACAGTAACGGTGTTCTTAATTAAGTTTTCGTTCTTTGAGTTATTATGGCTATTGATTTATATATATATATATTTTTGTGGATAATTTATCGTGGGTGGGCATTGGATGAAAGTAGAAATTCATGGCTTTCAAAAAGTATTAGCTTATATCCATTAACTTCTACTATGATTTTAGCTAGCGAACTACGGATGCCAAGTGGCACCTCCTCCCAGGAGGTGGGAATTAGCGTTACAGTCACGTCTTCTTCTTCTTTTTATTTCGGCGAGGTTATGATCCGAAAACGGGGGATCATAACCCTCCCGCTTCACCGCATTTCTACTGATCCGCCTGTGGGCTTCGCCTATTCGACCTCAGAAAATATCGGCAGGCCTTCGAATCTTGGATGACTTGGTTACTGAGGCCAATGAAATACTGATGTCGTCGCATATGTCTGATCCAGGCATTTATAGGCCTGCCTCTTCTGCCTCACGATGTCTTTCGAACGTTCATTGATATTGCCTTTTAAACAGGGTGCAAGGCAATACCAGCTGAGCCGGTTACAGTCACGTCGAATGAATATTTAATTTGTTTGGATCTCCAATTTAAGGTAAGAACAGGAAGGGAAGGTGCAGTTCTAAGCTTCAAGAACATAATATCGAGGACTTATTCTGAGTTCAACGCGTTAAGGAGAATGATTGCATGTGATGCATGAATGACATCTTGGGTGGCTGAACGTAGGATCGTAGTACACAATATATTGCAATATGGTTGTACAGTTCCTGTGCAGATAGCAAATAATTTGTTCGAGTTATTCTGAAACTCAAGAGAAAAAGTGTAAGAGTGGTAACACTAAATCAGAAATTGTAGAGTGGCCACACTAGCCTTAAAAGAGTCTGTCGGTAATAGAGGGAGTCGCATGCTGTAATTTAACCTTAGTAGACGTGGAAGTGTTAAAAGAAATAAAGAATCGAAAATACATTTATTTAATGACGGTGTCTTTTATTTACTCACAGAAGCGACTAACTATATGACGTCTTATATTTTATGATGAAACAAATAGTACGCAGGACTGGCGTTAATAATAAAAAAGGCGTTAATATTAAAATTTAACTTAATTACATATATTGCAGTGCAGACATTTTCTACGAAGGTCCTAGAAAATCGCCAATTCTACTTTCTATACGCTTCAAATGTGAAGGTAGAATATTGATCCTTTCAAAGTCGTTATTTAAATCTTTCGAAGGAAGTATGCTTTGTCTGAATTGTTCCTGTTTAAGAAAGTCTCGAATAAAGGCGTCCAAATGTGGATGTACATAATGTAGGTCTAGAGGCTAAGATCAGACGATTGAATTTATTCTAACATATCGAGCAAATAAAAACAATGATGCAGTGAAGGGCTCTAAATTTGAGTCTAGGTCGTGGATACATCCTATCTTCACTTTCAAAAGAGGACGGGCATGTTGCCTCTTCGATAATACACACAATGTGTTATGTATTTCTTCTTCCTTTTATCAGCGAGGTTATGATCCGAAAATAATAGATCACAACCTTCCCACTTCAACGCATTTTTACTGATCCGCCTGTGTTATGTATTATCCACAAGATCTACAAGAAAGGAGACCTCCTCAACAGCGCCAATTATAGAGGCATCAGTCTCCTCAACATTGCATATAAGATCTTTTCTGCGATATTGTGTGGAGCCTGAAACCTTTTATCAACACCCTGATTGGACCCTATCAGTGCGGTTTCAGGCCAGGAAAGTCCACCATCGATCAAATCTTCACACTTCGGCATATCCTGGAGAAAACCCAAGAATTCCAAATCGATACTCACCATCTCTTTATCGATTTCAAGGCCGCCTATGACAGCATCTATAAGATTCAATCACAACCTATACGAGCTGTACAGCGACATCGACCTAGTCATAAAACTGCGTGTTGCACGTCTAAGATGGCTAGGACATGTAGAGCGAATGGACTCCAACGCTCCGGCCCGCAGAGTCTTCGAATCTAACTCGGAGGGACGACGCAGTAGAGGACCTCCTCGTCGTAGTTGGCGCGCACAAGTTCAAGTGGACCTCGACCAACTTGGAGTGCGCAACTGGAGGCAATTAGCTAAAGACCGAGCTAAATCGAGAGGCTTGTTGGTTGAGGCCCAGGTTCTACCCGAACTGTAGCGCTACCTAAGTAAGTAAGGAAGAGCATATACACAATTTCAAAGAGACCAACTAACCTACGTAAACAAGGAGCCCTCTCGGGGAGTGCCAGCACTATCTAGGCTAATAGGGGTGGCAGTGGTACAGTGGGTAGTGTGTTTGCTCGTTAACCGATGTGTACAGGTTCAAGCTCCAGCGGGGAACAGCAATCATCAGTCACCCGAGGAAATAAAGGAAAACGAATTGCATCGAAGTTTTTCCAACCACTGCACCAAAGAAAGGTTCCTACATGGTAGTACAATGGACCAGAGAGAGTCTGAGTGCTCTGGGATTTGGGTTTCCTTTTTATAAATAAAAAATAAATGTAGGCTAATGGCAAATATTGGAGGAGGCAGCCGATTAAGAGTTTACTAGCGATACTGAGCAAGTCAATTCTTATGTACGCGGTTCTTATGTGGGCATCCGCGACGAATTGTCACTCTTATACATGAAATGGGAAGATAATCAGAGAACGCCCAAAATAAAATGGCAACAGAGATAGAACACCTCAACCAAAGAACGGTGGACATATACATTTAACCCCAATGACTAAATACGGTGAAGTAAACTATTACTTTATACAATTCCTGTCGGGGCATGGATACTTCCGCGAAGCATGGGAGACTGCAAAGGGAATCATAACAAGCATGATACAGGAGCTACGACGAGAGGAACGAGCAACGAGAAACCAGGAAGAAAGAGACTCTGGCATGAAATACATGCCGTCAAACCTGCCTCTGCGAAAAAGAAAACCTCGGACACAATCCGGTCAATTGTGGTACTAATCAGTAAACCCTCCTATGGTGTAGTGGTTAAAGGAAATTGTATTGTTCCGGTCTCTTTTATACTCAGAATGCTGTGGGTTGTCATTTCCCGGCCGAACGTGAATCACATCGGATTATGAGTAGGCAGACTACCCACTATACCAAAGCCCAACCACAGGTCTGCGATATGTCCTACCTTAATTGAGAAGAGTATTTTTCTTTTTCTCATATCAAACTAACTAGTTTACCTTAGGTTAGGTTAGGTTAGGTTGGCTGTCCGCACGAGAGTGCAGACACATTTAGACCATTGAAGGTCCTTTGTGATACCATGGATCAACCATTAGGCCACTCAGGACTAACAAAACTAACCGGAGCTTCTGATAAAGCGATGGATACACATGACGTCTAAGGACGCCAGATCGCCGAGGTCTTTAAGGAAGGGGGACCCTAGATGGAGCATTATTTTATGCGATAGGGCTGGACAAGTGCATATGAGGTGAAGGATGGTTTTCACCTCCTTTCCCCCCTACAGCTTCTGCAGAAGTCGTTGGAGTTTACGTTACATTTTCAACTTATAATAGTAAGTAGACTTTTGATTATCACGTGCAATACATACTTCCACTTACAGTTTTTCATCAAAAACGATTGGAAGTATTGTATATAATTACCATCTACTTTTTGAAGATAAAATCAAAGAGCCTCGGTAAATACCGAGCAAACAGTGCATCTAAACAAAATGTGCTAACTATCTACTGATGAGCAAAAACCACGACATCAGGCGAAACGCATGTTTTTAGTATATGCCACAAATTCATATGTTGGTAGTTTCATCACTTTCTTCACCCTCCATACTCGCAAGTGATCTAGTACTTTTCTTATTCATTATTCAAATTCTTTCTCTTCTTTTGCAATCACAAGGACACTACCCAAGATTTTACTTTATTTTATCTCGACATGAAGTTACGAGTATATTGGTGTCGGATAAATGGAACACTGCTATGATTCACAAAATTCAATTCACAATTCCTATGATTCATATATTCACACATTTTAAACAACTCTGCCGAGCTGTAATACGATGTTGTTAACTTAGTTTTCACCATAAAAAGTCACTATATATTTTTAGCCCAATCCCTTTATTAAGTTAAATGTATTTCCACCACACAGACTACTACAAACCACTCAAACATCGCTCCTACCCATTTATAATAAGATCTAATGAACTAAATCCCCATTTTAGGATATACATGAATATCCATACACACCTCATGGCATGAATGTACATACATATGCACACACATAACATTATGATCCACCAGAAGTACTTTATTTCTTTTAGAACTTCACCTTATCCTTTGCCCTAACCCGACCACTGGAATTCACTTAAGAAATTATCTTCTCTAAGCCAAGGAAAACTTCACCATATCCCAATTAAAAAGTTTCCCAATATAAAATTTCATTTCATCCTCGGCGACACACCACGTATGAAACAGCACTTACATCCTGATGGTGTCATCTATCCCTTGGCAGATCGGCGCAAAAAACTTCTACCACACTATCACCCACCCAAAACGAAAGTGAAACTCTGTTCCATACTTTCGCACCCCATTATGGGAAAACTCATACACACTTGTCGTATGCATGTATGTCGTTAACTGGCAAAGCAGCGAAAAAGGATACCAAAATACTTTGAGGTAATGAGCAGACTTACATGTAACAAAACGTGTATACCGAAAGGACCTCCAACAAAACGAAAAAAAGGTCTACTGTGACGGGGTACATAAAAGCGATTTCACTCCCTTCGCCCATTTAGTGTGAGCTGAATGAAAATGCAGAGAATTGTGTATCCTTAAAGCTAAGGATACACAAAGAGTGTTGTAAGCTATGGGGCTTAGCGAAGATTCCGGCCAATATTGGCCTCGTTATACGCCCGAACCTGGTGGGCACTCACACCATCTCATCTCCCAATCGATATATACCGAAACAAATGCAGGGGAAACCGCATGTTATTATAATTCTGTGCGGTAGTTTTGCACGTTTTCATTTCCCATTGCTGTGGGGGGCCGGTCGCCCGGCTATGGAAAATTGGTCGATGTCGAATTAAATGATTAAACGGGCAGGTCGGGTCGAGGTAAAATTAAAAGCGCCACGTGCCGTTCTGAATGGAAATACGCTGTTCGTTCTGTTCATTGTTAGGAAATGATAAAGAAACGAAGGTGTACTCATCTACATACATATTTACACATGCCCCAGCGGCACTGCGGGAGAGTTTTCAATTATTTTTCCATCCTCTAATTTTTCATTTCAATTTTCACATTTGAATATAACCCAAAGGGACGAGACCTGAAGGGCTCCCTTTGAACTGACGAAGTGGCAGAACATTATGTACTCCATAATACGAAGCGATGTAACATATTTAGTTATTTATAGGTGGGAAGATTAAAATCTATACAAATGCAAAAGGTAATCAGTCCTTTGAAGGGTGCTTCTAATCGCTTGATGACCCGTATTGGAATTCAAGCGAGAAACCCAAACAAGCTGAAAATTATAAATAGTGTAGCAAAGTTATAATTAAAATCATACTTAAGTGGAATTAAATGGAGCAGGTGAATTAAAGAAAAATATGAGGTTAAACTAATACCATATCGGCATGTATTAGGTAGGGAATTGCTTTCTTCAATGAATTGCGATTGTCCTTGGCAGGTTCTAGGGTAAAGTTGGTTATTAAAGGTACAATTGGACCAGCAATTCCTCAGGGTTATTAGAAGTGATTGCGGAAGTCACTTTTCTAAGTGTCACACCTAGGTAGCCATTTACATGGAAGCTCTTCTGGTATAAGCAGTATAAGCACATTCCTTGGGCTATATTTTGGGCCCGATTTTTGTTGTTCATCGAAGATGTGGGGGACAGTCTCCGAAGGGGTGTTAAATATGGTGAGGTATAAATTAAAGACTTTATGCACTTTAGAGACTTTAACACTACAACTTCAAATCAACAAATTAAAGTAGTATTGTACAGTAAAATGCTGCTAAATCTAAGATAATGATATTCAGATCTTAAAATCGGGCCTTCCTAAAAATTTCCTGAAAATTATCAAGGTTAATGTAAGCTACATTGTAAAGGTAATGCATTTTAAAGCTTCTTAATATAACTCTTCGATCTACTTGAACGAACAAAATGTGTCGCAACAGTTTCTATGACTACATGTCAGCCACAGATAACATATATTTTATCAGAAATGCGTAGAACACACAAGAGAATCTTCATCTCCGCTAATAAGGCTCCTTGTAGTGGATGAGATCTTGGTAATACTGAAGGAAAACGGCTTCAACGCGATGGCCTATGCCGACCATGTGGTTATCCTGGTTTCGGGCAAATTTCCTCCTGTCCTAAGTGAAAGGCTCAACTTCGCACTACAACTAGTGAATAACTGGGTCAGCAGTAAAGGGCTGGGATTGAACCCTTCAAAGAAGGAGGTAGTTCAGAAATCAATTCCTACCTTCAGACCCCCACATATCGGTAGTATTGAATTAAGTATCTCAAGTTCAGCTCGATACCTGGGCGTAATTCTGGATTCCAAACTAAACTGGAAGGAAAATATTGCCGAACGCATCAAAAGTGCTGTGGTGTAGTGGATATACTCGGTGGTGGTAGGGTCCATTCTCACATATGGTTCACTAGTATGGTAGATGCTACTTGAGAAACAGTACCAGCTTTCAAACCTCACCAAAATCCAGAGAGCAGCCTGCATCGGAGTCATGGGATCAATGAGGACACCAACAGCGGCAATGAAAACCATGCTTAGTTTCATTCCGCATTATATATACTGTAGCAGTCTGGCGGCCAAAACTGCTGTAAGACTGAGAGAATGCCGATTGTGGTCATCGACCCTTACGGATATGCCTCCATTTTGTCCCGATGGAGGACTACCAGTAAATTGACGGAAACTGATTACATGAACCCGATGTTAGCATTTGAAAGGAGAATTCCTGACGGAATGTACTGGAAGAACCCAAGAACAATGAAGAAAAAGGAGCTGATATTCTATACGGACGGTTCTAATATGGCCGTTGGCACAAGAGCCGGAGTTTATTGGGAAGTCCTAAGAATAAACCACTCCTTTAGAATAAGCGACGACTGCAGCATCTTTCAGGCCGAAGTCACAGACATCATACAGGCTGCTGAAACTATACGCGAAAGTAATATCGTTGGTAAAACGATCACTGTCTATATAGACAGCCAGGAAGCCGTTAAGGATCTGGGCTCTGCTGTAATTAGGTCGAGGCTGTGAGGACCTGCAAATCACTCTTAAACGAGTTATCTAGAGCCAATGCGGTCACCCTCTGCTGGGTACCAGGGCATATGGATATCGAAGGAAACGAAAGGGCGGACGAACTTGCTAGGAAAGGGTCGGCGCCGCACTTATCGCGGGCCCTCCCTTTTGTAGTAACCCCAATCAGATCCTTACAGAAGAAGATAGAAGATGAGGCCACCGGTCGAGCAAATGGACGCCGGGTTCATCGGGAAATATGTGCAATGGCCTAGGCGCTATGGCCGGTCTTCAGCAAGAGAAATCAACCTCTCTGGTAAAACTGAGTCGTTTTAACGCATGGGTCGTTATAAATAATTAAATATTTGGCGCAACAGCTCTTTAAGTGCCAGGGCCTAGCTTCTCGCAACCATTCATGTTGTGTGCGTTATATTTTTCACACGAATTGAAGGGACTTACAGTTTAGTGCCGTATCCGAACGGCGATTTGAAAAGCTTTTTCGTGACAACAATACTCTCGGATGTTTGTCAGACGCTCGCGAGAGGTGGTACGGTGAAAAAACTTTGTGGTGTTTTCTGGGTCGTTTCCGGCATAATTACTGATCATTGTTCACGCGGAGCGACTCAGTGTACTGCATAGTGCCTATTGCAGAAGTTGCAGGGACGAAGAAGAAATTGAATCTGCTCGTCATCTGCTGTGTGATTGTCCTGCCCTAAGGCCGGTCTGAATTAAGAACTTGTTCAAAATCAACTTTGCAGGAAAACGCTCAAGGAAGTTATAGTTCAAAATAAGATTGTACGTAGGGACTAACAAAAGTTAGCTTAGTTGATTGAATAACAAAACACAAAAACAATTTTAGCTTTAGATATTTAATCTCCATCTTTTTTTTAATTTCTCCACATAATTCCCATTTACAAAATACAAATATTTGGCGCAACAGCTCTTTAAAGTGCCAGGGCCTAGCTTCTCGCAACTACTCATGTTGTCTGCGTTATATTTTTCACACGAATGGAAGGGGCCTACAGTTTAATGTCGAATCAGAACGGCGATTTGAGAAGCTTTTTCGTGACAACAATACTCTCGGATGTTTGTCAGACGCTCGAGAGAGGTGGGACCGTGAAAAAACTTTTTTGTATTTTCTGGGATTCGAACTTCGAACCTCATGCTTAGTGATCCGACACACTAACCGTAATTCCCATTTATCTAATACATTTCTTCAGCAGATAGATCCATCTTTCAAAACAGCTTTCAAAATCCTCTTTTTGGAACTTTTCGAATTCGACATTGACTGCATTAATAATCTCCTCATTAGATGTAAAGATTTTTCCCCTAAAATTTTTTTTATTTTCGGAAACAGCCAAAAGTCACACGGCGCTAGATCCGAAGAATAAGGTGCTAGGCGAATTTCATTGATGCCCGAGAGCGCAAGAAAGTTGTTGGTTTTTTCAGCAGTGTGCGCAGGCGCATTGTCGTGGTGTAAGAGCGGCACAGCTCCTCTTTTTGTCAGTGTCCTATTAAATTTTGGAAAACTTGTTGTAAGCGATTTTCAGTACAGCAATTAGCAGTGACTGTATGATCAGTTTAAAGCGGGATGACGCCGACCATTTTCGCCCTGGTGAAGTACATCGATATCATAAGCTTTGTCGATTTGCACCTTTTGGGTGCAATACAGTCCATACCATGGACTGTTGTTTGGTTTCCGGGTCGTACCTGTAAAACCAAGACTCATCACCTGTAATGATTTTATTGAAGCAGCTTGACTCTCCATTTTCAAACTTATCCAGGAAATATTGAGCAAAACGGACACGAGCCTCTTTTTGCTGTCTATTCAACATTTTTGGAACCCACTGAGCGACTTCTTCGAATATTTCAGATGATAATTTAAAATTCGTGATACAGCCATGGCATTCAAGCTCAGTTCATCCGCTATCATCTCCTGTGTCATCCTAGCATTTTCGTCAATTTTACCCTTCACCAGGGCCACATTTGTATGGTTGGTCGGGGATTTGGGCGAGATTCGTCCTCCACAGAAAAATGGGCAGTCTGAAATCTTCGAAACCAATTTGAAATAGTAACAAGAGATAGTGTATTTATTCCGTATGCATTTAGGCATTCGTGCAGAATTTTGACTGGCGCGAGTTGACGTCGAAATCCGAAGAGAATGGTAAAACGAATTTTTTCCTATGTTGGCGGTGGAACTTCAACCGAGCTTACGTCACTAATTCTTCTCTTTCTCGTCTCCATTTTTACCTATTGTTCTGAAATTTGGAAATAAATGCGAGTATTGTTAGATACAGAAATGCATCTTTTTTTTTTTTTTTTTTCAAAAACTACTAAATTGACACCAACTAAGCGAACTTTTGTTAGTGCCTTCCTATATGAAAAAGGTTTTTATGGACATTTCTTGTAACATGAATTGTTTTTAATATGGCGTTATTAGAAATATATAATTTTTCCACAACGGTGCAAATTAAAAACTTGTTCACTCTAACAGGTTATTCATTTTAATGCAATCAAACTTTTGGGAGCACATATGGGGTCTAATAGAAATAAGAAAAAAAGCCCATTTCAGTTTATGGAACGAAAAGTTTATACTTCATAACTTATTTATTAACAGCGGGGGTAGCGATGGTGTAGTGGTAACGTCATTGATTGATACACTAATGGCTTATGGTTCAAATCCTGATGTCAGCAAGCAGTTGTTTAATTATTTTTCATGAAATATATATAAAGAGTCCGTTCGAACAATTGCGAATGTTTGTGTCAACAGTACTGCGAAGGCATAACACTGGCAGTATATTGGTCACATAGCTGGACAAATTTTTCGCTTTGTTGGATGACTGATATGCCTATGACATCATGCGGTCGAAAAAAAATAAATAAGATATTGTGAATCAGAAGCAAGGACAAACTACCGATCCAATACATCTCCGGAATTTTTTTGAAACGTAAAATCTAATTTTCATTCCACTACACAAGTCTTTCTTTCTCTGTCTATCCCTTTCAACGCCCGCAGTGTGCGTTTCAAGGGCTTTTATAACCTCTTGAGTGCACGCAAATTATAAAAAAAAATTGAAGTTACAAGCCTTTGCCGGATGTAGGCATTTCGGATTTTCTCATACATTTTTTTAGGATGGAAGTCTCAAATTTATTTATTTGTCTAGATTTAGATACAAATCTACTCCGAAAGGAGGAAATTCGTAGTACAACTCGGTTTTCTTTCTTTCTTTATTTCATCTAACAGAGTATAATAATTTCTTGCACACTATATAACAAAATTAAGAAGTATTTTGGATACAAAACAAACATTCATAAAATAAATTCATACAATTTTTTATTTTAAATAAATAAGAAAGGAAACTTAACAATCAAACATTATCAGATAAGATTAATAGTAGATTATTTTTAAATTTAAGTCTGGAACAATTTAGAAAAATATCTATTGATGCTAATATAGAGTTAACTTCAGTGATGCAACGAGCAAGTGGCTCATTTTGACCGTAATTAGTCCGGTGTATACTTTCACGGAAGTGGAACTGTGCGCGTAGCATTCGAGAAGGAGAATAAAAATCAAGCATAGATAGCAAGGTAGGACACTGAATTTGATAATGAATTAAATCTCTGACCAGCATAACGCAAAAATATTTACGACGACATTCTAAAGTATTTAAGTTAAATAACAATAATCTGGCGTTTCGATACGCCAATTTAGTTTGAAAAATAAAAATCTGGTAAAACGTCTCTGTACTCTTTCAATTCGATAGGAGTGCAAATTTAAAGAAGGGTTCCAAATAATACTGCAATACTCCAAGTGGGGTCTAACTAAAGAAATGAAAAGAGTTTTCAGTGTGTAGGGATCAGTAAAATCTCTTGAGTTACGTTTAAGGTAACCTAGCAGAGAATTAGCCTTACAGACAATATAGTCAATGTGTTCACTGAAAGTTAGGCGAGGATCAAGCAAAATACCCAGGTTCTTTTTTGAGGTCACTCTATCAACTGGACTGTTTTAATGTAATAACAATGCAAAATGGAAGTAAAAGACCTAGAAAGTGAGAAGCATTGACACTTCGAAGTATTCAGGGGCAAATGTTAGCAACACACCATTCGCCCACTGCATTAATGTCTTCCTGCAAAAGATTACAATCGTTTTTAGTTTTAATTGCACGAAATATCTTTAGATCATCAGCAAACAAAAGACATTCAGAATGCTTGATGACGTCCGGAAGATCATTAATAAAAAGGAGGAATAACAACGGGCCAAGGTGGCTACCTTGTGGGACGCCCGAAGTTACGTTAATAGGTTTAGACAGAGTGTCATTAATTTTCACAAATTGGATCCGATTACTCAAATAAGACTCAATCCAATCAAGTAAATTTGAGTGGAAACCCAAACAGGAAAGTTTCCTTATTAATGTTTTGTGGCTAACCCTATCGAATGCTTTTGCAAAATCAGTGAAAACCACATCAGTTTGCAGGCCGATCTCGAAGTTTTTTTTATAAAAAAATTGCAGAAAATCGACAAGTTTGTACATGTAGATCTGCCCTGAATAAACCCATGCTGTTGAACAGAAATAAAATTCTTTACTAAGGAAGAAATCTTGTTCGTAATTAACTTTTCAAATAGTTTCGGAATGGAAGGGATCTTGCAAATAGGACGGTAATTGCTAACGTTTTGTTTAGGACCGGATTTATGGATCGGCACAATGTGAGATATTTTCCAAATATCTTAGAAACTTCCAGACGCGATTGATTTTGATAGGATAAGATGAAGTCGGAAAGATAAAGAAGTTGCACAGTTCATAAGTAAGATAGGAGAAATACCATCAGGACCTTCACTTTTTACACCCTTAAGGTCAACAAGAGCTTTTTCAATATCTAGTCTATCAAAATGCAAATCACCAAGGTTTATCATAGATTCCAAATTCGAAAAAGAATCAACTCCATCATAATTACTATAAACTGAAGTAAAGTAGTCAGCAAAGTAATCACAAATCGCCTTAGTATCATTAGATGAAGAGTCATTAAAATACATAAGATTTGGTAACCCATTAGTATTTCTTTTGGAATTTATGAAGTTCCAGAAAAATCTGCTATTCGATTTTAATTTATTTTCACACGATAATATGTAACCTCTGTACAAAAATTTTTCCAAGATTTCAACATTTTTTTACCTTGAACGATAAATTTTTAAGTCTTCATTCATAATTTCCTATTTTACCGAGGTATAATAATGGAAAGAATAGTATTTTAAATGATTTACACTTACTTGTACATATTAAAGTATATGCATAGAATAATAGAATACAACATTTTTCAATCGATTTTGAGAATGAACATTTTTATTTACTTCAATTATGCCCCGTTTGGTGCATATTAGAAATTACGTGAACATATCTGTGGCATAACAAGGCATAACAGTATAAGTGTCTTTTCACATTTCAGAAAACGTATGTAAAGATGTCCTTATGGTCTCATTTCCGTGCCCTTAACTCAGTAACCACTGCAGATAATGAATTCCACACATATCGGTATACTATTTCAGCGTTATAGGTTAGCCTTTACTGAGAGAAGATTAATAAAAAATAATTAAAAATGTAGTATCATAAGAAAAATAATAGTAGACTCTCGTTCTTAGGGCAGATACGAACAGATCTGCGGCCAACTTCAAGTTGATTCCATCGAGACTTGTTTCTCTCGAGAGTTTTGTTCGCTTAAAGGAAAACGAGAGAAGCTTGTCTAGACAGGAGAATGGTGAAATAGTTCTGTCAGTTTGGATATATTATAGAAACGGAATCATTAGGTTGTGTTTAATAAACTAGTTATTCAAATTTCAAAAAGAGCGTTTTATACTAAAAACACAAAAAATATTTTAATTTTGGCATAAGTTTACTTATACTGTTAAGCCTTGTGACCACAGATATAGTATACTATAATATCACATCTGCTCTGGAATCGTATTACTGGTTTTGGTCAAATTAGAACGGTAATGTAGAAACTGAATTCAAATACCACACTACACAGAATAACTTTTGTTTCTAAGTACTTGACGACTTTAAGGAGTCCTAGACTAGGAATAATAAGAGCACTGTGGTGCATGTCTTAAATCCGCTTTAAAATGAGGAATGTACAAAATATCTGACAGTCAAACCATGTGCAGCTGTGCTCTACATGTATGGATCTGTTCATAAATTAAGAATACGAATTCAATCATCAAATACCAAGATTTCTATAAAAATTACTCCATCGTTATACCCAAAAACAGGAAGTCTATTGCTCCACACTGATGACTCCAAAATGGATATAGGACTTGAAGCAAGACTTTCTTGTTTATTTACGACATTTAAAATTTCCCGAAGGAGTACAGTATTTTTAGAGTTTAGACATTTTAATCTTGTCAACAGCTTCGCAACTATCAAGGAAGTAAGGCCAAAAGATCAAAGACAATTTTTAACTGTTGTCAAACCCTGAACATACTATTCAACTTCCATTCTCCTGGATTTCAGGACATTGTGATGTACATAGTGTAGCATCCACAGAAAGTACTTTTTGCGTTGCAGTACCAACGAGTTTGGTGTGGCAACACTGCCGTCTGTCAAAACTGCCATCATCAGTTTGTCCCACGTTTTACATTCCACTGTTCACCCCTAGTGACGTGTAGCATGTTCGAAAGTGTTCTGGGGATTCTTGTATTTGGTATAAATAGGTGAAAATCGCGATAAACAAGTGCGATCACTGTGAGAGTTAATTATTTGAAAATTGCTGTTGAGAATAAACGATGTGGGCACCGTGGCGTAAGTGGTTAGTGTGTCGGATCACTACGCATGAGGTTCCAAGTTCGAATCCCAGAAAATACCAAAAAGTTTTTTCACGGCCCCACCTCTCGCGAGCGTCTGACAAACATCCGAGAGTATTGTTGTCACGAAAAAGCTTCTCAAATCGCCGTTCGGATTCGGCATTAAACTGTAGGTCCCTTCCATTCGTGTGAAAAATATAACGCACACAACATGAGTTGTCGCGACAAGCTAGGCCCTGGCACTTTAAAGAGCTGTTGCGCCAAATATTTGTATTTGTAATAAACGATATTGTGATTAAAAGCGAATTTGCAGAGACTGTTTAAGTTGAGATTAATAAAGAAATAATAGAATAGTTGCTAATAAATAAACAGCTTAAGGAAACAAAAGACGGTTCTATTTTTACGAACCCCAGCAAGAATATTATAATAGGATGTATTGAGATTACATATGATGATAGGTTGAAATATTTTCAGTATAAATCACTCCGACTGGGAAATGCTGATTGTATCTTCGATTTTGGGACTAGTTTTTAAATTTGTTCTGCCCTGTGTCATTGCTTTTCCATTGGGATGCTTTCCTCATCCACAACCATCAGTTTTATTGCTATGTCTTACCCATAAATGTTCAAAGGGAGCCGCATGTCGTTCTCTGAATCTATTGCTGTCTGCCAGACTGAGATTCTGTACATGAGTATGGGTCTTATTACCAACTATAGGTATATAGAAAAGATATTATCTATAGCCCTAAAGACGTAGCATCCTTCCTGATACGTTCATGTGAATTCATTTTTTAGTACACCTTCCTGACCAATAGGAAACCTACTTATGTACAATATATATTTACAGTGGTCCGTGAAACTAAGCTGTGTTCCCCTCCTTTCTGGTGGTTTGATCTGTGGAATTTTTTGCATCTCCGTGAAAAGCACAAATTCCACCAACTATATTGACTGAGAGTTTAAGGGTGTTTGAAACAAAGTGTTGATTGCCATGAAAGGATCAGTATTAGGTATCGAATATGTTCACATATTAGGCCCCATGACCTAACCTAACCTAATTATTGACTTCTGACAGCTGGATTTAGTCTGAAGAGAGCTGTCTCCTTTTTTATCAACAGCGATAGGAAATAAAAAAACGCGGACTTTCTCAGTAAGCTCATGAGATACTCGTCCTCTGATATATGTATCTGGTAGCACAAGCCCAAAAGTAGCAATTTCGTCTGGTGAAGTAGAAGCCTGATTGGTGAATTTGATGAATTTATTGAGTGAGATCCGCTACCCAGGGCCTCTCGATATATGTAACTGTAAATAAAGGGGATTGGATTGGAAAAATTAAGAATGTAAATATAAAATATATGTACATCATCTGCCTTTTGATCCCAATGAACCGGAGACCTATAAATCCAAAGAATACCTCAGGTGTTGCTTGTGCAAAATCATCATTTGGTGTATATACTTTCAAATGAAAAATAATCGATGTATGAGAACGAGATACCGAAGAACAACCAATTCGAATAAAAACGAAACTCATTTGAACTCTGGAACTTCTTGAAATGACTACGAGTAAGCAAGGGAAAATAACTTTCGTCAAAGAAAAATCGCTTCTTTGCTGGAACGATCCCTTGGGGGATAGATACTTGCCTTTTTTTTCGCAAGCTTGAGTGATTTGGAGTTAATTGGAATTTCACCCAAAGCCCTTATCAGGGAACAGAGAAAAAGTGGAAACTTTCATTTGTTTTTTCCTTGCATAATATTTTATCTCCCATTTGGGATCGAAACATTTACACATTTCAATTTAAATTAAAAGAATCCTTCTTAAACTTCTGATGTGACCATATATCTGTAAATAATGCCTAGGAGGACAAAGTTCTTAGCACACGCAATAACTCACCGCCTACGCACGCGATAATTTTAAGCTTCGCAGTACACGCAAGATAAGATTCTTATCTTGAAACTGGAATTACATATATCCTTTAGTACTCGTACAACTCTAATTCCGAATGGCAATGGCGTAGAAAAATATGTGCTTATCCTCAAGGGTGTGGTGCGTGTGCCCGCACCCTGTATTAGGGCAAATCAACGGGAAGAATTTAAATGCCAATATATCCGAGCTGCTTAAGACTACCAGAACGACACACCAGCACCAACAAGCAGCCAGTATTTCATTGTTCTTGAAGACCAAAAGGAATGCGCTGCCTTTTCTTATTTTTTAACGATGGGGGTGAGTTGCACGTCGCTACCAATTCCCACTGTCTAATGATCTGAGGGATGAATGAATTGAGCCGTAAATCCTTTCCGGGATTTATCTTGACAAGAAAGTTTTCGCTTTGGTTTGGTTTTGGTCTTGTGCATGTCGTGTAAGAATTTCAAGGAGAATTACCCTAAGATGTCGAAACGTATGTCGCATATCAATTGACTCTTAATAAGGATTTCGAATTGCAATTGGAATTGTCCTTGTTCAGTTTGTTTACCATTTCCCTTTGTTGTATTGATTGATTAGTCTTTTAACAAGGGGCTTCGAAAGATTTTGATTTGTTAATTAAATATTTGCATGACGATGACTAGTTTGGCAAATAAAATTTCTGGAGTAGAGGTGGGTTGTATGGGCGTCAAGAAAGATTAGATAGAACTTGGGGTATTCTTAGAAAGGTATATTTCTATCTCGATGTGTGGTTGACGCTAAAAACGGCATTTTTTTTTTAATCTGAATAAGAATAATTAATTTTTACTCTCCCGAGATTGCTGAATTAGAGAAACTCCCGGATGACCACAATGCCTTTCAAAATACAGCATTCTAAACTGATAGTCAAGCAGAAATCAGGGTTAAAAAGCTAAAGTTATGCGATCAGTTTAAATGTAAAGTCATTCGTACATCCAGTGGTATTGATATTGAATATATCTTTGTTCAAGTAAGTTTTGGCTCTGAAGTATGTCTTGTTGGAGTTGTTTATAGGTCTAGTGGAGATCTTTCTATTCTTGATGATGTTTTAAGTACTATATCAGTCAACTACAGTAATATAATTATTGTCGGTGACTTCAATTTGAATCTACTTGTGGATCCTATTCGAGAAAGAGTGCTATCATTTTTCGAGCAATATGGGTTGTTCGTAGAAACAAATAATGCGGAAACACCTTACGATGTGCATCATGGATCTACTTCCCTCTTGGATATTTTTGTGACCAGTTGTCCTGCGAAAATTCTGTTATCTAACCAATTCTGGATAAGTAATATTTCCAAGCATGCCTTTATATTTAAAGCATTTGATTTTCATGTGGAGTTGGTTAAACCAGTATATGTTTACAGGGATTATAGATCTCTGGATCTTGGGGCTTTATTTAGAGATTGCAATAGAGTTGACCTATCGCTCCTTTATTGCACAAATGATGTCAACATTCAAGTTAACTACTTGACTTTTATTGTTTTATCTTTATTTGATCGACATGTTCCTTTAAAAACAGCTACCCAGCGTAACTCTAATCGATCCTGGTATAATATTGATGTAATTAATGCTAAGACCTTGAGGGATCTTGCATTTATTGCCTATTAGAGGCCTGCATGAATGCATTCATTTGCTCTCTCTTAATGGGTACACTAGTTCAGTGTACTCTATTCATTGCAATAATAGACAGAAGTGTACAGCAAAATTGAGTACCACATCGCGAGAGACAGTTACTGTGCAATACCCGATCGCCTGATAGCAAATGAGTGCACTGTTTTTTTTTGCTCCCACGACTGGGTGCTTGAATTGGCTTGTTGTGGTCAAACAAGTGCAATGATAGCTGTAAAAAATACACTGGGTATACTGGGTACACTGAGTGAAGTGAGTGCAGTATATAAAGCAATTGCATGCACAGTCTGTTTGGTTTCTAGCTTTGGTGATAAAGGTTGGTTAGGTGCAGGTACTATCAATTGTAGTGAAAATAAATCTGATATAAAAGCAGCTATCAAATTTAAAGTAAAAATAGAAAATGGAAACTAATGAAGTAAGTTTATTTATTTGTTTTAGGAATATAGTTTGTTTATGTTAACGTTTAATGTTTGTATGATTCAAATAATGCATCCGATGTATCAATGGCCAGTGTAAGCGGCATGTTGAATAATTCATCTATCAAGGCAAAAATTATCAGCGGCGAATTCAAAATCAATAATAAAATGGGCCGTAGCAAGGTATGGGATGTTTTTGGTACTATAAAAAATGAAAACGGTGATGAAATTCAGAATTTGGTGGCATGTAAAAATTGTGTTTCGGTATACAAATTTAATTGTAAAAGTACGTCAAACTTAGTAAAACACAAATGTTACTTTTTAAAAAAAATCAATACAGTTAAGACAACGGAAAAAACGGTAGTGGACTATGAAGACAAGAAAAAAAGTGTATTGTTGGTAACAGAATGGACAATAAAAAACTGTAGACCGTTTAATATTGTAAGTGATTGTGGTTTGAAAAATTTTGCTGACTTTTTATTGTCCATTGGTGCAAAATACGGCCAAAATGTTGATATTGACCAATTGTTACCCCACCCTACAACAGTTTCGCGCAACATTCAAAATTTATACAATAAGCATTTCAAAATTATAAAATCTGAGTTAATTAGTATTCAAAATGTTGGATATGGCTTAACTTCGGATATTTGGACAGACAATTTTTTAAGAACCGCATACATATCGTTAACGATTCATTACGTTAAAGAAGGCAAACTATTTTCCAGACTTCTGGGTTTGAAATCTATGAAGGGTGAATCATGCACAGGTGATCATTTTTAAAATTGTTTAATATGCAACCAAATTATTCATTGATATTTCAGGCCAAAATATACATTCAAAGATTACAACACTTTTAAGTGAATTCGGATGTAATTTGAATGATAAAGCCATTATGGTAACGGACAGGGGTTCAAATATGATTGCTGCCTTCCGTTCTTCTCAACATATTTATTGTATTATTCACTTATTACATAATGTTTTAGAAAAAAGTATCAAGGAAATACCTGAAATAAGTGAAATTTGTAATGTGTGTACTAGACTTGTTAAATATTTTAAAAAATCAGGTATTAATTGTTCTCTTCAAACCACTTTAAAAAGTTATGTCTGTACCAGATTTAACACTATTTATTATTTATTATTTTCTATAGAAAAAAACTGGGTCGAGATCACAAATATTTTAAGAGAAAAAAATGAATTACAAAAAATAAGTAACATTAATTTAAGTTATATTGGTGAATTAGTTACAATTCTAAGATCTTTTGAAGAATCTTCAAAGATTTTAGAGGGCCAAAAGTATCCAACTCTTCATTTAACAATCGTTCACATTCATCGATTAAAAAAAGTATGTACTGTCAATTTAGAAGATTTAAATATAATTACAAGTTTCAAAACCAAATTAAGTTCCTTTTTAGATTCCATTGTTTTACAAAATTTAACAAGTAATCATAAAATTGCTTTATTTCTTTTCCCCCCGACAAATAAGTTAATCCAATTTAATGAAGCCGAAAAAAATACTATTAAGGAAGAATGTAAGAATTTGATGCAAGGTTATGCAAATGATATTTCTGAAAACGAAGCTCAAGTCTTTGAACGGTTGTTAAATGAAGATCTGGAAATCATTATACCAGATGGTAACTCTTTGTTTGCAGACTTTGTTCAACCAATTGAAATCGTCAATTCTAATGACAAAGTCAATAACGAACTACTTGCTTATGAAAAAGTAAATGTTATTTTTTACGAAGAATTTAATGTTTTACAGTGGTGGCAATTGCACCAAGTTGAATTTCCCCTTTTGTATAAAGTCAGTTGTAAAGTATTAGCTACGCCTTCAAGTAGTGCTCCTTCTGAACGTATATTTTCTTCCGCTAGAAATCTAATTTCCGAAAAACGTTCTCTTCTTGGATCTGACCCAGTTTTGGTTAACCAAATTATGTTTTTAAACTCTAATTTAAATCAAATTGAAATTTGTAAAAGTCTAGAAGAACAGGTTTAAATAAAATTATTAAAATCGAGTGCATGAGTTTGGAATCGCTTAACAAGCTCGCCGTTGACGTGCCTTGCAACAGAAGTATATAGTCTCGACATTGGGTACACTGAGTATTTGGTGTACTCAGTGCACCCAGTTCAGTGTACACTATTTTTATGAATACCCGTTAATGAATACCCATTCTGTATGAGTACAGTGCACTGAGAGTTTTGTTGAAAATGGGTGCAAAACTCATACAGCAATTAAACATCAAGTGATTCATTCATTTTATTTTTCAAGATGTGGGTACAACGTATAGAGTACACGGAAAAATATTGAATGTCTTGAAGCTGGTTTCAAGACATTCATTGCAGATCTTTATTGCCTATCAGGAAGATAGGACTCATGCAAATTGGAAAATATATGCTAAATTTCGAAATAGAGTTACTAAGCTGATAAAGAAACAGAAACGTCAACTTGGAGTGAATGAATTCTCTAATATTAGAGATTCAAAAGATTTTTGGAAAAAGGCCAGAAACTTTGGTGTAGTCAATAAAAACAAAAAAAAATACTTACAATTGGTCAGCGGATGAATTCAATGAATATTTTGTTCAGCCACCGTCCAACATGATGGAAAGTTTTAATATTGAAGAAGTTAATGAAAGCGGATTCGTTTTTCGTAGTATTCCCTATTATGATTTCCTAACTGCTTTATTCTCTATTAAGACGAATTCCATCGGTCTTGACAAGCTTTCTTTAAAATTTATTAAAATTCTTTTGCCTGCATTTAGTAACCCATTTGTCCACATTATTAATACTGCGATAATGACTTCTTCTTTTCCTGAGGCCTGGAAAGAGACGAAAGTTATACCTATACCCAAGACTGGATCGTCTCCTGCAGTGCTTTCTGAATTTCGATCAATTTCTATTTTACCCATTCTTGAAAAATCAAATGATGGAATTTTTCAGTGTTAATAATCTATTCTACCGTTTTCAATCAGGCTTTCGCCGATATCACAGCACTACTTCAGCTATGATTGCTATTACTGATGAAATCCGCTTTAACATCGATAAAAAATGTGCTACCATTCTTTTGCTGCTTGATTTTACAAAGGCATTCGACACCATTCATCATGACATTCTATGTTCCAAACTTGTTTCTAATTTCCAATTTGCTCGAACCTCTTGCAGACTTATATGGTCCTACCTTAAGGGCAGACGCTAACAGGTAAACTTAGAGTCCTCGGTGTCTTCATTCTTAAATTTAGGTCAAGGTGTACCCCAGGGATCAGTTTTGGAACCTTTGCTTTTCAGCCTCTTTATTAACGACCTTCCATCTGCTGTTCCCAATTCTAATATTCACCTGCATGCTGATGATGCCCAAGTTGTTCATTATGTACCCCTGAAAGACATTGAAAGTTCCATTTGTGAGATTAATGCTAATTTAGATAACATATCTTTGTGGCCTACTTTGAACAACTTGAAGCTTAACCCTCTGAAATCTAAAGCCATTGCAATTTACAGACATTCTATTTCGTCTAATCTAGGCAGTCTATATCTCAATGGAGTTTTAATACCTTATTCTAAGTGCGTGGAAAGTCTTGGTTTTAAGATTCATGAGACTTTATCCTGGGAAGCACATATTAATGTTATTAATCGTAGAACGTATCTTTTTCTCCGAACCTTGAATTTAGTAAAACAATTTCTACCTGTAAATGTTCGTGCAAAGTTGGTTAGAAGCTTAATTATGCCTTTCTTCACATATGGATGTGAACTTTTTTCTGGCTGTTCCATCGGTGTCCGTAACAAGCTGCGTACAATTTTTAATAGTTGTATCCGATTTATTTACTCCCTCAAAAGATATAATCATGTCAGCCCTTTCCATCTAAAGTTTCTTGGCTGTTCTTTCAACAAGTTTCTTAACGTCAGAAATCTCATTTTTCTTTTCAAGGTTCTCAGTTCTCGAAAGCCTATGTATATTTTTTATCAGTTTCAATTTCTATCTTCTTTGCGTAGAAGAGGTTTACTTATACCACTTCATACATCTGCGATCACGGAGTTATCTTTTATTGTACGCCCATCCAAACTTTGGAATGCGCTGGGGACCCACGTTCGGCAGCTGGAGTCTATGGGTCTTGGTCAGTTTAAATATTTTATTATCCAGAGTAATAATATTGATTCTTAGAAGTCTTATAGAAGTCTGTGTGCGTGGAAAAAAAAAATTTGTTGTAGACTCTAGTATAATACTTTTATTCTTTTATTCGCTGTCATTCTTTTTATATTATCTCTGTTCAACCTTTGTATAAGGCATTTTTGTTCCTTTTGGTTGATTCAATTAATAAAAATAAAATAAAAAATAAAGTTACATAGGCAGATAGGCCTAGAAAATGTTCAGTTCATGTTTCAGAAATCAGAATAGAAAATACTTACGAAGTGAATCCCTACCATATACGGGGCGGGTACGACATACCTATTGAATTTGCTACATCCACACTGCATCTCCACTGCAACCGCAATGTAGCCGCACTGCATTTTTTTTTAATTTTAAAGATTGCAGATTGCAGACTAACTACAAAGCAAGTAAGCAAAACTGTGGAAGACCTACCCTTATCGTCAAGCTGAACCATCCACCATCTCCCATGGTGGATACTTTCATAAAAATTTCACCACCCTTCTAGTAGACCGTCCATACTTCTTAGAACGAAACTATCTTTAAGTTTAAATAAAAGTATATGGCTATGCTGAAAAAATTTAAAAGATTTTGTAGGAAACCTGCAGGTACGATATCTTCGTGAAAGAATGACGAACTTGAGTTTGATTAGCCCCACAACCAGTTATAAGAAGAAGAAAATAAATACTGTAAACAAAACCCTGAGTGGTTAGTGTGTCGGACCACTGCGCGTGAGATTCCATGTTCGAATCGCAGAAAACGCCAACAAGTTTTTTCACGGTTCCACCTCTTGCGATCGTCCGAGAGTTCTTTTTGTCGCGAGAAAGCTATTCAAAAACAAAAATGTCCTTCGGAAACTGCAGAAACTGTAGGTCCCTACCATTCGTGCGGAAAAATATAACGCACACAACACGAGTGGTTATGAGAAGCTAGGCCTAGGCACTTAATGAGCTGTTGTGCCAAATTTATATTATATTAAACAAAACTCTGACAAATTGGGTGTGCTATTTGTGTACATTTGTGATCGCTTTTAAAAACTTCCGACATCGTCCAATGCCTTTAGTAATACATATTGAGAATAAAAAGAAAGTTGAATATCGTTTTTCATTTACCTATGGTAAATCCCCAAAATTCTGTTGGAAAATGCGCCAACTCCAACACTACTTTTGATAACAGCTTACAGAAAATCCACTATCTCCAAAAACTCGTAATATTACCAAATCTACAGAACATAAATAAATAAGGGAACATGGCTCTCCCTTGATCGAAAAACTGTCAACCAAATCGATCATATTGTGATCGACACAAGCACTCTTCCAGTATTCTGGGTGTCCGGTCTTTCCGAGGAGCCAACGTGGACTCGGATCACTACCTAGTTGTAGCCAAGGCACGGATGCGGATATCCACAACGGAGCGAAATCAACGAAATACTGTGAGGGAATTTGACGTTGGGCGGCTACAATCGCAAGAGACCGCCAGAGCCTTTTCCGATCGAGTTTCTCTAATCTTAACCAAAGTCCTATGTCGCCAGCAGCAAATGCGGAAGACCAGTGGCAGCATTGCCAACAAGCCATCAGAGATGCCGCCTCTAATGTACTAGGTTTCTCTCGGCCACCACAACGAAACCCCTGGTTCGATGAGGAATGCCGGCAAGCACGTGCAGCAAAACAAGAGGCGTACAAAGCGGCGCTGCATAGAAGGACTAGAGATGCTTACGAGCTCTACGTGCGCAGGAGAAAAGAGAAACATCGACTTCTCAGAAAGAAGAAATAAGAGCATGAGAAGCGCTCGATCGAGGAGATTGAGAGACTTTATTGCAGGAATAATGTTCGAAAATTTTACCGAAAGGTAAAAAGAACATGCCAGGATTTCAAAGCCAGAACAGAAGCCTGCAGGGACGAAAATGGCAACATAGTAGTAGAATCGCAGTCGGTGCTGAGAATATGGAAGGCACACTTCGGCAGACTGTTAAACGGCGATGATGACCAATATTCCGCTGTCAGGCAGAATGAGCCATTCAACAGTGATGATGACAGTCAACCCGATCAGAATGAAGTGAGAATATCGATATCTTAACTCAAATTCAACAAAGCTGCTGGAGCCGACGGCCTTCCCGCTGAACTTTTTAAGGCAGGAGGAGATGAGTTGGTAAGGAGCATGCACCAGCTCATCTGTAAAATCTGGTCGGACGAAAGTATGCCCGGTGAACGGAAACTCAGCATCATTTGCCCGATCCTGAAGAAAGGAGACCCTCTGAACTGCGCCAACTACAGAGGTATAAGTCTCCTCAACATCGCATACAAGATCCTGTCTGCAGTATTATGTGAACGCCTAAAACCGATCGTCAACCACCTGATAGGTCCTTATCAATGCGGTTTCAGGCCTGGAAAATCCACCATTGACCCAATATTCACACTACGGCAGATCTTGAAAAAAAACCCATGAATATAAAATCGATACGCACCACCTCTTCATCGATTTCAAAGTTGCCTATGATAGCGTGTATAGAGACGAGTTATACAGAGCCATGTCTAGTCTTGGCATCCCTGTCAAGCTCGTCCGTTTTTGCAGAATGAGGAAGGAGAACTCTCGCTGCTCCATCAAAGTCGGTAAGAACATCATCGAACCGTTCGATGTCAGGAAGGGTCTTAGACAAGGTGATGCGCTATCATGCGATCTCTTTAACATAGTACTTGAGAGAATAGTACGTAACTCACAAGCCAACACCGGAGGTACAATCTTTTACAAGTCTGTACAACAACTCGCTTATGCCGATGATATTGACATAATCGGAAGAACTCAGCGGGCAGCCAATGGAGCACTTACGAGTATTGAGATCGAGGCAGCAAAGATGGGTCTAACGGTCAATGAAAGCAAAACATAATCTATGCTGTATACAAAAAAGGACACCCAACATCGGTGGGCGCCGTGGCGTAAGTGGTTAGTGTGCCGGATCACTACGCATGAGGTTCCAAGTTCCAATCCCAGAAAAGTTTTTTCACAGTCCCACCTCTCGCGAGCGTCTGACAAACATCCGAGTGTTGTGACGAAAAAGTTTCTCAAATCGCCGTTCGGATTCGGCACTAAACTGTAGGTCCCTTCCATTCGTGTGAAAAATATAACGCACACAACATGAGTGGTTGCGAGGTGCTAGGCCCTGGCACTTAAAGAGCTGTTGCGCCAAATATTTATTTTATTTATTAACATCGGTGTCTTGGACATAATGCCACAATAGACAGATATAATTTTGAGGTAGTAAAGGATTTTGTTTACCTAGGCTCTATGGTCAACTCCGTAAATAACATCAGTAGGAGATCACACGAAGAATTACTCTTGCCAATCGTTGTTTCTATGGGCTATGACGGCAATTGAGTAGCAAAGCTCTATCTCGAACTACTAAGGTAACTCTGTATAAGACACTAATTATCCCAGTCCTGCTGTATGGCGCGGAGGCATGGGCTTTTACAAAGCTGGATTAGGATGTCCTTGGTTATTTCGAGAGAAAAGTTCTTCAAGGGATCTTTGGTCCCGTCTGTATAGACGGTGAGTGGAGGAGAAGGTACAATGCTGAACTATAAGGTCTATATAAGGACATCGACCTAGCCAGAAGGGTTCACATACAGCGGCTTAGATGATTGGGTCATGTAGAGCGGATGGAGCCCAACGTTCCCGCCAAGAAAGTCTTCGAATCCATCCCGGTTGGACGGCGCAGTAGAGGACGACCTCGTGGTATGTGGCGCAAACAAGTGGAGGGGGACTTCAACCAACTTGGCGAGCGCAACTGGAGGCAGCTGACTCATAACCGTGCTGGCTGGAGAGATTGGTTGGTTGAAGCCCAGGTTCACCCCGGACCGTAGCGCTACCTAAGTAAGTAAGTTAGTGATTTAAAAAGCTTCATTAATTATTTGATGACGGTATTTTAATGCAGCTTTAAGATAGCTAGCCAGCACGCTACATTCCTCGCCATCTAGAGTTCTGATAAATTCAGCAATTGATAGCGCCTTCCAGTAAGCTCGTCTGATCTTTTCTAATATTGGGCAAGCTCCAATAGAATGGAAAACGTCTTCTTTTGTTCGAAGGTTGCATAGGCTGCATTCCTCATTCCCGTCGCTTGTTGAGGCTTGAAGTTCAGCCGAAGTAGTTCACCTCTCGCCTTAAAGATGTGGAACCGATTGTGGAAATAATTTTTCTCAACCAGATCATGGTTGAGTAAGGGATACGTACACCTGGTCTCACTTTGTTGCGCTTTCAATCTAAACTTCGCACGGGTAGACTCTTCAATATTGAATAGCAGCTCGTTCAGAGAACGTCGCCAAGATTCTGAATTATAGTTCGTTAGCTGAATATTATGTTCGCTGCTTAGCCTCGACCATTCGTTAAAGAATTGCAGCTTCCACTGTACCAAAGATTTTTCGACGATGTATGGAAGACGGTAGTTTGGGAGTTCCATTGCTTTCAGAATGTAGAGAAAATGCAATCTTAATATAAAGATGTAGAGAGGAGATAAACCAGTTTTAAGGTGCAACATGTATGTCGGTGTGTTTTGGGGTAATCTGAAGATTTTTTTGAAAAAAAATCTTTAAAGTTTTTCAACCTCTTCGTACTCTAATATACCCCAAACTTGTGCAGCATAGCACATGATTGACCTCATAGCCGCTTCGAAAACCTTAAATTTGCTGCTCGATGGAACGTTATTCCTACCAAGTTTTAGTTTTTCTCCCAGGTGGGCCTTGGTCTTTATTATAGCCTCTTGAGTGAGCGATAGCTCAGTATTATAAGCCTCGGTGCGACCACAGTCCATCAACTGATTCCCAATAACAATAATGAAAACCCAAATCAGCGTAAACACTTTCAATTAGACCCATGTCTGGGTTACTCGTGAAGGAAGACCTGCAGGTGGCATGCGTAAGTGGAAGGCATATGTATCTGTAATCGCGAACTAATGAAACTAGCTCCAGGTTGGAATAAACACCATATTCAACAGGAATAAATGGCGTTTTATTGATGTAAAGGGTGTCCCGACCCATATAATTCACCGGATTTAAATATTGTTTTATAGTTAACATTTTTTTTTTACGTTATCAACGTGGTATAAAGTCTTTCGAGAATATAGCCAGGGTGGGGGCAAGCGTCACCGAAAGACGGAGAGTCAATTCGTCACCGTTCTCAGCAATTCAAGGTGCTCTCTGCAACGCAATTGCAGTTTCATCCATACAGGACTTAACTTACTCAAGAGCTGAAGTCAACTGAACGTCGACAGTACGTTAGTTTGTTTTTACAGCTTGGAAAATTCTTGTCAGACTCATGAGAGATAGATGCATACTCTAACAGTTATTGCTTGGTGCGGTTTTTGGTTAAAAAAAAAAATAAAAATAAATATTTGGCGCAACAGCTCTTTAAGTGCCAGGGCCTAGCTTCTCGCAACCACTCATGTTGTGTGCATTATATTTTTCACACGAATGGAAGGGTTTTTGGTTATAGGACCATTTTTCCTTCGAAAATGAGGCCAGCAATGTGGTTACAGCCAATGGCATTAGGTATCGAAACATGCTGCGGGAGTGTTTTTTTTTTGCACCAATTGGAAGGTATGTACAGCGTGGTTCCAACAGGACGGTGCAACATTCTCGTATCATAGAACCGCAGAAATATTGACTTTATGTACTTACAGAGATGTTTCCACAGCGTAACCAACCGGAGAAAGGTCTGCAGAGGAACTCCCCAGAGTGTAGTTCTGTCTCCGCTAATAAGGCTCTGTGTAGTGGATGAGATGTAGGTAATACTGAAGGAAAACGGCTTCAACGCGATGGCTTATGTCAACCATTTTGTTAACCTGGTTTCGGCCAAATTTCCTCCAATCCTAAGTGAAAGGCTCAACTTCGCACAACAACTACTGGATAACTGGGTCAGCAGCAAAGGGCTGGGAGTGAACCCTTCAAAGACGGAGGTAGTTCTTTTCACGAAGAAGAGATCAATTCCTACCTTCAGACCCCCACATATCGGTGGTATTAAACTAAGTATCTTAAGTTCAGCTCGATACCTGGGCTTATTTCTGGATTCCAAAATAAACTGGAAGGAAAATATTGCCAAACGTATCAAAAAAGCAAGCGTAGCTTTCTATTCTTACAAAAAGGCATTCAGTAATACGTGGGGCTTCAAACCAGCTGTGGTTTACTGGGTAAACATGGCGGTAGTAAGGCCAATTTTCACACCTGGTTCACTAGTTTGGGGGATGGTACTTGAGAAGGAATACCAGCTTTCAAACCTCAATAAAATCCAGAGGGCAGATAGCATCGGAGTCATGGGATCAATGAGAACAACACCAATAACGGCAAATGGAAACCATGCTTAGTGTCATTTCGCATGATATATACTGTAGCAGTCTGGCGGCCAAAACTGGTGTAAGACTGAGAGAATGCCGATTGTGGTCATCGACCCTTACGGATATGCCTCCATTTGGTCCCGATGGGGGACTACCAGTAGATTGACGGAAACTGATTACATGAACCCGATGCTACCATTTGAAAGGAGAATTCCTGACAGAATGTACTGGAAGAACCCAAGAACCATGAAAACGACGGAGCTGACATTCTATACCGAAGGTTCTAATATGGACGTAGTCACAAGAGCCGGAGTTTATTGTGAAGTCCTAGGAATAAACCACTCCTTTAGAATAAGCGACGACTGCAGCATCTTTCAGGCCGAAGTCACAGACATCATACAGGCTGCTGAAACTATACGCGAAAGTAATATCGTTGGTAAAACGATCACTGTCTATATAGACAGCCAGGAAGCCGTTAATGATCTGGGCTCTGCTGTAATTAGGTCGAGGCTGTGAGGACCTGCAAATCACTTTTAAACGAGATATCTAGAGCCAATGCGCTCACCCTCTGCTGGGTACCAGGGCATATGGATATCGAAGGTAGTGAAAGGGCGAACAAACTTGCTAGGAGAGGGTCGGCACCGCACTTATCGCGGGCCCTCCTTTTTTTAGTAACTCCAATCAGTTCCTTACGGTAGAAAATAGAAGATGAGGCCACCGGTCGAGCAAACAGACGCTGGGTTCATCGGGAAACATGTGCATTGGCCTGGGCGCTATGGCCGGCCTTCAGCAAGAAGAAATCAATCTATCTGGTAAAACTGAGTCGTTCTAACGCACGGATTGTTTCCGGCATAATTACTGGTCATTGGGCCATTAGCGTTCACGCTGAGCGACTCGGTGTGCTGCATAACGGCTATTGCAGAAGTTGCAGCGACGAAGAAGAAATTGAATCTGCTCATCACCTGCTGTGTGATTGTCCTCCCCTATCCGTCAGAAAAATGAGGACTCTTTGTAGTTACTTCTTCTCGGAGCTGAAAGACTTAGGGAATGTAGAGCTGACGGGCCTTCTGAGATTCATATCACTATCTGTGTGGTTCTAACAGCGGACTATCTTTATAGCGTTTTCAGGGTTAAATAATCTGGTCACAATGGACTCGAACTGTTGGTCCAAGTGAGTAATAACTCTTTTTGTCACAAGGCACCCATATATCTAACCCAACCTTCCACAGCGTTTAATCTCAATTGGCCATCCACATTCCCTGCTACTTCTTTTTGTGGGGATATCTTAAATCCAAGGTCTATGCAAACAAGCTGAACACAACTACCGAACTGAAATATTAAATCTGGGGAATTATTGGTAATGTAATTGATAATTTTGTCAAAGAACCAGGTTCTACAACAGTTGTATGGGTAATCATTTGAACGAAATAAATTTTCATATTTAACTTCATAATATCTTCCTTAAAAATCTATAAAAATTATTTAATTTGAATGCAAAAAGTGTTGTTTTATTTTAAAATTCAATCCCACGTTCAATTTAGGACAGCCTTCATTTCACCTGATATTTAAACTAATTTCTAATCGTGTGCTATAATTTTCGTTCAACATTCCATCTGGAAAGAATTAGATGGTGTGTTGGGTGTTTTCGTTTTAATAATAACTCTCCGCAGATGTCTACAAGTCCCAAATATTCAAAAACCAACATGTTTGCTTTTAGACTCATAAAATTGTAATTTCAATTCAAATTAAATTCCAATTCACCTCATTTTTATGAATTTCATTTTTCAATTTCCTCCTCTTCGAAAACACACATCAACAATTCCATTTTGAATGATCAAATAGGATAATGCGCCAATTTTTGAATTACCCATACGTATGTACGCATACAAGTATATCTTTTATCCGACATTGGTCGTCCCTTTATGCCTTTTCTTTGACTGACATCAACACAAATTGTTGCCGACAATTCACAGCACATCCGTGCACACATCCAATTCAATACAATCAATCAAATGGAACAAAATTTAATAATGATTAATCGAATTCGACTTTGACTTCGACAACCTACTCTTGTTTTCCAGATAAATAATGCATATTTCCGACTCGAATAATAAGCTCAAATGAAAAAAAAAGAAGAAGAATAGAAGATCCTTTCTGTACTATTGAAGTGCACATATACAATATTTTCAAGCCCAGACAAACGCACAAAAGGCCATAGTCGTTACTTGGATGGTTCTGTAACCACTTCCACCCTCCTACTCGTTTGTGGATATGATAAAAGCGAATTTAACAATAATGTCAAATTTAATGCAATTTATTATCCTTTTTTCTATCTGCCCATCCCTTCCGTTTCATTCATCTAGACTGTCTTCCGATTCGGGGGGAATGAAGGACAATACAGCGGAGGTAATTTACAATAAAGTCACGTGGCCGCAATTTCAGAACGTCCGGCCGGTACACACCCTTCCTCTTCTCAAAAGATAGATAGAGGTTACCACCAAAGCAGATTCAAATTAAGTAATTAACATGGCGCTAGACAGAAAAAGGCCTTAATCGCAACGCTGATGCTGTTGTAGATAAGGTATCTAGATACATAATGCTAATGGCAATCTATCTAACCCTCTGAAACAAAAGAAGTTAAACAACGACATCGTGATGAATAAATTTTGCGGCATAGCACAGACTTTATGAAACAACTTTAAAGTTCGCTTAAAGGCAGCTCGGCTGTCTTGAACATGTTTAGCCGGGGAATTGAATTTTACGTGTACCTAGGTAACATTGGTGCTCCTTGGCATGCAGTGCTGGTACAGGATAAACGCAAAAGTTTGCCGATGGCGGTGAAAAGGAAATCTCAACGCAACGGTCCGTACCCGTTTCGGTTGCCTTGAAGCAAACACGGCATCATAGTAACACGAAGTTAAACGTGGAAATAGCGTTTGCAATTTTCCACCCCTTTTTTACACTTTTATTTAGGAGGGTTCAACTTTGTCTTGTGGCTTGCTCTTGGGCGTGGGAGGAGGGTTGGTCACGAGCAACTTTTTCTTTTTGATGTATCTTCATTTTGGGGAGCTTTTCTTGTTCGTTAGTTGGTTTTTTTTTGTGTGTGTGTGTTCTTTTTTTTTGGGGGGAATTTGGTTCTTGGTAGTCTAGCCTGCAGTGAGACCCCGGGGGATGAAACCCATTTTGCAAGTTGCCTTGCTATGAAATAATTTTCTGATTATTTATACTTTTACGTCTCGGTTTGTGGAGTATTCTGGTTGGGGTGGGTAGAGACGCTGCTGTTGTTTATTTTCCGTTAGGAAAATGAGTAAATTGTTCGTTCGTGGAAAGTTAAATGGCAACCGTTTGCGAGTTTTGGTAAAACTGTGTAGTTAATTATGAGTGCTGGAACTACATTTCTGCACAATAAGTTTATTTGAAAGAGATGGATGGTTAGTTCTGCACGACAAGTAGATAATTTAGGAGGTTAAAAAGAATAGGCAAGAAATACTCCAATGCATGCGTACTTAATACAGGTGTACTAATTGCTTCAGGTACATACTATATTGTAGTATAACAGATTCTAAAAGATTACCTTCTTATCCTAAATGATGTGAGATGTAGGAGGTTTGCGTATGTGGAATATTTCACTTTTCATTACCCGAAAATGTCCACATACACCCAATGATATTTTAGGATTGAGAGTGGCTGCTTAAATATCACTCTGACTACGAAAAATTTCAAGGACTCAAAATCAAAAAGGCTGTAGGTCGTACTGGATTCGTTAACAGAAACCGCTCCAACTTGCTAAGGTATAATCGACAGGCTTCCAGACGCTCGATTGCGCCAGCGATTTAGGAGGAACAGAATCAACTAACTTTAGAATAATGCGAAAAATTCAGGGTTCCGCTACATCTAATGTTCATCGATTTTAAAAAAGGTCTTCGATAGCTTGAATAAAGATGTTTTCTGGTTGGCTCTGAGCAGGAGAGGCATGCCAAGCAAACTTATAGCCATTATAAAGATGTTGGTAATAAGTGTCATGTTATGCACAATGGTAAGGTGTCAGACAGATGACTTTGAAGATGAAAGGGGGTACGTCAGGGGTACATCCTTTCACCACTGCTGGAATTAGTGATGATCAGCGAAGTACTTGGGATATTTCATCTAATGGTCCGTGGTAGGGTTGAAGATAAATACAGCGAAAATAAAAGCCTTGAGCGTTTCAAACTCACACGCTTCGCTTAACATTACCGGACAGCAGTTCGAGTAATTTGACAGCTTTCATAATCTAGGAAGCATGGTCTCTACCGTGGTTGACGGCACCGAACTGAATGCTGTAGGAAGATGCTATCAAAAATAGAGAAAATCAATGTTTTCAGCACAAGAACCAAGCTGCGAATATACCGCTCTAACGTCGGAAAGGGCCTGTCCACAAAGAAAGAAGTCCAAGAGGTCCCAACCTCCTTGGTGGAGCAAGGAAATCAACTCCAAGAAAAAACAGGTTAGGTATTTCTACAACAGGGCCAAAGAAATAGGGGACGGTACTACATGGGATGAATATATGGACCGCAAGCGGGAGTTTAAGTACTTAATTAGGCAATCAAAAAGAAAGTCGTTGAAGGAATTTTGTCAGTCCATTGCGGATACCAGTGAAGCTTCCAGACTTCGCAAGATGCTAGCTAAAGACACTTCTGTCCCAAGCTTCATCAAAAAATCTGACGGCTCGTGGGCAGAAAGTAGCGAAGAAGTTTTAGAAACGTTAATTGAAGCTCACTTCCCAGGAAGTAGATCGCCAATGGATTCTACTACTCATGGCTACTCGTATAATGGTAGGTCAATAGGGGACGACGTAGAAAATCTCATTACATGGAAGAATCTGCGATGGGCTATTATGTCATTCGCACCATTCAAGGCATCAGGCCAGCTATGCTGCAAAAAGCTCCAGCCAAGGTCAGAAGCAGGCTTAGGGAAATTTTTAAACATTGTTTAAGGTCATGCTACGTACCAGTGGAGGGAAGTGCGTGTTATATTCATACCTAAGGCAGGTAAACCAAGCCACACTTCAGCGAAAGACTACAGACCCATAAGTCTCCCGTCATTCCTGCTCAAGACAGGGTAAGTTCCTTGATACATTAAGTGAAATGATGGAATCAGCTCTTAATAGTCTCGAAAAATGGGCTAGAGGGTGTGGACTACACGTCAACCTAGATAAAACTGAATTGGTACTCTTCAGTAGCAAATACAAGATACCACCCTTCAAACTGCCTAAGCTAGCAGGCGTGGAGCTTCCCTTTCGGATCGCGCCAGATATCTTGGTATAATGCTGGATAAGAAAATAAATTGGAAACTTAACATACTCTTCATCTGTAAGCGGACCGCGGGGAAAAAATGGGGCCTGAAGCCCGCAATGATGCACTGGCTATACATCATGGTAGTCAGACCCATCCTTACGTATGGGGCTCTTGTGTGGTGGAAGGCAACGAATACGAAAAACACACGGGATATGTTGGCCATGGTACAAAGATCAGCCTGCATTGCTATCACAGTGCTCTACGCACAACACCTACGACTGCACTCGAGATCTTCCTGTATCTCTTACCATTAGACCTACAAATTAAATTTCAAGCGGGCAACAGTGCGCTTCGCTCACTAACGTTGGTCACTTCACTTCAGGACTAATAACATAGGACACAGCTGCATTCTCAAGGAATCTTTTCCCGGAATCCCTGACGAATCGGACGATATACTTGGTACCTTAGACTTCGACACACCATACGAAGTACTGTATCCTATTAGAGAGGACTGACAAAGGAAGACAGTCTCTGTCCATAACGAGATTGCAATATACACAGATGGTTCTAAGACCAGTGAGGGCACGGGGTCAGGTATTTACTCGAGAGATACGAACCTACAGGTGGCCCTGAGACTTCCGGACACATGCAGTGTGTTCCAAGCAGAGGTTCTGGCTGTACTTAAAGCTGCGGAATTACTTGAGATGGGATCAATATCCGATAAGAATATCGCCATCTACATTGACAGTCAGGCTGCGCTAAAGGCGCTAGAGTCTTACGTCACCAAATCTAAGTCAATCAGGAATTGCCGCACAATGCTTAGGGCATTATGTACGCAGAACCGAGTCAGATTATGTTGGGTACCTGGACACTGCGATATCGAAGGCAACGAGCAAGCCGATGCGCTGGCTAAAAGAGGAGCGGGGCTCCCACGTAGCGATATAATTGGTAGTATTAAACCACCAGGGTGCGTGGCTAAGGGAATTATCCGGGATAAAATCATTGACACGGCTAATCTCAGATGGTCGCAGGGTGTCTAAGGCCTTGTGGCCTGTGTTAGATCGCAGAAAATCTGGGGAAATAATTAAGTTAGATAGATCAAGGCTAAGAACAGCGATAGGAATACTCTCTGGCCACTGTCTCCTAAGGAGGCATGCCATGAGACTAAGATTATCCGATACGGATGTTTGTAGGTACTGCGATGACCTACATGTCTCAGAGGATATAACTCATATACTCTTTGAAAGTTAAGGAATTGCCAGGATAAGGCTAAAGTACCTTGGTAGATACTTCTTCGGTAACTTGGAGGAGGTGAGGTCCTTGAACCATAACAAGGATCTCTTCAGATTTTGTAGGGAGATTAATTGCTTGGAGGATTGGGTTTAGGTCTTTGCCATGAAGGTTTCCTAGGGATCGCGATGGGCCCACTTTGGTGCCTACTGTTTTATGACAACCTCATAACCCTACCTAACCTAACCTAACGTCGGATTAGCACTTCTCTATGGTTATAGTACGCGAAAGACTATTACTGCGGCTCGCAAGCTGTAAATCTTCGTAAATGGACGCCTGTGCATCATCTTAAGTATTTTTGACAGAATCGTTAGAGTATCTCAAACGAACAGCTTTATCGTAGAATGGGTCAGGAACCTTTAGACATCAACATTCGGAGGAGAAAGTGGTTCTGGATTGGTTACACACATTTTATTGCGAAATACGCCATGCGATGTAATCCACTCACAGAGTCAAGTGAGTGGGGCCGTCCCAAGCAAAAGTGTCACAGAGGAATCAAGGTTTTAGGAATTAGCTGGTTTTAGGACCTTTTAAACGCACTGCAGAACTCCGATCAAGATGTCGCACAGGTATTTTTGACGCCCTATGCCGCCCTTGACTTGAAAGGACAGTCAATTAAGTAATCTGTCTGACAACTATGGTTTTGCTAAACTCCAAGTAATGTCACTGTGATTTAAATGGTTCGCCAGGTAAACTATCATCTAACGAATCTAACGCCGATTGTGACTGCACACTTAAAACTCATTATCGCCGCTGCAACCCTATTCTACTGTAAGGCGGAACTCATCCTATCTATCTTTCTTAGCATACTTCTGCCTATGCTGGTTTGAGATGTGTAGAGTTCATAATGACTTGTTTACAGCATTCTCCTCAGATAAAGGGATCATTTTTTAGTATCTTATGCAGACAAATCATGCGTATCTTGGCTCTCAATAGAATTATGGTGGCAGTTCGGAGTGTCTAGAAATAAAAAAATCTAAAGGACAACAGATTGTTGATCACGACATAACTGAGACTCATTGGCAAAGTCAACTTTTTATGTCAATTCTAGTTGCCAATAGACTTCTTTTGTTTATAGCAGTCACGGAAATAGATGCCATACTTTTTCAACTGTCTTTATCCTCAAATAGCTCATCACATCAAAATAATAATAATGTTTACCCCCTATACCGATGAACTACGTAAAGAACACAAGGCCGAGTAGCGTTCATACCAGGTAAGTCGATGATACAGATACTGCATCAAATATCACTCCTGCTGATTTCTATTTCCATTTCAAACAAAGTGGCATCTTTCATTTCACAACCTTCGACTGTCTCTGTACACCCCACCTTCACCCCAGACATCCTCGTATATATATATTTTTTATTTATAAATCTTTCTCCTTCAACGCGTACGAAGTCGAATGTCTGGCATGGGGTTTCTTGCAATCGCGTAGATCAAGCCGCCTCCTACCAGCAGCCAATCTTTCGTGCTGTGAAAATGAAAGGATATTTCATTCAAAGAATGTGTGTCTGCATTTGACTGACTTCACGGGAAGTACATAAAAAGGACGAATTTTCCTCTTAATGACATTTCAGCAATTTCTTTTTTACAACGATATCCTGTCTCAAAAAAAAAAAACTTCGATAAATGACATCCGGGATGGTATGAGAAAACATGTCTGCGAACAGTTCGCCCTATTAAAGCTGACTCGAGATGGCCAGTTGTCCACCACACCCACACTTACCGCTAGTGTGTGCAGGAAATTGTGAACGTACCGAACCAGGAAGCACAATAAATTCTTCAAAGACGGTAAATTGATGCTGTGATTCAAAGGTACACTACGACGATAAACATTTGAGATAATCCACATTTTCTTGCGGGGCAATACACCATGCAAGGATGGAGTACGAGTCCTTGCAGACAATTGAGCGAACGAAACCGGGGAGAGTTCTATTTAGAAGCGAAGCTTTTGTGCAATTTCAGTGCAATCCTGTTTCAGTGCGGAAACACAATTGAAAAGGAACATTTCCAGTGAGAGATAATAATGAAGGATAATAAAAGGAAAAAAGGACAAATCGATAAGATGTTCTTCTGTACCACGATTGCAGGTACACTTCTGGCCTTTTGCCTTTAGTTCCTTTTTTTTGCTTCGATTCTCATCCAGGGTTTTCCTAAGTGTTCTGTCAAACAAAAGAATTGTCGAGAAGAATAATGTCCTTTCTTTTCTTATGTGTGTTTTTTTTGTCACTGAGGATGGATGAATGTATGTTGCGTTAGATTTGGGGTGATATGGGGATGGAGACAGGATAAGATGTGACAAGGATCTAATCAAATTTCCTTAAGTCCTTTTTTCCATTTAAAGTGTTTTTTCTGGGTAATAAATAAGACATACAGGTACACATTTGCTAACTTAATTGACAGAAAGATGTGTGTGCGGAAGATTACTCTAATTAGGACACCAGTTCTATAATTTAATTTCTGTTTTCTACTTCCTTGATAATGTATACGTGTAAAATACCAATTGCTTGTCGGTAGAGCACACAAGGTACAGAGCGAGAGAATACCATTCACCGGCGAGAAACACCATGACTGCTGAAAATATTCGTGAATTTCCCCCGGGGACTGCTGCTTGCTCTAGCTGCTCGAAAAACCCCCATATCCTGAAAAATTTTTAACTATCATTCACTTTTACGCTCCGAACAAATCCACAAATCCGCGACTAGGGTAAAAAGTATAACTGTCTCCAATACAATACTTAACAGAACGGCTTCGGACAACGCAACTTCTGCAATGCTAACCACTTTGTCACAGGAGGTAAGACCTGCCATGAAATAAGCTGATTGTCAAGAGACCTGGCAAATTGGAATGATACGCTATCTTATAATATCACGCTTACGCCGTCCTATTGCATCAATTCGAACTAATTGAACTAGACGATTCTTCTGCTCAGGTATAACACTGATCGACTTCTGAATCAGCACTTGCGGCTTAAGAACCACTTCGTTACAGGAGCATCAATCAGAAGCTACAACAATGCATAGTGTATTAGCGGTCTTAGAACCACTTCGTTGCAAGAGGATAATCAATCAGAAGCATAGGTGAACCTGAAAAGTTGTTCTGTTGGACAGATAGATCAAAGAGCGTATCTTACTTAAACATTGAATTGAAGCTTCATCAGCAGTAGAATGAGTTGAGCATGAGGTGCGTGGCAAATGAAACCGAAGTTGGGGAAACAGCAAACAAGAATAGTCGAGTACAGTTTTGACTTCGTAAAGATCTTCGGGTAGCATGAACTGATCCTTTTTTTCGATGTCAGGTTTCTCTGGCTAGCAGTGACTTAGGTAATTTTCAGAATCATAAAGCGGAATTTTTGGGCGCCCACTGTGAAGTACTTTGACTTCAGTTTTGAAATACAGTAGACGCTCGATATAGTGAACTAATAAAAACCGGGTCTGTTCACTGGAACGAGATTGTTCACTGTAACGAGCGTGGACTCCTTGAAGCAAATTTCATCAAAATGTGTATGGTTTTACATGCAATACATCGAACATAGAATATGCAGTGAACTCTTGATAATTTGACCCTCTATAATTCGAAAACCTCTATAAATAATGAAAAGTCACCAGAAGTTGAAGACGAAGAGGTTCTAATGATAGAGATGGTCGCCAAGCCAGTCGTCGATGCCAAACAAATTGCTTTGCAGACGGTAAAAAATCCTGAACTTGGCAAGGTGCTCAGCTAGGCGTTAAGGGGCTGGCCAGATAAAGTCGCTCGTTCCGACAAGTTGTACCCATTCTTTTCACGCCGAACCGAAATCACAGCATTAAAAGGTTGCCTCTTGTGGGGGAACCGCACAATTATTCCGCCAGAAGGTCGCCAGATAATCCTCAATGCTTTACATACCTGGCAATTCCATCCTGGAATTGTTAAAATTAAGGCGTTAGCTCGGAGTTATGTTTGGTGGTCCAACATAGATGCGGATATTGATCGCGTAGTTAATCAATGTGTGCCGTGTCAGGAGACGCGTCACGAAAATCCGCATGCACCGATTCATTTCTGGGAAATGTCAAAATCTCCATGGTCCCGTCTTCACGTAGACTTTGCTGGGCCCTTTCAGGGTAATTTATTCTTCATCGTCGTCGATTCATTCTCCAAATGGCTAGAGGTCTTCGAAGTCAAGTCTACATCATCGCAGTGTGTGATCAAGCCACTACGTTCGCTGTTTGCAACACATGGATGACCGGACTCTATCGTGTCCGATAACGGGACCGCATTTACGTCCGAGGAATTCAAATCGTTCCTTCAGGACAATCTCATTCGCCACGTCCACTGTGCTCTGTTTCACCCGTCTTCTAATGGTTAGGCAGAACGTATGGTGCAAATGACTAAGAACTTCTTAAAAAAGATGCCAGGTAAGATTGATTTGGATTTAAAACTATGTCGTTTCTTATTCAATCAGCACATCACGCCTCACATTTCAACTGGTCGTTCACCCGCGGAGTTAATGTTCAACCGCCAGCTCAAGACTTATTTCGATAAGATCCACCCACATGAATTGACGGCTAAACCAGATGAACCCCTGGTCACAAGATTCTTTTGTAAAGATGATCTGGTGTGGATTCGCAATTATTCGACTGGCCCCAAATGGGTCGAAGCAACCATCGAATCGCAATCAGGACCAGTTTCGTATACAGTGTGATTGAAAGATACGAGAGTCATCAAACGACATTTGGATCAGATTCGTAGTTGTCATGTTTCAAGCGGCCTCGAATTTAGGTCGCCGAAAATGAAGGCCAATGAAGATGTACGGTTTCCATCAGACTCCGAAGAGGAGAAATAGCTGGGTTCATTCCCTCGGACATCATTGTCACCACCGCAGCTGTCATCCTGTTCGCCACCAGTCAACCAGCCGTCGCCATCGTTTGTTCCTGGCCCGAGTTCTACGCCAGACGAATCAACACCGCGCCGCTCGAATAGAGTTAGAAGACCTCCAGAGTTATATACGGCAACTGGGCATTAAGGGGTGTTATGTATTGGGGAAATGCTCTCACACACACACTCCCTTTCCATGTTCTTCATTCCATCGTTCGATTTCTGCTGGCTAACATTTTGCTACTGCGGGTTGGATCGCGACCGTCACTGAAGTAACAAGAGTATTGTACATTAGCATTGTATTATTTAAGTTAAATAAAGTTTGTGTGCATATGTAAAACATGGTGTTCCCGATGTTGAGCAGCTACTCCTCCGAGCGGAAAAATCTATGTTCTGATGGTTTGGTTGCGTAGTGCGCATTTCCCTAAGACGGCTACCAAGTCATAGCATGATTGCCGTGTCATAAGGGAAGCGACTCATTGGTTTGATTAAGGGCAACATCTCTCTTAAACTCGTCTGGGGAGTCCTCCTGATGAGTTCAAGTCGATGGCGGAGAATCGAGAAGGATGAAGAGTTCACCTGAGCATCTTGTCCCCACAATCCTTATGAATAATAAGCAACCCATTAAAAATGTATGCAAGTTTAGTACAGAAACTACTTACTTGCTTATGTCCTGTATCCCCTTGTGCGTCCTGGGGCCTCTAATACCCCTACTCGCCATCGTGAACGATTTCTGGCAATGTGTCTGAGTTCTTCCCAACTTTTCCCCAACTGCCGTGACTCATTCTCGACTGCTCTGCGCCATGGTCTCTTCGGACCGCCAGGTCTTCTACCATCCTGAGTTAAAGGGTTCCATTGCATAGCATGGTTTGCTATGGAACTGTCATCCTTTCGGAACGTGTGACCAATCCACTGCCACTTCCGTCGTTGGATGGTTGTGCCTATTAGTTCCTCACCCATTCTCTCGTAAAGGTGTTCATTAGAGATACAATTGGGCCAGAAAATCCTTAAGATATTGCGCAGGCACCTATTAACAAACGTTTGCAGCTTTCTAGTGATAGTAATGGTCACTCTCCACGTGCTGCATCCACATAAAAGTACGAATTCAACGTTGGAGCGGAACAGTCTTATCTTGGTGTTCAAACTGATTACATTGTTTCGCCATATTTTGGACAACATCCCGAACGCGGACTTTGCTTTGGCGATCCTGTTGGGTATATCCAGTTCGGATCCACAATCGGTCGAAACAATACTCCCAAGAAATCCTCTACTCTCTCTACCGGTTGTCCAGCAATGCATATTTGAGACGATGAGTTTGTTCCAAGGCTGATAATTTTAGTTTTTGCCGTATTCATTTTCAGCCCGACGACGCCTGCCTCTCTCTCCACATCTGCTGTCATTTGGTGGAGGTCCATAATTCTGTGAGAGAGTAAGCATACATCGTCAGCGTAGTCAAGATGTTTCAGTTGAGATGTAAGAGTCCATCGAATTCCTCCGTTTCCCGTCGACAAAGCTGCATGAAGCACATGTCTAATCACCAATAGGAATAATATTGGTGAAAGGATACAGCCTTGTCTTACCCCATTTTGGATTTCAAATTCCTCAGACAACCTTCCTCTGTGCAGAACGTGACATTTGGAGCCTTCATATGTAGCTTTTATAATAGTAATTAGTTTATCGGGAACACCTCTCCTTCGTAAGGCACGCTAAATAAACTATCATATCGAACGCCTTCTCAGGTGGAGTGGCGATCGATATTCAACACACTGTTCGATGATAATCCGCAGGGTGTGATGTTGATGACACAGGAGGATCCAGAGCGGAAACCTGCTTGTTCGGCATCGAGTGTGTCTTCGAGATGTTGTTTTATTCGCTCAAGCATGATTTTAGCTATTATCTTAGCTACAGCAGGCACCACGCAGATACCCCTCCAGTTTCCGCACTCCATTAAATTTCCTTTCTTCGGAAGCTTGACGATCATTTCCTTTTTCCACTCGTTAGGAAAGCTCTCAGCTTCCCAAGCTCTCTCTATAAGTGGAAGCAGAAGCTCAGCCGATGTTGTTGGCGCTGCTCGTAAGAGCTCCGCTGGAATACCGTCGAGTCCTACCGCCTTGTTGGTTTTGAGTCCCTTGACCGAAACTGCATATGAAGTAAGTATGGACTGAAAAAAAAAAAAAAACATTTGACGCAACAGCTCTATAGATGCCTGAACCTAGTTTCTCGCATCTGCTCATGTTGGGTGCGTTGTATTTTTCAGACGAATGGAAGTGATCTACAATTTAGTGCCGTATCCGAAGGGCAAATATGTTTTGAGAAGCTTTCTCGTGCCAACAATAGCCTCGGATATTTGTCAGAGGTTCGCGAGAGGTGGGCGTGAAAAAACGTGTTGTTGTTTTCTGGAACATGTATAGCTTTCAATGGTTGTAGCAAAACTTTCGGCAAAAAATGGGGACTGCAACCAAAATTGATGTTATGGGTGTACACGGCCGTGGTACGACCAATTCTCACATATGGGTCAATAGTACAGTGGCGGGCTCTTAAAAAAGCCTATAATATAACCAAACTTAACAAGGTACAAAGAACTGCATGTATACGCCCCACAGGTGCTCTAAGGGTAACGCCGACCGATGCTCTAACAGTCTTCTTCCATCTTGTACCTTTAGATCTACAAATAACAAACAGCACTGCACACAGTGGGCATAGAAACATTTTAAACTCTCTGCCGGGAGAACTTATTTTGCCCACAACAGAGTACATTATACCCAAATTGAATTCCACAAAATGCTTCGACATTCAATTCCCCGCAAGATAAGAATGGAAAGATGGACAGGTGATTAAGGATTTCGACGTAACAATCTACGACGGTTCAAAGATGGATTGTGGAGTCGGTGCGGGTGTGTTTTCCGAATCCTTAAACATTTCTGCCTTTGTTTCAAGCAGAACTACTCGCTATCCAGGAATCTTGCCGCCAGATCAAAATACACAACCCTAATTTGGGTTCCAGGGCACAGTAACGTTTATGGAAACGAACTTACTGATGAACTGGCTCGGCAAGACTTAGTGCTCCAAAGCTCATTGCGGGATCAGTTTAGATTCCGCTTGCAGCAGTCAAAGCAGAAGGTGCTTAAAATTCCTTTCTAAAGCCAACGTCAGTTAGACTACGCTAACAAACTGTATCATACCTAGAAAGATGTGGCCAAATTACAACAAAACAAAACCAACCGGCTTCCTAAATAGAACGCGTAAAGACATCGTCAAAATAACAGCAACCATCGGGGTCACTTGCCTATAGGAGATCATGCAGTCAAACTAGGCATCCCACACAATACACACTGTCGCAGTTGCAATGTCGCAACTGAGAAAGAAACCCTCATCCACTTTTTATGCGCCTGTCTGGCACTAGCTAGGGCCAGGGAATGAGCTTTAGGAAAACCCTTTTTCAGTTCTCTTGAGGCAGTCTCAGAGGAAAACATTTAAGAATTAATAAACTTCTTAAATTCCACAGGTTGGATCTAGAGAGTCCCCATCAACAAACTGTCACATACAGGTTTACATGAGGTGTGGTATCAAAACGGCACCTAGTGTAGAACCACCACACCTACTTACCTACCTACCCTACACCTCAAAACTAACGTAGATCTACCATTGAAAGTCCTTGAAATTCTATAGGGTGAAAAATTCCGTGACTAAGAAAGTTTGCAAATCGTTGCTATAACTTCTAGTACAACCACCACAGACTAGAACAAAATCGTCCAAATAAATAACTAAGCTTTATAAGTCTGCTTTTTTGAAACCAAATTATTGCAATGTTATACAATTTGACACGCATATTTTTGTATAATCCAAAGCCATTTATCAATCTCTTGCGAAAGTAATGTTTCACACGAATAGAAATCTATTTTTGGTATTTCTTTGCGTCATCGTTGTTTTCGAAAACACGAAATAAACATATTAGAACCGAAGCTATCTACGAATCCCATAAAAGTTGATAGTGATGTTCCATGTAATGTCATACATACCTATTGATTCGAAAACCCCCTTCTTATTGCAGTCCTTCTAAACTTTATTCCATTATCGCAATCAGAGTCTTTTCAAACATGTATTGTACTACAACGCGCTCAATCAACGTGATCTAACGACGCATTTCGAATTTTTTAATGTCACCTTTCAACCCTAGTGACTCTGGCTGGTCGCATGCCATATACTCTAACCCTCTGATGTGCAACATCAGAAATTTACTTTAGCAAACGTGTGCAGCAGTAGCAGTAGCATCAGCATCAGCAACCACTACCACAACCAGAAACGTGCAGTAGAGGAAGCGGATATCATTTGATCGAATCACGTCCGGGCTACTCTCTATTAAGTACGCAAAGTCGATAGACATAATCTACATGGCAGACACATGAATGGGGGATGACCACAATAGAATGGTTCATGAAATACCTAGCCAGGGGGTTCATCCGGTTCAGGATGTTGGTTTGTGTACATGTACGAGTATGTACTGTATATCCCCAAGTTGATTTTGGGGTTTGCTTCTTTGAATATCTGTGTGTATGAATACAGATACGAATCTAAATTAATTGAAACAAAATTCTTTTGAAGCCATTCAACCGAGTGGCTAATAGTAAAGAATAATCTAACTAATTTGTTATTTGTCGGAGAGTAATTAATTAAACATATTGCAGTGCCATTGGAGGGCGAATAAGTAAAAGCGGATTACATTACGAAATTAAAAAAAAACAGACAGGCATTAAATGCTTTTTCTTTGATGATATATAGGTAGTTCAAATATGTATGGTAATAGTAATATGATCCTTTCCAATCAATTCATTAAGTTAATTCTTTTGCGAGCAATTACCGAAATGCGCGTGGTCCCTTTGAAGTGTTTTAAAGTTCAAAAAGTGGTTGACATTGATTGCAGAACCGGATTACATGTTAAGGGAAGGGAAAGTGGGTCAAATAACCAAGGATTTGAAAGAATTTTAAACTATAGCATGACGTATTAAATTGTGGTCCCCTGGGTAGGTTATGTTACTTTGAAGGGGCTGCCCGCTTACGCCAACATACTTAGACCAGAGATACGAATGGGTCCGTTGTGATACCACGTGAATCATGTGATCGCTACCTACTTGTTAAAACTATTTTGAGCTTCTAATGAGGCGTAAGAAGCTTCTAATATCAGTGTTTCCCATATCGCTTAAATCGTTATAGTAGTGAGCTCCTAAGTGAAGATTCCTTCTGTGGGAGAGAGCTGGGCAAGTACAAAGAAGGTGATGAATGGTTTCTTCTTCATCCATACAGCTTCCACTAAATTCGTTTGAAAATACGCATGCTTGCCTATTAGACACTGCCCAGTGATGAGATCTATAGTAGCGCCAATATGCAGTCTGTTGAGAGAAATCAAGTTCTTAGAGCATTTTAAATCCAACTTAGGCCAAATCTGTTTTGTCGCTAGACATGTATTTCCACTTGTCCACCTAAGATTTTCTCTTTCGATTGCATCCAACTTAAATTTGAGTTTCCAAGTAGCGATCGGTATACCTAGAGTATCCTTATCTGGAAGTATGGGTGTAGTTGTTCCTATTCTGGCTAGTTCATTGGCCTTACAATTCGCCGAAATTGTAACCCAACTAAAGGAACTTTATGCCATTGCCACTTTTAGTAGCGTTGTCCGATTTTTTTTTTACTAGGGAACTGACAGACAATTTGGTGAAAAATATCGGAATCCAATTTTTCACCAATACAAGTTGAAAACATTTTTTCAAGTCAGCGAAGAAAAAAACGAAAAAGGTAGTAATAATCTAGATAGATAGATAGATAGATAATAGATTTATTATTTCATTTCTTGTTTATGTTAAAAATTTGGTTAACAAAAAATCGATTAGCATGGCAATGCCGTCTGCCTGATTGACATTAAATAATAGTGTACTTTGTAAAGTTATAAATCATGTGATATCTAGACTAATTATGAGCTTAATTTTTTATATAAATCCAAAATTAAAAGTCTTCATTTATGATTTTATTTCGATAGTTCATTGCTGATTGGTAGTAATAAAAAAGTTGTTTACCATCGCTTTCGCAGTTGAGGAGAGCTAGAACTTCTTCCTTTGTTTTCGTATAGCTACCTAGAAAGTGTCTTCGTATTTCTTTAAGAATGGGGCACCTGCCAATAAAATGGATAACATCTTCCCTCTCTGACAGATTACAAAGGCTGCAGTAGATTGGTAAGTAAGGTCGATGCGGGATATAATTAAGACGTATAAGTTCGCCTCTCATTTTAAAAATGGACGATATTATTTCTTTGCTGTTGTTGTTGTTGAAGTAATTCTTGTCACACAAATTATGCTTTAAAATGCTGTATGTTGATCTGTGAACTGATGATATAGCCATATTTAAGCAATCATCTCTATATTGTTCGTCCACTCTTGCAATGAGTTTATAAAGCACATCCTTTGAGTATCTTCCAGTTCCATCCCCGAAATTGAATTCTATTCCGCAATACGTTGCAAGCTCCTCTAACTTCTTATACCACAGTGTTCTCCTTTCGATTGTCTTCCTTGCGATGATTTTTGGAAGTCTGTTATCAGGCATCTCTAGAACTTTGATGAGGTAATCCGCATGCAGTTTTAGGGTTTTCACATAAAGAGGTGATAATCCAGTTTCAATGTTTATCATATAATTGGGAGTTGTATGCGGTAAACTGAAGTTTCTTTTAATGAAATACCTTAACAGTTTCTCCACGGCCTCGTACTGGATGTATCCACAAGATTGTGCTGCATACATCATTATTGATTCCGCTACTGCTTGAAAGACTTTGTACTTCACGCTATGGTCAACTAGCATATTTGAGAAGCATCTCTTCCAGGTTGCGCATATGGCACTTTTTGCTTTTATTAGTCTGTCTTTCAAGTGAGGTTCCATATTGAGATTGCAAGTTATCATCACTCCAAGATACCTATATTTTTTCACAGTTTCAATGGGTTGTCCGTTGAAATGCCATTTCTCATTTCTACATATTCTGCCGCCAGATCCCTTTTTAAAAATCATTATTTTTGATTTGTCGAGGTTTACCGTAAGATTCCATAGTTGACAGTACAAATCAAGACGGTTAATCATTAACTGTAAGAATTCTGGTGAATGTGCAAAAATTACCACGTCATCTGCGAACAAAAGAGCCTTGATTGCAACTCCTGCAATTCCAATTCCGCCGGGAAGAAAGTCTACGAGATCGTCTATGTACATGGCAAAGAGATTCGGACTAAGAGCACATCCTTGTCTTACTCCTGATGTAGTTTCGAAACTCTCCGAAGTCTCGATTCCGCTCCATACTGACGATTGGTTTTTTTCATAGATGTTTTCGAGCACTTTCCCAAACCTGTGACTCATGCCGGCGTTGTATAACTTAAAAATTAGGGCTTTTCGATCGATATTATCGAAGGCAGCCTTGAAATCAACGAAAAAAACAAACAATTTCTTTTTTTGCTCGATGAAAGACCCCGCAATATTTTGTAGAACGAAAATGTTATCTACGGTAGAATAGCTCTTCCGAAATCCTGCCTGATACTCACTGACCAGTTTCTTGCTATCAATCCACTCTGACATGCGGTTATTTAAAAGTTTTGTGAATACCTTATATGATGAATTCAGGAATGATATTCCTCGGTAATTTTTTGGATCTGTGATATTACCCTTTTTGTGTATAGGAAATATAATAGCTTCTTTAAACTGTTGCGGTACATTGCCCGATGCAAAAATTTCATTAAATACCGAGGTTATTCTATCGATGAAGTTGTCAGTTGCATATTTAAGGAATTCCATGCAGATTCTATCAACCCCTGGTGCTTTTCCATCCTTGAGCTTTGCTAAAACCTTGTGCAAATAATAATCTACAATTTGCTTTAGATTACGTTTACTCATGAAGAGAAAAAATATTTTCACCCATAATATGCACAATATGGGAAAATGTGGTAAGAGCAGTCCAAAATCAGGTTATTTCCTTTGGTAGAAGTTTGTGAAGTTTGATTTCTCTCAACACTTATCAGAGTAAAACATTTTATATGATTATAAACGAACATTATCTTTGTAGCACCCTGGTTGCAGCGGGAGAGCCTTCATGATCTACACTAACCAACAACTCTGCAAGGATGAAGAAAAATGCAAGCAGATTGGGGAAACAGTTAAAATATCGCGGTACGCGATACAAAATAATGCCACGGGCCGGAGCGCGCGTGAACAACCAACCGTTTACTCAAACAAATTCGATCTTGATACTGTTAAAGAGCCGTTTATTTCGCGTCTGATAACACGATTTTTTGCCGTTAATTAAGTTATACATTTTTTGAATCGTATATGCATAAGTTTTAACAGAAAAATATCAGAAATAGTTTACTACATTGAGTTGTCTAAATATAAGACAAAATGTATAAAGGGTGAGTCAACAATTTGTGTGGAAGTTTTTATTAAATTAAATACACATTTGTTACGAAATGAATGTAGAACTTTATTGATTAATGAAGTTCGGTCTATGGCAATTATGATTTGATTTCAAACATAACATCCAAACTGAAATTGCGACTATTGTCACACTTATTCTTCAAAAAGTCACCGATCATTTTGACCTTCGGATGATCGCTTGCAGCAGAAGCCGAGGTAGTTGCATAAACGATGTTGTCTTTTATTCATAATTGCCATGAATCGATCTTTATTAATTAGTAAAGTTTTACATTTATTTTGTAATAAATATGCACCTGGTTCAATAAAAACTTCCACAATAGCTGGTGACTCACCCTTTACTTGATATTGTTTATCGTTTATCGCGTAGGAGTATTACAACCACCTTAACTAAAGAATTAACGATAACAAAGAAATATTGCTCAAAGCCCCTTAGTAGAGCCAAGCAACATCATTTTGCCACCTTTACACATAAAATTGGGACTTTTTAAAAACTTTGTTAAAGCCATGGATAAAACTGGACAAGGTTTCCTCTGTATAAAAACTTTCTTCCCTAAATTGAGCGAAGCTAAATTAAAAGAAGGCATTTTTATAGGGCCAGATATAAGAAAGGTCATGAAGGACTCTAATTTTATTGACAAATTAAATATACAGGAAAAAATATGCATGGATTTCTTTTGTTGAAGTGACAAACAATTTTTTAGGCAATACAAAGTCACCAAACTTTAAGGAAATCATTTCTAAGCTATTACAAAACTACAAAAGCTTGGGATGCAAAATGTCCTTAAAGATTCATTTCCTTGATTCCCATTTGCAGCTTTTCCCTGAGAACTTAGGTGCCGTAAGCGACGAGCACGGGGAGAGATTTCACCAAGACATAATGGCGATGGAAAAGCGATATCAAGGAAAATTGTCATCGAGAATGCTCGCAGACTTGTTTTGGACCTTGAAACGAGATCATCCATCATACTCGTATAAAAGACAAGCAAAACGCATCAAAAACTCTTCAGAATAATAAAAAAAAAAATGAATACCTACAAATTTTCCCTATTTTCACTTTTTTAAATAAACGGATTTTTCTAAAAATATAGATGTTTCATAATTTTTTTACAGACGTATTTTAAACACACACTTCCATGCCAAGGATAAAAAAAAAACATTTTAGGAAGAACGGCAAAAAAAAAAAATATTTTATTTGTTGTCCAGTGAATTACAAGTACCAACTTAAGATTAGCCTATCAAACTGAATCTATCCCTAGGAAAGTCGTCGCTCTCAAGATTAAAGTTGCTGTCTCATGGAATGGGCCCGATAAACATATGCACGCGTATGCGGTTAGAGGCAAATGTAATAAGATTCCATTCCACTGGCACAATAGGAACAAGTCTGCACCTGAACATATGAAATGTGTTGATTCAGCGAGCCTAAGGGATACGCTATCACCTTTTTAGCGCATGATCGGTACGCGGCGTGTTTACTGAGTCATATACAAAAAAGAAAACAAATATTATTTGTAACACTTGTAATTAAATGTTTTGAGAACTAAGGATGCAAATTCCGCCAATCTCTTCCCCGATATGCATACTATGATTGCGTACATGCAAAGGTACTCGTATGTCCATATTTGAGAACTATTTTCGGAAATAATCACTTCTATAAAAGGCAAATCAGATTCGATCTATACATGTATCTGCCACCAAATTTTCGAATCTACCAAACGGATTTGAGTGCAGTTTTCTCCTGCAGATTCAGAATTCTTCTGCGGAGTTTTTTCTATACCACATATTAAGTTTCTTTTAATAAAAACCTTTTAAATAAACAAAAGAAGTATTAAATTTGATTTTTTTTTCCCATTTTTCGGTGGTTTATCTCAATTCTTCTTAACCCTAGAATGCTACTTGGGATACACTTGTACCCCAGCCTTTTTTAAATTGCCGCCAATCGGTAGCAGATGGAGTTGCAAGCTTGAGCGTCTGAGTAGTTTCATGACTTGTTGCATTAGTTCGTATGTGTACTGACGGCTCGCGAAGTGTTTGTCATTGTGCTGAAATTTGATATTGGTATACAGGTGTACCCCAGTGTAGCAGAATACGAATATAGTAAAAAACGTTATTTCAGTGTTTTCTTTTAATGTGAGTATGTTAGTCTTATTAAACTATTTATTAGTAAACGTAACAAGTACTCAGTTTTATTATACACTTATCAATTTGTTTGTTTATAGCTCATGGTATAAATGACTTCCCAAAAAAAGCTTTTCGACTTATCAAAGCCGGATGATATCTCGGAGATACACACAATTCTCTATGATTCTGACTCCGATGATTTTCATGACGAGAGTGATGAGGACGATGGCATCATACCAGATTTTAGAGATGACTTAGAAGTGAACGAGGAATGCGATATTGAAGACATCCGTTACCATTCTACTAGCCCAGATCAACATCGGCTTACATCGTTGACCGAGAACGAAGACCACTCAATTTCTTCTACCCCAGTTTGCTTCCAGGATTCCTTTCCATCCTCTGATTCTGAAGATTGTGTACCGCTGGCACAAATATACCGAGCCGAACAAGCCAAAGTTAAAATTTTGAAGGTTCGCACTAAACTAAGAGCAAAAAATGGGTTCAAATGGGGGTTAGGGGGTTAAACGTGCAGTACATTGTACACCAAAAAGAAATCTGGTTCTACATTTGCCTGGAAATAAAAATAAACCCAAGCAAATAAAGTCAGGAATAGAAGTCTGGGAACTATGTTTCACCAGAGAAAACCTTGAAAAAATTACGGAATATACAAACAAAGAAATAAAAGTCCAAAGATTAACATATGCCAAAAACGTGGACGATGACGATATCAATGATACAGAAACAACTAACAAACCTTCTTTCACCAAAGACACGGATTCTATTGAAATGCAGGCATTCATTGGCTTGTTTTATTATGCCGGCGTAATGAAAATGAATGGAGTGTTTACCAAAGAGTTATTTGATAAAGACAGTGGTATACCAATATTTAGGGCAACTATGCCCGAAGCACGTTTTAGGTTTCTGATCAACTGTCTTCGATTTGATGACAAAGACACCAGAGCTCAGAGAAAAACGACGGACAAACTTGCAGCATTTCGAGAAGTGTTCGAGAGATTCATAAATAAGATGAAAGAATTATATGTTCCATCGGAATACACCACGATTGATGAACAATTAGTTAGTTTCCGAGGTCGTTGTCCATTTAAGATGTACATTCCATCAAAACCTGACAGGCATGGAATCAAGATAGTGATGTGCTGCGGTGCTAAAACGACTATTGTAGTCGACGCTGAAGTTTACATAGGCAAGGACTCCACACCACGCGATGTTCCGGTTGCCCAGTACTATTGTGACAAACTTACTAGTTCTTTTCATGGTACCAACAGAAATCTGACTATGGATAATTGGTTTACATCAGTGCAGACTGCCCAATATCTTTTGAACAAAAACATAACCGTTGTGTGTACCTTGAGGAAAAATAAAAAAAGAAATACCTCCATCATTTTTGGAATTCAAGGATAGACAGGTAAACTCTTCCATATTTTGCTACAGTAATCAACTTACTCTGTTGTCGTACTGTCCACCAAAAAAGAAAAAAAAATTGTATTGCTGCTTTCTACAATGCATAAAAAAGGTGATGAGTAAAATTCCACCGAATTACCAGAGATAATAAAATTCTATAATTCAACAAAGGGCGGAGTGGACACCTTGGACCAATTGTGTCACACTTATTCTACTGGTAGAAAGACGCGCCGCTGGTCATTTTGCTTGTTTTGTAATTTGCTCAATATTGTGGGATACAACTCAATGATCCTTTTACGTGGTTCTTACGCACAAACCAAAGAAAAATTGGAAAACAGAAGAACATACTTGAAAAACTAGCACTAGATTTAGTAAAACCACATATGAAATGTCGTTTACAAACTCCAACTTTGAGGCGTGAACTCCGCGAGACAATATACTGTATACTAAAAATAACCCCAGCAGCAGAAGAGCAAACAAAGCCAACTACTACCGCGGGTAGGTGTGCATTTTGCTCAAGAAGCCGGGATAGAAAATCAAGGATCAACTGCGCTCTATGCAAAAAATTCATTTGTTTACAGCACCAAAATAAAAGATGTCCAACTTGTTCAGAATAATATTATTTCATTTTCTTTTTTTTTGCAAAAAACTACTTTATTCTGTATCCTAAGTTTCTTTTATGAATTCGCTGAATAAAATTTTTTTTTCATATAAAAATGTCCTTTTTTCTTTGGGGTACCGTTGTACGTCAGTGTAGCATAGTAAGTTTCGCAAATAAGTGTAGCATTCCAGGGTTAACTCTCACCATACAGAACTAAATTTAATTTACATATCTATGTACATATGTAGAACTTTCATTAACAAATCTATTGGTATACATTATATCTCTGTACGTTATCTTAGAGAAAAGTTATAACATAAAACATATGTATATTATTTGTATTGTATTGCGAATACGATCAGTGGAGACCATTGCTACTATCGGTGCCCAAGCGGTGTTCGTGTTCATTCTGTAGTTATATGTGTATACATACATATATGTACGAGTGCATTCATACTACTTGAGCTATGTTATTATTATTTTTGATGCTTTACAGCACGGTAGTGAACACGTTGTGCATATAAGAATAATAGTTACACATTTATTTAAACTGCTAAGGGCGGGCGAAGCAAGGCGAGCATATAATAATAGAATAATAATAGAAAAACTTATTAAGGTGGCGCTACAGTTCGGGATGAACCTGGGCTTCAAATGACATTCCTCTCCATTTTCGGAGAGCTCAGTCTTTAGCTAATTCCGTCCAGTTGCGCACTACAAGTTGGTGCGGCGGAGTGAGCAACTGGAGGCAATAAGCCAAAGACCGAGCTAAATGGTGAGGATTATTGTTTAAGTCCGAGGTTCGCCCCGAATTGTAGCGTCACCTAAGTACTCGTAAGTAAGTATAAAAATGTCCATCTTCTGCTCCTGTTTCTATTGACAGCGCATAGTTTGTAGTACATACTCGTATTGGTAATTTTAAGGTTTTTTTTTTTTTTTCAAAAAATACCGATGTAATTTATTAACTTCTTAGAACATACCAAAATCTCAGACCCGTGCGCCATAAGCTTGGATAGCTCTGCATATTGCCTAAAACAAATTTTCAAGGAGTCTGCCCTTAGAGTGATGTTTCTCATTGCTAAAAAACATTGAAACGTCGAATGCTGCCTTCCGCTACAGTGTTTCTCTTCTCCATATGCTTAGAAAAGGCCATCTTCGGAGTAAGTAAAACTCCTATGTATACGTATGTACGAGTATAATTGGGTACAATTATTCTTTCTCCATTTAGTGTCCAACTTTCTTGATAAGATAACCTCGCGTCCTTCCTATACACCACAATCTCTGATTTAGTTAAAATCACCTCCAGACTCCATTTTCTGCAGTAGCTTCGAGACGCGTTATTATCTGCTCAATACCTTGACATCATTCTCCAGTACAACGACATCCTAAGCATATTTTCAATTCAATTTAATTCAATTTATTGATAAAGTGTTTGTACATTAAGACATAGTCTTTAATAGTACTATGAGTACAATTTCAAAGATTAAATTAGACACTATAAAAAAAATTAAAAAAATCACAACTCCATTCAACAAGAAATAATCTATAAGAATTTAAATAAATGTAATGATGAATATTTATGTTCAATGTTCTTCGAGAACAAGAAAAATCCAGCTTAGCAAATAGATATGGTGGAGAATGGGTTGTTATTATTTTATGAAGCATACAGCAGCAATCTTATGGTAAACTTATCGCTATATAGTCCTCCTCCTAAATTTTCGTGCAGATCATTTATATTGTAATATCCTTGCTGGGGTTCGTTTAAATAAAATTGTCTTTTGTGTATTTCAACTGCTTATTTATTGTCGACTACTAACTTTACTTCAACACAATATTCAAATCACTTTATTCTTTATTTATTTCAAAGTAAACTGTCGCTACAGATTCAAAATCACGATATCGTTTATTTTAACCACTTGGTCGAGTCTCTCTTGTAATCGCTGTATTCACTTATAAACAACTGTCCACGATGGTTGTGGTATAGGTATTTATATGAAATTGCAAGGGGTTCTAGAACATGCTAGATATTTTTCCGGGTGAATCGAGGATCCTGGAATATTGGGATATTGTGTGGAACAATTGTGGACCATAAGCACATCAGGTTGGAATATTTACTGCTAGCAGGTTTTGCAATAGATGTCGTTGCTACAGTTTGAGATACAGTGTTTCAGTTTTTGGTACTCAAACCATCCTGTAGTCAATGCTACAATATGTATACATCGCGAAAAGTAGCGGCGATAACAAGCATCCCTGTTTAACTCCAAACAGTGTCTCGAAGTATTCAGATAGTTATTTTCCTATCCAAATTGCAATGTTGTCAGATAGTCAAGCAGCTATCAAAGTACTTGACTCCTATGTCATTAAGTCAAAACTTGTGTGGGAATGCCTACACAAACTTAATGAATTAGGTAGAAACATCAAAGTAACGCTTAATTGCATACCCGATCATGTCGGGATAAAAGGTAATGAAGCAGCAGATGCCTTTGCAGGACTAGGAGCTGCGGAGACCTTCATTGGACCTGAACCATTCTGCGGAATAGGGAAACATACCATACGTGAAGAATTCAGGAAAATGGAGAAAGAAGACATGGCAAGAACCTAAAAGAACACCACAGGTCTGTGGCAAGCTAAGAAACTACTGGGATGTTACAACCGGAAAAGATTCAAAGCCTGTATCTGCCTTAGGAAGAATAACCTACGAATCCTAACAGGCTTCCTAACGGGCCACTGCAAACTCAGGAAGCACAAATGTAGGAAACTAGGTATAACAAATGAAGGCCTTTGCAGATTCTGCAATGAGTCAAGCGAGACTCCGAAGCACCTTCTGGAATCTTGTGGCGTACTGACTTTGAGATTGAAATACGGAGGGACTAACAAAAGTTCGCTTAGTTGGTGTCAATTTAGTAGTTTAAAAAAAAAAAAAGATTCATTTCTGTAGCTTATAATCTAACAATATTTATTTCCAAATTTCAGAATAATAGATAAAATTTGAGACGAGAAAGAGAAAAATTAGTGACGTAAGCTCGGTTGAAGTTCCACCGCCAACACAGGAAGAAATTCGTCTTGCCATTCTCTTCGGATTTTGACGTCAACTCACGCCAGGCAAAATTCTGCACAAATGCCAAAATGCACACGAAATAAATGCACCGTGTCTTGTTACTATTTCAAAGTGGTTTCGAAGATTCCAGACTGGCCATTTTTTTGTGGAGGACGAATCTCGTGAAGGTCGGCCCAAATCCTCGACCGACGATACAAATGTGGCCCTGGTGACGGCTAAAATTGACGAAAACGCCAGAATGACACAGGAGATGATAGCAGATGAACTGGGCTTGAATGCCATGGCTGTGTCACGAATTTTAAATTATCATCTGAAATATTCGAAGAAGTCAGCTCGATGGGTTCCAACAATTTTGAATGAAGAGCAAAAAGAGGCTCGTGTTCGTTTTGCTCAATATTTCCTGGATAAGTTTGAAAATGGAGAGTCAAGCTGCTTCAATAAGATCATTACAGGTTATGAATCTTGGTTTTACAAGTACGACCCGGAAACCGAACAGCAGTCCATGGTATGGAGCCAAGAAGGTGCAAATCCTCCAGTAAAGGCCAAACAACAAAAGTCAGCGACAAAAGTTATGATGTTGATGTACTTCACCAGGGCGAAAATGGTCGGCGTCATCCCACTTAAAACTGGTCAGACAGTCACTGCTAATTGGTGTACTGAAAATCGCTTACCACAAATTTTGGAAAATTTACTAGGAAACCGACAAAAAGAGGAGCTGCGCCGCTACTTTTTGCACCACGACAATGCGCCTGCAGACACTGCTGAAAAAACCAACAACTTTCTTGCGCTCTCGGGCATCAATGAAATTCGCCCAGCACCTTATTCTCCAGATCTAGCGCCGTCTGACCTTTGGCTGTTTCCGAAAATAAAAAAGATTTGAGGGGAAAAATCTTCACATCTAATGAAGAGATTATTAATGCAGTCAATGTCGAAAAGTTCCAAAAAGAGGATTTTGAAAGCTGTTCTGAAAGATGGATCTATCGGCTGAAGAAATATATTGAAATAAATGGGAATTATATGGAGAAATTAAAAAAAGATGGAGATTAAATATCTAAAGTTAAAATTGTTTTTGTGTTTTATTATTTAATCAACTAAGCGAACGTTTGTTAGTACACTTGGGCAAGTACCAAATATCAGATGAGGATATGACTACCATGGATCCACTTCTCATTCTCAGATTCATAAAAGAAACTAGTTTGGAGAGAGAGAGCTCTAAGGTGAACTATTCTCGCCACGGCAAAGTAAGAGTGTATGACCTTCAAACACAATTCCGAAAGAATTGTATTGCGAGGGGAACTCTAACGAGGGAATAAACCTCTCCAAGGTAATAGTAGGGGCACAGTAGACCACTACGTCGCATAATATTCCAAATTGCAAATAGAGTGTTAGTGTATGTACAGTACATACCTAACATATATAGATTCTATCAGGTTAACGAATTTAATAGAAACCCCATTGTATATTGAACGTAGTACTTATAATCAAATTGTCAAATTTACTGAACTCCATAAACATCTTAATCTAAATGCTATACGCTTAACATTTCACTACTAAAAGTTTACTTCTTAGGACAGAGAGAGCTCCTTGAAAAGAAGTTGTCGCATAAATATTCACTATGGGTATACGAGTACTTCTTGGCCATTCTAACATGGCTAAGCAGCAAATGAATTTATCGCTTTTTTTGTGAGGGACACACAGCCCCAACATGCGCTACTTCACACCTCAGCTACGACAGTAAAACAATTCGAAACTTTTTTTTGTCAGAGTGTTCCCATTTTTAAAGAGTCTCGAGTTGTGTGACACGCATTTCGTAATATCTCCTTATACATTTAAATTTCCACAAAAGAAAAGGAAAACTTACACGTAAAACAGCTTTAGAGCCTGACAGATGTTCCACTCTATGTCATAATAAGGATTCTCATGAAAAATTTACGAACATTTATAAGTACCCAAGTGGAACAAGTAGAAGAGATACAGGACCTTCATCATCACCAAAGTTATATGAAAAGTTCAAACGAACAGCAAAGGATGAAGACGACGTCCTTCCACCAAAAACCACCCCCAATAGCTGCCCATAAACAGCAGGCAGGCCGTAAACATTTGCTCTTTGGTGGATGTTGGTATCCTTGTGTTGTTATTGTGTAAGTGCCTCGCATTATTAATCCGTTAAAATAAACATACCACCAACCGAATGTTGGGGTGTCTGCTGGTGGAAGGCACTCGCGCGAGGGGTGAGCTAACCAACAACCATCGTCGTCATGGTGGGTGGTGGCAACAACCAAAACAAATGGATTCGTACCAGCAATGATGTTGTTTGCCAGAATTCGGTACACAACTGAGACCTTTGGTGATGGTGAGGAGATCCCCTATGGATGCGAAATGGTTCTAGTGATTGTTCTTTTCGATTCGCCCCTTTTTTGCTTTTTTTTTACAGGGTATGCGCCCTTTTTCATTCGTTTCTTGATTTATTTGAAATTGGGGAATGTCCTGAAAAGAACCAGATGTAGATTTAATAGGATTATGATTCTTAGTAATGTTACGGTTAACTAGCTTTATGAGTATGCTTTTTGTATTCGATGTTGTAAGGACTATTATCACACTGGTGGGTGTCAGTTATTGCAGCTGTTAAGGGGCTTATGAGAAGGACATTATACATTGAGTATCGGATGGGAATGTTTATTAACAATTTTATTATGACATACTCGTACTTGCTTGCGAAATTTATGGAGTTTTAGTTTGGATTACATTTGCTGGAAGGTAAAATTTGTTTGTCATCTTGGATGGCGAAATACATAAAGTTTTTAATGGGAAGCGCTATCATGGGTCCCTAATAAATGAGGGCACATTTAAGTACATTAGACAACATTGTACTTAAATTTTGCATAGCAAAAACAATGTAAAATATCTGCGATTCTCAGAATAATTCCTTATGTATAATTGATCTGACTATAAAAGTGGCTTAGTATACCGGTGTACATATAATATCTTAATACATACGTATATATCCTTGTTGTATTAATCACTAATGAGACTGGACTTCATACCAATTCCACATAGGATACAAATGTAACTACGCCAGCCATAACGGGGTTAGAGGCGCTATTATTAATTGAGTTCAACCCAATATTGCACCCAAAGGTATATTTTAATTGGAGAATAATTTCGTTTGGTTACTCCCTGAGTTATGTGCGTTGGTAATTCGGTTAATTTATCGAGTTCGCTACTTTTCTTGAGCCCATCCGAGTAAAAAAGAGAGGAACAAAAAAAGAATTCATTTAAAATTGAATTTTCACTTTCAAAGGAACACATATTTAAAAATTGAAATTTAACAGGAGTTAGAAAAAAATTGATTTACTTTTTAACTGTTATAGTCTGTTAAACAAAAATTTGCAATCTGTTGAAGGAAGAATTGCTTTTAAGTATTTTGCTGATGACTTTTAATTTCGAGGTGTGATTTGGTACACTTTGAATTATCGATGTGTGGACCATTCATGTGCAATGTCTAATATTTGTAGATTTTTGATGGGTACTTTGTAAATATAAACTGAATAATTTGTTTTGTCAGATAGTGAAGCTTTCGAAATAACCCTTTTTACAGAGACGCGATTTTTGCTAGGGAGAACTCCCAACAGCAGCGTGTATTCATGCAGAAGTGGATCCACAAAAGGTGTTGGACGTAATTAGAATATATAATGAAAGCGACCATAGCTCTCTAATGTTTATAGAAAGTCTTTGGATGTAAATAAGGTAGATTTCTGTGAAAGTCAGATGGCAGCTAGATTGCTTCACTATTCTAGCATGGAATTCATTTTGGAAGATAGCAACCATACTGTCATGCCAACTTTGTGGCCACCATAACCACAAGATTGGTGAAAAGACTTGACCTCACGCAAGAAATCGGTATTTTTTTCCATAAATCCGAGAACGAAGGCGGCAGGTGCGGGGGAGGAGTCTCATCCATGTCTTTATCTATGACCAAATGTTAGCTTCTTCTTCCCTTACTCATTGTGTCATTTTCAGGTGCAGTCGATGGCAATCGAAGATACTTTCACATAATTGAAGAGAAGTGTATGCATGTAATATATGTTTCATACTTAACACCGATTATTTCTGCGGGTAGTTCTGAGGATCATCGTGGTATCGATATACACCTTCCCATACATATATATTTGACGCAATAGCCCATAGAGGGCGTAGGCATATTCTCGAAACCATTCGTGTTGTGTGCGTTATATTTTTCGCACGAATGGAAGGGTTTTAGTTGGTTTTAAAAAATTTATTTAAACTTCAATAATAATTTATTACAATTTGATAATCTTAAGTTTAATATGGTTTAGCCTAAGACCGTCACAGTTTACAGTTTCTTAAACTAATTTTACATTCTTGTTCTAATACATGTGTTTATTTAAAAGTCGCCTTCAATAATACGCGTTCTATTAAGTGCGGTTAATGTATATTTATAGAAACTTCACCACCAAGGTTGCCATTCAAAATGCTAAGGACATCATTCATATCTGTGAAGTTGAAACTGCGCGAAAGAATCCCACACGGAACTCGCTTCAGATCAGTGCTGCCACTAGACGCATAGCGTATTGTAGCAGATCCATAAGAAAAAGCTAGTAGATTCAACCGAAAGGTAGGACAACAGTTTCATTCATTTATTTATTAAAATATGCACTTTTTTTTTATTTTTATTTTTTTTATAATTTGCGAGCACTCAAGGGGTTATGAATATTCTTGACATGTTTACACACAGTGCGGGCATTGAAAAAAAAGATAAAGAGAGAGAGAAAGATTTTGGTAGGGTGGTTTTTGAAGCTCAGTTGTTTATGCTTCAGAGGAACTCCGGGGGCGGCGTCCAGATAAATGAGGAGATTTTTGCCTTTTGCTTCTGATTCACAGTATTTTTTCCCGATAACCGATGTCATAGTAAATCATCATCAACAGAGCGAACAATGGCCAAGCTACTGCCAGTGTTATGCCTTCACAGTAGTGTTCACACAAGCTTTCGCAATTGATCGGACTGACTTTGTATATACTTCATAAGAAATAAATAAATGCTTGCCGACATCAGGATTCGAACGATGAACCATAAGCAAAAATAAATAATAAAATAGAAGTAATGAACAACAAACAAAACTAAATAAATTAGACTTTTAAAGTCTCCATTAATAAAAATAAACAATGAAAAAAATAAATGAATTAGGCTTTGCGACGACACAATGTACAGATGATCATGGATATGTACGAAGGAGCAAAGACAAGAGTAAGATGCCGCGCTGGAGTAACCGAAGAGTTCCCAACAAAGGACCATCTTACGAAAAATAGAGCGCGACCGGCTCAGTTGGTATTTAGACGTTCAAAGAAGAGATCATTTAAACCCTGTTAAAAAGGCAATATCAATAAACGTTCCAAAGATATCGCAAGGCAGGAGAGCCAGGCCTATAAACGCTTGGATCGCACAAATGCAACGACACCAGCATTTGCTGGGCCTCAGTAGCCACGTGATCCAAAATTAGGAGTCCTGCCGATATTTTTTGATGTCAAATAGGCGAATCCCACAGAAAATGCAGTGAAGTCGGAGGGTGATGATTTCTTTTTTTCGGATCATAACCTCGCCGAAATAGGAAGATGAAGAATGCTTTGTGACGGCACTACATAAACAATGAAGAAAAATAAATAAATTATACTTTGTGGAGTTTTCCATTAATAAACATAAATCTTCTAGGAAAATTAACAAATTTATCCGATGGTTCAAAAATTGGATTGCTTTTTAAAAGTTCTTTACAAAGGAAAATATTTTCAACATGTAATGTAACATATGTATATATGTTACATTTGTATGTGCAAATTTTAAAATTTTCGCTCAGCTGAAGAGCTGCTATGCGGAAGGCAATAAAGGTTAAACATAAGCGATGCTAGTTAAAAAAATACAAAATCCTCGACCTCATTCTTAATTTTCTTTAAAGCAATTTTCCTGGTGCAAATCAAGGAACTAAAAACTAGTAATTACGCAGTGCAAAAAAGGCAAAACTCAAGATTTTTTGACATTTGAGAGTAGCAAAACATATGAAGAATGGAGCAACCCGACCAATAATAAACCGATATAAGTAGCACCAAATAACTCAAAATGTTTTAAAGAAAACTCCATATTCAATATTTAATGAAATTGAAGTTTGAAGATGAGGTAAAAAGCTAGTAGGTTTTTGGACAAAGCTAGTAGGTAGTAGCAAGACTGAAAACCTAGTAGATCTGCTAGCTTTGTAGTAAAAGTGGCAGCGCTGCTTCAGATAAGACATCTGGCAATAAAATGGTACACATCCGCCCTTTCTTGAAGATTACACACGACACATAGAAGTTGACCGATCTGGTCGATATGGAATGTAAATTAAATTGATTATTTCCTATCTTATTTAAATATTCGATTTATTATATTCAGCGGAAAGCGGTTGAGGAAATACGTATGTTTTTGAAGTTTATAGTTGAGTCGGCTGTAAATCATTCCATGTTGCGAGGTTTTTCTGCTTCCGTTTTGCAACAATCATAAGTAGTTTAGCTTGCTCTCTCTAACAGTTTTTTAAAGAACCAAAATGCCCCAATGCGCACGTTTTCACAAAAACTCTCCCCCAGCTCCACCCCACTTTTTGATAAGGTTTCCTCTTTTCAATATAGGGCAGCCGTCCATTTCCTATCTCCAACACTGTTGCTTCCAAATGCGGCATATGCTTTGGGGTGCAAGTTGGTAACCGGAAAATGCGTTTCAGAAAATATCTCAAGAATCTTTCAAACTGACAGTATCCCCAAACTTGAGCCCCATACAGCAATATAGAGACTACAGTCGCAAGAAATAATTTACACTTTACGCTTTATTCAGTATATTTATAATACTTTTGATGTGACGACCCCATACTGAAGAAACATCTCTTTTCTGGAAGGGACCTAGAGTTTTGTCCAAGAGCAATTTTTTTATTTTGTTTTTGAGAAGCTTTTTGCATCAACAATACTCTCGGTCAAATAGGCGAACCACACAGGCGGATCACTAGAAATGCAGTGAAGTGGGAGGGATGTGATCCCTTGTTTTCGGACCATAGCCTCGCTGATAAAAGGAAGAAGAAGAAGAAGAATACTCTCGGATGTTTATCAAACGTTCGCGAGAAATGGGACCGTGCAAAAACTTCGAATGTTTTCTGGGATTCGAACATTGAACCTTACGCGCAGTGGTCCGACACACTAACCACTGCGCCACGGCACCAACAAAATGGACCTACTCTGGTCTAAGTGTATCTATAGTCTATGCTCTGGAACAATAAAAAGCCCTAGAGAAAATAAAAAGATATTTCGGGAGAATGTGTTCGTGCCCGATATCGGTAATCCTTAATCTTACCATCTTTTTTTGGCCGAAAAAAAGGAAAACTCCACTAAATTCGCGGGATATCGAAATGAAAAAAAGGATAATAAAAGGATATCAAATATAAAAAAATTTCTGCCGCAAAATCATATTTTATTCGTCAAAAATACTTATACCCTTCTACCACCCAATCAACCAACATTGTTAAAACTTCGTCGTCTTCAACGTCAATCGAACTTTTGGTGGAATATTTCTCCTTTTTAGCAATTTGGAGGAGTAAATCTGGCTTTGTTTTCAAAAAGTTATAGAACTCCACGTATGAATATGTCAAATTGCATTTTACCACGAGAATCGCTTTCAATGTGTCAACTGTCGCGAACTTTTGCGTTGAAGATGCATTTTCCTTTCGGTTTCGACATTCTTTTTCTTAAGATTAACGAAACACTGATGTGAACGAGTTTACTAAACTGATGTGCAGCAAATTTAACAAAAAGTGACGCGCACATGGATGATGCATAGTAGTAATGTGTATGGTTTAAGGCTAAACTATAATAGAAGAACAGTTTCGTGCAACCACTTCCGAAACAGTGCAAATACAAAGGATTTGTATTGTGCGACCATAACAGCTTTTTGCCTAGATTCGTTAAGTTTCATTCACTTCATCCATTCGCTCCTTCATACGAAAAATGAACAGTTGCATAGTTGTGAATGGCTATGAACCACACAATTGCTTCCGAACACATACGCCTATTATGGGCTACTTTTGCAATTGACAGTACTGAAGGAAACTTAACGCAGAATTATGACATTAGCTTCCGATTACTTCTGACTATTATAATTCAGCCTTTACTTGTTCGCTGTGAACGTGTATAATATTCACCTGCTCTCATCGTTCAGTCTAAAGGTCGATACACAGCTCAGCGACCTGCGAATGTGAATGAGCGAATATTCGCAAATTTTGACATATCATTCACAGCTGCTTTTTTTGTGGTCGCGGCAATCCGCGAATTTGAGTTGTCATTCATTTTATAACTAATTGCCTAAACGTAAAAATGCATAAATACGTAGCGTAGCTTTCATTCAGAAGGTACAATCCTACATTCTTTCGATAAATTCAACTACGATCTTACCCACCAAGAACAAAGCAAACGAATTGTGAGGTTAAACTCTCGCGAATTTTTTGGTCGCGGGAATGTGGATTGCGTACTGCATGTGTGGAATGTGAATAAAAGTTGACAGTTCACAGAAATCATTCGCTTATTCGCAGAAAAATCGGCGAATTGTTAATTTCGTCGCAGAAACTAATTACAATTCAACTTTTTATATATTAATCAATAGATAAATTAAGCTCCGTTCCTTTGGAATAATAAAATTGCCAAGGGCGTGCTTATAAATGTGGTAAAAACTGTTTGTTCGCAGTTTGGGCATTCGCAGTTCGCTGAGCTGTGAATGGACTTTAACAGTCTGAAAAAAAAGGATTTAGAAAGTTTTCGCGGGATAGGTTTTTGGGAGCTGAAAAAAAGGAGTATCCCGCAAAAAAAGGGATAGATGGCAGCATTGGTAATCCTCCACCTTTCACTGTAAAACCAGCAAGAGAAATAGGGAAAGAAAAATGCGCTGTGATTCATTCTTGATAGACACATATATTGCAAATTACCATAAAATTGTGTTTAATGCATGAAGTGACGGAACTTCATTCTCAGGCTCTATTCAGTTGCGTCTGAATCCATGTTTGCTTTCATTTTGCTGATCATGTCAATGGTTACCCACATTATGCAGATACTCTTATTTGTACTTCGCTGGTTTATGAAAAATAATTTCTTCAATATCGACGATGTTGCATGACTATAATTCAATTTCTTCTAAACTTCCAGTGACGTTTATGCCTTACTTACTTACTTACTTAGGTGGCGCTACAGTTCGGAGTGAACCTGGGCCTCAACCAACAAGCCTCTCCATTTAGCTCGGTCTTTAGCTAATTGTCTCCAGTTGCGCACTCCAAGTTGGTCGCGGTCCCCTTGAACTTGTGCGCGCCACCTACGGCGAGGAGGTCCTTTACTGCGTCGTCGCTCGGGTTTAGATTCGAAGCTTCTTATGCTACTGCGGGCTTATTCTCTATTTACATACTCCCAAGCAACTGATTTTCGAATATTCCACCATAGAAAAGGTAGCATTTTCCTATACAACGAATAAATAGTGTTAAACATTAATAATAAATAGACTGAAACATTATATAGTCCTATGAGGAATAAAAAAAAATTCAAATTCTTTGGTTAACAATTATAATTTAATAGTATATTTTTAGCATTTTACATCGTTTTATATAACATCAGAATGTTTATATGATAATAACTTATCGTACTTAGAACCTTGTGGTTCTAATAGAATTTTCGTCATTTCACATAAAATTTGCATACACATTACTTGTTTTTTTCCTAATATTTTTTTTTATTTTATTTTATTTATTCAATTAAAATCATTCCAAAGTTAACACTTAAAAACCTTTCTGAAACGAAGTGTATAAGTATTACAATATATAAATACAATTAATCAATTTCTTTTTGTTTCATTTTAACATTTAATTAGCGAAAAGTATCCGTTTATGTTTAACAATGATATTATTTTTTTTTTGTTTTTCTTTACAAGTTTATTTGTTAAAACTAAAATTTCCTTTTAATTAGGATACATGTAATAATAAGGAAGGAAGTAGAGAAGGAGAATGTGAAAAGTACCTTTTGTTGGGCAAAAGTAAACTTAAACACTGTTGTTGCTTGAGTTTATATATTTTGGAAAGATTTCCTTGTACGACATAGTGAGCAGAATACAGCCTGTTATTAAATATATGGTAGTTTTAATTGAAATTTAACAACAATAAACAACTTGAATACAAAATGTTCTCTAATTAAAAATAATACATTTTAATTGGTTTTTTATTTATAGTTGATATTTTTTTTATCTTATCCCGCTAAAAGTATTTTGAACGGTTAATGCTTGTGTTTGATTTTCTACTTATTTTGTATATATATGTATATATATACATAATTTGATATCCTATTTGTTATTAGAATGCTTTGTTATATAATTTATATTTAGTTTATATAATTCTATATTATGTACTAAGATTAGTTTATTTTATTTTTATATTACACATTGCCGGCACTGTTCCTGCTTAAAGAGTTTGTTGTTTACTTTCTTTTTTATTAATATTTATTATTTATATATCCTAAAGGTGGTTTTAACTTAATACAGTTTGATAGTTTACATAATTCGATTTCTTATTACTGTTGGATAATATTTGTTTTCGCTTGATGATAGTTTAGTTACACATAATGTTATTTTAATTTGTTTTACGATTAAATGTTTTTTAAATATGTTATATGTTTTAATTTGTATATATTGTGTTGATAAACAAACACATATGTATAAATATTTTCTATGTACAAGGGGATGGTAAGAATATGAAACCAATTTGATAATTTGTTGCTCTTTTATAATATACAAAGGTACATTCATTAAAGAACAAAACAATTTATATTTACTCAAATAGGAAGAATGAGAAATTATTATATTATTTCACTTTTAATATTATGTTGACTTTGTTAGGTATGCCTAAGATACGTGGTTGATCGATGAAATAGTTTTAATATATATTTTTGTTTTATAAAAATTGCAGACAAATTTTAATATTATGGAAAAACTATACGAGTATTTTATCACTAAGAATTTGATGGTTATGGCGGGACTTCCAATAAAATAAGGGGTAAGGCGAGACTTCCAATAAAATAATAAACGCTTTACGTTCTGGCCCTGATCATAATAAAGTAAGTCAATGTCACAATTTCGTTTCTTGTAAGGTAAAATATTTAAAACACTCTTACCTGTTTCGTTGCGTGCTTCTGACGTATGGTATATATGTATCTACGTGTGCAGGTTCCTTCTAAACAAATGCTTATACTCTTCAAATCTACTTTTCTAAGGACAAATACCGGACCCAGATCATTAGAGGTCTGACCAGTAGCTGCTGTTCAACTTCATTTCAGAGTAACATGCTGTAATTTAAATGCTCACAAACATTGAGTTTGACGCATGACGTTGAGTACAATTCCGACTATCGCTTTCACTGGAAATTGATTTCCCTTCCATGTAAGTAGTTACTTTTATCATATCGTTAGCGTTGAAAGAATTTGGAGTGGATAAAGTCGGGAGAATGCTGCAAAAGCTTGCCTTAAGTTTTCTTTAACCCATTATTGTCTATCGACCTATGTATAAGGATATGCATTACTATGCTAGTTATCAATTTTGCTTAGAGATTTTGGAGTCGGACTACTGCTAACAACAACAGCACGCAAGGGCCTAATTTCCTGGCAGCCTCATAGTGATAGGATTTTGACGGCCAGATTCCGGACTAGAGTACGACGCGTCACCATCATACAGTGTTACGCCCCAACGAATAGTTCGTCTGAGGACGAAAAGGAGAGCTTCTACAATCTCTTAAGCGCCGTCTTCAACACAACACCAAATGGAGACATTGACATAGTGATAGGGGCTTTGAATGCCAAGGTAGGCAACGACAACGAAGGGCTCAAACATGTAATCGGGAAGCATGGACTAGGCAACCGCAATGACATGGGCGAAAGGTTTGTGGATTTCTGCAATGCCAACCGCCTTGTGATAGGTGGCACCATGTTTGAGCACAAGACCTGCCACAAAGTCAGCTGGGTTTCCAATGACAGGCAAGCAACCTCCAACCAAATTGACCACTTTGCCATCAGCCGCCGCTTTAGAAGTAGTCTCCTGGACGTCCGAAACAGGCGAGGGGCAGATGTGGGGATAGTACGTGATCACCATCTTATGATAGCTACTCTCCAACTACGCACTGCTGCAGTTCGAAGATTCCACGACAACACAAGAATGCCCAGGTTCAACATCCATAGACTTAGTGATACCTCAGTGCGCCAACAATTAATGGAGCACTTTTTGCAAGGTGTGGAAGCAATCAGCACCTCAATGCCCGCAACCATCCATGTGCTGTGAAAAATGTTTTTACATCTGGTGCTGAAAGAATTGTCGGTCGATCGCAGGGTAGACATAGGGCGTGGCTTTCCGAGGATACCTGGAGACGGATTGACGAACGAAAACAGCTGAAAGCTCGCGTTGCAGCTACCCCAGCAGCGTGACAAGCGCAACTACATCAACGCGCTGGCTACAGAAGCAGAAGAAGCTGCGCGAAGGTGCGACAGCAGGACCGTCTTCAGAATCACGAAAGAGCTGACAGGTGGTCGCAGCTCCAGCCAACACCCAGTGAAAAGCCTAGACGGCTCCTTGCTCATTTCAGATGAGGACCAGCTCAAGAGATGGAAAGAGCATTTTGCTACGGTTTTAAACCGTGTATTCGCTAGCGATATGCTCCCAAATCAGACTGAGATGCCCGAAGTGAAAAGCTCCCGAATACGCACCATGACTCCCAGTAAAGATGAGATCATTACCGCGATCAAGGCACTCAAAACCAACAAGGTGGTAGGACTTGACGGCATTCCAGCAGAGCTCTTACGAGCAGCGCCAACAACATCGGCCGAGCTTCTGCTTCCACTTATAGAGAGAGCTTGGGAAGCTGAGAGCTTTTCTAACGAGTGGAAAAAGGGAATGATCGTCAAGCTTCCGAAGAAAGGAAATTTAATGGAGTGCGGAAGCTGGTGGGGTATCTGCGTGCTGCCTGCTGTAGCTAAGATAATAGCTAAAATCATCCTTGAGCGAATCAAACAACATCCCGAAGACACACTTGATGCCGAACAAGCAGGTTTCCGCTCTGGATCCTCCTGTGCCGACCACATCAACACCCTGCGGATTATCATCGAACAGTGTGTTGAATATCGATCGCAACTGCACCTGCTTTTCAGCGATTTTGAGAAGGCGTTCGATAGTGTCAACAGGGAGTTTATTTGGCGTGCCTTACGCAGGAGAGGCATTCCCGATAAACTAATTGCTATAATCAAAGCTACATATGAAGGCTCCAAATGTCACGTTCTGCACAGGGGAAGGTTGTCTGAGGAATTTGAGATCCAAAGTGGGGTAAGACAAGGCTGTATCCTTTCACCAATATTATTCCTATTGGTGATTAGCGATGTGCTTCATGCAGCTTTGTCGACGGGAAACGGAGGAATTCGATAGACTCTTACATCTCAACTGAAACATCTTGACTACGCTGACGATGTATGCTTACTCTCTCACAGAATTATGGACCTCCACCAAATGACAGCAGATGTGGGGAGGGAGGCAGGCGTCGTCGGGCTGAAAATGAATACGGCAAAAACTAAAATTATTAGCCTTGGAACAAACTCATAGGCTCAAATATGCATTGCTGGACAACCGGTAGAGAGAGTAGAGGATTTCTTGGGAGTATTGTCTCGACCGATGGTGGAACCGAACTGGATATAGCCAACAGGATCGCCAAAGCAAAGTCCGCGTTCGGGATGTTGTCCAAAATATGGCGAAGCAATGCAATCAGTTTGAGCACCAAAATAAGACTGTTCCGCTCCAACGTTGAATCCGTGCTGCTATATGGTTACGGCACGTGGAGAGTGACCACTACTATCACCAGAAAGCTGCAAACGTTTGTTAATAGGTGCCTGCGCAATATCTTACGGATTTGCTGGCCCAATCGTATCTCTAACGAACACCTTTACGAGAGAACGGGTCAGGAACCAATAGGCACAACCATCCAACGGCGGAAGTGGCGGTGGATTGGTCACACGTTCCGAAAGGGTGACAGCTCCATAGCGAACCATGCTATGCAATGGAACCCTCTAACTCAGGATGGCAGAAGACCTGGAGGTCCGAGGAGAACATGGCGCAGAACAGTCGAGAAGGAGGCACGGCAGTTGGGGAAAAGTTGGGGAGAACTCAGACACATTGCCAGAAACCGTACACGATGGCGCGTAGGCGTAGTAGAGGCCCTAGGACCCACAGGGGGATACAGGACATAAGTAAGCATCAATTTTGCTTAGAGACCAATCAGCTTAGTTGCTGACTATTTTTGAAAATTAACCCCTGAGGTAAACCAAAAAGAAAAAACCATAGCTGCTTCCACTAAGTTCAAATTACGGTAGCCATTATCAGCGTTTACTGGACTTTTCGGTTTGAAATCATTCCAATTCAAGCATTTGAACTTTGTATTCAAGGGAACAGATGTATAAATTTACAACACTTACAATCAAGGCTAATAAAATATCACCAAAAATTGTTCTTTGACTGCCATAATATACAACATAAACAAAACACAACGGGCTATGAAACTGCCACTGGTTCATCAGGTTGAAATGCAAGTTTCTGTAAATGCAATTTTACTCATTGATGGTTTGATTTTAGCTTCTCATTGCTTAAGCCCATACGAATTCTAAGCTGATGACTTTAATATACCTTGCCTATAATGGACTCAATATCTCGGAAAAGAAACATTAAGTCATGGACCAACCACGTCCAAACAATGTTACCGGCAAAGTTTTCAAATAAGGTAGAAAAAATCACAAAAAAAATTGGAGAAAATTATAATTCAATATATATTTTGTTTATCTTACTTTATATACGCATTTTAACTATTTTTAAATATTGCTTTTTCATTTGCTGTAATCGTGTTCTGTCTTTTCGTTTTTTTATTTATCTATATTTTATTGATCCATAACTATTGTTGGGTGTATTATATTGCACTACTATGTAACAACTGCTATAATACTTGCATCTATTTTTTTTATCTATTTTTGTTAAAATTAAAATATTTATATAAAGGTTTTTGTATTTACATTGTTTGTGACTTAAAAATAATATTTATTAATATTATATACTTTTTAAATATATTAATGTGTGTTCTTTTTTTATACATGTTGCAATTATATATATTATATTTGTTATTGTTACACAGCATGCGAAGCCGCCATGCAACACATATACAATTTAATTGATTTCTTTTTTTTAAATATATTTCGTTAATTGATACTTTTTGATGGGAGATTTTTTCATGAGTTTTTTTTTTATTCATAATGTATATATATACTTTTTCATAACTTATATAAATATTTACTAATTTAAATATATGCTTAAGGTAATTGAAAGTGGAAACTTCAAAGTATTTTGTTGGTAATGCAAAGGAAAGTAAATTAAATTTATTTTAAACAAGTTCAATTTGCGTAAGCAAAAAAAAAAGAAAGTAATTAAATTAATAGTTTGATTAAAATAAAATTGAATTTATATTTGTTTTTGGTACAAAAGTGAATGTACTGAAAGGTTTTTTTAAGTTTAAAAATGTTATGTATGCGATTGTGGATATAAAATGGCCGTATCTTCTGATATGTTTACGGATATAACAGTATTTTTTAACACTAATTTGCAATTGTATATTTGTTAATTGAATATAAATTGACACCTAAGATATAGTTTTTTTTTTTTGTAAAATTGTGTATGATATAGAATATGTATTCAAAAAGAGTGCATAAAAGTAAATATCATTAAGAAGACTATAATATGTATATGTACATTTGATATAATATTTCTTTTTTTAAATATTTGTATAGTATTATAATATCTTACAAGCTATAATATCTAGTAATAGTTAATATCACTTTGGTAATTTAAACAGGCGAGTCATTTGACTCTTGATATGTATCGTTACCTTGGTTGTGTCTTATGTTAAAATTTGTTGTAACACTCAACTATAGGCCGATAAGCTGGCGAAATAAGTTGAGTGAAACGAAAACAAAAAAGTTTTTTTAAAATTGAAATAATATTTTCAATTCATTGCCGATTGTAAGTCGTGGGCTGCACCCGAATAGATTTGTGCAAACTTCTTATGATATGTATGCGATATTGATGCAGCTTCAGAGATACTGACAATTGAATTGAAGCTTACAATCTAAAATATAAATATATCAGTAAGTTTGGTTATATATGACATATATAAGTGCCTATACAAATATATACTTTGGTTTGCTCTTAAAAATTTCAATAATTTTGTTATAAGAACTCAAGTTATTAAAATTAATATATCTCAGCATTCTCTACTAGTGAATGTTTTAGAGAAGAATTTGTAACGTCCTCAATTCTCTGTTTGTCTTAATGGTCTCTAGATGTGAAGACAAAGTTCAACTAAAACAGTTGACATCACTTGACACAAATTTGATGCAATTGATCTAATTAAATTCAGCCATCCAGTAGAGGTGTGAGCATACTCTATTGTTTAGATATTTTTTTCTAACTCAGGCCACGTAAAGTTACTACTTGTACCAGAAACAAAAGACTTAAGGCATTCAGGATTTTATTTTACGCAACAAATCAGTGCAGTTTGACCTTATGGATATTGTTTTGAAGAACTCATCTAAAAGGTCTAACAAATGTATTCACATTTTTTGCTACATACATATATTCTTTGGGGGTTCAGATCTTAATGACGTTCCTACGTATTTAATTTATTCATCGAGTAGTACCTAGTCAGAATGTGTAGGTATGTTTATAATATTTGTGTCTATTTTAATCTGGATACCTACTTCTCTGGATTTGCATAACATCTAAAATAACACTGGCGAGTCGTTTGCTTTCTTTATTACAGGGACATCAATTTCCTACATCGCGATGATGGAAAGGCAGGCCTATAAACGCCTAGATCACACAAATGCGACGACATCGGCATTTTATTGGCCTCAGTAACCGAGTGATCCAAAATCGGCGGGCCTGCCGATATTTTCTGAGTTCAAATAGGCGAACCCCACAGGCGGATCAGTAGAAATGCGGTGAAGTGGGAGGGTTGCGATCCCTTATTTTTGGATCATAACCTCGCTGATTAAAAGAAGAAGAAGAAGGGATATTAGTTTTCTAAGTGTCGTGTATAAAATCTTATCTGCTGACGTGGTGTTTGAAGGCAAGTGTTACGAACCTGAGTTGATCATACCAGTGCGGTTGTAGACGGTTTGGCACTCCTCCTAAACTAGTCTGTTTGTACAGGATGAAGATGAAGAATGCGCGTTGTAAATTGATATACTGAATCTTATGTTTAATATATTGGGTTGTTCAATAAGTTCTGGGGTTTTTTTTTTTGCAAGTGGCGTTTGTCGCTTCAGAAAATCTCTGTGTATAAAACCGTTATGAAAACTTTTTTTTTCCAGTAGAGAGGATTATTCTTTACATTGTTACGAGAATTTGTTTTGATCGGACGTATTTTAAGTGCACAAATTTTTTTTTTTTAAATGGAAGATAAAAAATTGCATTTTAGGCATATTTTGCCTTTTTTCTTTTAAAAAGGTATCAAGGCGACAGAGGCGCAACGGGAGACTTGTAGCATGTATGGAGATTCGGCAATTAGTGCTGACACTTGTCAGCGCTGGTTTACACGCTTTCGTTCCGACAATACAGACCTTGCTAATGCTGCTCGCTCTGGACGTCCACCCACCACAGATGACGATCAAATCTTAGCTGCAGTTAGCGTTGACAGACATTTGACGACACGAGAGATCGGTCAGAGGTTTAACATTGCCCATACAATCGTTTCACAGAGACTGAAAAGGCTTGGAATGTCGAAAAAGGTGGATGTTTGGGTTCCTCACGAACTCATTTAGTGCATTTTGTGGGATTGGCGAGGTGTCCTATACTTCGAGTTGCTTCCACCCAATGAGACAATAAATGCCATCAAATATTGCTCACAGGTCGACAATTTTGAGCAGGCAGTGGAAGACAAACGGCCAGAGTTAGTGAACAGGAAGGGCGTTGTTTTCCACCATGACAACGCCAGACCACACACAGCTTTTGTGACAAAAGAAAAGCTGAATTCCTTTGGCTGGGAAGTAATGCAGCACCCACCGTACTCTCCAGACCTTGCGCCGTCTGACTACCACCTATTCCGCTCTCTCCAAAACGATTTGGACGGAAGGCAATTTAATTCCGAGGAGGACATAAGAACGCACATGGAAAATTTTTTTAGCCAAAAGTCTATTGATTTTTACAAAAGAGGAATAATGTCTCATCCAGAACGTTGGAAGAATGTAATAGATCGGAATGGATAATATTTGATGGATTAAATATATGATTTTAAACCAAAAATGTGTACTTAATTTAAACCAAAAAAAAAAAAAAAACCGCAGAGCTTATTGAACAACCCAATAGCTTCATCATCCTTTTAACCCCTACATTACGGAGCTCATTCTGAGCATATTTTTCTACATAGAAAAGCTTTAACCGATCTCCAAAAAGAATCCAGCAAGTCAATTAACAACACATTTGCGGTGTGGTTTTATTCAAAATACTTTATACTGACTTTAGAAAGATTGCTCGCTTTGGTTTGAAAAGAGATTCAGAAACTACTAAATTGTATGCATTCTCTCTTTGAACAATCACCATCTTTTAATCCGATTTCGATCTTTCTCGTGTCTCTGAATAATTGCTGTATATTGAGGTGTAGGAACAGAAATTCTGTAAATAGATTTCGATTTCAATTTTGATTTATTTATTATTTTGTACTTCTGTCACAGAAACTTAAAGGACTTGACAGTGTTGCGGCAGTCTAGTCTCAAACATCAAAGAAGAGTAGCAATATTATTTCGAGACAATGGTGTATGTCCATAACGATTTTTATATTATATAAGTACACTGAAGAACAATTTAAAAAAAAATGTCTGTTGAGTTAAATTTTTCAGCTGTTTTACAGTTAAATAGGTACGCTGATTACAAACCTGTACTTAATTTTCTTCTATCACGTCAAGTTTTTTCGCTACAGAGACTTTGTGTTTCGATCCATATATTTATAAATATCTATTATAGGGAACTAGTGAAGTGGAATCCGAGTTCTCGTCGGCATACAGTGAGTAAGCAGAGTTAAGTTTTTGCTTATATATATACGTATTCCCTTTCCTTTGGATCATGTCTGCCTCTACTATTTCGCGTCGCAAGTGCTTAAATAGCCCTGATTCATTTTGTTATATATGTGGCAGTTTTACCATTCCCAGTCAAAGAACAACCATTAGCGCATTTGTCAGGGAAGCGTATTTTGCATATTTTAAAATAAAAATTGGTGATCAAGATAAACGTTGGACACCTCACAAGGTGTGCAAACAGTGTGTTGAGAGTTTACGGATGTGGACAAAGGGAACACGAAATAAATTGCAATTTGTTATAGCTATGATTTGGCGAGAGCCGAAAGATCATTCAAGTGACTGTTACTTTTGTATAGTGAAAACGTCCGGATATAATAAGAAAAACAAATGTAAAATAGAGTATCCTAGTTTATCATCAGCCATACGCCCAGTACCTCATTCAGCTGAAATCAAAGTGCCAGTTTTCAAAGAACTACCTTCTTTATTACAAGAATACGAGTATGGTGGGGATCGAAGTGACACCAACGATGAAGATTTTGAAATGGAAGATGACTCCATTCGTAAGGGATTTGATCAGAAAGAGTTAAATGATTTGGCCCGGGATTTGGGACTTTCTAAAAAGGTTTCAGAGCTCTTAGCATCAAGACTTCACGAGAAAAACTTGCTTAAAAAAGGAGCTAAGGTATCCTACTTTCGATCAAGAGAAATTGCATTTCTGCAATACTTTCGAAGTGACGGTGAATTTGTGTATTGCCATAACATAAATGGTTTAATGGAGGAGTTGGGAATCCTAGCCTATAACGCAACTGAATGGCGACTGTTTATTGATAGCTCAAAGCGGAGCTTGAAGTGTGTCCTCCTCCACAATGGAAACTTATTTGGTGCAGTCCCAATAGGCCAATCAGTTTGTTTGCGTGAAGAATATGAAGACATAAAGAGAGTCATTGATTTGTTGCGATAACACATGCACAAATGGATCATCTGTGTTGACCTTAAAATGGTATGCTTCCTTCTTGGCCAGCAACGCGGCTATACCAAGTATCCCTGTTTTTTGTGTATGTGGGACAGCAGAGCTCGTGAAAAGCATTGGCTACAGTCGAATTGGCCGCCAAGATCTGAACTCAAACTTGGTGATCCAAACATTCTACATCAGCCGCTTGTTGACAGAAAGAGTATTATATTTCCACCTCTGCATATAAAACTGGGTCTCATGAAGCAGTTTGTTAAAGCTTTGCCAACTGAAGGAGACTGTTTCAAGTACCTCATTTCAGCATTTCCTCGCCTGTCTTTTGAAAAGATAAAGGCCGGAGTGTTTGACGGTCCACAGATTCGGCAGCTCATTAAAGATGACCATTTTATTGGGACAATGACAGAACTCCAAAAGGCTGCTTGGTTGGCATTCAAAAACGTTGTCAAACACTTTCTTGGGAATACGCGAGCAGAGAATTACACAGAAATTGTCCAGCAACTTTTAGAGAGCTTCAAAATGCTTGGTTGCAACATGAGCATCAAGGTTCATTTTCTGCATAGCCATCTTGCTGACTTCCCGCAAAATCTAGGTGCAGTCAGTGATGAGCAGGGTGAGCGATTCCACCAAGATCTAAAGATCATGGAGGCACGGTACCAAGGTAGATGGAATGTACATATGATGGCTGACTACTGCTGGAGCATCAGGCGAGATTGTCCACAGAATGAACACTCAAGGAAAAGCTATAAACGAACATTTTTACTTTGATATGTATGTTTGCCGTTTGGTTAAAGAAGTTTACTACTTTTATGAATAAAATTATTTTCTTTGAACATTTTGTTTGGTAATTGTTTCCTTAATTTTTTGTTGTATGCACATTTTGTATGTTATTTAGAACAAAAAGATGATATCCTGTAGCTTACAAAGGTGACGTGATAGACAAAAACTGTGATCATTTTCGCATTTAGACGCCAAAAATAAGGCAAAAACAAGTATCAGGTCTTAGTCAACGAAATGTGTGTTCCCCAGTGTTATCTAATTTAGATTTGAACTCTTTTGACGATGTGTTGAATCATTGCTAAGCATGTCCCCTTATTCTGATAACATTGAGCGGCTTTCTATCTACTGACAAGTCTTGCGGATCTTTACGTCAAAGTACTTGCAGATATGTACTTGTAATTTAAAGCAGTCAGTAAACTTTCCAAGCAGAATGTGAATTTGATAGAATTTTTGTTATCAATCCACTCCAAAATATATGAAATAAAATTTCTGTCTGTGCTTCATTTGGAAATTCAGTTCTTGTTTGATTAAAGCCATTATTTTCCTTTTCTTCCCATATTCAAAGTCAGTCAATATTTTTGTACTTCACCGTGAACGACTGCGGAAGTGTTTTTATGCAACTTATTTGGCTTAAAATGTAATCTTATTTCATCTTGGATTAATGATTTAGTGTAGGAATGCTATTCGAGTGAAATAAAGTGTCTATCAGACCCTGATGCAGTGTCCGAATTTTAAAATTTGCTTAAATTGTATAAATTCAAATAGGCACTTTCTCAAAAAGAATTAGTCTCTTCAACGTTGTTGAAAATAATATTACGCATTTCTCGAACTTGAAGTAATAATAATGGCACATCTGTTGTTGAGTCTCTAGAAAAGCTAATTTCCAAATTGTACACTACGTTTTTGGTTACCCTACATTTCGAATTCGAATTCGTATACGAAGCTTCCTTTAAGGTTTAAAGCAGATATTAAGGTCCTGATGATATTTTACCATTAAAGCTACCCAACGGCTCATCAGATGCAACTAGTTCTCTTGGTAAAGCCGAACATATATTCACAAAAAGGTGAAACCTACCTAATGACTATAGACGAACTACACTTACTTCGATTTTACCAAATGTAATCGAAATATGTATTGTATATGGTGTTTTTCCCCTTTTTCAGCAAGGGGCCATTTTGTTTTGTCACCTTTTTACTTCGTAGCGTGTGTCGTTAGATCTACTCTGATTGTCACAAAGAAATGTTAGAATCCGTGCTAAACAACAATCAGATCACAGCATTTCGTTAAAATTTTCGCTGCTCGCATTCTACCATCAATGTCGGTGTTCGTCAAGGTTCTTTGCTTTCACCAATACTTTTACCATTACAGTTACGAACATTTATTAATCAGCTATGGAAATAATAACACTTTTGATTACAAATACAAATATTTGGCGCAATAGCTCTTTAAAGTGCCAGGGCCTAACTTCTCGCAACCACTCATGTTGTGTGTGTTATATTTTTCACACGAATGGAAGGGACCTACAGTTTAATGCCGAATCCGAACGGCGATTTGAGAAGCTTTTGTGTGACAACAATACTCTCGGATGTTTGTTAGACGCTCGCGAGAGGTAGGACCGTGAAAAAACTTGTTGGTGTGTTCTGGGATTCGAACTTGGAACCTCATGCGAAGTGATCCGACACACTAACCACTTACGCCACGGCGCCCACACTTTTGATTGCTCGTATTTAATTACATATGATTTATGATGCTACTCGTAGCTGTAGTAGGAAAACCGCCGCGGAATGAAGACAGACTGAAACGTTTGAGTTTTCTACAGTGTTGTAGGAAGATTTCTTTAAATTTATAAATAAATAAATATAATTCTCATACATGGGCGGAAGTAAGGCGTAATTCATTGCTTTTCTACTGCTTTCTAATATATCCATAGGGCCACTTTTGTCTTAGTCTATGTACTCGTAGGTTACTGCTTAAATATTGATTTTCTTTTTCATGAGATACATTTTACAGAATTCCTCACTAAAAATTCACTATTCAAATTATCATACTACACCTGACATCATTCACTTTCACTCTCAATATTTTTACATAAACTATGTAGCTGTACAATAAAACACTCATTTTAAGTAAATATATGTAATAACCTTTGATTACGAATGACTATTTATTATTTAATGTCAAATGAAGCTATAATTCTATCTAAAACAACACGACACATACTTCAGTACTTAGAGAGCATAGTCCTAAGCGTTTTATTCTTCAGAAGTTAAAAAATATAAAACAAACATCCAATATGCCCATTCAGCCACTTAATGTTGAAAATAAATAAAAAAAAGAAAAACAAATCAAGATCTTAACAGCTTATAATTGTAAATATACTTTATACCTATGCATGCACATTTGTTTATAATAGTAGATCAACGGAATATGTATGCTATTCGATCGAGAACATATAAACAAAAATATACTACTGCTAAATTTGTATAAGACAAAATTTTAAAATCCTTGTCTAAATGGATTCGATACTCGCCCACCTGGTCCGGCACCGCTTGGTGGTTCTGGTTGTTGATATTGTTGCTGTTGTTGTTGTTGTTGTTGTTGCTGCTGCTGTTGTTGTTGTTGGAATGGATTCGCAACACGCTGCTGAGGAAGATGTCGAGTTGTAGACTCCTGTTGGTAGGCGCCGCCTTGTTCCTGGTATCCTGGCTGGTATTGCTGATAACCAGTACTCGAGTCTTGATAAGCACCAGCGCCCGCTTGTTGCTGCTGGTAGTTCTGTTGGTCCAAACTGGTCTCTTGTGTATTTTCTTGCTGATATTGTTGACCGTATTCGAGGTGATTCTTATATTCACCATCCACAGGCTGCTGATCGTGCATGACGTACGTTTGATATTCTTTGTTCGGCGGATCTTGCATCAGGATATTCGCTTCATTTTCGAAATGTTTGAAGTCGTAAATGTTTCGTAGCTTCCGCAGAACGGGTACATACAACAGGTTCGAGAAGGCTATGAGGAAGTTGAGGGCGGTGAAGCCAATCGCTTCGACTACTCCACCGGCGATAATTGGTCCCACTGCATACGCGATTGAATACGAAATGTCGGCAATGGCATAGATACTACCGTAAACTGATACATATCGAACATCTACTAGGTAGCCCAGTGTGGGCAGGAGGGCAGTGTCTATGAGCGCAATGCCAAAGCAGATACCACAAATGGGTATCATCAGCACTTTGTACGAACTTGAGAAAGGAATGATGAAGCAACACAGTCCTTCGAGGGCTAGACCACCAGCAGCCATAAGCCACTGATGGTGCGGATATTTTTTCGCCATTTTTACTGTAATTATTACTCCGAACACATGCGGAAAGAAGGCCGGTAGCCACACCATTCCGATCTTCCAGTTGTCTGTAGTGAGATTGTCCTCCATCCAAAGTGAGATAGTCGGCTCGAGAAAGGCCAGTGCTACGTTTGACATGGTCAACGCCCCGGCGCACACCGCGATGTATGGATCGATGAGTAGCTTCCATATGGGTATCGTCTGCTGTTGCACCTCTCTACTCATTTTTAGTTGTTCCTTGAGCGGTTTCATTACCAGCAACAACATCAAGCCGTCGATCAGACATACCAAAGCTAGAATCAGAAATGGTACCTCTTTGCCTGCAAATTGATACAACGCCCCTCCAAAGGGAGGCGCAACTAGGCAACCGAAACTGATGAAAGCCAAAGCTATGCCGAGTGCTTGTGATCGCTCGTTCTCTTCGGTGAATCGATCCGCGATCATGGCGAGACCTGAGGTATCGGCAAAAGCGGATCCTGCTCCTTGTAGTGATCGTGCAAAGAAGAGTACACTGTAACTACGGCCACAGGCGAACACAGCCGTCGACAAGAACATTATGATCAGACCAATCATCATGGGTAGATCGTAACCGATCCTGTCGATGAGTGCTCCCGAGAATGGGTTAACCATTAGCTGAACGATAGCTTTCGATGCGAAGAGTAAGCCGGTAGCTGAGTCCTGTCCGTGGTGATCGTGCTTCATGGGTATCGGTTTGCCGGTGATATTGTTTATTAGCAGTGGTGCTGGGGTTCCGTCGTCGAAGCCGCCAACGTAGCGCAGGTAATCTGGTATAATGGGAACGATTACCATGTACAACATGTTGTCGAGCAGCAGGGCGATAGATACGATAACCAGAATTAGTCGCCGCTGCATGATGGGCTCTTGGATCTTCTCCCATAAGATCTCACGCACCTCGCGGAACTCCAGGTTTACTACTGGTATGGTGAACGACATTTTGATTTATTTTTATTTATTTTTTTGATTTCCTATTAACTTAATGAGGAATTCAAAAGTTTTCTATGGAACCCTACGTGTATGGTGTACCGCTGCTAAGTTTGGAAGAGCACGATTTAAATACTTATCCAGGTTTGGACGTATTGCCTCCACTGTTTTGTTATTACTTCTCGTGATCGAGGTATCATCGCACTAGTTCCATTGTTGTGGGGCGGCTGGTGGACGAGGCGCCATTTGAACTCATCGGTGTAGGGTTAGTTCTTGGCTTAGCGGTTACAGATGATATGGTGGTGGTCTTGGCGGTGGCATCCGTCTGGACAACCTTTAACGACACAGAAACAAGATTTCATTAGTTTGATTTGTCTTTCAGTGTTTTTTTTTTCTTAATTAGTTTATAGTATTGAGCAAGTAATTGTTGTTTTTTTTAACTTTAATCAAAAAGCAATTGAGAGTAATTTGTTGAATGTTTTTATGATTGAAATGTTGTTTCTGTGAAGACAAAGGATGCCCTAGAGGGAGTTTCAAAACGCCTTATATTTTCGTTCACCAAATTGTTTTAGAAATTCTATTAACTGCAAATTTGTTTTAAGAATTATAACAATATAATTGTTTTGCTAGGACTAAAGTTATTTATCTTTGCTTTCACTATAAACACACATTTCAATCATAAAAAAAAATGACTTATATTATTTCGTGTTATTCAAGGCATTGAATAGTTGAAACCGTTCGCAGACGCGGACCTTTGCCGCTGAAACCAGCTAAAAGAAATTATGGAGACTGCTTATTTGAAGGCCTGGGATTAATAAAACTGATTCACACAGTACAGGAAAATGTCATGTCTTAAGTTGAAAATTTTAAGTGTAATGTCCAGCAAAGTCCAAAGTGGAGTAGCAAGGCTGCATACTTTCACCATTATTGTTTTTGGTAGTCGCCATCGATGGGAAACAATAGTGGCATCTTACCATAAATGTTTAGAATACGATGTCACCGTTTATTTATTGAATTAATACGATCAAAATAAATGATCAAAAAGTATTTTTAGACAGCAGGTCGGCATCGTCCTTTACTTAGGAAGTTTTGTCTCAGTGGATTGGGAAAGCTAAAGCTGCGCTTAGAATGTTATCAAAAATTTGTAGGAGCAATGTTTCAGTCAAGGTTTGAATTAGTACTCCTCCAAGAGTGTAGTACGAATATGTTTAAAATCTTTGCGACTGTCATTCATAAGCTCCAAACATTTTCCAGCTGCCTTCTTTGCGTCATCCATAACATTTTAAGACAGGATTATGAAAGTAAACATATCTCTCTCTATCTATCCTTTCCAACGCCCGCACTGTGTGTAAACATGTTAAAAGGTATTCATGCCCCTTTGAGTGCGCGCATAAACGGAGAATTCGTTACACTTTATTACACGAAGAATTTGAGCCACTGACATGGTGAAATGAAATCTACTTACTCAATCTAGTAGAAAGGCGAAATGGCTTAAGCAAATCTGGTGCATTGAAGAAGAATCGAAAGTACTGGGAATAGGTAGATTAGGTTAGGTTGGCTGTCCGCACGAGAGTGCAGACACACTTAGACTAGTGAAGGTCCTTTGTGATACCATGGATCAAACCATTAGCCACTGACGGACTAACAAAACCAACCGGAGCTTTTGATAAAGCGATGGATGCAAATGACGTCTAAGGACGCCAGATCGCCGAGGTCTTTAAGGAAGCGGAACCCTAGATAGAGCATTCTTTTATGCGATAGGGCTGGACAAGTGCATGCGAGGTGAAGGATGGTTTCCTCCTCCTCCTCGTCCCTATAGCTTCTGCAGAAGCCGTTGGAGAAGAGGCCAAGTCTTTTGGCGCGTTGGCCTATAAGACGGTGTCCAGTGAGAACATTGGGAGTAGGTAGCAATCAGTTGAAAAGCTATGTAGAAATGTTGACACGATGGCAAATAAGGGCTGCTAATGCTCTATGCCCCTCGAGATGTATCAGGACTTACGGGTAAGTAAGTAAGTAAAATCAAACTATTTTAAAGTTAAGTTTTTTTTTAACTGCATATCTAAAGCATGCGGCTTGGAATTCCTGTATCTGTGAGTGACCAAATAAATTCTGTTACGCCATACGTTTCGCAAAACTTTTTACATTCTCTTCGGATAGTCGGTCCTATTTAAAAAGAAAAAGACTGATAACTCTATAAAATTTGTCAAGGCGTAGATGTATATACGTAAACAGCTTATCTCTAACACTCCTGCAGCTGTATGAAATGACAGCTCTATGTCAAGCTTTTTTAGTACTGAGTCGGGTGTGCCTCAAGGGTGTGTTCTAAGTTCAATTCTCTTTGGTCTTTTTCTTGGTGAGGCTTCAATTAAGGTACTGCTTTATATTGATGACCTCGTCATACTGGCTGACAGTAATGGCTCATTTCAATTGCAAATCAATAGACTACGAGCAAAACACTAGTGTAAGGCGGTGGTTATGTAGCGAGCGAGTAATACTAGCGTGAGCTCTCTTGGGCTTTTAAGCTGGTCGATTAAAATTTAGCTAGTTAACGCTTCAGTTTCTGTTTGGTTTCGGTGAAGTGCACATTTTTTTTTTTTATAAACTCAAGGGGTTATGAATACCCTTAACATGTTTTACTCACAGTGCAGGCGTTGGAAAGGATAGATAGAGAGCATGTCGCTTTTTTAAGACGAAGACATTTTATTAACAGAAAGTGCGTGGCGCATGTCCAACAGACAACGCCGTTTTTGCACTTCACTTATTCATTTTTCACAGTCCATTCTCGGTTGGTAGCACTTTTATATTTCATATTTCATATTTATTTATTTAAATAGTTTCACGGTAAGATTACAACATCTCATTATTTGTGAAAGGCATTGAAAACATTCAAGAACTAAGAAGTTTTTCGACTAAGCTCGCGCTTGTCAATGAAATTGTCTTCACTGCAAGCACTGAGAGCTCGCGCTTGCTTGCGCTTGTAAAATTATGTTACATAAACACAATGCCCTGACAAAATGAATTTAAGTTTTAAGCACGAGCTCGCGCTTGCTAGCGCTAGTATTACGCGCTTGCTACATAACCACAGCCTAAGACGATGAGCCCGTGAATCAAAAATCTTAAGTCTAAGAATGTGATTGTTGAACCTACTCATCGCAGGAGGGTTGTTCAATTGAACTGTGTATTTGGGTCAAGACTTTATAGAGGTTGCCAAACAATTTAAATATCTTGGGTTTTTTATCTCGTACAACCTCGATCTGAGACCCCATGTTAAAGAGAATTGTGTGGTAGCAAAAACGGCTATTAACCTTATGTGAAGAAGATTTCTTTCTTCCGTCCACCTGAGCAAAACGAAGTGAGGATAGCAAAATCCGAGCTGAAATCCAACAAGGCTGCCGGACCTGACGACTTACCGGCCGAACTTTTCAAGGCAGCTAGTGATGAACTGGTAGAGAGCATACACCAACTCATCTCTAAGATTTGGTCAGACGAGTGTATGCCTGATGAATGGAATCTCAGCATCGTTTGCCCGATCCACAAGAACGAAGACCCCCTCTACTGCACCAATTATAGAGGCATGAAACCTTTTACCAACAGTCTGATTGACCCCTATCAGTGCGATTTCAGGCCAGGAAAGTCCACCATCGATCAAATCTTCACACTTCGGCAGATCCTGGAGAAAACCCGAGAAGTCGAAATCGATACTCATCATCTCTTTATCGATTTCAAGGCCGCCTATGACAGCATCTATAGAGAAGAGCTTTATAGAGCCATGTCTAGTTTTGACATCCCTGCCAAACTTGTCCGTCTGTGCAGGCTGACGATGCTCGCTGCTCCATCAAGGTCGGTAATGACCTCACTGCGACCGTTGATGTCAAAACAAGTTTTAGACAAGGTAACGCGCTGTCATGTGACTTCTTTAATATTGTACTTGAACGGATTGTGCGGAACTCACAAGCCAACACCGGAGGCACAATCTGTCACAAGTCTGTACAACTACTTGCTTACGCCGACGATATTGACATAATTGGAAGAAGTCAGCGGGCAAGCAATGAAGCAGAAGCAGCCAAAATGGGCTTAGCGATAAACGAGGGCAAAACGAAGTATGTATATGCTGTCAACAAGAAGGGACAATCAACACCGACGAATTGGACAAAACATCACAGTGGGCAGCTATAACTTCGAGGTTGTAAGGAACTTTGTCTACCCTAGCTCTGCTATAAGCTCTAAAAACGACATCAGCGCCGAAATCAAGCGAAGAATAACTCTTGCCAATCGCTGTTTTATTTTTTGGGCTTATAAGTCAATTCAACAGTAAAGCCCTATCTCGAACAACCAAGGAGACTCTGTATAAGACTCTGATCATCCCAGTCCTGCTTTACGGCGCTGAAACATGGACTTTTTTTTAAAAAGAGGATGAAGATATCCTTGGTAGCTTCGAGACAAAAATTCTTCGTAAGATATATACAGTCCCGTTTGCGTTGACGGGTTTTGGAGATAAAGATTAAATCACGAACTATACGAGCTGTACAGCGACATCGACCTAGTCAAAAAACTGCGTATTGGACGTCTAAGATGATTAGGACATGTAGAGCGAATGGACACCAACGCCCCGGCCCGCAAAGTTTTCGAATCTAAACCCGAGGGACGACGCAGTAGAGGATCTCCTCGCCGGACCTCGACCAACTTGGAGTGCGCAACTGGAGGCAATTGGCTAAAGACCGAGCTAAATGGAGAGGCTTGTTGGTTGAGGCCCAGGTTCACCCCGAACTGTAGCGCTACATAGGTAAGTAAGTAAGGAGTAGATTCTTTTGCAACAGATATGTTACCGCTACCTCAAAGTATAGAGTGTTGGACGTTACAATTCACAACTGCATTTGCTTTGCTAACCAAGTTTTTAGCCATCGATACATTGAGGAGTTTGAAAAAGCTCAACGCTTTGTCTTCAAACACATCGTTAGGCTCCCAATATCAACGCCGAGCTATGCAGTAGACGTCAAATCCGGGCTTCGCTAAATCTACTTGAAGAATTTGAAAGATAAAGCTAATTACATTATCAAAGTTATGCAGATGCCTGATACCAGCTTGCAGAAGCAAATGATTTAATATGCTCTTCAATGTAGGCTAACCCCTTTTCAAGAATGGGATAATATTTCTTTCTCCGTAGGTCTACATTTTGATTTAGCTGATATTATCATTAATAATTGGCGAGCAAGGTTTTACGATTGCATAGCAAGGGTCGACGAATCATTTTACCTGCAGTGTTTAACCAGAGCTCGAGAGTCTTCAACTAGAATAATTTATAGGGAACTGAACCACACATTTGGTTGGTTGGTTGGTTGAGGTCCAGGTTCACCCCGAACTGTAGCGCCACCTAAGTAAGGAAGTAAGAACCACACATTGGGTGTTAACAAGGAGTTGTTGCCCTGTCAAATAAGTTTAATTTTTAAAGCTAGAGCCGACATTTTAGGTCTTAACTACACCCCACATATGTTAGACTCGATCTCCGAGCGCTTTGTCGCCTTTGTAATCGTAATGAAATTGAAGGTGCCTTCCACTTCCTAGCAGTATGTCCGATTCTTTTGCAAATCAGCAGGCTATACTTCTCAAAGAGCTCCCTCACACTTGATGAAACCAAACGCATTCTAAATGGATCCTATGGTTGGAAAGTACTTTATCGAATTTGCAGTCTAGCAGTTAAGCTATCGTAATAGTTTTTTAGACTAAAAACAGAACTCAGTTTCAAATTGCTAAGTTCAAATTAGCTAGCTAGCTTTCCATTTATGTATATATTATACTGTATACTTTTTTACTTACAAGGCATTTTTTTAAATCATTAATACTTTGATATTCTTTATTTATTTTTTTTTTAGTAATGTATTAAACTATCAGTCTCGGCAGACGGCCAGTTTTATCATGCGATGGTTTCCTTGATGTGAAAGCTTCCACGGATCTTCGAACTTCTTATTCGATCAAGCTTTGTCACTTCTGCTGTCATGCGAAGCATCTTCATCTCAGTTGCCGTTAATTTACTCTCATAAGTTTTGTACATCGTCCAACATTGTGAACCGTATGTGAGCGCTGGACGCACAACTGCGGTGTAGAGCCTTCCCTTCAACTTAGGTGGCATTTTTCTGTTACAGAAGATAGCGGAATTTTCTCGCATCTTCATCCACCCTACGCTTACACGATGATTGATGTCGTCATCACAGGTTGCTTTGCTATTGATCATAGATCCCAGATATTTGAACTTTTCGCACTTGGGAAGCACTGTTCCATTCAAATAAATGTCTGGAATAGGCCTGAGTGGATCAGAGAACAGGCAGCACAAGTACTCTGTCTTTTTTGAACTAATGCGATACCCATTTCCCTCCAGAGCATCCACCCACACATCAAGTGCTCGTTCCAGGGATGTAGGATCCTCACTTATGATGGCTCCATCGTCAGCAAAGGATAACTGATGTACCTTGGGGTCCATCACTTTACCTTCAAGCAGATAATCAAGGACTGTAATAAATTTGTTTTACTATACATCGATTACAACAAAACGCATTTGGGCTTTAAGCGTACCCTATTATGGAACTTAGTTCGGTAACCTAGCGGATGGTTGTCAACAAAATATATCTCAACATCGTTTGCGGTTTTATTAAAATAATCTCCAAGAAGCCGCAAAGCTTCCAATGACTACAACATGCCTCTGTACGCAGATACCGTTCTCTGCAATTAAATATTCCAAATTACAGTCCCAAGGCATCGAAACAAATAAGTTACTTGAATGGGTACTTATCTACGTACAATTCCTGATAATGATGCAAATATTTTAAAAGCGGTGGAACTGAACTTCGTCCTTCAGTGCTCGAACAAATCACCCCCTAAGGTCAAAACCTAATTTACTGTTTCGAAAGTATCCAATTTATCCTCCCTTCCAACTTCGAGGCATTTGTTCGAACGCTGAGAACCAAGCACTCTGTTGAAGCCATTATTAGAATGAGTCGATAATTACAAGGGAATCGCAGTACCATAAACATATGTATGTCCGTGTAGCGCGCGGGTGCTACATATGCCAAACGTGTATCCTTGCAATTCATTCTCAAGCTCAGCGATTTAACCATCACGCAAGGAGTGAGAACTTTGCCTTTATTATCCCTCAAAAAAAAAAAAAAAAGAACTCACATAAATATAAGCAATAAATAAGGAAAACGAACACAATTTGTGAGTAAAATACAGATACTTTCGAACACGCTCAAAGGTACACCCTTTAGGGCGAAACCCACTGCTAACTGCTTGTCGGAACGACCCCAAGCCAGGAGCTTTATAATTTTTGAAGTGGCTCTACCCCGTATACTGAGGCCGGCGTCATGCCACAGTGATTATGTGTGGGCCCTTGAACTCATTTATGTGTCCTGGGGTACAAGTGTAATTATAATTATTATTATTTTCTCGTATACCACCTGCACACACCACTCTATATTCTTGTAAATTGGATTCGTTTCATTATTATATTGTGTGTGTTCAATTTTTTTTATTCATGACCATGGTTTTCACTTGATTTCTATTCTATGCTAAGAGTCCAAGTCAAGTACAGGAGCGTGTAGATACTTTGTGTACGAATGAAAAAAAAATTAAAACCAAAAAGAATATCCGACTTGAAACACGAAAGCGGAAAGGTCGCTCATTCGGTCGATCTCAGTGTGATAAGGCAACCTCTAATTTCAACCCCTGTTATGAGTGCTTTCTCTACATATATCTGTGTGCGTGTTGAGATGTAGTCACGTAAAAGGAACTTATTTTCTTTTTACATTTTGAGATACTTTTCGTCGTTTTCTTCGTTAGGTTTGAAGTTATCCTTGGTTGCATATATATAGTACAAGTGCTCGTACGAAACCATAGTCCTCCACTAAAGAGGAACTAAGCAAAAGTGAATAAAAATAAAACAAACGGGAGGAATAAAAAATCGATTTTCCACACCCACAAAAAGCTCAAGTTTCCCCTCATCAAATACCTGGCTGTTACCCGTTAGCTGAGTTTTAAGGATCGGCCGCCGTGTGCACAGTAGAAGTTCATCGTGCGTGAACGACGTTATTTGCATTTCGTTTATTTTGCCAAAGACTTTCTATTGTTTGAATTATTTTTAGACATTTAACGATTTTTCAATATTTGTTATCCTCATCGTCGTCCTGTTGAGTTATTAAATTGGAATTTTTAATTACATGAATTTTCTTTTCTGGTAGATTATTTGTTGAAGACAATCGTGAAGAAGATTATGACGCAGGTTTGGTTTGATTGTGTTAATTGAGTTAAATAAAGGGAATTTTATTGTTCACCAAATTTGTTTAGTGGGGCTTACACAGGGTGCACATATACGTATATAGCTGCGCAAGTAGCAATTAGATGTAGAGGAAGTAAGAAATTTTAAGAAATGTTTTTTCTTAGGGCGCTTAAAAGAGATTTTTTAATATTGAAGGAAGAAGATTATTACTATTGTAGAAGCTTGTACAATTTGCTTGCCTTAGCAGAAACATCTTGTAATTCCTCGCAAAAATTGACCAAGGTACAGCTAATGTTGTCAAAAAGAAATCTTTTTAAATAAAATGTTCTTGGTGGCAGCAGACGAGAGAGGCGGAAGAGCGCTTTCCCACTAGAGCTCTTCTTCTTGTTTCAGACGGCAGTGGATGAATTCCCTAGATGGAGTCAACGGTAGCGCCTACAGTTCAAGTTGATTTGAACTTAGTATACACCTTGCGCGAGCTGTTTCGACATATTCGGATCACAGGTCGGTAAGGAATTTCCAATGTTGGTCAGTAGCTTGAAATAGAGGTAGCGGCAGAGGAGCCCTTTATGGCCCAACGGCAGCGTTCTTACTGCTGTAGTGGACTACTGGCACCGGTGTACCCGGTCCCGCGTCCTAGGGGTATAATAAGCACCTGGACCGCAGGTTGGGGGTAACTTCCCTACCACATAAAAAAAAAGCACTGGTTACGAAGCAACCAACAGCCTCGGATACGGATGATTTCACTGTTGACCCTTGTAAACGTAAAAAGGACAACGATCTTCATGTCTGCAAGTGGAATGTTAGGTCCATCTATAAACTGCGTGCAACCGAACAAACTACGGAGACCCTAAGCTGTTACCTAAGCAGATCCTAGCGCGGTTTTTGTCAGAGTATTGACTACACGTCTCAATCCCCTAGACTGCGAAAAGTCCTCTCCAAAACACCAACTATACCTAGTGTCCTCATGAATCCCAATGGATCCTGGACGAAATCGGACGAAGCATAGCTCAATCTGCTCATGGACACTCACTTCCCCGGCTGCACGCCTACCCCCAACGATGATCGCGCCCTGGTAAATGTTGCACGCCCACAGACACCTCCTCATCTTATCAACGAAGAGAAGCTGAAATGGGCAGTAAACAGTTTCGAACCATTCAAATCCCCGGGACCGGATGGTATTTTTCTGGCCCAGATTCAGACGGCCTTCAATATAGTATGGCAGTATCTTTCCTGCGTTCTGAAGGCTTGTCTTGAGCTCGGTACAACACCAATTGCCTGGACCGAGGTAAGAGTGGTCTTTATACCCAAAACAGACAAGACATCGCACACCCTCTTAAAGGACCTTAGACCTATTAGTCTAACGTCTTTCCTTCTCAAGATTCTGGAAGGAATCCTGGACCTACACATCAAGTCCACTATTGATAGCACCCTACTATACACGTCACAGCACGCCTACCAAAAAGGTAAATCTGTCGAAACGGCTTTGCACTCCATCATCCACCCTATCGAAAAATCACTCTCAATCAAAGAGTTCACCCTAGTGTCATTTCTAGACATAGAGGGAGCCTTCAACAACGTTGAAACAAATTCGATTACCAGTGCCTTACGTAGGCTTAACATCTGCTAACCCATCTGTTGTTTCATAGAACACATTCTAAAGAACAGGTTAGTAACAGCATCCTTCGGAAGTAGCACTGTCAAGCGACATGCACATCGAGGCACCCCTCAAGGGAGTGTACTGTCTCCACTATTGTGGAATTTGGTGCTCAACGAGGCCCTTCTAAAGATCAAAAAAAACTGGATGCAATGTTATTGCCTATGCAGACGATGTCGCCATTCTGACAACAGGCAAATACCCGCAGACGCTGGCCGATGTCATGCAGTCTGCTCTTAATGAACTGCTCAGATGGACCGATAAATGCGGCCTCTCCGTTAACCCGATGAAGATCGAGCTAGTTCTATTCACAAGAAAACACAAGCTACCTGACTTCACTCCGCCCAAGATAAGGGGATCCACCCTCAAGCTTTCAAATAGTGCTAGCTATTTAGGCCTAAAGCTTGACTGCAAACTAATTTGGAAAGAGAATGTCGTCGAACGGGCCAGGAAATCGCTGGCTGCCCTATACATCTGCAAGAAAACAGTAGGCTCCACCTGGGGCCTTAAACCAAGCATCATGCACTGGCTATACACGTCGGTCATTAAACCGATTCTCATGTATGGAGTATTGGTATGGTGGCCCGCCTTGGAGAAGAAATCCAACCTATCCATAATGGAAAAAACTCAGCGAGTTGCATGTCTCAGTATTACCGATGCACTGAGAACTTCTCCCACAGCGGCGCTCCAAACCATGCTCCACTTGCTTCCTATTGATATCGTCAGTAAGCAATTGGCTGTCAGCTCGGCAATAAGACTGAGAGGCTCCAAGCAGTGGAATGAGCAACACACGGGACATGCCAATATACTTTCGATGCACCGTCATTTTCCCAATTCCACTGACCATATGCCCACTGAATATGATTTTAACAAGGGCTACACGCACTCGATACCGGACAGAAGTGAGTGGACGCAACGAAATCGCTGTCAACGAATCGCTGTCAATTTTCACGGACGGGTTCAAAACCAAGGACGTAGTCGGTGGCGGAATTTTCTCGGAAGATCTGGACATACACCTCTCCTTTAACCTTCCAGACTACTGCAGCGTTTTTCAAGCCGAAATCACCGCAGTTCGCAAAGCTGCTGACTGGCTGGCGGCTAGCACGCTATCAACACCTGATATTGTTATTTATGTCGACAGTCAGGCAGCCATTAAATCCCTCGCATCCAGCACTACGAGATCTAAGGCAGTGAAAGACTGTCGCATACCTCTTAACGAGATAGCTGGTCAGTACAACCTCACCCTTTGCTGGGTACCAGGTCACTGTGACATACCGGGGAATTGTGCAGCCGACGAACTAGCACGACAAGGCTCCTCTGGTACAGATAGCATAAGCATCACCGACATCGAAGCGCCAGCGTCTTATGTTAAGTACCTTATTCAAATTGATGCCGAGAAAGTAGCCAATCATCGATGGCAACATCTAGACCAATGTCATACCGCCAGACAGATCTGGCCGACACTCAATAAATCCAGGTCCATCGGACTCTTGAAGCACAAGAGAGGAACCCTCTCAAAAATAACAAATGTCCTCACTGGACACTGCGTCATAGGAAGACATGCCCAAAGATTAGGTATCCCTCATAATGACTTCTGCAGAAGCTGCAGAGATGAAGAGGAAGAAGAGACCATCAGTCATCTCCTGTGCGCCTGTCCTGCACTCGCCAACATCAGGAAAGCCACTCTGGGTGAATACTTCTACAATGATCTTAATGATCTCGGCAACGCCTGCACGGCTAAAATTCACGACTTCATTCAACGAAGCAAATGGTTCCAAGAGTAAGAGGGTGATCTACCCGCCTTACGCATCGGCAGTACAATGGACCTTCTTTCTGGTCTAAGTACATCCTTATCGAGGGCCGATCCTAACCTAACCTAACCTAAGCTGTTACAAAGCAGACATTACCGCCATCCAAGAAGTGCGATGGAATAGGCTGGGCAAAAAGAAGATGAGAAATTGTGACATTATCCACGGGGATAGCTACAGACAATAAACATAGCGTCTATTCGGGTATGGATTTGTTTTTAAAGATATAGGCAAGAGGTCTTGAGTTTCCGGCATGTGAACGACCGCCTCAAGACAATCCGTGTCAAGCTTAAATTCATTAACATTAGCCTTATATGCGGTCATGCCCCTCACGAGAAGAAGAATGACGCGACTTCTACCAGCTCTTGGACAAGACGTATAAGCAGTCATTTAGCCACAACGATAAAATTGTCCTAGGCGATTTTAACGTAGAGCTAGGAAAAGAGGACATCATTACTAGCGTGGTCGGAAAGCACAGCCTGCAAGACACCACACCCTACAATGAACTCAGGCTAGTCAACTCTGCGGCGGGACGAAACGTTGTCGTAGCTAGTACGCGGTTTCCACTTCTTGATATTCACAAGGGGACATGGCTCTCTTTCGGTCGAAAAGCTGTCAACCAAATCGATCAAATTGAGATCGACGCAACTTACTCTTTCAGTCTGGGTGTGCGGACTCTCCGAAGAGACAACGCGGACTCGGATCACTACCTGGTTGTATCCAAGGTACGGATGCGGATATCCAGAACGGAGCGAAATCATCGAAATACTGTGAGGAAGTTTGACGTCGGACGGGTACAATCGCAAAAGACCGCCAGAGCCTTTGCCGATCGAGTCCTTTTTAATACCGATCTAAGCTCAATACTAGCAGCAAATGCGGAAGACCAGTGGCAACATTACCAACAAGCCATCAGAGATGCCGCCTCTGATGTACTGGGTTTCTCTTAGTCATCAATGAATCACCTGGTTTGATGAAGAATGTTGGCAAACACATTTAACAAAACAAGAGGCGTTCAAAACGCTGCTACATAACAGGACAGGTGCTGCTCGCGAGCTCTACGAGCGGAGGAGAAAAGGGAAGCATCGACTTCTCAGAAAGAAGAAAAAACAGCTTTTCTGAAACATAAATAATTGAGTTTCAAACGACTACACCGAAATCTCTCTCTCTCTCTCTCGCTCTGTGGACGCCGTGGCGTAAGTGGTTAGTGTGTCGGATCACTACGCATGAGGTTCCAAGTTCGAATCCCAGAAATCACCAAAAAGTTTTTTCACGGTTCCACCTCTCGCGAGCGTCTGACAAACATCCGAGAGTATTGTTGTCACGAAAAAGCTTCTAAAATCGCCGTTCGGATTCGGCATTAAACTGTAGGTCTCTTCCATTCGTGTGAAAAAATAAAACGCACACAACATGAGTGGTTGCGAGAAGCTAGGCCCTGGCACTTAAAGAGCTGTTGCGCCAAATATTTGTATTTCTCTCTCGCTCTCTCTCTCACTCTCCCTACCAACGTCCACAGTCTGCGTAACATCTAATAGGGTATTCATAGCCCCTTGAGTGCGAGCAAAATTATATAAAAAAAATAGACAAAAGGAACAGGAAGGATGTTCGGAAATTTTACCAAAAGGTAAAAAGAACATGTCAGCGTCCGAGTTTTTATGCCAGAACAGAAGCCAGCAGGGACGAAATTGGTAACATAGTACATATTATAGTAGAACTGCAGTCGGTGCTGAAGATATGGAAGGAACTCTTCAGCAGACTGTTAAACAGCAATGATGACCAATATTCCGCTATTAGGTAGAATGAGCCATTCTGCAGTGACGATGATAGTCAAGATTCCTGTCAACCCGATCAAAATGAAGTGAGGATAGCGATATCTAAACTTAAAACCATCAAAGCTGCTGGAGCCGGCGACCTTGTCCCCGAACTTTTCAAGGCAGGAGGAAACAAGTTTATAAGGAGCATTCACCAGCTCATCCGCAAAATTTGGTCGGATGAAAGTATGCCTGATGAATGGAATTTCAGCATCGTTTACTCGATCCTGAAGAAAGAAGACCCTCTAAACTACGTCAACTATAGATTGTGTCTGCCGTATTATGTGGACGCCTAAAAACGATCCTCAACAACCTGATAGGTCCTTATCAGCGCGGTTTCAAAGCGGAAAAGTCCACCATTGACCAAATATTCACACTATGGTAGATCTTGGAAAAAACCCATGAATATAAAATTGATACGCATCACCTCGTCATCGATTTCAAAGTTACCTGTGATAGCGTGTATAGAGACGAGTTATACAGAGCCATGTCTAGTCTCAGCATCCTTGCCAAGTGTCCGTCTGTGCAGGACAACGGTGGAGAACTCTCGCTACTCCATCAAAGTCGGTAAGAACACCACCGAACCGTTCTATGTCAGGAAAGGTCTTAGACAAGGTGACGCACTAGCATGCGATCTCTTTAACATAGTACTTGAAGGAATTGTATGAAACTGTACAATCTCTATCAAGCCTGTACCACTCGCTTACGTCGATAACATTGATATAGTCGGAAGAACTCAGCGGGCCGTCAGTGCGGCGTTTGCCAGTATTGAGGTAGCAAAGATGGGTTAAGCGGTCAAAGAAAGCCAAACAAAATATATGCTATCTACAAAAAAAAATATAAAAATCGGCGTCTTGGACACAATAGACAAATATAACTGAAGTATAAAGGACTCTGTCTACCTAGGCTCTATGGTGAGGTCCGCAAATAATACCAGTGGGGAGATCAAACGAAGGATTACTCTTGCCAATCGCTATTTTTTATGGGCTAAGAAGGCAATTGAGTAACAAAGCCCTGTTTCGAACTACTAAGAGGACTCTTTATAAGACACTAATCATCCCAGTCCTGCTGTATAGCGCAGAGGCATGTACTTTGTCCAAATCGGATGAGGATGCCCTTGGTTACTTTAAGAGAAAGTTCTGATCTTTGGTCCCGTCTGCATAGACAAGGATATTGACTTACCCCGAAGAATTCACATAAAGCGACTAATATGGGTAATGTAGAGCGGATTGAGTCCAATGCTTCAGCCCAGAAAATCTTTGAATCCACCCAGGATAGACGGCGCAGTAGAGGACGACCTCGCGACAGGTGGTGTAAAAAAGTGGAGTGGACTGGCTGGAGAGTTTTGTTGGTTGAGGCCAAAGCCATCTTTGAGGCCCAAGTCCACCCCAGTCTCTAGCACCATCTAAGTAAGTATGCCGTCCTAATGACCATACATTTATTGTAAGGAATAGATAGAAAGGATCGGATTGTTAGTGTCTGTAGTGACAGCCAGGTTGCGGTTAAGGCCGTGCTCAACCCTTTAACCACTTCCAAAATAGTTCATGAGTGTAAAATTTTCTGAATTCGGTCGCAAGGCTGAACTGGGATCATGGTCTCCCATGAGACTGTTAGCCAAAGCCCAGAGGTTGATTTCTTATCACCTAAACCTACATTGGTCTTCCCGCATATTTGGACAGGGCTTCCATTGACACAATTCAGATAATTCAGACAGACTAAATGAATGGTCCCGGACATCTGTAAAAAAATCCGCCGCATTTTTGCTCTGTCTCAGTAGAAAAGACTGCAGACAATTTATTGGTGCCTTTACAGGGAACTACGCATAGCTAAGCATCTTAATGTTCTACGTTTAAGCCTGCGATGCTTGCTGAAAGGGTGACACCACTGTGGAACGCTCCCGTACTGTGCTCGTATTGTGTGGCAGACCTTCGGGACTGATGTGGCATCGTAAGCTCCTCATCACAAAAGCGCCTACTTGGCTTTCTACGCAATACACGAAAATTTTAGTAAAATAGCTACATCAGGATTTGGATTTCTGATAGTACAATGGACCAGTTGCGTCTGAGTGCTCCAGTAGAACGTTCTCTATCCCGAAAAAAACAAGGAAAATATCTGCTGAATTTATCAAATACCTTAAAAATGATTTTTCATCATTTCTACGAATAATTGATAAGTTAGCAACTTCCCTAATTTTACAGTAAAACTATTTAATCCGATTCCAGTATACATCAAATCGTCAATTGTCTTGCAAATCCATATTCAAACAATAGAAATTCCTTCAGAACCTAGACCCGTAGAAACCTTGAACAAAACATAATTAAATTAACTCCTCAGCTTATGTACGAATGAAAATTGAATCTATATTTAATTGTCATTGTATTGCAAGTCCTCCACAGAACGACGTTCATTTCCATTTTACCTTCCACATCCAAAGATTATCCATCCATCTGGGATTTCTCCATTTTTTTCCTATAATCCAGTTGCAGATCCCTGCAGTTATAACTCCAAATAACAAATTATTACCACCACCAACCTATTCCACGAGAAAAGACACAAAACAGGATAGAAGAACAATTTTCTACAAAACAAACATTTGCCTCTTATTCGAGTCCTGCACTTCTTTCACCGAAAATCGATAAAATTTCTATGAAACATAAAATGAGTTTGAAATTTCACCTGGCTTCTGGTTGTTCTGAAACTGAAGATGAGCCTTTTGCCCTTAGTTTACAGCACCCCTCCGCCCACTGCTCATTGTATGGAGACGAAATTACGAAGGGTTTGGTTTCAAAACTGGAAGTTATTCCACATCAGACGGCTCGTAGGAAAAACGTCAGGTGTGTGTGCACAAAAGAGGGCCACGATGCCAGTCTGTATGAAAATGAAATATGATGAATGTTCCAGCTATACCCCCCCAGCATAGTTACAATCGAGAGAGAGAAAGAGAGAAAGAACTGCACGAAGCTGGAGGGTACTGCTAATGAGTAACGAGGCGAACAGTGAAATTAGATAAAATTTAAGTGGGTTCGTAACCCAGCACATCTCTCTGATGCTTTTCATCGTAAAATGTCGAGCAATGTGCGTGTGTGCGTATAGAACGCGCCACTCTATCATGAGTATATCCTCGAGAAAACACTCATGCACATTTGGAATTTGTGCTACGAGTGTCCATCTAGTTGTCATTGAAAAATGAAATTCGCATCCTGTGCTACAAATAATTCAGATATTAATGAGTTTTCGCTCGTCTTTACCGGGTGAGTGCACGGACCACCCTCTTGTATCACTTCCCTGAAAAATAAAACTCAAATATTTTTATTACTGAAATAATTGCATTGCACATCACCCTTGTTCATTGACTGACAGAAGGAAGGACGATAGCGGAAGTTACGTAAATATAAAGTCGAGCCCTACCTTTTTTGTGGAACAAAGTATCTGCACAGCAGAAATCGACACGGCTAGGGATGGAACCTGTCTAATGTAATACGGTTATGGGGATGTTGTGTACACATCCATCGCTGTGACTGAAATATCATTAAATATTGATGAGTAATATTCATGTGAATATTTTATGACATCGCATATGGCAATAAGAGCAGGAACCAGACACCGGGAGAAGCTGATGAGCAGGCCGGAAGGTACAGTGGGCTGTGGGTATGATTATATATCGCTCTCCATTTATTTTACCGGAAGGCATGTTTTCTGGGATGAGCTGTCGGTCGATATGCTTATTAGGGGCTTTACTTATATGTATGTATCTTGGTTATTTACTGTTTACCTTAGTTCCGGTTGCTTTATTCATTGTTAAGTCGAATTTAAAGACGGAAAGAACCATTAAATAAATATTTGAAATAATCAATAATGTACAAGACCCCTTCAAATGTTGGTTGGTCAATGAAGTACCAATTAAATACAGGACGTAATTATCAACAAATTTTATATTGAGTGAGATTAGACATAACTATTCTGTCCACACTCCACAAGAAAGGAGACCCCCTCAAATGCGATAATTATAGAGGCACCAGGTCTTCAACATCATCGCATACAAGATCTTTGCGATATTGTGTGAACGTCTGAAACATTTTATCAACCGTCTGATTGGTACATATCGTTGCGGTTTCAGGCCAGGAAAGTTCACCATCGATCCAATCTTCACTTCACACTTCGGCAGATCCTGGAGAAAACGCAGGAAGTCCAAATCGATACTCATCATCTCTTTATCGATTTCAAGGTCGCCTATGACAGCATCTATAGAGATACAGAACCATGTCTAGTTTTGACATCCCTGCCAAACGTGTTCGTCTGTATAGGATGACGATGGAAAACGCTCGCTGCTCCATCAAGGTGGTCGGTAATGACCTCACCGAGATCTTCGATGTCAAAAAAGGCATTAGACAAGGTACTGCGCTGTCATACTTGAACGGATTCTGCGGAACTCGCAAGCCAACACCAGAGGCACAATCTATCAACGTCTGTATAACTGCTTGCATATGCCGACGATATTGACATAATTGGAACAACTCAGCGGGCTATTACTGATGCGTTTGCAGGCATTGAAGTAGAAGCGGCCAAAATGGGTTTGGCGATAAACCAGGCCAAAACAAAGTATATGCTGTCAACAAGAAGGGACAATCAACACCGACGAATTGGACAGAACATCACAGTGGGCAGCTATAACTTCGAGCTATTAAGGAACTTTGTCTACCTTGGCTCTATAAACTATAAAAACGACTTACTAACTTAGATGGCGCTACAGTCCCGGGTGGACCTGGGACTCAACCAACAAACCTCTCCAGCCAGCACGGTTACGAGCCAGCTGCCTCCAGTTGCGCACGCCAAGTTGGTTGAGGTCCCCCTCCATTTGTTTGCTCCACCTACCGCGAGGTCGTCCTCTACTGCGCCGTCCATCCGGGGTGGATTCGAAGACTTTCTTAGCGGGAAGGTTGGGCTCCATCCGCTCTAAATGACCCAGCCATCTTAGTCGCTGTATGTGAACTCTTCCGGCTAAGTCGATGTCCTTGTACAGGCCGTATAGCTCGGCATTGTACCTTCTCCTCCACTCACCGTCTATGCAGACGGGACCAAAGATCGCTCGAAGAACTTTTCTTTCGAAATAACCAAGGGCATCCTCATCCGGTTTTGTCATGACTCTGCGCCATACAGCAGGACTGGGATGATTAGAGTCTTATAAAGAGTTACCTCAGTAGTTCGAGATGGGGCTTTGCTACTCAATTGCCGTTTTAGCTCATAGAAACAACGATTGGCAAGAGTAATTCTTCGTGTGATCTCCTTGCTGATGTCATTTGCGGAGCTGACCATAGAGCCTAGGTAGACAAAATCCTTTACTACCTCAAAATTATATCTGACTATTGTGGCGTTCTGTCGGCGTCTTGATGTTGGGTGTCCTTTTTTGTAGACAGCATATATTTTGTTTTGCTTTCACTGACCGCTAGACCCATCTTTGCTGCCTCGGTCTCAATACCCGTAAATGCCCCATTGACGGCCCGCTGAGTTCTTCCGATTATGTCAATGTCATAAGCATAAGCGAAGAGTTGTACAGACTTGAAGAAGATTGTACCTCCGGGGTTGGCTTGTGAGTTTCGTACAATTCTCTCAAGTACTATGTTAAAGAGATCGCATGATAGCGCGTCACCTTGTCTAAGACCGTTCCTGACATCGAACGGTTCGGTGATGTTCTTACCGACTTTGATGGAGCAGCGAGAGTTCTCCATCGTCATTCTGCACAAACGGACGAGCTTGGCAGGGATGCCAAGACTAGACATGGCTCTGTATAACTCGTCTCTATACACGCTATCATAGGCAACTTTGAAATCAATGAAAAGGTGGTGCGTATCGATTTTATATTCATGGGTTTTTTCCAAGATAAGCCGTAGTGTGAATATTTGGTCAATGGTGGACTTTCGAGGCCTGAAACTGCACTGAGAAGGACCTATCAGGTTGTTGACGATCGGTTTTAGGCGCTCACATAATAATACAGGATCTTGTATGCGATGTTGAGGAGACTTATACCGCTGTAGTTGGCGCAGTTCAGAGACTCTCCTTTCTTCAGGATCGGACAAACGATGCTGAGGTTCCATTTATCGGGCATACTTTCGTCCGACCAGATTTTACAGATGAGCTGGTGCATGCCCCTTACCAGCACATCTCCTCCTGCCTTGAAAAGTTCAGCGGCAAGGCCGTCGGCTTCAGCAGCTTTATTGGATTTGAGTTTAGATATCGCTATCCTCACTTCATTCTGATCGGGTTGACGGGAATTTTGACTGCCATCATCACTGTTGAATGGCTCATTCTGCCCGACAGCGGAATATTGATCATCATCGCCGTTTAACAGTCTGCAGAAGTGTTCCTTCCATATCCTCAGCACCGACTGCGATTCTACTACTATGTCGCCATTTTCGTCCCTGTAGGCTTCTGTTCTGGCTTTGAAACCCTGGGATGTTCTTTTTACCTTTTGGTAAAATTTTCGAACATTATTCCTGCAATAAAGTCTCTCAATCTCCTCTATCGAGCGCTTCTCATGCTCTTTTTTCTTCTTTCTGAGAAGTCGATGTTCCTCTTTTCTCCTGCGTACGTAGACTCGTAAGCAGCTCTAGTCCTTCTATTCCACGCCGCTTTGTACGCCTCTTGTTTAGCTGCATGTGCTTGCCGGCATTCCTCATCAAACCAGGGGTTTCGTTATTGTGGGCGAGAAAAACCCAGTACATCAGAGGCGGCATCTCTGATGGCTTGTTGGCAACGCTGCCACTGGTCTTCCGCATTTGCTGCTGGCGGCATGGGACTTAGATTGAGATTAGAAGAAACACGATCGGCAAAGGTTCTGGCGGTCTCTTGCGATTGTAGCTTTTCGACGTCAAATTTCCTCACAGCATTTCATTGATTTCGCTCCGTTGTGGATATCCGCATCCGTACCTTGGCTACAACTAGGTAGTGATCCGAGTCCACGTTGGCTCCTCGGAAAGTTCGGACACCCAGAATACTGGAAGAGTGCCTTGCGTCGATCGCAATGTGATCGATTTGGTTGACAGTTTTTCGATCAAAGGAGAGCCATGTTCCATTGTGAATATCGAGACGTGGGAACCGCGTACTAGCTACGACAAAGTTTCGCCCCGCCGCAAAGTCGATTAGCCTGAGTCCGTTGCCGGAAGTGTTGTCGTGCAGGCTGTGCTTTCCGACCACGCTACTAAAGACTTCCTCTCTTCCTAGCTTTGCGTTAAAGTCGCCTAGGATAATTTTAACGTCGTGGCTAGGGCATTGCTCATACGTCTTGTCCAAGAGCTGGTAGAAGTCATCCTTTGTTGCGTCATCCTTCTCCTCGTGAGGGGCGTGAACGCATATTAGGCTAATGTTGGCAAATTTAGCCTTGATACGGATAGTCATGAGGCGCTCGATCACATGCCGGAAACTCAAGACTTCTTGCCTAAGTCTGCCTCCAATGACAAATCCGCACCCGAATAGACGTTGTCCTTTTTGTCTGTAGCAATCGCCGCAGTAGATGTCGCAGTTTTTCATAAATTCATTTGTATAAAAACGACATCAGCGCCGAAATCAAGCGAAGATTTCGGACTGTTTTTTTCGGGCTTATTAGGCGATTCAACAGTAAAGCCCTATCTCGAACAACCAAGGAGACTCTGTATAAGACTCTGAACATCTCAGTTCTGCTTTACGGCGCTGAAACATGGAATTTATTAAAAGAGGATGAAGATATCCTTGGTCGCTTCAAGAGAAAAATTCTTCATAAGATATATTCGGTCCCCTTTGTGTTGACGGGTTTTGGAGAAAAAGATTCAATAACCAACTATACAAGGTGTACAGCGACATCGACCTAGTAAAAAACTGCGTGTTGGACGTCGGAGTTTGCTAGGACATGTAGAGCGAATAGACACCAACGCTCCGGTCCGCAGAGTCTTTGAATCTAACGCGGAGGGACGACGCAGTAGAGGATCTCCTCGCCGTAGGTAACGCGCACAAATTCAAAGCGACCTCCACGAACTTCGAGTGCGCAACTGGAGGCAATTGGCTGAAGACCGAGCTGAATAGAGAGGCTAGTTCGTTGAGGCCCAGGTTCACCCCGAACTGTAGCACCACCTAAGTAAGTGAGTAGAAGATTGGGTTCCAGTTGTGTGTTTTTCCCTTTTATTTTACGTGACATAAAAAGTTCAGTGGGTAGATGGGGTAGATTGGAGGAGACATGAGAACCTCAGTTCTATGCGATACTCCCTTACTTACTTCAAAATTGCCCTCATAGCCCCGCATTTTATTAAAATAAAGGCGGGCAAATTGATCCATATTCACGATGAGGAATATTTTCAGTTTCACTACGCTCGACAGAGCAGAATTGTCCGTCAAAACATTTGAGATGTTAGTATCGTACTCGGAAAAGTGTTTGTCGGGTGATTATTGGCATTTTTCCGGGCCGCGCTAAGTATCATCAGTATAAATTTGTCTGCTGTTAAAATTCATTGTAGTGTTGATAACAATTCTCTTTGAGCGGTGCCTCTGAATTTATAACACGTTCTTGACACCCTAGCATCTGTGTGCAAATCTGTATGGCTTAGAGCGTGTAGTGCAACCAGTCCCAGACGTAAGGATCTATGTTTCGTTGGTTAGGAGCTGTCTTATACCTTCCACAACATTTTTGAAAAAAAAGTATTTGGCGCAATAGCTCTTTCAGTGCCAGGGCCTAGCTTCTCGCAACCACTTATGTTGTGCGCGTTATATTTTTCACACGAATGGAAACGACCTACAGTTTAGTGCCGTATCCGAAGGGCAACTTGCTTTGAAAAGCGATTACTTGCCAAATGCTTTTAATTCTAAAAACATTTGGCAAGTAATGATATGACTGTCTTCATTACTAAGCTGAACGTTATTACTGCATTTTCCGCAGAAATCTGACGCAGACATCTGTCTTCATTACTTTCCTTTGGACCAAATATCCTTTTCCTTTTTGCTAAATCAAAAACGCAATCTTACACCCTTAAGCAAGGCACCATTCTCAGAAGAAAATCTCCGTGTCAGGGAGAGGGTAAAAAGTAAGGGACCGTAAAACAAATCAAATTATTTTTTACATTTTCTTTTCAATTTTATTTTTAATCGCAATTCGCTACCACATCAAAACAAATTCGATTTTTTTTTTCCTTCTTATCGCACTCTTGGATTAAGGAAATTCTAGAGCTACGTTTAATTTTCGGAGAAACACCGTTATGGCTTCGTTAAGTCCTTTAATAAATGCGGATTACTTCAAACACGACCACCAGTTCTATCACAATGGAAAGTACAAGTGCAATTATTTTCTATTTCTTTTGAACTTTTTCTTCCCTTTCTTTGGATTTTATTTTCCTGTTTTTCTTTTTTTCTTTTTTGGTCGACTTAGTTAATTTTAGAGGGGTGAGTGACGTGTCACAACACAATTGCTTGCGTCATGTTGGACAATTATAAGATCTCCCTCTACAGGATATCCAACTCGAATAACCTTGCAACTTCAAATAATCGTAGTTGGCCATCATACCGCATTGGCAAATGGGGGAGTAAAGGGTGAAATCGATGTGAATTGTCGCACTATTGCACCCCAAGAAGGGGTGCCTAATGAATTGGAAACAATTTGCTAAGCCATTGAGTAATTTCTTTTGGCGCAATGTACAAATTGAATGTGGGAAGCACGAGTACGGTGCTATCAACGCGCCCACTATTGCAATGGGTGGAGGTTTGGTTATGTGCTTGCGCGTCGCACACTATCAAGGTATTAGTGTAATTTTCCATTTTCTTTCCTGAGTAGGGTAATCCAGTTAAATATGGACGAGCACGGTCAAGACAAGTGGTATCCACTTGTTTTCGCAGAAGCATTGCTGTTGAGGATAAATTAACCTCAGAAGTAGGCTAAGTCTAATTAAGTTGCGATTACTCGAGCGGGATAATGTGTGAGAGGGAGAGAGTTTCTTTCGTTAAGTCTTGGAACTTGACTGAATTCGTTGGACTTTGAAAGCAGAGGTTAGGTAGGGCAGATTAGATGGGTTCAAGTTTGCATTGGAATGTATTGGTTGTATTGGTTGGAGGTATAGCTAATGTAATGCCTTGCAAGTGGAATTAAATAACAGAAAAAAAGAACAAAGGCGATAGAATCAAGCGCTAATCGACAGAAGATATTTCTGTCCGATATGGGCCTGGTGTTAATTTAATTTAGTGAGTTTTGTGAGCTGCGCGCCTCAGTTGGGGCTTCTAAGCGTGTGTACAACGTCTAAGGGTCATAGTTCCTACCATAATGGCTCGTGAAAGCCCAAACTTCAGCTCCCATTTAGCTTGCTCGTAGTAACAATTTATAATTCGAGATTCAATGAACCGTCACGTTTCGCATGTCAGATTTGCTAGTCACAGTTACATATGTATGTGTGCATCTACTACTACTACTAATGAGACAATCCTTCATAATTCTGGAAAAGCAACTTCTTAGTATAACTGCTTACAGCTCCTGGCAGAAAAAGTACGTAGGAGAGCTGGGATCTTCTTCTTCTTCCTATTTCGGCGAGGTTATGATCTGAAAACACGGGATCATAACCATCCCACTTCACCGCAACTTCTACTGATCCGTCTGTGGGGTTCGCCTATATGACCTCAGAAAATATCGGCAGGCCTCCCGATTTTGGATCACTCGGTTACTGAGGCCAATAAAATACCGATGTCGTCGCATTTGTGTGATCCAGGCATTCATTTCAATTAAGTGACCTACTGACTGTATTCAAGTGCGTTACCACAAGTGCTGACATTCGCCCCACTTTCATCTGACTTTGATAAAAGTGTTAAATTTTTGCATAGATCTGCAGTAATTATCGTGCTCTGTGTCACTGTGCCACCAATTCCATTCACCCCATTTTCGCTAAGGCGCTTGTTCACCCTATAATTCGCCATGTCTTGCGGTATTATCAACTGCCCAATCACTGACAACAATGCTGATTGGGTTTCTTGTAAAGGAATCTGCGGAAAATCTTTCCATGCCATTTGTGTCGGTCTCAACAAAAGAAATACGGTATATGTAAGAGCACTTTCTGACAACCTCCTTTTGTTTTGTGATGAGTGCAAGAATATCTTACTCGCGCACTTTCTCCTTCTTTAAAGTTCTTTCTCCTGCGATAAAGTGCCTTAGTGACTCAAATGACTCCCACCAAAAAAATTTGCCTAAAAAGATTATGGGTAAACTCTCCAGCAGATAGCAGTGTTAGATGTGTTGACGATTTAGGCAACTCGGTTCAGAACTCAACCGAGCAAATCAACTCCAAACTCTGTAACAATGAAAACTAATTGCTGGTCTGACGGAGTTAATTCTAGCCAGTCCCACGAAGGAAGAATCCACCTTGCACCACCTGAACAAAGTATTTTTTTTTATCTCAAAGCTAATTATAGCTCGCAGATCAGTTCTTACGAAAAATTGCGCGAATGTGTTAACTTCCTGCGGGAAGACTTTGACATCCTCTTCCAATCGTCAAGCAAGCATTCATCTCACAGGCAACCTGATCCAATGCTCGACGTAATTTTCGATCGAATCAATGGTGTCGGCGACGAAGTCACTGCAACGTGCTCAACCATTGTGAATGGAATTGAATCGGTATGCCACAAAATCGACGACCTACCTATCCATACCCAGCATAACCCAAACATCCATTACAATACATCAATTTTGGATGAATTATTGCATGCCGATGTTGACTCACGCTCAATTCCACCTTCCCTTCTACTGCCGGTCTCCCATGGGCCGACAACTATATCTTACCTCCCTATGAAGACCGGCTAAAATTGATTACCGTGCAAACCCTTACAAAACGTCGCGAAGTCGCTGACATACTTTTCGTGCATCAATTATTAACCAGTATGATCGATTCCACCGCACTACTGGAAATGATTTCCCTTCGCACTAACCATCGAAACCTTAGGTCCGTACCGCTCTTTTGTCTCCCTCACCACCGCACCAACTACGGAAATTTCGAACCAATTTCCAGAATGTTACGCCTGGCAAATAACTCACAGAACACTCTAGACTTTCATTCGAGTCTATCTGCCCTTAGAAAGTCCCTCTACACCTCTTCATGACCTCTCTTCTCTTATTTCCTCTTACCGGTCTTCGCCTTTCCCTCAACTTTTTATTTTCCCTCTCTAGTTTTTAAGATAGTTTTTAAGACCTAGTTTAATAAAAAAATGTGTGGGCCCCCAGGGGCCCAACAAAAAAAAAAAAAATGTTAGTTAAGTTCCCTCGTTGTTAGTTCTTAAGTTTAGATTTAAGCTTGCTTGTACTAAGCTAAATAAATAAAGAAATAAATTATAGGCCTACTTCTCCTGCCTCGCGATGTCTTTGGAACGTTTATGGATATTGCCTTTTTAACAGAGTTTAAATGATCTCTTCTTTGAAAGTAGCAATATCAGCTTAGTCGGTCGCGCTCTATCTTTTGAAAGATGGTTTCCTTGATGTGAAAGCTTCCACAAGCTTTCAAGCTTTGTCACTCCTGCTGTCATGCGAAACATCTTCATCTCAGTTGCCGTTAATTTACTCTCATACTTTTTGTATTGTACATTGTCCAACATTGTGAACCGTATGTGAGCGCTGGACGCACCACTGCAGTGTAGAGCCTTCCCATCCAACCTACGCTTACACGATGATTGTTGTCGTCATCACAGGTTGCTTTGCTATTGATCATAGATCGGAGATATTTGAACTTTTCACAGTTGGGAAGGAGAGTTGGGATATCATTCATACCACCTTGATCAAAGAGATCCCGGAATTTATTCAGAAAATTAAAAATACAAGTTTATTCATTTAAATCTATATTGTCCCCTTCAAAGTAATCCCCATCGACTGCAACACACTTATGCCAGCGCATGATCCAATCTTCGAAACATTTTTTATATTCGGTTTTCGGTATGTCCATTAGTGCTTCCTGCGATTTTTCCATTACTTCCTCTCGGCTGCTGAAACGCGTTCCCCGTAATGGTTTTTTTAACTCGATTGAACAGAAAGAAGTCACAGGGAGCCAAATCAGGTGAATTCGGTGGCTGTTGGATGGTATTTGTTGCATTTCTCGTCAAAAAATTACTAATAATGATGGCACTGTGCGACGGTGCGTTATCATGGTACAAAATCCACGAGTTTTCTGCCCTGGTAAAAAATCGCCAACACACACAGAGATAGATGTACTCTTGGCTATGTAACTTTTGCATATTTGCTAAGATTTAGAGGGAATATCAACAACAGATGTACCAACTTAACAAAGAAAACAGAACTCAAATCGGAACGATGGGAGCGCCACACCGGGAACTTTTTGATCAAGGTGGTATATCTACCAGGAACCCGCCCATTCATGCATTAATGAACAAGAAGCTGCCTTTTGGAATGATATCAGTGCATAGCAGTACTTAAAGGTTGGTTCAGCAGTAGCCACAGGGGTGAGTCTATCTTTGAGTGCTGATAAGCCACATCCCTTGTAGTTTGCAATGCGAAGATTAGTACGAGTATTATAATTTAGGCTTAATAGTAGGTACTAGACGTTATCTTTGTCTCTCAAAATTTTATAACCTGAGATCAAAGACTGGAAATTATTTGACGAACCCTCTCACGAATATATTAGCCTAGTATGACTAGTTGTGACAAACGCAATAATACTCTCTCTGCTGGCTTATCTAATTTCAGCACTAATTTTTCAAGTAGGCCGGTGGAACTAAAAAACGTAAACAAGTCGTGAAGTCTATCATAAGAAATGATTGCTAATCAATCCTACCTGATCACAAAAAAAAGAAGAAACGATAAGTGCTGTCCTTGGTGGAAATGCGGATTTTCATACTCTTGGCTACAAAACGAAAAATATATTAATTTAGTCAAAGCCACTAAATTGAGCACGAGGTGGGATAAGGAGCATTTCCACTCTTGACAAAGTTGAAGTGAAACGTTTGACAGCATCACTGAAACAATCAAACGCAAAGTCTGCTCTAGAATCCACAAATGTCTAAGTCTTGCTTGAAAGGATTGAGGAGAGGAATCGCTTAATCCCAAGACCCACATTTTTTTTTGCCTTTTGTTTTTTATAAGGAAACCCAAATCCCAGAGCACTCAGACTTCTCCGGTCCATTGTACTACCAGGCAGGAACCTTTCTTTGGTGCAGTGGTTGGAAAAACTTCGATGTAAATCGTTTTTCCTTTATACTTGGGTGGCCCATGATTGCTGTTCCCCGCTGGGGCATGAACCTACATACTCAGCCCTGAACCCCATTCTGCCTTGGAAAGCACTAATTGCTAATGACTAACAACAATTCAATACCGCTATCTTTTCCGCAGAGCTAGACGTATAATTATCCTTTCAATTGTACTCATCTCCTTGTAAGAGCTCATCTTCTCTCACCGGTGTTTGCAGAAATCTGACACCTTGGTCTCTTAAATTTGTAGCGTGTAGTTATCCTACAAATCTGCCCAGCCATTACGGTCAGATATAAGAGACAATGAGATAGTCATCTTGTAATACTCTGTTCTATAATTCAGCTAAAATTTGCGGAAAACAAAAATGTGTATGCGTGTTTTGTCGATTTTAAGGCCGCGTTCGACAGAGTGCCAAGAAATCACCTAATCTACAAACTGCTTGAGATGGGAGTGTCGTCCGAAATAGTGATTTTTTTACGAAGCGTGTATGAAGAAACAACATCGGCAGTGTGGACGGGATCGGAACTTTCAGATTCTTTTAGAACCCTTTCCGGTGTTAAACAAGGATGCCTGCTGTAACCACTATTCTTTGCGATGTATATAAATGATCTGCATGATCATCTGGGGGGAGGACTAAGTGTAGGTCAGATTAATATAAGGCTATTGTTGTACGCAGACGACATCGTTATTTTAGCCGACGATATTAAGACCCTGCAGAGAATGTTGGACACGTATTGTAATACCTGGGGCATGGAGGTTAACATGAACAAGAGTGAAATAATGGTTTTTAGAAAAGGGGGAAGACTAGGTAGGCAAGAGGAGTGGTCGTACAGGGGAGAACCAATAAGAATAGTTTCAGAGTATAAGTATTTGGGAGTTATATTTACACCTGGAATGTCTTTCGTAAAGCATGTAAGCAGCAGAAACTCTTCGGTGAAAGCTAGCAACATGGAAGGATTTCATTAATAAGAAAGAGATCGGGCTCAATGCAAAATGGAAATTATTTCTTGCTACCGGAGATCAATACAAGCATATGGCGCACAAGTATGGGGGTGTTCTTGTTTTGAAGATGTAGATATGCTACAACGCTATTTCATCAAACGTCTGCTGAAACTACCTAATTTCACCCCAAATTATGTTATAGCACTCGAAACTGGAGTAGAAGAGGGTCATATCTATACCCTAAATTTACATATGCGTTACATTGTAAAAACATTATTTGAGTACAATTCAGAAAGGCTACCACACAAACTTTCAAATCTAATAAAAATGAAAAAGCTGTATTGGTTCAAAGAACTTCAGAGGTTAAGCTTAGGCTTCGGCTTAAATTGGGATGTGGAGTTAACTCAAACCGAGTGGCTCAGAAATTGTATTGCACTAAGAGACAATATGAAGAAACAGATATACCACCATCATGTATATAAAGTCACAAATAGTCAAACACGAGTATATAAATATCTGGATTTTACTAAAGGCAACACATACTGTAACGATAGAAACGTACAAAGCGACATAGCATGGATCTTGAAAGCGCCGAGCAGATCTTATTCATCTAAATGGAAATAGCTATAAAATCAGCGATAACAAATTATGCACGCTATGTAATTTAAGAGAAGATGAAACAATTCAGCATTTTATGGGTAGATGTCCCGTACTTAGAGGGATCAGGTGCAAATACTTTGCTAAAAACACACTTTCAGATAAAGAATTAGTGTATATTTTAAATGGAAGTCTAGAGGAAAAGTGGAAAAATGTCATCCATTATATAATTTCTGCACTGAATTACAGAAAATTAATAATTGAGGAATTTCATTAAATAAAATGCCGATGTATTACTTTAACGTAAAATTACTTCTCTACCGGCGACGGGTTAGCCCATGCCGTATGTTCTGTTCTTTTTTCATATCTTAAGTAAATAAAACTAAAATTCTATGTATTCAAATGTAATTTCTGTAATACCCTGGTCTAACTCCCTCAAACCCTGTGAAGTTAATACGTGTGAACATTGTCAACAGTGTGAAGTTCATCGCTGCGAAATTCGTATCTCTGTAAAGCTATGCAAGGTAAGTTTAGTGGGTTGGTGTAGCAGGACAGTCTTCTTACATCACACTTAGATCAGTTTAGATCGCTTGGCATGCCCATGGAGTGTAAAAATTGCCACACTCGTGGAAACGATTATGCCTTTAACTTATTGGCTCTTGAACCAACCCGAGTATGCTTATCTTGCAAGTCGGTTTGCTTTCTAATTCTTCTATGTCATGGAAGAAATGACTACCTAGTGTTTTATACCCAAGGTGGTAGGGTCCAGAGCAGTGGCGTAAGAAATAAGGTGTATCTTCATGTAACGGGTGGGCCATCTAGTGATTTCTTTTTAAATCATAGGTTATTTTGACACTGACAGCTGCTTCCCGCTCGAAATCTTGACAGAAAGTCAGTCTCATACCTCCGCAGAACGAAATGAGTTGCTTTACGCTTGAACAACTTTGGGAAATATTGAAAACGTATTTCCAAAGTGGGTGTTGTGTAGCCCAAACAGTGCGTTTTTTGAAAAGAAGTTTTGGCCGAAATGAAGCACCCACCGCGCCTGCTGTACGCAAGTTTGTGCAAAAAGTTCATGAAACTGGTATGCTAGTGGACAACACTCATGGTCCCCGTCGTCGTACGGTGCGCACAGACGAGAATGTGGCTGCTGTAGCCGAGAGTGTGAGACTCAATTCACGAACATCAACTCGTCATCGATCTCAACAGCTCAACATTTCACACACTAGCCTGAGGAGAATTCTGCACAAAGATCTGGAATTATTCGCTTACAAGGTCCAATTAATTCAGCAATTGAAAGCGCACGACCATCCGCATCGTTATCATTTCGGAGTTTGTGCCTTAGAGTAGCTTGAATTGGACAACGATTTTGGGCGAAAAATCATCTTTTCTGACGAGGCACATTTTCATCTCGGCGGCTACGTTAACAAACAAAATTGCCGCATCCGGGGCTCGGAAAACCCGCACGTTATTGTCGAGAAGCCAATGCATCCACAGAGAGCGACAGTTTGGTACGGATTGTGGAGTGGTGGCATCATTGGACCATTTTTCTTCGAAAATGAGGCTGGGAACAACGTTTCGGTCAACGGTGGGCGTTACAGAGCCATGTTAACGACTTTTTTTTTACTGAAATTGAAGACATGGATTTGGACGACCTCTGGTTCATGCAGGATGGCGCGCCATGCCACAATCGGTCTTTTGCGCACCAAATTCCCAAATCGTGCTATCAGCCGTCTTGGCGATGTCAATTGGCCGCCTCGGAGCTGCGATTTGACCCCTTTGGACTTTTTTTGTGGGGTACCGTGGAGGACCGGTATTATGCCAACAATCCGGAAATGATTCAAGCACTTAAGGCCAATATCATCCAAGCAATCCGTGAGCTACAGCCCGAAACCATCAACAAGGTCTTGAAAAATTGGAGTGATAGAATGCGCTACTGCGAGGCCAGCCGAGGCAGCCACTTGAACGACGTTGTATTCCATAATTAATGGGAATGTTTGCTCTTACTAAAGTCATAATACATGGAAAAATCTTCATTTTGTTCATTTTATTGCATTTTTAAAAAGAAACTTGTAGTTGGCCCACCCTATTTATTCTTATTACCACAGGCTCTAAACACGTATCATTTTCGCTTATTTTCATTTTCTTCGTATGATAACGTAATATATCATATTGTGTTCGGTAATCATCCCTACAAAGTCAGGTAACGAGTTTTTGTTTATATGTATGGTTTTCTCGGTACGATTTTGCTCACAGAGTGGACAGAGCTTCTTAATAATTACACAAGTGCACTCTCTACTATTCGCCGGGATAATAATAATAGTATTTGGCGCAACAACTCATCAAGTGCCTAGGCCTAGCTTCTCGCAACCACTCATGTTGTGTGCGTTATATTTTTCGCACGAATGGAAGGGACCTACAGTTTAGTGCCGTATCCGAAAGGCGTTTTTGCTTTTTGAGAAGCTTTCTCGTGACAGCTCTCGGATGTTTGTCAGACGTTTGCGAGCGGTGGGACCGTGAAAAAACTGTTGGTGTTTACTGGGATTCGAACATGAAACCTTACGCCAAGTGGTCCGACATACTAACCACTGCATCACTGTTCGCCATAGTGATTATTTTATTTCTAAGCTCAAATTTGATTGGCTCAGTCTTAGCACATAATCTGCTGTGGATTTTTTTACAAATACATCTAGAAATGATTAAGCTAAAAATTGTCTCTTATCCTGCTGCTTATCTTTACTAACAGTCTGCCACCAAATAGAATTATTATATTTCTATATGGTTGCTGTATAGAGCCAGAGGTTCCAAGATTTTCCCAAACAATCTGCTGCAAGTATGGAGAATATAGAGGGTTATTATAGTCTTTCTTGCTCCTTCTTCAAAGTATATTCAAAGTTGACTTTTTTATCTAAAACTAGTCGTGGATAATTTACCCCATCAATCAGTTTCAGAAATATACCCAATGGTTGTGATTTTGAATTCTCTGTGAAGTTAGATGCGGAGAATTTTCATTTTCAACAGCAAAACGTTCATGAAAGCACTTCGCGAAAGATTGCAAAGTACGATGCATACTAAACGGTGCCTAAAAACTGAGTTTTGAAGCTACTCAACTTGTAGGTCCAAAAAGAGATGCTTCCGAAGTTGGCCATCTTATTATTAAAAGCCATGTCTGGTGCATTGAAGAAGCCAGAATAGTACTATAACTTTCATCCATAAAGACGATGCGAGATCGCAGCAAAAACTTCATTATTCCCAGAGATCTAATCGCTGTGTTTTTCCTCATATAACTCTATTGGAGCCTCATTTTATATACTTATGTAGGTAGAGCCAAAAATTCTACGAGAGTTAGAATTATGGTCAGAAAAAGTTATGAGAACTATTACCTTCCAATCATGTAGAGCTTCATAGGTATTAAGTGCCCCAAGATAGACATCAGCACAATGAATGGCTCACTAGAAATAAAATGCATATTTTATTTTTAAGCTACGTACAACCCCCGTTTATGATCCTTGTTTCTTGAACAATCTTAAATGTTTGGTCTCAAAAAAAACCTGAAATTGTGCTTCGTAAAATACGCAGAGCACGTTATCCTTCTTGAGAAAATGAGAAAAATAAAAAAAAAAACAATTCCAACGATAGTTAAGTACATCCTTGGGCAAGAATATCATTACTCTAAAACATCATATACACTCCAAAAAAAAAAAAAAAAACTGTACATAACATCTCATTCAATGCCACCGTTGTTCCTGATGATTGAGCAGAAACTAACTACCCCCGGGGGAGGGTAAATAATGAATACCTATCCAAGGGATACTAACTGTGCGACCATAACATTACACACCATCTCGAATGTATGTACGTGGGTTAGTAAATAGAAAAAAAAAAAGAATTCGCTACAAGCTCGTATCTTGCAGTAAAAATGAAAAAAAGAAAATTTATACCATCTTCCTTTTTGGTGGTACAGTAAAACCCAAGACAACATCATGACGTGCAGAATATACCATTCGCCCACAAAGTGGTGTCCAAGCAGTATAAGCAATTTTAGGAGCTTGGTCACAAAAAAAAAAAAAACGCCAATTGCGTAACTTTAGATCCCTAAGGACTTTTACTGCATGAGAAAATGGACCGGGAATCAATGTAAAAGTATCAAGTGACATTCATTTTATTTCTGCCACACACACGCATAGACATAAAGGGAGAGGATCCATTTAAGTTACACACCAAGTTCAATGAATTAAATTTTTTTTAAAAGCATCAACCCTCCCTAGAGTGTGTGACATGAAAAAGGTATTAGGAAGGGTAAAAAAAAAATGTAGAATAGGATTATACTCCAATATCATGCCGTTAAGCTGCACAGATACTTTGTGTATCTCAGCCACTTAAAACAATGTCAATCCTAATCCAGGCTATCCTTCGAGAGGGGGCTAGCAAAAAAAAAAAAAAAAGCGGATAGCTGTCACGAGTCACAATGTCATCTGCTGCTCATCAGTATGCAAAGAAGGACACTGCAGCGGAGTGGTGAATTGTCTAAACAAACTTTCTAATTCTTTTCCAATCAATATCTTCACACCAGAAGAACACATCATTTCCTCTGCTTTAACATTGTGTGTGTATGTATCTCTGTGCGATGAAAATTATGTTGTATCTGGAAATTGTTTTCGACGTAAAATGGGATTTTCTTCCCTTCTGTACTCCCTTTCACCGGATTGTATCAAAGAACAACCGTAAAAGCAATTTGTATTCCTTATTATCCTTTTGTTTTGACATACAACCGCTAACTTACAGCTACAATAACGGGGGGTTGCTATTTTACACGACCACACTGGGTATTGTTTTTGCCGAGATAAATAAGCCGGGATAAGATTGGACCGAAGGGGACTCTTCGCAGAGCGGTGTGATGTGCAAGGGGTGATGATAAAGACAACAGTTTCCATCAGCCGAAGGAGCGAGTAATTTTGAGGGTAAACAAGAAATTATGCACGCATCCCCTTCGATTGTTGGCAGGGAGGAAATGATTTTCGTTTTTGTATCCTTAGATGAGGGTGTACTTTTATATAGTGTTCTGGAATTTTTAATGGAATCACTTTTTTGTTACCGTGACTGTGGGTTGCTGCTAAGTAAGTTATTTTCATTATGTGATTCCGTGTATCATACTTTGTGCTCACGTAATTAACTACAAGTCTAATGAGTGTACGCGAGTTGCTTCGAAAGATTTATTGGTTCGTAATTAGGTCTGAGATAGGATGACAGTTTAGGAGCAATTAAGACGTCAGATTGCAGCAGCGATGATGGATCGTGACGATGGTTTATTGAAACAATACAAAATATTTTAAAACGAATTAAAAGGACGAGATTTTCAAATTCTTGGTTGAGATACATATGCACAGATTTCAGAGCAACAAATATAAAACAAGGAATAGGACACTATCCACAACAAAAACAGGCATTACTAGTGACCCCTTCGTCTTATGAGGCGTACTGCAAAAATTTGAAGACTCAGCAGTACTGTAGCTACTCCTGATTTTTTTAAGCTTTATCTATTGTACTAGTGTTTCACCGACTTTATTTCCATGACACCAAGAATTCATCAACATATCAATAGCAACTAGTTTAAGCTTAAGCAAAAATCGCCCTAATATTATAGCAGACATACTGCACGGGAAATCCTTATGAAAAGGCTTTTCGTACGAATGATCGTATAGAATACACCACAGCTACTCCTTAATGATGAGATCCATGGCATGCAAGAAAAATGAGAAGATTCTCAAACAATTTCTGCAAAACATGTAGAAACGAAAAGAGAACGAAACCAACACTTACCTTCTGCGCACTTATGCTGCTGTGCTAACTCTAAGAATGAAAAAGCCTTGGGTGAGTGCTTCCTTAACTGAATCTGTTGGATCAACGGATTTGACTTCGGGTGCAAATAACTCCACTAATGAGAAACCATGGTTGCTACTTACTCAGAATCTAAGAGTCAAGAACCACCCAATCCAATCTCTACTCTAAGTCAAAGAGACTACTAAAAAATCCACGTCACTGGTAAACAAATCCGAAACAAGATTATCTGCATTGCAAGTGCATTGACCAAGTACGAATGCACATGAACGAAACACATCAGTTCGAAACATCGTTTCTTATTCTTCTACTACGCCGTCCTATCAAACAACATGGCCCAACCTCTCGCGAACGACTGCAAGACATCCGAAAGTATTACTGAGAAGGTACAACCTGTGCACTACAATTAGGTGAAGTATGTAGCGACATTTACGAATAACAAAGGGTCATTTGTTAAGCGCGATACATCTTTGAATTTAAGTAGAACAAGTTGTATTTAAAGCGCCTGCGGATCTTTTCATTTCAAGTTAAAGAACTTTCGATACCATTATCTTCTAAAAATAATGTCGTTCAAATGGCCTCCACATCTTTGCTTGGTGGCGGTCATCCGAGAGGTCGAATTTTGGATGACTGGGGCACGCAAACAACGTTATCCTGAAGAACGGCAATTGTTGCTGGCTTATTAGCATAGACCAGAAATTTAACGTAACCACAAAGAAAAAATTCTAAGGGCGTCAAATCGCACGATCTTGGCGGCCAATTGACGTCGGCTCTTTGTGAAATTACACGGACCGGAAACTTCGCTTTCAATATCTCCAGTATTTCGTTCGATGTGCGGCACGTCGCACAATTCTGTTGAAACCAAATATTGCCAGTACCCAAACGATCAATTTCTGGCCAAACAAACTGGGTTATCATCACCCGCCCACGCTCATCTTTGAAAAAATAAGGTCCGATAATGCCGTTGGCCCATAATCCACACCAAACCGTGAGTTTTTCGGTATGCAAATGTTTTGGCATAATCTCTTTTGAATTTGTCTTTCTCCAAATTTGACAATTTTGTTTATTCACGTAGCCATACAGCCGAAAATGCCCCTCGTCGCTGAAGATGATTTTTTGGCTAAAATTGGGATCGGTTGCTCCAGAGCAAATTTCTCCAAATTTCTACGATTTCCATGCGTTGTTGAATCATGTAGCGCTCCATGGTAAAATGGTGACTATGACAGAACACAATGACGTCAACGAAATCATCTTACAAACAATAGAGCGCGACCGGCTCAGCAGCTATTGCCACGTTCAACGAAGAGATCATTTGAACCCTGTTAAAATATCAATATCAATGAACGTTCCAAAGACATCGCGAGGCAGGAGAGGCAGACCTATAAACGCCTGGATCTCATGAATGCAACGACATCAGCATTTGATCGGCTTCAGTAATCCAAAATCGGGAGGCCTGCTGATATTTTCAGAGGTAAAATAGGCAACCCCGCAGACGGATCAGTAAAAATGCGGTGAAGTGGGAGGGTTATAATCTCTTGTTTTCAGATCATAACCAGTATTGCCACTTGGATTTTGAAAAAAGTGGTAGATCGGACAAAAAAATGTGTAGATTTACAAAAAGGGTGATAGATTTGATATAAGATTGACATTGGTATATGTACATATATATTTTCCAAGAGAACCGAGTTGAATTGATTGATTCAATATAGGAAGGACAGAATTCAAAAACGTGGTAGGATTTTTGCATGCCGTTGTAGATGTGGTCGATTTAAAAGACGTGCAAAATTGTGGTAGATCTACCACAATTGTAGTTAAGTGACAACACTGATCATAACCTCGCCGAAATAGGAAAAAGAAGAAGACAGAACACAATGACAGCTAAATATTTTTAAATATGGCCGCAATCGGCTGTCAAAGTTCTATCATATGTATCTACTGAATGATCCTTTATTATGCAAATGCGTAAAGGCACGCACTGTTAGAAGTATTCTGCGACTCAAGCCTTACGCCTACCGCTAAGTAGTCCAACACAGCACTGAGCCATAGTTTGATCAATAAATGTCCATTTTAAAATATATTAATATTAAGGCGGTTAAAGTCATTGTGGTGTACGTCAATTCTCAAAAATGTTGTTGTAAGTCCGGAAATGATGCGACACATGCCAAACTGTAGAAATGGTTATAATCTCACTCCTCCTTCGACAGATGGTAGCCCAGGTTAAATAGATAAAAGTAATAGTCGTTATGTTGTAAGTTACAGCGGTGCAAGTCTCAGTTTCCCAACATAAGTTAAATATGACTTACACCACTGTCACTTTAACCGCCTCAATTTATACATGCAATATTATTTTAAACAAGACAAGGGGTGTCATTATAATAACTGATTACAGTCCAATTTAATATGTATTGTATAAATTAGTTATTGCTTATTTAATTGACATGTATATGGCTTTGTTAATTATTCATATCATTTTTTGCACGCAAACCTGCCAGCGACTAAGATTAATGATTCGCGTGGTTGTTGGTTATGTATAACATAGGATTGCTTAAATTCGTTTATTTGTTACCATAATTAAAAACAGCCAATTATTAATTAATGATTTATTTATAAAACCAGATTTCTAAGTGACTTTTTATTAAATACTAAAACTTTTTGGTATTTTACAGGTAATTTAACAAGTTTTTTTTAAACTTTTTTAGCTTCAGCTATTTTTTGTCATATTTTTTAAGTAGAAATAATGAGACAAAGAGAGGGGAAGCAATGAGCATCGCATCAACTTGCTCTATGTAAGCGATTGCTGGAATTTCCCCTTCGAATTATTTATAAAGAAAACGGCGGTTTTAACGTGATGGTAATTGGTATTGTCGCGGTACCATCTTCGAACATAAGAAGATTTTGGATATCATTAAGAAAGAGATAAGGGATCTGACTATGCCTATCGGGGGATAAACAGTGTTTGTATTACTAATCTTAGGGATGGACCAGTCCCGGAGAGGATATTTGGAGAAATAACTATCTATATACACATGTTAGATCGCAGAGCCGGAGCAAGCGCCCTCTCAGAAGTTCTTAATCAACGAATGTGCAACGAATTTAAAACGAGCTAACATTGGCATGGGTGAAAGGACATGTGGGGATCGAAGGACATGAAAAAGGGGATAAGTCGGCGAAGTAGGGGTGCCTCGGAATTTCTTTGTCCCGAACCATTTGCCGCACTACGTAGAAGAATGTAAGCGGTTTAATTCATAAATTGGCCACTACTGAACACCATAAACGGCTGGACACCAAAACGACACTAAAAATGTCGGAAGGCTTTACCAAACTAAATGTTCTAAACACGGAATGAGGAGTACTTAAATGGTTTCTAACGTCACAGGACATGGTAAATTCCGATACCATTTTAAGAAGATAGATCTTCAGAAAGATGATACCTTCAGAGCTAGCAGGAAAAGAGGGATATTGGGCTATCGCTAGTTAGAAAGCAAGAGAATCAGCTAGATAACAATACCATCAGACATTAATACGGGAATTCGTAGGCAGGGAGGAGCTCTGGACACATCCACATAGTATCTCATGCTGAGTCCAGTGTGGTAGAGAGACGAAGAAGGCTTCAACAAAGTGGTCTGTTTCGATATATATCTCGAATATATATGTAGGTATATGTGTCTGTAAGCGCAATTAATTTTATTCAAACAAAACAAATATTTGGCGCAACAGCTCTTTAAAGTGCCAGGACCTAGCTTCTTGCAACCACTCATGTTGTGTGCGTTATATTTTTCACACGAATGGAAGGGACCTACAAGTTTTAGTGCCGAATCCGAACGGCGATTTGAGAAGCTTTTTCGTGACAACAATACTCTCGGATGTTTGTCAGACGCTCGCGAGAGGTGGGACCGTGAAAAAACTTTTTGGTATTTTCTGGGATTCGAACTTGGAACCTCATGCGTAGTGATCCGACACACTAACCATTTACGCCACGGCGCCCACATTTTATTCATAATTATTCAATTCTTCGAAAACAATACTAAATTTGTCCGCGTTCTTCAAGTCTTCTTCTCCTTCCTATTTCGGCGAGGTTATGATCCGAAAACAAGAGATCATAACCCTCCCACTTCACCGCATTTCTACTGATCCGCCTGTGTGGTTCGCCTATTTGACCTCAGAAAATATCGGCAGGTCTCCGGATTTTGGATAACTGGGTTACTGAGGCAAATTAAATGCTCGTGTCGTTGCATTTGTGTGATCCAGGCGTATACGAGTATAGGCCTGCCACGCGATCTCTTTGATACGTTAATTGATATTGTCTTTTTAACAGGGTTTAAATGATCTCTTCTTTGAACGTGGCAATACCAACTTAGCCGGTCGCGCTCTATTTTTCGTAAGATAGTTTTCTTGACGTGAAGGCTTCCACGGATTTTCGAACTTCTTATTCGATCAAGCTTTGTCACCCTTGCTGTCATGCGAAGCATCTCCATCTCAGCTGCCGTCAATTTACTCTCAAACTTTTCGTACATTGTCCAACATTGTGAACCGTGTGTGAGCGCTGGATGCACAACTGCGATGTAGGAGCCTTCCTTTCAACTTATGTGGCATTTTTCGGTCACAGAAGACAGCTGAGTTTTCTAGCCACTTTATCCACCCTACGCTTACTTACTTACTTACTTAGATGGCGCTACGGTCCGGGGTGGACCTAGGCCTCAACTAAGAAACCTCTCCAGCTAGCACGATTACGAACCAGCTGCCTCCAGTTGCGCACGCCAAGTTGGTTGAGGTCCCCCTCCACTTGTTTGCGCCACCTACCGCGAGGTCTTCCTCTACTGCGTCGTCCATCCGGGGTGGATTCGAAAACTTTCTTAACGGAAACGTTGGGCTCCATCCGCTCTAAATGACCCAGCCATCTTAGTCGCTGTATGTGAATTCTTCTGGCTAAGTCGATGTCCTTGTACAGGCCGTATAGTTCGGCATTGTACCTTCTCCTCCACTCACCGTCTATGCAGACGTGACCAAAGATCGCTCGAAGAACTTTTCTCTCGAAATAACCAAGGGCATCCTCATCCAGTTTTGTCATGACTCTGCGCCATACAGCAGGACTGGGATGATTAGAGTCTTATAAAGAGTTACCTCAGTAGTTCGAGATGGGGCTTTGCTACTCAATTGCCGTTTTAGCCCATAGAAACAACGATTGGCAACAGTAATTCTTCGTGTGATCTCACTACTGATGTCATTTGCGGAGTTCACCGTAGAGCCTAGGTAGACAAAATCCTTTACTACCACAAAATTATATATGTCTATTGTGGCGTTCTGTCGGCGTCTTGATGTTGGGTGTCCTTTTTTGTAGACAGCATATATTTTGTTTTGCTTTCATTGACCGCTAGACCCATCTTTGCTGCCTCGGTCTCAATACTCGTAAATGCCCCATTGACGGCCCGCTGAGTTCTTCCGATTATGTCAATGTCATCAGCACAAGCGAATAGTTGTACAGACTTGAAGAAGATTGTACCTCGGGGGTTGGCTTGTGAATTTCGTACAATTCTCTCAAGTAATATGTTAAAGAGATCGCATGATAGTGCGTCGCCTTGTCTAAGACCTTTCCTCACATCGAACGGTTCGGTGATGTTCTTACCGACTTTGATGGAGCAGCGAGAGTTCTCCATCGTCATTCTGCACAAACGGACGAGCTTGGCAGGGATGCCAAGACTAGATATGGCTCTGTATAACTCGTCTCTATACACGCTATCATAGGCAACTTTGAAATCGATGAAGGGGTGGTGCGTATCTATTTTATATTCATCGGTTTTTTCCAAGATCTGCCGTAGTGTGAATATTTGGTCAATGGTGGACTTTCCCGGCCTGAAACCGCACTGATAAGGACCTATCAGGTTGTTGACGATCGGTCTTAGGCGTTCACATAATACGGCAGACAGGATCTTATATGCGATGTTGAGGAGACTTATACCTCTGTAATTGGCGCAGTTCAGAGGGTCTCCTTTCTTCAGGATCGGGCAAATGATGCTGAGGTTTCATTCATCGGGCATACGTTCATCCAACCAGATTTTACAGATGAGCTGGTGCATGCTCCTTACCAACTCATCTCCTCCTGCCTTGAAAAGTTCAGCGGCAAGACCGTCGGCTCCAGGAGCTTTGTTGGATTTGAGTTTAGATATCCACCCTACGCTTACGCGACCATTTATGTCGTCATTACAGGTTGCTTTGCTATTGATCATAGATCCCAGATATTTGAAGTTTTCGCACTTGGGAAGCACTGTTCTATTCGAATAAATGTCTGGAATAGGCCTGAGTGGATCAGAGAACGGGCAGCACAAGTACTCTGTCCTTTTTGATCTAATGCGATACCTATTTCCCTTCAAAACGTCCACCTACATATCAAGTGCTCGTTGCAGGGATGTAGGATCCTCACTTATGATGCCTTCATCGTAATCAGAATAATTCAAGTACCTTGGGGTCCGTCACTTTACCTTCAAGCAGATAGTCAAGGACTGTAATAAAGAGCAAAGGACTTAAGACGCTTCCCTGGTGCACTCCGACTTTGATTGGGAACTCTTCGGTTACTCCGGCGGAACATTTTACTTTTGCCTTTGTTCCTTCGTACATATCCATGATCATCTGTACATAGGTTTCTGGAACCCCTCGCGGTCTCCAAGTTATCAATGAAATGTTTTTAGGAAAACACCGAAATATCTAGATCTACTACGTCAATACGACAAACTGACTTATTTATCAAATTTGAGGTGTTTGCAAATTATTGCAAATATGAGTTAACGTAAAAATTTGTGGGCGCCGTGGCGTAAGTAGTTAGTGCGTCGGATCACTACGCATGAGGTTCCAAGTTCGAATCCCAGAAAACACCAAAAAGTTTTTTCCACGGTCCCACCTCGCGCGAGCGTCTGACAAACATCCGAGAGTATTGTTGTCACGAAAAAGTTTCTCAAATCGCCGTTCGGATTCAGCATTAAAACTGTAGGTCCCTTCCATTCGTGTGAAAAATATAACGCACACAGCATGAGTGGTTGCGAGAAGCTAGGCCCTGGGACTTTAAAGAGCTGTTGAATATTTGCATTTTTTTTTTGTAAAAATTTCGTTGCGAAATAATTTAAAAATAACATTATCTTCTAGTAAAGACCATCACAATTATTTTGAAGTGGAGCTGCGGAATGAGAGCAGCATTTTCCATTACAAACTATAGTTGGGGTAACAGTGTACTAGACTTAATAGGTAAATAACCACTCAAATGGTTAAGCTCGTTAAATTACGCTCACACTTGTTGGCAAATGGTCAAACGTTTGAACATTTTTAAAAACAAGTCTTGTCATTTATGTCAAATGCTTGGCACTTTACCGTTTAACAAAGTTTGAAGAAATTTGACCCTGAATAGAGTAATGTGATTTTGTCAAACTGTTTGACAGCCGTCAACATTGTTGACAAGTAACAAAAGTATAAAGTGTACAATTCTTGTCTTTGGATCAAACAGCTCCAGTTCAATAATTTGAATTGCCACTTCGTTTTCAAGACTTTCAGCTTAAAGGACATTGAAAGTTACCAGTTATGGTAACTTAATTTACGTAGAGAATAGGTACTTATCTAATTTTCTAACAAGTGAATCTAGCGACTTCTCACTGAGCTACCACGAACAAATCTTAATTTAACTGAATAATTGATTAGGTTTCTTTAAACAACTACGCACCGTTCTGGCTTACATGTACTTAAATCTGTTTTTTATTTTTGGATCTGGAGCATGTTGTTTCTAAGAAAATTATTCAAATTTAAAATTCAACCAAAATACAACAATTTTAAAAAATCAACTAAAACAGAAAAAAAAAAAGTAAAAACAATTTACAATTTTTAAAAACTTAGCATAAGTCATATATTGCTAAAATATTAACTACAAAAAAAACTTCTTAAAACTGCCAGTAACAGACGGACAGACAGACAGACATTTGAAAAGAATTCCGACGCCCACTTTTCGAATTTCCCTATAAAATTTTGATTAAAATCAAGTTTTTCATTAATATCGTACATCGGCAAAAGGTCCAAAGCTCACGTGGAATGAACTAATGCAACTGATTATCAATTTGGACTCTAGATTTTTTTATTTATTATAATATAGAGGCGTTTCACAAAAACCCGGTGATCGTCATGAGGAAGTCAGCTTTTGAATTCCGTACAAAAGCGGAATGCGTAAATTGTTGAGATCCAATAGGGTTCAGTACAGGGGCCTTATTTTGTACTGCTTTCGGATTCGGATTGCCATTCGGAAATGTAATCCGATTCTAAAATGAATTGGTATTTTGTATGGTTCTCGGATTGGGTGTAAGTGCTTCCAACTCAAAATCAAACATTTCCGAAAGTTAGATTGTCAAAACATCTATCAAACGTCACTTAAATTACTTGGAAATCGAGTTTGTATACATTTGCTATAGTAACGCAATACAAAATAAGGCCCCAGTTTTATTATCTACTACTCGCCGCTCTTAGAAGCAGCTAGCTTCCGAATATTGTATTTTAGATATTGCATCGAGATGACATCATGAAAATATAGATCTACCAACAACATAATAGAAATTACGTTACGAGTTGTACGTTCACGGGAGAGGCAATTTCACCCCTGATTCAAATCCGTTTAGTGGTTTTTTTTTAGTAATTCACGGACAACCGCGGATGAGCTACGTGGCTTTTTTTTTAAGAATGTGTATGTGTTCACCGCAAGACTCTTTGATAGAATTCATCTTTCCTTTCCCGTTCCCCATATTTGATTATCTTACGCATGTCGGATTGAAACCATATCTTAAGAGAGCATTTCGGTCAACACAAATACTCGTATCATCGCCATCACAGAATAAGCTTAATAATAAATTGCGTTCCGCAAAGATGCAAACAATCTTGACAAAGGATTCAAAGACGCTTAAAGTTGTGAACGTAGGTAGGTCGAAATATCAGTTATATAAAAATGATATACATACAAACAATAAGTTATACAATTGGGTATTGCACTTATTTTCTGAAAAGTTGAGCAAATTTCTTTTACCAACCAATTTTTGTTGTCAAGTGTTAATAATTTTTAATTTTGATAATAAATCCAACACATTTAGTGAATTGCTAGAACCCTAAATGATCATTGTCGCTTCTTCATTGCCACTTACGAAAGGACTCTTGTCAAAGTAAACCTCTTAGAAAATACCCTTGAATACCCCTTGACACAGATTCCGTTTACGAAAAAAAAAAACCTTGCGTACTATGACTTTTTTTTACTCCAACTGCTTATATTGATTTTTTTTTAACAAAATCGTATACGCCGACTCCATGGTTCTAAATATAGGCAAATACACATTTCTAGACACCAATAACCCAAAAAACCTCATGTGTGGATTAAATTTGATAGTCAATTTTTTTTCCGTTTCCTATGCCACTTTCTATTTTTGGATGGCTAATACCAACTCCAACCAATTCAGGAAAAAATTATCGATCATGCGCCAAAGAAAAAAAAAAAATTTAAATAGAGGTAATTAACTAGGTGAAGTACCATAGATACTTAGTCAATTGAAAATATATGAATGCGAATTCAAAAGAGATCTTTTATTCATAAGAGCGCGGTCCCAAAAAGGCACTGATCCGCAGCAAAAAGTAAAGAAATACCCACCACCAAATGAAAGGAAAATTCTGAATTGATGAGCGTAGTAAGATAACGATAAAAATGTTGCCAAAAAAAAAAGATAGGTAAGCACACACACATACTCGTATATCACTTTCATTTGATCCATAAACTCTGAATGGTCACTTAATGTCTGACGTGTTGGAAAAGTTTTCGCTAAGCTTTCTTTTTTTTTGCACAAATATGTTGACGGTAGTTTGGGTTTTCTTTTGCGTTTACTTCTCTACCTTACCATCCTCTTCGATCAATAAGCCCCCACGAGAAGGTATAGATACCAAAGGTAGATACATATGAGCCAGAGTATTATGTAATCCAATGTAAGTGTCTCAACTTGGTTAACGACGAAGAAAAGTGGATTAAATCCGAAAAATCCATTCGACGCGGTCTCTTTAGAATTATTTTTGTTGACCGTATTTTATCGATCATAGTTTGTAAGTGTATCCGACGGATATTGTGTTACATAACTATTTAAACTTACCTGTATCTGGTGGAGCGATATTACTCAGCCGATTTGATAAGAATCCACGGATATTTGAAACCACACGTTGCGGGGAGTTTGGACCACTACCGAACAGAGATCCCCCTAATTTTGAAAACAGGGCGGACTCACCACCACTGCTCGTACCTTCGGAAGACGCCACTGTCGTCTAATTTAGCAAACACACAAATTCAGTCGATTCTTTTATTTAATTTTGCTTTTCACTTTTTAAATCAACTAATGTTCACTATTTTCACTTTTTCTTATCCTTTTTTAGATTTTTTGCGGTTTCAAATTGGGATTTCCACTTTGTATATGTATAACGGTATCAATTCTCTCGAAAACCCGTGAAAATTGGTATTAATGCACTCGAAATCGAAATTAATTACAAAAACGAAAAACGAAACGAAAGTGTCTGACACTAAACCAAAGAAAAATGGCCTCTACTGTTGGAATGTTTAAATTTTTTTTTTTTGTTTTCTTTTCTCTAAATTTGGATTAATCCTGCACACGACAACGACCACCGTTCGTCCAGGCCGCAGCAAAGGTAACTTGTGTCTGCCTTATGCCTGGCTGTATTCAAAATCCAACCCCCCAGTATTGTATGGGAGAGAGTAAAACTGAAAAGCGCGTTGGTATTCTATTCCTTACTTGAAGCCTCCCCTGGCTTCTCCACTACCTATGTAGGTAAACTTTTCCCAATTGTCATAGTGTGTGTACGTGTTCTATGTCAGGCTTTTTTACCCACGAGGAATCAAACTCAGTATATACAATGTTTCTGAATGTTCCCCTCAAAGGAGTACACACAGGCGGGGATGAATGCGCAGGCTCCCATTTAGGTGTTTCTGTGTACCCAATTGGATGAAAAAAAAAAAAAAAAAAAACATTTTTACGTATGTTACGTCACTATTGACAATTTAAAAAAGCTATTGTCCTCCTAAATAGACGAGAGTAAGTGTGTAGGATATCGTCCCCCACCGCATTGGTTTACTAGTCGTGTTTCTATTAGAAAATTGTTTGTGATACAAAGGAGCGAATTTCTTATCGCTAAGGAAACAATGACCAAACTACTAGTAGCGAATTGTCGATCTTAATCGTTTTGAGAATTCTCAAAGCTGTGCACAATTACAACGAAGCGGAGTAGCAAAAAAAAACGTGGTTTGGACAGCGATGGATAGATACCAGTAAACCTGACAGCACGTTGGGTAGGGCTTAGGACAAATGGAGATTTTCCTGATTTGTATAAAAGTTTTTGGTTTTGCGGTTGACTTTGATTGAAATGCAAATTTAGAGGTTAGGAATGTAATTTACAATAGAGGATATGTCAACAAAGTGTGGAGAATATTACTTTTTCTGTACAGATGGGATTTTAATAAATTCTGCGGCTCTTATGCACACTTCTATTAAGTAGTATCTCATTGTAACGTTAACGATACACATGAGAACATTGAGATAGGTGCACTGACCCCACTTTGGTTGTGTTTATCTGAATTGCTTAAAATTTGATGACCCGCATTAGCATAAAGTTTTCGGAAGTTGTTTTTGAATAATTAAGTAGAATAAATTGATGTTGTTAGGGAACGTTATGCTTTTAGATTTTTTCCTAAGTACGAGTTTTATATTTAAATTTTAATATACACTACCCTGTTTATATTGTATTGGGGAAGTGACAAGTAAATCTTCGAGCACCTAAGCCAAGCACATGCTCCTCATTAGAGGAAAAGAGTTGCAGTTGCAGCTTAGTTATCATTTTTTCTAAGCATCAACGATCCTTATAGATTTGGGTATGATCAAAGATGGCCTTGTATTCGCAATATGTTCAGCAATATTTGGAAATCTGAGTGACGCTATGTAGTTAGTAATGTGTTCAGTTATTGCGTAAAAGGCTTTTGGTTTAAGTCCCAATCATATCAAACAAATATTTGGCGCAACAGCTCTTTAAAGTGCCAGGGCCTAGCTTCTCGCAACCACTCATGTTGTGTGCGTTATATTTTTCACACGAATGGAAAGGACCTACAGTTTAATACCGAATCCGAACGGCGATTTGAGAAGCTTTTTTGTGACAGCAATACTCTCGGATGTTTGTCAGACGCTCGCGAGAGGTGGGACCGTGAAAAAACTGGTTGGTGTTTTCTGGGATTCGAACTTGGAACCTCATGCGTAGTGATCCGACGCACTAACCACTTACGCCACGGCGCCCACATATCATATATCCATACAGTTGTTTTAAGAGAGCAATTAAATTACGCTGTTGCAAACCTAGAGTTAATAAAAGCGTACATACAAAACTAAATGCCTACTGTGAATCAAAGCTGAATGAAAAAAACTTTCCTCGATTAGTACCTACGTCATCAATGGAGAATGACTTATACATTAAAAGGGTCATACCATTTTTATTCAAATGATAAAATCTACTCGGGTGTAGGATAAGACGATTGACTATCCTCACAATTTTTTGGTATTATAATGCTTACTTCAAACTTTTTGTGCTTAAAGAGAAAGGAGAAAGATTCGAAAATGTTCAATTCTCATTGCCAGCTTGAGTGATCTTCTAAGCCACCGATTTTTTTTTTTTTTTTGATTATGTGACTCTTTTTATTGTTTTAAAAACTCTTTTAACTACGATTTTCCCAATTTGTCCCCAACTTAGCCTCATTGTCCAGAAGTAGCAACCCCAAACGATAAGTGACAAAACAAGTTACATGTTCATCTTGGGACGAAATCGCTAAGAATAGGCGAATGGTCACTGGATTTGTTCTTGAATAAAATGATTTTTTGTAAGTAATGCACAATTTCAAGCAAGTCGACCTTAAAGTGTACGAAAGCCTGAAAGCAACAACAAATAACTTATCTATTCATGGTTCAATTTTAACAAGAAGGGGGACACCTCTTGAACACCTCAGTCAAATCGCTAAAAAAAAATAAAATATGTATATATTTTCTTTTTAGGGCAAAGAACCTGGCAGTGGTCTAACCCACTAACCCCTGTGGCACTGCGCCAGTTCAATCAATCAAAGCAAAGTCCCTCAGATAAGTCAACCTAAAGACATTTCTATTGACGTCAGTGGAAGTGATCGTGGTGGACTACATAGAGTAGAATGTTAAAATTGTATCCTTTCAGAAGCTGACACACCAGAAACAGCGAAAGAAGAGTTTATGAAAACCTCTTATTATATGCTACGTGTTGATAACGTGCTAAAAAAATAGGGCGTACATATCTTGTATTTATTATAAAAAGTAAACACACAGGACGGTACTCTAACACCTACATGTTCCACGGAATGTATCTGCGACCTTTGTTTTAGACAAATTTGAGGAATTCAACACTCGCTCAGTTTAACCATGACCCATTCAACATAGACGATGATAGTCCAAATTTCCGTCCCAAAGCGAAGTGAGGATGGCAATATCCAAGCTGAAATCGAGCAAAGCTGCTGGACCTGACGCTTTGTCGGCCGAACTTTTTAAGGCAACTGCTGATGAATTGGTAAAGAGTAACATATATCGCACTAATAATACAATACTGTTGTAGCTCAAAATATGATTTTTTTCAGAATCAGCGAAAAACAGATTATTCACTTCCTGTTATAGATTATAAAAAAATTAATACTTCATTAGGGTTATTAATAAAAATAAAGCAAATTCCTATTATTCTAACGACAGTCTTATTGACGCGTAGGGAATTGAATTTTACGTTTGAATATTGTGTTATCCCAAATTTTACAAACTTTGAGTTACAACAGTATTGTATTATCAGTACGATATGCCAACTCATCTCTAAGACTTGGTCAGATGAATGTATGCCTGGTGAATGGAATCTAAGCATCGTTTACCCAACCCACAAGAAAGAAGACCCTCTTAACTGTGTCAATTATAGAGGTATCAGTCTCCGCAGCATTGTATACAAGATCTTTTCTACGATATTGTGTGAACGCCTGAAACCTTTTATCAACAGCATGATTGTTCCCTATCAGTGCGCTTTCAGGCCAGGAAAGTCCACCGTCGATCAAATTTTCACACTTCGACAGATCCTGGAGAAAACCCAAGAAGATCAAATCGATACTCATCATCTATCATTGGTTTTCCTCTGGGATGTATATTTATTTCAGTCAACAGGTGTTTAAAGTAGGCAGCTTCCTTTGCAGCAGAAGTCAAGGTGACGTATTCTGCTTCGGCACTGGATGTTGCAACGATTGACTGCTTCCTCGATTCCCATGCGATGGCTCCATTTGAAAAGATAAACGCAAATCCCGATTGCGACTTCCTATCATTTGCATCTTCTGCCCAATTTGAGTCCACAAACGCGAAAATTGGCTTATTTGTTTTCTTGTATTTTATTTTGGTTCTTGAGTTCCTTTTAAGTACTTAACTATCGATATTGCAAAATTCCAATGTTGTTTTCGCGGATCCTGCGAGAATTGCGAAAGCATATTGACCGGGCAAGCGATATCTGGACGACTAAATGTAGATAGGTGCAATAGGCGTCCAATCAGTTCTTGAAAGTCCCTTTGATTGATTGCTTCACGCTCGTCTTCGATCGATGGTTCCTTTTCGAGTTTTGATTTCGCTGGAATAGGTAATTTATTTGGTTTGCAGTTCAGTAAATTGTAATTCATGAGTAAATTTCGAATATATCCAGATTGGTCAATTGACAACCAACCTTCAGCATGATCCCGTTCTATTTCCAGTCCAACACAGAGTTTTGGCTCTCCTAGATCTCGAATATCAAATAATTTCATCAAACTACATTTTAAACATTCATAATCTTTCGAGCTATTTGTTGCTACGATTAAATCGTCAACATAAACTGTGATTATTGTTGTGCAACCGCCCCCTTTAAAATAAATGCATTTGTCATAATTTGAATTTATATAGCCGAGTTCTTTAAGCTTTTGGTCCAGCTTTAGATTCCACTGGCGCCCTGATTCTTTCAATCCGTAGATTGCTTTTTTAAGTTTACATACCTTGTTCTGATTTTCTGCATTTATGAAACCGGTAGGCTGTTCCATCAGAATCTCCTCCTGTAAGTCTTCATTCAAGAACGCAGTTGACACGTCAATGTGATGCATATCCAAGGCCTTTTCTACAGACAGGGCATACAAAAATATCATCGAGCTTAGCTTAGCTACAGGCGCAAAGGTTTCGTAATAATCGACTCCATACATCTGAGTGTATCCCCTTCTTGACTATTCTTTCCCGGTTCGGTTATTTCCAGATCATCTGTAGCTTCCGAGTATACTTCAAGTTCTCCGTCACTTTCGCTTTCGTTTTTCAATTCTTTTTTTCTCTTTGTTCTTTAGTTCATTTTTACGTTTTTTTAATTTCAAATTCATAGTATCTCTCATCTTCCATAATTTGTATCCTTTTGTCTCCTCCGAATATCCAATGAGTAAATATTCTTGACTGCGTGCATCGAACTTCCCTAGGTTTTTCCCTTTTTCTAAAACAAAGCTTCTACAATCTCCTTCGAATTGAACTTGTCCACCACGGTCCGTAGCCTTTCCAATAGAAATTAAGTTCTCCTTCAAATCTGGAACAAATAGCGTTTTGTACAAGCACACAAATTGGGGCTTTTTATTTGTTTCAACATTCAATTTAACCGTACCAATTCCCATTATTTTTACCTTTTGATTATTGGCTAATCTTACATACCCAATGCACTGCTCGTTTGACAATTCGATGAAAGTTTCTTTTACGCTACACATGTGTGATGTCGCTCCACTGTCCAAACACCACCGTAATGACTGTCGTTCTCGCACTAAATTAGCTTTTCCCTTGTACTCTATTGATGATCGATGCAAATACTCCTGCATGATAAAACCTTGCTCGTGGTCAGTATAATCTGCACATTCTGCTTTCTCTCCTATTCTGCAATTTTTGGCCATGTGACCTTTATTACCGCAACGACGACAGTTGTATGGGAAGAAACTCGATGATGTCTTTTGAGGGTGTTGTGGATATGTCGATGTAGGCTTTTGCTTATAACGATTGTAATTGTACTGCTTGGCTCGCATTGCATTGTTTACGTTTAGAAACTCTCGCCTCTTATCACCGACTTCCAGTAATCGCGTCCGTACTACATCTAGACGTGGATACTCCTTTTGAGCGTCAAAAGCTGCCTGTACATATTGATACTCTTCTGGTAGGCTATCCAGCAATAAAACTACTACGAGACCGTCGTCTAGCTTTGCATCTAATTCTGTTAAACGATGAATAATAGAATTAAAATCACGAAGATACTCATCCATTGATTGTGACACATTCATCCGAATGTTGTCAGTTTGCGGAACTCCGCTGCTTTCTGTCTCACCCCCTTCCGATCGTACGTAGCCTCCAAAAAAGTCCAAATTTCTTCTGAAGTCTTGAAACTCTTAACGAGCGCTACGATCGCGTGTTCCATCGCTACCAACAACTCGCTGCGAACATCCTTGACCTTATCATCCCAAGCATTTTGCGAGTCTCCAGCCGTAGTGGGCCTTATCTCCGCTCCAGTAACACATTTCAAATACCTTCCTTTATGTAGGATTCCTTCCATTTGGGCTTTCCACGTTGAATAATTTTTTTTTGCCATTTAACAAGGGGCTATTCCGTCGGCTATGCATAATTGATGAACTATTACTCATTTTTATAAAACCAAAATGATGGCAGATGTTGACGAAATAACTATTGTTCTTCACAGCTTAGATCTTACCAAACAAGCTGGGCCCATAACCTGTTGTAATATATATTTCTAATGCCCGATGATTGTGGAAGAAAAAGAAACAAAACACGTGAGTTAATCCTGATGACAAAAAGCAGAGTGAGAGTTTATTTTCCGGAAGTAGTATTTTACAGCGTTTTTGACAATTAGAAAAAGACTTCAGTGATTTAAATAATTCAGTGGATTTAGTCAAAGCTTAACAAGTAGATGTCGTTGCTGAAAGTTGTTTATAAGCTAATTGTTTAAATATTGAACGGGAACTCTATATAAAATCCCGATCATCCCACTCCTGCTTTATAGTGCTGAAGCATGGACTTTATTAAAGGCGAATGAAGATATCCTTGGTCGCTTTGAGAGATATTCGGTCCCGTTTGCGTTGACGGGTTTTGGAGGAGATTCAATCACGAAGTATACGAGCTGTACAGCGACATCGACCTAGTCAAAAAACTGCGTATTGGACGTCTAAGCTAGGACATGAGCGAATGGACACCAACGCTCCGGCCCGAAAGTCTTCGAGAGGGCCTCCTCGCCGAGGGCGGCGCGCCCAAGTTCAAGGGGTTGTCAACCAAAATGGAGTGCTCAACTGGAGGCAATTAGTTTAAGACCGAGCTAAGTTGAGAGGCTTGTTGGTTGAAGCTCAAATTCACTCCAAACTGTAGCACCGCCTAAGTAAGTAAGTAAGCAGTATTCACTCAGTTGTTTATGAAAATGGTGCGGGTAATCTTTATGGATGGATTCAAAGTAGTACTCGTAGATCCTTTCAGCAGCACTCAATCTGTCCTGCCACTGATAATAAAAACATCAGTTTGATAACCCGAGATAGTCGCTCTGCCACCAGCACGGTATCAATTAAAATAGGGAGAAAGCTAATTATGCGAATCGAACAACCGTACATCGACGAATCATAACGAGCTGGCAGAGGCATTGGTGAAAGCACACGTACATTAAAAGCATTCCCCAATACCCTCTCTTCAATACCCACTGAATACAACTATTTAGTTAGTCCAATTAAAAAAATAATAATTACAAAGTTATTCAAGCAAATTATCCGATTAAAAGAAATAAGAAGGAAAGCTGAATTTATGAACCCTCTTTGGACTGGCGAGCTTATTCTGCAGACATTAATTGCACCGAAAACGCGTGAAATATTTTCACTCGTGAAATCTGTAGCATCAAATCCTCATTTATGATGACAAGTCTCGGAGCAACTATTCCATCGAGTATCTATTGTAAAATCTAAGGCCTGCCCACACATAACTGACATCGAATATACGACATCGCATACACGGCATCGCATAAACGCTCTTCGCTAGTTTTTGCACGTATCCGATCTTGGATACACGACGCCGGATATCGGATACGATGTGTACAGAACTCAATGAAAGCTTCGTATCTTCCCTTATGGACAATCTTCACGATAGGCCAAATAGCTCTAGTGAATTTTAGGATACTATAAAGAAACCGCTCATACTTTAATTGAACATTACATTAATATACGAGCAGTGATTCTTTAGTTAAATGCCTAGTACGATGGAGTCACATCTACTAACTGCTATCTCCACACTATCTTCTAGCGTGTTACTGTTGAGTTTCATATGACACCATCTCAAAATTATATCAAACTACATGCGAAATTTATCGAAATTCATCGGAATGTTCTTGGCCGTTTTTGTTTTTAGAATATTTGGCCCTCAACCACTCTAATCTTACCACCACACCACTCAGTTTTAATGATTCTTAGGTATAACCATATGTATTATAAATCAGTCCTAGAAACCAAATTAAGTTAAAATGCCTGTAGCCTTGGGATACTGTTTATGCTTTAGGTACAAATTTCTATTTCTAACTGTCCTGAAAGTGCCAGTTTCTCCACATTTTTTTTTTTTTTTTTAAGTTTAAAATATTTGACGAAAGTGCGGTTATGACTGAACTTGCGAAATGTATTCGAAATTATATTTTCTTCAGGCTTTCTGAATAAAATCGTTCTTTCTTTCTAAATAATTCCTTACTAGCACATTGTATGAATTTTTATACTTTATACTATTGTGCTATGAACAATTCACCACTGTTACTTTTATAATGAAGGTGTAAAATAAAAATGCACAAACGCGCTCTTATTTCGCTCGTTTTATTCTGGTTCATTAGAAGACTCATTAGGGCTAAGTATATTCATTTTAAGTACTTAACGCATGCATATACATGCAGGAACATCATTTAAAATATATTCAAATGAGCTTGTTTGACTGTGAAGAAGGATAAAGTGATGTTGAAAAAAATAAAAAATAGAGTACTTGTATAGCATTGTTCTGAAAAAACAGTTGTAAATCATCTAAACTGACTCTAAAATACGCAAATTATCGTAAAATTATTCCCAACTCCAGAAAGGATGTGTACTCTTAGAGTAACTTAAACGTTCCACAGGCTTAGTTCTTTTGGACATCTAAAATGCATTCGATACTGCATGGTACGATGCATTAGTACTCAAGATATAAAAATTTCGATTTTCTACTGCGTTAATTAAAATGTTTCAAACCTTTTTGCAGAATAGAATCTTGGCAGTTCAAACTGGAAAAATGAACTCTTCTGTACAGGATGTTCCATTTGGGGTACCTCAGAGCTCAGTTTTAGGTCGCTTTCTATAATACTTAACATATACACGTTAGGTATTCCAAATCTCTTTCCAAATACGCATTGGGCCATTGTTGCTGATGATACTGGCACCTATTCATCCGGTGTACTACCCTGTGACACACTGCAGTGCTTGCAAAACTCTTTGCATAAAACTGAGAAGTTTTCCCATAGATGGAAAATTAAAGTAAATCCACGAAAATCTCAAGCAGTATTTTTAGTTCGCTTCAGAAACATTTTTTCCCACAAGAAAACTTAAATTATACTCTGAGGAGATTGTTTATAGCAATGAATGCAAGTAATTTTAGATAACAAATTAACCATTGAAAAGCATGTGTGCAAAACTGTACACAAAATTAACTAATTAGATACTTTATCCATTCATAGGTTGCATAAAAGAGCAGATGTCAATTTCTGTAACCATAAACAGACCGAAAACTAGCTTCCTGGAGAAAAATATGTAGATATTCAGATAAGGAGCACATCCAACATCTTGCATTATAAAGTTACATGGACACTAACTTACTTACTTATTAATAATACTTAGGTGGCTCTACAGTTCGGGGTGAACCTGGGCCTCAGCCAACAAGCCTCTCCATTTAGCTCGGTCTTTAGCTAATTGCATCCAATTGCGCACTCCAAGTTGGTTGACGTCCCCTTGAACTTGTGCGCGCCACCTACGACGAAGAGGCCTTTACGGAGTCGTCCTTTCGGGTTAGATTTGAAAGCTCTGCGGGCCGGAGCGTTAGTGTTCATTCGCTCTACATATCCTAATCCTCTCAAACGTCCAATGTGCTGTTTTTTTTACTGGGTTGATGTCGCTGTACAGCTCGTATAGTTCGTCATTAAATCTTCTCCTCCAAAACCCGTCAACGCAAACGGGACTAAATATCTTACGAATCATTTTTCTCTCGAAGCGACCAAGGATATCTTCATCCGCTTTCAATAAAGTTTTTGTTTCAGAGCCGTAAAGCAGGACTGGGATGATCAGTGTCTTGTATAGAGTCTCCTTAGTTATTCGAGATATAGCTTTTCTTTGAATTGCTTTATAAGCCCAAAAAACAGCGATTGGGAAGAGTTATTCTTCTCTTGATTTCTGTGCTGGTGTCGTTTTCAGAATTTATAGCAGAGCCAAGGTAGACAAAGTCCCTTACTACCTTGAAGTTGGTACATGTACACGTTTAGCTACTAACTTATTTGTTCATTTGTTAATTCATTCTTCTACTTAAAATTATTCATTTATTCAATAATTCATTTGTTAATATACCTTATTATATTTTGAATCATTTATCTACTTATTTATTTATTTATTTATTTGTTTATTTAATTATTTAACCATTTGTCTACTTCTTTAATTATTTAATTATTGATTTATTTATTCGTTTGTTTATTTATCTATTTATTCATTTAGTTGTTTATTTACTTACTTATTTATTGAACTCCTTTTTTTATTTATTTTTATATTAATTTTACTATTAATTAAATAAAACTGATCAAATGTTTGTTTTATCAAAACCTAATAGGTTGAATAACTTTGACTTTTATCAACCTATTGACTTGAGTAGACATGTTTCTGAAACGTCAATTGAGTAAAATTTTAACTATGAACGCTTCACACCGAAACAACGCGCCGAAATAGTGACGTTGGAAATACTCGTTCAGTTGTGTTAACTCAACGAAAATATCGTGACCAACAAGCACCGCCTGGCAACACTATTCGTCGTTTGGTGTCGAATTTTGTTGAATACGGGACAGTGGGAGATCGTCGACATACCGTTGAAGCGGTAAGAGACAGTGTTGCCGAGAATCCACATGTGTCGTATCGTCACCGCAATCAGCATTTTGGCGCCAGTGGAACCACCTTCCGGCGCATTTTGAAGGATGATTTGCATTTATTTCCGTATAAAGTGCAATTGACTCAAAGAATATTGCCGACAGACCGTCCACCTCGCTTGGAATACGGCCAAACAGTCGCTGGACGTGTGCTGTCAAAAAAATGGCGACATTGACTGCCCACCCAGATCTCCAGATTTGACCACTCCGGACTTCTTTTTGTGGGGTTATTTGAAAAGCAAAGTATACGCCAGCAAGCCTCAGACTATTGACGAGCTCAAGGGAAACATTCGTGACGAAATCATCGCTATACCACCCGAGATGCCCGAAAAAGTGAAGGAAAACGCAGCAAAAAGGGCACATTTTGCTTTGGTCAATAGATGCGGCCACTTGATTGATATTCTATTCAGAAACTAGTCCAAATAAATTGTAAAGGACCAAATTAAATAAAAATACCTCATACATATATTCAAATCTGTTTTTTTTTTAAGTTATTCAATATTCACATACCGCTTTCAGAAGAGACTGCAAGGAAAATGTTGATTTAAATGAACCGCTAAAGACACCGTTCGAAATAGAAGAAGAAATCGACAAACTCGTCGAAGCCATTCAGAGCTCAGCGTAAAAAAACACTCCTTTGCGGAAGACAGAAGCATGGAACAATAAAGTCAAATACCTGAAATCAAAGATCTCATACGAGAAAAAAGGAGAGCGCGCAAAAGATGGCAACAATCCCGCGCGCCACCGGATAAATCTTACCTGAACCACCTTTGTAACAAGCTAAAAAATGAGCTGCAGGACCTAAAAAATCACGAGACTTCTACTTACCTCGAGGGCCTGATCGCTGATAAGTATTCAAACTACTCTCTATGGAAAGCCTTGAAGTCCATAAGGAAACCTGTAATGCACTCGCCGCCAATTAGGAAAGCTAACGGGGAATGGGCAAAAGAAGACAAAGAGAAAGCAGAATTATTTGCCGATCAATTAGAGGAAACGTTCAAGCCCTTCGATGGACAACCGTTGATCGAAGATCCGAATGATAATATGGCACCCGACAACTTTAAAGTAAAAACCGTATCCCCGTCCGAACTTCGAATGACAATAAAAAAAAATGAAAAATAACAAGGCTCCGGGATATGATTTAATCACTGGCGAAATTTTGAAAGAGCTAGCGAAAAAAGTGCTGGTTAAGTTGCTCTACATTATAAATGTTTCTTTAAGACTATTATATGTTCCAAGCAATGGAAAGTCGCCGAAGTTATTATGGTTCCGAAACTGGGGAAATGTGCAAATGACAAGAAATCATATAGACCCATTTCACTTCTGCCAATAATATCTAAGGTCTTCGAGAAACTTCTGCTGAAAGGATTGCAACCAGTAATTGAAGAAAGACACTTGATCCCGGATCATTAATTCGGCTTTCGGGTCAAACATTCCACAATCGATCAGGTGTATCGAATAACGAACGAAATTGAAAAAGCTCTAGAAGGGAAAAAAATATGCTCTAGCGCTTTACTCGACGTATCGCAAGCCTTCGACAAGGTATGGCACGAAGGTCTAAGGTATAAGCCAAGGGTAATCTTACCGGAAAAGTTGTACAGAATATTGGAATCTTATCTTGAAAACAGACTTTTCCGTGTTAGACACGGGAGTGAATATTCGGATTTCAAAGAAATCTACGCCGGTGTTCCACAAGGAAGTGTTCTCGGTTCAATCCTGCTCCTGCTCTACACAAGAGATATATCAGAAGATGAAGGGACCATTGTAGCAACGTTCGAAACGGATGAATCAGCCGAATCATCAACGGGAAAACTCCAACGAGCTTTGAACAAAGTATGCGAATGGACAAAAACCTGGCGAATAGTCCTCATTAAGACAAAATCAACGCATGTCAATTTTACGTTAAGAAAGATAAACAACTTACCTATGTATATCCATTAACTCGGTAAAAATACCGTACGCAAACGAGGCAAAATATCTAGGAATGAACCTAGACGCAAAACTTAAGTGGAAACCACACGTTAAAAAGAAGCACGAAGAGCTCGAAATCAGATTTAGAGAAATGTATTGGCTACTCGGAAGATACTCGAAGTTAAGCGTATACAACAAACTGCTTCTGTATAAGCAAGTCCTAAAACCGTCTTGGACTTATGGTATACAACTTTGGGGTTGTACCAAACCGTGCAATATGGCTCTACTGCAAGCATTTCAAAACAAAATACTAAGAGCAATCGTGAATGCTCCTTGGTATATAAGGAATAGTGATATTCACAGAGATCTAGGAATTGCTACCGTGAGGGACGAAGTAACAAACTTTGCTCGCAAACTTCGTACCCGTCCGTACTATGAACGTGACAAACCTTGAGCGCCGACTACACAGAACAAGACCTTTCGACCTAACGCCGTAAGGAAAAACCGCGTGTAATGACGGTATTAGTAGGTACCTTCACTGGAAAGCTACCTACCTAATGCGATTAACACTACAGAAGCGTAAACTAATTGTTAAGGCAACTTAGTCGTAGTCATCACAAAAATGAAAAAATGAGAGGGGTGAATTTCCTACTACTATGAGTACGCGCAGCCAGTTCTCATAGTGCCTCTCTGAGGGGTGAGGTTTAGCCGTAGGCATATACTGACTAGCACTGATGGCATTGTCAGATATATGAATCGGGCATAACCAGTGGTACGGACCATTGGTATCTTTTGAAGATTCCTGCACCTCCAGGCGCAACAAAAAAAAAATAAAAAAATACCGACATAAAAGATGGCGCACCCTGTATGTATGCATATTTTTCATTTTAATTTTTTTTAATTTTAATTTATTATCAACAAAGTACAAGACTTTCTTAGATAAAATTACAAAGAGCTTAAAACGAACAATTGAAACAGTAAATTTAACAATAAAACAACAAAACAGGTAAAAAATAAAAAATTAAAATATAATGCATATAAAAATGAAGATAAAAATTATGACCGGGTAGGAGCATTCATAACGTTTCTTTTTATAATATCGACCGAAGAATTAAAGTCGAAGAAATGAGCATTTCATTATACAACTTCACAAGCCCATTTATTGATGAAGAATGGCCGTAATTAGTTCGCGAGTGAGTTATATTAAAAAATCGTTGATTTCTTAAGCCAGCAGCTGGAATATTTATATTTAAAGGACTTAAAATCTCAGGGGAATCAATCTCACCAATAAGTAGCTTATGAAGAAAAATTGTTCTAGCCACCACTCTTCTAATTTCAAGCGGTTCTAACCTAATCAACTCAAGTCTCGGTTGGTAGGAGGGTAACGTGTTAGGGTCAACCCAGGGAAGTCCTCTAAGGGCAAATCTCAAAAATCTTTTTTGGATGGCTTCAATTTTTACAATATGTACATTGTAATACGGATACCAAACAATTGACGCATATTTCAAAATGGACCTAACAAACGATACATATAACATTTTAATTACGTACGGGTTGGTAAATTCACCAGCATAGCGTCTTATCATTCCCCAAACTCTATTAGCCTTATTTGTGATAAATTCAATGTGATTTGTATAGGAAAGTTTAGAGTCCAACAGAACACCCAAATCCTTAATTTGATGAACTCGAGAAATTTCTTTATTGTCAAGTGTGTAATTAAATAAAAGAGGCGATTTACGGCGTGTGAAGGATATAACCGAACACTTACTAACATTTAGGGACAAAAAGTTTTTAGAGCACCACAGAGAAAATTTCTCCATGTTAGTATTAAGTATTTGGAAGCTGTGCGTGTTTTTTCCGGATGCAAACAATTTAAAGTCATCCGCAAACATTAAAATATCACATTGAGGTATAAATTTAACAATATCATTTACAAATAGAACGAAGAGGAGTGGACCAATGTGGCTTCCTTGCGGCACACCAGAAGTAACTACAATTTTATTTGAAATTGTATTACGGAAGTTTACAAATTGGTATCTATTACATAAATATGATGACAACCAATCAACAAAGGAAATTGGAAAACTCAGGCGTTTAAGCTTGAAAAGCAATAGACTATGATCTACACGGTCGATTTGCAGCAATATTGGCAAAAGAAGGCTACTGCACATTCTTTTGTACATTTATATTCGTGATCACTTTTTTATTTAGTATTAAGAATCATATAAGGGTTTCTGTTGCTAGTGTTTCCCTTAATTATTTAAATAAATTCTGTAGCTAGTCTCAATATTAATTTTATATACACATGCAGAATTATAGCTGTAAAGATATTATTTCTAAAACTCTAAAAAATAGCAAATGCACTAACTCTTTCAAACTTAAAAATAAAAAATAAAACTTTAAGAATAACTGCAATGATGCATTTTTTAAAAATCTTTTTCTGCAATTTGGTGAAAAACATTTCTAACTCTTCTCGATGAAGCCGAACACAAATACGAAAGATCATATTCTACAAATAATATAAATTGATATTCGTGTTTTAACTTATTTTAATATTAATGATGTGGACCATTTTCCACATAATGTAATAAAATATTTCGAAAAAGCTCTTATTGATTACTGACTTTTGACTAATTCAATTCAGATTTACAGACGGAAGTACGTGTCATGGCGCTAGACCTACTTGGTCCGCCCTGAATCAGAAACTGTCTAGCTGCCTAATCTCACATGTCAGCACAGCCGCAGATGTCAATATAGAATTTATAGGTAGACTAAACACACCAACAACTTGTCAGCGCCATGCAAAAACTGCATGGACGATAATTTTTCATCTTTTTGCCTAGAAGCTTATTTCTTTGACAGCCTTAGTGACCTGACGAATGTAGGCATCAGGTATCTCCAGCGCTTCAAAGTTATCTCCGATTGATTTTGCTTGCGGTATCGCAATGGCCCTATTCTGATCTAAGTATGTTCGCACATCAGTGATTTCACAAAATAAAGTACTTCATCTTGTTTTAGTACAAACGATTACAAAATTCCATTTTTCATATAACGAGGTACGAATATTGAAATTGTGATGTATTTTATTTATGGATTCATATTTTACTTCGTTTAATTGGGATCTTGAATCTGGAAACATGTATGTACCTAAGGGTATTCTATAGTCATTTTGTTGCAAATAAAGAAAGCATTAAAAAAAGCAGAGCTTCCAAAAGTTTAAAAATTTCCTGAAACGAAATTGATACAAATCTGGTTTTGAACCAAATTCTTACACAGTAAATATATTGGTACTGTTAAAAGTGTAATAAAATGTGATTCTAAGTGTTTTTGGTCATTTATGATGCATAAGAGATGTTTTATTGAGTTGTCGATAACAATGCCGTAAAGAAACTCCAATGACGAAAGTCGAATTGTTTACTAAATTTTTGTTTAATCCGTTTTCTCTAATTGCAGTGCACCTAGCAGTCTTGGAACGAACTAAATAACAAAAATTTAGTCTACTTGTCTTAGAGGTTCGTAGTTTGTGGCTCGTACCCTATTTCTAAGCCTGGATTATTGTTATTAGAAAACAGTTTTGATTCTATCTGTATACCTCTGTATACCATTCTTTGAAGCATTTTTTAATGCATAGTACTTTTTTCCGATTTTCAAACCTGGACCCAACACTGAAAATTGCACAATTATATTCAAATTATCTGCTATACTACAATACACACCTACATACATTCTGCATATATTTTCAAATAGTCCGCTATTCCTTCATGAGGGTCGCGATGGTAGAATGCTCAGGTGGACCGTTTACCCTTCTGGATCCTCCCCCATTGACTCCAACTCGTCAAGAAGAATCCATAGACGGCTTCGGGAGAGATGTCGGACTTGATCCAACCATATATTTTTAGGCTTACCGAGGGGAGGGGTCGCCTACTTGATGGCACGGCAATCATGGCAAGTCTTGGAAGCCGGTCTGAGGGCATATGCATTACGTGACCAAACCATCGATCGTTCCGTTCGGAGAAGTAGCTGCTCAACATTGATCGCCTCGCATACTCTGGTATTGCGCACTCGATCTCTACGAGTTATTCCAACAACACCGCGAGGAACCTCATTTCAGCAGCTTGTATCCGTGATCTTATTCTTTCGGTCACTACCCTAATTTCATGACCATAAGTGAGAGTTCGAACATACACCGAGCTAAAAACCGATAGTTTAGCTTGAATACTAAGTTCGGCGTTCCTTATAACAGATCGACCAAACTCTCTCAAAATTGTTCCAGTCTGACCAATTCCACAGAATAACTCGGTATTGCCCTTTCCATCACTCGTGAATAAGACTCCGAGGTACTTAAACTTATCCACTTGCTTCAGTGGGACTCCACTAACATACAGAGTGCACTGAGTGTGTGTTCGGGAGACGACCATCACGTCCGATTTATTCACGCTTACCTTCATTCCAGCATCATCACAAATAGCTACAAACCTTTCGAGTACGCATTGAAGTTCGGTTTGAGAGGACACAAGGATGATCAAATCATCCGCAAAGAGCAGATGACTAATCCCTAAGTCTCCCACTCTGAAAAATTCTCCGCCACGGCTGCGCTGTAACATCCATTCCATATAAACAATGAAGAGGAGCGGTGACGAAACGTATCCTTGGCGAAGTCCAGCGCCGTTTATCCGAACACAGCTTCTACAGTTTGTATATAAAGACTGAATCGCCTTTAAGAGGGAACCATCCCTCCCACATTCCTGCAGAACACTCCAGAGCTTGCTTTGAGGAACCCTAGCAGCTGACCTTCTCGTGGTCGGGAGTGGGCAACGTGACTGCGATGTGCAGATGTGGTAACTTAAATAGTTATTCCCATCCATACAATCCAGTCACGGCTAACAAAAATGAAACGACATAATTTCATAATTTTTTATTTTTATTTTTTTTAAATATTTACTTAGACCTTTAAGTTTTTTCCCCCATTACTTTTTGAAGATGATATCGTTCAAGTGGGTGCCGCCATGGCTGATGAAATGATGACCATTTGGGCTCTTTATACCGGATTTTCAATCGTTTTGGCGAGAACTTCGGGCGATAAGTTCTTGCACTCTTGTCGAATATTCTCTTTGAGCTTCCAGAGTTTGTGGCTTAAAAGATAGAAGTCTGGAGCGGTCAAATCAGGCGATCTTGCCGGCCAGTGTAAATAGCCAAGACGAGACGTTAGGCATCCTTCAAAATGTCCATCACGCCAGCCGCGTGTGCGGGTGCACCGTCCTGTTGGAACCAAGAAGCTTGACCTCATTTATGTTGACATAGAGCGAAGGCTGGGAGACTGCAAATGAAGTAATCACGAGTATGATGCAGCAACTGCGTATAGAGGAACGAGCAACGGAAACACGAGAAACGAAGATCATGCCAGCTCTGGCAGCTGTGGAGAAATGTCAAACCTGCCCCTCAGAAAGAATGCCTTGACTGGTGGTGCCGCAGGGGAACAACAGGACAGAGGAATCGGAGGGGTTCTTTTTAGCACGTAACCATGCAGGAGCATGGAGTCGGGCATAACTCGTAGCACGGGCTACAAGTATCCATACAGTATTTTTAGCACTATCCGCGCATCAAAAAAAAAAAAAAAAATGTCCTCCAGTCCCAATTCATCAGTTTGCGGCAATAAAAACTCGTTGATCATGGTTCTATATCGCTCACCAGTCACAATAGCCGTGTTACCCACGGCGTCATCGAAAAAATGAGGCCCGATTACACCTCCGGCGTAAATGGCGCACCACGCAGTGACTTTGAGTGGATGTTGTGGCTCTTCGTGAAGGATACGCGGATTCTCAGTGCCCCAGAAGTGCAAATTTTGTTTGTTTACGTATCCGTTCAGATGGAAATGGGCCTTGTCGCTCATGATGAATTTCGACCGAAAATCGTCGACTGTGTCGTTGAGATTCAGGAGAGTGTGAGCACGCTTAGCCGCAATTGACGTGTACTCGTATTCTGCAAGCAAGCAAGGCCGGGAATAAAGATAATAATTTTTTTTACTTCCACCATGCTAGAAAAAGCTCATAATTATCTGTCAGTGAATATCTTATACACACTTTGATGTACAGTTCAGATCCTTATACACATTTTAAGTTTATAAGTACATATATTTCCTACTATAAGCCGTGTTTTTTTTATACCTAGCCAGCCAGTAGTTGCTAGTAAAGTCAAATTTTACACATAAAACAAATACAAACATCGGCTGGCTACCACTCTTGATTTAATCCCCAGCAAAAAGCGGTTGGGTGGGAATTTTGTGATGCATAATTTCAGGCGGCGCAAAAACGAACGTTTTTTTTAAAGTTAATTGTTGTTGCTGTCACTGCGAGGTTGCTTGGTTCCTAGATATATATTCGTATAAAATCGGCTGGCTTTGGCTGGATGGCAAATCGTTTAAATGAACGACTGGCTGGCTATGTTTCAAAAAAACAAACCATATATCTTAAAGCACTTTTTTAATATTTGTTAATATGAAATGTCTTCCGCTATACATCTATACATTATATTTAATGTGCCTAGTCTGAATTCTGTTTTCTAACTGTGGTGGAAGTTTTGTTAGCGGCATTTGAAGCATACAGTGGTATCCTTCATTATTCTTTTTAATGTCTTATTCTATCTCTTTAAGGTAGCATATGGTAAGAGGTATATATATTTCAAGGGGTTATGAATACCCTTAACATGTTTATACACAGTGCGGACGTTGGAAACGATAAATCGAGAGAGAGAGAGAGAGAGAGAGAGAGAGAGAGAGAGAGAGAGAGAGAGAGAGAGAGAGAGAGAGAGAGAGAGAGATTTAGTGTAGTGGTTTTTTAAGCTCAGTTGGTTATGCTTCAGAGAAACTCCGGGGGTGGCGTCCAGATAACTGGGGAGATTTGTGTTATATTTTGTCTTTGCTTCTGATTCACAGTATTTTTTCCCCGATAACCCATGTCATAGGCAAATCATTATCAACAGAGCGAATAATTTTTCCAGCCATATGACCAAGCTACTGCCAGTGTTATGCCTTCACAGTAGTGTTCACACAAGCTTTCGCAATTGATCGGACTAACTTTATATATTTCATGAGAAATAAATAAATGCTTGCTGACAACAGGATTTGAACCATGAACCATTAGCGTGGCAAATGACAACGTTACCACTACACCATCTTTACTTGAGTACAATAATCCACAAACGGGTTTTAGTTAAAATACTTGCAGCACTAAACAGAATTTAACTTGTGATCGCTCGAGATAATCTTTCATCTTCTGAGTTATAAATGAACTTTGAAAAAAGAATTATTATAAATGAAAAATTAATTAGCAAACTATGTACTTGGCAACCACATTAGCCTTAGCTGTGAGAATACTCTTTTACTTAAGATTTCCCTGTTCCAGTCATATAACCTTGCACATTATTTCTTGAAATTCTTGGAATTCCATTTGGAAATTATGCAAAGACCATAGTAAGGCGGCAAGATAATTACTCCTGTACTGAGAGAGGTGCACCTACGCCGCCACTTGCACGCGTCTTTGAAAATTACCTCTGGAATAACTTCGCCATAAATAGAAGAGCTCCATTAAAACTTAATTAACTAAATAGTATAGAATATTTATCGACTGAGAAAATTATTTTGTAAAATGATCAAGCACATTCAATAAGAAAGACTTATCCCCTTTGGGTGTTGAATCAATTAATGTTTTCTAATTAAAAGAGAACGTATTATGTGTTTAAGTTTAACTGACTTCAGGCAGTTTCGCAGTTCAAAGTTCCTTTTCTTCTGCTTTATAGTTCCTAAGTAAGGGTATAAATTTAACAAATTATTACGCAACGAAACGCGCCCTTAATGCGATTTAAATTACATTCAAATCAGCTTATGCTTACCTAACCATAAAAAGAATTTTCGAAGACCTACTCTCACCCTGATTCAATAGAAGGATACATGTGTGTATGCACACAAACACCTACTACCTACGACATTTAGCAATTAAGTATTCATAAGCGAAAAGGATACGAAGAAAATCATACTACCAAAGATACATAGAATAACCTTCATGAGTTGGTATCCGAATAAGGATGTTCATTCCTTTTTATATAATTTTTTTCCGTTTGTCTTGAGCCGTCACACCCAACTCCCACCGACAAACACACTTCACACACCTATCCACTTTTTGTTTTGTGTTCCTTATTTTTAGTGAATAATTTATTATTAACCTTCTCGCAGACGACCCAAAGTATCGATCCGGAAAGGAGCAATACAGTTTCCTTTTTGACTCTTTTTCTGGTTGTTGTTACGGCAAAAAACGTAACGTAGATTCCCGTCCACATTTTTATTTTCGAATTTTTTATTCGTAAGAAAATATTTTTAGGCTGAGGATAAAATTTAAACAATTTACCACACCTTCTGTGTGGGTTTTATATTACTTCTTTTTCTTAAAGTATTTCGAAGGATATTTCCCGCCCATAAAAAGAAATTAGTACCGCATGTAGGAAATGTGGGTAAAAAAGGAAAATTCATATTGCCTTTTATTTTTCCATTTTCGCTGTTGTAGGGAGAAGGAACGTATAAATTGTGTTTATTGTTCAATTTTATTTCAAAAACGGAGGAGACACAAATTTGATAGTGAATTGACCATGAAACGTTGGTTTTATGAAAGAAAATTGTTCCGCCCAATTGGCAGGGGATAACAACTTTGAAAGCAACCAAAGCGAAAAAGGTATAATTATCGTTAAATTGATTTCAGTATTTGCTGGAAAAACTTTTTACCAACCCAACAATTTTCTTAAGTGAAAGATTGTTATTGTCAGGCATTTGGGATGGGGAAACTTGAATGGCTCTGCATGCTGTCAGGTTACATAAACGTTTTGGGACTATATCGTTTGTAATAATAAAACCAATACTTAATAATAATAAGGTTTTCAAAGTGTAGACGAGTAGCTGCCTAAATATACATACCATATACGCTTGTTGTACCTTTTTGTTACCGCTTGCAGTTGCTAATCGTTTTGTCTCAGTCTTTCTTATATTAAATTGGCCAGACGTACTCCATTAGAAAGTACAGCACTCCCTTCCACGTCTGTATACATACTCGTACTCCCCAAATATGATGCATGCATTTCTTTTGTATTCCTTAAATCATAGCGAAATAAGAATTGTTTTCCAACTTAATGATTAAACATATTTGATACTCGTAAATATTTCCGTAGACTACTCGTATTTTAAATTAATTGCTGAAGCAATTGAGCTGAGGCACCCATGTTAAGTAAAAGTAAAACGATCTATTCCAAGAATTCTCGAAGGAAAGCAGGACATTCCATAGGGATATTGAGAAAACCAGCTTCATAACAATCCGTTTTCAGCCATAACGCTGAGGGTTCCTAAGTTTTTATTCCGCAAAAGACTGGATATCTTTTATTTTGCAATAACGCGTCTAATCTAGGCTTTACTTGGAGTAGTTAGCTAGATGTGATGAATTTTCTTTACATAATGTCTTGCAGTGATTGTTGCTTACATCACAGAATGATTCAGTATTTCAGTATTTTATTAATATTAGTAAACAACATTTATAATAGACTATTACAATCTTTAAATAATAAATGTGAATTTTACAATAACATGATTTAAATAAATTTTAACGATCTCTAATTTGTAAATAATGAAAACTGGAAATTGAGTTAAATGTAAGTTATGAGTATGAGTATGATGTATTAATGCAATTATTTACCATGGACAAATATTATTCCTAATTATTACCTGCTAGGTGCCGAAAGAGAGTGTCATCAAAACGATTCATATTATAGAGCCGTCTTAAGGTGAGAGGGAGTGAATTCCAGAGGCGTATGGCGTGAATGAAAAATTGTCGTTCACAAACTTGATATGTAACAAACGGCAAAATTAAACTTAAAGAACGGTTTGATTGTGAGAACCTAAGTTTTTCATATAAGTACTGAGGTTGTTTGCTGGTTATAATTTTGTGTAAGTACTTGAGTGTGCAGTAGTCAAGGTACTTGTCGAATGAACATCCAAGAATCATTTTTGCGTACGACGACACATGGCCATAGCGTTTTAAACCATAGACATAACGTGCAATATTATTAAATGCGACATTGAGTTTGCGCCTAGTGAGCGCATTATGGCAAGAACAAATTTCGCAGCCATATGTAATTAAAGGAATGAGTAAGGACCTGTCTAGCATTAGCCTTGTGTTAACTGGCGTGAAGTTTTGGGACACCGAGAGGTTCCTGAGGCAGCCATCAATTTTCCCGATGACTGTACGCATATGGTCATCCCACTGCAAACTTGTGTTGAACCAAACTCCAAGGTTTTTAGCTTTATCCAGAAACTCAATAGAGGCATCACCAAGGTATATTGTGGGAAAGTTGCTTGTGTTGAGACCATTTCTATTTATGACTAGGCATTTCGTTTTAACCGGGTTAAGCCGTAAGCAGTTTTCTTGAGCCCAGACAAAAATCCTTTGTACGTCTTCATTACATTCAACCGCCGCATCTTCCATTTGTCCAAGTGCAGAATTTAAGTAGAGTTGAACATCGTCCGCAAACATGTGAAACTTGGAATATTTAATTACCTTAGGGAGATCATTTATAAAAACTGCAAAGAGCAAGGGACCCAAAATGGATCCTTGAGGAACACCTACCGAAGTTGCAATAAATTCAGACATTACACTGTTAGCTAAGACTGCTTGTCTTCTTCCAAATAGGTACGAATAAATTAAGATAGCAGCTGATGTAGAAAAATTGCACAAAGTTGAAAGTTTAGAGACAAGTAGTTTATGGTTAACCGTATCAAAGGCCTTGGAAAAATCTAAAAGTGTCAGAAAAGTAACTAAGTTTTTATCCATTGCAACTCGTACGTCATCCGTTACTTTAACCAATGCCGAAGTGCAGCTGTGGCTTGGTCTGAAGCCAGATTGATGAGCGTTTAGCAGCTGATTGCGCCGGAAGAAGACTGACATTTGGTTGTGGATAGACTTTTCCAAGACCTTTGAAAGGTAGGGCAAAATAGCAATAGGTCTATATTCGGCAGGTGAGTTAATTGTTGCTTTCGTTTTTTAGAACTGGGATGATCTTTGCAAGTTTCCAAGCACATGGAAAGGTAGATCTCGTTATGATATAATTAAATATGAAGGTAATGACTGGCAGAAGGTACGGCAGGATAATTTTTAAAAAAAGAGGATGTATTCCATCAATACCAAAAGCTTTAGATTTTATTTTTAGTACTGCTTTTACAACATCAGTTTGCTCGATCCTGCAAAATTCAAAGGAGCCACTTGAATGGGCTGGTGCAGTGCTACTGATGTTGTTTGCATCCTGGCGAATTCTTTATTTAGCTGGTTGGGATCGACTTCATCCATCTTGTGCTTACTTTGTCTACCTACCATAGTACCCTCGTTTTGCTTCTTTAATTTAAGCGTTAACAGAATTTCGTAATATCCGAAATGCTTCGTAGAACTCAGGGAGCTTAAACCGTTTCCACATTTTGTAGGCCACATCACGATTACTCCTTAGCTCACGGATTTCTGGGGTAAACCAGGTAATATAGTTACATTTAACTACCTTGGTTTTAAGTAAAACATGCCTATTAAAGAGTTCAACTATTGTATCTTGAAGATATTCGACTTGGGCGTTGACCGACGTTTCGCAATATACAGCCTGCCAGTTACCACTTTGAAGATGCTGCTCAAGTTGCTCCACGTTGATGTTCCTAAAGTTTCTAAAGGTATACGTCAACGGGTTTCTACAATTTGTGATGTTAAATGTAGCAAAGATAAAGTCATGTCTGGAAAAAATAGGTGCGGATGCTTGACTAAAGAAAACGTGCTGAATATCACTCGTAAGAAATAAGTCTAAAAGAGTGCTGGAAGAACTAGTAAAGTGCGTTGGAATGTTCGAATTAATAATTTCTAAATTGAGCGCTTGTATTGATTCGACAAATGATCGCGATCTCTCGCTGTTCAAGATATTGCAATTGAAATCTCCACAAACAGTAGTTTTTAAATATGACGATGAATAATTTTCTAGTATAGTATACAGTGGAGATAAGTCAATATTATCGTACGGTCTGTAAGCAACACCAAAAAGACATTTTTTCTTCTCAATTTCAATAAAGCAATACTGGAGCGGACTATCAGGAGGCGACTCTACTAATAAATCGACAGTAAGGTTCTCACGAACGTAAATTGCTACGCCACCACCAATTCTATTTTTCCTGTCAGCTCGAAAAATATTGTAGCCACTCAAGGAATAAAGTTCATTCCTTATGTCAGGGTCAAACCATGTCTCGGAGACGCACACAACATCAACACTAGAACCAACAAACAGACATCTAAACTCATCAATTTTTCTAAACAGACTTTCGGGGTCAGTAAGGCGTATCGATGCAGCACTTCTTGTTAGCGAGCCAGCCGTGGCATTTCAACTGCAGCTACAGAGAGGTGGGTCTGAAAAATTAACATTCAGTCCCTGCCTTGGTTTTGAATCCTTCCCTGACCCAGTATTCATAGATATGGTTCCAATTTCCCCCAATATTCCGACGAATGATAACTGAAAAGTTTTTTGATGAATAAATGCAAGTTACGGTATGCAAATTACGAGTATTATAATTAAATTATTTATGTAGGCATGTACTGCCTTGGAACTGTCAAAATCTAGTCAGCCTTAAAAATCAGAGATTCTGGGCCTTTAAAACCTCTTAGTTAAGTGCAAGAAAACACCAGTATCACCAAACCAATCATTGTCTATCTTCTTCTGCTTAAATGGCGCTACAGTCCTTGGTGGACCTGGGCCTCAACCAACAAGCCTCTCGAGCCGGCTGGCTCATTAGCCAGCTGCCTCCAAGTTGGTTGAGGATCCTTTGCAATTGTTTGTGCCACCTAAGGTGAGGTCTTTCACTACTGCATCGTCTCTCTGAAATGGATTTGAAAACTTTTCGGAGCGGAGCGTTGATGTCCATCTATGTCCTAGCCACCTCAGTCGCTGTATGCGTACTCTCCTGGCTAGGCCGATATCTCTGTACAGATCGTAGAATTCTTCATTGTATCTTCTGTAGGAGAAGTTCTGAAGAGAAGTCTGTTCTTCTATTCAGGCGGGTTCATAAATCACTCGAAGACCCTTTCTCTCAATGTATCTGAGGGCATCCTCATCCGATTTCGATAGAGTTCATTCCTCTGCGCTGACTGGGATAATCAGATTTTTGTACAGGGCTGTATTAATCGTTCGAGAGAGAAGTTTACTACTTAATTACCATCTTAGCCCAGAGAAGCAGCGATTGGTAAAACTGATTCTTCGTATGATTTCCGCGCTGATGTTATTGCTCGGATTTATAAGGAGGTGGTAGGTATCGATTTTGTGTTCCTATGTCTTTTCCGAGATCTACCGTAATGTGAATATTTGGTTGATGGTGTACTTTCCTAGTATAAAACCGCACTGGTATGGACCAATCAGGTTATTAACAAATGATTTTAAACGTTCACACAATACAGCGGATAAGATCTTGTAAGCGATGTTAGGAGACTGATGCTCCTGTAAATGGAGCAGTTTAGGTGGTCCCCTTTCTTGAGGATCGCGCAATTGATGCTATGGTTACCCTCATCGAGCATATTTCTGGACGATGATGTACAACACTACCGTCCACCCGACCTTGACACGTTGAGGAAAGCGATATCCAAGCTAGGATCACTCAGTCGCCGAACTCCTATATGCCTACAAAACAATATCGCCTCGACCTCGGCTTCGCCTGACGTCTATGAGTTAAACTATAGGAAGTCAATGTATCCTATCACAATATCGCTTTCACCTCGACGCTACGTTTTCCATCGGTAAATAAAAACGTAATGCTACGTAACGACACTCTAACCCGAGGCAGAAGTTGAGATGAGCTGAAATTTAGTTTGCTTTGACCGCTAACAGCTGTGAAACGAAGGACAAAATGTAAACAATCATTCAACGCGCTCTCGAAGTAGATGGGACGTAACGGGAGCAAATCCGAGGTCGATGCGATATTGTGTTGGTAGGAATCATACACCAATTCATATGCAGGCTTTATCTATCTGCTTTGATCTGCTTGTCTGCTGGCATTGAAAAGTTCGGCCGGTCGGCCGTCAGGTCCAGCAGGGTTGTTGGATTCCAGCTTGGATATTGCTGCCCCCACTTCGTTTTGGTCAGGTGGATGGAAATGCTGGCTATCATCATCTTTGTTGAATGGTTCATTCTCCCTGATAGTGTGATGTTGGTCTTCGTCGCAGTTTTACAGTTTGCAAAAGTAGTTTTTCCATATTCTCAGCACGGACTGTGATTCTACTACGAGGTTTCGTTTGTATCTCTACAGATTTCTCTACGGGTTCTGCTTCTCTGAAACGTTCTGCTACCTTTTGGAAAAACTTCCGTACATTGTTCCTTGAATATACTTACTTACTTAGATCCTTTAACCCATCGGGGGGCATAGGGCGTCAACCATGCCTGCGCGCCATCTTGTTCGAAGTTCTGCAACGCGTTTGAGCTGCCTCCAACTCATGCCTAAAGAGCTCGATTCCTCTTCAACTGTTCTGCACCACGTTTGCCTAGGGCGTTCCGCTATTCTGCCTGCCTGGGTGAGCGGATTCCACTGCATGGCGTATTTCGCAATGGAGTTGTCTTCGCGCTGTAGGGTGTGTCCAATCCATTGCCACTTTCTTCTTCTTATAGTAATGCTTATAGGTTCTTGGCCCGTTCTCAGATAAAGTTGTTCGTTAGAGATGCGATTCGGCCAAAAAATCCTCAAGATGATTCTTAAGCATTTGTTTACAAAGACTTGCAGCTTGCGTGTGTTAATGGTGTCCACCTTCCAAGTACTGCACCCATAAAGCAGCAGTGATTCTGCGTTGGAGCGGAACAGTCGCAGCTTGGTTCTTAAGCTGATAACATTACTTCTCCAGATTTTAGATAGCATTCCGAACGCAGCTTTAGCCTTCCTGATTCTGCTGCACACTTCTAGTTCGGTGCCACTGCGATTAGCCGAGACCACACTTCCTAAATATAGAAAGCTATCAACTTTCTCGACTTCCTGTCCGGCAATGTAAAGTTGAGCGCGGTTGTTAGAAGAAGTGCTCAGGGCTTTTGTTTTGGCTGTGTTTATTTTTAGCCCCACCTTGTTTGCCTCAGCTTCTAGATTTTTGGCCATCAGATGAAGATCCATTATCCGATGTGAAAGTAGACAAACATCGTCAGCGTAATCTAGGTGTTTAAGGTAAGATGTCATAGTCCAACGAATTCCATAGTTGCCTTCCGTCAATGCTGCACGGAGTACATCGCTGATAACCACCAAGAACAATAGTGGTGACAGTATGCACCCTTGACGTACTCCACTTTTGACTTCAAAATCCTCCGACACCTTACCATTGTGCACGACGTGACACTTACCGCCCTCGTATGTAGTCTTGATGATAGCTATAAGTTTTTCTGAGATGCCTATCCTGTGCAAGGCCAACCAGATAGCATCTCGATTCAATCTGTCAAAAGCTTTCTCGAAGTCGATAAACATTAAATGTAGCGGAGACCTATACTCAACGCATTGTTCGATAATGATCCGTAAGGTGTTTATGTGGTCGATGCAGGAGGATCCAGCGCGAAAGCCTGCCTGTTCGACATCGAGAGTTGAATCTAAATGTTCTTTAATTCGTTCTAGAATTATTTTAGCTATTATTTTAGTCACGGCTGGAAGAACGCATATACCTCTCCAGTTACCGCAATCCATCAAGTTTCCCTTCTTTGGAAGTGTAATAATCATCCCCCTTTTCCACTCCTGTGGAAATTGTTCGCTATCCCAAGCTCTCCGTATTAGGGGATGCAGCAAATCTGCCGATGTATTTGGCGCCGCTTGAAATAGCTCGGCAGCGATGCCATCAATACACACCGCCTTGTTCTTCTTGAGGGACTTGATTGCTGTTATTATCTCGGTTTTACTGGGAGAGGCGGTGCGAATTCGGGAATTTGTTTCTTCGAACTGCTCATTCGAATTCGAGATCATACCGCCATCGTCTAAGTGATTTAGCACTGTAGCAAAATGTTCTCTCCATCTAGTGAGCTGATCCTCATCCGAAATCAGAAGGTTACCGTCTAGACTCTTCACTGGATGTTGTTTGGAGTTTCGACCACCGATGAGTTTCTTAGTGATGTTGTAAACAATCCTACTGTCGCACCTACTCGCTGCTTCTTCAGCCCTTGAGGCCAGTGAGTTGACATATTGACGTTTGTCACGTCTCACACTACGCTGCACTTCTTTCTTCTTCGCACGGTATTGGGTTTCAAGCTCTCTACTGCTGAGGCCGCTGCAATCCGAGCCTTGATTGCTGTACGCTCATCGATCCGTCTCCAGGTGTCTTTTTTTTTTTTTTTTTTTTATTGGGAGGGGTAATCTTCAAAAGACGAAACTCAGTACGTCCTGAGTAACAGCGTGGGACTCTTACCCACTAAACCCCCTCCCACGACCGCCCCATTCCCCGCGGTACTGCCGTCAAGTATTTCATCGCGGGGGGGGTTTTAGTCTGATGTATTCGACTAAGGTGTCTGTAGAAAGCCATTTGCGGTGGTGTTCTGCTTTTTACCGACATACGTGCGTACCCCAGTCGCAAAAGCATTTTTCACAGCACTCCAGTGGTCATCCATGTTCTCTATGCTGCCGATTGCTTCTGCTTCTAAGGCAAGATGGTCCCTGAACTGTTGACGCACTTGGGGAACCTTGAGCCTGTCGATATTAAACCTGGTGATGCTAAGTAGGTTTGAGCGGTTGCTGTTGACGGATGCAGTACGAAGGCGTAAATGAACTACTATAAGATGGTGATCTCGTTCTAGTCCGACGTCAGCTCCACGTCTGTTTCGGACGTTCAGGAGACAATTTCTAAAGCGGCGACTGATCGCAATGTGGTCGATCTGGTTGGATGTTCGGTGCCTATCAGTAGAGACCCAACTGATTTTGTGGAAGGTGTTATGCTTAAACAGCGTACCTTCCTTGAATATAAGCTACAAATATTCTTGATCGCGCGCTTCTCATGCTCTTTCTTCTTCTTTTGGAGAAGCCGATGTTCTTCCCGTCTCTTTTGCTCGTGTAGCTCACGAGCAGCTCTCGTCTTTCTTTGCAGTGCCGCTTTATAGCCTCTTGTTTTGCTGTATGCACTCGCCGGCATTCTTCGTCAAACCAGGGGTTTCTCGGTGTTGGTCGGAAAAAACCCAGCACATCAGTTGCGACGCTTCTGGCAGAGTTGCTAGTGGTCTTCACCACTTGATGCTGGCGGCATAGGGGTGATTGAGAGATTTCGAGATACGCGTTCGGTGAAGACTCTAGGCGGTCTCTTGCGCTTGTAGCTTTTCGACGATAAATTTTCTCACAGTGATTCTTCTTTGTTGTTTAGTTTGGGATATCCATATTCGTACCTTGGCTACAACAAGCTAATGATCCGAGTCAATGTTAGGCACTCGGAAGGTCCGGACATACAGAATATGATTAATTTGGATGATTAGCCTTAGTCAGTTGTCAGACGTGGTGTCGTGTAGGCTATATTTACCGACTGTCCTACCAAAGACGTCCTCCTTTTATATTTTAACGTCGTATTAAGGACATTGCTCGTATGTTTTGTCGAGGAGCTCGTAGAAACAACCTTTGGTGCCAGGGTCATTTTCTTCTGTGGGGACCTGAACACATATTAGGCTTATGTTACCGAGTTTAGCCTTGATCTAGATAGTCATAATACGCTCGCCACACGTGTAGGAAGCTTCTTCTTGTTTAAGTCTGCCGCGTATAGCAAATCCGCATCTGAATAACCGCTACTTGTTATCTCTGCAGCAATCTCTATTCCAAATTCCTGACTAACATTGGAAATTCCTTACTGACCTGTGATCCGGATGTTTCAAAGCTGCTCGCGCAAAGTGTTCACCACATTCAACCTAAGTGGAACTGTGGGCGCCACCGTTGACTGCATCTAGAGAATTCGTCCGCTGCAATCTGTATGAAGAAGAAGTGCTGTAGTGAGATAGCACTCTTCCCCCCTCTCTCGTCTGCGGCCGCCAAGATTCACCAAAGGGATTGGTAACACATTTCTTGGATCAAGGTAATAGGCACCCAGCGGTCACCACGTGAGGATCAAAGTAGGAGTTGGTAGGCCTAGGCTAAGTGAAAACGCTTGTGTTTTCATATAATCGCATTCACTACCGTTTGACCAGATTTGACACGGATTCACTTTGATTGCTTTACCGCTACACATATGTACATAAGTAAAAATTGCAATTTTTTTTTTGTCACCTTTCTCTGAGAAATATTCTACATTTGTAATGAAAAATATCGATGTTACACATCGGATAGAAATATAGCGATTACTTGGTATATCTAGTCAAACATTGATGTGAAGGCGCATGAAATTTACTACCTGTGGAAGGTAGCACAGCTTTGTCAGATACCCTCTAGAGTGAGAATTTAATAGTTAAAGCCTCTATATGAAGCAGGTAAATATATGAGAATGTATAGATTATATACCTATGGATTCATTTAATTTTAAAAGTATTTATCAAGAAAATTATGTAATCTTTTGAAAAGAATGATACACAATAAAAAAAATTTCTGTTTTCAATGAATAAATAAAATATGAATACCTACAGCTAAAAGCTAATTGGAAACTCATAAAAACTTATCTGCAAAAACTCCATCGACACCGGTAGCATTTGCATTTCCTGTAATATACGACCAATTAAAATGAGAAATTTAAAAAGACAATAAAATATCACCACTTCTTTATTAAAACTGCGAAGAGAAATGCTGTTTCAATTAGGTAGACAACGTTAGAAGGCTTAATTAACGAAATTACCCGGATGGAGGTTGGTACTCTGGTATTTAGTGTTGTCATGTTATTGAATCTGAGTAAACCGAGCTTTAAGGTTGAAGGTTGTACGGGATCATTTGCATTGGCTAATTGGATTGAAGTTATTAAAGAACCAGAAAGAACTTAAGCTGCGATCAAAGAATTCAAAATGATATTTTATTCTAAGACCATAAAAAATAATTACCTATTATGAATAATATTTGGAATTATTTATAGTGAACTACCTAGCTCTCAGCTTGCGTAGTATATTAATTCCGCAAAAACACAGTGTCAATTGAAGTCACGCCTTGTGACTTAGTATAATATCAGTTTGAACCTACCCCTGGCCAGATAGCTGATAAGCAAATTTTATATCAGAAATTGCTGAAGCTATAATTCAAGCCGATATTGTACCGCGAAAAACAAGAATGTGAATATGTCCTCCAACTCAAACCTCTTGCTCATTCCACCACTTAGATTTTTTAAACAGAATTCGATAGAATATTCGTCTAACCAACCTTTGTCGCTTCTACAAGGAGTCCAAATTGCGCGTCCAACAAGGAAAAATAATTATCTGATTTATAGTAGTAGATTGAGAAAAAAAAGGAATATTTTTTTTTAAATAATTTGCACGCACTCAAGAGGATATGAATTTCCTTTTTTTTTTTTTTTTGCCTAGGGGGTAGTGGAAAAATACGCGTGAAAAACAGTCCCCCTCTGTTTCAAGTAGTGTGAGACTTCTACTCCTTCTACTCACTAAAAATCACCTTTAACCCCTTTCCAACCTGACACCATCCACTTCGGAACCGCTTTAGTATTACTTCAGAGTGGAGTCATTTTCTTTCCCCTCTGTAGTCCGGCTTTTTCACATTGTTCTGTTGGTGTGGGTTTATAAAATCTTGCCGGTAAGGCTTTCATCAATTAGGTAAACTTACTGAGGGTATATTTACTTCCTCCTCTCTCTTTTCGATCTGAGTACCTTCTCAGTGAAAAAAGATATTTTATTCCACTTGTCCATACTCGAGACCATCTTGCTTACGGCGTTTTCTGGAGAAAAGTTGCCTAAATCTGACTCTAGACTATTTCTTTCTACTGCCCACCTGTTACAGATAAAAAACATGTGTTACGCATTGTCTTCCAGAGAGTCTCCATATTGGCAGGCTGCGCTCTCTCTTTTCGCATCTTATGCAGGTACCGACTGAAGTAACCATGTCCGGTAAGAAACTGGGTGATATAATAATTCACTTCTCCGTGCTCCCGCTTCGTCCATGCAGCAATGCCTCTGAACAAGCGGTAGGTCCACCTTCCCCTCGTTTCAGCATCCCATCTGTTTTGCCACTGCTGATTAGAGAGTTGCTTCGCGAAAGAGGTTATGAATACCCTTAACATGTATACATACAGTGCGAGCGTTGGAAAGGATAGATAGAGAGAGAGAGAGAGAGAGAGAGAGAGAAAAAGATTTGGTGTGGTGGTTTGAAGCTCAGTAGTTAATGCTGCAGAGAAACTCTGGGGGTGGCGTCCAGATAACTGGGGAGAATTTTAGTATTCTTTTTTGTCTTTGCTTCTGATTCACAGTACTTTTTTCCCAATAACCGATGTCAAAGTCAAATCATCATCAACAGATCGAACAATTTTTCCAATTGATCGGACTTACTTTATGTATTTCATGAGAAATAAATAAATACTTGGTGACATCAGAATTTGAACCATGAACCATTAGAATGGCAATTGACGACGTTACCACTACACCATTGCCACCCACTTCTGTTTTTCATTTCGTACAAGCTTAAGCTTTCGTCCATTCAGATTTCGCGACGTATTACCGTAAATTGTATCTTGTCCTAAGCTACTTCTTAATGACAGATGAGTCCACGCAAGCCGATTGACTGTGACAAAGTTGAAACCCCATGGAGGTAGTTATTTAGCTTTATGCCGTATCTAAAGAACGGAATTGACAAGATTTTGCAAGATAGTAATGCTTTCGAATGTTTGTCAGATATTAGGTAGGGTTAGGGTCATGAAAAAAAAATGTTAATGTGCTCTGAGTTTCTAACCTTTAACTTCCGTTGCACTAACCATTATTAGATCTTTTAATTTCTTAATTTTCCAGGCGTGAAGTCTAAGTCGCCCTCATACAGATTCTACAAGAGATCAATGAACTTTTAATCAGCGTACCCCATCTGTTCACAGACTTTAAAGTTTATTAAGACTTAAGACAAAAGGCTCAGAGTTCTAAATGGAATTCATCCACTTGTCGGGTGCGCCTTAATATACTATGCATATTGGAAGCAGTAACTTTGGACTATTACAACGCTCAGAGGATCTCTGTAAAGACATGTTCTTTTACTTTCTTTATTACTCTCCACATTAATGATCCACCGAAGTTTAAATGTCGTGGATATTGCCTTGCAATACAAAATATTACCCATTAAAATTTCCTGCTCCTCCCCCTCTATTACCCGTCGAATCGGGTGATAAAAATGTAAACAAGAAACAGCACCAATTTAATCCTTGAAAACACTTTACAGTCTCAATAAATTTCCACCAGAATTATTTTAATTGTGAACAATTTTAAGAGCTCTCCGCAATAAATTTTTACAATCCTATGGCGTATACGTTACCAAATTAAAATATTAACTAAAATATTGATAATATAATATATTTATTAAATATTATTATCCATTTATTAATATTTATTTTGTCCTCCAACATCTGCAAATAATTGTTCAGGATTTAAGTTAATGAATTGCATTCATGCTGTTACATTTTGTGAAGTGCAAATGAACTGACTGTATCTACGGTGTTATCCTGTGGACAAAAAATATACAAATAGCCCACAAAATTACGACCGAACTCTAACGATGTTAGCAAGTTCATTAGGATACAATTTAATTATATCACTTAACAGTAACTGGCACTTTAATTAGTGCACATCACAATTATGTCCTCATTCTCATAGAGCACCTTAGCTGACTGTCACTCCACTGTTCATGGTTTGGTGTAATTTGATTTTCTGTTGAAATAACCCCCGAAATCCAATTTAACTATTTGTTTTCAATTATTATGATAACGATGATGATGGCGGCGATGAATTTGCACCATTCTACGGGGTTAATGAGAAAATGTCCTCAGCCCACCCTGAGCAAATTTACTCACCTCTTTCAACTATGTAGCCACAAAAAAATTATCGATATTGATTTTCTTGCACCTCATATGAGAGACGGGGGTTGAGATGTACACAGAACGAGGACGTCGACGCTGGTTTGACACCGGCGACGACGTCGTAGTTTAATTGGTTACACATGAAACAAGGGGTGGTCGATTTAATATGCACACCACACACAAGATACAGATACATTGACGCATCTAGCTTGAGGGTTAGCAATGAATTAAATTTGTCTACCATTGCTGATGCTGTGATGTTCAATCCAGCATTATATCGGAGGCGAGCTAAAAACTCGTTCACCCATTCCACGCGAATAGATCATAAACCGCGGTGGAGTCTTTAATTTTGGATCAGTTTATGATGCTATGCACATGGAATGCAAAATTACGTGAGGAACATATGAACGTATTTCGGTCATTAAATGGAATGTACTAATGTTCATCATCAGGCAGAATATATAGGTGTATAAACGTTCTGATAGGATGCGCTAAAGTTATTCATGAGCAGAATAACTAAAGAGGCGTCTGAAGTGAACCTAATTAGAGTGGGTGCTGGATAGAGAGAAATCTTAATGATGTACTTAGCCAATACACCCAGAGACATTGGCAATGTAGTAATTTGAGTTATGTTGACTTTCTAAAATGTTTGAGATTTAGATAGTCAGATGTTATGGTTGAAAGCGAAATTCATTAATTAAGTTGTCAGCTTGAGAAAGAGTTCCAAGGCTATACTAGTATGTAATTTAAAGTTAATTCCAGAATCACGATAATTGAACGCACATTGTTCTAATGATTCAGATGGATGAAAGTTGTTTCAAACTGGAGTTGTTAAGCTTTTGTCGATGTGAAACGAAACAACATTTGGCTACGTATGTCACGAGAATCTTGATTATTTTATACGACTAACTTATTTTTGTGGGCGCCGTGGCGTAAGTGGTTAGTGTGTCGGATCACTACGCATGAGGTTCCAAGTTCGAATCCCAGAAAACACCAAAAAAGTTTTTTCACAGTCCCACCTCTCGCGAGCGTCTGACAAACATCCGAGAGAATTGTTGTCACGAAAAAGCTTCTCAAATCGCCGTTCGCATACGGCACTAAACGGTAGGTCCCTTCCATTCGTGTGAAAAATATAATGCACACAACATGAGTGATTGCGAGAAGCTAGGCCCTGGCACTTTAAAGAGCTGTTGCGCCAAATATTTTATTTTTTTTTGTTTAACTTATTTTTCAGGTGACGTTATATCTGTATAAGCATATTCCATCTTCATGGAAAACATACCATAAGCCACAGAATCGTAAAATGTTTAGACAATTATGCGTATTTCCATTCACAACAAGAGTAGAAAGCGATTAATTAAATATTGAAACTTCACCTGGGAAATTGTATGCCCATCCAAAGGTAGATAATAATCCTGTGACAGTATTCGTTTAGGGCACTAATGCCCTATCATCTGAGCTATCCCTGAATATTTTATACCTTGGACAATTCTTAAACACTCCAAGTCTTATGAGTTTTCTACTTTACGAGGTGTAGCTGAATATATTAAATAATGCTCTACTTTACATACCACACAACGGAAGCAGATCATCTAAGACACATAGTAGACTACAATGTGATTCCACGTGACCCAGCAACTTCTTAGCATATAATATTTGTAGCATGTAATATTTGTAAAAATGAAAATAAAAAACGGCTATGGTAACGGAATACCTAGGGCACTTTAAGTGAATAGCTCAGAATGGTAAAAGTGGAAGCCTTGAAGTCCAAAGCGTAATCGCTGCAAGAAGCCGAACTTAAAAATATGGCAGGAAAGCCGAAAACATGAAGAGCTCCAAAAACCCAAAGAGACAAAGATAGAAGGTGAGAAGGCTATAGCAATTGCTCAAAGTAATGTATGCAAGGGTCTCTTAAAAAACCTGAGAATTAGGAAGGGAGAAGAACGGGTACACAGAAGTTTTAAGTAAGCAACGCATTCGGATAACTAAAGACATCCAATAAACAAAATTTATTAAGCGCAAAGATACACATGTCTAAAGATGATATGCACTTTATATGGAAAGAATACATCAGCCAAATACTCAACGAGGAATTTCTCCAACAGCCAACTATATTACCAGATGTCGCACAATCCCCGATTGAGAACATCTCCTCTAAAGAAGTTAGTTGCGATAAGTTTTTTTTTTATTTTACGGAGGTGAAAAATCTCGAAAGAAACTTGGTAGTTCTCGGTTACCAAGTAGTGTGGGACTCTAACGCCACTAAAAAAAAACACCTCCTTAATCAGGACCAATCTATGTAAGATCGACAAATGATTTTTCTTTCTTATATTTAAAATCACGTTGAGGAAAGTTTCAAATTTTAAGTACTTTCCATAGCTTTTAGACCATTAGCTCGTGAGGCTTGGTTCTTCTCAACCGCCTGATATTGTCTCGTACATTTAAGAGGGTTTCTACCTCGGAGTTGATCTGATTTTGCAGTCGCTGATTGTGAGACACAGCGTGCTTTCTAACCACATCCGTCACCATGTCTACTTGAAGGTCACGGTGCAAATGGCTATTTCTTGTATACCAAGGGGTATTTATTATTCCACGAAGGACTTTGTTTTGGAATGTCTGTATAGTTTCAATATTTGTTTTCTTTGTGCAGCCTCATAATTGGATACCGTACGTCCAGGTAGGCTTCAATACTTGCTTATATAGCAAGATTTTGTTCTGGATAGACATATCTGAGTCTCTTCCTAGTAACCAGTACATTTTTCTATATTTAAAGTTTGGTTCTTCTCTTTTCTTTTTAATGTGCTCTTTCCATTTTAGCTTTACGTCCAAAGTCATTCCAAGGTACTTTGTTGTATTGGCATAGGAAGATTATTTATCTTTTTATTTTTGAAGTTTATGTGAGTTGACTTTGTCTGATTGAGTTTGATACGCCATTGCTGCGTCCAATCACTTACTCTATTGACTGCGTTCTGCAGTTTCTCTGTCGCCTTCACAGTGCATTTATCACGTGCTAATATTGCAGTGTCATCTGCAAAAGTAGCTATCATGGCATTGTTGTCCACAGGAATATCCCTGGTATACAACAGATATAGGGTTGGTCTTAAGACTCTTCCTTGTGGAACACCTGCTTCAATTTTTTTTAGTTCCGAATATTCTTGTTCGTATCGGACTCGGAAGTGTCGATCTGAAATATAGGATTTCAGTATTTCGTAATACTGTCTAGGTAGATCCCTATGCAGTTTATACTCAAGGCCCTAATGCCAAACCTTGTCAAAGGCTTGAGCAACATCTAAAAATAGTGCCAAACAGACTTGTCTTTCTTCCAGTGCTTTCTCCACTATATCCGTAATTCGGTGTACTTGGTCTATCGTGGAATGTTTATTTCTAAATCCAAACTGATGATTCGGGATTAGACTTCTTTCTTCGATGATTTTGCTAAGCCTTTTCAGGAGAAATTTTTCAAAAACCTTTACCATAATTGGTATAAGGGATATCGGTCTATAAGAAGTTACTTCTGTTGGTGGTTTTCCTTGCTTTGGTATTACAATTACTTCAGCAATTTTCCAATGATGTGGGACATATCGGGTCATAAGACATGCGTTTATTATAAATTGGAGTTTTTTTAAGGCTATTAATGGCATTTCTTTCAAAACCTGGACAGTTATTAAATCGTAACCTGGTGCTTTTTTATTTGACAACTGGTGTTGACACATGCTTCTTACTTCTCTGAGCGTGACAAGAGGGATTTAAGCTTCATCCCTTTTATCAACAAACTCTAGATTTTCAGTAGCTGTACTTGACGAGAATGGTTTGAAAACGTTCGATAGATGTCCTGCGAACAGATCAGCTTTTTGTTTCGGGTTTCCGATCCATTTACCGTCTGGTGCTTTCAAGGGCGGGTTTTGCAACTGAGGTCTTTTTAGACGCTTAGCTGCTTTCCACAAGGAGTAGTCGGTGGACGCATGCGTCGTTAAGCTTTGTAGAAATCTACTAAGTGACTCATTTTTGAATTCATAAATTCGTTTTTTAAGATCATTGTTAAGGCGGTTGAACACAGCCTTATAACCTGGGAACCTCGTGGTTTGCCATTTTCTACGAGCCCTTCTTTTTTCTAATATCAGTTCCCTTATCGCGGCGGAGTATTTTGATTCAGGTTGCCTCCTGTTCAAATTAGCTGAAGTGCTTTCCTCTGCCGCCTGTTGTACATCAGCAATGAAGTGTTCCTCTTCATGATTAATTTGTTCTCTTGTTTCCATAGGAGATCTTAGGTTTATAAAACTTTCTAACTTTTCTCTGAATTCAATTCAGTTCGTTCTTTTGTTTACAAGCTTAGGATAACTTTTTTCTTGCACTTCCGTTTCACTTAGTGACAAGATCACCGGAGTATGATCTGACGATAGGTCATAATTTCCTTCAACACTTATATGATTTCGTTTAATACCTTTTGCTACAAAAAAGTCAACTAGGTCTGGTATTTTGTTGGGATCAGATGGCCAGTATGTAGGCGATTCAGAGGAAAAGAATTCGCAGTTGTATTTGCGACCTGCTTGATAAAGCCTTCTTCCTTTTGTTTAGTTATTTATTTATTTATTTAGCTTAATATTATAATAAGCTTAACAATTTTTGTTTTATTTTTAATTTTTTTTTTTTTTTTTTTTTTTTTTTTTTTTTTTTTTTTTTTTTTTTGTTGGGCCCCAGGGGGCCCACACATTTTTTATTAAACTAGGTCTTAAAATCTATCTTAAAAACTAGAGAGGGAACTGGGACTGGTTAGTTCATGAAGAGGTGTACAGGGACTTTCTAGGGCGGATAGACTCGAATGAAAGTCTAGGGTGTTCTGTGAGTTATTTGCCAGGCGTAACATTCTGGAAATTGGTTCGAAATTTCCGTAGTTGGTGCGGTGGTGAGGGAGAAGAAAGAGCGGTACGGACCTGAGGTTTCGAGGGTTAGTGCGAAGGGAAATCATTTCCAGTAGTGCGGTGGAATCGATCATACCGGTTAATAATTGGTGCACGAAAAGTATGTCAGCGACTTCGCGACGTTTTGTAAGGGTTTGCAGGTTAATCAATTTTAGCCGGTCTTCATAGGGAGGTAAGATATAGTTGTCGGCCCATGGGAGACCGCGTAAGGCAAACCGGATAAACCTACGCTGCACAGCTTCGATTCTAAGGGAGTGTATGTTGTGATAAGGTGACCAAACTTGGCTGGCGTATTCCAGGAGTGGTCGGACAAAGGTGATATAAAGGGATTTAGAAACGTAAGGGTTTGAAAATTCTTTAGACCAGCGGTTTTATGAAACCGAGAGAAGAATTGGCCTTGTGTACAATATGATCAATGTGGGAACGGAAGTTTAGCTCCCTGTCACAAATAATACCCAAATCGCATATAGAGGAGACTGAGGGAACGGGCTCGCTAAGAAAGTAATAGGTTCTGAGGGATGGGGGGAGGCGTTTACGGGAGAATGTTATGGATTGACATTTGGCGACGTTAAGTTCTAGAAAGTTTTTGTCGCACCATGTGTGGAATGAATTTAGATCGATTTGAAGTAAGAGAGAATCGGTGGGGGTAGATATTACCTTAGTGATTTTCATATCATCCGCGTAAATAGACAGATCAGAGTCTTTTATGACGTGACCAACATCGTTTATAGTTAAGACAAAGATCAGCGGACCAAGATGACTGCCTTGAGGAACCCCTGAAGTGGCGTTAATGGGGTCAGAGACTGAAAATCTGAAGAGAACCCTGTACTGGCGTTTTTCTAGGTACGATCTCAGCCATGAAATGAAAGATGGTGGGAAACCGAGGGCATTAAGTTTAAGGTAAATAGTACGGTGACAGATTTTGTCAAAGGCCTTGCTGAAGTCGGTGGTAATGACATCCACTTCATTACCTTTCTCTAATGCTTGTAGTGTTTTGGAAACGAATTCGGTCAGGTTAGTCGTAGTGGACCTACTTTTTAAGAAACCATGCTGTTGTGGGGAAAAAATGGATTTGCAGTGGAAATACAGTGAGTCGTAGACAATGCTTTCGAAGAGCTTAGGGATAGAGGAAAGTTTGGCTATAGGTCTATAGTTAGAAATGTCGTTTTTACTGCCTTTTTTATGGATAGGGAAAATAAAAGAGTCCTTCCATAATTTTGGGAAAACGGCTTGAGAGAGTGAGAGACGAAATAGAGTTGTAAGGGGCTGACACAGGACATCTACACATTGCTTTAGTAAGATGGCGGGCAGACCATCGGGACCAGGGGAGAAGTCATCTTTGAGCCTATTAATTTTTTCTCGCACAATATCAGACCTAATGTCGACTGAAGCTAGAGAGGTTTGAGGACAGTTATTCAGGTAGGAGAAAAAATCTAGGTCCGGTTCGTGTACATGGTCACTATACGATTGGCTGAAAAAGGTTGCAAAGAGGTTGGAGATTACTTTAGGGTCAGCAGATGAAATATTAAGTAATTTTAGAGTGGAAGGAAAGCCGTCGGACTTTCTTTTGACGTTGATAAATTGGTAAAAGCGCCTAGGGTCAGTGATTATACTAAATTGCATTCTATCGAGGTATTCGAGATAGAGGGATTCGCAGAGGATGGAAAAGCGGGAGTAAGCTTGCTGGTAATATGCGTAATCTGAGGCAGATTTGGATACCAGGTAAGTTTTCCATAATTTTTTTCTGACGTTGCGAAGAGTACGCAATTCCTTATTATACCAAGGAGGTGATGATGAGCAGTTTTTTCGAGGCAGATAAGGGACAGATTGGAGAAGACAGTCAAAGATTGCTGTGTAGAAGAATACGAGAGCGATATCAATGGGTGTGTTAATGTTTAGGAAGAGGCTGAAATTTATGCTATTGAGTAGGTTGTTAAGTTTAACGAAGTCAGCTTTGCGGAAGTTGAAAGAGAGAGAGTTCTCAGAATCAACGGTAATGTTGACGTTTTCATACGAAAAGGCAAGAGCTAGAGGAGGGTGATATTGGTCTAGGGTGCAGAGAAGATGGTTACTCGCAGTAACCAAGGAGTTATGGGGGTCGGATGAGAAAATCAGATCTAGCTGCCTACCTAAGTTGTTGGTAATGCCACTGATCTGAAAAAGGCCGGAGTCAAAAAGACGATCAGTAAGGAGGGTTTCCTTTTCTGAGGAGGAGTTAGTAGGAACAAATGATGATTCGTCCTCAGATGGAGACCATTGTAAAAGGGGAAGGTTGAAGTCGCCAACAATTATAAAATCGTCATCAGGATTAGCGATATCTAACAGAGAGTCAACTGTATCAACGGCCAGCTGGTATGCTTGGACGGGTTGAGAAGGGCGAATATAACAGCAAACAATATATACGCTCCGTTTGGATACAGATAATTTAGCTGATACGAATTCAAAAGAAGTGGAATTTGTGAATTTGACGAGGGTTGCATCAAGACGATTATGTATGGCTAAAAGAACACCGCGGCCGAAGGAGAGGTCTTCATGTTTCTGGCCGTCAGCGCGAAAGACTACGAAGTCAGAAGTGAATAATTCACAGTTAAGAACGTTGGGACAAAGGTTGGTTTCAGTTAGGGCAAAAATGTCGTAGGGAAGTGATTGTGATTTCAGGTGCACCATCGGGGTTTTGGTGCGAAGTCCTCTGACATTCTGATAGTAGAGGGAAAGGAGCTTTGGTGCAATTTCAATGGAGTGAGATGGATCGACTGTGATGGAGTTAGGGACGAAAATATTTATTATGATTGCTGCGAGTTTTTTGGAGATACGAGAGACGTTTGGAACCAATATGAGAGCCATAGGTTGATAGGTCTTTAGCCACAGTGGAAGAGGAGATATTAAAACTCTCATGAAAACGCGTGTAGATATTCTTAAGGGCTATAGGGTTAGTTGGGAGGCCTTCTTTTTGGATCAAGACCATGACATTAGTCTTTGTTTTTCCGTCGATGCAGACGGAGTCAGGCTTGTCATGTAAATAGGCTAGGTAAAGGCGCACATTTTCAAAAAGCCGGTTATCGCGCAATCTTGACACAATGTAGCGGCCATCGAGGTCATTGATTGTTGACGTTGGGTCTATTAATTTAGACGTGAGTTTGACGGTGGGAGGAAGCATTGGATCGAAAGTGGGGGGAGATGCAGTAGATGGCAAATTGGCCGAGATGGAATTGTTAAGAGAGACCGAGGACGAAGTATGGGCAGAGGTGCAACTGGGGGTGGTTAACGAGGAAGGATTGAGAGTGTGGGAGTGGGTGAAATTCGGGTAATTAACGGTGGGGGGAGTGTTATTAGAAGAAGTGCTATGGCTTGGAGGAAGACAGGAATCAGGTGACAGATTGAAAGAGACGCGATTACTTGAAATTCTATTGGGGTAGTTGACTGAGGGAGTGGCCTTGGTGTTTGGAGAGGGAGAGGGGACCGGCGGGACATCGAAAGAAACTCGCTTGATATTCGGCGATTTGGTAGCAGACTTAGACAGTACGGCTGCCGTTTTAAAGTTGAAGTTAGGGAAGATGCCCATTTTGAAAGACCAATTTGTGTCGGGTTTAGACTTGTTAAAGGACGGGAGATGAGTACTGCTGGATTTTTGGTGGGTGGTAGGTCCATTGTTTGAAATGGTGGATTTGTTATGCGAAGAGTGGACAGAGAGTGGGTTCAACTTATTATTAATTAACTTATCTCTATGGGTGAGGTTGTTACTAAGTCTATTATTAATTAACTTATCTATGTTAGTAGACTTGTCCGTCCATTTGCAGATACGCATCTTTCCGAGGTTGAAATTTAAACTAGCAGGGTTTTGGAATAGCCATTCGTATCTAGCCGGGAGGTCGAATTTAAAGTTGCGAAGACTTCTGTGGTGAGAAGGTAGGATCAGTTCGCATCGGGAGATGGCGATACCGTATTTCTTTAAAAACAAATTCGTAATCCACGAGACATCAGCATTACGAGGGCTACCTTTGATGAGGAAGGTGGTAACCTGGAGGTTGTCAGGACTTAATTTATTCAGCCTACGCTGCCACTCAGAAGGTGTCCAGGTTGTTCCAAAATGCTTGATGAGTTTCCGGGGGGCAGCGACGGGTGGAGTTTCGGACTCTTGGACAGTAGGAGCAGCGAGAGATTTTGATGATTCGTCCGTCGGCAGTAAAAGGGAAGGTGGAGTTGAGCGTGAGTCGACGTCTGCATCCAGTAACTCATCCAAAATTGATGTGTTGTAATGGATGTTTGGGTTATGTTGGGTATGGATAGGTAGGTCGTCGATTTTGTGGCATACCGATTCAATTCCATTCACAATGATTGAGCGCGTTGCAGTGACTTCGTCGCCGACACCATTGATTCGATCGTAAATTACGTCGAGCATTGGATCAGGTTGCCTAGGAGATGAATGCTTGCTTGACGATTGGAAGAGGATGTCAAAGTCTTCCCGTAGGGAGTTTACACATTCGCGCAGTTTATCGAAAGAACTGATCTGCGAGGTATAATTAGCTTTGAGATCACAAAACACTTTGTTGAGATGGTGCAAGGTGGATTCTTCCTTCGTGGGACTGGCAAGAAATAACTCCGTCAGACCAGCAATTTTTTTTTCAATGTTACATAGTTTGGATTTGATATCCTCGGTTGAGTTCTGAACCGAGTTGCCTAAATCGTCAACACATCTAACACTGCTATCTAAGTTGGAGAGTTTACCCATAATCTTTTTAGAGAAATTTTTTTGGTGGGAGTCATTTGATTCACTAAGGCACTTTATCGCGAGGAGAACGTGCGAGAGTGAGATATTCTTGCACTCATCACAAAAGAAAAGGAGGTTGTCCGAAAGTGCTTTTACATATACCGTATTTCTTTTGTTAAGACCGACACATATGGCATGGAAAGATTTTCCGCAGATTCCTTTACAAGAAACCCAATCAGCATTATTGTCAGTGATTGGGCAGTTGATAATACCGCAAGACATGGCGAAATATAGGGTGAACAAGCGCGTCAGCAAAAATGGGGTGAATGGAATTGGTGGCACAGTGACACAGAGCACGATAATTACTGCAGATCTATGCAAAAATTTAATGGGAACACTTTTATCAAAGTCAGATGAAAGTGGGGCGAATGTCAGTACTTGAGGTAACGCACTTGAATACAGTTAGTAGGTCACTTAATTGAAATTGATTGCAAAACCGGGCGACACTTGGGGTAATGCACTGAATATTAAGTTGGCGAAAAAGCGGTTTAGACTGATTTGGCGGAAATATTGACTCGCGAAGCAGGAGAAAATGAAAACACGTCTAAACGGTTGGACAGTTGGATTAACCTAGATCCCCAGTGGGTATGTTTAGCATTGAAGTCACCACCAACAAGAAAGTGATGTCCCAGCAAATTTAGAAGTTCTGTATAGTCTTCTTCAGTTGGGGAGCGCTTGGGTGGGCAGTCAATTGCTGCTACCTTGAACTCTTTCCTTTTTAATGAAATACTTATTGTTGTAACTTGCATATTCTCATTAATGAACTTGGCTTCTTCATAATGTTTCAAGTTCTTCCTTATAAGTATAGCCGATCCTCCTCTTGCTTTATCAGCTGGATGTGGTGTGTAGTAACAGGTATATTTTAGTGTTTTAATATCAAGACTCTTAACCATGGAGAAAAGTGTTTCCCTCACCAGGCAAATGTCTATATTTTTCATGTCTAAAAAGATGTTCAGCTCAGACGTGTGCTGTGAAAGACCGTTTGCATTCCATGCTGCGATTTTAAATGTTCTGTCCATCATTGTTTTTTGATAGCGACTTTTTCGCATAACTGTTTTATTGTTAAATCCTGATTATTTAATCTTTTAAGGATAAGCGCCAGCATTTCTTTCATGGAAATTTCCTCATCTTTCCGTACCTTTTTAACAATTTGGGAATAGGAATTGCTATTTTCCATACTTTTATTCTGAACGATTTCTTTGGCCGATTGGTTGTTTAGGTTTATTTTTAATCGTTGTTTTCTCATTTGTTACATTTTGGGAATTAGTTCTATTAGAAGTGCGTTTACTTTTACTTTCTTCGAACTTTTCTGCAACTGGACATCCTCTATAATTTGCAGGATGAGTGAGACCAAAAATGAAATGCGATAAGTGAGACCAAAAATGAAAAAAACTGTGCGTCCAGGTGGTATTCCAAGTATTCCTAATCTTCCATTAAAGTAGGCGAGTATCAGATCAATTATATTCAATCCACAGTATTAATTCGAGTTGGCTAAAATGGCAATCAGTTATCTGTGAAAAAAAGTTGCCCAACAAATTTAAATTCAAAACTTATAAAATTGAAATACGTCGGGTATTAATGTACGATACCGGAACATGGGGTGCTCTGGGAATCCACGAACAATAACTTCACACCGTTAAGGTGAGAATGATTAAGTGCTCCTGCGGAATTGTGCAAAATAGAAAGCTAAAGTTTTAGTCATATGTATAGAGCAAAAGAAACTAGTGTTGGAAGCAATGAACTGAGCATAACCGAAAACCAAAACACAAAAGGGCGACCGACTGCAAAACATCTAAACTTCGTGATGTATAGCTATCCTGGAGGCTTCGTTCTACGATTTCCGACACCAGACAAACTGGGAACGAAAAAGAATAAGGCGTATGAGACAGCTTTCGATGTGACAGTCCCAAGCGTCACAACTCGCTATCAGCACACCAGGAATATCTCTTGAGCGCAAAGCTAGCCAAGTAAACTCTAAGTTGGCGAAATCTTCATCTTATTGCTCTATTCAGGGTAGTTTAATATGGTCGGTGCAAAACGTCTACAGAGGAGGAACATACTTATTCAGCATCGAATGCGCCTTCAAGTTGTCCCTCTTTTTGCTCTACCAAGCATCATTTCTGCTATTGCCTTGACAACTGCAGAAAGCACCCACTGCCTTTGCAAGTTCATTTAGTAGGAAACCTCAAGATCAAAATCATTCCTCATTTCCAGCCTCTCTATAAGAGTTTCTCAAAGCCTTAATGGTTGATGTTTCTATTACATACCAAAGGTAGCCGATGTTTCAGTACCTACTTAGTTTAGCTACCTTAAAGTTATCTCGTAAATGCCTATACTTACCTATCTATTTGTTCCGAATGCCTAATCGTGATTAACAAACTGTATCAGAAGATGCGCCTCTCTTATCTGCTTTCTATGAAAAGCTCATCCCAGCGTTTTCACGTCGACTCTTTTTGAGTCTGCATCTTGCATTTCATTTTTTCGTTTTACTTTAAATTATTAGTCATACATCACCTCGCTCTTCTTGTCAATACACAATACTGACAACTGATGTGACTGGTACTAGGAGCGTCAAAAATAATCAAGTCAAATTCTGTTCTTCCACCTCATCTCCTGTCTCACATCCGCGTACTGAATTACAAAAGAGTTACATCTTTCGAGTCATTTTGTTAATCCGGACTAAGCGACTACAAAAAAACTGTTTGCTGTTTCTGGGATTTGAACCTTGAATCCTTCGGGGTTCATTTTGATAAAATATTGCAATCAATAAGAAACGTTGTTGAGGTGTCAAACTCACCACAAGCAACAGCGAGTACCCGCACTTAAATATAAATCGCAACTAACGGCAAACGTCTTAGAGATAAATGGCATCAAAGCAAAATGGCACCCCTACCTTGTTTATACATCTCCGCACGTATTATGCTTACGAAACGTACTAAACACGAAACTATTATTCGTACTCTTATTTGTCCGTCTTAATAGCTAAAACTGATATAAATGGTAATTGAGTTATGAAACAGTTGCTCTTCCAAAACCATGACTTCTCTCCAAATTGAGTTAGGTTCATTATTTTTGTCGTGTAATGTGCAAAATAAATTGCATACTATCAACTGTCACAACCACTACCAAAGTAATAATGGTTATCTGGGTTGAAAATACAAGTTTTTCATATCTCTCCTTGTCTGCGAGACGACTAACCAAAGCAAACATCCGGATTCATTTCATTTTATAAATTGTGTCCCTCTGACTTTCCCACAAAGTTCATCCTCTGTTATCTTTCACAGAAAATGTTGTCATACCTAGCCCTGACATATTACAAAAAAAAAAAAAAAACATTGTCTTGTCTGTATTTTGAAATAAGGTACATTTTAGAAACTCCTCAAGTTGTCCTCAATCACAGTTATTTTTGAAAATTTAATGAATATAAATTGTGAAGGATGTGTATATACACCATACCATATATTAGCACACCTGTCAATCATCTGTCAAATTAGTCACGGTAAATAACTACCTGACAACGGCAGATAATGACGTGACACCGATACATCAATTCAAACTCTAAATTCACCTAAAAAAAAAAAAAAGAAACAAGACAAATAAACAATTCTGCAAAACATTTCCCTTCTATGTCGATGCATAGTCAAAACGAATTTCCTTTTTAATATTTAATCTTTCATTAGCCCAACGAAAGGTGAAAGGACAAGTGACATAGCCCCTGCTTCGCATTTTTATTTGATTTAATTTAAATTCAGGGGGTGTGCGTTATCAAAACAAAAACCAAAACCGAAAAGAATCTCCTGAATGCGGTTACTCTTGAGAGGAGCCGAATGAAGTAGTATACAGTGCTGCAAGGAAATTGCGCACAAATATGGCAACAGCGCATTTCCTTTTCAAAGAATAACAACGACAAGAATTATATAAACCGCACTTCCTCTGCGGAGGATGTAGAACAAACAGTTTTGCAACAAACTTTCGTGGATACGTGCTCAATTATCTCTTTGTACATTTATTGGTTTCCAAAAAAATAAAAATGCTATAAAAGATTTTCTCCATTTCTTTTTTTTGGAAATTGCCTCTACACTCGCAATAGGCGATAGGTGTTAGATGCAGTTTTAACTTTTTCTAACGGTACCGACTAAGTCTATGTTTGACATTTCGATGACCTTAGGGAACGAGAGAGGAGCCTCATTTAAAAAGAGAGCGAGAGAGTCACAGACCCATTATAGGTTATGATATCGACCATTTTTCCAACATGGCTGCGAGGGAGTGGTTATCCCTACAACAAAAAATAAATGACAGGGGGCCCTTTCGGTTTATTGTGGTTCTATCAAAAAGGCGGAGCAGATTGAAGTGACTTGAAAAGCGTTATTGAAGGAGTACTCCAACACATCGACAGTGGAATAGTACATAAGCATCCCCCTTCCGAAAAAACAGGGGTTGAAAGCTTCTGTCAAGTTGGGGTATACGAGTATGAGTTATGTAACCCCTGAAAGTCTTCTTCATTTTTCTCCTTTCTGAATGGAACTTCTCACCTCACTTGTCATTTAAGCCCAAGTGCACTTCGATCCATCATTCGAAACTATTTCAAAAATTTTCCCCGACAGCTAGTCGTTACTTTTGCTTTTCGTGTTTAAAATACCACATTTTGACGTCCCACAAACATGAAGTTCTATTTTTGAAAAGCAATATGTTATTTCCCAGATGCGGAACTTGAAGGCCATACACGTTTGTTGAACTTGAAGTCCAGTGATTGCATGACCTTCTGTATTTTTATTTTTTTTTTAATTGAGTAATTATAATATTGCATTCTAGAGCTGACAGCGGCATTTATATATAAATATTTTATGAGTAGGGTGCCCATTTCCAACATGACTCCTTCGTGTCCTGAGTTGGACATGAGCAGGTTTGCTAAAATCAGAAGCAGTAAATCAAACTTTTTTTTATCAGGAAATTAATTAATTGCACAGAAACGAGATCAACTCGGGGGAACTTGATAAATTGTAAATGAATTAGCAAATCGTCTTTTTGCCTCATTTTTGCCAGGGTGGCCATTGTATTGTATGTTTTATGTTAAGGAATTTGCGTGTTCATACAAAAGGTGATGATTTTTCAACGAATATACTTTGCTTTGTGTGTATTTGAAGGAGTTGTTCTTGTCATTAAATATTCAGCTTGTCGTGATAGTGTATTTTACGATAAATTAGAAGCCTTTTGAGATTAATGATTAATCCTTCTTTTTGTAAACAAGCCAAAAAGTCCAGCTACTTTTCTATGTCTAAAGAGCTTTTTTATGAAGTATTATGTCAACATTTTTAACGTCTTAATAAAATTAACAAATATCAGAGTGTTTGGGTTACTTCATTAAATGCCTACGCTTATGTAATAAATATGTACTACATACATCTTAAAGAAAACTAAAATCAGAGGTAAATTAAAAAACAAATTATGAGATAACTACAAATTTGGGAGATCTTACGCAGATGGAGCGAGCACTTTTCAGAATTGCTATGGTCGAGAGTCCTACGGTAGAGGAAGTACCTTTGGCGATCAAATCGCTAAAAGTTGGTAAATCTGCCGGTGTAGATGAAATCCGACCAGAAATACTGAAGGCTTTAGGTAAAGAGCGAGTGCAATGGCTCTCTCGTGTTATTAAAGTTGCCTGGGAATGTGATGAGACACATGGTGATTAGCAAATGGAAGTAATTACTCCTCTTTTTATAAAGGGGGACAAAAGAGATTGCACCAACTACAGGGGTATATCTCTTTTAAGTCTTCCTGGAAAAGTCTTTGCTAAGGTGCTAGAAACGCGTTTCAGACCTGTGGTTGAGGACAGTTTGGGGGATGAGCAATGCGGTTTTCGTCCTGGTAGAAGCACAACCGCAGTGCACAAGGTCAGAGTACACGACATGCTCAATGCTGAGCAGCTACTTCTCCGAACGTACGTAGTTCGATAGAAAGTATGCTCCTTCCAACTGAGCTTATAATCCAATATAATACCAAATATTTAAAATTGAGGACACGTTTAATTCACAGCATCACTACAACTTAGATTGTCTTTAGAGGAAACAGAATTGTGCTGGCAACCAACTAAACAAAATCGTGTGGAAAATCGTCCTGTACCCTTGACATTAAAGAACAAACAATTCAATTTTAGTGCTGATTACGAGTCGATGCTGCTTGAACCACTTTCTCAGTATTTCTAAATCATTATTAACATCCAAAAAAAGATTAAAATAATTGGTATTCGAATACGAAAGAGCAGTATCGTCAGCGAAAGCAGTGATTTTACCTTTAAACGGTTGGATAAACAATGAATTGATATAAATTAAAAACAGTATGGGACCCATAACAAAACCCTGTGGAACGCCCATATTAATGGACTTTCGAGAACTAAGGCAGTTTTTGATCTTTATTATTTGCTTTCGGCTTTTAAATATGAAGCAAACCACTCATGGATAAAAGCCCTAAAACCCGCATGATAAAGCTTACCTAATAGTAAAGTGTGGTTCACCATATCGAAAGCTTTGGTTATATCTATGAATAGGGCAGCAGAGATTTTAGATGCATTTGCACTATTATATATTTCACCAGCAAATGTAAGTAAAGCACTCTTTGTGGATCTGGCGCTCCTAAAACCAGACTGGCAATCGCTGAAGAACTTCGTCCTGTCTAAAATATATAAAACTCTAGACTTCATACCTTCTTCTTCTTCCTTTTCAGCGAGGTTATGATCCGCAAATAAGGGATCACAACCCTCCCACGTCACTGCATTTCTACTGATCCGCCTGTGGGGTTCGCCTATTTGACCTCAGAAAATATCGGCAGGCCTTCCGATTTTGGATCACTCGGTTACTGAGGCCAATGAAATGCCGATGTCGTCGCATTTGTCTGATCCACGCGTTTATAGGCCTGCCTTTCCTATATCGCGATGTCTTTGGAATGTGCATTGATATTGGCTTTTTAACAGGGTTCAAATGATCTCTTCTATGAACGTGGCAATGTCAGCTGAGCTGATCGCGCTCTATCTTTTGTACAATAGTTTCCTTGACGTAAATGCTTCCACGGATCTTCGAACTTCTTATTCGGTCAAGCTTTGTCACTCCTCTTGTCATGCGAAGCATCTTCATCTCAGCTGCCGTTAATTTACTCTCATACTTTTTGTACATTGTCCAATATTGTGAACCGTATGTGAGCGCTGGACGCACAACTGCGGTGTAGAGCCTTCCTTTCAACTTGGGTGGCATTCTTCTTTCACAGAAGATAGCGAATTTTTCTCGCCACTTCATCCACCCTACGCTTACGCGATGATTGATGTCTTCATCACAGGTTGCTTTATTATTGATCATAGATCCCAGATATTTGAACTTTTCGCACTTGGGAAGCACTGTTCCATTCAAATAAATGTCTGGAATAGGCCTGAGTGGATCTAGACCTCATACCTCTTTGGAAAATTTTCCAAAACACTTACTTACTTACATAGGTGGCGCTACAGTTCGGGGTGAACCTGGGCCTCAACCAACAAGCCTCTCCATTTAGCTCGGTCTTTAGCTAGTTGCCTCCAGTTTCGCACTTCAAGTTGGTCGAGGTCCCCTTGAACTTGTGCGCGCCACCTACGGCGATGATTCCCTCTACTGCGTCGTCCCTCGGTTGGTTTGTGAGTTCCGCACAATCCATTCAAGTATAATATTGAAGAAGTCACATGACAGCGCGTCACCTTGTCTAAAGCCTTTTTTGACATCAAAGGTCTCGGTGAGACCTCCATTACCGACCTTGATGGAGCAGCGAGCGTTCTCCATCGTCAGCCTGCACAGACGGACAAGTTTGGCAGGGATGTCAAAACTAGACATGGCTCTATAAAGCTCTTCTCTATAGATGCTGTCATAGGCGGCCTTGAAATCGATAAAGAGGTGGTGAGTATCGATTTGGAATTCTTGGGTTTTCTTCAGGATCTGCCGAAGTGTGAAGATTTGATCGATGGTGGACTTTCCTGGCCTGAAACCGCACTGATAGGGTCCAATCAGGCTGTTGATAAAAGGTTTCAGGCATTCACACAATATCGCAGAAAAGATCTTGTAGGCGATGTTGAGGAGACTGATGCCTCTATAATTGGCGCAGTTGAAGGGTCTCCTTTCTTGTGGATCGGGCAAACGATGCTGAGATTCCATTCATTAGGCATACACTCGTCTGACCAAATCTTAGAGATGAGTTGATGTATGCACTCTACCAATTCATCCCCAGCTGCATTGAAAAGTTCGGCCGGTAAGCCGTCAGGTCCAGCAGCCTTGTTCGATTTTAGCTTTGATATTGCTATCCTCACTTCGTTTTGGTCAGGTGGACGGAAATTTTGACTATCATCGTCCATGTTGAATGGTTCATTCTGCCTGACAGCGGGATGTTGGTCTTCGTCGCCGTTATACAGTCTGCAGAAGTAGTTTTTCCATATTCTCAGCACCGATTGTGATTCTACTACGAGGTTTCCATTTTCATCTCTACAGGTTTCTGTACGGGGGGGGTGGAAAGGAAGAAAAAAAGGTACACAACACAAAAAGAATAAACAATGGTTTACCACTTTATAAACGCCCCTCTAGGGCGCGGCGATTTATTTGAAAAGAGAATTTACGAAAAGTTACACAAACAAAAAAAAACCAAGTTAAATTAAAGGATCGATAAAAAAAAAACCACTAGGGGAGAAAAGAAAGATCCGCAAAAAAAGAAAAAGGGATGTTATCGCCGTTAAGGGAGTGGCCCGTTACGCTCGGTCCCGAACTTGTAACAGCGGATCTATTACCGGTCGCGAGTCCCGCTTTCACCGGGAAATGAAAATAACGGAGCGGAAATCTACCGAATCACAGTAAAAAAACTTTCCTACACCAAAGCGAATTTTTAAAGACAAATAAAAAAAAAAGAAACTATACAACTTATCTTTTTTTGATGTCCTTGTTTTGTCCTCCTCCTATTCCCTTCGTTCTGACTAGGGTTTCCTTCCTTTATGTTTTTGAGTCCTCTCGTCCTGTAACTCCTGTCCTGTCACACCTTTCTTTTCTCTTGTCCTGTCCTCTATCACCAAAACTATCTCCGCCAAAAAAAAGAACCACTTCTCACTCTCGATTTCTAACAAACTTGTTGTCAACTCGCTGGTCAACCAAAAAGTGTCGCCCGCTGGGTACAAGTCTACTCGGATCGATCCATTCTCACGCGCAACCTCATGCGTTTCCGCTCATTCAGCTATGTCAAGAGTGGCTTGTATGTGCCTTACTCCGCTAATTTGCGTAAGTATGCAACCACTCTTGAACCAACGTTATTTTCTCTCTTTAAACTCCCAGTCAATCCACTGTTTATGAATTCGCCCGAGTTCGACTTTTCCCCCTATCCGATCTGTTCAGTTTAACAACGTTTGCGTGTGTAGTTCCGCTGTTTCTGGGACGCCTTGTCCCCCTCGTGACGTACTTATGCTTGATATGTTTGTTACTGTTTGTAGGTATCGGGACACCTCGTCCCCTTGTGTCGAATTATGTGTTTGTCGTAGTTTGGTAGACTCTGGGACACCTCGTCCCCGCTCGTTGATTTGTCTGGTGACGTTGATGTTGCGTTTTTGTTTTGTTGCGTTGTCGCTCTGGAACAGACTCTCTGTCCCATCTGTTCCCTCGCTGATTGTTTGTACTGCGTTGTAGATTGTGTTGTTTGGGTTTGGTGTGCCCGTTGTAAGGTTGGCGGCTTGTAGAGGCGGACACACCGTCCTTGCCATCGCTGGTCTCACCCTCGCCGCTCGTCTCGTTCTCAAGATTATTGGAGAAACCGCCCGTTTCTCCTCTCCTTCAGGGTAAAAAGGGTCATCCAAGGGAATCCTATATTAGTTGTCTCTGCAAGATGCTGGGGAAGTGGGCCTATGGCTGATGGAACCAAGGCTGCCCTCCACTTTCCCAGAATTTTGCAGAAACAAGGGAAGAAAAGAGGGAACGAAGGAAGATGCGTAGAGTGGTCCTTGCTGTGGTAAAATTTACCGCAACAAATTGAGTAAAAAATTAACTAAGCTAACGAATACATTTAAAAATCTTCCTCCATAATTCTTCTTCTATACTCTAAAGTTAGCTTACAGTATTTGTAGAGCTTTTCCCAATTCAATCCATTTAAGATTTGCAGCATTTTCTCCACGCGCAAGATATTTTCTCCCCATATCGTTTTCCTTATCTCCTTCAACACTGGACAAACACATAAAAAATGCCTTATATCGTCCCTTTCCTCCATGTTGCAAAGAGAACATAACAGTGGTAAGTCATCCCTATGCGGAATATAATGTTACAAAATTCGCCGATCAAGCCGAACACTTCCAAAGCTGCGACGGACGGTGGTGAAAAAAAGAACAGAATTTTTCTGGTTCCCGAGAGGGTTTTTTAATTTCTTATTTATTTCAATAAAATGTTTTTTAACTAAATTTACTTTAACAAAAAAAATAAAATCTAGTACATTTTTTTTCTTTAGGCTTATAATCTGCGCGTCTCTAATGTCGGCTGTCAACGCTGACCAAAACAAAACTCGTCGCTGGGCTTTTGATAACGTCCTTTTATATTTGGCTCTGGCTTTCCCGACAAATTACCAACTTTCCAATTCGCAGCTGGAATTCCATCCGCCAAGAATCTGGAAAGTTCTGGTACCTTCAGGTTGACAGCTACGAGATGTTTCTCAGGGCTTCTCGGTGGTTTACGTTTCTTCGTCGGCTTGTGCGCTCGCGTAACAATAATTTATATTTAACAGCTCTCCTCTTGCTTTGAAGATCATAGAAATGGATTCAACGCTCATGTCGTTTCGAAAATAATTTTTGGCTTCAAGGTTATATTAGAGGCGATTGTAATAGTACCGGTGTAATGAAGCCCTGGCTGAATCAAGAAACTGTTGGCGGTACTTTTCATTCAAATTTTGCAATAGTAGATATAGCTGCCCTCTCCAACTTGAAATATTTTCCATAGACAGTTCTACCGGGTAGTTACAAGAATCTGCTAGGTCTAGTCATTTTTTGAACCAGTAAGACTTTCGGGTGATCACATATTCGGCTATTTTTCCCGGAATTCGTCTGCTATCCCATAACAATATCTTCAAAATATATTCAAAACGCAGTCTAAGTGTGGTTATATAAAGTGGAGATAATCCTTTTTCTGCATATAACATATAGTTTGGTGTAGCTTGTGGCAGCCTAAAAAGTCGTTTTAAGAATATTCTTAACAGCTTTTCTACAGAATCCGATTCCACGAAACCCCATGACTGCGCTCCATAACATAAAATATGTTAGATTTGGCCGTAGCTTTAAAAACTTTGTACTACGTACTTGGTTGAACAAGACCGCTACTCATTCAACTTTTCCAAGTTGCGCTCATGGCGTTGGTAGAACTTGCAAGTTTATCAGATAAATGTTTTTCATAACTTCCATCACTGCACATCAGTACACCCAAATACTTGCATTTTTTTACAATTTCAATTTCTTGTCCATTTTAGTACATTTTTTCGTTTCACGCATAGCGCCGATGACCTCTTCGAAAAATCATCATTTTAGATTTGCTGAGATTAACGGTCTGATTCCGTTCCCATTCTTCAGCTGCCTTGACGTGGCGGAACGGCTTAAGAGTCAATCACCCTAAGGGTTCGAAAGGACCCCAGGTGAGACATCGAACTAAAGGCTGAAGACGTCTTGACTGTGACGCAAAACCTGTTGACAGTATGATGGAAAAAACTTGTACGGTATCTACTCCAGGTGGTACTCGTGAAAACGATAATCCACCCGTGGTCTTTTTGACTACGGCCGGGACGAGGATTCTGGAGGTCCCAACCACCATACTTTTACCCCCCGCCTCTGGCGTTGAATCAGAAGCAGTAGCGACGCTTGTTTCAGAAGACCCCTGCAGCTCTGTCTCTGACTCGTTTTGTAGACTGGGCTGGAATGGCAAAGAAAGTGGCGGAAAGGATTCGGCTGGAACGTCTAATCTCTGTCTCAATAGAAGGGTAGCTGGTCGAAGTTGTGTCGGTGACGGTTTGACTCGGGAAACCAATAAGGCTGAACGAGCTCCCGAAGCGGCGCACTCCGATGGGCTCCTGACTAAGAGTCAACTGAAAAGGAGAAGAAGGAAGGCGGCGATGGCGCGGTGCAAAGAGGCTGCAGAGGCAGCTGAAGGCGCAAGCGCCGAAAGCAGGCATCCTTCAGTAGCGACAGGAAAGAAGCCTAGGTCGGCAGAAAGTATTCCAACTGGAGCCGATCAATCCCTCAGACCTAACGCTGGCTCCTTTTCGGTCGGCTCGAACAGGTCCAATCTGATGAAGCAAGTTTCGCCTGCTCTTCTTGGTGGAAGCGTGTGCGCATCTGATGCGCGCTCTTCTGTCGGGCACACTCTTACCGGTGGCGTTATCTGCGCACAAAATCTGGTGGATAATGGTGCTGTTAGCCCTAAAGGTCCCAGCACTAGCGGACAGAAAATGGCTGACGCAGGCAATGCCACGGGTAGGGACGCTCGCCTCGCCGGAAGCATGTGCGCACCTGGTGAGCGCCGTTCTGCCAATAAAACTGCGACTATATCTTTGATATTTTCGCAGATAAATCTCCACCACTAAAAGGCTGCTACCGCTCTCTTAAGTAGCAGACTTTCCCTGGTGCGTACAAAACCCCACATAACATCTATCCAGGAGCCATACGTGCGGAACAAGCGCATATGTGGTTTTGGGGGTGTTCGTGGAGTAACGGTGCTATGTGACGAGCGATCTGAAAGACCGAGAGTTTGTCTAATTGTGCCGAATTTCCTCTCAGTAACCAAGCTTGGACAATTTTGTGGACAGGACCTGGTTGCTGCAGCTGTAAGCTACGAAACGACCGGAAGTTGGAAAACCTTCGTCGTTGCGTCGGCTTACTTCCCTTATGATTCGGTAATGCCTCCACCACCGAAGGCGGTTGCCGAACTCATAAAGTACTGTGACACTCGGGAGATGGGACTAGTCATGTGTTGCGACGCGAATGCTCAGAATACAGTCTGGGGCAGCAGCAAATGTAACATACGAGGAAACCATCTCCTAGATTTTATACTATCGTCTGGCATGGTAATTAACAATGTTGGCTCCCAGCCAACTTTTGTTACGGCAAGGAGGCAGGAGGTAATTGATTTGACTTTATCTAATAGGTATTTCAAGTCAATTACTAACTGGAGGGTACTGCCGGAGGTGTGCTTGTCAGACCATAGATACATCGCTTTCCAAATCGAATGCGAGGTCATAACTTTGCAGGAGAGGAAGAATCCGCAGAAAACCAACTGGGTGCGGTTTAGGGAAGAGCTAGACAGATCTGTCAAAACTCCAACTAAACTCAGAACGAAACGAAAGGTTGAGGATGCTGTTCAAAACCTGACTAGTGTGCTTACCAGCTGTTTTGAACTGACGTGCCCATTGACAAAAACCCCCTGCAGAACTCTGGTTCCCTGGTGGAGCCCAGAACTGCAGCGACTTAGGAAAGAATCCAGAAAACTTCTAAATAGGTCACTCAAGACAAATTTAGAAGGTGACTGGAATCTTTTTAGATCGAAGCAAAAAGACTACAAGAAGTTAATTCGGTTGTCGAAAAGTGCTTCTTATAGAGATTTTTGTGAAAAGATCGAGACACTCGGTGAAACCAGCAGGTTGGCTAAGGTTCTCAAAAGGGTCAAGTCGACCAAACCGGAGTCACTGAGAAAATCTGATGGCAAGTTTACTGAGACGAAAGCGGAAACTTTTAGTCTTCTGCTGGAGACTCACTTTCCTGGCAATCGGATAATCACTAGGTCACAGCTTGGCCCGCTTACCCAGGCTGAGCTTGATCTAAGTCAGAAAACTCGGCGCAGCTGGTATATTGCATCAGCCGTGGTAACAGATGAGGCCATTAAATATGCTGTGGCATCTTTTGACGGTTTCAAATCGCCTCGCACCGATGCAGCTATGCTGCAACAGGGTATAGATTAGCTACTGCCAACTCTGAAAAGAATTTTCACCGCTGGCTTGGCGCTGGCATATATTCCTACACCTTGGCGGACAGTCAGAGTTGCTTTCATATCGAAAATTGGTAAGGAAGACTATTCGCTCCCCAAGAGTTTCAGACCTATAAGTTTGACATCCTTCTTACTGAAAAGTATGGAGAGACTGGTAGAATTTCACGTGCGCAAAGTTGCTTTGAAACTGCATCCACTATCGGAGATGCAGCATGCCTATCAGCGTGGGAAATCCTGTGAGACCGCACTTCAAAATCTAGTGGCCAGAATTGAATGCGCGCTTGATAGGAGAGAATACGCGATGGGTATCTTCATCGACATTGAGGGTGCTTTTGACAATGCGACTTTTGACTGCATGTGCGACTCTGCCAGACAACACGGGGTAGATGAAACATTAGTGTTGTGGATTAAAGAAATTCTAATGAAAAGAACTTTGGTAGTGGATGCGGATTGTGGCCAATATATTATGACAGGGGTAAACAGGGGCTGTCCGCAAGGTGGCGTACTGTCTCCATTGTTATGGTGCATGGTGGTCGACTCTCTGTTGAACACTCTAAATAGTTCTAACGTCTACGCTCAGGCATATGCGGATGATGTCGCCGTACTTTCTGTCGGGCCATGCCTGGCGTCTGTGCTAACGCGCAGGCGGCACTGGACATGATCGATGAATGGTGTACTAGGAGTGTGCTTTCGGTGAATCCTTTTAAGACTGAGGTTGTTCTTTTTACGAGAAAGAGGATTTTGACCGGTCTGACTCAGCCAGTACTAAAAGGCGTCACCATTCGCATTTCCAATGAAGCCAAATATCTGGGAGTGATTTTAGATAAGAAACTTCATTGGTCCAAACACGTTGAGTCGAAAACATCCAAGGCGCTCTCAGTCTTCTGGCAGTGTAAGGGTGCTTTTGGCAAGACTTGGGGCTTATCACCGAATAAGGTTCTCCGGATCTACACGGCTATGATAAGACCATTTCTCGCATATGCGTCGGTTGTTTGGTGGAAGGGGCTCTCGCGAAAATATGTGGTTGCCTTTTGTGCGAAACTCCAAAGAACGGCTTGTCTCGGCTGCTCGGGAGCTTTCCCGAGTACGCCTGGCTCTGCTCTAGACGCTTTGCTGAACTTACCTCCCCTTGATACTTATATCATGGGTTGCACTATCAAAGCCATCCATCGTCTTAGGCGAGGCGGTTTTTGGTATACTCCACACTGGAACTTTGATGAACTTGCGCGACACTTATCTTACGACTCCTGTCTTATAGATATGCCGTCTGATGCAATGACACCAGAACTCCAGCTGATGCGCAAATTCAGAGTCGACTTTCCTTGTGTCCAGGACTGGCTTCGGTCAGAGTCTGAGCCGGGAATGGAATGTAGTCGTATTTTCACTGATGGTTCCAAAACCAGTCAAGGGTCTGGCGCTGGGGTCTTCGTGGAAGTCGACAACATTAGACTTCACTTCTCGTTAGGCAAATATGCGTCTGTTTTCCAAGCGGAAACTTATGCAATCCTAATGGCCATGAACTATGTTGTGAAGAACAGGTGGAAGGAACGTAGCATTTGTGTCTGTAGTGACAGTCAGGCTGCGCTTAAGGCCTTGCTTAACCCTTTAACCACTTCCAAAATAGTTCGTGAAACCAAAAACTCTTTGAACTCGGTCGCAAGGCTGAATTCTCTGTCTCTTATCTGGGTCCCAGGTCACACTGGGATCTTGGGGAACGAGATCTCCGATGAGATTGCTAGACAAGGCTCAGAGGAGGCTTTCTCAGGTCCCGAACCCGCGTTGGGTCTTCCAGCGTCTTCGGTTTGGGCTTCCATTGACGATTGGGTCTCTCACGAGCACAATTGTGTGTGGCATGACTCTCCAGGATGCAGGTTGACTAAACGCATGCTCCCGGACGTCTGTAAGAAATCAACGGCATTCTTGCTGTCTCTCAGCAGAAAATACTGTAGACAACTTATCGGCGTCTTGACAGGCCACTTCGCTTTTGCCAAGCACCTTAACGTGTTAGGCTTAAGTGACACTACAATCTGCGACGCTTGTGGAGAGAGCGACGACACCGCGGAACATTATCTCTGTGAGTGTCCGGCCTTTGCTCGTATCAGGTGGCAGATCTTCGGTGCGGATGTAAGCTCCTCATCACTGAAGTGCTTGCTTGGCTTTCTAAGAAAGTCAAGGAAATTCCAATAAAATGGGTAAATCAGGGTTTGCTCTCTGGCAGTACAATGGACCAGTTGTGTCTGAGTGCTCCAGTCGAGTGTTTCCTATCCCGACAAAAAAAAAAAAAAAAAAAAACGGTCTGATTCCAGGTGTTGCAAAATTCAAGGAGTCGATTTATCATTAGCTGCATAGCTTCCGCCGACTCTGCTAGGATGACGATGTCATCGGCATACATCAGTACCTTTATAAGAATCCCTGCAAAGGTAATCCCTGCCGGTAAAAAATCAGACAAATCATCAATAAACAATGCAAACAAATCTGGGCTGAGTCCACATCCTTGCTTAAGCCCTCCATAGGCCTTGAAGTTCTCCGAAAGATTTTCCCCATCCCAAACACTCGTCGTTGTGCCTTCATACATGCTCTGAATCACCTTAATAAATTTGTATGACATTCCAAATCTAAACAGCTTGTAAAATAAGGCACTGCGGTCTATCGTGTCGAAAGCTGCCTTAAAATCGACGAAAAAGGCAAACAGCTTTTTCTTTTTTTCGATGTAGAAATGTGCTATGTTTGACAAGGTGAAAATGTGATCCACAGTCGAGTATCCTTCCCGGAAACCAGCTTGAAATTCACCAAGGAGCCCTTTTACTTGTATCCATTCCTCTAACCGGGTTTGCAGAATCGATGTGAAAATTTTAGTATTAGAGTTAAGAAAGGCAATTCCACGGTAATTTGTTACTTTATTCACGCCCCCCTTTTTGTGCAAAGGATAAATGATTGTTTCCTTGAAGCTTTTAGGAACTTCACCTCTTTCCAAAATGTTGTTTACTTCTGCTGTGAGAGCCTCCAGGAAACTATCTGTGCAGTATTTGTAGTGTTCCGTTGGTTCCGTTCTATCAGTACCAGCTGCCTTGTTGTTTCGAGTTTTTAGTAGCACCGACCTAACTTCTATGGAGGTTATTCTCGCATCCAAACTGTCATCCTCAAAACGTGGCTGCGCGTATAAGAAGGGGGCATAAAGTATTGGCTGATTCAACAAACCTTGGAAGTGTCCTTTTAAAGTCTCGATGGAAATGATTTTGCTGATTTGAGGTTTGTTACCATTGAATTTCCTGACTGAGTTCCAAAATTCCTTGGAGTTTCTGCAAGCCGCTAGTTTCATGGCTTGGTTTTCATAACACTCTTTCTTTTTTTATCCGGCACAGTAACTTTAACTGCTTATTTGATTCTAGGTACCACATTTCGAAAGAAATCTCCTCTATACATTCTAAATAGTTTTAAGCTACTAAGTGTTTTGTTTCTACTTGTGTGGCATTCTTTGTGAAACCAGTCAGCTTATCGGGATAGGGATCGGTTTCTTCTGTTATTAGTCGTTGTTCCATTACATTTCTTGATCACCATCACCAAAGTCTCCAGATTTATTTCTTCGTTTCCAGCTATACTTTTAGATTCTCGCAGGTTATGATCCAATAAGTTCTATATGATGCTAGGGCGGAGTTCTTCCATTTTAGTTTTGGAAGTAATTTAAGCACTCTAGATTAATGAGGATTAATAAATGAATTAGTGATATTTAACATAGATCAGAAAGAAAAAGAAAAATTATATGTTATCAAGTTTGGAAAAATCCTCAGAACTGATAATTTTAATTACTTTCCCGCCTTCTGTTTTCCTCATGAGTACAGTTGCATTCCTTACTTAAACAAATTTGCATTTATTGTCATGTTTGAGGTCATTCGCCTTTTTCTCTTGGAGCCATCTAGGGATTCTTCCTGATGAGTTGGAGTAAATGGCGAAGGATCGCCTTCCTTCGCTACTTTTGGAGTATGTATGTGGATTCTCTTTTAAATAAGAGACGTCCTGCAGGAAAGTTGAAATTTCTTGTCAGTGAACTACAAAACATACCTTCTTGAAGTTCGAATAGTATTTGGACTTTTCGAATTTTTAGTCATGAACCTTATCAGCACTCAAACTGACCTGATGTGCTGTTAATTAGACAACGAACTTTTATAAGTCAGGATGGCCGAGTGGTCTAAGGCGCTGCGTTCAGGTCGCAGTCTACTTCTGTAGGCGTGGGTTCGAATCCCACTTCTGACAAAAAGTTTTTTTCTTTTTAATTATCTGAGAAAATTAATTTGCTGCAGATACATATGTTTTGCAATTAGAGGTTCAATATTTCTTGTTAAGCCGTACAACCACGCATAGGTAAGGAGTAACATATTTATATTTTGTTAAACTAATAAAATATGTTTAGTTTTATCTAATTATAAATAATTACTGAAATTGTTTTAAAATTTAAAATAAATAAGCATAATAAGACATTTATCAATCTTCCCTAAAACCAGGATAATCAATCAAGTGCGCGTCAGGGCCATATATCCAGAACGTACCTTCTTATAAGCAGTTCGCATATGTAAGTATGTCGGTACATGGTTCTTAAAATCGTCTGTACTGTATATGGTTCTTAAAATCGGAGATTTGAAATTACATCCGGGCACCCGGATTCTCCTATCTGAAAGATACACGTACGATATATAATTGTTTTTTAAATTCAATTAGCCTTTAGAGGTTGCTACCGGGCGCTTTTCTTTTCGGATGCTTGTTGGAAGGCATCGTGCTAAATGGATGGCAAAAGTCAGCAATTTACTCAAAATTTATTTATTTAGAGATCAATTCACGAAGTCGAAGAGAAGGAATAAAAGCCGTCAGCACTTTTACACTTAGGATTTATGAAAAATATTAATTCCAAGCACATGTAGGGTGGTATGCACCTAGAAATAATTTGAAACTCTGATATTATCTGGTACTAAATAAAAACCTCGAAGATTTTATATGAAGCAACACATTGAGATTTTTAACCATGGCTGCCCTTTCCTATCATTTTTTCAAGAAGGATGCAAAAATTTGGAAAGTTAAGGATGTCCTTTAGGAGGACTCCAAAAAAAAAAATCACGAACGCCAACCTTGGGGTTGGCCCAACCGTTCGACTTACAAGAAACAAGGTTTTATTTTAAGCGAATTTATTATTATATATTATGATTTATAAAATATATGTTTGCTACTGGAAGCTTCCACGTCCAACTTAAGACTAAACTCCAGCACACCCAGAGTTTCCTCGATGAATTTGCGTGTCTTCTACATGTGCTGCGTCAGCTATTCGACGGATGCGCGTGTACGGTGTCATCATGACCAGCTACTCGGATGGATGCGCGTGCACAGTGTCAGCATAACCGCAATCCGGCGTGTGATGGAAAAGTGCTGATATAGGTGAAATGCAGTGCAGGCAGGTGGCATGCGGTGAACCCGTGAACTTGCTGGAATGTGCTGTGCCGTGTTAACTGGAACAATGAACATGTTTAGAAACAAGCAAAGGAGTTGTTTATTCTATGAGAGTTTTATAAAGCGGGTACGATGTCTAAAATGTATTTAAAAAATATGAAAAAAATGCATGCAGTAATTTGTTGTCGGTATAGAACATATTTAAGGGTTGCCGGAAAAAAAAATTATTTGGTAGAGAACCACCCTAATATACATAAATGCATATTTTGATATCGTCCTCCACTTCTTTGTCTTGTATAAAGCTCTACCTTACTTACTTAGGTGGCGCTACAGTTCGGAGTGAACCTGGGCCTCAACCAACAAGCCTCTCCATTTAGCTCGCTCTTTAGCTAATTGCCTCCAGTTGCGCACTCCAAGTTGGTCGAGGTCCCCTTGAACTTGTGCGCGCCACCTACGGCGATGATTCCCTCTACTGCGTCGTCCCTCAGGGTTAGATTCGAAGACTCTGCGGGCCGGAGTGTTGGTGTCCATTCGCTCTACATGTCCTAGCCATCGCAGACGTCCAATACGCAGTTTTTTGACTAGGTCAATGTCGCTGTACAGCTCGTATAGTTCGTGATTGAATCTTCTCCTCCAAAACCCGTCAACGCAAACGGGACCGAAAATCTTACGAAGAATTTTTCTCTCGAAGCGACCAAGGATATCTTCATCCTCTTTTAATAAAGTCCATGTTTCAGCGCCGTAAAGCAGGACTGGGATGATCAAGGTCTTATATAGAGTCTCCTTAGTTGTTCGAGATAGGGCTTTACTGTTGAATTGCCTTATAAACCCCCCAAAAAAAACAGCGATTGGCAAGAGTTATTCTTCGATTGATTTCTGCACTGATTTTGTTTGTTGAATTTATAGCAGAGCCAAGGTAGACAAAGTCCCTTACTACCTCGAAGTTATAGCTGCCCACGGTGACGTTGTGTCCAATTCGTCGGTGTTGGTTTTCCCTTCTTGTTGAGAGCATATACTTGGTTTTGCCCTCGTTTATCGCTAAACCCATTTTGGCCGCTTCCGCCTCAATGCTTGCAAATAATACATAATGTCTATATCGTCGGCGTATGCAAGTAGTTGTACAGACTTGTAATAGATTGTGCCTCCGGTGTTGGTTTGTGAGTTCCGCACAATCCGTTCAAGTATAATATTGAAGCGCGTCACCTTGTCTAAAACCTTTTTTGACATCAAAGGTCTCGGTGAGGTCATTACCGACCTTGATGGAGCAGCGAGCGTTCTCCATCGTCAGCCTGCACAGACGGACAAGTTTGGCAGGGATGTCAAAACTAGACATGGCTCTTTAAAGCTCTTCTCTATAGATGCTGTCATAGGCGGCCTTGAAATCGATAAAGAGGTGGTGAGTATCGATTTGGAATTCTTGGGATTTCTCCAGGATCTGCCGAAGTGTGAAGATTTGATCGATGGTGGATTTTTCTGGCCTGAAACCGCACTGATAGGGTCCAATCAGGCTGTTGATAAAAGGTTTCAGGCATTCACACAATATCGCAGAAAAGATCTTATATGCGATGTTGAGGAGACTGATGCCTCTATAATTGGCGCAGTTGAGGGGGTCTCCTTTCTTGTGGATCGGGCAAACGATGCTGAGATTCCATTCATCAGGCATACACTCGTCTGACCAAATCTTAGAGATGAGTTGATGTATGCACTCTACCAATTCATCCCCAGCTGCATTGAAAAGTTCGGCCGGTAAGCCGTCAGGTCCAGCAGCCTTGTTCGATTTTAGCTTGGATATTGCTATCCTCACTTCGTTGTGGTCAGGTGGACGGAAATTTTGACTATCATCGTCTATGTTGAATGATTCATTCTGCCTGACAGCGGGATGTTGGTCTTCGTCGCCGTTATACAGTCTGCAGAAGTAGTTTTTCCATATTCTCAGCACCGACTGTGATTCTACTACGAGGTTTCCATTTTCATCTCTACAGGTTTCTGTACGGGTATTACTTCTCTGACACGTTCTTTTTACCTATTGGTAAAACTTCCGTACATTGTTCCTGGAGTATAGACTCTCGATATTCTCAAACGCGCGCTTCTCATGCTCTTTCTTCTTCTTTTGGAGAAGCCGATGTTCTTCCCGTCTCTTTTGCTCGTAGAGCTCATTAGCAGCTCTCGTCTTCCGCTGCAGCGCCGCTTTGTATGCCTCTTGTTTTGCTGCATGCACTCGCCGGCATTCTTCGTCAAACCAGAGGTTTCGCGGTGGTGGGCGAGCGAGACCCAGCACATCAGTCGCGGCGTTTCTGATGGCATGTTGGCAGCGTTGCCACTGGTCTTCGGTACTTGATGCTGGCGGCAAGGGGGTGATTGAGAGATTGAGAGATTTCGATTGTAGCTTTTCGACGTTAAATTTTCTCAAAGTAATTCTTCTTTGTTGCTCAGATTGGGATATCCGCATTCGTACCTTGGCTACAACAAGGTAATGATCCGAGTCTATGTTGGCCGCTCGGAAGGTCCGGACATCCAGAATACTGGAGGCATGCCTTGCGTCGATCGCAATATGATCAATTTGGTTGATCGTTACATGAACATTGGACCGCCATATCTGCTTATGAATATCGAGATGAGGAAACCATGTGCTTGCTATGGTGACATTTCGCTCCACAGCGAAATCAATTAGCCTTAGTCCGTTATCAGACGTGGTGTCATGTAGGCTATGCTTACCAACTGTCCTACCAAAGACGTCCTCCTTTCCTATTTTGGCGTTAAAGTCGCCCAATATGATTTTAACGTCGTATTTAGGACATTGCTCGTATGTTTTGTCGAGGAGCTCGTAGAAACACTCTAGGGCCTCTGCTAGTTGTTCGGCTGCACGTGGTCTGTAAAGGGACAAAACATTCCACGTACAGATCCGAAGGTCGTTGTCCTTATTTCGTTTGCTGGGGTCGTCATTAGTTGAGTCATCCTTATCCGAGGCTTTTGGTTGTTTCGGAACCATGAGTTTTTTTTACGTGGTAGGGAAGTTACCCCGACGGCACAACCCCCAACCTGGAGGGCCAGTTCCTTAATTATTCCCCTAGGACGAGGGGCCGGGTACACCGGTGCCAGTAGTCCACTACGGGAGTATGAGCGCTGCCGTTGGCCTATTAAGGGCTCCTCCGCCACCATCTCTATTCCAATGTCCTGACCAACATTGGAAATTCCTTACCGGCCTGTGATCCGAATACGTCGAAGCAGCTCGCGCAAGTTCAACCTAACTGGAACTATAGACGCCACCGTTGACTCCGTCTAGGGAATTCGTCCGCTGCCGCCTGGAACAGGAAGAAGTGCTCTAGTGGAAAATCACTCTTCCCCCCCTCTCTCATCTGCTGCCACCAAGAATCCGCCAAACGGGGTTGGTTACCCACTTCTTGGATTAAGGTACTAGGTACCCGGCTGTCACCGCGTGGAGATTGAGAGTAGGAGTTGGTAGGCCTCAGCTGAGTGAAAACGCTTGTGTTTTCATATGATCGCATGCACTACCGTTTGACAACCCGTGCCGTTTGGAACGTGCATTGATATTGCCTTTTTAACGGGGTTCAAATGATCTCTTCTTTGAACGTGGCAATACCAGCTGAGCCGGTCGCGCTCTATTTTTCGTAGGATGGTTTTCCTGATGTGAAAGCTTCCACGGAACTTCTTATTCGATCAAGCTTTGTCACTCCTGCTGTCATGCGAAGCATCTTCATCTCAGCTGCCGTTAATTTACCCGCATACGTTTTGTACATCGTCCAACATTGTGAACCGTATCTGAACGCTGGACGCACAACTGCCTTCCCTTCAACTTAAGGGGCATTTTTCTGTCACAGAAGATAGCGGAAACTTCTCGCCACTTCATCCACCCTACGCTTACGCGATGATGGATGTCGTCATCACAAGTTGCTTTGCTATTGATCATAGATCCCAGATATTTGAACTTTTCGCACTTGGGAAGCACTGTTCCATTCAAATAAATGTCTGGAATAGGACTGAGTGGATCAGAGAACGGGCAGCACAAGTACTCTGTCTTTTTTGAACTAATGCGATACCCATTTCCCTCCAAAACGTCCACCCACACATCAAGTGCTCGTTGCAGGGATGTAGGATCCTCACTTATGATGGCTCCATCGTCAGCAAAGAATAACTGATGTACCTTGGGGTCCATCACTTTACCTTCAAGCAGATAACCAAGAACTGTAATAAAGAGCAAAGGACTTAAAACGCTTCCCTGGTGCACCTCAACTTTTTATTGGGAACTCTTTGGTTACTCCAGCGGGGCATCTTACTCTTGTCTTTGCTCCTTCGTACATGTCCATAATCATCTGTACATAGGTTTCTGGAGCCCCTCGATGTCTTAGCGCCACCCATATCAGATCGCGTGGTTGTCTGTCGAATGCCTTTTCAAAGTCAACCAATACAATATGCAAATCCCTTAAGGAATCACGATGTTTTTCCATTATGATCCTTAGACTTTGGATTGCATCTGTGGTTGATTTACCCGAGACAAAGCCGCACTGATCATCAGATAGCCGTATTATTTTTCGCAGTCGGCCACCTAATACCCGCTCAACGATCTTCACTGTGTGTGACATCAGCTTGATCGAACGGTAGTTATCACAGTTTCGTGTATCACCCTTCCCTTTGTATACAGCGAGAAGGTAACTTTCCCTCCATTGATTCGGCATTGGGTCACCTCTCACAAATTTGGAGATGAGAACTCTGAGCCATCTGAACCCGAATAGTTACCTACTTTATATATATAATAGTTAATGCTTTATACTTAAAGTGTAAAAATGAATCAGTGAACACCCCGACAATGTCACGCATTAAATATTAACCAAGCGAATCTAGACCTATATCTCACATTGAATTTAATAGCTACAATAGCACAAATACTTCACAATTATCACATCCATAAATGCTGTGACATTAAGATATACTACAAGTGAGTTTACAATGATGGATGCTTCTTCACCTTCGAATTCACATGACTTACGTAGCTGCATGCGGTTTCAAATAATTAAAGCCATTCTCATCGTTCTAGTCACATGTGAACTTGCAAATTGTATCAAAGCCTACCATTGGACCGACAAAGGCAGTCAGCACTAATCTTTTGTGCACCGCATTCAACCCATACCCATCAATAACAATGTTTTATAGTAGCACTAATATACCTATATAATTACGAGTTTGATTGAAGAGGCTTTGCGTACTCAACAACAACGACATTTCTGTCAAGTGTTTATGTTTGAGCCTTGATGATGCGGCGCATCTGGCATCAATGTAAATTTGCTCGATTTATATTTAGGTGCGTACATCCAGGTGATTAGAAGCGGATATAAATTTATATAGTTCGTTATTACCTTGCTATTGGATTGCTACAGTTCAAGTTCATTGTGATGACAGTGACGCTGAATAATGGATGTACTCAGGTACAGAGGTATACCAACGAATATGTACTTATTTTTGTTTGTATTTAACCTTTAAAGGAGATTGTTCTGAAGCGTCTTGATTACAGTCATTAATTAATTTTTAATTACGCTACTGCGTTGATGCCATGAACTACCTATACTTACGTATACCTTCTACTTTATTCATTGATTGATTAGAATTTGATGGTCGGAAGGCTGTTTGCAGCCTGAAATTTAGTCTTTCGGGACTAATGAATGATATCGTCTTGGATAAAATATATGTTAGGAAATATTTGATTACAACAATAATTTGATTGAATGTTCTACTTCAAAATAAGATCAGAAGAACCAATTGGCATGTGTATTTTACATCGAGAATGAACTCTAACATACTTTTACTTTACTTTTTCCTCTCTAGACTTTTTCAATCTAGACAAAAGCTTTAAGAGAAAACAACCATTATAGAAAATAAAAACTTTCTGAATGAAGGTCATGCAACTAACTCTCCATCTCAAACTCTACTCTCTGAACTCATCCATATCGCACCAGAAATATTCTTCAAAAAGTGTGAGCGCACTTCATTTGAATTTCAATGAATTTGCCGTCATCTTCAAAATCAACAAACCCTTGAATCGGAACACAGATGTAGGTACTTTCAATTTTTGAATAAATTATCAATTTCAATTATCTCTTTCTATCTCTTAACAAAAAAAAAAAAAAGTTGCATAAGAGTTCGCAGAAAATATTTGCACTTAACTTTCAAAAGCGTTTCGCATACGAGACCTGCAATTAATAATTATATCATTCCCTCTTCATTGCGCTATCGAGCTGGTATTCAACCAATTGAAAACTATTAACCTCAAAATGATCATCAAATATACATATAATGGTGCAGAAGCGTTTAAATTATAACTGACATTACATATTCACGCAATCGCCTATAAGTGAGCCCCACGCACCGAAGTTATTCGGAAGAAAATCGTTACAAATTGTGGATAGTACGTATTTATTTGTGGGTTAGATGTTTAAAGGTATAATTAGAACTACCATTAAAATTGCTTCATTAATTTGCAAATTTATTTCGCAATACGTATAAATACTAAAATAAATTGCTGTAACGAGAGTTCATATTGTCTTCTCATTATAAATTCGACCGAAATAAATTTGCAGATTTTTTGACAAAGGATACCATTGTACATAGATATGCATTGTACACACATAGTTGCTATTGTTGTTTGTTTAATGAGAAAAGAAATGATTATTACAACCACAATTTTTGCGAACCAGGAAGTTCATAAATAAAATAAAAAAGGTAGAGAATCCTTAGTACGTATAATTTCAAAACGATAGGAATTTGTCTTAGAGGCCAAGAAACATCTGAGCTGCTAAATTTGAATACAGTTTAGAATTTATCTAACATACATAAATTAACCTTTAACCTAAATTATTCTGACCTTCTTTGAATTCTCTTCTCTTTTTTCGTACAAAACATGCCTACAGTCGAAAATCCTTCCACGTTGTAAATTCTTAAATAAAAGGTGCGTTTTGGTGAGAATTATGCAAAGCCAAGTGAAAACTTCTCCACAAAACAATCCCCAGTCAATCTGGCTTAATACTTTTTTATTGTTTGAAAATTGTTGATTGAATTGAAATTGAATTGAAAAGTATTAAAAAGTTGTACTTAAAGTTGTGAAATACTACTGAATCATTCTCCTTGAATCAAATTGAATGAAAAGCTCTTTTCAGTGCCCTCTGAAATTTAGTAGCGTAAACTAAACATCCCAACTCAGATTTGACTGGGAAAAAAAACTAAAGTGGTTACCACTTTTTCTTGTTATAGTCCGTGCTAAATCTTACTTCACTGAGAAGTGACATCTCACCAAAACGCACCTAAATACATATACGAGTACATAACTACATACATATATTGTATATGAGGCACGTGGAATACTCGAGCAAGAAGGCTTCACTACTGCAGGCAGCCCTTTCTCGAATACCGCCAAACATCGGTGATCCTGGATATGCTAGACGGATTCTACTATCCAGAGTAGTTAGGTCGGTTTTTCTATATGCTACACCGGTTTGGGCGGCGGCGTTAGCAACGATAGAAACACGGAGAAAACTATCGTCAACATACAGGCTATGCGCGATAAGAACAATCAGCGGTTTCCGAACAATATCGGACGAAGCAGTCCGTGCTATAGCCGGAATGATCCCCATCGACATCCTCGCAAATGAGATGGTAAGGATCCACGAAAAGAGAACCTCGAGTCATTAAGAAGCAGGTATTGTCAAGAGAATAAAGAAGAAGGAAAAGGCAACATCACAAGCTATGTGGCAAGCCAGGTGGGATAATAGCATAAAAGGTAGATGGATCTACAAGCTGATCCCCACCATTGAGGTCTGGACGAAGTGAGTGTTTGGGGACTGCAACTACCACCTTACGTAGTTCCTATCGGGTCACGGCGGCTATCGCAAATATTTACACAGATTTGGGCATGATAATTTACCTCTCTGTCCACATTTTCCAGACCAGGAGGAAGATACAGAACATTGCAATCGCTTCACGCAATGGAGAAATAACCTGCCAAGTCCACCATTCCTTATAGACCAAATGCTGCGGTCAGAGGAAAATTGGCTGGAAGTTTGTACCCTTATAACAAATGTGCAAAAAGAGCTCCAAATTATTGAGACAGCAAGGAGAGCTGAAGCAGCAAAACAAGAAGCATAGCATTAATTGCTTACCAGCCCCGCGAAGTAATACCTTACGCCAGTCCCGCGGGGAGAGTGGTAGATGTGTGCAGGGTGTGGATTAGTACGTAGGCGCATTCCTGGCATCGATTATTCGGGCTTGCGAATCGTGCATGCTAGTAGCCCGGACTACTAGTGTCTTTGGAAGATTACCACATCCCTTGGCGCAACCAAGAAAGCATATATATGAGGCGGCTAGACTCACAGTGGTGTAAGTACTTTTCAAAAATGTTAGAGTAAATCCTGAAATGCTACTACACATGACAAACTGTTGCATGCAAATGTGAACTAAGTTGTAACCTTTTGACCACCAAATCTTAATGCCATGAATTCGACGAATTAGATATGCCATAACTTTTAAGATTAATCAGTTGTTTTTTTAATTTTGTTGGAAGTTTTTTGCGAATTCTTCAGAAAATACACAGCTGAAAAATGATCAATTTTCTTAGCACCGTTACTTTTTGGCGGTATTTTTCCAATATTATTTAAGCGAGTTGGAGTTTATATTTTTTTTTTTATATGGTATTTGAGTTTTAAAACTATTTCAAAATCGATACTAATTAACAGCACTTAAGTCGCTAAAACTAAGCCTTGAGACTTCGAATCTTAACCGTCCTTTGTGCCTTTATTGACATACAGGGAGCCTTTGACAACACTTCTTATGAAGCAATATATAAGGCTATGACTAGGGAAGATATAGCTCTCCTGATCATAAACTGGATTGTATCCATGCTACTAAGCAGAAAAATAAAGCTAGAGTGCGGAGGATCGCTAAAAACAATTATAGCCACTACAGGTTGTCCGCAGGGGGGAGTACTGTCTCCTCTACTTTGGATCTTAGTTATAGACGAACTCCTACAGTACAGTTATAGTAAGTTATAGACGAGCTACTAACTAAATCTGGTTACAGAGCAGAGCACAACTATACGCAGATGATGTCGTCACCAGCGTTGTGGGCAAATTCGAAAGCATCATTTCGGAAATGATGCAAGGTGCCCTCAACCTGATCGCAATGATGTAGTGGTAATGTCGTGGTTCAGATCCCGATGTCAGCAAGCATTTATTTACTTCTCATGAAATATAGTATGTAAGTCAGTCCGATCAATTACGACAGCTAGTGTGAACACTACTGAGAAGGCATAGCACTGGCAGTAGCTTGATAATATGGCTGGAAAAATTGTTCGCTCTGTTGATGATGGTTTGCCTATGACGTCGGTTATCGGGAAAAAATACTATGAATCAGAAGCAAAAGACAAAAAATAACAAAAATCTCCCCAGTTATCTGGACGCCACCCCCGGAGATTTTCTGAAACATAAGCAACTGCGTTTCACACAACTACACCAAATCTTTTTCTCTCTGTCCTTCCCAACTCTCGCACTGTGTATAAACATGATAGGGGTATTCATAACCCCTTGAGTGCACGCAAACTAAAAAAAAAATAAAAATAAAAAATTAAAAAATGGTGTAGAACAAAGGGCTTAACCATCAAACCTGGAAAAACTATCCTTGTACCCTTTTCTAAGAAGAGGAAGCTCGAACTGAAGCAAATCTTACTGGAAAGCACATCAGCCCTACATAGGAAGCAAAATATCTTGTGATAATCCTGGACAAAAAGCTTAACTGCAACTCTCATATAAACAGTGATATCAACAAGGCGACCAGGGCAATGTTCATTTGCGTTCCGCACAATCCATTCAAGTACAATATTGAAGAAGTCACATGACAGCGCGTCACTTTGCCTAAAGCCTTTTTTGACATCAAAGGTCTCGGTGAGGTCATTACCGACCTTGATGGAGCAGCGAGCGTTCTCCATCGTCAGCCTGCACAGACGGACAAGTTTGGCAGGGATGTCAAAACTAGACATGGCTCTATAAAGCTCTTCTCTATAGATGCTATCATAGGCGGCCTTGAAATCGATAAAGAGGTGGTGAGTATCGATTTGGAATTCTTGGGTTTTCTCCAGGATCTGCCGAAGTGTGAAGATTTGATCGATGGTGGAAGGTTTCAGGCGTTCACACAATATCGCAGAAAAGATTTTGTATGCGATGTTGAGGAGACTGATGCCTCTATAATTGGCGCAGTTGAGGGGGTCTCCTTTCTTGTGAATCGGGCAAACGATGCTGAGATTTCATTCATCAGGCATACACTCGTCTTACCAAATATTAGAAATGAGTTGGTGTATGCACTCTACCAATTCATCCCCAGCTGCCTTGAAAAGTTCGGCCGGTAAGCCGTCAGGTCCAGCAGCCTTGTTCGATTTTAGCTATCTTCACTTCGTTTTGGTCAGGTGGACGAAAATTTTGACTATCATCGTCTATGTTAAATGGTTCATTCTGCTTGACAGCGGAATGTTGGTCTTCGTCGCCGTTATACAGTCTGCAGAAGTAGTTTTTCCATATTCTCAGCACCTACTGTGATTCTACTACGAGGTTTCCATTTTCATCTCTACAGGTTTCTGTACGGGTATTACTTCTTTGACACGTTCTTTTTACCTTTTGGTAAAACTTCCGTACACTCTCGATATTCTCAAACGCGCGCTTCTCATGCTCTTTCTTCTTCTTTTGGAGAAGCTGATGTTTTTCCCGTCTCTTTTGCTCGTAGAGCTCACGAGCAGCTCTCGTCTTCCCTTGCAGCCCCGCTTTGTATGCCTCTTGTTTTGCTGCATGCACTCGCCGGCATTCTTCGTCAAACCAGGGGTTTCGGTGTGGTGGGCGAGCGAGACACAGCACATCAGTCGCGGCGTTTCTGATGGCATGTTGGCAGCGTTGCTACTGGTCTTCGGTACTTGATGCTGGCGGCAAAGGGGTGATTGAGAGATTTCGGGATACGCGTTCAGCGAAGAGTCTGGCGGTCTCTTGCGATTGTAGCTTTTCGACGTTAAATTTTCTCACAGTAATTCTTCTTTGTTGCTCAGATTGGGATATCCGCATTCGTACCTTGGCTACAACAAGGAAATGGTCTGAGTCTATGTTGGCCGCTCGGAAGGTTCGAACATCCAGAATACTGGAGGCATGCCTTGCGTCGATCGCAATATGATCAATTTGGTTGATCGTTGCATGATCATTAGACCGCCATGTCTGCTTATGAATATCGAGATGAGGAAACCATGTGCTTGCTATGGTGACATTTGACTAAACAATATACTTTTCTTTAATTACAGTTCGGTTGTCCTGCTCTTTAAGGAAATTAAAATGTTAAAAAAAGTAAAAGAAAATGTCGCCTAATATTATTAATAAATTTTGTATAATAACATATTTTTAAGTATATTTTTTAACTTTTCATAGAGCTGCAAAAAAAAGTTAACTGAGGCAAGGAAAAAATTTAACGGGATGTTAGACCTTAACTATTTGCTAAACGTTGTGCAAAATTGCAGCTGCCAGATATTGCCGATTTACGAAATAAAGGGATTTGTTTAAAACAAAACCCACGTGTATTCCATGCTTGGATTTACAGTAGTGAGCACGGAAATTACAACGAGTGTAAAAATTAGGCAAGGGTTACAAAAAATCATTTCTTTTTCATTTTGTGTGATAAATCTATTCATTTGTTTAATCAAAACTGAAGGATTTTTTTTTTATAATTTTTTTAAAACTACTTAATTTAATGTTTTTTTGAATCACTATTTCCGGCACCCATTTATGACTTTAGGTTGAGTTTTAAAAAAAAGTCCGCAAAGGTCCGACCGGAATCCAACGGGAAATTAATTCCTATATATTTGTAAATATATACTAAGAAACTCAGGTGCAAAAACTTGTGGCAACCTTGTGCTAGAGAGATTTTATTTGAGGAGGTCATATACTAACAATTCAGCCATTACGATTACTGAACTAATAAAAATAATTATTTAAGTTCTGAATAAAATAACAAATACACCGTCAGCGCGGTCATGTCCCATATGCAAGAGAACACAAAAAACTTCAACAATCAAGATGAATTAAATGATGACGAACATAGCTAAGAATATGGAATCTCTCCATTACATGCAAGAATCAGATGCATGGAATTTATATTGAAACTTGCATATACTCTTCGACAAGAGAGAGAGGATATTGATGAATCTATTGGAATCAAGGAGGCAGACAAAATAAAAAACAGGAGATTCAAAAGCATTTTCGCGATGAGATTGAGCTCGATGTGGACCGACCAAAACAAGGATTTGGAAATACCAATGATGGAAATATTTCGAGGAGATTTTTCCAAGAATCAGGGGCAACTGCTCGTATAACTGGGATCAATATAGAGGTGATAACGAGGCTTAAAGTCATACTTAAGGCTTTAAATTGCAGGGAAAACGTTAACACAATCAAGTTTGGAGAGTATGCCAAGAAAACAGCAGAGTTATTAAAGCAAAAATATCCAGAAAAACAACACACACCTAGTCTTCATTAAATTTTGGCTCATAGTCAAAATATAATTGAGTATCCATCGTTACCACTTGGAGAATTGTTAGAAGAAGCTCAGGAATTCAAAAAATAAAGATTACAGGAAGAATAGATATGAAAATATGTGCAAAGTTTCAAGAGTACGGCAGAATGGAGACCTTTCAACATGCTTGCAACCTCATCGTACCCACTCATTTCTTCGTTAAGGCATGTCAGAACCGAAAAAGATCTCAAAGCACAATACTCTCACAAGATGTTGATGAAAGTTTCCAAGAAATCTGATTTATTTTTTTTTTTTTTTGTTCCCGTTTACTTTTTTCTCCACTGTTTGACTTAAAATGAATCACAGAAATCTTTTATTATGCAGTCTGATGTGCCACAAAATAAAAAAAAATCTCTTTTGATACACAAAAGAAATTATTTACAAAATGGTTCGTTTACTTTTTCCATCACTGTTTTACTCGGTTTAGCTTTTGGACACTCTGTTATTACTTCAATCATGAACTTTTGAATATTTTAGAAGTAAAGCATTATGTTTATCCCCTGTAGTGAGAAAGTCTTATTTCAACAGAAGATTCTGGAACACCCTGTAAAGCATTTTTCCAAAATTTCATAGCCCTGGGAATTCGCTTTAAGCAGGTAAAAAAATTGTCACGATATCTTCATTCGTTTAAGAGTTATGATTTTTGCAAGCAAAAAAGTCAAAATGAGCCACTGTGCGTCGTCTGCATCTAGAATAAACGGATGGAACTTAGTCTGAAAAAGATCATTCAAGGTTCATTCATGGACTGCCTGTTCTCGACTTTTGATGTGATTATTGCAACCTGATCGCTTTTATCACTTTTTATTCTCAGCAAAGATATTTCCTTATTAATTGTTTTACTGAAGTTGAGAAAAGATTCGCTCAGTTGTCCAATGCCTTCTGCTGAGTTATCAACTTTGTTTGCCAACTAATAAACGGGTTTGCTCAGCTTATCAAAATTGGAGTCTATTATCGCTAGTTGCTGCCACATTAGTTGTTATTCTTGTGCAAAACTCCAGCTGGTGGTAAACTTGACGTACGTCTTCGATGTCCATTGCACCGAATGCCCATTTGAAGAAATTTTCAATAAATTCCAAAGCTGTTCTTTGTCAGTTGAGCTAGAGGATGTGCTTCATACGGTGATTGTTCTGACGAAGGTTGGACATATTTACAGCGGTTTCTTGAACAAACACATGTCAATGCCGTAGAAAGTTGGAGTCAGTGATGGTATGGAACATTTGGTAAATTTTTTGGTCCGAAACCCCAAATAACGTTGTGTAATCTATGGGCGTAAATTTGTTGAATAAGGTCCAGGTATTGTTGTAAAATCGGCTCTCCCCATTATTTCGAACAGCACTGGCGTGTCCTTTAAATGGTTATTTTCGTAAGGAACCTATAAATGTAAATTTTTGCGACTTAAGTGCTATTAACTAGTAATAACTTTTCCACAGCTAAGTACACTCTTCGTCGAGAGCTGTACTATTAATCAGATGGGTCATTTAATCGTCAGCATTTGCGTATTTCGAGTCCCATCAAAGCTCCACTCCAACAACATAATATAGAATGACTGCAGATAGACTTAATATGTACATACCTATCTATGTATGCGTATATACAATATACATATACCTATATACACATACTTGCGTTTATAACATGTCTTTGTTCATTTGTAAGTAATTGAATGAATTGATAAATTCATTAAAATGTTTACTCTCTCGCGTGCGATGTACGATTACTTTCCGGGAAGCCCTGCCGCACTACTGCATCAACATTTGATAGTAGAAAACACATGAGTACATCAAAACGCAAATATTGAATAAAAAAAAACTTTCTGCGACCGTGACAGGACTCGAACCTGCAATCTTCGGATCCGAAGTCCGACGCCTTATCCATTAGGCCACACGGTCATACAATTTATGTTGCCAACTTTCCAAATGCTCGCACAGCAAAATTCTCACACCCGATGACCTTCGTCAAACGTCAACAACAACAACACCACCATGTGTTATCTAATTTAATGCGATACCTAATCACGTGCAAACCGCGCGCCGCTACCGCGCGCCGTTTATTGACACCAAGTCGATGACGAAATGCTCGGCGTGTAGCACTGTGAGTAACGACAGATATCAATAAACCAGCACCGAAGAGAGCGTCAGAACATAAATCACCACAACTTTGACTACTTCTCTTTATTTGGATTGAAAATCGTGAAAGTGATGATCGCATGTAGATTGATGGTGTTTGCTCATCGAAAGATTAGCATTTGGCATTAGTAACAGAGTCGTGTGGATGTGCTAAAGAAAAATGCTCTGATGTCACCAGGGTGGACAGGGAAGGTGTTCAGTAGATTTTCATGGAACTCTTCATCGGGAAAATTTATTTCGCAGCAAAATTGGTCACAAGTTTAATAATTTTTTTTTTTTAAATTATACTTATATAAAATGTTAAACTTCACTTGGTGTATGGTTGCTTCCAGTACCAAGCACCCCATACAACGCAATTTTGTTCGCTCTCGAGGAAAGCAGTATCGGCTGGGCACCGCTGTTTGACACCTAAGTCTTGTCCCTGAGGACAGGTCCAATACGCCGAAGCATCATTGATGTCCCGATATTTGCGACCTCCGTCGTTAGCTCCAACACAGTTTATTTCGCCCTCTTGATAGACATGGCAGTTGGCCAAAATGGCAATCAGCGAAATAACAAATGCAATTGAAACTGCAAATTGAAGACATAAATTAAGGGGACCGTGAAAATTATCAATTTTGTCTCACCAGCTTTCATTGTTAACGAGTACTATGAACTTCAATTTTAGATTTCCCAAATTGTTGCCCTCAATTTGAACTCGGCTTTGAAATTTTTTTTATTTTTATACTGCATTTTTTGGTTTCATTATCTGAACTGCAAATTGATTTGTTGTGTGAGTCCGTGAACAAACAATACCGCAAATAGGTGGGACAGCAAATAATCAAAAACTTTTCCGGTGCTTGTGAAATTTCCACAGAGTTCTTATGACTTGTTGTCTTCGGGGAATTGATACATCATTAACCCATTTATGTGACAACTTGTTTTTTAGTAACTTAACTCATTAATTTCATTGCCTTAGCGCATTAATGAATATTCAAAAGTATTTACATAATTTGATATGGTATCATACTTAAAACACGAAGTTGGTAGCTGAAATCCTAAGTGTATGTAAATTTCTACATTATACATATGTAAACTGGAAAGAGAATTCATTTACAAATAAGCCGTTCGGAACAACGAACGCTAATTTTTTAAATTTTTATTTTTCCAGTTAGTAATAAATTGACACTTTTGTAGTGATTCATATATAATACTTATACAGCCATATCATGAATAAATTTTACTCCGGGGTATTTCCACCGAACGGAAAGTAGGTGCGATGCAATAGGTATCGTAAATATTCTCTTGAATTTTCATTCACCTTAGGTGGGATATGGGCTCTACGTGTCACATTTCGAGGCAGATCTGGCCTAAGCTGGACCGTAGTGCCGAGTTGGTTAAACTAAAGCGATTACAGTTCAGCTGTTATCGGTGTCATCACCGGACACTGTCTAATCGACCAACATGCCAAAAGACTTGGCCTTTTTTCCAATGACTTCTGCAGGAGCTGTAGGGACGAGGAGGAGGAGGAAACCATTCTTCACTTCCTATGCACATGTCCTGCTCTATCACGCAAAAGAATGCTCCCTTCCTTGACGACCTCAGTGATTTGGCGTCCTTAGACGTCATGAACATCCATCGATTCATCAAAAGCTCCGGTTGGTTTTATTAGTCCAAGTGGTTTAATGGTAGATCCTTGGCATCACAATGGACCTTTACTCGTCTAAGTGTGTCTGCATCGTGGTGCAGACAGCCAATCTAACCTAACCTAACCTAACCTAACCTCTCAACAACAACCTAACCTTGGTACAAGTTTTTTTTTCACTCTCTTCTTCTTCTTCCTCTTCCTATTTTGGTAGGGTTATGATCTTAAAACAAGGGATCATAACCCTCCCAATTCAGAACTGGGGTTCGCCTGTTTGATCTCAGAAAATATCGGCAGTCCTCCTGATTTTGAATCACTTCGTTATTGATGCAAACCAAATGCTGGTGTCGTTGCATTTGTGTGATCCAGTGATTTGATTATAGGCCTGCCTTTCTTTCGCAATGTCTTTGGAATGTTTATTTACATCTCCTTTTTAAAAAGGTTCAAATAATCTCTTGAACATGACAACATCAACTGAGCCGGTGGCGCTCTATTTTTATTGATATGCGTTCTTTGACTTGAAGGCTTCCACGGATCTTCGAACTTCTTATTCGATCAAGCTTTGTCACTCCTGCTGTCATGCGAAGCATCTTTATCTCAACTGCCGTTAATTTACTTCATACTTTTTGTACATTATCCAACACTGTGGACCGTATGTTAACGCTGAATGCACAACTGTGGTGTAAAGCCTTACTTTCAACTTAGGTGGCATTTTTCCATCAGAGATGATAGCGCAGTTTTCCCACCCTACACTTATGCGAAGATTGATGTCGCCAGCACAAGTTGCTTCGCTATTAATCATATATCCCGGACACCTGAACTTTTCGCTCTTGGAAAGCACTGATCGATTCAAATAAATGTCTGGACTAGGCCTGAGTGGATCACAGAACGGGCAGCACAAGTACTCTATCTTTTTTGGAATAATTCGATACCCATTTCCCTCCAAAATGCCCACCCATATGTCAAGTGCTCGTTGCAGGGACGTAGGATTTTCACTTATGATGAGTCCATCGTCAGTTAAAAATAATTAATGTACTTTGGGGTCCGTCACGGTACCTTAAAGGAGATAGTCAAGAACTGCAATACAGAGCAAAGGACTTAAGATGCTTCTCTGGTGCACCCTGACCTTGATTGGGAACTCTTCGGTTACTTCAGCGGGAGATCTTACTCTTGTATTTGCTCTTTCGTACATGTCTATGATCATCTGTACATAGGTTTTTGGAGCCCATTGATTTTAATCTCTTCATTCTAAATAAAATATTACTCCTTTTACAGCAATTTTGGAATATTTAGGACAATTGTTCTTCACCATTGCGCTACCTCACTTTGTTCTCTTCTAACTGCATTATTGAACCTCTTACGTTTTGCTTTGCGTCGGCTTCTTGTAATGCCCATGAATGATTCTAATGTACATCATTCTTACCGTTCTATGCGTCTATTGTTAGGATTGCAAACTCTTGAAACGAAAAGAAAAAGGTTTAGTGTTATGTTCATTCGTGATTTGTTATGTACAACTTTCGACAGCAGCAATTTACTTAACAGTATAAATTTATACGCTCCGTCTAGAGTTCTTAGACAAAGGCCACTTTTATTTGAAGCTCCTCATTCTACCGTATATGGTTTTCGTGAACCTATCACACAGTGTTGTAAGTTATTTAATTTGTTTTACACAAACTTAGATATTTATGTGCCCAGAAACTCTTTCAAAGCCTCTCTATTGTTAGTCTTAGGTCAATAATTAATTTTACTTGAATATATGTAATTGAATTAAATGATTATTGATATTAATTTTTAAAAAACCTGTTGACTGTGGAAATTGTAGGTTAAATAAACTAAACTAAACTAAACTAGACACTAATCCGTGCATTAGACTTGTCACTAAGCTAGAACAGGACTTCAGATTAGTGACACAAATGATGACATACCTTTCGGGATTTTTCAATGAAAAAAAGGGGAAACACTTTACGTTTACGATATTTTTCAACCAAAAAAAGAGAAACTACTTTGAAAACGAGGAGAATACAAGTGAAATTGAATAAAGCTTTGAAAGTCTATAGACTATAGACTATAGGGGTGGTAACGGTGTAGAGGTGACGTCGTCAATTGCGACTCTAATGGTTCATAGTTCAAATCCTGACGTCAGCAAGCACTTATTTATTTCTCATGAAATATATAAAGTCCGATCAATTGCGAAAGCTTTTGTGAACACTACTGCGAAGGCATAACACTGGCAGTAGCTTGGTCATATGACTGGAAACATTGTTCGCTCTGTTGGATGATTGATTTCGTATGACGTTGGTAATCGCAAAAAAAAAATAAAATACTGTGAATTAGAAGCAAAGACCAACAAATAATAAAAATCTCCCCAGTTATCTGGACGCATAAACAACAGTTTCTCTGAAGCATAAACAACAAAACTTCAAACCACTACACCAAATCTTTCTCTCTCTCTATCTATCCTTTCCAACGCCCGCACTGTGTGTAAACATGTTAAGGGTATTCATAACCTCAAATTATAAAAAAAGAGTCATTTGAGTATAACAAAAATGGGTATGAATTATGTACTTAAGGGAGCCTATTGTCTTGCAAATTTTATTTGGCCATCTGCTACTTGCCAAAGGACATTTCGCTATCATTGTTCTGCATGAGCCCCTTCGTCATTCGTTCTGCTATAATTTGGCTGTGGGGTCATTTCGCTCACATTATTATTATACATTCTTTATTTAACTTTAATAAACTGTAACAGCATGTTTTACATAAGAAAATTGAGATTGCATATTTGCCGCCTGCCGAGAATTGCCGTTTAGTTCCTACCTTTTCAAATTACTAAATTTATGAAGAATTAATTAACAATATTTCAATAATCGAAATACAACTATTATACAGGGTGGGCCAACTACAAGTTTCTTTTTAAAAATTCAATAAAATGAACAAAATGAAATTTTTTCAAGTATTATGGCTTTATTAGTAAGAGCAAACATTCCCATTAATTATGGAATACAACGTCGTTCAAGTGGCTGCCACGGCTGGCCTCGCAGTAGCGCATTCTATCTCTCCAATTTTTCAAGACCTTGTTGATGGTTTCGGGCTGTAGCTCACGGATTGCTTGGATGATATTGGCCTTAAGTGCTTGAATCGTTTCCGGATTGTTGGCATAACATCGGTCCTTCACGGTTCCATACAAAAAAAAAAGTGTCCAAAGGGGTCAAATCGCAGCTCCGAGGCGGCCAATTGACATCGCCAAGACTGCTGATAACACGATTTGGGAATTTGGTGCGCAAAAGACCGATTGCGGTATGGGCTGTGTGGCATGGCGCGCCATCCTGCATGAACCAGAGGTCGTCCAAATCCAAGTCTTCAATTTCAGTAAAAAAAAAAAGTCGTTAACATGGCTCTGTAACGCCCACCGTTGACCGAAACGTTGTTCCCAGCCTCATTTTCGAAGAAAAATGGTCCAATGATGCCACCACTCCACAATCTGCACCAAACTGTCACTCTCTGTGGATGCATTGGCTTCTCGACAATAACGTGCGGGTTTTTCAAGCCCCAGATGCGGCAATTTTATTTGTTAACGTAGCCGCCGAGATGAAAATGTGGCTCTTCAGAAAAGATGATTTTTCGCCCAAAATCGTTGTCCAATTCAAGCTGCTCTAACGCCCAAACTGCGAAGCGATAACGAAGCGGATGGTCGTGTGCTTTCAATTGCTGAATCAATTGGACCTTGTAAGCGAATAATCCCAGATCTTTGTGCAGAATTCTCCTCAGGCTAGTGTGTGAAATGTTGAGCTGTTGAGATCGATGACGAGTTGATGTTCGTGAATTGAGTCTCACTCTGTCGGCTACAGCAGCCACATTCTCGTCTGTGCGCACCGTACGATGACGGGGACCATGAGTGTTGTCCACTAGCATATCAGTCTCACGAACTTTTTGCACAAACTTGCGTACAGCAGGCGCGGTGGGTACTTCATTTCGGCCAAAACTTTTCAAAAAACGCACTGTTTGGGCTACAAAGCACTCACTTTGGAAATAAGTTTTCAATATTTCTCAATGTTGTTCAAGCGTAAAGCGACTCATTTCGTTCCGCGGAGGTATGATAATGACTTTCTGTCAAGATTTCGAGCGGGAAGCAGCTGTCAGTGTCAAAATAACCTATGATTTAAAAAGAAATCACAAGATGGCCCACCAGTTATATTATTATTAAAGCCAAGAGACCCGTTTAAGCTTTGCTGTCTTTAAGTATGAGGAAATTCTTGGAGAATTGCAATCTGCGTAGTTCCCGCAGTATTGGGCACGCTGTTGAGAAGTATTATAGTAGACGTCTTCAATATCATTACGGTTACAGAGACTAAAAATTGCTCGAAAATCCTGCCTACGCGGTTCTGATTTACTAAGCTTATTTGGTTGGCTGTCATTTCTCTACAAAAGTATTTCTTTGTACCTGTGAGTGGCAACGAGTTTGTTAAATAAATGGAGTTGATGACTCTTGTACTCTGTTCTAACAATGACTCGACAACTTGTGCTATGCAATGGTAAAACTTGTCTTGCCATTCATAACGCTCTCTTCGGTCAAGTCAAACATAACACTATGTTCGTCAGCAATACTACGCCATTCCCAAAAAGGTGTTGAGTTACATTTTCTGCAGGCTGATATCAGTTCTACGCATCACTTTGATAATATAGTCTGTATTAAGGTTTTTCGGATATAATTGGGAGAGCCCTGCTTCAGCACGGATTGCAATACATTCTATGTTTTCCAGCTTTTGCTATCCAAAAGCTTGGGTCACATAGCACAGGCTACTGCTAATTGCTTCATCGAAGAACTTAAATTTTGACGCGATGTTAACTTGTTTGTGAGAATATTGATCGCAATTTTTGCTGCTATAGTTTTTTCTGTGATATGAGGACCCAAATTAAGAAGGGGTGAGGTCTCCGCATAAGGCTCTTCTACGTGCTTATTTATGAGATGAGAACACTTAAATTCTTGAACTGTCTCACTACCTCAATAAGTTCATTCTCCAGATGCGACGTCTCCCCCAAGGCTCTTCTACGTGCTGAAGGTAGGAATGTAATCATTTTACATTGGGCTATATTAATAACCAATTCCAATGTGTGACAGTGACATTTTAGCTTGTTAATTTGCAGCTGCAGAGTACTTGGAGTCTCAGCGAGAATGGCAATATTGTCTGCGTGAAGCAAAACCTTTACCTCAACACCTTCAGGCAGATTTTCAGACACGATTTACAGATTCTCAAGAACGTAACCTTGAGGGACGCCTGTCATCATATTAGACATCTCAACCGTTCGAAACCCCGGCCGAAGTATTTGAAATAAAGTTTTTTATAAGCACGTAGGAATTTCGATGTTAGACCTTTTTTTTTTTTTAGATCAGCCCGAGTGCTACTAGCATGCACGATTCACAAAATCGATTCCAGGAATACGCTTACGTACTAAACACACACCCTACACACTTCAACCACTCTCCCCGCGGTACTGCTGTTAGGTATTTCTTCGCGGGGTCGATGATAGACCTATCATAGAGAGTCTGTAGATTAACGAGTTTCTATTGATGGTGTCGTGCGCTGCCTTAAAATCTACGAAAAAGCATAAAGCTTCTTATTCTTGTTAATACATCCCTCGCAATTCTTTCGAACGTGAACATTTGATCTACCGTTTCCACCACTATTAAGGTGATGGTTATATTCGACCCAACACGCTAGTCTATGCTACAAAATATGAGTAAAGACTTTCCTAAAGCTGCAATTGATTAAAATCCCCCTGTAATTGTCACGCTGACTACAGTCACATTTACTTTATAGAGCAAAAGTAATAAACTGAAGACACAAGTCAGGAAGCATTTCTTCGGAAAAAACCTTAGTGTATTCTCAAAAAACGATTGTAGAATTCTTATAGAATTTCACAGTTATACCATCCACCCCATGTGCTTTATTTCTTTTCATAATTTTAAGTGCGGCTTGAACCTCCAAAACTGTTATTGGTGCATCCAGCTCTGAAATATAAAGATTTGGTAAAGCATACTGGAAGTTTGACTTATGCGGTTCGGAAGTGAGAAGTTCTTGAAAATGTGCGCCAACTAGCCCACTACTAATGTTATGTGAGGAGAATGGGTTACATCCCCCTAATAAATGGACGTTCCGCTAAAATAAATTAGAGTCATTACATTTTTTTTAGGTTATCAGCTATACCATTAAAGGAGTTGCTGTTAACTTTTTCATATATCTTAAAATTATTGTTAGCATTTAAATAAAGAGACCAGAAGAACTCGACATTTGTTTTTCTAAAAAGATTAAGAAATACAAAGGATTGATTCTATTTAGCTGCAAAAGTAATTCTATTCGCAAAGCCGCTTTTAATAGCTTACTGCTTGATAGCATGAGGTTAGGCCGTCGCCTAAATAGAACTATTCTATTATCGGCTCCCTTCAGCCTTTCGGTACTTTTTTGTGGAGCAGGTGAATTAAAATTGGTAAACTTAAGGGAAGTTTTCGTCGGTAAATGCAATGGAAACGTAGCTGAAAGCAACTCCCAATTATCTATAACATACAGCAACTCACCTCTAGCCAAAAAGTAATCTATTATCGAGCAGCCTTGCACGGCAACAAACGCCTATTCTGTCGCTTTTCTTCACACCATTTAGAACTACAAGGCCAATATCTTCAAACAAAAGACGCCTACCGCAACGATTTAAAGTTAGATATCTAGCACTTTTCTTCTAAATTTTTATTTATTCTGGCGTTAGCTTATTTCGCAAAACTTACGAGTACATACACGTATGTATGTAGTTAGGAAGAGTTCAAGTCACTTTTACTGCGTTTCTTATTTTTTATTTGGCTAATTGTTTCGCTTTATATTAAAATTGTAGATACTTTAGCATAGGGGATTTAAGAGCCAATACCGTAAAGGGCTTAATGGATAAAGTTTAATATTTCAAATAAAATTTTTAATAAAATGCATTTTCTTTTAAACAAATAAATGCTGACATGCTGAAAATGTTATTAAGTAACTCCTATTTCTCAGTAAACAATTGGCTGTCAGCTCGGCAATAAGACTGAGAAGCTCCAAGCGGTGGAAGGAGCAACACACGGGACACGCCAATATACTTTCGGTGCACCGTCATCTTCTTAATTCCACTGACCATCTGCCCACTGAATATGATTTTAACAAGTGCTACACGCACTCGATACCGGACAGAAGTGAGTGGACGCAACGCAGTGTCCTTTACAACGAATCGCTGTCAATTTTTACGGACGGGTCCAAAACCAAGGACGGAATCGGTGCCTGAATTTTCTCAGAAGATCTGGACATACACCTCTCCTTTAACCTTCCAGACCACTGCAGCGTTTTTCAAGTCGAAATCGCAGCAGTTCGCAAAGCCGCTAACTGGCTAGCGGCTAACACACTATCAACACCTGATATTGTTATTTACGTCGACAGTCAGGCAGCCATCAAATCCCTCGCATCCAGCACTACGAGATCTAAGGCAGTGAAAGACTGTCGCATATCTCTAAACGAGATAGCTGATCAGTACAACCTCACCCTTTGCTGGGTACCAGGTCACTGTGACATACCGGGGAATTGTGCAGCCGACGAACTAGCACGACAAGGCTCCTCTAGTTCAGATAGCATAAGCATTACCGACATCGAAGAGCCAGCGTCTTATGTTAAGTACCTTATTCAAATTGACGCCGAGAAAGTAGCCAATCACCGATGGCAACATCTAGACCAATGTTATACCGCCAGACAGCTCTGACTGACACTCAATGAATCCAGGTCCATCGGACTCTTGAAGCACAAGAGAGGAACCCTCTCAAAAATAACAAATGTCCTCACTGGACACTGCGTCATAGAAAGACATGCCCAAAGATTAGGTATCGCTCATAATGACTTCTGCAGAAGCTGCAGAGATGAAGAGGAAGAAGAGACCATCAGTCATCTCCTGTGCGCCTGTCCTGCGCTCGCCAACATCAGGAAGGCCACTCTGGGTGAATACTCCTACAATGATCTTAATGATCTCGGCAATGCCTGCACGGCTAAAATTCACGCCTTCATTCAACGAAGCAAATGGTTCCAAGAGTAAGCGGGTGACCGACCCGCCTTACACATCGGTAGTACAATGGACCTACTCTCTGGGCTAAGTGCATCCTCATCGTGGGCCGATCCTAAACCAACCAACCAACTCCTATTTCTTCGTGTGTCATTTGTCGACTTGTATTGCTACTCGTAGATTACCTACGTACGAGTAGGTATTATATTTTTGCAAGCGTATCCTTAAAACAAAAAACATCACCTCAATGATCGGTTTTGAATGAAGGTTTTAAGTAGCCTTTTCCTTCAACTATCTTTCTATCTATTATTTAGCCTGCCATCTTACATCTTTTTCATAAGAAAAGTAAAGAATTACCATATCTATGTACATTTATTTAAAAAAAAAACTGTATTTCTGTAAACATTTCTGCTACAAATAAACAAATAATCTCAATGATAGAAGAAAATACATCTAAGGAGCAAGAAATTATTTAGCAGTTTGTAGTCATTTCAATTAAAATTACTTATTTCTGGTCTTACTTTTCAGAAGCACAGAAGAAAATAAGTCTAAAATTTAGGCCCCGAGAGTATGTGAAAAATGTAACAGAAAATAGTAAGTAAAACTCTTTTTTTTTCACTAAGAGTATTAATTAGGTTCTGTGATGATTAGGGGTTTAAGTACAATGGCTGGGGATAAACTAACTTCTAACTTTGCTAAATTTCCTTTTTCATCACAACTCTTTATTAAACCATTGTTTTTTTTTATATCTGGTAGGATCTAGGTACATGAATGTTTGCAAAAGTCAAGTCAGTGCTTATCACTAAATCACTTCTTTCCTCTTTTTTATTAAAAAGAATCTTTACCTGTTTACGATTTCAGCGTAAGACTGTGACAAGTCTGTGCTAAGGTACAGCAACCAATCAAAGAATCAATAATAATCGTAGCTGATGCGTCACGCGTCTTACCATCAGTATTGTGAGTCGTTCTAGCGCATGCCTCTTTAACACATGTCACTTGTGTTATCAACATACATCCTTTTATTGACAGTCATGTACCGAGCGCTGATACACATGTTTTATAGATACATTTATAAAAAAAAAATAGGTTGCCTTATCTGTCCATGATTTTGAAAGAGATGTGACTATATAAAGCGTGCCACAAGTTTTTAGGGCTGCATATTCCTTTTCGAGCAGACACAACACAACACAACACAATGAAACTCGGTACAAGTCCAAATATTAAAAATCACAAAAATACGTTAATTGACTTAATTTCTATCCATAGCTCTTTATCTTCTCACATTGGCCCTGGTCATCGTAGCTGCAGCTGCTGATTGGACTCCTGGACATAGTGGTCAATCAGCATGCTTAGAACCAATGGAGTACAATCAAAAATTCCAGCACAACCTAGATCCAACTAAATATTGGTTCTGTGAAAGACAAGGTGTACCAGCTACTCTACAATATTGTGAACACGGTACAGCCTACTTGCAAGTTTTGAGGAATTGCCTCCCATGGGGATACTGGCAATGGAGTGCACCAATGGATCCACCATCTTTGGCATAAAAAAAAAATTCTTTGAAAAGTTTCAGTCGTATAATATGTAATAATCAAGAGTAAATAAATTTTCCTGTTGCTTTAATAATTAAATATGTATATAGGTGAATCTGGCTCTGCACTGAAATTTAACATTTTGGAAAATATTATGGACATATGTATATGAAATGTGATTGAACTCGTACAAATTTGTTTTCTTATTTGATCTATATGTTACCGGTAATATTCGAAAGCCGTTAATCTTCAGTTTAACTATGTAATCTGCAGATTGAATGATTTAGTCACTTTAAGTGCGAAATTTCTCATAAATTCAAAAATGATTGTGCATTGACTTTTTCTTTTTTATAGCGAGGGGGCCGTTCAGAGCGCAGTGGCACGACTTGCTCGCACGTACTTATACCTGTATGGTGTTTATTTGTAAATTAATTTGAAATGTACATGCATACATATGTAAGCAAATTGTTTTTTTTCTAAATCGCTACAATATTTTCGCCATCTACATTGACAGTCAGGCTGCGCTAAAGGTGCTAGGGTCTTACGTCACCAAATCTGAGATAGTCAGGAATTGCGCACAATGCCTAGGGCATTATGTACGAAGAACCGAGTCAGATTATGCTGGGTACCTGGACACTGCGACATCGAAGGCAACGAGCAAGCCGACGCGCTGGGCAAAAGAGGAGCGGAGCTTCCACATAGTGACATAGTTGGTAGTATTAAACCACCAGGGAGCGTGGCTAAGGGAATTATTCTTGATAGAATCATCGACACGGCTAGTCTAGTCAAACGGTAGTGCATGCGATCATATGAAAACACAAGCGTTTTCACTCAGCTGAGGCCTACCAACTCCTACTCTCAACCTCCACGCGGTGACAGCCGGGTGCCTAGTACCTTAATCCAAGAAATGGGTAACCAACCCCGTTTGGCGGATTCTTGGTGGCAGCAGATGAGAGAGGGGGGGAAGAGTGCTTTTCTCACTAGAGCACTTCTTCCTGTTCCAGGCGGCAGCGGACGAATTCCCTAGACGGAGTCAACGGTGGCGTCTATAGTTCCAGTTAGGTTGAACTTAGTGAATACCTTGCGCGAGCTGCTTCGACGTATTCGGATCACAGGTCGGTAAGGAATTTCCAATGTTGGTCAGGACATTGGAATAGAGATGGTGGCGGAGGAGCCCTTAATGGGCCAACGGCAGCGCTCATACTCCCGTAGTGGACTACTGGCACCGGTGTACCCGGCCCCTCGTCCTAGGGGAATAATTAAGGAACTGGCCCTCCAGGTTGGGGGTTGTGCCGTCGGGGTAACTTCCCTACCACGTAAAAAACGCATGGTTCCGAAACAACCAAAAGCCTCGGATAAGGATGACCCAACTAATGACGACCCCAGCAAACGAAATAAGGACAACGACCTTCGGATCTGTACGTGGAATGTTTTGTCCCTTTACAGACCACGTGCAGCCGAACAACTAGCAGAGGCCCTAGACTGCAATAAATCAGATATTACCGCCATCCAGGAAGTGCGATGGGATGGGCCAGGCAAAAAGAGGATGAAAAACTGTGACATCTACTACGGTGATTGCTACAGAGGCAACAGGCAACGCTTATTCGGATGCGGATTTGTCATACGAGGCAGACTTAGGCAAGAAGTCTTAAGCTTCCGAAACGTGAGCGAGCGTATTATGACGATCCGGATCAAGGCTAAATTCGCTAACATAAGCCTAATATGTGTTCATGCTCCCACAGAAGAAAAGGACCCTGCCACCAAAGAGTGTTTCTACGAGCTCCTCGACAAAACATACGAGCAATGTCCTAAATACGACGTTAAGATCGTATTGGGCAATTTTAACGCCAAAATAGGAAAGGAGGACGTCTTCGGTAGAGCAGTCGGTAAGCATAGCCTACACGACACCACGTCTGATAACGGACTAAGGCTAATTTTCGCTGTGGAGCGAAATGTCACCATAGCAAGCACATGGTTTCCTCATCTCGATATTCATAAGCAGACATGGCGGTCCAATGATCATGTCACGATCAACCAAATTGATCATATTGCGATCGACGCAAGGCATGCCTCCAGTATTCTGGATGTCCGGAGCTTCCGAGCGGCCAACATAGACTCGGATCATTACCTTGTTGTAGCCAAGGTACGAATGCGGATATCCCAATCTGAGCAACAAAGAAGAATTACTGTGAGAAAATTTAACGTCGAAAAGCTACAATCGCAAGAGACCGCCAGACTCTTCGCTGAACGCGTATCCCGAAATCTCTCAATCACCCCTATACCGCCAGCATCAAGTGCCGAAGACCAGTGGCAGCGCTGCCAACATGCCATCAGAAACGCCGCGACTGATGTGCTGGGTCTCGCTCGCCCACCACCGCGAAACCCCTGGTTTGACGAAGAATGCCGGCGAGTGCATGCAGCAAAACAAGAGGCATACAAAGTGGGGCTGCAAAGGAAGACGAGAGCTGCTCGTGAGCCCTACGAGCAAAAGAGACGGGAAGAACATCGGCTTCTCCAAAAGAAGAAGAAAGAGCATGAGAAGCGCGCGTTTGAGAATATCGAGAGTGTACGGAAGTTTTACCAAAAGGTAAAAAGAACGTGTCAGAGAAGTAATACCCGTACAGAAACCTGTAGAGATGAGAATGGAAACCTCGTAGTAGAATCACAGTCGGTGCTGAGAATATGGAAAAACTACTTCTGCAGACTGTATAACGGCGACGAAGACCAACATCCCGCTGTCAGGCAGAATGAACCATTCAACATGGACGATGATAGTCAAAATTTCCGTCCACCTGACCAAAACGAAGTGAGGATAGCAATATCCAAGCTAAAATCGAACAAGGCTGCTGGACCTGACGGTTTACCGGCCGAACTTTTCAAGGCAGCTGGGGATGAATTGGTAGAGTGCATACACCAACTCATTTCTAATATTTGGTCAGAGGAGTGTATGCCTGATGAATGGAATCTCAGCATCGTTTGCCCGATCCACAAGAAAGGAGACCCCCTCAACTGCGCCAATTATAGAGGCATCAGTCTCCTCAACATCGCATACAAGATCTTTTCTGCGATATTGTGTGAACGCCTGAAACCTTTTATCAACAGCCTGATTGGACCCTATCAGTGCGGTTTCAGGCCAGGAAAGTCCACCATCGATCAAATCTTCACACTTCGGCAGATCCTGGAGAAAACCCAAGAATTCCAAATCGATACTCACCACCTCTTTATCGATTTCAAGGCCGCCTATGACAGCATCTATAGAGAAGAGCTTTATAGAGCCATATCTAGTTTTGACATCCCTGCCAAACTTGTCCGCCTGTGCAGGCTGACGATGGAGAACGCTCGCTGCTCCATCAAGGTCGGTAATGACCTCACCGAGACCTTTGATGTCAAAAAAGGCTTTAGACAAGGTGACGCGCTGTCATGTGACTTCTTCAATATTGTACTTGAACGGATTGTGCGGAACTCACAAGCCAACACCGGAGGCACAATCTATTACAAGTCTGTACAACTGCTTGCATACGCCGACGATATAGACATTATCGGAAGATCTCAGCGGGCTGTCACCGGTGCTTTTGCAAGCATTGAGGCGGAAGCGGCCAAAATGGGTTTGGCGATAAACGAGGGCAAAACCAAGTATATGCTGTCAACTAGAAGGGAAAACCAACACCGACGAATTGGACAAAACGTCACCGTGGGCAGCTATAACTTCGAGGTAGTAAGGGACTTTGTCTACCTTGGCTCTGCTATAAATTCAGCAAACAAAATCAGCGCAGAAATCAATCGAAGAATAACTCTTGCCAATCGCTGTTTTTTTGGGCTTATAAGGCAATTCAACAGTAAAGCCCTTTCTCGAACAACTAAGAAGACTCTATATAAGACCTTGATCATCCCAGTCCTGCTTTACGGCGCTGAAACATGGACTTTATTAAAAGAGGATGAAGATATCCTTGGTCGCTTCGAGAGAAAAATTCTTCGTAAGATTTTCGGCCCCGTTTGCGTTGACGGATTTTGGAGAAGAAGATTCAATCACGAACTATACGAGCTGTACAGCGAAATCGACCTAGTCAAAAAACTGCGTATTGGACGTCTGAGATGGCTAGGACATGTAGAGCGAATGGACACCAACGCTTTCGGCCCGCAGAGTTTTCGAATCTAACCCCGAGGGACGACGCAGTAGAGGGAATTATCGACGTAGGTGGCGCGCACAAGTTCAAGGGGACCTCGACCAACTTGGAGTGCGCAACTGGAGGCAATTAGCTAAAGACCGAGCTAAATGGAGAGGCCTGTTGGTTGAGGCCCAGGTTCACCCCGAACTGTAGCGCCACCTAAGTAAGTAAGTAAACTTAGATGGTTACAGGGTGTCTAAGGCCTTGTGGCCTGTGCTAGACGGCTAAAAATACTTACTTACTTACTTAGATCCTTTAACCCCTCGGCGGGCATAGGGCATCAACCACGCCTGCACGCCATCTTATTCGAAGTTCTGCAACGCGTTTAAGCTGCCTCCAACTCATTCCTAAAGAGCTCGATTCCTCCTCAACTGTTCTGCGCCACGTTTGCCTAGGGCGTCCCGCTATTCTGCCTGCCTGGGTGAGCGGATTCCACTGCATGGCGTATTTCGCAATGGAGTTGTCTTCGCGCCGTAGGGTGTGTCCAATCCATTGCCACTTTCTTCTTCGTATAGTAATGCTTATAGGTTCTTGGCCCGTTCTCAGATAAAGTTGTTCGTTAGAGATGCGGTTCGGCCAAAAAATCCTCAAGATGATTCTAAGCATTTGTTTACAAAGACGTTGGAGCGGAACAGTCGCAGCTTGGTTCTTAAGCTGATAACATTACTTCCCCAGATTTTAGATAGCATTCCGAACGCAGCTTTAGCCTTCCCGATTCTGCTGCACACATCCAGTTCGGTGCCACCGCGATTAGCCGAGAAGACACTTCCTAAATATATTGGAAGTACTCAGGGCTTTTGTTTTGGCTGTGTTTATTTTCAGCCCCACTTTGTTTGCCTCAGCTTCTAGATTTTGGGCCTGCAGATGAAGATCAATTATCCGATGTGAAAGTAGACAGCGTAATCTAGGTGTTTAAGGTAAGATGTCATAGTCCAATGAATTCCATAGTTGCCTTCCGTCAATGCTGCACGGAGTACATCGCTGATAACCACCAAAAACAATAGTGGTGACAGTATGCACCCTTGACGTACTCCACTTTGGACTTCAAAATCCTCCGACACCTTACCATTGTGCACGACGTGACACTTACCGCCCTCGTATGTAGTCTTGATGATAGCTATAAGTTTTTCTGAGATGCCTTTCCTGTGCAAGGCCAACCAGATAGCATCTCGATTCAATCTGTCGAAAGCTTTCTCAAAGTCGATAAACATTAAATGTAGCGGAGACCTATACTCAACGCATTGTTCGATTATGATCCGTAAGGTGTTTATGTGGTCGATACAGGAGGATCCAGCGCGAAAGCCTGCCTGTTCGACATCGAGAGTTGAATCTAAATGTTCTTTAATTCGTTCTAGAATTATTCTAGCTATTATTTTGGCTACAGCTGGAAGAACACATATACCTCTCCAGTTACCGCACTCCATCAAGTTACCCTTCTTTGGAAGTGTAATATTCATCCCCCTTTTCCACTCCTGTGAAAATTGTTCACTATCCCAAGCTCTCCGTATTAGGGGATGCAGCAAATCTGTCGATGCATTTGGCGCCGCTTGAAATAGCTCGGCAGCGATGCCATCAATACCCACCGCATTGTTCTTCTTGAGGGACTTGATTGCTGTTATTATCTCTGTTTTACTGGGAGGTGCGGTGCGAATACGGGAATTTGTTACTTCGAACTGCTCATTCGAATTCGAGATCATACCGCCATCGTCTATGTGATTTAGCACTGTAGCAAAATGTTCTCTCCATCTAGTGAGCTGATCCTTATCCAAAATCAGAAGGTTACCGTCTAGACTCTTCACTGGATGTTGTTTGGAGTTTCGACCACCGATGAGCTCCTTAGTGATGCTATAAACAGTCCTACTGTCGCACTTACTCGCTGCTTCTTCAGCCCTTGAGGCCAGTGAGTTGACATATTGACGTTTGTCACATCTCACGCTACGCTGCACTTCTTTCTTCTTCGCACGGTATTGGGTTTCAAGCTCTCTACTGCTGAGGCCGCTGCAATCCGAGCCTTGATTGCTGTACGCTCATCGATCCGTCTCCAGGTGTCTGTAGAAAGCCATGTGTGGTGTTTCTGCTTTTTACCGACATACGTGCGTGCCCCCGTCGCAAAAGCATTTTTCACAGCACTCCAGTCATCCATGTTCTCTATGCTGCTGATTGCTTCTGCTTCTAAGGCAAGATGGTCCCTGAACTGTTGGCGCACTTGGGGAACCTTGAGCCTGTCGATATTAAACCTGGTGATGTTAAGTAGGTTTGAGCGGTTGCTGTTGACGGATGCAGTACAAAGGCGTAAATGAGCTACCATAAGATGGTGATCTCGTTCTAGTCCGACGTCAGCTCCACGGCTAAGAATAGCGATAAGAATACTCTATGGCCACTGTCTCCTAAGGAAGCATGCTATGAGACCAAGATTCTCTAACACGGATGTTTATAGGTACTGCATGACCTACATATCTCAGAGGACATAACACATATATTCTACGCGTGTCAAGGCATTGCCAGGGCAAGGCTACAGCACCTTGGTAGATACATCTTCGATAACCTAGATGAGGTGAGGTGCTTAAACCACATCAAGGACCTTTTCAAATTCTGTAGGGAGATTAATTGTATGGGAAAATTTGTATAGGTCTTTTGCCGTGAAGGTTCCCTAGGGATCGCGATGAGCCCACATTGGTGCCTAGTGTTTTATGTTTTACCACATTACATCGCCTGCAAACAAATTATTTTCTTAAATTTGGTGTGTCATGCATGTCAGCCTATGTGTATATGAAATTTGGAACAAAGTGGTAAGAGCCGTTTCCGAGAAAATTCCAATTTTTCAATATCGACCTTCAGTACCTACAAAGTACCATTAATTTTGAGGTTAGAATAAATATTCGCATTTCTTCTCTCTATGTAAGCCCATATACAACAGATATAATGAACTGTGAAACCTATTTTTTCGAGTTTTGTAATACCAATTTTGACTAAAATGTCGAATTAACCTGCAATGTCGAGAAACCTACAAAAGCTAACTTTCGAAAACTCTTAGTAAGTTAATAAGTAAAGAATGTTATACGAATTCATGGCCATCAATTTGGTGCCATTTCATAGACTTTACTTAAGCTAATCAACATATAAAAATCGTTACACCCGCTTTCGAGAAAATCCAGTTTAATTTTATTTTTTGAATCGGCCATTGGTAAAGTACCTTCCAGTAATTTTGGAGTTAGAATGCAAATTCCGATTTTGCTACAAATTGTTATCATACAGAGTACATACTAAAAGGTTTTCCAATAGGGACGGGTAGAAGTGAAAATTGAATAAGACAAGTTGTGTGTGAGATATCAAGGATTTTTTTATTTTATTTGAAGGCATATCAATGACATTATGTGTGGCATATGACATCGCTCAAATGGCGGCCGCGGTTTCGTTGGATGGCGCACATCCGAGAGGTCTAATTTTCGATGACTCTGGCGCATAGATCAGGCTAAATTTGAGCGATGGCACGGGTTATGTTATCTTTGAGGGCACCGATCGTTTGCGGCTAATTTTCATAGACCTGCGACTTAAGGAAACCCTACAAGAAAAAGTCTAACAGGGTCAAATCGCACGATCTCGGTGGCCAGTGCACATCGCCTCTGCATGAGATAACCATGCCCTCAAATCGCTCCTGCAGAATATCCATTGTAGCATCAGCTGTGTGTCGGCTCGAAGCGCCGACCTGTTGAAACCACATGTTGTTCACATCCATATCATCCGATTTGGGCGAAAATAAATTGGTTATCATTGATTGATAGCGCTCGCCAAAAATGGACTTCGTGGCTGAAGATGATTTTTTTCCTGAAATTGGGGTCCGCTTCCAACTACTCCGGAATACAGTCAGCGAACACACGGCGCTGCCTATGGTCGTTTTTTGTACGGATGTAGGTCCAAGTCCCGACGCAAATTCGTCAAGTTGATGTCTGCCAAAAGCCGAGTTCTTGTGCACAGCGCGGAATTGGCTGCCTCAGGTTCTCCTGTACACTCTCACAAACAGCGACGATGTTTTTGGCAGATATTGCGTTTTGTTGATGTACGGGTGTTGGCTGATTGTTCACTGAACTGGTCGACTCAAATTTGACTACTAAACGTTGAATAGAAGACTTTGAAGGATGACCTTCTTTTTTTTTTTGGATTGCGCCAGGTATGTGTAATCTTCATAGATACTAATAGCCCGAGTGCTACTAGCACGCACGATTCGCAAACCTGAGTAATCGATGCCAGGAATACGCCTACGTACTAAACACACACCCTACACACTTCAACCACTCTCCCCGTGGGACTTCCGTTAGGTATTACTTCGCGGGGCTGGTTAGCAATTTATGATATGCTTCTGTGTCAGCATCTTCCGCTGCTTCAGCTGCTCTTCTTAGCTTTTCTATTCTCCGCAGCTCTTTTTGTAGAGTTGTTACGAAGGAACATATTGCCATCCAATTCTCTTCCGACTGTAACATATGGTCGAGGAGTAATGACGGACTTGGCAGAGTAATTCTCCATGCCGTGAAACGTGTGCAGTAGAACACTGCGTGCTCCGTATCTTCATCTTCACCTGGGCATTCCGGGCAGGATGGTGAGTTGTCGTGTCCAAATCGGTGTAGATATTTGCGGTAGCCACCGTGGCCAGACAGGAACTGCGTTAGATGCTTTCATGCTTTTCCATGCTTTCGACTTATCCAGTCTTGGATTGTCGGTATAAGTTTATATGTCCATCTGCCTTTTGTTGTATTAGCCCAACGAGCCTGCCACATAGCTGCTGACGCTGCCTTTTCTTCAATTTTTATCACCTTGATACCAATGGCATCGTGATGACTCAATGCTCTTCTGTTATACCATATATCCTCAGCATTTCATCTGCGAGAATATCGATGGGGACCATTCCAGCTATGACAAATGCAGCTTCGTCGGAGATGGTTTGAAAGCTGCTGATTGTCCGTAGCGCACAGAGTTTGTATGATGACGATAGTCTCCTTTTGGTCTCCTTCGTCCTCAGTGCCTCCGCCCAGACTGGGGCGGCATATAACAGAACTGAGGTGATAACTCTAGACAGTAGAATCCTTCTAGCGTATCCAGGTCCACCGATGTCAGGCATGATACGCGAGAGAGCTCCCTGCATTTGCGATGCTTTTTTGGTAACAAAATCAACATGCGTTTTAAACCGTAGCTTGTTGTCCAGCATTACTCCAAGGTATTTAACCGCCTCTTTCGACCTGATGGTTTGGTTACCAACCTGAAAGTTGGCAAATTCGACGGTTTTCCGGCTGGTTATAAGAACAGCTACTGTTTTATGGTCAGCTAGGTCTAGTCCTGCGGATATTAGCCAATCTTTTATCCGGGCAATTGCTTCATTTGTAGCTGATTCTACTGCATGAATCTGTTTAGCTACTGTCACGATTGCAATGTCGTCGGCGAATCCAATTATCGTTACTCCCCCAGGTAGCGTTAATCGTAGGACTCCGTCGTACATGATGTTCCACAATAGTGGCCCTGAAACCGATCCATGTGGAACTTCCGCAGTTACGTTTTAGTATTTTACCCCTTCATCGGTATTGTACCTCAGCTTCCTGTTGTTGAAGTAGTTCGTCACTATCCGCAGCAGGTAATATGGCGTATCCATCCTGGCAAGTGACCTTCTAATAAACGACCAGTCCGCAGAGTTAAATGCGTTTTTAACGTCCAGCGTTACTACTGCACAATACTCCTTTGTGCCATAGAGCCATCTTTTGAAGGATGACCATGTAAACCGTAAAATGGGCGCAACGCGCACATCGTTGCCACAACAGAACACCCATTTTGATAATAAAGTTTTATCATTTGCACGTCTTGCTCGACGCTGTAACTTGCCATGGTGATTTGTCTGAAAAACAAAAAGCAGCAAAATCAACAACAGATAAAACAAAATGGCCGCCATGAACTGTTGTAATGGACCATGGTATGGTTCATGTGTGGCAGCGTCGTCACGTAATGTTTGCACCTGGAATTTCTAAGGACAGAGAGTTTCCTAGGTTTCGTACGGTTGCTGTATAAGGCGCAGCATGCTACAATGGGAGGCGATGTCGCCACAATTGAGTCAAAACAAATGTTATGCTAAGACTAATTTTAATTAACAAATTATTGGGTATTTATACAATCTTTTCAACTTACAAATTATGCTTACTTTATCTTAATTCTAAACAACAATCATATGAATGAACCAATTACTATAGGAAACTACGTATGAAAGAAGAACATGAATAAACAATAGCATGCTGTATAATGGCACCGGTGACACAGTAATGCCGCTGGCCGATGTGCATGTCATTTGATGCTTGCAAAAGATGATTACAATTTATTGGACTAATTGTTTTGCATAAGTGTCTCGTGTCATTATTACATCACACTGTCAAAATCTATTCATCCCTATTGGAAAACCCTTAATATGGAATTTTGAATAGAATTTATTAAGGAAGACAACATTTTGCCCAGAGGCAGGGGACGAACTTGCAATATACAGCATGGAGCAGAGGAACTCCCCCTTTGGGATGCTAATATAACAAAAAACAAACAGGATATCAAAGAGATAACTTTATTTCTAAAAAATACACGTAATGCAGTTCTTAAATTAAGTTTTAAAAATACGTCACTCAAGTGGCGGTCTCCATTATCCATACACTGAGTAACCCTCTCTCGGCAGTTTTCCATTACGCGGCGAGTCATTTCAGGGGGATGTTAGCGATTTCCTGTGCTATGCATGTTGAATGCATTTTCAGCTCACGGTGAAGAATTCTGCAAACACTTCGATTTGCTAAGCTCAATGCCGCCGCGTGTTTGCGTGCAGAACGCCGTGGAGAAGCCCTGACAGCGGCCATATTTTCCGCTCCTGTTGAAGTTTTGTCAGGAACGGAATCACGCCGACCGAGTGCGAAGTGTATGCAAAAAGGACGCTGCATCGCAGTCGGCGACCCGCCATTTTTAATGAATTCTTCGACAACAAACGCACGGTGTACTCCCGTCCAAACCCCTATGGCAACTGAAAACCGCACGATTGCCGCTGTCTATCGCCACCTCCCGCATTTTGTTATCCCCACCCTAACCTTATCTACGTTCTCTTTGAATCGGGGAGTTCTTTCTGCCCCACCCTGAACATTATTAGTGGATGCCGTGGCGTAAGTGGTTAGTGTGTCGGATTACTACGCATGAGGTTCCAAGTTCGAATCCCAGAAAACACCAAAAAGTTTTTTCACGGTCCCACCTCTCGCGAGCGTCTGACAAACATCCGAGAGTATTGTTGTCACGAAAAAAAAGCTTCTCAAATCGCCGTTCGGATTCGGCATTAAACTGTAGGTCCCTTCCATTCGTGTGAAAAATATAACGCACACAACATGAGTGGTTGCGAGAAGCTAGGCCCTGGCACTTTAAAGAGCTGTTGCGCCAAATATTTGTATTTGAACATTATTATCTTTAGTCACCAACGCATAGAAACATAGGATAGCTCAGTTCGTCAAAGCGCGATTCGAGCTTCGGTCATCTAAGTAAATTCGTTAACGATGCCTTATGACCCAATCACAATGTGCCTAACCTTGCAAATGCAATTGTTCCGAAAAAAAGGGGATATTAACTAGTTTCCCCTTTTTTAAACCGCAAAAAGAATAGTGCTATGTTCTTAAGCTGTTTAAACTTATACAAAGCACGCTCGTAGCCTATGCATTGAGAGTACATAGCCACACATTCATTGTTTTTTGACAGTTTTGGCAACAAAAGCTTATGTATTATACATATATTGTACCTCTTCTATTACCTACCTCAGCTACAGTTACACTGTGCGATGTCATTCTATTTGTTTGCACAAATATAATAATAAAGTTTAGCTTTCTAAGACATCAATCTTGATGTCAGAAATTTTCACAAAAACGACACCTATTTGTCGTATAGTAAGCACAGGGTGGGGCAAAAGTAATGTCATAATTTGAATGTACCATAATTTTTGCAAATGGCGTCAAATGTCATTGTGCTTTGATATTTATGTTGTCTACAGATAGAGAATTAGTTGACAACAATCAATGGAGCGATACGCACCTGAAGAACGCGGAATTATTGTTACTGCTTATTTGACCAATTTCCGGTCTGTTATTTTAACGCAGAGTACATTTCGTTGTCGTTTTCCATGCGCGAACAATTAAGCGTTTGGTTGAGCGTTTCATGCAAACTGGGTCCATTAGAGATGTCGCAAGAAGTGGCCGGCCACGTATTGAACGTTCGACCGAGGATATCACTGTTGTGGCCGAAGACGTCCGAGAGAGTCCACAAACATTGACGAGACAACTTACTTACTTTATTAGGTGGCGCTACAGTTCGGGGTGAACCTGGGCCTCAACCAACAAGCCTCTCCATTTAGCTCGGTCTTTAGCTAGTTGCCTCCAGTTGCGCACTCCAAGTTGGTCGGGGTCCCCTTGAACTTGTGCGCGCCACCTGCGGCGATGATTCCCTCTACTGCGTCGTCCCTCGGGGTTAGATTCGAAGACTCCGCGGGCCGGAGCGTTGGTGTCCATTCGCTCTACATGTCCTAGCCATCTCAGACGTCCAATACGCAGTTTTTTTTTGACTAGGTCGATGTCGCTGTACAGCTCGAATAGTTCGTGATTGAATCTTCTCCTCCAAAACCCGTCAACGCAAACGGGACCGAAAATCTTACGAAGAATTTTTCACTCGAAGCGACCAAGGATATCTTCATCCTCTTTCAATAAAGTCCATGTTTCAGCGCCGTAAGGCAGGACTGGGATGATCAAGGTCTTATATAGAGTCTCCTTAGTTGTTCGAGATAGGGCTTTACTGTTGAATTGACTTATAAGCCCAAAAAAACAGCGATTGGCAAGAGTTATTCTTCGATTGATTTCTGCGCTGATATTGTTTGTAGAATTTATAGCAGAGCCAAGGTAGACAAAGTCCCTTACTACCTCGAAGTAATAGCTGCCCACGGTGACGTTTTGTCCAATTCGTCGGTGTTGGCTTTCCCTTCTTGTTGATAGCATATACTTGGTTTTGCCCTCGTTTATCGCTAAACCCATTTTGGCCGCTTCCGCCTCAATGCTTGCAAACGCACCGGTGACAGCCCGCTGAGTTCTTCCGATAATGTCTATATCGTCGGCGTATGCAAGCAGTTATACAGACTTGTAATAGATTGTGCCTCCGGTGTTGGCTTGTGAGTTCCGAACAATCCGTTCAAGTACAATATTGAAGAAGTCACATGACAGCGCGTCACCTTGTCTAAAGCCTTTTTTGACATCAAAGGTCTCAGTGAGGTCATTACCAACCTTGATGGAGCAGCGAGCGTTCTCCATCGTCAGCCTGCACAGACGGACAAGCTTGGCAGGGATGTCAAAACTAGACATGGCTCTATAAAGCTCTTCTCTATAGATGCTGTCATAGGCGGCCTTGAAATCGATAAAGAGGTGATGAGTATCGATTTGGAATTCTTAGGTTTTCTTCAGGATCTGCCGAAGTGTGAAGATTTGATCGATGGTGGACTTTCCTGGCCTGAAACCGCACTGATAGGGTCCAATCAGGCTGTTGATAAAAGGTTTCAGGCGTTCACACAATATCGCAGAAAAGATCTTGTATGCGATGTTGAGGAGACTGATGCCTCTATAATTGGCGCAGTTGAGGGGGTCTCCTTTCTTGTGGATCGGGCAAACAATGCTGAGATTCCATTCATCAGGCATACACTCGTCTGACCAAATATTAGAAATGAGTTGGTGTATGCACTCTACCAATTCATCCCCAGCTGCCTTGAAAAGTTCGGCCGATAAGCCGTCAGGTCCAGCAGCCTTGTTCGATTTTAGCTTGGATATTGCTATCCTCACTTCGTTTTGATCAGGTGGACGGAAATGCACAGACGAGACGACAATGCACAGAATTTGGCATCAGCAGACGTTCGTTGCGTCGAATTTTGGTGAAAGACCTGAAAATGTTTCCTTATAAAGTACAAACCGTTCACCAATCGCTGAAACGATGGAGATTTTGAATCCCCAATTTCCGGGCCGTTCGATCTCCCAGTTTGGCGACCAGATTTTCAGATCTGACAGCGCCAGACTTCTTTTTTTGGCACTTTTTGAAATCTCGCTTTTACCACAACAAACCACAAACCTTGCAAGTCTTTGAAGCGAACATTGAAAAAGAAATCACTAATTTGGATCCAGATGTTTTTCGAGCAACAATTCAAAATGCCATCATAAAACGAGCACAAATGTGCATTTCCTCAAGAGATGGTCATTTGACCGATACAATTTTTCAACTTAATGTCATCAATTTTACACCTTCAAATAAACTTTTCGTGAAAACAGAGCCCAATTTTGTCATTTCTAATAAAATGGCAGCCAATTCACATTATGACATTACTTTTGCCCCACCTTGTACAAATTGAAGTGAAAATACATTACTTGCTCTTTACGTGATAGATTTCCCCATGCTGCGTATTAAAAAATGCACCACTTAACTTTTTTCTTACTACCGACTGACCTTCAACTCAAACATGTTTTTTTATTCTTGAAAAGTGGCAGAACAAACCTTCACAGTTCAAAGAATTACAAGTACTTAAGGCCGATCCACAAAACAATTCAGTTCATCTCTGACATCTTCATTTCCAGCATTTGCATACTTTGACTAACTCATTTGCATATTAAATGCAATCCGCTAGTTCGCCCAATTAAAATTATTGCTTCACCTTGAAAGTCCCTTCTCGAAATCGTGTTCAAATCAAAACTTTAGTAATGGATTACAAATCGCACACACCGTGTCACATCATCAAATATTTACCTCTGGCGCTTTTGCCAAAACCCACTAGATAAATATTTAGCGTGAGCTATTTGGAAATCTCCATAATGATTGTGAGTGCTCTGCTCATATTTTTACAAATTTTTGCTGAAGGGAGCAACGGATATTAACGGGCCATTCGAGATCTTCCGACCCTGAATCTATACACTTCTTTCACCCACTTCGACTCTGTGCCGCTTTGAAGTGAACTGGATTTAAAGCCGTGCAGACCTATTTGAGCTCTGACAGAAGACTTCCTTTGCCAAATTGCTTAAGGCGGAAACCAAATACGCTGCCCTTTATCGCTTTAGTGCGCTATGGGAGCAGTTTTCTGTTTGCAGTTGTAAATGGCACTCGATACGTCTTTGAGTGGCGTAAATCAAAATTAATATGCGGTAATTAGCTATATTTGCTGTGTGGTCGTCTTGCGTCAAATTAAATTAATACTTGCGTTGGGGTTTGTTTAATGTTTTGGAGCCATCGTCGCCGGTCGGTGCTGCTACTCGTATTATCGTTGCACGTGGGCCTAAAGCGCGAGCGGTATAATTGTTATGAATGCTTGTGCATTCGAGACGAACTGACGAAATTTATTTGGCTTAACACGCTTGAGACTAATTTGTTTTGCTGCCACTGATGATAATGATTATGGTTGCGTTTGAAAGAAAAATGCTTTAATCTTTTCTCGGAGTTTTAATTCATAATGAAAGAAAAATTAGGCGCTGAATTATAAGCTTAGGTGTGCGGTTAATTTATGAGAAATGCTTAAATAATTTTTTGTTGGTTATTGGTCAAGGATTGCTTATTGCAGAAATAGATCAGTGTCAGGTTGACGTGTGAATTTAAATGTGGATACACCTAGAGAAAGAGATGTAACCTTTCTCGTGACCTTTGCCGATGTAATTGTGTAGATAATAAGATCAAAGTCTTTGAGCTTAGCAATTAGTTCAGTTGACAACTGAATAAGACCTGAATAAGGTGGATTTGATTCAATGCGTTTCATAATGTGGGAGCAATGTTTGTTATTGCTGAAGCTTATAGCATCTGCTTTTCGAGTCGTTTTTATCCTCTATCTGTTTTCATAATATTTAGGTCGAATATAGGATAATTACACATCTGTATATCTGTATGAAATCAATTTTAGGTCAATTGCATGTATTATAGTAGATTAACGAATGTATTTAGCTTGATAGAAATTCGAAATCTAAAATAAAATACATACATATATTATTTATATGTACATACAAGTAAGTTTATGTATAACGCCATTTGTGTGAAAATAGCTCAAGTGTTGATACATTCACTATCACATGACTTTAATATTTTTAGCCTCATGGTGATTAAACTCTAAACGCGGCAACAGTAATATATTCCTAAGCTTATGCAAATGAGATCAAATTGATAAAATTGATAAAAGAAACGTACTCCCGATAATGCAGAGTGTTTCGGAAATACGTGTATGAATAAATAAATATTTGTCGTAACAGCTCTTTAAGTGCCTGGGCCTAACTTCGCACAACCACTCGTGTTATATTTTTTCACACGAAGGGAAGGGACCTATAGCTTAGTAGTGTCGTATCCGAAGGACAATTTGTTTTGAAAAGCTTTCTCGTGACAACAATACTCTCGGACGTTTGTCAGACGTTCGCGAGAGGTGGGACCATGAAAAAACTTTTTGGTGTTTTCTGTGATTCGAACATGGAACCTCACGCGCAATGGTCCGACACACTAGCCACTGCGCCACGGCGCCCACTCACTTCCGGAAATATGGGTCAACACTTAAATCACATGTAGCAGAAATAGTTTTTACCAGTAGATAGGTTAGGTTAGGTTAGAGTGGTAGGCTGCAGAATGCAACCTCACTTAGGCCAGACCAAGCCCATTGTGGTACAACATTGATCTATCATCCCCAGGCAGAGCTACCCCTAGAACCAGTTAGAGCTTGTTATGAAGCGCTGGAAGCTGCCGATGCTGATATTAGCTAGCTCACCTAAGTTGTCGAAGAGGTAGGCTGCTAAGTATAGTCTTCTACGAGCGGAGAGAGCATGACACGTACAAAAAAGGTGTAGTATAGTTTCCTCCTCCTCCTCGTCCATGCAACTTCTACAAAAGACATTTGCTGCAATGCCCAGCCTGATTGCATATCTACCAATGATGCAGTGCACTGTAGTTGGGACGAGCGACCTTTTCAGTCCGATAAGGCTATTAGAGTTTCTGATCCAGCTTAGGCTAGATCTGTTTAGTAATGAGACAGAAGTGCCGCTGGCCCACCTGCGATTAGTCGCGCTAATGGTGTTGAGCTCAAGTAGCAGCTTCACTGTAGCGAGAGGCATGCCGAGATTTGCCTTGTTCGACGAGATCGGCTTGGCGAGTTCGTCGGCCGAGCAGTTTCCTGGAATGTCCCTGAGCCCCGGCACCCAAATTAAATGAATGTTGAACTGTTTGGCCATCTCGTTAAGAGACAAGCGACAGTTTAAGGCTGTTTTTGAGCTGAAGGTAACAGATTTTAGGAACTAGATCACAGCTTGACTGTCAGTAAGGATAGTAATATCCCATCTGGATAACACATTGTACTTCAGCCACTACAGGCCTCTTTTATTGCCATGATCTCCACGCTGCAGAAAGACACTGCAGTGATTAGGGAGGCGAAAAGAGAGGCTTATGTTTAATTCTTGGGAGAAGACACCTCCCCCCACTCCCGAATCTGTTTTGGATCAATCTGTGGAAAAGCAAATAGATCCCTCTTATGTCCCTACCCTCCCCTCTAATTCAAGTCTGAAGGGGATGTGGGTTTCGAAGTTTTTATCAAACAGAAGTTGAGGAAGTATTGTAGATGTGGGCGCCGTGGCGTAAGTGGTAAGTGTGTCGGATCACTACGCATGAGGTTCCAAGTTCGAATCCCAGAAAACACCAAAAAGTTTTTTCACGGTCCCACCTCTCGCGAGCGTCTGACAAACATCCGAGAGTATTGTTGTCACGAAAAAAAAGCTTCTCAAATCGCCGTTCGGAGTCGGCATTAAACTGTAGGTCCCTTCCATTCGTGTGAAAAATAGAACGCACACGACATGAGTGGTTGCGAGAAGCTAGGCCCTGGCACTTTAAAGAGCTGTTGCGCCAAATATTTGTATTTGTAAGTATTGTAGATAGTCGGTGTCTTGTGGAATGAATTCAAGAATAGAGAAGTGTCCTGTACCTAGACCGGAGCACTGGGAGATGGCCTTTATGCGGGTGGCCACTTGTTTGCTATAGAAATCTAGAGGACGCGGGTGCAGAAGAATGTCTAGAGCCGCTATTGGAGTAGTCCTTAGTGCTCCGCTGATGCACAGCAGGTCGTCCTCTGCACACGGCCAAGTGAGGTAAGGTGTACAGCTTTTTCCAAAACCGTCCACCAGACGATGACACCATACATAAGTATGGGTCTGATTATGGACCCAGTATGTAATACGTGGCTGTAGTCCCCATCTATTTCCTATTGCTTTCTTACAACTGTGCAAAGCTGTAGGGATTTTCTTCACTCGTTCTAGGATATTGGGTTTCCAGCTAAGTTTTTTGTCCAGGAGGAGACCCTTTGACTTTGTCTACAAGTGTCAGGCTAGCGCCGCATAGTTTTGGGGGTTGAAGTGCGGAATTTTATATCTCCTTGTTAAGAGGACTAGTTCTGTTTTGATGGGTTGACACCACGACCACATTCATAGTCCAGAGAGAGCGTTTTGTAAAAGATGCCTAGGCGTATTGAGGTGTTAACCAGAGACCGAGATGGCAACGTCGTCCTCATAAGGAACTACTTTACAGTCTTCCCCTTCCAATATTCAAAGCAGTTCGTTCACTGCTATAGGTTCCATAGAAAAGAAGAGAGCATCCCGCCTTGCGGAGTACCCTTATTTACGAGCCTTCGAACCATGGCGTTGCCCAGCTTGGAGTTGGCAACCCTGTTTGTCAGCAACTGGTTAACTAAAGCGCCAATCGACCTCGTAATACCAAGACTCGTGAGTGCCCGCATAATTGCTCTAGGTTTCGACATTGTTAAAGGCTCCCTCTATATCAAGAAATGCTACCAGAGTGTATTCTATACAATCGAAGGATTTTTCTATGATGCCCACCAGTGAGTGCAGGGACATTTCTCCCGATTTCCCTTTACACTACGCATACTGGGAGGTTGACAGCATACTATCAACATGTAGCTAAACTATGATAACTATTAGTACATATTTGGAGCACCTCGACCTTATTAAGATCTTTTGTGCTGTCCCCCTTAGAGACGCATTGCGTGAATTTGTGTCCTTGCTAAAATCAAGTTCAAGTAGAAAGCTTAGGATTCTTTAGGCTGAAGTGTAGCCTTTCTGAAAATATTTAATTTTGGTCCGAGCAATAGCAGTACATTCGCATAAGATATGTTCGGCAGATTCGGTGTCCTCAAGACAAAGCATGCATGTATCAGAATGACTGATACCTATTTTCTTGAGGTGGTATTTGAGAAGGCAATGACCCTTAAGGAAGTCAGATAAGATTTTGGGGCATTATGTTTGGTCATCTCTTTAGTTCTTTTGTTGAAGAAATTTTTAAATTTCTTAGCGTGTTTTAGGCTAGTTTGTGGATCCTAACGTTTTCTTTTCCATAGATATAGATATATAGTTGTTGAGAGCTGCAAGTGCACTGCAACCTTCAGCAGATCTCTACTGTGCCTCTTAAACTAAAGCTCTAGTCGATGATATACTCAGTCTAGAGCACTTCTTTCAGTCCAGCTGCAGAGTGGATCCAGCAAAGTTAGAACCATTTCGTCTGCCTTAATTAGAGTATATCATCCCAATACTTGGCCCATTTATTCTCTTCCTACTTCCTTAAGTTTTCCCTTATTTTGTGGTCCTATCCTACAAAAGGGTTCTGGTCCAAGGAACGGCGTGTCTGATCCGTTTATTGCTAGTTCATCAGCGGCTTCATTCCCCACCACTCCTATATGTCCTGGTACCCAGTAGGGAATTAGTTTATTTGCCTCTCCCAGTTTGTTGATCCTGGTGAGGCATTCCCATACCCCAGTTTAGATTTGAGCTCATGTGAGGCCTGTGCATATATAGCGGCTTGGATGTCTGACAGTATTGCGTTGCGATGTTCTGCCCGCGATAATTCCTGTCTAGGTTGAATTGCGCGCATCTTCCGATCGCGAGAATTTCTGCTTGAAATATATAATATTCCCAGCGATTCTGAATATCTGGTTCTGGATCCGTACACTCCTACCCCAGTGCCTGCCATCTACAGGCTCCGTCCATGTACCATTTAATTTTGTGTTTTTTTGAATTGGTACTTATCGGACTCCAATCTCTTTTGTTGCTCAGCTTTGATTCGAATTTTCTTTCAAAGCAGTATTTCTTGACTATATCCTCTCTGGACCAGTCCAGAAGCGGCACCGATTTGAATAGGGTTACTCGCTCTTTGTTTCCCTATGCTTTCTTTGTTAATTCTGAATATGGTCTCCTTGGCGATTCGCTCTGACACTATGTGTAGCGGAGGTATACCTACGATCACCTCTACTGCTGCTGCTGCTGCTGCTGGGACAGGTTCGCATGGCTCCTGTTATACATATTCAGGCTAATCTTTGCACCTTGCTCAGGGATATCCTCGTCGTTTCCCACTGATTTAGCTCAATCTTTATTTAGCTGGCAGGAAGGCAACACAAGGTTTCGGAGCAAATGAGCGAAAATTGGACACTAGATCTGGCTAATTAGTCAGCTGCTTCATTCCTAGTGATGCTCTTATGGCCACGGACCCAGGTAAGTGTGATTTTTTTTTGTATGCATTAAGCTTTAGGAGAGTTTGCAGACAAATCCAAACTTACTTAGACTGAAAGTTGTAGGATATGCGAACTTAGAGGGCTGCTTCTCTGTCTGAAAAAATGCTTACGAATATGTGAGGTCTGCGAAGGTTTCTTCTGACACATTCTCTGGCGCAAAGTTCAATAGCATGAACCTCAGCTTGAATGAAACGGTCTTTGAAAAAACATAAAATTGTATTTGTTCCAAATTAACAAAGAAATGGTCGATCAAATGATTTAAAAATATTCTACAAACAAAAAAAGTCTTGATACTCTTTTGTCCGATTGCTTATCATATTCGACTTATAACAGCTTTTATGATTTTTGCTACTATGAACTTCTTTGGCTATATGTTATCAGCTCTGGAGGTGTACCAACTGTCGCCAGTGGCTTTGAAACTAGTTCTAAACAATCTCATGTAAGGTGATTGTACAATGTATGTAGAGTGCAGGATAATGGCTTTATGTTACTATCCAGGGAATAACTAACGACACTCTCTGATATTCTATACCTTGCCTTTACAAAGAAGATCTCATGGACATAAAACCACGGACTAGATGTCACTTCATCGACATTGAGGGTGCTTTTGACAATGCGACTTTTGACTGCATGTGCGACTCTGCCAGACAACACGGGGTAGATGAAACATTAGTGCTGTGGATTAAAGCAATGCTAATGAATAGAACTTTGGTAGTGGATGCGGATTGTGGCCAATATGTTATGACAGGGGTAAACAGGGACTGTCCGCAAGGTGGCGTTCTGTCTCCATTGTTATGGTGCATGGTGGTCGACTCTCTGTTGAACACTCTATCTAAATAGTTCTAACGTCTACGCTCAGGCATATGCGGATGATGTCGCCGTACTTTCTGTCGGGCCATGCCTGGCACGGTCTGTGCTAACGCGCAGGCGGCGCTGGACATGATCGATGAATGGTGTACTAGGAGTGGGCTTTCGGTGAATCCTCTTAAAACTGAGGTTGTTCTTTTTACGAGAAGGAGGATTTTGGCCGGTCCGACTCAGCCAATACTAAAAGGTGTCACCATTCGCATTTCCAATGAAGCCAAATATCTGGGAGTGATTTTATTAGACTATTCCTCGCATATGCGTCGGTTGTTTGGTGGAAGGGGCTCTCGCGTAAATATGTGGTTGCTTTTTGTGCGAAACTCCAAAGAACGGCTTGTCTAGGTTGCTCAGGAGCTTTCCCGAGTACGCCTGGCTCTGCTCTAGACGCTTAGCTGAACTTACCACCCCTTGATACTTATATCATGGGTTGCACTATCAAAGCCATCCATTGTCTTAGGCGAGGCGGTTTTTGGTATACTCCACACTGGAACTTTGATGAACTTGCGCGACACTTATCTTACGACTCCTGTCTTATAGATATGCCGTCTGATGCAATGACACCAGAACTCCAGCTGATGCGCAAATTCAGAGTCGACTTTCCTTGTGTCCAGGACTGGCTTCGGTCAGAGTCTGAGCCGGGAATGGAATGTAGTCGTATTTTCACCAGTCAAGGGTCTGGCGCTGGGGTCTTCGTGGAAGTCGACAACATTAGACTTCACTTCTCGTTAGGCAAATATGCGTCTGTTTTCCAAGCGGAACTTATGCAATCCTAATGGCCATGAACTATGTTGCGAAGAACAGGTGGAAGGGACGTAGCATTTGTGTCTGTAGTGACAGTCAGGCTGCGCTTAAGGCCTTGCTTAACCCTTTAACCACTTCCAAAATAGTTCGTGAAACCAAAAACTCTTTGAACTCGCTCGCAAAGCTGAATTCTCTGTCTTTTATCTGGGTCCCAGGTCACACAGGGATCTTGGGGAACGAGATCTCCGATGAGATTGGTAGACAAGGCTCAGAGGAGGCTTTCTCAGGTCCCGAACCCGCGTTGGGTCTTCCAGCGTTCTCGGTTAGGACTTCCATTGACGATTGGGTCTCTCACGAGCACAATAGTGTGTGGCATGACTCTCCAGGTTGCAGGTTGACTAAACGCATGCTCCCGGACGTCTGTAAGAAATCAGCGGCATTCTTGCTGTCTCTCAGCAGAAAAGACTGTAGACAACTTATCGGCGTCTTGACAGGCCACTTCGCTTTTGCCAAGCACCTTAACGTGTTAGGCTTAAGTGACACTACAATTTGCGACGCTTGTGGAGAGAGCGACGACACCGCGGAACATTATCTCTGTGAGTGTCCGGCCTTTGCTCGTATCAGGTGGCAGATCTTCGGTGCGGATGTGGTGAGTGCTGGTACTGTAAGCTCCTCATTACTGAAGTGCTTGCTTGGCTTTCTTCGAAATGGGTAAATCAGGGTTTGCTCTCTGGCAGTACAATGGACCAGTTGTGTCTGAGTGCTCCAGTCGAGTGTTTCCTATCCCGACAAAAAAAAAAGATGTCACGGGAGCAAAAACAGAATTGATTCTATTCGCAAGCAAACATAAAATTCCAAGCATAACTCCTTTGAAAAATGTTACCCAGAACAATCTGAAATACGATCTAAAGTTGCGAGATGAAAGAAGAAATAAAAGGCGCGACTGTAATATTCAAAGTCTTAACACAATTTATTTTTGTAAATTCAATTGTCATATGATTTAAGGAAAGAAGTACAAAGGTTAACGAAAGACAAATTCTAAACAAGAAGCAATCTGACTGAGAATATAAACCCCATTAACAATTCAGCAACTTAACGAACATTTGATATTATTATAAAGCAAATTAACAAAGATTTTCAACAACTCCTGTAAAGCCCTCTTTCGTATTTCTCAATTCATTTTTTGTCCTCCTGTCTCATCATTATTACACTAACTTATGAGGCAAAAACTTAATGTATATACATATATCACCAAGCAACTAGTGTGTGGATCCTTGCCTACCTATCATGTCCTTAAAAACAAGTAAACAATGTAAAATTCTCAATAGTTTTCTTAAAAAAGGTAGTGCTTGAACTAGTGAAATGGGGTGGCAATGGTGTAGTGGTAACGTCGTCAATTGCCATGCTAATGGTTCGTGGCTCAAATTCTGACATCAGTAAGCATTTATTTATTTCTCACGAAATATATAAAGTCAGTCCGAACAATTGCGAAACCTTGTGTGAACCTTACTGCAAAGGCATAACACTGGCAGTAGCTTGGTCATATTGCTGGAAAAATTGTTCGCTCTGTTGGATGATTGATATACCTATGAACTTAGTGGTCGTGAAAAGAATTATGTGAATCAGAAGCAAAGACAATAAATAACAAATATCTCCCCAGTTATCTGGACGCCACCCTTAGAGTTTCTTTGAAGCATAAACAACCGAGCTTCAAACTACTAAACCAAATCTTTCTCTCTCTCTCTCTATCTGTCCTTTGCAACACCCGCACTATGTAAAAACATGTTAAGGGTATTCATAACCGCTTGAGTGCGCGAAAATTAAAAAAATAAAATAAAAATGGTATCGCCTACTTAAGTGCCCAATGCTAATCCAGTTTAATTTCTGTTCTGCCTCCAAACCAAGTTACTTAGCTCTTAGATTTTTCATTTTCGTTAATATGAAATATTTTTGCTTTGATATAACTTTTAAAACCCTTCATGTCGCTTGACAAATTTAACTTTTATAAACCTGAACCAGATTTGACTTAAAGGGTGGAAGGAGCTCTTTCTCTCACCTCTGTACTTCACCGAGGCAGTCGTCAAATTATGGTTTTAATCGGTATCTTCCAGCAGCCTACGTCCTATGGCCTTACAACCTAAAATGAAAGCAATTATCAGATTCGGTCATTCTTCCATCATTCGAACTCCCACTGATTCAAGCAAATCATTTAGTATGCAAAGACTGTCTCGTATCTTGATAAACTGCCAATTTGTTATAAATTATGCATTCCCACGCTCTAAGACTACTGGTAAAATGTAAAGCAGCAATCTAATAGTGATTCCAATTTTTGCCAATCAATTTTAACGACAAGCTTCGACTAGCAGGCGTGCGCTATTGCATAATTTTTAATCAATCACATCAATAGATTTATAACATTAAAAGCAACCCAAATTTTAAACAATTGAATTTCTTAAAAAAACAAAAATTATGAGCTTTGTGCTTTTGTTGGCCAAGCGGATCACGTATGCACCTCTGACATTGACATTTATTGAGAGTAGGCTGGGCTTTAAAAAATCACATTTCCTAAAGAGTTCCGCTGACATCGAGTACTTAGGCAATTGTTATGTATCTATTTGAATACTTCTTTTCGTGTTCGAAAAGGTCAAATGTCACATAAATCATGTTTCGAACATTAGGTGGCCTCTTCAATATTCCACATGTCATGGTACAAAGTCAGCAATAATGCATTACATCATTGAAAAGGATTCCGTGGGGGCAGTCATAAATTAAAAGTGAGAGGTATACTACGTATACATATTCGAACTGATTAGTAACAGTCTGTGAAGAACAATTAACAAACGGTAGGCGCGCAATCAATACTGAAAAATGGCACTGTCATGATTGAGAATATTCATTCGATATGTGATATAAAATAAATTTATTGTTTTTCTCCGAGTTGAGTTAGTCATTTGTTCGTTTTTAATTATCCCATTGACAGATGCCACTGAATGTAAGAATTGAAAACAAAATTCACGGGATTGTATACGGAGCGCTTAACTTTGGCGAGTCGACGTTGTCGTAGCAATTAGGTCCAAAAAGTGAAACATAAGTTTTGCTTTATCGCGAAAAATTAGAAAGGACTTTGTGTTTTCAAGTAATTAAATATTTTATTTGCTTCTTTATTTGGTGCTAATAAAATGATCAAAACTAAATGGACTGACTATCGTCACAGAGAAGGGCATTTCAAGGACTTGAATGGGTTTTTAATTAATTGTGTTTGCCAATTTTAAACAATTGCAGAAAAATGTTGAAATAAGTTAAGTAATTAGTTAAGATTCGCCTTTTTTAGGGACGCGCTGAACAAATGCTGTTTTTCTTTCCGAGTATAAAGAGTCCAGAAGAGTAAGATAGATGGAAAGTTTACGCAGTGGTTTTGCAAGCGTAGAAGAACACCTCTTCAGAATTATGCGTGGGACCATCTGGACCAGAGCATTTGTGAATGTTGGGATCTTTAAGCACTCTTGCTACTGTACGAGTACGTAAGTGGATTCATCCCATAGAATATTCGACACGCTCAAATAGAGGGGGCGGAAGACACAATCTGGTAGTGCTTGCAGCGAATTGAGCTGCGAGCAGATTGGCATTGTCTAATGAGCTGACAGCTGAAATGTCATTGTAAACGAACGTTGGGAGAAGAAGATGACACATCATTTGAGCATTTTAACTATGCTGACGATGTTTGCTTGCTTTCACATAAATAGGATAATAGATTTTTTTTTTTTAGATTTGATTTTATTTATGTCGCTTATAAAAACTACAATCGTGTATTTAAGATACAATCAATAAATGCATGGCATTGCCGTTTGCCTGATTGGCAATTAAAATTTACAAATTATTAAATAAAAGAGTTTTTTTTTTTTTTTTATATCTCTAGACGTTGATCTTTAAAAATGTTCATTCAATATTCTTTCTCGATAAGCAAGTGCTAATTTACAATATTGGAATAGTTTCTCAACGTTTAATTCATTAAGTAAGTCTATTACTGCTTCTTCCGCCAGAAAATCGCTTCCAAGGTTGTTTCTTCGAATCTCTCGGAGAATTGGACATTTGCCAACAAAATGGAGCACGTCTTCTCTTTCGACTAGATTGCAAATACTGCAGAGTAATGGTAAATCCTCCCTATGTGGGATGTAGTTCAATTTCAAGAGTTCTGCTCTTAGCTTTAGCATCATCGATATCTTCTCTACTTCATAAGCATCTTTAAAATAATTTCTCTCATTTAGGTGATGGTTCAGTCGGCTGTAGATGGATCGATGGACTGAACTCGTAGCTTCTCCTGTATACATAACCACAAATTTTGTATCAACTTTCGCGATGAGATCATAGAGTATCGGCTTCCAGTTCGCAGAGTTATCGACATCTGGATTTATTTCCATACCACAGCTATCTGCTAGATCCAACCATTCTGCATACCAGCTCCGCTTGGTATGTATTGCTCTTAGAGACGCTATTTTCGGCAGGCGGGAGTTGGGCATGTTCATAACTTTAATTACATAATCTATTTGCAGTTTCAGTGTCTCTATGAAGAGTGGGGACAGTCCTGTTTCCAACATAAGGATGTAATTAGGCGTGTTAGGTGGAAGACGAAATGCACGCTTAACATAGTACCTTAGTAGCTTTTCAACGGTATCGAAATACTTGCACCCCCAAGCTTGGGCCGCATAAAATAAAATAGATTCGGAGACTGCCTCAAATATTTTATACTTACTGCTCTTAGCTACGAATTTATTACCAAGACATCTACTCCATGCTGTATTTATGGCAGTTTTCGCCTGAGTTAACTTTAACTTAAGATGGTTATCCATACTAAGGTTTTTTGTTAGTAGCACCCCGAGGTATTTGTATTCAGTCACCACCTCCACTTCTGCACCATGAAATTTCCATTTTTCATTCAACCGCATTCTGCCTCCACCCTTCTTGAAAATCATAATTTTCGATTTATTCAAGTTAACTACAAGGCTACATAAACAACAGTATTCATATAAACGATTAATCATAAGCTGGAGAGATTCTGGTGAATTTGCAAGCAGAACTATGTCGTCAGCAAACATCAGTGCCTTTATGCATGATCCAGAAAAGTGTATACCTCCTGGCAAGCAATCGGTAAGATCGTCAATAAATAGCGCAAATAGGCAAGGGCTGAGCGCACATCCTTGTATGACTCCTGATTTTGCTTGGAACCACTCGGAATTCGCTTCTCCATCCCATACCGCTACCCGAGTATCTGCGTAAAGCTTTTCCAAAACTCTTCCAAATTTTCGCGACATTCCAATGTTATAAAGCTTGTAGAACAAAGCATTTCTATCCACGGTGTCAAAAGCTGCCTTGAAGTCTACGAAAAACGTATAGTATGTACGATTCTGCTATACTTCTCATGACGAATATATGGTCGATGGTAGAATACCCAGGCCTGAATCCGGCTTGGTACTCCTTTAGAAGGTTGTTGGTGTCAATCCATGCCATCAGCCGTCTTCGAAGGACTGCAGTAAATGCTTTATAAGTGCCATTCAAAAAGGAGATGCCTCGATAGTTTGCCGGGTCAGCTAGGCAGCCTTTTTTGTACAAAGGGTATATTAGAGCTTCTTTATATTGTTGCGGGATCATTTCTTGCTCCAACACGTTATTAAATAACATAACGAGCTTATCTATAAATAAATTGGTCCCATACTTATAGAATTCAACTGGTACCTTATCAGAACCTGGGGCCTTGCCGTCCTTCAGGTTATTGAGTCCTTTAATTACTTCTTCTCGGGTGATAGGTGCATCAAGTATATCGTTATCAAAACCAGGAGCGGCATACTGAAATGATACCCTTATTCTATTAGGATTCAGTAGATTTCTAAAGTATGTAAGAAGCATGTTCGGGCTCAAGTTTCTGCTGATAACTCCTTTTCTTCCATTGATTTGCCGTGCTAGGGCCCAAAACTGGACTGCGTTGCGGCACTGGGCCAGTCTTCGCGCTTCTGCTTCATAATACAGCTTCTTTTTTGTTCTGCATATAACCTTATACATGCTATTACTATTTATATATTTGTCTTTAAAGAAGTCACCACTGAACTGTCGGAATAACTTAAGCCATAGAAAGGACTGATGCCTCGCTCTTCATTATCAAACCAAGGTTAGATTGAAAGCGTCTTGTTACTCTTGCTAATTATGTAGCCTGGATATGAGTTCTTTATAATTTCATCCATACCATTAAAGTCTAACGCCGGTCGCGATTGCAAATGCCTATCCAACTGCATTCTGTACACAGAGGCCTTAGAAGCGCTCCATACCATCTTGGGTAGCGGCATTAGTGCTCGTGTGTGTTAAATAGGATAATAGATACACACTTAACGGTCCACAATTTGGAAGCTGAAGATGTGCTACTAAACTGGACTGCAAGTTGGGAAAGTTGACCGTAGCACTCAACTAGATGTGGGCAGCAGAATCGGGAAAAGAAAGCAACGTTCGGAATGCTTTCAAAAGTCTAGAAGAGCAATATTTTCAGCATAAGAACCAAAGTGCCTCTATTTTGCTCTAAAGTCCAATCTATGTATGAGTGTAATACTCTAAAGATGACTACCATTGTCACTCGTAAGCTGAATAGTGAATAGATATCTGCGCATTACCAAACAAACAGCTTTATCAAAAAATGTGTCTAGAACCTATAGAATTCATCATTTGGAAAAGAAAGTGACAATGACTGATGCAGAAAAGTTGAGAAAGATTCGGAGTTATATATAGCTATACAGAGCTGAAGCGCATTGCAACACTGCGTACAAAAAGACGTCCAGGCGTTTGTGACGCTCCGAACCTCGTGCATTTACAGGTTTTAAGTAAGTAAGTATGGTATCTATTGGTATACTGAGAATTATGAAATTTGGTAGGGCTTTATTATTGAGGCCCACTCAATCACACGCACTTTTACCAAAACTGTCCCCGAAACTAACAATTATTGTCACTTTTTGTATGAATAAACTACGTCTGACGTGTCTGAAGGATTAGTAATGTTTTTGCTGCCTCATAATTGGCCTTAGTATGAAAACTACCTTCGTCTCGGTCCGACGATTCAGCATACCTACTAATCAAGTGCAAGGCTGCTTTTGGTTACAACAATTTCCATTGTTTTTATATTGTACAAATTCTCAGCACTTACGCACACATATGTACATAGGATATTCAAAATCCGGCTTAATACTCTTTTGTGCAATCGAAATCTACTTTCATAAAAAAAAAAAATCGATGACAACTGATTAGTTCTTCTCTTCCTGTCGATGAAAACCCAAACAGATGCTAATCAGTCAACAAGTACTACCAGATTGCGCAGCATTAACTTTTGCTCTAAATCTATTGTTTCATTAGCTCACTTCCCATGCGATACATATATGTAGGTACAGACGTATGTTCATTCTTGGAAAAGTGGAGAATTCATTCGAGACTAATTTCCGAACAAAGGAGATCTATTGCAACGTGTATCTATTAAAATATACTTAGCCAACAAAATAAATAGCAACCAATTAACAATCCCAATGAATTTAGGTTTCTCATATGTATCTACTAAGCGTACTGACGTTCCCGGGCTTCTATAGGTATTTATGCAATTGTTTCGTCTTTGCTTTGTGTGTTTGTCTCATGTTTAACGTTCAACCAAATGCATTACATGCGAATGACGGCACGGTTTTGTAATCCCAAAACGCAAAGATGCACCAGCCAGTCGTCGCATCGCATACTATCATCAAAAAAACATCGCACACCTGATGCTTCTACACTGCTACTACTGTTTGCTACTGATGGTGATGAAGATGATACTATGGAATGCTCAAGCTGTTACAGCTAGAGACAGCGGGTACCATCCGCCACCGCACAAATCTATGCACTTTTGTTTCTTCTTTTTGGGTATCTCTGGTGGATTGGTTAATTTTGCTGGCAGTACTACGGAATATGTTACATTCACAACGAACACTAGAATATTGATATGATGCCTTTCGAAAAATCCACTCTAAGCAGAAAGACGCACTCAAGTGTGGTAGACGATCCACATTTTTGCAGTAGTAATGAAATATTTGAATTGGTGATAGTAAACAACCTTTACTCGAGGTTTCTGCAGCTCATCTATCACGATCAGAGCGCCGTGCTTAAGATGTATAAAAATGTATCTACAACATTCCCGAAAAAGTAAAATAAAAAAACTTTGAAGATGACCCACGCCAGTATTGTTGTCATTAGTAGCGCGTCGAAGCGTGTAACAACAACCACTTGTGTAGATACAAATTTCTAAGGTGAAAGTACGCCCCTTACGGTTAAGCGGTCTTTTAAGCTGGAGTTAGAGTGGATTCTGTCAATCGCTCATCTGTGGGTCATTCGTTAATGTCTTCACGGTGGTGGGATCATTAATTTAATTGTCGATTGTTGCATTTTAAGTCTTATATAACGTTGCTTGGAACTATAGGTAGGTGAACAATGTGTGCGTCAGTAGGTTGAGGATGACAATTCGTTTTAGTCCTCATGGCATACCCTACCTACCTTTGGTGGGGTGGTGGCATTGCATTCAGGCTGCTGTTTCAAGTAACTTTTACTTCTAATTTTTATAGAGAAATATGTAACTTGCCATGTGTTTTAAGTGCAATCGATCGACGAAGTTTGTTTGGTTAGATTGCTCCATTCTTTTTGATTACTCATCGATGTAATAGTATTAATGAATCTGTACCATATAGAGCTGTTGGGCAGTTGTTGCTTATGAAAGAAAGAGTTCAGCTTTGATGAATGGAAATATTTGAAGAAGGCTGTTTGTTATTGGAAAGAATCGTTATCTTGATGTGTACATGGTCTGAAATTTCATAAAGAGACCTGGTGTCTTTTGAGCTAACGATTTTAAATTGGGGTTTATTAGGTCGCATTAGGCCGCCGCATACTTTGATCTTATTTTTTTAAGTTTAGATTGGGTTAGATGTTAAAAAGGTTTTATTTAAGGTGATTAAATTCTCAGAGAATCGATACCATGCCCCATACGAATAACAGACAAGTGCAACAGGAAAGCACTTTCAATTGAAAACCTGTGAGTACAACATTCTTTGAAATAATATTTTTTTTTTTAATCTTCTCTTAGGAAATGCGGATCTTTAACGCTGAGATGGGAAGGAAACATGCTTAACCTTTGTGTCAATGCGAGTGTCGCACAACCATAAATGCATATCCGGGTATGCACGTATGGTTAGTGCTGTGTACGTATGAAAAACTTGTAATATAGTAGATGTTTATCAATATTTATATATTTAAAATTAATTGCAATTTGTTGAGTTTCCATTTTGGGGAAGTTACTGGAAAATTCAGCCAGGTGATTTTTGCACTTGAAAATGCGAATACATACCCAGATATGTCGTATTGACTTACTTACTTAGATGGCGCTACAGTCCGGGGTGGACCTGGGCCTCAACCAACAAACCTCTCCAGCTAGCACGATTACGAGCCAGCTGCCTCCAGTTGCGCACGCCAAGTTGGTTGAGGTCCCCCTCCACTTGCTTGCGCCACCTACCGCGAGGTCGTCCTCTACTGCGTCGTCCATCCGGGGTGGATTCGAAAGCTTTCTTAGCGGGAACGTTGGGCTCCATCCGCTCTAAATGACCCAGCCATCTTAGTCGCTGCATGTGAACTCTTCTGGCTAAGTCAATGTCCTTGTACAGGCCGTATAGTTCGGCATTGTACCTTCTCCTCCACTCACCTTTTATGCAGATGGGACCAAAGAACTTTTTTCTCGAAATAACCAAGGGCATCCTCATCCGGTGTTGTCAAAGCCCATGCCTCTGCGCCATACAGCAGGACTGGGATGATTAATGTCTTATATAGAGTTACCTTAGTAGCTCGAGATAGGGCTTTGCTACTCAATTACCGTTTTAGCCCATAGAAACAACGATTGACAAGAGTAATTCTTCGTGTGATCTCCCTACTGATGTCATCTACGGAGTTCACCATAGAGCCTAGGTAGACAAAATCCTTTACTACCTCAAAATTGTATCTGTCTATTGTGGCGTTCTGTCCAAGACGCCGATGTTGGGTGTCCTTTTTTGTAGACAGCATATATTTTGTTTTGCTTTCATTGACCGCTAGACCCATCTTTCTGCCTCGATCTTAATACTCGTAAATGCCCCATTGATGGCCCGCTGAGTTCTTCCGATTATGTCAATGTCATCGGCATAAGCGAGTAGTTGTACAGACTTGTAAAAGATTGTACCTCCGGTGTTGGCTTGTGAGTTACGTACAATTCTCTCAAGTACTATGTTAAAGAGATCGCATGATAGCGCGTCACCTTGTCTAAGACCTTTCCCGACATCGAACGGTTCGGTGATGTTATTACCGACTTTGATGGAGCAGCGAGAGTTCTCCATCCTCATTCTACAAAAACGGACGAGCTAGAAAACTAGACATGGCTCTGTATAATTCGTCTCTATACACGCTAACATAGGCAACTTTGAAATCGATGAAGAGGTGGTGCGTATTGATTTTACATTCATAGGTTTTTTCCAAGATCTGCCGTAGTGTGAATATTTGGTCAATGGTGGACTTTCCCGGCCTGAAACCGCACTGATAAGGACCTATCAGGTTGTTGACGATCGGTTTTAGGCGTTCACATAATACGGCAGACAGGATCTTATATGCGATATTGAGGAGACTTATACCTCTGTAGTTGGCGCAGTTCAGAGGGTCTCCTTTCTTCAGGATCGGGCAAACGATGCTGAGGTTCCATTCATCGGGCATACTTTCGTCCAACCAGATTTTACAGATGAGCTGGTGCATGCTCCTTACCAACTCATCCCCTCCTGCCTTGAAAAGTTCAGCGGCAAGGCCGTCGGCTCCAGCAGCTTTGTTGGATTTGAGTTTAGATATCGCTATCCTCACTTCATTCTGATCGGGTTGACGGGAATCTTGACTGCCATCGTCACTGTTGAATGGAATATTGCCTGACAGCGGAATATTGATCATCATCGCCGTTTAACAGTCTGCAGAAGTGTTCCTTCCATATCCTCAGCACCGACTGCGATTCTACTACTATATTGCCGTTTTCGTCCCTGCAGGCTTCTGTACTGGCTTTGAAACCCTGGCATGTTCTTTTTACCTTTTGGTAAAATTTTCCAACATTATTCCTGCAATAAAGTCTCTCAATCTCCTCGATCGAGCGCTTCTCATGCTCCTTTTTCTGATGTCGATGTTCCTCTTTTCTCCTGCGCACGTAGAGTTCGTAAGCAGCTCTAGTCCTTCTATGCAGCGCCGCTTTGTACGCCCCATGTTTTCCTGCATGTGCTTGCCGGCATTCCTCTTCAAACCAGGGGTTTCGTTGTTGTGGGCGAGAGAAACCCATCTCTAATGGCTTGTTGGCAACGCTGCCACTGGTCTTCCGCATTTGCTGCTGGCGGCATAGGACTTAGATTGAGATTAGAAGAAACACGATCGGCAAAGGTTCTGGCGGTCTCTTGCGATTGTAGCCGCCCGACGTCAAATTTCCTCACAGCATTTCGTTGATTTCGCTCCATTGTGGATATCCGCATCCGTACCTTGGGTACAACTAGGTAGTGATCCGAGTCCACGTTGACTCCTCGGAAAGTTCGGACACCCAGAATACTGGAAGAGTGCCTTGCGTCGATCGCAATGTGATCGATTTGGTTGACAGTTTTTCGATCAAAGGAGAGCCATGTTCCTTTGTGAATGTCGAGACGTGGGAACCGCATACTAGCTACGCTGCAAAGTCGATTAGCCTGAGTCCGTTGTCGGATGTCGTGCAGGCTGTGCTTTCCGAACACGCTACTAAAGACTTCCTCTCTTCCTAGCTTTGCATTAAAATCACCTAGGATAATTTTAACGTCGTGCCTAGGGCATTACTCATACGTCTTGTCCAAGAGCTGGTAGAAGTCATCCGTTGTCGCGTCGTCCTTCTCCTCGTGAGGGGCGTGAACGCATATTAGGCTAATGTTGGCAAATTTAGCCTTGATACGGATAGTCATGAGGCGCTCGTTCACATGCCGGAAACTCAAGACTTCTTGCCTAAGTCTGCCTCCAATGACAAATCCGCACCCGAATAGACGCTGTCTTTTTTGTCTGTAGCAATCGCCGTAGTAGATGTCGCAGTTTTTCATACTCCTTTTGCCCGGCCCATCCCATCGCACTTCTTGGATGGCGGTAATGTCTGCTTTGAGATACTCTAGGGCCTCCGCCTTACGTAGATCACTGAACGTTTTAATTTTTTCAACGCTTAGCATCGCTTCATCGCGTCATTTGGTGGTGGTAGTGGGGGATATCCGGCATAATAAGTACATATTGTAAGTACATATTGAACGCGTCCGGATTCCAAGGAGCTAGCTAGGGATATCTAGATGTTAGGCAATTTTTAATGAGCAAGTGTATCAGTCCACCAATCAGAAAAAAGTTACCTGTATAGGGCGAATCTGAAGTACAATCTTCACTCTTACAAAATTTGCCTTAAAAATCGCATTTTGTCTCTAGTCATATGGGTAGTTGCTGCATCTTGCTCCAGACCTATCCTATCGATATCGAACGCTCAATCACTGTAAAGGTGCTGTCATCACCATTTTCGAAACATTTTCGGGTAAACGTTCCTGTCGCACATATTAACCATTTTTCAGCTCACGTACTAAACGTGTTCATTCGGATCGCAATATTTCACTAACAGATCCTTGTTACTTAAAACGTTTTTTTTTTTTTATAATTTGCGCGCACTCAAAAGGTTATGAATACCTTTAACATGTTTACACACAGTGCGGACGTTGGAAAGGATAGAGCGAGAGAGAAAGATTTTTGGTGTAGTGGTTCATGAAGCTCTGTTGTTTATGCTTCAGCTATTCTCCGGGGGTGGCGTCCAGATAACTGGGGAGATTTTTGTTATTATTGTCATTGCTTCTGATTCACAGTACTTTTTTCCCGATAATCGATGTCAAGGGCAAATCATCATCAACAGAGCGAACAATTTTTCCAGCCACATGACCAAGCTACTGCCAGTGTTATGACTTCGCAGTAGTGTTCACAGAAGCTTTTGCAAATGATCGGACTGACTTTTTATATTTCATGAGAAATAAATAAATGCTTGCTGACATCAATATTTGAACCATGAACCATTAGCGTGGCAATTAACGACGTTACCACTATACCATTGCCACCCCCTACCACGTTGAACCAAATGATGGATGTGCACCTTCGACGTAGGAGTAACAGATCGTTGATTTTATAAACAAAATTTTATTAGTTTTACGCATTGTTTCATTGTAATCTTTTCAATTACTGTGGAGAAGAAAAGTTAAGGGCAGCAAATCTAGTTCTTTAAATAAAAATCTACTCGTCGGCAACCTTGAACCAGCTCCAATTACAGGGTGTACACATATTTTTAATTTTACCACTCAATCAAAGTGTGTAATCTCATATGTATATCTACATATGCATGTATCTAAATGCTTATATCTCTTCGAACGTTCATCTAATAAAGTTGATTGCAATATTTCTTCTTACTTTTAGCCTCAACAATTACATCATCGTCGGCGACCAATTTGTCATCAGCCTTCCTGTCACCACAAAGACGTGATATTCTAAATTGCAGTTGTCATATAGCTCCTTTCCCTTTTTGCACTACTACTGGTGATGACAATTACGGATCTAAAAACTCTTAGCTTAGTCATTGGCTATAAAAATTGAGGATTAATAGCAAATATTGTGTTGTAATCAATCAAATCGCGTGTTGAAATGTATGTCACCGTTGTGCAGAATCACGAATGAAAGGTTCGATTATCTCTTACATGCACTAAAGACCTACAAACGATTAAAAGTTATACAATGCACCAATAACAGCATTCATTTAGCCAAAAAATTAAACAAACTTAAAACTAAATTACCGATCATAATGTCTGACTGATCACTTTTCATTAAATTTTAGCTAATAATACCGAAATTGAATCTACATGACAACCATTCTCATGCATGACTAAAAATTAAAGATGTGCATCATGATCATTAATTTTTAATTTACAGATTACCAGTAGAATAGATTAACAGCTTTAAATTGACAAAGATGAATGGTGATGCTTTATTTGATAGTGATCGCACGACGACGACGACGACGGAGGAAATTAAACGAAGCACACTTTTGATGATAAATGATATTTTTAACGATTATGTTTAACCGAAGTATTTAATTCATTTGGCGTTAAATGAAAAGCGACGTATTACATAGTTATTCTCGTATATCCGTTGGAGGTGTCGTAGAGCATACAAAGTAGGGATTAGAACTTTATCAAATACAAATGGATATTATTTTGTCGCCAGTACAAAAGTATGAATGTAAATATTTTAAGACAAGGCAGAAATTAAAAAAAAAAAAACATTATAACAAAGGGGACTTTCATAAATGCATGATTGCGTTAGTCTTTCGTAAATGCAAATTAAATTGTCAGGTATTCATAAATATATTTACATTTATGTATTATAGATACAAATATTTTGCGTTACACGGTCAACGTTCAACTGCATATGTAGTAGTTTTACTACATTTTCTAATAAAGGGTCTTTCAATAGCCACGCCAGAACTTTGACAGCCGATTATATGGAGGGACGTTCTTAAGTTTGCTGATTGAATAGGTCATTAGTGGGGACAGTCTACTGAAAAGTAACGAGTTCAGTGACTCTTAGTATAGATAGCAAGTTATATTTTAATTGAGCCATTATTTTTTTAACTTTCGTTGACCAAGCAACTCAATAGGGGAGAAAGTGTAGAATATAGAGAAAATCGAGTACCGCGCTGTTATAAAGTTCCTCACCAAACAAGGAAAGTTGGCTCAAACCATAATGGAAGAGATGGCATCCGTTTACGGGGCGGGGACACCCGGGTAAAACCATAATTTTCAAGTGGCACATTCTTTTTTAACAAGGAAGGGACTCACTTGGAGACGACCCACGGCGAGGACGGCCGATCGAGGTTACCACTCCGGATATTGTTCAAAAAGTCGAAAAAATAATATTGGAAGATGCATCTTCATAACCGGAGAATACTATGCTTCAATCATAGAGCAGTTGGAAGAAGCCATCAAAGAAAAAAGAAGGGGGAAATTAATCAAAAGTGTCCTCCTTCTTCATGACAACGCGCCTGTTCACAAGAGTCGTGTTGTGTTGGCTGCCCTGAATAAGGTGGGTTTCGATATTTTGGATCACCCACCCTACAGCCCTTACCTGGAGCCCAGCGATGATTGTATTTTCCCAAAATTGAAAAGAGAACATCGTGGGAAGAAGTTTTCAAGCGATGAAGCAGTGAAGGACGCAGTTTCGCCTTACTTTTCCGACAAAGACAAAATCGCTCTTTTAGCCTTTTTTTTAAGAAACCTGGAGTCGAAAACTGTCAAAACCTTATGTCCCATTTGTGGTTATCATTTATTTTGCACACCACGGAAATAATAGACTAGTTTTTTTTTTTTGGCTTGAATTATGTTTAAATGTTTGTTTTAAATGTTAAGACTAACAATGCAAACATCAAAATTGAGTTCAGTGCGAAAAAAAATGCACATTGGCAAAATGTCCGCATGACAGCTCCAATGCGTTTTTCGGGAAATAGAAAACAGGTCTTTTTTGACACATGCGAGAGTTGTCAAAAAACCGGTGTAGACCCTGCGGCGAATTTAAAAAAAAAGAAAAAAACACCTATTGCTGTCATTCTGTGACGATTGTATTCTGTCATTACTGAAAACCTACGTTTCAACGCATTTGAAAATCTATTCTATAGGTATATACATATAGTAAAAAGGTAACAAGGGTTGGGAATGGGTAGGTACATCATCACATCAGGTACTACATCACACACGCACATGTTAATAAAACGTTGGCGTTTTATACCTTGGGATATTGGTTCTTATCTTCAATATTATTAAGATATTAAAACAAATAAGCACATAGATTAAAAAAGCAGACAAACCCAGGCATTATAAAACTATACATTCGAAAAGTTTGAGAACTACTGAATTTTTTGCATACTTTTGGGTGCGGTATAAAAAAAATGAACACATTAATTTCCTGCTGGTTGAGGCCCAGACCCACCCCGAACTGTAACCCCTTCTAAGTAAGTAAGTGGGCGCCGTGGCGTAAGTGGTTAGTGTGTCGGATCACTACGCATGAGGTTCCAAGTTCGAATACCAGAAAATACCAAAAAGTTTTTTTCACGGACCCACCTCGCGAGCGTCTGACAAACATCCGAGAGTATTGTTGTCAAGAAAAAGCTTCTCAAATCGCCGTTCGGAGTCGGCATTAAAAACTGTAGGTCCCTTCCATTCGTGTGAAAAATATAACGCACACAACATGAGTGGTTGCGAGAAGCTAGGCCCTGGCACTTTAAAGAGCTGTTGCGCCAAATATTTGTATTTGTTTGTAAGTAAGTAATTTATTTCATTGCCTACCTATAGGCTCACATTTATAGCTATGGTATGTACACGTGCATTTTTTTTTTTAATCCTTTTGCTAGCTAGATACATATGTATATATGCGGCGATTAAAGTTATGCTTACTTACTTACATAGGTGGCGCTACAGTTCGGAGTGAACCTGGGCCTCAACCAACAAGCTTCTCCATTTAGCTCGGTCTTTAGCTAATTGCCTCCAGTTGCGCACTCCAAGTTGGTCGAGGACCCCTTGAACTTGTGCGCGCCACCTACGGCGAGGAGGTCCTTTACTGCGTCGTCCCTCGGGGTTAGATTCGAAGACTCTGCGGGCCGGAGCGTTGGTGTCTATTCACTCTACATGTCCTAGCCATCTCAGACGTCCAATACGCAGTTTTTTGACTAGGTTGATGCCACTGTACAGCTCGTATAGTTCGCGATTGAATCTTCTCCTCCAAAACCCGTCAACGCAAACGGGACCGAAAATCTTACGAAGAATTTTTCTCTCGAAGCGACCAAGGATATCTTCATCCTCTTTTAATAAAGTCCATGTTTCAGTGCCGTCTTAATTGTTCGAGATAGGGCTTTACTGTTGAATTGCCTTATAAGCCCAAAAAAACAGCGATTGGCAAGAGTTATTCTTCGATTGATTTTTGCGCTGATCTCGTTTTTCGAGTTTATAGCAGAGCCAAGGTAGACAAGGTCCCTTACTACCTTGAAGTTATAGCTGCCTACTGTGACGTTCTGTCCAATTCGTCGGTGTTGGTTTTCCCTTCTTGTTGACAGCATATACTTGGTTTTGCCCTCGTTTATCGCTAAACCCATTTTGGCCGCTTCCGCTTCAATGTTTGCAAACGCATTAGTGATTGCCCGCCGAGTTTTTCCAATTATGTCAATATCGTCGACGTATGCAAATAGTTGTACAGACTTGTGACAGATTGTGCCTCCGGTGTTGGCTTGTGAGTTCCGCACAATCCGTTCAAGTACAATATTAAAGAAGTCACATGACAGCGCGTCACCTTGTCTAAAATCTTTTTTAACGTCAACGTTCTTGGTGAGGTCATTACCGACCTTGATGGAGGAGCGAGCGTTTGATAGGGATGTCAAAACCAAACATGGCTCTATATAGCTCTTCTCTATAGATGCTGTCATAGGCAGCCTTGAAATCGATAAAGAGATGGTGAGTATCGATTTTGACTTCTTGGGTTTTCTCCAGGATCTGCTGAAGTGTGAAGATTTGATCGATGGTGGAACCTCACTGATAGGGTCTAATCAGGCTGTTAATAAAAGGTTTCATTCGTTCACACAATATCGCAGAAAAGATCTTGTATGCGATGTTGAGGAGACTGATGCCTCTATAATTGGCGCAGTTGAGGGGGTCTCCTTTCTTGTGGATCGGGAAAACGATGCTGAGATTCCATTCGTCAGGCATGCACTCGTCAGACCAAATCTTAAAGATGAGTTGGTGTATGCACTTTACCAATTCATCACCAGCTGCCTTGAAAAGTTCGGACGGTAAGCCGTCAGGTCCAGCAACCTTTTTGGATTTTAGCTTGGATATTGCTATCCTCACTTCGTTTTGGTCAGATGGACGGAAATTTTGACTATCGTCGTCTATGTTGAATGGTTCATTCTACCTGACAACGGAATGTTGGTCCTTGTCGCCGTTATACAGTCTTCCATTTTCATCTCTACAGGTTTCTGTACGGGTATTACTTCTCTGACACGTTCTTTTTACCTTTTGGTAAGACTTCCGTACATTGTTCCTGGAGTATAAACTCTCGATATTCTCGAACGCGCGTTTCTCTTGCTCTTTCTTCTTCTTTTGGAGAAGGCGATGTTCTTCGGGTCTCTTTTGCTCGTAGGGCTCACAAGCAGCTTTCGTCTTCCTTTGCAGCGCCGCGTTTTGCTGCATGCACTCGCCGGCATTCTTCGTCAAACCAGGGGTTTCGCGGTGGTGGGCGAGCGAGACCCATGATCATTGGACCGCCATATCTGCTTATGAATATCGAGATGAGGAAACCATGTGCTTGCTATGGTGACATTTTGTTCCACAGCGAAATCAATTAGCCTTAGTCCGTTATCAGACGTGGTGTCGTGTAGGCTATACTAACCGACTGCCCTACCGAAGACGTCATCCTTTCCTATTATAGTAAGTTATGCTGGTGTAAGTCATTTCTCAAAAATATTGGTGCAAGTTCAGAAATGAATACTACACATGCCAAACAGTTGCATGCAAATGTGAAGTAAATTAAAATGTTACTACTTCAACAACAGATGGTAGCACAAACGTGATAGATAAAGGAAAAGCTGATATGAATTGTTGAAAGTTACAGAGCGGTGCAAATCTTAAGTTGTTAAGTTAAATATGACTTACACCACTAACTTTAACCGCCTCACAGTGGTCAGAAAAGTCGATCTAAGTGGACAAAATTCCAAAAATGTTGGGTTCCGAAATTAATTAAAAATCTCACATAGCCAATGCATCATGGCTTAGAACATTTTTAACGTCCTTGGTAAAATAACAGCGCTACGCGAGTTCCAAGTGACAACTTTGGTAGACCTGAGAACGAAGAAAAATGTAAACAAAACTTAGCTGTCAAAGTAAGTGAAGTGATTAAATTTAAATTATAAAATGGAGGTTTTTACTGAAGGTTAGTGTTTTATATAATTGAAACAACATTTTGAAAATTATTTAGTTACTATTCGTTGAGAAATATCTTAATTAGCTCTTTGATATTTAAAAAACCAAAAGAAAAGTTTTCAGTTTGGTAGAGCGTCAGTGTGATCGTCCAGTGTTGTCCATTGAAGTTTAATGTTTTTGTTTAGCTTGGCTTGTAAGCTAATCGACTACGAAAGATCTTTTGCTTTTTTCTGCGGATGACAAAGTTATTACGTTTTTTTTCAGACAGTAGGCGGATTTCCAAAGAGAACTATTTGATATTTTTTTAAAAAATACTTTAGAGTCAGCATCGATCACAGGGTTGAATCCTGAGCTTCTATCGGCTTTTTCGAGAAATTTGCACACGATTTCCAGTGATTTTGCAATTGATGTTGAGAAGTTTAGAAGCTTCTGTACAAAAACTGCAGAGTTATTTGTAAAACGTTACCCATGGTTTTACATGCCTGTGACTGTGCACCAAATACTAATTAACGGGCCTGACGTTGTGCAAAACCCAATAGTTCTGATTGGGCAATTAACGGAGGAAGCACAAGAAGCCAGAAATAAAGATTGTAAATATCGTCGAGAGCACAATACTCGCAAAATAAGAAGGGTAAGTACCATGCAAGATTTGTTGCATATGCTGTTTATTTCGTCAGATCCTGTGGTGGGCTTTTATCGAGAAACACCCAGAAAGAAGGTGTCTGCTTTATTTTCAGATGTGGCAGACTTGCTTTTAATTCCTGAAGATACGCTTGTTCAGGAAAACGAAGATGAAAACGAGGATGAAGATAATGATTCTGAGGATGATTGCTCGGGGTTAAGCATTGTATCTAGTTCAGACTAAAAATGTTATATCTTTTTTTGTTGAATAATTATAATCCTAGATCTTTTTTTTTTCCTTACTGAATAAAAACATTACTTTATTACTCAAACTAAATTGAAAATACAATTTTTCGTGAAAATTAAGTTTTTAGTGTATTATATTTTCTCTCCCTTTTGTTCAAAAACAAGCCTTATAATTGGATACTTTCTGTTTGCCTATTTAATCTTCAATAAGTACCCCTCAGCAAGTGATTTAGAATCAGAAAATAGTTTTTGCCCAGGTAGAATGCTGTTTTCTACCACTGTGCGCCTCACGTAAATTTATTGTGGACCACGCAGACAAAGTTACGGGTATCTGCTAGTTTACTATAAAAATTGGAGTTCTATAATTTATTATCTTCAAGAACGAAGCCCTTTTTTGGCTATAGGCTTCGTAAATAATCAAAATTTTCGAATCTGGGACGATGCCAATTCACAACAGTTCCACAAGCATTCGTTGGCGATGTCTTCCAATATGAGAGAGGCTAGAAATGACATATGGTGACCAATTTTTTTTTTTTGCTTGAACTCGATGATATGGACCTCCTCATTTCAACTGTAGAAATAAGAAGGAGGAAGCGGCGTTAATCCACCTTCAGTGTAATTATCCTGCGCTATCTGCATTTAGAAAGAAAACCTTAAGCGAATTCTTCTTTAAAGACCTAGATGATCTGTTGAATCTTGATATCTGCAGTTTATGTAATAGATAATCACAAAGGGTAGAGTTTAACAAATACAATCTCCTATTCGAGATTATACAATACATCTACGGTTACGAGGACCAATGGTATCAGTGGTATCACAATGGACATTATCTTTGGTCCAAGTTTTATGCATGAAGAGGGTAATGCGAATGTGACAAGTTACGTGAGGGTTGATTTTGTTTTTTTTTTTTTTTGGACTTTTTTTGACATTGGTTACTGTACTCGTATGATACATGAGAACTACGCAGTGTGAAAGTATCTCACTGAAAGCGAAAAAGTATCAAAACGTATCATAAGCTAAGTTTTATATATAAAGCAAATGATTGAATCGATTTAATAAACATGGTTCGGCATGGGCTTTATATTGGCTTCTAATTTTCATAACTTTGCAATAATCAAATGGAGAAAAGTGGGAGTTAAATGATTTTGCCGGGCCTGTTAATAGTCATCGATTCCTATTCTAAATGGGTTGAAGTCTACAAAACGAAAAATGCAAATTCCCAATTTGTGGTGAATAAGTTGCGAGAAATTTTCTGTCGATTTGGTTTGGTGGACGTTGTCGTTACTGATAACGGCCCACAATTCACTTCGGAACAATTTAAAAGTATTTTGGTTATCATATGGTTAAACATGTTCTGACAGCACCTGGACATCCCGAATCCAACGGCCAGGCTGAAAACTTTGTAAAAACGTTAAAAAAGTCAGTTTATGCTAGTTTAAAAGATAACTATTCGGATGATTTGGATAGCATTATTAACCAATTATTATTCGATTATCGTAGTACGAAACATGGTTCAACTAATGAAATACCCGCGAAATTGTTGATTGGACGCGAATTAAAAACGAGATTTAGTTTGTTAAAACCGCCGATTACCAAAGATACTATACAAAGTAATCAATTATCTGGTACAAGGAATCATAAAGGCAAACGAAATGTTAAGTTTAAAATAAATCAAAAGGTTTATATTCGCGACTACACTGATCCTAACAATGCTAGTTGGGCAAAAGCAAAAATAAAAAAAGGAGCTTGGCCCGCGTAATTTTAGTTGTGTCATTGCTCATAATAATAGATCTATCAAACCCTGTTTTCGGACCATAACCTCTCTGATAAAAAAAGAAGAAGAAGAAGAAGAATAGATCTATCAAACGACATATCAACCAAATACGTGGCCAGTGGGATGAACCAAATCCATCGGATGATAGCGATAGTCGCGATCGAGATGGGAGCGGACAATTGGTTACTCAAGAGGAACATGTTGATCTCCATGTTGTTGAGTGATTGAAAATGATGCTAATTTATCAAATGTTGCGGCTGATAATGAAAATGAGCCCTCATTTACTCGTAGTACAGCCGATGATAAGTTTCCATTCACGAAGTGGCTTTGACCTCGTAAACCAATTAATTATGCTGAATAATTGCATTGTAAATGTTGCAATTGTTCCCTTATAGAAATTAAGAAAACATTTCGGTATTGAATTGAAGTACATTTAATAAATTAATATAAATTTATTTAAAAATAATGAAGGGAGATGTTAAGTACTAGAGTAAGGTGGTTGACATTCGAGCTTATGTAAAGCTAATGTAAGAAAGCAATCAATTGCACTATTACTTGTTCTTTCCTTATTTTATTATTAAAGTAAGCATTCCATTATCATCAGCCTACGGGGTCGTTTCGATACACTACATTAAGTTAGTTCATTTAAATAAATTTTGTTCGGAAAATTTCAACAAAACTGTTGTCAGAAACACTTAGGCCCCTATTGTGGTTGTCAATCGTCAATACGATTGACATTTATCAACTTGATCGATTAATTTCGGTTTGGTATTGCGTAACTCAATTGATAGGGACAGTGACAGTTATTGTGAACCAATGGACAACTTATTGTGAATGTTTGTGAATTTGGCATTTGAAAACAAAAGATTGCAAGTGTAAATAAATTTGTAAATTTTTCTTTCTGAATCACTTTGAAATCTGCATCCTTATGTTTTTTCAAAAAACATATTTTTTTTGTATAGTCACTGATACTAGTAAGAAGATTTTTCGTAGCACTGATATTGCTTTTCATCTTTTGGCAAAAATCCTCCTGCATGTTCGTTTGGATTTCCATATGGTGAAGTCTCTGCTGATCTTCGGATGTGCCCCCACTTTTTTCCAGGTGATTTGGGGCACCTGGAGGTCATTCTGACTTCAAAATCTGGTCTCTCTTGAGATGGCAGTAAACACATTTTTTGATGTTTCCATTTCTTGCAAGGGATTCGGTAGAGGCCATGTTTATGTCGCAGAATTGGATCGAATTTTGAATACCATGGCTTGAAGAAGGATCTTCGGAATTAACGGATACATTACCATCTGGCTCAAGAGCTACTGAATGAGTAGGTGCCTGTCCAAATTTAATGCCAGGTGGGGCTATGACAGCATTTAAAGAAAGCGGCCCAATAACAGACTTGTCTTAATCACTGAAAGGATACAACTGGTTCTTCTCACCACTATGGCTATCTCGACTTGGTTTTGACTCTGCTTTTTCTTTATTTTGAATTTAAAATCGATCCAAGCCTGCCGAAAAAATCAGATGTTTATTTGGTAAAATCTATTTTCTTCACAATAACATACTCTCATCCATTTGTCCCCAGTACGTATGGGAGGTGCCATGCTGTTTAATTCCTTCGCGAACTTTTCCCAATGGACCTTGGCCTGCATTTTCCCACAAATTCCTTTGGCGATATTGAAATCCCATCCTCAAGCTAACTAATCTGTTTTATTGCGTACAGCTTTTGCCCTTTTTTTTTTTTGGATTGCGCTAGGGATGTGTAATCTTCATAGATACTAATAGCTTGAGTGCTACTAGCATGCACGATTCGCAAACCTGAGTAATCGATGCCAGGAATACACCTACGTACTAAACACACACCCTACATACTTTAACCACTCTCCCTTCGGGACTGCCGTTAGGTATTACTTCGCGGGGCTGGTTAGCAATTTATGCTATGCTTCTTGTGTAAGCTTCTTCCGCTGCTTCAGCTGCTCTTCTTAGCTTTTCTATTCCCCGCAACTCTTTTTGTAGAGTTGTTACGAAGGAACATATTGCCATCCAATTCTCTTCCGACCGTAACATATGGTTGAGGAGTAATGACGGACTTGGCAGAGTAATTCTCCATGCCGTGAAACGTGTGCAGTAAAACACTGCGAGCTCCGTATCTTCATCTTCACCTGGGCATTCCGGGTAGGATGGTGAGTTGTCGTGTCCAAATCGGTGTAGATATTTGTGGTAGCCACCGTGGCCAGACAGGAACTGCGTTAGATGGTAGTTGCAGGCTCCATTCTTTCGACTTATCCAGTCTTGGATTGTCGTTATAAGTTTATATGTCCATCTGCCTTTTGTTGTATTAGCCCAACGAGCCTGCCACATAGCTGCTGACGCTGCCCTTTCTTCAATTTTTATCACCTTGATACCAGTGGTGTCGTGATGACTCAATGCTCTTCTGTTATATATCCTCAGCATTTCATCTGCGATATCGATGGGGACCACTCCAGCTATGACAAATGCAGCTTCGTTGGAGATGGTTTGAAAGCTGCTGATTGTCCGTAGCGCACAGAGTCTGTATGATGACGATAGTCTCCTTTTGGTCTCCTTCGTTCTCAGTGCCTCCGCCCAGACTGGGGCGGCATATAACAGAGCTGAGGTGATAACTCTAGACAGTAGAATCCTTCTAGCGTATCCAGGTCCACCGATGTCAGGCATGATACGCGAGAGAGCTCCTTGCATTTGCGATGCTTTTTTGGTAACAAAATCAACATGCGTTTTAAACCGTAGCTTGTTGTCCAGCATTACTCCAAGGTATTTAACCGCCTCGTTCGACCTGATGGTTTGGTTACCAATCTGAAAGTTGGCAAATTCGACAGTTTTCCGTCTGGTAATAAGAACAGCTTCTGTTTTATGGTCAGCTAGTTCTAGTCCGGCGGATATTAGCCAATCGACCTGATGGTTTGGTTACCAATCTGAAAGTTGGCAAATTCGACGGTTTTCCGTCTGGTTATAAGAACAGCTTCTGTTTTATGGTCAGCTAGTTCTAGTCCGGCGGATATTAGCCAATCTTTTATCCGGGCAATTGCTTCATTTGTAGCTGATTCTACTGCATGGATCTGTTTAGCTACTGTCACGACTGCAATGTCGTCGGCGAATCCAATTATCGTTACTCCCCCAGGTAGCGTTAATCGTAGGACTCCGTCGTACATGATGTTCTACAATAGTGGCCCTAAAACCGATCCCTGTGGAACACCTGCAGTTACATTGTAGTATTTTACCCCTTCATCGGTATTGTACCTCAGCTTCCTGTTGTTGAAGTAGTTCGTCACTATCCGTAGCAGGTAATATGGCGTATCCATCCTGGCAAGTGACCTTCTAATAAACGACCAGTCCGCAGAGTTAAATGCGTTTTTAACGTCCAGCGTTACTACTGCACAGTACTCCTTTGTACCATAGAGGCATCTTTCGCCTTCGATGGCACCTTTGGCGATATCAACTACCGCTCTTGTGGCATCAACAGTAGATCGTGCTCTTCTGAAGCCAAATTGGTGATCTGAGAGGTCTCCTTTCTCTTCTGCTACCGTGAGTAATCTATTATAGATTATCTTCTCGAGGATCTTTCCCATGGTGTCTAATAAGCGTATTGGACGATAGGATGATGGTTCTCCTGGAGGCTTCTTTCCCTTTGAACAACTTTTGCCCTGTAATGTAATATATGTGTAAATGTACTCAAAACTTGTATTATAGGTACTTATATTTGCCCCAATTTTTCCGTACCAAAATCAGCAATAAAACCACCAGCCACTTGCCAGTAAATCACAAAAATACGAACGACAAATATCAATTGAAAAAGCGCAAAATATCAATCACAATTGACAATCATAATATGGAAATTCACAATTGACGATTGATTGTTGACAAAAGTCAATTATCAACCAGCGATTGACAATCACAATAGGGGCCTTACTTTTTTCTAAGCTCCTTTCCAAACACGGTGTCATTTGACTTCTTCTTTTTTTTTAAATAAAACTGCTGCACGAGAATTCCCTCACACTTGGAACAAATCGAAATTGAAGAACCTTTCGATCTGTTGTTTTTTTTTTTTTTTTTTAGCTGTGGTTTCAGAAGAAATATGGCCTTTATGTTTATGCTCAGAACAAACATCTTCTATCGACTTTAATAATTTGCGAACGTGGCAGTTAAAGGGCGTAGTGAACTCGAAAATATGATGTTAAAACTGATATCTTCAGAACCTTCCTTAAATGGTCAAGAAGAAGAATTCCGAGAAAAATAAGATCGCGGTCTGTACTAAATTGAAGTGTGTACTCGTATACCATGCCTATTTCCTCTTGTTTGATTTCTAAAAGCCAACATACCATATTTGCCGCTGTAGCAGACAGTTAATTATATACTTAGCTCCATTTCGGGGTGAACCTGGCCCCAACCAACAAATCTCCCCATTTAGCTCGGTCTTTAGCTAATTGCCTCCAGTTGCGCACTCCAAATTGGTTGAAGTCCCTTTAAACTTGTGCCGTCACCTACGACGAGGAGGTGGGATAGATTCAAAGGCAGATAGTAGATTTTTTTTTTTCAAATATTGCAGTGAAGTTAGGATTATATCGAGAATTTAAAATATTGAATGAAGAACAGATATCAACTGTCAACAAGGCGATCAAACGAAGATCTCTTCTCGCTGTTTTTACAGGCTAAGTAAGTAGGTTAAAGGAATTAAGGAGACTATATGTAACTCTGCTCATCCAAGTCATTTATAATATTATATGGTGCAGAAAAATGGACCTCATCAAAGAAAGTGCGCTTGAAATATTCGGGAGAAAAATTCTTCGCCTAAATGGTAATGTCCTTCTTGCGTTAAAGAAACAGTAACATTGCCCTCGGAAGAAACGTAATATGTTACAAATTCATATGTTATATTGAATAATAGTATACAATAAATTCTCGAATGCTAAGGCCACAGTACTCGAATCAACTTCAGATAGACAGTAGCTCCAACCAAAACTAAAATAAAAGCTAAGGCAATTCTGCATAGTACCCTTATTATATAGGTATAACTTCTGCTCTATGGAGCTGGTGAACGTTTTTGAAACGTCATTTTAGCATAGGAAATAAATATATTTTTTTGTTAAACTTGAGCTAATGATCACAAATATCAACGTCTGGCAGCTGTCTGTTGGTGCGTTTGGGGGGGGCTGGGCCCCAGAGACGTCGAAAAAAGGGATGCGGTCACGTCATTTCAGCAAAGCTGAATTTTTGTATATGAGTAGTTAACTTGTTTATATAACATATTTTACCACTGCCAGACATTTTGGCCGGGTCTAACATCCTGCCAGACGCAAGTGAAGTTTGAATGTCGCTACTAAAGCGATGTGCGACAAATGTATCAGTAGCCGCGATACGGAACCATTTGTTTCGTATTAAGATATCATTTTCCTACAAAATGCATCATATGTCTTCTCCCTTCGGCTGTTCTACCTGGGAAAAACAAAACAATCATGCTTTCAATAATTTTTGGTTTTTTTATTGGGTTATATAAATGATTTGGACGAATATAATTTCCTGTATTACGGTATTTTAATCTTGTATATCATGGTCTTCTTCGTCGTCAGGTTCAGATCCATCATCACATAAATTAAAGAATTTACCATTTTTTTTTAGTTTGCATGGAATAATCAATATGCAATAGTATTGCAATAAAAATATTGAATTATAATATTCATAATGTATGTACCTGAACTCTCGTTTTCATCATAAATATCAGGAGGTTGGATTACAACGTCTTTCACTAAAGCAGGTTATTGATCACCGGCGAACCAAAGGAACTCATATACACCATTAGATTCCAACCATCCATTTTCAATTGGGGATAAATTAGTTGAATTTTTTAAATGTGCAATTTTCCAAATATTTGAAATATAATGAGCCCGTAAGAAATGTTGACGCAGCTCTGAATTACACGGTGGCAAATTTCCAGCGTCAACATTTTTAAATTTTTTATGGAAATCGTCATTCATTGCATTACATGTTTTTGTAAATATCTCATATCTGGATTTATTGACGTAATTTATATTACGGATATTATACAAACGACATACAAACTCCTCTAAGACTTCAAAAACTTGTTCCCTTGAGCCTTATACATGTACATTCAAAGTACCAAGCAAGATCAGTAAATGCTTTTTGATATTTGTGGGATTCATTCAATTGTATAAAAGGTCTTCGTTTTCCTTTTCTGTAAAATGTAGCATAATAATCGCAACCAGTTGCTGCATGAAATCCTGGTAAAGAATTACACAAAGACTCTCCTTGAGCATTAAACAATTTGGATAAATCAACAAATCGTCGTGAATTTCCAACGCCAACCTCCTTCCAAATGTTCAGAGAGCTCTTTAAATGTTCCATGTTACCTAACATAATCACAATAACGTCTGTATCTGAGCATTTTATTAAAACATTTGCATCTTGATCGACGTTGCAAACATGGTAGACGATTTTGGTGTCAGCTTCTTCATGTTTTTCACAAGATAAATTGTCTTCCACAGTTTTTTTCACTTTTCCATTGTCAGTTTTAAAACAGTAACAAAAGTCATAATTTGTTGAGGTTGTCCAAGCTATCTCTCAGAAGATGTTCGCTATCTTCGATAGATGGTGAAAAATAACGATCAAAATGATATCACTTGCAATATTTTTTCTGAGATGTTGCCGAATGTTTTTGGGACTTCCTTTAAGAGATGCAGCATGAAAAAGCCATCGATAATTACAATATCAATATTGCGTACTGCCTGACTATCAACTTTTGCCTCCAACAATTTCATGAGAACAGATTTATCGGTTTTACAAACTGTTCCATCTAAATGGCACATTGATAAAGGAACAGGCATCAAAGGATACGATAAAACTTTTGCAATATCTATATATTGTTCCAAGGTATTGCTATATGGTTTGGTGCTGCTCGTCCTGTTGCAATGTTATATAAGAAATCGTTACTGAATTCTGGTGCAAAAGGATATATATTTTGTTTAATGTAATGCATAAAATTCTGAAGCTGCACGCAACTTTTTTCCATTCTACTTCTATCCAAGTCTGCTGTAATATCTTGAGCTTTATGCAATCCACATTCCTCAAATACGTGCGATATTGTCGTTGATCTTATGCTGTGACTTTTAGACCAGCGTTGACGAGCAGATATCGAATTGGTGAAATGTATAGCTCCTGTCAATCTTTTTGCAGCATCTGCACTTATTGTCTGTTCCAACGTCAAATTTATTGGCTGTCTAGAGAATGCTTTTTCGGTACTTTTCACAACGAAGGACCTGTTCTCAAAAAGTTCTCTTAGTCCGGGGTGAGGTTCGTCGATTTTTAATAAATTATCGTGGTACTTGACCAACCACCGTGCTTGCGATTTTGGGCAATATGTATTTAAATAATTCGAAATCTGCAGTACAAATGCTTCGTGTCAAAATTAAATAATAATTAACATGATCTACATAAATCGTGTAGAACTGCGGTGTTTTGCCAAATTGTCTATTAATCGTTGCTTCTTGATATGCATTATATTTTCTAAACAATTGTATAAGGTAAGGATGGTCAATAGTGGGACTTGATGTCTGTGTAGATTGAAAGTCATTAAGATAACTGATTATATCATCGCCAATTTCTATTTGTTCTTTCTTCATAAAACTTTCAAAACGTAGGATCTGAAAGCCCAAAGTCATTAAAGGATGCAGTCTCTTGCACGTGTTAAAATGCTTTACAGCTATAAATCCAACCATTTGCTAAAAGTTCACTATCCACCATTACATAAGCCAATCCAGAATCATCTATAAACTTTCCGATGGCTTTGAAATAAGCCATCATAATGTGGAAGCTACCTAGATGAATAAAAAGGCCATTGAATCTTGGCTTTTAAAGTTGCTTGAATTTGAATAGCGGCTACTGACTCTTTTTAAAATATCTTCTGTTCTACTGGATATATGCAAATTTTGTGTATATATTATTTTATTTAGAATTTAATTTCCTATAAGACACACTTAGTAAGTTTTCAAATGCTTCAATAGTTTCGATGAAAATCGGCTATTAGATACATTTGCCGCACATCGCTTTAGTATCGACATTCAAACTTCGCTTGCGTCTGGCAGGATGTTATCATTTAATCATTTATATAACCCAATAAAAAAACCAAAAATTATTGAAAGCATGATTGTTTTGTTTTTCCCAGGTAGAACAGCCGAAGGGAGAAGACATATGATGCATTTTGTAGGAAAATGATATCTTAATACGAAACAAATGGTTCCGTATCGCGGCTACTGATACATTTGTCGCACATCGCTTTAGTAGCGACATTCAAACTTCACTTGCGTCTGGCAGGATGTTAGACCCGGCCAAAATGTCTGGCAGTGGTAAAATATGTTATATAAACAAGTTAACTACTCATATACAAAAATTCAGCTTTGCTGAAATGACGTGACCGCATCCCTTTTTTCGACGTCTCTGGGGCCCAGCCCCCCCAAACGCACCAACAGACAGCTGCCAGACGTTGATATTTGTGATCATTAGCTCAAGTTTAACAAAAAAATATATTTAATTCCTGTGCTAAAATGACGTTTCAAAAACGTTCACCAGCTCTCCGACTAAATAAATTTGATGGCTACATTCACACTAGCTGCAGCGCCATCTAAGTGGCTTTGTTAAAGAAAGTAAATGTATAAAATAAAATTCAGTTCAGATTACCTTCAAAGTAATACAATCGATACCACTGGCCTCATCTAAACTATCTAAATACATAATTGGACACTCACCTGAGGTAATCCGCTTACGCCCAATTCAGATATTCGCAAATAACATCAATTGATGGAAGGCCCATTCATTTGGTCAACCAATCTTCTTAGCGAAAATGTAAACAAAATCATGGTAAATTGTCAAATGTGATTCAATGCAAAATAAAATTGTCCATCATACTCAATTTGTACCTTACATAACTATTACAGCATTTCCTTATTATTTCTACTACATTTTTCAAAAACTAACAAATTTATTCGCCTGCATAATCGACTTACTCAACGCTTAATAACGCGTCACCTTACAGACAGTAACATCTTAAAGACCATCTAAAATCTATTACTAACAATTACTTACGCATCCCCACATAAATTTCAGTCAAATTAACAGTAAAAACAAAATAAATTCATAATATCCACGAAACCAACTAATTAACTGTTGTAGTACGACTTTATAGTATCGCGGTCCATTGCGACCCATCTACCCAATTAAAGCCGCATAAACTATCTCTTAGATACATATCACCTTCATCATGATGCGCATTCACATATTGTTAGGTCTCTCTCTCTGGGGCAAAACAAAGGTAAGAAAACGGTTATGGTTCGGAACCGAATTCGTTGGTGTGTTAGAAAGATTGGTGTCTACCCCCCTGGAATTATTGGTGAACATGAACACTGTGCGCATCTTTATCTGTTACTTGAGACTTAACTTAAGCTTTTCTTACTGCCCGGCCAAAGCTACACTTATGTTGTTGCTGATGCGGCGACGACGGTGGTGTATCTGTATCTCTCCCCCCATCTATTGGTGAAGATGCACTTTTCTGTTTTTGTTTTTGTTTTTTTTTTTGTTTTGGTTTGCTCGGCTCTTCTCTCTGTGAATGATATGAAATTGAGGTATGAGTATCAATCGTTGTAGTGATAGTACATAGTCACATTCAAATGGAAAAACTCATTTTTTTTCCACTGATCGAGAAAGAAAACAACAAAAAGACAACAACAACTAAATATTGTATCGTTGTACTAAACGCAAAAGTAGGGAAAATATGTAATTTCGGTATAAAATAGCTCGATGCTCGGTGTAACCTATGTAGTTTGCATTCAACTATCGGAATAAACATATCTTATAGGAGTTTTTTTTCGTCCCGTTTTTTTTCGAAAGAGAAGACAAAACACGGACTTGGGATATTTAACAAATTACTGGTTAGTTTTAAAAAAAAAAAAGTTAAAAAAAAAATTAAAAGGACCCCCTCTATTTAATTGAATCGTTTATACACACAAAGGATAATTAAGTGGCAAACGATCTAAGTGGAATACGTGAACAATGTGATAGTACTATCCTGGAATTAACTTATGAACTGATTGTGAAAAGGAATTGAATTGCATCTGACATATAGTTCAACATGATTTCTTGTACTTGTGGTGTAATTTTGTATTGCAAAATCCAAATAATGAGCAGAGGTTTTTTCCAATTAACTTATAGTACACTCATCAGCTGTTGTTTGTTTTAGTTTTAAAATTGCAAATTGCAAAATGTATTTGGTGCGCGAAAATCACTTTACAACATTGAATTTTGTCTTAAGTAACTATAGTGGATTTGTTAATATAAAATTACTTAGAACAAAAAGGTATTTACTGAGCACGTTATAATGGAGCAATATGAATACTAATTAGTTTTTACAAGACAGTGCAATTGATGTGCTTTATGTGGGCTAAGACAAGAGACCCTTTTACTCGTACTTGTTTGTAACATATGTATCTGCATATAATTTAAAAAGATATTTTTTTTTTCTTTTGAAATGCAGTCAGTGTTTGCGCAAAATTTCATTCGATCGAATGCATGAACGAAATTTTACAGTTTCGGTTATAAACGAAATTTGAATAATCAACAGCTATTGTATAACCGTTGTAGGCTGAGTATTTTAACGACGTTTTAATGATAATAATTTTGCATAAATTTGAGACACATTTTTGGTATCTTTTCTTAAGAAGGTTAGTGTTTGCAAGCCATCGAATAAAATTCAATTGTTTCTGACTAAAGAAGTGATTGTTTTTGTTTGTATCTACTCTACATATATGTGGAGACCGGAAGTTGTGTTTAGTAGTATATCATAAAGCGGAAGAAGGAAAGTATTTATTCAAAGGCGATCAAAAGGCTTGCCATTGATTTCAATTCCCCCTTATTTTAACTGAGTTAAGACTGAATTACTTTCTTTAATTCTGTCATTGCATTCTTGTACCTGATGAGCATAATGATGCTAAAGGACACGTAATTTAGATAATTAACTATGCCTTCCGGATAAAAATTAAATCTGACTTAAAAGCCTTATTTTCCCTACAAGGGTGCAAGGTCCTATTAATAGTGAAAATGTCTAAAAACAATTGAATTATGCAGTACCGCATTCGTACCAAGAGAGAAATTAGCTTTTGATTGATAAACCAAATGCACATCATAGGATTTTCATAACCTCGCCTCGAATGCTCACATTTCGTTTAAACAATAACAATAGTTAACATAGTTAAGAACGAATGACGCAGTTTAATCAATTTAGTTGCACTCAAAAGCACATTCTTTGTGATTAGGAATATGGTGTTTTTTATATAAAAATAAATATTTTACATTCATTTATCTTTCCCAACACGTACAATATTTGAGCTCTGACGTGCTTAAGATACAAGCTTTCGACATTTTAATCAAGTCGCCCAACAGAACTTTGCGCACACATTCCATGTTTTCCATATCTCTGAATGTGTTTCTTGAGTGGAATCATGTGCTGAATTTTTCATTTTTGCATTCCAGCAAAATTTTTCCGTTGCAGCGTTTTGTATCAACACAAAATATAACTTGAATACTATAGGTGGTGGGCAAAGTTTGCTTGCGGATGTGGATTTAGCATAAAATTCAATTTTAGTAAAAGATTCAAAGGCTCGCAAACAGAAGTTCTGCTTATTAGGAGTCATTAACAGATTCTGTATAATATCAAGAACCCAAACATAGATAGGGTTAGGTAAGTGGGTTGGTGTAGGGGTAGAAATCCTATACACCACACTCAGATCGATATAGACCCATTATCATACCCATCGGGGTAGGCGCAGGTTCACCCCAAAGTGTAGCGCCACCTAAGATACCCATGGGGGCAAAGAAGATAGAATAGAATGAATCCTTTCCTCGTGAAAAAAAAACATCTTTTGTACAAAGCCTACTAAAAAGCATTTAGTATTTACTGTGCCCGAGATACAAACCATCCAGAGGATTTTATGAAGTTTTGGTCTGTTGGACAAGGAACTTATTTCTTAGATGGTAGAGGCCTGGGCAGTGGCAAAGAATGTGGGTAGTGTCCTCCTGAACCTCCTCGTCACCACAGCCAAGACAAGAGTCTTCATTCGTCACCCGTAACTTTTTCACGTGCTATCGCATAGTGTTATGCTATGAGAGAATAGAGGGATTTTCTATCCATCTAGATAAGTCTATTGGTTCTTGTTTTGTCAAATGTAGGTCATAGCTTCCTCGTGGTGATACAAGTATCTAGGGAGGTCCACTCAGGCATAGAACACGTTATAATATTTTTTTGCCTGTTATCTAGGTCTAAGTTATTTAGCTTCCTTAGGCTCTTTCCTCAGGTCTCAATTCCTTTAGTTCATCAATTTCATCTAAAAATGTCATCCTATTGTATCGAAAACTGTAGGCTATTCTTAAGTATTTACGGAAATTTTTTTTTTACTTATTTGTTTTCACAGCGAAGTGTGTACATATGCATTGAAACACTAATGTCTCTTTTACATGTTTAAGCCATCTTTGGCCATGAATTCATGCATAACCTTCTTACTTTCTTAATTCCGTGGTTACAAGGTATAACTGCCTAGGGCGATGCTACTCTTTCTCAGAAAACGAGTTTGAAGTTTTCATGTTTCCCGAAAATATGGGATATTTAAATGGGTGTCTTGTTTCTTTGCCCATAACTCGGTAACTACTCCAGATATGAAGTAAAGAATTAAGGACATATACTTTTGGCATCCTTTACTCAATTCTGTCCCCAGGGATATTCAGAGAACCGAATATCTGATGCCTTTTATAATACTCTGTCTAAGACGGCCGCAAATAATTATCTATGCCTTGAGGAAAACTGCATCAAAATTGATTTAGTGGCAGGAACATAGACAGAAGTAGACTAAAAATTAATATTAATTTACTAAAGACCCATTCTAAAAGGATGTTCTTGAAAATGTTTTTTTAAGATTTTTCTAAAAATTTTAAACTAGGGTATATACAGTGCTACAATGCTATCGAGTATACAGTGTTGTCAGATGGTGTTTCAAGTTACCGATCCATAAATTCGTACGGCCGCAAGTTACTTTTGACCACAATTTAAGAAATTGGCTCCTTTTTATTTATTTCTCGGTATATTTGGCAACAGATTAATATATAGTTACCTTAGTAATATACATTTGAAATTAACTTTGTTGCTGGATTTGATAAAACTTTTTCGGCAAATGGTCATAAAAAGTGACAACATCTCTTAGTTCCATTCGCGAGTCATGGAAAATTAAATGAAAATAATGCAATAAAAATTATTCAGTTTCTTATACTCAAGAGAAATATACATGAAAGCATTCGCAAATCCCTTTTTTATTTTCATTGTCTAACAACTTTTGACATCAAATCATAGATTACTTCTTTTTATTCCGAATTTTTTAGCATAACCTTACCGGATCGGGCTTATTTTTTGTTTTCAGTAAAGCTACATTGGAATGTAGGTAGGTAGGTAAAGTGGCGGTCCAAAAGAACCCAATTAGCGCTTAAGGTGCGCCGTTTTGTTACCACGGACTCGTGTAGTTAAAAAGGGATGTTAAGTTTAAACCCAGCCTGTGGAATTCAGGAAGAGAATTAGTTCTCCAGTCCTCTTCTCCGCTATCTCTCTTAGATCCTCGAAGAAGGGTTTGCCAGGAGTTTGTTGTCTGATCCTCGCCAGAGCCGGACATCTGCAAAGGAAATGACATAGAGATTCTTTCTCATTAATATCCTTGCAGCTTCTACAAAAGGTGTTGTGGGAGATACCAAGCTTGGCCGCATGGTCTCCAACTGGCCAGTGATTTGTGATAATAGCTACGATTTTGGCAATAACTGGTCTTGGTTTGCATAGTAACTCTTTTGACCTGGGTTTGTTGAAACTGGGCCACGTCTTCCTAGATATGACACAGCTTGTGAGGTTGTTCCACCCGCGATTGGCTATCTGGAGGAAGTGAAGGTGAATATAGCCCTTAACGGCACCAAGCGGAATGTCGACTCTTTCTGCTAGAGAGCCGTTAAGGGCCGACCCTCGCCTGGCCAGCTCATCAGCACGCTCATTACCCTCATGGTTGCTGTGCCCTGGGACCCAGATGAGAGTGGTTCTTGAGTGAGTGCTTTGTTGATTCAATTCAAACCGGCATTGCTCTACCAGTTTTGAAGAGACGCAGGCCGCATCAATGGCCTTGATGGCAGCCTGGCTATCCGAAAAAATAGCGATACATTGGAATGTACGACTTCAAATTTGGAAAATTTATTTGTACTAGTAAAAAAACAGCTAAAAAATCAACGCTATGTATTTGTTTACATAATCTTCTTTTGCAATATTCTCCCGTCCAGGGAAGGCAAAGGGATCTAATCTCATACAGCCATGAACGTGGTCAAAATGGTTTCATTAATTTGGTTAAAGCTTTTTGTATAGGGAAATCATGTGTGTATATGTTCACTTTATTTTGCCTGACTTAACGGTAACATACGCACATGATTTTTATTTTCTGCACATCTATGGCATAGTACCTTTTGTATGCATAAGTTTCATCTCCCTCCTTTTATAATAAATACTAAAAAAACGTACGATAAATTTCGTGTTCACGTATTAATAAATAAGATGTGAAATTTAATATATCATGTATATTTGAAATTCCTAGAAAGACCGATCGATACAAGTGTAAACCCTCAAAGCGAGGTAAAACAAAAAGTTTAGTAGCAACCCAAAAATGCTTACAAAACAAACCAATAAAATCTTAAAAAATAAAAATCCTAGAGTCGAAGAAGTGTAGTACTTACTTAAAATGCTATGTTTGGCCTGCACAATCCCTGAAGCAGCAATTGGCATATGTATGGTCTTGATAGATAGACATAAGTTGAAGGAGACTTTTTTGTACATCTTTCTATTACCAATATTTCTTTCACACATCATTTTGATATATTATTATCCATTTCGTTATCGTAATAAAAGGCATTTTTTACTCTGATTTAATTCACTTCTATCATCACTGTTCAGCCCTCTTTTGATAAAGCATGATGATATATACCCTATGTTATTCCACGAGTAATATCTGATATAAAATTAAATAGTTTATCGCAATAAGATAAGTAATTTTTGAGAGTAGTAACAAACAAACAAACAGACAAAGATTTCCCCTTTATAATTTTAGTTAAGATGTCGTAGTCACTTAGCGTAATAAACACATGTATAACACTTAATGAAGTGTTCAGACATATGGTAAATTGTAGCAGGATAGTGCAACAACCCAGGTTCAACGACTCATTACCTCACGCGCTATTTTTAAGCAACTAGGCATTCCTTTTTTCCTAATTTTGTTTTTACACGATAAACATATATATATGTATAGCCTTCCTGCTATAAATGTATTGTACATGTATGTTTAGATAATGCACCTAAAATAAAGATTACATTATAGTTTATATCCCTTAAACATGAACATTAGTTATAAACTTAACTAATTATTGTAGCTTATATTAATGTAGGAAATGTTGCACAAAACCTTCGGAAAAAATATTTCTACGGAAAAGAAAGAGATGATAAGTAATTAAGCTATATTAGGATTTTAAGTAATTTAATGCACTTAGCAAAACATAATTACAACTTAATGAACTCTTATGTATTCTTAAAAGCATATTCAATTTAGTTAAAAGCAGTACTTGTTTTCCCTCTAGCACAAGGTCTAACCTATTACAGTAACCTCTTTAATTATTATATATTATAAGACTTGTTGGTCTTAACAAATGATGCATACATTAAAGGGTTTTTGGTCAAAATATCTCTATTTGCTTGAACTTAGTGGTAAGATTTCTTATTAGACGTATTATGGAACACCAGCGTAGGAGTGGTTACCACTGAAGTTCGCGCATGACAAATACGACCTTCTTGCGTGTCCAAGTCACATAATATTCAAATACCCAATGCAATGCATCTCAATTCAGGTAATGTTGGTTTGAAATCTTCATTGATTTTTTTTCTCCTAGAAAAACTTCGGAATACTGACTAGAATCTTTATTAGCCCCTGGTGCCACAACACCTGCAACGCTTTAATCTGGCAATGTATGCACAGTACAGATATTAAGCATAGCTTGTCCGGTGCTCTCCAACAGCGAGTCACACGTCTCTCTATGTTGAAAGGATTCTTAAGATCATTTGGAGTAAAAGAAATCTGTGTAAGAAAGACTTTATTGGATTCGAATACTTCGCACTGACAAAGCGCTCTGAATCACTTCAATTACTACCAGGAATAGTAATGGTAATAGATGATAGAGTTCTGAATGCATCGTTGCTATGATCTCATTCTTACTAGGATGGAATGGCAAATGGAAATTTTCCGAATTTTGGGCATCAAGAAAAATATCCTGCTTATTAGGCTTGTTCTGTCACGGCTTACCCTGAGCTGCTTAGCTTCTATAATACTATATGTTGAGTCTCCTCATCATGGGAATAATTTATCTTCGTTCTAAAGTAACTGCGGACAACTTCGTTTCAAGCAAAACAAAATCCAAGACACAATCCGAAATCCAGGGATTTGTATCCCTGGACTTTTTACCAGCATTTGAAGCTAAATTATTAGCGTTTATAATTTTAAGAAACGAAAATAAACGTTGATAATTTGCTGTTTGGTAGTTTTTGACACAAACGGACGGTCAAGCGTTTAATCTTTTATCAAATAGGGTAAACGTATCTTAAGGCTACCACAAATTATCTTTGCCAGCAATTTCGCTGGAGTTTAAACACATAATCAGTGATGCCGTTTGCCAATTTTTTGGTGAAGTGTTTTCAGGAAAAAATAGAAGTGTTTTGCTGAAAAGTGAAGTGTCATTATAAAAGTAGAGTTTCTTATATTAAACGACTATTTATGGAAAAAAAAAAAATATTTTTTTTTAAATTAGGGAGCTTTAATCTAAGCTTTGTGGTATTTCAATACAACATCTTTTGGCGATACCCAGTTCTTGAAACCGTTTTCAGAAACAATTCCTTTCACAAGCATCAGTAACAGTGCTAACCTTTAAGTTGTCTCGGCCTAAACTCTTAATCAATTTAGTTTAGGAAAACGCCCTATCAGTAGTTGCACTACTATGAGGAAGACACAACTCTTTTAAATGAGGGTACATAATCTGCCCCAAAGCATTTTTGAAGCAGAAGACAGAATGCCAAAAGACTTAAAGACTTTCTTCTTTGGGTAGAATTGTAGACTTGTAGTTATCGATGTAGTTATCGAATGGATGTGTTCGCGTATACGATTTTTGGCTACTTTATAGGAGAGCTCATTAATGAATATATAATGCAATTTCCCAGTTAAGAGGGAAAATATAAAGTCTACAAAAAGTGAAGTGTTTTTCCGAAAGAGGAAGTGTCGAAGTGTTGTCTATGAAAACGAAGTAAAATACTTCGATTGAAGTATAAACGGCAACGCTGCACATAATCCTAAGGCGATCTGTTCGTATAAAAAATCCATGGGTGCTTTTCTTTAGTCAAAAAACAGAATGAATTAAATACATGCAATAATTCAGCACACACAGTAATATGTTATTGGAACATTTAGAGGAGAATATTTGGAGTCTTTATATTGCATTTGAGAGATTACTAAAATAATATTAACATTCGAATAGCCTTGAATATGTATTTATCAAATTTTAATTCTTATCCATATTGATGACTTTCTTTGCAAATATTAACAATATATTGACAGTTGTTTTTGAAAACAAATTCAGTTTGTGTATACCAAATTTGTTCCACATCGGAAGATAGTTCAATTGGAATATTCGGAATGAAAGAAAACCTACAGAATGGAATAGACCAAATATTCTAAATGATTAAAAAACAACCATTTTCATACTCAAAATATTCAGAATGAATAAAGAAACGCACTCGATATGCACTTAGTCAGACGAGAAGGGTTTGATGGAAAAGTTTGCACAAAATCGTGCCGATTAAGCCAAACGGATATCTTGGATTTAAATGTGCGCATTTAATGGAAAATCGAACGTCTTTGTTTAAACAAAGGAATTATCACTTTCAGTGCATTCCATGCATTGAACAAAGTCCAGCTATGCAAAAACACCTTTTATCGAATTGAATTCAAATCAATGAAAAACAAAACGTGCATCGTTGTCAAAACAAAGAAAATAATCACATTCGGTACATTCCATGCATTTTGTTAGCGCTAAGTAGCTGGGACGTGGGTATCATTATGAAATATTTTTGAACTCATGACAGATTTGTGGCTAAACGAATCTAGTGCTCGTTAGCTGAAGAACTGTCATCCTACCGATTTCTTGTATATTTTAAACGTCAAACAAGTAAGGTAAACATATTATTTTCAAATAAGCCTAATTTGAGTTATGCGCAACCGCAATATAAAAAGATCTCCAATTGTTTTTATTTTAATTGCGTATACGACAGAGTTATCAGATTTATTCAAAAGCGTTTAATTATTTCAGTAAAAAATGTCACGGGACACGTTGTATGTTTGACATACTCGTGCATAAAGCGAATTTTGGTGATTTGTTGTAATAATTTCAATGTTTTGTTCCAATGTGTGGCGTTGAGTAATAAACTCCCCTAAATACATCTGAACCACGGTATCAAGATATGCTCGCAATCGTTGTCAAAAGATCTATCATCCTTTTTGAGAACTATAACGCAAAGCTTCGAAATCTACAATTTATTTAAGTAAAGCCCACAGTCGCACATATACACATAGTACATATATTCATTCTCTAAGCCACACTAATTTGTGATAATTTTCCAAATGTTTATTACATTGAGTTGCATGAATTACACCTATTGGAGAGTCTAACATGGGCATTTGAAGTCCAACACGTCTAAAACCTCATCTAAATTTTCGATTAAGAAGCGCCTAAAATGTTCAGCTTATCATGAAATAGAACTGAAAAGAGTCATAGGATAGCATCCTATTATTCGCCATTATTGTTAATGTCATATTACATTGTACTACACAGTAGAAGATACAAGCAAACATATGTATACTAGTACTCTGTCCAATAATTCTTCTTCTCCATATTTCGGCGAGGTTATGATCTGAATACAAGGGATCATAATCCTCCCACTTCACCGCAATTCTACTAATCCGCCTGTGGGGTTCGCCTGTTTGACCTCAGAAAATATCAGCATGCCCCCGATATTGGATCATCAAATGCTGGTGTCGTTGCATTTGTGTGATCCAGCCCTTCTTTCTTTCGCGATGTCTTTTGAACGTTCTTTTAAATTGCCCTTTAATCAAAGTTCAAATGATCTCTTCCTTGAACATGACAATACCAGCTGAGCCGGTCGCGCTCTATGTTTATTCAGATGGTTTTCTTGACGTGAAGACTTCCACAGACCTTCGAACTTCTTATTCTCGTACTTTTTGTACATTGTCCAACATTATGAACCGTATGTTAGCGCTGGATGCAAAACTGCGGTGTAGAGCCCTACTTTCAAGTTAGGGGGCATTTTTCCATGACAGAAGATAGCGCAGTTTTCCCGCCATTTTATTCACCTTACACTTACGCGCAGATTGATGTCGCCATTACATGTGGCTTCACTTTTGATCATAGTTATTTGGAAAGTTCGTACTTGGAATAGGCCTGAGTAGATCAGAAAACAGGCATCACAAGTACTCTAATGCGAGACCCATTTCTCTCAAAAACATCCATCCATACGTCAAATGCTTGTTGCAGGCACATATTATCTTCACTTATGATGGCTCTATCATCAGCAAAGAATAACTGGTGTACTTTAGGGTCCACCACTTTATCTTCAAGCAGATGTGCAATACTTTGTCTCGAAATATTTCAGTCAAGCTTTTTTGAACCTTATACTACGATGACCCTCATATATTCTTTGACCGAGACAACAAAAATACATTGTCAATGATTTACGTGTCGAACTTCCAATACAAAATAACAAACATTACATTAAACTGACTGCACTGACCACCTACTTTACGCACAAACAGATCTCATGTAATCTCGTTAAATATTTAACTGTTTGTGTCTCCTTCGTGGTTAATACAAATTTAAGTACATACATATTTGCAAATTTAAATACAGATTTCAAAGTTACGCACCCACCTTTTGCAAATTAACATAACGATTTCGGAGCCGTTCAATTTGTTAAAAATTTGTCCGTAACAAAGATAAACTGCTGTTTACCCAGCAACTTGTTGCTGCGCAAACAAAAAATGTTGCAAATCCCATTCATTCGCATAAGACTAAATTAGTTGGTTAAACAAAAGGGAATTATGCAAACAGATTGAAATTACGACTAAATATCCCCAAGAAAGAAAAACGCTTTATCTCGTCATAGAGATGGGAAATCTTTGCTGCATAACAAATTTTAGGTTATGAATCGCATCATGACTTGAAGGCGAAGTACGTATAAGCTTGATTGCAACATTCTTCTTAAAATACATTCGGCATAGTAAAAGCGTATGCTTCCGAAGAAAACAAATTTGTAATTAAGAGGAAAAGAAACTTCAAGCGGAAATACAATGCTCATCCATGAAAATTATGTATCGAAACCCATTAAGTAACACGGCACATAAGCACCCTTTTGTGACAGAAGAGTGCCCACTTCCTATGATTGTGTGTGTACCCATGACATGTGGGGAATCCGCATATGAAGTTAGATGATGCATTGACATGAAGTGCCGTAAAACAAAAAAGCACTTGGACTTGGACCTGCACCTGTTGCACTTGCACTTTCGATTCGAGCTGTTGTTATATATAGGTACATCGATCAGTTGTTAGGGACGCAGGTAGGCACGCCTATCAAAAGTCACAACGCGAATATGTTTTCTCTGAGGTCGTTAAACGATCACCTTAATTGGGCTGCTGTTCTTTGTTAGCCCGGCCGTCCGCCCGCAATGAAAGTGAAATTGATCTTGCAGTCCCATTAATCGAGAGAAACTTCAATGTCACGATTCACTTTCCATTTCGCCCAAAAGATCCACTCAAAATTGATCGACAAAAGGGAATTTCAGATTTCAAATTTTCCAATTTCACTTTCGATCGAAAGCATTGCGAATCTTCGAGTCGATAATTCTATTGAATGCGCCTAGCGAGTGTCATTGTTCGCTTTGAATGAGAACCTAGCACGACTATGGTTGTTTGCTCACATGGTGACTCAATCGCGAATCCGTGCAAGCGTGCCTGGGAAGTTGGAAGCTACTTTGGCGGAAGCTACCCGGCGCTTGAGAGCGGAATACAACAAAGGTACGTCATACGTACAAGTATATGTATGAAACAATGTTTGAGAGAAGGCGTGGAAGCCGCACTCTGTGTGTGCCTCTGAACCTACTTTCGCTTTTTTGCTGGAATGGAAGTGAATTTCACTTCACGCCATGGTCGCATCTTCCTCTGATAGTGCAAATGACGACGACGCGACGTCGTCGATCGGTTGTTTTTGCATATTACTGTTGTGGAGCATCAGAAATCAATTAACTTTGGCCGAGCAGCGTTAAATAACGCAATAATTGTACGCGATGCGGTTATGCATGCGTTCAAATTTTCAGTCGTTGCAGGCAACTGTTGTTTCCAAATAGAGGGAGATTATGCAACGAGAAAAATCACCGCCTGGGAGTTGTTTAGCTCTTAATTGGACTAAATAGATCTCATCTAAGTTTTCTTTTATGTTGCAGGTTGTAAATTCTGTGAGAAACTAGTTCAATCACGATGAGGATGATGAAGTTGACGACGACGGTAAGTTGCTGCGCGGTTAATTTCGAAATTCTTTAACATTGTTGTACACTTTTTGTTTCTTATTCAGATGCTCTGCATTGCAGTGTGCTGCATAGGTATGGTCTTTAGTGAGCCTCCATCACCATCGAATGGCTACTTGCCACCCACTTCAGGCCAGAGACCATCGACGAGGTACAATGCACCGTCAAATTCTTACCTGCCACCACCTTCTGGACCGGCCGCACCATCGCAGAGTTATGGGGCTCCATCTCGCCCGTCGAGTAGCTATGGTGCACCACCAGCACAGCCATCATCGAGCTATGGTGCTCCATCTAGACCATCGTCTTCATATGGCGCCCCATCCAGGCCATCGAGTAGCTATGGTGCCCCACCATCGGGCCCGTCAAGACCGTCAAGCAGCTACGGCGCCCCTTCTGGGGGTGGTAGTCGACCATCGTCAAGCTATGGCGCCCCACCGGCATCTCCTCCATCTTCTAGCTATGGAGCCCCAAGCCGGCCATCGCCTAGTTACGGAGCCCCACCAAAGAAGCCATCTTCCAGTTATGGACCTCCAGCTTCGTCACCATCATCAAGCTATGGACCACCAAAACGGCCTTCCTCTAGCTATGGACCACCAAAACGGCCTTCATCTTCATATGGCGCACCACCAGCGTCACCATCTAGCAGCTATGGAGCACCCAAAGTGTCGCCGCCATCAACAAGTTATGGGGTCCCATCTGCTCCATCACCAAGTTACGGTGCACCATCGAAGCCTTCACCAAGCTATGGAGCTCCATCCCGTCCATCTGCCAGCTATGGTGCCCCATCTGCGCCAAGACCATCAACTTCTTATGGAGCACCATCAGCGCCTTCGCGCCCTTCGTCCTTATATGGCGCTCCTTCTGCACCAGCTCCCTCATCCAGCTACGGTGCTCCGAATGGAGGCACTCCATCGTCCAGCTATGGTGCTCCAGCAGCTCCATCGGGAAGTTATGGTGCACCTTCAGCACCATCTTCCAGCTATGGTGCTCCGGTAGGTCCAAGCTATAATGGAGCTTCTTCGTCGCCATCCTCCAGTTATGGAGCCCCATCCAGACCTGCTCCGGCTCCTTCTTCAAGTTATGGTGCTCCATCTGCTCCAGCTCCATCCTCAAGTTACGGTGCTCCATCTGCTCCTGCTCCATCATCAAGCTATGGTGCCCCATCGGTTCCATCGCCACCATCACCTAGCTACGGGGTTCCAGCTGGTCCATCCACCAGTTATGGTGCGCCATCCAATGGCGGTTCCAATGGATACTCATCGGCGCCGTCATCTCCTTCTTCAAGCTACAGCGCACCCTCATCAAGCTATGGAGCCCCTGCTGCGCCATCAAGACCGTCATCAAGCTATGGGGCTCCTTCTGCCCCAGCTCCATCATCTAGCTACGGTGCCCCAGCAGCTCCATCAAGACCATCTTCAAGTTATGGTGCTCCTTCTGCCCCTGCTCCATCCTCTAGCTATGGTGCCCCAGCTGCTCCATCACAAAGTTACGGCGCTCCGTCTGCTCCTTCGGCAAGCTATGGGGCCCCGTCTGCTCCTTCATCAAGCTACGGTGCTCCGGCTGCACCGTCTCCAAGTTATGGCGCACCATCTGCTCCGGCTCCATCATCCAGCTATGGCGCTCCATCTGCACCATCATCTAGCTACGGTGCGCCTGCCGCTCCATCGCCACCAGCCACAAGCTATGGCGTTCCCTCTGTACCATCTTCCAGCTATGGTGCTCCAGCTTCGGGACCAGTGCCATCGTCCTCATACGGTGCCCCATCAGCTCCTTCAGTTCCGTCCTCCAGCTATGGTGCTCCAGCATCTGGACCGGCATCTGGATCAGGCTACTCATCAGGATCTCAAATTTCATCTAGTTATGATGCACCACAGGGGCCATCGAACGGTTACAGTTCATCCGGCTCAGCGCCATCTAGCAGCTATGGAGCTCCGGCTGCACCACCATCGGCACCCTCATCTAGCTATGGCGCGCCATCTAATGGCGGATACTCATCTAATGGCGGATCTAATGGATACTCGTCTAATGGCGGATCTAATGGATACTCGTCCAATGGCGGATCTAATGGATACTCGTCCAATGGCGGATCTAATGGTTACTCGTCCAATGGCGGATCTAATGGATACTCGTCCAATGGCGGATCTAATGGATATTCGTCTAATGGCGGATCTAATGGATATTCGTCTAATGGCGGATCTAATGGATACTCATCGAGTGGCGGGTCTAATGGATACTCGTCTAACGGCGGATCTCCATCAGCTCCCTCATCAAGCTATGGTGCTCCAAGTTCCGTCCCTGAAACCATTCAACAGAGCTACTCACCCGATGGTGGTTACAAATACCGTAAATAGGAGATCGCCAACGAGGTTTCCACCATACAAGTGCCTTATGAACAACCATTAAATGAAACTTCCGCGTGTCTCTAAGCCCATCACCTTTTTCATAGCTCTCTTTCTCTCTCTCAAATGCTCTCTTCATTCAGTATTAAGTCTAATACTCAAAAAGCTCCTGAGAAGTTTTTTTTTTTTTTTGCAACGAAATTGAAGGACGATACATATTCCGAAACGAACGTGCGTTGAATGTAAAATTTTTCATTTACATTAGTTAACCCTAAAAATTTAGCAAATTCTTATTTTTAGAATTTTTAAATTTAGTTCCCTTTTTTTGCTATATGTTTAAGAATTTTTATGTTTTTATTTCTTTTGTTTTTTTTTTTTTTATTGTAATAATGTTTATAATGAACTATTTAAGCTACCACTGCCAATGAATAAACGAGATGTGGAAATGACGACGTGTGGTTATTATTTGGTTTATGTTTAACTAAACCGTAAGCTCTGTGGAGTGGTGACAATGTATTATACTTCCTGCTGAGGGCATTTGTGCGCAACGTAAAATGTTAAAAATGTGCAAATGCATATTATTTGCTACCAGCTTTACTGCAAACCATGAAATTGTCTGTGGTGACATGTTTTGTGTATAATTAACTTGCTTGCAACAAATACTCAACAAGAGTAAAATATAGTTGAATGACATTTTTACTATGAAGTGCCCGGATCTGAAAAAGCAATGAAAGGGAGAGTCAACTCTGAGGTGAATAGTTATTTACATACTTTGAGCGAGGTAAGTAAATTAGATGACTTGAGACATGACCTTAGTCAATAGAAAACTTGAAAAATTTGCAGCACATCAATAAGAGTCAACATTTGAATATTTTGAGCAATTTTTATTTTTATTTTGACTATTGTGAACTAGGACTACATATTTGAGTATGGCCAATAAAATGTTTGATAACAATTATATTTTGGCTATCGCTCAAGATGTTAAAAAAAAACTTCGTAGTTCATTTCTACAAATTTAGAGTTACAGTTTGAAGGCAACAAACTCAACGACAACGTAGTCCTTCTGACACCGAAGTCTTCTGAATACAAGTCATTGCGAAGGAGTTCTTGCATATGATTATTATTGCTCCCCACATCCAAAAAATGCCAAAAAAATTATAATTTCGGTAAAAGAAAAATTATAAAATAAATAAGCTGTAATAATTGAAATATGTATAAAAACAACAGGAAGACACTTCATAGCGCACCACAGCCTTCATTAATTTGTACGCTCTTAGGCCTGGGACTCTGCAATGCTAAGGTGGGTCGCATCGTTTCTAATCAAACGGACCCAAAAAGTTTATATAAACAACTGCTGCTCGAGAATAATCTCCTGTACTCTGGAGTTCCACAAGGTAGCCATTTAGGACCGCTGCTTTTTATTGTTTGTATTGACGATATTGTCCAAAGCATACATTTCTGCCAATGTCTAATGCATGCAGATGATCTTCAGATTTACCTTAAGACACGAAGCTTAAATGATTGCTTAAAAGATACAGCCCGACCTGAAAAATCTATCTGATTGATGTATTAATAATTGCTTAAGGCTGAATGTACAAAAATGCATGACCATCTCCCTTTCCAGATTATATATGCAATACTCTTATGACTGCCTTGAATTGACGTCTTTAAAAAGAATCTGGGTGTCATTACTGACACTAAACTAGCTTTTGTTCCTCACATTGAGTACATAATAGCTAAAGCTAACTCACGAGCTGGATTTATCAAAAGGAATTCAAAATATTTCTTTGCTCCACTTACATTAATATCTCATTTCATCTCCTTGGATAGGTCGATTTTTGCTTACTTACTTACTTAGGTGGCGCTACAGTTCGGGGTGAACTTGGGCCTCAACCAACAAGCTTCTCCATTTAGCTCGGTCTTTAGCTAATTGCCTCCAGTTGCGCACTCCAAGTTGGTCGAGGTCCCTTTGAACTTCTGCGTGCCACATACGGCGAGGAGGTCCTTTACTGCGTCGTCCCTCGGGGTTAGATTCGAAGACTCTGCGGGCCGGAGCGTTGGTGTCCATTCGCTCTACATGCTATCTCAGACGACCAATACGCAGTTGTTTGACTTGGTCGATGTCACTGTACAGCTGGTATAGTTCGTCATTGAATCTTCTCCTCAAAAACCCGTGAACGCAAACGGGGCCGAAAATTTTACGAAGAATTTTTCTCTCGAAGCGACCAAGGAAATCTTCATCCTCTTTTAATAAAATCTATGTTTCGGTACCGTAAAGCAGGACTGGGATGATCAGGGTCTTTATTGTTCGAGATAGGGCTTTACTGTTGAATTGCCTTATAAGCCCAAAAAAAACAGCGATTGGCAATAGTTATTCTTCGATTGATTTCTGCGCTGATGTTGTTTTTCGAGTTTATAGCAGAGCCAAGGTAGACAAAGTCGCTTACTGCCTCGAAGTTATAGCTGCCTACTGTGACGTTCTGTCTAATTCGTCGGTGTTTGTGTTGTTGACAGCATATACTTGGTTTTGCCCTCATTTATCGCTAAACCCATTTTGGCCGCTTCTGCTTCAATGCTTGCAAACGTATCGAAGACAGCCCCGTTGAGTTCTTCCAATTATGTAAATATCGCCGGCGCGGCGTATGCAAGCAGTTATAGAGACTTGTGACAGATTGTGCCTCCGGTGTTGGCTTGTGAGTTCCGCACAATCTGTTCAAAAACAATATTAAAGAATCACATGACAGCTCCTCACCTTGTCTAAAACCTTTTTTGACATCGAAGGTCTCGGTGAGGTCATTCTCGACCTTGATGGAGAAGCGAGCGTTCTCCATCGTCATCCTGCACAGACGGACAAGCTTGGCAGGGATGTTAAAACTAGACATAGCTCTATAAACCTCTTCTCTATAGATGCTGTCATAGGCGGCCTTGAAATCGATAAAGAGGTGGTGAGTATCGATTTGGAATTCTTGGGTTTTCTCCAGGATCTGCGAAGTGTGAAAATTTGATCGATGGTGAACTTTCCTAGCCTGAAACTGCACTGATAGGGTCCAATCAGGCTGTTGATAAAAGGTTTCAGGCGTTCACACATATCGCAGAAAAGATCTTGTATGCGAAAATGTTGAAGACTGATGCCTCTATAATTATCGCAGTTGAGGGTGTCTCCTTTCTTGTGAATCGAGATCGGTGGATTATCTGGATTCCTATTTATCAGACTCATTCAGATCGCACAGGGGAGTCTTACCAAATACATCTTTTGGGAAATGCATTGTGACTTTGAGCCGTCTTACAGCGCATGATATCAATTACTTGGTATTCTTACCCTTAACGTAAGGAGATATGCCCATGATGTTATGTTTATAAGAGATAGTCTGTGTTACCACATATATCGCCACGTTCTTTTATCCCGCGTGCACATTTATGCTCCTGAAAGGCGTCTTAGAAATCGTAATGTTCTCTTCCAACTATGACATAGATCAAACTATAGTCGTAATGAACCATTCTCTGGGATCCTTATGAATTTCAATGAATCCGGTAGACACTTAGATTTTCATTATTTAAGAAAAAGATGTTGTTCGATTGACGACTGTCTTGTGCATAAGAAAAAGGAAACAAATATCGCAAAAGCAATTCAAAACAAAGAAACTTATGCAGAAATGTAATCTAAACAGAACTCATGCTCATCAAGAAAATTCGGAGCTCAATATACGAGTATGTACTTTGCGTAACTGTCGTGTGGCTGGAAAACTTGCAATTCTTTTATTGTTCGAGCCATTGGAAGAAGCCACATCCACCATTTCAAATGTTTGAAAAAAAAAAAACGCTTGGCATGTCAGACTTAGGAGGACATCGGCAAGATAGCTGTCATTTTTTGAGACCAATATTTTGATATTTTTATATTTAAATATTAAATATGAAAAAACCTTCAATTTCCCCTAAGCGTGACAGTTCTCTTTCGGAGGTCCTGTTCTTTTTTTTCTTTCTATTTCGGCGAAAAAAAAAAAATACTCGTAAGGAATCATGACACTCCCACTTCACTGCATTTCTACTGATCCGCGTATGGGTTCCGCCGGTTTAACCTCAGAAAATGTTGGCAGTCCTCCCGATTTCGGATCACTTCGTTACTGGGGCAAACGAAATGCCGATGCATTTGTGTGATCCAGGAGTTTATAGGCATCTTTTCTTAAACAGCTCGATATATTTGATCAAATAAGTAAATACGTTTTTCAAGCTCTGATATATGCGAGCTTAAAGAAATTAACTCAAGGGTAAGAATGTGCTCTGAACTAAGAAAAATATAATGTCTAAGATAAAAAGGCAACATCGACGCCGACTTTCACTTCCGTCCACCTATCCAAAACGAAGTGAGGATAGCAATATCTAAGTTAAAATCCAACACGGCTGCTGGACCTGACGACTTACCGGCCGAACTTTTCAAGGCAGTTGGTGATGAATTGGTAAAGTGCATACACAAAATCATCTCTAAGATTTGGTCAGACGAGCGTATGCCTGATGAATGGAATCTCAGCATCGTTTGCCCGATCCACAAGAAAGGAGACACCCTCAACTGCGGCAATTATAGAGGCATCACTCTCCTCAACATCACATTCAATATCTTTTCTGCGATATTGTGTGAACGCCTGAAACCTTTTATCAACAGCCTGATTGGCCCCTATCAGTGCGGTTTCAGGCCAGGAAAGTCCACCATCAGTCAAATCTTCACACTTCGCAGATCCTGGAGAGGTCCCAAGAAGTCCAAATCGATACTCACCAACTATTTATCGATTTCAAGGCCGCCTATGGCAGCATCTTAGAGTAAATCCTACCAAAAGCGCTGTGATAGCCTTTACCAAGAAAAGACAGCTAAAGTGTATGCAACCTATCCTATTGGTAGGTATTAGGATCGACCCACAGAAACAAGTCAAGTATCTAGGTATAACACTAGACAGTAAACTCCTTTGGAAATAAGATATAGAAGCTGTGGTAATCAAAACCACCAGAGCATTTATGGTGTGCAGGAACATTTCAGGAAAGGCCTGGGGTTGCAGCACAGCCACACTGAGGTCGATGTACATGATGATAGTAAGACCCATCATCACATACGGGGTAGTGGCATGGGTTAACCGAACAAGATTAACTACGACGAGGACATCCCTGAGCAAGGTGCAATGATTAGCCTGCGTATGTATAACAGAAGCCATGCGAACCTGACGCACAGCAGCACTAGAGGTGATCGTAGGTATACCTCCGCTACGCATAGTGCTAGAGCGGATCGCCAAGGAGACCATATATAAGAATAAGCGAAGAGGTCATCGGGAAAGGAACATGCATCGCAACCAAAGAGCGAGTAGCCCTATCCAAATCGGTGCCGCTTCTGGACTGGCCGAGAGAGGATATGGTCAAGAAATACTGCTTTGAAAGAAAGTTCAAATGAAAGCCGAGCAACAAAAAGGATTGGAGCAGTGAGTCCGATAAGTATCAAGTCAAACAATACACAACTAAATGGTACACAGACGAATCGAAAACATCTACAAGCACTGGGGCTGGGGTGTACGGGCCCAGGACCAGATACTCAGAATTACTGGGAATTTTCCCCAGTATATTTCAAGCAGAAGTTCACGCGGTCGAAATATGCGCGAAATTCAACCCAAACAGGAAATATCGCGGGCATGACATCGCAACGCAATACTGTCAGACAGCCAAGCCGCTATCAAAGCACTGACCTCACACGTAATCAGATCCAAACAAGTATGGGAATGCCTCACCAATATCAACAAACTGGGAGAGGCAAATAAAGTAACTCTCTAGTGGGTACCAGGTCACGTAGGGGTAGAGGGAAACGAAGCCGATGATGAACTAGCAACGGATGGATCAAACACGCCGTTTCTTGGACCAGAACCCTTTTGTGGGATAGGATCCAACAAAATAAGGGAAGCCTTAAGGAAATAGGAAGAGAACAAATGTGCCAAACATTGGGACGATATCCCCCAACTACGAGTAAGACAGGTGAAAAAGCTTCTGGGGAAATACAACCAGAAAAGAAATAGAACCTGCCTAAGAGTCAGCAAGAACCGACTTCGCATCTTGACGGGCATGTTAACGGCTCACTGCAGACTCAAGGAGCACCTCAGGAAACTGGGAATAGAGAGGGACGGACACTGCAGACTTCGCAGAAACACCAGCGCACCTTCTTATAAACTGCGAAGCACTGATCCACAAAAGAAGAAATCACTTAGGTGCATACCTCCTATCAGAATTGGATCTACCTTCGCTAGATCCACTCAAGATACTCCGGTTAATAGCAACAGCTGGACTGGACGAATTGCTCTAGACCGAGCATATCATCCACTAGAGCCTTAGTTCGAGGAGCACAATAGATCTGCTAAAGGTCGCAGTATACTTGCACCTCACAAGATAGATAATCTATCTACCTATGACAGCATCCATAGAGAAGAGCTTTATAGTGCCATTTCTAGTTTTGACATCCCTGCCAAGCTTGTCCGTCTGTGCAGGATGACGATGGAGAACGCTCGCTGCTCCATCAAGGTCGGTAATGAAGGCTTGTGACTTCTTTAATATTGTACTTGAACGGATTGTGCGGAACTCACAAGCCAACACCAGAGGCACAATCTATCAAAAGTCTGTACAACTGCTTGCATACCCTGACGATATTGACATAATTGAAAGAACTCAGTGGGCTGCCTTCGATACGTTTGCAAGCATTTAAGCAGAAGCGGCCAAAATGGGTTTAGCGATAAATGAGGGCAAAACCAAGTATATGCTGTCAACAAGAAGGGACAATCAACACCGACGAATTAGACAGAACGTCACGGTGGGCAGCTATAACTTCAAGGCAGTAAGAGACTTTGTCTACCTTGGCTCTGTTACAAACTCGTAAAATAATATCAGCGCAAAAATCAAGCGAATGTTTTTCGCTGTTTTTTTGGGCTTATAAGTCAATTCAGCAGTAAAGCTCTATCTCGAACAATTAAGACCCTGATCATCCTAGTCCTGCTTTTCGGCACCGAAACATGGACTTTATGAAAAATTCTTCGTAAGATTTTCGGTCCCATTTGCGATGACGGGTTTTGGAGGAGAAGATTCAATCACAAACTATACGAGCTGTACAGTGACATCGACCTAGTCAAAAAACTGCGTACTGGACGTCTGAGATGGCTAGGACATGTAGCGCGAATGGACACCAACGCTCCGGCCCGCAGAGTATTCGAATCTAACCCCGAGGGACGACGCAGTAGAGGACCTCCTCGCCGTATGTCGGGCGCACAAGTTCAAAGGGACCTCGACCAACTTGGAGTGCGCAACTGGAGGCAATTGGCTCAAGACCGAGCTAAATGGAGAGGCTTATTGGTTGAGGCCCAGGTTCACCCCGAACTGTAGCGCCACCTAAGTAAGTAAGTAGTGTGCGTTTAGAAACATGCTACATTTTACCAATGACTCAAGAAACGCTTTTTTTTCCAGTATAAATCAGGATCTCAGTTGCTCTAGTAATTAGGATAGATCAAGGCTTAGAGACATGTAGTTCAAAGTTGAGTATCTGTGGCAAGTTCCCGTATTTTGAGTATATAAATATATTTCACCCTCTTTTACCAACAACTCAACCAAATAATATATCAACAACAAATTACCCAATCCGTTTACATTGTATATTTTCTTATAATGAAAACGGATTTACGAATTGCTTTCCTTGAAATAACACAAGTATTTCAGAGATACACATCTCTTCTTCTGCCTCTCTTTTTTTTTTTTTTTTGAAACAATGGTTGCATCCATTGTTCGTCCACCCTCACCCCACTCGACCATAATGCGACATCTAACAGCGTACGGAGAATATTCCGATACCATGTCAGTTTGGCTGTGGCATTTTTCTTTCTTCTATCTTGTGTGCTTGGCTTGAGATCTTGAATCAATCAGATAGCGCATGCATGATGAACACACAAAACTGCAGCGAACTGCTGCAAAATGGGATTCGCTTGCCACTGAATCTCATAAATCCGACCGCCTGGGCATAAATCCATTCGAATGGATATCATAAAATATCTCGTGCTCAGATTTCAGCAAATTGTTTTAAAGCGAAAATTTATGCATTTCCGTGGTGGAACTGCAATGCATGTGCAGACCGGGTATCTATGTATCTCTATTGTGTGTGGTGGCGGTGGGGACCTCCAATTGTGTGGATGCAGATGTAAATGATAACGCCACAGAAGAGTAAGTATTATGACGGTTTGTTTTGATGATTCTTCTGCAATTGAATGTGTCTGGCGTTGGCGGTAGTCATGCGGGTTAATTCATCGTGACCACTCAGTCATATGCCATTGATAGATAATGTTTTTTTTTTTTTTTTTACCCAAGACCAAAATGTACTTTTTTCTAATAAATTTGTATCTAAGATCCCTCTTGAAAATAGATTTGCCCCTAAATGCTACTCAATCATTCTGAAAACATTAAGGAAGTTCACACAGTGGACATGAGTCTTTATGGTCAAAGTATATTTATTTAGGTCGACCAGAAGACTTCACCTAATCTGATCAAATTTGATCGACCTCAGTAATTTAGTTCGAATAAAAAGTTTATTAATACTCCGTACCTCAGCCTATTCCAGTCGTTTCAATATAGACCTCTGTTGTTAGATAATACTCATAAGCATACAAGTAAAATTTCTTATGGCTTTTATGGTGGATTTTGAGGTTCCATATAATGGCGACCCATAGGTAGTGTGGATGATGATTACGATGCAGATGAAGACTCCTTTAAAGATGTTACTTCATAAGGTCGTAGAGAAATTATTTACAGTTGAGTTTGTTAGATTTTAACTACCAACATTGCCATTGCAAATCATTTGCAAAGGCAATAAATACCATTCGATGATTTTCCACGTAACGCGAGTGTTGCTTGTTGGGAACTATACTGCTGCAGGCTGAAGGCTAACTTTCTCCAAACAATAGCTCTGGGTTAATTGAATGTCTCTATAACCCTGCGGTTAAGATTTCCATGCGTTTTTTTAGATGGATAAAAAATCCGACAGATAAAATTCGCTAAGCGCTCCGTAATATTATTTTAACAAATTAGTATGGTAATTCTACTTCCTTGTTAATCTGTCTAGTATCTAGAATATACATAATGTCTATGGTGCGCACATATGGGCTTATTCCAATGGGAATATGTTTCCCTGTTTTGTGATAGATACTATCTAAGGATCTTTTGATGACAATATACGAGTACACTTTAAGACTTGGAAATAAGCATTTAGCTAGATTTATGTTTCAACGTTTGGCATGAGCCCCAATTACACTGGTAGACCTAGAATCAACTTTTATTCGACAGTACTGGCATACAATTTATTTAGTGTCCAAACCGCTTAGCAAGGCATTAGAGCTAAAATTATTTACCAGCGCTTGGCTCCCAACAATAATTTGAAAATGTTCAAACAATCTTATTTACAATAGCACGAGACACATCAATATTTGGTCCTAATGTGGATCACAGTTTTGTAAAAAAAATATTTGACAGTTTCCTTACTTTCTTACTTACTTAGATGGCGCTACAGTCCGGGGTGAACCTGGGCCTCAACCAACAAACCTCTCCAGCCAGCATGGTTACGAGCCAGCTGCCTCCAGTTGCGCACGCCAAGTTGGTTGAGGTCCCCCTCCACTTGTTTGCGCCACTCTACTGCGCCGTCCGTCCGGGGTGGATTCGAAGACTTTCTTAGCGGGAAGGTTGGGCTCCATCCGCTCTAAATGACCCAGCCATCTTAGTCGCTGCATGTGAACTCTTCTGGCTAAGTCGATGTCCTTGTACAGGCCGTATAGTTCGGCATTATACCTTCTCCTCCACTCACCGTCTATGCAGATGGGACCAAAGAACTTTTCTCTCGAAATAACCAAGGACATCCTCATCCAGTTTTGTCAAAGCCCATGCCTCTGCGCCATACAGCAGGACTGGGATGATTAATGTCTTATAAAGAGTTACCTTAGTAGTTCGAGATAGGGCTTTGCTACTCAATTGCCGTTTTAGCCCATAGAAACAACGATTGGCAAGAGTAATTCTCCGTGTGATCTCCCTGCTGATGTCATTTGCGGAATTGACCATAGATCCTAGGTAGACAAAATCCTTTACTACCTCAAAATTGTATCTGTCTATTGTGGCGTTCTGTCCAAGACGCCGATGTTGGGTGTCTTTTTTTGTAGACAGCATATATTTTGTTTTGCTTTCATTGACCGCTAGACCCATCTTTGCTGCCTCGTTCTCAATACTCGTAAATGCCCCATTGACTGCCCGCTGAGTTCTTCCGATTATGTCAATGTCATCGGCATAAGCGAGTAGTTGTACAGACTTGAAGAAGATTGTACATCCGCGGTTGGCTTGTGAGTTTCGTACAATTCTCTCAAGTAATATGTTAAAGAGATCGCATGATAGCGCGTCATCTTGTCTAAGATCTTTCCTGACATCGAACGGTTCGGTGATATTCTTACTGACTTTGATGGAGCAGCGAGAGTTCTCCATCGTCATTCTGCACAAACGGACGAGCTTGGCAGGGATGCCAAGACTAGACATGGCTCTGTATAACTCGTCTCTATACACGCTATCATAGGCAACTTTAAAATCGATGAAAAGGTGGTGCGTATCGATTTAATATTCATGGGTTTTTTCCAAGATCTGCCGTAGTGTGAATATTTGGTCAATGGTGGACTTTCCCGGCCTGAAACCGCACTGATAAGGACTATCAGGTTGTTGACGATCGGTTTTAGGCGTTCACATAGTACGGCAGACAAGATCTTATATGCGATATTTAGGAGACTTATACCTCTGTAGTTGGCGCAGTTCAGAGGGTCTCCTTTCTTCAGGATCGAGCAAACGATGCTGAGGTTCTATTCATCGGGCATACTTTCGTCCGACCAGATTTTACAGATGAGCTGGTGCATGCTCCTTACCAACTCATCTCCTCCTGCCTTGAAAAGTTCAGCGGCAAGGCCGTCGGCTCCAGCAGCTTTGTTGGATTTGAGTTTAGATATCGCCATACTCACTTCATTCTGATCGGGTTGACGGGAATATTGACTGCCATCGTCACTGTTGAATGGCTCATTCTGCCTGACAGCGGAATATTGATCATCATCGCCGTTTAACAGTCTGCAGAAGTGTTCCTTCCATATTCTCAGCACCGACTGCGATTCTACTATTATGTTGCCATTTTCGTCCCTGCAGACTTCTGTTCTGGCTTTGAAGCCCCGGCATGTTCTTTTTACCCTTTGGTAAAATTTTCGAACATTATTCCTGCAATAAAGTCTCTCAATCTCCTCGATCGAGCGCTTCTCATGCTCTTTTCTCTTCTTTCTGAGAAGTCGATGTTCCTCTTTTCTCCTGCGCACGTAGAGCTCGTAAGCAGCTCTAGTCCTTCTATGCAGCGCCGCTTTGTACGCCTCTTGTTTTGCTGCATGTGCTTGCCGGCATTCCTCATCAAACCAGGGGTTTAGTTGTGGTGGCCGAGAGAAATCCAGTACATCAGAGGCGGCATCTCTGATGGCTTGTTGGCAACGCTGCCACTGGTCTTCCGCATTTGCTGCTGGCGGCATAGGACTTAGATTGAGATTAGAAGAAACACGATCGGCAAAGATTCTGGTGGTCTCTTACGATTGTAGCCGCCCGACGTCAAATTTCCTCACAGCATTTCGTTGATTTCGCTCCGTTCTGGATATCCGCATCCGTACCTTGGCTACAACTAAGTAGTGATCCGAGTCCACGTTGGCTCCTCGGAAAGTCCAGACACCCAGAATACTGGAAGAGTGCCTTGCGTCGATCGCAAAAATTACCTAGGATAATTTTAACGTCGTGGCCTAAGTCTGCCTCCAATGACAAATCCGCACCCGAATAGACGCTGTCCTTTTTGTCTGTAGCAATCGCCGTAGTAGATGTCGCAGTTTTTCATACTCCTTTTGCCCGGCCCATCCCATCGCACTTCTTGGATGGGGGTAATGTTTGCTTTGAGACACTCTAGGGCCTCCGCAAGTTGTTCGGCTGCACGTGGTTTGTAGAGGGACCTAACATTCCATGTGCAGACACGAAGATCGTTGTCCTTTTTACGTTTGCATGGGTCGAGAACAGTAAGATCATCCGTATCCGAGGCTGTTGGTTGCTTCGTAACCGAAGGTTTTTTACGTGGTAGGGAAGTTAACCCGACGGCACAACTCCCAATCTGGAGGGCCAGATCCTTTTTTTTTTTTGTACCCCTAGGACAAGAGGCCGGATACACCGATGTCAGTAACCCACTTCGGGGATATGGGCGCTGCCATTGGCCCATTAAGGGTTCATCCGCTACCAGCTCTTTTTCAATACCCTGACGTAGTATTGAAAATCCTTACAGACCTCAGCTCCAAACATGTTGAAGTAGCTCCGGTAACGTATCCGCTGGTCTGTAGACGTCACCGTTGATTGCATCGAGAGAATTCATTCGCCGCACGTCCTCCTTCTGAGGAGCTCTTGCTAGACTTCTGAGACGCATATTTCAGCCAATCAGGTCAACAAGAGATGCCTCGTCCGGTTAGACATATGCGCGCTGAAGTTCACTCAAATGTGCTTACGCAGGTCTGAGTGTTCAGCTGCACATATATCGTCAGACTCAGCATACGCTCATCGTTAGTTCACTATCAGATAGCTATCCAGCGGGCACCACGAGGAGGTGATGATGCGATTTTGCCCACTGACTTTTCCTTAACACTTATAATAAGTCTATTGTACTTAAAGCAGAAATCCTTGTTTGGTGAAATGTGGTTCGTGAAACTTTACTAGTACTTACGAGTATGGGTAACACCTGCATGTTGGTCTTGATTTTACGTGTACTTAATTAAATCAGACTTAATCCAAATCATGCTTAACCCAAAGATAGCCATTTTCTTATAATTTGCGCCTAAGGGATTGTTAATACTCTTATATTGGTTCTCAGGGCACGGGCGGAATTATATTCCTTAATGGGAGAAGCAGTGGGATGAGACAGTCTAAAGAACTTCTGGGGAACTACAAACAGGAAAAAGTTGAATCTCTTTAAGCAATTATGTTAGCAAGAATAGACTTCGAATCTGGACATTCATGCTAACGGGTCACTTAACGAGCATTTCAGCCAACGGGGCATTTAAGATTTTGCAGAGGTGTCGAAGGAACACCATGGAATGCGAAGCACTAATCCACAAAAGAAGACAATACCTGAGAGTCTACCTATTACTGGAGACGGATTTACTTTCACTTAATCCACTTTTGGTACTCCACTTCATCAAACCAGTTCGACTAAAGGAAGTGCTCTTATTCTAGTGTCTAGTTTGTGAGATACAATAGATCTAGAGATAAATGTCAAAAATATTGCTACTCCTGAAGCTGGTCTCGACTGTGATCATGGTGCAAATCGGTTGGCATGAATTTGAATGTCACTTATTTCTAAACGAAATGATTTTCCTCATTCATTCAGCGCGCACTCGAAAGGTTTGTAGCCGTTTGTGATGATGCTGGAATGAAGATCAACGTGAACAAATCGGAAGTAATGGTCGTTTCCAAAAAACCCATTCAGTGCACTCTGCATGTTAGTGGAGTCCCACTGAAGCAGGTGGAGAAGTTTAAGTACCTCGGGGTTTTATTCACGAGTGATGGGAGGAGCAATGCCGAGTTATCCTGTAGAATTGGTCAGGCTGGATCAATTTTGAGAGAGCTTGGCCAATCTGTTATAAGGAAGGCCGAACTTAGTATTCAAGCTAAGCTATCGGTTTTTAACTTGGTGTATGTTCCAACTCTCACCTATGGTCATGAAATTTGGGTAGTGACCGAAAGAATAAGATCGCGGATACAAGCTGCCGAAATGAGGTTCCTTCGCGGTGTTGTTGTAATAACTCGTAGGGATCGAGTGCGCAACACCAGAGTACGCGAGGCGCTTAACGTTGAGCAGCTACTTCTCCGAACGGAACGATCTATGCTTCGATGGTTTGGTCACGTAGTGCGTATGCCCCCAAACCGGCTTCCAAGACGCGCCATGGTTGCCGTGCCATCAGGTAGACGACTTCGCGGAAGGCCCAGAAATAGATGGTTGGATCAAGTCCGACATCTCTCTTGGAGCCGCTTAGGGATTCTCCCTGATGAATTGGAGTCAATGGCGGAGGATCGAGAAGGATGGAGAGTCCACCTGAGCATCCTACCCTCGCGACCCTCATGGGGGATTGGCGGGCCATTGAAAATGAATGAATGAATGAATGATATTCCTCAACTTCTGTAAAATAAAATTTCGTTTGATGATCTTAAAAACCACCAAACCTATTCGAGTTAGTCTTCCTCTAGAGTCTAAAAGTTCTGCAAAAACAAATCAACAAAGCACATAACAATACGAACTCAATAGATGTTTTAGCTTTTCGATTTCATGACCAAAGATCAATATGGGCTCAGCAGAATCTACAGTAGTCTCTCTGAAACCATTGATCTTGTTTCTAGGATCAGTAAAATCTATATTCAGCGAATTCCAGCATCAAATAGCCTAGCATTCAATAAATACCCAAGTATCTCTTAAAGTCCCATAAATGTGAATTTGTATAACATTTTTGTAGAAACGCCTTTTGGAGGTTAACTCGATAAGTCGATAATTGATGTAAAGGCTGGGCCATCTCTTGGTTTCTTTTTAAAAGATAGATAGATAGATAGTTTATAAAGTTAAAATATTTACAATTTGGATTTGTTATCGCACATTTTACAGTACAGAAATTCTATATAGTGTGTTTATTATATATTTACACGATGAACCATATATAGCATTTGCAAATTTATTTAACCTAGCAGCAAATAAGTTTAACCCAAACACAAATATATTTAGCCCTTTAGCAATTAACTTTAACCCAAAAGCAAATATTTTTTTATTTGAAAATCTTCAACAAGACACTATGAGGATCGACAACGCGTGCTCATAGTAGTGTGGGATTCTTACCCACTAAAAAACCTCCCTTCAAAACAGACTTGTTTTTATTTTTACTACAACTAAGTATTCGACGAAGTAGTTTTCGTTTCGCCAAATTATGACATTTTGCAGGTACCTTCCCATTAGAAGTTCCTGCTAGCTCCGCAGTTTAGACGCGGCTACTTAACGCGCTAAGTCTAAAGGTTTGATTCTTTGTAGACGGCGAAGTAAATTTCTTTCATCCAAAACTTGGAGGACTGTTATATTAACGTGACTTTCTAGTCGACTTTTATGCTTTCTCGCGTAGTTTTTGATTTCGTCTTCGATTGTTTTAATGCCAAGATCTCTGTGGATATCGCTATTTCGGATATACCATGGCGCATTAACAATACGTCTTAGCACTTTGTTTTCAAAAGTTTGTACAATTTTAATGTTACTTATTTTGGTACAACCCCAGAGTTGTATACCATATGTCCATACAGGCTTTAGCACTTGCTTATATAAAAGCAGTTTGTTATATATATTAAGCTTGGAATATTTTCCAAGTAACCAATACATTTCTCTATATTTATTATCTAGTTCTTTGCGTTTTTTCTTAACGTGCGTTTTCCATTTCAGCTTTATATCAAGTGTCATTCCAAGATACTTAGCCTCGTTTGCAAATGGGATTTGAACCGAGTTTGAAAAGATCGGCAAATTATTTATTTTCTTATAAGTAAAATTTACATGAACAGATTTGGTCTCGTTAAGTGCGATTCGCCAAACCTTTGTCCATTCATTTACTCTATCCAAAGCTTCTTGCAGTTTTTCTGTAGTATCTTCGACCGTTTTACGTACTGTCAAGATAGCAGTGTCGTCGGCAAATGTAGCTAGCTCAGTGCCTTCTACTTGCGGTATATCACGGGTGTATAATAGATATAAGACTGGACCAAGAACGCTTCCTTGCGGCACCCCAGCCATTATTTCCTTAAAATCAGAATATTCGTTTCCACATTTGACGCGGAATAGCCTATTCGTAAGGTAGTTCTTCAAAATATTATATAGGTGCTCTGGCAGAACTTGTCGTAATTTAAACTTTAAGCCTTCGTGCCAGACCTTGTCAAAGGCTTGAGAAACGTCAAGGAATACGCTTGAACAAATCTTTTTTTCTTCAAGTGATTTTTCGATTACATGTGTTATTCGATGTACTTGGTTAACTGTAAAATGCTTACTTCTGAATCCGAATTGATGATCAGGGATGAGATGCCCCTCTTCTATTACCGGCTGTATTCGCCTAACCAATATTCTCTCGAACACTTTGGATATAATTGGAAGAAACGAAATCGGTCTATAAGACGTTTTTTCATTCGGCGGTTTTCCAGGCTTAAGGAGCATTATAACTTCGGACTGGGAACATATTCTAGTCTAATCGCGGCGTTTATAATGAGCAGAAGCTTAATTAGTTAATTTCTTGGTAGTGCTTTAAGAACCTCTCCCGTAATTAGGTCGTATCCAAGAGCTTTCTTAGGTTTAAGTTTCTTTATTTCTTCCTTAAGTTCGGTAAGTGTTGCATTTCTTATTACGCTATTGTCTATATACGACGTATTTATATTTTCAATAAGAGCTTGTCCATCAAACGGTTTGAAAGTTTCTTCCAGGTGGGCGGCAAAAACTTGCGCTTTCTCTTTATCATGCCTGGCCCATTCGTCTTGATTTTTCCTAATTGGCGCGGCTTGAATTTGAGGTTTTTAATACCTTTTATAGCCTTCCAAAGCGAATAGTTAGAATCTTTTTCTGCCGTTAAGCTTTCTAGGTAAGTTTGTATTTCATTATTCTTAAGGTCTTTAATAGATCTTTTTAGTGAGTTGCACAAACGGTTAAGATGTGCTTTATGTTGCGGAGCCCGAGTTTGTTGCCATCTTTTACGCGCTTTTCTCTTCTCCTTAATCATCTCTTTTATTTCCTGCGGATAAGTTTGAATGTAACTGGCCGCGGTTCTCTTTGGTTTGAGAGTATTCTTCCACGCGGCATCCTGTAAGATCGACGAAGCGATCTACTTCAACTTCAAGTTCATAGGGCGTTTTAAGTGATACGCTCAGCTCAATATTTGCTTCAATATCTTTTTTAAAGCCATCCCAATTAGTTTTCGCGCCGGTTAATCTGGCCGGTCCTACTTTTTTAATCAGAGCTTCGCTTATCGTCATAAGGATTGGAGAATGATCAGAGGAGAGATCAAAGCTTTCTTCAACTTTTATACAGTTGCCAGATATTCCTTTAACAACAAACAAATCAATCAGATCTGGTATCTTATTTCTATCAGTCGGGCAATATGTTGGTTTACCCGTCGAGTAAAAATCACAACTAAATTGCATACCCGCATTATAAAGCTTTCTACCTTTCTGAGAGGCGTACCTTGAGCCCCAGAAGGGGTGTTTCGCGTTGAAGTCACCAAAAATAATAAAATTTGGTTTAAGGAAGTTGAAGATGTTTGTGAAATCGCTTTCTTCAAGTTTACATCGTAGTGGACAATATATAGACGAAATGTTGAAAGCAAAATGTCTATTACTAACGCGTACCGTGCTTACTTGCATGGCTTCTAATTCAATCTTTACTTCCGCTGAGTGTTCGATAGATTCTTTTATAAACAAAGATGATCCGCCTCTGGCTCTTTCCGATGGGTGAAAGGCGTGATACCCGCTATATCCCCTTATCTTAATATTCGATTGCTTTGTCAGATGAGTTTCACTGACCAAGCATATATCAATATCTTTTTCTCGTATAAATATTTCTAACTCGTCGAGTCTTTATATGAGCCCGTTGGCGTTCCAAGTAAGAATTTTAAGCATTTCTTTCATATTGTGGTTGAAGTGCGTGTGTTATGAATGTTGTTTTCTAGTGCAACTAGTCTCTCGAAAATTAGTTTATTTGTTTTGCATTGCTCTTCAAGTTTCGCAAGAATTAGGTAAAAAACATTGGATACATGATCTTCTGAACTACCTCTATCACCATTTTTCAATGTCGCAACTTGAGAAGGAGTCTTTACATTAAAGTTTGGACGGTTTCTTGCTTTGATCTCCCGTGAGTTGTCGGTCGTGTACGTACCCTTAACTGTCTTCGCCGCTTGAGCATAAGACTGCACGCCAATATTCGGAGATTTTGCTTCTGTTACCTTATCTCTATTACTTTCGGATTTTTTATCATTAACCGATCTTAAGTTAATATTGACGCACTTTCTATCTTTCGCTGCTTTTTTCGTAGCTATTTTGGGTCTGTTCTTGATTGGTTTCATATTCGGACGCATCTAATTTTTTTGCGTATTGCGGCGTTTTTGAAGCTCTTTCGCCACTTCGCAACCTCGATAGTTCGCAGGATGTTTTCCTTTGCAATTTATACAAGTGGCTGGGGTTTGCTTGTTTAGGTGACACTCTTCCGAGAGATGCTTACCTGCGCATTTGACGCATCGCGGCTCTTTCTGGCAGTAAGTCTGCGTATGATTGAAGCCTTGACAGCGCTTACACTGCGGGATCGATCTGGAGGTCTTACGCATGGGTTCGATTTTGACCACGATATTTAGAATAGTCTTGATACCATATATAATATCTTTATTTTCGTCTTTATCAAAACTAAGCATGAATAGTGGAAGTCCGCGCTTTACTAATTTTTCATGATCTCCCTCCGACTGTTGCTTCTCCTTCATGATAATATTGACGGCATCAAGAATTTTAAAGCCTTTGCCTTGAAGGTCGTGCATTACATCTTCTTTAGTGCACGAGGGGTGGAGTCCCCTTGCTACAACACGCAGTGGTCTTTCTAACTTATTGTCATAAGTATACCACAGAATCTTTTCGGCATTCAATTTTTTAGATACTGATCGGTAACAGTCGGCATCATCGACATTGATTTTCCACGTATTGTTTCGCAGAGATGTCACCTTAAACTTCGATGCCAGAGTTCCTTTAAGGAGGCAATGCAACTTATTATAGTCCGTAATTCCAACGACGTTTATCGGTGGCGGAGGACGTAATTTTGGTTGTTGTTGCTTTTCTTGCATTTCCTTGCGCTTTTCATCTTTTTGTGGCTCTACTTCCGGTGAGGAACCAGCTTTGCGTTTTTTGCTAGGTCGTTTCTTTTCGACCCAATTCGTTTCGCGTGTTAGCTCTTCTTCATCCGTCTGGTATTCACGACTAGGTGAGCGATGTGGGCTAACTGTATTTGCTTTTTGTAGGTACGTGTTTTTTAGGGCATTATTTTCTTGCCTGAGTAAATCTACCTCTTTCTTAAGCTCACGATAGAGTAGCTCCATTTCGCTAAGCTTGGTACGGAGTACGTCGTTTTCCTCCTAGATTTAGATTTCGCTGAGTCCCGTTTTTCACGCGTTTGCGCTTCCGGCGGACTTCTTTTTCCGGAGACGTTCGATCTTGTTGGTGGAGATCGAGATACCCTTGTACTTTTTGAGAAGGGATTTATAAGGTGCAATAAATGGCTCTCCCCAGAATCCGTAGAGCCGACCTCCGAAGAGGGTGGATTTTCCAGTTTACCTGGAGTGCCACCTGGGGTATTCAAATCTTTTGTTTTGTTCATTGCATGTTTTTTGTATACGCCATACTCGGTATACGGAGGGTGGATTTTAGTCGCCTCTTACGACAGGCATGCCTTACTTACTTACTTAGATGGCGCTACAGTCCGGGGTGGACCTGGGCCTCAATCAACAAACCTCTCCAGCCAGCACGGTTACGAGCCAGCTGCCTCCAGTTGCGCACGCCAAGTTGGTTGAGGTCCCTCTCCACTTGTTTGCGCCACCTACCGCGAGGTCGTCCTCTACTGCGCCGTCCGTCCGGGTTGGATTCGAAGACTTTCTTAGCAGGAAGGTTGGGCTCCATCCGCTCTAAATGACCCAGCCATCTTAGTCGCTGTATGTGAACTCTTCTGGCTAAGTCGATGTCCTTGTACAGGCCGTATAGTTCGGCATTGTACCTTCTCCTCCACTCACCGTCTATGCAGACGGGACCAAAGATCGCTCGAAGAACTTTTCTCTCGAAATAACCAAGGGCATCCTCATCCGGTTTTTTCAAAGCCCATGCCTCTGCGCCATACAGCAGGACTGGGATGATTAATGTCTTATAAAGAGTTACCTTAGTAGTTCGAGATAGGGCTTTGCTACTCAATTGCCGTTTTAGCCCATAGAAACAACGATTGGCAAGAGTAATTCTCCGTGTGATCTCTCCACTCATGCGACAGGCATGCCTACCTCGGGTATATTCTAACCCCTACCCGAAGGGGGTCACAAGCAAATATTTTTTTTTTTTTTGTTGCGCCTGGAGGTGTAGGAATCTTCAAAAGATACCAATGGTCAGTACCATTGGTTATGCCCGATTCATATATCTGACAATGCCATCAGTGCTAGTCAGTATATGCCTACGGGCTAAACCTCACCCCCTCAGAGAGGCACTATGAGAACCGGCTGCGCGTACTCATAGTAGTAGGAAATTCGTTCCTCTCATTTTTTCATTTTTGTGATGACTACGACTAAGTTGCCTTAACGAGTAGTTTACGCTTCTGTAGTATTAATCGCTTTAGGCAGGTAGGTTTCCAGTGAAGGCACCTACTAATACCGTCATTAGATGCGGTTTTTCCTTACGACGCTAGGTCGAAAGGTCTTGTTCTTTGTAGTCGGCGCTCAAGGTTTGTCACGTCCATAGTACGGATTATTTCATTATTGCAATGAAAATGAAGACGGGTACGAAGTTTGCGAGCAAAGTTTGTTACTTCGTCCCTCACGGTAGCAATTCCTAGATCTCTGTGAATATCACTATTTCTTATATACCAATGAGCATTCACGATTGCTCTTAGTATCTTGCTTTGAAATACTTGCAGTAGAGCCATATTGCTTGGCTTGGTACAACCCCAAAGTTGTATACCATATGTCCAAGACGGTTTTAGCACTTGCTTATACAGAAGCAGTTTGTTGTATATGCTTAACTTCGAGTATCTTCCGAGTAGCCAATACATTTCTCTAACAAGCAAATATGTTGAACCTTTTAGCAAATATGTTTAACCAAAGAACAAATATATTTAAACGAAAAGCAAATCATTTTAACCAAAGCACAAATTTATTTCAACGCATCTGCAAATTTGTTATCTTTTTTAACGTTACTCTAATTGCAGCAATTAGTAACCAAGAAATAATGCATTATAAGATTTTGACAAACTCCACTTGCAACTCTAGCAAGTTTTGTTCATTTCTCCATGAACTTACAGAAAATCTGAAAGTACACCCCTTAATGATGGCTTTTTAACTATGGATAACGCTACAATCCATAAGACACAAGAAGTTCGGATTTTTGCCTCCTTACTCTCCCATGTTAAACCCCATTGAAAAATCATTTTCTAAAATGAAGACACACGCACATCAAGTTTTAACTGACGTCAGCAGGGATCATAACTTGGTTGCAGTTATTGAAGATAGTTTGCAACAAATTACACAAACCGATTGCCCTAATTATGTAATGGATATGGTTTTACTCATTCCAAAGGCAGCGAATGAACTAAATATTTTTTTTGAAAATATTAACTTTGTTTTAGAAGGCTTCTAAGTTTTTATACAAGTATAAGATGAAATAAATTTGTGTTTAGGTTAAAATAATTTGCTCTTGGTTTAAATATATTTGTTCTTTGGTTAAACATATTTGCTAAAAGGTTAAACATATTTGCTTTTGGGCTAAAGTTATTTGCTAAATGGCTAAATATATTTGTGTTTGGGTTAAACTAATTTGGTGTTAGGTTAAATAAATTTGCTATATTATTCATTCAAATTATTATATTATAAATTCAAATTTTTTTAAATTGCTATAAAATTTAATATTTAATAAATTTTTTGCTTTTTTGAAGAGAGTACACTTTCCGATTATTTATGGAAAATAATTTCATGTAAATGGCTGCCGCGGCTGGCTTGGCAGTGGCTCATCCTGTCAACCCAATTTTCCAGTATTTTTTTTATGGTTTGGGGGTCTATTTCACGAATAACTCAATCAATATTGTGCTTAAGTGCTTGAATCGTTTCCGGATTGTTAGCATAACACCGATCTTGATTGTTGGACGGCTTGTATGGCACGCATCGCAATCTTGCTGGAACCACAGATCGTCCATGTACCTTTTCTCAGTGTCTGGACAAAAAAAAATCGCTTATCATGCATCTGTAGCGCTCTCCGTTGATCGTAACGTTATTGCCATTTACATCTTACAGGAAAAAGAGTCCAATAATGCCGCTATTCCAAAACCACACCAAACAGTCGCACGCTGAGCATTCTCGGCTGAGCGCATAGGACAAACACGAAGATAACTTGTGATATCAATTAGCATGCCAATCTCACGAACTGGTTGATACATCACACACTGTTTTGCCATCACAGCACTCACTTTGAAAATATTTTTTCAATATATCTCAACGTTGTTCAAGTTCAATTTTTTAATTTTTTGAGCGCGAAACATCTGTCAGTGTCAAAATATCATGTAATTTAAAAAAAAAAAAAAAAAAACAGCAGATGGCCCACCCTTTATTTTAAGCTGATAGTAGAGAAATACCATCAATCGAAATTTCAGCATTTTTTTGCGCCAATTGCAATGATACAATACATGCCAAATTACACTTCATAATACATAACATCAATACTTTTTCGGTCGATGTCTCATCCCTAGTAGTTCCCCTTCGCGAAAATTATCGATGTGCTGTGAGAAAATAGTCATTATGGAATCTTCAGTAGAATGTATAACATAACACGCACTCACGGTTACATAAATAACAAGAATTTATTTTGTGTGGCCTTTAAAAACTGATTTGGACCAGCAGCGTTAATCATTGCGTTCCCTTAGATTCATATGACCAATGGGCAACTCTAATCAAAAGCAATTGGGGTAACTGCATAACTTCTAAGTCTAGATCGAAGGTCATTAACTGTTTTGAAAAACGATCATTAGCGACATGCAGAAACCTCAAATATGTTCTCCTCCACTATACTCCATTTGACCTTACAAAGTACAACTTACATCATCGCTTAAGTCATTAATGTAAACGCAGTTCAACTTGAAGGTGCAACGACAATATGTCTTTAGCGAAAATATGTCATCAGTATTTATTTCCCTTCCATGACATTTGCCATCTGGCTATGAATTTAAATGATCGGCACCTTTTGCAAATCCATCAATCTTGTCATGAGACATCATACGTCAAGTCTACAAACTGAAATAGAAACTTTCACTTTCTTGCAACCGCTGCCTCATCTAACTGCTCGCTCAAATAGGTTAATTTAATTATCATATGCAATGAGGTGCAATTGTCACTGCATCGTGTCACCGCTTAAATCTGTGCGTTCAACCCAAGTCACACTAGGCGCTTCAATGTCAAACTAATTCTCACTCCCAGCAGGGAGCGATCTATGGTACCAGCGGCAATCTTGGAAAATTGCCACAAACATTTTTAAGATTGCTGACTTTGAAATTTTGCGACAACCCATGTGTCTTTCTGTTTCCACCACTAATTGGCGGTGGAGCATTTCGCCAACACCACAAATTATGATCGCCGAACCACAGCCTGGTTTGAAATTCGCTAAACAAACAAAGAGACGACACCAAGCCTGGCCTGGGGAAGAGAACTTCACTAGATGCGCACAAACGTTATGTAAAAAGGTAATTTATCAGCAACAGGTGCTGAGTGTGACGTTGATGGATTTGGGGCGCCTCACCCAACTGAGCACACATTGCACATGTGCCATGTGCATCTGCTCTTTACAAACCGAAATGCTTGCACAACCCTGTGTAGCCGGGCAATGTCAGTAATTTCTGATCGCAGAACACAAAGTCATCTTCTACAAGTAATGAACCAATACAGTGCATCATAAGCTATCAGCAGAAGGCATAATTGATGTAATTATAATCGTCGAGATTAACTAATAATCTTCGATTGTTCACTTTGTTTTGTTCCAGCCCAGAGAGCAGAGCACTAGCTTTGCCTAACCTTAGCTTCTGCTTTCGGAAGCTACTAAGATTGAAGTTATTTCCATCTGTGAGGCTCACTGTTCAGGAAAATGTCTGAATTCACACGAAATCGCTATTGACATAAAACTCTGTTTATATCTATCAAATACACACGTTGTATCCGTTTAGTTTATTAATTATTTCAGAATATGAATGCCGAGATACATATGCTAGATGCAATCAGATTAATTTCGCATATCTTCCGAAGAGGTCAGCATTCGTTTTGTGCTGCTAATGCCTTTTTTGCAATTTCCTAGGGCATATGATTGAGTGCTTGAATGTTGCACAATCGGTGGGAACATGTTGCTGCCACTTCGCATGACGAATGCGTCAATTAATTTTGAGCCGTAAGACTTGACGTCGGTCATCGTGATGCGGTTGCAGATACATTTATTTCGCTAATTTACGTTTTCGCCTGGCTGCTGGTTGCTCGTTATATTTACCTAATGTCTAGGTCAGGAGTTAATAAATAGTCTGGGGGCGCTCAGCACGAATAAAAGAGTGAATATATTAAATTTCGTTGGTCTGTTTGGTAACACAATATAGGACAGTGATTTGAGGTCCATTGAAAGTGAGCCTTTTGTGATGAAAAAAGTGCTGCTATGGTAATGCAACCAACAATTAGAAAGAAGGTCATTATGAACAAAATTAAAGTGTGGGAACGATTTCCAAAGGAGAAGGGCCGAGCAGTGCATAAATGGAAAAACACTGAATTATAACTTGCTATACTAAGCTGGATTGAAATTAATTTGCATTGTACTATTCGGAACAGAAGCACACCTGTATTTCCCTTGTTATGCTACATGTAGGCAAAGAAAAGCTTCCAAGGAAGATGAAATTGTTCCTTCCTGTCGTGCTTGCAGCTACTTTGGATCTGAATCTTTCTTTTTTTTGTTGGGATAGGAAACGCTCGAAACGCACTCAGACGCAACTGGTCCATTGTACTACCAGTTAGCAAACCCTGATTTAACCATATTATTGGTCTTTCTTAGAAACCTAAGCACTTCAGTGATGAGGAGCACGTCAAGGTATTGTACTTGGCGAACGCGAAGTGCCCTGTCAAGACGGTATTAAGTTGTCTACAGTCTTTTCTACTGAGTGACAGTAAGAATGCCGCTGATTTCTTACAGACGTCCGGGAGCATTGTGTTCTTCAGAGAGAAGCCCTAGTTCCCTAGAAGCCCTAACCGAGGATGCAGGGAGAACCAATGTCTACAGTCTTTTCTACTGAGTGACAGTAAGAATGCCGCTGATTTCTTACAGACGTCCGGGAGAATTGTGTTCTTCAGAGAGAAGCCCTAGTTCCCTAGAAGCCCTAACCGAGGATGCAGGGAGAACCAATGTCTACAGTCTTTTCTACTGAGTGACAGTAAGAATGCCGCTGATTTCTTGCAGACGTCCGGGAGCATTGTGTTCTTCAGAGAGAAGCCCTAGTTCCGTAGAAGCCCTAACCGAGGATGCAGGGAGAACCAATGCGGGTTCGAGATCTAAGAAATCCTCCTCTGAGCCTTGTCTGGCAATCTCATCAGAGATCTCGTTCCTCAGGATCCCAGTGTGACCTGAGACCACAAATAAGAGACAGAGTTCGGGTTTAAAAGGTTTTTAGTTACACGAACTATTTAGGGAGTGGTTAAAGGGTTAAGCAAGGCCTTAAACGCAGCCTGACTGTCACTACAGATACAAATACTACAGCCCTTCCACCTCTTTTTCACAACATATTTCATGGCCATTTAAATTGTTTCCGCTTGTCGTGACCTGTTTAAAAGCTTTCTGGTTTCTTTCCTAAGCCGCTGCAGTTCTGGGCTCCACCAGGGAACCGGCGTTCTGCAGGTGTTTCTTGTCACTGGACACGTCAGTTCAAAACATTTGGATTCAAGTTTGAATCTGAGTTATAACAGCATCTTAAATAAGTTCGTGAGTAGTTCATATGACGTTGATGGAAGACAAGAAATTATGGGAGATAGGGCCCGAATTCAATCATAAAAGCAAAATGGTCATAGCATTCAGACTATATAGTTGCTAAGATTAAAATAAATAAAATGTGATATTTTGTGAGTGGTAACATATTAGGTTGTTATTTACGAGTAATAAACGTTGTCTTTTTTCTTCGTGGTACCATCGTGTCTGAAGAGAATGGTTTGTGATGTTCACGTATTGAGAGGGGCCGAACTGTCAACTGATCATCACTTAGTGCTATGCAATTGTATCTTTGTGGTAGAGTCCCTCCCCTACCAAAGCGCAAACCAAGGATGGTTACACGCATACGATGGGAGAGGCTACAGAACGATGAGATGCGGGAGACATTTGCGCGGCAAATATCTGAAATGTTTGAACAAATTCCAACTGTTCCATCAAATGTAGAGGAAGAATGGCAACTGTTTTCAACAGCGGTTATTGCCTCTGCGGGAGATGTTTGTGGAGTAAAGCGGCTTGGTGTGGCGGCTGGTGGTGAGAAAAGAACTGCTTGGTTTAAAACGCTCGGAGTTTAAGAAACTATCAGAGAGAGGAAGAGAGCTTTTAAGGTGTGGATTCACTTAGGGAACTCCAATTCACGCAATCGATACACTCAGGCGCGAAGAACTTGGAAATTAGCTGTGAAAACAGCGAAAGAACAGTCTTGAAAGGAGTTTGGCGAAAAATTGTAACGTGACCACAGATCTGCAAATAAGATGTTCTGGCAGACCGTCCGCCGACTCAGAAGAAGAAAGTTGAATATCGTTAAGGGAGTTAAATCCAAAGACGATACACTTCTTTCCAATGAGGAGGACATTTTACGCAGATGGAGCGAGCATTTTTCAGAATTGCTCAATCCCGAATCCCGAACAGGGCACCGAAGATGACAGACCTATGGTCGAGAGTAGGCCGGAAAGTAGTCCTACGGTAGAGGAAATAACTTTGGCGATCAAAGCGCTAAAAGTTGGCAAATCTGCTGGTGTGAATGAAATTCGCCCAGAAATGTTCAAGGCTTTAGGTAAAGAAGGAGTGCAATAGCTCTTGCGTGGCTTTAAAGTGGCTTGGGAGTGCGGTGAAACTCTTGGTGATTGGCAAATGGGGGTGATTGTTCCTCTTTTTAAAAAAGGGGATAAAACAGATTGGCCAACTACAGGGTTATATCTCTTTTAAGTCTCCCTGGAAAAGTCTTTGCTAAGGTGCTAGAAACGCGTACCAGAGATGTGGTTGAGGATAGCTTGGGGGAGAAGCAGTGCGGTTTTTGTCCCGATAGAAGCACAACCGGCCAGTTATTCACTCTCAGAATGGCTCTTGAGAAGGCCTGGGAGTATGCTAAACCTGTCTACACTTATTTTGTGGATTTGGAAAAAGCATAAGATAGGGTTCCTCGAGGTAAACTCTGGAGTATTCTACAGGAGTATGGGATTGATGGTTCCCTGTTAAGAGCGATTCAGGCTTTATATACAAACTGTAGAAGCTATGTTCGGATAAACGGGGCTAAATCGACACCTTTCAGTGTGGGCGATTCCACTAAGGGTGCATTTTGTCACCTCTCCACTTCATTGTATATATGGACTGGATGTTGCAGCGCAGCCGTGGCGGAGAATGTTTCGAAGTGGGAGACAAAGGACTCTTTGCGGATGATTTGGTCATCCTTGGATCATCTCAAACTTCAGCGCGCACTCGAAAGGCTCGTAGCCATTTGTGATGATGCTGGAATGAAGGATCAACGTGAACAAATCCGAAGAAATGGTCGTTTCCAAAACCCATTCAGTGCACTCTGCATGTTAGTGGAGTCCCACTGAAGCAAGTGGATAAGTTAAAGTACCTGAGGGTCTTATTTCCGAGAGAGAGCTTGGTCAATCTGTTATACGGAAGACCGAACTTAGTGTTCAAGCAAAATTATAGGTATTTAGCTCATTGCATGTTTCAATTCTCACCTATGGTCACGAAATTAGGGTAGTGACCGAAAGAATAAGATCGCGGATACAAGCTGCCGAAATGAGATTCCTTCGCGGTGTTGCTGGAATAACTCGTATGGATCGAGTGCGCAACACCAGAGTATACGAGGCGCTCAATGTTGAGCAGCTACTTCTCCAAACGAAACAATCTATGCTTCGATGGTTTGGTCACGTAGTGCGTATGCCCTCAGACCAGCTTCCAAAATGTGCCAAGATTGCTGTGCCATCAGGTAGGCGGCTCCCCGGTAGGCCTAGAAACAGATGGTTGGACCAAGTCAGACATCTCTCCTGAAGCCGTCTAGGGATCCCTCCTGATCAGTTGGAGTCAATGGCGGAGGATCGAGAAAGATGGAGGGCCCACCTGAGCATCCTACCACCGCGACCCTCATGAAGGATTAGCGGGCCATAGAAAATGTATGTTTGTATGTAAACGTTCTTTTCGCAAATCCGACATCCCCCCTGGAGCCATCTATTAAACTAATTTTAGTCTTTAACTCTTTTTTTTTAATTTTTTCTGTCTATTGCTTCAAAAGGAATCGTTAACTTTGTTCTTATTCACTTGCTTGTTATTTATTTTGTTCGCGTATCAATAGCCGTATTTGATTATCACCCAAGATCCATATAGATCACACGACGAAAATAAAACGATCCGGATCTGGATCAACGAATATTTTTCCTTGTGTCTTGTAGTGTGGTTGTGTAACCTACCAAGCAATAAAAAAAAAAATTCTGGATCCCGAAATTGATCTTGATAGAAAGCAAGATCTCATATTGTTGTTGTATTGCATAGAAATCAATGATCCATATGGATCATGAGTGATAATATGTAGTAGCTATAATAATGTATCATTTTGGTTATTTATCTACTTATTAGTATATCTATCTATTATTTATTTATTTATTTATATATTTATTGATCTATTTATTTATTTTTTTATTTATTTTCGTATCTATCTATTTATATATTTGCTAATTTATTTATTTATTTGTTTACTTATTTATTTACTTATTCATTTATTTATTTATAATTCAATTTATTTATTTATTTATCTATAACTATTCTTCTTTTTATATTGGGTTATTTTTCTTTCGCATTTTCCTCCAAATACATATATCCTTAATTTCTTTTACTGACGACCTGTCTCAAATTTAAAAATTAATATTTCCGCAGAGAAAATGTAAAAATGTAAAATTATTGGAAAAATAAATATACTTCTCTATCGATTAACTTTGTTCAGTAAGGCCTCAAGGTTGACAAATTAGAGAAGTCTTTATTCATTATTTGCGCAAATTTTTGATTTATTGCCACCTGACTCCATTTCAAGGTCCTGATGCAGATCGTCGTTGCGCATACTACTAGAAGTGCTTATTTTGGTAATGTCCTTAGAAGCTTATTATACGTTGATACTGAAAAATATTCCCATCCGTTGTTTTGTACAGGATGTCCCAAAACAAATTACCTCATTTCTTTTGCTTATAACTTCTTAATAGATTGATAAAAATACAAAGTGTAAAAAAACATGTATTTATGTTAATGTTGAAAAATTATATCCATTTATTTTATACATCCCCACTTAAAGAAGTTAGAGGATACACCCAAAAGAAATATGGTGATAGTTAAAGGACACCCTGTTTTTCATGTTTATTTTTTTTACATGAGTTTGAGTAAGGAATTACTTGCTGATTCATTGCAATAGCATTTCTCTCTAATGCAGGTAAATCACTAGTTGATACAAACAATAGGTCAAAGTCCGCTACGTTGTCGAACACGCGCCTTGATTTTTTCCAGTGTGGAGTAGGCAACTTCTTTTCTTTTTATTTTCTTCGAATGATTCTAAAGTAATATATAATATTTTTCTGTTGTATTTGATTAAATAATATATTTGTATTGAACGGGAAAGACTAATTCGAGTTTATGTATACTTTATCAAATGCTTCTGCTACGTCTAAGAAGATTGTAGAACACATCTTTTTTCTAAAGTTTTTTTTTATGAAGTTCATCCAATGGGATTAATCAATTGTAGAGTGCTTATTCCTGGAGATAAATTGTTGGATTGTTATAAGAATATTCCTCTCGATTATAGGCTTTAGTCTCTTAAGCATGAGCTTTTCGCATATAATTCTTCTTCTTCCTATTTCGACGAGGTTATGATCTGAAAACAAGGGATCATTACCCTCCCACTTCACTGAATTTCTATTGAAATCGGCCTGTGGGGTCGCCTCAACATCATTGTGATGGTATTTGACATGTGCATGCTCCTGTTTTATTATTGTTTGATCTTTCTTTTATGACACCGGTGATCTCCAATGCACACTCCCATGCACACTTGTCGGAGAGTTTTTAGATACTGTATGTGTCGCTGGACTCACTTGGGTGTTATATTGTCTAGAACTGATTTGTCTCCTTAGTCGACTTTTACGAATTTGTATACGGACTTCACCTTAGAGCTCTTTCTCCAGACCAGTTTCTTTTAAGAATCTGAGAATGAGAAGTGGGTCCATGGTTGGCATATCCTCTTCTGATACTTGGTATTTGCCCAAGTATTTCAATCTTTTGTGGGTCAGTGCCCCACAGGACTCCAGAAGGTGTCCCGGAGTCTCACATGACTCGTTGCAGAATCTGCAAAGGCCTTCATTTGTTATACCTAGTTTCCGTAGATGCTCCTGAGTTTGCAGTGCCCCGTTAGGAAGCCTGTTCGGATCCGTAGGTTATTCTTGCTAAGGCAGATGCAGGCCTCGAATCTGTTCCGGTTGTAACATCCCAGTAGTTTCTTACCTTGCCTCAGGCCTGTGGTGTTGTTCCAGATTTTTGCCCTGTCTTCTCTCTCCATTTCCTGAATTTCTCGCGTATGGTGTGTTCCCCCATTCCACAGAATGGTTCAGGTCCAATGAAGGGTTCTGCGGCCCCTTGTCTTACCAAGGCGTCCGCTGCTTCGTTACCTTTTATCCCGACGTGACCGGGTATCCAGTAAAATGTAACTTTATTGTTTCTGCCCAGTTCATTAAGCTTGCATAGGCATTCCCACACAAGTTTTGACTTAATGACATAGGAGTCAAGTGCTTTGATAGCTGCTTGGCTGTCTGACAGTATTGCTATGTCGCAGTTGCTGTATCCCTTTTCGAGATTGAGTTGGATGCATCTGTTTATAGCACATATTTCAGCTTGAAAGATGCTGGTGTACTTGCCCATAGGTTCTGAGTGCTTGGTTCTTGGCCCAAATACGCCCGCCCCTGTTCCCTCTCCAGTTCTCGAACCGTCTGTATACCACTTTAGCGTGTGGCTGCCCAGTCCGTACATCGTGGATTCGTTGCTCCACTCTTTCTTGTTACTTAACTTTGTACTAAAGTTTTTTCCAAAGTTAAATTTCCTGATACTGTCGTCCCTGGGGACGGCCAGAAGGGGAAGTTTTTTGAGAAGTGCATCGTATTCTCTCGTACCAACACATTTCTCCCTTCCGATACCTTCTTTTGCCATCCTTAGGATAGTCCGCTGTGCATTTTGCTCCACTACAAGATGGAGCGGTGGACTCTTACATTCGCAAATATGCGAGAGCAAAGCGTAGGTGCAATGGCTGTACCTACTATTTCCCTGTAGGCTCTGAATTTTTCGAGAATTTTTCTTTGAAACCTTCGACTTGAAGTGTCCCCACAAAAAAGTCGCATGCTGTGAGGTCCGACGAGCGAGAAGCCCAGAAAATGTCTCCATACATGCTAATTAATTTACTCGGGAAAATTGCCTCAACTTCTCCATCGAGACTCTGGCTGTTTGTGGAGTGGCACTGTATTGCTGAAATAGCGAATAATAGAATAGAATAGTGCTGTTGTTAGACCCGGGAAACAGCTGCAACAGCGGTAATAGAAACTAGAAAATCATACGGCAATAGACTTCAGTAGTCACTGTTTCTCCCTGGTTAAAAAAAAATAAGGGCCAGTTATCCCTCGGGCAGAAAGCGCACACCAAACTGTGATTTTTGTACAATGTAAACGTTTTTTATGGCGTTCTCTAGGGTTGTCGAGGCATTAGTAACACATTTATTCACATAGCCATCGGTATCAAAATGAGCTTCGTCACTGCACAGTATGTTTTCAAACCTTCTTGCTGTTCGAAAACGTTCCAGCATTGTTCTTGTGTAGGTTTCTCGCAAAAGATAGTCACTTTCGTTAAAACCCTGCATTTTGTATGGGTGGAACTTTAATTTTTCTTTCAAATTAACGTGAACTGTTGATTTTGAATTCCAGTAGAGGAATCTTCCTTATCCATTTGGGTGGATTTCTCGTAATTTCGTCTCGAACTTAAGCCACATGTTCTGACGTCCCTGCAGACTTTGATGGTCCCGGAAGAGTTCTGTTGGCCGTTATCCCTTCTTGTCTAAACCTTTGTACCTGGAACCAGATCAGCTGCGTGCTCGACCCATGAGTTATTATACATAGTTGTCGAGTATTGAAGTGCAAACTGAGTTGAGTGGAAAAAGCGCGACGTGCACGAACCAGTAATTCAGCGCTCTTCAAATATTGCTCAAGCGCGCGGTGCGCTCCCGACCAGTGACTCATGGCGACTGTTGAATACGCAAAACGTGCGCTTATCTGCTGAGCTTTGAACAGTTACATTTTAAACTTGGAAATTTTCCATTGAACACCCTTTATAATGGATGTAACTGTCCCCAATGCATTGGTTAGCAACAGTTACCTTTCCAAGTAGTGTTGATTGGCTTATAGGTGTTCACTTTTTTGATAGCTTCAATAGTGACTGTAGTAAAAAAAATGCACACAGTTAGTAGTAATTATGATATTAAGTGCTAATTGCCACATAGCCAGCGACAACATCACCTTTATAGCCCAACAGGATCCTCGAGAGGTACCTTTGAAGCTTAGCCCTATAGCCAGCGACAACATCAACTTTATACGCTAACAGGATCCTCGAGAGGCACGTTTGAAGCTTACCTTACAGATATGGGCTTATGGTCCGATATCCATCATATAATACCTAGGAAGCCATTTCGAATACTGTTCGTAAAACGTTACGAAACAGAGTTGTGCATAAAACCATCCGACTATATATTATTTTAACTTCTTCACTTTAACGATTGTTCATCGTAAGCAAAGCACAAAGGCGAAACTTTTCCGTAACTCCCGTCCAAATAACAACAAAAAAACGAAAATTCATCAACAAGGAAACCAATATTTTTTTCTTTATTCACTTTCGTCTTTTCCTGCTAAATTTTTTCTGTTTAACATATTTGCACAAAATTATAAAATTGACTTTGTTTTTCTTTTACATTTCTTTTTGTTTTATTTAAAAATAAATTTGGTGGTTTTTAATTAATAAAATATATACTTTTCAATATTTTACACATCAACTATTTCAACAAAAAAAAAAAACTGGAATTTTTAGCAGGTTAATAAGTTCATTTTTATAATTACATATACATTTTATAAGTATTTTTTTTTACAATTAGCACAATAAAATAACATTATCTTTAACACCAATTTTTTATATAATAATTTTAATTAAACAACGTAGTAACACAACAAGACTTGTACAGCATGTATTTTTTCAAAAGACAATTTTAGGTAATTTACAAAAACAAAATGAAGATATTCAGTACGATCTCGTTATAATATGTATATTGATTCGGTAACAGTTTTGTTTTAGAATAATTATTAAACATTTGAATAGAATTAACCAACTGGACTCAGATTTATATTTCATAACAATTTATTTTGCAAATCATTATTCTTTTAGAATAGGTACTACTCATTTGTATATTTTTTATTCTTTGCATTCATATGTATATATCTCTTTATATTTATATATATAATTTGACTAATTTTTATAACATCTAATATCTGACTCTTTTAGAGATTTGCGTTTTTTTTTTACATTTATATAATATATATATATAAGTATTTCATTTCATTTATATAACAATATAAATTATATATAATAATATTCTATAACTATACACATTAAAATGATATGTTTCGTTTCATTTATGCAGTTTTATGTTTTTATTTTATTATATAATGATATGTATTGTATATAATTTTGTGGAAGGACACAATAAGTGATATGTTTTTGGATTAATTTTGCATTTCTATTCAGTTAGGATTTTTGTAGCGTTGTCCTTGTTCTCATATTCACGTTTAAAGAATATTACTCTAAGATAATTATCCTTGATGATGTAACTTTTACTACGTAGTTGTTGCAAATTTTTGTTTTAAAAACCCTTAAAGGTTTTTTTTTACATATATAAATAAATATATATTAATATTATGCATTTATAGATATTCACTTAAGTTAATATATTTGCTTATTTATACAGTTCATTTAAAGGCTAGAGGATGATTCGAAAAAAGTCTATTGTGAGGTTAGGTTAGGTATTATGGTTATGATGATAGTGAAATTTGGTTGAGGCCCAGGTCCACCCCGGACCGTAGCGCCATCTAAAAAGAAGAAGATAGTGAAATAAAAGGTGACAAAATCTAGCGGAGAAAATGGCTCAAAGTTTACCCACAGGATAAGTGTGGATTTCGAATAAAACAAAGATACCAGAGCTCATGGCTCAATACTCTTGCGTAAAGTTGCCAACGTCTACAGTTCTAGCTAAATGTTTTATCAGTAGCGCGCTTCAACTAAAAAAAAAGGTTTAGGTGCCACTACAGAATACAGATACGAAATATTTTTAGAATCTAGTCTGCTGAAGATAACAACCATACTTGCATAATAGAGCCGCCATCATTTTAATTCTGTCTGTAAGTTCAAAAGTAAGAATGAAATGGAATATGACGAATTACTGCATAGGTCAATTGATCAGTATATAAAGAAAAGTCTGTAGTGCTAAGTGGATTGATCTGATCAGGCTGCAATAGAGAACTTTAAGACTTATTTTTAAAACAATTTAAACAGACTCAAGCTACAATACTTCGAAAGGGGATACGATACTGATAACCAGAAAAGACAGTGTAAGGTGAGTAATTCCATGGTATAATAGAATAAAATCGAATTGCAGTATAAATACAATACATTAGGAATACATAAATTCAATTATGATGGCTTATTTTGTTTTGTACCTAAATTTAAAGGGATTTACGTATATTCAGTGAATGATACAGGACAGTTTTGGCATATTACCGATATAATGCATGGCGAGGCTCTGGTAACTCATGTTACATTTTGCGAAATAGTAAATATGTAATGAATACGAAGTAAATCAGTCACAAAGAGTACGATAGTTCTACTAACCACAGTCACAAAATCGATCATTTTCTAAGAATAGGAGGGAAATCAACAAAGGTTCCAAGCAAATGCAGCACGACTCTCTCCAAGTGAGTGGTGCATTAATAAAGCAGATAGCGGTTTTATTCATATGACATTAGTTGGTATATCTGTAACTGTATAAGATGTCCAGCAAAAAAATAAAACAAATAGCAGGTAAACTTATTTTTGAAAACTAAATATTTCAGAACCTTTCAGCCATCATTGTCTAAAAATGGCACTTCATTTTTTTTTTTCTATTTCCATGAAATTGGCGAATGGATCCATGTCTGCTTGTATACACATACTTACGAGTACATATATAGGTACTACGAATTTTTCCGAATTTCTGCTCTTCACATATATAATTATAATATATCCATGTACATAGATGTTTAGTGAATATTGAACGAATTTTGCGCGTTAGACCTCCCCAGCAGAACATATCAGAAGTGAGAAGTTTTCTAAATATTCCTTACTACAGTGGTCTCATAATACATAAGCATTCACATTTGGTGAGTTGGCCACACAATTGCACCATCTGGCAAGTCTATGATTCCCAACAACTGTCAGGTAATGTGCTTCACAACTAATGCAGAATGGCGTCCAACGACGTTTCAGTGGAGAATACTCTACTGATGGATTGAGCTATGATACTGATTAGATTTACGTGACAGAAACTTTTTTTACCTGGATATTCACAAAATTACGCCTTTGCTTTAGATTCAGATGAATTCGTAGAAATTAAATTAAGAATTTAAAATTTCAAAATTGTAACAACGAACAATAGACTTTCTTCTAGCAAATGCATTAATTCCAAGGAGTGTAATACTATACATTACAATTGTGTCTATATATATATCTATATATTTTATTCCTATCTCTGTTCTTTATTTTATTATATTTTCTATACCTTTCAGGTTTTGATAAAATGATAAAACTACATTACAACAATATTCACAATGATATGTTCAGTTGCAGTGGCATAATATTCGTGTGATTTGTTTTTAGACATGATGATATTTACTTTATTTTACATTTTTCTATATAGTAATATTTTTAGTACCTGTTTAATACTTGTTTATAGTATTCCTATAAAATATAGTCTGTTTTAAATACTAATAAACATGGTATATAATAAATAAACAAATAATAACTAAGAAATATAATTAAACTTAATATTTTATAAAATAAATTAAAAATTAAAATATTTTGTACTAATAAACAATCAATTTATCCATCAATAATACCTGAGCACTTAATTTCTTTCCAACAAGAAACTAAATAAAAATGACTTTGAAATTATTTTAACAATTACATCACTTAATATTAATTAAATTTGTAACTAATTGTAGATTCGAGTATATTTAGAAAAATATTTAGTTTTGTAATATATGTAGTTGCTTTTCAGTTTTTCTAGAGTTTAGTATTTAGTTGGTTGTATATAATTTAGCGGATGAAGGTTTACATCTATTAGAAGGCAGTATTATCCTGCTCAGCAGTTGGCACAGCTTGTCCCGGTTGTCCACCACCTCCACTACCAGAGCCACTGGCAGATTTTTGATTTAGGCGCTGTGCCTCGACCACAGGCAAATCGTCATCCGGTTCTAGTGCTGGATTTATTCGTCCATTACGTTCGTCTTTACCTACCATGGTGGCAGCACCGTATGAACGTGCCAGTGGACCCGCCATTACCGAGAGCTATTATTTGCAAAATTACAATTAAATAAATATTTTGATACAAAACTTAATACACATGCTAAGAAGAATTAATTCAGTTAAAAACTTTGATAACAACATTTCTTAAAACGAAAGCTCTAAAATTAAAAAAAAAATAAACATTCTTTTTAATATGTATAACAAAAAATGTGTGTATATGGTTAAAATCTCGATGGAATAGTCAGCTACGCCCGTGTTTCTTATAGTCTTTGAAAGAGTATAAGTTTTCTAGACTGAGTATCATTAGAAAAGCACATTAGTATAATACAGCAAGGCATACAAATAGAAATAGTATAAAATAGTAAACATTTCTTATAAGAATAGGGCATCCTTAAAATCGTTCAAAATCTAACTTTTCCATTATTTAAAGATATTCCTTCACTGTGCGAGGACAAGTTTAAAGGAAATGAAAATCGTCTCTGGGCTTGTGAAATGTCGGTCTATTTTTCTAAAGTGTGTGTAATTTTTTTTTTCAAAATGCCTTTGAAAGGGTTTGTTTTTTCAATCTTCAGAAAAAGAAAAAAACATAGATTAAGAAGAAGGTCGGAAAATACAATTCAAGACAGTGATTGTAGCAAACTAGCAGTATTTTACTTAGGCCATACTAACCTGCAGTACTTTTCATAATTTGGTGATGTATTTGAGTGTCCATCAACGTGATTTTGGAAATTCCTGCTTCATGTGGGAGGTAAGTAATTACAGTGAACTATCAATAATTCGAACCTCTATTATTCGAACACCTCTACAAATAGAAGTACTGCATAATTCCCATGAAAAAACCTCTATTAATCGAAGAAAACCTATACAAATTGTCCTCTTCGTTAATTCGAGCTTATCTTGTGCAACATAACCTGAAAACCTCTCTAATTTGAACTGAGTGGCTTTTGTTACCTCAGCGATTCTACTGGCTATTGACAAGATTATGGAGCAGATTATGTCGGATCGAATAAGGGAATTTGTCGAAAAGCATAAGATAATACACGAAAATCAATACGGCTTTCAAAAAGGTAAGAGCACTAATCAACTTCTCGGCAATTTTGCGGACCTAATCAATAACACCCTGAGCAAGTGTCATCACGTACTAGTCCTGTTTTTGGACTTCAACAAGGCTTTTGATACCCTAGACCACAAAAAACTTATCGATGCCTTAGGAAGAAGAGGAATAAGAGGCAAACTGTCGGACTGGCTTTCGAATTATCTCAAAGATAGAACTTTCCGTGTCAAAATCAATAACTCGCTTAGCAGTGAATATGAAGTGCAGCATTGAGTTCCACAAGGGTCCAAGCTTGGTCCCCTTCTTTTTATATTATATACAAATGAAATGCTAAAATGTTTCAAAAGTAGTGTTCCATTTGCCTACGCAGACGATACCGCGATTGTGGTATGCCGTCCATCTCTAGAAGAAGCAACAAGGGTAATGCAAACCGAATTCAACGCAGCAGAGAGATGGTGTCACGACAATGGGCTTGTGATCAACGAGTCGAAGACCAAACTAATGCACATTCGTAGCCCAATGTACCCAGAATCACTCATCGTTCTAAAAAACTTTTAACTGCTTTAATTCACAAAACTGCGAAAACATCGAAGTCGTAAATACATATAAATATTTAGGTGTCATTATAGACAGCCATTTTCTCTGGGGGCCACATATCAATGACCTGCGGAACAAGCTAAGGGGATCTCTATTTGCGCTGGCCTGTCTGCAGTTCAATTCAGCGACGTGTGTACAAAAGCAGGTGTATCATGCTCTCATCGAGTCGAGATTAAGATATGGCGTACTAGCGTGGGGAGGTGCGGCACAAACACATATAGACAAGCTACAAAATATCCAGGACAGGGCATTGAGGATACTTTCAGGAAGAAATGGGACAACTGAAGTGAAAGTTTTTAGTGTCAAGCAGATCTTTGAGATGAGTGCTGCGTTAGAATATTACGACGATTGAAACTTGAGAAGACCAATAAGTCATCGTTTTGAAACACGCAGAAGAGCAGAGGGATTATATCAGCTACCACCAATCATCAATGAGTATGGAAGAAGACAGCTGAGGTATACTATACCCAGAATTTTCAACACTTTACCCCATCTCTTAAGAAATATTGCACAAATTAACGTTAGAAAAAGAAAATTAAAGATATACTTCTTAGAGGCAATAACGTAATAATGCACTATTAAAACTAAAATCATTCAAATTTGTTTTTTCTTCTTTTATTTTTTCCCTTTTTGATTTGTATTGCTTTTTGTCCACTATATTAATCTTGAGCTCTAAACAGTACTTCTATACTATAACTCTTTTTTATTATATTTAAAATATAGAAACTTCATTTTGATGATAGAATCATGTAAATTAAACAATTATATCTAAGCAACCTCCTGCAGACAAGCCACAAGGCTTCGCAGGTCTGAAAATTGTAAAAAAAAAAAACTTATCGAACTGAAATAAATTCAAATTCTATAATTCGAAGTTAAGTCTGTTTGTTTCTACTCAACTGTTCGTTGAATTGCGTATGTAACGAAAACCTGTGCCCTGTGTATTCATTGAACGAAAAGCTTTGCAGATGGTTAACAGAAAAGTTTACAATTTTTACATTCTAAACGAATTTTTAGGGGGGTCAGTTGATCGAAAACACCTTGGAGCGAGCTTGTTTGCAGTCGCTTACTCAGAAGGAAATTACAGATTTTATAATTTGTATAAAAAATATAGTTTCTTTACCCTGTGGAGTATTAGATAAATGTTAGCATACAGTACAAATAAAATTAAGCTTTGTAAAAATATTCTTTTTTTTCTCTGAAACCTGCATTATTCAAAAACATCTGTAATTCGAAGTTCTTCCCTAGTCCGATGAAATTCGATGTATCGAGAGTTTACTGTAATTGTGAAATGATTCCTGGTGAAACAATTCCCAAAATGAAAATGTTAATATGTACGTACATATGTACTCGTATATCTAATTTTGACAGGGGGAATTTAAAGTGGTTGCCACTCTTGGCAATGGACAGCTTCATTGCGGGTTATTCGCTATCATGAAGAGTGAAGAAGCCCATAAATAACAGACAGCACCCAACTTCATATCGATATGAGATTCACAGCAGACAATTTCACGCTGATACGAAATCAAACACCTGGCTTCGCAAATTCTCAATATCTAGCCTCATAATGTTGATAACCATTGTAATACAATGCTTTTCGCAGGCACGAAAATTGAGAGGGAATTAAACCAAAGCAAGAATTCAGCACATTCAATCCACCTACCAAACTGTGTCAAACATTTTCAAACGAAAAAAGGCCAAACATTTGGCATAAATAATTTGCGATTACAAAGTTTTACGTCTTTTGCCTGTAAAAGTGGCCAAACATTTGACAGTGTGCTGAACGGATGCTGAACGGAAGCTTTATAAACTGAATTCCCACTTTATGCTAATCGATAATTTAAGACATGTATTACATAATTCAATGAGATATGTTTTAATCGTGTAAAAATGATTTGAAAACTGGTAATTTTAGGCGCTATATGAAAAATTTGAACAGGTGATAGGGAAATTCTATTGGAATCATATGCAAGCGGGCAGGGTATTGGAACGACTATCTTATAAGCCTTATCTCTGGTTTACAGCAAAGTACAAGGAAGAATATTTTCCCAAAACTTTAGAATTATGAAGGACACCAAAGAAGGTGCGATACGTACTTATTGGTAATTATTATTTTAAAGATCTACAGCGGGACATACCTCATAGATTTCACTCTCCAAGTCATGCAAAAAACGCTTTTAAAGATTGAATGTATTGCATTAATATTGCTGCTAGCTAGACCAGCAAGTAAGGTGGTTATGCTCATTTCCCGAATATAGGACCGATAGGACTAAATGGATGTAATTTTTTTTTAACATTGCTCCAAATATGTACATCTTATAGAGACACCAAAAATATCTAACACAACTCATACACCAAAAGTGTTCTGTACAGTGCATTCAGTCTTGTATTCTGCTTAATTACAGTGTGTTCCACAAAATCGTGCGTCTAGAAAACCAATGAAAAATGTCAGAATTTTATTAAATCATATTTTTTTATTAAAGTTTATATCCACATGAATTGCGCAATTATATTAGTAGGGAGTCCAGTCACCATTATTATTTATATGTAATCGCTTGACATCGTGGAACGTGACCACAGATCTGCAAGTAAGATGTTTTGGCAGACCGTGCGCCGACTCAGAGGAAAAAAGTTGAATATCGTTGAAGGAGTCAAATCCAAAGACGGTAGACTTCTTTCCAATGAGGAGGACATCTTACGCTGATGGAGCGAGCACTTTTCAGAATTGCTCAATCCCGAACAGGGCACCGAAGATGACAGACCTATGGTCGAGAGTTGGGCGGAAAGTAGTCCTACGGTAGAGGAAGTAACTTTGGCGATCAAAGCGCTAAAAGTTAGTAAATCTGCTGGTGTGGATGAAATTCGGCCAGAAATGCTCAAGGCTTTAGGTAAAGAGGGAGTTCAATGGCTCTCGCGTGTCATTAAAGTGGCCTGGGAATGCGGTGAAACACCTGGTGATTGGCAAATGGGGGTGATAGTTCCTCTTTTTAAAAAAGGATACAAAAGAGATTGCGCCAACTATAGGGGTATATCTCTCTTAAGTCTCCCTGAAAGTCTTCGCTAAGGTGCTAGAAAAGCGTTCCAGAGCTGTGGTTGAGGACAGTTTGGGGGATGAGCAGTGCGGTTTTCGTCCCGGTAGAAGCACAACCGACCAGTTGTTCACTCTCAGAATGGTTCTTGAGAAGGCCTGGGAATATGCCAAAAGTGTCTACACTTGTTTTGTGGATTTGGAAAGAGCATATGATAGGGTTCTTCGAGGCAAACTCTGGAGTGTTCTGCAGGAGTATGGGATTGGTGGTTCCCTGTTAAGGGCGATTCAGTCTTTATATACAAACTGTAGAAGCTGTGTTCGGATAAACGGTGTTAAATCAATACGTTTCACTGTGGGCGTTGGACTCCGCCAGGGGGGCGTTTTGTCACCTCTCCTCTTCATTGTATATATGGATTGGATGTTGCAGCGCAGCCGTGGCGGGGAATCTTTTGAAGTGGGAGACCTAAGGATTAGTCATCTGCTCTTTGCGGATGATTTGGTCATCCTTGGGTCCTCTCAAACCGAACTTCAGCGCGCACTCAAAAGGTTTGAAGCCGTTTGTGATGATGCTGGAATGAAGATCAACGTGAACAAATCGGAAGTAATGGTCGTTGCCAAAAAACCCATTCAGTGCACTCTGAATGTTAGTAGAGTCCCACTGAAGCAGGTGGAGAAGTTTAAGTACCTCGGGGTTTTATTCACGAGTGATGGGAAGAGCAATGCCAAGTTATCCTGTAGAATTGGTCAGGCTGGATCAATTTTGAGAGAGCTTGGCCAATCTGTTATAAGGAAGGCCGAACTTAGTGTTCAAGCTAAGTTATCGGTTTTTAACTCTGTGTATGTTCCAACTTTCACCTATGGTCATGAAATTTGGTTGGTGACCGAAAGAATAAGATCGCGGATACCAGCTGCCAAAATGAGGTTCCTTCGCGGTGTTGTTGGAATAACTCGTAGGGATCGAGTGCGCAGCACCAGAGTTCGCGAGGCGCTCAACGTTCAGCCAGCAGCCACTTCTCCGAACGGAACGATCTATGCTTCGATGGTTTGGTCACGTAGTGCGTATGCCCCCAGACCGGCTTCCAAGACCAAGGTTGCCGTGCCATCAGGTAGGTGACTTCTTGGAAGGCCTAGAAATAGATGGTTGGATCAAGTCCGACATCTCTCCTGGAGCCGCTTAGGGATTCCTCCTGATGAATTGGAGTCAATGGCGGAGGATTGAGAAGGATGGAGAGTCCACCTGAGCATCCTACCCCCGCGACCCTCATGAAGGATTAGCGGTCCATTGAAAATGAATGAATGAATGAATGAATGCTTGGCATCGTCTAGTGCAACTTCCACTTAATTTGTGCGCATATTCTAAACTTAGACCTCTCCAAATTTGCTTCAAAACCCGCGCAAGTTGTTTTATCGTGGCTATTTTTTCTCCCTGAAGCCTCTGCTTCATTAAAGAACACATATTTTCTATTGGATTCGCATCAAGACTTTGCGACGGCCAATCTAAAGTCTCTATACTATTTTCCTCTTTCCAACGCCTGCAAAGGCGACTCCGATGTTTTGGATCGTTATCCTCTTGCAAAATTTAGTCATAATTCTTTGGTCCATACAGAGAATCGGCAGACTTTAGCAAACCCTTCTGGTATAATTTTACCATGAATTATGCATCGAGGTTTCGTGTGAATACTATTAACTTTCTGAATCCTTTGGCCGATAAGCATCCATAAGCATAAACTTTTGCTGTTTTATGGTGCAATGCAGGAATTTTTCCTATTTTTTTGTCCAGGCTTTCTTCCAATAATTGTAAACAAAAAAATATGACTCCTCTGTAAATATGATGTTGCTCCAATCCCGGTCTAAACTCTGTGTTACCCAACTAAGCCTCTTTTCAATATGTTTTTGGGAGAGTAGCGGTTTAAATTTGATACTCCTGTTTTTGATGCCAGATTCTGCCAAACGGCATCGTATTGTGTTGATGGACACTTTAATTCCTTTTCTGAACAATTTTTCTTTTGCGTCCCTCAAAAGTCGGTCTTTCCGAAACAATTCACAAATTACTTTTATGTTCTTACTAGATACGCTTGCTTTGGTCGCTCTATCTGACCCATAATTGACATTACCGCATTCATTTTAACTCTTTATCCACTTTCTCACAAATGGATCTGATGTTTTTAAATATTTTGCTACCGACTTAATACTCATTTGCGGTCCTTTTAGGTGAGTTACTAAGAAAACACTTTCGAAACGATTTTTAAAAACCGCACTCATTTTGTAATGATGTTATATCTCCAAAGTATGGAAATATACTAACGAAATGAAAACAATACGTGATCGGCAATTAAATGCAGAAAATAATTTTGCTACAAACATGTGGGTGTGAGTAAAGTCAAATAAATAATTTAAAGTACGTTTTTCTGGAACACACTGTAATTACTGATATAAACACTTTCTGCTCAAAAAATTGTGAAAAGTGTTTCTAACCAAAATGGTATGTTGAATTGAAATACTTAATCTAAAATTTCCCATTACGTACCGTTTTGGATATACGGATATTAAGGATTTTATTACGATTTTGTAGTTTTTTTTATGTAGTTTGCCAATTGACCTCGCTTAGCACAGTTCGCGTGTTATTTATCCTTTAAAACCCTTACTTAAAATCCGTTATATCTTGATTGCGCCGTAATTATATTCTAAACTAAGTATTTGAATTCGTCGTAAGATTTTGCTTTAACAACAATTTAAAAAGCAAAAAAAAAAAATTTGCAGAGCAGTGTTAATGACCATATTAAAGGACCTTCCATGTTTCAGCCCTTTGAAAATGAATAAGCTTTGCAAGTCATTAAGTAAAAACATTTTTGTTTTTTGTGTTTGATTTAGAGATGCATATGTCTTCGCTGTTGATTTTTTCCAAAAGGTAATGCATAAATGAGTGTTATATTGTAAAAATTAATTCAAAATATTGATGAAGACTGCAAAATCTAAATTTTCTTATGAAAGCTTATGATGCATACATGAGGAAGCATAAATTACCGACTTTAAAGTGCATTGAAATTTAGTGTAATGATCTTTTTTTGACTTAGTCATTTTTCGTCTTCAGTGAATTAATAAAAGTATTCATGACCTTTGCAAACCTTCAAAACTTGACTTAAGCTAGAGAAAATAATGTACTATAATACATTTAAGATTACTTTGAAGCCGAAACCGAGCTGCAGATCTGTCATTGTAAGCTTAAATTAGAAGATAGCAAAAGTAACAAGGATCATGAATACCCACTCAAAGTTTGAATAATTCTTGTAGGGCTCAGTGTAGAAGGAGGTGCAAAAGCATTCAGCGAAGAGCACAAACGAATATTCTTAACGAGGGAATTGGCTATAAAAAAAACGTACCCTAAACAATTTCATTCACGTTTTCCAAAGGCACACTTGTAACATATCACCAGTGTTGCACGTTTTCAGAAAATAGAATTAAGGAACATAAAAGGAGTCTAAGTACTACTCCACTTTAATAAGCAATGAACACACGAGGTTAGTCAAACACATCTTACAGATCATATCTTATTAGTATTTTCTTATTGAAGAAGAGGTATCCAAGGCACTTTACAAACTACCAATTTTTAGTTCACCAATTAGCTTCAATCAGTTTTCGATCACACGAACCATGAGTATTTAATTCTTTTACGAAATTATGAACAAAATCAAATCAATTAGATGCAATAAATCTTTATTTAAAAAAAGCGAAATTTGTAACTATAAAACTTAATAAAAGACAACGAACTAAATTTAATCAAAATAGCATACATCTACAAATCAACTGGGTTTCAACATCATTACCTGCTCTCCGGCTTCTGAAGGCTCACCCACTCTTTGGATGTCTTCAGGAATGTTAACCACACACCTGAAGTAGTCATAGTTCGGTGGAAGTTTCCCAGATTCGAACATCATCCTAAAAATAAAAAAAATGCCGTAGTACACCCAGAACCACAAACATACTTTATATGCACATACTTTGTCCACCACGATACAAATACAAGTGTAATCAGACTCATTAACATCGCCATCGTTCGGAAGGGAAACAGTTGCGCTTGATTCGCCTCATCATAGCCAGGATACTTAATGAACGCAGGTAGACCCATCAGCGGTTCCCCGCCTGACAGCCTTACAAAGAAGGCTATCAAATATGCTGCTAAACTGCCATAAGTATTGCAGTGCTTTTTAAAATGCACCACCATCAGCAGCTGTGGAAATAGGATGACGTACACCAAATCGGAGCACATTGACCTAGAATAATGATTGAATGTCATTTGTTTTTCGAATTACCCATAAACGTCCAATTGGTATACCATACCATAGTCCATAAATCGATGGAATTGTTAGAGCCATAATTGTAGATAACACCCCAACGACCAGAATAGCTACGCGCATAACCCAAATGATTTCCATTTCGGATGCATTCTGACGGAAAATCAATTTATACACATTCCGAGCGAACATCGATGAGGCCGATAGGACAGAGGAATCAGCCGAGGACATCACAGCCGCAGAAACAGCGCCAAGTCCAAAGAATGACACAAAATCAGGTGTCAAGTACTGCAGCACCATAGGTAGGATCATACTGGTCTGGTCAACAGTCAGTGGGTAAGGACCTTTATAGTCAGTTTCGTTCCATGCTACATAGAAAGGTAGTTTCAATTACAAGAACACGGAAATAATAGTTAATGAAATGTATTTGTGTATGTGTGTGGGCGTACTTACGAGTTGCCTTGGCAATGGCTCCAATTAGAACCGGTGGGATGGCCATTAAAATACAACCAAATGCGGCAACATAGGATAATATTTGTGCTCGACCAGCAGTCTTACTGGATAATACTCGTTGGAAATAGACCTACAAAATGTTTAATTATATATTCTTTCATTTCTGCGTTTAAAGATGTAAACATTTTCAATGCTACATCTGGGACTATTTGAAAAATAGACTATAGATGCAATTTGTGATGCGCTAAACTCGAAAAGCGCATTCAAAATCGTTGAAGCAATATTTATGTAAGTTCTGTGTCCTACTGCTTAACTTGGTGTGATGGCTTAAGTAATATTGGGTTGTTGGAAAAAAAATATATTGCTGACATTGTATGCAGATAGTCAGCTGGAACGCTGTAAACAAAGATTAATGAAAAGCGAAGTAGGCGAGGCCAATAAGTCAATCTCTCAAGGGAGGAAAGAATTCATAAATCTTTCGGTGAATGCGGCTGTCTTGAAGTGTTATGAAGTTTTAGCAGCAGGCATTGAGAGCACGAGGGCTGTTTAGGAAACTGAAATGGAAATATTGCACAAGCAGTTCCTTATGCGGTAGGTAGTGACAGCAAGTGGTCATCAGAAAATGAAACATGGTACAAGGCCGTTCGCGCTTTTGATCTGACAAATAAATTGTCATTGGAGGTATTTACGAGAGTAGATAAAAGAACTGGAAAGAAAGACTGGAGTTCATACGTGCAACGATGAAGCAGGCGGCGATAGCCAAACTTTTGCTTAGTAATGTGTCGCATGAGTCATTGGCATAAAGTCTTCAAAGGCTTTTATCAAACATCCACGATCAACTCCAAACTAGAAAGCAAAAGCCTAATGAGAACATAAAAAAAAGTTTGTTCTTGAAATATAAATCTTTGAATCAAGGATGTTGAAGAGCGGTAACTAATTATCCTATAAAGTAGGTATCGCGAATATGGAGTGCTGTGAAGCTTTTCAGATGTCAAAACCTGTAACCTTTTACTTAATGTTGGTACGACCCTGGTCAGCTGCACAACTTGACATAGGTGGCGGGTAGAGAAACTACAGAAGCTAACGACTTCTATCTATCTAAAAAAAAAAAAAAAAAATAGGTACAATATAGTTGAAGAAAAGAAACCCGAGTGCATCCAGAAGGCATAAGAAAATCCATTTCAAATCCAATCCAAAATGCGTAATGTGAAAATTAAATGAATATACAGGGTGTTTCGGAAATACGGGTCGCCATTCTTATCACGCATTGACTCCTTTTAAGTCAACATTCTGCAATCAATTTTTTATTTCACTTCAACTAAATTATTCAGGATTTTGCAACAATATCCCGATATGACTGACTTGACTACCATCAAAAATACAAATATTTGGCGCAATAGCTCTTTAAAGTGCCAGGGCCTAGCTTCCCGCAACCATTCATGTTGTGTGCGTTATATTTTTCACACGAATGGAAGGGACCTACAGTTTAATGCCGAATCCGAACGGCGATTTGAGAAGCATTTTCGTGACAACAATACTCTCGGATGTGGGTCAGACGCTCGCGAGAGGTGGGACCGTGAAAAAACTTTTTGGTGTTTTCTGGGATTCGAACTTCGAACCTCATGCGTAGTGATCCGACACACTAACCACTTACGCCACGGCGCCCCCTTGACTACCATCGCGAAGAACGAAAATGTTGTAAAAATCAAATAATTATGCAAAGAATATTAGAACAGTCAAAAAGGCTCAAGTGAAATTCTACCGACGACTCCTACGACTTCTGTTCTTTTACTTCATCTCCCGTTTCACTAACACTTTGGGAAGAGTCGCATCTTTTGAGGTAGTGACGAATTGGAGCCCGATGAATGGAACCTCAGCATCGTTTGCCCGATCCTGAAGAAAGGAGACCCTCTGAACTGCGCCAACTACAGAGGTATAAGTCTCCTAAATATCGCATATAAGATCCTGTCTGCCGTATTATGTGAACGCCTAAAACCGATCGTCAACAACCTGATAGGTCCTTATCAGTGCGGTTTCAGGCCTGGAAAGTCCACCATTGACCAAATATTCACACTACGGCAGATCTTGGAAAAAAACCCATGAATATTAAATCGATACGCACCACCTTTTCATCGATTTCAAAGTTGCCTATAATAGCGTGTATAGAGAAGAGTTATACAGAGCCATGTCTAGTCTTGGCATCCCTGCCAAGCTCGTCCGTTTGTGCAGAATGACGAAGGAGAACTCTCTCTCACCGAACCGTTCGATGTCAGGAAAGTTCTTAGACATGGTGACGCGCTATCATGCGATCTCTTTAACATAGTACTTGAGAGAATTGTACGAAACTCACAAGCCAACCCCGGATGTACAATCTTCTTCAAGTCTGTACAACTACTCGCTTATGCCGATGACATTGACATAATCGGAAGAACTCAGCGGGCAGTCAATGGGGCATTTACGAGTATTGAGAACGAGGCAGCAAAGATGGGTCTAGCGGTCAATGAAAGCAAAACAAAATATATGCTGTCTACAAAAAAGGACACCCAACATCGGCGTCTTGGACAGAACGCCACAATAGACAGATACAATTTTGAGGTAGTAAAGGATTTTGTCTACCTAGACTCTATGATCAGCTCCGCAAATGACATCAGTGGAGAGATCACACGGAGAATTACTCTTGCCAATCGTTGTTTCTATGGGCTAAAACGGCAATTGAGTAGCAAAGCCCTATCTCGAACTACTAAGGTAACTCTTTATAAGACATTAATCATCCCAGTCCTGCTGTATGGCGCAGAGGCATGGGCTTTAAAAAAACCGGATGAGGATGCCCTTGGTTATTTCGAGAGAAAAGTTCTTCGAGCGATCTTTGGTCCCGTCTGCATAGACGGTGAGTGGAGGAGAAGGTACAATGCCGAGCTATACGGCCTGTACAAGGACATCGACTTAGCCAAAAGAGTTCACATACAGCGACTAAGATGGCTGGGTCATTTAGAGCGGATGGAGCCCAACCTTCCCGCTAAGAAAGTCTTCGAATCCACCCCGGACGGACGGCGCAGTAGAGGACCACCTCGCGGTAGGTCCACCCCGGACTGTAGCGCCATCTAAGAAGAAGACGAATCGGAGAAGTTACATCCTGCGAAATATTTTTTTCGTAATCTGACATATACTGTACGCGGTGTCCAGATTCATCGCTTCCCGAAAAACACTGTATAAACCAATATTCGAATCTGAATTCGTCTTAGCAGCCCACTTTCTTTTAGCCTTATACGAGTAAGTAACTGCTTTCAAAAAGAATAACTGTGAAGAAAAATATCACGAAGTTGCTATAGCAGGATTCATTGGACAATCACGTTGGTGTCAGATTATAAAGGATGAAGGTGGCAGCGGTAGGTTTTGGTCTGGAAATTGTGCCCTTAATACAAAACAAATGTTAAGAGGAAATTTTCCATGCGCATAGTAGAAGAGGAAAGCAAGGAGTTCCTTGGGAATTTGTCTAAAAAATATGTGGTCTCTTAAGATTATTTTAATAGGGCGCGAATTAGATAATACACCGCCACAATTACACAAGCCCAAGGTCTCGGATTTCTGTACAATCCGCACACCCAGACAGGCAGAATAGCGGCGTGCCCTAGGCAAACGTAGCGCAGAACAGTTGAGGAGGAATTGAGCTCTTTAGGAATGAGCTGGAGACAGCTCAATTGCGTTACAGAACTCCGAACAAGATGGCGCGCAGGCGTGGTTGACGCCCTATGCCCCCGAGGGGTTAAATGATCTAAGGGAAGTGAATAAGATAATATCCCGGTCAAAACAGTGTGATACGGACGTGTATCTTGACGATGAAAGATGAATCGAAGAAGTTGGAGATACTTCTTGACAATCTACCCAATGAACGAAAGACAGAGATGAAAATTCTCAATTTTAAAGACTTATGGGATTTTTTTTAGAAAGTTTGTATGAGATTGCTTACACTTAAAAAAAAAAGGTTTTAGTCGTTGCATCTATGCTGGCATTTTACGATTCGGCTTGCGAACACCAGGTGCATATGGACGCATGCTCCATGGGTTTGATAGAGACATTAGGAAAAAGTGTTGAATGTTAAGGTAAAAGCATTAAGAATTGGACAACCGTTGCCTCATGAGTAAAAACCAAATTGACAAACCTCCCAATTCATTTTGTTAAAATTTAATTTTGTGATTTTGAAGAACTTTGAGGCGATCCCATTAAAAATTCATTAAAATCGTAGAACATGGCAGTAAGATATTATTGGTAGTGGTTCAAGAATCCAGCCTGCTTATCTAAAAAATTATGCCGATCGGATATTGGTGAAATTTTGTTTGTTTTGAAGTGAGATATTCTGAAAATAATCAAAATTGTATATAGGCGCAGTGGAGGTAAGATGTTGACCCTCTGATTTATACATGGTTTATCTATTTGGCACAGGTAAAGATACCACCAGACATGAAGCGGAGAAGAGATTCCTTCGATCTGAACGACGTCTCTGTCTTAAATTCTACAAAGGAAGTATGTCAACGGGCATAATTTAACCTCACATTGCATTTCACCCGTCCTACTCATTTAATCATGCGAATGGAGACAACAAGGCAACAAGCGTTTTATGAATCAGACTGTGCTTGCTTGTCAGACTTCAGACTTGTTGACCGAATAATAAAAGAAGGAAACTTAACAGCGCATTGTGGGATCGAACTTAAGACTAGGTTAAAAAGTTTTAATTTATGGTTTGATTCACCACTTAATGAATTTTTCTATTTATTGAAGTCGTTTGAAATATTACAAAAATATTTAGAAACGCATGAACAAAAACTCCTGCTTCGTCTGTAAGTGCCTTGAAGGGAGGCGCTTACATCTTTACGTCTCCATAAATAAATTGATTAAATCAAACCTTAAATGCTTAAGCTTAAATCAGTGGAAATATTATTTCACTTTATTTCACAAGAACAACAGCATTTTTTCTCCACCATTTGGCATCGGTAAAATCTAAACAGGGATGCAAGTGGAAAGCCAACTTTGCTAGGAGCAAAGTTCATAACTCACATTAATGTCGTCAATGAAAAATTCAAAAGCAATCTGTAAAATGCACAACATTATGCAGAGACCTAGAACGGCTTCTAGGGAGTGCAAGATGAAATGAAAAATTGATTTTCTCTTCCCTTAGTAAATTGAAAACTTTCATGTAAGCATTAAAAAGGAAAAGAAAAACTTGATTTATTTTATTAATTTACCTGCCATGGAATTCCGCCAAATACCAATAACAATCCGTAATCTATATAGAACCATTTCTGTTCCGGTGCCACTGAGCCAATCCAATCGACATCCATTGATGATAAACTCTTGACGTGATCATTGGACCATGCGAATGGTATGCACATCCAAAGACCGATAAAGATGCAAAACAGTTGAATCACATCCGTATACGCTACCGAATAAAGACCACCGAAAAGCGTATAAAAGACAGCGATGCACGATGAGAGAACCACCGACGTTCGATGATCCATATCGATGATGACAGATAGTGTGGCACCTATTTATTCGGAGAATTAACATTTTTATTGTATGATGGATAAAAATATCAAATGGCAGAGAGTAAAATTTTACGGTGTACTGAAAAAGATTGAGGCTTACCCAATGCAGCTAGAATTCCAGCAGCCCAGAATACCTCACCGCATAGAGCCGGTAGGAAAAGTAATCCGCCCATCCTTTCGCCGAATGAATCTTGCAATGGATCCAACATAGTAATGTAACCCTGCTTCCTCATGGGATTTGCAAAGAAAATGCCACCTGTGTGGAAGGTTTAAAATGCACACTTCCACGGAAATATAATATCTCACGGCGGATTTTTCTTACCAAATACTAAACTGAGTGCATAACCAAACGGTGCTTGACACCATACCAATCCCGATGTGTAGATAGCTTCAGCTGTTCCATTTATGTAACCTCCACCAACCCATGTTGCTGTGGAATAAAGAAAAGCCATACAATCAGTATTCAAAGTTCAAGGTATACCCAGCTCGCTCACCTGTCATAGTGAATATACCGACAAATAATCCTATGGATCTACCAGCCAGCATGACTTCTTCTTCGGAATCATTGCCAGCTTCCTTCTTACGTCCGGCCCAGATGCCAACAGCTAGGATGAGCAAGTAAAAGAGCACAATGCTCACCACACCGGCTATGTTAATCATTTTCGCTTGTCGTCGTCGGCTCTCTAGTCCTCAATGATATTTTGTTCGTGAAATATTCTTATTAAACTTAATATTTGCTTATTGATACTGCACTTTGAGGGAAGAGAAGAAGAGAAAACACCAAAAAGGAAATTAGATTTGTTTGTATATGAATTTAATGAATCCTTTCGGATTTACGTAGGTAAGGAGTAAGATAACATAAATCCCACAGGGCAACTGAGAGTAAATTTACGAAGCGTAATAGTGTCATGCTGGGCTTTATTATCAGGGGTGTGATAAATCAAAGATTTATTGCATGTGGCTGATGTGGGCTTAACAGTTCGAAATGTCAAAGTTGAGATGTCCTGATTAGCAGCGCTACATGCGTAGCAAACATGGACTTATGCCAATTTAAGCCTTTAATGTACTTTCAAAAAACCTCATAGGAGGTTATATCAACTATTTTTTATTTCACATTAAAAAAAAATTAAATAGTGGAAAATTAAAAAAAACAAAAGGCGAAAAATACATTTGCTTGTAATTGTTAAGTATACTCATACTTGTATTTTCCATAATAGATTTCTGAGGAAATGTTTTAAAGAAAAAATTTTCTTTGACGTGCTTCTTTCTTCGCTGAGCCGACCTTGGTTTTTTTACAAGATTAATAGTTGAAGCAAAAATGAAAAATGATTTTATTTTTCTACATAATCTCCCTTGACTTCAACACACTTAGTTCAGCGTTTCTCCAATGTCAGTATTCCTCCTCGGAAGTGAGAGTCTGGAAGGCTGTGAAAATATTCATCTACGGCCCTCTCAACTTCTGCATTGGATGCGAAGCGCTTCCCAGAAACAAATTTCTTCAAGTTTGGGAACAGATGGAAGTCTGAGGGTGCCAAATCAAGTAAATAGGGGGGATGGCCGAGCAAATCATACCCCAAATCCCGCAGTTTTCCCATCGCCAACGCACACTTGTGTACAGGTGCATTGTCCTGGTGAAAGGTGATTTTTTTCTTCTTGAAGCCAGGCCTCTTCTCGCGAATTTTGGCATCCAGCTGGTCAAGAAGATTGGAGTAATATTCGCCTGTAATTGTTCTGCCTTTCTCAAGATAATCAATTAACAGGATTCCTTTCGCATCCCAAAACACACTGGCCATGAGCTTTCCGGCAGATGCGATCGACTTCGCTTTCTTTGGCGCTGAACCACCTGCTTCCACCCACTGCTTCGACTGCTGTTTCGTTTCTGGCGTGTAATGGTGGACCCATGTCTCATCCATGGTGACAAGCCGCCGCACAAAATCGGTCGGATGCCTATTGAATCGGTGCAAAGATTGCCGCGAAAATCGTTTGCGCATTTGCTTTTGATCGGCATTCAGCAAATGCGGCACCCATCTTGCGCAGAGCTTTCGCATTCCTAAGTTTTCGTGGAAGATGTTTCGCACCCTCTTTCCCGATATACACACAGCCTCAGCTATCTCACTCACCTTCACTTGCCTATCGTCCAACAGGATATCATGCACTTTTTCGATGGTTTCGGGTGTGGTTGCGGTTTTTGGCCGTCCTTCACGTGGGTCATCTACGAGGGACGTGCGACCACGTTTAAATTCAGCTGCCCACTTTTTAACGGTTAACATGGAAGGAGCAGAGTACCCGTAAACTTTTGTCAACTTTGGATGAAGTTCCTTAGGGGTTAACCCATCCAAAACGAATAATTTTATGACCGAACGATATTCAAGTTTATCCATTTTAACGAAAAACACGCAAGACGTCTAATGAGAAGTGCACCCAGGCAGAAAACATAAATTTTTGCTGATTGGAACGCTATCTCTGCGTCAGACCGAAAACTTTTCACCTTGCCTTCGTATATCCAAAAAAAAACAGGCATATGACTGTGAAACCAACAGATTAATGGATCTGTTGTCCTCGTTTGATCCAGATAGGCTTTAATTTATTTGGCACAGACGATGGCTGGGAACTTCGTAGATAAATGAAGCTGTGGAAGTTCTCGGTCTGTGGCTCCCCTGAGCTGAGAATTAAAGAGAAATTTGTCCCAGCGTATATGGTCACAACGAATAATGCTTGATTACTCCGTTATAACGTTGGCGACCGAAAGCTGATAGGTTGAAAAAAAGCCGTTTAAAGCGAAGGTTTAAAGTTGTTGCCTTAGCAAGGGAAATAAACTAACAACGTACCAACATGTTTATATTGTGTGCCCTTCGGTTGTAATCTATTCATATTTACGACCGAACACAATGGTGAAGCTGAAGCTGTAGTACGAAGCGCTGTCAAAGTTGAATGCACACACGTCCAATACTGCGAATAAACCTACTCGAAGATCTCGCATCAAAAAACACCGTCACTGTGTCCTGGATACCAGGACACGAAAACTTCAAGAGAAACGAACGGGCGGACTACTTAGCGAGAAGAGGCGCTAGTCGCCCACTAGTCGGTCCTGAACCATATTTTGGAGTCATACGGAGTAGCGCAAACATCAAAATAAAGAAATGGGAAGATACTCATCATGCAGAGTACTGGGCTAAACTCAATGCCCTAAGACAGGCAAAGAAGTTCATTAATTTCAACCGTTGCAAGGCTAAAAACCTACTCGAGCTTAGGAAAACAGACTTAAGAACCTTAACAGGCTACTTGCCTTGTCATTACCCACTCAGGTACCATCTGCACAATATAGGAGTAGCAGATAGAAAAGGGAAGTAGCAACACCAAACACGCGGCAGGAAGCATAGTATGCCCGGTATACCAAGAAGCTGCAAAAGTCGCAAGAAGAATATGAAAGTGCTGCACTAAACTTAAACCACTGCGAAGCGGCACAGGACATCTTGACACAAACCGTTCGCGAGTTAAAGATAGATGTTGCCGTATTATGCGAGCAGTACAAAAATCTCGATGATACAGTTTGGGCGCGGATGACCCAAAAAGAGCTGCTATTTGGGCCTGTGGAGATTGCGCCTTCGAAGAAAAAACAATGACACCCGGAACAGGCTTCGTGCGAGCAAAGGACAAAGGAGTACATGTCTATAGCTGTTATGCATCTCCAAACAACACCAGTGAGGAGTTCCAAGGTATGCTTGATAGGCTCGTGGATGATGCTAGAGGTCGTAGCCGAACAATTATAGCTGGAGACTTCAATGCATGGGCCACTGATTGGAGCAGCGCACGGACCAATAGAAGGGGAGAAGCTCTCCTAGAAGCCGTATCGTCACTAGACCTAATATTGCTAAATACAGGAAGTGAGCACACTTTTAGTAGAAATGGGGTAGGCTCCATAGTTGATATCACCTTTGCAACTAGTTCCTTATCGAGAGGCGCCAACTGGGGAGTCAGTAATCAATATACTCACAGCGACCACCTTGCCATCCTGTTTGAAGTACAACCTAGGAGACCAACCCAGGAACGCCCAAAGAAGGCACAACGAATGGGGTGGAAAATAAGCACCACCAAAGACACTTTTGTCCTGATTTTTGCAGATTTAACAATAAGCCCAGGAACAGCGAACGCTATGGCCGCTGGGGTTACTAAACAAGTAACTAGGGCTTGCGACGCATCCATGGTCCGGAAAACGTCAACAAATCGCTGACCACCAGTATACTGGTGGAACCAAGGCACTAGGGCACCCTCCCCCTCATGCCCTCTCCTTATGCAGAAAATTGTATTGGGGTTGTTTCCACCTCAAACACCAGCAGAGCGTATAGAGCCACCTCCGGAAGTACAGGACATCCCAACTGTCACGCAAAGGGAACTCCTGGATGTATGCAGGCGATTCGAGGATACCAAGTCACCTGGATTGGATGGCATACCGAACAAGGCCCTTAAATTAGCCATTAAAACAAATACGCAACCATGTGTGGTACTCTACAACAAGTGTCTAACAGAGGGAGTTTTTTCCAGACCAATGGAAAAAGCAACGTCTAGTGCTGCTGTCTAAAGGGAAAAAACCACCAGACAAGCCCTCGTCATACCGTCCCATATGCCTGTTAGACACAATGGGTAAAATACTGGAGCGAATCATATGCAACCGATTAGAAGTGGCAATTGATGAAGCCGGGGACCAACAGTACGGATTTAGGAAAGCTCGTTCTACAGTAGACGCAATAAGAAGGGTTGTAGTTAACCTTGGAAGAAGCTATTCAGGGCAAGAGATGGAGAGGCGGTGCAAAGAAATACGGTGCCGTAATAACATTGGACGTCAAAAACGCGTTCAATTCTCCGAATCGGGGACTCATAGTGCAATCGCTTAGGTCAATGGTGGTGCCATGGTTCTTAATTAAAAAAATACTGAGCTACTTCGAGGAACGGTTTCTGCGCTTCGATACCGACGATGGAGTAAAGCAGTACCACATATCTGGCGGAGTTCCACAAGGATCGGTATTAGGCCCTATCCTTTGGAACATTATGTATGATAGGGTCCTAAGGCTTGGAATCCCAAATGAGGCAAAAATCATAGGCTTTGCCGATGATATTGCAATTATCGTGGTTGCAAAACATCTAGAAGAAATAGAGGATATTGCAAATGAATGTATCCGAAAAGTCAAACGGTGGATGGCAGCAGTCGGGTTAGAGCTCGCAAAACATAAAACATTGGCAGTATTGGTTAGCAGCCGCAAGAAAAGAGAGGAAATCACCATCAGAGTAGGAGATCATAATACAACATCAAAATCGGTTATCAAATACCTAGGTGTGATGATCGACGCGAGGCTCACTTACAAGGAGCACCTTGAAAGAACGTGTGACAAAGCGGCTCGGGTGAGCGGTGCCTTATCAAGAATAATGATAAATATAGGAGGACCTCGGCAATAAAGGAGACTTATTCTATCAAGGGTGGTGCAGTCCATCCTTATGTATGCGGCACCCATATGGGCCAAAGCTGTGACGAAAAAGACCGACGCAAGAAGGATAAACTCTGTCAATAGATTATGTGCGCTGAGAATATGCTGTGCCTTTCGTTTGGGGGTTTGGGCTCGATGAATCTCCCAACTGTCCAAATTGCGGAGAGGTCTCAGAAGACGCTCAGCACGTATTTTTTCAGTGCCCACGTTTTCATATAGAGCACAGAGAACTGGAGGAAAAAATTGGAGAAAAACCAACCCCCGAAAACATTGTGCACCATATGATAGCATCGAATGCAATATGGGACGCGGTTAAACAAGTTGCAGCGATAATCGTGCAGGAACTTAGGCGGCTGGAAAGAGTCAGAGAGAGCAACCAAGTCCAACCGGCAACACTTTTGGAACAAGGAGCGGAAGACAGCGAAAGAAGAGCATAAATAGCTAACCAGCCCCGCGAAGTAATAACGGTAGTCCCGCGGGGAGAGTGGTTGAAGTGTGCAGGGTGTGGTTTAGTACGTAGGCGTATTCCTGGCATCGAGTATTCAGGTTTGCGGATCGTGCATGGAGATCTGGTATCTTTAGAAGATTACTCACCCTTTGGCGCAACCATAAAAACAAAAAAAGGAGTAGCAGAGTAGTATGTGGAGAGCAAAAAGAGACAGCAGAACATATTCTTTGTGAATGCCCTATGGCCGCAAGAAAAAGAATTCTCCATCTCGGGAGGGCTTTATTGAGTCCCTCTGACTTCTGGAACATTGAGCCTATAGATTTGTTGAGGTTTATCAAGAGCCTTAACCAAGTTCTCAGCTTAACACCGGGCTGGCACAATAGATCTTATATGTCGTAGTGCGTACAAGGGTCCTAGTATAGTATAGTATAGTATAGTATAGTATAGTATAGTATAGTATAGTATAGTATAGTACAGTATAGTATAGTATAGTATAGTATAGTATAGTACAGTATAGTATAGTATAGTATAGTATAGTATAGTATAGTATAGTATAGTATAGTATAGTATAGTATAGTATAGTATAGTATAGTATAGTATAGTATAGTATAGTATAGTATAGTATAGTATAGTATAGTATAGTATAGTATAGTATAGTATAGTATAGTATAGTATAGCATAGTATAGTATAGTATAGTATAGTCTAGTACGAGTATAGTAATACTGCGAATACAATGTGAAGCTGAAACTGAAGTAGAAGTAGAGTCAACTTCAGCATCATGCAGCGCGTTTGACATTTCAAAACAAAACAAACAAAAATAGATTTAGCAGGACAGTCAACGGAAACATTAATCGATCTAGTAAAAAGGACAATATTCTATGGGATTTAAGTAATCTTCACTATAAAAGTACATATTTAAAAAAAAGCCTAGGTGTGGAAAGAAGTTTCAAAGCATTTGGATTACAGAAAACATTGTGTTTGTACTCAGCTACATCAGTGAGCGATTTTTTTGACAAGGCTTCGTACTACTCGTCCAGCTTCAGCTTCACTATTGTGTTCGGGCAGTTAAGATTCTAGAAACATCGTTAAAATTACATTTTTTTTGAGTTTTCTTAAAAAGCAAAAAAGTTGTTTTCATAAAGAAATTTCTAAAATTAGTACTCCATGTTGATGCGTATGTCATATCTTGCTCACATATTCATTCCATGCCGAACCGACTAAGAAAAAGCTTTGAAAAAGCCGATTTTCGAGAGCCGGTTTCAAATATCTGCAGGAACCAATTTGCCCACAAACTAATACTGACTATGGGCAAGTCCTATTAAAGTTACTGCTTAGATATATTTTTACCGACTTTCCAGAAACTGGAAAATTATAGTTCTAGGAGAAAAGCGTTCCAAAAAAGTGGCCGTGGCCATCCACACATCGGATTTTTAAATTGGGATGACCCATTTCTAATAGGATTTTTCGGCTATGCGTGAAGTTAGCTGCGGCTGTTTCAACTTGTCTATACCATTTAATCATAGAAAAGTACACGCTTAACAACAACATTTGCAAGTTATCCAAATTTTGTATCAAAGTTCGCGTTCGATTGCAACAACTTAACGTGCGCTAACTCGAAGTCGGTCATCTTACTGATAAACGAACACTTGAACGTCTCGTAGAAAATTTATTGTCCGTGATTTGGCACCTACGAATTTTTTTTTTTTTTTTTTTTCTTTGGAGCTGTGCCAATTCCATGGTCTTTAGATGACCTCAGGACCAATATCGAACGCAAAATTGTCGGCATATTGCACAATTTGTGCGAAAAGTCAGGGAAAATTGGCTTCAGCGCATTCACTAAGGGCAGACATTTCCGTGGGGGAAATTTGAATGATGTTGTGTCCCATAACTAATGGCATGGATAGCACTTTAATCCAAAATCTTATTTTTTTTATATCCCAAGCACAAGCTATAACAAAGTTCTACATGCATTAGGTTTTGATGAACTTACACCATGCTGTTACATCCCTCATTGGCTTATAACGATTTTGGCATGCACTTAGTATACAAATATGTAGGTATGTACATATGTTATATTACTACAGAAAACAGTCCCATTTTGAGATGAATACAGACCCCCTTGATTGCACAATAATAGGTAATTTGAGAATATTATAAGTCAAAACACTGCCACAGGCAATTCATGTGAAGTAACTTGGTACATTGGAAAGCCCATCGTTTAAGCCACATTAACAGGGAATAGACATTGACAAAGCCCTAAACACAGCAGTGAAACCAAAAGCTAATTGAAAATTAAATGCACAGTTCTTCTTTTGATTCCTCAATATAGTCTAAAATTGTAATTTTACAAGTAAATCAAATGAGTAAATTAATTATAATTCATAATTTTGACAAACAAGAGTCAGTACTTAGTTAATTTGCAATAAATCCACATTTAACCTGAGGATAATGTTTGAGGACCAAAAATCACCCTAACCAAAGAAATTTTTTTTGTAAATTGTAAGAAGGCCTAACATTGTTGTATATTAGTTAATGAATTTCCTCTAAAGGACGGCACAAGCCACATATTTTATAATTTTCCCTAATTCGAATCTTTGTGCTAGCCCAGAGCATTGCGTGCAAAGTATAATATTTTCTGTCCCCCAAAGCTGTTTTAAAAATTCCATCAATAACCGGCTATAAAAAAAAAAGAAAAAGTCGCTGTAAAAACAAAGCTTGTATCTGGGGAGTATTTCAAATGTTAACGATGTTGTTTACTCATTTCTGTGGTTGAAATTCTGTCTTTCCTACTTAGTTGTAAGGAATTATGTGCAGGTACAGTGTAGTCTCCAGAAGTAATAATTTTAACAACTCGGTTTTCATCGTACCACAAGCTCTGTGAATCAGGTTCTCTTGACATGTTTCTTTTGATTAAAATTAATTTGATTTCCAAGGCGTAGAATCGTACGTGGAACAGGAACACTTGAAGAAACTCAAATATCTCAAAACGTCGAACATATTTATTTTAACAATAATTCATACAAGTAATTTGAATCTTGAATACAAACAGCGATTCTTAATTTCTACGTTTTAGAAATCTAAAAGTATTTCAAGGAAGATAAGGCGACTATTGTGTGCCCCAAAAACTACCTAATCTTAATCAGCTTCAATAAACATTTAAAAGAAAGCTTACTACCTCTCAGTCCACTTTATTCTACCATTAACATAACACCGCGTAATACATTGGCAAATGATTTCCTTCCCATAGCAACAACACCAGATAATAACATCCGTTGAATTCCAATTCGAATCGATGTTCAAAAGATACGAGTTTTGTGTGTGTAATTTCAGCAAAGAGAAAAACAAACTCAGAGAAACTGTTGCCTTTTGCCGAATAATGATTAGATTCGGTATTCGCGAAGCCAAAATGTACAACTGTGTTGGAAATTTGCCATAACCACTTGAAATACAAAATGGACTTGTGCCGGAAACTGTGAGTATTCAAAATGAAATAGGAAGCGTTGGACTTATTTATTCAGTTGTTTCACGAAATGTTTACTGTGCATGATGATGTAGAGGGCGTTCGTTTATGTCCAGAATAGTAATACAAAATCGAAAATGATGCGTCCTGGCATAACCAAATATTTGGCTTCATCTGCGTATTCGTCATAGATGTCAAAACTATTTAATTTGAAGCAATTTTTGTTACATACCATTGAAATCGGTGTGCCAATGATTATGGAGTCTTTAAAATGTACGTAAACATGATCTGAGTATGGACGTATATATTAGTAATAAATCACATACTGTTACTCGCTAAAACGCCTGAACTCTGTGAGGAGCCACAGTTTTCTGTATATTTCATAATTTTTTAGTTGACCCCTTTTTCAATTGAGTAATCGACTCTTTTAACGAAAAAAGAACCTAAAAGTATTCTTGATAATATCTAGCAGTTTTAGATTTATCTTAACTAGTATCGCGTATGGTCGAAATTCGACCGAGGGGAAATAAACAAACATGATTTTTCTTTTCTGCACATCTATAGCACAGTACCTTTCGAATGATATAAGATTTATCCCCCTTCTTTTATAATAAATACTAGAAACACGTACGATAAATTTCATGTTTCAAATTGGTTTAAGTCTAATATGGGTGTTAAGCAGGGTTGTCTCATGAGTCCTCTTCTTTTCGCGCTATTTATGGACGATTTGCCAACATCTCTACCTGGAGGAATCGAGTTCGCTGGAATGAAAATAAGGGTCCTCTTATATGCTGATGACATCGTCACCCTGTCGGAAACTCCATCCATGATGCAAATGATGATCAACAAGCTAGAGAAATACTGCAACCTTTGGAGCCTAAAATTGAATACAAGCAAGTCCAAAATATTGGTATTCCGAAACGGAACCGGTTGTTTCGCTAGGGACGAAAAATGGTTTTACCAAAACGAAGAAATTGAGAACGTAAAGGAATATAAGTACCTTGGAGTCATTTTAACATCGCGAGTGGATTTTAAAAAGCACCTTCAGGAAAAACTCAAGGAAGGAAAAAAGGCAATAAACTGTAACTGGAAGGGAATGTTTTCTAAAAATAACGTTCCGCTTAGTACAAAGTATAAAGTCTATGAGGCAGTGGTTAGGTCCATCATGTGCTATGGCGCCTAAGTATGAGGTATTTTTCAGTTTGAAGAAGTTGAAAAGCTGCTAAGATACTTTATCAAAAAAATCTTCAGGCTACCGGAAAACACGCCAACGTATATGCTTCACCTTGAAACAGGACTGTCCCCTTTGTACCTCTTCACAGTAAAGCTGCACTTTCAATACATTTTAAAAGCAATTTCACTCTCGAGTCAGAGGCTTCCGAATTTGGTTGCAATGCACATAATACACCATAGGCAACAATTTTTCCTCGAATGGTCCAGGCTCTGCGGCATTCATGATATCCAACTAGCGGATTACAAGCCTACATCTTGGAGAATGGCGCTACAGGAACTGTTGATTAAGATCAACCTATCTACCCGCGATGCATTTAAAGTAAAAGCCCAAGAGAGTCAAACCAGACTCATATATCGATCTCTTCAACATGACTTGGGGAATTCAACTACTTCCAAGACCAAAACAGTGTGGAAGTTATTTAAACATTATTTAAGGCTAGAAGAGAGCTCCTACGTTTGAATTACATGCAATATATAACCGAACGAAATTCGGAATGCTCACTATACAACCTACATGCCTTAGAAGACGTCTTCCATCTCATCGGAGTATGCCCAATATTAAAGGCGATAAGACGAACCCATTGGGATAAACATGTGCTATCGGAAGCTGAAATCAGGGCAATACTAAACGGTCAAAATTGGAAGGTTCTGTTTAGTTACTTAAAGTCCGCTTTAAAATACAGGCAACAAATATTACATGAAGCTTTTTAAAAAAATTAGTAAATATAACTAAAACGAATTTACACAGATAAAGTAATTGAGATCTTTTGAATTCTATTTTAAAATTTTGTAAATCTCTCTTTTCTGGCTGACGGCAAACGCCAATGCATATTTTGTGATTATTTAATTATATATTAGTAACAATTTTCTAATGTTCAATAAAAATCACTTCTACTACTATCGGATATTTGTCAGACGTTCGCGAGAGGTGGGACAATGAAAAAACTTGTTGGTGCTTTCTGGGATTCGAACATTGAACCTCACGCGCAGTGATTCAAGACACTAACCACTGCGCCACGACGCACTAAGAATTAACTTAGATACATAAAATAAATCAAAAATCACTAAATAGATATTAAACCTTATTCTGAAACTCTATTCGAATCGAAAGTTATTCGAAATCATACAATTAGCATTTCTATCAAACAATTTTACGTCTACAATTCTCAGTCATAATAATTCAACGATACACAATTTACAAACCTGCAGATATGTATACCGTCAACTTGTAGATGATAAACAGGTAGTCTGTGTATCACCGATTTGGAAGAGTTCGAATCGAGTTTCAGAATAAAGCTCATCGATAATATTTTGTAACTTCTTCTGAAATGGAGTGTGGGTAATAATAAACTTTATAACGAAGAAATAGCATGACTGGGTTGTATCTACTCGCACCTACATACTCACCATCAAGAATGCAACGCAAATCAAAAAAAAGCGGCACACATTTTTTTAATTTAATTGCAGCAGAACCATACTCCCAAATGCCCTGCTTCATCGCACTCCTCCCTCCTGACCGTACGTAACATCATCCATATCTTTTATAGAGTTCGGATTCAGTATATAATTGTTTAATTTTAAGTACTACAATGCCCCATATGCTATTATATTCGCTATTATTATCCAAGACCCAAGCAAATTATAGGTAAATGGAAATTTTTGACATTTCCCTTAAGAATTAAAGAAAAATACTTTTGCAATGCCTTCAAACCTAGTATGGTATATTGTTGCATATGTTATATAATGAGTATACATTCATTTTAAGCCAAATCGAATACAAATGTGTTTGAACAAAGTCTCGAGAAAATCGATTCTTCCTAAAATCGGATAAGTATTGTATTGGCAACTATTGTCCAAAAAATTATTCATTACCTAGTACATACGTTCTGCAATATTTATAGTGCATACATATGTATTTTAGCTGCTGGAGAAAGTGACAACTGCGTAGTGATAACGTAAGGGTTGAATTTGAATGTAAGGTTATAGTATAAAGTACCTACAGCCAGGAACAATAATAAAACCTTCTCTTGGTTACGACCAGACTGCAATTTCTGCAGTATTAAAAGAAACGAAGAAAATCTGAGGTTTCTAACCAGTATGCGACAAAAAAGGAAAATGGACTAAAAGGAATCCAGCACCGAGGTCTAGCTTGACACCTCCTCTCTCTCCTTTTACTTTTACCTGCCGGAGAACGCCATGCCACACACTAAAATAAAGTTGTTATCATTTTGCTAAGATCAAATTAGAGAAAAGTGGAGTCTTTGGACCTGTCAAAAAAGAAGTGGCAAATAGTCACCAATGGAGACAACACTACCGCTGGCTGATCATTGGCACACTTTCGGAAGATAACATTGAAGAGAAATGTTGAAGAAATCTGTAATTTAAGGAAAGTTGGTCTCTAAAGTCTAAAAGTGTTAAAAGCTGGAAGAAAGCAGGAAGCGAGGCGATATGTTGCAATGATGACAAAAACTGTTTTTTTTTTTCGATTCAGTGGCTCAGACGGATTTGAACCAGATGACTTAAAAGTCCGCCCAACTCTCAGGGCGAACTCTTGAGATGAAAATATCGTAGGGCTACATATAAATTTCAAACGGAATATTTGATACAAGGACTTTTGCTTTGATCTACGCTTAGTAATTGAGCATATGCAAAATGAATAATTGCATCAGGGTCGCGAATGGAAATGTAAGTTTTACGAGAAAAATATATTTATACATACATAAATAAGCGTTGCATACTACATCTGAAAATGCACCCTAGCAGTTCTCAAAACAAATGCAAATGCACACAGCTTACATTTACATAAATCAATAATAAGGAAAAAACATTTTTATACGAAGAAGGAAAGTAGTATTTCAATGAAAATACGATTTATCTGGCGTTCCTTATACTCAGTTATGACAATTACGAGTATCCTGCAATTATCATGTTGTAAGGAATTTGTACATCCACTTAGAAAATTTAAAAAATTAGTTTGCCCGAGCCTCATATTTTCATAATAATACAAAGAAAAATCTCAAAGAGAACTTCAAGCGCAGTCTTTTTAATAAAAAATTAAAAACTGAAAGGATTTCAGCTTAAGGCAATTCTCAATGTAATTGAATGTAAATTTGTATTTTAACTTTCATATTTGAGAAAGTTGTTTTATGATTCGTGTGGGGTTAGTTGATTTAATTGACAATTAGTATCATAGAGAAATATAAAAAAATGTATCTGTAACCACAAGGAATAACAGCATAAGTATACTTATGCCAAAATTAAAATATTTTTTTTATAATCTTCCCTCAGGCAAGGCGAACCTATAACGCTGAAACAGCGCCCCGAGATGTCTGGAATTCAATATCTGCAGCGGTTACTGAATTAAGAGTCGGAAAGTGAGACTATAAATGGCATCTTTAAATACGTTTTCTGAAATATGAAAAGGCACTTATGCTGTTATGCCTTGTAGCCGGTGATCGCAATGGTGTTGTAGTGGATGGTGTGTTTGCTCGTTAACCGATGTGTGCAAGTTCAAGCCCCAGCGAGGAACAGCAATCGTCAGGAACCCAAGTATAAAATGGAAAACGAATAACATCAAAGTTTTTTTCAAGCACTGCACCAAAGAAAGTTTCCTGCCTGGTAGTACAATGCACCGGAGAGTCTGAGTGCTCTGGGATTTGGGACTCCTTTTAATTAAAAAAAAATGCCTTGTAGCCACAGATATGTGATTGTATAATCTAGAGGGCCTGGATTTACATGTCTCCGACTCTTCATTCTACGCCAGACGGTAAAATATGAAATGGCTTTCATAAATGCATTAAAGAATGTCAGGGTGTTCATACAACATTTTTACGCCAGGGTGACACTAGATTCGTTAGAAACGAATCTGTCATCATAATACAAAAAAAAAATCTTTAGAATGTCTCTCCGTTAAAAATTATGCGTATGCTTTGACATATCAAGCTAAAAGATTTAATTATGAGGTTTAGGTATAATGTAAAGTATAGGGATAATGTTGAGTCGGGGTAATTTTTGTCTCATTGTTGGTCATCAATTTGGAAAATTATAATTTCCATCTGTACACTCTGTCCAATGAATGAATTATTTCAATCTTGTATTCTTATTTTGTCGTGAAACGAAGAAGCAGGGACAAGTAATCCACCATAAAAATGATATCCTTAAGCAGTACATGTGGGATCGAGTCGCTGTCTGTGTTCTCAACACAAGTAGCCTGAGTTTGACTCAATATCTTTCTCTCTCTCTCTCTCTTTTAAGCGCAATTTTTCCACTCACGAGCCATGGGTAGTTAGTTAACTTTATCAAAAACGAATTAGAAGTTAGAGCACACAGCATGGTACATTCTATTCATATTGCATATTTTTTTAGACATTCACATATTTTGTAATTCCAATAAATAAATCCCACATACATATATGTATTTTTACATGCTGTATTATTATAATTCGAGAGTTTGTTATGTTTTAAACAAAACTACAAACATGTAGTTCACTAAATTAGACAAACTCCACAGGCGGATCAGTAGAAATGCGATGAAATGGGAGGGTTATGATCCCTTGTTTTCGGATCATAACCTCGCTGATAAAAGGAAGAAGATGTAGTTCACTAATATCAATTACAAAATACTAATAACTTTTTTTTTATAATTTGCTCGCACTCAAAGGGTTATGAATACCTTTAACATGTTTACACACAGTGCGGGCGTTGGAAAGGATTCATAGAGAGAGAGAGAAAGATTTTGGTGTAGAGGTTCTTGAAGCTCTGTTGTTTATGCTTCAACTATTCTCCGTGGGGTGGCGTCCAGATAACTAATAACTTTGACTTCATTTTAGCTACAATTATACAAATACGACCAACAGGAAGTATATTTCTACTTTTTTATTTACATATTTATATTCATATATATTTTCAAATACAATTTAATAGTGAAAATGAAAAGAAATACGTGTATGATTTTTCTACACTGTAAAAACTACGGCGTCTTGGACAGAAAGCCACAATAAACAGGTATAATTTTCAGGTAGTAAAGGACTTTGTCTACCTAGGCTCTAGGTGAACGCCGCAAATGACACCAGCGATAAGATCAAATAAAGAATTGCTCTTTTCAATCGCTGTTTCTATAGGCTAAGAAGGCAATTGAGTAACGAAGCACTATCTTGAACTACCTCTGTATAAAACAATAATCATCCCAGTCCTGCTGTATGGCGCACAGGCATGAAATTTGTCAAAATCGGATGAGAATGCCCTTGTTTACTTCGAGAGAGAAGTTCTTCGAATGGTCTTTGATCCCGTCTGCATAGACGGCGAGTGGAGGAGAAGGTACAATGCCGAACTAAACGGCCTATACAAGGACATCAACTTAACCAGAACAGTTCATATACAACTACTAAGAAGACTGCGTCATATAGACAGGATGGAGACTAACGTTCTACCACTGAAAATCTTCGAATCAACCCCGGATGGACGCCCCAGTAGAAGAGCACTTCGCGGTAGGTGGCGCAACAAGTGGAGAGGGATCTCAATCAACTTGGCGTGCGCAACTGGAAGCAGCCGGCTTGTAACCGGGCTGGCTGGAGAGGTTTGTTGGTTGAGACCCAGGTCCACCCCGGGCTGTAGCGCCGCCTAAGTATGTAAGTAAGTAAGTAAAATTTGTAGCTTCTCTAATTTAAAAAGAGAAAAAGTCCTTTAACTACCAAAAATAAAGAACACGACTGGATCGTATATTCTTGCAACTGCATATTGTTTCTCGGCAATTTCATTTTATATCTATTATATGCAAATAAGCGAATATGAATATTTTTTTAGATTTTCCAAAACATATGCTATATATTGCCTAGATATTAATTTTTATCCAAATCGGTTCAAAAATGGATGATACATAGCAAAATTTCGAAAATCAGTTAAAAAGTAAGGTACCATACTCGAATGTTTAGCAAAAAATCTGGTATACGATCTTATAGTATGATCAAAATAGTTAGAGCTGTTTTCGGGAAAATTGCAATTTCTCAAAACTGGTCTTAAATAAGGAACCGTTAATTTTGGGCTTAGAATGCAAAATTCTGGTTTTATCTCGGCGTATTTACCCACGAACATCAAATAGGAGGTTTGAAGTAGTAATGGGCATAATCGAATGATTTAAAGAATCGAGACATTAGTATTCGAGTGATCCGTATAATCGAATGATCATTCGAGATATGAGTGCTATCTCAAGACATCATCTAAAATCATTCGAATGATTTACTACACCTACTTCCTACGAGCAGCGAGAATCAAGAAAGAGCGTAAGGGGTAAACATATCGAAAGGCTGAATATCTTGAAATATCCTCTAAAATCATTCAAATGATCTACTATACCTACTTCCTACGAAGCAGCGTAAACCAAGAACGAGTGCAAAGGGTAAATATTTCAAGACATCGTCTAAAATCATTCGAATCATCTATTATAGCTACTTCCTACGAAGCATCGAGAACGAAGAACGAAAGCAAAGAGTAAACACAAATACTCGTGTCTCATATCTCACCTCTCATATCTCATAACCCATGTTTCATTTCTCATGTCTCAGCTCTTGGATCTCGAATGATCATTCGAGATATGAGCGATATATGCATATAAGAACATCCCCAAGCGGTTGAATATACAAAGAAAAATTCCCAATTTCACTCATATAACGATTCAAGATATGAGATGTGTATCCGAATAAAATAGTTCTCGATTCATTTTAAAGCCGGGCAGAACAGAAACATAGCAGAATCGAGTACATATATAAGAGAAAACCGTTTGTTGGTGCTATTTCTCTTTGCTACTAGCCACCTTTAAAATAAATCGACTTCTATTTTTCTTGGTTCTTGGTTCTCGCTGCTTCGTATGAAGTATGTAGGCATTGTAAATCATTCAAATGATTTCAAACGATGTCTCGAGATATGTCGAGTTATTGGAAGAACCTATTATAATCGATTATATCACTCGAATGCGCCCATCACCAGTTTGAAGTGAATTCATCCAGTTGTTTAGGCTGCAGATAGAGTTATAGATGTCCAAACAGATAGACGGACAGAATTACGAGACCAGCATTCTCTATAGTTGTAATATCAATATTGATTGCAATCTCAAGCTCAAGCTCAATTTCTTCATGAATACAAGACTTCCTCATAGTAATAGATGCAAGTACTTATACTGTACGAAATGGGACAGGTTGAGTTGAAACAGACTGTGAAACCGTGCTTTACCAAAACACCTCAATCCCTGAGAAACACTAAATAATCAGTTACAAGCATTTGATTTCGCTACAGAATTTAAAAGTTTTTACAGTATATTTTACTTAAATACTTCTGGATGTCTACTATAGGAGAAAATGCCGACTCTGCGCTCGAACTCTACAAATTGGACCGTGTGTGGAATAATTGCCATAATTTGTTCACAGGGCCGATGAAAATTTGGTCAATTCGCCTACACACGACGCAATTTTCAGAGTACCTCCATGTTCGTCCCCGCAAATTAGCGTAGTAAGGAGGAAATTGAAATTTTTTATTTTTTTTTTTTTTTTCGTGGGTAGGTGAAAATCTTCATGAGACACTATGAGACCGTGTACTCATAGTAGTGTCAGATTTCTACTGACTAAAAACACCCTTCCCTTCGTTTTGTTTACTACGACTAAGTTAAACCTTATCAAGTAGTTTAAGCTTCAGATTTATATTCGCGTGAGGCAGGTAGATTCTCAATAAAAGCACCTGCTGAAACCGTCATGACATGCGGCTTTTTGTCTTATTGCGCTAATTCGAACGGTTTCGTTCTTCGAAGTCGGCGCGTAAGATTTGTCACATCCAAAGTTTGGAGTATGGCACAGTTGCAATGGCCATGAAGACGAATACGAAGTTTTTTATTTCGTCCTCCACGGTAGCTATCCCTATGTCTCTGTGGATATCATTGTTTCTGATATACCAGGGAGCGTTCACGATAATTCTTATAATTTTATTTTGGAGTGATTGTATGAGATTCCTATTGCTTGGTTTGGTACAACCCCAGAGTTGTATACCGTACGTCCACACGGGTTTAAGCACTTGCTTATACAGAAGCAGTTTGTTATATACGCTTAGTTTGGAATATCTTCCAATTAGCCAATACATTTCTCTAAGTCGATTTTCGACTTCGTCACGTTTCTTTTTAACGTGAGGTTTCCATTTAAGTTTCGCGTCTAGTGTCATTCCCCGATATTTAGCTTCGTTTGCATGCGGTATTTGTACCGAGTTAATGAAAACGGGAAGGTTGATTATTTTCTTGTAAGTGAAGTTAACATGCGTCGATTTGGTCTCGTTAAGAACAATGCGCTAAGTTTTTGTCCACTCACAGATTTTATCCAAGGCTCGTTGGAGTTTTATGGTTGCTGACTCGATTGAACTTTCCGTTGCCAGAATAGCCGTATCGTCCGCGAACGTAGCTACAATAGTGCCTTCAGTTTGTGGTATGTCCCGAGTGTACAGCAAGAATAAGATAGGTCCAAGGACACTTCCTTGCGGAACTCCGGCGACGATTTCTTTAAAATCAGAATATTCAGTTCCGTGCTTGACACGAAAAAGTCTGTTTTTAAGGTATGATTCTAAGATCTTATGAAGTTGCTCCGGAAGGATTCGTCTTAGCTTATAATTCAATCCATCGTGCCAAACCCTGTCGAGGCTTGAGATACGTCAAGAAAAGCGCTGGAACAAATCTTTTTCTCCTCAAGGGCTTTTTCAATTTCGTCGGTTATTCTATAAACCTGGTCAATTGTGGAATGCTTGATTCTGAACCCGAATTGGTGGTCAGGTATTAGGCGTCTCTCTTCAGTGACCGGAAGAATCCGTTTTAGTAGGAGTTTTTCAAATACCTTCGATATTATTGGTAGTAGCGATATCGGTCTGTACGATTTTTTGTCATTTGGAGATTTCCCCGGTTTCGGAACCATTATGACTTCTGCGACTTTCCATTGATTTGGAACGTATAATAATCTAATAGAAGCATTTATTTAATAAAGCAATTTTAATAGTGCCTTTTTTGGTAATTCCTTGAGGATTTGTCCGGTTATTAAATCATAGCCAGGAGCTTTATTATTTTTCAGGTTTTTTATTGCCTGGCAAAGTTCTATAAATGACACACTTTTTATTCTAAGGTTGTCAGATGTCGTAGTCGTACCGGTAAAATCGTCTACCAATGTTTCTCCATCAAATGGCTTTAAAGTCTCTTCTAAGTGCTAGGCAAATAGATCCGCTTTTTCTTTGTCACCTTTTGCCCATTCGTCGTTGTTCTTTATCGGTGGCGAATGTATTTGGGGTTTTTTAATTCTTTTGACAGCTTTCCAGAGCGAGTAATTAGTGGTTTTTTCGGCGGTTAAACCTTCAAGATAAGCTGGTCTCTCGGTTTTTTAGGTCTTGGATCGCTTTATTAAGCTTATTGCATAGGAAATTCGAGTGGGTTTTATACTGGGGAGCGCGAGTTTGTTGCCATATTTTGCGTGCTCTCCTCTTTTCTCGAATAAGTTCTTTTATTTCCGGCAGATAATTAGCTTCATTGCATGAGACTTCTTTCCTCCTTAAAGGTGTATTTTTCCACGCGGCATTCTGTATTGATTCAATAAATTTGCCGAGTTCATCTTCTATTTCGAAGGGTGTTTTGAGCGATACATTTAAGACAATATTTTCTTCGCAATCAGTTCTAAAGTCGCGCCAGTTAGTTTTTTTGTTAATTAATCTAGGCACACCTTCTACTGTCATTAGTCGGTCACTTATCGTCAAGATTACCGGCGAGTGATCTGAGGAGAGATCAAAGCTTTCCTCTACTTTCGCAAAATTTTAAGATACTCCTTTTGCTACGAAGAAGTCTATTAGGTCCGGTGTTTTTGCTGTATCAGAGGGCCAATACGTCGGTTTCCCCGTCGAAAAGAAATCAACCCCGAATTGCATACCGGCTTCGTACAGAAGTCTGCCTTTCCGTGAATTGGGTGTATTTTTCCACGCGGCATTCTGTATTGATTCAATAAATTTGCCGAGTTCATCTTCTATTTCGAAGGGTGTTTTGAGCGATACATTTAAGACAATATTTTCTTCGCAATCAGTTCTAAAGTCGCGCCAGTTAGTTTTTTTGTTAGTTAATCTAGGCACACCTTCTACTGTCATTAGTCGGTCACTTATTGTCAAGATTACCGGCGAGTGATCTGAGGAGAGATCAAAGCTTTCCTCTACTTTCGCAAAATTTGAAGATACTCCTTTTGCTACGAAGAAGTCTATTAGGTCCGGTGTTTTTGCTGTATCAGAGGGCCAATACGTCGGTTTCCCCGTCGAAAAGAAATCAACCCCGAATTGCATACCGGCTTCGTACAGAAGTCTGGCCTTTCCGTGAATTGGATCTGGAACCCCAAAAGGTGTGTTTTGCGTTGAAATCGCCACCTATAATGAAATTCGGTCCAAGTGAGTCAAGGAGACGTACAAAGTCGTTACTTCTAAACGTGCATCGCGGAGGACAATAAATGGACGCGATGTTGAAATACGAGTGCCTATTCTTAACTCGAACTGAACTTGTTTGCATTGTATCGATTTCAATCGTCGTATTTATGGAGTGCTCAATGCAGTCTTTAATGAATAAGGAGGATCCGCCTCTAGCTCTTCCGGAAGGGTAGTATGCGTGATAAGCACGATACCCCCTTATTTATACTCCGGATTCCTTTGTCAAATGAGTTTCAGAGATCAAGCAAATGCCAATGTTGTCATTCCGTAAGAATACTTCTAATTCGGCGTTTTTTTGTAGAAGGCAAATTGAAAATGAAAATTGTTTCCGACTATAATAAAAATCAGATAGGGAAAATGTTTCCGAAAATGTGGACGATCTTTCGACAATTTTTAAAATTCTGTACAACTTCGAGGTAGTTAAAGGCTAAGCGCCTTTTCGATGCGGACGGTGGAGTGATTGAGATTCATTCTCCTTTTCCAGTGATCAAGTCATTTGATATTGACTTCTACATAACAAAAAAAAAAAAGTACTCTTTATTCTTGTTCATTCAGATCAAATCTAAAAAAAGGTCCAATTTGAAAGAAAGTTTCAACAATTCATTCATTCAGGCACTGTCGAGTGCAAAGTTGGCGAAATAAAAGTTGAGCGATACAATATTAAAACATTGTTAATACATATGTACATCAATTCAGCGATAAAAGATCCAGGCAATATTCATCATTGCACATAAATGACTGCAACGCGGTCAGAACACACACATACACACTATTAACTTGCAAACCAGTTACACTTTATTGAGAATCCCTTTTAAGAAAAGGGATAGTATATTACACGATCTAATGCATAACATTTCCGTATAAGAACACCCATTTCCAGTTCACAAACAAACAAACCAATTAAATAATTTTCTGTTTTGAATGAATTCATTAATTAATGCGAGTTTATTAATGAATTCGTTCAAAATAGAAAATTATTTAATTGGCGAACGACTAAAAATATTCATTCCCAAATTAAATGCAGCGTACGCATTCTAGAAAACCTTTGTAGTGATGCTCTTGTTGATGGTTGTAATTCAAAATCACACGCAAAAAATAAATTACTTGTAATATCAAGGATATCAACGGAAAGGGCGTTCATTATTGAACGATAATTGGCCACTCAACGAAATGCACCAACTGCTGACCTTTTCCGCTCGAAGGACAATTTATTGAAGAGGCTTACAGCCATGAATAGCTTAAATAGAATAGAAAGTTCATTGCATAGATCCTAAGCTACACACAAGCTTATACTTTGTGAATTCATTAGTGATATTGAAGGAGCACAAAGTTCTAGAATATTTTCTAGTAAATTGATTTAGTCGTAGTGGAAAACTACTCAATTGGATGGAACTTCGAGCCAACTAAATAAATAATTAATTTTCCAAATACCAAATACATTTTCTTCAGACATAGTGTCGGTGGAAAGTTTTGGCCTTTCAGAATAATTAACAACAGCGTTGGTCGGGAGATGGGCTAGAGGTACAGTAGACAATAATTCGCTAACTCGATATACATACATGTGTAAACATCTACTCGCAATTTTAAGGGAGGGGACAAAAGCCAGGTGTACTGCGTCATATCAGATTATTATCCTTACCACTTCAGCCAAAACAAAATTACGCCTCGACATGCGCTCCTAAATATATCCTAGTGACGTAAATGCCGGCGGTGTAAACAACCGTAAACAATGACGAATTATTATTTATCCTTGCATGTCTTTTATTTTGTTTTTAATTTTTTGCCTATGGCGGTCAATAAAAACGCGGCAAAGTGCGACGTAATTTTTCAGTTCGTCCTGCTAACTAACATGTAGTAGTATGACTTGCGAATATATGAACTCTATTAGCTTAACATCTACTGTGACCTGTCAAAGAAGGCAATAAATAACTTTAGATAGACAGTAAAAGGACTGAATCTGTTGACCAAAAAGACAAAGCCAAAAGAAAGTTACGTGAATCGCCTGCCTGTGTACGTACATAGAATAGTGTAGGTACTGTACATATATGTATATGTACGTATGTACATATGTAGTACACTGCAAATCATTTTTGTACATATTAGAGGACGGCAGTGGCATAGAGGGTAACCGATGTGTGCAGTTCGAACCCAAATGGGAAACAGAAACCTAAAGCCCCCCGAGCATAATAGACAAATATTATCAAAATTTCTCGCACCACAATGGAGTACAATGGATCGTATCGAGTCTGAGAACTCTGTGATTTGTATCTAGTTAAAAATGGCAAGTTTTCACACCCAACCTAAACGGCTTAACCGTCTCATGATAATCACTACTCCTCCGAATCCCGCAATCGTCAAAGGAATAAAAGTAAGAAACACTGTGAAATATGGTATGCATCACAAGAACGAACGGATTAATGAATTCTAGAAGAATTCGAGTATGTTTCCAATATAAATACCTCCCAGCACTCGTGCTGAAGAACTGATGTATTGGGAAAACGATTCTAGCAGGATTGTAGTCGTTTTGATATACATACATACATATAAATTGTACATACTGTTTGAACCCAAATTTGTAATTGCATCACTGACTGATATAATTATAGTTCAATAGCTTAAAAATACGAAAGCTATTGAAAGCAGTGAAAAATATCCTGCATAGCTAATACAGAATGAAGTAGTGTTTCCAGTCAAAACCAATGTGTTAGTCAAATGCAAAGAACTGTGTGGAAATAGACAGAAGAGAAGGACACCAACTTCTCTAATAGATGAAGAGGGCACTCAATTTTTAAGAGCATTGACGACCAAAACTTTATTCCTTACTCTCATTGCGTCTAGTTAAATCTGCCTTAAGAGGTTTACTGGTTAAGGATCAAAAACTAATGTTGAAAGACCCAACGCAGGATATGTCACATTTTGTTAAAGGATGGTTGATCCTTTTCACAAGGCCTCTAATACGTTTAGCTTAGTCTAAATAGGATGCCCATTGTATGGTTCTAACTAAACTTAAGAAAGAACATCGCCCTAGACAGAATTCATACAATAGTTACTTACCGAACACTGATCACTTAACTATCATCTCCACAAATAAAAAATAATCGCGATACACTATATTCATATGTCTAGACAGGTTTAAGAATGGAATAAATCTTTTTTAGATTCTAGCGGTTGGTCTTCTAAGATCTTCGAGCACTATGTAACCTCGGACCGAACTGGTATCGCCACAGATACAATTGTAAAAACTTTTTGTGGTAGAAGGCGAAATCATTGTGTTTTTGGTGTGTTTTTGAATATGACCAGTGGTGGCTGAAGAATACAATTCATCGAATACATATTATTCAAAAACTTTTGTAAAATATGAGATTAATAATGGAACTTTATTCAGTCACTAAAAACCGTACCCGCTAGATAGCCAACGGTCAAACGCGTAACCATAACTATTGCGACTGGCGCACTACTGTCTAGATAATCGTACATACAAGTATTCTAGAGCAAAATGAGTGGGAAAATTATCATCAGGAATTCCCAGAAATTCATACGATTTTAATAGATAATAACACAGAGCGTCTGTCGTCTCCGGGTCAATTCAATGGAGCAGATGAACGTCAAGCCATAATTATACTGCCTTTTTGCATGATTTGGAATTCTCTAACACCTGATTTGCACTTACATTTTTTTTTTTCTGTTTTATGAACTAGGGAATTTATTAACTCAAATACATAGCAGAGCAAATGGCCAGCTTCTTGTGGATGACGACAAAATTCTGCGGTGGCGGCAGTATTGTGAAGAACTTTTAAATGAACAGTTTCCCCGGCTATACTTTCCAAGAGCCACCCGTAACTGTGAAGAAATACCCGACATTACAGTCGAAGAAGTTAGTGAGGCGGTCAAATACTCCAAAAAACGAAAAGCGGTTGGGCCAGACGAGATGCCCTCTGAGTTCTGGAAAAAGATGGGAGACATCGAGTTCAGATGGCTCCGAATTCTCATCTCCAAATTCGTGAGAGGTGATCCAATGCCGAATCAATGGAGGGAAAGTTATCTTCTCCCTGTATACAAAGGGAAGGGTGATACACGAAACTGTGATAGCTACCGTTCGATCAAGCTGATGTCACACACCATGAAGATCGTTGAGCGGGTATTAGGTGGCCGACTGCGAAAAATAATACGGCTATCTGATGATTAGTGCGGGTTTGTCTCGGGTAAATCAACCACAGATGCAATCCAAAGTATAAGGATCATAATGGAAAAACATCGTGATTCCTTAAGGGGTTTGCATATTGCATTGGTTGACTTTGAAAATGCATTCGACAGACAACCACGAGATTTGATATGGGTGGCGCTAAGACATCGAGGGGTTCCAGAAACCTATGTACAGGTGATCATGGAAATGTGCGAAGGAGCAAAGGCAAGAGTAAGATGCCCCGCTGGAGTAACCGAAGAGTTCCCAATCAAAGTCGGGGTGCACCAGGGGAGCGTTTTAAGTCCTTTGCTCTTTCTTACAGTCCTTGACTATCTGCTTCAAGGTAAAGTGACGGGCCCCAAGGTACTTCAGTTATTCTTTGCTGACGATGAAACCATCATAAGTGAGGATCCTACATCCCTGCAACGAGCACTTGATGTGTGGGTGGACGTTTTGGAGGGAAACAGATATCGCATTAGTTCAAAAAAGACAGAGTATTCATTCAGGCCTATTCCAGACATTTGGGGACCTGCATTGCGATTGATCCGGAAACTACTGACTGCCCAAAACTTGGCTTAGGCCAGCAGCGTATAAACCCTTATACGTATAGGCTAAAATTGTAAGTGCGGGTTGTCTAGGGTGTAACACTGTACTACTCTATTCTGGAAGACCATCGGTAGTCCGCGGGAATATGGAGTCGGACTACTGCTAACAACAACAGCACGCAAGGGCCTAATTTCCTGGCAGCCTCATGGTGATAGGATTTTGACGGCCAGATTCCGGACTAGAGTACGACGCGTCACCATCATACAGTGTTACGCCCCAACGAATAGTTCATCTGAGGACGAAAAGGAGAGCTTCTACAATCTCTTAAGCGCCGTCTTCAACACAACACCAAATGGAGACATTTTCATAGTGATGGGGGATTTGAATGCCAAGGTAGGCAACGACAACGAAGGGCTCAAACACGTAATCGGGAAGCATGGACTAGGCAACCGCAATGACAACGGCGAAAGGTTTGTGGATTTCTGCAATGCCAACCGCCTTGTGATAGGTGGCACCATGTTTGAGCACAAGACCTGCCACAAAGTCAGCTGGGTTTCCAATGACAGGCAAGCAACCTCCAACCAAATTGACCATTTTGCTAGCAGCCGGCGCTTTAGAAGTAGTCTCCTGGACGTCTGAAACAGGCGAGGGGCAGATGTGGGGATAGTACGTGATCACCATCTTATGATAGCTACTCTCCAACTACGCACTGCTGCAGTTCGAAGATCCCACGACAACACAAGAATGCCCAGGTTCAACATCGATAGACTTAGTGATCCCTCAGTGCGCCAACAATTATGGGTGCACTTTTCGCAAGGTGTGGAAGCAATCCAAGACCATTGGTGTGCTGTGAAAAATGTTTTTACATCTGGTGCTAAAAAATTGTAGGTCGATCGCAGCGAAGACATAGGGTGTGGCTTTCCGAGGATACCTGGAGACGGATTGACGAACGAAAACAGCTGAAAGCTCGTGTTGCAGCTACCCCAGCAGCAGGGAGAAGCGAGCTAGATTCCCTATATCTCATGAAGATGAGAGAAGTTCAGCGTGGCGTGCAATGTGACAAGCGCAACTACATCAACGCGCTGGCTACAGAAGCAGAAGAAGCAGCACGGAGGTGCGACAGCAGGACTGTCTACAGAATCACGAAAGAGCTGACAGGTGGTCGCAGCTCCAGCCAACACTCAGTGAAAAGCCTAGACGGCTCCTTGCTCATTTCGGATGAGGACCAGCTCAAAAGATGGAAACATCATTTTGCTACGGTTTTGAACCGTGTATTCGCTAGCGATATGCTCCCAAATCAGACTGAGATGCCCGAGGTGAGAAGCTCCTGAATACGCACCACGACTCCCAGTAAAGATGAGATCATTACCGCGATCAAGGCACTTAAAACCAACAAGGCGGTAGGACTTGACGGTATTCCAGCAGAGCTCTTACGAGCAGCGCCAACAACATCGGCTGAGCTTCTGCTTCCACTTATAGAGAGAGCTTAGGAAGCTGAGAGCTTTCCTAACGAGTGGAAAAAGGGAATAATTCCTAAGAATTATCCTAAGAAAGGAAATTTAATGGAGTGCGGAAACTGGAGGGGTATCTGCGTGCTGCTTGCTGCAAAATCATCCTTGAGCGAATCAAACAACATCTCGAAGACACACTCGATGCCGAACAAGCAGGTTTCCGCTCTGGATCCTCCTGTGCCGACGACATCAACACCCTGCGGATTATCATCGAATAGTGTGTTGAATATCGATCGCCACTGCACCTGTTGTTCATCGATTTTGAGAAGGCGTTCGATTGTGTCAACAGGGAGTTTATTTGGCGTGCCTTACGTAGGAGAGGTATTCCCGATAGACTAATTGCTATTATCAAAACTACATATGAAGGCTCCAAATGTCACGTTCTGCACAGAGGAAGGTTGTTTGAGGAATTTGACGTCCAAAGTGGGGTAAGACAAGGCTGTATCCTTTCACCAATATTATTCCTATTGGTGATTAGCGATGTGCTTCATGCAGCTTTGTCGATGGGAAACGGAGGAACTCGATGGACTCCTACATCTCAACTGAAACATCTTGACTACGCTGACGATGTATGCTTACTTTCCCACAGAATTATGGACCTCTACCAAATGACAGCAGATGTGGAGAGGGAGGCAAGTGTCGTCGGGCTGAAAATTAATACGGCAAAAACTAGATTAACAGCCTTGGAACAAACTCATCGGCTCAAATATGCATTACTGGACAACCGGTAGAGAGAGTAGAGGATTTCCAGTATCTTGGGAGTATTGTCTCGACCGATGGTGGAACCGAACTGGATATAGCCAACAGGATCGCCGAAGCAAAGTCCGCGTTCGGGATGTTGTCCAAAATGTGGCGGAGCAATGCAATCAGTTTGAGTACCAAAATAAGACTGTCCGCTCCAACGTTGAATCCGTGCTGCTATATGATTACAGCACGTGGAGAGTGACCACTAATATCACCAGAAAGCTGCAAACGTTTGTTAATAGGTGCCTGCGCAATATCTTAAGGATTTTCTGGCCCAATCGTATCTCTAACGAACACCTTTACGAGAGAACGGGTCAGGAACCAATAGGCACAACCATCCAACGACGGAAGTGGCAGTGGATTGGTCACACGTTCCGAAAGGGTGACAGTTCCATAGCGAACCATGCTATGCAATGGAACCCTCTAACTCAGGATGGCAGAAGACCTGGCGGTCCGAGGAGAACATGGCGCAGAACATTCGAGAAGGAGGCACGGCAGTTAGGGAAATGTTGGGGAGAACTCAGACACATTGCCAGAATCTGTACACGATGGCGTGTAAGCGTAGTAGAGGCCCTAGGACCCATAAGGGGATACAGGACATAAGCATTCCAGACATTTCTTTGAATTTATTTGAATGGAACGCTTCCCAAGTGCGAAAAGTTCAAATATCTGGGATCTATGATCAATAGCAAAGCAACTTGTGATGACGATATTAATCATCGCGTAAGCATAGGGTGGATGAAGTGGTGAGAAAATTCCGCTATCTTCTGTGACAGAAAAATACCACCTGAGTTGAAAGGAAGGCTGTACACCGCAGTTGTGCATCCAGCGCTCACATACGGTTCACAATGTTTGACGATGTACAAAAAGCATGAGAGTAAATGAACGGCAGCTGAGATGAAGATGCTTCGCATGACAGCAGGAGTGACAAAGCTTGATCGAATAAGAAGTTCGAAGATCTATGGAAGCGTTCACATCAAGGAAACCATCGTACAAAAGATAGAGCGCGACCGGCTCAGTTGGTATTGCCACGTTCAAAGAAGAGATCATTTGAACCCTGTTAAAAAGGCAATATCAATGCACGTCATCGCGATGTAGAAAAGGTAGTCCTATAAACGCCTGGATCAGACAAATGCGACGACATCGGCATTTCATTGGCCTCAGTAGCCGAGTGATCCAAAATCGGGAGGCCTGCCGATATTTGCGGAGGTCAAATAGGCGAACCCCACAGGCGGATCAGTAGAAATGCGGTGAAGTGGGAGAGTTATGATCCCTTGTTTCCAGATCATAGCCTCGCTGAAAAAGGTAGAAAAAGAAGTTTGCTATTTCGTTCAGGTTTATTAGTTCGTTTATGTTATTTAGTACTTTAGGAAACTCATGAACGAATACAGTGAGCCGTTGAGAATTAGTTCATCTACATAGTTCTCTTATCAGAACTTATCGGAACTAATTCGTTAACACACAAGCCTACTAGTAATCCAAAAACCTCACAAGTTTGTAGCCAGCTTTGTATGTTATATATATAACTAAGACTCCAAAAAAAGAAAAAAAAGAATATAAATCGTTACAGACGTTTTGTAGAATTATTAAAAAGCTAGCTATCCTCCATACTTTAATCAATTTCCCACATCCTTGACAATGTCTTACGCTTCCAGTGCACTAACAGTAAAATATATGTTGTAGCAACTTACTGCACTTTTATGTTTTTCTAACCTTACCTCCCCTTCTCAGCGAATTTTATATAAAATCCGTTCATTGGATCTCGAGGCAGACTGTTTATTAATGATGATGATGATGATAGTAATGAACATTCTTTTCTTTTTAAACAAAGTCATTTTAATATCACGTTACAACTTTTATAGTTAAAAAAATAGACATTACCGCATACATTTTTTTTTTTTTTAATATTGTTTGTATAATACGATCAAAATATATGTACCTATGTATGTAATTGATTGGCATAGCAATATAGGAACAATAACACTACAACACTTGAATGAATGCACTCTTAATTAGGACTGATTTGCTTGCTATAAACAAAACCAATCATAACATTTGACGGCGTGAATTCTCTGTAATTGTCTACAACGGATTCATTTTTCAAATATTGCCTTATAGCACCTACACCTTTTGAATTGGTTGGGCATTCAACACAAGCATTTTGCAATCGTGATGTCATTCCCTGACTAGATAGTAGGAATATTAACAGATGTCGACTTTTAATAAATATCGTACGCTTTAAGAAAAAAAAATCATATATTACGAACGTTAATTTTGTTTATATAGTAGAAATCGAAGTATGTAATAAAATCATCTTGACAGGTCGCAGTGGTAGAATTATCTGATAGAGTGCCGGCTTCAAGATTTACGCTAGAAAGTGTAAGCAATTCCACACAGTGCTGTGTTATGCAATACTATTCTGATTACAATTGATTGCAATTATAACAGTGCATGTACCTATGGGTGTTGCATAAACATTGACTTTCCTATTAAAGATACTATCTGCGATATATTATATTTTTTGTAGTATTTAAGTATTAGTATGAAACATTAAGAAAAGATGTTGTTCATATGATATGAGAAATTTTTTAAGTCATTTATAAAGAAACCTAAAATTAGATTAAAACACTTTCATTCTTGGAAATAATCACCACTGGTATTATTAATCCTTAGTAGATATTGATAGATTAGTAGATGAATTGGAAGCCCAATACTATCGTAACTGCTGGCTGCAACTTATAGATGGATCACCTAAATAGAATGTGTTTAAGTATAACAGATCTTTGCAGAGGCAGTAACGACTTAAGTTGGTGCAGAAGCCTTTACTGCGAATGCCAAAGGATTCTGTATAAGCGGCCCTCTGTGAGAATTTCTACGATCTGGGCAAATTGCTACGAGTAACAAACCTATTAAAGACATTCTTAAAGCGACCAGAACTGAACTATTATAGTTCCATCTGCAACTTTTATTTTTCTCTTTCTAGATCTGGTATCCTACAAAGAGTACCACAATGAGTTCGCCAGCGAACGAGACGATTATATCTGGTCTGGCATCTGAAAGGCTCGACCTAACACTGGTGTAATGAAAGATGACGAGACTTAAGAATACGGTTGCTACCTTGGGCAACTGTGCTAAGACTTTATAAATTACTAGCGTATGCTTCCGACTTTGTCTGCGTGCTTACTTACTTATCCCCTCGAAGGATAAAGGACGTCAAAAACGCTTGCGCATCATCGTGTACAGACTTCTGCAATGCGCTTCAACTCTCCAACTCATTCCCAAAGCTCTAGATTCATTTTCAACCGTTCTGTGCCAGTATACCTAGGGCGACCCCCAGTTCTGCCAGATCGAGTAAAGGGATTCCATTGCATGTCGTGCTTGGCCTCGCGCCGGCCACAAGGTGTGACCAATTGCTATTTCCTTCGTCGAATACTGATGTCAATAGGTTCCTGATCTGTTCCCGGTTGGAGGTGTTCGTTCGAGATACGATTAGGCCAGAGAATTCTAAGGATGATGCGTAGACATCTTTTTACGAAATATAGTTGTACTGACTCGACATTGGAGCGCAACAGTCGGAGCTTGGTCTTGGTGTTGTAAGCATTACTCTTTCAGATTTTCGATAGCATGCCGAATGCAGCTTTGATTTTCCCGATTCTGTTGTCTACATCAAGTCCAGTGCTTGAAAAAGTGATCAACTTTCTCGACCTACTGTCCAGCAATGTTTACTTGAGCGGTGGAAGTTGCCTTGCCTTTGCTTTCGCTTCTAGACTATGGACCATTTGGTACAGATCCATAATTCTATGCAACACCAAGCAAATGTTATCAGGATAGTCCAGATGTTTAAGGTAAGATGCCATTTCCCGCTTTATGCCTCTGTTATTTACTATCAGGAGGATTGCTCGAAGAACATCACTGATTACGACCAAAAATAACAGTGGTAAAAGCATGCAGCTTTGGACTCAAAGCCGTCAGACACCTTTCCATTTTGCAAGACTTAGCACCCTCATACGTTGCCTTAATAATAGCTTCAAGTTTCTCAGGGATACCTCTCCTGTGCAGCACACCAGATAAATTCCCGATTTACACTGCCGAGGGCTTTCTTGAAATCGATAAATAGCAGATGAAGTGAAGACTGGTACTCGACGCACTGCTCTAAAATGATCCGCAAAGTGTTTATATGGTCGATGCAGGAGGATCCCCAGCGGAAACCTGATTTTTCGACATCAGGAGTCGAATCAAGATGTTGTTTATTTCGATCCAGTATAACTTTAGCTATTATGCGATGCGTCGATGCCTCGAGTTAGAAACTCAATGGGAGGGCGAAAACCAATGTACTGGTGGACGGAGGAGATCGCTGAACTTAGGAGGAGATGCCTACACCATAGACGCAAGGTCACCAGGGGAAAGCGAAGACACGCTGAAATCACAGAAGGCGCACTCGCGGAATACAAAACCGCAAGATCCGAGCTCAAGAGGGCCATCAATTCGAGCAAGAAACAAAAGTGGGAGGACCTTCGCCGGGAGATCAACAGCGACCCCTGGGGACTCGGCTATAGGGTTGTCATGAAAAAATTAGGAGCACAGGCGTCACCCCCTACGATGACCGCAGAGCTAATGAAGAACATAGTGGAGACACTCTTCCCGGCCCACCCTGTTAGGTCAATAGAGATCTATCCTGCCCAACAACAAGACATCCCATTGTTCAGCGAAGAAGAGCTGATTCTAGCAGCTAAATCTCTTCAGAACAATAAGGCCCCCGGCCCCGACGGCATACCAGCGGAAGTATTGAAAACGGTTGCCCAAACTTGCCCACAGATACTGCTAAGTATGTATAACGGCTGTCTAAAGGAAGGGATCTTTCTCAAGAAGTGGAAGGTACAACGCTTGGTACTCATAAGCAAGGGAAAAGGAGACCCGGATTCCCCATCAGCATACAGACCTCTGTGCATGCTGGACACGGCAGGAAAACTCCTCGAGAAGATGCTAAAGCCTCGAATTACAGAAGCAATCCAAAGAGCAGGTGGCCTATCCGATCGACAACACGGATTCAGAAAAGGCCACTCCACGATAGGAGCAATTGAGGAAGTAGTCAAAACCACCCACCTCGCCCAAGGCGAAATCACTACTCAAGGCGAATCGTCGTGCTGGCAGCTCTAGATGTGAGGAATGCCATCAATTCGGCCAGATGGGGAGATATGTTAGATGCGCTCGAGAACACCTTCAGGATACCGCAATATCTTTTGCAAATTGTGAAGGACTATCTCAAAGACAGGGAACTTCTGTACGACACCGTGGAGGGTACTCACAGAAACGGGCCCTTGTTTTAATTAGTTCACATTATCGAGGTAGTACCGTACTACTGCTACTACTACTTGTGCTCAAGCAAGATACAAAACAATTCGCATTACAGAAATCTACAAATCGTTCGCCATTGTTATTTCGCTTTCCGATGCCATGACATTTCATCACATGTTTGATCGCTGTGTTGTAGTTGCCTACCTTGGCATTAAAATCCGGATGATGTTCCCATTTGGTATCTGATTGTAGACTACGCTTAGGTGGAGTAACATTGAATGATAGTAATTTTTCTCATTCCGCTCTGAAATTTGGCCGTCAATATCCTATCCCTAGGATGTGTCCACGATATTAGACTTTTGCATGCCGTTGGAGTCAGCCGCAATCCTGTGCCGGACAAAATCGAGTAAGTCAGTGCTTTTTGTCGGGGATTGGCACTCAGCCGCATCTGATATTAGCCAATCCCAAGATGTTAATTTCCTTCCTTCCTCCCATCGTGGAGAGTGTTCACGTTTCAGAATCCTATCGTAGTCCTAGTTCGAATAGCCAAAGGTCGTCAACATAGTATCCCTCCATATCCGAGGCAGTTTGTTGCAATACGTTTCGGAGCAACACTTTTTTTACGGTTGCGGCTCACTGGGCCACAGACCAACCGACACTTATCTTGTTTTGTGACGCAGTGTACCCGCCATTTGTCCTCTTCCGTTCGCAATTTCCAAAGAAATTCCCAGATGGCACCATGAAAAGTTTTGAGTAGGTCTTAGAAAGCTAGATCTTTCTCTGCAGTAGCTCTATCTCGTTATTTAGCGGATCAGCGTCTATCGGTAGATACTGCTCCTACGAGGCCTTTTTAAGTCATTTACCGCTCTGCGTGTCTGCGTGGTCCACAATAATATTAACTAGTTTTTCTTTCTGTAGCTAAGATGCATACATATCGCACTAACAATACAATACTGTTGTAACTCAAAATTTGTCAAATTTAAAATAGCATCATATTCAAACCTAAAATTCAACTCCTTTATTGTATTCAATTGCTTTATTTTTATTAATAACCCTAATAAAGTATTAATTTTTTATAATCTATAATAGGAAGTGAATAATCAGTTTTTCGCTGATTCTGAAAAAAGTCATATTTTGAGTTACAATTGTATTGTATTATTAGTGCGATATGTATGTATTTTAGCTACAGAAGGAAAAACTTGATGTTGAGGTGATCGTTATCTTCTTCTTTCTTCTTCTTCCTTTTATCAGCGAGGCTATGATCCGAAAACAAGGGATCACAACCCTCCCACTTCACCGCATTTCTACTGATCCGCATGTGGGGTTCGCCTATTTGACCTCAGAAAATATCGGCAGGCCTGCCGATTTTGGATCACTCGGTTACTGAGGCCAATGAAATGCCGATGTCGTTGCATTTGTCTGATCCAGGCGTTTATAGGCCTGCCTTTCCTACATCGCGATGTCTTTGGAACGTGCATTGATATTGCCTTTTTAACAGGGTTCAAATGATCTCTTCTTTGAACGTGGCAATACCAACTGAGCCGGTCACGCTCTATTTTTTGTACGATGGTTTCCTTGATGTGAAAGCTTCCACGGATCTTCGAACTTCTTATTCGATCAAGCTTTGTCACTCCTGCTGTCATGCGAAGCATCTTCATCTCAGCTGCCGTTAATTTACTCTCATACTTTTTGTACATCGTCCAACATTGTGAACCGTATGTGAGCGCTGGACGTACAACTGCGGTGTAGAGCCTTCCTTTCAACTTAGGGGGCATTTTTCTGTCACAGAAGATAGCGGAATTTTCTCGCCACTTCATCCACCCTACATTTACACGATGATTGATGTCGTCATCACAAGTTGCTTTGCTATTGATCATAGATCCCAGATATTTGAACTTTTCGCACTTGGGAAGCACTGTTCCATTCAAATAAATGTCTGGAATAGGCCTGAGTGGATCAGAGAACGGGCAGCACAAGTACTCTGTCTTTTTTGAACTAATGCGATACCCATTTCCCTCCAAAACGTCCACCCACACATCAAGTGCTCGTTGCAGGGATGTAGGATCCTCACTTATGATGGCTCCATCGTCAGCAAAGAATAACTGATGTACCTTGGGGTCCATCACTTTACCTTCAAGCAGATAATCAAGGACTGTAATAAAGAGCAAAGGACTTAAAACGCTTCCCTGGTGTACCCCGACTTTGATTGGGAACTCTTCGGTTACTCCAGCGGGGCATCTTACTTTTGTCTTTGCTCCTTCGTACATGTCCATAATCATCTGTACATAGGTTTCTGGAACCCCTCGATGTCTTAGCGCCACCCATATCAGATCTCGTGGTTGTCTGTCGAATGCCTTTTCAAAGTCAACCAATACAATATGCAAATCCCTTAAGGAATCACGATGTTTTTCCATTATGATCCTTATACTTTGGATTGCATCTGTGGTTGATTTACCCGAGACAAACCCGCACTGATCATCAGATAGCCGTATTATTTTTCGCAGTCGGCCACCTAATACCCGCTCAACGATCTTCATGGTGTGTGACATCAGCTTGATTGAACGGTAGTTATCACAGTTTCGCGTATCACCCTTCCCTTTGTATACAGGGAGAAGGTAACTTTCCCTCCATTGATTCGGCATTGGATCACCTCTCACGAATTTGGAGATGAGAATTCTGAGCCATCTGAACCCGATATTTCCCATCTTTTTCCAGAACTCAGAGGGTATTTCGTCTGGCCCAATCGCTTTTCGTTTTTTGGAGTATTTGACCGCCTCACTAACTTCTTCGACTGTAATGTCGGGTATTTCTTCACAGTTAGGGGTGGCTCTTGGAAAGTATAGCCGGGGAAACTGTTCATTCAAAAGCTCTTCACAATACTGCCGCCACCTCTGCAGAATTTTGTCGTCATCCACAAGAAGCTGGCCATGAGCATTGTTAATGAACTTTGGCGAACGAATCTCCTGAGCATTCTTCCTTCTTTGGGCGGCTATTTTGAAGATAGTGGCACTCTTGTTCATATTGTGTCTTCGCAGCTCCTGGATAGCCTGGTTTGCATCAGCAACCGGGGAAAATATTTTCTCCAGCTCCCGATACAGGCCCTCCGTACTCTCTGCTTGAAGCTGAGCGCACTTCTTCTTCGCTTTTTTCTTGCAGCATCTGTATTCCATTTCGAGGCGAGTTTTTTCGTCACTATTATTAGAGGGGCACTTTGACCAAGCTTTGAAAGCCGCTTTCTTCTCATTTATCACTTTCTTAGCTTCATCACTCCACCACCATGTTTCTTTGGCGTGTTGATGGTGGCCTTTTGAAGCTCCTAGCAGTGATTTGGCCTTCTTTAAGCAAGTTCGCTGTAGGGAATCCCACATATTTTGTGCTCTGCACTCTTCATCCTCAGCTCCGTTGATGGTGTGAGAGAGGTAATTCTTATCGTTATCGTTATCGTCTGCGTCAAAAAATGCATACAGCGCTATAAATTGTCTCTCATAAGTAGGCAAAGAAATTAAATTCCCCAACGCATCTAATGTGCTAATATGTTTTGTATTACTCCCATAAGTAGGCAAAGCCCACCACCTCTTCAGCGTGAAAAAGAAGAGGTATACAGAGCTATGTCTAGTTATGGCACCCCTGCCAAGCTCGCCCACCTGTGCAGGATGATGATGGAGAACTCTTGCTGCTCTCGCTATCGGTAAGAACACCACCGGATCGTTTTATGTCAGGAAAAGTCTTAGACAAGGTGACGCGCTATCATGCGATCTCCTTAACATAATACTTGAAAGAATTGTACGAATCTCGCAAGCCAACACCAGAGGTACAATCTTTTACAAGTCTGTACAAGTCGCTTGCGCCTATGACATTGACATTGACAGTCGGAAGAACTAACGGGCCGTCAGCGGGGAGTTTGCAGCAAAGATGGGTTTAACGGTCAACGAAAACAAAACAAAATATGTATATGCTGTTTAGAAAAAAGGAAACCCAACTTCGGCATCTTAAACAGAATACCACAATAGACAGATATAATTTTGGGGTAGTAAACGGCTTTGTCTACATAGGTTCTATGGTGAGCTCCGCAAATGACACCAGTGGGGACATCAAACGAAGAATTACTCTTGCCAATCGGTTTTTCTGTGGGCTAAGAAGGCAATTAAGTAACAAAGCGCAAGGTATCTCTGTATAATACTCTAATCATCCCAGTCCAGCTTTCTGGCTCAGAGGTATGAACTTTCTCAGGAGAAGGTACGATCCCGAACTATACGGCCTATACAATCAAGATTATCGTGAATAAATGTTCCATCTGAATTTTTCCCCCGAACAAAAATTAGATATCCTCAAAAAAGAAGAAATAATTCGGCGGAGAAGAAATAGGTATCATGAGTGATAATTCAGGCGAATTTTCAACGCAATCGTCATATTTAATTTTTTCCTGATGAATTTTTTCCCTATTTTTGTTGGTACCTAATTTTTCTTCGCCGGAAAAATTTCGAGAGAAAATTTATTCACGATATGGCATCGATTGAAACAGAAGAGTTTACATACATCGACTAATTTGGCTTTTGGCTGGGTTATGTAAAGCGGATGGAGTCCAACGTTCCAGCCTTGAAAATCCTCGAATTCACCCCGAACGGACGGCGCAGCAGGTTGGCCTCGGGGTAGTTGGCGCGAACAAGTTGAGGGGGACCTCAGCTAACTTGGCGTAAGAGTATTGTACCACTGTTTTGGATGCTCGTCATTTCTCAAAAGATTCACAATAAAAGAAAAACAATTTGATCAACCCCATTTAGCAAAATTTATTTGACTAATTAGCGAACTAATGGAACCTGATTTGAGAAAGCTTTCGGATTTCCTTGAACTTTCAGTGTATCATAAAAGACCCTAAATCTTAGAGACCCTAATGCTTAGAGTGTTTAAATTCCTTGACAACTTTTATATTATCATATTGTTGCATACACAAAAGTACTTTTCGTTCGGTATTCGCAACGAATTAAATGAAGACCTGGCAACACTACAACTGTCATTATCAACCACAGTTTCTTCCACAGTTCATAGGTACCCAGAGTTATCTCGATTAGTCTGGAGATTCACCGGAAGTCTAGTATTATCTAAAATTTTCTAGAGGTTTTTGTCTTCGTCTTGTCCTATTTCGGCGACGTTTTGATCCGAAAACAAGAAGTCATAACATAACCCTCCCACTTCACCGCAATTCTACTGTTCCACCTGTGGGGTTTGCCTATTTGATCTCAGAAAATATCGCAGGCTGCCCGATTTTCGATCACTTCGTTACTGAGGCCAACCAAATGGTGGTATCGTTGCATTTGTGTAATCCAGGCGTTTATAGGCCTGCCTTTCCTGCCTCGTAATGTCTTTGGAACGTTCATTGATTTTGCATATTTAACGGGGTTTAAGTGATCTTTTCTTTGAACGTGGTAATACCAGCTCAACCGCTCTATTTTTCGTAAGATGGTTTCTTTGACCAGCAAACTCTGGAGGTTTTTGTACTTAATATAAATGCAGAAAGCGGCAAATGGATACGCACAGTCGATCTACATTATTGGAAAAAGAGTTAAAGAAGTACAATTACTGTGACAGTTGATTATTTTAAAATTGGTGTTGAAAATAAAACATATTTTGATTGGAAGTGATGTTGTTAGAAAAGTAAAAGTTGAGAATTTTAAGCAATAAAGATATTTTACAATTTTGAATTTTATCGAAAGTGAATATGTTGGTTGTTAGTAAATAAATAGTCTTATCGCACAAAATATGGATTTTATATTATCCACCCTAGCAAGACTTTTACAATACTTAACATAATTATTGTTTCCAAGCCCTTTCCACTGCTTGAATTGAAATATCGTCAGGATGACAGCCCTATCAAGTAATGTACAGCACTGTTAAGTTTTTTTACAATTTTTTACTAGTACTGCTTTTTGAAAATATTCAACGAAAAGGTTGCCAACTTCTGGTCCCATCATTTCCTTGGCAAAGTGTGTTCCATAGATCGAAAGGAATACACTTAAGAACTTAACAAATATTCGCATAGGAAAAGATTTACTCTTTTTCAATCTAGGGTTATAAATCAAGTATGGGTTAGTAGTTAAGGGAAAAGTTAAGGTATCTTTTCAATGTATCTAAGCATATCTATGTATCTTAAACAATGAATTAAGTTAAGATCGTACAGCTTGACAGCATCGTTCTCAATATGATGAAGCCTTTGTCAATCAAGTTTACCCTGACCTTTCAAAATACGAAATGCTACAAAAACGTAGCAGGTTCTTGATAATTGCTGGCAATTTTCATTAGATTTTAACATGAACCTCAAACTCATAATTCGAATGTCTATCAACATCAAACCACAAGGTCGCAGTTTATTTTGAAAATGATCTTTTCATCGAATAAATCCATCAATTATTAACAAATCGTCCATAGAAGTTCAACAATAGTCCTCCATTAATTTAATCGGATGAAATATACATAGATACACGAGCAGGACAAAAAGAATGACACCATTTTGCTTTTCCAAACTATACACACATAAACAAAATAAAAAAACAAGGGATTCCCACACTTTTGTGTAACTGCGCACAACGCTACTCCACACGTAAATTCATATATCCCTACACACCATACAAGGATAGCACCTACAAAACAGGACCACGCGCACTCTGAAACCATGTGATCCACATTTTATTCATATCGAATACAAATACGTAAATGTGCTTTATTCAATTTTATCGTTAAGTAGGTAAACTACTTAAAGCTCTTGAGACGCGCTCCAAAACAATTGATTGAAAAACGCTTTCATTCAGAAATTCTCCCAACTATACCCCTCCTTCAAGGAGGGGAAACCAATTGAATTTTTTGGGGACACACAACGGTTAAGTCAGGGGTTGTTAACACTGGTAGAGATTTATAGACATATACATATAAAACTTACCTAATAGGAAAAGCTTTTTTCTATTTCTGCGCTTAAAATTTCTTTCTTCAGAAATAGGCAAAATATATATGTTATCCTTTTTTATTATTATTTAACAACTTTTTAAATTTTTCTTATCTTTTTACTAAAGCACATCACAGACATTTTTTACAAACTTTTTTCTGTATATATGTATATGTAGCAAAATATATTATAAATTATATAGTTTTCTCACTTTTTGTTTAGTAGAAGTTTTGTAGGAAAGTGTTTCGGTTTGTTTTTTTAAAAAAAAAACGTTATTTTTTGCTGGAAATTTTACAGCAAACGTCTTCAAATGCACCAACAACTATCGCCCCAGCGCAAGGACGTCTTTTGAGACGGACTATTTCGCGTTTTAAAACGTAACCCGCACATGTGCTCGCAAAACAATTGAATTTACATTCATTCGATTTGAAATTGGTTTTAGAAAATTCAATATCCTCGGCGACATTAAAGGGAGTGTATTTCAATTCCTCAAATGTAATGACTCTTATACATCCGTCGGTATCGGGAAAGATTTTGAAATTATGTAACAGTCCTCCGCAGAATTATGTGAAAACTTTAAGTAGTGAGTTTCATAATTTCTAATCACTTTTACATAGGTTTGCGCTATGTTATTCTTCTGCTTCTTTGTTTCGAATAGAAAAACTTAAATTGAAATAAATCAAATTCAGCTCCACTCAGTGAATATCGCACGATTGGTTGTTACTTTCCCTTCCAATGTGTGATCATCCCTAAAAATTGGGGGTGACAGGGCGCGCGAGTCCCTTTTTGTGTCAGGTGTCGGTGAAGAAGAGTGTTTTTTTTTATGTGAGAGCGAGAGAAACGAGCGCGCACAAGTCTGGTGGAGGTCAGTGTAAGATGTTGACGGCGATGAGATAGCGGCGGAGTATTTAACACGCTGCGAGCTTTTTCCACACCGATCTAACAGGCTCAGTGGTAAATTTGTAACTGACGAAATGCCAACGATTTTCGAAGTTTAGAATTGTGCTAGGCCTTCGAAACGGTATCCTGTTTTACCCATACACAGGCAATGAAATCGTTTTCGAAATGCGGGGGTGGAAAAGCTTTTGATTGATTCATGTTGGTGTGTGCAAAGATGCATGCGTTGGTGGTGCGTTGCAGTATATAAGAAAGCTATTCGGCACACCTGAAGTCGAAATTGGGCAGGGGTAGCTCTGACCTGGGGTTGTGTTGAATGGCACTTGAGAGTTTTGACGAAGGGGAATATTTTCAGCGGTCATAGGTGGATGGCCTTTATAATTGAAGGATTTACGAATTTAGTGATGGTGGGGTTTTAGTGCGTTCACATTGAAAGTGTTGCCAATAGAAAATTACAATTTCTATGACGTTGAGGTAGGTAGATTAACACAATGCCCTCATCATGTTGAGACCAGAGCATAGTTTCTCACAACCATTCGTATTATATGTGTTATAATTTCCGCACGAATGGAAAGGACCATTATGCCGATTTCGAAAGGCTTAAACCTTCTTCTGTCAGTTATACCTATTCGCGGTATGAAAAAATGTTTTCAACCTCAACCTTTTTGATTCTATAGATTGATTTACTTCTTATTTGCGCCAGAATTACCGTCTAGCTAAATTAATAATACATAATGCATACAATAATAATAATCATAAACGACTAGGACGTACCTACTTAAACCTATTTTATATTGCTCGTTTGCAAATCGTTCAAATTTAAAATGTATGCGAAATTCTTCAAATGGCAATTTTGCTGGATGCAGACATACTTAGACTAAAGGAAGTCTATAACTAATACAAGCTACCCAAAGCACTAATGAAGCCAACCGAAAGTTTTTGTAAAGTGAAGTATGCTTCTGACATCAATGTTCACCAGACCGCCGGACCATCGAAGCGAAGAATCCCCAGATGTAGCAGTCTTCTTTTTGACAGGGCGTACATTTGAAAAGGAAATGGAAGATAGTTACTTTCTTCTCTTCATTCCTGCAGGTCCAGCAGAAGTAGTACGTATATGTACATATGTATTCGTATAAAAAACTAGCTATGGTATCCACCTTCTCCAAGAGTAAATTAAAAATAAAACTTTAAAAATAAAACCATTTGCAATCTACGTGTAATAGATAGGCATACTCGTTACGACGGAGTTCTGCAACTAACATTACCCGAGGGAGTCAAAGTAATTGGCTTCGCTGACGATATCGCAGTGGTTACAGTAGCCAAGCACGTACACGAGGTGGAGTCTGCCACGGATGAGGCAGTTATAAGAATAAAGGAATGGCTGGAGTCTACCGGTCTGGAACTAGCTGCCCACAAGACCGAAGCTGTCCTAATAACCAGCCGCATAAAGGTGGAATACGCCAGCTTCCGGGTCAGAAACCAGACAACAGGTCCAAAGAATCCTTGAGGTACCTTGGAGTCATGCTCGACAACAGGCTGCGCTTCAAAGCCCACGTCGAGTATTCTAGTAAGAAAGCATCGCTGATACAGGCAGCACTCTCCCGAATGCTCCCGAACATCGGCGGGCCTGGATACGCCCGCAGAATCCTGATGTCCAGAGTGGTCAGCTCGGTACTTCTATACGCTGCCCCCATATGAGCACGTGCACTGGCGACAAATGAGTGCAGGAAGAAGCTATCATCAGCTCACAGGCTCTGCGCAATCAGAGTGATCAGCGGCTTCCGAACTATCTCCGATGATGCAGCCTGCGTTTTAGCTGGGATGGTCCCAATCGACATCCTCGCTGAAGAGACGCACAGGGTATACCTTAGACGTCCCTCAAACCGGCAAGAGGCAAAAAGGATTAAGGAGGAGGAAAGGGCAGCATCGGCAACGCTGTGGCAAACCAGGTGGGACAGCTCTACCAAAGGCAGGTGGACCCACAAGCTCATTCCCTCTATAAAATCATGGACAGAGAGAGAGAGGGGGAACTGTAACTTTCACCTCACACAGTTCCTGTCCGGTCACGGTGGCTACCGGAAATACCTCCATAGATTTGGACACGATAGTTCGCCCCTGTGTCCAATATGTCCAAACGAAGAGGAGGACGCGGAGCATGCAGTGTTCTACTGCAGACGCTTTGCAGAAGACAGAGCAAACTTGCCAAGTCCAGAAGATCTTGATAGTCACATGACACGATCAGAGGGCGAGTGGATGGAGATCTGCTCGTTCATAGTATGTGTGCAGAATGCGCTGCGAAGAGCAGAAGCCCTAAGAAGAGCCCAAGAGGCGGCCTCGGAGACTAGAGTATAATTGCTAACCAGCCCCGCGAAGAAATACCTAACGGCAGTACCGCGGGGAGAGTGGTTGAAGTGTGTAGGGTGTGTGTTTAGTACGTAGGCGTATTCCCGGAATCGATTACTCAGGTTTGCGAATCGTGCATGCTAGTAGCACTACATCTTTGGCGCAACCTAAAAAAAAAAAAAAAAGATAGGCATACTCGTATGCTGACGTTTTTGTAGACTTTTTGATTGCCAACATCTCGTCATCATTCGTCCTGACATAATTTTAATATACGAGTACATACGAATGTATGTAACAACTAACGAGAAAATCTAGTTCTTCCAAAATTCCGCGCAAAGAATTTAACGCAGAGAATTCCGATTTCGTCTCGAACTGTGATCCTCCAGAGCCTAGATATGAATTGCGCTTGTGGTGAGCTTCATCAAATTATAAGCTAGATCATATCTAGTTGTCCGCTTCACCATGTTGGAATACTGATACTTTATTATTTCATACATTTTTTATTTATGTTTTAATCACGCTACTCTTGTGCATTTAACATTTTCTACTTCTGGTTAAATAAAAGAAAATGTGGTAAGTTTCTGCTGGAGATTGTCTGATTTTCCCAGGATATTAATCAGTATGGACATTTGGTCTGTCGCTGACCGGTCTCTCTGGATACCTTCCGAGTATGGTGCTGCTTGTAACGTGCAAGCAAGACCTTGAATAGGGTCTTGTATAGAACATTTAGGGTGGAGTATCGTCTTATTTAGTTGGTGCATATAAAGCTGATATCAAGTCATCGGTATGCTTTAGTGCAACCATACTCGGTCAATGGTTCAATACAGGCTCCCTACCAAAGCATAATTTTCGAAGATGACGGTTTGTTGTTTTCAGGTTTGGTGCATCTTCGTTGACTATATTTGCATTCGCATCTAACAGTGGCAGCAGCTGAAAGTGCCACCTAAGAACATATACTATTCCCGGCACTTCAGTGACTAGATTTCCTTCCCTTTTCGAAGAGCCAGCGTACCAGATTTTAAGGTAATTGTCACTTGCTTGACTTTGTTTTAAAATTTCCAAATTCTGTTGCACTCGATTGACCTTCTACTTCCTTGAGCTGGGGGATGACCCAGGATCATTTTACTATGGAAGATTTCTACACTTAATTTCTTCTAGATTAATATTTTTCCTTTGGATTTGTAGTGACTATCTTACAACAGAAAGGTTCAAATTTTCGACCGATTACGTCACAGTCATGCTATAAACCAAGAAATTGCTATACCTACTTATATTCTAGGTCAAAAATTGTTAATTTATTCGTGTCACGGAAATCCTTAATTATTCCAGTCCTTTTAGACCACGAAAGGTGTAAGGCATAATTTACAAATGAACACTGCCCACAACAATGTAATGATTTAGCAATTTACTTTTGATTTATTATAAGAATGATAAAATCACAATTCACACCTACATACATATGTGAGTATTAGATCACAATGTAATGCTTGAGTACTTTAACTAATGTACTTTCGACACAGGCATGCATACCCATTATACAATGCATATTTAAATAAAATCCTCATGAAAATCTTGAAAAAAGGGGTCCAAAGAGACCATCGCTAAAGCTCCCTTTAAGCTTATCCCCATAAACATCTATGTATAATATTTACCCCTTAATATATTCCCCAGTTCAATTTAAAAGAAAAAAAAGCACCCCCTTCCTCGATTATACACCACTAAGTGGTGGTGAATTTGTGTACATATAATTATTTTTGACTATTGATTACATTTAATGACGTCAGAGAAGCATTTGATTGGCTACGTAAATTAGTTTTCGTAAGTGTTGGCTCTTCTCGTACAATGGGGGGCTCTAAAGGGTGGTAGGACATTTCGTTAGACTTACTCACACATAGAGTTTTTTTTGCGTTAATTTACATCGTAAAGATGGTCGCGAAATATACAAAGAAATATAGACAGAGTAGCACGCCGAAAATAAATTAAATCGATTTGAAGCCACCGTCTCAGTGTGGTTTTAAATATGTGCGTCTAGTAGTATAAGTGTATCTATGTAAACATATATTATATGTTTTATTACCGCGATTATTCTAAATTTGTTAACGACGTCATAGATTGGGGTTTCATTAACTATGACTGACATAAAATTAACAAGGAAATTTTTCGTTTTATTAATTTTACTCAGACGTTTCAGTGTAATTTTTTTCCACACGAAGTATACGAGTTTAGCAAATTCTGAATGAAATTAAAATACTTTGCCCTTTACAGTATCTTTTATAAAAAGGTTATTCTAAGTAAATGAAAGACTTTCCTCATTAACCCCTTTTTTATACCAAATAAGAATATATATGCTAAACTTCGTTATGCACCACAATTTTTATTTTACTTAATTAAAGTTTAATTAATAACACGTAGTGGACCTTTGTGCTTAAATGGGTACACACACTAGTAAGAGAATTGTTATTAGCACGTGCATATATTTAGAGCAAAATCCTCCCTAGATGTGTTGAAAGTGTGAGCTTAGAATTAGGGAAGCACTCTGCTCACACTTAGATTGAAGAATTATAAAGTTACCCTTACAACAAATGCTTTTGTATAAATATTTCATACTTGCTGGCAATCACCCTGAAGCAGGTCATATGAGAAATTACTCGAACGTATGTAATTTACTACGGCCTTTCATCTTTACAAAAAGAAAAAAGTGGTCTTTATCCAAATGAAAGAGGAGCGCCCGGAAGACAAGTTTCTGTTCTGGATTTTTTTATTTTGTTTTTTTTTTTTTTGTCAGAATTTCGCGAGAGGTGGAACCGTAAAAAACTTTGTTTGGTTTTTCCTGTGATTTGAACATTGTGTAGTGAATCCAACCCAACAGAGAGAATCGCAGGGTCTAGTTAGGCAGGATCAGAGGGATTTGCAGAGTCGATTTGTGTAGGATCAGAGGGATCACAGGGTCGATTTGGGCAGGATCGCCCTGTAAGGTATTGAAGTAAAGTATCAATGTTATGGCAAGATTGAGCTACCGTTGAACTGTCAAAAGTTGAACAACGAAAAGTTATCGGCTCTTCCCAATTTTTACTTTTTTGCCATAGTTTGTCGGAAAAAAGTGCATACTTTCGCAAATCCGACAACTTAAGTACGAGCAGTCACAATAAGCAATCCAACTTCATCGAAATCCTGCAGTTACATCACAAAAAGAAAACAAACCTAATGCCGAACACTCAGACTTTCTCAGACCATATGCCTCTGGTTTTAGAATTTCACCTCAACGACACTGCTGAACACTGTTTACTTAAGCTACCTCCCAAACTCGCGTGGAAAGAAAATTATAAAGATATGTTCAAAATAAAACTACATAATGAGATGCAGAATGCCTGTGCAACCACCACTATTCAAACTACCGCCGAAGAAAAGATAACTTTTTTAAATAATTGTATCAATAGAGCAGTGTCTAATAAATCGCTCTCAAAATCACACAACTACCGGCAGAAGTGGTTTGACCAGGAGTGCTTTAAAGCAAGAGAACGTTCTTTTAACCTCTTACGACAAATCAGAGTTTCCAGTGATCTCAATGAATCTCTTACAAAAAATTACTTTGCTGCAAATGAAGCGTACAAAAAACTATGCAGCAGTAAACGAGAAGAATATTTGAAAGCTGTTGCAAAGGACTTATCGAGATCAAGAAATAGTAAATGTTTTTGAGAAAAAAAAAAGCAGCTTAAAGGATCAGATTTCATCTGCGGAATTCATTTAAATGCTTCAAAGCTAGCCGAGTATTTCAAAGAGCTTCTAAACCCTAACGCTTCTTCGTACAATATTCATTTCGTAGAACCTTTAATAGTTAATGATATGCTCGATCATGAAATTTCAATGAATGAATTCCAACTGGCCCTTCGTAACACATCAAACAAAAAAGCCCCAGGTCCAGACCGCATTTCAAATGAATTTTACAAGAACGCTCCAATAAGTTTCTTAAACCAAATGCTTAAAGCTTTTAACTATATACATATTTGATAATGGAGATGCCCCGCAGTCATTTAAGGACGCTATTGTGTATCCAATACTTAAAAAGGGGATATCAACTTACCCAGTAACTATAGGGGGAATTCATTTATGAACTCAGCTGCAAAAATTGTTTCCTCCATTCTCCTACGTCGTATGAATGGATCAACAGAAACAACATCCTCAGCGAATATCAATCGGGTTTTCGTAAAGGGTATTCGACAATAGACAATATATTCATATTAACATCAATTGCACAATACTTTCTGAGGCAAAACAGAAAACTTTATATATTTTTTGTCGATTTTAAAGCTGCATTCGATTCAATAGATCGTAACACATTATTCTTCAAGCTATCGAAACATGGCATCTCAACAAAAATACTACAAATTCTCAAAAACATGTATAGAAACACACGTCAAGCAGTATGGGATGGTAGGAATATGTCAGAATGGTTTGAGACAAAGTCCGGGGTAAAACAGGGTTTTCTTTTGAGTGCCACTCTTTTTGCTCTATTCATAGACGATATAGCAACGTATCTCCCCGCTGGAATACGCTTCGCCGGTTTGAATATAAAAACTCTACTCTATGCAGATGATATTATTCTGCTAGCAGAATCTCCCCATAGTTTCCAATTAATGATAAATGCACTAAATAACTACTGCAAGACATGGAACTTGACAGTAAATCTAGAAAAATCAAAAATCATGATTATATGCAAAAGACAATCGAAGTTAAGTACAAATGAAAAATGGTTCTTTGATGGTGTAAAAGTTGAAGTAGTTACGGAATACAAATATCTTGGAATACTAATGAAACCCAACATGAATTGGACCCATCACCTCGAGAATAAATTAGATGCGGCAAAATGTTTGATTAATGCCTCATGGCAAAGTATTATTCAAAAAAATGAGATACCAAATTCTGCAAAATTCAAAGTGTTTCAAGCCGTGATGCGTTCCGTAATGTATTATAGTTGTCAAACATGGGGATATAGGTCATACGAAGAAGTAGAGAAGCTCCAACGCTTCTTCCTTAGAAAACTATTTCATCTACCTGCAATAACACCTAATTACGTTCTGCTGATCGAAACAGGCTTACCCACTCTCTTCATCTACACCTTCAAACTACAAATCGACTATGTGTTGAAAGTTACACGCCAATTAGATTACCCTTGATTTTCACAAAATACATTTTTGATAATAAGGTGGAATGGATAAGCGACTGGAGATATTGGGCGCATCGGTGCGGTATCGAACTGAACATCCAATACAGGGATCCCTTTCTGTTAAAACAACAGCTCTATAAATTATTAGAAGCAATAGATATTCATCAACGCAATGGAAATATTCAGCAAGCGATATCTTCTATTAACAGGGTTATTTATCCTGAATTATCCCACGACATCGTAAATAACTATTTTAATGATAATTACAACACGCGAGCGATAACCCTGATTTGTAGAGCAAGGTGTGATATGTTAAATTTAGAAGGCTCTCCATACAAAAAATCTACCACTACTCAATGCACTCTATGCAATTTGCAAGCGAAAGAAAACAGCTTTCATTTTTTAGCTATTTGCCCGATTTCTTTGCCCGAGCTCTTTATAAATCGAGCTTCGATTTACCCACTTCGGCAAACTTTCCTTAACAATGGAAGAAACAAAAATAATCCTTAATGGTGAAAACTGGTCAGCTCTTTATAATTATTTGGAAGCGGCTTCCGCGTATAGACACTGTATCATATCTGAATACAAATAAAATTCCATATATATTAATAAAATTACGATAGTCATGCTTCTCTTATGATAGATTTGCAGAAGCGTTAAATTGATAACATTGTTCAATAGCTTCAATCAGGCAGACGGCAACGCCACAGCCTTACTATTTATTTTCTTATAATTGTAATTTTTTTTGTAAGAATTGTAATTTCAAAAATTGTTTATAAAAAAGTAAATCTTGAATCTCTCTTGAATCTTATGGCAAGATTACCATGCAAAGGACCAACATTGATTATCTCTGTGGCAAAAAGGAATAACAGCATAAGTGCCTTTACACACTCCAAAAAACGTATTCAAACATGGCTTTATCGTCTCATTTCCCTGCCCCTAATTCAGTAACCGCTTCAGATAATGAATTCCAGACATATCGAGGCAATGTTTCAGTGTTACAGTGTTCGGCTTTCCTGAGAGAATATTATATAAAAAATGTTAAAAACAAAAAATATTTCAATAACGGCATAAGTACACTTATGCCGTTATGCCTTGTTGCCACAGATCTATACTGTGTCCTTGAAATTAGAGTATTGCCATAAGATGTACCTTTAAACGCCATAAGTCTGCCAGAATCTACTTTCGGGGAAGTAGGGCTATAAAGCCAGAACTGAGAACAAAGTTGAAAGTCAAAATTGATTCTGAATTTTATTTTCGAATGCATAAGCTTTTATACAAAGTTTCCCTCCAGCAAATCCATACTATATCGATATGTATTGAATTCAATACACAATCGATTCGAACATAATTTGATCTTACAGTTAGCGCGAAAGGTGCATGCACTTGGAATAGGTTATCAAATGCAATCATGAGCCACGCAACACTCTTTCTAATTGCCGAAACAATGTAATGGGAGTGTGCACTGATGGCCGACTCATTTACGAACACGGTCAGCGCACTCAGTGTTTACGTTTACTATGGCACACTCATTCATGATCATGGACAGTGTTTTCAGTGTTTACGTTGGTATTACTACGCCTGCATTCTTGCGGCGTCGCGTCGTCATATTGTTTTGTTTATGCTTCTGAGTTGCAGCTGTGGTGTTATGTAATGAAGCTATGCATTATGCTATTCCGTGCACTGTGTATGTTGGGTTCGATTCATTACAATTGAACCTCAAAAGCGGATAAGCGGATGTACTTACTTGCGTACTTATAAACACATAGAACTCGCGATTAGTTAAAACTTTCTATCTGAGAATCATTCAGGCATTTTACCTCCAGTACGATTAGCCATGCTTCATGGCGTTGGCCACCGTCTGGTTCTTTAAGCCGAGAGTCTGGTTTCCTTGTTTTTTTACATTGCCATGGCATAGTTTGGGCTGTACCTCGTTAATAACGCGTATGACTTTGTCTGGAGTCGTCTTGGCATAGGCCAATGGTGTTAAATCGGAAGATCTCTGCGGCCATTTGACCTCGTTATTTCGTGAGATAATATGCCCTGGGAATTTAGTTCGCAATATTCGCATTGTTTCAAGATCTGTGCGGCAAGTGGCATCATCTTGTTGAAACCACATATTATACAAGTCCATGCCATCCAATCAATCCAATGTCACGATAACGTTCACCGGCATCATTTCTCAAAAGTACGGTCCGATGACTCCCCGTGTAGGTTTTTGTTGAACGGCTTGTGCCTTCACAGCTTTGATAGCTACTGTTGTTCTAGCGGTACGTGGTCTTCTCGTTCTTTGTCTGGCTTTGGCATCACCAGCACCCTCAAATAATTTAATGACCCGATAGACAAACACACAGCTGCAGCCCCTTTTCCATACCACACTTACAAAGGCTAATAACCGCAAATTTGTTTTCCCTACCGCCTCACTCCATATTAAAAACTTAAATCTTAATTTAAATTTGCGTATGAACAGACCGAATATGAAAGCCAGCACAAGAGTGCTTGCAATATCAGAGGCTGTAGGGAACCTTTAAAAGTTAGAACATTATTTATGAAAGTACTGGGTACTATGTTGAATTTACTGTCACGTGCAAGATTGTTAATAATTTAGTTTAACAGAGATTTTAAGTATCTAAGTATGTACATATATATTTTTCCTTTTTTATTCACGCGACAAGCTTTTAAGGCAATAAATTAAACATAATATATTATATGTTTCAGTGACAACTCTTTTTCTTTTTTTTTTGTTTTAGGGCGTATAGTATAGTATTTTTACATATATGTAATTTTACTATCAAATTTTTGTAGCGTCTTAGTGTATGCATTTCACATTGGCCACTCCTCGATCCTTGATCTTTTCAACTTCTAGCACGAAAATACGGAGTACACCCCGCCGAAATTGAGATTTGACTGTAACTTCCGTACTAGTATCCCTGAACGGGATAAATGGGACAACTTCCCCCCTGTCGATGGTAGTTTGGTTCACTTCCTTACAGATGGCTCTTAGACCGAAGGTGGGGTGGGTTGAGGTGTTTTCTCCGAAAAGCTCAACCTGAGCATCTCGTTTTGCCTCCCTGATAATTGTATCGTTTTTCAGGCGGAAATCATGGCGATTAAGGAAGCCGTGTCATGGCAGTAGATCAATGTACTATTTGTCAGGGATATTAGCATTTTCAAGAAACTGCAGAGCAGACGAGATCGCTAGATAGGGTACTACTCTAAGGATTCTACCTGATAGGCAAACCCTGGGTATGCCCCTCGCTACATGTAAGCATCTTCTCAAGCTGAACGCTATTAGCAAGACCAACCTCAGATGGGAAAACGGCTCAACGTATCACATTTCGATGTAGATCTGGTCTAAGCTGGACCAGAAACGTAGTGCCGAGTTCGTTAAGCTAAAGCGATTATAGATCAGCTGCGTTATCAGTGGTCTTACTGGGAACTGTCTTATAGGCCAACATGCCAAAAGACTTGGCCTATTCTCCAACGATTTTTGCAAGAGCTGTAGGAACGACTAGGCGGAGGAAACCATCCTTCACCTCCCATGCACATGTCCAGCCCTGTCGCATAAAAGAATGCTCCATCTAGGGTCCCTCTTCCTTGAAGTTCTCGACGATCTGGAGTCCTTAGGCGTCATGTGCATCCATCGCTTTATCAAAAGCTCCGGTGGGTTTTGTTAGTCCCCGAGTGGCCTAATAGTTGATCCATAGTACCTCAAAGGACCTTCACTGGTCAAAGTGTGTCTGCACTCTCGTGCGGACAGCCAACCTAACCTAACCTAACCTAATCTATACATTGTCATTTTCTAACTTTCAAATCTTTTCATTCGATACCCATGTCAAGAAGGTTGTGTAATCTGCTACCTTGGAGGGCCGCCATATTGGGTTGGGAATGAAGTTATATATGGAGCTTATTCTATTCTACTCATCAAACCCTTTCATTTATACCCATATCAAGAGGGTTATGATAAAAGGTAATTTGCCATCTTGGGGCATCCGCCATAGTGGACTTTGAATAACGTCACATAGCTTATCGTCTTCTAGTCGTCAAACCGTTTCATTTAATACACATGCCAAAGGGGCGCCCGCCATATTGAATTCGAAGTAACGCCACATAGCTTAATGTATTCTACTTGTTAAACCCTTTCATTTGATACCCATATCGAGGGGCGTTATGCAAAAAGAGGTAGAGCGTCCGCCATTTTGAATTTGGAACGATATTAAATCTATGTATATATTGCATTGCCATCGGACTTATTCATGTGTTGAATAATCCTTCCTTTACTAATTTCCTAATTTTCTATCAATTGTAATCCCAGATTTTGTCGTCCCATTTTTCTTTCTACTCGCTCGTTCAGGTGCTATAAATATTAATAGACTAATGGCTAGCATATTACTGTAGATACCCCTAATGCGACTAAAGTCGTGATATGCGTGTAAATACATACATATTTATAAACAATCTATTTAACGTCAATTAATCATTTATCTGTCATGAAGTACCAATTTATCGCTAGTGAAAGGCATCGTTCTGAATTTCCAAGAGATTTTGTAAATTTAAGTACAATTAATAGGTATGTGCTATGGCACCTTACCTGCAGACCTTTAACTTGTCAAGCCTCTCTGAGATACTTGCTTCTATCTGCCGCTAGCGCATTGTGCTTTTAGTTTAAATGGCTCCATTCGCAAATATCTATCATTTTCTCATATCTCTTGTAAAGAAAGGATATCAAGAATCGGATATTGCAATCGATTAATTCCCGTTTAAGGAAATCAAACCACTTACGAATCTGAATATCTTCTTTATATAAAATTTCGAAAATTTAACAGCACCTTAACTCAGCTTTCCCTTCCCTTTAATAGGCAAGTTGGTATGTAGTCTATTGGGTTGTTTTGGTGATAATTACGCAAAGCAAAGTGAAAGCTTCTCCACAAAACGATCGCCAGTCAATCTGGTTTAAAACTTTTTTTTATTGTTTGAAGTGAAAAGTATGAAAAAGTTATGCTTCAAATGTGAAATACTACTGAATCATTGAACTTGAATCAAATTGAATGAAAAATCAATTTTCAACGCCCTCTGAAGTTGAGTAGCGCACACTAAGCACCCCAACTCAGTTTTGACTGGAAAAAAAATATAAAGTGGTTGCCATTCATTTTTTGTTGTTGTACTCCGTGCTAAATCTTACTTCACCAGCGCGTGCGATTCTGCTACAACTAAGTATTCGACTTATCAAGTAGTTTCCCTTTCACGAAATAAGGACGTTTTGCAGGTACCTCCCCATTAGAAGTTCCTGCTAGCTCCGCAGTTTAGACGCGGTTACTTATCGCGCTAAGTCTAATGGCGTAATAAATTTCTTTCATCCAAAACTTGGAGGACTGCAATATCTACGTGACTTTCTAGTCGACTTTTATGCTTTCTCGCATAGTTTTTGATTTCGTCTTCGATTGTATTAATGCCAAGATCTCTGTGGATATCGCTATTTCTGATATACCATAGTGCATTAAAAATACCTCTTAGCACTTTGTTTTCAAAAGTTTGTAAAAACTCAAATTATTCAAATTATTACATCAATTCGCTCCTTTCTTTAAAAGCAATATAAGTTTATAGCCAGGATTATTGAAACTTGTTTGCATTTCCGGAATCGGTATACCACATTTTCCTTAAAATTTTCTCAGCGACAATATGGATGACAAAGTTTCTTTTTGCAAGATTGAAATAAAAAGAATCCTTCGTGACAAATTTGACTAAATTAATATCTATCGATTTCGTCGGCATGTTCAATAGAGTTAGAGAACTTTAAGTGAAATATGGTATCCACTCCAACTTGTGCCAAAACTTTTCTAATTGATTTGATTGAATCCGACCAAATTCTATTACAATATCAAATTGTTCGATAAATATTCATTGATGGTTTTCTACAAGGCAAAGTTTTAATGAATACAGACAGAACAATGATTTAAAAACAAAAAGTTGAATTTTTGGTTTAGTCATTCGTTTGAAAATTTAGCTTTTCACTTCTATTCTACTCTGCCACTGGAATACTTCATTAATTAATTTTTTAACTGATTTAATAGATAGATTAGAAATAGAACATTCTAGTTGAAGTCTAATTCATATTCCAAGAAATGTACACATTAGTGACAACAAATACTCGTATATAGTGTAGTATTCTTGTTGAGGTTTGTTATTATAAAACCGTCTTCTATGTATTTAAATTGCTTATTTACAAGCAACTAGCAAATTCACTTTCTTTATAATTCAAGATTATGAAATCTCACTCTCAATTTAAACCGTCTATAACATCACTCTCAATCAAAATATCGTTTACTGTCAACACCAATTTTCAAATATAATACCCTCACAATAATCGCACTTCTTAACTCTTTTTCCAATTATATCGACTGTGTCTGTTCATCGGTTCTTCTTCTTCCTTTTATCAGCGAGGTTATGATCCGAAAACTAGGGATCACAACCCTCCCACTTCACCGCATTTCTACTGATCCGCGTGTGGGGTTCGCCTGTGTCTGTTCATCGGTTGATTGCAGTATAAGTTATAATATAATATATTAAATACAAGAACCTCTAGAATATTTTCTAAGATCTGTTCGTAGATACTAGATGTCTCTGAGGGTGCATTGTGAAACAAGCTGTTGGTGGGGCTGACAGTTGTGCTGCTGCCAGACCCACTTAATACAAGTGGAAAGTAATTTTGTGGATACTACAAGAGAATAAAAGTGTTGCAGAGATTAGTGCGTGCCAACTAATCAGCATTTTAATGCATATTGTGATTATTATATGGAGGTACATATTAATAAGAAGCTGTAACTTAAATGCTTTACTATTATATGTAAATACAACTTCAAGAAAATATAGATACAAGATCGTAACCTACATTAGCTTTGTTCGGCGAAAAATTACAGGCTTTCGCTTTCAATGCAAAAAAAAAATGCTCTTCTTCTTGTCCAGTGACTGTTCTTCACAGTTGAGACACGAGTTTCTTCACCTAATCTTGCTGTATAGCTTGACGATATTTGTGTTTGTTTTGAAATTGAGTTAACATTGGATTTTAACATTCCTTTTCCAAAATTGTAAGCAAGACTATTTAGTGATATCTTCATCAGTATTATTGCTAACTAAACTCGGTTTTTGTTAATTCCCTTAATGTGAATTTTAGTAATTATTGCATTATGACACATAAAAAATAGATACATGTTCTGACCCAATGAACACAATGCAGTACTTTTCTGTTTTAATCAGTGCTAACAGTTCTGTACTATAATGTGCTACTTTTTCAGTCATTGAACAAAGTAACTATTGTACATACTTAAGGTATACGCAATTTCATTATATGCAGAGCCTCTATTTATCTCAAACACCTCATCATTTCGTCCTCACGGATCCGGAGGGCCTTGCTTTGCCAATGCCACGCTTTCTGACATCCATGGTCACTGGATCATGCCATTTGTCTATACCCCGAGGTGTTCAAACCAATGTAGTCAGTAACATTTTGGATTATATCCTCATCACTTGGCCGTACTTTTTTCTTTTTTTTTTATAATTTACGCGCACTCAAAGAGTTATGAATACCTTTAGCATGTTTACACACAGTGCGAGCTAGGGAAAGGTTAGATAGAGAGAGAAAAAGATTTTTGGTGTAGTGGTTCTCGAAGCTCAGCTGTTTTGTGCTTCAGAGATTCTCCGGGGGTGGCGTCCAGATAACTGGGGATATTTTAGTTATTTTTTGTCTTTGCTTCTGATTCACAGTACTTTTTTCCCGATAACCGATGTCAAGAGCTGGCTGGTCAAACGGTAGTGCATGCGATCACGTGAAAACACAAGCGTTTTCACTCAGCTGAGGCCTACCAACTCCTACTCTCAACCTCCACGCGGTGACAGCCGGGTGCCTAGTACCTTAATCCAAGAAGTGGGTAACCAACCCCGTTTGGCGGATTCTTGGTAGCAGCAGATGAGAGAGGGGGGGAAGAGTGCTTTCTCACTAGAGCACTTCTTCCTGTTCCAGGCGGCAGCGGACAAATTCCCTAGACGGAGTCAACGGTGGGGTCTATAGTTCCAGTTAGGCTGAACTTACTGAATACCTTGCGCGAGCTGCTTCGACGTATTCGGTAAGGAATGTCCAATGTTAGTCAGGACATTGGAATAGAGATGGTGGCGAAGGAGCCCTTAATAGGCCAACGGCAGCGCTCATACTCCCGTAGTGGACTACTGGCACCGGTGTACCCGGCCCCTCGTCCTAGGGGAATAATTAAGGAACTGGCCCTCCAGGTTGGGGGTTGTGCCGTCGGGGTAACCTCCCTACCACGTAAAAAACTCATGGTTCCGAAACAACCAAAAGCCTCGGATAAGGATGACACAACTAATGACGACCCCAGCAAACGGCCTTCGGATCTGTACGTGGAATGTTCTGTCCCTTTACAGACCACGTGCAGCCGAACAACTAGCAGAGGCCCTAGACTGCTATAAAGCAGATATTACCGCCATCCAGGAAGTGCGATGGGATGGGCCGGGCAAAAAGAGGATGAAAAACTGTGACGTCTACTACGGTGATTGCTACAGAGGCAACAGGCAACGCTTATTCGGATGCGGATTTGTCATACACGGCAGACTTAGGCAAGAAGTCTTAAGCTTCCGACACGTTAGCGAGCGTATTATGACTATCCGCACCAAGGCTAAATTCGCTAAGATAAGCCTAATATGTGTTCATGCCCCCACAGAAGAAAAGGACCCTGCCACCAAAGAGTGTTTCTACGAGCTCCTCGACAAAACATACGACCAATGTCCTAAATACGACGATAAAATCGTATTGGGCGATTTTAACGCCAAAATAGGAAAGGAGGACGTCTTTGGTAGGGCAGTCGGTAAGCATAGCCTACACGACACCACGTTTGATAGCGGACTAAGGCTAATTGATTTCGCTGTGGAGCGAAATGTCACCATAGCAAGCACATGGTTTCCTCATCTCGATATTCATAAGCAAACATGGCGGTCTAATGATCATGTAACGATCAACCAAAATGATCATATTGCGATCGACGCAAGGCATGCCTCCAGTATTCTGGATGACCGGACCTTCCGAGCGGCCAACATAGACTCGGATCATTACCTTGTTGTAGCCAAGGTACGAATGCGGATATCCCAATCTGAGCAACAAAGAAGAATCACTGTGAGAAAATTTAACGTCGAAAAGCTACAATCGCAAGAGACCGCCAGACTCTTCGCTGAACGCGTATCCCGAAATCTCTCAATCACCCCTTTGCCACCAGCATCAAGTGCCGAAGACCAGTGGCAACGCTGCCAACATGCCATCAGAAACGCCGCGACTGATGTGCTGGGTCTCGCTCGCCCACCACCGCGAAACCCCTGGTTTGACGAAGAATGCCGGCGAGTGCATGCAGAGAGCTGCTCGTGAGCTCTACGAGCAAAAGAGACGGGAAGAACATCGGCTTCTCCAAAAGAAGAAGAGAGAGCATGAGAAGCGCGCGTTTGAAATATCGAGAGTTTGTACTCCAGGAACAATGTACGGAAGTTTTACCAAAAGGTAAAAAGAACGTGTCGGAGAAGTAATACCCATACAGAAACCTGTAGAGTTGAAAATGGAAACCTCGTAATAGAATCACAGTCGGTGCTGAGAATATGGAAAGACTACTTCTGCAGACTGTATAACGGCGACGAAGACCAACATCCCGCTGTCAAGCAGAATGAACCATTCAACATGGACGATGATAGTCAAAATTTCCGTCCACCTGACCAAAACGAAGTGAGGATAGCAATATCCAAGCCTGATGAATGGAACCTCAGCTTCTTTTGCCCGATCCACAAGCAAGGAGACCCCCTCAACTGCGCCAATTATAGAGGCATCAGTCTCCTCAACATCGCATACAAGATCTTTTCTGCGATATTGTGTGAACGCCTGAAACCTTTTATCAACAGCCTGATTGGACCCTATCAGTGCGGTTTCAGGCCAGGAAAGTCCGCCATCGATCAAATCTTCACACTTCGGCAGATCCTGGAGAAAACCCAAGAATTCCAAATCGATACTCACCACCTCTTTATCAATTTCAAGGCCGCCTATGACAGCATCTATAGAGAGAGCTTTATAGAGCCATGTCTAGTTTTGACATCCCTGCCAAACTTGTCCGTCTGTGCAGGCTGACGATGGAGAACGCTCGCTGCTCCATCAAGGTCGGTAATGACCTCACCGAGACCTTTGATGTCTCTTTAGACAAGGTGACGCCCTGTCATGTGACTTCTTCATTGAACTGGAACGGATTGTGCGGAACTCACAAGCCAACACCGGAGGCACAATCTATTAAAAGTCTGTACAACTACTTGCATACGCCGACGATATAGACATTATCGGAAGAACTCAGCGGGCTGTCACCGGTGCGTTTGCAAGCATTGATGCGGAAGCGGCCAAAATGCGTTTAGCGATAAACGAGGGCAAAACCAAGTATATACTGTCAACAAGAAGGGAAATCCAACACCGACGAATTGGACAAAACGTCACAGTGGGCAGCTATAACTTCAAGGTAGTAAGGGACCTTGTCTACCTTGGCTCTGCTATAAGCTCGAAAAACGAGATCAGCGCAAAAATCAATCGAAGAATAACTCTTGCCAATCGCTGTTTTTTTGGGCTTATAAGGCAATTCAACAGTAAAGCCCTATCTCGAACAACTAAGGAGACTCTATCGCTGAAACATGGACTTTATTAAAAGAGGATGAAGATATCCTTCGTCGCTTCGAGAGAAAAATTCTTCGTAAGATTTTCGGTCCCGTTTGCCTTGATGGGTTTTGGAGGAGAAGATTCAATCACGAACTATACGAGCTGTATAGCGACATCGACCTAGTCAAAAAACTGCGTATTGGACGTCTGAGGTGGCTAGGACATGTAGAGCGAATGGACACCAACGCTCCGGCCCGCAGAGTCTTCGAATCCAACCCCGAGGGACGACGCAGTAGAGGGAATCATCGCCGTAGGTGGCGCGCACAAGTTCAAGGGGACCTCGACCAACTTGGAGTGCGCAACTGGAGGCAATTAGCTAAAGACCGAGCTGTAGCGCCACCTAAGTAAGTAAGTAAAATGTCAAGAGCAAATCACCATCAACAGAGCGAACAATTTTTCCAGCCACATGATCAAGCTACTGCCAGTGTTATGCCTTCACAGTAGTGTTCACACAAGCTTTCGCAAATAATCGGACTGACTTTATATATTTCATAAGAAATAAATAAATGCTTACTGATATCAGGATTTGAACCATGAACCATTAGCGTGGTAATTGACGACGCTACCACTACACCATCATTGCCACACTTGGCTTGTTAATGGCCATTACATTGCACGTGCGACTAAGGGACTCATTGACGTTATTCAGAGCCACCGGAATACTGTCATATTTTTTTTTTTTTTTGCATTCTCAACTTTTGAACTCTGAATATTTTGGGCTTCATGAAAACGACAAAGTAACAAAAAAAAGAAAAAAACTTTTATAAAACATTTTCTTACACATATTCTTCCATATACTCGTACTTACACCTATACACCTATAGAGCAATTTTAATCTTGAAAAAATTCGATCTCGAGATTTTAATTAAAATTGATATTGCGTTATAGGAACTCGAAAAAATAGGTCGAGCAATTCGGTATGTTTGTCCATCTGTTCCTCGGTCTGCAGCCTAAACAACTGAACAAATTTACTTCTGGTATCTTTGGGCTTATACCCCTAGGAAAAAACCGGAATTTTCCTTCTAGCTCGAAAATAAATCGTACTTTACGAGTACTTGAGTCCGATTTTTAAAAATTGCAATTTTTCTAAAAACGATACAAATTCGACCTGATGACGTATCAAGTTTTTGGTTGAAATTTCAAAATGAATATCTACTCGTAAGCATAAGAGATGTAAAACAACAAGGCTTAGGGGAATTATGCTTAACCCTAGAAAGGTAATCATATTTTTTTGTACGTTAAAGGTAATCATTCTTCGATTCGACGAAGTAATACACTACTCCAATTTTTGATTGAAAGTTTTTGACAAATTTCTGTCAATTTAATTATTTATGTTTATCAACCATTTTTTTTTTTTTTTTTGATAAAAGAATTTTTTTTATTTTTTTATAATATCAAAGTCAAATTTTCGAAAAGTTGATGTTCGTCGAATCGACGAAGATTACCCTTCTAGGGTTAAGATGACATATCTGCTAAGATGACATACTTCCAATTTCTCTTTATACATAGGCGCCACAGTTCTGCCAAACACGCCCAGACATGCAGTTTTGCGATGTTGTTTACCCCCATTGTGCTTCGGCTGTTAGTTTACAACGTGCTTTCAATGGCATCGAAATCAAGAATTTTGTACAGAAAACAGTTTTTTTTTTGCCTGAAGTGTTAGCTGTAAAATTTCTGATAAGGTGAGTATTGTGTTGTGTCTAAAGTGTTTTATGGGTACAGTTATTAGTATATTTAATGATTTCTGTATGATATTTTTACTTGATCACTCATATGGGACAAGACGACTTGATGCTCGACCGTCCAAGATGACACGCTATGTCATCTTATCTAAGAGGTAGTATTTTGTTTTAATTTAGAAGTCCTTTCATTTCAGTATGCAAGCAATTATAAAAGAACATCAGCAGTTCATATGTGAGCTCTGCAAAGAAGATTTGTAAGCGGTATGTCATCTTACGCTAATGGCATATATGTATGTACATACATATATCATCTTACACTCAACTATGCCATCTTGAACTTGCTCTTCTACCAGATTTTGGAAAATCGTCAAATGTTTTTTTTTTTTTTTTTAACTTAAATTTCAATTTATTTTGTTATGCATGTGCTAGTACGGACGACCGAAATAAAAACCCCATTTTCCTAAATGTTGGAACAGGAACTGGAATTGGAACGAAAAATCTAAGATTCCAAAAGTTTTTCTCCGGATTTTGCCTTTGCAGATTTTTGCTTTTCGATATTTTCATTTTCTATGTGCTTTTATGCGAAATTTCCAAAATTCTTTTCTGAGATTTTGTCAAAATTTATTTTTGTTTATTTGACATAGCACCTTGTTCTACATATGTATATTCTGAAAGATAAAAGTAAATTAATTTGCGACCATTTTAATTAAATTTGAAATTTCAATTTTTATTTTTTATCTTTATTTTTATGTTTTATTTTTTTAAATAGATTACGAAAATATACAGGTAAGCTTACATGTATTTCTCGTGAATTTTATATATTTTTTAGATATATTATCTTAGTGTTAGGCTAAGTCTATGAAAGTTCCCTCCATTACTTTTTATAACCCCACACTTGTGCTGCGTAAAATAAAACGGACCCCGAAACTGCCTCAAAAACCTTAAATTTGCTGCTGTTACCGAAGCAACCCTTCCAGGTGCTATTGACTGCTGCTTTGGCCTTATTCGGGTTTTCTTTTAAGTGTTTTTTCATAGCAGAGAAAAACACACATCTCAAAGAGTTGACTAAAATCCAGAGACTTGCTTGCATAGCAACCACAGACTCCATTAGAACTAGCCCGACCGCAGCACTTGAAGCAATTCTTGCACTCATTCCACTAGACTTATTTGTTAAGAAATCAGCCGCGATGAGTGCCCTGCGCCTAAAGGAATCCAACCTATGGAGAAAAGGCCACATGGGCCACCGAAGCATCTCAAGATGGGCTCACCTAGACGCCACCACAGACTATCTTCCGCCATCTCCCGACTTCAGCCTAAACGTCAAAACGGTCATCCCATCAAGGGAATACTGGGAAGACCGTTGGGCAATTTGATTGGTTGGTTGGTTTAGGATCGGCCCACGATGAGGATGTACTTAGACCAGAAAGTAGGTCCATTGTACTACCGATGTGTAAGGCGGGTGGGTCACTCTCTTACTCTTGGAACCATTTGCTTCGTTGAATGAAGGCGTGAATTTTAGCCGTGCAGGCGTTGCCGAGATCATTAAGATCATTGTAGGAGTATTCACCCAGAGTGACCTTCCTGATGTTGGCGAACGCAGGACAGGCGCACAGGAGATGACTGATGGTCTCTTCTTCCTCTTCATCTCTGCAGCTTCTGCAGAAGTCATTATGAGGGATACCTAATCTCTGGGCATGTCTTCCTATGACGCAGTGTCTAGTAAGGACATTTGTTATTTTTGAGAGGGTTCCTCTCTTGTGCTTTAAGAGTCCGATGGACCTGGATTTATTGAGTGTCGGCCAGAGCTGTCTGGCGGTATAACATTGGTCTAGATGTTGCCATCGATGATTGGCTACTTTCTCGGCGTCAATTTGAATAAGGTACTTAACATAAGACGCTGGCGCTTCGATGTCGGTGATGCTTATGCTATCTGTACCAGAGGAGCCTTGTCGTGCTAGTTCGTCGGCTGTACAATTCCCCGGTATGTCACAGTGACCTGATACTCAGCAAAGGGTGAGGTTGTACTGACCAGCTATCTCGTTAAGAGATATAGCGGCTTTGCGAACTGCGGTGATTTCGGCTTGAAAAACGCTGCAGTGGTCTAGAAGGTTAAAGGAGAGGTGTATGTCCAGATCTTCTGACAAAATTCCAACACCGACTCCGTCCTTGGTTTTGGACCCGTCCTTGAAAATTGACAGCGATTCGTTGTAAAGGACATTGCGTTGCGTCCACTCACTTCTGTCCGGTATCGAGTGCGTGTAGCCCTTGTTAAAATCATATTCAGTGGGCAGATGGTCAGTGGAATTGAGAAGAGGACGGTGCATCGAAAGTATATTGGCGTGTCCCGTGTGTTACTCCTTCCACTGCTTGAAGCCTCTCAGTCTTATTGCCGAGCTGACAGCCAATTGTTTACTGACGATGTCAATCGGAAGCAGGTGGAGCATGGTTTGGAGCGCCGCTGTGGGAGAAGTTCTCAGTGCACCGGTAATGCTGAGACATGCAACTCGCTGAGTTTTTTCCATTATGGATAGGTTGGATTTCTTCTCCAAGGCGGGCCACCATACCAATACTCCATACATGAGAATCGGTTTTATGACCGACGTGTATAGCCAATGCATGATGCTTGGTTTAAGGCCCCAGGTGGAGCCTACTGCTTTCTTGCAGATGTATAGGGTGGCCAGCGATTTCCTGGCCCGTTCGACGACATTCTCTTTCCAAATTAGCTTGCGGTCAAGCTTTAGGCCTAAATAGCTAGCACTATTTGAAAGTTTGAGGGTGGATCCCCTTATCTTGGGTGGAGTGAAGTCAGGGAGCTTGTGATTTCTTGTGAATAGAACTAGCTCGATCTTCGTCGGGTTAACGGAGAGGCCGCATTTATCGGTCCATCTGAGCAGTTCATTAAGAGCAGACTGCATGACATCGGCCAGAGTCTGCGGGTATTTGCCTGTTATTAGAACGGCGACATCGTCTGCATAGGCAATAACATTGCATCCAGTTTATTCGATCTCTAGTAGGGCCTCGTTGAGCACCAAATTCCACAATAGTGGAGACAGTACACTCCCTTGAGGGGTGCCTCGATGAGCATGTCGCTTGACAGTGCTACTTCCGAAGGATGCTGTTATTACCCTGTTCTTTAGAATGTGTTCTATGAAACAACAGATGGGTTCGCAGATGTTGGGCCTACGTAAGGCACTGGTAATCGAATTTGTTTCAACGTTGTTGAAGGCTCCCTCTATGTCTAGAAATGACACTAGGGTGAACTCTTTGATTGAGAGTGATTTTTCGATAGGGTGGATGATGGAGTGCAAAGCCGTTTCGACAGATTTACCTTTTTGGTAGGCGTGCTGTGACGTGGATAGTAAGGTGCTATCGATAGTGGCCTTGATGTGTAGGTCCAGGATTCTATCCAGAATCTTGAGAAGGAAGGACGTTAGACTAATAGGTCTAAGGTCCTTTGGGAGTGTGCGATGTCTTGCCTGCTTTGGGTATAAAGACCACTCTTACCTCGGTCCAGGCAGTTGGTGTTGTTCCGAGCTCAAGACAAGCCTTCAGAATGCAGGAAAGATACTGTCATACTATGTTGAAAGCCGTCTGAATCTGGGCCGGTAAAATACCGTCCGGTCCCGGGGATTTCAATGGTTCGAAACTGGTGGTGGGGTCATTTACCCAAATAGTATTTCAGTCTTCACTGACGGGTCCAAAACAAATGAAGGAGTGGGTTCGGGTATCTACTCCGCGGAACCTGATATTGCAATATCACTAAGGCTTCCACACCACAGTAGTGTGTTCCAGGTAGAAGTCCTAGCGATAGCAGAGGCGGCACGAGAACTATCCACGAAACTTGTTACTAGGAAAGAGATTGATATTTACATAGATAGTCAAGCTGCTATAAAGTTCATCCCATCCGCGGTTATAAAATCAAAGCTAATAAAACGCTGCTGCGAGGAACTTAACATGCTTACCCGAAGCCACCATGTAACACTCTGGTGGGTCCCAGGACACAAAGGAATTCCAGGGAACGAGATGGCTGATGAACTGGCAAGAAAGGGATCAGAACAAGATCTCAATGATCTAAAGGTCAGTCCTACCTCCCCTAATACTTGTTAAATCAAATACAGTACTTGACTTCAAACGTACAGGTTGCGGTAATACAGACGTAGAGGAGGACACGGAACACTTCCTTTGCAAATGCCCTAGTCTCTGCAGTACCAGGAAGGCGACCCGTGGAGAGTATTTCATCAACCATCTGGGCGACCTGTCTGAAAAGCCACCAACCACCATCATGAAATTTATAACTTCTTCAAGGTGGTTCAGAGGAGGCCGTTCCACTAGCACAGAACTCTAGCTTTTTGTTTTTTTCTCTCTTTATAGTTCTTCAGCCAGGAAACTCCAAGTCAGGGTAGCACAATGGATCCGTTTGAGATCCGAGTGCAGGCTGCGCTCATTCGTTGCAGCTAATCTCTTTAACCTAACCTAACCTAAGTGTTTTTCCAAACTCAAATTTTTTGTAATGAAAACTCCTAGGTATTTATAGTCCTTGACAACTTCCACATTAACTCCGCCATAAATCCAATTTTCATTTTCCTTTTTTTGAAAATTAGTCGATTTATCATTAGCTGGAGACTATCCTTTTACATATTCCGACAAACTGGATACCTAACGGCAGAAATTCAACTAAATCCTCAATAAAGAGAGCAAATAAGCATGGGCTTAACGAACATCGCTGCCTCACTCCTGAATTAATCAGGAACTCCTCCGATTTATATTCACCATTCCATACTGCTGCCTGCGTATCACTATACAAGTTTTCAAGAACATGACCAAACTTCAGAGACAGCCCCATTCCATGCAGCTTATACATTAGCACCTTCCGATCTACCGAATCAAATGCTACCTTGAAGTTCACGAAGAATGCGTAGAGCTTTTTGCCTTTTATCAGAAATGACTCGACAATACTATTCAAAACAAATACATATATGGTCAAAAGTAGAGTAACCTGTTCGGAAACGTAGTAGATGATTGACTTCCACCCATTTCGAAACACGACTCTGCAAGATTGTTGTAAAAATTTAATACGTTGCATTAAGAAATGAAATACCTCTGTAACTGCCAGGGTCCGACATGTTAAAATAAATAGTTAGCGCAACAGCTCTTTAAGTGCCAGGGCCTAGCTTCTCGCAACCACTCATGCTGTGTGCGTTATATTTTTCACACGAATAGAAGGGACCTACAATTTAGTGCCGTATCCGAAGGGCAATTTGTTTTGAGAAGCTTTTTCGAGACAACAATACTCTCGGATGTTTGTCAGACGTTCGCGAGAGGTAGGACCGTGAAAAAAAAACTTTTTGGTGTTTTCTGGGACTCGAACTTGGAACCTATCGCAGTGATCTGACACACTAACCACTTACGCGACGGCGCCCATGGGAGAGGTCTTCTATAAGTTGGATCTTTTGCCTTATTCCAAGCCACCTTAGGAAGAAGTCTCATTTTCCTTGTATTTTCCAACATTGCAGATTTGCTGCCAAATGTAATGATAATTGAAAGGTGGTCGGGATAAGATAGTTCACCCACCTCGAGGTCCATTAAATACTGGTTCCAGTCACCTCCTACTAAACAGTAATCCACAACTGAACTGCCTTGCCCACCAACAAATGTCCATTCACCTGATTTGTCGCCTTCCGTTGTTCCATTTAGTAATTGTAGTCCAAGAGAATTAAGAACATAATTCCAATAGTCTATTACCTCTGCTATTACACGTTGCATCCTTCGATTGACGATATATTCCCATCCTGTTCTTCTCAATACCTTCCACATTTCCAACTTTTGCATTAAGGTCACCGATGATTAAAGTGTTAGGGTTTTGATTGCACATAGCCTCCCCTTGGAGTTTTTCAAAATCATTATCCCAGTGGTTGCAGTTGGTATAGGCTGGAAAAATGTAGAACACCTTGTTATCAAATCGAAGACTCTAAAACTAAATAAAGATAAACTGACTAACTAACTAAATCTCTACATCAATTCTCTTTTACGAAAGTACCTCAATTATTGCGTAATTATCAAAATGTTGTATTGTGAAAAATCCTGGCGTGATAGAAAAAAACCGAGTTCAGATTCGTAAATAGTAAGTCCCAAACCCCCATAAGGCGCCATCCATAAATTACGTCACACGAATTTCATTATTTTTGGAGCCCCCCCTCCTTGTCACAGGTGGTCACATTTGCATAACCCCCCGTCCCCTGGTGTGACGTCACATATTTTGCAATTTTAAATTTTGAAATTATTATATATTCTTCCAAAACTTCCAAAATTATTTATATATTCCTACTAGCGTTACCCCGTCCGCTTCTATAGACGTTTCCTTTATTGTTTGCTAAATTAGAAAACATTTCTTTTTTCTATCAAATGAATTTATTGTAAGGCTCTGTGATAAACAATATTTTTGGTTTTTCCTTCATGTGCGAAGACAAACAAATCAGCAGGTTTCCCTACACGTGAACAGGCCACATACAATTGTCGATGTGAGAAACAATTATTCTCCAAATTCAAACCACACGCTTGCAAAGATTGTCCCTGCGCTTTATTGACGGTCATTGCAAAAGCCAGTCGCACTGGAAACTGCAAACGTTTGAATTGGAATGGCATGTCTGTTGGTATCATCGGTGTACGTGGAATTAAAACGTCTCCACCTTTGAATTTCCCATTTAAAATAGTGGCTTCAATAAAGTTGGTCATTAGCTTCTTAACGGCAAGTCTTGTGCCATTGCACAATTTTGGTTGGTTAATATTACGAAGCATGATGATTGGTGCTCCAACTTTCAATTGCAATATGTGCGGTGGCTGGTAAATCCAATGAATTTAAAAATTCTGTGGGATAATTGACCACCTCATCTTCATTCTTAATGGTATCGACTGACTTGAATGTGAACACTTCTCCTGGTATCTCTTTTAAACTGGCCTCATTCATTTCTGTAACGTCTTCGTTTTTTTGCCGCCAATATAGCTCTTTCGCTCAGCCAAACATGTGTCTTGTATTGTTGTACAATGTTTGGAAAAAACTTTTCGAATCAATTCTTCTTTTGATTGAACTACATTGCAAAAATTGGTTGGTAACGTTATTTAGCCAGTTTTATTGTCTATCGGCATTTTTCCATCTCCAATTTTCAACAACTGCTTTGAAAATTCATTGGCTGATGGATCATTGTATAATTGAACACGCACATTTGTGGTTAATGTGAGTGTTCTCACATATCTCCACAGAGCGGATGACTTTAAACACGCATTAAGCTCATCAGCAGCGGTGGATCGAGGAATTACTGGCAAAGTTTGCCGGAAATCACCAGCTAATAATATTAAGGCGCCACCCAAGAGCCGTTGATTTCCTCTCATATCCTTCATTGTACGATTGAATGCCTCCAATGATCTCTTGTGGGCCATAGGACATTCATCCAACACGACAATTTCACACTGTTGCATCACTTTGGAAATTCCTGACATTTTGGTAATATAACATGTTGGATTTTCGTTGAAGTTCATGTCCAAAGGCAACTTGAGCGCAGAATGTGCTGTTCCGCCGCCGTCCAACAACGTCGCCGCGATTCCAGATGATGCGAGAGCCAATGCTATTTTATTTTGCGAACGAATGGTGGCCAAAATTGTTGAAATAAGGAAAGTTTTTCCAGTGCCACCAAGCGCATCTAAGAAATACGTTCCACCACTTTTGTCTGCCATTGCTCGCATCAAAATGTCGTAAACATCATTTCGTTGTGCGTTTAACTTTGGAACATTTGTTAGAACAAATTGAGTTAAATCATTGCGATCAAAATCATGTTCACGCAGACTATACAAATCTTGTAATTGCCGATTTGGCGATGACATGCCTAATTGGGATAACGCTTTGTTTGCAATTGTAAGGCAAATATCTTCGATCATTATGAGAGCTTCATTATGCATTTCTCGTGTTGTTAGCAAATACGGATTCGATGTTGTTCTACGCATTCGATTCAAAATATCTTCCGTTATAAAATCTTCATAATGTGTCCACAATTCAGATGGGTTCGATGCGCTACACGTTGCTATGATTATCGCAAATAGTGTACGAATCTGATGAGGCGGTGCAATAACTGACAATTCAGCAAGCGTAGAATCCCAGTGAGTATCGTCCTCGAGCAAATGTAAGCGGCGGCATGCCTCACGATAAGTTGGGCACTCTAATCCATCTACTGTTTTCAAATTTGCAAAGGATGTTGGTCCACGAACGTTGATTAATAGAAGACGTAAATAAAAACACTCGTCATGTCTTGGATGAATTGTATAAAGTCTTCCTAATGCATCGGTTTGAAATACATTTTGTTGACCTGGAACTGGCTTCCCTTGGTTGCGTCTTGCAAAAACTTTGATCGATTTATTCCATGTGTAATACTGCGGGACTTCTGTGTATAATAATTGACTGGCAAATGTTTCACTTTGGCATAAAGCAAAAAAAGCATCCAATGTAGTGACTGGTGGTGTAATTGTTCTTTGCAACGCAGTTTCACTTAACGTTGTACACAGAATTTATGCCATTCATCTTGAATAGCATGTGTCCGTAGATATACATTTTGCATTTTCTTGAATGCAAATTGGTTGAAAATTACGTGAGTTATACGTAAACGCACAAAAGATAAGATTAACATTTTTTGTCAAAAAACGAAGAATAAATTAGACATTTTAGAAATTTTACAAAACAACAAATCAAATGAACGATACAAAATTTGATCATCTTGTGTCCATAGACTTTTGACCCATTTCTTTATATTATTTATGACTGCCAAACCAGTCACTTCGTTCTCGATTTGGATAATGGAGCATTCGATGTATCAACATCTTCTTCGTCCAACCATATAGCATTGGCATCGTTTATTAAACGAAGAATTTCCCTGGTACGTCTAGCTGCAATTCTTTGAGGACGAATCTCCGTGATGGGCAAAACCTCTTGTTGCCTCTTATGTAATTGCTTGTGTTGGTTAGTAGCTTTGTATGATGAAAAATGTACACCACAGATGCCATACGATTGTAAGTATGCCTCGACACTTGGGCAATAGCCATCGTACGGAACTTGCTTCAAATGTGATGACGCTCGGAGATCCAAAGATAGCTGTAGTAACAGCGGAGCAAATTTACCTTCATGGTCATCATTTCCTACGGATACATACCCATCTGACGCCTATTTAATCAAAACAGGTGGTGGTAAAAACCCCTATCGTAATAATCGCCACAGGCTAGATCGTCACACACAGGCGACAACTTCGCATTTTACTATTTGTAAAAAATATTGTGATTCACGTACATGATTTGCGTAACCAAGTAGCATCATTTTTCAATGTCCTAGCCTGTACGATATCCAGTCTGGCATCTGTTGGCACAATGTATTCGTCAACCACAGGAAAATCGTCAATGACAATTGGCTCCAAAAATTAGCCAACACGATGCCTGCACTCTCAAAGTTCTATTTTTCTACCTCCAGTCTGGTATCTGTTGGCACAATGTATTCGTCAACCACAAGAAAATCGTCAATGACAATTGGCTCCAAATATTAGCCAACACGATGCCTGCAATCTCAAAGTTCTATTTTTCTATCTCCAAGTCAGTAGTTCAATTACTGGAATCAAGATGTGAACCGAAATTGTCATGTTTTAATACAGCATCAGTAAGTTCGCGACTAAAAGGCGCCATGCGTCGCTCCACTCTATTAAATGCACTTCTTCCTGGAGCACTTGTGGCAATGTAAATAGCATCCATGTCAAAATCTTTAAAATATTGTACAGCTGAAACTATAACTCGCTCGTATCGTGGATTTTCGTCGGGACCACCATAGGAAGTAAAAATAAACACGGGCTTTACAAAACCGTCTCGAGTTATCATTAACTTTTTGAAGCAAGTAATTCAGAAAGTTTATGTACGTCTGTGGCATGAGTCTCTGCGTTAGAGGAAGAATGTTTTCCACTACGAATCGCTACGTATGTATGTAGGCCCATAGCTTCAGGTTTCCCTTTGCCATCTTTCTTTATTAGAATACCTGCCTAAACAGTGGGCGCCGTGGCGTAAGTGATTATTGTGTCGGATCACTACGCATGAGGTTCCAAGTTCGAATCCCAGAAAACACCAAAAGTTTTTTTCACGGTCTCACCTCTCGCGAGCGTCTGACAAACATCCGAGAGAGTATTGTTGTCACGAAAAAGCTTCTCAAATGGCCGTTCGGATACGGCACTAAAACTGTAGGTCCCTTCCATTCGTGTGAAAAATGTAACGCACACAACAGAGTCGTTGCGAGAAGCTAAGCCCTGGCACTAAATGAGCTGTTGCGCCAAATATTTATTTTATTTTTTTTTTTTGCCTAAACAGAGGGTATATGTTTATGTTTTTCAGTCACCACGAAATCATGATCCACCATTCATCGATAAAAAGAACCTGATCAGGGTTAAAATTGAAGCTAAGGATTGAAGATTTCTTATCGTAGCTGTACGGAACTTGCAATATTTATGCTTTACATGTAGCGTGGAGTCTGCTTTGCACAGTTTAACAGGAACCGTTACGACTTGTTTTTTTACGTAATTTATGGATAATCCCTAATTGGTTATATAAACCGAGAAGGGGAAAAAAAGCTATTAATTTGCAGGACTGCAATCAGGGAATTATAGATCGTTTTTCCGCAAGGACTGAAATCAGTTGATTTAGTACATTTTCGTTCAAACAGCTATTACACATTTTCCTTTTCGCTAAAATAGTAATGTGCTAGTACTCGCCGATTTCTCAGTATCCTTTCAAGCAAAGTTAAAGAAAAGTGAAAACAGATATGTTTCTGCATATATCCTTATTCTAAAACCAAAAAAACATGTTAATTTACTTTCTGGATAAGGCTTGGAACATAATTCAAATTGCAACCGCCAACCTATCAAGCAATGGCCGCTGAAAACCCTTTAATCAATTGATGCGCCACCTGTGTCTGAGACCATGTGTCAAACGTCATTTTTCATTGCATTTTCAGCGTTTAGTGATTTGTTTACACCTCCAAACGAATTAAAAGTAAATAAAATATATAGTGGTTTAAGCCCCATCATGAACGAGTTTAAGGTTCCGAGCGCTGTGCCGAAGCTCCCTGCAAAGCCCACAGAAGACAAAGTTGCTGTTTCAGAAGATAAACCGCTAGAGGAAGATGCGTCCTCTAAGGCGTCTCCTCCAGCGGCCAGTTGCCCATACACGGAGCCCAAGTGGTCTGCCTGCCCGCCCGAAAGTCTGGAGTACAAATTTGAAGTTCTAAAGGCGGGACAAATCATTGATGAAGTGAACCAGTTGCAAAAGAAGTCCTTCTGGGTGTTTGGACGTCTTCCGGGCAACGACATCGAAATGGCTCACCCGACAGTGTCTCGGTACCATGCGATTCTACAGTACAGACCCAAGCTGGAAGGTGACGATACCGCAGAGAACAAGAAACAGATCGAAGATGGCTGGTATATCTACGACTTGGGCAGCACCCATGGGACGTTCCTCAATAAAATGCGAATCCCGCAAAAAGCGTACATTCGTGTGAAAGTCGGTCATATGCTAAGGTTAGGCGCCAGTATGCGAAGTTATATCCTCCAAGGACCCGCCTTCGATGAAGAACCCGAATCAGAGATGTCGGTCACAGAACTAAGGCAAATGCGGGTCGATGCAGATGAACAGAAAAAGAAAGATGCTGCCATGCAGTTGGAATGGAAAGAAAAAGAGGGTATTAGCTGGGGCATGGCTGAGGATGCCGATGAGGAGACTGACCTCTCAGTGAATCCTTATGCTAGCACTAATAATGAGGAGCTGTTCCTTGATGATCCGAAGAAAACTCTGCGAGGGTTCTTTGAGCGCGAGGGGCTTGACTTGGAATACAAATGTGACGAAATGTCGATTGGGACGTTTGTTTGTCGCATTGAACTACCGGTAGATGATCTGAATGGAAGGCAAATCGTGGCTGAAGTGTGCCACAAGGGAAAGAAGAAGGAGTGTGTGGTGCAATGCGCGTTGGAAGCGTGTAGAATTCTGGACCGGCATGGAGTTCTACGTCAAGCAAATCATGGTGAGTTCAAAGGATACTTTTTCTTGTAAGTTTTGGTAACACTAAAGTCAGCCAGTAAGCCTCTCCATCTAGCGTATTCATTGGTTGGTTGAGGTTCCTGTTCATCTTAAACCCGTGCCCACTGGCGGCAGTATATGAACTTTTTACCCACTACAACCATGTCCTGTTTCCCCTTTTGTATTAGAGCCTCCACTACGTCGTTGCCCCATCAAGTGCGGTTTTGACAATGCACTTGGGCATTCTCCAAGTCTTACCTAGTTGTGATTCCTTCTAAACTGTTCTATGCCATACAGTTTTCAGTCGGCCAGGCATCATGCCTTTCCGTGTTAACGGATTTGCTATGCAGCTGCCGCTTCCGTCGTTAAATGGTGAACCACCCGAATAATGTTTCTTCTCTCTTTGATAACCCCAATAGAGAATTGTTGCCATTAAGGTAATATCTGCCAGTGGTATTTACATTCTCTCGGACGACGAACCGGCAATAAAGTCCCTGAAATATGAAATATTCCAGCATAAGATACCACAGATGGGAAAAAGTCACGACGTGTCGAGTTAGGAGACGAGAAGAAGATAAATACTAAAATCCATTTCTTCTGTAGCATTCAGCTCTGTCCAAAGTATGATTACTTTATCTAGGGCTTTTCTCTTCGATCACCTTTGCGGCCTGACAAATATCAGCTCCCTTTGACTCATAATAAGCTCAGCCTGATTTGATTACATCATAACTCCTCCTTTTGAGCAAATAGCTCATATTCCTGTACCAAACGTCTTTAATACATTTCTTATTTTGCTGCTTAAACCTGACATCGATTTCGTTTTTAATTTTTGAGACATATTTTCTGAAGTCTTAGTCTTACAACTTCTTTGCAGAGCCCCTGAAACGAAAAGTACTGCCAGCTGACTCCGATGATGATGACGACTTCTTCGACCGTACTGGTGATGTGGCACGAAAGAAGATTCGTAAGACAGGACCTTCAACTAGCGTCGCTTTAACTTATGACGATTTGGTAAGAAACTATGGCGATTCAATCTAACTAATCTGTAATAAATATATATCCCTTAGCTCTCTCAAGAAAAAGAAATACTGGAGAAAATAAAACAAATAGAAAATAGAATTCGTGAGTATCAAGAACTCTCTAAGCGTGTCAAAGAATCAAAGGAACGACAAGATGAAGACTTGGACTCTTTCATGGAAAACCTCACTGATGAGTCGACACTTTTGGATAAAACTGACATTCGCAGGCTGCGAGTCGAAGAGAAGCAATTGCACGCAGATCACGATAAAATAAAGAGGTTGATACAAATAGCAAAGCCTATTGACCTGCCAGCAATCACACCTTCACCACAATTGCAGACAACTTCAGAGCCCGTCAAGAAAGCAAAACCACTTCCAATTATTGGAAAGCGAAACCAGTTTTCATTTAAAACTTTGAAACCGCAAAAAGGGACATTGAAGGAAAAAGCCGTTGAAAAGGAACTCAAATCCGATGAAGAGGAAGTCGAGGATGAAGAGGAGCGAAGTTCTCAAGCTAAAGTGTCATCAAGAGAAGTGGAGAAGGAACCTAAAGAAGATAAGCCAACGAAGTTATATGGACCAGCATTTATTCCAGATGATATTAAATTAAAGGTGACTGAAGAAAAAGAACATCTGAGTGAAGAGATTGAAGATCTACCAGAGGTACAAGTTAATGAAAAGCCAACGACAAGTGAACAGAAACCAGATGCAGAAGACGCTTCAGAAAAAGTGAATAATGATGAAGGGCCGACATCGTCCAAGAAGAGACGTCCCCGTTACAGAGTTCGGGGGAAACGTGAAAATGTTGACATTGAGGATCAGGAGGAGTATGAGGATACGGAAAAGTATTCCAAATGGGTTCCACCAGAGAATCAATCAGGGGATGGAATCACGTCTTTAAATGATAAATTTGGGTATTAAAAAACATTCTCTTAAAACATTATAAAGTGTTTAAAATAAAGCAATAATTTGATTTGTGTTGTAGGAAATATCTTTTTGTTAGAATTTGCATTCACATCTCGTAAAGGCATCCTTTCTTCAACAGAAGACCAGTAGGCAGCTTATTTCGTGCTAGACCACCAAATATTTCTTGTCATAGCTGAGGCAATTGCAAGGATAAACAAGTTACACGCGAAGAGCTTAACCCTTCTGTCAATGGATGTTTTAAAACCTTCCCATCAATGGAATAGGTCTGGCTGGACCTTCATACATTTTGTATGAAAATTGATGGAACTCAATGAAATAATTGAAATTTGGACATGTTATTATTTTTATTTTTTATTTTGAGATTTTTTTTACATAACATTAATATTACGAAGTATTTTCTTGATTTACACATTTATGGCATTTTTGTAACTGAATGCTGTGTTGTAAACAGACAGGCTCTTCGCAGGCAGTGCATGCAAATCTTGTTTTCCTTTGTATTTTTTCGTTCAATCTGCAAATTCTACACGACTTTTTCTAAACCGTTGATGTCTGGCTACTGCTGGACTGTGGAATCCTATTTTGCAATGGTGCTCCGAAGAAAGATTCGATGCCATTTCTTACTTGACGGACTTAGGTCAAAAGAGTTCTTTTTTCGGATGAAATGTTAAATAAATACGTTTCTCCATACAATATGTAGCAAGGTCTGGCCAGATCTATTCCATTGATTCTAGGGGTTGTTGTAGAAAAACTTTTTTTTTCTCACCCACTTAGATTTACAATTTATTGTCCACACTAAAGCATTAAAAATATGTACGCTGACAAAGCCAGGAAATTTGGTAAAGGTAGCTACACAATCAATTAGGAAAAAATGGATTCGAAAATGGAAAAGGTCTGGCCAGACCTACTCATTGACAGAAGGGTTAAATTATGTATTGCAGATGCGGTGCCGATGCAAAGCCAATGCAGTACTGCCTCAATGCAAATGCAGTACCGATGCAATGCCAATGCAGTACTGCCTCAATGCAAATGCAGTACCGATGCAATGCCAATCCAGTACCGATGCAATGCCAATGCAGTACCGATGCAATGTCAATGCAGTGCCGGTGCATTGTCAATGCTGTGCCGGTGCAACGTCAATGCAGTGCCGATGCGCCTTCAGTGAGCCTTCAATGTGGATGCAGTGCTGATATAATAAACTGCGTGTTCAGTGCTCTTCGTACATACACAAAAATACTTCCCACACTGTATTAGGTGTGGATTTGTCAGCACCACAATTGTCATCACCATCAGCATTTGTCTTACAGTTCATCCCCAGAGTTCTCAGTCTGGCAGTTCATCTGAAATTTAATACTTTCGAAAATATTCTATTCTGTTTGATATAAATATACCAACCACCAGATGTAGGAGACAGTCGATCTAATGAGGAACTAACATAACACAGTTCGATTATGAGTAGGTACTGTGAGAGTTGATTATTTGAAAATATTTGGTTATATGAATAAGCTATACTTTGATTAAAAGTGATGTTGTAAAGACAGTTTAAGATGAGTTTGATAAAGAATAAAGATTTTTCATAATTTTGAATTATTACGAACTTAACACCCCTATTATGGTTACCGAATCGAACGTTCGACTCAAGTCGAACCTCCCGGCGAATTACTTCTGTCGCCTTATACTTTTCACAGATGACATTTAATTGTTTTTTCCTTTGTCAGTACTTATTCTTTATTCGAATGAAAATGCTTGCTAACAGCAATACAACGACAGAAGCAATTCGCTGAGAGTTCGACTTGAGTCGAACGTTCGATTCGCTAACCATAATAGGGGTGTAAATTTGTTAATCGTTGTTAACAATTGTTTTCAAAATACATAGAAGACGGTTTCATTATTATGATCCCACACCGGTTCGTACAATCGAAGGCCAAATTATTGTCACACTAACTTTTTTATTGTCACTACACTTTATTGCACTCACGTTTTTTACTTTAGCACAAGTAATTCTCACACACTTGCCTCTCTGCCCACCGCTGACTGTCTTACTTGGGTAAATTAAATTACCCCGTTTACATGTCTGGATTGGAAAATAGAGTTGAAACTGAATTAAGTTTCAACCCGCGTTTTCGAGAGAGGTTTAAATTTAACACTTTTGGTTCTGTGCGTTAATTTAGATATGCCAAGCTATTTATCCTTATACGCCATTTTCTTTCCATGCCCCGTGCAGGGACTTGTCGTAAAAGGCGACTAAGGGGACAAATCAGATCTAGGCAATATAATACCCAAGTGAGCCTAGCGACACATATACTACCTTAAAAACCATCCCACAAGTGTGCATGCGAATCCGTGGGTTGACACGACTGGAGATCACCGGTGTCATAAAAGAAAGATCAAACAATACTAAAACAAGAGAATGCACGTGTCAAACAACAAACACCATCGCAATATGGTAATATTGCAAAACTGTATCATTATGGTAATACTTGCAAGGAAAGGCACTACCCCGCCAGGCACTACTGATCCTGGACCGAACAGAAATGTTCGGGTCAGAGCTATACGGATTCCGGGGGCTAGCAAAATAATGAATCAGTTTGGACGCAATTTGAGGGTCGCGAGTTGGAACGTTGGAAGCATGACCGGTCGAAGTTACGAGCTGGAAGAGATGATGAATAGAAGGCGGGTGGACATCTTGTGTGTCCAAGAGACGAAATGGAAAAACACCCGAAATCGGGCGCGTTTCTTGGACGTTGGAACAAAAGATTACAAGATGTTCTACTACGGAACAGAAAAGGCTAAGAGCGGAAACTATTGGAAACGTCTTGGGCATTTCGAAGTCCAGCGACCGTTTGATGTCTCTCAAACTAGTAATACAAGGAGAGGTGTGGAATATTGTCAGTGCATATGCTCCCCAAAATGGGTGCAATCAGAGAGATAAAGATGCATTTTGGCTAGATTTCCACAATCTCCTTAAGAACATCCGAAAGGAAGAGTTTCTGTTTGTTGGAGGAGATTTGAATGGACATGTCGGGAAATCAAACGAAGACTATGAAGATTGCCATGGAGGACTAGGATATGGCACCAGGAACCTTCCTGGTGAAGACATCCTAAGCATGTGCAAATCACACGGTCTTATCGTGTTAAATACCATGTTCATCAAACAAAGCCGACACCTGATCACTTACAGCAGTGGTGGAGATGAAACTCAGATTGACTACCATTTGGTAGCCAGTTTCATGAAGCCTCGAGTAAAAGATTGCAAAGTGATCCTGGGAGAGGCAATCTTTCGGCAACACCGTCTCCTGCTAACAGAAATTTTTATGAAAACACCGAAGAAAAGCAAACAAACAAGGGTCTCTGAGAAAATCAAGTGGTACAATCTGGACAAAGAAAAAGGCGAGGCTTTCGTTTCGTAATGAAAAATTACCTCTCTCACACCATCAACGGAGCTGAGGATGAAGAGTGCAGAGCACAAAATATGTGGGATTCCCTACAGCAAACTTGCTTAAAGAAGGCCAAATCACTGCTAGGAGCTTCAAAAGGCCACCATCAACACGCCGAAGAAACATAGTGGTGGAGTGATGAAGCTAAGAAAGTGATAAATGAGAAGAACGCGGCTTTCAAAGCTTGGTCAAAGTGCCCCTCTAATAATAATGACGAAAAAGTTTGCCTCGAAATGGAATACAGATGTTGCAAGAGAAAAGCGAAGAAGAAGTGCGCCCAGCTTCAAGCAGAGAGTACGGAGGGCCTGTATAGGGAGCTGGAGAAAATATCTTCCCCGGTTGCTGATGCAAACCAGGCTATCCAGGAGCTGCAAAGACACAATATGAACAAGAGCGCCACTATCTTCAAAATAGCCGCCCAAAGAAGGAGGAATGCTCAGGAGATTCGTTCGCCAAAGTTCATTAGCAATGCTCATGGCCAGCTTCTTGTGGATGACGACAAAATTCTGCAGAGGTGGCGGCAGTATTGTGAAGAGCTTTTAAATGAACAGTTTCCCCGGCTATACTTTCCAAGAGCCACCCGTAACTGTGAAGAAATACCCGACATTACAGTCGAAGAAGTTAGTGAGGCGGTCAAATACTCCAAAAAACGAAAAGCGGTTGGGCCAGATGAGATGCCCTCTGAGTTCTGTAAAAAGATGGGAGACATCGGGTTCAGATGGCTCAGAATTCGCATCTCCAAATTCGTGAGAGGTGATCCAATGCCGAATCAATGGAGAGAAAGTTACCTTCTCCCTGTATACAAAGGGAAGGGTGATTGTGATAACTACAGTTCAATCAAGCTGATGTCACACACCATGAAGATCGTTGAGCGGGTATTAGGTGGCCGACTGCGAAAAATAATACGGCTATCTGATGATCAGTGCGGGTTTGTCTCGGGGAAATCAACCACAGATGCAATCCAAAGTATAAGCATCATAATGGAAAAACATCGTGATTCCTTAAGGGATTTGCATATTGTATTGGTTGACTTTGGAAAGGCATTCGACAGACAACCACAAGATCTTATATGGGTGGCGCTAAGACATCGAGGGGTTCCAGAAACCTATGTACAGATGATCATGGACATGTACGAAGGAGCAAAGACAAGAGTAAGATGCCCCGCTGGAGTGACCGAAGAGTTCCCAATCAAAGTCGGGGTACACCAGGGAAGCGTTTTAAGTCCTTTGCTCTTTATTACAGTCCTTGATTATCTGCTTGAAGGTAAAGTGATGGACCCCAAGGTACATCAGTTATTCTTTGCTGACGATGGAGCCATCATAAGTGAGGATCCTACATCCCTGCAACGAGCACTTGATGTGTGGGTGGACGTTTTGGAGGGAAATGGGTATCGCATTAGTTCAAAAAAGACAGAGTACTTGTGCTGCCCGTTCTCTGATCCACTCAGGCCTATTCCAGACATTTATTTGAATGGAACAGTGCTTCCCAAGTGCGAAAAGTTCAAATATCTGGGATCTATGATCAATAGCAAAGCATCTTGTGATGACGACATCAATCATCCTGTAAGCGTAGGGTGGATGAAGTAGCAAGGAAACCATCGTACAAAAAATAGAGCGCGACCGGCTCAGCTGGTATTGCCACGTTCAAAGAAGAGATCATTTGAACCCTGTTAAAAAGGTAATATCTATGCGCGTTCCAAAGACATCGCGATGTAGGAAAGGCAGGCCTATAAACGCCTGGATCAGACAAATGCGACGACATCGGCATTTCATTGGCCTCAGTAACCGAGTGATCCAAAATCGACAGGCCTGCCGATATTTTCTGAGGTCAAATAGGCGAACCCCACAGGCGGATCAGTAGAAATGCGGTGAAGTGGGAGGGTTGTGATCCCTTGTTTTCGGATCATGGCCTCGCTGATAAAATTAAGAAGAAGAAGAAGAAGAAGACGCCATTTTCTTTCCATGACGCCACAGTTATGATGAAATGATAAACAAAAAAGGGGAAACAATGCATGCAAATGATAAAATAATTATCATGTGGAAATCCCTTCCGGAATTGGAACTACTCTTCGTGGAGAAAAAAAAAAACCTTTTTGCTGTCTAATGTCACAATGAGAAATTTCTTTCATTTCTCTATCTTCTTTCTCTATATGTCAAACTCAATTTTTCAATCCACGTTTAGATGCAAAATCTTAAGTTGATGACGAAAAATTGTGTGTTTGGATCCTGATGTCAGAAAGCTTTTATTTATTTCTCATGGAATATACAAAGTCAGTCCGATCAATTGCGAAAGCTTCTGTGAATACTACTGTGAAGGCATAACACTGGCGATAGCTTGGCCATATGGCTGGAAAATTTGATCGCTCCGTTGATAATGATTTGCCTATGACATCGGTGGTCGTGAAAAAAATACTGTGAATCAGAAGCAAAGACAGAAAATAGCAAAAATCTCTCCAGTTATCTGGACGCGGGGGTGGCGTCCAGACTTTCTCTGAAGCATAAACAACTGAGCTTCAAAACCACTACACCAAATCTTTCTCTCTCTATCTATCTATCCTTTCCAATGCCTCCACTGCGTGTAAACATGTTAAAGGTATTCATAACCCCTTGAGTGCGCGCAAATTATAAAAAAAAAAATCGTGTTTTAATCCAATCTGTGTTTACATTGTACTTAATTCGAATTGAACCTGAATTCAATTCATTATGTAAACTGGGTAAATGATTTGCAAAACACAAGATTTTGTTAACTTAAATTCTTATGAAAATTCGTATGAAATGTGTGCCTCCCATAAGCTCTTTGCTGATGATAATAAACTATTGTAACTCATACCTAGTGCGTTTGTACAATTGTGAATTGTTGAGTTGTTTGATGTATCTTCATCTCCCATAACCTGACATTTGGGCAAAACAAAATCGGGGATTTAAAAGTTTTCTCAAGAATTTCCTATTTTACTCGAATAAAATCGATGTAAACATGTCCACAAATGTGAATATACGTTTGGCAATAGACCGAGTTAACATGTGTTTGCTGTCTCAAAATGAAAATCGCATACCACGTCTGTTTACTCCCGGCGAAGTGGTCACTGCACAACAGGGCTTCATGAAAGGACACGGCACCTACGTGGAGGGAGAAGACATCAAAGCATCAGTAGCCGGCGTTATGGAACAAGTCAACAAACTAATATCAATCAAGCCGCTTAAGAGCAGATATGTAGGAGAAATCGGCGATGTGGTTGTCGCGCGCATCACAGAAGTCCAACAGAAGCGGTGGAAAGTCGACACCAATTCCCGCCTAGATTCGGTTCTCCTTCTGTCGTCTGTAAATTTGCCTGGTGGAGAGCTTCGCCGTCGGTCCGCCGAGGATGAGCAAATGATGCGAAAGTATCTGCAAGAAGGCGATCTCATTTCCGCTGAGGTGCAGAACATCTACGACGAGGGCACGCTTTCACTTTACACAAGAAGTCTCAAGTACGGGAAGCTGTCGCAGGGTATCCTGGTTAAGGTGTTCCCTTCCTTGGTTAAGAGGAGAAAAACTCATTTCCACAACCTACCTTGTGGGGCCTCGATTATCCTCGGAAACAATGGTTTCATATGGATATCGCCAACTTCGAACTCTGAGGGCGAGGGCGACGGTGGATTCACGCAGAATTTATCGGAAGTTATTCCTCGGACCGATAGAGAAGTAATTGCACGGTTGCGCAATTGCATCTTGGCCCTGTCGCAGTGCAAAATGGTACTCTTTGACACGAGCATTTTGTACGCCTACGAGGAGAGTATGAAGTACGAAGTTCATGAGCTGCTGAATCAGGAGGCGATATTCGATGTGGCATTTCTAACACAACACCGACTACGATTACAAGAAGAGTAGGAAGATTCAGAGTTGTATTTTTTTTTGTTTTGTTTTAAGAAATAAAATATTTTTGTTACGATACAATACTACTAATTTCATAATTTTTGTTCACTAAAACGTTCGTACATTTTTGGAGACTTGTAAATTCGGGTCTCTAATATCTCCAGTTGTGGGCGCCGTGGCGTAAGCGAATCCCAGAAAACACCAAAAAGTTTTTTTCATGGTCCCACCTCTCGCGAACGTCAAACAAACATCCGAGAGTATTGTTGTCTCGAAAAAGCTTCTGAAAACAAACTGTAGGTCCCTTCCATTCGTGTGAAAAATATAACGCACACAACATGAGTGATCGCGAGAAGCTAGGCCCTGGCACTTAAAGAGCTGTTTCGCCAAATATTTATTTTTTTAATACCTCCAGTGCCGATGCAACTCTTCAATTTTAATTACATTCACCATTCCTCCACCGTTTTGCGTATTTCTCAGTCAACCTGGCTCTTCTAACATCTTCGATTAACGAATTGAATCACATCTCGCACTTTAAAATAGAACTATATGACTAATGCATTTATATAAACTGTTCCTATGCAGAACCGACATAGCTCTAAGATGCACAATCTTTCTCGAATCTCGTTCTGAAAATTCGCTTCCGTAAACGCATGACCGCTCCACTGCCTTTCTTGTCATCAAATGGAAGTACCTAATGTATGTACAAGTATCTGACCGGTCTCTGATAAATGTCAGATTGAATCAATCGTAAGCTTTAAAAATTTTCAAAAAAGTGATGTTCTCGATGGAAAATATATACTCGGCATTTTCTTAAGCTGTGATTGGACTGCTTAGCACCCTTTCAAGCTTAACAATTCCCAAACAGTGTAATTGGCATTTGTTGTGCCAAAAATTTGGGAGGCTAAACATAGCCTTGCGATGTCTATATGATAACTAATACGACAAAACGGTCAGTTTGACCCAGTCCCTTTTCACTAACTTACCTGATAACGCATTCATCTACCTTATTACAAACCGCATAACCAAGGACTTCTAGAAAATATCATGCTGCCTTGACACCATTATTTGGGCGGTTGCCGCTCAAAAATCCAACAAACCCTGGTAAAAGTTCAATACTTCCTGCTTAAATGTAATTTTAAATTTCTGACTATCGCTTGTTTCAGTCTTCAGAAGCTAAGCTACATTCCCCCAAATATCGTAAGGTCCATGTATTGTTCATCCACAAAGCTCGTAACATTTCAGATTCTTTTTTTTTTTTTTTCTTTCGCTAATAGGAAACTCCAACTTCAATTTTATAGGCCATCGGTTAAACAGATTGAAAGATTCATTGATTACCGCTGACAAAAGAAATAGCTTTCTGTTCTTTTCTAAATACATTTACATAACTGTAGCTTTGGACAATGCGTCATAGTCTTCTATTCTAAGAGAAGCTTGTGCTAAATACATAAACACAACTTACTATCAAATGGGTCAGATCTATTCATCGTTCACTATCAAGACCAGAAAGGATGTGTTTTTCTCTAAATCGAGAGTTGGAACAGACCTCGGCCAAATCATACTGCAAAATGGAAATTTATCTGAAAAATGGAAAAGCCAAGAACATCTTACCTTGAGCAAACGTGATAGTGTAGTTCTTAAGGGCAGAGTAACTACAATCTCTCGAGAAAGGTCTTCGAACATTTGATGCTGCCCATAACAAATCAGTGCACTTAGACAGGGAGTTCATATTCTCAACCGAAATCATTAAACAAACTACCAGAACGATCCTTAAGCTCACCCTCTTTCAGCTGTTAATATTGAATGAATCTCTGCCTCTTGTAAGACTGCGAAAAGAATATCTAGTAGCGTGACCTCATAAAGTTTGAATCTTTAAAACTGCAGAACACTCCACTCACTCAAAATTTTAAAATATATTTTCTTTCTATTGGACCACAAATTGAACTAGGAAGCTAGTTAACCTTTACGATTTCAACATATGCTACTCATTTTCAACCAGGCCATGCATTTTATCATCGAACAGTGTGTTGAATATCGATCGCCACTGCACCTGCTGTTCATCGATTTTGAGAAGGTTCGATAGTGTCAACAGGGAGTTTATTTGGCGTGCCTTACGCAGGAGAGGTATTCCCGATAAACTAATTGCTATTATCAAAGCTACATATGAAGGCTCCAAATGTCACGTTCTGCACAGGGGAAGGTTGTCTGAGGAATTTGAGATCCAAAGTGGGGTAAGACAAAGCTGTATCCTTTCACCAATATTATTCCTATTGGTGATTAGCGATGTGCTTCATGCAGCTTTGTCGACGGGAAACGGAGGAATTCGATGGACTCTTACATCTCAACTGAAACATCTTGACTACGCAGACGATGTATGCTTACTCTCCCACAGAATTATGGACCTCCACAAAATGACAGCAGATGTGGAGACGGAGGCAGGCGTCGTCGGGCTGAAAATTAATACGCCAAAAACTAAAATTATCAGCCTTGGAACAAACTCATCGGCTCAAATATGCATTGCTGGACAACCGGTAGAGAGGGTAGACGATTTCCAGTATCTTGGGAGTATTGTCTCGACCGATGGTGGAACCGAACTGGATATAGCCAACAGGATCGCCAAAGCAAAGTCCGCGTTCGGGATGTTGTCCAAAATATGGCGAAGCAATGCAATCAGTTTGAGCACCAAAATAAGACTGTTCCGCTCCAACGTTGAATCCGTGCTGCTATATGGTTGCAGCACGTGGAGAGTGACCACTACTATCACCAGAAAGCTGCAAACGTTCGTTAATAGGTGTCTGCGCAATATCTTAAGGATTTTCTGGCCCAATCGTATCTCTAACGAACACCTTTACGAGAGAACGGGTCAGAAACCAATAGGCACAACTATCCAACGGCGGAAATGGCAGTGGGTTGGTCACACGTTCCGAAAGGGTGACAGCTCCATAGCGAACCTATGCAATGGAACCCTCTAACTCAGGATGGCAGAAGACGCGGCGGTCCGAGGAGAACATGGCGCAGAACAGTCGAGAAGGAGGCACGGCAGTTATGGAAAAGTTGGGGAGAACTCAGACACATTACCAGAAACCGTACACGATGGCGCGTAGCCGTAGTAGATGCCCTTGGACCCACAAGGGGATACAGGACATAAGTAAGTAAGTGAGGCCATGCCATAAGTCCTTCATACAGCATCAGCCCTTCTTAACCTTAGCCAGTCGACAGTAGCTGTACAGTACCGCCTAAATATTTAGCTTCATTCATCTTTACAAAAAACACTTCTCAAAAAACAATCTAGTCTAATAATCATCTAATGTAAATATTTTTTTTTATTTTTTATTCTTATCCACACCCTGTCTTAAGATAAATCGTAAAAATTCATAAATATCTTTGAATATAAAATTCCGATTAAGTTAAAAAAAAATTAAAAAAGAGTTCAAATCAACATAATCTCTAACATGGATGACAACGAAAGGGTATGTTTATAGTTGTTTTATGTTTAGAGATCTAAATATGTACGCGTGTTTAAAAATATCTTTGTATGTATCAAGTTGAACGTAAGTTTGAACGAAGTGTGGCGATCATGTCGCAAAATTCAAGCCGCGGTATTTAAGCATGGTTTTAACATAAATGCCGAACTAGGTCGATATGACCCAAAGTGCAACGGTCTAATACCTGGTAAGTTTTGAAAATGTCAAAATCTAGGATACTTTTCATTCAGTTTATTTTATTTTTTTTGTCTGTTTCAAAATAAAGAATCAAAATTTGGCAATGTTTTGGGCAAATATAAGAAAATTATTGGCTTGTCCGATTTTGAGATTCGTGAAGTTACGGACTATTTTCGCATTCGAGATGGAAGAATCGCCTACAAGCAATTCTGTAAAGTTATATGTGAGGATGGTATGTTAATTATAAAAAATCATAGTTATTATAATACATAACTTAACAGTAAGCTTTCTTTGAATAAATATATCAGGCCAGGATCATAGCAACAATAAGGATATAGTTCATGGCCTTGAATGGAACGATCCAATGCACGTGAATCCAATAACCGATAGCGAAAAGCGCCAACTATGCATTCTCCTAATGAAAGTTGCTAGAACTAGTGCAATACCATTATTGCCATATTTTCAAGATTATGAAATGGTTAGTTCGAATAAGTTTGTTTCAAGAATACAGTATGCAGACCTACTAAAAGCAGAGAATAACTTTGCTGTGGACTTGAAGCTTAAAGCATTATCTTCCGAAAACCTGGTTTTTAAATTATTACTCTATAACTATATTTTTCTTCAAATCTACCATATAAAGAATTCCAACCTTCCCATCAACAAAATCGTTAAACCCACTTTGCTGATTACTACGAAACTGCGGACAGTTGCAGAGGCAAATTCAAATTTCCTTTAAAAGTTCACTTATAGCATACATCTCCAACCATTGGAGCTACACCCGGTTACTCCCGAATTGCAACGATTCCACTTCGGCTGCGGATTGTCAACGCCTTCCCCGTACACCCATCAACCGAAAATTCTGAACTTTCTCTACACTTTATCCAGTAATGCTTATTTGCAGGATCAATACATCCTTCATTAGACAGTAAAGATGCGCGTGACCACTTGTACTCTATTTTTATTCAAGTTAATGGAAGTTTCAGGCTCTCCCGCTTATAATTTCCAATGATCTGGCTTCGATCTATAAGGCAGTCATCCGCCCAAGGCTTTAATATAACGCCCACTTCTAGTCTGGTGCACCCAAGACCGTTCTGCACATTCTAGCTAGGGTACAGAATCACACGATAAAACTTATAGGTGGTAGAGACATTGTGAACTCCATTTTTTCACTTGAACATCGTTAAAGTATCTCGTGTCTTTCCCTATTTCATCGCCTTTTCTTATAGAGAATGCATCAGCGAAATAGTCACTTTCATTCCTCCCCTTCAAGATTTCACCCGCAATACGCGTTATGCTCCGAATGCACATCAGTTCACCCTTAAGCCCAACTTCCGACGTACTGTCAAATATAAGGATTCGTTTAGTAACACGAATGTGGAATGATCTACCAGATCCTGTATTTCCTAATCATTACAATCTTCAAACATTTAAAGCCAACGCAAACCGGCTTCTTCTCTGTTCCTCTCCCCCTTCTTCTCATCTTCCCGTACCTGACCATCTGTATAAGTGTTTTAGTAATCTCTTCGGCACGCGCCAATTATAAAAAAAAGAGAATACTTACCTTATTTTCATTTTTCTTAGTAATGTTTCTCTTTTCATTCCATCCAGTATTCTTAACTCTTCTTTTGTTAAGCTGTGGAACCATCCTGGAGACAGCTCAGGATGTTGCGATTTTCTGTGCTGTCTTGTGGGTATACTTATTGCCTCGACACTCGAACGTGGTCTGGTATCCAAAGCGCGCGCTTGTATAGTATCTTTGTTAGGGTTCTAGACAATTGAGCTGAACTCTACTAAATAAGAAACATCATACTCATGGAATTTCTACATGTATGGAGCCTATATGTACCCGTATGTTCTGTTTCCAGCAACCAAGTGATTTGTGAGGACATACAGCAAATCTTTCCTTAAACCAGTTACTTCGTTTACTTCACCTGCATATGTACAAAAGGTTCTGCGAGGCTGTCTGCATTCTTGGAACTTTATCAGAGACCTATTAATATATACACGCATAATCTTACTTACTTTCAAATAGGTAGCCAGAAACGTTGGCACAGTGACTGTAGCTCACTTTTCAAGAGTTTTGCATTTCATGAAACTCCGACTGTCTGAAAAGGATTTTCTACTACTCTTAAAACGTTATATGAAGGATTCTTATACCGTTAATTACGTAGCATTTGTAGCGCATGTGGACGCAATAATAAACTATATGAAGGAACATGGATTACTGGATATTACCAATGTGAATCAACCCTTAAATTTATTTATAGCATTATTTAAAAATGTATATTACAGGACTTAGTTAATTTCCCTGGAAAACTTATCGATCTAGAATTCCCTGAATTACCGTTTCCCAACACCGAAGGCATAAATAAACATGGACAAACTTTTGAGCTACGGGAAAAACCCGATGCCGTTTGCAATGCAATATTTCGAATTCAACGTTATGTTCATCAGAATCGTATTCGTTTAACAGAATTCATGGAAACATTCGATCTTCTTCATTGCGGAAGTATTACGAAAAATCAGTTCCTTCGTGCATTGGACAATGTCGGCATATCTGGTGTTAGTCGTTTAAAATTAAGTCAGAGAGAAATTGAATTGATTTGTGCAAGATACGCTGACCACGTCGATCGGGATCGCATTAGGTGGAAGATATTTGTCGATGAAATTGATAGAGGTAAGGTCTTTTATTTTTATTTTTAAAAAGGGGGTAATATATTTGCTTCAGTTTTTACGGAGAAACATCTTGACAAACAGCCAAAGCTGCCTGTAGAGTCACCTCTTAAATATATAAAAACTTTACCTAAACCTGGACAAAAAAGTTGGCAAGAGCAAGATGAATCCGTTCGTGATCTCTGTGAGGAAGCTCTCGTAAGGATACAAAAAAGAATTAACACAAGGCGAATATATTTGCACCCATTTTTCAAAAATTTCGATAAGTGAGTGGGGTTATATTTGTATAATTAGAATTAAAAAAAAAAATGCACCAATTTAGGTTGAATAAGGGCCATGTACTGCCGAAGCAAGCTTTCCAAGCTTTGCTTAGCAATAGCATTTTAGTATCTGAAGACGAATTTGCGGCGCTGTCCAATCGTTATTGCAACGATATGGGCTTTAACTACATGCGGTTTCTTGAGGATGCAGATCCAGCCGAATATGCTATTCCTAAGGTTTTTGTCATTAGTTCAATCAGATGGCTCTCTTGTACGATATGACCAATAAGTTAATACATCCTTCCAGCTTAAAGAACCTGCCCCGCTTAAAGAAGCTCACCAACCTCCCGAACCTTGTCTCAAGAAGAGCCAAAAAACCGAACAAGACGTTATCAACGCGCTGGCAAAAGCCAAGAAGCAAACCACCGTCAATAATGTTAAACTTATTGATTTCTTTGCAGACTACGATCATCATCGAGAAAATCAAATTCTCGAGGTGGACTTCCGACGTGGTTTGGACAATGCTAATGTAAAACTTACAGTTGCCGAAGTGGATATAATCTGTGAGATGTACGTATACCTGACATCCGTAGATCTCATCTAAACTTTTAACTTATCACTAATTGTTCTTAGATTCCGTTCTCATTATCGTGGATGTACAATTCGATATCGTGATTTCTGTAATGCTCTTGATGAGATTTTCATTCAGGGACAATCAGCGGATGATAAGTTGTCGACGCCTATTAAGCACTTCCCTTGTGTGGATTGTGTTCAATGCTTCCTCAACTTTGAGGAGCGAACAATAGCTTCAAAGGCTCTACAAAAACTAGCAAGGAAACCAGACCAGATTTCAAATCTACAATCGTTGTTTAAAGATTTCGATAAATCGAATTGTGGTACTGTCACACATAATCAGTTCCTTCGTGCATTGACTGTCCGAGATATGCACAATATGATCAGTAGTCGTGAATTTGAAATTGTTTGTAAATGCTTTGGATATGAAAGAGGTAAGGTCGTTGGATATAGTTTTACTAGCCGTTTTATTCTAATAATAAACCTATTTCAAAGGACTACACATAGAGTTTGACTATAGAGCGTTCCTTGATGTCCTGAATATTCTCTATGAAACTGGACAAGTAAAACGAAATTTTTAATAGTTTTGTATGTTGTATTGTAGTATGATTTTCGATACAAATCTTCAATAAATAAATGTCTAAAAATTGGCAATCTAACCAAATTGCGTTTTTACTTACAGTTGAAGCCACATATAGTGGACCAACTAAAAGAGTAATATTCTACTCCCTGATAGATTAACGGAGTAAATTTTTTGTTCAGTATCGTGGCTCAATAGACGTGTTTTATCGGTAAATGTATTTATGTACATATGTATCTACAAATTCACAAAAATAAATTGTCAATGGTGAAATGCAGAATTTGACTTTACTAGCTAGCAGTGACTAACGATGCCTTAACTTATAACAAATAAATTACATACTACTTTCAGTTATTCGTGGGTAAAAAAACAAACTTAATTCAAAGGTAAAATTTCGTCAAAATCCATTAAGTATTATTCCCTTAAAACTCCACCTTATCCATTTTCGTACTTTTCTTACACAAAATAAGTCTCCAGGAAGTGCGTTTAAACCAGAGTATATGTATCCATATAGAGAGTATAATATCATGTCAGAGCGAACGGCGAAAGCATAAGTGTTGTTTTTGAAATCTATATATTGTACATAAAACTAAGTGCCAAAATGCGTATGTGTCCTTCTACCGCCCGTAATTTTCAACCAATTTAGTTGGTTTTTTTTTTATGTAGATAATTATGGTACAAAGGTGATAGGCAAAAAAAAATTACAAGAACATTGAAAAAAAACTTAGACATTTTTGTGTACCTGGCGAAGCGAGCGGAGTTTAAACTAGTTTATAAATATATTTAGAAGCTAGTTTACTGAGTAGCAACTGTGAGCATATAGTGAGTGATTCTGAAGAAGAAATACTTTTTTTATCTTCAAGTGCTACAAAATATTATTTTGCTGAAAGCCCCCGGAAAAAGGGCGAATTTTCAGGGGATCTGCATTGCGATTGATCTGGAAACTACTGACTGCTCAAAACTTGGCTTGGGCCAATAGCGCAACAATGAAGTTCCTGATGAAATGCTTGCTTTACCTCCTAGTGGTAAGGCACTCAAAACCAACAAGGCGGTAGGACTTGACGGTATTCCAGCAGAGCTCTTACGAGCAGCATCGGCTGAGCTTCTGCTTCCATTTATAGAGAGAGCTTGGGAAGCTGAGAGCTTTCCTAACGAGTGGAAAAAGGGAATGATCGTCAAGCTTCCTAAGAAAGGAAATTTAATGGAGTGCGGAAACTGGAGGGGTATCTGCGTGCTGCCTGTTGTAGTTAAGATAATAGCTAAAATCATCCTGGAGCGAATCAAACAACATCTCGAAGACACACTCGATGCCGAACAAGCAGGTTTCCGAACAGTGCATTGAATATCGATAGCCACTTCACATCGTACATCGATTTTAAGAAGGCGTTCGATAGTGTCAACAGGGAGTTTATTTGGCGTGCCTTACGCAGGAGAGGTATTCCCGATAAACTTATTGCTATTATTAAAGCTACATAGGAAGGCTCCAAATGTCACGTTCTGCACAGAGGAAAGTTGTCCGACGAATTTGAGATCCAAAGTGGGGTAAGACAAGGCTGTATCTTTTCACCAATACTATTCCTATTGGGGGTTAGCGATGTGCTTCGTGCAGCGGGAAACGGAGAAATTCGATGGACTCTTACTTCTCAACTGAAACATCTTGACTACGCTGACGATGTATGCTTACTCTCCCACAGAAGTATGGACCTCCATCAAATGACAGCAGATGTGGAGAGGGAGGCAGGCGTCGTTGGGCTGAATATTAATACGACAAAAACTAAAATTATCAGCCTTGTAACAAACTCATCGGCTCAAATATGCATTGCTGGACAACCGGTAGGGAGAGTAGAGGATTTCCAGTATCTTGAGAGTATTATCTCGACCGATGGTGGAACCGAACTGAATATAGCCAACAGGAACGCCAAAGCGAAGTCAGCGTTCGGGATGTTGTCCAAAATATGGCGAAGCAATGCAATCAGTTTGTGCTGTTATATGGATGCAGCACGTGGAGAGTGACCACTACTATCACCAGAAAGCTGCAAACGTTCCTTAATAGATGCCTGCGCAATATCTTAAGGATTTTCTGATTTTCTGTTCAAACTTTTTTAATGTTAACAGTTTTGTATAGCCAGTACACTTGAACAAACACAGATGGCGCACGTTTCTATGGCGGATATCTATGATGGAGGATATTTTATTTCGGTACCGCACTGAAACAAGGGAGCTGTAAATGTAGGAACACATTTTTTTGCAGACATAGTATGAAAGTGACATTTCACTAGCAGTCCATATGTAATACGTCAATGCGCAATACAATACTGATTTACTACATTTATGAATTCTCTGCTCAGTAATGATGCCAATTCGTGAAATTTTAAACTCTCTGCTTAGCACATCTTGCGCAATATTGCATTTATGAATGGGCCCGTAGTCATGCCGATTAATTGCGTAACAATTTATACAAGACGATACTCGTACATTAACGTTGCCAACTTTTGCACCAGTTATAACCTGATTTCATATACGTATCATATACGGCAGCAATACAAACAGCTTGTATTCATTGTAGAACTACTGCTATTACAATTTTCAGTGTTTACTCATCCCAATATCCTTATTCGATCATTCAGTCTCAAATGTTACTCTCACTCGATCACTGATGCTGTAAATCAGTCCCTGTTTTTTCGCACTCGATGTATTTTCAATGGTTTTAAGAAGACCATACATTTCACTTCTCTATTTTATGCTAGACATTCCCCAAAATATTGATAATCAGGGCTATCGTGATTATCGTGGTACAATCTGGACAAAGAAAAAGGCGAGGCTTTTGTTTTCGTAATGAAAAATTACCTCTCTCACACCATTAACGGAGCTGAGGATGAAGAGTGCAGAGCACAAAATATGTGGGATTCCCTACAGCAAACTTGCTTAAAGAAGGCCAAATCACTCCTAGGAGCTTCAAAAGGCCAACATCAACACGCTAAAGAAACATGGTGGTGGAGTGATGAAGCTAAGAAGGTGATAAATGAGAAGAAAGCGGCTTTCAAAGCTTGGGCAAAGTGCCCATCTAATAATAGTAACGAAAAAGCTCGCCTCGAAATGGAATACAGATGTTGCAAAAAAAGCGAAGAAGAGGTGTGCCCAGCTTCAAGCAGAGAGTACGGAGGGCCTGTATAGGGAGCTGGAGAAAATATATTCCCCGGTTGTTGATGCAAACCAGGCTATCCAGGAGCTGCGAAAACACAATATGAACAAGAGCGCAACCATCTTCAAAATAGCCGCCCAAAGAAGGAAGAATGCTCAAGAGATTCGTTCGCCAAAGTTCATTAACAATGTTCATAGCCAGCTTCTTATGGATGACGACAAAATTCTGCAGAGGTAGCGGCAGTATTGTAAAGAACTTTTGAATGAACAGTTTCCCCGGCTATACTTTCCAAGAGCCACCTCAACTCTGAAGAAATACCCGACATTACAGTCGAAGAAGTTAGTGAGGCGGTCAAATACTCGAAAAAACGAAAAGCGGTTGGGCCAGACGAGATGCCCTCTGAATTCTGGAAAAAGATGGGAGACGTCGGGTTCAGATGGCTCAGGATTCTCATCTCCAAATTTGTGAGAGGTGATCAAATGCCGAATCAATGGAGGGAAAGTTACCTTCTCCCTGTATACAAAGGGAAGGGTGATACGCGAAACTGTGATAACTACCGTTCGATCAAGCTGATGTCACACACCATGAAGATCGTTAAGCGGGTATTAGGGGGCCGACTGCGAAAAGTAATACGGCTATCTGATGATCAGTGCGGGTTTGTCTTCGGTAAATCAACGACAGATGTAATCCAAAGTATAAGGATCATAATGGGAAAACATCGCGATTCCTTAAAGGATTTGCATATTGTATTTGTTGGCTTTGAAAGGCATTCGACAGACAACCACGAGATCTGATATGGGTAGCGTTAAGACATCGAGGAGCAAAGACAAGAGTAAGATGCCCCACTGGAGTAACCGAAGAGTTCCCAATCAAACTCGGGATGCACCTTTGCTCTTTATTACAGTCCTTGATTATCCGCTTGAAGGTAAAGTGGTGGACCCCAAGGTACATAAGTTATTCTTTGCTGACGATGAAGCCATCATAAGTGAGGATACTACATCCCTGCAACGAGCATGTGTGGGTGGACGCTCTGGAGGGAAATGGGTACTTGTGCTGCCCGTTCTCTGATCCACTCAGGCCTATTCCAGACATTTATTTGAATGAAACAGGGCTTCCCAAGTGCGAAAAGTTTAAATATCTGGGATCTATGATCAATAGCAAAGCAACCTATGATGACGACATCAATCATCGCGTAAGCGTAGGGTGAATGAAGTGGTGAGAAAATTCCGCTATCTTCTGTGACAGAAAAATGCCACCTAAGTTGGAAGGAAGGCTCTACACCGCAGTTGTGCGTCCAGTGCTCACATACGGTTTACAATGTTGGACGATGTACAAAAAATATAAGAGCAAATTAACGGCAGCTGAGATGAAGATGCTTCGCATGACAGCAGGAGTAACAAAGCTTGATCGAATAAGAAGTTAGAAGATCCGTGAAAGCTTTCACGTCAAAGAATTCATCGTACAAAGGATAGAGCGCGACCGGCTTACCAGCTGAGCCGGTTCAAAGAAGAGATCATGTGAACCCTGTTAATAAGGCAATATCAATGCACGTTCCAAAGACATCGCGATGTAGGAAAGACAGGCATATAAACGCCTGGATCAGACAAATGCCACGACATCGGCATTTCATTGGGCTCAGTAACCGAGTGATCCAAAATCGGGAGGCCTGCCGATATTTTCTGACGTCAAATAGACGAACCCACAGGCGGATCAGTAGAAATGCGGTGAAATGTGAGGGTTATGATCCCTTATTTTCGGATCATAACCTCACTGAAAAAGGAAGAAGAAGATACTGGAGGAGGTTATTTCAAGGAATACAAAATTTCCTATTTGGAAGAAGCCATAATTGAGATACATACGAGTATGTTGCATGAGTGAATCAGTGAAGTGTTTACCGAATAAAATAGGTCACGATGGATGATCCGATGATCGAGGGGCCACTTAACATCTTCTGGTAGTGAAATAAAACGGTATTGAACCTTCCAAAGATCCATACCAACTGAAAGTGCACATAACAAGGAGTGTATACCAACCATTATAAAAGTATATTCTCGTCCAGGGGTGGAGCTACAGTCGTTGCAATAACGTCACGACTCCTTGGCTCACCCTGTACTTGCAGCGCCTGTGATAGCTTCAAAGGGTTGGACTTGCCTATTTAACTTCTTGTTATGAATCTTTGTTCAATTTTAACTCATCGGTCTTACTCCCCGGCTAGCAATGTAAATCTATGTTATGCATTTTTTTATTTTTGAGTTAATCCACACAATTTTTTTCTTTAGAGCAGATAAATTAAAATATTCTAAATATAAGGTGATTATAACCAAAAATCCGCGAATGACAACTGGCAAGACATTCGAACATAATTTCGAAAACCATTTTCATATTCGGCGGTAATTAAATTCCAATGAAAATTTACAAAGGAGGAATAATTTCGAAGGAGCTAAAAGATTCTGTGGAACTTTTTTTCCCTCGGAATTGCCGATAACCCTGAATATAAAATACTAAAATTCATTTATTGAGGTATATATTATAAATTAATATTATGGATTTATACCCCTATTATGGAACACAACTTCAGTTGTAGTTTGGTTGTAAATACAGAATTAGTCACCCCTATTCTTCAATTCGTATACGATAGTCGAACACCACCATGGTCGCATTTACACCCCTATTATGGCTAGCGAATCGAACGTTCGACTCAAGTCGAACCTCCCGGCGAATTACTTCTGTCGTTTTATACACTTCACAAATGACATTTAATTGTTTTTTTCCCTTGTCAGCACTTATTCTTTATTCGAATGAAAATGTTTGATTACAGCAATACCACGACAAAAGTAATTCGCTGATAGTTCGACTTGAGTCGAACGTTCTATTCGCTAACCAAATAGGGGTGTTAGTTATTACAAAGTCGTACTTTACGAACATACTCGTACGTAATTTTTGACAGGAGTCGTATGCATCGCAACGCATACGAGTGTCGTATTTTTCCGCTATTACGATGCATTCAATTGGTCATTTGATGGTCGTATTTGTTTCGTACTTTACTCGCCCTCAAAGTTGGCTACGACTCGGCTCAAAGTGAAGGGAAATGGAAAATAAACATATGTAAGACATGTATTTTCACTAGAAATATCTAAATTTGTACTTCTGTGTGCTTTCATTGTATGAAAGTCACGAATCGTAGCCAATTTGAAAGGCTGGTTTCTGCTATGCCAACAACATGCGGTGTTCCCAAGCGGTCCCCCATCTAAGTACTAACCGCGACGGACGCTGCTTGATTTCGGTTGTAGGACGAGAACTGATACTCAGCATGTTATGGTCGTTGGCGTAGGTACACAACAAATTCATCCGAATTGCTACCAAATTCTCAACCATGCTACCATCTCTCAAATTTCTTAATCGAAAAAGAGGTTATCAAGTTGATATTTTTGATTTATTTTGTTCCCCAAAAACTTTACTTTGTTTTAAAATACACCGCCAAACCTATACGTTTACATTTTCGTTTCATTCTCTCTGATAGTTTGACATTTGCATAGCTGCGATGATACGCGTTGGTTTTTTTGAGTAGTCGTATACATCGCATACGAATCGAGGAATAGGAATTTAATTTTGATACCACTTTAAATACGAAAGAAAATACGACTGGGCATTCGACTTAAGAATTCGGGTGAGTATTATCTATCTCAACTTTGAGACAACCAGTTGTCTGTCATCTGTCAATCCACGAAAACTGCAAATTTTTGGTTGTCTGTGTAGTTGTCTGCACATTTTGGTTGTATTAGGATACACAACTCAATTGTGTTTTGGTTGCGTGAACTGTGAAAACCACACAAACCTCGATTTTGCAGTTGTAGTTGGTTGTTTGGGGGAAAAAGAGGGTAGGTTTTGTTACAAAATAATGGAGAAGTACAAATAAATAAAAATGGAAATGATTTAACAATATTTTTACAGTTAAAAGTTATAAACAAACACTTGCATTTCGATTATTCCCTTCAGAAAAAAAAAATCGAGCAGCAGCCAGTTCCAAGATCGATTGTATTGACGAAGAGCGCGCAGTAGTTCTAAATAAATCCTTTATTTCATTCAAAATATATAAAAATTAGTCATTTGGTCTGAAATAACTAATGAATCTATTAATGAAGGATAGGATGTTTGGTTTGAATCTTTGGGAATTATGATATTTACTTGCTTGGTATTTGGAATGATCGCAAATACTTTTCGGATGCGCGCAACATTAGTAGCGTCTTTCTATTCATCGCCATCATCAAAAAATAGCTCAAAACTGCTTTCCAGTTTTGTATTTTGTTTACAATTAAAAAGATTACCGGGTACTTTTTAATATTCTTTTGCTTACATCGAAATGTCCGTTTTAATTTGCCACTTTCGTATTTCAAGTTGGCTGTATTAGCTCAACTAAAAATGGTTGTGCGCCATAATTCCAAAAATTAGTTCGGTTATATTTAAGTTGAGTTGTGTGAAAGACAACAAACCAAGTTGAGTTGTGTTTCATAATAGGCACAATAATGTACAATAAAATCCAATAATATAACTTGTGCTTAGTCATATTTTAAAAGAAATATAATTAGATCTCTCTATTGCATCATTACGTAGAGTTGACGTTTTGAAGTTCAGCCTTTATTTTCCTATTTAACTTTTGCTCCAATTCTAGTAGTCGCTCAAGATCATAACCAATAATACTGTAGCAACCACACGATTACGAGTTGAAAGATTTGTAGCTTTCACATCCAGCCTTATTGTGAGTTTCACCCAAACAGCATTCCACGTGAAAAAATGCCCTTTCTACTTTTCCCCTATCATGAGTTTCGGGCGAAAATTTGTTCATCTTCGAAAAATTCCTCTTATTGTGAGTTTTTATTTCGCGTGGAATATGATGCTATTTGCATGGAAAATTTTCACTTGATTTTTGTAGGCGAAAGAGAGAACAACAAAGCGGAAAATGTAAGTTGTTTGAAAGCAAAAAAGTGGAAATCAATTATACATGTCACAGCTGATTCGAAGTGAAATTTTGTTCACGTGAAATTCCCAATAGCTAAAAAAAATCCGGACGAACAAAAATTTCCACGTGAAATATTTTTCGGGTGAAACTCACAATAAGGCTGATCATTTTTCATGTGCCACGAGTAAGAACAGAGGTAAAATGTCATAACCAAACCAAAATTACAATTTCCTATTCCGACCTAATATATAATACTCGTGCCATTCTCCGAAGAAAATCAAACAACTCAAGTTCATTTTTGAAATGTTTATCAAAATTAAATTTATTACACTACAAATAATTATAATTAATTTAAAAAAAAGAGATTTGATTTCCATAATCCAAACTGTACTGAAAATAAAAATTAAGACAACAAAATATTTTGTGTTCCACTTTGTAGTTTGTTAAAAAAAAAAAAAAAATTAAGTAATCCCTTAAAATAACTGTTCCTGCTGGGTGTGTTTTTGATGTATGCTTGATGTGTTTTTCTTGTTCTAATCTCCATTACTTATTTATTATTTAATGTAAATATATATAAATTTTCATGTAAATATTAATCATCTCTTTTTTTAGACTAATTTGAAAAAGAAATTACTTGATCTTTTATCTGTTTCATTTAATCAGTCAGTAATTTACAAAGAGTGTAGAGCAGAAAGAAATCTTTTTAATGTAATTAAGGAAAAAAACAAAATTGCTTTCGAATAAAAACAAAAAGGTCACCTTATTCGGATTATACTCTTGCTTCTTTAAAGTTCGATTTGTTTATTGTTTCTTCTCTTTTTCGTTTTGTTTATATTAACTATATACGCTCTGCTCAAAATATCTCCATATATAGTACACTTAAATAAACAACAAAAAAAAACATTTTTTTTTTGTTTTACTTTTTTGTTTTGTTTTGTACATTTTTATATTTTTTATTATGTTTTAAGATATACATACAGATCTATGTATTACTGTTAGAATTAATAACTAAATATCAGAATTTTTTTAAGCAATGTTTGTTGTTATTTTTTTTAAGTTTAAGATAAAGATCGTACAGAATTTGTTTCATGGATTTTTTGTTTTGTGTTTATTACTTTATTAATAATGTGTTTTAATCTATAGAAGGCAAATCACCCTCTAAGGTTTTCTGTTTTTTTTGTTCACTTCCACCTTCTGTAGAAGAATTAACATTTTACAAAAAGAAAAAAAAAAAAAAAAAGAAGTTTATCCCCCCTCATCCTGGTACGGAAAATATGCGTTTCCTATAAATATTACTAGACATATGTTATCATCGTTTTGTTTTTTTTTTTTTTTGCGGAATTATTAATTTTTCTATTGATAAATACCCCGACGATTTGTGGTTTTATGTGTATCTTTCTTCTATAGTAAAGTTTTTCTTGGTGGTTGTTGGCATCTTCCTTTTCTTTCAGATTGTATGTCTATTTCCTTTTGATAATTGTTTTTGTTATTTTTTATTGTTGAATTCTTTTAGTTAAGTCGTTTCCTATTTCATAAACAAATGGAATGGTGAATGGAAGATGAATGAAGCGCAACTGTTGGTTTATGTTATTATTTTTGTTTTTTTTTGTATGAAATGGTGAAATGGTGTATATTATTATTTAAAAAAAGTACGCTGTAAATAAAACAATAATTAACGTTAAATCTATGAAAATATCTTAGGCAAATCAACTTACCACAACAAACTATAAAATACGGCAATATGATTTTTTAACTTTAGTAAGGCTGATGCCTTGGCTGACGACCAGTCCCCCTCTGCTTGCCTGTCTGATAGGAACCTGATAATGATATAAGTAAAAGTTGATACAGAACAATCCGTTTGGAACCTATTTTCTAAGTGATTCTCTAAAACTAAATTAGTTATGAAATTTTGATAAAATTTTGCCTGCATTTTTTACCACATCTTTAGTGAAAGGGAAACAAAAATAATTTCAACTTCTACTACTAAAGTCAATACAACAAGCAGATAAATTAAAAATAATAATAAACTTAATACAAAAAATATTGGTAAAGAAATAGAAAATCATATTTATTAATTCTGCAATGTGGGTTTTTGTTACGCAAAATTGGTAGAGAGGCAAAGTTCCTACTTGCACGAAGTTGATGATCTCAACAATATCATCGTCATAAGACCTGCTGGTGGCACCACACTTTTCTGTAGTGTAGCACGTGCAACTAAATAAAACAGACTCGTTTAGATCTTTAATAACGGCAGTGCAAAGGTAGGGCAATGAAAAAATTTCTCGCTACCCATGACAAAATAGAGAAGGTAGGCCCAATTCAAAAATGCAGTGTTGCGGCAATGTTGCAGCAATATTAAAGCAACAAGTTCAAAAAAGCAACATTTTGGCAGTGTTGCTCAAATCAAGAATTTTTTTTGCAACATCTGCGCAACCAAACGCCAAAGAAGAGCAACCTGCGCAACAATTGTTTTGCTTTTGCTTTCCTTTGTTTTGAGCTCTTGTTTGTTTTTTCCAAGTGAGAAACGGATGAAAGATAAAAGTTCTATTTATATAATGTATGTAAATATTTTTACTACATTCTCCAATTTCTCCTATTGTACATACCATTACAAAACAATCGTTCATAAATGTCAAAATAAATTGCGCAGGACAACAGCAACAGTGCAGTAGCAAGGCAACAGCAACAGAAACCCTGTTCTGTTACCGCAACACTGCACAGTTTTTTGACGTTTTTGAATTCACCCGTAGTCAAGCGGTAGTATATCAAATATACATATGTACATACATACGAGTATGCTTGATGTTTGTCAAGCGTTTGCTAGAGATGTGACCGTAAGAAACGTTATAGTGCTTTCTACGATTCCAACTTTGAACATCATGCCCAGTAGTCTGCTCTAATAACTAATGATTTCCTTCAATTAACTTCTGAAATCCGTCTGCCCATAGACAACACAACAACGGTACACGCTAACGTTCTTTTCATTCTAGTATCGGGATAAATTAGAGAGACCACAATGGCGTTAAACTCAATAATCTGCTCTACTAGTATGTATATATAGGTAGATACTTAAATCAGCGGCAGAAGTCTGAGAGTTAATCACCCTGATTGTCGTTGGCGTTTGTCGCTTTTCGACGATTGTCGTTTTATTCTGCAGATGCAGCACGAATCCATTTTCATAACTTTTTCACTGTGAAAGTGTTGTAATAGTATTTTACACGACAAATAAATTGCTAAGTAATATTTAACGGTCAGCAGGTCGTAGCTATGAATAAAACGACAATCGTCGAAAAGCGACAAACGCCAACGACAATCAGGGTGAATGCCTTCATCAACGAAATTGCGCTTAAATTCGCAATCAAATTGGAGGGGAAACTTTGATGATCGCATCAAAAGCGCTTGTGTAGCCTGTGGAGAAAGGTTCAAGCCTAGGATCGAATCGCCGTAGTCGTGAACTGAAGACACGTCACGTAATTTGTATGTATGTTGTTGCCAGATCTACCAACAACATAATACAAATAACGTAACCAGTCATCCGTTCACGGATACGGCGATTCGATACGCGATACGTGACGAGCTATCCGTTCAAGAAGGACGCGATTCGACCCCTGATGTAGCCCCAAATCAGAGGTCGAATCGCCGTACCCGTGAACGTATGACTGATCAAGTAATTTGTATTGTGTTGTTGGTAGATCTAGCAACTACGCACAAATTACGTGACGGTTCTTCCATTCACGGATACAGCGATTAACCCTACGACTTAGCTGCACGTTAACCGATTTATCGATTATACACAACTCATAATAAAGATGATATCATTATCGCGATCAATGCACTCAAAAAGAAGCGATAGACCTTGAAGTTATTACTGAGGTTCCAGAAAATATGTTGAGCTTTTGCGGCTACTTAGCGAGAGCTTGACAAGCCGAAAGATCTCCCAAAGTGTAAACCGGCAATAATGAAATAAGATCGAGTAGATTTCTAGCTTATACAGATGCGAAAAGGCGGGTGATTTTTTAACGATATTATTAAGTTGCACACCCTGTCCGTACTTTATTTTTCGTGCGATAAAATTAATGTTATTATCAAAGGACACGTTTTTAATGAATGAAAGCAATAGTGTGTTGAAAAATTGGGTACGACATAGTCAGATTCTGATTGTACTATAGGCTAAATCACTGCAGTTGTGAAGCAAACGTGATGCCGCAACAATACGCAATATTTTCATGTTTCCGAATTAAAGCCCGCATCAGATGATTTTCTGATGTGTTTCTTTATTTGGCATTTGCGCATCGGATGTACATATGTGTGTACGAGAATGTACATTCATAATTTTTTGCTTTTTTCAACATTATTCATTTGTGTCACAACTGCGACGATGCTTTCCAGATTTTACCTGTTCTTATAAAAAGGTTTTTCTGCATGCATTCTGTATCTGTTTATGGAATTTTATTTTGTTATTTTCATTCACAATAACTTCCTAGGACAATTTAAATGATTCTTTCTGCATATTCAGGGTTATCGCGAATAAATTTTCCTTCGGAATTTTTCTCCCGAACAAAAGTTAGGTACCTTCAGAAATAGGGATAAAATTCATTGGGGAAAAATTAAATATCGCTTTCGATTGAGGTGAAAATTCTCCTGAATTGTCATTCATGATACCTATTTCTTTTCCGCGGAATTATTTCCTCTTTTTTGAAGATACCTAATTTTTGTTCGTGGGAAAAATTCTGAGGGAAAATTTATTCACGATAACCCTAATTTCATCGGCTTTGTGTCTCTAAACAATATCAGTACCATCTAAGTGCATAGCTCCATTGCTGTACGTTTTTGTTGCATTAAAAAAATGGATCTCTAGAGTTCTTTACACTTATATTTTACTACTGCTATTCGTGAATAAGTATTTAGGACTAATTTTATATATAATGCCAAACTATAAGTATTCCGTCTGGCAATTTGGAACGTGCTACAAGTATTTCGTGTCAAGATCAATCCGCAAACGTAACAATTTTTTAAATAAAAACATTCCTTTTCCACCAATATCACTTCAAAAAACACCCTTTAGCAAAACTAATACAATAAATATGAAATTATTTCTAGTCAAATACATTCCAAATATAAAATATGTCTGAATTTCTCCTAACATAATGGACAGCATGCGAGGGGACTACACTCATTGTGAATAAATTATTCTAAAAAAAAAAAAACTTATTTCGAAAATAATCTAAATCAAATAACATTGAACACCACCCGGCTTTGATCATTTAATTTTTAAAAGAAACTAAATTTTATTTCACTTCGATTCGATTTAATTTAAAGAGAAACTTTAATCCGGATTCGAATGCAAAAATGCGCAATAGGTGGTGCACACATCGGAAAAAATATTACTCTACATATAGATCACTCAGAACAATTCCAAATTATTATTATTTTGTATGATTAAACAAAAAATAGGAACCGACATTATTTTTTATTTTTTTTTTATGGAAAAAGAACAAGTTAAATTGTGTGTAGTACCTTTGGCACCGCCTCGTGGTCCACCAGGTCGACCACCGCCGCTACCGTATCCGCTACCGTAGCCACCGTCATAACCTCCATAGCCATAGTCTGAACATTAAATTTATCACAACATTTTTGTTTTGATTATTTAACATTTTATTCAAAATTACTTTACTTAGATAAGAGAAGGGAAAAAATATTATCAGCATATGAAGAACTATGTAGTAAGTTATTCTATACATGTACGTTTTTAATTTTAACATCGACTTGGGTGGTGGACTTTAGGGCAATAAGTTTTTTTTTTTTTTATGTTTAGTTTGTTTATTTTATTATTTTTTTCTACAGAGAGAGATTGAGAGCGTGAATAGTGGCTAAACGCAGAATATTTCCAATTACAAATTAGTCAAAGTATTATATTTAATTATAGGTGCTTAAAAATATTCACCCTGATTGTCGATGGCGTTTGTCGCTTTTCGACGATTGTAGTTTTATTCTTCAGATGTAGCACGAATCCATTTTCATAACTTTTTCACTGTGAAAGAGTTGTAATAGTATTCTACACGACAAACAAATTGCTTAGTAATGTTAAACGGTCAGCAGATCGCAGCTATGAATAAAACGACAACCGTCAATGACAATCAAGGTGATTAAGTCACGAAAAGTTAATTTTTGAGTTATTATAAATAAAATAACGTCGAAAGAAAAAAAAAAGTTAGTTTTAATAATTGAAATTTTCAAGGATTTGAATTCTAACACTAATTTAAAGGGTTATGATTACTTCCAATGCGAGTACAATATTATAATACTTATGTAAACCTATCACCCTGAGAAATGTATGTCCTATTAGCATATTATTGACAATCAATATATATATATATATTCTCTGCATTTCGATCGATTCAAAACCTTTTTGATTTTTTGTTCAAATAAAGAGTGCTTCCGGATTTTCTAAACATTTATGCCATTTTAAATTATATCGACTCACTGAACTGGACAGATAACGAATTACCGCAAAATAAAATATGTATATTGTACTAAAAAAAAAACCTTATCACTCGTTTACGACCAAAATGGAACAACCATGGAATTTATACGTGGGTTCGGAGATACGATAGAGCACAGGCAGGCCTTTTTGTCAAATATGACATGATGAGAGTAAAAACTCTCAGAGAGCGGAAAATCTAAGCAAAAGTATGCGAATGAAAAGCGAGCCAACTGTCATTAAAAAAAAAAAAAATTATAATGAACAAATTAAACTCATGTGAAAACTAACATATTTAAATTAAGTTAAAAAGAAATGTTTTGGGAGAACACTCACACATCACAGCATTCGCTTCAAGATACTTTGCATCTATTTTTTTTATGTCTATTGACTTTTTGAAATGGAATCAAAACCTTTTTGACTCATTTGACAATCATTTGGCAGTTTTTACGTTCCTGCCGGCAGAAATTCTTCGAGCACATTCAGGCACACAGGCGAAATACTCGTTACTTATCAATTTTTCTCTTTATTTGTGATGTTCGCTCAGTACGCGAATACACTTCGAGCACTTTAGAGCACCTTAAAGCGCTTTAGATTGTGTATGCGAATGGACCTATTATCAGCGTTATCGCGAATAACACCCCTATTATGGTTAGCGAATCGAACGTTTGACTCAAGTCGAACCTCCCGGCGAATTACTTCTGTCGCTTTATACACTTCACAGATGACATTTAATTGTTTCTTCCTTTGTCAGCACTTATTTTTTAATCTAATGAAAATGTTTGCTAACAGCAATACCACAGCAGAAGCAATTTGCTGACAGTTCGACTTGAGTCGAACGTTCGATTCGCTAACCATAATAGGGGTGTAAATTTTCCGTCGGAATTTTTCCCCCGAACAAAAATTAGGTATCTTCAAAAATAGGGAACAAATTTATCGGGGAAAAATGAATTATCGCGATTGCGTTGAAAATGCTCCTGAATTGCAATTCATGGTACCTATTTATTTTCCGCGGATTTGTTTCCTCTATTTTTAAGGTACCTAATTTTTGGGAAAATTCCCAAAATATTCCGTGGGAAAATTCATTCACGATAACCCTGTATATGTATCAAGTTTGAGCCACGACGGAATTTATGCACGAAATAGTTATTTTAGTTTTTTATCTTTTCAAAAATGCTCCTCGCTAACTAGCAGTTTTAGACGTCTCGTACATATGTATATACTACATATATTATACTATATACATACATGCATACATTACGTATGTATGTATCCCAATTTTTTGTTAAACCGATGCTATACCTCATGCTACCCTTTTATTATTACTCATTGTAACTTTAAAGTTAAGGGTAGGTTTTTTAGTTTAGGTAATACAAAAGTTAGGTTCTGCATGAAATATGGTTTTTGAGAAGCATTTTGAACACTGAGAAAGTTGTCAAATTAACAAAATGGAGAAGAAAAGTAAATTGCGTTAATAAAGATACAAACTAAAAAAAAAAAATTTTGAATTAAAATTAGATCCGTAATCAATGCGCGTAAAACACGTACAGACGGTGACTCGTTAAAATTGCCTAACAGCTGAAAAATTGCACATAAAACTTATTAAAAACTGTATATAAATTGAAGCATACTTTACACACATACATAGATACGTATTTCAATTTAAAAATGTACTTTTGTCAACGTTGAAACTATATGTACTCGTACATACATCCGTGTGAGGTAATTGAAGTGTTTAAAATGGATGTTTATGTGGGTGCTGTTAGATACGATTCATTACCGATAATTCTGCAAAAAACATATTCTAAAACAACACAAGCCTAATATTTTTGATATCCTTAAAACATATGTAGCTCACCTTTACCGCACACATATAACTAAAATACCGACGAGACTTTGTGATACTGTTATTATTCTTTCATATTATGTATTACTATTCGTGAGTCGAATTAAATTTCCGGCGAATACAAATTTTCAGTGAAGCATGATGCGAACGAACAAAAAAAAAAAAAAAAAACAATTTCACAGAACTTACTTTGACATGCCATTTTCTCTAGTTCACCGCGATAAATACAACGCTGCAAGTCCGTTAAATACTTTACTTAATGCACAACGTTCGACTCGTGAATAACGTCCTCAATTGTTGGCACTTAAACCGATTAGCCCTTTAAGCTATATGCCTGCATTATAACATTCACCTTGATTACCGTTGGCGTTTTTCACTTTTCGATGTTGTCCATTTCCATAACTTTTTCAATGTGAAAGATTTGTAATAGTATTTTACACGACAAAAAATTGCTTAGTAACGTTTTACGGGCAGCACATCATAGCTATGAATAAAAAGAATCGTCGAAGAGTGAAAAACGCTTACGATAATCGGGGTGATTATAAATCTAGAATTGGCTTACCTTCATTTTTAATTCACTTTTTCCTTATTCCCGATGTCGTTTGCCAAAAACGAAACACCGACAAAGAGGATTAATTTATATACGTAGACTCCGCAATAAATTCTGGAAATAACATTAGTGCGGAGATCAAAAGGAGAATCACTCTTGCAAACCGTTTCTATCGACTAAAACGACACCCTACCAAGAACATATAGAATCCTCATCATTGCTGTGGCTTGCTGTCTATATGGTAGTTCAAACAGAACAGTTTTCGAATATACTGGAGAGGAACCACGCAGGGAATTTTACGACGGCATGAACATGTAAAAGGGGACATCGACAACAAGCCGGGTAAGAATAGAGCTAATTAAAGGGGCTTACTAGTTAAGATCCTGGTCGTGGACAATCAAAACAATTATGAAACATAAGTGGTTTAACATAACTTGCGAACAAGAGTAGACGAAACTGTAAAATTGTGTGTGCTGCTATTAAAACTATGGACGCTATTAGTTGATAGAAAACTATCAGCATACCAATTACAAATATAAAATGTACCGGGCAAGCTTTAATACTACAAGGCTATCGGCCCCTTCATACATCGTGTGTAGCCGCGGTGTCCACAATCCATTTGCCTACAAAAATGTTCTTAAAATTTTACTGTATCACTACATATGATGGCTTCGAAACAATTGGTCGAGGCACGGCTACAATAACAGCGAGCGCTTCCGGGTTACAGAAAAAAAAAAAAATAGAACGGAAAACGGACATCCGAACTAGTTACTCTCCCTATCTAATAACGTCGGTGGAATGACATACGAGTACATATATTATGAGAAAATGTTTGCCTTTATCGAACATTTTTTTTTTTAGATGAGCATCAGTAAACTACCTTGGATCATATGTGACCGTCAAACGATACGCTCATTGTAAATCAGAGAAAAGTATGCTCAGCTTAACATTCAGAGTAGATAAAACCGAAAAACATTACATATATAAATTGACTAACAATTAAACACGAGTTTAAGTCTGCGTGAGCCTAAAAAAAATCAATCTCTCTCCCTAACGATCGAATAAAAATAATCTAATATGTATTACGAAAAAAAAAAAAAAAAAAGTATAAAGGCAATATAAAGCAGAAAAAAAGGCCGAAACTAAAAAACACAGAAAAATAAATAAAAGCAGCAATATTTACACACTGCAAGTACTAAGTCACGTCGATAACCATTCTCTACTCGAATACTACAAAAGCGAATGACTAACTCTCCTCCATCGTTGGAAAACAGGGTAAATAAAAAATATATGAGAAACACATTGTTGTTTTGATTCTTTTATTTGCCTTTTCTTTGTTTTCTTCTTTTAGATAAAGAACATAACCATTGGTATAATTTTTTTTTATATATATATATATAATTTTCTGTTTTTAGCTTTCATTACTTTGTCGTTCCATTTAACTTTCTTTCGTTTTTTATTATTTCTTTTTACTAACCAAAAGCAAATTCATTTAAAAATTGTGTTTTATTTTTGCTTGTCTACCATTATCGTTATATATATTTGATGAATTTATTTTTTTATAAATTGTTTTTAGTAATTTTTGTTTACAAAAGAAATATAGAAATAATTCTCATGTTTCACAATGCATTTCCACATATATTGAAATTTTTTATTTACCTTATTTTCCACAACTTTTGCGTTGGCAATTTAATACTTGTAATGTCTCACCTCACCTCTCGCGGAAGGTAGAATAATAGTTTTTAATTTAATGATTTATTGAAATTACTATGTACTACTGATTATTTTGGAGTAAAAAAAAAAAAGCCCAAGTGTAACTAAATTTTCAACTTTTTCGCTCTTCTTATTTTTTTTTTTTTTTTTTTTTAACGAAAAATAATCAACGGAAAGAGATCTTTGAATTTCTCTCTTGGTTTGAATGTATCTTTGAGAATTGAGAATAAACAACATCCGAATAAAAATTTTGCTTGCAAAACCAAATTAAAGTAGAAATATATAAAATACAAAAAAAAAAAAGAAAAAAATATATCCAGAGTGAGGCGAAACATTAGAAAACTCGGTATCACAAAACAAAAAAATTATATTACATATATTCAAATTAAAAAAAAATATATATATATGTATAATTACCGTTGCTATGTTAATATTTATAATAAAAAAAAATTATGTAATAGAATATATGGGAAAAACTTTGAAAATACGTATGTAATTAAAAAAAAAAAAAGTTTTAAAGGAAATATTAACATTGAGAAACATGCAGCAAAAAAATGTTTTTTTGTTCACTTTATATAATAAGACTACTTGTTTTAATAATAATTGTATTACGTGTATGTGAGCTACGAAAAGTTTAAAAAAAATCTTTGACGAAGTGTGTTTTTATAATAATTGTATGTAACTGCGAATAAAAAGTTTAAAATTTATCAATGTAATGAGAAATCTCTTGGCGCTCCCATAAAGGAGGCTCTGGAGCAAACACCATACCAGCGAAAGGGATGAATTGAAAAATGTATTTCCTTTCCTCTCTCAAAACATATGGTGTATACAATTTTTGAAAAATTTAAAATTAATTTTTTTTTCTGGAAAAATTTTAACAAATGCGTGCAAATAAAAGAAGTAACCAGCGGAGCACTGGGGATTTTTGTCTTCTCTTTTACGACAAGGTGTGAAAACTGTGCAAAAGCAGCAGCAACCCTAGTCTCTATTCCTTATACTATATAAAAATAGTATGTTTAAAATAAAAATATATATATATAAATATAAATATTGCATACGAAAATATATGCATATAGCTCTATATTATATCATATATAGTAGTGTATATATAATAAGCTCTTCTGTGGGCTTGACTAAATACAGTCAGTTTTTTTTTTTTTTTTTAATACACATACATACATACATGATGTGTTGTTAGGTTTTTCTCCTTTTTAATTTCTGTTTTTGTTTTCTTTTTTTATATATAATAAAAAGGCACAAGTTGACTTATGAAAAAGTTAATCTTGAAATGTTTTTTTTTTTTTTTGTTTTCTAATTAGTGGGGACAACAGAACGAGACCTTTAGCTCGTAAGAAGTATAAGGAGCATGCGCAGAAAGGAGTTTTTGTTTGCAAAGAAAGCGAATGGAAACATATTTCAAGATAACTTCTTTATAGTAGTTTTTGGCACAGTTTATAAATTGCTTGTATTGCAGGTCTAACTGTTGCATTATACTTGAGGTATATTTCTACATACGAGTATGCGTGTGTTGTGTGTTTATGTGTGTTTAGTGCATGTGCATGCAATTTTTTGAAGTGTTTCTTTTTGTCTTGGGATGAGGTAAAATTTTTTGTTTGCAAATATTATCGGTTCTTGTATATATAAAGTCAACACACTCTTCGCCAGTCATACACTATTATTATTTAAAATACAAAATTATCTAATGTTTTGCTTACATCTTGTGTGTATAACAATTAAGAAAAAAAAGTTACACAAAGTAAAAGTAAAAATAAAAAAAAAAAACTAATAAAATATTGAGTAAATCTAAAAAAAAAAAAATAAAAGTGTATTGTTTTGATTATATAGATTAACTTCTTTTTGTCAGGGGGACTACTTTAGGTGTTAGGTCTGTATATCTCAAAAATTGAATCGCAAGTTTCAAAGTACAAATGAGGGAAGAAATTTTGAAAAATGTATCGATATATCGAATGTTTTTCTTTCTTTTTGTTGAGAAAAACGAAAAGAAAAAAAAAAAAACAACTACTGAAAATTGCTTTCATCATATTGTATTTGTTGTTGTGATTGTTGTTGTTGTCTGTGGTTGTAATTATTTGGTCTTGATCTATTGTTGTAATTAAAGGTGTTGTTTTGCCTAGTTTGAAATCTTTGCTTGTTTAAATTACTGCTGTAGTAGTGATTGGCGTTTTGTACAGTATTCTTATAGTTTTTACTTTGATTAGTGATGATAGCTATTATTTTTGTGGTATGATGTATTATTATAATAATTATTAGAAGTAGATTGGGGATTGGTATTTTGTTGAGTGTATTTACCATAGCCATAGTCGTAACCGTTGTAATAGCCACCGCTGTAGTAGTCATAACCGGGACTGGCATCATAGCCACCGCTGTAGCCGTATGCTGGGTATGCGCCTTGACCGGACCATTGATGGGGATAACCTTCAGAGGAATAAGAATTCGAGGCTAACGTTAAAAGAATTTTCATATTTTTTCGTCTATGAATATAAATATATAAAATATAATTTCAAAGAACAAATTTTCTTACAGCAGTCAACAACTGTATTTTATTTTTTTTTTTTACTCTAACTACAATTTTTGTTTAAAGTTTAGTAGATAAAGTAGCATCGCCACTTTCATCGATTTAAACTCTGTGGTATCGTTGTTGCATTTTGAAAGTACAATGATGAAGGAATAGTAGCATTTAATAGATGCAATACAAACATACATGCAATACATGTGTATTGAAAAAAAAAAAAACAATACTTTAGCTTTTCAGATCAGTATTTGACAGGTTCGTTTATAAGTCAAATCTAGATTGTTTGCCATTTGCCAGAAAGGGAGAAAAAATATTCTATTATGTCGTTTTTGCGACATAACTAAGTCTACCATCCATATTGAAATTCAGCATGAAATTTTAAAACAACACTTTCCAGTGTTGTGACGAAAGTAAGAATTTTTTTGGACCAAAGGTCTCGAAACGTAGCAAAAGAATCATTGATCTTTAAGAAAAAGAAATACTTTTAGAAAGAGCAAAGCTAAATTGGAAAGAATAACAGGAATTAATAAAGAATAATTTCGAAAAATGTCCGGGAAAAAACTTTCTTTCCATTATTCCTTAGTCTAATGAAAAATGAAAAAAAAAGAAGTCCAGGTCAATGAATTGTCATTGTTTTAGTGATTTGAATAAAGTGCAATTCTTTGAAAGCTTTAAAAAAAAAAAAAAAAGGATGTTGAATATTGTGTGGTAATAAAATTCTTTACAAATAAGGGATTTATTCCGAAATAAATATAGGATGAGAGCTGGGGCCTTATTTTGTATTGCGTTTCTATAGCAAATGTATACAAACTCAATTTTCAAGTAATTTAAGTAACGTTTGATAAATGTTTTGACAATCTAACTTTCGGAAATTTTTGATTTTGCATTGGAAGCACTTACACCCAATCCGAGAACCATACAAAATACCAATTCATTTTAGAATCGGATTACATTTCCGAATGGCAATCCGAATCCGAAAGCAGTACAAAAATAAGGCCCCTGGATTATGTTTTGCAATCTGCACCATCATAAACAGTCATTGAGAACTGCTTACATGCGGGCACATAATTTTTAGCTACATATTTGTGTAACAAGGCTTTTTAAATGTCAAAAGTTGTATACTCATATGGCACCCGATTACACGGTACATAATTGTGTAGTTTTTACGTTTCGTCTAATCTTAGCTTTATAATTCAGTTTACTCTTTTTAGTATCTACTACACACGTGGTACTCAACTTCGCTCGGGTAGAATAAAAACTCTTATCACAGGCAATAGGTAGATAGCTAGGTACTAATCAAAATAACTTCAAAACCGCTTCATCGATTTCCATGAAATTAATTTTATTACTTTAAGTAAATTTAATCAAAGATTTAAAACCATAAATAATTTTAGTACGTTGTCCTGAAGCTGGGAAATCCACAAATAAATATGGAAAGCATAATAAATTCTTGAACACGAGCAGAGCCCTGGGTACATCTAGTATCAAAATAAAAATAATACCATTTTCTTGTGAACTTTATACAGAACACCAACGAAACGTGGGTGGGTAATATAAACTAAATTTAAAATATAAATACATAATAATAAATTTTTACATGTTGAAACAAAGACAGGTATGGCAGATGGAGACGATCGGTCAGGTCAGTGGGAGGATATTATTTGCGAGAGATGTATATATCAGATTTTTACTATTTAATATATGACACTTTTAAATAAGGCATGCAAAAAATAATTGCTTATTGCATTATTATTATTAGGAAAAAGTGGTAATATAGCATCTAAGGTTTTCAGTGGCCTTATAACGTCTGTTGTACAATTAATTTGTGGTTACATACAAAATATCGCACCCTGAGATGACAAGTGTCGTAACTTCCAAAATGACAATTTTGATTGGTTCTCGTGTTTAAGTCTTTTCATTGGAACCCAGCTACAACTTTTTGTTACAGTTTACAAAAAAAATGTGCAGTCTCTGAGAGAAAGACTGTTGTATGTGGTATAGACTTAAGATGTGGAAGTTATTTCACATTAACTGCTATGTGCCACACGTACGAGTACATATTTATACCTTTACAGTACTATCTCGATAATGTGAACTAATTAAAATAAGGACCTGTTTACATTTTGGAGGGGTTTACATTGTTGGATTTTTTTTTTCAACTAAAAATAAGAAAATTTTCGGATAACGAATGCCCAAATAAGATGAAAAAGGTTCTTCCTCTAATAAATAACAGATGGTACAACATGGAAAAGCATGTCTAGACAAAGAACTGCAAATATCAAAAGAATAACAAAAGAAAAATGCGAAATACTGAGGAAAAGTTCATATTATAGAGGTGAGAAAATTTCAAGTTCACATTATATAGTAATGTATAGATTTTGTAAGTTCGGATTATCGGGAAACTCACATTATCGAGGTAGTACTGTATAATACAAGATTAAGGTTTGCTATTGATCTTCTATAGATCTACTAAAACTGACATTTGATGAATTAACTCAGTTACTACAAAATTTGAAAAACAATAATAAGTGAGAATTTAGAAGAAAGGTTTTCTATTGGCAAAGACCAACATTTTGTTTACTGTCACATAACACGACTCTCCTGAAATTTGGTTAATTTTAACTAGTTTGCTTTTAAAACCACGCCATAAGGGGACAAGTATTTATTTTTGGGAATCTTCTTCCTTCTTAATATTTCTGCGAGGTTACGATCCGAAAACAAAGGATCATTACCCTCCGACTTCACTGCATTTCTCCGCCTTTCTGTTTTTGGGTATGAAAGTTGCAAAAGCGATCCTCCCTTGACGTCCACAGAAACTTACAAGAAGCGATCAAAGGCGGATAATAAACGTTTCATCCGATTCGATACGTTCGTTGACAGAAATTCGGAATGAGCTAGACCTAATACAATAAAACGCAATCACAACAATTCTTCAACTCGTATACGACAATCGAACACGACCATGGTCGCATTTAGTAATTACAAAGTCGTATGTTACGAACACACTCGTACATAATTTTTGACAGGAGTCGTATGCATCGCAACGTATACGAGTGTCGTATTTTTCCGCTATTACGATGCATTCAATTGGTCGTTTGATGGTCGTATTTGTTTCGTACTTTACTCGCCCTTAAAGATGGCTACGACTCGGCTTCAAAGTGAAGGAAAATGGAAAATAAACATATGTAAGTTCACTAGAAATATCTAAATTTGTACTTTTGTGTGCTTTCATTGTATGAAAGTCACGAATCGTAACCAATTTAAAAGGCTGGTTTCTGCTATGCCAACACGCGGTGTTCCCAAGCGGTACCCCATCTAAGTACTAACCGCGCCCGACGCTGCTTGATTACGGTGGTCGGACGAGAACTGATACTCAGCATGTTATGGTCGTTGGCGTAGGTACACAACGAATTTCTCCGAATTGCTACCAAATTCTCAACCGGCACCACCTTCGTCCTTTTCTTAATCAAGAAAGAGGTTATCAAGTTGATATTTTTGATTTATTTTGTTGACCACAAACTTTAGTTTGCTCGAGGAATAGGTTTTTAATTTTGATACGACTTTAAATACGAAAGAAAATACGACTGGCCATTTGACTTGAAGAATTGGGGTGAATGTCTGTTCCGGGTCTAACAGCAGCCAATAAGGAAGAGAGTGGAATTCGCACGTAATATAAAACACGATCGTGATTGAAAAACCGGAAATGTTAAACAATTTTTTTTTTGCGATTTAAACTGTTTTAACCCATTTATTTCCCATGGTTGCGTTAACGCAACATTGAACTAAAATTTTTTTTTCGAGCTTAAAAGTTAAAATTTCTGATGCACTTTCAGTTCTATTGCGTTTATGAATATCTGAACTTTCAAACCATTTTTTTTGGTATGCGTAGTGTAGTAGCTCTTGGACTTTTCGTTACATCTAAAATAAAATTGACAAATTTCTAAGAAAAAACCTACATAGTTTATAAAATCCCTATATATTATTATTTTTCCAATTTTTTATAGTCTGAATTATGTTTTGTATAAAATATTCTGCAAATGGCAGTAATTTGATAAACAGAATAAACATTTACTTTCAGTAAGTACTTTTAATCGACCTTGAATAACAACGTTGCGAAAACCGCAACATTGGGACGACAAACGACGAAACTTTAGGTTTTGAAAAATTTCAAATTTTCAAATTTTGGGTTCAAGATCTGGTGCCTGACGTCAAGTGATGGATATTTATATCAGTTCATACCATCTTCTTCTTCTTCCTTTTATCAGCGAGGCTATGATCCGAAAACAAGGGATCACAACCCTCCCACTTCACCGCATTTCTACTGATCCGCCAGTGGGGTTCGCCTATTTGACCTCAGAAAATATCGGCAGGCCTGCCGATTTTGGATCACTCGGTTACTGAGGCCAATGAAATGCCGATGTCGTCGCATTTGTCTGATCCAGGCGTTTATAGGCCTACCTTTCCTACATCGCGATGTCTGTATCAGTTCATACCATATGGTGGAAAAAGTGTTAAATATGCCAAAAGGGAATTTGGTCTAGGTGGGCAAGTTGTTATAGATCTCTTGAAAGTTACGGAAAATAGAAATGCTCATAAGGTATATTTTGATAACTTTTTTACCAGCATTAGCCTATTGGTTTATTTGAGAAATAAAGGATATTTTGCTACCGGGACTGTCCGCGAAAATAGAATTCTCAAATGCCCACTAGAGACGAACAAATCAATAGGCAAAAAACAGCGTGGTGCAATGGATTGCTGCTATGATCACGCGAATGAAATAAGTGTGATACGTTGGAATGATAATTCTGTTGTAACAGCGGCAATCAATTGCGGGTCTGCTCAGTCAAAAGCCATTGTAAAACGATATAATCGTAGGGAAAAGAGAGAGATCTCGATACCACAACCGTATATCATTGTCATGTACAATAAATATATGGGGGGTGTTGACTTGCACGACAATGCAGTGGCAAACTACCGTATAAATATTGGTGGTAAAAAATGATGGTGGCCGTTATTTGTCAATACGATAGACTCCGCAATAGTGAATGCTTGGAAGCTGCATAGAATTGTGTACGACCAAAAACCAATATCGCAGCTGGACTTTAGGTCTGAATTAGTTCGGAGTCTCATAAGTGCCAACAAGGGCAAAACACAATCTGTTCGAGGACGGGGTTCAACTTCATCGCTACCATCCACTTCGCGATTAGATAACGTTGGCCACATTATTGAGAGGAATCTTGAAAATTGGAGAAGACGGTGCAGAGTTTGTAAAAGCACAACTGTATTTATGTGTAACAAGTGCGCAATTCCGTTACATTCTCATTGCTTTAAGGCTTACCACATTTAATTTTTTTTATATGTATTGTCCCAATGTTGCGTTAACGCAACATCGAAAAAGTGGGAGTGGCTGATTGAAAAAAAAAAAAAAAATGCGAAATGCTTACAAATACTCAATAAAATTGTTATGAATTCAAATATTGGCGTTTTTCTGAATATTTATATTAGTGGTATTAAATGGGTTAATCTAGTAACTAATTTTAGTTTCAATTTATGTTTAGCGACAAAAAGAAGTTCAACCCTTGCAGAAGGAACCAAGGTTTCTCTCGATGGAAGGCGGTGGAAATTGCAAGGTGTGGGGGCGCTCACTTTTTGCGATTGCGATTTGCTTTTACCTCTACGAAAATAGACAGTGCTGCCTACATCCAGCTGCTCCAAGCAAATTATATCGTCGACTCCCACAGGTTTTCAACGAATCAGTGTCTTGCAAAAGTATAACCGCACCCTGTAAAAGGCATTTTACAAGAAACTAAGTCCGCTATTATACGTTGACTCTTCGAGTCATGACTCTTTTCGCTCGCGATATTACACGTTGACTCTTTTCCATGACTCTAATTTGACAGCTTTCTTTTATTTTTTCTTTCGTCGTGTTTAGAGCTCTCTAAACAAACATTTTTAACATTTGGGTCTGAAATGTATGGATACCGACAGCAGTATGGATAGAGAAATATAAATATAATCTGAAGGCATTTAATTTAATTTATTCCGTACTTTCCACGTCAAGCTCTACATGCAACGGATAGAAATGCAGTAAAATAGAAAAATAACGAACAAGGAAAAGGAGAAATGTCAAAAAGGGGTAACGAAATTCTACCCACAGCTCACCGGGTTGCTGATTTTCTATCTCATCTTTTTTCTCTCTCTTACACTCGTGTGATTTCAAAAGAGTCATGACTCAAGAGTCCCCGTGTAATAGCAGACTAACGGATTTTCCGAGTCAAAATAGTCGCAGAAATTTACGGGGCTCTCGTAAATAATTTTTCATATAAAATTTGACAGCTCATTTACACGATGATATGTGGTTTACGAGGATTTTAAAAAATTAGAGATCTAGAGAACTACTTTGCAAACGTGGTATTGAAACGAGGCAATTTTGCGTGGTCACATTTTTGGTGTTGACGACTCCCTGTAAACGCAGGTTTTTAACGGTCCCTACTATTCGCAGCCATACTTTCCTTAATTTTTCCAATCTTATTTGATACTATGTATGTGTAAGAATTCAGCCGTTTTTTTTTTTTTTTATCGATGTTATTCATTTTCCTTTTTTTTCGCCGGGACTTGAACCCGTACACATCGATTAATGAGCAAACACACCACCTACCCACTGCACCATTGCCACCCACGAACAAAGAGCATAAAAGAACCACAATTTGGTTCTTTAAATAGATTAAGAACACAAGGTTTGCTAAATTATTGACATAATACGTTCATGAACGGATACAAGCAGGCGACTTTGTGTGGCGTAAGCGTTATTTTGATAGGTGTTTTTTTAACAATAAATCTGTAAATATATCGAATAAATAGGTATGTATGTGTATGTATGTAGGTGTCTTCTACCTTATAACAGAAATAAGAACGATTTTTTATCGAAATATTCCTAAAAGTATGTTCAATTTACTAAAGCTATAAATACCGAAGCAGTAGGCGCCGTGGCGTAAGTGGTTAGTGTTTCGGATCACTACGCATGAGGTTCCAAGTTCGAATCCCTCTCGCGAGCGTCTGACAAATATCCGAGAGTATTGTTGTCACGAAAAAGCTTCTCAAATCGCCGTTCGGATACGGCACTAAATTGTAGGTCCCTTCCATTCGTGTGAAAAATATAATGCACACAACATGAGTGATTGCGAGAAGCTAGGCACTGGCACTTGAAAGAGATTTTTTTACATACCGAAGCAAGGATTCAAATCAACACTCATTGGACTAATAATACAGCGGCCTCATTAATTGACAGCGAGAAAATGAAACACTCTAAGATAGATTATTTTGATGGTAGTTATGAAATGAAGGTCACACATGAAGTTAAAGCATTGACTAAAAGATTAGAGACTGAATTTAAGGCAGCGAACGATACATGTCTAAGATTAAATTTTAAACGAATCACAGAAAAAGGAGAAAACGTTGACTGCGTGCAAATGAACAAAAATCAATTTCGAACGTCTTTTTGAAATTATATTCCACACAATTATTAAAGATTTGCATAATTACCTAGACGGTAGGCGTTGCGACCACCACCGCGTGGACCGCCACCGCGTCCACCACGCATGGCTCCCATCTGCTGGTTTTCTGGTTTTGGTGTCGCCCTCTTAACATCGACCTCCTTGCCGGAGATCTTTTGCTTTGGTGTCTTCAATAATTCATTGACCACTTGCTCCGAGTCGAATGTAATGAAGCAGAAGCCTTTGCGCTGTGACTTTTGCTTATCGAATGGCATTTCAACATCAACAATCTATACAAAAAAAAAAACAAAAAAGGAAAAATTTAATAATTTTTTTTTTTAAATGGCAGTGGAGCCAAATAAATCAATTAAAAATTAAAATAAGTGATTAAAACACTTAAATGCTTTTCTCGTTTAACTTACATTGCCAAACTGACTGAAATATGCTTTGATTTCGTCATCGCTGATCTCGGGGGTAAGACCACCGACAAAGATCTTTCCATGTCGGGCCTTGGCCTTCTTGGGGTCAACTTTTTTGTTGTTGATAATGTGATCGCTTACGGCGATGACCTTGTCAATTGCCTCAGCAGATGTATAAACAATAAAGGCAAATCCTCTTGAACGGCCGGTCTGTGGGTCTGTTTTTACATTGATACTCTCAATCTCACCATAGTGACCAAAGTGTTCACGAAGTTCCTCTGGAAAGTTAAAATAAAAAAAAACAGTTAGTTTGATCGGATTCATGCAACAAAGGCCGAAGGAAAAGACCTACTTTCTGTGGTTTCCCAGCTAAGTCCGCCAACAAATAGTTTTCTGAAAAATTTAAGCAAACAAATCAATATTTAGCATTTCTTCCTTCAGATGGAGGAGTAGAGAAGATGATTCAACTTTTAGGGCCTTTTGTAAAAAAATCTTTTTTTTTTTCTTTTTTTTTTTTTCTCTTTTTTACAATTTACTTTTATTTTTGTTCTTACTTTTCTCAAAGAAAAAAAACGTTCAAGTATATTTGGAAAAATCTACTACGTTACGTTAAGAAAAAATTTCCATTTTTCAATGTTTAAGATTTTGCAAATGTGTGTTTAAGCAAGTTATATCTCAAAAATATTTGACTCCACTAGTGAAAAAGGACAATCAATATAGAACAATCACTACTATAAGAAAAAATCAAGTACAAATAATTCGAATAGTGGAATAAGCTACAACAAGAATGAATTGTTCAATTTGAAAAAATTTTGTTCTTTCTTTTTACAAGTAAAACAACAACGGCCAAAGAATTTCAAAGATGATTATCTCATTAGATTCAAAGTAGTAGTTTTCAAGTAGTATTTCATTTTCCAATAAAATGTAAAAGGCAACAACACAAAGCTTTACTTTAACGGAATTTTCAAGTTACAATAAGAATATGAGAATATACTATTTAAGAGTTTAGTTTGATCAGTGTATTTATTTTTATTTTATCAAAAATCCAATCTTTTTTTTTTCAACTTTTTTTTTTATATAGATTTTATTATTTTGTTTTGTGTTTAATAAATACCATCACATCGTCTCTTTCACTTTCTCTCTCTTTCTCCCACTTCCGTTGCGTTGGGTCTCCACACTGATCTAGATAGAGGAATCATTGTTGGTGGTCGTGGTGGTGGTGGTTGTAGTAGCAGTAGTAGTAGTAGGTAGGGTCGGTGGTGGTGTCTCCACGACTCTCTGAGAGCTTTCATTTTCTCACTCATACCTGCCGGAGAGGAACAAGGTTAGTTCGCTCTATACACAACAGGATTCCCTAAGCAATTTGATTTGAAATTAAAAATGTTTCACATTCATCTCGTCATCGTCATCGATCAATTGCCCGAATTTTGGTTTTTAGTCTGTTTTTATTTTTATTTTACTTTTTTAACAAATTTACTTCTACTGATTCTTAAATTTGCAAAAATATTCGGATTATATTTTTATTTACATTTGTTTTTAATTGCAAAAAAGTGTGTAAATCATCCGCGAGAGATCCGATGTTTGTCCGTTTCAAAACAAGTAAGTAATTTTATTTTTTAGTTTTACTTTTACTTTTTTTTAGTTTATATCTCGAGATTCGATCGTGTTGTGTAGGAAGAGAAGAGAAGTATGTAGTAGTAGTAGGTTGGCATCAATTTTTTTTATATCCAAAGTAGATTCTGTATTTAATTCAATTTTTTTTTTTTTTTTAATTTCTCCGCTTTAACACTAAGTAAATAAAATAAGGTCTAAAAGAAAACACAACGCAAAATTAATTTAAGGAAAATAAACTTTTTTTAAAATTATGTAAACTCAAATTACCCGGTTATAGCTTAATAGAGTTCCTCTTGATATTTAGTTAACTTTATCCACTTGTAAGCGGTTCAATGATTGGATTCGGAAGCTTATATTTTGTTTAGAGTAATTTAGAAATGGGACTATAAAAAGCATTTTTATTTTTATTTTTAATTAAAATTAAATCTAAGTGAATACAACTAATTCCTGGGGACGATAAATGACAATTAAAACAACGGTGTATTTTTACGAATTTGATTTATTTTAAACATACAAACAATAAATATAAAACTTACAAGACACATTATTCTTACAACAATTAATTTTTCTTTATACTGACTTAATACCTAAATAATAATTAATTTGTTCACAAAATATTTTATTTTTTTTTACTAAAATTACAGAGGTTGTTCACGTCCAATTTAAAATTCTATAACCAACAAAAACTATGTGCAAGATGACGTACGTATAAAAGAAGTCGGGGGAATTGCTTTTAATATACCTACTACATGTATATGTACATGTATATATGTATATACTACATACTCGTACATGTAATCGGAAAAAGTTGTCATTTCAAAGATGTACATACATACATACATACCAAAAAAAAAAAAACTGCAATGCGAGTTATAGTTGTTAATGGTCAAACATTCTTAAACTTGTAGCTTTTAAATAATATGTATTATATGGCAATTTGACTTATTCGACTTCAATCATTTCTTATCTTCGACACTGATAATCTTCTTTTAATCTTTGCTAGCACAAAGGAAATAGTACACGTTAAAAAGCCTTATCAAGCTGGCGGACATGTGTAATAAACTAGAAGTCATTAGACAAGATACGTATGTAAGTGTTAGATTATCTAATAATTTTTTTTTAGTGCCACAGACATACGAACGATTTGATCAGCACAAACATCCACAAAGTAGGTCCTCTTAAGAGTTTATTTATAAACATGTTAATCATCTCTTACGAATAAAGAGGGGTTCAAAACAAATACAAATATTTGGCGCAACAGCTCTTTAAAGTGCCAGGGCCTAGCTTCTCGCAACCACTCATGTTGTGTGCGTTATATTTTTCACACGAATGGAAGGGACCTACAGTTTAATGCCGAATCCGAACGGCGATTTGAGAAGCTTCTTCGTGACAACAATACTCTCGGATGTTTGTCAGACGCTCGCGAGAGGTGGGACCGTGAAAAAACTTAGTGATCCGACACACTAACCACTTACGCCACGGCGGCCACGAGGGGTTGCACCAGACATCTCAAAAGCGTTTGATCGAGTCTGGCATTGGGGTATACTAAGCAAACTAGCTTTCTATAGACTACCAAAACAACTCTGCGGATACATTTGCTATTAATGCTGGTGTACCCCTGGGATCCATTCTTTCTCCAACATTATTTTTACTCCATATTAATCAGGATTATCGTGAATAAATTTTTCCCTCGAACAAAAATTAGGTATCTTCAATAAAGGGGAAATAATTCCGCGGAAAAGAAAAAGGTATCTTAAATGGAGAGAATTTTCAACGCAATCGCGATATTTAATTTTTCGCCGATGATTTTTTTTCCGATTTTTGAAGGTACCTAATTTTTGTTCGGGGGAAAAATTCCGAAGGAACAATTATTCACGGTAACCCTGGATAAGATTTTATATTTTTATATTATTATATATTTTTATTTCCGATAACATGATCCTAGTAGCATCTTGCTCCAACATGTCCGTGAGTCAGAGATGCGAACAAATCCATACAAATTTTATGTAGATGTAATCATTTAGGAAGAATAAATCGAATGTTCCCCAGCAATGGATAGCCCAATAATCGAACCCAAGGAGACCATGCATTTACTGGGTGTCACAGTAAACTCTGGAGTACACATATCCAACATAGCAAAATCAGTGTTCACGAAGTTGAGGTACCTTTTCATAGCAAAGTACTTTACAGAATGCACAAGTAAAATCAGCAGTAAATGAGTACTGCTCTCACGTTTGGAGTTCGGCCCCAAAAAATATTTAAATCTAGGCTAGTCAAATAAAAAAAAAATTTGCAGCTTAAAAAAACCCCATGTTAGTGAATATCAGAACTACTGAGGGACTGCAAGTTTTTTCATTCATGTTTGTAATGTGCGACTAAACAACGATTTCTTGAAATAAACAGGCGCATTGACACATGTCAAAATTGAAATATGATATTATGCATTTTTTTATATAATTCTCATCAGGAAAGACGAATGTATAACGAAACATCCTGGAATTATAGTTAAGTTTTAATTTATTTAGTTGGAGAACCATTATGGATACATACATTAAATATGTACATACACATTTAAATAGTTAGCCATTTTTTTACGTTTGTATACATTCTACTTATAGAATATACCTTCTTGTATAGTCAGATTATTAGCCTTTTAAAGTAGGTAGGTTATTGAATGATTGGAAGCCTAGGTAATACACAGATCGCTATCCTCTCGTTGTAGCAGCTCGTTGAATGTACAGTTTGTCTCTATCTTGTAGGGTGTAGTGTGACTGGTGGTTCGTAGATACTCTTTCACTTAAGTATTGTGGACAGTGTTTAATTTTTAAAATTAGTGTCATTACGATGCGATATGTCGTTTAAACAGTAGAGTACGTGTCGCCATCATATGGTGTATGTGTGGATTTAGCAGACACACCTATCCAGTGCGTGCCCTTCAAGGCTCACTGATTTGCTAGAAATGTAAGTGCATTCCAAGTAAAACAATACTTTTGATCGTGTAACGGGCACTGTGACACAACACTGTTTAAGAAAGATGCCAGTCGAGTGACTTAAAAAGTGAATTGAAGCAGATCTCTTCCTAAATATTGTGCCTGACATGGTATGAAACAGAGCTGATAAATGTTTTTTTTTTTTGTTCAGTGACATACACATAATTACGTAAAGGGAACCATCTTATGAAAGATAAAGCGCGACCGGCACAGCTGGTATTGCAACGTTCAAAGAGATCATTTGAACCCTGTTAAAAAGACAATATCAATGAACGTTCCAGACATCGCGGTGCAGGAGAGAGGCAGGCCTATAAACACCTTGATCATACAAATGCGACGACATCGCCATTTCATTGGCCTCAGTAGCCGAGGGATACAAAATCGAGAGGCCTCTTGATATTTTCTGAGGTCAAATAGGCGAACCCCGCAGGCGGATCATTAGAAATGCGGGAGGTGAAGGGTTATGATCCCTTGTTTTTGGATCATAACCTCGCCGAAATAGGAAGGCATACATATAATCATTTGTATTTGATCCTCATATTCTGCAAACGAATTCCTGCACAACTTCAGATTCAAGCCTCTTTAAACTCTTCAATCCTCTTTTAGCCACTTCTTGCATTGTGACAACTAAATAAGAGAAACATTACATTGACTGACATTGACATACATTGAAAAGGTATACATACGAGTATCCGTTCTAAGGCAAAATTGCGTCCTATGACATCAGTTAGCATACATATATATTTTTTCCGGAATATACTAGCTGATGATTCAAGAAAAGAAAAAAATTCCGCTACGAGGAAAATTTATTTCCTTTCTCCTCCGCAGCTCAAAAATTGATGAATAATACTATCCACCTGTGGTTGAAGACAATTCGGTATATCTATGAAAGCAGAGTTGCCAGAAATACCACACATCCAAATGGTTATTAAACTAAAATAAGATTTGTACTAACACTCATTCGACTCAACAACCATACTACCTCCCCACGAAACTCTCATACAAAACATTAGCACTACGCATCATCCCCACATTACGTCATCTTTGCACGTTCATTATTATTTACTTGTAAAATATCAAAGTTGTTTGAACTTTCAAAAGAAAAAAAAAATAATAAAAAATCCCGCCAAATCCAATCATTACCATTCATTTTTTCTATATACTAAACCGGTCGTTGTACGTACATTAATTATATTAATTTTTTTTAATTAGTAGAAAAAAAAATAAATATGTAAAAAAAAATACTTCATTCCATACGTCGAGACTCGAAAGTACTAACTTCTCAATAAACGCCACATCCGTCCAACGAAATTCGAGGAAAGCAATACAAACAAAAAGTTAATGTATGTACACAAAAATATATGTCCAACAAATAAAATTCGGATGAATGTACATGAACTTTCCTTTTAGAAACAAACGACCCTTAAATTTATAAACAATTTGTTAAAAAAGCGAAACTAACTTTCATCAAGTACAACACAATGCCGCCGGCAGCGGGCAATAGCCGCGACGGGACGGCCAATCAAAAAGCCGGCGTTTTGGAATTGACAAATACGCATAGTTCCGTCGTAGCAGCAGCACAATACCCGCCATTTTGACATTGAGAATGAGAACAGAAAAATTTTTTTAGCATTCACGAGACAATTTTCCTTTTTTCCCAAAAGTGAAAACTAAGTGCGACTATGCACGCAATGCATAGGTAACAGGAAAATAGAAAAACTTTGGAAACATTTCGGCCAGAATTATGGGCAGATGATTGTGGATTAGGAAATTCGATTTGAATAGGTGAACGTAATACAACAAAAATTGTATAGGGTAAAAAAATAAAAAAGAAAATGGTGGCGCGAAAGTATCGATTTTTTTTTCATTTTACTTTTGCTTTACAGTTGTACACACACTAAATGTAGGCATATTTGCAAGTTTTTTACGTAACAGAGAAATAAATAAATAAATCTTTAAGAAAATTATTAGTAGAAATTACCTGTCGTCGTCCCGTCCGTGTGATTCGGCGGAATTGCCATTTGTACCGGCACCATTTTCCTCTTGATTCTGTTGGTCATTGGTGCTCACGTCTTGCGAGAAATCCTCACCGTTCATTTCACAATCGTTATTCTTGTTATCGGCCATTGTGCTTTCTGTTTGTTTTGTTTTTTGTTTGTGGTAAGAGCTTAACTTACAAATTAATAACTACTCTTCTTAAATTTATTTAATAAATTTAATATAAAATTTATGTATGAAAAAAAAACTTCACTCGCTCTCACGCGATGATGACTGCAATAATGGCCGGAAGAGACGCGATGCGAAAAAACTTATGGGTGAAAGTGTGATGAGTACAAAAAGAAAATGGTGGCCGAGATGGAATGGTCGAATAATTTGAGGTGAATAAGGGTAAGATTGCATTGCTTTTGCGCGGAGGAAACTTATAGGCATTTGAGAGCGTAATTTCAATTTTTTTCATTATTTTCAGATTCATTACATATACCCCGTTTATATGCAGAGTCGAGTAGTCGAGTCAGGTTCGAGTCCAGATTTCGATCTGAGTATTTCTACACACCGAGTCGAATGGTCCAAAAGTCCAAATGTGGTCGATGTGACAGATGAGTATAGCAGACACACTGGTTTTGATTGTGTTAGTGTTCTGTTTAGTTCTATTTTTTGGATTTAATAAATATGAAATAACTGAAAAGACAACCTTACCCGCAGCTAACCATGAACTCAATCAAAACAAAGCGATTTCCCACCCCGAACAAAAAAAAAAAAACAAAAAACAAGAAAGAGATCTCACACACACAGAGACAATATGTCAGTTCAATCACTCGACCCAGGTATACATGCATTTTTCGGACTGGGCCCAGCTCTGTTAGCTGAGTCGAGTCGACTCGAACCCATTTGGACTCGAAAAGCGTTTATATGTATTTGGAACCGGTTTGGAACCAGTTCCGACTCTGCATATAAACGGGGTACTATACTGCTTTTACATGTAGACTCTTGAAGCTGGACTCACATAAGTGCAAAAGAGAAAGAAAATTCGAAAAGTTGAGAAGAAAAATATTTTGCCCTGTGAGCCGAGGGTGAAGTTTTCATCGACTCATTTTGACGTTTTCCTTTTTTCTTCTTCATTTTATCATTGTGTTGCTTCATATGTTTTCGTTGCTTGTAGAGTCGGTATCGAAAATAAAAAAAAATACCCACCTAGTCAGCTGCAAAATAAAAGAGGAATGTCAAATTTTAATCAAGAAAAAAAGTCACAAGTGTAAAAGCGCGAGACTCACGAAAGAAAATAACAAAGAGAACTTCGAAAAGAGTCCAGCCTCAAAAATCTACGTGTAAAAGCAGGCATATCATTTTTCCTTTAATATAAGTTAAACAATTTTTTATGTTAAATTGGTAATGGTGTGCGAATATATACCCGCTTTTACATATAGACTTAATTTCACTCACCTATTGGCAAGTTGTCTTTTAAAAATACTATTGCAACTAAACCTTTTTCGGTGCACGTGTTTTATATTTAATTTTATTATTTAACTAAAAAAAAAAAAAAAAAAATCAAGTAAAAAGTTGAAATGAAATTTGAATTTTAAATTTCGAAATCCCAGATTTGGATTTGATGGAAACACTCTATGGCATTTCAAAACAAGCGAGCCGAAAAAGTCTTCGTGTGATAGCAATAAAATTACGGTTATTAAACTCAGACAAATTTTTTCGAAACTATGTATATTACATTTAAATACATGCATAATGCAAAACATTTGCTTTTTCCAGAAGAGCAGATACGATCATAATCGGATCCATTCCGCTAAGCTCTTTATCTTTCCATTTATAGACACCAATGCATTTTACAGTTTGTAGTGTTTGTTAGTGTCATTTTAAAATCTACTTTATTTCACATATTTCATTATTGTCGTTTTCCATTGGGCAAAAAGGAGTACTCTTATTCCGCACAGAAAAAGCACTCCCAATCATATTCCATTGGCTGTTCCGCATTTCATTTAGGAGAGCAGAACACAAAAGAGTACTCACACAGTACACATTTTTACTTCATATTGCATCTTTTTTTTCCAAAATGTATAATCTGCAAAGCAGCCCATACAGCATTCAATTCGATTGTAAACTGAGTTATCAACTGAATTGATACTTGACTACACACTACATAAACTGAATTGGAAGACTTTGCTTCAACTGTCAAAAATATAATTTGTTTTTTTGCAAAAAAAAAAAATACGCTTTGAGATTGGTATGGTTGCAATGCTAGGTTCCAGCTCAATCTCTTTATTATATTCAGGATTAACTCCCAGGACTGTTTTTTTTTTATTTTATTTCGATAATCTGTACTTTTAATTTTACATATCGCTGGGCTGTCTTGCATCAATTGAAAAATCTCCTTCCAAACATTCGTATTCGAATTTAAAGTCATGTTTTTCTTCTCTATTTATTTTAACAACACCCAAGACAATTAAAATCATTCACTACGACAGCTCAAACACGACTGACACTTCATTTGATAGGAAACCAACCAATATGGCCGCACACGGTTCAACTCAATTGAAAAACTTGAGATTCAATTTCGGAAAATCAAAATCTTTTGATTTTTCTTCAACCAATTTCTTAACCGTCAAATTGATCAAATAATTACGCCACACACAGGTTGATTTTGATTTGATTTGACTCAGTTTATAATTGAGTTGAAATGTGTATGGTGCGCTTAAGAATAATGCGCTTTCATACTGGGAATAAAACAAAAAAACTAAAGCATTTTTTTTTAGTTTCTGTAGCCCTGTTTTCAAAGAACTAAAGGATATACTAGGAAAATTATTCAAAAGCAATAAAAGTGCATTACAATTGCAAAATGATTCAGGGAAAATAAGTCAGGGAGCCAGGAGTGCAATAAATTATGCAACAAAAGTTAAACAGATAATAGCAGAGCTAAACAACTTACAAATAACTGAACAGGATGAAGCAGCAAAAGCAGTGATAACTAAACTCAATGACCAACTAGGGCTAAACGCATTTAAAAATGGCTTAAATCAACCAATACAGTCAACAGTTTTTTCAGCTAGGCCAAAAACACTCAGCGAAGCAATACAGTTAGCTTCCGAATTAGATACCTCAGTTGGAAATGCGCAGGTAAATCATTATCATACGAATTAGTTTAGAAAAAATAATAATTTCCAGGACCAGTCATTCAATAACAATTTAAGAAACTCTGATCAAAAATTTAACAACAATCAGCAACATAACCGCAATAAGGGCAATAGATTTAGGAACAACAGCACTAATAGACCTTCATTCAATACAAATATGTATAGTAATAACAATATCAACGTTAGGCACACCAGTAACACTAATAACCCCAGATTCAGCAATAACTACCGGAACAACAATAATGTCAGAACTACCAATTACAACCCTAGAAATCAGAACACTCGACGTGTTAATTATGTAGAAAGTTCGAGAAACGAGCAAGTAGTCTCCGAAGGCCTGAGAGACTCAGAATACCATTTGGAAAACCACCACTAAAATCTATACTCAATCTTACTCAACATTTTACAAATTTCATAGTAGCTCAAACAAATATAACTATAGGTAATCAAAATTTTCTAATAGATACAGGTGCAGACATTTCAATTCTGAAGTTAAGTAATTTAGAATCAAGTAAAACATTAGATACAACAAATAAAGTTAGGATAATAGGAGTAACCGATTCTGAAATATACAGCTGCGTATATAAAAATTGAAGATGAATATTTATTATTATTATTATTAATTCTTTATTCCCAATCCACAAAATTAAATATACTTAAGCTAACCATACACAAATTCATTTAACAGTATTATGAAAGGGAATAGTTAGTGACATTCTTATTAATAATAAAAATAGTGATGATGTCACTTCAAAAAAGATATAATAATTCATTATTGTGGGGTGAACAGTATTTAGTTTACTTAGACTATTACAAAGAAGTTAATTGAAAATAAAAATAAAAATATAACCAAGGCAAACAACAAATTAAGAAAAGTGGCAAATATAGCTAATGATAAGTATGTGATGTTTGTTATTAAATAATGATGGCCAACAAAACTTCAATTTCTTCATGATTTGAATCTAGAAGCCATAATTTCACTTTTTTTAAAAACGCAAACAACGTTCTAATGACTCGTATTCCTACAGGGAGCATATTAAAAAATCTCTTTTGAACAGAATTTTCAAATAGTAGAAGATAGCTTTCCAAAGTTAACAGATGGTATACTATGCAGGGATTTCTTAATCCAGTATAACAGTAAAATAAATTATGAAGATTTTACATTATCAGTAATGAACAATAATAATAAGTACATGATACCGATGATAACAAAAATACCTAATAAAACGTGTATAAAAATACCGGCTAGAACACAAATTCTACATTCTATAAAACTAAATGCACATGAAGATAGCGTCATTTTGAATCAAGAGATTCAAACAGGAATATACATAGCGAATGCTATTATACCTGCTAAAGGCATTGTTCACATAGCACTTTTGAACACTTTAGAACATGATGTAATAGTGAAAGAATTTGACTATTACCCTTAAACAACTTTCACATAGTAAACCTAAAAACAAATTATGAAAAAACCAGAAAATTAGACCAATATTCAAGACTACTAAAGGAACTAAATGTAAACGTGTTGGATCCAAAAGCCAAACAATCTATTTTAAAAATATGTGAGAATTTTCAGATGTATTTCATTTGACAGGGGACTCATTATCAGTTAACAACTTTTACAAACAAAAAATTTCCTTAACAGACAAGCATCCAGTGTACATAAAGAATTATAGACTTCCACAATCACAATTAAAATAAATAAACACACAAGTAGATAAGCTTATGAAAGAAGATATCATAGAACCTTCAATAAACCCATTCAATTCACCATTATTAGTAGTACAAAAGAAAGACATAAGAGGAGAGAAGAAATGGCGACTAGTCGTAGACTTCCGTCAGTTGAATAAAAAGATAGTAGATGACAAATTCCCGCTAACAAGATTAGACGATGTACTAGATATGCTAGATAGGGCAAAATATTTCTCAATATTGGATCTTACTAGTTCTTTCCATCAAATAGAACTACATGAGGATTCTAGACCTCTTACAGCCTTTTCGACCAATAAAGAACACTTTCATTTCAAACGGTTACCCTTTGGATTAAAAGTTTCAACAAATTCTTTCCAGAGAATGTTATCAATAGCATTGTCAGGACTCAATGCAGAAGCTTTTCTATAAGTTGATGACATAATTGTATTCGGATGCAGTCTAAACGATCACAAATAAAATTTAATAAAGACATTACAAAAACTACAAAAGTATAACCTCAAACTAAATCCTCAAAAATGTAACTGGCTTCAAACAGAAGTCACATATTTACGTCATTTGATTACAGATAAAGGAATCAAAACAGATTCAAAGAAATATGAAACTATAGTAAATTATCCAATACCTACAAATGCAAAAGACGTAAAACGTTTGGGGCGTTTTGTTGAGAAGTGGCTATACACTTCTCACGAAAACAGGGCTTATATTTGCTAGTCGTAATTCACGCATTACTCAAAAAATGCAACTCTCCGGCTCTCGTTTTATTTTAATTTATTATGCAATTATAATCTCGCTTTTCTTGTCAATAGAAAATACTGTCAAGTGATGGACGGCACTTTTATTGCAGTAGATAGATTAAGAACTCTTCTTAATATAGTAATCGCCTTGAAATCAACTCTTAAGTATTTGTAATGTAATAATATTTGTAACATAATAATTGCATTGAAATCAACTCTTAAAAATTGAATACGTTAGGTTAGGTTGAAGTGGCTGCTAGCTGAGAATCGCCAACACTTTTAGACCAACAATAGGTCCATTGTGATACCACGTGAATCATGGGAGAAAGTTTCTCTCTACCTACACGTTAAACCATTTGGAGCTTCTTATGAAGCGTAGGAGCCTCTTAATATCGATATCAATCAGGTCGCCTATGTCGTTGTAATAGGAGGCTCTTAGTTTTCTTCTACGGGAGAGAGCTGGGCAGAAACAAAGAAGGTGAGGAATAGTTCCTTCCTCTTCTTCATCCATGCAGCTCTACAAAAGTTGTTCACAAAAAGGCGTAGCCTTGTAGCATGCTGCGTATTGTCCAGTAATAACACCTATTGTAGTGCCACTATGCCATCTGTTGAGAATTCTTAGAACGTTTTAGATCCAGCTTTGGCCAAATCTCTAGACATGTTGATCCACTTCTCCACCTATGATTTGTACTCTCGATAGCATTCAGCTTAAATTCGAGTTTGCGAGCAGCGATTGGCATACCTAAGGTGCCTTTATCGATCGGCGATCGCACACTGGAGTAATGTTACCCCGGGGTAACACTGGGGTAACACCGGGGTATCTTTTACTTCAATCGCACACTGGCTGAATAGCGCCGGGGTAAAATTCTGTATACATGAACCGATTTTCATTGTGGTGATACAGAATACTCATTTTTTTTGCATCTCGAAATTGAGAAGTTATGTGTGTGTATTAGTTTACCCCGATGTTAAACCGCCTCATAGCTGGTTGGGCCATCGCACACTAGGGGAATTACCCCGGGGTTAAAACGCGTTTATTGGAGAGGGAGGTGAAGTGTACAGTAAGAAATGAAATGAACTGGAATGAAACAGAGCAAAATCTTCAACCAGCTATGAGGTGGTTTAACATCGGGGTAAACCAATACACACGTAACTTCTTAATTTCGAGATGCGAAAAAATGAGTATTTCACACCACTACAATTAAAATCGGTTCATGTATACACAATTTTACCCCGGCGTTATTCAGCCAGTGTGCGATTGAAGTAAAAGATACCCCGGTGATACCCCAGTGTTACCCCGGGGTAACATTACTCCAGTGTGCGATGGCCCGTTTAACATCGGGGTAATTCCCCTAGTGTGCGATGGCCCATTCTGGTGAGTTCATTGTCCTTACAATTCCCTGGAATGCCCCTATGTTGCGGCACTCAACACAGATGAATATCGAACTGCTCAGCCATCTCTGCGAGAGACGATCGGCAGTCTAGAGCTACTAAGGAATTTTTAGAGGTCGATTTGATTTAATTGTTCCTTGGCTGTCTGAAAAGATGCGGATATCTATAGCAGATATCACATTTTTCTTAAGCCAGGATAAGACTTCTTTAATCGCCATTATTTCCGCCTGGAACACCTTATAATGATATGGTAGACGGAAGGAGAGCTTAAGATAAAACCTGTCAGAGAAAAACACCTCCACCAACTCTGTCCTTGCTTTTTGAGCCGTCAGTGTAGAAGTGGATCGACCCATCTTCTTAAAATACATCGTCATTCCAGAGTGATCTGAAAAGAATGGTGACGAGGAAGTTCTTGTTAAAATTTAGATGAGGGATGGTGTAGTCCGTGTTTTCGGGAGAGATTTTGAATTTATTCAGAATGGAAGCGTGGCTAAATTCTTTTCTTGACCACTGTTGGGTAGCTTCGAGGCAAACGGCTGCATTCAATGCCATTTGCTTGCTAAATATATCAAGGGGTATCAGATGAAACATGATGTCCAGTGCCACAGAAAGAGTTGTATGAAGTGCTCCGCTATTGCACAAACAAGCTGTCCGTTGGACCTTACTAAGATAAAAATTTTCTTTACTCTTCAGGTTTTCAGCTTAATTTCTTATCCAGGATAAGGCCCAAATATTTTGCTGTGTCAGATAAAGTTACGCTTATACCGTTGAGAGAGGAGGGTCGACTAAAGATTTTTTTATATTTCCTGGAGTAGAGTACTAGTACAGTTTTGTGGGGGTTTACACCCAAACCACACCGAACCGCACATTTAGTGAGCTTGTTTAAAGCGTTTTGTACTAGTTCTTTTAGAGTATTTAGGTGATTTCCGGAGACTGCCAAAGCAACATCATCTGCATAAGTGATCGCCGTCCCGTGCATCCCTCGCTTTCTATGATTATCAGTAGTTCATTCACCACCAAATTCCAAAGAAGAGGACATAGAACACCTCCTTGCGGAGTGCCTCTACTGACAGATCTTCTAGTAGACGTCCCACCCACCCTAGAGTTGGGTGGCAAAGTGAGTCGTTGACTTTCGGGTCTGCTGTCGCTGATGTATTGACATTGTTGAAAGCGCCCTCTATATCCAGAAAAGCAACCATTGTAAATGAAAGAGGGAATATTCAATATTACACACTAGTGACTGTAATGCCGTCATGATTTACCTTTTCAGTATGCATATTGAGCCGCCGACAGTAGTTCCTTATCAATAATGTTCCGGAAACGGGTACCAATCAATCGTTCTATTATTTTTAAGAGGAATGATGATAGACTAATAGGTCTGAAATTTTTCGGATTTGTGTACGAGCATTTACCCGCTTTGGGTATGAAGACAACTTAAACTTCTCTCCATATCTTTGGGATATATACCAGATCTAAACAACTTTGTTGAAATATGTACATGTAATTGTAACATCCAATAGTCAAATATGGAATATAATATTATAAGTAAGGAAATCAAAGGTTGAAAGAATATATTCGTCAACAAATTTGGTTTCGAAATGTTGCTGTTACTAAAATAGAGAAGCTTATAAAAGTGAACCTCAACCTCTTCGTCTTTAATTCAGAATACAGCCAGAACGATGAAAGTACTCACTTTAAACTTTATTTGTGGGATCTTCGGGCACCTTTAGCGTTTGTTTTGCAAGACCTTTAGGGAGAGCCGTGGCGCAAGTGGTTAGTGTGTCAGATCACTGAGCGTCAGGTCCCTAGTTCGAATCCCAGAAAACACCAAAAAGTTTTTTCACGGTCCCACCTCTCGCGAGCGTCTGACAAATATCCGAGAGTATTGTTCTCACGAAAAAGCTTCTCAAATCGCCGTTTGGATACGGCACTAAACTGTAGGTCCCTTCCATTCGTGTGAAAAATATAATGCACACAACATGAGTGGTTGCGAGAAGCTAGGCCCTGGCACTTAAAGAGCTGTTGCGCCAAATATTTATTTATTATTTTAAGGGCGATTCAGTCTTTATATATTAACTGTAGAAGCTGTTTTCGTATAAACGGCGTTAAATCAATAGATTTCACTGTGGGAGTTGGACTCCTCCAAGCATGCTTTTGTCACCTCTCCTCCTCATTTTATATATAGACTGAACGCTACAGCGCAGCCGTGGTCGAGAATGTTTCAAAGTGGGAGACTTAAGGAGTAGCCATCTGCTCTTTTCGGATGATTTGGTTATCCTTGGGTCCTCTCAAATCTCTCAAACCTCTCAGCGCACACTCGAAGTATTTGTAGCTGTTTGTTATGATGCTGTAATGAAGGCAAACGTGAACAAATCGGAAGTAATGATCGTTTCCAGAACTCCCATTCAGTACACTCTGCATATTAGTGGAGTCCCACTGAAGCAGGTGGATAAGTTTAAGTACTTCGAGGTCTTATTCATATGTGATGTAAAGAGCAATGCCGAGTAATCCTGTAGAATTGGTCAGACTAGATAAACTTTGAGAAAGCTTGGTCACTCTGTTATAAGGAAGGCCGAAGTTAGTGTTCAAGCTAAACTATCGGTGTATGTTCCAACTTTTACCATGGTCATGAAATTTGGGTAGTGACCGAAAGAATAAGATCGCGGATACAAGCTGCTAAAATAAAATGAGGCGCTCAATGTTGAGCAACTACTTCTCCGAACAGAACGATCAATGCTTCGATGCTTCGTTCACGTACTGCGTATGCCCCCCGACCGGCTTCCAAGACCTGCCATGATTACCATGCCATCGGTAGGCGTCTGGGGACTCCTCCTGATGAGTTGGAGTCAATAGCGGTGGATCGAGAAGGATGTAGAGTCCACCTGAGCATCCGAGCCCCGCGAACCATTGAAAATGTATGTATGTATGTTTAACCAAATGTAGCTACGTTAATTTAGCTTCAACCGTTATATCATCTAAATTTCCGAACAAGAATTTTAAATTTTTGGACTTAGAACGAAAACACAAATACCAGATATATCTTCCTTGTTCCAAACAGAACTGAGTGGAAAACATATCGTTTTTAATTCCCGTTATGTTTAATGGAATATCTGTGTGAGATATATTTTATTTCTATGTGTTTCGAACTCTGTTTGTTCCGCTGATTATTTTATGTCATATTGACAAAAATATCAAAGCATACCTTATTTTCTAGTTGGCACGTATTCATTTTCAACAGAGAGAAACATCCTAGCTTTCCCTATTCACAACGATAACACAAAAATCATGATGCTTGGGGATAATTTGTAAATGAAATCAATTTTTTTAGTGAGAGAACAGGAATAGCTCACGAAGTTCTTTAAAAAAACATTCTTCTTTTTTTAACCCTTGTAGTATATTGTATAACGCGTACGTACACGTACACCTTATGTTAAGTATTACTCCCACGTATCTGCATTGCAGGAGCGCCGCTTGTGGGGTTGGCTAAATTTTCGGACCTCAAGTCATTCTGCAGGCCAATCTATTTTGGATCACATCATTACTGACGCAGAGTTTTCTGTTTTTGCATTCGATTGATACCTTTATTTTTTCTTCTGCCTTATTTTTTCTCGAACTTCGGCTGGAAATTTATTATTTGTACTTTTTTTATTTTGAACAATTTGTTTGCTAACAATCCATCAGCTTCACTATTGCTAGTTCTACCTGTATGACTGAATGTTTTGAGCTGCAAATACATCCATGTTTTTAGTTCCTGATGAAAAAATTGTTTTCCAAATGTTTTTATGCGTTGGAAACTGGGCTATTGTAACTAACTACATATACATATTGTAGCATCCACAGAAAATACTTTTCGCACGGTGTGGCAACACGTATTAATCACCCTTATTCTGAGTGGCGTTTTACTTGCATGACGTTTGTCGTTATTTGAGGCGTTTAGTTTTACAATAGTTATTCCATAACTTCGATGACAGGGTAAAACGTTGTCGGTAAGTAGTTTGCATCCCACATGCTATGCCATCAACCATACCACGCTGAGAATATCGGTTCTCGTTCGATCACCGAAATCAAGCAGCCTTGGGCATGGGTAGTACTTAGATGGGGAACCGCTTTGGAACTCCGCGTGTTGTTGGCATTAGCCAACTCATCAACTCCACCAAAGTCTTAATTTGCTTCTGCTGCGCTATTTTGACCCCAGAAAGTAAGGTAATTCAATTTAGTTATTTGAATCAATTAAAAATTTAAGAAAACTTACATTTTCAGTCGTTTTTACTACTTGGCGATCACTAATTTGTTGACGACAAATACCGTCGCTTTCCCTGTCGTTTTGTGGCGCTCAACTCCTTAAAGAATGACAGCGAAATTTCTCACATGACGTTCGTCGTACACTAATGGGTTCTACAGGGCGTTTAACGTCGCAAAAACGGCACTCGTAATGGTAAATTGAAATTGGCGTGTTTTAAAACGTTGTAAACGCTACTCGGAATAAGGGTGATTATATTTAAGTGCATTTGTAGACACGGTTTAAGTTGAGATCAATAAAGAATAAAGTGGTTTGATAATTTTGAAGTATAACGAAAGTGAATTTGATAGTCTATATATATAAAACTCAATGTACCTATGTTTGTATGTATGCTATGAACTCCGAAACCACCGAACCGATTGAGCTCAAATTTTCAGACAATCTTCGGCATTGGCCCGAGAGTTTCTGTGAATTTTTTTTAAAAATCGGTCCAGCAGTTTGCCCACAACTGAATTTTTTTTTGTCAGGCGTAGCACCGCACGTCGGGTACCCGCTAGTTGTTTATAAATAAACAGTTTAAATACACAGAAGACGGTTTTATTATTACGAACCCCAGTAAGAATATTACAATTTGTATATATCTTCAATTGTATAGATATAGGTTCGCACCACATTTCTCTAAATGTTAAACACATTTCACTATCGAAATTTTGTTTAAATTAAGCTTATATCAAAATGGGGAAATTCATAGCACACCTCTACTTTTTAACTCTCGAAACGTGTTTCGACAGGAGCTAATCAAGATTATTCGAAGAAAATCATAATAGGTCCGTTCACGTACTTTCCGAGCCAAAAACTAATAAATTTGGTTAATATGACATGATGAGGCTAAAAACTCTCAGAGAGCGGAAAACCTAAGCAAAAGTACGCAAGTGGAAAGCGAGCCATTTCGAGCCAACTGTCATTAAAAAAAATTATAATGAACAAATTAAACCCGTGTGAAAACTAACAAATTTAAATTAAGTCCAAAAGAAATGTTTTGGGAGAACATTCACACATCACAGCGTTTTCTTCAAGATACTTTGCATCTATTTCTTATGTTTATTGACTTTTTGAAATGGAATCGAAAACTTTTTGACTCATTTGACAATCATTTGGCCGTTTTTACTATCGTGCCGGCAGAAATTCTTCGAGCACATTCAGGCGCACAGGCGAAATACTCGTTACTTATCAATTTTTCTCTTTATTTGTGATGTTCGCTCAGTACGCGAATACACTTCGAGCACTTTAGAGCCCCTTAAAGCACTTTAGATTGTGTACGCGAATGGACCTAATTATTGTAGTTTCAAGTTACGCAATATGCTTTAAGGTCTCAATTTTTAATTTAATTATTAGAACATTCCAAATGATGATTTATGCACACCATACACACTTCAACTCAATTGTAAACTGAGTCAAATCAATTCGAAATCAACCCGTGAAAGTATGCGTAGTCATTTGATCGATTTGACGGTTGGGAAGTTGGTTGGCGAAAAATCAAAAGATTTTTATTTTGCCAGGTTGAATGAAAAGTTTTTTAACTGAGTTGAATCGTGTGTGACCGAATTGGTTGATTTGCTGTCAAATGAAATCCCAGTTGTGTTTGAGATGTGGTAATGAATGATTTTAATTATCTTGGGTGTTAAGAAAATAAATAGAGAAAAAAAATATGACTTTATATTCGAATAGGAATGTTTTGAAGCCAAATTTTTTTTTTTCGAAAGCAAGCTATACTTTTGACAGTAGAAGGAAAGTCTTCCAATTCAGTTGATATGGGGTGTGGTCAAGTATCAATTCAGTTGACAACTCTGTTTACAATCGAATTGAATGGTGTATGGGCTGCTTTACTTACGAATACGTAAGTCGAATATTATTCCTCCCGTAAGGAATCGGAAATTTTTTGTTTTCTGAAGATAGGCCAGGTTAGGACGGCTGTCTGTACCCAAAATACAGACGCACTTCGACTAAAAGAGGTCAATTGTGATAAGACTAGATTTAGCACATAATCAGCTAAACGTGGAATGGACTAGGAGGTTTTTTTTATAAGTTGAAGGTGTAGCCACCGTTTAGTTTAAGCACTAGAGAATCTATGGTTTTGAGTTAAATAAAGAGAACACACCAATTTAAGCTGTTCGTTTATTCTTACAACTTCGAATGGTGACTGCCTGCACTGAATTCTCTACGACGACTGACTCTCCGGTCGTCTTTTTATTGTTTGCTTTCTTTATTCGTTGTGGACGCCGTGGCGTGAGTGGTTAGTCTGTTGGATCACTGCGCATGAGGTTTCAAGTTCGAATCCCAGAAAATACCAAAAAGTTATTTCACGGTCCCACCTCTCGCGGGCATCTAACAAACATCCGAGAGTATTCTTGTCGCGAAAAAGCTTCTCAAATCGCCGTTCGGATACGGGCACTAAACTGTAGGTCCCTTCCATTCGTGTGGAAAATATAACGCAGTGGTTGCGAGAAGCTAGGCCCTGGCACTTAAAGAGCTGCTGCGCCAAATATTAATTCATTTTTTTCTTTTTTTTTCTTTATTCGTTTTTTTTTTCTTTGAATTGTGTCGGGGCTGCCACAAAGGACACTCCTGACGTCTGTATTCACCAGGTCACCAATGTTATCGAAAAATTGTCTTTTGGATACGGCTGGACAGGTGCAGGCCTGTAGAACAGTGTCCTATGAGGACGCTGATAGTGGAGTTAATATCTGATCGCTGATCGAACCATTCCAGCGCTTCTGATCCAGTCTAGTCCAGATCTGTCTGGATATTTGCCACGTTGTGCCATCCCATACTCGATTTGTCTAGATAAAGAAAGATACAAATTATTGGATTCGGTTCCACGAAACTAAAATACTGTTTTCTTAACACCATTCTCCGTTCATGTTTATACCTGGGTTCAACTCTATTATTGAAATTATAAAAAGAACGACGATTCAGCCACAAAAAAAAACAAACAAAAGCAGAATAAAAAAAAAAATTAAACTACAATAATATCATAAAAAACCGGAAATGTGTGTACCACTATTATTACATTATAAAAAAAGAAGAAATTAAAAGACCATACAGAATCGAAACGGAAGTGCTCAAATAGTTCCATGAACTAAATACTTTGATACAAATCAAATCAAATATTTGGCGCAACAGCTCTTTTTAAAGTGCCAGGGCCTAGCTTCTCGCAACCACTCATGTTGTGTGCGTTATATTTTTAACACAAATGGAAGGGACCTACAGTTTAATGCCGACTCCGAACGGCGATTTGAGAAGCTTTTTCGTGACAACAATACTCTCGGATGTTTGTCAGACGCTCGCGAGAGGTGGGACCGTGAAAAAACTTTTTGGTGTTTTCTGGGATTCGAACTTGGAACCTCATGCGTAGTGATCCGACACACTAACCACTTACGCCACGGCGCATTCAAGTAAAAAGATAGACCATAAAAAACCCAAAACAAAGGGGTTACTCTGCAACCACTCCTAAAAAAAAAAACAAAAAGTGCATCTGTCAGCTCGACTACTCAACCTAGGTATACATGAATTTTTTGGACTCATTCCGCTCTGCCGGTGTACACATGGAGTTCAAACTGGCTTGAAGCCAGCTTCAACGCTACATATAAACGTAGTACTTAATCCAGTATATACTCGGGTGGCTGTTGGTTGCTGTCTCCATCTGTGAAAAGCCAGCCTCAGCCCTGCTTATAACTCCGTTTACATGACCCGATTGAAAATTGAGTTGAAACGGTATTAAGTTTCAACACACGTTTCGCTGTAACCAAATTGAGGATTTGTGTTGGAACAGAATTGAGAGAGGATTAAATAGGGCACGTCTTCCTCTGTGTGCAAACTAAGTTATGCGAAACTATTTACTCTTATCCGCCATTTTATTTTCATGATGCAGTACGTAATCTTAAAATGATAAAAATGCATGCGAATAGGCATAAAATGTTGTACAAAAGAGGGACACAATGCATGCAAATGGTTAAGTAATTAGCATGGCAAATCCTTTCTGGAATTGTATCTACTCTTCATGGAGAAAAAACAAGCGCACTGAAGTCACAACGAGAAATTTCTTTTTTCTCTCTCTTCTTTTTCTATCTGTCAAACTTATTATTCAATCTGCACTTATATGCAAAGTCTTAAATCAAACACAGAAAATTTTGTAATTGGATTGACTAAATTAGGGGTGGCAATGGTGTAGTGGTAACGTCGTCAATTGCCATGCTAATGGTTCATGGTTCAAATCCTGATGTCAGCAAGCTTTTATTTGTTTCTCATGAAATATATAAAGTCAGTCTGATCAATTACGAAAGCTTGTTCGAAAACTACTGCAAAGGCATAATACTGGCAGTAGCTTGGTCATGTGGTTGGAAAAATTGTTCCCTCTGTTGATGATGATTTGCCCTTGACATCGGTTATTGGGAAAAAAGTACTGTGAATCAGAAGCAAAGACAAAAAATATCCCCAGCTACCTGGACGCCACCCCGGAGAATCTCCGAAACAAAAAACCAACTGAGCTTCATGAACCACTACACCAAAAATCTTTTTCTCTCTCTCTCTCTCTCCATCCTTTCCAACGCCCGCACTGTGTGTAAACATGTTAAAAGTATTCATAACCCTTTGAGTGTGCGCGAATTATAAAAAATTACGTTTCAATTCAGTCTGCGTTTACATCGCACTTAATTCGAATTGGAAACTCACACTTGTTTGAAATTTCGTTGGATGCAGGTGGGAGTGTAAAGACAGTATTTTTATTGACATATTACATAAAAAATTGATTTGTAATAAATATACGAATATTGTGCAATTTTCGAGGTGACATCTGTTGCAAACAATGCCTCAACAATTTGAATTTCAACCGTTTTACTTAGCAAATCCACACAAACCCAAGAGGTGTCTAAACCATTCTATGGAGAAATTCAAGATGGTTGGCATTTTTTTTCCACATTTTTCCGCTTCGAACCAAAAGGGCTACTTATGTTGGCGTCAATTTTTGGGCAGAGATTGTGTGGAACTGGCATTTCATATATAGTACGTCAATGGATACATTAGCCGCGTTTTGTTTTCCCCGTGAACTGGTTCAGTTCATATTTTTACATAGGATGCAAAAACAACAATTGAACCAGCACAATTGAAGAAATGAGCACTACAGTGTAATCACGTCATGACTGCCTACTATGTAATGAAAAGTAACCTGATATATACTCTGTCCAACATAAATTGGCAGTACAGGGAAGATAGGGATGTTTGTCTCTCATTCGCACTCTTTTGTTTTCCGTAAGGTGCTATTCTAACAAAAGCTCTTACAGGGTTTCCGTAGTAAGCATTTCAAATTAGCAAAAATCTGAAAGAATATTATGTAGGGTTACCGTCCTTTTTTTGTAGATTGAAATTTTCATTTAATTTGTTTTATTTATAAAAAATTAAACTAATTTCTTCTGTTTTATTTTTTAAATTTTTATGATTTTTTTTTTTGTCGCGTAAACAATTTCTTGTTTTTTTTCGGCACTTAAGTCTTTGGATGATTTTGAAGCCATTTCTAACTACAAAGATTAAGCACAAAATACACGACTTAAAAATGCAAATTGCACAAAACCTAAAAAAAAAAAAAAATACACCTTTTAGAAATACAATTCATATAAGAACACTTAACTTCACATTAGTAACACAATCCAAATTTAAAAAAATACACGTAACATCAAAAAACAGACCGCGCGCTACGAAAACCTACGCAAATAAACTTTTTCCTTAAAGAAAACAGCTTACAATTTGGTAACTGCATTTTAACGTATTTTGCACACATTAAAAGAAATGCAAAGGATCAAAACAAGATCTCTACGATAACACTTATCATTAAGAACTTTTTTCAAAGCTCTAAAACCAAAAGCGCCTCAACAGAAACCCTAGGAAAAAAAAACTGAACGAGTTACCAAACTGACACTGGTAACTCTGAATGCACATCAATTTAATGGGGGTTCGGTTTAATAGCAGCAGCCACAGGCCACAGCCAATCAGTGCACACTCAGATGTGCGCTAAAAAGTCGTGTTCGATCTACGTCAGATTCAATTGGAAATTCACTGGCGGGTAAACACTTTTTATGGGGTGTTTCTTTCAATTTAGTATGGTGCGAAAATATGGCACGCTACTGATTTTGTAAAAGCTTCCCCATAAGACGTGTACTGCCAATTTATGTTGGACAGGATATAGTGGAAAGTAACATGGTCTAACACTCTGTTTATGTGACAAATTGAATCTGGATTTAATTCGGATTAAACACCATGTAAACGCAGATTGAATTGAAACAGGATTAACTTAATCCAATCACTAAATTTTCTGTGATCGAGGTAAGATTTTGTATCGAAACACGGATTGAAAAAATGAGTTTGACGGATAGAGAAATGCAAGAAATTTCACGTTATAACATCAGCCAGAGCAAAAGCGGCTTTTTTTCTATAATAACTGTGGTAGTAGGGCTTAATTTCACACCTTGAAGGCCCAAACAAGTGATAAAATAAATGTTGATTCAAAGTGTGCCCTGGATTTAGGAATAAACCCAGAATTGGCACTACTGAATATGCGATGTTTTATACCAATCGCTCGATGGCGCCATTTTCTTGTGGTAGCTCTACTTCATTCGTGCCGGCGTCAAAATAGCACCACCATCAAAACCACATCTAGCCATTGCATTTCGGTTTGCAAAAATTGCCTACTACAAATCACCTCTTTCACTCACACCGCTTCATACCACTACGACGCCAAACAGAGACAACCCTACACCATCGAAACACAGAAGAACATCGCATTTTATCTTTCCCACTCTACTGCTCCGCCAACGATGTGCCATGTCTGTCTAGAAAGAAAAAATTTCATCGTTGTTCCTCTTCTCTACACACTCTGCTGAAGTTAAAATAAGAAAGAAGAATAGCACTTCTCTCAACAAAATACAATTAAATTGCAGCAATTTTTTCGCATCTTTTCTTTCGACTCAACAATATTATAGAAAAAACCGAAACTTAACAAGTAAATAATACATCAATAATAAAAGCGAAAAGCAAAAAGAAAGAAAAATACAACCCTAAACTTAATCTAAAATCTGTGATCATTTGTTTAGAAATAAAAAAAGAAACAAAAGCAAATTTAATTAGAGAAAGACGAGAGAGAGAAGGAGTATTTTTTACACTACAAATCCATCATCATCATCCATCGAGAGCCTTGCCGCAACATTTAGTGATAATAACCAAGCTGAAGAAAAGAAAAAAGCGTTTAGCCGACGAATTCTTTTTTTTTCGCCATCACTGACTGAAAAAGGTAAGAAAATTGTGAATACGTGGTGTCTGTTCTTTTATTATCCAGCGAAAAGTTTTTTTTCTTGTTCCTTTTATTATTCTCCTTTTTGGGGAATGTAACCTCATTGAGGTTTTTTTCTTGGTTCAATGGATTTCGTCTCGATTGTGTATTAACCTTAAAAAAAGATTGCTTATGATTGTGGGGAGATTTGATATTCTGAAAAGTGAAAGGTTTGCCGCATGGAAAATGCAAGATTTCGCCTGAAAAGTTCTAGATTTCCTCGGTGAGAGGTTTCCTTTTCCTTTATTTGGGTCCGTTTTCGTCGCGTTGCGTGCCTTGGTGCAAAACTTGTATTAACTGCTGGTCAGCCGCCACTACAGGCGACGCCATGAGGGAGATCGTGTTCTCCCGCTTCCACGTGGGTTATTGTTGCCAAACTCGTGTGTAATTTCAGTAATTCAGTCAAAATGTTAATTTATTTGTTAAATTTTGTAAGAAGTAACATCAAATTGTTTATTTCGATAGAAAACCATTAAAAAATGTGGTAAATAGTTGCCATTGTTTATTGTGCGAAAGAGATGACATTATGAGCTGCAATTTGGCAGCATGTTGAGTTGCTATCCGTGTGATTGCAGCTTTAAAGGCGGCGCGAATAACCCCCTCATGGTGCGAAAAACATTTATTTTTCATCTTTTCGATGAGTTTTTGGAGATTTTATGGAATATTCCGAGTGGTAAAATGCTTGCTCTTTGTTTTGTTAGCAGATATGAATCCAACATTTTTTCATTGAATTCGCTGTTGTGTTCTTTGTTCTCTTTGGCTCCACTCTGCAAGTGACATTAATCCATAATAGGGCGGAGGTGACTGCGGATTATTTTTTTCTTTGGATTTGTTTCTCAAATTTAGAATATAGCCTCGATCTTGTATGATATGTTCTAGTAAATATATTACTGCTAGTTTTTTTCATTATTTGAACAAAATTCTATTAACTAGTAATTTCGCATGGGGAGGCACTTTTGCTTTTGTTGACTTATCCCTTAGTAGGGTGCCAGCCCTACACCTCCCTTTACCAATTTCTATCCTACCCTCCACCTGTCGCGCAAATTACCACGTGTTCTAGTAATTGTAGAGAACAGTTACAGTGGCAATTAAAAGCCAGAGGATGCCTCAGGAATTTAATCTGAGTTGAGACTGATACGTTCAACTTATAATCTCTCACTTGTCTTGCTACTTTCAAGAAATTCAATAGTGCGTCTATGTACGTAGGTGCATTGTAACACGTTTGATAGTCGCCTGTTATATCAAAAGAATATGAGCTTTGCTTCCAGTCCACTAGTCCAAATTCTTGTACATACATACATATGGCACACTTGTGCTGTCAGTTCTCTGATCCACTCAGGCCAATTGCAGACATTTATTTGAAAGGAGTAGTGCTTCATGTGCGATTAGTTCAAATATGTATTTGGGATCTATTATCAATAGCGAGCAACCTGTAATAGCGATATCAATCATAGTGAAACTCTGCAATCTTCTGTGACCTCTAAGCTAAAAGTAACGTTCTACACTGCTGTTGTGCATTCACATATATATCCTTCACAATGTATAAGAAGTATTAGAGGCAGACCGAAAAATTGGATCACAGAAATGCAACGACACCAGCATTTGGTTTACTTCGAAGTGATTTAAAATCGATAAGAACGCCGATATTTCCTGAGGTCAAGCAGGCAAACTCTACATGACAGAAATGGAGTGAAATCGGAGTACAGGAATACCTCGCCTTACGTCGCCTCTATTTACATTATTTTGATTTACGTTGTCTGGTTTTTTACTTCCCAGTTTCGATTAACGTCGTCACAATTTCCATTTACGTCGTTTCTTGAAACACAATTTTCTCACGAAATTCCCTCTTTCATCATTCTTATTTAACTCATGCACATCTCACCGATTTCCTTTTTTTTACGCAGAAGGTATACTACTTTGTTTGTTTATAATTTTTGATTTACTGAAAGAGAATGGATCTTATATTGATAAATGTTTTATTTAATGTCGGCAATTATGTATGGAATACAATATCAGGTAAATGTCCGCCTCTGCTAGTCTCACAAATGCGAGCCCTTTTGAGCACATTTTTCATTACATTCTCACACATTTCACGCGGTATTTCATTAATTTCATCACGAATATTTTGTTTGAGCTGCTCAAGCGTTTCTGGTTTGTTTGCATAAACCTTGCTTTTCAGATATCCCCACAAAAAGAAGTCAGGAGCAGTCAAATCAGGCGACCGTGGAGGCCAATCACCATCACCATTTTTTGAAATAACTTGTTGTGGAAAGAGGTCTCGCAGTAATTCCATTGTAATCCTGGCTGTATGCGATGTGGCACCGTCTTGTTGATACCACATATTAATCAAGCTCAAAGCATGCAAATGGAAACAAATGCAAATCCTTGTGCAAAATTGTGGCCAAAGTTGTTCTTTGAAGACCAAGCTCCTGAGCACGGCGTCGAATTGAGGTTGATGGATTGTTTGGAACACTTCCTTGAACAGCAGTAATGTTTTCAGCCGATCTTGCAGTACGTTGTGGTCCATGCTTGGGCCTATCACCTACAGACCCTCTTTCTTCGAAATCATTCACTACACGATAAATAGTGCGTTTTGTTGGCACGTTGTTTCTCCCAAAAATTTCACGTAACTTTCTCATCGTCACAGTAACTTACATTCGACGTTTGCTACAATATCATTCGCAAAAGCCTTTTTCATTCTATATAGACTACAAGTGTTGGATAATTTCATTTTCGATTTACGTCGCATTTTCTCGGTCCCGAAAACGACGTAAATCGAGGTATCCCTGTATTATAATCCCTTGAGTTCAGGTCATAACTTCGCCGAAATAGGAAGAAGAAGAAGTCTGGTTTGAATGTAATCTAGGTTCGTTTGATTTTCTTTACTACCGGATTTTGACGTTAAATAGGAGAGTGTCGAAGCATTCAGAGTGCAGGCTACAGTCTTTCGTAAGATTTGTTAATGTAAATGGTTTGCTTATTATTGTTCGGAAATATTGGCAATTTGGCAACGACAATAAGTAAAGTGCAACTCGTCGACTATCTGCCACATTTTTACTCTTCTGTCGGCCAGAAATAAAATAAAATGTTCATCAAACAAAGTCGATACCTGATCACTTTCAGCAGTGGTGGAGATGAAACCCAGATTGACTACCATTTGGTAGCCAGTTTCATGAAGCCTCGGGTAAAAGATTGCAAAGTGATTCTGGGAGAGCCGATCGCTCGGCAACTCTGTCTCCTGCTAACAGAAATTTTTACGAAAACACCATCGACTTCAGATTTTCTCATCGTCTTTTTCTGCATAGACTTCTGTACAAATAAGTTGTAGAAGGTTTATCGCCCTTAATTATTTTATATTATAATTAAAATAATTACAGTCAAACTTACGTAACTCAAACATCTACGTATATAACTTGAACCAACTCGAGTGCCAATAGCGTTTAGAGAGCAAATTGTATACAATTTTGCTTCCATAACTCTAACTTTCATAGCTCGAATAAAAAAAAAAAGAAGGCAGGTGCGTACAATAAGTCGAATTTTTTGCGGCAATTCCTGATTGCGGGAGAAAGTTTTTAGAGTGGGGGGAAGCCCCTATTTATAAAGAAATGCATCATTTATTCTTTGTGTTCTCTGAATCAGTGAATCCGACTTTAAGTGCAGTGGAAAGTCATGACTAGGCGAACCCCACGGGCGATCAGTAGAAATGCGGTGAAGTGGGGGGGGTTATGATCCCTTGTTTTCGGATCATAACCTCGCTGAAAAAGGAAGAAGAAGAAGGAAAGTCATGACGAGAGTCTGGAGGAAGAATTCGTTCGCCTTCTAAATGATGAATGAAGTATCAGATTCCGCAAGAAATTCGAATTTATATTTACAAACGAATGACATTAGCCGTATTTTATTATCACCCAAGATCCATATAGATCACACGACGAAAATAAAACGATCCGGATCTGGATCAACGAAATTATTTTCCTTGTGTCTTGTAGTGTGGTTGTGTAACCTACCAAGAAATAAAAAAAAAAAATATTTCTAGATCATGAAATTGATCCTGATAGAAAGCAGGATCTCGTATTGTTGTTGTATTGCATAGAAACCAATGATCCATATGGATCATGAGTGATAATAAAATACGGCTAATATCTACAACTGATGATCACTTTAAAGTTTTAAACAAATAAACAAACTAGAATCTCTTTTTATTAAAAATAATAAAAAAAAGGTAAATTCTCAGCCACAAATTACTAAATATTTACAATGTAATACCATACTTGATTTGAAATACATAAAAAATGTGAATATGCACGTAATTGTAGTGTCTTTCAATAAATCCGCAAATTTTTTTTTTAAACTATTCTATAAACTCGAAGTCTCCATAAGTCGAACTTGTTCGGTGGACAATGGAAATTCGAATTACGGAAATTTAGTTGTATTATATAAATGTTTTTATGTTTCCTTTTTACGTGCGTTTATTTTCAGAATTTGTTTCTTTGCAATAAGCAACTCTTAATTAAAAAACGCAACTAGTATTAGGAAACCTCCTCAGCCACAAAGAACACCAAACAGCAATATTGCAAAACTTCAAACTCCAATTTTTATTTATATAAGAAAACCAAAGCACGCTCACGCTCTATCGTGGAAGAAATGGTAATGGAGGAACAACAACCGTCTCCACAATCCGTAGGACGAGAATTCGTTCGGCAATACTATACCTTGTTGAATAAGGCCCCAAGTCATTTGCATCGCTTTTACAACAACAACTCGAGCTTTATCCACGGTGAATCGACTTTGGTCATTGGACAGAAGAATATTCATAATCGTATCCAACAATTGAACTTCCGTGACTGTCATGCGAAGATTAGTCAAGTTGATGCTCAGGCTACTTTGGGTAATGGAGTTGTCGTTCAAGTAACTGGAGAGCTGTCCAATGATGGCCAGCCCATGAGGCGTTTCACCCAAACGTTTGTGTTGGCAGCGCAATCACCCAAGAAGTACTATGTGCATAATGATATCTTCCGCTATCAGGATATGTACTCTGACGAGGAAAATGATGGAGAAAGTCGTTCTGAGAATGATGAAGAGCACGAAATTGAGCAACAGCAGCAGCAACAACAACAACAACCGCAGGTAGCGCCGACTACAAATAACTTGGGTGGCGTTACTGAAACTAATGCTGTGCAACAGGTGCCACCGCAACAGCAGCAGCAGCCACCTCAACAACAACAACAACAACAACAACAACAGGTAGTAGTGGCTCAACCTCAGGCTCAGCAGCCGCCGATTTATTACTCAATGCCGCAGACTGTAGCGGGCGCCCCACGACCCGTCCCAGTGATTACGCAGACGGTATCGTTGGCTCAATTTCCCGCTGCAGCGACCCAGCAAACGCAATTGAACGGAGGTGTTGTACACGAAGATTTGTTGGCAACGACAATGCAAGCACAAACTGTGCAACAACAGCAGCCCGTGCAACCTCAGCAACCGCTACAGCAGCAGCAAATGCCACCACCAGTCCAGTCGAATGTGGCTCCTACGGTTGTGTCTGTTGTTTCACCACAAGTGCTCGCACAACAACCAACTCAGGTCGCCGTTGTGACTGCCGGCGCCATACCCCAGGTCGTAGCACAGATACCAAGTCTGCCAATCCCATCGACTCATTCGCCACCATTGCCTGTGATGAGTCAGGCAATGCCAGTTGTTCCGCAAGGAGCCGGCCCCATAGCCAACATTCAACCCATTGATTCGGGAATTATGGGAGGAAATACCAACGTTACTGGTGGCGGGGTAAACATGAAGGATGATGACATGGGCAATTATAGCGATCAGACCGGTAGTCAGGAATACATTGATGAACAGCCACAGATGCATCAGGAGAAATATGAAGGTATGTATTAAGATGTTTATGCCTTAAATTTTGTATGAATTTTTTATTTTATTTCTTATTATAGCACCGAAGTCCAATCAGAACGAACCCAAGACCTACGCTAATTTGTTTAAATCCACCGCCAACATCAATCCATCTTCGCCTGGTAGTGGATACGTTCCACTACCACCCGTTAATCAAAACCAAATGAACGTTAATCAGCAGTCGCAACAACAGTCGATGTCTTCTTCCTCGTCAGTATATAAGAATGATTCCCGTATGATTGATAATAACATGCAAACAGGCGGCAGTGGACCTGCACCATTACCACAAAGAACGAACCCCACGAGGATTAATAAAGGTATGTCGATTGAAAAACCATATTAGGAGCTCCATTTGTGTTTGCTTTTTGGCAATACTGAGTTCAACGCGTTTTAAATTGAGTAACATATACAAGCAGATTGTTTTAATTACTATTACTATTATTATTTGTATAGGGTTATTTTGCACTGCGACCTAGTGGTCTATTGTGCCCCTGCTAATACCTTGGAGAGGTTTGTCCCCTCGTTAGAGTTCCCCTCGCATTGCAATTCCTTCGGAATTATGTTGAAGGTCACACACTCTTACTTTGCCTTGGCAAAGTTCACCTTAGAGCTCTCTCTCCAAACCAGTTTCTTTTAAGAATCTGAGAATGAGAAGTGTGTCCAAGGTTGGCATATCCTCTTCTGATATTTGGTGTTTGCCCAAGTATTTCAATCTTTTGTGGGTCAGTGCCCCACAAGATTCCAGAAGGTGTTCCGGAGTCTCACTTGACTCATTGCAGAATCTGCAAAGGTCTACATTTGTTATACCTTGGTTCCGGAAATGCTTCCTTAGTTCGCAGTGCCCCGTTAGGAAGCCTGTTAGGATTCGTAGATTATTCTTGCTAAGGCAGATACAGGCTTCGAATATTTTCCGGTTGTAACATCCCAGTAGTTTCTTAGCTTGCCTCAGGCTAGTGGTGTTGTTCCAGGTTCTTGTCCTGTCTTCTTTATCAATTTTTCTGAATTCCTCGCGTATGGTATGTTTCGCCTATTCCACAAAATGGTTCAGGTCCTATCAATGGTTCTGTAGCCCCTTGTCTTGTCAAGGCGTCTGCTGCTTCGTTACCTTTTATCCCGGCATGACCGGGTATCCAGTAACGCGTAACCTTATTATTTCTGCCCAATTAATTAAGTTTGTATAGGCATTCCGACACAATTTTTGACTTAATGATATAGGAGTCAAGTGCTTTGATCATATTGTATTGTATAACACTCAATCCGTTGTGTTTCATGATAATGCACATAATTGAATCCATATGAGCTAAATGGAATCAAAACTCTTCATAAGTAGTATGTGTACACTCAAGGGTCTATGAATATCATTAAAATGTTTTACACAGTGCGGGCGTTGAAAAGGATAAAGAGTGAAAGAGAAAAATTGGTGTAGTGGTTTGAAACTCTGATATTAGGTTTCAGAATATCCAGGGGTGGTGCCTAGATATCTGGGGAGACTTGCTATGTTATTTTGTCTTTGCTTCTGATTCACAGTATCTTTTTCATATATCAATCATCCGATAGAGCGAAAAATTTGTTCAGCCATATGACCAACCTACTGCCAGTGTTATGGCTTCGCAAAAGTGTTGACACAAGGATTCGCACTCGATGACTCACGATGAGAAATAAGTAAATGCTTGCTGACATCAGAATTTGTACCATGAGCCATTAGCGTGACAATCGATGACGTTACCAATACACCAGGCATCGTCATTCCCATTCGTCATTCTGCAAAAGGAAATTAGTGTCGTTTAATCTATAGTATATCTCTGATGCTAGTTGTGATAGATAAGCACTTTATTTTTGCACTACAAATGTAGTGTTTTCTTTGTCGACACTTTTCTTGTACGGTATTTGGTGCAGTATTAGATTACAAAAATCACATGACAGCGCACGTCTTTGCCGAAGAGATGCATGATGAGGCCCGATCGGTGCAGGTTTGAGCCCAAGCTGAAACCAAAGTATGAAACATATAGATACATTCATTTTATTATTTCAAATACCTCATCTACCATAAGGATTCTGTTCAAACAGTCGCGTGTATAAAGCGAAGCGAATACATCAGGATAAAGTGGATATCTACAAAAAGGGGGAAAAAATAAGTATAGCGATGGCGTTGAAAATTCTCTTGAATTGTCATTAACGGTACACCTATGTATATATTTCTTTTTTGAGGAATGAATATCCTCATTTTAAAATATACCTAATTTTTGTTCGGGGGACAATTCCGAGGGAACATTCACGGTAACCCTTACTTACTTAGGTGGCGCTACCGTTCGGGGTGAACCTGGACCTCAACCAACAAGCCTCTCCATTTAGCTCGGTCTTTACCTAATTGCCTCCAGCTGCGCACTCTTGGTCGAGGTCCCCTTGAACTTGTGTGCGCCACCTACGGCGAGGAGGTCTTCTTCTGCTTCGTCCCTCCGGGTTAGATTCGAAGACACGATAACACTGGTCTGTTGGTTATTAGCAAGTTTCTTGAGGCAGCTATTTTCAAACTTATTATATTTCCTATTGGATAAACAAATTTTATATCCTTTTATTGAGTTGACTTTTTTTTTTTCTTTTTTCTTTCTATTTAGATTTTGAACAGCGACGCCCAGGTAATACTAACACTCAACAATTCAGCGACAGCAATCAACTCTTCTTGGGTAATGTGCCTCATCATGCTACCGAAGATGAATTAAAGGCTTTATTTAGTCGTTTTGGTCCCGTTATGGATTTGAGAATTCATTCGAAACCCGGTCCAAAAGTTCCAGGCATTCGTAATCCTCAGAATTATGGTTTCATCACATACCAGGATCCCCAATCTGTTGAAAATTGTTTGTCACATTGCGTAAGTATAAAGAAACAAATGTACATGCATATGTATGTGTTTGAATTGTCTTAATATCATCGATTATTTTACTGACATTGACTTAACCACTTCTTCTTCCTTTTATCATCGAGGCTATGATCCGAAAACAAAGGATCACAACCCTCCCACTTCACCGCATTTCTACTGATCCGCATGTGGGGTTCGCCTATTTGACCTCAGAAAATATCGGCAGGCCTGCCGATTTTGGATCACTCGGTTACTGAGGCCAATGAAATGCCGATGTCATCGCATTTGTCTGATCCAGGCGTTTATAGGCCTGCCTTTCCTACATCGCGATGTCTTTGGAACGTGCATTGATATTGCCTTTTTAACAGGGTTCAAATGATCTCTTCTTTGAACGTGGCAATACCAACTGAGCCGGTCACGCTCTATTTTTTGTACGATGGTTTCCTTGATGTGAAAGCTTCCACGGATCTTCGAACTTCTTATTCGATCAAGCTTTGTCACTCCTGCTGTCATGCAAAGCATCTTCATCTCAGCTGCCGTTAATTTACTCTCATACTTTTTGTACATCGTCCAACATTGTGAACCGTATGTGAGCGCTGGACGTACAACTGCGGTGTAGAGCCTTCCTTTCAACTTAGGGGGCATTTTTCTGTCACAGAAGATAGCGGAATTTTCTCGCCACTTCATCCACCCTACGCTTACACGATGATTGATGTCGTCATCACAAGTTGCTTTGCTATTGATCATAGATCCCAGATATTTGAATTGACTTAACCACATACCCTTCCATTAAATTTGATCTGTCTTCCTCCTATTTCGGCGAGGTTATGATCTGAACTCAAGGGATCATAACCTTCCCACTTCACTGCATTCTACTGATCCGCCTGTAGGGTTCGCCTAACCAAATGCTAGTGTCGTTGCATTTGCGTGATCCAGGCGTTTATAGGCCTGCCTTTCGTTCTGTAGAACGTTCATTGATATTGCCTTTTTGACGGGGTTCAAATAATCTCTTCTTTGAACAAGGTAGTACCAGCTAAACCGGTCGCGCTATATATTTCGTGAGATGGTATCTTTGACGTAAAGGTTGCCACGGATCTTCGAACTTCTTATTCGATCAAGGTTTGTCACTCCTGCTGTCATGTGAAGCGTCTTCATCTCAGCTGCCGTTAATTTGCTCTAATACTTTTTGCACATTGTCCAACATTGTGAACCATATGTGAGTGATGGACGCACAGCTGCGGTGTAAAGCCTTCTTTTCAGCTTAGGGGACATTTTTCTATCACAGAAGAAAGCAGAGTATTAACACCACTTCCTACGCCCTACGCTTATACGATGATTGATGTCATCATCACAGTTTGCTTCGCTATTATTCATAGATCCCAGATATTTGAACTTTTCGCCTTGGGAAGCACTTTTTCATTCAAATAAGTGTCTGCAATAGGCCTGAGTGGATCAGACAACAGACAGCACAGCACTCTGTCTTTTTTGGACTAATACAGTACTCATTCCCTCCAAAACGTCCAACCATACGTTAAGTGTTCGCTGCACGCTCCGCTCCGTCATAAACGGCTGGATGGGCTTTCTTTAAATATGGTGTCTGTATGTTGTCGCTGTATGTAGAGAGTGGTAAATTTCATACTAACAGATAAATAAACGATATTTAAACTGAAGCTTTTTGGACATAGCGATTTTCTAGTAACCCGTTTAAAAATATTGTTCAGATTTTAGATACATACAAATATTTCAGGCGACCTACCAAGAGTTTGGCACAACATCCGCTCTAACGGTATTTATTTGTTAGTTTTATTCTATATATTCTGTACTAAGATGTCTATTCTCGTATTTTTGTACTCAAGTAAATTATCCACTCTACTGCTAATGCATAATAAAAGCATAGCTTGTTATGCGTCGTTATTTATCGCGATCTATATACATACATATGTATGTTAAAAGCAGAGCTTTCAGTTCTAGCTTCAATTCGGGTCAAGTACACCACTGTGAAGCATAACATTCGCGTCTGCCTACAATCTTGTGAAATCTTGACTTATAAAAGAGAATTCATCAGAATTATTTTCTGAGATCTGAGCTCGGTACACTGAACCAACAACACCAGACACATGCCAACTTGCTTCAGCACCGGTGCTGATGTGGTTCAATTTTACATTTATTGTATTATTTTTTTTTATATAAATATATCGACACATGCCCAATCAATTCCCACAAAGATCTGCCTTATATTTCAATAAGTATCTACTCATCGCTTCCTCTGTTTCTATAGCCATCACGTTGTCGTAATCGCGCTTGGCAAGCTGCTCATTACGTTACACTTTCCCCATTTTCATATAATATTGACCTTAAAGCTCGATCCTCTAATCGTCGTGAGTGTTTTGAGAGCGTTTCTTTTCTGTATTATTTCGATCCGTCCCCAGATAATTACGAAAAAACATAAAAAATAACTATAGACTGGTAAAACTTGAAATCCACCTTAATCCTTTTCCTAGACTATTTTTATTTTGCTTTGTATCCCTTAGCCATCCTAATAAAATTATAATTTCAGCCGCTTTACTACCCCGAAAACTCTCCCGATGGTCAGAAACTCAATGTGGAAGAAAAGAAGCCCCGTTTGCGTAATCCCAATGACTTACCGCCACGTCAATCCAACAACATGTCTGGTAACAACGGCGGAAATGGCAACAACATGGGTAACTCACAACGACCCAACATGGGTCCAAACCGTTCGCTCTCTAACACTGGCGGTATGATGCGCGGCAATCCGGGTAACAACAGTCTCTCTCGTGGTTCAAGTGGTGGCCCACGTATGGGAGGCGGTTTTAATCGCAACGACAGTAGAGGTCCACCTGGTAGTGGACCCCAGTCACGTGCCGGTAACGGAAATACAGGCTCCAACACTGGCGGTGGTGGTGCCAGTTACAACCGACGCTAACCATTAATCTTCATCTACACACATTAATCTTTATAAGATCAATAAAACTACAAATAAAGAAAAAATAATAATTTTATTTAAACAAAACGAAAACAACAAAAACAGCTTGGTCTTAAACAAGAAATTAAAATAAATTACAATTATTAGAGGAAAAGAAAACAATGAATTGGCGGACATCATTTTTATTATTTTCTTTTTTTAAAACTAAATAATATTTTTTTTTTTTGTAATTTTAATTTATCAAAAAATATAAAAGAAAAAATAAAACAATTTCAACAAAAAAAAATTAAAATAATAAAAAACAAAAAAAAGAGAAAAAACACTGAGAAAAAACGCAATAAAAAAAGCAAAATAAAGACTTGTAAACTTTATTGTTCGTACGTTTATATATACATTAAAAAATAAAAACATTTATAAAAAAAAATACAGAGAAGAAAACAACATGCAAAAAAATGTAAAAAAGTGAAAAAACGGAAAAAAAAATAATTGCAACTATTAATAGTTCTCTTTCAAATAATGAATAAAAAAAGGAAAACAAATGCAAACAGAGCAAAAAAAAAAAACTTGCAAACGTAATTTAGAACGTTAGTCTATCTAAAGGAAGTGAAAGTTAAGTTATAAATCATATGTAAATTTAGAACTTTTTTTTTTCGATAAAAGGTTATTTATATAAAATGATAAATAATAATTAAATAAATGAAAAACACAGGACAAACAAGAAAAAGGGTGTGAGTGTCAGAAAAAATGAGTAATCTAGAAAATCAATTTAAAGCTATATAGAATATATGTACTAATAAAAACCGTTGAAAGCAATTACAAAAAAAAATTGACAAAGAAAGAAAAAAAGTTTTAAAAATTGGACATACTCGTAGGAAATAGAAATAATCTATCCTGATCTTTTTCTAACTTTTTTTTTATACATGTATCTACCTATATTAACTATGCTGAGACTGTTAGCATTTTTTTTTTTTTTTTTTCGAATAATTGGCAGAACAATTTTACTAATATTACTTTTTATTTTGTATTTGTTACTTAAGCACAACATTTCTATTTATTTCGTTTTCCCTATTTTTTTTTTACTTGTTACATTTTTTTAATGTTATTTTGTTCAAGGTTTTATGATTCGATTTGAAATGAATAAGAAATTTGAAAAATAAAGTTTATATTTTTCCATTTAAAAATCGGTTTTCAAATTCGTTGTAGAAGTAGTTGAATAGTAAATGTATTCTTTTATTCAATAGAGGCCGTTCTTAAACGCTTATTTCAAGTACAGTGTGACTACCTAACTATGATCTGCAGTCGAAGTAGTAAAATCCCAAGGAAGAGCAAAAACTATAATAAGTATCAAATAAAAAGGGGAATATGTGTCTCATCTTTTCTCAATTCTTACGGAATACGAAACTTTGTTCCTTCTAGAAAAGTGTTCACCCCGAATAGCTTAAGTACTAACATACTACACATGCGTCAAGACAATAACCGGAGAAGAAAATTAATGCCTCTCTACCTTGTTTTACAGAATAACATCGATTCACATTATTTTTTTCGTGCACTGATATGTTTTCAGCCATTACGCTGACTGTTGGCTTGCAGTCGTTGTCGATTATTTTTTCGTAGAGTAAACTTGTGTGCCTCTGTTCTGTCTGCCTGCTGAACAAAATAACCATAAACAAAAAATTATAACGGGAATCGAGACGATCTTATTCTAATCAGGGAATCGAATCTTAACAACTAATATGGAAATATTTCCTTGTGAGGCTGAAAAAATCATTTCAGAAATAGCACGACACAAAATGGCAACGAGAATCGAAGCGATTATGTTTTCAACGATCTTGTTTATACAAAACTATGATCGTATTTACGTTTAGTTCTAAAGAAATATAACATTTTCTGATTAGACTAAGGGATTATCAGTGTGCGGTGATTTATAAAAAATAATGGCGTTGATGGTCTCGATGTTCAGTTCCAACACACTTTTGCATACTGAATTCCTACTCAGAAGGAAATATGATTTGGACTTATTTTTTATTTTATTTTACTTTTTTTTTTGTTCTGCACGAAAAAATCATACGCGGTTGTAGATTTTTTTTTCCTTATTAATATGAGACGAATTTCGCTAAAATGGGATAAAATTAACACCCTTATTATCGATGTCGTGTGTGTGTTCACCCGTATGTCGATTTCAAAGTAGTAAGTGTAAATTTGATCGTGTTTCGCAACACTTTCGGGAACATTAGTTGAAATGGTTTTGACACAATGTTTTTCGAAACTGTATTGCGCATTTCTTATTTTATCGTAAAATTCAGTTTATTGTATCGAACATAATAAAAAAAAATCAACTGCTTTTCCACCTATTGCTTGAAGCATCGAATCTGCTTAAGATATTACGTAAAGTATCTAATGTAGAATATATTTCACATTGCATGTTACATCCACAATTTTGAATCCAATGCAATAAAATTGAAAGTATTATACACAACCAAAATTCTAGATTATAGCTAAATTCGTTAAGTCTATATTTTTCTCTATCCAATTGCAATTGTTTAGAAAAAACACAAATTTCAGTAAATAAAATCAATTATATAACAGTTTCTAGTTCAATCCATGTGTAATTATCTCCTTTCAGTTAAAAGGTATGAAAAAATGCTTATAATTAGAACACGATGCAAGCCTCTTAACAACTACATACTATTTACCTAGTGCCAAAACCAGCAAAATCTATAATTTTTCAACTTCGCCAGCTTGTTTTTTCGATTTATACCTTCTGAAGAAGTTTTTTTTTTTTATTACAACACGCACGCACACAGTATATCTTCAAATTCATAGAGTTTCGACAAAATACTAAAAAAAAAATACCGTCAATGAATTTATTTCTCAATGCTTTAAATGTTTTAAACAAATAAAAACGGATAATTAAAAAAAAAATAATAATTTCAAGCAGTATATGAAAGAAAATCAAAAAAAAAAAATATGTATAACAAAAGAAAACAATTAAATTAATGAATTAAACTAAAACAAAAGAAAATAAATTTTAGTCTTAAAGTAAAATTATGTACTAAAATTACAATTAAGTTTATATCTAAGAACTAATTATAATAGAAAAAATAATTTAAACATTTTCATATAAACAAAAAAAAAACAAAAAAAAAACGTACAATTCAATTTGTAAAAAAATACAATAAAAATAAAAAAAAGTGCCGCCCGCCCTTCTATTTCAAGGATTATAAAAAAAAAACTTTCAAAAAACAGAACAAAAAAAGAAAAAAAATATGTACTCGCACCAGTGTGCAGTGTGAAATTATTTATTAAAATATTTTGTAATTCAGACGTTATTTCCTCGTTATATGTTTTATTTTATCAATGCCACTCAACCATTTTCTCATAATACCCCAATTAGAAAATAATGGAATATTCTACGAACAAGCGCATACACAATAATTTTTGAAAATTCAGTTTTAAACAAGTAAAAAAAAAAAACATACGGTCAAAAAATTAAATATATATATATTATATATACGTACCTTATTTTGTTTAGTTCGTCTTTTTTGTTTTTATTAATTAAAAATAAAACTTACATACAAAAAATTATAAAAAAAAAACTATTATTATATGAATTTTTTTTATCGAATTACACACGCTAGATGATCGGCGTTACCTTCCCCGGTATAAACTGTGAGTTAGGATCGGCTGGAGCACAGTCCATATTTTGTGTCTTTGCGAAAGTGTAGCGAAGGTGAACAATCTGGAAAGACTCTTGGTAGTTCTCGGTTACCAAGTAGTGTGGGAATGTAATGCCACTAAAAAACACGTTAATCAGGATCATTCTATGCAAGATCGACAAATGATTTTTCTTTTTTAAATTTAAGATCACGTTGAGGAAAGTTTTAAATGTTAAGTACTTTTCTAGCTCTTAGACCATTAACTCATGAGGGCTGGTTCTTCTCAATCTCCGGATATTTGTATTGTAACTAGTTTCTATCTCGGAGTTGATGTGATTTTGCAGTCGCTGACTGTGAAATGGAGATGGGCTAAGTCGTGAATTTGTATTAGAAGTTATAACTGTGAATGCGATTTCTTATTCACTGTGAATGTAAACTGCTAATGCGAATTCGTAATGGAGTCAGATAAAATTAAATTTTCTTCCATAAGCGAATTTTCTTTTTATGGTGCAAGTGCCCCAAACTCTGGCTCCGATGAACCAGCTGAGACTTCGATAGCAGCAATAGCAACCTAGGAAGTATAACCCCTCTGCTGCTATATACCAGCCAGCCAAACTTACAAAACAGCTGCGGCCGTGATAGCAGCAATGGCAACTTAGCAAGTATAACCCCTGTGCTGCTATATACCGCCAACCAAACTTAGAAACCAGCTGCGACTGTGATAGCAGCAATAGCAACATAGCAAGTATAACCCCTGTGCTGCTATATACCAATCAACCAAACTGTCAAACCAGCTGCGAGTGCGATATGCGACCTTATGAGTTGGTTTGGTGCTTGTTAGCGTATCATGAAAAGCTGCGCACACACAATGCCAAATGTTCGAAAGGAAAATTGGATGAGACGTTCAGTAGATAACGTGCAAAAAGGGAAGTTTAGTTTTATAATTTTATTATACCTCTTCTTCTTCACGTTTTTCGAATGAGACAAACACACATTTGTGTGTAGTGCATATAAAATGAAATTGTGACTCGTGAATAGAAGCCAACCAAATTATTATTAGCAATTCATTAGCAATAGCAGCTTATTTTCGAGATGTTAACAGGTTGCGAAATTTCATTAGCAGTGAATGATTAGCAGGTTACGATTTTCTGCTCGTCTTTACTGTGAAACACAGCGTGCTTTCTAACCATTTACGTCACCATGTCTACTTGTAGGTGCAAATCTTAACTTCTTATATACCAAGCGGCATTTATTATTCCACGTAGGACTTTGTTTTGGAATGTCTGTAAAGCAGAGCTCGAAAATAACTCTCAACCTTATCAAAGGTTTTTAAATTACTCTCTGCTGTTGAGATTATGAAATAAGATCACTTAATAACCGATTTGCATTATCGTACTTTTTTCGCTCTTGGTCGGAGAGAAACCTTTACTTTATTTTTTTTTAGCTTCAGGCCAATCAATGAGAGATATCACTTAGAGAAAAAAAATAAATCTCATTTACTCTTTTCCCAAAGTTTGCAGTGCAAACAGCAGATAAGTGACTTAATTAGTTATTCTTTAATTTTTAACAAATTAAAGCTAAAGTCTCCTTATAAAACGTTATTTTTACCTATAATACTCATTATATATGTGAAATAAAGACAACGATTGAATTCTATATATTAAACACTTGATTTATGTTCGACGAAAAAGGTTTTAGTTTGATCATTTCTCTTTAATTTTTATAAAGAAGTCGACAGAGGAGAGTTATATTTGAAATTAAAAAATGAATCTCAAGCAAAGAACGAAAAGGTAAGTACTTATATGTATATCACGGAGTAAGACCTAAATATCAATGTCCAATGCAATATCTCTCAGAGAGAAACCAATTGTAAATAAAGGTTGAGAGTTATTTTCGAGCTATACTGTAAAGTTTGAATATTTTTTTTCTTTGTGCAGTCCCATAATTGCATGCCGTACGTCCAGACAGACTCCAATACTTGCTTATAAATGGTTTTCCAATAGGGATGGGTAGATGTTAAAATTGAATAAAAAATTTTTTGTGTGAGATGTCAACGAATTTTGTTTTATTTGAAAGGCCTATCAATGACATGTGTAGAATATTTGAACATTTGAACGATGTCTTCAAATGGCCGCCGCGGCTTCGCTGGGTGGCTCGTATCCGAGAGGTCAAATTTTTGATGACTGGCGCATAGATCAGGCTAAATTTGAGTCGTTTGCGGCTTATTGGCATAGACCTGAGACTTAAGGAAACCCCACAAGAAAAAGTTTAACGGGGTCAAATCGCACGACCTCTTTGCCCAGTTCACGTTGCCTCTGCGTGAGATAACCATGCCCTCAAATCGCTCGTGCAGAATGTCCATTGTGGCATGGAGCGCCGTTCTGTTGGAACCACAAGTTCACATCCATATCATCCAATCGGAGCCAACAAAAAATTGGTTATCATCGATTGGCAGCGCTCTCCGTTGATGGTGATGGCAATGGCATCGTCGTTTTCGGAGAAGTGCGGACCGATGATCCGCCGGCCCACAATCCACACTAAACAGTGACTTTCTGCGAATGCAAATGTTTTATCATTTGCACGTGTTGCTCGACCCTGTAACTGCCATGGTGATTTGTCTTTAGTGTCTGGAAAATAAAAAAAATAAAAATTAACAACAGATAAAACAACATGGCCGCCATGAACTATCAAAATCTACTCATCCCTGTTGGAAAACCCATTGACTTATTAATATATTGACTGCTAGTGAAATGTCACTTTCATACGATGTCTGCAGAAAAATATGTTCCAACATCTTCAGCTCCTTTGTTTCAAAGCGGTGTAAAACAGAAACAAAATATCCGCCATCGTAGATATCCGCTGTAGAAACTTGCGCCATCTGTGTTTGTTCAAGTGTACTGTCTGTAAAAAGCTGTTAACATTTAAATAGTTTCAATATTCGTTGCCATAGATGTCACTGCAAATATTCTCTTGTGCGTCTGTGCATGCTGACGATGGAGAACGCTCGCTGCTCCATCAAGGTCGGTAATGACCTCACCGAGACATTTGATGTCAAAAAAGGTTTTAGACAAAGTGATGCGCTGTCATGTGACTTTTTTAATATTGTACTTGAACGGATAGTGCGGAACTCACAAGCCAACACCGGAGGCACAATCTATTAGAAGTCTGTACAACTGCTTGCATACGCCGACGATATAGACATTATCGGAAGAACTCAACGGGCTGTCACCGGTGCGTTTGCAAGCATTGAGGCGGAAGCGGCCAAAATAGGGTAAAACCAAGCATATGCTGTCAACAAGAAGGGACAGCCAACACCGACGAATTAGACAGAACGTCACCGTGGGCAGCTATAACTTCGAGGTAGTAAGGGACTTTGTCTACCCTGGCTCTGCTATAAATTCTACAAACAACATCAGCGCAGAAATCAAGCGAAGAATAACTCTTGTCAATCGTTTTTTTGGGCTTATAAGGCAATTCAACAGTAAAGCCCTATCTCGAACAACTAAGGAGACTGTATAAGACCTTGATCATCCCAGTCCTGCTTTACGGTGCTGAAACATGGACTTTATTAAAAGAGGATGAAGATATCCTTGGTCGCTTCGAGAGAAAAATTCAAAGATTTTCGGTTCCGTTTGCGTTGACGGGTTTTGGAGGAGAAGATTCAATCACGAACTATACGAGCTGTACAGCGACATCGACCTAGTCAAAAAACTGCGAATTGGACGTCTGAGATGGCTAGGACATCTAGAGCGAATGGACACCAACGCTCCGGCCCGCAGAGTCTTCGAATCTAACCCCGAGGGACGACGCAGTAGAGGGAATCATCGCGGTAGGTGGTGCGAGGGGACCTCGACCAACTTGGAGTGCGCAACTGGGGGCAATTAGCTAAAGACCGAGCTAAATGGAGAGGCTTGTTGGTTGAGGCCCAGGTTCACCCCGAACTGTAACGCCACCTAAGTAAGTAAGTAAGCTTATTTTTCCACAATCAAAAACACAAATCAAAACACAACAAACGCAAACTGTCAAACAAAGTACCTGTTTCCAATTTTCTCCGCTGTGAAACAAAGGAGGTTGAGATGTTGGAACATACGTGAAGTTGGGCACTAGCAGTCGAAAGAAAATCAAAAAAAAAAAATATGTATAACAAAAGAAAACAATTAAATTAATGAATTAAACTAAAACAAAAGAAAATAAATTTTAGTCTTAAAGTAAAATTATGTACTAAAATTACAATTAAGTTTATATCTAAGAACTAATTATAATAGAAAAAATAATTTAAACATTTTCATATAAACAAAAAAAAAACAAAAAAAAAACGTACAATTCAATTTGTAAAAAAATACAATAAAAATAAAAAAAAGTGCCGCCCGCCCTTCTATTTCAAGGATTATAAAAAAAAAACTTTCAAAAAACAGAACAAAAAAAGAAAAAAAATATGTACTCGCACCAGTGTGCAGTGTGAAATTATTTATTAAAATATTTTGTAATTCAGACGTTATTTCCTCGTTATATGTTTTATTTTATCAATGCCACTCAACCATTTTCTCATAATACCCCAATTAGAAAATAATGGAATATTCTACGAACAAGCGCATACACAATAATTTTTGAAAATTCAGTTTTAAACAAGTAAAAAAAAAAAACATACGGTCAAAAAATTAAATATATATATATTATATATACGTACCTTATTTTGTTTAGTTCGTCTTTTTTGTTTTTATTAATTAAAAATAAAACTTACATACAAAAAATTATAAAAAAAAAACTATTATTATATGAATTTTTTTTATCGAATTACACACGCTAGATGATCGGCGTTACCTTCCCCGGTATAAACTGTGAGTTAGGATCGGCTGGAGCACAGTCCATATTTTGTGTCTTTGCGAAAGTGTAGCGAAGGTGAACAATCTGGAAAGACTCTTGGTAGTTCTCGGTTACCAAGTAGTGTGGGAATGTAATGCCACTAAAAAACACGTTAATCAGGATCATTCTATGCAAGATCGACAAATGATTTTTCTTTTTTAAATTTAAGATCACGTTGAGGAAAGTTTTAAATGTTAAGTACTTTTCTAGCTCTTAGACCATTAACTCATGAGGGCTGGTTCTTCTCAATCTCCGGATATTTGTATTGTAACTAGTTTCTATCTCGGAGTTGATGTGATTTTGCAGTCGCTGACTGTGAAATGGAGATGGGCTAAGTCGTGAATTTGTATTAGAAGTTATAACTGTGAATGCGATTTCTTATTCACTGTGAATGTAAACTGCTAATGCGAATTCGTAATGGAGTCAGATAAAATTAAATTTTCTTCCATAAGCGAATTTTCTTTTTATGGTGCAAGTGCCCCAAACTCTGGCTCCGATGAACCAGCTGAGACTTCGATAGCAGCAATAGCAACCTAGGAAGTATAACCCCTCTGCTGCTATATACCAGCCAGCCAAACTTACAAAACAGCTGCGGCCGTGATAGCAGCAATGGCAACTTAGCAAGTATAACCCCTGTGCTGCTATATACCGCCAACCAAACTTAGAAACCAGCTGCGACTGTGATAGCAGCAATAGCAACATAGCAAGTATAACCCCTGTGCTGCTATATACCAATCAACCAAACTGTCAAACCAGCTGCGAGTGCGATATGCGACCTTATGAGTTGGTTTGGTGCTTGTTAGCGTATCATGAAAAGCTGCGCACACACAATGCCAAATGTTCGAAAGGAAAATTGGATGAGACGTTCAGTAGATAACGTGCAAAAAGGGAAGTTTAGTTTTATAATTTTATTATACCTCTTCTTCTTCACGTTTTTCGAATGAGACAAACACACATTTGTGTGTAGTGCATATAAAATGAAATTGTGACTCGTGAATAGAAGCCAACCAAATTATTATTAGCAATTCATTAGCAATAGCAGCTTATTTTCGAGATGTTAACAGGTTGCGAAATTTCATTAGCAGTGAATGATTAGCAGGTTACGATTTTCTGCTCGTCTTTACTGTGAAACACAGCGTGCTTTCTAACCATTTACGTCACCATGTCTACTTGTAGGTGCAAATCTTAACTTCTTATATACCAAGCGGCATTTATTATTCCACGTAGGACTTTGTTTTGGAATGTCTGTAAAGCAGAGCTCGAAAATAACTCTCAACCTTATCAAAGGTTTTTAAATTACTCTCTGCTGTTGAGATTATGAAATAAGATCACTTAATAACCGATTTGCATTATCGTACTTTTTTCGCTCTTGGTCGGAGAGAAACCTTTACTTTATTTTTTTTTAGCTTCAGGCCAATCAATGAGAGATATCACTTAGAGAAAAAAAATAAATCTCATTTACTCTTTTCCCAAAGTTTGCAGTGCAAACAGCAGATAAGTGACTTAATTAGTTATTCTTTAATTTTTAACAAATTAAAGCTAAAGTCTCCTTATAAAACGTTATTTTTACCTATAATACTCATTATATATGTGAAATAAAGACAACGATTGAATTCTATATATTAAACACTTGATTTATGTTCGACGAAAAAGGTTTTAGTTTGATCATTTCTCTTTAATTTTTATAAAGAAGTCGACAGAGGAGAGTTATATTTGAAATTAAAAAATGAATCTCAAGCAAAGAACGAAAAGGTAAGTACTTATATGTATATCACGGAGTAAGACCTAAATATCAATGTCCAATGCAATATCTCTCAGAGAGAAACCAATTGTAAATAAAGGTTGAGAGTTATTTTCGAGCTATACTGTAAAGTTTGAATATTTTTTTTCTTTGTGCAGTCCCATAATTGCATGCCGTACGTCCAGACAGACTCCAATACTTGCTTATAAATGGTTTTCCAATAGGGATGGGTAGATGTTAAAATTGAATAAAAAATTTTTTGTGTGAGATGTCAACGAATTTTGTTTTATTTGAAAGGCCTATCAATGACATGTGTAGAATATTTGAACATTTGAACGATGTCTTCAAATGGCCGCCGCGGCTTCGCTGGGTGGCTCGTATCCGAGAGGTCAAATTTTTGATGACTGGCGCATAGATCAGGCTAAATTTGAGTCGTTTGCGGCTTATTGGCATAGACCTGAGACTTAAGGAAACCCCACAAGAAAAAGTTTAACGGGGTCAAATCGCACGACCTCTTTGCCCAGTTCACGTTGCCTCTGCGTGAGATAACCATGCCCTCAAATCGCTCGTGCAGAATGTCCATTGTGGCATGGAGCGCCGTTCTGTTGGAACCACAAGTTCACATCCATATCATCCAATCGGAGCCAACAAAAAATTGGTTATCATCGATTGGCAGCGCTCTCCGTTGATGGTGATGGCAATGGCATCGTCGTTTTCGGAGAAGTGCGGACCGATGATCCGCCGGCCCACAATCCACACTAAACAGTGACTTTCTGCGAATGCAAATGTTTTATCATTTGCACGTGTTGCTCGACCCTGTAACTGCCATGGTGATTTGTCTTTAGTGTCTGGAAAATAAAAAAAATAAAAATTAACAACAGATAAAACAACATGGCCGCCATGAACTATCAAAATCTACTCATCCCTGTTGGAAAACCCATTGACTTATTAATATATTGACTGCTAGTGAAATGTCACTTTCATACGATGTCTGCAGAAAAATATGTTCCAACATCTTCAGCTCCTTTGTTTCAAAGCGGTGTAAAACAGAAACAAAATATCCGCCATCGTAGATATCCGCTGTAGAAACTTGCGCCATCTGTGTTTGTTCAAGTGTACTGTCTGTAAAAAGCTGTTAACATTTAAATAGTTTCAATATTCGTTGCCATAGATGTCACTGCAAATATTCTCTTGTGCGTCTGTGCATGCTGACGATGGAGAACGCTCGCTGCTCCATCAAGGTCGGTAATGACCTCACCGAGACATTTGATGTCAAAAAAGGTTTTAGACAAAGTGATGCGCTGTCATGTGACTTTTTTAATATTGTACTTGAACGGATAGTGCGGAACTCACAAGCCAACACCGGAGGCACAATCTATTAGAAGTCTGTACAACTGCTTGCATACGCCGACGATATAGACATTATCGGAAGAACTCAACGGGCTGTCACCGGTGCGTTTGCAAGCATTGAGGCGGAAGCGGCCAAAATAGGGTAAAACCAAGCATATGCTGTCAACAAGAAGGGACAGCCAACACCGACGAATTAGACAGAACGTCACCGTGGGCAGCTATAACTTCGAGGTAGTAAGGGACTTTGTCTACCCTGGCTCTGCTATAAATTCTACAAACAACATCAGCGCAGAAATCAAGCGAAGAATAACTCTTGTCAATCGTTTTTTTGGGCTTATAAGGCAATTCAACAGTAAAGCCCTATCTCGAACAACTAAGGAGACTGTATAAGACCTTGATCATCCCAGTCCTGCTTTACGGTGCTGAAACATGGACTTTATTAAAAGAGGATGAAGATATCCTTGGTCGCTTCGAGAGAAAAATTCAAAGATTTTCGGTTCCGTTTGCGTTGACGGGTTTTGGAGGAGAAGATTCAATCACGAACTATACGAGCTGTACAGCGACATCGACCTAGTCAAAAAACTGCGAATTGGACGTCTGAGATGGCTAGGACATCTAGAGCGAATGGACACCAACGCTCCGGCCCGCAGAGTCTTCGAATCTAACCCCGAGGGACGACGCAGTAGAGGGAATCATCGCGGTAGGTGGTGCGAGGGGACCTCGACCAACTTGGAGTGCGCAACTGGGGGCAATTAGCTAAAGACCGAGCTAAATGGAGAGGCTTGTTGGTTGAGGCCCAGGTTCACCCCGAACTGTAACGCCACCTAAGTAAGTAAGTAAGCTTATTTTTCCACAATCAAAAACACAAATCAAAACACAACAAACGCAAACTGTCAAACAAAGTACCTGTTTCCAATTTTCTCCGCTGTGAAACAAAGGAGGTTGAGATGTTGGAACATACGTGAAGTTGGGCACTAGCAGTCGATATATTAATACGTCAATGGAAAAACCCGTTATAGCAAGATTGTAAACTGAGTTGTCAACTGAATCGATACTTGACCACACACTACATGAACTGAATTGGAAGACTTTGCTTCAACTGCCAAAAGTGTAGTTTGTTTCCTGCAAAAAAAAAAAAAATTACGCTTGCAAACACTCCTATTCGGATTTAAAGTCATGTTTTTTCTCTCTTATTAGTTTCTTAACAACACCCAAGACAATTTTAATCATTCATTAGCACAGATCAAACACAACTGGCACTACATTTGATATCAAATCAACCAATTCGGCCACACACGTTTCAACTCAGTTGAAAGGCTTTTCATTCAACTTGGGAAAATCAAAACCTCTTCAACCGTCAAATCGATCAAATGACTACGCCACACACGGGTTGATTTTGATTTGATTTGACTCAGTTTACAATTGAGTTGAAGTGTGTATTGGGCAACTTTTGTGGTTCAACGCGTTCGTTTACTTTTTCGTAATTTTATCTCTTTATGAGAGAATTTTACCCCCACTCGTTAAAATTTGATAAACTGCGAATTTTGGTGCAGAAAGTACGCGAACATACCTATTCTTGTTCGTAAGGAATTCGGGGGAGCCGATCTGAAATATAGGATTTCAGTATTTCGTAATACTGTCTAGATAAATCCCTATGCAGTTTATACTCAAGGCCCTTATGCCAAACCTTGTCAAAGGTTTTGAGAACATCTAAAAATAGTGCCGAATAGACTTGGTTTTCTTCCAGTGCTTTTTCCACTACATCCATAATTCGATGCACTTGGTCTATCGTAGAATGTTTATTTCCAAATCCGGAACTGATGATTCGAGATTAGACTCCTTTCTTCGATGAATTTGCTAACCCTTTTCGGGAGCAATTTTTCGAAAACATTTGCCATAATTGGTATAAGGGATATCGGTCTATAAGATGTTACTTCTGTTGGTGGTTTTCCTTGTTTGGGTATAAGAATCATTTCAGCAATTTTCCAATGATGTGGTAGTGGGACATATCGGATCCTTACTTTGATCATGCGTTTATTATAAATTGGGGTTTTTTCAAGGCTATTAATGGCCTTTCTTTTAAAACCAGGGCAGTTATTAGATCGTAAGCTGGTGCTTTTTTATTTGACAGCTGGTGTTGACACATGCTTCTTACTTCTCTGAGCATGACATGGGGAATTTCAGCTTTATCCCTTTTATCAACAAAATCTAGATTTTCAGTAGCTGTACTTGATAAAAAATCGTGGTTTGCCACGAGCCCTTCTTTTCTTTTCTATTCTTCTAATATCAACGCCCTTATTTCGGCTGAGTATATTGTTTCAGGTTATCTCATATTCAAATTAGCTGGTGGGCTTTCCTCTGCCGCCTGTTGCACATCAGCAATGAATTGTTTCACTTCATGATCAATTTTGCCTTTTGTTTCCATGGGAGATCTTAGGTTTATAAAATTTTTTAACCTTTCCCCGAATTCAATTCAGTTCGTTCTCTTGTTTACAAGCTTAGGATAACTTTTTTCCTGCACTTCCGTTTCACTTAGTGACAAGATCACCGGAGTATGATCTGACGATATGTCACAATTACTTTCAACACTTATATGATTTTAATTAATACCTTTTGTTAACTAGGTCTGGTATTTTGTTGGGATCAGATGGCCAGATGTTAGGCAATCCAGAGGAAAAGAATTCGCAGCTGTTTTCGCACCTCTTGGGATTGTTTGGATTTGCTAAGTAAAACGGTTGAAATTCAAATTGCTGAGGCATTGCTTGCAGCAGCAAAAATCATGAAATTCGTGTGACGTAATTTATGGATGTCCCCTAATGAAGAAAGATGAATTGTGTATATTTTTGTATGATATGTGTTTTTACTACCATCAAGCCCATGATAGCTTGATGGCTTGTTAAAGTGAAGTTTCAGGGGATGCGGTAGGGTGACTAAAGCTCTTTCAAAAACGATGGAGCGACCCAACAGCAGCGTCAGTCCTTTGGGAAGTCCCATCAACATCAGCAGCGCCCTCAGTGTGGTGGACGTCCGTCCGTTCAATAGTTGTCGTGTTTTTTTGAAACCTAGGCACCCAGTCGTTCATTTAAACGATTTGCTAGCCAGTCAAAGCCAGTCGATTTTATACGAACATATCTCTAGGAACCAAGCAACCTCGCAGTAACAGCAACAACAAATAACTAAAAGACATTCGTTTTTGCGCCGCCTGAAATTACGCATCACGAAATTCCCAGTCAATAACTTTTTGCTGGGGATGAAATCAAGAGTAGTAGCCAACCGGTTGTTGTATTTGTTTTATGTGTAAAATTTTACTTTACTAGCAACTACTGCCTGGCTAGGTTTAAAAAAAAACACGGCTAGTGCAAAGCAATGATAAGTGAGTACTATGGCATGATTTCTGTTTTTGTAGTAGGTTCGGTCGGTCTGCGGAAGCAAGAACCGCCCCATTTCCGGCGTGGCAAGCATGCCACGTCTCTCGCAATCGACTCTCTATTCCTTTTCCGTCCCACCCCATCCTTAAGTCCCAACCACATCCTAGTTTCCTTTCATTTCCAAATCCCAACTCTCATAACCTCTCTTATGTCTATTACAGCTTTGCTTCGCCCGCCTACCACTTTTGAGACAAAAATGTATCTTCTTTGTAGACCATTAGACGATCTTTTACTTTCAGTTATTTATTCATTGAAATACAATTGCCAATTGCATACTATATTAAAATTGTGTAAACTGAATTCTTTACCAGAGAGCACGCACAACACGCACACAACCCGTCAAGCAGACATTTATTCATAATGCGGGTTAATTTAATAAATAGATATACTCGTATGTATGTTGTCGCGGAGTTTTTTATAGAATTTTAGGACGAACAATGTTGTCATATATCGTTTTTAACTACCACAAACAATTTACGCGGCGCGGCGCATACGAAGATTACCTCATCGACGGTGCTTTTTTTCCGACTTAACCGATATTCATCGTCATAGGCCAGTTGATTTACACAAACAATTTATCAACTAAACATCTGAACCTCCTGAATTAATTTATCTTATCGTGAAAACCAAAACAAAATCCGTTCAGTAGTTACGGAGAACAGTAGGACTGTTTACAACATCACTAAGGAGCTCATTGGTGGTCGAAACTCCAAACAACATCCAGTGAAGAGTCTAGACGGTAACCTTCTGATTTCGGATGAGGATCAGCTCACTAGATGGAGAGAACATTTTGCTGCAGTGCTAAATCACTTAGACGACGGCGGTATGATCTTGAATTCGAATGAGCAGTTCGAAGCAACAAATTCCCGAATTCGCACCGTACCTCCCAGTAAAGCTGAAATAATAACAGCAATCAAGTCCCTCAAGAAAAACAAAGCGGTGGGTATTGATGGCATCCCTGCCGAGCTATTTCAAGCGGCGCCAAATACATCGGCAGATTTGCTGCATCCGCTAATACGGAGAGCTTGGGATAGTGAACAATTTCCGCAGGAGTGGAAAAGGGGGATGATCATTAAGCTTCCAAAGAAGGGTAACTTGATGGAGTGCGGTAACTGGAGAGGTATATGTGTTCTTCCAGCTGTAGCCAAAATAATAGCTAGAATAATTCTAGAACGAATTAAAGAACATTTAGATTCAACTTTCGATGTCGAACAGGCAGGCTTTCGCGCTGGATCCTCCTGCATCGACCACATAAACACCTTACGGATCATAATCGAACAATGCGTTGAGTATAGGTCTCCGCTACATTTACTGTTTTTCGACTTCGAGAAGGCTTTCGACAGCTTGAATCGAGATGCTATCTGGTTGGCCTTGCGCAGGAGAGGCATTCCAGAAAAGCTTATAGCTATTATCAAGGCTACATATGAGGGCGGCAAGTCCAAAGTGGAGTACGTCAAGGGTGCATACTGTCCCCACTATTGTTCTTGGTGGTTATCAGCGATGTACTCCGTGCAGCATTGACGGAAGCTAATTCTGGAATTCGTTGGACTATGACATCTTACCTTAAACACCTAGATTACGCTGACGTTGTTTGTCTACTTTCACATCGGATAATGGATCTTCATTTGATGGCCCAAAATCTAGAAGCTGAGGCAAACAAAGTGGGGCTAAAAATAAACACAGCCAAAACAAAAGCCCTGAGTACTTCCAATACCCGCGCTCAACTTAACATTGTCGGAAAGCAAGTCGAGAAAGTTGATAACTTTCTATATTTAGGAAGTGTCTTCTCGGCTAATCGCGGTGGCACCGAACTGGATGTGTGCAGCAGAATCGGGAAGGCTAAAGCTGCGTTCGGAATGCTGTCCAAAATCTGGAGAAGCAATGTTATTAGCTTAAGAACCAAGCTACGACTGTTCCGCTCCAACGTAGAATCAGTGCTGCTTTATGGGTGCAGTACCTGGAAGGTGGACACCATTAACACACGCAAGCTGCAAGTCTTCGTAAACAAATGCTTAAGAATCATCTTGAGGATTTTTTGGCCGAACCGCATCTCCAACGAACAACTTTATCTGAGAACGGGCCAAGAACCTATAAGCATTACTATACGAAGAAGAAAGTGGCAATGGATTGGACACACCCTACGGCGTGAAGACAACTCCATTGCGAAATACGCTATGCAGTGGAATCCGCTCACCCAGGCAGGCAGAATAGCGGGACGCCCTAGGCAAACGTGGCGCAGAACAGTTGAGGAGGAATCGAGCTCTTTAGGAATGAGTTGGAGGCAGCTCAAACGCGTTGCAGAACTCCGAACATGATGGCGCGCAGGCGTGGTTGACGCCCTATGCCCCCCGAGGGGTTAAAGGACATAAGTAAAGTAAGTAAGTTACGGAGAAAATCAGGCACAGACAGACAGACATTCGCGACAGAGGTAAATGGAACGAGTGACCAAGGATGGTGAAGTACGATTATTACGAGGGGTACGGCCGATCTGCTCCATTTTATTCGTTTTTGGAATCGATGGTATACCCAGCATTGTACTTAGGCATCTTCCTCCAGAAGCGCTGAACATTTACACCAATCTGTTTAATAATATGCAATAAATAATGCCCATTATCCAGCGCATTGGAAAACAGCGGTGGTGCAGCCCATTCGCAAGAGGGATAAAGTTAGTTCCAATCCGGGGAATCTCCGGTCGATAAGTACCAGCAAGGTATTCGAAAAAGTGATCCATAGAGCCCTGACTAAGTGGGTTGAGGACATGCACATAATTCCGGATAACCAATTCGGTTTCAAGGTGGGGCATGATATTATACATGCCGCGTCTTAAGTGGTATCGGATATCCAATGGAACAAAAGCAAGAAGCAGTGCACGGGTGACTGTTGTCTGGTTGACTTGGAGAAGGCCTTCGATACCGTATGGTTAGATGGACTCTTCTACAAGTTGAGCAGGCTGGGCATAAGTAAACCACTGCTTTGCATACTTTATGACATGTTATAATTACCAGTAAGAAGTTCATTATGAAGAATGGCAATGTGACGTCTGCTGGAACTTTTGAAGTAAAAAATGGTCTGCAACAGGGCGCGGTAAATTCGCCGATCCTCTTCAATATTTACACGAGCAATCTCATAAGTTCATTTCACCATGCTATAGCGTACGCAGACGACTTTGTCGCGTACAGGTCAGTGCCTAAGATCGAGGCAATTGTAATACTTTTGCAACGTGACTTCGATAAGATCAAGAGATACTACAACGACTGCAAGCTGAAGATCAACTTTCAGAAGTCGGAGACCATCCTGTTCAGAACGCCGTTGACTGGGGGCTCTAGGGACACCAGAAAGGATTAGCAAAAGTTCTCTATCGTAGGAGAGCACTGGCATCCACTTGCGATTCGAAGTGTAGTCAGATACCTTGGGGTTTGGCTAGATCAATATTTGTATTTAAACAAACATATAGATGCTGCTCTGGCCTGACCCAAAGTTGCTTTCGCCTTACTAAGAGACTGTTTTATAGCAACCAACTCATTCGGCCTATGCTCGGGTTCAAAATGAGGACAAGCTTATTGGAAAAGATGCGGGTGTTCGAGAGGGCTTGCCTTCGTTTGTATAGAACACCTGAATCTGAGTACATAAAATTCTATTCTAATAAGGTCCTGTACAACAAGGTGAATCTGGTCGGAGTGGATAATTCGAAGGCACATTGTAAGAGCAATGACCTCGATAAATAGCACATCTTTGGGGCTATTACCCCAACAAACTCTATCACGAGAGTGTGCGCCTTAAAGGCTTTATCTCTCCAGAAGCGTTCCTATGTCTTGCTCAAAGATGTAGGCAGCGCTAGTCCATATACTAAGTTTTTTTTATAAATAAAACGATTTTTCTTAGTTTTTCGATTAGTTAAGTTATAATAAATAAATTTAGTTAGATTAGGTCGAAAGACATAGTTTAAGTGTTAGGATTAGCCTAAAGCGCCCGCATGGGGGCAGTAGTTTTGTTTTATAATATGTAGTGGTATATAGTGAAGGGGGTACGGCGTAGGTTAATGTTCAAATATAAAATAAGAATGGCGCCCAACGTACACCTCCCAGAAAATAGAAAACTTGATACCTAACTCTTCACCGATATTTAATGAATCGATTAAGACCATTTCTATCTTTCTTCTGATTATTGCTGAGTTGATATCTTTTTCTGCTCTGACGACTGCCTTTCAATTTGCATATCCACAAGAATTATGTATAGTGCTTACATTCACTTAAAGATTTAAGCATAGGATGTATAATATGCAGCATAAACATGTACATGAGCAGCAGAAAGTATAAAAAAAAACTTCTACTGATCTCAGTCCTTCACTAAAACCACTCAGTTTCCCGGAAATTTATTTAACCAGATACATACTTCATATTTTAAATTATTAGCATAATCATGCTTTAATTTCTCGAAATTGAATGCATTTATCTCAAAGATATCTAGAAAGTATACATACAGTACCATACTATGTACGTATGTACTCCGCTGTTTGTACTTTGTGTATGTGCCATATAAATATTATATGTACTAAGAATTTCAGGGAAAGGAGATCGGAAAAAATAAAATACCAAAGCACCATAAAAACAGAAGATTATACTTACATCGAATTTGTGGTTTCCATGAGTTGTTAGATGGAGTGAAGAATAAAAGAGGTGCATAACTACGGATATAAGAAAAAAACTGCTACATACGAGTATCTCAACCCTCACGTCTTCCAGATCATGCAACGAGCTCTCTGTTGAGGCTTATTCTTTTTTTTTCTGTTGCTATTTTCTGCACAACCGCGATGACGCTATAAGTGTAGATTTTTTGTTTTGATTAGAAATTCGTGTTCTTCCAGCGGCCGGCGGCGGGCACAGTTCAGTTTGGTTCACTGTAGATCTGGAACTCAATTTAATTCAGTGCATGCTGAGAAGCGAAGTATTCTAGTTCAGTGTTCGTGCTTAATTTGTGGGGTTCATTCACATAGAAAGAGGATATTGTTTGTTTTATTTTTAAATCGGTCGCGCATCTGTGTATTGGCTTGGTCCTAGAGACGAGGAAAACGAGTAAGTGTAAAACAAATTTCCTGGAACTAAAATTATTTAGTTGCCATGTGTTGTGCATATGTATCTACCTTACCTAGTATTAGGTCATCATTGTATGTATTTCATTCTTTTGATGCAATGCTCTTTGGATTTGTTTTTATTATCTACATTTCATGGTAAATTAATTAAAATTTATTTGTACCTATTAAAGTGAATATATATATGGTATGTACATACATACATGCATATGTGTATACGTATATGTATGTATGTATAGTCAGGAGCAAAACTGATAAAATAAATAAAATAAATTTAAAAAAATGTTTTTTCAATATGTATGTATGTATAAAAATTTATTAAAATTATTTCCTTTAAATACCTGAAGTGACCTAAGGACTACTGTAACAACAAAAACAAAATTCATTGATTGAAATGTAAATAAAGTTCGGTCCATTGTATTACTTTTGCACCCATAAATTTTTTGAATTGATCGGAACAAGTTTTAATAGTTTCTCCAAAGTCCTTTATTTGTTTTTCATTTAATAATTTTTTTTAACATATTCTCATACAACCAAAAGTTTTCGATCGGGTTGAGGTGGGGGCTTTGTGGTGACCTTTTCACCAAATACTCGGTTTTCGAGCCAAGTGCGCACTATTTTGGAGGTGTGTTTGGGATTATTATCATACCGAAATATGATACCCCTTTCATAATTTAGCATCATATTAGCAGCAGTTGGCAAGTGTTCTCTTAAAATACTCAAGTAGTCCTCCCAATGCATTATGTCTACGATCCAAACTATTCGTCCAACCGCATTTGACATGATGCAACCCCAAGGTCCAAACCATTGCTAAACCGCAACAGTCTGTTGAACATGCGAGGATGCTGTTGGGTTTGAATTTTTACCCAATGCCCGGTTTTCCCATCTCATTGAAAGCGGTTAATTTTTGTTTCATCAGACCATATGACCTATAAGTATCAATTTGTTGGCATGTTGAGTTATGAATACCCTTAAAATGTTTTATACAGTTCGGGCGTTATAGAGGATAAAGAGAGAGAGAGAGAGCGAAGAGACAGAAAGATTGGTGTAGTAGTTTAAAACTTAGATGTTTATGTTTTGAAAAAAAAGAAAAAAAACTCCGGGGGTAGCGTCCAGATAACTGTGGAGATTTTTGTAATTTGTTTAACCCTTGCTTCTGATTCACAGTATCTTTTTTCCCCGACCACCGAGTCTTATAGGCATATCAATCATCCAACAGAGCGAAGAATTTTTCCAGCTATATGACCAACCACTGTCAGTATTATATCTTTGCAGTAGTGTTCACATAAGCTTTCGCAATTTAATGTATGTATTTTTACTTTTAGTCAATTAGTCACAAAATGAATTACAACTGAAATTCGCGGATTGTGGCAACCGGATAAAGAAGTTGCTGTGAAATGTCAAAATTGGCGAATATTCGCTCGTTCGCATTCGCAAGTCGCTGAGCTGTGAATGAACCTTTAAGGTCGATTCACAGCTCAGCGACCTGCGAATGCGAATGAGCGAATATTCGCAAATTTTGACATTTCATTCACAGCCGCTTTTTTTGTGGTCGCGGCAATCCACGAATTTAAGTTGTCATTAACTTTATAACTAATTGCCTAAACGTGAAAAATGCATAAATACATAGCGTAGCTTTCATTCAGAAGGTAATATCCTACATTCTTTCGATAAATTCAACCACGATCTTACCCACCAAGAACAAAGCAAAAGAATTGTGAGGTTAAACCCTCGCGAATGTTTTGGTCGCGGAAATGTGGATTGCGTCCTACATGTGTGGAATGTGAATAAAAGTTGACAGTTCGCAGAAAACATTCGCTTATTCGCGGAAAAATCGGCGAATTGTTAGTTTCTTCGCAGAAACTAATTACAATTCAACTTTTTATATATTAATCAATAGATAAATTAAGCTCCGTTCCTTTGGAATAATAAAATTGCCAAGGGCGTGCTTATAAATGTGCTAAAAACTGTTTGTTCGCAGTTTGGGCATTCGCAGTTCGCTGAGCTGTGAATGGACCTTTAGACTTGCGGAAAGCAGTAACCATTCTTAAAGAAAAAACGTTAAATGTGTCTTATCGCGTTCTGCTGCGTACGAACTTTATTAAAACTACGTTCGCTATGCTGAATGGAATACGCATCGAGGATATCCCCGAATTTACGTAAAAGCGATAGCCACCTTTAAGGAACAGAAGTAAAATTGCACGTAAATCAGTTATGAAAGCAGCCATAATGTGGGATTTTTCTTACACAAACCATGATTCATACTTGGACTTACATATGTATGTCAGACAATGCCCAAGCCAGAGTATGTCCATATAATTATAATATAATAAATAATAAAAAACATTATAATGGATATACTCTGGCCCAATCAGCTGTCATATTTGAATGGGTGGGCACTGCTTGTCTGTATATTTCATTGCGGATGGAGCAAAAGAAAATAGACAAGGAACAAAAGCAAAGTTTTACATTTGGCCAAGACTGACAGAAATTGCAATTTTAAATACGAATACTTGTAAAGGGTGTTAATTACGCTAATCAACCAGCTTTTTGTGACTGGAAAAGTGGAATCTTATGTTGAATTTGAATAAGCATTTACTAATAGTTCTTCTGTGTCACTGTTTTCTGAGACATTTGAAATTTTCAGGAATTTTTTTCAACATTTATATTACAGATAAAATACAGATTTAGAAACGGATTCCACAATTTGATTTCGATTTAAAATTTTACTTTCCAAGCGCGCTACCCCTTTGTACATATGTTACATAGTTACCAGAAAATTGGTAGCCTATGGTTATAAGAAATTGGGTAAAGTTAGGTTGAAAGGCTTGGGGAAGGCGAGACATATGTAAAAGCCGTTGGATGATTTCAGAGCCATTCGTCGAAGTCCTTAAATATATCCAGCACCATACAAACTGCTCTAAAGACCAAACCATTCTGTTGGTTCTCGTTAATCACTCATCACACTGTAGCCTCGAAAGCACCAATTTTTGCGGAGATAATGGTATTATATTGCTCTTTTTCCACCTCATACCTCATACCGCCTTAAACCGCTTGATGACTAATCTGCCATTCCAGAAGTCATTTTCATCTCAAAATATATGTGCCGGGCTTAGAACAAGTGGAATATATCCCCTTTATTCGCAGGTACTTCAAGTAGAAGAATTTGCATTGGAATTGGTAACAGAAAATGATTTAAACGTTCAGGTCAATGACAACGTCACCGCATTAGAACCTTTGCCACCATAACAAATGCCGCAGACAAGCATCCAAGCAAATATAGCGCCTGAAATGATTCGCCCAATTCATCTCTTACATGCTGTCAAGGCAACAGCAAGGAGCGGATCTTCTCGGATCTTAACAAGCTCAAAAGTAAAAGCGCATAGCAGAGGACAATGATGCCAGAATGAGGTTTAACCAAACCGAAACAAGTCTTTAAAAAAAAAACCGAGGCTGTGAAAAGAGTTGTGAAGTTTCCAGCAAATCAAAAGAAAAAATGTGTAATAGATGCATCATCTGACGAAAGTGAAAGCGATGGTTATTCAGATCAGTCAGATGGTGCATTTGCGGAAGACGAAAATTGTGAGACAGAAAAATCTGAAGTTTCTAAAAATATTTTGACTTCTTCTTCTTCCTTTTATCAGCGAGGTTATGATCCGAAAACTAGGGATCACAACCCTCCCACTTCACCGCATTTCTACTGATCCGCCTGTGGGGTTCGCCTATTTGACCTCAGAAAATATCGGCAGGCCTGCCGATTTTGGATCACTCGGTTACTGAGGCCAATGAAATGCCGATGTCGTCGCATTTGTCTGATCCAGGCGTTTATAGGCCTGCCTTTCCTACATCGCGATGTCTTTGGAACGTGCATAGATATTGCCTTTTTTACAGGGTTCAAATGATCTCTTCTTTGAACGTGGCAATACCAGCTGAGCCGGTCGCGCTCTAATTTTCGTACGATGGTTTCCTTGATGTGAAAGCTTCCACGGATCTTCGAACTTCTTATTCGATCAAGCTTGGTCACTCCTGCTGTCATGCGAAGCATCTTCATCTCAGCTGCCGTTAATTTACTCTCATACTTTTTGTACATCGTCCAACATTGTGAACCGAATGTGAGCGCTGGACGTACAACTGCGGTGTAGAGCCTTCCTTTCAACTTAGGGGGCATTTTTCTGTCACAGAAGATAGCGGAATTTTCTCGCCACTTCATCCACCCTACGCTTACACGATGATTGATGTCGTCATCACAAGTTGCTTTGCTATTGATCATAGATCCCAGATATTTGAACTTTTCGCACTTGGGAAGCACTGTTCCATTCAAATAAATGTCTGGAATAGGCCTGAGTGGATCAGAGAACGGGCAGCACAAGTACTCTGTCTTTTTGAACTAATGCGATACCCATTTCCCTCCAAAACATCCACCCACACATCAAGTGCTCGTTGCAGGGATGTAGGATCCTCACTTATGATGGCTCCATCGTCAG